>CM063525.1:17001987-27001987 GCA_032199755.1 Ambrosia artemisiifolia | reverse complement strand
CAACGTACATTCTCTCTTTAATATTCATTTTTATTTTTATTCACAGGACTAAAATTGTTGCTTTCTCATATTATAGTACATTAAATTTATGTTAAATCGTAACACATATTTTGTCACTTCATATTAGATTTGTCTACCCCAGAACGCCCCTGGGATATAAGGTAGTTATAAATTATAGAAATCAATTTTTGGTCATATTAAACACAATTTCATAATTTAATTAAATACAAACAAAATAATAAATTCTATTTTATTTATTTGTCAAAATCCTTTTTATAAATTTTCTTCAATATCAAATTGCTGGAAAAATATTTATTATTATTAGAGTATTTTTATTTGTCGAAAACTATCTTAAATCATCGTCTTAGTATTTTAATTGAAAATTTTTGTTTGTAAAAATTAATTAAACTAATTTTCATAAAAGCCTAATTTATTATTTAATCAACATAAATTATTAATAATGAAAAATTAACTATTAGCCCACCATTGTTATATAATTAACACTATTATAAACCTTTTACATATTTTGTAATATTATTATTATTATTATTATTATTTAACACATTAAATAATAATCATCATAATATTCAACCCGTCTATTATTGTTGTGCCCTGACAATTATCAATCACCTTAATTTATATCGAACAACGATTATTCGAAAATGTCGTAATGCTTGTTTTCTAATAATTATTATATCGTTCAACACTTTAAACGATCCAATTGATTAATCCACTTCCAATCTATTGTTTTTTTAAACAACACCACCGATTATTCATAATATCCTGTTGGTTTACACTAATGAAGAAGATGTTGGTTTTCATTGTTTTGTTTATAATAGATTATAGACAAAATTACACTTTGTGTCCTTAATGTATCATTGAAATTATGAAACATGTCTTTTTTTTTTTGCATTTTATGTCCAAAATTTGTTTTTTTATTGCATTTTATGTCCTTTCTGGCTAACTGAGTTAGATTTCTCAGTTAACCTCAAAACCATCAGGGGTATTATTGTCCATTCACCATATTAAGGACACAAAGTGTAATTTTGTCCTTTTTTATTATACTTTAGTTTATTTGTAGGACCCACTCACCACCACTTCATCTTCAACCTCCACCCACCATCACTTCATCTTCAACCTCCACTAGCCTCCAATACTGCATTTGAAATTACAAATGGATTTCCAGTGGTCATCTTTTTCATTTGAACGTAATCTTGCAGCTAGGGTACGGGGGCTTCAATTCCAGTAGGGAGATCAATGTTATCAAAATGGGATTGCAATTTCAAATAATCAATGCCGAAAACATAATTATCTAGATCAAAATAGTTATTTGAGTTTGGGTTAAAGCTCTTGAAAGAATTTGGAACCTCCTGAAACAGACAAGGATAAAATATAACAATTATTATTTAACACCGGAAAACAAACATAACTAAACAAAATCAAGAAAACTCTTATACCTTCCCCTTCGTATTTGACTCAACTTTCTTTGCATCTAACTTTGAGGCACTACTAGAACCCAATGAAATACCCTTCATCTTTTTGTTAGACTCACCCTTCTCTCCAATGAACAATACATCGTTATAGTCGTCATCCATGTCAACATCAATTATTTCATGAAAGACACACTAACTTTTTTCTAAAAAACGATATTTTTTTAACAAAAAAAGTGGTTTAACCCGATCCATCCAAAAGTACCCATTTTGATCCAACTAGCCGACATATTTAACCAGCTCTAGTTATGCATTGCAGAGAATGCAAGTAGCAAAAGAAAATACTAACCAGCTCTAGCTATCTCCTTCTTGATCTCTTTTGCAAATTCTTTTTTATCTTTAGTCAATCCGACCATTAACCACTTTACAGTCAACATATGTCCACCACCTAGGGTGGCTTTATAAAGTGTTCCATGGCTGCTTCTTCCAAGAATCTCAGTCGGGGCCGAGACAGATCTTCAGCTGTAAATGATAACTGAGGTCTCGGGTCAAAGAAATACAGTTGACCCGCAAACCAATCCGGTGAATACACATCTAGTGTCACCTGCTGTTCGGTTGATGCTTTTGATTGGGGAAATTGATAATAATAATAATAATAATAATAATAATAATAACTAGTAATTAACATGTGAAGAATATAAAAAGAGGTGGTGGGTTGAGGTTGAAGATGAAGCGGTGGTGGGCGGAGGTTGAAGATGAAGTGGTGGTGAGTGGGTCCCACAAATAAATTAAAGTATAATAAAAAAAGGACAAAATTACACTTTGTGTCCTTAATGTGGTGAATGAACAATAATACCCCTGATGGTTTTGAGGTTAACTGAGAAATCTAACCCAGTTAGTCAGAAAGGACATAAAATGCAATAAAAAGGCAAATTTTGGACATAAAATGCAAAAAATAAAAATAAAAAGGGCATGTTTCATAATTTCAGTGATACATTAAGGACATAAAGTGTAATTTTGTCTAGATTATACGTAATAGTTTTTACATTAGTGTAATTGTTATGTTGTTTAGCTATGTATTTTTTTATTGTAAAATTGGAATACGTGAATATGGTTACATTTGTGTAATGTCAAAGTTTACATGTTTGTAATATCAGTGGCGGATCTAGAAAAAAAAATTTAGTAGCAACATTCAAAAAAAAAATTCGCCTTAGTTTCATACAATGGCTTGCTATCACTCTTTTGCGTGACCCGATTCATACTATCGGTTTCGACTTGACATTGTTATAATGTTTATGGTTTACTCCTAAATCAATTAACAGAAAAGGCCTACTCAACTGCTGGATTGCTACCTAATTCCTAAAGTTTAAATCAATTAACAAACAACAAATCCCTAAATCAATCAACTACTAGATTGCTTCCTAATTCCTAAAGCTTAAATCAATTAACAAACAACAAATCCCTAAACTTGTTGAACCAGAATGGATTGACAGAACAATGCATCAATTGATAAACAGTAAACCAATACTAACCTTTTGAATGCATGATGTCCAGTCGAACAGAACAGTCGACTCAACCGGTCGGCCCTGGAGTCGAAATTGATATATGCCTGAAGAAAGTAATTTGAATGTAAGACTATAAGAGCAGATTGTAAGATTAAGACATAGCAGATTGTAAGATTAAGAAGGGGGCGTATGGGTCTTATAAAATCACCATAAATATAAACTCTCATATTCACAGAGGAAAACTAAAAACTAGCAACACGCTAAAGAACAATGACAGTTAAACGAGTACCATTCATATTCGTAAAAACAAAATGAATCTTTTGAAATCAAAATCATCTTTCCAACACCAACCAAAATAATTGAATATCTTTCCACTTTTATTATCAGAATGAAATATGGAATAGAATACAGAACCCCAACCAAAGACAACAACATAAACATATAAACCCCACCCCAAAAAAACGTAACAAAGCAAATTGTAAAACATCCAAAACACAAATTATAAAACACATGAGCAAACCTAATCAATTAATTAAAAATTACACTATAATCAATTATAATATCCAACACCCAATTTATATTTACTCATTCCTAAATGCCTAAAACACTTATAACAATTCAATTATAAAACACCAGAGAGTAAGGGTTCATAAGGTTTAAAAAAACTCACAACCGACTGTGGATAGGGCCGACGCTCTGCTCCTCCTTTGCTACTGCTCTGGCTGCTCGTGTTGGGCGGAGGAGGGACGGGGACGTAGGGTAAGGGTTCAGATTTCACAAGGTTTGGCTGCTGCTTTGTTCTGTTCCTTGGCTGCGTGAAAAAGAACATAAGGTTTTTTTTGTTTGTTTTGGTTTTGTGAAGGTGAAGTGGGTTGGAGACTTGGGGTAGGCTTGTTGTTGATGGACATGGATTAAAGGGGGGTGGGGTGGCTTGTTGGTGAATGGTGGACTTGGGTTTAATGGGTAGGCTATTATTATAATTAGATTAGTTATTTTTTTGGGTTATTATTAGTCGGATTAAATAAATATTTTTTTGAGTAACGTAACGTGGTAACGTATAATTTCATTTAGTAGTACGTTAGTAACGTTTATTAATTTTTAGTAGCAACGTAAATTTCATTTTAGTAGTAACGTTTTCGAAAAATCGTAAAAAAACAAAAATTTTCCGCTACGCGCGCGAAGTTGAGTAGCAGCTGGCGCGGTCCCTAGCAATTAGCTAGGTCCGCCCCTGTGTAATACATATTTTATGTGCTGTAATTTACACATGTTTTACATGTGCATTATATATCCTTTTTGCACCAAAATCATGTCATTATCATATAAAATACGACTAAATACTTTATAATTGATAAATACATGTTTTTGGAGCTAAAAATAAAAAAAGTAGTAAAAAGATCACATTTACAGGATGAGTGGAGAACAAGCTTCTCAAAAGAAGACAAAGTTATGGCTAGGGGACAATGGGTACACGGTACAATAACCTTGTCTCCACATGCAAGGTTTTAAACCACAAGGAAGACACAAGTCTGCCTAAATTTAATAAATAAATAATATTTAAACACTTTCATTGCCTATAAATAGAGGCATTCACCCCTCATTTGAGACATCCATCATTTTCACTTATTTCTCTCACCAGTGGGCTCTCTAGCCCTCCAATTATCCTTCTACGGTTCTTGAGTGACCTTTAGAGCTTGGGATCACTTCATAAACACTCATTGTAGCCGACCGTCGAGAGAGAAATCCTAACACCCCTACAAATCTTCTTCCAACCCTCACCATGATTTCTTGTAAATCCACTTTCGTGATTTCGTTATAATGCCAATTCTTAGCTAAATTTCTAGGGTGTTGCTGTTGCGTTGAGGGTTTGGTGGTCGTTAAAGATCGCGCATCGCTGTGGGAGCTCCTGTTGCGTGGAGGGTTTCGTGGACATAAAAGATTATATTAAGTGACTGTTATTCTCGTGTGGGCTTCAAAAAAATACTCGCGGCTAAAAGCTAAAAGTTTAGTTGTCAAAGTTTGAAATCTTAAAAGCTAAAAGTTTGGTGGTCAAATTGGAAAAAATTAAAGTATATAGGTTAGTAATAAAGTTAGTGTATTTGCTTTCATATATATACTATTAACAATAATATACAAAATTTGGGCCTCAAGAGGTTTGTCGGTACCTAGCCCAGTTCACCACCATTTGTTCTCTTTTTGTGTAATTTGAAAGGGGCAAAACAGTAAATTGTGCATGGCTCATTTTAGCAATACGACACTATTGAAGTGTCTTTAACTTAATATATAAAAGAATATTTATTTTATAAAAAAAGACAAACAAGTTCAAATAAAATTAGAAAAGGTAATGTGACATTTGTTATTTTCTGAAATTTGAAAAATGTGTAAGAATATAAATTTACTATCATTTGATACCTTTTTTATTAATTTATTAATAAAACTATAATAAAATAAATAATAAATTCTTTAAAATTCAAAAATGAATCTCAACCATTCATATTTACTTGATCAAGGATAGAGAGGAGTTCGGGTTCGTGTAAAAAGTTCATTTTCCTAAGAAGTCTATGTAAGTAATGTGTTTTAAATTCTTAAAGAAATATTTTATTTTCTTTTAGCATTGTCTTATATAGAAAAACAATAAAAGTAACAATTTAGAACACACTGATTATATTTTTTTTCATGGTGTTTTAGATATTAATGATTAGAATACATTTGATTGCGTTTTAAATTATTACTTTTATTGTTTTTCTATATAACACGATACCAAAAGAATATAAAACATTTCTTCTAAAATTTAAAACACAATATCTACATAGACTTCTTAAGAAAAATTGACTTCTTAACCAACTCCTTACCACTACTTTAATAATTATAATCATAAATTATAGTTGCAAACAAAGCCACTCAATGTCCCTTAAAAACATTCATGAGTCTTTATATCAATATTTATGCATAACATTTGATTTTTTTTTTAGTATAATAAAGATGAAGTTGGATGTGTTCTTCCTAAGTGTATTAAAGATGACATTAGATGAAAAGGATTGAACTTTTCATGCTTGATAGTTGATAGCTCATGATTAGGATTAAGGATGGATGGATATATCTATGCAACGTAGCTATATTCCAGTGCATATATTGATGAGTATTCAAATTTGTTATTTAGGGTCTTTGTTCAGTGTTGGTGATTCCCGCAATTCCTGAACAAGCCACATGAGGAATGGCTATGAAAGGATGAGTTTGAATTGTATCATGGTACATATATTCTTCGGAAACCTCACTCTTGATCAAGGAATGAGTTTGGTAATAAAAACCCTAGTCCAGTGCAATGCATTTCATCTACTCTTGAGGTGGAAAAACAGGCAGATTAAGTAATGTGTCAATGACTCCAAAACTATTAACTTTTGGTAAGACATCCCCGAATACTATTTCTACAAATTATAAAGAAAAGGTAGGCAAAATGATACTAGTGATGACTTAATAATCCAAACAGCAAGAGACAGTTTAAAACGTATATATTGTTTAACATCAGTCTAGCCAGGTGTTTTTAAAGTGTCACCAACAAGAAAAGAAAATAAAAGTAAACATCATGCCATGTCTCTCTCTTGAACCACATTAGGACTGACCCTGATCGGACGAACAAATCTGCAAAAAAGGATGTCAAACCTGAGATATTATAGAAATGTCACGCAGAAATGATGAACACATATGTTATTACTAACTGAGCAGACTTCTCGAAAACATGAGCGTCAAGAGGGCAGAACGCGTCATTGAGATGATCGAACCCATCTGATTGGCTTACTGAGCCGCATGAGTTAGGCAGATTCATCTTCCAAAAAGAAGAGGTAGCATTTATTCCTGCTAACTAAGGAATTCATTTGCAAAGAATATCGGGCATATTTATTGCAATATACAACTAAACAATGTTAAAAGGCCACTGTTCATACAAATCAAACCAGTGTGATTCACGAATCCTACAAATTTACCTGTAGCAGCTTTAACAGGTGATGGTTAAAAGCTTCTGACAAATGCGTATTGTTCAGCATTTCTATAATTGTGGGATCAGAGTCATCTGTGGTAGTTCGCAAGTTAAAGCAGATGACTTGCATGACCGCCTTGCATCCAGCATAAAAGATATTGTTCATGAATTTGGAAGTTGCATCACGTTTTCGACGGGTATCCTTGTTTTTCCCCACATCGTATACATGAAGCCAACCCACCAATCTGCTACATACATTTAAAGAACAAGTTGGGCTATTCATTTGTAACTGACTAAAAGGTCAACACAACATTAATTAAGGCAAACCTTTCCAGTTGAGTCACAACTTCTGAACTTGATAACCTTAAATACCGAGAGAGATAACTCCCAAAACAATAAACAACATTAATTATGTTGATGCATTGGAGTTCCAAATCATGACAAAAGCTTAAAAGAGACCAGAACACAAGTAATAGCCGACTATTTGTGCTTGGCATAAAGAAAGCCCGTTATAGCGCCGAAGATCATCAAACCAAGTAGGTGGCCGGTGAAATTGTTGGTGAACTTACCCAAACCACTCACTGTTAGAAAATGTATTTCCATATTTGTACAAACTTGTAGAATCAACTCTTTACACAATTCCACAACCATAAAATTTCCTAAGCTTTTCTCCTTGAAAATTAACAAAAAAAAAAAAGAAGTAAAATTAGATAAGATGACTAGCAAGAATGTTTCATGTTCTTTTTTTATATTTTTTCTGCATAAGTAAAGTAGTAAATGTTAAAACAAAAATTAGAAGCAAATAGGAATGGCATTAACCGATTTTAGAAGATCATGATCATCACCGCTACTTTCTTCTCCAATTGGATTTCCTTTTGCCATAAATTTGATTTTACTCCTTTTAAACATCATTTTAGGTTCCTTTTGCCATAACTTTGATGTTTAAAAGGAGTAAATCAAAGTTATGGCAAAAGGAAATCCAATTGGAGAAGACAGTAGCGATGATAATCATGATCTTCTAAAATCAGTTAATGTCATTCCTATTTGCTTCTAATTTTTGTTTAAACATGAATTACTACTTTGCTTATGTAGAAAAAAATATATAAAAAAAAGAACATGAAACAATCTTGCTGGTCATCTTATCTAATTTTACTTTTTTTTGGTTACTTTTCAAGGAGAAAAGCTTAGGAAACTTTATTGTTGTGGAACCGTGTAAAGAGTTGATTCTAAAAGTTTGTACAAATATGGGAACACATTTTCTAACATTGAGTGGTTTAGGTAAGTTCACTAACAATTTCACCGGTCACCTACTTGGTTTGATGATCTTCGACGCTATAACAGGCTTTCTTTATGCCAAACACAAAGAGTAGGCTATTACTTGTGTTCAGGTCTCTTTTAAGCTTTTGTCATGATTTGAACCTCCAATGCACCAACATAATTAATGTTGTTTATTGTCTTGGGAGTTATCTCTCCCGGTATTTAAGGTTATCAAGTTCAGAACTTGTGACTCGCCTAGAAAGGTGTGCCGTAATTAATGTTGTGTTGACATTTTAGTCAGTCACAAATAAATGGCCCAACTAATTGTTCTTTTAAATGTATATAGCAGCTTGGTAGGTTGGCTTCATGTATACGATGTGGGAAAAAAGGATACTCGTAAAAAACGTGATGCAACTTCCAAATTCATGAACAATATCTTTTTATGCTGGATGCAAGGCAGTCATGCAAGTAATCTGCTTTAACTTGCGAACTATCATGGATGACTCTGATACTACAATTATAGGAAGGCTGAACAATATGCGTTAGTCAGAAGCTTTTAACCATCACCTGTTAAAGCCGCTATAGGTAAATTTGTAGGATTCGTGAATCACACTGGTTTGATTTGTATGAACAGAGATATTTTGTATACACACTTGCGAATTGCAAATGTTGGTGAGTCGGTCAACTGCCAATAACTAACTAATTTAGGATGACTAATAATAACAGCTACACTAAACTTGGGATGAGCTTAACATCGATTACAATGCCAAATTTAATTCTGACCGTGGCCTTTTAACATTGTTTAGTTGTATATTGCAACAAATTTGCCCGCTATTCTTTGTAAATGAATTCCTTAGTCAGCAAGAATAAATGCAACCTCTTCTTTTTGGAAGATGAATCCGCCTAACTCATGCGGCTCAACAAGCCAATCGGAAGGGTTCGATCATCTCAATGACGCGTTCTGCCCACTTGACGCTCATGTTTTCGAGAAGCCTGCTCAGTTAGTAATAACATATGTGTTCATCCTTTCTACGCGACATTTCTATAATATCTCACGTTTGACACCCTTTTTTGCATATTTGTTCGTCACATGATCAGGGTCAGTCCTAATGTGGTTCAAGAGAGAGAGACATGGCATGACGTTTACTTTTATTTTCTTTTCTGTTTTGTGACACTTTAAAAACACCTAGCTAGACTGATGTTAAACAATATATGCGTTTTAAACTAATTGTCTCTTGTTGTTTGGATTATTAAGTCATCACTAGTATCATGTTGCCTACTTTTTCTTTATAATTTGTAGAAATAGTTATTCAGGGATGTCTTACCAAAAGTTAATAGTTTTGGAGTCATTGACACGTTACCTCATCTGACGCGGTCGTTTAGAACTCACGTTAATTGAGTCGGTCGTGCTTCCTTTCACATAAACGATCCGTTGATAAATAACATTATTTAAAAATAATAATCATTTCAAAAGCTCAGTTACGATTATTTACATGCATGTTAACATCTGATTCCCGCGTCAGTTCCTTTATGTGTTTCTAAAACATTACGTTTTTTGCCGTTTCCTGCGTCATATTTAGATCTCACAGTTTATACTTTAAACAACTCAGATGCTTCGTTTTGAAGAAAAAAATGTGTTTTCTTAGAATTTTATCCTCTATTCTCTGAGCTGTGTCACAATATTTCACTTTTGGCATACTCAAGTTCAGTATGGGTCGTTGATAACAATTATTGTTCAAGACAAAACCTTTGTGTTAATATTGTAAAATTGTAATATGAACATTGACTAATGTATTAAGCGAAGACGAGACTTTAAACAATCACAATATACAAGAACGCATGAAAGCACCACCTAAGTCATCGGTAAACTGAGGTGTACCCTGAAACAGCCATCGCTGCATTAAACTGGAAGGTTCATCTTCACCGCTCTCCCTTTGTAATGCTTCTTTCTCTCTCTATCAGGTTCTACGGTAGCGATGTGATGGTCGGATGGTGGTGATGTTGAGACAAAGGTGGTGATGGTGGGACGGTGGTGGTAATGGAATGATGGTGGCGATCCCTGTCCCACCATAATAATCCAATCTGCAACAATCAAAGCAAATTAATCATATTCCACCATAATATTAATCATAATGCCTGAAGCAGAAAAGGATAACCTGTCAAACAATAGTTTGTCGGTCATGATGACCATGGATCTTGACCTTGATGGTTCTTGGACCATTGATCTGATCTATTCTTCTGACCCATCTCCTTCTTTTATTTTATCAGCAATAATAATAATAGCGATGGTGATGACAAATTTTATGCAAGTGCTACGTTGACTTCTGTTGTTGCTGCTCACCGGCTTTTTACTGAGAATAACAAAGATATAACTTAGATTATCAACAAACAAAAACCAACAAAAGACAAAATCAGGAAAAACAAATATTATGTGACAAACCAGTTGGTTTAGAACGATTGAAGTATAGATAAGAAGTTGCTGCCATCGAGAGAGAGAGAGGGGGGATAGGTAGGATTATTGTGTGGAGATTAATTAGGTGTTTAGGCTTATTGTGATAGTAAAGAGAGATATGTGGAGATTAATCGGGTGTTTAGGGTTTGGGTTGAAAGAGAAGATGTTTTAGAGGTAGTTTTTTTAAGATAGATAACCCGGTTCATCTAAAGGAATACCCTCCTATCACGCTCATTGGCATCATGAGTAAGATTATTTCTAAAGTTTTGGCAGAAAGAATTAAACATGTGCTCCCCTTGGTGATTTCAGAGACCCAAACAGCCTTCCTTAAGGATAGGTCGATCCTTGACGGGCCGTTAATGGTTAATGAACTTCTTGCTTGGCTGAAGAAACGAAGATTGAAAGGTTTCCTCCTAAAAATAGATTTTGAGAAAGCCTATGACAACGTTAATTGGCTTTTCTTATTATCTATTTTGAGACAAATGGGCTTCCCGACTAAATGGTGTGGATGGATTGAAGGAATTTTAGTATCGGCGAGATCGGCGGTGTTGGTTAACGGGGCTCCTACCTTCGAGTTTAATTCTCAAAAAGGGCTTAGGCAAGGAGACCCTATATCGCTTTTTCTTTTTTTGGTTGTTATGGAAGCTCTTTCATGTATGATCGACAAGGCGTGTTCATTGGGGATCTTCAAAGGGATAAAATTCAAAGGTGGAGAGTTGGAATTGTCTCATCTATTATACGTGGATGATGCGATGATTTTGGGCGATGGCGAAAATTCTAATGTTGGTGAGTTTATCTAGAATCCTTAGATGCTTCTATGTATGTTCGGGCTTAAAGATAAATTTGACCAAATCTAGCTTCTATGGAGTGGGACTTGAGGAAGATGAGATCATTAATACCACTTCAGCTCTAAGATGTAAAAGAGATGAGGTCCCATTTGAGTATTTGGGTATTAGAGTTGGCGCTAATATGCACCGACTTGGTAATTGGCAGAAAATTATTGAGGTGTTTGAGAAGAGGCTTTCAGGTTGGAAGGCCAAAACTCTCTCCATGGGTGGGCGTTGACTCTCATCAAATCGGTCTTAGCTAGTCTTCCGTTATACTACCTATCTCTCTACAAAGCCCCGGTTGCCATTATTTCGACTCTTGAGAAGCTAATGAGGAGATTCCTATGGTCAGGTAATGAGATCATTAATAAAATTCATTGGGTTTCTTAGGAGCGGGTGACACTTAGTAAAAAAGCGGGAGGGTTGGGCGTCCCTAACTTGGCGGAAGTTAATGCTGCTCTCTTATTTAAATGGGGTTATAGATTCCGTACGGAATCGAGTAGCCTTTGGAAGAAAGTTATTTTATGCTGTCACAGGTCTCGCTCGAGGTTGTTGTTTCTGCCTGTTAATAATCAGCTAGGAGGTAACTGGAAGACTGTGGTCAAGACGATGGAAGAGGTGTCTATTGAGGAGAGGCCTTTATTTTTTAACTTCACTTGCTCTGTTGGTAATGGGCTTACTATCAGGTTTTGGCATGATGTCTGGCTTCTAGATAGACCGCTTAGAATCGTTTGGCCTAATCTCTTTAAAGCTGATAATAAGAAATTCAGTTTGGTCTCTGAAAGGATAGTGCGAGTGGGACAACATTGGACTATTAAAGCTCATTTATTTGGTTTTCCTATGACCAGAGAATGTGACTTAGAATTTTCGGACCTGCAACTTATGATTGGGGAGCTTGTCTACAACTTATGATTGGGGAGCTTGTAAGCAGCACGATCGAAGATAAGTGGAGTTGGTCAGATGGCTCTAAAGGGCCGTTCAGTGTTGGCTTGATCAAAGCTCTTCTTAAAAAAAATGGGAGGCTGACGATTATTACGCTTTTAAGTGGCTGCAATGGGTTCCAATTAAATGCTCCGTTTTAGCATGGAGGGTGAAGATGGGGCGGCTCCCGAATAAAATGGAGTTGGCTAAGCGCAACATTCAAGTGGACTCCTTAGTTTGCTCTCTGTGCGATTGGGGTAACGAAACATCAGCCCACCTGTTCATGAGTTGCTGTTTAGCCTAGCAGGTCTGGATGAACATCGGGATGTGGTGTGGGTTAAGTCCTATCCTAGCGTTTGATATTCGGGATCTTCTAGAGGCTCATAAAGATGCGAGAGGGGGGAAGTGGGGTAAGAAGATTGTCCATGGAATCATTATTATTGGCTTTTGGTGTATTTGGACCACTAGAAACGAGAAGGTTTTCTAAGATAAACCGGCGGATAGTAGGCTAGTGGTATACAACATTAAAAGATTGTCGTTCTTTTGGCTCAAAAATAGATCAAAGTTTTTGGAATTGTCTTGGTCTGAGTGGCACAAGTCGCCTCTGTATTGGTTGTAGTTGTTTTTCCCGGCAGTCCTCGCTTTGAGGACCTTGTCGAGGAGTTTTTGAATGAAATTTAACCTTAAATTTTTTTTTTTAATTCATAGAGAGAGCCATGTGAAACATTTAAGGGAGAGTTGAGGCCACCATTGAATGCCACGTCAGCAAACATTAATTATTTTATATATATTTATAGATTATAGATAACTATGCTTATTGTAACAACCCGACCAGGAGGGGCTGGACGTTACGACAGTTTGGTAACAGACGTGCACAACGGAAGCAATGATAGACTAATATTAAGTATCTGTACAACTATTTAGTTCCAAATATTATAGGTACAAGATATAAAATAAATTAATATCTATTGCAGGGACGAGACGCGGCGGTCGTCGAAGCAGCTGGCGGGTTGTGATCCACTAAGCAATCCAGTCTCTATACGATCATAACTCTAGAAGCTCTAATCCGCAATGCTTATAGCTCAAATCTTCTATAACAATAATCTCTATTCCACACAAGTAAGCATCTATTCCACTAGATCTATCTAGTGCCATTATACATCTACAAGGCATAATATATGCCGCAACGGTCCGCAGGCCTCAGTGGAGGGTTTCCCGGTTCCCTAGTCACGGGTCCACTGTGCGTGGGGGATTCCCCAAGTAGTACTACCCATATATTAAGTGGCTCACCTCTGAGTTAATGAGTGTCAGTGTTATCCGGCAGCTAGTATCTTGTCACATCACAATAGTTTAGAAAAAGGAAGCATGCATTCACCCCAAAACAATAAAACACAAAAAAGGGGAGTGGTACACGGAACTCACCTTGGCAAGCATTTCATATCACGTCACACGGTCATATGATATTCCAAAATCTCAAGTCCACCTATTGTCCACGAGTAAGATCCTACTATGATCATAAGCATTAGTGTGTGTTCATTCAATCTTTGCGTTTACACGTGTGGATGATCGAGAACCTTTAGTTGTTCATGTTGTCTAGTTCTAGTTCTTGGTTGCTTTACATCTCAATAATAGTAGAACTATACTCGTTTTATCGACTATCTAGTTCACGTCTACCCCTATTCGTCCAAGGTCTTAGATGTCATAATCATGGTTTGATTCTAGTCATTAATGTTGTCTTGACATAAATTGGTCAAATACATATTCATGTCCTAAGCGCATACATTAACCAATTTATGCTTTTACTTCGTATATATCCAATATTTTATACGTCCTACTCGGGTCTCTAAGTCCAATTATGTCATTGTTATAACTATTTGAATTCCAAGCCACATATATAGTATAATCGTGTTCAAAGGGTTATGTATATCTTTCCAATGTCCGAGTTATATTATCCGGACTATCATTATCTTTTATACTTCAAATTCTCCAATGATCCTCTCGTCGTAGCTATTTATATACACTCGTTAATTAGTTTCAGTTTGCTAGGTTCATCAAGTCCCACACGTGCTCACACGCAAATACGCAATTGATAAATATTTCTATATATAAACATATCACTCGAACTATTTATACCTTTTCCAGTTTGTGGTTCCAAATCGGATAGTGTTGACTAATGTGACCAGGTTGACTTCCATTAATCATCAAAACCTTAATCCACTCTTGTTACTCACCATGTCCACCATCCCAAACTATCGATCATTACCACAGTTACCATTTCTATTTTCCATCATCACCACCACAGCTATTTTAACAATTGTTATTGAGTTCCAAAGCATCAATATCCATTTCTTTGGTTAACCAAAACCATCATTACAACCAACCTAATCAACCATGAATCTATATTATTTGGATCAAACCTAATAAACATCAATATCAGACCAAATACCTAAACCAAACTAACCTTAATTATCGGGGAAACAAAGAGCCAACCTCACCGTCGCCGGAGAGAGGGGCTGCGCCGCCATGACACACCCTCCGGTTCCCTTTATCCTGTCTCTCTCTCTTGCGTCTCTTTCTCTCTCTACGCCTCCCTCTCTCTATCTCAGTTTCTCTCTCAAACTTGTATGTGTGTGAAGAAACACCGATACAACAATGTACTAAGTATAAAAGCATGAGTAATGATATGATTCTTATTGATAATCAATGGACATTACAAGACTCTGGACTCGTAATTGTTACAGCGCTTCGACTATAATCTATCTTTCCTAACTATGTGGAATTCTCTCTTCAATGATTCATCCCCCTTCTCGTCTGACCTAGGAGGGTATTTATAGGCCTTTGGGGTGGCCTGTGATTGGATGGAGAAGGAATGACAGCTGGCTGTACGATCTTGGCCATTGTCACCCGTCGCGCTGTCGCTCTATTATTGGTCCACGTGTCTTGCTGTTGTCCTTTCTCGTACTATTCTGTACCTCGTACCTGCAGGTGATCGTGGAGTAGGGAATAATCGCCTGTGATTGGCTGGATGTCCCTTTCCTTGTCGGGTATTAGCTGTCATGTACGAGGTTTCCTGCGCATGCTTCTGGAAGTCCACGTCAGCGCCACGTGCTGGCTTGTGTGGAGATGTGGGTCCGTGCGCATGCGCGGGTATATATCTCTTCAAGTCCCCCAAGTGTAGTGTTCTGTATGCGGGGCGTGCAGGATGCTACACTTGTAGGGAAAAGAAAAATTGTAGTTCATAGGTTATTTGTTCTATTTTGACGAACTTTTGGTAGCTGAAAAGTCTCTGACGGTTGTACTATTGCAAAGGCGTGGTGGGACCAGGCTGTCGTTTCGCATGCACCACTCTTTCTCTCTCCTGACGTGTATTCTTGCTATTGGTTGGTCGTGCTACATGACTGTAACAGTTTGCTTGGTATGTATTCTTTGTTATCTCATTGCTTGTTTTTGTTTAGGCCGCTCTTTCTGCGTACTTATTTTGTTAACTTTGTCTTGTGCGGCTGATCTGATGGGGGACGGGGCGCAGGGTAATGTGACTGATGCGCCGATTAATGAGGGGTTTTTGGTGAACCCTACTGAAGTGGAGAAAACTCCTACTCCAGATAGGCGTCCTGTTACTCCGCCTATGCAGTCCCCAGCTACTAAGACTGCGTTGCCACCGTCACCCCCTCGTGAGACTGCGCAGGTAACTCCGCCGCGCCATGTGACGCCGCCCCGGGAGTTTACTCCACCTCGTATGGCTACGCCTGTGCAACATCAGGGCCCCAGGCGTCCTCCGCCCCTACACCTTCGGTTGACCTTAAAGTGTTAGGTGGGCTGGACTTGGGTGTAAATCGGGTGTCACCCCCTTATGTGAGTGAAGGCGACTCGCGGGGTTTACAGATTGTGGATGATGACTCTAACGAGAAGAGAGTGCATCCTGAATTCAAGGTGGGCGCTTCTGGGTCTACCCCACAGAGTGGTGGGTTTGCTGACGAGGACATTTTAGTCCCTGGGTGGACATTGACTGCGGGTGCTCGGTTTGTAGATGTTAACAATTGTCGGGAGCTGCTTGGGAATGTTATCCCACCCGCGGAGTGCGAGCACCAGGCTACGCGTCCTTTCTAGGAACTCTTAGAAGATAATATGATGAGTATGGCCAATCTGTTGTCTACTTCGCCTGAGATAGCCCGCCAATGGGGCTTTTTGACTAAGGAGCGCGAGGACTTCGACCGGAAATTTAATGAGGTGTGCGTGGAGCGTGACAGGCTTGATCGTGAGCTTAAACGCGTGAAATGGGACGCTGTCACCTTCCGGGAAGAGCGCGAGAAGTTTGAAAAGCATATCTCATAGCAGGAGCAACAGTGGGCTGCTGCGTGCGTGAAAACCAACAAAACGTTGGAGATTGCAGCACAGAAGCAGCAGGAGGCTGAGCGCTTGAATGCCGATTATTGGCGGCAAATTGTTAGTTTGAACGAGAAGTTAGATCAGCGTAACGACGCCTTGATCAGTGCCCGTGAGTTGTTTAGGGAGAAGGATGCAAAGACAGAGGAGTTGGAGGGGAAGGTGGCGGAGTTAGAGGAGTCCAATTTAAAGCTGCAGCAGCAGAACGCGGACCTTGAAGGCGAGGCGTTGGACGCTCGTGAAGTGGCGCGTTTGGCGCATGAGGACCGCGAGTGGCTTATCACTTGTTGCGTCCCCGAGGTCTGTTTCACGTTTCCTTCGTGTGGCTTTTCTTGCTCCCCTTTATGTTGTTGTTGACACGTGCCTTTCTTTTATTTTTACAAGTTGCACATCACGTCAAGAATTGTGACGAGGTGCGACAGGCTGTGGCTGCAGTCAATGCTGCTGCGAAGCTGGTGGGGCGCAAGGCTGGTTTCTTGGAGGGCTTTCAGCATTCGAAGAATGGAAAAGCGTTGGAACAGTTCCCGCTTTATGACAAAGACTTGGATGCGCTGTTTGAGAAGAAGACCTCTGAGTATGATCGCTTGAATATTGGGTTGGTTGATTTTTTTGTGAGCCATCGAGATCAACCAACATGCTATACGTTGCGATCATCTTTTGAGAAGCAGGGCTTGACGCACACCAGGCGCAAGTATGCCATGAAGAAGACAACTGAAGAGCCCAAAGGTGGCGGTGATCAACCTGGGCCGAGTGAAAAGTTGGACTTGTCCGACTCCGAGGGTGAATATAGTGACGCGTCCTCTGAGGGCGGGGCGTCGTATATTAGTTGTTTTTTTACCTTTCTCGGGACCTGTAATAGTTTAAGGGAACCACTTTTTAATGTTTGTTATCGTTGTATATTTGGCTCTTTGTTTTTATCATGAAGTTTGTGGTTTGTCCTTGTGTAACTTCACATGTTCTGTTGTTTTAGGTACTGCATGCTGACTATACCATGTTTATGGTACGCGTTGTATTTTGACCATACAACGCGCTTTCCTTTGAATTACCAGCTAACCATGCAATGTTTAGTTTTTAGGACATTGTATCTTAACCATACAATGTTTAGAGTGCGCTCTGTATCTTAACCATACAGCGCACTTTTTAGCAAATTGCAAATTAACAATGCAATTTTTTAGTTTTTAAGACATTGTATCTTAACCATACAATGTTTAGGGTGCGCGCTGTATCTTAACCATACAACGCGCTTTTTAGCAAACTGCAAATTAACAATGCAGTTTTTTTAAGACATTGTATCTTAACCATACAATGTTTAGGGTGCGCGCTGTACCTTAACCATACAGTGCGCTTTTTAGCAAATTGCAAATTAACAATGCAATTTTTTAGTTTTTAAGACATTGTATCTTAACCATACAATGTTTAGGGTGCGCGCTGTATCTTAACCATACAGCGCGCTTTTTAGCAAATTGCAAATTGACAATGCAATTTTTTAGTTTGTAAGACATTTGGGCTTTTGTGTGCCGCTGCTGCCTTGTGTGTGATGAGTAAATAGTTAGTGGAATAGGTGTTTGAGACAGAAAAAGGTGGTTCTCTCATTAAATGGCTGAATAGCCTTCATTAAAGATACATATTACAATAACATATAGCATTTTCTTAGTTGTGCTACATTCCATGTGCGCGGGATAGGTTTGTCTTCAAGGGTTGACAGTTTGTATGCTCCTTTTCCGAGGGCTTCTGTGACACGGTATGGTCCTCCCCAGGTGGGTGCGAGTTTTCCTTGTGGTAACGCGCCACTGGCCTCATTGTTTCTGAAGACGAAATCCCCTGCCTTGAAAATGTTGAGTTTGACCTTGGTATTGTAATACTTTTCCAACTGCTTTTTGTAATTTGCCTCTTTTATTGCTGCCAAGGTGCGGCGTTCTTCAAGTAGGTCTAGGTTGATTCGCAGCTCTTTGTCGTTATCTGTGTGGTTCGCTGAGAGGAATCTTGCTGATGGGCACCCGATTTCTGCTGGTATCATTGCCTCGGAGCCATAGGTTAGGCTGAATGGGGTTTCGCCGATGCTCGTTTTTGTTAGAGTCCTATTGGCCCATAGCACGCTCGGCAATTCTTCTGCCCAAGCCTTTCCTTTCGTTCCCAGCCTTGCTTTGATACCTTCGACCAAGCTTTTGTTTGCGCGCTCTACTTGGCCATTGCCCTGTGGATGTGCGACTGACGTGAAGATGGGTTTTATGTGTAAATCGGCGTACCACTTTAAGAGTCCTTTATCTACGAATTGTGTCCCATTGTCCGCGACAATCTCCATGGGTAGTCCAAAACGACAGATAAGGAACTCCCATATAAACTTTTTCACTTGGCTTGCCGTGATTTCTGCTAATGGCTTGGGTTCTATCCACTTTGTGAAGTAGTCGATCGCGACTATCAGGTATCTTCTTTTGCCTGTGGTCATTGGGAATGGTCCCACCATATCTATGGCCCATTTCTGAAATGGCCATGCAGAGGTCACTGGTATGAGGTCATTTTTGGGGCTCATGGTGTTTGGGGCATGGCGCTGGCAAGAGTCGCAGCGGCGTATGGCTTTAAGTGCGTCGAGGTGCATCCCAGGCCAGTAGTAGCCTGCATTCATGATCTTTGCCACCACCATGCGTGGTCCTGCGTGTATCCCGCATATCCCCTCATGTATTTCTCTGATCCGGTAATCCGCGTCCGTTCCATCGACACATCTCAATAATGGCCCCAGATAGGATTTTCGGTACAGCACGCCGTCTTGTATTTGGTATTGAAGCGCTTTGTGTTGTACCTTCCTGGCTTCTGCGCGCTGAGCTGGGAGTGTGCCTGCAGTGAGATAGGATATAATTGGGGTCATCCAGCTGTCAATACCCATTTGGATTACATGAACTTCCTTGGGTGGAACAGACGGTTCGCTTAGGACTTCGACCCGGACCTCTTTTGCTAAATGGCTGAAGTTTGTGGATGCCATTTTGCTTAGAGGGTCCGCCGGCTTGTTTTGACTGCGGCTGATGTGGTCGATGGTGCAGCTTGAGAATTTGCTCATTAGTTCCTTTGCGTGCTGGAGGTACGTTATCATGGATGGGTCTTTGGCTTCATATTTCCCAGTGATTTGCCCTGCCACCAGCATGGAATCTACATGCGCGAAGACGTGCTTAGCGCCTAGCCTTTGCGCGATACGTATCCCTGCGAGGAAAGCTTCATATTCGGCCTCGTTGTTTGTCGTTTTGAACTCTAGCCGGATTGCATAGGTAAATTTTGCGCCGTCCGAGTGGATGAGCCGGATTCCTGCCCCTGCCCCATCATCATTGGAAGCTCCATCTATGTAAAGGTTCCAAATTGCTTTGTCATCGCATGCGGGTTGTGGGTTCTGCTCTGCTCTGCACTCTTCAACCATTTCTTGGGGTACCTCTGCTATGAAGTCCGCCAAGATCTGCCCTTTGATTGCTGGCCGTGTTTTGTAGAAAATGGTATGCTCGCCCAGCTCTATGGCCCATTTAGCTAGCCTTCCTGACAGTTCTGGTTTGGACAAGACATTGTTCAGCTTGTAGTCGCTCAGCACGTTTATCGGGTGGCCCTGAAAATATCAGCGGAGTCTGCGCGAAGCGTGCACCAGTGCTAACACCAATTTTTCCATGGTGGTGTATCTTGTCTCCGCGTCTGTTAGGACTCTGCTGATATAGTAGATTGGCGTCTGAACCAGCTTGCGGTCTACCATTAGTACTGCGCTTACGGCTCTCTCTGTGGCGCAGAGGTACATTGTCAGAGGTTCTCTTGGTAATGGTGCAGTGAGCGTCGGTAAATCCATTAAGCAGGCTTTCATGTCTTGGAATGCCTTTTCTGCCTCGCTGGTCCATTTGAACTGGTTCTTTTTTAGACAACGTTTCAATGTCTCGATGAGTGGGATTGACTTGGTTGCGTGGTTAGAAAGGAATCTGTTGATGGCTACCAAACGTCCGTTCAGCGTTTGGACTTCTTTCAGTGTTGACGGGGATGGCATTTGCGCTATGGCCTGAATTTTTTCTGGGTTTGGGCGGAAGCCATCTTTGGTAACGATTACCCCTAAAAATTTTCCTTCCTCCATCCCGAATGCGCATTTGCTTGGGTTGAGCTTCATGTGTATTTGTTTCAAGTGCCCGAAGGTCTCTTCAATGTCATTCAGCATTTGATCTTCCTCTTTGCTTTTGATGACTAGGTCATCCACATAAACTTCGAGGTTTTTCCCAATTTTCTTTGCAAATGCGCGGTCCATCAGTCGCTGATAGGTGGCACCTGCATTCTTTAGTCCGAATGGCATTTTAGTGTAGCAAAAAACGCCTTTGTCCGTCCTGAACGCTATTTTGTCTTCGTCCTCTAGCGCCATCTGGATCTGATGGTAGCCTTTATTGGCGTCCAGGAAACATTTGAATCTGAATGGCGCTAGGGAGTCGATTTTTAGGTCAATCTCTGGTAGAGGATAACAGTCTTTTGGGCAGGCCTTGCTGAGGTCTGTGTAGTCCACGCACATTCTCCAGCTTCCGTTGCTCTTCTTGACCATTACTGGGTTTGCGACCCACGTTTGGTACCTTGTTTCTCTCAAAATGCCGGCTTTCAGTAGCTCGTTGACCTGCTCATTCATCGCTTTTGCCTTTTCTACGCCCATACTTCTGCGCTTTTGCGCGATTGGTTCGACTGAGCGATAAGTGTTGAGCTTGTGTTGGGAGAGTTCACGCGGGACGCCTACCATGTCCGATGGTTGCCACGCGAAGACATCCATGTTTTTCCTCAGGAGTTGCTTTAGGTGATCCCAGATGTTTTCGGAGATAGCTGCCCCCAGTGTGATTGTTTGCTCTGGGAACTTAGGGTTGAGGACCCACTTCTCTGGCTCTGTGTGGTTTGCTGAGAGGACTCTTGTTTTCCACGTATTTTGCTCCATCGCGGACCGCGGACGAATTCTTAAATCCTTTCGCACTCCGCGGCGTGTTCCATAATCCTTCCAGAATATTCTACCCCCTCGCGGACCGCGGAGGAGTTTCCTTTCCTTCCGCGCTCCGCGGGGAAGCCAATAATTCAAATTTTTATTTTTATTTCTTCTATAACCCTAACCACCTTACAATATCAATATTCCAAACACTAATATTCAAAAAGGCACGTAAACATTCGTCATTTACATCTGGATCCCGGTCCGTCTCGTCCCGGTTACCGATCCGTTAACATATAATCGCATAAGTTCACATAATCACATAATGGCACATAATATCAACATGTAAGTTTATAATAATCACATTTCACCAAGTCACCAACGTTCCGGGTTTCCTACTTGTGTACGTAGTCTGGTAATTCCCTATATTACCATTCCATGCAGTTATTATCCTATAACTGTGCAACATATACTCATCCTAACTAAACCTAGTTAATTAGAATGCATGAAAAGTATGTACAAGTAACTAGAGTCTAGTTAAAGTGTTAACCTGATATTATGGGGTATCACCGATATGATTATTTAAATCTTTGATTTGCACAACTGATAATTTATTATTTGTCTGTTCGTTTTCTAATGAATTCCTACATTTATGTTTCCCAAGTTGTATACACTCTTCAGATACTCTAAATGTTTTTAAATTAAATAATCCTTATAACAAAACTTTTTGTTTAACACGTTAACCCAAGTATAATAACTATACTCCGCTGTGACTTTTCAAGTTCACGCGTTTTAAATGTATAAATTAGTAAATAAATCACGAATTTCATATTAAACCATCTTAACATTTACATTTCAGTCTTCATCATTAGCATCAATGGCAGCCCTAACTAATAACCAAGAACATCAAATGAAGGAGTTTGTTGTTAATCAAATTAGAGCACAGTACTATCAAGATTTGAAGACTACAAGAGATTTGAAGATTTGTTTTGACACTTTGCACTTGGGCACGTTTGAGCGAGATGATGTGCAACGGATTTTGAAGTCAATGCCTTCAACTGTTGTTCGTGATTTGGCGTTGTTGTACAATTCTGAGGTCGGGAGTAAGGACGTTGATTTTTCGGCAAAATTGAAAGATCTACATGCACAACTTGAAGCCTCAATAGAATTAAAGCTTAAGTTTATTAATTCCTTTAACTAGCTATGTATCTTGATGTTTAATGTTGATTGTATTTATTTATGTTTTTAGTTTTGTATGTTTTTCAAGATTATATATAGTTTTGTTATATTTTTGTGATGCTAAATTGAATCGTATTAACTTTTGTGTTTTATTCAACAGACCTTTAATCCGTCTGTTGATTTATATGTCTTAAATCAACAGAGGTTTAATCCGTCTGTAGATTTATGTTTGGGTTGTTGTAAGAGTTGCAGTTATTAAACATCTGATCAGTATTATTAACTGGTATCATGAAAGGAACAGACCTTACGAAATACAGTTTTTCCTTTCAACAATAGATCGATCATTAATTTGGGGTTTACTAAACAGACCATAACACTAGGTCTGGATACGTTTTTTTATATTTTTGGTCTTTATAATAATATCTGTTTATAAAGAAATAAAACAGACGGTACTAAACAGTTGTTCTTCGGAGCAGACGAATGGGTTCTTAATGTTGTCTTTTACTAAACAGGCCTTAAGTTTAGGAATCAGTCACCCGTGTGTATCACACGGGATTTCACCTAGTATATATAATAAACCAAAGCCATTTTAATGACATGGCATTCAAAGAGGGCATTCTCCCCCTTGAATGTGCCATGTGTCATCCTATGTGGCAAGGGATTTATTTTAGGAAAATAATAATTTAAAAACAAAATTAGATTTTTCTCTCCAATGTTTCCTCCCATAACTTTTAAACGTTAATATCTTTTATATACGAAATTTTTTAAAGAAAAAAATTATACCAAATTAACGAGCATTTTATTATCTTTCCAACGAGTACCATAGTGCTATACAAAAAACAGAGAAAAAAACGACTATTTTTTGTGTGGTTTTGTTCATACTGGAAAAAAAACACACAAAGTGTTCAGGTTATTCATTAATCATGTATAGGCAAGTCATTAATTACGTTCAAACCAGTAAATATGAATTTTATTTACAACATGTGTTAGCATTGGAGTTGTACATTGTTTTAGGTTAGGTTTTAATATTAGAGTTATACATTGTTTAAGGTTATGCACTAACATTGGAGATACATTGTTAATTGTTTAGGTTAAGTGCTACCTGTAGCTTTCCTAAATTGTAACTGTAAAGCGCATCATTCTATTTCATATGTAAAATTGATATGTCATATTAGATTTCTCAACCCCGGGACGTTCCTGGGGTATAATCTACTATATAATAAACCAAAGTCATTTTAATGACATGGCACTCAAAGAGGCATTCTCCCTCTTGAGTGTGCCATGTGTCATCCCATGTGGCATTGAGATATTTTAGGAAAAAAAGAATTTAAAAACAAAATTGGATTTTTGTTTAAAAACAAAATTAGATTTTTCTCTCTCATGTTTCCTCCCATAATTTTTAAACGTTAATATCTTTTATATACGAGATTTTTTTTTAAAAAAAAATTACACCAAATTTAACGAGCGTTTTATTATCTTTCCAGCAAGTACCATAGTGCTATATAATAAACGGAGAAAAAAAACGACTAATTTTTTTGTGGGGTTTTGTTCATACAGGAAAAAAAACACAAAGTGTTCAGGTAAATCATTAATCATATATAGGCAAGTCACTAATTATGTTCAAATCAGTAAATATGAATTCTATTTTCAACATGCGTTAACATTGGAGTTATACATTGTTTTAGGTTAGATATTAATATTAGAGTTATGCATTGTTTAAGGTTATGCGTTAATATTGGAGATACATTTTTAATTGTTTTAGATTAGGTGCTACCCGAAACTTTCCTGCATGTAACTGTAAAGCGCATCATCTATTTCATATGTAAACTAATATGTCAATTAGATTTCTCAACCCTGGTACGTTCCCGGGATATAATCTAGTTAACCATATTTAAATTGTTATGGTTGTATTATGAAAAAAAATTATTAACTATATTTAAATTGTTACGGTATATTATGAAAATTTTATTAAATAAATAAATTCAGGAAACATTTTATATTTTCTAGAAATAATTTCATAAAATGATAATCTATATATATATATATAGGGTGGGGTTAACATACACTAAGTGTGTTTTGTGAGAAAGGTAAGAAAGAAGTGTGTCCATTGGATCAAGTTATTGGATGGTTGAGATTAGATAGGGACCAAATTTGTAAATTGTGTTATAAAATTAACTAATATATTAATGGTTCAAGGGCAAAAATGTAAAAACACAGACACGAATTTAAACACCCACTTTCAACACCATCGAACGTTAGAAACTGCAGAGCATTCTTCGGAGAGAAAGAAGGGTGTGTTAAACGAAAAAAATGGAAACAAAATCAGCGATTATTGTGGATGAAGATAAGAGATTTGGCCAAAAATATAAACGTAAGTCTTCGATCATTCAACACTGTGTTTTTCCCCAAAAAAGTTAGGGTTTTTTCTTACTTCGTAAGCTTCAATGGTAGGGAAACGATCATCGGAAAATGCAAGGGATGCTGCAGCGAGAAGGTTGATTACAATGCCGGCACGATTTGGTTCAGGTGTGTTTTCATTTGTTCGATTACTTTCTTTATGGGTTTTATTTTTTTTTATTTTTTTTTTTGACTGATAGTATAACGATGAACATTGATGTGTTTTGCTGGTTATTGTTGGGTTTTTTTCGTGTCTAATCGACTGATGTGTTTTAAATTGGTTGCATGTAATCGACTGATGTTATTGTTGGGTTTTTTTCATGTATAAATAACTGATGTGTTTTAAGTTGGTTCGATTGGAACATAAGACAATACATGGTTAGTGGTTAAATTTAGGTTGAGTTTTTTGGGTATATGGAGAATGATTACAAAATAGGTTAGTATAATGAAAACACAATACCGATTACTAGTGTGTTTTTAGTACATAATTATGGGGAAACACAGTTAGGATAAGTGATTGTGCAAAACACAGTTAGGAGAAGTGATTGTGCAAACAAAAATTATGACTAGTTAATAATTAAAGCTTAAAAATCTTTTCTTGTAATTGTTTGTAAAAACACAGTTAGGAGAAGTGGGCGGTTAGCAACAGACGGTCGCTCAGTAAAAAAACCAATTATGTTGGATGTTTCTCCTGAAAGTCAAGCCGCGTCTGCAAAAACAAAAAAATTAACAGGTGACAAAGAAAATGTGTTAATGTTAGTTATTTACTATATAGATAACTTTAAATCGTGTGAATTTGATACAGGAAATGATGACCCAGACGATGACTTTGTAGACACAACTAAGAAGATAACTAGGCCATTTGTAAATGAGGACCCAGACGACGACTTTGTAGACCCACCTCCAAAGGTAGCGAGATTCACAAAAAACATGGTAGCCCGATTACCTACAAGACCGTATGCAGAATATACCGGGGCTAAGATTGTTCTACGTAGTCCACCAAGCCACCTAAGTAAGTTTCTAAATTCGTTAGATGGTTCGCAGAAGAAAGCTGTTGAAAGTATTGGTTTCGGTTCACTTTTGGGATTTAAGCTAGCTTCGATACCTCCAAAGCTGGGGTACTGGTTATTTCAGAACTACAACCCAGATACCTGTGTTTTGAACTTGGGGAGTCACCAGATTAATATAACACAGGATTTGGTACATACCATCTTCGGCATTCCCTTTGGTAGCACATTAATAGAAGAAAATAAAAGGCCGAACAAAAATGATGTTGTAGTTTCAGAATGGAGGGAACAATTTGAGGAGAATGTTCCAAGAGTCTTCCTCGTTGCGTTCCGTGAGTATGCTGAGAAATTGAATTGGAGTGGGCGGGTTTTTATTTTGAACTTCTTGGTGTTGTACAACACGGTGATGGGTGAAACTACACAAAACAATAGCGTCAACTTGTATTTCCTACCTTCAATCAAAAAAGGAATAAAGATCACTAGTCTAAACTGGTGCGAATACATGATTCGCTGTTTAAACAGGGCGGCACGGAAATGGAACGAAAAAACGAAACAGTTTTATGGGCCACTTACATTACTTGCGGTACGTAAAACACATGTTTGTAACTACCATATTTAAATAAAAAACTGTTGTGATTTATGTTTTTTAACTGAAAATGCAGGCTGCTTTAGCACATGATCAACAGGTTGTTGATATGTCAGACCACCCTAACACACATCTAATACAGTGGATTGATGATGCAGTCTTGGACGGGCTTGCGACTCCATTGGACAGCCTGTTATTCAAGCAACAACTTGAGAGAGAGAACGGGGTTTCTGGTGCGCACGAATATGCATTTAGTCGCAAAAACAACACCAACCGTGATGTAAAAGTTTTGGAGCAGCCTAAATTGAAAAAGGCATGCTCGAAAAAAAAGGCAGATAAAGTCCGTGATCTAAAACCTAAAGAGGACCTCAATAAGGAGAGTGTACCAGATGACGCTGCAGAAATGTATCAGACGGCTGATACACTACATAACGCGGGGGCCGGTGGAAATGAGGAAATGGGTGTCGAGGATTGGGGTAATATTGTTGAGGATGATGATGACGACCTAGGTCTAGGTCCGTTTCGTCATTGCAAAGACTACTTCTTCTCACAACAAGATTCACAGGATATCCGACCATACGTTGGTGACGATGGAGAATACATAATACCTGTGGTGTTGGGGCTTGAATGCACACAAGGACAGGAAAACACATGGGGTGAACCTGACACCGAGGTAATATTGTTAGTTTTGGGATGTTCATGTTCATATCGTATCATTTATTCCATATTTTTTTAAAGTTACTTAGTATTGTTTTGTTAAACGCGTAGATGGTTGAAGCGCCGCTGGATATCCAACATGAAAACACATTTTCTGGATCATACCATGAGGTACATTAGCGCAAACCACGTATATCTTGTCTTTTGATAAGTTAACAACTATAATTAATATGATTGTTTACTTAAATATATAGTTGCTTCAGGATCCGGATATTAATATAGCCGCAAATGATGATTTTAATAGAAACGAAGATGTCGAGGTACATTGTATAAACCATTTGATTAAATCTTGATAAATGTATGTACTTATAACACACATGTAATCGTCTTTGTAAGGTACATGCGCGATTATTGGAGAACTCATTTGTTGAATTTGAAGACTTGGTTGGTAGGGTGAAAACAAGTTTACAAAATGCACTTGGTAAATACCCGGACAACGATATTATAAAAGAGAAAAAGAAACAATGGAATGAGATAATGATAAATCATCTATGTGGTGACGTGAAAGTCGAAGTTGGTTCCGAGTCTGGAAAAAACACACCAGAAAACGTGGGGAAGACATGTTCCAGTGAAGGACTAACAATGTCTCCAATTACCGCCTCGATGGCTACTGAAATTGAAAAGATTTTTAAAAGAGGAAATTATGACAAGACACCAGAACAACAAATGAAGGTTTTTGATGTAAAACCTTTATCATGGTCTGATGGTCGTGGTGAAACAAGGTGTGAGGAACCTAACAAATTGCAAGCAAAAACACCAAGACCAGGACGTGTGAAGCAATTACCAGAAGCAATGAGGTCGCCGTATGTTAAACGCGTTGTAGGTTTACATGAGAGGCTAGAAAAATCTGAAGAAGTGGTTTCCAATTATATGTTTTCGGCTTGGGATAGTAAATGGTAAAAACACATCATCTAATTTTGTTTCTTGTATAATGTTAGTAACAAGTCTACTATAATTAATATTTTTTTGTGTTTTCACAGGGAGGATGTGTTTACTGCTGTTCTGGGTTGTACAGTTATGCGGTCCTTTATGGAGTCATTACGCCCGGGTATCTCGCTACATGTGAATGTGCTCAGCGCGTGGTCGAACGTGCTCAACTATGAGGAGAGGTACCGCCGTAAAGGCACATCGCCACGGCTGTTCTGTTCGCCCTTAATGTTGGTAAGTCCTACAAATTATTTATATGTTATGGATAACACAATTATACCTTCAATGATGATAATAGTTATCTTTACCTTTTAAACAAAATGTGTTTCATATATATAAAACACACAGTTTATAACATAAAATCGTTGTTTGGTTAACATGAATTAGTGGAAAGACGATTATGATAAGAGTGAGGAAATTAGGGTACTACACTTCACGGAGAACATGGACTCGGTATTAGCATCGACAGAGACCAAGTCTATAAAGGGCGTCCAGTTTGTAAACATCCCAATGCACAACTTCAATCATTACTACTTGTTGTTTTTCAACATGACCACCTATGAAATACTTCTGATCGACAACATTGACTCAGATGTAGATTTCTCCATCAGATACAAGGGATGGCCAGAAAAAATGGTAAACATATTTATTGTCCGTTAATTGAGAAAAAAACACATTATAATTTTTAGCAACTAACAGCGTATGTTTCACAGCGTGATGCCTTTTCAGCATACTTGAGAACTGTTTCACCATCGGCTGCAGCAAAAATCAAAAAGAGCATACCCAAGGTTTTGGATATTCCATGGAAGACGAAACACAATGGGATAGATTGCGGCGTGTTCCTGATGAGACATATGGAGACATACAAGGGGACATCTTTGAAAGAGTGGCGATGTGGTTTTTCACCAGAGGTGTCAGGAAAGCAAGGTCGTGAACTTAATGAACTTCGACGCAAGTACATTGCAAAAATCCTCTTGTGTGATATAAACAGATCAAAACACACTGTCGAGGCTGGAGTGAGCAGGTACCTTGGGCTAACCGATGAGGACAGAAAGGTGTTGGATGAAAGTGCATATGACAATATAATTAAACGTCTAGATGGTTGATATTTTATGTCTATATGATAGGCAGATACTTATCTTTTTGGTTGATGTGGCACTACTAACATCTATTTTGCTATTATGCCTACTACGATACAATGGGCAAAACTACTTTGCTATGGTTTAATGGTTTATGTTTATTTGGATTTGTGGTTAAATCTTTGAGTTAATATTGTGTGTTTGATTCTGATTATATTGATCTTGTCAAATCGCTGGATGGTTAACTATAACAGACCTTGTTATAATATAACACACCTCTTAATATGTTTTGCTTATAACACCATTTAAGGCGTATTGGCACCACTAACAACGTTAATATGTTTTTCTTATTGTTTATCTATTAAAACAGCTGGTGTTAAACTAAGTCGAAAAATAAAACAGACTTTATAAAACACAAAGAATGATTTATAATACACATACGTAGTCTGGATACATACAAATGAATAAAAAACACATAACACAATTGAAAAAAATTGAAAAAATTGAAAAAAAAAACACACAACAAAAAATGATTGATGAATACACGTTACACAATTGAAAAACACATAACACAATTGAAAAAAACTGACATTCGATATTGTCAGCGATGGTATTAATCATGTTGATTGGCGATGAACATAAAAACACAGTGGTATTTTTCTGGCTATCGAAAAATAAAACACACTTTATTCAAACTTTGGTGTAAAAACACCTAAAAACATATAAGTCCAACAGCAACCAAAATAAAAAAAACAAAACATCCAAATAGAAACAAAGTCTAGCAATAAAAACGTATATAATAGTAAACCAAAAACTCGCTACTCCTCATTCTCCTCCTCCTCCTCCTCTTCCTCTTCATCATCCTCATATTCTTCCGCCACGTCCTCCTCCTCTTCCTCTTCATCATCCTCATATTCTTCGAATTCAGGGCTATCATCGTTGGTAACCACCTTCTTAGGTTCCTTGCATGTGCGAATGTTGTGACCATACCCCATACAATTTTGGCATTGTCTTTGTTTTTTTCCCAGCTTGACTGATGGCTTGTTCCCTCTTTGACATCATACGCTTAGGTTTACCCTTGCCTTTCCACCTTGTACCAACCGGTACACGAACAGTAATATTACGTGCTTGAACATTACCAGTAAGTTCAGCCAAACGATCCCTCCGGCTCTTACGTGGTGCATTAATCTGCGCTTCATCGGCCTTTGAATGGAACTGGTTAACATAATCTCTAAACGAACACAACGCTTCAAAGTCTGTAGCCAACTTGTTTACAATCGACTCATATCCATATGAAATCTCCCTAACAACACGTTTAACATCTACACTTTGTTCAGAATCACCTTCATATCTAATAATAGCACCGGGATCACCATTTGGTACCGCCTCCCTTGTCCAGCGACGTAATATGTATTGCTTAGGAAACTCTCTGATATCAGCAAACCTGAGAACCCAAAATATGTGGCTACATAACAGCCCAAATTGCTCATACCTTTTGCAACTACAAAACACAGTAACATCTTCCTTGCGGATCATAACCTTAATTCATATTGACAAAATATAAAAAAAAAAATTAATGATATGATTATTAAGATAAAAAAATACGGTCGTAATTTATCACAAAAAGCATGTACTATTTAAAAATAAAAAAATATCAAACCTCATAAAATGATGTAACTAGTTGCTCCCAATCCTTGATATAAAACTTGATGAAATCGCCAATTTCTTCATATTTAGCACTATGGCAACTGTGAATTGCAGCTTGTATTTCCAATTGAACGTCGAAAAAAATCGTACGTGTGTAAATCGCCGCAGCTTGCTTCTCCATAACAAAATCACTCCATATATCGGGTTCGGTGTTTCTAGTATCATGGTCATTCTTCCTGTGTTCATGCCTCTGTGCCTCAATTGCTGAATCAAAATGAGACATAAACTCAACCAAAGTGCATCTAGGGTTGCAAAACTTGCCAAAAAAATGGTTCTCGCTCTCCGATCGTGACGAGGTTCGCATTAGGCCAGACATTGTTTGTTGTCGGTAATATGCTGGGATCCATAAATGCCTTATTTCATAAATAGAATTAAGCCACTCATGATCTGTCAAATTAAATTCCTTCATGATGGCTGACCATTGCTCCTCAAACTCTTCTGGTATTAGTGTATCCGTCCAAACGATAGAACATAACTTTTGTTTAAACTCAGTCGTATTACACAACACAGCCCCAACCTGAAAAACGATGAAAAAATAAATATAAAACACAATTTTTATAACCCACTCGTAAAACCTCAATATGATTAAAATGATTTGTACCTTTCCTGTGAGCTTGTCCATAATGTGCCACATACAAAGACGATGTCTGGTATCAGGCCACGCATCTTCGATTGCCCTCTTCATGGCGGGATCTTGGTCTGTAACAATAACTGGAGGTGCATGGCCGAACGATTTTTGAAACACGCCCAGTAACCACTTATAGGTTTCTGCAGTTTCATTCCCAATAATTGCAGCCCCCAATGTGACATTCCTATTGTGGTTGTCGACCCCAGTAAATGGAACAAACATCATATTGTATCTAACAAAATAAGAAAAAGATAAAACAAATTCCTGATAAACAAAACACAAAAAAGTATAAAAGTATTAATAAGAACCACAAATATAACAAAGGACTAACTTGTTTCGCCTATATGTAGCATCAAATGAGACAACATCACCAAATGTATAATAATTCCGTTTAGCTTGTTCATCCGCCCAAAAAAGAGCATGTAAAACACCCTCACCAGAAGTTATAAATTCAAAGGTAAAATTTGGCATGTACTCTTTCTTCCTCTTGAAACGTTTAATCAACATGTCAGCGTCTTGCTCTCCAACATAAGAATTCAGGTCTTTCTTGAAGTTTTTAAAATCAGATTTGGTCGCACCAACTTTGTCGAAACCACCGTACAAAGTCCTCATTATGTTAAAAGCTCTTACAGGTCTAACGTTTATTGCTGACAACGCATTCACGGCCTGTTCTTGTACATAATTTAACCCTCGGGCTGAAGGTAGTAAGTATCTGTCACTCTCGTCGACCAATGAATGATTGTGCTCTTCTTTGAACTGATAAACTTCATAAAGATTGAGTTTACCATTGAACTTTATACAAATACGAGCTAAACACCCAGTCCTTATGGAAGGTCTCCTTCGAAACTGCTTGCTACTCGAACCTTCATTTGAGCTGTCAAAAACCTTAAATTTTTTGTGACCCTCTTTTGAACATACAAAATACTTGCTCTTGATCAAACCCTTATCTGTGTAGTTGGTGCTTTTCCTAACAGTAAAACCTCCATCTCTAGCATATTTTTTATAAAATTTGCAAGCATCCTCAAGTGTCTTAAACAACATTCCCTCCTGTGGTTTCACCGAGGGGTGTACGATTGGTGAATACAACTTTTTTCCAGAATTAGGGGAAACAGATAAAATACCAACAGGCTGGTATGATGGTCCCTCTGTCATTGAAAAACACATAAACAAATGATAAAAAGAATGTCAAACAAAACGACCAGCACTTTACATTTTATTTAAAACACATAAAACATTGTATTAAAAAACACAATGAAAAACACATATTTGAATTTAACACACATCACGTCTTAATCTTTTATTTGAATTTAAAACATATCACGACTAAAAACTTAGTTATTATAATGTAAACCGCTGATTCCTTTATTTGAATTTAACACACATCACGACTAAAAAATCAGTTATTAAAAGTGTTAATTGCTGAATCCTTTATATGAATTTAAAACACATCACGTCTAAAAACTTAGTTATTATAATGTAAACCGTTGAATCCTTTATTTGAATTTAACACACATCGCGACTAGAAAATCAGTTATTATAGTGTTAACCGCTGAATCCTTTATATGAATTTAAAACACATCACGACTAAAAACTTAGTTATTATACTAATAACAGCGAATCAAAACTTAATTGTTATGCTAGTAACCGCTAGATTAAATTTATTTGAATATAAAACACAAAGAATGATTTATATTACACATACGTAGTCTGGATGCATACAAATGAATAAAAAACACACAACACAAATGAATAAATGAATACTAGATGCAAACAAATGAATAAAAAACACATAACACAATTGAAAAAAATACACACAACAAAAATGATTGATGAATACACGTTACAAAATTGAAAAACACATAACAGAATTGAAAAAAACTGACCTTCGATATTGTCAGCCATGGTATTATTCATGTTGATTTGCGATGAACATAAAACACAGTGGTATTATCTGGCAATCATCTACTAACTTCGAATATATGAGACTCAAAGAACACAACTAATTTGCTGAATTTTAGAAAGATAATATATTTATTTTCGGATGAAATCTTTAAAATAATATCAATATTATCAATCCAAAATTAACAAAATATGTTTGAAATGTATTGATATTCGGTTATGTAAAAAACCAACGAAAATTTTGAAACAATTTCCTATAATCACTCTCCATTAATTAAAAGAATTAAATTAATTATTTTATTAATTGGTTAAAATTACATATTTGTCCTTCTTGCTAGTGACACATGTCACTATGACATCCTTTCTTACCCTTCTCACAATATATATATATATATATATATATATATATATATACATACATAGGGTAAGTATCCCATGAAAACCTTGGTGAGTTGAAAAAACTCTAGAAACCCATTAAGTGGCTACCATTAAACCACGTCACCCACCTTCATTACACTAGCTAAGGGTATTTTCGGAACTTTAATCTTTATTAAATCTGACAACCATATCTTCTTTCTAGACTTATCAATATCCCTCTTTCCATATTAAATAAAATCACTTTTCTCTCTCTATATCACCATTATCACCATTAGAGCTTCTTGCTAGAGCTTCATACCTCCGTTTCAAAGATAACCCAATGCATTCAAAACCCATCATCAACCCTACAACATCATCCAGAAGAAGATGAAGCTGATGGCCTTTTAAACAGAGGGTAACGACGACTGTGGGGGTTCGGTGGGGGTTCATTTGGGGGTGGAAAAAACAAAGGTTCACGATGACGGTGGGATCCTCCCTGTGCTAGGTCGTAACGACGACGGTAGGATCCTCCCTGTGCTAGGTCGTAACGACGACGGTAGGATCCTCAGTGTGGAAAAAAAAAAGAGGATTTCGGTCTTTGTTCAGATCTGCATCTCTCTAGATCCGGTGGTGGTACTTCATTTTTTTCATTTTTTAGTCAAGATCCGGTGGTTTTTTTTCTGCAGCCTTCCACATTATTTAAATCTTTAAAGATTTTGATTTTGCATTTTCTATAACAGGTGTGGGATCTTGCTGGTTGTCGCTGGCATTATGTACGGTTTTTTTATCAAGATCCGGTGGGTTTTTTTTTCAAGATCCGGGGATGTGTACGGTTTGTACATTCAAGATCCGGTGGGTTCTTTTATCAGGTAGCGGGGTTTTTTTTTCAAGATCTCCCGCTTTTTTATGTTTTTTTTTTTAGTTTTTTCTTAGATCTTGTATGGAGATTTGAAAGAGATGATGCAAATGTTGATGGAAGCCAAATCAAAATAAATAATCTTTTTATTTTTAAATGGATCTGAAGTGTGGTTTTCTAATTTATGATGATAAATAATATTACGTTTCACTATTTAGCTTTTACTTAAGTTCTATGTTAAGTGATTTGCAAACAAATCCGTTTTAACCGTTTTTGACTTTGGTCTAGTGTTATACCAATCTCTTTTTTTGTGAACCCTTTGTAGGTGGTTAGATTTGTGAAGGCAGATAGGCTGATAAAGATGAGAAAAAGGCCTTGGTTTTGGATGTTTTTTTTGTTGTAACATTCTTAAGTTGTAATCATTTGTTGTTTTTTACACATTGATTTATGTTACGGTAAAAAATTTTATAAGTTGTTACAGATTTTCACATGTAAATACTTATAGTTCATATTTTTCAATGTGACAATGTTAAATGTTTTAGTTACATGTATTTGCATATGTCACTAGAAATATGTCCAGTGTAACATATTTTGTAACCATTAATTATACATACGTAACTTGAGTTATTACATATGTAGTTGGTATTGTTATATATGTAAAATAAAAATATATAAATATGAGTGTTTGTAATTAAACATGTAACTTGGTTTGTTACACATTAATAGTTCAAAAAATCTCTTCAAACTATTTAGTTTTACTTAACTCGGTTTGTTACACATAAATTGGTTAAGTAATGTCATAAATGTTATTTAATACTAGTTACACTTTGTAATATATGTGTATTTTTTATTTTTTATAAAGATCGGATGTACGTTGTATGCACTTACATACATGGAGAAATAAATGAATAAATGCCCATTTGAATTATTAAAATCTAAAAAAAAATTGGCTACAAATGAAACTTGTGATAAGAAGTCTCTAGTAAAAATAATTAATAATGATTAATGATCTCGAAAGACCAACTGTACAAAACAAGGACAACATATTTTAAGACAAAGTTGAGAGAGGTTTGTGATTTGATTTGACATCTCTGCAACATTGAAATAGGTGAAAAAGGTGGAGAATACCTATATTGCCCTTTTGTTACTCAAAGATAAAAAGGACAACATATTTTAATCATTAATTAAATGGAATAAATCACAACCATCCATAATGTTTGATCAACGGCTAGGATGTAGTTTTCAGGGTTTTCACAACTGGGATGGGTTTTTATTTTAACCCAACCCTACATACATATATATATATATATATATATAAATCGATTGTGGGTGGGGTCACATGTCACGTGGTGAGTCCGGCCCCACTCTTGAATTCCCGCCAAAAAATTAAGTTATAAATAACCCAATATTTTTTAATTTATAATATTTATCTTTTTCTTTATGTTTACTATATAACATCAAAAAATCTTAAAGATTATCTCACTTTTCTCTCATATGAAAAATATTATTGAATCATAATTTCAGGCTTATCTCTTATTTATTTGATGTTTAGTTTCTTAAACAATTCTTTTCATATTTTTGCTTATTAAAATCCATTTAATATTTATTGATCTAACATCATTTAATATTGAATTTTCTAACCTAATAATAAAAAAAATAACAAATAAATTTTATAACCTTTGTGATATACAAATTTTCTAATGAGTCTTTACACTGAATGAAACTATAAATGTGAGTTATAATTTCATTCAGAGCAGAATAGGTCAAAACAGACGTTTTAAAAAAAAACTACACCTTCAAGACCACCACTTAAATCACGCCCTATAACGGTTACTTCTGCATCTGCTCCTCATCTAACGTACATTCTCTCTTTAATATACATTTTCATTTTTATTCACAGGACTAAAATTGTTGCTTTCTCATATTATAGGACATTAAATTTATGTTATATCGTAACACATATTTTGTCACTTCATATTAGATTTGTCTACCCCAGAACGCCCTCGGGATATAAGGTAGTTATAAATTATAGAAATCGATTTTTGGTCATATTAAACACAATTTCATAATTTAATTAAATACAAACAGAATAATAAATTCTATTTTATTTATTTGTCAAAATCATTTTTATAAATTTTCTTCAATAGTAAATTGCTGGAAAAAATATTTATTATTATTAGAGTATTTTTATTTGTCGAAAACTATCTTAAATCATCGTCTTAGTATTTTAATTGAAAATTTTTGTTTGTAAAAATTAATTAAACTAATTTTCATAAAACCCTAATTTATTATTTAATCAACATAAATTATTAATATTGAAAAATTAACTATTAGCCCACCATTGTTATATAATTAACACTATTATAAACCTTTTACATATATTGTAATATTATTATTATTATTATTATTATTATTATTAACACTTTAAATAATAATCATCATAATATTCAACCCGTCTATTATTGTCGTGCCCTGACAATTATCAATCACCTTAATTTATATCGAACAACGATTATTCGAAAATGTCGTAATGCTTGTTTTCTAATAATTATTATATCGCTCAACACTTTAAACGATCCAATTGATTAAACCACTTCCAATCTATTGTTTTTTTTAAACAACACCACCGATTATTCATAATATCCTGTTGGTTTACACTAATGAAGAAGATGTTGGTTTTCATTGTTTTGTTTATAATAGATTATACGTAATAGTTTTTACATTAGTGTAATTGTTATGTTGTTTAGCTATGTATTTTTTTAATTGTAAAATTGGAATACGTGAATATGGTTACATTTGTGTAATGTCAAAGTTTACATGTTTGTAATATCAGTGGCGGATCTAGAAAAACAATTTAGTAGCAACATTCAAAAAAAAATTCGCCTTAGTTTCATACAATGGCTTGCTATCACTCTTTTGCGTGACCCGATTCATACTTTCGGTTTCGACTTGACATTGTTATAATGTTTATGGTTTACTCCTAAATCAATTAACAGAAAAGGCCTACTCAACTGCTGGATTGCTACCTAATTCCTAAAGTTTAAATCAATTAACAAACAACAAATCCCTAAATCAATCAACTACTAGATTGCTACCTAATTCCTAAAGCTTAATTCAATTAACAAACAACAAATTCCTAAACTTGTTGAACCAGAATGGATTGACAGAACAATGCATCAATTGATAAACAGTAAACCAATACTAACCTTTTGAATGCATGATGTCCAGTCGAACAGAACAGTCGACTCAACCGGTCGGCCCTGGAGTCGAAATTGATATATGCCTGAAGAAAGTAATTTGAATGTAAGACTATAAGAGCAGATTGTAAGATTAAGACATAGCTGATTGTAAGATTAAGAAGGGGGCGTATGGGTCTTATAAAATCACCATAAATATAAACTCTCATATTCACAGAGGAAAACTAAAACTAGCAACACGCTAAAGAACAATGACAGTGAAACAAGTACCATTCATATTCGTAAAAACAAAATGAATCTTTTGAAATCAAAATCATCATTCCAACACCAACCAAAATAATTGAATATCTTTCCACTTTTATTATCAGAATGAAATATGGAATAGAATACAGAACTCCAACCAAAGACAACAACATAAACATATAAACCCCACCCCAAAAAACGTAACAAAGCAAATTGTAAAACATGCAAAAGACAAATTATAAAACACATGAGCAAACCTAATCAATTAATTAAAAATTACACTATAATCAATTATAATATCCAACACCCAATTTATATTTACTCATTACTAAATGCCTAAAACACTTATAACAATTCAATTATAAAACACCAGAGAGTAAGGGTTCATAAGGTTTAAAAAAACTCACAACCGACTGTGGACAGGGCTGACGCTCTGCTCCTCCTTTGCTGCTGCTCTGGCTGCTCGTGTTGGGCGGAGGATGGACGGGGACGTAGGGTAAGGGTTCAGATTTCACAAGGTTTGGCTGCTGCTTTGTTCTGCTCCTTGGCTGCGTGAAAAAGAACATAAGGGTTTTTTTTTTTTTGGTTTTGTGAAGGTGAAGTGGGTTGGAGACTTGGGGTGGGCTTGTTGTTGATGGACATGGATTAAAGGGGGGTGGGGTGGCTTGTTGGTAAATGGTGGACTTGGGTTTAATGAGTGGGCTATTATTATAATTAGATTAGTTATTTTTTTTTGGGTTATTATTAGTCGGATTCAATAAATATTTTTCCGAGTAACGTAACGTGGTAACGTATAATTTCATTTAGTAGTACGTTAGTAACGTTTATTAAATTTTAGTAGCAACGTAAATTTCATTTTAGTAGTAACGTTTTCGAAAAATCGTAAAAAACAAAAATTTTCCGCTACGCGCGCGAAGTTGAGTAGCAGCTGGCGCGGTCCCTAGCAATTGGCTAGGTCCGCCCCTATGTAATACATATTTTATGTGCCGTAATTTACACATGTTTTACATGTGCATTATATATCCTTTTTGCACCAAAATCATGTCATTATCATATTAAAATAAGACTAAATACTTTATAATTGATAAATACAGGTTTTTGAAGCTAAAAATAAAAAAAGTAGTAAAAAGATCACATTTACAGGATGAGTGGAAAACAAGCTTCTCAGAAGAAGACAAAGTTATGGCTAGGGGACAATGGGTACATGGTACAACAACCTTGTCTCCACATGCAAGGTTTTGAACCACAAGGAAGAGACAGGTCTGCCTAAATTTAATAAGTAAATAATATTTAAACACTTTCATTGCCTATAAATAGAGGCCTTCACCCCTCATTTGAGACATCCATCATTTTCACTTATTTCTCTCACCAGTGGGCTCTCTAGCCCTCCAATTATCCTTCTACGGTTCTTGAGTGACCTTTAGTGCTTGGGATCACTTCATAAACACTCATTGTAGCCGACCGTCGAGAGAGAAATCCTAACACCCCTACAAATCTTCTTCCAACCCTCACCATGATTTCTTGTAAATCCACTTTCGTGATTTCGTTGTAATGCCAATTCTTAGCTAAATTTCTAGGGTGTTGTTGTTGCGTTGAGGATTTGGTGGACATTAAAGATCGCGCATCGCTGTGGGAGCTCCTGGTGCGTGGATTTCATCTACTCTTGAGGTGGAAAAACAGGCAGATTAAGTAATGTGTCAATGACTCCAAAACTATTAACTTTTGGTAAGACATCCCCGAATAACTATTTCTACAAATTATAAAGAAAAGGTAGGCAAAATGATACTAGTGATGACTTAATAATCCAAACAGCAAGAGACAGTTTAAAACGTATATATTGTTTAACATCAGTCTAGCCAGGTGTTTTTAAAGTGTCACCAAAAAGAAAAGAAAATAAAAGTAAACGTCATGCCATGTCTCTCTCTTGAACCACATTAGGACTGACCTTGATCGGACGAACAAATCTGCAAAAAAGGATGTCAAACCTTAGATATTATAGAAATGTCACGCAGAAATGATGAACACATATGTTATTACTAACTGAGCAGACTTCTCGAAAACATGAGCGTCAAGAGGGCAGAACGCGTCATTGAGATGATCGAACCCATCTGATTGGCTTACTGAGCCGCATGAGTTAGGCAGATTCATCTTCCAAAAAAAGAGGTAGCATTTATTCCTGCTAACTAAGGAATTCATTTACAAAGAATATCGGGCATATTTATTGCAATATACAACTAAACAATGTTAAAAGGCCACTGTAGGAATTAAATTTGGCATTGTAATCGATGTTAAACTTATCCCAAGTTTAGTGTAGTTATTATAGTCATCCTAAATTAGTTGGTTATTTCTGGTTAACCGACTCACCAACATTTGCAATTTGCAAGTGTATATGCAAAATCTCTCTGTCCATACAAATCAAACCAGTGTGATTCACGAATCCTACAAATTTACCTGTAGCGGCTTTAACATGTGATGGTTAAAAGGTTCTGACAAATGCATATTGTTCAGCATTTCTATAATTGTGGGATCAGAGTCATCTGTGGTAGTTCGCAATTTAAAGAAGATGACTTGCATGACCGCCTTGCATCCAGCATAAAAGATATTGTTCATGAATTTGGAAGTTGCATCACGTTTTCGACGGGTATCCTTGTTTTTCCTCACATCGTATACATGAAGCCAACCCACCAAGCTGCTACATACATTTAAAGAACAAGTTGGGCTATTCATTTGTAACTGACTAAAAGGTCAAGACAACATTAATTAAGGCAAACCTTTCCAGTTGAGTCACAACTTCTGAACTTGATAACCTTAAATACCGGGAGAGATAACTCCCAAGACAATAAACAACATTAATTATGTTGATGCATTGGAGTTCCAAATCATGACAAAAGCTTAAAAGAGACCAGAACACAAGTAATAGCCGACTATTTGTGCTTGGCATAAAGAAAGCCCGTTATAGCGCCGAAGATCATCAAACCAAGTAGGTGACCGGTGAAATTGTTGGTGAACTTACCCAAACCACTCACTGTTAGAAAATGTATTCCCATATTTGTACAAACTTGTAGAATCAACTCTTTACACAATTCCACAACCATAAAATTTCCTAAGCTTTTCTCCTTGAAAATTAACAAAAAAAAAAGTAAAATTAGATAAGATGACTAGCAAGAATGTTTCATGTTCTTTTTTTATATTTTTTCTGCATAAGTAAAGTAGTAAATGTTAAAACAAAAATTAGAAGCAAATAGGAACGGCATTAACCGATTTTAGAATATCATGATCATCACCGCTACTGTCTTTTCCAATTGGATTTCATTTTGTCATAACTTTGATTTTACTCCTCTTAAACATCATTTTAGGTTCCTTTTGCCATAACTTTGATGTTTAAAAGGAGTAAATCAAAGTTATGGCAAAAGGAAATCCAATTGGAGAAGACAGTAGCGATGATAATCATGATCTTCTAAAATCAGTTAATGTCATTCCTATTTGCTTCTAATTTTTGTTTAAACATGAATTACTACTTTGCTTATGTAGAAAAAAATATATAAAAAAAAGAACATGAAACAATCTTGCTGGTCATCTTATCTAATTTTACTTTTTTTTGTTACTTTTCAAGGAGAAAAGCTTAGGAAACTTTATGGTTGTGGAACCGTGTAAAGAGTTGATTCTAAAAGTTTGTACAAATATGGGAACACATTTTCTAACATTGAGTGGTTTAGGTAAGTTCACCAACAATTTCACCGGTCACCTACTTGGTTTGATGATCTTCGACGCTATAACAGGCTTTCTTTATGCCAAACACAAAGAGTAGGCTATTACTTGTGTTCAGGTCTCTTTTAAGCTTTTGTCATGATTTGAACCTCCAATGCACCAACATAATTAATGTTGTTTATTGTCTTGGGAGTTATCTCTCCCAGTATTTAAGGTTATCAAGTTCAGAACTTGTGACTCGCCTAGAAAGGTTTGCCATAATTAATGTTGTGTTGACCTTTTAGTCAGTCACAAATAAATGGCCCAACTAATTGTTCTTTTGAATGTATATAGCAGCTTGGTAGGTTGGCTTCATGTATACGATGTGGGAAAAAATGATACTCGTCAAAAACGTGATGCAACTTCCAAATTCATGAACAATATCTTTTTATGTTGGATGCAAGGCAGTCATGCAAGTCATCTGCTTTAACTTGCGAACTATCACGGATGACTCTGATACTACAATTATAGAAAGGCTGAACAATATGCGTTAGTCAGAAGCTTTTAACCATCACTTGTTAAAGCCGCTATAGGTAAATTTGTAGGATTTGTGAATCACACTGGTTTGATTTGTATGAACAGAGATATTTTGTATACACACTTGCAAATTGCAAATGTTGGTGAGTCGGTCAACTGCCAATAACTAACTAATTTAGGATGACTAATAATAACAGCTACACTAAACTTGGGATGAGCTTAACATCGATTACAATGCCAAATTTGATTCTGATAGTGGCCTTTTAACATTGTTTAGTTGTATATTGCAACAAATTTGCCCGCTATTCTTTGTAAATGAATTCCTTAGTCAGCAGGAATAAATGCAACTTCTACTTTTTGGAAGATGAATCCGCCTAACTCATGCGGCTCAACAAGCCAATCGGAAGGGTTCGATCATCTCAATGACGCGTTCTGCCCACTTGACGCTCATGTTTTCGAGAAGCCTGCTCAGTTAGTAATAACATATGTGTTCATCCTTTCTACGCGACATTTCTATAATATCTCAGGTTTGACACCCTTTTTTGCAGATTTCTTCGTCACATGATCAGGGTCAGTCCTAATGTGGTTCAAGAGAGAGACATGGCATGACGTTTACTTTTATTTTCTTTTCTGTTTTGTGACACTTTAAAAACACCTAGCTAGACTGATGTTAAACAATATATACGTTTTAAACTAATTGTCTCTTGTTGTTTGGATTATTAAGTCATCACTAGTATCATGTTGCCTACTTTTTCTTTATAATTTGTAGAAATAGTTATTCAGGGATGTCTTACCAAAAGTTAATAGTTTTGGAGTCATTGACATGTTACCTCATCTGCCTGTTTTTCCACATCAAGAGTAGATGAATGCAATTTATCATAGCTCACCTGAGGCATTGCACTGGACTAGGGTTTTTATTACCAAACTCATTCCTTGATCATGAGCGAGGTTTGCGAAGAACATACGTACCACGATACACTTCAAACTCATCCTTTCATAGCCATTCCTCACGTGGCTTGGTTCAGGAGTTGCGGGAATCACCAACACTGAACAAAGACCCTAAATAACAAATTTAAATACTCATCAATATATGCACTGGAATATAGCTATGTTGCATAGATATATCCATCCATCCTTAATCCTAATCATGAGCTATCAACTATTAAGCATGAAAAGTTCAATCATTTCCATCTAATATCATCTTTATTACAATCAGGAAAAACTTAAATTAATTCTTTCCATCCATCATCTTTATTACACTCGGGAAGAATAAAATGTCATGCATAAATATATTGATATAAAGACCCTTGAATGGATTTAAGGGACAATGAGTGGCTTTGTTTACAACTATAATTTATCACTATAATTATTAACGTAGCATATCCATACCCTGGATCAAGTAAATATGAATGTTTTAGATTCATTCTTGAATTTAAAAGAATTTATGATTTATTTTATTATAGTTTTATAAATAAAATAATAAAAAAATGTATCAATTGATAGTAATTTGTATTCTTGCACATTTTTCAAATTTCAGATAAGAACAAATGTCACATTACCTTTTATAATTTTATTTCAACTTTTTCGTCTTTTTTATAAAACAAATATTATTGTTATAATTAGTAAGCCTTGTTTATAAATAATAATTTTTTTTGTAATACATATTAAAATAAATATAATTTTGATGTGTGTGTTTTAGTGAGTTTTAAAAGACATTTTTAAAACCTTTAAAACTGTGTTTTTAAGACCCAAGAAGAGTGAAAATTTATCAAAACGCTACCAAGTTTTAAATTTATAAATAAAATTATAGTTGCTTAATGATGTTAAAACTCACACAATATACAAGCATACCTGTCGAGTGTATCGAGTATCGAATCCAAAAACACGAATTTTATTACTCAGTTTTAAGTTATTAGGCTAAAGTTTATAAGGATAAAGATAACAAAACCATCCCCAAATTCTACGACTACATTACTGCGAAGAATGCACGTCACACTAGACTTTTCCGTTACCCATGTAACCATCTTATATACCATTTCAAGTTACTACCCACGTACGATTTTATAAAAGGGTAACTCATCCTCAGTCATAGCTCGTCTCGTATTTCGAATAATTGTATTTGTCTTGTATAATTATTTTTGGAAAATATACTTTAAAAAAACAAAACAGTCCAAGTATTTTAAGGATTGCGAAACTTTGCTTTTATAAATTATCTTCAAGTAATATAAACGTTTATGCGTTTTGAATCCGAATAGCGAACATTATTTAATTACCGAAAACCTTTAAAAATTCGTCATCCTTAACGCTCGGTGAAAACTATATATATGTTCTTTGAAAAATATTGTCCAAGATTCACTATTATTGTTAAAAACAATCATTTGTCAAAAATATGTCGATTTTGTATACAACACATTTGTTACACGGCTAAGAGATTCGTTTACAAAAGTTACAAAACAACACTGTGTTTATTACTCCTTGGTTTTATAAAAAGTTGGGTAAAATTTCCTCTGTTTTTTTGTACAAACCAGATAATACAAGTTGTCTATAATTTTCTCAAAACCAATTCCCAAACACAAGACAATAAGTTGTCTATAATTCTCAAAAGCAATTCCCAAACACAAGACAATCTAATTCTATATATCTAAATTTCAATTTACGAAAAACATATTACACGTTTCGACACTTTGTATACATTACAATTATTTATATTATAAATATATATAGGTATAGTCCATTGAATTTTGTCTAATGATAAATCATACCATCAATTATCAATATTACGATTTTGATACTTATCGACTATCGAGTAATATACTATCGCGCTCACGAGTTTAACACATTTTATGCTCGTATTTATAATTTATAAATACACATTTATATATAACACAAAAAAACGCATGAAGTTAGTTATACCGAATCGTTTGATCTTACGTTGACTCATTTGACCGCGCATTTGACCAGGTGATCCGGGCCCAAGCGTATTACCAGATCTGACCAGCTGTTTGCGTGTTTGACTGGATCTGAACGAGTTGAACTGACCTGAACTGCGACCCGTCACCCGAACTAAATGTGACCCGGTCCGAGACCACCAAAAATGACCACAACCATCGTCATAATCACCACCCGTACCACCATCTACAATTGTCGGACCAACCAACACCACAAAAATCCCGACCAAAACCCACCTAACCACCACCGGCCGACTTCAAGAACAACACAACCACCAGCATGGCCCGACCACCACAACCACGGCCGTCACCCAACCCACAGCCGTAACCACCTGACCAAAAACGATCAGATCAGCCTCACCTACCTGATACTCGACTGAAACAACAACTGCGGCCAACATCCATCCACACTCATCCGACCAACAATCCTGACCCGGAACCTCACACAACCAGTGTTAAAATTATATGATATAATCAACTTACCAATTCTATTATGGGTCACACTATAGACGGTTTGGGTAGCATAATGTGTTATGTTTACATTTTCTAGTGTTATAATATTTTGCATAAGATTTGTAGGTTTTGGGCTAGTAGATTGCTTTGGTCAAGTCCAGTTGATAAAGTCCAAGAAGTAGTTGTCCAGCCCAGGTCTTCATGTAGCAGCCCAGGTCTTGTAGCAGCCCAGGTTCAAGCCCAAAGATATAATCTGGCCCAGCTGAATATTGTTCGAGAACATTGCCACGCTGGCAATCCCTGTTATTTCCGAAGCTAAATGGACGTTCAAGATGGATTATATTTGTGTTTTCTCTCTTCGATCCAACGGTGCTTACAGGCTCGGGTGTGTTTTCTCCCGAGCCTCATACTTGCCTATATAAAGGGATGTCGTCACTTGTTACGAGTTTAGTCGTTTGAGTCTCTGATAATCTCTTGTTTACTTCTCTCTATCGTCTAAGCAGTTTAGGGTTTATATTGTGTCTGATCATATACAACTTGTATTTGATCTTGTCAAGTGTATTGTATTCTGTTGATAGGTATAGAGAGTTTGTTCTTGAGAGTGTTTTGTATTTTTCAGAGATTGTTTCTTAGATCTGTTTGAGACTTTGTTTCGATCTGTTTTAGTTTGATTCTTTGATTAATAAAACTTTGAGTTTATCTGGTATCATGTTATATTTCTGACATGGTATCAGAGCTCTAGGTTTTGTTATTATGGTCTTGGTTATCTTCTTCCGCTGATATTAGGGTTTCTCTGAATTAATTGAAGGTGGTTATTCACCTACTGTTGAGTGGATTCTCCTAGTGTTCAGTTCTTGGAACGAATCTGGTATAGATCTGAGGTCAGATCTAAGGTTGTGGTTCTTGAAGGTGTTAGCTGATCATTGGGAGTCAGATCTAGTCTCGAGATCTGTGGAATCAATTGGAAAGGCATATTTTCTTGTGCTCTCTGGTGTTATAACCCTAAGTGAAGGATATAACATTACGAGTTGTTGGCGATCCCTAACTTGGGCTTCTTGGTGAGATCTTTCCTAGACTTGTCTTTAATTTTGTTTAGAGTTTGTCCTAAGGAGTCTGTGCCAGGGTTTGTATCCCTGTTTAGCTTTAAGGTCTGTCTAGAAGTTTAGGTGGCTCCTGTACTAGGACCTGCGCTGGCACCTTTTGAGTGATGAACCAGTGATCTGGAACACCAGTACAGCTTCGCCGTTGTGTCTTGTTTGTTTTTGATTCATGTTTGATTGTTGTTGTTTGTTTGATTGTCTCTGTGTGTGATCTGCTGTTTGTGTACTCTGTTTAATTGCTATCATGGTGAATGAAAATTTAGGTCAAGGTGGAGGGGGTCAGGATCAGGGTCCAGTAGATCCTAATAGGGCTATTGTTGACCCTGTTACTCTGGTAAACAAGATTGATGCTGGAGACCCTCTTTACCTTCACCCTAGTGATTTTACAAATCTGACTATTGTGAATATTAAACTAAAGGGTACTGAGAATTACAGTGTATGGTCTAATGCTATGATCTTAGGTTTGCAAGTTAAAAACAAACTAGGATTTGTAAATGGAGAATGTGTTAAACCTGTTGATGATCCTGTGTTAGCTAGACAATGGGATAGATGTAATTCGATTGTGCTTACATGGATTTTAAATTCAATGTCTGATGAGTTGTATCTAGGACAAGTCTTTTCTAAACTTGCTAGTGATGTTTGGAAAGAACTAAAAGAAACATATGATAAAATTGATGGCTCTGTTGTGTTTGATTTATATCAAAAAATCAATAGTTTTCATCAGGATGGATCTTCTGTTTCTGAGTATTATCAGAAACTGAATGTTATGTGGAAGCAGTTGGATCAAATACTCCAACTACCTCCATGTACTTGTGAAGCATCCAGAGACTTTAATAGTTTTAGTCAAATGATCAAACTTATGCAATTTCTTATGGGGCTGGATAATGGGTATCAATCTGTTAGGACTAATCTGTTAACTAGAGATGTATTGCCTTCTGTGAAGGAGGCTTACTCTATAGTTTCTAGAGAAGAGTCACATAGGAACTCTAGTGGTCAAGGCAAGAAAACTCAAACAACTATGGGATTTCTTGCTAAGGCTGATCAGTTTGATGAATTTAATAAAAGGTTCAGTAATAAAACTGGTAATCAGTCTGCTTTAAAATGCTCACACTACAATAAGAATGGTCATTTGGCTGAAAAATGTTTTGAAATCATAGGATATCCTCCTTGGATGAGATCAAGGGGAAATCAGTCAAAAAAGGGTAAGGGTAGTTCTAATAATAGTAACAATGTTAATTTAGAACCTAACTCTTCTATTCCTGCTTTGACAAATGAACAACTTTCAAAACTGATGAGTCTGTTGAGTGAGAAAACTAAAGAAAGTCCACAAAGCTGCAATGTTTCAGGTAGTTTTTTCTGTGCAAACATTTGTGGAAAACCTGTGTTTGGTTTTGCAAGTCATGTTGGAAATAAGATTAGGATTGGTTGGATCATAGATTCAGGGGCTAGTCAACATATGGTTTCTGATAATGTTGAATTAACTGATTATGTTGAAGTTTCTGAGTTAAATATTCATGTTAATCATCCTAATGGTACTAAAGCTTTGGTAACTAAAATTGGTAATGTTAATCTTGCTAATGGTGTGGTTTTAAAAGATGTGTTAGTTGTCCCTGAGTATAAGGTCAATCTTATTTCTGTGCATAAACTTGCTAGGGATAATAAGTTGTTTGTTGGGTTTGATGAGGATACCTGTTATATACAGGACCTGTCAACCAAGAGCACCCTGGTGACTGGTAAACAGCTTGATGGTTTGTATCTATGTGGAAATACATGTTTAAATACCAAGGTGTGTTTCAATTCTGAGTTGTTTGAAACTTGGCATGCTAGACTAGGACATCCATCTGATCAAGCTGTAAATATGTTTAAAAATAAATTGAACTTAGGAAATCATGACACAAGTCAACCCTGTGAAGGTTGTCACAGAGCCAAACAACACAGAGAACCATTTCCACTAAGTGACCATAAGTCCACTTGTGTAGGGGAACTAGTTCATTTAGATGTATGGGGACCCTATAAAGTGATTAGTAGAGATGGTTTTAGGTATTTCTTGACTATTGTTGATGATTATTCTCGGGCTGTTTGGGTATGTCTTCTTAAAAATAAAACAGAAGTTTTTGAAAATATTAAAGAGTTTTTTAATATTATCCAAACTCAATTTAATAAACATATTAAATGCTTCAGAAGTGATAATGGCCTTGAATTTGTTAATAATCAAATGTCTGGTTTTTGTAAGGATAAGGGGATAATTCATCAGACCACATGTGCCTATACTCCTCAACAAAATGGGATTGTTGAGAGAAAGCATAGGCACTTACTCAATGTTGCTAGAGCTCTGTTGTTTCAAAGTAATATTCCTATTAGGTTCTGGCCTGAATGTGTATTGACTGCTGCTTATCTTATAAATAGGACACCATCTGGAATACTCAAAGGAAAGACACCTTATGAACTGTTATATGGTTTTGAACCCTTTCTAGATCATTTAAAATTGTTTGGTTGTCTGTGTTTTTGTACTATACTAAATGATTCAGATAAGTTTAATAGTAAAGCTGAAAAATGTGTTTTTATAGGATATTCAAATGAGAAAAAGGGGTATAAGGTTTTTAGTCTTGATAGTAAAACTGTTGGTTATTCAAGGGATGTTAAATTCTTTGAAAACTGTTTTCCTTTCAAAGAAAATAAAATTTTTGAGTCATTTGATTCTAATCCTGGAAAACATATTAATAGTTTAAACTTTTTTGATGTTTTTGAAAACACAGACTCTCAAAACTTTTTAAAAGTAAATGATCCCAATGATGAGGGAAAGGGTGCAGGTAGGTTAGATGTGGGAACACATGAGGATATGCAATCAGGTAGTCAACCTGATGTTAATGACTTGGCTGATAAACAGCAGTCAAACATCAGAGTTAATGACACTGATAGGGCAGACCATGTGATTACCACAAATGATAGCCATATACATTCTGAGGGTGATACTTTAGAGTCTGGGGGTCCTAGTAGTTTTAGAAGATCTTCCAGAAATACCATTTTTCCTTCAAAATATAATGAATATGTTGTTGAAGGAAAGGTAAAGTATGGTATTGAAAAGTTTGTCAATATGAATAATTTATCTTTTGAGTCTAGATGTTTTGCTTCTACATTGACCAAAAATTATGAACCTAGGAATTTTACTGAAGCTTCTAACAATCCAGATTGGATACAAGCCATGAATGATGAGTTAGAAGCTTTAAATAGGAATGATACTTGGATTATAGTTGATACACCCAAAAATAAAAATATTGTGGGATGTAAATGGATCTATAAAATCAAATATAGAGCTAGTGGTGAGATTGAGAGGTATAAAGCTAGATTAGTTGCTAAGGGCTATAGCCAAAAGGAAGGAATTGACTTTGATGAAACTTTTGCTCCTGTGGTAAAAATTGTTACTGTTAGGTGTATTGTGTCTATGGCTGTGTATAATGGTTGGAGTCTTTATCAGTTAGACATAAACAATGCTTTTTTATATGGTGACTTGAATGAGGAAGTTTATATGAAACTTCCTGAAGGTTTTGGTAACAAAGATGATAACAAGGTGTGTAAGCTTAAGAAATCTCTGTATGGCTTGAAACAAGCACCTAGAATGTGGAACGAAAAACTTGTGAATGTGTTGTTTGAATTTGGCTTCCAAAGAAGCAAATGTGATCATTCAATGTTTTTTAAGTGTTCTAATTCTGTTTGTGTCATTTTACTTGTATATGTAGATGATATAGTTGTTACTGGAAATTCTGTTGATGAAATTGAGAAGTTAAAACTGTGTCTTAAGTCTAAATTTTTAATAAAGGACTTAGGAAAGTTACAATATTTTCTTGGTATAGAAGTTATAAATGAAAAAGATGGTTTGATTTTAACACAACGAAAATACTGCACTGATTTACTTTCTGAATATGGGCTTCTGGCCTGTAAACCTGTAAATGTACCTATTGAACATAATCATGTTATAACTTCTTTAATAAATCATGATTCTGAACCAATAAGTAACATTACTGGGTATCAACAGTTAATTGGAAAATTAATTTACCTTTCTCACACCAGACCTGATATTTCCTACACAGTGCATTTTTTAAGTCAAAACATGCATAGTCCATTAAAGGGTCACTTGAAAATTGCTTTTAAATTATTGAGATACTTGAAACTTTCACCTGGTAAAGGAATAAGGTTTAAAAGGTCTGATCAATTAGATATAGAGGCATTTTCTGACTCAGATTGGGCTAAATGCACCAAGTCTAGGAAGTCAGTGACTGGCTTTGGAGTGTTTCTGGGAGGTAATCTGGTTTCTTGGAAAAGTAAGAAACAGTCTACTATTTCCAGATCTTCAGCTGAGGCTGAATATAGGGCTATGTGTGCTGTTACTTGTGAAATCATGTGGATAAAAAATATACTGGAAGAACTCAAGGTGTTTGTTACAATACCTGTTAGCATTCATTGTGATAATGATGCTGCTATTTCAATAGCTGAAAATCCGGTGTTTTATGATAAAACCAAACATTTTGAGTTAGATCTTTATTTTCTTAGAGATCAAATTAAAAAAGGAGTTATAAAACCTGTGGCAATAAACACTAAGGATCAAGTTGCAGATGTTTTCACAAAAGGACTTTTAGCATCTGCACATGAATCCTTATGTCAAAAGTTGTGTCTATTTGACCCATTTGGGCAATAGAATTGTGGGGGGGTGTTAAAATTATATGATATAATCAACTTACCAATTCTATTATGGGTCACACTATAGACGGTTTGGGTAGCATAATGTGTTATGTTTACATTTTCTAGTGTTATAATATTTTGCATAAGATTTGTAGGTTTTGGGCTAGTAGATTGCTTTGGTCAAGTCCAGTTGATAAAGTCCAAGAAGTAGCTATCCAGCCCAGGTCTTCATGTAGCAGCCCAGGTCTTGTAGCAGCCCAGGTTCAAGCCCAAAGATATAATCTGGCCCAGCTGAATATTGTTCGAGAACATTGCCACGCTGGCAATCCCTGTTATTTCCGAAGCTAAATGGACGTTCAAGATGGATTATATTTGTGTTTTCTCTCTTCGATCCAACGGTGCTTACAGGCTCGGGTGTGTTTTCTCCCGAGCCTCATACTTGCCTATATAAAGGGATGTCGTCACTTGTTACGAGTTTAGTCGTTTGAGTCTCTGATAATCTCTTGTTTACTTCTCTCTATCGTCTAAGCAGTTTAGGGTTTATATTGTGTCTGATCATATACAACTTGTATTTGATCTTGTCAAGTGTATTGTATTCTGTTGATAGGTATAGAGAGTTTGTTCTTGAGAGTGTTTTGTACTTTTCAGAGATTGTTTCTTAGATCTGTTTGAGACTTTGTTTCGATCTGTTTTAGTTTGATTCTTTGATTAATAAAACTTTGAGTTTATCTGGTATCATGTTATATTTCTGACAACCAGATCACCACTAAAACCACCTCCATCTCCGTCGTGTATGCCCTTCCGGGATTAAATCCACTGTGCCGCCACCTACACAGCCTGTTCACGGGCATAAAACCTTCAGGCCGCCACCACCTGCCATGGTGGTGGTCGGCTGTTGCTAGAGAGGGGAGGAGGGAGGCCGAGTGAGAGGGAGGAGGAAAACGAAGAGAGAGAGAGGCGGGTTAGGGTTTGTGGCTGCACAAAAATGAGGAAAGGAGGGAGATAATATGCGTTTTATAGTTAGGGTTTGGGGTGGGTGGGTTAGGTATGTGTTTACTATGTATACGAACCCGTTTAAACGTAAATTGTCTCGGTTCTTTCATTGATTCGTAAAATACTAAATAAAACTACTCGAATTTGTTCATAATTAAAAAATCGACAAGATCGAGCAATGTAAATATTATTTTCATCATCTGACGCGGTCGTTTAGAACTCACGTTAATTGAGTCAGTCGTGCTTCCTTTCACATAAACGATCCGTTGATAAATAACATTATTTAAAAATAATAATCATTTCAAAAGCTCTGTTACGATTATTTACATGCATGTGGACGTCTGATTCCCACGTCAGTTCCTTTATGTGTTTCTAAAACATTACGTTTTTGCCGTTTCCCGCGTCATATATATATCTCACAGTTTAAACTTTAAACAACTCAGATGCTTCGGTTTTGAAGAAAAAAATGTGTTCTCTTAGAATTTTAACCTCTATTCTCTGAGCTGTGTCACAATATTTCACTTTTGGCATACTCAAGTTCAGTATGGGTCGTTGATAACAATTATTGTTCAAGACAAAACATGTGTGTTAATATTGTAAAATTGTAATATGAACATTGACTAATGTATTAAGCGAAAAAGACGAGACAGCAAAATAAACCTTTAAACAATCACAATATACAAGAACGCGTGAAAGCGCCACCTAAGTCATCGGTAAACTGAGGTGTACCCTGAAACAGCCATCGCTGCATTAAACTGGAAGGTTCATCTTCACCGCTCTCCCTTTGTAATGCTTCTCTCTCTCTATCAGGTTCTACGGTAGCAGTGTAATGTTCGGACGGTGGTGATGTTGAGACAAAGGTGGTGATGGTGGGACGGTGGTGGTAATGGAATGATGGTGGCGATCCCTGTCCCACCATAATAATCCAATCTGCAACAATCAAAGCAAAGTAATCATATTCCACCATAATATTAATCATAATGCCTGAAGCAGAAAAGGATAACCTGTCAAACAATAGTTTGTCGGTCATGATGACCATGGATCTTGACCTTGATGGTTCTTGGACCATTGATCTAATCTTTTCTTCTGACCCATCTCCTTCTTTTATTTTATCAGCAATAATAATAATAATAGCGATGGTGATGACAAATTTTATGCAAGTGCTACGTTGACTTCTGTTGTTGCTGCTCACCGGCTTTTTACTGAGAATAACAAAGATATAACTTAGATTATCAACAAACAAAAACCAACAAAAGACAAAATCAGGAAAAACAAATATTATGTGACAAACCTGTTGGTTTAGAACGATTGAAGTATAGATAAGAAGTTGCTGCCATCGAGAGAGAGAGAGGGGGGGATAGGTAGGATTATTGTGTGGAGATTAATTAGGTGTTTAGGCTTATTGTGATAGTAAAGAGAGATATGTGGAGATTAATCGGGTGTTTAGGGTTTGAGTTAAAAGAGAAGATGTTTTAGAGATAGTTTTTTTTAAGATAGATATCCCGGTTCATCTAAAGGACTACCGTCCTATCACCCTCATTGGCATCATAAGCAAGATTATTTCTAAAGTTTTGGTAGAAAGAATTAAACATGTGCTCCCCTTGGTGATTTCAGAGACCCAAAAGGCCTTCCTTAAGGATAGGTCGATCCTTGACGGGCCGTTAATGGTTAATGAAGTTCTTGCTTGGCTGAAGAAACGAAGATTGAAAGGTTTCCTCCTAAAAATAGATTTTGAGAAAGCCTATGACAAGTTAATTGGCTTTTCTTATTATCTATTTTGAGACAAATGGGCTTCCCGACTAAATGGTGTGGATGGATTGAAAGAATTTTAGTATCGGCGAGATCGGCGGTGTTGGTTAACAGGGCTCCTACCTTCGAGTTTAATTCTCAAAAAGGGCTTAGGCAAGGAGACCCTATATCGCTTTTTCTTTTTTTGGTTTCTATGCAAGCTCTTTCATGTATGATCGACAAGGCATGTTCATTGGGGATCTTCAAAGGGATAAAATTCAAAGGAGGCGAGTTGGAATTGTCTCATCTATTTTACGCGGATGATGCGATGATTTTGGGCGATGGCGAAAATTCCAATGTGGTGAGTTTATCTAGAATCCTGAGATGCTTCTATGTATGTTCGGGCTTAAAGATAAATTTGACCAAATCTAGCTTCTATGGAGTGGGACTTGAGGAGGATGAGATCATTAATACCACTTCGGCTCTAAGATGTAAAAGAGATGAGGTCCCGTTTGAGTATTTGGCTATTAGAGTTGCCGCTAATATGCACCGACTTGGTAATTGGCAGAAAATTATTGAGGTGTTTGAGAAGAGGCTTTCAGGTTGGAAGGCCAAAACTCTCTCCATGGGTGGGCGTTGACTCTCATCAAATCGGTCTTAGTTAGTCTTCCGTTATACTACCTATCTCTTTACAAAGCCCCGGTTGCCATTATTTCGACTCTTGAGAAGCTAATGAGGAGATTCCTATGGTCAGGTAATGAGATCATTAATAAAATTCATTGGGTTTCTTAGGAGCGGGTGACACTTAGTAAAAAAGCGAGAGGGTTGGGCGTCCCTAACTTGGCGGAAGTTAATGCTGCTCTCTTATTTAAATGGGGTTATAGATTCCGTACGAAATCGAGTAGCCTCTGGAAGAAAGTTATTTTATGCTGTCACAGGCCTCGCTCGAGGTTGTTGTTTCTGCCTGTTAATAATCAGCTAGGAGGTAACTGGAAGACTATGGTCAAGATGATGGAAGAGGTGTCTATTGAGGAGAGGTCTTTATTTTTTAACTTCAATTGCTCGGTTGGTAATGGGCTTACTATCAGGATTTGGCATGATGTTTGGCTTCTAGATAGACCACTTAGAATCGTTTGGCTTAATCTCTTTAAAGCTGATAATAAGAAATTCAGTTTGGTCTCTGAAAGGATAGTGCGAGTGGGACAACATTGGACTATTAAAGCTCATTTATTTGGTTTTCCTATGACCAGAGAATGTGACTTAGAATTTTCGGACCTGTAACTTATGATTGGGGAGCTTTCTACAACTTATGATTGGGGAGCTTGTCAGCAGCACGATCGAAGATAAGTCGAGTTGGTCAGATAGCTCTAAAGGGTCGTCCAGTGTTGGCTTGATCAAAGCTCTTCTTAAAAAATAAAACGGGAGGCTGACGATTATTATGCTTTTAAGTGGCTGCAGTGGGTTCCAATTAAATGCTCCGTTTTTAGCAGGGAAGGTGAAGATGGGGCGGATCCCGGATAAAATGGAGTTGGCTAAGCGCAACATTCAAGTGGACTCCTTAGTTTGCTCTCTGTGCGATTGGGGTAACGAAACAACAGTCCACCTGTTCACGAGTTGCTGTTTAGCCTAGCATGTCTGGATAAACATCGGGATGTGGTGTGGGTTAAGTCCTATCCTAGCGTTTGATATTCGGGATCTTCTAGAGGCTCATAAAGATGCGAGAGGAGGGAAGTGGGGTAAGAAGATTATCCATGGCATCATTATTATCGGCTTTTGGTGTATTTGGACCACTAGAAACGGGAAGGTTTTCCAAGATAAACCGGCGGATAGTAGGCTAGTGGTATACAACATTAAAAGACTGTCGTTCTTTTGGCTCAAAAATAGATCAAAGTTTTTGGAATTGTCTTGGTCTGAGTGGCACAAGTCGCCTCTGTATTGGTTGTAATTGTTTTTCCTGGCAGTCCTCGCTTTGAGGACCTTGTCGAGGAGTTTTTGAATGAAATTTAACCTTAAATTTTTTTTTTTAAATTCATAGAGAGTGCCATGTGACACATTTAAGAGAGAGTTAAGGCCACCATTGAATGCCACGTCAGCAAACATAAATTATTTTATATATATATTTATAGATTATAGATTACAGATAACTATGCTTATTGTAACAACCCAACCAGGAGGGGCTGGACGTTACGACAGTTTGGTAATAGACGTGCACAACGGAAGCAACGATAGACTAATATTAAGTATCTGTACAACTATTTAGTTCCAAATATTATAAATACAAGATATAAAATAAATTAATATCTATTGCAGGGACGAGACGCGTCTGTCGTCGAAGCAGCTGGCGGGTTATGATCCACTAAGCAATCCAGTCTCTATACGATCGTAACTCTAGAAGCTCTAATCCGCAATGCTTATAGCTCGAATCTTCTATCACAATAATCTCTATTCCACACAAGTAAGCATATACCTCGTCTTCATGATTATCCGAACGCAGTACCTGAACACATGCTTAAAAAGAGTTTGGGTCAGCAATTACGCTGGTAAGTCCGTGTAAGTAGATAAGTGGATCCAAAACAGTTTATCATTTCATAAACAAGTTTATTTTTAACACAGTTTAACACACGTGATGTGCAAGCGACCCCTCAACCCTAACACTAGATCTATCTACTGCCATTATAGATCTACAAGGCATAATATATGCCGCAACGGTCCACAGGCCTCAGTGGAGGGTTTCCCGGTTCCCTAGTCCCGGGTCCACTGTGCGTGGGGATTCCCCAAGTAGTACTACCCATATATTAAGCGGCTCACCTCTGAGTTAATGAGTGTCAATGTTATCCGGCAGCTAGTATCTTGTCACATCACAATAGTTTAGAAAAAGGAAGCATGCATTCACCCCAAAACAGTAAAACACAAAAAAGGGGAGTGGTACACAGAACTCACCTTGGCAAGCATTTCATATCACGTCACACGGTCATATGATATTCCAAAATCTCAAGTCCACCTATCGTCCACGAGTAAGATCCTACTATGATCATAAGCATTAGTGTATTAATTCAATCTTTGCGTTTACACATGTGGACGATCGAGAACCTTTAGTTGTTCATGTTATCTAGTTCTAGTTCTTGGTTGCTTTACATCTCAATAATACTAGAACTATACTTGTTTTATCGACTATCTAGTTCACGTCTACCCCTATTCGTCCAAGGTCTTAGATGTCATAATCATGGTTTGATTCTAGTCATTAATGTTGTCTTGACATAAATTGGTCAAATACATATTCATGTCCTAAGCGCATACATTAACCAATTTATGCTTTTACGTCGTATGTATCCAATATTTTATACGTCCTACTTGGGTCTCTAAGTCCAATTATGTCATTGTTATAACTATTTGAATTCCAAGCCACATATATAGTATAGTCATGTTCAAAGGGTTATGTATATCAAAGGGGTGTCGGGTGGGTTCGTCATCGGGTGTCGGTTCGGTTGCGTAACGGGTATTTTACGGATAATAATATTCTTAAATATTTATTCGAGTTTTGTGTTCGTATTTATGTATTCATATTTGTTATTGCTTCGTCACCAAAATTTTTAGTCGCGAAAAATTTTGGGCCTAGTAACCGGGTTGTTACACTTATTAGTTAGGGCTGTTCAAAAAGCTCGTGGCTTGGAGCTCGCTCGGATTTAGCTCGAAAAAAGCTCGCTCGATATGGCTAGGTTTGAAACTAAGCCGAGCTGGCTCGGATCGGTTAGAAAGTGAGCCAAGCTCGGCTTGGTTCGTAACGAGCCGAGCTGGCTCGGTTTGGCTCGTATAATTCTTATTTTTAATATACATTTTTATATAATATAATATAAAAACGTTAGAAAAGATGGAGAACATACTACATATTTAATATTTGGTAATAGTAGCATGGAGATTGTGTGCTTGGGATTGAAGTTACAGCTAATCAAGTTATTTAAATAAACCATAGCATAACGATAATTGTCCAAGTACTCCAGTTATCAAACTCAATACTGCTTTTAATTTCAAAGAGGTCAGTATTTAGGAGTTCAATAAGACATCTATTGCATATTTAGGGGGTTGATTCGTATGTTGATGAACTTATAGTGTATCCCATTGAAATTTGAGACTTATTTTGTATTTGCTTGAGCTTGATTTTAGTTTGTAATGTATTAGGTTGAACTTAATTTAAATGTGTTATTTTTAATTATTGAATAATATTTTACATTATTGAATTTTGAAAGCGATTTTCCTTTTTTCTTTTTAAATTCGAGCCAAACAAAGTTGAGCAGAGTTGGCTCGGTTTAAAACCAAGCCTAGCTTGAGCTTGGATTTTTAGCTCGGTTGCAAAGCCGAGCGCAAGCTTGACCTGACTCGGCTCGGTTCGACTCATGAACAGCCCTATTGTTAGTAATTTATTTTCTTGCTTTTTGTTGGTATTAACAGGTTCTGATCCAAGCTTAAATCGCTAGTGCACTGTTTGGCTGACGCTACCTCTTAAACAAGATAAATATTATAGGTATTATGTTTCATACTTTTTAACTTGATCACATGGGTCAAATAAACATTTGGTTGTATTTTGTGATTTAACTCAAACGGGTCAAATGAACTTTGGGTTGTGTTATTCCGAAAGAGTCAAATAAACTTTGGGTTGTGTTTCATCCTACGTGAGTCAAATAAACTTTGGTTGTGCTTTATCTTACACGGGTCAAGTAAACTTTTGGGTTTTGCTTTCCAAATGGGTCAGTAAGTTGGAAATTGCCAAAGATCTATACTTATTGCACACAACATCTTAAACCATTCTCTTTGAAAGATTTGAATTATTATGGTAAGAACATTGTTGTGATAAAGTGTGTTTGTAAATCGACACAACTGAACCAGTAGTTAAAAATTTACCTTGCCAACCGCATTCCGACCTCTTAGTGTGGGTATATGTGCTTTTGCAGGCTGTTATTTGGGTCCAGATACTATGTAGCAACCCTATACTTCATAAATTACTATCGAAAGCATCCAAGGGAGCGAACTAGCCGGTGCAATAGTAGTATGTATTTAAATAAGAATTCCTTTTTTTAATCAAATTACTGCTAGAAAACATAAGCAAATTGTTTTGCGATCTAAATTCCACCATCATATTATTGAGTTTAAACCATTTATTGTTAGGAGAAGCATATTTAGCTCTTATAGAAGCTGATATTTGATAAACATGACTGTGGATGATATTTTCATTTCTGGAAATTGTTGACATGTTTGTTGTTCACATCTTTCTTACATCCTATGCTTTAACTGGAAAAGAACAAAATGGTATGATAATTTATGTTCAGTTGTATCAGCAGGCTTTTTGGATTGTATTTGGTACCTGGAGAGTCAAATTGCATACTAAAAAAATTGGAATACAGTATATCAAAATCTGTTTTAATCATCTTTATTATCCTATTAATCGAAAATGATTAGTATCTTTTATAACGTTTGCAGGTTAGCGTGGAAAGGCATGTGGGTAAGCTGAGATAAGTAACAGGTCATAACGGGTTTTTATGCCAAGCCATGTCATTTCTGTTTTACCCAACACATTCATCTTTTGTCTTTAATTTAAATAGAGTTGAACAAATACGGTAAAGTTGATGCTGACAAAACATAGTTCTGAACCAAATGTCATGACAGTTAATGTGATACATGTTTTTGGTAATTGTAAAGAATCATCAGTCTATTTTGCATTAGAACTGTAGAAATTTATGACGTGATATTGTGAGGATTACGAATGAATGTAATTACTTCTGGTTAGGACTGTAAAAGAGTCGTGTCGAATCGAGCCAAGGTGGACTCTTACTCGAGCTCCAAGTTAAACGAGCCTAAGAGCGAGCCAAACCAATCTTGGCTCGAGCTCCCTCAGGTTGTTCCAAATTGAGTTTTTATTTTTTTATTTTTTTTCCTAGCTTTTATTGACCGAGCTACGAGCCATGTTCTTTTTGAATCCAACTTAGAACATAAATTGTTACTAATAACTAGGTTCTTTACATAGGTTCTAGTGACTTTTTATTTTGCAAAACAGGTGTTCCGCGCCACACCGCGCGAAGTCAACCTAGTTTAAATATTAAGTGACAGCCATATGTGTTAAGATTAAGATTTAAACCTACGTAGTGGGTGGATTAGTTGACAAACAAATCAAACAACACTGAAATTAAGCTTGTATATCAATATCACAAGGAGTATTAAGTTTTTTTTGGCCAGCAAAACAAAACTTTTATTAATACCTGCTAGCAAGTGGCTAGCCACAAAATAACCCGGAAACAATCCGAACAAACAACCCGAAAACAGAAAAAAACAGCAACATACAACCGAATACCAAAGACAACCCGAGCACTATCCCATCTTCAATGAATCAAATCTACCCCAAGCGGCCCACGTCATATCTCGCATCTTGCCCCGGTTTGTAATCCACATATAACTCATAAGTTTTACCTCATCCATAATACGGCTAGTCGAAACTTCCTTTTGGTTAAAGATAAAGTCATTCCGGGCTTTCCAAATACTCCAAAAGGCCGTCAAGATAACCCCATAGAAAGCTTTCCGAACCCGAGGGCCATCCTTAGCAGTTCGGTGTAGGGACAGGAGATCACGAGCATGGAAGGCGAAAGTATTCGGCACATTGCACCAAGAGAAGATAAATTGCCACACATCCATAAAAGCCGGGCACCCCGTAAACAAATGATCCACCGTCTCCGGACAAGTACCACACACACCGCAAACCTGGGATCCGACATGGATGTTTCTGCGAGCCAGTGCTTCAACCGTAGGAAGGCGATCAAGATAAGCGCGCCACGCTACCACACACACCTTCTTCGGAACCCAATTACACCATTCAAAAGAAACTGTCGGAAGTAAATTGGACGCTTCAAAGATGCATTTCTTAACCGTCTTCACCGAATAATCATGAGAGTTTCCCACGGCCCATGACCATGAATCACGGCCAGTGGAAATAGTAATACCGTTCAAAAGCACTAGCAATGCATCCAATTCCCTCTGTTCATCATTAGACAAATCCGAATGTCGCCACTCCGCATTAAAAGCCGAATGATTCACATCGCCATTCAAACGATCCGACACTAAACACGCTTTGTTCTTTTCTAAATCAAACAACAGAGGGAACTTAGTTTGGAGCACATCATCCGAACACCACCAATCATGCCAGAAAAAGATCGATGACCCGGCACGGACATCAGCTTTAAACACCTTACCTGGCTGGAACGGAATCAGGTTTGGGACACTCGCAATCTGCTTCCAAACGCCCCCAAGAGAAATCTTGACCGGGATGGAGGACCAGCCCCGACCCGAACTGTGAATAGACCATACAACTTTACGCCATAACGAGTCGCTACACGTTTTAAACCTCCACCACCACTTTGACAACAAACTCAAGTTTGCGTCCCGAAGAGAGCCCACCCCAATGCCCCCGTATTCAACAGGAACAACCACCTTTTCCCAGGCGAGCCAACTCATTTTATCCACATCATCTGTGCCACCCCAAAAAAAATTCCTACGAAGCTTCTCGAGTTCTTTGATAACTTGTACCGGAGCTCGAAATAATGAAAAATAGTATAATGGCAGTGAGCTAAGTACCGACTTCAAGAGGGTAATCCGACCACCATAAGATAGGCATTTAGATTTCCAGGCTGACAACTTCTTGCGCACCTTTGCAATAACCGGATCCCAACTCCGAATAAGGTTCATATTAGACGCAATAGGAACGCCTAGATGAGTAAACGGGAACACGGCCGGCTGAACCTTCAAGACAGAAGCTAGAGCCGTAGATTCAGCATCATCAATACAAACCCCATAAACACGGCTCTTGGACGGGCTGATCCGTAAGCCAGACAATAGGTAGAACCCACGCAACAATCTTCGCAGATTCGAGGCATTCCTTAGAGACCACTCGCCACAAAAAACCACGTCATCGGCGTACATGAAGTGAGAAAGGATAGGCCCCGAGCCACCTACCCGAATACCCGAAAACGTGCCCAATAGAGTAGCCCTTTTAATAACCCGAGATAGCCCCTCCATAGCTAAGATAAACAAAAAAGGGGAAAGCGGATCCCCTTGGCGGAGACCGCGTTGGCATGTAAACTCATAAGTTGGAGAGCCGTTGACAAGGACCGAAGCGCGAGAACAACGAACAATAGACATCACCCACCCTCTCCACTTAACCGAGAAGTTCATTTGCGCTAACATGTCCTCCAAAAAATCCCATCTCAAAGAGTCGTAAGCTTTCTCAATGTCGACTTTAAGGAAAAAACTCTTTATCTTCGCTCGCTTCAACCAAGCTATAGTCTCATTCAGAATCAAAGGCCCATCAAGAATGTTTCTATCGCTAAGAAAAGCGGTTTGCTCCTCCGAAATAAGCCGTGGCATATAGTGTTTGAGGCGCACGACCAAAACCTTTGAAATCACTTTATTAATCACTCCAACTAAGCTAATAGGTCTATAATCCGAAAGCGTAGCCTGATCACGACCCTTTGGAATTAGGGCAATGAAGGCCGAGAAACAACCCGGACGAATAAACCCATTAGTGTAGAATTCCGTAAACATATTCAAAAAGTCTTGCTTCAAGATGGACCAAAACTTTCGAATAAAAGTAATATTAAACCCGTCGGGCCCCGGGGCTTTGTTACCATCACAATCAAAAACTGCATTAGTAATTTCATCCATAGTAAAAGGGCTATCCAAAGCAGCGGCATCATCATCAGATAGCTTAGAAATATCCGGGCAAATAAAATTCGGCTTCGGGCAAACAACTTGACTAAATTTCTTCTCGAAGAAGGACGCCACCATATCCTTGACTTTTTCCGGTTCCGTAATCCACTGCCCTTCATTATGAATCCCATGAATTTTATTATTCGCCGTATTAAGCTTTATAATTCCATGATAGTACTTTGAGTTCTCGTCTCCATCAAGAGCCCATTTAACTCTAGCTTTTTGTTGTGCGTCTACCGATCTCAAACGCTCTTCCTCGAACACCACCTTCTTATCATTAACACGCGCCTCCAATTCCGAGTCAGTCAACAAACGAGATTCAGCAAGAACCTCCAACTCTTCAATACGCTTTTTAGCACCTACAAGCAACATATCTCTTTGTCTTCGCTCATTAGAAACCCAAAGCTTGATACGACCCTTCAACCATTTCAGCTTTGTTGCCAGCGCGACATCAGGAGGCCCTGAAAACTCAAAATAAGACACAACAGAATTAACAAAGTCAACGAATCCGGGTAACTCCATCCATGAGTTATAGAACCGGAAAGGGATATGCCCAAAATCTGCATCCTGCATAGAGAAAAGAACCGGACAGTGGTCAGAAAGGTGCCGAGCCAGGGCCGTCACAGCTGCCCCTGGCCATCGGCTCACCAAATCATTGCACACCAAAACCCTATCCAGTTTACTAAGCTTATCCCCTTGACCGGACATATAAGTGAACTTGTGTCCGCCCATGTTATACTCAAACAACTCCGCCTCCCGAATAAAATCATTAAAGAAAACCGCGTTTTGCAAAGAGAATTCCGAATTCATACGCTCATCAGCTTGTCGAACTTCGTTAAAATCCCCCAAAAAAACCCAAAGGCCATTCAAAGATCGCCTATATAACAAGAGCTCATTCCAAAAAGTCCGCCTAGTCGCTGGATCATTCGGAGCGTGGACATTAGCGATATTTACAAAAACATTTTCGTGAACCATAAACCCCGAAACCACCATAACAAAACGAGATCTAAGAACCCCGGTTTGACGGAAGCAGGCCGGATCCCAGCAGCAAATAAGACCCCCCGCATTCCCTTCAGAATTAACATAATCAAAATTGAACATAGAATTACCCCAAAGCCTTGCAACCAACCAAAGAGGAGGGTCCGCAATCTTCGATTCTTGCAAAGCTAGAAAATTGACCCCATGTTTCAGTCTCAACCCCTTAACCCAAACCGCCTTTCCTTTTCGCCTTATCCCACGGATATTCAATGAAAGTAAATTCATTAATTACCCATAAACCCATTTTCCGAGATGATCTCCTCCACAATCGGGTTACAAAAAGATTGCAAATCCATACCAACCAAACCCCCTACCTGAACAGTGGCTGTTACCTCTTTATTCAGATCAACTGCTTCCTCCATAAGAAGGTTAACATCGGAACCGGAGCCGGAAGAAACAACCGGCTGAGCTGGTTCAGGACCAACGCCTACCCCGTCAGCCGAAGCCAGTGAGCCGTCCCCTGCCGCGTCCATAAGCCTACTATTAAGATCCGAACATCTCATCGGACTCTCCAAACTCCCCGTGTCAAAAGATGATGCCGGTCGCACAGTGTCATCAGGCGAATTGAGGGAAGATACTCTTGGGCGTTTCCTGCTCTTAGTTGCATTTGAACAACCCACATTGAAGCCCAACTCAGAATTCCCCACAAACTCAGTGGGCTTGAATCTTTCCCCTTGGCCCAAAGAAAAAAACCCACCAACAGACTTATCCGAAAGAACCGGCCCACATGCCTCCTGGCCCACACCGTTTGAAGTATGAGCGGGAGAATTTGCATGATTCTCATTTGGAAGGTCAACATTTCCATGCAAAACTGCCGCCTGATTTTCAGCCGGAATTCTCGCAGCATTAATTCCCGAGTCAATCTCCGGCACCGGCCCTTGCTCAACCTCCACCGCATCACCACCGGATTCCGGCATACGATCCCGAATTTCACCTTCTTCCATATCGTCATCGCCATCATCTACCTCTTCAAATTCCGGAACCCACGAAGAGCTTTCCTCAATCACCCAGGCAGAATAACTTCCTCCTTTCCACATAATCTTTACCACTTCGTCAATTCGCACACTGGACGTAGTAAGAACATGAGCATGGCCTACCGAATTATCCGTGGAAGTCCAAGAAAAATCCGACGGCCACACCACGTCACCAAACAACTTCCCAATCCGATCGTAAACAGCGCTATCACGAATGATCACCGGTAAGCCAACCACCTTAAGAACGGCTATACGTTCAAAAGGTAGCACCTGACCCCTCCAAGGAACAGCCGACTTCAACGCATTCCCCCACACCTCCTTTTTGTTCTCAAGGAAATCAGTCATCTCCGCATTATCATGGAAAGAGATAAGCACCGTCAATCCACCCAGATAAGAAACAGCCGCATCCTTGCATCCTGCCTCCATTAACATCCTCTTGATAGAGTGCAAGGAAGCTATAGAGTCTGACGTCCCAATCACCGCCCTTCCCATACAGTGTAACGGGTAAGTAGCCCCGTCATCAATCAACTCCAACGACTTCGTAGACCCAGAAGTCCCACCAATGACATTAGTCAATGGAGGAAACTCTGAACCCACAAAGTTATGATCCTTCGGAACCCAAACCTTCTTGCCCGTATCCACCAAATCATAAGAAATCTTCCGATGAGCACGATCAAACATGGCCAAGCAAACCGATATACGAGACTCCATAATGACAATCTCATTGAGCCTCTCCAAAACAGAATACGGATCTCTAATCTTTACGCAGCGAACAAACCCAAAAACCCTACCCTTGGTTGATCTTTTCCGAGGGACCCATGCATCGGTTACAGTAACGAACTCCCTGAAAGCCTCCTTTAAGACTAAACCCGTGACGCGATCAGAGAAGTTGGTGACGTAGAATGTAGTTCTAGTAGCCGGATCATCGTCGTCGAACTTGTTGTTGATGCCCTGCCGCCGTGAATCGCCTCCTCTCCTATTAGGGTTACCCATGATATCCAAAACACAAGGAGTATTAAGTTATAAGTAGGATTTAGAAAGTCTAAAGAGTTAGTTTTAGTATAGTAAATTTCGCGATCAGTGTATAACATAGTAAAAAATTGTAAGTTTGTAAATGATTATACGTTAATAAATGTTGAATATGTATAATCATCGTAAAATTTTCCATTCAGTCATTTTAGTATGTGTATAAAATGGTATTAGTTAGCGTAGATATGTTACTAGCGTTTAAGAAAAAACTCATACTAACTACAAACTTTTATAGAATAAATGACATAAATACCTATTCTATCATAAAAAAAACATGCATACTAGTTTTTAGTTAATGCCCATTTTGGTCATTTTATACATTTTATTAAAAGCTCCGGCTACTCTGCTAAATAACAAAATATATTTAAAAAACTACAGCTACTAGCTTCCAGCCACCAATAACAGCCACCAGTTAGTTTTGCCAAACATACCCCAAGACTTCTAACAAGTGTGAGTCGAAATGAATAGCAAGATTTGAGCACTGAAGCAATCCATAAGAAGATTACCAACATAAGCAGAACAACAAGAATTTACATGGCAGTATTACAAATCTTATCCATATCAAGACCAAATATAAAGTTTTCTAGATTTTCAACAATATACTTCCAGATAAAAACAATATTAGGATGCATAAAGCTTTCAAGAAAAGATAAACAATAAAGAAAGAGTTCATAACATGTAATTTGTGTGTGTGTTGTACAAACGACCAAGATATGTTCTATGACAGAACGTATCATCCCCATGAAGGTCCTTACACAAGTAGAAGTCATCTATGTCACATGTTTTCTTTTGGTCAAACATCACAGACTCTGAATGATATTATCATGTTCCTCCCCAATGCATATATTGGGAGATCCCATCTCTCCTACCATGAGGACACACATATTATATCCCAAAAAACAACATATAAATGATTAAACATTCTTTACATCAATTAGTTAATTCTTTATGCTTGAAAAATAAATATAGAATTTTAAATACATGGAAGTAAAATACAAGAACAACATATACCAACAAAAGGTCATCAAACATGGTGGACCTAAATCCCTTTCGAAAGGACGTATGCATATGATACACATACTTTAGAAGAGTACACGAAAGTCCATAGTCCTTTAAACATAGAAGAAATATCATAGACAAAAACCTATACCTAAATATATAACTTTTATAAATCTTTAAAATAATATGTTGATATGTTCATACAAAATAGATACATGAATTAAATCAACTTATCTCATGACTGTAGTGATACAGTTTAGTCTAATATTTTTTGTCATATTAATTCATTTCACAAACAGAACAATTACATATGGATGACGAGTAAACGAGCAGCAAGCTGCGCCGCTACTTCCTTTTGAGTTACAAAGCATATTCACATAAAGACAAGTTCTTGGAGCTCTAAGAATTACTATGAATCACCTTCTGCACTTAATTAAATAAACGTATTGTCTCAAGAGCAAAGATACAAACATATCATATTACCAAAACGATATATTAATTATTAGTTCTAGATAAAATAAAAGAGAATAAATAGCAAGCCAAACCTAGTGGTTCACCCACCATGTAACATCCCTATCAAAAAACTAGTCGGAATCAAATGAATAATAATAAGGCTTCAAAACTAAAACCATAATGGATAAGTGATTTGTCAAAAACAAACAACATATACATATGTCATATGTCTAACTTTAAATATAAAATTTATATAAAATATGAATATTACTGTCCATACAAATAGCTTGATTATTACTTCAATAAACTCTAAAACACAATCACAACTAACAACAAAACAAAACATGTTTCAGTTATTATTCAGTTACAACACCTTCTTCTTTCTCTCTCTTCTCCCTCACCTCTTTCCCGCCAGAACCGTTCCCGGAAATTTTATTAACCACTCACCATCTGCCACGTGGCACAACTTCGTTGGCTTAATCGACGCCGGTAAAGGCCAAAATTTTTCCGGCGTCTCGGACCTTAAAAAATACTTCCATCGATTCGGGTACCTCCGAAACGACGTCGTCGGTAACTTTACGGATGAATTCGACGAAAGTTTCGAATCGGCCGTCGTTAATTATCAGAAAAATTTTGGGCTTACGGTCACCGGAAAACTTGACGCCGGTACCGTCACGCAAATTATGTCACCGCGCTGTGGTGTTAGTGATGCTGTACATGTCAGCAAAAAATATGCGTATTTTAGTGGTGAGCCAAGGTGGGGGCGATCGGCGCATGATACGCTAACGTACGCCTTTTCCGGCGATCATATGATTGATTATTTGAAAATTTCCGACGTACGGGAAGCTTTCCGGCGATCGTTTTCGCGGTGGTCAGCTGTGATTCCGGTGAACTTTAGTGAATCGGATGATTACTCGTCCGCGGATATTAAGATCGGATTTTACGATGGTGATCATGGCGATGAAGAGCCGTTCGACGGCGTTTTAGGCGTTTTGGCGCACGCTTTTTCGCCCGAAAACGGTAGAGTTCAATCATATTTTTTTAGCGGCCATTATTATTATTATTACTGTTACTGTTAGTGTTACTCTATTCTATTTTACATCAATTATTTTAAATTGGTCTATTTGTCTAGGTAGACTGCATTTAGATATAGCTGAAACGTGGGCCATTGATTTTAAATTGAGTGAATCAAAGGTGGCCGTTGATTTGGAATCAGTTGCGACTCATGAAATAGGGCATGTACTCGGGTTGGCCCATTCGTTGGTGAAAGGGGCGGTTATGTACCCGAGTTTGAGTCCGAGGACTAAGAAAGTGGATCTTAAAGTTGATGACATAGAAGGGATCCAGGCGTTATATGGGTCTAACCCGGATTATCATTATAGTTCGTTGATCGAGTCGGATGTGTCTTCGGGTTGGTTGATTGGTATAAACCCGTTGAGTTGGTTGACTTATTTGGTGATGGTTGTAGGTGTTTTATTGTGACAAAAGATACTTTTTATTTTTAGGGTTTGAAAGGGATTTTGTTATTTATGTGAATGGGATTTCTTTTAAGTCCTTGCACTTTTTATTAGCTTTTACTTTTTTATATTGTAAATTGTAAAGTTAATAAACGTTTGAAAAATAAATATACAATACATTAAAGGGGTCATTTTGAGGTATGTGAATTGAACTCAAATGGACTCAAAGTTTGCTTTTTGCGTTTCAATCTTTTATGTATTTTATATTTTGTTATGTGTTGTATTACAGTTTATTATTATTTTTCGAATAATTAACATGTACATAAAAGTAAGCACCACGACTTGCTAGTCGCTAGAAGGACAAAAACAATATTACAAGAAAGCTTTACAAAGGTTCTCGAGACTAACTTGGAAGGGTGCAATTAATTTGAAATGCTACGAGTTTATTTGATAAACATAAGTCAAAAACGTCATATAACACTAATATTTTTAAAATATAATTAGAATTTATATAGCGAAATAATAAATACTAATAAAAATTTTACCTTTTAAGAACACTAGTAAAACACACTTATCTTGATAAACACTTTTATCAGTATACATTTTTTTGTCACCTTAAGACCATGTGTAGTGGAAGGGGTTAAATATAACGCCCCTGATTCTAATTGGTCCACGTGACAGCTGAATTAGCATGGGGCGTTAAATCAAAATGAGGTGTAGTGGGAGGGGAAAAAAGGGGCGCTATTATTAAAAAAAAAAAAACTTAAACCTTCTTCTTCATCATCACCACCGCCACCTTCTTTCTTCATCACCACCACCACCACCTTCTTCTTCATCACCACCACCACCACCACCACCCCCTTCTTCTTCATCATCACCACCACCACCACCTTCTTCTTCTTCTTCATCATCACCACCACCTTTCACCTTCTTGTTCATCACCACAACCACCACCTTCTTCTTCATCACCACAACCACCACCTTCTTCTTCATCACCACAACCACCACCTTCTTCTTCATCATCGCCACCACCATTCACCCACCACCTCCGCCGCCGCCTTCATCATCACCACCACCACCACCTTCTTCATCATCACCACCACCATTCACCTTCTTCTTCATCATCACCCACCACCTCCGCCGCCGCCTTCGTCATCACCACCACATCCACCTTCTTCTCACACACACACACACACAAAGATTCACCATCAATTCTTCTTCATCATCTCACGTGGCACACATTGATTGGATGATAGATTTGTTGCTTGGCATTATTAATATACCGCTTCTGTGATTTTGGAACACATAGCGCCCCCTGTAATGGTGTGGGGGGCGCTATGTTATAATTTCACGCCAGAATCACGTCCCACTACACCCGGTCTAAGATCCGCATTCAACACTTTTATTTTAACAAGATCCTATCTATTAGTTAGTTAAAGTAAATATTGTTACTGTTAGATTAAGGTCCTCTGGTTTAAAAACATTCAGTGACCACTTGGAGGCTTCCACTAGATAGCCAATTTAACTAAACAATTACGAAAATAATTAAGTACACTTCCTTGTTTTGCTTTCCAAAGTCATTCAAGACCAAAGTCAGTATTTTGACTATTTTCTCATCAAGTGGTTATATGCATAATTACACTAGTATTTTTATCGACGTATATTTCAGTAGTGATTATCATATTTTCTAAATCAAACTAATTACATAAAAAAACATTATAAGTTAGACAGAATTTTGTTTTATTAAAATTATTTAAGGGGAAGAGGGGTGCTACTAGATTTTTTTTTTTTCCTTTCGCTGATTTTAACCAATCCTGCTTTGTCACATCACTTCACTGATTTACTTCACTGAAACACCTTTTTGTAGGCAGCACTCCACTGATTCTTTTATTTTTTTTATAATTTCATTAAACCTTTTATTATTATTATTTCACACGGTTTAAAATTAATTACCAAAACTATTTCAACCGTCCCCAACCTCACAGTCAGAACTCAGTATAGAAACCGTTCAATCGAATTGAATGGCATTGATACCGTTCCACCAAACCGTCAGCCTGCAGCGGAAGTGGACCGATCTCACCAATAAGTATGATCGGTGGACCAACATGTACCACAACACGTTGAGGGAGGAGTCGGGCATTGACCCGGAGTTGGCTATCGAGCTCACGCATGTGGACTATGCGGCTCGATATGACAGCAGCTTTGACCATGTCGAGGCATGGCAACTGTTGCGCCAACTCTAGGTTTTTTTTATTTCTTTTTATGCATTTTTTTTAGATTTTTTATGTTTAATATATATGAATTTTAGTTTTTTATGTTTATTTATCTTTAATGTTCCTATTAAGTAAATTTTAAACAAACCGTTTAAAGAAGGTAAAGATATTCATAAAACAAATGGTAAAAATAATTAAAAAAAATAAACCATGCGGTTAAATACACAAAAAAGGTATATAAAAAGTCAAAAATAAAAGAAACAGCGGTACCAGCCCGTTAGATAGCACCAGCAAAACGGTTCACGGGACCACTACCAGCGTGTATGGCGGCGGTAATACCGTGCTGATAGTCGATACCCGTGGACAATTCGGGTGGCGCCCCGTCCCCCCAACACTTGTGGATTTCAAACGTCACATCACATGCAAACAAAAACAATTCTCCTTTAGATTAGATAGTAAAACGAAGGGGCTGCTATGTGGCTTAGTAAGAGTGGATGGGGAGGCTTTGATGGGCTGGCCATCGCAAACACCGTCCCGGCTTGTTCGTGATAGGTAAAAGTATCACAATTTGTGATGGACATCACGAGCGTGATACACAAAAGTAGCCATCGGCATTAACGGTCTCTTAATTCTAACCAAAATATACTACCAACCAAAATTAAAATACAAGAAACACACATTTCAAGCTACAAAAAATGGAAGATTCAAGCAAAAAAAGTGTCGGCTATGAGCCGAAAGTTTAAGCTAAATGTTGTGTCTAATCTAAGCGAACCTAATAGGTTTCGTCAAGACGAGCCACAAACGCCACAACTATTCCAAATCAAACTTTTCCAATCCAAAGCTTTCAATTCGTTATGTTTCAAACTCAACAATATTCGTCCCAACCGTTTCAAACCCAATATCCACAACAGTTCTCCCAACCCAACATGACAACCCACGTTGCATCCGGCCTATTCATAACATCAATGGATGGGTTGTCAAGCAACATTCCCGACATCAATTTAAATGGCGACTTTCCCGACCCCACTGACGATACAACACCTACGAGAAGCATGAATCGGAGGAAAAACATTGAGTCGTCAAGTCGCAAAGGGAAAGAAATTTGGGTGGATGCGATGACCGAATTCAAGTTGGCAAAATTGGTGGAGATGGGGGAGAAATGAGAACGTTGCAAGATGTTGACGGAATTGAAAATAAAAAGAGATAACACTCTCATGAAACATTTTTCGGAAGTTGAAAAAATAAAGATTTGAAGGTTATGAGGGAATCGCATAAAAACTCTGAAAAACCATACAAGTCGCTTGCCATTGAACACAAACGGGAATTTGTGCGAAGTGGGGTTTGGCCGAAAACTTTTAGGTTATTATTTTATAATGTTTTTGTCGTTTTTAAATTTGTATTTTAATTTTTTATTTAAATTTTAAAAATGTTGGTTTTAGTTTATTTCAATTTATAGTTTATTTAAAAAAAAGTTGGTGATGTGTGTGATGACCACCCCTGGTGTTTAGTGATGGATTGTGATAAATGAGGCGGCATATGGGGATTGGTTAGTGATGGTGTGATGACTACCCCCACCCACCCTAAGAGAATATCATAGTGTGTTTGGTTGAACAAGTATACGACTCATATACATATATATTGGTTGTATATTAGACTTGTATATAATGTATGTGTAATATATATGAATCATAAGTATGTATACTATTCGTATACTTGTGCATTCAAACACACTTTGACATTCTCTTACGACTTACGATTATATGACTCGTATAAATTAATTTGTGTTACTGTTTTTTAAATATCATTTATATATTTTAAATGTTTTATGTTTGAAATTTATTAATGTATAACATACGTAAATTAAAGAAAAGTAAAAAATGGTTATAGGGTACTTGAAATGAGTGACGCTACTGAATAAGGTATTTCATGGTAGTTGAGTGTAAAAAGTAAAAAAATAAATAAATAATTATTCCCACTGTTAAGTTTCGGATCGGATCAAACAATCAAAACTCTAAATTCAATCATTCAAATTACTGTTTTCACACTTAAAAAACATTTTTTTTAAAATAAACAAAAACAAGATGCGAGAGAAGAATGAGTACTTAAAACATAACATAACGTAGCCCGACTACCTTTAAAATCTTTAAACTCATCAATTGCGGATGTCGAATCAAATTTTTTTTGCAATTTCTCTTTCTGTGTAAATCACCAAGTTATTCGTGGGATAATCATCTGACATTGTGTCACACCCCGCCAAGTCGGAAACACGAGGGTGTAACCAAAAAGGTTTTCAGAGCATATGATTAAGCAAACACTTACATGACATTAGTATATATATTAAACGATAACAGTCGGTGGAACAGCCGACTGTTTCGTTTCCGAATTGTAGCCCCAAAGTTTTATTCTTTCGGTTTTCGCCACAGTTAGGTTGCCCACCATTGTCTGCGTACTGCGCCAGTGTCTCCGCGCTCTTCGCCCTCCGGTCACGCCTACGGCGGCACCGCGTCTGCTGTCGCCGTGTCATTACCGCTTTCCCTCATATCCATTGCAAACGCACGCCCAAGCTCAAGCGGTGGCTACAGATCCGCCGTTAGACGCGGTGACATCTACCTTTTCCCTCCGGTGTTCATATCGTTTTGCTCAAATCGGAACTAAGGGAGGCTGATTCTACTTTCATTTGTTACAAACAGCTGCTGGGTTGGTGCTGTTGCTTCTGGAAATTGCGCCTTGGTGGTTGACCCAAGAGGAAGAAGATGACGCACGGAGGGAAATGGTAGGAACAAAAGCCCGCGCGAAGCGCGGGGACTCTGACTAATTAATACTAAAAGGTTTCACAAATCGTTTTACATAACTCAAATCGTTAGATTTAGAAATAATCCTACACTAATAGGCTAACGGGTAACTCTTCCAAAGTTTGGTATCCTAGTATGCATGCAAAATTGAAAATGGGACTCTCCATCTTGGATTAAACACCTGAAAAACATGCTAAATATCGTCAACGTAAAGCTGGTGAGTTCACATGTTTTATCGACTTATTGTAAAATCATTCTTAAAAATTCGTTTGGAAATCTCGTAAATCGTTTGAGAAAAATATTGCAAATCGCTTGAGAAATCCCGTAACTTGTTTGAGAAAATATTGCAAATCGCTTGAGAAATCTCGTAACTTGTTTGAGAAAATCATAAATCGTTCTGTTGGAATCCGGAATCCTTGTATAGTATCCCTTGGAATATTTTGGAAAACTTGTAAATCATTCCCTTGGAATCCTGGTAGGGCATTCCTTGGTATATTTTGGAAAACTCGTAAATAACCTTAAAACCATGGTAGGGCATTCCTTAGAATATTTTGGAAATTATACATAAACTTAGTGAAATTCGTGAGTGACCAAATTAATGCTTAGCTAAGACAGTGACAATATGTGACCAATATGAGTCCATAACCAAACATCTGACGTGTTGTGCCTCGCACATTGTACACTAAAGACAATGTATGTATCATTTGTGAAATACTAGCACTCTTTGTCGAATGTATATGGGGTTAGCGCGACTAACCAAGAGTGGGGGTGTCAAACCCAATAGATCTATTCAAGTGTTCCATGGCTAAATCCATAGCTAATGGTTACGATATAATGAAATGAAACGAGGGCTTTGTGAGTACTCCTCAACCAATCGTCTCATGTACACATAATGATCTAATAGGATTCACTCTTGAAATACTGTAAATGTAACAAGTATGGTATGCTTTTCCCCAAAATATGAAAACAGTAAAAAGGGGCTGTGAAACGCACCTCAAGACTGTGTAAAGCTAGCAATAATAAATCCCGAAATACTAAGAATCCGATCCACACGTCCTATATACAAAGGACATCTTAGGTCCAAATCGATGGAAATGTTCTCGTTTTTAGAAAAAGTGTTAACTCAACAACCCGTTGGTGATTCTTAATTACTTCTCAAATATATATTCATACACAAATATATAAATAAGTAAATATTGAGTTAAATGTTATTGGGTTACATCCCAATATGTCGCACTTAAGGTCGTGTCAGGACACGATCGTCAAACAAATACATATTGCTAAATTACTATATTTATTTTTATAGGAGTCATCGTAATTGTGAAATATAGCTAAGAATTCAATATTTATTTTAGATAAATATACACTTATTTATAGCTCGTCGTAATAGCGTGGAAACAATATTGACATATACTATGAAATGAGGTCGTACTCGAAAATATTCGTGTATATAAATAAAGATTTAGAACATTAAGAATCCATAAATCACCATCATTTACATAATCATATCTGAAAATATTTCACACTTCTAAAAGATTATATATTCTCAAAATACGCTCTATCGTGTTGAATTTCATATTTTCTACTAAAAATATTTAAGACTTGGTTCTTCTAAAATATCAACATTATGTATAAAATCACTACTTTTTCACACAAATTAGATTTAAAGTTTTAAAACTCATACTTAGTAAAACCACATTTTTATACTTCAAATACCAAGTCTTGTCGATTTATTAACTAAACTTTCCATTTTAACTATAATATAAAACTAATAAATTTTTACCTTCAAATCTTTCAACAACAAAAAAATATATGAGCCTTTTATTAATAAAAATCGCCCACTTTAACATATTAAAACACATGAAAACATCATTTAACCAATTATATGACTAAAACATGTAGATCTACATATATATATATAGAAGTGTAAATAAAACATCAACACCCATACTACATGTTTATATATATATATATACACACACACATACATACATACATATGCATGGATCTAGTATTTTAGTAGTTTTAAGAAACCAAACAATACATGCTCTCATACATACATACGACACACATACATATATATTTTGGTTCACACCAAGGCCGTCCCTAGGGGTGGGCGAGCCGCACCCCTGACCGAGGCCCGGTTTTCCAAGGGGCCAGTGATCCTCCACCCACCGTCAAGCCGACCATGTTCGATGTAACAAGGATGTACAACCAAGAAGCATTCATGTAGTTTGAGTATCCAAATCGTTCAGACGTAGAGTAGTCAACGTAAAAAAACGAGAAAATGAGTATATACTGTTGGTGTTTGTTTTTCGGTAACGCCGACCACCTTTGGTTTGTTACCTGTGAAATCAGCTCATAGAGAGTAAAATGGTTTTTCATTGATACTGTTGAGTTGGTAACTTTGTATGGGCCTTATAGATCAGATCAGTTGAAGCCCATGAATTATTTTTATTGGGTTTTTAATTTTTTTTGACAATTAGGTGATGTTTAGTTGTTTACAACTACACTGCTAGCGTTTGTGCAATAGATGGGAAGAGCCAAAAGTGGGTTTTTTGTTTTTCACTGCTTTGTTACTTTTACTTCTTTTTTGCTGTATTTAATTAAGAATTTAATAAGTTATTTGGTGTAAATCACCATTTTTGTTTTTTAAAAATATGTAATTAGACAACATTTTTATTTCGTAAAGAACTTTCTTGAAAATATACGGTCGTAGAAAACATAAATTTGGGTGTTTTGTTGAGTGTTAGATTTAGAATTGAGTGATTATTAACCGTTAGAATTAAATTGAATAATTGTTAATGTTTTTAACTTTGAATTTATATTTACTTTTTATAAATTATGTCTCAAAAACAACAATCCACTGCTCAAAAATTTAAAATAAAAAAAACTAGATGAGCAATTAAAAGGTCTCAAGCCCGTGCTTATTAGAAATTACCTATTATGGTATGTCATTTTAATACTATATTTTTGTTATGATAATTGTTATAACAGTAATCGTTTCTTTAAAAAAAATATTTGTTTTATATAATTCGTTAGGGCCTAAGGGCCTTTTTCTTGGTCTTGGCCGAGACACTTGAATTCATAAGACCGGCTCTGGTTCACACACAATAATCACCATATCAACTTCTTTTGATATGTAGGTTTATTGGCCCTTTAAAGTTTTTATGAGAACACTTTTATTGGGTGAACATTAGGATGTTAATGTGTAAGAAAGGAAACAAAGTTGAGTTTAGTATTCATACTAGTCAAGCTAGGTGAGGTATTTACCTAAAAAGAGAGAAGAGATGGTGCAAGCTTTCGTTGATTCGCCTCGGGTGTAGGCTCCAACGCCTTGGTGCTCCTCAAAAATAAGTTTATAGCTCCAAAAGATTGGTTTATGTTTGAAAGAGGAGATGGTCTATGGTGGTGGAATGAGCCGAGATTGAGGGGGGGGGGGGGGGGGGGGGGGGGGGTTTAGGGAAGTGGTGTGTTAGTATGTTTTGAGAAGTGGTGTGGTTTGGAGGTGGTGAGGTTGACGGTTTATATAGGCCGACAGGGGGAGAGAAAGAGCTCCTAAAGGGGTAAGTCAACTCTCCTAGTTTTTTGGCCTTATGGAATTTTTCCATTTTGATGATTAAACTAGCTTTACTTATGTAGTGTAATCAAGGCAGAAGTGATTGATGGTGGGCCGATTTTTTAGGATGGATGGAGGTAGTTATTTTTGGCTAGTCAACTCTTATCACATCTTGTGTTTAAGAAATCTTGCTAATTTTGGTGATTAGTAACTTTTGGGCAAATCTTTTCATGACATTGACATTTAAAGTTGATGGAGATGGTGGCCGATATCAAATCCTTGAGCTTTCTTTGGTATAATAGTAGATCGAAAAAGGATAGGTTGAGTTGGAAAGATTGGTGTAAATTTAATGTAACTTGATGTTTTGGTTGTGCGGGTCTTTCTCCGTCTTGGAGTTAGTCCGCTGTTTGGTTTAATGAAGTTCACTTTTCAAAAAAAAAAAAAATTTAAAGTTGATGGCTTGCTTAATGTTTTATATTGTAGGGACAAAATTTGATGGCGATTGGTGATGGTGTGTGGACCGAAAAAAGAGTAGAGGAAGGTAAGGGAGGTTAAACTTGGTAAGTAAACTTTCATTAGATCATGTGTTTAGGGAATCTAACCTTGTTAGTGTTTAGTCTACTTTATTAGTCTTTCCATAATATGACACCTCGTGTTATTTGATTAAACATCAAGGTGATGTCTTGTCTTGTGGAGTCTTGCATTTAATAGTTATATGTATAGACCTCGTTGGGATTTTTTTTTTTTTTTTTTTGTAAGGTTAACTTCATTAAAAAACGCCAAAAGGCGGTCCACAAAACGAGGACCCCCGGCCAAAACCAAATTACATCAAATCCAACGGGAAATTACACCATTTGTTCCAATCGACACTTTTTAATCTAGCTCTATGACGAATCCAAAAATACGACGTCGACTTCACATTTTCCAAGACCTCAATCGGACGTCTAAATTTATCTTTGAACATACGGTCGTTTCTCTCCATCCAGATGCACCAAAAAGTAGAATACACTATGCCTCTAAAAACCATCTTATGCGCCTTGGGACTCACCTGATCTTCAACGAAATTGAGAATGTCCAGAACATCAAAAGCATAAAACTGACCCACTCGACACCATTGGCATACCCTACTCCAAAGTTCTATAGAGAAAGGGCATCCTGTGAAAAGATGCAAGGAGGTTTCCTGGGCCGAATCACAGAGGATACAGGATTCATCCGAAATAGGGACTCCACGCTTAGCTAGCTCTTTGCGAGTGGGAATACGATCTCGAAGCGCTCTCCAGACAGACCTCGTTGGGATAAACACATATATAATCGTAAGGTTATGGTTCTTGGATAATACTTTTATTGATCTAGAGAGCTTATCACCAATGTTCGAGTTTTTTTTTGAACGGCTAATTTTTTGTCACCCACGGGATTTGAACCCCACACCACTTGGAAAGGCAAAGCCTTAACCATCACCTTGATACCACTAGGCCAAAGACCCTTTGGTTCCAACGTTCGAGTTAATCAGGTTATTGTACATGAATGTATATCCATTTTTTCCAGCTTACATTACTATAATTTGGACACACATATACATTGGTGTATATCTTTGTCGAAATGTAAGTTAATAAATCAGTGTACACCATAATAGATGTTGAGGTTTCTTTCTTTTTGTATATGAACGAAATATACATTGGTGTATATCTGGCTGGAACCTATATGAAACTGAATACACCTGTGTATACACCATCGAGTAACTAGCTGCAATTAAGCAAGAAAATCACATGCTAAGAATTAGAATTTCAAACATTAAATTTGGAGAATTACATAAGATGCTATTTTTGAGAGATATAAATTATTAAAAAAATTTAAAAAAATGCAAATACATATCTGACGGAATGGTAAAATGAATGAAATTAATTGTTTTCCACCATTAAATTTCAAACATTAAATTTGTGTATGATTTGTGTATGACGAAATGGTAAAAAGACGAAATGAAATGAATTTCAAACATTAAATTTGTGAATGATTTTGATAGTTGATGACGCCAAGATTGTTGGGAAAGTAACAGAAGATTAGATGGCAAACAATTAATTTTACAATTGCCTTGAACATCTAACCTTACAAACCCCTTTTGACAAAACACGCCATTGACGTCTTCTAAATACGAAGAAATAAAATGGTTGTGGATAAAACGTGACTTGAATAATGATCATATTGGTTGATCAACCTGAAATCTTCTTCATCTAGGTGATGAAGGCCTTGATGGCTGTAGGAAAGGAGAGAGGGAGTTAGGGTTCTAATGATTAGATACAAATAAAACTCTGTGTTAATAATATGAATTGAATTAGAGATAATGTGGATGAGAGATTTAAGGAAACCATGTAACTGCCATGATTAACAATTATAATTATAAAAAAAAAGATAATTATTTAAATGTATTTTTACACTAATACCCTTTAGATTAAAATGAAAGATGAAAGGCTAAGATTGGTTCCTATGGTTCCTAACTATGGTGGTGGTTCCTAATTGATCTCAATCCTATATATATATATATATATATATATATATATATATATATATATATACCACAACACAAACCATATAACACAACACAACACCACACAAACCATATACATAAAACACTATACATTCAATCAAAACACACCAATATTTTAAAAAAAATGGGTTCCCCGCGTCATCATCCGTTGCCAGGGAATATTACAAAGAGTTTCTAGGCGATGAGGGTGAGTCGACAGACGAAGAGTTGGAGCAAGATGCGGCTACGAGTGCGCTTTTGCTTGCGTCGATATATATGGAACAAACTAGTGCACCTACACGTCCAAAATTGTCTAGACAGTATTACGAACGAGATCGTGAATCGGCAAATGCTCGATTGATGAAGGATTACTTTGATGAAAACCCGACTTACCCCGACCCAAAGATGTTTAGGCGTCGTTTCCGGATGAGCAAACGTTTATTTCTACGTATTACCGAAGACTTGGAAAACGTGTTTCCTTACTTTCAACAAAAATCGGATGCTAGGGGCCGCTGGGATTTACCACTATTCAAAAGTGTACCTCGGCACTGCGTATACTCGCATACGGTAACACGACGGATATCAACGACGAGTATTTAAAAATGGCTGAGAAAACAACACGCGATTCTTTGGAGTATTTTTGCCAAGGTACATCACTTTTTTTTAAAAATAAATTCATTTACCTTTTTTATATTTAATCTAACAAACATATATATATATATATATACACACACATTTGTATTTCTTTTTTTAGGAATAGTACTGTTGTACGGAGCCCGTTATCTTAGAAGGCCCACTTGGTACGACTTACAAAAAATTTACGAGGTGCATACGAATGACCATGGGTTACCAGGAATGATTGGTAGCATCGATTGTTGTCATTGGCCGTGGTATAATTGCCCAACCGCTTGGCGAGGTCAACACACACGTGGTGACCAAAAAGGACCATCGGTTATTCTTCAAGTGGTGGCTTCAGTCGATCTTCGGGTTTGGTCGGCCTATTTTGGTGTTTCGGATTCATGCAACGACTTAAACGTTTTTGAGCAGTCGCCTGTTGTTGAGGAAATTCATTTCCGGCAGAGTAGCAATGGCGTGTTTTTATGCTAATGGAAACTACTACCCACACGGATACTATTTGGCTGACGGAATATATCCGAGGTATTCCATTATCGTGAAGACGTTCGTTCAGTAACCCCTACGATGAAAAAAGGGCACACTTTAAGAAAGTTCAAGAGGCCGCACGAAAGGATATAGAGAGATGCTTTGGGGTTCTTCAACAGCGTTGGCATTACATACGAAATCCTTGTCGTGCATGGACCAAAGACAAGATGTGAGATGCTATGTATGCATGTATAATCATGCATAATATGATATTAGAAGATGAAGGTAAAGCGATATGTCAAAATTATGTACCGGAAGCCGTTCAGGATATACCGCAAACGACAATGGAAGAAAGAATACTCAACGCACATGAACTTCGTGACCGTGGTGTACATGACACGTTAGCGGCGGATATGGTCCAACATGCTTGGTTGGTTCGGTATATTCCAAACGAAGGTGAAAGCGAAGAGGACGAAGATGAAAATGAAGATGAAGATGAGTATGACGAAAGCGAATATGAAAATTAATATTGCTTGTGTTTTTTATATATTATTTGTGTGTTTTTAATATTATTTGTAATTTTTTTAATATTATTTGTGTTTTCTTTTAATTATTTTGACTTAATTAATTAAAAAAATAATAAAATAAACAACCAATCACAAACAGGGGCCTTATCTTTTTCCCACTACCAATACACCCCAATTTTACTTCAAGTCCCATGCTGACTCAGCTGTCACGTGGACCAATCAGAAACATGGGTCTTATGTTTTTCCCTTCCCCACTATACATGGTCTTAGCAACTTTTTTTAAATATAAAGTAAAAATTATTGATTTGACAGTGTTTCTCTCGGCTTTCTTATAATTTTGTAATTTTGTTGTTTGTGACTTTGTTCTCAGTTTTTTTGTAATTTTGTAGTTCTTGCTTGGACCCCAACCAATATTTTATATAATAAACAAAACATGAAACATCTTGTGAATAGTATATAGTTTGGATAAATATTTACTTTTATTTACAATTTTGCCACATTTGGTTTATGGCTTTCAAAAGACAAGACAGACATACATTACTTCTTATTACTCTTATTTACGTTTGTGAACAGAACGTTACGAACTTTGTTATGTGCTTTTTTTTTTGAAAATTAACCTTCATTAAAAAACGGCTAGCAACTCAAAACCGAGCGCCGCCAACTACTCACACATATACAATGGATACTTAGCCCAATCCTTCCAATCTATACAATTAAATTTTGATCTATTCTTTAACCATAAAAACGCCTTAGACTTAACTACGGCCACCATATCCATAACCCTCTTCTCCTTCCCTTGAAAAATAACTTCATTCCTAGAGGTCCATATAACCCAAGACGTGATCATCACTATGCCGCGAACTATTTTCTTCCTCCATTTACCACCATGAACATTATTGTGTAACAGGAGAACATCATCATATTCGAAGGCGAAAAACGGGTCCAACCTGCACCACTTACAAACCCCACTCCAAACACCATAAGCTATCCCACACCCCACCGTCAAATGGTTCAAATCTTCCTCCTCCAATCTGCAAAAGCTGCACGAGACATCAGAAATGTTGAACCTTCTATTAACCAATGCCACTTTGGTAGGTAACCGGTCTAAAGCCGCTCTCCAAACTGTCAAGTTAATTTTCAAAGGAACCCAACTCTCCCAAACAAAGTTATTAGACGCCGGAACAACTCTGTCAGCCATTAACATCTCTTTGCAGCCAGCAACGGAAAACATACCTGAGCCCCCATCCTCCCAAACCCACGAGTCGCTGATATCCCCAAACTTGAATTGCAGCAATAAGCGTTGTAAGTCTTGAAATTCCGAAAGTTCCTCCACCGATCTCAGACCTCTAAGCCACTGCCCTTTGAAAACCAAACCATCTTCACATCGCATAATACTCTCTTGAATTCTGCATCTTTTGTTTTTTTCTAACTTGTACAAGCATGGCCATCTATGTTTAAGAATACCCTCACCAAACCACCTGTCAGTCCAGAAGCAAATTTTGTTTCCGAAACCAACATTGCCTCTGATCCACTGATGAACCTTCTTACCTTTTAAGTCTTTGTCTTCCAATAATGAAACAATCGCTTTCCAGCACCCAGTGATCGTTTTTTTAACCGGCAACCAGCACCAAACACCTCTACCCCCATGAATCAACTCTATCACATTTCTCCACATAGCATCCTGCTCAAGAGTGAACCTCCAACCCCATTTTGCCAACAGCGCAAAATTCACATCTTGTAATCTAGCTATCCCCAAACCACCATTTTTCTTAGGATTACACACCGTATCCCAAGAAAACCAATGTAGTTTCTTAACCTCTTCTATACCAGACCATAGAAAACTACGCATCAAACGCTCCACTGTTTCTACTACCTTTATAGGAGCCTTATAAATGGAAAAATAATAAATAGGCAAGCTAGAGAGCACTGACTTAATCAGTGTCAACCTACCCCCCATCGATAAAACATTGGCTTTCCATGAAGACAACCGGTTACGAACCGTATCAATCACTGCACTCCAATGGCATATCCTGGACATGTTAGCACCCACCCTTATCCCCAAATAATCAAACGGAAGTGTACCCACCTTGCACCCCAGAATCTCAGCCATACCCTCCACTTCATTACTCTCCACCCCAATCCCATACAAAAACGACTTCCGAATATTAATTTTAAGCCCCGAGCAAAGATGAAAAACACGAAGGACCCTAGCCACATTCTCCACGTTTTCTCTAGACCATTCCCCAACTAATAGCGCATCATCGGCGTAAAATAAATGTGTCAGTGGTTTCACCTCATTTTTAAAAGAAATCCCCTTTATTTCCCCCAATGAAACCGCTTTCTCAATTAAACAATGTAATATCTCCATGACCACCAGAAACAAAAAAGGGGAAAGGGGGTCACCTTGCCTGACGCCTTTACCACACTGAAACTCAAAGGTAGGCGCCCCATTGACCAAGATAGCCGATCTAGCAGATTCTAAAATACCTTTCATCCACAAAATCCATCTCTCATGAAAACCCATCTATCTGATCAAGCGTCTTTAATAAAAAAACCCCAATTGACGTTATCATACGCCTTTTCAAAATCCAACTTCAACATAAAAGCCCGATTACCCGTCTTCTTAATCCACCCGATGGTCTCGTTAATAACCAATGGCCCATCCAGAATGAACCTGCCTTTCAAAAAGGCTGATTGAGACGATGAGATCACTGTATTTAAAACCTTCTTGATACGCGAAGCAACCACCTTTGATATAGTCTTACTAATGATCCCAATCAAATTAATAGGGCGGTAATCTGAAAGCCCCACTGGCGTCTTAGACTTCGGGATCAAAGTAATAAATGAAGAGCTACATCCTTTACTAATGGAACCCGCTTCATAAAAATGGTCAAATAACTTAATAAAGTCTTCTTCAAAAAAAGCCCAAAAGAATTTCACAAACCTGAAGTTGAAACCATCCGGACCCGGAGCCCGATCCGACCCACAATCGAAGACCGCTTCCTTGATTTCTTCTCTAGAAAATCTATCAATAAGCGCATCCCGATCAGAAATCGACAGTCGTTTCACATTATCACCCTCGAAAACCGGTCTATCTTTCACCCTCTCCATGAAATGAATACGAAAGTGTTTTAGCACCTCTTTCTTAATCAAAGAAGGCTTTGACACCCACGACCCATCAATCATCAAACCCGGTTTGTTATGTGCTTAAAATGCCATTTATTTTTCTTGCCTTTATTTCGCTTGAGATCAAACACTTTAGAATGACAGTTCTTTTTCTTATTTTTGGTACTAAAACCCACACCCATGAAAAAAAAATGTTGGAATCGGATTTAAGTTTGCTTTCTCTAATTTTAATGTTTTGTTGGATTTCATAGGTATTATTTTCAAGACTGGTTATTTTTGGCATTACAAAAAAATTTACGTGTTCTGTGTGTAGGTTTGCATTTTCTTTGGTGTCCTATGTGATTTTGTATTGCGTCACATGGTAGTTGTTTGTGAATATTGTAGCTTAACTGTGCATATTGATTATTCTTATTTTTGTAATAATCTATATTGATACTTGTGAGCTTGTGGTGTTACAGGTGTGCCAGTACGTTAATGAACTGAACCAATATCCTTTTCAATGATTCTGATCGATTTAAGACACATGGCGATATCCATTTGAGTGCCGGTATCATAACGAACATAACCGATAGCGAACACATTGTTTTCAATGTTTTTGATCAATGTAAGACATGTGACGATATTCGTTAGAGTGACGGTACCGTAACAAACGGAATCGATATTGACCAAATTCCCGCTGCGTAGCACGGAATTCCCACTAGTTATATACATTATTAAATTATATATACTTACTTGAGGTATTGAAGGTAGGACGAGTAACACTTCTTTTCAACCTCTTTTTCATTAGCCTACAAATCTATATATATATATAAAACAAAGCTATTTTGCTGACGTGGCGTCCATAGGTTGATTCAAGGCCCTCTTGAAACTGCCACGTGGCATCCTAATTGAAAGGTTTTGGTGTTTTTCAATTATTTTGTTTTTTAATTAAAAAGAAACCAAAAAACTCAAACCCTAATACCCTTCACGTGATTTCCTCCCAATTTATTCAAGCTTTTCTTTCTCCTAACCCTTCTCTTCCTCTTCATTATTCCCTCTGCCGTCATCATCATAACCACCAAATCTGTGCGACCATTATTCTGCAAGCTGCTACTTTCATCAGTTGCTAATCGTGCCTCCTATTCCTCTTCACCTAACTCCTTTTCTTCTTCCAAGTATTAAACAGGTGAATCGATCTTCTCCTTATTATTCATCATAAACACCATGATCTGAGAATGCTCGATCTGTTCGTCGTTCTGCTCTTGTAAGTTTAACCACTTCCTTGCTTTTACTTTTACGTTTATTATTTATTATAGTGGCAGATGTTGTTTTTTTTAACGATAAGCTTGCTTTTACTAATTATTAATGAAGCATCGACACTGTTAACAATTAAGGTGACATTAATAATTATTAAATAACCTAACCACTTATAGCAACCCCTTTACGTGATGTTGGAATTAAGGTGACAGATGTTGTTGTGTTGATTGATAGGGAACAGGGTGGGAGACAGAACCTGTTGCAGAATGGGATTAAGTTGCATTCGGTTATTAAGCTTACTGATATGGTTAAGGTGTTGAAGGATAAAGGGAAGGTTAGTGAAGAGACTCAGGCTATGGTTGTTAAGTTTTTAGAAGAGAATACGGTGGTTGCGTTCATTAACGGGAGAGAGAGGTGCTTTGGTCGCGCAGGTGCTCACCCCCAACCGCGAAGGCGCTACTAAACAGCAGATGTTAAGATCCAAAGACCTCCATAAACGCCTCCATGGATGGTACCACTTTTTTTTTTTAATATTTGTTTGTTTTATTTTTTGGTTTTTAATCTACAATAATGAATTAGGTGATATATGTATTGCTTTGTTAACAGTGTCGATGCACTTTTGATTTTACTCACTGATTCTAAACATCTGTCTGGAAGTTTGAATGACTTTTGTGGGGATTTAGTTATTATTATTATTAACATACTAGATTACTTTGATTGAGCTATAAATAGATTGAAGAATAAGGCAAACATTATATAGCCAGTAGGTTGTATGGTATGCTATATAGATTCAAAAGGCTGTATATGTCAGGTCAAGAGTGGTTCATGTGAAAATCTGGTCGCCACTGTAACGAGTATAGTGATTATTATTATTATTATTATTATTATTATTATTATTATTATTATTATTATGACTCAGTCTTCGTACAGAGGTCGATCGGTTGGGGATTACGTGGTAGGGAGACAGCTCAGATCAGGTTCGTTTTCTGTATATATATATATATATTAATAGATAATAGATTATTGTTCTTTTTTATTTTTTGTAGAGAGGTGAGTTTTGTTAGGTTGAGTTAAGTTTAATTTATATCAGTTTAGTTTAATTTGTTAAGAGAATTGATACATGTATTGGAAGATTGTTTACATCTATTACTCATAGGTCTGTTTCAATGTCAGTTGAGTTGTATAGTATAATAGATTTATGTTTCATTAGGTACTTAAAGCTGAGTTGAGTTACATGTTTCATTAGTTACTTTAAGTTGAGTTTACTTACATTCAGTTAAGCTTAATTTATGTCACTTAAGTTTACTCTTAACAGATTTGATAGAGGTATTGGTGGTTATGTAAGTTCCACTATATCAGTTTAGTTTAATTTGTTAAGAGAATTGATACATGTATTAATATTGTGAGACTTGGTACATAGATGTTATACGTTTTTAATGGTTACAACTTCCAACCTAAGTGATTGTTTAGTTGATTAGGTTAAGAATTATAAGAGTCATTAGAGATTGATGAGTTTTTGAATTGTTGCAGCTTACATAAGTGATTATTTAGATGATTACTGATGGTTTTAGGTTAGGGACATGCAGTGATTGAGAGATTTTGTGGTTAGTTAACTTGAGTCATTTGCAATACGTTATCACATAGTGAAATTTTTTAACTAAGATTGATTATGTTTAAGTTATTTACTCTTTTCGTGATTTGAGTTTTCTTCTTTTATTATTTTTTATTAAGTCATATTAAAATTTTCAACCCCGGGACCTTCCCGGGGTAATTTGCTAGTACAAAATATACAAATATACGAATAAGTACACTTAAAGAGTTAGGTACATAACTTTTAAGAGTTAAAAAAGAAACTCACACATTTGTATCGATATGGTGAATTATATATTGAGGAAGGAGGTGGGGCAGACACCAAGCCGGGCGCGGTGCCTGTTGGCTGTTGCCCTTTGGCCACCTTGGTAAGCTTTGGCTTGATCCTTTCTTTATCTTGTGTTCTTGGGAGTTTGTAGGTTTTCTCCGTAAACCTATCAATTGGTGCTTTCATTGAGCCTTAGCCTCCATGGCTTTGGAAGAACTCAATGACTCCACTATTCTACCTCGCTTCACCGGTTCGAATCCGGCCCGATGGCTTTGTGATTTGGAAAGGTTCTTTTACTTGTATGCAATATATGAGGAAAAACGGTTTGCCTATGTCGTTGAGTACTTTGATGAAGAACCATTTTATTGGTCAATTCATGGTATCGCGGATCCGAATGCGTCACTTGGAAATCTTTCACCATAGCAATGCTTCGTCGTTTTCATACCACCACCACTACCACCCGAATCACCCAGCCACCTCAACCGGAACTGGCAGACCCACCACCCCCGAACCCCAAACCACTGGTTAATACACAGCCTTCACCAATCCCAGAAACAAACAATGCCTCCGCCTCCATCTTAGTTTCAGCCATGAACAACCTACATCCACCACCCCCCTCTACACCGTCACTTGAATCGTTTGCCCTACGGCTACCACAGGACCTTGCAATGTCAGGAAACCCGTTTACACCATCAGTTCCCTTGCCAATGGATACTATAGACAAAGTAACGGGTAGCCTAAGGATACGGGAATGACGTCCACCTTGGCGTTCCGTTACGACTTCACCAACCACCGCCTCTACACCCAACACAATACCGGTACCGAACCCGCCACCAAAACCTAAGCTATCGCCAGAACCAAACCCGAACCAGGCTGCTTCACGAACCACCCTAGACCCATCTCCAAAACCGTCTTTTCCATTGGGTGTAACAGTGGCCAACCATGCTTGTAACGCCTTTGCAAAACCATTTGAGCCACATCCGCTTCTACAATCAAAACAAACCTATCCCACCACCCTGTTAGATCCAACAGTCGTTGCGACACTAACACCAAAACCTCAACTACCACCTGTCCATCGCAAAATCTACCGCCACCAAGACATTCATTTTTATGCTAACAACTTTGAGGATGTCTTATTACAAAATTTTCTACCAAAGCTAATAACTCTTGGACATCAGTGGAAAGAGTTACAAACAAAACATAACTATGATTGGCAGTGCGCGACTCGAATGGCGGCCACCATCATGATTCGCTTAGTCCGCTCTAAACGCGTTGTCCGACTCGAATTGCGACCTCCGTGGCGACCACCGTCGCGGTTGTCATTTAAAGAAAGGAAATCCTTGTCTATCAAAATCTATGTTTCTGGGCCGCTGAAATCATGTAGCATATTCATATGTGGTCACTATACTCAAGTTTATCGACGTTTTCCACAAGCCCCAAAGTTATTGATGTCTTCCCATGTAACTGCAAGTCTTTTTGGTGTATTTGAGGAACGTGGCCAGAAACGACAGTCAAACAGTGCCAACCGTAGACAGGAATGGCGCCCACCATGGCGCACGGTTAAGACGGCACCCAATGTTGTTGAGAGAGTCGAATGGCGACCGCTGTGGCGACCACCGCCGCGGTTGGTTGTGACTACACCGAACGCATTTGGGAGAGTGGAATGGCGACCCCCGTGGAAGTTTATGCCGTCCTTGAGGACAAGGACGTTTTTTAGGGCGGGAGTATTGATACGTACCAATCCTAAATCCATGCCACCGCCACGTACCCATGGCATGATACATACCATCTAATACTTCCATGCAACCCATCGTGGGTAGTTTACTGCATTTAGTTATTAGTATGTCTCCTTATTTTGTTCCTTGTTAAGTTGTTATTAGTCACATATAGGTTAGTGGGTAGTGGCCATGTTTAGTCACTTTCAGTTTCCTTTTTGTATTTAAGTTAAATCTTGAATTAACGAAAAGTAAGAAGAAAATTATTTGAAGAAAGTTTTGGCTTGATCCTTTCTTTATCTTGTGTTCTTGGGAGTTTGTAGGTTTTCTCCGTAAACCTATCAGTCTTTCGACCGCATCTTGTCATGTGGATCCACCACTGCTGCCATCGTTAGCCTTGTTTTTTCAATACCAACTCTTAATGTAAGAATGTATGTGTTTTAGTGTGTGTATTACGTTGTTATTCAACATCTAAAAATGAGAGCTTGAAGTAGATATAGGATATGAGGAAATTGCTAGATGATGTGGTGGATGTTTGGCAATGGACACGTGGATAATATGTGAGCTAGGTGTCAATTTCTTACATTTTGTTGTTGAAAGTCGTCTACTATAATAACGATGTGGTAAAACTTCATGTGCGATGAGCTTTGAATAGATTAACGTTTTAATTCTTTTTATCTTAATACTTTTTTAAGTTTATATTCATGGTGCATAAACATAACTAAACGAGTATCACATTATGTGTAAATTTCAATTTACTCTGTAAATTTATAAAAGAAAATAAACAAATAAAGAAAAGGTTGTAGGTTCTGATCGTTGCACCATGAGGCAAACGGCAAGTATGTATTTCTCTAAACTTGAAGATCCTCCAAATCATAAAACATGATTGCTTATTATAAACTTTTTATTACTTTTGAAACTTTATAGAACATTAACCGTACCCAAACAATCTTTCAAATAACAAAGCTATTCGTAATGGTTGAGTAGAGTGAGATGTGACATGTCTCTCTAACATGTGTAAGTGCCTCACTATATTAATAACAATACAAAAAAAAATACTATACTTCAATTTTTATAGCAAAATATAAATTCACTTATAAAAGTTTTCAATTACAATTAAAATTTTAATATGCAATTATGTAGTTACCTTATGACAACTTAACCATTCAATTTTCAAATCATCCAAAACTTGGACCATCTAGCTTATACCCATCAAGCGTAAACATTGGCGGAACATAAACTTGGTTTTTAGTCAGATGACCCAAACATGATGGGCCAGACTTGATACATAAAAAGTTTTCAAATATTTTCAGTAAAAATTACACTACAAAGCGAAAGAATTGAGAGGCTCACTTTGGCCCAAACAAACATCCGCCCTCGTCGTAAGCATGAACACTCACACACATAGGCGTGCAAGTAAACCCAAAAAAATGCTTATCAAACACCAACTCCTTACATATAGACCTTGAAGATGTCTATGACTCTATTCATACACCCAATTTAATTTTTACAAATTCCATTTCAAACAACTTTAAGCATTGATGTATCATTCACCTTCATTCACCTTAGCTCCATTTTCAACGAATCTTATCTCTTTCATTATGGAAAACACAACCCGTATAGTATTAACTATATATTCAATATAAACCTAATTATCTGCGTAATTAAAAACACTTTTAAATCTTCCAATTGGAGCACACCCCTAACAATGTGCCCTTGGGATCTACTGGGAGTAACCATCTATGCTAGTGCATAGAATATGAACTGAATATCCGAGAACCGTCACAAACAATCTAACAATGAACTGAATTAAGTCTGGAAACCGGTATACACAGCCAAAGTGGCAACAATTTTTCTTTCAAACCAGCGAAATGATTTTCTATTTCGATAGCCAACTTAACCAAGAGTAAAAGTACAGTTACCCTAGAAATGTGTATCTGAACCGCAAACATTTTCACTGACTAACTCTTTGCAACTTCATTAGCCTGGCCACGGTTGGTTCAACTTATACAGGCACCCTTTTGCCACGGTAGCGGTCAAAGAACTGTCCAGAGAATACATATTTTACGTAAAAAGATATTGTGGGTTATTTTAAAAGAAAACATGTAACAATTATACAACACGAAAATGTTGAGACAAATAAATAAAGTTCACATCCAATTCATGTGTGGGTTTTCTACAACTGAAAGATAAGCAGCATGTGGTTACATAACAGTATTAGCTTTTCAATCAATAGCCCGAAAAACCCGACCACGTGCAAGCATTTTAACTCGAGACCTGTAGAAATCTTACTACCGGAATGACCTAAATAGAGGTTCCAGGAGAGCTTACAAGTTGACACAGGCCCAACAACTGTTTCTTCTGATTCTATGGTCGACTAGTTCTTTTGCCATGATCATAACCGGGTTTGGGTAGTCTGTACCGAGTCCGCATTAGTTTAGTTTAGGATAAGTCATAAGAGTTAAAGACGGCAAGTGTGACAAGGCATAACTGGTAACTTAAATAGCACATAATTATATCCATTGATTATGAAACAAATGTGATTTTCACACAAGCTAAATATATTTTCATTAATTGTGTTATCGTTTATCTTTTGTATTACTTCAGATTTGTGGGCATTGAGATTGATTTTAGTTATATAAATATTATTAACTAGTAAATTACGCGCCGCGCTAAGCGCGGCGTAGAAACATAACCGGTGCTGATTCGTGAAAAGCTACAGATTTTTTCGATGAACAACGGAGTTACACCAACGGTATTGCGAGGGTCTGCTAAGCGAATAACACAACGCAGAAAGTCGTATTGTTCCGTCGGTACGCCGGTGCGCGTTGCACGGAGCAAAGCGCCTAAACCTCTTGAAAAAGAGGATTTACTAATAAAAGTAAAGCGATGGCATTCTCGTAATTACAGGGAAACTAAAGGTTTTTCATTTTGGTTTTAATATTAAAATTACTACGATGACATTTTCGTAATTAACTCGAAACTGAAGGACTTTTATTTCGTGTTTAGCTAGGTTACTATTGCTAAGGATGGGAATTGTTATATAAAATAATGTTCAATCTTTTTTGCCATTAGATCATTTAATCTAATACCACTGTTAAGGACATCTCTATTTGAAATCTAACAAGTTGTGCCGACTCCATCATGGGTTAACTTAGTTAGGGTTGGTTCAGGGTACTAAATCTAATCTGTAAGTTTATAACCAATAACTCTTTCTAACTAGTTTAATTTTATTTTCATAATCAATCCAACTCTTTGGATTTTCCTTTTTTTATCAAACAAAAGGTATTGTTGTGGAAACGATACCTACTTACCCTAGCTATTAACTCATTAGGTTTTTGAATGTCTTCACGACGTTCATTGATAACCGAGAAAGAAAGAAATAAAAAATAAGAAATGTACGAGCCATTCAAACAAAAATAACGAACAAAATTGTCAAAGAGAAGTTATTTATGGGTTTAAAAAAGTGCGCCTAAAGCACGAGGCACGGCCCCATTGCCTCAGCATACACAAAGCGCATTGTTTACAAGAAGCGTAGTTGAGACACACTTTTTAGCAAAAATTTGACCCTAAGGCACACCCGAGTTGTGTGCCTCATATTTTTCATACTTTTGTGCAACAAATTGTTGTACAACATGCTTTTCAGGTTGTAAGCTTATGTAATTTCAATATTAGAACATATAAAGCTTATTTGTGTCTAAATATTGGACAAATGATGCTAGAAACCTATAGGAAATATATTAAAAATTATCTAGTTATTTGCGCCTCGGGTACGAAACCATCTTTTGTGCATGGTGCTTCGCGCCTCGGTTTTAGACCTAGTCGCTTTTGTGTGCTTCTCGCTTTCTAAAACCAAGATTTAAACAAGCTATATGACCGACCTTCACCCAATTCTTACTAGTCGGAGAGTAAACCGATCCAACGAGTCTATTAGAATCCCAGGATCACAATACATAACATATTGTACCTTAATTTAAATTCTTCCTTGGTTAATGACAGTGAGATAAAAAACGAGAGACACTAGAGATGAGGCTAAGGAAGTTTTAAAATGTCAATAAAATCAGTAATTACAAGGGCAGGAACACACATACCGATCTAATAAAAGGCTGTTGAAACACCCATCCAATAACAGGTACCTTCTGCACAAAAACTGCTAGTGTTGGCCAGAAGCCACTGCATAAAGCACATTAAAAGTAACTAATAACAGGTACCATAAGCAGCATTAAAGTATTTATCTCATAAAAAATTATCATAGTGAGCAAACCTGAACAGTACAATGAAACCATAAGTTTCTATGGCCATTCCTATTACAGGCCAACCAATGATGACAAAGAAGAAGCCAACACCAAAAGAAATTGTGCCCTAAGCAAAAATTAAAATACAATCTATAAGAACTAGAAATGGAAAAGTAAATTAATCCCACATACGAATAATCAATAAGATGAAAAGTCGTGTGCGTGTATAGAGAGAGAGAGATAGAGAGGGAGTACGAAAACGCTGAAAACCTTTAAGTTGTTACGTTTCGTGAAGAATTGCAGCGAGGACTTGAATCCAATGGTAATTATCACCCCTGAGATGAATAGGATCTGGTTCAGTAAGCCACAAAATGACTTTCATGTTAGAAGTTGTCAACTCAACCTCGGCAATACGCAAAAACATATCGAGAGAGCGACAGATACAAGAAAAATCTATACTGAAAGGCACTAACATTTCCTATGGCAAGTAGTCCCTTGTCGAAGAAGAGCATGATCCCCAGAAATGAGAAAAAGACGCCAAATCCAGTTAATCCCAGTCCAATTTCTGTTGCATTGAAGACCAAATTATTCAATACACTTGAAAGCAATCAAAATTGGCAATGTCAAAAACATGTTTCTGTTAAGGTTCAAGATAAATGCCGCGCCCTCAAATTCCAGAAATTTAACCAAAGAATAGGAGTTTGTGGGGCTCTTGGATTTAAAATATATCCAGAAGAAAGTATTTAATATTTTAGTGTAAAATTGAGCTAAAAGCAGATAACTAAACTAATATTTGTTTAATCTTTAGATTGTACTGTTTTAAAGAGCTCTGGATGGTATTTTCTCAAGGCCTTGACATCGTTTTTAAATTCAACTTAAAGCCTCAATGCAATATCTACAACTTTCTGCAAGAAACATAACTACATGTAAATATTGTCTTCTTCCCATTGCTTTTAATAAACTAAAACTCTGTAAGTCCGTAACACCACCACACTTCATATTCTTATATACATTCTCTTAGTCTCCATAACAGGGTTTACAATAACATGAAGTCAAGACAAGTAAATTCCATATCCTATTGACGCCCCTTGGCACTAGATACACCGACAGAGAAAGCAAAAATCATATCTTATCGGTGCCGCAGGCCAAACAGTAACATTGTTGATCCCCACACACAATGGTTGTAAAGAGAAATGTAGGCTCTAGGTCTAGATAGCTCATTCAATGACCTCACTATATCTAAGGCCAAGCAACCATTTTCAAAGAAACCAATAATACCTTCAATACACAATTACACATAAGCAAAGCTCCACCGTTCTTTACAATAATATCAAGCCGCAAAAAACACCTACGGTCCAATAACGTATACACTTCCGTTCTACTCAATTCTATCAACTCTTACATAATGTTGCAAGTGTAATAAACTAATAATAATATCATTCCGTTCCCAAAAACGTCAAATCAGCCTCAACATAATTTACACACATTAAACAACTACTACTTAATAAACATATTACAACACTATACTATCATTAACTAACTGATAACAAAACACAATATGAGAGCTTGAACAATAAACACTTACTTTTCCAGTCGTTCATCTCTAGGCCAGCCATGATCCTTCAGAAGAAGACAACCAAATTCTCCAACTCCAAAAAAACTGAATCACAAACACTAATTGAACAAAATAATAAACGATTAAGTCATGCAATTGACATAGGGTTTTGATGAACAAATTGAAGCGGAATTAAGATCTGGAGAGCTTTAACGCTATTGAATTTAATGAACGATTTAGTAATCATGTGAAATGAATGCAGATGCTGATTTAATAAATGATTGGAAAGTAAAATAACAGAAACACGTTACACGTGTGTTTATAGATTTTGATGAGTTGTTGATATTGAGTTGCAAATATTAGTAGGTAGATTAATAAAGGTGAGAGAGAGAGAGAGAGAGGAATAAACCTGTTATAGAAAGCTCGAGCACAGGGAGAGGTGTGTGTTATGGCGGAGTTTATCGTATGTGTGACTGTGTGTGTATATTGGGGAAGAAATGAATAGTTTTGTGTAAGGTTTTGTTTTTCAGGTTTAGCCTAATGTCAGTTACGGTCCACATCTTTTGACTTTCTTTAATTAATATTATACTATGGAGTATGGAATAACAAACAACTTTAAGATTTGTGCCTACGGTTGTTTAAATTGCTCGACTTTCGACACTAGCTCGAAAAATAGTCAAGGTTTATCTGTTTGATTCGGTTAAATTAAAAATGTGTTTTGTTTAGATCGGTTCAGTTTGTAAACAAAACGAGCACGAGCAAAAGTCCTCTCAGTTCGGTTGGCTCAATTTACGTATATGTATAATATAAAAGTTTCATTAAATATTATAGGCCTAGATTAATATTGTATGGTCCAAAATCCAAATAGAGACCATTTAAGTTACTAGAATTAAAGTCCAGAGAAAGTGTAGGGTACAAAGTCTCTTATCCTACAAAGTGTAGGAAGCCACAAAATGATGCCACGTGGAAGTTGTCTGTTATAACACTATAACTGATTAGAGGGGTAGTATAGTCAATTGCATATATCAATTAATCACGTTTATTATCAAATCCCTGTTTTATCGTGATACAATATTTCAAATTTCATAACTGATTCCATAATATACGATTATCAATTCTTACCATATTCAAAAAACTACAATCATATTCGATCACTGGTTCAAATTTTTTACGAAAATCATAATCAATTTGCCGAGTTCTTCATCATGTTCGGTGTGTACTCTGTTTATATTGTTTCAATTAATCGTGATCTTATTCTTAATTGTGTTTTCAGATCTAAACAATGAACCTGAATTCTTAATCGATGAAGAAGATGAAGTTATTGATCCTCATAATCTAAATTTTGAAGGTTAGTTTCTACTGTTTTGAAGGTTTTTAGCATAGTGATGAAACAGAGGTTGAGCGATCAGTTTTTAATTTTGTATGTAGATATTATACATGAAGATGTTAACAACACTGATGAACATATTGTGAGAGATTTGATTTCATGGTTGAACACAGAAGGATGCAAGGTATTTTTGCTGTTTTGTGGATTTGAACATAATCATTTGCGTTTTAGGATTATTAACATGCGTTTTAATGTAACTGGTTGTATTATCTTATTGATAACTTTTCTGAATGCGTTTTAGTATGTTTTAACATGCGTTTTGATGTATCTGGTGATATTATGTTATTGATAACATTCAAATGCGTTTTATTATGTTTTAACATGCGTTTTGAGATCCTTTTGGTTTTTTTATGAATACATTAAATAAAAAGGCTTTTATGGTGTTTTATCATGTTGTTTTATGCCAGATATATCTAACAAAGATGTTCCAACTGATGATCAAACTCCAATATACATACCTGCTGTTGCATCTTCATTGAAACCAGAAGTTGGTATGGTTTTCCCAAGTATAGATCATGCTTTTGAGTTTTATCAGCAGTACGCCAAGGCTTCTGGATTTACAGCTAGGAAGAGTACCTCATATGTTCATATGAATGTTCTTCGTATCAAATATGTTGTTTGTTACAAAGAGGGTAGGAAGCCACAAAAATTAGGTTCGGTGAATGACAATAAAAAAGTTAAACAAAGGAAAAGACCTTCAATCCGTACAGGATGTAAGGCTTTTATTAGATTTGGATCAGAAAATGGAAAAGAGTTTAAGGTATGTGAATTTGTAGAAGGACATAATCATCCGTTGGTTTCGTCTGAGGATATTCACTTGTTAGCAGGCAATAGAAAGCTTACCCACATTCAGGAAGAAATGATATGTGAATTGTCTTCATTAAACATGGGACCTAATTAACATTTGTAACATTTGTGGGGAGGTAGGACATGATCGTCGGAAACACAAGTTAAAAAACACACTGTTACAAGATGAGAATGAGGAAGATGAAAATGCAGAAGACCCAGGAATTGAGCATCAAGAAGTTGAAGACCAAGTAGATGAGGAGTGATTTTTATGATTTTTTTAATACTTGCGTTTTAGAAATAATGCATGCGTTTTAGTATACTATAAACAGTTGCAGAATTTTATAGTTTTTAATGAATGCGTTTTGTGATTATTGAATGCGTTTTAGTAAAATTTTCTACAGTTTATACATATTTTTTATTATATTATTGAATGTGTTTTATGGTTTTATTAGATGCGTTTTAGTAATAAACACTTATATATATAAACATTCATTACACAAAGTTAAATACTTGCTAGTTCCTTACATATGGCATACATCACCATCTATGCCCCATTCTTAAACATCCAGAAACCCAAAAAAACAACCCAAAAACCACATCCAAGAAACCATCTACAAGATATAAAACATACTAACTTAAAACCCAAAAAACTACCAACAAACCACCCACCACATTCACAAACCACCAAAAACTACCATCTGATCAAAACCACCAACCCCATTCAGTCTTTTTTTTGCTCATCTGTGTAGTCTTTCAAACTCCTTACAAAATCCCCGGGAGAACATCTTAGTTTCAATTTTGTATCCCAGTATTCAACGAATGTCCTTTCTTTTGAAGCTTTCTTTTCCTTTTTTTTTACTTTCTTCACAGGTTTTACAAAATCACTATCCGACTCACTCTCTGAATCTTTCTTACTTTGTTTCTTTCTTTTTTTCTCTTTATGCACATTTTCCTTTTGAACAACCTTTTTTGGTTTCTCTATGACTTTCTTTACTTTACTTAAATCTTTTAAAGGAGTCTGGAAATCATCATCAGACCCTGTATCCTTTGGTTGTTCTGCTTAAGACATCAAAACATGCGTTTTGTTAATTTCATAAGATGCGTTTTGTTATCAATATTTCAATACAACTTATCACCTAAATCATTCATCATATTTACATTAATAAAACAGTAAAACGCAGCCATATTTTCCATAAAACGCCTTTTGTATATGATAGTCTTATTTGTCATCAGTATGACTACTTTTTTACTAACATCAACAAAAAGCAGCCATATTTTCCACAAAACGCCTGTTGTTTTTTCAAATGTTTATGAATCATATACTGCTTGTTTTCAATAATAAGTCTGATCTGATAAAACGCCATCATTAACACTACTAAAACGCCTTTTGTTATCAAAGTTTTATGGATCATATACTGCTTGTTTTCAATAATAAGTCAGATATGATAAAACGCCTTCATTAACACTCCTAAAACGCCTTCAGTTTTCAAAGTTTTATGGATCATATACTGCTTGTTTTTCAATAATAACTCAGATCTGATAAAACGCCTTCATTAACATTAGTAAAATGCCTTTAATTATAACAACAAATGAATTGATAATGAAACAAAAATGATTAACTACAACATAGACTATCAAAACGCCTTTACTAATTCAATCAGAACATTAAAAACGCCTTTAGTAACTTTGTCAAAATCCAAAGAATACAGTAAACCGTCTTCATCATCATTCAATTGAGCAAAAAACGCCTGATTAGCAACCATTATTGTTTCAATTATTGATATACAATCAAAAATAAGTTAAAAACATGATCAATTCCTTACTTGTTTTGCGTTTTGGAGCCATGATTCTCCTATAATCAGCGATGTTTTGGAGTGCTTTGTTTTTGTTTTGTTAACAGAGAATGATATTTCTATGAGTTATTAGGGCAAATGATTAGAAACGTGTGTTTAATTGCGTTGAATGATTCGTAACCGTCAATGAATGAGGGTGATTTGGGCGCTAATATTACAAAAATTCAAATTATTAGAGTTGTAATTTGTCTGTTTTACCCTCAAATTGATAACTGCCATTAATGACAAACGTGTGTAATTAATGTACGAGGTTTCCTTTATAAAACGCAGAAGGTGGGAGATGGAGGGCCAGGATCACTTCTTACACTTTGTAGGTTAAGAAGGCTTTGTACATTAGCCGGCCTCTTAAAGTCCAATACCAATAGTTAATTGTCCGACACTCAACTCTCAACCCGCCATTTGATAACCTAATCAAAACTCCCCATCGGCCATCATTATTTGATTACTTTATCGCCACTCGCTAAGGTTTTGATTCAGCCGGTTAAATCAATTTCGAACTTCCGATAGAACAAGGATCTACTTCAATCGGTCGACGAATCATCTTGCCGCTCTGTTGATCTCCATAGAATTAGCTAAGTGTTTTTCTTATTTCTTGTTCTTTATTAAATTTCTTGTTTTTGTTTACGATGCTCAATACTTGCTCGATGTTCTCGGATCGAAAGACACTCGTTAGACTTTGGCTCAGTTGAAAAACGCTCAATTCGGTTTGTAAACAAATCGAGTATGAGCAAAGGTACAATCAGTTTGTTTCGGCTTGTGAACAACCCTAGTTAAGACGACATAACATATATATCTTATCCTAACAAATTTGGGATACGGCACAAACCAGCTCTAATTAATTGAGCTTATTTTATTAACGATAAAAGCGACTTATGACTTATTGAACCATAAAAAAAGAGCTTATGATTTTCCACTTGGTTTGATATCTATTTATATAACAAGTTTTGCTATGTTTTCTAAAAATTATGAATTCTGAAGTTTGTTGTTCATGTGTGTTTGTGGTGTAAGCGATTGTTGGACCAGGGGTGAGCATGGGTGACAACCCGAACCGAATTGACAGAGACCCAGTTTGACTCGAAACTGAGAATGGGTTGAAAAATGGAACCGAGGGTCGGCCCTAAAATGAGTAGTCGGGCTTTGGTCTGTCCCGGTTTCAGTTAGCTGGTTTACACTTTGAGGACCGGGTAGTAGCAACATAACTTATACTCATCCTTTAAATCCATGACTTTCCATATTCTATTTCTTTACCTAATTGTGTCATATAAAAAAAGGATATTACAGAGAAGAGTGGATGGAGTACATAAAAAGGCGAGAATTTGAATGTTATTTTAAATCTCTCCATCTAAATACACTAGAGAAAGTGTAGGGTACAAAGTCTCTTATCCTACAAAGTGCAGGAAGCCACAAAATGATGCCACGTGGAAGTTGTCTGTTATAACACTATAACTGATTAGAGGGGTAGTATAGTCAATAGCATATATCAATTAATCACGTTCATTATCAAATCCCTGTTTTATCGTGATACAATATTTAAATTTCATAACTGATTCCATAATATACGATTATCAATTCTTACCATATTCAAAAAACTACAATCATATTCGATCACTGGTTCAAAATTTTTACGAAAATCATAATCAATTTGCCGGGTTCTTCATTATGTTCAGTATGTACTCTGTTTATATTGTTTCAATTAATCGTGATCTTACTCTTAATTGTGTTTTCAGATCTAAACAATGAACCTGAATTCTTAATCGATGAAGAAGATGAAGTTGTTGATCCTAAACAACGAACATGAAATCTTAATCGGAGAAGAAGATGATGTTGTCGATGCTCATAGTCTGAATTTTGAAGGTTAGTTTATACTATTTTGATTTATATTAGCAGATCACAAAAAACAGAGATGAACAGAGTTTTGAGGTAACTGCTTGGTTTAACATGCGTTTTATTATGTTTAACATGCGTTTTGAGGTAACTGCTTGGTTTATAGAAATGATTTTTATTCAAATGCGTTTTATTATGTTTAACATGCGTTTTGAGGCAACTGCTTGGTTTTATAGAATTTGTTTTTATTCAAATGCGTTTTATGATGTTTTAACATGCGTTTTGAGATTTGTTAGATAAATCCTTACATGTGCATGTGAATGCTTACTATTATGTGCCTTTTTATAGTATGAACATGTCATTTTGTCATTAAAATTAGATTTTATAGTTGTATGTTTTGTGTTTTATGACAGATCTTTCTAAGAAAGATGTTCCCATTGATGATCAAACTCCAATATACAAACCTGCTGTTGCATCTTCATTGAAACCAGAAGATGCAATGAAGATGAAAACGAGATGAAAAATACATTGTTACAAGATGAAAACAAAGAAGTTGAAAGTGCTGAAGACCATGGAAATGAACACCAGGCAGATGAAGAACAAGTTGTTGATGAGTGATTTTTTTTTCAGTAATGCGTTTTATGTTTTTATGCATGCGTTTTGGTATATACTGAATAGTTTGCACATCTTCTACTGTTTTCTAAAGTGCATTTTATGTTTCCTTGAATGCGTTTTTGTGACGCCCACACCCAGATAAGGATGCACCATACACAATTGATATCGACTTACAAGAGAAACACTTATTACATTAACAAAAACCGCAAGGTACACGAGTTGGAAACTTAAAAGTACAAACTTCAACAACTATTCTTAACCGGAGACATATATCATCAAAACTCACGAACTAGCATATCCTATTCCATTGGTCCTACAGCTTCCTGATACACAGCAGGTACAAGCACTAACCTTCACTACCTGCGACACATGCTTAAAAATGACGTCAGACAAAGCTGGTGAGTTTATGAATATACCCAATTTACAAAACACATTCATTTATCATTCATGACTTGTATCTGCCCATGTCACTATAATCTTTCCGCCACGCCCGGCACCCACGCATGGGCCCTCGTGACGGTGTCAACAAGACTTCAAACATCATACAGTCAATGCCCACTATACCCTAGATATAGTACCGACAAATCCTGCCGTAGCAGCACGTATAAGGGACCACAGATATCGTGTGTATGTGTGATTAGATTATACACATGCGTACTAACAGTCATGAGTGCAATATTAACAATTACCAGTTTGGACAAGCATGCTCACATTTGAAAACATTCATAGAACTCACATTTGCTTTATAGATGTTTGCTCTAATCACTTCGAACTTGGTACCCTGATCAAGACCAAAACTATCTTAGATACTAGCTAAATAAAGAGTGGGTACTAACTAGTCATTACCGTGGTAGGCTTTGAATAACCTTATCTAGTTTAAGCATAGGTGGATCAGTCTATGCATAAATTAGGGTTAGGTTACTCAACACCCACCCTGGCTATCTCCCCTAATCTTACTACTAATATTATAGCTACTCTTATTGTTATGAAATAAACCAAAAACTAAGAATTGAATTAATTTGTCATAAATCCATACCTTACTGGACGTAGAATGGACAGTGGCTAAGGTGCAATTTGTACTACAAACTCAATCTCTATAAATAGATCTGGTTTAGCCGACTTAGTTGAGGTAGGATCTCATATATTCTAGAATTCCTTTGCGTCACCCTTAGCATACATACTACACGTACACACCACACTTTGATTTCTTAAACATTTGAATTCTTAAGTGTTTAGTTTTATTATTACGTATATTATAATTATATTGTTACAATTAATTCATCTGCTTCACTTGTTTTTCTCGTATAACTTTTAAACTATAACGTTTTACGAACTTTCAAATATACTCTTAAGACGAGATAATTTTTATCTACGCTTTGACCCAAGTTTCATTAAAATAGGGTAGGGTCAAACATAATATCTTTTGTTAATCTAACTAAAAGGTCTCTTATAATACTATTGGCTCGACTATATTCTTATATATCAAATAATCATGCTATTCACGCCTAGATCATGTAATACACACGGCATAAATTTCATAAACATTTCTATTTCATTTGATCACAAAATGGGGTGTTACAGTTTTACTATAACTGAACATTTGAAACTCTGTTTTTTACGAATGCGTTTTATGATCATATCGAATGCGTTTTACTAATACATCACATATATATATTTCATTTCACATCAAAACAAAAGCTTTTTCAAGCTTTTACATACATTATCCATATATATTTCATTCCACATCAAAACAAAAGCTTTTTCAAGCTTTTACATACATTGAAAACTCTGATGACTAAACCTCTGATGTGTAACAGCTGATGGAATAAACTATGTTTGCTTGAATCATCTGTTGGAGCCTAAGTGTTGTTGACTCCAACAGACCTTGTATCTTCAGACCTTTGGTAGACAGTGGTATTTATGTATTGGTTTTATATCACCAGTTAAATAGATTTCCATATATCAAATGCGTTTTAGTATTTATTGAATGCGTTTTAATATGATTCATACAAAACATCAAATGAAACATGCATTTTTAATACCAAAAGAGACATTCAGGTCTAACACTGTAACATTCAACAATGTAAAAATGCAAAATTAACAAACTTATCAATCTTAAAACTTTTAGCTCATATTATCTACTCGCTTTAGCACCTTCGTGTAAATATTTTCCATCATCTTTACCAACCATGATGTATCCCCCGCAACATTCTCGTCAACCCTATTTGATGTATTGTCTTCAACAATTTCATCAATAACATTGTCCCAAGCAACATAATCATCAAGTATGTTTGATGTAGCATCTTCGACATTTACACACTGTCAAAAAATAAATACATGCGTTTTAAGTATTACCAAATGCGTTTTATGGATAAACAAATGCGTTGATTGATAACTTCTGATGAAGTGTTTGTAACTACTGAAGAAGAAGTTAATAACTACTGCTGAATCAAACCAATGATGGCCTAACTTCTGATGAGCAAACTACTGATGAACATTGATACACATGCGTTTTATGGGTTTACAAATGCGTTTTACTTTTTTGAACATTGATACGCGTTTTACTTTTTCTTGACGAGCAAACCACTGATGACCTAACTTCTGATGAGCAAACCATTTTACACTGATTTTGTCCATTTTTTTCATCCAAACCTGCAGAAAACATAACATGCGTTTTACTCATTATGCATGCGTTTTACTATATTTTTTTCATCAGACCGTGTTTCATTTGGTGGTTCTGTTTTAAGACAAAAAAACATGATATATTTCAATACAACTCATCAACAACCTTATTCATCATATTAACAAAAACGCCTTTTATAACTTTAGCAAAACGCATTCGATTTTTGCACTATAATGAATCACATCAAAAAACGCCTTCTTTAAAACTTAAAAACGCCATCACTAATGCAATGGATCAGTGATGGCGTTTTTCAAATCAGACCATATCATATCATACAAAAACGCCTTTACTAACAATTAAAAACGCCATCATTAAATCAGACCACTAAACCATCTTCTTCAACATTCATGTAAACGACTAACAAAATATCATAAAACCTATCATCTTCATGTAAATCGTACCTGTGTTCGTTGTATTTGAAAGCCTGTCATGACACAACTTGCTTCTTCTTTCTCCTACCTCACCTGTTTTAGGGTTTTAAAACCAACTATTAGCAACCATTATTGTTTAACCTAATGACATACGATCAAGAATAAAGGTAAAATATAACCAATTCCTTACTTGTTTTGCGTTTTTGAACCATAATTCTCCTCGGATCAGTTTTTTCTTCGACTACTCTGTTTTTATTCGACTACTCTGTTTCTTCGACGCTGATTAAGGGCGATTTTGTTTTGATTGTGGAGAGATTTTGTGTTTTTAATTTTGTTTGAATATAACCGTCCATAAATGAGAGTGATTTGGGCGCTTTTATTAAAAAAATTCAAATTCTTAATTTTGTAATTTGCCTCATTTACCCTCAGCTTGATAACTACCATTAATGAGAAACGTGTGTAATTAATGTCCGAGGTTGTTTTAATTAAACGCACAAGATGGAAAATTGAGGGCCAGGATTATTTCTCACGCTTTGTACGTTAACAATACTTTGTACAATAGCCTCTCTCAATACACTAAGTTATGTGGTACAGATAAATACAACAAATTTGAATGTTATTTTAAATCTCTCCATCTAAATACACTAAGTTATGTGGTGCAGATAAATACAGCAAATTTAAAAGACCAGTTCACATTTTTACCGTATATATTAAACAATAAAAGTGAGTACAAATAACTTGCAACCTTATCAGTAAAGAAAGTATTGAAACTAGGTTTTGAACGGCTTTTAGATAGTAACAAAATACTCCCTCCGTCCCATTTTAGATGTCATTGGGCCCGCAAACACACATATTAGTAAATCTTTGTTTGCATGTTGTAAAATGACAATAATATCCTCAAGTTATTATTTCAAATCTTTGATTGTATTTTGTCTTTTATGGGCAAAACTGAATATTACTTACAAATGAACATTTAATTTGGGACAACAAAAAGTGCAAAAATGGACATTTAAAATGAGACGGAGGGAGTAATTAAAGATGAGTTTATGTTTTCGATATTCATCATTTTCAAGACGGACATGAGAGAGATAGGAAAACTGTAAGCAGGGGTAGGTTTGCTTTAATATTCTCAAAATATATTTGTAAGCAAAGAATTGGTTTGGTTTTAGGTAATTTCAGGTCCAGATCTCAGATTTTTTCGGGTCGACTATAATTCTGCTCACCCTTAGGTCTAGGTCTGACCATTAAAACTTAATCACAAGTTCTTCCTCCTTTATATGTAGGGGTGCAAACGTGTTGAGCTACTCGAGAGCTACTTGAGCTCGGCTTGGTAAAAAGATCGAAACGAGTCGAGCCTTATTGAACTCGAGCCGAGCTTGAGCCTAAAATGAAGCTCGTTTATTTATTGAGCTCGAGCCTGACATGTGAAGCTCGCCAAGTTCGTCGAGCCTTATCGAGCTTAGTGTAGTATTAGTTTTTTTGAATATTTACCCCTCATTTTAAGTTGCTTAGTAAACGAGCTAGAGCTTAAGCTTCACTTATCGAGCTTGTGAGCCTAAAACAACCTATTATTTAGATTATTTTATTTAATGATTAACTCATAAATAATAAATGAGCCGAGCTTGAGCTTAAGAAATTGCAAACGAGCCGAGCTTGAGCTTGAGAGTTGAGAAATTGCAAACGAGCTGAGCTCAAACTTTGAAGTCAAAGCTTGAACAGAGCTGAGCTCGAGCTTCGTCGAGCTCGGACTCGGCTCATTTGCACCCCTAATATTTATGTCTCTTTATCACCGATTTCATTTCATGTTCCAAATCCAAAACATAACCCGATAAATGTTTATGACTTGTAGCCCATAAAAGTGTATGGGCCTAGGGATGGCAACAGGTCGGGTATGGGTCGAGTTTGACTAATACCATACCCATACCCGGTTATAAAATCTCATACCATACCCGTCTCATTACCTGTCGGGTTTTTGCCGGGTATTACCCGTCTGGTATAGAGCATACCCGCGGGTATCGGGTATACCCGTTGGTATTTGCATGTGTGTGTATGTATATACTTATATTATTTTCTTTTATAGTTTTATGTTTTAAGAAATCTAGAGTATATGAAATTGTAATAAGTAACATATATATTATTATCACCATAATAATTTTTAAAACATTTAATATGTAAATATATATTATAGTATGAATTTTTAAAACTATTTATATATTTCATAGCATATAAATATAAATAATAATGTTATTAGAATATATATATATATATATATATATATATATATATATATTTTAGACGAAAAGTTTATTCTTTAAATAATGAATCTATTAGAATGAAACGTTAATAAAAAATAGTTATGAAAAGATATATATAAAACTTAAAAGTATTCGGTTATATATTTCGGGTATGCGGGTATTTAGTTTCGGGTAATTGGGTCGGGTATCACCTAATACCATACCCGTCTCATACCCGCAAAATATTTTTTTTCTAATACCAAACTCGTCCCATACCCGTCGGGTATCGAGTATACCCGTCCCAAATACTTCGGGTTTCTGGTATACTCGTCGGCTCGGGTTTTTTTGCCATCTCTAATGGGCCCAATATTCAGGACCATCTTTTCGTACCGGTACCCGTACCCGTTTATTACCGGTTTACATTTGGTGTTGACTCCATTTCCGGCAAACCCTTACCGAACACCTCTCCAGCCACACCCCCCCATGGAACCACCTTCTTCTCCTACACCATCACTGACCGGAAGATCACGAACTCCTCTATCCCGAGAAACCACCTCCTCTAACTCAGCAAAAACTATGGTCACCGATCAGATCTCACAGGCCGTTCTCTCCACCTCTAATCTTATCCACATCATCCTCCAATCTTCTCCTTCTCAGGCATTTCCTTATATCTTCCTCTATAATACTTCAAAATACGCTTCCCTATATTAATTATTATTATTATTATTATTATTATCATAGAATTCAGTTATTTCCTCCAACTTATTATAAAAACACTGAGAATCAAAGTGCTATTCATAAATAACTCGGATAAAAAAAAATTACTCAGTGCTAGTTCTATTAATGCTACTAATATAATGGTACTGCGTTATTTGTTATTAGCACTTTGGTTCTCACGTTGGAAGGTGAGGTTTGTATTTGATGCTACACCGGTTAGTTTCGGCGGAAAATTGTTTGCGAGAATCCGGTTTCGAGTTTCGTTAAAACTAGCTGGATTTGATTGATTGTGAGCTATAGTTGGATTGTTTTGATGTTTCTATGACGATTATTTTGGGCGGAAAGTTGTTTGAAAGGATCCGAATTTTGAGTTTTGTTAACGCTGGCTGGCTTGATTGATTGTGAGATATTGTTTGTAAATTAACTGTAGCTAGGTTATTAATCCTGATTACTGAATTGTGTATGTGTGATTTTCATGGATTAGTTGATTTTCTCAAGCTTAAGGATGAACTAGAAACAAGATTAAAAGGTTTCGAGTTTAGCGAGCTTCAAATTTGGTTGTTACTTTGAAAACTACTCATTCTTATATGCAATGAGAGAGTCAGCTGTCTTTGCTTTCAACCTAACTTTTCGTATGATAATACAACAAATAAAGTTATTTGTTTTTGGCAATGGGTATGCTTTTTCGGTTTGTTTTGCCTCAGAAAGTAAACAATATTACAGAAGTATATGAAATGTCGATTGCAATTATGGTCTTGTTCAACCACGAGTTATAGTACATTCTGGAAATGGAGATAGTATAACTGTATCAACGAGTTTTCTTGTGCTGTCCAACTTTTTAGTAAGGAAATGGGAGAAGAGTTTTATTTTCATAGGTGTAGCAAACTTTTATATGTTTCTCAGTATAGTAGTATACACTGTACATATGTGTGTGATTGTGTGCGCTCTATATATCTAATATCTATACATACACATGCATATGGGTGAGTGCAAATGAGAACCAATAAATAGTTAGGAACCAAACATGCAGATTGGTGTATATCAAATATGTTGAGTGTTCTGTCATTGCCATGTGATAACAGATTATTTACAGCATCAATTACAGATGCTTCATTTTTATTGTATCAATCATCATTATGTCATACTTCCATTGCAATTTCTTTATGTTGCTTGCTCATGCATCAAGTGTTTTTATCTTATTATTTTGCAGGACAAGCTTGTGAAGCTTCCTAAAAACCTCCTGGCAAAAGCATCTACCATAAAGAACACTCAGAAGGTCTCCACAACAGTGATTTTTTATTAAGTTTGCTGTGTATTTAAAGCTGATATCAGCATGCCATTTTTTTCGGCTGATAACAGGTCTTGGAGCAGATGCCTTCGGTGATTTCATCCTTAGACGCATACATGGACAGTGGGTTACAGAGGTTTTTTTATTGCCTTAAGTATTCAACATTTCTAATTTTCATATCATTGATGACATGTCTACTTACTTTTGTATTTGATCTTTGATGGCCGTCCATGAGCAACTGTATAAAAATATAATTTGGTAATAATATGACTCAAAACTCAGGTAAATATGGTTTAGATTATGTTAAGGTATCATCGTTAATTCGTTAGTATGGAGGGGAGTAAGGGACTGGAGATCTCTTCTTTAACTTGTTAATCTTTCATTTTAAAAGCGGTTTACGTTTCGTGTTCTAGAATTAAGTTGCAAGTTTGAATGTTAAGAGCATCTTATTAGTGTTTCCTTATGCTATTTTTGGGTTCTTTAGCTCTGAGCAAGAGGCATATGCAATCTGCGATGTGTTTAGTCTTGTCGTATTATCTTATTCTATTTGATTTTCTAGCTCAAACACCTAATAAATATGTGTTTGGATCTGGAATTGATCATTAGCACGTTCAGATTGCGTATTTGGGACTATCAGTGTAGTGTATCTTAATTTTGCTATGATACTTCCAGTGTTGTAAAAATCGGCCTAGGTGACGCCTAGGCGCTAGTTGGCGATCAATACGGAATAAGGCCCTAGTCGGAGATCTAGGCGTTTTTGCCATTAGGCGGTCATAGGCGGGCCTAGGCGGAGGAGTAAAACGGGCGCGGTGAAGAAGATTAGGAGTAAAGTACCTGTTAAGCTGCTACCATGTCAGCGCGGATTCAGGGTTGGGAGTAAAAGTTTTATAGATTATCAGACGGGCTAGTAACAAGGTATAAACCCAAAAGGAGCAGAAGTAGGGGATTTTGAAGTTGTTTTAGGCTCTTAGCATGAGTTGAATCTGGACATTGTTTATGTGATTACAGTTGTGTGTAATTTTTGATCCTAAAGTGTACATTATATTGAAATTTTGCGGTATAACGTGATCTGGTTAAAAAAAATTCTTGGTCATTTGAAGATGCATGGCCACACTGGTTAAATTTTTTTTTTTTGGCCCCACCACTACCTCTTGGCTAAAGCATATTTACCTTCCCTTTTGAAAAACTATTTTTGGCTGAGTTGCATAGTGTTTGTGCCATTTTAATTATGAAAGTTGTAACGGTTCATTTGGTTCGAAAGATTTACTTAAATTTGAAAATGCAGATATTTTTACAATATTAAGTTTGTATTTGGGAGTTGTTGGTCCTGAATTTAACCTTTACTTTGGCACTGAGTCTTTTCGGGCCAAGCCACCTTATACGATTACCATAGAAGAGCTCGTCCAAATTTATGCAAGTTAGGCATAAATGGTACCAAAATTATGCAATATGCCTTAAAACAATACAATTATTATTTAGGTTTCTGCTGCACCATTACTAATCTGTTTTAAATTTGTTGACAGCGTCTCTCATCTTGAAACTGTAACGCGGTTGCTAAGCAACATAGAGAACAACCAGCTCAAGCCTTTAACTGATGGCCAACTATTGGTTGAGGTAAACGTGTGCATGCATGCGTCAAGTAATAGTAGTTAACTAGGCAATATGCGACATAGAATTCAAACCCAGGCCTTACTTTATGAGTAGGATATTACTGGATACTGGATAGATTTGTTTCTATAATGAAACGGGTCAAATGGCTGGTGGTTGTTAAAAGTATATTATTACCACATAAATCACCTTTCTACACAATTTTGACTATTAAGGTTAGGGTAATTTTGTATATCCCCCTCAAAACTTGGTACAATATCGTATTTACCCAACAAAAAAACATAAATCAAATATATACCCAATACCCATTTACAAATTTATGACATTTATACCCTTTCCTTAACACTTGCGCTAGGATATGATATGAGACTTTGAAATGAAGGAGAAAGAGAACGGTATAATATTGATATTATAATTTGAATCCATTATAATGGGTTGATATGAAATTTCAAATATTTCAAACGAATATATCTGATATTGCTTTTTTTGGTTGGGTAAACATGCTTCCAACATCAAACTTTTTTCGTGTCTAAATACCTGTGTTTTTGAAACTGGATCTGTCAGTCAGACCGGAACTGGATACATAACTCATCCTTCTACAGCTCAAACTGGATTTCAATTTTCTTTTTCTTCTAAAATATCATTTAGTGATCTATTTACTACTTTAAACTCTATATTCTTTGGTTGAAGGTTGCATACTTTCTTAATATTGCGAATACACAAAAAAAAAAAAAAAAAAACGATGTAATGTTATATTTTATTTTAAATTCCTTATACATACAAATATGTGTGTGTGTATTTATGACATCATTCGGTTTTCTAATCCGGTTCGACCAGTGAAACACTTTAAGGGTTCGACTATGGGCCCAATTATGAAAACATTGCTAATTACTTGTTTTTTGTTTAGGAACCTAAACCAGACACCAGCGGACCACCAGAGGCAACCCAAAGCACACATCATTTGACTCAAGACCTATAGATACAAAATTTGTAAATAATGATATGATTTTTAATGCTTTACAAAAGGGGTATGCTAGACAAGAATGTAGGTCAACTCTTTAGCATTGAAAGTATGTATGTTTGTTGACAGATATCCAGATGCAACCCAAATACCCAATTAATGTAATTCAATAGGGCACAAAAGTTGATCCATTGATTTAAGTGTAACTCGACTCATGATCTCTATGTTGACCCATTTTATCTAGGGTCTAGGTTATGGAATGGTAGGGCGAGAGTTTAGAGAATTAGAAGTTGGACGTGTTTGGTAACCGGCACGAATTAGTGTTTCAAACCTTACTGGCCATACCAATCCAAACTGGTTCACCCTCGTCTGGTTTGAATGGTTTATTTTGTTTTGCTTATCAATAGTTTTTTAACATTGCAATCTACTTGCCCCACAACAGGCATTTACATTTAATCACAAGTGTGCAAATTCACCTCTGTGGCAAATTAGAGAAAATTACAATTTTTGTCCTTTAAAAACATCAAAACTATGGAATGGGTCCTTTAAAACTTTTACTTTCAGTCTTTATCCTTTATATGAAAAGTTGCCACGATTTTTGTCCTTTACACTTAACCCAGTTAAAAAATTCTGTTAAGTTACCCCACGTGCAATGCACGTGAGGGCATAAACGTAATTTTAACCCCCCCCCCCATTATAATCCCTTTATAATCTGATTCAAACATAAACCTTCTCCCCCAAATTCTTTCAAACCCTAATATAAATCAAACACAGACAAGAAGAATTGATCCCAAAATCAAACCCTAAAAACGTCATCGATCATGGTTTTCTGTTGGTGTGGTGCTGTAGCAGTTGTGAAGACGTCTTGGACAGTAAGAAACCCAGGTTGACGTTTTTTTGCATGCCCTGTTGAGGTAAGAAATTACATTGTTAAAGCTATAATTAGTTGTTCATATTATGAAAATCAAATTTTTTTTATTCAGGGGTCCCAATGTCGTTTTATTGGGTGGTGTGATCCTCCAATGTGTCAAAGATCAATGGATGTGATCCCTGGTTTGTTGAGGGCAAGGAATCAGCTTGAAGAGAACCTGAGGCAAAGTCGAGCAGATGCATTGAAGTTCAAGAATTGGTTGATCTGCAGTTGGGTTTTTTTCTTTGTGGTTTTAATTTCAGTCAACCTTAGGGTTATGTAATGTATTAGTTAGGTTATGTAATGAATCTAATGTAGTAGTTAGGGGTTATGGTTATGTAATTTTTTGACTGGAATGGTGGTTATGATGGTTATGTAATGGTTTGACTGGAATGGTTATGAATGTGATGTGTTGTCTTTTGACCCATATCAATACTTGTCTCAAAATGAATGTGATCTTTTGACCCACATAACCTGTAACACAGAAGTCACCCCACATAACATGTAACATTGAATGTGATGTTTTGACCCATTATAATTTTAGACAACCACTTACCACATAACCTGTAAAAAAGAAGTGGCCCATTTTGACCCATTATTCCATTTTAGACAACAACAATAAACTAAGCTACAATAACAACCCATTTTGACCCATAATAAACTACAATAAACTGCAACTTAACAACATAAACTAACCTACAAATAAACTGCAACTTACCAACCCATTTTGACCCATAAGCTAACCTACAATAAACTGTAACTTAACAACATACCATAAACTAACATTTCATAAACTGACATATCATTAAAAACAGCCATATCATAAGCAGCAAACAAAACATCCAGTCAACTACAAACAAAACAGCCAATGTCAAAGATCAAAATACAACCACAGTCAAGTACAAACATCAAAAATACTAAATGTTCCATGGAATGAATCAACAAACTAAGGTTACTACCATGGACATACAAAAGAAACATTAACAGAAACCCTCCTACTTCTTGCAAGTCCTCTTGTTGTGGCCTTTTTGCTTGCAGTTGCCACAAACAGTCCCCTACTTCTCCTTTGATGCTGAAGTCTTGCCCCTGCCCTTAACTTTATCAACCACCTTGCCCTTACCTTTTCCCTTCATAGTTTTTGAGGTTGACTCTGAAAACCTAGCTTTCTTACCCTTCCTGCCCTCTTCAAGTTCCACAGTTGACTTGTTCCTTGCCTTTTTGGGTCTCCCAATTGGTTTATGATAAACAGGTGGTACTATGAGTGTAGTCACCTGAGACTTTGGCCACATTGACATTCCATTTATAGGGTAAACCTTGTACTTGTACACTTCTTTCCACCTCTCAACACTATACAGAGGACTAACAAATGTTTCAGGTATACCAACACCTGGAGCATGTGCAGACATGTTCCAAATAGCTGCCACTGCATGTCTGCAAGGTAACCCAGTGATTTCCCAAGCCCTACATGTGCATGTTCTTGTTTTCATGTTAACCACATACTGATCACTATTTGCCCTTACCCCAGTAACCTGATAGTGTTCTTCCCCATTCCAGTGTACAATATACCTACAAGGGCATTTATACAACATATTGAATCATCTTGAACATGGTAACAACAGTTGTACTATAGTGAATGAAATAAAACATTTATAACAACATACCTGCTAGCATCCTTCTTAGTTGTTTCAAATATTTCAGCAGCATATGGTGTCAACATTCCATTACACCTCTCAATGGTCCTCAAACAATTAACAATCCTCCTCATGAGGTACTCTCTGACATATTCCAACATGGTTATAATGGGTTTGTCTCTTCCATCTAACAGGTTGGCATTCAAACTTTCACACATGTTGTTCAGCAAGACATCTGACTGAGCCCTACCTGTTTTCACATCAACCAAGGTATTACCATCTACATTGTATTGTAATTCTAAAAAGAGAAATATTCTAAATATTTACTTACCATTGAAGTGGGACCTTGACCAATGTACTGGACTACTGGTGGAATTTTAGACAACCATAGATGTGCATCCTTGTTTATGGCTTTCAACTCATCCATTGCCCTCATGAAATGAACAACAGTTGTGCTTCTAGCTGCTTTCCATACTGCATCCTTGTAAATCTGCCCTCTATAAATTTTTCTCATGTTTTCATAGATATGTCTAAGACAATATCTATGCTCAGCTGCTGGTAATACCTTCTTTATTGCAGGTATGACACCCTATTATTATAACATAACAAAAGGCAATGATTAAACACATTATTGCAAGTAACAAAAAAAAGACATTAAATCACTAACCTTCTGCCTATCAGTAATGAAAGTGAATGTTGATCTCCTATCCAACTCCAGATCATCAGCAAGGCATTCTAGAAACCATGTCCAACTGCTAAGTGTTTCAGACTCTACAACTGCATATGAGACTGGGTATATCCCATTGTTTGGGTCAAGACCAACTGCAGTTAGTAACTGACCAGGGAATGGTCCTTTGAGGAATGCCCCATCCAATCCCAACAGATCCCTCCCAATTGCCTTAAATCCATGTTTCAAAGACCCTAGACATATGTAGACCCTCTTAAACCTTGTATGATTAGATTTTGGATCTATGTGTGGTACAACATCTAGTTTAACTGTGGTACCAGGATTTGTTCTCATCAATTTCCCTTAACATTCCATATTGTGAACTGAAATCTCCATGAATCTGTTCCATAGCTATTTTCTTGGCCCTAAATGCTTTCATCTGAGATATGCCAACCTTAAACTTCCTTTGGAACTGGCCTTGAACTGCTTTCACTGTGATCTTTGGGTTTTCATGTAGTTGTTCAATGAGCTGTTGAGATAGAAAGGTAGCTGTGCAAGCATAAATGGACCTGCTTTGGAGACACTTATGTTGAGTATCCAATGTTCTGATAAACCAAGATCCAGAATTTTTGTCCCTTGAAAGTAATAACACCCAAGGGCATTTATGGCAATTTGTTGGTGACTTTTTCCATCTACCACCAACATGTTTCACCTCTGGTCCTTTAGATGATCCACTTGCCTCATTACCACCCACTTGATTGTTATCAATTCCCCCATCTAACACTTTTTTAAAGTTAGCCCCACCATCTTCACTTTCTCCCCAACACACTGCCCTAACCCTATCATTGTCATCCTTAATAATCCTAATTTGTCTCCTAGTTTCCACAGCATGTAGTTTTATCATTTTTTTAACTTCTTCTTTTGTCCCAAACACTTGTCCTTCACAGAATATGGAATCTTTGCCTTTTTCTTTTCTCATCATGCTCAACTTCCTTTTCCTAGAATCAATACCACTATCATAGTCATCATTGTTAATAATCTAATCATTCATTACTAAATTGTCTAATTGATCATTAGGGTGGTAGTTTTCTACATCTGCATCAGTGTGCAACCTGAAATCAGTCATGTCAACCTCATAATCATTGACAATATCAGCATCATCTAACTTAAACTCATTGTCACTCTCACTCTCATCTCCACTTTTAGAATCACCCTGACTCTCACTACCATCTATACCATCTTCAGGCACCAAGTAATCTTCATCAGCAGAGCTATCTTCATCATGCTCTTTATCATTACCCCCCATATCATTTACTTGATCATTTGCAACACAATTTTCATTAAGTTGATCATTCAAATGATGTTCTATACCATTGCCCCCCATATCAGCTTTTTCACCAAAAAATGGATCAAAGTTTGGGTCATCTAAATTAACATTTAGACTAACATTTACTTGATCATTTACAACACTACCCTCTATATCAGGTTCATCATTTATCAAACCCAAACACAATCTTTTCTTAACTGTAGTAACATCAGGGATTGCCATTATCTCTTCATCAGTTATCTCCTCAATTATAACCTTGCTAGGTGAACAGAAATAAGTGTGCACAGTTGTTTGGTCATGTTCCACATATACAGTCATCAGCCTATTTTGTTGATCTAACACATATTGCAAAACCTAAGACATCAGCATCACTACCTAAGGCTCTTAGTCCAAAATCTAACTCACCAGTTGGAATTAAATAGTGATAGTACCTAACACACCTGGCATCATAACCTAACTGTTCCAAAATACCATCCATTGTGTGAACAGAAAACTTATCTATGTCTAACATGTCTACAATGTCTTCCAAGCCTCTTTCATACATCCGTCCTGGAAATTTAGAAATAACACCACCATGATGCAACTTGATTGAGAACAAATGTCGACAACCAACTGCAAGCATGAAATTCAAACATTAGATACCCAATGTAAAAAAAAAAACTGGAGGAAAAAACTTAATCGATGAACAGGAAGCTCATACCGTATAATTCTTCAACCTCAGATTGTTGTAATAGATTACGAATTATAAAACGAGGTCTAGATTCATCCATTGTTGTTTGATCAGTGTAGTTTTAGGGTTTCAATTTTGGGGTTTTGATGTGTTAATGGAACGTGGGTTATGTTTGAATCAGATTATAAAGGAAGGGATTAAAATGAGGGGGGGGGGGGTTAAAATTACGTTTATTCCCTCACGCGCATTGCACGTGGGGTAACTTAACTGATGTTGTTAACTAGGTTAAGTGTAAAGGACAAAAATCGTGGCAACTTTTCATATAAAGGATAAAGACTGAAAGTAAAAGTTTTAAAGGACCTAGTCCATAGTTTTGATGTTTTTAAAGGACAAAAATTGTAATTTTCTCGGAAAATTATCTGCTAGAAAGAAGAAACTCAATGCATAAAGGAATATACTAGTGTCAAAGATTTACATATTTTGTAACACAAACAAGATGCGAAGCTTGTAACGAACGAATCACCATTGATAAAGCCTAAAAACCAACAGAAAATGGATCTCCTTTTTGATGTCCAAACACCAACACGATCCGATCCCTATGTTACAATTGAAGTGCTTTAAGAGTTAGGAAAATTTCACAATCTCAGACTTGATCTATTTGCTTCTCATTTCTCCCACTCAAGAAATAAGAGTGAAAATAGTAAACTGACGGGCCACTGCTCAAATCAAATTTCAACTTTTTTTCTTTGTTTTTTTATTTTATTTTTTTATTTTTTTTATAGTTAGATCCTTCAAAATGTATCATGAAGAAAAGAAGAGTACAAATGGTGGGATCTAGACTTTTGTAACTTGGTTGTAAAGAGATTAGATGAAGAGAAGCATAGATAATAGAATAAGTGAAATATGTTGGGTTTAAGAAAAACTTTTTAGAGGAATTAGATTTTAATAACCTGAACTATTCGGAATTGGTCACTGGCACCCCAAACTAAAAATTTGGCCATATATAACCTGAACTATTGACTTATTGGAATGTAACACCCAACTAACTGAGGACGTTAGTTGGTTTGCTGACGTGGCATGATGGTGGGGGCCTCATTTAAACCACTCACATGTTGACTGTAATATATAATTTAAACAAAAAATCTAAAATTAAAAAAAAAATCCACATCATCTTCCTCTCCATCTTCTCCCTGCCAAACATCATCTTCCCAAACCAAACCAAACCTTCATAACCATATCTTTCTCTCTCTAGAATAAAAAAAACAATTCACCGTACCTCTCTTCACAACCATATCTCTCTCTCTGCAACTCACCACCACAACAATAGCCATTTTTCAAACCCTAAACCGAACCTGAAACCAGATCTGAACCTGAAACCAGATCCAAGGTTCCTTTTCGAACCCAAAACACCCCTGCTTCCTTTTGAAAGAACCTGAAACCAGAATAAAACAACAATCGTTGACGGCACCATTTACGGTCAAGGGAGGTGAGGGATTGGAAGATTAGGGCTAAACAATCATCTGGGATAGGTGAGTTTTCTGTCTTGGATTTGAGTTCGGATCATTATTATTTGTTGTTGCAGCTTCGTCGATTGTTGGAGAGAGAGGTACCGTTGTGGTGGTGGTTGTAGAGAGAGAGAGTCACAGTGGTGATGTTCAAATGGTTTCAGCTCTTCACCTTCTTATTATTATGATGGTGATGATGTAGGGTTCTTTGTAGAGAGAGGGGGGGGGGGGGGTATGGTGGTTTAGAAGATTGAAGGTTTGTTTTTGATTGATGTTATGAAGATGAAGATGATGTTCATGTTATGTTGTTATGATGATGATGATCATAATGATGATGTGGGTTAATGAAATGCACACGTGAACAGATCTGTTGTTGGTTTTTTTTAATGATGATGATGACGCTGATGTGGCCTCCATGTCAGTTTTTTTTAAATGAAATGCCACGTGGATTGACACATCTACATGCCACGTCAGCAACTGGTGCCTCGTCAGCAAGCCCACTAACGCCGTCAGTCAATTGGGTGCTAAATTCCAACATGTTAATAGTTGAGGTTATATATGGCCAAATTTTTAGTTTGGGGTGCCAGTGGCCAATTCCGAATAGTTTAGGTTATTAAAATTCAATTCCCTAACTTTTTAACGCCTAGTACTAAATAAAACACAAAAGCCCCTTACATTATCCAAAGTTAAATATTTAATTTATTCATTACTTCTATTTACATAAAAAACTATTGAATGAAAATATTCTTAATTATTTGATTACCTTTTTACATGTTGAAGAAACACTGAAGTAAACACCTATTTAGACAAGCACAATGAAGAGATATTCTATTAATGCTTGTGTGGACAATTACAATGAACTCGAATATAAGTGAATACAACGTTTCGACTATAATCTTTCTTCCTAAGCTATTACATAAATTCTCTAAGTGTTTATGACTGAGTAACGGAATGGCCTTCTCCCTTTATAGGCTTGGAAGTCATCTTGTGATTGGCCTATTGAGAATGACGGTTGTCTCGCGCAGGTCCCACATGGTTGACAACCGTTAGAGCTCGATTGCTATCTTGAAATCGTCCTTTCTGTCCTTTTTCTGTACCTCGTACCCGCCAAAGATCGTGGAGTAGGGAATGGCAGCCTGTGATTGGCTGCATGTCCCTTTCCTTGCCGGGTCACAACTGGCCTGTACTAGGAAACGTGTGCAGGCTTCCAAAAGCTTTGCTTAGCGCTCCAGCTGATACGTCAGTAATTATTTTCCACATTAAAGTGCTCAGAAGCGTCAGTTGAGAGGACAGGTTGGTGAGCCAAAAGTTTCATGACGTGTCGCTTGTTGCAGAGAGAGGTGGTCCCTTGCTGTCGCGTCAGCCGTCTGGCAGGTTCTCTCTCTTATGTGTCGCGCCCTGGTTAGCCGGACGTGCAACATGATGGCACGGGTTTTCAGGGCATTAATTGCTCAACCTATAAAAACCGTTCGCTTCCCTCGTACACTTCATTCGACACTTAGCAAATTTTCAAACTTCTCCCGTTTCCTCTCCAGCGAAAACCCTCTTTGCATATTTTAATCTCTTCTTTTCTCTCACGATTCACAAACCCTTTCTTGTATAATCATCTTAGACTGATAGCTTTCCCGTCTGACGTTTTTGTTGTCAAGGAGAAACCAAGGAAAGGTGGGAAAAAGGTGACAAGAATGATAAAGGAGGATTCTAAGAAGGCCACACCTCCGCTTGCGGGAGAGGTGACTATCAAATGGAAGTAGGATGAGTTGGAACTCCTGTGTTCCCAGTATGGGATTCTTGATGAGTATGAGCCAGAGCTCCTTGAAGTCGGCTCCACCATTATCAAGCCCAAGGAGGGTAAAATAGGAGTTTATGTTGTCTACTTTCAGATGTGCAACTTTAGGCTTCCTATTACGAAGTTCTGGGTTTTTGTGTTGGACACTTTCAAGATTCACTTGAACCAGGTACACCCTGGCGCCATGGCCCGTTTGATGTTTTTCGAGTTTTGTTGTCCGGCGTAGGGTAACGAGCCTCACATAGACATGTTTAATGTCTTTTTCGAGTTCTCTTGCTGCCGCGCCATGGACCCAAGCCGCATTCAAGCGGTGGTGTGAAGAGCTTCCGTGACCGGAAGCCTAAGTTTTTTTGGGTCACTGAGGGTGTGGTACCTTTGAAAATGTCTAGGAGGCGCACTGATGTGAAGCTTGATGATGTTCAACTTATTAAGTATGAGGGGACGTCGTGGTATGAGAAGTTGATGGGTCACCCCGTGGAAGTGTGCGCCATCAATGAGATAGCTTTGGTGTGTGCGGCTATGAGCAGGAAATACAATGTTGAAGGCAGGAACCCGCATTTGACTGCTAAAGGCAATGGTAATGAACCCTGTTCGCCCTTTGTTGTTTATCACTCCGCTCGTTTGTTCCCGTGTTTAGCTTTTTATTTTGTTCTTTTTGCAGATGTTGAGAGTCTGTACACGGTGTTAGTGGATGGTGATGAGCTGGGTTGGCAGTTTCGTGAACTTGCGGAGGGTGAGGTCTATGTTTTTTTTACCATACTTGGGATTGTTTTTTGCGCCGGAACTTGTGCCTTGGAATCAAGTCCAAGCCAGCCGCTCTTCCTTTCACCGCTGAGACAGGTGCGCTTTCTATAGCACATTTGCATGTTGCGCCTATTAGCATGCACCCAACTTGTTTGATTCGTGTTGCGCTTTACTGCGCAATGGGTGTGAATTGCCTTAAAGCAGTTTGTTTGTGATACAATATGATAGAATAACTTGAAAGAAAAGGGGGGGGGGACTTCATTCATTCACGTGGCTTAGTAGCCTTTGGTACAAAATAAACAGATTACATATAACATTTTCGAAGCTGCGCTGCGTTCTAGGTGCGTGGCATAACCTTGTCTTCTAGAGTTACTAATTTTTATGCCCCCTTCCCCAAGACTTTTTCCAAGCGATACGGACCTTACCAGTTAGGTGTGATAGGGTTCAAGTCATATTTGGGGCGCATGGTGTTGCGCGCATGGCGCTGGCATGAATCATAGCGGTGTATGACCTTCACAGCATCGAGGTGTATACCATGCCAGTAGTATCCCACATTCATATTTTTGCCACAACCATGTGCGACCCCGCATGAAGTCCACAAATACCTTCATGTATCTCCCTGATCAGGTAATCCGCATCCTCCGCGTCAACACACCTCAGTAGCAGTCCTAGGTAAGACCCGCGATACAACACTTCGTCATTCATTTCATATTGCAAGGCTTTGTGTTGTATTTTTCTAGCTTCTGCGTGCTTGTTTGGAAGAACCCCCATACTGAGGTATGCCTTGATTGGTGTCATCCAACTGTCGACCCCAGTCTGGATGACGTTGACTTCTTTATGTGGCACTGATGGCTAATTCATGACCTCCACGCGAACCTCATTCGCGAGATGGCCAAGGCTTGTTGATGCCATCTTACTTAGAGCGTTTGCTGGCTTGTTTTGACTTCTGTTGATATGGATGATGGTGCAAGACGCGAAACGGTTCATCAACTCTTTGGCTTGTTGTAGATATAAGATCATTGAAGGGTCCTTGGCTTCATACTTCCTGTCTACCATCAGTACCGCGCTGTCTACCTTCTCCGTTGCGCATAAGTACAACGTGAGCGGTTCTTTTGGGAGTGGAGCAGTTAGTGTTGGTAGGTCCATCAAACGTTTTTTCATTTCTTGGAACGCCCCTTCCGCCTCAGGGTCCACTTGAACTGGTTCTTCTTCAAACAATTTTTGCGTGTTTCAATGTCACACCACGCCAATGGCGGAAACACGTGGCGCAACGCTCGAAAGCATATCAAAGTCAAGATTAACACAAATTAATTTAATTAGAAAAGATCAATTTATTAGGATGTCGAAACAGAGTGTCATATTTCAAACATTACATAAAACAATGAACATTAAGTTTCAATGTGGGGTATTTCTGTTTACGTTCCAACCCGATGGTAACAATAGACGAAACCCCGACAAGTATCCGACATCCCGTATTCCACCGCACTAGCCCCATATCTATTCAGCACTTAGTTACCTGAAAGATATGTTTAAAAAGACGTCAATATATAAAATATTGGTGAGTTCACAGGTTTTAATTTCATAACAACAACATTTTTACACCCTGTGCAGAACCAGCACAATTTGTGGCCTTTGTAAGGAGTAGCTAGCTCCTACAAAACTACGACTAATAAACCAAGACTAATAAATATGCCCCGCGATCACCAGTTGTTTCTCGGCAAATAACAACTCGGTTCAGAATACGTGCACCCCAGGCATACGCCGATGCATAATCGACGCTATCGATTAGGGGTAGGCCTTCTCAGGCACCAATAGTACTATCCAAATATTCCTTCGGTTTCATTTCCCTGAATTAATGGTTACAATAGCGAGGACTCAATCCCGAGTGGCGAACACACAACAAAACTCAAGTACTCATCATGCCACTCATCACATTTTAACCTTTGAAAACATTTCAATATGTGACACAAACATATCTTTCCCCCAAGTAAAACAGTAAAGAGGGGCCGTGAAACTCACCTGAAGCACAGCGTACAATCAAATAGCAGAGAATAGCAAATCCGAGGTCAAGAACCTACGAACGTCCTAGTGCGTGTAAGTCACTAAGTCTATAGCGTGTGTTTTTCCGGCAAGTTGTACACCCAACTCCCAACACCACCATTTACATATAATTCCCCGTTTAATTAAACATATGTCCTAAGTCCGTTGGTGATGGATTACCCTCATTACAAGTTACATTTATACTTTCATGAATATTAATTAACTTGTATAATATTGTTCTCGACTCGACTCACTTGACGTATAATGTAACGACCCTGGTGTCGGTGCCGGGTCGTCGGGTCGGGTTTCAGAGCTACGCAGCGGATTCGGATCATAACAGTCTTTACTCTTCCAGGATCCACGTCATCATATCTGTTGGGTTACCTAAACACATGCCAAAAATAGTTTCTGTCAACATAAAGTTGGTGAGGTCGTGTATTTTATAAAGCGAATGGCCAGTTCGTTTATTGATAATTCTTTTATAACATTTATATAAAACATTCTTTTATAAACATGCTTTACATTTATAATTCTGAAGGGGAAACTATATTTCTATTATACCAACGCTATTATATATCCATTCTATTATATCTCAATTCTATCATATCGATTATATTTCGTGCCATTCCTATCGATGGTACCACTCTGATTGTGATAAAATACCCGTTCCTGTCCTCTACTTGGACAAGAATGGTTTTGGTCCTCTACTTGGACATTCCTACCCTCTACTTGGGTAAGACTGGTTCTTGTCCTCTAGTCGGACAAGAAAGGAAATGGCGGATACCGTCCAGTACTGTCCTCGTCGTTTCTATGTCCCCTTTTCTATTATACTTCTTTTATTTCTATTGATAATCTTTTATTATGTAAAGCATTTCTAAGTTTAATAAATGACATGTATTCCCTCGAAAACACTTAATAAAACAGTAAAAGTGGGGAGTTCACGATACTCACAGGTTTGCGTATAATCTTCTAGCTAATCCTCTTATTATAATTATATTTCATATATATATCGATACGTGTCACGCGTGGGACTTGTTAGATTGTAATACTTAGGATATATATCATATATACAATTTATACATATAGAATTCGGTATATATTAGATAGTCCTAAACTCGGGGTTCATTATTGATATTTATTATATGAGACACGACCCGGACATCCTACATCTAGCTGGCCATTACAGCTTGGCACTCGTAAACTAATAAAGCTGGCCATTACAGCTTGGCACACGAACCTAAAGAACTCTAGACACAAACTTACCCGGATGATGGTTCGGCAGAGCATATTATTATTAACCCGAGTCTAGTATATCGTTTTATATATCAAATCTTATATATATAAACATATATATTTTATATATGTTTATTATTCTCTTATTATTATTATTATCAAGTCCGTACGTTCCCGTATTATATATATATTCGTATAATTCTAATAATATTCCTCGTCTAGCTATTGGACCGGGTTCTATTCCGGGTGTTGACCGAGTCACTTATTCCGGGTGTTGACCGAGTCACTGAGTTGACTCGGTATCGGTCTCATACTCCAGATTCGATTATTAGTACCTCGTAACAATCATAATTATTATATTAATAATTATCCAATAGATTGTATAACCAAATAACCAATGGAGTTATAAGTAAATCCTAACCGAATACTTACCGAGTACTAAACCGGGTTCGTATCTTTATTTGTACATCAACCGGACTCAGGCCAGAGAGTGACCGGAGGCGGACCGGAAATTACTATACTCACCGGAAATACATCAGGAGTTGACCGAAGACCCGAACAATCTGTTACAAACATAAACACACATTCATCAATATGTATACTTATATATATGAGATAATCGGACGAGTTTGGAGGTGGCTTATCGAGTATAAATCGGGAAACAGAAGGATGGATTACAAGGATTCACGACAATAACAGAATGGTTATAAGAGGCTCACGACAGTCACCATAACTCCGGTGACTGTCCGATTATAAGGACTGATCAGGAACAGAAGGAGGGTTCGACATCCGATAGTAATAACAAACAAGTGACTGGTTATCGACTCAAGTGGTGGTTCCGGTGGGTTTGAATCAAAGGACGTTTATCGGCGACCGGTGACTGTCCGGTTTTGTTTAATAGGAACAGAGGGACGAAGAGGGAGGTTATCGGGTTGGGGTTCGGTTCAGCAGAGAAGGAAAGGGGTGGTGTGCTTACCGGAGAAGAAGACGACGGCGGCCGGAGAGGGTGACCGGAGGAGGAGGCGGCGGCCGGCCATAATTCTCCGGTTGCTGCTGCTACTTGTCTTCTCACACAAATGTGTGTGTTATATTTAATGTACAGAGAGAGAGCTTCGAGAGATAAGAGAGAAGTGGTTTTATAAAGGAATTAAAATAGAGGGTGTTTGGCAACGGGGATAATAGCTGGGACTCGGGATGTTTGGTAACGGGTATAATAACAAAATAAAGAACGTTTGACAACGATTTAATAGCAGATAAGTAGCGTTTAACCGAGATAATAAAAGTCCAATAATTATTATCTATATAATCGGTTAAACCGGTTGGTCGCGAGATTCGAACTTGATTATTTTATATTAATAAAATAAATAGGGTGGTCGGGTACGACCCGACCCGTTTACGAGACCCGTAACACCTCGAGGTGTTACATATAATTATTTTCCCATTAAATAATTATTTGTCGATCGATATAATATTTCCAACACTCGGCTCGACTCACTTTACCGTATATTTATTTTCCCATTAAAAAATATATACTAGGATCTTGTCGATTTGACATAACATTTTCCATACTCGACTCGACTCACTTTACCGTATATTTACTTTCCCATTAAGTAAATACACTAGGATCTCGTCGATTCGATATATATATATATATATATATATATATTCTTCACTCGACTCGACTCACTTTACCGTATATTTACTTTCCCATTAAATAAATATACTAGGATCTCGTCGATTCGATAATATATTTTTATTTTCAAGTCCACACGCTTGTTTTAAACGTTTAATCGTTAGATTATTTATTTTATTTTTCCTCCCACGAATAAATTTCCAACACTTAGGAAAGTGTTATGTATTTTCACCCAATTTATATATTTTAAGTCCTTTAAAATATATGTTTTCATTTTCTCATTAGACGTAATAATACAAATACTTATTTGTTCGTTTTTACGTCTTAGTCCGTTAACACGTCCAAATCCGATTACTTAACATATATATATATATATATATATATATATATATTGTCAATTTTCCCAAGTTCCAACGATATATGTATTCTTGAAATTAATCATCTTTTAATTCCTACATATTTACTTGGAAATTTATAAATACATTTGCATTTTTAATACCAAGACTTGGTTACTAATAAATAAAAATGCTCCAACACTTTTATATTCCCATTTATATAAAAGTGTTCATTTTTATATAAGTTTCTACCAAGTTTTTAATTTATCTAACATTTTTATAAAAACCTTTGTTTTTATATATTTCCACATGTTAGAAAATCTATATTTTTATAAAACTCCATTTTATAAAAATACATTTTTATATAAGATATATATATATATATATATATATGTATATTTGCTATTATTTACAAAACCAACCTTGGAAAGTTATCATCTTACACTTTTGACACCAAACTTTCCAAAGTTGTATTTTTAGATACAAGTTTCTAAAAATATCATTTTAAGTCCCTCAATTTTTAAAGTTACTAAAATAGTCCTTTAACTTATAAAAGTTACATTTTTCTATTCAATCTTTCAAGATTAACAATTTTCTACTAAACTAGTGGACTTTATTTGATCTTCTTTGTCATGTTAGTTTATTTTTATGTTCCAACACCTTTAATAGTCTATAATCATCTCATTAAGGATACCAATAGGTGTACTTAGTGTATTTTGTCCAATATGTCCAATTTACATTTTTCAAGTGAGTAGACTTTGAAGATGTAAAGTTTATGTAACTTGTTTTCTAACCATATCAACACCATTTAGAGTCTTAGATGATTAGTTTATGAAGATTTAAACCACCTTTAAGTTTATCCAAGTTCTATTAACAACTATGTTTAGATCACCATTTTTTTTAATTCTTTGTGAACTTTATAAAACTACAAGAATAATACATATCCATCACCAAAATTTCGGCCCTTAGTACACACTTATAACACCATTTTAGTCTTTAAAAAGCATATGTTTTATCATGTAAAGCTTCATTAAGTTATCCCATTGTACAACTTGCTTCTAGATAATAAACATAAACTTTTAAAGACAAGAATAAGATCAAGAATACTTACAACTAGCACAAGGCTAGGGAAGCTAAAAATACTTGATTTTGATGGGGTTTAGTGTGTTCTTCCTATGTGGTTAAGCTCCAAGCTTGAAACACACAAGTAAGGGTTTGGAAATGGAGGTTTATGGATGAATTTGGAGTGTTAAAAACTTAAAAATGGCGTGTGTGTGTAGGCTCACAGCCACATGGAGGAACAAGAAGAAGTTTTTTTTAGTTTATGGCATGTGTTAGTTTCTTTCCTTCTTTTATAATCTTTCTCAAGATCATCTAAGATCCATAATATCTATCCATGGATTCGAAATCTTTTAATTTATGGGAGATAGTACTAGAGGCAAATCTTGGTAGATATTGTGATTGTGTTTGGCCGATTTCTTTTCAAGAATTGGAAGATTTCATAAATCTTACAAGGATACACAAATCCATTCCAAGATCTCATATGATCTTTCTTAGATTTTAAAGAGTAGTTTGTACAAAAAGGAGATTTAAACATGGTAAAAGGGTTGGAGACGGTTTGGGTTGGGTTTAGTGGGGGTCCACAACATAAAACATTTGTTAGTTAATTAGTTATGCTTCACACTTAGCGTTCGGGTTTCGTTCGGGTATTAATCGGATTTTTATTACACGTTATTCGGACATTATGATAGCCTCAAATAACCCTTAAACATAGCCTAGTTTAAGTGTTGGTTGGTTAATTAGGCTTTCGTTGGGTGAAATTATAAGTTATACCGCGCACTTTATTCGTTACCGGGAGATTTGTATGTAAAGTTTTCACTTATGGTTTTGGAGTTCCAAAACACATTATATTTTGTGAAAATTATCCTTTATTTTATATCCTGGGTGTCCGGGATCCTTTTCGTTTATTTAATTTTTACTGGGTAATCACCAACGTCCGTTCCAGACAAGTTCATTCGCACGCGATTTCGTCGTGCTTCAACATTAAACATGTGCATCCCTATGTATCTTAAGGAGAATTTGCTGTTCTCTAAAGGCTAAATTAATCCAATTAATTTAAATATGCGGTTAAACCGTTAATTACATATACTAATTACGTACGGAAACACATCGATTTTTGCCGGATGTTACATTCAATGAATGGGATGGATTTGCTTGCATGGTGGGATAAGAAGCGATTGATTGCGACCAGAAGCCCATTCAGTGTTTGCACTTCTTTTAATTTTGAAGGAGAGGGCATGCGCGCAATGGCTTGTATTTTTTCAGAATTTGGGCGGATCTCAATGAATCCTTCATTTTATTGTTAATAAGAAATAAAATACGTAATAACTCTTAAAAACGTTGTGATACGTCTGTAAAAAATAGAAACTAACATTAGGAATGTTTGACGAACATCCTTGGTGACAATCACCCCTAGGAACTTGCCCTCCTACATTCCAAATACGCACTTGTTTGGGTTGAGTTTCATGTTAATCTCGCGCAGTTGTTTGAAGGTCTCCTCGATGTCCTTCAACATTTGGTCTTCCTCCTTACTCTTGATGACCAGGTCGTCCACATACACCTCCAGATTCTTGCCAATCTGATTAACAAATACGCAGGCATCAGCCGCTAGTTTGTGGCGCCTACGTTCTTTAACCCGAACGACATCTCTGTGTAGCAGAAGACACCTCTATCAGTCCTGAAGGTTGTTTTGTCTTCGTCTTCCAGCACCATTTGTATCTGATAATAGCCTTTATAGGCGTCAAGGAAGCATTTGAATCGAAATGGCGTTAGGGAGTCGACTTTGAGATCAATTTCTGGTAGCAGGTAGCAATCCTTCAGACAGGCTTTGTTCAAATCTTTATAGTCTACACACATTCTCCAACCCCCATTGCTCTTTGTGACCATGACTGGGTTTGCAACCCAAGTCTGGTACCTAGTTTTGCGCTAAATTCCCGCTTTCAGTAGCTCGTCCACCTGCTCATTCGTTGCTTTTGTTTTTTCTGCGCCCATGCTTTTGCGCTTTGGGCTCCACAGAGCGGTAGGTGTTGAGCTTGTGCTGAGCTGGCTCGCGCGGAACCCCCACCATGTTTGATGGTTGCCATGCGAAGACATCACTATTCTTTTTCAGGAGTTGTTTCAAATGATCTCTAAAATAGATGGTCCCAGCATGATCGTTTGTTCGGGAAACTTGGGGTTCAAGACCCATTTCTTTGGTTTCGTGCGGGGAGTTGGTTTGATCATCTTTGGTGGTTGCGGCTCTTCAGTCATAGTGCATTCTCTGTTGGCCCAGACTATGGCCACGCCGGTTGGTGTAGGGAAACCACTTGCACCATGGGGTGGTGATGGAACCATGTTGTAAGCTGCCATGGAGTCGCGCCCCAAGATGATGTCATGTGTTGGGTTAATATGAGACCACAGTTACCAGGTTTAACCATGTTTTGTTATGTGTTAGAATTGGAGGGTTAGATATGTAATTATAGCATAGTTTATGCTGAAAACCCTAGACTGCGCACTTAGCACACGGAGACTGCGAACTTAATGTTAAGTTCGCAGTCCTCAGAATTCTCCTATAAATAGAAGCTCATTTGTGCAGCTAGGGTTAGGGTTTTTGATGTATCTTTGAGAGCACAAGTTAAAGGTGCGAACTTATCTTGAATAGTGCGAACTTATCCATGGTGTTTACTGCTGAATCTTTAATGGAATCGTGTCTTTATGTTTCTTGTGTGTCGGTTTTTATAATCTTCATCTAGTTCTTTAACTTGTCTTGATTAATCAACTAAAACACCTAACAAATAGGTGTTTCTAGTTGATAACAATCTAGTGCACACTTAAGATCTAGTATTTTGGGACTACAATTTGGTATCAGAGCCTCTGTGCTCGAGATTGTATCTATCTAAAGATATCAAAACCCTCCTTGTTAGTTTTTACTTTCAAGTTTTTCAAAATTTTAGTGTTTATCAAAGTTTGAATATTTTCATTGTTTTGCCTTAAAATCTCGTGAAAAGTGTTTCTAAGGTGTTTAAAAGTTATTATCTTCATTAGAAACATCATTCAAGAGCTTCAAAACAATTGAAAATCTCTTGGACATGTTTTTGGAAAGTTAAAAAATTCAACAGCCGAGTCTGCGCACTTATTGTGCGAACTTAGCTCAAAATCTGCGAACTTGTTTCTTGATTTTGAGTACTTGTTTCTTGCCTGTGAGTACTTGTCTCAAAAACTGCGTACTTGTTTCAAGCATTAAATACTTAGTTGTGCGTACTTGTCTCATAAAGTGTGAACTTGTTTCTTGCTTGTGAGCACTTGTTTCAAGAGTGAGTACTTAGCTCATAAGCTGCATACTTGATATTTCAAGGTGTGCACTTATTAACAGCCACAGCCGCGCACTTAATCCAAAAGTGTGTGCACTTGTGTCTGTGTGAGCACTTAAATTTACACAAGGCTTTATAGCTTTCTCTCTCCTGGCACCACAACTAGGGTTTCTGCATACTTATCTGAAATCTCTAGTTGGTGTGCGAACTTACTGAAAAGGTGCATTTTCTGAGCACTTGGCTAGGGTTACTGCGAACTTAAATCTTAAACGAGAGTTTAAGTGTCTGCGTACTTGTACAAGTGCGCAGGCTGATCAGTCAAGACTGAGTACTTGTGCTGCTCTGACTTGGCTGAACTGCGAACTTAAGCCAAAGTGTGTGTGCTACAGGGACTGCGTACTTAACAGGAGAATCAGGGACTTATCTTTGCTTTTTATTTGTTTCAGGTTTCCAAGATCTGCGAACTTAGACTGCGAACTTGTGCAAACTGTGAACTTGAGCTGAGTGCGTACTTGACTGCGTACTTGTGGACTGTTTTGACTTTTCAAGGACTTTGGACTATAACTGGCTAATCAATTCAATCAAAACCCTAAAATCAATCTAAAATCAACCTAAAATCAATCTTAAATCATGTCTGGTAACAACTCATTCCAAGTTAACCCCATAACTCAAGCTGAACTTGAAACCGGCACTATAACACGTATTCCCAAGTTGATGGGTGCAGAAGACTATGGCACATGGAAGAACAGAATGAAAGCTTTCTACTTTGTCAACGATCACACCCAATGGAACTCAGTCCAGCTCGGACCTCACATTCCCACCAGAACCACTGATGCTGGAGAAGTGTTCAACACTGATCCCACTACATACACTGATCTCGACAAACAACTGTTGCAGAGAGATCACAAAGCCTACGGTGCTCTCACCATGGCTTTGTCAAATGATGTTTACAATATGTTTGAAGAATACGGATCAGCGCACGATCTGTGGTTTGCTCTGAGTGAGTATTATGAAGGCAATGCTGAGATGAGGCAAAACAAACAAGATATGATTCAAAAGGAGTACGATATGTTTGGAAGTATTCGTGGTGAGAGTCTGTCTTCACACATTGACAGGTTCATGAATTTGTTGACCAAGATGAAGAAAGCGGGTATTCCTGTAAACAACCGCAATTCTATCAAGAAGCTGCTCGATTCTCTCCCAAAGGAGTGGAGTGTCCAATGTATGTTGATCAAAAAGGACTACTTGGATGCTCAGTCTACTTTGGCAGATCTCATAAACACTCTGAAATCATTTGAGATGGACATCACTAAAAGAGAAATGAATCAGACTGTCCCGAAGGTGACTCCCAGCAGTGCTATGAAGAATCTGGCTTTGATGGCCCCAATTGGTGATATGAGTTCAAGTTCGGTGCATTCGTATGTGGATTCTGCAGGGATTGGTAGTTCAAGTTCTGGGAAAGCTCCAATGTATTCTGAAAGGGCTGCAAAGACTCTAACTCCACAGGCTGCTAAACTAGCTGCTGAACATGTGGAACTGTTCAACTCTTTCATGAGCAGTTTTGAAGCGTTGAAGACAGGAGAGATTAAAAATGAGATGATGTCCCCAGAGGATATGTATCAGGTTGACCCAGATGACATGGAAGAGATGGATCTGAAATGGTAGATGGCTATGATCACTTTACGAGTGAAGCGTTTTCAAGATAGAACCGGAAGAAGAGTTGGTATGGGAAAGGCTGGGTTTGATAAGTCCAAGATCAGGTGTTACAACTGCAAGGTCCTCGGGCATTTCAAGTACGAATGCCCCACACTGAACCAAGCTGAAATTAAGCCTGCAAAGAGGTTGGTGGCCATAACCGATGGTAATGAGGGAAATGATAAGGAGCCACAAAAGGCTTTGGTTGTTGAAGACTTCGACTGGGGAGAAGAGGCAGCAGCTGCTGAAGCTGAAGTTAACAAAGCCCTGATGGCCACAATCTGCACCAAATCTTCAAATGGTGTAAACTCTGTTGAAGGATCGTCTGCTGAGGTTCTAAAGGGGGAAATGCAGAAGTATGCCGGGCTGAAGAGTGTGTTGACTGATGAGAAGGTGAATGATGAGAAAAGAGAGGAGGCGCTGATTGCTGAGAAGACTTCATCTGAGAAGGTCGCTGAGGAGGTGAAGAGTTCTTCTAAGAAAGCTGAGGAAAGGGACATGAATAAATTACAAAAATGGCTGATAGCTCTCATGAGATATCTATGGCATGTCGACAGCGGCGCTTCAAGACACATGACAGGACTGAAAGAACTTCTCAAGAACTATCGGTTCATCGATGGAGAATTTGTAGCGTTCGCTGGAAATGAGAAGGGTGGAAAGATCGTTGGCATAGGAGATGTAGTCTCTGACGCGCTAACACTTGAGGATGTCAACTATGTTCCAGAACTGTGTTACAATCTATTGAGTGTATCACAAGTCTGTGACAAAGGAATCTCAGTGTTGTTTAACGACATGGAATGCATCTTCCTAAAGCCAGGATTTAAACCATCCACTGACATGATCATGCTAAAAGCCCCCAGACAAAACAATACTTATGTGATAAACATGAGGGATGCCAAGTCTGAACAACCAATGACTTGTCTACTATCAAAGGCATCCGAGTCAGAGTCACTGTTATGGCACAGGCGATTAGGTCATGTTAACTTTAAAAACATAAACAAACTTTCTAAAATTAATCTAGTCAGAGGTCTTCCTTCTAAGGAATTCCCTTTTTCTGAAAAATGTTTAGCATGTGCCAAAGGTAAACAACATAAGAAATCGCACAAGTCCAAAACAGTGAACTCAATTGACTCACCTCTTCAATTATTACATATGGATCTTTTTGGTCCTATCAGTGTAAAAAGCTTGGGTAAAAAGTCTTACTGTTTGGTGATTACAGATGACTTCTCTCGCTTTACATGGGTGTACTTCTTGGAATTCAAGAGTGAGGCTGCTGAGACCTTGATGCTGTTCGTTCCTTTGATCGAGAATATAATCAAGTTAAAAGTAAAGTCAATCAGAAGTGATCATGGAACAGAATTCAAGAACCAAACTTTTGTGACGTTCTGCAGCGGGAAAGGAATTCATCTCCAATATAGTGCTACAAGGACTCCTCAGCAAAATGGAGTGGCTGAAAGGAAGAATCGTACACTTATTGAAGCTGCCAGAACCATGCTCATTGACTCTAAGTTACCGATCATCTTCTGGGCAGAAGCTGTGAATACCGCCTGTTATGTTCTTAACAGGGTCTTGATTGTCAAGCCTCGTGGGAAAACAGCTTATGAATTGCTTTTCAAAAGAAAAACCTCTCATTGATTATTTCAGGCCGTTTGGATGTTCCTGCACTCTTCTGAACAACTTTGAGAATATCATGAAGTTTGATGCTGTTGGAGACGAATGTTTCTTTGTTGGATACTCGTCTAGTCAAAAGGCTTATCGAGTATACAACAAACGCACCAAGATGGTTCTGGAATCCTTTTATGTTGACTGGCAAGAATCCAACTCTACCAACGTTGGAACCGGTCCTGACTGGTTCTTTGATGTGGATGTTGTGTTCAATCACTTTGTCATTCCTGAACAGCAAGCTCATGCAGAACCAGCTCCTGAAAATCAAGCCACAAGCTCTTCTCCCTTTGGAAATATTCTCTACTCTTCTGATGATGAAGTCGCACCGTTTACCACCCGTTTCTCTCCTCTGGTTGCTGATCCTATTTTTCTTCAACTTAATAATGGTGATACTACTGCTGAAACCTCTAACATTCCTGAAAGCACGTCAAATGCTGAAGGAACACAATCAAATCAGCAGTCTGTAAATGATCCATCCAGTTCTTCTACACCTGGAGACCATCTTTCGAATCTTCCTCTTCAAGTGCAAGAAGAAGAAAATATGGGATTCAAATCTTCTAAGAACCATCCAATTGAAAACGTCATTGGACCAATCAGTGAGGGTGTTCTTACCAGAAATCAGACAGACAAGCTCAACACCGCTCTCTCAGCTTTCCTATCTCAAACCGTTCCCTTCAGCATTGAAGATGCAGTTAGAGATGCAAGCTGGGTTGAGGCCATGCAGGAAGAACTATTTCAGTTCAGAAAGCTCAAAGTGTGGGAGCTCGTTGATCTGCCTGAAGGAAAATATCCTATTGGGACAAGATGGGTTTTTCGCAACAAGATGGATGAACGTGGCGTGGTAATCAAGAACAAAGCTCGTCTGGTTGTTCAAGGATTTCGTCAGCAGGAGGGGATTGATTATGAGGAAGTCTTCGCTCCAGTCGCTCGACTTGAAGCCATACGCATCTTCTTGGCATATGCTTCATATCGAAATTTTAAAGTCTTTCAGATGGACGTGAAGAGCGCTTTCTTATATGGGAAGATCAAAGAAGAAGTCTATGTGTGTCAACCACCCGGATTCGAAGACCCTCATCATCCAAACAGATACTACAAGTTGGACAAGGCTCTCTATGGTCTCCATCAAGCTCCTAGAGCTTGGTATGAGACCTTGTCTTCATATCTGTTACAAAATGGATACACAAGAGGGAAGATCGACATGACCTTGTTCACCAAAGAAGTCAACAAACATTCTATCCTTGTTCAGATTTATGTTGATGATATTATCTTTGGTTCAACTGACGAAAACTTGTGCAGGGAATTTGAAAGCATCATGAAGTCTCAATTTGAAATGAGCATGATGGGAGAACTATCATTTTTCTTAGGTCTCGAAGTCCAACAAAAGGAAGACGGTATTCTCATCCATCAAGCTAAATACACAAGAGACATTCTGGCGAAGTACAACCTGTCGGATTGCAAACCGTCCAACACTCCTTTTGCAGCTCAAACAACACTTGTACCAGATCTTGAAGGACCTTCTATGAACCCGCACACTTACCGTTCTATGATTGGCTCCTTGATGTATCTTACAGCTAGCAGACCGGACATCATGTGGGCAGTTGGATGCTGTGCTCGCTTTCAGTCAAATCCAAAACAATCTCATGAGACTGCAGTCAAAAGAATCTTCCGCTACCTCAAAGGAACACCAAAACTTGGTTTATGGTATCCTAAGAGTGACAATTTTGACCTAATTGCGTACTCTGATAGTGATCATGCAGGTTGCAGGATTGACCGAAAGTCTGTCTCTGGTGGCTGTCAATTTCTGGGGAACCGGCTCGTGTCATGGCAAAGCAAGAAGCAGACCACTGTGTCGATATCTACCGCTCAAGCTGAGTACACAGCCGCATCCAGTTGTTGCTGTCAAGTGTTGTGGATCCAAAATCAGCTGTTGGATTATGGTTTGAATATCATGAGACCCCCTATCTACATTGATAATGATGCCTGTCGTGACATCGTGAAGAATCCAATTGATCATTCGAAAACTAAACATATTGAAATTCGGATTCATTCAATTCGCGATGCGCACGACAAGGGGTACATTCAGGTGTTGCCTATAGATACTGCTGATCAAAAGGCAGATATCTTTACCAAAGCTTTCGACAAAACCCGTTTTCGTCAGTTGGTAACTTGGTTAGAAATGATCAACTTTGAATGATTAAAAAAAAAAAAAAAAAAAACTTTACTTTGTGAATAAATTATAGAAAAATCTTATATTTTAAAATAAAATAAAGATTTTTGGGGGAGAAATAAACCGGTAGATCCCTAAACTTGCAAGTTTTAAAAACTTTTTCAAAAACAATCAAGAAATGATAGGGACTAATCATATTTGTCAGCATGTGAATAGGACCCAGAGGACGTTGTGGCTTCAAGCAACGACATGTCGGTAGATTCAGCCTGGAATTGAGTAAACTGCTAAAAGATGACAAACTAAAGAGTCTACACGAGGTGCTGGATTCCCACTGTGTTTCAGGTCTGCACAAGCTGAGTCCGGTCATACACAGGTTGAGAGATCAAAAGACACAGAAAATTTTGTGCATAAGCAATCAAAAGACACCTAAGAGTGCAAGCTACCAAAGCGGGGCTATTAAAATCAAAATGAGCAACAAAAGACACGCAATGTTAGTGACGTGCAAACATATAGATAGCTCAAAAAGCAATCAGATGATCATCTTCTCTGTTATGGGAACATAGACCTGAAGCTCTCATCATCTGATTGACATAATGATCATCTTCTCTGCTTATGGAAACATAGACCTGAAGCTCTCATCATTATATCTCAATAAACCTTGAGGATTGGTAGGCTTACACCTGGCACAAGTGGGGTCCATTAACATGTCGTCAATATTACCAAAACATGATAAAGATCATCATATAAAGTATGTTGAAAGACGAGAGGCATGGATTTAAGTGGACAAATATACCGACAGTTTTTCTGAGGCTACAGCTATCCAACGGAAAGTTGAAATGTGGTCTGGCAGGTATGACCGGTATGATCTTGATGCAAAAGGTGAGAAACGGTTGATCTCTAAACTCAAATCTTTGGTTAAAAAGGCTATTTTGTTGATTGTGGGCCTGCGCACTTAACAACTTTTTAAAATTCTTAAGTGGGCCTGCGAACTTAACAAGCTTTCTTTAAACTCTCAATTGGGCTGCGAACTTAACAGTTTAATAAGACTTTTTGGGCTCGCGTACTTGACCTGGCTTATGGGCCTGCGCACTTAAAGGTCAAGTACGCGGCCCAATCACTATTCCTATAAATACGCAGTTAAATTTCTCATTTTAACTTTTTATTTTTACAAACCCTAATTTTTATCACCACCATCAACTGCCGTCGTCTTCTTCCCGAACCACCAACAAAACCACCACTAAACCACCGTTGTACACCACCTTTGATCCATTCCCTCTATTTTCTTTACGTGTTTGTGTGATTTGATAAGGTATTTCAAAGATTCTAACCAGTTTTCGTTGTGTATAACAGGATCTGAGGTTGAAATCAGTTAAAGCAGTTGAATGTTTGGGGTTTTCAAGAACTGCGCACTTAAAAACTTGAAGAACTGCGCACTTGTTTCATATGACTGCGCACTTGCATCATATGAATCAAGAATGAAAAACCCTAAATAACTGCGTACTTGGGTGTGAACTTGAAATCCTAAACGAAAGTTTAGGTGTCTGCGTACTAGTCTAGTACGCAGATTTGAGATCTCACCCTAAGCCATTACCATGCCCGAATCCCTGACTGCGTACTTGATTCACCTGTATCCGGTGACTGCGTACCAAGCAACAAGTACTCAGTCCTGATTTGGACTGCGAACTTAATCTGTGGACTTAATCTTGGACCAAACTGTTGACCAGTGACTTGACTTTTCAGGACATTTGACCGGACTACGTACCTTGACTCATTAATCCTTAAAACTGAAACTGGACTAAAATGACTGTTAAAATGAAAAACGAAACATGTCATACACACTTTAAAATCTAATCCATAAAATGAATAACACACGTAAAACCAACTTAAAATCAAACCTAGTCTAAGTACGTCGTTCGTCAATGAAAATGAAATGTCTGTCATTAGTCAATTCAAAATCAAAATTCTAACTTAATTTTCGTGCACGTGTCCAACACAGATGGCTCTTGAATGGGATTCTAGAGGTATGCACAACCAGCCGATAATTCTGGAAACTGATGATTCAAAGTTTCGGGACGTTGTTGCATGGATCAGGAGAAGCAGGATCGGATATGCAGTTGAGCAGCAAGTTGAAGTCTACAGTTCTCACATTGAAGACTTCTGGCGATCTGCTAGAGTGGAGACAGTGGCTCGTGTCAAGAGGATTAAAGCCACAGTAAGAAACAAGGCAGTTATCATCACAGAAGACACAGTGAGAAAGGTTCTAAGATTTCAGGATCAACCAGAAACTGTCAGATCTTTACCGAAGACTGTGATTCATCAAGAGTTCTTGAACTTTGGATACAAAGGAGACTTCGATGCAAGGGGTGACATCAAAAAGAGTCATTTAACCAGAGATTGGAAGCTTATCTGTCATGTATTCCTGATGTCTTTATGTCACCGAAAATGGGGTTATAATGCACTCAGTCCCGACTGGGCAACAGCCATGATTAAAGTCTGCAAGAATGAGCCTTTTAATCTGTCGGGATTGGTATTTGATTGTATGGTGAAGAATGCCCAAGCTGAAAAGAAGAAGTGGACGATGTATCCCCGATTTGTTCAAATGATGATCGATTCTCAACATAAGGATCTGCCTCTTGGTGATAAATACGGTTTTGCCAAGGGTGCACGATTCTTTACTGAGTGCAACACACCTGATTGGGAATCTCTGCTGGAAAGCATGTACTCTGCTCAACGCTATCCAGTTGTTATGAAGCTGTACAGTGAGATGAAGAGAAGAAGACAATATGCTGCTAGAACTCAACAACCAACTGCAACCGAACCTGAACCTACTGAACCTGCTCCTACTGAACCTGCTACTACTGTTCCTGCTACTACAGTGCCTCAGCACACTGCTGAAGAAGTTGCCCGAGAAAGATCGGTTGGTAAAAGAGCAGCATCTGATCCTGTTCCTCAGAGGCCGACCAAAAGAAACAGGCCTACTGGTTTACTACAGGAAGGGAGAGAATCATTGACTCCCGAGGAACTTGAAATAGCTGAGGCTGCTAGACAGAATGCTGAAATTGCAAAGGCAGAAAGAAAAAGGAGGAGAGAACAGCTGCCCGAGTCTGAAAGACCACGGGTCATGACAGAAGAAGATGAGGAAAATGAAGCGATTTTGGAGTCAATGTTTGGTGTGGAGGGTCAACCTGGGCCTTCCACTGACAGGCCAGGGCCCTCTACTGCCAGGCCTGGCCCTTCGTCAGCAAGACCTCCTATTCCCAAGCCTCCCGCAAAGAAACAATCAGTACCTTCCTCGTCTGTTCCTGGTGCATCTCGTCAAAAACCGGTGCATCAAGAATTGTATGAGAAGTTATCTAAGGAAGTGGGAAAGAATGCTGCCAAGGAAATCTGTATGTTGAAGAATCAGATCTATAATAATCAGGAGTTGAGAAAGAAGCTAAAGAAGTTGAAGCACAAGAACCGAAGTCTTGAAAAGGTGGTTAAAGATCAGCGCTATCTGATAAAGTTTCAGACTGAGGTACAGATGAAGATGTTTGATATGCTTCAGGAGTTAAAGACTCAGGGTACCGATGCTCCAAAATTGACGTTTGATGAAGTGTTTGATTTCGGGAAATTTATGGAAGAAGAAAAGGAGAAAGAAAGAAAGGAGGAAGAGAGTGATGTAGATGAGATCAGTGAAGACGAGATGCCAGAAACATTCGTAGAAATGGGTGCGGCGGAAAACACAGTGTATGAGATGGCTGATGGGTACGTATTGGATCCTGAGAGAGCAAGTTGGTTTCCAAGAAGACCAATCACCATTCCTGCCTTTCACCAGAATATTCACCATACTCGTGCATCGCATCAAGAAAGAGTTGTCTGCTGGGGATATGATGGGTTTAAGCGTCTATTCTTTGTGAAGCGAAGGGGAGGTGCAATTCAGTACTTCAAGGGACGACCGAATCTGAAGACCCTTCCTAGATGGGACATACGAGAGATGTGCAGAACACCATTTCTAAACCATTCTGGGGATACCACTGCTGACATGGTGTCTGTGTTTATTGAAGATGAATGTGCACGTGACTTCAAAAACTGGAAGCCACAGAAGCCGAGGCGAAGGATGTCGAAGAAAAGAATTGATCCTGCAACCGGACGGGGAATGATAACCTATGTGATAGACCCTCCAGATGTCGTCACTAGGGTTCCCATCCGTCCAGAGCTTCCTGTACTTTTGGCGGACTTCAAGAAGTGGTTTTATGACAGCAGAACCGGTGAAGCCGTAATCAAACTGAGAGATGATACAGAGGCATTGAGAATAGTTGATCCAGTGGACGTGTTTGCTCTGAATCCATCTGATTTAACTACTCTCTTTGCTAATCAGATAAATGTTGGTGCTGGTAATGTGTTATTTGAGGAAGCTGTCTTGTTTAGAAGGGCTGTGGAAAGAGCGCTGAAGCGAAAGCAAGAACTGATCGATCTGGTGGCGAAGATCAACGCAGCTGACAAAGCGAAAGATGACAGAGCGCTAGCTGCTGCTGCAAAGAAATCAGAAGCTGAAGCTACTCCAGAGGTTCAACCACAAGCTTCTCCAGCAACAGTTGATCTTGAACCTGAGCCTTCACAAGTACCACCAGTCTCTCAAACCACAGCTCCAGAGACTCAGCAAGATCAAACAACTGTAGATCTAGCTGAGTTATTCATTCAAGAGCCACCCTCTGAAGTGCCATTCACTAAAGAAACACATGTTGAGGAACCTCACACTGAAGAACCTATCGTTGAAGAAAGCATAGTTCAAGCACTCCCGGCACGTCAAGCAAGAGAAGAGGGGGAGTTGAGTGATGTCGAGATAGATTGATTGTGTAGTACTGGTAGCTGTGGTCTAGGGGGAGTATTGTTGGGTTAATATGAGACCACAGTTACCAGGTTTAACCATGTTTTGTTATGTGTTAGAATTGGAGGGTTAGATATGTAATTATAGCATAGTTTATGCTGAAAACCCTAGACTGCGCACTTAGCACACGGAGACTGCGAACTTAATGTTAAGTTCGCAGTCCTCAGAATTCTCCTATAAATAGAAGCTCATTTGTGCAGCTAGGGTTAGGGTTTTTGATGTATCTTTGAGAGCACAAGTTAAAGGTGCGAACTTATCTTGAATAGTGCGAACTTATCCATGGTGTTTACTGCTGAATCTTTAATGGAATCGTGTCTTTATGTTTCTTGTGTGTCGGTTTTTATAATCTTCATCTAGTTCTTTAACTTGTCTTGATTAATCAACTAAAACACCTAACAAATAGGTGTTTCTAGTTGATAACAATCTAGTGCACACTTAAGATCTAGTATTTTGGGACTACATCATGCTTTGACCTTGTCGAAATTACCAGGAACGTGACTTCCTCTGTTCTTGAGTGCATCCCATCACTGATAGTGAGGTCGAAAGAGATCTCCCCCATTGGGATCACCACCTCGTTCGAAAAACCCATGATTGGTGAGTTGATGGGGCACATTCGCGCCTTATCCTCTTCATCTAGCAGGTTGAAGCATTGTTCATACATGTTATCTAAGTTGCTTCCTGTGTCCATGAAGGCTCTTGTTGTTCTGTAATGTCCGAAGATTGCGGTGATAATCAAAGCGTGGGTGGATGTCGATCCACCTTTGACAACATGGAAACAGACCTGTTGTTCCTTCCATCCTACAATCTGGTCAGTCTTTCTTTTGATGCGCTTGCTCTTGCTGCCTTGAATCATCATGATTACGTTCTTGATTTTCTTTTGCGGTGGGCCATCATTATGCTTTTATTGTACATTCTCTAGGAGATGCCCCAACTTTCTGAACTTTAAAGCCGTTTTAATTGTTGTTTCAATTGGAAGCATGCGTCCGTCTCATGACCGATATCTTGATGGTAGGCACAGAACTTGTTAGGGTTCAGGCTTTCCTGTTTTTTGATCACCCTTGGCTCTGGGAAATCGATGTTCTCCGTGGCTAGGAATTGCGCTGGAGTTTCAATTAAAGGCGTCCATGAGTTGTCACTGCGCCTTGTGGACTTGTTATCCATTGACTGATGTCCCTTACATTTTGTCACTTCTGCGGATTTGAGATCTGTCTATGGCACTCCTTGAAGCATGTTCCAGATGGATCCCTTCCCCTATCTGTCATGTCGATTATGCTTGTTTCTTGCGGATTGAGCTTGAGTGTCCATGTACTATGGCGCCTACACTCGGTTCCAAACAGACAACTCTTTCTCTATGCACGCGTACGTTTTAGCTCCACGCATGGTTTCATCCCAGGTGTTGGGCATTCCCGTGCACCCTGTAAGGGTGCGGATGAGCGCATCGTATCGCATGCCTTGTTTGAAAGCTGCTCTCATAAGCTCGAAACCGATAGGTCCTATCTGGAGTGCTTCTCTATTGAACCTGGTGATGTAGTTCGATGGACTCATTGTCGTGCATGCGCACTTGTAAGATGTCAGTGGAGTCGCACTCCACCCTTTGCTATTGGTTGAAATGGTCTGAGAACTTATCACTAAGTTCTTTGAGACTGCTAATTTGCCCATTTGGTAGGTTGTCGAACCATGCTCGCGCAGCACCCGTGAGTGTCTGTGCGAACATGTGGCACTATGCTAGTAGGGTCTACCCTGCCACCTTGCCTGCGACTTCGAAACGTCGTAAGTGGTTATTAGGGTCTCCTGACCCATCATACTTTCCTAAGTTGCTCACAATCTTTGTTTTTGGTGGCAGAGGTGTGAGCGCAATGCGCGGTGTGAACTTCGATTTCTCACTAAAAAACGGAGGGTAATACAGCTTGGTGAGGTCCTCATCGACGGACGAATAGTGTCCTTGTGCAACAGTGTTGACGATGGGCTGGCTATTGTCATGCCGAAAATGGCTCTGAGACTTGTCCGAGTCTTCCCTCCAGGTGGGGTCTTTCTGTTTGCTTCCGCTTAGTTCCCTTGGAGGAACCCTTAGAAATCATCACTGCCCTTCCTCCATCGTAAAACAGTTTGCGAGACATATCTTTGAGTTGTTGTTCTCGTAACATCTGAGCATACCTGCGCTTCAGGGCCTCCTTTTCTTGGGCATACCATATCTTCAGACTAACCATCAACGTGGAGTTGCAGTAGGAATGCTCTGATTCGCATTCTATGTTATGAATTGAAAAGAAGGAGTCTGGCGTGTGCTTGAGGATGGCGTAGTGTTTTGGACAACTTCTGTGAGATTTTCCGGTCTCCCTTGGGTGTTCTCCTGCGTTTAGGTATTCCCTGGGAAAGCAGGTAGTGGAGAACTCATAGCTCTAGAAAGACAGAAGTTAGAAGGATTTGTTATTCTAGATTGCTCAATACAGATGGCGCCAATGAAGAAACACTGGAGTAAACACCTATTTAGACGAGCACAATGAAGAGATATTTTATTAATGCTTGTGTGGATAATTACAATGAACTCGAATATAAGCGAATACAACGTTTCAACTATAATCTTTCTTCCTAAGCTATTACAGAAATTTTCTAAGTGTTTATGACTGAGTAACGAAATGGCCTTCTCCCTTGGGGGAGAAGGGTATTTATAGGCTTCGAAGTCGTCTTGTGATTGGCCCATTGTGAATGACAGCTGTCTCGCGCGGGTCCCAGATGGTTGACAACCGTTAGAGCTTGGCTGCTGTCCTTCTGTGATTGGCCACATGTATTTTGCAATCGTCCTATTTGTCATTTTTCTGTACCTCATACCTACCACAGATCGTGGAGCAGGGAATGGCAGCCTCTGATTGGCTGCATGTCCATTTCCTTGTCGGGTTACAGCTGGCTTGTACTAGAAAACGTGCGAAGGCTTCCAGAAGCTTCGCTTAGCGCTCCTGCTGACGTGTATAGAAATGTGGGGCCGTACGCACGCGCGGGTAGATATCTCTTCACAAGTGTTTATCAATATCAGTTTATCTTTTATTTTAATTAGTATTTCACTTTATATAATTATATAATTATTTTTGCCATAGTATTTCATAGGTTTAGGTTCCTGTACAAAGTACATATTTCGTGAGAAGTGTGAGAAGGATTAAAAATTGGCATGTAGGCATCATGTTTTGGATTTAGGAATGATGTTTTAAGTTGTTTTAACTTGAAAAATACCAAACACAACAATCTAAAACACAATGCAATGTATTATAGTCATTAAATTTAAAAAACAGCTAAAACACATTACCTAACACTTAAAACACACTGCTTAATGTTCTTAGCATGGTGTTTTAAGTTTTAAGGTTAAAATACATTGTTTTTGATTTTTAATTGTTATGTTTGGTGTTTTTCCAAACAAAACAATCCAAAACATCATGACTAATTTCAAAAAATGATGCCTACATATAAATTTTTAATCCTTCTCACACTTCTCACGAAATATGGCCTTTGTACAGGAACCTCACCCGTATTTCATAAATCATAAAATTACATATAGAGTAAGCTGCACAGATGGTCCCTGTGTTTTGCACGAATTGCACAGATGTCCCCATCTATTTTCAGTGGTCCCCAACGTTGACATTTTATAACACTTTGGTCCTTACCAGGTAACTTCGTTAAAATTTTTAGTTAAGTCATGTAAAATGATCAAACTACCCACAGGGACCATCCGAGCAGTTTAATGTTTTATATATATATTTTCTTACACCACCACCACCTCCTCAAACAACCAACACCACCTCCTCCTCCAACCAACACCACCTCCTCATGTAACACACGTGCTAATAATTTTGTTTGATACAAGAATCTATCAAAATATACCCAAATATAACACTTCCATTTGCCAGCTTAGTTTCCAGGTCACCTGACACACTAGCATATTGAACATCCATTACAAAATAACCAATACTGTAGCTCCCATCACCATAAGTCTCAGCATATAGACAAGATGCGTTGGGTTTACAACCAGTAACCGCATCGCCATTGGTCACCATAAGTTTCAGTTTATAGAAAAGATACGTTCGGCTAAGGCCTTGGCGACTAGGAGCTTGGTGTTTAAGATTAGTGTGCTATATTATGATGTTGTTCATCAGGTATACTTTCATTTATTATTTATATGATGGAAGGTTTAGCTGATTTTCAGGAGATTGGTTGATTGCTCGTGGTGGTTGGGGGAAGATCACGAGTTGACTTTGCAGCTGGTTGATTATTGGTGGTGGTTGGGGAAAGATGGTGGTGACAGTTGGGGTTGAGAGACACATACATAGATATAGAGATAGAAAAAGAGAGAGGGAGAGAGAGAGAGAGAGAGAAGGAGAGAGAGTGAGATTTTATAATATCTTTTATTTTTGTTTTTTAAGGAGGGGTAATTTAGTAATTTCGCATAGGCTTAACTGAAAAATTTAGGGGTTGTTTGGTTGATTAAGTGCTGAATCATTAAGAGATATGAATGATTAACTGCTGAATGGTTTAACTATGCACCAAGTCTAAGGGGCTGTTTGTTTACCCTCTTAATGATTCATTAAGAGGTTCACCTCTTAATCGGACAGAGGTGATAGTGTTTGGTTGGAAAAATGCAATGCTCTTAATGATTCATTCAGTGCTTAATCCTACAGCACATGGAAGATGTTGAATAAAACATTTGACTCCTGATACCCTTCATCATTCACAAACCACAAACCCTATCTTCCACCTCTCATCTCATCTCCTCCACCCCAAACCTCCGTCCCACCCCTCTCCTTACCACCACCCGCCGGCCGCCCCTCCTCCGGCCTCCTCACCACTAGCCGCCTCCTCCTCCGACTCCCCACCAACAACAGCCCTCTTCCCCCGTCTCCCCACCACCACAGCCGGCCTTCCTCCTCCGTCTCCCCACCACAGCCGGCCTCCTCCTCCGTCTCCCACCATCAGACGCCTTCCTCCTCCGTCTCCCCACCACCAGCTGCCCTCCTCCCTCTCTTCACCAACAGATCTGCAGAAAAAAGGTAATCCCATTTTTTTTACTGATTTTTCATTTGTTTTAATTATTATGATGTGGTTGTTTGATTTGGTTATTGTTATGGTTTGTTTATATTTCAGATTTTATTTATTTTTCAGATTTTTTTTCTTTTAGTTTTTTTTTCTGAATTTGGTTATATATATGAATTTGGTGATTTTTATGAATGGTTATGTTGTATGTAGAATGATTATGTTGTATGTTGAAAATTCATAGATGTTTTTGCTATGTTGTATGTTGATTGTTATGTTGTATGTTGATTGATGTTGTATGGTAGAATGGTTATTTTGTATGTTGATTGATGTTGTATGTAGAATTGATGTTGTATGGTAGAATGATTATTTTGTATGTTGATTGATGCTGCATTCAACCCAAATTCTGGCTTTCCTTTCAAAATGTATTAGCAATTTGTGACTTTGATATGATATTCACATTCGTATGGGCCGGATGGGAGGGAATTGCACATGATTCACGAGTTTTAAAAGAAGTTGCATTCAACCCAAATTCTGGCTTTCCTTTCTCGCCACTAGGTTTTTAACCATTCTTCAATGTTCATTTCATACATTATTTGTTTTTTATATGATAGTTTTGATATTGATACAGATAAGTATTACCTTTGTGACGCTGCGTACACCAACACTCGTGGATTTATGACTCCTTACCGTGGTACGAGGTATTGGTTAGCCGATTTTCGACGACAACGTGCGTTAACTAAGGAAGAAAGATTCAATCATGCTCACGCACAACTCAGAAATGTCATTGAACGTGCATATGGTGTTCTAAAGGCGAGATTCCCAATCCTAAAGCAAATGGCTCCCTTTTCTTTTCCAATACAAAGAGACATAGTGATTGCTTGTTTCGCCATTCATATTTTTATAAGGAAATGCAATATTTATGATCAATTATTTATGGAGTATGATGAGAACACGATGTTTCATGAACTGCAAAGTGGGGAAAATGATGGCCTGTTAGTTCAAGACATAGAGTGGGGTTCTCAAGGTATTGACTATATGAATTCTTTACGTGGCCGGATTGCTAATCAGTTGCTTTCAAATGATTCAAATTAAAATTGTATGCAGAGTTGTGTTATTTGTATTTGGATTTTGTATGTTGTGTTATTTTGTATTTGGATTTTCGTATGTTTCCATGGATGTTAAAGGATTTATGTTTAATTTGGATTTTCTATGACGTTTTGTATTTTCCTTTTACAATTTTTCATCAATTTGTACACTATTCAGAACTCTGGCCAAACAGATACATTCATTCAGCACATAATAGTTCAGAGGGGTAAAATAGTCATTCTGCAGTCATTCAGAGATACAACTAATCAGCTCTTAATGGTTCAACACTTACTGGTTCAGAGCCTCTTATCCATTCAGACCTCTTACTGATTCAGCACTTGCCAAACAGCCCCTAAATAGTTCAACTTTTAACCATTCCATTCAGAGCCTTTTTAGGCTGAAACAAACAGTCTGAATTAAGAGGCTGCCAAATAAGCCCTTAACTTCCATCCAAGTCAGGGACCACTGATACAATAAAATCCAAACCAGAGATTCTATTGAGGTAATTTTGAAAAGCTGAATAGCATGCTTTAAATTTAAATTTGGAAAACCACATGACTATTGACTAAGTTTACTCTCATATATCTGTGAAAGCAGGAAGTCACACACAACACAGCGATCGATTTAACACAGACGACAATGGCTCCTACTCCCAAAAGACGAATAAAAAACCCTAAACACTCATCACCATCTTCTTATACTTCTTCTCCTTTACAAACTTTATCTTCAATTCAACCACCTTTAACCTTATTACCATCCAAAACAGACCTTTTCAACCTCCTAGCCGTTATATCCATCGCTCTCTCCGTCGCAATCAGCTGCCACTATGCCGTCACTCTTCTCAACCGTCAGCCCAAACCCTTCTGCAACAGCGATACCGAATCCGATTATTATTATTATTATCATTCTGGTAAGCAACACTCTATGCCTAATTGCATTTTTGTATACAAACATTGTGGTTATTTAGGTTTTCATTTGTGTAATTGAATATTTGAATGATTATCACTTAGGTTAGCTAGTAGAATTGAAGATTAGACTTCTAAGCTCAAGATTATTATTATTAGACCGAACCACGATAAATCCCAGTGCTCTTTAATTTATTGTATTTTGTCCGTATGTGAATACGTAACAATGAGATAGGAGTACCGAGGATATAAATTAAGCACACTCTATTACTCTAAACACACTCTCCTTGCCGTAGGCTAGCATGTTTTTTGATTATTCGTTTAGGGAAACTATGTATGTTTGTTGCTTGAGTAGGCCTTGTGCACTCACTAGCTTAGTTCAGGGTTGCCGGAAGTTTTTTACTATAGATATATATGTGTGTTAGTAAAATTAATCGAAATGCCATGCGCTAATAGGTACTTAAGTAGACATTGTCAATACTCTCCACTTCAAAACATGGTTGCCTCGTAGCAGTCATTTCACAATGGGTATTGAATTTTTTTTAAGTTTTAGTTGATTTTTAGAAATCTAGAAAAAAATATTTTGAAAAGGGGAGAAAAAATTCAGCTTTCATACAGAGATGTTGGACGTCTTTTGCAAGTTCAAGGAACACCTCTAATGGATAAGAAGACAGTTTCCATGAGCTTGCCTTCTTTGGTTTTAGTATTAGTACTTTTTGTTTGGAAACCATAAGTGCCTTAATAAAGCCAATCAGCAAGACTAAGGAACCATGATATAACATCTTCAACAAAGTCTTATTAAGATATTTATCATGAGCAGCAAATAATTAAAAAAATAAAAGAACTGCTTCCTTTTCATTAGAATAATTTAGAAATTTTACACGTGTCACCTTCAAGAATTCAGCATTATATACCATTAGCAATTCATACAAAATGGTTTATTTCGGCCCATTATCCATATAGCTTGGCATTATTCATTACCAATTCAGCCCGAAGGATCTGTAATTCTGTATATGGTAAATTAGTGAAAGTTTGAGAATTTGAGAAGTAATCAGTATTACTAATCATATTTGGTTCCATAGTCTTCTAAACACTAAGAACAGTAAGTTCCAGTTCTACCATTCTAGTCTTCAGAAAAAATTAAATTTATCAAGTAATTACCCATCTCGGATTCTGTAATTACTCTATATAGAAGCTCTTGCTTTATAATCTAAAGAGAAGAGATCTCAATATTTTGATTCTCCGTAATATCATGCCAACGTAATGTGTGTTAACACAAAATATGTCAAGGTATTAGCTCTGAACTCTTCTAGCTCTTAGGTTACCAGCCGAACCGCCCCAGCATTACTTAACACCAACATTTGAGCACACAAAGAAATGCTTGAATATCTTGCAACTTGTTTATTTCAACCTCTAAATATATATGTTCCAAAAACAACCAACATTTGAGCTCACAAAGAAATGCTTGAATATCTTTCACAGTTCACTGAATCTCTGGTCTTGAGATGGCTCAACTTTGACTATTTTCAGTGATTTTACCTCTCTGATATAGAGTGGGACTTTGTATTTTAGATCAAGTGATATGTGTTTGTCAAATCTGCCTGGTAGACGAAATCATTCCCGCAGGAGTTCCGGACCCTTATAGAAAAATATGGACAAGCCTGACCTGCATCATCAAACAATACTCAAGAGCATGTATTATACATATGACCTCACAGTACCATTTTATGCAAGGTTGACACTTGCCACACTTCCTCCACTCCCAAGAAGAGGCTTGACCCTTTCTTTTGCAAATACGTCAACACAAAAAACTGCTGAAGGACAGATGCATAAAGCATGCATACGGACCAGATTGTGCTCTCAAGCTCCTCACCATAATAAAAACAAAGCTGGGTCTAATGAAGATGTCAAATGAATACGTCAAACGGGTGCCAAATGAATGACGGAATGACCACTCTTTCTCTCATGGTTAAATCCAAACTACTAATATTAGTTTTCATTCAAGACTTCCAAAACTTCTGAAAAGCCTATATATTTAACCATAACTGTAAACACAGCTTCCGTTCCAATCTTTCAACAACAGTCAAATCACTACTTGGCTGCCCTGTTTCTGTCTTTTGTCTTTGATCAAAGCAACGTCAACAACCGTACCATGTTTTTAAAAATCTTTTTAACCAAGTGTTTCTCCAGAAGGATTTCCACCCTAAACTTACTATATACCATACACATGACATACATACAAGTAACGTTAATTGTTAAAAGCCACAAACTAATAAGTATACATGTATTACTTGTCCTTTGTTTTGCGTTTTTAAATTAGGTTACTTGTAATTTAAACTTGTGATTTAATTAGAATTTGTATCATTGAATTGAATCCTACCATACTCATTAGGCAATAGAAGATGCATTTTTTGCTTTTACAATTGATTAATCAATGCTACTGTTTATTACAGATAATTGTGATCCTTGTCCAAGTCATGGCATATGTTCTGAAGGCAAATTGGAATGCATGAGTGGTTATAGAAGATATGGAAGATCATGCCTAGAAGATGGAGAAATAAATGAAATGGCTAAGAATCTCGTGAGTGAGTAACGCTTATCTTGGGGTACTTTCGTGACATAAGGTTTGAAGATAGAATTTTTTTTATACATTACTAACTTTACCTCTGAAATATTTACATGATCTTCTGGCAGGCCAACATGGTAGAATCTCGTGCCTGTGAATCCTATTCTGAGTACTTGTGCAAGGGAGTTGGTAGAGTTTGGGTGTGTTTCTTATTCATATCAAAGTTTTGTTGCAAGACAGATTTCTCTTTTAGTGCACATAACTTTGTTATGAGAGTAATTAGAACTTGTATTTCAGGTTCAAGGAGATGAATTATGGAATAATATGGACAAGGACAATACTACCTATTTGTATGCCAAGCAAAAGGCAATGGAGATTGTTAGTAATTTATTGGAGACCAGACATACTAGCAGTGGGTAGGTTATACTTAATGATTAGAAGTGGCAAAAATGGGCTGGTCCATGTTGGATAGGGTCAAAACAGGCCAGGTGGGTTGGGCCGGTGCACAAACTCTTCTTTTATCCATTTTCTTTAGTATTATAAATAGTAAATATTTAATGTGTCAAAAGTGCTAAGAACAACTAAATTAAGGCAATAATAACAAAACCTTCTGTTAATACACAATCTAGAAGAGTTTATGCGTTTTAACACACCTGGGATGATTTTTAATCTATTTGACCAATTTGACCCGCTCATTTTTAGATAAATCTTTAAATTAAGATGCACATATTAAACATATCCCGACCCAAGCCATATATAGGTAAATGGGTCAAAATAGCCATGTCTAGTTAATGTTCGGTTGTAATCTGTCCGCTGATCTATAATATATTTGGATTGGTTTTCTTGTTCATGTAGGATTATGGAGTTGAAGTGTCCAGACTTGCTAGTGGAACATTATAAGCCGCTGAGCTGTTCTATTCGACTATGGCTTTTGGAGCATGCTTTGTTCTTAGTGCCATGTTGTGTTTTGGTATTTAATGAAAGCCTTTTAAAAGCTAGTTTGTTATCACATTTCCAAGCTTGTTGACACTATTCAGATATATGCAGCTCATGGGGTTTGGATTGATGCTGCAAAGAGTTCGACGGAGACATTATATATCAGTTAGAGCTGAAGAGCTTTACGAACAGGTGAAAACGACCGTATCTTCCATTTTATAATCCAATGCTCTCAATTATATATTTGTAATAGTCAGATAAATTTATATATATTGAATTTTCTTGTTTGGTCAAGTCAGATTATCTAAAGAGTTAATACGCTAAACGGTCATTTGTTTTGAAATTTAAAAAAACTTAACATATGGAAATTATTTATATATTTATGACATTATAATTTATAAGTTATTAATAGTGTTGTCCAAAAACATTGTTGTCTGTAGTTCCGACAATTATTTGTCGCTAATACTATTATTAAATATTGACAATGATAACTGTTAGTGAATTGTATTTAAAATTAAATAAAACCTTTGTTTTAATTATCAGTTTTGCTGCCATTAATATGAAATTGTATATACGGAGATGATTATTCAACCCTAGATAACGAGAATCGTAATAGAATTTTATAATTTTATACATATTCCAACACTGGCGACAAATTATTGACTTGAGAAATTAATTTCATATCTGGCATCGGATACACCCATCTAGTTGGTTGACACTGTTTCACTTTCTAAGTTTTCAATATCGGTATTCATAACTGTTACAAACACTATAGGTCTGTGACATACTAGAAGAAACTGCTTTGACTTCAAGGAGTGTGAGTGGTGAAGGTGAACCTTGGATAGTTGCATCATGGTTAAGAGATCATATTCTTACACCCAAAGAAAGAAGAGACCCGCTTCTATGGAAAAAGGTATCCTCATCTCTCACAAGATATCTTTCTCTTTAGTATTAGGAGTGGTGATTCCTCACACTAACCTGAAACATGACATGATAAAATATAAAGAGGTTTTGGGTTGTCATTTCTAACAGTTTAATAAATAGGTTATTTTCGGGTTTGACTCGATTAATCAAATGGTTCGTGTTTTCTGGTTGGCATGTTTAACCCGGTCAATTAACATGTCGACCGTCAACCTATGTAAAAGTAAAATAAAAAAATCTGATTTTTTTTTAATTCAAGGGCGACCCACCAGCCCATATACTACACCCATTTACATCCCATTTTATCTGCTTTCAACTTGATTACAACTCATTTAGATAAATGGGTTATATGAGGTCGTGTTTTAGGTGACACAATTTTAAGTGTGTTTGGACTCATCAATTCAACTCGTCAAGACAACCTAACACAATTGACACCCTATCTAATATGTCACTTTCTATACCAATGTGTTGGTGCTTGGGATGTTTGTTTGAGATTTTTTAAAGGGTTTTTAGCCATTTAGGCAACATACTTTCAAAATGAAGATTTAAGGGCTTAATTTACATGTTTATAATCATTTGATTACAAAGTTATAATATAAGCGGTAAGCCCTCAAATGTTTGATTTGAAGGGTGTTGATATAAGTTGACTGAATCTACCTTTTCTTTTTACAAAACGTTTTCCCCATATATGCACTGTCGTTTGAACCATTTTCACCATTATCATCATCATCATTATAAAAAATGCTTGAATATTTCACAGTTTTCCTTTTCTTTGTGCAGGTAGAGGACTTGGTTCAAGAAGATTCTCGTTTAGACCGATACCCAAAAATGTTAAAGGGTGAACCCAAGGTCGTGTGGGAGTGGCAAGGTACACGTTATGCCCTCTTTACTTCTCTGTCCCCCGTCTGCCTGTAGTAGTTGCAACAACTTAACTCTACACACAGTCAAATGTCTGAAATACCCGTCAATACTGACATATTATTCGTCGACATAAAATGAATTTTAATGCATACAACCTCCATAATCGCTTTGTTAAAAAAGAACAGTTTATTCTTTTAAGTAATCAGTGATAATTAAAAGTAATAAAAAAAAATCAAAAGTTCCGGGCAAAAAGCGTGTTGAGTCAACACTATTGTTACAATATTTACATATTTGACCCGAATCGGTTTTGAAGTGGTACCAATCTACTATGTTTTCATTGACATCTCTATTTTTCAGTTGAAGGATCTTTGCGGTCTTCTGGCAAGAAGAACAAAGATAATATAAATAAACAGAAGTCGAGGGAAGGTTCCAACTTGGGTTTAAATCAAGATCTCAGGAGATTGAAGCCTGCAGAGCTACTCAAGTGCTAATTCTTGTAAGATGATCATTTGCATGCATATATGTATACGTATTTATACATGACATGTACATCATTTTAGAAGGGTGTAGTTCTAGGTATATAGCACATTCCTAAGCGCACCAGGTGATCTTGGCATGTTGTTGGAGCGTAAATTGGTACGAAGTAACAAGAATGTGGTTAATGGTTTGGTCTCTGATATCGTTTGTGGTTTTAGCCTTCACGTGTTAGAATCATTTTGTTAGCGCAGCAACATGAGTTCGTTTTTATTAGAGGAATTTTAAATTTACTTGTATGAGACGACGTGTTTGCACGCAGCTGTGCTTGTTTAATAGATTACGATATTATGATGTCAACTAAGTCTACGTTTCCCCTGTGCTGCCTCGATATGGAACTTCTACGGCTGACTTGGTTTTATAACATGCTGTGTTCTTAGAAATAGCTTTGATGGTATGTGAGTTTCGTCTAAGATGTGGGTATGTTTACCGGCTACTCGTGTAGGGGTTTGAACCCTCACCGGTAATATGATCTATTCAGTTAAAATTTATACATTATGACAAGATTATGAACCCAAAAATACATTGTTTATTTAAGCTTTAAATCAATATTAACATGTCACAAAACGAATCATACAGTAAAGTGTAAACAATTATAATAAGAATGAAAAAACAAAACAAACAACATTGAAGAAACAATACCAAGCTTGCATCATTCAATCCTATAAGCTTCAAAATCCTTTATATATCTCAAAGGGTGTCGGATCAAACCATTTCGATTCCATCAAGTTCATGTTCAACCTCATTTGCAGCCTCCTCCTGCAACCATGTAATCCATCGATAAGCATAGACCATGACGCATGCTAGAAACACAAATGGCTGAAGGACGCTAGGTAGTAGAATTGATGTCAAAGACGCCACTAACAAGGATCCAAACACTATTCTTCCATGTCGCGCAATATTAACATACACTATATTGGTACGATAATACCTGTTCTCAACGTCGCATGACACCCCATACGCGAGTACACTGCTTGAAGCAATGAATACAGCTTTCGGGTGTGTTTTGAATGGAGAATCGGGTTTTAGTTGAAGAATGGTGAGAAGAGTTGAAACAACAAGAGCAAAGATGTTGCTGTCGAAAACGTGTGGTTCTTGTGAAAAATAACGTTTAAAACGTAGATAAACACGTCGTAAGGTAGGCATTAAATTTTTTTTTAAGGTTTGTTATTGCAGGAAGATAGGTGAAAGAAGATGATGAAGGCTTGAGTGTATATAGAGAAGGAATGAGTTCAAGAAGACACTACCTGGGGGTCACTTAAAAGCTAATTTGTATATGCATTCACATGGAATTGTAATATATTATTGAGAATAATATCAATATTTAACTAGTATAAGTTTGCTTATAGTTTGATGCCCTCAAATTAATTGAAGTTAAGGGGTTAACAAAGATCTTTGGTGTACATGAAAATAGGTCATAAGAAGGTCCATGCATGCCCCCATGGTAGAGGAGCATAGATGGTTGGTTATCCAAAAATCTATTTAATTTACAACTCAAATAAGGATTTATTGATTGTTGACAAAATGAATTGTATTTGAGTTCATTTGAATCGACAAAAATCAAATTAGTAGGCCAAATTGAGTTTTCTTAAATTATTCAACGCTTCAAGACGATCAAGTACTATAAAAACTGTTAGCATAAAAAGGGTCCAAATAGATTATTACCACCCATGTCCATTATTTGTCATAACCACATACTTGTAATTGACGGCACCACTGCCACTATTGCGCCCACCAACACCACCAATCCACCATCGACATGCACACATCCGCTGTCTACACCACCCACCAACACAACCGTCGCCATCACAACCACCTCCCCCATCGCTACTAGCAATTGTGAAACATTTTTAATAGTTTTTCTAACATGACCTGTTTACAACCCATTTCATTTTGGCTGGAACTCATTTTAAGCAGAACCAAATTGATACATTTTTATAACGAAGTTTTGACCCAAACTCGTTTTACTAAGAACTCATATTGACCCTTAATCGTTCTAACCCGTCATCTGAACTGCAAAACACCTGGTTTGCCAGGCTTTATGAAAACTTCAAAGTACAATAGCATTGATGATCCACATTTTTTTCCTTATTGGTATAGAGAACACCCTCTTCACTATTTATGATAAGAATGTTTAAATATTTGTTGTGAAGGTTGAAAGTGTTTACAAAGTATTTATAACTAAAGTGGATAGTAAAAGTGATTCCTTCGTTTTAGTTAAATGTATAATGGAAATAAATAATCCCAACTATTGACTATTGGACAATAACAGTCCCAACTACGAAAATCACCAATATTGGTCCCAACTTTCGACATATTGGAAACCAATGGACCCAAACTAACGGAGTTAGCCTCCTTTAGTGTGATGCTGACGTGGCATGCCACGTAGGATGCCACATAGGATGCCACGTATGATCATTTTGCCACATGGCATGCCACGTAGGATTATCTTGCCACCTAAGCATGCCACGTCAGCATCACACTAACGGAGTTAGCCTCCGTTAGTTTGGGTCCATTGGTTTCCAATGTGTCGAAAGTTAGGACCAATATTGGTGATTTTCATAGTTGGGACTGCTATTGGCCAATCTATACATATAATATTTTGGAGCAATTTTGGACACTTGTCAATCATTTACCCCCCCTAGCATTTATCTCTCCTCCATTTGTGAAGCCACATGGCACCTTGTGAGAATTAATAAAATTTTCTTTTTTTTTTTTAAATCAAAAATCATTATAATTAATTGATATGTTGACTTTTGGTAGAAATAATTCTCATTTATTAAAATTATTAACTTTCCTAATTTTTTAAAACATTCTTCCCTTATACTCTTCCTTTACAAAATATCATAGAGAACATAACCTAATTCTCAAATCAGGCGACATTCCTCTCCAAGCGACCAACCCTATTCAGGCATTCGTTCGAATCAACAATCCTTTACCGTCTTCTTCATATCCTCTACAAGGTTTAATCTCTTCCATTCTTATGTCAATTAATCGTTCTTCATCTCTCTGTTTCGTCTTTATTTTTTTTCGTTTTTTTTTTCTGATTTCTTTGTCGATTAAGGTTTTTTTTATGTGTTTTGACTGATTTCAAATATTTAGGGGTTTTTCATATTGATACGCATCAGGTATGTTCTTATTAATATTTATTTTTGTTATTTTTGTTTAATTTCGATTTGTTGTAATATTTAGGGTTTTTTTTTCTAATCATACGTTGTTTGATTGTGATTCACATCAGGTATGTTTGTAATGTTCATTCGATTTTGATTTAATATACTGTTTAATTGTTGTTTTTTAGGAAACATAACAGTAGTGGTGGTTGCTGTAGGTTTGTTGGAAACTCAAAGGTGAAATGATCTTATTTTCCGACATATATAATCCCTGATGCTTCCTTTGAATGGTTTCGATTTCGTTATGAATACAATCTTTTGTTGCTTTTGTTGTATTTTATCGGATTGTTTATGTTCTTCATAAGTTAAGGTTTGAAATCGAGTTAACTTTTTTTTTTTTTGTAATTAGTCCGATTAGATCTGTAATGGTTTAAATTTTAAGTGTTTAGTGACAAACGTGCACACTGTTACTTACATTGGGGTATTTTTTTATTAATTTTTTTTATTTAAATTCGGTTTTTTATTATAAGGATTAAAACAAATAAGGTTGTATTTGAATAAGATTGTTTAAAGGGTTTAAGAATTTTCATCAATTGTTCTTATTTGTTCTTGAGGATTTAATATAATTCGGATCTTCATATGCTTGAGAGAATGTTTTTTAGTGAAACTCTTTACTTTGGTTGGTGATTGGATGGATCATGGATATCGAATATGAGTGCACCCGATTGCATCATGTCAAAATCGGAAAGTGGTTACTTTTTTTTTAAAAGAATCTATACTCTTTCCTATTTTCAATCTTCTACTTTTATGGAATGAATTAAAACTTCCAATTTACGAGGATATGGAATTGAATGATATATTTAATGTGGATATAATTTTATGGTGTCATTTAAAACTTCTGATTTAGTTGTATTATGTGTGTTTGATACATCCAATTTTATGATCCTGACAATTAATCTACTATATCTTTTTCTTTTAAAACTAGTTCGTTCTTCCAATTTGCCTTAAACACAAAAGTGACGGGTCTTTCTTGAAACAAAATCATTTGTTGTAGGCACGCCACTCAATCGGTTGTATGTTTTACTTCTCCTTATTATTTTGTTCATTAATTGTTCAATTTCCTAGGTTATTTTTCTATATTGTTCAAATCTTTTTTATAATTATCCCTGATTTGTTTTTTCAAAATTATGCTTTGTATATTAATCAAAATCTAAATTTTGGTAAAATAATTATATATTAACTATATTTACGCCCATTCCAAATTCAAAGATTTGACCATATACACAGTTGTTAGTGGTCAAAACTATATTTATTACACAATTTGATAAAAAAATTAAATCTTTAAGTTTTTATGTCAAAGTATGGCAATTTTTGACTTTTATATGTATAGATTTGTGATTTGTGATTGTTGAATACGATTAATTAGTATGTTTGAAAACATAGTAATTTTTTCATAAATTATTAATAGCAAAGTCAAAGGAACAATTTTTTATGTAAATTACAATCACTCTAATTGCAACTATCAAACTATTTTTGGTAGATTTTAGACTTTAACATTTTCATCAGAATTAATTTATTTTTATACATTAAAAAATTAAAGAGTGAATTGCCAAATCCGTCCCTGGGGTTTGACCAATATTGCTAGATCCATCCATTTTGAGAATTTTCCACTTTTTTGCCACTGAACTTTACACTTCTGTGCCAAATCCGTCCAAATCACAAACCCAGTTAAAAATTGCTGTTAAATCAGGGGCATTTTGGTCATTTCACCTACAAAAATATCCCACCCCTTTTAAAACTTGTTTTCTTATTCTAAAAAAAATGGTGGGTGTGGGAATCGAACCAGGGTGCAAACCCGGTTCAAACCTTAACAACCCCAATTTCCACCACTGGGCTATGCCCTTGTTTGTATTTACAACAGAAAACATAATTTATAAACCCAAAGTCTGCATGTTCCCCATTCCTTACAAATGTTCAAATTCATTAATCCTTATGGGCATCAATGATCATCATTCAGTCTTATCTGAAAGTCCCACCAAATGTTGGTGTCCAAAAATCAACCGCTGTTTCGTGTGTTACTGGAAATGTGCTCGAAACAGGAACCAAACATAGCCCGCGACTTCTCAGTTCTTGTCTTGGCCCTTCTGATGGTTTATCCGGTGGCTACATGAATACCCAAATTAATTAAATAAGTTCATCAAAAGACTTGGCTTAATTTCTGAATAAATCACTTATAAATTAGTATTTATAAGCTACCTGTTGCTGTTGTTGTTGCAAGATAGGAGCTTCATTTTTCATATATGGTGTACTTAGAACCTGGAGAGCACGAAAATTTATATGCAAAGATTAATTTTATAATCCTTTTAATTAATATATAAAATTAAAAAGTAATGTATTATAAGACTTACACCAACTTGTTCATGTAAGAACTTGACATAGTCAATAGCTTCAGACAATACAGATGTTGTATCCGTCTGTAACAAATGAAGCATTCAAACAAAAAAGATACATATTTATTAAAACTAACAAATAAGTCAAGAAAACGATTAACCTGCAGACTTTGGGTTTACAAATTATGTTTTCTATTGTAAATACAAACAAGGGCGTAGCCCAGTGGTGGAAATTGTGGTTGTTAAGGTTTGAACCGGGTTTGCACCCTGGTTCGATTCCCACACCCACCATTTTTTTTTTTTTTTTTTTTTTTTTTTTTTTTTTTTTTTTAAATAAAATACTTTATTCCAGGACAAAGAAAATTACATTAGGATAACGGGTAGGCGGGCAACAAGCTGCGCCGCCACCCCTTTCTGAATAGCAAATCCTAATCTACTAAAAACGTAACCCTGCCCACCCGGAACCGAGGCACTACTATGAATAACCCGCTGAACCCTGGTCAGGAAACGGATAGCCTCCGGTGCCAATGAGCCAAAGGTATCAAAAGCCAAGGGTACAAAAACATGTTGGTTCTCCTTGCAGGCTTTAGCATGTTTTTCTACCTTCTTTGCCTCTGCTTTCCGGGCCGCTTGCCCTGCTACAAAGCCACTGTCCCTCAACCCAACTAGGGGAGATACACCCGTCAGGTCAACACAAGCATGCTTCCCCCCGGCCCACCCAAAGACAAGGAGATCTGCTGGTCGTAGGGTGGATCGCCCTTCTGCTGGATCCGAGAGGAAGTTCACAGGGGCCTCCTTTTTGGCTGAGATCCCAGCCCGTCTTAAAATATCCCACAGAATGTCTCGAACCCAATCATGCCGATATTTGAAACCGGGTAACTCCTTACAATGAACCGCATGTTCCCCGTATTCATCCAGGCAGGCCTTACGGCAAATCGGACATATTTCATCCTCTTGGTACATTGGGATCATCAGACGATATTTAAGAATGGCCCTGTATTCAATAGCGGACATGCTTTGGCCTAGACCTTCGATCGGGATAACAGTCAGGAAATCTTGAGCATGGGGGCTTTGCAAGCATTCAATAACTGCCCTCTGACGGGGGGACAAACCAAAAACTTCACCCAGGCTCTGAGCGATTTTGCCATAAAGGGCATTCGCCAAAGTTTTTTGAGGCTTTGGGGGGGGCGGTGTCCTTGTTAGAAAAACCGCCAATATCAAAACCTGGGAGATAGTCACTTAGCTTTTCGAGGGCCTGCACGTAGTCCAAGTCTGCGCCGAAAACCCCGCTATTTCGTAGGATGTGGTCTTGAAGGTTCCAGGACTGGGCTCGCGACGCCACAAACGCATACATGCCGACATCCTTCGCAGAGAGGAGCCCTAATCCTCCCATACGCAAAAGGGGTGGGATATTTTTGTAGGTGAAATGACCAAAATGCCCCTGATTTAACAGCAATTTTTAACTGGGTTTGTGATTTGGACGGATTTGGCACAGAAGTGTAAAGTTCAGTGGCAAAAAAGTGGAAAATTCTCAAAATGGATGGATCTAGCAATATTGGTCAAACCCCAGGGACGGATTTGGCAATTCACTCAAAATTAAAATTTAAAAAACATTCTTTTTTTAAAGTCAACTACATTTAAAGAGACAAATAAATGGTTAATTCTTTGATTTGTTAAATTACTATTTTTAGGTTATAATTAGCATTAATCATGATTTGCACAATTTTGGAAACATCTAATTTTAATAATTATGATTTCAATTTGATTAATAACCTTTATAAAGAAATTTAAATTTGAATTTTTATAAAAAAATTAATACGCCTGATTTACCTTATATATAAACAATTTTGTATATTTATTTTTTGTAAATAAAGTATGTTTACATATTATTTTCGTTAATATGATTATAACGAATTATCAATTTCAAATTTCAAATTAAAATTCGAAATATTTAAATTTGAATTAGACAAAATTTCAAATTTTGTTTAATAATGGTAAGAAATTACACATACTAATTATCCTTTTAATTACACATTTTGAATGACTTAATTTTTTAAAAAAATTAAAATTTTAAACTTTTTCCCAATAAGCGTATGTTTCACAATGACCATCAATAAAAGCCAAGGACAGTCTCTATCGAAGGTTGGATTGTATTTAAGAGACCCGGTATTCTCACATGGCCAGCTTTATGTCGCATTGTCAAGAGTTAAAAGCAGGGCAGGCGTGAAGTTACTTATACTTGATGCTGATGGGAAAGTGAAGACTAAAACAAAAATTGTGGTGTATAAAGAAATATTTAGTGATATTTGAATAGAATGTGTATTGCTTTCTTTTAAATCTTAATAAAATATTTCTGCTACATTTTTTTATATGTTTTACCCCTCAAAATAATTGTACGTTGGTGAGCCGCGTGTAACGCGGGCAAAGATCTAGTAGTTAATAGTTGGGATTATTTATTTCCATTTTTCCTTAGTTAAAATAATACCTTTAACAAAAATGTTAATCTCTTCAAACATATATATTTTACTAGGTTAGTAAATCGTGTATTATTGTTTGACATTAAAAGCAATAAAATTTAAAAATAATTAATCAACATTTTCTTAAATTTGAATTTAGTATAAAGTTATAAATAACCAAATTAATTCCAAATAATTACATCTTAATTTTTATTTGTGGTAAAACAAATGGAAAATTAACTACAAAATAATAGAAAAATTAATTACAGATTTATAGTAAATATATTAATTAAATTTAAATGTTGACTATTTTGAAAAATCCCTAAATTTGTGGGAAGTAAATATAAATTGATAATGTGATTAGTGGTTTGGCCTCCAAGTATGGTTTACAGTGTCAGTCTTCAGGTGTTGGAATCATTTTGTTAGTGCAACAACTTGAGTTTGTTTATATTATGGGAATACTTGCATTTTACCTGGATAAAGAAAACTGAGTCATAGTGTGTTTGCACGCAGCTGTCCCAGTTTAATACATTGTTGATGTCAACTAGGCCTACATTTCCCTTGTGCTGCCTCGAGATGAGACTTCGATGCTTAATTTGTTTGTGTTGTTCAAAGTTCATCACATAATGGTTTTATACATACTTCGAACTATGAATACGGCAGCCTCTTACGGCTGTGTGCATATAATGTATATATGTGTGGCTGTCGGGGGACAAAAGTAAAGTTGCACTAATATTAACGTTATTTTACTAATTTCGTGAAAATAACGTTAAAAATGACAGACGGTTAATGATGCATCATGTGGTGGCGTTGATAGCTAAAAGACAAAGGGGGTACATGCACCAATCGTGTTTGTCCCGATTGCTAAGTGTTATGTGACTTATGTCCAAGGCTTGATACAAAACCACTATCGAGCCGGGGGTCTCACTGGAAGCAGTCTCTCTATTCCCACGGGTTAGAGGTAAGACTGTCTACATCTTACCCTCCTCAGACCCCACCCTAGCTTTTGCTATTGGTGGGATTAACCGAGTATGATAATGATTTCTACAATTAGTAGTTTGATGTATGGGAACCTTGTGAGAACACTTTGCGCGTGGAATTCAACTTAAAGAACCATAAAATCTCTTCGAATAGAATTTGAACATTATGTCAAGATAATGACCTCAAAACAAATATCATTTCATTAAGCTTTAATCAACTTAACATGTCACACAAGGAAATTGTGCAACTTTTAACATCAATAAATTAGAACACGCCATTTTAATAACTAGAAAAAAAAGGCATTTTGAAGTAGAGAAAACACACCAAACAACAATGAAGAAGTAATACAAAACTTGCATGATCCAATCCTTAAAGCTTTCAAAACCTCTACATATAGCGTAGATGGTGTCGATCAAACCATTTCGATTCCATCAACTTCATCTTCAACCTCCTCCTGCAACCATGTAATCCATCGATAGGCATAGACCATGACGCATGCTAGAAACACAAATGGCTGAAGGACACTAGGCAATAGAATTGATGTCAAAGACACCACTAACAAGGATCCAAACACTATTCTTCCTTGTCGCGCAATATTCACATACACAATATTGCTACGATAATACCTTTCCTCAACGTCGCATGACACCCCATAAGCGAGTACACTGCCTGATGCAACAAATACAGCTTTCGGGTGTGTTTTAAATGGAGAATCGGATTTTAGTTGAAGAATGTTAAGAAGAGCCGAAACAACAAAAGCAAGAATGGTGTTGTCAAAAACGTGTGGTTCTTGTGAAAAATAACGTATAAAACGTTTGTAAACACGTCGTATGGTGGCCATTAAAGTGTGTTATAAGGTTTGTTGCTGCAGGTAGAGAGGTGAAAAAAGATGATGAAGACTTCAGTATATAAAGAAGGTATGAGTTCAAGAAGACAGTATTTGAGGGGCAAATTAAAACTTATTTCTATACAATTAGAAGGGGTAATTGTAATATATAATAAATATCATATCAACAATTAATAAACTAAGGCTTGCTTATAGTATGATGCCCTCATATTTAAGGGGTGAATAAAGATCTTTGGTCTACATGGATATATGGAATAAGAAGGTCCTTGATGGAGTTGCTAAAATAATGAGTTGATGTAGACATAATAAATCTTTAAACTGTATATATGGGCTCATTTGAGTCGACAAAAATTAGTTAATGAGTCAATCATTATAGGTATTAAACCAACTTGCTTAATCCTTGTAATCCTACCGTAATCCAGCCGACTTGCTGGATTGAACCTGCCCAACCCAATAGTAGCTCGTTTGAGTCGGGAATTACATAAGGGAAAATCACCAAAATAGCCCTTGACCAACCATTTTTACCAAAATAGCCACCTCCCATTTCTTGGGAGAGTCGGCTCACGATTTCCGAGGCATCTAAGGTCTCTTCAAGAGGCTTCGGCCCAAAAACCAACCGTTGAGCGACACGTGTCATTATTAGTGGGACACCTCTTCGAGAGGCTTTGGGGACAGGGAGACCTCTCCGAAAGGCTTCACGGACAGGGAGACCTCTCTAGAGGCTTCACAGCAACCACCACCATCTCCACCTCCACAGCAACCACCCACCACCATCACCATCGAACATTTCCACCATTACCACATCACCACCGAACATTACCGCCATCACCACCGGTCACCATCTTAGGAATCGACGACGAACATTCACAAACCATCACCACCGGTCACCACCTTAGGAATCGACGACGAACATTCACGAATCGACGACGCACATCTCACGAATTTCAGGTTGGTTTTTATTTAGTTGTTTATGTTTCTGTTTTTTTTTTCTTAATGATGACGGTTGGGGTGGTTGTGGGTGCGGTGGTGGTGGACAGTTGCTGTGGTGGGGGTGGTCGGTGGTTGTTGTGGAGGTGGGGTTGGTGGTGGGTGATTGCTGTGGAGGTGGAGATGGTGGTGGTGGTCCCTGAAGCCTCTTGAAGAGATGTCCCGCCTTCTTGGAGAGGTGTCCCACTAATAACGACACGTGTCGCTCAACGGTTGGCTTTTGAGCCGAAGCCTCTTGGAGAGGCCTTAGATGCCTCGGAAATCGTGAGCCGACTCTCCCAAGAGATGGGAGATGGCTATTTTGGTAAAAATGGTTGGTCAATGGCTATTTTGGTGATTTTCCCATTACATAGCCCAATAAACTTTGAACACACTGAACTGCAGATACATATCAATGGCAGATGTAAATGATCTTTCACCAGTGGTTTCTGACCCAACAGTTCAAGTGAGAGATATCCGTGATTTTGTCTATCTGTTAATCATCTTTTTGCAACATTGATATCAGTCTTTTCCGTGTTATGATTTAAATATGAAATATTCCATTTAGGAAAAATTAAAGCATTGTGGGTCACTAGTATCTGGGTATAATGGTGTTGCAAATGATTAAATGATTATGTATATGCTGTTGTATTCTGTTGAAGAAGATTGCAGGACAACAGTTTGGAAATAACAAGAAGATGGCGAAAATGGATCATTGGATTCTTTCCAATTCGGGGGGGGGGGGGGGGGGGGGGGGGGGGACTTCAGTTGTTTATTAGGTGAAGGAAAAGATGTATATGATACCTACAATCCTCATGCTAAAGCCAACTTTGCCACTATTTTTACTATTTTGTACGCTTTTAACAAGCCCATATAAACAGTTTCTTCCTTTTGTACATGAGATTTTGGATGCTGGGAAAGCCTACAGAAAATAAAGACACCAGTCCAGTGTACACAACTTAGAGTATTAGGTGGGCAGTTCAAGAATAACTGAAAGGCTACTTTATATGGCTTAAAACATAAATTAGATCTTGGGTTTAAAAAGCACACCTAAGGTGCGAGACGATCTAGAAAACGCCTCAGGGAGTGTGGTTTGTAGGAGGTTAATGTGTAAAAGAAATCAAAGGGATTTTCTTTTTCAGGAATTTTACTTTTAATCTGCTTGATCATTTATTAAGGTTTGTGATCATATGAAAATGTTTTACCAAACTAAGTAAAGACATATAGTTCATGTATTGTATGATGAAAGATTTCACATTCAGGGTTATTGTGGTGTTTTAAACTACAAATGTATGTTCCATAGTATAGCAGTATAGCACTAGAAAGAGGGATTGTGGATTTATATTTAAACATTTTTTGTTACTGTTATCTAAAGTCATGATCATTATTATTACATAGTAACATAATAAGTGATAGTTGAGGGGTATAAAATGTATTAAGTCATAATAGATGGACTAAAAGTGTACTAGCAAGTGGTATCAACCAAACTAAACACTATCTAGACAACAAACATCTATCATACTAAGATGCTTTAACAAAACCGAAAGGCTATAAGGTATCTGATCATACCAGATCTACAAACCAACTCAGATCCTTAAAAAAACAAAAGAGAAAACACCGCGAAAAATATAAAAACAACTAAATAAGTCATCAGAGCCTAAGCTTTGATACCATGTCAAATTTGGTATCAAATCAACAATCAACTGTAAACTTATTTTTATTAAAAATAACTTAAAAGAACTTCAAACAAATCAAAAGTTACAAGACTAAAATAAGAAAATAATCAACAAAATATTCTCAGTATCACCAACTAATCATCAAAATGATGATCTGTACAAACTATACCACATGCTCAACAACAATAGATCCTGAAACTATCAAAGATCTACTAAACTAAGCAAGAGACAGAGATTTGAGATGATCTCAATACAAAACCTAAAGCAAATGAAACCCTAGGAAAGAGAACAAACAAAACTATATGGAGATTCACAAATAACAAATAAGACCATCAAGTATCAAAAGACTAAGGTTTTGTTTGTTTCTGAAGAGGTAAAAAGTCTGTAGTCTGCGGATCACATCTGTATACATCTGCAGGAGAATAGGTGGACCAAAGGTTTGCAGTCTGCAAGAAGAAGACTGTTTGTTTGTTAACGTTAGTAACGTAACCTAAAACAACAACCCACCATAACCATAACCGACCACAACCCACCAGAACCCATCATAACCACGGTGAACCAACACTACCCACCATAACCATAGCCCACCACAACTCACCATAACCATAACCATAACCATAACCATAACCATAACCATAACCATAACCATAACCAACCACAATCGTTCCTTTCTTCCCTAATTTTAATGATATCATAATGTTATAGAAAAGTGTAAGAGTTGAATCTTGACTATTAATCAACTAAAATGAAAAACTAGGTGACATTTTCATAATAAACTAGAAGTTAGTTATTCTTGAGTTGTGAAATCAAAAGAAACAGTTGCAATAGACTTTATTTTTTGTTTAAATTTGGTTCATAACTTCACTTTTTTCCTTTTTTTGTTGAAAAAGCTTCATTTTTTTTAAAAATGCAATAAATTAGGAGGGAGGGGATTCGATGGCGGCGAGGGGGTGGTGGCGACGGGGAGGGTGGAGGGCGGTTGCGGCGGCGGAGGGGAGGAGAGAGGAGAAGGAGAAGAAGAGAAAAAGGAGAAGAAGATGAAGAAGAAAGGTGAAGAAGGAGAGAAAAAAAATAGAAGAAGAAGAAGAAAAGAGAGGAGAAGAAAGAAGAGAAGAAGAAAAAGAGGAGAAGGGGTTGGCAGAGATGGGAAGCCCTTGGTCCATGTCTGCATAAGAAAGAAGACGCGCAGACGTTTTTAAGTGTAAGGTCTTCCAAAAAACAAACAATATGCACACCTTAAATGTATGCGCGAGTCTGCGCGGCGCAGACAAAAGAGGTCAGGAGTGCTTCTGAGAAAAAACAAACACCCCCTAAGAGAATCACCTCTTTATAGCTTGGATAAGAAGCGATGTATAATATTTAGACTGGCTTATGAAGCCCATAAGAATATGCCCAAGTCGAAGCAAAAAACAAGTCCATCATTGTTCAGCCATTGAGCCCACAATCTCCTCATCTACGAGCCAGCTAGGGGTGTTCATGAGCCGAGCCGAATCAGGCCAAACTCAGGCTCGGCTCGGATTTGAAACCAAACTAGAAATTTAAGCTCGAGATTGGCTTGGTTTTTAACAGAGCCGGCTCGGCTCGGCTTGGTTTGGCTCGAATTTGAAAAGAAATATTAAAAATAACTTTCAAAATTTAGTAGTCTAAAATATTATTCATTAGTTCAAAATAACATATTCAAAATAAGTTCAACTTCGTACATTACAAGCTAAAATCAAGTTCAACCTAATACAAAATAAGTTTTAAATTTCAACGAAATACAATATAAGTTCATCAATATATGAATTAACCTCTAAATATGAAATAAATGTCTGATTGCACTCATAAATACTAATCTCTTAAAAATCAAAAGCATTATTAAGTTGATCACTTGTTTACTTGGACAATTATCATTATGCTACGGTTTAATAAAATAAATTGATTAGCTTTAAATTCAATCCCAAATACACAATTGCTATGCTACCATTAACAAACAATAAATATGTATCGTGTTTCCCCTCTTTTAAACATTTTTATAGTATATTATATGTATATAAAAATAACTACTTTATCCCCCGAGAGCATCCCGTGATAGACAAATCTGTTATAAAGTGATAAAATGTGTGTACCGTAAAAGGAGTAGGCTGTTTTTTCATGAAATTATTTTGTAAAGGATCAACACTCGATAACTCATAAAACCTACTTCTAATTCTATGTATGCACCTCTTGCTTGAGTGAAGTCTCTGTACAACTTTGTCATTTCCTCAAGACACTTTAAAACTGCGATGTGAACCTGGAAAAAACAACCAAATTGGTATAAAATGATGTCATGATGATAATAGGTGATTCTAATGTATAAAGTGAGCATATGTTAAAGAATGACATACATGTTTAATCTTTATTATGGATAAACAATCGATCACCTTGGAATTCCTTCATTGCCATTAGCATTAAGTCGATGAGAAATTCTTCATCTTCGATGATGATTTTGCATCTTCAGTATATATTCTGCATAAGGAAGCTTTCATTATTTCCTACCTCTACTTTTACCAGAATGACTAATTTGGATGGGTAGAACAATGGTGTTGAACAAATGTATGAGCTGTAAAGGATTTATTCGCATCCGTATCGAATAACACATGTGCATGTATTGAATTAACAAGAAAAATACCTGCCACCACATTAGGTTCAATCTTTGCTTCTTACGCGATTAGTTGGAAGGATCTTGCTTGTGCTCTTGGAGTCTCTTCCTTTGACGCTTTAGCTTCACCTTCTTTCAGCAATTTAGGATACGTCGCTTTCACGTGACCTGGCTTGTAACACTTGTAACATATACTCACCTTTGTGAGGTAATCTTTAAGCATGTGCCCGGTTTTGTTGCAATTGGCGCATGGCTTATTCTTGTAATAACATTCCATTTTGTGGGATTGGTGGCAAATGTTACAATTTGTTGGGCTCTATTTCAGATTGTTCTTGACCGAATATTCCTTCTTCCTTTGTTTCTTTGAGGGGTTTGGATTCGTATCTGTTGCCCTCCTTTCCCCCATCTCGATTTGTCTATTAAGCTCAATCTCCCAGTTACGGGCAACATCCACTATCTCAGTTAAAGTTTCATACTTGGAAGACTCTAGAAATTCTCTATACTCCCCACTTAGCATATTGTGATAGTGATATACTACGTCAAAAATGGGCTTTAGCCACACTAAAAAACTGTGACCATATGACTTTTGCCACACTTATTTTTTCCAGGTCAAGTGTGACTAAAGGTCGAGTCATCGTAGGTATCATACGGTCACATTCACACTTTGTGACCGTAGCTACTAAAAAGTGTGGCTAAAGGGTAGCATCGTTTCTTGTTGGAATCAAGTATTCTATCCATTAAGTGTGGCTAAAGGTTAGCAACCGTCACATGAAATTACTTTAAGTGTGATTGTTTCAGTTATATAGTCATATGGGTTTACTAAAAAAGTTTGTTTTAGCCACATCATTTTAAAAAAAAAAGTGTGGCAAAAAGGGTTGTAATCAAGTATTATGTCCCTTAAGTGTGGCTAAAGAATAGTAACGACAACATGAAATTTTTTAAGTGTGACTAAAACCTATTTCTAGACACACAATTCAATTTTGTAATTTGAAGTATGACTATTGTATAATATTTGGCCACACATATTTTTTTTGTCCATGACATTTACTATCATTTCGTCACACAACAAAAAACAAACTAACAGTGGTGTGGCTAATGGGTATGTAAAGCCACACAAAATTTTGTAATTTTAAGTGTGACTATTATCTTACCTTTGGTCACACGTAATTTTTTTCCCATGACGTTTGCAATCATTTGGTCACACAAAGAAAAACAAAGTGACGAATATGTGGCTAATGGTTATGTAAAGCCACATGAAATTTTGTAATCGTAAATGTGGCTATTTTCTAACCTTTAGTCACACATATTTATTGTGATTCTATGTGACCATCTTTTTTGTAATTATCCATTTTATTTTTATTTTTTGGTAAAATAAAAACTACAATAAATATGAAAAAGCTTAAAAACCAATTCATATTAATAGTAAGAACCCAAAATCCATACATAAGTTTTCAAGTTAAATACTAAATACATAATCTTCTAATGAAAACCTATCTACAAAAGTTCCAACCGAAATAGCTGTGCACATAAAGTATGAACTATTCTTTGTTGTTTTCTTCAAGTCCATATGATCCATGCTTTTAGATTTGGAAGTGCTGCAAATTTGTATCTATGGGTTGTTGGGAAGAAGTGCTATCCACAATGTATCTAGAAAAAAAAAAAAAACAATCATAGCTAATTGTAAGAAAAATATAAAGATTTATTTCCTTTAGGTGAACGAGTCGATTGGGTCAAAAGTATAAAGAATTTGCTATAGTAAGCCTAGCCAGCTTGCTACCTTGATCTTTTTCCATCATAGTGGAACTTGGATCCAAGTGGTCTAAGATAATTTAAACATTTCTCACTTGCGTGCTCACAAGACGAGATAGAATCTCCATAATAATTTGACCTGTATTATCACTGTTAGAGACTTCATCACAATTGTAGAACAATGATTTTTGATCGAGAAATGATGCCAAGACTAAAAATACTTATAATAGTTATTACCAAATTTCATTATACCTGATTCTTTGTAATTATTTAGTGACACAATGATCTTATGAAAACAAACTCAAACACCCTCGTTGTAGTATGTTTACAGGGGAATCTTTCTCAAAAGTCAAATGCTTAAAGAGTAACTTACCTAGGAGGGAAATGCACCACTTTTCTGGATAAGTGTCTGCACGAACAACATTGGCAGAGGTATCTTCTCTACCTGATCAAACAACCATTGTGCCAATTCAAACTAAAAGCAAGCATGTCAAACCTTATAAATAAAGTCAAGTTGACTCGCCGATTTGTCCATCTTTTTAAATTTTAAAAGTGACTATTTTACTAAGGTGATCACATAAATATGTTACTAAAAGAATAATCTAATTTTCTTGAATAAAGTGGCTTAGAAAGTTGTTAGCATTTGACCCATTTGGTTTGTTTTGATGTTAGCCATATCTTTTTAATTTTAACCATCTGACCCCTTGAAGATATAACATAACCAACACCAGCCCGTAATAAGTTAAATTATTAAATGTGTTCAAATTGCCAACCAACAATTCACATGTTATACACTTATACAATTGTAAAAACATTTACATATCAAAACTTACTGCATCATTGGATTAACTTTCGAAGTTCAACATCCATTTTCTCCTCTTCTTCCTCATGATCTTCTTTGTTTCCATCATCTAATCCAAATTGTGTTTAACATATACAAGATGCCTCCCATTTGCATAAAAATGACAATGTAATAATATCGTGTAAGAACCAATCCAAAAATAGCATCATGCCTGAATAAAAATTGGACAATTATAATAAGACATGAAAGGGGGGAAACGCATATGCATTCCTGATATGGGGCATCACTCGCACCACCTTAATTGACATATTCATTCAGTTCCGGTGAGTATGAGTAATATGACAAGATAACAAGTGGTTGAAGAATGCCCATTGATGAGAAAACCATCTGCTATGGGAAAAGGTTTTCCAGGGTCAGGTGTTTGAGATAGCACCTGAAAATAAAACAAAACACATAATAAGACATTTCTTTGTCATTAAACAAATGTTACATGTTTGAAATTTTTTTAAAGAAACAATTGCTATTATTAAACGTATTATGGGAGAACTAAACAACTAACTAATCTATCGAATACAACATAGATGCAATCTCTTTGGGATTTTTCTTTACTGTGCCTCCAAATTTATAGAATTAGTTTGACTTGGAAAAAAATATTTAAATTTCTAATTTTTGGTTTTGCAGAATATAGAGTTTTGTATGTATAAAAATACACCACAATCTTTTTAAGAAAAACATGCTAGATTACTAGTTCTAAACATGCATATGACGGTATGACCATGTATTGATCACAAATTTACAAACTAGAAACATAAATATGACAGTATATATAGTTACAAGAGAACATTTTGTTTGAGATACATGTCGTTTGAATCTATGTTATCAAAAGCGCGCCAAGGCGCGAGGCGCACCAAGTGGTCTGTGCCATGTGAGGCACGCGCCTAGGCACTGAGGCGCACTATTTCAGGCTGATTTCTGACCACATTCAGGCTAGAAGTTGCCTAAACCTCTAAAACATCCTAGATGAGCCTTTAACAAGTCCTAAACAACCCTAAAACATCCTAAAGTAGCCCTAAACAAGCCTAAAACATCTCTAAAATCCCTAAAAAAATGTATTTTATACTATGCGCCTAATTATAAAAAGACCTCGTTTTTTATGCGCCTTGCACCTAGGCTCCGGGCTCAGCCTATGCGCCTAGGCGTTTTGACAACTATGTTTTGAATACACAAACGAGCAAACAATATTAGCCATAAGCAATGATGATAGTCATTCTAAGCCAACGTTCTGCATACCATATATCTCTCACGTAACTAAACATTTTATCAATTTACAACTATTGTACTTGGATAAAAAGAGGCCATGGATCTTTATACCAAATTGGGTTATACAAGAAACTACAAAATACAAATACAAACACAAACATGATACAAACCATTAACTAGCCTATATGGACACATTCAAAGTATAACCTTAGTTTATATCACCTTAATCATTTACCAGATAATCAATAGCCATAATTATTGTTTAGCAAAAAAAGTTATACATAGTACAAACACATAATTAAAAGACCAAAAGAACTAATTAATTGCTAATCAATTAGAGAAACAACTTACATTCAAAAGATGCATTTCAATTCAGTTGAGACTGTACAGGAAGGTTTAATAAAATAAGCTAAAATAACCAAACATCACAGCAAACATGCTACAGGGTACGGCATACATAAGTGTCACAGACTCACCGGCTTACCGTCACCACCGGTAAAAAAACAAACGGCAACTGCACTTTCATCTCCGGTGTGCATAGACTCTACATTCATCTTCAAAGTTGTTGGTAGATTTTGTTGCATAACAGAGCTGACATTCATAGAGACTGCATTTTAATCTCCGCCACCACCATTTCAAAAGGACACGAAAATAAGGAGGAAGTTGGGGAAAGATAACTTATATAAGCATCTAAAAAATTGACAACACCATAGTCATCATAAGGTCTTTTTTCATCACTTTTTAGTTTGTACCGGGGGGACCCAACCCGATTGCAAATAGGTTTGGCATATGAAGTCCATAAACATTGCGCAGATATCATGTTTTAGTTTTGTTTCTGAAGCAACAATCTTGAAAAGAACAGGTCTTGTTTGGTCATTCGAATGGCGGCAAAACGACGGAAAAGAGTTGTCGGAGGATGTGAGGGCGGTGAGATGTCAAATGTGTTAAGTTAGGAAGAAAGAGATCGGAAAGTAAAGAAGATGATGTAGTTGTGATTGGGGAAACAATGAAAGTCGCTATTTAGGGCTTTTGATGAGGATGGGGAGGATTTTTGTGAACTAACTTGATTTGAAGGAGTTGAAATTCAAAGCGGGATTAGGTTGGAAGCGAAATCTTTTAAAGTGAAAATGTTAGGAGGGAATTTAAAATTTTGAAAAACTTAATATTAGGTGCGCAAACAAGTCGAGCTAAGAGTCAAGATCATTTAACACAAAGCTCGAGCCCATCTCGACTCAAGCTTTGTTTTTAATACTCAAGCTTGACTTGTATATCGCTTTTCAAACTCGAGCTTAGCTCTTTTATTATTAATTAAATACGTAATATTATATAGAATTATTGTTTTATATATAATTTAGATAGTTTTCCATAATATTATAAATAGTTTTGTTAATACTTAAATATATATTTAAGATATTAATTGTGACATAAATGATTTACCGTTGTTCGCAATGATCCACCAAGTCCCATTATAGTCCGTTAAGATATATATTTGAAATACCATTGTTCTTTGTGATCAACAAAGGCCTGATATGGTCCATTAAGACATATATATGGTATGTTAAGACCTATAATGTTTACTATTGCTCATTGTGACCCATTAAGGCCCAATATAATTATATGATCTGATATTGTCCACCATGATCTATTATTAAAGTTAACATGGTCTATTAAGACATTTATGATCTATTATTTTCCATTGTGATCCATTTAGGCCAATATAGTCTATTAAGACATGTATGATCTACTATTTTCCATTATGATCCATTAAGGCCCATTGTGGTCCATTGAGACATACCATCTACTATTGTCCATTGTGATCCATTAAGTCATATAAGATATACTGTTGCCCATTATGACCCATTAAGCCCTAATATGGTCCATGTATAGACATATGATCTATTATTACGCTTTATGATCCATGGGCCTAATATGGCCCATATGAAACATATGATCTACTATTTTGTGCTATGATTCATTAAAGTTCAATATGGCCCATTAAAACATATACTAACTACTATTGCCCATTGTGATTTATTAAGCCCAATATTGTCCACTAAGACACAGATTCTACTATTGCCCCATTCTAATTCATTAGGCCTCACACTAAGACATTTACATTCTCCAATTGCCCCATTCTACCTTCAAACATTTTGTGCCGTAACGATCATTTTCATAACTTATGCCGGTACCCACTTTTTTCATTTAAAGACGGGTACTTCCATCACCAGTATCGGTTTGGTACCGAGATTATATCTACTCATTACAACTTAGTCTAATCATTTAGTACCTAATACGACATGATAAACCCCATGAACTTCAAAATTAAGACATTTGTTATATATTCTTACCTAGACTAGTTATACTGATATATACACACACATATTTAAATAGAAATTACTACAATAATAAGCTGAAAAGTTACAATTTTATGTATTTTGTTTATTTATGTTAAATAATGTAATTTTTTTAATTGAGATTACCATTCAAAAGGGAAGTTTTAGAGGGAATTTAAAATTTTGTAACTTTTAAAAGGGAAATAATTTTAGAGGGAAGTTGTATTATTATAACCACATGAAGTCACTACTATAATATATGCCTCATAAAAAAATGTCATGATTTCTAACATATAGTAAATTGATGACACATATTTTTACATGTCATTAATTTTTTTTTTTAAACGGCCAACAAACATTTATGCCCGACTATTCAGGAGAGTCCCCACACTATGGACAGACCCCCACGACCAACCCAGTAGAGGGCTCATACGTACCTCGGGCGGCTGGCGTAGTCAGGCCCGCCCATGCAGTTCCCGAAACCGGGGAAAACCCAAACCCTCACCCACCCGTAGGCACGACCGTGAAGGATTGGTAAAACCCGGGTGAGATCAGGACTCGAACTGATAACCATAGGCCAGGAGTCATCTATCATTTCTTGTTATGTCATTCGTGGGAATCGAACCCGAAACCTTCAAGAAAAATCTCTGCTCTATTCACCAACTGAGCTACCTGTAAATGACCCAAGTCATTAATTTAGTTTCATAAAAAACATGACAATATCAAAATAAAATATGTGTGTTTATATGTTTCATATTTTTGTGTCAATCTATATTTTTCTCAAAAATTTTATATTCCCTCCTCATCATTCATTCTCCCGCATTTATTCATTCTCCAAACTCTTTATGCTAAACATCATAATCCCTCACAAACTCATTATGCTAAACATCGAATACAATTTCTCATTTATTCATTCTCCAAACTCTTTATGCTAAACATCAGAATCCCTCACAAAAATTCCAACCTTCGACTGATCGATCGACACTGAAACGATTAGGTTCAAGTTACAATCCTAGATTTCCATCTTTCGTTAACATTCATCGCACACACATTCCTTCTAACCCCACATAGCCGTCGCCACCCCCTAAGATGGTAAAATATGGAAAAAAAAAACATCACCGCTAAGGTTTCTTTCTCTCCAGTTATTGTTTCTGATTGTTCTCTCATTTGTCTACTCTTCATTTAGTTTTTGTTTTTTCTGATTATTTAGTATTGTAAACCCTAACTGTAGTTATAGGAATCGGGTTGTTAATTTTTATGCCTGTTAGTTAGTACACTTAAATAGGGGGTGTTTGTTTGATAATGGGGTAAAGGCAAAATAGACAGTAGCAACGGTTTAGTGGAAAATTAGACATAATTATGTTCTTCTCTTTGTCTGCAAGATGGGGAGGTGGCTCAGCTTGAGCATGTATTTATTCAGGGCAGTGAAGTCAGGTGTGTATTCGTTCTTTGAGGAAATATGAAGGCATCTTAAGATGTGATGCGAGTAAAGAACCGCCCCTGCCATAGCTCCGGCAACGGCAACGATCGATGGCATTAGAGAAGGTGAGATTAATGGATAGAGAAGTTGGATTTCTTTACTAGTTTGTTCCTTATGGTTTTTGAATAGGATTGAAAGATTTGGGGATTCTATAGAATTATTTTATATGCAATTTTTTTTTTCAAAATCGTGAAGTTGTTTTCATTTGTTGGTTACACGTTTTGTCAAAATAGTGCATTTTTTTTCTTCGAAAGTGCTTTTGAAACTTGGAAGTTCAGTGCTTTTAGAATCTTGTTTTTGATTTTGGTTCTTCTTAATTGAAGCTTTAACGATTTTAGTTGTTTTCTTTTTTATTTTAGTTGAAGCTTTATAATTTAGACCTGAAGAAGTAAGGGGCCAAGACATTTGGAATAACTGTGTTATTCACAGTGTTGCCATCATAGGTTTGTCTCTCTTATCGTTTATTTGATGTTTTAATCACTCTCTATTTAGTATTTACGAGCAATATTATTTCAATTTTCTCATTCATTTTTTAAGAAGAGTACAAGTTATTGCTTCAAGTTTTCTGAACATTGATGCACAAAGAGTCTAGTGGAGTTATGTTTGTTGAGCATGAATCTGGGTTAGAAACATATATAGAGTTCGAGTTGTTGGATGATTGAATGTATGGGTGGGAGCTTGTTTAGTCTGTTTCTTTATTTTTATGGCTATGGATTTATGTGTTGTTTATAGGTTTAGCTGTCTGAGTAGGGAATAGATATACATGGGAATTCTTACACCTAATCTAAATTGGTCATTAGGCTGAGGCGATATTGAAGCATAACATGCAGCAAAGAATAGAGTTATTTTGATCCGTTTGATAAGGTAAACTTTAGGAATTAAGTGGGGGTATTTATCTACAGGCTTCATGGGTTAAAAAGGGTAAAAATGAGTAGTTTGAGCTGCACACAGTCCTGTAACAGCAACATAATTACTGCAGATTGGTCAACCTCAAGGCTAGTTATAGTTATTAATGATAGTCGATGTTGAGTACTACTACTTATATTAATTAAACATCATTTGAGGACTGCAATCAACCTTAAAACAGGGTTGTTTTTGGTCCATAATATTAACCATAATTGGCTGAAAAAATTGACCGACTCATAAGTGAATGGGCCACAATTGCAAAAATTGAATGATTCATAAGTGAATGGGGCGGGCACAAGTGCATAATACACCACCTCGGCTTGTGTTAATTTAACATCATTTGAGGACTATACTACCCTTATGTTAATTTATCAACATTTGAGGAACCTATACTACCCTTAGTTGTTAAAACACTCCTTTATTAAAGAAGCTAAACCCCCAGAGCTCAAACTCTTTGCGGACTTACCGCCACTGTAGCATCGTGTGAAAGCGCTCCAGGTATGCAATTGTAGCTTTATGGTATCTACAACTTAACTCGCCCATGTGTCTTTGAAAAAAATTAACTGGCCTGTGTAGATATGATTTGTGAAATATATGCAGATTAAAGATGTTGCTCAACTAGCTCTTAAGAAGATGCCCTCAACATAACACGAAGCCATATCACAAGTTAGATGCACTACTTTGTTAATGAAGTTAACGTGTTTGTATTTCTTGGTATTATTCATCCTGTACATATTGTTAATAAAAGACTGTATAGCCATAAAATAATTTACTTCTTGCACTCTAAAATATGAGTTTTAACTTACTTTTCAAACTTTGCCAAAGATAAAAGGCGATAATGAAATTCAAGATATCAAGGAAGATGTAAATTTAACTTCAGTGTCAGTAAAGTAAGTCTAATTTTGAAATATTATCGTAGATTTGGAATATTAAGCTAGAATTTAATTGTTAACCATTATTATCTGCTGCAGGATGAATCCAACTCAAAGGCTACCAGTGGCAAAGTAGATTCCACAAGCCAGTTTGTTTCTATGTCAATGCTCAACTTACAGTTACATTTCAGGACAACTGGCCCGGAGATCTGGGAAGACACAAATGGAAAGGTTGATATACTTATAAAGTGGAAGATGAATCATGTTTACACGGATGTGGATATGAATAACATTCGGGGAAAAAACGGTCAAGTTATGTGAGAACTTTTATTTTCAAGTGATTGTATTTTAAGTCTCGACGGATGTACCGACACAATATTTTTTGAAATAATATTTCATCTTATTAATATATGTATCTTATTTTGAAATAGATTTATTGATATATATATATATATATGTGTGTGTGTGCGCGCGTGTGTCGTTAAAGAGTGTCACAAACGTGTGTCATAGACTGGTGTAATGAAAGAGTGTCATGAAATGATGACATGCGGATGCGTGTCATGTTAATTTTATGTATGTCCTTCAACAACACTTTTTTTGTGTGTCATAAGCACCCTTTTATGATGCGTAATGCGCATCAAGGAAGGTGTTTTTTCTAGTAGTAAGTTTTCTAATTTTAACTATGACTATCGTCTACATTTTGGTCAGACCTATTGTTTTCGTGATATTTACTATTATTCTGTCACAAAAAAAGTGACGATGTTGTGGTTAATAGTCATATAAAGCCACAAAAAGTTTTATAATTTTTAGTATGACTATTATCTAATCTTCGGTCACACAATTTTTTCGCCATAACATTTGCTCGTCAGACAAAAATAAACAATGACAATTGTGTGGCTAATAGGTATGTAAAACCACATGAATTGTTGTCACTTTAAGTGTGGTTCTTGTTTAACCTTTGGTCACACATATTTTTTACATGACATTTGCTATCATTCCGTCACACAAAAATAAACAAAGTGACGATGGTGTGACAAATGCTTATGTAAAGTCACATCAAATTTTGTAATTTTAAGGGTGACTATTGTCTAGCCTTTGGTCACACAATACTATATGTGGCCATTTGCATTAAATTTTAGCCACACCATCAAACAAATATTATGGCTGTAGATCACATTTGGCCACACTTTTCTAGTGTGGCTACTAAATGTCACGATTTTTTTCTTAAAGTGTGGCTAAAAGATTCGAAAAGTTGTGTTTTTCGTAACATGAAGCAAATAATGTGGTCGTAGATCACATTTGGCCACACGTTTTTGAGTGTGGCTAGTAAATGTCACATTTTTTTCTTGAAGTGTGGCTAAAGATTTTGAGTTGTTTTACAATGGTCACATAAACACGTAAGATGTGTGGCGAAAATTGGGCTGTAAGTTTTTCACATGTTAAAAATGACCTTTAGCCACACATTTAATCAAAACTTTAGTTTGTGAAGGGAAAATCCCATTAATTTTATCAATGGTTTCTCCTTTTGCCTCAAATTCATGAATTCCTCCTTGATCTTGCTCACCACTGCCCTAGGGCTATATGGTGTTTGAGGAAAGGTAGCTTGAACTCTTCCCATGTCATGTTTCGTATATTTTTCGTCCTCTTTCCCGCTTTTAAAACGTCCCACCAGGTTTTCGCATTGTCGCGGAGCTGCCCCGTGGCATAAGCCACTTGGTCATTAGAGTCACGGTGGCTTCTTTCGAACACACCTTAAATGTCGTCTATCCACTTTTGGCATGAAATTGGGTCCACCTCACCTTTATAAAGCGTTGGTTTACAAGCCATGAATTTGTCATAGGTGCATCCCTTCCTTTCTCTTGTCTTATCCCTATCCTAGGGGAGGTTCTCTTTTAGTTCATTGATCTTTTCATCCACATCGGCTAGGATAGCCCCTCGGATGTTTTCCATGAATTCATTTAAGCCCTTCTCAAAAGCTTTTCCTACCTCTTCGGAAATTCTCTCATCGATCTCTTCCCAAGTGAGGGGGTTTGTTTCATTACCAGTCTCATTCGACATCTTGATTTCTGAAATGTTCATAACAAATTTATTTACATTTCAGTATTCCTCATTGTTTTATTGTATGCGAGATGTAATGCCCCATGTACCATGTCCTGGTATTATGTTTCACATGGTTAGAGTTAAGTCTTAACTTACTCTAACCAATTGAATTTACTATGCATATCCCACCTTATGTTATTGCCTACTAAGTTGGGGCATTTCTTACTGGATTTCTTGATCAAACTTCAAACTGAACAAACAACCTTTGGCTCTGAATACCAATTGTAAGACCGTATCTCTTAATTATAGATTAAAGGCCTTAATGAGCGGTGAAAACACGGGATTGACTAATTATTTTAACGAGACTAAATTCTTAGACAACAAAACTTTCGCTCATTTCTATTACATGTAAGCAAGGCCGATTAAAGGGTTTATAGAAAACGGCTAGTTCAAGGTTTGAGTTGAGTACAGAGGAAGACTTAGTTTCATTATTTACAACCCAAAAGATTTTCCTAAATGATTCTATAAAAAAGTTTGGTCGTGTCTTGGTTTGTTCGGTTCATTTCCATTACTTGATCAACCATCCGGAAGTCCATCATACCCCAAACCTATCATAGAAACAACACACAAGGTTAGAAAGCATAAAAACAAGTTTTGAAAACAACAAAACCATTTCCAAGTTTGCCTGCCGTAAGCTAAGCTGCCAGCGTAAGCTATGCCGGCCACTGGACAAGTTTTTTGAAAGTGTCTGGCGTAAGCTCCCATTTTGACCCATTTGTGTATTCAAAATGATAACCATTTCATTATGTTTACTTGGATTCTTGATTCTACCATGGTTTGTAACCATGTTAAGGTTCCTAGACACACATCCGCTTCTATAGCCCACAGGACTATGTATGCTTTGGTTGTAAATGTCTAATTGTTTCTGTAACTATAATTCCCATGTAACCAAGTTTACCATCATAAGAACACTAACCCATAACTAAGTGCAATGATTCAAAAAGAGAATGACTAAGAACCATTACGTACCTTATAGCTTCCCCTTTTGGCGAGTGTCGGTTTCGCCTTTTACTTTCGTGGTCCCGCTTAAGCGGTCTAAACAAGCACCCAAGTGATTATGAATACACTCATGTTTATTCAACATAAGTTAACATATACAAATTCAGCATGAAATTATCATTAGTGACATTTTCACCAATGATTTAAACCATCAAGTTAAAAATCCAGGTTTCAGTTGAACAATTCATCAAACACTTGGTGAGCATAAATTGTAATTCATCTTGTTCTAACCTTTGACTAACTAGCCTACCATTTCCCAATCCAATAGCCCCTACCATGGTGTTACCCATGATTTGGCTACCACTATTCAATCACCAACATAATAATCGACCATAAACCTAAGATTTGTAGGGTTTATACTAAATAACCAAAAACCCACTTCATTCAACATATAACTTCTTAATAATAATGACTTATTGTCTAGTTTAATCATTGATTAGGCTAATTTTGCAGCTTCTAGGACTTTACTAATCTAGATTAAACCCTTATAATCAATTTCACACCTTATGATTCAACATCATGAAAACCCACAAGTGAGCAACATCATCAATCCAAGAATTTTCACATACCTTATGAACAGATTACAATGGAGACTTGTTTTTCATTAACATGCAGTGATTTAGTTGATGATTCCTCTTCCAATTGTGGGTTTTTAGCAAGGTTTGGTGTTGTAGGTGTGTGTGTGTGTGGGTGTGATGGGTGTTTTGGTCGATGGAAATCCCTAACCATCACCACAATTTGCGGAAGAGGCGAGATTTAGGGGTAGTGAAGTTTATAAAGGGAGAGGATGGACGTGTTTTAGTCAAGGAGGATGACATTAAAGAGAGATGGAAAACGTACTTTCACGATCTTTTCAACGACGGGATGGCTCACCATCAGGAAAGAGACAACCCAACTACCCAAACGACACAGCGGAATCACTGTTACTGTCGTCGTATCACTCAGGAAGAGGTGAGGACAACACTTAGGAAGATGGGAAAGGCTAAGGCAGTTGGTTCGGACAACATCCCGATTGAGGTATGGAAGTGTTTGGGAGAGGAAGGAGTTCAATGGCTAACTTTTTTCTTCAATCTTATATTTAAATCTGGAAAAATGCCAAATCAGTGGAGGAGTAGTGATGTAGTGCCTATATATAAGAACAAAGGAGACGCACAATGTTGTGGGAATTACAGAGGAATTAAACTATTGGGTCATACTATGAAATTATGGGAGAGGGTAATTGAGACTAGGAATAGAAGAGAAACTCATGTAACAGTAAACCAATTTGGTTTCATGCCAGGGAGGTCAAGTACAGAAGCGATATACATTCTGAGGAGTTTGATGGAAAAGTATAGGGAGAAGAAATGAGATCTTCATATGGTGTTTATTGATCTGAAGAAGGCATATGACAGTGTACCTCGTAACCTGATTTGGGATAGTTTGGAGGTTAGAGGGATTCCTAGAAAATATATCGACATAATTAGAGATATGTATGATAGGACTGAAACTAGTGTCCGAGCGCCTGTAGGGGATACTGAGTTCTTTCCCGTGGAGGTAGGGCTCCACAAAGGGTCCGCGTTGAGCCCGTTTCTTTTTGAAATTGTCCTAGATGAGATGTCTAAGTCCATTCAGGAGTTATTACCGTGGTGCATGCTTTTTGCAGATGATATAGTGTTAATCGCGGAAACTAAGCTAAGTCTGAATATGAGGTTAGAAGAGTGGCGATTAGCTTTAGAGGGAAAAGGTTTAAGGATTAGTCACGCTCAGACTGAGTACATGCACTGCGATTTCAGAGGGATTAACAACGAAGATGGCACTCAAATTACCATTGAAGGTCATGTGGTTCCGCAAGTAACCAAGTTTAAGTACTTAGTGTAACACCCCAACCAATGGTGGAATCATCGAGGTGTCACGTAGTGACGATTGTTCAAAAGCACATGGACTAAAATGTAAATATAATTATCAAAACAATTCCATTATTCAAAACAAAATACAAATTGTCTTATTAAAGCACTAGGTCCAACACATAAGCGTGAATAACAAAACTTGATCAAACTGCACCTGAAACATGTACAAAATATTTTGTCAACACATATAATGTATTGGTGAGCATATCTATTTAGTTCAAATAGTAATTCGCAATTTATGTGCTATAATATTTGTAATATGTAAAAGGGTCAAAAATCAAGTCTCACATCGTTCAACAAGCGTTCATACATCGTTCAATAAAAACCATAACAATGACCAATGACTTAACTCGTTCACGTAAGTCAATCAAGGGATGTAATTCGTAGTACTACTCATTGTTAGGTGTGGCCCAAAGGTTAATGACTTTGACAAATCGTTCAAACAATTTACACAACACATATCAATGAGCACATTGCTTTATAAAGAATATACGTACGTTTAATAATAATGGTACATGATTCACCCCAAAAGAGTAAAACAGTAAAAAATGGGTTAGATATACTCACAGTGTACGTAGGGATTTGATCCTACCGAACGATGAGTGTTTAAATAATAAGGATCCTAAACGATTTAACCTAAAGGAATAATAATTTATAAGATAATGAATCTTAAAATCTAAGGTATCGAGGATTGGGTACTTAGGGTTTTATAGATTAAAATTTGGGGATTTTAGGGTTTTTGAATTAAACCCTAATTTTTTTTAATTAAATAAATACGAATAAAAGTGAAAAAAATATAATAAACCAAATAAATATAAAAATTCTAATTCAAGTTTATTCTGGTATATATAAAATATATTCCAGAATTTTTAACTCAAAATTTTGATATTCTAGTAATTTATATTGATTTATTATTATTAATAATGAAATAATTAGGAAATAAATACAAATAAAGTGAAAAAACATTATTTTCATTTTTGAACAGTGGTTTAGATGTGTTATAAGTGAGAAATAATTTTATAAATTATTTTCCTTCTTATTTTTAATTAAAACAGAATTTAATTGAATTAAATCAATTAAATCTACATAAATTGTAAAAACGGGTAAAAATTATATTTTTACAGAAATTAAAATTAGTATAAGGTTTTATATGGTCAGGAATAACTCCACAAAAATTTTGGTATTAAAATGATTAAAAATGAATGTTTTATGAATTAATTATTATTTAAACAAAATAAATACATTAAAAATAAAAAAAATATTTTTCGAAAAAAATAAAATTACAAAAATAAACTTTAGAGTTTTGTGAAGCTCGAATAATTTTTATAAAATTTTTGGACCAGATTTGTTATTTTTAATAATTAATTGTATTTATTTAAGATATATATATATATATATATATATATAGGGGAGGGTTATCTTGAGAACGCTAAATATTGTGAGAACCGTGAGAACAAGTAAAAAAATCAATCAAAATCAAAATTTTTTAATACAAACCTCATTATAATCAAAATACAACATTAATAAATGAATTTTCTTTCCAAATAATTCATCTTTTCTTACAAAAACACTTTCAAATTAACTTTTTACACATGTGTAAATGTAACAGTTTACACATGTATAAACAGTAAATTTACACATGTGTAAAAACAAATTATTTTCATATACGTTTGAATTTTTACGCGTAAATTGTGTTTTTGATATTGTATTTTAGTAATAAAGACAAGTGTAAATTTTTTTTTTGAATTTGAGTGGTTTTAGATGCCGTTCTCACGGTTCGCACAAAATATAGGTGTTCTCAAATTAACTTTCCCATATATATATATATATAGGTCAAGTATAAAATGAAAACCCGCTTGAGTTGAGAAAACCTTCAAAAACCCATGTAAAAAAACATTTTTTTTCTTTGAAAAAAATAACAAATGTAAAATACATGTTTGTAAGCATTTTGGGCAAACAAAAATAACAAAAGCGCCAATGAGATTTTTTTTAAAAAAATAAACAAAGTTGCTAAAAACATAGGCAAATAGCTGAAAACATATGTTTTTTTAGCAACTTTGTTTATTTTTTTAAAAAAAATCCCATCGGCGCTTTTGTTATTTTTTTTTGCCCAAAATACTTAAAAACATGTATTTTACATTGGTTATTTTTTTCAAAAAAAAATAAAGATTTTTTACATGGGTTTTCAAAGGTTTTCTCAACTCAAGAGGGTTTTCATTTTATCCCTCACCTATATATATATAGGGGATGGTTAAAATGGAAACCACAAAAATTTGAGAAAACCTTGTAAACTTCATCCAAACCATCCATTCTACTTGATCAATGGCCATCATTAAAAGTTAATATTAAATAGATGAAAGATGACAAAAAAGGGTAGAAGGGTCTTTTACACCTTCTTCTCTCTCCATCAAATCAATCATACCTCTCACTCTCTCTTTCTCACACCAATCTTCTCTTTCCAACATTCTCTCTCCTACTTTTTTGTTGACAAAAATCAGAATTTTAGTTTATTAAAAAACTATTTTATTCATCAATCAGATTCACATATTCATATAAATTGTTCCAGCACCAGTGTTGTTACGTACGTAAAATCCCTCACGATAGTTTTATATGAATTTAAAAAAATCCTAGCCTGTCATTTTTTTTATTACAACATGTTTGTTTTGGTTTTACTGTACCAGCACCAGAGTTGTTGCATACGTAACGAAAGGTCCATATGGTTATTTTTTGATATTCAGTACTTTTAATATTCAGTACTTTTAAGATTCAGCCTGTAACATGAAAATTATATTACAATGAAATTGTTATGGGTTGGTAACATATGTTAAGATTCAACAGCCGATATCATTTTTGTTAAAGTAGTACTACATTGCATTACATTACAAAAAACTTGCAGAAAACATACTAATAAAAAAAACGATACATCATATTGTTCATCCACCTAAAAGATACTAGTAAAGAAATATATTACATTGAAACTGTATCAACAACAAAACATAGAACTAAATATTCATACCCCGCTAATGCATGCAATAACCCCGACATCCCGCACTGCAACCAACAGTAGCTGACGGCATCCGATAACCATACTTTGCATAAAAAGCCCACTGTTCTTCAGTATAACCTATACCTTCCCATTCAGCCCTAATACGCTCACCTCCCGGATACGTGAACGGCAGCACAGGTTTGTTAAGTTTAGGTTCATATGGTTCTTCATATTCAGCCCCTGGGTCTGATTCGTAACCAACCGCCCATTCAGGTGTGTGATTTACATCATCCACATCATCCTCCGGTGTCATATACTCTTCTGGTGGCGGATATTTTTCGGGGAAGGCGTAATCAAAGGCCGCATTCCAATCAAAATCCTCGTCACTTTCAAACCAATCGTCCGACTGCAGTACGGGTATAACCGGTTGTAATGGCGGAATGTCCGGGGCAACGGGGGGGGGGGGGGGGGGGGGGGGTCATGTTCGGCTGCAACAGGAGGGATGACCAAATCTACCGGTGGGGGTGGTTCAGGTACAATTGCAATGTCTGGTTCATTTTGAGGTGGGTCGTGTACAATTGGGATGAGATGGTCACGTCCCTCAAAAACCTCCGAAGGCGGAGTGTTGGGGTTGGAATCCATGGTTTGACAAAAAACAGGACCTGTAACGTATGTTATAGAAGAGTAAGTGTTGACATTGGAAATATGAAACAGGGAAAAAAAACTATTTTCTGTTAATAAAATATAGGTAACAAAAAAAACTAATACATGCAAATAGCAAAAAAAAATAATGTATAACTAAAGTTAGAAAAAACACGATTGTTACATGTGTAACAGGTTTTTTTCAGGAAACACATACAAAGTGCTGTAGTCTGCACCCAACATCCATTTTTTGCTGGTATAAAAAGCAAACATTGACTACAAAACAGATACGATACACACGTAACACCCGACCTTAAAACAGAACGTTCTGGAAATTACAACGGTCTGGAAATTCATTTTGGAAACAAGTAGCAAAACATTTCCTGTCTTTAGTTATAGAAAAAGACTATATCAGAAAACACAGACATAGGTAACATAAAAAAAACTCATACATGAGAATTTCAAAAAAAACACAGGCATGGTGCAAAAACACACGATTACTACGTGTGTAACAGGAACAGAGTTTGAAAAAAGAACACTTATCCAATCTGCAGTGAACAGAGAACAGAGTTTGATATGCTAAAACACAGAAATCATAATATATTTTTGAAAAAAAGTTATGCTACACACGTAACAGTCTAATTAAACACAAAGATTATAAAAAACTATAGACGATAAAGAAACCAAAACTTAAGCTAAATTCTAACTAAACACAAAGATTATATGAAAGTATAAACGATAAAGAAACCAAAAGTTAAGCTAAAATCTAGATGATAGGGTCCAAAGAGATATAAACCTAAATGACTTTATATTATATTAGTGTTTTTCCGTAATCAATAATCCAAAAAAAAAAAAAAAATCTTTTTCAATGATTTCAATTACAAAAAAAGATTAATAAAAAGGCTAAAGTTGATTATTATAACAGGAACAGAGTTTAAAAAAACAACACTTATCTAATCTGCAGTGAACAGAGAACATAGTTTGATATGCTATAACACAAAAATCATAAAATATTTTTGAAAAAAAGTTATGCTACACACGTAACAGTATAACTAAACACAAAGATTATACAAACACAAAGATTATAAGAAAGCATAGACGATAAAGAAAGCAAAACTTAAGCTAAATTCTAACTAAACACAAAGATTATAAGAAAGTATAGACGATAAAGAAACCAAAACTTAAGCTAAAATCTAGATGATAGGGTCCAAAGAGATATAAACCTAAATGACTTTATATTATATTAGTGTTTTTCCATAATCAATAATCCAAAAAAAAAAGTCTTTTTCAATGGTTTCAATTACAAAAAAAAAGATTAATAAAAAGGCTAAAGTTGATTATTATAACAGGAACAGAGTTTGAAAAAACAACACTTATCTAATCTGCAGTGATCAGAGAACAGAGTTTGATATGCTAAAACACAGAAATCATAATATATTTCTTCAAAAAAGTTATGCTACACACGTAACAGTCTAACTAAACACAAAGATTATAAGAAAGTATAGACGATAAAGAAACCAAAACTTAAGCTAAAATCTAGATGATAGAGTCCAAAGAGATATAAACCTAAATGACTTTAAATTATATTACTGTTTTTCCATAATCAATAATCCAAAAAAAAAAAAACTTTTTCAATGGTTTCAATTACAAAAAAAGATTAATAAAAAGGCTAAAAAAGAGGGGATTTTTCAAACAAGGGGCATTTTTTTCTGTAAATCAGACATACGTAACATAAAAAACTCATACATGATAAAAGAAAAAAAACCAACTAATCATGGTGCAAGAACACACGAGTATTACATGTGTAACAGGAAAAACACAGACAACACTTATCTAATCTGCAGTGAACAGAGAACAGAGTTTGATATGCTACACACGTAACAGTCTAGCTAAACACAAATATTTTACAAAGATATGTCTTCGATTACACTCAGAAAATTTACTATTATTTTACAATAATTCTAAACCTAAATGACTTTATATTATATTAGTGGTTTTCCATAATCATCAATTACAAAAAAAGATTAATAAAAAGTCTAGACTTGATTTTTATAATTTATCAGAAAATTTTTTTACCAAACAGGGGGCATTTTTTCAAAAAATAAAAAATCACAAATGTGTTTCTATCAAAAACAGAAGTGATTCAACAAAAAAAAATATAGAAATCAGTTGGAAATAAGATTCAGCCACTGAAATAAGATTCAACAAACAAAGATTTTGATTACAAATTAATAAAAAAATCAAACATAAAAAGCAACATGGAAGGAGATAAAAACATGGAAATAAGATTCAGCCACTGAAAAACACCTGGTACTCTCTCCGGTTATCTTCTCCGGTTATCTTCTCCGGTGGTCTTCTCCGGTGGTGTTCTCCGGTGACCTTCTGCGACGGTGTTGGAGATGACGATGATGGAGGTTGCTGTTAAATGATGCTGACGACGTAAAGAGGATATTGTTCGAGTTTGGATATCACGATTATGGAGGTTAGATATGAAGATGATGGTGTTGATGGTTGAAGCTTCGAAAAAAAAAAAGCAGAGATGAGGGGAGAGGGTAAGGAGATGGAAAGGAAAATTTGAAATGGGAGAGAGAAAGAATTGGTTATATATGTGGTTAAGGGTGGTAAATTACTAAAATAACCTTGGCTTAATAAACAAATAATAAAGTTTAGGGGTGATGTGGAAGAATGTGGTCCACTTATTGGGTTTGCTTGGGTTTTCTCAAATTTTTGGGTTTTCTCCCTACCTTTAGCCTATATATATATAAAGAAAAGGGGAAAAAGAAAAGCTGGAAAAAAGGACAAAATCGGCCAGCAAAGGATCCGATCCCCTGACCAGACCTGTGCATGGTCACGCCCAGACCAACTGGTCTGAGTGTGTGTTTCTTGCTTATAACAGTTTTGAAATCTTTTATTTTAAAACCTGCAGAACCATAAATCCCCATTTAAACCATTAGAACCCTAATCCATAATCGACTCAATTGGACCTTAATTCGTTACATTTAACAATAGATATTATAGGGCTTTTATTCCTTGATAAAAGTCGAATCAAAACCATATAAAATCAAAGATTATAGTGTACTGAGCGATGGCGAATTCTGAGCACCAAGTTTCGGACAAAAAGACTCGATTCTGAAGGATTGAGGGCACGAAAACGAGAGGTTTTTGAGGGGTTCTTCCAGTCGCATATGTCTGGATGTGTGTGCAAGTTTAATCGAGCAAAGAACGAGTATATATAATGATTCAATATTTGTTGTTTTGGAATGTTATAAATGGCTTTTAATCGGTCAATTGACAGCTCAAACGCGTATCAATCAAGGAATTCGTAAGTATGAAAGGTAGATATGATTCATATCTTGAAACCTTGTGATTGAATTTGAAAAATAGGCGCGTTAGAAACGGCTTTGAATGTTGGTGTGCAGAGAGGATCATTATAAGTTTAATTTGTGTCAAATAACATCAACTAAACCAGAATGGTGGAGTGGTGTCGGTTATGTGTGTTAAGGCTTTGACTTGCTGTTTACCTAGGTTCGAACCTGGTTAACAACAACTAGTTTTTTTAGTTTTAAACGCGTCCTTGAGTTCCATAATCCTTTAATATCGAACCAATACAACGTATAAAAGGCGTAAATATTATTTTTTTAAACGCTAGAAACATATCAAACATCATAAATAGATATATATATATAATTGCGCGATGTAATAATTAAATGAAAAGGAATAATGAGCTTTTATTATTAATAAAAAAATCCAAGATTACAAGTACTAGAAATATCAAACAAGCAAAAATGAAGGATTGAAGTTGTACAAAAGTGAAAGTAAAAGGTGACGAATGTCACACTTAGGATCGTTTGTCCAAAGGGACGGGGAGATAGATAGTGATGTAGCTCACCGCATACAGGCTGGATGGTGTAGGTGGAGAGCAGCCGCTGGGGTTTTGTGCGACAAGTGGTTCCTAACTAATTAAAGGGAAAATTTTACAGAGTTGCAGTGCGACCTGCTATGTTGTATGGGACTGATTGTTGGCCATCAGAAAGATTCAATTACGAAAGATGGAAGTAGCAGAGATGAGGATGTTGAGGTGGATGTGTGGCCACACAAGGTTAGACCGGATAAGAAACGAGGTTTTTAGGGAAAGGCTAGAAGTGGCTAATATATCGGATAAGATAAAGGAAGGGCGACTAAGATGGTTTGGACATGTGAAGCGGAGACAAAGGACAACTCCGGTTAGAACAGTGGAATACCTCATTATGGAGGGGAAGAGGAGTAGAGGCAGACCCAAGCTGACTTGGGTTGATTGGATTAGGCAGGATTTGTTAGAATTACACCTCTCTGAGGATATGGTCCAAGATAGGAATTCGTGGAGGCTTAGGATCAAAGTTAAAGATTTTTAGGAATTAAGAGTAGGGTACTTTTGTGTACGTGTCTCGTTTTGTAGGGATGGTTTCTGTGCATTTATGTATATTTGTTATTTCTTGAGGTTACTTATGTACTTTTTCTTCTTTGTTACTCATTCCCCCCTTTTTAGTGTTTGGTGTTTGTCTATATATATATATATATTGTGTTTGATATCGAGCCGGGGGTCTCTCTGGAAGCAGTCTCTCTATCTCTAACGATAGGGGTAAGGTTTGCCTACATCTCACCCTCCCAAGACCCTACTTATAGCGTCGCTATTTGTGGGATTTTTCTGGGTACAGTTGTTGTTGTTGTTGACCTTATGGCAAAACTAGTTCCTAAGATTTAGTCCATCATTTTAATTAATCACCAAACTCCTCTAAACAAGTTTTCTATGTTTAATGTTTAATGTTTAAGGTTACATTTTTAACCCATGCTCTTGACGGGTTAATTGCGATTATTGTTAATTAGACTTTTCGGGTGTTACAGCCGCGGTCGAATTCGAGGTCAATCGAAATGGGTTCAAGGGTTAGGGTTCGAAAGGCTTGAATTGGGATGTTGAAACTCTAAGGGCTAAAAGTGTAAATATAACCAAGTTTTTTTAACAAAGTTAGGCTAAAGGACAGAGAGTGTAGCAAATGTAGAAAATAAAGGACAGAAAGAATAAAAAATTAACGTAAAGGACAGAAGGTGCAATTTTTCTAATAACTAAAGAACAATCCGTGTAATTCTCTTTATCTGATATATCTACTAAAGAGAAGATGGTAACCGACACTTGTAACGGTTTGAGAATAACTAATGAAGAAACACTCGATTGAAGAATCAAGAAGTTAACAAAAAATGTGGTGTCTGAAACGTTTTCTCAAAACTAATGTGGTGTCAACAAACAACGATTTGAATGATAATAACTTAGGGGTTGTTTGTTTTTTGCTCAGAAGCACTTATGACCTCTTTTGTCTGAGCCGCGCAGACGCGCGCAAACGTTTGGGTCTGCAAATTGTTTGTTTTTTGGAAGACCTTTCACTCAAAAAGGTCTTCATGATCTCTTCTTGGTGCAGACTTGTTCCAAGGTCTTCTCTTCTTCTCTTCTCCTCACTACCACTACCACCACCGTCCACCACCACCCACCACGATCCACCACCGTCCACCACCACCATCACGATCCACCACCATGGTCCACCACCACCAGCAGCACCACCAGATTGCTATAAAAAATCAGTTTATTTAAATTTCAGTTTATTTCAGCAGCCTGCAGACGTTAACAAACAAGCAGTCTTCTTCTTGAAGACTGCAGACCTTTGGTCAACATCTTCTCCTATAGATGTCTACAGATATGGTCCGTAGACTGCATACCTTTTTCCTGCAAAAAAACAAACAACACCTTAGTTGCTTACGCATGATGCTACCCGAAAAGCAACATTTGAATGATATGACCAAAACATATTGGTCCTATAAGATTCTCTAAAACATATACTGGTTTGAGTAATGTATATTTTTTTTTGAACGATAACTTTCATTAAACACAAAGGCAAGCCCTCAAAACGGGGACCGCCAATTACAAACAAACGTACAAGGGATACTTATCCCAATCTTTCCAAACTAACGAGTTTAAATTTAGACCTATTTTTAAGCCAAAAAAACGATCTCGATTTAACTTCGGCCACCACTTCTCGTGTTTTTCTCCTCTTGTCTTGAAAAATCGTATCGTTTCTCGTCTTCCAAATCGCCCAAACTGTGATCCTAACTATACCCCTAACAATCTTTTTCCGCCACTTAGCTCCATGAACCGATTTATAGAGCAAGAGCAGGTCCTCGAAGTCATAAGCAAAAAAGGTGATTAACGTCCTCGTCCACTGCATCACAGAACGAGCAAATAGCATCTGGAATCCCCACTTTTCTCTTAATCAGAGCTGTCTTGGTCGGTATCCTGTCAAGCTCCGCTCACTAGTTCAAAACGTTAACTTTACTCGGAACCCACTTTTCCCATTTCATCTTGTTATCACGCCTACTCCAAGCAGTTAATGCGGAAAAATATCGGTTATCGGTCAAGGACCGATATTTGACATATCGGTTTTCGCGGTAAGATATCGGTAGTTATGTTTTATAATATATATATATATATATATATATATATATATATATATTTTTGTATTTCTCATAGTTCTATTGGATTTAATAACCTGTACATACAATCTAAAGTATATATACAACCTAAAGAAGCACAAAAGTTCTATGATATCCTCAATGTACAACTAACCAAGGTACATGTACAACAAATAAAACTCAATAAACAAGGAAAGATATCAAATAACAAATTAGAAGAAGTTAAAGGCTAAATTTGATAAGAAACTATTATATCAAGGTTGAAAATGTAATTTAGTAAAAAAGTGTGAGATATGTAAACCCTAAAAAAACATATAACCTAAAAAACATTATATTCAGCCGTCATGATGTTCTGTCTCCATCTCCTAAAACATAGCAGCCCTTCATCTCCTCCTCTGCAGCCCTTCATCTCCTCTGCATTGCACTGCAGACCTTCATCTCCATCTCCATAGGTATGTCATCTCCATCTTTGTCTCCATAGATATGTTCTCTATAGATCTACATCTTCTTCTCCTAAGATTTGTTCATTTATCTTCGTCTTCTTAGTCAGAAAATGGGAAAAAAAGGAAAACGATAATTTCGGTGATATGACCGATATTTTAAAGTCCAATATCTGCCGATATATCGGCCATATCGAACAATATTATCGGCACCGATATAATCACCGAGATTTAAGACCGAGATTACTTCTTAGGGTCGATAACCGAGATCTTGGACCGATATAACCAAGATCTGGACTGATATAACCAAGATCTCGCCGATATTAACTGCTTAGCGCCTACTATCACCATATCTTCTCAATAGATCCTTAAAACCGGCCACTGAAAAAGTATCATTCAAACCATCAGTCCATATCCACTTGTCCCTCGAACCCACTGGATGAAAAGAATTCAGCAGCCACTCAAGATCTTGGAGTTCTGATAATTCGCTTACTGTATCCGGGAATCTCTGCCATGACCCTTTGAACTTAAAGCCATGCTGCGTTTGCTTCACCCTATCCTGCACCCTGCAGTTTTTAAACTTTTCCAGCCTATACAAACCTGGCCAACGCCGCTTTAGAATAGTTGATCCAAGACAAAAGTCTGTCCAGAAACAAGCTTCATTACCTGGCCCAACCTTGCAGCAAATAAACTGTGATACCCGGTTCCCCTGTACCGAAATGGACTCAAGGTAAGAAACAATAGCCTTCCAACACCCGGCCAAAGATCTCTTAACCGGGAGGAAGTCCCAATACCCCCTACCCCCATGAATCAACTCGATCACCACACGCCATAAAGAATCTCTCTCATTATTGAATCGCCACGCCCATTTTGCGAGTAAAGCCGTGTTAACTTCAGCCAAATTAGAGACTCCCAACCCACCATCTTTTAACGGTTTACAAATCACCGGGGCCTTGTAAATGGATAAATAATATATAGGAAGACTTGAGAGTACAGATTTGATTAATGTTAACCTTCCTCCCATTGAGAGAGTGTTGGCCTTCCAAGAAGCAAGTCTATTTTGGATCGTCTCTATAACCGGGCTCCAATTACAAACCCGATTCATATTAGCGCCAACCCGAATTCCCAAATAATCAAAAGGCATCAAACCCACCCTACATCCCAGAATACCCGCCATCCCCTCTATCTCCCCTTCACGGACCCCAATGCCAAATAAATGGGATTTATGAATATTTATCTTCAACCCCGAACAAATATGAAACACCCGAAGAATCCGTGCCACCATATCAATATTATCTTTTGACCATTCACCCACTATTAAGGCGTCATCTGCATAAAACAAGTGGGAAAGCGGCTTCGCCTTGTTACCAAAACTAATTCCTTTGAACTCCCCCTACTCCACCGCTTTAGAAATTAAACAGTGTAGAGCTTCCATTACTATTAAAAATAAGAAAGGCTGTTGGATCAGTGGTCTCTTATATCAGTTTTATGAATTAAAACACTTATGTGTTTGCAGTTATATCAAAGTTATTTGCACAGCGGAATGATAAATGTTCTAAGTATGAATTATCACTTTTACAGGAGTTATTACTCCCCCTTTACTAAGCAGTTAATGAGAATCAAAAGCAATTCAAAGTATAAAGCAATAAGCAAGTATTGAATGATTCTCAGATGTGAAATGGATAATAAGTTTATAAAAGCTTTGAAGGATTTTCAATTAAAATCAAAGTAAATCACATATCTAAAATAAATGAATGAACTCATCTATTTATAGACGAATACACAAGACTGTTGTACTAAGTTATACAAGATATTTAGCTAAGATATTATACTTAAGATAATGCTTACAACAGGCTGTAGCATTGAAACTTGTTCCAAGACTTTAACAAAACAATATTATATTAAACTACTGAAGTCTGAGTCGGTTAGAAGATAAGATCAACAAACTGCTGATGAGAAGACAAACTACTGATGAGTAGTTTTGTCTTCAGTAGTTCTGAAGTGAAGTGTCTGGTTAGACCTCAGAACTACTGATCAGTTTCCTCTTCAGTACTTTGTTGATTTCTTCTTCAGCACTTGTGTTTTCTTCTTCAGCATTTCCTTCTATACTTAGCATAATATGATTTGGACTAAAGTTATCAAAAGTGGTTTCTTCAATCCTTTTTGTCCCAACAATCTCCCCCTGGATTGATGAAGCCAAAACCTTATCCAATCTTTATTTTTCTTCATTCTTTATCGCTTCTAATATCCTCCAGACTTCTGCAGTCATTTTGGTAGTAAGCGTATCTTTTTGTTGCTTTGACAGAGATCCTTGTTCAGGCTCAAGATGCTGAATGGTGAGAAGGTCTTTAGTTGACAGTATGCTCAAGTCCGTTGAATTTTTGTAGACCTTGCTTGAACGATCTCTTCTGGTCACCAACACTGAGTTAGAATTAGTGAATGACCACTTAACAATATTCACCTTAGACCTGTCAAAGTCTGAGGCGTAGGAAACCAAGCTAGTTTCCTGGGTTTGACCTGATGATTGAGGTATGTCTTCTATTTCAGTGACCTTCAGGTGGGATTCTCTGCTATCTTCAAGACCAACACCACTTTGAGTTGCAAATTTGGGTAAGTGATGTGTTGTTACAACTTTGGTGTGAGATTTTTCTTTGATTGTATGTTGTATCTGGTAAGCATATGTAGCAGGATTCCTAAATTGTGTGAGCAGAGGTTTTTCTTATATATCAAAGTCTCCATGTACTAACTGATTTCCTTCTAACAACACCATCTTGAAATCAGTCTTTACATTTTCCTCTTGCTTCCTCTTTCTTGTAACAGGTTTCTGTAGTGCACCAGATGATCTTTTGATTATTGAAGTTTGTAGGACTTCAGGAGTTGTAAATCTTTCTGGATGTGCAGCTTTGCTGGCCTTGAATTTCTTGTAAGTGTCATAAAGAGTATCTTCTTTCCATCTTGACACTGAGGCCCTTGAACCAAAGTTATTTGCTACAAGTTCATCAATTATTTATGCTCTTTTTGCCTTTCTCTCCTTTTCAGTTGTCAACCTGTCAGCTACAAGTTGAGCTCTTCTTGTTAGTTCCTCTGTGGAGAGTCTGTTTAGAGAAGCTTGTTTAGCCTTTGAGTTTTTCATAATCATTTGTATGAGCTGTGCTCTTTTGTCTTCTTCAGCAGTAGCTTCTTTGGCTCTGTCTTCAGCTTCTAACTCATCAAGTTTTTCTTGATACTTAACAAGTTTTTCTTCATAGCTTAGATCATCCCTTGCTTCCAGGCTATTCCACACTTCATCTTCCTTAGCCTTCTTTTGAGCCTTTTTTAAACTCTTCTCTAAGTATTCTTTGGACATTGACATTGGAGTAGGGTTTAAAATGGTTGTTGTTGTTTCATGTGCAGGCTTTGGAATGTGAGTTGGTTCTTGATCAGTTGCCTTGGAAGACTGTCCTTGATCAGTCTTGGAAGTTAAAACTTCTGAAGGGTTGATTGGACTGGTTCTTGTCACAACTACTGAAGGATTGTCTTCAGCAGTTTGAGTATAGTCTTCAGGAGTTTCTTCAGTTTTCCTTGGAGATGGTCTAAACTCTTGAAGGATCTCTTTTCCTGGTCTATGAGTTGTCTTCTCAGCTTCAAGAGATACTTCAACTGGTTCCTTAATCTTCTCCCGCTTTTTGGCTTCATCCACTTCTGGAAGCTTCAAAGGCTGAGAAGTTGCAGCAGATAATAATGCAAGTTGTCTTGTATTTTGATCAATCTTCTTGTTCAGCTCTGCAAGTTGGGTATTCAGCACCTCAAATTGTTCATTTGTCTTCAACTCCCAAGTAGTTGTGAAGGTTTTGAGTTGCTCAGAGATGATGTTGGTTATTATCTGGTACAGGGGACCATCTGGGCTGCATAGTTGGTTCAAGTCTATGCTGGAAAGCCCAGGGAATTGGGTAGGCTGTTTAAGTGAAGGGGGTGTTTTTGGGTGATCTTCAGAGTGTTCTGAAGATGCCACTTTAGGGGAATCAGGGGTTAAGTGGTCTTTAACCTGATCTTTTGTGACCAGCTCTTTGAGCTTAGAGACATTAGAGTCAGGACCTTCATCATCAGCCGTCAATTCATGTTGTGGAGTATGTGAATCATCATCCAAGCTAATGGAATCATCCGAATCTTTGATGGTGTCCTCAATGAGGGCAGCATCAGTTAAATCATGAGCTAGTCCCAAACTAGTCTTCTCACGAACCTCTTTGTCTTGGTACTGAGGATTTCCTACTTCAAGCATTAAGCCTTCATCAGTAGTTGCCACATTTGAGGTCTTAGGAATGTTACTACTGTCCTCAGGTTCACCATTGGGTGATAAGTGAGTAGTAGCAGCCTCAAAAGTACCTAAGGTATCTGTTGGGTTAGATTGAGACCACAGTTACCAGGTTTGAGTATGTTTAGTTGTTTGTAATAGTTGGAGGGTCTGTTATGTAATTATAGTATAGTTGTAGTGGAAAAACCCTAGACTGCGCACTTAATGGACGGGCTCTGCGTACTTAGCTTAAGTGCGCAGGCCCATAAGTCTGTCCTATAAATAGAACCTCATTTCAGCAGCTAGGGTTAGGGTTTTTGGTTATTTGTCTTTGATAGCACAAGATAGGTGCGTACTTAGATGTTATCCATGGTTTTGTAATGTTAAATCAGTAATGGAAATCTTGCATTATTCATCTTGTGTGTCGGTGTTTATTATCTTCATCTAGCTTCTTTGTTTGTATAGATTAATCACCTAAAACACCTAATAAATAGGTGTTTCTAGGTGATAACAATCTTGTGCACTTAAAGATCTAGTATTTTGGGACTACAATTTGGTATCAGAGCCTCTGTGCTCTAGATTGTATCTATCTAAAGATATCAAAACCCTCTCTTGTTAGTTCTTACTATCAAGATTTTTATAAATTTTAGTGTTTATCAAAACTTTGAGTATTTTCTTTAGTTTTGCTTCAAAATCTCGTGAACAAGGTGTTTCTAAGGTGTTTAAAAAGTGTTATTCTCAGTAGAAACATCATTCAAGAACTTCAGATTAATTGAAAACCTCCTGGATATGTTTCTGATATGATTTGAGTGTTTTTCAGCCGTTTCTGCGCACTTAATCTGCGCACTTGGCTCATAAACTGAGTACTTGTTTCTTATTTCTGAGTACTTATTTCATGAGTTGAGTACTTAGCTCATAAGTTGCATACTTGACATTTCAAGGTGTGCACTTATCTCAGGAACATCTGCGCACTTATTTCATAATTGTGCGCACTTGTGTCTGTGTTGAGCACTTAAATTTTCACAAGGCTTTACAGCTTTCTCTCTCCTGGTACCACAACTAGGGTTTCTGCGCACTTATCAGAAACTTCTAGTTGGGGTGCGCATTTGCTGAAAAGGTGCAGTTTTTGAGCACTTGGCTAGGGTTTCTGCGCACTAAAATCTTAAACGAGAGTTTAAGTGTTTGTGTACTTAGACTAGTACGCAGGCTGATCAGTCAAAGACTGAGCACTTGTGCTACAGGGACTGCGCACTTACAGGAGATCAATAACTTATTACTTCTGTTTAACTACTGTTTCAGGTTGCTGAGAGACTGCGTACTTGTTGCTGCGCACTTGTCTGCGAACTTGTGGACTGATTATAATATTTCAAGGACTTTGGACTGTAACTTGTTGAACTAATTAATCAAAATTCTAAAATCAATCTAAAATCAATTTAAATCAATGGCTGGTAACAACTCATTCCAAGTTAACCCCATAACCCAAGCTGAACTGGAAACCGGCACAATGACCCGTATTCCCAAGTTGATGGGTGCTGAAGACTATGGTACCTGGAAAAACAGAATGAAAGCTTTCTATTTCGTTAACGATCACACTCAATGGAACTCTGTGCAACTCGGACCTCACATTCCCACAAGGACCACTGATGCAGGAGAAGTGTTTAACACTGATCCCACTACATACACAGATCTCGACAAACAATTGATGCAGCGAGATCACAAAGCCTATGGTGCTCTCACCATGGCTCTGTCAAACGATGTATACAATATGTTTGAAGAGTACGGATCGGCGCATGATCTGTGGTTTGCTTTGAGTGAATATTATGAAGGAAACGCTGAGATGAGACAGAACAAGCAGGACATGATTCAAAAGGAATACGACATGTTTGGAAGCATTCGTGGTGAAAGTCTGTCGTCACACATTGACAGGTTCATGAATCTGTTGACTAAGATGAAGAAAGCTGGTATTCCTGTGAACAACCGTAATTCCATCAAGAAACTACTCGACTCTCTTCCAAAGGAGTGGAGTGTTCAATGTATGCTGATTAAGAAAGATTACTTGGATGCTCAGTCCACTCTGGCCGATCTTATAAACACGCTGAAATCATTTGAAATGGATATCACAAAGAGAGAAATGAATCAGACTGTCCCGAAGGTGACTCCCAGCAGTGCCATGAAGAATCTGGCATTGATGACACCAATTGGTGAGATGAGTTCAAGTTCACTACATCCATATGTGGACTCAATGGGGGGTGGTAGTTCAAGTTTAGGCAAAGCACCAATGTACTCTGAAAAGGCAGCGAAGACACTGACTCCACAGGTTGCCAAGCTGGCTGCCGAACATGTGGAACTCTTCAACACCTTTATGAGCAGTTTTGAGGCACTAAAGACAGGAGAGATTAAGAGTGAGATGATGTCCCCAGAGGATATGTACCAAGTTGACCCAGATGATATGGAAGAAATGGATCTCAAGTGGCAGATGGCAATGATCACTCTACGAGTTAAGCGTTTTCAAGACAGAACCGGTAGAAGAGTGGGAATGGGAAAGGCTGGGTTTGACAAGTCGAAGATCAGATGTTACAACTGCAGGGTCCTCGGGCATTTCAAATATGAATGCCCCACTTTGAACCAAGCCGAAATCAAGCCTGCTAAGAGGTTGGTGGCCATAACTGACGGAAATGAAGGAAATGATAAGGAACCACAGAAGGCCTTGGTTGTTGAGGATTTCGATTGGGGAGAAGAGGCAGCTGCTGCAGAAGTTGAAGTCAACAAAGCCCTGATGGCCACAATTTGCACCAAATCCTCAAATGGTGTGAATTCTCTTGAAGGGTCATCTGCTGAGGTACTGAAGGGAGAGATGCAGAAGAATGCTGGATCGAAGAGTGTGCTGATTGATGAGAAAGTAAATGATCAGACTAGGGAGGAGGCATTGATAGCTGAGAAGACTTCATCAGAGAAAGTTGCTGAAGAGGTGAAGAGTTCTTCCAAGAAAGCTGAGGAGAGAGACATGGTAAATATTCCTCTCGAAATAAAATCTAAGCTGTGCTCACCTAGGTGTGTTACAGCTGTTGCATACTGTTTGTCACACAACAGACGAGTTTTAAGAGAAATGGATGATATTCGTAAAATCAATTCTGAAATGAAAGAAAATGAGTGGGCATATCAGCGAAAGTTAAATGCAACTCTAGCTGAAATGCAAACTTTAAAAGAATTTGTACTTAAGAAAGATTTTCTGATAAATGATTTAACCTCAAAACTAGAGAAATCTAGAAATGAAACAACTCGTCTTCAAATTGTTGTTGACAAATGGAATGTGAGCAAACAGGCTCATACTGATATAGTCGATTGTGCAAGACAATCATTCGTAAAGGATGGAATAGGGTATAAGGATAAGAATGGAATAGAAAGATCACTATTCTTACCTTTGAGCCGAAGTGAATACATACCCATTCCATCACCTCATCCTAAAAATGATCTTTTTGAAAATAAATGTGATGAGTCTGAGTCAAATGCTAACATAAGTAAAAGTGATGCAGATGTGACCCAACATGCTCATGTGGAAGATGATGAAAGTTGTGGTGGGCAGACAGTGGGGTTAGGACATCCAGGTGCCAATTACTCAACAGTGAATTGGTTTATCTGGAACAATGAAAAGTCAAAAAACAATTCTATTTTGGATGACTGTAAAACTTTAACTAAATCGGATGACTGTAATAGTTTGCCTAGGGTGGATGATTGTAATAGTTTAACTAGGACGGATGACTGTATTTCTAAACTTGATTTAAAAGGGGCTGTGGCTCCCGATGATAGGAAGCCTCCTATCAAACGTTCTAATGTTTGTGTTGAAAATGTTATGCCTGTGTGTGTTGATCTTAATGCTGCATTCTCTGATGCAAATCATACGCTCAAACCATCTGTGTTTGTGCCAGAACTTAAGCGTAACAGGTTTGGGAAATTTCTCACTGAGGAAATCCCAGAATTTATCCCCTCATCCACAGATGTATCAGGTTCTGAAGAATCACAAAGTGAAACAGGTACCTCAAGTTTTGAAGAATCACTAAGTGATACAGAGAGCAACACCAGCTTACATAACCTCGACACCAATGAAGAATCAAGCAGCAACAAGGAAGAATCAAGCTCAAGCGAAAGCTCCAGATCAGACAAGCTCGAGAAAAGAACATCACAACCATCATCATCCAGATCTTCTCCTAAGATCAAGCCTAAGCATTCAAAATGCTTCAGATGTGGAAAAGAGGGTCACGTGGTCAAAAACTGTCATATAAAACCTAAACCACAGAAAGATGTCAAAACACAAAACTCTGTTACAGATCAAATAAAAAATCTTCAAGAAACCGTAAAAAGTTTTGTTAAAAATACACAAATCTGGAAGAAACAAGAGTCAATTTTGGGAGAAAATCATGACAGATCAAAGATTAAACAGACTTGGATTCCCAAAGTCACTTAATTAAAGGGCAGAGTCGTCACTGTATATAGAGTTTCTTTAGTTTATCTTTGCTTCTCTTTTGTTTTGTTTTTGCAGAATAAATTACAGAAATGGCTGATAGCTCTTATGAGATATCTATGGCATGTCGACAGCGGCGCTTCAAGACACATGACTGGACTGAAAGAACTCCTCAAGAACTATCGGTTCATCGATGGAGAGTTTGTAGCGTTCGCTGGAAATGAAAAGGGTGGAAAGATCGTTGGCATAGGAGATGTAGTCTCTGACGCACTAACACTTGAGGACGTCAACTATGTTCCAGAGCTGTGTTACAATCTGTTGAGTGTATCACAAGTCTGTGACAAAGGAATCTCAGTGTTGTTCAATGACATGGAATGCATCTTCCTGAAGCCAGGATTTAAACCACCCACCGACATGATCATGTTGAAAGCCCCCAGACAGAATAACACATATGTGATAAACATGAGAGATGCCAAGTCTGAACAACCAATGACGTGTCTACTGTCAAAGGCATCTGAGTCAGAGTCACTGTTATGGCATAGGCGATTAGGTCATGTGAATTTTAAAAAATATAAGCAAACTTTCTAAACTAAATCTAGTCAGAGGTCTTCCTTCCAAGGAATTTCCTTTTTCTGAAAAATGTTTAGCATGTGCAAAAGGTAAACAACACAAGAAATCGCACAAGTCCAAAACAGTGAACTCAATTGACTCTCCACTTCAATTATTACATATGGATCTCTTTGGTCCAATCAGTGTAAAAAGCCCGGGTAAAAAGTCTTATTGTTTGGTGATTACAGATGATTTCTCTCGCTTTACGTGGGTGTACTTCTTGGAATTCAAGAGTGAGGCTGCTGAGACTTTGATGCTGTTCGTGCCCCTGATCGAGAAGATAATCAAATTGAAAGTAAAGTCAATCAGAAGTGATCATGGAACAGAATTCAAGAACCAAAGCTTTGTGACGTTCTGCAGCGGGAAAGGAATTCATCTTCAATACAGTGCTACAAGGACTCCTCAGCAAAATGGAGTGGCTGAAAGGAAGAATCGTACACTCATTGAAGCTGCCAGAACCATGCTCATTGACTCTAAGTTACCGATCATCTTCTGGGCAGAAGCTGTGAATACCGCCTGTTATGTTCTTAACAGGGTCTTGATTGTCAAGCCTCGTGGGAAAACAACTTATGAATTGCTTTTCAAAAGAAAACCTCTCATTGATTATTTCAGGCCGTTTGGATGTTCCTGCACTCTTCTGAACAACTTTGAGAATATCATGAAGTTTGATGCTGTTGGAGACGAATGTTTCTTCGTTGGATACTCTTCTAGTCAAAAGGCTTATCGAGTATACAACAAACGTACCAAGATGGTTCTGGAATCCTTTTATGTTGACTGGCAAGAATCCAACTCTACTAATGTTGGAACCGGTCCTGACTGGTTCTTTGATGTGGATGTTGTGTTCAATCACTTTGTCATTCCTGAACAGCAAGTTCCTGCAGATCAAGCTCCTGAAAATCAAGCTACAAGTTCATCTCCCTTTGGGAATATTCTCTACTCTTCTGATGACGAAGTTGCACCATTTACCACCCGCTTTTCTCCTCTTGTTGCTGATCCAATTGTTCCTTCTCAACTCAGTAATGGCGATACAGCTGCTGAAACCTCTAACATTCCTGAAAGCACGTCAAATGCTGAAGGAACACAATCAAATCAGCAGTCTGAAAATGAACCATCCAGCTCTTCTGCACCTGTAGATCATCTTTCGAACGTTCCTCCACAAGTGCAAGAAGAAGAGAATATGGGATTCAAATCTTCTAAGAATCATCCAATTGAAAATGTCATTGGACCAATCAGTGAGGGTGTTCTTACAAGAAATCAGATAGACAAGCTCAACACCGCTCTCTCAGCATTCTTATCTCAAACAGTACCTTTCAGCATTGAAGATGCAGTTAGAGATGCAAGCTGGGTAGAGGCCATGCAGGAAGAACTCTTCCAGTTCAGAAAACTCAAAGTGTGGGAGCTCGTGGATCTGCCTGAAGGAAAATATCCTATTGGGACGAGATGGGTTTTTCGCAACAAAATGGATGAACGTGGAGTGGTAATCAAGAACAAAGCTCGTCTAGTTGTTCAAGGGTTTCGTCAGAAGGAGGGGATTGATTATGAGGAAGTCTTCGCACCGGTCGCTCGACTTGAAGCAATTCGCATTTTCTTGGCATATGCTTCATATCGAAATTTTAAAGTTTTTCAGATGGATGTGAAGAGTGCTTTCTTATATGGAAAGATCAAAGAAGAAGTCTATGTGTGTCAACCACCAGGATTCGAAGACCCTCATCATCCAAACAGATACTACAAGTTGGACAAGGCTCTCTATGGTCTCCATCAAGCTCCTAGAGCTTGGTATGAGACCTTGTCCTCATATCTGTTACAAAATGGATACACAAGAGGGAAGATCGACATGACCCTGTTCACCAAAGAAGTCAATAAACATTCTATCCTTGTTCAAATATATGTTGATGATATTATCTTTGGTTCAACTGACGAAAATTTGTGCAGGGAATTTGAAAGCATTATGAAGTCTCAATTTGAAATGAGCATGATGGGAGAACTGTCATTTTTCTTAGGTCTCGAAGTCCAACAGAAAGAAGACGGCATTCTCATTCATCAAGCAAAATATACAAGAGACATTCTGGCAAAGTACAACCTGTCGGATTGCAAGCCGTCCAACACTCCTTTTGCAGCTCAAACAACGCTTGTACCAGATCTTCAAGGCCCTTCTGTGAACCCTCACACTTACCGTTCTATGATTGGATCCTTGATGTATCTCACAGCCAGCAGACCAGACATCATGTGGGCAGTTGGATGCTGTGCTCGCTTCCAGTCAAATCCAAAGCAATCTCATGAAACTGCAGTAAAAAGAATCTTCCGCTACCTCAAAGGAACACCAAAACTAGGTTTATGGTATCCTAAGAGTGACAATTTTGACCTAATTGCGTACTCTGATAGTGATCATGCAGGTTGCAGGATTGACCGAAAGTCTGTCTCTGGTGGCTGTCAATTTCTGGGAAACAGGCTCGTGTCTTGGCAGAGCAAGAAGCAGACAACAGTGTCTATATCTACCGCTCAAGCTGAATACACAGCCGCATCCAGTTGTTGCTGTCAAGTGTTGTGGATTCAAAATCAGCTGTTGGATTACGGTTTGAATATCATGAGAACCCCTATCTACATTGACAATGATGCTTGTCGTGACATCGTGAAGAATCCAATTGATCATTCTAAAACCAAACATATTGAAATTCGGATTCATTCATTCGCGATGCGCACGACAAAGGGTACATACAGGTGTTGCCTATAGATACTGCTGATCAAAAGGCAGATATCTTTACAAAAGCTTTCGACAAAACCCGTTTTCGTCAGTTGGTAACTTGGTTAGAAATGATCAACTTTGAATGATTAAAGTTTCTTAAAAAAAAAAAAAAAAAAAAACTTGTATATAAATTATAGAAAAATCTTTTGTTTAAGATAAAATAAAGATTTTTTGGGGGGAAATAAACCGGTAGATCCCTAACTGCAAATTTAAAAACTTTTTCAAACAATCAAGAAATGATAGGGACTAATCATATTTGTCAGCATATGAATAGGACCCAGAGGACGTTGCGGCTTCAAGCAACGACATGTCGGTAGATTCAGCCTGGAATCAAGTAAACTGCTAAAGATGACAAACTGAAAAGATCTACACGAAAAGCTGGATTCCCACTGTGTTTTAGGTCTGCACAAGCTGAGTCCGGTCATACACAGGTTGAGAGATCAAAAGACACAGAAAATTTTGTGCATAAGCAATCAAAAGACACCTAAGAGTGCAAGCTACCAAAGCGGGGCTATTAAATCAATTGAGCAACAAAAGACACGCAATGTTAGTGACGTGCAAACATATAGATAGCTCAAAAGCAATCAGATGATCATCTTCTCTGCTTATGGGAACATAGACCTGAAGCTCTCATCATCTGATTGACATAATGATCATCTTCTCTACTTATGGAAACATAGACCTGAAGCTCTCATCATTATATCTCAATAAACCTTGAGGATCGGTAGGCTTACACCTAGCACAAGTGGGGTCCATTAACTCTTCGTCAATATTACCAAAACATGATAAAGCTCATCACATAAAGCATGTTGAAAGACGAGAGGCATGGATTTAAGTGGACAAATATACCGACAGTTTTTCTTGAGCTGCAGCTATCCAACGGAAAGTTGAAATGTGATCTGGCAGGTATGGATAGTGTGATCTTGATGCAAAAGGTGAGGAACGGTTGATCTCCAAATCCAGATCTTTGGTTAAGGCCTATTTTTTTTGAGTTCTGGGCCTGCGTACTTACTTGGGCCTTGGGCCTTGCGCACTTATGTTAAGTGCGCAGCCCAAACTTGTTTTACTATAAATACCACAGTAATTTTCAATTTTACTTTTTATCTCAAAAATTAAAACCCTAAAGTTTCTATCTTCATCAACGTTAGCCGCCGTGTTCATCCTAAACCACCATCAAAGCCACCATTAAACCACCGTGACCCAACGCTAAACAACACCTGTTTGATCCATCCTATATCCTTTAATACCTGTTTGTGTAGTTGTTTAAGGTAGTTCATTGATTCTGATGAGTTCTTCATTCTGATTACAGGATTTAAGTCTAGATCTGCAACAACTGTTGAAGATTTGGGGTTTTTCTGGAAAATGCGCACTTATTCCTTGAAGAACTGCGCACTTGTATCATAGAATGCGCACTTGCATCATGTGATACAAGCTTGAGAAACCCTAAAGTGACTGCGCACTTGGTTGCGCACTTAAAATCTTAAACGAAGGTTTAAGTGTCTGCGTACTTGACTAGTACGCAGACTTGACCATTCTTGCTAAGCCGTTACCATGCCCGAGTCAAAAGCTGCGCACTTGAATTCTCGTGTTCAGACAGATCAATTGACTGCGTACCAACACAAGTGCTCAGTCAAGGCTGAGTACTTAGGTGCGCACCTGACTGAGCACTTAGCTGAAAGTCAGACTCGGGCTGCGCACTTAAGAAATCTCTGAACTTAACATTGAAACAGAAAAATGACTATTGACTTGACCATTCTTGACAATTGACCGGACTACGTAATCTGACTCTCTCACTCGTAAACTATGACTGGACTTAAATGATATAAAAGACAAAAAAAAAAAATACCGTGTACACTGATAAATCTAATCCATAAAAAGAATCACACACATGAAACCAAATAAAATAAACCTAGTCTACGTACGACGTCCGTCAAAGTCAATGAAGAAGTCTGTCAGTCGCCAACTCAAAATCGAAAGTTCTAACTTACTTTTCGTGCATGTGACCCACACAGATGGCTCTTGACTGGGATCCAAGAGGAATGCACAACCAACCGATGAATCTTGAGACTGATGACACAAAGTTTCGAGATGTTGTTACTTGGATCAGAAGAAGCAGAATCGGATATGCTGTTGAGCAGAACGTACAAGTTTACAGCTCACACATTGAAGATTTCTGGAGGTCTTCTAAAGTAGAGGTCGTGGCACGTGTCAAGAGAATTAAAGCTACAGTGAGAAACAAGGCAGTGGTGATCACAGAAGATACTGTTCGGAATGTTCTGAGATTCCAAGATCGGCAAGCAACTGTTAGATCTCTACCAAAAGCCGAAATTCACCAAGAATTCAAGAATTTTTGATACAAGGGAGATTTTGACAAGAAGGGTGATATTAAGAAGAGCCAGCTGACAAGAGATTGGAAGCTCATTAGTCACGTGTTTCTTATGTCTCTATGTCACAGGAAAGGTGGCTACAACGCACTCAGTCCAGACTGGGCAACCGCCATGATAAAGATCTGCAAGAATGAACCATTCAATCTGTCTGGAATGGTGTTTGACTATATGGTGAAGAATGCTGAAGCTGGAAAAGACAAATGGGCGATGTACCCCAGATTCGTTCAGATGATGATCAACGCACAACATGAGGATCTGCCCCTTGGTGATAAATACAATTTCGCCAAAGGTGCACGATTTTTCACTGAGTGCAACACACCAGACTGGGAACCCCTGCTTGAAAGCATGTATGCTGCTCAACGTTATCCCATCATCATGAAGCTATACAACCAAATCAAGAAAAGAAAACAAGCTACTGCTGAAGCTCGACAACCACCCACAACCGCACCCGAATCTTCTGAACCTGCTCCTTCAGAACCTCAGCCAACTGCTGAAGAAGTTGCTAGAGAAAGAACAATAGGCAAGAGAGTAGCATCTGAACCTGTTCCTCAAAGGCCAACAAAAAGAAACAGGCCTACTGGTTTGTTGCAGCAAGGGAGAGAATCACTGACTCTAGAGGAACTTGAGCTTGCTGAAGCTGCCAGACAAAGCGCTGAACTGGCAAGGGCAGAAAGAAAGAGAAGGAAAGAACAGTTACCACAGTCTGAAAGACCACGTGTTATGACCGAAGAGGATCTGGAGAATGAAGAAATTTTGGAATCTATGTTTGGGGGGAGGATCAACCAGGGCCTTCCACTGCCAGGCCTCCTATTCCCAAACCCCCGGTGAAGAAGCAGACTGTACCATCCTCATCTGTTCCTGCTGCACAGCGTCGAAAACCTGTGCATCAAGAACTGTATGAGACACTATCAAAGGAGGTGGGAAAGACTGCAGCGAAAGAAATTTGCACCTTAAAGAATCAGCTTTACAACAATCAGGAGTTAAGGAAAAAGTTGAAGAAGTTGAAGCACAAGAATAGAAATCTGGAAAAGGTGGTTAAGGATCAGCGTTATCTGATCAAATTTCAGACAGAGGTGCAGATGAAAATGTTTGATATGCTTCAAGAACTGAAGAAACAGGGAACAGATGCTCCTAGTATGACTTTTGATGAAGCGTTCGATTTTGGGAAGTTTATGGAAGAAGAGAAAGAGAAAGAGAGAAAAGCTGAGGAAAGTGAAGTGGATGAGATAAGTGAGGACGAGATGCCAGAAACGTTTGTAGAGATGGGTGCGGGAGAAAACACTGTTTATGAGATGGCAGATGGATACAGGTTGGACCCTGAGAGATCTACCTGGTTTCCAAGAAGACCAATTACCATTCCAGCTTTGCACCAGAACATCCACCACACTCGAGAAGCTCACCAGGAAAGAATCATCTCTTGGGGTTATGATGGGTTCAAGAGATTGTTTGTTGTGAAAAGGAGAGGGGGAGTGATACAGTACTTCAAGGGTAGACCGAATCTGAAGACTCTTCCACGCTGGGATATCAGGGAAATGTGCAGAACCCCATTCCTCAACCACTCCAAGGACACCACAGCTGACATGGTTTCTGTCTTTATTGAAAGGGAATGTGCGTCTGACTTCGAGAACTGGAAACCACAGAAGCCAAGAAGAAGAATTTCCAAGAAAAGAATCGATCCAGCTACCGGACGGGGAATGATCACCTATGTGATTGACCCACCCCAGGTCGTCACAAGGGTTCCCATTCATCCCGAGCTTCCTGTGATGTTGACAGAGTTCAAGAAGTGGTTTTATGATAGCTTGACTGGTGAAGCTGTCATCAAGTTGAAAGACAATTCAGAGGCGTTGAGAATTCTAGACCCAGTGGATGTGTTTGCTCTCAACCCATCTGATTTGACTATTCTCTTTGGAAACCAGATCAATGTGGGTGCTGGAAACGTGCTGTTTGAAGAAGCTATTCTGTTCAGAAGGGCGGTGGAACAGACATTAAAGCGAAAGCAGGAATTGCTCGATTTAGTAGACAGGATCAATGCAGCCGACAAAGCTAGAGATGACAAAGAAAAGGCTGCCCAAGCTGCTGCTGCTGCAAAGACATCTGAAGCTGAGGTTATCCCAGAGGTGCAAACACAGGTTCCTGCAGCAACAACTGATCTAGAGATTGAGTCTACTCAAGTCCCACCAGCTTCTCCAAGTCCAGTCCCAGAAACTCAGCAAGATCAAGCAACTGAAGATCTCGCTGAGTTATTCATCCAGGAACCACAAGTTGAAGAACCAAATGTTGAAGATAGTATCGTTCAAGCACTCCCGGCACACCAAGCAAGAGAAGAGGGGGAGTTAAGTGATGTGGAGATCGACTGAGATCGAAGAGCTGGTAGCTGTGGTCTAGGGGGAGTATTGTTGGGTTAGATTGAGACCACAGTTACCAGGTTTGAGTATGTTTAGTTGTTTGTAATAGTTGAAGGGTCTGTTATGTAATTATAGTATAGTTGTAGTGGAAAAACCCTAGACTGCGCACTTAATGGACGGGCTCTGCGCACTTAGCTTAAGTGCGCAGGCCCATAAGTCTGTCCTATAAATAGAACCTCATTTCAGCAGCTAGGGTTAGGGTTTTTGGTTATTTGTCTTTGATAGCACAAGATAGGTGCGTACTTAGATGTTATCCATGGTTTTGTAATGTTAAATCAGTAATGGAAATCTTGCATTATTCATCTTGTGTGTCGGTGTTTATTATCTTCATCTAGCTTCTTTGTTTGTATAGATTAATCACCTAAAACACCTAATAAATAGGTGTTTCTAGGTGATAACAATCTTGTGCACTTAAAGATCTAGTATTTTGGGACTACAGTATCCAAGTTTGGGCTTAGAAACCCTGGTTCATCCTCATCTCCCTGGTTAGGACTAATGAAGTCCACATCCATGTCAACTTCTGAAGGCATCTCCCCTGTTTGATGTGTTGCTTGGGGAGTGACATGTGTTGGATGGGATCCTTTTAGTCCTGAGAGAAGTTGGGCAATTTCTATGGTTGTATGGGAGGGTTCAGGTTTAGCATTTGTAGGTAAGGGATCAAAAGAGGCATCAGTAGTTAATTTTTTTTTAAATCTTTTTCTTTGAAAAATAACTGTAACTGGTTTTCTTTTGGGTGGTGCAGATGGAGTGGTCTGAGAGGATGTTTCAGCCACTACCTTTTCAAGTGCAGATTACACATCAGTAGTTTCAGGGATCTCCACTTCCTGAACTACCTTTTTCTTTGGGTTGGTAGGTTTTTGTTTTTGCTGTTTTGGCTTTTTGGCTTTCTTAGTCTTGGGTTTTGAAGATGTGGGTTCCTCAGGGACTGTTTCTTGTTCCCTTTGGTCATCTTCTAGCAAAAGTGCCGGTTTGTTATGCCTTGAGAATACTTGTGAAGTCAATGGATTTAAAGTTTTTGACTCCCCCACAAGTACTCCCTCACCAAGTTCCTTTATTATGCATTGCATAACAAATCTTGGGTACAGTAAAAACTTTTTCTTATCATTTTGGTGATGTAACACCAACTCATTGAAAAATAATGAAGATGCCTTAAAAGTTGTTTCATTTATTATAGAATGAAAAATAGGTTGAAAGGTTGAAGGCATCTGATCATATGATCCAGTTTTGGGACTTAAACACATTATAATATAATGAAATAACAGTTTATATTATGGATCAATAAATTTCTTATAAACTGTTGCTTGTGCTAAAGTACCTTGATAACCACACTCAGTCATGGTTAGATGAATATCAGAAGTGGGAATATGCTCTGGAGCAACAGTATCATTAAGGCCAAGCCTTATTCCCAGTGACTCTTGTGTGATTGCCATGTGCTTCCCTTGAATTGTTGAGTTGAGGGAAATCACCTTATTGTTCACTGTGACTGCCTCTGCATTTGCCCAGAACTCATTAAGAGTTTCTACATGAATGGGAGGATCAACGGTGAAAGCTGTGTAATATTGGGATTTGACGACTAAATCAATGATTTCGTCGTATTGGGACCAGGCTTCATCTTTCTCAAAGTAGCCTCTCTGATTATGTCCCTGTTTTAGAATAAGAGCCATGGTTTCTTTGATCGAACAGTAATTTTAGGTTAGAGAAGGGGTTTTGGGTTTGCTTTGAGAGAGAAAGAGGGAATTTTGCCTTTTGAATGGATAAGTGTTTGAAAAAGGTATTTATCGGAAGTTTTTAACCGACTAGATCAAACTTCTGATGAGTGAAATGTCAGTTTTACCCTTTTTAATGAAACTACTGATGAAGCAGGTTTCTTCATCAGTGGTTTTAGTCATCTCTTCAATAGTTTTGAAACAGCTGATGAGAATGACTTTCAAAACACTTAAATAACTTCTGATAATCATCAGTAGTTATTTCTTTTCTTAAATAACTTTCAAAACACTCAAAATATCAGTAGTTTCTCTCTCTTTCAATTATTTATCAGAGGTTTTGTGACAGATAAGTATGTAAGTGAAAATAAAATATGTGCAAAACTAAAAAGTGAAAACACTTACAGACTTCCTTCAGAATTTAGCATCCCAAGCATGGATACTAACCTCTGAAATGTTGTTGAATCAAGGGGTTTGGCGAACACATCCGCGATTTGATTAGTAGTTGTGACATGTTTCAACTCAATCTTGCCTTTTTCATAGCAATCTCTTATGAAATGATACCTGATCTCAATATGTTTAGTCTTTGAGAACTGAACAGGATTTTGAATGATGCTAATGGCAGATTTACTGTCTACTAAGAGTGGAGTCTTGGTCTCCTTGATTCCATAATCAAGAAGTTGATATTGGAGCCATTGTATCTGTGATGTACAGCTTGCAGCAGCAATGTATTCAGCTTCAGCTATTGAAGTTGCCACAGATGTTTGTTTCTTTGATTGCCAGGACACCAGACAGTTTCCTAAGAATTGACAACCACCAGATGTTGATTTTCTTGACATTTTACACCCTGCATAGTCATTATCTGAAAAAGCTGTTAACTTGGTATTGCTTGAAGCAGGATACCAAATTCCTAAAGTAGGAGTTCCTTTCAGATATCTGAAGATTCTTCTGACAACAATTAGGTGTGATTCTCGTGGTGTAGATTGGTATCTAGCACAGACACAAGTTGAAAACATAATATCTGGTCTAGAAGCAGTTAAATATAAAAGAGAACCTATCATACATCTATACATGGTTTGATCAATCTGTTTTCCTTGATCATCTGGTTCAACTTGTGTGGTCGGTGTCATGGGAGTGGAACATGATTTACAGTCTTGTAAAGAAAATTTGTTTAAATATTCTTTAACATATTTTGATTGATGTATAAATGTTCCATTTGATTGTTGCTTGATTTGCAGTCCTAAGAAGTACTGCAATTCTCCCATTGTACTCATTTCAAATTTTGATTGCATGAGTTTCTTAAATTCATCACACAATTTGGTATTTGTTGAACCAAAAATGATATCATCAACATAAATCTGAACAAGTAAGACATGATTTCCAACATGTTTGATGAAAAGTGTTTTATCAATGGAGCCTATTGTGAAGTGATTCTTAAGTAAAAAGTTGGAAAGTGTTTCATACCAGGCTCTTGGAGCCTGTTTTAGCCCATAAAGAGCTTTGTCAAGTCTGTATACCCAATCAGGATGAGAAGGATCCTCAAACCCTGGAGGTTGACAGACATACACTTCCTCTTTTATTTTTCCATACAAAAATGCACTTTTGACATCCATTTGATAAACTTTTATGTTGTTGGAAATTGCATAAGCTAAAAATAACCTAATAGCTTCAAATCTTGCAACTGGTGCAAAGGTTTCATCATAGTCAATGCCTTCTTCTTGAGAATAGCTTTGTACCACAAATCTTGCCTTGTTCTTGATAATCATACCAGCTTCATCTGATTTGTTTCTGAAGACCCATCTACTACCAATTGGTTGCTTGTTTGGAGGTAAGGGACAAATTTCCCAAACCTGTTGCTTCTTGAATTGAAGCAGCTCATCTTGCATAGCTTGAACCCAATTGTTATCTTTGAGGGCTTCTTGATATTTCTTTGGTTCCAACTGAGAAATAAAAGCTGAGAAAAAGCAAAAGTTGGAAAGTTGGTTTCTTGTAAGTATCCCTGATGCAATATCACCCATGATTTGTTCCAATGGATGATCCTTGTGTTCAATCAGTTGTTGTAAGCCTGTACTTGAGGATGGCTCTGGTATTTCTTCAAATAAACCACTGAGATTGATAATATCTGGTTCAGCTGTTGTATGAGATTCGGGAGTTTTTGGTTCAGCTGAATCAGTAGTTTCAAGTTGTTCATCAGTAGTTTTTGAAGTAGAAGCTTGTGAAACTTCTGAAGGTTTAAAAGTTGATTTAATGACTGTGTTTGGAGTCCATGGTGTAGAACCATCATCTTCAAATCCTTGAAAACCATTTTGAGGAGGTTTGGATGATTCAACAGTCTTTTCAGGTCCGAAATGAAAGTTGTCAAGGTCAAAGAGTTCAGCAGGATTTGCTGGAATAAGAGTGTGTTTTGATTCATTGAACTTGACATTCAGTGTTTCTTCAACTATCTTGGTTCTTGAATTAAAGACTTTATAAGCTTTTCTCATTGGAGAGTAACCAAGAAAATAACATGTATCAACTTTAGCAGCAAACTTTGAGATAGAGTCTTTGATGTTGAGGATAAAACATTGACATCCAAAAGCCCTGAAGAAGGAGATAAGGGGCTTTATGCCATGAAGAATTTCATAGGCAGTCTTGGTATGTCTCTTGTTGATAAGAACTCTATTCTTGAGAATCCAGTTAGGAACCGAATTCACGGATCGATTAAGCGAATTCAGCTCGGTTTCAGACAGGAGATTCGAGACGAGACAGAAATTAACGATAACAAAGTCATCACAGATTCGTATTACTACAGAAACGGTTACAGACACTGTCATCAGTAGGATAAACATCTATCTCGGGGCCGGGGGAGGTCGGGCATGACCTCCCCCTTGAGAGCATTCTAAGCACAAACTCAAATCTACCAATGAAAACCAACACATGAGATTGCTATTTATAGTCCAACACATAAATCCACCTTCGTCCCTTTGTAAAGGTCGAATGTGGAGTATTTCCACATTCGCCCCTTTGTAAAGGTCGAACATGGCTTTGTGCTTTGGCCTATATTTTACAAATGCGTCAGATCCATAAAATGCCCTTATGGATCACCACAATCTCATATAATACAATACTAAGACTCAACCCTAGTCTATTCGACAGTGACGTCCACAGAAAGTGCATCAACAATTCTGAACATAACAAGCTGTGTTGACTGCTTCAGCCCAAAAATACAAAGGTAGGCCTGAATCAGCTAACATTGTTCTGGTTGCTTCTATCAATGTTCTATTCTTCCTTTCTACCACACCATTTTGTTCAGGAGTTTGGGAATGCTGAATTGTCTAACAATCCCTTTAGACAAACAGAATTCATCCAGACTTTTGTTCCTGAACTCTGTCCCATTGTCACTCCTGATGAATTTGAATGAGAGATAATATTGCTTCTCTACTTGTAGAATGAAGAACTTGATTATTTCAGCTGCCTCATCCTTGGAATATAAGAAGAAGACCCATGTGAATCTTGAGTAGTCATCAATGATGACCAAGCAGTACTTCTTCTTACCAAGGCTCATGATTTTTACTGGTCCAAATAAGTCCATATGGAGTAGTTGAAGACATGCAGTTGTTTTTGATTCTTCAATAGACTTATAGGAAGACTTATGCTATTTACCTTTCAGACAGGAAACACAGTGTTCTTTACATGGTATTCCTTCAAAGGTAGACCCCTAACCAAGCCCATTTTTGTGACTTTATTGATGGTTTTAAAGTTCACATGGCCAAATCTCCTGTGCCAGAGATCAGTTTCTGAAGTTGATGCCTTTGAGAAGAAACAGGCAGTATTGTTCAGTACTTTGTCTTTTTCAATGTCCACTGCATAGACATTGCCACATCTTTTGGCAATCAGCAAAGTATGATCTTCAATGATCTTCTCTATCAACTTCTGGCCTTCTGGTGACATGATCTTGCATGCTGTCTTTGTGAAAAAGGAAGAATATCCTTTATCACACATTTGTGAGACACTCAGCAAGTTGTACTCAAGGTTTTCAACCAGATTGACCTTGTCAAACTGCATTTTGCCTGAGGATACATTGCCATATCCTAACACATATCCCTTTGCATTGTTCCCAAAGGACACAGATCCTTTTCTTTGACTGATAAAATTGTTTATCAGGTATCTGCATCCAGTCATGTGCATTGAGCCTCCACTATCAACATACCAAATGCTATTCAAACCTCTGGAGACCATCTGCACACAATAGCAAATTAGTTAGATTTGGCAACCCAAGCCAATTTGGCTTTGGGTTTGCTCTTGAGAACAGGTGCAGCTTGTTGAGGACCAATTTTTGAAATCCATGTCTTTTTGGCAATGGATTTTTCATTAAGGACAATGGTGGTATCTTTTTGGTGACCACCATCAACTTTGGTCATCAGAAGTTTAACCAAATTTATCAAATCTTTAACTTCAGTAGTTTGTGAAACTACTGATGAGTTAGGTGTAACTTCTGAAGATGAACTTTGAGAAAAAGGCTTTTGTTGAGATAAAATCTTTTTCTGAGAAAGGTTTTTACTTGGTTGTTGTTTGTTGGGAAAGAAAGTGTTTTCAAAATCTTGTCTGATTTGTTTTCCCACAACCAGTTGTTGATTTTTCTTATTGAACTGATTTCCCTTTCTATATCTGCAAAGTTCAGTTATGTAGTTAAACAGACCACATATTTCACATGCTTTTGCCTTCTCTTTCCTTTTAGATACAGCAAGAGAGTTGGAAGGCAATTCACTGAGAATATCAGTATTTTTCAATAGGTCATCAGTAGTTTTCAGGGTCTCAACTCCTGATGTAGATGAAACTACTGATGGCTTATTGTCAGTGGTTTTAACTTCTGCAGTACATTCATTTTTGAGAAAGTTCTGATGGTAGGATGTGCATTCCTCCATATCAGAATTTTGAATCAATTTCTTCCCATCATTATCAGTTTTGTGGGTGAAATCAGTTGGTGATTCAGTATGGGTATACCCTATGCCAAACTTAACATTTGCAGCAGTTTGCTTGTTAAGCAGCATTTGGTATCCTTTACAAGACTCAACCCATTTTTCACAATCAACCTTAGTGTCAGCAAGCTCTTTTCTGACATTACCTAGGTTGTCTATCATGCTTTTAATTTGTGCCTGGGTTTCAATGGATTTATCAGTTAATTTAGAAATTTCTTTGTTTTTCAAAGCAATTTTTCTTTCTAAATCACACTTCATCTGTGTATATTTTCTGTCCATATCATTTGATTTGCCTTGTAAATGCACATTTGTTTCTCTAATTAAAGCAAAAGACTCTTTGCAAGATTTTGAACAAAGCTTTAAAAGAGATTGTTGTGATACCTGAGTTAGAGCAGAATTGGAGGAGTATCCCTCAAAAGCCATTAAGGCAAAGTTCTTTCTGCCATTATCAGGTTCTCCCCAGTTGACATCATAGACTTTGTTGTCTGCATCCTGACTGCATTCAGATGTGTCTAAACGGAAGACTGCTCCAGTCAACATACCCTGATGTAAATAGACTTTGTTGTTGAGGGGGTTGTTGAGTTTGTGCAGGTTGTTGAGCAGTTGGAAAAGGAGGCATTTGTTGCTGTTGGTGAGCAGGCATTTGAACATATTGTACTTGTGGCACATACTGGACTTGTGGAGCTTGTGCCTGTACAAAATGAGCACTCCCTTGAGTTCCATTATTCCTATTATAATTGGGGTTAAATTGATTTCCAGACATAGGTTGGTTATAGCTAGAGCTTCTACACTCTCTAGCAAAGTGTCCCAACTTCTGACACTTATGACATCTCAGTTTAGATTTGTCAAAACCAACTTTGGTAGAGTAGTTTAATCCTGGAAATTTCCTTCCTGACCTTTTGTAAAATTTGTTAGTTTTTATGCGTAACAAGGCCAGTTGGTGTAAAATATCCATTTCTTCTAAGTCATCACTGCTAAAATATTTTAAGTCATCCATGATAAAAACACATGTTATCAGCAGCTTGACTTAGATCTTCATTGTCATAAGCTGGGAAAGATCCATCTGATGTGATCCCAGCTGTTATGTCAATGTGATCAAAAGATCCAAAATTATTAGAACAAGATGGTGAGTCATGTCCCAATAAGGCTGTGCTACCTGGAGTATAGTCATCAGCAGTTTTACCAAATTCTTGCAACTTTTTCTTTTGATTGATCTCTCTTTCAAAAGTTAGTAATTTACCATGTAACCTTGTTAGGTTCAGGGTGTTAAAATCTGAACTTGATCTGAGGACTATTGAATAAGTTTCCCATTTTGAAGGTAAAGACCTTAAAAATCTATGTAACATAGATGCATTTGAATAGGTCTGATTATTAATTTTTAACTCAGAGATGAGTGATGAAAATCTTTCAAATTGTTGAGTTAATGTTTCACCATCTATATGAGTAAAAGTTTCATATTGTTGGGCTAGGATTTCTCTAGTGTTGGCTATCACCTCTTCAGTTCCTGCAAACTGTTCTTTTAGACAATCCCACAGCTCTTTGGCACTTTCACAATGTAAAAGTCCAGCATAAATTTCGTTTGGGAGAGCCATAGCCAACATTGAAAAAGCTTTTGCATCTAGCTCAAATTTTTGGAAATCTTCTTCAGTGTAGTCTTTAGGGTCTTTTGGTCTCTCAGTTTTACCTTCTGGATCTGTTACTACTGGTTTGTGAGGTCCAAAAATTACAGACCTCCAACACCCAGTATTGGTCTGAGATATAGTGTGTGCCAACCTTCTTTGCCAGATATTATATTCATTTCTGACTAGCATAGGAGGTTTATTGGCAGATCCAGTATTGTAAGGGTCCATTTTTAAGAAGTTTGGATTTGTCAATACTTCTTTAAAGTGATGGATGAAAAAGTAAAAGTGAACCTTTTAATCCTTTATTGGATATCAATAAGAGCTTGTGTCTGATTCTCAATTTGTTAGATTGATATTTGATCAGATAAACCAGTTGCTCTGATTCCAATTGTTGGATCAGTGGTCTCTTATATCAGTTTTACGAATTAGAACACTTATGTGTTTGCAGTTATATCAAAGTTATTTGCACAGCGGAATGATAAATGTTCTAAGTATGAAGTATCACTTTTACAGGAGTTATTACTCCCCCTTTACTAAGCAGTTAATGAGAATCAAAAGCAATTCAAAGTATAAAGCAATAAGCAAGTATTGAATGATTCTCAAATGTGAAATGGATAATAAGTTTATAAAAGCTTTGAAGGATTTTCAATTAAAATCAAAGTAAATCACATATGTAAAATAGATGAATGAACTCATCTATTTATAGACGAATACACAAGACTGTTGTACTAAGTAATACAAGATATTTAGCTAAGATATTATACTTAACATAATGCTTACAACAGGTTGTAGCATTGAAACTTGTTCCAAGACTTTAACAAAACAATATTATATTAAACTACTGAAGTCTGAGTCGGTTAGAAGATAAGATCAACAAACTGCTGATGAGAAGACAAACTACTGATGAGTAGTTTTGTCTTCAGTAGTTCTGAAGTGAAGTGTCTGGTTAGACCTCAGAACTACTGATCAGTTTCCTCTTCAGTACTTTGTTGATTTCTTCTTCAGCACTTGTGTTTTCTTCTTCAGCAGTTCCTTCTATACTTAGCAGAATATGATTTGGACTAAGGTTATCAAAAGTGGTTTCTTCAATCCTTTTTGTCCCAACAAAGGCGATAGAGGATCTCCTTTCCGGACTCCTTTCTCGCAATTGAACTCAAAGGTAGGGGCTACATTGACTAGAACTGCCGACCTCGCCGAGTGTAACACACCTTTAACCCAAGTACCCCATTTCTCCGGAAAACCCATTTGAACCAAAAAAGAAAGCAAAAACTCACAGTTCACATTATCATACGCTTTTTCAAAATCAATTTTCAACATAAACGCCTTGTTTTTCGCCTTCTTAATCCAGCCAATCGACTCATTAATAAGGAGAGGACCATCTAATATATATAAGCCTTTGAGAAAAGCTGATTGAGTGTCCGAGATCACCTCCCCCAAAACAATTTTAATTCTATTAGCTAAAACTTTAGAGATAACCTTACTAATAATCCCTATTAAGTTAATGGGACGATAATCCTTCAAGCCCACTGGAGTCTTGGATTAAGGGATTAATGTGATGAAAGAAGAGCTAAAACTCCTATTAATAATACCTGAATCCGAAAAATGATCCAACAAACCCACAAAATCTTCCTCCAATAGATCCCAAAACGTCTTGATGAACCGGAAATTAAAACCATCCGGCCCCGGAGCTCTATCCGATCCACACTCAAAGACAACATCCTTAATCTCTTCCTTGGTAAACTTACTAATCAACTTCTCCGCACTACCCGCATTCAATTTTTTAACATTGGTGCATATCAATCCAGGTCTTTTCTTCACAGCATCAGCAAAGTGACCTCTAAAGTGTCTCAAGACCTCTCTTTTAACTAAGGAAGGCTTTGAGATCCACTTACGATCAGTCATCAAACCAGGTATCACATTAACTGACTTTCTCCCATTGATAACTCCATGGAAGAAAGCAGTGTTATCATCCCCTTCCATGGCCCATCTAACCCTGGACTTCTGTTTCAGATATTTTGTTTTACATAAGTTAATCTGATCCAAGCCCCTTTTACACTCTTCCCACACCCAAAGCTCATCTTCTTCCAAGTCTCTAACTTCCATCTCCTTTTCTAACTTTTCACTATCTTCTTTCATCAAGGCAATCTCATCCCCTTCGATCTTCAGAATCTCCTCCCGCCAATTATTTAAAACCTGTCTAAGAAATCTAAACTTGGAAGTTAGAACCAAGTCTGGCGGCCCCTGAAAAGAGCACGAATTAAGTGCCTTTATAACCACCTCTTTACACCCTTCTCTATGTAACCACGAATTAAACCACCTAAAAGGTTTAGGACCAAAGTTAGAATCAACCAAGGTCAAAAGAAGCAGGCAAGATGTATACCTAGGTAAAGCCCTCAAACAAGCGGTAGGCCGTAGGCCACCTGTTAAAAAACGAATGGCAAACAAAAACCCTGTCAATCTTGCTTATTTTACAATCTTTACCTCTAACCGTTAAGCACGTGTACTTATTCCCCCTCATGATATACTCCTGAAGCCCCAACTCATCAATAAACCCATTAAAATCTTTCGCAACCCCATAATTGAATTTAGAATTTTTTCGTTCTTCCGGTAACCTCACAGCATGAAAATCCCCCATCAGAATACAGTTACCCTGACAACTCCTAACAACATCCGAGATCTCATCCCACACCCTTTTCTTAGCCCCGCCCTTTGTGGACCATAAACATTTACCACAGTTAACAAAGAGCCATCCGCCACTTCTAACCCAACGATTCTTGCCACAACCCCCAACCCCACAAATATTAAGACTCAAAAAATTCATTGTAAAACTACCTGTACTCCTTGGCCAGATAAAGAATCCTTAACCATGTCTCTATGTTCCTCCAGCTGAACACCCAAACGGACCCCCAATCTGATTGTTTCACGAATTTCTTGTTCCTCCTTGTATTTTTCCTGAAGCGGAAAATCAGCTTCAATTGGACCATCTTCAAACGTTTCTCCATCTGAGGACACCGAAACTGTATCCTCCGTACCTTCAAATTCGCCCTTATTCTCACTTCCTTGCTCGGACAAAGTGAACTGACTAGAAGACCTCTGTTCAGCATCCTGAGATAGCGAGACAGCTCCATCTCTATTTCCTTATATTCATTACTCGTATAGCCTCATGATTCTTTCATATATAACTTTTGAAGAATTAGATGATTATTAGTACACAACAAAATTTATTTTCATATGAATTTAACACGTAACTAATTTGAAAAATACGTATTTCAAAAGTGTTTTTTTTTATTTTTTTATTTTTTTATTTTACAAGAATTTATTTAATACTTAAAAGGATTCAATAAAGTAACTCACATCAAAATGGCCATTAAAATAAAATTCCAACTCCAAAGTGACATTCAAGAATAATATACAAAGAAGCACGGTTTCCATCCAAAGATAAAGAGGAATCGAGCCTTGCCACCAACCTTTTTCTCACGTATATTTGTTAAAAACATAACAAATTGTTCTCTCTTATTGACGTATTGCATTTTGTGACTATATCCACTCAATAAAATTTCAAAGTTAGTTAGATAATTATTAATTTTCTTGTAAAAAGTAAATTGGACCTTGGTTTAAACCGGGTTAGGATCAAATACACGTGTGAAAGAAAAATGGGAAGTCGTAGGAAGAGTATCAAACAGACTCCGATTGAACTCATTCAAGCGACATTGGAACCGTCTCATCGAGCCATACGATCTTAGTTTTTAGGTTTTCGCTTTTTATGATTTTTGGATTATAGTTTTTAGAATTTACGTTATATCATTGTGTCTTTTATGTGTTATTGTGTTGTTTTCTTATTTTTACCATTGTGTCATTTTTGCGATTTATTGTGTCTTTTTTCTTCAGTATTGTGTTATATTTTTCGGCATTGTATTATATTTTGTGGCTCATTGTGTCATATTTCGTAATCTATTGTGTTCTTTTGTAGCATTCTCACCATTATCAATTTTGTTACACTGTTTAGGATAACTTGACCTGACTTAAACCACGCCTCTAAATATGTCATCAGATGAAGTCGACGATGATGATACATCCATTTTTTAGATTAAATTGGATAGTGATTCTAAATATAAGGGTAAAATGTATAATATGTAAAGAAAAATTACAAAAAGATTGATTATTATTTGTAGAGTTAAAATATATTTTTATGTATTTTTGAGCCAAATGACCCTTCTACTTTCTTGAAAATCGATCTCCAACTCTCACATTACGCTCATACCCACAACCACCTCCGCTAAACCGCCCCTCACCCTTCACGATCATGGAGGCGTTGTTCCGCACCTTGCCCCCTAATTGACTTCTGAGTAGCGCCCCATAACACTTAGGGGCTATATGATAGCCTCTTAATGATTATATTAAAATACTATTTCTGAATTAATCAACATTCAGTGTGTTTGGTTTATTGACAGGACACCTCTGAATCAGTCAGTAAACCTCTTACTCATTAAGTTTCAAAATGACACCGAACAAAAACTTTACTCTTTTACACATTCATATGTATTCATAACCTTTACTCTTTTACACATTCACTTGTATTCGTAACCTTCAACCGAGTACTCACACACCACCGCCACATCTTCGAGTTTTTTTAACTATATTATATACTATTACTATATATTATTTTATTCAAAAACTTTTTTTAACTATATTATTATTTTATTCATTTTTTTTATTCAAAAACTTTATTATATTATATACTACTAATATAAATAACATAATATTATGTAATTTCGTTACAAATTTCATGTGTTATCTTATGTGTAAATTTCGTTATTTTTTTAACGTTTACAACCAAAATGGAATCTCGATTGTATCATTTTCATTGATTGATCAGCACCTCATCTAAATCTCGATTGTAAAACGCGCAACGCGCGTGATTTTATACAACTAGTTGAACTTAAAATGTTAATACTTCAATCCCTTCCATATTTTTTTTTATTTTAAACATTTAAAATTAAATAAATTCAAGCCAGCTCACGACCTGAGCCAGGCCTAGCTCGAACTTAACTCGTCTACAAATCGAGCTAGTTCATTTACACTCGATTTTTTTCGAGTTTTTCCCAAGCTGCCAAGCGAGCCATTAGTCACAAGCATTTTAAACACCCCTACCTCCACCACCAACCATTCAGACCAAGTCAAATTAGACATTTTACTGGTGGTTTAAAGTCGTTTACCCAACTACCTATCAAACAGCTCAAATAGTTACTAACTAGGGCAATCCCTTAGCCTTGTATAAGAATGAACTTGGAATAATTTGATTCCAGCATAATGAAATAAAAATAGAAAAAAAGGGGTTCCTTTTTATATTTTCACTTTATGGGGTGTGGAATAATAATAGTTGTAAAACCTTTACCATACCACAAACCACATCCTGACCAACCCAACCCCTTCCTTATTACTCATTTCAAACCCTAGCTCTTCTGCACACACACACACACAGCACACCATACTAATGGCCGACGAATCAGTCGTTAATGGCGGCGTCACCGACGTCGACGTCGACATCTCCGCTAACGACTCCGACGAAACAACAGACCAAACCGTCCAGAAACTGATGCAAAAGCTCCAAACCCTCGAACAACAAAACCAACAACTCATCACCAACAACAACTCATCTGAAACCGAAATCAAACAGTTAAAGGAACAGATTCAGAGTTCTGAGTCCGATAAACGCGCCTTAAGTTCGATTGCTGCAAGAGCTGCTGAGTTGGAGACTGAAGTATCAAGGCTACAGCATGATTTGATTACTTCCATGACTGAAGGTCAGGAATCGGTCACTGAGTTGACTCAGTTGAAGCAAGTGGTTGAGGAGTTGAAGAAGAGTGAGGTAGAGAAGTTGGAGAAGATTGATGTGATTGAGAAGGAGAGGAATTTGCTGTTGGAACGGTTGAATGAGTCCGAAGAGAAATCGAAGGAATCGGATGATCGAATTCGTGAGTTTGAGAAGAGAGAGAGTGATTTGAAGAGAGAGAGAGTGAAATTTGAAGAAGAAGTTAAGTTTGTAATAAGTGAGAAGGATGAGAAGATAGAGAGTTTGAATAGAAAGGTTGAGGAATTCGAGTCTGTGAATGCGAAGAACGAATCGGATATCAAGAAGTTGAAGGAGGAAAAGGATGATGTGGAAGCTCAGTTGAAGGAATTCGAGACGAGGGTTAATGAATTGGAGTCGAAAGTGTGTGAGTTGCAGAATGAGAAGATTAATAATGTTGATGTGAAGGAGAAAGAGGTAGAGGAGATTAATTGGATTGATGTGAATGGGGATGAGAAGGAGAAATTGTGGAAGTCGAAGGTGGAGTGGCCGGTGATTGCAGCGACGGCTGGGGCAGTTGCTTTGGTGGCGGTTGTGTATTTTCGTCATGCGAAGTTTTGAGGGGCGATGGAAGCTAAAGAGGTGAGTGGTTTTAGTATAATTGAATTACGCTGCTTTTTGAGTTTTGTGTTGATCATGTTGAAACATGGTTATAAGAAATACGGTTGTTGGATTTAATCATATAGGTGTTGTGTTTTTGCTTGATTGTTTAATATCAGGGCGTATTACTATTTTGTGTTCTTAAACAGATGTGTAACTCGATCATGATTTCATTTGGTGATTATACAAGTGGTTAGGATTTTTAGAGTTTGTTAATGATGGGCTTGTTGGAGACATAAGATTTGATTATAGGTGTTATGTTTTTGCTTGATTGTTTAGTATCGCCTTGCTAGGAATAGGACTGATGTATATGACTATGGGTAAGATGAGATTATGATTGTGTCGCGTTGGCAATGACCCCTACGCCCAACCCATCGCTGCACCTATCACTATTGACACTATTACCGTCACCCCCCACTGTTAGGGTGAAGGGGCCTCCCTCAAGATGGGGTTTGGGATGGTTTGGTACCCGATTAGATTATAGATCACCTCTGCAACAAAATGAGATGCGAATTTGGTTCATGAACCTGATTTTGGCTCAAAGAGTGGGAAGTTAGGATAATGAGGCGGCACTCCCTCATTGGTTCAAAGAAAAGGATGTTCAAAGTTTTGGTTCATGATGAACCAGATTTTGGAGTGCCTCTTATGATTTTGGTTCATTTTGGATCATTTGGTTTTAAAATGAGGTGGCACTTCCTCGTTTGTCGATTGCTTTTGGTTTATTCTGATTCACATGGAGTGCCCCCTTCACAACTTCACCTGTTACTACCCACCACCAGTGGCTTAACCAGTGCCATGTCTACCACACACCATACATCTGACCTACCTTTCTCCATTACCACCACCATCAATTTTGACACCATTGTCGCCTGTTGCAACTAGCCGCAGTAAAAACAAATACCATTTTGGTACTTATCTTCCAAATTGACCTATATCAACTGTAATGGTGACGGCACCCTGCAAGTTCTTTGAAAACGAATAAAAGAATATAAAACTGTAGGCGTTAGCCCATCACAGTAACACCCCCAGGCGCATCGCTTCAAGCTACCTAAGAAACATGCTTTACATTACAGGTAGCACACCTGAGGTGTGTTCATATTGGCAAAAAAAGTGACCCTGAGGTGCGTACCTCATGTATTTCCATGTTTTATTTTTCCAATTAAGTGTAGGTAGAAAAATTATTTATCAAAATGGCTGTTTTTTTTTTTTAATTCTTTTGCTTTTGTTAAATTTTTAAAGTAATTTATCAAAACTATCTTCTCCAACATTTGGATATCTCTCTCTCTCCCTCTCTCTCCTGGAAAAGCTTTTCAAGCCACAACTTTTAAAGGTATTCCAATATTAAGTGAATGTTTTCATTACTTAATTCAGATAAATATTGCAATAATCTTTGAATTTCCTATTAGAATATAGTGAATCATCTCAAAATCATAATCCAAACGCTAATTTTAGAGGATAGTGGTTGGGGTTACTAAACTAAACTAAACGTAGGACCTGTTCCATTTCTACATCTGATTAGAAGAATTGGGGTAGCAGTGTATGTCGAGTGGGGTTGGTGGTCTCGCTGGAGGTGGTGGATGCAGAATTGCTGTATAGACTTTGCGGTCGATGCAAAATGAGGTCGGAGTGCTGGTTGCAGTGGCGTTTACGGTGGATCTCCAGAATTGACTGGAGACACAGAATAGGAAGATGATGAAGAAAGGGGAAGACAGGTTTAGTTGAGCTAATAGAAATTAAGGTGATTTGATTTTTTTTTTAGATTTATAAAAAAATAAAAACAAATTGAAAAACACTCATTTTAGTCAATAGTTTTCAAATCACCCATTTTTGGCATAAAAGTTCACATACATGATACACCTATTTGGAAAAGAAAACCATGTATTTCCCATATTTTTGTTTAGAAGGTTGTACAAAAAGCTTTTGGTTGTATATTTATATAATTTAAAAATATATAAAGCTCATTCGTGTCAAAATATTGGTAAATGATAAAAACCTATATGTAAAACGTTATATAATTATTTGTGAATCAGGTATGAAAAATGGTGCGGTTGTGCACTTGGCGCTTGATTTTAAACCTTGTTCCTTTTGTGTGGTTCTCTTATTTTTTTAAACAAGAATCCCTATGTATTGGGCCTATCAATAGGGCATCGAAGCCACACCCAAATAATCCGAACCTGGACCTTATACATTAATAAAGAATGAAATCCCGCCCGCACTTTTCTATTGTCCAATTAACCCACATACGGCCCAATAGGATAAACAAAACGGCCCAATCTTTCAAATTGGGCCCATAGTCGAACCAATTGATATCACAATTCACATCAATGATCAAACCTAGGGGTGTTTATCTGTTTACTTGGTTTATTCGGTTTTCAAAATTTTGTACCCCAAACCAAAAACCGAACCAAGCCAAATTAGGAATACGTAAACCGAACCAAATTCAACCAAATTGAATTCGGTTTAAAACCAAACAAACCGATTTCAACCGAATTGAACCGAAGTTTTTTTTTCTCTAACTTATATACTTTTGTGTTTCGAAATCTATATAGACAGTTAGCAATTACTATAAACAAAAAAAAAAAAAAATCAAACCTTGTAATATGTTGTAAAAGAAAGTTTAAAAGCAAAATAAAACAAATAAAATCCGAAAAACAGTCTTACACACAAACATCATAGAAATAAGTGGGCTTTATTTTGCGTTGGGCTTACATTTAATATTTGAACTTATATATTATATATGGCTTATTAATTATTAATATTTTTATTTAAGAATTAATTAGTTTACCGGTTATACGAATAAACCAAATTAAAAAATGTAGAACCAAAAACCAACCAAACACCGAATTAGTAATTCGGTTTCTGTTAAAACTAAACGAAACACCAAATTCATTGTTCGGATTGGTTTTTCGGTTACGGTTTGGTTTATGGTTTTTATTTGGTTTTCGGTTTTTTTCAACACCTCTAACATTACTATACTAAGCACGAAATACACGTAGTTCTCTTTCGAACTTCGACTTTTTGCCCTCCTCAAGGTGATAATAAGCAGCTTCCATTGTTTGTGTTTTTAGTTGATGAAGACGATTTCGCCAACCCCACTTTGACCTACCTTCTAAGACTATACGGAGTGGGAGGGGGGGTGGAAAATGGTCATGAAGCGCCATGTGGCACTTTTGGGGCCCATATACGAAGGATGAAAATTGTGAGGAGTGGAATTGGAGAGGGTGTGGTGTGGGGGTGTGGGGGGGGGGGGGGGGTTGGCATTAATTGACACGTGGCATTTGTTTTTTTAATAAACTAATTAAAAACACACTTTTAATTAAAAAGAGAATTAAAAGCATAATAATTAATAATAAAATTCCATAAAAAACCTAAAAATTAAAAAAAAAATCATCAAATAAAAAAATACATGAACTAAAAAAAATACATAAACGAATATTTAAAATAAAACTACTACCAAATATATTTTTAATTATCGTTACTCGTCATCATCGGATTCGTAATTTCTTGATAGACTCCAAATATGATCAACCAAATCCGCTCGAAGGTTGTGATGTGTTTGGCTATTCTTGATTTCAAAGTTGTTTAACATTCTTTCTTCATCAGTAATGTTTCCTTGACTTGATTGCGTTTCGTTACCATAGTACTCGCATATTGCACTTCATTCGTCTTCCAAAATCATGTTGTGTAAAATAACGCATGCGTACATAACATTTCTTATTTGGGGTTTTTCCCACATTCGACATGGCATAGCCAAAATGCGCCATATTTTTTTTTTTGCAAAACACCAAAAGCTTGCTCAATGTCTTTGCGTGCAGCCATTTGAGCTTTGTTAAACTTTTTCGTCTAACGTAGTCCTCTGTTTAAAAGATTTTACGAACACGGCCCACTCAGAGTAAATTCCATCTGTTAAAACATAACCGTACTTGTATTCTACCCGTTTACGAAAAAAGTTCCTTTTGGTGCAACATAATTTACAAGATCGTTGAAAATTGGTGATTAATTAAGAATATTTATATCGTTCAACGAACCGAGCAAACGAAAAAATGCATACCAAATCCAAAGATCTAGTGATGCAACTGCTTCAAGCATCATACACGGCTTTTTATGATATCCAATCGAGTGTTGGCCTTGCAATGCAGTTGGACAAAGTTCCCACTCCCATTGCACACAATCTAAACTCCCGAGCATCCCGGGAAAACCATGTTTTTTTTTCCGAAAACATCCAAAAGTTGTTGTACGTCACTAAATGTAGGTTTTCTCAAATATTTTTTTAAATATAGTTCAATGACGTACGCATAAAAATAGTGAAGACTTTCCCTAGCTGTTCGCTCCGACATCTTTAGATAGTCGTCTATTATGTCGGAACTTTGTCCATAACCCAAGTGTCTAAGCGCGGCTGTGACCTTTTGCAACGTGTAAATCCCATCTCACCATGCGCATCGGGTCTTTGTTGGAAATATTCGCATTTATTTTCTAAATCGTTTGATATTCTTAAAAATAAATTACGACTTATACGAAAACCGCGCGTAAAACTTTTTTGATCGTATCTTGGTTCGGGCGAGAAGTAATCACGTACAAATAAATCATTTGCGACTTGTCGTTCACGAAGTATATACTTTCTACGTTTGGGTTCGGAAGTCCCTTCATCATCCACTATAGCTTCAACGACTTTATGAAAGCTCGATATTATCAATTCTGCGTCGTCGTCGGATGAGAACTCCAAAGCATGTAGGTCAAACGAATTAGATGAACTTGAAGATTGCATTTTTTTGAGAGTATTTTTAAAAAATGAGAGTTTAGAGATGATTTTTTTAAAAAATATGAGAGTGTGTGGATTTGGGTAGAAAAGGATATGGTTATATATATATATATATATATATATATATATATATATATATATATATATATATATATAGGATCCGGATCATGTGAGAACTCTCCCCAGTTGTGAGAACTAGAGAACTCCTCTAAGCCAATAAAAAAAAACGACACATAGGCAGTTGATCAATATAATATTAAGGGGTATCATAGTCATTTAGTATCCCCTACCCCACCTCACCCCACCCCACACCAACCCAACCACCTTTATTATTATTATTTTAGTTCAGATTTTTTTTAATTCAAACTCTTTCTCTCTCTTTTCTCTCTCTACTCTCTTTTCTCTCTCTCTTCTCTCTCTCTAAAAAACACACAAGGAAAGCAGGTGGAGGTTCGATGGGTGTGACCGGTGGCTGAGTTTGGATGATGACGGTGGCTCGTTGGGGTGGGAGGCGACGGGGTGGTTTCGTTGGGTGTTTTTCAGGGAGCTGAGGGGTGGTGGAGCAGTGGTGGTTTAGGGTTGAGGGTGTTGGATCTGTGGCGGTGGTGGCTGAGGGGTGGTGTATCTATGGTGGTTTGAGTTTTGAGGGTGGTGGTGGTCGACGGTGGTCCGACCGGTGTAAAACTAATCGGTGGTGGGGTTTTTGCAGACGGTATGGAGGTGGTGGTCGACGGTGGTCCGACCGGTGGCTGAGGTCCGACGAACTGGTATGTTTTTATTATTATTATTATTATTATTATTATTGTTATTATTATTATTATTATATTTTTTTCTGTTATTTTTGTTATTATTATTATTATTATAGTTACTATTATTATTATTATTATTTTTCTGTTATTAATATTATTTTATTACCTGTTATTATTATTATTATTATTTTCTGTTATTATCATTATTATTATTATTATTATTATTATTATTATTATTATTATTTTCTGTTATTATAATTATTATTTTTTTCTGTTATTACAATTATTATTATTATTGTTATTATTATTACATTTATTATTATTATTATTATTGTTATTATTAATTTTTGAAAGTTTTAGGGGTGAAAAGATAGGTTTTTTTATGTTGAAAGTTTTTGGGTGGTTTTTTGTCAGGGATGATACTACGAAGAAGATGATGTTTTGCGTTTTAGGAGCCGATGCTGTAGAGACGACGATAAGTGTTGTAGTATCTTGTAAGAAACACTGGTGCTTTACCCCGGCGTAAACATCCGTTCACACCGGCGTAAACATCCGTTCACACCGGCGTAAACATCCGTTCACACCGGCGTAAACATCCGTTCACACCGGCGTAAACATCCGTTTACACCGGCGTAAACATGAATGTATAGACGTTTTTTATGTAAGAAAACACCGATTAGTTTCGCACACAGTGTAAACGTTTTTTATGTAAGAAAACACCGATTAGTTTTACACACAGTGTAAATATGAATGTATAGTCGTTTTTGATGTAAGAAAACACCGGTGTAAAAACATCACTTACAGCAGTGTAAATATGAATATATAGTCGTTTGTTCTTTTTACACTTTGTGTATTTTTTTTAGAAGTTGTGCATGGTATATTTACACCATTTTATGTTTTATTTGGTTTTTTTACACTAGGGTAATTGTTGTAAAAGTTTGTATTTTTTGAAAGATTTACACTGGTGTAAATAATTACACCAGTGTAAAAACGAGAGTGATATTACAGAATGTTCAAATTTGATTTTTTGTTTTAAAAATTAAATTAATTAAAAAAATCAATTAAAGTTTAAAAAATTAAATAATATTATATTATTTTAATTAAAATACTAAAATAAAGTTTAATAAAGAAGGTTTGTTTTTAATAATGATTTTTTTGAATAGTTAAATAAAAAATTAAAATAGTATTATAATAATTATTTATCGCTCATGGTGGTTTTACTAAATTACCCCTTAATGTACCTTTTTGTATTAAAATATACTAATAATATCTTAATGAGCATGTAAAGACAAAAAAACATCAAGATTAAATCTCAACCATTGGATCATCAAGATCAATGATTCACAAGAGTTTTCTAGTTCTCACATGATCCTAACTCTATATATATATATACTAGTAGGGAACCCGCGCGTTGCGGCGGCGATGGTAATTTACAATCTGTTGCTCGTTTTTTGTTAGTTTTTTAATTCTCTCGTGATATATTGTATTGTACTTCTATTAGTTTTTTATGCGTAGCATCGGTTTGGTCTATGTATGTCATGAGAGTTTGTGTAATTTTGATACCATTTGAAACACGTTTTCCATTCTCTTTTCTTGTACCAGGGCATCCTTTGTTGTACTCTTTTTGTTTTTCGACAGAACTACCTGACGCATTCTCCTTTAACATTTGTGTTATTTGACTACTATTATTTTGTAGACTTCCTAACGGTGTCCTTCCTGTTGATCTATTATTCACTAAAGATATTAATGAAGCACTTTGGGAGACATCACCACTCCCAAATTTTGATACTTTGTTATTCTCTTTCCGTGAAGCATAATATCTTCTATTATACTCTTTTCGTTTTTCAGCTTTCGAAGATGCACTTGAGGTTGGAGCATCATTACTATCTTTTGGTTGTCCATTAGTCATTGTAAAGTGATAAATACCTTACAAATTAAACAAAAGAGAGTTACATAAATGTTGAAATTCGAAAATCACCATTACAAGATCAGTACATGACACTTAATAGACATAGACGCCAAGTACACCACACCTACGCTTAACATGCAAGACCTTGTAATCATCATGATCGTCAACGTATAGACCAACGACATTAAGATTGTCTTCATATAATCCATGAGAATAAGGTGTTGACAAACGCTTGAAAGCAGTAGTGATTGGATTCCAAAGAAACAACTCAAATGTATGATTCAAGCAAACACACAATAATCCGTTCAATGTGAAAGAATCGAGACATTATCAAATTGGTGCTTGAATGGAAAAGAAACAATAGTGGTTGGTTCATGATCACTGGATTGAAATTTTATTTGATGATCAGAGCAAGTTATGTCGTCAATTATGAGAACTCTCAGATTATATGAAATTAATGAGCGAGAACAATGTACCATTTAAAAGTATTGGTTGACAGTAAGGCATACCATTCCCTACATACACTCATCGAATGACCTACAACCTTCGGTGGCACCCTCAATAATATCTTAAACACGATGATTTCAACCGAAAGGTCAGCCATGGTGATGATGCCTTGGTTTAACACAAATACAAACTATTTAATGTACAGTATGATAAAATAAAACATATAATTCAACTAAAACTAAGTATTTCATAAGTGAAAATGCACCTATAACTAAGTTTTTACTATGAAAAAATGAAAAAGATAACGCATCATAAACACATATAAACTTAAAAAACACTAAAGATATTAGTTCAATACAAAGGAAACAAAAATCATAACGCAAATCACTAACGTTGACTTCAATATTAAACAACTATTTTATAAGAAACCTAAATTTTAACATCAACACAGATCCATAGTTTAAATATCTCGTGCCTCGAGCATATCTGGTTCGTACGTAATCTTACTCATAGCCGTAGACGACAAAATATGAACTGAAATAACAAATAAAATATAATATTAATTAAATTACATGATCTATTAAATTTAACTAATTTTTAAAAATTTCATGTGTAAAGCATAACATACTATCTTGTAGGTGAACCAACTTGACACGTGATACGTATATGATAGACTTTCGTGATATGGCTAGAATGGTCCTTATAACATCGGTAGGCTCCAAGTGATGCAAAAATATTTGTATTTCATGACCACTGTAAATAAAGATTTTTGAGTTAAAATTATTTTGGCAAATAATATTTGTAATTAATGAGTAATAACTTACGTCTTATCGTAAAGAGATAGTTCAAAAGAGCGTTTATTTCGTTTACCATCAGTTATTCTTCCAACCACATCTACAACAAAATAACCAAATTGTGTATACTATATGAGCTTTTATAATATTATAATAATTAATAAAAATATATACATACAAAGATTTTGAATATACCAACAATATATTTATGTGGCCTCCTAACTTGCTTCATTGATTCAATGGAAGGCACCAATGGATATAATGACGCACCCTTTGGAATGGTAAGCATAAGTGAAGAAAGCTTCGTGTATTCATTGATCACAATTTTTTTCTCAGAGCAAATTAAGACGTAATTTTGGTACTTTGGGAGCTCATGATAGTTGAAATTTTCAATTTGGAAATGACTCAGTGAAAAAAAACCACCAAGCAAATTTGTGTCATTATATAAGTTTATCAAATGTTGTGGGACGATCGCAGCAATTTTTTGTCTCTAAAACACAAAAAAAATTAGTGGTGGAAAAAAATATTTACTTGTATAACACAACGCAAAGTAAAAGAATGTCCTTACGTGTTGATCAAGAAAAATAACCACCAATCTCTCTTCACCAACATCATGCCAAATATATTCGACCATGACAAAGATTAGATTATACCATGCTCCATCATTTTTCAATGATGAAAATTCTTCAACGGTACAGTGATCGGACATATCCTATTAAGTTTTCACTGTTAGATAACTGAAAAAAATAAAGATTCGGTATACTTAAATTTGTGTCAATTTGACTTTAAGGTTAAGTATATAATGGTGGGAGAGGCGCTCAAATAAGTTTTCTTTTGTTTTAATTTAAAAATAAACTAAACATTTGAACATACGATTAGAATTTAAACTAATACATAATTATAGTTATAATTAAAACAACTAAATAGTTAAAATTTAATCTAATACATGGAAATAAGATTACTTAATAAAACAAGCCATACAACACATTACTTAATAAAACATGCCATCACTATCTCCATCATTGCGGAATGGTAGGTTCCCAAACCATTTCCTCATCCAATGGTGGTTCGTATTCTGCCCCAGGGTCGGTTTCGTACCCTTCAGCCGAATTCGGAACTTCTTGTCTCTGATGGGGGTTTTCAACAGGAGGGTTTGAAGGTGGAGGACAGTTTGGCATTGTAGGAGGGTTTGCCACCGGACGATGATGCTCCTCCCTAATTCGTAGTCCGTTAAACTGTAGTTCAGCAAAGGCATAATCATACGCCCAATTCCACTCTTCGTCTGTCCAAGGATCTGGATCATCATCGGTAGGGTTTGTCACTAGAGGAGGGTTTAAAGTTGGAGAAGGGTAGGAGGGTTGAAAAAGGTTAGTCACTTGAGAGTTTGAAGGTGGTGGGTTGGAAAGTGGAAGGTTTGAACGGCGACCAGATGATTGTTCAACGTTTAACGACGGTCCTTCTTGTTTAATCGGAATTGGATAACCACCCCCCATAGATTGAAATTGATATTGTATTTGATGTGAATGAAGAACTGAAAAGTGCAACTATGGGAAAAGAACCGTTGAAATAATATCCGTTAATTAATACTCATTTAAAATATAACCATAAGGAAAAATAGTTGTCCACAAATATAAAAGTTAACACAAACATATCAAGCAACTACAATTATTTACAATTGTCTTGTTTGTTTAGATAGGCATACAATAATAATTTTGATTTTTGTTAACGTGCTTATCATTTAATAAATGTCGTATTTGAGTTTGACATGGTTGACTCACTTAGTAAAAAATAACCATATCGCTTAACACACTTATTCTTCTAAAAACTAACTAATTTAATTTACTTAGAAAGTGTTTTTAATAATATATTGTAGTTTTAAGCATTTTTTTGTATATTTTTTTAATAAACAAAAATTTTTATTAATGATATGTTGTCTCAATCATGGTGCCAAACGGTAATAATACCGTTGAAACATTAAAAAAAATTAACCAATTACACTCTATTAATATATTCTACTAAGTTATTTAAATTTTTCTACAAAAATCATGAAACCTTACAATGGTGCAAGTGATACTCTGGATGCTCTTATCACAATTGAAAATAATTCAGAATATATTGAATTTTCTGAAAGAAATAACTAATGTATTCAAGATCATTTTATTAGAAAATGAACATGTTCGTTCATGTTTGTTGATCATTAACATTCTAAATAAACTATTGAACAGTAGCAAACATTTATTGATATTAACATTCAGGTTACTATGAAATTATCTTTTTAAGATAACATTTATTTCTACCTGCAAAATTTTTATCATCACTCAAAACTATTTTTCACAATATTATATATTTTTAAGAATTTTTAAAATTTTGTACACATTTTTTTTTTGCCATTTTAATTTTTTTCATAAAACTATTAGCATTTTTCCTAAATACAAACATAAAGCATGCAACTCCTCCTATTTCCAATAAAACACAGTAGATCTCATGAATAATAATCATCATTAAGACATAAAACCAGAAACCTACATGAACACAAACAAATCTACGATCTATAATTCTAGACTCACGCTTAAAAACACGCTTAATTTCATTGATGTAAACATATTCATTTACATTTTCAGAATTTTTAAAAACGTTTTGCCATTTTTTTAATTGTTGACACTCATAAGACATGTCAACACATTTAAAAAGAGAGCATTGTCACTAAAGATAACTTTCAACCTAACCCGACCTATTTTGAGCACACATAAAAATCGTTGTGCTTAAACTATGTGACAAACTTCCAACATATTTTGTGGCCAAAGCATGAGTAGAAAATTAGCATGTTGCGAAAGAAGAATTATAACTTTTTAAGTCCATATATGTACATCTGTGACAAACTTTTCAACTATGTGACAAACTTCCAACATATTTTAAGTCCATTTGACCCATATTCACATAAAGAAAAACCATTTTGAGCAAACATTAACGATTTGAAAGAATAAGTATATGTTCTGCCTAAAAACAAAAATACATGTAATACACAAGATAACAAATCACAAGTATTCAACTTGGCCACAAAACAGGTGAAAGCATTTTGTTATAGCTAGGCACATTTGCATATCATAATATTTTTATTACCTACACATGTGTATACCACGTTTATTTTGTTACATCTTACATGTTGATATGTATGTCACAGGAAATGTCACTTGAGAAAAGTATTGATGTCATGATGATACACACATGTATGTAAGAACTCAAACACACTCTTAAAGAATATCCATATATATATATTTTTTTTTGAAACGTAATATCCATATATATTTGAGGATACCTAAATACTCATATTTTTAATTATTTTTTTATGTACATAGTACATACATACATGTTGTAAAGTAGTACATAATCTCACATTTAGCAGGTCAAATAAAGTCTAAAGTTTGTTAAAGACAACCCAAAAAATGCTTTGAATTTGATGTTTATAAATAGAATACAACAGCATAAATGTGTGTATTTTTATTAGCAGCATAAAAGTTACAGCAGCATAACAGTTACAACAGAAGGTTCATGACTAATGACACAAAAAACCAATGACACAATAAAATGTTCACAATCAATATTAGCAGCATAAAAGTTACAACAGAAGAAGGTTCATGACTAATGCCAACATGACACTTGACAGTTAGAAAAAAAATTCGATGTCTTATTACAAAAAAACACTTAACAAAGAAACAAAACATATTAATAATTTTCAGAATCGAGATGGTAACTTACAACTTTAAATCCGATTGAACTTTGAGAGATGGAATAGCTTCTAAAGACCAAAAATCAGTTGTGTCTGTGAAAATAAGAAGTGGAAATATAAGTTGTTAGGGATTTGAAAGTAAAAGGAAGTCAAATTTGTACTTTGAATTAGGATTACTTACCGAATTGTTTGTTTAACTGATCTCCAGCTTTAGCTCTCACTCCAACTTTGATAAGATTTATAGAATGAAGGATATAAGGTCAAGATAGTAGTGTGTCACAGGTTTGATGTTGACTGTTGTAGGAAATAAAGGATATAAAGTTCAGACTATTTTAAAAGTAAATTGGTTCAGACTGTTGAATGAGGAAATAAAGATTAAAACCTTATTGAGAGAGGGGTGTAGTTTTGTAGTCTATGTTAAAAGTAAAATGGTTCAGACTATTTTAAAAGTAAATTGGTTATCCTTTATTAGCTGCTAAAAGGTTTTACACCAAAACAGAGGTTTGACTCACAAAATGTGTGTATTTTTATGTTAAAAGTAAAAGAATTCAGAGTTCAGACTGCTTTTTCAGATTTCTCCAAAATGGTGTACTTTGTAACATGTCCTTACCCGAAAACACATATGGTTGCTTTCTAAGAATGTAGGAAGTAATTAAAAAAATAAAAAGATGAGAAAAACCTATGGCAACATGTATGAGGACACACTCAAATTCACATTAAAATTCAAGACTCAAATATTTATCAGTTTAAAATTCAAGACTCAAATATTTATCAGTTTACACTCAAATTCATATTTATCCATTTAATATATTTCACTCAGATGACAAAAATATTTATCAGTTTACATCAGATTTCTACCTCTCTATTGTCACCTAAAAAGAGCAACCGACAAACAAGTTGTTAGAATAACTTCCTCTGTTATGAGTGACAAATTTTAAGATATCACTTTCAAACGAGTCTAAATGATTCATATTTTTTTTATTATTAGTGTATGAAATGTGATAAGTAAAATAATATCATTTCAGTGATAATCTAAAATTCTAACCCCATTATTTTAAAGCTAATTTCTCTGAGTTTACCCCTCAGAGATAAACACGACTCGAATCGACTCATTCATAAGTAATGGATAAAATTGTACTAACTTGATACAAGTGCTTCAAGTCCATTGTATCTCTAATCACAGGATCCACAATGTTAGGAAGCTTTGATCTGTCTGTTAGCTGAGGCATAGCCTGTACATAGAATGCATTATTAATATTAGTTTAAAATCTTAGTTTAATGACGATTCGAAGTAAATATAATCGGTTATATTGTATACCCATGTGACAATTGATTGGCATTGAGACGGTGACATCTTCTCCACGGGTTTTCTCCCTATCAAAAGCTCCAAAAGTACGACTCCAAACGCGTACACATCACTTTTATCAGTAAGCTCACCTGTTAAAGATTCATGATATTATTTTTATGTAAATAATAAATGATTCAAGATAGTTATTAGTTTTAAAAATAAAGTATTGCATACCATCCAAAAGGTACCCGGGAGCGACATAACCTAAGGAGCCTGATAACTTTATGTTGTTCTTGCCATGAATCCCACCCGTAATAGCGAGTCCAAAATCAGAAAGCTGTAAATTTAGTCAAATATAATTAGTCAACGCAATAGCCATGAAAGGCCATCACAATTCCAAAGCAGTAAATACATATGGCGAAATAGCCATGAAAGGCCAAAAGGCAAGACAATACAAAACAATCACTTAAAAACTACTGTTTTATATTAGCAAATGTAAGCTTCATTTAAAACGGGTATGCAAGCAGAACCGCAACCAGCCCATTATAACCATCAATAGAATCAAACGACTGAAAACAAATCTTTAAAACGACCATAGCCCCAAAAGGAAAAAAATAGGTCCAAGAGTGCATTGACAGGTAGGCAATTCAATATAAATATGAAACAACAACCTTCGCCTACCATAAAAATTCCAGACTGAAACCACCAACAATCATTCAAACAATGACCATCTAATGCGTAAAATAAGCAAAACAATAACCTGCACTAACTCATATCTCCTGTTTAAGCCATTTATTATAACCCATCAATTGTCTACACGTTTATAACTTTATTACAACCCGTATGACTTGTTTAGATAAATGGGTTAAACTGGTCGTTTACGGGTTACACAATTTTAAGTGTGTTCGAGTTTGTTGATGTCTTTGACACGAATATATATATATGGGTCGTGTTAAGGTTCAGCGATTCAATTCATCAAACCACCAACCCGACACAATTGACAACCCTAAGTTAAATGAACTACTGACAAGCATTAGTTGATTACCAGCTGCAGAATAGCTGCAGATCAGCAGCGGTAGCAGCGTTCAGCTGTAGGACGGCAGCGAATCAGCAGCGTCAGCAACGTTCAGCTGCAGAATGGCTTCCCCTGTAGCTTACGGCTGTAAAAAAAATAAATAAATAAAGAGAGGTTTGATCGTTTATTCTTAAACATGTATTTCACTCCTTTATTATCCGTTAATCAACCAGCCCATTATAACCATCAATAGAATCAAACGACTGAAAACAAATCTTTAAAACGACCATAGCCACAATACGGCCGCCTCAAGCATTTAAAAAACCATGCATACATTAAGACTAAGTTATTTTTTCCATCAACAATTCTTAGCCACAATAATGTAGATGTAATTGCAACTTTAATGGCATGTATGAATGAATTAAAACAATTAACATGAAAAACATACATATAAAGGTATCTAGGTGACACTTTTAAACAGTTTCAAAAGGAAACAGGAGTACGGAATGATGCACTATTATGTATCATGGTAACAATTTTCCTTAGGTTTTGTCCATTGTGAATACTAAGTTACCCCTCGCCCAATTGTTTCTAACGATACATTTCGCTTTTTTTGTTTCTAATGGATCTTTTTGTTGTAATACTCTATCCAAGAAAGCACAAATAAAAAGAGATGTTTTACCTGCGTATGTCATTGGTACAAAGCGTTGAGTTTTTGCGATTGAATTTCACTACTCCCAGCTATCCGCCTTTACCAGCTTAAAAATAAAGAAAATAAACAGTTACATAGTTAACAGTTGGGATCCATTAAAAAATCACAAATTTGAAAATTGAAAAAAAACAAAATCTGAATTGGTTTCTAATCTGGTCTGAAAATTCAATAGCCGAATTCAAAGGCAAGTCCAATGGAACATGTAACCCGAATCAAACCATGCGTCATCTGGTTTCTATATATTGTTCTACTCCAGCCCTAAACACAACACAATATAATCAGAAATGACTAAAGAAGCGTATAACAATGAATGCTATTTATTACACTTTTTAGCTAAAAATGTTGTATTGTATTCATTTTAGCCAACATATTACAATTATAATTCCATTTTGGTATAAAAAGATTACATATATGAGCTTAGAAAGTTATATAAAATAAAAAAAATACATGTTTAGTGACTTTAGACCTGTTCGTTTTTCAGCTTAAGAGATATAAATATAACCCGAATCTAGCCATTAAGAAATAAATGGGTCATACGTGACATCTCTAGTTTGTTTCTACTTCAACACATACATTTTAGAAAATGTGCAAATAAATACAAAGTTTTGCAGCTTGTTAACCCAGCCTACAATATATGTTTGTTAGCCCTTCAATTAAGATTTTGTGAACACACATACGTTTAAGTTTTAACCATGGACAATTTACAGATGCGCCACCATATAACCAACAAGAAAAAGGGAATATGAGGCGCAATATGTTTAAGGAGTAGTAACAATTTGAACCCAAACTTTAATTCAACCAACCTGAAACTAAACTGTAACTTCTCTGGTGATCCAAGCGATATCTCTATCTTCCACCCACTTCATGCATAGCCTACAAATATTAGAAAAATGTTAAGTTTTTGTGAATAGTTTTAACTGACTATATATTGTTTTGTAATAACATTTTGTAACCAACACCTCATCAATAAATAACATTTTGTAACCAACCTCATTAAGCGTCTTTTCTCGAGCCTTAAATAGTGTATAAGCAAACCTATACGAAATCACATGCGACAGAGCAATGTCCTCTACATTATGTAACAAATGTCGGTTAGCAAGTTTTTGTCTAATTTCATCGCCTAGGAGGCTAAAGCGCACACTTGAGTTTTTGTTCATGTCATACCTCAACTTCTTTCCGAAGTTCTCTCACATAGTCAACAGCCATGTCCAGTGATTGTTTACTGCAAGCATTGATTTTGGCTTTAATTAAAAACACATAATGATACCAATATTAAAACACATAAAACCCATAATTTCGTAAATCATTTTATTTTAAGCATTTTTTTAATGAAACAAAAATTTGTAAAACTCAATAGGTCAGCCCGATCCATTTTCATCTGTGATAATTCACTCCTTTAAACACAGGTTAATTTTGATCTGTTACCTACTTACCCAACCAACCTGACCCTAGCTGCCATATGAAAAAACATTTAACCTTTCCACGGTGCTTCTTGGTTGAGTCACCCAACCCCTTTTTGCTATGCTTTTCAAAGGTCAGCCCGATCCATTTTCATCGTGTTACTCCACGTCACCATTGGCAACAATGGTAGTGTATATTTTAAAAGTGTATACTGGTCAATGAGTTGGTTTTAGTTAAAGATACCTCTCTGGAATAGTAAAACTCTGCTTATCAAGTTCTGTATGGAGCTCCACCACCCAATCTTCCTCAACACTCCTTCGGAAGTTGTCCATCTTATCAGCAACTTGGCGAACACATTTGTATACCTGCACATGAGTAAATCCAATTGTATTATGCAACAATCTGGAAGCATGAATTCTATCTATTATACAACAAAGTGACATACCTTTATTTTTTTATAGAAGAGCAAGAAGCAGGTGCAGCTGGGTCAACTGTTTCGCCTCTGACTACCATTAACATTGAAAAAATTACTCTTAATTAAAAGTAACAATATTATGAATGCGCTGTATTTACATTTGAAAAACTATACTAATATATAATGACTTCTACATTTTGTGTATTTATGTTGTCACGTGAAATATATTTATGTATCTTATGGCATGAGTTAGTTTTGGTTTAAACGAAGAAAATGTATACAGGTAAGTATTCGTAATCATATTCCAGCTAATATAATAGTCATAAGGATGAACATTTAAATTGACAAAATCACATGCCAATTCAGTAAGAATAATATTAAGGATGACATACCAAGAAGATGAGACCATTATCCTCCAATGTACCATTATCTTCCTAAAGCAGCTTTAAATATCTACAGACTGAATACATCCATGAACTTATTCATGTAAATATCATCATTAACAAACTTCAGTTGGTAATTTTTACCAACTACATGTACTATGGATGAAGCTAAATAAGTTTCAAACCAAAATTAATTATACTAAAGCTCAATATTAATCATACCTGAACCAAGAATGTGGATCGATACATCTTAGCATCAAACAGATACGCATCGATAATCTTCATTCTGTTGCACCATACAACAAAAAATTATATCAAACACATCACAAAATCGTCCTTAAATTCTCACAGTCACATCATATTTAACAAATAAAACTGGTTCTACTGATTATAGTAATGGATTGAAGAAGACGATACTTATAAACTTTTGAAGAAAAGGATATGTATCTGTTACATATCAATAGCGAGAAGGGATATGAAAACCCCTTAATCGCTTAAATCGTCATCTTACCTCCGTATACGGGGAAAACGGTACGAAATGGGTTCGTGGGAACCCTAAATGGACACCAACCAGATCTGGTAACTTGAGAGCCCATTCCGGCCATCATCGAGTTGTAGAGGAGATATAGAAGGGAGTCACGGTAGTTTCTGGCATGCTTTTAGGGATGAAAGGATATGCCATCTCGAGAAGAAGCATCAAAGATGCCAGAAACCCTAGATATAGATCTGAAAAATTGCTTAGAGAGAGAAATAGGTAAATGGAGGCGAGATAATGAGGCTGAAAGTCTGAAACCCTAAATCAGATCTGATATATAATGTGCCCGTGTTTTTTAATGTTTATGCAATTGATACTTGTACAATATGCTTTAAAACCTTGTATTTAAGAGAAGTGGCAAATGACCAAAGTTGCCCTTCCTATATGCTTATTAATATAGTATAGATATATATATATATATATATATATATATATATATATATAGGGGATGGATTAAGGGGAAACCCCATCTTCATGAAAAACTCCTTAAACCCTATGGTGACCATTGATCAAGTTTGATCAATGGTCCATGATTAATTTCAATTTAATAATCAAAAGCAAGTGGGCCACTATAATATAAAAATAGAATTAAGGGCAATATGGTAATCTTACTAAAGCAAGTGGGCCACTTACATTTTCTGAATCCTAGGTTTAAAAAGCTTGATTTGACCCTTGTCAAGTCACCTCTCTCCTACTTTCCAGCACCAATATTAACGTACGTTAGTGTTGTGATAAAAAATTCTGACCTCGTGTGAGACATTGCTAACATGTGTTAACAGGCATATACTAAAAAGTACAAAAATAAAAGAACGCATAAATTGTATATTTATTTAATAAATGATAAAAACGATCATTACAATCAATACTAAAAATGTATCAAAAAAGTTTTTATACATACATAATTATTTGTGAAATGATAAAAAACTATCATAAAATAAAAAAGATCTAGCTATGCTTCATTCGTGATACCCATCTTCATCTTTAACACGAAACATCTCTTCACCTACAAAAAAAGATAACACATGTTAGTTGGATTCTCCGAAACATATAACGAGACCTCACTAACATGTGTAGTGTAATTCTAAAACATATGTTGTACTGAATTAACGTATGTCATATGAACCCTAACACACGTTAGTTGGGCATATACTACGTATTTCATATGAACCCTAACATCTGTTAGTTAGGTATGTACTAGCATGTGTTAGCATCACTAACATGTGTATAAGCAACACTATATATGCAGTGCCAAGTATATCATACCAATTTTACAACTATGTTAATACAACTACTCAAATACGATTAATATGGTTTGAAATCCAACAATACATCAGTAGCATGTGTTAGCATATTTTAAAACATATGTTATGTTTTTACTGAAACTAATGTATGTCATATGGACCCTAACACCTGCTAGTTGGGCATATACTAGCATGTGTTAGTATCACTAACGTTTGTGAGCATACAAGACTCGGACCGCAAAAAATAGACATGCACCCTAGACGAGTTCATAACACTTTCACATGCCAAAACAATATTAACCTCATGTCCTCAATCCAATAACAATCTAACATAAACAAAGTAACGTGTATACACATCACTAACGTGTGTGAGCATACAAGACTCGTATCGCAAAAAATAGACATGCACCCTAAACGAGTTCATGACAATTTCACTTGCAAAAAAGTTCATAACATATACTAGCATGTGTTAGCATCACTAACGGGTACCTACTCGTGAAAACCAACACTGGAACAGATACACATGTTAGTCGGAATCCATATACCAATCCAAATCCATATACCAAAAAATTATCCTCATATTCATGAAATATATAATATGATAAAAGACATTAGTAGCATGTGTTAGCATATTCTAAAACATATGTTTTACTGAAAATAGCGTATGTCATATGGACCCTAACAACTGTTAGTTGGGGATATACTAGCATGTGTTAGCATCACTAACGTGTGTGAGCATCACTAACTGTTAGTTGGGTATATACTAGCATGTGTTAGTTGGGTATATACTAGCATGTGAAAACCAACACTATAACAGATACATATGTTAGTTGGGATCCTCAAACACATAATGGGCATGACTAATATGTGTTAGCATATAGTAACATAAAAAGATTACACATTTATTCATCAATTACATCACTTACCACAACCACATCACCAACGCCGCCTTGTTCAAATAGCCTACTCGTGAAAACCGACACTGGAACAGATAACATGTGTTAGCATATACTAACATAAAAAAAACTACAAAAATATTCATCAATCACATGTGATCTGTCAACCTCATGTCCTCAATCTAATAAAAATCTAACATAAACAAAATAATAATAAAAAAAATAAAAAAAAAACGTTAACATAAGTTTTTTTTTTCATTCAAGCATTTGATCAAACACTTGGTATGCAACCAAAAACTATCCCCAAAAACTAAAACTTAAACATGAGATTTGAACAAAAAAAAAAAATTCGTAGTATATGATTTCATCATAATCATAATCATCATCAAGTAAGTTGAAGAAAGATCCCATCTTTTGGTTATTGCCATTTAATTTAATTTAATTCTTGGTTGGTTCTAGGTTTCCCATATTAGATAGATCTTAATTACTTGAATAAAATGGCAGCAGCAGAAGAAGAGGTACGTAATGTTTGTTTTTCTAATAAAATTAATGGATTTCTTGCTTCCAGTGCGTGCAATGTTGAAGTGTGTTGTGTTTTATTATTTTTTGATTCAATCGATTTAAATAACAATAATAAAATAAAATAAAAAAGATGAGGAAGCTCATTAGCAGGGCACTCAAAACTTAAACATGAGATTTGAACAAAAAAAAAATAAAATAAAAAAGAAAACAACGTCACCACCATCTAACTACTTCCACCCAGATCTAGATCCAAAATGCCACTTCGACCCAGATCCAGATCCAAAATAATAGTGCAAATGCTATAAAATCAAAAGAATGAGCTTTAAAAAACAAAACACATACCTAAAATTTGAGATTACTTGCAGATCTAGGAGAAGAGCTTGAAGCCTTTAAAAACCCCTTTAATTCTGACGGGTCATGGTGGTGGTGGTGGTTTCATTGGAGGAAGAGACGGGGTGTGGTGGTGGTTTCGGTGGAGGAGACTGGTCATGGTGGTGGTTGTTGTGGTGGTGGTGGTGGTTCTAGAGAGAGATAGAGAGAGGGTAGAGAGAGGATCAAATATCTTATTTTGAATTTGAAACATAAATGGAGAGAGAGGTGGGAAACAATATATATATATGGAGAGAGAGGATGGGATAATGGAAATGTCTATTGTGCCCTTTTGAATATTATATAATATCATAATATCATGGGTGATGTGGCACAACATGGGCCAAGTAATGGGTTTCTTAGAGTTTTTCATCTAAAGAGAGTTTCTTCCCTATACTTCCCCTATATATATATATATATATATATATATATATATATATATATATATATATATATATATATATATATAATGAGTAAATAGCCAAAATCGTCCCTAAGGTTTGGTTAATTTTGCTAGATCTGTTCAAAAAAGTTTTTTTTTCTCATATGAACCATTGAGGTTTACATTTTGTTGCCAAATCCATCCAATTAACTTTGTTAAAAACTAACACTAAATAAGGGGTGTTTTTGACATTTTACATATAAATTTTTTTTTTCTTATTTATATGCTTTGTTGGTGTGTGTTCTTATTTGGGGACACGTTGATCTTCTTCGTTCGATTTAGGCCGTTAGTAATATACATTGTACAATTGAATGAACGTTGCTTTCATGGGAGCCATGATACACTCACTTTATCATACTGACAAAGATAAAACAAATGAAGCCACCCACAAAAAGCCACTCACTTTATCATACTCGCCGAGTAGAACGCCGTCACCATCGACGGCAACCTTTTTCCTCCAGTCGTGCCGTCACACCTGTTGACCACCTCAACTACCACCCCTGTTAGACCACTTCAACCACCACCTTTCACGCTATTCACCAAATCCCTAACCCACTGCTATCATTCGACTTAACGTGATAACGTCACCACTCTCCACCACCGATCACCATCTCCAAAAATCCTAACCGTCACCACCGTCCATGGCCGGAGCTCAACACCAGAACCCTCTTCTAGCACCTACAATTACACATCTCCATCCACGTTTTACACTTTTACACCACAACGCCACCATAAACCCACCACCAAACCACCGTTGTTAATACACTACCTATGTTTAATGCAGGAAAAGAGAGAGAAGGAGAAGGGAGAGACGAGTGGGGTGAGGTGGGTAAGAGGGTTTTATAATTAATTTTATTATCTTATTTTAATGTAAGGAAATATAAATATTTAAAAACAAAAATTAAAGGTAAAATGTCTAAAGTACCCTCGAGTTAATGTTAATTTTAAACAGAGTTATTAAATTGGATGGATCTAGTAACAAAATGTAAACCTTAATGTTTCAGTTGAGAAAAAAAAACTTTTTTGGATGGATCTAGCAAAATTGGCCAAACCCTAAGAACGATTTTGACTATTCACACTCTCTCTCTCTCTCTCTCTCTATATATATATATATATATATATATATATATATAATAAATTAAATTTATTTATTTTTTTCAACCGTTATACAACGGTAATATAAATTTTAAATTTTTTTTTTTAAAATCATACAACGGTCATAATGGTCCAATCCCTGTGTGCCACGTGTCCGGGCCATCACCCCCACGCCGGTCTTCTCCTCCCTGCCCAAGGGCCCACCCCCTCTCCGCGCCCAACCGGGACGGTGTAGATGGGGTGGTGTCCTTCAACGTCAACTTTCCCCTCACTCAGTATACTCTAAGCTGCCTCTAAACTGTTATAACAATAAGATTCTGTTTCCATCTAGCATCAACTATTTATAGCTGTTACTTGCATTTGACTTTTTATTTTTTATGACCATAATCCCAACATAGTTCCAAATTCCAAATCTACAGATGTTTTGATCTCAGCAGTAAATTTAAATTCACTGAACACACTTCGGTACCTATGTAGCAGCAACAAATCATCCTGTGATCATTACCATATTGTGATAAAGGAAATCACAATATATAGCCACGGACAAAGGTGTGTATGGATCGGTTTGGGTTGGTTTTGAGCTCTAAACTAACTAAAACCGATAGTTTGGTTTCTGAAAACCGTTTGGTTTAGGAATTTTTGGTTTTCACGTAGAGCGCAGTCGGGTTTTGGTTTTTTCAATTTTGCCATTTAGGCCGAAAAGATGCCTAAAAATAAAGAATTTGGATCTAAAACTGTTGTGTGTGTGTATATATATATTTGTAAAAAATAAGTTATATGCTAGAAAAATGAAGTGTTATTACTTTCTATTAAAAATAAATCATATAGCTAAGAAATATGGTTCGCTTTTTTCGGTTTAAAAGAAAACCAAAACCAAAACCAAACCGCCATAGTTTAGGTTGGTTTTTTCGATGCGGTTTTATGGTTAATTCAGTTTCGGTTTAGTTAATTAGTTTTTGCTAACCCAATTCATATAGAACATATATGAATCCTATAAAAATGAGCAGGTAGAAAAGAATAAGATCCACTGACTACGAATTTTCCTAGATTACTACCTTATAACACCAACTTAACCTAAAATCCTAAAAACCCTTCCTACCTACCTACCTACTTACCTCTCTCAAAGGACTTCTATTTTTTTTAACGACAACCTAAGATATACTCCTAAATGTTCGTATACTTGCACCTCATAGGATTTTAATCGTCCACTTCTTGAATAGAGGTATACACGTCCCTTGGGATGAACAAGTAACATTTATAAAGGAACTTCATACCATGTTTCTCTCCCTCAAGCAAACCATGTTCAAGCAATTGCATATGTTCCAAGTTTCAACCAATCACTACCCATCCATAATTCCTAATCTACTTTATGTGCTTTGAAACCAATGTTTTCATATTAGACCAAGAACCAACTATATAAATGTATTTCAACTGTCTCCATTTGAACCATTTTTGTTTAAGATTGTACATGATTATATAACCCATGGTACGTATAATTATATATGAACATTTATGACCTCCATGTAAAATACACGTGTCGTGTTTGTTTTTATGGAACAACAAAAAAATAGGACATAAAGGAACTTATCCTCACCATCCATTTTATTTAATCTTATGATCCCAACCATCCAGTTTATTTAATCATGTAAAAATGTCTTATTTTCTTATCATTAGTTTTCTAGTGCATAGCGCCCGTTTAGATACTTATTGCATTTAATTTGAGATAATATGATTAGTACTTTTTGGCGTTTAAGAAAGAGTTAATTGTAATTTTCGTCATTGTGGTTTGCCTTAACTAACAGGTTCAGCACGTATATAACACCCTACGTACCTGTGGTTTCTTTAGCTAACATTTTTCGTCCCTGAGACTAACGGCCGTTAGTTGTTTCGTTAGTTTGTGGGTTAAATGACTATTATGCCCCTCAATCTTCTATGAAATGACTATTATACCCCTAATCTTCTCCAACCCACCCACCACCACCACCACCATCTCCACCGCCACCCTCCCTTCTCACCATCTCCTCTCTCCATCTAACTAATAAAAGTTAGATTCATATATGTAAAATGTATGAAAAACTATGTTCTTCCTACGTTTTTTGATTTCTTTTTGCTAATATTTCTTATATGTATGTAAGAGTTGAAGGAATTAATTATTAGAAAAAAGAAAAATGTATGAAAAAAATTACAAACGTGTAAAAAATGTTTCTTAATTAAATATTTATTGCTTTTACATGTGTAATTTAGTTTTTACAACATACTAGTGGGAAACCCGCGCGTTGCGGCGGAATAGACAATAGGAAGCGCACTACTAGAAAACTGGCCTATTTCCGACAAAGGTTTTGGTCGGAAACTGGTCGGAAAACAGCGTTTCCGACCAATTTCCGACAAAGTGTCTTTTGTCTGAAAAATCTAGTCGGTAAATGTTTCCGACAAGTTTCCGATAAGATTTCCGACAAAGTTCCGACAAAAAAGCGTGAAAGATTCTCCGACAAAGTTCCGACTAGTTTCCAATGAACTTTTCCGACCAGTTTCCGATGAACGCTTCCGACCAGTTTCCGATGAACTTTTCCGACCAGTTTCCGATAAACTTTTCCGACCAGTTTCCGATGAACTTTTCCGACCAGTTTCCGATGCACTCTTCCGACCAGTTTCCGATGCACTCTTCCGACCAGTTTCCGATGCACTCTTCCGACCAGTTTCCGATGCACTCTTCCGACCAGTTTCCGATGATCATTACCGACCAGTTTCCGACCAAAATGTTGATTAAAAAATTAAAAAAAAAAACTGATTTTTTTCTGATCAAAATGCAAAATATAAATTATATAAATCCTCTTTACAATATTAATCTACAAATTATGATGCTAGTATTTCTACCCGCGAGTTGCCGCGGAGGACACTTTCTACACGAAAAAGTTTCGGATACAATTACAAACATAACTAGGTATATACACCGCGCGCTAAACCGAATCAGTTCTGGTTTAACCTGTACGTTTGCATTACTGAGAGTCTGAGACTATAAATACTAAATTTGCAGCCATTCTACTTTCGAAAGTTGAAGCATCAGTTTAAATATCGCTATCCATGCTTCCGTTCGCAGCTGCCACAACCTGTACATAAAAAAATGTGGGAAGAAACTATTAACTATTTGTGTTTTATAGTATAAACTAGTGTATTTCAGTCTCGCGCGTTGCGCGAGAGGCGTGCACGATTTATGTCACAACTTAAGAACCTGAATACAAGATATTTAATTTCTAAAATAAAAGAGCAATGTCCAAAAGATAAAAACAACTAAAGAGAGATAACATGGATGATATTATGGCTGGTAGGCATAGCAGAAAAAAGATTTACCAGTAAAGTTAACTCTGGCCTAAGCCAAATAAAATTAAAATCTTGTGTTTATCGTGTCCATTACAATCTGCATTTTTGATGAATCTCTTAAGCAGTAACGCATATTCCTGCAACTTGATCAAGATCCCTTCATCCATTCGATGTAATCTTCGTTCCACCTGTTGATAAAATCACAAGATCAATAACATACCACAACGACGGGCATTTGCCAGGAACCTCTAGTTTCATAAATGCCAATGACACTTAAACAAACACAACTCAATTCTGCATAAAATTAAAACATAAACATTAACCAACCAACCTACAATTCACCAACAACCCACGCAACCACCACCTCTTTACTTCACCAACAACCCCCTTCCGCCGCCTACCACCTCATAAGTCATACCCACGGCCACCATCACCCCTCCATGACCCCCGGTCGGCGACGCCGCCGCTGTAACAACCACTGTCGTCACCAAACCTTCTCATTTGTGCGTCTAGGAGAACACAACACCCGTTCCCTACCACCTGACCACGAACACCTCTGTTTTTTGGGCCAAAAACAAACAAGCCGACACCACGAAGCATGATGGTGGCCGACCGTTCCTGAAACGGAGAGGGAGAGGGAGAGAGAGTCGGGAGGAGAGAGATATCTAGGGTTTTCTTGTGGTGGCTGCAAAAAATATGAGGAAGAGAGGATCAGGGGATTTTATAGTTAGGGTTAAGTTTGATAGGTTGTACTGCGTATACGAACCCGTTATAAAATCTCGTGTCTCGGTTTTAAATTTTGGGTTCATAAAATGACAACAAAAATTAGTCGGTTTTATTCGAAATTAAAAAACATAACTAAACCGGGCAAAAATAAAATTAAGTATGTTGCGCGACACGTGCATTTGACACACGCATTTAAAGCGACTTAATAAAATAAAGCTTTGGTCGGAACATGGTCGGAAATTACCGACGAATTACCGACCAAATGTTGAGTTTTGTCGGAAATTGGTCGGTAATTTCCGAGGATTTACCGACAAGCGATATCATTTTTTTCATTTTTCGAGCTTTAAACGTCGTTTTTTGCATTCTATTTTTTATACACCTTAATCATACATTGAATATTTTTTATTTTACCAAATTATACGTATTATACACATACATACGTGTGTGTACATAGTTAGGACTCATTACTTAAAACAAACATTTGTTATTCCATAACTCGGTGTATGTGTGTGTGTGTATATATATATATATGTATATTTTTGTATGCATTACGACACATACACATGTACATAACATATATATACTCATTAACAAATGCATTCATATATGCATGTACATACAAATACACATTTATATAATCGAATACTAATAAAATAAAACTTTTGGTCGGAAAATGGTCGGTAATTACCGACGAACTACCGACCAAATGTTGAGTTTTGTCGGAAATTGGTCGGTAATTACCGAGGATTTACCGACAAGCGATATCATTTTTTTCATGTTTCGAGCTTTAAACGTCATTTTTTCATTCTATTTTTGTACACCTTAATCCTACATTGAATATTTTTTTATTTTACCAAATTATACGTATTATAAACATACATACATGTGTGTACATAGTTAGGACTCATTACTTAAAAAAACATTTGTTATTCTATAACTCGGTGTATGTGTGTGTGTATATATATATATATGTGTGTGTACATTTTTATATGCATCACAACACATACACATGTACATAACATATATATACTCATTAACAAATGCATTCATATATGCATGTACATACAAATACACATTTATGTAATCAAATACTAATAAAATAAAGCTTTTGGTCGGAAAATGGTCGGTAATTACCGACGAACTACCGACCAAATGGTGAGTTTGTCGGAAATCGGTCGGTAATTACCGAGGATTTACCAACAAGCGATATCATTTTTTTCATTTTTCAAGCTTTAAACATCGTTTTTTCATTCTATTTTTTGTACACCTTAATCATATATTGAATATTTTTTTTATTTTACCAAATTATACGTATTATACACATACATACGTGTGTGTACATAGTTAGGACTCATTACTTAAAACAAACATTTGTAATGCCATAACTCGGTGTATGTGTGTGTATATATATATATTTTTTGCATTACGGCACATACAAATGTACATAACATATATATACACATTAGCAAATGCATTCATACATGCATGTACATACAAATACATATTTATATAATCGTATACTAATAAAATAAAGCTTTTGGTCGGAAAATGGTCGGTAATTACCGACGAACTACCGACCAAATGGTGAGTTTGTCGGAAATTGGTCAGTAATTACCGACTATTTTCCGACAAACACTTTTTATATTTTATTTATTATTTATCTTTTCCTACCATTTTCCGACCAAAACTTTTTTTTTTGTTTTTTTTGTTTTTTGGTCGGAAATTAGTCGGAAGCTTCCGACAAATTTCCGACGATTTTATTTTTGGTCGGTATCTGGTCGGAAAGCTGTCAATAAAAGTAGCGTTTTATTTTTGTCGGTAATTGGTCGGAAATTGGTCGGAAATACCGACCAAATTTTTTTGGTCGGAAATTCTAGTCAGAAATTAACAGTTTTCTAGTAGTGGCGGGAACATAGCTCTAACCTTATAATATGTGGTTGGTCATCGTATTATAACGGTACCGAAACTCCTGTTTGATGAAAAGAAAAGACAACCATGTAATCCAAATAAAAATAGTAACAATAATGTAAATACTAATAGCCAAGTAAGAAAAAACATAAGTTAGAGGAAAAAAAGGAAAAGAACATGCCCTTTTCCTTTGGATGTCGTAAACACATACGAGGGAAGAGAGACAAAAAAGAATCTTATTGAACAGAGACCATGTAAAACACATACACAAAAGCATTTAAATGGAGGAGCCACTTCAACCTCATTTGTTTCTGAATTGGTGGTCTCATGCTTTTTACCTATAACAAGTCGAACAAGTAAGACCAAATAGATAAACTAAAAGGAAATCACTTGCTTCTTTGGGCCGAAAGTACTATGGTCAAATAAATAATTCATGGTGTTATTTAGATTATCAGTTGTAATAAAAGTAAGGTGCTGAAGAGTGTTTTAAATAGTCAGACAGTCAGTTGTTTGAAGTGTTTGGCAAATCCTGATTATTTAAAAAACAGAAACAAGAGACCGAGGATAGAGTGCTTACTATATGGACGTTTGATGTTTCTGCAAAACCTACTACCACATAGGCACTTAAATGCCTTCACAGGATGTTCATCATCAAAATCAATACCATAATCTTGTATAGGTATCGGATATTCTAGCTTAACAATGGCATGAATATAGATAACACGGGTATTATTGATGTTTTGTACAATACAACAAACATACAGTGCTTGCAATAGTAAGATTAATAAAACCTAGGCATGGAGAAAAGGGTATGAAAAAGAAATAACCGGGCCACAATTTTCACCTTCTTAATAATTGATGAGTTTACATACAGTGCTTGCAATAGTAAGATTAATAAAACCTAGGCATGGAGAAAAGGGTATAAAAAAGATATAACCGGGCTGTTGACAAATTTCCTATTTAGCGATTTCTAAATTTTACACGTTTGACTCGTTAGGAGATAAAAGTATATAACCCGAATCGACCCTTCATAGTAAATGAGTTGAAACCTTCTCATAAATTATAATAACAGATCCGGAGTTTAGAAAAAGAGAAGGCAGAACAAGCACATATTTTAGTATTACCAAGTGAAATAATCCATAAATCCAAATATCTAATGTTATCCAACTCACCCATGTTAACTCTTCTAGAGCTTTCACCTTTCTTGTAGTGAAGAAGGTAACTTGGCACAGAAGGAAAAAAAACAAAATTCACTTACATACATACATTTCTTAAAAAAATAAACAAAAAAACATAAGCAGCAATAGGAAGTGTGTCAAGTTACATACATGGTAGTAGTGATGATCAGGATTCTCAATTTCCATAGGAATTTCAACTAAATTCGAGTCAAAACACCTACCAAACGAAAATAATAAAAAAAGAAATTGGCAAAACTGCTTGCCCTCCCTCTCTCTGTTCGATTTGTGTGTTTGGTGTTCGATCAAAATCGTACAACCATCTCTTTTCGCCGATAGTGATGATGTCTGAGTGGCAATGGTGGTTGCGATCTCTTTCCCGGTATCCCTCTCACCCACCTCCGGCTAGTAGTCTTTTTTCACCCTTCATGGTAGAGAGGTAGAAGAAGGGGTTAGTGATGTTTTTGTGATTTCTTCAAAAAAAAATAATGTATTGAAGCACCTATAACTTTTTAATTACCTATATCCTGAACTCTCTTGCATAGTATATAAGCCTTGTAAATGTAACAGATAACAGATTGGGGATTTGAAGAGGCTGGTCATAAAAGTGAGCTAAATGCAGTCGGTTACGCAAGAGGTTGAGCAATGAAGCACCTATAACTTCTTAATGCAGTAGGTTAAAATGACTAAAAGACTAAATTACCATTGCAATTACTTTTACAAAAGCATCAAGCATTTGTACTTTAAGCATTTAAACTTGTAATTACTTAAATTTGGTGGTCATCCCTCCTTCATGCTTTATATATAGTATAGATATAGATATAGATTTAGATGTGCGCATACATTTAAAAAAAATATTAAAAATGTTATTAACATATGGAACATGTTAGCAAGAAAAAAAAAAGAAAAAAGAATACTATGGGGGTGTTTGGGATTGATTATTCAAAACAGATTATGCGTTTTGAAAAAGTAGGGGTGGAGCTGGTTATAGATTATTGCGTTTTGGTAGCCTAAAAAACTGATTATCTGCGTTTTCAAAACGCAATCCAAACACTAAAAACTGATTATCTGCGTTTTCAAAATGCAATAATCCAAAAATCAGATTCAAAACGCAATCCAAACACCCTCTATGTTCTCTAAACTCAAGGAGTTTTTTTTACATATACCCACGTGCGCGCAGATGTACCCAATAATACAATACATATAAGAACATTCAAATTCCCTCCCTCATTTTTATCCTATAGTTTAACTAAAAGTAAAAATCATACTTTTCAAAATTTATCTTTCATTTAAAAACGCTTCCCACATCTACTCCATCATTACTATCTTTATTTTACTCACAAATAATTATTTTATTATATTTCTTGTTTTTATATACTTACAATAATTTGACGGAGGATAAATAGTAACTTCTCATATATGAAAATTTACTATAGAGATTTTTCAAAATATGGGGGTGGGATAGAGATAAGGTGGATGAGATAGTATTGAGATTTTAGTAGATTTTTTTTTTTAATTTTAAACAAAGGGAAGAGGTTGATGGATGAGATGGTATTGCTATAGTTTTTTTTTCTTCTAAATTAACATGTTATGTGATTAACAATGTCTAGTGTATGTGCTTCTTGCTGCATCGTTCAGACATCCCTCTAGCGTATATATTTGTGTGTGGGGGTGTGACTGAAAACAATAAATAAGGTTGTCAAACCTTATATAACTGACTAGGGTAACTAAAATCTTTTAACTCCGGATACCGTACGACCTCATTATCAAGTCACATCAAGTGGCTATCCCACTAAATAATGCGGGTTCATATTCCACAAAAGAGAAGTCTTTTTAGAGTAGAATGCGTTTGTTTACTCATAAAAAAAGTCCACGATACCAAAAATGCCGCATCATGGATGTATGCGTCATGTTTACATGAAAAGTAAAATCAGTATTGTTAACACCCAATTGATGTCGAAACGTATGTCACGTTTTACATGAAAAATAAAACCAGAGTTTTGTAACCACACATTCAAGGTAGTGTCTCTGTATGTCATTTTCCAACTGTACCAGAAAGTATACTGTTTCTTCACTTTATGCTTATTCTTATAGTATGTGCATTATATGTGTGCATTATATGTCCCTTAACATATGTATAGTGTGACGACAAGGGAGATTTTTAAATTTGAACTCACCAACCAACTATTTGATAAGATGACCTACATGTTTTACATATTTTATATTATTCAGTTTTTATTCTAATAAAAGTTTGCCTCATTCAGGCATATAATTAGTAGTTCATGAGTTAGCACCATGAAAGCATTTAGAGATTAGTTCATTTGGTCCATTGGAACTACGTAATTTGTATAGCCTGTTTTGGAGCTTTGTCACGATTAAGTAAATATTCTAATATGTTTAAATTATAAAAAAAATTATTCTCAAAATAAAAAAAAATATTCTCAGTAAATCTTAACAATGTATCAAATTAAAAAAAATAGAAAATTGGATTTAAGTATTTGAAATTCATAACCCACTAAAATAAAATACGCATTTATTACATGGGTTGAATAAATAAATATTAAGCACCTAATAATGAGCCAATGAGGTGGGAGGGTTTACCTCTTTGGAGGGTTCCCGCCCGGGCTTGGTTTTGAGTTCGAATCCTGCACACCACGAAAAAATTCCCTGTAACGGTCTGAGATAACTTCAAAGTGGACACCGGTGCGTGGGTAGTGATTCGAACTCGGGTTGAGAGGTTGTCTGTCGATTGGTTTCACCGCTGAAGCATACCTTAAAAAAAAAGCAGCTAATAATGAAAGATTTGAGAATTATAAAACATTATCTAAGAATTCTTTACTTTACTAAATAAGTTATTTTGATGTCTCAACAATAGAAAGATTTGCAAAAGAATATTTAAGATCGGCTTGGGTGAGGTGGGGAATAGGATGCAGTGTCTTAGGCTTGGTCGTCGTATCCGACCTCGGTTTAGGAAGTTGCTGAACTATTCAGTGCCAGTGGTTGGTGTTGGACACTCATTTAAATGACCGGCATGATTATTGGAAGTGGACTGCAGGTTCGGATGGGGTGTTTTCGGTGGCAATCATCAAGAAGTGGTTGATAGAGGAAACGACTAATGGTGACTCAAATCAATTTACCTGGTGTACATGGTTGCCTAAGAAATGCACTATTTTTATGTTGAGAGCGTTTTCAAATCGTATATCAACAAAAACGGCCCTTAGAAGGAGAAACATCGATGTGGGGAATTCGTTATGTGTTCTATGCGGTGATCAGTAGGAGACTTCAGATCATCTTTTCTTCAGTTGTGGGTATACTATGGGTGTTTGGCAAGGTATTGCGAAATGGTGTGGTCTTCCTCCACACGGTGGAGCTTCACAAGTATTATAAGCGGTCGAAGATAAAGAAATAGGCGATGCAAAGTATTGCTATTTTAACGTGTTGGAGGATGTGGAAAGCTAGGAAGGACATGGTCTTCTCAAACAAGAGGTGTAACGTGGTCGAGATAGTGGCGATATCAAAACATTGGGTTTTCTTTGGTTTAGAAGTAGATGTAAAACGGTTTCGATTGATTGGTGTATGTGGTAGGGATGTAAATGACACGTAACGGCTCGACAGCTACTCTGGATCGGCTCGGCAAAAAGCTCGAACGAGCCGAGCCTTAACGAGCCCGAGCTCGAGCCTTACATAAAAAGCTTGTTTAGGCTCGCGAGCCTAAACGAGCCCAAACAAATGTTATATTTTTTTATGTATGCAATTTTGTCCTTTGAACACGTTCAATTTTAACTAATAATATTGGTGAGCCGAGCTCGAGCCGAGCTTTTGCTCGTTTAGACTATTGAAGCGAGCTCAAGCCGAGTTTGAGCTCTTAGGTTTTACTTTCGAGCCGAGCTCGAGCTCAGAATAGTAGGCTCGAGCCTCAAAAGAGCATGACGAGCCGAGCTCGAGCCTAGTCAAGCTCGGGCTCGACTCAACTCATTTACACCTTGAATGTGTAGTGTAATTTCGATTTTAACTAATTGTGGCCGTTTTTTTTATTCTTCTATTTCCGTCTTGAAAATAGTTCGTCGGTCTTTTTTGAATGAAGTATGCTTAAAAAAAAAGAATGTTTAAGAGTTATAATACAATAATAGTTGAGCCAAAGGAAATGAAATCAAGAACTCTTCTAAGTTTTAGAAAGAATTTTGACCAACTTTTAACGAAGAAAATAAAATAAGAAATAACTTATTTAGTCAAGTATTTAAAAGAAAAAAGAAAAAGAATTGTAAGGTTAAAATTTCATACTTAGTATAGTTAGTTACTTATTTATAGATTAGTCCAATAATAATCCATGTATCATGACTAAAGTTAAAATTTTATGAAGTTACTTTTTTGTTGGAGTGAGAATTAGTTGCCGAAGTGAAAGTTATTAACTTATTAATATCATGAGTCACATTGCTAGTATGATTACTTACCAACCATTTTTTTTGAAAATAAACTTTCATCCAAAAAACGCATACACGATCCTTAAAGCAAGGACCGGCCGCATAAACCAAAATTACAACATGTACAACGGGGACCGACACCAATCCTTTCAAACTATACTAATACAATAGCTTCTATTCTTTAACCATAAAAAGGACATAGACTTAATTCTCGCGATGATATCCGGAACATTGGATTTCTTCCCATCATACACCAAGTCGTTCCTAGCGTTCCAAAGTGTCCATATAGTAACCATTATAATACCGTGCACAATCCTCTTCCTCACCTTGTCACCTTGAATCGTCTTGTAAACTTCCAGCAGGTCCTTAATCTCGAAAGCATAGATCGGAGCAAGACCAATCCATCTATTAATGCTGTCCCAGACATTAATCGCTATAGCACAGGCTGCAATAACGTGTAGAGCTGTTTCCTCATCCGACTCGCACCAAGGACTTACCAACCATTGAGTCCTACTTTAAATTATTAATTCAATTTGAAGTCGGTGATTAATGTAAAGAGAACGATTGAGCATGTGTGTTTGAAAGAAGATCACATATGTTGTCTCCCGTTCTTAAATTGTCGTTCTAAACTCTTTCGGTATTATACAATTTGTGTTGGTTGATTAAGGTTTATATATCAAATTTGTCTTCCTATCACAAACATACATTATGTACCAAATTCAATCAAATTGCCGGTCCTAACATGTACCTTGAGTTAACACCCTTATTGCGAATGAAAGCCCCGTTACCTCGAACTATAACCATTAGCTATGGACATAGTCATGGATCATATGAATAGTAGTATTGGTTTGTGATGTGCATGAAGTATATATATATTTTTAAAAGGATATTTTTCACACAAATTCCAGTTTTTAAAACAGCTTTCACTCTAAATTAAACTACACACACAAAACGTGTACCTATCTAAAAGTAATAAAATTTAAGTGGCAAGAAAATATAAATCCATGGACATGGTTTCTCAATAATAAACTTTTGTTATTGTAAAGACTTTTTTAAAGAGCTGATTTTGTTTCTTTTATTCTAAGTTAACATCCAAAATATTGAAGAACACTAAAAATAAATGGAGTTTAAAAAACATCAATAAAAAGTTATCTAAACTAAGAATCCACTAATAACATGTAATTATCCTAGAGTAAGAAATAATGGCAAGGCAAAACTCTTAGTTAACTGAGCTCAATTAAGGTTGCTTAGTTTTTATAATTTTATAGAAAACTAAAATGACAAAAACATGTTAATCACCTAAAATCATTCTTTGAACCCCATTTTGTAAAGCTTAAGTTAATCTTCAAACACGAGTTAGTAATTTGTCAATATTGCTAACTCGACAATGTAAGGAAAATGTTGGTTTTGAGAGAGTGTTTGTATGTGCTTTTGACTGAATACTTGAATTTGTTTTAACAATTGAAGTTTAGAAATAGAAATAATCAAATATCACAAACACACGTCATAAACATAAATAGATCTTTGATAATACGAAGTCATCATAGATTTGATTAATGGAATTCAAAGTATAATTTTTGACCTCACTCCCCTTCACTAAATGTTCTCTCTCTACACCAATCTGGCTCCCTCGTGTTGGATTATGTGATCTCAATCAAGTACTCAGATTTGCATCCCATTAACTTTTTTGGCATTCTCACAATGAAGCAATCAAGAAAAGATTTCAAAATTCCAAATGCCTTAGCATCTAATTCAAAATTTTGAAAATCCTGCTCTAAGTAATTTGAGGGATTTTTAGGAACTTGAACATTTGGTTTCTCAGTGTTTGGTGTTGTAAGACGATATGATCCAAACACTAGAGACCTCCAATAACTTGTGTTATGTTGGGTTGGGTGGTGAGCCATATTTCGTTGCCAAATTTTGAATTCATTATGAATGAGGATTCATGGCTTAGTTGATGATCCAATATTGTGAGGATCCTCTCTAACATATTTTCTGAGTTCTATTGATTTTTAGAAATTAGAGTGCTTATGTTATCATTAGAGAGTGACATATTTCTGAGTTCTAGTGAGTTTTAGAAAACAGAGTGGTTATGTTCTTTTTTAAATAAATTGATCTCATATAATTCGATTATCAATTGAGCTCTAGTTATCATCTAAATCTACTGTTAAATCAATTCAGAGATCTGTGTCTCATATACCAGTTGTTGGATATAAGAGAGTGTTTGTATATGCTTTTGATTGAATACTTGAATTTGTTTTAATAGTTGACGTTCAAGAAACATAAATAATCAAATATCACAAACACACATTATAAACATAAAACATAACTTAGATAATCTAAAGTCATCAAAGATTTGATTAATGGAATTTAAAGTATAATTTGTGGCCTCACTCCCCCTCACTAAATGCTCTCTCTGTACACCAATCTTGCTCTCTCCTGTTGGATTCCGTGATCTCAATCAGGTGCTCAGAATTGGATAACTGAATGACTGGTGGTACTATTCTATTTATACAGAGACGAAAGCAGCCGGTGATATCACCATGAAAGTGACCCCTAGTAATATCTAACAATGTAACTGCTAGTAGTTGTGAAATTGCTAGACAATAACTTATAAAACAGCAGGTTGATGGATGAATGGAATCCTTAGGTTTTGGCTTTCATTGTAAAAAATTCTTATATAACCCAACAATCTCCCTTTAGAATTGCTGATTCCAAAACCTTAGTAACCTGTCTTTTGTTGTTTTATTTGTTGATGTTAAGCAACCTTTCTCTGATCTTGCTTTTGATGTCTAGCTCTGAACTTAGCATCTTGATTATCATTTTCATTCTTTTCCAACACTAGATCCATGATGAATTTTATGTCATCCAGACGTACGCTCACACCATCCTGGCCGTTTATAGTGGCCTCGGAGCCATTCTCTCTAAAATTTCTTCACATCTTTTAAGCCTTAACTACTTCTTTTCTCAAGATCTCTAGGTTAGTTTGAGGCTACTATTTGGACTTCTCATGATTAGTGTCAACTAAGAGATGTGGAAACATTGAATTTGCACAGCCTTTATCAATATGTGATTCATCTTTTAAGTATCCTTGAAAAAGGATTTAGACTTAAAAATTTTTATAGAGGACTTGCTATTATTGAAAGTGTTGGTTACACTACAATAGTTTTGGGTGCAGTGAAACTTGTTAACCCCTTGATCATTTCTGATGTGAAGCCTCTATAGATTTTTGTCGCACCTCGACAAACCATGCCGGCTGCAACCTATTAGTACCTTTACTACTACGCAATGGAAAAATATATAACTAATACTTTTGATAAATGAATGCCATCTAGAAATGTCACACCCCACCTAGGCGGAAACATGGGATGTAACCTCGAAAGGTTTTCAAGTACAAGAGACACGCAAGCATCAAATTCATAAATTCAGATATATTAAAAGACAACAATGTTTAACATTTCAAAAGAAAATGTTGTCTTAAAAACTGAAACTTCAAATAATATTGTCCTAAAATTATTCCAAAAAAAGATCGCTTTAGAATCCTATGATGTCAGTGCGCAACTCTCCAAGTTCCACACTCCATGTTTAATTACCTGAAAAACATGCAAATTAAATATGTCAACAATAAAGTTGGTGAGATCACGTGTTTTGTTGTATATGTAAGCCATGGTAGACTGGACTATTGCCTAGCTAAGACAACGATCGTTATGTGACTGACATGAGCTCGTAACCAAACCTTGACATGTTGTGCCTCGCCCATTGTACACTAAAGACAATGAATACATGTGAAATACAAGCACTCTTTTGATAGCAGTAATCCGGTTAGAACGACTAACCAAGAGTGGGGGTGTCAACCCAATAGATCTATTCTGGTGTTCCATGGCTAAGTCCATAGCTAATGGTTACAGTATGAAATATGACACGAGGGTTTATGAGTACTCTGAACCTTATGTCTCATGTTCACATAATAGTCAAAATGTATTTGAGTTGGTACGCATGTTTTCCCCCAAAGAATGAAAACAGTAAAATGGGGTCGTGAGAACTCACCTGATGTCTAGGTATGTGATCTAGCAAAGCGGAAAACTGGTGTAACTACTATCTTGACAATAAGTGCCTTATAATATCAAGGACATATTAAGTTGTGTATTCTTTTTGTTTACCATACAAGTTGTTTACTCGACTTGTGGACCCTTGTACCAAGTATGTGTGGGACCATTAATCTTTTTGCACGTGACAGTTACTACGTATCATGTATGTACTTTTGTAAAATGTATGGTTTCGTGAATTTCCGGGAGTTTTATTGTAAAGACATATTTATTGTTAACAAAACGGGCCCTACATGTCATCAAGGGCTATGGAACATTCCCAATCTAACATGTATGGTGGATTCTTAGAAATACAAGTGTTTTAATATGTTTTGTAATATTATAGTGTTAAGGCTAGAAATAACATATGTTTAAACCATTCTAACATATGTTTTGTAACATAGCCAAAACTTTGGTATAATATATGATTTGAAATCCGATTCGTGCATGGCATGTTCGACTTCCATGGACTTGTATGAGGTTCCATATGGACAAATAAACATGTTGGTCTTTCATAGCATCTAAAATTGTGTATATTTATGGTTTAAAAACTGAGTTGTATTAAGTGTCTACTCATTTTGTTTAGCCTTAAACCGGATCTTCTTTCCAAATATCATGTCCATATATCCACACACTTGTTTGGCCTAGTGAATCTAACATGCCTAGGGCCGATCCATTTCTGTATGCGAGTGTATATACAACTATATGAGAAGTTTATGTAAACAAAGATCAATGTATTGAAAGTTTGTGACAACATGATGCTATATTAAAGTTGGTTAGGCCGAATATACAAGATCAAAAGAGTCGTGGGTCGGGTTTAACATCAAGCCGATTACAAAGAAAAGTATTAAGTGTGTAGTGAAGGTTATCTAACATACCTAGAGTTCTTGAACTTGTATAACCTTGATGAAGCCTTGTTATTCTCCTAGAGGGCCGATGATAGGGTTGTTTGTGTGCTTGATTAAAAGAAGAAAGTGGGTAGTAGTGGTGTTTGTACGAGGGCCGATTGGAAAACAAGTAGGGAAGTGAGATTGTGAGTGTTTAGTGTGAAAATGAAGTGAGCTTGTAGGTTCTATTTATAGCCGATCGATTGGTGCCCCAAGATGATTGAATCTCTACACATGGCAAGTGATAATCCTTGATTATTGATCCATGAAGAAAGTTAATAGCTATTTTGGTGTATGTCTAGATGAATGAGATGGTTCTTAGTTGGCTTCTTCTTGGCCGATTGGTGTCAAGCCAAATAAGGATTTTCTTGTGTTCTAGGTAGGTGCTATGGAAGAGTTGACATTACCCTTTTGATGCAAGGTTTGGACACAATAGTTAATAGAGACTTGTGAATGTTCTTCCTTGCTTGTTTTCGGCCGAGAATAGGAACAAAAGAAGATCCATCATCCACTTGGGTTAAGATCATATTAGGATAGTTGTTGTGTCATCACTCCTAGGTTTCCAAATAGGTATAAGTAGGTTGTCATGCGATGGTGTGTGTGGTGTTGTTTCGATCGCCAAACATAGAAAAAAAGGGAAGGTAGTTGTTGGTTGGTTATTGGTTAAGCTAAATATGGTAAAGGTGGACTTTGGAAGTGTGTGTCATAGTTACCGTATTGGTGAAATGGAAAGATAAGATAATATCCTTGTTCTCTTCTTGCTAGCCGATTGCATAGTGTCAAACAAGGAGGGAAAATGTTCACTTGTAGGTGTTTGTTAAAAGGCTTGTCTTGTAACCTTAAAGGTGTAAGTGCGTTGTAGTCTTTTGTTCCATCTAATACATATATATATACATACATATACATGTATCCATGCGTGTGTGTATATGTGAGTGTATGTATCAAAGGTTTAGTCACCATCATGTGTGAACGTTTATGGTTACATATTAATAAGTTGTTTAACCTATCAATTATGTGGGTCAATACATGGAATCATGGATATGGACTTATAAATATATATGGCCGATTCTATGTATACAAATACATGGTTTTAAAAGCTAGTTATATAGGTTAACTTATTGTGTACATGTGTATACATATGTATGTGGATATGGCCGAATGGATGTCGATATTTGAAGGTATATAAAGTGTTATTGATTCATCTATGGAATTAGGTCTTTGAATGTTGACATGTGTGTGTGATCCATTGTGTCAATAATATGTGTAATGGTAATGATAATATTATTGATCATGTCATGATTACATATGTTATTTGTTGAGGATCATGTGTTGTTGAATATAATATTAACTCATGTTAACACATGCTTGTTCCTTGGTAGTGTTTCATGATTTCGTGTGTGTTAATTGTTTTAAACACATTGTGAATTGTTTGGATTTGAGTGGAATTTGTTTAATTTTCCACTTTGGTAATGTTATGTGTATTGTTATTTCCTCCGTACGTAGTAATTCAATGCTTGGTTGCTCTCTGTTGAGCGTGGGATTAGCTTGATTGTCCAATGCCAATTATCTCTGATATTTCGGGGGCTGTATGCGTAAACGGATAATGTATTGAATTTCTGCAATAGTGCGGACTTTGCTAGACTATGGATTGTATAGTAAGGGCTAAAAGTGTCTAATATGCACATGAAATGACGTAGTTAAGTGGAATGTGTACGAAGCTTGACCTGATTCTGTGACGGGTGTCACATTCTCTCCTTGTTTTTCAATTTTGTCCACGAAATCGGGTTGAGTCATTGGATTTAGGTGCCTCTGGGAAGAGAGCTGGATACTTGCATTTCATCTGTTATTCACGTTCCCAAGTGAACTTGAGTCCGTGCTTTGAATTCCATCTAACCTTAACAAGTTTGATTCGACTCCGTCTCAACTTTTGGACTTTCTAGTCTGTCACCTCAATTGGTTCCTCAATAAAGTGGAGTTGCTCATCGATGTGAATTTCTTCGTCTTGAGATTAGATACATAAGAAGTGTTGTGGACACTGTTGAGCTCTTCTGGTAACTTGAGCTTGTAGGCCACAGGACCAATCCTGGAAAGGATTTCAAATGGGCGTATGTAGCGGGGATTGAGCTTGCCATGTTTGCCAAATCGTGGTACACCTTTCCAAGGTGAAACCTTTAAGAGTACCTTGTCACCAACATGAAATTCGAGTGGCTTGCGTCTTTAATCAGCGTAGCTCTTCTGTCGGTCGCGAGCGGCTTTCTAGTGGTCAAGAATCTGGAAAATCTTGTCAGTTGTATCCTGAATTAGCTCGGGCCCAGTCAGATATTTGTCTCTAACTTTCACCCAACATAACGGAGATCTACATTTGCGTCCATATAAGGCCTCAAATGGGGCGATGTTGATGCTGGTGTGGTTTGTTGTTGTACGGGAACTCAACCAATGGTAGCTGTGTGTCCCAATTTCCACCGAAATCGATTACACAAGCACGGAGCATGTGTTCGAGAGTCTGAATTGTCCGTTCACTCTGGCCATTTTTTGTGGGTGATAGGCTGTGCTCATGTCCAAATGAGTGCATAGAGCATCTTGAAGAGTTTGCCAAAACCTGGAAGTGAAACAACTATCACAGTCGGAAATGATTGAAACAGGCACCTCATGCCTGGTTACAATCTCCTTGATATACATTCTTGCCATCTATTCCAATTTGTCCGTTTCCTTGATTGGCAAAAAGTGTGGAGACTTGGTAAACGATTACCCAATTGCGTCATGACCATTTGAAGTCATGGGTAGCTTGGTGATAAAGTCCATGGAGATCTGTTCCCATTTCCAGACTGGGATTTCTGGTTGTTGAAGCATACTGGATGGCTTCTGATACTCAGCTTTGACCTTCGATCACGCAAGAGACATCGGCTAACGTACGATGCAATCTCTCCCTTGAGGTTGGGCCACCAATAGAATTCCTTTACTTGGACTTGTGAGCCTCCTCAAGGATCATAAACTACCAAAACGGGGTACCTAAATCCGATTTGGAAGTACAACATACCATCGAACCTAGGTTCCAAGAGTGAAACCATTTTGAACTCGAATTCATCCTTCAAATGATCGCTCTTGAGTGCCTCCTGAGCTTCGCAAATGCGAGTTGTGAGATCGGTGTAGATTATTAAATCCAACGCGCAAACCCGCATGGTTTTGACACGTTCCTTCTAGCTTAATGCATCTGCCATGACGTTTGCCTTACCCGGATGGTACTTGATCTCATAATAGTAATCACTCAGCAGTTCCATCCATCTGTGCTGCCTCATGTTCAGATCTTTCTGGTTGAAAATATGCTGTAGGCTCTTATGCTGTAAAGATAGTGCACTTGCGGCCATATAGGTAATGCCTCTAGATATTGAGGGAAAAGATCACCGCACCTAGTTACAAATTTATCCGAATAGGGCTTGCAGACGCGATTCATCAAATCTATAAACACAGCTGGTGCATTGGTCAGACCAAAAGGCATAACCAGGAACTCATAATGTCCATAATGAGTCATGAATGAAGTCTTGGGTATATCCTCCTCTTGTACACGCAACTGAGTGTACCCTGATCTCAGGTTGATCTTTGAGTAGTAGTTGGAACCTTGCAATTGATCAAACATATCATCAATCCTCGGCAAAGGGTACTTATTCTTGATCGTCAGTCGTGCAATTTTTCTCGTGAACGTTGAGTTGACGAGAAGCGTAGGCGATGACCTTGTCCCTCTACATGAGGACGTATCCAAGTTCTTGGGGTGATGCGTCGCAATAAACTACGAAATCATCTTTTCCCTCCGGGATCGAAAGAATCGATACACTGCACAGCTTATGCTTCAAGGTCTGGAATGCCTCCTCTTGTTTGATTCCAAAATCAAACTTCTTTTCTTTCTGCATCAAAACTGTGAGGGGCTGAGCGACTGATGCGTGCTGGTTTTCAATAAAAACTTAACTTCTTTTAAAAAGAGCAAATCCCGAGAGAAATGCTAAAAAGGCGAGTAAGTTGGGAAAACAGTTAGGCACTTCAAAGTTTTAAGTTTATAGTTTAAAACGATAGTTGCTCAACGTTCTAGACCCAGCACAACAGGCAAGCGGACCTATCGTGTATATATAGAAATGTGCAAGTACTGAGAATCGAATCCGTGGACATGATTTTTCCTACTCAGCTTCCTAAAATTACTTTCTAAAAAGACTTTTAAATAACGTGGAGAAAAAGTAAAGTAAAAAGAGAGATGTAAACTTTTAAGAGAAATCAATGACAAAACAATGTTGCTGCTTCGGGATTAGATGGAACCTGGTATGAAAAATAGTTATCTTTATTTTAAGTGGTGTGTTCGAGCCACGCACTTATGCTTAACTTAGAATTGCTACAACATTTTCTAGAGTTGACTGTTATCGCAAAAGCTGTACAAACAACTGTGTTCTTAAGGTTATTTTGAGGGTCTCCCGACCTGGTAAGCTCACCTCTAAACACAGAAAATAAAGTGACTCGAGACTGTGTTGACTCAACCCCGAATTACCCTCTTCCCAATGTTACGATATAGACATCTAACTATTTAAACTTTTATGAATAATTTATCGGTGGCCGGAGCATGACCGGATAAATTACCACTTAATATCATAAGTGAGTGTTCTATTATTAATTGTGCGGCAGTATAATAATGACAGAAAATAAAGACCGTTTTCTCTCAACACGGGTTCATCAAATCTTAAATTGCGCCAAGGCCATCAGATAGACAATGAAGCCAAGTCATAAGAATAAACCTTGACTTATCACTAGGACCAAGTAAAAGACCGTACCGACCCTAAATGAGAATTTGATAGTAGAGGATTAAGCCACAAAGTGTGTGTATTTCTACCCACAAATGGGCTAATCACTACTCACGAGATTAAGTTAGCTCACAAGTGCGTGGGTTGTTACACACCACGGGTACACTTATGAGTCCTCCCATTTCCTATCAAAACACACACAAGAACAAAGACTAGATGACTTATTAATTAGACCATTAAACAAAGTTTAAATTAGTTAGAATTATTAAGAACACAAAACACCACTTGAAAATAAAAAGATAAACTATATTGATTCATAACAAGTTTCCATTATCACCCTAGCAACACCAACAGAAATCTAGCCTAGCATGGTTGATACAACAAGCTCAAAAGGTTGGGTTTGTGTACAAGACATCATGAAGGTGTTATGAAGATTTCTAAAGGATTTGGGTGGTTTTGGTGATTTCTCTCTCTCTCTCTCTCTCTCAAGGTGTTTATGGAGTGATCCTAGGCTCCAAAGAACACCAAAGATCCTCAAAGAAGGCAGAAACACTTTGGAGAAGTGTGGGGTTTCGAGTGAGAAGGGATGCTTCAAAATGTGGGGCAAAGGCTTCTATTTATAGGCATTTCAGCTCAAGCATGCCCTCGACAACGACCTGGCACGCCCATGCCAGACAACGGGTACTGTTGCAGAGTGCTTTCATGCAGTCTTGTCTATCCTCGGGGGGGGGGGGGGGGGCAAGCACGCTCGTGCCAAGGGCTTTGGCACGCCCGTGCAACTTCAGGAATGCAACCGTCTTGTCAGTCTTGGTCGGTTTTCGCCTTGGAGAACAAGCTGGAGTAAAGCACGGCCGTGCCATACACCTGAGCATGTCCGTGCACATCCTGAAACACTGAAATTGACCTCGTTTGACTTGGAAATGTTGACTTGTTGACCCGGGAGGGTGGTGTAGAGGATCGTTTTGTCAAAAACAAATTGGTTTGATCATACAAGTCTACTAATCTAGGTGCGGAAACCCTAGATCAGTTACAATATAATAGTTATCGAATCAAACACACAAATTCACCTTTTCAATGTTCTTTTTCATTAATTACTTGTTAAAAGATGATTACAATAAGGTTTACAAGTCAATCAAACACTTTCCAGATAAACACAAACACTAGAGAGCATCTAGACCAAACACCCACTTTAAAATGGCAAAAGTTACATCATAAAATAAAGTTTCTCCTTATATAGACCTGCAGGTTCGCCCAAACGTCTAGGTCGAATGTGGAACTTTTCCACATTCACCCCCTTGATCAGTACGAATCTGGCTTCTGTTCTTCATTCGTCCAGTCCAAGTTACATTCGCCCCAAACTCTCTACATTCGACCCTACAGATTTCCACGTTCGCCCCTTCGTATACACAAAAACAACTTTGGTTTAGCAATCCAAAGCACTAGTCGCACATTATGCACTAACAAACTCCCCGTCGACTATTGCTTGGATTGCCTACGATCTTCGTCCATCTGCTTATTCATCAGCTTCAAACGTAGTTGTTTCTTTTGATCTTTTGTCATCTCGGGCTCTAGTTTTCTCTTCGTCGAATGTTTCAGCACGACACTCATCTTTTCTTTCTTTCCGAGCTTCTTCTCTAAGTTGCTTACAGAATTAATGTCATATGCAAAACAAACTCCAACCACCTGTTGATACTTTCTCGCTTGATCTGCATCCTTCGGTTCACAGTAGATTGGATTATAGTATAGCATGATGATGTCTTCAAAAGTACAGTTGATGATCCACATCGGATCAAAAATGTGTATCTTCTTGTACGCATCCTTCCCATCTTTCAACACAATTACTGCTTCTGCCGTTCGCCAATCGTAGTACCACATAACAAATTCAGAGCTAAAGTGCTGCTGAATTGGCATTAACGGTATCTTCTTCATAACAACTGGAGATTTGTACTTTAACGTCACCTTCTTCATGCCCGTCTTCGGATCAATCTCTTTGTGTACTTTTCTTCTGGGATACTGTGATTTAAACACATTCCACTTCGTTCTACTCTCCCAGCACAATTTATCAGCAAACCAACCAACTACATCATTGTTCGCTGAAGCACCAGACATAGTGAACCTGCATACGTCTCTCACCGCCCAGTATGGTAGAGTTTGAATATCATGGAATCTGTAGAAGTACAGAATTCCTTTCTCCCATTTTACCGCTATGCACTTCAACTGTCTAAGATATTTCCAACCTAAGGCTCTGCCTTTGAATAGTTGGTTATGATATCTATAGAAATCTCCCTGTGCTTCAGGCTTTGGTCGTTTATCGTCCATTTCTTTCAACTTCTTCAACAAAGTCTTCAAACCATCACTTTGTTTCATTGTTGGTTTTTGACTACTCTCTCCAAACACATTTTTTTCATGAAAGCTTCACTTTTCTTCTTCGCTTTATACTCAGCCTCTTTCATGTTTACCTCTGTAAAGTCTGGGAATACTTCATCACTCTTATCCCAAAGTACTTAGGATATTCTTCGTGTGTGATGTCTTCAATCTCTATCTCTTCCTTTTCAAACGATTGCTCATCAGAATGATTTCCTACATCCTTGTCAGGAATGTCAGGAATCATTTGTTCATTCATGATTTCCTCTAGTGTCTTTCCAACCTGCTGCGCTATACCTTCAAGTATTTCTTTCGAAACAGCAGCAGACACTTCACCCTCTTCAGATCTGGGTCGTTATATTCCAATTCAAACCTCATATCATCTGCTTCAAAGATTTCAGGAAATTTTCCTGTAAGCTCAATAGTCCATACTTTCTTATTCAACATTTTCCTGTACAGATTCTTATCATCAACAGATAATGACTTGATCTTTTCCGTCCAGAAGATATCATCATCATCATCATCATCATCATCATCATCTTTATTTCCACCAGACTTCTTCTTTGTAAAACTAGATTGTCCTTTATCTCCTTTGCTAGTTTCTCTCTCCTCAAAACTAAACTTGCTAGCATCATTATCATCATCATTACTATCACTATCATCCTCATCATCATTCTTTTCTCCAGACTTACCACCTGCATCATCATCGTCATCAAAATCATCATTAGATTTATCATCATCTCCTTCATCTGATGAATCTTCAAAGTCTACTTGTTCTTCTTCTTTATCCTCTTCCTCTTCTCCTTCTTTGAGTTTAGGAGCTTCATTGTAAAGTTTGTCAAGCAATTTGCTCATCCTCTCATTATCTTTAATTAGCTTCTGATTCTCATTCCTCATCCCAGTAATCAACCTCCTGTTTCTCTTACTTCGATTATCAATCTCATCTCTTTCTTCTTCTAACTTTTTCAACCTCTTTTCCAACTCATCTTGATTAGATTTAGCGGCTACAACAATCTGTAACATCGTTTCTTCATTCTTTTTGAATTTATCAATTTGAGCTTGTTGTGCAGTGATTATCTTCATCATTTCTTTCATCCTCTTATTCACAACCTCCATGACATCATTAGAAACAGTCATCTTAGGATTGGAAGATTCAGCTTCACGAGCTTTCTGCTTTTTTTAGAATAAGTTCAATACATTCTGCAAAGCAGTATCCAGATCAGGAACTATTTCAGATTCAGTAGTAGTCTTCTTTTGTTTCTTTGCAACCGGAGAAGTAACTTTTGATGACGTGCCAGCTTCTGGAACTTTCTTACCCTTTAACAACATCTCAACTTCCTTCTCTCTTCTTTTCTTAGGGTTTTCTTTCACATCCCTTTTTGACATTGTCTTGTATTTGGGTTTCTTCTGCTTAGTAACCACAGGAGAACCACTAAAATCTTCAACACCCAAACCAAGATCTCCTTCTCCATTCTCCAAATCAATAGAATCTTTCTGCAATTGTTCTTCAACAGACTTGTTCAAACTCTCAGACTCTCCAACCACAGTGGCCTTGCGCTTAGAGGTCTTCTTTAAGGTCTCATCGTCAGAATCCCATCTCCCATCCTCTTCTATTTCTTCAGAATCCACAGAAGATTCTTCATCAACAAGTTGAGTACCTTTCTTCGCAACACTTTTCTTTCTTTTCTGTTGCTTCTTTGTCTGTTCAGCTTCATCAAGCTTTGCCTTGCCCTTCCCTTTGGCTCCAGCATTCTTTACTTGCCTCTTTCTTTTCATCTTTGGATCTGCATGTACTAATGGATCATCTCTATCAGACTCACTGTTTGCATGCCTTGCCTTGCCTTGTTCTCTCCTGGATCAGTGTATCCTGGATTAATCAAATGCCCAAATAAATTCTTGTGAGGTGGCTTCTCATTATCAAGAACACCTTTATAAGCTTTCATCCTTATCAAAGTCTTCAAGTTCTTATGATCCTGAACTAAAATCTTTGTAGGATCTTTCTTCAAAGTTGGATACTTGAGATCAAATATCATCTGCAGAAACCTGGGATATAATAGAAACTTCTTCGTCTTTAATCCATTGAGAGGTTCAAGCATATGATCAAGAATCATCCCCGCCACATTGAATGGTTTATTCAATGTTAAAGCAACCATCAAAGAACTCAAACTCTTCCTCATTACGTCATAGCCTCCACTCACAGTGCCAAACACATGAATAATAACGTGTGCAAAATACTTGAACTGAGGACACAACTTTCCTTTGTTCAAAGCACCATCTGTAATCGGACCGTTATACTTCATTCTGAGAAAGCATAACCTCTGTTCAATCCATGATAGACTCCTCGGATCAGTTGGTTCTTCACCTCTTAGCTTTAAAGCTTGTTTGATATCATCTTCAGTAACGATTGCAAGCTCTCCCTGAATGCGACTAACAATAGCTGTCTTAGAATCCTAAAAGTCATAACGTGCGTTCCTCCAGAAATCTTCAATGATATCCTTATAAATGATTGCAGGTGTTGGAATAGCATCTGTAATTCGACTTCTTCTGAGAAAATCCACAATCCCTGAGAACTCTGTAAGTTTCTGTACTTCACCGACAAATGCACAGCAGTTGTGAGCGCTTTCGAATGGCGAATCTTCCAATACTTCTTGGACAGGAACTTCTTGTACCGGAACCTCAATATTCTCAGCTTGTTGTTCTGCCATTTGAATATCTGTAAAAACGATACATTGAAAATACATTAAAAACGAACAAAATCGGCAGAATTTAAATTTTGGTTTTCAACAATTCCACATTTGCCCCAAACATGAGTACGAATGTGAAACTCTGAAGTACGAATGTGAAAATAATGGTACGAAAGTGAAATTTCATGACAAAAATTCTCATTCGACCAAAAATTCTCACTTTCGTCCTTTGAAAAGTTACATTCGACCAAATTTTCCACATTCGACCGTTTCAAAGTGGTCGAATGTATCAGTTCTTAAGCCCAAATATCAACTTTGCAATCTAACTTGTTTTAACTTCTGATATTCATTCGATTACGTCCTAAACCAACCGACTAAGCTTTCCTATCATTCAATTGTTTTAATTGTTTAGTTGTTGATGATTTTAAACATATTCTAGGGTTTAATCAGTTTTAAAGATCAAAAACTATCAATTAATATGTTATAACCCTAGATTATGTAATATTCTCCCCCTAAAATCATTAAAAACTAAAACCTAATCAAGAATTTGCGTTAAAACAGACTTAAAAAGGTCCAATAGATCTGTTCTAGGGTTTCGAACGAAAAACCCCTAATCTGACTTCAAAACTTGTCTATTACCTGTAATATTAGTATTAAATTGATGAGTATTAATCAGAGAACAATAATCAGGATTCAGAAAGGCAAGGGCACCAAGGTCTGGCGATTTTGAAAAATTTGCGAATGAAGGTTTGAATGTGAGAGCTGGTATATATAGGGTGATCTGGTTGTAATTCAGCGGCCGGCTGAATTCGCAAATGATATACGTGGTCTAGCTGGCTTCCTGCGTATTGATGCTGAGGGTCCGTAGTGCATTACTTGGTCGGTTCACGAAGGATATTGTATTTCTAACTCAATGCAATAGTGCATGTATTGAGGGGGAGACCTGTGATTTTGACTGTTGATGTGCAAGAGATTTGTGGATTCGCCTGCAACGTCCAAGGGGGAGATTATTGATGCACTATTATGTGGACGTCACTGTCGAATAGACTAGGGTTGAGTCTTGTATTGTATTACATGAGATTGTGGTGATCCATAAGGGCATTTTATTGATCTGATGCATTTGTAAATATAGACCAAAACTAAAGTCCTGGTTCGTACCTTACAAGGGGCAAACCTGCAGAATCTGTAGGTTCGACCTCCTCAAGGGGGCGAATGTGGCTTATGATTTTGGACTACAAATAGCAATCTCGTGTGTTGGTTTTCATTTTAAGATTTGTGTTTGTGCTTTGAATGCTCTCAAGGGGGAGGTCATGCCCGACCTCCCCCGACCCCGAGATAGATGTTTATCCTACTGATGACAGTGTCTGTAACCGTTTCTGATGCAATATGAATCTATGATGACTTTGTTATCGTTTGTTTCTGTCTCGTCTCGAATCTTCCGTCTGAAACCGAGTTGTTTTCGCTTACTCGATCCATGAATTCGGTTTATAACCGGATTCTCAACTGTTATCAGAGCAATTGAGAGTTCTTTTAGGATCGTAATCAAGAAACGTGATCTCACGAATATCAACCGTAGGGTGCAGAATCCCCTCCGATCGTGCAAAATGATTCAGAAATAAACGTAATCGATAGTGATGAAAATAGATAATGAATCACCGAGCAATTTCCATAATTTTACTCTTTGTATTAGATCAAATCAAAGATATTACAATCTTAGACCTAATACAGAGAAAAACACACATACACAAACTAGGAAAAAGCTCAAATGATAACTAACTCTACAAAACAAACTAACTTTTACCTTTATATAGCCTTCCACATTCGCCCCTTTCATGAGGACGAATGTGTTTCATTCGACCCTTTAAAGGTTCGAATGAATCCTTTCTCTTTTTCATTTCTACCTTTGACCAGTTGTTGAGCTACATTCGACCCCCCGTGGGTTCGAATGTGTCCATTAATACTCAACATCTTTATAATCTTGGTCGTTCTCTGATTATTTGAACCTTCGACATTAAGTACCGGATCACTAGCTGGGGACATACATGAATAATGCACTTACAATCTCCCCCTTGGACCTAGCTAGTGATGTACCAGATCAGAAAGTTATCAATTCTTCAAGTCTTGATCTCATCATCTTGAATAACTTGAAAACTTTCCATCTTCATGAACGTTTGTGTCGAGGTTCTTGTCTCTCTCTACAGTAAGCTTCGAAATCTCAGACAGACTCAAGAAATCTTGGCTTTGTCATTTGTTGGTCCAGAGATGAAGACAAACAACAATCTTGAATTCTTCAATCTTTAGTCATTTCTTTTATCACTTCATTCAGACGATAGTTGTTCTGGTGATCATGATGTTCAGGTTTGGGTCTTCTTCAGTTACACACTTTGTCGATGAGTCTTGAACAGTGCACCTGTTTTGTTTGATTCTGCAGAAAAATTACTAAAAACTGCTCAAACTTCAACCAGCGTTAGACACGACAAAATTCTCGGAAGTACTCTTCACATTCCTTTTGACCCTCAGTAGTTCTCCCCCTGAACTATTAAACATTTTCAATATGTACCAGAAACTTAAAAATTTGAAATCTTTTTCAACTTTTAAGTATCTGAGCATTCCCATTAAGTAACCCAACATCGGTTATCGAAAATAAAGTAGAAACAAAACTTTTTGATTTTTCAAAGTTTATGCTAAAACACACCAAAAATCTTTTTGAATTTTCAAATGTAATTGCATAAAAGTAAACTAAACATATTTTAGTGAATTTTCCGGTAAGAGGATCATATCAGTACTTAAACAGTCAGCCAAAACTCTATTTTATTAGTTTTCTGCTTTTGACATTGAGCATCCTACAACCGTTACCAGTATGTTTGTCCATTTAAACTCAAAATCATTATTCATTGTTCAGCACTTCAGATACATTATGGTAATAATCTATGGTCCCCGCACTCGCGACAGATTCCTGTATCAAGAATTACGCAAAGCTTCATCGTAACGCGTGATTATATTGTAGTTATCCGTTTGTTACAAGGTATGAGGCACAGAGGTGACAGGTTAGCAATTTAATGCTTCAAAGCGACTTGTGCACTCTACCAGGGTGAGGACTAATATCATAGATGACTTTTATCAAAGTATTGATACAATGCATTAGATATTCTTTGATTATCATCACACATGTTAAGTCCCTCATTCGGTAACTTATGGTTTTAGCTTTATTAGCTCCTTTAATAAGCTACCCTTACTGAATCTAGGTCTGTAAATCTATACTGCAAAAGGATCAGTTAGGCCATCCCCAAATAACTTTCAATATAACGACCCGAACCCTCTGATTTTGGCAATCTATCAAACGAAATTTTGGTACTAAGACCATATGCCAACGATATGTTGATCCACATGATTATCAGTTACTGATTTTAAGTTTATATCACCATGCTGAACTTTAAACTTTGATTTCAAGCCTACTAATATATAATTGTAGTGGCTACTCAATGTTGTCACATCATTTTGTTTTCAGAGTAGTCTGACAGTCCACTGATGTACTATCATCTCCTCTTTTTCTCTAGGAAAACTCATTTTCGATTTTCTATTTTTTATTTTGATTTTTTTCTGAAATATTCCCCCCAAAAAATCTAAAAATAAGCATATTTTTGGATTTTTTAATCTTTTGAAGAAAAACAAAATAAAATGATATCTGATTCGGTTTACTCATTGAGTTTCAAAAACCATTTTCCACTCAGATTACTTGACTCATTAAGATCTTTCAATTAGTAAAAGCCATTAACAAAGATAAGAGAGATTAGAATAAACCGTTTTGTTGCATCTGTTGTAAAAATCTAACACCTGAAAGCAATTTCATGAGATTGCAACGTTTTCCGGCTTCACAGGTAGGAAACAGATGACAAACACTTTCCTCTCTATTGAAATCATGTTTTCCTTTTTCAATAACCTATCCTTTTGACCTTCACCTCTCTAATTAATAGGTTGTATACAGATGCTCCACTATTAACTATCAAAGAATAGCTAATTGGTCTGGCTGGAACAATCTGCACACTTATTAAACAATTAGCACGAGAGAGCTACCCATCCCTTCACAATGATGGGTCGTCCAAGGTCATCAATCCTCGGAACATAAATCCATTCTCCTTATGAAAAATCAATTGGTTTTTCAATGGATTGATTTGAAGTAGAAATTGCTATTGATTTAGAAATTGGCTTGGGTTTCCAAACACGTTCAGAGTTTATTTTAGATTTTGTTGAAATTGTTTTGATTTTTGACTTTTCAGATTTCTTATTTGAATCCTACATCTGTACATTGTTTGGAATCTTCTCAGACTTAACTGATGAAGACCCAAGTTTAGAATTACTCTTAGGATTAGCCTTAGAACTCCCCCTTACCTTAGCAACCCGTCCACAATCTCCATTTTTATTCAAGGCAATTTTGTTACGATTGTCATACACAACCTGTTTCCCCTTTTGCTTCTTGATTGGGTTTGGGGATACAGTCTTTTTGACATTGCCTGAATTTTTAGCAAATTTCACTTCGGTCCTTTTCTGTTTAACATACGGACAGGAAGCAACTAAATGCCCACACTCTCCGCAGTTAAAACAGGACCTATACTCTTCAAAATCACATGCATACCCTTCATCCCAATACTAGTAGGGACAATGAGCAGCAATATGACCAACCTAACCACATTCAAAACAGTTTCTCCATTCAACATATTCATGAGAATAAAGCGGTGAGTTGTTTCTCCAATAACCATCAAATCGAGATGTATATGAATAATCATAAGAGTTATATGATTTAGATGATAAATTTATTGAATTCTTTTGATGAGAACTTTTCATCTGATCATTTCCTTTCGATTTGTTTGGTTTCGGTCCTTTTACTTTAGAACCTTTCTTGTTTTCAATATTTTTCTTTTGATCCTCATGTTGGTTAGGATTTAGTTCAAACGACAAATGACCAAATTAATTTTTAAATTGATTTAACAAATCGATATTATCAACAAATATACATTTGAGTAAAGATTGTTCGATATTATCAATTGGAAAATCTTTATTGAGAATCAACTTGTCATGTCTTACCAACATATAGGATCCTTCCATCCCATCAGGAAATTTAATATGGTTTTCTCTTCAGACTTAGATTCTGAAGTGACTACCACATTTTTATTTTTCTGACTAAAATCTGTTGGGTCTGTTGACCTGGAGAAGAACAGATGATTAAAAGCCAAAATATACTAAGTGTTTGATCCTGAATAAAGAACAGTTGTTACAATAAAGCTTCCTCCAAAGATCTGTTGATTCCTAAACTGCTGCTGCTGCTTAACAACTGTTAGACATAACTGCTGCTGATGAAAGGTCTGATGGACAAAGTCTGAAGGTTAAAAGTCTGATGAAGAACAACTGCTGAACAAAGATCTGAAGAGCAAAGGTCTGTTGAACCAACAGCACTTTGGTTCAACAGATGATAAGAAGACATCAGAGTTTTAGTTAACAGAGTCTTGTATTATCAGTAGTTTCAATGTAACAGTAGTTTATAGCTTAACAGTTGTTAGAGTTTGTTAGACAGTTAGGGGTCGCTATCTAGGTGACGTCAGCAACTGATCATCAGAGGTTTGAGCTTGTCTATAAATAGAACAGTACTTGTACTGTTCTATTCATCACTCGTCATTCTCTTTTAAGACAAACATTCTCTGAGTGATCAGGCTGAGGGGGAGTTAATTGTACAATTGTAATCTTTCCATTTAATGAAAGCATTCGATTAAAAACAATTATACTCTATGTTTTGATTTATTATTATTCCGCTGCACTTTCCATTTATACTTCATTCATTTTTCATATTTAATCAAAACACACCAATACTCAGATCCTCACAATTGGTATCAGAGCTTGGTCATTTAAATCTGATCTAATCAATCAGTTTAATACACAGACCAGCTCATAATTATTGATATCGTTTGTTTGTCGGGTTAAAACAGAGTAATAGTTTATTTTCGATTCAACAGTTGATAAATAGACTTTGTTTTTGAAAAACCAAGAGAATGACTTCACTCAATCAAGATCCACACAACACTGGCACACACAACAAGCCTCCGATGCTTGTCAGGTCAGAATACAACATCTGGCAGCGTCGGGTGGCTCATGTGTTAGCACAACAGAACACAGGGTGCTGGAAATCGGTAGTATTTGGACCACATGTTCCAATGGTACCGAGTGCCGAGGATCCAAAGATCCAAGTACCAAAGAGTGTTGAGAACTACTCAAAGCAAGATTTTCAAAAAATCGAGCTAGATGCCAAGGCTTTCAGCATAGTAGCCATGGCACTGCCGAATGATATCTATGCCGGTCTCTTGCACTGCAATAGTGCTAAAGAACTGTGGGATGCTCTTAAAGAGCAATTCGGGGGAACTGATGATGTGATTGAAAACAACCGTGAAATACTTAACCAACAATATGAAACGTTTAGTCACATAAAAGAGGAGTCATTAACACAGCAGTTTGAAAGGTTTAACTGTCTAATTAGTGAACTCAAACTGGTTGGTCTAACTTTTCCTAATTCAACACTGAATCATAGGTTTCTTAGATCACTTCAGGACAAATGGGACACTATAGCCATAGTTATGAGAAACTCTATCGGATTCAAAGACCTAACCCTGACCCAGCTTCATGGTAAGCTCCTGACTTATGAAAGGGAGCTTAACCAGAAAAAGAAGCTCCAGGACTCTGGCAAAGTGTCAGATGACTATGTATTTGGTAATACTGCACTGTTGGGTCAGGATGATGGTTCTGGAAGTAGTAAGGATCAGATTTATGATCATTACATTGACATAACAACTGGGTTCAATAATGATTCTTACTCATCACCAAACAATTGTGCTTTCACAGCCAGTGGTGATATCCAGGCTTCTGATAATTCATCTTTTGTGTACAATGACTTGCAATATATTGACCCTTTGGACCTAGAAGAAATGGACATCTTACACCAGGTTGCCCTGCTCAGTATTAGAACCAATAACTTTTATAAGAAAACTGGCAGAAGGTTTCCAGGTTTACATGGTGGGTCAAAGGTTGGGTTGGATAAATCAAAGATAAAGTGTTACAAGTGTCACAGAATGGTTCATTTTGCTAGGGAATGTAGGAGTCAAAATGGAGTTCCTATGATCACCTATCCAAACCAAAGACCACAGACCAACACTTATCAAACCATCCCTAATGTACCTAATGTGCAAAACACTGCTCACTTTGCACAGACCCAAACCACTGTTCCTGTGCGTTATGTCCAAACCACTGTTCCTCAGTATCACTATGTCCAAACACCTGTTGCTCAGGCACCTGTGCCAATTACTGTTACTCCACCCTCTGCTCCTGCAGAGACCAGTCAACCAAGTCAACAGAGTTTCTTTACTCAGGGCTTTGTTGATTGGAGCAGTCTACCAGATGAGATAACAGATGACAACATTGCTCTAGTTGCCAATTCTGAAAAGGATTTTTGTTTTATGGCACTAGAAACAATTGTTGAAGAGACTGATTCTGAGGAGGTGGTATCTATGTCTGAAAATGTGACTGATAGTGTTGTTGGTGAGTTTGTTTCAGCTGAAGAATCTGAAGTGGAGGTTGTGAATCTCTCAGACCCCTGGGGTAGTGATGATTGTGACTGCCAGTGTAACTGTGCTTTGATGGCTGCTGCTAAGGTATCTCCTCAAATCTTAAATGACTTGTGCTCAGACAAATGTATTGTGGCATTTGCTAAGATAAAAGAGGTGAATGAAAACTTTAGAAAGAAAATTTTGGATTCTGAAATTCAGTTTGAAAAACTTACAAAAGAGTTAAAATCAAAAATATCTGAAAAAGAGTCTGAAATCAGCAGTTTAAAACATGAAGCAAGCATAACCAAAGACCAGCTTCAGACTATGATAACAAAATATCATAGTTGTAAGAAGGAGCTTGAGTCCACCCAAGTTGAATGTAAGAAATGGGTGGAATCATCTAAAGGTTTTGAGATGATTGTCAACCAACAATCTAAAAGTCATGTGAAATTTGGGTTTGGTTATCAAGAAACCACTGCCCAAAGTTCACAAACCACTGACAAAAAGGTACCACAGTTGGTTGAAGTCATTCCCACAAACTCAAAAGGTCAAGAAATCAAGGTTACTGAACCCAATGGCAAGAAAATCATTCTTGAAAAGTTGGAAGGTACACCCTCATTTGATGAAATTGAGAAATATCAATTCAAACCAACATGGTCAGATGAGTGTGAAGTCCTTGAAAATTTCAAACCAATGACCTTCAAAACCCCTGATGGTAAAATGGCACCACAGGACAAAGTAATCCCTCTAGTAAATTTTCCAACAGATGATGAAACATCTGTTGAAAAGAAGAAAGAAAAAGGGAAAGCCAAGAACAACTTGTTTTGTGATTTTTGTGAAAAGAAGAACCATGTCACCAAAAACTGTTTTCTTCTAAAAGCATATGACATCAACAAAACAACAAGTTTAAATGATTCTAAAACTAAAGAGTGTTCAATCTGCAAGAAAAAGAATCACAAAACAAAAGAGTGCCTATATCTCAAAATTTTTGATGAAAAGATAAAAGAGTATAAGGCTAAAACTCTGGAAAGTCAAGTGGTAAGTACTTCAAAAGGAAAACCCAAACAGACTTTTGACTCAGTCCAAACATCTGTTACCAAAAGTCTGAACAAAAACTCTGCTCCCAGAGATCTTCAGGTAACAGATGCTCCACCCACTAACAGATTACCAGGAGGATATGGACAACCCACTTGTCACCGTCTGCCACATGTTTATGAAGAGCCCAAGAGGCCTTCAAAACCAAAAGTGAACAGACACCCTCATGGTTTTCAACAACTGATTGGAAATGATCAAACATCTGCTGGACCAAGTGTTGACATACTAGCACTGGCAAATGGTCAACTGCAGCTGTTGAACTTAGTTCAAAAGCTAGTTCAAACCACTGATCTTTCTCCACAACTTAAGGCTGAGATAGCTAAGGACCCATCCAAAGCCAATTTGGCTTTGGACACTCACCAAAACTAAAATCCTTACTGATGTGCAGGGAGCTCTTGCTTGTTTAGACAGTTTATGGTATGTAGATAGTGGAGGCTCCAGGCAAATGACTGGATGTAGAGCCCTTCTTCTGGACTTTCTTGCACATGGAGGGGGTGATATATCCTTTGGTAACGATTCTAAAGGTAAAGTGTTGGGTTCTGGTACTGTCAAAGCAGGGAGGCTTAAGTTTGAAAATGTTAATCTAATAGACAAACTAAAATTCAATCTACTTAGTGTGTCTCAAATGAGTGACAAAGGCTTTGGGTCATTCTTCACTAAGCAAACATGTAAGATTGTTGGCCCAGAGGCTGTAGAAAAGATTAACACCATCATTGCAGAGAGCAAAGCACAACTTGTTGCTCACAGAAGTGGCAATGTGTATGTTGTTGATATGTTAAAGGATAATCCTATGGCAAATGTCTGCCTGTTCTCAGCTGCCTCTACCAAAGAGAAAGAATTGTGGCATAGGAGACTTGGTCACACCAACCTTAAAACTATCAACTCACTCTCTAAACAAAACCTTGTCAGAGGTTTACCATCAAAAGAATTCAAATGTAATGAGCATTGTGTTTCCTGTCTAAAAGGTAAACAACATAAAAGCTCTTACAAATCCATTGATGAGTCCAAAACTAGTCAGTGTTTACAAATATTGCACATGGACTTGTTTGGCCCTGTAAAAATCATGAGTCTAAGAAGAAAAAGATTTTGTCTTGTCATAGTTGATGATTTTTCTAGGTTTACATGGACTTACTTTTTATACTCTAAGGATGAGACTGCAGGTATTTTGAAGGACTTTGTCACCAAAGTTGAAAAACAATATGACTTGCCAGTAAAAGTCCTGAGAAGTGACAGTGGAACAGAGTTTAAAAATAAGGAGTTGGATGATTTCTGTGTGTCAAAAGGGATTGTAAGGCAGTACAGTATCCCAAGAACACCAGAGCAGAATGGGGTGGTTGAAAGGAAGAACAGGAATCTCATTGAGGCTGCAAGAACAATGCTAGCAGATTCTGGTTTACCTCTGTCCTTTTGGGCAGAAGCTGTAAACACTGCTTGCTATGTTCAAAACAGAGTTTTAATCAACCCTAGACATCAAAAGACTGCTTATGAAATTTTGTTCAAAATCAAACCACTGATATCATTTTCAAAGTCTTTGGCTGCCCATGTTTCATTTTAAATCTTAAAGATTTCATTTCAAAATTTGCAGCCAAAGTAGATTGTGGATATTTTCTGGGGTATTCTTCTACTGCCAAGGCCTACAAAGTGTTTAACACAAGGACCAAAACAATAGAAGAAACTCTGAATGTAAAGTTCAATGAACTTTCATCTTTGAAAATCCCAGCAAACCCTGCTGAGTTGTTTGATTTAGATAAATTCAAATTTGAAGATATTACTGTCAAAACTAACCCTGCAGGTACTCCACAATCTTCACAACAAGACTACAGAATAGATGTTGTGGTTCCAGACCACTACAAAGTCTATCCTACATCAGAGGAAGCAGGAGTTCAAAACAACTGTCAAAACTCTGTCATTGCTGAGTCAGCCACTGTTGGCCAGTCCTATCTCCAAACTACTGATTCACCCAACCAATCCACTGCTCAATCATCTGTTGACAAAAGTCAATCATCTGTTGACAAAAGTCAGTCCAACCTTACACCACTTGGACCCATTCCTCCACCTCCATTCCAAACATCTGTTGACTCTTCAAAATTGCCAACAGATGTTATGTCAACAGAGTCTCCAAACCTCTGTCCTTCACCACAAAATGCCATTGTACCATACCAGGGAGATTTAATCTACCTAAGAGCTCATCCACCAGATCAAATCATTGGCAACATCAGAGAAGGTGTGCTCACAAGGAGCCAATCTTCAAATATCTGTCTTTTTGCAGGCTTTCTATCCCTTTCACAACCTGTCAAGTACCAAGAGGCACTGAAAGACAACAGTTGGGTAGAAGCCATGCAAGAAGAACTCCTTCAGTTCAAAAGACAACAAGTATGGGAACTTGTACCATTGCCTAAGGATGTCTGTCCAATTGGCACAAAGTGGGTCTTCAAAAACAAAACTGATGAAAGGGGTATAGTTGTCAAGAACAAGGCCAGGTTAGTGGTTCAAGGCTTTAGACAAGAAGAGGGAATTGACTATGATGAAACCTTTGCCCCTGTAGCAAGGTTAGAAGCTATCAGACTTTTCTTAGCCTTTGCTGTCAACCACAACATCAAGGTGTATCAGATGGACATCAAGTGTGCCTTCCTATATGGCAAAATTCAGGAGGAGGTCTATGTATGTCAACCACTTGGTTTTGAAGACACATTCCATCCTGATCATGTCTACAAGCTTAACAAAGCATTGTATGGACTGAAACAAGCACCAAGAGCCTGGTATGAAACTCTCTCTACTTTTCTCTTATCCATTGGTTTCACAAGAGGTAAAATTGATAAAACCTTGTTTTTAAAATGGAAAGGAAAAGACTTAATGATTGTTCAAATATATGTGGATGACATCATTTTTGGATCCACATGTAATAAAATGTGTGAGGAGTTTAGGGAACTCATGACAGCAGAGTTTGAATTGAGTGCTATGGGTGAACTTCAGTGCTTTCTTGGTCTTCAAGTAAAGCAATTGCAAAATGGCACTTTCATTCATCAAAACAAGTATGTGAAAAACTTGTTAACAAAATTTGAAATGAATGATTGTAAGCCATGTAGTACTCCCATGAGCACTGTCAAGCCACTCACTATTGATGAAAAGGATGAACTGGTTGATCAGACACACTATAGATGCATGATTGGGTCTTTATTGTACTTAACAGCATCCAGGCCAGACATCATGTTTGCAACCTGTGTGTGTGCTAGATCTCAGGCTTCTCCTAGAAAGTCTAACCTTATTGCTGTGAAGAGGATATTCAGATACCTAAAAGGTGCTCCCACACTTGGTATCTGGTATCCTGCTAATGGAAACATTGAGCTTTCAGGTTATTCAGATAGTGATTTTGCTGGCTGCCATACCACAAGGAAGTCCACCTCTGGAGGGTGCCAGTTTCTAGGGAATGCCTTAGTTTCTTGGCAAAGCAAAAAGCAAGCAGCTGTTTCAACATCCACTGCTGAAGCTGAATACATTGCTGCTGCAAGCTGTACAGCCCAACTCATGTGGCTTCAAAATCAACTACTGGATTTTGAGATAACTGCACTAAGGACTCCACTCATGTTGGATAGCCAAGCTGCTGAAAATATCATCAAGAATCCAGTTTCTCACTCAACCACCAAGCACATTGATATCAGACATCACTTTGTCAGAGATAGCTATGAAAAAGGTTTGATTTCTCTGCACCATGTTCCAACAGAGGATCAGTTGGCAGATGTGCTGACAAAAGCTTTAGACACATCTACCTTCACAAATCTGATCTCTCGAATTGGAATGTTAAACATGGATTAAAACAACAAAAATGTTTCAATAAAAAACATTAAAATGTTTTCAGAAAAATCAAATTTTGCTAAAAATGACACTTTGGTTGAAAAATCTGTTTTCAAACATCTGATCAGATAAAACAACCAATGCTGGTTGAAAAATCTGTTTCAAACATCTGATTAGATAAAACAACCACTGTTTCATTCAAACCACTGATAGTTGAAAAATCTGTTTCAAACATCTGATCAGATAAAACAACCACTGTTGGTTGAAAAATCTGTTTCAAACATCTGATCAGATAAAACAACTGTTTTCATCAGTCTTTTGGTTAACAACAGAGGTTGACAACAGATGTTTAACAAAACAGCTGTATGTCACCAGTTGTTTCAACCATCAGATGTTTGCCACGTCTGCTCTCAAAAGCAGAGTTTTGCCACATCAGCGGTTTCACCAGAGCCTATAAAACCCTGTTTTCCCCCAACAGCAGTTTTACTGTCTCATTGTATTCAAAATACTGAAAACCGCCTTCGTCTTCCTCATAACCCTCAATCAAAAGTTCATCACTTTCACAATCAAAATCCATTACAATGGAACTCCAAACAAAAGCCACTCATAATTTCCTTCCCTATTTGGTAAAAACCGAAGACAACACACCATTCCATTCCACCATCGACATCATCAATAACTCAAAGTATAAAAATGTTCTTATTGCTGATGCCCCCATATACCTGGAAACACTCCAAGAATTCTGGGTGAATGCTGAAGTCTTATATCAAGACAAAAAGCCTACATCCATAATTTCCAAAATTGGAGACACCAGCTTCACCATAACCCCTGAAATCATATCCACTACCTTCTCACTAAACGACCTGTCAGGTAAGGAAACTTTTCCTAAAACAGAGCTTCACACTGAGTTTCAAGAGAGAGGGTATGATGGGCAAATGACTGGTTCTACATTATATAAAAAGTTTTTCCCACCAGTCATGAAATTTTTCTTTCATACCCTACTTCTCTGTGCCTCTGCCAAGACTACATCCTTCAATGAAATCCCATTGAGGATACAATACTTGGGATATGCAATGTTGTCAGATTCTGACTTCAATCTGTCTCAGGGATTGTTCTTAGACTTGGTATCAAATGTGAAAGCCATAAAATCTGGCTCAAACAATGCTTTTCTGCTCTACCCTAGAATTTTAAGTGTGATTCTACAAAAGATTTTACCTGAAAAGGATTTTCAAAATGGAGAGTCTTTCAAAATGAAAAGTTTAACTGATGAAACTTTTACAGGAATGCTGGGTGCTTCAACCCAATAAAAAGCATCAAAAGTACAAAAGATTTCAAAAACACAACCAAAGAGGACAAAAACAACAACTGTTGTTGAAACCTCTGTTGGTGAGCCCACTGCTCCAGGTGATCATGGCACTTCATCCAGTGCTGTGAAACCCACACCAGCCACCAAAAGAAAACATCCATCCACCAAAACCACCTCTCAACCCAAAAAGGGACTTCTGGAAGATGAGATACCAGAAGCTAACCCTGTTGCATCACCAAAGCATCATGAAACCACTGTTGTTACTTCCTCACAACAGTTGGAGATATCTCAACCCCAGCAAACTCCTCAAGAATCCTCACAAAAGGATCTTGTTGTAAGCCAAAGGGAACCTCATACTGAGGCATATGAGTCACTTGACCATATGTTTACAAGTCCATCTCCCAGGGCTAATCAGCTTCTTACTCCACCTACGTCACCACCACATGTCCCACAAACTATGCAACCCCTGTTTGAAGCTATTGACAAAACTCAGGACGACCCCAGTTCCTCTCCTTCACCTATCACTGAGAGTACACCACCACCAGTGACTGGGGCTGAGGAAAGTCATTTAGCTATCCCACAAACAGAAGAGGAGGTTATACTCCCAGAAGTCAATGTTACTTATGATGAGTTTTCAAGAGAAGCAGCTACTACTGCTGTTGAGACCATTGTCTCACAGCAAGACAGTGGTTCCATTGATAAGACTTCCTTGAAGGCAACAACTGATGAGGACACCATTGTGTCTCCTAAAACAGTTGGAAGTCCCCAGTACCAAGAAAAAGGGGCAGCAGGTTCTCATTCTATGGACTCACCTCCTAGAGCTGAACCAGCTAAAACTACCTCTGGTAGGGATTCAGATGATCCTATTAACTTAGGTGATGAGTCAAAACTTCAAGAATTGATGGTTAAAGTTCAAAACCTTGAATCCTCTGTTGCTGACATCAAATCTGATGTCAAGTCAATTTTGGAAACACTGAACAACTTTACCAAAAGTCAACCGTCAACCTCTGATATTGCCAGTGAGCTATGGAAATCAGTTTCACCAATCATCATAGCTCACAGAAAACTGGCAGATCAGACCCAAGAAACCTACATGTCCTTGATCAGAAACATGGTGGATGCAAGATTCAATGACACCAAGGCTGACATCAAGGTGATCAAGGAACATCTGCTGAAGACTACTGGCTCTGCCCCTACCACCATCCTCAGAGATGAGAATGACAATGAGTTCACAGCTAATGATGCCAAAAAGGGGGAGAGTGGCAGAGATAGGCTGCCAAAGCTAGATCCATTTGGTGCACCACCCTCACAAAAAGGGAAGAAGCCAGCTGCTGACAAACCAGAGTCACCAAAATCAGCTCCACAATCACAGCAACCAAAAGTTCAGATCCCTGTCACTGAACCAGCTCAAGAATCAAAGGCAAAAGAAGTTGACACTTCAGCTAATGAAAAAGCTGAGAAAGCTGCTCAGGATAAAAGGAAAAGGGCTGACACTTTGGAAGTAAAGGCAGAGATGTTGGTGCAGCTGAAAAAGGAACAACAGCAAGAAGAGGAAGATGTAAGTACTTCAAAGAGAAAGAAAATGCCAGCCAAACACACTAGAAAACCACCTTCCAAACTATCTGCTGAAACCTCTGCTGTTCAAACACCTGTTATCACAACCACTGATCCTAAAACCACTGCCACCACAACCTCTGCTACCCAAACCACTGAAACCAAAACAACTGCTGCTAAAACATCTGCACAACCCAAACCAGTAACCAAACCAATCACCACACCATCAACAACTAAACCAGCCACAACCCAAACAACTCCCAAACCTACCACAACACAACCTAAAACCCAAACAACTGCTTCATCCTCACCTTCACCCAAAATCTTGTACAGCAGGAAAAGGAAATCCACCTTTGTTGTACAAGATGAAAACATCCACAACACACCACCTAACACCCCAAGCTCACAATCCACACCAGTCAATGCCATTCCACTCTCATCTTTTTCACCACACACATCTCAACTCAGATCACATAGACCACCACCAACCATCACCCCATTGGCTGAGAAGTATCCCCTTGAGTTGGATCTAATCAAGGGGGAACTTCAATCCTTTTACAATACTGATCAGCCATCAGAAAGATCCTTCCCTTCTCTCAAAGGCTTCCCTGTTCCACCCAACATTGACACCTATCTTAAATACAAGGGTGAACAGGCTGATGCTGTCATCAAGGAGAAATGCAAAGGGAAGGATGACAGGACTGCTCAGGGCATCCATTCAGCAGAGCTTAGCAAAGTTCGAAGGATTGAAGACTATGCTAAGACCCTGAGCAATTCTATGTCTACCATGCCTCTCAGCAGAGACATGGAAATGGAAGTGAGGGATTCGCTGCTAGAACAGATCTTGGCAACCAAGCCTTATAAAGCAACAAAGAATCAATTCACAGGCTGGACCACACATGCTCTCAGGGAAGAACTCATTAGAATTGAGAGCATGGCCAAGAATCCTCCTACTAAGGCCTCTGCCCCTGATTTCAGTAAAGGGAGAGATCAAGCTAGAGCCTTGAAATTCAAGAGAATGAGACAAGAGCTTGTAGCAGCCAAATATGGAGAGATGAGATCTGTTGCTAGATGGTCTGAGCTCAGGTTAATTGAAACATACAAGGAGCTTGAACAAGAAAGAAAGACCAATCCCAAACTACCAAGAAAACCAGTCTATGATGATGCACCCAAGAAACCCTCTCAGGCCTTTACATTAGACAGTTTACTGGAAACTTCAGATCTAACTATTACTGCTAGAAGACAATTTAAGAAGCAAAAAGAAATGACTGAAGAAGAAACAAGACAGTTCACTGATACTTATGTGAAAGAGGGAATCTTGAACCAAATCAGATCTTTTTCTGATCCTGTGTCAGACAGGCTCAGAGAACTCATTGGCAGGCCACCATCACCAAACTCATCCAAAATAAAGATGCATCCCAGTCACTCCTCTGATTCTAAAATTCTAAAATGGAAGTCTGATAAAGAGACCCATGAATTGACACTGCTCAGATCAGATGGTAGTGTTCAGAAGTTGAGTATGGATGAGGCACCTGGCCTAAGTGCTGAAGATCTCCAGACACTTCTGAATTTGACACTGGATAGAGATGCTGAAGACCTCTTCTCTCTACACTTTGAATTGCAACTAAAAGGGCAAATTAGAGAAAGTCTGATGAGGAATAAAGATCAAGAATAAAGCAGAGTTTTGGCATCATCTGTTCTAGGGGGAGATTGTTGGGTCTGCTGACCTGGAGAAGAACAGATGATTAAAAGCCAAAATATACTAAGTGTTTGATCCTGAATAAAGAACAGTTGTTACAATAAAGCTTCCTCCAAAGATCTGTTGATTCCTAAACTGCTGCTGCTGCTTAACAACTGTTAGACATAACTGCTGCTGATGAAAGGTCTGATGGACAAAGTCTGAAGGTTAAAAGTCTGATGAAGAACAACTGCTGGACAAAGATCTGAAGAGCAAAGGTCTGTTGAACCAACAGCACTTTGGTTCAACAGATGATAAGAAGACATCAGAGTTTTAGTTAACAGAGTCTTGTATTATCAGTAGTTTCAATGTAACAGTAGTTTATAGCTTAACAGTTGTTAGAGTTTGTTAGACAGTTAGGGGTCGCTATCTAGGTGACGTCAGCAACTGATCATCAGAGGTTTGAGCTTGTCTATAAATAGAATAATACTTGTACTGTTCTATTCATCACTCGTCATTCTCTTTTAAGACAAACATTCTCTGAGTGATCAGGCTGAGGGGGAGTTAATTGTACAATTGTAATCTTTCCATTTAATGAAAGCATTCGATTAAAAACAATTATACTCTATGTTTTGATTTATTATTATTCCGCTGCACTTTCCATTTATACTTCATTCATTTTTCATATTTAATCAAAACAAACCAATACTCAGATCCTAACAAAATCGGACTTCACCTCAGAGTTTTAAACTTCAACACAAGATGTTGTGTCTTTCAACTCTGATATGGTGTTATTTATTGAAAAACTTTTATTCATTTCTAAAATTTCTTGCTTTAAAGATTCAATTTTATTTAACAAATCTTTTTCATTCTTTTCAAAAACTTTATTTTGGTTTTGACAATTTTCTAGTTCATTTGCTAGGTTCTGTTTTTCCTCAATAAGTGTCATCAATTCATGTTTCAATTTAACACATTCAGAACAACTAGCACAGTCAACACTAGATCTTACCTCATCATCTGATTTATTACCATTATCAAATTTTGCATCAATATTTGAGATGTCACTCTCTCTTGATTCACTCTGTTCTGAATTCGTATCAGAACTCAAGACACTCTCTAAAAATTCACTGGAATCATCATTTCTCATTTGTTTGACTAAACACGCAACATTACTTTTAACACCTTCTCTGTTAACGCACTTGTCAACATGTATCATATTATCAATTGGTTGCACAGTTGGAGCTAGTATGACAATAGGTCTCGGTGTCATTGGGAATCCCCAAATGTTGTCAACATTAGAATTTTGTCTTTGTAATTGTTGTCGTTCAGCTTCTATATGAGCTCTTATCTGCTCATATGAGTTCTTGATATGGCCAAGTAATTTATCATTTTTCAATAAAAATTATTTCAAAATTTTCTGAAATCAGGCTTAACCAAAGCTTACGTGGGTACGAATGTGAAAAATTACTAGATTCGGCCCAAGTGATTGACTCGAATGTAGAAAATACAAAGATCTTGATTCACTTTGGACCACTCAAGTCCAGGTTCGACCTCCCGTTAAGTCGAAAGTACCACACAATGGTCGAATGTATAAAACAACACACACAACTTCCTGGTTCGACCTAAAAATTCCCACTTTCGACTAAAAATGTTAGGTTCGACCCTCAAATCTCACATTCGACCTTTTCAGGTCTGTTCATCATCTTCAACCTCTAGAACACGAATCTGATCGGTTTTTGACAAAATTTTCACCAAATGTAATGATTTTGGATAGGTTTTGTGCGGATTTCAATTTAGACAAACATTTGTGAAAGAATTTTTGAAAACAACATCAAATTCAATTCCAATTTAATCAAAAACCATGTTTTTATGAAAAGCTTCAAAATTTCTAGGGTTTTGATCTTTAAACCAGAATTTTAATCTGTTTTCACCAATTAAAATCAATTTGCAATCGTGAAATCGAGCCTATTCTCTGATACCAATTGAGAATTCGATTATGATCGTAATCAAGAAACGTGATCTCACGAATATCAACCGTAGGGTGCAGAATCCCCTCCGATCGTGCAAACTGATTCAAAAATAAATGTAATTGATCGTGATGAAAACAGATAACGAATCACCGAGCAATTTCCATAACTTTACTCTTTGTATTAGATCAAATCAAAGATATTACAGATGAAATCTTAGACCTAATACAGAGAAAAACACACATACACAAACTAGGGAAAAGCTAAAATGATAACTAACTCTACAAAACAAACTAACTTTTCCCTTTATATAGCCTTCCAGATTCGCCCCTTTCATGAGGACTAATGTGTTTCATTCGACCCTTTAAAGGTTCGAATGAAACCTTTCTCTTTTTCATTTCTACCTTCGACCAGTTTTTGAGCTACATTCAACCCACTGTGGGTTCGAATGTGTCCATTAATACTCAACATCTTTATAATCTTGGTCGTTCTCTGATTATCTGAACCTTCGACATTAAGTACCGGATCACTAGCTGGGGACATACATGATCACTATGCAAACCATGAGTCCTGTAACCAAACCTCTTGACTGTTGTGCCTCACGCATTGTACACTAAAGACAATGTATGTATTGTAAAATACTAACACTCTTTTGTATGTGACCGGTTAGAGCGACTAACTATGAGTAGGGGTGTCAACCCAATAGATCTATTAAAGTGTTCCATGGCTAGATGTTTAGCTAATGGTTACAGTAAACGATGTACGAGGACTAGTGAGCTCTTGAACCAAAAATGTCTCATGTTCCACATGGCAATCATGATAGAATGTACACACACTTGAAAATGACACAAGTATTGATGCATGTATTTCTCCCAAAATGAAAAGTAGTAAAATGGGGTCAAGAAAAACTCACCCGATGATGATGTAAGTGGTCTGGTGGGCTTGTAGATGGTCACCGTCCTGACAAATGATACCCTATGATCATTATGGACACGCTAAGTCATCCGGAGGTTGTTTATCATACAAATTGTTCACCCGATACTTGTGGATTGTTTGGTTCAGTGTGTCTTAGTGCACATGGTACTTGTTAATGTTCTAACAAACATATAGTTCCAAAACTTTGTTGTTTTGAAATGTAGTATCCATTGTGAACTAAAATGGATCCCACATGTTGTTTTGGGCCGTATGTTAGCACCAATCACCATGTGTGGTTGGCTTTTGAGAAAACATTGCTTAACACATGTTTATTTCGTCTTTTGAAACCATTTGTGAGGTAACACATGTTTCGGCTCTTGTTAACACATGTTTATTAGCTATAGCCGAAACAATGCCCTTTATGTGATTCGAATTCGATGGTTACTTGTATCAAAAGTGATCGATCTAAGTTGGTTAAGATATTGCCAAGATTTTTTAAGGTATTCTAGCAACTTTTGTGACAAAACCGATTATATAGTGATCCATGGAAAGCTTTAATCCTTTGGACATGAACTGATATCTTTTGTTAACATGGGCCGATTACTTGTTGAGTGATTATGTCTAGTTTAGATTCAATAACATTACACAACTTATTCTAGTAATACAAGGGTCGATGGTTGGTTAACTAGATGTGTTATCATTATAATGTGATCACTAGTTAAGGATGTTCATGAAAGTGAAACAATGGGTGTGGTTTAAATGTATGTATGGCCGATGGGTGTGAGGTCTTAAAGGAATAGAATGGTTTAAAGACTTACCTTCTTGAAGTAATGTAAGATAGGTTAGGTGCTAGATCCTTGATCCTTCTCTTGGCCTTCCTTGTCTTCGGTTGGGATCCTCTTGGATCCGAGAGATATAGGTGCAAGAATGTGTGTTGTGAGTGTTTAGTGGTGCAAGAAATGAAGGGGTTTGTGTTTCTCTATTTATAGCCGAAGGGTGAGGACAAAGGATCACAAATGTGGCTAGTGTAGTAGCCTAGGATGGTGGTATGTTAAAAAGGTTAAACATGTATTGGTGTAAGTTGTAATCAAACAAAAAGAGGAGGCTTGCATGCTTGTTCATGAGCCGATTTTTGAGCTTCAACATATAGGGAGGGGTTGACTAACTTTATCATGGTGTCATACTTTGTCTTGCTTGCCATATTAGTGAAATAGTTGACCTCATAAGTTTCTAGATGTTCCTCCTTGTTTGTCCTTTAGCCGAGGTGATTCCTCCTCATTCGATCGGCCATAAAGCTTACCTAGGAGTTAGGATGGATGGTGACAATTCATTGCTTCCTAGCCTGTCTTATTATGTTTCTTGTGGTGTCCTTTTCGGCCGAAACCTTGGGAAGTGGAAGAATGTTTGTTCTACACTAAATGTGGAAAGGTTTAGACCCTTGGGTGGTGTCATGAACTTATGTTTAACTAATTGAATATAAATTTAGGGTGATGGTGACCTCTCTTGACTTAGGGGACGGCTAGGGTGGGTTAAGAACCTTGTTTAGGATCTCACATAAAGTAGTGTTAGATTGATAAGATGTTTCCTTGTAGTGTTGGTGATGAATCGGCTGAAATCATGGGATCAAGGAAAAGGACTTGTCATTCATCAGATTGTGTAGGTATATAGCTGAATGGGTGTCCATGTGTTCGATCATATATATGTGTATTCATATAGGGAACTAAAATAAGTAGATAGGTGCAAAGAGTTCTTGGTTGTTAGTGTGTGTTTGTGTACATGTATACATTTGAGTATAGCTTGTGTAGTTCCTAGATAAATGGTTTGGCTATGATTCTAGACCTTGTTTTCTTGTAAATTAATCGGCCCATCTATGTTAATGGTAGTGTGATTGTATGTTATGCCCATTAAATAACCTTTGGTACCCGTTGATATAGGAATATCATCCGGTCTAGTAATGGTGAGAGTCGATCACGTCTTGTGCCTCTTGATGATGACATTAACGTGTATTTTGTTTCATTGTGATCATGTGTTTGTTAAGTGATGCCTCATGATGATTCTTGTGTTCATGTACATGTGTTAAAAGTAAGTCATCATGTGTTAAGACATAATAACTTCATGAGATGTTGCTTTTGGTGATTTGTTCGGGTGTTGTATGACTAAACAAGTGTTCCTTGTTGAGTTTTCTGATTAACTCTAGCTTTAGTAGACCAGGGGGTATAGTGTACCTAAACTGTCTAAATGTGCACATATAATAAGGCAGCAAGTGAATTATGTACGGTTGTTGACCTGGTTTGTTGACTATTGTCACATTCTCCCCTTGTTTTGCGAATTTCGTCCTCGAAATCGAGTTTCCCTACTAGTTTTGGTAGTATTAGGGAAGAGAGTTAGGTACTTATGTCTCATCTGGTCTTCGCGTTCCCATGTAAAATCGGGACCATGATTTGCATTCCATCTGACTTTCACAAGTTTGGTGCGGCTCCTTCTCAACTTCTGGACTTTCCAATCTGTCACCTCGATTGGCTCTCGACAAAATGGAGTTGGTCATCGATATGGATTTCGTCGGGAGGAATGATCAAAGACTCATCAGACAGACATTTCTTAAGGTTGGATACATGGAAAGTGTCGTGGACTCCGCTTAGTTCTTCTGGCAATTTAAGCTTGTATGCCACGGGACCAACCTTAGAAAGTATCTCGAACGGACCAACGTATCGGGGATTAAGTTTTCCACGCTTACCAAATCGTGGTACACCCTTCCAGGGTGAGACTTTTAAGAGTACCTTATCGCCAACCTGAAACTCGAGGGGTTTGCGGTGGCGATTGGCGTAGCTCTTTTGACGATCTCGAGCAGCTTTCAAGCGATCACAGATCTGAAAGATCTTGTCTCATGTCTAAGCGAGAGCCTAATGAGTCCATCAGTGTTTGCCAGAATCGGGAAGTGAATCGACTATCTCGGTCAGAAATGATTGAAACGGGCACTCCATGCCTAGTTACAATCTCCTTGATGTACAGATTGGCGAGTTTCTCCAATTCGTCGGTCTCCGTGATTGGCAAGAAATGCGCGGATTTTGTCAGTCTATCGATAATTACCCAGATTGTATTATGACCACTGGACGTCTTGGGTAGCTTAGTAATAAAGTCCATGGAAATCTGTTCACATTTCCAAACAGGAATGTCTGGTTGTTGAAGTAGACCAGATGGTTTCTGATACTCAGCTTTGACCTTTGAACAGGTAAGACATCGGCTGAAGTACATAGCGATTTCACCTTTCAGGTTGGGCCACCAGTAAAGTTCCTTCACATCTGTGTACATCTTGTCAGCACCAGGATGAACCGAGTGTCTAGACTTATGGGCTTCATCTAGGATTAGGTCGCGTAATCCACCAAAACGTGGCACCAGATCCGATTGGCAAAGTAAACTATGCCGTCAGACCTTGGTTCCAACAGATTCACCATCTTGAATAACGATTCACTTTATAGGTTCTCAGCTTTCAGAGCTTCCTGCTGAGCATCACGAATACGGGTATTGAGATTCGTATGGATGGTCAGACCTAATGCACTCACACGCAAGGTCTCAACTCGTTCCTTACGGCTTAACGCATTAGCCACAACATCGGCCTTGCCCGGATGGTATTTAATCTCACAATCGTAATCGTTCAGCAATTCAACCCATCTGCGTTGCCGCATGTTCAGCTCTTTCTAATTAAAGATGTGTTGTAAGATCTTGTGATCGGTCAAGATGGTGCACTTGGTGCTGTAATGGTAGTGTCTCCAAATCTTGAGAGCAAAGATTACTGCACCTAGCTCTAGGTCATGCGTTGTATAGTTCTTCTCATGAACTTTGAGTTATCAGGATGCGTAGGTAATGACCTTACTCCTCTTCATGAGTACACATCTAAGACCTTGATGCGAAGAATCACAATAGACTACGAAATCATCGGTGCCTTCCGGAAGGGAAAGGATTAGAGCACTGCGCAGACAGTCCTTCAATACTTGGAACGCATTCTCCTGCTTGACTATCCAATCGAACTTCTTGTCTTTCTGCGTCAAGACAGTCAGTGGTTGGGCAACTTGGAGAAGTTCTCGATGAATCGTCGATAGTAACCAGCTAATCCCAAAAATTGTCGCACCTCGGTGGGTGTCTTGGGCACATCCCAATCCTTGATTGCTTCAATTTTTGCGAGATCAACTTGTATACCCTTCTTGTTCACAACGTGACCGAGGAAATGGACTTCTCGAATCCAGAACTCGCATTTCGAGAATTGGCGAACAGTCTTTCATTCTTGAGCAACTCTAGAATCATCCTGAGAGGTTGTTCGTGCTCTTCTTGAGTACGCGAGTAAATCAGAATGTCATCTATGAAGACAATGACGAAGTTGTCTAAATAGGGTTTGCAGACGCGATTCATGAGGTCCATGAAAACGGTAGGTGCATTTGTCAACCCAAATAGCATGACTAAGAATTCGTAATGTCCGTAACGAGTTCGAAACGCCGTCTTCGGGATGTCACCTTCCTGTATCCACAATTGGTGGTATCCCGACCGTAGATCGATCTTCAAGTAGTAGCTGGATCTCTGCAACTGGTTGAACAGATCATCGATCCTTGGTAGCGGATACTTGTTCTTGATCGTCAACTTGTTCAGCTCCCGGTAGTCGATGCACATGCGGAAACTTCCGTCTTTCTTCTACATGAACAGAATTGGTGCTCCCCACGGAGAAAAGCTCGGACGAATGAAGCCTTTGTCCAACAAATCCTGGAGTTGGTTAGACAGTTTCCGCATCTCTGATGGTGCTAGCCGGTACGGAGTGCGGGCTTCTAGGTCAGCTCCCGGGACAAGATCAATGCGAAACTCGATCTGTCGTTGTGGTGGCAATCATGGCAAGTCCTCTGGGAAGACTTCAGGATAGTCTCGCACCACTGGGATGTCCACAACCTTCCGTTCTTTGGCCTTTTATTCAATGACGTGTGCTAGAAATGCAACACAACCTTTTCTTAAACACTTTTACGCCTTAATGCAGGATATAACTCGAAGAGTGGGTACACTATGGCTTCCTCGAATCGATAGCGTGTTACCATTTGACAAGGGGATTCGAACCAACTTCTTGTGACAGACTATGGCTTCCTCGAATCGATAGGGTGTTACCATGGCGGTTAAGTGACCACGATGATTACAATTCTTGTACAAGATACTGTCATAGGTGCCTATGTGATGGTAATTGCACTTACGGCAGTGAGGATGGGCCCCGTTGTATTGGCGCTTGGGTTCCTCAACTACTGTAGCAGTAAAAACTTTCACGACATCTTGTGGCTTGTGAGAGGAGTTTCTGCCTTTCCGGTTGTCGGAACGCTTGCGCTTGTTCCTGAATTCTCATTGGCAACTGAAACTTTCTGGTTCAATGAACCCATGCGAACAGCGTCGTCGGTCAAACTCTGAGCTAGGGTAACCGTAGCCTGGATAGTGGATGGCGCCGATGCGGTAACCATACCGCGAATCTTGGGTGACAGACCCCCGATATACCGCTCAACTCTCTTGTATTCGGGCGTGACCTTGTGTGGGACTAGTCGAGAGAGTTCATGAAAACGAGTGGTATATGCAGTTACGTTAGCATCCACCATGGTAAGATTCCAGAACTCGGCTTCCAGCTTCTGGAGTTCACTCCTAGGACAGTACTTTTCCATGAGCAATGCTTTGAGATCGACCCAAGTAAGATTGTATGCCGCTTCTCTACCCAAGGTTTGTACTTGTAGGTTCCACCAAGTAAGGGCTTCATCTTGAAAAGTACAAGTGGAGTAATTCACCATTTGATCCTCAGAGCAACCGCTGATATCGAGGTCTAATTCGGTATTCTCTATCCATCGGACAATTCCTACAGCACCCTTATGACCATGGAAGGTCAATGGTTTGCATGCCATGAAGGTTTTGTACGAACAACCATGGATAAAGTTTTCGGATTCGTGATCTATCTCACTTCGTCTAGGACGACCGGTACCTCCCGAACCCCTACTAGAGTTAGCCCGAGCTGCATCGTATTAAGCAATTGCTGCAGCAATCACTCTAGCTAACTCAGCGGGTGTGGTCGGTAGGGGTTCGCCTGCGGTTGTCCGTGCTGACTGTCGGGTAGGCATAGCTAAGAAGAGAACACAATAAATGTAAGAGATGCATAATCACATATAAATCATATATCAGCCAACACAAGCATATATAAGTCAAGTTAGATCAATATAACAACACATCATAATCCCATACATAACTCCCAAAAAGTAGTTAAGTTTTAGTTTGAAATGGGCGATCGAACCGCAAATAGTTTTGAACATCATGTCATAAAACAAAACATCACATGTCATCATAAGTCATCACAACACAATCATAACAACATAAATAACTACTAAGAAGGGGGGTGGGAAAGCAGCAGCAAGAGAAACAATCGCCTTCCTTATACATCGATCTGACTCCGCCGCCCTACACTCCAACACCTCTAGTTGTCTCCCTATCTCAGCTCACTCCATCACTGCAGTCAGTCTCCCCTGCTCAGCCTCGGCCCACTGGCACTCAAGCTCTCGGATGCGATCTCCTAATGCCACTAGCTGAGCGTCATGGGATATGAGAGTACTACGCTCGGTGTGGAGAGGTCTCCCTGATGAGTCTCCCAAACTCAGAACCTCGGGATCGTCCTCCTCATCTCGGTGTGCTAGGAAACTCGAGAGGCTAGTAAGGCAAGGTCGCTTTCGGGCCTGAGAGCGCCGCTTCAGTCTCCTAGGTGGCTCGCTCTCCACTAGGGGCTCTGGTAGTGGGTCAATGGGCTGGGTAGACTCAGAAAGAGAAAACATAGGAGATCTAGCAGGTATAGCAATGACGAGAGATGGTCGCACCCTCTTTCGAGGTGTACACTTCTTGAGTGTACCTCCCGAAGTGTCCAAACGGAAATAAGGGTTGAAACTAGCCGGAGGGTGAGAAACAGAAGGGGTGACAGAAGGATGGGGGTCAGCAATGGCTAGGGGTGGGGCATAATCGTCTGCCTCGTCGTCAGAAGTACGTCTCGGGACTGGAGGCGGGTCAATGTCCATCTCAGACTCGGAAATCCACCCATTGTGATGGGACTCGGGGGCTTGCTGGGTGAGGGGTAAGTCATCCCCCTGGGAATCATCTGCCAAATAATCTGGCTCTGACTCAGGTGAAGAAACGAGATCAATAGTGATGACCATGTTTCCTGTCATGACATGCATATATATGTAAATAATCACGCATGTAAATAAACTAACCATCATACCCGCATGTCTTCGTGGAGCTGCTTGGGATTTGAGAGATGGAAGGCGTGATGTCGTGGTACTTTGTGAAAACGTTTCGAAAATAGGTTTTTAAGTTATAGTTGACTCAAAAGAATCTCAGTTCGCTATAACCTTGTGCTCTGATACCAATCTGTCACACCCCGCCAAGGCGGAAACACGAGATGTAACGACCGAAAAGTTTTAGAGCACAAGGTTCAAGCAATCACATAATGGGCATTGTCATTAATTATTTAAAAACGTCATCATGGCATTAACAAAAGAGAATACATGTCTATTACTCTCATGACTAAATAACAATAGGACAATAAGGTAAAACCATCATAGTAGTACCACACAATGCTTGCTCGAACCTCTCCCTCAAATCCCTATGGCCCTCCATCTAGTTACCTGAAACACATGCATAACGAGTTTTGTCAATAACAATGTTGGTGAGCTCATGGGTTTTGTTTGTGATGAGTAAAACCAACGTGTAATTCGTGTATGACCAATCATATGATATCTAGGCAAATGATTACTTTGCAAATCATGAGTTCTGTAACCAAACCTCTTGACTGTTGTGCCTCGCGCATTGTACACTAAAGACAATGTATGTATTGTAGAATACTAACACTCTTTTGTATGTGACCGGTTAGAGCGACTAACCATGAGTGGGGGTGTCAACCAAATAGATCTATTAAAGTGTTCCATGGCTAGATGTTTAGCTAATGGTTACAGTAAACGATGTATGAGTACTAGTGAGCTCTTGAACAAAAAATGTCTCATGTTCCACATGGCAGTCATGATAGAATGTACACACACTTCGAAATGACAGAAGTATTGATGCATGTATTTCCCCCAAAATGAAAAGTAGTAAAATGGGGCCATGAAAAACTCACCTGATGATGATGTAAGTGATCTAGTGGGCTTGTAGATGGTCACCGTCCTGACAAATGATACCCTATGATCATTATGGACACGGTAAGTCATCTAGAGGTTGTTTATCATACAAATTGTTCACCTGATACTTGTGGATTGTTTGGTTCAGTGTGTCTTAGTGCACATGGTACTTGTTAATGTTCTAACAAACATATAGTTCCAAAACTTTGTTGTTTTGAAAGGTAGTATCCATTGTGAACTAAAATGGATCCCACATGTTGTTTTTGGCCGTATGTTAGCCCCAATTCACCATGTGTGGTTGGCTTTTGAGAAAACATTGCTTAACACATGTTTATTTCCTCTTTTGAAACCATTTGTGAGGTAACACATGTTTTGGCTCTTGTTAACACATGTTTATTAGCTATAGCCGAAACAATGCCCTTTATGTGCTTCAAATTTGATGGTTACTTGTGTCAAAAGTGATCGATCGAATTTGGTTAAGATAGTGCCTAGATTTTTAAGGTATTCTAGCAACTTTTGTGATAAAACCGATTATATAGTGATCCATGGAAAGCTTTAATCCTTTGGACATGAACCGATGACTTTTGTTAACATGGGCCGATTACTTGTTGAGTGATTATGTCTAGTTTAGATTCAATAACATTACACAACTTATTCTAGTAATACAAGGGTCGATGGTTGGTTAACTAGATGTGTTATCATTATAATGTGATCACTAGTTAAGTGTGTTCATGAAAGTGAAACAATGGGTGTGGTGTAAATGTATGTATGGCCGATGGGTGTGAGGTCTTAAAGGAATAGAATGGTTTAAAGACTTACCTTCTTGAAGAGATGTAAGAAAGGTTAGGTGCTAGATCCTTGATCCTTCTCTTGGCCTTCCTTGTCTTTGGTTGGGATCCTCTTGGAGCCGAGAGATATAGGTTAATGAATGTGAGTTGTAAGTGTTGAGTGGTGCAAGAAATGAAGGGGTTTGTGTGTCTCTATTTATAGCCGAAGGGTGAGGACTGTAGGGAGAAAAAGGATCAAAGAAACCACTTTTGTTACCAAAGTTCAAATCATATTTCTGCTAAGTATAGAACTGCTGAAGAGTAAAGACAGAAGTTCTGAAGAAGAAAAAGCAAAGTGCTGAAGAGTTATCTCATCAAAAGTTCTGAAGTCTAACCAGACATTTCACTGAAAAACTACTGAAGACAAACTACTCATCAGTAGTTTGTCACTCATCAGTACTTACACATCAGAAGCTTCTAGCCGACTCAGTCACTTAGGTAGTTTAGTATTATATTGTTTTGTTAAAGTCTTTTTTACAAGTTTCAATGCTTCAGACTGTTGTAAGCATTATCCTAAACATTATCTTAGCTTATTATAATGTTGTATGACTTAGCACAACAGTTTGTACTCGTCTATAAATATGAGTTTATCTCACTATTTTAGATACGTGATTTACACTTGATTTTAATTGAAATCCTTCAAAGCTTTTACAACTTATTATCCATTTCACCTCTGAGAATCATTCAATACTTGCTCTTACTGCTTTATACTTAGAATTGCTTTTGATTCTCATTAACTGCTATAGTAAAGGGGGAGTAATAACTCCTGTAAAAGTGATACTTTAACTTAGAACATTTATCATTCTGCTGTGCAAATAACTTTGATATAACTGCAAACACATAAATGTTCTATAACTTAACTGTTATAAGAGACCACTGATCCAACAATTGGTATCAGAGCATCTGATTTATCTGATCAAATATCAATCTAACAAATTGAGAATCAGACACAGGCTCTTATTGATATCCAATAAAGGATTAAAAGTTCACTTTTTTTTATCCATCACTTTAAAGAAGTATTGACAATCCAAACTTCTTAAAAATGGACCCTTATAATACTAGATCTGCCAATAAACCTCCTATGCTAGTCAGAAATGCATATAATATTTGGCAAAGAAGGTTGGCACACACTATATCTCAGACCAATATTGGGTGTTGGAGGTCTGTAATCGTTGGACCTCACAAACCAGTAGTTACTTATCCAGAAGGAAAAATTGAAAGACCAAAAGACCCTAAAGACTACACTGAAGAAGATTTCCGAAAATTTGAGCTCGATGCAAAAGCTTTTTCTATGTTGGCTATGGCTCTCCCAAATGAAATTTATGCTGGACTTTTACATTGTGAAAGTGCCAAAGAGCTGTGGGATAGTCTAAAAGAACAGTTTGGAGGAACTGAAGAGGTGATAGCCAACACCAGAGAAATCCTAACCCAACAATATGAAACTTTTACTTGTGTAGATGGTGAAACATTAACTCAACAATTTGAACGATTTTCATCACTCATCTCTGAGTTAAAACTTAATGGTCAGACCTATTCAAATGCATCTATGTTACATAGATTTTTAAGGTCTTTACCTTCAAAATGGGAATCTTATTCTATAGTCCTCAGAACAAGTTCAGATTTTAATGCCCTGAACCTAACAAGGTTACATGGTAAATTGTTAACTTTTGAAAGAGAAATCAATCAAAAGAAAAAGTTACAAGAATCTGGTAAAACTGCTGATGACTATACTCTAGGTAGCACACTTTATTCGGACATGACTCACCATCTTGTTCTAATAATTTTGGATCTTTTGATCACATTGACATAACAGCTGGGATCTCATCAGATGGATCTTTCCCAGCTTATGACAATGAAGATCTAAGTCAAACTGCTGACAACATGTGTTTTATCATGGATTACTTAAAATATTTTAGCAGTGATGACTTAGAAGAAATGGATATTTTAAACCAACTAGCCTTGTTAAGCATAAAAACTAACAAATTTTATAAAAGGTCAGGAAGGAAATTTCCAGGACTAAACAACTCTACAAAAGTTGGTTTTGACAAATCTAAACTGAGATGCCATAAGTGTCAAAAGTTGGGACACTTTGCTAGAGAGTGTAGAAGCTCTAGCTTTAACCAACCCATGTCTGGAAATCAATTTAACCCCTCATATAATAGGAATAATGGAACTCAAGGAAGTGCTCATTTTGTACAGGTACAAACTCCACAAATCCAATATGTGCCACAAGTACAATATGTTCAAATGCCTGCTCAACACCAGGGCCAGCAACAAATGCCTCCTTTTCCAGCTGCTCAACAACCTCCACAAACTCAACAACCCCCTCAACAAAGTCTATTTACATCAGGGTATGTTGACTGGAGCAGTCTTCCTTTTGATACATCTGAATGCAGTCCAGATGCAGACAACAAAGTCTATGATATAAACTGGGGAGAACCTGATAATTGCATAAAGAACTTTGCCTTAATGGCCTTTGAGGGATACTCCTTCAATTCTGCTCTAACTCAGGTATCACAACAATCTCTGTTAAAGCTTTGTTCAAAATCTTGCAAAGAAACTTTTGCTTTAATTAGAGAAACTAATGTGCATTTACAAGGCAAATCAAATGATATGGAGAGAAAATACACACAGATGAAGTGTGATTTAGAAAGAAAACTTGTTTTAAAAAATAAGGAAATTTCTAAATTAACAGATAAATCCATTGAAACTCAGTTACAAATTAAAAGCATGATAGACAACCTAGGAAATGTCAGAAAAGAGCTTGCTGACACCAAGGTTGACTGTGAAAAATGGGTTGAGTCTTGTAAGGGTTACCAAATGCTGCTTAACAAGCAAACTACTGCAAATGTTAAGTTTGGCATAGGGTATACCCATACATAATCACCAACTGATTTCACCCACAAAACTGATAATGATGGAAAGAAATTGATTCAAACTTCTGATATGGAGGAATGCACATCCTACCATCAGAACTTTCTCAAAAATGAAAGTCCTACAGAAGTAAAAACAACTGACAATAAGCCATCAGTAGTTGCATCTACATCAGGAGTTGAGACCCTGAAAACTACTGATGGCCTATAGAAAAATACTGATATTGTCAGTAAATTGCCTTCCAACTCTCTTGCTGTATCTAAAAGGAAAAAGAAGGCAAAAGCATGTGAAATATGTGGTCTGTTTAACCACATAGCTGAACTTTGTAGATATAGAAAGGGAAATCAGTGTAATAAGAAAAATCAACAACTGGTTGTGGGAAAACAAATAAGACAAGATTATGAAAACACCTTCTTACCCAACAAACAACAACCAAACAAAACTTTTTCTCAAAAAAAGACTTTATCTTAACAAAAGCCTTTTTCTCAAAGTTCATCTTCAGAAGTTACACCAAACCCATCAGTAGTTTTACAAACTACTGAAGTTAAAGATTTGATAAATTTGGTTAAACTTCTGATGACCAAAGTTGATGGTGGTCACCAAAAAGATACCACTATTGTCCCTAATAACAAATCCATTGCCAAAAAGACATGGATTTCAAAAATTGGTCCTCAACAAGCTGCACCTGTTCTCAAGAGCAAACCCAAAGCCAAATTGGCTTGGGTTGCCAAATCTAACTAATTTGCTATTTTGTGCAGAGGGTCTCTAGAGGTTTGAATAGCATTTGGTATGTTGACAGTGGAGGCTCAATGCACATGACTGGATGCAGATACCTGATAAACAATTTTATTAGCCAAAGGGAAGGATCTATGTCCTTTGGGAACAATGCCAAGGGGTATGTGCTAGGATATGGCAATGTATCTTCAGGCAAAATGCAGTTTGACAAGGTCAATCTGGTTGAAAACCTTGAGTACAACTTGCTTAGTGTCTCACAAATGTGTGATAAAGGATATTCTTCCTTTTTCACAAAGACAACATGCAAGATTATATCACAAGAAGGCCAGAAGTTGATAGAGAAGATCATTGAAGAACATACTTTGTTGATTGCCAAAAGATGTGGCAATGTCTATGTAGTGGACATTGAGAAAGACAAAGTACTGAACAATACTGCCTGTTTCTTCTCAAAGGCATCAACTTCAGAAACTGATCTCTAGCATAGGAGACTTGGCCATGTGAACTTTAAAACCATCAATAAAGTCACAAAAATGGGCTTGGTCAGGGGTCTACCTTTGAAGGAAGGAAGAACAGGACATTGATTGAAGCAGCAAGAACCATGTTAGCTGATTCAGGCCTACCTTTGTATTTTTGGGCTGAAGCAGTCAACACAGCTTGTTATGTTCAGAATAGAGTTCTTATCAACAAGAGACATACCAAAACTGCCTATGAAATTCTTCATGGCATAAAGCCCCTTATCTCCTTCTTCAGGGCTTTTGGATGTCAATGTTTTATCCTCAACATCAAAGACTCTATCTCTAAATTTGCAGCTAAAGTTGATACAGGTTATTTTCTTGGTTATTCTCCAATAAGGAAAGCTTACAAAGTCTTCAATTCAAGAACAAAGATAGTAGAAGAAACACTGAATGTCAAGTTCAATGAATTCAAAATATTCTTATTCCAGCAAATCCTGCTGAACTCTTTGACCTTGACAACTTTTATTTCAGACCTGAAAAGACGGTTGAATCATCCAAACCTCCTCAAAATGGTTATCAAGGATTTGAAGATGATGGTCCTACACCATGGACTCCAAACACAGTCATCAAATCAACTTTTAAACCTTCAGAAGTTTAACAAGCTGAACCATAAACTCCTAAACCTCAACAAACAGCTGAACCAGATATTATTAACCTCAGTGGTTTATTTGAAGAAATACCAGAGCCATCCTCAAGTACAGGTCTACAACAACTGATTGAACACAAGGATCATTCATTGGAACAAATCATGGGTGATATTGCATCAGGGGTGCTTACCAGAAAACAGCTCTTCAACTTTTGTTTTTCTCAGCATTTATTTCTTAGTTGGAACCAAAGAAATATCAAGAAGCCCTCTGTAAAAACCCATCGTAAAATAAATAAATAAAATATTTGATACTTGTATTTTAAATATTATTAAATGAGTAGATATCGGGCAAAACGACTTATTTAAATAAGAGGCATTTGAACGAACGCTCGTTGTCGAGTATCGTTTAAAAGATATAATTAAATATGAGATATCTAGACGAGTCATGGCTAGTAGATGAGATATAGAGAAGTATTTAGTGTTATAGGAGACCATATAGTAATAATAATAAAATACATTATATTGGAACCCTATTCCGTTTTTAATAAAACTTATGTTGACGCGTAGATAAAAATTTGCTCGTCTTAGCGGTATATTCAGAATTTACTAAAACGTTATTGGTTAAAAGTTATAAGAGGAAAACGAGTTAAACAGCTTAAAATAATTAAATAATAATAATAAAAAATAATAATAATAATAAAAGTAAAATGAAGATCATACGTGTAAGTGTAGATTGTGATAACAATGACTATTAGATAATAACCATAAAAAAAAAGAAAGAATAAAGATGTGGATAAACCATCCACGTATGAAAGAACAATTGTTGATAACTTCAAACTAAACTTGGTGACCAAGTTTCACACCTATAAAAAGGTGACTGCCGATTTTAGTTTTTCCATTCATTTAACGTTCACCCACTTAAAGAGCTAATTGGAACTACCTAGTGGTATGTTAGCCTACCTACATTACGTTTATATGACGATATTCGATCGAGTGAATGTCGATACTACAGTTTTGCACTGAATAAGAGCGAGACGGTCCTGACACTGAATAAGAGTCGGACCCGAGTATCGATAGTTTATCTCGTGATGTTCATATTAAATACAATGTGATATGCTGACATATTGGGTTCCTTTAGATAAAAATAGGAGTTGCTTGCCAGAAGGCCACACTTACACCAAGAACCTATTTTAAGGTGAGTCAATCACGTTTTCCACGTGTGTGGGCTAAATGTTTTAACATTGTTAGTGGGAGTTTTTAACTGTGACAACTCGGGTAAATTCTCTCTTTTGGTTCCTATTCTTTGTCGTTTTCTTTTTGACTTGTGCTAATTTTCGGGACGAAAATTCTTTTAACGTGGAGATGATATGACACCCGGCAAACTCAGGTTAATTACATGGTTTGGGTCAAAGTCTACCTTAGCGAGTCACGCGTACAGTATACTTAACTAGGTCGGTTAAGTCGTGTTATGGTTCGGGAGTCATTAGTACAACCTAGAGGATCGTTAGATGTCGGCCATTAAACCAGGTATGCAAGGATTGACGATTCGTGGAATCATCAAACCTTAGTAGAAACACAAGTCTCGAGTCCCGAGAATTGGTGAACGAGTGGGAATGTGTTTGTTTGCTTGTATTATGTGATTATAATCTTTATGTGACTTGTCGGTATGTGAAAACGTGTTAACATATGTTAAAACGGGGTTTAACGCGCCAAATACACATAACCAGACCCTGAAGGCGATTATGCAGGGTCCTGAAGGCGATTAGCCCTGTAATCGCCTATATGAAGGCAATTAGGAGGGAGACTGAGGGCGATTAGGCCCTAATCGCCTATAGCTATAGGCGATTAGGAGCCCTAATCGCCTGTTACTGCTACGTAATCGCCTGACGTGTTTTAAACGACTAGAAACGCCTATAAATACCACCCTTGACCTCCAAAACACCTCTAATGCAACCCTAGCCGTCTCATAACATATCCCAACTCCCAAACACCCTCTGGAACACGTTTTAGCATCAAAACACCCATTTTCAAGCTTTACACATCAATTCCTCATAAAACCAAGGTGTGTTCTTTATCCCCAAACCTTTGAATGATTGTGTTTTGCTCCCTAAAGGTCCAGACCCGATTTATAAACCCTTGTGTCTTTGAAAACCTATGAAAATCGTTTTTAAACAAGTCCAAACCATTATGCATGTTGTATGTGTTAAATATAGTTAAAAGATAGGATCTTTACGATTCAAAAAGGATTGTTATTGTGTTAGTAAGGTGTTTACAGCTTGTTTATGATAGGATGATGATGTCTTAGGAGTTTGGATGGTTTTGGAAGTGTATTGTGAATATTGAGTATTTTGACCCATTTGAATGACTTTGAATGATTTTGGATTATATGAGGTGTTTTGCTAGTTGTTTGATGTTAGGGTTTGTTGTAGAATGATGCTAGAACAGTAGGGAATGATCGGACAACGTGATAACATGATGAAATCTGAGTATTTGCTATTTAGGGTAAAAGTTATGCATGTTGATGTGATGTTTTCATGCTAAGTGCACTATTTTGGGAAAATGCTTGCATTCAGGGCTGGTAGAACGATGATAAGCTACGGGTTTTGCTTGAAATATGTTTGATAATGTTGTATGATTGATATTTGGTGTTTCCACACGTTCCGGATCTGATTTGGAGGGTTAAACGCGCGAAAAACCGGAACAGCTCTGCTGAAGGCGATTGGGGACCCTAATCGCCTATGCTATAGGCGATTGGGATCCCAATCGCCTGATAGGGAAGCCTAATCGCCTATAGGATAGGTGATTGGGGGCCTAATTGCCTTCATTTCATGCGATTGTGATCCTAATTGCTAGTTAAGTCCTGAATTGCATGTCATACGACCTAATCGCCTGATAAACTCCTGAAATGCATGTCTTATGACCTAATCGCCTATATTAAGGGCGATTAGCCTCTGTAATCGCCTGTTGACCTCCTTAATCGCTAGTTGACTTTTCCTAATCGCCTGTACTGCTGCTGTAAGTGTATTTTGGCATTCCGAGACCCGATTTGACACCTAGGAACATGGTAGGAACCCCGTATCATACCTGATAACTTGGTAACACGTGCTCGGGCTCATTTATGTACTTTTTGAACTATGTGTTAGACTTGTTGAACTTTAACGTATGTTAAGTGTGATTGCATGATTGTATGATTGAGAGTGCAAGTATAACACGAGGAGTCTCGGGTCACCAATGGGATGTCGAGTCTTGTACATTTGGTCAGTATAACAGTCAAAGTGTTTTCAAACGAACCTGGTTATGGTCTTGACATCTAGGAACTAACTAACCCATGGGTTATTAGTCTAAGTACTTGTAACTGTCATATGTTAGGTCGCCGCTTTACGGGGCTAGCATAGCTTGCTGATCTTATTCATTAATTGAAGTAACGCAACCTAAGGTGAGTTCACAGCCCCACTTCAACTGGTTTTACTTTTGGGGGGAGAAAACATGCGTGGAACTATGTTTTGAGAACTTTTGTCATACTATGGTTTATTTTGAGTTACTATACGATCTTTTAAGTCCCGGGGAAACCATGAATGTGCGGTGTAGCACAACGGGGGAAATGTGGATAGATCTATTGGGCGTGACCTGCCCCACTCGTCGGCTTGGAGGGCCGGGCGGGTGCATGTTGTCTCGACCTTGTAACATTGTGACTTGTGACATTATTCGGGCTGTAACATTGGTAACTTGTGACGTGTCTAGTAATGGTTTCCAGTCGTAGTAGTAACAGAACATACGCCTAGCTAGCGTACTTTGGTTGAACGTTTTATAGTATGGACAGGTGGAACTTGGTATACTTTTGTAACTTGGTAACTTTTATTAAAACCTGTGAACTCACCGGCATTTTGTGCTGACGAACTTTTGGCATGTTTTTCTCAGGTCGCTAAGGTAGCATTCCAGGACTAGGGCGCACGCGTCTGCACGGCGTCTAGTTTAGGATCATGTCTTTCTTTTGTTGAACAATGGGGATTACTTTTGGATTTTGATTTGTAACAAAGCTTCCGCTACTGTTTAATGGTTTCAAACTTATGTTTTTAAATATGCATGTGTTTATATAGTGTTGTTTATTGTGACTGTTGACTTGGATCCTGGTTTGTCACGCGCCTCGCGGTAAAACCCCGCAGGTGGATTTTGAGGGTGTGACCGATTGGTATCAGAGCCAATGGTTATAGTGAACTAGGACTGCATGTAGAGTCTAGTCTATAGCCGAGTCGCACACACACTAGACGGTCACATGGTACTAGACGTCATAGTGGGTAACATATGGGCTTGTCGGGGTGTCTTTAAATCATCGAACGTTTTGTGTTACATCATCCGCTCTTATGAGTATTTGGCTGTTATTTCCTTAGGCAGTGTGGTATATTGGAGTGACATTTATGTCATTATGGTATACGGCTAAGCATCCGTGTCCGGTGACTTGAACTTTAAACTAGGAGAACACTAGGAGGACCATGTAGAGCGGTTTGTCATTTCGGGTGCACACGAAATCATAAACCGAAATGCATGAAAGCCCTAGTGAGCTCTGGGTTTGAATGGATGGTCCTGGATTGGATCTAGCTTTGACTATGTGAACACTAGTGGTTATCACTAGCTGAGAATCTGAATTTTTTTTCCCTCGCTTTTGTTGCCAGAATCATGTCTGGAGTTCGCGGTGGACGTAGAGGTGGTGGTCGTACTGGTGGACACGATGGTGGCGGTGGTCGTGGAGGTGTGAACCTAACTCAGGAGGATCTGAACAACTTGCTGCAGGCTGCCTTTCAGGCAGGACACAATGCCCATGGCGGTAAGTTGATCCTATCAGCTTTGCCTCGTTGTGGGCATGGTATCTTTCTTTTTGTGGTTTTCTTACGTGTTTCGTTTCAGGTGGTGTTGTTAATCCACCCCCAGTCATGTGCACGTACAAGATGTTCCGGGACTGTAAGCCCATGATTTCTCTGGCACTAAGGGGGCTGTAGGCTTGCTCAAGTGGCTGGAGAAGGTAGAGTCGGTGTTCTTGATGTGTAACTGTCTTCCTGAGGATCGAGTCAAGTATGCTGCCGCACTCTTCCATGATGTTGCTTTGACCTGGTGGAACTCTACTACTCGGAATATGGCTTTGGGGGAGGCTTATGCCATGCCGTGGGATAATTTCGTTCAGCTGTTGAAGAGGGAGTACTGTCCCAGGGAAGAGATTCAGAAGTTGGAACATGAGGTTTGGAACCTCAAGATGGTTGGGTCTGAAATCGAAGAGTACACTGTGAGGCGTAATGAGTTGGCGGTGCTGTGTCCTGACTTACACGTACCAGAATACAGGAGGATCGAGCACTACATATCGGGGTTAGTACCAGAAATAACGGGGTTAGTGGCTGCGGGAAATCTTCCTACTTATGCAGATGTGGTTCGGTCGGCTCATAGGATGACCAATTTGAAGGTGAATGAGGGTATTCTGCCTGCTCGTGGTGCAACTGTCAAGGCTCCTGAGAGTAACAAGCGCAAGTGGGAAAATGTTGGTAAGGGTTCAGAGTCAGCTCCGTCGCAGCAGGGTAAGAAGTATGATGTTGGGGGTTCTTCTTCTTCGGGTTCTAAGCAGGGTGGTTATGCTGGGAAGCATCCTAAATGCAACAAGTGTGGGTTTCATCATCCGGGGAATTGTGATAAGGCACGTTGTCACCGTTGTCAGCAGTTGGGGCATCATGCCAAGGATTGTAGGGTGAATCTTTCGTCTTCTCAGGGTCGTGCTGTTGTCCCTACTCCTACTGCTTAGGAAACTTCAGGGAAACAGGGTTGTTACAATTGTGGTGAGGCTGGTCATTTCAAGAGGGATTGCCCAAAACTGAAGCAGGGCGGGGATGTGAAGAACGGGAACGGTAACAGGAACGGTGGGGGCGGTGGCAGGAACGCACGCGCCTTTGTCATTGGAGCCGCGGAGGCTAAACAGGATCCCGACACAGTTACCGGTACGTTCCTTCTCAATAATCGCTCTGTTACTGTTTTGTTTGATTCCGGTGCCGATAAAAGCTTCATATCTTTGGAAGTTAGCCGATTGTTAGATATAGTGCCTGTTCCCTTAAAGGCTAAGTATTTGATTGAGTTGGCCGACAGTAAGAAGATTGAGGTGACTTGTGTCCTTCAGGAGTGTCACTTAGAGTTGTCGGGTTTGTCTTTCCCTATTGACCTTATGCCTGTACCCTTGGGTAGTTTTGATGTCGTTGTAGGCATGGATTGGTTATCGTTGTATCGTGCGGAGATCGTTTGTTTCGACAAGGTTATTCGGATCCCTCTCCCGGATGGAGAATTTCTTTTGGTGCATGGTGAGAAGAGCGGTGCTCCGCTAAGTCTCATCTCCAGCATGAAAGCCCTTAAGTATATTCGTAAGGGATATTCGGCCGTTTTGGCACTTCTTTCTGTCTCCTCTACCGATGAGAAGAAGATCGAGGATATCCCGGTGGTTCGTGATTTTCCTGATGTTTTTCCCGATGATCTACCTGGTCTTCCTCCCCATTGTCAGGTTGAGTTCGGTATTGATCTTGTACCGGGCGTAGCTCCTATTGCTCGGGCCCCCTACCGTCTTGCACCTCCCGAGATGCAGGAATTATCTAGCCAGTTACAGGAACTCTTGGATAAGGGTTTCATCAGACCGAGTTCTTCCCCTTGGGGAGCCCCGATTCTGTTCGTGAAGAAGAAAGATGGGAGTCTTCGAATGTGTGTGGATTACAGAGAGCTGAACAAGGTGACCATCAAGAACCGTTATCCTCTTCCTCGCATTGATGACCTCTTTGACCATCTCCAGGGTTCTAGCCACTACTCCAAGATCGACTTAAGGTCTGGTTACCACCAGTTGCGCGTGCGGGAAGCTGACATTGCGAAGACTGCCTTTCGTACACGTTATAGCCATTTCGAGTTCTTGGTCATGCCTTTCGGTCTCACTAACGCGCCGGCGGTTTTCATGGATTTGATGAACCGCGTGTGCAAACCTTATCTTGATAAGTTCGTCATTGTGTTTATTGACGACATCCTGGTTTACTCCAGGAGCAAAGCGGAACATGAGGAGCACTTGCGTTTAGTTCTGGAACTTTTGCGACGGGAACAGCTTTATGCTAAGGTCTCGAAGTGTGACTTTTGGTTACATGAAGTTCAATTCCTAGGGCATGTGGTTAATGAACTAGGGATTCATGTCGATCCGGCTAAGATCGAGGCAATTAAAGACTGGGAAGCACCAAAGACGCCATCTGAGGTGCGGCAATTCCTAGGTCTTGCGGGCTACTACCGTCGTTTCATTAAGGGGTTTTCGAAGATCGCTCAACCCCTCACCTCTCTTACTCAGAAGGACAGAAAATTCGACTGGGGTGAACCGCAAGAATCAGCGTTTCAAAAGCTGAAGTCCAAACTCTGTTCTGCTCCTATTCTATCCTTGCCTGAGGGCACTGAGGACTTCGTTGTTTATTGTGATGCTTCGATTCGGGGTCTCGGTTGCGTGTTAATGCAACGCGAGAAAGTGATTGCCTACGCTTCTTGTCAACTCAAGGTTCACGAGAAGAACTATACCACCCACGACTTGGAGTTGGGTGCAGTGGTGTTCGCGTTGAAAATTTGGAGGCATTACTTGTACGGTACCAAATGCACCATCTATACCGATCACAAGAGTCTCCGGCATATTTTCGACCAACAACACCTGAACATACGACAGCGTCGCTGGGTTGAACTCCTAAACGACTATGATTGCACCATTAGGTACCATCCTGGCAAGGCGAATGTGGTGGCAGACGCCTTGAGCAGGAAGGAATCAGCAAACCCACGTCGCGTTCGGGCGTTGCAACTCACTATCCACTCTTCTCTTCCTGACCAAATCCGTTCTGCGCAGCTAGAAGCTTTGAAGGAGGAAAACCTTAAAGCTGAGACCATGCACGGTGCTGATAAACACCTTGAGCAAAAACCTGACGGCTTGCACTACTTCGTAGAACGCGTATGGGTTCCATTATTTGGGGGATTATGGGAGCTTGTTTTGGATGAAGCTCACAAATCCCGGTATTCCATTCACCCTGGCTCAGACAAGATGTACCAAGACCTAAAGGTACTCTACTGGTGGCCAAACATGAAGGCTGACATTGCCTCCTACGTGAGTAAATGCTTGACCTGTGCCAAGGTCAAGGTGGAGTATCAGAAGCCTTCTGGTCTCCTGCAGCAACCAGAAATTCCTGAATGGAAGTGGGAAAGGATCAAGATGGACTTTGTTACCAAATTACCTAAGTCACCTAGTGGTTGTGATAAGATATGGGTGATTGTTGATCGGTTGACGAAGTCAGCCCATTTTCTTGCCATTAAAGAAACCGACACTATGGATCGTTTGGCTCGTCTTTACCTTAAGGAGGTTGTTTCTAAGCACGGGGTGCCGGTTTCTATCATTTCGGATCGTGATTCTCACTTCACTTCGCATTTTTGGAAGTCCTTATACAAAGCCTTGGGTACCCAGTTGGACATGAGTACAGCTTACCACCCACAAACTGACGGGCAGAGTGAACGAACAATTCAAACCTTAGATGACATGCTTCGGGCATGTGTGATTGATTTTGGCAAGACTTGGGAGATTCACCTGCCGTTAGTGGAGTTTTGCTATAACAACAGTTACCATGCGACTCACTGGGCCTGAACTAGTGTACGAGACTTCGAAAAAGATCGTACAGATTCGTAACCGTTTGACAGCGGCGCGGGATCGGCAGAAGAGTTATGCTGATCGACGTCGCAAACCTTTAGAATTCCAGGTTGGGGACAGGGTGCTTCTGAAAGTTTCACCATGGAAGGACGTCATACGCTTTGGAAAGCGTGGCAAACTTAACCCTCGGTACGTTGGACTGTTTGCAATCCTGGAACGGATTGGACCGGTGGCATATCGACTTGATTTACCGGCGGAGCTCGGTAATGTGCACAACGTCTTCCATGTGTCTAACTTGAAGAAATGCCTGGCTGACGAATCTCTTATTGTTCCACTAGAAGAGATCAGGGTTGACGATCGTCTTCGCATTGTGGAAGAACCTGTTGAGATCCTCGATTACAAGATTCGTAGTCTTCGTCGGAGTAAAATCCGTATTGTTAAAGTTCGCTGGAACTCGAACCGTGGACCGGAATACACTTGGGAACGCGAGGATCAGATGAAGTCTAAGTATCCTCACCTCTTTCCTAAGCGCGCTTTTGAATCGAGATATGTTACTACTGCAGCTGAATGAATCTCGGGGCGAGATTCCTTCTAACGTGGGGATGATGTGACAACTCGGGTAAATTCTCTCTTTTGGTTCCTATTCTTTGTAGTTTTCTTTTTGACTTGTGCTAATTTTCGGGACGAAAATTCTTTTAACGTGGGGATGACGTGACACCCGGCAAACTCAGGTTAATAACATGGTTTGGGTCAAAGTCTACCTTAGCGAGTCACGCGTACAGTATACTTAACTAGGTCGGTTAAGTCGTGTTATGGTTCGGGAGTCATTAGTATAACCTAGAGGATCGTTAGATGTCGGCCATTAAACCAGGTATGCAAGGATTGACAATTCGTGGAATCGTCAAACCTTAGTAGAAACACAAGTCTCGAGTCCCGGGAATTGGTGAACGAGTGGGAACGTGTTTGTTTGCATGTATTATGTGATTATAATCTTTATGTGACTTGTCGGTATGTGAAAACGTGTTAACATATGTTAAAACGGGGTTTAACGCGCCAAATACACATAACCAGACCCTGAAGGCGATTATGCAGGGTCCTGAAGGCGATTAGCCCTGTAATCGCCTATATGAAGGCGATTAGGAAGGAGACTGAGGGCGATTAGGCCCTAATCGCCTATAGCTATAGGCGATTAGGAGCTGTAATCGCCTGTTACTGCTGCGTAATCGCCTGACGTGTTTTAAACGACTAGAAACGCCTATAAATACCACCCTTGACCTCCAAAACACCTCTAATGCAACCCTAGCCGTCTCATAACATATCCCAACTCCCAAACACCCTCTGGAACACGTTTTAGCATCAAAACACCCATTTTCAAGCTTTACACATCAATTCCTCATAAAACCAAGGTGTGTTCTTCATCCCCAAACCTTTGAATGATTGTATTTTGCTCCCTAAAGGTCCAGACCCGATTTATAAACCCTTGTGTCTTTGAAAATCTATGAAAATCGTTTTTAAACAAGTCCAAACCATTATGCATGTTGTATGTGTTAAATATAGTTAAAAGATAGGATCTTTACGATTCAAAAAGGATTGTTATTGTGTTAGTAAGGTGTTTACGGCTTGTTTATGATAGGATGATGATGTCTTAGGAGTTTGGATGGTTTTGGAAGTGTATTGTGAATATTGAGTATTTTGACCCATTTGAATGACTTTGAATGATTTTGGATTATATGAGGTGTTTTGCTAGTTGTTTGATGTTAGGGTTTGTTGTAGAATGATGCTAGAACAGTAGGGAATGATCGGACAACGTGATAACATGATGAAATCTGAGTATTTGCTATTTAGGGTAAAAGTTATGCATGTTGATGTGATGTTTTCATGCTAAGTGCACTATTTTGGGAAAATGCTTGCATTCGGGGCTGGTAGAACGATGATAAGCTAGGGGTTTTGCTTGAAATATGTTTGATAATGTTGTATGATTGATATTTGGTGTTTCCACACGTTCCGGATCTGATTTGGAGGGTTAAACGCGCGAAAAACCGGAACAGCTCTGCTGAAGGCGATTGGGGACCCTAATCGCCTATGCTAGGGAAGCCTAATCGCCTATAGGATAGGCGATTGGGGGCCTAATTGCCTTCATTTAATGCGATTGTGATCCTAATTGCTAGTTAAGTCCTGAATTGCATGTCTTACGACCTAATCGCCTGATAAACTCCTGAAATGCATGTCTTATGACCTAATTGCCTATATTAAGGGCGATTAGCCTCTGTAATCGCCTGTTGACCTCCCTAATCGCTAGTTGACTTTTCCTAATCGCCTGTACTGCTGTTGTAAGTGTATTTTGGCATTCCGAGACCCGATTTGACACCTAGGAACATGGTAGGAACCCCGTATCATACCTGATAACTTGGTAACACGTGCTCGGGCTCATTTATGTACTGTTTGAACTATGTGTTAGACTTGTTGAACTTTAACGTATGTTAAGTGTGATTGCATGATTGTATGATTGAGAGTGCAAGTATAACACGGGGAGTCTCGGGTCACCAATGGGATGTCGAGTCTTGTACATTTGGTCAGTATAACAGTCAAAGTGTTTTCAAACGAACCTGGTTATGGTCTGGACATCTAGGGACTAACTAACCCACGGGTTATTAGTCTAAGTACTTGTAACTGTCATATGTTAGGTCGCCGCTTTACGGGGCTAGTATAGCTTGCTGATCTTATTCATTAATTGAAGTAACGCAACCTAAGGTGAGTTCACGGCCCCACTTCAACTGGTTTTACTTTTGGGGGGAGAAAACATGCGTGGAACTATGTTTTGAGAACTTTTGTCATACTATGGTTTATTTTGAGTTACTATACGATCTTTTAAGTCCCGGGGAAGCCATGAATGTGCGGTGTAGCACAACGGGGGAAATGTGGATAGATCTATTAGGCATGACCTGCCCCACTCGTCGGCTTGGAGGGCCGGGCGGGTGCATGTTGTCTCGACCTTGTAACATTGTGACTTGTGACGTTATTCGGGCTGTAACATTGGTAACTTCTGACGTGTCTAGTAATGGTTTCCAGTCGTAGTAGTAGCAGAACATACGCCTAGCTAGCGTACTTTGGTTGAACGTTTTATAGTATGGACACGTTGAACTTGGTATACTTTTGTAACTTGGTAACTTTTATTAAAACCTATGAACTCACCGGCATTTTGTGCTGACGAACTTTTGGCATGTTTTTCTCAGGTCGCTAAGGTAGCATTCCAGGACTAGGGCGCACGCGTCTGCATGGCGTCTAGTTTAGGATCATGTTTTTCTTTTGTTGAACAATGGGGATTACTTTTGGATTTTGATTTGTAACAAAGCTTCCGCTACTGTTTAATGGTTTCAAACTTATGTTTTTAAATATGCATGTGTTTATATAGTGTTGTTTATTGTGACCGTTGACTTGGATCCTGGTTTGTCACGCGCCTCGCGGTAAAACCCCGCAGGTGGATTTTGAGGGTGTGACATTAACCTTTTCAACCCGCTACAATGTGGTAGTATAAATTGTTTAAAAGTGTTTCAGCAAAGGTTTTAGATACATTACAGGGATTAAGTTGCTTGCTAAATTGTTAAGTAATTACCACCAGTATTGTGGGGTTCTGTGCACATTACTTTATACTTTGGTATATCACGACACGTCATTTTGGGAGCAATTCCCTAAAATGGTATGACCACAGCCATAGATCCGGTCGAATGGCAAGTACAGTGGAGGTAATAGTAATTAACGCCAAGTGTGAAAACCCTTAATACTGTAATGTAAATGTGTCATTTTTAAAGGAATGTTCTCACCAACATTTTCCGCTGATCAAATCTTTCTAAAACATTTTTCATTTTTCAGGTGACTTGCCAAATAAAAAATACAAGATGGTGTCATTGCGAACAAGGGGTGTGGTGAAGCACTCCATTTAAATAAGTGGCTCGTCACATGATATTAAATGTGAAATATGCTTTATGAATTTCGCTTGTAAAATATAGGGTAATATCCCTATGTAAATCTTTTATACATTAGAGGGTTCGACCCTCCGTTTTATCAATAAAATAATGGCGTTGAAAACTTTTCCTAACTTCGATCCTGATGAAAATTTTCCGCTGCAAAATAAATATATAAACACCGATACCACTGCTCGCGGTCGCAGCGTCCTCGCCCAGGGTGTGGGTCGGGGGCTGTGACAGAAGTGGTATCAGAGCCACTAGTCTAAGCAATTAAGTGTGTGTCTGTACTTAAGTTTAAACTAGCAAATTGGGAAATAGTTGATTCTATATTATTTGCTTTAGACTAATTGCATGTTCTTGTTGCATACTGTTACCTTGCTTAAAGCATGGATGACAACACTAATATGATAAATGAATATCTGAATAGGCTTGTATGACACATGTTCATATATAAAAAAAAGAGTAAATGTCGCAAAGTCAATGATTTTGACAAAATATGTGTTAGTTGCATAACTCTACGTGCTTTATGTGTAGTCATTAGAAACCTTTGATCTACCGCTAACTCGACTTAACCGTAGACGGAAACCCCACCCACATTCACGATATATTAATCGAAAACAATATAGATATATTAGGACATAAATTTAAAGCGGACCTTTTACCAATATGTCTTGCCGGATTCGATATAGCACTAAGAATGGATTGGTTAGCCGCCAACCATGCACGAATCCTATGTGATAACAACTCTGTTGAGATCTGTTTGCCAACAAGGAAATTAGCATTGTCCATGGTGACAAAACTCCTAAGCCAACTAAGTTCACTTCCGCAATGAAGGCCGCAGGTACTTGAGGAAGAAAGATGGTTCGATGCGTATGTGCATCGACTACCGCGAATTGAATAAAGTCACAACAAGAATGGATGATTTGTTCGATCAACTGCAAGGAGCCAGTTATTTCTCTAAAATCAATTTGCACCCTGGTTATCCTTAAATGAAAGTACAGGAATAAGATATTCCTAAGACTGCTTTCAGAAAGAGGTATGGTCACTATGAGTTTACAGTAATGCCATTTGGTCTAACGAATGCCCCAGCCGCATTTATGGACACGATGAATAGAATCTGTAAACCATATCTGGATAAATTTGTGATCGTCTTCATCGATGATATACTTATTTATTCCAAAACTGAGGAAGACCATGCTCAGCAGCTGCATCTGCTTCTAACACTTTTGAGAAATGAACAGCTTTACGCTAAGTTCTCAAAATGTGAGTTTTGGTTGCAAGAAGTGCAATTCCTAGGTTACTTGATTAACCACAAAGGTATTCATGTGGACCCAGCCAAAATAGAGGCCATTACGACATGGGAAGTTCCAATGAATCCTACTGAAATTTGAAGTTTCTTAGGATTAGGTAGATACTATAGAAGATTTATCAAGGATTTTTCCCGAATAGCAATACCGTTAACCAAATTAACGTGTAAGTCTGCTAAGTATGAATGGGGATCTAAGCAAGAAGAAGCATTTCAAACCTTGAAGCAAAGGTTATCAAATGCACCCATACTGGCCCTACCAGAAGGGACAAAGACTTCATCGTTAATTGTGATGCTTCTAAATTGGGACTGGGATGTGTTTTAATGCAACGTGAGAAAGTAATTACTTACGCATCCAGACAAATCAAAAAGCATGAGGAGAATTATACAACTCATGACTTAGAACTTGGAACCATCATATTTGTCCTGAGGATTTGGAGACATTATCTGTATGGCAGTAAGTTCACTGCGTTTACAGATCATAAGAGCCTTAAGCACATCTTTAATCAGAAAGAACTGAATATGAGGCAAAGACGTTGGATGGAAACCCTCAGTGACTACGACTGTGATATTCAATATCACGAAGGTAAAGCTAACGTTATAGCTAATGCCTTAAGTCATAAGTATCATGATAAACCAAAAAGGGTACGTGCTCTTAGATTAAATCTACAAGTCGACTTAATGGATCAATTGAAAAGTACCTAAGATACCGCCATCAACAACGATAGCGAAGGGCTATAACGAATAAACAAGGAGTTCGAAAAAGACGAAGATGGGATCTGGAAATTTCAAAAGAAAAAAAATGGGTACCTAAACAAGGAAATTTACGAGAAAAGATTCTCGAAGAAGCCCATAAGTCTAAGTATATGATGCATCCAGGGAAAGATAAGATGTATCATGACTTGAAAGAAACATATTGGTGGATGGGAATGAAAAAGGATATAAGCAATTATATCTCAAACTCCTTAACTTGTTCTCAAGTTAAGGTTGTGCATTAAAAACAAGCAGGACTGCTTCTGTAGTTAGAAATACCTGAATGGAAATGGGAACTGATATCCATGGATTTCATTACCAAATTACCCAAGACAAGGAAAGGTAATGATAATATTTGGGTAATTGTGGATAGACTAACCAAATCCGCACATTTCCTACCTATGAAGGAAACATTTAAAATGAAACAACTCGCTAAGCTCTACGTAGACCGAATAGTTTCATTGCATGGTGTTCCATTTTCCAAAGTATCAGATAGAGATAGTCGTTTTACTTCCCAATTTTGGAAGAGTTTACAGATAGCCATGGGGACACGGCTAAATCTTAGTACGGCTTATCATCCACACACCGATGGTCAGAGTGAAAGGACCATACACACAGTAGAAGACACACTAAGAGCGTGTGTCATAGATTTTGGTGGAAGCTGGGAAGACCACTTACCACTAATAGAATTCTCCTATAATAATAGCTTTCATTCAAGCCTTAATGCCACACCGTTCGAAGCACTGTATGGAAGAAAGTGTAGAACACCGGTGTGTTAGGCAGAAATAGGAGAGAAATCGTTATCTGGTCCTGACATAGTTCCAGAGACAACCGACAAAGTCATTTAAATTAAGGAAAGACTAAATTTACCAGAAGAAATGATTGGTATACATGATGTATTTCATGTAAGCAACCTAAGAAAATGTTTAGCGGACGAATCATTAAAGTTCCTCTTCAAGACATAAAAGTAAATGAGAAACTAAAGTTTATCGAGAGACCCTCACAAATCAAATATCGAAAGACCAAGAATCTTAAGCATAGAAGACTCAAATTGGTCAAACTGAAATAGGACTCTAGACGAGGGCGTGAGTATACGTGGAAATTCGAATCCGAAATAAGGACAAAATACCCATACTTATTTAAACAATCTCGAGGACGAGATTTAAAACAAGGGAGAATGTAACAACTCGTCGTAAAATAAATAAATAAAATATTTGATACTTGTATTTTAAATATTATTAAATGAGTAGATAGCAGGTAAAACGACTTATTTAAATAAGAGGCATTTGAACGAACGCTCGTTGTCGAGTATCGTTTAAAAGATATAATTAAATAGGAGATATCTAGACGAGTCATGGCTAGTAGATGAGATATAGAGAAGTATTTAGTGTTATAGGAGACCAAATAGTAATAATAATAAAATATATTATATTTGAACCCTATTCCGTTTTTAATAAAACTTAGGTTGACGCGTAGAAAAAAATTTGCTCGTCTTAGCGGTATATTCAGAATTTACTAAAATGTTATTGGTTAAAAGTTATAAGAGGAAAACGAGTTAAGCAGCTTAAAATAATTAAATAATAATAATCTATACATATAATAAACCAAAGCCATTTTAATGACATGGCACTCAAAGAGGCATTCTCCTCCTTAGGTGTGCCATGTGTCATCCCATGTGGCATTGAGATATTTTAGGAAAAAAAAATTTTAAAATAAGATTGGATTTTTCTCTCTTATGTTTCCTCCCATAGTTTTTGAACATTAATATCTTTTATATACGAGATTTTTTAAAGAAAAAAATTACACCAAATTAAAGAGCGTTTTATTATCTTTCCAACGAGTACCATAATGCTATATAAAAACGGAGAAAAAAACGACTATTTTTTGCGGGGTTTTGTTCATACAGGAAAAAAAACCAAAGTGTTGAGCTAAATCATTAATCATGTATAGGCAAGTCACTAATTATGTTCAAATCAGTAAATATAAATTCTATTTTTAACATGCGTTAGCATTGGAGTTATACATTGTTTTAGGTTAGATATTAATATTAGAGTTATACATTGTTTAAGGTTTGGCGTTAACATTGGAGATACATTTTTAATTGTTTTAGGTTAGGTGCTACCCGAAGCTTTCTTGCATCTAACTGTAAAGTGAATCATTCTATTTCATATGTAAAATTAATATGTCATATTAGATTTCTCAACCCCGGGACGTTCCCGGGGTATAATCTAGTAAATAATAATAATAATAATAATAAAAGTAAAATGAAGATCATACGTGTAAGTGTAGATTGTGATAACAATGACTATTAGATAATAACGACAAAAAAAAGAAGGAAAAAAGATGTGGATAAACCATCCACGTATGAAAGAACAATTGTTGATAACTTCAAACTAAACTTGGTGACCAAGTTTCACACCTATAAAAAGGTGACTGCCGATTTTAGTTTTTCCATTCATTTAACGTTCACCCACTTAAAAGAGCTAATTGGAACTACCAAGTGGTATGTTAGCCTACCTACATTACGTTTATACAACGATATCCGATCGAGTGAATGTCGATACTACAGTCTTGCACTGAATAAGAGCGAGACGGTCCTAACACTGAATAAGAGTCGGACCCGAGTATCGATAGTCTATCTCGTGATGTTCGTATTAAATACAATGTGATATGCTGACATATTGGGTTCTTTTAGAGAAAAATAGAAGTTGTTTGCCAGAAGGCCACACTTACACCAAGAACCTATTTTAAGGTGAGTTCATTCACGTTTTCCACGTGTGTGGGCTAAATGTTTTAACATTGTTAGTGGGAGTTTTTAACCTTTTCAACCCGCTACAATGTGATAGTATAAATTGTTTAAAAGTGTTTCAGCAAAGGTTTTAGATACATTACAGGGATTAAGTTGCTTGCTAAATTGCTAAGTAATTACCACCAGTATTGTGGGGTTCTGTGCACATTACTTTATACTTTGGTATATCACGACACGTCATTTTGGGAGCAATTCCCTAAAATGGTATGACCACAACCATAGATCCGGTCGAGTGGCAAGTACAGTGGAGGTAATAGTAATTAAAGCCTAGTATGAAAACCCTTAATACTGTAATGTAAATGTGTCATTTTTAAAGGAATGTTCTCACCAGCATTTTCTACTGATCAAATCTTTTTAAAACATTTTTCAGGTGACTTGCCAAATAAATAATACAAGATGGTGTCATTGCGAACAAGGGGTGTGGTGAAGCACTCCGTTTAAATAAGTGGCTCATCACATGATATTAAATGTGAAATATGCTTTATGAATTTCGCTTGTAAAATATAGGGTAATATCCCTATGTAATTCTTTTATACATTAGAGGGTTCGACCCTCCGTTTTATCAATAAAATAATGGCATTGAAAACTTTTCCTAACTTTGATCCTGATGAAAAATTTCCGCTGCAAAATAAATATATAAACACCGATACCACCGCTCGCGGTGGCAGCGTCCCCGCCCAGGGTGCGGGTCGGGGGCTGCGACACCCTCAAAGATAACAATTGGGTTCAAGCCATGCAATATGAGCTGCTTCAATTCAAGAAGCAACAGGTTTGGAAAATTTGTCCCTTACCTCCAAACAAACAACCAATTGGTACTAGATGGGTCTTTAGAAACAAGCAAGATGAAGCTGGTATGATCATCAAGAACAAGGCAAGATTGGTGGTACAAGGTTATTATCAAGAAGAAGGCATTGACTATGATGAAACCTTTGCACCAGTTGCAAGACTTGAAGCTATCAGGTTATTTTTAGCTTATGCAATTTCCATCAACATAAAAGTTTTTCAAATGGATGTCAAAAGTGCATTTTTGTATGAAAAAAAAAGAGGAAGTGTATGTCTGTCAACCTCCAGGGTTTGAGGATCCTTCTCATCTTGACTGGGTATACAAGCTTGACAAAGCTCTTTATAAACTAAAATAGGCTCCAAGAGCCTGGTATGAAACACTATCCAACTTTTTACTTAAAAATCACTTCACTAGAGGCGCCATTGATAAAACACTTTTCATCAAACATGTTGGAAATCATGTCTTACTTGTTCAGATTTATGTTGATGACATCATTTTTGGTTCAACAAATACAAAATTGTGTGATGACTTTAAGAAACTCATGCAATCTAAATTTGAAATGAGTACAATGGGAGAATTGCAGTAGTTTTTAGGACTGCAAATCAAGCAACAAACAAATGGAACATTTATACATCAATCAAAATATGTTAAAGAATTATTAAACAAATTTTCTTTACAAGACTGTAAATCATGTTCCACTCCCATGACACCAACCACACAAGTTGAACCAGATGATCAAGGAAAACAGGCTGATCAAACCATGTATAGATGTATGATAGGTTCTCTTCTATATTTAACTGCTTCTAGACCAGATATCATGTTTTCAACTTGTGTCTGTGCTAGATACCAATCTGCACCAAGAGAATCACACCTAATTGCTGTCAAAAGAATCTTCAGATATCTTAAAGGAATTCCTACTTTAGGAATTTGGTATCCTGCTTCAAGCAATACCATGTTAACAGCTTTTTCAGATAGTGACTATGCAGGGTGTAAAATGTCAAGAAAATCAACATCTGGTGGTTGTCAATTCTTAGGAAACTGTCTGGTGTTCTGGCAATCAAAGAAACAAACATCTGTGGCTACTTCAACAGCTGAAGCTGAATACATTGCTGCTGCAAGCTGCACATCACAGATACAATGGCTCCAATATCAACTTCTTGATTATGGAATCAAAGAAACCAAGACTCCACTCTTAGTAGACAGTAAATCTGCCATTAGCATCATTCAAAATCCTGTTCAGTTCTCAAAAACTAAACATATTGAAATCAGGTATCATTTCATAAGAGATGCTATGAAAAAGGCAAGATTGAGGTGAAACATGTTACAACTGCTAATCACATAGCTGATGTATTCACCAAACCCTTTGATTCAACAACATTTCAGAGGTTAGTATCCATGCTTGGGATGCTAAATTTTGAATGAAGTCTGTAAGTGTTTTCACTTTTTTTTTTCTTTTCGTTCTGCACATATTTTCACTTACATACTTATCTATCACAAAATCTCTGATGAATAATTAAGAGAGAGAGAGAGAGAGAAACTGCTGATATTTTGAAAAACATCAAAATGGGAAAATTTCAGAAAAGAAATAACTACTGATAATTATCAGAAGTTATTTAAGTGTTTTAAAAGTCACTCTCATCAGCTATTGAAAACTATTGAAGAGATGACAAAAACCATTGATGAAGAAACCTGCTTCATCAGCAGTTTCATTAAAAGGGTAAAATTGATATTTCACTCATCAGAAGTTTTGATCTAGTCGGTTAAAAACTTCTGATAAATAACTTTTTCAAACACTTATCCATTCAAAAAGCAAAATTCCCTCTTTCTCTCACAAAGCAAAGACAAAACCCCTTCTCAAACCTAAAAATTACTGTTCGATCAAAAGACCCCATGGCTCTTGTACTGAAACAGGGACATAATCAACGAGGGTACTTCGAGAAAGATGAAGCCTGGTCCCAATACGACGAAATCATTGATTTGGTCGTTAAATCCCAATACAAAACTGCTTTCACCATTGATCCTCCAATCCATGAACAGACTCTAAATGAGTTCTGGGAAAATGCTGAAACGGTGACAGTTAACAACAAGGTGATTTCCCTCAAATCAACTAGACAAGGGAAACTTATGGCCATCACACCGGAATCTTTGAGTATAAGACTTGGTTTAAATGATTCTGATGCTCCAGAGCACATATCAGATGCTGCTATTCATTTGACCATGACAGAGTGTGGCTATCAAGGTACTTTAGCACAAGCAACAGTTTATAAGAAATATTTTGATCCACAATATAAACTGTTATTTCATTATATTATAACGTGTTTAAGTCCCAAAACTGGATCATATGATCAGATGCCTTCAACCTTTCAACCAATTTTTCACTCAATCACATCCGAAACAACTTTCAAGGCATCTAATCTTTTCTTTAATGAGTTGGTTTTACATCATCAAAATGATAAGAAAAAGTTTTTGTTATATCCAAGATTTGTAATGCAATGCATAATAAAGGAACTTGGAGAGGGAGTACTTGTTTGAGAGACATCGGTTTTAAAACCTCTCACTTCCGAAGTATTCTCAAGGCATAACAAACCAACCATTATGCCAGAACAAGAACCAGTCCCTGAGGAACCAACATCTTCAAAACCCAAGACTAAGAAAGCCAAAAAGCCTAAACAGCAAAAACAAAAACCCACCAACCCAAAGAAAAAGATAGTTCAGGAAGTGGAGATCCCTGAAACTACTGATGTGCAATCTGCACTTGAAAAAGTAGTGGCTGAAACATCCTCTCAGTCCACTCCATCTCTACCACCCAAAAGAAAACCTGTTACAGTTACCTTTCACAGAAAAAGACTTAGAAAAACTGTAACTACTTATCCTTCTTTTGATCCCTTACCTACAACTGCTGAACCTAAACCTTCCCATACAACCATTGAAATTGCCCAACTTCTCTCAGGACTAAAAGATAAAGTCCCATCCAAACATGTCACACCCCAAGAAACACATCAAACAGGGGAGATACCTTCAGAAGTTGACATGGATGTGGACATCATTAGTCCTAACCAGGGAGATGTGGATGAACCAAGGTTTCTAAGCCCAAACTTAGATACCTTAGGTACATTTAAGGCTGCTTCTACTCATTTATTACCCAATGGTGGATATGAGGACAGAAGTAACATTCCTAAGACCTCAAATGTGGCAACTACTGATGAAGGCTTAATGCCTGAAGTAGGAAAACCTCAGTACCAAGACAAAGAGGTTTATGAGACTACTAGTTTGGGTCTAGCTCATGATTTAACTGATGCTGCCCTCATTGAGGACACTATTAGGGATTCAGATGATTCCATTAGTTTGGATGATGATTCACAAATTCCACAACATGAATTGACGGCTCATATTGAAGGTCCTGAATCTGATGTCTCTAAGCTCAAACAGCTGGTCACAAAAGATCAGGTTAAAGACCACTTAAAACCTGATTCCCCTAAAGTGGCATCTTTAGTACATTCTGAATATCACCCAAAAACACCCCCTTCACTTAAAAAGCCTACCCAATTCTATGGGATATCTAGCATAGACTGGAACCACCTATGCAGCCCAGATGGTCCCCTGTATCAGATGATGAAGGATATTCTCACAGACCAACTCAAATCATTCATAACTGCTTGGGAGTTGAAGACCAACACTTAATTTGAGTTGATAAACACAAAACTTGCAGAGATGAACAAGAAGATGGATGAAAACCAAAGACAGCTTGCAACATTATCTGCTATAACTTCTAAACCTTTGAAGCTTCCAGAAGTGGATGAAGCCAAAAAGGGGGAGAAGATTAAGGAACCAGAAGTATCCCTTGAAGCTCAAAAATCAACAGCAAAGAGAAAAGGAAAAGAGATAGAGATACTTCAAACTGCTGATCAAACCCAAGGCATTCAAGAAACTGCTGAAGAACAATATCAAACTGCTGAAGACAATCCTTCGGTAGTTGTGACCAGTATTTCTCCTTCAGTAGTTATATCTTCTGAAAACATACAAGGACAGTCTTCACAGTCACCTCAAAAAATTCCAGCCCAGATTCCAAAGCCAGTAACAACAACTACAACTGTTTTGAATCCTTCTCCAATCTCAATGTCTAAAGAATTTTTAGAGAAGAGTTTGAAAGAGGCTCAAAAGAAGGCTAAGGAAGATGAAGTATGGAATAGCCTGGAAGCAAGGGATGATCTCAGTTTTGATGAGAAGCTAGCTAAGTATCAAGCCAAGTTAGATGAGTTAGAGGCTGAAGAAAGAGCCAAAGAAGAAATTGCTAAAGAAGACAAAAGACAACAACTCATCTTACTGATTACAAAGAATTCTAAGGCTAAGAAGGCTTCTCTGAACAAACTCTCAACAGAAGAACATACAAGAAGAGCTCAACTTATAGCTGACAAGTTGGCAATTGAAAAAGAGAGAAAAGCCAAGAAGGCAGAGATAATTGAAGAACTAATAGCAAATGGTTATGGTTCAAAGGTCTCAATATCCAAATGGAAAGAAGACACTCTGTATGAAACATACAAGAAATTCAAGGCCAGCAAAGCTGCACATCCAGAGAAGTTCAAATGTGCTGAAGCCCCACAAACTTCAGTAATCAAAAGATCCTCTGGTGCATTACAGAAACCTGCTACAAGAAAGAAGAAGCAAGAGGATGCTGTAAAGACTGACTTCAAGATGGTGCTGTTAGAAGGAAGTCATGTAGTACACTCAGACTTTGATATTGAAGAAAAACCTCTGCTTACACAATTTAGGGATCCTGCTACATATGCTTATCAGATACAACAAACAATTAAAGAAAAATCTCACACCAAAGTAGTGACAACACATCACTTACTCAACTTTGCAAAACCAAGTGCTGTGAACACTGAAGGAAGCAAGGACTCCCACCTGAAGATCACTGAAATTGAAAACATTCCTCAATCAGGTCAAACCCAGGATACTAGCTTGGTTTCCTATGCCTCAGACTTTGACAGGTCTAAGGTAAATATTGTTAAGTGGTCATTTACTGATTCCAACTCAGTGAAGGTGACCAGAAGAGATCGTTCAAGCAAGGTCTTTAAAAATTCAAAAGAGTTGAGCATACTATCAACCAAAGACCTTCTCACCATAGAACATCTAGAGCCTGAACAAGGATCTCTCTCAGAGCAACAACAAAATACGCTTAGTATCAAGATGATTGCAGAAATATGGAGAATACTAGAAGCAAGGAAAAATGAAGAAAAATAAAGATTTGGATGGATTTGGTTTTGGCTTCATCAATCCAGGGGGAGATTGTAGGGACAAAAAGGATTGAAGAAACCACTTTTGTTACCAAAGTTCAAATCATATTTCTGCTAAGTATAGAACTGCTAAAGAGTAAAGACAGAAGTTCTGAAGTCTAACCAGACATTTCACTGAAGAACTACTGAAGACAAACTACTCATCAGTAGTTTGTCACTCATCAGTACTTTCACATCAGAAGCTTCTATCCAACTCAGTCACTTCAGTAGTTTAGTATTATATTGTTTTGTTTAAGTCTTTGAACAAGTTTCAATGCTACAGGCTGTTGTAAGCATTATCCTAAACATTATCTTACCTTATTATAATGTTGTATTACTTAGCACAACAGTTTGTACTCGTCTATAAATAGATGAGTTTATCTCACTATTTTAGATATGTGATTTACACTTGATTTTAATTGAAATCCTTCAAAGCTTTTATAACTTATTATCCATTTCACATCTGAGAATCATTCAATAATTGGTCTTACTGCTTTATACCTTGAATTGCTTTTGATTCTCATTAACTGCTATAGTAAAGGGGGAGTAATAACTCTTGTAAAAGTGATACTTTAACTTATAACATTTATCATTCCGCTGTGCAAATAACTTTGATATAACTGCAAACACATAAGTGTTCTATAACATAACTGTTATAAGAGACCACTGATCCAACAAGGACAAAGGATCACAAATGTGGCAAGTGTAGTAGCCTAGGATGGTGGTATGTTAAAAAGGTTAAACATGAATTGGTGTAAGTTGTAATCAAACAAAAAGAGGAGTCTTGCATGCTTGTGCATGAGTTGATTTTTGAGCTTCAACATTTAGGGAGGGGTTGACTAACTTTATCATGGTGTCATATAGGGATGAGCTCGGGACGGTATCCGTACCGCACCGATACCGATCCCGATAATACCGATACCGAAAAGTCCAAAAAACCAATACCGACACCGATACCGGTATGGTATTGGCATTTTACCTTAAAATACCGATACCATACCGATCTCGTACCGATAATACCGAAACCGAAAATCCATAAATATGGGTACCGATACTGATCCCGAAATCCCTCGGTTCGGTATCGGTTCGGTACGGTATCGGGATCAGTCAGGACGGGATCGGTATTCGGCCTTGAATGCTCATCCCTAGTGTCATACTTTGTCTTGCTTGCCATATTGGTGAAATAGTTGACCTCATAAGTTTCTAGATGTTCCTCCTTGTTTGTCATTTAGCCGAGGTGTTTCCTCCTCATTCGATCGACCATAAAGCTTACCTAGGAGTTAGGATGGATGGTGACAATTCATTGCTTCCTAGCTTGTCTTATTATGTTTCCTGTGGTGTCCTTTTCGGCCGAAACCTTGGCAAGTGGAAGAATGTTTGTTCTACACTAAATGTGGAAAGGTTTAGACCCTTGGGTGGTGTCATGAACTTATGTTTAACTAATTGAATATAAACATAGGGTGATGGTGACCTCTCTGGACTTAGGGATCGGCTAGGGTGGGTTAAGTACCTTAGGTTTAGGATTTCACATAGAGTAGTGTTAGATTGATTAGAAGTTTCCTTGGAGCGTTGGTGATGAATCGGCCAAAATCATGGGATCAAGGAAAAAGACTTGTCATTCATGAGATTGTGTAGGTATATAGCCGAATGGGTGTCCATGTGTTCGATCATACATATGTGTATACATATAGGGAACTAGACAAGGTAGATAGGTGCAAAGTGTTCTTGGTTGTTAGTGTGTATGGGTGTACATGTATACATTTGAGTATAGCTTGTGTAGTTCCAAGATAAATGGTTTGGCTATGATTCTAGACCTTGTTTTCTTGTAAATTAATCGGTCCATCGATGTTAATGGTAGTGTGATTGTATGTTATGCCCATTAAATAACCTTTGGTACCCGTTGATATAGGAATATCATCCGGTCTAGTAATGGTGAGAGTCGATCAAGTCTTTGCCTCTTGATGATGACATTAACATGTATTTTGTTTCATTGTGATCATGTTTTTGTTAAGTGATGCCTCATGATGATTCTTGTGTTCATGTACATGTGTTAAAAGTAAGTCATCATGTGTTAAGAAATAATAACTTCATGAGATGTTGCTTTTGGTGATTTGTTCGGGTGTTGTATGACTAAACAAGTGTCCCTTGTTGAGTTTTCTGATTAACTCTAGCTTTACTAGACGGGGGGGGGGGGGGGTATAGTGTACCTAAAATGTCTAAATGTGCACATATAATAACGCAGCAAGTGAATTATGTACGGATGTTGACCTGGTTTGTTGACTATTGTCACACGGCCTATGCTTCAAAGTCCCAAAATTGCCAAAGAGCTTCTTCAACACCTCAACACCTCCCTGGTTTCGTTATGGCATGGGCTAAATGGATGAAAGGAAATAAAAAATTCTAAGGCTCAAAAGTGGGTGACTAGGTGTGTGGGAAATATCTGGAAGGCTAATGATAACTGTTAGGATCTGAGTATTGGACTGTTTTGATTAACTATGAAATATGAATGAAGTATAAATGGAAAGTGCAGCGGAATAATGAATAATCAAAACATAGAGAATAATTGCTTTAATCGAATGCTTTCATTAAACTGAAAGATTACAATAGTACAATCAAACTCCCCCTCAGCCTGATCACTCAGAGTATGTTTGTCTGAAAAGAGAATGACGAGTGACCAATAGAACAGTACAAGTACTGTTCTATTTATAGACAAGTACAAACCTCTGATGATCTCTAGCTGACGTCACCTAGAAAGCGACCCCTAACTGACTAACAAACTACAACATCTGTTAAACAATAAACTACTGTTACATTGAAACTACTGATAGAAAAACTCTGTTAAACTAAAGCTCTGATGTCTTCTTATCATCTGTTGAACCAAAGTGCTGTTGGTTCAACAGACCTTTGTTCTTCAGATCTTTGATCAGCACTTGTTATTTATCAGACTTTTGCTCTTCAGACTTTATCCATCAGACCTTTCTTCAGCAGCAGTTGTCTTGTATTAGTTGTTAAGCAGCAGCAGTTTGGGAATCAGCAGTTCTTTGGAGGAAGCTTTCTTGTAACAACTGTTATTTATTCCTGATCAAATACTTAGAATGTTTTGGCTTTCAATCATCTGTTCTTCTCCAGGTCAGCAGACCCAACAATCTCCCCCTAGAACAGATGATGCCAAAACTCTGCTTTATTCTTGATCTTTATTCCTCATCAGACTTTCTCTAATCTGCCCTTTCAATTGTAATTCAAAGCTTAGAGAGAAGAGGTCTTCAGCATCTCTATCCAGTGTCAGATTCAAAAGTGTTTGGAGATCTTCTGCACTTAGGCTAGGTGCATCATCCATGCTCAACTTCTGAATACTACCATCTGACCTGATCAGTGTCAATTCATGGGTCTCTTTATCAGACTTCCATTTTTGAATTTTAGAGTCAGAGGAGTGACTGGGATGCATCTTTATTTTGGATGAGTTGGGAGATGGAGGCCTGCCAATGAGTTCTCTGAACTTCTCTGTGACAGGGTCAGAGAAGAATCTAAGTTGGTTCAAGAGACCCTCTTTTACATAAGTTTCATTGAACTTCCTTGTATCCTCTTTAGACATTTCCTTCTGCTTCTTGTATTGTCTTTGAGCAGCAATGGAAAGATCAGAGGTTGCAAGTAGGCTATCTAATGTAAAGGCCTGAGAGGGTTTCTTGGGAGCATCATCATACACTGGTTTTCTTGGAAGATCAGGATTGGTCTTTCTTTCTTGTTCAAGCTTTTTGTATGTTTCAATTAGCCTGATCTCTGACCATCTGGCAACAGACTTCATCTCTCCATACTTAGCTGCTACAAGCTCTTGTCTCATTCTTCTGAACTTCAAGGCTCTAGCTTCATCTCTCCCCTTTTTGAAATCAGGAGCAGAGGCCTTAGCAGGAGGATTCTTGGCCATGTTCTCTATTCTGATTAGTTCTTCCCTTAGAGCATGTGTGGTCCAGCCTGTAAATTGGTTCTTTGTTGCTTTATAAGGCTTGGATGCCAAGATCTGTTCCAGCAGTGAATCCCTCACTTCCATCTCCAAGTGTCTGCTGAGAGGCATGGTAGACATGGAGTTGCTCAGGGTCTTAGCATAATCTTCAATCCTTCTGAGTTTGCTAAGCTCTGCTGAATGGATGCCCTGAGCAGTCCTGTCATCCTTCCCTTTGCATTTCTCTTTGATGACAACATCAGTCTGTTCACCCTTGTATTTAAGATAGGTGTCCAAGTTGAGTGGAACAGGGAAGCCTTTGAGAGATGGGAAGGATCTTTCTGATGGCTGATCAGTATTATAGAAGGATTGAAGTTCCCCCTTGATTAGATCCAACTCAAGGGGATACTTCTCAGCCAATGGGGTGATGGTTGGTGGTGGTCTATGGGATCTGAATTGGGCAGTGTGTGGTGAGTAAGATGAGAGTGGAATGGCAGTGACTGGTGTGGATGAGATTGGTGTGTTAGGTGGTGTGTTATGGATGTTTTCATCTTGTATAACAAAGGTGGATTTCCTTTTTCTGCTATACAAGATTTTGGGTGAAGGTGAGGATGAGGCAGTTGTTTGGGTTTTGGGTTGTGTTGAAGTAGGTTTGGGAGTTGGTTGAGTTGTGGTTGGTTTAGTGATTGGTTTGGTTACTGGTTTGGGTTGAGCAGATGTTTTAGCAGTGGTTTTAGGTTCAGTTGTTTTAGGTTCAGTGGTTTGGGTAGCAGAGGTTGTGGTGGCAGTGGTTTGTGGAGCAGTGGTTGTGGTAACAGGTGTTTGTACATCAGAGGTTTCAGCAGTTGGTTTGGAAGGTGGTTTTCTGATGTGTTTGGCTGGCATTTTCTTCCTTTTTGAAGTGTTCACATCTTCCACTTCCTGCTGCTGTTCCTTTTTCTTTTGCACCAACATCTCTGCCTTTACTTCCAATGTATCAGCCCTTTTTCTTTTGTCTTGAGCAGCCTTTTCAGCTTTTTCATTAGCTGAAGTATCAACTTCTTTTGCCTTTGATGCTTTAGCTGGTTCAGAGACAGGGATCTGAATATTTGGTTATTGAGTTTGTGGAGCTGATTTAGGTGACCCTGGTTTGTCAGCAGTTGGCTTCTTCCCTTTTTGTGAGGGTGGTGCACCAAATGGATCAAGTTTTGGTAGCCTATCTCTGCCACTCTCCCCCTTTTTGGCATCATCAGTAGTGAATTCATCATCATCTTCATCTTTGAGAATTGTGGTAGGGGCAGAGCCAGTGGTCTTCAGCAAATGGTCTTTGATCACCTTGATGTCAGCCTTTGTGTCATTAAATCTGGCATCCACCATGTTTCTGATCAAAGTCATGTAAGTCTCTTGTGTCTGATCTGCTAATTTTCTGTGTGCTATGATGATGGGGGAAACAGATTTCCATAGCTCATTAGCAACATCAGCAGTGGATGGTTGACTTTTTGTAAAGTTATTCAATGTTTCCAATATTGACTTGACATCAGATTTGATGTCAGCAACAGAGGATTCAAGGTTTTGAACTTTAGCCGTCAATTCTTGAAGTTTTGACTCATCACCCAAGTTAATAGGTTCATCTAAGTCCCTACAAGAGGTAGTTTTAGCTGGTTCAGTTCTAGGAGGTGAATCCATAGAATAAGAACCTGCTGCCCCTTTGTCTTGGTTCTGGGGACTTCCAACTGTTTTAGGAGACACAATTGTGTCCTCATCAGTTGTTGCCTTCAAGGAAGTCTTAGCAATGGAACCACTGTCCTGCTGTGAGACAATGGTCTCTACAGCAGTAGTAGCTGCTTCTCTTGAAACCTCATCAGAAGTAACATTGACTTCTGGGAGTATAACCTCCTCTTCTGTTTGTGGGATAGCTGATTGACTTTCTTCAGCCCCAGTCACTGGTAGTGGCATACTCTCAGTGATAGGTGAAGGAGAGGAACTGGGGTTGTCCTGAGTTTTGTCAATAGCTTCAAACAGAGGTTGCATTGTTTGTGGGACATGTGGTGGTGATGTAGGTGGAGTAAGAAGCTGATTAGCCCTGGGAGATGGGCTTGTAAACATATGATCAAGTGACTCATATGCCTCAGTATGAGTTTCCCTTTGGCTTACAACAAGATCCTTTTGTGAGGAGTCTTGAGGAGTTTGCTTGGGTTGAGATATCTCCAACTGTCGTGAGGAAGTAACAACAGTGGTTTCATGTTGCTTTGGTAATGCAACAGGATTAGCTTCTGGTATCTCATCTTCCAGAAGTCCCTTTTTGGTTTTGGTGGTTGTTTTGGAGGATGGACGGTTTCTTTTGGAGGCTGGTGTGGGTTTCACAGCACTGGATGAAGTGCCATGATCACCAGGAGCAGTGGGCTCACCAACAGAGGTTTCAACAACAGTTGTTGTCTTTGTCCTCTTTGGTTGTGTTTTGGAAACTTTTTGTACTTTTGTTGCTTTTTCTTGGGTTGAAGAACCCAGCATTCTTGTAAAAGTTTCATCAGTTAAACTTTTCATTTTAAAAGACTCACCCTTTTGAAAATCCTTTTCAGGTAAAATCTTTTGTAGAATTACACTTAGAATTCTAGGGTAGAGCAGAAAAGCATTGTTTGAGCCAGATTTTATGGCTTTCACATTAGATACCAAGTCTGAAAACAATCCCTGAGATAGATTGAAGTCAGAATCTGACAACATAGCATATCCCAAGTATTGTATCCTCAATGGGATTTCATTGAAGGATGTAGTCTTGGCAGAGGCACAGAGGAGGAGGGTATGGAAGAAAAATTTCATGACTGGTGGGAAAAACTTTTTGTATAGTGTTGAACCAGTCATTTGAGCATCATACCCTCGCTCTTGAAACTCAGTGTGAAGCTCTGTTTTTGGAAAAGTTTCCATACCTGACAAGTCATTCAGTGAGAAGGTAGTGGATATGATTTCAGGGGTTATGGCGATACTGGTGGCTCCAATTTTTGAAATTATGGAAGTTGGCTTTTTGTCTTGGTATAAGACTTCAGCATTCGCCCAGAATTCTTGGAGTGTTTCCAGGTATATGGGGGCATCAGCAATAAGAACATTTTTATATTTTGAATTGTTGATGATGTCAATGGTGGAATGGAATGGTGTGTTGTCTTCGGTTTTAACCAAATAAGGAAGGAAATTATGAGTGGCTTTTGTTTGGAGTTCCATTTTAATGGATTTTGATTGTGAAAGTGATGAACTTTGATTGAGGGTTATGAGGAAGACGAGAGCGGTTTTCAGTATTTTGAATACAATGAGACAGTAAAACTGCTGTTGGGGGAAAGAACAGGGTTTTATAGGCTCTGGTGAAACCGCTGATGTGGCAAAACTCTGCTTTTGAGAGCAGACGTGGCAAACATCTGATGGTTGAATCATCTGGTGGCATACAGCTGTTTTGTTAAACCTCTGTTGCCAACCTCTGTTGTTTAACCAAAAGACTGATGAAAACAGTTGTTTTATCTGATAAGATGTTTGAAACAGATTTTTCAACCAACAGTGGTTGTTTTATCTGATCAGATGTTTGAAACAGATTTTTTTTTTCAACTAACAGTGGTTTTAATGAAACAGTGGTTGTTTTATCTGAATCAGTGGTTTTAAAATAGATTTTTCAACCAAAGTGTCATTTTAGCAAAATTTGATTTTCTGAAAACATTTTAATGTTTTTATTGAAAACATTTTTGTTGTTTTTAATCCATGTTTAACATTCCAATTCGAGAGATCAGATTTGTGAAGGTAGATGTGTCTAAAGCTTTTGTCAGCACATCTGCCAACTGATCCTCTGTTGGAACATGGTGCAGAGAAATCAAACCTTTTTCATAGCTATCCCTGACAAAATGATGTCTGATATCTATGTGCTTGGTGGTTGAGTGGGAGACTGGATTTTTGATGATATTTTCAGCAGCTTGGCTATCCAACATGAGTGGAGTCCTTAGTGCAGTTATCCCAAAATCCAGTAGTTGATTTTGAAGCCACATAAGTTACGCTGTACAGCTTGCAGCAGCAATGTATTCAGCTTCAGCAGTGGATGTTGAAACGGCTGCTTGCTTTTTGCTTTGCCAAGAGACTAAGGCATTCCCTAGAAACTGGCACCCTCCTGAGGTGGACTTCCTTGTGGTATGGCAGCCAGCAAAATCACTATCTGAATAACCTAAAAGCTCAATGTTTCCATTAGCAGGATACCAGATACCAAGTGTGGGAGCACCTTTTAGGTATCTGAAAATCCTTTTCACAGCAATAAGGTTAGACTTTCTAGGAGAAGCCTGAGATCTAGCACACACACAGGTTGCAAACATAATGTCTGGCCTGGATGCTGTTAAGTACAATAAAGACCCAATCATGCATCTATAATGTGTCTGATCAATCAGTTCATCCTTTTCATCATCAGTGAGTGGCTTGACAGTGCTCATGGGTGTACTACATGGCTTACAATCATTCATCTCAAATTTTGTCAACAAGTTTTTCACATACTTGTTTTGATGAATGAAAGTGCCATTTTGCAGTTGCTTTACTTGAAGACCAAGAAAGCACTGAAGTTCACCCATAGCACTCATTTCAAACTCTGCTGTCATGAGTTCCCTAAACTCCTCACACATTTTATTACATGTGGATCCAAAAATGATGTCATCCACATATATTTGAACAATCATTAAATCTTTTCCTTTCCATTTTAAAAACAAGGTTTTATCAATTTTACCTCTTGTGAAACCAATGGATAAGAGAAAAGTAGAGAGAGTTTCATACCAGGCTCTTGGTGCTTGTTTGAGTCCATACAATGCTTTGTTAAGCTTGTAGACATGATCAGGATGGAATGTGTCTTCAAAACCAGGTGGTTGGCATACATAAACCTCCTCCTGAATTTTGCCATATAGGAAGGCACACTTGATGTCCATCTGATACACCTTGATGTTGTGGTTGACAGCAAAGGCTAAGAAAAGTCTGATAGCTTCTAACCTTGCTACATGGGCAAAGGTTTCATCATAGTCAATTCCCTCTTCTTGTCTGAAGCCTTGAACCACTAACCTGGCTTTGTTCTTGACAACTATACCCCTTTCATCAGTTTTATTTTTGAAGACCCACTTTGTGCCAATTGGACAGACATCCTTAGGCAGTGGTACAAGTTCCCATACTTGTTGTCTTTTGAACTGAAGGAGTTCTTCTTGCATGGCTTCTACCCAACTGTTGTCTTTCAGTGCCTCTTGGTACTTGACAGGTTGTGTAAGGGATAGAAAGCCTGCAAAAAGACAGATGTTTGAAGATTGGCTCCTTGTGAGCACACCTTCTCTGATGTTGCCAATGATTTGGTCTGGTGGATGAGCTCTTAGGTAGATTAGATCTCCCTGATATGGTATGATGGCATTTTGTGGTGAAGGACAGAGGTTTGGTGACTCTGTTGACATAACATCTGTTGGCATTTTTGAAGAGACAACAGATGTTTGGAATGGAGGTGGAGGAATGGGTCCAAGTGGTGTAAGATTGGACTGACTTTTGTCAACAGATGATTGACTCTTGTCAACAGTGGATTGGCTGGGTGAATCAGTAGATTGAAGGTAAGACTGGCCAACAGTGGCTGACTCAGCTGTGACAGAGTTTTGACAGTTGTTATGAACCACTGCTTCCTCTGATACAGGATAGACTTTGTAGTGGTCTGGAACCACAACATCTATTCTGTAGTCTTGTTGTGAAGATTGTGGAGTACCTGCAGGGTTAGTTTTGACAGCAATATCTTCAAATTTGAATTTTTCTAAATCAAACAACTCAGCAGGGTTTGCTGGGATTTTCAAAGAAGAAAGCTCATTGAACTTCACATTCAGAGTTTCTTCTATTGTCTTAGTCCTAGTGTTAAACACTTTATAGGCCTTTGCAATAGAAGAATACCCCAGAAAATATCCACAATCCACTTTGGCTGCAAATTTTGAAATGGAATCTTTAAGATTTAAAATGAAACATGGGCAGCCAAAGACTTTGAAAAATGATATCAGTGGTTTGATTTTAAACAGAATTTCATAAGCAGTCTTTTGATGTCTAGGGTTGATTAAAACTCTGTTTTGAACATAGCAAGCAGTGTTTACAGCTTCTGCCCAAAAGGACAGTGGTAAACCAGAATCTGCTAGCATTGTTCTTGCAGCCTCAATGAGAGTCCTGTTCTTCCTTTCAACCACCCCATTTTGCTCTGGTGTTCTTGGGATACTGTACTGCCTTACAATCCCTTTTGACACACAGAAATCATCCAACTCCTTATTCTTAAACTCTGTTCCATTGTCACTCCTAAAGACTTTTACTGGCAAGTCATATTGTTTTTCAACTTTGGTGACAAAGTCCTTCAAGATACCTGCAGTCTCATCCTTAGAGTGTAAAAAGTAAGTCCATGTAAACCTAGAAAAATCATCAACTATGACAAGACAAAATCTTTTTCTTCTTAGACTCATGATTTTTACAGGGCCAAACAAGTCCATGTGCAACATTTGTAAACACTGACTAGTTTTGGACTCATCAATGGATTTGTAAGAGCTTTTATGTTGTTTACCTTTTAAACAGGAAACACAATGCTCATCACATTTGAATTCTTTTGATGGTAAACCTCTGACAAGGTTTTGTTTGGAGAGTGAGTTGATAGTTTGAAGGTTGGTGTGACCAAGTCTCCTATGCCACAATTCTGTCTCTTTGGTAGAGGCAGCTGAGAACAGACAGACATTTGCAGTAGGATTATCCTTCAACATATCAACTACATACACATTGCCACTTCTGTGAGCAACAAGTTGTGCTTTGCTCTCAGCAATGATGGTGTTAATCTTTTCTACAGCCTCTGGGCCAACAATCTTACAAGTTTGCTTAGTGAAGAATGACCCAAAGCCTTTGTCACTCATTTGTGATACACTAAGTAGATTAAATTTTAGATTGTCTATTAGATTAACATTTTCAAACTTAAGCCTCCCTGCTTTGACAGTACCAGAACCCAACACTTTACCTTTAGAATCATTACCAAAGGATATATCACCCCCTCCATGAGCAAGAAAGTCCAGAAGAAGGGCTCTACATCCAGTCATGTGCCTGGAGTCTCCACTATCTACATACCATAAACTGTCTAAACAAGCAGAAGCTCCCTGCACATCAGTAAAGATTTTAGTTTTGGTGAGTGTCCAAAGCCAAATTGGCTTTGGATGGGTCCTTAGCTGTCTCAGCCTTAAGTTGAGGAGAATGATCAGTGGTTTGGACTAGCTTTTGAACTAGGTTCAACAGCTGCAGTTGACCATTTGCCAGTGCTTGTATGTCAACACTTGGTCCAGCAGATGTTTGATCATTTCCTATCAGTTGTTGAAAACCATGAGGGTGTCTGTTCACTTTTGGTTTTGAAGGCCTCTTGGGCTCTTCATAAACATGTGGCAGACGATGACAAGTGGGTTGTCCATATCCTCTTGGTAATCTGTTAACAGGTGGAGCATCTGTTACCTAAACTTCTCTGGGAGCAGAGTTTTTGTTCAGACTTTTGGTAACAGATGTTTGAACTGATTCAAAAGTCTGTTTGGGTTTTCCTTTTGAAGTACTAACCACTTGACTTTCCAGAGTTTTAGCCTTATACTCTTTTATCTTTTCATCAAAATTTTTGAGATATAGGCACTCTTTTGTTTTGTGATTCCTTTTCTTGCAGATTGAACATTCTTTAGATTTAGAATCATTTAAACTTGTTGTTTTGTTGATGTCATATGCTTTTAGAAGAAAACAGTTTTTGGTGACATGGTTCTTCTTTTCACAAAAATCACAAAACAAGTTGTTCTTGGCCTTCCCTTTTTCTTTCTTCTTTTCAACAGATGTTTCATCATCTGTTGGAAGATTTACTAGAGGGATCACTTTGGCCTGTGGTGCCATTTTACCATCAGAGGTTTTGAAGGTCATTGGTTTGAAATTTTCAAGGACTTCACACTCATCTCACCATGTTGGTTTGAATTGATATTTCTCAATTTCATCAAATGAGGGTGTACCTTCCAACTTTTCAAGAATAATTTTCTTGCCATTGGGTTCAGTAACCTTGATTTCTTGACCTTTTGAGTTTGTAGGGATGACCTCAACCAACTGTGGTTCCTTTTTGTCAGTGGTTTGTGAAACTTGATCAGTGGTTTGAAAACCAAACCCAAATTTCACATGACTTTTAGACTGTTGATTGACAATCATCTCAAAACCCTTTGATGATTCCACCCATTTCTTACATTCAACTTGGGTGGACTCAAGCTCCTTCTTACAACTATGATATTTTGTTATCATAGTCTGAAGCTGGTCGTTGGTTATGCTTGCTTCATGTTTTAAACTGCTGATTTCAGATTCTTTTTCAGATATTTTTGATTTTAACTCTTTTGTAAGTTTTTCAAACTGAATTTCAGAATCCAAAATTTTCTTTCTAAAGTTTTCATTCACCTCTTTTATCTTAGCAAATGCCACAATACATTTGTCTGAGCACAAGTCATTTAAGATTTGAGGAGATACCTTAGCAGCAGCCATCAAGGCACAGTTACACTGGCAGTCACAGTCATCACTACCCCAGGGGTCTGAGAGATTCACAACCTCCACTTCAGATTCTTCAGCTGAAACAATCTCACCAACAACACCATCAGTCACATTTTCAGACATAGACACTACTTCCTCAGAATCAGTCTCTTCAACAATTGTTTCTAGTGCCATAAAACAAAAATCCTTTTCAGTGTTAGCAACTAGAGCAATGTTGTCATCTGTTATCTCATCTGGTAGACTGCTCCAATCAACAAAGCCCTGAGTAAAGAAACTCTGTTGGCCTGGTTGACTGGTCTCTGCAGGAGCAGAGGGTGGAGTAACAGTCATTGGCACAGGTGCCTGAGCAACAGGTGTTTGGACATAGTGATACTGAGGAACAGTGGTTTGGACATAATGCACAGGAACAGTGGTTTGGGTCTGTGCAATGTGAGCAGTGTTTTGCACATTAGGTACATTAGGGATGGTTTGATAAGTGTTCGTCTGTGGTCTTTGATTTGGATAGGTAATCATAGGAACTCCATTTTGACTCCTACACTCCCTAGCAAAATGACCCATTCTATGACACTTGTAACACTTTATCTTTGATTTATCCAACCCAACCTTTGACCCACCATGTAAACCTGGAAACCTTCTGCCAGTTTTCTTATAGAAGTTATTGGTTCTAATACTGAGCAGGGCAACCTGGTGTAAGATGTCCATTTCTTCTAGGTCCAAAGGGTCAATATATTGCAAGTCATTGTACACAAAAGATGAATTATCAGAAGCCTGGATATCACCACTGGCTGTGAAAGCACAGTTGTTTGGTGATGAGTAAGAATCATTATTAAAACCAGTTGTTATGTCAATGTAATGATCATAACTCTGATCCTTACTACTTCCAGAACCATCATCCTGACCCAACAGTGCAGTATTACCAAATACATAGTCATCTGACACTTTGCCAGAGTCCTGAAGCTTCTTTTTCTGGTTAAGCTCCCTTTCATAAGTCAGGAGCTTACCATGAAGCTGGGTCAGGGTTAGGTCTTTGAATCCGATAGAATTTCTCATAACTATGTCTATAGTGTCCCATTTGTCCTGAAGTGATCTAAGAAACCTATGATTCAGTGTTGAATTAGGAAAAGTTAGACCAACCAGTTTAAGTTCACTAATTAGACAGTTAAACCTTTCAAACTGCTGTGTTAATGACTCCCCTTTTATGTGACTAAACGTTTCATATTGTTGGTTAAGTATTTCACGGTTGTTTTCAATCACATCATCAGTTCCCCCGAATTGCTCTTTGAGAGCATCCCACAGTTCTTTAGCACTATTGCAGTGCAAGAGACCGGCATAGATATCATTCGGCAGTGCCATGGCTACTATGCTGAAAGCCTTGGCATCTAGCTCGATTTTTTGAAAATCTTGCTCTGAGTAGTTCTCAACACTCTTTGGTACTTGGATCTTTGGATCCTCGGCACTCGGTACCATTGGAACATGTGGTCCAAATACTACCGATTTCCAGCACCCTGTGTTCTGTTGTGCTAACACATGAGCCACCCGACGCTACCAGATGTTGTACTCTGACCTGACAAGCATCGGAGGCTTGTTGTGTGTGCCAGTGTTGTGTGGATCTTGATTAAGTGAAGTCATTCTCTTGGTTTTTCAAAAACAAAGTCTGTTTACTAACTGTTGAAACGAAAATAAACTATTACTCAGTTTTAACCCGACAAACAAAAGATATCAATGATTATGAGCTGATCTGTGTATTAAATTGATTGATTAGATCAGATTTAATTGACCAAGCTCTGATACCAATTGTTAGGATCTGAGTATTGGACTGTTTTGATTAACTATGAAATATGAATGAAGTATAAATGGAAAGTGCAGCGGAATAATGAATAATCAAAACATAGAGAATAATTGCTTTAATCGAATGCTTTCATTAAACTGAAAGATTACAATAGTACAATCAAACTCCCCCTCAGCCTGATCACTCAGAGTATGTTTGTCTGAAAAGAGAATGACGAGTGACCAATAGAACAGTACAAGTACTGTTCTATTTATAGACAAGTACAAACCTCTGATGATCTCTAGCTGACGTCACCTAGAAAGCGACCCCTAACTGACTAACAAACTACAACATCTGTTAAACAATAAACTACTGTTACATTGAAACTACTGATAGAAAAACTCTGTTAAACTAAAGCTCTGATGTCTTCTTATCATCTGTTGAACCAAAGTGCTGTTGGTTCAACAGACCTTTGTTCTTCAGATCTTTGATCAGCACTTGTTCTTTATCAGACTTTTGCTCTTCAAACTTTATCCATCAGACCTTTCTTCAGCAGCAGTTGTCTTGTATCAGTTGTTAAGCAGCAGCAGTTTGGGAATCAGCAGTTCTTTGGAGGAAGCTTTCTTGTAACAACTGTTATTTATTCCTGATCAAATACTTAGAATGTTTTGGCTTTCAATCATCTGTTCTTCTCCAGGTCAGCAGACCCAACAATAACGGAATGGGTGAGTCCTAGGTGCCTAGATCATTTTCACACACTCCCCTCTGATGTGGTCTCGCCACGCATAAGTCACACAAGTTCTAATCGGGTCATGCCAATCGAGGAATATCTCTCAAGTCAAATGAATGAGCATGTACAGTATATGGGTGATGGTGTGCTCGATAAGGCTCAATACTCACATGTAAGGGTAAGGGTTATTTAAGGAATTTTGGGAACGCCTCAAGCTGTCCCGTTGTCTACCAAAAACCTCCCTAATCTCCTGCAAAGTCGTTGGGCTGACTTAAAGGTTTTGAAAATTGGTTTTGTTTCCCAAAACTCTTTTGAAAAACATTGCCTTTTTGTTACGGTTTACTAACTGCTTTGAGGTGTTTTAAATTTTGCAAGAATTTTAAACACCTCACACTTAATTCTTTTACACATTTTTAATTTTATGATAATAATATATGTGCGTGTAAAGAAAAAGCGGGCAAGTCAAAAGGAACAAGTATCTCCCCTTTTGTTTTCCAACACTCCACGTGCGGTCGATCCCTGCAGCTGCCTCTACATGGATACGTGCTCGAGAGAAATCACTTGTCATGAACGTCAACAGTTTATTAGTACTAAAATAAAAATAAAAATAAAAACAAGCTACGACTGAACCAAACCAAACCCTTTAATCACAAGTCATTTTCACCTTATCACCCTAAATCTTATACTCTTTTGGCCTAACCACAGCTCACTACATTCGTCAAGGTTGATAAGCTTCCGTGTTTAGTTTAAAACCAACATTCCCTATCCCTTTTCTTATCCACATTCGGCCGATGGTGACCCTTCCTACACAATCTTTGTCATGCATGGCATGTAGAGACAAACCTATCCATCTTGCACCGAAATGGATCTTCCATGGACAACAAATCACTTACAAGTGTTGACATCAACCAAAAATGTATGATGACCTTTTTGTCTCTACCTCTTGGCTGTAACATCCCTATCCCAAATCATATGTCATTTTCCCAACATGTCAACAAGTTTCACTTGTATAGTGTGTCCTTCCCAAAGGTGCAAAGATCCATGAGCTTGAGCTTCCATAACTTGGCCTATATATAGAAGTAGAGATCAAGGTTTACACTCATATAAACATATAGACTCTTTCTTTCCTCTTATTTTCTTTTTGGCTGACCCCAATTACACCAAAGACTCAAGGTTGGAGGATCGACACTTGGATTAGTAGCTATAGAGGTTCAAGCATTCGGTTACACCATCACTCCAACTAGGTACGATAACTAACCATAACTTTCCTTTGAATCCATCATTCTTTCGGCCTTCATTGAACACCCGACTTCTTTGATCTTCGGCCTAACCATCGACCCTTAGACACATTAAAACAATGATTTGATAATCAAACAAGTGTTATGATAATTTGTTTTCTAAAGCAAAACCTATGATAACACATACACTCATACATATCATCTGCACCTGCACACACTCATGATCACTCATTTGTAGATTGATTAACACAAGTGAGTCGCTTTTGATATCTCAAACAATCGGATTTAGAGTCACATGCCCTTCAAAGGCTTCGACCATGATGATAAACAAACGTTAAGTGGGATCAAACATATGTTAATACTTGTTTAACACTATAATACGATATAAACATATGCTAAACCTTTGATCTTTCCATAAATACCCTACACATGTTAGATTGGGAAATATTATATTACCCATGATGACGTGTGGGGCCCATTTTGTTAACAACAGATACGTTTTCATAATAAAATGCCCGTAATTCACGAAACTCTACATTTTACAAAGTACACATGGAATACGTAATAATTATCACATGCATAAACAATGGCCCACATATAATAGGCACAAGGCTCCACAAGTCGGATGAGCAACTTGTATGGTAAACGACAAGAACGTACAACTTACTATGTCCTTGATAATCATAGGGCACTTATTGTCAGGACGATAGTTACATCACTCCTATGCTTTACTAGACCACACATCCAGTCACCAAATGAGTTACACGACCCTATTTTACTATTTTTACATTTTTGGTGGATAAACATGCTACATTTCTAATACATTACATTTTGGGTGATATTCTATCGTTACTACCATGTGGAACATGAAATATTCGGTTCATGAGCTCAACAGTCCTCGTACTTACATTTACACCGTAACCATTAGCTAACAGTAGCCATGGAACATTTAAATAGATCTATTGGGTTGACACCCACACTCTTGGTTAGTCGCTCTAACTGGTTACATACAAGAGAGTGTTAGCATTCTACTATATATACGTTGTATTTATTTACATTGCGCGAGGCACAACAGTCAGGAGGTTTGGTTATGGGACTCAAGGTTTGCACAATAATCATTTGCTTAGTTAGCTTTTGAGTGTTCACACACGAATTTCACAAGAACTTTACATAGTACATTAAAACCTAGGAACTTACCAACATTAAGTTGACAAATCTTTTATGCATGTTTTTCAGGTAATTGATCATGAGGAGCAGGAACTTGGGAGAGGGGTTCGAGTGTGCACATTGTGGTTTCATTACCTACATCGGTTGAGATTTAATAATGTTGGTCATGTCATGTTTTCGCTATTTGGTCCATTAACTTTCAGACAATTTTACCTTTTTCTTAACTCTGTACTTTATTTATCGTTTGATGATATATATTTTAAATTACATCTTATGTGTTGCTCGAACCACATGCTTAAAAACCTTTCGAATCACATCCCCGGGTTTTTGCCTTGGTGGGGTGTGACAAAACCACAAGTCACGAACATTGATCCGAGTTAACAAATGGGAACAACATTATAAGTTGGGTGAACACCTATCAATCATTAAACTTAGGTGTAAAGTGTCACTTGTACATAGAACACGTGTAGGTCGGATCTTGATATCTTGGACTTTACTTGCAAGCTTTGCATGGACTTAAGGTGAGTTTCGCAAACCCTTTTTACTGTTTTATATTTTGAGGGAAGACATGCATTATTTACATAGTTTTAGCATGATTTTCTAGTAGACCTTATGTGTACATGAGAAAATATGTCTAGAGTACTCCTAAAGTCCTTGTGTTATTTAGTATATTGTAGCCATTAGCTATGCACTTAGCCATGAAACACTTGAATAGATCTATTGGGTTGACACCCCCACTCTTGGTTTGTCACTCTAACCCGGATACAAACGATAAGAGTGCTAGTATTGCACATATGATGATACGTTGTATTTATTGTACAATGTCCGAGGCACAGCTCATCAAGGTTTGGTTATGGACTCATGATTGGTCACATTTGTCATTGGCTTAGCTAGACATTGATTGGTCATTCACAAATTTCATTAACTTTATGTTTTACAACTCTTTTAAACATGTGCACTCATTGACTTTATGTTAACAAAGTTCTTATGCTTGTTTTTCATGTAACTAACTTCGTGGATGGAACTTGGGATACGTTTTAAGCATGCATCACGGATACCGTCCTTTGTGGTTTTAAATTATGAACACTTGGCTTTTGAACAATGTATTTTATTGTGGTTCTAAACTTTTAAACGATTGGGTATCCAAAACTTTTGTTTATTTTAGATGTTTGCTTGAATCTTATACTTGAAAACCTTTCATGTCACGCCTCGTGATTCCACCTTGGCACGGTGTGACAATGGGTACACTCATAAGTCCCTCTACTTCCTACCAATAACACTTATAAGATCAAAGACTAAGTTGATTTGTTAATTGATTCATCAAAGAATGAAGGAGCATAAGGAATTATCAAGAACATGAAACACCATTTTAAAATAAAATAAACTATATAAATCATACCAAGTTCTTCATCACCCTAGCAACACCCTAGAAATCTAGCCAAGAATTTGCTTTAAAATAAACTCACACAGATTAATTTTACAAGAAATCATAGTGCGAGTTTGATAGAGATTCCTAAGGGTATTAAGAGACTTCTAGGATTTCTTTCACGAAAACAGGCTAAAACAAGTGTTTATGGAGTGATCCCAAGCTCAAAAGGTCACTCAAGAACCTTAGAAGGATGATTTGGGTACTAGAGAGCCCCCATAGTGGGATAAATATGTGTTTCTATATGTAGAGTTGGATAGAATGGGATAGAAAGGAATGCCAAACTGAGAAGTGAAGGCCTCTACTTATAGGTAGTTTGGCAGGCCGTGCACAAATGCGCACACGTAGGCCTTGTTTGATCTCTGCAAGACTTCATAAGTTGACTAGCCTATTCTTACGAATCGTTTAGCTAGTTTGTGACTAAAAGCATCCACTACGACAGGTCGATTACTTGGTCTTGTAAAGTTCTTCAAAACCTTTTCCTTAAAACTGCTTGTTGACTTCTTTAGTTCATTAGCATCATTATTTGTAGTTTTTTTTAGAAATAAAACTAACTACTCTTGTTATTGGCTTGATGAATCTTAAAACTTGAAAAACTCTTCTTTAGCGATTCTATTGTTGCCGTTCTTCACGGTCGAGATTCAAGATCTTTGACATATGGCCTATGCATTGAAGTCCCGCAACTGCGTAAGAGCCTCTTAAATACCTCAAGACTTTCTTCGTATAGTCATGATAGGGTCTAGACGGATGGAAGAAATGAAAAAGACTAAGGCTCAAAATAGCTAACTAGTGAGGGGAAAATATATATATGGTAATGGTAGGCAAATGATGATAGAAAGGGTGAATTCTAGGTGCCTTAATCAGTTTCACATACTTACCTTGTTTGTGGTCTCAAATTGCATAAGTCACACAAGTTCTAACCATGTCATGCCAAGGGTGATTATCTCTCAAAACCAAATGAAGGAGCATGTAAAGGGTTTGAAAACATTTTTGCTGTCAAAAACATTTTTGAAAACATTTCCCTTGGTTTTGGTTCACTGATTTCAAGCAGGTGTTAAAATTTGAACTCACACGCAATTATTTAGCATATTTTAACTTATATATTTATGATATAATTATGCAAAAATAATCGGTGTAAGGTCAAAGAAATGAGTACTCCCCATTTTGGCCATCTTTGGAAAAACGTGCGGTCGATACTGGCAACTGCCTTGAAGCAAAGCTATCCTCGAGAGAACCCACTTGGCATGGGCTATAATTGTTTATTAGTAACAAAAGAAAAGAAAATAAAATAAAAAGAGAAGCTACTAGGTCCTAATGCCGAGAGGGCATACCTAATTCTTAGAAAATAACAAGAATGAACGACCATACCTGATGGTTCTCTAATAATTTTGTTACCGTATACACCAACCACTCAACTTATTCGTCTTCGGGCTAGTCTCGAAAACCCTACTTTAACCAGATCCAACCTCGCAATTTAAGATCTTGGGATTAGTTGTGAAACATGCTAGAGACGATGAGTCATGCCACCACTATTTGAAATTTCCTAGACCAAACCTCACAATATGCAAGTAGTTAAGAAGATGATCATCCTGACACGTCACAAGTGGCTTGCCGAATTGATGCCACTTATTCTCAGTGAAGTGATTTGTAGAGTGATATGCCTTACACCATGGATTGTTAGAGTTGTTTGACGATTCTTTAGTGTTTTTAACCATTGGGAGGCTATCACTTGTGCAAAGTGGCAAATGAAACATCCCCAAAATTTTGTTGTTGGTGAGCTCATTTGCTTGCACAACTTTTCCTGAGTTGTCTCTGAAATCTGGTTCTTCAAATGAATAAATATTTTTAGCAAGAACTCAAGTCGGCTCAATCCATCCTTCTTGCACATCCATGTTTGATTTGTGCACCATTTTTCTTCCACCCTTGTTTTCTTTTTTCACATAAATCTATTCCTTTTGTTATGTCTCCAATGCCCTTGATTTTGCTTCATATTCCATAGCATACTTTCTCAAGAGATAATTTTTTATTATCTTAAGATTTTCAGCAAACTTCTCCAAGTCGATGAGTAGAGGCTCGGACTTGATCGTAGGCTCGGGTTCGAACTCGGGAAAAATATTTGGTGAAGGTGAGGAGCATAAGGATGTTAATGGAGATGGAAAAAGTAGTGGTGAATTTTCAAAGACGTACATTTCTTCAAAAGGATATGACGAATAAGAGGAAGGATCAAAATATGGTGGTAGTTGAGAGTTTCGAAATGGTGAGGAGTTATACGGAGGTGGTTCAAAAGGAGGTGAATATGGAGAAGGTTCAAAAGAAGGTAAATATAGAGAAAGTTCATAAGGATGTGAAGCATGACTGTCGAAAGATGGTAGACACAGAGGTAGGTAGTTTTCACAATTGTGGGGGAAAGAATGTCCACCACAATAGTCACATCTTCGTAGAATAAAGTCGAGAGATGGAAGACTCCAAGGTAGGTAGTCTTCACAATTGTGGGGGAAAGAAGGTCCACTGCAGTAGTCACATCCTTGTTGAACATGGCAACCATTTTCGTCTCCTAACATTTGATGATCTATCCTGCAAAATAAAATGATATACTAGACAAATGGGTTTTATTAGTAGCTTAAAACTTTTCTTGAAAAATATCGTATCCTCGGAAACGGCACCAAAAACTTAATGTGTTGGTTTTAGTAGTTAAAATATCTTTCAATGATATTAAAAATTAAGATTTTAATTAATAAAGAAAAATCAGATTTTTACAAAAACTTTATCAAAGTTTTAAATTTACAAGAAACAGTAAATGCTTGTTTAACTAAACCTTCACAATAGGGAAGTGTACCTATCTTGTATAGTATAGTTTTTTATGCAAGTACCGAATATTGAACCCGAAGACAACTTTTATTACTCAATTTCAAGTTACTAAAGAAAATTTTTAAAAGTGAGGAAAACGTAAGTAGCCTAGAGAGTGATCAGTATCCAAACAAAAGTGTTGATTCGTGATCCGATTCACTTGGTATGAATTAATATTATTTAATTAGTCAAATGGTGTGCATAAAAACCAAGTCTTCTGCCATGATTTTTAGATGATTTAGGTTCTTGGGTTTATTTTGATGGTCTCCCATCCCTGTAAGCTCACTTCTCAACTTTGAAATATTTATTACCCACATATGCGAGCTCTCACCGATGAGAAATGCATCACTCAAAGTTGCGATATAGACACCAACTACCCGTTTCTTTTGTGAATAATTTACTAAGACTCGTTGTGATTAGCAAACTACCATTTGACATGGCAAGAGCCCCGTCTCCTTCCAAGTCCATTGATCCCTTACTTGAATTAACTAATTTGTCAAAACTTGATTGATCTATTATTAATTGTGTGGAAATATAATAAGAGAAGTAAATAAAGACCGTTTACTTCTAACATGGGTTCACCAATCCTTGGTTTGTGCTAAAGCTAACACATAGACCATGTAACTAAGTCACGAAACCAAAGTCTGGCTTAACATCAAAATCAAGTATACAAACCGTACCGACCTTATGTGAAGTTTGATAGGAGAGGATCGACCACAAAGTGTGAGTCTCTCCACAAGGCAAATGGGCTAATAACTACATGTGAAGTTAATAGTTAGCTTATAAGGGCACGAGTTCTTACACGCCACGGGTACACTCATAAGTCCCTCCACTTCCAACCAAGAAAACCCACAAGATCAAAGACAACGGGGCTGTTTGGTTAATCAAGTGCTGAATCATTAAGAGGTCTGAATGGTTTAAGTGTTGATTCATTAAGTTGGACCTCTTAATGGTTAATTTTCTTGTCCCACATTGGTAGGAGAGTCTTATTAAGGTTCAGCGCTTAATGGTTCATAGCTTAATGGTTCAGCAACATAACAAATCTTAATGGTTCAGCCTTAACCATTCCATTAAGATGCTGAAACAAACGCGCTGACTGCTGAATCATTTATCGATGAATGGTTCAGAGCCTCATTAAGAGGCTTGACAAACAACCCCTAACTTGATTTGTTAATTAATTCATCAAATAAAGAAGGAGAAGAATGAATTAGCACGAGCAAAAAACACCACTTTAAACTAAAATAACATAACACCTGCACCCAGGGCCTTACCTGCGTGCCTGTGGGTAATGGGCCTGGGCCTATAAAAAAATGGACCCCACGGGTTGTCATGCTTTGTTTTATCGATACACATAGTTCTACACAGCGAAGTCTTTATCTTATTTTAAATCAAATGCCAAGTCTATACCAAGATCTAATCTATTAGTCATCATCTTCAATAGTCCTCGGTAGCCGTTCCAGATGTCTACAAGTCCTCTTATCGCCAATAATGCATACAATAGGCACCTAGGATGTGTGTCCAAAAAAAAAAAATTTGGGACTCAGTACAATGCTGGTGAATTCATGAACATAACAGTATTCAAAATCACAGGTTTATCGAGTATAGCATCAAGCATAAATATCCATGGCAAACCTATAAGAATAGAGTAAGCACATTATGTTTCACATAACCAAGCTATGTATACAAAATCCATTGGCTAAAGCAGAATCATACAAGCAGCCCTCAAGCATCCTATCAAGCATTGCCACATATCAAAGATGCTAAACATAGTCGATTCTATAGTTATTACCAATTTAATAGAACAGCACATCCCGTTTTAAAAGCAGTTCAGAGCAACTCACCTTTGCTTTATAGATGTCTACTCTAATCAGTCCAAACTTGGTTCCTGATCAAGGCCGATAAAATCTTAAGTACTAGTTAAATAAGTAGTGGGTGCTAACTAGTCATTACTATGGTCAGTTTGGATAACCCTACCTAGTTTAAGCATAAGTGATCAGTCCATGCATAAATTAGGGTCATGTTATTGAACACCTACCTTGACTATGATCATAAGCTCAACTCTTAATATTATACTACTTCTAATATTGTATTAATAACTAAATTTGAAAAATTAATTAAATCTCAATCAATAATGAAAGACATACCTGATGATAATTAACTTAAAGGTTGCATGTATATTGTTTGTCAACTGAAGCGAAGCACTTCTATTACTAACATTTTGTAAGTCGGCTAACTAACCGACTTCTTTGGTTTCGTAATATAAGTTTTCATTTTGTTTTATATATTAAAATATACACCCCCTCATTTCACACACGTGCACTTTTATTATTATTATTATTATAAACACTCGTCTAAATATACCATATTTCAAATAGTTAGTTGGCTTGACCTTTACTCATTTAATACTAGATGATATGTAAATTTAATATTTCTTGCATTAGTAGCTATTATATCAGCGTTTAGGGTGTCATTTTCTATGGCTTCTAACATAGAAATATGTAGAGGTTTCCATAGGATTTAGTTTCACAACTTACCTACTCGTTTCTCTGATGAGTGTACTCACATTTTGGGGTTGTTACAATCTACCCCCCCTTAAATTAGATTTCGTTCTCGAAACCTGTCCAATCATGAATAACTAAGGCTATGATTTCTTAACGTGAAGTGTATCTCAGCTAACTTTGGATCATGGGTTAGGTAGTTCAACTCATGTTTAAAGTTGGCATTGAGAATATGTTATCGTCTTCGCTAATAATGGCATGTATTAAAGACAACATGAGGTACTATAGTGCATTCTTAATTTTCTAAGGGATTCCAACTAACATTTGAACTACCAATATTTGGCATCACTTAAAGTCCTTATACAATTAAACTCGTTGCACATTATCAATCTTTTCTAAAGGCTTATTCGTGACTTAGATAAAGTCTTATAGCGGTTTTGAATCTCAGGTAGTTTAAAGGGAAGGTTGGCATCAAATGCCTTTCTTATTTATACTACAATATATTTCTAGATCTAATTCGATTCTTATTCAGCTTTATTCTTGTGAGTAGGTTGGGGATATCGAATTCGTTTTAACTTATAACTTAATTACACAACTGATGTGTCTAGGTGATTCGATTAAGGTCGTACTTGGTTCTAGCCTCTTAATAACATTCTAGGGCTTCATCTAAGGTCATTATACATACATATCCATCTATATATACCCTATACAATATCTATTGGCATTTCCCACAACTAGACCGTGCAAACAAGTTTTACTGGCATAATCCTAAATACCTACTGCATTCTTATCTTCTTGCCTATTATCTATGATATCAATACAATATGATGTTTGCGAGATCATAGTAGTGTCATTAATTAACCTTCATACTGGCCAGGTATGAAAGTAATCAATGCTACATACCATGATACTCCCAACTACCATATGGTACTTCTATCATAGAAAGTCCAGCATACCTATCACATTCTATCTCATATTGGCATTCGACTACTAACACTGGCGTTTCTACTTGGCTTACGAATTCTAGTTTAAGTCTAGATACTATTACGAGTAACTAAATCCCTTAAACTTAGGCTCTGATACCAAAATGTAACACTCGCATCCAGGGTCCTGCCTGCGTGCCTGTGGGTAACGGGCCCACAAACAAAAATCGATCCCACGGGGTGTCACGTTTTTCTTTATCGATACACAAAGTTCTACACAGCTAAAGTCTTTATCTTATTTTAAATCAAAAGCCGAGTCTAGTACCAAGATCTAATCTATTATGTTAGTCTCTTCAACAGTCCTTGGTAGCCGTTCCAGATGCCCTAGTCCTCCTATCACCAATCCTGCATACGATAGGCACCTAGGATGTGTGCCCAAAAAATATTTGGGATTCAGCACAATGCTAGTGAGTTCATGAACATAACAATATTCAAAATCACAGGTTTATCGACTATAGCATCAAGCAGATATATCTATGGAAAGCAGATAAGAATAGAGTAAGCACAGTATGTTTCACATAACCAAGCTATGTGTACAAAATCCATTGGCTAAAGCAGAATCATACAAGCACCCCTCAAGCATCCTATCAAACATTGCCACATATCACAGATGCTAAACATAGTTGATTCTACAGTTATTACCAATTAACAGAACATCACATCTTGTTTTAAAAGCAGTTCAGAGGAACTCACCTTTGCTTTATAGAGGTCTATTCTAATCAGTCCAAATTTGGTTACCTGATCAAGACCGATACAATCTTAAGTACTAGTTAAATAAGTAGTGGGTACTAACTAGTCATTGCTATGGTCACTTTGGATAACCCTACCTAGTTTAAGAATAGGTGATCAGTCCATGCGTAAATTAGGGTCATGATATCCAACATCTACCTTGACTATGATCATAAACTCTACTCTTAATATTATACTACTTCTAATATTGTATTAATAACTTAATTTGAAAAATTAATTTAATCTCAATCAATAATGAAAGAGATACTTGATGATACCCAACTTAAAGGTTGCATGTATGATGTTTCTCAACCGAAGTGAAGCACTTCTATTAATAACATTCTGTAAGTCGGCTAACTAACTGACTTCTTTGGTTTCGTAATATAAGCTTTCTTTTTATTTTATATATTAAAATATACACCCCCTCATTTTAAGTCGGCCAACTAACTGACTTCTTTGGTTTCATAATATAAGTTTTCTTTTTATTTTATATATTAAAATATACACCCCCTCATTTCATACACGTGCACTTTTATTGTTATTGTTATTGTTATTGTTATTGTTATTGTTATTGTTATTTCTGTTATTATTATGTAACACCCTGGACCTAGGGCCAAAATTTTTAGCGTCTAAAAGTATTATATATAAACCAATGGTAAAATAATTATGTAGAATCAAATACGAAGCCAAACCGATAAGTTACTTGATTATTTTAACAACAGAATATTATTATACGCGTTGCGAGAACGGACCGACACCCGTTAACGAACCTGACCCGTAACTATTGCTTAGTCAATAGCTTGGGACACATGTCACTAAAATCAAGTGACACATGCCCCATCTAGTACCTTGACAACACACCCCAACCGAACCATTTGTAGTTGATGGTTTTGATAAAAACCATCTGATATTAAACCCACTATATAAACCCCTAAACACCCACCCTTTAGACTGATGAATCTCCATTCCTATTAAAACACACACATATAATGTTTAGAGAGAGAGAGAGTTAATCGAGAGAAAGAGAGGCCACTGGCCTCCGGCCGCCCTCTATGGCGGAGCGCCGGTGAGCCACGGCGGCAACCACCCCACCTCCTCTTTCCTTATTAACCAACACACATATATCCGGTCCCCATAACAGATCTGTTAGCCGAGAGAAAGAGAAAGAGAGACTAGAAACCTTAGAGTTAGAGAGAGAAAGAGGTATGTATCACATTGGGAGAAAAGGAGCGGTAGAGAGAGAGAGAGACTGACGGGAAAGGAAGAAGAAGCAACAGTGGCGGCGGCGTCTCCGATTACAGGTTATGGTAAGATTCTGATGGGTTTAGGGATTCCGATTATAGCTCCGATAACCAAGGTAACTTGATGACTTTTCTTCCATTAGTGATAATATAATAATAATAATAGTAGACTAAGGAGATGGATTGTTACTATTAAAAGGATGGTGAGAGTTTTGGTTGTTCTCAATGAACAGGGGTTAAATGGTGGTTATAGTTAGGACTGTGGTGGTGGTTTTGAGTGGCCGACGGCTGGTGTACCGGGTCAGGGAAGAAGATGGCGTTGGACGTTATAGTGGTGGTCTTGGGTTCCGGTGGTGGTTCGAGTTATTACAGGTGTGACTATAATTATTAAGGGTGGGTTTGATAAGGTGAAAATGGTGGCTGAGAATGGGGTACAAGATGAATGTGGGAGATGATGGGCATGTTGGTAGTAGATGATGATGATGGATTAAAAAGCTGGAAATAATTTGGGTATTTTGGTGGTCGGTCAACCATAGTCAAAGAAGGTTTCGGTCAAAGTCAGCCACTGTCCGGTCAACGTAGGTCAAGGGTGGGACAACTTGATGAAAGGAGAGGTATAAAACTTGGATCCTTTTATTGTTTAGGTTACTATTGGACATGGTTATCACGTGTGGGGCCTTGACTATTGTCCGAACCTAGTCGATTGTATAAATACTAACTAATAAACGTAAGATATGAGTATATTGCATGAACTAACAACTTAACAAACACATTATATTCGGATGATAAGGTTAGTTTGGGACATCGGACATTAGAGATATTGGAACACTAGACCAACCTTGTGGATATTGGACTTGGAACCATAGGATTCATTGTTAAGACATAAGTGACATTATATATATATATATATATATATATATATATATATATAATTTGGCTATACATAATGGTTGGTAATAGAGACATATGGATACTTGAACATCTAGACATGCGAATGGAACATTCGGACGAGTATTATACATGACTATTGAAACATTAAGTGATATATATATATATATATATATATATATATATATATATACGAATAACATTTGGAACTTAAGGGACTACGTAAACACCATATTATAGACATTGGTTAGTTAGTACAAATGGGACATAAAAAGGTGAACCCAACAAATAGAAGTTCGTATAAAGAACCTAAGTGTGCCCACACGTGTAACCGCGATAATGGTTACACGCGCTAATGTTTATGAACATTGAATAGGATCTTGTCAAAGGGTTGATAGATGGAAACTGGACGAGGAATATTATGTGACCGTGTGAATGCAACCAAAGGTGAGTTCGTGTACTTCCCCTTTTTTTGTTTTCACTGTTTTGGGGTGAATACATGCTTGTGTGTGTGACTGTTTTATGTAAACTGTGTGATGTAACGGGATACTTGGCTGCTGGTTATACTTTACACTCATTAACTCAGATGTGAGCCGACTTAATATATGGGTAGTACTACTTGGGGAAACCCCCACGCAAAGTGGACTCGGGACGTAAGGGCCCGGGAAACCCTCCACGACGGTTATGGGACCATTACGGCATATATTTTGCTAGGACCTATAACGGCAGTAGATAGTGTCCAGGTAGGGTTGAGGTGTTGCTTGTTACATCACGTGTGTTAAACTATTGGTAACTTGTAAACTGGTTTACGAACTGATGAAACTGTTTTGGTACCACTTGATAACTTACACGGACTCATCGGCTTATTTGCTGACCCAACTCTTTTTAAGCATGTGTTCAGGTACTGCATTCGGATGATTTTGTAGCATACGGATTATGTTCGTTCGATAGCTAGTAGCGGATTAGAGGTTATTGGTAAGAAGATTCGGCTATATGTTGCGGTTAGAGCATATAGAGATGTGGAATAGAGATTGGATCGACTAAGGATTACACTGCTTCGACGACCGCCGCGTCTCGTCCCTGCATAATTGCTAGTTTATTTATTTAAGTTGTGTATTTATATTTTTGGATTAGAATTTGTATTAAAAACATTGATTTTAATCATCGTTGCTTCCGTTGTGCAAGTCTGTTACCTAACTGACGTAACGTCCAGCCCCCTCCTGGTCGGGTTGTTACAGTTGGTATCAGAGCAACGGTTGGGGCGAAATAGGATATCTCCAGATATCCTATACCGCACCAGGACAACTTAGAGAACTTAGCGTTTAAGGCTCTAAGACTACCTAGCTAGGGAATGCCTTGAAACTACATAAGACTGGCCAGAGTAAGAAACAAAATAAGTCGAGACTTGAGTACCTGAACACTAGAATGCTTACCAGGACCTGGAACCAGTGTGATAGTATACGAGTTACGAGTGATACGTGAAAAATGACTACGACGGAAACTATTAGGACAATCTTGTGAGGTAAATTGACGATTACACTTGATATCACGTAATCGTAAATTTACAGGCACGCGAAAGTTCTAAGAAATCCGAAGAGTCGCCGAGGCTTTTAGGTGGTAACTAGGATAACGATGAACTTAAGTAAGGAAACGAACCATGTTAGAGTCGTAAACAATTATATGATACACTTGTATGACGAGAGTAAAAGTTTGGAACTAGACATACTTGGTGCGACATGCGTGTTACGATTATATATGTATATGTATATATATCTCCATGACTATAGTAGTACCTATATATGCGTAATATGATTAATAGTATTATGTTTAACTAACTTATTATGACTAAGATGTGAGCTAACCATAAAGACTAGGTACCTCGCCAAAGACTTGGCACAACAATTTGAAAAGAACCCGAAAAGCCAAGATGAGGCGTGATCAACGTAGCAAATGGATACTAGGTAACCCGATAAGTTTACTTTCCAAATAGTTGTCGTCCATTAATTATGCGATACATGTTTAGGTATAGATTAAGTTTTGCATTACCAATTAAATCGAAAATAAGAAATTAAGACATTGGTTTCTAGGATGTTTTATTCAAGGTTGATTAATATTGATTCTGACAGATTTAAGTAAAATGTGTTGGAGTCGAAATCGTATAACAGGTTTTAAGATGATTCGAGAGTAATAAATGGTAAGGAGGCAGCCTAGACTCAGGAATGACGCAAATATATGACCAGCCATTGTCTTCGCCAACACGAGAAAACTAGGAATAAACGCTACCAAAGGTATTCTTAAGGGATAATACATATCGCGCTACTTTAAGACTCTATGTTATCTCTAAGAATAGCGACAATCTTTGGAGTAGTTCTCTTAAACTTTTAAGCATAGAGACGAGTATTCGTAAGAAACATGTTAGAATTATATAAGATAAGACCTAACGGGGGGAGTGGGTGTGTTCGCGATAGTTGTTATAAGGAATATTTGTCAAGAATGAAAGAATACGATCAAAGTTTAATAAGAAAAATCTTTGGAGATAGCGATTCGATCATATGACAAACTAAGGTTTAAGGTACTAAGCAAATGTGGTGCGCCAATAGTGTGTTTTGAATAACTAACTTTTCTATGTTCATTAACAACTAGTCGCCATACCGTACACCACCTGTCGTAGAAATTTTGAAGCTTTAAAAATTCAACGATATGGTCGTTGGTATAGATAGAATTAACCACAATATTAGGTATACAAGTTAGCAAGAATAGTGTATAAACATTAAGATAGAGTCTTTTATAAGACCCTTATTTTGGAAAGTTTAAGCGACACCAGGATATAGATTTTGAGGACTAGTGACTTCTATAACATACGTAGGACTTCCCTATTAGGTACATATAAAATATGTTTATCTACCTTGTTTTTGGGGAGATATTCAGTATGTGTACGAGTGTCATTGGTGTGGTGGGTTAGCTGCGGTACACCCTATATATAAACACCAATGATGCATCGGAAACAAGACTAGAAATCAAACCAAAAACAAAATGTAATATTTGAAATCTCTAGTACATTTTCGAGGTTACCAAAGGTGTGGTGGGTTGGCTGCGGTACACCCTATATATAAACACCTACGGTACATCGAAATGGAACTGGGAGTTTAATCAAGGACAACCCTTAGTCTATCAATAGATAAACCATCTGTTTCAAACCTGAGCATAACATAAGGCATAGTATGGAACCACAAAGATTTGTGAATAAGTTTAAGAAGACAATTATGTATACAAGTATTTAGACCTGAACATTGAATCCAAGTATGGGATATGTTGTGTATGTCCGATGGATAGCCTGAAAATAATTCCTAGGACGGAATTCTCTTAACGGGGGGAGAATGTAACACCCTGGACCTAGGGCCAAAATTTTTAGCGTCTAAAAGTATTATAAATAAAACAATGGTAAAATAATTATGTAGAATCAAATACGAAGCCAAACCGATAAGTTACTTGATTATTTTAACAAGGGAATATTATTATACGCGTTGCGAGAACGGACCGACACCCGTTAACGAACCTGACCCGTAACTATTGCTTAGTCAATAGCTTGGGACACATGTCATTAAAATCAACTGACACATGCCCCATCTAGTACCTTGACAACACACCCCAACCGAACCATTTGTAGTTGATGGTTTTGATAAAAACCATCTGATATTAAACCCACTATATAAACCCCCAAAACACCCACCCTTTAGACTGATGAATCCCCATTCCCATTAAAACACACACATATAATGTTTAGAGAGAGAGAGAGTTAATCGAGAGAAAGAGAGGCCACTGGCCTCCGGCCTCCCTCTATGGCGGAGCGCCGGTGAGCCACGGCGGCAACCACCCCACCTCCTCTTTCCTTATTAACCAACACACATATATCCGGTCCCCATAACAGATCTGTTAGCCGAGAGAAAGAGAAAGAGAGACTAGAAACCTTAGAGTTAGAGAGAGAAAGAGGTATGTATCAGATTGGGAGAAAAGGAGCGGTAGAGAGAGAGAGAGAGAGAGACTGACGGGAAAGGAAGAAGAAGCAACATTGGTGGCGGCGGCTCCGATTACAGGTTATGGTAAGATTCTGATGGGTGAAAATGTTGGCTGAGAATGGGGTACAGGATGAATGTGGGAGATGATGGGCATGTTGGCAGTAGATGATGATGATGGATTAAAAAGCTGGAAATAATTTGGGTATTTTGGTGGTCGGTCAACCATAGTCAAAGGAGGTTTCGGTCGAAGTCAGCCACTGTCCGGTCAACGTAGGTCAAGGGTGGGACAACTTGATGAAAGGAGAGGTATAAAACTTGGATCCTTTTATTGTTTAGGTTACTATTGGACATGGTTATCACGTGTGGGGCCTTGACTATTGTCCGAACCTAGTCGATTGTATTAATACTAACTAATAAACGTAAGATATGAGTATATTGCATGAACTAACAACTTAACAAACACATTATATTCGGATGATACGGTTAGTTTGGGACATCGGACATTAGAGATATTGGAACACTAGACCAACCTTGTGGATATTGGACTTGGAACCATAGGATTCATTGTTAAGACATAAGTGACATTATATATATATAAATATATAATTTGACTATACATAATGGTTGGTAATAGAGACATATGGATACTTGAACATCTAGACATGCGAATGGAACATTCGGACGAGTATTATAGATGACTATTGAAACATTAAGTGATATATATATATATATATATATATATATATATATATATATACGAATAACATTTGGAACTTAAGGGACTACGTAAACACCATATTATAGACATTGGTTAGTTAGTACAAATGGGACATAAAAAGGTGAACCCAACAAATAGAAGTTCGTATAAAGAACCTAAGTGTGCCCACACGTGTAACCGCGATAATGGTTACACGCGCTAATATTTATGAACAATGAATAGGATCTTGTCAAAGGGTTGATAGATGGAAACTGGACGAGGAATATTATGTGACCGTGTGAATGCAACCAAAGGTGAGTTCGTGCACTTCCCCTTTTTCTGTTTTCACTGTTTTGGGGTGAATACATGCTTGTGTGTGTGACTGTTTTATGTAAACTGTGTGATGTAACGGGATACTTGGCTGCTGGTTATACTTGACACTCATTAACTCAGATGTGAGCCGACTTAATATATGGGTAGTACTACTTGGGAAAACCCCCACGCAAAGTGGACTCGGGACGTAAGGGCCCGGGAAACCCTCCACGACGGTTATGGGACCATTGCGGCATATATTTTGCTAGGACCTATAATGGCAGTAGATAGTGTCCATGTAGGGTTGAGGTGTTGCTTGTTACATCACGTGTGTTAAACTATTGGTAACTTGTAAACTGGTTTACGAACTGATGAAACTGTTTTGGTACCACTTGATAACTTACACGGACTCACCGGCTTATTTGCTGACCCAACTCTTTTTAAGCATGTGTTCAGGTACTGCATTCGGATGATTTTGGAGCATACGGATTATGTTCGTTCGATAGCTAGTAGCGGATTAGAGGTTATTGGTTAGAAGATTCGGCTATATGTTGCGGTTAGAGCATATAGAGATGTGGAATAGAGATTGGATCGACTAAGGATTACACTGCTTCGACGACCGCCGCGTCTCGTCCCTGCATAATTGCTAGTTTATTTATTTAAGTTGTGTATTTATATTTTTGGATTAGAATTTGTATTAAAAACATTGATTTCAATCATTGTTGCTTCCGTTGTGCAAGTCTGTTACCTAACTGACGTAACGTCCAGCCCCCTCCTGGTCGGGTTGTTACATATTATTATTATTACTATTATTATTACTATTATTATTATTATTATTATTATTATTATTATTATTATTATTATTATTATTATTATTATTATTATTATTATTATAAACGCTCATCTAGATATACCATATTTTGAATAGTTAGTTGTCTTGAACTTTACTGATTTAAGTAAATTTAATATTTCTTGCATTAATAGCCATTATATCAGCGTTTAGGGTGTCATTTTCTATGGCTTCCAACACAGAATTATGTAGAGGTTTGCATAGGATTTAGTTTCATGACTTGCCTACTCATTTCTCTAATGAGTGTCCTCACATTTTAGGGCTGTTACAAATAAGCTCTATAAATCATACCAAGTTCTTCATCACCCTAGCCACACCAAAGAAATCTAGCCAATAATTGGCTTTACGATAAGCTCACAAAGATTGATTTTACAAGAAATCATGATGAGGGTTGGATGGAGATTTATAGGTGTGTTGAAGGACTTCTAGGATTTTTCTCTCAAAAATAGGATAAAACTAATGTTTATGGTCCCAAGCTTCAAATGCCACTCAAGAACCTTAGAATGATGATTTGGGGGCTAGAGAGCCCCCTTGGTAGGAGAAAGAAGTGTTTTTAACAGTAGAGTCGGATAGAACGAGATAAAAGGGATGGCAAAATGAAAACTAGAGTCCCCTATTTATAGGCAGTCTGACAGGCCGTGAACGGCCATGCACACATATGTGCATGCCCATGCGAAACATCTGAGAGCAGTCCATAGTCCTTTCTTGTGACGTTGTGGGGTCAGTTAGGCTGCCTACCCATGCACACTTTGTGCACGCCCATGCATGCCATGTGGCGTAACTGCTTTTCTTCCGGAACCTTTGGTGACATTTTTGTTGGTGCACGGCCGTGTACAGGGTGTGCACGACCATGCATCTGACATTTTTTCCTTGTGCATAGCCGTGCATAAGGTGGGCACGGTTGTGCATGTCAGTGCAAATTACCTTTTCTCTTCCCTTATACTCTTAATTGTTGACTCGTTGACCAGGGACTAGTGTATCGCTGTGCAACATCTGATGCCGCTCTCAAAGTCTTCAATTCTTCATCTTTTGTGATATTCTCTGCTCCTCATGTAAAACATGTGTAAGTCTCAGCGCATATCCTCACAATATAATTCTTGAGTCTGAGTAAAACCTTTTGCTACTTACCTTACTTTAAATTTATGCATATTTCCATCCATTTCAGAATTCTTCTTGAAAACCTAGTTATGTCCTACAACATGGCAATCAGGAAAAAGACCAACCAACTGCAGACTTAGTTGTTACACATGGATTGTATCTTAGTGCCTAGGCTTCGAACCATCTTTCAGACATAGAATATGAAATTGTAGACTTGTAGTTAGTGTGTTTAGCCTTATTCACTAAATAAATGTCAACATCATGCATGAGAAATCCATACCTGTCAAGCTATTTTTGAATTCTACACTTCTAAGGACCCTCGATGTTATAGCTGATTCCTGAATAAGGACCCTTGCATTTAGACACATGCCATATCTTATGCGACGCTCAGTACACCTTTTTAGTTGGAGTAAGATTGAAGATTTGAGCACCAGTTTCAAGAGCCTAACTCCAAAAGGAGTAAGGAAAATTCATATGACCCATCAATAATCAAATCAATTCTAATATGTATGATGTCTCCTTTCACAAACACTGTTGCATTGCGGTGTTCCAATTGAAGTAATTAGAAAATGATATTCACATTCTACAGATGTTCATCAAATTCATAAGTCAAGTAATTGCCACCTTGATCCAATCGAATGATTTTTATTGTTTTTCCGAACTGATTTTCTATTTCATTCATAAAACCTTATCATTAAAATCTGACATACTATTCTATATTAAGGATTCAACCAATCTTTTTTTTAAATTCACTTTCATTATCACCGCCCCGGCAAAGCCCTCAAAGCAAGGACCGTCGAGAAACATTACAACATGTACAAAGGCGACTCACACGACTCTTCCCATGATAAATCCTTAACAGTAGACCTATGTTTATACCAAAAGAAAGGCAATCTTTTTATACTAGCAATAACAAATCTCGCGGTCGTCTTCTTGTTTTGAAGCACCCTTTAATTCCTTATGGTCCAAATGCACCAAAAAGAAACAATAATAATACCGTGAATGATCATTTTCCTTCTTTTGCCATCCCCCACATCTTTAAAGGATTCCAATAAATATCGAAACTAAAAGCGAAAAGGGGATTCAGCCTGCACCAATTACTAACAACGGCCCAAACCTGCTAAGCTAACAAACAACCCAAGAAAAGATGTTCTACCGTGTCATCTCCCCAATCACATAAAGCGCATGTCGAAGATCCCACATTAACATTATGCTTGATGAGCTCGCTTTTCACCGGGAGGCGACCCATATCAGCCTTCCAAACCAGAACACTACATTTAATAGCACCCCAATTCACCCACTTTAACACAAAAATGTTCGGAATCTCTCTTTCCTTTTAGAGTAGATCTTTAACACCATTAGTAACCCACTATTAGAACCCAAAGACCAGCGCCAAACGTCTTCTGCCGATAAACCTACCATATACCTCCTCTAATTCAGTAAATTCTCTGTTGCACATAGTAAACATCCGCCCCTTAATATTTGTAACACCCCAACTGGTGGTAGAAATATCGAGGTGTCACATAGTGATGATTGTTCAAACGCTCATGGTACTAAAATGTAAATATTTTATTCAATGCTTCAAGTTACAATTATAGATATCATAAAGTACAAATACTATTCCACATGTTGCCTTGATTAAGTATTTACTAAGTCCACATGTCCTACATGAAATATCTCAACAATCAACATGAAACATGTATAAAAATAATTTTGTCTATATAAATAATGTTGGTGAGCATACATGGTTTGTTTACCTTTAAAATAAGTTTAAAGAATATGTTTTACAACTCATGTGTTAAGATTTATCAAGGAATTATGTAAACACGTAGTAAATAAACATGATAAAGTCAAACAAATATGATTCACACAAGCATCCTAGCACGTTTCAAAATGATTTGAGCACTGTAACATGTGTTTCGTCTATTTGAGCATTTGATCATTCGAGCACCTTAACCTAAGTTAAGTCTAGATAACGATTTCAAGCATTTAAGCATTTGTTCATTTGAGCACCTTAACTTTAGTTAAGTCTAGATAACTATTTCAGGCACACAATGTAAGTAAACTACGTTTAAGCCTAGCATAAAGCAACAAGATAACGAGACACGTAAATGAATTTTATGTAAAATGTTTATGAATAAGTGCATGTGTATGTTTAATATGTGTACATGAATCACCCTAAGAATGATATTTTTATGAAAAATAAATATATTCTGATAAAAAAATGTTCAAAACAAATTTTCCTTAATTTTTCTGATTTTATTTGTATTTAAAACTGGTTTATCAAATTTAAAATGTATTTAAATTATTAAAAATAGGGAAATCCATAAAAAAAACTGAATATTTATAGTCAAATAAATTAAGATTAAGTTTCTGATGTATAATCATAATTCTACAAAAAAAAGTTTATGTTAAAATCATTTGAAATTAATCAATTAAATATGATTAAAACAATTTAAATCAATAAAAATATGAAAATACAATATTTTTATAGAAGTATGAAAATTAAGTTTAGGGTGTCAAGAATTATCACCTAAATTTTTATAATTTTTGATTAAAATTGAATTTATTATGAATATATGAATATATCAAGGTATTTATACATATGAATTATATATAAATAGACTAAAAAAATAAATGGTCAAACTCGTGGTTCTAGGGATACGAAACCGAGTGTTGGTTACCTACACACATACGACCACTACACCAGCCTATGATTTCTCTGATTAATTTCAAAATACAAATAATTTATATAATAAAACATTATTCATCTTCTTCCCTAATGACTAACGTAAGAAACCCTAACCCTAGATTTTCTTAATCAAACCCGAATTCGACTATGAACATCAGAAGAAATAAGGGGTTTTTATTCATAACATAAGCAAACCATGAAAATCAATTAATTTGATTACCTCGACAATAAAAAGGCTCGATCAAAAAGAAAACGGCTGTGAGCTTTAAGCGATGATTCAACGACCTTCCAATGTGTTTGTGAAGAATTAGAGTGATGGGTAATGGTCAAAAATAGTGTCTGAGCAAGGGTAAAGCTTCAATTTATACATTTCATCGCAAAAATAGGTCCATGTAAACTTGATTCGGACTTTAAATCGACAGTTATAAAATAGGTTCATAAAGGACGAATAAGAGCAGGTTTGGGACATATGGACTGAATATCAATGGTCGCAAATGATTAAACTGAATTACACTTGTGAATTAATTGCATTAAAATCGTGTTAAGCGGCATTTAAAGGTGATTCCGGTATGTTGGCCGGAAAAGTAGTCTCCGGCGGCGACTTGTCTGTTGGAAAAACGGGTAGGAGGTAAAGAGGGGAGGGAAACCCATTTGAACTTTTAAAACTTGCCACAATCAGTCCCTAAGGTTTTAGTCTTGTATAAATTATGTTAAAACTTAATTATTCACAATAAAACTTCTTAATAACACTTTTATAAACTTCAACCACTCAAAAGAAATCTTTTAAGTTTGTATATAAAAAATCAAATGAAGCATGATTGTAAAACAAAATTGTAAGGTTTAATATAACTCAAAATTTATGAATTTGAGAATAAACAAAAAGTACAAGGACTGGATTTGGAATGCGTAAATATATGGACTAAAGTTATAATTTTGGTAAAAATTGTAAGGTTTAATATAACTCTAACCATGTCCTGTTCTGACCAATCTATCCGGCACAAGGCAATATTTTTGTCTATCTTCTACAAATAAATTCAGCCATTTAATGAACAAGGGATAATTGAATAACCAATGGTCAAACTAGAATTGTCGTTGCCAACAGTTGCCACCAAGTTCAAATGAAGTGGTTGGTCTCCAACAATTAAACCATCAATCGATTTAACAATAGACTTCCAGCAGCCTCCGAGCTGAGCATTTACTGGAAGAGAGAAATACCTATTGCGCGATTTGTGGCAGCTAGAAACAACCTTTTTCCATAGACTTCCATAATCTCTACAGAACCTATAACCCCATTTTATTAATAATGCTTTATTAACCTCCTTTAGACGTGGCACACCTAACCCTCCCGCTTTTTTACTAAGCGTAACGCTTTCTCAAGAGACCCGGTGAATCTTTTGACTATCCGAGTTACCCGACCACAAATTCTTTTTCATGAGTCTTTCCAAAGATGCGATGACAGTTGAAGGGGCTTTATAAAGAGATAGATAGTATATTGGAAGACTGACCAAAACCGCTTTAATAAGGGTAACGCGACCTCCTACGGAAAGAGTTTTAGCTTTCCAACCTAAAAGTCACTTTTCACCCACTTCAATAACTTTTTGCAATGGCAGCATTTATACATATTAGCACCCCACCAATATACCCAAATAATCGAATGGAACCATACCTTGACTACGACCCAACGTCTTAGTAGTAAGAGCAATCCCTTCTTCACTTTAACCAACTCCAAAGAAGTTAGATTTGCTCAAGTTTATTTTAAACCCCGAACACACATAGAAGCATCTATGAATTCTCGCCAATATCTCAATATTATCACCACCCTTCGACTAAGAACTTAATACCCTTAAAATATCCTAAAGAGCATGCTTTGTCTATCATACAAGATAAAGCTTCCATAACAACCAAGAACAGGACAGGAGATAATGGGTCACCTTGTCTAAGTCCCTTTTGAGAGTTAAACTCGAAAGTGTCAGCTCCATTAACCAAAACCGATGACCTTGCTGAAATCAGCATACCTTTAATCGACAAGCGCCATTTTTTAAGAAGCCCATTAGCTCCAAAATAGACAAAAAAAAAGGAGCAAATTAACATTATCGTAGCCTTTTTCAAAGTCTATTTTCTGCAAAAAAAAAAAAAAAAAAAAAAAAAAACTTGAATTTTTTTTCTTCTTCAACCAAGAAAGTACCTCATTAACAATCAAAGGACCATCACCAAAGAACCTGTCCTTAAGAAACGTCGATTGAGTTTCAGAAATCACCTAGTGCAAGACTTTTTAATCCTTTCCGCAAACACTTTAGAAATAACTTTACTAATAATTTCTATAAGCGTAATAGGACAATAAACTTTGAGGAGAACATGATTATCTACCTTTGGAATTAAAGTAATGAAGGCCGAACTATACCCCTTGTTAATCTAACCGGTCTGATAAAATGTATTCAACCAATCAACCATTTCATCTATGCTTAGTGAGACTCTTTACCCGATGCGGTGATAATTCGGCTTTGACTGATATCAGTTTGATTCATTATGATAAACAAAATACCCGTTTTTGATAGTTCTATGATGTAACCCAAAAAATAAAGCCATGTTTTACATCGATATAAGACAGCAAAACAAGTATTTAAACCAGTTCTAATAACACATATACAAATACCTAAGTTGTTCGGCTGGTATGACTTTGATTCATTCGGTACTTGTACTGTAGCTTATGATAGAAAAATACTTGATTTTTCATGCCTAGATGTTCTCAACAATATTTATAAATTAGTAGTTAGAGAAAAAAATAGTAAACATAGTCGCATATTCATCTTTTAAACTTAATGAAAAGTTTTTTTTTAAAGAAAATTCTAAAAAAATTGCTTAGTGAATATATTACAACAAGTGAAATTTAAACTTTTAAGAAAAAATATCATAGGCAAGTCACCGTTCCTTGAACAAGAGGGGAATGATCATTTTGAAAACACACTTTAGATGTGAAAACTCATGAAAGTCCTATGTAAAATTTTACTTTTTTTATGAAAAAAATCAGGGTATGTAATAAATATAGTTTTAATTGTTTTTATCAAAAGATAATAACAAAAGCACCAATTAAAAAAAAACTAAATAAAACATAATAAAAAAAACCTATGGAAGAAATGTGTAACACTAAACACCATAAATGTTACATATATATATATATATATATATAGGGAAATTATAAACTGAAAACCCCCTTAAGTTAAGAAAACTATGAAAACCCTTGTAAAAACCATCTAAATTTTTTTAATTTTTTTTGAAAAAAATACACAAGGTAACATACATGTACTAAAGCGTTTTGGGCAAAAAATAAAAAATGCGCCGATAGAATATTTAAAAAAAATAAACAAAGTTTGTGATGTTACATATGTAACAGAACATCAGTTGTTACATATGTAACAGTGCAAATTTTGTTTATTTTTTTAAAAAATATCCAATCGGCGTTTTTTTTATTTTTTCGCCCAAAACGCTTTAATACATGTATGTTACCTTGTGTTTTTTTTTTCAAAAAAAAAATAAAAAATTTGATAGTTTTTACAAGGGTTTTCTTAGTTTTCTTAACTCAAGTGGGTTTTCAATTTATCCTCCCCCTATATATATATATATATATATATATATATATAGGATCCGGATAATTTGAAAACTCCCCTCAGTTGAGAGAACTTAAGAACTCCCCTAAACCAATAATATTTTGACACATAGGCTAGTCATGATTTTTTTATTGGGGGGCATTTCTGTCAATTACCATACCCCTACCCCACCCCACCTCACATCTATTAAAAACGTTTTTTTTTTTTAAATTCAGTCAGTCTCATCTCTCTCTCTCACACGTTCTCTCTCTCTCTAAAAACACACACACAACACCGTCCCTCTCTCTCTCTTACTTTCTCTCTCTAAAATACTGAAGAACAGGGGGCAAGAAGAAGACGATGTCGATGGTGGGTTGGGTAGATGACGGAGGACGGTGGTGCATCTCTCTCTCTCACGTTCTCTCTCTCTCTAAAACACACACACAAACCGTCTCTCTCTCTTACTTTCTCTCTCTAAAAAACAGAAGAACAGGGGGGCGGATCTGATGTTTTGGTGGTCGATCTGATGTTTGATGGTGGTGACGGTGACGGTGGTGACGTGGTGGATCTGATGACGATGGTGAACGGTGTGGAGGTGGTGGTGAAGGTGGGGGAGGCGGTGGTGACGTGGTGGACCCGACGGCGGTGATGATGAACAGGTTTGTTATTATTATTATTATTATTATTATTACCATGACCATGAGGGTGGTGGTGGCTCAGTGGTGGTGGCTGAGGGTTGTGGTGGCCGAGGGTGGTGGTGGCTCAGACCATGGTGGTGGCCGACGGTATTATTATTATTATTATTATTATTATTATTATTATTATTATTATTATTATTATTATTTGTTACTATTATTATTATTATTATTAATATTTTCCTGTTATTATTTTTTTTTCTGTTATTCATTATTATTTATTTTTAATTTTCCTGTTATTAGTATTATTATTTTTTATTTTTCTGTTATTATTATTATTATTATTATTATTATTATTATTATTATTATTATTATTATTATTCTTATTTATTATTATGCCCATGAAAACAGGCCCTTTCATACACTGGTGTAAATTGGTGGTGGCTGAGGGTGGTGGTGGTTCAGCGGTGGTGGTGGCTCAGACGGTGGCGGTGCTCTGGCTCAGACGGTAAGCTTTTTTTTTTAATTATTAGTATTAATAATACAGTGTAACAAACCTAGGTTTCGTTAATATTTTTTCTGTTTGTTTTGTGATTGTTTTGAGGATGATATTTGCTGGTAAATGGTGTTTTCCTTTTGACAATGTATGACAGATGTTTGTCCGGATTTTATAGATTTTTGATTACACCTGTGTTTTTTTTTATAGAATTTTTTGTATATGGTGTCGTTTTTTGTATATGGTGTCGTTGGTGTACTTGATTAGGCCTTTAAAGAATCCAATGGTGCTTTGGTGTACTTACACTCGTGTCGAAAACTTTTTTTTTTGTATATGGTGTCGTTGGTGTACTTACACTCGTGTCGAAAACTTTTTTTTCTATATGGTGTCGTTGGTGTACTTACACTCGTGTCGAAAACTTTTTTTTGCCCCGTCTTTTTGAATGGTTACAATGGTGTCGTTGGTGTACTTACACTCGTATCGTTGGTGTATATGGTGTCGTTGGTGTACTTACACTGGTGTACTTACACTGGTGTACTTACACTGGTGTACTTACACTGGTGTACTTACACTGGTGTAAATTGATTTAAGTTATGTTTTGTGCAGGCTAGGATCTTATTTGTTGAAGACTTTACACCGGTGTAATTGCTTGAGCTAGTGGACAAGATAGTTTAGATGTAGGTTTCTTTTATGTTTTGCTGTGGATTTTGTATTTTGGTTATATTTTTCGTATTTCTTACACTGGTGTATTTTGATTTGTGGCAAGTTTTTTATTGCAAGATTTTGTAATTTTGGTTATGTTTTTCGTTTCTTACACTGGTGTAATTTTGGTCGAAGTTAGTGGTGTATTTTAAAAATTAAATCAGAATTTAAAAAATAAAGTAAAAAAAAATCTGATTGTTAAATATTTTAATTAAAAAAATCTGATTGTTAATATAATATTATATTTGTTTATTCTTCTCTCTCATGGTGATTTTTACTAAACTACCCTTTAAGCCTATTATTTTAATTAAAAAATGTTATTATATTTTATCATCCCACTAAAAGACAAAATAATCACAAGAATGAATCTCAACCATTGGATGACAAAGATCAACGGTCAAAAAGTGGTTCCTATGGTTCTCTCAACTCAGGGTGGTTTTCAAAGTATCCTAACCCTATATATATATATATATATATATATATATATATATATATATATATATATAAGGGGTGATTTAATGAGAAGAAACTTCATGTGAGAACAAAAAGAAGAAATTACATGATGGTTAAACATTAAATAGTTTAACTCTTCCTACATTAATTGTCATCTATCTAATTAATTAGTCATTAACACTTTATCCTACAAAAAGAGATTATGATATATTTTAAAAATGAGTTATGAATTTCATTTATTTAACTAGTTAGAGGGGGTTACAAAAAATAATAATCAATTTAACATTCAATACAATTATTAAATGAAAGCTTCCTATTGGTTGGAATCTGTTCTTTTTCTTCTTACAAAACATTTTCTTCTCATTTGAACTCCCCAATATGTATATATATATATTGCGTTTTTTTATAGAAACTCCTAAAAATGTGTATATTAGATACCCTAATTTTTGAAAAATAATATTTTTTTCATATGGTTTTATGGGTTTTCAATTTAGTCTTCTCCTAGATAATGTTTCCTATAAATATTATAACAAGTTGACAAAACTAGAGTTATCAAATTAGTATAAAATTGTTTAGAGTGAAGAATTACTTTAATGGGGTAGTTTAAAGATTAAATACAAATAGGTCTTAATATGCTAAACATGAACGTTAAAGGAGAGTTTTTCTATTATTTTTCTTTCTATTTGTTTAATATGTTTTCTAGATGGAAAAAAATGATTTTTTTGTATAGTTACTCTAGTAGAGTAACGTAGCATAATTACTATAATTACTCCACTAGAGTAATTAAATGATTATTTTTTAGATTTTAAGACTAAAAAATATGCTTAACAAGATGGAAAAAGAACTTAAAAAAAATTCCCCTCCACCTCTTACATTAAGAGACACTTATAGGTTAAAATTCATTTGTACAATAATCTTGCCTTACACTAATATACATGTATTTGTTATGTTTGAAGTAGGGACCTATCATCCTTGACACAAAAATTCCTCCACAATAAGGCAAAACTGCGGTTTAAGTTGGTACAATTCCATTTGTTACGAGAATAGTAAATCGACACATGTTATACAACGATCAAAAGTCATTAAACAAATACTACAATTAGTTTCAATAATACCCAATATAAAGTGTATCTTATGATATTTGAATGTTGTATGATGCAAATAAAAATAAAGTCATATCAAAAAATAAAATCATGTTTTACACGATTAAAAACATTAAAAACAATTATGGAAACTGGTTTTGATAATCTTGATACTGGTATTTAAGGTTTTTTGGTTGGTACGAGTTTAATTCGTCACATGTAATGTCTAGTATACATCAATTTTTTTTTTGTTAAAATCTAAGAAGTTAAAGAATGAAAGTTATTGTAGAAACATTAAATTCTAGCATGGGCTGAATCATGTATGTAGAAATTTATGGGATACCTTGTGAAGTCAGAACTTTCTACATAAAAATTTTACATAAAATGAAATCACTGTCAAACAATGATTTACGTGTATGTATGTCTACATTTGCAAATTGTTATTTAGATAGCGGGTCTTATACATATTATTAGTAATATGTTCATAAAATTACTAAGATTTATCATATGGGTGTTTTATAAATTTGTTACAAATTTAATAAGTATTTTTAGATTTAGTTCAATTGAAGAATTAATTGCCTTCCACCTTATGGTGGAATGGTACCGGGAAGTAAGGAAGAGACACTTGATCCTTGTGGTTATGGGTTCGACTCCTGATCCCTCCAGGTTTTACCGGTTCGCTAGCATCGTGCCTTCAGGCGGGTTTGCGGGCCGGGTTTTCCCTAGAATAGGAGACGGGTGGGCGCGGGGATGCTTCCACGCGGGTCGGGCCGCCTGAGGGAACTACCTTTCGCCTATGGGTGCTGTATACGGAGTTCCTATTGGTTGTTAGTTGGCCGTTCAAAAAAAAATGAAGAATTACTTTAATAAATACATATTTGTTATGTTTGAAGTAGGGCCAATATCCTATGACATGACAACAAGATAAACACATAATTGGTGTGATAAATATGGCGGTCCTTAGTGGTCACGATGCAAATGGAGCACTTTTTTCGTTGTTTGTAGATATATATTATGGACAGTAGCTTTGTGATGGAACATAAGTGATTGGTTATGTTAATTCGATGTCAGTCGAATGTTATCTATTCAAATCCATGTCACATATGTTTTACAAGAAAAGAAAAGTCACACGGGAGTTTGTAACCTTGGATTCATGGTCGGTTATCTTAAGTCGATGTCAGTCGAATGTTAATGAAACCTAAAAATGCAATATTTTATATTCTCTCAAATCAACCTACGTTTGACCTTCGATTCGTCCCATTCATCGTAGTATGCATGAATCACATTATAGTTTTGGGTTCGTCTAGTCTCACGTTCACAAATAACTATTTAACCCAGTGATATAGAGTGAAAGCAACAATAAAAGAGAATAATTTAATATTGAATAGTTATATCACACACTCTTCATGGATGATCCCTTCTAATTTTAAAAGACACTAGTTTATCTCCCAGGGGGTTTCAGCTATAGACAAATCTAATATGAAGTGATAAAATGTGTGTACCATAAAAAGGAATAAATTGTTTTTTCAGATTTATTTTTTTATTTTATTATTTTTGTTTTTGTAAATGATAGCACTCAATAAATCATAAAAACTACTCATAAAAAATATCATAGGTAAGTCACCGTTCCTTGAACAAGAGGGGAAGCACACTATTAAAAAATAGATCTAATGCAAACTTTTACAGGCAACCTTTTTCAAATGAGTTGCATTTGAGCCTATGGCAACATTGTTTAACATAAAGGTTGCATTTAGAATATCTAATGCAACCTTTTTTTTATACAAAGTTACAAATTATATTGAATTTGAAACCTTTTAAATAAAAGGTTGCCAATTTTATTCAAATTTGCAACTCTTGTTAGAAAAGTTGAATTATGCAAAGTTAAATGCAACTAATTTTTGAGGTTCGAATCCCACTCAGAGTATGGTTATTCTAAAATGAGGGGCTGGATTTTAGGGGGCCCGGGGACCGAACCTGAAGGGTGCGGGACTTCGTTATGGGTGTGTACCATTGTCCGTTAAAAAAAACTAATTTTTAAGGTAGCATAGTAAAAAGTCAAATTCAATTCTTGATAATAAAAGTTGTATTTTTAAAATTTATACGACTATTACTTTACAAATATTGTATGAACTAGATTATACCCCGGGAACGTCCCGGGGTTGAGAAATCTAATATGACATATTAATTTTACATATGAAATAGAATGGTAACGCTTTATGTTTTTTTTAGCGACTTGCTTATACATGATTAATGATTTACCTGAACACTTTATGTTTTTTTTTCTGTATGAACAAAACCCCACAACAAATAGTCGTTTTTTCCTCCGTTTTTTATATAGCACTATGGTACTCGTTGGAAAGATAATAAAACGCTCGTTAATTTGGTGTAATTTTTTTATTTAAAAAATGTCGTATATAAAAGATATTAACGTTTAAAAATTATGGAAGGAAACATAATAGAGAAAAATCTATTTTTATTTTTAAAATTTTATTTTCCTAAAATATCTCAATGCCACATGGGATGACACATGACACATTCAAAGAGGAGAATGCCTCTTTGAGTGCCATGTCATTAAAATGACTTTGGTTTATTATATGTATAGATAGATTGTATAGTTTATAACAAAACGGTAAGAGTATTTATATTTTTTTCAAATATGAAAATAATGGGCATGATTAAGATTCATTCGAGTTTCGCTTTTCCTTGGTTATCTTATAGATAATAAATTTTTATTAAAAATTAATATTTCAAATTGCCTTTTGTCATAGGGTTGCACAGCACTACAAATCATCCAACCCTCAAAACACTCTCCCTCAAATTTTGATTCGCGACGTCCAGTCCATAAGCGGCAATTTTTCAAATTTTAAAATTTTACTTTCCATCCCAATCCATATCAAACCTAATTACCTTAAAATTTTAGTTTCTCTCTCCAGTCTCCACTCTCTAACCTCCATAACTCAATTCAACCACTAGCGGCATTTATCTTATATCCGGTAATTGTGTGTGATTTTTTCGCCAAAAGGACTCGTAATTGGTTGTCAAAAGCTGTTTAATCACCAGAAGCTATTTAATAGCCCTTTGGGAAGGTTCAATCAGTTATTATATCCACCTTTAATCCTATTTCAGTAAGAAAAAAAGAAATGATTATTAAAATTATGTGAGTTTGTTCTTATATGCAATGATGTAACTATGTGGTTCTGTTTATTTTTATAGTTGGAATTGAATCTGGGATTAATTGAGTTTTGTAGTTCCATCATCTTAGTGTTTATATTTTAGCATTGTTAGGTTTTATCTTTGCACACCACTTGTTTGATGAAAAGCTACAAAGAGCACCATAACATAGAAACTACTAAACCCTTGCTTTAGTTTGAGTGAAACTTTTGATTCAGGTCCATCAACCATTACTCATTAGAGATCACATTATTATTTATTTATGAAAAAGGACCTTTGGAAAGCCATATGTATGCTGATGCATGTTGTATTATTGATGCTCCTATGGTCTACGATTCTACCAGTGGGTTATAGTTTTTATTTGTTGTTCTATATATTAATGACATAAATGTGGTTTGTATTTAATCCAATTCAGCCCCGTTTACGGCTGTGTGCATATATAATATATATATGTGTGGCCGTTAGTAAAGTTGTACTAATTTTAACGTTATTTTACCAATTTTCTGAAAATAACGTTAAAATAGACGGGCGATTAATCATGCATCAGGTGGTGACATTGATATCCAAAAGACAAGGGGGTACATGCACCAATCGGGTTTGTCCCGATTTCTACAACCTCACCTTGCGAAATCTATGGCTTTACTTATGGACGAACTCATCTTCATGCAATCCAAGTTTAATAAACGAAGATCCTTGCTAGCAGTTAACTTCTGGGTCTTTGATTTATATTGAATCTCTATCTGATTTATCTTCTTAAAATTTTCTTCATACATTTGATTTTTATTTCATCTTTGTTGAAGTTGCTTAGATTAATAATGGGTCATTGTTTTGAGATTCAAAGAAACCCAATTGAACCCCTTGCAGGTATCATAATTTTTTTTGTATGTTGCAGCCTCAAAGGCCCATCTAGGCACTTATTTGATTACAGATAAAATAATAATTCTACTTTTGATCTTTTTATTTAATATTTTAATGGTAATAAACTTTAAAAAAAAATTAAACTAGATGATGTTGAGATTGTTATTATGAACCTTGTTCCTATTTACGTCAATATAGTGTTTTTTATTATGTTAGTAGTTCATATGGAATTTCTTCTAAAAGGAGGCTGGATTATATAGAAGCCTGATTGAATCATATGCTTTTTATTTATTCATGAAACAATATGGCCGTATTGTAACGTCTCTTTTGAAGTATTCAAAGGTTCATTCTTTATGCAGGTTGGGCTAGTTTCGGATTATGATCTACTAGCACTTGATTTTGTATCAGGTAAGCCATAGCATGTTATAAGAGTTCTTGATTATTTTGGTCATATATACTTCAATGCATTAGTAGATACTTCCACCATGGGGGATAGATTTGAACCAACTGTGTAGTTATTAGCATCATCTTGTTTGGGTTTCCTTTTAATGAAAAGATCTCATTATTATGGAAAAAAATGTTTAAGAAGTTTTGCTTTTCAGTTTTAAGGTATGGGACATTTTATCTTCTGAGATGTCTTTGGGTTGAAACAGGTTGGAACCTTTAATCTTCTTAGATATGGATTAGTCTAGTAATTGGTTTAGAGTTTCAGGTTTTTAAGTGTTGGGTTTAGTGGTTGTCGTTTCCAAGAATTAAATTGTATTGTTACTTAAATATTTTTCACCAAGCAACTTCTATTGCTCGTTTATTAGTTTTTTTTAAATATAGTCTATTCTCTTATGAAGGAACAAATAAAGAACTATGAATCTCATGAAGATGGAAGTGCTTTGATTGATCCTTTTACGGTTGTAATGAACAAGGAGTATGATGGCTATCTTCAACTGACTTTATGGCATAGGTTTTACTAAAACAAATATGAAAAAAAAAGGATGGGGGTGAGGAACCATACATGCTTTCGGGTAGACTTGTGGAATCATACATGATTCTAGGTGGGCTTATGAAGTCATCCAAAGGAAGGCTTGAAGTTGAAGTTTCTAGGAACTAGAAGCTAGGTAGCCGAACTAACAAATACCTGTTGGACTACTTTAGGATCTTAGAGATGAGTAGAAGGTTTTCGTTATTTTTTGTTATTGTAATTGACAATTTGTTTTGATTACATTTTTATTTGAGTTTAGACATATGCCAAATTACGATATAAAATTATTTATTAACATTATAATGTTGGCGTAATTGAGGTACCATTGCATATTAGTGGAAACTTCAGTGCTTCAAACAATTATTCTATGAAGTTGCATTCGACTATAAAAGGTTGCATTTGCCATCACTAAAATCTTGAAAAAAGTGTTGCATTTGATGTATAAAAATGTTGCACTTGAATGTTAGAAAAGTTGCATTTAAAAGTAAAAAAGAGTTGCATTAGCATAAAAAAATGTTGCATTATAAAAAGGTTGTGTTTGTATAGTAAATGCAACCTTTTAAAAAAAAAGTTGCATTATCTAACAAAAAGGTTGCATTAGGCCTAATGCAACCTTTTCAAGGCCTAATGCAACATTTTGCTAGGGTTGCATTAGCTTTAATTTCTTGTAGTGGCATTATTTTGAAAACACACTTTAGATGTGAAAACTCATGAATGTCCTATGTAAAATTTTAATTTTTTTATGAAAAAAATTAGGGTATATAATAGATATAGTTTTAATAGTTTTAACAAAAAATAATAACAAAACCACCAATTGAAAAAAAAAACTAAATAAAACATAATAAAAAAACCTATGGAAAAAATGTGTAACACTAAACACCATAAATGTTATATATAGGATTTTGATCATTTGAGAACCACCATTTAGAGAGAGAACTAAAGAACCAAGTGTGAACACAAAAACCCCTCCACCAAAAAATAAAAAAAATAATAAAAAATTATATAACCTAAAAAAAATAAAAAAAAATAAAACAAATAAATGCACCAAAATGTTTTTTTAGTGTTAATCTTTCTAAAAAAAATTAAAAAAATACAAAAAAATAAAAAAAAACAAAAAAATGGCTTTTATTACGTCATATTTACGTCATGTCTGATGCACATGTGCATTTTGCCGTTATATATATACAGAGGCGGTCCTGAGAATTTAATTGTCTCGGCCAAGCCAAAGAAAAAGGCCTTAGGCACTAGCGAATCATGTATAAGAGGTATTTTTTTAATGGACAATAAACGTTATATCAATAAATATAGCAAAAATATATTATTATTTAGATCAGATTAGATAATTCGATATTTGGAATATTTGGATCAAACTACACTCAATATAAGTTATAAGGGTTTAGATTAATCATAAATGACCCAAAGACATTTTAAGTTTTTGTTTTTTTTAGAGATGACCCAATAAGTTTTTCGTTTTCATATACACACAATGGCGGATCCAAAAATTTTGTTGAGGGTGTGCACGATTTACGAACATGTCCGACCAAGGATTAAAGTAAGCTTGGCAAAACCAACGGGTCGTGTTAAGTTGGGTCACGTGAGCCGATGGAATTTTTTTATAATATATACCATATTATGTTAGAATGTGCTTTTAACCCATATTGTAAAAAAATGTTAAAAATGAAATTTTAATTATATTTTTTCCATTCCACAGGTATTTAGCAAACATCGTAAAATGACATCATTTATTTAATCTATATAAATGAATGTAAAAAAACAATAAAAGACAAACATATATCTTTTAACTCTTATCATCTTTTGTTTGACCCACATTATAATCATTTTTAAGCTAAATATATAAATTCATTGTATCTCTTTCATCATCTTCAAATGCATCTTCTCAAAGTCTCCACCATTTCTCAAACAAACAAAAAACAGAGCAACATGTATTATTTAACCTCTTTCTATTTTTAAATTTTGTTTTCTTTCTTTATCTCGGAACTATTTGTTGGGCCTTTAAATATTTTCAATGGTGCCTTGTTATTTCTAAAGGGGATTGTTATAATTTTTCAACAAACTTTTAGAAATTTTTGTAGTAAAAAACCCATGCCTTTGCACCTCCTGAACATAGCATGCATCCACCCCTGTAGATATAACATAAAATTTTGGCCCCTTTAAAAATCGGGCCTCGGCCGGGGGTGCGGCTCGCCCACCCCCAAGGCCGGCCCTGTATATATACATACATATACCGTATGCACATGTCCATTTCACTATTAGAGCACACTTTTGAATAAATTATTAATTACCATAATGAAATTATCATTTAATGGACGTGATATGATATATAAGGTGGAAAAAAATTTATTCAATGATCATTAAATAAACGTGAAAAGCATTTCACTATTATAGTTAGGTTGGGTTTAGCTTTAGGATTTAGTGTTTAGGTATGATGGGAGGGGGTTAGGTTTTTTGGGGGATGGGGTGGTGGGTTTAAGTTTTTGGGGTTTGTGGTGAATAAACTTAAAAAAACCTCTATATAAAACTATAAAATAAGATAATTTTACTATATGCACATGTGCATTCAACTATTATAGTTATGTTTTTTAATAGGTTTAGCTTTAGGGTTTAGTTTTTGGTATAGTGAAAGAGGGGGTATCTTTTTGGGGAAACGGGATGGAGCGTTTTGGTTTTTGGGGGGTGTGGGGTTAGCTGCACATGTGCATTTCACAATGGGGGGTGGGGGGTTGGGCGGTGTGGGGGATGAGGGTGTTTAGGTGTTTAGGGGGTGAGATGGGTGGGTTTAGGTTTTTAGGGGGGTGGAGGTGGGGATTTTAGGTTTTTTTTGTTTGTGTTCACACTGGTTCTCTGGTTCTCTCCCTAAAGTTAGTTCTCGTATTGTCACACCCTCAAATTTCCACTGCGGGGTTTTACCGCGAGGCGCATGACCTACCAGGATCCCATAGCCATAAGTCATATGAACGAACTCTAAATGCCCAAACCATTTAGTTCGTTTTCAAAAACAAGTTTAGTTAAGCTGCGGAAGCGTAAACCAGATTAAACCTTTTAAATACCATGCGCAAAACAACGCGCCCAAATCAAAACCATATGAAAGAAAACGTATAAGCATGATATATAATTTAGGTGTATGCCCAAGACCCAAATGCAGGGAACATGCAGTGCTTCCTAATCGTGAAACCGGAAGCTAACTACCCGCAAAAGCATGTAAATGGTGGGTCAACAAACAATGTTGGTGAGTTCACTAAGTAAAGTAGGTGAGTAAGTAAAAGCGTAGGTTTCCCAAACCACGTAACCAAGTAAAAGCGTCAGTCTCCCAGACCACATAACAACAAGTAAGAACGTCGGCCTCCCCGGCCACAAGTAAACAGCTAATTCACATGCCAGGGGTAGCTAACCCACTCATGATAACTAATACCGGCGAATACCGAACTACTAATGAACGAGTTCCCTCAACAGGGAGTATAGTGCCTTGCGTCATTGCCCATGAACAATGACATATGTTTTAAGTTATTAGTTCACACCCATGCTCCCAGCACGATGAGAGGTTTGTTAAACCTAATAGCGCTATCAACTAGTAACCCGCTTGCCCATCCGGCAATTGATGCGGTATTTTGAAGGACTTAAATGATAGGGTTGGTTTAGTTCATCAAGGACATATAGCATGAATTAGTAAAAGTAGATTCACCCCGTGAACCATGCACCCCAAAACCCGGGATGTGTAAGAGTAGTCCCAAACCGGACTAGAAACGTTAAGTAAGTTGTCTCAACCCGAGACGCATGCTTTTGAGAAAAGTGTAGTGAAACTCACCTTAGGTTGCGTTGAGTGCTAAATCCAAATCCAAATCCAAATAAGTAATAGAGACTCGCTACCGAATCCCTATTATATTTGTCACTATGTGAGTACATGTGCATAATCAACACACCATATAACTCGTTTATCCGAGACTTTTAAAAGTTCAAAACCGTGTAGTGACACCTAGTGACTCTACATGCACAAGTATGTCCTACGTATCCCGTTGGTGATCATAGTGATTATTATTAGTTTAATACATCAAATACATCTCATACAAGTTTCTACACAAGTACATGTCAAATACATACCTCATACAACTCCAAATAGTCACATAAAGATCCCGTACACAATCTGCGTTTTTAGGGCAGATTGTACGCTGTGAAAAACGAATTATTTAAAATACTTAACGAATGAATTAAAGTCCCAAATTTTTACTGAGTATTCATGGGGATTCGTTGCGAAACCATATTTTTGTTTTGTCTTAAAACCAAACACAAAAATTATGAAAATTCGTACAACACAGCTATGTCCAGAAAATTTCCACAACAGGTCAGTTTAGTAGAAAAATTCCCAAAAATTGTGTATTCATCCAAACGGGATGAATCTACTTGGAAAGGTCTAGTTTTTCCAATGTTGACATACTGTAAAAATTTCGTAACTTAATTCCTTGTAAATCTCAAGTTATGACCATTTAAAGTTGACTCAATTTACAAATCCGAAATTCTGATATGACCTCTAATCAAATAAAATTCCAAAAACGACTCAAACGATTTCCAAATCTGATGGTTTTGCTCATTATGAAAAGCTAAGACTATGTACATCACAATCATGCAAAGAAATCATCAAACAATCAATTTAACATCGCAACACAGACCCTACAATACATCCTAACGAATCTGCCAGAAACTGAAACTTGCATCCCAAGTTATTCATAAACCCTAATTATGCATAAAAATCTCTAATACATGTATAATCCATATTATCATGATCAAACACATATATTATCATACAAAACCCTAATTATGATTACTAACAACAATCATTATCATCAAATTATCATGAACATTCAAGAACTCCTACTTATACATATATGTGATTATAGACATGCATGATCCACGATTTTTAAAACTTTTAAAGCACTACTAATTATTAAAAACATGTAAAGATTATACCTTTCAATGCAAGAGTCCTCAAAGCCTAGAGATTACACCCAAACAAGCTTGGAGAGGTGATTAAGATTGATGTTTGTTGAAAAGTGAGAGAGAGGGGGGTGGGGGTACCTCATGGCGCAAAGAGGGTTGGGGGTTAGGGTTTTATTATTATTTTTTTGATCTATAATTTTAAGGAGATTTAGCTTGTTGCCCAAGTAATTGGGTATTAGGGCCTTTCTAGTCCATTAACCTGACCCGTTAATCATGTTCTAGTCCAATACCGGGCCCGATGATATTAATCACTCTAAATTGCATAAAAACTATTGTTTTTATTATTTCATGAGATATTAATCATCAAGTGCACGTAATTTGCATGGTTTACGTATTAACCTTCAGTCAAGTGATAATTCACATAAACACATAATTCACATAAGCAGGCACTTCACGTTCATCATGATTCAATTGCACATATTATTATTATGTATGCCATATAATTCACCAACGTTCAGGATACAGGACTCGTGTGTGTGTTCAACAATGATTTTCCTATTTATCGCATATGTTAATATCATCTAACATATGTTAGGCCTACTTAACTAACCCTAGTTAAGTATCTAACCACGTACGACATGTAAGTTAACTAGAGTTCAGTAAAAGTATTAACCAGAAAATGTGGTGTGTCACATCATCCCCAAGTTGAAAAGAATTTCGTCCCGAAATTCAGCAAGTAAACAATAAAGCCAGCTATAAAAATGTGTGCTTGGTTCCCGGATGTCACATCATCCCCAAGTTGAAAGGAATTTCGCCCCGAAATTCATTTTGAAAGAGCTGCTTTATGTTCCGCGTTTGATCTATGTACGATTTCAGGTTCAGTAAAGAGATGTGGGTATTTGAGTCGCATCTGATCCCTGCGTTCCCACGTGTATTCCGGTCCTAGACGGGAATTCCATCGCACCTTAACGATAGGTATAGTGTTCTGTTTAAGTTTCTTGACGCCCCGCTCAAGAATCTCCACTGGTTCTTTCATGAACCGTAACTGATTGTCCACCTGGATCTCCTCCAGTGGCACCACCAGTGTTGTATCCAACCGGCATTTCTTTAGATTCGATATGTGGGATACACCGTGTACCCCACTGAGCATATTAAGCAGGTTTAACCTGTAAGTTTCGACAATCCCGAATGGTCCGACATACCGCGGGTTCAACTTTCCCTGTTTCCCGAAGCGTATCACTCCCTTCCATGGTGACAGCTTCAATAGTACCTTGTCCCCAACCTGGGACTCTAAAGGTTTCCTACGTTTATCAGCGTAGCTTTTCTGTCGTTCACGAGCAGCAGCCATCCGGTTTCTGATTTGCACTATCTTCTCAGAAGTTTCATGCACAAGTTCGGGACCTGTCAGTTGGCTATCCCCAACTTCAGTCCAGCAGAGGGAAGATCTACACTTGCATCCATAAAGTGCCTCAAAGGGCGCACACTGAATCGAAGTGTGGTAACTATTGTTATAAGAGAATTCAATCAGTGGCAAGTGCTTGTCCCAATTGTTTCCAAAGTCCACCACGCATACTTGTAGCAGATCTTCTAACGTTTGGATGGTACGTTCGCTCTGTCCATCCGTCTGAGGGTGATAGGTTGTGCTCATGTCTAAACGAGTTCCCAAAGCATCTTGGAGAGTTTCCAAAAAAAATGAGATATAAATCGCGCGTCGCGATCCGATATGATAGAAGTAGGCACCCCGTGCCTAGAGACAACCTCTTTGATATAGATGTTGGCTAGCTTCTCCAGCTTGTCTGTGTCCTTTATTGCAAGGAAATGTGCTGATTTGGTCAAACGGTCGACGATGACCCAAATCATGTTATGCCCACTTGGCGTTTTAGGGAGCTTTGTGATAAAGTCCATAGAAAATCCATCCCATTTCCACATAGGGGTTTCTGGTTGCTGGAGCAAGCCCGAAGGTTTAATATATTCAATCTTAACCTTAGCACATGTCAGGCACTTACTAACATAAGTTGCTATCTCTACTTTCATGTTTGGCCACCAGTAAAGAGTTTTGAGGATCTTGGTACATTTTATCCGAACCAGGATGTACCGAATAACGAGATGTGTGAGCCTCATCGAGCACTAGTTGTCTGAGATCCCCAAAAAGTGGAATCCAGACTTGGTTCATGAAGTACTGAAGACCATCTGTCCTTAATTCCAGGTGTTTATCAGCACCGTGCAAAGTCTCTAGCCCGATGTTTTCCTTTTTAAAAGCCTCGCCCTGGGCTTCACGTATTTTATCAGGCAGGTTAGAATATATGGTAAGTTGTAAGGCTCGCACTCGTTTAGGTTTTGTTTCCTTACGGCTCAGGGCATCTGCTAATATATTAGCCTTCCCTGTATGATACTTGATGGCACAGTCATAATCATTCAGGAGTTCGATCCATCGACGTTGTCGAATGTTCAACTCCTTCTGATCAAATATGTGCTGGAGGCTCTTGTGATCAGTGAAGAACGTACACTTTGTCCCATAGAGATAGTGCCTCCAAATCTTGAGAGCGAAAACCACCGCTCCTAGTTCCAAGTCATGGGTGGTGTAATTCTTCTCATGAACCTTCAGTTGTCGTGAAGCATATGCGATCACCTTCTCGCGTTGCATCAGTACACACCCTAACCCTTGGATAGACGCATCACGGTACACCACAAAAATCCTTTGTACCCTCAGGTAGTGATAGTATAGGTGCACTGCAAAGTTTTTCCTTTAATAATTGAAAAGCAGATTCTTGGGCATCTCCCCACTTGTAAGTAATCCCCTTCTGTGTCAAAGCAGTGAGGGGTTGAGCGATCTTTGAGAATCCCTCAATGAATCTGCGATAATATCCCGCAAGACCAAGGAGCTGTCGCACCTCTGTAGGAGTCTTAGGAGCCTCCCACTTTTTAATCGTGTCAATCTTGGCGGGATCAACATGTATTCCTGCCTCGTTCACCACATGACCTAAGAATTAGACCTCACGAATCCAGAAGTCACATTTAGAAAATTTTGCATATAACTGCTCATTTCTCAGAAGTTTCAAGATTAGCCGCAGGTGTTGCTCATGCTCTTCCCTGCTCTTGGAATAGATCAAAAAGTCATCTATGAACACTATGACAAATTTGTCCAAATAAGGCTTGCACACACGGTTCCTAAGGTCCATGAACACAGCTGGTGCATTGGTTAGCCCAAATGGCATTACAAAAAATTCATAGTGCCCATAACGAGTTCGAAAGGTTGTCTTCGCCACATCCTCCTCTCGGACTCTTAGTTGGTGATACCCTGACCTCAAGTCAATTTTTGGAATGGAAACTCGACCCTTGAAGCTGGTCGAACAGGTCGTCAATACGAGGCAAAGGGTAGCGGTTCTTAATTGTCACCTTATTCAATTCTCGGTAATCGATACACATACGGAAACTCCCGTCCTTCTTCTTAACAAATAAGATGGGGGCTCCCCAAGGTGAAGAACTAGGTCTAATGAAACCTCTATCCAATAGTTCTTGGAGTTGGGTAGACAGTTCTTGAACTTCGCCCGGTGCTAGGCGGTACGGTGCATGCGCAACTGGGGCCGCTCCTAGTGTATGGTCAATTTGAAATTCCACTTGTCGAACAGGTGGAAGTCAGGGTAGTTCCTCTGGGAAGACATTTGGAAAATCCTGAACTACAGGGATGTCCTCAGTTTTTGTTTCAACTTCAGCTCGAGTATCAGAAATGTTAGCCAATATGGCTGGGTAGCCCTTCCGAATACACTTCTGGGCTTTCAGGAAAAAGATGATGCCCACCATGGCACCACCACGATCACCTTGGACAGATAAGAGTTCTCCACTAGGGAGAGGGATACGAACAATCTTCTCTTGACAGAGAATTTCAGCGTGTTGCTTGGACAACCAGTCCATGCCAACCACGAGATCAAAGCTTCCTAGGGTGATAGGTAAGAGGTCGATGGCAAACAGTTGTCCATCTAGTTCAAGCTTACAGTCACGATGAATGTGGCTTACCTCAACAGGCTTCCCATCAGCTAACTCTATAGACTACGGGGTATCAAGAAGTGTAGGAACTATCCCTAGTTGTTTGCTAAGTTTTGATGACACAAAACTATAATCCGCACCAGTATCATATAAAATAGAAACAAGAGTGTCGTTCACGACATTGTTATCAGTCCTAGCTTCCCCAGAGCCCATCACAAATGCTCTTCCACGAGCCCCATTGTTGTTACCGTTGTATTTGTTGTTGTTGAAGGACTTATACCTCATACTATCCCACGTTCTCTTGCTATCACCAAAAGTGGAAGATGAAGCACCCTGCTTCGGAAAAGCACAATGCTCAGCAGCCTCGTCGGTGAGTTTGTGAGCCAGGTGAAAGATTTGTAAGATTCTGGGTAGGTGAGCTGTAGTGGCCATGCCACGAATCTGAGAGACACACCCCTTTGGTATGAAGCTCGATCCGTTTATAAGGTAGGCTAAATATGTTTGAGCATATAGTAGCTAACTCTTGTAGCTTGGTAGTGTAGGCGTCAATCTCAGACCCAGCCGTCTTTAGATAACAAGTTTCTAAATTTCATCACGGGGGTCACATTCTCCACCCAAATATCTGTAACTCATCGAGTGTGCATGTGGCATACATTGCCCCATCCTGCCTGGGGGCAAATGCACAGAGCAAAGACTTATACTATCGAAGCAATCAGACGGTCTCCTTCAGTTCCGTTGGAGTTATCGAGGTTTACAACCAATAAAAGCCTTGAAAATACGATGGCAGGTTGTTGTTGCGGCATGCGCGTTCAAGGAATGAGGAAGTTCAAATGCGAAAGTCAAGGGAAAACAATGATTTAGCAACTTAAATCTTTACTAGCTTGAAAGAGATGTGAGGGCCTCAACCACCCTGTTGTTGACAAGTGCAGTCAGCTCAGCTTGCGTTAGGTTGATGTTTCCTCGTCCGTAGCCTCTTCCCGCCATAGTAGTTCTACACATATACTATACCCATGAGAATGCAATCGTTCGCACACTCCAGTGTACTAGTATGTCATACACGTATGAATAATAAAATAAAAAGTTCAATCGATAGTAGTAATAAAATACCAACGTTCTAACACAAACCAAAAGATCATCAAGTCTCACGAGGTAGAATAAAAGTCATAATATACTAGGAACAAAATAAATAAATAAAAATAGAATCAATCGTCCTCTTGATCCGTAGACATATCGGACTCCTCATTTTTGCTCTCGATCTCAACCCTGAACGTGATTGGGTCATCCGGGTTGGCTTCTTCGTCTGTCTCAACATTTTCTACAAATGCTGCCTCAAGCGCCGCCTCAAGTTCTTTCACACATCGCTCGTTCTCCTCTTCCTCCCGCTGGGCTATAACTTCCATGAGTTTATCACGAACAATGATTAGCTCTTGCCTAGTAGTGATCAGCTCTTGCTTTGTGTCGGCCACTTCCTGCCTAGCTACGGCCAAGTCGGCCATTACCTGACTGATCCTCCTTTCTATATGCCGAAAGCGATAGTCAGATGTCTTTTGCCACCATTTGAAACGTTGAATATACGAGTTCACGGTATCGAACTTGGTAAGAAAATGCCTCACAATTCCTGCAATAGACCTCTCCCACGAGTCCAAAACGGGTGGCACCTTCTCAGGCACTCTACTATCTATCATTCACGTATGTATCATACTGGGATACCATGTCCATGAACCATTTTCCGAGCCCAAAGGTGGACGATTTGTTACAGGTTCAGTCTCGTTAATGCGTTCAGAATTTTGGTTGACAAAAGACGACATTTCCTGTAATACATATCCATAAGGAAGTCTTAAATGTGCACTAATGTGGTAAGTGTATTAATATATTACTTATGCTATGATGATTATAGACTAGAATGCAATGCAATTCCTAGTTCACTATAACCAATGGCTCTGATACCAATCTGTCACACCCTCAAATTTCCACTGCAGGGTTTTACCGCGAGGCGCATGACCTACCAGGATCCCATAGCCATAAGTCATATGAACGAACTCTAAATGCCCAAACCATTTAGTTCGTTTTCAAAAACAAGTTTAGTTAAGCTGCGGAAGCGTAAACCAGATTAAACCTTTTAAATACCATGTGCAAAACAATGCGCCCAAATCAAAACCATATGAAAGAAAACGTATAAGCATGATATATAATTTAGGTGTATGCCCAAGACCCAAATGCAGTGAACGTGCAGTGCTTCCTAATCGTGACACCGGAGGCTAACTACCTGCAAAAGCATGTAAATGGTGGGTCAACAAACAATGTTGGTGAGTTCACTAAGTAAAGTAGGTGAGTAAGTAAAAGCGTAGGTTTCCCAAACCACGTAACCAAGTAAAAGCGTCAGTCTCCCAGACCACATAACAACAAGTAAGAACGTCGGCCTCCCCGGCCACAAGTAAACAGCTAATTCACATGCCAGGGGTAGCTAACCCACTCATGATAACTAATACCGGCGAATACCGAACTACTAATGAACGAGTTCCCTCAACAGGGAGTATAGTGCCTTGCGTCATTGCCCATGAACAATGACATATGTTTTAAGTTATTAGTTCACACCCATGCTCCCAGCACGATGAGAGGTTTGTTAAACCTAATAGCGCTATCAACTAGTAACCCGCTTGCCCATCCGGCAATTGATTCGGTATTTTGAAGGACTTAAATGATAGGGTTGGTTTAGTTCATCAAGGACATATAGCATGAATTAGTAAAAGTAGATTCACCCCGTGAACCATGCACCCCAAAACCCGGGATGTGTAAGAGTAGTCCCAAACCGGACTAGAAACGTTAAGTAAGTTGTCTCAACCCGAGACACATGCTTTTGAGAAAAGAGTAGTGAAACTCACCTTAGGTTGCGTTGAGTGCTAAATCCAAATCCAAATAAGTAATAGAGACTCGCTACCGACTCCCTATTATATGTGTCACTATGTGAGTACATGTGCATAACCAACACACCATATAACTCGTTTATCCGAAACTTTTAAAAGTTCAAAACCGTGTAGTGACACCTAGTGACTCTACATGCACAAGTATGTCCTACGTATCCCGTTGGTGATCATAGTGATTATTATTATTTTAATACATCAAATACATCTCATACAAGTTTCTACACAAGTACATGTCAAATACATACCACATACAACTCCAAATAGTCACATAAAGATCCCGTACACAATCTGCGTTTTTAGGGCAGATTGTACGCTGTGAAAAACGAATTATTTAAAATACTTAACGAATGAATTAAAGTCCCAAATTTTTACTGAGTATTCATGGGGATTCGGTTGCAAACCCATATTTTTTTTTGTCTTAAAACCAAACACAAAAATTATGAAAATTCGTACAACACAGCTATGTCCAGAAAATTTTCACAACAGGTCAGTTTGGTAGAAAAATTCCCAAAAATTGTGTTTTGATCCAAACGGGATGAATCCACTTGGAAAAGTCGATTTTTTCCAATGTTGACCTACTGTAAAAACTTAGTAACTTAATTCCTTGTAAATCTCAAGTTATGACAATTTAAAGTTGACTCAATTTACAAATCCGAAATTCTGATATGACCTCTAATCAAATAAAATTCCAAAAACGACTCAAACGATGTCTAAATCTGATGGTTTTGCGCATTATGAAAAGCTAAGACTATGTACATCATAATCATGCAAAGAAATCATCAAAACAATCAATTTAACATCGCAACACAGACCCTACAATACATCCTAACGAATCTGCCAGAAACTGAAACTTGCATCCCAAGTTATTCATAAACCCTAATTATGCATAAAAATCTCTAATACATGTATAATCCATATTATCATGATCAAAAACATATATTATCATACAAAACTCTAATTATGATTACTAACAACAATCATTATCATCAAATCATCATGAACATTCAAGAACTCCTACTTATACATATATGTGATTATATACATGGATGATCCATGATTTTTAAAACTTTTCAAGCACTACTAATTATTAAAAACATGTAAAGATTATACCTTTCAATGCAAGAGTCCTCAAAGCCTAGAGATTACACCTAAACAAGCTTGGAGAGGTGATTAAGATTGATGTTTGTTGAAAAGTGAGAGAGAGGGGGGTGGGGGTACCTCACGGCGCAAAGAGGGTTGGGGGGTTAGGGTTTTATTATTATTTTTTTTTGATCTATAATTATAAGGAGGTTTAGCTTGTTGCCCAAGTAATTGGGTATTAGGGCCCTCTAGTCCATTAACCTGACCCGTTAATCATGTTCTAGTCCAATACCGAGCCCGATGATATTAATCACTCTAAATTGCATAAAAACTATTGTTTTTATTATTTCATGAGATATTAATCATCAAGTGCATGTAATTTGCATGGTTTACGTATTAACCTTCAGTCAAGTGATAATTCACATAAACACATAATTCACATAATTCACATAAGCAGGCACTTCACGTTCATCATGATTCAATTGCACATATTATTATTATGTATGCCACATAATTCACCAACGTTCAGGATACAGAACTCATGTGTGTGTTCAACAATGATTTTCCGATTTAACGCATATGTTAATATCATCTAACATATGTTAGGCCTACTTAACTAACCCCAGTTAAGTATCTAACCACGTACGACATGTAAGTTAACTAGAGTTCAGTAAAAGTATTAACCAGAAAATGTGGGGTGTCACACGTATGATCCCTACCCTATATATATATATATATACATATGTAGGGGGTGATCAAATGAGAAGAAACTTCATGTGAGAACAAAAAGAAGAAGTTACATTATGGTTAAACATTAAATAGTTTAACTCGTCCTACATTAATTGTCATCTATCTAATTAATTAGTCATTAACACTTTATCCTACACATTATCAAAATTTGTCTTACACATATAAAAATTCATCCTACTTATATCGAAATTATCATATGTTTATTCTATACATATCGAGATTATGATACGTTTATCCTACACATATCGAAATTATCCTTCACTATAAATAAGGTTTGATTTTGAAGAATATATTTTAAAAATGAGTTATGAGTTTGATTTATTTAACATTCAATACAATTATTGAATGAAACTTCCTATTGGTTGGAATTTGTTCTTTTTCTTCTTACGAAATATTTTTTTCTCATTTGAGCTCTCCACTATGTGTGTGTGTGTGTATATATATATATATTAAATTCTCCAACGCTTTTTTGGGTTTTTTATAGAAACTCCTAAAAATGTGTATATTACATACCCTAATTTATGAAAAATAATATTTTTTCATATGGTTTCGTGGGTTTTCAATTTATTCTTCTCCTAGATAATGTTTCCTATAAATATTATAACTAGTTGACAAAACTAGAGTTATCAAATTAGTATTAAATTGTTTAGAATGAAGAATTACTTTAATGGGGTAGTTTAAATATTAAATACAAATAGGTCTTAACATGCTAAACATGAACGTTAAAGGAGAGTTTTTCTATTATTTTTCTTTCTATTTGTTTAATCTGTTTTCTAGATGAAAAAAATGATTTTTTTTTGTATAATTACTATAGTAGAGTAACATAGCAGAATTATTATAATTACTCTATATTAGTCCAATAGAGTAATTAAATGATTATTTTTTAGATTTTAAGACTAAAAAATATGCTTAACAAGATGGAAAAAGAACTTAATAAAAAATTCCCCTCCACCTCTTACGTTAAGAGACACTTATAGGTTAAAATTCATTTGTACAATAATCTTGCCTTACACTAATATACATGTATTTGTTAAGTTTGAAGTAGGGACCTATCATCCTTGACACAAGAATTTCACCGCAATAAGACAAAACTGCGGTTTAGGTTGGTACAATTCCATTTGTTACGAGACTAGTAAATCGACACATGTTTTACAACGATCAAAAGTCATTAAACAAATACTACCATTAGTTCCAATAATACCCAATATAAAGTGTATCTTATGATATTTGAAAGTTGTATGATGCAAGTAAAAATAAAGTCATATCAAAAAATTAAATCATGTTTTACACGATCAAAAACAGTAAAAACAATTATGGAAACTGGTTTTTAATAATCATGATAATGGAATTTATGTTTTTTTCGTTGGTACGAGTTTAATTCGTCACAAGTAATGTCTAGTATACATCAATGTTCTTTTTTTGTTAAAAACAAAGACGTTAAAAGAACGAAAGTTATTGTAGAAACATTAAATTCTAGCATGGGCCGAATCATATAGCTGGAAATTTCTGGGATACCTTGTGAAGTCAGAACTTCCTACATAAAAAAACTTAAAATGAAATCACTGTCAAACAATGATTTACGTGTATGTATGTCAACATTTGCAAATTGTTATTTAGATAGCTGATCTTATACATATTATTAGTAATATGTTCATAAAATTACTAAGATTTATTATATGGGTGTTTTATAAATTTGTTACAAATTTAATAAGTATTTTGAGATTTAGTTAAATGGAAGAATTACTTTACTTCCACCTTATGGTGGAATGGTACCGAGAAGTAAGGGAGAGACACTTGATCCTTGTGGTCATGGGTTCGACTCCTGATCCCTCCAGGTTTTACCAATTCGCTGCCTTCAGGCGGGTTTGTGGGCCAGGTTTTCCCTAGAATAGGAGACGGGTGGGCGCGGGGCTCCGTCCGTGCAGGTTGGGCCGTTTGATGGAACTACCTTTCGCCTATGGGTGCTGTATACAGAGTTCCCATTGGTTGTTAGTTGGTTGTTCAAAAAAAATTGAAGAATTACATTAATAAATACATTTTTGTTATGTTTGAAGTAGGGCCAATATCCTTTGACATGACAACAGGATAAACACATAATTGATGTGATAAATATGGCAGTCCTTAGTGGTCACGATGCAAATGGAACACTTTTTTCATTGTTTGTAGATATATATTGTGGACACTAGCTTTGTGATGGAACATAAGTGGTTGGTTATGTTAATTCGATGTCAGTCGAATGTTATCTATTCAAATCCATGTCACATATGTTTTACAAGAAAAGAAAAGTCACACGAGAGTTTGTAACCTTGGATTCATGGACGGTTATCTTAAGTCGATGTCAGTCGAATATTAATGAAACCTAGAAATGCAATATTTTATATTCTCTCAAATCAACCAACGTTTGACATTCGATTCGTCCCATTCATCTTAGTATGCATGAATCACATTATACTTTTGGGTTCGTCTAGTCTCACGTTCACAAATAACTATTTAACCCAGTGATGTAGAGCGAAAGCAACAATAAAAGAGAATAATTTAATATTGAATAGTTATATCACACACTCTTCATGGATGATCCCTTCTAATTTTAAAAGACACTAGTTTATCTCCCAGGAGGTTCCCGATATAGACAAATCTAATATGAAGTGATAAAATGTGTGTACCGTAAAAGGAATAAATTGTTTTTCAGATTTTTTTTATTTTTTGATTTTTTGTTTTTGTAAATGATAGCACTCAATAACTCATAAAAACTACTTCTAATTTTACGTGTGCATATCTTGCTCGAGTGAAGTAGTAATACAACTTTGTCAGTTCCCCAAGAAATTCCAAAATTGTGATGTGAACGGAATATCAAGTCTTGCGTGGTTGTATCAAACATTCAAACCTATTTTCAAACGTATAAAGTCAAGTTTTCGACAACTTGGGGATTATTAGACAATCATATCATCGAATAAAGATTCATAGGCTATTACTGGTAGGTTCCCAGTAGTTGGAAATACCAAGCAAGCCTAGTTTATTATTGTACTAGAAGACGCAGCCTAAGGTGAGTTTTACAGCCCCACTTTTATTGTTTTCATTTTCGGGGGAGAAACATGTTAGAAAAACTGATTTTCATTAGAGCATGGTATTACATTATATTGCATGAGTACTAAGCAACGTTTTCATCATTCAAGTCCTTACCTAACTTTTGAACCATTAATATGTGTATACATAGCGGGGATAGTGTGAATAGATCTTTTAGGCCTAACAAGCCCCATTCAGGTTGACCGGAGGTCGGACGGGTACATATTTTTTCTATTTAACATACGACGGTAGGTGATATCTGGTGGCAGGTATGAGGCATTCTAACGTTCAACAATTGTTCATAACACTTTAGCCTCATGTAACGATGTCTAGCTAGCATCAGGTATAGTTGTAAGGATTGTTGGGTCTGGTTTTACGAAGTTTACTTAATTTTGCAAACTTTAAACGCTGTGACTCACCGGCACTTTATATGTTGACTAACAAAGCATGTTTTCTCAGGTCGCTAAGGTAGCAGAGAGACTAGGTGCACTGGAGTCGCACAGAGTCTCATTTGTCTTGTATTGTCAAACGTTACTTTCATACTTTAAACTATTTACCTTTGACTATGGGTTGTGAACTTTAACTTTCTTCCGCTGTGGTTTGTTTCGGGTTAGTCTGAACTTTTAAACTTTAACTTTATTAAGTGTTCATGAAAGTCCTAATGTAAAAACCTAAATGTCTTTGCAAAAGATATGCGAAAACGCACTTTTTCAACAAGTTTTACACATTAAAACACCTTATTTTCAGGTCTGATGTAAAACATCTTGTTTAGGCTCAAAATGGGTATATAAGTCATCATGTTGGATGTATAACAACTTTGCCATTTTAACGTACGCTTACAGTGCAAAGCTATGTGATAAAAGTCACCAAAACATGATTTTTATGGCGCAAAACGACTAGATTATGTGATAAATATGTAGTTGCTAATATGGAAATTAAGTTTATATAATGTACATATGTTGATATGTGACATTGGGAACCTGTATGCGATAAAATTGTGTAGAGGATGTGATTTGACAAAAACAGGATTATATGATCATACAAGTTACAAAACCAGGTGCGGAAACCCTAGCTTTGAACAAACTGATGTAAACTCAAATCAAAACACAATCAAAGTCATTTTCAATACTTTTCATAGATTAACTCTTTCTAAAACTTGATTACAATATCCAAACAGTTAATCTAACACACACACAAACTCTCTCAAACCTCTCTGGATCAACACCTGAAAACACACACACCTAATGACTCACTTAAACTTACAAAATCACAAAATCTATATATAGGCACTGCACATTCACCCACTTTGAATGGTCGAATGTGAAGCCTTTCCACATTCGCCCATTCTGATGGTCGAATGTGTAGCTTCAGTCTTGTTCCATTCCAGATTCGTCCATGATTAATCTACCTTCGCCCACTTTTCATCACCTTCGCCCAATCTTATCTACATTCGCCCAAACAGCCTCTCTAACACATGTTAACTATCCAATCACTAGTCGCAAAACGCATCTACAAACTCCCCCTCGACTATTGATTGGATCGTTTTCTATCCTCGTCCATGGCTTTGTTCAGCAACTTGATTCTGAGCAAACTTTTCTGTTCTTTCGTCATCTCAGGCTCTAACCTTCTCTTCACCGGTTTTGATACGTTCGCCATCTTCACCATCTTGCCAAGTTTTCCTTCCAAATTACTACCCGCATTAATGTCATATGCAAAGCAAATACCAACTACTTGAGTGTATTTCTTTGCTTGATCTGCATCGTTCGGCTCATGATGAATCGGATTGTAAAAGAGCATGATGATGTCTTCGAAAGTGCAATTTATCAACCACATAGGATCAAATACATGCACATGCTTGTATTTATCCTTTCCATCTCTCAACACAATCACTGCTTCTGCTTTCCTCCAATCGTAATACCAGAAAATGAAGTCAGCACTGAAGTGTTGTGGCATGGGCATCAAAGGTATCTTCCTCATCACTTCAGGTGCCTTATATATCAAGGTAACCCGTTTCAGCTTGGTTCTTGGATCAATATCCCTGTGAACTTTCCTCCGGGGATATTGTGGTTTGAATCTATTCCATCTAGTTCTACTTTCCCAAACCAGCTTGTCTGCGCACCAACCGACGTGAGTATTATTCACTGAAGCACCTGACATTGGGAATCTGCATAAATCTCTAACCGCCCAGTACGTAGAGTTAGCAAGTCAATGAATCTGTAGAAGTACAAGATCCCTGATTCCCACATAGCAGCTAGACACTTCAGCCTGCCTAAGTATGTCCACCCGAGAGCTCTGCCTCTGAACTTAGCATTATGAAATCTGTAAAAGTTTCCTTGAGCTTCAGGCTTTGGTCGGTTCTCATCCATTAATCTCAACTTCTTCAAATAATTCTTCAATTCATCAGACTTATTTGAAGATTCTGGCTTATCAGCTCCAAATACCTTCTCCACAAACTCAGCACTTCTCTGCTTAGCCTTTTTCTTTGCAGAAGTATTAGGAATCTCAGTAAAATCAGGAAACACCACATCTTCATCAGTTTGTCTAAAGTATTGTGGGTATTCCTCATGTGTTATATCTTCTATCTCCACTTCTTCAAACTCAAGGGTGTCTTTATCATCAGAGTGACTTCCAATATCCTTTTCAGGAATATGTGGAATCGACTCATCAACAATAAATTCTTCAAATGTTTTCCCTACCCTCTGTGCAAGCCCATCCAAAATCTCCTTTGCCACAGATGCAGGTACTTCCCCGTCTTCCAAATCAGGATCGTTATATTCCAATTCATATCGCATATCGTCAGTTTGGAATATTTCAGCAAAACGACCTGTGAACTCAATGGTCCATTCTCTTCTTTCTAACATGTCCTTATAGACTTGTTTAGCATCGTCAGTCAAGGACCTCACCTTCTCATTCCAAAACACAGTCTCATCCGAATCCACATTCTCACCTTTCTTCTTTGAACTCGATTCACCAGTGTCTTTCTTCTTCTTTGAAGGTGGTCTTTTCTCAAAAGTAAACTTCGATGTATCATCTCCTCCATCATTATCATCATCACTGCTACTCTCATCATCCTTCTGACTTCCAGAACCCTCAGCATCATCATCATCATCATTATTATCATCATCTTCATCATCACTCTTTTCCGATTCCTCATCCTCATCATCATCCTCCTCTTTATCAGATTCAGATGGTTCAAAATCAACCTGTTCAACCTCTTTTTCTTTGTCTTCCTCACCCTCCTTCAACTTGGGTGCAACATTGTACAGATTGTCAATCAGCTCACTAAGGCGTTTGTTCTCAGCCTTCAACTCTTTCTTATCTTCTTTAATAGCCTTAAATCTGTTTTTGTTTCTCAAACACTTTCCTTCAAGTTTTTTGTTCTTAGCTTCTAGCTTCTTCACCTTTTCATCAATTTCATCTTGATTCGACTTAGAAGCTACTACAATCTGAAGCATCTTTTCCTCATTTTGCTTGAACTTGGCTATTTCAGCTTGCTGAGCCACAATCATCTTCATCATATCATCCATTCTCTTATTCACTTGCTTCATAACCTCATCATCCACAGTGACTTTCTTTGATTTGGACTTAGATTTAGATGGCTCAACCTCAGTTTCCTTCTCCTTCTGAGGCTTTGTGAACATATCAAGTACATTATCCAGTGCTATATTGAACTCATCCACTGGTAATGTTGTTGCCTCTTTAGTCTTTTGCTTCTTTGTGATTGGTGAAGATTGTTTTGATGACGTTCCAGCTTCAGGTAATCTTTTACCTCTCAAGAGTTGTGCTAACTCTTTCTCTCTAAGTTGCTTTGAACTGGTTTTCTTGGCCATGGTTTTGTGTTTCGGCTTGGGCAAGTTAACAACTACAGTTTCTCCTTCGTTCAACTCATCCATATTCACTCCTAACACATCATCTTCAGCATTAACAGCTTGCTTGCTCTTCTTAGCTTCAGCAATCGATCTGTTCAATGATTCAGACTCACCAACCATAGTGGCCTTACGTTTGGTGGCCCGGAGATTTTCAGCATCCGAATCCCACTGTTCCTCCTCCTCTGTTTCTTCAGAATCTACAGACTCTTCATCCACCAAACTTGTACCTTTCTTAGCAGTAGACTTCTTTCTCACAGCTTGTTGTTTTGAACTTCCCTGATCAGTCTTTCCTTTGCCCTTCCCTTTTGCTCCAGGATTGACTACTTGCCTTTTCCTCTTAGTACTAGCATCAGCATATACTAAGGGATCATCGTTGTCACTATCACTATCAGGATGCCTTGCTGTATTCTTTCCTGGATCATTGTAATCCTCTCTAGCCAAGGCTCCAAACAACCTTCTGTAAGGTGGTCTCTCATTATCAGGCACACCTTTGTAACCTTTCATTCTAACCAAGGTTCTAATGTTCATGTGATCCATAGCAAGTATCTGTGTAGGATCCTTCTTCAGGTTTGGATACTTGAGATCAAAAATCATCATCAGGAATCTAGGGTAAAGCATGAACTTCTTAACCTTCAACCCTTTCAGCATCTCAAGCATATGATCCAAAATCATCCCAGCAACATTAAATGGTTTGTTGAGAGTCAACGCAACCATTAATGAGCTCAAACTCTTCCTCATTACGTCATAACCTCCACTAACACATCCAAACACATGTATAATGACGTGAGCAAAATACTTAAACTGCACGCTCAGTTTCCCTTTGTACATCGAACCATCAGTGATCGGTCCTTTGTATTTCATTCTAAGGAAACATGCTTTCTGCTCAGTCCATGAAAGTTCTCTTGGATCTTCACTAACTTCAAACTTGATCTGGAGAGCTTCTCTGATGTCAGCCTCTGTAATGAACATCTCCATTCCTTGAATCTTGCTCTTTATGATGGTCTGGTTATCAAAGTAATCATACTTCGCATTGTTGTAAAAATCCTCAACTATATCCTTGTAGATAATAGTTGGTGTAGCTAAAGCATAAACAACTCTGCATCTTTTCAGAAACTTGATTATCTCTGTAAACTCCACATTCTTCTCAACATCTCCCAGATACGCACAGCAATTATGATTCTTCTCGAATGGCCATTTGCTGCCGCTTGATGATTCACCTTCCTGAACAGGTTCTGGGACTATATCGGGAACAGTAGTCTCAACAGGAATCTCAACATTTACTTGTTCTTCAGCCATCTGAAACATAAAATCAAAAACAAACGTCAAACCACAAAATCGACAAAAATTCAAAATTTTAGGTTTTGAAATTCCACATTCGCCCATAAATTCTGGTCGAATGTAGTTTTCTTTTGGTCGAATGTAGAACCTCATGGTCGAATGTGAAATAACATTACATTAAAATGTACATTCGCCCGTTTAGAGATACATTCGCCCACTCATTTTCACATTCGTCCGTTCGATGGACCGAATGTAGAAATTGGTTTATCCCAAAATTCAAAAATTTTTCAATCATTGTTTTAACACTTTGTTTTGATCAGAAGCAATCCTAAACTAGCCGACTAAGATTCGTGAATAACCAATTGCACCAAAATTTCATTATATTTCAGTTTTCTTAGAAAATTAGGGTTTATCTTAAACATTTAATCAATTACACACTTATAATCTGTAATAACCCTAATTTTTGATTCATTCTCCCCCTAAAACTGACATATGACGAAATGCATTCAAAAGAAATCATTAACAAACACTCTAAATCCTTGAAAGTCTAAACCCTAGATCCGGTTAGAAAAAGAATGATTCCAGGCTCAATCCGTTGTCATTACCTGTAATTTTGATAGCAAAATAATCAGGAAAGATCAGAGAATAAATCGCACAAGAAAAATTCAGAAACGCAACAAGGTCTGGCACTTAAGAAAAATTTGTGAAAAAGTTGAATGAGGGGCGAATCTGTGTTGTGGCTATTTATAAGTGTCCACCTTCGCCCGTTGTAGATGGACGAATGTAAAGAGTTTCCACCTTCGCCCCAACTGAATGGCACGAAGGTAAAACGTGTCTAACCGAATGTGGATTTTTGACTAAATAGCCACATTCGCCCATTAACAAACAGCCCGAAGGTGAGAATTCTCCACATTCGACCCAATTAAGGGGCGAATGTAAAATGGAAAATTATGAAAATTTTGCCAAATCACGAATTCGAATCCCGTTCAACATTTTTCAATCCGTTAAGCTTCCAAAACACATATTTTCACATTTAACATGATACATAGCCCAGATGGTGTTGTCAAATCTCAGAAATTGACTATCAAGCATCCCCGGTTATCAAAAAATAAAGCAGAAATGCAAAAATTTTGAATTTTTCTGAAATTTTATCAAAACACACCTAAAATATTTTTGGATTTTGTATCTTTTTGACAATAAAAGTAAATTGCAACAAAATTAAATGCAGCAAAGTAAATGAAAGCAGTAAACATTTTGTGAAATCCGGTCAGAGGATCATATCAGTTTTCTGAGAAATCTGATCACAGCGTTGATCTATTTTTAATATTATCATTAGAAACAGTATGTGACACTGCAATTGCTGATATTGTGGTCCACGTAAGCTCACATGCAGACAATTACGCAATGCTTTAAAATGATACGAGTTAAGTGTATTAGACTAACACGATGTGGTGCCCACACACACGACATACTCCCGTATCAAGTAATTGCACAAAGCTTCGTCGTAACGCGTGATTATGCCAGAGTTATCCGTAAAAGTTACAAAGTATATAGCACAGAGGTGTACAGGTCAGCAATTGAATGCAGCAGAGTAACATGTGCGTATACACTAGGTTGAGGCTGATATTAATCACGGATTTGCATCAGATGATCAATACGATGTAATAATGATCTATGATCAATTAAAACATAAAGTTCCTCAATTCGGAAACTTCCGGTTTTGGCAATTAAGCTCTTTTAGCAAATATTCTGATAAAACTAGGTCCGTAAATCAATACGACAAAAGTTTATCAGAATATCCTGGATAACCATAACATAACGACCCGAAACCTCAGATTTTGGCAATTCTATCAAACGAAATTACGGTACTAAGACCATACGCCCATGAGGTGTTCAGCCACGAACGCGTAGTTCGTTATGTTTGTATCACTAATGCACGCAATATTTAGTCTACGAAGCCTATCAGCATATCACACGTAGTCAACACACGCCTCATAAACTATACAATTCTTTAGCCTGTGTCAGATCCCCACTGATGTACTATCATTTCCTCTGTTTTACCAGGAAATCATTTTTGATTTTCTAATTTGTAGGTCTTTTTGAATTTTATACTGTTTTTGGCTTTTCTGATAAAATGGCTCCCCCTAAAATAAAGAACATATTTTTGGGTTTTAATTTTTCTGAAAAACAATAAAAACAAAAATTTGAAAGAAACAATCCACTCGAAAGCATCAACTTCTTTGAGGATTATGATAGTAAAGAGAAATTCCCAATTAGCAAAGAGAAATTCCCAATTAGCAAAAAAAAAAAAAAATATAAAAACTAAAAACTAAAAAGCGATAAACCGAGGTGCCGATTAGTCTTGTTTTTCCTTTATATTGTTTACTTTTAAAAGATATTCAAAGCGTGAACGGTCAAAAGCTTTTGTAAACAAATCGGCACGTTGGTAGTCAGTATGAATTTTGATCATATCTATCAATTCTTTAGCATAACAATCACGGATAAAATGATATTTGATCCGGATATGTTTAGCTTTAGAATGATTTTCCGAATTTTTAGTTAATGCGATAGCGGCTTCGTTGTCACAGTAAATAGGGGTTTTAAGAAACTGCAAACCGTAATCCACCATCTGCTGTTGGATCCAGAGCACTTGCGAACAGCAACTCGAGGCTGCAATGTACTCGGCTTCACAGGTAGATTGTGCTACGGAAGTCTGCTTCTTGCATTGCCAGGTGATTAACCTGCTCCCGAAAAACTGGCAACCAGCTGTAGTAGTTTTGCTATCTTTGTCACAGCCGCCCCAATCTGCATCACTAAAAGATATGAAATCAAAATTATCATCATTATGGTACCAAAGTCCTTTTGAGGGACAACCCTTCAGATATCTAAGGATACGCTTGACCGCCGTCAGATGACTTTGTTTCGGCTTCGATTGATAACGAGCACAGAGACACGTTGCGTACATAATATCTGGTCGAGACGCCGTCAAATACATCAGAGATCCGATGATTGCTCTGTATGTAAAAGGATCCGTCAGCTCCCCCTTAGCGTCCACTCCAATCCCGTGATTGGGTTGAATCGGGGTATCCATCGGCTTTGAGTCCTCCATCTGGAACCGGCTCAAGATGTCGGAGACATATTTCGTCTGGTGAATGAAGATCCCGTCGGGTCTTTGGTCCACCTGCAAGCCTAGGAAAAACTGCATTTCCCCCATTGCGCTCATTTCGAACTTTTCCTGCATGACAGTTTCGAACTCCCTGCATAAAAGCTCGTTAGTTGAACCAAATATTATATCATCAACATATATTTGCACTAGAAGCAAATCATCTCCCGTCTTCATCGTAAAGAGGGTGCAATCGACGAGGCCGCGCTTAAATCCTTTGTTGATGAGGTATGTACTTAGCTCCTCGTACCACTGTCTCGGAGCCTGGTGCAAGCCATATAGAGCTTTGTTCAGCACGTAGACCTTATCCCGGTGGATTGGGTCTTCAAAGCCTGGTGGCTGCCCGACATAAACCTCTTCCTTGACTTTCCCGTACAGAAATGCGCTCTTAACATCCATTTGATAGACTTTGAATTTCTTGTATGAAGCAAACGCAAGGAACATCCGAATAGCTTCGATTCGTGCTACCGGTGCATAGATTTCATTATAATCAATTCCTTCGATTTGATGGAAACCCTGCACGACCAATCTGGCTTTGTTACGAACAATAACCCCACGATCATCCTTCTTGCACTTAAACACCCATTTAGTGCCTATCTTCTTTCTATCCGGCGGCAAATCCGTGAGCGTCCAAACTCCCAATTTATGGAATTGTAATAACTCCTCCTGCATAGCTTCCACCCAGGCATCATCCTTCAAAGCGTCCTTGTATGTCCTTGGCTCTACCTGCGACACATAACACGCAAACGACCAATCATTTTGACTACCAGATTGTTGAATTTTGGCATATAAAGCTAAAGCACCAAAACTCTCTGGCGAATTAACGCTTTTAAGCTGCCCTCTGGTCATAACACTGCTTCCAGGATCACCGATAACTTGCTCCAGCGGGTGAATACGATGGATCCGAGATTCCGGATAATCAGGTACTTGCACTCCCGTCTGAACAGTCAAGTTCTCTACAGCATCCAGATCATGACCCGTATTTGATGATGAAGCCACATCTGAAGTTGGAGTTGGGATCATTGGCGGTGCCTCTGGTTCTTCAGCTTGTTCAAGAATAGCTTCTTCAAATTGTTCATCTTCAGATTCTGAAGTGTCTAATGAAGTTGAGGCCTCTTGAAATACTTCTTCCTCTTGTATAGGAGCATTGGTATCATTAGAAGCTGGTAGGGGGTTCACGGTGATTGGACGCACCAACGGTGAAGTTGTTGCATTTTCACACTCGTAAAGTAATCTGATAACAGCTTCTTCAACCAAGCTATCTAGATTGAATGATTCAAAGAAATCTTTGTAATCAAACATCCAATCAGGACCCGTGCCTTGAAGATTTTGAGTATATCGTTGAACTTCCACGTTAGCCCAGTCTTCCACTCGACGAGTTCGCTTGTTGTATACCCGTTTGAGCGGGGTTGCATATCCAACAAAGTAACCCTCCTCGGCTTTAGGACTAAACTTCTCGCTTGGATTCAACATAGTACATGGCGCCCCAAAAGGTTCTAGATACTCTAAGTTCGGCTTTCTTCGGTGTAACAGCTCATAAGATGTTTTACCAAACTTCTTCACTGTCAGAACCCGATTTAATGTGTAGTTAGCTGCATAAATCGCCTCGTTCCAGAACATTACTGGATGATTTGAATCAACAAGCATTGTTCTAGCCGCTTCAATTAGAGTCCTATTCTTTCGTTCAGCAACACCGTTCTGTTGTGGGGTGTACGGAGCTGAATATTCATGATGTATCCCTTTGCTTTCACAAAGTTCATCCATCTTGGCGTTTTTGAACTCCGTCCCATTGTCACTCCGAATTCTCTTTATCTTCACATTGTAGAGATTCTCCAATCGAGTGAACAGAACTTTTAGATTGGTAAAAGTGTCGCTTTTATTCTGCAAACACATCACCCATGAAAATCTTGAGTAGTCGTCAGTGACAACTAAACAATAAAGCTCTCCAAGATGACTTTTGCGCTTGACCGGTCCGAAAAGATCCATGTGCAGTCGCTCAAGTGGCATCTCAACAGAGTTAACCTTTTTCACTTTGTGGGACTGTTTGTGTTGCTTCCCTTTCTTACAACTCACGCACTTGTCATTCAGATGGAAATGTTTCACGTTTACTCCATCGACAAGTCCATTTCTCACAAGTTGGTTCATTTTCCTCAGATGAATGTGTCCCATTCTTCGGTGCCACATTATCGATTCTTTCTCTGTCGCTTTTGATAGAAAACATGTTATCTGCCCCTGTGATGTCATTGCCTTGGACATATCAAGAATGTATAGATTGTTGACGCGAGGTGCCTTCAACATTATCCACTCTTTCGGAATTGTAAAGCCCGGTTTCAGAATATAGCAGGATTTGTCATCAAAATGCACAGTAAATTGCTTGTCACATATTTGACTGACGCTCAACAGATTATAGTCGATCTGCTTCACATACGAAATCCGCTCGAAACTCACTATCCCATTGCTCACACTTCCTTCCATTGTGATATATCCACCTTTATTTCCCGCGAAAGCTACATACCCTCCATTGATGTTCTTCACGTCGAACAGCAACGCAAGATCCCCTGTCATGTGGCCTAAAGCTCCACTATCAACAATCCAAAGACTGCTAATAGGGCCAGCTGAAGCTCCCTGCACACAAAAAGTAAATCAATTAGTTCTTTCGGGGGACCCAAGCCTGAGTCTTGGGTCTTTGAACATCAGGTTTCAAAGTAACATTCTCACAAGCATTTTCAACAACTTTTTGATCAATCTTTTTCTGATTGTTCAAAACAGTTTCCTTTTTCTCATTAACTCTTGAAGTTGAGGCTCCTGGAGTACCATTGGGTGACCAAGATTGTTCAGACCTTTTTAAGATACGAATCTGAGATTTTGGATTCTCAGTCGGTTTCTGAACATTGTTAACAAATGTAACTCTCTTGGTAACCTTATCTGATTTAACAGACTTAGGTCCAACATTTGATTTGACAATCGGTTTTGATGGAACCTTTTGCCTATCAACTGTTGAGTTCACCACAGGCTTCCTCCATGATTGTTCCATAGTAATCCGATTCCTTCGATCATATTGCATTGGACGAGTGTTCCTCATTCGGTGAAAATTGTTTTGATTATAAAACGGTTGTGGTTGCTGAGGAACAACTCTCCTATGTGGTGGCACATAATGATCAATCGGTTTTCGCATAGAATTCCTCACTGCAACCTCGTGCCTCTTGTGCCTTACATATGGGCACTGAGCAAGTAAATGCCCACGTTCCCCACACTTAAAGCACGCACGGTACTCTTCAAAAACATTCGGAGCATTTGGTTGAGCAAATGATCTAACAGGGTATTGATCATTATACTGCTGCTTCCTTAAACTCTCAGGGAGTGGCCCTTTTGAGTAAGTCGGCTCATTGAAACCATTAGCTCTGTTTTTGGGTCGAACAAACTCTGTGACATGGACCTTTGGTTCTTGAGGAACATCCAAATACAATTTCTTTAATAAAGCTGGTGGAATCTCATTTGTTCTCTCATGTTTTGGGAACCAAATAGTACTTTCTTGCCAAATTTTGTCAATTTTAGCATAGTTAACATCTTTTATTGGAAAGTCCTCGTCAGAAATGATTTTATCGGATCCTTCCATCCGATAAAACACTTTGACAGGTTTGTCACATTGTTCATTCATAACATTCTTTTCAAGATCTTTCTTAACCACATTTCTCTCAAGATCTTTCTTCACAACATTCTTTTCAGACTTATTCACACAATGAACATTTTTCATTGGAATCACAATTTGAGATGATGAAACTGGTTCATTTGTAATGATGTGATTTTCTTTTGGAATTTCACATACATTCTCAGTTTGAACACAACCAGTATCATCACTCTCTGAGTCTGAATCTACACTCTCAGCAGTAACACCCTCATCATTGATCCCCAAAATCGGTCTAACATCGGAATTTGGATCACCAATACTTGAAGTATTAGATTCATTTTCCGATGCTGAATCAGATTTTACCGAACTCTCCGGTGTCACTTGGTGACAATTATGGTTTTCAAAGAGAACCGGAGATGGTACAGACCGATAATTGGTGGTTTGATCATCTATGATGTGGTCTACTACATAAGCAATATGCTTATAACTTTCCAGCTTTTTGTTTACTTTTTCAGCAAAGCATTTGATGGCAGCCATTTCCAACTTGGTATTTTCAATTTCATTGATATAGTTGTTAATTGCCAATTGTTTTAAAGACAAAGTGTTTTTCAAGTCGGAAATGTCCTTTTTGTAGCCATCTAATACTTTGTTAAAAGCATTCAACTCATTGCGAGTAGATTGACTGTTCATGATAGCACTATCACGTTGAACACGGAGTTGTTTATTCTCCTCAGTCAATCTATCACATGTACCACAATAATTTTCACTTGTATTATCAGTACTACATTCAGAACTTACAGGTTTTGGCAGATCAGTCATGGCCATCAATGCGAAATGAGCTTCCTTTCCTGCAAAGAATCTGGAATAATCAATCTTTGTGAAAGCATCATCTGCAATGCACGACTTCCTTGTCATCAGAAAATCCGCTTCTGCAAGCAACTGATCGATATCTTCATCTAGAGAATTAACACTTGCTTCCGTATCCGATTCACTGTCTGAATCAGAATAAACCGATTCACACTCCTCAGGAATATTAGAAACAGTATCAATAACAACTCCAGAATTTGTCTCTTTAGTCTTAACCTCAACATTAACCTCAGCATTAACCTTAACAGGTTCAGTCTCCACATCCATCTCAGTCTCAGACTCATCACTTTCAACCTCAGTTTCTACCTTCTCATCCATCGTCACTGAATCTTCAATATCAACCTGATATGCAACACAAGCCATATTTCCCCCAGTAGTAATTTCTTCAACACCTATCTGCATACTCGACCAGTCAAACCTCTCATCTTGTTGAGTCACCAATGCTTGATTCTGATTAGCATTCTGGTGTGTCTCATTTGGTGTAGTGATTGGTATGACTGTTCGGTTAGAATTGTTTGGTGTTTAGTTTTGTGTCTGGTTTGGTGTGTTTGGTTGTCTGTTTTGGTTGTTATTAAAGTTGTTCTAACGGTTTTGGTAGTTGTTGTTGTTTTGGTAAGAAACTTGGTTTTGGTTTTGTTGTTGACGATTCTGATAACTGGCATTGAATGGGTTCCTATTGCCTTGTTTTGGTGGCTGGGTACATTCTCTTTTAAAGTGACCTTTCCCTCCACAATTAAAACAAGTCACTTTCTCCTTATTGAACCCGTAGTTTGTATTAGGAGAAGTTCCCAAATCAGTTCTACCGGTTTTCTCAATGAACTCTGTTGCTCTTCTCATGATGCTTGCAAAGGCCCATTGGATATCAATGAGTTCCATCTCCTCTTTGTCAATTTGTGCGTAGTCTTCATTGGTTAGGTTGTTGTTTCCAATTTGACTAGCAACGAGGCCATTATAAGATGAAACCATTGCAGAGACTAGAGCAATGTGTTGTTGAGCAACTTCAACTGTCACATTCCCCAAGTTAGATGTTTCTAAAACCACCGGTTGTTGTTGATTAGGTTGTGGAACTTGATTCATTGGTTGTTGAGATTGGCTAGCAGTGTAAAAAGCTGCTTGTTGCATTGGGGAGAATGGTGGAATGTATGAATTGTTGTATTGTTGTTGTGGTGGTGGTTGTGAAAAAAATGATGTTTGTTGATGGTAGTTGATGGTAGGTGATTCCATAACATTTGATATACATGCAACATGTGGTGCAACTAGCCCTCCTGAACTTGATGTACTAGCTGGAACTGGAGATCCTCCAAAGTAAAAGTTGGGATTCTGAGGAATCTGTGCTCTTCTAGCTTTCCTCTTCTCTTCCAATTCTTTGTTTTCCAGCTTCTCTATGAACTCCTGAATAGACCAGTATTGATAAGCATCCTTCTCCTTCAGAACCTCTACATGCTGATCCCAGTTTGGTGGTAATGCATCTGCAAACTTGTCCACCTGCTTTGCCATAGGAATCTGTATACCATAGCTAGACAATTCAGATAACAAATGATTATATCTAGGAGTTAGTTCTTTCAAAGTTTCATTTCCAATATAAGAAAAATTCTCAAACTCCTTTCTCAGTTCTTCCATCCTTAGACCTCTCGTCTTCTCATTGCCATCATGCCTTCTTTTAAGTGCTTCCCATAGTGCCTTAGATGTTGTGCAAGTCCTAAACTGATGCAAAAGATCATTGGTAATTGCCTGAGTCAATTGGGAAAACGCCTTCTTTTCCACAGCAAACTTCTTTTTCTCATCCTCAGCCATGCTCTCCAATGGCACTGGTTCACCTGTGTTCTCCAAAACTGGTGGTGTGTAACCTTTAGCAATCATGTTCCATGCTTCAGCACCCTCCACTCCCATGCCTTCCAAATGTATCTTGAACTTTTTCTGCCACTGATTGTATTCTTGAATCTCCATAAGCTTCGGTGGTCGATTCCCGCTACCTGAAGACAAATCATTAATCAGTGTGGAAATAGCATTTGTAGCTTGAGTGTATACCACCGCTGCTGCTACTCCCCAGTAGTCAGATTGTGGTGCTGGAGGTGCACTTTGAGTCATATAGTTAACCGGCTGCGAAGACTGTGTGCTCGTCTTCTGTGCTGCTACCGTCCATGGGTCCATCACCTGTTGTTGTGGTTGTGTAGTTGCTGGTGTCGGAGTAGTCGGAAAATTCCACATGATAACGAACTTCGAGAAATTCAACACTTAGAAAATTTTCCAAAAACTAGCTCTAGGTTCGCCCAGTAAAGCTTCAGGTTCGTCCCTTTCTGCTTCAGGTTCGTCCAAACAGTAACTCCCGAATGTAAAATCTCACCAGAAAGAAAAAAACACACTAACACTTTTCACGTTCGCCCAAAACTACTCCAGGTTCGCCCGTTTTGGTTCTAGATTCGTACCCCCGATCAGCCGAAAGTGAAAAATGTGACCCGAATGTGAAACTTTCAACAGAAAAATTCTAGGTTCGCCCAAAAACTCCTAGGTTCGCCCAAAAACACACTCAGGTTCGCCCAAAACTACACACCTTCGACCACTAAGATCCAGGTTCGCCCATTTCTGATTTTGAAAAACGGTTACACTTTGAAAAACGGTTATTTTGATCTCTGATTTTCAAAAGTTTGTGAATTTGAATGATCTTGATTAGGTTTTGCTTCGGAGATGATTTGGAACAAATTTAATTCTTGGAATTTTGAATTTTAACCACAAAATCAACTCTAAATCTTTCAAAAACACTCAAAAACCATTTTTATGCAAAAACAGATGTGAATTGATGAAAATAATGTCCAAATCAGCTTTGAGTTTATCAATTTGTTGTTGTATGATCCTCTACGCTCTGATACCACTTTGTAGAGGATGTGATTTGACAAAAACAGGATTATATGATCATACAAGTTACAAAACCAGGTGCGGAAACCCTAGCTTTGAACAAACTGATGTAAACTCAAATCAAAACACAATCAAAGTCATTTTCAATACTTTTCATAGATTAACTCTTTCTAAAACTTGATTACAATATCCAAACAGTTAATCTAACACACACACAAACTCTCTCAAACCTCTCTGGATCAACACCTGAAAACACACACACCTAATGACTCACTTACACTTACAAAATCACAAAATCTATATATAGGCACTGCACATTCGCCCACTTTGAATGGTCGAATGTGAAGCCTTTCCACATTCGCCCATTCTGATGGTCGAATGTGTAGCTTCAGTCTTGTTCCATTCCAGATTCGTCCATGATTAATCTACCTTCGCCCACTTTTCATCACCTTCGCCCAATCTTATCTACATTCGCCCAAACAGCCTCTCTAACACATGTTAACTATCCAATCACTAGTCGCAAAACGCATCTACAAATTGCTTGAAAACGTCTTGATAGGCGATATGATGATGAATTGAAGAGATTATGTAAATCTATGTGATATATGACTCGTAAGTTGATTACTTAAATGATTCCATAAAGTTTAGGCATTCTTAAGGTAAAATGAGATTTACTAAGAATGGTCGTGTTTCTATTAGAAAATGACATTTTATAGAAAACGAGTCTTAAATGTAGTAACTATGTGAAGTTATGTGCTACATGTATATATTTGATTATGATGGATTGATAGGTTTACTATGTTTAATTATGTCGAAATTGACTTGGAATGTTTTATGTGTGAATATAAAAGTTTTAAACATAAGGGTCGGGTAATTAGACGCGATATGAATGTATGTGAGAGCTAAAACATAACCATTCGTCAAGGTCACCAATGGGTCCATAGGGTAATGGTTTACAAAAGTTCAATATTTTAATTTAACTAAGTTGAGGAAAGTTTGGTGAATAACTTGGAAAGACTTAGAATGTTTGCTAAAATAGCTTTTCCTATAATTGGGTATTGTTAGAAATGGATTTGGGGTTTGGACTAGGATTTGTTGGTGGCTATGCTTGAGGTAAGTTCATGACCTCGCTTTTTACTGTGTTTGTAAATGTTTTCTGGGGGAAGGTATGCATGTTTTATGAAAACCTGATGGATTTAAAGCGTTAAAAAGTTTTGAGAAATGTTAGAAGTTACAAATGCTTTTATTACCTCGTACATAGGTAATAGGGAAATGAAGTGTTTTGCGTGAGTTTCACGACCCCTTTTCTTTTTAAGTGTTTTTGAACGTTTTATAATCGGGGATTAACATGCTTATATGATGGGTAGACTAGGACTATAGAACATATGATGGCCTTTGGTAGATGCACGACGTGTGCGTGGGACGCCCATCTATCCTCTTTGGTGGATACTTCCCTGCAGTTCTTAGGTTTAGAGCTGTGGATTATGTTGGTAGATCTGTTGGGTTTGACACCCCCTCTTAGGGCAGTAGCGTTGTGCAATGCTGGGAGAGCATAGTTTATTGAATGTCGCTAGGGGAGCACAATTGGGAAGAAATGTCTTGGTTTGATTAAGATCATTTGGATGCAATCATGCTTGTATGACCTAGCTAGTTTACTTGGTTTCTATTTTAGTCAGTACTCAATCATACACTTTTAGACATGGAAATATGTGAATTTGCCTTAAAACCTGTGAACTCGCCAACTTTTTGTTGATATTTTTAAGCATGTTTTTCAGGTACTGATGCATAAGAGTCGAGAGTGTGGTTTAGCATGCGCTACTTATGGACATGATTATGGGACCTAAAATTGTTGAGGCTATGCCTTTACGTTTGTAAAAATATGTTTGTTTTATTTTGCTTCTTCTTGGTTGAAAAAGTTTTTAAACTTTTAAATACTTTGGAAAAACTAAATATGTTTGACTAGAGGATGGTTGTAAGATGTCCATACGTAGTCATTGTGTGATTTACTAAAGACATGTGGTAGCAAATTCCGTTACCTCATGACTTGCTCTCTGCTGTGCGCTGTCGTTGTGTGACAGAAGGTGCTATCAGAGTGATGGTTATAGAGAACTAAAAACTTTTCCAAAGGTCTACACTATAACTATAAACTATCCCAAAATATTTTGTAGGATAAAAGTTTTTATATGCATCATGTAGAGAGCACCTTGTAATAGTATCAAGAATAGTTATGTTCTTATGTTATACTATTTATTTGTGCTTATGTGATTAATTATAATATATAATTAAATATTTAATAAGGTCGGATAATTCTTGTCACAGATCATGGTTTCTTTTATCATCAGCTTATCTGATTCCGAGAGTGATCCAGAGACTACACCATTGCCGTATTCATCTTCTGACTCTTGTTAGCACCCACATGCTCCACATGTTTCCATGACTACACCAGCAGCCCCTGTGGCTAACGAGGATATGGATATAGATTTGCCTGGGGTTGGTTGGTTAGTTGAGCGGGATGATGATCAGGTGGTAGTACCACTAACAGTAGTAGATCCAGTGGTAGTTGCACCAACAGTGGTTAAGCCTGTGGTTGAGCTTTTGGTTGGGGCTGTAGCACCTATAGTTGTTTCTGAGCCTGTAATGGAGGCACCCTTCTCTGGTAGGCCTATACCCACTTTTATGTTGCCTAAAAAGCCTAGGAATGATGGGTTGTTCGCTATGTTTAGGCTGCTGAGACCCTACCCTAGTGTTCATGTTACTGGTACCTTGTCAACAATGTGTTGCCTATACACATGAGGCCATCAGATACGAAGGAACAATCATCTTTAAGGTGTAAGATTAGGAAGCTTGAGTTGGATAGTTGGAAGTGGTTGCCTAGCAGTTGGTTGAGGTAGAGGGTGTTGGATCAGTTTCTTTTAACAGTTCTTATTAATGAACACTTATGTGTTTGTAAATATATCAAAGTAAGATGCACAGCGGAATATTAAAGTGTTCAAGTTAAAGTATCACCTTTACAGGAGTTATTACTCCCCCTCTATCAATGAACTAGGAAGTTAAAGATGAGAATCAATAGTAGTAAATGAAACAGTTAATGCAAGATGATTCTGAGATATAAATGAAAGGATAAACTACAAAGTAATTTGAAGGAAAGAGTTTTTAGATAGATAATTATCGATTATAAATTACTTGCTAAAATAGTGGGAGTAACCCCTCTATATATAGCCGAAAGATTACATACAAACTAAGTAATCAAAAGCTTAAAATAATGTTAGATAATGCTACAACAGGCTGTAGCATTGAAACTTGAACAAAGACTTTAAGTTAACTAATATAATACTAAACTGCTAAGATTAAAGGGTGGTTAGAATCTTCTAATGAAACTGCTGATGAGTGACAAACTTCTGATGAGTTATCTTCAGGAGTTTGTTTTCAGCAGTTCGTTCTTCAGATATTCTGTCTGGTTTATCTTCAGAACTTCTGATCTTTCTACTCTTCAGAAGTTTACATTTCTTCTTCTTCTTCAGCAGTTTCACAAAATGTTAAGAGGATATAAGACCAAAGTTTATACTGGCTTGTCAATCCTCTTTGACCCTACAATCTCCCCCTGGATTGATGAAGCCAAAACCTTTGTCCATCTCTATTTAAGATCCTCTCTTCCTTGAGTCAAGAACTCTCCTGATTTCCTTGAGTGTTTGATGTTTGAGTTCTCTGACCTCTGCTTCTAGAAGTAGTCCTTGGTCTGGTAACATTTCCTGAATGGTTAGTAGATCTTTATCAGATAACTTTTCCAATTCAGTCAAGCTGTGAAGGACTTTCAGTGAACAATCTTGTCTTTCTAGAACCAGAGAACTAGACTTTTGGGTGAAGTACTATTTCTTGATTGGTGAAATGGAACTAAAGAATCTGTCTTTATATGGTACAATTTGTAGGTTTGAATATGATGTTGGTGGTTTTTCTTTTTCAGCGTTGATCAGATTGGATCTCCTTCTCTTTTCAACTAGTATAGTACCAGGTCTGAAATAATCATGTGATGCTCAGTGGCTACCTTGGTCTGTTTTTTTTCTTTGATGGTCTATTGTAGTTGATAAGCAAAAGTTGCAGGATCCATATATTGAGTTATCAGAGGCTTCACTTCAACAGAAAAATCATTTTCAACAATGGTGTTCTTTTCAAGCAAAATCATCTTGAAATCTGTTGTAGTGTTTTCCCCTGACTTTTTATTGGTAGTAGGCTGTGTGGATTTGTATTTCTCTGGATTTGCAAGTCTGTCAGCCATGAGCTTTTTGTAAGTGTAATAAAGTACATCTTCTTTCCACCTACATATATGTTGCTTTGAACCAAAGTTGTTATCTACCAATTCTTGAATGATTTGGGCTCTTTTCAACTTTCTGTCTTTCTATGTGGCTAGCCTTTCTAATACAAGCTGTGCCTGTCTTGTGAGTTCTTCAGTTGAGAGTCCCTTACGTGAGTATTTCATTGTCTTTGAGTTTTTGCTGATATAGTTCATCAGTTGTTGCCTTTTATTTTCTTCTACTGCAAGGAGAGTTTTCTCAGCAAGTCTTTCTTGTGCTTCTAACTCATTTAACTTCTTTTCATATTCTAATAACTTGTCATTAAAGCTCAAGTCATCCCTTTCATCTATGCTTTGCCATGCCTCTTCTTCCTTTGCCTCTCTTTCTGCTTTTCTTCTTTCTTCTTCTGTTAGTTCTTTTTCTTCTGTTTGATCTTCTGTTATTGTTGTAGAAGAGAACTTTAAGGGAACAGGCTTTGGAAATTCAACAGGATTTGTTTCTGTTGCATTAGATGATTGATCTGGTTCAGTGCAGGAAATGTCAACTACTGAAGTGTTGATCTGAGCAGCATCAACTACTGAAGGATTGTCTTCAGTACTTTTGGTCTTGTCTTTAGCAGCTACTTCACTATGGCCTTGGGTAGACTTTTCAGCTTTCTCTCTAAGGATTCTCTCTTGTTTTTCATACCATTCTTCTCTTTCTTTCAGAGCTTTTTCTTGTCTAGTCATGGCAGGCAGTTTTTGAGATTCCTTAAGATATTGTGCTTCTCTAGATCTTTTTGAAGCTTTAAGAGACACAACTTCAGGTTCCTTTGACATCTCCCCCCTTTTTGGCTTCATCCACTTCAGGAAACCAAGGAGGTGGAGGTGTTACACTAGATAGATGGGCTAATTGACTTCTGTTGTCTTCCATCTTTCTTGACAATTCACCAAGCTTGTGATCAATTGCATTTTTTATCATCTCCAATTGAGTTTTGTTCTTTAACTCCATTGCAGTCATAAATGTTTGGAGATGACCTGAAATCAGTTGGTGTTCCATCTAGTATAGAGGACCATCTGGGCTGCATAGCTGGTTCAGTTATATGCTTGATGACCCAGAGAATTGGTTAGGCTTTTGTGATTGTGGAGGGTGAGTTTTGGGGTGATCCACAGTGTTAACTGGGGATGCCACTTTTGGGGATCTGGGGTTTAAGTGGTCTTTAACTTGTTCTTCTGTGACTGTCTCCTTGAGTACAGATACATTAGAATCAGGACCTTTACAATCAGCCGTCAATTCAATTTGTAGAGTGTTTGATCCATCATCCAAATTAATGGAATCATCTGAATCACTGACATAGTCCTCAATGAGAACAGTATCAGTTGTCTCATGAGCTAGGCCCAACCTAGTTGTCTCATGAACCTCTTTTTCTTGGTACTGAGGTTTTCCTACTTCAGGCACAAGGCCTTCATCAGTAGTTGCCACATTTGAGGTCTTAACTATGGTACTACTGTCCTCCAATCCATCACTGGATGGTATAAGGGTAGTAGCAGCCTCAAATATACCAAAGGATTCTAAGTTTGGGCTTAGAGGCCTTGATCCCTCCGCATCTCTTGGGTTAGGGCTGATCACATTCTCATCAATGTCCATTTCTGTGTTTTCATCCCTTGTATTATGTGGTGATTGGGGATTGACATTTGCTGATGGATTGTGTTGTCTCATCCTAGAGAGAATATTAGCAATCTTAACTACTGGAAATGTATCTTTTTCAGAAGTTAAGGGATCAGCAGTTGGGTTCTGTTCAGTTGGTTCAGTTGTTTTGAAAGAAGGGTCAGTAGTTTTTGTCTTTTTAAATCTCTTTCTTGAAAACAGAACGGATATGGGTGCTCTTTCAGGTATTGGAGATGAATTAGACTGAGAGGAAGTTTCAATCACATCTTTTGAAAGTGCAGATTGCACATTAGCAGCTTCAGGCATCTCATCTTCCTGAATTGCTTTTCTTTTGGGGTTGGCGGGTTTGGATTTTTTGTTGTTTAGTTTGATTTGGCTTCTTGGATTTGGGATGTTGGGTCTGCTGACCTGGAGAAGAACAGATGATTAGAAAGCCAAAATATTCTATCTTTTGATCCTATGAATAAAACAGTTGTTACAAGAAGATTTCCCCAAAAGACTGTTGACCCTAACAACTGCTACACCAAACAACTGATAAAAGACAACTGCTGCTGCTGAAAGGTCTGCTGAACAAACGTCTGATGAACACAGGTCTGATGAAGAAACAACTGCTGATCAAGTACTGAAGAACAAAGGTCTGTTGAACCAACAGCACTTTGGTTCAACAGATGATAGAGACCATCAGAGCTTTACTTTACAGTGTTTTGTATTATCAGAGTTTTCAATGTAACAGTAGTTATAGTTAGCAAATGTTAGAAGTTGTTAGTCAGTTAGAGGTCGCTGTCTTAGGTGACGTCAGCAGTGATCATCAGAGGTTTAGTTTAGTCTATAAATAGAACAGTGAATGTACTGTTCTATTCATCACTCGTCATTCTCTTAAGACAAACATTCTCTGAGTGATCAGGCTGAGGGGGAGTTTATTTGTACGATTGTAATCTTTCAACTTAATGAAAGCATTCGATTAAAAACAATTATTCTCCATGTTTTGATTTATAGTTTATTTCGCTGCACTTTCCATTTATACTTCACTTCACTTGTTTCATACTTATCTAAACAATCAAAACAAATAGAACTCAGATCCTAACAATTGGTATCAGAGCTTGGTCAATTAAATTCGATCTAACCAATCAATTTAATATAAACAGATCAGCTCACAATTATTGATATCGTTTGTTTGTCGGATTAAAAACAGAGTAATAGTTTATTTTCGTTTCAACAGTTAGCAAACAGACTTTGTTTTTGAAAAAATCAAGAGAATGACTTCACTTAATCAAGATCCACACAACACTGGCACTAGCAACAAGCCTCCGATGCTTGTCAGGTCAGAATACAACATCTGGCAGCGTCGGGTGGCTCATGTGTTAGCACAACAGAACACAGGGTGCTGGAAATCGGTAGTATTTGGACCACATGTTCCAATGGTACCGAGTGCCGAGGATCCAAAGATCCAAGTACCAAAGAGTGTTGAGAACTACTCAGAGCAAGATTTTCAAAAAATCGAGCTAGATGCCAAGGCTTTCAGCATAGTAGCCATGGCACTGCCGAATGATATCTATGCCGGACTCTTGCACTGCAATAGTGCTAAAGAACTGTGGGATGCTCTTAAAGAGCAGTTCGGGGGAACTGAAGATGTGATTGAAAACAACCGTGAAATACTTAACCAACAATATGAAACATTTAGTCACATAAAAGGGGAGTCGTTAACACAACAGTTTGAAAGGTTTAATTGTCTGATTAGTCAACTAAAACTGGTTGGTCTAACTTTTCCTAATTCAACCCTTAATCATAGGTTTCTTAGATCACTTCAGGACAAATGGGACACTATAGCTATAGTCATGAGAAACTCTATCGGATTCAAAGACCTGACCCTGACCCAGCTTCATGGTAAGCTCCTGACTTATGAAAGGGAGCTTAACCAGAAAAAGAAGCTCCAGGACTCTGGAAAAGTGTCGGATGACTATGTATTTGGGAATACTGCACTTTTGGGCCAAGAGGAGGGTTCTGGAAGTAGTAAGGATCAGAGTTATGATCATTACATTGACATAACCACTGGTTTTAACAATGATTCTTACTCATCACCCAACTATGCTTTTGCAGCTAGTGGTGATATCCAGGCTTCTGATAATTCATCTTTTGTGTACAATGACCTTCAATATATTGACCCTTTGGATTTAGAAGAAATGGACATCTTGCATCAGGTTGCCCTGCTCAGTATTAGAACAAATAACTTCTATAAGAAAACTGGCAGGAGGTACCCAGGTTTACATGGTGGGTCAAAGGTGGGGTTGGATAAATCAAAGATCAAGTGTTACAAGTGTCATAGAATGGGTCACTTTGCTAGGGAATGTAGGAGTCAAAATGGTACACCTATGATTACCTATCCAAACCAAAGGCCTCAGACCAACACTTATCAAACCATCCCTGTACCAAATGTGCAAAACACTGCTCACTTTGCACAGACCCAAACCACTGTTCCTGTGCACTATGTTCAAACCACTGTTCCTCAGTATCACTATGTCCAAACACCTGTTACTCAGGCACAAGTGCCAATGACTGCTGCTCCACCCTCTGCTCCTGCAGAGACCAGTCAACAAGGTCAACAGAGTTTCTTCACTCAAGGCTTTGTTGATTGGAGTAGTCTACCAGATGATAACATTGCTTTAGTTGCCAATTCTGAAAATAATTTTTGCTTTATGGCACTAGAAACAATTTTTGAAGAGACTGATTCTGAGGGAGTGGTGTCTATGTCTGAAAATGTGACTAATGGTGTTGTTGATGAAGTTGTTTCAGCTGAAGAATCTGAAGTGGAGGTTGTGAATCTCTCAGACCCCTGGGGTAGTGATGATTGTGATTGCCAATGTAACTGTGCCTTGATGGCTGCTGCTAAGGTATCTCCTCAAATCTTAAATGACTTATGCTCAGACAAATGTATTGTGGCATTTGCTAAGATAAAAGAGGTGAATGAAAACTTTAGAAAGAAAATTTTGGAAGATGAAATTCAGTTTGAAAAACTCACTAAAGAGTTAAAATCAAAAATAACTGAAAAGGAATCTAAAATCAGCAGTTTAAAACATGAAGCAAGCATAACCAAAGACCAGCTTCAGACTATGATAACCAAATATCATAGTTGTAAAAAGGAGCTTGAGTCCACCCAAGTTGAATGTCAGAAATGGGTGGAATCATCAAAAGGTTTTGAGATGATTGTCAACCAACAATCTAAAAGTCATGTGAAATTTGGCTTTGGTTTTCAAGAAACCACTGCTCAGAGTTCACAAACCACTGACGAAAAGGAACCACAGTTGGTTGAAATCATCCCAACCAATTCAAAAGGTCAGGAAATCAAGGTTACAGAGCCCAATGGCAAGAAAATCATTCTTGAAAAGTTGGAAGGTACACCCTCATTTGATGAAATTGAGAAATATCAATTCAAACCAACCTGGTCAGATGAGTGTGAAGTCCTTGAAAATTTTAAACCAATGACCTTCAAAACCCCTGATGGTAAAAAGGCACCACAGGCCAAAGTTATCCCTTTGAGAGATCTTCCAACAGATGATCAAACATCTGTTGAAAAGAAGAGAGAAAAAGCGAAAGCCAAAGACAACTTGTTTTGTGATTTTTGTGAAAAGAAGAACCATGTCACCAAAAACTGTTTTCTTCTAAAAGCATATGACATCAACAAAGCAACAAGTTTAAATGATTCTAAAACCAATGAATGTTCAATCTGTAAGAAAAAGAATCACAAAACAAAAGAGTGCCTGTATCTCAAAAATTTTGATGAAAAGATAAAAGAGTACAAAGCTAAAACTCTTGAAAGTCAAGTGGTGAGTACTCCAAAAGGAAAATCCAAACAGACTTTTGAACCAGTTCAAACAACTGTTACCAAAGGTCTGAACAAAAACTCTGCTCCCAGAGATGTTCAGGTAACAGATGTTCCACCAGCTACCAGACTACCAAGAGGATATGGACAACCCACTTGTCATCCATCGTCTGCCACATGTTTATGAAGAGCCCAAAAGGCCTTCAAAACCAAAAGTGAACAGACATCCTCATGGTTTTCTACATCTGACAGGAAGTGATCAAACATCTGTTGGACCAAGTGTTGACATACAAGCACTGGCAAATGGTCAATTACAGTTGTTGAACCTAGTCCAAAAGCTAGTTCAAACTACTGATCATTCTCCTCAACTTAAGGCTGAGACATCTAAGAACCCATCCAAAGCCAATTTGGCTTTGGACACTCACCAAAACTAAACTCTTTACTGATGTGCAGGGAGCTTCTGCTTGCTTAGATAGTTTATGGTATGTAGATAGTGGAGGCTCCAGGCACATGACAGGATGTAGAGCCCTACTTCTGGACTTTCTTGCACATGGAGGGGGTGATATATCCTTTGGTAATGATTCTAAAGGTAAAGTGTTGGGTTCTGGAGCTGTCCAAGCAGGGAGGCTTAAGTTTGAAAATGTTAATCTGATAGACAATCTAAAATTTAATCTACTTAGTGTGTCTCAAATGAGTGACAAAGGATATGGGTCATTCTTCACTAAGAAAACATGTAAGATTGTTGGCCCAGAGGCTGTTGAAAAGATTTACACCATCATTGCTGAGAGTAAAGCACAACTTGTTGCTCATAGAAGTGGCAATGTGTATGTAGTTGATATGTTGAAGGATAATCCTATGGCAAATGTCTGTCTGTTCTCTGCTGCCTCTACCAAAGAGACAGAATTGTGGCATAGGAGACTTGGTCACACCAACCTTCAAACTATCAACTCTCTCTCCAAACTAAACCTTGTCAGAGGTTTGCCATGAAAAGAATTCAAATGTGATGAGCATTGTGTTTCCTGTCTAAAAGGAAAACAACATAAAAGCTCTTACAAATCAATTGATGAGTCCAAAACTAGTCAGTGTTTACAATTGTTGCACATGGACTTGTTTGGCCCAGTAAAAATCATGAGTCTAAGAAGAAAGAGATTTTGTCTTGTCATAGTTGATGATTTTTCTAGGTTTACATGGACTTACATTTTACATTCTAAGGATGAGACTGCAGGTATTTTGAAGGACTTTGTCACTAAAGTTGAAAAACAATATGACTTGCCAGTAAAAGTCTTTAGAAGTGACAATGGAACAGAGTTTAAAAATAAGGAGTTGGATGATTTCTGTGTGTCAAAAGGGATTGTAAGGCAGTACAGTATCCCAAGAACACCAGAGCAAAATGGGGTGGTTGAGAGAATGAACAGAACTCTCATTGAAGCTGCAAGAACAATGCTAGCAGATTCTGGTTTGCCACTGTCCTTCTGGGCAGAAGCTGTAAACACTGCTTGTTATGTTCAAAATAGAGTTTTAATCAACCCAAGACATCAAAAGACTGCTTATGAAATTTTGTTTAAAATCAAACCACTGATCTCATTTTTCAAAGTCTTTGGCTACCCATGTTTCATTTTAAATCTTAAAGATTCCATTTCAAAATTTGCAGCCAAAGTAGATTGTGGATATTTTCTGGGGTATTCTTCTACTGCCAAGGCATATAAAGTGTTTAACACAAGGACCAAGACAATAGAAGAAACTCTGAATGTGAAGTTCAATGAACTTTCATCTTTAAAAATCCCAGCAAACCCTGCTGAGTTATTTGATTTGGATAAATTCAAATTTGAAGATATTACTGTCAAAACTAACAGTGCAGGTACTCCACAATCTCCACAACAAGACTACAGAATGGATGTTGTGATTCCAGATCACTATAAAGTCTATCCTGTATCAGAGGAAGCAGTAGTTCAAAACAACTGTCAAAACTCTGTCACAGCTGAGTCAGCCACTGTTGGCCAGTCCTATCCCCAAACCACTGATTCACCCATTTTATCCACTGCTCAATCATCTGTTGACAAAAGTCAATCATCTGTTGACTACAGTCAATCATCTGTTGACTACAGTCAAACATCTGTTGACAAAAGTCAGTCCAATTTTACACCACTTGGACCCATTCCTCCACCTCCATTCCAAACATCTGTTGACACTATAAAAGTGCAAACAGATGTTATGTCAACAGAGTATCCAAACCTCTGTCCTTCACCACAAAATGCCATCATACCATATCAGGGGGATCTAATCTACCTAAGAGCTCATCCACCAGACCAAATCATTGGCAACATCAGAGAAGGTGTGCTCACAAGGAGCCAATCCTCAAATATCTGTCTTTTTGTAGGCTTTCTATCCCTCACACAACCTGTCAAGTACCAAGAGGCACTGAAAGACAACAGTTGGGTGGAAGCCATGCAAGAAGAGATCCTTCAGTTCAAAAGACAACAAGTATGGGAACTTGTACCACTGCCTAAGGATGTTTGTCCAATTGGCACAAAGTGGGTCTTTAAAAACAAAACTGATGAAAGGGGTATAGTTGTCAAGAACAAGGCCAGGCTAGTGGTTCAAGGCTTCAGACAAGAAGAAGGAATAGACTATGATGAAACCTTTGCCCCTGTAGCAAGGTTAGAAGCTATCAGACTGTTCCTAGCCTTTGCTGTCAACCACAACATCAAGGTGTATCAGATGGACATCAAATGTGCCTTCCTATATGGCAAAATTCAGGAGGAGGTCTATGTATGTCAACCACCTGGTTTTGAAGACACATTCCATCCTGATCATGTCTACAAGCTTAATAAAGCCTTGTATGGACTGAAACAAGCACCAAGAGCCTGGTATGAAACTCTCTCCACTTTTCTCTTATGCATTGGTTTCACAAGAGGTAAAATTGATAAAACCTTATTTTTAAAATGGAAAGGAAAAGATTTAATGATTGTTCAAATATATGTGGATGATATCATTTTTGGATCCACATGTAACAAAATGTGTGAGGAGTTTAGGGAACTCATGACAGCAGAGTTTGAAATGAGTGCTATGGGTGAACTTCAGTGCTTCCTTGGTCTTCAAGTGAAGCAGCTGCAAAATGGCACATTCATTCATCAAAACAAATATGTTAAAAACTTGTTAACAAAATTTGAAATGAATGATTGTAAGCCATGTAGTACAAATGCATGAATGGGTCTTTATTGTACTTAACAGCATCCAGGCCAGACATTATGTTTGCAACCTGTGTTTGTGCAAGATCCCAGGCTTCACCTAGAAAGTCAAACCTTATTGCTGTGAAAAGGATATTCAGATACCTAAAAGGTGCTCCCACACTTGGTATCTGGTATCCTGCTAATGGAAACATTGAGCTTTCAGGTTATTCAGACAGTGATTTTGCTGGCTGCCACACCACAAGGAAGTCCACATCTGGAGGGTGCCAGTTTCTAGGGAATGCCTTAGTTTCATGGCAAAGCAAAAAGCAAGCAGCTGTTTCAACTTCAACAGCTGAGGCTGAATATATTGCTGCTGCAAGCTGTACAGCCCAACTCATGTGGCTTCAAAATCAACTACTGGATTTTGGGATAACTGCACTAAGGACTCCACTCATGCTGCATAGTCAAGCTGTTGAAAATATCATCAAGAATCCAGTCTCTCATTCAACCACTAAGCACATAGACATCAGACATCATTTTGTCAGAGATAGCTATGAAAAAGGTTTGATTACTCTGCACCATGTTCCAACAGAGGATCAGTTGGCAGATGTGTTGACAAAAGCTTTAGACACATCTACCTTCACAAATCTGATCTCTCGAATTGGAATGTTAAACATGGATTAAAACAACAAAAATGTTTTCAATAAAAACATTAAAATGTTTTCAGAAAATCAAATTTTCCTTAAAAATAGCACTTTTGGTTGAAAAATCAGTTTTAAACCACTGATCAGATAAAACAACCACTGTTTCATTCAATCCACTGTTGGTTGAAAAATCTGTTTCAAACATCTGATCAGATAAAACAACTGTTCTTCCATCAGTCTTTTGGTTAAACAACAGAGGTTGGCAACAGACTTTTACCAAAACAGCTGTATGCCACCAGATGTTTAAACCATCAGATGTTTGCCATGTCTGCTCTCAAAAGCAGAGTTTTGCCACATCAGCGGTTTCACCAGAGGCTATAAAACCCTGTTTTTCCCCCAACAGCAGTTTTACTGTCTCATTGTATTCAAAATACTAAAACCGCCTTCGTCTTCCTCAAAACCCTCAATCAAAGTTCAGCACTTTCACACTCGAAATCCATTACAATGGATCTTCAAACAAAAGCCACCCACAATTTCCTTACATATCTGGTGAAAACAGAAGATAACGTTCCATTCCATTCCACCATTGACATCATTACCAACTCAAAATACAAAAATATCCTAACTGCTGATGCTCCCATCCATCTAGAAACACTCCAAGAATTTTGGGCTAATGCTGAAGTCTTGTTTCAAGACAAAAAGCCTACTTCCATTATTTCAAAAAATGGAGCCACCTGCATCGCCATTACACATGAACTCATATCCACAACCTTCTCCCTCAATGACTTGTCAGGTATGGAATCTTCACCTAAAACAGAGCTTCACACAGAGTTTCAGGAAAGAGGGTATGATACACAAATGACTTGTCAGGTATGGAATCAACATTGTTTAAAAAGTTTTTTCCTCCAGTCATGAAATTTTTCTTCCATACTCTCCTTCTCTGTGCCTCGGCTAAGACCACATCCTTTAATGAAATCCCATTAAGGATTCAATACTTGTGGTATGCTATGTTGTCAGACTCTGACTTCAATCTTTCCCAGGGATTGTTTTTGGACTTAGTTTCTAATGTGAAAGACATTAAATATGGCTCAAACAATGCTTTTCTACTCTACCCAAGAATCTTAAGTGTAATTCTTCAAAAGATTTTACCAGAAAATGATTTTCAGAAGGGAGAGTCTTTTAAAATGAAAAGTTTAACTGATGAAACTTTCACAAGAATGTTGGGTTCTTCAACCCAAGAAAAAGTGTCAAAAGTGTCCAAAGTTTCTAAAACACAAACAAAGAGGTCAAAGACAACAACTGTTGTTCAAACCTCTGTTGTTGAGCCTACTGCTCCTGGTGATCATGGCACTTCATCCAGTGCTGTGAAACCCACACCAGCCACCAAAAGAAAACGATCATCTTTAAAAACCACCTCCACACCCAAAAAGGGACTTCTGGAAGATGAGATACCAGAAGCTAACCCTGTTGCATCACCAAAGCAACCTGAAACCACTATTGTTACTTCCTCACAACAGATGGAGATATCTCAATCCAAACAAACTCCTCAAGAATCCTCATAAAAGGATCTTGTTGTAAGCCAAAGGGAACCACATACTGAGGCATTTGAGTCACTTGACCATATGTTTACAAGTCCATCTCCCAGGGCTAATTCTCTTCTTACTCCTCCAACATCACCACCACATGTTCCACAAACCATGCAACCTCTGTTTGAGGTAATTGACAAAACTCAGGATAATCCCAATTCCTCTCCTTCACCTGTCACAGAGAGTATACCTCCACAAGTGACTGGGCCTGAGAAAAGTCAATCTGTCAACCCAAAAACAGATGAGGAGGTTACACTCCCAGAGTTAAATGTAACTCTTGGTGAGTTTTCAAGAGAAGCAGCCACTACTGATGTAGAGACCATTGTCTCACAACAGGACAGTGGTTACATAGTTAAGACTTCCTTGAAGGCAACAACTGATGAGGCCACCACTGTGTCCCCAAAATTAGTTGGAAGTCCCCAGAACCAAGACCAAGGGGCATTTGGTTCTCATTCCATGGACTCACCTTCTAGGACTGAACCAGGTAAAACTACCACTGGTGGGAATTCAGATGATCCTATTAACTTAGGTGATGGATTAAAACTACAAGAATTGACGGATAGAGTTCAAACCATTGAAACCTCTGTTGCTGATATCAAAACTGATGTCAAGTCAATATTGGAAACCTTGGCAAACTTTACAAAGAGTCAACCATCCACTACTGATGTTGCTAATGAGCTATAGAAATCTGTTTCCCCCCATCATCATAGCTCACAGAAAATTAGCAGATCAGACACAAGAGACCTACATGACCTTGATCAGAAATATGGTGGATGCCAGATTTAATGACACAAAGGCTGATATCAAGGTGATCAAAGACCATTTGCTGAAGACTACTGGCTCTGCCCCTACCACAATCCTCATAGATGAAGATGATGATGAATTCACTGCTGATGATGCCAAAAAGGGGGAGAGTGGCAGAGATAGGCTACCAAAACTGAATCCATTTGGTGCTCCACCCTCTCAAAAGGGTAACCCAACTGCTGACAAACCAGAGTCTACCAAATCAGCACCACAAAAACAACAACAACAACCAAGTGTTCGAACCTCTGCTGCAACTGAACCAGCCAAAACCAGCAAGGCAAAGGAAGTTGATACCTCTGCCAATGAAAAGGCTGATAAGGCTGCTGAAGACAAGCTTAAAAGGGCTGACACCTTGGAAGTTAAAGCAGAGAGGTTGATTCAGCTAAAGAAGGAACAACAACAAGAAGTAGAAGATGTGAGTTCCTCAAAAAGAAAGAAAATCTCAGCAAAACATACAAGGAAACCACCTTCTAAACTATCTTCTGAAACCACTGATGCTGAAACCCCTGTTACCACAACCACTGCCACCACAACCACTGCTACCAAAACCACTGAAACCAAAACCACTGCCACCAAAACACCTGTTCCAACCAAACCAATCACCACACCATCAACTACCAAACCAACAACCAAACCTACCACAACACAACCAAAAACCCAAACATCTGCTAGTTCTACAAAAGGACCAACAGAGGTTAACCCAACCACTGCTTCTTCTTCACCTTCACCAAAGATCTTATACAGCAGAAAAAGGAAATCTACCTTTGTTGTGCAAGATGAAAACATTCATACCACACCACCTAACACCCCATTCACACAATCCACACCTGTCCCAGCCATTCCACTCTCATCATACTCACATCACACTTCACAGTTCAGATCACATAGACCACCACCATCCATCACACCATTGGCTGAGAAGTATCCCCTTGAACTTGATTTACTCAAGGGGGAACTTCAATCCTTCTATAATACTGATCAGCCATCAGAAAGATCCTTCCCTTCTCTTAAAAATTTTCCTGTTCTTCTCAACATTGATACCTATCTGAAGTACAAGAGTGAACAGGCAGATGCCATCATAAAAGAGAAGTGTAAAGGGAAGGATGATAGGAGTGCTCAGGGCATTCATTCAGCAGAGCTTAGCAAATTGAGAAGGATTGAGGATTTTGCTAAGACCCTGAGCAACTCCATGTCTTCCATGCCTCTCAGCAAAGATATGGAAAAGGAAGTTAGGGATTCTCTTCTAGAACAGATCTTGGCCACCATGCCTTACAAAGCAAACAAGAAACAGTTTGCAGGCTGGACCACCCATGCACTTAAAGAAGAATTAATCAGAATTGAAAACATGGCCAAGAATCCTCCATCAAAGGTCTCTGCCCCTGATTTCAGCAAAGGGAGAGATCAAGCTAGAGCTCTCAAGTTTAGAAGGATGAGACAAGAGATAGTAGCTGCCAAATATAGAGAGATGAGATCTGTGGCTAGATGGTCTGAAATCAAACTGATTGAAACTTACAAGAAACTGGAAGAGAATAGAAAGACAGACCCTACCTTACCAAGAAAACCTATCTATGATGATAAGCCTAAGAGACCTCTACAGGCCTTTACTCTTGACAGCCTACTGGAAACTTCTGATCTCTCTATTGCTGCAAGAAGATAGTTCAAAAAGCAGAAGGAGATGACTGAAGATGAACAAAAACAGTTTGCTGATACATTTGTAAAAGAGGGTCTCATAAACCAGATTTGATATTTCTCTGATCCAATCACAGAGAGATTCAGAGAACTCATAGGAAGACCTCCATCTCCAAACTCATCAAAAATAAAGATGCATCCCAATCATTCCTCTGATTCTAAAATTCTAAAATGGAAGTCAAACAAAGACACCCATGAATTGACATTGCTTAGATCAGATGGAAGTATTCAGAAGCTCAGTATGGATGATGCACATGGCCTGTGTGCTGAAGATCTTCAAACACTGCTGAATTTAGAGCTGGAAAGAGATGCTGAAGACCTCTTCTCTTTGAGATTTGAATAACAACTCAAAGGCCAAATAAGAGAAAGTCTGATGAGGAATAAAGCTGAGTTTTGGCATCATCTGTTCTAGGGGGAGATTGTTGGGTCTGCTGACCTGGAGAAGAACAGATGATTAGAAAGCCAAAATATTCTATCTTTTGATCCTATGAATAAAACAGTTGTTACAAGAAGCTTTCCCCAAAAGACTGTTGACCCTAACAACTGCTACACCAAACAACTAATAAAAGACAACTGCTGCTGCTGAAAGGTCTGCTGAATAAACGTCTGATGAACAAAGGTCTGATGAAGAAACAACTGCTGATCAAGTACTGAAGAACAAAGGTCTGTTGAACCAACAGCACTTTGGTTCAACAGATGATAGAGACCATCAGAGCTTTACTTTACAGTGTTTTGTATTATCAGAGTTTTTAATGTAACAGTAGTTGTAGTTAGCAGATGTTAAAAGTTGTTAGTCAGTTAGAGGTCGTTGTCTTAGGTGACGTCAGCAGTGATCATCAGAGGTTTAGTTTAGTCTATAAATAGAACAGTGAATGTACTGTTCTATTCATCACTCGTCATTCTCTTAAGACAAACATTCTCTGAGTGATCAGGCTGAGGGGGAGTTTATTTGTACGATTGTAATCTTTCAACTTAATGAAAGCATCCGATTAAAAACAATTATTCTCCATGTTTTGATTTATAGTTTATTCTGCTGCACTTTCCATTTATACTTCACTTCACTTGTTTCATACTTATCTAAACAATCAAAACAAACAGAACTCAGATCCTAATATGGGATTTGAGGATGTTGGCTCCTTAGGGACTGTGACATGTTCCCCTTGGTCAACCTCTGGCAAAAGTGCCGGTTTGTTATGCTTAGAGTATGCTTGTGAGGATAAAGGGTTTAAAACAGTTATTTTACCCACAAGCACCTCTTGTCCAAGTTCTTTGATAATACATTGCATGATGAACCTTGGATACAACAAAAATTTCTTTTTATCATTTTGGTGATGCAACACCAACTCATTAAAAAAGACTGAAGATGCCCTAAATTTACTTTCATTAATAATTGAATGAAAAATTGGTTGCATGGTTGAGGACATCTGATCAGAAGATCCTGTCTTTCGACTTAAACACATGATAATGTAGTGAAACAAAAGTTTATATTTTGCATCAAAATATTTCTTATAAATGATAACATGTGATAATGTACCTTGGTAACCACACTCAACTATGGTTGATTGAATTGTTCTGCTGGGAATATGATCAGGTGCTTCAGCATCATCAAGAACTAATGTGTCTCCCATAGTTGCCGGTGTGATTGCCATTTCTTTCCTTTTGATCTTCATCTTCAAGGAAAGGACTTTACCATCTTCGGCAACCGTCTCAGCGTTTGCCCAAAACTCATTAATAGTGTCAGTATGGATTGATGGTTCAATAATGAACGCTGTCTAAAATTGTGATTTTACGATCAAATCAATGATTTCATCGTATTGGGACCGGGCTTTGTCTTTTACGAAGTAACCTCTTTGATTGTGTCCCTGTTTAAGAACTAAAGCCATTGTTTTTGATAGAACAGTTGTGAGATTTAGAGAGGTTTTTGAGAGAGAGAGAGAGAGAGAGAAGTTTTGTTTTTAAAACGATTAATAATGAAAAGAGGGGTTTGAGAAGTTTAATATTCCTTTTAGGTTAAACTTCTGAGAAGAATAGGAAAAGACTGTTTTGCCCTTTTTGTCTAAAACCTCTTATGAATACTTGTTCATCAGGAGTTTTCTATTTTGTTCTTCAGTAGTTTTTAACTACTGAAAAAATACCCCTAAAATAACATATTTTTCATTTCAGAAATTTTCCCTTACAGATGTTTTTGTACATCAGTAATTTCTCTCTTTTTGTTGATCAACAGAGGTTTGAAACAGAGTTAGTAAATAGGTAAGTGAAAGTAAAGTATGTACAAAAAATGAAAACACTTATACAGTTTACTCAAAGTTTAGCATTCCAAGCATGAAAACTAACCTCTAAAATGTTGATATGTCAAGGGGTTTAGTGAATACATCAGCTATTTGGTTAGCTGTTGTGACATGTTTCATCTCAATCTTGCCTTTTTCATAGCAGTCCTTGCTGAAATGATATCTAATTTCTATATGCTTTGTCTTTGAAAACTGAACAGGGTTTTGAATGATACTAATGGCAGATTTACTGTCTACTAAAAGTGGAGTCTTGGTCTCTTTGATTCCATAATCAAGAAGTTTATATTGGAGCCATTGAATCTGTGATGTACAACTTGCAGCAGCAATGTATTCAGCTTCAGCTGTTGACGTTGCCACAAATGTTTGTTTCTTTTATTGCCAGGACACCAGACAGTTTCCTAAGAATTGACAACCACCAGATGTAGTTTTTCTTGACATTTTGCACCCTGCATAGTCACTATCTGAAAAAGCTGTTAACTTGGTATTTCTTGAAGTAGGATACCAAATTACTAGTGTAGGATTTCCTTTCAGATATCTGAAATTTTTTTGACAACAGTTAGGTGTGATTCCCTTGGTGCAGACTGATATCTAGCACAGACACAAGTTGAGATCATAATATCTGGTCTAGAAGCAGTTAAGTATAAAAGGGAACCTATCATACATCTATATATGGTTTGATCAACCTGTTTTCCTTAATCATCTGATTCAACTTGTGTGGTAGGTGTCATGGGAGTGGAACATGATTTACTGTCTTGTAAAGAAAATTTGTCTAATAATTCTTTAACATATTTAGATTGATGTATAAAAGTTCCATTTGTTTGTTACTTGATCTGCAGTCCCAAAAGTACTGTAGTTCTCCCATCGTACTCATTTCAAATTTTGATTGCATGAGTTTCTTAAAATCATCACACAGTTTTGTGTTTGTTGAATCAAGAATGATGTCATCAACATAAATGTGAACAAGTAAGACATGATTTCCAACATGTTTTATAAACAGAGTTTTATCAATGGAGCTTCTTGTGAAGTGATTTTTGAGTAAAAAGTTGGACAGTGTTTCATACTAGGCTCTTGGAGCCTGTTTTAGCCCATAAAGAGCTTTGTCCAGTTTGTAAACCCAATCAGGATGAGAAGGGTCTTCTAACCCAGATGGCTGACAAACATACACTTCCTCTTTTATTTTTCCATATAAAAATGCACTCTTGACATCCATTTGAAAATTTTAATTTTGTTGGAAATTGCATAAGCCAAAAATAACATGATGGCATCAAGCCTTGCAACTGGAGCAAAGGTTTCTTTATAATCAATTCCTTCTTCTTGTGAATAACCTTGTACTACCAGTCTTTCCTTGTTCTTAATAATCATACCAGCTTCATCTTGTTTGTTTCTGAAAACCCATTTTGTGCCAATTGGTAGATTGTTTGGAGGCAAGGGACAAATTTCCCAGACCCGTTGCTTCTTGAATTAAAGCAATTCTTCTTGCATAGCTTGTACCCAATTGTTATCTTTGAGGGCTTATTGATATTTCTTTGGTTCCAACGGAGAAATGAATGCTGAGAAAAAGCAGAAGTTGGAAAGCTGGTTTCTTGTAAGTACCCCTGATGCAATGTCACCCATGATTTGATACAATGGATGATCCTTGTGTTCAATAAGTTTTTATAGCCCTATACTTGGTGATGGCTCTTGAACTTCTTCAAACAAACCACTGAGGTTGATGATATCTGGTTCAGCTGTATGTTGTGGTTCAGGAGTTTGTGGAGCTGAATCAGTAATTTGAATTTGTTCATCAGCAGTTGTTGAAGTAGAAGTTTGTAATACTTCTGATGGTTTGAAAGTTAATTTAATGACTGTGTTTGGAGTCCATGGTGGAGGACTATCATCATAAAACCCTTGATCACCATAATAAGTGGGTATAGATGGTGTAACAGTCTTTTCAAGTCCGAAATGAAAATTATCAAGATCAAAAAGTTCAGCAGGTTGTGCTGGAATGAGAAAGTGTTTGGACTCATTGAACTTGACATTCAGTGTTTCTTCAACAATCTTGGTTTTGGATTTGAATACCTTGTAGGCTTTTCTAGTGGAAGAATAACCAAGAAAATAACCTGAATCAACTTTAGCAGCAAACTTTGAAATAGAGTCTTTGATATTTAGAATGAAACATTGACATCCAAAAGCCCTGAAAAAGAAGATAAGGGGTTTGATGCTATGAAGAACTTCATAGGCAGTTTTGGAATGCATTTTGTTGACAAGGACTCTGTTTTGAATATAACAAGCTGTGTTGACTGCTTCAGCCCAAAAATATAATGGTAGGCCTGAGTCAGCTAACATAGTTCTAGCTGCTTCAATTAAAGTTCTGTTCTTTCTTTCTACCACACCATTTTGTTCAGGAGTTTTGGGAATGCTGAACTGTCTAACAATCCCTTTAGACAAACAGAATTCATCCAGAGTTTTGTTCCTAAACTCTGTCCCATTGTCACTCCTGATGACTTTGACGGAGAGAGAATATTGCTTCTCTACTTGTAGAATGAAGAACTTGATTATTTCAGCTGCCGCATCCTTGGAATATAAGAAGAAGACCCATGTGAATCTTGAGTAGTCATCAATGATGATCGGGCAGTATTTCTTCTTACCAAGGCTCATAATTTCGACTGATCCAAATAAGTCCATATGGAGTAGTTGAAGACATGTAGTTGTTTTTTATTCTTCAATAGACTTATAGGAGGACTTATGCTGTTCACCTTTAAGACAGGAAACACAGTATTCTTTACACTGGTATTCCTTCAAAGGTAGACCTCTGACCAAGCCCATTTTTGTGACTTTATTTATGGTTTTAAATTTCACATGGCCAAGTCTCCTATGCCAGAGATCAGTTTCAAAAGTTGATGCTCTTGAGAAGAAGCAAGCAGTGTTCAATACTTTGCCTTTTTCAATGTCCACTGCATAGACATTGCCACATCTTTTAGCTACCAGCAAAGTATGATCATCAATGATCTTCTCTATCAACTTTTAGCTTTCTGGTGATATGATTTTGCATGCTATCTTGGTGAAAAAGGAAGAATATCCTTTGTCACACATTTTTGAGACACTCAGCAAGTTGTATTCCAAGTTTTCAACCAGATTGACCATATCAAACTGTATTTTACCAGAGGATACATTGCCATGTTCTACCACATATCGCTTGGCATTGTTCCCAAAGGACACAAATCCTTCTCTTTGACTAATAAAATTGCTTATCAGGTATCTGCATCCTGTCATGTGCATTGAGCCTCCACTATCAACATACCAAATGCTATTCAAATCTCTGGAGACCTTTTTCACCACATAGCAAATTAGTTAGATTTAGGAATCCAAGCTAGTTTGGCTTTGGGTTTGCTCTTAAGAACAGGGACAGTTTGTTTTGGACCATTTTTAGGAATCCATGTCTTTTTGGCAATGGATTTTTCATTAAGGACAATGGTGGAATCTGTTTGAGGATCACCATTAACTTTGGTCATCAATAGTTTTACCATATCCATGAGATTGTTAATCTTAGCAGTTTGTGAGGCTGCTGATGATTCAGGTCCAACTATTGAAGAAGAATTTTGAGAAAAAGGCTTTAGTTGAGATTTAGTCTTTTTCTGAGAAAAGGTGTTACTTGGTTGTTGTTTGTTGGGATAAAAAGGTTTCTTCAAAATCGTGTTTGATTTGTTTTCCCACAACCAGTTGTAAAATTTTCTTGTTATACTGATTTCCTTTTCTATATCTACAAAATTCTGTTCTGTGGTTAAACAGACCACAAATTTCACATTCTCTTGCCTTCTCGTTCCTCTTAAATTCATCATGTGATGTGGAAGGCAAGTTACTGACAGTTTTAGAGATTTGAGTTAGGTTATCAGCAGTTTTCAAGTTCTCAACTCCTGATGTAGATGAAACTACTGATGACTTGATGTCAGTATTTTTAACTTCTACATGATTCTCAATTTTGAGAAATTTTTGATTAAAGGATATGCATTCTTTCACATTGGAAGTTTGATTTAGAACGATTCTACTCCCATCATCAGCAGTTTTGGGAATAAAATCAGTTGGAGTTTCAGTATGGTTGTACCATATGCCAAACTTAACATTTGATGCAGTTTGTTTGTTAAGCAGCATTTAGTAACCAATACATGCCTCAACCCAATTTTCACAATCATCCTTGGTGTCAGCAAGCTCTTTTCTGACATTGGAAGAGGAGGTGACTTGTTGGGTCTGCTGACCTGGAGAAGAACAGATGATTGAAAGCCAAAATATACTAAGTGTTGATCAAGAATAAATAACAGAGTTTACAAGAAAGCTTCCTCCAAAGAACTGCTGATTCCCAAACTGCTGATGCTCAAACAGCTGATACAAGACAACTGCTGCTGATGAAAGGTCTGTTGGATAAAGTCTGAAGAGCAAAAGTCTGATAAAGAACAAGTGCTGATCAAAGATCTAAAGAACAAAGGTCTGTTGAACCAACAGCACTTTGGTTCAACAGATGATAAGAAGACATCAGAGTTTTTAGCTTAACAGAGTTTTCCTTCAGTAGTTTTAATGTAACAGTAGTTTATTGTTTAACAGATGTTGTAGTTTGTTAGTCAGTTAGGGGTCGCTTTCTAGGTGACGTCAGCTAAGTGATCATCAGAGGTTTGTACTTGTCTATAAATAGAACAGTACTTGTACTGTTCTATTGGTCACTCGTCATTCTCTCTAGACAAACAAACTCTGAGTGATCAGGCTGAGGGGGAGTTATAATTGTACCTTTGTAATCTTTCAACTTTAATGAAAGCATTCGATTGATAACAATTATTCTCTATGTTTTGATTATTCTTTATTCCGCTGCACTTTCCATTTATACTTCATTCATATTTCATAATTAATCAAAACAATCTAAAACTCAGATCCTAACAATTGGTATCAGAGCATGGTCAATTAAATCTGATCTAATCAATCAGTTTAATACACAGATCAGCTCACAATCATTGATATCGTTTGTTTGTCGGGTTAAAACAGAGTAATAGTTTATTTTCGTTTCAACAGTTAGTAAACAGACTTTGTTTTTGAAAAACCAAGAGAATGACTTCACTTAATCAAGATCCACACAACACTGGCACACACAACAAGCCACCGATGCTTGTCAGGTCAGAATACAACATCTGGCAGCGTCGGGTAGCTCATGTGTTAGCACAACAGAACACAGGGTGCTGGAAATCGGTAGTATTTGGACCACATGTTCCAATGGTACCGAGTGCCGAGGATCCAAAGATCCAAGTACCAAAGAGTGTTGAGAACTACTCAGAGCAAGATTTTCAAAAAATCGAGCTAGATGCCAAGGCTTTCAGCATAGTAGCCATGGCACTGCCGAATGATATCTATGCCGGTCTCTTGCACTGCAATAGTGCTAAAGAACTGTGGGATGCTCTTAAAGAGCAATTCGGGGGAACTGATGATGTGATTGAAAACAACCGTGAAATACTTAACCAACAATATGAAACGTTTAGTCACATAAAAGGGGAGTCATTAACACAACAGTTTGAAAGGTTTAACTGTCTAATTAGTGAACTAAAACTGGTTGGTCTAACTTTTCCTAATTCAACACTGAATCATAGGTTTCTTAGATCACTTCAGGACAAATGGGACACTATAGCTATTGTTATGAGAAACTCTATCGGATTCAAAGACCTAACCCTGACCCAGCTTCATGGTAAGCTCCTGACTTATGAAAGGGAGCTTAACCAGAAAAAGAAGCTCCAGGACTCTGGCAAAGTGTCAGATGACTATGTATTTGGTAATACTGCACTGTTGGGTCAGGATGATGGTTCTGGAAGTAGTAAGGATCAGAGTTATGATCATTACATTGACATAACAACTGGTTTCAATAATGATTCTTACTCATCACCAAACAACTGTGCTTTCACAGCCAGTGGTGACATCCAGGCTTCTGATAATACATCTTTTGTGTACAATGATTTGCAATACATTGACCCCTTGGACCTAGAAGAAATGGACATCTTACATCAGGTTGCCCTGCTCAGTATTAGAACCAATAACTTCTATAAGAAAACTGGCAGGAGGTTCCCAGGTTTACATGGTGGGTCAAAGGTTGGGTTGGATAAATCAAAGATGAAGTGTTACAAGTGTCATAGAATGGGTCATTTTGCTAGGGAGTGTAGGAGTCAAAATGGAGTTCCTATGATCACCTATCCAAATCAAAGACCACTTGCTGAAGACCACTGGCTCTGCCCCTACCACAATTCTCAGAGATGAAGATGATGATGAATTCACTGCTGATGATGCCAAAAAGGGGGAGAGTGGCAGAGATAGGCTACCAAAACTAAAATCACAAAAAGGGAAGAAGCCAACTGCTGACAAACCAGGGTCACCCAAATCAGCTCCACAAACACAACAACCAAATGTTCAGTTCCCTGTCTCTGAACCAGCTCCAGCATCAAAGGCAAAAGAAGTTGACACTTCAGCTAATGAAAGAGCTGAAAAGGCTGCTGAAGACAAAATGAAAAGGGCTGACACATTGGAGGTAAAGGCAGAGAGGTTGGTACAACTGAAAAAGGAACAGCAACAGGAAGTGGAAGATGTGAGCACTTCAAAGAGAAGGAAAATGCCAGCCAAACACACTAGAAAACCACCTTCCAAATTAACTGCTGAAACTCCTGTTGTACAAACACCTGTTACCACAACCACTGCTCCACAAACCACTGCCACCACAACCTCTGATACCCAAACCACTGCACCTAAAACAACTGAAACTAAAACCACTGCTAAAACATCTGCACAACCCAAACCAGTAACCAAACCAGTCACTAAACCAACCACAACTCAACCAACTCCCAAACCTACTCCAACACACACCACTACCAAACCTACTTCAACACAACCTAAAACCCAAACAACTGCTGGTTCCACAAAAGGACCAACAGATGTTTCTCAATCCACTGCTACATCCTCATCCTCACCCAAAATCTTGTATAGCAGAAAAAGGAAATCCACCTTTGTTATACAAGATGAAAACATCCATAACACACCACCTAACACCCCAATCTCATCCACACCAGTCAATGCCATTCCACTCTCATCTTACTCACCACACACTGACCAATTCAGATCACACAGACCACCATCAACCATCACCCCATTGGCTGAGAAGTATCCCCTTGAGTTGGATTTAATCAAGGGGGAACTTCAATCCTTCTATAATACTGATCAGCCATCAGAAAGATCCTTCCCATCTCTTAAAGGCTTCCCTGTTCCACCCAATCTAGACACATATCTCAAATACAAGGGTGAACAGGCTGATGCTGTTATCAAAGAGAAGTGCAAAGGGAAGGATGACAGGACTGCTCAGGGCATCCATTCAGCAGAGCTTAGCAAACTCAGAAGGATTGAAGACTATGCTAAGACCCTGAGCAACTCCATGTCAACCATGCCTCTCAGCAGACACTTGGAGATGGAAGTAAGGGATTCACTGCTGGAACAGATCTTGGCATCCAAGCCTTATAAAGCAACAAAGAATCAATTTACAGGCTGGACCACACATGCTCTAAGAGAAGAACTAATCAGAATAGAGAACATGGCCAAGAATCCTCCTGCTAAGGTCTCTGCTCCTGATTTCAAAAAGGGAAGAGATGAAGCTAGAGCCTTGAAATTCAGAAGAATGAGACAAGAGCTTGTAGCAGCTAAGTATGGAGAGATGAAATCTGTTGCCAGATGGTCAGAAATCAGGCTAATTGAGACATATAAAAAGCTTGAACAAGAAAGAAAGACCAATCCTGATCTTCCAAGAAAACCAGTGTATGATGATGCTCCCAAGAAACCCTCTCAGGCCTTTACATTAGATAGCTTGCTTGCAACCTCTGATCTTTCTATTGCTGCTCAAAGGCAATACAAGAAGCAGAAGGAAATGTCTGAAGAAGACACAAGGAAGTTCAATGAAACTTATGTAAAAGAGGGTCTCTTAAACCAACTTAGATTCTTCTCTGATCCTGTCACAGAGGAGTTCAGAGAACTCATTGGCAGGCCTTCATCTCCCAACTCATCCAAAATAAAGATGCATCCCAGTCACTCCTCTGATTCTAAAATTCTAAAATGGAAGTCTGATAAAGAGACCCATGAATTGACATTGCTCAGATCAGATGGTAGTATTCAGAAGTTGAGCATGGATGAGGCACCTGGCCTAAGTGCTGAAGATCTCCAGACACTTCTAAATTTGACACTGGATAGAGATGTTGAAGACCTCTTCTCTCTGCACTTTGAATTGCAACTAAAAGGGCAAATTAGAGAAAGTCTGATGAGGAATAAAGATCAAGAATAAAGCAAAGTTTTGGCATCATCTGTTCTAGGGGGAGATTGTTGGGTCTGCTGACCTGGAGAAGAACAGATGATTGAAAGCCAAAATATACTAAGTGTTGATCAAGAATAAATAACAGAGTTTACAAGAAAGCTTCCTCCAAAGAACTGCTGATTCCCAAACTGCTGATGCTCAAACAGCTGATACAAGACAACTGCTGCTGATGAAAGGTCTGTTGGATAAAGTCTGAAGAGCAAAAGTCTGATAAAGAACAAGTGCTGATCAAAGATCTAAAGAACAAAGGTCTGTTGAACCAACAGCACTTTGGTTCAACAGATGATAAGAAGACATCAGAGTTTTTAGCTTAACAGAGTTTTCCTTCAGTAGTTTTAATGTAACAGTAGTTTATTGTTTAACAGATGTTGTAGTTTGTTAGTCAGTTAGGGGTCGCTTTCTAGGTGACGTCAGCTAAGTGATCATCAGAGGTTTGTACTTGTCTATAAATAGAACAATACTTGTACTGTTCTATTGGTCACTCGTCATTCTCTCTAGACAAACAAACTCTGAGTGATCAGGCTGAGGGGGAGTTATAATTGTACCTTTGTAATCTTTCAACTTTAATGAAAGCATTCGATTGATAACAATTATTCTCTATGTTTTGATTATTCTTTATTCCGCTGCACTTTCCATTTATACTTCATTCATATTTCATAATTAATCAAAACAATCTAAAACTCAGATCCTAACATGACTGAACTGAAATTGGAAAATACAAAGCTTCAGTTGACGAATGTGAACAATGAGAAGCGGATTGTGGTGATTGAGAAAGAAAATGAGGAGCTAAGAAAGATTATTGATAGCTTGTATCAAAAAGCGCCTCAACAAAAGGTGCTGAAGAGTCTGAAGATGAAGAAGATGATGAGGATGATGATGAGGAGGAAGAGAAACATGATGATAATGTTGATAATGATAATGACGATGATAATGATTCTGATGGTGATGGTGGGAATGATGATCAGAATAAGGATACTGAAGGTTCAGCGAGTTCTGGGGATAACGATGATAATATTGAAGACTATTCTTATGAAAGGAGGCAGAAAAAGGATTAGGATAAATCAGCTGAGTTGAGTAAGAAGGATGATACACAAATGTCTGATGTTGATAAAAAAGGTTGAGCAAGATGATAAAGAGAGGCTATGTGTTGGTACATCTTACAGGCAGATTTAGAGATATATTCGTGAACGATGATATGAAGCACTGTTTAGAATACACGGCGAATGCAGAATTAGAAGATGGTCAAGTTAGTGCCAAAGTTGCAAAAGAGATTCTTGAAGGTGTCGCACGACAGTCTGGATTGTCATTAGAAGATTTGATAGGTAAGAATGAGATCCCAAAAATTCTAGTTGTTGAACCGGGAAAGCATTCAGATGATACATTTAGGAATGAGTTTGATGAAGTTGAGATTGAAGACATATCACACAAGGAATATCCTGAGTATTACAATACAAAGGATAATACTAGAATTCCTATGGTTGATGATCAGATTTTGAAAGAAGCTGAACCGGTTGCCGATTTGAAAGGGAAAGCTATGATTGATTAGGTTCTAACAGAAGCAGAAAAAGTTGACGTGGATAGAAAGTCTGATGCTCTATTGAACTACTTGAGAAGGCTTCATGAAGAATGTGACAATCGTCCCTTGCCGCCTATTCAGGGTGATTTCTATAGATACCATCAGAAGATGTTCAAGGGAAGGGCGATTAGTTGGAAGTATTTCCCATAGCTGAAAGGCATTGGTATAAAAGCTTCAGTTGATGAATGTGAACAATGAGAAGCGGATTGTGGTGATTGAGAAAGAAAATGAGAAGCTAAGGAAGATTATTGATAGCTTGTATCAGAAAGCGCCTCAACAAAAGGTGCTGAAGAGTCTGACGATGAAGAAGATGATGAGGATGATGATGAGGATGATGATGAGGAGGAAGAGAAACATGATGATAATGATAATGATTCTGATGGTGATGGTGGGAATGATGATCAGAATAAGGATGCTGAAGGTTCAGCGAGTTCTGGGGATACCGATGAGAGTATTGAAGACTATTCTTATGAAAGGAGGCAGAAAAAGGATTTGGATAAATCAGTTGAGTCGATTAAGAAGGATGATACACAAATGTCTGATGCTGATAAAGAAAGGTTGAGCAAGATGATAAAGAGAGGCTATGTGTTGGTACATCTTACAGGTAGATTTAGAGATATATTCGTGAATGATGATATGAAGCACTTTTTCAAATACACGGCGAATCCAGAATTAGAAGATGGTGAAGTTAGTGCCAAAGTTGCAAAAGCATTGATGGACAAGAATAGCATTACATGAGGACACATAATAGCATTGATGGACAAGAACATGTGTTAGTGATGGTGTTATCATGTGTTAGAGCATGGTACCCTTTTGAAATTCTTTTCTGATGGTTTGTCCGGGTGTTGTATGACTAAACGAGTGTCTCATGTTGAGTTTTATGTGTAACTCTTGCTTCACTAGACTGGGGGGGGGGGGGTATAGTGGATGCAAAAACGTTTAAATATGCACATACAATGAAACAATAGCTAAAATATGCACGGATTTGACCTATTTGTTCACTGTTGTCACACCTTTATACCAAGGCATTTGACAGAGCTCGTTTTGAACTATTGTGCAACTGAACAAGATGAGGAATTCTGAACGAGTTTACGTTTCCCCAAAGTAACTGAAGTTCTTTTGTACATATTTTCATTTATCCTTTCGTTTGAAAAAAATAGTCATCACTGTGTAAAAGAAAGGATATGATAATGTTGGTGAAAATCCTCAGGATGATTTTACTTCGTATTCTTAATGAAACATCCTCATGATGCTGAAGGACGAAACATGGTTCAGGATGTAACTGTATTTTAGCATGTGTACATCCTGAGGATGGACTAACATATTATCTTTCTATGAGATTATTGCAGGTACAATTAAACAATAATATGGACTTGTAACTCTTCCACAACGTCTATATTGTCACACTCAGTCAAAGAAGACAAGGATGATGGACTTACACTTTCAACCCAAAGTCTAAGCACGAAGAAGAAGTCAAACTTGTAACCGACGTGCATTAAATATAGGCGAAGTGTTGATGCATAATGTGCGACTAGTGCTTTGGATTGCTAAATACAAAGTTTGTTGTGATTTACGTAAGGGCGAAGGTGGAATTTATAAGGGGCGAAAGTGGAATGTAGATGGGGCGAATGTGGAATTAGCTAAAGATGATCCTGGTTCGTACTGTATAGAAGGGCGAAGGTAGAAGTCTGCCACATTCGAGCTTACGAAAAGGGCGAATGTGCAGGCTATATAAGCAAAAAGTTTGTTTTTATTGAAAACTTTGATCATTTTTTAGTCTAATAAGTCAGAGTAGAGCTCTCTAGTGTGTGTGTTATTGAATTGTTGATCAGAATTACTTGTAATTGTTATTGTGAACATATTTCGAAAAGTAATTAATGAAAATGTCGTTTGAAAAGCTTAATCTGCGTGTTTGATTCATTGATTATCATTTTGTATCTGTTCTAGGGTTTCCGCACCTGGAATAGAGACTTGTATGATCATATTCACTGTTTTTACATAAAACGATCCTTTACAAAGTGGTATCAGAGCCAATAGAGATCATACAACTACAAATTGATAGTTTTTGAACTGATTTGGACCCAAATTTGATCAAATTTTTGCTGTTTTCAAAGAACAGTGGTTTTTGATGAAAATTGAAGGATTTGGATTAGATTTCATGGATAAAATCAAGAATTCGAAGTATTAAAGTTGTTCCAAATCAATTCCGAAGCAAAACCTGATTAAGATCATCAAAATTCATCAACTTTTGAAAAATTCAGATCAAATTAACTAATTTTCAAAGAATAACCGTTTTTCAAAATGAATGGGTCGAACCTAGAGAGCTTAGGGTCGAACGTGGGATTTTAGGGTCGAACCAAGGGTTTTCAGTGGACGAAAGTACAGTTTTTGGTCGAACCTAGAAGTTTGTTGTGTTGATTTTCCACTTTCGGGTCAAAGTTCCACTTTTGGGTCATCGGGCGGTCGAAAGTGAAAAGAAAAGGAACGAACGTGAAGAAGTTTAGGTCGAAAGTGGGTTTGATCATTAGAATTCTACATTCGTATCATCTTTAGAGGATGAAAGTGAGACTTTTTCCACATTCGTACTCACGTATTCTCAGACAAGAGCGAACGTAGAATCTGTTTGGTGAAATTTTCAAGTGTGTTGTATTTCCAACTTCGAAAACAACATGTGGGGATTTACCATGGACCCGTGGATAGTAGCTGCTCAAAAATCAAATACTCAGTCTTCGCAACCAATTAACTACCTAGCAATGACGAGTTCGATTCCTCAGAGTGTCGCTTCATCTTCACAACAACCAACAGCTGATTAGTTGGGTGTAGCAGCCGCAGCGGTACACACTCAAACTACTAATGCTATTTCTACTCTAATTAATGACTTGTCTTTAGGTAGCGGGAACAGACCACCCAAGCTGATGGAGTTGTAGGAGTAAAACCAATGGCAGAAGAAATTCAAGATTCATTTAGAAGGAATGGGACTTGAAGGAACTGAGGCGTGGCAGATGATTGCAAAAGGATATGTGGCCCCAGTGTTAGAGAATACAGGTGAACAGATTCCACTTGAGAGTTTGACTGATGATGAGAAGAAGAAGTTTGCGGTGGAAAAGAAGGCATATTCTCAGCTAACCCAAGCGATCACCAATGATCTTTTACATCAATTTGGATCGTGTACTACTTCCAAACAACTATGGGATATGTTGAAGAATCGTCATGATGGTAATGATAAGACGAGAAGGCTAAGAATGGAGGAAATGAAGAAAGAATTTGAGAACTTCAGTTATGTTGGGAATGAAACACTGAAAGAGTTGACTCCCAGATACTGTCACTTATTAACTGAATTGTCAAGTTATGACATTAATATTCCTATGTCAGATTTGGTGGATAAATTTGCTGATTCTTTACCACCATACTGGGATCAACACATTGAGGTACTTAAGGAGAAAGATGCTTATAAGTACTGGACCATCAATGAGTTTATCCAGAAATTAGAAAACAAAGAGCTTGAGGAGAAGAGGAAAGCAAAAAGGTCACAAATTCCTCAAAACCCAGAGTTGTATCATGCTAGTACATCATCTACTGTGGGTAATTCAAGTCTTAGTGGAACAGTTGCTCCACATATAGCATGTGTTTCAAGTGTGATGGAACCACCCAAACAACCGATTAACTATTTAGCTCAAACCTCATCCTATACACCACCATCATACACACCACCACCACCACAATCATACCCAAATTCTTTCGTTTCACCATTTTCTCCAATGCAACAAGCAGCATGTTATTCTGCAAATCAACCACAACCTCAACAACAACAATACATGTCTCAGATGAATCAAGTTAATCAGAGACCAGTAGTGTTGGAAACATCCAACAGGAATAATGTCACTGTGGAGGTTGCTCAACAACGTATTGCTTTGGTTTCAGCAATGTTTGCCTCATACAACGGTTTAGTAGCAAGTCAAATTGGTAACAACAATCTAACCAATGAGGACTATGCTCAAATCGATAAAGAAGAAATGGAGCTTATCGATATACAGTGGGCTTTCGCAAGCATTATGAGGCGAGCAACTGAGTTCATTGAAAAGACTGGGAGAACTGACTTGGCCACTACACCAAATACAACATATGGCTTTAACAAAGAAAAAGTCACGTGTTTCAACTGTGGTGGTAAAGGTCACTTCAAGCGAGAGTGTACACAACCAGCTAAACAAGGTAACAGAAACCCATTCAACTCAAGTTATCAGAATCGTCAATCTCAAAACCAAGGTTCCTATCAAAACAACAACTATCAAAACCAAACCAATTACCAAAACCGACAAAACACCTCTCAAAACAACTCAAATAGACAACCAAATACACACAACCAAAATCAAACTCAAACACCCAATAATCCAAACAGAATTGTCATTCCTATCACAACACTAAATGAGCAACCACAGAATAACAATCAAAATCAAGCTTTGGTGATTCAAAATGATGAAGGATTTGACTGGACTGATATTCAAATTGGTGTTGAAGAGATAAGACCTGGTGGGAATGTAGCTTGTGTTGCTCAGCAGGTTGATATTGAGGAGTCGGAGATAGTTGAGAAAGTTGAAGAAACTGAGAATGAGATTAAAGAGTCAATTGAGGAGATGAATCTTGTGATGACTGATCCGGTTGAAGATCAATATAAAGAGAAAAGTTCGGGAATCATCATTGACTCAGTCACAGATGTTCCTAAAGAAAGTGAGTCAGTGTATTCAGATTTGAAGAGTGAATCAGATTCAGAAGCCAGTGTGAATTCTTTAGATGATGACATTGATCAATTGCTGGCTGAAGCTGATTTTCTGAAGACCAAGAAGTCGTGTATAGTGGATGATGCCTTTACCAGAATCGACTATTCTAAGTTCTTTGCTGGGAAGGAATCTCATTTCGCTCTCATGGCTATGAACGATCCTCCTAAGCCAGTAAGTTCTAAATCTACAACTGACATTCACAGTGATAAGTATTGTGGTACTTGTGACAGATTGACAGACGAGAATAAGCAACTCAGGGTACAACTTGAGAGTGCTATAATTAACTGTCAATCTTCTCGCAAGGAAGTTATAGCATTCAACAAAGTGCTTGATGGTTACAAAAAGGACATTTCTGACTTAAAGAAAACACTTTCTTTAAAACAATTGGCAATTAACAGTTATATTAATGAACTTGAAAACACTAAGTTAGAAATGGCCACCATCAAGTACTTTGCAGAAAAGGTCAACAAAAAGCTTGAAAGCTACAAGCACATTGCATATGTAGTTGACCACATCATTGAAGAACCATCACAAACCACAAAATACAAATCTGTGCCAACTCTAGTGTTGTTTGAAAATCATAATTGTCATCAAGTAACACAGGAGAGCTCAGTAAAATCTGACTCTGCATCGGAAGATGAATCTAACACTTCTAGTGTTGGAGATCCAAATTCCGATGTACGACCGATTTTAGGTTTGAATGATGAAGGAGTTACTGCTGTAACTGATGATTCTGACACTGAAAGTGAGAAAACTGAGAATGTGAGTGATATTCCAAAGGAAAATCACATTATCACGAATGAACCAGTGTCACCTTCTCAGCTTTGTCACCCAATAGCTAATGCACATCGTGTCAATAAATCAGAAAAGAAAGAGGTTAAGAATGATTCAGGTGACAAACCCGTCAAAGTATTTTATCGGATGGAAGGATCCGATAAGATCATCTCTGACGAGGAGTATCCAATCAAATTTGCAAATTACTCTAAAATTGAGAAAATCTGGCAAGAGAGTATCATATGGTTTCCTAAACATGTCGTGTGTTTGGGAACCACAACGTGTTAGTATAATACACTTAATTTCGTATCATTTTCACGCACTGCATAACAGTCTACATGTAAGTTTATGTGGATAACAATATCAGCTGTTGCCGGATCACACATGGTTTCTAATGATAATATAACAACAAATCAACACTGTGATCCGATTTCTCAATAACTGATATGATCCTCTTACCGGATATCACAAAACATTTACTGTTTTTTCTTACATTTGTGCATTTTATTTTTGTTTTATCAAAAAGATACAAAAACTCAAAAAGATTTTAGGTGTGTTTTAATATAAATTTCAGAAAAACCAAAAGTTTTACATTTCTGTGTTATTTTCAGCTAACTGACGGTGTTTGATGGTCATTTTCTGAGATTTGATAAACAAATCTGAGCTTTGTATCATTTAAAACTGAAATAATGCATGCTTAAGGCTTAATATGTTGAAAATGTTTGAACGGGATTCGATTTTGTGATTTGGTAAAATTTTAAAATTTTCCATTTTACTTTCGCCCCTTAGTTGGGTCGAAGGTGGAAAATTATCTACATTCAAACCTTAAAAATGGACGAAGGTAGGTGTTTTAGTTCATAACTTTACTTTCGAACCATATTTCTACATTCGGGTCTTTTATTAGGGACGAATGTGGAAAATATTTCACATTTGCCCATTTGAAAAGGTCGAACGTAGAACATTATGTATATGCCATTTGCAGATTTGACCCTCATTCACACATAATTTCAAAAATTTTCAAAACCCTAACCCCTTGTTGATTTGATTCTTTTCGACTGTGATTCTTGTTCCTGACAATATTCTGATCTTTTTCATCCTAATTACACAGGTAATGGACCAGTATTGAAGTTGGAATTGGGGTTTTTCTAACCGAACCCTAGATTTGATCATCTGGCCAATCCTAGACTGTTTTGGATCGATTTTTTGATTGTAATTCAATGATTATTGATTTTAGGGGGAGAATAAACAAAAACTAGGGTTAATTCATTGAAATTGAGTGTTAATTGGTTGATTGTAAATGTCGAACCCTAGTTTCCTTTAAAAATCAATAATTACTGAATAATAGACACAATTGATTGTTAAAATGGCTTAGTCGGTTGTGTTAGAGGGAATTTGGATCAAAAACAAAGTTTAAAATGTCATAGAAAACCAGTTTGAATTTTTGGGTATAATCTGCCACATTCGACCAGATCGTTTAGGTAGGGCGAACCTGGGTTTTACTGGTCGAAGGTGACGGTTAATGGACGAAAGTAGAAATTAAGGGACGAATGTGGATTGTGTTCTTTAAAATTTTCACATTCGAACCATAGTTAATACATTCGTACCTCAAAAATCCCACATTCGTACTTACATTAGCGCGAATGTGGAATTGATAAAATTCAAAATTTTCAAAGTTTATCGTTTTTTATTGTTTTTGACGTATTTTCCTTGATTTTGTGATACAAATTATTCTAATGGCTGAACAACCAGCAGAGAATGTGGAGATTCCCGTGCAAGAAGTTCATGTACAAGAAGCTCCAGTGGAGAATGTTGTTCAAGCATGGCCGTTCGAACCTCCTCACAACTGTTGTGCATTTGTAGGAGATGTTCAGAAGAATACCGAGTTTGCTGGTATTATAGATTTTCTCAGGAGAAGCAAGATAATTCATGCTATTGCTACACCTGCTATCATATACAAAGACATTGTGGAAGAGTTCTGGAGAAATGCTCGTTATGATTTCTGGGAAGGAAAGACTGCTATAGTGAGCGAGATTCAGGGAGAGTTTGCACTGGTGACTGAAGAAGATATCAGAGATGCACTGAAGATCAAGGATGATGACTGTATGGATCCAAGATGCTTATCATGGACTGGACGAAGAGTTTGCTTTCTACGGACGAAGTATAACGGTCCGATTACTGATGGGGCGTTACATAAAGGAAAGCTGAGTGTCCAATTCAAATACTTTGCTCACGTTATTATACATATGTTTGGGACGGTGAGTGGAGGTTATGACATGATGAGAAAGAGTCTGAGCTCGTTGATGGTTGCACTGACGTTGAATAAACCATTCAACATAGCTGGGATGATTCTAGATCACATGTTAGAGATGTTGAAGGGTTTGAAGTAAAGATATTCTTGTTGTATCCAAGATTTCTGATGATGATTTTTGATCACAAGTATCCGAAGTTGAAGAAGGATCCTACAATGGTTTTGGGACAGGATCACATGAACATTAGGACTTTGGTTAGGATGAAAGGCTATAAAGGTATTCTTGATGATGAAAAGCCACCATACAAGAATTTGTTTGGTCATTTGATCAATCCGGGTTACGCTGACCCAGGGGAGAACAAGGCTAGACATGATAATAGTGAATCTGACAATGATGATCCACTAGTACATGCAGATGCTACTACGAAAAGAAAGGGTCAAGTTAAAAATGTCGGAGCCAAAGGGAAGGGCAAGGCAAATTCTAGTGAAGCTGAGCCTTTAAAGAAGCAGAAGATGAGAAAGAAAAGTAATGCTAAGAAAGGTATTAATCTGGTCGATGAAGAATCTTCTGTGGATTCTAAAGAAACAGAAGAAGCAGAAGATAGATGGGATTCGGATGCTGAGACGTTGAAAAGGAACTCCAAGCGCAAGGCCACTGTTGCTGGAGAGTCTGAATCTTTAAACAGAGCTGTGGAAGAGCAATTGCAGAAAGAGCCTATAGATCTGGAAGGTTATTTAGGGCTTGATGTTGAAGATTTTGATGGTTCTACAGTTGTTGTGAACCTGAAGAAGCCTAAGCATAAGTCTATGGCTAAAAGAGATACAAAAGAGAGCACTAAAAAGTTGAGAGAAAAAGAGATAGAAGTGCTATTGAAACGGAAGAAAGTTCCAGATGTTGGTACTTCCTCACAGGTTTCCTCACCAGCTATCAAGAAACAGAAGAAATCTTCTAAAGAACCTGAAGTAGTTCCTGATCTGGATTCTACTTTAGAAAATGTTTTAAACATGTTCAAGAAGAAAGAGAAAGAGAAAACTCCTGTTGCTGAATCTTCCAAAACTAAAGTTACAGTTTCTGACGATGTGATGAAGAAAGCAAACAAACGATTGGAAGATATGATGAAGATGTTAACAGCACAGCAAGCTCAGATAGAAAAATTCAAGAAAAATGAAGAAAAGATGTTGCAGATAGTTGTAGCTTCTAAAGCAAACCAAGACGAACTTGAAAAGAAGCTGAAACAACTTGAAGAGGAAAAGAATGAGCTTGATGAGAAGTGTAACGGGAATAGATGAATGATTAAGGGAGTGAAGAAAGAAAACAGGGAGTTAAAGAAAGAAAACAAAAGAATGAGTGAGCTACTTGACAAGTTATATGGTGAAGCTCCTAAGCTAAAAGAAGGAGAGGAAGACAAAGAAAAAGAAGAAGAAAAAGTTGATTATTAAGAGTCTTCTGATGATGAAGAAGGAGATGATGAATCAGATGATGGTTCTAACGATGATGATGATGCTGAGGGGAAATCAGGTAATAAGAAGAATGATGATTATGAGGAGAGTAGTGATGATGATGATGATAATGATACAAGCAAGTTTACTTTTTAAGAGAGACAGACCAAGAAGGGAAGTTCTGATCAGTCTAGCTCTAAGAAAGCAGGAGAGAATGTTGATGCTGATGATAACATATTCTGGACAGAAAAAATCAGAGCGTTATCAGATGATGCAAAGAATGTTTATAGAGAAATGTTAAACAAGAGAGAATGGACCACTAAGTTTACTGGAAAGTTTGCTAATATATTTCAATCTGAAGATATGAGATTTGAATTGGAATATAATGATCCTGATTTAGAAGACGGTGAAGTGTCAGCTGCTGTTTCAAAAGAAATTCTTGAAGGAATTGCGCAGCGAGTTGGGAAGACACTGGAAGAGATTATGACTGATCAAATGATTCCAGACATTCCTGAAAAGGATGTTGGAAATCATTCTGATGATAAGCAAACACCAGAAGCTGAGGAGATTGAGATTGAGGATATAACACATGAAGAATATCCCCAATACTTTAGAGACACAAATGAAAATGAAGTTTTCCCAGACTTTACTGAAACACATATGAGAGAAGCTAAAATGAAAGCTGAGCAGAAAAGCAAAGAATTTGTGAAAAATGTGTTTGGTGATGATAATCAAAAACCATCGTCTGAACAAAGTGATGAACTGAAGACTTTGTTGCAGAAGCTGAAAGAGAATGATGAGAAAATACCGAAACCAGAAGCACAGGGAGGATTCTATAGATATCACAACCAGAGGTTCAAAGGCAGAGCACTGGGTTGGAAATATCTTAGAAGTCTCAAGTGTATTGTGGTGAAGTGGGAAACTGGAATTCTGTACTTTTACAGATTCTATGATTTGCTGACTCTACCGTACTGGGCGGTGAGAGATATCTGTAGGTTCAGAATGACTGGTGCTTCGGTGAATAATACTGCTGTCGGATGGTTTGCTGATAAGCTTGTTTGGGAAAGTATAACGAAATGGGATATGTTCAAGCCTCAGTACCCGAAGAGAAAAGTTCACAAAGACATTGATCCAAAGACGGGTAGAAAGAAAGTGACTTTGATATACAAAGCTCCTGTGGTGATGAAGAAAATACCGCTTATGCCAATACAACAACATTTCAGTGCAGATTTTATTGTATGGTATTATGACTGGAGGAATGCTGAAGCGGTGATTGTGTTGAGAGACGGGAAGGATGCGTACAAGAAGATACATGTTTTTGACCCAATGTGGCTCATAAACTGTACTTTTGAAGACATCATCATGTTGTACTACAATCCGATCTATAGTGACCCCAATGATGCAGATCAAGCAAAGAAATATCAACAGGTGGTTGGAGTTTGCTTTGCATATGATATCAATTCTGGTAGCAATCTTGAAAAGAAGCTTGGTGAGAAGGTGACGGTAGCTAAAGTGCCAAAGTGTTCGACAAAGAGAAAGTTGGAACCAGAAATGACAAAAGATCAACGTAAACAACTTCGTCTGAAGCATATGAACAAATGTATGGATGAAGATCGTAGGCAATCCAAGCAATAGTCGAGGGGGAGTTTGTTGATGCATAATGTGCGACTAGTGCTTTGGATTGCTAAATACAAAGTTTGTTATGATTTACGTAAGGGCTAAGGTGGACTTTATATGGGGCGAAAGTGGAATGTAGATGGGGCGAATGTGGAATTAGCTGAAGATGATCCTGGTGCGTACTGTATAGAAGGGCGAAGGTAGATGTCTGCCACATTCGACCTTACGAAAGGGCGAATGTGCAGGCTATATAAGCAAAAAGTTTGTTTTTATTGAAAACTTTGATCATTTTTGAGTCTAGTAAGTCAGAGTAGAGCTTTCTAGTGTGTGTGTTATTGAATTGTTGATAAGAATTACTTGTAATCGTTATTGTGAACATATTTCAAAAAGTAATTAATGAAAATGTCGTTTGAAAAGCTTAATCTGCGTGTTTGATTCATTGATTATCATTTTGTATCTGATCTAGGGTTTCCGAACCTGGAATAGAGACTTGTATGATCATATTCAGTGTTTTTACATAAAACGATCCTTTACACGAAGAACCAGGAAACCGCTGCAACAACGACAAGCTGAGATGAAACAGCTACAACGGTCACCTAAAGCTTTCAAAGAGCTTAACTAAGTAGCGGATTATACTCGTCAATCATTTACTTTCATGTAACTAAAAAATGGGAATGATTGACGAGTATAGCACACATTAGACTACCTCGTCCATCATTCATCCAAAGTTGTAATCATTTTACCCATTTTAATATTAACAAACAAGGCAGGGGCCTAGACTCCTTCCGAGGTTTTGAGTCGGTGATCATCAACTGATCAAGGGCTTTCCTCGTATATTGTGTGTTGTTCTTTGTGTATTCGTAGTTATTTCACTTGTTCCTATAATCTGCCTTACAGTTACATCCTCAGGATATAACTGCCCATCCTCAAATTTGCCTTTGCCATCCTGAGCATAGTTGTCACATATTTACTTCTTTTACATCTTGACATACCATTTTCGGAATAAAACTGGACTTTAAACATATTTGACACTTATAGCACGCTACCTCACATTTTCTGATTTAGAAAACAAGAATATTTTTATTAAGTAATTTTTTACCATAACAATTTGGCACCCACCGTGGGGCAAATGGTGCTACTTTAACAAAAAACTTTGTTTAAACTTTTTCTCAATTAACTCATTTTACAAATCTTGACAACTATGTCTTCCTCCCAGAAATATGTTTCCTCATCCATGCCATCTTCGACCTCCACCAGAAATGCAACACTGCTACCCCCACCTGCATTCTGAAAAAGTTCTACTTCTCAAATTCCACCTAGACCAGCATTGGGGACATATGGACGCACTCCTCCTGTTTTCGTGTCAAATTATGAACTCCTCTCCATGGTTGCAATGGTGAAGGAACAAAGAAAGCAACAACAAGACACAAACCAGATGCTGATAGGAGAAATACAATCACTCAAAACATCCTCAAACGATGTTGCTTCTTTACAGGATACAGGTACAAGCCCACAATTAGCAAGGGAGCTTCAAAAGATCAAGGATATGGTATCAAATGTACCAGGGATAATACAACCTATCCCCGAAGTATCCTTAGCATGTCACAGGGTGTCTCATTTTGCACCTCCAATATGTGATGCAGAGATTCCAAAGAGATTCAAAACTCCAAGCATGAAGCTCTATGATGGATCCACAGATCCCAAAGAGCATGTAGCACAATACAGGGAAAGGATGGACATAAATCCAATTCCTGCTGATCTCAAGGAAGCATGCTTGTGTAAAGGATTCGGTTCCACCCTCACTGGTCCAGCCTTGTGTTCCTCCCTATTCTATTACTTCTTTTGCACATTTGATTAATATGTTTAACAATCAATTTTCTTGTAGCCGAACGTTTGACAAGTGACTTGTACAGGGTGCTCAGCCATAAGCAGAATCACTAAGAGAATATATCACTAGGTTTGGAAAGGAAGCACTTGACATCCCTAACCTGGATGTCACGACGGCAGTACAAGCATTCAAGATGGGACTACAAAGAGATTCACCTTTCTACCAAGAATTGGTTATGAATCCTTGTAGGAACTTGGATGAAGTTAGAAACAGAGCCTTAAGGTTCATCCGACTTGAAGATGAGAAGAAGATACAAGAGAGGATAGAAGCATCCTCAAGATACAACCATCCTAATCGAAAATCCACTCCCACATATGAACCTTATAAGCATAAACCATATGCTAGACCTGATAACAAAAAGGTTAATGCGGATGAGGATGACGATGAAGAGGACTGTCCTAAATTATTAGATTATTGTTTTTCTGTGGATGTAACAGGATTAATGTATGCCATGAAGGATCTTGGAGACAAAGCAAGATGGCCAAGGAAGGATGACAAATCAAGATGGAAGGATAAATCAAAATGGTGTGCCTTCCATGAAGATTTTGGTTACATTACCGAGGATTGCATTGCCTTGAGAAAGGAAATAACATATCTTCTGAGCAAGGGTCATCTTATGGATCTCCTAGGCAAGAAGAAGCCGAAGATTGAGGATGGCACTAGCATCCCAGAAAGAGCAGTATCACCACCTAAGGATGCTAGCATAATTAACTTTATTTTAGGTGGTTCACAGATTTGTGAAACATCTTATTCAGCTGCTAAAAGGCATGCAAGAGAGACGAAATTAGAAAAAGGAGAAAGACACACAAAGACTACCATCCTGACAACTTCAAAAGTGATCAGCTTTGAAGAAGAAGATCGAGAAAATATCCTTGACCCTCATCATGATGGTTTAGTTATAACATTATATATTGCTAATCATTTTGTTCGCATGATACTTGTAGATGGTGGAAGTTCAGTCAATATTATCTAGCTAGAAGCTCTCAAGAGGATGAATATCCCGGAGACTGAAATAATTTCTAGATCATCAGTCTTGGTTGGCTTCAGTGGAGAGACCAAGAGAACAGTATGTGATATCAAACTGCCTGTGTATGTAGTAGGGGTAAACTCTATCCAAAGATTCTGTGTGATAGACTCTTATCCTACGACAATGTCATCCTGGGAAGACCTTGGATACATGACATGAAGGCAGTCCCTTCAACATATCACCAATGTGTGAAGCTACCAACGCCATGGGGAGTCGTCAAAGAAAAGAGTGACCAACAAGAAGCAAAGGATTGCTATACAACATCAATGAAGGCTTCGTCAAGACAAGCATAGCAATTACAGAATGATACATAGCGCCATCCTCAGGATGACAAAGCACATCCTAACCAGGATGTAAAGGCTGTTTGCCTCGACGAATATAACAAGGATATCACTGTGCAAATCGGTAAGAACATCCCTAATGATATTGAACAATCTCTAATTTCATTTTTAAAATGAAGGATGTCGACATTTGCATGGAAGCATGAGATATGACTGGCATCTCCAAAGATGTCATTATTCATAAGCTTGGAATTGACAAAAGCTTCAAGCCTATCCTGCAGAAATGAAGGAAGTTTGCACCAGAAAGGAGTGCCATCATACAAGAAGAGGTGGACAGATTACAAAAGTCTAATATGATAAGGGAAGTCAAATTCCCAAGATGGCTGGCAAACGTAGTGGTGGTACAGAAGAAAAATGGGAAATGGAGAGTATGTGTAGACTACACGGACCTCAACAAGGCTTGTCTTAAAGACCCATTTCCATTTCCACACATAGACTCGATGGTGGATGCCACAACAGGCCATGAGATGTTAACATTCATGGATACATCCTCAGGATTTCAACAAATCCAAATGGAACCAGATGACCAAGAGGATACTGCATTCATGACCCCATTAGGTATTTATCGTTATATAGCTATGCCATTTGGACTAAAGAATGCAGGTGCAACATACCAAAGACTAGTGAATATGATGTTCAAAAAAAGATTGGGGAAACAATGGAAGTTTACATCGATGACATGGTGGTTAAATCCAATAAGGTAAAGAACCATCTTCAGGATCTCAAAGAAGCATTTGACATCCTAGATGCTTACAATATGAAGTTAAACCTAGCCAAATGTCATTTTGGAGTTGGTGCTGGAAAGTTTCTTGGATATCTAGTAACTAAGAGAGGGATAGAAGCCAGTCCTGAGCAAATCAAAGCCATCCTTGACCTAAAATCTCTAAAAAATGTCAAGGATGTACAAAGATTAACTGGTAGGATAGCAGCTCTGAACAGATTCATCTCAAAGTCCTCAAAAAATGCAAGGAGTTCTATGACATCATGAAGAAGAACAACAAATTTGACTGGGGACAGAAGCATGAGGATGCATTAATGAAGCTGAAGGAATATCTTGCAACAGCTCCACTCCTGATGAAACCTAAAGATGGTGAACCTCTCAAGTTATATCTTACTGTTTCTTGAAATGCAATAAGTGTCGTCTTGGTGAAAGACTTTGAAGGGCAACAACATCATGTCTACTATGTAAGTAAAACTCTATTAGATGATGAAACCAGGTATTCACATCTTGAAAAACTTATTTTAGCTTTTATAATGGCATCTACCAAGTTAAGGCATTATTTTGAAACACACAGGATACATGTTCAAACTAATTACCCAATTAAAAATGTACTTAGAAAACCAGAAATGTCAGGAAGAATGGCAAAATGGTCAGTAAAATTGAGTGCTTTTGAGTTGGTATATGAACCTAGAAATGCAATCAAATCACAGGCTCTAGCAGATTTTGTGGCTGATTTCAGTAGTGACATCCTAAGTGAAGTAGAGTCGGAAGTTAAACAATTAAATGAAAATTTAGAAAAATGGATTTCATACACTAATGGTGCTTCGAATGCAGGAGGTACATGGTTAGGAATACTATTAAAATCTCCACAAGGGGACATAATACCCCATGCTATTAGATGTGCATTTCAAACAACCAATAATGAGGCAGAGTATGAAGCTCTCATTGCTGGTTTACAACTTGCTAGAGACATGCGTGTTATAAATTTAGAAGTATTTGTTGATTTCTTGTTGATTTCTAATCATTTTAATGGATCTTATGTAGTAAAAGGTCAAAAGTTAGCTATTTATCTTGAAATAGTTAAAAAATTAACAACCTCTTTTATAGAATTTACACTAACACAGGTACCTAGGGAAGAAAATGTTGAAGCTGATGCCTTGGCGAATCTGGGATCCTCCTTGAATTTACTGGAAGGATCCAAAATTCCCATTATCCACATCCTGAAGCCAGCAATTGAAGAGTGGCATCCTGAGGATAGCAATGCACATCCTGAGGATAACACTGTGCAATCTGAGGATAAAAATGTGCATCCTAAGGATAACACTGTTCTAACTTCTCAGGTTTAAGTTAATTCACCCTAGATGACTCATATAATAAAATATTTACAAGAAGATGTCATTCCTGATGGAGAAAATGCAAAAGCCTTCAAGATGAAGGTATCGAAATTTACTATTATAGAAAATATTTTTTATAGAAAATCTCTTGCAGGTCCATATTTGAGATGCCTCAACAAGGAAGAAGAAAATGAAGTTCTCAAGGATATTCACGAATGAGATTGTGGAAACCACACAGGAGGAAGATCTCTTTATTCAAAGACTTTAAGGACATGATACTACTGGTCAACCATGAAGAAGGATGCTATGTTATATTCCCAAAGGTGTGATCCATGTCAAAGACATAGAAACATCCTTCACCAGCCTGCTGAACCTTTACACCCTACTGTCTCACCAGGACCCTTCATGAAATGGGGAATGGACATAGTAGGGAAACTACCCAAAGCTCCTGGTGGAAAGGTGTTCATGTTAGTAATGACTGATTACTTCTCAAAATGGATTCAAGCTGAAGCATTCGTACAAGTCAGAGATAAAGAAGAAGTGTGCTTCATCAATAGGAACATCCTAACAAGATTTGGTGTGCCAGCTAAAATCATTTAGAAAAAGGACGACTAACTTTTGTGAGAGTTGATGAATTAAGATGATAACCTCAACACCTGTCCATCCTCAAACTAATGGACAAGCAGAATCCTCAAACAAAATCATTGTCAACAACTTGAAGAAAAAGCTTGGAGAGAAGAAAGAGAAATGGCAGAAGAACTTCCATTTGTACTTTGGGCTGATAGAACCACCTCCAAGAATGCAATTGGCCAGACACCTTTTTCTTTAGTCTTTGGAACAGAAGCAATGCTACCAACAAAGATGATCATGCCCAACTACCAACTCAGAAGCATTACTATAAGATTTGGAGACTATAGATGAGCTTAGGGATGCTGCTAAATTAAGGATGGCAGACTATCAACAAAGGGTTGCTAAAGCATACAACAAAAACATAAGGGTAAGAACATTTCAAGTGGGAGATTTGGTATTAAGGAAAGCCTTCCAAAATACCACCAAACCAAGCGATGGTAAGTTGGCTCTTAAATGGGAAGGGCCATACTTGATTGATTCTGAGGCTGGCAAAGGAGCATATTGGCTCTCAACGATGGAAGGAGAGATTATCCCACGGTCTTGGAATGCAATTCATTTGAAATACTACCATGCGTAAAGACTTATGTGACTAATCTCTCTGGAAGAGATACCATGGTTCGGATTACTGGTGAGATTAAGGTGAACGCTGATAGAGATGAATCATCTCCATATACAGGTATCTACCCTTAAGTTGTTTCAATCATTTTATCGATATTATAACTAAACATGGTCTAGAAATAGTCCATCCTGAGAATTTTGTAGTACCATCCTGAAGATTGAAAACTTTGAAGACTAGAGGGTTGGCCACCCTCTCCTACGTTAAGGCGCTGGCACCTTCCTAAGGTTTAAAGGTTTTCACCTTTCACATTGGGTTAGCAACCCCGCCTGGAGCGCTCGTTATCCGTGTATATCTTCAGGATGGTGGGACCAGTCTGTCACACCCCAACCGATAGCGGAATACAACGAGGCGTGACTTGTGATAAATTGTTCAAAGACTTCATGATACTAGAATTTGCGACAAATAATCTAAAGATTTTATTTCATAAAAAAAACAAGTAGTACAAATTGTTCAAAAGAAATTCAACATTCATGATTTCAAAGATTAAACCAGTGCGTTTCTAAGTCCAATCCTAATGAGTTTCTTGAATGATCGCATAAAATATTTCCTGCAACATGTATAAAATATCCGTCAACACATTATGCATTGGTGAGCATACTAGTTTTAGATCTACGTATATAGTATAAGAAAGTTTTACTCAAATCATCATGTCATAGTCATGCGCATACAGAACCAAACAAAAGGCAACAACACTCGAATACACAATTGAGAAAACTTAACATGACCCATAAATGGGGCGGTGTGTCACTCCTATAGCGCTATACATGTAAGGTGGGTTGTATGCTAATAGACATTTGTATGTAAGAATTAGATTCTAGCATGGCATAGCGTATAAGAGTATGAAATTGTTTAAGGTTTTTTTGTATAGATACATGTTGAGTCCCAAATAATTAAGGAGTAAAAGGGGACAAGTATTAACTCACCTTAGGGTGCGTTAATAAATTCCCAAAAACGGGTCTTGAAGCTTAGGGTCCTTAGCTCGGATTAACTAGAATTAGAAAGGAAAGCGTTTTAAGTTCAAGAGTTGGATTATTAGATTCAAGAGAGTCAAGCAAGCCTTTTAGGTGAACCAAAGCACAAATTGCCTTTAGGTCAATTCGGATGGTCATGAGTTTGAAGTTAGACCAAGCACAAAATCACTATTGTGGGTGAAAATCCTCAAGATGATTTTACCTCACATCCCTGATATTGCATCCTCAGGATGCTGAAGGAGTCGACTGACTTCAGGATGACACTGAATATTATCTTATGCACATTCTGAGGATAAACTAACTATCTTATTGTTATATGAATGCAGTATGATTTTACCTCATATTCTTTGAGTAATATCCTCAGGATACTGAAGAACTAAGCAGGGTTCAGGATGTAACTGTGTGCATCCTGAGGATGGACTAACGATTTATCTTATTATAATGATATTGCAGGTACACCTAATCAATAATAAGACATGTACTGAGGATCCAAGAGCTATACGTGTGAAGCAAGTCAAAAGCCTAAAGAATTGGTCAAAGGTGTAACCAACGAGCATTAATGAGAGGCGAGAAATAAGGAAACAGTCAACCAACATCTATATTGGTTAAACACTCTTCAATGACAGCTGGAAACAGTTAAAAGACTCATTAATATAGGCGGATATCATGGGATTTTCATTATTCACTTGTAACTATATAAAGGGGGTGATTAAACAAGTCTAGGACACTTCTTCTCACTTAATAGACACTTAGAACAGCTGATACTCTCTCTACACACACACAACACTCATATTGTAATCTTAGATACTCGTTCATCACCTATCCAAAGTTGTACATATTTTTACTTTATTAATATTAACAAACAAGGCAGGGGCTTAGACTCCTCCAGAGGTTTTGTGCCAGCAATCATCAACTGATCAAGGGCATTTCCTCCTACATCGAGTGTTGTTCTTTGGTGGTACTACATTTACATTCATTAACCTTTGCCTTCATCATCGTGTCAGACAGTTCCATCCCGAGGATATAACTGTCCATCCTGAATCATATATTTCCCTTCCCGAGCGTAGTAGTCACTTATTTATCTCTTTTGCATCCTGACTAAGCATTTTCAGAATATAACTAGTTTTTACCTTTGAGTTACACTCTTAGCACTCTACCTCACAATTTCTAATTTGGAATACAAAATTATTTCTACTAGGTAATTTTTGACCAAAACAATTTGGCACCCACCGTGGGGCAAGTGGTGTTATTTTTAACAAAAACTTTGTTAAATTTTTTCCTTAATCAACTCGTTTCAAAAATCTTGACAACTATGGCCTCAAACCCAGAATCCGTGTCTACTTCCACACCATCCATAACCTCTGCTAGAAATGTGACTCTACCACATCCTCCTACATTTCTTAAGAGTTCTGGATAAGTTACGAAAGTGTTGCTCCTAATTCTGCTAGATCTGGATCAAATAAAGTAACAGCAAGACATAATCAGATGCTGATGAGGGAAATACGATCTCTCATACCAGTTGAGGACATGGGGACACCACTATAACCTAGAGTGTTGAATTTCTATTCTAGCATCTCTGGGGGCATTCATCAAGGAGATTTCATCCCATGAGCACTGGATTATCTATACCTGAGACTACTACCGCACCTAGGGTGGCAACAACTAGAGACGCAGGATATACTGCTGAGCCATCTCAAGGATATACTGCTGAGCTATCTCGAGGATATGCTGTAGAGCCGTCTCAAGGATATACCACTGAACCATCCAGAAGATACAACAATGGTAACAATTTAAGTTCAAGTACTTTTGCTACTAACGATATTGCTTCATTGCAGGATACAGGTATAGGTCTATAATTAGCAAGAGAGCTTCAAAAGATCAAGGATATGGTGTCTAGTGTACCAGGGATAATACAGCCCATCCCTGAGGTATCCTCAGCATGTCACAGGGCGTCTCGTTTTGCACCCCCAATATGTGATGCTGAGATTCCAAAGAGATTCTAGACTACAGGCATGAAGCTTTATGATGGATCTACTAATCCCGAAGAGCATGTAGCACAGTACAGGGAGAGGATGGAGATAAACCTCATTCCAGCAAACCTCAAGAAAGGATGCTTATGTAAAGGATTTGGTTCAACCCTCACTGGTCCAACCTTAAAATGGCTGCTAAGACACCTCCCTATTCTATTACTTCGTTTACTCATTTGATTAACATGTTTAACAATCAGTTTTCTTGTAGTCGAACATTTGACAAGTGATCTATACAGGATGACACAACCACATGGAGAATCTTTAAGGGAGTTTACCACAAGGTTTGGAAAGGAAGCACTTGACATCCCAAACCTAGATGTTACAACAGCTATACAAGCCTTCAAGATGGGATTACAAAAGGACTCACCTTTCAATAAAGAATTGGAAAGGATAGAATATGCCATGAAGGATCTTGGAGACAAAACAAGACGGTCGAAGAAGGATAACAAGATAGGATGGAAGGACAAATCAAAATGGTGTGCCTTCCACAAAGATTTTGGTCACATCTCTGAAGATTGTATCGCCTTGAGAAAGGAGATAGCATATCCTCTGACAAAGGTCATCTTAAGGATCTCCTAGGCAAGAAGAAGCCAAGGATTCAGGATGGCACCAACATCCCAGAAAAAGCAGCATCACCACCTAAGGATGCTGGCATAATGAACTTTATTTCAGGAGGATCAGACATTTGTGGAACATCATACTCAGCTGCTAAAAGGCATACAAGAGAAACAAAAACAGAAAAAGGAGAGAGAACCACAAAGACTAGCATACTGACAACTTCGAAAGTGATCAGTTTTGAAGAAGAAGATAGAGAAAATATCCTTGGCCACATGATGGTTTAGTTATAACTTTATATATTGCTAATCATTTTGTTCGCAAGATACTTGTAGATGGTGGGAGTTCGGTCAACATAATCCAACTAGAAGCTCTCAAGAGGATGACAATCCCGGAAACTGAGATAGTTTCCAAATCATCAGTCTTGGTTGGCTTCAGTGGAGAGACAAAGAGCACAGTGGGTGATATCAAACTGCCAGTATATGTACAGGGGTAAACTCTGTCCAAAGGTTCTGTGTGATAGACTCTTTATCCTGCTACAATGTCATCCTGGGGAGACCTTGAATACATGACATGAAGGCAATCCCTTCACCATATCACCAATGTGTGAAGTTACCAACGCCATGGGGAGTCATCAAAGTCAACAGTGACCAGCAAGAAGCAAAAGATTGCTACACAACATCAATGGAGGCTTCATCCCAGTCGAAACAAGCATAGTAATTAAAGCAAGATGCACAGTGCCATCCCCAGGATGTCAAAGCACATTCTGACCAAGATGTCAAATTAGACTGCCTTGATGAAAACAACAAGGATATCACAGTGCAGATCGGTAAGAATATTCCTAATGATATTGAATAATCTCTAATTTCGATTTTAATGCAGGTGCAACATACCAAAAGTTGGTTAACATGATGTTCAAAGAAAAGATTGGGGACACAATGGAAGATTACATCAACGACATGGTGGTGAAGTCTAAGAAAGCTGACGACCATCTTTAGGATCTCAAAGTAGCCTTTGACATCATGGATGCTTATAATATGAAGTTGGATCCTGCCAAGTGCAATTTTGGAGTTAGTGCAGACAAATCAAAACCATCCTAGATTTAAAATCTCCAACAAACATCAAGGATGTGCAAAGGTAGATTGCTAGGATAGAAGCTTTGAACAGATTCAAGGAGTTCTACGACGTCCTGAAGAAGAACAATAAATTTGACTGGGGACAAAAGCATGAGGAAGTATTGTAGAAGTTGAAGCAATATCTTGCAGCAGCTCCAATCCTGATGAAACCTGAGGATGGTGAACCTCTCAAGCTATATCTTGCAATTTTTGGAAATGCAATAAAATTGCAGTCTTGATAAAAGACTTTGAAGGACAACAACATCCTATTTATCATGTAAGTAAAACTCTATTGGATGCTGAAACTAGGTACTCACATCTTGAAAAACATGTTTAGCTTTGATTATGACGTCTACCATGTTAAGGCATTATTTTGAAACACATAGGATACATGTGCTTAGAAAACTAGATATGTCAGGAAGAGTAGCAAAATGGTCAGTGAAATTAAGTGCTTTTGACTTGGTATATGAGCCTAGAAATGCAATCAAATCATAGGCTCTAGCTACATTTGTGGCTGATTTCAGTAGTGACATCCTAAATGAAGTTAAAAAAGAAGTAGAACAACTAGATGAAAACTTCAGAAAATGGATTTTATAGACTGATAGTGCTTCAAATATGAGAGGCACATGGTTGGGATTACTACTAAAATTTCCACAAGGGGACAAGAAACCCCATGCTATTAGATGTGCATTTCAAACAACCAATAATGAGGCTGAGTATGAAGCTCTCATTGATGGTTTACAACTTGCTAGAGATATGCATGTTATTAATATTGAAGTCTTTGTTGATTCTTTGTTGATTACTAACCATTTCAATGGATCATATGCAGTAAAAGGACAAAAGTTAGTTGTTTATCTTGAAATTGTTATTTAGCTACTTCTTTTGTAGAATTTTCACCAACACAGGTACCTAGGGAAGAAAATGCTGAAGCTGATGCCTTAGCAAACCTGGGATCCTCCTTTAATCTACCAGAAGGATCCAAGATTCCTATCATTCACATCCTAAAACCAGCAATTGAAGAGTGGCATCCTGAGGATAGCCAAGCACATCCTGAGGATAGCCAGGCACATCCTGAGGATAAAACAGACCATCCTGAGGATATTACTGTTTTAGCCACTCAGGAACAAGACGATTCATCATGGATAACTCCCATAATGAAATATTTACAAGAAGATGTCATTCCGGATGAGGAAAATCCAAAGGCTTTCAGGATAAAGGTATCTAAATTTACAATTATAGACAATATTTTGTATAGAAAATCTCTTGCAGGTCCATATTTGAGGTGTCTCAACAAGGATGAAGCAAACGAAGTACTCAAAGGCATCCACAAAGGAGATTGTGGAAATCATACAGGAGGAAGATCTCTTTATTCGAAGACTTTGAGGACGGGATACTATTGGCCTACTATGAAGAAGGATGCCATGCTATATTCCCAAAAGTGTGATACATGCCAAAGAAATAGCAACATCCTTCACCAGCCTGCTGAACCACTACATCCTATTATTTCACCTTGGCCCTTGATGAAATGGGGAATCAACATATTAGGAAAGCTACCCAAAGCTCCTGGAGGAAAGGTATTCATGCTAGTAATGATAAACTACTTCTCAAAATGGATTGAGGCTGAAGCATTTGTGCATGTCAGAGATAAAGAACTGGTCTCATTCATCAAGAGAAACATCTTATCAAGATTTGAAGTACCATCTGAAATCATTTGTGACAATGGCTCTCAATTCATTAGCAAAAGAACAACTGACTTTGGTGAAAATTAGGGGATCAAGATGATAACTTCAACACCAGTCCATCCTCAGGCTAATGGACGAGCAGAATCTTCAAACAAAATCATTGTCAACAACTTGAAGAAAAAGCTCGGGGAAAAGAAAGGGAAATGGGCAAAAGAACTTCCATTTGTACTTTAGGCTGATAGGACTACTTCGAAGAATGCTACTGGTCAGACACCTTTCTCTTTGGTCTCTAGAACAGAATCAATGCTTCCAACAGAGATGGTCATGCCTACATCAAGGAAACATCTTCAGGATGTAACTACTAATTCTGAAGCATTACTACAAGACTTGGAAACTGTGGATGAACTCAGGGATGCTGCTAAATTAAGGATGGCAGCATATCAACAAAGGATTGCTAAAGCTTACAACAAGAACATCAGGATAAGAAGATTTCAAGTAGGAGACTTGGTATTGAGAAAAGCCTTCCAAAATACAACAAAACCAAGCGATGGTAAGCTAGATCCCAAGTGGGAAGGTCCATACTTAATCGATTCTGAAGCAGGGAAAGGAGCATATTGGCTGTCAACAATGGAAGGAGAGATTCTACAGGGAAAGGAGCATATTGGCTGTCAACAATGGGACGCATGTGACTGATCACTCTGGAAGAGAAACGATGATCCGAATCACAGGTGGGATGAAGGTGAAGGCTGATAGAGATGAATCATCTCCATATGTAAGTGCTTGTCCTTGATTTATTTTGATCCATTATATTTTCACTAAACATGGTCTAGAAATAGTCCATCCTGAGAATTTTGCAGTACCATCCTGAAGATGGAATGCTTAGAAGACTAGGGGGCTGGCCACCCTCTCCTCCATTAAGGTGTTTGACACCTTCCTAAGGTTTAAAGGTTTTCTCCTTTCACATTGGGTTAGCAACCCTTGCCTGGAGCGCACGATGCCCATGTATATTCTCGGGATGGTGGGACCAGTCCATGTAAAGGTGGCTGACAATTTCATTATCTTTGAGATATATGATGGAGCTCTTAAGGTTTAGAAATTTTTCAATATCTCTAATGGTTAGACGTTTTTCAACGTCTCTTTGGTCTAGTCACCAGGGCCTTGTCGCCAATTGTTCCTAAGGGCCTTGTCGTCAGTTATTCCTAAAGGCCTTGTCGCTAGTTATTCCCAAGATGATACATAATGGTCTAATCACCAAAATATAACACAAGGGTTTTTGATCCCAGTTAAACCAAAGGCCTAAGTCGCCAGTATAATGACAAAGCTTTCCTTTACAGGATATTATCAAAACACAATTTCTTCCTATGAAGGACTGTAGACTTAAAGTTTATATTAAAGATATTACACTGGGGATATCCTCAGAATGCAAGAACATCCCAAGGATGAAAAAGAAACAGGGAACATCCTCAGGATGCAAGACCATCCCAAGGATGAAGAAGAAACTGGGGACATCCTCAGGATAATGAAGACCATCCTTACGATGAGAAGGACTTAAGAAGAATATGACAAGATCAAAAGAATCACTCAACAGAGAAAATATAAAAGGTATTATTTCTGATTATTTCTTTACAACCTAAGTGTTTGCTAATGTTTGCAGAATATCAAAGGAAGTAAAAAACACAAGGACGATAGCGTCAAAATTTGTTAACATATATTATTAATGCATCCCCTGGCTTCATCCAAAACCATGACCCATCCACCAGGGGTCAACGTCTATAGTCCAGGTCAGAAGAAGATTTGGGGCTTCGTCTTGAAACCAAGATCCCTCCACCCCAAACCTTATATTGTCTTAAGCTGTTACATGCCAAAATAAAAATTGTTTGAAATTATTCAACCACTAACTACCACCATAATCACTTCCACAAAATTTCTAAAAAAGTAGACTCCGGCCTAGTCATCTTACCCTTCATTGCCCACTGGAACATCAAACGCCACAGCTACCTTAGCATTTACCACTCCAGCTTCTATAGCCACAGCCTTAGGAACTTCAAGTTGTGTAGGAACATGCTCATCTTAGAGGGCCATTTTAACCCTGACTTGAAGGACAAAAAGGGTGGTAGACTTCATAAGCTTTTGCCAAAACTCCTCCAACTCTTTTTCATGCTCCCTAGACATCCTGGCCTTCTCAGCCTTCAACTGCTTCAGCTCAGCTCTAATTTTGGATAACTTCTCTTCATAATGTTCCCCTCTTGCAAGGAAAGCCGTTTTTGATCCTCCAAAGCTATCTTGGCATCCTGAATATCAGCAGAAGCTTCATCAAGGCATTTGAGCATATACTCCTGGCCCTACGAAGAAATAAAGAAAACAGGTAAGTCTTCTATTTTATATTTTATCTTGAAAATATTAAATGATATCTTTAGGATGGCACTATACCTGGAGTGTGAACTTGGAAATTTTAGCCAAAACATCAGGGGCTAAAAGACCTTCAAAGGAAAAAGCACCCTGGCTGGAAGAAGCTCCAGTAGTCTTCCTCTTCTTGGAGGATGCAGCCTTTGACTTGGAAGGTGGGCTGATCATCCTGGAACTGGATAGAGATGTAATGCTTGCGACCTAAGTGACATCTTGATTGTCTATGTCATCTAAGTCAAAGAATGGATTCTTGGCTGAAGGCGACACAAAAACAAAGTCAGGAAGTGAAGAATAAATAAAACATCCTTAGGATGTAACAGGTAATACTCACCAGACATCTCGGTGGCTTAGCTAGTAGTGTAGCTCTCTTCTGCTTCAAAGGTTCTAGCTGAGACAGTTAAGTCTATAACAGCCTTATATCTAATTATAGAATCAGAGAGAGGAGGAGCAAATTTGGCAAGTGAAGCACTTGTCACACAAAATTTTCAGAATATTAGTGATATTCTCAGGATATAAATACAAAATTTTCATTAAAAATCCTAAATAATCTTTACCACTTTTTAGCCAAGACATAGGGATATCATCCCCAAAAGGAATGGAATCCCTCTTCATAAAAAAGAACTTTGGTTTCCAAGATCTGTCAGATTTAATGACATTATACAGGAAAGGAGGATCTTTATTTATAAGCTGAAGAACATAATGGTTGGAACCATGAGTTTTCAACTTATACAGGTAAGACAGGTCACCAATCTAAAGATTGATACAATGATTCTTGATGATCTTATTACAGACTATCAGGATCCTCCAGACCTCAGGTATAGCCTGGGCATAGACCATCCCAGTTATGTCAAAGAACTCTTTGATGAACGGGGGAATGGATATCATAGACCCAGGTGGAAAGGCAGGTACAGGAAGCAGACCCATACAGAGGATGCAAAATCAGACTGTGCATTTTGGTCATATGGCCGGAACACAGCTAATTCAGGGAAAGCCCCTGAGTTATTCAAAGAAAGGATATATTTGTCTGTGAAGGTACAGACTTTGTTTGCAAGATCTTCTAACAGGTTTTGTTTTATAAAGTCCTTATGGACTCCTATACATCCTGCAGCCTTTGTTGATTTTTTACCCATCCTAAGAATTCTTTGTATAAAAAAGCTCAAAGATTGGTAAAAACAGAGAAAAGCAGAGAAAAAAGAAGAAATAACCTTGCTGATAATCTTGTTGTGATTATAAAGGAAGGATTGAAGTCTAGATATAGACGGTGAAAGGTGATAAGGTGTAACGGTCATCCCTAAATCATCGACCAAAATATAGTCATTGATATCTTGTCAGATTTCTAATCATCAAAAGGAGATAAGCATCAGAATTAAAAATATTTTTACCGTTGGGATAACGGTAACATATTTTTGGGGAAAATTGTTGTGGGTGAAAATCCTCAAGATGATTTTACCTCACATCCCTGATATTGCATCCTCAGGATGTTGAAGGAGTCGACTGACTTCAGGATGACACTGAATATTTTCTTATGCACATTCTGAGCATAAACTAACTATCTTATTGTTATATGAATGCAGGATGATTTTACCTCATATTCTCAGAGTAATATCCTCAGGATACTGAAGAACTAAGCAGGGTTCAGGATGTAACTGTGTGCATCCTGAGGATGGACTAACGATTTATCTTATTATAATGATATTGCAGGTACACCTAATCAATAATAAGACTTGTAAATCTTCTCCAACGGTTATATTGTCTTACTTATTCAAAGAAGTTGAGGATGAAAGAGCTATACGTGTGAAGCAAGTCTAAAGCCTAAAGAATTGGTCAAAGGTGTAACCGACGAGCATTAATGAGAGGCGAGAAATAAGGAAACACTCAACCAACGTCTATATTGGTTAAACACTCTTCAATGACAGCTGGAAACAGTTAAAAGACCCATTAATATAGGTGGATATCATGGGATTTTCATTATTCACTTGTAACTATATAAAGGGGTGATTAAACGAGTCTAGGACACTTCTTCTCACTTGATAGACACTTAGAACAGCTGATACTCTCTCTACACACACACAACTCTCATATTGTAATCATAGATACTCGTTCATCACCTATCCAAAGTTGTACATATTTTTACCTTATTAATATTAACAAACAAGGCAGGGGCTTAGACTCCTCCCCAGGTTTTGTGCCGGCGATCATCAACTGATCAAGGGCTTTCCTCGTACATCGAGTGTTGTTCTTTGGTGGTACTACATTTACATTCATTAACCTTTGCCTATTTCATCATTCTGTCAGACAGTTCCATCCCGAGGATATAACTGTCCATCCTGAATCATATCTTTGCCATCCCTAGCATAGTAGTCACTTATTTATCTCTTTTGCATCCTGACTAAGCATTTTCAGAATATAACTTGTTTTTACCTTTGAGTTACACTCTTAGCACTCTACCTCACAATTTCTAATTTGGAATACAAAATTATTTCTACTAGGTAATTTTTGACCAAAACAATCACCATGAAGATGATTCGGATGGTATGAAAGTTAGGAATGTGAATCTATTAGAAATGTTCATGTCACGATCACTTCGTTTATGGGATAAACGTGGGTCCTGACACGGGATTTTCCTTCTCTAGTGTGGACTAATCCATATCACAAGATGGGTCAAGAGATTTGGTAAGGTAGGGTGTAACCACAAACCTTCCAAGAATTGGTTAATGGAGTAGTAGGATTAAAGCTTGAAAGTAAACTTATAATTAATACATAATATAACTAGGAGGTTTAAGTAGAGTATGGTGAATTGTTTGGATGAGCCTTGGCTCTCCTTAGTCAACCATTACCATACCACAAATCCATCCAACATTGATTTGTTGGTGGACTTGGTTGGTATCTCTACAAGAAAGATCCTAGAACATAAAAGAACAATAGGAAAACAATTTCCTTTAAGGCCTCTTTGTGGTGCTCTATCCATTTATATTGCTGTGGAAAAGCAAGGGATTGGTCCTAGAGGTTTCTCCAAGGAGATTTGAGAAGGAAATAAGTGAAGGATTAGAAAGAAAGGTGAAGTTTTAAGCCCAAAAACTTACTGATGCAAAGCAGAAAGTTATGCTTGAAAACTTGAAGATTAGAGAGTTTTAGGGAGTCATTAGGAGTGAACAAAGGATTACGGTGTAAGGGAGAGGGGTATTCATAGTTGAGGTAAAGTGGTTGGGTATTAAATGGGGTTATTAAAGTGGTTAGGAGAAGATTACGTGGGGTTTAAGTTTAATTAAAATGGGATTGTCATAGTTATTTGGATGTTGTTTACGATCTCGAGCCTTAAAAGAAAAGAAAAAAATGAACGTCAATTTCATATTGGTGTTTTATGTTGTTGACTTATTTGGAGACAAATCAACCGTCCACTAAATTGTGTTTTACCTTTTTTTTAAACTAAAAGTATTTATATATTAAGATCTTAGCTAAAAGAGTTTCTTGTTATAACGTAAATTAACTAGGATAAATTTTATTGACGACTCGTCAAGAATTGGTAGGAGTAACATAAAAGAAGCGACTAAAGGCGAACTTGGAACTTGTTAAGTATAGAAATTAAAATACATGAAAAGTAAAATCACGCGATGTTACACAGTCCATGTAAAAGTGGCTGACAATCTCATCATTTTTGGAGTATATATTGAATCCCTAAGGTTTAGACATTTTTCAATGTCTCTTTCTCGTATTTGGCCTAGTCGCCAGTGACCTTGTCGCCAGTTATTCCTAAGAAATTACAATAGGCCTTGTCCCAAGTTATCCTCAAGATGCTTCAATTGGTCTTGTCACCAAGTTATTTATGGGCTTAACCCCAGTTTGATTAAGGCCTTGTCGCCAGTATAATAAATATGCTTGCCTTTTTACAGGTTATTATCAAAAATTATTAATCCCTTCTTGAAAAGAAACAAGACTTAAAATCTATCTTGAAGATATAACACTGGGGACATCCTCAGAATAATGAAGACGATCCTAAGGATGACGAAAGAAAAAGAACTGGAGACATCCTCAAAATAATGAAGACCATCTTGAGGATGACAAAGAAGAATAAAGGACATCTTTATGATATCAATCCTTATCATTCTTTGAAGACTAATTAATGAAAGAAGGTAAAAGGTATCATTTTTCTCATTCTTTTGTACTTCACATTTGTTATTGTTTACAGGACAACAAAAGAACAAAGAAGAAACACAAGGATGTAGCGTCAAAAAAAAAGTTACCATATTATTTATATATCATAGTCAAAATTGATGTCAACGCCTGGTTTCATCAAAAACCAGGACCCATCCACCAAGGGCCAACATCTATGGTCTAGGTCAGAAGAAGATTTGGGGCTTCATCCTGAAACCAAGATCCCTCCACCCCAAACCTTACATTGTCTTAAACTATTACATGCCAAAATAAAATTGTTTGAAATTGTTCAACCACAGACAATTACCATAATCACTACAACAAAAGATTTAAAAAAGTGGGCTCCGGCCTAGTCATTATATCCTTTATGGCCCACTTGAAGATCTTTCACAACCTTGGCCTCCTTAGCTTCTTCCTCCTTCACCCCAGCATCTTCAAGATCCTTTGGTGCATATTCAGGATGTGTAACAGGGACAGGCTCATAAACCACCTCTTTTCCACCAAGGCTCTTGATTTTTTCATTCCAAGCTTCAACATCCCAGTCATCCTACTTGAAACTAGGATCCTTAGCTTGGAGAGCCATTTTCACTCTAGCTTGTAAGACAGAAATGGTGGCAGATTTCATCAGCCCATCCTTGTATTCCTCCACTTCCTTCTCTTGATTCAGCACCTCCTGGGCATGCTCAGACTTCACCTGCTTCAGTTCAGCCTCCGTCTGGTCCAACTTCTTCTCAAGATATGTCCTCTTATCACGAGCAATCTTTTGTACGTCCTCAAGTTTGGATTGGGCATCATGAAGTTCTTTGGCAACTCCATCCAAAGATTTTATCAAATACTCATGACCCTGCCAAAGAAAGGAAAAAGGTAAGTATTTCACCTTAAAATTTTTTAACTAATATAAATATTTCAATACCATCCTCAGGATAGTATTATACCTGGAGTGTGAACTGGGAAGTCTTGTTTAAGACATCCTCAAAGCTGAGCCCTTCGAAAGGGGTGACTTCCTGGGCTATGGAAGAAGCACCAGCCCTAGACTTAGGAAGACTGGAAGGAGGACTAGCCATCTTGGAACTTGAGGGTGAGGTGATCTTGGTTACCTTTACATTCAGACTGTCAATGTCATCCAGGTTAAAAAAGGTAGGCTTCTTTACTGTGAAAAGGCAAACACAAGGTTAGGCAATGATTAATATAAAAGACATCCTCAGGATGTGATAAAAAAATATTTACCAGACATCTCGGTAGCTTGACTAGCGGTATGACTTTCTTCCACTTCAAAGATCCTTGCAGAAATAGGTAAGTCAAATACTGCTTTACACCTCAAATAAGCGTCGTTCAGGGGAGAAGCAAGCTTTGCAAATGAAACACCTGTTAAACAAAAATTTTCAGAATATTAATAATATCCTCAGGATGTAACTAAAAATTTTCATAAACATCCTGAAAAACTTTACCACTCTTTAACCAAGAGAGAGGAATCTCATCCCCAAAATGAATGGAACTCCTCTTTACAAAGAAAAATTTTGATTTCCAAGATTTTTCAGACTTGATAACATTAAACAGAAAAGGAGGCTCTTTATTGATAAGTTGATGAACATAGCGATTTGAACCATGTGTTTTCAGCTTATATATATGAGACACGTCTCCTATCTGAAGATGGATGCCATAGTTTTCAATGATCCTGTTACAAACTATCAGATTCTTCAAATTTCAGGCAATGCCTGAGCATAAGCCATCCCTGTTACATCAAAGAAATCTTTGATGAACGAAGGAAAGGGATACCTTAAACCTAGAGAAAAAGGTAGGTATAGGAAGCAAACCCATGTGGAAGAAGCAAAATCAGATTTTGCATCAAGGTCGTAGGGACGAAACTCGGCAGAACTTGGGAAAACCCCTGAGCCCCTTAGAGCCTAGATATCCCTGTCATCGAAGGAATAGACTTCCTGACCAGGATGGCTCAACAGATTTTGGGGTGTGAATTCTTTTGGGACTCCTACACTCCCAGAAGCTCTGGTTGCTCTTTTGCCCATCTTTAGAATTTTTCGAATACTTTTACAGGTTTGAAAGAAGATAAGTGAGAGAAGAGAAAGATATTACCTTCTTTAAAAGATCAAATGTGATTATAAAGGAAGGAAGAGGCTCTAGATATAGAGGGCAGAAGATGACCATGTGTAATGATCTTCACTTGATTATAGCCGAGAAAATAGCCATTGTTATCCTGACAGACGTCCCATCAGATCAGCAGATAAGATTTGCGAATAAAAAATATTATAACCTTATAAGATATTAACAGTAACATATTTTTGGGGACAATTGTTGGTGGTGAAAATCCTCAGGATGATTTTACCTTGTCTTCTTAATGTAACATCCTCAGGATACTGAAGGACCAAATAGGGTTCAGGATGTAACTGTATTTTAGCATGTGTAAATCCTGAGGATGGACTAATAGATTATCTTTCTATGACATTATTGCAGGTACAATTAAACAATAATATGGACTTGTAACTCTTCTACAACGTCTATATTGTCACACTCAGTCAAAGAAGACAAGGATGATGACTTATACTTGGAAACCAAAGTCTAAGCTTGAAGTTCAGCCAAACTTATAACCGACGTGCATTAAATATAGGCGAAGAACCAGGAAATCGCTGCAACAACGACTAGCGGAGACGAAACAGCTACAACGTTCACCTGAAGCTTTCAAACAGCTTAACTAAGTAGCGGATTACACGAGATCTCTCATTTACTTTCATGTAACTATAAAATGGGAATGATTGACGAGTATAGGACACATTATACTACCTAGATCAACACTTGATACTCTAATACTATCACACACTTAGCACACTCATTGTAATCAAAGAATACTCATCCATCATTCATCCAAAGTTGTATTCTTTTTACCCATTTTAATATTAACAAACAAGGCAGGGGCCTAGACTCCTCCCGAGGGTTTGTGTCGGCGATCATCAACTGATCAAGAGCTTTCCTCGTATATCGAGTGTTGTTCTTTGTGTATTCATAGATATTTCACTTATTCCTATAATCTGCCTTACAGTTACATCCTCAAGATATAACTGCCCATCCTCAAATTTGCCTTTGCCATCCTGAGCATAGTTGTCACATATTTACTTCTTTTATATCTTGACATACCATTTTTAGAATAAAACTAGACTTTAAACATATTTGCACTTATAGCACTCTACCTCACATTTTCTGATTTGGAAAACAAGATTATTTTTATTAAGTAATTTTTTATCAAAACAGATAATACATCAGCTGCTTGACTGTCACACTTAAAACAGAGCATAAAACTTAAACTAATAAGTGCGATTGCAGCTCCATCATGTGGTATATTGGTAGGCAGACTTACAACACGTCATCAGCCCATAATATAATACTTAATATATAAATGGACTGAGGTACAAGTGCATAACACAACATCGGCGTATGATTTCATGGTCTTAAATCTTGTGTTGATAGACTGCCAAAATCAGAGGGTTCGGGTCTTTATATTGTTGATCTATCTGGGGATAACCTGGATGTCCATCTGCTGCATCCAGATATATGCTAACCTAGGAATAGCCAGGGTATCTTAAAAGAGCATCCACAATAAGGAAAATGCCAAATCCCTTTATGTTGAAAGGCTAACTCAAAAATGCCTCAGGCTAAAATTTGTACCAAATGGTAATTGACCTAACCCTGGTTGAGATCACACTGGTCACTTTGCTGCATCCAGATATATGTTGACCTGTACACTGGTGTGTCTTGTACCTTGTAAATCATATGGATGACAATAATATAATCATCTATTACGATGAAGCGATGTGCATACCTTGATCACGGGGTTATGTCATGTTATTGGACGCGCATTACCCACAGTTTCATGTAATTAATCATATCAGTAAAGTGAGGCTTTGAAGACAAAAGTGTAAGTTCACTTAAGTGGAACAACATACTGGTAATCGCTGTGGACTGTGACTGTGTTTTTAATAATTTACCTTTTAGAATACTAACATGTGTGTGTAGACATGTTTTAGCTGATATGATGCTTTCACCGGTGACCTCTCAACAAAAATAGAGTGTTTACATTTCGAATTCATTTTATTCGTGTTTTCACTTTTCAAGTGTTTTAGTTTATTTTCTTTTTTATAAACTCAAAAATGACAAAAAAAAAACATTTGTTTTCTACTTCAGGTCTTAATGCACGGGAAATGGTCATTCAATGGAAGTACTTGTACTGTTCAGGAAACTGTCTTGTTTTCAAACCAACAACATTTTCTGAAAAAGCCAAATCCTTGTTTTCAAAATCCACTTACTTAAATATTTAGGCTCATGGATGTTTACATAGCCCACCTATGAATAAAACAAAGTAAAAAGTCGGCACACATCGAAGTTGCGTCGGCCCATAAGTAGAGAAACGAACATGGCTAGTTAACGGAGATGCCATTTCTTTTGCCATTTTCGTGAAGAAGCATCTTCGTGGGGGATCTTCGTGAATCCGGGGGTATATAAACAGTCAAAGAGTCTAACTTGTTTCAAAATTCCAAACCCTTCACTCAGACAAATGAAGATACATCCCACCTCCTAAAACAAACGGTTTTTCTCAATTTCAAGTCTAGAACAACTATGAATAGAACTTTTGTTTATGGATTCTTGTTCCAAACATGATTCCGAACATTATGACCCGTAAAACATCCGTTTTTGTTTGTAAAATAATGGGTTTTTGATTGGGTTTAAGGTTCAGGTATAAAACTTGAATTTTTTGCTCTTATGGCTTAATCGGACCTATTAGGACGTGTAATGATGATCGGATTGTGTTAGTACTTCAAAAAATTATTTTGGTGCAATCGTCTGTTCGACAGGCGAAGTTAATAATCAAACAAACATAAGATTCTAACGAAGATGCTCCTATCTTCGTTTGGGAGTGACGTGCTTGTCGTGGTACACGTGAAATTTCCCAATTACAACTAATAAATAGTAGCAAGAAGGTATCGAACACAGGGAGTTTGTGGAATGTGTGTAAACTAATAACTTTGTAAATTAACTAATATTTAACTACTAACAAAATTAAAGATCAAAGATTTTTGGTTAATTTGGATTTAGAATTAATAAAAATAAACTAAATTACTGATTTGATATGGGTTTTGTTCTTCAAGTTAACAAAGCAATGACCATCCCTGGATCCATTTTCCTTAAATCTTTATGCATAAGTTCCACTAGAAAGAGTTACATAGACATAACTCGTGTTTAAACAATTGTTGTGATAAAAGGGAACAAAGTACTCGGATTATATCAATGCGAGGTTGTTTCCCGATGACCGATTAATCAATTATCCAACCCAAATCCTTCCCTCAATTTCCCGATTGTTAGCAACACCAAGAACGTACGATTGAGACTAGAAATTGAGAAATTGATTAACTACTACAAACAATTGTTCAAACACCACAACAATCAAGCAAACATACTAAATTGTCATTCTAGAAATTAGAGGAACAAACATAAAAGAGTTCAAGAAAAACTTCACCAAAGATGATCATCAAGAGTTCTAGCCTAGCATCATGAAATGGATCATCATAATCTTCAAATAATTGTTCATAGGAATCAAAAACAATAATCGAATGTTTAGAATTGTTCTCCAATCCCCCAAACTAGCCAAAATCGCCCCTAATGATGTTTAGAAACGTCCCCAATTCGAAGTATATGAAAAGACTTGCAATAATCGTCCTTAAATGGTGGGAGTTACACATTTCGTGCAGGGGCCACCGTACCTTACGGTGGCCACCGTAAGGTACGGTGGGGAGAAAAATTAAACGACCTTAAGAGCCTGCCATACGGTGCCAAATAAAGCCCAGTGGCCACCGTATCATACGGTCTCCACCGTATGTACGGTGGGGCCTTGTTTTCTTCAATTTTTTACATATTCAATTATTACTTGTCCCGATCCGTTTCGGTTCGCTCCAAAGCCCGTATTTCCTCATTTTCACCTCTTTTATGCACCTACAACCATAACAACCGTAGTCACCCAATTCCAAGCAATATCATGAATAAATGTGGATAAAATAACCATTTTAACACTATAAAAAGGGTGTTCGTTGAACCACCCGTCACATCCCCACACTTACCCATTGCTTGTCCCAAGCAATCTACTACAAGTGCTTTTCACAAATAAGCGATCATTTCAAAGTCAAGTTTAATGTGCAATCCTCGTACTAACCCATCCTCAACACGCCAATCAACACACCCCTCACAATATCTCTCCTCTCGGTATCAAGTAAGCACTAGCAAAGATAAGCTAGACACCCAAAAGGGAAACGGGTATTTGCACAACCATAAGCTTGTACTTAAATCAATCATCCTCCTATCCTGAACATGAGTATAAATCAAAGGGACTTAACGGTTGTAACTTGGCTAAGTGTGAAGATAGGGAATAGGATATATATAAGTAGCGCAAACTTTACCCGGTCTTTTTATTACAAAACAAACACACACGAACAAAGAAACACCACTATATACAAACACATAACATAACTTTACTTGCTTTTTCTTTTCTTTTTTCTCTTTTTTTTTCTTTTTCTTTTCTTTTTTTTTTTTTTCTTTTCTTTTCTTTCATTTTTTCATCATTTTTTTTTCTTTTTTCTTGCCAAACAAATTACATAAACATACTAAAACATACTAAACTCAATACTTCAATAATACTATAAACACAAGAATAAACTAAACAAAAAAGACCGGGTCAAGTTGGGTAAAATTTAGGAGCTAGTTTAAGGGTCATCAAACAATAGGCTTTAAGGCTCAAAAATGGGCAACTAAATGTCCAAACCCCCGCCCCTCTCTCTACCGTGCTCATATATGTAATGTATGAGGTCCAACCCTACAAAAACCCACACTCGCACTCACATGACGAGGCTACCTAATGCCCTTATCATCTCTACACCCATGCCCAATTAAAGATTCAAGTTGTATTCAAGCACAAGTTCTAGTGCACCCCTACCCGTTGCCACTCTCTCAAAGAAAGAATTTATTTACTTACATATGTGGCTTCAACTCTCACCAAGAATAACAAACGGTTACTAAGGGTTGCCGGTGTGTCTAATGGGGGTAAATCAAGGTGTTCCAATTTTTACAACATTGCACTTGACCTCAAAAATTTTCAAAAATCTCCAAAAATTTCCTCCCATCCCCACACTTGGGACGCATTGTCCCAATGCATGGCTTTGGAGAGGAATGATCGCAAATTTCAACCACAAGACCAATGTCTTTCAACTCAACCACAAATTTCTTTTTTTTTTTCATTTTCTCATTTTTTTTTTTAATTTTTAACACACCACCTACTCTGACATCCCAAATTCATCATCACAAATCATCAACAATTCAATACACCACCCAACCACCCGAAAACCAAAAGCAAAGACAAAAACAAACAAAATACAAAGCTATGTACAAAGAGCACGACCTGATTAATAGTGGCGCGGCTGAGGCGGCCCGAACACCGAAGTGAACAAATCATTCCATTCGCCAAAACCAAACGCTCCACCACCGCTTCCTCCTTGATCTGTGGGTTGTTGTTGTTGCTGTTGCGGGTCGACCCATTGGGAGTGATGAAGTGGTGGGGTCGGATAGGAGATGCTTCCATCATACGGCGGTAGGGACCCGTAATCCACCGGTTGTGGATTTGCGACTACGGGTCTCCCCGCATGCCAATCATCGTTCATGCGCCTATTCTGATCATCGATATATCTATGGTTAATCTCCACCTGTTGAGAGTAAGCATGTGCCCTGTTCCACATTTCCAGACGATCAAAGCCTTGCTTCATCGTTCTCTCCATACTGGCACTCATCATTGTTTGATGATCAAATAGGGTGCGTTCCGATCCCGACCAAGTGTCAAATACCGAGGCTGGGGGACGTTGGCTTTCAATTACCTGTTGCATCGATCCCTCAAAGGCCCAACCATCAGCATACGCCCTCTCGGTAAAGTCATAAAACCCTCCACCATGTGTCCCACTCGAACTCCCCTGGCCTATATCCAAGTGTCCTCCAGTCAGGTTGTCTTCATAGTCTTCATCGTCACTTGGTGGCTCTTCACCCCCACTTTCAACTTCATCCACCTCACCGGGCAAAAGTGCCCTCTGTAACAACCCGACCAGGAGGGGCTGGACGTTACGACAGTTTGGTAACAGACTTGCACAATGGAAGCAACGATAATAAATATTTAAATGTTATACAATTTCTAATCCAAAAATATATATACATAACTAATATAAATAATCTAATATTTAAGCAGGGACGAAGCGCGGCGGTCGTCGAAGCAGTTAACGGGTTATTACCCACTAGCCAATCCAATCTCTACACGTCCATAAGTCTAGAGGCTCTAATCTGCAATGCTTATAACTCGAATCTTCTATCACATTGATCTTCACGCACACAAGCAAATACCTCGTATACACGATCATCCCAATGCAGTACCTGAACACATGCTTAAAAGAGTTTGGGTCAGCAATTACGCTGGTGAGTCCGTATAAGAAGAAAAGTGGATCCAAAACAAGTTTATCAGTTCGAAACCAGTTTACACAGTTTAACATAATTCAACACACGTGATGCACAAGCGACACCTCAACCCTAAACGAAGAATCAATAACTGCCATATTGATCCAGTGGCAAAATATATGCCGCAATGGTCTTAAAACCTTAGTGGAGGGTTTCCCGGGCCCCTAAGTCCCGAGTCCACCATGCGTGGGGGATTCCCCAAGTAGTACTACCCATATATTAAGTGGCTTATCTCTAAGTTAATGAGTGTCAGTTTTATCCGGCAGTCTGTATCTTGTCACATCAAACAATTTACACAAAACAGTTTACACACACAAGCATGTATTCACCCCAAAACATTTAAAACAGAAAAAGGGGAGTGGTATACGAAACTCACCTTTGTAGCGTTTCACACGATCACATATCACCGTCACATGTCATTCCAAGTCAAAGTCCAATTATCATTCACTGGCAAGGTCCTATTCAAGTATATCAATATTAGCGCGTGTAACCAATACCGTGGTTACACGTGTGGGGAAACTAGGACCTTTCCGGCTTTCAATATACGTACCTATTCATGAATGTCCATAGCTTTTAGTCTAAATAGCAACTTGTTATCTTGGTTCAACATGTATATACATCCGAGTCATAAGTAGTAACTAGATTACCAATATCTTAGTTTATGTCTCTTATACTATTCTCTAGGTTTCCAAATGCAATTATACATTTAGTTATCTAGAGTCTCAAAGGTCTCGAGTCCATGTGATTTGTATAATGTCCGAATGTCCCATTGTTACCAAGTCTAGTCTATCCAAGTCCATATATCCAATGTATTGGTATTACATTTGTCATTCATCTATCTCACCTATTGTCATATTAGTCTTTATTAGTCGAGTTCTATGTCCGAGTTATTGTTTATAATCCTATACCTTTATCATCACTTATATTATATCAAACATATTAATGGTCCTAACATAAGTTTATTTACTTTCTAGTTTACACATAATGTATATTACAAATACGAATCCGTCGTTTAGTCCATAAGGCCGGGTTGGGTCCAATATGTTACTCAAGTCCCACACGTATAACACGTTACAAGTGAGCGATAATAATATACAATTAATTGTCTACTTAGTTTGGGTACTCGGTTATACCTTCCTTCTCCTAATTAATCCGCATATTAATTCCATCCATGAGTTCGATCAGTCCTCAACCTATGCTGACCGAGTCAAAACTGAGTTGACCGGGTCTTGGTCTTCATCTCGTTTTCCAGCAAACACACCCACCATTCATCATCATCGGTTCACCATTACCACCACTGTTACCCGCAACCACCATCATCTCAGCCTAATAACCACCACCTACTAACATCCATCATCGTAGCCCTACCCAGACCGCCACCATAACCCGAACCATTGAGACCCGAGACCACCATTGCAACATCCCTCAATACCCTTTAATAATTACACATGAACCCATAACCAAAAACCATCTTCTTCCCTGACCCGGCGCACCTGTCGTCGTCCATTCAAAACCACCACCACAGCCCCACCTATAACCACTATTATCTCAGCCTCTACAACCAATCAACCCAAATATTGATTCAGCTAACCATTAATCAGAAGTGGAGAGGAAATAGGAGTTATTGTCTAAACTTACTGATCTTGGTCGGAACCCTAATTGAGCCGCCGCCGCTGTTTGTCACCACCACTGTAGCCACCGTCAGCCGCCGTACTACTTCCAACCACCACCAGATCCGCCTCTGTCGTCTTCCTCCTTCTCAATGCTTCTGTTCTCTCTCTCTCTCTCTCCGCTATCTCTCTCTCTAGATCTGATTATATTCAAAGTAGGTTGGGGTTGGTGTGGTTGGGGAGTGTTGCAGCCGGGTTCCGCTTCTGCTCCGACGGAGCTCCGCCGTCAACCGCCGGGAACCCACCTCCTATCACAGCTCCTTCTCTCTCTAGTGTTATGTGTGTGTGTTTCGGTGGTCAGACCAACAAAACAAGGAAAGGGGTGGGAGGTTTGGGGTATTTATAGTGGTGGGTGTTTAATGGTTTTAACCAAAACCATTAAACCTATAATGGTTTGGATTGGTGTGTTGTCACCATAAGGGGAGGACAAGTGTCCTCCCTTGGTGACTCACCAAGGAGTGTTGGGCGGGTTCATTATTGGGTGTCGGTCCGGTCACGTAACGGGTATAATATTATTCTTTTCGTTCAAATAATTATGTAACTCATCGATTCGGCTTCGTATTTTACCATACATAACTAATGGTTCATTCGTTTATAATATTTTAGACATGAAAAATTTTGGGCCTATCACCCGTACTGTTACATTCTCCCCCCGTTACTGGAATTCCGTCCCCGGAATTCTTTTCGAGTTATCCGTCGTTGCAATCCAGTATATTTCATACTCGGATTCAACTTCCAGGTCTAAATACTGGTATATACCTAATCGTTTTCTTAAACTTATTCATAAATCTTTGTGGTTCCATACTAATCCTCTTACCATATATTAAACAAATAACTTAAACGTTTGACATATTATAGTTTGTTCTTGATTTAATTCCCAGTACTATTTTCGACGCACCGTAGGTGTTTATATATAGGGTGTACCGCAGCCAACCCACCACACCTATGATAACCTCGAAAATGTGCTAGAAATTTTAGGGGTTCAGTTTTGTTTTTGGTTTAACTTTTAGTCTCGTTTTCGATGCACCACTGGTGTTTATATATAGGGTGTACCGCGGCTAACCCACCACACCAATGATACCTCGTAAACGCACTGAAAATATTTCCCCAAAAACATGATAGAACACGTTCTTCGGTAGTCCTATGTGTGTTTCTAGGGTCACTAGTCCTTAATAACCTTTATTTGAGTGAATCAATACTTAAAATATGGGGTCATGATCTTAAAACATGTCAATCTTATTCATTTTTAAGCCTAACACTTTGAATTAACCTTAACTATACCGTCTAAACAATGGTTGTATGCTTAAACCTTTAATGTTTTCTATGGAACATGGTAGAGGTTGTGGCGACAAGTTGTCAATAAACACTTAAAGGTTAGACGTCTAAACTCAATGTGTTACCCTTAATCAAAAATGAAGGTGTACTACATTCTTTTGGTATCTTAAACCTTAGCTTTTCATATGCTTGAATTGCTATTTCCAAAGATTCTTCCTTGCTAAACTTTGTCTGTGTTTTTCGTGTTCTTGCCAATATTCCTTATAAGGGTTCTTTCAAGTGTTTCCGCTCCCCCGTTAGGATTTGTCTATACCATTTGAACACCTTCCATGAAGATGGCTTATCACCTATGCTTAAAAGGTTCATGGAACTAATTTGTATATCTTGACACTAATCTAGTGACAACATTGAGTTGCAATATAATAAAACATGTATCAAATCTTAAGAATACCTTAAGCGGCTTTTAATCCTGGTTCCTTTTGGCAAATGTTGTATAGTCTTAGTGGTTGAAAATTCTTAATCTTAGGTCGCCGCCTTTCTGATCGATGTTTTGAAATCTTTAAAACCTGTTATACAATTATGGTTTCCATATACTATACTTAGCTTAAACCTGTAACGATCGACATCAATCCAGCCCTAATGAAATGATCTAGTTAATCAAGAGGGTTAATCTCTAACTTTTCGATCTTTTCAATCCGGAATGTTAACACTAAATTCAAACTTATATAGGCGCATAATTGTATAATAAATAACTATTTGGTTACCAAGTAAAACTTATCGGATTTAGCGGGTATCCCTTCTTCAGTTTGATCAAGTTTGTCCTTAATTTCTAGAGTTTTCTCGAGTTGTAGCGCCGATTCTTAACGAGGTACCTGGTTTTCATAGTCAGCTCGCATCTTAGTCATAGAAAGTTATTATTAATACTCACTTAAGATCATGGTATGTATATAAGTTGAAAGTTACGACTACAAAGACCGAGAATATATACTTATATATTATAGTAATACACCAAGTCGCAACAAATTTATCATATATTAGTTTACATTTCTACATAGTTCGTCTTTTCGCATGAGTTTATAGTTATTATGGTTAATTCATCACTTAATCGCAGAAGTTATAAACGTATAGTAGCACATAGTAATCCCAAATTGTTTCAAGTATTTCAAGTTCCAAACTCTCACTATGGTCACACAAGCCTAACCATATATTTGTTTACTACTAACATAGTCCGTTTCTTCATAAAAGTCTATGGTTACCACTCCTGGTTTCGGCGACTCTTCGGATTTCTTAGAACTTTCGCGTGCCTATAAATTCACGATTACGTGATATCAAGTGTAATCGTCAATTTACCTCACAAGATTGTCCTAATAATTTCCGTCGTAGTCATTTTTCACGTGTTACTCGAAACTTGTATACTAGTCACACTGGTTCTAGGTCCCGGTAAGCATTCTAGTGTGTTCAGGTACTCAAGTCTCGACTTATTTCGTTTCTTACTCTGGTCAATCTTATGTAGTTTCAAGGCATTCCCTAGCTAGGTAGTCTTAGAGCCTTAATCGCTAAGTTCTCTAAGTTGTCCTGGTGTAGCATAGGATATCTGGAGATATCCTATTCCGGTACATCCGTTGCTCTGATACCAACTGTAACAACCCGACCAGGAGGGGCTGGACGTTACGACAGTTTGGTAACAGACTTGCACAACGGAAGAAACGATAATAAATATTTAAATGTTATACAATTTCTAATCCAAAAATATATATACATAACTAAAATAAATAATCTAATATTTAAGCAGGGACGAAGCGCGGCGGTCGTCGAAGCAGTTAACGGGTTATTACCCACTAGCCAATCCAATCTCTACACGTCCATAAGTCTAGAGGCTCTAATCTGCAATGCTTATAACTCGAATCTTCTATCACATTGATCTTCACGCACACAAGCAAATACCTCGTATACACGATCATCCCAATGCAGTACCTGAACACATGCTTAAAAGAGTTTGGGTCAGCAATTACGCTGGTGAGTCCGTATAAGAAGAAAAGTGGATCCAAAACAAGTTTATCAGTTCGAAACCAGTTTACACAGTTTAACATAATTCAACACACGTGATGCACAAGCGACACCTCAACCCTAAACGAAGAATCAATAACTGCCATATTGATCCAGTGGCAAAATATATGCCGCAATGGTCTTAAAACCTTAGTGGAGGGTTTCCCGGGCCCCTAAGTCCCGAGTCCACCATGCGTGGGGGATTCCCTAAGTAGTACTACCCATATATTAAGTGGCTTATCTCTAAGTTAATGAGTGTCAGTTTTATCCGGCAGTCTGTATCTTGTCACATCAAACAATTTACACAAAACAGTTTACACACACAAGCATGTATTCACCCCAAAACATTTAAAACAGAAAAAGGGGAGTGGTATACGAAACTCACCTTTGTAGCGTTTCACACGATCACATATCACCGTCACATGTCATTCCAAGTCAAAGTCCAATTATCATTCACTGGCAAGGTCCTATTCAAGTATATCAATATTAGCGCGTGTAACCAATACCGTGGTTACACGTGTGGGGAAACTAGGACCTTTCCGGCTTTCAATATACGTACCTATTCATGAATGTCCATAGCTTTTAGTCTAAATAGCAACTTGTTATCTTGGTTCAACATGTATATACATCCGAGTCATAAGTAGTAACTAGATTACCAATATCTTAGTTTATGTCTCTTATACTATTCTCTAGGTTTCCAAATGCAATTATACATTTAGTTATCTAGAGTCTCAAAGGTCTCGAGTCCATGTGATTTGTATAATGTCCGAATGTCCCATTGTTACCAAGTCTAGTCTATCCAAGTCCATATATCCAATGTATTGGTATTACATTTGTCATTCATCTATCTCACCTATTGTCATATTAGTCTTTATTAGTCGAGTTCTATGTCCGAGTTATTGTTTATAATCCTATACCTTTATCATCACTTATATTATATCAAACATATTAATGGTCCTAACATAAGTTTATTTACTTTCTAGTTTACACATAATGTATATTACAAATACGAATCCGTCGTTTAGTCCATAAGGCCGGGTTGGGTCCAATATGTTACTCAAGTCCCACACGTATAACACGTTACAAGTGAGCGATAATAATATACAATTAATTGTCTACTTAGTTTGGGTACTCGGTTATACCTTCCTTCTCCTAATTAATCCGCATATTAATTCCATCCATGAGTTCGATCAGTCCTCAACCTATGCTGACCGAGTCAAAACTGAGTTGACCGGGTCTTGGTCTTCATCTCGTTTTCCAGCAAACACACCCACCATTCATCATCATCGGTTCACCATTACCACCACTGTTACCCGCAACCACCATCATCTCAGCCTAATAACCACCACCTACTAACATCCATCATCGTAGCCCTACCCAGACCGCCACCATAACCCGAACCATTGAGACCCGAGACCACCATTGCAACAGCCCTCAATACCCTTTAATAATTACACATGAACCCATAACCAAAAACCATCTTCTTCCCTGACCCGGCGCACCTGTCGTCGTCCATTCAAAACCACCACCACAGCCCCACCTATAACCACTATTATCTCAGCCTCTACAACCAATCAACCCAAATATTGATTCAGCTAACCATTAATCAGAAGTGGAGAGGAAATAGGAGTTATTGTCTAAACTTACTGATCTTGGTCGGAACCCTAATTGAGCCGCCGCCGCTGTTTGTCACCACCACTGTAGCCACCGTCAGCCGCCGTACTACTTCCAACCACCACCAGATCCGCCTCTGTCGTCTTCCTCCTTCTCAATGCTTCTGTTCTCTCTCTCTCTCTCCGCTATCTCTCTCTCTAGATCTGATTATATTCAAAGTAGGTTGGGGTTGGTGTGGTTGGGGAGTGTTGCAGCCGGGTTCCGCTTCTGCTCCGACGGAGCTCCGCCGTCAACCGCCGGGAACCCACCTCCTATCACAGCTCCTTCTCTCTCTAGTGTTATGTGTGTGTGTGTTTCGGTGGTCAGACCAACAAAACAGGGAAAGGGGTGGGAGGTTTGGGGTATTTATAGTGGTGGGTGTTTAATGGTTTTAACCAAAACCATTAAACCTATAATGGTTTGGATTGGTGTGTTGTCACCATAAGGGGAGGACAAGTGTCCTCCCTTGGTGACTCACCAAGGAGTGTTGGGCGGGTTCATTATTGGGTGTCGGTCCGGTCACGTAACGGGTATAATATTATTCTTTTCGTTCAAATAATTATGTAACTCATCGATTCGGCTTCGTATTTTACCATACATAACTAATGGTTCATTCGTTTATAATATTTTAGACATGAAAAATTTTGGGCCTATCACCCGTACTGTTACACCCTCGCATCCCGTTTCAGCACTCTCCACCTCTGACCCCCACTTTTAAGCTTGTGATATTTCTCGGACTGAGAATAAACCCAACCCTTGCCCATTGTTGCTAGCTCAAAAGGCTTGAACTTCTTTCTTTTTCTCCCTACATCTTCTTCGGTTATAGCACCCTGCTGCTTCAACAACCCAGTAATCATTCGACAATAGGGGATGATTGACCTATCCACTGAATTTCTTCACATCCAAACATGATTCAAAATCAAGTACCGAAGGCCAAATTTCGGACCACCATGCATCAAGGAGTATAAGATAGGAACCTCAGGAAAACGCACTTGTTCCTTGTCAGCCCGTCTCGGTAACACATTCACAATGATGAAATTCAACAGGAGTTTCGGCTCTATCTTCAAATTCTTTCGGTACAATGTCCCGTGATAAGTACCCGGCAAAAATAATGCATCCAGCATTTCCATCCACCGTGGATGCTTGTCTGGACTAATCAACAAATCATTGAGGCTCGGGTTTTTATATTCCTTTGCCGGTAGACTATCATACTTTGCGAGTCGGCGCAATGTCTCATAGGACATTTCCACTTCTATCCCATTTACTTCACCGATTAACTTCATCTTTGATGGTGAATCATATCTAGGACATCTTAATGTTGCCATCCATTCCTCGATCTCATCCAAATACAAAATGTTCTCTTCTTGATCATAACAATGGAGCGCCTCTTCCCAACCTAACGCCTTAAATCTATCAAATACCCCGAATGGTTCAAAGTCTCTTCTGCTCACCTCTCTTTCACAAATAAATGCCCCAGCCCGATCTGACAACTTTTTGATTTGATCATGAAATAAAGTAGGTTGCCAGTCCCTTGGTTTTTCATTCAATGGGCCCGTCTTCCATTCCGGCTTATTAGCCGGGTCTAACCTTGGCGCCTCCGGTGCTTGTTCCATTTCTTCATCGGACTCATTATTCTGGGGAACATACTTTCTTCGTTTATATTGCTGAGCGGGTTGCTTTCCCTTAGCCTTGGCGGCTGATGAACTTGATCCAGCGGCTTCACCAGTTCGTGCCATTTCCTACACAATGTACAACAACACAAAAACAAAACAAATTAGCCAACATGACAAACATATCCCCACACTTGCTTGTTATTATGATAGTAGATGTTATTGAGCATAAACTTCATCATCAAAAATTGGGCATGATGCCTCTATAATCATAACATTACCAAAAGCTCACAATTTTCATCTCAACAATACTTCTACTACCACATTATTATTCAAACAAAACTATTTACATACTACATTATTAACAAGCAAGTGGGTATAAACTAGGTAAGAACAAAAACCTTAATATCTTACAATGTAGCATAAAAACTAGGAAAATAGAACACATACCTTGGAATAGATGATAATAAAACACAAGAAAAACAAGATCTTGAAAAAGCCCCAAAATTGCGAAATCTAGGGTTTTGATTCGGGCCCAAAAGAGTGTTTTTCTTGTAGTTTTCTCCCTAAAATCAGATTGACTCAAAAATCACTTGATTTGGTTAGGTATTGAGGATTTTATGAGTGATTTAAGTTGAGAAAGGGTTGGTGTTCTTGAAGGTTTAGAAAGAAGAAGAAGAAGAAGAAAAGAAGTGGAAAGTGTGTGTGTGTGGGTTTACGGTGCTGATTAAAACAAAAACTTTTTTTTTTCTAGGAAAACCTTACAAAAACTTTAATCTTAAAACCTGGGAAAACATAAAAACACTTGTAATTTTAAAACCATAAAATTACCCGAACCCCTCGAAAATCCCGTGTTGTCCTCAACACAATGATAGGACATGTTCGCGACCCGAACGTCCCCACACTTGTTTCAAACACGTGTTTCGACACACACAAAAGAAAATAAAAACTAACTATTTACACTACCAAACCTGGGCCTCTCAAAGTTGCACATCCTCCACCGGGCGCAAGATATAGCCCGCTTTATCAACCTCCAAAGCGTTGATGTCATTTCCATCCAAGTACGGCTTCAAGCGATGCCCATTATCCGTGTAGATCTTGTTGCTTTGCTCCTCTTCAATGTCCACATCTCCAAACTTGCCAATTCTTCAAATAACATATGGACCCATCCATTTACTCTTTAGTTTACCCGCAAACATCTTCAATCTTGAGTTGTACAACCAAACCTTTTGACCCACTTCAAAGGTCTTCCTTCTCAACTTTGCATCATGCACCTTCTTGAGCTTGTCTTTGTATGCCGAAGCACATTCATATGCCTCATCTCTAATCTCCTCAACTTCATTCAACTGCAATTTTCTCATCTTTCCCGCTTCATCATAATCGGCATTTACCGTGGTGATTGCCCAATATGCTCGGTGTGCCAACTCCATTGGCAAATGACAACCCTTTCCATACACCAATCGATAAGGGGTTGTACCAATTGGAGTTTTGTAGGCCGTACGGTATGCCCACAAAGCATCATCCAACTTACCCGACCAATCTTTTCTATCAACTCGAACCATCTTCATGAGAATTTCTTTAATTTGACGGTTAGACACTTCAACTTGTCCACTTGTTTGTGGATGGTACGGGGTGGCAATCCGGTGATTCACTCCATATCTCTTCAACAACTTCCCAAAATTGAAATTTTTAAAGTGTGACCCACCATCACTAATGATCACTCTAGGAATACCAAAACGGGCAAAAATGTTGGATTGCACGAACTTGCAAACCACCGAATGATCATTAGTCCTTGTAGCGATTGCTTCAATCCACTTCGAGACATAATCCACCGCCACCAAGATATACAAAAACCCATTAGAATTTGGGAAAGGACCCATGAAGTCAATGCCCAAAACATCGAATAGTTCTACAACCAAGATTAGTTGTAGAGGCATTTCATCCCTCTTGGAGATACTTCCCATCCTTTGACAAATTACACAATTCCGGGCAAATTCACAAGCATCTTTGAATATGGTGGGCCAATAGAACCCACATGATAGAACCCGGTAACCGGTCTTGTGTCCACTAAAATGCCCCCCACAAGCGGATGAATGAGCATGTGTAAGAATATCTTTCACCTCCGATTCGGGCACACATCTTCTAATCACTTGATCGGGCCCAATCTTGAAGAGATCCGGTTCATCCCAAATATATTGCTTCACTTGGACCATAAATTGTTGTCTTCGTTTCTTGGTCCAATGATCCGGAATGACCCCCGTGGCTAAATAGTTAACATAATGAGCAAACCACGGTGCATGAATAGTGGAAATCGCCATCAATTGCTCATCGGGAAACCTCTCATTTATTTCTCCAAAATCATCATTCTTATCCACCGGAATTCGAGACAAATGATCCGCCACTACATTTTCACTTCCTTTCTTGTCCCGAATTTCCAAATCAAACTCTTGCAACAATAGAACCCACCGAATCAAGCGTGGCTTGGCATCTTTCTTTTCCATCAAGTAACGAACCGCACTATGGTCCGAATACACTACCACTTTACTCCCCCAAATATACGAACAAAACTTATCCAAAGCATACACCACCGCTAATAAATCTTTTTCTGTTGTGGTGTAATTCAGTTGCGCTTCGGATAACGTTTTGCTCGCATAGTAAATCACCACCGGCTTCTTATCAACTCTTTGACCCAAAACCGCTCCAATTGTAGTGTCACTTGCATCACACATAATCTCAAATGGCTTTGACCAATCCGGCGGTTGCAAAATAGGAGCCTTGACCAAGTGTTCCTTCAAAACATTGAAAGCTTGCAAACATTCATTAGTAAAGTCAAATGGAACATCTTTCAATAACAAATTACATAAAGGTTTGGTAATGACACTAAAACCTTTAATAAAACGTCTATAAAAACCCGCATGTCCCAAAAATGACCTTACCCCTTTCACATACTTTGGTGGTGGCAATGATGAAATAACCCGAATTTTTGCCTTGTCCACCTCCATACCCCTCTCCGAAATCACATGGCCTAACACAATTCCCTCTTGCACCATGAAATGGCTTTTCTCCCAACTAAGCACTAAATTTTTCTCAACACATCTTTTTAAAACTTTTTGTAACTCGTTGAGACAAGATTCAAAGCTAGTGCCAAATATTGAGAAATCATCCATAAACACTTCAAGCGACTCTCCAACCATGTCCGAGAAAATACTCATCATACATCGTTGGAAAGTAGCCGGTGCATTGCACAAGCCAAATGGCATCCGCCTAAAGGCAAAAGTACCATAGGGACAAGTGAAGGTAGTCTTGTGTTGGTCATCCGGGTGGATTGCAATTTGGTTGTACCCCGAATACCCATCTAAGAAACAATAGTAATTTTGACCCGATAATTTTTCAATAATTTGGTCAATAAAATGAAGTGGGAAATGATCCTTAGAAGTGGCGGTATTTAATTTGCGGTAGTCAATGCACACTCGCCACCCAATTACGGGTCGAGTGGCAATTTGTTCACCACTTTCATCTTTGACTACTTGAATGCCGGACTTCTTAGGTACCACTTGAGTAGGACTTACCCAAGAGCTATCCGAAATTGGATAAATAATTCCCGCATCTAACCACTTAATTACCTTCTTTTTAACTACCTCCCTTAGGTTAGGGTTCAACCTTCTTTGTGCTTCTCTTGTGGGCTTTGCATCTTCATTGGTGATAATCTTGTGCATCACAATGGATGGACTAATTCCTTTGAGGTCGGCAATCGTCCACCCAATAGCCCCTTTGTTCTCTTTCAACACTTCCAATAAAGCTTGCTCTTGAGCCATCTCCAAATTAGAGGCAATAATGACCGGTAATGTGTCATTATCCCCTAGAAAAGCATACTTCAAGTGGCTTGGCATGTCTTTAAGTTCTAACTTTGGTTGTACTTCCAGAGATGGTTTGGTACCCGAATCAATCTCTATCGGTAAGCTCTCAAATTGGTGAGTCCATGGTGGCCTTCCTTCCTTCAATGCCATAGCATCTTGCTTCACTTCTTCAACCCTTATCGCACAAGCATGTACCTGTTCAGAAAAATCACACACACAAACATCTATGCCATCCTCTTCATACTCATGAGGGTTGCATCCATCAACTAAGTCTGCCATGAAACACTCATCAACACCAATAGCATTAGAAATGTTAGTAAAAACATTTAAACGCATTTTCCGGATTCCAAAGGTAATATCAACCGTACCAAATCTACAATCAATCACCGCATGAGCGGTACTAAAAAATGGTCGACCCAAGATGACATTTTGTTGTTGTCTCGGGTCCGCGGTTGAATAGTCCAAAACCAAGAAATCAACCGGATAATAGAACTCATCAATTTTAACAATTACATTTTTAACCATCCCTCGGGGCAACTTATGAGACAAATCGGCTAGAACAACCGTTGTCTCCACCCGTGCCAATGGACCAAAATCATATTGGTCGTATAAGCCCCTCGGTAAAATGCTCACCCCGGTTCCAAGATCTAACAATGCCTTTGCCATTTTAAAATTACCAACTTGAATGTTTATCAAAGGCGTGCCCGGATCTTGGAGCTTAGGTGGAAGCTCCCCATTCAAAACCGCACTCACTTGACCGGTAACATTTACCCACTTAGGCACCTTTTTCTTTTCTTGCCTCTTTTGGGTGCACAATTCTTTTAAAAATTTAGCATAGGCGGGTATTTGTTTTATTGCATCAAGTAATGGAAGGTTAATTTTTACTTGTTTAAACATGTCCCACATTTCTTCTTTTTGGGGACCCCTTGATGCAATAAAGTGTTTTTTACCCGGGTCAAGTAGAGCCGAAGGAAAAGGAATTTGATTCGGCTCACTTTCATTTTTCTCATTTTTATTTATCACATTTTTACTATTCTCACCCACTTCCGGTTTTTTCACACTTGAATCATTTTTTAAAACCGGTGAACTCTCTTCCACATCACTCTCATTACCCGTTATGTCTTCAACCACCCCCTCAACAACATCCGAAGACACATTAGCCTTAAATTCTTTACCACTTCTCAACACACTCACTTGATTAACATTAACATTATTACCTCTTGATGAGCCATGAGACGGATTTACCTTGGTGTCACTAGGAAGTTGACCTTTGCTTTTCTTCAATTCCGCCACATCGGTTGCTAGTTGGCCCATTTGAGTTGTCAATGCTTGAATGCTCTTGTCACGAACCTCATCTTTTTGAATTCGAGCTTCATCAAGTTGGTTCCTCTTTTGCATATCTTGTTGCATAGCTCTAAGCATGTCCATGACTTCATTCCCACTTGATGAACTTTGACCCGAATTGCCTTGACCCGTTGGTTGAAACTTTCCAAGATATCCTTGGTTACCTCCACCTCTATAATTCCCTTGATTGTATTGTTGACGAGGTGCAAAGTTACCATGAGACTCTTGAAAGTTCGGGTTCGATTGGTTAGAAGCATTCCCATATCGAAAGTTGGGATGATTTCGTAACCTGGGGTGGTAAGCGTTGGAGTTCATGTCATAATTCCTCCCACCCCCTTGAATAGCATTCACTTCTTCACTTGGTGCTTCTTGAACACCCACTCCACAAACCTCCGCCGTGTGGCCTATCTCTTGACAAGTGTTGCAAACATTGTACAATTGATTAGTAGTTTGCACATTACCACCTTCTACCGCATGCACTTGTGGTCTTTGAATCACATGTCTTGCCCTTCTTGAAGATTGGGCCTTCCTTTTAGAAGTCACCGCCATTTGCTCTAAATATGCCCAATCATCTTGTTCAAAATTTGTACCAAAAGTACCATTTGTGATGGACATAAGATCCCGTGCATCCTCCGGTGTCAAACCTTCATGAAAAGCATTTAACAATTCCCATAGTTGGATACCATGGTGAGGGCAATTTCGTAGAATCATGTTGAACCTCTCAAATGCTTCATGAAACATCTCTCCCGCTTGTTGTTGAAAACTTCTCAAACCCCGTCTCGCATCATTAGTCTTTTGAGATGTATAGAACTCATCCAAGAAAATTTGCTGCATATCGGCCCATGTGAAAATTGATGCGGATGGTAAAGTGTGGAACCATCTTTTTGCCTTATCTTCCAATGAGAATTGAAAAAGAACCAACTTGACATCATACGACGAAAATCCTTGACCCCCAATAGTGTTGCAAATAGAATCATAAGTCTCCAAATGAAAGTAAGGTTCTTCCGTTGCTAGACCCTTGAATTTTGGAAGACTTTGCAATGCGGTTGTTCGAACTTCAAAAGTTCTCCCATCTGCATGATGAGGAATCACTATTGGTGAAGGATTGTTGGTGATAATGGGCCTAAAATGAGCTTCAATTCCTCTCACGGCTTCCCGGTGAAGTCTTCGAGGGGCACCCAATGGTGCTCTTAGTTGACCCATTTGTCCTTGTATAGGCCCTTGAGGTGCAAATTGTTGTGGATGTTGATATTGATGCATGGGAGGTTGTTGTTGCATTGGCCTTTGAAATTGATTTGGCCCATATTGAGGAGGTACTTGTTGCAATGGCGAAGGACGTTGAAATTGCGGTCCTTGTGGTCTTACATGTTGCACACCAACCGGTAAACTACCCGGGTTTTGAAATTGTTGAATAAGTTGACTTTGTTGACCCACTCCTCCTTGACTTCCAACATATCCTCCATTACCCCCATAATAGAAACCCTCTTCATTGTATCCACTATACTCTTCTTCATACACTTCATCATATCTACCCCCTTGAACTCCCGAATATTGAAAACCCAATTGGTTTGGTGGTTGGTAAGTAGAGGTATGAACAACGGTTGACCCATGTGGAATTTGATGAGTTGAGGATGATTGACCCATTGTTGGAAAGAAATGAGAGAATGGTGGAATTGTAGCGGATGGGCTAAGGGTGAAGGTTGATTGAACTTGGGTAGTGTTTGGTTGGGTGGTATGAGTTGGTGAAGTTTCATGAGATAAAGTTACATTTGGTGATGGTTGTGTGGAAGTTGGCATGAATGAAGTGGTCGGTTGACCCGTGGTGGGTGGTACTTGGTTTTCTTGCATGATGTTTCTTGGTATAATGGGTGAAGTAGGTGAACCAAGAACTCGGTTTTCACGGACTAGTACTCGGTTTCGCCTTAAAGTTCTTTCAATCTCCGGATCAAACAATAGCGGTGATGACTCGTGAGAGCTTCTAGTATGCATACACTTGAAGTACCTGCACACTAAACACAACCAGTGTAAACCCGAAAATAACAAACAAAACTATTAACTTAACACACGTTGCGCACTACTCCCCGGCAACGGCGCCAAAATTTGACGTGCTTGTCATGGTACACGTGAAATTTCCCAATTACAACTAATAAATAGTGGCAAGAAGGTATCGAACACAGGGAGTTTGTGGAATGTGTGTAAACTAATAACTTTGTAAATTAACTAATATTTAACTACTAACAAAATTAAAGATCAAAGATTTTTGGTTGATTTGGATTTAGAATTAATAAAAAAAAACTAAATTACTGATTTGAAATGGGTTTTGTTCTTCAAGTTAACAAAGCAATGACCATCCCTGGATCCATTTTCCTTAAATCTTTATGCACAAGTTCCACTAGAAAGAGTTACATAGACATAACTCGCGTTTAAACAATTGTTGTGATAAAAGGGAACAAAGTACTCGGATTATATCAATGCGAGGTTGTTTCCCGATGACCGATTAATCAATTATCTAACCCAAATCCTTCCCGCAATATCCCGATTGTTAGCAACACCAAGAACGTACGATTGAGACTAGAAATTGAGAAATTGATTAACTACTACAAACAATTGTTCAAACACCACAACAATCAAGCAAACATACTAAATTGTCATTCTAGAAATTAGAGGAACAAACATAAAAGAGTTCAAGAAAAACTTCACCAAAGATGATCATCAAGAGTTCTAGCCTAGCATCATGAAATGGATCATCATAATCTTCAAATGATTGTTCATAGGAATCAAAAACAATAATCGAATGTTTAGAATTGTTCTCCAATCCCCCAAACTAGCCAAAATCGCCCCTAATGATGTTTAGAAACGTCCCCAATTCGAAGTATATGAAAAGACTTGCAATAACCGTCCTTAAATGGTGGGAGTTACACATTTCATGCAGGGGCCACCGTACCTTACAGTGGCCACAGTAAGGTACGGTGGGGAGAAAAATTAAACGGCCTTAAGAGCCTGCCATACGGTGCCAAATGAAGCCCAGTGGCCACCGTATCATACGGTCTCCACCGTATGGTACGGTGGGGCCTTGTTTTCTTCAATTTTTTACATCTTCAATTATTACTTGTCCCGATCCGTTCCGGTTCGCTCTAAAGCCCGTATTTCCTCATTTTCACCTCTTTTATGCACCTACAACCATAACAACCGTAGTCACCCAATTCCAAGCAATATCATGAATAAATGTGGATAAAATAACCATTTTAACACTATAAAAAGGGTGTTCGTTGAACCACCCGTCAGGGGGCATCTTCGCCTACACGACATCTTCGCCTAGAAGGCAACTTCGCCACCTGAATATCTTTGTTTGTCAATATGTGTTCAAAACTTAAGTGTTTTTCAACACGGATCTTCACCAGTTGACTCGTTTCGATAATTCTAATGTTAAAATGCTTGAGTGCAGGAAATGGCTCTCCAACCACGTGAGTTCTTTAGCAATCAAAACAGGACATTTGGGATAGCCCCAGGTGAAGCAAACACCGAGTACTATGATGACATCCTTTAGTTCTTCCAATGATGTCCTCTCAACTATGCTTTCACCCAGTCTCAGACTATTTCCCTTACCTACATAAGACAGTTCTAGGACACTGCGGAGTATGATTGCCGTGAAGAGCCTCCAGTGATTCGTGCTATAGCCAACAATCATGCCATTCAGTTTTTGGTTGACGTTCTTAGGCTGGCTCTCCGACTTGGCATAGTTGAACTCGAAGATGGTCTAACTAAGTTTCCGGCTGCTTTCAGGATGGGCGCTTTTCTTTGGAAGGGTTACTCAGGAGACATATAGAAGGATCAGTTTACTAAGAGTTATGTGTTCAGGCAGTGGAGGTTGCTGATGCATGTGATGATTGTATGTTTTTCTGGACACAGAGCTGAACCGGATGCTATGGGGGGGATACCATCTGGGATGCTATCTTTGGTATACAACAAACCGTTCTCCTTCTCCCTGATGTTATTATGCCTTCGAGAAGCATATCAAGGATACAGAGAAGCAGCATTTCTTACAATATCCCAGGTTTATTACTATCATTCTAAAGCACCGTATTCCAGATTTTCTAGACATTCAGTCGTTTATGCAAGTTGGCACCGTGGATAGTCATACACTCGCTGATTCATCCACCAACAATCCAAGGCGACCACTGAATGAGTGACCTCAAGATACACCTCTGTTCGAGGCACTTCTAGATCCGACATATCAGCCACCGCTTAATCATGAATGGTTCGATCCACCATAGCAGCAACAGCAAGCACCACCTCATCAACCAGCAGTAGTGCAGCAACCAACAGTTCAAGAACAAGTTGCAGTCGTACAAGTTCAAGAACAAGTTGTTGAACAACCTATTTCGCAGCCTGGAAATGTTATTGAAGGACAGGTTCATCATGAGCAGGATGTTGGGAATATTTTTATAACAGGAGATTGATTTGGATTTGGACCGACCAGGTCCTTCGGGAATCATTCCCGGTGGAGAAGGTTCCTCCACAGCTATGGATATTCCTTCTTCACCAAGTGATAAAGATGCTAGTAATAGTTCAGGAAGTGAGATTGTTCTAGACTCACCACAAAGGTCAGTACCTCGTACTGAGACTGTGAGTAAGGAAAGAAAGTAGATGGATGATGAGACAGACAAAGTCTATCAACTAGACGAATCAGACAATGATAATGACGTTGCACCTCTCGGGCAGCGAAATGGACAGAGTGGTGACATTGTTATTCATTAGCCAGCTTCAACTAACTCATAAGTTTCATCATCTACCATAGCTGAAGCACCACCACCACCACCACTAGTATTAGTTTCCACCACCACACCACTCAGCATTACAACATGAGTTACATCATTGTCGGTTACCACTATGGTTCCATTCGTAAGGACGGTTGGTGAATCTGCACTTTGGGTCACTGCACCTCCAAGTTCACTAACTACGTCCCATGTGGATCATGTTTTCACGGCTTCTACTTTTCAAACACTGTTGTTGATTCTTACTACCGTTGCGAGTACGACCATTGCTACATCGTCACAGCCAGCTCCTTCTTCGTCAACAACTGCTGGGTTTGATTTTGATATCTCTATTGTTAACTTTTCTTTTGATACTTCTTTTCCGGACTTGGAATCTATAGTCAGATTAGAGCGCAGGGTGGCAGAATTGAATGGGCGGGTGATGATGGCTAATCAGACCATCACCAAGCTGGTTCAGTATAAGGATATTCAGTAGCAGTTACAAGCACATGACAGGTCATTGATTCAGTCTCCTCTCCAACAAAATGTTGATTTGTTGAAGCAATTGAAGGCTTAGGGGGAGAGTTCGACATGTAGGGGTGACGAGTTAAGAACTAAGAGATTTGAAGATGAACCGGACGATGATCCCAACCGCACTGCGGGAAGTGAGCCGCCAAGTAGTATAACAATACTTGGTGTGCTTGCTACTACTCAGGGGGAGGCTATTACTGGAGTAGGGCCCTCGAGTACTGCAGAAAGGGGCAAACAACCTGCTGGTGATCAGCCAAGGCCTACTGCTACTTTTGGTGAGATATTTCCAGATTTTGAAGATGACTTTTCCTTTGAGTCATTACTTGAGTTTCAAGACACAATAGAGAAACTGAAAGAGTCTGGGTTACTTTTTGAAGGGTCAGATCATGAAGATGTGTATGATTTAGAAGAAGGTGAATTCATACCAGACAACTTGGAAGACTGGAATCCTATATAGGAAGAAGCAGGGGTTAGTGACAATGTTAGTGAGATTGTGGCTCCAAAGTTATATACAGAGACTATAATAGAAGGTTGTGATTCTGAGGATCAACATCATTTAGCTGAGTTAAGGAAGAAGTTGACTGAGTATCCAGTTGATTCAGATCCTGAAGTTGTTACTGATTCAGCTGATAGTACAGGTCTTGATGCTGCATTGAAAGCCTCTTGGAAGAAGATGAGGGAAGAGTGGAAAAGTTTGAGACCTAAGCTACTCAGGTTCATGGAAATGTATGTTGCTTCGACCTCAAGGAATGTAACCAGTGGTATCATCAGTTGGTTTTATGATGCAGATTTGAAGTTATTTGTGATCAAGAGGTATGATGGTGTACAGTATCTTCCCCCAAGGGTTAAGTACTTCAATTCCTTACCCTTTTTGGAACTCAGAGGCTTGGTGAAAAGAGGATCCAACCAAAGACGAGTATGCTAAAGCTTTACAAAAGAGGATGGGATATGAGGTTAAGGAAGACAAGTTTGAGTTTTTCAAGCGTTTGAAGGGGAAGTGGGTGAAGAATACTACAAGGATTGATCCAAGGCTAAACAAGCCTTGGATGAAGATGTATTATAAGTCATCTAGATGTTTAAAGCGTGTTCCTAGGGGCGTAAATGAAGAACGTGCCGTCGAGAGCAACTGGGAACAACGATAAAGGGAGAAAGAGAGCAACGGGGAAGAACGGCGAAGTGATAACTAGGGGCGTAAATGAAGAACGTGCCTGAATGGTAGAAAGCAATAACTTTAGTTGATTTTTTTTGCGTAATCTACAAGCTGAACTTTTACTTTTCTGTATGTGTATATGTATCTAGTATATTGTATTGTGGAAGCCACGCCGCAACACATGTGGGAAGAGGTACTAGTAATTTTTAAAGAGGCTAAATATGCTAAATATGATAGTAAAATTGTTAGAAAACATTTGGACTTTTAAATCACTCAAATCGGATTTATAATGAATTAATTATGAATTAAAAAATATATTAAATATATTTAAAAACATATTTTCCGAAATAAAAATACAAATAATGAAATTTTGGATGTCGATAAGCTTTTGTAAAATTTACAGAATTTTTTGAGTTGTAAAAGTATTTTAAATAATTATTAGAATGATTAAATGAATAATATATAATTGAAGATAGCCAAGATATTGGATGGAGTTAGAGAAGATAATAAAAATATTGGATGAGGCTAGTGTAAAGGACTAACGGTGTGCAAAAGTTTAAAAAAAGGATAGACGGTATAATTTTTAAAGATAAAGGACATACGGTGCAATTTAAGGTAAACATAAATGACAACCCTTACAACTTTTTCACTTTCTCAAGACATTTTAAAACTGTGCTGTGAACCTGAAAAAAAAAAACAACCAAACTGGTATCAAATGATATATCATGATGACAATTGTTTTATTAGGCATGCATGGTGGGGGTGATTAATTATCACTCATCATCTAAAGATTTACTTGATGTCTAAGAATCGTAGGCTACATCTAACCGGCTTAGCAACTTTTGTAATCAATGTTTCTAGCAACACCAATTAAAATACAAAGAAATAGATTCTTACCAAACTACCAACATCTATGAATATTTATGTAGTTAGCGGATTTTTATATGTAATAGTAAGTTCAAAAGCATATATATATATATATATATATATATATATATATATATATATATATATTATCTTAACATGATTAGTGACTTACATGGACATGATTTATGAATTACCTATACACATTGTGTTTTTTTGTCTGCATGAACAAAAACCCACTAAAATCGATTTTTTTTTTTGTATCACTATGATGCTCATTGAAAATCTAATAAAACCCTCATTCATTTAGTTTAATTTGTTTTAAATGTGGTATATAAAATTTACTAATGTTTAAAAATTGTTGGAGAAGATAAGAAAAAAATACGGTAAAACCCTCATTCATATGAACCCTAACACGTGTTAGTGATGTCTCATTATATGTTTCGGAGAGTCCAACTAACACGTGTTATCTTTTTTTGTAGGTGAAGAGATGTTTCGTGTTAAAGATGAAGATGGGTATCAAGAATGAAGCATAGCTAGATCTTTTTTATATTATGATAGTTTTTTATCATTTCACAAATAATTATGTATGTATGAAAACTTTTTTGATACATTTTTAGTATTGATTGTAATGATCGTTTTTATCATTTATTAAATAAATACACATTTTATGTGTTCTTTTACTATGTTCTTTTAGTATATGTTTGGTAACACATGTTAGCGATGTCTCACACGAGATCAAAATTTTGCATCACAACACTAACGTATGTTATTTTTTTGTGCTGGAGAAAGTGTCATAAAGTAGGAGAGAGGTGACTTGACAAGTGTCAAATCAACCTTTTTAAACCTAGGATTCAGAAAATTAAATTATAAAAAATTCATTTAAAATGACCTTAATGCCCTTATTCTACCTTTTTTAAGCAAGTGACCCACTTGCTTTTGAATATTATATAGAAAATGATTAAGCACCATTGATCAAGTTTGATCAATGGTCACCATAGAGTTTAAAGGGTTTTTCATAAAGATGAGGTTTCCTCTTTATCTATCCCCTATATATATATATTATATATGAAATTTAAAATTATTAAAAAGCTCTTTTTATCACCAAGTTCACTTTCCATATAATAACACCTGAGTGGCGATAACAATAATTAGAAATTAGAAACACATGAATGGGGTTATATAATTAAATAAAGCTATCACGTTTTAAATGAAAAATTTTATATTTTGATGTTTTAAAAGACGCATTAGCATAGTGGAAAAAAAATGTTTTATCCATCATTATACAACATAGGGTGAGGTTAGCGTACAAATGCTATATTTCAAGAGAAGTGTGAAAAAGATTAAAATTTAATATGTAGACAACATTTTCTGAACATACTAATAATATTTTGTATTGTATAAGCTAAAATAACAACAAACATAACAATTAAAAACAACAAAACAACTTATTATCTACTTAAAATTTAAAATACAATGCCAAGAACATTTGTTTAAATTTTTGTGTTTTAGTTATGTTTGGTGTTTTTTAGCAAAAACAACCCAAAACATTATGTTTAAATCTAAAACGGATATATATATATATACACACACAGTGGCGGAATCAGGAAATTTTAATTAGGGGGTTGTAATATAATTCTTTTTTCATATGTTAGTGTTGTTTTTATTTAAAGTATTTAACGTCCCCTTGTGTTTGGTTTGAGTTTTTTTTTTAATCCAATTATCTATCTACAAAAGAGTCCTTAGATTATAGAAATATAATATTAACTAATTTTATACTACAAAATTAATAGAAATTTTGACGAAAATTTTATTAAGTAGAAATAAACCAAAAAAAATATACTAAACTTCGGATACTTTTTCTATTATGGAAATAATAAACAACATTAAGAAAAACAAATAAAGTAGTGATGAGGGGCAGGGGTAAGGATAGGGATAGGCAACGCAACTGCACATCTAGAGTAATTTGAATATGTATTATTAGTTTATACCTTGGGAGCGCTCTTGGGTTGAAAATTTTTATATGACACATTAATTATGCATATGAAATAGACTGATGTATAACTCTAATATTAATATCTAACCTGAAACAATGTACAACTCCAATGCTAACACGTAAGCTAAAACAATATAGAACTCTAATGTAACTCTAATATTGACACATATCCTAAAGACTAAACAAATGTACAACTCTAACATATTAATATTGATACCTAACCTAAAACAATGTATAACTCTATTAATTTATTCGGCTCTGGTTGACAATAGAATTTATATTTACTGGTTTGAACATAATTAGTGAATGGCCTATACATAATTAATGAATTACCTAAACACGTGTTTTTTTCCTGTATGAACAATACCAAAAAAAAAGTCGTTTTTTTCTCCGATTTTTATATAGCACTATGGTACTCGTTGAAAAAATAATAAAACGTTCGTTAATTTGGTGTAGCTTTTTTCTTTAAAAAATCTCATAGATAAAATATATTAACGTTTAAAAATTATATGAGGAAACATGAGAGAGAAAAATCCAATTTTGTTTTTAAAACTTTTTTTTCTAAAATTATTTAATGTCACATGGCATCATACATGGCACTCTCAAAAGGGAGAATGACTATATAAGTGTCATGTAGGATTTAAGACTTTCAATTATATAATAGAGTAAATATTTGTTAGGAGAGGTTAACGTATAAAGCTTCTTAACGTAAGAAGCGTAAGAAGCAATCTCAGCCATTAGATTAACAAGATGGCTGGATGCAGATTAAAAACCCTAATCATACTTGGGTTAAACTAACCATGGGTAAAATAGGAAAAACCGTCTAATTTTTTTTTCAAATCGTAACAATAGAACTAATTTGAACCCTGATTTTACATCGTTTCAGATCGATTCACGTTCAGAATGATTACACAATTCAAAAACAAAAAAAATCGATTACAATGAATGAAAACATAAGATCATTATTTGAATCTAAAAATAATCAAAAACAGAGGATTAAAATAATCATATGAACAATTATGAATAAAATCTCGTAATAGTTTTTGAATACTTTCGATTTTGTTTCAATAAGTATGATTAAACATAAAAATTAGGTAAAAAAAATTGCAGAGGAAGAAGATGAAGTTGGTGAAAAACAGAGCCTTTTAAAATCTCAGACGCACTCATCAAAAATTTTAGACGCACTCATCAAAATTTCAGATGCACTTATCAAAATTTCAGACGCACTCATTGAAATTTAGAAACACTCATTAAAAAATTTGGAAGTACTCATTAAAAAGTTTGGAAGCAATCACTGAAAATTTAGAAGCACTCATTAAAAGTTTGGAAGCACTCATTGAAAATTTTGGACGCACTCATCAAAACCCAACAAAAATTTTGGACCCACTCTAGCTGCTTTAAATGCACCTTCATATTATGAAGTTATAAGTTTAAACGCACTTACAAGTTGAAAAAAAAAGAGACGCACGTATATATACACACAAAAACAAAAAAAACATAAACACACTTTAAAGTTGGTTTCCCTAGAACTCTCCATTATATCCCTTTGCTTTTCCAAAGCCTTCCATCTTCAAAGCCAATTTCCACCACAAATATCAACAGCACAATAAAGATATTAGCATCTTCAATGTCCAAACAGAAGCTTTGATGTCAAGATCATGGCAGCGAGATTAAATTTGGGGATTTGCAATCGGAATCGGTAGAGTGGAGGGGGGTGGTGGTGGAGGTCGGAGCCGCGGTGGCTTCTTACACTTCTCACGTTAAGGAACTTTATATCATAAACTTTCTCATATTTGTTAACCAAAAATTTGTTACTTCTTCTTTCTAATGCCACAAAATCCGAGCTCAAAACTTTTTTTCTTGATTCAAATGAGCCTAAATCTAAGGGTTTGTTTTTACTTCAATAGTTGGCAATTTATCAAGAAAATAAATTAACTATCAATAGTATCATATTTAGGAATTGCAAAAAGATAATTTGAGAAGGGAACATAAAAAAAAATGGAAGTACAATCAAAGTGTGGTCGATTAAGAACTGTTAAGCTTGTCAACTGGCAAAAAAATGGAAGTAGAAGTGGCAAGGTAGGGAATTAATTGATGGGTCAAAATGGGTTAGAGTTGAAACAACCATTTTAGGTACATGGTGAAAGGAACCTGGTCAGGTTGCATTGCAAATGAAAGCAAGATATTGTCTTCTGATGACGTGGGTAGTCCAAGACTAAAAAGCTGATTATATAACATAACTTACTTAAAAGGTTGAAAGCTTAAAAGGATTATAAAGTAATACTTATCATCAGAAAAAGAGATCAAATCAGTGACATGTCTTGTCACCACTTTCTCGTTTGACTCCGCCGGCTAGACACAGCCATCTCATGTAAGAGTCACACTTTATTACCCGCAGGTCTCAAAGCTTCATCAGCTTAAGTGGAAAGTCCTTGGATGTATCTAGAATCAAAAGTTTTGACATTCCCAATATAGAAGATTCATTTTCTATAAAGTAGGGCTTCAGACAATCTTCCTGATTATCCCTTACACACACACACTTCTATTCCTTTTCTCCATGATCATACTTCATGTGTTATATTCTCTCTACTTCACTTATCACAAACTCAAAGTAATAACACCAACATTCTATCTTTGGGACTATCCCAAATTAGAAGAACAACAACTAAAACAAAACTCTTGAATCTCCCATCTACGTTTACAACGTAGTGGGACTCCACGACCTGCGTTTGGCGAACCGAAACCCTTTACCCCTTTTACCCCTGTGAGACTTTCTCAGCGTTGAACCCTTATTTATTGTAGCAACAAGTTGGCGTCCACCGTGGGGCTACGCCGTTAAATTCTTTTTTAAATCAGTTGTGTAGCTCCAACTTGTCAAAATGTCCGACCACTAGTCTCTGGAAGAGGTGAGTCAAGTAGCTCACAACACTGGTGAGACACCAAACCTAATCAGACCATATTACACAGGTCTGCCTCTTTCTCTACACCAGGATGTACTCCCATGGGGCTCTCATCCTCGGAGTTCTCTCCTTATCAAACCCCCACACCCACTCATTCAGGGGTTGCATCTCCTCAACTCGGCCCTATGCGAATACCCGAACGCATAGATCTAACACCCGAGGGACTTGCAAAGAACTTTTTACAACTGAGATCCCTTCTCAACCAACATGTGGACAACGAAGGGAGAAAGGAGTGAGGATCCGGCTAGACTATGACGAAGAGGAACCCTCACTTACCCGGACCTTTTCCTCCTTATATTCTCCCTTCAAGCTCTCAATCTACTATTTCCAATTTGGGAGCTGGTCCAAGCTCTACCTTTACCCCTCTCAACCCCAGCCCTTACCAGGATGGAAGATCAAACCTAACTACCTTTCCCTTGTTCACCTCTCAACCTTTGGTCCCAAGCATCCCTTTATGGCATGTGGTCACTTTAGATCAGCTCTTACAATCGCCAGTCTCTAGTGTTCCTCCTCCTGCATCAACCTTATGGGAACAAGCCATGACCTCCCTGCCTATAGCTCAGAATGCAGCTATGAGCATGCCCATAGGGACTGGCTATATGATAACTCCTGAAAGCCTTCAAGACTTCAACTTTATGCCTCAAATGATGGCATATTTCCTTTGGCAGCAACTTATCAGCCAAGCACTGGCCACACATCAAGGCAGCTTGAATGGCAACACCAACACTAAAATCAAGAATGACATCAACAAACCCTACAAGCCTAGCAGCCTTTCATGCTTTTCTATACAAATCGCCGACTACAAATTCCATATCATGCTAAAAATGCCCTCTCACATAAAAACCTATGACGGTACAGATGACCCCAAAGATCATTTACAAATCTTTTCCGGTGCTGCCAGAATGGATAAATGGGGAAACCCTGAGTGTTGCCTCATGTTCATGCAAACACTCGTTGGTTCAACCCGGATTTGGTTTAACGACCTTCCTGCTGGGAGCATCCGGTCCTTTACCGACTAGGACAAGGGGTTCTTAGCCAATTTCTCCCAGCAAAGACGATGTGTTAAGGATGCAACCGTCATCTTCCTGATCAAACAAAGGGACGATGAAAGCCTCGGAGATTTCATCGAACGATACAAGAGGGAAGGTCTTACCTATGTTGGTGCTGATGAAAAGATGAAGGTCTCAGGGTTCATGAATGCCATCAACACCAAATACCTTACCAAAGATTTCAACAAGAGTCTCCCAAGAACGCCGAAGCCCTTGAACGGGCCGAAGCTCACATTCGGTGAGAGGAAGCTGTATATATCAAGGAACAGAGGAAGAGAGTTGCCAATTGGAGAAGTTCTAGTCCCCAAAGAAAAAGAGGAAGCTTTGGGTCCTATGACAAACGTCACAAAGGATCTGACTTTCGAAGGTCTGATGGAAAGAACCCTTCAAGCAGAGATAGAAATGTGAACTTCACTACTCTCACCAAAACTCCACAAGAAGTTAAGCATAGCTTCAGACCTTCTCGACCCCTGCCCAAGAGCAAAAGAAAAGAAAACTCTAACCAGTATTGTGAGTTTCACAAAGAAAAAGGACACCGCACTAACGACTGCTTCCAACTCAAGAAAAGGGTTAAGGAAGCCGTTAGGTCAGGAGAACTTGCTCACCTGGTGAAGAGAGTAAAAGATAGTATGGCTGAGAGGAAGAAAAACGAAGTTAACATGGTGCTCCTTGAACAAGAAACGCACAACAAACGTCCTTGGTTGGAGGCTTGGGAGCGCCAATGCATGTTCTTTCCCCCACCAGAGGGAGAAAAGAGCCATGACCCTCTAGTGGTGGAAGCCCTAACAGGTTCAGTAAAAACACAAAGAGCCTACATTGACACTCGGGCTGCCACAGAAATCATGTTTAAAAGATACTTCAATTTGCTAGGCCCGAACAAACGCTCCAAGCTTCAGCCGGCTGAATCTTCCCTCAAAGGTATAGCCGATATACCTATCAAGCCCATGGGATAGATACCACTTAATGTTAGTCTCTTAGAAGGAAAGACGAAGAGAACTGAATCTCTCACATTTGTGGTTCCCAACCTGCCTTCCAACTATGATATACTCATCGGAAGGCCAGGACTGGCCACATTTGATATGGTTATCTCTATCGGTAAAAAAAAGTGTGAAATTCCCCACTGAAAATGGAGTAGCAACCCTTCAACCCTCGATAGAAGCCCTCATGATAGGCGATGATGAACCTAAAATGGATGACCAAGGCCTTAGTATTAACCCCGACTATCCTGAACAAAGGATTAGAGTAAACACGAGGCTTCCCAAAGACACCCTTCAGAAGCTTGAAAGGTTGTTGCAAGGCAACGTTGATGTTTTTGCCTGGTGCCCCAGAGACATGACTGGCATTCCCCGGGACATCGCCGAGTAAGGACTCAGGATTCACCCTAACATCAAGCCTGTAGTCCAGAAAAACGAAGCCTTGCACCTGAGAGGAGCTTGGCTGCTTGTCAAGAAGTGGATAAGCTTGTATAGGCTGGAATCATTCGAGATGTTAATTATCAGTCATGGGTAGCCAACCCCATGAGGGTTCGGAAGCCAGATGATTCTTGGAGGATGTGCATTGACTTCAAAGACCTTTACAAAGCATGTCCCAAGGATTGCTACCCTCTTCCCGAAATTGATCTCAAGGTTGACTCTCTTACAGGCTTCCCTTTCAAATGTTTCCTGGATGCCTGCAAGGGTTATCACCAGATTCAAATGAAAGAGGAGGATGAAGAGAAAACTACTTTACATACTGACAAAGGTATTTTTTGTTATCAAAAAATACATTTTGGTTTAAAAAATGCAGGTGCCACTTATCAAAGACAGGTTGATAAAGCCTTCATAACTCAAATTTGCAAGAACATGGATGCTTATGTTAACGAATTGGTGATAAAAAGTAAAACTGAAGATCCAATGCTTGAAGATATCCAAGAATCTTTCAACAATCTCAAGAAGATCAACATGAAGCTTAACCCAGTCAAATGCTTGTTCGGTTTTGAAGAAGGCAAGTTCCTGGGTTATATCGTGGGAAAACAAAGCATCAAAGCTAATCCCAATAAAGTTAGGGCCGTCTTGGACACAAGGTCTCCTCAAACCAAGAAGGAAGTGGAAATCCTAAACGGAAAGCTAGCATGTTTATTTCCCAAAAATGTAAAAATAGTAAAATGGGGCAGTGAAACTCACCTGGTGATGGTATGTGTGGTTTGGTAAAGCTGGGATGTGAGGTAATTACCATCCTAACAATGATTGCCCAAGAGTATCGTAATTTGTATGCTTTTTTGTTTATCATACAATTTGTTCACCTGACATTATAGAACCTCGTGTTGGTTTCTAGGTGTCGTATTTTATACTCGTGAAACTTATTGCTTGATTTATGTTTAATTTAGGGAATTTCTAAGTATGTTAGTTGTGGAACATTTCTTATTGCCAATAATATTGGTCACACTCAATATTATAGGTCATGATGCACCCCTTGATCAACCCTGGGTGGTGTTTTCCTTGTAAAATAGGTGTTTTAACATGTTTTGCAATATAACACATGTTTAGCTTTTTTTAACATATGTTTGACAACATAACCGAAACTTTGTAGCACCATATGCTTCAAAATTCGATTCGTTCATCGTATATTAGACCACCATAGGCTCGTATGAGGTTCCATATGGACAACCAACATGTTAGTCTTTCCTATTTTCGAAAATGGTGTAGGATTATGTTTTAAAAACCGAATGTTGTCAAGTGTGTATAGTCGCTTTGTTTGGTTTCAAAAACGATTTCTCTAGACATTTATCTAGTCCCTGATTCCTCATACCTGCTTGGTCTAGTGTGGATGACATTCCTTAGTCCGATTCATCGCATTTGTAGTGCTTGTCAAGGTGTGCAATTACATATATACATTTTGTGATAGATTTGTAATCAAGGGTCATTCTAGTAAGAGTGTGAGTTCATAATGCCATATTTGTGTTATACCCTGAGCCGATTATTCAATCAAAAGGGTCATGGGTCGGGCTTTATAATAAGACCGATTATCATAGAAGGTTTAAGAAAGAAAAATGGGCTCGATCATATACCAAGAAACGAAGAGGGTGGTGAGCAATTGTTAGGTTCTTGGGCTCTCCTTCGATTGTACCTCATAATATGTCTTGGTGACTTCCTCGTAATCCCTCGTGCTAGCTAAATTTCTTGTGGAAAGGGGTATAGACGGTCGGCCGATTGCTTTCAAAGGAAGGTGGATTGTGAGAGATTTGTGGTATGGTTATGATTGTAGGTGCAAGTGTTCAAGGGTGGATTCCAACCCATTATATAGGCTGATGACAAAGTCAAGAAAAAGTTGTAAGAGGTAAGTCAAATAGTCCTTGGTTGCCTTGCATTGTTAAGGTTTTTAGTCATCAATTAGTGAATGATAGTGACACCTTGATGATCTCCCTTCCTTGGTCGATTCTTGCATGAGCATCCATACATTTTTGGCATGTGATCTCCTATGGGAAAGGGGAATTTCTTGGACTAGTAGCTTTCTATATGTAAGTAAGAGTAGTTGTCACTTCTTGTCTTGTTCTTGTCCCTAATCCAATCATGTATGTATATGGGGCATTCACATATCCTTTTCGACAAAAAGAGTAGTATCAAGAGGAGTCATTATTTGCCTAGGTGTTGATCATATGTAAGACTTTTCATTTAGGTGAAAGGTTTGGTGATTAGTTGGTTTTGTGTAATGATGCATGCATGGAGTTCTTATCTTGACATGTCCCTTTCAACTAATCGACTAAACGCAAGCGTGGATGTGTTGTGTGGGTTCTCGACCAAAGGTATGGGTGGAGGGTTGGGAGTGTGTCATGCATTGTAAGTTTCCTTAATGGTGTATACTTTGACAATAATCCCTTTTTGTTTGTATATATGTGAGCTTTTCATGAGGTTATTATCACAAAAGAGGAAATGATCAAGTTCCAAGAAAAAGTTGTGGAAGTTAGAAGGCTCATGTGGGTATAAGAGGTGGTTATTGTAAACTTCCATGTATTGTGTTTATTAATTACATACGTGTATGTATATGTTTGTACCCATGACTTTTGTTTCTCTGTTACCTTGTATAGGCCTCAAGTGTGTGTATGTATATGTATATATATAATTATTTATTGGTCTCGAATCTTAATTGAAGCGTGATCTGGTTGTGAGTAGTGTAGGAGTCAGTATAGCGTTGTGAAATAATGTCGTGGATTATCATATGGTGTACTCGATCATTCAAGCCCAAAATATGCCTTAGTTCTTGTTAAGAGACTTGATGACGATATTAACATGTATTAAATTCCATTAGTTGTGAACACATGTTATTAGATGTTAGCACATGATAATATGTGTGATCCATATAAGTGTGTTAGTGAGGAGTTATCATGTGTTAATGGGTAGTAACATCATAAATCACTTGATGGTTATTCGGGTTTGGTGGTTTGTGTAGCTTTCCACCTGAGCATTGCCACGTGTATTGTTATTTTGTACAACTGTGTAAATCGGGCATCTAGTTGCTCTCTGTTGAGCATGTGACTGGCTTAATTGTTCAGCGCCAATTGTTTGGTATGGTTCGGGTGTTGTATGCATAAACGGATAATTTATCGAGTTTTCTTGCTAAATCATGCTTTACCAGACTAGGGGTTATAGTGTGTGCAAAATGTCTAATTATGCACATGTGATGACAATAATAAGTAAAATGCGTACGAATTTTGACCTAGATCGCTGACTGGTGTCACATTCAGTCTTGGTGAAATGCACCGAATGCCCCTTGTCACAAATTTGAGAGACACTCATGAGATTGTGCTTAAGCTCCTCAACGTAGTTAACTTATTCTAGGGTGATCTTGCCATTAGTTACCTTCCCCTTTCCTAAGATGCGCCCGCCTTTGGCATCAGCAAAATTTATGTAACCTCTATCACATTTCATGAACTCGATCAAAAATCTTAACTCCCCTTTCATATGCTTGGAGCAACCGCTATCAATATACCACCAGTTGATAACCCTCCTCATCAGCTCCTGCATTCACAAAGAAATCAGTTAGAGAAAGGGACCCAAGCTGCAAAGTATTGGGTCGTCCCATTTCATCAACAACAATGAGCTCCCTCCAGTATCTGTCACTCCTCTCTGGAGTCCTGGATCTTGGTGGTTGTTTCTTTGCGGTTAGTAACAATGTTTGTAAGGCCTTTGATTCCGAGGAGTGTAATATCTTCTCTGATTCACTGGTCCATTGTTTTGGTTTTGAGGATAACTCCCTCTGTTGGAGTATCCCGGATTATAATTATTTCTTGAAAATTTTGGTTATTAGAATAAGGTCTATCCCAAGAACCATTTTGACCATTTTGATTGTTAAAATTGTTTGATCTGTCACCTTGTGGACTTTGGTGAAGCTGCTGTTTGTGAGGTGGTTGGTATTTATTGGCATTAGCAGGAGGTACCTGCTTAGTGGGAATAGCACCAGATGTGCTTTTATGGCCAACACTTGCCTATCTAAGGACAAGAGCAGGCCTTTCAAAGTTTTTGTTTATCGGTCGCTTTCCTGGATCCCTAAACCCACCGTCAACTTTCTCTAATTGCCTCTGCAAAGTTTTCTTTGTAGAGTTACTCACCTCTTTCCTGCTTTATGCTTTAGTAGGACTCTCACTTTTCTTAGCATTAGTTGATCCAACGTTCTCTTTCTTCTTGATAGTGCACATGCTAGTAACATGTCCCTTTTGATGGCATTTAAAACCTGATCGCTTCTCACGGGCTTTTTGTATTGTCCCCTTGAGCTTGATCCCTCATTGCTTACAGACTTGGGTGACGTATTACCAGAACACTCAGAGTTACCCTATTTGATTTCTTTTGTTTGTGCTTCTTCCTTTTTAACAAATTTTGCGGTTTTCAAAATAATTTTGGGATCAACTTTATTTGTTTGAGTTTTAGAACTCACAGGAGTAACCTTTTCTATTTCTGTTGAATTAGGTTTAACAACATTAGTTTCTTTAGCCCGCGACCCCTTGGTGTTCTTGGATACTTCACCTGTTTCTTCATCCTCAGACAAGTTGGATGAACTACCACTATCAACACTATCATTTTTCTCACTCATATCAACATTTACCTCTTCATGCTTAGGCTTACAGATTTCATCTGTCACCTCCTTCTCTGACGTTAGATATGAGTAGTTTCCAGTCGTGGGAGGAGGTACATCTTGATAACCTAAGCCACCATTATCATTCTTATCTTTTCTAGATTCTTTTCTAGAGTCAATCAGGGCATTAATAAGATATTTGATCTTCGAACCTGAACTATTTGCCTATTCAAGTCAGTTACCTTAATTTTAAGTTGGTCTATTTCAGCATTTTTCTTAGCGATTTCTTCCTGTTTAGAAATTAAGGTAATCTATATATTCTCTAAGCGTATAGTTTACTTCCTTAAGATCTTTCTTAGCAACGTTAAGGGATGTTTTAAGATTCCCTATGAAGGATCGATTTATGTAAAAACAGTGAATATGATCATACAAGTCTCTATTCTAGGTGCAGAAACCGTAGAACAGATACAAATTGATAATCAATGAATCAAACACGCAGATTAAGCTTTTCAAATGACACTTTCATTAATTACTTTTAGAAATGTGTTCACAATAACGATTACAAGTAATTCAAATGAACTTTTCAATAACACACACACTAGAGAGCTCCTCCTAGACTTACACCACTGAAAATGATCAAAAATTAACAAGAAAAACAAACTTTGAATATATATAGTCTGCAGGTTCGACCATTACGGGAGGTTGAATGTGGCTTTGTTCCACATTCGCCCTTCTGATCAGTACGAACTTGGAACTTCTCTTTAACATATTCTACCTTCAACCACCTTTCTCTACATTCGCCCCATAACAACTCCACTTTCGCCCTTACGTGAACTTCAACAAACTTTGTATTTAGCAATCCAGAGCACTAGTCACACATTATGCATCAACAAACTCCCCCTCGACTATTGCTTGGATTGCCTTTGATCTTCATCTATACATTTGTTCATAAGCTTCAGACAAAGTTGTGTACGTTGGTCTTTAGTCATTTCTGGTTCCAGCTTTCTCTTCGTCGAACACTTTGGCACTTCATTAACCTTCACCTTCTCACCAAGCTTCTTTTCAAGATTGCTACAAGAATTGATATCATAAGCAAAGCAAACTCCAACCACCTGTTGATATTTCTTTGCTTGATCTGCATCATTGGGGTCACTATAGATCGGATTGTAGTACAACATGATGATGTCTTCAAAAGTACAGTTTATGAGCCACATTGGGTCAAAAACATGTATCTTCTTGTACGCATCCTTCCCGTCTCTCAACACAATCACCGCTTCAGCATTCCTCCAGTCATAATACCATACAATAAAATCTGCACTGAAATGCTGTTGTATTGGAATTAGCGGTATTTTCTTCATCACCACAGGAGATTTGTATATCAAAGTCACCTTCTTTCTACCCATCTTTGGATCAACATCTCTATGAACCTTCCTTTTCGGGTACTGAGGCTTGAACATATCCCACTTCGTTCTACTTTCCCAAACAAGCTTATCAGCAAACCATCCGACTGCAGTATTATTCACTGAAGCACCAGCCATCTTGAACCGACAGATATCTCTCACCGCCCAGTACGGTAGAGTCAACAAATCATAGAACCTATAGAAGTATAGAATTCCAGTTTCCCACTTTACAGCAATACATTTAAGACTTCTTAGATACTTCCAACCCAGTGCTCTGCCTTTGAACCTCTGGTTGTGATATCTATAGAAACCTCCCTGTGATTCTAGTTTCGGTCTTTTCTCATCATTCTCCTTCAGCTTCTGCAACAAAGTCTTCAGTTCATCACTTTGTTCAGACGATGGTTTCTGATTATCATCACCAAACACATTCTTCACAAATTCTTTGCTTTTCTGCTCAGCTTTCTTTTTAGATTCTCTCATATGTGTTTCAATGAAATCTGGGAAAACTTCATTTTCATTTGTGTCTCTGAAGTATTGGGGATATTCTTCATGTGTTATATCCTCTATTTCAATCTCCTCAGCCTCTGGTGTTTGCTTATCATCAGAATGATTTCCAACATCCTTTTCAGGAATGTCTGGAATCATTTGATCAGCCATGATTTCTTCCAGTGTCTTACCAACTCGCAGCGCAATTCCTTCAAGAATTTCTTTTGAAACAGCAGCTGACACTTCACCATCTTCTAAATCAGGATCATTATATTCCAATTTGAATCGCATATCTTCAGATTGAAATATATCAGCAAACTTTCCAGTAAACTCTATAGTCCACTCTCTCTTGTTTAACATCTCTCTATAAACATTCTTTGCATCATCTGATAACGTTCTGATTTTCTCTGTCCAGAATATGTTATCATCAGCATCAACATTCTCTCCTGCTTTCTTAGAGCTGGACTGACCAGTACTTCCCTTCTTGGTCTGTCTCTCCTCAAAAGTAAACTTACTTGTATCATTATCATCATCATCATCATCATCACTACTCTCCTCATCATCATCATTCTTTTTGTTGCCTGATTTCCCCTCAGCATCATCATCATCACCAGATCCATCATCAGATTCATCATCTCCTTCTTCATCATCAGAAGACTCTTCATAATCAACTTTTTCTTCTTTTTTTCTTTGTCTTCCTCTCCTTCTTTTTCTTTGTCTTCCTCTCCTTCTTTTAGCTTAGGAGCTTCACCATATAACTTATCAAGTAACTCACTCATTCTTTTATTTTCTTTCTTTAACTCTCTGTTTTCTTTCTTCACTCCCTTAATCATCCGTCTATTCCCGTTACACTTCTCATCAAGCTCATTCTTTTCCTTTTCAAGTTGTTTCAGCTTCTTTTCAAGTTCGTCTTGGTTTGTTTTAGAAGCTACAACTATCTGCAACATCTTTTCTTCATTTTTCTTGAATTTTTCTATCCGAGCTTGCTATGCTGTTAACATCTTCATCATATCTTCCAATTGTTTGTTCACTTTCATCATCACATCGTCAGAAACAGTAACTTTAGTCTTGGAAGATTCAGCAACAGGAGTTTTCTCTTTCTCTTTCTTCTTGAGCATGTTTAGTACATTCTCTAAAGTAGAATCCAGATCAGGAACTACTTCATGTTCTTTAGAAGACTTCTTCTGTTTCTTGGTAGCTGGTGAGGAAACCTGTGAGGAAGTACCAACCTCTGGAACTTTCTTCCCTTTCAATAACATTTCAATCTCTTTTTCTCTCAACTTTTTAGTGCTCTCTTTTGTATCTCTTTTAACCATAGACTTATGTTTAGGCTTCTTTAGGTTCACAACAACAGTAGAACCATCAAAATCTTCAACATCAAGCCCTAAATCACCTTCCAGATCTATAGGCTCTTTCTGCAATTGTTCTTCCACAGCTCTGTTTAAAGATTCAGACTCTCCAACAACAGTGGCCTTGCGCTTGGAATTCTTTTTCAATGTCTCAGCATCCGAATCCCATCTTTCATCTTCTTCTGTTTCTTCAGAATCCACAGAAGATTCTTCATCCACCAGATTAATACCTTTCTTAGCAGTACTCTTCTTCCTTATCTTTTGCTTCTTTGCGGGCTCAGCTTCACTCGTCTTTGCCTTGCCCTTCCCTTTGGCTCCGACATTTTTGACTTGACGTTTTCTTTTAGTAGTAGCATCTGCATGTACTAGTGGATCATCATTGTCAGATTCACTATTATCATGTCTAGCCTTGTTCTCCCCTGGGTCAACATAACCCAGATTGATCAAATGACCAAACAAATTCTTGTATGGTGGTTTTTCATCATCAGGAATACCCTTATACCCTTTCATTCTCACCAATGTCCTGATGTTCATGTGATCCTGTCCCAAAACCATTGTAGGATCCTTCTTCAACTTCGGATACTTGTGATTAAATATCATCATCAGAAATCTTGGATACAACAAGAATTTCTTTGACTTCAATCCCTTCAACATCTCTAACATGTGGTCTAGAATCATCCCAGCTATGTTGAATGGTTTATTCAACGTCAGTGCAACCATCAACGAGCTCAGACTCTTCCTCATCACGTCATAACCTCCACTCACAGTCCTGAACACATGTATAATAACGTGAGCAAAGTACTTGAATTGGACACTCAGCTTTCCCTTATGTAACGCCCCATCAGTAATCGGACCGTTATACTTCATCCGTAGAAAGCAAACTCTTTGTTCAGTCCATGATAAACACCTTGGATCAGTACAGTCATCATCCTTGATCTTCAGTGCATCTCTGATATCTTCTTCAGTCATCAGTGCAAACTCTCCCTGAATCTCGCTCACTGTAGCAATCTTTCCTTCCCAGAAGTCATAACGAGCATCTCTCTAGAACTCTTCCACAATGTCTTTGTCGATGATAGCAGGTGTAGCAATAGCTTGAATTATCCTGCTTCTTCTGAGAAAATCTATAATACCAGTAAGTCGGTTTTCTTCTGAACATCTCCTACAAATGAACAACAGTTGTGAGGAGGTTCGAACGGCCAAGCTTGAACAACATTCTCCACTGGAGGTTCTTGTACAGGAACTTCTTGCACGGGAATCTCCACATACTCTGCTGGTTGTTCAGCCATTAGAATAATCTGCATCACAAAATCAAGGAAAATACGTCAAAACCAATCAAAAACGATAAACTTTGAAAATTTTGGATTTTATCAATTCCACATTCGCCCTTTAGTGAGTACGAATGTAGGAACTTTGGGGGTACGAAAGTGATATTATTGGTTCGAATGTAAAACAAACTCCACATTCGTCCACATAAACCACTTTCGTCCGTTTGAAAGTCACATTCGACCTGAGATTTCCAGGTTCGACCTGAGATTTCCAGGTTCGACCCTTTCAAACTTGTCGAATGTGTCGGTTTATACCCAAAATTTCAAAAATTTTATCTATGATGTTTTAAACACTGATTTTGATTCAGCCACCTTCTAACATGTCCGAATAAGGATTATTACCAATCAATTTTGTTGTTCAGTTAGTTTTTATTGATTTTCAATGTAATCTAGGGTTCGACGAGTTCAATCAAGCAATTAACACAAAATTACTATGAATTAACCCTAGATTAACTAATCTTCTCCCCTAAAATCAATAACAACTAAATACTAATAAAAGTTTTCAACAAAAACAGTCTGAAAATCGTCCAACTGATCCAACTTAGGGTTCGGCGACAAAGAACCCTTTCCTGCCTTCAAAACAGGTCCATTACCTATGATTTTGGTATGAAACTGATGAGAATAAAGCAGGTAATGATAATCAGCAACAATAAAAACCAGGGCAACAAGGGTTGGCAAGTTTGAAAAATTTTGAAAACTGAACGAATGAGAGGTCGAGTCTGCAAATGGCATATATATACTGTCCTACGTTCGACCTTTTCAAATGGGCGAATGTGAAATATTTTCCACATTCGTCCCTAATTAAAGACCTGAATGTGGAAATATGGTTCGAAAGTAAAATTATGAACTAAAACACCCACCTTCGTCCATTTTTAAGGTTCGAATGTAGATAATTTTCCACCTTCGACCCAGCTAAGGGGCGAAAGTAAAATGGAAAATTTTAAAATTTTACCAAATCACAAAATCGAATTCCGTTCAAACATTTTTCAACATATTAAGCCTCAAACATGCATTATTTTAGTTTTAAATGATACAAAGCTCAGATTGGTTCATCAAATCTCAGAAAATGACCATCAAACACCGTCGGTTATCTAAAAATAACACAGAAATGTAAAACTTTTGGTTTTTCTGAAATTTATATTAAAACACACCTAAAATCTTTTTGAGTTTTTGTATCTTTTTATAAAACCAAAATAAAATGCATAAATGTAAACAAAAACAGTAAATGTTTTGTGATATCCTGTAAGAGGATCATATCAGTTATTGAGAAATCTTATCACAGCGTTGATCTGTTTAATATTATCTTTAGAAACAATGTGTGATCCGGCAATTGCTGATATTGTTATCCACATAAACTCACATGCAGACTATTATGCAGTGCGTTAAAATGATACGATATTAAGTGTATTATACTAACACGTTGTGGTTCCCACGCACACGACATACTCCTGTATCAAGAAATTGCACAAAGCTTCCGCGTAACGCATGATGGTACCAAAGTTATCCGTTTGAGTTACAAGATATATAGCACAGAGGTGTACAGGTCAGCAAACGAATGCAGCAAAGTAACATGTGCATATACATCAGGTTGAGGCTGATGTCAATCACTGATTTTCATCAGGAAATTGACACGATGCAAGTAATGATCTTTGATCAATAATAAACATGAAGTTCCTCAATTCGGTAACTTTTAGGTTTTGGCATTAAAGCTCTTTTAGCAAATATTCTGATTGAAACTAGGTCCGTAAATTAATACGATAAAAGTTCAATCAGAATATCCCGGATAACAATAACATAACGACCCGAAACCTCAGGTTTTGGCAACTCTATCAAACGAAATTACGGTACTAAGACAATATGCCCATGAGGTGTTCAGCCACGAACGAGTAGTTCGTTATGTTTGTATCACTAATGCACGCAGTAATAAGTCTACGAAGCCTATCAGCACATCACACGATATCAACACACGCCTCATATTGCATTACATATCTTTAGCCTGTGTCAGATCCCCACTGATGTACTATCATTTCCTCTTTTTATCCTGGAAATCATTTTGGGTTTTTCTATTTTTTATGACTTTTTGAATTTTTCAATGTTTTTGGTTTTTCTAAATCAAGACTCCCCCTAAAATGTAAAACATATTTTTGGGTTTTTGAATTTTTCTGAAAATCTATAAAAACTTAAAGAAAATTTGAAAACTAAAAATGATAAACCGAGGTGATGATCAGTCTTGTTTTTCTTTTATACCGTTTACTTTTAAGAGATATTGAATCTGGATTTATCAAAAGCTTTTGTGAAAAGATCCGCTCTCTTATAATCAGTGTGATTTTGACCATATCGATCAACTCTTTTGCATAACAATCACGGATAAAGTGATACTTAATCCGGATGTGCTTAGCTTTCTAGTGATTGCCCGTGTCTTTAGTTAATGCAATTGCGGCTTCATTATCACAGTGAATAGGGGTTTTAAGAAATTACAAACCGTAATCCACCATCTGCTGCTGAATCTAGAGAACCTGTGAGCAACAACTCGAGGCTGCTACATACTCTGCTTCACAAGTAGATAATGCGACCGAAGTCTGCTTCTTACACTGCCAGGTCACGAGCCTGCTCCCTAAAAACTGACATCCAGCCGTTGTGGATTTGCTGTCTTTGTCACAGCCGCCCCAATCTGCATTACAAAAAAAAATCGTCATTAGGGTACCATAGTCGTCTCGACGGACAACCCTTGAGATATCTATGGATATGCTTGACCGCTGTCAGATGACTTTGTTTCGGCTTCGATTGGAAACGTGCACAGAGGCATGTAGCAAACATTATGTCTGGCCTTGATGCATTGAGATACATCAGAGATCCGATGATTGCTCTGTATGTAAATGGGTCTGTCAGCTCCCCCTTAGCGTCAACACCAATCCTGTGATTAGGTTGTATTGGGGTATCCATCGGCTTGGAATCTTCCATCTGGAACCGGCTCAAGACTTCAGATACGTATTTGGTTTGATGAATAAAGATCCCCGTTGGTCTTTGATCCACCTGCAATCCGAGGAAAAACTGCATTTCTCCCATCGCACTCATCTCGAACTTTTCCTGCATTGTACGTTCAAATTCTCTGCAAAGAAGTTCGTTAGTAGAGCCAAAAATAATATCATCTACATAAATCTGGACGAGAAGCAAATCATCCCCTGTTTTCTTCGTAAACAGTGTGCAGTCGACCAATACGCGTTTGAATCCTTTGGACATGAGGTACGTGCTTAGCCCCTCATACCATTGGCGTGGAGCCTGGTGCAACCCATACAGTGCCTTGTTAAGAACGTAAACCTTATCCCGGTGGATAGGATCTTCAAAGCCCGGAGGTTGACCGACATAGACCTCTTCCTTGACCACACCGTAGAGAAACGCGCTTTTGACATCCATTTGATACACCTTGAATTTCTTATACGAGGCAAACGCTAGAAACATTCGGATAGCTTCTATGCGTGCCACTGGTGCATATATCTCATTGTAGTCAATTCCTTCAACTTGATGAAATCCTTGACCTACCAATCTGGCTTTATTTCTCACGATCACGCCTCTGTCGTCTTTCTTACATTCGACAAGCCCGTTCTTCACCAAATGGTTCATTTTCCTGAGGTGAATATGTCTCATTCTTCTATGCCACATAACTGATTCTTTCTCTGTAGCCTTTGATAGAAAACATGTAACTTGGCCCTGAGTTGTCATCGCCTCCGACATATCAAGAATGTATAGACTGTTAACTCTCGGTGCCTTCAACATTACCCACTCTTTTGGAATCTTAAAGCCTGGTTTGAGGATATAGCAAGATTTGTCGTCGAAATATACAGAAAATTGCTTGTCACATATCTGACTGACACTTAACAGATTGTAGTCGATCTGCTTCACATAGGAAATCCTCTCGAAACTCACTATCCCGTTACTCACACCTCCCTCCATTGTGATGTAACCTCCTTTGTTTCCCGCAAATGCAACATACCCTCCATTAATATTCTTCACGTCGAATAATAGTGCTAAATCACTTGTCATGTGGCCTGAAGCTCCACTGTCAACAATCCAAACACTGCTCACAGGGCCAGCTGAAGCTCCCTGCACACATCAAGTAAACCAATTAGTTCTTTCGGGGGACCCAAGCCTGTGTGGTCTTGGGGCTTTGAATATCAGCCTTCAAAGATTAACTAACATCAACATTTGGTTTTGAATTAATCGGTTGTCCATTCAAAACTTTCTCATCTTGAGAATTACCACTTGATTTTGAGGTAGAAGCACCTGAAGAACCCGTAGGTGACCAAGACTTTTCTGAACATTTTAGAATTCGAATCTGAGATTTTGGAGTCTCAGTCGATTTCTTAGTATCATTCTTTTGACAGCAGGTTTTAGTGCAACCTTTTGTCTATCACCCATTGTGTTCACCATAGGCTTCTTCAAAGGTTTTTCCATTGCAATCCGGTTTCGACGATCATAATTGAATTGACGATTATCCCTCTTTTGATAAAAATTGTTTTGATTGAAAAACGGTGCTGGTTGAGGAACAAAACGTCTTTGAGGATAATAATGATTGTAAACCGGCTTTCTAATGGATTTCCTCATCTCGACTTCGTGCCTTTTGTGCCTCATGTACGGGCAGTGAGCAAGTAAATGCCCTCTCTCCCCGCACTTGAAACATGCACGGTATAATTCAAACACGTTTTGAGCATGCGGCTTAGCAAATGTATTGATGGGATATTGATCATCAACACATCTACGCCTTAAACTCTCAGGAGCTGGATCCCTAGAGAAGCTGGCTCAAGAAAACCATTTGCTTTTTGTTTCGGTTTAATGAATTCAGTGACATGAACTTTTGGTTCTTTTGGAGTATCCAAATATAGTTTCTTCAAAATTTCTGGTGGTACTTCATTGGTCCTTTCATATTTAGGAAACCATATGGTACTCTCTTGCCAGATTTTCTTAATTTTAGAGTAATTTGCAAATTTGATTGGATACTCCTCGGCAGAGATGATCTTATCAGATCCTTCCATCCGATAAAATACCTTGACGGGTTTGTCACCTGAATCATTCTTAACTGCTTTCTTTTCTGAATGATTGACACGATGTGCGTTAGCCATCGGATGACAAAGCTGAGAAGGTGACACTGGTTCATTCGTGATAATGTGATTTTCCTTTGGAATATCACTCACATTCTCAGTTTTCTCACTTTCAGTGTCAGAATCATCAGTTACAGCAGTAACTCCCTCATCATTCAAACCTAAAATCGGTCGTACATCGGAATTTGGATCTCCAACACTAGAAGTGTTAGATTCATCTTCCGATGCAGAGTCAGATTTTACTGAGCTCTCCGGTGTTACTTGATGACAATTATGATTTTCAAAGAACACTGGAGCTGGCACAGATTTGTAATTTGTGGTTTGTGATGGTTCTTCAATGATGTGGTCAACTACATATGCAATGTGCTTGTAACATTCAAGCTTTTTGTTGACCTTTTCTGCAAAGCACTTGATGGTGGCCATTTCTAACTTAGTGTTTTCAAGTTCTTTAATATAGCTGTTAATTGCCAATTGTTTTAAAGAAAGTGTTTTCTTTAAGTCAGAAATGTCCTTTTTGTAACCATCAAGCACTTTGTTGAATGCTATAACTTCCTTGCGAGAAGATTGACAGTTAATTATAGCACTCTCAAGTTGTACCCTGAGTTGCTTATTCTCATCTGTCAATCTGTCACAAGTACCACACTACTTAAAACTGTGAATGTCAGTTGTAGATTCAGAACTTACCTGTTTAGGAGGATCGGTCATAGCCATGAGAGCGAAATGAGATTCCTTCCCAGCAAAGAACTTGGAATAGTCGATTTTGGTAAAGGCATCATCCAATATACATGACTTCCTTGTCTTCAGAAAATCAGCTTCAGCCAGCAATTGATCAATGTCATCATCTAAAGAATTCACACTGGCTTCTGAATCTGATTCACTCTCCGAATCTGAATACACTGACTCACTTTCTTCAGGAATATCTGTGACTGAGTCAATAACGATTCCTGAACTTTTCTCTTCATAATGATCTTCAACTGGATCAGTCATCACAACATTCATCTCCTCAATTGAGTCTTCAATCTCACATTCAGTTTCTTCAACTTTCTCAACTATCTCCGACTCCTCTACATCAACTTGTTGAGAAACACAAGCTACATTCCCACCAGGTCTTATCTCTTCAACACCAATTTGAATATCAGTCCAGTCAAATCCTTCGTCATTTTGAATCACCAAAGCTTGATTTTGATTGTTATTCTGTGGTTGCTCATTTGGTGTTGTGATAGGAATGATAGTTCTGTTTGGGTTATTTGGTGTTTGAGTTTGATTTTGGTTGGATGTATTTGCTTGTCTATTTGAGTTGTTCTGAGAGGTGTTTTGTCGGTTTTGGTAATTGTTTTGGTTTTGATAATTGTTGTTTTGATAAGAACCATGGTTTTGAGATTGACGGTTTTGATAACTTGAGCTGAATGGGTTTCTGTTACCTTGATTAGTTGGTTGTGTACACTCTCGCTTGAAGTGACCTTTACCACCACAGTTGAAACATGTGACCTATTCTTTGTTGAAGCCATATGTTGTATTTGGTGTAGTGGCCAAGTCAGTTCTCCCTGTCTTTTCAATGAATTCTGTTGCTCTCCTCATAATGCTTGCGAAAGCCCATTGTATATCGATAAGTTCCATTTCTTCTTTATCGATTTGAGCATAGTCCTCATTGGTTAGATTGTTGTTACCAATTTGACTTGCTACTAAACCGTTGTATGAGGCAACCATTGCTGAAACCAAAGCAATGTGTTGTTGAGCAACCTCCACAGTGACATTATTCATGTTGGATGTCTCCAACGCTACTGGTCTTTGGTTAGCCTGATTCATCTGAGACATGTATTGTTGTTGTTAAGGTTGTGGTTGGTTTGCAGAATAGCATGCTGCTTGTTGCATTGGTGAAAATGGTGAACCAAAAGATTTTGGGTATGATTGTGGTGGTGGTGTATATGATGGTGGCGTATAAGATGAAGTTTGAGCAAGATAATTGTTCGGTTGTTTGGGTGGTTCCATCACACTTGAAACACATGCTATATGAGGAGCAACTGTTCCACCAAGACTTGAGTTACTCACAGTAGATGATGTACTAGCATGATACAACTTTGGGTTTTGAGGAATTTGTGACCTTTTTGCTTTCCTCTTCTCCTCAAGCTCTTTGTTTTCCAATTTCTGGATAAACTCATTGATGGTCCAGTACTAATAAGCATCTTTCTCCTTAAGTACCTCAATGTGTTGATCCCAATATGGTGGTAAAGAATCAGCAAATTTATCCACCAAATCTGACATTGGAATATGAATGTCATAACTTGACAATTCAGTTAACAAGTGACAGTATCTGGGAGTCAACTCTTTCAGTGTTTCATTCCTAACATAACTGAAGTTCTCGAATTCTTTCCTCAGTTCCTCCATTCTTAGCCTTCTCGTCTTATCATTACCATCATGACGATTCTTCAACATATCCCATAGTTGTTTGGAAGTAGTACACGATCCAAACTGATGTAAAAGATCATTGGTGATCGCTTGGGTTAGCTGAGAATACGCCTTCTTTACCACCGCAAACTTCTTCTTCTCGTCATCAGTCATCAGTCAAACTCTCAAGTGGAATCTGTTCACCGGTATTCTCTAACACTGGTGCCACATATCTTTTTGCAATCATCTGCCACGCCTCAGTTCCTTCAAGTCCCATTCCTTCTAAATGAATCTTGAATTTCTTCTGCCATTGGTTGTACTCCTGCATCTCCATCAGCTTGGGTGGTCTGTTCCCGCTACCTGAAGACAAATCATTGATTAGAGTAGATATAGCATTAGTAGTTTGAGTGTGTACCGCTGCTGTTGCTACACCCCAGTAATCAGTTGTTGGTTGTTGTGAAGATAAGCGACACTCTGAGGAATCGAACTCGTCATTGCTAGGTAGTTGATTGGTTGCGAAGACTGAGTATTCGATTTCTGAGCAGCTACTGTCCACGGGTCCATGGTTACTTGCTGTTGTTGTGTTGTACCAGGCCTCGGTGTAGTCGGAAATCCCCACATGATGTTTTCAAAGTTGGAAATACGAAACACTTGAAAATTTCACCAAACAGATTCTACTTTCATCCCTTTTGTATAATCGTGAGGTCGAATCTGAAAATCCACTTACTTTCGTCCTCAAAAACTGATACGAATGTAGAATTCAAATGCCAAATCCACTTTCGACCTGAACTTCTTCACATTCGTCCCTTTTCTTTTCACTTTCAACCGCCCGATGACCCGAAAGTGGAACTTTGACCCGAAAGTGGAAAATCAACACAACAAACTTCTAGGTTCGACCAAAAACTGTACTTTCGTCCACTGAAAACCCTTGGTTCGACCCTAAAATCCCACGTTCGACCCTAAGCTCTCTAGGTTCGACCCATTCATTTTGAAAAACGGTTATTCTTTGAAAATTAGTTAATTTGATCTGAATTTTTCAAAAGTTGATGAATTTTGATGATCTTAATCAGGTTTTGCTTCGGAATTGATTTGGAAAAACTTTAATACATCGAATTCTTGATTATATCCATGAAATCTAATCCAAATCCTTCAATTTTCATCAAAAACCATTGTTCTTTGAAAACAGCAAAAATTTGATCAAATTTGGGTCCAAATCAGTTCAAAAACTATCAATTTGTAGTTGTATGATCTCTATTGGCTCTGATACCACTTTGTGAAGGATCGATTTATGTAAAAACAGTGAATATGATCATACAAGTCTCTATTCCAAGTGCGGAAACCCTAGAACAGATACAAAATGATAATCAATGAATCAAACACGCAGATTAAGCTTTTCAAATGACACTTTCATTAATTACTTTTAGAAATGTGTTCACAATAACAATTACAAGTAATTCAAATGAACTTTTCAATAACACACACACTAGAGAGCTCCTCCTAGACTTACACCACTGAAAATGATCAAAAATTAACAAGAAAAACAAACTTTGAATATATATAGTCTGCAGGTTCGACCATTACGGGAGGTCGGATGTGGCTTTGTTCCACATTCGCCCTTCTGATCAGTATGAACTTGGAACTTCTCTTTAACATATTCTACCTTCTACCACCTTTCTCTACATTCGCCCCATAACAACTCCACTTTCGCCCTTACGTGAACTTCAATAAACTTTGTATTTAGCAATCCAAAGCACTAGTCGCACATTATGCATCAACATTCCTTTCTCTAATCTTATTAAACTCTTTCTCTTTCTCTTATTGCCTAGATTAAACACTTTTATGTCTGGCACACTCTCTGTCGAAGTGTCCATACTCGTAGCAGTTATAACACTTGACTTTATACTTTCCAAAACCTGCTCTACCACCCACCAATTTCTTCCTTTTTCTTTCCATAAACTTTCTTGCCCGTCTTGCCATCATGGCAAGATTCCACTAGAGGTTCATTTCTTTCAAGTCATCTGGATCAATCTGATCATAGTCATCACCAAAGATCTCCAGATCATTTAACTTCCCTTATATGTAGTTCTCATAGGATGCTACAAGCCTACAAAGGAAGACAAAACTGCAAGCTGGTGTTCAGCCGACTTAACACTCATCGGCATTGACTTGCAGGACTTGTGATCACATTTGGAGTCAGATTTGTTAGAGTCAGCTGCACTTTTTCCCTTGTCCTTTATTGAAGCATCTAACATAATATTTCCTGAGCTATCTCCTAAGAAGAATGCAGTTGCATTCCCACTGCTGCTTGATGAGCCATTTGATGAGTTCTTGGATGATCATTTCCCATAGTAAACTCCCGGATCTTGAAACTGATCAGAACCGGCATACTTCCTTTTCATTGCTAAAACATAATCTCTTAGCTTTCCCACTACATCATCGAGTATGTATGACGCGAAATCCGGATTTTCCTTAATAAAGAGAGCGTAAACCTCCCACATAGCAGGTAAGGCATCCAGAATCTTAGTGGTCAGCTCAACATTAGTGTACTTGATCTTTTAGTTCTCTAACTCAGTAACAAGATGGTAATATCTTGTTATAATTTCTTCAAGGGTTTCACTAGTAAACTCCCAAAAGACAACAAACTGTTTCTTCAGCAAATCAACTCTATTCTACTTTATGTTATCATTCCTTTCTAGTCTTTTCTCTAGAGCTAACCATAGTTCTTTTGCTGTGTACTTTCTAAAAGTATGCAAAATTTCTCATGGCATACTCATTGTGATAGCCGCGTGTGCCTTGATCTCAGCTTCAAACATCAACTTTTCCTCTTCATTCATTCCTTGGAAATCCACAGTAACAGTCCTACCATCAACGGTTCTAGTAGGTTTTGAATATCCGTCTCTAATACATATCCATCCTCTCATCATGTAGAACCTTACCTATTCTTCAAACCTGTCTTTCCACTAATAATAGTCATTTACTGATATAATTTTAGGTGGTGAATTTGACTTTCCTACTTCATGGTCCATATCTAGTGACTTGTTTAAAGTCAACATTTTATTAACGTTTGATATGATTTAGGTTTGATTTAATGTCCAAATACAAGTACTAAGTCCAATGTCCAAGTTTAAAGTCCAATAAACAGTTTAAGATTATGTCCGATAGTATTCTAAACGTCAGATGCAACAAACGAAGATGGCAAAAAAATGAATATAATCCACGAAGATGCTTTAAAATGAAGTTGTCCTTAAACGAAGTTAGGATTAGAAAACGAATTTAAACCCAAACGAAGATAACCAGAAACAAAGATGCTTAGACTTGAAAAACAAAAATGCTTCAATGAAGATATGGTATCTTCGTTAGATCCCCTATCTTTGCCTGACGAAGCTGTTCGAAACCCTAATACGTTTCTCAACCAAAAATACCACCAAGACACACAAAACTTTTTGGAAACAATTATTAATGACTGAAAATGATTACAACACCCGAAAAACAAAAGTTTTCGACGTAAAAACACGTTCCAATTGATTCAATCTTTGCAATGATCAAACTTGAACTGTACAATCGAGCATAAATGCTTTGATACCAATTGTAGGTCCTTGGAATGGATTGATTACAAGCAAGATCAGATCTATCAAGGTGTGGAATCCCTTGATAGACGTTTATGCAAACAATGAATCAACAAAATGATAATGACACAAGATTACTTAAAACCGGCTTGTCTATTGATAACTTTCGGTAGAATAATATAAACTTAGAAGCACATGACCAACCAACCCTAGCCAACACCCCATGCAAGCTATTTATACTTTCATGGGCCGAACTGCAGAATAACGAAGATAGCATCAAAATATTCCAGCGAAGATGCCAAATTGCATCTTCGCCTCGACTAAGGATATCTTCGCCCAACTACCAAAATCGTTTACTAACTATGCTTGCTAGGGTAATATACAAAAGACTATCATACTTGACTTATAACACCGTCAAGTATGTTACAATAAACCTATCAGCCAAACCAAAAACGATACTAATCTAGAGAAGCGTTTGTCACACCAAACATGCACTAACAGGGGAGCCACTATCCTATTCGTCAAGAAGAAAGACAAAAGCCTTCGCATGTGTATCGATTATCATGAGCTGAACAAGGTGACAATCAAGAATCACTATCCTCTTCCTCACATTTATAATTTGTTCAACCACCTTCAATGATCCACTTATTATTCGAAGATTGATTTGACGTCCGGGTACCATCAGCTTAGAGTGCACGATGCCGATATTCCGAAGACTACCTTTTGAACCCGTTATGGCCATTTTGAGTTCTTGGTCATGCCTTTTGGTCTCACCAATGCCCCCACAGTATTTATGGATTTGATGAACCGTGTTTGCAAGCCTTATCTTGATTAGTTTGTCATTGTTTTCATTAATGACATTCTGATCTATTCCAAGAGCATGGTGGACGAGGCACACTTGCGTCTTGTCTTGGAACTCTTAAGAAGAGAATGGCTCTACTCTAAGTTCTCTAAATGTTACTTTTGGTTGTGTGAAGTCCAATTCCTTGGTCATGTGGTTAATGAACTGGGAAATCATGTCAATCCAGCCAAGATAAAAGCCATCAAAGACTGGGAAACACCAAAGTCGCTAACTGAGGTCTGACAATTCCAAGGTTCGTCAGTTATTATCGTCGTTTTATTGAGGGATTTTCAAAGACTTATGAACCACTCACCTCTCTTACCAAGAAAGACAAGAAGTTTAACTGGGGTGAATCTCAAGAATCGGCGTTTCAGACGCTGAAGCTTAAACTTTGTTCTGCACCTATTCTAGCCTTGTCCGAGGGTATGGATGATTTTGTTATTTACTGTGATGCTTCTATCCAGGGTCTCGGTTATGTGTTGATGCAACACGAGAAGGTTATTTATTATGCTTTTGGTCAGCTTAAGGTTCACAAGAAGAATTACGCAACCCATGATCTAGAATTGGGTCCAGTTATCTTTGCTTTGAATATCTGGAGGCATTACTTGTACGGTACTAAGTGCACCATTTACACCGATCACAAGAGTCTTCTACATATCTGTGATCAGAAGGATTTGAACATGCAACAGCACCGATGGGTCGAACTCTAGAATGATTACGACTGTGCCATTAAATACTGTCCTGGTAAGGCAAATGGCATGGAAGACGCCTTCAGCAGGACGGAGGCCCTTAAACCTCGTCGTGTTTGAGTTTTGCAGCTCACCATCCATTCTGGTCTACCTGACCGAATCTGGTCTGCACAGCAAGAAGCTTTGAAGGAGGAAAACCTTAAAGTTGAAACCATGTATGATGCCGATAAACATCTTGAATATAGGTCAGATGGCCTACTTTATTTTGCAGAACGCATCTGGGTCCCGTTGTTTAGGAATTTGCGAGAGCTTGTCTTAGATGAAGCTCACAAATCCCGGTATTCTGTTCACCTTGGCTCCGATAAGATGTATCAGGATTTGAAGATACTTTACGGGTGGTCAAATGTGAAGGCTGATATAGCTTCATACATGAGCAAGTGCTTGACTTGTGCTATATTCAAGGTTGAATATCAGAAATCGTCTGGTGCTCTCCAGCAACCTGAAATTCCAGAATGGAAGTGGGAAAGAATCACCATGGACTTTGTAACCAAAATTCCGAAATCACCAAGTGTTTTGATACCATTTAGGTAATTTTCGATCGATTGACTAAATTTGCACCCTTTTTGGCTATTAATGAAAATGACAAGATGGAATGGTTGGCTCGCATCTACCTCAAGGAAATGGTTTCTAGGCATGGGGTGCCTGTTTCTATTATTTCGGATTGTGATTCTCGTTATGCTTCTCATTTCTCGCAAGCCTTGCAGAAATCCTTTGGTACTCGATTGGATATGAGTACGGCTTATCATCCTCAAACTGATGGTCAAAGTGAGCGGACGATTCAAACATTAGAGAATATGCTTTGGGCTTATCAATTTCGGAAAGGGTTGGGAGAGTCATCTATCATTGGTGGAATTATCTTACAACAACAGCTATCATTCTAACATCAAGGCAGCTCCATTCGATGCTCTTTACGGACGGAAATGTCAATATCCTCTCTGTTGGGCCGAAGTGGGTGAGAGCCAGCTCACTGGTCCGGAACTTATATACGAAACTTCCGAGAAGGTCGTACGAATTCGTAATCATATGGCAGTAGCACAGGATCGTCAGAAAAGCTATGCCGATCGCCGTCACAAACTGTTAGAATTTCAAGTCGGCGACAGGGTACTTTTGAAAGTCTCTCCATGGAAGGATGTTATACGCTTTGGGAAGCGTGGTAAACCGAACCATCACCGTTCGCAATTGTGGAACGTATTAGACCGGTGGCATACAGACTTGACATACTAACTGAACTCAGTACAATGCGTAATGTTTTCTATGTCTCTAATTTGAAAAAGTGTCTGGGCGATGACACTCATTGTTCCTCTTTAAGAGATCAAGGTTAATGATCGTCTACGCATTGTGGAGAAAGTAAGAACTGGTGGAAATTCTTGATTATGAGGTTCGAAGCCTTCGTTAGAGTAAGATCCACATCATTAAGGTTCGTAGGAACTCCAACTGTGGACCTGAGTTCACATGGGAACAAGAGGATCAAATGAAACTCAAGAATCCTCATTTATTCCTAAAGCCAGCACCAGCCACTGTTAAAACACAATGAACTTCGGGGCGAGATTCCTTTCAACAGGGGATGATGTAGCAACCGGAAAAGTTTTCTTTCTTTTCTTTCCTTTCGACTTCGAGCAATTTTCGAGACGAAAATTCTTTCAACAGGGGGATGATGTGACACCCGGCAAACTCAGGTTAATACTTTTATCAAAATTATAAGTCTACCTTAGCAAAACATTCATAAAACACTTAACTAGTTTAGTTGAGTCAATTTGATGATTCGGGGAATCATCGGGAGTCGGTTTGATGGTCTTGGGGATTGTCGAGAGTCGGTTATACAGGTATGTCCAAGGATTGGTGATTCAGAGGATCACATGGTAAAAACGCACAAACGCAAGTCTCGAGTCCCGAAAGTTGGTGAATTAACGTAAACGTGTTAGTTATCAAGTAATAAGTGTTTTACAATCATTATGTAACTTGTTGTATGTGGATATGTGAATTAATAGGTTAAATTAGCGATTAACGCCTCGAAAAACCAAGTTGACTTGCTGGGGGGCGACTAGAAAGCTAGTCGTGTCCCGTAGGGGGCGACTAGCATTGCTAGTCATGTCCTGCAGTGCCTAGTCATCCAGAATGTCTGATGCAACTAGCTGCAGCTATAAATACCATCCCTGACTTGTTAAACATCATTTATGCAACCTAACTCACCCTAAAGTGCTCTCACACCATCTTTAACCTCTAAAACCCATTTTTGCCCAAAATATACCATTTCCAAGCTTAAAACATCATTTCCAAGCAATATCTAAGGTGTGTTATTCATCCTAAGCTCTTTTTAAGTTGTTATTTTGAACCCTCCGGGTCTGATTTTATAAGTTTTTGTCTTTGAAAATGTTTGAAAAGCATATCCTAACCTACATCTTAACATCTATATGAGTTTTTGATATAAATACAAACTTGAAATGGTTTTAATGGTCTAAAACATGAAGATTCTTATATACTTGCTATGTCAATGATATAGGATAGTTATTAGAAAGATTATCTCAGATTTGGATGGTTGTTTGGTGTGCTATATAGATAATATGCGTTTTGACCTGTTTGAAGATGTTAGAAGGATTTGGGATGAATATGATGATTCCATGATTGAAACATGTTAGGGTTTATGCTAGAATAATGTAACAACAGCATGATGATATTTGGAATATGATTATGTGATGAAATCTACTAATTTGCCATTTAGGCTAGTGTTTTCATGCAATGATGTGTCATATCCATAATATTATTCGATTTTGGTAAAATACTTGCAATTAGTGTGTTAGATGGTTGATAATTGGTGGATTGTGGATAGGTATGGGTTATTTGATGATTGTGAATTGATTGGGGGCATTCCAACATGTTTCGAACCTGATTTGGAGGGTTTCACGCATGAAGTGGCCAACAGCATGCAAGGCAGGCAACTAGTTAAGCTTGTCGTGTGCCTTGGGGGCGACTAGCTAGTCGCCTGCACGCTAGCTACTCGTGTCCAATAGGGTGACTAGCCTAACTATTCTTCTGTTTTGATGCTAGTCATGTGTTTTCAATGGTCAGTTGTGTGTTACGATGCCGGAAGTGCATTTTATCATCTTTTGACACCTAGTAACATATTGTAAGCCCCGTGACATGTCTAGGAACCTTGTAACACGTATTATGATTCCTACGTGCATTATGTGAACTATATGTTAGGACTTGTTAACTGTTATTCATATAAGGAGCGTATCTATACATGGTTACTTATTTACTTATATTTGACTAACACGAGTGTATCGAGTCACCAACGGGGCGTCGGGTCTTGACTTTGTGTGGACAAGACATACATTCAAACACGTTTTCAAACATACACAATCATGGTCTGGACAATCAAGGACTAGTTAACCTACGAGTTATTGGTCAACATAATTATAAATATTTTTATGATAGATCGCCAGTATTAGGGGCTATCATAACACGGTCTGTTGATCTTTTTAAGAGGAACGCAACCTAAGGTGAGTTTCACGGCCCACATTAATATACTTTCTCATGGGGGAGAAACACGCTACACATTTGGTTACTTAAAGATCATTTATTACTAGTGTTATCATTTCGTTACTATGCGACTCATCTAAATCCCATGGAAACCACTAATATGGGTATATATGGGGGAAATGTGGATAGATCTATAGGGCCTGACAAAATCCACCCGGGTCAACTGGAGGTTGGACGGGTGCATATTGTCTCAAACACACAGGGCCTACCGGGGATGACGGTAGTCCGAAGGGTAAACACTTATAAGGAACAACAAAGTCAACAATGGTTTCAATCGTAGTAGTAAAAGACTTAACGTCTAGCTAACGTTCATATAACACAGTAATAATGGATATGATCTTTCTTACTTGGAACTGTTTTTGGAAAACCTGTTAACTCACCAGCATTGTTATGTTGACACATTTTAGTGTTGATGCACTTTCTGTGGACGTCACTGTCGAATAGACTAGGGTTGAGTCTTGTATGGTATTACATGAGATTGTGGTGATCCATAAGGGCATTTTATGGATCTAATGCATTTGTAAATATAGGACAACATACAAAGTTCAGGTTCGACCAGTAGTAAAGGGCGAATGTGGAAACATTCCACATTCGACCTATACTAAGGGGCGAAAGTGGCTTTGTGCCAGATTCGACCTTAGAGAAGGGGCGAATGTGGAAAACTTCCACATTCGACCTCCTCATAGGGGCGAAGGTGGCTTTTGTGTGTTGGACTATAAATAGCAATCTCATGTGTTGGTTTTCATTGGTAGATTTGAGTTTGTGTTTTGAATGCTCTCAAGGGGGAGGTCATGCCCGACCTCCCCCGGCCCCGAGATAGATGTTTATCCTACTGATGACAGTGTCTGTAACCATTTCTGTAGTAATACGAATCTGTGATGACTTTGTTATCGTTAATTTCTGTCTCTTCTCGAATCTCCCGTCTGAAACCGAGTTGAATTTGCTTAAACGATCCATGAATTCGGTTTCTAACCGGATTCTCAACTGGTATCAGAGCCGTGGTACCGATTTGAACGATCTAACAGTCGTTTGAATCAATCACAGCTCGTTTTCCTGTGATTTCTCACAGTCGTTTGAATGAAAGGTTGAGACCCTAGAAACCCTAGATTCTTAGTTGAACCCGAAATCATGTGATTTCTCCATGTTTTTGTAAATTCGAGGGTTTGGTTTTCATTTCCGCACCTTTCTGAACAAGTTTCATCATCAAATTCGAAGAATTAGAGTGATTATGGACTGATTCGAAGAAAATATTGAACAAGAAAACGTTTGTTTCTGCACATTCGCCCCTTACAGAAAAACGGGAGAGCGAATGTAGGTTTTATAGAACGAACGTGGCAATTTTTAGGGCGAACCTAGAATTTTGTTGTGTCAATTTTCCACTTTCGGGTTAATATTCCACTTTCGGGTCATATCTCTCACCTTCGGGTCATCGGGGGTGCGAAAGTGGGAATTAGAGGGACGAAAGTGAACCTTATCTGCTGATTTCTACATTCGGGTCTTATTTTTGGGCGAAAGTAGAGTTTACAGGGCGAAAGTAGAATTTTAAGGGGTAAAAATGGCATTTTTTGAAGATTTTCGGAAGAATGGTGATGATGTTCACCCAAATTATTGAAGAATTGATGATGATGAAACGTTTTATTGTGGGGTAGTCATGAGAATCAACAGTTTGATAATCAGATTCAAATGACTATTATGGGCCAGAAAACAGAACAGATATATTTTTATTCCGCAAGATAAGAACAGTCAACCCAGTTCCAGTATGTTTGAAGGTACTTGTTCAAAAAGAATTGTTATGAAGAAGGAAATCAAGTTTGAGATTTCAATGTTCTGAAAGTAATGAGGTATCCTAGTAGGAGTCATGTGGCACGTAGGTTCAACGAAAGTTTCAAGATCACAGTCCTGAAGAATTTCAAGAGCTATTGGTAGATATTGTTGGCCCCGCCGAAAACTTCAGTTTCTGAAGCATTTCAAGTCCTCAATAGTATTGGTAGTTCCCGCGGAAAACTTCTGAATGCTTGATCCACTCGTCTACGGCTTGTATTCTGTTGAACAGATGAAGTTACTCAAGAAAATGATTGATTGACCATACGGGATCTCAGAAAAACTTGGTGAAGCATCAGTCAAGGGGGAGATTGTTGATGTAACAATGTGTCTGATACTTCAACAATAACTGACTGAAGATGCAAGTTGTGTTTAGGATTCGCCAGCATGCAAGTTGTGTTTAGGATTCGCCAGCAACGTCCAAGGGGGAGATTGTTGATGCACTTTCTGTGGACGTCACTATCGAATAGACTAGGGTTGAATCTTGTATGGTATTACATGAGATTGTGGTGATCCATAAGGGCATTTTATGGATCTGATGCATTTGTAAATATAGGACAACATACAAAGTTCAGGTTTGACCAGTAGTAAAGGGCGAATGTGGAAACATTCCACATTCGACCTATACTAAGGGGCGAAAGTGGCTTTGTGCCAGATTCGACCTTAGAGAAGGGGCGAATGTGGAAAACATCCACATTCGACCTTCTCATATTGGCGAAGGTGGCTTTTGTGAGTTGGGCTATAAATAGCAATCTCATGTGTTGGTTTTCATTGATAGATTTGAGTTTGTGTTTTGAATGCTCTCAAGGGGGAGGTCATGCCCGACCTCCCCCGGCCCCGAGATAGATGTTTATCCTACTGATGACAGTGTCTGTAACCGTTTCTGTAGTAATGCGAATCTGTGATGACTTTGTTATCGTTAATTTCTGTCTCGTCTCGAATCTCCCGTTTGAAACCGAGCTGAATTCGCTTAAACGATCCGTGAATTCGGTTTCTAACCGGATTCTCATTTAGCATGTTTTCTTAGGTCGTTAAGGTAGCGGAATCGGATTAGGCCCTCGAAGTCTCATGGGGTCTAGGTTTCATTTGCATGGCTTTCGAATACTTTTCAAACTTATAACTTTCACTGGTTTTGGTTGTAAACTTAATTATACTTCCACTGTATTTGGTTAACACTTCTAAAACTGCTTGGTTGATTTTTGTCATTTTTACTTCATATAGTTGTTGTTTATTGTGACTGTTGACTTTGATCCTGGTGTGTCACGCACCTTGTGGTAAAACCCTGCAAGTAGAATTTGAGGGTGTGACATCTATCTATTAATTCATTTGAACACAATTGTCAACCTTGCTCCAAATGCTTCCATGACATCCGGATCCAAGAAGAGCAAGCCGCCTCAGCCAAAGCCGCCGTCAACTCTCTCCACTGTTGGTAAAATTTGCGCAACAGTACATCCTTTTGGGTTCCCTTATTCTGCTTCTGGGGGAGCTAATACACTTGAAAATCGAAGGTGAATTCAAAAAGTTTTAATTTTAGTAGTTAATTAATTGAAATTTGATCTGTAAAGTTGGTGTTGATATGGGTTTGATTTTTTGACACCATGTTAGTTGTTCTCATGGTCAAGACCTCAACTCAATGGATGGTCAATGTTTCTCTACCATTACGGATAGTTCTTTTAGAAGCACATATAATAAATTGGGTCAATTGACTAGATTTGTGTATCCATCAACGCTTTTGTTAAGCTTTTTGTTGCCTGTAATTTTGTGGTTTGTTGCTGGTTGTGGCAAGTTTTTCGAGGCCACAGTTGAGCAGATGTATGTGTCATTGTGTGTCACTTTGGCTTCTTTGCCGAAACCAACTAAACTTTAGAATGGTCATGAGGTAAATTATTTTATGCTTTTGTATTTTTGGAACAACATATATGCTTTTGTTGATAATCAATCTATTTCATATGTAAAATTAATGTGACATATTAGATTCTCAACCTCGAGACGCTCCCAGTATATAATCTAGTAATATAATAAAAAATTTAATTATAGAATTCATTCATACGTGTTGTATGTATATGAATAAATTTGCTCCCATTTTTTTTTTCACTCTTCATATTTAGCAGAAAACGAGCGATTTTTCTTTCGTGAAAGCTTATGAGTCGTTATGTTAAGCATCTAATCCTAGTCTTTATGTTCTCTTTGTTAGAGGAGTTAGATGTCCATCATGTTGAAGAATATGACATAATCTGACATCAAGTTGTTAGGACCTGAGTCGCTATGCGAACACTTAATATGCATATGCATATGTGTGCACGTGTAGAAGATAAAAGACACCATCTTTGTATCTCTAAATATGCGTGCATGGGTGTACTTACCCTTTTATCCGATTTAGCTTATTAAGAAACAATATATATAATATAATAATAGAAAACAACACCTTAGAAGAAAGTTAGACAAACCAATATGAAGGTTGAATGTATATACATACAACTTAAGATTAAGCCATAAGTTCAACAGTTTCGCAAACCATGAACCAAAACACATTTTGGATCTTGAGGTATTACCTAGTATGTTTATCATGACTTTTTTCAAAACTATGACATATACTTGTATTATTAATTATATGTGAGTATTATGATTGTTTTTCTTAAAATTTTGATGGATGTTTGTATGAATAATACATGAGATGTGAAGAAGGTGTTGAGACTATTTAAGGCGTACAACACACCTCACCTGAGTAAATAAATAAATGTGGTTTATCATACATGCATGGGCATTTGGGGTAATGTGGATCCATGGATTCGTAATAAGGTATTGAGGTTGGGGAACCACGATGAGCCTTCCTAGTATGAGTTTCTTGTAGTAAAGTATGCTAATAATAGGCGGTATGCCATCGTCTTGTATTGAGGCTGGGAAAACTACAGTATGCCAGCCCAGTACGGGTATCTGTTTAATCTGTAGGGTTAGTATGTATATCCCACTTGAAAAGAAAAAAGAAAATGTGCCAACTAAAGAATGTGCCCTATCAATAAAATAAGTATTATTGTCCAAGATATGAAATGACTATAATTACACAACTATGCATGAGCTCACCATCATAAGCTGACGTAAAAACTTTTTAAATATATATCGCAGTATTAGCAAGTTTACAAGAAAAGTTACGAGTCCATGCTAAGTCAGGTATCAACTGTGCATGATCATTCAGGTTTCAGGTGGGGTTTTACAATATATATATATATATATATATATATATATATATATATATATATATATATATATATATATATATATATATATATATATATGTATATGTATATGGCTGACTTCAATGAGGAACCTTAAAAAAGTGGGGAACCATGCATATAACATGCTAAATATATCATAAACAATTCAAATTAACATGTAAACAATTACATTTTATTTTTATTTTTTTCAGTTTTTTTGCATAAAAATACATGTAGAAGTTTTGTTAATAAAAAAATTAAAAAACCAATAAAAAATAAAGAAGCATAAAAATCATGAAAAGGTGGAACATTCTTTTTACAAAAATGATATTTTTTTTATAAGAATGGCTTCTACAAATCCTTAAATCTTTATATGCGAAAGCTCTGAAAATTTATTTTGAAAAAAATAAATTTTTATATGTTGTATTAATTTTTTATAATATATTTAACATATTAAATAAATGGTTCTCTAGTTCCTCACATTTTTTAGGTTCTCCATTGAACGTCACATATATATAAGGGGGGTCAAATGAGAAGAAACTTAATCTGAGAACAAAAAAACAAATGACGTAATGGTAAAACATTAAATATTTAATTCATGTTACATTAATTATTATCTCCCTAATTAATTAGTCATTAACATTTTATCCTCCACATTATCAAAATTTGTCCTACACATTTCAATATTCATCCTATATATATATATATATATCAAAATTATCATACGTTTATCCTATACACATCGAGATTATCATACGTTAATCATACACATATAGAAATTCATCATACATATGTCCTATGAAAATCGAAATTATCCTTCATTGTAATTAAGTTTGCTTTGAAAAAAAATATATTTTAAAAATGCTTTATGAGCTTTATTATTTAACTAATTTATGAGAGTTACGATAAATTAATAACTTATTTAACATTAAATACAATTATTAAATAAATGATTCCTATTGGTTTAAAATTGTTATTTTTCTTCTTAATGATATTTTGTTTTTATTTGAACTATCCACACAAACACACACACACATAAGTTGTCTAATAGTGTTCATATATTTTTAATTGAAAATCATAAAAATACCTTTGACATTCAGAAACGTGCTTGTGAGTCGTTTCACCAATTAATGGGAAAAAATCATACCGGACAACGGATTCACCAATTAATCATACGTCCATTTCGGATTAGGTTCAAATGAAAACCACTCTTTCGTGCAAGAACCGCGAGAACCCCGACGTAAAATGTGAATTTTAAAAAAAAAATCCACCAGTGTAAAAATGGGTAACCTCGACGTAAAAAAAATACAGCGGCGTAAAGACCATGGCCCACCTTATTTTGTCTTATTAGGTAAGGGAATATTCCCTTTTACTCCCTCCGTCCCAATTTAAATGTCTTACTTCAAAAAACACATATTTTAAGAAATATTTTGTTTGTATGTGGTAAAATGACAATAATATTCTTAAAAGTGGTGATTGTGTTTTGTCTTTTATGGGTAAAACTGGAAATTACATTTCTGTTTTTGGAAAGAGACATTTAATTTGAGAGAAACAAAAAAGGAAAGTAGGACATTTAAATTGGGACGGAGAGAGTATATTTTATTCAACTTTAATTGTGGTCCACAAATCCTTTTTGGATTAAAATAAGTTTGTGGTGGAAAAGTGAGTTTCGTAGTTCTTGCATGAAAGTGTGGTTCTCATTTTACCCTTTCCATATATATATAGGATTGGGTTCATATGAGAACTCCACTGAGTTGTGAGAACTAGAGAACTCCTTTTGACAATTCACCAAGTGACACATCACCACCTTTATAATTTTTTGTATTTTTTTAATTAGGGGCAATAAATTCTTTTACACACAATTAGGTATGGGGTTTTTGGTAATTTTGCACATGTAATGATTACTCCCTATAAATAATAATAATATTAATATTAATAGATTAACCCCCTCTCTCTCTCAAAAATCAAATTCAAACTCTCTCACTCTCTCTCTCTCTCTCTCTTCTACTTTCTCTCTCTCATCCCCTCTCTCTCACACACACACATCGGTCTCTTTCTCACTCTCTCTCTCTCTCTCTCTCTCTCTAAAATACACACACAATCTCTTTCTCTCTCTCTCTCTCTAAAAAACAAAAGAAACAGATCCTTTTGAACAGATCGATGACAGATAGGGTTGATTCAGATCGTTTGATTTAGGGGTGGTTCGAAGATGGATCTGGTTGCAGATGTCAATGGTGCAGGCGACTTTGGGGGTTTCCGTTGGTGGTTTTTCGAAGGTGGTGATGGTGGTCCGGTGATGGTGACAGGGAGAGGAGGTTCAATGGTGAATGTGGTTTTTCCGATGATGGGTTTCCGGTGGTTTTCCGATCTCTCCGAGGTGATCCGATGATGGTGAAGACGACGGTATTTTTTTGTTTTTTTTAGTTATTATTATTTCTATTATTATTATTATTTCTGTTTATTATTCTTATCATTATTATTATTATTATTATTATTATTATTATTATTATTATTATTATTATTATTATTATTATTATTATGTTTGTTTTGAAGATGATGATGTTTGATGGATGATGATGCTTTTTCGAAGATGCAGCAGGTTTTTTTTATAAATAATGTGCAGTATGATATTTTTATAAATGTTTGGTTTATTATTACATTGATGTAATATACATTTTGTTGATGTTTTTTAGGAGCATTTCACAGTGGTGTAATATGAATATATAGATCTTTGTTTTGGTTTTACACTAAGCGTATTTGTTGTAGTAGTTTGTGTATGGTAGGTTTACACTGGTGTAAACAACTACACCAGTGTAAATCTTTTTCAAAGTTTTTTACTTGATCTTACATTTTAACTGGTTTTTATTTCTTTTATTTTTAGGTTTCTTTATTTGTTTTCTTTGATTATTATAGACTTATGGAGCTTAATTGGTTAAGCATCAAGTGTTTTTTTTTTATTCTTTTAATAAGTTAATTTTATGTTTTAAATATGATTTATAAGTATCTTTTTGTGTTCGAGTAATAAAAATACAAGAATTATTATGTATAATTATTTTTTTAGTATTTTTAATAACAACCGCATTAAATACATCATGCGCGCGCATCACGCATTGCGCATTGGGTTTTTGTACCAAAATCCATCGGAGCGCATCACGCATTTTTAAAACCAAGGTGCATAGTCACTTTTGTGTTTTAAACTAATGTAAATAGGGAGTAGCCTATGTTGTTTTTCTCTTTTTGGTGCACACTAACTTAATGGCGTTTTATTTGTCATAATACCTATTTATTGTTTTCTTCTTTTTTACAGCATATTTAGGATTTTTCAACGCAGAAAGATGTAGCCGAAAGGGCTTGTGGTTATTCGTCAAAGCTGATGCCGGTGAGTTTTTTGTTTTGGACTCTTTGATGATATGTCTAATGATTTTTAGATTCAGAAAAAAGGTGTGCATCCTTTTTGGTTGTTCAATCACAAATGGGTTACACCAACATAAACAGTTTTTTTTTTTTTTGTTCAATCACTAATGGGCTACACCAATGTAAACAGGGGTTTTTTGGTGCTTTTTGCTTAGCATTTTAATAAACATTTGGGGGTTACACCAACGTAAAACATGTTTTTCATTTCTTGGTTTTATTAATTTTGTTAGGATAGATTTATTGTATTTTGTAAGTATTTTGTTTCTTTTTCTATGGGTTTTTACACTGGTGTAAATTCCTAGATTGTGGAAATAATTTCCATTAAATAACTTCATTTTTTAATTCATTTAAGTCAAAACATTTTGTTGTGTTATGGGGGTGTCTACACCAATAAAACGGTTGTGTCATTATTATATATGTCAGTTTGAAACATATGTTTGCCCGAGGCGTTTTTATAAGGTATACCCTTTTTTCAAACTTTTTACTTACTTGAATGATGGTACAGTGTCATACTTCAAATGGGCTGGGTTGGGTTGGGTTGGTTATTCAAAAAAATTGTAATTTAAATGCTTTTACTTCTCATATAATAAATTGAAAGACGTCACTTTGAATCGGGTCCCATAACCCTTTTTAGTGTGTTATTAATCTTTTGTGTCATTTGTGATATCCAAAAAGTAGTAACTGATCTTTGTCAATTTTTACACTAGTGTGTAAATAACGAGAGGATAGATGACAGAAATATGTCAATTTTTGTGCTTTTCGCTTAGTATTCTAATAAATATTTGGGGGTTACACCAACGTAAAACACGTTTTTGATTTCATGGTTTTATAAATTTTGTTAGGTAGGACAATGAAGAGAGGCGAACGATGATGATCAACATTTTTGGGGAGCAATTTGCGAGTTCAAGAGTTTTTACGACGTTTTTGTGGTGTTTTACACCAACGTAAATTTTTACATAAATGTAAAACTCGAGGGAGAGATCACAGAATAGCAGATATAAAAATTATGAACTTTTGAATTTTTACACTGGTGTAAAGAATTCTCATACATGGGTCCACTAAACAATGGATGCATATATTTTTTTAATTTTTTAATATGTGATATTTTTTGTTTTAAAAAAATAAATGAATTAAAAAAATAAATTAAAGTTAAAAAAATATGAGTATTTTAATTTTAATAAAGGAATAAAAAAACTAATATGAAATTATATTAATTTTTTCTCCCCCATAGCATTTTACCCAGATACCCCTTCTTTGACTTTATTATAATAAAAAATACTAAACAAACATGTCAAGCCAAAACATCTCATCAGTTGATCTTAACCATTGGATCATCAAGATCAATGGTTCACAAGAGTTCTCTAGTTCTCACAACTCACTTGAGTTCTCATTTTAACCCAACCCTATATATATATATATATATATATATATATATATATATATATATATATATATATATATATATACATATATATATATATAGAGATAAGGATAATTTAGAAACTCCCTTGAGTTAGAGAAACTCAAGAAACCCAATTGTGGTCATTGATCAACAAGCATCTACGGTTGAGATTAATTCTGATTATTTTATTTCACTAAATTACATCTCCTTTTTATTTTTTAAAGGATAAGGGTAATATAGGTATTTGTCCATCTCTCCTCTCTCATCTCTTCTCTCTCCTGACTCTCTCCCCTCTCCTCTCTTTGTCCTTTTACATTATTTCAATTTTTAAACCTTGTAATAGGTAAGAATCAGTCAGATTTGACTGTAACAACTTACGTGTTACGTTGTAACATGTTATATGTGTCATTTGTATGTATTTACATTGTTACATTTTAAAACATGTTACACTGTAAAAATAGCATTTTACATATTTACATATGTATCGTAGTTAATGGAGCATATGTAACCTGTTTTAAATTCAAACTCAAAAACAGAAAATAAACTGTCGTGACATGTTACATACATATTTACAACCTATTTACATTTGTATGATTTTTTTTTAACATATAATAACAGTCAAATTCATACTTCAACAAAAAAAAACTGAACATTCATACCCAAAAAAAATAAAAACATATCCCGTTTGTGACCACCAAAGATCCGCTGAAAAAGAACACGAGCAGCTACTGTTTTATCGTTTAATAAAGGCAGAGCTAGGACCCTGCACTAGAAAATAGTTATTATTAAGAATTAATAATAATAACAGACAAAAAATGATCTTAGTCAAATATATATTAGTAAGCTGGATACCTAGAAACTATGGCATGACTTATTCAATTAAAACCAAATAAAAAACTAAATAAAGTCAAACATATATTAGTAAGCTGGATACCTAGAAACCGATGTCCAAACACCGACATTGAATGTCTGAAAACAAAATTTCAAGAACTCGTCACAGTAAGGTCTTCTCATCACGTTGAATAATAATAATGATAATAATAATAATAATATTAATAATAATACTAATAATAATAATAATAATAATAATAATAATAATAATGTAGAGTTGATCTGTAAATAACTTATCCACCATCATCACCCCCACCCTCTGAGCAAACATCCGACACCACCATCATCAACACCACCGTCGCCCCAAAAACGAACCCCAACCGTCGCCCTCACCAAAGACCACCACCGAAAACGAAACGCCGACACTAAAAAACTTAAGATCCGTAACAGATCTGTGCAACATCCTTCTGACACAAAACCCTTTCGTCGTATTTCTTCCTGAGTAGAAAAAACCCAACACAACAAAAAACCAACCTACAAACAAGAAACCTACCTTGGTTTGAGTTTAAAGGGAGGGTGCCTTCTTTCGCTACTGGGAAAGTGACACCAAGCTGTCCTGAAAGTGACAAGCGAACTTACATAGAATCGAACTAATACATGTAAAATACTAGAGTAGAATAGATTATTGTGTTTGAGATAGTGAGAGCGGAGTGATTGAAACCCCCCACCATATTCAGATCTGAATCGAGAGAGAGAGAGAGAGATGAGTGTGTGATAGAGAGAGAGAAAGCAGTGTGTGTTTGAGATAGTGAGAGAGGAGTGTGTGAGAGATAAAAGAGAAGTATGTGTGTGATGTTTATTTAAAAAGGTGGGCTGACAAATGAGTGGGTTGAAGTTACCATCTTGCCCTTATGCTAAAATAAGGATAAGAGGGATGTGGAATCATGATGACCATTGGATGGGTTTCAATGGTTTCTCCAACTCATGCAAGTTTCCATAGGATACATATCCTATATATATATATACACACACACACTCGTAGGATTAAATACTTCCCATGGTAACATTGTTTTTCCTACTTCTCAAAAGATATATTTTGTTATTTTTCTAAATTTCTAATAATATGTTTCTTACGAAATTAAACACTTTTAGTTTCTACATATTCTCTTGTAGAAATTTATATAATAACTTTTATACCTTCAATGCTTCAAACTATTAAGACTTAGTTCTTTTTTACTTAAAAAATACTCTAACATTTTTATATTCTCGTAGATAAAAAATGTTTATTTTCATACAAAAATGCTCTTACACTCGCGTCAGGTTGTGACTGGTCCGCGGCCAGCCATGCTGAGCTAGGTGATGGGTCTTGCACGGGTGGATTGCACTCCATGTGTGGCTTTGCAGATCTTAGGCTCCGCAGAGGTGGAGACTCCGTGGAGATTGAGACTACGCGGAGGTCTGCTATCTTCCAATACTTAGCCATTTGAATGGCATTGGAGATTCTGTCTGCAGAGGTCTTGTGAGTCAACAATGTTGTAGAGTAGGGTCCATCTTCGCGCTAGGAATTATGACCCTATCCCTTCAAGTCCCCCAGTCTAGTGCGTCTCCTGATTATGCTGAAAGGTCGGGTGGGTGGTGGAACTATAAGTAGTGAGAGATGGGTGAAAGCTATAGGTCCGTGGATTGGATTGATTACAAGCTAGATCAGATCTATCAAGGTGCAGAATCCCTTGATAGACGTTTATGCAATCGATGAATCAATCACAATGAAGAACACGATAGAAATACTTATAAGCTGCTTGTCGATTGATATTATTTCAGTGGAACCAATACCAATTACAAGCTAATGACTGACCAACCCTAGCCTACACCCCATGCAAGGTATTTATACTTGCATGGGCCTCATCTGCAAAAGACGATGCACAGCAGAACAACAAAGATGCTAAGAGCATCTTCGTTGTTATACATCTTCGCCTAACTATCTTCTTTGTTTCCCAACTTCTTTGTTTGCTAGGGTAAAACACAAAAGACTATCATGCTTGACTTATAACAACGTCAAGCATGTTACAATTAACCTATCAACCAAATACAAAAACGATATTAATCTAGAGAAGCGTTTGTCACACAAACATGCACTAACAAACTAACCCTTGACAAATGCTCTCTAGCCTCCCGCAGTCTTCAGTCTTCAAGATAATGCCAGCTGCTGCCAGCATAATACTTCTTCTTCACATAAAGATCCACAACTCCCTGATAGCGATAACCCTGATGTCTCCGGTCATCTCTGTAGTAGATTTGTTATATGTACAACTTCTTCAAGTCCGCCCTGAAGAGGTTCACCAGATGCATAGGGTCATAAATTCTTAGCAGGCACTTTCCTTTCTGGTCTTCCATCACTGCCTCTGCTGTAATTGGTATTGGTTCCACTGAAATAATATCGATCGACAAGCAGTTTATAAGTATTTCTATCGTGTTCTTCATTGTGATTGATTCATCGATTGCATACCACTATTCTAGGTCACCAAGAATATCTTGAGGTAGCTTCTTTAGTGGAACCCTCTTCAAACACCTAGCAGGCTTATAGTATACCTTTATCCAAGGCTTGTTTGTCCTCGGATTTATCTGTGTCTTGTCCTTAACCCACTTGCCTTTCTGCGGTTTGAAGTAGTTCAAGTTCTCTTCTTTCTGAGTCTCAAACCTCAATGTTTTCTCTAAACCTCCAGCATACGAGTCATCGCTAGGATTTATCATTTTCCGCCTAGCCAGATCTCTGAGTTCCAATAAGGGTAAATAATTAAAATACTTCACACCTTTTGGAAAATACTGAACCCCGTCTTCTCTTTTCACCACAAACAACTTCAGCTCTGCATCATAAAACCAACTAACTATCCCGCTAGTTTCCTTCCTCGTGCTTGAAGCATCATAAGTCTCCATATAACTGAGTGGCTTAGGTTTGGACCTTTTCCACTTTTCCTTCATCCTCTTCTAACTTGCTTTCCTTGCAACATCAGGATCAGAATCAGTTTCTGGTTCATCAATAACTTTAGGGCTGCCTGATAGCATCTAAGTGATAGTGCACTTCATCATCACATCCTTCAATCACATTCTCTGTATACAAAGCTGGTGCAACAACCTCACTAGCTTCTTCCTTATTTCCCGATTCTTCCTTAGTCGGATTCCAGTCTTCAAGATTACCTGGATAAACTCACCTTCTTCCAAATCATACACATCTTCACTGTCTGATTCTTCAAAAAGTAATCCAGCCTCTTTGAGTTTCTCAGCTGCATCTTGAAAGTATACCATATTCTCAAAGGTAAAATCATCAAACCCTGGAAATAACTCCCAAAAGAAGCATCAGGTGTAAAAAGTGTGTGTAGGTAGAGGCATATCATCAACAAGCCTCTTTCCTGGATCACCAGCACCAGATGTCTCCACTCTAGTACCCGACTCCCCCTGAGGAGTAGTACTAGGCACACCAAGTGTTGTTGAAGCAGTTGTGATCATCATCACGCCTCTTCAACCTCAATTCATCACCCTTACACGTCACATTCTCCCCATGAGCTTGCAAGTGCTTCATCAACTCAGCATTATATTGAAGAAGCGTCTGTATCAAATCCCTATCCTTTGCCTGTAACTCTTGTTGAACCTCAGTATACTAAAGAAGCTTGGTGATCGTCTGATTAGCCAGCAACATCTGAGAGCTCAACTCCTCCACCCTTCTTTCCAACTGAATAATATGTGCTCTGTCTAGTAGTGATGTATCAAAACTGAAATCCAGATCAAAAACATCAAATATGTGTCTCTCCAGTAAATGTTGGGTAGTAATAAGTATGGAAGGTGAGGCTACAGTGGTTGTTTGGATAGTAGTGGGTGTGGATAATGTGGTAGTTTGGGTCGAGATGGTGAAAACTGGATCAGAGTGTGAAGCAGTTAGTGAACTTGGAAGCGTAGAGGCTCCAATTGAAGATTCAGCAATAGTTCCAACACTGGTAGTAACAGATAAGGTTGTTGTGTATGTGGTAGTGGCAAGTGGTGTGGTGGTAATGGGTTCAGTAAGTGGTGGTGGTTGTGATACTGTGACTGCTAAGGTTGTTGATGGCATCTGTGAGCTTGGCTAATGAAAAACTACTCCTCCTCTCTTCCCGTGACGAGTCAGGAGATGTGGAACATCATCATCACCGTCATCATCATCATCTCTTTTCCTTTTCTCCCCCACAGTGTCAGTAGGATGTGCCAACCTCTGTGGTGAGTCTGCAACAATCTCACTTCCGGAATTAGAACTGTCACCATCAATACTTGGTGAAGAAGGTATAATATGAACACCCGAAGACCCTTATTCCCCTTGAATGGTACCAGACGGACCTGGGCGGTCCAAATCAATACCCAACTGCTATAAGAAATCATCTCCAACAGCCTGAACTTGCTCCTGAATAACTGGACCAGGCTGCTAAACAGGTTGCTGAACAGCTGGTTCCTGCTGATGGGTTGGTAAAAGTACGAGTGTTAACGAAGCTAAATTGATTGATTAATACATAAATGAATATGGAACAACACTACTTTGATGTGCCTTATGATTTTCAGGTAATAACACAAAAAGAGTGCAAATCTGGAGCTTTTGGAACATCTTGAAAACACAGAGAAAGCAACCGAGCAAGGAAAGATGAAACGGGTGTCCCGTGACGAACTTGCGTCGCCTACACCACTTCTGGCGTGGCCGACACCACTCACGTAGGAGAATGGTACCAAGGTGCGGTAGGACAGCAAGATTCCTTGTAGCCAAAATTGGTCTGGCAACGCCTACTACAAAAACTAACGTCGCCGACGCCACTCGCGTAGGCGACGCAAAAAACTCGCGTCGGCTACAGCACTTCCAGTTAACATCCCATTTTAATGTTTTTAATGCGTATCAAAACGGGAGTTTCGTAATTTTTGGTTTTAAAACACTTTGAAGGCTCATGATTATGTATCTTTTCCTCCATAACTCAATCCTATCAATCCCAATCATTCCCTTCAATTCAAGAACATCAAAACATACTATTGTTCAAGATTTCAAGATTCAAGACCCAATCATTGAAGAATCAAGCTCCATAGCCATGAGTGGCTAATCACTTTGTATGACACTTGGGAGTAGACAATTGAGGTTCTAGGGTTTAACATTTGGGTTTTTCTTTAAACTTTTTATTGTGTGATTGTGTGTTTGAACTATTGTGTTAGATTGTGATTAATCTTATGTTGAATACATTTTAGCTAATTGATCTTGTGCCAATTTCTAGTGTCATGAACATGGTTTCTTGCTCTAACACAAACATAGGGTTATATGTTCTAGTGTGATGAAGTATATTATTGTCCATCATTGAATGTTGATGATTCTTGATACCCAAACCTATTGAACAATCAATCCGTTAACACCAATTACATTATAGTTGTTTGACCCATTTGTGATAACCTTAGACTTCAACTGTTGAAACCCGGGTGTGGTCTTTTTAATTAATTGATTGCAACCTAATTTGTTTTTCACTATTTCTATTACTTTTCAAATCCAAGTTTTATTAATCAAAAAAAACTTCTTTCAACCAAATTTCTTAAACGAACAAAGTGCAACCTTCATAAGTAATCTAGCATCTTCATAAACAACATTTTCCAATCAACTAGACAATATTCACCAACCACAAACTCTTTGTGGTTCGACACCCTTATTGTCACTACTACATTAGTTAGGGTAATATAGTTATATAGGACATATAAATACTATTTTTGACCGGACCGCGACATCCGATCAAAGTTTCTTGCTCGGTTGCTCTCTCCTTCTGCTTCCGAGATGTTCCAAAAGCTCCAGATTTGCACTCTTTTTGTGTTATTACCTGAAAATCATAAGACACTATCAAAGTAGTGTTGTTCCATATTCATTTATGTATTAATCAATCAATTTAGCTTCGTTAACACTTGTACTTTTACCAACCCATCAATCACTTATTAGAGTTAGCAGTCCTTTGAGAGAATCTTGTAATCTAAGTATTGTTTTATTGGATCAGATGTTTTAGCATGTTTTGGCTTTTCACTTCATTTGTTTTTCTTTGTTTTAGCAGACCCAACAATGTTCCCACACACACACATATATATATATATATATATATATATATATATATATATATATATAGTGGAGAGTTAAAGTGAGAAGAAAATTTCTTGAAAGAAGAAAATGAACAAATTTAAACTAATAGGAATCATCAATTAAATAATTCTATTTAATGTTAAAAAATTATTAATTTGTTGTAACCCCCTTAAGTAGTAAAATAAATGAAACTCATAAATCACGTTTAAAACCTAACTTGCCGTGAAGGATAATTTCGATATGTGTAGGACATATCTAGGATAAATATTTATATGTGTAGGATTAACATATGATAATCTCGATATGTGTAGGATAAACGGAGAAAAATTCAATATATGTAGGATGAATACTGATTTGTGTAGAACACATTTTTATAATATTTAGGATAAAGTGGGATCAAGTTATCCTACATAGTGTAATTACAAAAACGAGAAGGGTGAGAAGGATACAAAAAACACACTGGGTCACGAAATATAATACAATGAGTCACAAAATATAACACAATGTCAACAAATATAACACAATGCTGAGGAAAAATGACACAATGAATTGTACAAATGACACAATGACGAAAATAAAGAAAAGATACAATGTAACATAAAAGACACAATGATATAACGCAATTTTTAAAAACTACAAGCTAAAAATCCAAAAAATCAAACCTAAAAACTAAGATCGTATGGTTTGATGAGACGGTTCCAATGTCGTTTGAATGGGTTAAATCGGACTCCGTTTGATATCCTTCCTACGACTTCCTATTTTTCTTTCATTGTGTATTTGATCCTAACCCAAAGTGTTAATGACTAATTAACTAGAGAGATAGTAATTAATGAAAAAAAAAAGTTAAAATATTTAATGTTTTACCATTATTCATTTCTTCTTTTTGTTCTCACAATAAGTTTCTTCTCATACAATCATCCCCTATATATACAGGGGAGGATTAAATTATAAGAAACTTAATATGAGAACAAAAAGAACAAATGACATATTGATAAACATTAAATACTTTAACACTTCTTACATTAATTATTATCTCTTTAATTAATTAGTAATTAACACATTATCAAAATTTATCCTACACGTATCGAAAATTATCATATGTTTATCCTACACATATCGAGATTATCATACGCTTATCCTACACATATAAGAGTTCATCTTACGCATATCTTACACATGTTGAAATTCTCCTTCACTTTTATTACGTTTGCTTTGAAAGTATATAACGTAAAAACTAATTATGAGTTTCATTTATTGAATTAGTTTAGGGGAGTTAAAAAAAATAATTCATTCAACATTAAACACAATTAATATATGAAAGATTTCTAGTAGTTAATATTTGTTCTTTTTCTTCTTACAAGTTATTTTATTCTCATTTGAACTCTCTAGTGAAAGGTTCAAATGAGAAAAAAAAATATCTTGTAAAAAGAAAAATAATAAATTTAAACAATTAAAACGTTCCAATTAATATTTATATTAAATGTTTGTAGCTCTTTGTAGTACCTTAATTAATGAAAATCATAATTCTTTTTATCAAAGTATATCCTTATAAAACAAATGCAAGATGCTTTTAGAATGAACTTCAATATGTGTAGGATTAGTTTGAGATGTGTAAGATAAATCTATGGTGAATTTCAATGTATAATATCAATATGTGTAGGATGAATATATAGATATGGGTAAGTTATATGTAGGATAAATTATGATATGTGTAGGACAAAGTGGTTTTGACTAATTAATTAGATAGAGACTAATTGACGTTAGAAGAGGTACATTATTTAATGTTTGATCAACATGTCATTTGTTCTTTTTCTTCTCAAATTAAGTTTTCTTCTTAAATGATTCTTCCCCTGTGTATGTGTGTGTGTGTATATATGGCTCCATGTATTGGCAGATCTCCATCTCATATTTGTGCAACCATCTATACGCGATGTATAGAGGGTTGTTCAAACAATTTTGAGGGTGTATCATTATCACCACCCATGTATATATGTGCGCATATAAAGGGATGTACAAACAATTATGGGAGTGTGCCATTACCAATACCCATGTATATATGTGTATGTATATTATGCGCTTTTGTAGAAATTGTCATATGATGTTGGTGGTATTAAATGTGGCCTACCTAAACCAAAAAGTTGGATAAAGGTAGCCATTATAAAAACCCCTTTGCAAAACTAAAAGAAGTGGACGAAAGGAGCAAACAATATTCCAGCGGTGGTTCAAGCAGCTCATAAACAGAAGGACCAAAGTGTCTAACTTCCTAGAGGTAAAAACCTTATCTTGTCTCCTAAGATCTCTGCTGTCTTTTACTTATTTTAAATTTACATGTTCATCAAAAACAGTCATGTGTTCTTTTTAACCCATCACTAAGATTCCATGGAAATAAATTATAAGCTGTTAGAATCATGACAACTTAAAACTTGAATAATAGATTCTTATTTATTTATTTTTGAATTTTGCAGAAAGATTGACTTGGATTATCTTTTAACTAAATATATATAACTCAGAAATATCATTGAAGTATTGATAAAATAATGATTGAAATGAAAGTTGATTAAAAGAAACAAAAGTGGATTGTCATTACAATCCATTTTGGTTAATTACTAAACTGTTGCCTTGTATTGAATAAGGTGATTTAAAGTCTTGGTTGTAAGGCTACGACTTGCAACCGTAACAATTTTATGTCACTGAAAAAGTCTTGGTTGTAGGGCTACATGCAATTTTGTTAAATGTAGTACCATAAGTTGTTCTCCGATATCAACACTCGGTAATCTTGTAGCAAGACTAACGGTGTCTATTTTGCAGGTTCACCAAGTATTCCAAGCCAAGTGAATACTCGTTCAGGTATTTGTTTCTTCAATCAACATAATAATTTAGTGATTGAAGGAGCAATGGAAGGAGTTGATTACTTGAGAGATGAGAGGAGTAAGGCGCAGTTTGATGTGGAAGCAATGAAAGTTGCTTGGGCTGGTTCTCCTGAAGCTTTTCAAGTATGCGATCGAATGGCGAAGCTCGTCGCTAATGACCCTGTACGATTCTTAATCCAATTCAAGTTATGTTATATTGCAATTTAGTTGCTCACAACGTGTTTGTGCATGCTTTGGTTTCATAATCTGTTGCTAATTTTCGAATATGTAAACACTAAAAGGACCACAACTTCACACACACATATATAAGGAGGAGAAGGCTTATTTCAAAACCAATAATATATTCCGAGCGTCAAGAACCACATAAATAACTAGCACGTCTTGCTTTAAGTGTAATACATACATAACCACCTACCCCACTATCTCACTAAATTATTTATGCACTAATTACAAATATTTTTGTATTTATCCTAGTTTTTAAATTAATAATGATATTTATGTAATATGTGCATGTAATCATGACAATAAAAAGCCAATAAAAGTATAAGATTTTGAAATTTTGATTTTTAATTGGCTTAGTTTACTGGGACAAACCCCAAATCTTTTTATAACACCACCCATCACTATATTAGCTAATATAGAGCGTATTGGTGGTCGTCACAAGTCAACTCCATCTATAGTTTTTGTCTTTTAGAGGGTGTTTGGGATTGTTTATTTAACTCCAAAAGTGATTTTGGTCAGAAGTGTTTATTGACTTATGACTTTTCGAAAAGGAGTTTCTAAAAAAGTGTTTGGATTAGCTTTTGTGGTGGAAAAAGTTAATAAGACAATAAGTTGTTTTTCTAAAAAGTGTTTGGTTTAGCTTATTAGTGTAAATTGACCAAAAGCCAGGATTTCTAACTTCTTGAAAACAGTTTTTCCACCCTTATTGAAAAGTCAAAACCAAAAGTGCTTTTAGTTTACACAAACAGCTTATTGACTTATTTGCTTTTGAAAGAAGCCAATAAGTCAATAAGTTGTTTTGTAACTCAATCCCAAACACCCTCTTAGTGTCGCTAAAATGCTCCATATTGAAAATGCTCTATATTTGCCAATATAGAGCATATTGGGAGGCAAATCTATATAAACACCTCGCTCCACACCTACTTATATGCATCATATTGGTTAATATAGAGCGTATCTGCGGTCTCTACAAATCAACTCCACTCATAGATTTTTTGTTTTAACGTTGTCAAAAATGCTTCATATTGAATAATATGTAGCATACTTAGGCTATCAAAATAGGGAATTGAGTGTCCGATATCAATACCCTCCCAATAATGGTGGTAGCTTTTGTCTCATCAATTTTTTGAGTTTGTACAATTTAAACGTATTGAAGTGTCAATATAACTATTTGGAATTTATGTGGATATGGTTGATTTGAGAGAAGTATTTATTTTCACTGAAATTCTCGTTTTTCTTCGATTAACTTTCAAAAAAAAATCAAATCTTGCTTCTATTTTTAATGCGCTTTTATTCTCATAGTATTAATTGATGGTGGCCAATCATTCAATTTCTGAGACCACCTGTAGTGGCCCGTTGTTTGGGTGTGGATTTTACCAAAAACGCCCTAAAACGTCGGAACCCACCCCCCCCCCCCTCTTTTTTGAGGGCCAATCAATACTCTCCAAATGGAGTGGGAACATGGAATTTTACCCCGTTACACATGGTCTAATGCTACCTCTATAAAAAAATTGTTTTTGAATAAAAAAAGTCAAGATGTAAAATAAAATACAAAAGTTTTTTCTTATTATGATGCAATTTTTGTTAACTTTTTTAGATGTAAAGTATTAATTATTTAAAGAGCATTACATGAATAGTAAAAACGTGGTTATAAATAGTAATTTACTTTCAAGTTGCCACTTAAATCTGAGTTTTTTAAGTTAGGTTATTGCCCCTAAGTAAGAGCAAACGTAGTGGCAAAGAAAAACATAATTAGCGCCATGGGGACGGTATGGCAGCGTCAATTGGGGCGCGAATTACCCCTTTCACGTCCATTTCATCCACCATTACACATGGTCTTATGACACTTACTCATATAGCTCCATCATACATAAAGAGACTTATTATGAAAACCGTGCATAATCCTTTTTTCTTGTTTTTCACATTGTCACCAATTGTAGCTCAACTGGTTTCTGACTCCCGTTTTAAATTTAGTATAGTTGATCTGATTGTTGGATGGGCCTTGGGGGTTGCGACTATCAACTGCTTTATTATCCAAAAGGGTTTGTGTTTGGGCCAAAACTAAAAGAAGTCTCAAAAAATTGCTCAAATATATACTATATCTTTGGGTTTGAAATGGCCCATTTAGTTAAAGTTTAAATGTATCTTTTTCCTTTAATTGTAAAATTTAATTCATAAGTTTATTAAAGCAAATGAATGTTATACCATAAATTCAACCATCGTTTGTGAATAGAACTTATAGACTATAGATTATTGATTATTGATGTACTAATCTAACACCTATCGAAAACATTTTTGTGTATATCACGACCTTTTCGTCTTGAATTTTCACTACCGATACCGAGTTCCCACTCCGTAGCATGGGGTAATTTTATTGGTTATATATAAAATCCCATAAAGCAACCAAGGGGATGGATAGTACTAGTGTGCCGGTGGCGGCAAAGCCAATGAATTGTTTGATTGTCGGACTTGATTGAAAGCTTTGCTACCAAAAACGTTTAGAGAGCCTCACGATTCGCGAAAATAAGTTCAATTATTTTGCTACACAACTTTTGTTTTGTTTATTTTATAACAACATCGTTGTATTGTGATTTTTTTTTATATATGATTGATGGGTTAGTATTACAGGAAGAGGGCCCATTAGTTTGTCTCGCCCAATGCCCAATTTTTTTATCATTTTCGAGGACGGCTCTAGTGAAACTTATTATCAGTTTTTTTTTAATTTTATAATATGAATAAATAAATAGAAGAAATATGAATAGTTATCACTACCTTATATTTTTTTTTTCAATTGAGAGGTGTGCACACATTCAATCCTTTTTACCCCCTAAATTTTCATAAACTATGCACATTTTATATTTTCTTTATTAACTCACACAGTTCTCTTCTTCTTTATAGCCCACTTCCTTTTATTTTGTGTATATATACATGCATATATATATAATTCATGTTCTTTGTAGGTTTTTGAGAAGTTTAGCAAGCCTATGCTTGGTAGGAAAGAGTTGTTCAAAAATACTCTTAGAAAAACAGCACATGCATGGAAGCTGGTCAATGATCTTCATCTAACTGGTAAGGTTTACATTAAGCATGCAAGAATAATGAATTTTAAATAAATCTCTTGGCTTTTTGCATTTAACAATGCACTTATTGTGAATCTCAGAAGAAGAAGCAAAATGGTTGAGACATTATATTGATGAGCCTAGTTACACTGATCTTCAATGGGTAACTTCTTATCATTTCCTCGTAACATTTTTCGTCATTAAAGGCTATATTAGCGCCGCTGACCTTTATTGTTAATGTGCGATCATTAGGAAATGTTTGTCCCTGCGTTAGAAGGACAAGGCACTGAGGAACAAAAAAAGAAATGGGTGCCTTTGGCCAAAACAATGCAAATTATTGGCACTTATGCGCAAACAGAACTTGGTCACGGCTCCAATGTTCAAGGTCTTGAAACAACAGCAACATTTGATCGTCAAACGGATGAATTTGTGATTCATAGTCCTACTTTAACTTCAAGCAAAGTGAGTAAGATGGTTATCATTATGTTACTTAATCATTGTTCCATGTATATACTTTCCTTTACTTATTATGCTTCTTGATGTCTATAGTGGTGGCCTGGTGGATTAGCTAAAGTAGCAACTCATGCTATTGTTTATGCTCGCCTCATAATTGATGGTCACTTCTACGGAGTTCATGGTTAGTCTAGGCTACCATTTTGGTGACATCGAAAATAAAGCTACACGTTATTATTAACTTTATTTTTGAAAAAAATCACGAAATTAGCCTTTTTAACTATTAAAGTTACAAAAATAGCCTTGAAAAAAGTTTGATCGAAATAAATAAGGGAAAACTAATATAAACTAATGATACAATGATATGTGACAAGACAATCTTGCGATGACACAAGTTTCTCCTTCGCCTGACAACGCAAGAGCATGAATTGTTGTGCGAGGGCGGAAGAGAAAAGATCTGTCATGCCAAGAATGGCAAATGGCATGTTATCATTGGAAAGTGGCCATTTTGGTATGTTGTGACACATGGCTGATTTCATGATTTTCCCTTATAATTATTTCTTGAAGGCTTTATTGTCCAACTAAGGAGCTTGGAGGATCACTCACCTCTTCCTGGCATTACTCTTGGTGATATCGGGATGAAGTTTGGACATGGGACATATAACACCATGGACAATGGAGTTGCAAGATTTGATCGTGTGCGTATACCAAGAGACCAAATGTTGATGAGGTGTGGTCACATATATAAATTTGTCCCCATATTTTCCAGTCATTTTTGGTTATTTCAAAGTGCTTATGCTTAATAAATTATGCAGGGTGTCACGGGTTACAAAGGAAGGAAAGTATATGAAGTCTAATGTTCCTCGACAACTTGGTTACGCAACTATGGTCTCTGTTAGGCAGACAATTGTGTCTGATGCTTCCAAAGCACTATCTCGTGCAGTTTGTATTGCTACAAGATATAGTGCTATTCGAAGACAGTTTGGATCGCGTGATGGTGGACCTGAGACCCAGGTTTAATTATAACAAATTTAGTTGTTATCTATATATGTTGATTGTTGTATACCATCTTAATGAGTTCATTCAGCTTAGTAAATGATTAAATATATTAGTTTTGTTTTTGTTTCAGGTGCTTGATTACAAAACTCAGCAAAGCAGACTTTTCCCTTTGTTAGCTTCTGCATTTGCCTTCAGATTCGCTAGCGATTGGTTGAAGTTGTTGTACACAGATGTGAAGCAGAGATTAGAAGTTAATGATTTCTCTACATTACCTGAGGTGCATGCGTGTACTGCAGGGTTAAAATCCCTGACAACGGCTGCAACAGCTGTGAGTGTTTCGCGGCTCTTTATACATACACAAAGTTATAGAAAATTGTAGTGTTTACCATGTTCTTTATAGGAAGGAATTGAAGAATGTAGAAAACTATGTGGTGGTCATGGTTACCTCATCAGTAGTGGGCTTCCTGAACTATTTGCATTTTATGTTCCCGCTTGTACATACGAAGGCGAAAATGTTGTCATGCTACTTCAGGTATTGCAGCAATATCCTACACATGAATCATCTTATTTGCTTTCCATGAAGTTGAAGTTTAATTATTTCCTTTTTTTTGCTCGTTCAAAACTCATTAGGTTGCACGGTTTCTAGTGAAGACAGTCTCTGACCTGGGAAACAAGCAGCCAGTTGGGACAGCAGCTTATCTGGGTCGAGCCTCGCTTCTAGTGCAGAAAAACTGTGTTGTTCAAACTGGTAGATTATCTTCATCAATGGCCTCTTAAACCTGTTCGTTCACTTTTATAGAACTACTTAGATATTTACAATTATCAAACATGACCAGCAAGAAAGTTACCATCTTTAACGGCTTTACGCCTTTACTAACAACAATGGCATGCAGCCGAGGACTGGCTAAACCCTGTTGCAATACTGGAAGCATTTGAGGCAAGGGCTGCTAGAATGACTGTCGGCTGTTGTCAACGGTTAGCCGAGTTTAAAAGTCCAGAAGAAGGTAGTTATATCTTCAGTCTTATGACTGTAAATATTGAAACCCATGCGGTATTGTGTGCAGTTGATCAACTATTTATTAGAGTACAATGAGAACAGTTACAATAAACCATAACTAAATATATTCTATTTAATAATGACAACCATGCTAGATTTAAACTCATGTGAACTTGCTACAGGTTTTGCAGAACTATCATCTGATCTCGCCGAGGCATCACTTGCACACTGCCAAGTCATTGTGGTGTCCACGTAAGCTCAGCCGCTTATCTTGTTTGTACACGACAAGTTTTGCTTGCATTTGATTAATGTGAAAAGCATCTATATTCGGCAGGTTCATACGGAGATTGCAACAAGACATCCTCGGAAGAGGAGTGAAACAAGCTTTAGAGGTGCTGTGTAATGTCTATGCATTATTTCTTCTTCACAAGCATCAAGGTGATTTCTTGGCCACAGGCTATCTTACACCCAAACAAGCCTCACTCGCTAACGATCAACTTAGAACTTTGTACTCTAAGGTTAGTAATCAATAAACACTGAAACTTATTTTTTTCCATCGGAGACAAATGGATGGGTGAAGAGGGTTGGGTAACAAGTCAAAACTGGTCGGTCGGGTCATGTTGACCCTCAAACGATTTAAGTATGCCAATATTGAACACATAGCGTTTTTTTCTAGTTTACTGACTCTTTAAACTTCAACATAGGTCCGTCCAAATGCAATAGCGTTGGTTGATTCGTTTAACCACACGGATCACTACTTGAGTTCAGTTCTCGGACGTTATGATGGAAATGTGTATCCAAAACTCTATGAGGCTGCATTGAAAGATCCTCTTAATGACTCAGATATAGCTGATGGCATCCATCAATATGTCCAACCAATACTGAAGCAGAAGCTACACTCCTCTAAACTATAAAACACTCATTATGGTGATCATTGAACGGGCTTAAAGTTTTAGTTATCGTTTTATGTTGTAAAAGTAACTTAAGAGACTTTGGGCTTCTATATGTGTAACCGGTTACATTTGTGCAAAATGTTTGAAAATCATCTTGCACATATATTAATCACTAGTTGAATAAAGAATAAGGTGTTTGATTAACTACACTATATTATATCAGTTGCGGAATATAGTTAATTTGAACGTCACAATGTTGTTTTAGGTGAATATTTGGATTTTTTTGCCAAAATAGTACTACATGACGGGAATTTGGTGCATTTGGGGGGTGTCAGATCAAGATTTAAACTTTTGGTGAAACCGCAAGTTCAACTTGCGGTTTCTCTCTCCTACTCACCAAAAGTGCATGATTCAAAAAGGAAACTGCAAGTTCAACTTGCGGTTTCTCTCTCCTACTCACCAAAAGTACATGATCTCTCCCACCTAGTCAACGACCCATAAGCATCGGGGGTCTTCTCGAATAGTTTTGGCAAAAAATCCTGGTATCGGGTGTCTTCTCTAATAGTGCAGGATATTTGATCCAATCTTTCCCACGTATATTCCGGACCACGTTTGGCATTCCAAGGGCAAAGTGCTAAAAATATCAAAAGTTAAGGGGGTTGTTGTGAACAAAAACAAAGTTAATGGGATGGTGTTAAAAAAGGTTTTACAATCGAATATTTGTAGCTGTTTATTTTGTCACATTTGTTTTGCTTTGTTATTCGGTCGAAGTAGTGAGGCAAAGATACAAAAAGCCCAAGAGGGAGGCAAAGAGGGTAGTGACGGAGGCAAAGAACATGGCCTATAAGAAGATGTATGAACGTCTAGAAACTAAAGAAGGGGAACATGATATGTTTAACATTGCTAGAGCTAGGGAGAGTAAGAGGCAAGATCTAGGGTTGGTGAAGTTTATAAAAGGAGAAGACGAACATATTCTAGTAAATCAACACGACATTAAGCTAAGATGGCAAACATATTTTTGCAATCTTTTCAATGGCGGGAGAGCTTGCCAACAAGATCAGGACAACCACATCACCCAAAGGCTGCCGCCGAATAAGTGCTATCGTCGAAATATTACACTAGGAAAAGTGAGGGCTGCACTCAGGAAGATGGGAAGGGCTAAGGCAGTTGGTCTAGACAACATACCGATTGAGGTGTGGAAGTATCGTGGAGAGGAAAGAGTCAAATAGTAAACCAATTTGGTGACGCCCAGTGTTGTGGGAATTACAGAGGTATTAAATCATACCATGAAATTATGGGAAAGGATTATTGAGGCTAGAATTAGAAGATAAACTCAGGTTATGGTAAACCAATTTGGTTTTATGCCAGGACGGTCAACCACATAAGCAATACGCATTCTGAGGAGGTTGATGGAAAAGTATAGAAAGAAAAAGCGCGATCTTCATATGGCCTTGGATAGAATTCAAACCCGTACCTTTCTCATTCATTGGATTGGTAAGAGATAATTACAAAGAATAACATTACTAGATATATAATCTATTACAACCCCTCGGGTCGAAGCGGGATGAGACTGGATCTGAAATCTAGTCACAGAGATGCCCAAAAAATAACTAAGAGGCCCCAAATCTTTCATAGCGAATTCAATAGCAAGGTTCACCATGAAACGCTGACGAAGACTGTCAGAGGAGGTGGCCAGAAGTATGTCATCTACATAGAGTAGTAAATATGCCGTGTCGCTGCCCAGTTGAAAAGTAAAGAGTGAAACATCACACCTGCTATGTAAGAAGCCCAAAGATAAAACGTAATCTGTGAATCGTTGATACCACGCCCGTGGAGCCTGTTTTAACCCATAAAGTGACCTGCGTAAAAGACACACATGATCTGGAAAATTTATGTCCCTGAACCCCATTGGTTGGTGCATGCAGACGGTTTCCTGTAAGTTTCCATGTAAGAATGCATTTGTAACGTCTAACTGATGCACTACCCACCCCTTAGCTAGGGGGAGAGAAAGTACAATACGTATCGTGGCCGGTTTAACAACCGGACTGAAGGTCTCACCACAATCTATGCCAACCTGTTGGGAGCGACCATCACACACAAAACGTGCTTTGTATCGCTCCAATGTCCCGCCTGGCTTGAATTTATGTTTAAACAACCATATGGAACGTATAATATTCACGTTAGGGGCACGAGGTACTAACTCCCATGTACCGTTTCTAATTAATGCATTTTACTCGGTAGTCATGGCGGAAAACCATTCCGGACTGGCCAAGGCATCGGTGGGGGTTTTGGGTATAGGTAGGATGGCGAGTGTAGTGGAAGTGGAAAGGTTAAAAGGGTGTTTGGGTTTGTAGATGCCGCTCATCGAGTGGGTATGTATGGTATGGTTTGTTGGTTGGGCTGTGGGTGAAGGTGGGTGAGGAATGGATTCGGCTGGGCCGGTTGAGTGATTGGATTGCGGCATTAGTTGGGATGGGCCAGAGGGTGTAGGGGATTGGGTAGCCGTGGGCTGGGGCAGGCTGGTTGAGGGAGTTGGGGGCGTGGGTGGCAGTGGGCCGGAAGTGTTTGGAGTTGGGCTGGAGTGTGGTGTAGGTGTGTTTGGGGCGAATGTATGTGGGCCAGGTCTGACGGTGGTATTAAGGTGAGGGCATAGATGGTATGGAAAGGGGTCACCCAGAAACTCGTAGGTAGGGGCGGGTCAAACAGTTTGGGCGAAGGGGAAGGTGCTCTCGTCAAAGGCGACATGGCGAGAAATAAAGAATTGTTTGGTGGTTAAGTCAAGACAACGGTAACCACGGTGAGTTGGTGGATACCCGAGGAAAACACAAGGGTGGAAGCGGTTTTCAAGTTTATGTATTGTGGTAGATGGGTGGAGTGGGTAACATAGGCAACCGAAGACACGGAGGTGATCATAAATGGGTGTGGACAAGTATAAAAGTTCTGTTGGAGTTTTATTATGAGTGGTTTTGGAAGGAAGGATGTTTAGGAGGTATGTGGCGGTTTCAAGTGCAAAATGCCATAGGTAGGTGGGAAGTGAGGCGTGAGCCATTAAGGTGCGGACCATATTATTTATGGTTCTAATTTTTCGCTCAGCCTTACCGTTTTGGGATGATGTGTGGGGGCAAGATAGACGGTAGAGGATACCGTTAGTAGTAAAAAAGTTTTGAAAGGAATGGTTTGCATACTCACCACCATTATCACATTGGAATGTTTTAATGGTACGTTCAAATTGGGTTTTAATGGTGGAGGCAAAGTGTGTAAAGGATGGGAAAACTTGTGATTTGTGTGCAATGGGGTAGGTCCATAAAAAGTTAGAATAATCATCAAGGAATAACACATAATATGCCTGAGGAGCTAACAATGGGTGATGTCCACACGTCACTATGAATGATGTCAAACGGTTGTAAAGTAACATTACTAGACGGAAAAAAGGTAAACGAATGCTTTTACCAAAAATACAAGACTGGCAAATATTATTAGAACAAATATCAAAGTCTAAAACATTAGAAGTTTTTAATTTATTTAAAGGTGCACGTCCTGGGTGGCCAAGACGGTGATGCCAAACTTGTGAGGAGATAGCAGCAAGGGCGGTTGGTTGGGAGGTGGAAGACCCGAACAGCAAGGGATAGAGATCACCGCTGCTGTTGCATCGTAGGAGTGGTGCCTTGGTCTTGTAATCCTTTATAAGAAAATGTCACACCCTCAAAATCCACTTGCGGAGTTTTACCGCGAGGCGCATGACAAACCAGGATCCAAGTCAATGATCACAATAAACAATACTAAATGAATTTCAAAAACATAGTTTAAAAATCCCAAACATCAGCGGAAGCTAAATATCGTTACATAACCAAAGGAAAACCAAATGTTCAATGTTCAAAGACCATGCGACCCTAACTAGACGCCGTGCAGACGCGTGCGCCCTAGTTCCATTGTGCTACCTTAGCGACCTGAGAAAACATGTAAGAGTTTACGTCAGCACAAAAAATGCTGGTGAGTTTACAGGTTTGTAATCAAAGTTCCAAGTTCAACCTGTCCATACTATAACAATTGTAAACCAAGTACGCTAGCTAGGCGCATGTTCCATTACTACTGCGATTGGAAAACCATTACTAACTCGCAAACCAGTTGTTGTGCCCGAATAGTAAACCTGTTCCTGTTTGAGACAATATGCACCCGCCCGGCCCTCCAAGCCGACGGGTGGGGTTGGTCACTCCCAATAGCGCTATTCACATTTCCCCGTTGTGCAAACCAGCACATTCATGGTTTCCCCCTGGGACTTCCAAAGATCGTATAGTAATCCGTTTGAAAACCCATAGTATGACAGTTGTTACCAAATAGTTGTTTAACACATGTTTTCTCCCCCAAAAGTGAAAACCAAGTAAAGTGGGGCCGTAAACTCACCTTAGGTTGCGTTACTTCATATAACAGAATAAGTCAACAAGCTATGCTAGCCCCGTAAAGCGGCGACCTAACATATGACAGTTACAAGTACTTAGACTAATAACCCGTAGGTTAGTTAGTCCCTAGATGTCCAGACCATAACCAAGTTTGTTTGACAACACGTTTACTGTTAACATGACCAAATGTACAAGACTCGACATCCCATTGGTGACCCGAGACTTCCCGTGTTACACTTGTATTTATAAACACATAATCATGCAGTCACACTTAACATACGTTAAAATCCAACAAGTTTTAGCACATAGTTCAATTAACACATTATTGATCCGAACACATGTTACTGAGTTATTAGACATGTTACGAGGTTCCTAGCATGTTCCTAGGTGTCAAAACGGGTCTCGGAATGCTAAAATATACTTACAGCAGCAGTACTGGCTATTAGGAAAAGTCAACTGGCAATTACGTTGGTCAACAGGCAATTAGGAATGCTAATCGCCTATACATTAGGCGATTAGGGTCATGTGGTATGCTAATTTTGGAGTTTGTAGGCGATTAGGGTCATGTGACGTGCATTTCATAACTCATTAGGGGATTAGGGTCATGCAGCATGCAAAAACAAGTCATGTTAGGTGATTAGCCCCCTAATTGCCTAAGGAGTAGGCGATTAGCCCACTCTGGTCGATTAGGACTGCTAATCGCCACCTGCACGTCTGTTCCGGTTTTTCGCGCGTTTAACACTCCAAATCAAACCCAGAACGTGTGGAAACCTCCAATATCAATCAAACAAGTATCCTAAACATGTTTAAACCAAAATACTTCGTTTAACCTTGTTCTAGCAGTCCTGGATGCAACCACGTTTCTAAAACATAACACAAGTATCATGTAATCATCTCATTAACATGCGTAAACATAACCCTAGTGAATCAACCAATCAGATTTCCATACCACCCATCATCATAAATCAGTAACTACCCTAATATCATGTTAACAACCCTTCTTGAATCTCAAAAATCCTATCTTTTAATTAAAACATACACATACAACATGCATAATCTCTAGAAATCATATAATAACGATTATCAACGATTTTCAGAAGACACAAGTGTTTATGAACAGGTCTGGACCATTAGGGATTCAATAAAAACATTAGTAAAGATTGCATGGATGAAAACCACACCTTAAGATTATGATTGATTGATGAATTAGGCTTGAAAACGCGTAGTTTGATCCAAAATCGTGTTCCAGAGGTTGTGTGGGTGTTGGGATGAGTTGTGGGGCGACTAGGGTTGATATTATGATGTTTAGGAGGTCAAGTATTGTATTTATAGTCGTTTTTAGTCGTAACCCACGTTGCAGGCGATTATGGTTCAGTTGCAGGCGATTAGGGTTGCTAATCGCCACCCCCTTAGGCGATTAGCCCCCTAATCGCCTACTAGGCAAGGCTACTCGCCACCTGGGTAAGGCTACTCGCCACCCTGTAGGTGATTAGCTCACCCTAATCGCCTACAGGGTATGGTTTCAAGTATTTTGCACGTTAAACCCCGTTTTAACATATGTTAACACATTTTCACATACCGACAAGTCACATAATGATTGTAAACACATAACACTTGCAAATAAACACATTCACACTCGTTCACCAATTCCCGGGACTCGAGACTTGCATGTTCCCTATGCTTTGACGATTCTCCGAATCGTCACCCCTTGTACACTTGGTTAAGGACTGACATCTAACGATCCTCTAGGCCAACATCTAATGATTCCCTAGACTCACATAACAGTTCCCGAACCATAACCCGACTCAACTAACCCAGTTAAGTACAGAATACGCGTGACTCGCTAAGGTAGACTTTAATCTAGACGACGTTGCTAACCTGAATTTGCAGGGTGTCACAGAAAACCAAACGGGTCAAATTCTACAGAAACAGAATTGTCCGTAGTGAGACAACGGACATATATTAAATTTTTGACAAGTCTAGGGGAATAAAGGACATTTTTTAATATAAAGGGTGGGAAAGGTTTGGGTAGGTATTTTGTGCCTTGTCCGAGTACGGGAAGACCATTACCCACAATAATATTACGAGACAAGCAAGAATTAGAAAAGGAATGAAAGTCACCTTGTTCATGTGTCATGGTGGATGAAGCTCTTGTGTCCATATACTAAATAGGATCCGGTTGTGGTAGGCTGTAGGTGGTTGGGCCTGTTGGGGGTTTGGTGCAAGCAAGCCGGATTGGGTGTTGTTATATATGGGCCTGTTGGAAGATGGGTAAGGGGAAGGAGGTGTGGGCCAAGAAGGTGGGTGTTGGGTTTGGTGGGCTTGTGGGTAAGGGTATGGGATAGGCGGCCACTGTGGAGGCCATGGGGTATAGGGAGTGGGCCAAGGAAAGGTTGGTGAATACCAATTATGTAGATAGGTGTTGTCGGTCATTGTGAATGATAAGTGACAAAAAAAGAAACAAAAGTAATGGGTACTTAAAAGATTAAAGGTGAGGGGATAAGGCAGAAGGGAGAAGGGATATTAGAGCAGAAGCAGAAGGGAATCTTAGAGGGAAAGTTGAGGGTCGAATGGATCCTTAATATTATTCACGTGGATAATATTGATATGTAGAAAGAAAAAAATAAAATAAAATAATGGGTAGGAACAATTTTAAAAGGGTGAAGTGAGGTGACTTGATAACAGTGGGTTATCAAGAGATTTAAGAAAGGTGTAGAATATAAGGTAGGGTGGAGAACAGATGTGACAGAAAGGTGCAGAGGAATGTTGACCAAAGAAGTTGTCGACAGAAGAAAGAGAAGGCTGCAGAGGAATGACCGCGAGTAGGGTTTAGGAGAGGGTATTCTGGACTCGTGATACCATGATAGAATTCAAACCCGTACCTTTCTCATTCATTGAATTGGTATAAATAATACAATGTTATCTCTTAACTATGGTAAGAGATAATTACAAATAATAACATTACTAAATATATAATCTATTAGCCTTTATAGATCTTGAAAAGGCATATGATAGTGTGCCACGTTGTTAGGATCTGAGAGTTTGATTTGTTAAGATTTGTTTAAGTATGAAATATATGAATGAATACTAAAGATGGAAAGTGCAGCGGAAATATAAACTATGCAATCTTAACAAAGAGATCAATTGCTTTCAAACAAGTACTTTTCATTCGTCATCATAGATTGTGAAATACTAGTACAAGTTATTACAATTTCTTCCCCTCAGCCTGATCACTCAATACTTTGTCTGTGCAGAGAATGTGTGAAGTGATGAATAGAACAGTACAGGCACTATTCTATTTATAGACAGACCAAAGCACTGATGACCTAAGACTGACGTCACCTAGACAGTGATAGCTAACTACCTCAACAACATTAAACATCTGCTAGACTAAACTACTGTTACATTGAATAAACCACTTATAGCTAAACAACTGAAAGGTAAACTCTGATAGTCTTCAACATCTGCTGGAGCCTAAGTGCTGTTGACTTCAACAGACCTTTGGTCTTTGTCAGCACTTTGTCTTTATTCCTTGTCAGCACTTTTTTCGTCAGTAGTTATCTTCAATCAGCATCACTTTGGTTCAGCAGCACTTTAGTTGTCATCAGTTTGTGTCATCAGTCGTTTGGGAGGATCCTTGTATAAAGCATTGTTTTATTGATGATTAGCAGTTAGAATATTTTGGCTTTCAATCATCTGTTCTTTTCCAGGTTAGCAGGCCCAACAATCTCCCCCGAGAACAGATGATGCCAAAACTGGTCTTTATTCTTGATCTTTATTCCTCATCAGACTCTCTCTAATCTGACCCTTCAATTGAAGTTCAAAGTCAAAAGAATAGAGATCATCAGCTTCCCTTTCTAGTTCTGTAGGATCGATTTCGAAGCTAAATCTGATTTTGATGAGTAAATAGAGATGAACACACACTTGAATATGACAATAAAACCCACTAGATTGATTAGCAAAAGATGAATACAATGATATCCCCCAAATCTCTCTAGAATGTGTGTTTGCAAAAACCCTAATCTATCAATCTATTTATAGCCTAAACACACTTAGGCCAATTACATTTAGGTCCCTAGGGTTAACAACTTACTAATACAACCACTAAACAAGAAAACCATTTTTCTAAAGTAATAAATATATTTTGTCTAAACAAAATATATTTATTATCCATAGCGCTTTTCTTGATCATAACTTGAGCTTCACTCATCGATCTATTATCTGGATTTCTCGAGTCGCCTTACGTGTTGACCGCGACTCGTTTGACTTTGACTTTTGTTGACCGAACTTTGACTTGTTGACTTTAACTTTGTTGATAACATTAGACTACAAATTTTAGACCCAACAATCTCCCCCTTAGTCTAATGTTATCAATCTCTGGTACCATCTTCAGAACCATTAATCTCTACATGTTGTGATCTTGTAATTTGGCAAAGCTTCAGTCTCAAATTCAGTACCCAACAAGTTCCAAACTCATAAGGTCCATGAGATCATCTGCACTCAAACTGTATGCATCATCCATGGAGAGTTTCTGGATCTTTCCATTAGACCTGAGCAAAGTCAATTCATGGGTGGCTTTGTCTACCTTCCATTTTAGAATTTTTGAGTCTGATGGATTTTTGGGTTGCAAGTTTATTGATGATAAGTTAGGTGACGGAGGTCTCCCAATGATTCTTCTTAATTCTTCACTGATGGGATCAGAGAAGTAATTGACCTGGTTGAAGATCCCCTCTTTCACATAAGTTTCAGCAAATTTTCTTTGATCTTCTTTAGACATTTACTTTTGCCTTTTGACTTGTCTTCTGGCAGCATTTGTAATATCTGATGAGGGGATCAGAGTTTCAAAGGAACAGGTCTGATGGGATCTTCCACCTTGTTCATCATCAAAATAAGTTGGCTTTGGTGGAAGTGTTGGATCAGTCTTTGTTTTCTCTTCAAGCTTCTTGTAAGTTTCCACCAACCTTAATTCAGACCATCTGGCTATGTTCTTCATCTCACCATATCCAGCATCAACCAGTTCAACCCTCATTCTTCTGAGCTTCAAAAGTCTGACAGGGTCTTTGCCCTTCCTGAAATCTGGTATATCAGCCTTTTGATTTTGTTTCTTCAGCTCTTCAATTCTTTGTAGTTTTTCTTTAAGGGCTTGAATGGTCCAACCGTGAAATGTTTCCCTTGGGCTTTGTAAGGCTTGGTGTCCATTATCTGATCAAGAAGAGACTCTCTAACAATTTTCACCATCTCACCACTGATGGGCTTTGCAGACATGGACTTACTTTGGTCCTTGGAAAAGTCTTAAATCCTTCCTAATTTGCCAAGTTCTGCTGAATGGATGCCCTGAGCAGTCCTGTCATCCTTCCCTTTGCATTTCTCTTTGATTATCAAGTCTGTTTTGCTGACCCTTCTGTTTCAAGTATTCATCAAGGTTTCTTGGTTTAGGCAGGTTCAGGCTTGAAAGAGATGGGAAAGTTAGTTGTGAAGCATCCTCAGTATTTATGGAAATGAAGTCGGTATATCAAAATCAGGAAACCCCAGCCCCCACGGTTTGAACACTACACCCCAGGGCCCAGACCCTTCTTCCTTGCTCTCCAATCTTCTCATCCCCGCCACATAACCCCTTCATAACCCCTTTTGTCCCCACTCTCTCTCTCTCTCTCTCTCTCTCAAAAAAGAACACACATCTGACAATGCTCCCTCACACATACCCAACAACCGACTCCACCCACCTCACCACCTTAATCTCCACCGCCACAACCCCACACCAAATCTCCACCGTCTGCACCGCCATTACCCTCTTCCTCACCCAACACCTTCCCCACCAGACCCTTCACTTCTTTTCCACCACCTTCCCAACCTTAATCTCCTCATTATTCGGTTACAATAACATTAACAGCAACAGCAACAGCTGGATTGATATTTTATCTCCCGTTGCTGACGTCGAGGCTTTTAATAAACTTTATGATCTTTTTTCTCCCTCTGGTGTCTTATTAACCTCTATTAAGGAAGTTGATCGTTTATCCCTTGTTAAGTATGTCTTTCCGGCTGACCGCTTCCCCAATTGGGTTCGGGTTATGTTACAAAGCGGTTGTTCTGAGGCTTTATGTAATTTGTGTCCATTGTTTAAGGATAAGTTGAATATTATGGAGTATTACTTGTTTTGGTTTGCTTATTACCCTCTTTGTAAAGCTAGTTGCCATAATACTAATAACATTGTTAATCATAATGTTAATGATACCGCGGTTAGTTCTAAGGTAAGTAGAAGATTTAAGTTAGAGAGTTTGGCTTATAAGTCGGTTTCGTTGATTGGTAATGTCAGGAAACGTCGTGGAAATGAGCGAAAGAATAAGAACGGGGATGGGGATGGGGATGGGGAGTGTGGTGATTTGTATGTTCGGCTTTTGAATGCTTATCTTGGTTACTTTGTGCCGTTGAATGAGTTAAATGGGCGGTTGTCGTACGGAAGTTCTTTGTTGCATTATTCGTCGAGTTGTGATACGTCGGTTTTTGAGAATGCCGAGTTTTTTGTGAACACGCTTATACATTTTTGGTTAGTGGGTAATGATTTTTCGCCTTTGTCGGTTAAGTTGTGTAAGACGTTTGGTGTTGACCGTGTTGTGCTTCCTCTTCGGACGATTTTGGGTGAGGTTCCTCCTGTGGATGGGTTGGGGGAGGTTGTTAATGTGTTTGTGAAGTATATGAATTCGAGTTTAGTTTTAAATGGTTCGGTTGATATGAAGTATATGGATGTGTTTCCTAGTACGGGATCTGTCGGTTATTGGAATTCGTGTATACAGAGGCCGGTATATAGATACATTTTGAGAACATTCTTGTTTTTTCCTTTGGAAAGTTCCTTGAAGAATGTGTCTCAGGTGTTTTCTCTTTGGGTTAACTATATGGAACCGTGGGCTGTTAGTTTGGATGAAGTTTCAGAGACTCGTGCAAATGCTGATAGTTTGAAGGGAGATTCTGTAAAGGAAGTTAGTACGTTTTGTTCACGTGGATATACGTCATCTTGGCAAGGTTACGTGTTATCAAACTATCTTTTCTACAGTTCCTTGGTTATGCACTTCATTGGGTTTGCTCATAAGTTTGTTCACTCGGATCCAGAACTCGTAGTGCAGATGGTATCCAAGGTTTGTCCAACTATTGTTAATTTTTTATTATGTGATGATAATTATTTTGTTAGTGTTTCGTGAAACTGCTTAATCTCAGGATTTTTTATCGATAAAACTAAGCTCGTGTCCTGTTTGAGCTTGAAGCTCCGGTCACTTAGTTAGTTAGTTAGTTGGTAAGGCAACTTATATATGCATTGGAAGACAGCAGTTGAAGGAAACAATCATGAATGCATAGTTATCAAAGGCGCTAGGCGCACTCAAGGCGCATAGGCCTCGCCTGGGGCCTAGGCGTGAGGCGCAAAAAGAGCAAGGGCATGAGAAAAAAAAAAAGCAAACAAAGAAAATAAAGTAAAAATATATTAAAATAATACAATTTTTCATCTAGTTAGCATCAAAAGTTTTAAAACATTTATGTATTAGACTATTAGTGTATAGAAGCAGATTTCCTTACATAAAAGTAGAAATCTGGTTGGAATCTAGCCATAATTTAACGAATTTGGCTGGAAACTCTCTGGAATTTGGGAATCTAGCTGAAATTTGCGCCTAAATCATCACCTGGAGAATTAAAGCGCAATTTCCTCAACTCAAAGCGCAAATGCATTGCCTCGCCTAAAAAATGGGCCTAGGCGCAAGAGGCGAGGGCTTTTAACAACTATGCATGAATCAAATGTGGTATCAAACAACTGCAATATCTAAGCAAACAATCATGAATCATCCGTTTCCACCAGCTAGTTCTGGATAATTAGATTATTCAATTCACAATCTTGTTTTAAGGATATTTTTATCAGTTCATGCATTTCAATCTTTATATGCCCATATTAATGAAAATAATAAATAATGATTAGGGAATATCTGCTATTCCAATGTGATAAATATTTATGCTGGTTGTCTTCCGCAGGTTGTAAATGTATTAACATCATCCATGGAACTGTTGGACCTTATTAAAAATGTGGACACTGTTTTTCATTCCTCTCCAGCAGGATCATCTACGCCGATGCTTAATTCATTGTACAGATTTGTTCCGTCAATCCGTGAGCAATTACAGGTAATAAACTTCTGTTGCAAGTTAACTTGTTCGTTTAGATAGCTGCGCAGTAGACATATTGAATGAGAATACTTAGTGGTTCATTTGTTTACATCTATCTGAAATTCTGAATGTATTTTTATCTTATTAGTTATTGTGATTATTGCATATGAACTTTGATGTGAAATGAATCAAATGATTTAAATGGACAAGCTTTTTGTCTTATTTTTAAGCTCAACTGACTAAGGTGACATGTAGTGCAAACTTTTTTTAATTTACCTTGACTTTTGATGTGCTAGGACTGGGAAGATGGTCTATCTGAAACCGATGCTGATGGATCCTTCTTGCATGAAAGCTGGAATAAAGATCTGAAACTATTTAGCACAAGTGAAGGCGGTGGACAACAACTTCTTCAGGTTTGTCTTTTTGCTCTCTTCTTGTTACACTTTTCTTTGAAAATAATAATCGGTATAAAGGCAGCAACACCTAATGTGCTTTGCTTAGCTTGTGGTTTTAACTTTCAAGAAACAGAAATGGAAGGGGAAAGTTTCGCGTAGTTTATGGTTTATTAGGTCATGATTTTGGTTAAGTCATTTATATACCACATGTGTTTTATCTATTTTGGCATAGTTAGCAATTTGAAGCCCTTTAGTTATGAGTATGCTGAGTCGGGTTATGGTTTATTTTCTAACCGGTCAAATGGGTAAGATTAAAAATTTTGATTAACAGGAAACAGGCCGAATAGGTCAAAGTCGGTTAGGTGTATCTTTTTAGTGCACAAAACCTTCTAATCATTTTGTTAAAACAATAAATTATAATTTTTAAAGTAACATAGGTACTTAATTGTCCGTGAGTGTTGTCCAAAGTTACAAATTGTCTTCCTATTTTCACTGTCTGCTAGCACTCGTGATCTCTCATCCACGTAAAATGACCAAACAATAGATTTATGCCTCCCTTCTTTGACAAGTACCTCTACCGCCATCTCCATCTTGCACCACATTATAATATCCGATCCGACCACCTTACTAGTTACGCCATCTCCACCTTGCACCATGTCATAATATCCGATCCGACCGCCTTACGTAATCCCAACCCATTTCACTAACAGCGTAGCCGCTACATATCCCCATAGTCGATTCAAATGTTACACTTTCAACTTCAAGTTAAATCAGCAAGACATACAAATAAACTCACATCTAAACACACCCTAGAGGCCCACACATCATCTTTTTGGCCACCTGACAACCATCTTCATACTGTGAAATCCCACCAACTTTCTAAACACAAAGAATGGTAGTTTCATAACCCCAACTGCAAGTACATGCAGACATGTGAAATTGGGGTGTCGTCAGGAAGGAGAAGCAGGAATATAGTGATGGTTCAGCAGGTGGTGGTGATAGTGCGTCACAGATGGAATGGTCTTAGGTGGTCAGAGCTTTTGATACGTGAACTGGTGGGGGTGTTTGGCATTTTATGGTTGGGAAAGAATAAGTAGAGTTATATAATCCTTCAAGAATAAGTAAATAGGTTGTTTGGTCATTTTGCTGTGTGACAGACTAGGATGATTTATGTGGTTGCCCTGTACCAAAAGTTATGATTCTAGTTTTCTGTAAATACATTTTTCTTGATCACAAATATTTTATGGTTCACCTTACCAAAAGCTGCGTGTTTTGTTAACCTGTTGGCATCATCCTGCTCTTTTTTGTCAACTTCTTATAATTGTTAATGTAACTAGTTTTCATTCTTACTGCAGCTCCTTGCTCTGCGTGCCGAGTCTGAGCTTCAAGCCATCTCAAGTGAAAACCTTCATAGCAGCCTACAGCTTCTAGCTTCCTTAAAAGCCCAAATGGGTTGTTTATTTGGTGGCAATAGCATACCATCTCCTATCCGGCCAGAAAGCAGCAAACTATCTGACAAGTCACGTCATGAAGTATTCCGCCCTAAAACAGCTGGAAACCGCCCTACAACTGACATAAGGTACAAGGGTGACTGGATGAAGAGACCAATCTCCAACGACGAGGTTGCTTGGCTGGCCAACCTACTGGTGAAACTTTCTTGGTGGCTAAACGATATTCTGGGGCTCAACTCATGGGAAAATGGTGATGTGGGTCCCTCCACATGGTCATATGTGGAGGTTCCTGGTGATGCCGGCGCCAAAGTTTTTGCAGCCAAGGATACGTCCAGACTGGGTCGGGAGGCTGTGAAGTTGATGAGGCAACATGGTATAAGGGTGAATTTGAGAACGTTCGCTTCAAAGAAAATAGTGTTGGTGTTACTTATTGCCATTGCTTATAGCGCGGTCAAGAGAATGTTTTCGTAAAGGAAGTTTTCGTCTTTTTCATGTTTAAACGCATGGCCAGTTTTGAGTAGATAGACGTGTGTAGATGTCTGAAAGGTATAATTGAAACTACGAGATTTAAGCCCCAAACTCTTATGTTCTTGTGAATTTGTAATACAATACATAGGAAAACAGCACAACAAATATTCACATAGCTAACCGCTAACTGGGAGTTGGACGCTGTCCAGGTTTACTCAAACACCACTATCCCAAGGCTGCTGCCTAATCCTTGTGGGTCGAGGAAGTCGGAATTTTCAGTTTTTACTTTTTTTACTATGTTGGATTGATTGCGAGTTGTGACTGGGTTTTTTTCTTCTATCGTTTCTTATACTAAAAATAGTATCAGATTGGCATGTTGGAACTAAAATGAGTGTATATATTGATTTTCTATATATCTATGAAGACACTCAATAGGAAAAACAGGTTGTAATAAATGGGTTAAACGGTTTAAGCTTGTCATACATGTTAAATTAAATGGTTTGAACTTATGTGCTTGAACACAACATCATCAAACGAGTTGGATGTTGTAAATCAAAACCTTGATTATTTTTCATGGCATGTCAAATTTTACCACTCTTTAAAATCTAGTTTGTAACTCCAGAGTTGACCGTGCCAAACATGTGTTGTTTGAAAGCCCTTGGGAAAAAGCGGTGTGCTTTGGCTAGAATTATGATGGATTTGGGTTGTAAAATTAATAGAAATCATTACTTATGGCTTTGGATATTGGCACACCCCTCACATATAACTGCACACCCATGCCCCCTATACGTCGTATATAGGGCTATATGCGGCGTATAGGGGTTGCACAAACTTTCACGCATCCATCTATGTGCCGCGTATAAACCTATACACGGCGTATAGCTCCTGACATGACTCTGACCGATAGGCATTAATAATACGTGACATATGAGGGTGTGCAACGAATTTGAAGGGTGTGTAAATACCATTACCCTTACTTCTATAACATCTTTTGGCATGATAAAATTAGAATGATTAAGAAAGTTATAGTACAGGAAGCCTCATAAATAGTTATACAAAAATTGGTATGGGCCTCAAAATATACAACCTCTTCCAAATTGTCGTTACAAAGGAAAAGGAAATGAGAAAGAAAAAACAATTTAATGAGAGTGAATAGTCGATTCGTCTCTGAGGTTTGAGCAAATTTGCTACATCCATCTAAAAAAGTTTTTTTTCTCGTCTGAACCAATAAGGTTTGAATATTGATGCTAAATCCATCCAAATTCCAAACTCCATCCAAATCAGTCAATAAATGAGGGGCAATCTGGTCATTTTATTTAAAGGGGGGAATTATTCATTATGTTGGTTTAATAGCTAAGTACAGCAAGCTTACACATTTGATCAAATCTATGGCTGTTTGATTTTATTAGTTAAAATGCAATCTTATTTTTATAGTGTTCATTTTAATTGGGACTATTTTGTTACATGCTTCAAATGTTATAGTACTTTTCAGTTTAAATTGAGGTTGTCTGATTACATTTGTAGGGTACTCAATTGGGTCAAGCCCAATAGCCCAAGAAACCAAAATCATTAAATGTAAGAGTGGGTCAAGCCCAAGCCCAACAAGGAGGCCCATTAGGGTTTTACCCATCCCCACTCTATAAATAGAGGGGCAAACCATGCCATTCAACTCAGATTGGTCTTACCACAAGACCTCTCTCACTCTCTCTCTCTCTCTCTAAACTCTCTCTCTAGAGTTATTCTCTAATAATACTTTCAGCAGCAGAAGGCCGAAGCCTTGAAACCTTCAAGCACGCAAGTTGCTGCTGTACATTCTTAAACCATGCTGATTCCACAACCAAGCTGGCCCCAACAGCCACTACATGTGGAATCACACTCTTTTACTCGCAAGTCTCAGCCCTCCTCAGGCTTACGTGGTTCGTCCCTAGTTGTAACTTGGGATCAAGAGTCTCTTTCTTCAACATCATACTCTTATTCTTTATCTTTTCTTTAGTCAACAAAAACAACAACTTTGCTTAAAGCCTTCGAAGCTTAGAACACATACCAGCTTTCTATCAAGTTAGGTCACGGCAAGTTAACCTTCAAGGCAATGTACTTCACCTTCATGTGCAAGCAGCCTTCCTTCGTACACATGCAACCTTCCTTCTGTCACATGAAGCTCATTTGCTATCTTGCTTAGAAATCGACCATTCGGTCAATATAATAATCCACCATATCTCGGATTAACTTCTCGACATTTGTTCAAAAACGTGACTTGCTAAAAACCTCTGTAAGTGCATCTAGCTACAATCATCTAGTGATACTTATCTACCTTGTTGACGCTTACAAGCATTTAAACTGCCATAGTCATTTGATAAATGAACCATCTCCTAAAGGCTTGTGCCCAAAATAAAGATATTTCCAAAAAATATTTTACAAAATTATGGGAATATCGTCCAAAGGAGCATACATGTCGGACATAGATGCTTTTAATCACACAACTCGAGATAACTTCGCCAATACAACAAACAAGCTTAGAAAATCAAGCTCAAAAGGCGAAAACTTAAAAGGTCAATAGCCGATATGCTGAAGCTAATACAAGCTAACAAGGAAAGAAGCAAGTAATGGAGAAATATCCAGCTCCATAGCTTCCATCCAAATAAGGGCTTAGCAAGCTGCAAAGCTTATCAGCTTAAATCCTTATAAGTTTTCAAGCTCCATAACTTCCATCCAAATAGGGGCTTAGAAAGCTGCAAAGCTTATCAGCTTAAATCCTTATAAGCTTTCAAGCGCATCAGTTGCTTCCACCAAACTAAGGGCTTATCAGCTTAAATGCCAATAAGCTTTCAAGCTCATCAGCTCAAACCCCCTAATAAGCTTTCAAGATCATCAACTTAAACAAGTTTCAAATTTTATCGGTTTAAACCGATAACACATTCCAAAACTCATTATGCTAAGGTTTGTTGATATTTATCCTACCTACACGAAGGTCTCTACAAATAAACACTCACCAAAACAACAAAAGTTGGAAGAAAGCGCAAAGATAATGAATCGTTTGAGTCTAGTATAATGTACATACATATATACATTAAACTAGACTGGGGGGCTGATGTTGTAGGGTACTCAATTGGGTCAAGCCCAATAACCCAAGAAACCAAAATCATTAAATGTAAGAGTGGGTCAAGCCCAAGCCCAACGAGGAGGCCCATTAGGGTTTTACCCATCCCCACTCTATAAATAGAGGGGAAAACCATGCCATTCAACTCAGATTGGTCTTACCACAAGACCTCTCTCACTCACTCTCTCTCTCTCTAAACTCTCTCTCTAGAGTTATTCTCTAATAATACTTTCAGCAGCAGAAGGCCAAAGCCTTGAAACCTTCAAGCACGCAAGCTGCTGCTGTACATTCTTAAACCATGCTGATTCCACAACCAAGCTGGCCCCAACAGCCACTACATGTGGAATCACACTCTTTTACTCGCAAGTCTCAGCCCTCCTCAGGCTTATGTGGTTCGTCCCTAGTTGTAACTTGGGATCAAGAGTCTCTTTCTTCAACATCATACTCTTATTCTTTATCTTTTCTTAAGTTAATCAATAATAACAACATTCTGACTTTGGGTTGATCCCAAATCAGAATCATAACAACTAAAATATCAAAACTCTTGAACCTCCCATCTACGTTTATAACGTAGAGGGACACCACGACTTGCGTTTGGTGAACAGAAACCCTTTAACCCTTTCTGACGAGTTCTTTCATGCTGCTGGTCTAACCCTTTAAGCAGCAGACGAGGTCAGAAGCCTGACGACCTTGGAACGTTCAGACCCTCTCCGAATCTATATTTGTTGTAGCAACAGCTACCAAAAAGGATGTCAAATTGACAATTATTATTAGAATTAATATAAATCATAATAAGCTTTAGCACATGTTATTCTATATTAGTTTTTTTTTTTTATCAAAACAGTTGACATTATCTAACTCGAAATTATCGTGACTGCATATCGCATATTTTGTATGTTGTTAAAAACTATATTTTTATGTACAATTTTTAATAATCTTAATTACTATCTAACTCGAAATTATCGTTTTACATCTTCGTTCGTACTTTTTTTCCCCGGTTCGTCCTTTTCGACCTGCGTTGTATTTCCAGTTCGCCCAACTTATCTTGTTGACGTTGTCCCTTTTTTTACTAAATAATCTTAATTACTATATATAATAATAATAATAATAATAATAATAATAATAATAATAATAATAATAATAATAATAATGGGGTAAGGAATTAGGTGGGGTTTCGTTTAGAGGGTGGGCAACCTGTGGTTGCTACCCTCACCGTCTAGTAAAGGGTTTTTGCTCGCCGATTCCTTTGTCCCCCAACTCATCTCGAGTTCGGCGGTGCATGGTGATGCATGCTCTCAGTAGGGGATGCAAGCATGACGATGAGGTTGTATCGTTCGCCGTGGTCTCGGAAGATGTCGAAGATTTCATTGTTGGGATACGGAAACCATGTCAAGCGGTAGACGACGCAAACCCACGTCACCCAACCGGGATGGTTGGGGATGTTGCCCTCCTCGAGCGTGTCTTTTCCCTCCCTATTCAGACTGTTAAAAGCATCCCCCCCAGTTGTCGTCTGATGTTTGCTCAAGTGTTAACAGGTGCTTTACGCAAAGTAGTGGTGTCGCCAGGCTCGGTTGACAATTGGGTCCAATTGTTGTTGCTCCCACGGTTAACCCTGAGGGTGGTCAGACCGTCCTCCAGGCAAGAGCGAAGATCAGGGAACAGGAAATCTCTGCAGTGTAGTAGCATCATGCAAGCGCTTGGAGAATGGAAAGATGGGTCTGGGTTTGCGGTCTTGGTTTCTTCCCTCTTGGATAGCGTGGGGGAGGTTGTGGTATCTAGGGGAGAAGCCGGAATGGGAGAGGACAATGCAAGCGAACCTAATATAAAACAATGTCATAGAAAAGTCAGGGATGGTCATTTCACGGCGGCGGTGAAAGTGTTGTGCTCTAGTGGAGTCGCCTCTCTATGTGAATAGACCATGAAGGCCCTCATTGATAAACACCCAGTGGTGCCGCCTCCATCCTTTCCTTCTAACCCTATCACCCAACCCGCTATATCAGTAGATGAAGGTTGTGTGCTTAAATGTATCCGATCTTTCCCTAAAGGGACGTCTTGCGGCAGGGACGGGATACGTGCCCAACACCTGTTGGATGCTATTGGGGGCGAAGGCTCGGTGACTTCCTTGGGTTTACTCGCGGCCATTACTGAAGTTGTCAACCTATGGCTTGGGGGGGCCTACCCTAAGACGCTTTCCGAGTTCATTGCATCGGCCCCCCTCACCCCCTTATTGAAGCCCGATAATGGAATTTGGCCTATTGCTGTGGGGGGTATTTGGCGAAGGTTGGTTTCTAAGGTGGCAATGAAGAAGGTTGAGAAAGACATTGCCCAGTATGTCACACCCTCAATTTCCACGTGCGGGGTTTTACCGCGAGGCGCATGACACACCAGGATCTTAGTCAAAGATCACAACAAACATTCAACAAACATGCATTCATATATATATATATAACCAAAATATCATGCTTTGAGCCGTAAACCAGCAGCGGAAGCATTTCTTGTTTACAACCAAAAGACATATTAAAGTTTACAAAACATTGTTTATACGTTTCAAAATACTAGACGCTGGGCATGACTCCATGCGCCTAGTCCATTGACTGCTACCTTAGCGACCTGAGAAAACATGCCAAAAAGATGTCAACATATAATGCTGGTGAGTTCACAGGTTTTCTTTCATAAATGGGTTTTATAAGTTCCAAAGATCATATCCGTTACTACTAGGTTATAAGAACGTTAGCTAGACGTTAAGTATTTTTACTACTACGGTTGGGAACCCATTACTGAACATGAACCAAATGATGAAACCAGCCCAGATGACTGGGTTACCGATGCCTCGATAACCCGATAGTTAGAGACAATATGCACCCGCCCGGCATCCCCGCCGTCGGGTGGGGTTTGTGAGGCCCAATAGATCTATCCACATTTCCCTCGTTGTGCTTCCCGCACATTCATGGTTTCCCCCTGGGACTTTCCGAAAAGACCGTATAGTACCATAAAGTAACCATAGTATAACATGACCTTTAATAAATAAGTAAGTAGCATGTTTCTCCCCCTGAAAATAAAACAGTAAAAGTGGGGCTGTGACACTCACCTTAGGTTGCGTTACTTGAAAATAGTTAAGTAATTATGTTATGATAGCCCCAAATAGCGGCGACCTATCATAAGATATGTATAAGTATCCGGACTAATAACCCGCAGGTTAACTAGTCCCCGAATGTCCAGACCATAACCATAGACGCTTGAAAACGCTTTTGACTGATAACCCGACCGTGCCATACAAGACTCGACGTCCCATTGGTGACCCGACATTCCATGTGTTATCTAAATGCAAAGTATCATGCAACATATGAAGTTAAACACTTAGCACGCGCAAGAGTTCACCTAGTCTAGCATAACACATATTTAAAGTACAATTGAGTCCGAACACGTGTTACCAAGTCATATAGCATGTCCCGGGGTTCCTATCGTGTTCCTGGATGTCAAATCATGCTTCGGGATGCCAAAATACGCTTATAACAGCAGTACACGCGATTAGGAAACTAGCATGCAATTAGGAAAAGTCAACTGGTGAGTAGGGGAAAGTCAACAGGCGAGTAGGGGCTAATCGCCTGTCACATCAGGCGATTAGGCCTGTAATCGTGTGACATATCAGGCGATTAGGGCCCTAATCGCCCCCTGTGCTGCTGTCGTGCATTTTTGCGCGTTAAACCCTCCAAAACAGATCCGAAACATGTAAAAACACCCAATATCAATCCTAAACCATTTACCAACCCATTCCAAGCAAAAACCCCAATTTATCACTGATCTAACATCCTCTTTGCAATTATTTCCAAAAATGGCAGGGTACTAGGTTTCATTAACTAACCTTATCTTTCCTTAAATGGAAACAATCAGATTTCATCTCCTACAAGTTTGCAAATCAACATTTCTCTGTTTTAACACCTCCCTAGTGTAAATCCTAACAACATTCCATCATTAATCATACCATAATCATCCTAGATCTTCAAGAATCATCCAAATGGGTCAAAATGCACATTTTCATCAAAACACAACAACAATAGCTCAAACTCTTAGATAATCATCCGAATAACCTCTACATAACAGAAGTACAACCATTTCATGGAAATATTCATGTTATAAACACCAAGAAGATCAACATATGCATGTAAACTTCACATATAGCAAGTATTATGGTGCAGACTTGTTTTAGAACTCTTTTCAAAGGGTTTTAAAGACACAAACTTAGCAAAACAAGGTCTGGACTTTTGGGGAACCGAAACAACAACTTTACAAAGGTTAGAGATGAAGAACACACCTTGGATTTTATCAAAGAAAGGTGTGCAAGCTTGGAAATGGTGATTTTTGTAGCAAAGCAAGTTCCAGAGGTGTTCTAGGGTGTGTGGGTGGCTTAGGATCAGTTAGGGTTGCTCTAAGGGTGTTTGGGGAGTTAAGGGTTCTATTTATAGGTGTTTTGACCCGTGCATAGCAGTGTAGGCGAGTAGCAGCTCTTAGCAGGCGATTAGGGGCCTAATCGCCCCCTAAGCCTTCCCAATCGCCTGTAACATCTCAGATTGGGTTTTCGGCGCGTTAAACACTATTTTAACGCATATAAACACGCATTAACATACCAACAAGTCACGTAATGATTATAAACACATAATGCATGATAACTAACACCTTTACATCCGTTCACCAATTCCCGGGACTCGAGACTTGCGTGTGTGTGCTAAACCCGGTGATTCCACGAATCACCAATCGTTGTACACATGGTTATGGACCGACTCCCGATGATCCCGCGGATCATCGTAACGGCTCCCGATGACTCCCTAGAATCATCATAACGACCCGACTGATCTAGTTAAGTATGTAATAAGTATGACTCGCTAAGGTAGACTTACTAGTTTAGTCAACGTTACTAACCTGAGTTTGCCGGGTGTCACATCATCCCCCTGTTGAAAGAATTTTCGTCCCAAAAATTGCCCAAGGCCAAAAGGAAGAGACGAAAGAGAAGAAAAATTTTCCAGTTGCCACATCATCCCCCTGTTGAAAGGAATCTCGACCCGAGATTCATGCAGTTTCAGCAGAGACATGTCTTGATTCGAAAGCGCGCTTAGAAAATAGATGAGGATACTTAGCTTTCATCTGATCCTCCCGTTCCCACGTGAACTCCGGTCCACGGGTTGAGTTCCAGCAAACTTTAACAATGCGGATCTTACTACGACGAAGGCTACGGATCTTACAATCAAGGATCCCAACCGGTTCTTCCACAATACGCAGACGATCATCCACCTTGATCTCTTCGAGAGGAACAACCAAAGATTCATCCGCCAGACACTTCTTGAGGTTAGAAACATGGAAGACGTCATGAACGTTACTGAGTTCGGCTGGCAGATCAAGCCTATATGCTACCGGTCCAATTCGTTCCAGAATTGCGAACGGTCCCACATAACGAGGATTCAGTTTGCCACGTTTCCCAAAACGTATAACGCCCTTCCACGGAGATACCTTCAATAAAACCCTGTCGCCAACCTCAAACTCTAAAGGTTTGCGACGACGATCGGCATAGCTCTTTTGACGATCCCGAGCTGTTGCCATACGGTTGCGAATCTGTACGATCTTTTCGGAAGTCTCGTACACAAGTTTCGGGCCAGTGAGTTGGCTCTCACCCACCTCAGCCCAGCAAAGAGGAGACCGGCATTTCCGTCCGTAAAGAGCCTCGAACGGAGCCGCCTTGATACTAGAGTGGTAGCTATTGTTGTAGGAGATTTCCACCAGCGGTAGATGACTCTCCCACCCCTTGCCAAAGTCCATCACACATGCCCGAAGCATGTCCTCTATCGTTTGAATCGTCCGCTCGCTTTGACCGTCAGTTTGCGGATGATAAGCCGTGCTCATATCTAGCTGCGTACCCAGAGCCTTCTGCAATTTTCTCCAGAAATTGGAGGCGAACCGAGTGTCACGGTCAGAAATAATGGAGACGGGCACCCCGTGCCGAGAAACCACTTCCTTAAGGTATAAACGAGCCAAACGCTCGGGGCTGTCAGTATCCTTGATTGCGAGGAAGTGCGGAGACTTTGTCAACCTGTCTATTATCACCCAGATCATGTTACAACCACTGGGCGACTTCGGGAGTTTGGTCACAAAGTCCATTGTAATCTGTTCCCACTTCCACTCGGGAATTTCAGGCTGTTGCAGAAGGACGGACGGCTTCTGGTATTCAACCTTGACCTTAGCACAGGTCAAGCACTTGCTTACATAAGAAGCCACATCCGCCTTCATGTTCGGCCACCAATAGAGTATCTTTAAGTCTTGATACATCTTATCGGAGCCAGGGTGAATAGAGTACCGAGACTTGTGAGCCTCGTCAAGAACGAGTTCCCGCAATCCCTCGAATAGCGGAACCCAAACACGTTCAGCGAAATAATGTAGGCCATCAATCCTGAGCTCAAGGTGTCTATCAGCACCATGCATGGTTTCAGCCTTAAGGTTTCCTCCTTCAAGGCTTCTTGCTGCGCCGAACGAATTTGGTCAGGTAAACCAGAGTGGATAGTGAGCTGAACAGCCCGAACACGACGAGGTTTAGCGGATTCCTTCCTGCTCAAGGCGTCTGCGACAACATTCGCCTTGCTAGGATGGTATTTAATGGCGCACTCGTAGTCGTTAAGAAGCTCGACCCAGCGACGCTGTCGGGTGTTCAATACCTTCTGATCAAAGATATGCTGGAGGCTCTTGTGATCGGTATAAATGGTGCACTTGGTACCGTACAAGTAGTGCCTCCAGATCTTCAAGGCAAAGACTACTGCACCCAACTCTAAGTCATGGGTGGGGTAGTTCTTCTCATGGACCGTAAGCTGACGAGAAGCATAGGCAATGACCTTCCCGCGCTGCATCAACACGCAGCCAAGGCCCTGGATGGAAGCATCACAGTAAGCCTCAAAATCGTCCGTGCCTTCAGGCAAGGACAAGATAGGAGCAGAACAGAGTTTAGCCTTTAGCAGCTGGAAGGCTGACTCTTGCGAATCACCCCAGTTGAACTTCTTGTCCTTCTGGGTAAGCGAGGTGAGAGGTTGTGAGATCTTCGAAAATTCCCCGATAAAACGACGATAGTAACCTGCGAGACCCAGGAATTGCCGCACCTCAGTTGGCGTCTTCGGTGCTTCCCAATCCTTGATAGCTTCTATCTTAGCCGGATCAACATGTATCCCCTCAGCATTAACCACATGGCCAAGGAATTGAACTTCATGCAACCAGAAGGTGCACTTAGAGAACTTAGCATACAACTGTTCTTGCCTCAAGAGCTCTAAGACAAGACGCAAGTGTTCCCGGTGGTCCACTTCATTCTTGGAATATACTAGAATATCGTCAATGAAGACAATCACGAACTTGTCAAGATAAGGCTTACAAACACGGTTCATCAAATCCATAAAGATGGCTGGCGCGTTGGTGAGACCAAAAGGCATGACCAAGAATTCAAAATGGCCATAACGAGTTCGAAAAGCGGTCTTCGGAATATCAGCTTCTTGGACTCTCAACTGATGGTACCCCGATCTCAAGTCGATCTTCGAGTAGAAACTAGAACCCTGAAGTTGGTCAAATAAATCATCAATGTGAGGAAGAGGATAGCGGTTCTTGATGGTAACCTTATTCAGCTCCCGGTAGTCGATACACATACGTAGGCTTCCGTCCTTCTTCTTGACAAACAAAACAGGGGCTCCCCACGGAGATGAACTAGGTCGGATGAAGCCTTTCTCCAACAGTTCTTGCAATTGGTTAGACAATTCCTGCATCTCTGGAGGTGCAAGACGATACGGGGCTCGAGCAATAGGGGCCGCACCTGGAGCAAGTTCAATACTGAATTCGACTTGGCGGTAGGGCGGAAGCCCTGGTAATTCTTCAGGAAATACGTCGGGAAAATCGCAAACAACAGAGATATCTTCAATCTTCTTCTCTTCCTCGGACGAAACCGAAACAAGCGCCAGAATGGCAGAATACCCCTTACGAAGATACTTATAAGCCTTCATGCACGAAATGATACTCAAAGGGATCCCGCTCTTCTCACCGTGTACCAACAGAAATTCTCCATCCGGAAGAGGAAGTCGAATGACTTTATCGAAACAGACGATCTCAGCATGATGCAAGGACAACCAATCCATACCCACAACGACATCAAAGCTACCCAAAGATACCGGCATAAGATCAATAGGAAAAGAATAACCCGACAACTCAAGGTGACACCCCCTAAGGACATGTGTCGCTTCGACTTTCTTACCTTCAGCCAATTCTATCAAGTACTTAGCCTCTAAAGGTGTAGGTACCTTATCAAGCAATTGACTAAATCCAAGAGATATAAAACTCTTGTCGGCACCAGAGTCGAATAAAACTATAGCATAGCGATTATCAAGAAGAAACGTACCGGTAACAGTGTCAGGATCCTGTCGAGCCCCGCTCGAACCAATCACAAAGGCGCGAGCATTCCTGCCTCCGCCTCCGTTGTTTCCATTACCCGACCCATTCTTCCCTTCCTCGCCCTGCTTCATCTTGGGGCATTCCCGCTTGTAGTGACCAAGCTCACCACAGTTATAGCATCCCTGTTTTCCCTGGTTTCCCTGGGGAGCAGCAGTCTGAGGAGCGGGGGTAGGTGTAGCAGGTGGATTTCGGTTACCCTGAAGGTTACCCCTACAATCCTTCGCCTGATGCCCAGCCTTATGGCATCGGTGACAGCGGTTCCTATCATCACAGCGACCATTGTGGTGGAAACCACACTGGTTGCATTTTGGCAGCTTCCCAGTATAACCCCCCGGTTTTTGCTCAGATGGTGATCCCCCAACATCAAACCTCTTCACCTGCTGAGGCGGAGCGGAGCTCGAGCCCTTACTCACGCCTTCCCACTTTCGTTTGTTGCTCTCGGGAGCCCTTACAGTAGCGCCTCGGGGAGGCAAGACTCCTTCAGTCACCTTCATGTTGGTCAGCCTGTGAGTCGACCGAACCACTTCAGAATAAACAGTGAGGTTGCCCGCAGCCACCAACCCTGCAACCTCCGGCACTAACCCAGCAATATAGTGCTCAATCCGTAGGTATTCCGGTGTGTGCAAATCTGGGCACAACACCGCCAGCTCGTTGTGCCTAGCCGTATATGCTTCAATTTCGGACCCCACCATCTTATGAGTCCAGACCTCATGCTCAAGCTTCTGGATCTCATCCCTCGGGCAGTACTCGTTTTTCAAGAGTTGCACGAATTCTGTCCAAGGCATCGCATGGGCTTCCTCGATGCCCATGGTCTGTTTGGTGGAGTTCCACCAGGACAAGGCTTGACCTTCAAAGGTCGCAGCAGCATACTTTACCCGGTCACCCGCCGAGCAACTGCACATCGAGAACACAGACTCAACCTTCTCCAGCCACCGGAGCAGTCCCACTGCCCCTTCAGTCCCACCGAAGTTGTGAGGTTTGCAATCCATGAACTTCTTGTAGGAGCACTGAGTTGGAGGGGGATTGACAGCACCCCCACCTGGAACAGACACGCAGGTAAGGCAAGAAGAGATACGGTGCCCAAAACAAGGTAGAATAGGTGGAGATCAACTTACCACCCATAGCAGCAAGAGCAGTCTGGAATGCAGCCAGAGCTACGTTCGTTTGCTGCTGCAACAGATTGTCCAACTCTTCTTGGGTCATGTTAACGTTTCCTCAGCCACCGCCGCCACCACGGCCGCCTCTGCGTCCCCCACGAGCTCCCGACATCTTCTGTCACAACAAGAAACAAAAGACTTAGGTTTGCTCGTGGTATAACCCATTAAGAATTTAATAAACTAGACCGGGCCCGGCTCGGGTTCATCTGTCCAAACACAAAGTCCACCAGGATTTCCATGCATTCCAGTTTATGATCTCGTGTGCACCCGACATGATAAACTGTTCCGCATGGTCCTCCAGGTATACTTTCTGCCTGAAGTTCAAGTCACCTAGCACTAACGCGCAATCATGGTATTATTACAAGTATAAGGTAATAGACATAAGGACGAGCGCGTCTATTGGGTCATAGAAGGGAGATGTCCGAATCCTTGGACAGATCTCGAGAGTATGCCGAAGCCACCCCAATGTACGCCGCCGCCAAGAAAGTACAACGGTAGATCGTTCGCCGTCGAATCAAGATAAGAATGGAATAAGGAGTAAGATGACGAAAAGCAAACAGGTGATGTAGCGTAGAAGATGATGACACCGACACCCAGACAAGTTATAACGTTACCCATATGTTAGGACTCGACTATTTGTGACCGTTTAGCGTGTGCGACTCGGCTATAGACTAGACCCTACATGCAGTCTCAGTTTACTATAACCGTTGGCTCTGATACCAATCTGTCACACCCTCAATTTCCACGTGCGGGGTTTTACCGCGAGGCGCGTGACACACCAGGATCTCGGTCAACGATCACAACAAACATTCAACAAACATGCATTCATATATATATATATATAACCAAAATATCATGCTTTGAGCCGTAAACCAGCAGCGGAAGCATTTCTTGTTTACAACCAAAAGACATATTAAAGTTTACAAAACATTGTTTATACGTTTCAAAATACTAGACGCTGTGCATGACTCCGTGCGCCTAGTCCATTGACTGCTACCTTAGCGACCTGAGAAAACATGCCAAAAAGATGTCAACATATAATGCTGGTGAGTTCACAGGTTTTCTTTCATAAATGGGTTTTATAAGTTCCAAAGATCATATCTGTTACTACTAGGTTATAAGAACGTTAGCTAGACGTTAAGTATTTTTACTACTACGGTTGGGAACCCATTACTGAACATGAACCAAATGATGAAACCAGCCCAGATGACTGGGTTACCGATGCCTCGATAACCCGCCCGGCATCCCTGCCGTCGGGTGGGGTTTGTGAGGCCCAATAGATCTATCCACATTTCCCTCGTTGTGCTTCCCGCACATTCATGGTTTCCCCCTGGGACTTTTCGAAAAGACCGTATAGTACCATAAAGTAACCATAGTATAACATGACCTTTAATAAATAAGTAAGTAGCATGTTTCTCCCCCTGGAAATAAAACAGTAAAAGCGGGGCTGTGACACTCACCTTAGGTTGCGTTACTTGAAAATAGTTAAGTAATTATGCTATGATAGCCCCAAATAGCGGCGACCTATCATAAGATATGTATAAGTATCCGGACTAATAACCCGCAGGTTAACTAGTCCCTGAATGTCCAGACCATAACCATAGACGCTAGAAAACGCTTTTGACTGATAACCCGATCGTGCCATACAAGACTCGACGTCCCATTGGTGACCCGACATTCCATGTGTTATCTAAATGCAAAGTATCATGCAACATATGAAGTTAAACACTTAGCACGCGCAAGAGTTCACCTAGTCTAGCATAACACATATTTAAAGTACAATTGAGTCCGAACACGTGTTACCAAGTCATATAGCATGTCCCGGGGTTCCTATCGTGTTCCTGGATGTCAAATCATGCTTCGGGATGCCAAAATACGCTTATAACAGCAGTACACGCGATTAGGAAACTAGCATGCAATTAGGAAAAGTCAACTGGTGAGTAGGGGAAAGTCAACAGGCGAGTAGGGGCTAATCGCCTGTCACATCAGGCGATTAGGCTTGTAATCGTGTGACATATCAGGCGATTAGGGCCCTAATCACCCCCTGTGCTGCTGTCGTGCATTTTTGCGCGTTAAACCCTCCAAAACAGATCCGAAACATGTAAAAACACCCAATATCAATCCTAAACCATTTACCAACCCATTCCAAGCAAAACCCCCCAATTTATCACTGATCTAACATCCTCTATGCAATTATTTCCAAAAATGGCAGGGTACTAGGTTTCATTAACTAACCTTATCTTTCCTTAAATGGAAATAATCAGATTTCATCTCCTACAAGTTTGCAAATCAACATTTCTCTGTTTTAACACCTCCCTAGTGTAAATCCTAACAACATTCCATCATTAATCATACCATAATCATCCTAGATCTTCAAGAATCATCCAAATGGGTCAAAATACACATTTTCATCAAAACACAACAACAATAGCTCAAACTCTTAGATAATCATTCGAATAACCTCTACATAACAGAAGTACAACCATTTCATGGAAATATTCATGTTATAAACACCAAGAAGATCAACATATGCATGTAAACTTCACATATAGCAAGTATTATGGTGTAGACTTGTTTTAGAACTCTTTTCAAAGGGTTTTAAAGACACAAACTTAGCAAAACAAGGTCTGGACTTTTGGGGAACCAAAACAACAACTTTACAAAGGTTAGAGATGAAGAAAACACCTTGGATTTTATCAAAGAAAGGTGTGCAAGCTTGGAAATGGTGATTTTTGTAGCAAATCAAGTTCAGAAGGTGTTCTAGGGTGTGTGGGTGGCTTAGGATCATCGTAACGGCTCCCGATGACTCCCTAGAATCATCATAACGACCCGACTGATCTAGTTAAGTATGTAATAAGTATGACTCGCTAAGGTAGACTTACTAGTTTAGTCAACGTTACTAACCTGAGTTTGCGGGTGTCACACAGTACCTGGGGGACTTTCAATTTGGAGTAGGGGTACCAAATGGGGCAGAGGCAGTGCTTCACAGTGCCAACAGGTTCCTCAACTCTTTTCATGCGGATGGGTCTCTGGCTCTGCTTACAGTAGACTTCTCCAATGCCTTCAACATGGTCGACCGCACAGTTTTTCTCCAAGAGGTTCACCAGCGGTGCCCGTCTATCTATCCGTGGGTCCAGTTCCTTTATGCCCAGCCTGCTAGGCTGTATGTGGGCAATGATTGTATTGGGGCTACCACCGGAGTGCAGCAAGGAGATCCTTTGGGGCCCTTTCTCTTTGCCCTTGCCTTACATCCCCTTATCATGCGGATTCAGGAACACTGTAACCTACCGTTTCATGCCTGGTATTTGGATGATGGGACGATTATAGGCAACACAGTGGAGGTTGCTAAGGCTTTAGACATTATCAACGTGCATGGGCCATCTCTGGGGCTTCATCTCAATATTAAGAAAATAGAGGTCTTTTGGCCGACGTGTGACGGGTTGAAAAGTCAAGACGGGCTTTTCCCGAGAGGGATTGGTAGACCAGAGAAGGGGGTTAAGCTCCTTGGTGGGGCTGTTAGCCGAGATCCTACCTTTATTGGGGAGTTGGCAGGGCGGCGGGCTACGGGTGCGGTTGCCCTTATGAAACTACTGCCCCGCCTTAGAGATCCCCAAAGTGAACTCCTGCTGCTCAGGTCATGCATGGGGGTCGCTAAGTTACTTTTTGGGTTGCGAACTTGTCAACCCCACTTAATGGTGGATGCGGTATCCCTTTTCAATGATGGTCTCCGCGAGGCTATCGAAGATATAGTTGTGTGTGGTGGCCCCTTCTTCGGGGACCTCCAGTGGCGCTTGGCATCCTTGCCGATGTGTTTAGGTGGTTTGGGCCTCCTTTCAGCTCGAGATGTTGGGGTCTATGCTTTTATGGCGTCTAGAGCTCAGTCTTGGGAACTTCAGGGTCATATCCTCCGAAACAGTGGGGTCTTTGGACTAGACCCAGACTATCAACAGGCGCTCGAACACTTAAATGTCTATCTCCCGGACTTTGATGTTGGCGGTTTTTCTAATAAGGACACCGCCCCCTCAAAGCCACAAAAAACTTTGGCGAATGCTCTTTTTAGCAAAACTGCTCAGAGCCTGGGAGAAGTTTTTGAGTTGTCCTCTCGCCAGAAGGCGGTGATTGAATGCCTAAAGGGCACTCATGCATTGAGGGTTTGGGTCAATGCATGTCTGCAGTGGAGTACATGGCTATACTCAAGTACCGATTGATGATCCCTATGTATCCGGAAGATGAAACATGCCCCATCTGCCGTAAAGCTTGCATGGATAAATACGGGGAGCATGCAATTCATTGCAAGGAGCTCCCTGGTTTCAAATATCGGCATGACTGGGTGAGGGACGTTTTGTGGGATATCCTGAGAAGAGCTGGGATTTCTGCCAAAAAGGAGGCCCCTGTAAACTTCCTCACAGACCCTACGGAAGGGAGATCCACCCTGCGACCCGCAGATCTGCTTGTCTTTGGTTGGGAGAGGGGGAAACATGCCTGCATGGACCTCACCGGGGTATCTCCTTTGGTTGGGTTAAGGGAAACAGGGTTCATAGCTGGGCAAGCATCAAGAAAGGCGGAATCAAAGAAAGTAGATAAGCACGCTAAAGCTTGTGCAGATAACCAACATGTCTTTATCCCTCTGGCCTTTGACACCTTTGGCTCCCTGGCGCCAGAAGCTATTCGTTTCTTGACCAGGGTCCAACGGGTCGTCCACAGCAATAGTTCATCCCCAGGGGGGCCAGGATTTGTCTTTAGCAGACCAGGGTTTGCAATTCAGAAAGGGGTGGCAGCGCAGCTTGTTGACCGTCTATCTTCTATTATGATGTAACTTTCGTATTTTGTTTTAATGAAAAATTATTTGATTAAAAAAAAAATTTGTTAATATTTTTTCTTTTACGTATTAATCATTAAAGTAGATTTTCCATTGTTAATATTGAAAGCTAAAAATAAATCAGTTATGCAAAGGTCACCATCGAGAATGCTGCTTATTTTGTATGTTGGTAAAAAACTATATTTTTATATAATCTCCTGTGCACTTTGACAAGGAACTTAAGGTTATTAACAAAAGTGGCGCTAATTCTTTGGTTGGTGCTGGAATGCATTAAAGAGACCACATTTCAGTGGATCATGGACACCAAAACGTTCCAAGCTGAACTCAATATGCTATTATTGCTCGTGACAAATTGAAATCAGTCTATGATGATCAGGTTAAAAGGGATTAAAAAAAATGCAAAAATAAATAAAATATAGAAAATGACCAGATTGCCCCTTATTTAATGACTGATTTGGATGGAGTTTGGAAATTGGATGGATTTAGCACAAACATTCAAACCTCAGTGGTTCAAGTGAGAAAAAAAACTTTTTTGAATGGATCTAGCAAATTTGTTCAAACCTCAGGGACCAATTTGGCTATTCACTCATTTAATTATTATCAGAACTAGATATAACAAAAGTAACTTGAGTAACTTGGCGTGTAACGACCTTCCGAAAAGTTACGTCAAATTAGCACATTTTCAATTTATTGTAATCCTTTAACCGTCATGCGAACCATCACGTCTGTTCATGCGGCATGTTGATTTAGTCAACTACAAACTAAGAGTGTCCGGAGTGGGGCGGGAAGGAGGGCGGGAAGCTTGTTCACCGGCGGGAACATCGCCCCGCAGGGGCGTGGAGAGGTGGGCGGGAAAGGGGCGGGGAGAAGAAGACCGGCGTAGGGGAGGGGGAAGCCACGTGTCAAGCTGGGATTGGGCCTTGCCTTTGGTTGACCGTTGAAAAAAAAAATAAAAAAGTTACCGTTGGACTTTAAACGGTCAAATTTTTTTATATATAACCCCATTTTATTAAAAAAAACACCCACTACATTTCATATTAACCTCTTATTTTCATCAAATTTTATACACTTCTTCACCAACTTTTATACATCTCTTCCAATTCACCTCAACTTTTATATATTTCTTCATACATTTTTTTAAAAAAATGAACCCATACAACAGAGGCTTTGACCCGAACAACCCATACAACTACATCCCGAACACGAATACGCCACCGGTTCGTCCAATACCAAACCGTCCACCCATTCCATCACCTTGTCCCGACTACGCGAATACGCCACTGGTTCCCCCATTCCTTCACAATCACTCCTCTAACGCAACCGGATACCATACCCGAAACACAAGAAGAAAATGTTGTGGGATCATCGTCCGGTAAAAAACAAACCGGTAAAAGAACTCACAAAAAGAAGACGGCGGAGGAGAAAGCATTGAACGCCGACAACCGCCAACCTCAAAAGTGGACAACCGCCGAAGAGGTTGTCATAACGCAAGCTTGGATAAGCGAGTCGGAAAACTCGATTCAAGGTATTTGTAATATTTCTTTAATATTATATATTTTTTTAGACATTATATATTTTCTTAAACATTATATATGACTAACGAAATTTTTATTTTCTTTTTGTGTAGAAAATAATCGTCACAAAGCCGACTATTAGGACGACATAAACAACGCGTTCCAAAAGTTGATGGATCGAGAGGTCTATCGATATATGGGTACTCTATTTCCCAATAGGTAGTTGAACCATGCTTTTAAGAAGGAGAGCAAAACATGGGTCTTTAAAGTTCAAGGATGCATAATAAAAATTCACATAAATCAAACAACGACGTCGTATCAAAAAAAAAAAAAAAAACAAAACAAAAACAGCTACCATTTCAATAAACTGTCTTATTATTGTGGCTGCAGCAAATAGAGGGAGATAGTGGATACTGCAATAGCTCCAAGTTTTAGAGAGAGAAAGCAGCAATGAGTGTTGTTCGAAGAACAATATCATCACGAACCGTATTGTTCCCTAGGGTTATTCAATCCGTCAATCGATCATTCAACACGCTCCACGAGCCTTCTCCTCCGCTCTCTCACGGCATTCATGTTCTATATTGCCCTGTAAGTATACCTTAATCACTCATTCCATCACCTAATTTGGCTAATTTGAATCATGTGTTGAAGAATTTGATGTTATTATCAATGAATGATTGAAAGTTGTTGAATCCAGATCAGTTATGAGATTGAGATTTAAAACAGTAGCTATTTGATCCTAATGTAAATCATGTTGCTGTTGCTTTGAGATTAATGAATATGTTCCTCAATCCTCACTATATGTATTTCACTGTAATATTGCTGATATGATAGTTATCATTAATAAATAAGTTATGATATTGAAAACAGTACCTATTTGATCTTTAAGTAAATCATGTTGCTGTTGTTTTGAGATTATTAGATATGTCCTGATTATTGGTAGAAATGAAGGAATAAGTTTAGTTATGTGTGATTTTACTGATAGGATAGTGTTTAACTGTTTATGGCCATTATATATGAGTGTATTGCATCAAGAGGTGGGAACATTCCATCACTCAGTTTGAACGATTTGGTGAATAATTTGATTTTGATATTATCATCAATGAATTATTGAAAATCGTAGAATCCAGATCAGTTATGACTTATGACTTATGAGATTGAAAACAGTAGCTAACTACCTATTGCCTATTTGAGATTCAGGAATATGTTCCTGATTTTCTGTTGAAATATGAAGGAATAAGTTTAATTAAGTGTAGTTTTTACTGATAGGATAGTGTTGGAATTGTGGCCAATATATCTGAGTGTATTGCATCAAGAGGTGGGAACATACTGGAAGCTGACGTGTTTGTGCCTCAAAACAAGAATGTTTTCTACTCTAGAAGGTCCTTCCCTCTATCTATACACACCTAGACATATGTGCATGTATCATGTATATTATTTCGTTGCCGAATTAATAGGTTACTGATAATAAAATAATCATAACCAAGTTCTCTTGTGTTCCATTGAAGTTGCTCACGCCTTTCTCTAACAACAAAAACCGCTCAAGTTTCGATAGCGTTTCAATCTTCTGAAAAAAAAAATTAGGTCATATTTATATCAATCGAATCTACTCCTTATTCAACGCTATTGTCCACCGCGGGACTTGAACCCTCGACCTCTAGGGGAGGGGCAGTGTTTTACAAACTTGAAAACCACTAGGCTAAAGGCCCTTTGGTTCCATTTAGGTCACTTCATTTTTTTTTCTTTTTGTTTATTGCATTTATAAGAAAAAAATTCATAAGATTGGAACAATATTGAAACTTCAGTGGTTTTTGTTTGGAGAAAAAGTATGAATGACTTAGTTGGAACACTGAAGAAACTTCGTTATTGTTACATGATTTTATCTGGATGTTGTGTACAATTCAGGGTTTCCTTCCTGTTGAGTAAAGATGATTGATGTTTCACTCCAAAACTTAAGGATGAAACTTTGTTTTGACTTACAGTGAATTCGTCTTTGATCCTATTAAATGGCCACGGGCACAAATGGATGAGGACATTCTCAACTTATCAAAGAAATTCAATGCTAAAAGATCTGTTGTTCGGGTGCCATCTATAGATCCCAAATATAAAATTGCTGTTTTTGCTTCTAAGCAGGTTTTGCACAAGTTTTCTCATAATTTGTATAATGTTGTTTATCTAGTTGACCACCTCGCATAAACCTTGTGCTTACATTCACTTTTTTGCTGTAGGACCATTGTCTTGTTGATTTGTTGCTTGCATGGCAAGATGGAAAACTTCCTATTGATATAAGTTCAGTCATTAGGTAAAAATGTGAAATATAAGTGATGATGCTTTCTGTTGACTCTTCTTATTCCTTTAACTTAAAGAGTACTTGAACAGTAATCATGATAGGCTTCCCAATTCCCATGTGATGCGGTTCCTTGAAAGGCATGAGATCCCATATCACTATCTGTCCACAAGTAAAGATGATAAAAGAGAAGATGAGATTCTGCAGTTGGTTCAAGATACTGATTTTCTAGTCCTTGCTAGATATATGCAGGTAACTCTCATAACTTGGTTACAATTAGACCATAGTACCTAGAGGTGGCTAAATGGACTGATCGGTCGGGCTAAAACGGGTTTGGGTAGAAAAGAATAACTCTTTGGTACAGCTCATATTGGGTTGACCTCAAAATTACTGTCCAAAATTTATGAATTTTCTTTTTGTATATGATTAGTGTTTCAAATATGATTACAAAAGGCAGACTATTCAGTGATAATCTGTGTTTTTATAAAATAATAATTTAAGACGTCTAGTTTGCATTAAAAATACTTATTCGGCGATTTATTTAGCTAAACTCCATTTATTCTAAGTGTTTTATATGTTAGAGAAAAAAGATAGCCCAAATAGACCCATCCATTTTGTAAATTTTTGCTTGATTAGTGCTTACGAAGCTTCTACATGGACCCTCCTTTTCAAGTTGGTGCCTAGATGAACGCCATAAAAAATGTGTATTTTATTCCATTCAATATGTTAATGGAGTAATGGTTATAATGAGCAAATATTCTGTATGCAGGTTTTATCTAAAAGTTTTTTGAATAGATATACGAAAGATATAATCAACATCCATCATGGCCTATTGCCATCATTCAAGGGTGGGAATCCTTGTAGGCAGGTTCAGTCTTCCATCCTTCATTTTCTTAAGTGTGTTCCGATCATACAAGGCATCAAAGAATAATCGTCTGGTTTAAACTGTGTGGCGCAGGCTTTTTATGCTGGTGTGAAATTGATTGGTGCCACAAGCCACTTTGTGACAGAAGAACTTGATTGTGGGCCAATCATTGAACAAATGGTAAATATGCTGATTTTAACTATTTTTCTTCTGTTTGTACATCTAATATTGGTTGTTGTATTTTAATAAAAGATTGACTGACTAATTGCCTAAATATCCTTAATTGAACAAGTCAACTACATAACTCATATCCCCAGCCCAAGGGTAATCATGTTTTCATCTTTCATAGAATGCCACAAGATATGGGGTGAATACATTAGTGAGCTGAACATGTGTTTATATATTTCCTAATTCTGCTAGCATGACCTTGACCTTTTAGTGATCAGAAGTCTTGTAATCGTCTACTAATGAATCCTGATAGGTAATATTCTTGTTGAATATTATACCTGCTGACCTTGAATATGTGGAAGACTGTAGGAAACAACTAAACAGAAGGAAAAAAAAAAGAAACAGACAAACTAATTAGTTAATTAGCATTCTAATTACAATAAAAAAATTTCTGTTTGTACCATATTAATACAATAATTACAAATTTATTTCTATACAACTTCATAAATTTTTGTTACTGTCATCTTGATAAGGTTTACCTCGAACAAATAAAGGAAGGAACCGATCTGCTCACTTACGGTTTACTTTTGAGAGGCAAACCAACTCTCTAATGATGTCTAAACTAGTAATCAAATTATGCATGTTATAATTTCGGCCCTAGCGATCCTTAAACACTGAACAACTTGTTCCCCTAGTCAACTTATTTGCCAAGACATTATTAAATATAAAAATAAAACGTGAAATACTAGTTACTACTTGGTACTTATCTTATATATGGAGAATAATGATCCCTTCTTATCACGTCCTCGTCACTTAATCATTTGTCACGGTTAGGCTTATGGGGGTTGATTGAATCATATTTTACTTGGAGTCTACTTCCAACAACCATATGAATTAGGTGCATAGCTCATGTCTACTCCTTGTTACTTGTGCTTAAATTATTGTAGAAGAACAAGGAATCTTGTATTTGTGATATTCATCTAAAAATTTGGATAGTAATGCTGTTAAGGAGACTTGGTAGTGGCTACTGGCTAGAGTGTCATGTTCCTAGTCATATAGTAGCATAAATATGGATGGGCTATAGAATATCACTATTGGCTATAGAATATTACTAACGGGTATTATAACCCATTAAGTTTACAGTCAGTTGTCCAGTAGAGTTATAATATCGGTTTACAAATTAAATTTTCAAAACAATGTATGATAAAAGCTGACATGGTCAATTTCAATGAGAAAGATGATTGTTTTATAGTACTCTAGAATGCCACCCCATTACCCCAATGAAGTAGGAAAGTTACTTGAGTTGGGGTGTTTGGATTTTCAATTTCGGACTGATTATTTAATTTGTTTGTAGTGATTGGATAGATAAATAAATAACATTTCTGATTATCTTCTGAACCATTAGTTTTGGACAATAAGTTTATATCCAGTACAGCATATCTTAAGGGTAATTAAACCTTTCTAATCTTTCTTGCCTAATTGAAGACTTATATTTCCATTTTACTACCTACCTCTAGTTCTACTTCCACAAAAAATGTCTATTTCGGTCAGTTTTTGTTCTTTAGAATTTGCCACTTACTAAAACATACGAGTTTTGTTACAACTTCAAGCGGTAGAGTCACGTCCAAACACTATTATTAGCATTTTTTTATTATTGCTAGTTATCTGATTTTTAATCATTTACATATATTCACTTTCTAAAAGCACATTCAAACACCTCTTTAGTAACTGAATAATTATATTGGCTACAATTAATCTTATTTTATGTTTGGCCTTACAGGTAGAGAGAGTTTCACACAAGGATAATCTACTGAGTTTTGTACAGAAATCAGAGAATCTTGAGAAACAATGCCTTCTAAAAGCACTAAAATCCTACTGTGAGCTACGTGTTTTACCATACGAAGACAACAGGACAGTTGTTTTTTGAAGTAACAAACTAATTACCTCAGTAACTTTGATTCTTTATTGTATGATGTTACATTGAAAACATTACTATATTTCATTTTCTATATATAAAGCATTCAGAGGTTCACTCATATGATCTCTATGGTTTAAACTTAAGTCCATGGATGTCCATGTTCTATCAAATAACATTGGTATATTTGTGTTGAAACTTTTTTTCTGAGTGAATGGCATGCGAGGTTTCTGAAGATGGGTACGCATACATCGTTTGTTTCAAACATTATGGAAAGCCACGTGAGTTTTTGCTCCTTTTTCACACAAATGTGTTCTAAGTTGAGCCAAGTTGCGTATGTAGAGGTTGGAAAATGGGTGCATCTACAGCATGTCTAACGGGGTGACTTTGGCTGACTGATAGAAACTAGAAAATTTAATTATATAAAATAGAGAAAAAAACATGAGATAGTTGGCCTGATTCAAGATAGGCAGATCTCCAAATACAAGAATACAATAATAAAAAAACTTAGACAAAGATAAAGAGACGACACTTGGCCTATTTATTCTGTGGATTGCTTGAAACTTTCCCATTTTTAGCCTTTGAAATAGTTGCTGAAATTAGACATGGAGGTAATTTGGGATAATTGCTTAACTTAGGCAGAAAGGTAATTGAACATCTGATTTAGATGATCAATCTATAAATTTTTATGTTTATGATGCTAAATATCACAAATAATAAAACAATACTTTTGGAATAGTTTATGTATTGCGAATACAATTAGGCTGTGTTACAACCCGTTTCGCTTGTTTTCAATTTAATGAGCAATTTAAGTTATACCCATTAGAGAAAAAAACATCACCCAGATCGACCCATTCAGGTATAAACTTTGCACACCAGTGACCGGACCTCGTCGTCATGAACGCATTTGCATTCTCCATTCTACGTCTAGTGTCTTACATTTATACAAACTTAGACCCATTGTATTCATGTGAGACATACTCCCTCCGTCCCATTATAAGTGTCTTAGTTTGAAAAACACAAAGTTTTAGGCACATTAAATGATTGCTTTTTTTGCTTGCTAAATGACAATAATACCCTTGTCATATGTGGGTCCATCATATTCTTTGTTTATTTTAATTGTGTTTTTAAGGGTAAATTTGGAAGTTAGCTAATAATTTTTTAAAGTGGACACATGAAATGGGACAAATAAAAAAGGAAATATGGACACTTCTAATGGGACGGAGGGAGTAATATTTACTCATTATCCCACTTCTGTTTTGAATGTGATATATGCATCTATCTTTATATTACTCAATTATTAATCTCAGAAACAACTTCGCTTAATAGAGCAGGTGCAGTCTTGTGGAAGTTCCGCTTGTATAAGAATTTTGAACTTACAGTAAATGGTTTCGGATATATAAAACGCACAATGTATGAGTTTACAAAAACCTTTAGTTCTGCAAATCAAAATACTCATTTTTTTGTTGGCTACTCAGTTTAATAGTCCCAGGTTTAAGGTTTCTATGGGGAGATTTGGATGTGTTTGACCGTATTGGTAGGTGGTTAGACCTGCGAACGTACTATGTGTGTATGGATGTAGTATAAGGAAACCGAAAACTGAAACCCGAAAAGCAAGCTGTCATCATGTTTGGAGTGAAAAACATAAACTGATACAATGTTATGTTGTGATTTGGGATGTTATAGTTAGTAGTGTGAATTCCTGACACGACAAACCTAACACGAAATTGCGGGTTTCTGCTTAGTCTAAATGGGTTCAGTTCAATTGCGTGTCAAACCCATGGACACGTTTAGCTAAGTGAGTCGCGTTTGGGTCAACCCAACTGGTTAGTGGGTTGACCCATTTTTTTCTTTTAAGAATGTGTTTTCTGTAATAACTTAAACTATTTGGCTATTAAATTTATACCAATATTTTAAAGTTTAAAAAATGGCATAGTTGGAACATATATGCTTCAAAAAATAAAAATATGTAAATTTGTAAAGCATGATATTTAAATTAAATAAATTTCAATTTCAAGCGGGTTGTGTTTATTCAACCCTCAGTTACACATGTTCTGTTCAGGTTCATGTGTGTAACATGATTTTCGGGTTCATGTCATGTTTGGTTAGTGCAAAGCTTTCGGTTCAACCCGGTCCGCAAACACAACCAGTATGCTTCATGATTATTTTTTATTTCCTTTTTGTTTTTTCTCAATGCTTTATGATTATTTTTTCCTTTATATGACTATCTTGATGCAGAGAACTCAGGTTTCAAAAGGGATATACACACTTCTTATTCACATCTCAAGATTACAAGCTTAGAATTTAACAAAGCAAAGATGAAAGCACAAACTTGAGGTTATGGGGTGGTCAAATATGAATTAGGTATGTGAGTACCTCATCAAAGTTGACCCTTTACCTTCCATAATTCTCAAAATGATCCTCCAACAAAGAGGATGACACAATTTCAACCAAGAAAGAAATATGAAACACAATTTACAATAAAAACTATTAAACTTCTTAAGCATAGTCTTCGGTGGGGGCTGAAGTGTATGATCCAATGAATACATCACCATAGATAAGCCCAGCTAGACCACCACCAATAAGTGGTCCAACCCAGTAAATCCAGATTTGTGAGAGGTCTCCGCTAGCAACAGCGGGTCCAGTTGATCGAGCGGGGTTCATTGAACCACCACTGAATGGACCAGCAGCCAAGATGTTAGCTCCAACAATGAAACCAATTGCAATGGGTGCAATGGTTCCAAGTGAACCCTTTTTGGGGTCAGCTGCCGTTGCATAAACTGTGTAGACTAGCGCAAAGGTTATGATAATCTCAAACACTACTCCTTGGATAACGTTAATGCCATCAACTCCATGGGTTGGAACAGCCTGCCAAATAACAAAATAACAAATATTAATGATTTTGCAACCAAAAAGTTAAGATAAACACAACATAACAAGTTTCACAAGGAAAAGAAAGTTGTACCAATCCACCGGTGACAAACTGAAGAAGGAATGACGCAACAATGGCACCAAGCACCTGGGCAATCCAATAAAATAAGCCGGTTAAAATAGTGATGTTTCCACCAATAGCCAATCCGAAGGTGACAGCTGGATTCAAATGGCCGCCAGAGATGTTGGCAGCCATTGCCACTCCAACAAATAGCGCAAGAGCATGAGCCACTGCAATAGCTACTAGACCAGCAGGGTCTAATGGTGCATCACCTGTGAGCTTACCTGCAAAGTTTCAAAATAAAAAGCATGTTATGATCAGTTAAATTGTTAATAATTTGATTAAAGCTCACACTAGAAACAACAAAGGAATTATATACCGTTTACTCAATTAGTTAGTTATATAAATGTCATACTCAACTAGTTATAATCTCTTAACTTCATAGGGGCACACACAAAAAAAAAATTAAAATTCTTGCATGAAAAAAAAAAAAAAAACTAACCAAAAGCGATAGCTGATCCTACACCCGCAAACACGAAAAGAAGTGTAGCAATGAATTCAGCCACATATGACTTAATTGAGCTAACACTAAATGAGTCACCAAAATCCCCAAATGCCAACTTCACCATTTTCTTAGACTTTTAAGATCTTACTATGAAGTCAAAATGCCAAAGAATTAGATGATTGATTTGCTTAAAGCTTGTGTGTTCTTAGTCCCTAAACAAAGGGTTATATAGTGCCCATGTAGAAAAGTTTAAAAATAAAATAGTAGACATATATTGATATTATCTAATTTTTAGAATCAATACAACTTGAATTTTATGTATATAGAATGTTTGGCAGCACCGACCATGGACCCAAAAGGCTTAACAATGATTAATCATTGGCGCCAACCCACCGGCCTAACATTTGAAATATGTTTTTGATTATGAGTGGTGACGAAATTAAATAATTATAAATAGTTTAATGGATCATTAAAAATATGTAATTACATTTTAATAATTATGAAGATAAGGTTAATTACGTGTTATGGAATAATTTCTTAGAAGTGAGCTCCAAATGATTAAAGGGATGAGTCATCTTCATTTATAAATTTTGAATGCACTCTAAAAAAACTATTTTATATATCATAAGTAAATAAATATTATGGCATAATGATATATTCTTAAAGGAAATTTCTATGTTAACTATCTGTATATTTAAGAAAAAATGTTTGACCCTCTTTTTTACTAATTTAAAGATTATCATATGCCATAAGAAAGATAAATAAAAAGTTTTTAAAACATATAGTATTTCCCAATATTTAATGCATAAGGTATGGAAAATAATAAAAAAAATATAAAAATACTACTCGTACTACTTTTTTATTATGATGAATTTCGCAAATAAAAAAAATCCTGGAAACGAAATTCAACACCATTTAATTAATACATATGAAGTTTATTTTGTAGAATATGATTGATGCTTTCTATTAAATAATGGATTAGGTAAGAGGGATTTGATGTCATGTTTAAATATATACGGTACTTAGAAGAAAAAGCAAGAACCGCAAAATACATATGTACCTAAGGCAATACGTACAAAATATGGTTTCGTAACTATGTACTTTTGATCTCTCTTCCACTGGTAATTATATTTATTCACTATACACAAACACATTATGCAGTTTAACCATGTTATTGGTTTGGAAACACATATACTTCTACATATATATAACAATAAATAATAACCATATACACATAGGTAGCGTTTGGTATGATGGAATGGAATGGATCATTACGAGGTAATGAAAAATAGTGTGTTTGGTTGGTTAAAGGAATGGAATCACTCATTCCTCAAGGCATTCCATTCCCTCAAAACCATTCCATCCACCCCATGTTTTTTTTTTCCATTTCATCCCTCATTCATCCTTTACTAACAAAACCATAACCCACCAACCACCACCAACCACCGCCGTCACCACCCACCACCGTCGCCCACCACCGCCACCACCCACCACTGTCGTCGCCGCCACCAACCACCGCCACACACTACCTTCACCCACCGTCGCTACCCTCCCACCGTCATCGCCACCCATCGCCATCTTTGCCACCACCCACCACCATCACCGCTATCACCGCCATCCACCTCCACCCATCGTCATCTTTGCCACCACCCACTACCGCCGTCGCCCACCCACCACCACGCTACCGCCACACACCACCACATACCATCACCGCCACCACCCACCACTACTCACCATCGTCGCCCACCCACCATCACGGCTATCCCCCTCCACCTTCCACTGTCACCGCCACTGACCACCACCCACCACAGCCACTCACCACCGATTTTATTCCTTCATCTTTTCCTGCCTATCAAACAACACAAAGTATTGTTTTGTTTCATTCCCACATGGCCAGTGGCGAAGCTTGATTCGCCAATCGGCGGGGGCCGGACTCAATTTTCTTCAATCGGTAGTGGCAAATCGGTGGGGGCCGGACTCAACCCGGACTAAATTTACCCATGAAAATCGCAAAGTGCCATTACTGCGCCAAAAAACAGGGGGGGGCCAGGGCCACCCCTGGCCCTCAACATCCTTCGCCCATGCACATGGCAACCAAACAAGACATGGAATGGTAATGATCCATTCCATTACCTTGTCCATTCCATTACCTCGTCCATTCCATTCCCTCATCAATTCCATTACCCCATACCAAACAAACCCATAGTGATTTCCAGATATAATAAGAGAGAGAACGTATGATCAGGGCGCAGCTCTTAAGGGGCGGGGAGGGGCGGCCGATCTCCCCCTTCCCCCTCCCGAATTTTCGCCCAGAAGTTCCGATTAAAGTATTCGTATAGAATTTTTTGATATATAAGGTTTCGACCCCCCGAAACTGGTGACTTCCGACCCCCCGAAATTTCGGGTCAAGCTTCGCCACTGCGTATGATACACTTAAATAAGCTCTTTATATCGCAATCAAAATAAGGGCCTGTTTGGTAGCCTCTTAATGAGGCTCTGAATCATTCAGCTCTGAATGGTTCAGTATTCAGACTGTTTGTTTCAACCTAAAAAAGGCTCTGAATGGAATGGTTAAGAGCTGAACCATTAAGACTTGGTGCATAGATGAACCATTTAGCACTTAATCATTCTGAGCCTCTTAACCATTTAAACTTCTTAATGATTCAACACTTAATCAACCAAACAACCCCTAAGTTTTGCGTATTTTATGTAAATTTATAGTTCTATATTATTCTCTCTCTATATGTATATGTCAAATAGAAAGTCAAAGGTAATATAAGATAAACAAATTAAGTTGTTATCGTGAGTAAAATGATTAAATTAAAGTACGCTTAAAATGAAAGGAATGCATAAACTTTGTTAGTTTTTTGTTTTTTTTTTTTTCATAGGCAAACAAACTACCTAAATACAAATTGGTCTAATATACTTTATTACTATTTTATAATATTTTAACCTTACTCGTTTTTATCATCACTTTTGTGATATTTTAAAACCGACCATTTACGTTCCTTGGTTATATCATTGTAAACCTGTTTAAAAAACTAATTCATAATTTCATATATTGTAAGTATATGGAAAGCGAAAGCCCTTTGAAATAGTATTAAACTACATAAAACAAAAGTTTACCGTTAGTGTTAATGTGAGTGTGACAAGTTCAACGTCTACACTATTCTTATCCTGATTCTTCATTTATTTTTTTTAATGGCCAATTGAAATCACTCACGGATCACTGGAGTATTATCGTGTCACCAGTGTTATCACTCTATCATATTCCACCACCAAGTCATCAATTCAGGAGGAAACTCATAATTATGAGAAAAACCCCCTTGTGAGAATCGAACCCAGGACCTTATAGTCTCTAAGTCTTATCTCACCACCAAAATGCCGTTAGGCTATAAGACCTTTTGGCCATTTATTCTTTATTTAAGTAATTACTCCTGTCTATTTAATAGGGTTGCATTGATTAGGCCAGTAAGGGAGGGCGGTTACGGGTTTTGGCAAAATCCTTTCTTTGATTCTTTTTTAGGTGAATCAGGTAACGAAAGAACAAAGCAGGAATTATTCTTTTACTTTTTCGTTTAAAGATAATGCTAATAATACCAACTACTTTGTTATATTAATGGTTTAATCTACATTATTTAACAAAGTTTTTATTTATTAAGTAGTATTAAACCCTTGCATGTTGCGCATTGAACATTACGTAAACGCAAGGAGATCCTTTTGCCCTCTGACCAACACTAGTAAAATGGTCCTTAGTCGGTTACCCAACCAAACATGGTGCGTACTCATCAAAAAAATTTAGACCGGTGGATACCAAAATGCCAGCCATCTAGAGCTTCTTAATGTGTTTCTTGTTTTTGTGCCCAAATCGACAATGCCATAGATACATATCATTAAAATATGATTTCATACGTTTGGTAGGAAAATTATTGATGTGTCATTAATTACACATATTTAACATGCATAATTAGTGTTATAATAGGGCGTATTTGAGCTAAAACTGCTAATAAATGCTACATAATCATTTCTATTCGTGTTTGTCAGGAAATTGGAGCTCCAACCCAAAAAGAAGCAATTCTAGGGCAAAAACATCAGAAAACGGAGATTTCTGAAGACACAAGACTTGATGCATGTCCCATTTATATGTAGAGACTCCCCGAGGCAAGACAGGTAGCAAAGCAACTTTGTCTCGACCCTGAATGGCCATGCACATTAGTACAAGGGCATGCACACTTGAAAACAAAGTAGCCAGCATGGGAGACAAGGAAAACATCAGCATTGTCTGGTGCACGGGTGTGTAGCCCCCAAAGTACAGAGAGGACTGGCCCAACAACAGCAACACGTACTTGGAACAGATGCCTAGGCGTGCACACCCGGTGCACGATGGTACGTCTCCTGAAATTATGCCTATAAATAGCAGCTTCAATCCATCCGAACTTGTGCCTTTCTTGAGCCATTTTTCATCCTCTTAGGACCTGTAGTGTGACAACCGCCAATTTACCAGGTCAAAATCCATACACTTTCTTGTCAAGTTCCTGTTTGTTGCATATATTATACACTATTTTACACAAGTAGTTCCCCCGAAAGCCTAGCAAGACCCGAACAAGTACAATTGATCTCACACATAACCCGTGTTATGGTATAAATAGACAATTTATCAAACCATGGTGAGATGTGTTTAAACCTTAATAACGTTCTCTTTTAACATCAAATCCACGCATATGTCTAATTATAAGTGGATACATATATATATATAGGGTTAGGATACTTTGAGAACTCGACGAGTTGTGAGAACTCGTAGGAACTCGACGTAAAATGCGAATTTTTTTTTACACTCGTGTAAAACACGTAAACCCCGCTGTAAATTTTTTTTTTTAAAAAAATACATTAATTTACGCCAAAATACACCGGTGTAAGGGATTTTTATCCTTGTATAACTATATTAATATTTTATTCATTATTTTATTGTTGATTAATTATGGACCACATATTCATTTTTGATTAAAAAAAGTATGTGGTTATAAAGTGAGTTCCTATGGTTCTCACAACTCACCTTGGTTCTCAAAATATCCGGATCCTATATATATATATATATATATATATATATATATATATATATATATATATAGTCAACACTTTAAAAAAATGTATATGTACACATACATACATATATACGCATGACATATATGTATACAAATATATGTGTGTTTATGTTGCATGTATAGATGTAATTAACTCAACACTTTATACTTGGTCACATCTAATCAAACTTCAAACACACTCTAATCACCCATTACATAGATAAAGGCATTAACATAATCCACAAGAAAAAAGGACAATGCACACACATGGAAATCCACATTAGTCTCACTAATCCCCATAAAATATCCATGCCAAAACACACCTTCACACCACCCTCCCATCGCCACCTCCTCTTCTTTTCTTCTTTTTTTCTTTTCGGCTCAAACCCAGACATCCTTAAGTAACATCAACTTTTGTCCCACCTACACATAACACCAAGATGACATTAAGCATGTTATCAAATCACTCTTGATTAAACATAGGAATGGTAATATACTTTGATCATCAAGTTTAATGTCACATCCCGCCTAGGCGGAAACACGGGATGTAACCTCGAAAGGTTTTCAAGCACAATAGTCACGCAAACATCAAATTCATAAATTTAGATATATTAAAAGGCAACAATGTTTAACATTTCAAAAGAAAATATTTTCTTAAAAACCATAACTTCAAATGATATTGTTCTAAAATCATTCAAACAAAAAATCGGTTCAAATATCTCATGATGCTAGTGCGCAACCCTCCAAGTCCCATGCTCCATGTTTAATTGCCAGAAAAACATGCAAATAAAATATGTCAACAATAAAGTTGGTGAGTTCACGGGTTTTGTTGTATATGTAAACCATGGTAGACTGGATCATTGCCTAGCTAAGACAATGATCATTATGTGACTGACATGAGCCCGTAACCAAACCTTGACGTGTTGTGTCTCGCCCATTGTACACTAAAGAGAATGAATACATGTGAAAATATAAGCATTATTTGGATAAATACAATCCGGTTAGAGCGACTAACCAAGAGTGGGGGTGTCAACCCAGGAGATCTATTCTGGTGTTCCATGGCTAGGTCCATAGCTAGTGGTTAAAGTATGAAATATGACATGAGGGCTTTATGAGTACTCTGAACCTTATGTCTTATGTTCACATAATAGTCAAAATGTAACTGAACTTGTATGCATGTTCTTCCCCCAAATAAATGAAAACAGTAAAATGGGGCCATGAGAACTCACCTGATGTCTGGGTATGTGGTCTAGCAAAGGTGAAAACTGGAATAACTACTCTCCCGACAATAAGTGCCCTATAATATCAAGGACATATTAAGTTGTGCGTTCTTGTTGTTTACCAAACAAGTTTTTCACCCGACTTGTGGACCCTTGTACCATGTATATGCGGGACCATTGCTGGTGCATGTGACAATTACTACGTATCTTGTGTGTACTTTTTGTAAAGTGTACGGTTTCATGAAATCCGGGATTTTTGTTGTAGAAACACGTTTATTATTGACAAAACGGGCCCCACACGTTGCCATGGATTATAGAATATTTCCCATTCTAACACGTGAGGCGAGTTCATGGAAATACATGTGTTTTAACATATGTCTTAATATTATTATGTTAAAGATGAGTTTAACACATGTTAAAGCCATTCTAACACATCTTCCTATAATATCCAAAACTTTGTCATAGAACTTTGATCAAAAATCCGATCTTGAGTAGTAAAGTCTACTTCCATAGATCCATTTTATGGTCATAAAAGGTGTTTATAAACGTGCAAGTGTATAATAACATACATAACCGTGTACCTTCATGTATAAAATACATTTATATTAGTATGTATATACGAATGTTTTTAGTTCTAAAAAGTTGGATCTTTGGAATCTCTTTGACACTACGTATACATATACACCTCGGGTATCATCGACTTCCCATACATAATCACGATCCATTCTTGATGATGACATACGTATGTTATGAAAATAATATTAACATGTAGTAGTTATCATATGTTATGGGTCTATAAACATATGTTGTTTGATGATTTTAATTCATATTTACATATGTTTGTACCTTGATTAGATGTATGATAATGTTCTATGACTTGTGTGTGTTAATTTCATAAAACATCTTGTGAATTGTTTGAATTTTGAGTGGAATTGAATAATTTCCCACTTAGGTATTGTCATGTGTAATGTTGTTTGTTCATATGTAGTAATTGGATGTTCCATTGCTCTCTGTTGAGCGTGTAATTGGCTTGATTATTCAATGACAATTATTTGGGATAAATCAGGTGTTGTATGCGTAAACGGATAATGTATTGAATTTCTGAAACAGTTTGGGCTTTGCTAGACTCGGGACGACATAGTAATTGCTAAAGGTGTCAAATATGCACATGAATTGATATAGTTAAGTTTGGCGTGTACGGATCTTGACCTCGATTGTTGACGGGTGTAATATTCTCCCTTGTTTTTGGAATTTTGTCCGCCAAATCGAGTTGAGTCATTGGATTTAGATGCCTCTACAAAGAGTGTCGGATACATGCGTTTCATCTAGTCTTCACGTTCCCAAGTGAACTCGGGTCCGCACTTTGAATTCCCTGTGACCTTAACAAGTTTGAATTGACTCCGTCTCAACTTTTGGACTTTCCAGTCTGTCACCTCGATTGGCTCCTCAATAAAGTGGAATTGTTCATTGACATAAATTTCTTCAAGAGGAATGATTAACGACTCGTCAGATAGACACTTCTTGAGATTAGATACATGAAAAGTGTCGTGGACACTGAGCTCTTCTGGCAACTTGAGCTTGTAGGCTGTGGGACCAATCCTGGCAAGGATTTCAAATGGGCCTATGTAGCGAGGATTAAGCTTGCCACATTTGCCAAAACGTGGTACACCTTTCCAAGGTGAGACCTTGAAGAGTACTTTTTCGCCAACTTGAAATTCGAGTGGCTTGCGTCTTTGATTAGCGTAGCTCTTCTGTCAGTCGCAAGCGGCTTTCAAACGGTCACGAATCTGGAAAATCTTGTCAGTTGTTTCCTGAATTACCTCAGGCCCGGTCAAGTACTTGTCACCAACTTTTGCCTAACATAATGGAGATCTGCATTTGCGTCCATATAAGGCCTCAAACGGGGCATCCTTAATGCTGGTGTGGTAGCTGTTGCTGTAGGAGAACTCAACCAATGGTAGATGTGCATCCTAATTTCCACCGAAATCGATTACACAAGCACGGAGCATGTCTTCAAGAGTTTGAAGTGTCCGCTCACAATTTCCTTGATATACAATTTTGCCAACTTTTCCAGTTTGTCAGTTTCCTTGATTGGCAATAAATGTGTCGATTTGGTCTGTTGATTAACGATTACCCAAATCGCATCATTACCAATCGACGTCTTGGGTAGTTTGGTGATGAAATCCATGGAGATTTGCTCCCATTTCCAAATGGGAATCTCGGGTTGTTGAAGCATACCTGACGGCTTCTGATACTCGGCTTTGACCTTCGAACACGTGAGGCATTGGGTGACCAATGGAATTCCTTCACGTCTTTGTACATCTTGTTGGCTCCAGGGTGAACTGAGTACTTGGACTTGTAAGCTTCCTCAAGGACTAGATCTCGAAGTCCTCCAAAACGTGGTACCCAGATTTGATTGGCAAAATACAACGTTCCATCAGACCTTGGCTCTAGGAGCGCAACCATTTTGAACAAGGATTCACCTTTCAGATTTTCATTTTTGAGGGCCTCCTGCTGAGCTTTGCGAATGCGAATTGTGAGATTAGTGTGTTTTGTTAAACCTAACGTGCGAACACGTAGGGTTTTGACACGTTCCTTCCGGCTCAAGGCATCTGCCACAACGTTTGCCTTACCCGGATGGTACTTGATCTCACAGTCGTAATCGTTCAGCAGTTCTACCCATCTGCGTTGAGGTCCTTCTGGTTAAAGATGTGTTACAGGATTTTGTGATCCTTGAAGATGATGCACTTGGTGCTATAAAGATCACCGCCTAGTTCTAGGTCATTAGTCGTGTAATTTTTCTCGTGAACCTTGAGTTGCCGAGAAGCGTAGGTGATAACCTTGTCCCTCTGCATGAGTACGCACACAAGTCCTTGGTGTGATGCGTCGCAATAAACCACAAAATCATCCATTCCCTCCGAAAGTGAAAGAATCTGTGCACTGCACAGCTTGTGCTTCAAAGCATGGAATGCCTCCTCTTGTTTGATTCCCCAATCAAACTTCTTTTCTTTTTGCATAAAAAACTGTGAGGGGCTGAGCGATCTTCGAGAAATTTTTAATGAATCGTCGGTAATAACCAGCCAAACCCAAAAATTAGCGTACTGCAGTCGGAGTTGTAGGCGCTCCCCAATCTTTGATCACTTTAATCTTGGTTAGGTCGACTTGTATGCCCTTCTTATTCACAACGTGACCAAGGAAGTGAACCTCTCGAATCCAAAACTCGCATTTTGAGAATTTGGCGAACACTTTCTCATTCTTGAGCAATTCTAATCAACTTGAGATGATGTTGGTGCCCGTCCTTTGTTCGCGAGTATATTAAGATATCATCGACAAAAACAATTACAAATTTATCCAAATAGGGCTCGCAGACACGATTCATCAAATCCACACACACGGCCTCGGCATTTGTCAGACCAAACGGCATAAGAAGGAACTCATAATGTCCATTATGTGTCATGACTGCAGTCTTGGGTATATCCACCTCTTGTATACGCTACTGATGGTACCCTGATCTCAGATCGATCTTTGAGTAGTAGCTGAAACCTTGCAATTGATCAAACAGATCGTCAATCCTCAGCAAAGGGTACTTATTCTTAATCATCAGCTTGTTCAGCTCCCGATAATCGATGCATATCTTAAAACAACCATCCTTCTTCTTCTTCTTCACAAATAGAACTGGGGCTCGCCGTGGGGAAAATCTCGGTGGAATAAAACCCTTGTCTAACAGTTCCTGCAACTGGTTAGACAACTTCTGCATCTCTTACGGTGCCAGGCGATAAGGGGTACGAGCTATTGGGGCAACTCCTTGGACCAAGTCAATGCAAAACTCGACTTGTCTTGGTGGCGGTAGCCCTGGCAAGTCTTCTGGATAGTCCCTCACCACCGGAATGTCCTCAGGTTTCCGTTCTTTGGTTTTCTTCCCAACTACATGTGCCAGGAATGCGATACAGCCCTTCCTCAAACATTTATGTGCCTTTAAGCAAGATATGATTCGATATCCAGATCCACTGTGATATCCTGTGATCGAAACGGTTTCACCATTGGACAAGGGGATTCAAATCATATTATCGTGGCAAACAATTTCAGCGCGATTCTTGGATAACCAGTCCATACCAACAACGACATCGAAACTACCTAACTGAATTAGTAATAAATCGATATGAAACACGTGATCGCCAAGATTTAAGGCACAATCTCTAACAACTTCCTCAGATGAAATTGACTTGCTATTGGCCAACTCTATGGTGTAAGGTGTGTGCAACCTACTGGTTTCTAATCCAAGGGATCGTTTGAAATCGGTCGACACAAAACTTAAATTTGCACCAGTATCAAAAAGCACAGAAGCATAATGGTTATTAATAAGAAACGTACCAGTAACCACATTCGGGTCTTCACGAGCCTCATCCGCACCCATGACAAAAGCTCTACCATGAGCTTGACCCTTGAATTTTGGGCAATCTTTCTTGAAGTGGTGAGCAGCACCGCATTCAAAACATCCCTGCTTCGCACCGGGTTGTCCATAACCTTAGCTCTGCACTAGGTAGTAGGATGACCCATCCTCTTGCACTTGTCACACTTGATACCGTCATGGGCCCCACGTGGTAATACTTGCATTTGCCATAGAGGGGATGGGGTCCATTGTATGGCTTGCGAGCCTCAGCTGTAGTGGCAACAAGTACTTTCACCGTTTCTGGCTTCTTGGCAGGCTGATCCCCCGAATTCTTACCCTTCTTGAAATTTGACCATTTTCGCTTCTCACCAGAACTTCCACCTTTCTCTGACTCCTTCTGCGATAATGCGCCTATACACACTGCTTTCTCGTTAAGACTGTGTGCAAAAGTGACAGCGCTCTGAATCGGTGTCGGTGCAACAACAGTAACCATGCTTCGGATCTTGGGTGGGAGTCCCCAGATATACCTCTCAACCCGCTTGTACTCAGTAGTGACCATATGTGGAACCAATCGGGAAAGTTCATGGAAACGAGTCGAGTAAGCTGTAACTTCAGCACCACTCATGGACAAATTCCAAATTTCTGCCTCCAGCTTCTGAAGCTCACTGAAGGACAATACTTTTCCATTAGCAACACTTTCAGGAGAGATTGTAGGTTGCATCTCTCCCCAAGGTTTACACTTGTAGGTTCCACCATGTCAGAGCCTCGTCCTGAAAGGTACAAGTGACATTCTTAACTTTCTGGTCTTCTGCACAACCACTAATATCAAGTACAGATTCTGTTTTCTCAATCCAGTGAACAATCCCTACTACTCCTTCTGATCCACGAAAGTTCCATGGCTTGCATGCCATGAAAGTTTTGTAGGAACACCCACGCTCGGTGTTTTCTACTTCCGCGACATCATTAAGAAAAGGATTATTAACCAAATAGATTGGCACAATATTACAACTAGGAAGAAAAGACGAAAGCTTTACCAAGCTCGGGATCCTGGTTCCTGCGTCAGCCGGCTGCACTCGAACCCCCGCTAGAATTAGTGCGGTTTGCTTCATGTTTTGCAATGGCCTGTGCAATCACCTGGGCTAGGTCTGCTGGAGTGGTTGGAAAAGCTTCATCTGTTGAAGTTGATCGAGTAGTTCTTTTGGGCAGCATGTTTTTCTAATACAACACATTAAAAGAATAAGACACATGTCACTATATAATATTGTTAACATGTGCACAAACAACTATAACAACCATAAATCATAATATCAAACCATAATTACATAACACAAACAAAACATAGGAAATCATAGCGTCATAATTCTTCATATGATTCGACATACTTGGTAGATAGTTTGTCTGAATACAAAATAAGTTAGGCATCCCGCCTTACAAGTTTTCAAATACTACTAAAGAAAAAGTACAACAATGATAATCCTACTGGGGTGGGAGGGGAAATGCACTAGCCATGACGTCAATAGAAGCTCTCAATCTCTGCTCCAGATCCTCCAGCCGGTGCTCCAAAGCTGCAACCCTGCTTTCTGCCTCCTCACGCTGCTACTCTGCCTCACGCATGCGCGCAGGTAATTCTACCAAGGTGCACAACACCGGGTCCCTGACCCTGCCCCCTAGGTAAAGGTCATCCTCTATCTCCTGAGTCCTCTCGCGGAGGGCTCATAGCTGAGTGTCATGGCGTCCAACCATATCCCTCACGGAGTAAAGAGCATGACGAGCTGGGATCGGCTCAAATCCAGTGGGCAAAGGGGTGTCAGAGGATGGATGAGATGGTCCACCAACCTCATACGTAGAAGGAACCCCATCCTCGGAATCATCATCGATGTATGCAAGGAATCCATCAACAGTAGCCAGATACGTCCTTTTGCGGGCTTGGGACCTCTTCGACAACTTCTTCTTAGGTGGTTTAGGATCCTCTGGCACTTGTGCCTCTAGAGCGACTTGTGCAAGTGGAGGGTGAACTCGTTTCCTCGGGGTGTACATCATGTGTACCCCACCGAGAATCGGGCAGTATGAGCGGTATGAGGGCTCACGCGGCTCATCTGCTGGTGCCTCTGCCTCCGTTTGTGCCTCCCCCGCTGGAACATAGACATCGTCATCTGATATCTGCAAGGCATCATCATGTGCGTCCTCCTCGGAATCTGAAATGAGTTAGTCTAGCTTGTCATCTTGCTAAGTATGTGGACTGTTGTGCTTGATGCGGACATCCTCCTTGATGTCGGATAAGATAAAAGGTCAATACGTGGTGCCATGATCCTATAAATCAATAGCACACATGCGTGTAAGAAATCATATAACTTAAGTTCTTGTGCTTACTCATGTATGTGATGTGTCAGGCATGGAACTTGCGGAACGCATCGGGATGATTGGTATTTTCCATCTCATGAAAATGTTTTAAAAACTGTTTTGTTTACGTTATAGTTGAGTCAAAATAAGAATCTTAGTTCGCTATAACCTTGTGCTCTGATACCAATCTGTCACACCCCGCCTAGGCGGAAACACAGGATGTTACTTCGAAAGCTTTTCAAGCACAAGAGTCATGCAAGCATCAAATTCATAAATTTAGATATATTAAAAGACAACAATGTTTAACATTTGAAAATAAAATGTTGTCTTAAAAATCGTAACATTCAAATGATATTGTTCTAAAATCATTCAAACAAAAGATCGGTTCAAATATCCCATGATGGTAGTGCGCAACTTTCCAAGTCCCATGCTCCATGTTTAATTGCCTGAAAAACATGCAAATAAAATATGTCAACAATAAAGTTGGTGAGTTCACGGGTTTTGTTGTATATGTAAACCATGGTAAACTGGACCATTGCCTAGCTAAGACAATGATCGTTATGTGACTGGCATGAGCCCTTAACCAAACCTTGGTGTGTTGTGCCCCGCTCATTGTACACTACAGACAATGAATGCATGTGAAATACATGCCCTCTTTGGATAACTACAATCCGATTAGAGCGACTAACCAAGAGTGGGGGTGTCAACCTAATAGATCTATTTTGGTGTTCCATGGCTAAGTCCTTAGCTAATGGTTACAGTATGAAATATGACACGAGGGCTTTATGAGTACTCTGAACCTTATGTATCATGTTCACATAATAGTCAAAATGTAACTGAACTTGTACGCATGTTCTTCCCCAAAAGGATGAAAATAGTAAAATAGAGTTGTGAGAACTCACCTGATGTCTGGGTATGTGGTCTAGCAAAGCAGAAAACTGGAGTAACTACTATCCTGACAATAAGTGCCCTATAATATCAAGGACATATTAAGTTGTGCGTTCTTGTTGTTTACCATACAAATTGTTCACCCAACTTGTGGCCCTTGTACCATGTATATATGGGACCATTGCTAGTGCACGTGACAATTACTACGTATCTTGGGTGTAGTTTTGTAAAGTATACGGTTTCGTGAAATCCAGGAGTTTTGTTGTAGAAACACGTTTATTATTGACAAAACGGGCCCTACACGTTGCCATGGGTTATAGAATATTTCCCATTCTAATACATGAGGTAAGTTCATGGAAATACATTTGTTTTAACATATGTCTTAATATTATTATGTTCAAGATGAGATTAACACATGTTAAAGCCATTCTAACACATGTTCCTACACTATCTAAAACTTTGTTATAGAACTTTGATCAAAAATTCGATCTTTGAGTAATAAAGCCGACTTCCATAGATCCATTTTATGGTTATAAAAGGTGTTTATAAATGTGCAAATGTATAATAACATACATAACCGTGTACATTCATGTATAAATATGGTTATATCAATGTGTATATACGTACATATGTTTTTAGTTCTAAAAAGTTGGATCATTGCAATCTCTTCAACACTACCTATATATATACACCTTAGGTATGTTTATATCAACACATGTGTCGACTTTGGTTCGATATGAGGGATGTATATGTATACGTACGAGTTTTTGTATAAGAGAAATTAACCAAACTAGTTCAAAGTGCATTTTAACTTTTATTTCATAGTGTTTAGAGGTTCCGGGTCTGATTATACAGGTGATATAGGATAATCATCTGGTGACTAAGCCATTACACGATTTAGAGGTGTTAACTGTGTATATGTGTGAGTATCTGAAAGAAGAATGGAAACTTGTCATACCAAAATCGACTAAGCCAAAGATAATATTAAACTTTGATCTCCTCAAACTTCTCCATGTAATTTGATCCTCATAGCTTCTTAAGGTGCTCATGTGTGTGTGGTTCTCGGTGGTTGCAGCCCTATGGCTCAGATTTGGGTTCGGCCGAGGTTAAAAAGAAAAGGAAAGGAAGTGTGGCTCTTGAGTGTGTGAGTATTGATTGTGTGAGGTTTGGAACTCCATGATCCTCCTTATATAGTGACCGAGAGAGAGAGAGAGAGAGAGAGAGAGGTAGGGTTGTATTTGTGGATAATCTTTCATCCTTGATCATTGGTATCCAAAAGTGTCTTGCTAAATTGATACTTGGAGTTGACTTTCATGAGCTTGCATGAGTTGTTTGTTGTTGGCAATCATAGGCCGACTTTTATAGGGAAAAAGAAGAAGTCAAGGTGGCATGAGATGTTGTGTTGAAAGTCCAAGTTTCCATGTTGGTAGAAGATGGTAAGAGTGAGTGTTTTTTGGATGGTTGTGAGGAGGGTAAGTGTTGGAAGTGTATGGTATTTAGGCTGAAAATAGCACATGGGTTCAAGAGTTATTTGTGGAAAATATCTTAGTCTAGGAATTGGTTTATGAAAAGGTATCCACGCATGAGTGGATGTAAGAGGTTGACTTGTAATTCCCTAGATGATCCATCCATCTTTACGGCTCAAGAAGACAAGATCAAGAGGAAGAGGTAAGTCCATTATTCTTGGAAGTAATCATGGTGGAAAGTATGTCTATTTTGGTATAAACTAGGTTGGACATGTGCATACGTTTCTTGGTTTGATAACTCCCTCAAACATACACACGCATGGACGTATATATGTATATATAAGTTATCTTCTTCCTTCTTGGGTGTAGTACATGTGTCCTGTGTGTATATATAGTGTTTGTAGGGTGGGCTAAGCATTGTCATGTCCTAATCATATGTGAACTGTATGTATGTGTATATATATAGGTATAGGGCTAATTGTGTTTGTTTTTTATTTCCCTAGTGTGAGTCATGTTCATATATACATATACATGTGTGTTATTGTGTTGATTTTTGTCTTGATTGATCATGTGTATGTATAGCCGATTGTATACACATATGTGTGTATGTCTTGTGCTTTGGGAAAGATCACTAGTTGTCTTGGATTATAATCGACTTCCCACACATAATCACAATCCAATATTGATGATAACATACGTATGTTATGAAAATAATATTAACATGTATTAGTTATCATATGTTATAGGTACATAAACATACGTTGATTGATGATTGTAATTCGTATTTACATATGTTTGTACCTTGATTAGATGTATGATAATGTTCTCTGACTTGTGTGTGTTAATTTCATAAAACATCTTGTAAATTGTTTGGATTTTGAGTGGAATTGAATAATTTCCCACTTAGGTATTGTCACGTGTAATGTTGTTTGTTCGTACATAGTAATTGGATGTTCTGTTGCTCTCTGTTAAGTGTGTGATTGGCTTGATTGTTCAATGCCAATTGCTTTGGATAAATCAGGTGTTGTATGCGTAAACGGATAATGTATTGATTTTCTGAAATAGTTGGGGTTTTGCTAGACTCGGGACGATATAGTAATTGCTAAAAGTGTCAATATGCACATGAAATGACGTAGTTAAGTAAGGTGTGTACGGATCTTGACCTGGATTGTTGATGGGTGTCACATTTCATAAAGGAATCCTTACAAAAAATAGAAGTGGTTAAATCTAATCAAAAGGTTAATCAAGGCATCATGGAAAGCATAAAAAGGTGATTATATACGAAAATGGTAAGATTTCCTTAATCACTAAAACCCACATAAGATTTATTTCCCATTTCCTCCTAATCTCTTTCTCTCTCTCGGCCAAGGGTGACCGTTGCCCCCTCCCCCATGATCAATCCACATCATTTCCACCAAGGAATGATTATGTTTAATCTTAATCCAACACAAATCTTGTTAAAACCTAGGATGACCAAACACCATTTTAGTAATATTCCTTAATCACTTGGAAACATAGACGATTAACTTCCAAAAATATTGTGATCTCCTCTCTATTTTCGGTCCATGTGAACCGCCCCCAATCCCCATGTGTTGTTAAACCACAATCATATTAAATAAACATCATCATGATAGTTCAAGTCTAGTGATTTGTCAAGGTTAACTCAAGTGATTAAACACTAGAGTGGTTAGATTCCTTTAATCACCAAGATTTATATAAGTTGACCTTCCAAATTTGAGCCACTCTCCTTCCCTCTTGGTTCTATATAAATCATACCACCACCACCTTCAACACACAAAGTCGCCAATCTTTCCTTCCCTTCCTCCTAATTTTTGGCCTTCCGTCACCCCTTTACACCTCTCCCTTTCGAGCCAAGGACCATCATCTTCAAGGAACTAGGAATGAACACCATTTGGAAACTTGGAACCTCTTTTCCTTACACACTAACTAGAGGTATAGAACTAAGACCATTCTTTTTATTTATACACTAGTATCAGAAAGTTCACCCATGTTAATAAACACAAACTATTAGAAACCAAAACTTTAATGTTACAATGGGAAAACCTTGGATAAATATTCATGTTTGTGCATTTGCATAGGAATGTATGCGTGTGTGTGTATATATATATATATATATATATAGGATCCGGATCATTTGAGAACTCCTCTGAGTTGTGAGAACTCAGGAACTCACTTTACAACCACACACTTATTTTAATCAAAAATGAATATGTGGTCCAGAATTAAACAACAATAAAATAATGAATAAAATATTAATATACTTACACGGGGGTAAAAATCCCTTACATCAGTGTAACTTGGCGTTTTCCTAAAGTTTCAGGCAAACATTCGGGCTAAAAACACTAGAAATCTAAGGTTTTCTTCAAGAAATTAAACTACTCAAAAATTCAAGAATCTGGACAGATCTGTACATAAAACACTTAAGAGATGTTAGCGGTTGATTATACATACCTTATATTGAAGATTGAAGCTTGAAATGAAGGAAAATGGTGGAAAATCGAGATTTAAGGGTGAAGGCGATGGAATGCGAGTGTGGGGAAGAAGAAGAAGAATGAAGTTTGAAAAGTCAAAGAGGCTTTTTAAACTCAAACTTTTCATCTGCACGACTGGCACGCCCGTGCCCCATGATGTGGCACGGCCGTGCTTAGCTGTTCCACTTCCGTTTTTCACGTTTTCAATTTTAAAACTGTTTTTAAGGGTCCGGTTGTAAAATCTTTAGTCGGGTTTCCCCAAAATAATTTTTAAAACCCCATTTTAAGTTCGAAAACAGTTTAACTTTTAAATTTTTGAAAAACTTCACCCGGTCTCCTTTTCCACATTTTCTGCACTTACCTGGCGATCTTCAAGGGATGACAAACCAATCTCCAACGAAAATAAAGAAGAAACAAAAACCCTCCAAAATGAAAGTTGATGATATTGGTAGTTTCAGCTGTCCTCACGGGAAATCTCCAAGGTGGCCAATCCGGAAGCAAACCTACAAAGAAAAACCAAAACAACCGCAATCATCGAACATAAAGCAGAAATAAAATGAAAAAGAAAAATAAAGAAGACCAAAAACAAAAAGGAAAATAAAGTGAAAAGAAAAATGAAAAATAAAAATAAGCCGATTAGTTAAGTGACTTGGGTCTTTCATTGGAAACAAACGTGTTCCTCGGCAACGGCGCCAAAAACTTGGTGTGCGTGGTTTTAGCAAAATAAAAAGATATCATTTTCCCGGCCAAAAACTTTGATGTTTTAATTCAGAAACTTTGGTTCGGGTCAAATGACTGACTTTTACTAAACCGATTTTACCATGTTTTAAATTTATAAAGTAAACAATATTTACTTTTGAAACTAAAACCAACACATAGGCAGAGAACCTGACGTGTATAGTATAGTTTTTAGGGTAAGTATTGAGTATCGTATCCCAAGTTTCACACTTTCCCCTACTCAAGCTTTCATCAATTTACTGGTCGGGTTTTAAAAAGAAAAATAAAATGGAGGGGTTCTTTGATAAAAATAGTTTTTGAAAAAGGTTTTGGTTTTGTAAAATAAAAAAGATAAACATAGTAGAGTAGTATATTATGCATATCTCAGGGTCCTTTGATTTAATAGTTAAGTTTATTATTAGAATTAAAAATTTAAGTTAGTTAATTTTGAGGAAGACGAGAGGGATCTTGAAGTGTTGACTCTTTGATAGAGAAGCGGAGGCTACTACTGCGTAGAATGCTAAACCTCTCCAGCATGCGTCCACCTGGGGTCTCTGCCAGGGCCTCGCGTATAGCGGGCTCCTCAAACCGCGGTCAAGTATCTGGTCTTCGAACTCATCTTCTTCTTAAAATGGAGGCTTCACTTCCAACCTAGAACAACGTACACCTCGCCTTAGCTCTCGCGTTTCGTACCGAAGGATCTCGCCTTATGGTCATTCCCGAGTGGTCCAACAACGAATCCCCTAAAAAGGTTAACGATACTAAGACCGAAGGATGTCTCTTACAGTTGACTCAGGAGACTCGTATCCCCATTGGTTAACGGAGTTGTACTAATGAGAACTAGATAAAGAATCCGTTATTTGCTTATCTTTTAAGTGGCACTTTAATATTTATTGATCAATTAAATATAAAGTTGTTTAAATAGATGACGGTTAAATAACCCAACCCTTAACCTCCCGAGCTGAATGAAGTCCTTGACAAAGGTGGAACATAATCCTAAAGCCGTATGATACGAGTGATCACTTGTGCGTCCGTAGGGAATCCTCCCAGTGCCAAGAAAATCACTCAACTACTGAATAAAATCATTGATAAATGTGGAACATAATCCTGAAGGCGTATGATACAAAAAGATCACTGGTGCGCCCGCAGGGAATCCTCCCTTTACCAAGAAGATTATTCAGTCATCTGGTATGGACCAGAAATGTGTCACTCAGATCTGACCCACTTCAGAAGCCGTTGCTTAGAACCCGGTTTGGATATCAGAAGCCCGAAGGATCTGTCTCACTACCAGTTTCCTCGCCTTGGATCTAGCTCGGGGTTACCAGAAGCTGATTATACCTCTAGTTTATTTTAATTAAGTTAAAGTTTGTTAAGTTATTAAGTTAGTCATCATTCAAACCTGCCACAAAGATTAAAAAAAAATAAGGATTAGAAGAAGATAACAACACAAATAACTAAAAATAAACTACTAGTAATAATAATAAAAGTCTAGAAATCGAAATGGGTTCATGATGATAGAAAGATACAACCATAAGACATGATCAACACAAGAACATGGTTGCTCATAGACAAGCTATCCACCTCCAAGTGATATGTAACTCTCTTGATCCTCACGACCCTCGATATTTGTTGCATAACTACTCTACGATCCTCTTCTTGGCCAAGCTGATCAAGGTAGGACGAGGCCTAACCATTGAGGGATGTTAGGATGACCAGAAGGCCTCCCACAAGACCCCAAGATCTTGGGAAGAAGCTTGGAGTTCATCCCCAAGAGAGCACAAGAAGGGATGATCAAATGGTGAGGGTTGGCTTGCTATTTGTAGACATCCAGGGGCTGCACGACCGTGCCTTTGAGTTTCGAGGGCGTGCTTGCTGTTACATGTACGTTCTATTGCTGAATGGCAGAGTTTTATCTTTACTTTGTGTCTGAACACGGGCGTGCACCCTCACTTGGCACGGGCATGCCTGTCTGTTTGTCTCTGATTTCTTCCTCTCCAAGTTTCATGCGTTGTCTTCTCGGGTGCAGGGCCTTCATGCAGGTGAGCGTGGGCATGCAAGGTCACTTTGGAACTGATTTTAGCATTATTTAAGTCCTGGGATTGTCTTCCAAACATACAGGGAACAGGCTTCAAGTCTGGCATCTTCAGGAATCTCCAGTTTTTGCCCGTTTTCACCCGGAAATCCTTTGTTTCCGTCTTGGAGCTCTAATTTCCTGAGAAATACAAATAGGAACTAATTAAGCATCAATTATCACTAATATAAGCCTAATTGTAACCTATTTTGGGACTATTTATGCCTGTTTTATATGTTAATTCTGTGAGTCACCACGATTCCATAAACATAAGTATTTGTGTGTGTGTGTGTGGTTGTGCCGAATGCATACATATATGGGTATGTATGTGTGGGTGCCGATCTCATAGACGTGGATACTTATGTGTGTGTGTGTGTCGAGTATGTATATATATATATATATAGAAATGCGTGTTAGTGTGTGTCTCATGTATATATAAATATAGATGTGTATGTGTGTGCAAGTGTATGGATAAAGGTATAAGTGTGTGTGTTGTGAGTCATGTATATAAATATATAAATGTAAATAGATTCATGCACAATGTATATGTATGTGAAAATCGTCTTGTGTTAAAAATTAACATATGTTTTATAAGGGGTGACAGGGCGCGATCTGAATTGGTCACAGGTACCCACTACCAGCACGGTAACACCGCCGCCATCCATGCTGGTAGTGGTCACGTGAACCGTTTTGCTGGTTCTGTTTACCATGTTGGTAACCGTTCATTTTTAGTTTTGACTTAAATAAATACCATTTTTTTTGTATTTTAACCGTTTGTTTTTTTAGTATTGTTTTATTTTTTTAACCATTTATTTAATGTTGTTTTAACCGTTTGTTTTAAAGAATAAAAATACATTAAAATCTAATTAAATAAAAAAACATAAATAAGAACATTTCATTAAAACATAAAATTAAAATATATTAATACTAAACATAAAATAAAAATACATGAAAACAAAGAAAAATAAACTTAAGGTTGGCGCAACAATTGCCATGCCTCGACATGGTCGAAATTGTTGCCGTACCAAGCTTCATCCTCATAGTGAGTGAAGTTGATAACAAACTCGTGATCGAGGTCCGGATCGTCCCTCATCGTTTGCTCGTAGAGGGTGGTCCACCTCTCACACTTGATATTAGCCCGCTTCCACTGGATGTCTGGGAGGGTCTTGTTGTTGGTGCCAACATGTTGGTAGAAGTCACTCAACACGCGGACCCAAAACCCCTCCGGGGGGTAGGCCGACCCCTCGTCCCTCAGGAGTTGTTGTATAGCCGGGTCATTTGTGGCGTCCTTGTAGCATACCACTAACGCCATCTCTTCTTCCTCGGTCCAGGAATTCATTTTTGTGGGTGTTTGTTTTTTAAACCGTGGTAAAGTGTGAGTTTTAACCCCCATTGTTTGATCTATTTATATACAAATTTTGAATGGTTGCACTATTAAAATTAAAGGTTATTGACCGTTTAGGTGAATTCAATTAAATTCAATCGACGGTTTCAAAGAATTACAACTTAACTTTGCTGACCGTTTGGTGCGACATTTGTAATAGTATGAATTAAATGTCAATAACCAGTTTAAAAATTGAAACCATGTGTAATTTAAGCAAACAAAAAAAAGTTTGGATATTTAAATGAAAATAAATAAAAGAATCAGTGGAGGGTTGCCTCCAAAAAAAAGTGTTTCAGTGAAGTAAATCATTGAAGTGATGTGGCAGTGCAGGATTTGTTAAAATCAGTTAAGTGAAAAAACTTTACAACAAGTGTCCCTTCCCCCCTAACAAAAAACATAATGTAGAAGGTCATGGTTTTGAAAGAGACTTTTTATACAATAAAACCTTAGTTTTGAACAATGTTTTGAAAACATAAAAGTCACCAATGACACCGAACTAACATGTTACGAAAGTTGGGTGAACGATGGGTACAAAGAAACATTGAACTTAGACCTAAGATGTCCATTTCATATAGGACATGTAAGCCTGACTTCCTAGTACCCGAGCATACATTTTTGCTAGCCTTTCTACCCATACTTGAGGTGGGTACAAAGACATGCATTACTTACTGTGACACCCGCCACTTAGGCAGGTCAAAATCCGTACACTTTCTAGTCAACGTTTAATTTTCCATGCATCATTCATATCATTTAATATGAATAAGTCCCCCGAGACAGTCTAGCAATGTCCGAACGAGTATAATTTCACCCATATCAACAAATCTTGGTGACACAAATTTAAACGATTACGAGCTATTTTCCAAAACCATGTGTAGATGCCCATTTATTTAATAATACAATGGGAAGCGTTACAGAATTTATGTATAAAGACTAGTATTTATCCAACTAACATACCTACACATATGTGTATATGTACACGACACACACACATATATATAGTTACGGCATATATATATACACATGTATACAAGAGGCTAGTTGACACATTAATGACTAGCTCTTACATATCCTTTTTGTTCCATTATAAATGAACTATCTAATTTTGATTATAAACTTAACTATAATTGGTGAAACAAGTGATCAACACTAGGATTTATAAAGTCTCTTAACCAAAAATGATCACCACCACTTTGTTTAATGTTTTGTTCTTACAAGACATTGGAACATCATCAATGAAGTGTCAAGCCTTCTTATTCTTTCTAAGACAAATTAAATATAGATTTGGTGGCTTAACCATATATGGCAAGATTCCTTAAACATCTTAGATTCATAATGTTGGGTTTGCCACATTAGTTAAGTGTCCACTCCTTCCCTTTTGTTCTTTTTTTCGGCCGCCTATACCCCCCTCCATGTCCATAATAATCTTTTTTTTTAACTAAGTCAACTCATGTAGATCACATGTTATATAAATCTCTAGAATCCACCAATTTGTTGTCACATTAGATCAAGTCTTACCCAACATCATCATGGTGTTTAGTCAACCTTAAGATGTGATTTAGACCCTTGATTTGCTTGCAAGATTTGCAACAAAGTAGGATCATTAACCAAACATAGTATGATTCCTTAGATCACCAAGAACTAGGAAAGATCATTACCCAAAATAACTTCCATGCCCTTTCTTGTTTCCTTCCCAACGGTCCCCCCCCTATACCCTCTCTAATCTCTTTTTTTTTAATCCAAGTCAACCTCTAAATACACATGTGATGATTAGAAGTCCAAGATGATCTTTTGTAAGGTTACTCATTCTAGGAATCCATCCAACATAATCATAAGATTAGTGACCATCCAAAGTATGATTTAGACCTTGGATATGCTAGGGAGATATGAGACATAAGAGGTTGTTAACCAAACATGGAAGGATTCTATGTGACACAAAGTTTGATGATAGTTGACTTACCCAACATAGCAAGTCCCAACCTTCCTTCCTTTCACTTTCCCTCTCTCACGGCTCTCTCTCTCTCCCTCTCCCTCTCATCTCTCTCGACCTCTCCCTCTATAAATAGGACCCCAAGGCCTCCACTAAACACTTGCACCTTCAACTCAACACCACTCTCAACACACACTCACATAACACTCTCTCAAGTTCCCAAACCAACCTCTAAGTTCAAGACTCACTAGAGGTATGAACTACTAACTATAAGATTGTTCTAACATTTATCTTATAACTTGAAACATACTAGTGTTCACCCAACATGTTAACCTCACTAGAAACATGAGCCCAATGTAGAAAACAAGTATGTTATCTCTAGGATATATGTTTGCGTGTATATTTAACATGAATGTAGTGGCATTTCTTTCAAGTATGTATCTATGCGTGGATATATATACATAGATGCCTAGTAGTTTTGAGCTAAGATGATATTCTGTTTTAACAATAATGTGTAGGATATGTAAATGTAGGTACACGGCAAGATCTATGTGTGTGTTCCCTACCATGTATATGCGCGTGTATATATATAGTGTGTATGTATGTGTATAGCAAACTCATGGACATAGATATTGATGTGTATGAGTGTACCCAAGTACATACATATATGGGTATGTGTGTATAAGTGTACACCTCGTAAACATGGACATCTATAGTCATGTATTGAAATACATGTACATAGATACATATATGCGTGTGTATATACATACCAAGTACACACCTAAGAAAGGCTTTGTGTATACGTAACAAGAATCAAGTGTAGTTGAACATAATGTAACTCGTTTTCAAAGAAAGAACATATGTTTTATAATGGAAAACATGTGTTAGAAACTAGAATCTATTTTTCCTACAAAAACTACTATTTTCAAGCAACTAAGATGTCGCCAAGAAAGTCTAAATTAACCATACCGCTAGAGATTGGGTGAACCACGAGTACGATGGATTATTTTTACTTGGATCTAAGGTACCATGTATGTATATAGGACGTATAGGTCAAGATACCTAGTTATCGGACATACGCTCTTGCTAGACTACACGCGGACTTGAGGTGAGTTCTCATGGCCCCTTTTTACTGTTTTATGTTTTGGGGGAAAGCATGCATTGTTTACTTGTTTTTATAATGAATTCCTAGCCGACCGGTGTACATGAGACGATATGTTTAAGAGTACTCGCTAGAGCCCTCGTATATTAGTTTATCATAACCATTAACTATGGATTTAGCCTAGAAACGCATGAATAGATCTATTGGGTTGACACCCCCACTCTCGGTTAGTCGCTCTAACCGGATATATATACGATATGAGAGTGCTTGCATTTCTTTTATGACGATTCATTGCCTTAAGTGTGCAATGTGCGAGGCACCACTCGTCGAGGTTTGGTTATGGACTCATGATGGTTTATCGTCATTGCTATTGGCTAGGCAATTATGGGTCATTCAAGGAATTTCATTAAACTTTACGTTTTACATAACCCGTGAACACACCAACATTTTGTTGACAAAGTTTTTATGCATGTTTTTTAGGTAACTAAATCATGGATGGAACTTGGGTTATGATTGGGCAATCATTCACGACTACCACGTATCGTATCATCAAAACTTTTGACCCCGCTAAGGGTTTTAAAATGTATCTTGTGAAATTGGTTGTTATCGAACACGTGTGGTACTTTTATAAATAAATAAATATGAATGTTTGCTCATATCTTGTGATTGAAAACCTTTCGTGGTTACACCCCGTGTTTCCGCCTAGGTGGGGTGTGACAGATTGGTATCAGAGCTCAAGGTTATAGCGAACTAGTTTTCTCTAAAAACTAAACTATAACTACAATGATTTTCAAACGAAAAGTTTTCCTTGCATGAAAAATGTTTTCATCACGATGCACTGCCCAAGTTCTATGCCCTTTTTCTACATTTCATTCACGCGAGTATAGCACATGAGTTCTTAACGCTTATTGATGTGTACTTTGGATTTTGACAGGATCATGGCTACTTATACCCACCCGATTGTCCTTTCGGATACGGAGAATGATTCCTCTGTGGTCCCCGAGACTTCTAGTGACAGCGACGTTGACGGTTATTTCGTGGATTCGGAGCCCGAGGAGGATTACGAGGTGGACATTGTGGGAGATGACGCGTAGCTTGACCTCGTCGTCTCGGATGATGAGCCGGACGTCCCTGCCAGTGAGACCCATGGAGTCACTGCGGATGCCGCTGATCCAGCCCCTATGGTTACGGGATCATCAGCTTACTTCCTTCGCGTGGAGGAGGCACTGCTCGCCGATTTCGGAGTCTTCTTCCCGCCCACGTCGCCTCATTATTCGTTGTACGCGCGTTATATGCACTTCCAGGAAGCATGTGCGCAGGCCCAGCCCGTGGAGTCTGTGGCGCCAGTCCAGCCTAGCCATACCACTGAGTCTTCCGAGCCCCCTCGAAAGAAACTGCTTAGGAGGTCCCAGGCCCGCAAGCAGACCTTCCTACCTACAGTTGGTGGCTACTTGGCTCAAAGCGACGAGGATTCCAACGACGACATCTTTATCTCTGCTCATGGTGTTGAGTCCTCCCAGCCCCCTGCTGACCTTCCTGCACCTGGTCCTCTTGGTACCTTACCCATGCGTCGTTCCCTTCACACGGTGCGTGGCATGGAAGGTACGCATGATGCTATCATCCGCGACCTCTGCGAGCGAGCGGATGAGCTAGGGGCCAATGCGGAGGCGGAGAGTCAGACCAACGCCGCTATCATTGAGCACCTTACTAGTCTACGAGCACGACTGGACGACGCTGAGTGAGAACGTATGGTGGCTGAGCGTGAGCACATGGAGGCCGAGCGTGGGCAAGCCGGGGCCTGGAGGCGTGTGGACATTCTTGAGCATCGTTTGGATGATATAGACCGTAGTTTGACGGCTGCCGTTGCCCCTTTAGCTGCTGCATTTCCCCCACATCCTCAGTAGTTAGGTTGTAGTTGTGGTAGTTGTAGCTTTTGTTAACTAACCTAACCGGTAGTAGCATCTTTTGGGTCATTTCATGTATGGCTTGGGGTTGTAGCGATCTATTTATTTTGTATCATTATCACAAACCGATGTACTAAAAATGAAATGAATTAATGAAACGACGATGTTATGATTTATTTATGTCCCTCTATTATTATCTGTCTATGCCATGGTTTAGTTAGTTATCCTTGTTATATGTTTATATGTGTATGTATTATTGTTATTATATTCACTAGTTGTGTGAAAACGCTTGTCTCGGTTATTATGGATCTCATGGTTCGTTATTCGAGCGCACATGATTGACAATATTTTCGATAAATATCTGTCTCATTCTTTTTATATCTGATATGACAGAAAGAAGTCATGCCGCCCCGAAAGAACACCCGCAATACCGAGGACATCACATTCCCAACCACGTCCGAAGAGCTAGCCCGCGTGATTGCGCAAGCCATTGCGCAGCACGACGCTAACCGCACAGACTCCAGTGGTGGATCTGAGGAAATGGCAGGCGAAGGACAAAAGACAACGACACGGGTAAAATATCGATTTGCTATGCTCCCTATGGCCTTGTAATCACTACTGTTATTGATGATGTCTCATTATCTATGACACAGACGGTGAGAACACGGTTCATGGTTGTTCCTACAAGACTTTCATGGCTTGTAAACCATGGAGTTTCCGTGGGACGGAAGGAGCGATCGGTATTTATCGTTGGATCGAGAAAATGGAATCAGTTCTGGATATCAGCGGTTGTGCTGAGGACCAGAAAGTCGAGTACTCTACCTGCACCTTCCAGGATGAGGCGTTGACTTGGTGGAATCTGTAAGTTCACACTCTGGGTAGAGATGCTGCGTATGGTCTCTCATGGAGCGATTTGAAGTCCATGTTGATGGAGAAGTACTACCCTCGTAGTGGGCTGCAGAAGCTTGAGTCAGAGTTCTGGAATCTGACTATGAATGGAGCGAAGATCGCCGCCTACACTACTCATTTCCATGAGCTGTCTCGTCTGGTACCCCACATGGTTACTCTGGAATACAAACGGGTTGAAAGGTACATATGGGGACTATCCCCTAAGATTCGCAGTATGGTATCTGCTGCTGAACCCACCACCATTCAAGGAGTTGTTACCCTCGCTCATAGTCTTACGGATGACGCAGTGCGTATGGGCGCATTGCTTAAGAAGGAGATTGGGAAAGGAGGAAACGCGGGTGACAAAAGGAAGTGGTTAGACACCAAGAAGGGTAAGAATGGTGGAAATCGGTCTGGAAAGAAACCGGAGACGGTCCAGGCATTTGTTTCAACTACTACTACTGCGGCCGAGCCCCACAAGAAGTACAGTGGACCGCATCCACTTTGCAACAAGTGTAACTATCAACATGTCGGGTCATGTGACAGCATTCGTTGTGACTACTACAAGAAGATCGGGCATTAGACTTCCCGCTGCCGTGCTAAGGCTGCTGGTAACCCTCCCGGGAAACCAGGATGCTTTGAGTGTGCTACTGCGGATCACTTCAAGAAGGATAGCCCGAAGTTGAAGAACCAAGCTCGCGGAAGAGCTTTTGTGATTGGAGCTGGTGAAGCTCGTGAGGATCCCAACGTTGTTACTGGTACGTTCCTCGTTATCAACACTTATGCTTCCGTACTCTTTGATACTGGTGCCGATTTAAGCTTTGTGTCGACCGACTTTAAGCATACCCTAGGGGTAGACTCTAGTAGGTTGGACACTCGCTATTCCATAGAATTGGCCAACGGTAACGCTATTGAGTCGGAAGAAGTTGTTGAAGGATGTACCTTAAACTTGGGAGATCATGAGTTCCGTATGGACTTACTCCCCATCGAGTTAGGAAGTTTCGATGTGGTAGTTGGCATGGATTGGTTGTCGAAGAACCATGCGGAGATTGTGTGCTGAGAAAAGATTGTTCGTATTCCCCTCCCTAGTGGTGAAACTCTCTCGGTCAAAGGAGAGAACAGTCGAGCCACGTTACGGATTATATCTTGCATGAAAGCACAGAAATGCCTTCGCAAGGGCTACTGTGCATTTCTAGCACACGTGACGGAGAAGAAGTCGAAGGAGCTGAAGATCGAAGAACTTCTCTAAGATAGCTCAATCTTTAACCATTCTGACTCAGAAGGATAAGAAGTTTGAATGGGGTGTTAAGCAAGAATCTGCCTTTCAGTTGTTGAAGCAAAGGTTGTGCAGCGCTCCTATTTTATCTTTGGCCGAAGGAATGGATGACTTTGTGGTCTATTATGATGCTTCACACCAAGTTCTAGGGTGTGTTCTGATGCAAAGGGACAAAGTGATTGCGTATGCCTCTCGTCAACTCAAGGTTCACGAGAAGAATCACACTACGCATGATTTGGAGTTAGGAGCTTTAGTTTTTGCACTCAAGATTTGGAGACATTACTTGTATGGAACCCAGTGTACTGTCTTCACAGACCACAAGAGCTTGCAACACATCTTCAATCAGAAGGATTTGAACATGAGGCAGAGAAGATGCGTTGAATTGTTGAACGATTACGACTGTGAGATCAAGTATCACCTGGGAAAGGCAAACATCGTAGCGGATGCCTTAAATCGAAAGGAACGCATCAAACCCCTACGTGCCCGCACACTAGGATTGACGATCCATTCGAATCTCACAGACCGCATTAGTGAAGCCCAACAGGAAGCTCTCAAGGAGGCCAACATCAAGAAGGGAGCTTTGCACGCCATGGTTAGACTATTGGAACCCAGGGCCAACGGAACGTTATACTTCGCTAATAGGATTTGGGTTCCATTATTTGGTGTATTGAGGGAATTGGTACACTAAGAGGCCCATAAGTCAAGATATTCGGTTCACCCAGGAGTCGATAAGATGTACAAGGATTTGAAGGAACTATATTGGTGGCCTAACATTAAAGGTAGTATTGCTATGTACGTGGGAAAGTGCCTCACGTGCTCTAAGCTTAAAGCCGAGTACTAGAAACCCTCAGGCTTGTTACAGCAACCTGAGATACCCGTGTGGAAGTGGGAGCAGATTTCGATAGATTTTATAACTAAGTTGCCAAGGACGGCAAGCGGTCACGATGCAATTTGGGTAATTGTGGATCGATTGACCAAATCTGCTCAACGGATAAATTGGATAAATTGGCAAAACTCTACATTAAGGAGGTTGTATCTAGACACGGTATCCCAATTTCCATCATTTCGGATCGAGATAGTCGTTTTACTTCAAGGTTTTGGCAGACGTTGAACGAAGCCCTAGGTACTCGATTGGATATGAATACTGCCTACCATCCCCAGACTGACGGACAAAGCGAGAGAACGATCCAGACACGTGAGGATATGCTTCGTGCATGTGTGATTGACCTTGGATGTAATTGGGATGCCCACCTACCTCTAATTGAGTTCTCATACAACAACAGTTATCACACTAGCATCAAAGCCGCACCGTTTGAAGCTCTCTATGGACGCAAGTGTCGATCACCGTTGTGTTGGGCAGAAGTTGGGTACAAGCACTTGACTGGCCCAAAGATCATCCAGGAGATGACTACAAAATCTTTCAGATCAAGGACCGATTGAAAGCTGCCCGGGATAGGCAGAAGAGTTATGCTGACACGAGGAGGAAACCTCTAGAATTTCAAGTAGGCGACAAGGTCCTACTGAAAGTTTCTCCTTGGAAAGGAGTACCTCGTTTTGGTAAACGCGGCAAGCTAAATCCAAGATACATTGGTCCATTTGAAATCTTGGCAAGAGTTGGCCCAGTCGCGTACAAGCTTAATTTGCCCGAAAAGCTAAGTGGAGTTCATGACACGTTCCATGTGTCGAACCTCAAAAAGTTCTTATCGGATGAATCGTTGATCATTCCGCCAGAGGAAATTCATATCAATGATCAACTTCATTTTATTGAAGAACCTGTCGAGGTCACGGACTGGAAAGTCTAGAAGCTGAGACGTAGCCGAGTTAAACTCATTAAAGTTCGGTGGAATTCCGAACGCGGACCTGAGTTCACATGGGAAGGCGTGGACCAAATGAAGCGAAAGTACCCCTCTCTCTTCAAGGATTCCCAGGTATCAGATAGGTCACGTCGAATTTCGCGGACGAAATTTCCTCAACAGGGGGAGAATATGACACCCGCCACTTAGCCAGGGCAAAATCCGTACACTTTCTAGTCAACGTTTAATTTTTCATCCATCATTCATATCATTTTATATGCATAAGTCTCCCGAGACAGTCTAGCAATGTCCGAAAGAGTATAATTTCACCCATATCAACGAACCTTGGTGACACAAATTTAAACGATTACGAGCTATTTTCCAAAACCATGTGTAGATGCCCATTTATTTAATAATACAATGGGAAGCGAAATAGAATTTATGTATAAAGACTAGTATTTATCCAACTAACATACCTACACATATGTGTATATGTACACGACACACACACACACATATATATAGTTACGGCATATATATATATATGTACATGTATACAAGAGGCTAGTAGACACATTAATGACTAGCTCTTACATATCCTTATTGTTCCATTATAAATGAACTATCTAGTTTTGATTATAAACTTAACTATAATTGGTGAAACAAGTGATCAACACTAGGATTTCTAAAGTCTCTTAACCAAAACTGATCAGCACCACTTTGCTTAATGTTTTGTTCTTACAAGACATTGGAACATCATCAATGAAGTGTCAAGTCCTCTTATACTTTCTAAGACAAATTAAATATAGATTTGGTGGCTTAACCATATATGGCAAAATTGCTTAAATATCTTAGATTCATAATGTTGGGTTTGCCACATTAGTTAAGTGTCCAATCCTTCCCTTTTGTTCTTTTTTTTTCGGCCGCCTATACCCCCCCCCCATGTCCATAATAATCTTTTTTTAACTAAGTCAACTCATGTAGATCACATGTTATATAAATCTCTAGAATCCACCAATGTGTTGTCACATTAGATCAAGTCTCACCCAACATCATCATGGTGTTTAGTCAACCTTAATATGTTATTTAGACCCTTGATTTGCTTGCAAGATTTGGAACAAAGTAGGATCATTAACCAAACATAGTATGATTCCTTAAATCACCAAGAACTAGGAAAGATCATACCCAAAATAACTTCAATCCCCTTTCTTGTTTCCTTCCAAACCGTCGCCCCCCCCCATACCCTTTCTAATCTCTTTTTTTTATCCAAGTCAACCTCTAATTACACATGTGATGATTATAAGTCCAAGATGATCTTTTGTAAGGTCACTCATGCTAGGAATCCATCCAAAATAATCATGAGATTAGTGACCATCCGAAGTATGATTTAGACCTTGGATATGCTAGGGAAATATGAGACATAAGAGATTCTTAACCAAACATGGAAGGATTCTATGTAACACAAAGTTTGATGATAGTTGACTTACCCAACATAGCAAGCCCCAACCTTCCTTCCTCTCCCTTTCCCTCTCTAACGACTCTCTCTCTCTCTCCCTCTCATCTCTCTCGATCTCTCGCTCTCCCTCTATAAATAGGACCCCAAGGCCTCCACTAAACACTTGCACCTTCAACTCAACACCACTCTCAACACACACTCACATAACACTCTCTCAAGTTCCCAAGCCATCCTTTAAGTTCAAGACTCACTAGAGGTATGAACTACTAACTATAAGATTGTTCTTAAATTTATCTTATAACTTGAAACATACTAGTGTTCACCCAACATGTTAACCTCACTAGAAACATGAGCCTAATGTAGAAAACAAGTATTTTATCTCTAGGATATATGTATGCGTGTATATGTAACATGAATGTAGTGGCATTTCTTTCAAGTATGTATGCGTGGATATATATATATATATATATATACATAGATGCCTAGTAGTTTTGAGCTAAGATGATATTATGTTTTAACAATAATGTGTAGGATATGTAAATGTAGGTACAAGGCAAGATCCATGTGTGTGTTCCCTACCATGTATATGCGCGTGTATATATATAGCGTGTATGTAAGTGTATAGCAAACTCATGGACATAGATATTGATGTGTATGAGTGTACCCAAGTACATACATATATGGGTATGTGTGTATAAGTGTACACCTCGTAAACATGGACATCTATGGTCATGTATTGAAATACATGTACATAGATACATATATGCGTGTATATACATACCAAGTACACACCTAAGAAAGGCTTTGTATATACGTAACAAGAATCAAGTGTAGTTGAACACAATGTAACTCGTTTTCAAAGAAAGAACATATGTTCTATAATGGAAAACATGTGTTAGAAACTAGAATCTATTTTTCCTACAAAAACTACTATTTTCAAGCAACTAAGATGTTGCCAAGAAAGTCTAAACTAACCATACCACTAGAGATTGGGTGAACCACGAGTACGATGGATTATTTTTACTTGGATCTAAGGTACCATGTATGTATATAGGACGTATAGGTCGAGATACCTAGTTATCGGACATACGCTCTTGCTAGACTACACGCGGACTTGAGGTGAGTTCTCATGGCCCCTTTTTACTATTTATGTTTTGGTGGAAAGCATGCATTGTTTACTTGTTTTTAGAATGAATTCCTAGCCGACCGGTGTACATGAGACGATATGTTTAAGAGTACTCGCTAAAGCCCTCGTATATTAGTTTATCATAACCATTGACTATGGATTTAGCCTAGAAACGCATGAATAGATCTATTGGGTTGACACCCCCACTCTCAGTTAGTCGCTCTAACCGGATATATATACGATATGAGAGTGCTTGCGGTTCTTTTATGACGATTCATTGCCTTAAGTGTGCAACATTTGTTTATCATCATTGCTCTTGGCTAGGCAATGATGGGTCATTCAAGGAATTTCATTAAACTTTACGTTTTACGAAACCCGTGAACTCACCAACATTTTGTTGACAAAGTTTTTATGCATGTTTTTCAGGTAACTAAATCATGGATGGAACTTGGGTTATGATTGGGCAATCATTCACGACTACCACGTATCGTATCATCAAAACTTTTGACCCCGCGAAGGGTTTTAAAATGTATCTTGTGAAATTGGTTGTTATCGAACACGTTTGGTACTTTTATAAATAAATAAATATTAATGTTTGTTCATATCTTGTGCTTGAAAACCTTTCGTGGTTACACCCCGTGTTTCCGCCTAGGCGGGGTGTGACATTTACATAGTTCTCGAATGAATTCCTAGTAGACAAGTGTACATGAGACAATATGTTTAGAGTACTCATAAAGCCATCGTGTTATCTAGTTTACCATAACCATTAGCTATGGACTTAGCCATGAAACTCTTTAATAGATCTATTGGGTTGACACCCCCACTCTTGGTTAGTCGTTCTAACCTGGATATGTACGATAAAAGAATGCTTGTATTTCACATATGATGATACATTATCTTGATTGTACAATGTGCGAGGCATAACTCGTCAAGGTTTGGTTATGGACTCATGATCGTTCATTAATATCATTCATGGATTTCATTAACTTTATGTTTTTCAACTATTTTAAACATGTGAACTCACCGACTTTATCTTGACAAAGTTTTTATGCATGTTTTTCAAGTAACTAATTGCGTGGATGGAACTTGGGTTTTGTTTTGGCATGCATCTTGGATACCCCTTTTCACGATCTTTGAATTTGAAACACTTGACTTTTAACAATGCATTTCATTACGGTTGTAAACTTTTAAACGATTTAGTATCCACATTTATGTTATTTTCGATGTTTGCTTGAATCTTGTGCTTGAAAATCTTTCGTGCCGCGCCTCATGATTCCGCCTTGGAGAGGTGTGACATGTAGGGAGGCCTTAAGGCTGACCAACCCCTCTCCAAGGGTAGGAGCTTTCCTACCTTTGGCTCACTATCTCAAAATGGCACCGTAGGTTTAGTTTACATTTAACATAGTCGAGGCTTGTGAGAATCACTTCATACGCATAGGATCATGGCGGTTAGATGCTTGTCTATAAGGGGAAAGCTCTCATTTTCTTATGTTGTCATTTATAGATGGTTGTATTCATCTAGTATTCTCTAAACTCTTCGATTTGTTAGACTTTTTATATTATTTGTAGTTAACTTTAGTTACTTGATGTGTTTATCTTCTTAACTAATTCTTGTTTGTTTATCTTTTGTGACAGGTTCAATTAGTGGTTAACTGAAAGCTTGAGTTGTACCACCATTCTGCTTAAATGAAAGCTTGAGTTGTACAAGGCTTCAAAGGAACTCATATTAATGCTTAAATGAAAGCTTGAGTTGTACCACCATTCTGCTAGGGATAGCCACTTATTCCATTCTTTTGGCCTTCTCATTGTCATACATCTCAGGTATGACTCTAAACATCTGTTCACCCTTTCTGTTTGGGGGTGATAAGCTGTGGACATAGCTAAAGTCACCACATGCAACCTTGTAAAGTCTTTCCAAAAATTGCTTAGGAAAATGGGGTCCCTATCAAACACAATAGTTGTATATTGTTTTAGGTTAGATATTAATATTAGAGTTATATATCAGTCTATTTCATATGTAAAATTGATGTGTCATATTAAATTTCTCAACCCCGGGACGCTCCCGGGATATAATCTAGTAAAACTATATGAGTGATGTGCCAAAAGCACATTTGAAGATACAATGTACATGTCATGCTAAAAACATCCATGAAGAGCCTCAACTTTTCTCATGCAAAATGTTTTGGGATGATATGTTTATAGAAGAGTTGTGTATTTTTTTATATATATTAATGTATGCTGGTGCTTTGAACTGTTTTGTACACACCTTTGTTGATTAATGCAATTTTACTAGATTATCTACATTGTGTATTCTTATTGATGTGATAATGACGCTTGTAGTTGTTTGATTGTATTTCACGTGTAAAACTATAGTTTCCAGGTTATTTGAGCTAATTATACACGAATTTAAGTTGTTTCTGTTCAATTTTGCATCATTGAAGTTTTCGCAAGTTATTGTTTAGTTTTGATTTGATTTGGTGAATTATTGTTTGAATTAATGTATCAGAGTTCAAAGGATTGTTTAAACTGTCATTTTACACAAATTAATCCGCTAATATAATTCAATAATTCGTAGATATGATGAGCAAATTTGATTTCAGAGTAGTTCCACCGTTGCTATACGTTGAAGGTTTGAAAATTTTCCCTCAAAAACTTCACATCGATTGAATAATCAAAAGGAATATCGGGTCATTCTTCAATACAGACTTATGATTCCCATGTTACCTCTCGATGAGTCGTGCCCGATTTGTAAGAGAGCTTGTTTGGATAAACTTGGTGAACACGCCTTACATTGCAAGGAAATGCCCGAATTTAAATGCCGACATGATTTAGTCGGGGATGTCTTATGGGTTATTTTGCGAAAGGCTGGGATCTCAGCCAAGAAAGAAGCCCCAGTTAACTTTTTGACGGACCCGTTAGACGGACGCTCTACCTTACGACTAGCAGATGTACTTGTGTTTGAATGGACGCGAGGAAAGCATGCGTGCGTCAACCTCATTGAAGCCTCTGGTGGGACTTCGGGATTCTGGGATTATGGCAGGACAAGCAGTCTTGCAAGCGGAATATAAGAAAGTTGCTAAACAACGAGTATTTGTGTTGTATCCTACTTTTCACTTGCATCTTACAATTGTGTGCTTTTACTTTTCTCACGAAGTAGTTAAATTCTACTTTTCGTGTCGTTATTTCCAAATGAATTGTTACACGTGATAATTTTCACGAAAAGCTCAAACTATGAACGAAGCTTACTTCACACGAACGGTACGAACTGTTTCTACAAATAGTTGCCATGTAGTTGGAACACATAGTTTTTGCGAAAAGCTTGGTTCGCATAGTTCCTATGTTACACGAAACGTTTTTGGTGCGAAATGTTATACTGTTCATTAGTCAAAGTCAACGTCAAATATAACAAAATCTCATGAACATTCTCAATTATGGTTACCCAAATTGAAAGAATAGAATGAAAGCATCTTTTTTATAAACTGATGTAAATTTGTGGGATGTTGTTATAGTGAATTTATTTAGAAATACTTTTAATGTCTTGTTAATTTTTTTCTAAAAGCCTCATATTCAACAGAAAACGCAATGACATTCTAAAAAAAGTGACGGTTCATTTAGCCAAACACATATATTTCTCAAGCAGAAGTGATTCAAGTCTACAACAGGATAATATTATGGAACTTTATCTCTTTCATAATTTCTTAGACACCGTATGCAAACACTCATTGCACTTTCAGTGGCCAAAAGTATCAAAAAAGGGACGAAGAACTTGATCATTTTTCCGTTGTATGATGCCTTAACGATGAGCCGTTGTTCTTCGCTCACAAAAGCTGGCCCGTTAGGATCTGTAAATTTGCACATCAAGATTGTAAAAATAAGATTCCTTATGAGTGTATAGTAAAAAAAAAAAAAAAAACTTTTTGATCATACCACGTGCAGTGTCAATCAATCCCAAAGTTGTACAGTTGGAAGCATGCGAAGATGGCAAGATCTCTACACTTGCGTCTGGAAACTATTGCACAATATCAAGAAATATTAGATGTTTCGAATGCGGATATGGTTTAATGAAAAAGTATAATTACCACTAAGGTTTTTTGCAGCTACTTTGAGAGTGTTTCCATATTGATTCTCAACGTCTTGTCGAGATAACATGATTAGAGTTGTGTTGCGTTTGCCTCCAGCAGTCGTCTTCATCGGGACAACCAGCACAAGACAGCGAGCAGCATTAAGTCAATTCGCAATCATAATTAGTTCCTTCTTTTGTAAGAGCTTACAATTAAACCATAAGATAATCAAAGTTATAAGCATTTGGAGTGTATCAAAGTTAGTTAATAGGGTACCAACAATATTGGAAGGGTACCACAAACATAACTTTTGCTTTTTCTTTAACCATTAAGTTTACAACACGGTACCAAATTATATGTAGTTTAACTTTTAACATAATTTTATTTTAGTTCATTACTGACTAGAGTTCCCACCCCTTGTCGCGGAACGTGGTTTACAATCATGACTTGCCGCAGAACGCGTGATCACTATATTGGTACCGAAAGTACCGGTCCTGAAAATGGTTAGAATGGACACCCGTATACGTACCGAAAATGATCGTTGCGGTACGGTACCGTTTCGGTACCGGCATTCAAAGGTAAATTGACAAAAAATCTAGTATCATACGAACCAGTAATGATACCAGAAATACTATTAAAACTAGGGATGAGCATATTGTACCAAATACTGAACTGATACCGATCTTGTACCGAACTGAGGGTGTTTGGTATCGGTACTCACATTTAAAGGTTTTCGATTTCGGTATTTTCGGTATTGATACGAAATCTGTATGGTATCCGTATTTTAAGGTAAAATACTGATACCATATTGGTACCGTACCGATACCGAACCAATACAGTACCGCATGTTTTCGGTATCAGTATCGGTATTTGATTTTGGAAGTTTTCGGGATCGGTATTTTCAGGATCGGTATCGGTTAATACTGATACCGTCCCGAGCTCATCCCTAAATACAACTATCATAAAAAAGGGGCTTATTAAGAAAAAAAAGTAAAAATAAAAAACAAAAAGCAAAAAGGTTTAGTGCATGTTAGCAAAATAGCCACAAAGCACGTTAACAAAATAGCCACGCTGCACGTTAACACCGTGACACATTAAGGTGATGTTTGTTTTCTTGTCAGAAGTGCTTCTGATCACTTTTGTCTGCGCTGTGCAGACGTGAGCATACATTTAGACGGGCAACTTGTTTGTTTTTTTGGAAGAATATCCATAAAAAAAAAAAAAAAAAAAAAAAAAAAAAAAAAAAAAAAAAAAACTTTGCCCATGATATCTCCGCGCGCAGACTTCTTCACCTCTTCTTCCTACCTCTTCCCCATTTTTTTGGGTCTTGTATCTCCTCCTCACCTCTCAAACCCTCCTAGACCAAACCCTTCTCCTCCTCCCCTCCCTGCGTCGCCGCCGCCAGCCTCCCTCCCTCCTCGACGCCTCCAGCCTCCTCCTCCCTCCTTCTCCGGCCGTCCTCCCTCCCTCGCCGCCGCTATACAGGTATGGTGTGTTTTTTTTTTTTTAATCTTTTTCCTTGTTCTTGTTGTTTTATATCTTTTTAACAAGATTTCTGCTGTGATGTTATAATATCATAAACCCATAAGTTATTTCTTAATACGTTTGTTGTGTTCCTCATATACCCATGTTTTAATTGATGATATTTTTCAAGAATTTATTGTTTCTGCATACTTTTTTGTTGTTCCTTGTTTATGTGTAGAAGAAATGTTTTTTTTTTTTCAAGATTTCTGCATACTTTTGAAGAATTTTTTTTATTTTTTATTTTTGAAAGTGCAACTTGTAAATAAATAGAAATGATGATTTTGCTACTATACTTTTATACTTGTTTGTTTGTACACTTTATTGTTTATATGTGTGTTTGTGAGTATAGTTTGGTATTATATGTTTACTTTTTTATGTTTATGTGGTTGTTTAGATGATGGGATTGATTGTTGATTAATAAAAATGATGATTTTGTTATTTGTATATGTTAATGAGTATATATGCTTGTAATTGTATGTATACTTGTTTGATTTCTATATTATATAGCACTTTGATTTGGTCTAAAAAAATAATAATAGTGAATTCATGCCTTTTATGATGTTCCTTGTTATGTTGAAAACATTGTATTCCTTTGGTTATGTTTAATGGTTGTTTTTGTTTAATGGCTGGTTATGTTTAGTAGTTGTTTTTGTTTAATGGTTGGTTTTGTTTAATGCTCGTTTTTGTCTAATACAGGGTGATAATGGATTATGATAAGAAATTACTTCTCTTAATTATTATGTACTTGTATCTTCGCTTTTTTGGGAGGAGAGGTTTGAAACGAATGCGAGACAATGATTCGGATATTGAAGAGGATGGCACCAGTTCCGTTGGTTACACTAAGAAGCATTAACATTGCATGTTTCGCGCTACATAATTTTTATAAGGAAAGAAGGATTGAGCAGTAGAGTGATGTGTTAAGAGGAAAGAAGGATTGAGTAGTAGAGTGATTAGTTCTTAACAGAAAATTTTCAAATATACTCTAGACCCTTGAGTGCATAGCACTACACTTTTTTATAGTCTCACAAAAATTTAGAGGCAAGTTGATGTAACAAGTATTCTTGACATATAAAGCGTATGAAGGCATAAGAAAACAACACATGTCCTTGGAGCGAGGTGTAGGTTTTCCATTTCCGCCCACCAAACATGGATACCCCCACCTTCTTTGGCACATGTTGAGAACAGTTATAATGTTGCAAACAGCATTGTATATTTTGCACCTAAAGGATCCTGAATCATCGAACGACCAAATCCATCAATCCTCGCTTGTTAACATAGTTGAACTTATGGGAGAAAGAAGCTTTCAACCGCAGCTGAGAGAACTCGTCTCCAACAAACAACGCTACACATGCGCGATAACAACAAATGCTCTACATGCAATACAGTTTTTAAAATTAAGAGATATTATGAATGAAGCTTTTTTTTAAATCTAGATCATAATGTCATATAAAGATTCAAAATAGGTCACTTGGTTCAGTTGTACCATCTTTAAGAACAGTTATTTTAAACGTTTATAGCTAAAGCTACTAGATCACTAGTTCCTGATAATATTATTTCAATTTTAATTTTTAAATATTATCTTTATTGTTTATAAATCAAAATATTAATATAATATAATATAATTTTTGTAATAACACTACAATTTTGGACAAAAAATGTCGGGTGTATTGTGATGAAACCCATTTTGACCCGTTAGTTACCCAAACGTTCAAACCCTAAAATGAACCAAACATCATGGACAAGGATATTCAACTACAAATGATGAAATGAAGAGTGTTGTCCTTTTCCATTCTTGATACAGAAAATAGCGTAATCAGATAGGTAAATTAGCAAGATACACCTTACATATAAATATAATATAATATAATATAATATAATATAATATAATATAATATAATATAATGAATTGGTTTTTTCATATACAAAGATAAAAAGGTAAACAGAATGCCACTTCTTGAGTTGTGTGACTTCAAATCTAATGTCCGCCTCGTGTCCGCTAAACCAAACTCTGTGCACATCGTATACCAAAATAAAGCCGACTTGGGTCAAGGCATTCTACAAACTGGAATTTAGGATTGAAAATTTCACATGTCAATAAACTGTACTTGATTTTAGTTTGCAGTCAATCATGAATCGTCATACTTGAAAATATACAAATAAAGGAAACATTAACGCTTTTCGACACAAGCTTTCAAAACATTATAGAGATCCTAAAAACTTTCAAAATGACAGAACCATAAACTTTCGACCCGCTTCTCATCTATCTAAACGTGTCAAACAGGTTGGTGGAAGTAACTGAGTTGTAAACATGTTAATCGGGTCGGTGGGTTGTAATAAACTAGGTTTAAATGGTCGTAAATGGGTTAGTGGGTTGACTGTCAACCCAAACACGACCCGTTTAGTTAAACGGGGTTAGCTATAAGTGATGACTGACAACCTAATTCTTTCGTGTCTATTCGAGTCCTTTCTTAAACTGACCATGCTCTAACATGAAGCTGACATGTTACTTTTTGAGATAAACAAAGCTGATCATGAAAAGTGCTTTTTTCTTTATTTTCAAATTCCTAAAGATCCAACATAGATCATTCTTCTAAACTAGCATGTTCTTGTGGCGTTTTTAGAGGATGGAAAGTTAAAGCACGTACCGTATATCGAGTTTCTTTGTTGGGCCTAGTCAGCTAAAAAGTCATCATCTTCCTTCTCTTCAAGTGAGGATGATGCATCATTATCTCTACTATTAACACCTTCGTTATGTCCATATGAAGAAGCATTAGTTGTCATTCTTTTGTTATCGGGAAGCGAGAAATTGAGCGGTTTCTTGCAGATGCATGAAGAAGGGTATTCATGAAATTCGATACGTCCAGGTTTCATATCATCCGGTTCACCCATAAATTCCCTTTGGGCTGATTTGATTTTCCTAGAGAAAGTAGTCCATGGCATCTTCTCCCGTTGAGAGAATAAAGCACTGAGCTTTCGAGCATTTGGCCGAATGGTTCTTTTATGACCCATGTACCTCCTTTAAAAACCACATTCAAACAAACAAGCAAAACTTAGTACCTCTAGTTGGCTGCATATGTTTCAAACAAAAAATGCAAATAATCTTATTTCATAATAAAAAAGATGGGCAGGCGGTCAGCCTGTTGGGTAATCGGTTGGGTCACAACACGCATGTCAGGTTAGGTTGGCCTACTAACACTTTCCAATACACTTCAAGATTCAAGAACAAGTATGACTACAAAAAAAATGGATTTTGCTCAAGGCTATGTTAAAGGTAACTTCCATTATCTTTTAGCAGCAATAATCTAACATCTGAAACAAAACGATTTAGGAGGTCCTATGCATTAAAAATAGACTTTGAGTGACTTTCAACCCATTTGACCCATGCCTCTATTGGCTAACTGATTTAACATAACCCGTTTGACCTATATGAGATAAACCACAACCCATATAGATAGACACATGCATTAACTCGTCCAATCCTTGAAGAAAAATGCCAAGTGATAAAATTAGAAGAATGTTGCCGGTACAAGTACTACCGTCAATTTAATTGTAAGAGATGATGATGGTCAAATACACAACTTTTCATACAAAGAAATGTTGCAAGTTGCAAATTCACATAATCACAGGATAAAAGTATAGAAACCATTTACCAAGCATCATAACAACTGCTAGTCAACTCACCTAATACATGCATACATTTAGCAGTTTACATGTTACCTGTAATACTCCCTCTATTCTTCTTTTTGGGATTATCCTGAAGTGAACAACTATTTCCCTACTCACAATGTTTTGATCAAATTTTACATTCAAACTATTTTTGCTGCATTTCTCGATTTTGTCAATCGCCGAAGATAAGGGTGTTCTTAATACTCACTCCATCATGTGATGTCAAATAATTCACCAGGCTCATAGGCTAAGAATCTTGTTTGACTATTTATCGAAGATCTTAAGACTGTGTCAATAAAGACAAAACTTAAACTCGACAACACCACCAAAGAGCTCCCCCCGAACCCCCCAATTCAAAAGGTTCGAGGGTTGAATCACCAAAATGGGGTTATAGATGAATTTTAAAAGGTGTATATTAGGATTTCATCATTTCATTAAAAAACAATAGGCCCAACCAATAACGTCAATTTCATTGTAAGGATAATAATAACTAATAAGCAATTAGAGGTGCAAAGTTAGCCCATTTACCTATGAATAGCTCGCTTCAGGTTGTGTATCATCACAAACAGAACAAATATAAAAAAATAGCTAAAAGGATAACTGTCAATTGATTGAAAATGTAAACGCAGAATCTATTTTTTGATGCATAAGACCTAAGTAATTTTATTCAAAGATTCGGATTATTAGTGTAATAAAAAGTGTGCTCCTCAAATCATATTCACGCAACAATTCTTTATGAAAAAAAAAGGTATTTATGAGCATGCAGGTCAACCCGAACCCATTACCCAACTTGCCCATCTTGCCACCTCTAGTTATTATTTTCATTAAAGGGATGGAGTAACTCGTTAATCAACACTTTCTTTAAATGGTGCACAGTTGAACAATTCATTAACCCCGAGACAAATAACATAATAGATGTAATATTTTATATCTTTGTGAGAATTAGCAAGAATATTTTAGCATAAATACCTTCGACCAGCAAGAATTTTTCCCATGTTCCCATTGTAGTTTGTCACAAAGACATCACTCTCTTCACAAACGATGTAATCTATGGCAGCAAGACGAGAGGAAAAGGAAAGAAAAGGTTGTAGCTCTTTACTAGCCAGCATTTCCTTAGTGTAGAAATTCGGAAACAGTTCCCTAAGAGGCTGCAAAGTTTCTTCTCCACCATAAATCTCACCAGATGCAACGTAAATGTATGTGTCATTATTAAAACCAAGTGCACGCAACATCAGCCCCACTTCATGAGGTGTAAGGGGGCACTTCCCTCGTTTCCGTTGCTCTCCATCAGGAAGTACATCCTAAAACAAAAAGTAAAGTGATATACATATACATACAGACAGACATCTATAGGGCCGGGTTCAATACATAAGCAACTTTAAGAAGAGAAACGCAGGAACCGCATACACACTTATATTTAGTCCTGCTCTCATATAGTAGGAGCGAGAAAGAGAAACGGTTATCCGGTCATGTAACCACCTTGTGTATGACAGTTAAAGTAATAGGTACAAGTGTTATGCAGTTCCAGAGGTTCTTTATTTAAAAGCTATTATTATAATGAAAATAATAAGACAAATCTCACCGGCAAATTTGTCCATCTTTTCCTGATTTTACCAAGCTCATATGTCTCTTTATCGCCGCCACCATAACAGCCAGAAAATGCAAGCATATCAGGTTCAAACCTATCACAGAAAGAGCAGTAAACAAACAAAGTATATGAATGTAAAGGAAAAGGTAAAATTACATGTGATCAGTTTTAGTCTCTATGCAAATATTATTTTTCTTATAAACTGGTACCTTTTTCCAAAACTTAAGGTCAAGATACATTTTATATATTTTCAAGTAGAATCTTTGTGATGTTTTGGAGGTGACACCTACATTATTTAATTGACTGTCCGTGTATGTTGAGTAATAATAATGTTACAATATGAAGTCCCCAAAACCCAACTCCTAAATACCATATTGTATCACAATTTTATGTTGGAACTTGGGCTAACCACATGAAAGTTCCACACCTGCACATTGGTCAACACATGGTCATATGGTGTTTTATTGTGTGCTGGGAAAACTCTATAGTGGATCGATATATAATATAATTACCCATGACCGTCAGCCAAATTTATTTACTTCAATGAATATATTGTAGTGTTGAGGAGGTTTGAAAACAATATAATGTAAAAGAACCATATCAGCAACAAAAAGAAAAACCTTAAGTGTACAGCAATGTAGCGATTCGCCATGTTCCTCATTTTCATGACCAGCTTATGACCAAGTTCTTGTAGCGGTTTTGTAAAACGTAAAGCATGATAATTGACCCGACAACGTAACCTCTGTAGTTCTTCATCTAGGTCGTTGGCAAGCCTGTAATCAAACTTTGTCAGCTGAACAACCTGCATGATTTAGTCATCACAAATCAAATACATATTTTTCTTCACCATAACAATGAACCAGAATGCATTGAATAAATTCACTGGTAGTGTGAGACTGGAACAGGTCGATTTGGGTTGTAAATGAAGAAGCATATGTGACAATTTAATTCATAAGAAACAGGTAAATGTAGGGTTGCTTTTGATCTTAAATGGGTCAAATGGGTAAATCAACGGATAATTAGTTAAAGGGGGGATGAGTCAAAAGTTTTGAAAGCCGCCAAAACTCTAATACTTACCACCCCCCTAAATTGGCTAGATCTAAAGCTTCAAATCATTATTTAACAACAGTGTTTGGTACTCGTTATTAAATAATAAATATTAACTATTTACTTATGAAAGATGTAAAAACGTGTTTGCATCGCAGCATCCAACCAGACCTGTTGCGACCTGTATTATATATGACCAGTGTTAACCCGTTGCCCAAACCGCCTGACCTCTAAATAGAAGGTTCAATATCAAAGGTTCGAAAATCAAGAAATGTGGTATAGCCTTCTCACATGCCGCCTCAAGAGTGTGGGCAGAACTTCATCGAGGTAATATTGAGGTTCTGATTTCCGTGGGACCAGCTTGGTATATGGGAGTTTCTCAAGTGCACGCATATATTTGTCTGGGACCCTTTTGACAACAGGAATATCCTTTGCAAGGAAAGAGATAAACCAATCGACATCAAAAATGTTTGCAAAATCACTGCAAAGTTAATTAAAGTCAAACAAAAATGTAAACACCATGCTCCTCACGACCTCTTTTAACTAAGAAATCTCAACTAACCTATCGTCTTTCCAAAACGAATGATGATCCAACTCAGGAACGACCAAAGTAGCATTCAATATGCGTGCAACAACAACAGCATCAGTTATCTATAGAGAAAAGATCGCAAAAAGACAGATGAGATTTATGCATTAACTATAAGTAGACATTTCAACTTCCTAGCAAACTTTGCGTGCACCCAAGCATATCCTCCCACAAGTTACCACCTAGCAAATGGGACTTAATGGGGGGTGAATTGGTGCTTACGATGTCATTATCTGATTTTGAAACTTAAAGTTGTAATAAACAGTTAATGTTTGGATAGACAGACTATTCTTAAGAATATCACATTATTTGAATTATGATAATCAGTTTCATACAAGCAGCAACAAAACTGATAATCAAATATCATAATAACATTAGTTGTTTATCCATTCTTTTAACCTAATCATCTGAACTTTTTCCACAAAACTGCCTATTTCATTCTGTCATATTTTCTTCATCAGAATTTGTCGAACACACTCAAACAACAGACCATATTATTACCGCAACTTCAAACAAAAAAGAACTCCAAACATTATCTTTTGCAGTCCATTTTATTACAGTTTATTAGCAGATTCTAGTTCTAATTATTCAAGATCACATAATCACTTTCATAAAGCACATCCAATACCCCAGGAAAAATAAAAAGAAAATATGAATGCTTACTCCAATTCTTTGTTGGTTCAGCCCTCCACTAGCAGCAATGAGCAGATAACCATTTGATAATGGCTCATGAATAGGAGCTGTGTAGGAAAAAGTTTAGAGTGTTAACATCAGAGTAACATATATCTAAAGCAGATTTTATATTAAGAATGTAAAAAATACAAAGCCCGGTAGTGATCCAAGCTATGTTGTCAAAAGCCCAAGGCGCACTCAAGGCTCATACGCCAAGCCTGGGCCCCGGAGTCTAGGCACAGCAATGGTTATTTTTAAGCTAGGTGCATAGTACAAATTACCATTTTTAGGGGTTTCCAGCCTTATTTAAAAGTTTTTTTAACCATTTTTGGCGGGAATTTGGCCAGAAAATGCCCTGAAGCAGTGCCTAAGAACCTGAAAGCTCGTATTTCAGTGCCCAGGGGATTTAGTGGGCTGGGCTGTGGCTAGGTGCGTGCCTACAGGGCTTTTGACAACATAGGATCCAAGGCAATGAATGATTCAATGTAAAACATATATTCTTGTCAGAGAGGCAACTATTTCAAATTAAACTGTTAAGTGCTGGATCCAAAATAAATTATTTATCAAATTTAGCAGTGATCCTAGGCAATGAATGATTAGATATAAAACATAGATTCTTGTTGATACTTAAGAGCATAAACAAAGGAATTATATATATCTATATTCTTCACCTATAACTGGCTACCTACCAAGTGTCAGAAAAAAAAAAGTAGAAGAACGCTTCCTATAACCATCATAAAAATAAAATAAAATAAAATCTAACTATCATTATAATTTAGTTGATATATTAAGCATAAACTCTAATAAGGAAAACCCAATAGAGCTCAGAGAGCTTGCAAAGTCCAATAAAAAGTTTAGTAGTGGCAAGAAAGCACAAAGCGCGATAATCTGGCGGTAAAACATAGTACAAAAAATTGAAAAACTAAGATGTATGTAAGACAAGCTAAAGCAGTTAGCAAGCAGTCTGCCTCAATAGTGGATAAGGAAACTTACGTGCATAATGAGGGCCTCTTTCACTGCATCCGTAATAGAAATTTGATAACTTGGATTTCCAGATGTCAATCGGTCCACGACTAAATCTACCCTAAATTCAAAAGTTAGCAATGCTCTGAAGTAATGTTTTATGAACTTAAAAATGTAACTCCTAAATCTAACTTGCAGAAAGATGAACTAAATAAGACCAGCTTACTACTTAAAATTATATTTCATTTTTGAAATGGGGACATACGAAAACAACAGTGCAACGTATAAAAAGAAAAAAGTAGGAAAACAAACAGCAATCTGTGACTTAATAAAAAACCATTAGCTACCAAAGTCATATCACGTATGTGTATCAAAAGTATTGGGCTACTAGAATCTTAGAGGATACCCATAAACCATAATACCCTATAAGCCAAAGATTAACTCATCAAGATACAAAAGGTGAAAACTCTTGTATGATTAGAAATCCAAGAAAATAACAGCTAAATATAAATAAACAAAAAATTTAACAAATTTAACTAAAAATATGAACAAGTGACCAAGCTTAACTATTAGCCTATGTCTCTATGACAGATACACAAAGGTTTAGCCTTTAAGTCTTTAACCATACATTATAACTTGTTCCCAAACTCAAAGCAGTAAATCAATGTAAACTATAAAACTAAACACACAGATATACAAACTTCTCACCAACTCACAAAATAAAAAACCTCCAAAATCTACCAAAATCATTCCAAAATAATATTACAATGATCAAATTCCTCCATTACATAAGCACATATAGATTGATCAACAAGAAATCACACACATAAGCATGGGTATAAAAACAGCGCCTAGCCTCCGATTATCACAGGTTCACTGAGTAATTTTCATCTAATCGGCCCATTAATCGCTAGGCGGTCAAAACCGGTCCTACAGCCAAAAATTGGTGGCAATCTAGCGATTCCAGCCAAAACCTGGCGATTAACCCTATCTACCTAAAAAATATGGGTCGAGAAAGCGGTTAAAACACGTCTACTTCAAAAACAATTAAGTAATCCCTATCAATCCTAACTAATCACTAGTCCGTACCCCACCGACCAACCAGTGCCTAGTGATTTGTACAACACAGCATATAACCAAATTAATCACACAATCTAAAATCTTTTTTTTACGATAAAACTAAAAAAAATAAAAAAATAAAAAAGATTTACCATCTTGCTATACCAGAACCGATGCTTAACAAGTTTCTGAGAGTACCATTCAAGATTCAAAGCCACATGACCAATAAACAGAGAGATTAATCCAAAAGCAAATAATATCACAATACAAACAGACATCAATGGGATTCGCCGTCTCCGTCTTTTGCTTAGCCATAACCGATTACAACAATGCCTCTGCTGCTGCTTATTACGCTTCACCTTTTTATAATAATAATAATTGTGATTATTATTATTATTAGGTTTTGATTCTCCCATTTGTATGGCAATTGTTATTGTTGTTATGAGTAGATATAATATTATTCCTCAGTTTCATATTACATTCAACTGATACACTGTAATTAAGGGTAATTAGGAACAGTAAACCCTAATTGCAATTGCAATTATGACGTAATCAACTACAGAAGCCTTAATTGATTTATAATAAGAGGAAAAGATGTGATTAACAGAAGGAATCTGTGTGGAGAATATTATTATTATTATTATTGAATCGGGATGAAGAAGATTTGGGTTGTGGTTTGATCGAATAAAACAATAAATTTTCAAATTCTTTTTACTTCGTTTTCAAACTTTATTATTATTAATGATTGATTTTAAAATCAAACAACTTAGTTAGGTCATTTTGGATCTAAGGGCTGTTTGGTAAGCCTTTTAATGAGAACTAGATTAGAGTCCCGTGGGGACCCACGGTGCATGTACAAGTAAAATGAAAAAAATTCTATAAAGATTGTAGTTTGCAAGTTATTTTATTTATTTAAAGTTACGTAATACAATTCGTATGGATTTTGGTTACATGCAAAATATCATCAAAAAGGTTTAATGTAACGCAACAATGGATATATTAATTAACAACTGTTTGATTTGTCCTGATTTAAAAACAAATAATGAAATGAATAATAACATATTTATTCTAACAGAATAAAAATGAACATTAACATATGTATTCTATATACAACTGTCCATGTGTAAAAGCATGATTCTTCAAATACAGACAAACTCTTGATACGTCTAACATGTTGCAAAGTCATGCTTTACATTTTGAATTTTTTATAATCTATTTATGCTCATTAGTGTCGCATGTCTGCAAATGTTTGTAGTTTAGTAGTTATCTGGATTGGACAGTTATTTTATTTGAGTACTACAGTCAAATATTTGCTAACATAGGTAACTTTGGGTGTGTGATAATGAATAAATGCTACTGTTTTGACAAAGTTCGATTCAAGAATGTTAACAGTGTGTGGTGAACTCGTGATGAAAGTTGATTATACACTGTGAATCAACATGCAAACTATTTAATTTCAATTTTTTTATGTGATGGAGTTAGTTATTAGTTTTCCATTGCTATAAATAATTAGTGTCAAGAGTAAAGACATAAATCAGTAATTGCAGAAAGGCTTATAGACGCCATGCTTGCTTTCCTGTTGTCAAATACAAAAGCCGTTGCATAGATTTACAATAAGAAAAAGAGAACAATATTGAAATATTTCAAATTACCTTTGTTTGGTAAGTAAACAAAATATAGTCTCTTCAACAGAATAATTAACGCTAGTTAGAGCAAACAAAACATTTAAAAAACATAATTATCAAGCCAAGTCAATCAGGTTTTAATTGAAAATATGATTGAATTGGCCTCATAAATTATGTTTTATAAATACTTTCATTGCCAGTGGCGGATGTATAGTAGAAGCAGGGAGAACATCTGTTACCCCTCGATTTTCCTGGCGAAGGGAAAAAAGTTTATTTTTTTAGGTATTTTTATAAAATGTTACCCCTAAAACAAATTTTTTGTCACCCCTTAAAATATTTTTTATAAAAGGTTACCCCTTGATATTTTTTCTAGATCCGTCACTGTTCATTGCAATAATTAGCGTTATATATGAACAGGACACGAATAAGGTTGGTCAAAAGAACTTAAAGAAGAATTCATAAACTCATAGGTAGACCAAAAATTTAGATGAGAGACCACTACTTCAGCTAAACTATACAATTTCTCGAAGCATCAGATATCCAAAATAAATTTTATAGGTTTCTCCCTTCCATATCAATCAAAGATTCAAATTGGATGACGGTCAGGGTATGTTTGGGTTAAAACGGGTTTTGAGCAAAATGAATTCGGGACAAAATGAGTCATTTAAAAAACTATCATTCGTAATGATTCATTTCGGTTCTGATCAATACAGTGGGGGCAGGGTGACAATGTATAGTACGTGTTAGTATTGACCGACCGATAACTTTTAGATGACCCAAATTGACCTGTTAATCAATTTAAGGTAACCCAAATCAACCCACTTTAGATTTGAGGTGATCCAAATTGACCCATTCACTAATTTCAAATGAGGTGAAATGATATTATTGCCCAAATCAACCCATGTTTTACAAAATGGTTCAAGATTTCCACCTATAAGGATGGGTAACGCGAGAAAAATTAATTGAAAACTTGACAAACTCTAGTAATAAATCAGTAACTTTGAAAATATAATAGTGCAATTTCTCCAAAATCCGACTATTTACAAAATTTGAATCCAAATAAATTTCAACATCAGAGGATTTACTTACAAAACATGTTTGGGCAATTTGACACATGTCTTCATGTCTTGAACACATAGCATCTTGCTTTCTTCATCCTCTTTTCCAAACTTATGATCTGTCAAGAAAAATAAAATTAGAAGATAACCAATTCAAAAAAATAAAAATATGAAGTCAATTAAAAAATTCCCCAAGCAGCCACTTTATTATACACATTTAACCAATATCAAGCTCAATGAAAGAAGTCGATGTTAATCCACTTTGCTTAACTCATCTAAACTCTATTTATAATGCACGCATCTCCTAAAATGCTTTATTGACACTTTTATATCACAACTAAAAAACATTGAACATGACCCAACCATTTCACCCTTTACTAAAGTTAAAACATTTCAACCATTACTCAGCCGAGCCGAGCCGAGCCGACCCCGACCTCTTGCCACTTAGGTACATGAAGTTTGATTCAGATTATACACAAGGCTAGTTTTCAAGACGATGGCTATTAAGTTTAATCATTTTCAATTGTGATGTCATTAGTTGATCACAAAGATTGACACCTAATCGCCTAGGCGCCTACACACCTAAGCGAATAAACGCCTAAGCGCTTAGGTGAAAATGTTATACAAAATGGAAAAGTGTTGAGCGAATTAAACGCCTTAGCGCCTAAACGCCTAAGCGAATAAGCGTGTATGCGCCTAAGTGAATAGCCTATGCGCCTAAACGAATACGCGTATGCAGCCAAACCGCCCAAGCGCGCAGTTTTATTTCTGCCAAAACAGCCTCAAACGCATAGCTTAATTGCTGTCAAACTGCCCCAAACACGCAAGTTATTTGCTGACAAAATAGACCCTATTGTGCAGATTTATCGCTATCAAAATAGACACAAACGCATAACTTTTTTGCTACAAAAACAGGTCACAAACGTGCAGTTTAATTGCTAAAATGGACTGGCTATTGATGAAATGGGCTGCCTGGAAGGGTATAACTACTGAATATACAGTTACACACATATACACTTGATTGAAGTACTACCCTTAGAATATATAAAGCGTAACAAAACAGTTATCGGGCTAGATAACAACTGTATAATTTGTTTCCCAGTTTTAGAACATAACAGTAGGGAAAAAAAGGAACTAAAGCACAAATTAGAATGGTAAATACAAACATTTTTAAATATTAATCAGCAATAAAACATCTCATGTAGACGCATAGGCATTTAGTTGCTTATCCGCTTAGGCGTTTAGGCGCTAAGGTGTATGATTTGCTTAGGCGACTAAGCGTTTAGGCGCTTAGGCGCTTCATTCACTTAGGCACCTACTCGCTTAGACGCATAGGCGTTTAGTCGCATAGGCGCATAGGCGCTTACTCGCTTAGGCGTTTAGGCGCTAAGGTGTGTGATTCGCCTAGGCACCTACGCGCCAATCGCTTAAAAAAGCTGATGAAACTAAATCAATCCTTACAACCACATATTAATGAAACTGATTGGACCATCACATTCACATCCACATTATTATTATTATTATTATTATTATTATTATTATTATTATTATTATTATTATTATTATTATTTCAACTTAAGTACACGTAACTGTTCTCTCAGTCACTGCATGAATCACCTACCACACAACCTTCTTTATAAACTTTAATCCATCTCTAACTACAAACTCAACAACTTAAACATGTCTAAACCCAAACCCATCAACCAATTAAGCTTAGAAGACCTGCAGAACACATGATTAACAGCATACGATGCAAAACTGTTGCAAATAGAGGTGCTTAGGCGCTTGATTCACTTAGGCACCTACTCGCTTAGACGCATAGGCGTTTAGTCGCTTATTCGCTTAGGCGCTAAGATGTATGATTTGCTTAGGCGACTAAGCATTTAGGCGCTTAGGCGCTTCATTCACTTAGGCACCTACTCGCTTAGACGCATAGGCGCTTACTCGCTTAGACTTTTAGGCGCTAAGGTGTGTGATTCGCCTAGGTGCCTACGCGTCAATCGCTTAAAAAAACTGATGAAACTAAATGAAATTACATAAACTATTAGAAACCAAACATCATATTGTGTCATCATGTAGACGTCGAAGTATATATACAACATACATGCGCTCAGATTTCAAATTCAACATTTCGTTAATACAAAAATAGTGGACCAGAATGATGGCTTCAATGAATGAACACATTCACGTGTCAATTTTTAATATGCATGATACTTCTGGTCCTGCACTAAACATATCTTTTTAGTTCTTTCAAATCCTTAAACCAACATGTCTACTAATTATCTATGAATTGTATTTTGAACTTCTCCTAGATACTTTGTTTTATATCAATATATGTTAAACATTTTGTTGACACTGCAGCAAAAGTATAAGCAACACACCCACAAATTATAGATAACTTTACTAAAACTAACTGATGTAACCGACCTAACATCAATCACCTAACAATTGAAACTAAATAATCAGCTCTAGGACAAAGTGTGTCAGAGCTCAAGATTACAGAGCTGTCCAGCACAATACCTTGGACTCCGCCACCGCCATCACTGCCCATCAGATTTTTTTTATTTTTTTATTTGTGTGAATGTTCTAACTGAATATTATTCTAGCCAGTGATATATGAAAAATAATTGACACTAAAAATGGACTACTTAAAAGACAACAAAATACATAATCAAACACCAAATAGACAACCCGACAGAACAATCATTACAATATAACAAACGTAAGAGACGAAGCGAAACATGTAACAGAAAAGCACATAGAAACGAAGACGCATTTTTTACTGCATGGTATCATAAAACAGTAAAACACCTACACAACCCATTCTTTAAAGGCGTAACATTTCCTCAAACATGTTGACTACATTGAGGCAACTCATTCCAAAAATCAACATGACACTCCAAACATCAAAGGCTAACAAAACACATAACGTTATCACCAAACATCAAAACAATTCCTTGTACCAGCTAAGTACAACTAAACTTATTTCAAACTAACTTGCCAACGGTCAAATCTAGAGTTTAACATGTTACGTAGTGAAAATAAGTTTCAACACCCTTACACCCACGTTTATCCTGCACCAATGGGAGGTCACGACTACTGTCAACGAAGTCCTCCCTTTTTTAACATGTTTAAAAACTGAGAACTGCATATAAAATCCGAATCCGACTAATCCCTATTAATCCTAATTAATCAGTAGCCAGTACCCCACGGACCAGCTAACGCCTAGCGATTATTACAACACTGATCTAAGGATATAATAATTTCGCATCAATGAACAATATTTTGCTGATCACATATTCGTTTGTTATATTGTCCCTTTTTATTGCCATTTAATGACTTTTGGCTTGATTTTGTTTTCTCCAACTTCAATAGCTTTTACAGTACCTTTGAATGCCAGAAATTGTGTGATTCTAACAGTCTTCGTTGCTGCCGCACAACATACACACAATTTACATACATCTATAGCACCAGAAATAACCAAAAACAACCAAAATGACACTGCATTTAACTAATACATTCTTCCTCAATCTAACTAAACATTCTTTCTCAAAAACAAAAACATACACACAACATATAAACATTCTTTGTCAATTTAAGTAATCACACACAACATGTAAATACTGAAAACAACAAAAAAAAAAAAAAACTCCTAAAAAACACTGGCATTTAAGCAAACACCTTGTGTGCACAGCAGAAAACTTAAAAAAATACACTAAAACATGAACACTCATAACAAAATGACATGAATACGAACACTGTCATTCATGCATACAAACTGTAAGACATCAGGAAAATCATCAATCATTACAGCAAAGAACAAATGGAGACCAAACAGAGGACATGCATAACTAATGATTTCCCAAACAAACAGCCGTCAAAGGAAAAGAAACAGATACAGAAACACGTTTGACAGATAACCAATGCAACAGTTTCATCATCCACCAAACAGAAGGAACGAAAATTAAAAAGAGAAGAAACTAAAAGCAAAAAAAAAAGGAAGCAGATAATATCACCTTCAGAGTTTGGAGTGCAGAAGGAAAGGAAGAACCAGACATGCAAGAATAAACGATCTGGGTTTTTTATATACAACTGCACACGTGGAAAACACACGTGACACAACCTAAGACACCCACGTGTTTGCCACTAAATGTACAGAACTGAATAATAAGGGAAAAAAAACCACCCAGACTCGAACCCGGGTATCTGCTGAAATGAAGTACATGCTACACCACCACAACACCAGGAGAATTTGTTTACCAAAACACAAACGATAAGTATATATGCATTTCTTAATTTCGATAAATCACTATTCATCTTCACTCTTCAATTATACATAGTATAATAGATTTGTTTGTTAACACACATACACACACATATATATACAACCATATACTTATACAAGTAAAGAAACCCATCAAAGGAATGTACTAATTCGAATTCATACACCAAAAGAGATCAGGGCTCAAGACTAACCCAATGTGTCAGAACATTCTTTCACTGCTTATGATCAAACTAAAGCTTGGCTATCGGCCCACTTGAAACCAGCTCAAGACCAATTGTGTCTTTCAAACTCACATGCCCCACCAGGAACATCTACCACTGGAGCAGGTAAAGAACCCATGTGGCTGCACATTATACAATAAAGAAATAAGATAAATTGGTTGTGTTAATGGTATCACGAATGAAAAAAATGTGAGATAAAATAACATGTAATTTGTCTATCAATCTAAAAACAATTACAAATATAACATATAAACAGTAAAAAAAATCAAAAGGAACATCAGCAATGATCAAAACCAATTTGTATACCTATTGATAACATTATGCGATATGTGTATATAATCAAGAACAAAAACATATATACACAGCTTAGTGACAGATCTGAACAGTAAATCCAATGGGAAAAAGAACAGAAACAGATCTGAAGAGTTTGATACAAGATTATAAACATACAGTATACATCTTTATCATAAACCATGTATAATATATATTATATAATCGAAAAAAAACACAAAAAATGCAACTACCATAATCCCTAGAAACCTAATGTTGAGCATAAACGAACTATAATACTGAATAATCACAATTTATAAAATAAAAACCGGATCTGAGGTATACATCTTTATCTAATACCAACTACCCTGACAAAAAAAATTTATTAAAAAATAAATAAAAACCGGATCTGATTCAAGGGACCGGCATAACAATTGATAAAACAAAAACGGGTCTGAATCTGGATTTCATATTATCAACGCTCGATAGTATTAAAGAATGAATAAACAAATCTATCTATATATTATTTGTAGATCAGAAAGACGGACAATAGAATTAGGGTTTAGGGTTACCTGATTAAAGGATTAGGAGGAGGACGCAAATGGTTGAAACAGAGGGAGGAGAAGGTTTCGTTAATCAGATAGAAGATTAGGAATAATGGTTATTAGTTATTCGTGGATCAGAAGCAGCAAGAGGAAGAAGCATCTAGGGCGGCGATATTGGGGAAAAGAAGAAAAAAATGGTTTTTATATGGTATAGACCTGATATTAGATGGAGCTCCATATTTTAGTTGGAGCCTAGTTGGACACTCTAGAAAGGCTTCATTCAACCCAAGTGACCTCAATTATTATATAGATAGATTCTAGGTATAGCGACTGGAATGAACCAGTGAATCAAAGATCTAGCGATCGAACAAATATAAATAAACGGGTCAAATAAACACTTGAAGCAAGCAAATGCAGAACATATATAGACCAATAATAAACATAGTGCATTTAAATCAATTCAAGAACTCAAATAAAGACATGAATATACAAACTTAACGGTAATAATACTACCTTCACTAACAAAGAAAAAACATATATTTAAGATCAACACAAAGGTAACAAAATGTTGAAAAAGATAGCGGAAAAAATTATAAAAGATAATGACCAAAGCAGGACAAGCTAACCTGATGCACATCCCCAATATAATGAGATAGGAACATAAGTGCTTCAGTTAGTTAGTTTGTCTGTAATTGAAAAGTTGCCAATTTTTAGTTAGTGTAAAAGAACTAATGAGTAATGACAGTTGGTGCTTACACTTCACATTAAAAAAACTGAATATTGTAAATTTCTTGTTCAAGTTTTGCCATTGCAAATTGGTGTGTTTTACATTAAAAATTATGACTGCAGTAATCATAATCACACCTGAAATCAGGGGTGTCAACATAATGCAACTCGTTGGTCCACCGCCACTTGTACATCCACTTTATTTCACCAGGCCAGGAGCAGACAGATGCTAGATCACCTTCAGCAGTTTCCGTTAGCAATTCTTTTACCGCCTTCAAAGGTTCTTCACTAAGAAATGACTGATATGAAACTCAAGTTTGGAACTGATCGCCCCACATTATGGTGATGACAACTTGTTAGTAGAAGCATCCTCTTTTACTGCAACACTTTCTTTCTTACCCTCAAAAGCAAATGTGCCAACAATCACCTTAAACAGCACATGTGCCAACAATCACACAGATAAGCCAAACAAATATTGAGCATAAAGGCACGATCACTCAAACCCATACCAAAAAAGAAAATATACATATGATAATTAATAATAAGACACAAATAGTTCAAATTTTTTTATCAAAAAAATCTTGTACAATCTCTATTTTTTCTTACATAAATTAAAATTCTTTACAATAATTTGTCAAAAAAAATAATACCCGGTTTGTTAATATGCACACACTAAAACCAATTCGAGCAACCGGCATGCATACATTAAGACAAATGTATAATTTCAAACTTGAATAAAGTGATCCCAACAATAATATGTTGAACCCCTCCATTAGCAGCAGGCGTGCTGTTGCAATTAGCTTCAAGATGTTCGTATAACTAAAATGCTCAACATATCCTAAATTACAACATAAAATAAACAAATTCATTCATCAAAAATAAAAAGATTTAACTGCATGGAAAGAACCAACTATTCTTATATATTATTTTGGATACTATGGACTTCTTAAACGTACTAAGAGGGTGTTTGGGATTGCTTTTTAAAAATAAATTATGCGTTTTGTTGCAGTAGGGGTGGAGCTACTTTTAAATTATTGCGTTTTGGTAACCTATTAAATGCAAACAATCTATTTTTATAAATCTTTCCCAAACACTAAAAACTGATTATTTTAGTTTTCAAAAAGCAATAATCTAAAAAGCCATTTCAAAATTCAACCCCAAACACCCTCTAAGTCCAAACTTTCAAAAGGTTCATTTAGTTAAAATATCGGCGTTCAAAAATTTTCTAATTTGGTTAACCGACTTTCGTTGTTTCTACTCTAGGCAGGTGGGTGTTAACAAAAAAAAAGTTTATACCTTCTGTGATGAGTATGAAAATTTTGTCACTTTGAATACCAATATGAGAAAGAGTTTGTTACCTTTTTATGAAATTATCCCTAAAATGAAATAAATTTAGGGAGAGATGAATACTTGACCAAATGTATACCCAGCACCTCATGGTGAAATACACCAACCACAACAGACATCATGATCAGACCGTAAGCAATCACACATTGGCCCTTCATGGGGCACTTCTTGAACACAATCAAAATTGGCCCACCTCTTGAACTTGGTTAAAACTTCTTATATTATCTTAGTGTTTCAGTTGAAGGAGACAATCCACCATGAAGACAACAAATTTCATATTCAACCTAAAAACACAATCAGTAAAATCACAAGGGAGATGCAGTGAGTGGAAAATACTCAAACAGATTAGTAAATGTCTTACACACATTAGCACTACCATATCTGCAAAAAGTCAACGGCTGACTTGATGAATCAATCTACATACAGACCGTGGTAACTCACTTTCTTAAGCATTCATAAAAAAATCCATATACTTGAGTGATCTACACAAACACCATTGTGGCTGTTTTGATACATCAAACAATTACTAACAAATAGTAGCTACACATGGTGTTAATGCCAAATGAATGAAGAAAACACTTTAAAGAATATATTGAACTAAAAAAATCATTGACAGAAACGATCAATAACAAACCAACGGTCCAAAAATTGCATCTTTTGGTCGAAGATTGGGGATATAGCAAATCTACTCCCGAACGAATCTTGAATGGAATCACATAAAAAACCTGAAACAATTGTGAATCCATTCAATTAACTCAACAACTAACAAAAACCATAAAATCACAAAAGAACAAAAAACAATCAATCTATTAGGGCAGAAAAACAACAATAAAAACTGAAGCATTCGAAGGGTAAAAACAACCCTAAACTGAAGCAGAATTAGTAGAGAAGAACATAATAACATTTTTACCTTTAGATGATGGACGATGGTTAAGAGAATCGGCAAAGGAAGATGAGCGATTAGGGAAGAAAAGATAGATGACCGATTGTGGATAAGAGGCGGGTTGCAATTGTCTCTGTTTGATAGAAACAACATTAGGGTTTATGAGAGGCAATGAGATGGGATGCGTCGATGACGAATGAGAGAATATCATAGAAACAATGATTTTAAACCCTAATATCATCTCTAATACCATCTCTATAATATCAAATGTGATTATAAACCCTAATATCATCTCTAATACCACCTCCGAAGACAAAAAAAAATTACAAAGAAAAAAAAGGGATCTGATTCAAGGGACCGGTAAAACTTCATTGATAAAAGAAAACGGGTACCTTATTGAAGGATTCCTCTAGATACGGGTCTTGTCGGATCAAAAGAGGAAGGAGACCAACAGTTTATTCAGATGGGGAAGATGAGGTTGAATGGTTCGCTGACTCAAATCAGAATGGAGATGAGGAATATAGCGGAAGGCTTGGATGGATATGGGTTCGTCAGATCAGAAGAGGGAGGAGACCAAAAGTTAATTCAGATGGAGAAGATGAGGAAGAATGGTTCGGCGAGTCAGATGAGAATGAAGATGGGTAACATAGCGGCGCATCTAGAAGAAACAAAATTTTTTTTTAGGGTTTTATATTGTAGGTATAGTATGTTAGACGGGTCAAGTTAGGAGCTCCATATTTAGTTGGAGCTTAGGTGGACACTCTAGGAAGGCTCCATTCGACCCGAGTGAACTCAATTATTATATAGATAGATTTGAATCATTCATTGCTGAATGATTCAACATTTTAGTCATTTATTTCAGTTTCTGAATGGAATGATTAAGGCTGAATCATTAAGATTTGGGATGTTGTTGACTTATTAAGCACTAAACTAGGCTGAATCTTAATGAGGTTTTCCTATCAATATGAGATAAGAAAATTAACCATTAAGATGTCTTACTTAATGATTCAGCACTTAACCATTCACACATTTTAATTATTCAGCACTTAATGATCCAAACAGCCCCTAATAATGTAACCAAAATTAAATTGTAGTGGTAAAGTTAAGTATTAGGAGAAAACCTTTTTTTAGAAAACATATGAAAACTCTAAGGTCTTTTTTTTCTTTTGAAAATTTTAGAGCATTCAATATATAATTTTTTTGAGAAAAAAAATCAAAAAAGCGCTAAGCAAGTTTTTTAGTATTACATACGTATATAAGAGTTAAATAACAAATTAAGTTTAAAGATTATTACCACAATAAGAGTAAAAGTTGTAAGTTTGCACAACTTATATCATGTTTGGGATTGAGTTTAGAAACAATAAGTTGCCTGCTTTGATTAAAAAAAATTGTTTTAGCTTTTTGGTATGAGCTAAAAAGTTGTTTTTCAAAATCCACTAAAACATGGTATTTGATGGGATTGGGTGCTCACCACTGCGCAGAGCATACCCAAACCCGGAGCACAATCCCGCGGACCAACGCCCCGCGCATAAGAGAAACTTCCCCAGCAAGCTAAGCAGCAACGACTCTCCTACAATCACGGAGTGATGCTCGCATGCGTAAGCGGTAAAAGCGGTAATCGTTCCATGTTTCCTTATTTATAGCTATTCCATAACTACTTTACTAATATAGTCTTCGGGTAGTGGAGACAACCCTAATCGGGCCTGGCCCATTACGACTAGGGTTTTGGGTAATGGTGGCATACGTCCATCTCTATATAAGGGATTGTATCCCTAATAGAGAGGACACTTTTGGCTAACCCTAAGAGCTATCACACTTGATAGTATCCCCATTCACCCACGTTTTTGTTATAAACTGCTACCTCGTGTAGTCGTCTCCCTACCCACAAAATCTTACTTGCAGGTTACTCCAATCCAGGAAGTGCTAGTGAAGGATCAATCCTGTGGTTGCATCTAGTCTATCATCCCCATAAGGAGGTTAGACTACCTGTTTCTTCAGTATTTTAAACTGTTTTTGGCTCTTTTAATATTAAATCTCCAAACTACACACATTTTAATCTTTTTTTTTATTTATTTTACACGACTAAGCTAAGATAAATACTTTTTAAAAATTAACTTATTGACTTTTTCCACACAAAAAATAATCCAAATACTTTTTTAGAGTAAAGATCAAATACAAAGTGTTTTTTTGGTAAGAACTGTGAGAATCCAAGGGGGTAAAAAAATTATTTTTTTTTAGAATTTTTTTTTCCCATGTGCTTAAATATACTTTCTTGATGAATAATACAAAAACAAAATTAGTGTAATTACGTCATTAAAGTAAATACATTAGTTTACACTAGAGTAATTATGTAACTACTCTACACGTAATTACTCTACACCCAATTTTTTTATTTTTATTTTTAGTTTTCAATACTATAATACATGTTTAACAATATGGGAAAATTTTTTTGAAAAAAAATAAAAAAAAAATACGTCTTTTGATTCTCACAGTTCTTACCAAAAAAACACTTTGTACAAGATCTTTACTCTACTTTTCTAAAGACTATTTTTGAAAAATCATAAGTCAATAACTACTTTTCACAAAAATCACATTTAGATTTAATAAGCAACCCCAGACACCCTCTTAGTATAATGATTTTAGTATGTTACCTAATTGGGTATGGGGGTCTCCTTTAGACTACACTAGATTCAATGGCGAATGATGGTTAGGCCAGGGTGGGTCTCGACCTCAGAATTTTCGATCAGAATAGTATATTATATCAAAAAATTTCAAATATATATATATGTATGTATGTATGTATGTATGTATTGAGTTTGATCTCTTCAGATTTTTTAGTCCGGCCTCCCTAATTTTTTGAGTCCGGTAGTATTCAGCTGAATAACTTAAAACCTTTTAACTAATACACCTAAATAACTAAAGCCCAATACAAATAAAAAAAGGTAAAGCCCAATATAAATAAAAAAAGGCGAAGCCCAATGTACCAATATTTCAAGTCCATGTTTAGAAAAAAAAAAAAAGAAACGTAGTGGCAATTTCACGACTCACGCCAAATTGGGCAGCATTTGGTTAGGGTTTACAAGGACTAGAAATAGTGAAACATGCCAGCAATTACCCGACTCGTCGGCTCACGTAAATGCAAATCACGCATGGTTCTGGGTTCGAATCGGTTTAGAACCCAGGAGCAGCCAACTCAGGGGTCAGGTTTGTTTAATTTTGAATTATTGATGTAAATCGAGCTTAAATTGATATGGTTTGTTTTCAATTTTGTGTTAATTGTTGATCAAAGTATGAAACTATGAAAGAGATTGTTAGAGTATTGATTTTGTTATATGTGAAATTTCCATGTTTTTAGTTCTATGTTAAAGGTTTCTTTGAACCTTTATTTAGATGTGAGATTGTTTGAGATTGTTACTTGTTAGAGTATTGATAGAGATTGTTAGAGTATTGGTATTTTGTTAGATGTGAAATTGAGGTTAAATAGATTGTTTTCAATACTTCTACGAGTATGCTTCTTTGACACTTGTGGTTTCTACTGCAATAATAGAGAGAGAATTTTTAGCAATGAAATTATTCAAGAGTCGTCTCCAAAATACAATGTGTGACACTCGCAGATTTCACATGCCAAATCCATACTCTTAACTAAACGAGCTTCATTTTATTAAGTGCATTAGACTTAATTTTTATTAATTATGTCATTCGAAGCCTAGCAAAGCCCCAAATTATTTCAAAAGTCTGCATTCGACAAACTATCAATGTATACCTGTGTTGATAATGATGAATGAAAGAAAAAAAAAAGAAACTGATATACACCAATGTATATATGTGTCAACGATGATGATGATAAATGAATAAACAAAAAAGAAACTAATGTACACCATTGTATATATGTGTCGATGATGATGAATGAAAAAAAACTGATGTACTTTGTATACATGTGTATTTCTTTTATGTACACCAATGTGCTTTTAAATATACACTAACATTAAGATATATTTTTGAATGTACATTAGTGAACATATATAACTACATTTATGCTTTATTTTTCGTCAGAGACAAGTCTTAGTAATTTTGAATCATTAATGAGGAAAACAATAACTGCCTTTCCTATAATAATGGGATTTTAATTAATTAAAATTAAATTAAAGTAAACTAATTAAATCTATGTTTAAAGACTAATTACCATAATACCCCTTGATTTAATTAGAGAATTAATTAATATTTTACTTATTTACAATCATGCCATTAGAGATCAATGGCTAAGATTGGTTCCTATAGTTCCTACTTAAGGTATGGTTCCTATTTGAACCCTACCCTATATATATATATATATATATATATATATATATATATATATATATATATTTAAACATTCATAATTTTGACCATTGGTTTAAAAAAATCGTAATTTTCGACCGTTTGAAAAAGAAGAACGTTGGAATCGATGAGGTGTCAAGCAATTATTGGATGAGACATTTGTTGCACATCGTTATGTATATAACGTCTGCCCCATTTTTTGAAAGATGGCGCCCCCTATACCGGTGTGGGGGGCGCTATCTTGCCCAATCACGCCTGATTCGCGCTCCACTACACCCGGTCTAACGTATGAATAAATTTTCGTACGTGCAAAGTACATAATGACTTTAGTGTAATTCTGATTCAATTCAAATTTCAAAGTTTGAACATATTCTAGAGTAACTTATATATATCTAGCATAATTTAATAAATACTCAGAATAATTATAAATTTTTTAAATATAATTATTTTGTGTAACTTTGATCGAACTCTATATTGAGCGTCCCGGGGTTGAAAAATATAACAATTATAATAATACTAATAGTAATCGTAATAATTATTACTCTTGTAATTAAATAAATAAAAAAATAACCTTGTTATAAGATGACAACATGTGTTGCAGTGTTGCGCAATTCTTTCTCCTAGCTTCTCTTGATGAAGTATACCTATGCCTGTTTAGAAGAGTAAAATTCCAATGAAAGCATGGCGATTGGCCTGAATTTCAACATCGTAGATAAGAACATGATTTAAAAGAAAAAACATGATTAATGAATAACCTGAACACTTTGTTTTTTTTTCCTGTATGAACGAAACCCCACAAAAAATAGTCTTTTTTTTCTCCGTTTTTATATAGCACTATGGTACTCGTTGGAAAGATAATAAAACGCTCGTTAATTTGGTGTAATTTTTTTCTTTAAAAAATCTCATATATAATAAATATTAACGTTTAAAAATTATGGGAGAAAACATAAGAGAGAAAAATTTAAATTTGTTTTTAAATTCTTTTTTCCTAAAATAACTCAATTTAATTTTAGTAGATTAGGTTTTATATTATTATTTGTTTTTTTTTAATTTGCCACATGGCATGACACATGGCACACTCAAGGAGGAGAATGCTTTATTGAGTGCCATGTCATCAAAATTGCTTTCTTTTATTATATACTAGGTTAGAGTCCCGTGGGGACCCACGGTTCACCCGAAAGTAAAATGAAAAAAAAGTAGAAAAATAAGAATTGTATTATGCAATTTGTTTTGGTTACTAAATGTTCGATAATGCAATATGTATGAATTTTGATGTTAAATGCAAAATGTCATCTAACAGTTTAATGTAACGAAATGATGGATATATCGAGTAAGTTAAGTTTAATTTGACAACTGCAAACTACATAGCATACTATCACAATATCACACATTACATCATTTGGGTAATATCTATATTCTAATCATAATTAAGCTTAAGCATAGAACACTTATCATTTAGTTGGGGCTTAACGAACTTCAACCAATATCACACATTACATCATTTGGGTAAGGGTAATATCTATATTATAATCATAACTAATCTTAAGCATAAAACACTTATCATTTAGTTGGGGCTTAACGAACTTCAACCAATGGTCCATTTTCATTACTTTAATCAAAATCTTCCAACTCTTGCTCATTGATAGCTGATTTTTCACCTTCGAATTTGTTATCATTGTCATCACGATCGTCGGAGTGCAACTCATTTTCAATAATTTATGAAAACCTCCACTATTGTATTCCATATTTGTGTTCTACATAAAATATAGTTGTTGTAAAGATATGGATACTGTGATAAGTAAATCAAGAAACAATCCTTAACCCACTTACTTGAATGGGTAGCTTAAATTTTCATGTTATCTCTCCAATGGTTCAAACCGATTACATAGCTAAAAAACAACTAATAAGAAAATGGGTCCAATGTCACATGCTGTAATATAAATTTCCTATATTTTATTAAAAAATAGACACCAAAAGGATCAACCCAGACCCATTTCAACATGTAGCCAAAAGGACCCATTGTACACACACTTTAGGCAACTTTTGACATGTTACAAAAAGCCGCCAAAAAATGTCATTATTTAAACTGTGTAAATATAGTACTTAACAATTAAAAATCTTAATAAATAACATCAAAATCATAATCAATCATTCAAATCAATGACATTAAAATAATCCGTGTCTGAAATTGACTTACCCATTATATACAAATTATTATTAACATCTTAAAATTAGCACACTTAAAATTAGCACACTTATTGAAATCAAGATGATGATTATCGTTTAGTTACAATTGATTAAAGGAAAGTCGTAATATCAAAATGAAAGTCGGTCAACAATGTTAAAATGAAATTCGTAATATTAGTAATATCAATAAATAAGATTAAAAATCTTAATAAATAACATCAAAATCGTAATCAATCATTCAAATAAATGACATTAAAATCATCCGCGTCTCAAATTGCCTTACCCATTATATACAATTTATTATTGACATCTTTAGTAATCATTATTAGTTGTACAGAAAGTAACATTTTGAAAATTTATATTATCATTTAATTTCGTTGTTAAATTTGGTATGACGATAAAATGATTTTATTATTTGTTAAGGTTTATATAGTATTGTTGTGTCTCGAACAATTCTGCAAAATTGGAAATACTGTGCCTCGATTGACGTGATCGAGTAGGAATATTTATTTATATATTTGAATTATAAAAATGGAAGGATTGGTAATTGACGTTAATTGGTTAACAACGCTTAAAATTAGCACAATCAAACTCAAAGACATAAAGTCAAAGAATTGACCTCCATCAAATTAACAAAAACGTAAAAAGTTTTTACTCAGATTTAGTCAACAATATTAAAATTAAGGTCGTAATATTAGTAGTAACAATGAAAATTATCTTGAATACATTCTATATTTTAGGAAACTGTTAAATAGATTTAAATTCTATTTATTATTAAAAGAATAATAAAAGTGTAGGAAAATAAATGTACACTCCCATCTTCGGATTATATTTAAATTATAAACTGTTAAATAGATTTAACATTGTTAAATAGATTTAAATAAATGTTTAAAGGAAAGTCGTAGATGTTTAAAAGAATATCGTTTCATGACAACTGATTAAAGGAAAGTCTTTGAATTACAAAAAAAAAGGGAAGGATTGGTAATTGACATGAATTGGTCAACAACGCTTAAAATTAGCACAATCAAATTCAAAAACATATAGTCAAAGAATTGACCTCCATCAATTTAACAAAAACGTAAAATTAAAAATCGTAATATTAGTTTTAGTATTAGTAATATATTCCTAATTTAATTCGGTCAATAATAAATAAATCAGATTAAAATTAAAAATTGTAATATTAGTATTTGTATTAGTAATATATTCGTAAATTAATTCGGTCAATTCGGTCAATAATAAATAAATGAGCTTAAAAATCGTAATATATAACATTAAATTCGGTCAACTATTATTAATGTTATTAAAACTCATAATACATATCATTAAAAAAATAAATAAATCCTATTAATTGCAGGCAAGACCAATAATAATTCGAATGAATAGTAATATAAATAATATTAAACATAATTTCATAAAGATAGATTAAACATAATTTCGTAGTAATATTAATATAAATAAATGAGATTAAAAAATCATAATAAATAACATTCAACTCGGTCAATTATTATTAATGTCAATAAATAACATTAATTCTAACATACTAAAAATACATTAAAAATAATTAAATCTTATTAAACATAAATTCGTAAAAAGTAATATAAATAAATGAGATTAATAATTTTAATAAATAACATTAAATTCGGTCAATTATTATTAATGTCAATAAATAATATTAAACATCTTAATAAATAACAGTAAAAATGAATAAATCTTATTAATTGCAATCAAGACTAATCATAATTCATAAACATAGTAATATAAATAAATGAGATTATAAATCTTAATAAATAAACTCAAAATCGTAATCATTAATTCAAATAAATTACATTACAAACATAAAAAATCATAATTTTAATTTGAAAATCAATTACTTCTTGTGGTGGAACCTTTGTAACAAACAGCCTGTGCTGGATTGAACACCATTTAAAGGCACAATATGCGCCAATGGAAATATCTTCTAATTGAAGCAAACTAAAATCGTAATATTAGTATTAGTTAGTATTAGTAATTAGTAATATATTCGTAAAAATAGTAATAGAAAATTTTAATTCGGTCAATAAGATATAAATGAGATTAAAATTAAAAATCGTAATATTATTTCTAGTATTAGTAATATATTCATAATTTAATTCGGTCAATAATAAATAAATCAGATTAAAATTAAAAAACGTAATATTAGTATTAGTATTAGTAATATATTCGTAAATTAATTCGGTCAATAATAGATAAATCAGATTAAAATTAAAAATCGTAATATTAGTATTAGTATTAGTAATAAACAAATGAGCTTAAAAATCGTAATATATAACACTAAATTCGGTCAATTATTATTAATGTCATTAAAACTCATACTGAATAACATTAAAAAATGAATAAATTCTATTAATTGCAGGCAAGACCAATAATAATTCGTAATATTAGTTTTAGTATTAGTAGTATATTCGTAATTTAATTCGGTCAATAATAAATAAATGAGCTTAAAAATCGTAACATATAACACTAAATTTGGTCAATTATTATTAATGTCATTAAAACTCATAGTAAATAACATTAAAAATAAAATAAATCCTATTAATTGCAGGCAAGACCAATAATAATTCATAAAGATGGTTTAAACATAATTTCGTAGTAATATTAATATAAATAAATGTGATTAAAAAATCGTAATAAATAACATTTCAATTCGGTCTATTATTATTAATGTCAATTAGTATTAGTAATATATTCGGTCAACACTACTATTTTTACAAATAGTAAAACTAAAATCGTAATATTAAAAATAAATGAGAGTTATTTCGTTCATAAATAAATGTTAAATTGATTAATAATCAATCATTCATAATAAAAAATAAATGAGGCTTATTATGGTAAACTGAAATTTATATTAATATTAATATAAATTCGGTCAATTATTAAAAGATAGTAATAAATAACATTAAATTCAGTCAATTATTATTAATGTAAATAAATAACAATAATTCAGATTCAAATTTCAGATTAAATGACATTAAATTCTGTCAATTATTATTAATGTAAATAAATAACAACAATTCAGAATTAATGATATTAAATTCGGTCTAATATTACAATAATATTAAACATAATTTCGAAAAACAGTAATATAAATAAATGTGATTAACTGTAACGTTCCTGTTGTGTATGTTTTTAGACAACAGAAATTTGTTCATGGCCTTCAGCACATTCTGAATTGACACGTTAAAAAACAACATTAAGAAATAAAGAATCATTTTTGAAAATTAAAGAGGCATATGTACATGAAAATAACAAATATACCAAAACTGTTGCCGAATGATCATGCAATACCTTGAAGAATTGAGAACCATTATGATAACACATAATAGCGTTTGTGTCTTCGGATCAAATCCTGTTTTTTAAATGTTAAAACATAGCATTACTAAATCCGATCGAATAGTAAATCCGATTCAATATATGTCTAAAAAAACTGTGATGACAATAATAAAATTAACATAAATCTGATTGAGCACAATCCTTATTATCCCTTTATCACAAATCCTATTGAATATGTGTTTATCACAAATACGTTCATCACAAATCCATTTCATTAGAACATGTGATAAACACAAGAATGATTTCAAATGGTAATTAGATTATGAAATATTAAAAAGAATAAAAAAAAGTAACAATAGGAATCGATAGTATCTTTGTTATCCCTTTATCACAAATTTGATTGAATATTTTGTTTATGATAAAGCCGTTTCATTAGAACATGTGATAAACACCAGACTGATTTCAAATGGTTATTAGATTAGGAAATCTTAAAAAGAATAAAAAAAAATAACAATAGGAATTGATAGTGGCTTTGTTATCACTTTATAATAAATCCGATTGAATATGTGTTTATCACAAATCTGTTTATCACAAATCCATTTATCACAAATCCGTTTCATTAGAACATGTGTTTAAGAAGAATGATTTCCATGTAAAAGAATAAGAAATTTCATTCGGTTTGATTTGTTCTTAATAATGTTAACAATAAAAAAAAGTCAAAATAATAATAGGAATCAACATTAGAAGAGTAGTTTGGATGTTTACCTTTAATCAGTTGTGGATAATTAACAAATGATGCAAGGTGAAGAAGAAAGATTGAAAGATTTGTTAGGAATTAGGAAGAATATGAGAGTTTTGATATGGAGAATGAAAAAAAAAAGGTTTTTATAGTCATAATTTGGAGCTCCATATTAGTTGTTGGATACCTCAAACCCTTTCTAAGGCCTTGATTCAACCCAAGTGACCTCAATTATTATATAGATAGATATAGATACTAGCTTTTATCCCGGGAGCGTCCCGGGGTTGAAATATCGAATATGACATAATAAAATATCTAATATGACAACATAATTAATGACTTGCCAATATATGATTAATAAATAAACAATTATAATATTATTATTATTATTATTATTATTATTTATTTTGAACAAATCCCTGCCGTAAGTTATCATATTCAAATATAAAAAAAAAACGAATCTCTGCGCCGGGGTATAAATTTAGTGTCATTACAAAATATTATATAATGTCAAATGAATTCGGAAGTTTGTAATCGATCATTCTAAAAAGAACTAACATGAAATAAGAAAAAAAAGTTATTTATTGAAATAGTATTATAATAACCATACATATATTTTAGTTACATACTATAAACTTTTTAATTTATGATGGTGCACGTATATTGCAAATATCGAACGCATTAGTCTAAGGGTTATGTGATGCGTTAAAAAATTCATGGGTATATGATCGGGTATGTAGTTCGGGTATTCGGGTATGTGGTTTCGGGTATCACCAATAATCGTTTTTTTTCTCCGTTTTTATATAACACTATGGTACTCGTTGGAAAGATAATAAAACGCTCGTTAATTTCGTGTACTTTTTTTCTTTAAAAAATCTCGTATCTAAAAGATATTAGCGTTTAAAAGTTATGGGAGGAAACATGAGATAAAAAATAATAAAGGTTTAATATTTATTTTAGTAGATTAGATTTTAGTATATTTTTTATCCATATGTTATTTTATTTCTTTTTAAATAAATTATAATATGGGGTTTTTTTATTAATGATTAAAAATAGATTAAAATAACAAATTCAATACTATCACCTCAAGGTGCCACATGGCACATTCATTGGGGGGGGGGGGGGTTGAGGCCTCCATTAAATGCCACCTCATACAAACTCAATTCTTTTATTATAAGTTATAGATTTGAGATGGTGTTGTCCTATATGACATGCATACATCCATTCTCTCTTTTGAGAGTGCTCCAATATGGACCGATCAAAAAAGAAAAGAGATTGAGTTATTTTAGGAAAAAAAGAATTTAAAAACAAATTTAGATTTTTCTCTCTATTGTTTCCTCCCATAATTTTTAAACGTTAATATCTTTTATATACGAGATTTTTTAAAGAAAAAAATTACACTAACTTAACGAGCGTTTTATTATCTTTCCAACGATTATCATAGTGCTATATAAAAAACGGAGAAAAAAACGATTATTTTTTTTGTGGGGTTTCGTTCATACAGGAAAAAAAACACAAAGTGTTCACGTTATTCATTAATCATGTTTTTTTTCTTTTAAACCAGGTTCTTATCTACGATATTGAAATTTAGCCCAATCGCCATGCTATCATTGGAATTTTACTCTTCTAAAGATGGATAGGTATACTTCTTCAAGAGAAGCTATGAGAAACAATCGCGCAACACTGCAACACATGGTGTCACCTTATAGCAAGGTTATTTAATTATAAGAGTAATAATTATTACTATTACTATTAGTATTAGTATTATTAGAATGATTATATTTTTCAACCCCGGGACGCTCCCGGGATAAAAGCTAGTAAGGTAATATAACATATCTAGCATAATTTTGTAGTTATTTTTGTACAATAATATAATATAATTATTCATGTAATTTTAATCCAGCTCAAACATCTATAATCTATAATCTATCTATAAATATATATAAAAGAATTGATGTTTGCTGACGTGACATTCTATCACACCCCGCCAAGGCGGAAACACGGGGATGCGATGACCGAAAGGTTTTCAAGCACAAGGTTCAAGTAACACACATTTTTATTGAAATAGTACCACTATAAATGATGGATATTTTCATAAATTTATTTAGTACGACATCATAACGTTAACAAAAGGAAATATTGTCTAGAACTCTTGAAATCAAACATCATAAAGACGACAAAGAAAACCCATCAAAGTGGTACCACGCAGTGCTTGCTCGAACCCTTCCCTCAAATCTCTGTGGCCCTCCATTTAGTTACCTGAAAAACATGCATAACGAGTTTTGTCAACAATAATGTTGGTGAGTTCACGGGTTTGAATGTAACAAGTAAAACCAATGTGTAATTCGTGTATGACCAATCATAAGCTAGCTAAGCGAATGATCACTGTGCAAACCATGAGTCCCATAACCAAACCTCTTGACTGTAATGCCTCGCGCATTGTACACCAAAGACAATGTATGTATAGTAGAATACTAACACTCTTTTGTATGTAACCAGTTAGAGCGACTAACCAAGAGTGGGGGTGTCAATCCAATAGATCTATTAAAGTGTTCCATGGCTAAGTGTTTAGCTAATGGTTACAGTAAACGTTGTACGAGGACTAGTGAGCTCATGAACCAATATGTCTCATGTTCCACATGGTAGTCACGATAGAATGTACACACACTTGAAAATGACACAAGTATTGATGCATGTATTTCCCCCGAAATGTAAAATAGTAAAATGGGGCCGTAAAAACTCACCTGATAATGATGTATGAGGTCTAGTGAGGCTGTAGATGGTCACCGTCCTGACAATGATACCCTATGATCATTATGGACATGGTAGTCATCCAGTTTGTTGTTTATCATACAAATTGTTCACCCGACACTTGTGGACCGTTGTGTTTAGTGGTTGTGGGTCGTGTTTTAGTGTACGTGACACTCGTTAGTGTTCCATAAAACATATATTTCCAAAACTTTGGTGTTTCGTCGATACATAATATCTAATGTAGGCAAAATGGACTCCACATGTCGTCATGGGCTATAGTTTGGCACCAAATCGTCATGTGGGGTTGGTTTTTGGAAGAAACAAGATTTAACATGTGTTTATTACCCTTTTAACCACAATACGGAGTTAACATATGTTTCGGCCTATGTTACCATATGTTAAATGGACCTAGCCGAAACAAGGTACCATCTAGGCTTCATTTTCGAAGGGTGTTTGGACAAACAAGGCTTGATCTCAATATGTTAAGATACCATCGAAGGTTACCAATCATTCTAGTAGTGTTTGGTGATAATGCCGATTATAAAACTCATCATTAAAGCCTTTAACTTCGAGTATAATCCGAATGGGTTATTGTTTGTATAAACCGATCATTAGTTGATCTCTTTGTTGTTCTCATGTTTGAATAACACTACTCAAATGATGGTGATTTTGTTAAGGCCGATTAATAATGTGGAAAAGTGATAGTTTACCCAAGTGACTACTAGTTATAAAATCTAACAATGTGTGCAAGGTTTGTGATATATGTGCTTGTTCTAGAGTGTTTTAGGAATTAGATTGTTGGATTAAACATGGTAACTGATTAGAACAAAGGTTTAGATCGGGTTTACAAGGGGCCGAGAGGTTCTAAGCTAAGAAAGAAAAGAATGGTTAGATAACTTACCTAGTTGATCCAAAGTGGAGTTGGGTGTCTTGATGTTTCCCTTACTCGAGCCTTGGTGCCTTCGGTTTAGAGAGAGTGAGGGCCGAGAGGTGTTTCAAGGGTGAGAGGAGTGGTGGTGTGAATGTTTAAGGCTTCCTTGGATCTCCTTATATAGTGCATTAGATGGCAAGTTCTAAACCTTCTTTCTTGTGCTCAATGCTTAGTACATCATACCAAATTAGTGAAATAAGTTGACTAATGCATTGTTGTTGTCTTGGAGCTCTTGGCGGATCCATATCCACCAAAGATCTTCCATTTTTGGCAAAGTGTCATGTGTAAGATGTGTGTAAGAACTTTGGAATGTTTGTGTAAAGGTGTAAGTGTCTAGAGTGTCTCCTAGTTATCATGGATAGTGACTTGTGAGGGAGTGTGTGTGTGCGGCTGATTGGTTCAAGGAAAGAAGCAACATAGGGTCTAGCACTAGCATAGGGTGTCTTGGATGTTTCTATAAGGTGTAGTCACTATCATGAGTCACCATGGCTTCTTGTTTCCTCATCATTGGCCGATTTTCATGCTCCTCTAGTTTAGGAAGTTTCCTTTTGGTAAGACTTGATGTGTAAGAGAATTATCTTTCTTGTTTCATATATGTTTTAGATCATCCATTGACAAAGACTTGTGGGAACATGGCTTAGGTTTGCGGCTACTAGAAACAAGAAGGAAACTTCCAAGAGTTTTAGGAAAAGTCTTGTCATATGTCGGTATATATAGGTAGCCGATTTGTAGGTATGTATGGATGTATGTGCGTGCGTTTGTATATATATATATATATATATATACATGTATACATTGTCAGGTGTTCACTTATAATATAAGTCCATGTGGTTATCAAGTTATGAGGCTCTTTTCTAACCATAGTGGTGGTGAAATATGTTGTGAGATCGAGTAGGTGTTCGTATCTGATCATTCATTAATCATTTTAGACGTAGGAACATCTAAGTAGGTGATCATGTGTCGTGTGTTAACTAGGAATGATGACGGCATTAACATCTGTTAAAGAGTGATTTCCATGTGTTAGGGTGTAACAACCCTTCTGATTGCTTGTTCAGTGATTTCCCGGTGTTGTATGATTAAACAGGTGTCCTTTGTTGAGTTTCCTGAATAACTTATGCTTCACTAGACTGGGGGTATAATGTATGCAAAAACGTTTAAATATGCACATATAATGAAACAATAGCTGAAATGTGTACGGATGTTGACCTGGTTTGTTGACTGTTGTCACACATTCAATGGTGGCCTGCTCCCCTCTTTGAATGTGCCATGTGGCTTCTTGTGGGAATTTAAAAAAATTAGATTTATATCACAAATTATTCATTTATCAATACTCCTTTCATATATTTTAAGTTTCAAAATATTTTATCTTTTCATACGATATTGTTTCTTATTATAAAAACATCTTATTCATTTGGATTTAATAATAATAAATTATTGTAGAATTATTTAACATGGTCAAGTTATCCTACACAGTGTAATAAAAATGAGAAGGTGAGAAGGATTTAAAAACACAATATATCACGAAATATGACACAATAAGGCACAAAATATAACACAATGCCAAAAAATATAACATAATGTTAAAGAAAAAAAGACACAATGAATCGCAAAAATGACACAATGATGAAAATAAGAAAAAATCACAATGCTACATAAAAAACACAATGATATAACGCAACTTCTAAAAACTACAAGTTAAACTTCCAAAAAAGTAAAAACCTAAAAACTAAGATCGTAGGGTTCGATGAGACGGTTCCAATGCCGTTTTAATGAGTTTAATCGGAGTCCGTTTGATACCCTTCCTACAACTTTGTATTTTTCTTTCATTGTGTATTTGATCCTAACACTTATTTAACCTAGTTTTATTATTTGTTCGGATCTAGCAATCTAAGCATTTGATGTTTTTTTTTTTTTGCTATTTGTTTTATTGATTGATTGTAAACGGTTGAATGTTATTTGCAACTTTGTTCTTTATCTTTTAATTTCCGAGAGTTCTAAATTTAGGATCTATTAGAGAGGGTTTGGTTTGGTAATCATTAATTGACAATCGTATTGTTTCTTGTGGATCTTTAATCAAGTCGCTTAGGTATGTTTTTCCATCTTGAATTTTATTTGAATTAATAAACTTTAATTTGATTTTACTTTTTATTATTTGTGGGTGTGTTGATGTTGTGATTAAAGGAAGCTGACGGAACCAAAATTTCTCTCATACGTCGGTATCCATGTTTTGAACTCAGATTTCGCTTAAGGTAACGATATGGTCTTCTTTGTTCTTTCGATTTAGTTGCTGTTGTTGTGTGCACCTCATATGCGATGTTGTCTTTGCTGGTTAGCCACGCCTTGATGAAACTTGAGCTTTGTTTCACGGTTTTCATGTATATAATAGATTGTATTTTAAGTTTTAACACCAGTTAAATGGTTTTATATGCTCTTTATAACATGTAGGCGATCATGCGAAATCTTCTAGCGTTTGACGTGATAGAATCATGCTCTGTGGCTGGCCCTGGCTGTATAAACGTTAAGTTATCAACACACTGGATAGCTAAGGTACTTATTTTGATTGCTATATAATTATTACAATGTGGAAAATTGCAGGCTTTCTAATACAAGTCGTCTTAAGAAAGGTCATGTCATGTATATAATAGATTGAATTTTAAGTTTTAACACCAGTTAAATGGTTTTATATGCTCTTTAATTGGCCATACAATAAATTTGTTATGCACATGTTGATTAGGTGATGGATGAATATCAGAAGACGCATGGTGATTCATGTGTACAAGTAGATAAAACCGATCAATGTCCGTATCTTAATGATGCTTTAACCAGGTTTTCTTCTTTTATCATTTTTTATTGTCATGTTAGATTTTTCAACCCCGGGATCTACCTGGGGTAATCAGCTAGTCTATTATATAATTGAAAGCAATAAATCTTACATGACATTTAAAGAGGGCATCCTCCTCCCTTGAGTGTGCTATGTGGCATGCGTATGTGGCATTAAGTGATTTTAGGAAAACAAATATTTAAAAACAAAATTAGATTTTTCTCCCTTCTGTTTCCTCCCATAATTTTTAAACGTTAATATCTTTTATATACGAGATTTTTTAAAGAAAAAAATTACACCAAATTAACGAATGTTTTATTATCTTTCCAACGAGTACCATAGTGTTTTATTATCTTTCTAACGAGTACCATACTGCTATACTCTCTTTAACAAATTAATCTGTGGTTTTTAACAGTTCGTTCAATCTTTTGTTCTTCTCTTTAACAAAGTTTCTATATGACCTACATATTTTTTGTAGGTCTTCACTAAACTTTTCATTTGACCTTAGGTTTTCGAAAAGAAAGTTGTTTTTTTTCTCCGTTTTTTATATAGCACTATGGTATTCGTTGGAAAGTTAGTAAAACGCTCGTTAATTTGGTGTAATTGCATTCTTTAAAAAATCCCGTATATAAAATATATTAACGTTTAAAAATTATGGGAGGAAACATGAGAGAGAAAAATCCAATTTTGTTTTAATTTTTTTTTCCTAAAATCATTTAATGCTACATGACATGCCACATGATACACTCAAGGGGGAGAATGCCATCTTTATACTCTCACTCCGCATTGCTTTAATTTTTTTTTTGGGGTAGGATAATGGCTAAAATAAATATATATAAATAAAATATGAAATTAGTCTTGGTTGACGAACTTACTTTTAGATTATCATTCTACTAGATTATACCATGGGCACGTCCCAGGGTTTAAAAATCTAATATGACATATCAATTTTACATATGAAATAGAATGATGCGCTTTACAGTTACATGCAAGAAAGCTTCGGGTAGCACCTAACCTAAAACAATTAACAATGTATCTCCAATGTTAACGCCTAGTCTTAAACAATGTATAACTCTAATATTAATACTTAACCTAAAACAATGTACAACTCCAATGCTAACACATGTTGAAAATAGAATTCATATTTACTGATTTAAACATAATTAGTGACTTGCCTATACATGATTAATGAATTACCTGAACACTTTGTGTTTTTTTTTCCTGTATGAACAAAACCCAACAAAAAAAAAATAGTCGTTTTTTTCTCCGTTTTTTATATAGCACTATGGTATTCGTTGGAAAGTTAGTAAAACGCTCGTTAATTTGGTGTAATTGCATTCTTTAAAAAATCTCGTATATAAAATATATTAACGTTTAAAAATTATGGGAGGAAACATAAGAGAGAAATATCCAATTTTGTTTTAATTTTTTTCCCCTAAAATCGCTTAATGCCACATGGCATGCCACATGACACACTCAAGGGGGAGTGTGACACCCGACACATTCAGGTTAACATTTTATGAAACACATAAGTCTACCTTAGTGAAAACATTAACAAACATACTTGACGGAGTCAGTTGAGTCAAGTCACATTACGTACTGTCCAGAGATCAATGATTTGGAGGATCATTGGGGTTATCACACACACACACACATAAGTTACGAGTCCCGTTGTTGGTGAATTACATGAATTAGATTAAGTAACAAACATGAAACGATCTAAATACGTGCTATGATATGTAGATACGTGCTTTAACAATGTTTATGTGATTATACATGGTTCTATATGCTTAACATGTGTTAGGATTGCATGTTCATGTGTTAGAATGTGTTAAAATGCGTTAAAACGACAAAACTGGAAAATCTGGAAATGACCAGTCTTGGTTCGACCTTAAGAGGGGGTCGAACCAGAAAATGGACTGCTTCAAAACCCTCATTTGACCACCCCATTCCCCATTCGACCTCAAGAAGGGGTCGAACCTGCACAGGGTATAAATACCACACTTTGCAGTTTTTCATCATTTCACAAACCCTAAACGCCTCTAAACACTCTCTATCAATATTAATCACTGGGGAAGGAGTTTTTGATCTTGTTTTTCATAACCTAACCTACAAACATCTTCTAAACAAAGATCTAAGGTATGTTCTTGATCTAAAACCCATTTTTATGCATTTTGATTCATTTTCAATAAACCCCAAAGGTCCAGATCTGTTAATATGATTTTTACAATTAAAAACCTTCCTAACATCTTTCTAAACAAAACCTAATCATAAAACATAAGGTTCATACAAGTTAACATGTGCTAGTGGTGTTTTTATGAGGCATTAATGATGTTTTATGTCGTGCTATTTGTTGCTTGGTGATTTGATGCTGTGTAGATGTTATAGGAATGTTTTAGAGCTGTTATTGATGATGAGATTTGGTTATTTTAGGTTATTGTTTGCTAGATGTTGATATGTTACTCATTTTGGGGGATTTTAGATAGATTTAGGGTTTGATTCAAGATGATATTATGAATGAAATGATTAGGGGTTTTTGTTACACATGATAATCTGAACATGTTGAGTTGATTATTGAATGATTTCAGAAAGTTTCCTAATTGGGTAAATTTTTCATGCGTGATGTGACGTTTCATGATTTTTGCCATTTTGAGTAACGTTTCATGATTTTTGCCATTTTGAGTAAGTATTAAAACGGACAGATTGTGGATTAAAATTTGTAGGGATTCATAGGGATATGTTATTCATACTTGACTGTTGTGTTTCGTGATGTTTTCGGATAGTTTTGATGCGATTTGATGCGTTTTAGGATGTTTAAGACTGCAGGGGTCGAATCTAGGGTTCATTCGGACCCACGTGGGGTCGAAGGTAGCCTCCATGGGTCGAATGTAGCATGAAAGGGTCGAACCTAGCTTCCTTTAGGTCGAATGTACCCCTGTTAGGTCAAACGAGCTTGATTTAGGTCGAATTAACATGTGTTAAGGTCGAATTAACATGTGTTAGGTCGAATGAACTTATATTTGGGTCGAAGGAACTTTAAATGAGTCAAAGGAAGGTGTCTGGGTCGAACCAGAGGTTGTCTGGGTCGAACCAAACACAGATAACTTCCGATTCGACCTTACGACTTCGTATGTGCGATTTTTGATGCAAAGTAAGTGTTGTATGCTTGAAACTTGTAAGTTAACTCTATGTACTTGATTAATTGATGTAATGGGTCACCAACGGGATGTCGGGTCTGTCTGGGATGTCCGGTTAATGTTCAAACACACTTTTAAACACACATAGTCAAGATCTGGACAATCAGGGACTAGTTAGCCTCCGGGTTAGTAGTTATAACACTTATGTAAACTCATTGATAGGTTGTCACTAGTTGGGACTATCACACACGTGTCAGATCACTCTTTAACTGAAGACGCAACCTAAGGTGAGTTCACAGCCCCACTTTATCAGTTTTGTTTTCGGGGGAGAAACATGCTTACACATTTTAAACACATGTTTTCAAGTTATACTATGGATATCATTACATTACTATACGGCTCATCTAAATCCTATAGAAACCACTAATACGGGTATGTAGCGGGGAAATGTGGATAGCGCTATTGGGCCTGACAAACCCCACTCGACGGCTGGAGGCCGGGCGGGTGCATATTGTCTCGATCACACAAGGCCTACCGGGGATGACGGTAGTCCGAACGGTATCACAAAGTAACAAATCACAGTCAACAATGGTTTCAACCGTAGTAGTAATTATCACAACGCCTAGCTAGCGTTCACACAACATAGTATTAACGGTAACAGTTTTCAAAGGATTAACGAAACACTTATTATAAAACCTGTGAACTCACCAGCATTATATGTTGACTTTTTAGCATGTTTTCTCAGGTCGCTTAGGTAGCAGCAGTCGGGCTAGGCGCACGGAGTCGCACACGCGTCTAGGATCATATTTTGGATGTCAAACTTTAAACTCATGTTTTGCTTTTTGTTTGGATTTTGTAAACTTAAAATGCTTCCGCTACATTTTGGATCATGGTTTTTAAGTTATGCATGGTTTGTTTTACGTATATTTTTACATATAGTTGTCGTTTATTGTGACCGTTGACTTGGATCCTGGTATGTCACTCGCCTTGCGGTAAAACTCCGCATGTGGAAATTTGAGGGTGTGACAGGGAGGATGCCATCTTTGAGTGCCACGTGAGATTTATTGCTTTCAATTATATAATAGATGGGGACAGGTGCAATCATAATGGTTTTTCAACTTTATTATTATTTACAGAAATCCTGCATTGGCACATCACTTCATTGAAACACAGTTTTGGAGGTAGTACTTCACTGATTCTTTTATTTATTTTTCATTTAAATACATATTTAAACTTTTTTTAACCACACGGTTTAAATGTTACAACCGTCCCCCCAAACAGTTAGATTAAAGTTTAATTTCTCATTTATACCGTCCCACCAAAACGGTCAAAACAATTGAATTGAATTAAAACCGTTCAAACTAACAGTCAGATTATTGAATTTACATGCAAAATGGTTGAGTTTTTTGTATATATAAACCACCATACCATCGTGGTTAAAACAAACTTTAACATCCATGGTTAAACTCACATCCACACCCTTCAAACAAGAAAAATGACGCGCTAGACCGAAGAAGAAGAAATTGCTTTGGTCGTGTGCATTAAAGATACACAAAATGATCCTGCCCTGCAACGCTAACGCCGCCAAGGCTCGGGGGGAGGGACATACGGTTCTGGGACCGTGTGTTAGCCGAATTCAACCAGCAAGTCGGCATAAACGACCACACCATCAAGAGCCTCCAGCGGAAATGGACCGAGCTCAACAATAAGTGTGGTCGGTGGACCACCCTCTACGACCGCACCTTGAGGGAGCAATCGGGCATCGATCGGAGTTGGCTATCGAGTTCACCCATGTGGACTATGGGGCTCGATATGACAACAATTTCGACCATGACGAGGCTGTCACACCACGCCAATGGCGGAAACACGTGGCGCAACGCTCGAAAGTATATCAAGTCAAGATTAACACAAACTATATTTAATTAGAAAAGATCAATTTATTAGAAAGTCGGAAATGAGTATCTCGTTACAATATTGCACAAGGCATTATTTAAAACGATGAACATTAAGTTTTCAATATGGGAATTTCCGTTTATGTTCCAACCCGAAGGTAACAGTGAATGAAATCCCGACCAGTATCCGACATCCCGAATTCCACCGCACTAGCCCCATATCTATTCAGCACTTAGTACCTGAAAGATATGTTTAAAAAGACGTCAATATATAAAATATTGGTGAGTTCACAGGTTTTAGTTTCATAACAGCAACATTTTCACCACCATCGACTCGACTCACCTTGCCGTATAATTATTTTCCCATTAAATAATTATACTAGGATCTTGTCGATCGATATTCCGTTTTTACAACATGTGCGAAACCTGCACAACTTGTGGCCTTTGTAAGGAGTAGCTAGCTCCTACAAACTATAATGATGAGCAATCCCTTGAGCCCCATAACCAAACCAAGACTAATAATAATGCCCCGCTCCAAGTCGTTCCTCGGAACCCAACGACTTAAGTTCAGAATATATGCACCCCAGGCATAACCTAATGCATAATCGACGCTATCGATTAGGGGTGGGCCTTGTCAGGCACCAATAGTACTATCCAAATATTCCTTCGGTTTCATTTCCCTGAATTAATGATTACGGAAGAGAGGACTCAACCCCGAGTGGCGATCACTGCTCAAGTACTCATCATACCACTTATCACATTTTATCCTTTGAAAACCTTTTCAACATGTGACAATATTTGACCAACATATCTTTCCCCCAGTTAAAAACAGTAAAATGGGGCCGTGAAACTCACCTGAACACTGTCTGGCTCACTAGGTAGATAGCATAGAGGGCCTCGCACCTACAAACGTCCTGGACGTATGAGTCACTATTCCTATAGTGCATGTGCCTTGGCAAGTTGTACACCCAACTCCCGACCACAAGTTATTCCAAATCCCGTTTAATTAAGCGCGTATCCTAGGTTTCGTTGGCGTTACATTACCCTTTGTGTTACAAGTTATATATTACTCTTGTTAATATTTCCTTAACTTGTATTTTATTATCATCGACTCGACTTCACTTATCATATAATTATTTTCCCATTCAAATAATTATACTTAAGATCGCATCGCTCGATATAATATATATTTCAACACCCGACCCGACTCACTTTGCCGCACATTTGTTTTCCCATTTAAACAAATATGCTAAGATCTTGTCGTTCGATTGTATATTCTTAACACCCGATTCAACTCACCATACCGTATATTTATTTTCCCATTCAAATAAATATACTAGGATCTTGTTGGTACGGCATACACATATATATATCCTTGTCTACTCGTCTCGCTTTCCTTTCCTCATATCTACTTTCCCATTAAGTAGATATACTAGAATTTTTGCCGAGACGAGCGTACATATATATAAATGCGTAGTTTTTCTTGTTAAGTATATACGTTTGTTTAACGTCTTATTTGTTTATGTTATACTTTTCTCCCACGAATAATTCCCTTAACACTTAGGAAAGTGTTTGTTAGTTTTCACCCATGTATATATATATTTTACTTCCTAAAATATATACTTTCTCATCTTGCCGCAATGGCATTTTTCTCATGATTTGTCCGTGTACGGTTCGTTAACGCGTCTTAATTCGATATCTTAACTCGATTAGTTAATTCTTCCAAGTCTTTCCCAACATGTGCTTTATAGAAATATTATCCACATTTCTAACCCATGTTACTTGGAAGGTTTGTATTTTAGCCCAACTTGTTAACTTAGATACAAAAATGCTTCCAATACTTTTATATTCCCATTTATATAAAAGTATTCATTTTTGTATAAGTTTCTCAAGTTTGATTCACATTTTTATAAAATCTCTATTTTATAAAAATCCTTATTTTAAAACCCTTTGTATTTTTATAACCTTCAAAAATACACTTTTATACAAAATACCCAAGTATTTCTACTAGTATTTACAAAAAGCATCCTTAGACTTTATTACTTACATTTTTGACACCGAACTTTCCATACTTGTATTTTTGGACTAATAGTTTCTAAAATATCCATTTTAGTCCTCTAACTTTCAAAGTTACAACTTTAGTCCCTTAACTTCCAAAAGTTGCATTTTTCCACTCTAACTTCCAAAGTTAACATTTTTCACTCAAAATAGTAAACTTTGAAGATTCAACTTTTTATTGGTAAGTTATTTTTGTATCAAAACACTTATGTTAGTCTTGTATTTCATATGGAAGACCAACTATATGTGTGTTTTATGTATTTGTCCATTTTATCAAAATATCATTCATCTAAGTAAGCTAACTTAGATTTTCCATCTTCTTCATTTATGAACTTCTAATATGTTTTACCACATATTATAACATGAATGATCATAATAAGATGATTTAAAGTTACTTATAACATATTCAAGTTCATTCCATAATCTTAACCAAAACATCATCCTACTTAGTCTTTTATGTAAACTTTATATATTTTCAAGACTAATACATCATCATCCACAAATCCATGGTTTATTTTCATATCTTTAATCTTCCATTTTACACATGTAAAACCTATTAAAGATTATGTTCAAAACCACCTTTTAAACCCTTCATGTACAACTTGCTTCTAAGAACACATACATGAATAATAACAATCAAAAACAAGATTAAGAAGCTTACTACTAGCACAAGGCTAGGGAAGACAAAAACCTTGGATTTGAGAGGGGTTTAGTGTGTTCTTCCAAGTGGTTTAGCTCCAAGCTCTTGAAACACACAATAGGGGTTTGGATGATGGATTGTTTTAAGTGTTTTGGAGATGTAGAAACTTGAAAGGATGATGTGTGTGTGTATGAAAACCTACGGCCATAAGAACAAGAAAGGAGAAGGAAGTTTTGCTTTTCTTCAAATGGCTAACACATGGTTATATCTTCCTACCACATGTAATCTTCCATAGATTATGTAAGATATCATGGAAGATTGTATGTGTACTTGGGATCTTTGGAAGGATATGAAGTGTGTGCATGTGTATATAGCCGTGTATGTATGCATGGGTGTGTAAGAGTTTTGCTTGCAAATCTTGCTAATATCTTTGTAATCTTTCCAAATCTTTATACAAGACCCACCATGCATGCATACACTAGTGTCATGATGGTTTAGGCTTTGGTCTTGGATTATTGTGGCCCTTGGCCGAATTTTTGCAAAGGAGGGGACAAGGAGTGGCATGCTTTTGTACTTGATAATTATTCATGTTTCTTACACCTTTTGCATGCTTAATCTCTTAGATTCATAGGTTATCATTAAAAGCACAATGCAAGGGTATTACAAAGGCCCTTAGGCCGGCCCCTTTGTGGGTCTAGGTGGGGTCCACAACTCCAAATATTTACCCAATATTTGTCTAGTTAAATCCCCCGTCGTTCGGGTGTCGTTCGGGTATTTTTCGGGTTTTAATCGCGCGTCATTCGGACATTAAAATACTTTTAATAACCCTTAAATATAGTCTAATTTAAGCGTTGATTGGTTATTTAGGCCTTCGCCGGGTGAAATTATGAGTTATACGCGTATCGGGTGCGGTACGCGCATTTTATTTGTTACCGGGAGATTTGTACAAGACGTTTTCATTTATGGTTTTGGAGTTCCAAAACTCATTATATCTTATGAAAATACCCTTTATTTTATATCCTGGGTGTCCGGGATCCGTTTCGTTTATTTAATTATTACCGGGTAACTGCCAACGTCCATACCGGATAGCTTATTCGCACATGATCCAATCATGTTTTACCATTAAACGTATGCATTCCTATGCACTATTTGGAAATTGCTATCTCCTAAGGCCTTGATAATTTAATCACACATAATTGCATTTAATTATGTTAATCATATACTAATTACTCTGTACGGAGTTACCTTATTTTTGCCGGTTGTTACATTCTCCCCCCGTTAAGAGAATTCCGTCCCGGAATTCAATTCAAGTTACCCATCACAATAGTATCCTTGAACAGGGCGGGGTGTTTGCGCTTCATGAGATCTCCTCTTTCCTAGTGAGCCCAGATTCATGCTCGGCTCACGCCTAGTGCTCTATCAAACACAGTGTCATAGTTCAACTACGACTAAGCTCTTGGTCATCCCACCTTGACACATCTATCGGTTTCCCGAAATAGTAGAGCTTATCGTTAACCGGACTTCCGCCGGTCGAGGAATTGACCAAAACTTCCTCAGTCTGGGCTTGCAGGATTCATTAAGAGTCCCACTAAGCTCTTACGATAGTCCGAGCTTAATCATTACGAGACCAATTTCGATTGATATCTCCGTACCACCGAAGTATTAGGAACTTGGCCTACTACAAACTCTAAGCTTATTGACACCTCCTCGGAGTATGACTCTCAGTGAGAACCTATTATTAGACCGAAGTTCTTAAGGCCTACGCCTTGTCTGTATGACTTCTTAATAGGTTCGTATCTCATCCAAGCAGTCTTTGATCTGCAAGATCTACTGGCCATCCCTCGAATAACCTAAACCAGGTTATGTATCTATCTCCGTCTGTCAATCGACGCACTGGAGATTTACACGTATGCCCTCCAAGGGCTTTGAGTAGTACACCCCGAACACTGGGATGCTAATTCCTATCACATAGGAAATTTTGGTGGTGAAGCTCATGGGTTCGATCTGCCACGATCATCGACCGTGTCAACACGGGACAATTCCGTTAAGTTCATTCAATTTGTCCGAGAATGACAAGCCATACTCGTCTCAAATCGAGTATCCCATGCTTGTGTACAAAGTTTGTCGAACTTGAGGTAGAGTGATCACTACAATCCGATATAATGTAAGTTGGCAATTCGGTGTCTAGCCATAACTCTCTCCGAGAGTATAGGTAACTGTCCGTATGCCTCATCTCGAAGCCACAGATGAGTACGGAATGAGAGGGTTCCAAGCAACCATCAATCATCACTTGGGTCACATCTGACCCCGGGACACCTCGGGTGTCATGGTGATGTCAAACAGGTGATCTTACCGCACCACATAAAAGTCCCCTTGGACACCTCGTCGGGTATCCCATTTTATTTATCCTTCGGCTCGACTCACTTTACCGTATATTTACCTCCCCATTAAGATAAATATACTAGGTTCTTGTCGACCGAACAATCACATTCAGAATGGGACTTTATTTCCGTAGAATCCTCTGGGTATTGAATTGCTGCTTTCCTCCTGAGCAATTGTGGTTAATGGTACTAGGACGCTTATTGTGGACTGATGGAGGTCGAAAGTTTTTGCGTCGCTTTCACCCCTCAGTCCCCTTACATTAAGCAGTGTATACATGGCGCCCGGGCCGTACAATTCCACAATCCTCGAGTAGACGAGTGTTCGACTCATCACCAACGGCAAGATGCTTCCAGCACATGGGTCTATACCGAAAAGAGTTATATGAAACATCATAAATTGTTGTCGCAATGAACAACGTATAAGGTTTATTATGACATATCAACACGTTGGCCCCCATTGCGACAAGTATACAGAACACCAGTAGCTACCCAACCATGGGTATCCAGTACCAGTTCTGTTATATGTGCTTCATGGGTACTAGTGTTCTATCGTCAATAGCAACCTAGTAAATCAATTCCGAATAGTACAGGCCACATGCCCCTGCATTGACCTTCAGATCTTATGCAGAGATCTGAGTGAAAGGAGTCCTGAAACCAAAACCCTCATTCATCGAAGGTTCCATCCTTTCGGAATCTTTTTATGTAAATGGTGAAATCGGGCCATAGATGCATACATTTAGCATAGATTTCACATTTGGCTTGACGGCTTCATGCGCTCAAGTCGTTACTTAAACAAGCGAGCGACTGATATCGTACCACAAGTAATAGTCCTGAGCCTTCCCACAAGGCATCCCATTCAATGCCTCAGTAGTCACACATATGGGCGGAATATGTAAGCCTTCAAGCTCGTCCTGATTAGTCCGGTGCCATACGCCCTGACCTGGCAGCTCACATTACCATGGTGCCTCTAACAGCGTCTATCAAGGATAAGGGGTTTTGCTCTAGTGTGAGCAATGCTACTTAAAGATGACTGGGAACACCACTATCGACTCGAGGTCGAAATTGTATTCCATTGTTCCAAGAATCTACGCCACGACACCAAAGTAGGACAAACCTTCCATCAAGGGAATAACAACATTAATCGATGGGTCGAGACGATCAACCATCTTAACCCAGTAGCGTGGCACCTCTAAAGAGTAGGTAATGCTGCACGCCCTTCTGGATTCAGGGTTCATAAAACCTCTTAATCATGTACCAGGGACTTCACCAATGCATGCCCATGGGTGGGTCCACGACGGTATTCCCATAACCATCGGTATGGTACGTATGACTCCAAATGAATCCACTGGTGCGAGCAATAAATGATTTGAACCTTTCAACTCTTGCTGGTCCCAAGGGTATAGATCATAATATCGCTCATAAATTCTCGATACCTTCAGGTTCGAGACGTATTCGAAATCCCTTATCACAAAGGCAAGTCTCGCCTTGTCACGTGTAGATCACAGGGTTTCTTCCCGACATTGATTTGCATAACCGATCGCTGGGCGACCAATTTGCACGTGAAAGGTTAGGGCTGGACATAGCGTCACTGGTGCCTCAGATTCTGAAGATGTACCGCTCACGAAATGCGTGAGCATATACCGGAGTCGGCACATGACTCGGTCACCTACTCAGACGACCACGAGATTCAGACCTTAGGGGAATACACGTAATCACTAAGGCTAGAGTGTCTAAGCACGACTTTTAGAAAGTCCGTTGAACACCGGAAATCCTACATAATCAATGTCGGCACTACATAATCAAACAAATAGAACAATGACGGCACGAGGGGTTTAGGTGATGTCTCCATTCCGAGAGAAACAAGAGCAATGTAAACGACAAATCATCACGTCGTCGAGGTAATCCAACAGCTGTAGCAATACGCCCTCTGAGCAACACGACAGTAGGAACAACACGGCAATGTCAGCAACAAATTCACGAAGCACATCAACTAGGGAACACCACACAGGGGCAACATGACAACAGAGAAGTATGACGACAAGGCAACGCCGCAATAGGAGCCGTACGACACAGAGAAATACGATGGCAAGGCTACACTACTGCAGGAGCAGTAAACAACAGGAATGCATCATTGACAATGCAGCGTAACCACCTGGATACGCAACTAGCAAAAATAATGCAACTGCAAGCATGCACAATGGCTGGGGGGGGTAACACAGTAGCACGAATGCACGCGACAATATGACGCTCAACATGGAGAATCCCATAGTCCACACCACCATAAAGCTCCGTTATGGTGGGCACGCATCCCCGTGCGTCTCAGATCACTTGTGGAGGTGGGAATTTCATTCGTACCTTCGGCCTTGGGCCTAACCTCCATAGGCTCAATGGTAGAACTTGGTTAGATTGGCTGGCGCATTAGTCGTCATAACATAAATGGGAATGACGGGTTCCACATAATTTGGCTGACTTCTCAAGCCGATATTGTTCATGGAGAGTACGACCAGAGGCTTGTTATGAGTCACTCAAACAATGGCAACAGAAACATCGACAGTTTCCACTGAGGCCTGAGAACCATTGACAATGTTAGACTTCCTAAGAGCCCAAGGAATGATAACTAGTAGTTCAATGAAAGCCTCAAAGAGAATGGAATTAATAACAACAAACTCCACAAAGACACATAGATGGTCATAGTGGCCTGGAAAGGGTCATAGAGACGTCTTCGTTAATATCATTCACTTCTGCAGGAGCCTCAAAATCAACAACGTCAACCCGAGCAAAGCCATAGAACAACATCATCAAGCCCAACATGGACTGTACAGACAATGACAACAATGAACTCAACAACAAATATAGAAACGATGACATCAAGTTCGATAAGTGCTATCGAACCACTGATAACAACAAACTCAGCGAGAGCTACTCTTAATAGTGCCAACAGGATTCGCTTGAGCCATAGGATAATAATAGGAGCAACAACGTCAGGCTCGACTGGAGCCTTAAACTCGTCGTAGCTATTATATGTGTGGTGACTGGTATCCATAGAACCTGGAAACCAACCTACATTCTTCCCGATAACAAGGGTAGTGGTCACAACGAGCATAGCAAGTAGAGGTAGAAGGATCACGATTTATCGATACACCACGATAAAATGAAAACGATACCGACTCTGGCTACCCAGCCGAGTCATTCTTCTCTTTAGGGTCTCCTTACATGCTATCTAGCACCGATAGTAATTAGCTGGAATGCCTCTCTGTCACTCAAGCGAGGCCGGTGAACCTTCTTCCTGATAGGCCATGCCGTGAGAGTATCGAAATACGGCAAGAGATTAGACAGGTCACCGTGTCCACAACGAATGGACCTTGCAACCTTAGTTTATAAATCACCGTAACGAGGGGACGCAACGTCTCAATATCTATGGGGATTGATGGAAAACACTTCGCGTCATTTGCCGCCCCTAATAGATTACTAGTCTCGTCGTCATGACGAGGGTGACGAATGTTATTGCCACAAGAGCAATGGGATTTCCGTCCCATAGGTAAGTTTACCAGATAAACGTGACCACTTCCAGTAGTCCGTCGTTCGATTTTCGAGGGGGATTTTAATGTCAGCAAAAAGCGTCTTGCAACATTCTGACAATCACAGAACACTCTTACGATTACGATTCCCAAAGTGTGGTTCCACTTTCTAGGATTTATGACGGATTCAGACACAGTACATGTAATGAATCTACTCTGGCGTTTCCTCGACTGAAGCGAGACTACCAATAATCCTTGAAAAAACAAACAGGAGGTAGATAGAAGAGTCTGATGATAACCTTTGTATCTCAGGAAGGTAGTATGACACAAGTACCAACATGCTGAGTCCATCACAATTCATCTTCCGAACACGATCCAGCGCTATTGCGAAGTTTGTTAATCCACACTTGAATACTCAATACATCGAGTAGTGGATTCCCACGAGTTAATCGTATGCACTTCCGAGTGAGTCCATCGCCAAATGTCGACTGGGGCTTGCTGTTCTACTACACGCCGTCATCCTAACACTGGCAAACGATGTCGCGGTCATGATTAGTGGCCGAAATCCTGACATCATCAAAGTTTAGCAAAGCACTATGACTTGCGGATGTGTGAGGCGACATGCCGATTTCACTATCCGTCCATGACTGCCTGGAAACAACCAATACTGTTGATTCAGACAAGGGCTATCGAGCTTTCAGGTTAACAATGATCAAGCTTCCTAATCCCGTAACTTCGATTCTGTCTTCCTACTGGAGAAGAAAAAAATATCCAACCCTTGAAGACAACCTGGGCATGTGTTAAGTCGATCATGACTTATTCACCATGATAACATCGCAGCACACGGCCACGAGTCTCATATTTAATCCACGCAGGGTCCCGTTCTCTAGACGCACTAGTCTAGCAGGGACGCACCCTAAGTCTTCACTGGGTTCCAGGTTTAGCATTCCTCGCATCGTTCCAGACATTTAGCTCCTATGCAAGGAAGTTTTCGTCTCTCGTCTCTATCCGATGCGAAGACTTACGTCAGATTACTCAAATGAGTAGACGTTCGAGCTCTTCCGTGCTCGTACCTTAAAGGTAATGTCGAAGAAAGCTTATTAGGTTAGCTAGGATCAAAATAAAGGGACGTCGACGAGGCCTCCCATTTCATCTATTGGCCCATCAAAACCAAGACTGAATCTAAAGAACAAGAACAACTAAGACAAGGAGTGATCACCAATCCCGGCCCTAGCGCCCACCAAGGTTACCGTGCACCCCAAACTATTATTACGTGTGCACCCGTAATGATAATTTGTGTTGCCAGGTAATCTTGTTGCCCGCTAGTTCCGAGCTTCCTGATCCAAAACCGAGATTTCATACAACAAGAGACTTGATCTAGTTTCGTCTCCAAATCACAAACAACGTGGCGACATCCATTAACGCGATAGAGATTAGTCCTTCCGATCATCCCGTCTACAGGCAAGCAGGTAGGCTCCTCGTAGACCACAGTGTCCTTCCTCTTGGCTGGTACCGGTGATCGGTGCAGGAGTGTGGACTAATGTGAAGCGTGACACAACAACCTTACTGGCAAAATATCCGTACTACGTATATGTATTAACTTAATCTTAGAAAATCGGGTTCCTATGCAACATAGACATCTTATCCGCATTTTCTAATACTTCATATATCGACACACATGGCTAGTCGGTCGGAATTTCCCCTTGTACAATCCATGTACAATCTTCTTTCTTTTCTGAAAATATTTCGTTGTGTTTTATTTTTGAAAACTTCGTTTTCGAGCCAAAACTGGTTATAGTCTAGATTTTTCAAAAATGCTAGTTCGCTACAACCTTGGCTCTGATACCACTTCTGTCACACCACGCCAATGGCGGAAACACGTGGCGCAACGCTCGAAAGTATATCAAGTCAAGATTAACACAAACTATATTTAATTAGAAAAGATCAATTTATTAGAAAGTCGGAAATGAGTATCTCGTTACAATATTGCACAAGGCATTATTTAAAACGATGAACATTAAGTTTTCAATATGGGAATTTCCGTTTATGTTCCAACCCGAAGGTAACAGTGAATGAAATCCCGACCAGTATCCGACATCCCGAATTCCACCGCACTAGCCCCATATCTATTCAGCACTTAGTACCTGAAAGATATGTTTAAAAAGACGTCAATATATAAAATATTGGTGAGTTCACAGGTTTTAGTTTCATAACAGCAACATTTTCACCACCATCGACTCGACTCACCTTGCCGTATAATTATTTTCCCATTAAATAATTATACTAGGATCTTGTCGATCGATATTCCGTTTTTACAACATGTGCGAAACCTGCACAACTTGTGGCCTTTGTAAGGAGTAGCTAGCTCCTACAAACTATAATGATGAGCAATCCCTTGAGCCCCATAACCAAACCAAGACTAATAATAATGCCCCGCTCCAAGTCGTTCCTCGGAACCCAACGACTTAAGTTCAGAATATATGCACCCCAGGCATAACCTAATGCATAATCGACGCTATCGATTAGGGGTGGGCCTTGTCAGGCACCAATAGTACTATCCAAATATTCCTTCGGTTTCATTTCCCTGAATTAATGATTACGGAAGAGAGGACTCAACCCCGAGTGGCGATCACTGCTCAAGTACTCATCATACCACTTATCACATTTTATCCTTTGAAAACCTTTTCAACATGTGACAATATTTGACCAACATATCTTTCCCCCAGTTAAAAACAGTAAAATGGGGCCGTGAAACTCACCTGAACACTGTCTGGCTCACTAGGTAGATAGCATAGAGGGCCTCGCACCTACAAACGTCCTGGACGTATGAGTCACTATTCCTATAGTGCATGTGCCTTGGCAAGTTGTACACCCAACTCCCGACCACAAGTTATTCCAAATCCCGTTTAATTAAGCGCGTATCCTAGGTTTCGTTGGCGTTACATTACCCTTTGTGTTACAAGTTATATATTACTCTTGTTAATATTTCCTTAACTTGTATTTTATTATCATCGACTCGACTTCACTTATCATATAATTATTTTCCCATTCAAATAATTATACTTAAGATCGCATCGCTCGATATAATATATATTTCAACACCCGACCCGACTCACTTTGCCGCACATTTGTTTTCCCATTTAAACAAATATGCTAAGATCTTGTCGTTCGATTGTATATTCTTAACACCCGATTCAACTCACCATACCGTATATTTATTTTCCCATTCAAATAAATATACTAGGATCTTGTTGGTACGGCATACACATATATATATCCTTGTCTACTCGTCTCGCTTTCCTTTCCTCATATCTACTTTCCCATTAAGTAGATATACTAGAATTTTTGCCGAGACGAGCGTACATATATATAAATGCGTAGTTTTTCTTGTTAAGTATATACGTTTGTTTAACGTCTTATTTGTTTATGTTATACTTTTCTCCCACGAATAATTCCCTTAACACTTAGGAAAGTGTTTGTTAGTTTTCACCCATGTATATATATATTTTACTTCCTAAAATATATACTTTCTCATCTTGCCGCAATGGCATTTTTCTCATGATTTGTCCGTGTACGGTTCGTTAACGCGTCTTAATTCGATATCTTAACTCGATTAGTTAATTCTTCCAAGTCTTTCCCAACATGTGCTTTATAGAAATATTATCCACATTTCTAACCCATGTTACTTGGAAGGTTTGTATTTTAGCCCAACTTGTTAACTTAGATACAAAAATGCTTCCAATACTTTTATATTCCCATTTATATAAAAGTATTCATTTTTGTATAAGTTTCTCAAGTTTGATTCACATTTTTATAAAATCTCTATTTTATAAAAATCCTTATTTTAAAACCCTTTGTATTTTTATAACCTTCAAAAATACACTTTTATACAAAATACCCAAGTATTTCTACTAGTATTTACAAAAAGCATCCTTAGACTTTATTACTTACATTTTTGACACCGAACTTTCCATACTTGTATTTTTGGACTAATAGTTTCTAAAATATCCATTTTAGTCCTCTAACTTTCAAAGTTACAACTTTAGTCCCTTAACTTCCAAAAGTTGCATTTTTCCACTCTAACTTCCAAAGTTAACATTTTTCACTCAAAATAGTAAACTTTGAAGATTCAACTTTTTATTGGTAAGTTATTTTTGTATCAAAACACTTATGTTAGTCTTGTATTTCATATGGAAGACCAACTATATGTGTGTTTTATGTATTTGTCCATTTTATCAAAATATCATTCATCTAAGTAAGCTAACTTAGATTTTCCATCTTCTTCATTTATGAACTTCTAATATGTTTTACCACATATTATAACATGAATGATCATAATAAGATGATTTAAAGTTACTTATAACATATTCAAGTTCATTCCATAATCTTAACCAAAACATCATCCTACTTAGTCTTTTATGTAAACTTTATATATTTTCAAGACTAATACATCATCATCCACAAATCCATGGTTTATTTTCATATCTTTAATCTTCCATTTTACACATGTAAAACCTATTAAAGATTATGTTCAAAACCACCTTTTAAACCCTTCATGTACAACTTGCTTCTAAGAACACATACATGAATAATAACAATCAAAAACAAGATTAAGAAGCTTACTACTAGCACAAGGCTAGGGAAGACAAAAACCTTGGATTTGAGAGGGGTTTAGTGTGTTCTTCCAAGTGGTTTAGCTCCAAGCTCTTGAAACACACAATAGGGGTTTGGATGATGGATTGTTTTAAGTGTTTTGGAGATGTAGAAACTTGAAAGGATGATGTGTGTGTGTGTATGAAAACCTACGGCCATAAGAACAAGAAAGGAGAAGGAAGTTTTGCTTTTCTTCAAATGGCTAACACATGGTTATATCTTCCTACCACATGTAATCTTCCATAGATTATGTAAGATATCATGGAAGATTGTATGTGTACTTGGGATCTTTGGAAGGATATGAAGTGTGTGCATGTGTATATAGCCGTGTATGTATGCATGGGTGTGTAAGAGTTTTGCTTGCAAATCTTGCTAATATCTTTGTAATCTTTCCAAATCTTTATACAAGACCCACCATGCATGCATACACTAGTGTCATGATGGTTTAGGCTTTGGTCTTGGATTATTGTGGCCCTTGGCCGAATTTTTGCAAAGGAGGGGACAAGGAGTGGCATGCTTTTGTACTTGATAATTATTCATGTTTCTTACACCTTTTGCATGCTTAATCTCTTAGATTCATAGGTTATCATTAAAAGCACAATGCAAGGGTATTACAAAGGCCCTTAGGCCGGCCCCTTTGTGGGTCTAGGTGGGGTCCACAACTCCAAATATTTACCCAATATTTGTCTAGTTAAATCCCCCGTCGTTCGGGTGTCGTTCGGGTATTTTTCGGGTTTTAATCGCGCGTCATTCGGACATTAAAATACTTTTAATAACCCTTAAATATAGTCTAATTTAAGCGTTGATTGGTTATTTAGGCCTTCGCCGGGTGAAATTATGAGTTATACGCGTATCGGGTGCGGTACGCGCATTTTATTTGTTACCGGGAGATTTGTACAAGACGTTTTCATTTATGGTTTTGGAGTTCCAAAACTCATTATATCTTATGAAAATACCCTTTATTTTATATCCTGGGTGTCCGGGATCCGTTTCGTTTATTTAATTATTACCGGGTAACTGCCAACGTCCATACCGGATAGCTTATTCGCACATGATCCAATCATGTTTTACCATTAAACGTATGCATTCCTATGCACTATTTGGAAATTGCTATCTCCTAAGGCCTTGATAATTTAATCACACATAATTGCATTTAATTATGTTAATCATATACTAATTACTCTGTACGGAGTTACCTTATTTTTGCCGGTTGTTACATTCTCCCCCCGTTAAGAGAATTCCGTCCCGGAATTCAATTCAAGTTACCCATCACAATAGTATCCTTGAACAGGGCGGGGTGTTTGCGCTTCATGAGATCTCCTCTTTCCTAGTGAGCCCAGATTCATGCTCGGCTCACGCCTAGTGCTCTATCAAACACAGTGTCATAGTTCAACTACGACTAAGCTCTTGGTCATCCCACCTTGACACATCTATCGGTTTCCCGAAATAGTAGAGCTTATCGTTAACCGGACTTCCGCCGGTCGAGGAATTGACCAAAACTTCCTCAGTCTGGGCTTGCAGGATTCATTAAGAGTCCCACTAAGCTCTTACGATAGTCCGAGCTTAATCATTACGAGACCAATTTCGATTGATATCTCCGTACCACCGAAGTATTAGGAACTTGGCCTACTACAAACTCTAAGCTTATTGACACCTCCTCGGAGTATGACTCTCAGTGAGAACCTATTATTAGACCGAAGTTCTTAAGGCCTACGCCTTGTCTGTATGACTTCTTAATAGGTTCGTATCTCATCCAAGCAGTCTTTGATCTGCAAGATCTACTGGCCATCCCTCGAATAACCTAAACCAGGTTATGTATCTATCTCCGTCTGTCAATAGACGCACTGGAGATTTACACGTATGCCCTCCAAGGGCTTTGAGTAGTACACCCCGAACACTGGGATGCTAATTCCTATCACATAGGAAATTTTGGTGGTGAAGCTCATGGGTTCGATCTGCCACGATCATCGACCGTGTCAACACGGGACAATTCCGTTAAGTTCATTCAATTTGTCCGAGAATGACAAGCCATACTCGTCTCAAATCGAGTATCCCATGCTTGTGTACAAAGTTTGTCGAACTTGAGGTAGAGTGATCACTACAATCCGATATAATGTAAGTTGGCAATTCGGTGTCTAGCCATAACTCTCTCCGAGAGTATAGGTAACTGTCCGTATGCCTCATCTCGAAGCCACAGATGAGTACGGAATGAGAGGGTTCCAAGCAACCATCAATCATCACTTGGGTCACATCTGACCCCGGGACACCTCGGGTGTCATGGTGATGTCAAACAGGTGATCTTACCGCACCACATAAAAGTCCCCTTGGACACCTCGTCGGGTATCCCATTTTATTTATCCTTCGGCTCGACTCACTTTACCGTATATTTACCTCCCCATTAAGATAAATATACTAGGTTCTTGTCGACCGAACAATCACATTCAGAATGGGACTTTATTTCCGTAGAATCCTCTGGGTATTGAATTGCTGCTTTCCTCCTGAGCAATTGTGGTTAATGGTACTAGGACGCTTATTGTGGACTGATGGAGGTCGAAAGTTTTTGCGTCGCTTTCACCCCTCAGTCCCCTTACATTAAGCAGTGTATACATGGCGCCCGGGCCGTACAATTCCACAATCCTCGAGTAGACGAGTGTTCGACTCATCACCAACGGCAAGATGCTTCCAGCACATGGGTCTATACCGAAAAGAGTTATATGAAACATCATAAATTGTTGTCGCAATGAACAACGTATAAGGTTTATTATGACATATCAACACGTTGGCCCCCATTGCGACAAGTATACAGAACACCAGTAGCTACCCAACCATGGGTATCCAGTACCAGTTCTGTTATATGTGCTTCATGGGTACTAGTGTTCTATCGTCAATAGCAACCTAGTAAATCAATTCCGAATAGTACAGGCCACATGCCCCTGCATTGACCTTCAGATCTTATGCAGAGATCTGAGTGAAAGGAGTCCTGAAACCAAAACCCTCATTCATCGAAGGTTCCATCCTTTCGGAATCTTTTTATGTAAATGGTGAAATCGGGCCATAGATGCATACATTTAGCATAGATTTCACATTTGGCTTGACGGCTTCATGCGCTCAAGTCGTTACTTAAACAAGCGAGCGACTGATATCGTACCACAAGTAATAGTCCTGAGCCTTCCCACAAGGCATCCCATTCAATGCCTCAGTAGTCACACATATGGGCGGAATATGTAAGCCTTCAAGCTCGTCCTGATTAGTCCGGTGCCATACGCCCTGACCTGGCAGCTCACATTACCATGGTGCCTCTAACAGCGTCTATCAAGGATAAGGGGTTTTGCTCTAGTGTGAGCAATGCTACTTAAAGATGACTGGGAACACCACTATCGACTCGAGGTCGAAATTGTATTCCATTGTTCCAAGAATCTACGCCACGACACCAAAGTAGGACAAACCTTCCATCAAGGGAATAACAACATTAATCGATGGGTCGAGACGATCAACCATCTTAACCCAGTAGCGTGGCACCTCTAAAGAGTAGGTAATGCTGCACGCCCTTCTGGATTCAGGGTTCATAAAACCTCTTAATCATGTACCAGGGACTTCACCAATGCATGCCCATGGGTGGGTCCACGACGGTATTCCCATAACCATCGGTATGGTACGTATGACTCCAAATGAATCCACTGGTGCGAGCAATAAATGATTTGAACCTTTCAACTCTTGCTGGTCCCAAGGGTATAGATCATAATATCGCTCATAAATTCTCGATACCTTCAGGTTCGAGACGTATTCGAAATCCCTTATCACAAAGGCAAGTCTCGCCTTGTCACGTGTAGATCACAGGGTTTCTTCCCGACATTGATTTGCATAACCGATCGCTGGGCGACCAATTTGCACGTGAAAGGTTAGGGCTGGACATAGCGTCACTGGTGCCTCAGATTCTGAAGATGTACCGCTCACGAAATGCGTGAGCATATACCGGAGTCGGCACATGACTCGGTCACCTACTCAGACGACCACGAGATTCAGACCTTAGGGGAATACACGTAATCACTAAGGCTAGAGTGTCTAAGCACGACTTTTAGAAAGTCCGTTGAACACCGGAAATCCTACATAATCAATGTCGGCACTACATAATCAAACAAATAGAACAATGACGGCACGAGGGGTTTAGGTGATGTCTCCATTCCGAGAGAAACAAGAGCAATGTAAACGACAAATCATCACGTCGTCGAGGTAATCCAACAGCTGTAGCAATACGCCCTCTGAGCAACACGACAGTAGGAACAACACGGCAATGTCAGCAACAAATTCACGAAGCACATCAACTAGGGAACACCACACAGGGGCAACATGACAACAGAGAAGTATGACGACAAGGCAACGCCGCAATAGGAGCCGTACGACACAGAGAAATACGATGGCAAGGCTACACTACTGCAGGAGCAGTAAACAACAGGAATGCATCATTGACAATGCAGCGTAACCACCTGGATACGCAACTAGCAAAAATAATGCAACTGCAAGCATGCACAATGGCTGGGGGGGTAACACAGTAGCACGAATGCACGCGACAATATGACGCTCAACATGGAGAATCCCATAGTCCACACCACCATAAAGCTCCGTTATGGTGGGCACGCATCCCCGTGCGTCTCAGATCACTTGTGGAGGTGGGAATTTCATTCGTACCTTCGGCCTTGGGCCTAACCTCCATAGGCTCAATGGTAGAACTTGGTTAGATTGGCTGGCGCATTAGTCGTCATAACATAAATGGGAATGACGGGTTCCACATAATTTGGCTGACTTCTCAAGCCGATATTGTTCATGGAGAGTACGACCAGAGGCTTGTTATGAGTCACTCAAACAATGGCAACAGAAACATCGACAGTTTCCACTGAGGCCTGAGAACCATTGACAATGTTAGACTTCCTAAGAGCCCAAGGAATGATAACTAGTAGTTCAATGAAAGCCTCAAAGAGAATGGAATTAATAACAACAAACTCCACAAAGACACATAGATGGTCATAGTGGCCTGGAAAGGGTCATAGAGACGTCTTCGTTAATATCATTCACTTCTGCAGGAGCCTCAAAATCAACAACGTCAACCCGAGCAAAGCCATAGAACAACATCATCAAGCCCAACATGGACTGTACAGACAATGACAACAATGAACTCAACAACAAATATAGAAACGATGACATCAAGTTCGATAAGTGCTATCGAACCACTGATAACAACAAACTCAGCGAGAGCTACTCTTAATAGTGCCAACAGGATTCGCTTGAGCCATAGGATAATAATAGGAGCAACAACGTCAGGCTCGACTGGAGCCTTAAACTCGTCGTAGCTATTATATGTGTGGTGACTGGTATCCATAGAACCTGGAAACCAACCTACATTCTTCCCGATAACAAGGGTAGTGGTCACAACGAGCATAGCAAGTAGAGGTAGAAGGATCACGATTTATCGATACACCACGATAAAATGAAAACGATACCGACTCTGGCTACCCAGCCGAGTCATTCTTCTCTTTAGGGTCTCCTTACATGCTATCTAGCACCGATAGTAATTAGCTGGAATGCCTCTCTGTCACTCAAGCGAGGCCGGTGAACCTTCTTCCTGATAGGCCATGCCGTGAGAGTATCGAAATACGGCAAGAGATTAGACAGGTCACCGTGTCCACAACGAATGGACCTTGCAACCTTAGTTTATAAATCACCGTAACGAGGGGACGCAACGTCTCAATATCTATGGGGATTGATGGAAAACACTTCGCGTCATTTGCCGCCCCTAATAGATTACTAGTCTCGTCGTCATGACGAGGGTGACGAATGTTATTGCCACAAGAGCAATGGGATTTCCGTCCCATAGGTAAGTTTACCAGATAAACGTGACCACTTCCAGTAGTCCGTCGTTCGATTTTCGAGGGGGATTTTAATGTCAGCAAAAAGCGTCTTGCAACATTCTGACAATCACAGAACACTCTTACGATTACGATTCCCAAAGTGTGGTTCCACTTTCTAGGATTTATGACGGATTCAGACACAGTACATGTAATGAATCTACTCTGGCGTTTCCTCGACTGAAGCGAGACTACCAATAATCCTTGAAAAAACAAACAGGAGGTAGATAGAAGAGTCTGATGATAACCTTTGTATCTCAGGAAGGTAGTATGACACAAGTACCAACATGCTGAGTCCATCACAATTCATCTTCCGAACACGATCCAGCGCTATTGCGAAGTTTGTTAATCCACACTTGAATACTCAATACATCGAGTAGTGGATTCCCACGAGTTAATCGTATGCACTTCCGAGTGAGTCCATCGCCAAATGTCGACTGGGGCTTGCTGTTCTACTACACGCCGTCATCCTAACACTGGCAAACGATGTCGCGGTCATGATTAGTGGCCGAAATCCTGACATCATCAAAGTTTAGCAAAGCACTATGACTTGCGGATGTGTGAGGCGACATGCCGATTTCACTATCCGTCCATGACTGCCTGGAAACAACCAATACTGTTGATTCAGACAAGGGCTATCGAGCTTTCAGGTTAACAATGATCAAGCTTCCTAATCCCGTAACTTCGATTCTGTCTTCCTACTGGAGAAGAAAAAAATATCCAACCCTTGAAGACAACCTGGGCATGCGTTAAGTCGATCATGACTTATTCACCATGATAACATCGCAGCACACGGCCACGAGTCTCATATTTAATCCACGCAGGGTCCCGTTCTCTAGACGCACTAGTCTAGCAGGGACGCACCCTAAGTCTTCACTGGGTTCCAGGTTTAGCATTCCTCGCATCGTTCCAGACATTTAGCTCCTATGCAAGGAAGTTTTCGTCTCTCGTCTCTATCCGATGCGAAGACTTACGTCAGATTACTCAAATGAGTAGACGTTCGAGCTCTTCCGTGCTCGTACCTTAAAGGTAATGTCGAAGAAAGCTTATTAGGTTAGCTAGGATCAAAATAAAGGGACGTCGACGAGGCCTCCCATTTCATCTATTGGCCCATCAAAACCAAGACTGAATCTAAAGAACAAGAACAACTAAGACAAGGAGTGATCACCAATCCCGGCCCTAGCGCCCACCAAGGTTACCGTGCACCCCAAACTATTATTACGTGTGCACCCGTAATGATAATTTGTGTTGCCAGGTAATCTTGTTGCCCGCTAGTTCCGAGCTTCCTGATCCAAAACCGAGATTTCATACAACAAGAGACTTGATCTAGTTTCGTCTCCAAATCACAAACAACGTGGCGACATCCATTAACGCGATAGAGATTAGTCCTTCCGATCATCCCGTCTACAGGCAAGCAGGTAGGCTCCTCGTAGACCACAGTGTCCTTCCTCTTGGCTGGTACCGGTGATCGGTGCAGGAGTGTGGACTAATGTGAAGCGTGACACAACAACCTTACTGGCAAAATATCCGTACTACGTATATGTATTAACTTAATCTTAGAAAATCGGGTTCCTATGCAACATAGACATCTTATCCGCATTTTCTAATACTTCATATATCGACACACATGGCTAGTCGGTCGGAATTTCCCCTTGTACAATCCATGTACAATCTTCTTTCTTTTCTGAAAATATTTCGTTGTGTTTTATTTTTGAAAACTTCGTTTTCGAGCCAAAACTGGTTATAGTCTAGATTTTTCAAAAATGCTAGTTCGCTACAACCTTGGCTCTGATACCACTTCTGTCACACCACGCCAATGGCGGAAACACGTGGCGCAACGCTCGAAAGTATATCAAGTCAAGATTAACACAAACTATATTTAATTAGAAAAGATCAATTTATTAGAAAGTCGGAAATGAGTATCTCGTTACAATATTGCACAAGGCATTATTTAAAACGATGAACATTAAGTTTTCAATATGGGAATTTCCGTTTATGTTCCAACCCGAAGGTAACAGTGAATGAAATCCCGACCAGTATCCGACATCCCGAATTCCACCGCACTAGCCCCATATCTATTCAGCACTTAGTACCTGAAAGATATGTTTAAAAAGACGTCAATATATAAAATATTGGTGAGTTCACAGGTTTTAGTTTCATAACAGCAACATTTTCACCACCATCGACTCGACTCACCTTGCCGTATAATTATTTTCCCATTAAATAATTATACTAGGATCTTGTCGATCGATATTCCGTTTTTACAACATGTGCGAAACCTGCACAACTTGTGGCCTTTGTAAGGAGTAGCTAGCTCCTACAAACTATAATGATGAGCAATCCCTTGAGCCCCATAACCAAACCAAGACTAATAATAATGCCCCGCTCCAAGTCGTTCCTCGGAACCCAACGACTTAAGTTCAGAATATATGCACCCCAGGCATAACCTAATGCATAATCGACGCTATCGATTAGGGGTGGGCCTTGTCAGGCACCAATAGTACTATCCAAATATTCCTTCGGTTTCATTTCCCTGAATTAATGATTACGGAAGAGAGGACTCAACCCCGAGTGGCGATCACTGCTCAAGTACTCATCATACCACTTATCACATTTTATCCTTTGAAAACCTTTTCAACATGTGACAATATTTGACCAACATATCTTTCCCCCAGTTAAAAACAGTAAAATGGGGCCGTGAAACTCACCTGAACACTGTCTGGCTCACTAGGTAGATAGCATAGAGGGCCTCGCACCTACAAACGTCCTGGACGTATGAGTCACTATTCCTATAGTGCATGTGCCTTGGCAAGTTGTACACCCAACTCCCGACCACAAGTTATTCCAAATCCCGTTTAATTAAGCGCGTATCCTAGGTTTCGTTGGCGTTACATTACCCTTTGTGTTACAAGTTATATATTACTCTTGTTAATATTTCCTTAACTTGTATTTTATTATCATCGACTCGACTTCACTTATCATATAATTATTTTCCCATTCAAATAATTATACTTAAGATCGCATCGCTCGATATAATATATATTTCAACACCCGACCCGACTCACTTTGCCGCACATTTGTTTTCCCATTTAAACAAATATGCTAAGATCTTGTCGTTCGATTGTATATTCTTAACACCCGATTCAACTCACCATACCGTATATTTATTTTCCCATTCAAATAAATATACTAGGATCTTGTTGGTACGGCATACACATATATATATCCTTGTCTACTCGTCTCGCTTTCCTTTCCTCATATCTACTTTCCCATTAAGTAGATATACTAGAATTTTTGCCGAGACGAGCGTACATATATATAAATGCGTAGTTTTTCTTGTTAAGTATATACGTTTGTTTAACGTCTTATTTGTTTATGTTATACTTTTCTCCCACGAATAATTCCCTTAACACTTAGGAAAGTGTTTGTTAGTTTTCACCCATGTATATATATATTTTACTTCCTAAAATATATACTTTCTCATCTTGCCGCAATGGCATTTTTCTCATGATTTGTCCGTGTACGGTTCGTTAACGCGTCTTAATTCGATATCTTAACTCGATTAGTTAATTCTTCCAAGTCTTTCCCAACATGTGCTTTATAGAAATATTATCCACATTTCTAACCCATGTTACTTGGAAGGTTTGTATTTTAGCCCAACTTGTTAACTTAGATACAAAAATGCTTCCAATACTTTTATATTCCCATTTATATAAAAGTATTCATTTTTGTATAAGTTTCTCAAGTTTGATTCACATTTTTATAAAATCTCTATTTTATAAAAATCCTTATTTTAAAACCCTTTGTATTTTTATAACCTTCAAAAATACACTTTTATACAAAATACCCAAGTATTTCTACTAGTATTTACAAAAAGCATCCTTAGACTTTATTACTTACATTTTTGACACCGAACTTTCCATACTTGTATTTTTGGACTAATAGTTTCTAAAATATCCATTTTAGTCCTCTAACTTTCAAAGTTACAACTTTAGTCCCTTAACTTCCAAAAGTTGCATTTTTCCACTCTAACTTCCAAAGTTAACATTTTTCACTCAAAATAGTAAACTTTGAAGATTCAACTTTTTATTGGTAAGTTATTTTTGTATCAAAACACTTATGTTAGTCTTGTATTTCATATGGAAGACCAACTATATGTGTGTTTTATGTATTTGTCCATTTTATCAAAATATCATTCATCTAAGTAAGCTAACTTAGATTTTCCATCTTCTTCATTTATGAACTTCTAATATGTTTTACCACATATTATAACATGAATGATCATAATAAGATGATTTAAAGTTACTTATAACATATTCAAGTTCATTCCATAATCTTAACCAAAACATCATCCTACTTAGTCTTTTATGTAAACTTTATATATTTTCAAGACTAATACATCATCATCCACAAATCCATGGTTTATTTTCATATCTTTAATCTTCCATTTTACACATGTAAAACCTATTAAAGATTATGTTCAAAACCACCTTTTAAACCCTTCATGTACAACTTGCTTCTAAGAACACATACATGAATAATAACAATCAAAAACAAGATTAAGAAGCTTACTACTAGCACAAGGCTAGGGAAGACAAAAACCTTGGATTTGAGAGGGGTTTAGTGTGTTCTTCCAAGTGGTTTAGCTCCAAGCTCTTGAAACACACAATAGGGGTTTGGATGATGGATTGTTTTAAGTGTTTTGGAGATGTAGAAACTTGAAAGGATGATGTGTGTGTGTGTATGAAAACCTACGGCCATAAGAACAAGAAAGGAGAAGGAAGTTTTGCTTTTCTTCAAATGGCTAACACATGGTTATATCTTCCTACCACATGTAATCTTCCATAGATTATGTAAGATATCATGGAAGATTGTATGTGTACTTGGGATCTTTGGAAGGATATGAAGTGTGTGCATGTGTATATAGCCGTGTATGTATGCATGGGTGTGTAAGAGTTTTGCTTGCAAATCTTGCTAATATCTTTGTAATCTTTCCAAATCTTTATACAAGACCCACCATGCATGCATACACTAGTGTCATGATGGTTTAGGCTTTGGTCTTGGATTATTGTGGCCCTTGGCCGAATTTTTGCAAAGGAGGGGACAAGGAGTGGCATGCTTTTGTACTTGATAATTATTCATGTTTCTTACACCTTTTGCATGCTTAATCTCTTAGATTCATAGGTTATCATTAAAAGCACAATGCAAGGGTATTACAAAGGCCCTTAGGCCGGCCCCTTTGTGGGTCTAGGTGGGGTCCACAACTCCAAATATTTACCCAATATTTGTCTAGTTAAATCCCCCGTCGTTCGGGTGTCGTTCGGGTATTTTTCGGGTTTTAATCGCGCGTCATTCGGACATTAAAATACTTTTAATAACCCTTAAATATAGTCTAATTTAAGCGTTGATTGGTTATTTAGGCCTTCGCCGGGTGAAATTATGAGTTATACGCGTATCGGGTGCGGTACGCGCATTTTATTTGTTACCAGGAGATTTGTACAAGACGTTTTCATTTATGGTTTTGGAGTTCCAAAACTCATTATATCTTATGAAAATACCCTTTATTTTATATCCTGGGTGTCCGGGATCCGTTTCGTTTATTTAATTATTACCGGGTAACTGCCAACGTCCATACCGGATAGCTTATTCGCACATGATCCAATCATGTTTTACCATTAAACGTATGCATTCCTATGCACTATTTGGAAATTGCTATCTCCTAAGGCCTTGATAATTTAATCACACATAATTGCATTTAATTATGTTAATCATATACTAATTACTCTGTACGGAGTTACCTTATTTTTGCCGGTTGTTACATTCTCCCCCCGTTAAGAGAATTCCGTCCCGGAATTCAATTCAAGTTACCCATCACAATAGTATCCTTGAACAGGGCGGGGTGTTTGCGCTTCATGAGATCTCCTCTTTCCTAGTGAGCCCAGATTCATGCTCGGCTCACGCCTAGTGCTCTATCAAACACAGTGTCATAGTTCAACTACGACTAAGCTCTTGGTCATCCCACCTTGACACATCTATCGGTTTCCCGAAATAGTAGAGCTTATCGTTAACCGGACTTCCGCCGGTCGAGGAATTGACCAAAACTTCCTCAGTCTGGGCTTGCAGGATTCATTAAGAGTCCCACTAAGCTCTTACGATAGTCCGAGCTTAATCATTACGAGACCAATTTCGATTGATATCTCCGTACCACCGAAGTATTAGGAACTTGGCCTACTACAAACTCTAAGCTTATTGACACCTCCTCGGAGTATGACTCTCAGTGAGAACCTATTATTAGACCGAAGTTCTTAAGGCCTACGCCTTGTCTGTATGACTTCTTAATAGGTTCGTATCTCATCCAAGCAGTCTTTGATCTGCAAGATCTACTGGCCATCCCTCGAATAACCTAAACCAGGTTATGTATCTATCTCCGTCTGTCAATCGACGCACTGGAGATTTACACGTATGCCCTCCAAGGGCTTTGAGTAGTACACCCCGAACACTGGGATGCTAATTCCTATCACATAGGAAATTTTGGTGGTGAAGCTCATGGGTTCGATCTGCCACGATCATCGACCGTGTCAACACGGGACAATTCCGTTAAGTTCATTCAATTTGTCCGAGAATGACAAGCCATACTCGTCTCAAATCGAGTATCCCATGCTTGTGTACAAAGTTTGTCGAACTTGAGGTAGAGTGATCACTACAATCCGATATAATGTAAGTTGGCAATTCGGTGTCTAGCCATAACTCTCTCCGAGAGTATAGGTAACTGTCCGTATGCCTCATCTCGAAGCCACAGATGAGTACGGAATGAGAGGGTTCCAAGCAACCATCAATCATCACTTGGGTCACATCTGACCCCGGGACACCTCGGGTGTCATGGTGATGTCAAACAGGTGATCTTACCGCACCACATAAAAGTCCCCTTGGACACCTCGTCGGGTATCCCATTTTATTTATCCTTCGGCTCGACTCACTTTACCGTATATTTACCTCCCCATTAAGATAAATATACTAGGTTCTTGTCGACCGAACAATCACATTCAGAATGGGACTTTATTTCCGTAGAATCCTCTGGGTATTGAATTGCTGCTTTCCTCCTGAGCAATTGTGGTTAATGGTACTAGGACGCTTATTGTGGACTGATGGAGGTCGAAAGTTTTTGCGTCGCTTTCACCCCTCAGTCCCCTTACATTAAGCAGTGTATACATGGCGCCCGGGCCGTACAATTCCACAATCCTCGAGTAGACGAGTGTTCGACTCATCACCAACGGCAAGATGCTTCCAGCACATGGGTCTATACCGAAAAGAGTTATATGAAACATCATAAATTGTTGTCGCAATGAACAACGTATAAGGTTTATTATGACATATCAACACGTTGGCCCCCATTGCGACAAGTATACAGAACACCAGTAGCTACCCAACCATGGGTATCCAGTACCAGTTCTGTTATATGTGCTTCATGGGTACTAGTGTTCTATCGTCAATAGCAACCTAGTAAATCAATTCCGAATAGTACAGGCCACATGCCCCTGCATTGACCTTCAGATCTTATGCAGAGATCTGAGTGAAAGGAGTCCTGAAACCAAAACCCTCATTCATCGAAGGTTCCATCCTTTCGGAATCTTTTTATGTAAATGGTGAAATCGGGCCATAGATGCATACATTTAGCATAGATTTCACATTTGGCTTGACGGCTTCATGCGCTCAAGTCGTTACTTAAACAAGCGAGCGACTGATATCGTACCACAAGTAATAGTCCTGAGCCTTCCCACAAGGCATCCCATTCAATGCCTCAGTAGTCACACATATGGGCGGAATATGTAAGCCTTCAAGCTCGTCCTGATTAGTCCGGTGCCATACGCCCTGACCTGGCAGCTCACATTACCATGGTGCCTCTAACAGCGTCTATCAAGGATAAGGGGTTTTGCTCTAGTGTGAGCAATGCTACTTAAAGATGACTGGGAACACCACTATCGACTCGAGGTCGAAATTGTATTCCATTGTTCCAAGAATCTACGCCACGACACCAAAGTAGGACAAACCTTCCATCAAGGGAATAACAACATTAATCGATGGGTCGAGACGATCAACCATCTTAACCCAGTAGCGTGGCACCTCTAAAGAGTAGGTAATGCTGCACGCCCTTCTGGATTCAGGGTTCATAAAACCTCTTAATCATGTACCAGGGACTTCACCAATGCATGCCCATGGGTGGGTCCACGACGGTATTCCCATAACCATCGGTATGGTACGTATGACTCCAAATGAATCCACTGGTGCGAGCAATAAATGATTTGAACCTTTCAACTCTTGCTGGTCCCAAGGGTATAGATCATAATATCGCTCATAAATTCTCGATACCTTCAGGTTCGAGACGTATTCGAAATCCCTTATCACAAAGGCAAGTCTCGCCTTGTCACGTGTAGATCACAGGGTTTCTTCCCGACATTGATTTGCATAACCGATCGCTGGGCGACCAATTTGCACGTGAAAGGTTAGGGCTGGACATAGCGTCACTGGTGCCTCAGATTCTGAAGATGTACCGCTCACGAAATGCGTGAGCATATACCGGAGTCGGCACATGACTCGGTCACCTACTCAGACGACCACGAGATTCAGACCTTAGGGGAATACACGTAATCACTAAGGCTAGAGTGTCTAAGCACGACTTTTAGAAAGTCCGTTGAACACCGGAAATCCTACATAATCAATGTCGGCACTACATAATCAAACAAATAGAACAATGACGGCACGAGGGGTTTAGGTGATGTCTCCATTCCGAGAGAAACAAGAGCAATGTAAACGACAAATCATCACGTCGTCGAGGTAATCCAACAGCTGTAGCAATACGCCCTCTGAGCAACACGACAGTAGGAACAACACGGCAATGTCAGCAACAAATTCACGAAGCACATCAACTAGGGAACACCACACAGGGGCAACATGACAACAGAGAAGTATGACGACAAGGCAACGCCGCAATAGGAGCCGTACGACACAGAGAAATACGATGGCAAGGCTACACTACTGCAGGAGCAGTAAACAACAGGAATGCATCATTGACAATGCAGCGTAACCACCTGGATACGCAACTAGCAAAAATAATGCAACTGCAAGCATGCACAATGGCTGGGGGGGGGTAACACAGTAGCACGAATGCACGCGACAATATGACGCTCAACATGGAGAATCCCATAGTCCACACCACCATAAAGCTCCGTTATGGTGGGCACGCATCCCCGTGCGTCTCAGATCACTTGTGGAGGTGGGAATTTCATTCGTACCTTCGGCCTTGGGCCTAACCTCCATAGGCTCAATGGTAGAACTTGGTTAGATTGGCTGGCGCATTAGTCGTCATAACATAAATGGGAATGACGGGTTCCACATAATTTGGCTGACTTCTCAAGCCGATATTGTTCATGGAGAGTACGACCAGAGGCTTGTTATGAGTCACTCAAACAATGGCAACAGAAACATCGACAGTTTCCACTGAGGCCTGAGAACCATTGACAATGTTAGACTTCCTAAGAGCCCAAGGAATGATAACTAGTAGTTCAATGAAAGCCTCAAAGAGAATGGAATTAATAACAACAAACTCCACAAAGACACATAGATGGTCATAGTGGCCTGGAAAGGGTCATAGAGACGTCTTCGTTAATATCATTCACTTCTGCAGGAGCCTCAAAATCAACAACGTCAACCCGAGCAAAGCCATAGAACAACATCATCAAGCCCAACATGGACTGTACAGACAATGACAACAATGAACTCAACAACAAATATAGAAACGATGACATCAAGTTCGATAAGTGCTATCGAACCACTGATAACAACAAACTCAGCGAGAGCTACTCTTAATAGTGCCAACAGGATTCGCTTGAGCCATAGGATAATAATAGGAGCAACAACGTCAGGCTCGACTGGAGCCTTAAACTCGTCGTAGCTATTATATGTGTGGTGACTGGTATCCATAGAACCTGGAAACCAACCTACATTCTTCCCGATAACAAGGGTAGTGGTCACAACGAGCATAGCAAGTAGAGGTAGAAGGATCACGATTTATCGATACACCACGATAAAATGAAAACGATACCGACTCTGGCTACCCAGCCGAGTCATTCTTCTCTTTAGGGTCTCCTTACATGCTATCTAGCACCGATAGTAATTAGCTGGAATGCCTCTCTGTCACTCAAGCGAGGCCGGTGAACCTTCTTCCTGATAGGCCATGCCGTGAGAGTATCGAAATACGGCAAGAGATTAGACAGGTCACCGTGTCCACAACGAATGGACCTTGCAACCTTAGTTTATAAATCACCGTAACGAGGGGACGCAACGTCTCAATATCTATGGGGATTGATGGAAAACACTTCGCGTCATTTGCCGCCCCTAATAGATTACTAGTCTCGTCGTCATGACGAGGGTGACGAATGTTATTGCCACAAGAGCAATGGGATTTCCGTCCCATAGGTAAGTTTACCAGATAAACGTGACCACTTCCAGTAGTCCGTCGTTCGATTTTCGAGGGGGATTTTAATGTCAGCAAAAAGCGTCTTGCAACATTCTGACAATCACAGAACACTCTTACGATTACGATTCCCAAAGTGTGGTTCCACTTTCTAGGATTTATGACGGATTCAGACACAGTACATGTAATGAATCTACTCTGGCGTTTCCTCGACTGAAGCGAGACTACCAATAATCCTTGAAAAAACAAACAGGAGGTAGATAGAAGAGTCTGATGATAACCTTTGTATCTCAGGAAGGTAGTATGACACAAGTACCAACATGCTGAGTCCATCACAATTCATCTTCCGAACACGATCCAGCGCTATTGCGAAGTTTGTTAATCCACACTTGAATACTCAATACATCGAGTAGTGGATTCCCACGAGTTAATCGTATGCACTTCCGAGTGAGTCCATCGCCAAATGTCGACTGGGGCTTGCTGTTCTACTACACGCCGTCATCCTAACACTGGCAAACGATGTCGCGGTCATGATTAGTGGCCGAAATCCTGACATCATCAAAGTTTAGCAAAGCACTATGACTTGCGGATGTGTGAGGCGACATGCCGATTTCACTATCCGTCCATGACTGCCTGGAAACAACCAATACTGTTGATTCAGACAAGGGCTATCGAGCTTTCAGGTTAACAATGATCAAGCTTCCTAATCCCGTAACTTCGATTCTGTCTTCCTACTGGAGAAGAAAAAAATATCCAACCCTTGAAGACAACCTGGGCATGCGTTAAGTCGATCATGACTTATTCACCATGATAACATCGCAGCACACGGCCACGAGTCTCATATTTAATCCACGCAGGGTCCCGTTCTCTAGACGCACTAGTCTAGCAGGGACGCACCCTAAGTCTTCACTGGGTTCCAGGTTTAGCATTCCTCGCATCGTTCCAGACATTTAGCTCCTATGCAAGGAAGTTTTCGTCTCTCGTCTCTATCCGATGCGAAGACTTACGTCAGATTACTCAAATGAGTAGACGTTCGAGCTCTTCCGTGCTCGTACCTTAAAGGTAATGTCGAAGAAAGCTTATTAGGTTAGCTAGGATCAAAATAAAGGGACGTCGACGAGGCCTCCCATTTCATCTATTGGCCCATCAAAACCAAGACTGAATCTAAAGAACAAGAACAACTAAGACAAGGAGTGATCACCAATCCCGGCCCTAGCGCCCACCAAGGTTACCGTGCACCCCAAACTATTATTACGTGTGCACCCGTAATGATAATTTGTGTTGCCAGGTAATCTTGTTGCCCGCTAGTTCCGAGCTTCCTGATCCAAAACCGAGATTTCATACAACAAGAGACTTGATCTAGTTTCGTCTCCAAATCACAAACAACGTGGCGACATCCATTAACGCGATAGAGATTAGTCCTTCCGATCATCCCGTCTACAGGCAAGCAGGTAGGCTCCTCGTAGACCACAGTGTCCTTCCTCTTGGCTGGTACCGGTGATCGGTGTAGGAGTGTGGACTAATGTGAAGCGTGACACAACAACCTTACTGGCAAAATATCCGTACTACGTATATGTATTAACTTAATCTTAGAAAATCGGGTTCCTATGCAACATAGACATCTTATCCGCATTTTCTAATACTTCATATATCGACACACATGGCTAGTCGGTCGGAATTTCCCCTTGTACAATCCATGTACAATCTTCTTTCTTTTCTGAAAATATTTCGTTGTGTTTTATTTTTGAAAACTTCGTTTTCGAGCCAAAACTGGTTATAGTCTAGATTTTTCAAAAATGCTAGTTCGCTACAACCTTGGCTCTGATACCACTTCTGTCACACCACGCCAATGGCGGAAACACGTGGCGCAACGCTCGAAAGTATATCAAGTCAAGATTAACACAAACTATATTTAATTAGAAAAGATCAATTTATTAGAAAGTCGGAAATGAGTATCTCGTTACAATATTGCACAAGGCATTATTTAAAACGATGAACATTAAGTTTTCAATATGGGAATTTCCGTTTATGTTCCAACCCGAAGGTAACAGTGAATGAAATCCCGACCAGTATCCGACATCCCGAATTCCACCGCACTAGCCCCATATCTATTCAGCACTTAGTACCTGAAAGATATGTTTAAAAAGACGTCAATATATAAAATATTGGTGAGTTCACAGGTTTTAGTTTCATAACAGCAACATTTTCACCACCATCGACTCGACTCACCTTGCCGTATAATTATTTTCCCATTAAATAATTATACTAGGATCTTGTCGATCGATATTCCGTTTTTACAACATGTGCGAAACCTGCACAACTTGTGGCCTTTGTAAGGAGTAGCTAGCTCCTACAAACTATAATGATGAGCAATCCCTTGAGCCCCATAACCAAACCAAGACTAATAATAATGCCCCGCTCCAAGTCGTTCCTCGGAACCCAACGACTTAAGTTCAGAATATATGCACCCCAGGCATAACCTAATGCATAATCGACGCTATCGATTAGGGGTGGGCCTTGTCAGGCACCAATAGTACTATCCAAATATTCCTTCGGTTTCATTTCCCTGAATTAATGATTACGGAAGAGAGGACTCAACCCCGAGTGGCGATCACTGCTCAAGTACTCATCATACCACTTATCACATTTTATCCTTTGAAAACCTTTTCAACATGTGACAATATTTGACCAACATATCTTTCCCCCAGTTAAAAACAGTAAAATGGGGCCGTGAAACTCACCTGAACACTGTCTGGCTCACTAGGTAGATAGCATAGAGGGCCTCGCACCTACAAACGTCCTGGACGTATGAGTCACTATTCCTATAGTGCATGTGCCTTGGCAAGTTGTACACCCAACTCCCGACCACAAGTTATTCCAAATCCCGTTTAATTAAGCGCGTATCCTAGGTTTCGTTGGCGTTACATTACCCTTTGTGTTACAAGTTATATATTACTCTTGTTAATATTTCCTTAACTTGTATTTTATTATCATCGACTCGACTTCACTTATCATATAATTATTTTCCCATTCAAATAATTATACTTAAGATCGCATCGCTCGATATAATATATATTTCAACACCCGACCCGACTCACTTTGCCGCACATTTGTTTTCCCATTTAAACAAATATGCTAAGATCTTGTCGTTCGATTGTATATTCTTAACACCCGATTCAACTCACCATACCGTATATTTATTTTCCCATTCAAATAAATATACTAGGATCTTGTTGGTACGGCATACACATATATATATCCTTGTCTACTCGTCTCGCTTTCCTTTCCTCATATCTACTTTCCCATTAAGTAGATATACTAGAATTTTTGCCGAGACGAGCGTACATATATATAAATGCGTAGTTTTTCTTGTTAAGTATATACGTTTGTTTAACGTCTTATTTGTTTATGTTATACTTTTCTCCCACGAATAATTCCCTTAACACTTAGGAAAGTGTTTGTTAGTTTTCACCCATGTATATATATATTTTACTTCCTAAAATATATACTTTCTCATCTTGCCGCAATGGCATTTTTCTCATGATTTGTCCGTGTACGGTTCGTTAACGCGTCTTAATTCGATATCTTAACTCGATTAGTTAATTCTTCCAAGTCTTTCCCAACATGTGCTTTATAGAAATATTATCCACATTTCTAACCCATGTTACTTGGAAGGTTTGTATTTTAGCCCAACTTGTTAACTTAGATACAAAAATGCTTCCAATACTTTTATATTCCCATTTATATAAAAGTATTCATTTTTGTATAAGTTTCTCAAGTTTGATTCACATTTTTATAAAATCTCTATTTTATAAAAATCCTTATTTTAAAACCCTTTGTATTTTTATAACCTTCAAAAATACACTTTTATACAAAATACCCAAGTATTTCTACTAGTATTTACAAAAAGCATCCTTAGACTTTATTACTTACATTTTTGACACCGAACTTTCCATACTTGTATTTTTGGACTAATAGTTTCTAAAATATCCATTTTAGTCCTCTAACTTTCAAAGTTACAACTTTAGTCCCTTAACTTCCAAAAGTTGCATTTTTCCACTCTAACTTCCAAAGTTAACATTTTTCACTCAAAATAGTAAACTTTGAAGATTCAACTTTTTATTGGTAAGTTATTTTTGTATCAAAACACTTATGTTAGTCTTGTATTTCATATGGAAGACCAACTATATGTGTGTTTTATGTATTTGTCCATTTTATCAAAATATCATTCATCTAAGTAAGCTAACTTAGATTTTCCATCTTCTTCATTTATGAACTTCTAATATGTTTTACCACATATTATAACATGAATGATCATAATAAGATGATTTAAAGTTACTTATAACATATTCAAGTTCATTCCATAATCTTAACCAAAACATCATCCTACTTAGTCTTTTATGTAAACTTTATATATTTTCAAGACTAATACATCATCATCCACAAATCCATGGTTTATTTTCATATCTTTAATCTTCCATTTTACACATGTAAAACCTATTAAAGATTATGTTCAAAACCACCTTTTAAACCCTTCATGTACAACTTGCTTCTAAGAACACATACATGAATAATAACAATCAAAAACAAGATTAAGAAGCTTACTACTAGCACAAGGCTAGGGAAGACAAAAACCTTGGATTTGAGAGGGGTTTAGTGTGTTCTTCCAAGTGGTTTAGCTCCAAGCTCTTGAAACACACAATAGGGGTTTGGATGATGGATTGTTTTAAGTGTTTTGGAGATGTAGAAACTTGAAAGGATGATGTGTGTGTGTGTATGAAAACCTACGGCCATAAGAACAAGAAAGGAGAAGGAAGTTTTGCTTTTCTTCAAATGGCTAACACATGGTTATATCTTCCTACCACATGTAATCTTCCATAGATTATGTAAGATATCATGGAAGATTGTATGTGTACTTGGGATCTTTGGAAGGATATGAAGTGTGTGCATGTGTATATAGCCGTGTATGTATGCATGGGTGTGTAAGAGTTTTGCTTGCAAATCTTGCTAATATCTTTGTAATCTTTCCAAATCTTTATACAAGACCCACCATGCATGCATACACTAGTGTCATGATGGTTTAGGCTTTGGTCTTGGATTATTGTGGCCCTTGGCCGAATTTTTGCAAAGGAGGGGACAAGGAGTGGCATGCTTTTGTACTTGATAATTATTCATGTTTCTTACACCTTTTGCATGCTTAATCTCTTAGATTCATAGGTTATCATTAAAAGCACAATGCAAGGGTATTACAAAGGCCCTTAGGCCGGCCCCTTTGTGGGTCTAGGTGGGGTCCACAACTCCAAATATTTACCCAATATTTGTCTAGTTAAATCCCCCGTCGTTCGGGTGTCGTTCGGGTATTTTTCGGGTTTTAATCGCGCGTCATTCGGACATTAAAATACTTTTAATAACCCTTAAATATAGTCTAATTTAAGCGTTGATTGGTTATTTAGGCCTTCGCCGGGTGAAATTATGAGTTATACGCGTATCGGGTGCGGTACGCGCATTTTATTTGTTACCGGGAGATTTGTACAAGACGTTTTCATTTATGGTTTTGGAGTTCCAAAACTCATTATATCTTATGAAAATACCCTTTATTTTATATCCTGGGTGTCCGGGATCCGTTTCGTTTATTTAATTATTACCGGGTAACTGCCAACGTCCATACCGGATAGCTTATTCGCACATGATCCAATCATGTTTTACCATTAAACGTATGCATTCCTATGCACTATTTGGAAATTGTTATCTCCTAAGGCCTTGATAATTTAATCACACATAATTGCATTTAATTATGTTAATCATATACTAATTACTCTGTACGGAGTTACCTTATTTTTGCCGGTTGTTACAGAGGCATGGCAATTGTTGCGCCAAGTTTAAGCTTTTTTATTTATGTTTTAATGTATTTTAATTATGTTTAATATTAATAAAATTATGTTTTATGTTTTTCTTTATATTTTTTATTTAATTATGTTTTAATTTAATTGAAAATAAAAACATAACGATTTAAATAAAAATGAAATGATTAAATTAAATGAAATTAAAACAAAACATGGTATTGAACCCGTAAGGAAACTAACGGAAACAGGGCACGAACCCATTACTAGCACCGGTGGCGGCAGTGTTACCGTGCTAGTAGATGGGTACCTGTGAGGAAAACGGGTAGCGCCCCGTCCCCCTAAGACAAACTTACTTGAGAAAGGTTAACGCTTTCAGATGATAGACGATCATGAATCTAGATATTGTCTGTAAAGGGGTTGGGGCACTCCATTGCAAGGTGAGCACGGTTAGATTGTTGTGCAGCAACATCGCTGCCACCCTCTCGGCTACCCTAATAGACTTCATCAATCGGAAACAAGTAACTGATCGAAAACTGTTAGATAATTGATACTTATGTATAGTGTAGGGTCTGTTATCTAACTTTGTAGTCTATATATATCTTGTACATTGTATCCGCCAATTCATGAATTGAATACCCCATTCTTGGTAGTAGCCATCTCATAATTGTGGTTATGTTTCCTAGTCTCTTCATTTCATCTTTTCTATTCCTTCTTATCTCCCGAATGTTTCATTTCTCTCCTCCCCTACCATCCATTCCTCTCTTGTTTCTTCCTTTATCTCCGATTCTTCCTTCCCTTGGTTGTCCTTCATTTTCGATCATCTCTATGGCTGCATCTTCCTCCACACCACAACTACATATGACCAGACTCGCTCCCATGATAGCGTTTAAACTTACCTCCTCCAACTATATCTATTAGCGAACATAAATGTTACCCTCCTAACTTATCAACAAGTTCTATCTCATGTTGATGGTTCCCAATCCGCACCATCCCCTACGATCACAACCAATAAAAAAAGAAATATTAATCCTGATTATACCTCCTGGCTGAAGAGGCACTCTTGGTCATTGTTGGTTTATCATTGGCCAAAGAGATATAAGTAGCCATTGAAGCGACATTCTGTAATACTTCGGTTGAACGAATTCACAAATTACATGACAATCTTCGTGCTCTCAAAAAGGGGATAAATCAGTTGCAGACTTTGGTCGGCCTTTTAAAGGTATATGTGATCAACTTAATGCTGTTGGACAACCCGTTGATGCCATCAATCAACTTCATTGGTTTTTATGTGGCCTTGGAGCCGCGTTTGAAAGTTTCTCCACTAAGCTCGACAAACTCCCTTCTTTGCGGATCTGTTAGCAGGGGCAGAAAGTCATGAATTTTTTTTTTATCAAAACCTTACACGGCTCCGAGTCCTCAACTCCTGTTGCGTTTACGGCCCACAATCTTAGGCCCATTCTTATACCAACCAAGGAGTGTGACTGGTTCTGGTTACAGGCCACGTCCAGATTCTTTTCAGCGTACTCTGCCCTATTCTTTCCGGGCCCAAGGGTTTCGTGGCCCTCCCAAAAATCAGGTTCTTTTTCCCCACCCTCCTGCTTGTCAATTGTGCCGAAAATCTGGACATTATGCTACTCAGTGCTATCAACTTGCAAACTTTGCTGCTTCGGCAACTCCGACCATTGATCAAATGGCACGTGCATTTCATGTGCAATGTCTTGTAAGGCCCCGTTCATAAATTTGGGATTTAATATTATAAACATACGAATAAAACAGGTTTTGGTAACAATTAAGACTAAGCATGATTGTCTAGATTTGAAAAATTTAGGACATAAGCGTCCTATAGACAAAATATTATTCTCACAAGAAATCTAACTAGATAACCCAAAACGAAAGTTATAAATCCGTAGTGGCAAAATGCGGAAGCGGTTGAGTCTTAAGCATTCGGTTCTTGATTAATGATGTGATCATCTTTCGACTTTCAAATCCTACTTACCTAAGAGTTTTACAAGATGTTAACCCGTTAAACATATGTATGATTGAATAGGATTGCACTGGAATGATAAAAAAAAGTTTAAGCAACGAGGGCGTAAAATACACCCTGGGGCGTATTTTGAGGGCATATGCCATAGTTTTGGGCTTAGCTTAAAATTACTCAAGAGTAAAATACGCCCTATGGCATAAAATACGCTGCTTGACGATTTTGAATGTTGGTTTCTAAAACTAAAACCCTGCGAATTGTCATCATGATCTATTCGACCCGTTTAGTCATATTTATGACAAAGATCATACATAACACCGTACTAAGCCTCAATTTACTTGTTCATTTGACCATCCAATATTCCCAACATACACTTGGGGTTCAAATGCCCTACTTGATTCAAAAGAATGATTTCATCTTAAATGGAGGCTTATTCACCTAGCATAAATAAAACTTACCCTTGTCACTAAACCATCTATGATCCCCATTGCTAACTTGTGATTCACGAATGGCCTACCATACCAATACCTTGGTATGATAGGAATTCGTCTTATTCGCACTACTGTTGTGGTGAAGCCCTCGTGTCCATGGCCACATGAGCCATTTTACTTAGTCTTACTCGTCCTGCCTGTTTGACTCAAGATGTAATAGGATGTTTGAGTTTTTTATTCTCATAGGGATCACGATGGTATACAACATATCAAAAGAATTTATAATAATATGATTTCAAGTATAAAAGTCATGTTATGACTTACCTTAGTCGTGCCCTTTTTGCCTCAGTCTTTACCCGAGTAGCACCCGAAGACTCCGGCTTTGCACCTAAGACTGAGTACACACATATACGTTTAGGTACTTGATCATAGGCGCAATTTCACATATCCATACAAGTTTTATCAAAAGAATATAGACCCAAATGAAATCGAGTTTCATTGAGGCGTTTCATCAAATACTTGATAGGCGTTATTTATATGGCCTAAAGACTACTTTGATCCATTTCCATTTCAATTTTAACACTATTAGCATACAATTGAACATCCCAATCAAAATTCTTAGTCATAGACATATCAATATTAGCATATCCTCGAGGTGATCTCCACCAAGTATCAAGAAACCCAAACATATCCTATAACATGGATTCTTATGCATCATTCATCATACAGGAAGTTTGCTAAATACACACAATTTAACATGTATTGAGACCCTCTAATACTAGAGCAACCTTTAAAAAACTCTTAGATTCACATTTTTAGAACAACCTAAAATTATCACTTAACCAAGTATGAGAAAAATCAACAATTCAAGCCAATTAAATGTTACCTAGATGTTTGTTAGGCCTAGAAGACCCGTTTTAGGGAAAATGCAAGCAAGAACCCTTTGATTTGGCCCTAAATTGATCTTGAACTTGAGTTGTAGGTTAAGTGTGTGTGTGTGTGTGTGTGTGTGTGTTTGTGTGTGTTTTGTTGTTGGGCATCGATCTCCAAGAATTGGAGATGATCTCCTTATGTTTTTTTATCACATTTTTTAACTTTGGCTTTATAGCAGGTTTAGCCCTTCACAAGTCAAGTTTGGTTAATAATCTCCTATTATTTGCTTAATCAAGAATTATGATAAATAAAAGATTTTTGGGCGTTACAATGTCACTTAGATTCCACTGTTCCTTATTGGACTTCTAGCACGAGAGCTTCTTCTCATATGCTTCTTGACAATACCAATCTTACCAAAAATTTACTTTCCATTGGCAAATTAACAAAAGATAATAACGTTGATGTCATTTTTCTCATCCTTTTTTTATATTCAGGATTGTCAAACCAAGCAAATCCTAGCTCTGGGTTGCCATGAAGAGGGCCTATATGTTCTATGCAACAATCATGACGCCTTTGTTTACACTCACTCTTGTATAAAGGCATCTTTTGAAATATGGCATTCCCGACTTGGGCATGTCAATTTTGATGTGGTTACGTTACTTAAAAATAATGATTGTTTAGCTTTTACATCTATTTTACCCAAACGGGTATTTGTTCATCTTGTGAACTTGCCAAATAAAAAGGCAACCCTTTATGGATAACAATAAACGAGCTTTTTCACCCTTAGACTTAATTTACTGTGATTTATGGGGGCCATCTCTGGTTACATCGGTTGATAATTTTAAGTATTATGTTGCCCTTGTTGATGATTTCTCTTGATTTACTTGGTTGTACCCCTTACGTGCCAAATCCAATTTTTTATGCATTATCTATTTTTATACCATTTGTTTAAACACAATTCTCAACCAACATAAAAAATTTTCATAGTGATGGTGGCACAGAATTTACCAATAATCGTGTGCGCCAATTCTTTGAACAAAATGGTACTCTTCATCGGATGTCTTGTCCGTATACCCCACAACAAAATGGTCGAGTTGAACGAAAACACCGTCACGTTGTTGAAACTAGATTGGCAATATTGTTTCATGCCAAAATAAATACCAAATATTGGGTTGATGCCTTCTCCTCGGTGGTGTTTATCATCAATTGTTTACCCACCATATTGTTAAATTGGAAGTCTCCCTTTGAAATCTTATATCATGAAACACCAAATTACTCCACAGTTTGGGCTTTTGGTTGTCGTGTCTTCCCATTTTTTCGCACTTATGTTTCCTATAAACTATCCCCGTGAAGCATCTCGTGCATTTTCATTGTGTATTGTGCCAAATATAAGGGGTATCAATGTCTTGACCAGAGCACGTCTTGTATTTATGTTACTCGTCATGCTCACTTTGACGAAACATATTTTCCATTTAACTCCAACACCACCGCTACACCCATCGACATGTTCGACATATCTACATTTTTAGACATTTCTCCAAGTTCGAACGTCATTCCTAAACCCCAACCTCCACCTGTTCCATCCTACGCACCCCTTGAACCAAATATGTCGGTCACCTACGTTCCTTTCTCTCCTCATACACATCGGCCTACTATTCCCAGCCCACCTACCATTTAAAATGATTCACCAATATTCAAGGCGCAACAACCTATTGTCCCCACTCCAAACAATTCCTCTCCCGACTCATACTCGGGTGATCCCTCTTTTTCATGCTTTATTTGCTACCACTGATCCCACCACCTATCATGATGCGTCTTTGAGCAATGTATGTCACACCCCACCAAGGTGAAAACGCGGGGATGCGATTCGAAAGGTTTTCAAGCATAAGGTTCGAGCAACACATAAGATGTAATTTAAAACGATACCATCAGGTGATAACCATTGTCATACATGATTAAAAGAAACATAACATTGTCTGAAAATCATTGTATCAAATACCGAAACATGATATGACCAATATTATTGAATTCTAAACGGTGATGGTACCTCGATGTGCATGCTCAAACCTCTCTCCCAAGTCCCCGCTCCTCATGGTCAATTACGTGAAAAACATGCATAAAAGTTTTGTCAACATACGGTCGGTGAGTTCACAGGTTTTATGGTACTATGTAAAGTGCTCGTGAAATTTGTGTATGACCAATCATAGGCTAGATAAGTATGTATAGTAGAATACTAACACTCTCTTGCAAGTAACCGGTTAAAGCGACTAACCAAGAGTGGGGGTGTCAACCCAATAAATCTATTTAAGTGTTCCATGGCTACTATTAGCTAATGGTTACAGTGTAAATGTAAGTACGAGGACTGTTGAGCTCATGAACCGAATATCTCATGTTCCACATGGCAGTCATGATAGAATATCACACAAAATGTAATCTACTAGAAATGTAGCATGTTTATCCCCCGAAAATGTAAAAACAGTAAAATGGGCTGGGAAACTCACCTGATGACTGTAGATAAGGTCTAGTGAGACAAAAAATGGAATAGCTATTGTACTGGCGAATAGTACCCTATGATTACCAAGGACTTAGTAAGTTGTACATTCTTGTTGTTTACCATACAAGTTGTTCACCCGACTTGTAGACCCTTCCATCATGTGTATGTGGGGCCATTATTCATGCACGTGAAAATTACTATGTATTAGAAATGTACTTTGTAAAGTGTACGGTTTTGTGAATTCTGAGAGTTTCGTTGTAAAAACATATCCATTATTAACAAAACGGTCCCTACATGTTATCATAGGTTGTAAGACATGTTAATTAGGGCCATGTTAACATATATTCTTATAATATCCCAAAACTTTGATAAATAATCCGAACCTTGAGTCATGTAATCGACTTCCATAGATCCATTTCATGGTTGTAAAAAGGTGTTTATAAACGTGCAAGTGTATAATATCATACATACCCGATTGTATCCATGTATAAAATGCGATTGTACCAAAGTGTATATACATATGTTTTTAGTTCAAAAGGTTGGATCTTTAAGATCTCCTCGCACTCACCATGTCCATAAACTTTGGGTATGTTTATGTTATCACATGTATCGAGTTGGTTCGATATGTATATGCATAGTGCTAGTGTTTGTAAAGAAATAAAAAATGTTTTAAACGTGTATGTTATAGTGTTTGATGATTCTTGACCGATATATACACATAATATGGGAAAACCTTCGAGTGATTTAACTAGTATATGATTTTATAAGGTTAGTTGTGTATATGTGTGTGTTTGTGGAGAAACAAATGGGAACTATGGATACCAAATCTACGAAGCTGGTTATAGCACAAAGCTTGATCTACTCGACTTTATCTTCTCAAGATGGTCCTTCTAGCTCGCGTGTGGTTGTTCCTCGATGGCAGCAGCCTTGGGTTCGAGCTCCTTTGGGTTCGGCCGAGTGGTAACAAGAACGAAAAGAAGGGTGGTTCAAGGTATTGTATAGGTGTTGTGTGTGTGGAGTTTGGAGCTCATTGTGCCCTTTTATATAGTGGCCGATTGGTGTGTGTGGTGATGCATTTATCGAAGGTCTTCACCCTTGATCATGGACATCCAAAAGTTGGTTACTTGTTTGATGATTAGAGTTGACAAATTAGAAAAGTTCATGCTACTTCCCTATGCAATGTTTTCGGCCGATTGTGTGGGTTCAAGGACGAGCAAATGTTCACTCATGGGAATGTGTTCTTGTATATCCATTTAGGTATAAAACACTTAGCTTGCTTCCATGTTTCTTCCTTATTTTTCGGCTACAATGAGACAAAGAGATCCAAATGTGGCAAGCCTCCTTATCTTGGTTTGGAACAACACACTACAAGAACCTATTTTAGTGATTATGGGTTGTCATGGTGTGCTTTAATAGGCATGTGGAGAAAATATGGTTGGGTTGGGTGCTTGTCTTCTTGTATCCGATTATAGAGGTTAGGAAAACAAGAGGAAAAGGTTGTCATACATTGTAACTTGGACATGATAATGACTTGTGAATGCTTCTAGTCTTATGCTTCTTTTTCGGCCGAGAATGGATCAAGGAAATAAGAAGATCCATCATAGTTTTGGTAAGTGATCTCATAGGATAATACGTGTCATGAGTTGTAGTTTCCAAATGTATGTAAGTTAGTTGTCAAATGGTTGGGTATGGTTGTGGGTTTTCGGCCGAGACCTTGGGAATGGAAATAGGTAGTTAGTGTGTTGGTTGGTTACGTTTTTTTGGGTAAGTTGAGATGTTTATGGAAGTGTAGGAAAGTTTGGTTGGTTATCCATCTAGTGAAAGTGAGCATGAGTGTCTAGTTACTTCATATATATATATATATATATATATATATATATATATATATATATATATATATATACATACTAGTGAAAATGCCCGCGTGTTGCCGCGGATACGTATGTTGTGCATTATGTTTGTAAACTTGTGTACATAATAAGTTACACTACAATGATATAGATTAAGAAGGTTCTTAAAGTACGAGCACCATGATAGATTAAGCAAAATAAGTTGGTAAGTTACATAATAAGTAACACCAGAAGTCTACACAATAATATAGATTACGAAAGTTGTACAACTAATATCACGAGAGAAACTAAACTTTAGTAAATATGATTTGCAGTTCCACATTAGTTCAGTTTATATCAAACCACAATCTAAAAAACATAAATTCATCCTAGACAAAAAGAATTCTAATGATAAAAAAGCAATCCAAGTAGCAAAAACAAAAAGAAAATAAAGCTAGCATACCTGATACATTCACCCTCATCTGCAGCAACCACTATTGGAGCAAAAGGTTGCAGCAAAGATGCTCTAGCACTGCTCACAAACTTTGTATTCCATCGAGCAATTGGATTATGCAGATTGGTACCAGCTGAATAACGTATATGATACATCAATTAATATAAATTAAAAAAAAGATGGAAGTAATAAACTTAATTGTTATCAGGGACCCACAAGAACGTTGGCATTTTGTGATGTGGTTAAAAAAAATTGTTTCCCTATCTTCACGTTTATTAGCAATTTCATCGGCCTCATCGGTTGCTATGAGAAGGGGTTTTGAAAAATGGCTGCAACTCATTTGTAGATGGTTGATCGTGGAAGAAAACTGCGATCTGATGAACCAGTAACACCATGTGAGCCCAAAAGCGAGTCAGCTAGCCCCGAGTCCATTAAATGTGGTCTGAATTCAAAAGAACAGACCCTTCGCATTCCGGTCAAGTAACTTGGTCTTGGAGGGCTAACAGGAGGCGTTCTAAAAGTCAACGGTAGATGGCTTGATCCTAGCACACACAAACAAAAAGAACATTATACACTGAAATGATTCGGCGCAATGATATTGTTTTCCGTTTTGCTTATTCAGTTAAACAGACCGTTACAAGTGACTGATTTTTTTTATAGAGTGGATACATACAGAAATCAAGGATATATTCTGAACTTTAGAAGAATATTTATGAATTGTATCCATTTTGAAGAATCAGTTTCATAAAGAATGCAACAAAACTAATTATCTAAGGGTAAAATATATATTTCCATTTCACAAACCGTCAATGCTTTGCTCACAACAATGCCCTTTAGTCATTTACTCATTTTAATCTATTAATTTATTAAATAATCATTGTTATAACTTGAAACATCCATCCAAACACATAAATTATGATCTCAATCAGGTCATTGTAACAGTTAACATCAAGAAGGATTATAGAAAGGTACCTCCATTCATATCAAACCAAGAAGATGAACGGGCTAATCCAGCAAGACTACTGGTGGTGGTTGAAGATTCACCCACTCGTACACCGCCGGTGCTGGTGGCTTTAGCTGACTTAGTCACCACTTGTTCAATTCCAATAATTGGAAGAACCCGCCGGCCTAAACTTGCAATCCGCGGGGACGGGTCTTTTGCTAATGTACACATGGCAGATACATATTGTGTATACAGTCCGTTTTCTAATTGTCTAGGTTTTGCATGATTGACCACCCCGTTTGTGTTGCAATCATTTAGCATGCCCGGATCTGAGTGCTGTGAAGAGTCATCCAAAAGTGGTGGTCATGTGTTGGATCAGTGGCTTAGTTTATGAACACTTATGTGTTATCAGATTTATGTATGAGTTATTAAGCAGCGGAATTACAAGTGTTCAAAGGTCTAAAAGATCACTTTGATGAGGAGTTATTACTCCCCCTTGACTGAATAATAAATGAGAAACAATAAACAGTTTAAGTATAAAGCAGTAAGAGCAATTTACGTTTCTCAGATGTGAAATGGAATTATAAGTTTAAAGCCCGAAGGATTTCAATTTAAGATCAAAGATATTACACAAAATCACATGTCTAAAATAGATGAACAAACTCATCTATTTATAGACTAATGTACAAAACTGTTGTCTGAAGTAATCTAAGATATTTAACAAAGATATTATACTAAGATAAGCCTACAACAGCCTGTACATTGAAACTTGAAATCTAGACTTTAACAAAACAATATAATAAACAAACTGCTGATCTTCAGTCGGTTAGAAGCTTCTGATGCAAAGTGCTGATGAGTGACAAACTGCTGATGAGCAGTTTGTCTTCAGCAGTTCTTCAGTGAAATGTCTGGTTAGACTTCAGAACTTCTGATGAGTTTACTCTTCAGTACTTTGGTGTTTGTTCTTCAGCACTTCTTCTTTTGTTCTTCAGCAGTTCTATACTTAGGCAGATATGAATTGGACTAAGGTCATCAAAAGGTGGTTTCGTCAATCCTCTTTGTCCCAACAATCTCCCCCTGGATTGATGAAGCCAAAACCTTATCCAATCTTTATTGTTGTCCTTTTCTCTCTTCTAGTATCCTCCAGATCTCTGCTGTCATCCGGGTAGTAAGAGTACATCTTTGTTGCTCAGTGAGAGGACCAAGTTCAGGTGTTAGATGCTGAATGGTAAGAAGGCCTTTGGACGATAAAACACTCGACTCCTTTGAGTTTTTGTAGACCTTACTTGAACGGTCTCTCCTGGTCACAAGTACTGAGTTGGATTCAGTAAAGGACCACTTGATAATATTTACCTTTGACCTGTCAAAGTCAGAGGCATAGGAAACCAAGCCTGTTTCCTTAGGTTGACCTGATTGAGGAATGTCTTCTATTTCAGTGACTCTCAGGTGAGATTCTTGACTACCTTGAAGTTCAGCACTACCTTGAATAGGCATGTTGGCTAGGTGATGCTCTGTAACAACCCTTGTATGTGTCTTCTCTTGAATGGATTGTTGTAACTGATAAGCATAAGTAGCCTTGTCTCTGAATTGTGTTAAGAGGGGTTTCTCTTCAACATCAAAATCACCATGTACCAACTGATCTCCTTCTAAGAGTATCATCTTGAAGTCAGTCTTGACAATGGGTTCACCCTCTGCTTTTCTCTTGGTGGCTGGCTTCCTTAATGCACCAGATGATCTCCTTATAATAGAAGTTGTTTGGACTTCTGGAGTTTCAAATCTCTCTGGCTCTGCAGCTTTCTTGGCCTTGAATTTCTTGTAAGCCTCATAAAGGGTTTGTTCTTTCCATTTGGAGACTGAGGCCTTTGAACCATAGCCATTTGCCACTAATTCTTCTATCACTTCAGCTCTTTTGGCTTTCCTCTCATCTTCTGTTGCTATTCTATCAGATAGCATTTGAGCTCTTCTGGTAAGTTCTTGTGTTGAGAGTCTTTTGAGAGCCACTTGTTTTGATTTGGAGTTCTTTGTGATGAATGTTATAAGCTGTGCTCTTTTATCTTCTTCTGCAGCAGCTTCAAGTGCTCTCTCTTCAGCCTCAAGCTCATCAAGTTTTTCTTGATACTTGATTAACTTTTGTTGATAGTTCAGATCATCTCTAGCCTCTAGGCTGTTCCATACTCTGTCTTCTTTTGCCTTCTTTGCAGCCTCTTTCAAACTCTTCTCCAGTAGATCTTTAGACATGCTGATGGGAGTAGGGTTTAAAACAGTTGTTGAAGTTGTTGTGGGCAAAGGAATGGGAGCAGGTTCTCTTTCTAGTGCCTTAGAAACTTCTGATGTTGTTTTAGGAGATGAAACTGCTGATGGTATGTCAGTCTTCACAACTTCTGAATGATTGTCTTCAGTAGTTTGATAAGTCTCTTCAGCAGTTTTCTCTTGTGCCTTAGACAATCTGAACTCTTGTGCTACTTCTTTTCCTGGTCTTTGTTTTGGCATATCAGCTTCAGGATCAGGAGTTTGTCTTTGTGTAGCAACTTCAGTAGTTGGTTCCTTAATCTTCTCCCCCTTTTTGGCTTCATCCACTTCTGGAAGCCTAATAGAGTGAGAAGTTGCAGCAGACAACCTTGCCAGTTGATCTTGTGTTTGATCCATTTTCTTGTTCAACTCAGCAAGTCTCGAGTTGATCAACCCAAACTGATTGTTAGCTTTTAACTCCCAAGCAGTTGTGAAGGGTTTGAGTTGATCAGTTATGATTTGTTTGAGTGCCTGGTACAGGGGACCATCTGGGCTGCATAGTTGGTTCAAGTCTATGCTTGTGAGCCCAAGGAATTGGGTAGGTTGTTTTGATGAAGGGGTGCTTTTTGGGTGATCCTCAGATTGCTCTGAAGATGCCACTTTTGGGGAACTTTGGGTTAAGTGGTCTTTAACCTGATCTTTGGTGACCAGCTTCTTGAGCTTGGATACCTTAGATGCAGGACCTTCAATATCAACCGTCAATTCTTTCTGTGGAATGTTTGATTCATCAACCAAGTTAATGGAATCATCTGAATCCCTGATAGTGTCCTCAGAGAGGGCAGGATCAGTTATATCATGAGCTAGACCCAAACTAGTAGTCTCATGAACCTCTTTGTCTTGGTACTGAGGTTTTCCTACTTCTGGCCTTAGGCCTTTATCAGTAGTTGCCAAGTTTGAGGTCTTAGCTATGTTGCTACTGTCCTCAGGTTCACCACTGGGTGATAAGTGAGTAGTAGCAGCCTCAAAAGTGTCAAGAGTTTGCAAGTTTGGGCTTATAAACTCTTGTTCATCCTCATCTCTCTGGGTTGGGCTAATAGGATCCACATTCATGTCAACTTCTGAAGGCATCTCCCCAATTTGATGTGTTGCTGAGGGAGTGACATGTGATGAATGGGTTCCTTTTAGTCCTGAGAGAAGTTGGGCAATTTCTATTGTTGTGTGGGAAGGTTCAGGTTCAGTAGTTGTGAGGGGTTGGTGTTCAGGAGTTTGGATGGGTTCAGGGTTGGTTTCAGCAGTTTCAAAAGCAGGGTCAACAGTTATTGGTTTCTTAAATCTTTTTCTTTGAAAAATAACTGTGACAGGTTTTCTTTTGGTTGGTGGAGAAGGAGTGTGCTGAGAGGATGTTTCAGCCACTTCCTTATCAAGTGCAGATTGCACATCAGCAGTTTCAGGTTTCTCCACTTCCTGAACTGTCTTTTTCAGTGACTTGGTTTGTTTTGGTTGTTGTTTAGGCTTTTTGGTTTTCTTTTTGGGTTTGGAAGATGTGGGTTCCTTGGGGATGGGTTGTTCTTCCCCTTGGTCATCTTCTAGCACAAGTGCTGGTTTGTTGTGCCTAGAGAATACTTGAGAAGTTAATGGGTTTAAAGTAGTTGCTTCACCCTCAAGTACTCCCTCTCCAAGCTCCTTTATTATGCATTGCATAACAAATCTTGGATACAACAAAAATTTCTTTTTATCATTTTCATGATGCAAAACCAGTTCATTGAAAAATAATTTTGATGCCTTAAAAGGTGTTTCATTTATGATGGAATGAAAAATAGGTTGAAAAGTAGATGGCATCTGATCTATTGACCCAGTTTTTGGACTTAGACACATAATAATATAATGAAATAACAGTTTATATTGTGGGTCAAAATATTTCTTATAAACTGTTGCCTGTGCCAAAGTACCTTGATAACCACACTCTGTCATGGTTAGATGGATGTCTGAGTTTGGAATTTGTTCAGGAGCCTCAGAATCCTTTAAACCAAGCCTGATGCTTAGTGTTTCTGGTGAGATGGCCATCAGTTTCCCTTTTATGGAAGATTTGAGGGAGATCACTTCATTATTCACCTTCACCGTCTCTGAATTAGCCCAGAACTCATTAAGAGTTTCTTCATGAATGGGTGGATCAATGGTGAAAGCTTCATAATATTGGGATTTCATGATGAGATCAATCATCTCATCATATTGGGACCAGGCTTCATCTTTAACAAAGTAGCCTCTTTGGTTGTGTCCCTGTTTTAACACGAGAGCCATGGTTGTTTTTGATCGAACAGTAATTTTTAGGTTAGAGAAGGGGTTTTGCTTTTGATTTGAGAGAGAGAGAGGGGGAATTTTGCTTTTTGAATGGATAAGTGTTTGAAAAGGGTATTTATCAGAAGTTTTTAACCGACTAGGTCAAACTTCTGATGAGTGAAAAGTCTGTTTTACCCTTTTTAGTCAAACTGCTGATGAAGAAGGTTTCTTCATCAGTGGTTTTAGTCATCTCTTCAGCAGTTTCAGCTGCTGATGCAAATGACTTTTAAAACACTTTACTAACTTCTGATTTTCATCAGTAGTTATATCCACTTTGAAAATATCCCATTTTTGATGTTTATCAGTAGTTTTCAAAAATTGTTCATCAGTACTTTCTCTTTCTCAAATTTTTGGTCTTCAGAGGTTTGTGACAGATAAGTATGTAAGTGAAAATAAAATATGTGCAGAACTAAAAAAGTGAAACACTTACAGACTTTCTTCTAAGTTTAACATCCCAAGCATGGATACTAACCTCTGAAAAGTTGTTGAATCAAGGGGTTTGGTGAAAATGTCAGCTATTTGATTAGCTGTTGTGACATGCTTCACCTCAATCTTGCCTTTCTCATAGCAATCTCTTATGAAATGATACCTGATTTCAATGTGTTTAGTCTTTGAAAACTGAACAGGATTTTGAATGATGCTAATGGCAGATTTGCTGTCTACTAAAAGTGGGGTCTTGGTCTCTTTGATTCCATAATCAAGCAGTTGATATTGGAGCCATTGTATCTGTGAAGTACAGCTTGCAGCAGCAATGTATTCAGCTTCAGCTGTTGAAGTTGCCACAGATGTTTGTTTCTTTGATTGCCAGGACACCAGACAGTTTCCTAAGAATTGACAACCACCAGATGTTGATTTTCTTGACATTTTGCAGCCTGCATAGTCACTATCTGAAAAAGCAGTTAACTTGGTATTGCTTGAAGCAGGATACCAAATTCCTAAAGTAGGAGTTCCTTTCAGATATCTGAAGATTCTTTTGACTGCAATTAGGTGTGATTCTCTTGGTGCAGATTGGTATCTAGCACAGACACAAGTTGAAAACATGATATCTGGTCTAGAAGCAGTTAAGTACAAAAGAGAACCTATCATACATCTATACATGGTTTGATCAATGTGTTTCCCTTGATCATCTGGTTCAACTTGTGTGATTGGTGTCATGGGAGTGGAACATGTTTTACAGTCTTGTAAAGAAAATTTGTTCAATAATTCTTTAACATATTTTGATTGATGTATAAATGTTCCATTTGACTGTTGCTTGATTTGCAGTCCCAAAAAGTACTGCAATTCTCCCATTGTACTCATTTCAAATTTTGATTGCATGAGTTTTTTAAATTCTTCACACAGTTTTGAGTTTGTTGAACCAAATATGATATCATCAACATAGATTTGAACAAGTAAGACATGATTTCCAACATGTTTTATGAAAAGAGTTTTATCAATGGATCCCCTTGAGAAGTGATTCTTAAGTAAAAAGTTTGAAAGTGTTTCATACCAGGCTCTTGGAGCCTGTTTTAGCCCATAAAGAGCTTTGTCAAGTCTGTAAACCCAATCAGGATGAGAAGGATCCTCAAACCCTGGAGGTTGACAGACATACACTTCCTCTTTTATTTTTCCATACAAAAATGCACTTTTGACATCCATTTGATAAACTTTAATGTTGTTGGAAATTGCATAAGCTAAAAATAACCTGATAGCTTCAAGTCTTGCAACTGGTGCAAAGGTTTCATCATAATCAATTCCTTCCTCTTGGGAATAACCTTGTACCACTAGTCTTGCTTTGTTCTTGATGATCATACCAGCTTCATCTGATTTATTTCTGAAGACCCATCTTGTTCCAATTGGTTGCTTGTTTTCAGGTAAGGGACAGATTTCCCAAACCTGTTGTTTCTTGAATTGAAGCAACTCTTCTTGCATTGCTTGCACCCAATTGTTGTCTTTGAGGGCTTCTTGATACTTCTTTGGTTCCAACTGAGAGATGAATGCTGAGAAGAAGCAAAAGTTGGAAAGCTGGTTTCTTGTGAGTACCCCTGATGCAATATCACCCATGATTTGATCCAATGGATGATCTTTGTGTTCAATCAGTTGTTGTAAACCTGTACTGGATGATGGCTCTACAGGTTCTTCAAATAAACCACTGAGATTGATAATATCTGGTTCAGCTGTTATTTGAACTTCAGGAGTTTTAGGTTCAGCTGAATCAGTAGTTTCAAGATGTTCATCAGTAGTTCCTGAAGTTGAAGCTATTGAAACTTCTGAAGGTTTAATAGTTGATCTTCTGACTGTGTTTGGAGTCCATGGTGCAGGACTATCATCTTCAAATCCTTGAAAACCATTTTGAGGAGGTTTGGATGATTCAACAGTCTTTTCAGGTCCGAAATGAAAGTTGTCAAGATCAAATAATTCAGCAGGATTTGCTGGAATAAGAGTATGTTTTGATTCATTGAACTTGACATTCAGTGTTTCTTCTACTATCTTGGTTCTTGAATTAAAAACTTTGTAAGCTTTTCTCAAAGGAGAATAACCAAGAAAATAACCTGTATCAACTTTTGCAGCAAACTTAGAGATAGAGTCTTTGATGTTGAGGATAAAACATTGACATCCAAAAGCCCTGAAGAAGGAGATAAGGGGCTTTATGCCATGAAGAATTTCATAGGCAGTCTTGGTATGTCTCTTGTTGATAAGGACTCTATTCTGAACATAACATGCAATGTTGACTGCTTCAGCCCAAAAATACAAAGGTAGGCCTGAATCAGCTAACATTGTTCTGGCTGCTTCAATTAATGTTCTGTTCTTTCTTTCTACCACACCATTTTGTTCAGGAGTTCTGGGAATGCTGAACTGTCTAACAATCCCTTTAGACAGACAAAATTCATCCAGAGTTTTGTTCCTGAACTCTGTCCCATTGTCACTCCTGATGACTTTGACAGATAGAGAGTATTGCTTCTCTACTTGTAGAATAAAGAACTTGATGATTTCAGCTGCCTCATCCTTGGAATATAAGAAGAAGACCCATGTAAATCTTGAGTAGTCATCAATGATGACCAAGTAGTACTTCTTCTTACCAAGGCTCATAATCTTGACTGGTCCAAATAAGTCCATATGGAGTAGTTGAAGACATGCAGTTGTTTTTGATTCTTCAATAGACTTATAGGAGGACTTATGCTGTTTACCTTTAAGACAGGAAACACAGTGTTCTTTGCACTGATATTCCTTCAAAGGTAGACCTCTGACCAAGCCCATTTTTGTGACTTTATTGATGGTTTTAAAGTTCACATGGCCAAGTCTCCTGTGCCAGAGATCATTTTCTGAAGTTGATGCCTTTGAGAAGAAACAGGCAGTCTTGTTCAATACTTTGTCTTTTTCAATGTCCACTGCATAGACATTGCCACACCTTTTGGCAATCAGCAAAGTATGATCTTCAATAATCTTCTCTATCAACTTCTGGCCTTCTGGTGATATGATCTTGCATGCTGTCTTGGTGAAAAAGGAAGAATATCCTTTGTCACACATTTGTGAGACACTCAGCAAGTTGTACTCAAGGTTTTCAACCAGATTGACCTTGTCAAACTGCATTTTGCCTGAGGATACATTGCCATATCCTAGCACATATCCCTTGGCATTGTTCCCAAAGGACACAGATCCTTCTCTTTGGCTGATAAAATTGTTTATCAGGTATCTGCATCCAGTCATGTGCATTGAGCCTCCACTATCCACATACCATATGCTATTCAAACCTCTGGAGACCCTCTGCACAAGATAGCAAATTAGTTAGTTTTGGCAACCCAAGCCAGTTTGGCTTTGGGTTTGCTCTTGAGAACAGGTGCAGCTTGTTGTGGACCAATTTTAGAAATCCATGTCTTTTTGGCAATGGATTTGTCATTAAGAACAATGGTGGGTTCTTTTTGGTTTCCACCATCAACTTTGGTCATCAGAAGTTTAACCAGGTTTATCAAATCTTTAACTTCAGCAGTTTGTGAAACTGCTGATGAGTTAGGTGAAACTTCTGAAATTGAACTTTGAGAAGATGACCTTTGTTGAGATAAAGGCCTCTTCTTAGAAAGGGTTTTGTTTGATTGTTGTTTGTTGGGAAAAAAGGTATTTTCAAAATCTTGTTTTATCTGTTTTCCCACAATCAGTTGTTGTCTTTGTTTGTTTAACTGATTTACCTTTCTATATCTGCAAAGTTCAGTTATGTGGTTAAACAGACCACATATTTCACATGCTTTTGCCTTCTCTTTCTTTTTAGATGAATCAAGAGAGCTGGAAGGCAATTTACTGACAAAATCAGATTTTTGAAATAGGTCATTAGCAGTTTTCAGGGTCTCAACTCCTGATGTAGTTGAAACTGCTGATGGCTTATTGTCAGTAGTTTTAACTTCTGCAGTACTTCCCTTTTTGAGGAAGGTCGATGGTAGGATGTGCATTCCTCCATATCAGAAGTTTGAATCAATTTCATCCCATCATTATCAGTTTTGTGGGTGAAATCTGTTGGTGATTCAGTGTGGGTATATCCAATGCCAAACTTAACATTGGCTGCAGTTTGTTTGTTAAGTAACATTTGATACCCTTTACAAGACTCAACCCATTTTTCACAATCAACCTTGGTGTCAGCAAGCTCTTGTCTGACATTTCCTAGGCTGTCTATCATTGTTTTAATTTGTGCTTCTGTTTCAATGGATTTATCATTCAGTTTGGAAATTTCTTTGTTTTTCAAAACAATTTTTCTTTCCAAATCACACTTCATTTGTGTGAATTTTCTTTCCATGTCATTGGATTTGCCTTGTAAATGCACATTAGTTTCTCTAATTAAAGCAAAAGATTCTTTGCAAGATTTGGTGCAAAGCTTTAACAGAGATTGTTGTGATACCTGTGTGAGAGCAGAATTTGAAGAGTATCCTTCAAAAGCCATTAAGGCAAAGTTCTTTCTGCCATTATCAGGTTCTCCCCAGTTGACATCATAGACCTTATTGTCTGCATCCTGACTGCATTCTGATGTGTCATAAGGAAGACTGCTCCAGTCAACATACCCTGAGGTAAATAAGCTTTGTTGCTGAGGGGGTTGTTGAGTTTGTGCAGGTTGTTGAGCAGTTGGAAAAGGAGGCATCAGCTGCTGTTGTTGCTGAGCAGGCATCTAAACATATTGTACTTGTGGCACATATTGAACATGTGGAGCTTGTGCCTGTACAAAATGAGCACTCCCTTGAGTTCCATTATTCCTATTATATGAGGGATTAAATTGATTTCCAGACATTGGTTGGTTGTAGCTAGAGCTTCTACATTCTCTAGCAAAGTGTCCCAACTTTTGACACTTATGACATCTAAGTTTAGATTTGTCAAAACCAACTTTTGTAGAGTTGTTTAGTCCTGGAAATTTCCTTCCTGACCTTTTGTAAAATTTGTTAGTTTTTAAGCTTAACAAGGCCAGTTGGTGCAATATTTCCATTTCTTCTAAGTCATCACTGCTGAAATATTTTAAATCATCCATGATGAAACACATGTTGTCAGCAGTTTGACTCAGTTCTTCATTGTCATAAGCTGGGAAAGATCCATCTGATGAGATCCCAGCTGTTATGTCAATGTGGTCAAAAGAACCAAAATTATTAGAACAGGATGGTGAGTCATGTCCTAATAGGGCTGTGCTACCCGGAGTATAGTCATCAGCAGTTTTACCAAATTCTTGCAACTTTTTCTTTTGATTGATTTCTCTCTCAAAAGTTAGTAATTTACCATGTAACCTAGTTAGGTTCAAGGTATTAAAATCTGAACTTGTTCTGAGGACTATAGAGTAAGTTTCCCATTTTGAAGGCAAAGACCTTAAAAATCTATGTAACATAGACTCATTTGAATAGGTCTGATTGTTTATTTTTAACTCAGAGATGAGTGAAGAAAATCTTTCAAATTGTTGTGTTAAAGATTCACCCTCTATGTGAGTAAAAGTTTCATATTGTTGAGCCAAAATTTCTCTGATGTTGGCTATCACCTCAGCAGTTCCTGCAAACTGCTCTTTTAGGCAATCCCATAGCTCTTTGGCACTTTCACAATGTAAAAGGCCAGCATATATTTCGTTTGGGAGAGCCATAGCCAACATGGAGAAAGCTTTTGCATCAAGCTCAAACTTTTGGAAATCTTCCTCCATGTATTCTTTTGGATCTTTTGGTCTTTCAGTCTTTCCCTCTGGATCACTAACTACTGGTTTGTGAGGTCCAAAAACTACAGACCTCCAACATCCAGTGTTTGTTTGGGAAATAGTATGTGCCAACCTTTTAGACCATATGTTATATTCATTTCTGACTAACATAGGAGGTTTGTTGGCAGATCCAGTATCCAGTATTATAGGGGTCCATTTTTAAGAAGTTTGGATTTGTCAATACTTCTTTAAAGGGATGGATTAAAAAGTGAGCCTTTTATCCTTTATTGAATATCAATATTGAGCCTGTGTCTGAATCTCAATTTGTTAGATTGATTTTGATCAGATTAACCAGAGCTCTGATACCAATTGTTGGATCAGTGGCTTAGTTTATGAACACTTATGTGTTATCAGATTTATGTATGAGTTATTAAGCAGCGGAATTACAAGTGTTCAAAGGTCTAAAAGATCACTTTGATGAGGAGTTATTACTCCCCCTTGACTGAATAATAAATGAGAAACAATAAACAGTTTAAGTATAAAGCAGTAAGAGCAATTTACGTTTCTCAGATGTGAAATGGAATTATAAGTTTAAAGCCCGAAGGATTTCAATTTAAGATCAAAGATATTACACAAAATCACATGTCTAAAATAGATGAACAAACTCATCTATTTATAGACTAATGTACAAAACTGTTGTCTGAAGTAATCTAAGATATTTAACAAAGATATTATACTAAGATAAGCCTACAACAGCCTGTACATTGAAACTTGAAATCTAGACTTTAACAAAACAATATAATAAACAAACTGCTGATCTTCAGTCGGTTAGAAGCTTCTGATGCAAAGTGCTGATGAGTGACAAACTGCTGATGAGCAGTTTGTCTTCAGCAGTTCTTCAGTGAAATGTCTGGTTAGACTTCAAAACTTCTGATGAGTTTACTCTTCAGTACTTTGGTGTTTGTTCTTCAGCACTTCTTCTTTTGTTCTTCAGCAGTTCTATACTTAGGCAGATATGAATTGGACTAAGGTCATCAAAAGGTGGTTTCGTCAATCCTCTTTGTCCCAACATCATGCATAATGCTGGAAGAAGCCTGCCCGTCTTTTGCAGCCGACTGGCTGTCACCACCAACCGGTGATAGCGGGCCAATTTGAGAATACTGTGTAGGGGTACTATAACCATTAACTGAATTCCAAACTGTAAAAGGAAAAGAGCTCATCACAGATTTGTGTTGTGGTTTCCAATACGCAGCAGCTATAGATTTCAGGTTTCGATTGTGGCCAAACACAAACCGCCCAAGAGCTGTAGATTCAGTTTGAAAATCAATTAAACATCCAAAACAGATCTATATAATATCAAAGAGGCAGTAACTAAACTTAACTTAGCGTGTACAATTCTAACAATAATATAAAATATTATCAAAACAGATTTTTATCTAATATATTCTTATCATTATACTGGTAATCTTAATCTATGAAGAGGTGATAGGTACACATACTCATACTCTTAACATACTAAAAAACGGGTTTGACCATTTTGCCCTTACATCATGTAAAGGTAAAAGCATTGCATGTAAGAAGTAGGAACAAAATGGTAAAATTTTTGGTGTGCATACAAAAAAAGATTGTGTACAAGTCACATCCCTAATATATGACCTGCAAATAGATTATACCATAAAAATGATATCTTAAAGATGTTTACATGCAATCAAATCCCTAAGATGTAACATTTAGTTGCAGCAGTTTCAAAGGTTATACCTCCTTTTGTTTAGGCGTGGGTGACTTTTGGACTCATTTGACCCGCTTTCTTTGTAGTTCACTTTAATACCTTCCTTCACTCGTCTGAGATAAAAAAACATAACCCGAATCAACCCATATATGAGTAAATCAGTTGAAATAATGATTAAATTAAAACCTTTATCAACACAAGGACTATAATGCGAATAGAACTTACTTAGGTTTGTCAGGTGCGTCTTCTGGGTCAACGGACATCATGTACATATCCTTCTTGGGCTCGTTTGCAGGGTCTTCCAAGATATCTCCCTTCGAAACCACAAACAAAACAAAAACAAGACTTTAAATTTATAGAGGTACCAATATGGGTGGCTGGGTAATGAACCAGAACATGTTCAGGTTGAAACGGACATTGTATAGCACGAGACAACACACGCACGGCCAGGTTAGGTCAACCCACGAATACTTTCTGCAAATTTCAAATTTAATATAAACAAGTTGTAACGACCCGAAAATTTACGAGTCATTACGGATTGGTAATCACGACACAATTTACTAATTACCAATTTAATCAATTCTAGTTTTAAACATAGTTTATTTTACTTAAAACAACCTTTTATTTATTTCACATAGGGCCAAAGCCCATTAAGATTACAAACACTCGGGCCTAGCCCGTAACCCACTTGGGCCTTAGCCCATTAAGACATCACAAGACTTTTTAAAACTCAACACCATTTCTTACAAAACCACATGGGCCGTAGCCCTCTAGTACACATCCGGCCCGAAAGCCGGGTTTTATTTAACGACACAAGACTTTTACTTCCACATATTGAGCTCGGGTTCCCATTTCTTAGTCAACCTGAAATGCATGTTAAAAATACGTTAGCCACAAAGCTAGTGAGTGATGCCAGTTTCGTTTAGACTCGTTTAAATAAACATATAACAATTTTCGCATGGTTCGGTCATTCTAAGGTGGGGTATATTTATCGATGGAGCACCATACAAATGCTTATTGTGGTTCCAAACCTCTGCTTGGTTTAGAAAAATATATCCCGGTAATACCGAATGGATCCATTCTACGTTGTTTCTATTCGACCGATTCTATTAACTCTTTCATGATCATGAACCAATATTTCATCAAAACACACATAAATACTAACATGCATTCACCCCGAAATCACTTTAAAATATATGGGGTACATGCACTCACTTCGGTTATTTCGGATTGATTATTTTCACGAGAGGTGGTATTACTAGTTCCTTCTTGTTTCTGTTACACCACAAATCAAGTTACTACAAATATATATAAACGTATAGCTGGCCATTACAGCTTAGGCATAAATCCTAGACTAAAAGCTGGCCATTAGAGCTTGGCACACGACCTTATGAACTCTAGACACAATACTTACCCGGATGAAGATATGGATCGGCTATGTGGTTTCAATTATTTCTTGGAGTTTTAGTGATGCTAAAGGGTAATTATATATATATATGAAAGGATGTCGATGGATGGTTGGTATAAAAAGGATAATTTTTATAATACAGTGGTGGTGGTCGAGTAATGTTTAGGAACAACACAAAGGTTTTTCATGTTTAAAAGGTAAGTTAATAAATATGGAACAAGGGCCGATTGGTTTTTGATCATGGTTAAACTAATTGTTGCATGGTGGGTTAGTGGTTTTGGGATGATAAAAAGGAGCTGATGGTTTTTAAAGATTCATGAAATCTGGTGAAGTAATCTAGCATATCTTATATAAGGAAAAGATTCATGCATGTATATGATGAGGCTATAGCTTAGGTTGTTTATGTGGAGGCTTGTAATTTAACTTGAGTGTTTAGGAAAGGGTACAGGTGGAGTTACTACAACTTTTGACAGCCAAGGGAATCTTTGGCCGATTTTTATTCAAAATATATTGGCTTAATTTACTTTAACAATATTAAGGGTATTGGTCTTTTATTATCAAGTGGCTTTAGTAATTAGGTAGTCTATATACAAGAATTTATTGGGTACAAACATAATACCATGGCCTACAAACGATTTGGGTTCGTAATTTATCCGGCCCATTATTTCATTCGGGTTCTTAAAATATTCGGCCCTCTTGAAACCGGTTACCGGGCCGGGTTCTATTTCTTATTGGGCCTTGGTCATATTCCGGGTAAAATTATTGGGCTACACCATAGGTGGCCCAATCATAATTCTAATAATTATTTATAATCTAATTTCTTTTATAATGACGTCATAATTTTTGGGGTGTTACACTCTCCCCCCCTTAGGAAATTTCGTCCCCGAAATTTTTATCTACGGTACCTGATTTTCGAATAGGTGGGGATAATTTGCTCTCATCATGTCCTCTCTTTCGAAAGTAATTTCTGGTCCCTGCCTAGCATTCCATTTAACTTGTACAATAGGGATTTTTCCTCTTCTCATTCTTCTCTCTTGTCGAGCCATTATTTCTATTGGTTCCTCAGTAAAATGAAGTTGAGGATTGACTTTGACATTGTCTAATGGAATGATAGTTTGGGTTTCTATTATACATTTTCTTAAATTAGAGACATGAAAAACATCGTGTATTTCGCTTAACTCAGGAGGTAATTCTAAACGATAAGCTACTGGTCCCACCTTATCCCTTATTCTGTAAGGTCCTATAAAGCGTGGATTTAGCTTTCCTCTCTTTTGAAATCTTATCACTCCTTTCCATGGTGATACTTTTAGTAGGACATAATCTCCTACTTGAAATTCCAGCGGTCGTGTTCGGTTGTCAGCATAACTTTTCTGCCTACTCCTTGCTTCTTCCAATTTTTTCTTAATTTGCACAATCTTATCAGTCGTTTCTTGAATGATCTCCGGACCTGTGAGTTGGTTTTCTCCGATTTCGTTCCAACATATCGGAGATCTACACCTTCTACCGTACAATGCTTCAAAGGGTGCAGCTTGAATGGAAGCGTGGTAACTATTATTATATGAAAATTCTATCAATGGTAGGTGTGTATCCCAACTCCCACTAAATTCCAGGACACATGCTCTCAGCATATCTTCTAACGTTTGTATGGTTCTTTCACTTTGTCCGTCGGTTTGAGGGTGATATGCGGTACTGAGTTTGACTTGGGAACCTAGAGCATCTTGAAATGTTTTCCAAAATCTGGAAGTAAAGTGACTATCTCTATCTGATATAATTGAAATGGGTATACCATGACGGGACACGATTTCTTTTATATAGATCCTGGCTAACCTTTCTGTTCCAAAGGTTTCTTGAATTGGTAAGAAATGAACGGACTTGGTTAACCTATCGACAATGACCCAGATAGCATCATTACCACTTTGTGTCCTTGGTAACTTTGTTACAAAGTCCATGGTAATTTGATCCCATTTCCAGACTGGGATTTCGGGTTGAATCAACAACCCACTGGGTCTTTGGTGTTCCGCTTTTACCTTGGAACAAGTAACACACCGGGCTACGAATTCTGCTACACTCTTCTTCATACCGGGCCACCAAAAATTTCTTCTTAAGTCTTTGTACATTTTATGGTTTCCTGGGTGGATGGAATATTTAGAATTATGGGTTTCCCTTAAAACTAACTCTCTTTGTTCTCCGTACTTGGGTATCCATATCCTCCGATTGTACCTAAAAACTCCATCAGTTCCTTCAACCAATCTCTCTTCTTCTTTGTTCAACAGTTCATCGCCTAAGTGAGCAGGTTCTAAAGCTTTTCTTTGACATTCACGAAGTTGGTTTAGAAATTCGTTGATTAAGGTAACTTTAAATGCTTTTTCTCTTAAAGGTCTTTCTTTTCGACTTAAAGCATCGGCTACGATGTTTGCTTTTCCCGGGTGATATTTGATATCACAGTCATAATCACTTAAAATTTCTATCCATCTTCTCTGACGCATATTTAGAAGCTTTTGATCAAAAATGTGCTGGAGACCCTTATGGTCAGTGTAGACGGTACACTTGGTTCCATATAAATAGTGTCTCCAGATTTTTAAAGCAAAAATTATAGCTCCTAGTTCTAAATCATGCGTGACATAGTTCTGTTCATGTTTCTTTAATTGCCTAGAAGCATAAGCTACTACCTGGTTTTCCTGCATCAACACACATCCTAATCCCTGCTGGGATGCGTCACAGTACACGGTAAAGGCTTTTCCCTCTTCTGGCAAAACTAACACTGGGGCTTTACACAACTTCTCTTTTAACTCTTGAAAGGCTTTTTCTTGTTTTTCTTTCCACTCATACTTAGAATTTTTCCTGGTTAATGTAGTAAGGGGTAGGGCTAACCTAGCAAAATTTTCAATGAACCTTCTATAATAACCTGCTAGCCCTAAAAATTGTCGAATTTCGGTTGGGTTTCTAGGGGCTTCCCATTTCTGAATTGCTTCTATCTTGGTTGGATCTACTTGAATTCCTTTATCGTTTATCACATGCCCTAGAAACTTAATCTCTTGTACCCAAAATTCACATTTTGAAAACTTAGCATACAACTTTTCTTTTCTTAAAGTTTCTAAGATTTCCCTTAAATGCTGCTCATGTTCGACTTCGGTTTTTGAATAGATTAAGATATCATCTAAAAACACAATTACACATTTGTCTAAATAGGGTCGGCAAATCCTATTCATTAAATCCATAAAAACAGCGGGAGCATTTGTTAAACCGAAAGGCATAACTAGGAATTCATAGTGCCCGTACCTAGTTCGAAATGCGGTTTTTGAAATGTCTTCATCCCTTATTTTTAACTGATGATATCCTGACCTAAGATCGATTTTTGAAAAGTATTTGGCTCCATTTAACTGATCAAAAAGGTCATCTATTCGGGGTAATGGGTATCTATTTTTGATGGTCAACTTATTTAATTCCCTGTAATCTATACACATCCTCATAGACCCATCTTTTTTCTTAACAAACAGCACTGGTGCTCCCCAAGGGGAAGTACTTGGTCTAATGAAACCTCTTTCTATCAATTCTTCTAACTGGCTGGTAAGTTCTTTCATTTCGGTAGTGGCTAACCTATATGGGGCTCGGGCAACTGGTGCGGCTCCAGGAATTAGGTTAATTTGGAATTCTACCTGTCGGGACGGGGGTAAACCTGGGAGTTCATTTGGAAATACATCCTTAAATTCTGACACTATTTTGATTTCATCTATCACGGCTTCTTTCCCCTCGTTTCCTAAATTCACATGGATCAAAAAGAGTTGGTGTCCTTTTCTTGCACACTTCATCATTTTTGCACTAGAAATTAGATTCAAAGTGCCTCTTGGTTTCTCTCCATAAACCACTAAAATTTCTTGACTGGGTAAGGGAATTTTTACTAATTTTTCTTTACAAACAATTTCAGCTTGGTTCGTGGCTAACCAATCCATCCCTATAATAACATCAAACTCTCCCAGACTCATTGGTATCAGGTTTATTTTAAATTCCTGATTTTCCATGGTTAACACTAAATTCTTAAAAACTTCGTTAGCTTTTAAAATTTTCCCGTCGGCTATTTCTATTTCATACGTTTGGGTCATGGGTTCGGGGAGAACATCTATCTTTTCTACAAGATTTTTAGAAATAAAACTAAGATTTGCTCCCGTGTCGAATAGAACGTAAACAGGTAAGTGATTGATATAAAACATACCCGTGACCAAATCAGGCTCGTCACGTGCTTCGACTGCATTAATCAGGAAGGCTCTTCCCCTGGCTTGATCTCCCTTGGGTTGATTTTTAAGCCTTGGACATTCATTCTTGTAATGACCAGGTTCTTTGCACTCGTAGCAGACTCGGGGGCGATGAGGATTGTACCTACACTCCGCAGCAAGGTGTCCGACTTTCTTGCATTTTTGGCAGTGGGGTCCCCTACAGTCGCCGTAGTGGAATCGGCCACAAGTGTTACATCGCTTTTTGCATTCGCCTGTGTGATAGTACTTGCATTTGGAACAATAAGGATTGTTTCCTCGGTAGGGCCGTTTTTCAGGATTTCCTTGATCTCTGGGGTTTTTCTGACTTTTTCCTGAGGTATTATAATTTGTGGATCTAAAAGTTTCGTTCCAACCTCTTTTACTGCCTACCTGTACTTTATCCTTTTCCCTATGCCTTATTATATCGTCTGTCAAACTTAAGGCTAACTCACATGCGGTATCAAACTTAATCGGCTTTGCTCCCCTAACAATTCCCTGAACTTGAGGAATTAATCCCCAAATAAATCTTCTAATTCTTTTTGGTTCGGGGGTAACCTGGTGGGGTACTAGCCGGGCAAGTTGATTAAAGCGATTTATATAACCTGCGCAATCTAAACCTTTCATTTCTAATCCTAGAAATTCCATTTCAATCTTTTCAATTTCGTTCATAGGACAATATTTTTCAGTAAGAAGGGTTCGGAATTCTATCCAGGTCATGGTGGCAACCACTTCTCTACCCCTCACTTGTCGAATCATATTCCACCAATTTAACGCTTCAGCTCGTAGTGAGTGAGTAGCGAATTTTACCTGGTCTCTAGGGGCACAATTGCTTATTTCTAATATAGCTTCCATTTCTTCTAGCCAGCGAGTGGCTCCAGGAGCCCCTGTACTACCGTCGAAGGATTCTGGCTTACAGGCCATAAAAGTCTTATAGTCACAGAATCGGAGTCTTATAGTATTATCTTCTACATTTACTATAACTTCTTCGGGATTTTTCTCAACTGTCTTAGAACCGGGTGATTTTTCTAACATACTTAAGATAGTAGGAATTGAGTCTTGTAAACTTTCTAAGACTAATTTTCTCATTTTTTCCTCCAACTCACTCGTTTCATGGGTTACCGGGGTTTCCTCAGTTTCGGGTTCGTCTACAACTGGTTGTTTTGACGAAGAGGCATTATTTCTTTTTGTGGTCAGTGGTTCTTTTTCTTTATTTTTCCCGGATCTTCGCGGCATTTTCTATAATAATAAATTTCACTTTGATTAGTACTTTTCTTACTCGAATATTATATCGTTTCATATGTCATATTATTCTACTATACAAGTCCAAGTTGTAATAATAATTTCTATTGTTAAAAAAAAAACATTTGGCGCATAACTTCTAGTAATGTAAAGTATTCGAGTAGAATTACTAGATTACACTCGTCATAGTATATCATATTTCATTTGTCGTTTTAATTCTTAGTAATAATCATAATTCTTTACCAAAATTCGGACAATTCATCATAACATCTAAATTTAATATATTTCACATCAAAATTTTTAGATGTCTACCACATTACATGTTACCACTACATCATTCCATCATTCACAACATCACCACATTTTACACTACCACAAAGTTACTAATTTAACACACAACATACTACTACCACACACATAAACCCATTTTATTTAGCTTCTACTACCTTCCTTCCCTACTCCTTACCCTTCACCTCTTCAAACTAAGGGATACTTGGTCTCCTCAAACACTTGTTTGGATTGGAATCCAAACCTCTTGATTAATTTCCTTAGTTCCTCCGCCGTGTTGAGTGCTTTGTCACGTTGCTTTTTCATGTCATGAAAATTTTCTACAAGTTCCATATACATTTTTCTTGGCACAAAGTCATAGTTTTGTAACGGAAAATTGTTTCGGTTAAACGTGACGGCTTCATAGTAAGGATCAACGGCGGGTGCAGGAGGGGCCGGTTGGGCTTGGGCCGTGGGGTAAGGACCCATAGAGGTTTGGGCCGTAGGAACTGGGACCATCGGGTACGGGTCCGTAGGAAGTAGGCCCAAAAGTGGTTCACTTAGGCAATGAACTGTTGAACAAAGAAGAAGAGAGATTGGTTGAAGGAACTGATGGAGTTTTTAGGTACAATCAGAGGATATGGATACCCAAGGGTTATCGGATCAAGCTATAAATGGCCCATTTATCTTCTTTAAACTCTAGCTTTACATAATAATTAGAAGTTGGGTCTATAAATTCTAGCCGGCCCTTAGCCCATCGAGTATTTGTAGCGGGCCTTTATATCGGGTTCTTAATATTCGGCCCACCTAAATTTCTTATCGGCCCGAGTCTTAATCTTATTGGGCCTTGGTTATAATCCGGGTAACGATTATTGGGCTACACTATAAGTGGCCCAATCATAATATTAATTAATTATTATTTATAAATCTAATCTCTTTTATAATGACGTCAAAATTTTTGGGGTGTTACACTCTCCCCCCCTTAGGAAATTTCGTCCCCAAAATTTTTATCTATGGTACCTGATTTTCGAATAGGTGGGGATAATTTGTTCTCATCATGTCCTCTCTTTCGAAAGTAATTTCTGGTCCCTGCCTAGCATTCCATTTAACTTGTACAATAGGGATTTTTCCTCTTCTCATCCTTCTCTCTTGTCGAGCCATTATTTCTATTGGTTCCTCAGTAAAATGAAGTTGAGGATTGACTTTGACATTGTCTAATGGAATGATAGTTTGGGTTTCTAATATACATTTTCTCAAATTAGAGACATGAAAAACATCATGTATTTCACTTAACTCTGGAGGTAATTCTAAACGATAAGCTACTGGTCCCACTTTATCCCTTATTCGGTAGGGTCCTATAAAGCGTGGATTTAGCTTTCCTCTCTTTTGAAATCTTATCACTCCTTTCCATGGTGATACTTTTAGTAGGACATAATCTCCTACTTGAAATTCCAGTGGTCGTCTTCGGTTGTCGGCATAACTTTTCTGCCTACTCCTTGCTTCTTCCTTTTCCCTATGCCTTACTATATCGTCTGTCAAACTTAAGGCTAACTCACATGCGGTATCAAACTTAATCGGCTTTGCTCCCCTAACAATTCCCTGAACTTGAGGAATTAATCCCCAAATAAATCTTCTAATTCTTTTTGGTTCGGGGGTAACCTGGTGGGGTACTAGCCGGGCAAGTTGATTAAAGCGATTTATATAACCTGGGCAATCTAAACCCTTCATTTCTAATCCTAGAAATTCCATTTCAATCTTTTCAATTTCGTTCATAGGACAATATTTTTCAGTAAGAAGGGTTCGGAATTCTATCCAGGTCATGGTGGCAACCACTTCTCTACCCCTCACTTGTCGAATCATATTCCACCAATTTAACGCTTCAGCTCGTAGTGAGTGAGTAGCGAATTTTACCTGGTCTCTAGGGGCGCAATTGCTTATTTCTAATATAGCTTCCATTTCTTCTAGCCAGCGAGTGGCTCCAGCAGCCCCTGTACTACCGTCGAAGGATTCTGGCTTACAGGCCATAAAAGTCTTATAGTCACAGAATCGGGGTCTTATAGTATTATCTTCTACATTTACTATAACTTCTTCGGGATTTTTCTCAACTGTCTTAGAACCGGGTGATTTTTCTAACATACTTAAGATGGTAGGAATTGAGTCTTGTAAACTTTCTAAGACTAATTTTCTCATTTTTTCCTCCAACTCACTCGTTTCATGGGTTACCGGGGTTTCCTCAGTTTCGGGTTCGTCTACAACTGGTTGTTTTGACGAAGAGGCATTATTTCTTTTTGTGGTCACTGGTTCTTTTTCTTTATTTTTCCCGGATCTTCGCGGTATTTTCTATAATAATAAATTTCACCTTGATTAGTATTATTCTCACTTAAATATTATATCGTTTCATATGCCATATCATTCCACTATACAAGTCCAAGTTGTAATAATAATTTCTATTGTTAAAAAAAAACATTTGGCGCATATCTTCTAGTAATTTAGAGTATTCGAGTAGAATTACTAGATTACATTCGTCATAGTATATCATATTTCGTCATAGTTTATCATATTTCATTTGTCGTTTTAATTCTTAGTAATAATCATAATTCTTTACCAAAATTCGGACATCTTATCATAACATCTAAATTTAATATATTTCACATCAAAATTTTTAGATGTCTACCACATTACATGTTACAACTACATCATAACATCATTCACAACATCACCACATTTTATACTACCACAAAGTGGTAATGATGCTATCTGGGTCATTGTCGATAGGTTAACCAAGTCCGCTCATTTCTTACCAATTCAAGAAACCTTTGGAACAGAAAGGTTAGCCAGGATCTATATAAAAGAAATCGTGTCCCGTCTCTGGGGTTTTCCTGACTTTTTCCTGAGGTATTATAATTTGTGGATCTAAAAGTTTCGTTCCAACCTCTTTTACTGCCTACCTGTACTTTATCCTTTTCCCTATGCCTTATTATATCGTCTGTCAAACTTAAGGCTAACTCACATGCGGTATCAAACTTAATCGGCTTTGCTCCCCTAACAATTCCCTGAACTTGAGGAATTAATCCCCAAATAAATCTTCTAATTCTTTTTGGTTCGGGGGTAACCTGGTGGGGTACTAGCCGGGCAAGTTGATTAAAGCGATTTATATAACCTGCGCAATCTAAACCCTTCATTTCTAATCCTAGAAATTCCATTTCAATCTTTTCAATTTCGTTCATAGGACAATATTTTTCAGTAAGAAGGGTTCGGAATTCTATCCAGGTCATGGTGGCAACCACTTCTCTACCCCTCACTTGTCGAATCATATTCCACCAATTTAACGCTTCAGCTCGTAGTGAGTGAGTAGCGAATTTTACCTGGTCTCTAGGGGCACAATTGCTTATTTCTAATATAGCTTCCATTTCTTCTAGCCAGCGAGTGGCTCCAGGAGCCCCTGTACTACCGTCGAAGGATTCTGGCTTACAGGCCATAAAAGTCTTATAGTCACAGAATCGGGGTCTTAAAGTATTATCTTCTACATTTACTATAACTTCTTCGGGATTTTTCTCAACTGTCTTAGAACCGGGTGATTTTTCTAACATACTTAAGATAGTAGGAATTGAGTCTTGTAAACTTTCTAAGACTAATTTTCTCATTTTTTCCTCCAACTCACTCGTTTCATGGGTTACCGGGGTTTCCTCAGTTTTGGGTTCGTCTACAACTGGTTGTTTTGACGAAGAGGCATTATTTCTTTTTGTGGTCACTGGTTCTTTTTCTTTATTTTTCCCGGATCTTCGCGGCATTTTCTATAATAATAAATTTCACTTTGATTAGTACTTTTCTTACTCGAATATTATATCGTTTCATATGTCATATTATTCTACTATACAAGTCCAAGTTGTAATAATAATTTCTATTGTTAAAAAAAAAAACATTTGGCGCATAACTTCTAGTAATGTAAAGTATTCGAGTAGAATTACTAGATTACACTCGTCATAGTATATCATATTTCATTTGTCGTTTTAATTCTTAGTAATAATCATAATTCTTTACCAAAATTCGGACAATTCATCATAACATCTAAATTTAATATATTTCACATCAAAATTTTTAGATGTCTACCACATTACATGTTACCACTACATCATTCCATCATTCACAACATCACCACATTTTACACTACCACAAAGTTACTAATTTAATACACAACATACTACTACCACACACATAAACCCATTTTATTTAGCTTCTACTACCTTCCTTCCCTACTCCTTACCCTTCACCTCCTCAAACTAAGGGATACTTGGTCTCCTCAAACACTTGTTTGGATTGGAATCCAAACCTCTTGATTAATTTCCTTAGTTCCTCCGCCGTGATGAGTGCTTTGTCACGTTGCTTTTTCATGTCATGAAAATTTTCTACAAGTTCCATATACATTTTTCTTGGCACAAAGTCATAGTTTTGTAACGGAAAATTGTTTCGGTTAAACGTGACGGCTTCATAGTAAGGATCAACGGCGGGTGCAGGAGGGGCCGGTTGGGCTTGGGCCGTGGGGTAAGGACCCATAGAGGTTTGGGCCGTAGGAACTGGGACCATCGGGTACGGGTCCGTAGGAAGTAGGCCCAAAAGTGGTGGTAGACTTGGGTTCATGTTACTTGAGCCTTCCATTGATAAATTACTTGAAGCACTCATGAAGTCTTGAATTGGCGGGCTCGGGTAATAGTAGGGAGACGATCCGAAGAAAGGCATTTCAAAAACCGCATTTCGAACTAGGCATTTCAGGATAAGCTTGGATGGGTTCGGTGTAGGAGTAAATGGGCTCGGGGAGAGGACCGATGTCGCCCATACCCCCCAAATTTAATTCCACCCCATTGTCAGCCCAAGCTAGTCCCGGTATTCCATTTGCCATCGCTTGGATGTCGGGAAACTCTAAGTTTTCATTATCTCCCACTACTTCATTACTTGCTATTTCTCCTTCTTCTAATGCCATTGGAATTCCTTCTTGTGCTTCGGCTATGAGTGTCCATTCTTCCACACGCGACATTCTATTACACATAATCATTACAACAAATAGAATTAAGTTAGTTCTATGATTCCCCGCTATACCCGAACCCGAGCTCAATATGTGGAAGTAAAAGTCTTGTGTCGTTAAATAAAACCCGGCTTTCAGGCCGGATGTGTACTAGAGGGCTACGGCCCATGTGGTTTTGTAAGAAATGGTGTTGAGTTTTAAAAAGTCTTGTGATGTCTTAATGGGCTAAGGCCCAAGTGGGTTACGGGCTAGGCCCGAGTGTTTGTAATCTTAATGGGCTTCGGCCCTATGTGAAATAAATAAAAGGTTGTTTTAAGTAAAATAAACTATGTTTAAAACTAGAATTGATTAAATTGGTAATTAGTAAATTGTGTCGTGATTACCAATCCGTAATGACTCGTAAATTTTCGGGTCGTTACAGGTTGGTATCAGAGCTCGGGTTCGGGTATAGCGGGGAATCATAGAACTAACTTAATTCTATTTGTTGTAATGATTATGTGTAATAGAATGTCGCGTGTGGAAGAATGGACACTCATAGCCGAAGCACAAGAAGGAATTCCAATGGCATTAGAAGAAGGAGAAATAGCAAGTAATGAAGTAGTGGGAGATAATGAAAACTTAGAGTTTCCCGACATCCAAGCGATGGCAAATGGAATACCGGGACTAGCTTGGGGTGACAATGGGGTGGAATTAAATTTGGGGGGTATGGGCGACATCGGTCCTCTCCCCGAGCCCATTTACTCCTACACCGAACCCATCCAAGCTTATCCTGAAATGACCTGTAACGACCCGAAAAAAGGCATTTCAGGATAAGCTTGGATGGGTTCGGTGTAGGAGTAAATGGGCTCGGGGAGAGGACCGATGTCGCCCATACCCCCCAAATTTAATTCCACCCCATTGTCACCCCAAGCTAGTCCCGGTATTCCATTTGCCATCGCTTGGATGTCGGGAAACTCTAAGTTTTCATTATCTCCCACTACTTCATTACTTGCTATTTCTCCTTCTTCTAATGCCATTGGAATTCCTTCTTGTGCTTCGGCTATGAGTGTCCATTCTTCCACACGCGACATTCTATTACACATAATCATTACAACAAATAGAATTAAGTTAGTTCTATGATTCCCCGCTATACCCGAACCCGAGCTCTGATACCAACCTGTAACGACCCGAAAATTTACGAGTCATTACGGATTGGTAATCACGACACAATTTACTAATTACCAATTTAATCAATTCTAGTTTTAAACATAGTTTATTTTACTTAAAACAACCTTTTATTTATTTCACATAGGGCCGAAGCCCATTAAGATTACAAACACTCGGACCTAGCCCGTAACCCACTTGGGCCTTAGCCCATTAAGACATCACAAGACTTTTTAAAACTCAACACCATTTCTTACAAAACCACATGGGCCGTAGCCCTCTAGTACACATCCGGCCCGAAAGCCGGGTTTTATTTAACGACACAAGACTTTTACTTCCACATATTGAGCTCGGGTTCCCATTTCTTAGTCAACCTGAAATGCATGTTAAAAATACGTTAGCCACAAAGCTAGTGAGTGATGCCAGTTTCGTTTAGACTCGTTTAAATAAACATACAACAATTTTCGCATGGTTCGGTCATTCTAAGGTGGGGTATATTTATCGATGGAGCACCATACAAATGCTTATTGTGGTTCCAAACCTCTGCTTGGTTTAGAAAAATATATCCCGGTAATACCGAATGGATCCATTCTACGTTGTTTCTATTTGACCGATTCTATTAACTCTTTCATGATCATGAACCAATATTTCATCAAAACACACATAAATACTAACATGCATTCACCCCGAAATCACTTTAAAATATATGGGGTACATGCACTCACTTCGGTTATTTCGGATTGATTATTTTCACGAGAGGTGGTATTACTAGTTCCTTCTTGTTCCTGTTACACCACAAATCAAGTTACTACAAATATATATAAACGTATAGCTGGCCATTACAGCTTAGGCATAAATCCTAGACTAAAAGCTGGCCATTAGAGCTTGGCACACGACCTTATGAACTCTAGACACAATACTTACCCGGATGAAGATATGGATCGGCTATGTGGTTTCAATTATTTCTTGGAGTTTTAGTGATGCTAAAGGGTAATTATATATATATATGAAAGGATGTCGATGGATGGTTGGTATAAAAAGGATAATTTTTATAATACAGTGGTGGTGGTCGAGTAATGTTTAGGAACAACACAAAGGTTTTTCATGTTTAAAAGGTAAGTTAATAAATATGGAACAAGGGCCGATTGGTTTTTGATCATGGTTAAACTAATTGTTGCATGGTGGGTTAGTGGTTTTGGGATGATAAAAAGGAGCTGATGGTTTTTAAAGATTCATGAAATCTGGTGAAGTAATCTAGCATATCTTATATAAGGAAAAGATTCATGCATGTATATGATGAGGCTATAGCTTAGGTTGTTTATGTGGAGGCTTGTAATTTAACTTGAGTGTTTAGGAAAGGGTACAGGTGGAGTTACTACAACTTTTGACAGCCAAGGGAATCTTTGGCCGATTTTTATTCAAAATATATTGGCTTAATTTACTTTAACAATATTAAGGGTATTGGTCTTTTATTATCAAGTGGCTTTAGTAATTAGGTAGTCTATATACAAGAATTTATTGGGTACAAACATAATACCATGGCCTACAAACGATTTGGGTTCGTAATTTATCCGGCCCATTATTTCATTCGGGTTCTTAAAATATTCGGCCCTCTTGAAACCGGTTACCGGGCCGGGTTCTATTTCTTATTGGGCCTTGGTCATATTCCGGGTAAAATTATTGGGCTACACCATAGGTGGCCCAATCATAATTCTAATAATTATTTATAATCTAATTTCTTTTATAATGACGTCATAATTTTTGGGGTGTTACACAAGTAATGTGTTAAATATTATTAAAATAACACAATGAGTGACATATAACCAGTTCCTTATTTACCGAAATATCAATAAAATGAAAGGTCACCAAATCCTGCTTTTTTTTACTAATTCTATTTGTTTTGATGCGAGTGTCCATTGATCAAGCTTCTAGGTGTGCTCATGACATCTAAGTGCACCACGCTCCTGTGATTGTTGTTGTTACAAACAAGAGTTAGTTAACATACCAAGCAGCTAAAAACATTTAAAAGTAGGTTGCAATTCGACCTAGTTACCTATCATTCCGTCAATTTGAGTTAAAAACTTTATTTCAAACTGGTCATTTTAAAAGGTTTACCTCAATAGAGAATGGGTCAAAGGGCGTAAAGTCTTTTTTTGTTTTGTTTGCCTCCTTTTAAATTGTTTTATTAACGGATTCATGCTATTTTAGTAGCAAAGCTATTCTTGTAGCCATGACTAACATATCGGTTTTTATAAAAGAAGCTAAAGAATTCACAAAATGTGGTTGCTGGTCAACCCAACCAGACCCATACCATTTGAATATGTTTTGACCGTCCCATTTTGCCATCTCTACTGTGGCAATCACATAAAGCAAGAACCTCCAAGCCAGTAAAACTTTACCTGCCCCTCCCAAATTGTTGATGAAACATGTTTTTCTTGATCATGCAATACAGAATCATCAAGTGCTCAACCAAGCCTGACATGTTTGGACAGTATTTAAAAAATGGCAAACTTTAACCCGAGTTTGTTTTGACCCGTTATCTAACCCATCCACCTTTTCGTCTAAGATTTGAAAATAACAAGTGTTCTAAAAGGAATTAAGAGAATAATTAAGCAAAAGGATAATCAGAACACAAAATTTTATAATAACAATAGAGATAAAACTGTCAACACAGCAAAAAGCGTGAGCCTAAATCAACAAATAACATTTACCCTTCTTGTATGAAGTCGGTGAGCCTTCTCCCTTTGCCTAAATACATTGTAGGGATTGGTGTCATTGACTGGAGGCGGCGGCTGGAATACCAAAACATTACAGAAGTTAAAAATGATTATAGTATTTTTTGTCCTAGTTTTATTCTATGCTAGCCGAATAAAAACATTTGAATAAACATGATGGGAAACTAACCTGCAAGCGCCGCAAAATAGGTTTTAGCGATCATTCCCGCTGATAGAAAGAAACAAATTTTAAAAACTTACATTAGTAACTATAATCATTCACTGCAAAAGTAAATATTACTTTGGGGATGAGTCATGCATGAATATTGTTACTTAACGGCATACCTTTTCTTTCCAGTAACTGTAAATCGACTGGAAAACTCCATATTGTATAGAAAGAGCTTGAAGGGCCTAGCAAATACGTAATATAAAATGCAATTAATAATCAATAGTCTGCTGCAGAATAAATTACACTAATTAATACAAATGATTTTAGTGTATATGTGAGTGGATATCAGAATGATTGCTTTAAAAGTGCAAATTAAAATAAGTAAGGTAGAGCTAATTTTCTAGATAAGACTGTTAATCTTCAAAAGTAACTCATCATACATGATATATGATATAAATATATAAACAAAGTGTATCATTTCCTACCTCAACTGCAGTATCAAATGTCAAAAGTATAGGTATCGGTGACCCAAGTGTTAGCGCTATAGTTCCAGCTCGTTCCCGGGCCTTATGATCCAATACCTCTAACTTAAATAAAATTGTCTGTAATCTGTACCAATCATAAAACTCACTTTTTAACACCACACTCAAATTTAACATTTGTAGGGCAATAACTTACTTTTCAGCTAGAAGAAGCGTCCTTTCTTTGTTAAACTCTTTAAGCCAATCTTCATCCTCGTTGTCAAGATCATACTCGGACAAAATCTCCTATCTCAGCCCGTGCTACATATATTACTTAATATTATTAGTTACTAATAACAATAAAAAAAACATGCTAGAATTCCTTACAGTCCAGTAAGTGAAGGCTAAGATAACCATCTCCAAATAATTTTGGGCTAACCTGAAAAATTATGAATGTGCATTAGATATATTCAAATATAATAATATTTTTTATTAATTTTAAGCTTTAAAAGGTTAAATGCTACTTGACAACCGGCTTATGTGGTTTAAAAATCATTGACAAATGAACCAGCTATGACCCATAACTGTGAGTCTGTGACAGACTTAACTCATATTGTTTCGTAGCTGCAGGTGATCATACATTCATGTGGTTGCAGGGCAATGGGTTTGGATCATATCTTTTGATACAAAACCAACACCCCAGTCCATTCGTCTGGTTGCTAGAAAAGTATAAGAACATAAAATGTAGCAAAGACACCAAATGAATGATAAAAACAGAAAATGACAAGCAATAATCAATTTTAGCTGAATACCCGATTTGATTCATAGTACACATGGAAACGACTAGGGTAATTAGTTGCAAGCCTGTAGATTTCTTCCTGAAATATAGCAATGAATCAATTATGTTAATATATATAATAATCTCATCTTCAATATTAAGCAACTCAATATAGACCGATCATGCAATAATGCAATAATAATACAAATGTCAAACATGCCATGACCGCCAGTTCCCATGGTTTTAACCATGATGCACACAAATTGTTATTATACTATTTGTATTACATGGTACGCTCCACCTTAATCCCAGTTCTGCAACACAGTCTAAAACCAACAAAATTGACTGTTATCAGTGTAATAAGTAGTACACGCACTACATAAGTATGTGGTACAAAACATATTTGAATGACTTACAATAATAAGAAGCCATTATTAACACATCAAATCAGCTCTCGAGTAGACCAGAAACATTGGTTCGGGTCGGTAAAGAATGATTCAGATCAGCGGCACACTTGATGGCCAATATGGTACCTGCAAAACACATGAATTTGTCGTTCAATCATAGCCGAAATAACTCAGTTAAGTTAGCAAGGCAACACTAAATAAAATAATAACTAAAAGCAGCAACTAATCATTTGTACTAAACAAGAGCAGAAGTGAAAGAAACTTTTGACAATGGAAGGGGTAATTCACATTCTCACATTCAAGAAAATGATTATTCCATTAAATTCCCACATGAGATTGAATCCGATGTTTGAAGTCCCTGTAGCTCATTGAAGGAGAGGGCAATTAATTGTGATTGTGCGACGACGGTTGTCAATGTCGCCGGAGCCGTTAACAAAATACGGAGCATAGTTTTAAAGAAAGGAAGAAAGGCGTTAACAATACCTGTTGTTTGTGAATCAGAGATGAGTGACCGAACCAATAGCGGCTGTGATTAACCAATTCCAGCAAACAAACTCAAATGTATCACCAATACCAACACAACTAAAACCTGCAAACAACACAAGAGACAAAATCATATCAACAAAATCCCTAAAACACACGTATAAATCATAAACAAACACAAAGATTATTAAGCAAAGCCATATATGATTAACAAAAAAAAAGCATTTGAGTTTTTGATTTACAATTTAAATTAATAAAAATTAGAGATGAAAACCAGTCACAGCGAAAACAAATATTCTACCTGGTGCTATTGCTGAAGTTGGGCTAATATGTCGTGCTTGCATTCATTCATTCAAATCCAGAATTGGCCGTTAATCAACTTGTTGAACGTCTTCTATCTTCTATTATATCATCTTTGGAAGGAATTCCTCACACAGGTTTTGGGGGAATGAAGTGGAAATTTCACTGCCCAATCTTTGAACTGCCCAATCTTGGAAGATTTGGTAACCCTAAGTTTAATGTTGGGTAGTATGTCATCTGAGGAGTCAGAGAATAAAGAGGGAATTGAAGGAGGGACGTCGATCAGTATGGTATAAGGGCAAGAATGGAAGTAATATTTATGTTTTCACTTAAAGGTCTACATACATTTACCATAATATCCTTGCAAGTGTCTTAATGTTACAAAAAGTTTCAATTATACCCTTGTTATATAAGCTTTATTTACTTGTACATGTTGCTGTAATAGTTGGATGGTATACAAAATGACCATGTTGGCCATCACTCCTCCTTAATAAGATAATATAAATATATAAATATATATATATATATATATATAATAGGATTTGGTTCAAATGAAAACCTTTTTCTAAATTGAGAACTGTGAGAACCATTCTGGACCATAAAATTCTCTAAGGCAAATTTTTTTTTTTTTTTTTTTTTTGCTTTTAATCGCACATTTTTATTTTTATGCAAGAAAAAAAATTATTTTTTTTGTATTTTTTTTCAATATACACATATGTATAATGCAATATACACATATGTATAACTGAAATATACACATATGTATAGCTGAAAAATGCTATATACACATATGTATAATTGCTATATACACATATGTATAAATGAAAAAAAAAAAATGCTTGCATAAAAATTTGCGATTAAAAGCAAAAAAAATAAAATATTTTGTCTTTATATGAAATGTGTGACCCAGAATGGTTCTCTCAGTTCTCAAATAAGGGTTGGTTCTCTTAGGATCCCTACCCTATATATATATGTGTATGTATGTATGTATGCTGAGTGTGTATGTGTATATATGTAGTGGTTTTGTTCTTACACATACATGTGTGTCGTATATATATGTGTGTTGGCTTTTGTCTTGATCTGTAATATGTGTGAATAACCGATTGTATATACATAAGTGTAATATGTGAAGCCCTCTACGTCACTAAACCCCCCCCCCCCCCCCCCCCCCTATATGGTGTAGTGTGTGGAAGAGGGATTAAAGTTCTCCACTAACATAGAGCAAATTGTGAGGATGAGGTGGATGCTTATAGTTGGTTGTTGGATTATGTATTATTGTGATTGATTGTTTGATTAAAAAAACCCGCACGACACTCTCTCACGCCACCAACACCCCGTGATTTTTTGATCTCGAAGGGGAAATCTACATATCGGTCCATACCCACTCAAAGGCATGCATTATCACACTGTGTAGTCTAAATGTAAAAAAAAGCGTTATGTTATTATCTTAAATTAAAAAAAAAAACTAGTTTTATTAACTGTGTATAAATAACCATTCACGTATCTAACTCGAAAGTTGAAATTAGTTTCAAACTTCGGAACATATACCTATGCTAAAAAGATCAAACGAAGTTTTTATCTACTATAGCAAATTTATCATAAACATAGTAATCTTTTTTGACCCGTTATTATTATGTATACTAGATTCAAATTGTTCACATTATAAAATTGTTTATCAACTATCAACTATTGTATTGGTTTACGTTTCTACGAATATATTAAACTAATATTGAAGGAAACGACAATACAACTAATGGTCAAATGACTACTACTAACACATTAACATATATATTTTGCAAGAACATGAAGACGACTAAACACTTAAAAAAAAAAAAAAAAAAAAAACTATTAGCACTGATACAATGTGAACGTGGAGGAGCAGGTAGAAGATAGATGCTGATGGCCACCACGTGCATGGCCATGACTCACTTTAAATGTGTATATATATACATACACATATACGTAAAACCAAATAAATAAATAAGTTATCGGTCACTTGACAACTTGAAACACTTCATGTTTATTTTAATGCTTTTAGTCAGGGTACCTCCAAAAACTTGTTTTAAATTAGACTGAACTCGACAAAACTATGAAACAAGTTAGTTGTATGATGTGGATACTAAAATGTGCATATACATATATCATACATAAATAATCTCATCCACAAATTAAAAAATTTAGTTTATTGATTTTTACATGGGTAGTGGTTTGCAATATATCCCTTTGCGCACTCACGCGCGCACACACGCATACACACATATTGTTGTTCATGAGGTTTGGTCCAAAAATTAACATTTGTTCAACTTTCAAATTTTTAACCCATTGGGTCACCAACATTTCACTTTTTATTCACTTTTTAATCTGTTCATTTAGTTTGTTTGAAGTAGGGGTGCAAACGAGCCGAGCAGCTCGCGAGCTACTCGAGATCGGCTCGGTAAAAAGCTCGAACGAGCCGAGTCTTATCGAGCTCGAGCCCGAGCTCGAGCCTGAAATAAAGCTCATTTGATTATCGAGCTCGAGCTCGAGCTCGAGCCTTGAATGTAAAACTCGGTTGGGCTCGTCGAGCCTTATCGAGCTTTGCTTATTGATGTCAATTAACACTATATAGCCCAATTGTATTGCAACCCAGGCATTAACTAAGTTACTTTGGGACTTGGACTTCTTAATTGTCCTAAACGAGCTCATTAATTGTCCAAAACGAGTCCTTAATAGTCAAAACGAGCTCCTAAATGGTCCAAAACGAGCTCGAGCCGAGCTTAGGCTCGTTTAAACTCTTGCCACATACGTTTTGATCGAGCTTTCGAGCCGAGCTCGAGTTCTTAACAATACTATCGAGCCGAGCTCGAGCCCAAAATACAAGGCTCGAATCGAGCTCGAGCTTCTGAAAATTGTAACGAGCCTAGCTCGATAATGCAAGGCTCGAGCTCGGCTCGGCTCGTTTGCACCCCTAGTTTGAAGTTTGAATTTTTCTTTTTAAATCTTGTAAAATAACCAAAATACCCTTATTAGGTAGAAATTATAATAAAAAAATATTTTCACGCTACCACCCTGAAAATCCTCTCTAGTAACTATTGCAGTCATCCCCTTCGAGGTTGCCACCACACACCTTTAAAAGAAGAACATGAATGTTAAGAAACTTTCTATGAGAGTGAACAAAAAAACAAGTGAGCTGGACCATGTAGACTTAATATTCGATAATATGATTAACTCTAAAAAGCAATACGTGCTAATAACATATTGTAAAACAAAGACCTACTAACAACTAACATATGAAGTGTGCAGATATATGAATATAGATTAGAGAGAATAATAGAACCTTTTTCATGGATTTTTACATCATACAAAATGCCACTATTTATAAGGGTCATTATATATATAAGATTCGATTATAATGAGAACTAGGTTGATATGTGTCTAGAACTACAAAAACTTGTGTTCTACATATATGTACATACATGTGCAAATATATAGAAATGATTTCACATACATGTATAGAAAAAAAGATATACATACGTGTTAGAGATTAAAAAATAAGTATCATACATATATGTTTGGCACTATACACATATGTATAAATGAAAAAAAAATTATTCTTGCAAATAAAGCTACGGTTTAGTAAAAAAATTGTCTTAGAGAAATGTGTGGTCCAGAATGGTTCTCTCAGTTCTTAAATTCAAATAGCGGTTGGTTCTCTTAGGGGCTGTTTGGTTGATTAAGTGCTGAATGATTAAGATGGTCTGAATGGTTAAGAGGCTCTGAATGGTTAAGAGCTGAATCATTCAACATCGCTTATTAGCTTAATGGTTCAGCACTTAATCATTCCATTCAGATGCTAAAACAAACAGTCTCAATGCTAAATGATTCAGACCTGAATGGTTAAGAGACTACCAAACAGCCTCATAGACTATCCCCATTCACAACCCAACCTAACTTTTCAATAAAATAATTTCTCTCTCTTTCACCTACACAATCCAAGTCTACTTAAAATTTAACACACATTCACAACCCAAGTCAACCTCAAAATATTTTTTTAAACAAACTCGGTTTTAATAAAATTTATATCGGGATGTTCACAAAAAAGTTAAAAAATACCGTGCATTAGTTTCTATATTAAGTTTGAATATATTAAGTTATTTGAATAATAAGTTAATGTGTGCTTTTTATATTATTTATTATTAGTTTTTCAACAATCTTGATTCTTAGTTTAAGTTCATTGATGGGAGTAGTTTTAGGACGCCTACCCTATATATATAAACACGTAACTTTTAAAATTTGATGTTTATTGAATTTCGGAGCATGTTGTTGCGACATGCTTATATTTATTTATGTGTGGATACTTTTACACAAAATTGAGTTTCGAATAGTAATGTATAAGTAATCGAAGCATCAATGTATCAATATATAATTATAATTAATTTTGAGTATATTTTTTGGCATTCAAGTGAGACTGGAGGAGATCAATTCTACTTGTTTGTTGAAAAAGATAAAGACTCGGAAAAACTTATTGAATGGCTTTGTTTTACAGGTGAAACCTAATAAATGAATTTGGGCAGTTGACATGTTAGGCTCATTCACAACCAACTCATGTTGGAATTAGATTTGTGATCGACTAACCGTCCATCCGATTAAGCCTTCGGTTAGTTGGACAAAGTGGTTCCTATCAAGGAGAGTTTCTTTGTCAGGTGTCTACTACAAAATCGAATCCGACTCTTATCATATCATATTTGGTCTAAAGAGGCATTGTTATTCCTTCACTAGGTAGTCCATTATGTTCCAATGAGGCATAGGATTGAGACCATGTTTGAAGAAACAACGAGTATAACGACCGTTTAATGTTAGCTGTTGAGGATTAGATACTCGTGTTAGCTCAGGAATAATCCTTCGCCCACCTCAATGGTTAGAACGTAACCCAAAAGTATAATGGACGAGCGTGTGTGTGTGTGTGCTGAAAGTGAGAACAAGAGCATGTAAGTGGTTTGGTCTTTTACGACCTGCGTCCACTGTAAGAACTGAATAGTATTACTTGAGGGATTACAAAGTATTACAAAGTTATTCCTATTCTAACTCTTGTCTATGAGTGAGTATTTTTCGGATCTTTTGCATGGAAGAGGAAGTCTTCTATTTATAGGAGATGTTATAGGCCATGGGAGATGGCCCATGAAATCTTGTACTTGGTTTGGGCCTTGGTCAAGCCCAAATGCCTTTGACCCTTAAAAATGGCGGCAAGATCAGGTGCCATTAATGTTGATGTGAGAGAGTGTGGATTGTGTCTTACAAGATCTCCATGTGACAGCATGTGATTGGGCGCAGGCGGCGCTTGTGCTGACAAGTGACAACGAGGTGGTTGACCTGCCTGTGGCGTCTGAGGGGACGTCTGTGGCAGGTGGACATGCATGCACAGTGTCCTGACATGTACTCTTCATTCAGCATGGTGGGGGCATAGGAACTGTCACGTTGTTGTCCTTGTGTCAGGGGTTGTTGGACCACCCCTGACACGTGCTGTCATCCGATTGGTGCAGAGTGCGCCCTAACTCTGATCTGATCCTCTTCATTCCTTCCTGTCCGTACATCCTCGTATGATAAAGCTTTGGTGGAATATTCTGGCGCTGTCTCACGCGCCAGTGACTATTTATGTTGGTGATGTCATTTGTGTGAAGGATTGTATGACGTCTTGTAGTCTGCGGGTGAACCTGTCCGCGGAGCGATTCTCGCGGATTCTGGACCTTTGCTATGGCGTTGTGTTTCTGCGGGCTTTTTTGGGATAGTGTCCTAATCCTTCGCGGGATTAGGTACCCTATCCCTTCAATGTTCATTAGATGTCAAGTAGCTAAGGATATACGGACTAGAGTTTCAAGGTGGTTGTATCAAGACATTTTAAAAGGCATTACCTCGATGTTCGAACCCTTTGCCTCTCATTTTTAACTACAACAATTACGCCAAGCTAGGTTGGGTGCGAGCTGTCGGCTAGGCTTGTTTATTTTTATCGAACTAAAAAGTCAAGCTCTAGCTCGGAAAAGTTTGAGCAAGCTCGAGCCAGCTAATATTTTTTTATAATTAATGATATAAAAGAATACAAAATTAAAAAAATCTAAATGTTATTGTTGGTTTTCTAATATTTTAAACAACAAAAGACACACTAAAAATATTATAAATAAGATTAATGCTCAAAACATTGAACAATAATTGCATTTATTGTTTTTGTCTTTTTCGATTTTTTTTACAACACTTATTTATATATAAATAAATATGATTCCATAAGAAATAACAAAATGTGGTTGTGGTGGAGTGGTTTGTGGTGCATGTTGGTTCTTTCAGGTCTTGTGTTCGAATCTTGCTTGAGTTTTTTTTTTACAACACTTATTTATATATAAATACATATGATACAACAAGAATTAACAAAATGGGTTAGTGGTGGAGTGGTTTATGGTGCATATGTGTTCTTTGAGGTCTTGGCCTCTTGGGTTCGAAACCAGTTTCAAACATGACATTTTTTTCCAACACTTATTTATTTATAAATACATATGATTTCATAATAAGTAACATGGCTTGGTGATAGAGTGGTTTAAGGCACACACTAGTTATATGTATTATTTTTGGTTTTTCAATAAGTTTATATATACGCTAATTAATTCATTAAACTTTAACCCCCTCCTACGTATATTTAATAAATTGTCACTTAAAGGCAGTGGCGGATACAGAAAATTTTTGTACGGAGGGCACAATACGGGTCAGTTTAAAATGGGTAAAAAAACAACTATAAAATAAGTTAATTCATTGAATATTTAAATGTAATAACGACATACCTTAATTACAATTGTCCTCTACGTGTTTTCATCCGTTGGAAACGCTTGATTACATCTTCATTAGTAACATTAAGAAGTTCATCCATTTCTATAGCACATTGTACACAAGCGTTCATACTACCTTAGGCATAGAAGGAGAGTAGAGATAAGCACGGGACTATTCATACTACCAGATGGAATTTCAGTCGCGGATGGTTCTTTTCTTTTTAAGAAATTGTCAAACAGAGTTCCTAAATGAAAAACAAATATAATTTAACAATTAACATAAACAATACAATTACCAAACAAAACATAAATCACAACTTGTTTAAGATGGTAAAAAATACGCACCTTGTTTAACTTTATGCGAAGACATAATCAAATGATTAAATCACCAACTTATCAACGATCTAGCCACAAATTATATTATAGAATCTGGATATTTGTAAAACATATAATTATATTATAAAGCAGCACAATAATTATGAAGCAACACAAAAAACATAAAGTGCTTCTTACCTAACTTCAAAAGTTCTACAAAAAGAAGGCCTTATCATTTAATAATGGTTTAGTGATAAAAACAAGTAAACAACTCACGTGCTTTCGTATTTTACATACCAAATTCCAACGAAAACAGAGCAACACTCCAACAGAGAGGCAGAGCGGTGAACTTTGATGATTGATCGGACTCCAAGTCCGAGCACAGCACATGGAGGATTTATTGATCGGAATTTTTTTATCAACAGAGATGCAGAGCACAGAGCACAAGGCAGAAGAGTGGGACTGCGGGAGAGTTGCGGAATGTCGATCGACTACTACTAGGGCTTTTCAAGTTCAAACGCACTGCAGCGCTGGACTCTTCATTAGGGTGGGCACTGGGCTCTTCGTTAGGGTGGGCACTGGGCTTTGCACTAGGGTGGCACTGGGCTTTGCATATAGAAAACAGGCTGGCGCAATGGGTCGTACGGTGGGCACCGGCCCACCATGGTTTGAGGGTGGCTCCGCCACTGCTTAAAGGAATATTAAAAACAAAACGGGTTACCTACATGACTCGAACCCAGTTCACACCCGACAGACAACAATCCTCCAACCATCTGTACCATAACACTTTTTGTAATCAAACTTAAAACGATTAATATTTATAACCTTTCTAAAAATGAAGCTGGAACTATTCATCAAAGTTGGAAAATAAACATATAGGATAATTTACAATTAGAATATATTAATTAGCAAACTTATTTAAATAGTTATGTTTTTTTTTTATATTTTGGCCACTTTATTTTTTTTTGCTCTTTTTGTTCACTTTTTTTTTCTCATTTTGACTACCAAATTTTTTGTTAAGTTTTTTTTCCTCATTTTGGCCACACAATGTTTTTTTTTACTTTTTGTTTAAGTTTTTTTTTCCCGTTTTGGCCACCAACTTTTTTATTAAGTTTTTTTTTCCATTTTGGCCCCCCGACATAATGCGTTTTTTTTACCCGATTTCGCACGGGTTCGGTTTTTGTTCGTTTATTATCTATATATTTAACGACCACGAAATGAATAGCTGCTTCACTCTAACGTACGCAGCCGGCTACCGACCACATCTACCGTGCGCCATCTCCACCATGTGTCGCGGACCGCGGGAGATTCCCGGTATTCTCCGCGTAGCCGTTGCCACTTTTGTATTTTCTCATTGTCCAAGGTTAGTCTCTATGCCTTTGTCGGTTACCAAAATCCGCATTAACACATCATGTGAAAAACGCGCAACGCGCGTATTAATACACCTAGTAAAAATTAATATACATAAAATGATATAATTTGAGTTGGACAGCCGGCTCCGCTCAAGACCCGAGCTTTGTTTTCAAATTGAGCCGAGTCGGCTCAATTACACCCAATCCGACTCATTTACAATCTAGCCAATTTCAAGCCAATTTTTTCAAGCAAGTCACGAGCTTTTTAACATCCCTAAAGGCTATACGGTGCATGAACGCTATTGATGCCACCTCAACCAATTTTTGAACAATAGCCCCCTATCTATTTCCACGGCGTCGGAGGGGGGGGGTATAGGGCTGTACACGAGCCGAGTCGAGCCGAGCCAGGCCCAGCTCGAGCTCGAGCTCGATCCTAAACCGAGCCAGCTCGGCTCGGCTCGTTTTTCTAATCGAGCTGAAAAGTCGAGCTCGAGCTCGGCTCGTAAATGTTCGAGCCGAGCTCGAGCTGGCTCGAGCCAGCTCGATATATTATTTTTTTATTTTTTTTATTTTTTTACAAATATTTATTAAATAAAAAACAATAAAATTAAATAAAATTACACATAATAATGTATATTTTTTTTTATTTTTCTAAATAAAATTACACATACACAAGCCTAAGTCGAGCCATATGTCGAGCCATCGAGCCGAGCCACGAGTCGAGCCATCGAGCCGAGCCACGAGCTGAACACCCCTGGCTCGAGCTCGGCTCGATTACAAAACGAGCCAGCTCGGCTCGACTCGAAAACAAAACGAGCCTCTTCGAGCCGAGCTTTTTTCGAGCTCTTTTCGAGCGAGCCTCGAGTCGCGAGCTTTTTGTACACCCCTAGGGGGGTATTGATGCCTAACCACCCCTGTGACAGCCAACAATGAGTGTAATTGGTGATCCCTCTTTTCTAAAGCAATAAAAAAACGTTATTCTATTGTTTGCGTGATGCAAATATTGTACTGATGTGACATGATGAAGTCCCTAGAAGTCCATTCTACACCATGTAACGTAATGGTAACACCGATGATCTACGACTGAAATATAGTAATTGTGGCGTGTGAGAAGAGGAGAAGCGTAATCTTAATAATCGCAAATTTGGTATATACGAATGAATATGAATAAATAAAGAATGAAAGAAATGACTAATCAGTGGAGATCGCTTTCGTTATCGTAAAGTATATATTAATTATATATTATTATTATAATATAATAATTTACAGCTCATGCACTTCTTCATCTTCCATCTCTCCAACCTTCTACTTTCTCTCACTTCACTCCCTCTCTCCCTCTTCACTCCTTAATATTATTATTATTATTATCATTAATTATTAATTCCCAATCTTTTTTCAGAAAACCCATACCATTGTCATCATCACCATCACAAAAAGAACCTTACAAACACAATTAACTGACTAATCACTCATTACCCAGATGAGATCACACACAATTCAACCATAAAGTCGCTTCCTTTTCCCTTAACCATCGTCTTAAACCTCGTTTACACACGCACACCAAGTGTTCGATGAAATGTTTGTGTCAAAATTCTGTACAAAACTAAGTCAATGACGGTGTGATTTTGTGTGACGTGATTCAGGTACAGATCTTTGGGTACTCAAATGTTTCATCTTTTGTCAAGTTTGGTATGAATGTGGAGTGAAATTTTGGTTTCACAACTGGCAACAGGTTGTTGTGGAGATCTATTAATAATTTAATATAATATTTAATATCCCAGTTGGTAGATGATAAATTAGATTAATTTGCATGTTTGTTTGAGTGAATAGGATGCTTGGCAGCTGTTTGATCTCAGCTAAATGTAGAGTTGACTGTGTTATATGTTTAGTTTTAAAATTAGGACACTATTTTTTCATTGTTTGGATTAGAATCAGGTGTTCCTATGACCTCTTTCTGATCAATCCACCTTATTTGTTTGTTTTAATAAGTGCGAATTGCACCCAGGCGATAGTAATCGAAGCGTAATTTATTGAAATGTTTTTTTTTTTTTTTTTTTTTTTTTTGTATTTTCATATGTTTTTAGTATCACCTACCCAATATTTATGTATGATTTAATATATAAATAACACATATGTATGTATGTATATCTACAACATCCTGATGTGCAAAACGTTCCTCGTACGAAAGGCACTAACTCGGAAGCGAGCTATTTAAAGCCAATCATTATTCACTGATTTAGAGGATTTCAGGAGATATTATTATTGTAAATTCAGTTGCATGATCATTGTTTGGTATTCCAGTCTTGAATTAGGGAAGTTAATAGGATTGATTTAAGAACATTATGTTATGTTCATGTGGTTTTGTTCACCACAGCCATATCTAAACCGTAGAGACTTGGTTCTGGTTGCAGGTATGATGTGTATGAACTATGAACTGTAAGATGGTGCAGATACTACTTATAAAGATATGTTGGACTTATGGTTCAGTATAGCAAGAGTTGGCTGGTACTAAATTGGCTAAACCTGAAGATTTATGATACTACTATTTTCATGAGCAAAGTGAGGCTCTGGCAGTCATGCGTCCGCTCCTAACTCTTGGGTGCCTTTTCTGGTCCATTTTTGTTGGACGTATCTTTGTAATTGCGTTTTCTCTGAGTTCAGGGCGCTATGAAAGAGATTCTGGATCTTTTACAACTATTGATTATGACGTTACGACTTGGCCGTTAGCATATAATGAGATCAGTTGTGAAGAGCTGGGGGGTGTGGGGTCATTTGACACTACCTGCTTATTGAACTCGGATGTTAATATAAGCTCTGATCTATATGTATTGGGTACCGGAAATATGGAGATCCTTCCTCATGTTTTGATTGTTTGCCCCATCGAAGGTTGTGTAATTAGCTTTAATCTCTCTGGCAATATTAAAGTCGGACAAAGTTCTGCAATCATTGCTGGTTCTGTTATTTTCTCTGCGGCTAATGTGAGTATGGATTCAAATTCGTTGATAAACACCACGGCTCTGGCTGGAGCACCGCCTTCACAAACTAGCGGCACTCCAGTAGGGTATGATGGTGCTGGTGGGGGGCATGGTGGCAGAGGGGCTTCTTGTGTAAGGAAAAGTGATTCAAAGAATTGGGGTGGGGATGTTTATGCTTGGTCTACTTTGCCTTATCCATGGAGTTATGGGAGTAAAGGTGGTAGGATGTTAGACGAAGATAAGTTTGGAGGGAATGGCGGTGGACGTGTTAAGCTTATTGTGACGGATATTTTATACATGAATGGATCTTTACTAGCGGAAGGAGGAGATGGAGGACGAAATGGTGGAGGTGGATCTGGTGGAAGCATTGTTATAAAGGCTTTAAAACTGTATGTACTCGTGCTTCATTATCTTTTTTCTTATACATTTGTGTGTTATAAATCAAGAAATATGATGCATTGATGCTATGAACCATGGATAAATATAGAAGAGCCTTTAGGGGCTTTTTTAACAGTCAAATAGTTATGCGAAACGAAGATGAGCTTCAAGAGCTAGGCTGAAGTTTTTCTAGAAATTTGTTGATAAAAATGTGTTTGTATTCATATAAAGAAGCAACCCGTTTGATTAGGATGATAACCAAGTAGAACATATTAAAAAAAAAAATTAAAAGTAATTTTTTTATGTGAAACATCTAATGCTGGGCATCCGTTATTAAATTAACTGCTCCAAGAACTAAATATCCTTGGTACTAAGAACGGAAACAAACTTAAGGATGAAAAACTGTAATACTTTATAGTTTTATGTTGTTCCTTAGTTGTAAGAGCATTAAGGATTAGGCCTTTGTGATTAACAAGAGTGGGAATTTGATGCATGAGTACTTGACTAGTTCTTGTGGCCTCATAATCATATACCATGTGTATCAATGTTTTTACTCCACTTGCAGTTATTTATGACATTAAGCGCATTATAATTCGTATCTGTGAAATTTTTTAATTTGAAATTAAGAATTAACAGTAATTTATGACACAAGGTATATATTAAGATCTTTAGTGAATAAGAAACAAGAATCAGTTCCAAATTACTCTGATTATGGAAACTCAGTAAAGCTTGCTAAAAATGAAATTGAGCAAAAAGGATAATAATGCAAAAGAAATATAATTAATGATAGAAAAGTCTTAGTTTTTAAATGATATGAAAATTTGAAGGATTGCTAAATTTTAACAAGTTGTGGATGTGTGATACTTGAGTAAAAGTATTTTTTGTAGTGCTGTGAATTCTTTAGGATAATTAGAAACCTGTAGTTATTTTGTGCTGTGAGATTTTATTATTAATATCTTCTTTCGCTATGGTATAAATTTGACATGTTTTCTATATGCGCCAATCATCATGAGCTTGAATTCGCCCTCATGTTCTTGGATTGTAATTTTGAAACTATCTTTAATAAATATCTGCTCATGATTATCATATCATGACTGCATATTTTTTTATTGAATTTTGCTAATCAGTCTCCCGTTGTTTCTATATGGATAGGAAGGGGTTTGGTATCGTAAGTGCATCTGGCGGCAATGGGTGGGGTGGTGGTGGTGGAGGCAGAATTTCTCTCGATTGTCACAGCAAGCAAGAAGAGATAAAAGTTAAAGTCCATGGTATATGCTCGTCACACCAATTTCTACCATTTGGAAACAGAAATTTATTTTCTTTTTGGAGTAATTGAATATGATATGATGTATAATATGATCGTGTGGTGGTATTACAGGTGGTGAGAGTATTGGTTGTCCATTGAATGGTGGAGCAGCTGGCACTTGTTTCGATTCATATCTATTGAGCCTAAGAGTTGACAATAACAATGTCTCCACGGAAACCGAAACCCCTTTACTTGTTTTCTCCACTAGCCCACTCTGGACAAATGTATACATTGAAAATGATGCTAAAGTGTTGGTACCCCTACGTTGGAGCAGAGTTCAGGTGTGTGTATGTGTGTGTGCGTGAATGTACTTTAACTCTTTCCCATAGCTTTTACTTGCATAAAAAGGTAACTGAAGTTGGTCCAATTGTGTATTAAGTAACTGTTCCTTTTTTTTTTCACCTTCACACTCGCAAGACTTTAGATATAAGGTGGTACAAAGTACATACAGATAACCAGGTCATAATGATGATGCGGCAAATGACGTGTTAGTAAGTTTGAGTATGTTAAACTATTTTCTGTTTGTCACTGGAAAAGTGGTTGCTTGCTACAAGGTTGGAGATTACCTTTTAGTATAATTTTTATAAAAGCTTTGTGAATTTATTGGTTCTAAAAAAAGATGGTTAGCCAGCCAAGAAAAAAAATCAGACCATATTATCCTTTAGTGTAACATTAAATGCAATATACTTACAATTATATATTATAAATCATTAAATATATTAAAACGTGCTTTATAATCATCTTTTCTCCTCAAGGGTGACTAGGCTTGCATAGTGGCATGTTTCGAGTACTACACATTTTTGGACCCTTAAGATTGACTTGACCACATGTTATGCACACAGACTAGTTGATTAATATTCATGGTGTTGCTTGCATGTTTTGGTCTTTGATAAGATCGCCACTATGACAATGCTTGAGGCTCTACTGATGTGAAACTATCACTCGTGTTTATTTATGATAACTAGGTGAGAGGCCAAATTAAACTAGCTTGTCGTGGCGGCATCAGCTTTGGGTTGTCCGATTATCCAGTTTCCGAGTTTGAGCTTGTTGCCGAAGAGCTTCTTATGAGTGATTCCGTCATATTGGTACAAACTTAAACCCTTCTCTCTTTTCTTTCCTAAAAATACTGAAACTACAGTAAAATTTTAATTTTATTTTACAAATATTAATCACTTGAGTAATTTCTGCGTCATGTGTGAAGGTGTATGGTGCACTTAGAGCCACTTTCAAAATGGTGCTCATGTGGAACTCCAAGATCCAAGTTGATGGTGGTGGCAGCACACTTTACACTATATCGGTCCTTGAAGTTCGTAACCTTATTGTGCTGCGGGTACGATCAATTAGATCCTGACAATTTTTTTTTTTTTTTTTTTTTTTTTTTTGTGGTGGCAAAATGTGCTGGTCAGTGGGGTTGGGTAGTTGTAGTTGGGTCAGCCGTTCGGGTCAAAATAGTAGGATAGGGTCATGGTTTAAAAAAACGGGTGAGGCACGCGCGCGCCTCAAAGCGATTTGGTAAGAAATTTGGTTTTAAAAAGCGCGAGACGACCCTAGGTGCAAAGAACTACCCCTTGTGTGAAATAAGGCGAGCTCTTTACAAGAAGCGCAAAGCGAGCTTTTTTGGAAAAAGAAATTCTACTGAGGCGCGCGATTCTGGTACAGTGGGTGTTTTTGTACTTCTAAATGTTAAGGTTGTACATACAAGTGATTTATACATTAAATCATATATAAACCTTATCTATACCTATATTTTGGGTAAGGGACGCTAGAAATCTTTAGGATATGTAAAAAACATTATATAGGCACCTTGCGCCTCACGTACAAAAGCCCTCCGCTTTTGCACTTTGATTTTAAACCCTCTCGCTTTTGTGCGCTTCGCGCTTTTTAAAACCAAGGTAAGAAAACGAATGGCGCCTCAGAGCGTTATTTTGTACGTGCGCCTCATATATACATTTTGTTCCTTTAATTGGTTTCGTAAACAATCCATATGGCACCTCAAGGTTTTTCAAATTATAATTTTTTGAATCTGATGGTAGCTTTGTCTGTTCTGGCAGGAAAGCTCAAGCATTAGCTCAAATACAAACTTGGCGGTTTATGGTCAAGGACTTCTGAGGTTGAGCGGTCAGGGTGACGCAATTAAAGCGCAAAGACTTTCCCTTTCACTTTTTTACAACCTTATTGTAAGTTCTTTTCTGAATTATTTTCTGTTAACAGGATCTTTTTTAACTTTTCATATATTTTATGAGAAAATCACCAAAAAGGGCATCATAATATCATCGAACTTACAGTTTGGCTATGAAAGTATTTACTCACTCCAAACAGGACTCAAAAGTATTTTCGGCAATTTGTCCTCTTTATATAGCGACTTACTATTCACAGGTTGGACCGGGTTCTTCGCTTGAAGCTCCACTAGATGATCAGAGTAAAACCATGTGAGTGTAAACTTCTAACCAGTTTGGCTGTGTATAGGTTGAAAAGCATGAACCGTGCATCAGCCAATTTAATTACCCGTTTTTTGGCAGGGTAACAAAACCTCATTGTGAGAGTACAACATGCCCAAGAGATTTGATTTATCCACCAGATGATTGTCATGTTAATGACACACTTTCGTTTTCACTACAGGTAAGAAAAGTAACATTTCAAATCTTATGGGATATGCATAGCCAAGTTAATGTTAATCCACAAACTGTGTGTACCATGTTACTGACTTTTATATGGCTCTGATGTAGTTGGAAACTCGTTATTTTTATTTTAGTGCAAGTTACTAGTCAGTCCTAGAAATCTTTAGTTATGTCAATGTAGTGAGTTTTCTAAACACTGTTTAGCAGGGCTAGGCAGTCGAGTGACCTTTAAAAGCTTAATCATGTAATGAAGGGTAGCAGATCATTTTACCATTTAATATATTATATGTGATGACTTTATACGTTTTAACTGAACAGTAATATAATTCGGCTGCAAATGTGATATAAATCTGATTAAAGCATGAACCTGATTAATCATGGATAGCCCTTTTAGTCATTTGTCAACTTTTAGATATGCCTAAGTCAGAGATAAGTCACCGGAAAAAAAGCAAGGGAGTTGCTGGCTATATTCGATAGACAGACCAACTCTGCTAGATAACAGTAGGATCTTTATCAAATCATGCATAATAAGTTATATCAAATACCCCTATTTTAGTTATAGAAATATGGTATTCGCTTTTATAAGTGTAATTTATTGACTAGTTAACAAATTAAAGCTAATCTGGAGTCTAATCATAAACTCATATGGATCTTAACATGAGTGTAGCTTGGAGGTCTATTTTGCTTCTGTACGGCATGCGTCTCTTCTAAGGTCATGTCCTATGTTAGAAAGAAAACCAATATTCGTACATCTTTTGTTAGGATCGCATTGACCCTTTGATTGATGGACTGTGCTCATAGCCCCTTAACCTTATAGATGTTTTGTATTAAATTAAGAAAGCAGTCTTTCTCAAACACTGGTCAACACAAGTTTTGTTTTTTATATTTTTTTCGAGACAAGAAGTAAAGAACGAAGGTATAAACGTAGGCTGCTACATGAAACGATTTCACATATTGCAACCGGATTAACTTTGTACTAAATTTGGAGGTTTCATTTGACCCTTTCGCAGATTTGCCGTGTCGAAGAAATAGTTGTGACTGGCATAATAAAAGGGAGTATCATTCAGATACACAGAGCAACGAGTGTCACTGTGGACATGGAAGGCATGATAACCGCTTCTGAGTTAGGTATTTTTCTTTAAACCTTTAAATGACGTGTTATCTATGATTAATCCAAATTATGTACAGTAATTTGTTGTATCCGAAGGCAATAAACAACAAAGTAGTAACTTAGAAATTCTCTTGGATTTGTCTTACCTGCCATATCCCATTTAAATAGTTACATCACATGCACATGCGTAATATTTGTGATTGTAGTATTAGTACTAAGTTATTTTACATGGGGAAACAAGCCAAATAAGTCTGATTTGCTACAATGGTTCAGCCTTTGTTGTTTCTACCATAATATGGAAGAAGTGGGGAGCAAGTTAGCATTTCAGGGAAGGACAAAATGGTGCAGGAAACAGCTGGAAATTGCATATTGTGCTCCTTGTCTGATCTATATGTTATATGATACATTACACAATGGTTTATCTTAATAGTCGAGTTTTCTTTATATAACAGATGCTCTTGTTCCAACATATTCAATTTGTCCAGAAAGTTATGATCTGTCCAGACTTTGGTTTGACATAATAATAATACTTGAGATCATTTTTGCAGGTTGTCGAAATGGTTTTGGTTTAGGAAACTATTCAAATGGTGCTGGTGGTGGTGCTGGGCATGGGGGCAGAGGGGGTACTGGATTGTATCATGGAAGATTGAGTGAAGGTGGTAGCGTTTATGGTAAACCTGATCTTCCCTGTGAGTTAGGAAGTGGAACTCTTGGCCCTAATGAGTCTGTGGGACGCGTTGCTGGAGGAGGAATGATCGGTAGTCTTCCCTTTCTGAAATAATTGCGACATCATTTGTCAAAATTGAAATCTTACTCCGTTTTATAAAAATAACATTATTAATAATAATTACGTGCACAGTGATGGGATCTATTCTATGGCCTCTTACAAAGCTTGACATATATGGATCCATGAGGGCTGATGGTCAAACCTATGGGAATGCTACCACAAACAGTAACGGTACTCTAATTGGAGGATTAGGTGGTGGTTCTGGTGGAACAATTCTTCTTTTCATACAATCGATTTCGCTACATGATAACTCCACTTTGTCTGTTTCCGGAGGCCATGGTGTCCCTCTTGGCGGTGGTGGGGGAGGTGGCGGAAGACTTCATTTCCACTGGTCCAAAATTGGTGCAGGAGATGAGTATGTTCCGCTTGCAATGATAAATAGTACCATCAGCACGAGGTAAATAACACTGTTATTACCATCATAAAATATTTTTATATATCATATATATGACTTATAACCAGCGGATCATACGATACCATAGTTTTTTGCTTAACTGAACTTTCTTTATATTTATTACAGAGGTGGTGAAGGAGATGGAGAGGCTCTCCCTGGAGAGGAGGGTACAATGAGTGGAAAGGAGTGCCCTAAAGGGCTTTATGGTACATTTTGTGAAGAATGTCCAGTTGGCACTTATAAAGATGTTGAAGGCTCTGATAGTGATCTTTGTACTCCTTGTTCCCTTGAAAAACTTCCTAGACGTGCATCTTTTATACATATTAGAGGTACATTTATAGTGCCCATCTCATAACATAAACACATGATTCGCTATAAATATGAGAACTGTTTTTTAAAAGAGATTGTGGAATGGTTAGAAAGAGGGAGTGGTTGCAATCCGTGTGGTATAAGAAGAGAGGGAGATCTTAACCGTCCATTGAAAGCTATTGAAATATGAGTGAACGGTTAAAGAGTGGTTCTCATTTGAACTCACCACTATCTAAATTGGGTGTGTTCAGTACGGGATATATTTTTATGTAGAGAACCATGAGAACTAATGCACTTATACGTAGTGCTAAAAATATGTAATGGAAGAGAGAAATAGAGTGTAGCAGGTTGTTACATAACCGCCTTGTTGATCACATTTAAAGCAATAGATAGAAATGGTTATGCAGTTCTAACAGTTCTAAACATAACCGGTTCTGTATCTCTCTCTCTCTATGTGTTTGTGTGTGTGTATGCCATTAAAACATATTGAGTAATGATGTAGGTGGAGTTTCGGAGTCATTTTGCCCATACAAATGCAGATCAGAAAAGTACAGGATGCCAAATTGCTATACGGCTCTTGAAGAGCTGATATACACATTTGGAGGACCCTGGCCTTTTGCTCTTATGTTGTCTTGTGTTGTGATTCTTCTTGGTGTTCTTTTGAGTACCCTTAGAGTCAAACTTGTCGGTCAAGCTTTCTCGTATGACAAAGTAGATTCAGCTGAACGCACTAATCACCACCATTTTCCTTCTCTTCTTTCCCTATCTCAGGTATTTCAAATCATCCTCATCCCTAAGCACTCTTAAAACTTCTTGGTCAATCTTTCTCCTCACTTATTTTTGTATAGGTCCGAGGAACAAGAGGTGATGAAACTCAGAGCCATGTTTACCGAATGTACTTTATGGGCCCCAATACATTTAGAGAACCCTGGCATCTTCCTTACTCCCCTCCTGATTCAATCATTGATATTGTGTAAGAACACTCGTTATTTTAATCACGCATATTTGTAAGAACATTTGATGTGTAATCCAACTCGATTTGAGATGCAGATATGAAGATTCATTTAATAGATTTATTGATGAGATAAACTCAGTTGCCGCATATGATTGGTGGGAAGGATCAGTCCACAGTATACTTTCATTGCTTGCGTATCCTTGTGGTTGGTCCTGGAAACAGTGGCGTAGGAAATACAAAATCAATCAGCTTCAGGAGTTTGTTAAGTCTGAATATGATCATTCCTGTCTTCGTTCATGCCGATCAAGAGCTTTATACAAGGGGATGAAGGTTGTCCACTCCATACATAAATGTCAAGACTAGCATTAAATATAAGCATTTCTGTCATGTTATTTTATTATACTTAGACGGGTGAAAACTGATGCATGCAGGTTGGCGCGACACCAGATTTAACTGTTGCATTCATAGATTTCTTCTTAGGTGGTGACGAGAAGCGTTTAGATATGGTAGCAAGTATTCAGAAAAGGTTCCCAATGTGCATCATTTTTGGTGGAGATGGAAGCTACATGGCGCCTTACAATCTTCATAGCGATACTTTGCTGACAAATCTAATAGGACAGGTCTTTTCTTGTGCTCCATCTTCTCTTATAATTAAGTAGAGGTGTCACCTTAGGCAGGCTAACGAGGTTCTTTGTCTGTACAGACATTGGCTGGTTGACCCGAAAACTTATTGTCCAAATTTCTTTTACAATTTTTTAATGAACAAATAGTTTTGCAAAGATGATTAGGGCTAACCCAGTGCACAAGGCTCTCACATGAGTAGTGTCTGGACTCTGGGGGTGTCAGGCCAACTTGAGCTTGATGCACGCATCGTTACCCTACATTTCTACAAGAGGCTGTTTGCACAACCGGGCAAAATTGATTAACAAATCTAATTAGTTCATTAATAGTTTTTAAAGCAAATAGAAGGGAGGCTTTTTGCATCAAAAGCACACTTCATGTGACTTTCAACCCGTTTGACCCTCATTTTAGATATCTTTTTTTTTTTATTTTATGCTACCAGTTTGACCCGTGTTCTCTTAAGATATCTTTTATTACAAAAACCGATCTGAATGCATCCATAATTTCTACAAGGTATTAAGTTGTGGTATACTTCAATTTCTGACATGTGTACATATGTGGTTGGCCAGCATGTTCCTTCATCTGTTTGGAATCGCTTGGTGGCTGGTTTAAATGCGCAGTTGAGAACCGTGAGAAGCGGATCAATACGGTCTTCTTTAGCTCCTGTTATCAATTGGATAAAAACTCATGGGAACCCTCAGCTTGACTTTCATGGAGTCAAAATTGAGCTTGGATGGTTTCAGGCCACTGCTAGCGGTTTCTATCAGTTGGGTATTTTGGTGATTGTTCTTGATGATCCTTTCCACAACCTACACCACCATGATTTGGTAGAATACAGTGACGAATCACCAAGGTAACTTATTGCATGCAACATCAGTTTTACAGATCTTATTCAATTATTATATTCTTAATCTTTTAGTATATCATCCAGGCATATGGCAGGGAAGACTGTTAAGCAGCTGCAACCGAGTCAATCGTATACGAGTCAAGCATTAAACCGTAAAAGAGTAGCAGGTGGAGTTAATGGTGGTATCATCAATGATGCTTCTTTGAAGTCATTGGAATATCGAAGGGATTATTTCTATCCATTTTCCTTATTTTTGCACAACACTAGACCTACTGGCCGGCAGGTATGTTACTAACTGTTACTTACAGAATGGCAATATGGGTGGATCGGGTAACAGGTCAAATTGGGTAATCTTGGTACAACCAAGCTCAGCTTGACCCAAAACGCTTATCGTCCAAAGTTTGTAATTTTTTTTTCTTCTAAATCTGTCAATATGATTAAAAGTTAAATCATTTCCATATAAATCTAGTTTTTAGAATAATATTATTCAGGAGGTTTATGCATTAAAAATAAACTTTGAGCGACTTCCAGCACGTGTCTTCATAATCTTATTTAGTGTACTAGTTTAGCCCGTTAGAGATATGTAACTGGATCAATCGATCCACAGGCAAATGGGTGGAAATTAAATGGTAGATTAATGTGGTTTCAGGATACCTTACAGCTGTTGATATGTGTGTTGCTTTTATCGGATCTCTCGGTCACACTCCTGATATTGGTTGAATTCTACTGGATCTCTCTTGGGGCTTTTCTAGCTGTTCTGCTTATTCTCCCTTTATCATTGCTTTCTCCCTTCCCTGCGGGTTTAAACGCATTGTTTAGTAGAGGTCATAGAAGGGCTTCACTTGCTCGAATCTATGCACTTTGGAATGCTACCTCTCTTTCAAACATCGTAAGTTTTATATTGATTCTGTTTAAATCTAGTCAAACTCAAAACTCAATCAGCAGATGCTTTAATTTTTTCATATTATTTGACAGTTAATTTGGGGATAATTAATTTCTTTGTATATTTATTGGCTTTATCCAGGCTGTGGCATTCACATGTGGCATTATTCATTATGGATTTTTGTCATTCCAGGTGTACGATGAGGCCAACGCGTGGGAAAATAGGAGGTAAATCTATACTTTATTCAGTTTTTGTCCGTTTGATAAACATGATCTATGTAGTTAACTCGGCCGATATAGCGGTACAAAAAATTGGTCAGAATATTAGTACCAATATTATTGGCGATAGTGACCGATATTTGACCGATATATTACCAATATTCCGTTATCAGTATCTTTTTTCTTAGTTTTTCCATTTGTTTTACTTTTTATTGCTGTTATTAGTGTTTTATGTCTTAATTGTTAGTGTTAAGTATTAGTGTTTTAAGTTTTAATAAGTTCCCACTTGCTACAATAGTTATTGTTTTGCAAGTTGCAAGAGGTTATTTTGTTAATGATAGGAGAGTATATTGAATTGTTAGTGCTAAATTGCTACATGTATGGATTTTGCTTGATATAAAAATTACCGATATCCCACTGATATCCGATATTTTACCGCATTAACCGCTTAGAACATGATTTTACAAGACTATATTTTTATAATCTTAAGTAATTCAATTAAGGAGGTTTATGAATCTAAATATACACTTTGGGAGGTGTTTATTCGTTTTCTTTGTAGTAACTTTTAAGCATTACTGATTTGACTCGTCAAAGATAAAACATAACCGGAATCAAGCAATTTATGAAGTGAAAATTTTCTTGTGAAACCAGTGAGGACGAGGACTGGTGGCTGTTACCGACGCTGCTGGTAATATTCAAGGTGATACAAGCACGATTCTTTGATTGGCATATAGCAAACTTAGAAATTGAAGACTTCTCGCTCTTTTGTCCTGATCCTGATACCTTTTGGGCGTATGAGACGGGTTTATGATAACGCCCACACTTTTTGCAGTTGGCAGCTTTGATGTATATAACAGTTGAAAGGTGGCGGTATATTTTGTGTACATTTGTTTGCTAGTCCTTTTTTTTGATGTTTTGAAAGTACTGTTAGATATAGATAGGTTGATGGTATATAGAGATAAGAGAGGGAGAGATGTTATAAATCTGCCTGTGCAGTTGGTTACTTAAATAGTGTGATTTTTTAAAGATGCATGCTTGGATATATTGATTTTTTTTAAAAGTATTTCATAGTTAAAGCCTGCCAAAACAGCCGAGCGGGTCAAAACGAGTCATTCGAAAGAGATCAGTTTGTTTCTGGTTAAAATGAGTTCTTACCAAAATAGGCCGAGTCATTTTGGCAAACATATATAATAAATGGTTTTGCTTGCTATATTTGTTTTGATGGCTTCCTTAGGTCAAATAAAACCATCAAACAAAAGTGTTAATTTTTTTTTAAAGTGTAATGTGTTTTAAAAGATATGTACTCAAAACAGCCAAACGGGTTATTAAAAGTACTTGGTTTCTGATATTAGAGCACTCACATCTCATCCATCAAATGAGGCCAATGGGGTGAAAACTCTTATCGGGGAACAAAGGAGATTATAAGATTAAATATTTCTATTTTTTATATTTTTAGAACTTTGCAATACATAAGATGGAAGTCGTGGATTCGAGTCCCACGGATGGCGCCATGAAGAGATATATACCCGCGCATGCGCACGGGCCCACATCTCCACACAAGCCAGCACATGGCGCCGACGTGGGCTTCCAGAAGCATGCGCAGGAAACCTCGTACATGACAGCTACCACCCGACAAGGAAAGGGACATCCAGCCAATCAGAGGCGATTATTCCCTGCTCCATGATCACCTGCAGGTACGAGGTACAGAATAGTAGGAGAAAGGACAACAGCGAGACACGTGGACCAATAACAGAGCGACAGCGTAGCGGATGACAACGGTCATGATCGTACAGCCAGCTGTTATTCCTTCTCCATCCAATCACAGGCCACCCCAGAGGCCTATAAATACCCCCCCCCCCCCCGGTCAGACGAGAAAGGGGTATTCATCATCCAAGAGAGAATTTCACATAGTTAAGAGAGATAAATTATAGTCGAAGCGCTGTAACGATTGTGTGTCCAGAGTCTTGTAATGTCCGGTGATTATTAATAAGAATCATATCATTACTCGTGCTTTTATACATAATACATAGTTATATCGGTGTTTCTTCATTGGCGCCATCCGTCTATTGAGCATCTAAGAACTACAAAATACTAAAAAACTTCTATCTTTCTAATATAATAACTATGTCTCTCATACCTCCATTACCGGACTTCCCCAGTGGTAACCCAGGCACCGATGCTGCTCAGGCAGGCACCGGCCAGTCAGGGAACAACACAGAAGTCCAACAACACACAACAAACACAGGTCCGATTGTCACTCCATCCTCGGAAACAAGACGGACCCCATCCTTTCAGTACCTTGTGGAGACGAATCAGGTTTCCCCAGTTGACAACTCCACGCCGATGGTTAGTTCGTAGGTGTGGTACGCTCAACAAAAGGAAGCCCTGAAACGTGTCTACATGCAAAAAATGAAAGAGCAACAACTCAGAGAGACTGCCCGCACACTTTCTTACAGCGAAGGAAGACCCATCAGCGTGTCTGAAGGGCCATCCGGCGCTGCCAAGAACAATGGCGGAAATAACCATGACACAGAACCAACATGGAGGGAAGACTCAGATGAGTCTCAAAGCCGATTCACCCGCGACATAAGCCAGCCCTTGAGCAACACCGTTGACCGAGGGCACTTTATGACCGGTGATGACGACCTTACAAAACCCTATTACCCCCCATCGTTCATGGAAAAATCGAAATTCACTCCGCGCATTGCTCTGGCCCCGCTGCCCCCAAGGACAAAGATCCCAAGCACCTTGGGAAAATTCGATGGCACTAGGGACCCAGACGATCACCTGAGAACCTTCGAGGTCGCAGGAATATGCGCGCAGTGGAGCCTACCAGCATGGTGTCACATGTTTGCGCAGACACTCACGGGTGCCGCGCGAGTATGGTTCGACAACATGCCGAATGGAAAAATAGACAACATCAAAGAATTGACCGATAAATTCTCAGATCATTTCAGCCAGAACAAACGCATAGAGCGCGACTCAACTGACATCCTACAAGTGCGATGGCGTGACAACGAGTCAATCGAAGACTACATCACGCGGTTCAATCGTGAAGCACTCCAAATCGGACCCATCGGTTTCGAACTCATGAAAGTAGCCTTCACACAAGGAGTGCGATGTGATTCTCTCATCCGCACCCTGGCTGGCTGCACAGGAATGCCTAACACATGGGACGAGATCATGAGAGGTGCCAAAAATTATGCCAAAACTGAAAGAGAACTATCCGTCTGGAACCGAGTGCAGGCACCGCAATACACGGACGCTCAAGCCCAAGCCGCGCGCACCAAGCATGGCCGGCAGGACAGAAGGGGAAGAGGATCTGTCTGGAACAGGCTCCAAGGAGGCGTCCAGGCAGAAACCAAACCCACCGAAGTCCACGAGCACAGAAGTAATACCCCACATGATCACAGGCCGGGAAGGAGGAGCAAAACAATTGGACTCCATTGACAAAAATGCCAGCGCAAGTACTGGCAACAGAGAACGTCACCTTCCTAGAGCCCAAAGTGATCAAAGGTAGGGATAACCTCGATCCAGGAAAGTTCTGCGCGTACCATCAAGATATAGGTCACGACACAGATAAATGCTATCAGTTACGACAAGCAATTGAGGAGGCCCTAAAATCAGGAAAACTTGGGCACTTACTAAAAAATGTCGAGCGCAAACAGCACGAAGGGCCACCTCCAAAGAAAATAAAGAATGTTAGTATGATGATACACTCTGATAGGCGCAAACAAGCAAAGCAGAAACCTGAACAACTGGCAGAATGGCAGGAACAGAAAGTGCATTTCCCAGCAGTCAAGGGTGGACCCTCATCCACCCGCGCGCTAATCATCACCACCATTTTCGACCATTACAGAACCACCCGCGCATTCATCGATACAAGAAGCAATTCCGATATCATGTACGAGTAATGCTTCAACCTCTTGGACGAGGAAGACAAGCAGCGCTTGCGCCCAATCAATTCACCAATCATGGGTTTCTCGAATGAGGTCATAACCCCACTGGGGGAAATCTCTTTTCGCCTAACAATGGGGGACAAGACCCATTCAAGAACGGAAGACGTCACTTTCCTTGTCATCCCAGCAAAGTCCAAGTACGACATCATCTTGGGACACGAGGCCATGGCCGCCTACAACATGGTCCCCTCAACAGTTCACGGAGCTATCGGTTTTCCCACTCCAACGGGTGTGGCAATCATATGGGCCAATAGGGAATGTGCCATGACAGAGGAACCCCATCCCGCAAAAATGTTGAAAGCCAGCCCATGCATAGAGCCAGAGAAATGGGTCCTCAACCCTAAGTTCCCAGAGCAAACAATAACACTAGGACCAGTTATCTCCGAAAACATCCGGAATCACCTAAAACAACTCCTGAGAAAAAACATGGATGTCTTCGCATGGCAACCATCAAACATGGTAGGGGTCCCGCGTGAACTTGCCCAGCACAAGCTCAACACCTATCGCTCGGTGGAACCAATCGCGCAAAAGCGCAGAAGTATGGGCGCAGAAAAGGCAAAAGCAATGAATGAGCAGGTCAGTGAGCTACTGAAAGCCGACATCTTGAGAGAAACAAGGTACCAAACTTGGGTCGCAAACCCAGTAATGGTCAAGAAGAGCAACGGAGGCTGGAGAATGTGCGTGGACTACACAGATCTCAACAAGGCCTGTCCAAAAGACTGTTATCCTCTCCAAGAGATCGACCTAAAAATCGACTCCCTCGCGCCATTCAGATTCAAATGTTTCCTAGACGCCTACAAGGGCTACCATCAGATCCAGATGGCGCTAGAGGATGAAAACAAAACAGCTTTCAGGACAGATAAAGGCGTTTTTTGCTACACTAAGATGTCGTTCGGACTAAAGAATGCAGGTGCCACCTATCAGCGGCTGATGGACCGCGCATTTGCAAAGCAAATTGGGAAGAATCTCGAAGTTTATGTGGATGACCTAGTCATCAAAAGCAGAGAAGAGGATCAAATGTTGAAAGACATCGAAGAGACCTTCGAGCACTTGAAAGAAATACACATGAAGCTTAACCCAAGCAAATGCGCATTCGGAATGGAAGAAGGAAAATTTTTAGGGGTGATCGTTACCAAAGATGGTTTACGCCCAAACCCAGAAAAATCCAAGCCATAGCGCAAATGCCATCCCCGTCAACATTGAAAGAAGTCCAAACGCTGAACGGGCGCTTGGTAGCCATCAATAGATTCCTTTCTCACCACGCAAGCAAGTCAATCCCATTCATCGAGACATTGAAAAGTTGTCTACAAAAGAACCAGTTTAAATGGACCAACGAGGCAGAAAAGGCATTCCAGGACATGAAAGCCTGCTTGATGGAATTACCGACGCTCACTGCACCATTACCAAGAGAGCCTCTGACAATGTACCTCTGTGCCACAGAAAAAGCAGTAAGCGCGGTCCTAATGGTAGATCGCAAGCTGGTCCAAACGCCAATCTACTACATCAGCAGAGTCCTAACGGACGCGGAAACAAGATACACCACCATGGAAAAATTGGTGTTAGCACTGGTGCACGCTTCGCGCAGACTACGCAGATATTTTCAGGGCCATTCGATAAATGTGCTAAGTGACTACAAACTGAACAATGTCTTGTCCAAACCAGAACTGTCAGGAAGGCTAGCTAAATGGGCCATAGAGCTGGGTGAGCATACCATTTTCTACAAAACACGACTAGCAATCAAAGGGCAAATCTTAGCAGACTTCATAGCAGAAGTACCTCAAGAAAAGGTTGAAGAGTGCAAAGCAGAGCAAAGCCCACAGCCTGCATGCGATGACAAAGCAGTTTGGAACCTTTACACAGATGGAGCTTCAAATGATGATGGCGCCGGCGCAGGCATCCATCTTGAATCCCGAAGGCGCAGAATTTACCTACGCAATCCGGCTAGGGTTCAAAACGACAAACAACGAGGCTGAGTATGAAGCTTTCCTTGCGGGACTGCGCAAAAGCTGGGCGCTAAGCACATCTTCGCACATGTAGATTCCATGCTAGTGGCGGGGCAAATCACCGGGAAGTACGAAGCCAAAGATCCATCCATGATAACGTACCTCCGGCACGCAAAGGAATTAATAAGCAATTTCTCAAGCTGCACCATCGACCACATCAGCCGCAGTCAAAACAAGCCGGCAGACGCTCTAAGCAAAATGGCATCCACAAGCTTCGGCCATTTAGCAAAAGAGGTCCGGGTCGAAGTCCTAAGCGAACCGTCTGTTCCACCCAAAGAAGTCCATGTAATCCAAACGGGTGTTGACAGCTGGATGACCCCAATAACATCCTACCTCACTACGGGGACACTCCCAGATCAGCGCGCAGAAGCCAAGAAGGTACAGCACAAAGCGCTTCAATACCAAATGCAAGACGGAGTGCTGTACCGAAAATCCTATCTGGGGCCATTATTGAGATGTGTCGATGGAGTGGACGCGGATTACCTAATAAGAGAAATACACGAGGGGATATGCGGGATACATGCAGGGCCACGCATGGTGGTGGCAAAGATCATGAATGCAGGCTACTACTGGCCTGGCATGCACCTCGACGCACTTAAAGTCATACGTCACTGCGACTCTTGCCAGCGCCATGCCCCAAACACCATGCGCCCCAAGAATGAACTCATACCAGTGACCTCTGCATGGCCATTTCAGAAATGGGCCATAGATATCGTGGGGCCATTCCCAATGACCACCGGCAAAAGAAGATACCTGATAGTCGCAATCGACTACTTCACAAAGTGGGTAGAAGCTAAGCCATTAGCAGAAACCACGGCGAGCCATGTGAAAAAGTTTATATGGGAATTCCTCATTTGTCGCTTTGGACTACCCATGGAGAATGTCACGGACAATGGGACCCAATTCGCAGACAAAGGACTCTTAAAGTGGTACGCCGACTTACACATAAAACCCATCTTCACCTCAGTCGCGCATCCATAAGGCAACGACCAAGTAGAGCGCGCAAACAGAAGTCTGGTCGAGGGTATAAAAGCAAGGCTGGGAACGAAAGGAAAGGCTTGGGCTGAGGAGCTGCCGAGCGTGCTATGGGCCAATAGGACTCTAACAAAAATGAGCACCGGCGAAACCCCATTCAGCCTAATCTATGGCTCCGAAGCAATGATACCAGCAGAAATCGGATGCCCATCAGCAAGAGTCCTCTCGGCGAACCACACCGACAACGACAAGGAGCTGCACATCAACCTAGACCTGCTTGAAGAACGCCGCACCCTGGCAGCGGTAAAAGAGGCAAATTACAAAAAACAGTTAGAGGTTGAGCTCAACACTTTCAAGGCAGGGGATTTTGTCTTCAAAAACAACGAGGCCAGTGGCGCGCTGCCAGAAGGAAAACTCACACCCACCTGGGAGGGGCCGTACCGTGTCACAGAAGTCCTCAGAAAAGGAGCATACAAACTATCAACCCTAGAAGACAAACCTATCCCGCGCACATGGAATGCAGCGCAGCTGAGAAAATGCTACATGTAGTGTAATATGTGTCTGTAACGAAGGCTATTTAGCCATTTAATGAGATAACTGCCTTTTTTATGTCTCAAGCACCTATTCCACTAAATATACATTCGTCACACACACAAGGAAACAACGGCATGTGAAAACCCAAATGACATAAAAAACTAAAAATTGCAATGTTAATTTGCAATTTGCTAAAAAGCGCGCTGTATGGTTAAGATACAGCGCGCACCCTAAACATTGTATGGTTAAGATACAATGTCCAAAAAACTAAAAATTGCAGTGTTAATTTGCAATTTGCTAAAAAGCGCGTTGTATGGTTAAGATACAGCGCGCACCCTAAACATTGTATGGTTAAGATACAATGTCCAAAAAACTAAAAATTGAAATGTTAATTTGCAATTTACCAAAAAACACGCTGTATGGTTAAGATACAGCGCGCACCCTAAACATTGTATGGTTAAGATACAATGTCCAAAAAACTAAAAATTGCAATGTTAATTTGAAATTTTCCAAAAAACACGTTGTATGGTTAAGATACAGCGCGCACCCTAAACATTGTATGGTTAAGATACAATGTCCAAAAAACTAAAAATTGCAATGATAATTTGCAATTTGCTAAAAAGCGCGCTGTACGGTTAAAATACAGCGCACACCCTAAACATTGTATGGTTAAGATACAATGTCCTAAAATTAAAAATTGCTATGTCAACTTGCAATCCGCCAAAAGGCGCGTTGTGTGGTTAAGGCACAACGCGCACCCCAAACATTGTATGGTTAAGATACAATGTCCTAAAAGCGAAAAATTGCAAAGTTTATTTGCAATTTGCTAAAAAGCGCACTGTATGGTTAAGATACAGCGCGCATCCCAAACACCGTAAGGTTAAGATGCAATGTCTAAAACTACTAAACGTGCAACACAAACACACCACGTGTGCTACGGACAAAATTAGAATAACATACAACAAGCATGACATGCAAAGTTAAATAAAGACAGGCTACAAACTTCATAGTAAGAACAAAAGAGCCAAATATACAACGCTAACAAACATTAAAAAGTGTTGTTCTTAAACTATTACAGGTCCCAAGAAAAATAAAAGACAACTAATCTACAGCGCCCCGCCCTCAGAGGACGCATCACTATATTCACCCTCAGAATCAGACAAATCCAACTTTTCACTCGGCCCGAGTTGAGCGCCACCATCTTTAGGCTCTCCAGTAGTCTTTCTCATTGCGTACTTGCGCCTGGTGTGCGTCAAACCCTGCTTCTCAAAAGATGATCGCAATGTATAACATGTCGGTTGATCTCGATGGCTTACAACAAAATCAACCAACCCAATGTTCAGACGATCATACTCAGAGGTCTTTTTCTCGAACAGCGCATCCAAGTCTTTGTCATGCAGCGGAAACTACTCAAGCGTTTTCCCATCCTTCGCATGCTGAAAGCCCTCTAAAAAACCAGCCTTGCGCCCCACAAGCTTTGCAGCAGCATTGACTGCAGCCACAGCTGGCGCACCTCGTCACAGTTCTTGACATGATGCGCAACCTGTAAAAGTAAAAGAAAAGGCACTTATCAGTAACAACATAAAGGGGGCAAGAAAGGCCACAAGAAGGAGACACGAGGCAAACGTCGGGGACACAACAGGTCATAAGCCATTCACGGTCCTCATGCGCCAAACGCGCTTCTTCACGGACGTCCAACGCCTCGCCTTCAAGGTCCGCGTTCTGCTGCTGCAGCTTTAAGTTAGACTCCTCTAACTCCGCCATCTTCCCATCCAATTCCGCTATCTTCGCATCCTTCTGCCTAAGCAACTCACGGGCACTGATCAAGGCGTCGTTGCGCTGATCTAACTTCTCGTTCAAACTAACGATCTGCCGCGAAGCATCGCCGTATAAACGCTCAGCCTCCTGCTGTTTCTGTGCCGCAATCTCCAACGTTCTGTTGGTCTTCACGCACGCAGCATCCCATTGTTGCTCCCGCTCGGAGATATGCTTTTCCAACTTATCGCGCTCCTCCCGGAAGGTGGCAGCGTCCCATTTCGAGCGCTTAAGCTCACGATCTAGCCTGTCACGCTCCACGCAAACTTCATCGAACTTCCGGTCAAAGTCCTCGCGCTCCTTAGTCAAAAAACCCCATTGGCGAGCTATCTCAGCCGACGAAGTAGACAGCAGATTGGCCATACTCATCATATTATCTTCCAAAAGTTCCTGGCGAGGACGCGTAGCCTGGTGCTCACGCTCCGCGGGTGGGATAACATTCCCAAGCAGCTCCCGACAATTGTTGACATCTAAAAACCGAGCACCCGCAGTTAACGTCCACCCAGGGACAAAAATGTCCTCGTCAACAAACTCACCAATCTGTGGGGTAGACCCGGAAGGGCCTACCTTGAATTCAGGATGCACTCTTTTCTCGTTAGAGTCGTCATCCACAATCTGCAAACCCCGCGAATCGCTTTCACTTACATCAGGAGGTGACACCCGATCTACACCCAACTCCAACCCACCTGACACTTTAAGGTCAACCGAATGTGCAGGGGCGGAGGAAGTCTGGGGCCCCTGATGTTGCACGGGTGTAATCAGACGAGGGGGAGTAGGCTCTCGGGGCGGCGTCACCTGGCACGGCGAAGTTACCTGCGCAGTCTCACGAGGCGGCGACGGTGGCAACGCAGTCTTAGGAGAGGGGGCTGCACAAGCGGAGTGGCTGGACGCCTATCTGGAGTAGGAGTTCTCTCCACTTCAGTAGGGTTCACCACAAACCCCTCATTAATCGGCGCAACAGTCACGCTACCCTGCGCCCCATCCCCCATCAAATCAGCTGCACAAGACAAAGAAAACAAAATAAGTACGCAGAGAGAGCGGCCTAAACCAAATAAACAATGAGATAACGAAGAATACATACCAAGCAAACTGTCCTCAGAGTTGTGGACCAACTCACCCAACTTCAATTTTTTCCCAACAGGGGACAACGAGCTACTAGCACCAACTCCCCCAGCAGAAGACTTTTGAGACTTGGAGCGCCTAGAACGCTTCTTCTTCTGAGGAGTCGACTCCGGAACAGGCTCAGTCACCACCGTTTCTACAACCAATGGCACCTGCAAAACAATACCCTACGCCATTTCCTTCAAAGAAGCAGCATCCCCTTCCGTAAAAGCATCTGAAAGTTCAACGTAGCTGCGTTCAATGGGGTTGTAATTTTGAAGGTATCTACTAACCACTTCGTGGTTTAAAATAAAAACATAGTCTTCACCTCCAGAGAACCCTCCGCCTCCTTCTACCCGTGGCTTGCGCACTCTCTGGAGGATAAAATCATCCACTTCCGTCTCTTCGTCGCTATCGTCCACCACAAACACAGGCGACAACACCTTCTCACTCCCGCCTGCGGACGACACATGCGGAGAAGACGACGCGCGCGAGTCAGAGGACTCATCACTCGATATAACGATAAACGGATAACCCGTCCGCATGAACATGCTGACAGGAGAAGGGTTATCAAAAAGAGGAGAAGACTCACCTGCTTCAGTAATCAGCAGTTGCGCGGTAGCACCCTCCTGCACAACATGGTCCAACACAGGACGGACAAGGGTGTCCCAAGCCTTCTCTAAGATATACAGCTCGTTGTCGGCGAGCTCCCTAAACACGAAACTCATGTTGTCCCCGCCCAGCAAAAGGCTGTACAAACACTCAACTTCTGTGAACAAGCAAAAAGACAAACAAGTGATCATCACAATCAAAGGCACATAATAAACACATATATAAGGCGAAAGAACCTACCTTTCCCGTCCTCAGTAAGATGGGGATTGCGACCCTGGATGTCGTACTTCATACTCATCCCCGCCATCACCAGCGCAGTCTCAGGGATCTCACATAAATCCACAGGGTGCGCAGTCAATGTCTTGAACCAATCCTGATCCTTATACTCGATCAGTACCACCTTGGCGACTCCCTCATCAGGATTCAACCGACCCATCTCTATGGGAATAACACCCTCGTTGATCCAGAAGAACTTGGGCTTCCACTTACAGAAGCTCTTCACACCGGCCTTTGCACAAGGAGGAACCCCCGTGCGCGGACGGCAAGACAGCCAACTCTCAACAAAGCAAAGAGAGTAAAAAAACATAAAACATGTCCACTAACAGTTCAATCTTGTGGGCATGGCAACAAAACTCGAAAAACATCAAGCGAGACATCAAGCCAGGATGAATCTGATTGACGTGCACACCCACCGTCCGAATAAACGTTTGCAAAAATTGAGTCACCGGAACCCTAAAATTACAGTCTCTAAAATAGGTGGCATACAAACCAACTTTGCCGGCCGGCGGTTCCAGTATGGTCTTGTCAGGGGCAGGAGTCTCCACACCATAAGAAGAGGGGAAAGCATACTCTTTCCGGAACTTCCTAAACTCCCCTTTTGCCCACACCGCCGTCACTTCATTAGCATGGGGCGGACCCTTTTTCGAACCATCGTTCGACTTCCACGAACCTCTACGTTTCTTCTTGGGAATCTGAACAACGTTCTCCATCTCGCAAAGATTAGAATTTCTCTGAAAAGAGGAAAGTTTTTGCAGAAAAACCGAGAGAGAAATTTTTGAATTCTGATATGAAAGAGTGAAGGGGAAGAAAAGGAAATAAAGGGTTTATATAGGGAAGGGCACGTGCCACTAACGGTTACAGTCATGTGGCACGACCAACCAATAACAAGGATACACGTCAGGAGAGAGAAAGAGTGGCGCATGCGAAACGACAGCCTGGTCCTACCACGTCTCTGCAATAGTACAACCGTCAGAGACTTTTCGGCTACCAACCTGTCCCATTGCCCACGCGCCCTGACACTACTGATGCCTGCATTAATTACTGACGTGCGCGACCTGCCCACTTGCAAGAGCACTGCGCAGTGCGCGCCATAAGTTCATCTAACAGAACAAATAACCATTCAACTACGATTTTTCTTTTCCCTTTAAGTGTAGCATCCTACACGCCCCGCATACAGAACACTACACTAGGGGGACTTGAAGAGATATATACCCGCGCATGCGCACGGGCCCACATCTCCACACAAGCCAGCACATGGCGCCGACGTGGGCTTCCAGAAGCATGCGCAGGAGACCTCGTACATGACAGCTACCACCCGACAAGGAAAGAGACATCCAGCCAATCAGAGGCGATTATTCCCTGCTCCATGATCACCTGCGGGTACGAGGTACGGAATAATACGAGAAAGGACAACAGCGAGACACGTGGACTAATAACAGAGCGACAGCGCAGCGGATGACAACGGCCAGGATCGTACAGCCAGCTGTCATTCCTTCTCCATCCAATCACAGGCCACCCCAGAGGCCTATAAATACCCCCCTCGGTCAGACGAGGAATGGGTATTCATCATCCAAGAGAGAATTTCACATAGTTAAGAGAGATAAATTATAGTCGAAGCGCTGTAACGATTGTGTGTCCAGAGTCTTGTAATGTCCGGTGATTATTAATAAGAATCATATCATTACTCGTGCTTTTATACATAATACATAGTTATATCGGTGTTTCTTCAAGGCTAGACCACTAGACTCCATTTCTCCTTGGTAGCTAAACGAATCGTATTTGTTTTAGATACTTGTATTTTTTTCACTTCTATCATTGATTTGTTAAACTAGTTAAGACACAATTTGCCAACCGTAAATAGAAAGACGTAAACTAAATCTAAGCTAAATCCTTTTAAGACACAACTTGGCATTATTTTATCTTGACCAGTCTATAATTTAGCAACTTCTCAAGCCTAGACATTCCTTATCTAGGTAGCATGGTTAAAATAGGTTTACACTCATTGAAATGGGTCATATTGGTGAACAAAAGAATATATTAAAATGGTTATATTTTTTTATTGCTCTAAAGAAGCCAACCAAATAAAAGCTACTCAACAAAATCCACTTTTAAAAATTTGTCTATTCAAAATAGAAAACAACTTAAGCAACTTTTTTTTTAATTAGGAAGAGTATCTAGCAACTGAACACGCCAATGCACGACATTCTACATATTTTAAAATATACATTCATAAAATCAAATAATTTATACACATTACGAAGTGTGAGCCTATGAAAAGTACTTATATGGTACATACGTACATGTAAGAACGTAAAATACATACGAAGGGTCACCCTCTTGGTTTCATTGTCGAGCATGCGGTCAAGGATGTTGAAGCAGAGACGTCGTGTTAGATCAAACCAAAGATGGTGTCATAATCTTGAATGCTGTTTCCATGGACACCCGCCCTCAAAAGCATGTTCCAGTACATCTTCCATTCTCTTAGCCACTAGTATCTGCACCAACCAGCAGTAATATCAGCAAAACTAGCTTCGTGTTGGAATCTTTATCCTTAATACTATTATTAAAATATTATAATTTTCAAAGAACATTACCTAACTTTAAAGAAAATTAATTTTTTGGGATTAAAAAAAGCTTTAGGTTAGAAAGTCAAATCTAAGAAAGAAACCAATTTGCTCAACACCAAAAACAATTTTATAAAGTGTGTATTAACACATGTCAAAACTCAAAATAAGTAAATGACGATAAAAGTTGAATATTAATCCCTTGACTTCAAAAATCAAACTGCATTTTAGTTAATTTTTCTAAATCCTCTAGACTATGCAAGTAACAAATATTAATTCCAGTTAAAAAGATGTCATCTAGCAGACACAGGAGTATATGTTTTCTTTAATTTAAAACATAAACATACCTCCATACTACCAAGAACAGCTGCAGGCACTTCAGCCAAGTCTTTCAGATTTCTCTCGGGCAAGATAACTCGCTTAAGCCCATACCGGTGTGCTGCCAAGACCTGCTCATATGCATGTTAGAATTTCTAAAAAAATAAATAGAATTAAAGGTAAATATTAACAAATATCGGAAAGAAGCAACTGGTGACCTTATCCTTGACGCCACCGACAGGTAAAACCAGGCCTCGCAAAGTCATCTCCCCAGTCATTGCTGTATCTGATCTTACCCTTCTACGACTAAAAAGGGAAACAAGTGCAGTGACAAGTGTCACACCAGCTGATGGTCCATCTTTTGGCACCGCTCCGGCAGGGAAATGTATATGGACATCCCGTCCTTCAAGCAGATTACCACTTCCTTCTGCAGAAGTCAAACTAAGCTCTGTTGCCCTAGCTCTTACCTATTTCCAAACAAACAAAACTCTAAGTCGCATACTTGATCCTACATTGACTGTATAAAAGTAATGAAGGCCAATAAGGATTCCTTAAAGAAGATTGGTTAATGTGTTTCATCAATTAGACGGCCAGGACAAACCATTTAATCAGAACTAAGACAGGATAATAAGTATAAAATCTATAGGTGCCAATTTACTTAGGAATGTATCAGTTTCATTATCTCTAGCTGGTATAACAATAAAGAAACAGCTAAAAGAGAACGCGACAGATGGGTTGAAAGTCGCCCAAACTGGTTAATGCATACACTCATACAGACTTGCTAAATCACTTCATTCAAAACATTATTCGATAAAAATATGGACAAAAGTGTTTGGTCAACCTAACCAGGCCCTCAATCCAATTTGAAATATCACCCTTTTTGACCCATTTTAGCACATATAAATATACAATAAAAATCAACCTCCTCCGTTGTTCCTCATGCATAAGTTTTTGGTCTTTTTTTCATTAATAAACAACTTGAGAAAAAGAAAAGAAATTAAAATGAAGTACCCAAGTCAATGCTATCTGTGCCGATTCTTTGATAACATCACCTAGTTGGCCAGTGAGGTGCAGATCACCCTTGCCTATCATTGATGTAGCCTCAATGAACTGGACTTCACCACCAAAGGAAGTCCAGACAAGCCCTACAGAAATCCCTGGGCTTGCAACTCTTTCTGCGGTTTCTTTATCATCATACTTTGGAGGCTGCATTCGGTTAAAAAAAAAGTTAACCCAGGAACAAAAAAAGAAAGAAGTTCAATAACAATACTTGTATGTTGAAGTAAAACGCTTACCCCAAGTACTTTTTCCAGCATATCTTCATCCACAATTAATGGTGACATGACTCTGAAAGCACTTGATATTTCATGATTGTTAACGCCCATGGGTATGACCTCCATCTCTACTTCTCCTTCGGCAAGTCTACTCTCCAGCAACGGTGATGAAATCTGGTGCACATCTTTGTTAAGTGGAACCACTGTTTGTCCTTGTTCCGCCACTCTTACTGCTGCTGCACGAGCTAATGCTGCAATGTTTCTCTCTAGGTTCCTAACACCAGCTTCTCTAGTGTATCGTTGAATAATAAGTTTCACCATCACCTAACATATTATATGATATACATATGCTAAATCTTCTTTTTTTTTATTTTGAAGAATTTACATTAACTAGAGACAAACTATAAGAAAAAGGAGCTGAGTACCTCAGGAATTTTGAGGAACTCAGAATTCAAGCCATGCTGATTTAGAACACGTGGGATTAGGTGGCGCATTGCGATATTAAGCTTCTCTTCAGCTGTATATCCAGGAAGCTCAATGACTTCCATCCTGTCTAAAAGTGGAGGAGGAATTGGCTGTGCCCTATTAGCAGTCGCCACGAAGATCACTTTCGACAGGTCAAAAGGAACATTTAAATAGCTTTAAGAAAAGGCAAGAATTAAGGAATCAACATATGAAACAAAGCGGTAAGTTACTCTCAAATTCAAATGATATGGTTATATGGTTTATCTTGATTCTAAAACTTGTTGCCACATTATCTATTGCATTTAACCAAGTACCCACATATCCATTAATAGCTAAAAGTTTCAATTAACAGTTAAACTATTAAAAAGATCAATAGATTTCCTAAACTAGGATACTGATCATTAAATGATTTATTTTGCTCAGGATCGAGAACCTCCAGTAGTGCTGAAGCAGGATCGCCACGTACATCGGATCCTGTTTTATCAATTTCATCCAGCAACATAACAGGGTTGCAAACAGAAACTTTCTGAAAGAAACACAGAAAATAAAATAAAGTCAAAATGAACACACAAGTTATTTGGTATGGTAATCATGATGAAATATATCTTTACTTAAAATAGAACACCACCTTTAGTCCATCAATAAGCCGGCCCGGCATGCTGCCAATGTACGTCCTCCTATGGCCTCTAATATCAGCCTCATCTTTCACACCACCAAGGGATATCCGTACAAACTTCCTACCCAAAGCAGCAGCAATAGACGACGCCAATGATGTTTTCCCGACTCCTGGTGGGCCCACAAAGCATAAGATAGGGCCTCTTGCATCTGGCTTCAACTGCAATGCAAAATTCAGAACTCGATTCATTACAGAACTGATCAATTACAGAAAATGAATTAGATTGTTGGTCAACCTTGCGAACAGCTAGATATTCAATGATCCTTTGCTTGACTTTTTCTAAACCAAAGTGGTCACTGTCAAGTCTCTCCTTTGCGGCTTTTAGGTCTAATTCTACTTCTTCACTGGTTGTCTGCCACGGTAAATCAGCAAGAAGCTCAAGGTATACACGAGAACTGTTATATCCAGGTTGCTGAGGTTGCATTTTCTTCAATCTCCTGATGGAACATTACAGTAACGGTTACAAAAGAAATAACAGAAAAACTTGGTACTAGATGCATTTAGATAATAGAAGATGTATCCATCTGACCCAAACACAGATTTTTCCTTTTGCATACATTTTTAAGCAATTTATTACAACTGACAACAGTAAGTTAAACCATAAGCAATGGCAATAAAATCCCACTTTATAAGCAAAAACAACATATAGTCCTTGTGAAAAAAAAAAATCATAATGATAGACCTTAGTTCTCTCTGTGCATGCTTCCAGACATTTGGAGGCATTCCAGCAGCTTGCATTTTTCTTTCAAGGCTAGCTACATCATCATCTTCATCATCATTGTCACCAAGCTCTTCTTTAATAGCCCTCATCTGGTTATAACGTATAAAGTGTAAACTAAGAAAGTAGAGATATAGTAAACAAATTTTCGCCCATGAATTAGATGAGAAAGCAGACCTGCTGACGAAGAAGATACTCCTTTTGTGATTTTGACAGCTGTCCTTCAACCTTTTTGGTTATCTTCTCTGCCACCCGTATCGACTGGTACAAGTTATAACAACCTCGTCACAAAACTAGTCACTCAGACAAAAATGGCAAGTATTTTAACCAACATTCATCAGTTGATCTATAAGGTTACCTGTAAGTGCCTCTCCACTAATTCTGTGGCTTTTGAAAGCCTTACTTTAACATCCACAGAATCAAGCATAGACAGCTGCTCTTCAAAACTAATCTCAAAGCTTGCAACAAATATGTCTGCCAGTTTGTGAACAGGGACTGTTTCCAGAAGAACTTTGGTTCTCCCACCCGTTTTTTGTTTCTAGGAAAAGGAATACAGAAGAAGACAGTTAGGCAAATCCAGTATATCTTTTCAATCTTCGACTCAACAGTAATGTCACATGATGGGAGCATGTGTTGAATGTCACACTAGAGTGCAGTAGTGTCAAACCCCTAACACAAGCAATTGCGCGAGTAAAAGGATTGGTGTCAGAACAAAGTTTAAGAAGCTGTTTCCTTCCAGATTATGAGACAAACTACTTTATTCCATAAACCCGGGAAACAAATGCAAGGCCGTACAAGCAGTAACAACAGAAAAGCTGGTATGCGATAAGAGGTGATGCGCAATCTAGAACCTCAATATATGACATGCTATTTCTTTACGGGTGCATATAAAGCAAGCCAGTGTGATGTGTATGAAGAATTAGTAAACATAAAACAAAAAAAAATTCTAATAGATAAGGCAAAACGAAGAGTACCCCCTTGGAAGAATAAACTCTTGCTAAATATCAATAAAATTGGGCATGACTATGTACCAGCAAATGATTTTTAAATTCAAGTTTTGCAACTCCAAAGGAGATGTATGCTAGTTCATATATTTGATGTTTGGTTTAGGAAAACGGGGCATGCCACACAAGCCAAGCACCAAGGCCCATTTGTGTGTTACCGTCATGCATGAGCCATCATGACTGCTATGGTATTAAAAGTAGATGGCCTGGAATGGCAAAGCTTACTGGGATGAGAATGGTCAACTTGTACCTTAAAGAGTGATCATGGGCGTCTTTGTCCACTCTATTTGCTATAAAACATGCCCAGTGATGTTCACTGCTAGAGGCTTGCTATAAACTTGTATCAATATTCTTCCAGAAAGAGGTACGTTTCATAAAAGTACAGACAACCACATTACTGTTTCTATCTAAATCTTATTAGAAAATAGCTGCAAAAGTAACACAAGAGATAAAGTACGCATTTTAATTCCTAAGTCGAATTGTAAATGTTTTTTACAGAGCCAAGGAAGTATTCTTTTTTACCTTTTTACTATAAAACTCTCTTTTCTTTTTTGTTTTGATGTATATCACATTAAGAAACAGGACAGCATATTCAAGTATTCAACCGTCAAGTCTAATTATAATGTCTATAGTCAGATTTCAGAGGCCATCAAGTCTTTAGCTTGGTCACATTTGAGCCCACTTCCTACGTGGCAATGCCCTGTAAGTGTAACCCTGGAGATCTTAATCTTACTTTCACTTGTCTTCTCTAAGCAATGTTAGAATTACGAAAGTAGTACAAGGTACAAACTCTACCAGAAGCATAAAATAAGACGACATATTGATGATCAGATCAAAAATAGATTTATCAAGATGTAGCTAAAAAGGTGAAATCATGCACATTGAGTTTTAAAAGAGACTAACAAGTAACAAGCACAAATTCCACGAGATACCTCCTTTTTCTATCAAAGTGAATCAATGAAGAGAAAAGGATAATATGACGAAAATAATAAAACAAAAAGATAAATAACAAGCCTTTTCATATTAGATAAATTGGAGGAGGCTATATATGAATCATAATGGACAAGTGAAACCAGAGAGAGTCTAGCATTAATCAATTTTACCTGCTCGAGAATTGAAATAAGCTCCATGGCAGTTACTTTGAATTGACGAGACAGTGATATGAAATCTGGGTCTTGTTCAACTTGCTCTCTCTCTGATTGAGATTAGAAACAATAAGAAGCTAAGCATGATGAACGTATGTAGAAATTGTTTACAAGGGATATAAAGTAAGCAGATGCAATAATCGGGTAGTGAGGCATACCAGCCTTCGTCATATCAAGGGAGGATATTCTTGCAGTAGAATATGCCCCCTTTGTATTAAGCTCCATTACACCAAATCTGCATAAACCTTCAAGAATAACTGTGTATGTGACCCTCCCACTTGGTTTTTCAACTCCTCTTGACAGATGTAATGCACGAGCCGCAACACCCCTAGCATTAAAATATTACACTACGTCAGATCATGAACATGTGATCAACAGGGAAAGATAAAGGACAATCATATTCCACTAAAAATATGTACCTTGTATGCCAATGAATAGGTTCTTGTTGACTTTTCCCATCAAGCTTGTGAGACACCGACATACCTGTTTGATTCTTTAAGCTTTTATCTCCCAAATCTGCCCCTGCATCTCAACAGGAAAACTCCATTATAATGAGTGGTTATAAACACTCTTCCAGGTAAATGCAAAAGTCATAAACTTAATCACCTTGTGTTAACATGGACCCCACTGATACCGTTTCTGCAGCATCTCGAACCGGCAAAATGCCAATCATACCTTTCTCCTCCCTTTGCCACAATTCTTGTTCCACCAGCTTAACACTGAAATAATCAGAACCACCAGTTACATTCAATCAATAACATCCCACAGACTGGCTAAATCCTTTCTAAACTTAACCACAAAGCTTCCACGTATGTCCTCTCAATCTCAACAAATACTCAACTTCCCTGAGAAATCTAACTCACTTTCACATGCAAAAAAGCATCATCAAACAATTAAACCAGTAACCCTAATTTGGACGTATCCAACTACAAAAACAAATTTTCAACAAATTCGCTAATAATTACATACAAAACATCCAAGTAACACAAGGATTTCAGTACAGATAATCATAAACTTGGTTTTAAATTGCGCGATGCGCCTTGATGCGTTTTGGTCCAAAAATCCGATGCGCGATGCGTAATGCGTGATGCGCACGCATCACGTAAACTATACGAATTAATTATTAAATTAGATATACATATAAAGACACTTATAACACACACTTGTAAAACATACTTAGTCTTTAAGATAACAACACAGTTATAAAAAAACCATACTTAGTCTTAAACATAACAAGATAACAACAGACTTAAAAGTTAAACATACACCAAAGAAAATAAACTAAGAAGAAGAGTGTTGATTTTAAGTGGAAAGTGTAAAGAAGAACAAAAAGAATTTCTAAAATCTAAACATCCGATGGTTTTTCTTTGAAAAAAGAATCCTTGGCTGCTAAAGTTTAGAGAAAGTAAATGTTGGAGTCTTGGAGAAAGGACAGGTCTGATGGAGTAGGAAAGTAGATAAAAAGATAAGATCTAAAGATTTTAATACCAAAAAAACTCTAAACTCCAAGTTCCAAGGCTACTTCTATGAAAAGCACACTTTTGTATATCCAGCTTTTTTATTAAATTAAAATGGTTGACCAAATTTCATTTTGCACGCATCAGGTCGCATATTGCGATGCATCGCATCATGCGATTTCACCGCATCACCGTCGCATCACGTAGTCTGCTCGCATCGCTCCACATGATGCGACCTCCTGAGCGCATCGTGCGCATCACGCATTATGCGCGCATCATGCGCGCATATTTTAAAACCAAGATCATAAATACGAGTTAAATTCAACCCATAGCCTACAAAATGGCAAAATCCTTTCTAAACCTAACCACAAAAGCTTCCATATATATCTTCTCAACAACTACTAAAGTTCTTCAGTAATCTACCTCACTTTCATACGCAAAGATCACCATTCACAATTAAACCAGTAACCCTAATCTGCAGATTGAAACGTGTGCTATTGTCCGATTGTTTTAAAGTGCTTAATAACATGATATGGTGGGACATCCCTTGGGCCAGACTGCCGAACACAGCTGCTGAATTGGATGCTGCTTCCAGTCTCTGGCAGCTGGTTAATTCAGTCAAGGTTGGGGCTGCAGACGACGTGTGGATGTGGAGATCAGGTTCGGGTGTGGTCGAATTTTCTGTTAAAGCTGTACGGTTGGAACTGAGCCGACATGGTCTTGCTTCTCCACTGCAGTCTTCGTTTTATTGGAGCCGCATTGCAACACCAAAAGTTAACTGTTATGTGTGGCGCGCGATTGACAACAACATTCCGACGGCGGAAACCTTGGCGTTTAGGGGGGTTGATGTAGGTGATGGGTTATGCAAAAGATGCGGAGTCGAACTGGAAACAACGGGTCACATCCTAATTGATTGTGTATGGGCTAGAGCTTTATGGTGGAACGTCCGAAACTGGTTGAAGATTAATGACGCTCCTGTATTCAACTCGGTGCAGCAGCTAATTGAATCTTGCCTGAAAATTAACCGTCGTCCAGAGGTGATCAAGTGTATTTATGCGGTTGCTCTCCTCACGTTGTGGAAACTTTGGTTGGGCCGTAATGAGAAGCTATTTAACGACGTCAACAAATCGACAACCGTGATCCTAGAAGAAGTAAAGGTGGAATCGTATTTATGGATGATTAAGAGGGGGCGACAACCGAGTCTTGACAAGAATAAGTGGTGGAATTTCTCAATTTTTGATAACGGGTAAACATCTAGGGGGGTTGGGAGTTATAGGCCTTGATGTATTTCAATTATTGTAAGTTGGGTGATATGTGTTTGGCCTAGGTAGTAATTCGCTAAATGGGCTCGGGGGGTTGAACTTGTATTTTTATTTTTTGGTGGTTATGAATAAAGTGTCCCGTTTGATCGTTCAAAAAAAAAGCTACAAACACAAATTTTCAACAATTTATCTTAGAATCACATACAAAACATCTAAACAACACATGGATTTCTAGTACAGATAATCAGAAACCTACAAAATGGCAAAATCCTTTCTAAACCTAACAAAAAAAACTTTCAAATACATCTTCTCAACAACTACTCAAGTTCCTTCATCAATCTACCTCACTTTCACAGGCAAAAATCACCATTACACAATCAAACCAGTAACCCTAAGTCCCTAATTTAACCTTTATCCAGCTACAAAAACAATTATTCAACAAACTCCCTAGGAATCACTACTAAAACATCCAAATAACACAGTAACTTCTAATACTGTAATACAGATACTCAGAGTTACCAGTTACTTTCAACCACAGAATAGCTTAATCCTTTCTAAACCTAACCATCAAACCAGTAACCCTAATTTAAACTTCATACAGCTACAAAAACAGCTATTTCAACAAACTCCAATAAAACCACATATAAACCATCCAAACAACACATAATTTCAGCTCAAATTCTATCATAATAATCCTATTAATTAGAAATTAAAAAACACAAATCGATAAAATTAAGCAACCTGCTGGGAGAAGTGCAACGGATACGAATAATCGCACCAGGCAGCAACACTTTGTTCCGAAACGGAAGGATTCCGATCCGATTGGGAAGCTCAACCGGTTCCGCCATTAATAATAATAATAATAATAATAATAATAATAATAATAATAAATTTTCAACGAATTTGTACTGTGTGAATATGTGAGGTGTGCGTGTGTTTATATAGGGTTTGAAGGAGCTGAAAGAATTGGTGACGACGATGATAAGGATGTTAAGATGAATGGTTTGTTGGATACTTTATTAACGACGGCTTTCTGTTCATTGATTTTTCTTTTCTTGATAATAGATAATATTTTATTATTAATATTAATCGGTTTTTTTGGACCCAAGGCATTATAGCCTAGTGTTATTTTGGTGGTGGGATAAGACTTAGGGGCCATGAGGTCCTTGGTTCGAATCTCACAAAGGGGGTTTTCTCATAATTATGAGTTTTCTCCTCAATTGGTGACTTGGTGGTGGAATATTGATCGTGTGGCAACACTGGTGGCACGATGATACTCCAGTGTTCCGTGAGTGATTCCAATTTGTTGGCCGTTAAAAAAAAAATCGGTTTTTTGGAATTTTATGAGTGGGTACTTTATGTTTTGGGATTTTATACATGTAACCTCTTCTTCTTTCTTTTTTCTAATGACTGAATGACCTTTATATCCGACGTGTTTTATAAAATTTGTGTGTTTGAGTTGACATGTTTAATTAAATAGGGGGTGTTTTAGTTGACTTATTTAACTTGTTTGATTAATCTGATTGAGGTTGATCTGTCAAAATGTTTAGTTCAATAAGTCCACTTGTAACCTTTTTGTGATATGTTTGTACAATTTTTATTACCCGTCAACTCGAGGAACACGTTTACCATTTGATTACTGCATGCCAAAAGGAGTTAATTGGGTCGTGTTAGGGACACACAATAATAAGTGTGTGCGGTTATGGTTGATGTTTCTGACACATACAAAAATATAGGTCGTGTTTGAGTTGAACATGTCAACTCACGAATCTGATATGCTTCAGCCTAATAATGTGAGTCAAAGTGTATTTTAGACGAGTTAAGCTAGAAAAGAGCAAATTCTTGACTTGTCGCTAACAAATAAATTTTATTAACTAACACGGTTTTGTAACAACTTTTAGTTTTTAAGAACAATTGAGTTGTAAATGTTTAAATAATTAGTTATAGCAAGTTATTTAAACTTATATATTTATTTTGTTGGTATAAATGTTTAACTATTGGGTATGTTTGGCAAGGAGCTTTTAAGAGCTTTTAGGAGCTTGAAGCTTTTAACAAAAAGCTCCTACTTAATAAAAAGCCTTGTTTGATTGAAGGAGCTGGAAGCTTTTAGGTTGGAGAAAAAACTCTACAGTGAAAAGCTACTAGTACTAGCGTTTAAGAAAAAACTCCCACTAGCTACAAGTTTTTAATGATTAAATGACACAAATACCCATTCTATTTTTTCTAATAAAATAAAAACTTTCCTTACAAGCTATTAATTATGCCCATTTTGGTCATTTTATACATTTTATTAAAAGCTCCAGCTACTCTGCCAAACACCAAAATATATTTAAAAAACTTCCAGCTTCCAGCTAACAGCTTGCAGCTACCAGCCACCAGCTAGTTTTGCCAAACATACCCATTATAAGCTAATATGGTTAAGGTTAATATCTGTGATGACAGTAATAAAGTTCACTACTAAGATCCTTAACAAAGGAAAATTTGTAATTTTAATGTATGAATGAAAAGGTTCGGAAAAGAGTAAAGAAACATAATAGTATTTTTAAAAATAACCATAACTTTGTAAGTTTGTAAAAACTAAATTAATTTAGTTTTCCACTAAATCAATCCAAATCGGGTGTGAAACCTTTATTATGTTCGGCTCACATGGACTCATTTGCCAATTATAAACTTCTATTTTATCGTGTTTAGATTGTCAAAGTCAAGAAGACAAATGCATTACTACTTATTTTTTTTCTTACCACATTATTGATATCGTCACTTTTGATGATCTAATATCCATGACATCATTGATAAAGAAATGACTTGTGGTCTAATATCTTCAATTGATATAAAGTATTTAGGTATATGTCGATTACAATAAGACAAATGTTATATATATATATATATATATATATATTGTGATATGGTTTGTTGAAATCCAATACTATGGCTAGGGGTGTGTATGGGTCGATTTGGGTTGGTTTTGGCCTAAAATCATACGTATAACCGATATGCCGGTTATATCCATAAGCATAACCAATCGGTTATGGCGGTTTTGGTCAATCGATTATGAAAGTTATAGTGGGTGGTCATGGGTCGGTTAACCATGAAATTTGGCCTAACTAAAAATAGTTCAAAACAATAAAATTGTGTATTATTTAGGTCTAAAAGTTTGGGTTTGAGTTTTTTTTTAACAAGTAATAAATTATTAGTACACATTTTTATGTATAATTATATTAAATACCATCAAAAAGTACGTATAATTTATACTATTAATATTGATTATTACTAGATTCAAACAAAACGATATGATATAATCTTTAAATTCAAACAAACTATCAGCCAGTACGATATGATATAACCTAAAAATTTAAACAAACGTTCATGGTGAAAAGTCCAAAATCCGACAAAGATTTTACTTTTACTACATCTCGGTTCGGTTATGGAAGGTTAGGAAATATGGATAACCATAACCGACCCACTACTTTCAGTTTTTAAAAAACAATTACTTGACCATGTGGCTTTTTATTTGGTTTTGTTATTTTGGTTCAATTAATTTGGTTATAGTTCGGTTAATTCGGTTTTTTACTCACCCCTAGTTATGGCGGTAAGTGTATTATGTTATATTCCATTTAGTCATAAGTATTTAGTTTACTCTTGTTATAAAAGTATTAGTTTAGATGCATATTTATTTTATATCACAAATGTAAAGACAACGCTAACTAATTCTCAATCGATGAAGTTTTTTGCATTACAAGTGTTATCATGACAAGAGGGAAATCTAAAATCATCACATATAAGTTTTAAATATGTATTCTTAGGATGAATCAGTTCATTTGTGTTAACTCGCAAAAGTCTTGTGGTTTGACTTGATTTTTACAAAGAAGTTTTGTGTTTTGTTTTGTATATCTAGAACGATTGACTATAGCATATTTTTCATGCCACTAGATAATGTTTATAAAAAATGAAAAACGTTTATAAAAATGACATATTGAAATCCCCCTAGTAGTAAATTAGCAATGCATTTGGGTTGTTGACTTTGACAATTTAAACATGAAAATTATTGGCCAATGAGGACATTTGTGAGCCGAATATAATAAAGGTTTCACACTCATCCGATTTGGGTTGATTACCGGTGAAAACTAAATTATTTATTATTTATTTAGTTTACTAGATTATTCCGGAGATAGACAAATCTAATTTAAAATCACAAAATGTGTGTACCATAAAAAGAATAGGTCGTTTTTTCAGGATTTCTTTTTTAAAAGATCAACACTCAATAACTCATAAAACCTACTCAAATGGGTTGGTTGCTCTTCATCACCGATTGCAGGCCTTCGTCTACTCAAAAGACGTTAGCATTTATGAAAATCAATCAAATAGAAAACCTAATAATTAAAAACAGAGATCATCGAAGATAAAGGCAGATTTGTATTCGTGGCCTGAAAAACCAGCCGGAGACGAAACACAATTGACCTCCTATCTCCTTTCCATATTTCTCTCTCTAACCCCATATATGAGAGTTTGGTGGCGGTGATGTTTAGAATCCCAGAAACACAAACACAGCCATAGAAAATAAGACCAACAACCTAAACATCTTATACAACTGTTATAGTTTGCAACGTGTCTTCATTTTGGACACTTTGATTTCTTCTTTTAAACCCCTCATTTACCTCTATGTTCCGTCTCTCTCTGTCTTCCTTTTTGCTTTGACAAAATAACACAAAGTGGTTCCTAATTGTAAGTACTTATAATTAGCGAATTCATCAGCGCATTTCATTTCGATTTGTTATGGTATTAGTTTGATATTAGGTACCCAGTACAATTAATTTAGATGATGCTCAAAAATTAGAATTGGTGGAAAATAGCTGAAAGCTAAGGTCTCAAATCACAAGACGATTGTCACCAAAAAGCCTCCAGCTTAAGTCCAGCTGCACCACATTCATCTAACAGCTGGCCTCCAACACAAGAGAAATACTACCCACAAATATTTAGTCGTTTTCAAAGTTTCCACCTTTAAGCAAATCATATATTAAGCCTCAGAAAATTGTTGGATCACTCTTACACGAAAAATGATTACTGCTGCAAAACAAAGGGGAAGAAAAGTGTACAAGTTGTGGAGTCTATCCTACCCCAAAAAATTTAATCTGACATATTCCAAAAGTATCATTGGGGTGCAGGGAAGTGTCTAGCTAGTAGGTCAATCAAAGAAGATTGTGTAAACTTTCAAAAGGGTTTAAGTCAAGATCGATGAAGAAACTAGTAGTTCAACACCCAAAACTGATGGTTAACAACTGTTGTCTTGAAAAAACAACAGTTTCACCAGGTTTCCAACAATTTTTCACTTCTCAAAGTCCTTCAAAAGCTTGAAGGCCAAAACCTTGTCTTTGTCCTTAAAAGAAAATCTAGATATTGATAAAAGGCTTTGCAACAATTTCCACATCACTGAGTTGTCAATATTCAACGGAGGTCCAAATAGCAGCCTCAAATCTTCCCTATTCCATAAATTCTAAGAAAGGCAAGCACTTATGGATAAAAGATGTGATAAACATGTTATTGAAAGATGGTTCTGAGGTCAGAATGATTGACCAAGATGTTTGTGTAAAGTCATGGCTAACCTTCTGCTATAAAAGACCCAGATGAAGATTTAGCTGCAAGTTTGAGCTGGACTCCGACCAAAGAAAGACTACCAAACATCAACAAAGAATAAAAGCAAGTACAATAAGAGTGATTTGGCATCAGTAGTTCTAGCAAGGAGATTTTTAGGTTACGTAAGAATTGCTGATGATGAAAGCCAAAACCCATGTGCCCATCTGTCTATGGACTTGAAGAATAAAGGTTCAAAGGATAGCTGGTCATTGTTTCATTCCCCCTTGAAAACTTCAACATCAACAAACTGCAAACTATTGCTTCACTTATCTGCTAGATTCAAGACCTAAGACTGAATTAAAGAGCTGGTTTGACCAGTCAACTGTTGGATTAGTCAAACAGTACTACGAATACAATGAAAACTCAAACTACCGGATTGAAGAGATAATGGTCAATGATAGTCAAATAGTTGGTCCTATAAAGCTGTTTTGACAAACTGCTGGTTCACACCAACTGTTTATCAAAACCGGTTGTTCTAGTAATTTAATGTATTTTAGCTGTTTTGTATTTGCAGCCCAACAGTTAACAACTATTTGCTATTACATTCATGTTGTTAGGGGTCGCTTTCATGGTGACGTCACTAGCTGTTTCGAGTATGTCTATAAATAGAACAATACATTCAGTACTTGTGCTAACACATACAAAAACACAAAATCAGTTCACCTGATTGAGATCACCGAATCCAACAAGAGAAAGCATGAGCGATGTGTATAAGAAAGGGAGTAAGAGCAACTAGTGAGCGAGAGTGTATGATCAATGTACTCTGGATTATAATAAATTTGTGTTGACATCACCCTATATATCAGCTTTGTTTTTATCTTATTAACGTGTGAAGATGATTATTGTTGTTAATTTGTTTACTTAGCTTAATTTGTTTAATAAAACTCATTTAAGCAATCACAAATCACACACAATTAACTCTCTCAGATCCAATAAAAGGATTAAAACCAAATATCTAACATCTGGGTGATAGCATTCGCGATCTTCTACTAAGTTTGATACCTTTTTTCTGTCTTCTTGAACCTTACTCATGTTTCCAATGAATTTTTACATATTTATTTTGATTATGGCTAACTAACCGCCAATAGTTGGTTCGGTAGGATGAAGTCTAGTATTTGTTAAGTTTGAATGACTATGTTTATGGAAGTGTGATTTATTCAATCTTTACCATTGAACTTGTGATGTGTAACACCCCACCCGTTCTAGGGCTGACGTGTCACTTATATTAATCAAAATTCAACACATCAATTCGTAATTAATAAAACTTTACAATGATTTAAAACAATTACAAAAAAACATCATTAAGTTTCGATAAAAAAATATAGATTTGAGTCTCGAATTCCTTGATCTTTATTCCCTTGAGCACACACTTTTAAGACTTCTTGGATTTCCTGAACCTAAAGTACATAAAACACATGTGCACGTCTGAGTAAAATTTACTCAGTGGGACAACAACAATACAATTCCTAACAATATCTGTATATATGTATACAAACAATCAGTGGCACATTCAGTGGTTCATATTCAGTGGTTCACTTTCAGTAGCACGTTCAGTAGTTCACATAACACATTCAGTAGCACATTCAGTGGTCACCTTTCGGTGATATTAGTAGTTTCAGTGGTCACCTTGCGGTGATATTAGTGGTTTCAGTGGTCACCTTTCGGTGCAGTAGTTTAGTGGTACAATCAATACTTATATACAAACAATACTATGTAATATATCAAATCAATATCGAATTTGAATTCTCGCCTACGAAGTAGTAAAGAATCCAAACCCGTCATGCAATGTTGTTTAGAGTCCATACCTTATTTGCAAATCAAAACCGAATAATCCTTATGCTCAATGTTGTGGAACCTACAGTTACCAAATTAACTTCAATTTCTATTAAGTTTAGTGTGCGTGCAAAAGTTTCTGGCGACTGAACTTGCTCTTAAATTTAAAAATCATATCCTTTTGAATAACAAATTTACGTATCTTTGTAATTTATTGTAACAAAATATACACATATGCTTTACTTGGTGGTATCAATAGTATGTACAATAAAACCATTAATATCAATTAAAAACCTTTGTAGAAATTCATAATTACAGTAGCACTATTTACAAAACATTCATGACCATTTGAATATCTTATTTAATAAAATTAGTTTTATCAAGTTCATACATACGTACCTATATATATGAACACTCAAGACAAAGAAGATTTATTTAACCTTACTGATAGCTTTTGTTAATTCAAAAACAAAATTTGTGAATGACCAATAATTTAGACGGATTCTAGTTGAACCAGGAGGTTGAGAAGAAGCTCATTATCGTGTATTCTTGCATCAATAAAACTTTAGTCATTAAAAATATATACGATATGCAAGTCCTATCAAATCTAACGTGTAAGAGTGTATAATACGTAGGATGGAAACCGAGATGACGTTACCTTAAACCGGTGGTCTACTGCAGGGGCAGACCTAGGCCTGCCCAAGGTGGGCGGGCGCCCATTTGAAAAAGAAAATTTTAGTTTTATACACACGCGTTAATCCTGTCCGCACCCCTTGAAAATTTTCAATCGCACCCCTTGATTTTTGAAAACAATGTTTTCGAGAAGGTATTTAAAAGGAAGCATACGTCGAGAAGCAGATGAAGGACATGCGGAGGTTCACCGGAAAATATAACTGGAGCACTTTAGGAGTTTAGGTAAAGAAGAAGATAATAAATAGGGTGATGGGGGTATTTTCGTAATTGAGCTACTCTATTTTTTTTTAAAGTGGCAGCCAAGTAGAGGGTTTTTTAAATCAGTTTTTACCATGGTATTTGATTTAATAAAAAGTGTCTAGATGTATTTTTTTAACTAAAAGTGGGTTATATTATATGATAAACAAAGAGGCAATATATAGCCTTAGGAGTTGTTTGGTAGTCTCTGAATGGTTATTAAAAGGCTACATCTGAATTGTTCATAGTCTCTTAATGGTTTAGATGTAATCTAGGTATGAATGGTTAAGAGGTAATATCTTAATGGTTGCACCATTGAGACTTAAGGTTACCTCTTAACCATTCAGAAGTTATGGACCATTAAAAGCTAGCCTCTGAATAGTCACGGTAGCCTCTGAATGGTTATTAAGAGGCTACCAAACAACCCCTTAAACAAAAACAAAGGGGCATCTTTTTTAAGGGCTAATTTCCTACACCCTTTTTTACTCCTTTTACACCAATTTTTGCTCACCAAGGTGAACTCCCGAAACAAAGGGTCATCTAATATATAATAATGGTCTTCAAACGATCACCATGTGACTTGGTAAAAAGGTTGCTGCAAGTCTGCAATATTATCCACTAATGTTTTCAAGACTTGGTCAAACTGAAATACCACTTGTAACATTATAATATACCTAAAGACAAAAGACTCTTCAATACTCCATGCAATGCAAATGTAAGGACATTTATTTAAATTAATTTTGGCTTTTCGTTTCTTTTTGTTGATTATATAATTTTATTATCATTATTTTTGCCATACGAGTCGACCTGACCCGACTTGGGCCACCTGATCGATAAACGACCCAGGTGCTTAGAGATTCCGCACCCCATGAAAACAATTTTCGGGTCCGCCACTGGTCTATCGAAGACTTTGCAGCGACGACGTTGGCCGAAATAAGACGAGCAACAGAAGTGGTTGTTTCGTGAGGGAAACAAATGGGTGAGTGGTGTTGGTTTGGTGAGTGCAAAAGATGGATCTTCACCGGCAACTTGTCGGAAAAGTTTGTGTATAAAAACACAGATTAGAGAGGAGATACGATGGTTTCTTAGTACCGTACCGATCAATATAAGATTACGGTGCCTATTTAAACCGAAGCAAAACGTTTCAAAAATAAATGCCATAAATGGCCGGTAAAAGCTCCGATGAGATTGTCGGCCAAAAAGTCGTATATGTTATAGAAAACTTTTAAAACATTATGATTCATAGTAGTTTACTATTTAACACTCTATATTTACCAACTTTCAATTGTGAGAGGAAATCTACTGTTCATGCTCCTTGCACGCTTCCCCAAAAAAATTTGCAAATGGTAACGTCGTCTACGTTATTAACGTCACTTTCTCTCTCTTTCTCATCATCATTCATTTGTCTTCCCTCGTCTCTCTTTTCTCTCTCTAGAAATCACGAGCACCGTCATCTTCATATTTGCTTCGATGATGGTCTCCGATTTGGGTTTCAAAACCCTTGCCTAGGTATCTCGCTATCTCTGCTCCGATTGGTATTTGTGTATGCTTTGATGATTGTTGATGGTGATTCATAACAGATATTGGAGGTTGATCCGTCTTTAGCAGCGGTGGATGGTGGTTGTGGATCTGCAATGTTTCCTTTTTAGAGAAGACCTCCAGCCGTTACCTTTCAGGGCTAGAGCGACCCAACTCCGCAAATTTCAGCTTAGGATTTAATCACTTCAATAAAACTGATAATCTTTGATGATTGTGGTGAAGATGCGGAACAGGAGGAGTTAAAGCCAAACAAGAAGCATGATGTGTGTAAATGTATATATAAAAATAACACAAGCTTTAATTAAAACGACTCACCTAAAACTACACACGCACGGCAAGTGTACCGGTCGCACAGCAGTAAACAGATAAGACCGAGTATCGAACCCAAAGACGCGAATGCAACTCTAGATCACAACCTCTACCGAATACTAGCCTAAATAAATAAATACTTATATGGGGAGTTAAACTAATAATTATAAACTTAATTAAACTAAATAGACTAAACTTAACTTAACTCGGCAACTAATACGAACTTAAGGAACTGGAGAAATCAGATAGGAAGAAGGCTGGTAATCTGGGTAGAATCCCTAGACTCTGGTTATAAAAGCTGACCTATGTAATCCGGTTAGAGACCCTGTTCTCATCTGATAAACCTCCTATCAAGGATAGTCGACTAGACTCAAGGCGGGACAAGTGTTGAGATGCTAAAATGAAAGTGGATCGCCCCAGCGAAACCAAATCCCACGAGGTTGCATGGGAGTCTGAAAAACGTGTTCCAAGCGCCTCGCTTTGCCCAAAGCGAGGCGCCTGAATTAAGGGGGGATGAACCTGGACGGTTTTTGGTGTTGGGAGGGTTTTGGGTGTTTTTTGTGTTTTGTTTTGAAGTGTTTTTATTTTTCCTTTTTTTTTAACTTTTTTTATTTAATTTAAGTAACTTTTTACATCGCGTGTCAAAAATGTCCGGTTAGTCTGGAACCAAAGGTTGATCGGGTTAGGTCCTTCCTCCTGATCTTCTACCCGCTTCTCATCGACAGCGCTGTCTTCATAGTGCGTATAGTCTTGTTCTTCAGATGTGTCATCACCACCATTAGGGTCGTAAGTATAACCGTAGGCAGGTTGACTAGGCTCATCTTCAAATTCATACGGGTCCTTCCACTGTGTATTCAAGTCCAGTTGTACCGCATTGTCACGGTAACGAATGCCAGACTGACCCTCCTCGACATTACTAGACCGACCCTCCCCGACATTATATGACCGACCCTCCTCGACATTACTAGACCGACCCTGCCCGACATTATATGACGGACCCTGCTCGACATTATATGAATTATAGTCGTAAGAATCACCGAAAATTATGTCGTAATACGACATGTTATATATGTTGTGGACAAAGAATTGAAATCGAACGAGTTTATAATAATAATAATAATAATAATAACAACAATAATAATAATAATAATAATAATAATAATAATAATAATCGTTCACGTGCCGGTCGGGTCGGACTGTTTCTGTTCGTTAACGGGCCGGTCGGGTCGGAACAGTCCGGTTTGTTCACGTGCCGGTCGGGTCGGATTGTTTTGGTTCGTTAACGGGCCGGTCGGGTAGGAACAGTCCGGTTCGTTCACGTGCCGGTCGGGTCTGACTGTTTTCGTTCGTAAACGTGTCGGTCATAATAATAATAATAATAATAATAATAATAATAATAATAACAATAATAATAATAATAATAATACTATTAGTAATAATAATAATAATAACAATAATAATAATAATAATCGTAATAATCGTTTCATTCCCGGTCGGGTCGGACTGTTTCGGTTCGTTAACGGGCCGGTCGGGTCAGAACAGTCCGGTTCGTTCACGTGCCGGTCGGGTCGGATTGTTTCGGTTCGCTAACGGGCCGGTCGGGTAAGAACAGTCCGGTTCGTTCACGTGCCGGTCGGGTCTCACTGTTGTGGTTCGTAAACGTGTCGGTCATAATAATAATAATAATAATAATAATAATAATAATAATAATAATAATAATAATAATATTAGTAATAGTAATTATAATAACAATAACAATAATAATAATAATAATAATAATAATAATAATAATAATAATAATAATAATAATAATAATAATAATAATAATCGTAATAATCGTTCACGTGCCGGTCGGGTCGGGTCGGACTGTCTCGGTTCGTTAACGGGCCGGTCGGGTCAGGTCGGAACAGTCCGGTTCGTTCACGTGCCGGTCGGGTCGGATTGTTTCGGTTCGTTAACGGGCCGGTCGGGTCGGAACAGTCCGGTTCGTTCACGTGCCGGTCGGGTCTGACTGTTTTGGTTCGTAAACGTGTCGGTTATAATAATAATAGTAATAATAATAAATATTAATAATAATATTAGTAATAATAATAATAAAAATAACAATAATAATAATAATAGTAATAATAATAATAATAATCGTTCACGTGCCGGTCGGGTCGGACTGTTTCGGTTCGTTAACGGGCCGGTCGTGTCGGAACAGTCCGGTTCGTCACGTGCCGGTCGGGTCGGATTGTTTCGGTTCGCTAATGGGCCGGTCGGGTAAGAACAGTCCGGTTCGTTCACGTGCCGGTTGGGTCGGACTGTTTTGGTTCGTAAACGTGTCGGTCATAATAATAATAATAATAATAATAATAATAATAATAATAATAATAATAATAATAATAATAATAGTAATAGTAATAATAATAATAATAACAATAATAATACTAATAATAGTAATAATAGTAATAATAATAATAATAATAATAATAATAATAATAATAATAATAATAATAATCGTAATAATCGTTCACGTCCCGGTCGGGTCTACTGTATAGTCCGTCCATGATGTACAACGTTTTATGAATGTTCTTAAAAGTCGGATGTTTCTACCGAAAACCACAAACGAACAATTAAACCTACCCAAACACGTTAAACAGATGCCTCGCTTGGCTCTCTCCACACACACACACACACACCATCAACACCACCGTTCGCCGCCGTCATCCGCCGCTCCTCTGCCGTCTTCCGAAGCCAAGATCCACCGCCTCCTTCCTCCGCCGCTCCTCCGCTGCTCCTCCGTCATCAAAAAGGTTAGTTTTCTTGTTTCTTTTGTTCCGGTTGGGTGGTTCCGTCGTCGTCATTGGGTGGTTCCGGTTGGTGATTCGTCGGAGAAGACGACCAAAGCGTCTCGCTTTGCCCTCGGCGAGACGCTTTGGTATTATTGTTTTTATTATTATTATTGTTATTATTATTATTATTATTGTTATTATTATTATTATTTCGATTATTATTATTGTTTTTAGTATTATTATTAGGATTATTATTATTATCATTATTATGATTATTATTAGTTTTATTATTATTATTATTATTATTAGGATTATTATAGTATTATTATTATTATTATTATAAATATTACGATTATTATTATTGTTTTTAGTGTTATTATTAGGATTATTATTATTATTATTTTTTTTATTATTATTATTATTGTTATTACTAATATTGTTATTATTATTAATACGATTATTATTATTATTATTACGATGATTATTATTATTATTATTACTATTACGATTATTATTATTATTACGATTATTATTATTATTATTATTATTACTATTATTATTATTACTATTATTATTATTATTATTACTAATATTATTATTACTATTATTATTATTATTATTATTACTAATATTATTATTATTATTACGATTATTATTATTATTATTATTATTACTAATTACTAATATTATTATTATTATTACGATTATTACTAATATTATTATTATTATTACGATTATTATTATTATTACGATTATTATTATTATTATTGTTATTATTATTATTGTTGTTATTATTATTTTTACTAATATTATTATTATTATTATTATTATTATTATTATTACTAATATTATTTATATTATTATTATTACTATAATTATTACTAATTACTAATATTATTATTATTATTATTATTACGATTATTACTAATATTATTATTATTATTACGATTATTATTATTATTATTGTTATTATTATTATTTTTACTAATATTATTATTATTATTACTAATATTATTTATATTATTATTATTATTATTACTAATATTATTATTATTATTATTACTAATATTATTATTATTAGAGGTAAAGTTAGATTTGGTAGGAAAGTTCCCAAAGACCTTAAATTACACACCTAATTATTAATCTTATTATCAAGCGTAAATTGTAGATATTATATACTCAAAATTTGGGATAAAATAAATTTTTTTACTTTTGGGAATCAAAGGGTGGTCGATAATCTCATGGTCAGAATTTTACACGCTGTCCTAAAGATATAGACCACCAAACTGTATCGAAAAAAGGATTACAACCATTAATCAGTGGGCAAATTGCTTGGGATCATTGATGTTGGTAATGATGATCAAAGGAGGATATCTTACTAATGTTGATGGTTTAGGGTTCGTTTCTTCGATTGGAAGAACGTAGCTTCCAAAGAAAGCTAAAAGAGAGCATCATGGTCAGTTGGCGAAAATGTCGTTAGACTTATCATGTTGCTCTCTTTTGGTTTTCTTTGGATCTTGCTTGCTTTCAATCGAAGAGATGAACTCTAAACCATTTACATCAGTAAAACATTCTCTTTTGAGCATCATCATCAGCATCAATGATTTCAGGCAATTTGGCTTCTGGTTTATGCTTGGAATCTTGCTTTTCTGCAAAATTTGGTGATCTATACCTTTTTATGATACATGAAATATCTACCATGGAATTTTGTGCAATCCGTGTCATACCAAAAGTAAAACATTTATTATCCCAAATCGTGTAATATCTTATAGTCTAAAGTTGAAAATAAGACTGGTCTGTAGCGCTCCTCCATTAGTTTATCCATCTTCTCTTAACGCACCTAAGACTGTCAAGATGTGCAAAGGTAAGATGGTTAAGCTAACGGTAGAACGTTAAAAGACTGTTGTTATTTTTGTTAGACGTACAACATACTAACCTTGTGGTAACACAATGTTGTGTTCATCCACCATGCTAAGTCAAAATTAGTTTATTGCGCATTTAACAAACTTAGTGACTGGTTTGTAGCGCTCCTCCATTAGTTTATCCATCTTCTCTTAACGCATCTAAGACTGTCAAGATGTGCAAAGGTAAGATGGTTAAGCTAACGGAAGAACGTTAAAAGACTGTTGTTATTAATTTGTTAGACGTACAACATACTAACCTTGTGGTAACACAACGTTAAGTCAAAATTAGTTTATTGCGCATTTAACAAACTTAATGACTGGTTTGTAGTGCTCCTCCATTAGTTTATCCATCTTCTATTAATGCACCTAAGACTGTCAAGATGTGCAAAGGTAAGATGGTTAAGCTAACGGAAGAACGTTAAAAGACTGTTGTTATTAATTTGTTAGACGTACAACATACTAACCTTGTGGTAACACAACGTTAAGTCAAAATTAGTTTATTGCGCATTTAACAAACTTAATGGCTGGTTTGTAGCGCTCCTCCATTAGTTTATCCATCTTCTCTTAACGCACCTAAGACTGTCAAGATGTGCAAAGGTAAGATGGTTAAGCTAACGGAAGAACGTTAAAAGACTGTTGTTATTAATTTGTTAGACGTACAACATACTAACCTTGTGGTAACACAATGTTGTGTTCATCCACCATGCTAAGTCAAAATTAGTTTATTGCGCATTTAACAAACTTAATGACTGGTTTGTAGCGCTCTTCCATTAGTTTATCCATCTTTTCTTAACGCACCTAAGACTGTCAAGATGTGCGTAGATAAGATGGTTAAGCTAACGGAAGAACGTTAAAAGACTGTTGTTATTTTTGTTAGACGTACAACATACTAAACTTGTGGTAACACCCTGAATACCGAAACCGAAAACTATTTATTATTATTGTTAATAATAAAATTATTTATTATTATTATTATTACTGTTGTTATCATTATTAATTAAAAATTATTGTTTTAATAGATATGGAGCCAGGTTTTTCAGATGCAGGTTTTGGTGGTGGAGATGACGCTGGGTCGTCTGCACCGGGGCCTCCGCCGAAGAGGAGTCGACGGGCTCCACCACCGGACCCCTTACTGGACCATGTGTACCTGCACTTTGAGGAGGGGTATGACCATGCGCAGCGCAGCTGCAAGAAGCTGCGTCATATGGCTGTCGACCCTCAGATGTACATCAGTTGGTCACTTCTGGAGAGGGTCGGCGAAACCGCCAGGGCGAACGACTTTGTGGGGTTTGACACTCCTTGGCGTCGTCTCTTTGACATAGCCAAGGTGCCTTCTTACCGGGCTTTGACGATAGAGTTTCTGTCGTCGTTCGTGGTACTGGATCCGTCCCAGAACCCGAACCCGGCTGAGACTTTTCGCCCCATCCGATTTCGGTTGGCGAGGCAGTGGCAGTCGATGACCTATGAGGTATGTTATTTCAATTATCTGTCATTTTATCATTATGTTACCAAAGTTGTTAATATTTACAATTATTTTTTGCAGGAGTTTGCTATTGCTTCGGGGTTGTACACAGCCCCGGAGATTGAGTCTTCGTTGTACCGGGACGCTCTCCATACGGTGGATAGGCCGACCCTGGTCAAATTTTGGAGGTTCATCGCCAAATCGCACTTTGGCAAGAATTTTGCGAAGGCGACGTCGATTAGGGACCCCCTGTACTATTACTTTCAGCATGCGATCGCCACCTCTATCGCAGCACGGGGGAACAGTCGGGAAAAGGTCAACCAGAGTGACCTTTTCTTTTTGTACTGTTTGATTATGCGGCAGCCGTGCAACCTGGCCTCGTCCCTGGTCGAGTACTTTAAGTGTTGCCACTCACGCCAGGCTCGGTCACATCTCCATGGCGGGGCGTTCATCACTCACATTGCGCGTCATCTGGGGTTCTCGCCAGATACTGACCCTCGGTTGTCGCCCTCGATCCCATTGGTAGAGCTCGGTGACGCCAATGCCCGGAGCATGGGGATCCTCTTTGAGGTCTCGAAGGGTGTGCAGCGGTTTCGAGCTATCGGAACCAAGAAGGCTTTTGAGCTGGCCCCCCTTCCTACTTTCGATGATATACCGCCCTACACTGAGGTGCGTCCGGGATATCCTCTCCTCCTCCATGGCGGGTCAGGTCGACGAGCCTGACGACGATGACGGCCCCCCCCACCTCCTCCGCCGCCACCACAGCAGCAGTACCCCCGTCATATATATGATGACCTCACTCCTGCTGCGCGTTTCGTGGCGGAGGACATCGATCGCCGCATCGGTGAGCTGCGGGATATTCAGGATTGGACGGTCGACTCGATGCAGGCGATGGCGACGCATTGGCAGGTACAGTTACGCACACCACCACACCGTGGACCAGCACCGGGGGCCCCACCACCACCGCCGCAGTAGACTTTTTTTACTTGTATTTTTTTTTGTATGGACAAACTTATTATTATTATTATTGTTATGCACTTGATCTTTTGTTTATATATATATATGTTGTGTGTTTTGAATGTTTAATTGTCTAATAAATATTAAACCCATAAATAATAAATGAACTAACACCAAATTATAAATTGCAAGCCAGTAAAAACAATGAGATCAAAACAGTAAATATCCGATTATAAACGTGAACGATTATTACGATTATTATTATTATTATTATTACTATTATTACTATTATTTTTATTATTGTTATTATTGTTATTATTATTAATAATAATAATAATATTATTATTAATATTATTATGACCGACACGTTTACGAACCGAAACAGTCCGACCCGACTGGCACGTGAACGATTATTACGATTATTATTATTATTACTATTATTATTATTATTATTATTATTGTTACTATTAGTATTATTAATAATAATATTATTACTAATATTATTATTATGACCGACACGTTTACGAACCGAAACAGTCTGACCTGACCGGCACGTGAACGATTATTACGATTATTATTATTATTAGTATTATTACTATTATTATTATTATTATTATTATTATTATTATTGTTACTATTAGTATTATTAATAATAATATTATTACTAATATTATTATTATGACCGACACGTTTACGAACCAAAACAGTCCGACCCGACCAACACGTGAACGAACCGGACTGTTCCGACCTGATCGGCACGTTAACGAACCGTACTGTTCTGACCCGACAAGCCCGTTAGAAGACATAAACATAACCAATACGATTTTTAAGAACGTAAACAGTGTTTAAATATTTTTACAAATTTCACATATCTAACCTAAATCTTGTACTTCGGGACTTTGATTGGTGTCCCGTTTCGGGAAAACTAATTCGTTGTACATATTGATTTGATTTTCAAACATAGTTTCCCATTCCGCACCACCATCATTTCTAAAAGCACTCCAAACTCTATTCGGGGGAGGCATTGGATATGATCCTTCAAGCGTTATGTTGATGTAATGTCGGTCCACGAACAAAACTGCTACCGTCAGAATAGGCGGTAGAGAAGCACTTGGGCCTAAAAATAGAGGGAAACCTGTATCAGAACCTCTAGTGTCGAGTGTATGAAAAACACAACCAAACTTCTGTGCAATGAGAAATCCCGCTTCCGGCGTCGTCATCCACTTCTCTTCTGGGGCTTCTCCCACCCCTCTAAAAGAAATGCTATCGCAGAGACGCTGATAATGTCCTTCGTCATTCGGATCAAACATTGACCTCCACAAGGCTTCGTTATTGCGCAACTCGAGTAGCATTTGGGATCGGACCAACATATGTTCATTTTTACCTATCCCTAACCCCACAGCTACCGCTCGAAAACCGCAATGACCATCAGGTTTCACATCGGTTGTTTTAGATATATATGGGTGAAACACAGATGGAATTCTATCCCCATATTTCCTTACTAAGTTCTCTAACTTTTTTGTCCGCGGAAGCAACGGGAAATTGAATTTATCCCAAATGCCGCCCCCTGGGACGATGACGGTATGTAAGAGCTGTGACGGTGAAGCTCGTAAGGAGGGAATGGCTGGGACTGGGAAGGTCGTACGAGGTCCTCCTGTGATGGTACGAATGAGCTGTGCCGGGGAACTTCAAACTCCTCGTCGGACCCACTTTCTTCAACCGGCATATGCAAGCTCTTTCTTGCAGATTGTTCTCTCTTGTGTTCTTGCTGCTTTTTGGTTGGACGACCACGGGTTTTCTTTTGCACAACAGGCGGTTTATTGGGGGAGTAGTTGCCTGTGACGATTTGTGCAAATTTGTCCAGGTAGTTTAATTGGGTAAAAACTGGTTTCGTATCAACCGTTTCCTTTAATTCTGCCCACACATTATCTACATTTATAGCTTCACAACCAGTCTTCGCAGGTTTGAAGTCAAGCTTCCTCCAGAACACGTCTATCGATAACAAATGGATTTCCTGACCTGAATAAATAACATATGTTATAAAGTTAAATCATGTAATAAATTATGTAGTAATATCATATGGACACTAGTACTAAGTACCATTAAGTTGTAACTGCTCGAGACGACAGGCACATGGCAAAGCACAACTATTATAAAGCTGGCATCCACAAGTGTTATTGTAAAGGCGCATGGACGTTCGAAGACGTTCGATCTCTTCGTATATCAACTGAATAGCATGTTTGCTAACCTTCCGAAGTAACTTATTAAGCAATGGCTGCTTCTTGTGGTGGTTCATTGTTTTTCTTAGGCTTTCTTCAAAACCTTTTTTAATGTCTCTATATTGCTTATCAACCATTTGATCAACGGACCTCACAATTGTCGACAACGAGTTGCGATTGCCTGGAAGGTGACTTTTAATTTTGGCATGCATGCCCTCAACTCTGTTGGTAGTGGTCTGGCGGAAGTTCAGCGTTTGGTTAGTCCACGCAGACACAAACGTTTGACGGAACCGGTCCAACCAGTTATTCTTCGTATAGAAAAAAACGTCTGAAAAATATAACCAAAACTTGTCAGGCGTGTGTATGTAAACAAGTACGTATGTAATTATGTAAAACTACTTACCTAGACGATCCATCTTTTCCAGATATGACTGAAATTGCCCCAAATTGTATTCGTATAGGGTTTCCGTCGTAGAGTCACACAACCACCAAAACATTCGAACAAATTCCTTCCACTCCCTATCCGTGAACTCCTTCTTGCTGTTCCTGTTGATATTCTGCGAGATATGAAACCGACATAGATACTTGTACGCCTTTGGGAAAACCACATCACACGCGTTCATCAGCGCAAGGTCCCTGTCTGTCACAATCACTCGCGGCTCCATACAACTGTCCAACATAGACTTTATCCTCTCCAACAGCCAAGTGTAGTTACCAATCCTCTCAGAAGAAATAAACGCATGGGCAATCGAAAACGACTGGTTTGTCGACGCCATACCCACTACCTGAACAAACGCCATATTGTACATGTTTGTATTGTAGGTGGCGTCAATCATCAGCACATGCGGGAATGCGCACCACATAGTATGTGAATGTTTGTGAACGAAGAAAATATCCGTGAGAGCCTTCGTGGTTTCATCCGCACGCGTGTAGTAGGTGAATCCTCTCTCCGTCAGAAAGTATTCGAGGTGCTCCATGTCACCTTTGGGAATGACTCCCTTTCCCGCATTCATCATCTGAGCAGCATTGTGTATATCTTTCAGGGTAGTCTTTCTCTCCGGGTCCTTTGAAAGGATCATTCTCCAGATGCTACGCTTGGGAACATCATTCTCTGTCATCTCTCCCACAAATTGCCTGTCATCCACAGAAAGCCTTCTGGCATACGGGTGACCCTCTAAGTGTTCAAAGGGAGTGTGGTTATGCGTCGGGTTTTTCACCTTTAACCTCCAAACCCGTGTCCGAGTTTCAAACACGCCTGTCAACTTAAACGGGCAGCCAATTTTTTTGCTACCCGTCTTCCTCACCAAAGCCACACTCTTATGCTCCCCCCCAAGAGTGCATTGAAATACAACCTTAACAAAAATAAGTTTATTAGAAAATAAGTTTTTTTTATAACTTTTTTAAATAATAAATTATAAAAAAGTTTATTAATTAAAAATTAACAATACTCTTAGCAAAGGAGAAACGTAATCCTAAAGGTGTGTGGCCCAAAAACTACTGGTGCACCCGTAGATAATTCACCTTGACCAACGATAAAACACGTGTTTTTAGTAACTAATTTATAAGTTAAGTTTATTGTTGCTTTTTAAATAACAATTTAAAAAATACGCATTTATTAATATCTTAAAAACAATAGTGACTGAAATATATACCTTCACGAAATGTTCTCCTCTTTTCTTCGATCTTTTTATAACTATGACGTCACCATTTGCCATTCCCGTATCATGTACCCAATCGACCAACTCATCGCGTGTCGAAAATGTCCGGTTAGTCTCGAACCAAAGGTTGATCGGGTTAGGTCCTTCCTCCTGATCTTCTACCCGCTTCTCTTCGACAGCGCTGTCTTCATAGTGCGTATAGTCTTGTTCTTCAGATGTGTCATCACCACCGTTAGCGTCGTAAGTATAACCGTAGGCAGGTTGACTAGGCTCGTCTTCAAATTCATACGGGTCCTTCCACTGTGTATTCAAGTCTAGTTGTACCGCATTGTCACGGTAACGAATGCCAGACTGACCCTCCTCGACATTACTAGACCGACCCTGCCCATATGACGGACCCTCCTCGACATTACTAGACCGACCCTGCCCGACATTATATGACGGACCCTGCTCGACATTATATGACGGACCCTCCTCGACATTATATGAATTATAGTCGTAAGAATCACCGAAAATTAAGTCGTAATACATGTTATATATGTTGTGGACAAAGAATTGAAATCAAACGAGTTTATAATGAAATCGAATGAATTTGATGAATTTATAGCCAAAATCTGATGGAACAAAGCGCCTCGCTTAGGCCAAAGCGAGGCGCCTGGGGTAATTATTTCGAGGGAATATCAGGCTTTACGTTGAATCAAGGTTAATCAAACTCTCAAGTGCCTTGCTTAGGCCTAAGCGAGGCGCCTGGGTTAATCGTTTTTAGAGAATCTTAAGCTTTATGTCTAATCAGGCAGTCAGACGCCTCGCTTTGGCCAAAGCGAGGCGCCTGACTGCCTGATTAGACATAAAGCTTAAGATTCCTGAAAACGATTAACCCAGGCGCCTCGCTTAGGCCTAAGCGAGGCGCCTGGATTAAGGGGTTGATTTAGAAGTTGGGGGGTTTAATTAGTGTTGATGCACTTTCTGTGGACGTCACTGTCGAATAGACTAGGGTTGAGTCTTAGTATAGTGTTACATGAGATTGTGGTGATCCATAAGGGCATTTTATGGATCTGACGCATTTGTAAAATATAGGACAATACCAAAGCCAGGTTCGACCTAATATACACTGGGCGAATGTGGAAGTTTTCCACATTCGACCATTACAAATGGGCGAATGTGGAAATACTCCACATTCGACCATCATAAAGGGGCGAACGTGGAACTGATGTATTGGACTATAAATAGCAATCTCATGTGTTATTGTTCATTTGGTGATTTGAGTTTGTACTTTGAATGCTCTCAAGGGGGAGGTCATGCCCGACCTCCCCCGGCCACGAGATAGACGTTTATCCTACTGATGACAGTGTCTGTAACCGTTTCTGTATTAATACGAATCTGTGATGACGTTGTTATCGTTAATTTCTGTCTCGTCTCGAATTCCCCGTCTGAAACCGAGTTGTTTATGCGTATTCGATCCACGAGTTCGGTCCGTAACCGGATTCTCAATTAGAACGGTCCATATTCAAAATCAAACATAAAAATTAAATCATGAAACCCAACACATCCAATACGGAAAACATAAGTTTTTAATTAAAAACCATAATCTAGTTTATCATCCCAAGTCACCAATAAAAGGTTTAGCTCATAATCTTTAGAAACATCATCACAAAATAAATAAAAATAGTTTTAATCATGTCAAATAAAATATAAACGAAAACTAAGTCAAACCCGAGGCTCCTTGAATATTGATCTTTAACGTGCCCGAGACGTTCTCCCCTTCAAAGCTATTCTGTTCGATCAATCCTTCTTAGAATGAATGTGCGATTGTTGGCCGAATAATAATCCCCCCCTATTATTTTTTGTCGTCCAACTTATGTACATATCCTCAATACCAACAATCATGTGCCGCCTTTTGACTTTGTGGTTTTTGTTTGGCTTGGGCCACGAGCCCAAGTCAATTAAATTTCTTTTTTTTTTAAATCTTATAATTACTATCATTATTATATTATATTATTATTTTAACTCTGTGCTTTTGAATCGGGTGTTCTTGTCTCAACCAAAGTTTCTCGTCTACGCTTCAATGTCCATGAACACCTACAAAATATAAAATAAATACATAAATACTAAAAATGACACAAAACTAATAAAAATTTAATAAAACGCTAAAATAAATTAAATAAACAAGTACAAGCCTAAAACTAATAAAAACACTAATAAAAAGACCAGAAAATGACTACAAAATACATAGGAATTTAGATGTGCTTTGCAACACATCAAACATCTCCACACTTAACTCTTTTTCGTCCCTGAAAAAGCATACAATGGAATCATAATTAAGATATTCGGTTTCCAAATTATTTCAATACTTTTTCTTAGCAAGGCAAAACAACATACTAAATGCAACTACTGGTATTGTGGTCCACATAAACCCAACCACTGACTGATCAAGCCCCCTTTTGTGTTTAATCAATTAAGTTCAATTTCAATCAATCATCTAAAGGTCTCACACTCAAGCGTCTCGACTCCATCCTAATCCCGAATCAAGCTTATGAGGCAAAGATTATTATCTACCACTTTATATAAATGCCCTTATGCATTGAGAATCAAATATGATGGTAAATGGATGAAGTTTATGAGCTTAGACATTTTTTTTTATACCTAACCCAGAGGTTGTCTCAATCAGAGTCACCATCCCCAAGAGCGACAGCATGAGCTTCGGTATATTATTTTTTTTCTTTTTTTTTCTTTGTCTAGCTCAATTGATGGATATGTGGATCTTTTTTTTTTCGGGCGCCACTTTTCACTGGATTTATTCTCATAAAAAGGATCAAGTGTGCCATTTGATTCAAAATACTTATAGGCATTTACTTAGAGTGGTATCTCTTATGCTATCAACGGTTTCAAACTTTGCCAATCAACCTAAGGCGAGAACCCACAAGATTTCATGATTATATTATTATTTTATATATTCTAACACTAATCGGGAAACTATCACAGTCAACTGGGCCTACCAACACATCACAGGCAACATGTTCTCTACCTTATTATTTTTATCTTATACATATAGTATTGGAAAGACCGAAAATCCTAATTTTACCTATCATTTTCCATTTAAAAGGCACACAAAAATCAGGGACATTTTTTTTAGTTTTTTTTTTAGTTTTTTTTTAATCTTTTTAATAAAGACTCAAACATACCAGAACGCAGTTCCCATCCCCACACTTAAATTGCACATTGTCCTCAATGTGTAGCGACAGGGAACTAAAAATAAAGTAGAATAAAAAAAATAAAGTGGAACAGACTCCCCTGGTAATACTGTGGTGTAATCCTCGCAAAGCGTGTCATGAGTTGTCCCATCCAAGTGCAAAGCAACCGTACAACATTTCATTCGTGGCTGCATCAATAACCTGTAAAACAAACACTAAAAAGACAAAAAAAAATAAATTAAACGGAAAAAACACAACTGTGTTGGGATGACTGTTTACAAAAATGATTTTTAAAGGGTCGCCTCGCCCGAATGGAGATTGAGTACAGACGAGAAGATCCCACTATGAAAAGAATGCAGACCATCCCCACACTTAGACTTAAACAAATGCACAAACTAAAATTAATAAACAGAATACCTACAAACTCTACAACTTGGAAAAACCAAAGTATTAATCAGGTGGCTTATATTTAATCCAACCCATGTCCAACCCGTTCAATTCTTTTCGTTCACCATTGTTCGTCAAAAAACAATTGGTGAAAATATAAAGACGTTTGAAAAATTCAAATGGGTTGGGCCACCTATCCCTAGACTTACCTGGACCAAACCTGATATGTGGATGTGGCATGTGATTCTGGTCCATGTAACTGTGAGCCTTCTCCCGTCGGGGTGGCCATGGTGGTGGCACTGGTAGCTGTGTAATACCCAATGCCTGCACGGGCCGGCTGTGGTGTTCGTCTTCTTCCACCACTGCTTCTTTCTCATCTTTCTTGTTTGGTGGCTCATGAATTTCCACAATCAGGCATCCTCTCAATAATGCCTCTAAGATATCGAGGTCACCTACTAGGTCAAAATCTTTGTCCACTTCTGTAGCTGAAAAATCAACCAACTCGTCACCAAATTCTGCTTCCCAATCAGCTGCTTCTTCAAGCAGGTCAGTGGTGTCTTCCTCTTCCACCACTTCTTCCTCAAACAGCCAGTCTGTGGATTCTGAAAAATCCACATCTTCCTCAGCCTCCCCATTCTTCTCCATCATGGCTTTCCTGTACGCGTCCCAAGTTATCCTTTCTATCTCCTCATCATCACTCCAGACATCTGCCTCCCAAGGATATGCTGCTGAACTAGAGATCTGGCAAGGCTGCTCATCCTGCTGAACCGGAGGTGGGACTAAGGCGTCCATTATTGTCTCTTGCTCTAACCCTGAATCCTGCAAAATATCATCCTCACAAGACAAGTGTAAAGAATCATATGGGTCAGTTAAATCATGTACATAATCAGATGAGTAAGGACAAACAGTTTCAGCAACGGGCCTAATGCAATCAGGTAATGTAAATGTTACCATCTCGTCTGGGTCATCATTTGTGAAATAAACCTGCTGAACTGGAGGTGGGACTTCAACGTCAATTATGGTCTTCAGTTCATCCACCTGAGCCTCTAGCCTCTTAAGTGCCGCATCTTGTTCCTTCAAATAGCCGGTGCGCTTGGATAGCAAAGAATCCATATCCTCGAGCATGAGCTGTTGATTAGAAAGGAAGGCGGCAAGATCGGGTCTAGTGTGACACGAGACATCCCGATAATCGGGATGTGGATATAAATATTGGCTAGTTGGATACTCTGACGAGCTATCACCATGCCTTTCCTCATACGTCTCCGCTTGTAGACGATCAAGCCGACTTTTTATTCTATCTAGTGACTCAGATGTTGCAGGGTTAAACCACCGGTTAGCCTGTGGGTATGAAGGCTGGTATGACTGATATGGCTGCAGCTGCAAATACGTGTTAGCATAGTAACCTGCGGAATACCCCGATGAATTTGGGCATTTTATAGTAAAATGGGGTCCTCCACAGATCTCACACATGTTAAAATGAGTATATATATTACGAATAAAAAAATAAAAAATAAATAAAAAAAAATAAGAATAATAGGTAAAAGCAAAAATTATTTACAAAGTAAAAGACTAGACAAACGGTTTGGGAAGTTATCAAGAATGCCAATTGCGTCCCCGGCAACGGCGCCAAAAACTTGATGTGTGTAAATGTATATATAAAAATAACACAAGCTTTAATTAAAACGACTCACCTAAAACTACACACGCACGGCAAGTGTACCGGCCGCATAGCAGTAAACAGATAAGACCGAGTATCGAACCCAAAGACGCGAATGCAACTCTAGATCACAACCTCTACCGAATACTAGCCTAAATAAATAAATACTTATATGGGGAGTTAAACTAATAATTATAAACTTAATTAAACTAAATAGACTAAACTTAACTTAACTCGGCAACTAATACGAACTTAAGGAACTGGAGAAATCAGATAGGAAGAAGGTTGGTAATCTGGGTAGAATCCCTAGACTCTGGTTATAAAAGCTGACCTATGTAATCCGGTTAGAGACCCTGTTCTCATCTAATAAACCTCCTGTCAAGGATAGTCGACTAGACTCAAGGCGGGACAAGTGTTGAGATGCTAAAATGAAAGTGGATCGCCCCAGCGAAACCAAATCCCACAGTAATCCTTTAATCAACCACTCTTGGATCGAAAACTCCCAAACTGTGAAGCAGACTTAACTAATACGAATGAAATCCTAGGAAAACTCTAAACACGAATAAGTAACCGGTCTCGCCCCAGCGATAACCAAACTACCAAACAATGCCTAGTTAGTCGACCTAGCAATCCCGAATTATATTCCTAACCTTCGGGAAGGGATTGCACACCTTAGCTAATTGACATTAAAAACTTGTTAAATTTGCGCTATTCCTAACTGCAAGAACTAGCTCGACAACAAAAGTTAATCAAACTAGAATAATTTCTAGATCTAGGGGATATTCCTATATGCCTAGAACATCAAAACCAACAAACAGGTAATCAAATCAAAAAGCGCCAGTACACAAATATTCAAAATCAAACATAAAAATTAAATCATGTAACCCAACACATCCAATACGGAAAACATAAGTTTTTAATTAAAAACCATAATCTAGTTCATCATCCCAAGTCACCAATAAAAGGTTTAGCTCATAATCTTTAGAAACATCATCACAAAATAAATAAAAATAGTTTTAATCATGTCAAATAAAAATATAAACAAAAACTAAGTCAAACCCGAGGCTCCTTGAATATTGATCTTTAACGTGCCCGAGACGTTCTCCCCTTCAAAGCTATTCTGTTCGATCAATCCTTCTTAGAATGAATGTGCGATTGTTGGTCGAATAATAATCCCCCCCCCCCCCCCCCCCCCCCTATTATTTTTTGCCGTCCAACTTATGTACATATCCTCAATACCAACAATCATGTGCCGCCTTTTGACTTTGTGGTTTTTGTTTGGCTTGGGCCACGAGCCCAAGTCAATTAAATTTCTTTTTTTTAATCTTATAATTACTATCATTATTATATTATATTATTATTTTAACTCTGTGCTTTTGAATCGGGTATTCTTGTCTCAACCAAAGTTTCTCGTCTACGCTCCAATGTCCATGAACACCTACAAAATATAAAATAAATACATAAATACTAAAAATGACACAAAACTAATAAAAATTTAATAAAACGCTAAAATAAATTAAATAAACAAGTACAAGCCTAAAACTAATAAAAACACTAATAAAAAGACCAGAAATGACTACAAAATACATAGGAATTTAGATGTGTTTTGCAACACATCAAAGCAAACTATGAGATTTAAGAGGTTTAATTTAATTTGATTTAATTCAGCTTGATTTTTTGTTTGGTTTGCATATACGGATTCATGATCTATGTTATTGTATTTGTGTGTTTGGAAAACGTGTTGCATTATATCAACTCAACAATGAGAATTTAAATGGCATTTTTTATTTTGTTATTGAATTTTTGTTGAACGGAATTTTATACCTGTAACTCTTTACATAGATTTGACAATAACATCCATCTTTACAACTAATAGTCTAATATATTAAAAGAGCTAGGAATTCATGCTAAATTCACGAATTTATGAGCAATAAACATGAGTATTATTTCGATATTTGCAGTCGTGTTGCTCCAAGTGGATGCTCCGAATCATACTCAAATGTACACCTAGTAGCATAGTTAATCAACACCAAACCCTTTTCACGGCACACGTAAGCAAGAGTTTATGTGACTCACATAGTCGACGTTTGGCCTTGGAATTCGACCCTGCCAGAACCGTAAGTGTAGTTGATGCCTTGAACTTCACATATTTTGCCTAATAGGCCACCGATCCAACCTGTACGGCCATAGATAAAGAGCAGTAGTCGCGGTACTGTTACGGGATGGCGATGAGCGGTGGTGGTCGCGGTGTCAAGGTTTGCATATGGAACAGCCGCTTCGCGGGATTTTTCCCCTTCCCCATTCCTTTTACATCCTTTTTACCTAACTTTTCCTCCTCTTCAATAATTGGGTTTTTATGCAGTTCTTTGTGTCATGGCGTTTTGTCTTGAGTATGATTGTAGTGTACAAGACTAAAAGAGTCTATGCCAATCTATATGATTTGCCTAATTGCTACTTCTAGATTGGTATGAATAATAAAAGCTTCACTTAAACCCAAGTTACAATTTCTTTTTTTTGATTCGTTAGCCTAACATCCCATCAAAATTGTATATTTATATTATTTTTTCTTGGTGGTGTTTTGCCTAATTGCTGCTTCTAGATTGGTATGAATAATGAAAGCTTCACTTAAAACCAAGGTAATGGTATACAATTCCTTTTATGATTCGTTAGCCTAAGATCCCATCAAAATTGTATATTTATCTGATTTTTTCTTCGTCGTCTTTTGCCTCCAGATGGTGTGCAAGTGTTTTAACTCATGTTTCGTTACCTGTAAGAACTTTGAAATCCAAATCACCTAATAAACACAGGAAAAAAGACAACCTACTAACTAATTTATTGGTCACAATGAATAGCTGTACCAGGTTTGAAACGGAACATTGATATTCGACAGGCGAAACAAGCACCAGGGCCAGTGTGATTTTCCCCATAGAAAATTACAAACCTGCTTCAAAACAACAGGAATGAACTAAAGCTAAGCACCCTATCCAAAACTAGTAGGTTCCCGCGCATTGCAGCGGGATTTTACATGTGTAAGACTTTTCATGTGTGCATTTTGCCCTCGTAGCTATCAACTTGGATCGTGTAATACCATGAAAACTTGAAAAATAGAAGCTTTAACGTGAAACATATTATAGAATGTAAATACCTATCTAATACATATAAATTTCCATACATACATTTTAGCACATGTTTACTGTTATCCATATCTAGAGGGCGCAAATTCGTTCCCCACTTGCCATTCAAGTGCTTGTTTCGTCGCACTTTCGATTCTCTCCTTTTCATTTGACTTGAGCTTATCGGCTAGCATATCTTTATCACTAACTTGGTTTTTCATATTGTAGACATAAGTTTCAAGCGCCTTACGCGCTTCAATCTTTTCTTTCACCTTTTTGTCTTTCTCCGCGAAGTCTTTAGCTTCATGAACCATTCGCTCGACCTCTTCTTAGCTCAACCGCCCCTTCTCGTTCGTGATTGTGATCTTTTCGGATTTGCCATCCACCTTGCCTTCTGCCTTCACGTTTAATATACCATTGGCGTCTATTTCGAATGTGACTTCGATTTGTGGGGTGCCCCTGGGTTAACAAAAGAGAGTTTTAGACACCCTAAAGCGTAAATGCGATTTCGATATACAATAACATGAATTACAAACCTTGAAGCTGGAGGGATTCCGGTTAGATCAAATGTTCCAAGAAGCCTGCAATCCTTTGTTAGACTTCTTTCACCTTTATATACCTGTTACAATAATAATAATAATAATAATAATAATAATAATAATATTTAGACACTTGGTTGATATTACATGTATCAAGTGTGTATAGTTTGCTATGTTAACGATGATGATGGTATAGAGGAGTTTAATCTCGCTATGTTAACGAAATTATGGTGGAGAATTAGGGAGGATCCAAGTCAATTATGGGCGAAGGTGATCCATGCTATCCATTAGACCGAGACGGATAGGTTGCTCATTTCGGTTAAAAATGGCATCACAGGGATATGGAAGGATATAAGTAACATGGGTGAAGTCTTAAATAATCGGGGCATTAAGATTAGATTAATGAATGCCTCAAAGTTTCTGTTGGGAACGGGAACAAAGCCCGGTTTTGGAAAGATACTTGGCTACTTGATGAACCTCTCATGAAAGCATTCCCTGATGTTTTCAACCTCGCTGCTGTTAAAAACGGGAGCATAGCGGATATATGGGTGGCTAACAATGTGTGGGATTTAAAGTGGAAGTTGGAGCCGAATTCAATCAACGAATGGAGTCAAATGGGGCAACTTCTTTGTTTGCTGCACGTTCGATTTCTTCCTGGTGGTTCGGACGGCTGGAAGTGGAAGGAGAATTCTGATGTGGGCTTCTCTGTTAAAGAGGTTAGATTGCAGCTGGCGATTAATTCTTACGAGCATGATAATGAGCCAGCGTTTCAGTGGAACTCATGGGCGACACTTAAAGCTAACTTCCTGATGTGGAAAGCTGTTTGTGGTCGTTTACCTGTCTTCTCGGAGCTGCTCAAAAGGGGTGTTCACATCGCTGATTCGTGCTGTGCCAGATGTGGCCTGAAGGTGGAAGATACTAATCATACGTTCGTCGAATGTATATGGGTCAGGGCGATATGGTGGAATGTTCTCAGATGTGTTAGAATCGATTGGAATGATGAAATCAAGACTGTGACTGACTTAGTTAACTATGTTTCCTCATGTCCGGGATCGAAAAATTGGAAGAGAATTGTACATACAATCATGGCTGCAGCTTTTTGGAGAATCTGGATTGCTAGAAATGACATGGTGTTCGAAAGAACGTTCATTCCAGTTACGAGGATGGTTGACCAAATAAAGGAAGATTCGTTTTTTTGGCTTTGCCATAGGGCTAAGATCCAGTTTCCCACTTGGGAGCAGTGGATCATGTTCGATGTTCTAAGCATGTTGTAATTATTTTTGGTGTTTGTTTTGTTCCCAGCCACTGGATGGCTCTTTATATCTATATATAAAGCGATTGCCGTTAAAAAAAAGTGTGTATAGTTTGCTACATATGATATTTTTTATAGATTTCCTTTCCACCTATCTCTATATGTTGAGGCTTATACTGTACCCATTTTTTCTATGGCTTTATATTAGTTTTTTACCTCATTAATTAACTTCTAATTATATTATATGAAAGAAATAAAAGGAGACTAAAATGAGCTTCAATTCAGCTTGATTTTATGAAGAGCCAGGCACCCAGAGGCGTTTTATATCCCAAAAGTCAAGGCGTTTGGTGTTACTCCATATATTTCAAGCGTAACCGATTTTGACCCAAACATGCACGAGGCGCTGCCTCAAGGCCCTGAGGTTGTTTCACGATCACCTCAAGGTGCGCTTTTAAAATTCAGTATAAAAAGCTCACATTTCATGGTTATAAAGAGTACCTTGATGGAGACAACACTCTGCTGATCCTTGTAGGTGATAAATATTTGAGATTTTTTGGTTGGGATCACACTGTTTCTTGGGATCATTTTCGCCATCACTCCTCCAACAGTTTCAATGTTGAGAGTAAGTGGAGCCACATCCAAAAGAACGATTCCTACTCGCGAACACATTAGTAGAATTACTATGAGTTGTCAAAAGATTAATCTTGTATCAAACCAAACTGACCTGATTTAGACGCATAAATGTATACATTTTGATACCAACACAACCCGACCCATTTAGACCCCAAAAATATAAAACTTGTCACTAACACGGCCCAACCGTTTTAGACCCATAAAGTATACTCTTTGACACCAAACTGACCTGTTTTAGACCCAAAAAGTATACACTTTCACACCAACCCAACCTGACCCGTTTTAGATCCAAAAGATATACACCGACGCTAACCCGTTTTAGACCCATAAGTAAGTTTGACAACAACCCGACCCGTTTTGAACCCAAAAAATACACTTTAAAACCAACCCAACCTGATCCGTTTTAGACCCAAAAAAATATACACCTGGAACCGACCTGTTTTAGACCCATAAAAATACAGTTTTACAACATCCCAACCCGACCCGTTTTAGACCCATAAAAATACACTTTGACAACATCCCAAATATAAATTCTACCAGTGAAATCATTTCATATGTCATTGACATACATTATGCAAATGACAAATAAGATGTCAACAGTTTCGACAACAGTTTCGTTGCTGTACTACAACCAGTAAAGTTACTATAGCTACGAAACTTTTGTCTCAGTGCAAAATGCCCAAAATTTGTTTGGCAAAATCTTTGAAAATGTACCTATTAAATAGGTGCTGATTTTGTTGGTTCAACTAGCCGATAATGGTGGTGTAGTGGTGGCCGGGTTAGAGACCACGACGCCATTAGCGGTAGGTCCAACTGGATACTCGGAAAGCTTTGAGTTATGGCTAGTCAGACAGAATGCCAAGACAATAGCAGAGTACCAGAAGATGGTCATGGAAAAGACCAACCTGGATACTCGGAAAGCTTTGAGTTATGGTACCCTAGAAGATTCTCAGGACACAGTTCCTGAGAATAACAATGGCCGTCCTCCAACAGGGCCTCGCCAGGCGGTACGTGGTGGAGATTGTGGTAGAAATACTCACGTTCAGGATCACGTCAACTTGGACGAGGAACCTGACGGCTATGAATCTGAAAACGAAGTTCAGCATGAATCTAACCGAAAGCAGCGCTCTAAGTCAGTTGCTGGCTATCATGCACGCCCAGATGACGATTTGTACAAGCCTTATCGCCCAAAAACATTTGTAGAAAGATCTAAGTTCTGTGCGCGCATAGCTTTGGCTCCAATACCTCATGAATGTAAACTCCCAAGCACCATTAGGAAGTATGACGGGTTACGTAACCCAGATGATCACTTGCATACTTTCGACTGCGCAGGAAGTGTAAGCCATTGCCCGTCCAAGGTTGGTGTCACTTATTTGTTCAAACCCAACAGGCGCAGCCAGGGTTTGGTACGAATGTTTGCCTGTGGGAAGCCTGGTTGACTTTGACGACTTGATCAAGAAATTCAAGAACCACTTCTCGCACCTCCGAAAGCACAAGAAAGACAAAGCGCATATCCTGTTGTGCACACAGAATGACAATGGCACATTGGAGGACTACATAGTTCGTTACAACAAGGAGGCCCACCAACTGGGGTGCGGAGAAGAACTCACCAGGGCATCGTTCATCCATTGAGGCCGCAAAAGTTTACGCGTCCTCGAAACGCTCCTTTACGCGTCCTCGAAACGCTCCTTTACGCGTACAAAGAACTTCCACCACAACAACAATCATAACGCGGGTCCCAGCAACAAGGGAAAAGGAAAGCAGTCCGTGTGGTCAAGAATCTCGGGTGCAACAGACGAAGGCAAGTATTCTTCTATGCATGACGCGCGCAATTATTTGAACTCTAAGCACTCGCGTGATCAGAAGACACACCCGAATAAAAACTATGATTAGACCCCGTTGTCGAAAATGCCTTCTGAAGTCCTGAAGACTGACCAAATCCAGTTCCCAAAGCCAAGGGAACTGAGTTGTGATTGAAGAAATGTGGACATGTCAAAGTACTGTGAGTATCATGAAGACTATGGTCACCTGACGAATAATTGCTACAATTTAAAGATGGAGATAGAAAACGCAATCAAATCCGGTCAACTAGCTCACCTGGTTAAGAACATGCAGTCGAAGCCAAGAGAACATGCTGACGGAGGAGAACCCTCCCAGAAAAAGATCCGCAATCTTAACACACACCACATCCATAATACTCCGCGTTATCACTGCAACATGACTCACCGCGGATATTAAAACAAGAGAGCCTTCAACACAGTAAATGATGATTCCTGGAAAGAGGCAGATGTCGTCATGCCAAGAGTCAAAGGGGAAGCCTCTTCTATAGCTCCGTTAATCATCACAAGGGTCAAAGGACATTACCGTACACGGTATATGTTTTTGGATAACGACAGCACATATATCATGTACGAGCAATGTTTCAATCAGTTGGACGAAGAAGATAAGGCAAAGCTTATTCCAGCGATGGAACCTATTTCAAGTTTCATTCACGAGGTGATCATTCCGCTGGGCATGCTTACCCTCCCAGTCACACTGACGGACGGGAGACTCTCGAGAACAGAAATCTGTGACTTCATGGTCTTACCCATTAATTCGTCACATGATGTCTTACTGGGACGGGATGGCCTAGCAAAATTCAACTGCAATGCATCAACACCACACCAAATGGCGGGTTTCCCTACTCGGAATGGCGTAGCATTCATACGCGAAAATAAGAACTGCCATACCATTGATGCGCAGAAGCCTGCAAAAATAATGAAACCAACTGTCCGTACTGAGCCGGAAAATGGGTTATTAACCCTAAATTCCCGGATCAGACGGTTCATTGGCCCAGTAATCTCCAACACCATTCGCACTCACTTGAAGCAACTTCTCATCAAGAACATGGATGTGTCTGCCTTCCCGCCAGCAGACATGGTGGGCGTTCCGCATCACATTGCGGAACATAAGCTTAATGTTTATAAAACAATTGAACCAATCGTCCCAAAGAAGCGCAGCATGGGGCCGAAGAAAACAAAGGCCATGAACGAGCAAGTGACTGAGCTATTAAATGCAGGCATTCTGCACAAGACACGGTACCAAACATGGGTGGCTAATCCAGTCATGGTGGGAAAGTCAAATGGCAGTTGGCGTATGTGCGTAGACTACAAAGATTTAAACAAGGCCTGTCCTAAGGATTGTTACCCACTACCTGAGATTGATCTAAAAGTTGATTCCTTGGCACCTTTCAGATTCAAGTACTTCCTCGACGCTTACAAAGGCTATCATCAGATACAAATGGCTAAAGAAGATGAAGACAAAATAGCATTCCGCACTGATACGGGTACCTACTGCTACACAAAGATGCCATTCGGTCTCAAGAACGCATGAGCCACGTATCAATGTTTGATGGTCACCGCGTTCGTCAAACAAATCGGAGTCAATCTCGAGGTCTACGTTGACGACCTAGTCATCAAAAGCAGAGAAGAAGACCACATGTTAGAAGACATTCAAAAGACTTTCGATCAGCTTCGAAGCGTCCAGATGAAACTAAACCTATGCAAGTGTTCCTTTGGAATGAAAGAAGGAAAGTTCTTGGGTGTCATTGTTTCCAAAGATGTGTTCCGCGTAAACCCGGAGAAGATTCAAGCAATTGAATGCATGCTATCTCCATCATCGGTAAAGGAAGTACATACATTAATGGGACGTCTGGTAGCCTTGAATCATTTCCTATCAAATTATGCTTCCAAGTCATTCCCTTTCGTGGATACCCTTAAGAATTGTCTAAAGAAATCCAACTTTAAATGGACCGCGGAAGTGGAAAGGGCCTTCAAAGAAATGAAAGAATGTTTGAGTAACCTGCCAACGCTCACATCACTGCTGCCAGAGGAGCCACTGACGCTTTACTTATCCGTCACAGATAGGGCGGTGGGCGCAGTTTTAATGGTTGACAGAAAGGGTGTACAAACCCCAATCTATTATGTTAATCGGACGTTGCTCGATGCGGAAATATGGTACTCCACAATGGAGAAGCTTGTACTAGTATTGGTACATGCTTCGAGAAGACTTCGCAGATACTTTCAGGGTCATTCCATCAACGTCTTAACTGATTTCCGAATCAATGACATCCTGCGCAAACCATAACTTTCAGGACGACTGGCAAAATGGGCTATTAAGTTAGGTGAACATTCAATAACAAACAAGACAAGGCCATCTTTCAAGGGGCTGCTTCCTCGCAGACTTCGTTACAGAAGTCCCTGCGGACAAGATTGCCGAATGCCAACAAGAGACCTCGCCCAGCCCTGCACCAGATGCATCACAAAAGTGGGAACTGTTCATAGACGGTGCATGCAATGATGACGGGGCCGGGGCAGGATTACGCCTGATAACTCCAGATGGTAAGGAATTCACCTACGCCATCCGACTTGATTTCCCGACCAGTAACAATGAGGCAGAGTATGAAGCTCTATTAGCAGGACTGCGCATCGCCAAAAAGATGGGGGCACAACACGTAGACGCCTTCATTCTATGTTAGTTGCCAACCATATTGATGGTTCTTACGAAGCAAGAGAACCCTCAATGATCTTGTACTTGGACCATACCAAGGAGCTGATGCGCAGCTTCAATTACTGCAAAGTTAACCACATCAAGAGGAGCCAAAATAAGACAGCAGATGCATTGAGCAAGATGGCCTCAACGGTTTTTGATCACCTGGCCAAGGACGTGCGGGTAGAAGTGTTAAATCATCCATCCGTGCCTCATAGGCAAGTGAATGTAATTCAGATGGGAAAGACTTCATGGATAACCCCAATTATGGCCCATTTAACCAAGGGAATTCTCTCAGACAACATATCAGAGGCCCGCAAGTTTCAGAACAAGGCATTGCATCATCTAGTTATTGACGGAACATTGTACCGACGCTCGTATCTTGGACTACTATTACGTGGTGTTGACTCCGCAGAAGTCACATACCTCATCAAGGATATCCACGAAGGTTCCTGTAGACTACACGCTGGTCCAAGAATGGTGGTAGCCAAACTGATGAACGTGGGATATTACTGGCCCGACATGCACAGGGGCGCAGTGTCAGAACTGCGCAAATGCGATGCCTGCCAACGGCACGCACCAGGAACTCTTCGACCAAAGAATAATTTGGTACCAGTCACGACTGCTTGGCCATTTCAAAAGTGTGCCATTGACCTGGTGGGACCTTTTCCCGCAGCCCCCCGGCAATGTCAAGTACTTGGTGGTGGCAATTGACTATTTTACAAAGTGGGTAGAAGCCAAAACTTTAGCTGATTCATTATATATATATATATATATATATATATATATATATATATATATATATATATATATATATATATATATATATATATATATATATATATATATATATATATATATATGTGCATCCCTAAAATTGCAAATCTAAGGATTTGGAGTATGCTCCCATCCACCCTCTACTCGGCGAAGCTTGAGTTTCGGAGTTTTTGGAATGTCACCAAGATCAGACAACCTCTTCATCTTCAAGGGTCGCCCATCTGACGTACCTTGATCATCTAGGTGATCAGGCCGCATATTCTCTGCCGATAACAAACACCCACAGTATTCAGCTAATCGATCAAAAGCATCCGGAGGCATCCCAACGTTGGGGGAGGGGTAGAGAATTCCAGGATCCCTTCAGTGGCTACCTTCTCAGCTTTGATAAGATTGAGTGGTTGTGATGACGTCATTTATTTTGATAGTGAAGGAAGGAAAATAGAGGAAGAAAGGAGTTATTGATTTTTTGCTAATTCAGAATTATAAATATATTAAAGGCCTAAGAGATTGAATAGTAACCACGATTAATGTTTTTTGTCTTTTTCTTCTTTACTAATATATGTATATATATAGTTTCATAATACTCAACAAACATGGCTGGTGGTGGAGTGGTTTGTGTTCCGTCAGCTCTCCGGTTTGAATCTGGTTTGAAGCGTTTTTAACACATAATGGCAGTTTTGTAATTAAATGGTTTGTGAGGGGCATTACAGTAATTTTTCTACCTAAATATATACCCATGTCTCTTTCTCTCTCTCTCTCTCTCTCTCTTTGTCATTGTTACTGTCACCGCTTAACTTGTCTTTGCTTTTGGCGATCAACGTCGCCGTCGCCGCCGTTGTCGTTCACTTCTGCCCGATTTACACCGTCGTTGGTATCTTCATCGCCTTTGTGGCATCAAATGGACGCTATGTTGGCGACGGTATGACTGATTTGTTGGTATTTTAGGGTTTTCTTGGGGTTTTTTTGGGTTTTTGATTTTTATACGCTTCTTTCATCTCAGTGGTTTTGTTATTATTTCTGCTGCTGTTTGTGGTTTGTGTGTTATTTATTATGCTTTTTTTGGTGCTGTAAACACATCTACGTTTTTTTTACAGTCATCATGACTGTTGTTGCCTTTGTTTCTGACCTGAGAATGTGTTGTGAATCATTGCATGGTCATTTCTCAACCGGCTGATGTTTGTCAGTTGTGACGGCGTTGTGAATCATAATATGATCATATTGAAACTGGCTGATGTGTTGGCTTATCGTGCATGTGCTCTGATTGTCATAATCTGTGCAATTATTATTATTTAGCGTTTTTGTTTCTTTTCTTCGGCTGCTATTGCTTATTCTGGAATTGTTGTTTTCTTTTGTCTCAGGCTGTTGGGTTTGTTAATGTTTGTTGGTTTAGATTGTCGTCTGGTTGGCATGCGACATGATTGTTGCAGCCATGCTATTTATACGCGACCTATCATGGTATGATTGTGAAGAAAGATGAGATCATCCGCGTGTTGGCAAGGCAACCGAAATGGTTATGTGATTGCGTTTGCTTTCATATGGCCACGGATGCAGCCATGGTGGATTCATCCACTTTCTTTGGTCATCATATATCTGAGTTGATTTCTCAGTTTCTGAAGTAATTGAATGCTGATCGTTGTTGCTTATTCTGGAATTGTTGTTTTCCATTGTCACAGGCTCTTGGGATTTGTTAATGTTTGTTGGTTTAGATTGTCGTGTGGTTGGCGCGCGACATGATTGTTGCAGCCACGCTATTTATACGCGGGCTATCATGGTATGATTGTGAAGAAAGATGAGATCATCCACGTCTTGGCAGGGCAACCGAAATGGTTATGTGATTGCGTTTGATTTCACATGGCCACGGATGCAGCCATGGCGGATTCATCCTCTTTCTTTGGTCATCATATTTCTCAGCTGATTTCTCAGTTTCTGAAATAATCGAATGCTGATCGCTGTTGCTTATTCTGGAATTGTTGTTTTCATTTGTGTCAGGCTGTTGGGATTTGTTAATGTTTGTTGGTTTAGATTGTCGTGTGGTTGGCACGCGACATGATTGTTGCAGCCAAACTTTTTATACGGGGGCTATCATGGTATGATTGTGAAGAAAGATGAGATCTTCCGCGTCTTGGCAGGGCAACTGAAATGGTTATGTGATTGCGTTTGCTTTCACATGGAGACGGATGCAGCCATGGCGGATTCATCCGCTTTCTTTGGTCATTTTTAATGATTGGTCGTAAACAATTCTGGATAAGATGAGTGGCGGTATTTTTGTGAGTATTTATAGAAGTGACAGGCTCTGGATTGTGGATGGTAGGTTACGAACCTGCAACCTCCATTGAGCTAATTTTTGAACAACTCTGAGCCTGATTTCTCGGTTTTTGCTGTTCAATTTGTCAGGCCTTTAATATATTTTTAAACTTTCGTTGTGTTTCGCTGTTTTTAGTATTTGCGAAATAACAGCATTAGTTGCGGTTGTTGTCTAGTAAGTGAGGCGTTTAATATACGCGCGTAACATTATTGTCACAGGTAGGCCTTCCGTACTCGGAACTGGTTCCTACCGTACCTACCAATTAAAAAACGAGGGATAAGAAAAGGGAGACGACCCGGAATATGTTCAACCTTTTCGGTGGGTTATTTTGCATATGATGCCTTAATTAATTATGTGGTGCCTATGGTGTTAACGTGGGTGCGTCTTAACAGAATCATTCATGTCTGTGTCGCTTTGGCATCACGGGGTTGAAAGATGGCGTTCACTTTGACGCAACCTGCCTAGCAGCCAACATCATTTGATAATATGTATTATTATTATAATACGCTGATAATATAAATATATTAAAGGCCTAATATGTTTAACAGAATCATTCATGTCTGTGTCGCTTTGGCGTCACGGGGTTGAAGGATGGCGTTCACTTTGACGCAACCTGCCCTGCAGCCAACATCATTTGATAATATGTATTATTATTATAATACGCTGATAATATAAATATATTAAAGGCCTAATATGTTCAACGATTATTGTGATTGATATGCAGGTTTGTCACATGATAAACTGCCGCTGCTGTTCATGGCTGCGTGGGCTTTGAATTATGGTTAGTCTATTTTGACTCTCTTACCTTAACGGTTGTTGTTATGAAGGTAGTAATCGTATCCTTTATTTTGATACGTCAATGCTGGTTGCAAAAATTGCAGTCATTTTGCTACCACAATATATACTCCTGTCTAATGCATTCATAGGGGTTAATTCGTTTTGTGTGGTTTTTTGCAACTCTGTTCATCAATTATTGTGATTGATATGCAAGTTTGTCACGTGATAAACTTCCGCTGTTGCTGGCGGTTGCTTGGGCTTTGAATTATGATTTGCCTCTTTTGGGCAAAGCCAGATGAAGTGGTGACAATAATAATGAGAAAGAGAGAGAGAGACAGGGGTATGTATTCTGCTAGCAAAATGACTGCAACGATGGGTGCAATGTGTTTGCCTGAGATTGTAGTTTTTTTTAAAAGGAGGCTATGATGATAGGTTTCTATGTGGCTAACTAATTCTGAACAAACATGAGATGACCCGTATCTTGGCGGGGCAACCGAGCTGGCCATGTGATTGCCTCTGCTTTCACATGGCAGCTGATGCAGCCATGGCGGGTTAATCCGTTTTGTTTGGTTGTTTACAACTCTGAATCTGAGCCCCTTAGTCGTTTCGCTCATTGTTTAACTATATTCTTTATTTTCATACGTCAATGATGGCTACAATGTGTTTGCCTGAGATTGTGGCTTTTTTTAAAAGGAGCAGCAACCGTAATTAATGCTGTTCAGATGATAATAAGTGTTTTTGTATTAAGCTTTTGCTTTTCAAACGTGATTGTTTCTTTTGTCTGGAGGTTTGTTTGTTGCTTAGATAGTGTGTTGGCTCGGGTTCGACTCCCTTGGCTGTTATAGGGTGTTGTTATTGCCAAGCTGTTGTTATTGCCAAGCGTCATCAGCAACATGCATGTGTTGTTATTATATAAAGACCCACGATATTTTTTTTAAAACTTTCGGTTCTTCTCTTCTGCTACTGATGGCCGTTTCTTCATTGTAAGTTTCTATGTGGCTAATTAATTCTGAACAAACATAAGATGGCCTGCGTCTTGGCGGGGCAACCGAGCTGGCCATGTGATTGCCTCTGCTTTCACATGGCAGCGGATGCAGCCATGGTGGGTTAATCTGTTTTTTTGGGTTGTTTACAATTATGAATCTGAGCCTGTTAATTCATTTGTGATTTATAAACTTTTACCCTATCTTTGTTAATTCTCTACTGCTCGCAATTGGTAATTAATGATTTTGGCTATGATGAGTGGCAATATTATCTTGAGTATTCATGGAAGCGACATTCTTTGGATTGTGGATGGTAGGCTACGAACCTGCAACCCCCATTGAGCCAGCTATTTCAACAATTCTGAGCCTGATTTTTAAATTTTAACTGTTTTGTATTTATTTGTTTATTTACTTTCATTGTGTTTTGCTTCATTTGTTACATGCAATACTCAATTTGAATGATTGTAATTGATGCATATTGACCTTCATATATGTCAATTGCTTTGGATTGAACAATAAGTAGCTGATTTCTCGACTTCTTGATTTTTTATTTATTCTTTTATATATTTTCATTGTGTTTTGCTTGCTTTATTTCATACGATAATCTATTTGAATAATTGTGATTCATGTATGTTGGCCTTCATATATCTCAAGCGCTTAAAGTTCAAGAAAAAAATAATTTACTTTAATATATAATAATTTTTTTTCTTTGTATTTTTAGGTAACATTTATGTTACATGACTACACATTTTGAGTATCCTTACCTACTATTGTATTTCCTATGTCACCCAAAAAGGTATACACCACCAGTTTTTTGTTAAAAGAAGGGCTTCAAACATAAATCAGAAGGAAAATAACTTTGAGATGTCATCTGAGGTGATTTGCCTTCTGATTTATGCTTGATGTCCTTCTTTTCATCAAAACATGGTGGTGTTTGCCTTTCGGTGACATAGGAAACACATGCTGCGTTCATTCATCGTACCATCTTAGGCTTTGTTTTCTACATGTTTAACAAAATTAGCACCTGGTTTATAGCGTTCTTCCATTGGTTTTTCCAGTTCTTCTTTGCCCAACTCCATAATCATATTGCGCATTCGGTTCAGCTTTTGCTTTTGAATCAGGGACTGGCTCATCTTGAAAGCGTCTTTTGAGAATGAGCTCATCCTTGATATAAAAATAAAGGTGGTTCCAAAAATGCTCTAGGATTGTGAACATGGGCAGAAAGCAAATGGCTAAACTGATGAAAGGACGTCATAAACCAGGTGATATTTTTGTTACATATAAAAAAACATAGGCTACGGCTGCTAAGGTGGGCTAACACAACATGCAATAAAGTAGGGGATTAAATCCCATATATTTTCGTTTCTGACTTTTGTGGCCTGTAGCTATGATGAGTAACAAAAACTTCGAGAGAATTCATGAAAATGGCATGCTATGGATAGTGGATGGTAGGTTATCAACCTATAACCCCCATTCAGCCAATAATTTTGATAACTCTGAGCCTAATTTCTCCTTTATTTTGTTCCTTATTCATTTAGTTTCACTATGTTTTACCTATTTTCTTGCAAAATAGGGTTGCAAAGGTGATGTAATGTTGCGTTTAACCAATTGCAACACCATTTGTTACAAATAAGATGTTGTATGTTTTTTTTAATGTTCATTATCTAGATAACAATGTCTGTTTTGGCGATGATGACAACATGTCTGATTGTGTGGCAGTTGCCATGACAGTCTGCAGTTATGCCATATTTCTGTTACAAACAGTTGACACGTAGTCTGAGCTTATTCATACAAGATGATGCTCCATTCGCCATGGCCATCATCATTTTTTGCCTTCTAGGTGTATATTGGATATTATGCGGTGTAAAAATATTTATTACATTAACCATCATTAATTTACGTGTGGCTATGATGATTTTATAGAAACGAAATAATGTAGCCTTTTGTACGCTACACGATTTTCGTATTTGAGCCTAACAACAACTGGCGTCAATCCCAGATGCAAAAATTCAAATCCTTCGAGGCTGCTGAAACTAGGAAATTTGAAGGTGACGCAGCTTATCTTACGCTATTCTAAACTTCCGCTTCTTTTTTTTAGTTGTATACTAAACTTCCATTTCTTTCACATTACAGATGCCGAACTACCAAGCCATGCGGGCCAGCTATCACATCCATTTCTCATACTTTCAGTTCGGCTAAATGTAAAGGTGCCACATAAACACAAAAGGTAATCACTCTACTTCTTTTCTTTGTCTTCTTTTTATTATTATTATTAAGGTAATCACTCTACTACTACTACTACTACTGCTACTACTGCTACTACTGCTACCACTGCTGCTGCTGCTGACCACTACTACCACTACTACCGCGACCGCGACCGCGACTGCGACGACGACCACGACCACGACCACGACGACCACCACCACGACCACGACGACGACCACCACCACCACCACTACTATTATTATTATTATTTACTTATCTCTTATGTAACCATTGTTTAGCAGGTGTATTAAACTTAAAAGAATGTAGCTCTTGATCACATAATCAATATGAGCCTCTCAAGACCACTTGTGAGAAAAACCATTAAAGATTAATTTAAAGAGGTTTTACGTATTACCTTTAGATTCGAAGTACAATGAAAGAACATGATGTTGAAGATTTGAAGCAAAAGAACAAAGAACTCGAGGGAAAGACCAGAGCGATTAAGGCGGTTGTAATTGATCCAAACTATGTGAAAGATGATAGTGAGGCTCCTCTTGAGCTGATGATTGTGGATTTTTACTTCTTACGCATTGAAGAGAATGAACTATTATAAGTAGCAAAGTACAGTGTTTATATTTTGAAATTTGTTATCATTGTTTTGTTCTTAGAATTGTGTAGTTTGGACTTAATATTTTTACTTTATAACATTCGTCAAATTAATAACAATGTTAGATATAAATGACTGGCAAACCTATATGTAAAACGAATTTTTAAAGGCGTGCAACGCGCGCCGTGGTTCACACTAGTTTACCTTATATAGGAAGTAACTCACATTCCATTAATTACCATTAATGGAAATGCACTTGATTAACCCTAGTATGGTGACAGTGGTCACGTCAGCAACTGACAGGAGCCGCCACACTTGTCAATTCACTAATAGAGGACGCCACCCTACGTCTGACACCAGGTGACAATATTTCCTGTTGATGTCAGCTCATAATTACACTATGCCCAGCAAGTAATACTTGAAGACACAAAGACACTGTCATCCACGAAATTACACAAAGTCAAGATTTTTCCAAATATTACAAGCGCTAAAGTAAGAAGTAAGATAGTAAAATAAAATCAATTGTAATCTGTGATATCAAGGTATGTATCCACCTCATCCTTGACAGCAGCTTCATCACACGTAACACCACTAGCAGCTACGGAGGAAGACCCACCTTCCCCGCCAGCCATAGCTGCTTGTCTCTCCTCTTCCTCCCTTTGGCTCTTCTCTTCAAGCTCCGCCCCCAAACGTTCAGACTCCTCGAAATATGCGTGTACCTCCCCAACAGGATCTTCTGTCTTAAGACATTGATCAACAAGTTCAAACACGTCGAAAGTGAGCACTTGAAACTCCTCCTGCGCGACTATCACTTCTGCTTAGGGGTGAGCATTTCGTGGTTCGCACCCACAAGAACCTTGGACCCGACCCGCGAGAACCTTGAACTCAAACTTTTTTAAATATATGGGTCGGTTTCTGGTTCTAGATTTATATGAATTATCGGTTCCGGGTCGGGTCGGGTCCAAACCCACGGTTCTAATATATGAACCAGAAGAACCGTTTGTATTTTAATTAGAACATAACTTATTAATAGATTGATAATAAAAATGATCCAATAGATATGTTTTGTTAACGCAAAAAATAAAAAAAAATTTATCTTTTTTAGTCTTTTCACTATTCTTATTACGTGTTATTGTAATCGATTTCATGTGATGTTAATGCAATATTAAAAATATTATTTATAAGAATATCAATGTATTTTTCTTGAAATATTTTTCGGCTTGATGTATATGCATAGTTGCGATATATTATATAATATATATTATATCCAAATTTGAAGTAAATATTTATGTTTGTCGCTCCGATGTGTGTATATGTGTGTTTGTATTTATGATGTATACATAACAGATTCACATAATGTTTTAGGTGATAAGAATGACAAAATTGTTACGAAAACTTAAGTCGAGAAACGAAAAGTGACTTAAAAAATGAAACTCGTGTGCTATTGTTAGAACCATATGGAAGAATTCTTTAACGAGCATGGTAAAAGAATAAGAATATTTAATAATCTAAAAGTGGCTATTACATTAAAAGGTTATAGAGGGTCAGACCCTTTACCCGACCCATTAGAACCTTTAGGACCCGGAACCACATTGCCTTTTAAGGTTCGGTTCGTGGTTCCTAATTTCAGCAATAAAAGGGTATACAGTTCTGGTGGGTCTGGGTCGGGTCGGTTCCGAACCCCTTGCACAGCCCTACTTCTGCTTCATAGGGTTTGCTATAATATGCGCCATCATCCAGCTTCAAGTCGGCGTCATGGTGATAGAAACCTTTGTTGAAGCCCAACTGAAGTCCATTCCTCATTGAAGCACCACCAATCTTCGCAACAGCATCCCCAAATTTGGGTTCGTTCCAGACACGCTTGAAAATCTGCAAAAAATTCCAAAGTTTCAAATAGGAAAATATCGCATAAGGCGGACTCATTAATGAAACGATACTTACCCCCTGGATACCTTGCAGAGCCATCTGTGTCTGTTACAGATTCACCTCCAACTGAACACGCGAAGAGTCTAACAATGTCTTTTCCTCTTCCAAGTAGTTTTTATCCTTCAAAAGAGATTCATTCTGCGACTCCAACTCAGAAATTCGAGAAGTGGCATTCAACAACGCTTGATGCTGTTCATTAAACTTCATTATGGTCTCCGACAGTTCAGCTTGTTTGGCATCGTAGGCTTTGCGCCTCTCCTCAGCTTCCTGGGTCATCCGAGCAACGTAATTTTTGAGCTTCTCCACAGCGGCGCGACCGCGCTCAATCTCCACATTAGTCCGTTCACAGGACTCCTTCCAAAACTTCGCCGAATCCGCCTTGTCAGTTTTCAGCTTCCTCACCTCCTCTTCCGCAGCGCGGGCCCGCTGTCTGTACTACTCAACCTCGGTTTCATATCAGCACACGCATGCTGAATCTCTTATTCTCTACGCTGTAGAGATTCCTGTGAATCCTTCAAACTTTGCCACGCACGCAAGAATTCATCCTCCTGCCGAATCAGAGAACTAAAGCCCCCAACATGCAGGGCAGGGTTCATGCTCATATCTGAAAACAGTGACCGGCGGTCTATGCTGTCCTGGTTGTCGCGCTCGATGGGAGGCACAACATAGGTTACTGACGAGGTGGGCCCAACCTATCCAGGCTAGCCCACATCAAAATAAGCCCAATACACTTGGGACCGGCCCATCGTTAACAATAACAGGGGAGCCCAGTCCTTCTAGGGGATAATGAAAGATTGTTAACAAACTAACCGACGCATTTGAATAACTGGGAAAGTCGTAATGGTTTGTTGATAAGTGATAAAGATTATCTCCCCAGGATTCAGAAGAAATAACGACGACGGAACTCCTCGTGGTTATCTGCAAGTAGGAAGTTACAATTATAAAAGGAGGTCCCATGTAAACGAATAACTCACTCTGACTTCTCTCATTAATCTCATTCCCACTTCTTAAAGCGATACTTATTCTCACGCCGGAGGGTGGTCACAGGAAAACCCCCAATCCTATGACAAGTCCTAACGGTGTTTTGTTTTGCAGTCCTTCGATCCTGTTCGTCACACACAGCAAGGATTGTGATTATCTCTGTCTCTAAAGAATATCATACCCCCTAAAGGTAATTGTTTCTTCATTGGCGCCATCCGTGGGACGGAACAACTGAAACAGAGAATTATTTTCTTTGCTGAACTGAATGGCGTCGAACCAGAATCAGAATACCCCCGTCGTCGCATCCCGCGGCGAAAACCAAGAATCAATACAACACACCAACATTAATGATAATCTGTTCACGGCAGACTCTGAAGAAGAAGAAATAGTGACGGAAAACCCACCTGGTTTTCCCCATGCAAACAGGAGGACAGGCGTGCTGACACCACAACCTGGGCCAGTAGTTCCACCCCTAGGGGAACTGCTCCGCCAACTTTGGTCTTCACTCGGCCCGGCCCCACAGCTACTTACATGTACACTCGTCCGCTTACTAGCACCGTCTCGCCTGTGAGATCTTTACCTCCATCAACCAACATGCCCTGGGCAACAGCTGCGGCTAGCTTGCCGTTATATTCGACGGCGCTAACAACCGCATGATGTCCTCGCCCATGGCCACTTTGGTGCCTCCTACTATGGACCCGTACACGCCTGTAACTCCTGGAAACCAACCTTACATGCCGTACTATCCGATGCAACCTTACGGATATATGTACCAACCTATGGGAGGAAACACGTTCTCATATCCTTACCCGTATGCATATCCTCCATTACCCCAGCCTACGCCTGGGTAGGGGATAGTAGCAGATCCCACCCCTCAGCCGGGTGGGCCCCGTCTTGAAGGGAAACGGACCAGATTGACCTATGACAGAACACCGGTTGTAAATTTGTCAGCACCAGTACTCTTCGACCTCCGGCAGCAAAACACGCAGCAAAATCAAAACAGTGGTGGCCAAGAGGATCAAGGGGAAGATGACCTGACCAAACCTTATCGACCTCAGGCGATGGCTACGTACTCGAAGTTCACGGCAAGAATCGCCAACGCTCCGCTCCCGCCAAACTTGAAGTTGCCATCAACTATGGGAAAATATGATGGTACAGGTGACCCTGACGATCATCTTAGCATCTTCGAATCAGTAGGGACGTCAAAGGATTGGCCTCTACCGGCCTGGTGCCACATGTTTGTGCAGACCCTGGTGGGAGCCGCACGAGTATGGTGGGATAGTCTGCCTCCCGGATCAGTCGCCAACTGGAATGAGATAGTTAAGGGATTCTCACAAAAGTTCTATCAACAGCGTAGGCATACCAAGTACCGGGATGAGGTAATGCACATACGTCAACGATACAATGAGTCCATGGAACACTTCATTGTTCGATTCAACAAAGAACGGCTGTAGATCCCAGGGTTGACAGAAGAGTTGGCGTGCACGTCTTTCACTATGGGAGTGAATGATGATGGGTTACTACGAGAGCTCCATGGCCCAAATGGATACCCGCAAACTATGGATGAAATGATGACCATCGCCAAAGAATATGTTAAGCAGGAGAAATCGATCGCAATGAATCATGCGGTCTTAAAGAAACAGGAAGCGGAGAAAGCCACAGAACAGCATGAACAGAGAGACTCAAGAAACAAAGGAAGGTCTGGCAGCACGGGGTAGCCTTATACTAGAGAAGATCCCAGAGAGTCACATAAGAAACAAGACAGACGCAGGGATACCAACTCCGGACGAAGCGAAGGTCCAGCAAAACCTAAACCTGAGTACCCGGAGTTGATCAAAACCCCGGCATAGATTCTGGACACCGAAAACTTGAGGCTGAACACCCCTCGTCCGATAAAAGATTCTCCTTCACAAGACAAGTCCAATTACTGAGATTATCATAAAGGCAATGGGCATGACACAAATGATTGTCATCAATTAAAGAGACAGATCGAATACTTTGTGAAGACGGGGAAATTGGAACACCTTCTAAAGGATGTAAAGCCAGCACCTTCCACAGCCTCAAGCGACAAAGTGGCAGGGAAGAGAACATGGGAAATGAATATGGTCAGGATGGAACCCGTGAGCGGGAGGAAGAGATCTTTTGAGCGATTTGAGCCATGGATGGAAGCAGTCATGACGGTGCCTCATCACTACAAAGTTCTAAGCATGGAGGCACTGGTGATATCTGCTGCAGTAGGTGACTACAACATGAAGAGGTGTCTGGTGGACATGGGAAGTTCGGAAGATATCATATACGAACCATGTTTTCGTAGAATGAGGATAGAGGATCAGCGAAAAATGGAACCAACTCGAGGCCCTGTCCGGGGATTCACAGGAGAAAGTGTCGAGCCACTAGGACAGTTGACATTCCCGGTCGCAATTGGAGATGGGCAGAGGGAACGATCCATACTAGTGACCTTCCTGATAATACCCGCGGATTCACAGTACAATGTTATCCTAGGTCGGTATACCTTGGGCCGGAACGATGCATTGGTATCCACAGCATGGGGCTTTCTTATGTTCCCAACACCTCAGGGTGTAATGACAGTAGCAGGGGATAAAGTCTGCGTCGGAGTTGACAGTAAATCATGTCGTCAAGCGCCAACCGGGGTGCGGGCTCCCATAAGATGGGTTCTTAACACGAAGTATCCTGATAAATGGTTTCAATAGGGGACTCTTTGTCCCCCAACACACAGGAACGACTTAAAAGCTTGTTAAGGGGAAACCAGGATGTTTTCACTTTCAAACATGCAGACATGACGGGAATATCCAGATCAAAGGCGGAACATAAGCTGTCTACCTTCCTGGCAGTAAAACCCGTGGCACATAAAAGACGTAGCATGGCTCCGGATCGCCGGGAAGCAGTGGTACAGGAAGTCAAGAAGTTGGAAGAAGCAGGGATCCTCCGGAAGACAAAATATCTCACATGGGTGGCAAACCAAGTAATGGTGCGGAAACATGACGGGACATGGAGAATGTGTGTTGATTATAAAGATCTTAATAAAGCTTGTCCAAAGGATGCGTATCCACCCCCAGAAATAGATCTATAGGTGGATTCCCTAGCACCCTTCAAGCTCAAATGCTTCCTGGACGCCTACAAGGGATACCATCAAATTCAGATGGCCCGGGAAGACGAAGACAAAACCGCCTTCCACACCGATGCGGATATCTATTGTTACACAAAGATGCCTTTCGGATTAAAGAACGTCGGGGCAACTTACCAAAGATTAATGGATCAGGCATTCGTGAATCAGATCGGCAGAAACCTGGAAATTTAAAGGATGACTTGGTCATCAAGAGTCAATGTGAGGAGCAGATGCTGTTAGACATAGAGGAGACATTCCAAAAACTCCGAGAATACAATATAAAGTTGAACCCAGGAAAGTGTTCCTTTGGAGTCGAAGAGGGAAAATTTCTCGGGGTCATAGTTTCAAATGACGGCTTTAGAGTTAATCCAGAGAAAGTATCCGCCATAACCAGCATGGCTTCACCAAAAACTCTGAAGGAAGCCCAGGCGCTTAACGGCCGGTTTGCAGCCATAAACCGATTCCTGGCACGTCACGCTGAGCGTTCGTTGCCATTTATTTCAACGCTCAAAGATTGCCTGGGCAAAAACAAGTTCAACTGGACCCCGGAGGCCGAAAAGGCCTTTCAAGAAATCATGATCTTTGTCAGTAAGCTACCAATGCTAACCGCTCCAAAGGCAGGGGGAAGTCCTCAAGATGTACTTGGGAGCAGGACATCATGCGGTAAGTGCAGTGTTACTGGTAGAGAGAGGAATAATGCAAACACCAGTGTATTAGATCAGTAGAGTCCTGTTAGATCCAGAGACAAGATACCCGATGCTTGAAAAGTCGGTCCTTGCTCTTGTACATGCTTCACGCCGACTATGGCGGTACTTCCAGGCACACCAGATCGAAGTCTTGACGAGCTACCAGCTTGCCCCCATTCTTCATAAACCAGAGGTCTCTGGTAGGTTAGCAAAGTGGACAATAGAGTTGGGAGCACTGGATATTGTTTTCAGAAAAAGAACAACAGTCAAAGGACAGGTGATGGCAGACTTTATAGCAGAGGTACCGGAAGGGACGGATATTCCTTCAATTATAGATGGCCAGGTCACGGAAGCATCCGGGACACTCCCGGACATTCAACATCCGGCTTGGCAACTCTACACCGTCGGGTCATCAAACAGCAAAGGAGCAGGTGCGGTACTAATGTTGGTGAGCCCAGAAGGGGAGAAATTCCTATATGCCTTGCGTTGCGAATTTGAATGCTCAAATAATCAATCAGAGTATGAGGCGCTATTAGCCGGCCTAAGGATGCCCAAGGAACTGGGGGTCCAGAATGTTGAAGCATATGTGGATTCACTACTAGTCAATAATCAGGTCAATGAATCTTATGAGGCCAGAGACAACACCGTGTCAAAGTACTTGGAGAAAACAAAGGAGCTGATGAACAAGTTCCAAAAGGTGACTTTGAATCATGTAAGATGACACCGGAATGATATTGCAGATGCCCTCAGCAAGTTGGCTTCCTCCGGAATGGAAAAAGATGTTCACATTGAAATGTTGCACCAACCTTCCACGCAGCTGGCAACCGTGCACAGCGTGCACGTCGTCGAAGTATCATGGATGACACCAATCTTAAAGTATCTCAATGAAGGAGTGTTTCCAGATGATAAGGGAGAGGCGTTAAAACTCCGTACCAAAGCCCTGCAGTATGAAGTACATAATGGTATTCTATACAGGAAATCGTACCTTGGCCCGTCGCTTCTATGCGTGGCACCGTCCGAAGCCAAGTATTTGATCAGAGAAATCCATTCCGAGATGTGCGGAATACATGCAGGCCCTCGGGCGGTAGTAGAAAAAATCATGAATGCAGGTTATTTCTGGCCGGGAATGCACAACATGGCCGTAGAAGAACTTAGAAAATGCACGAGCTGCCAGAAGTACGCACCACAAACGCTACGGTGAAAAAACAATCTGATCCCGGTTACAGCAGCCTGGCCTTTTCAGAAGTGGGGCGTTGACCTCGTGGGTCCTTTTCCAGCAGCTCCCGGGAAATTAAAGTACCTGGTCGTGGCCATAGACTATTTACAAAGTGGGTAGATGCAAAGCCGTTGGCAAAGATTGAAGCATCTTGTATCCGGAAGTTCCTGTGGGAGCATATCATATGTCGTTTTGGTGTTCCTCTCTACCTCGTCAATGATAACGGAACCCAATTCGCGGACAGGTAACTACAAGACTGGTGCAAGGATTAAACATACAACAAGTGTTCACCTCTGTAGCTCACTCGCAAGGAAATGGATAAGTGGAGAGGGCGAACCGGAGTATATTGGATGGCATAAAAAGGAGGTTGGACGCCGAGGGGAAATCATGGGTCGAACAGTTGCCTCACGTCCTCTGGGCCCATAGAACAATGCCAAAGACCAGTAACGGGGAAACGCCGTTCAGCCTAACCTTCGGCTCCGAAGACATGATCCCAGCTGAAATTGGGCTACGATCTTTACGTAGAAGCACCACAGGAACTGATAACGATGTGATGTTAAGGCAAAATCTCGAACTGCTTGAAGAACGCCGCGAGGTGGCGTGCATCAGTGAAGCCCGTTATAAGAGGTTGCTAGAGAAGTACTACAACAAAAGAGTAGTGCAGAAGTCTTTTATGGTAGGCGAGCTGGTCCTGCGAGACAACGAGGCAAGCAGGTCTCAGCCACAGGGGAAGCTCGGCCCAACCTGGGAAGGATCGTATAAGGTTGCAGCGGTACTAGGAAAAGGGGCCTATACCCTGGAGCAGCTGAACGAGGATCCAGTGTCGCGTACCTGGAATGCAACCCAGCTCAAGAAATGTTACATTTAAGACTAGTCAATTTCGCATTAGTTCAGTAGTCAGATGTTCAATAATATTTGTTCACACCATGTATTACCGACCTTTTGGTCTCCATGGAAGTTGGAATTTTTAATAAAACGCTTTATCAGGAAGCATTTAGATGTTCTTATACATAAACTGTGTACACATCGTAGCAAGCATTACAGGTAGGAATTAGGACAAAAATCCTTCGCTATTGCAAAGTGCACCTTCCATCATACAAAAAAAGCGCTATTCTAGACAGTGGCCTCACCCGGCTTCACTAAACATACAAAATATGTTAACAAGTACTTGCATGATTTACATTTCACCATTTAGATTTGCCATCACCTCTGCAGGGGTGTATAGCAGATCGTCGGCTGGAACAAGGCCCGGAAGCACCACATTGTGCTCCCCAATAAGGTCGTCCATGGCCAAATTATTACCTCCCTCGTCTGGCTCCTTACCAACAGGAAGCCCACCAGCACCATTGCCCATCTTAGGATGAGGAACCTCTTGAATCTCAACGGCCGGGGGAGCCTCTGGAATAGCAAATAACTCGAGTGGTTGAGGTTCATTTGCAGGAGGTACTTGCATAAACTGCTTACGAGAACCACGACAATAGACTTGACCATATCTCCGAGCAGCCACAAACCCTGCTGTACGAATATTATATTCTTCCAAGGAAGCTTGAATACGGTCTATTTCGATAGATTGACGATGCAACTCTATTAATGCATCACAAGCGTCGAGTTCTCTTAGGAGCAAGTTAATTGACACATGTCGACGAGCCATAATAAGAAGATATAAAAAAATCTGAGTGGTTAACTAATTTGATAAGGAACATGACTTATAAACAAGCCCCTGGGACACATTGGGATACGTAAAAATAACAATCAATGGTCTGACACATGGGGGCTGAAAGTCAGAAAGACGGCTGATGAGATCTGCTGACGTCATGCAATGATGACTACGTGTTAACAGAGGGTGGGCATTAACTAACTGACAGTTGTCCAATCATCATTAATACGTAGACAGACGATCATCATGCCTAATCAAAATACATGTCCATTAATATTCTAAATACAAGGATACCAAAATACGTACAATACGAACACATACAAACATGAGAACTTCAAGTATAACGTTTTTATTCCGAAGATGTCTCCGATGAAGAAGCGGGCTTCACAAAAGGCTCAAGAACATCTTGGAGGGTGGATGTGCCCTCGTCACCCACCTTCTCACTAAGTTGTGATATTGCCTCAAGGGAATCACTTCTCAAAGCAGTCATAGCCTCAGCCACCCGGGTATGAATTGTGGACTCCCTATCAGTGGGGGGAGGCAGTTTCTTCCCAGCCAAGCCAACCTGATTACCATATCCCAAACCATCATGGTACCCGGCTTCCATGGCCACCTCGTAGAATGCGTTCAAGCGATCCTGATACTCCTCACCCCCGCGAATGTAACGTTAGGCAGCCGGGATACGCTTTGAGATCACCCAGTCTCTATCCGTGCGAACTGTGTCCAACTGAGATTGAAGAGTGTCGACTTGGGCTTGGGAAGACTCAACAACGGACACAACATTATTAACACGCTCATTGTCAGTCTTCAGCTGCTTTTGGCAGTCGCTCACGTGCTTCAGCATTGAATCCCTCTCTTCTTCGGCCCGCCTAACCCGGGACTCATAATTCTCTACCTCTTTCACTAACATCTTGTACCTCTCTTGCTCTGTTTGGAACTTGGCTACGGTATTCTTTTCGGATTCCAACTGCTTCTCCAAGACCTTTACCCGGTCCAATAACCGGTTGATATGCTTATCCTGCTGATCTCTATGTTGCAACAATTCTTCTTTCTCCTTTGAGTGCTTATCCAGCATCTTTGCCTTATCTTGATCGTAAATTTCACGCAAAGTTTGGTCCTCCACCAGCTTCACCTCTGCTTCAATCAGCAGCCTAGACAATCTTTCTTTTGCAGCTGCAACTTCTTTGTGTTTCCCACGGAGATCAAGCAATTCCCTGAGATCAAAACGCCACCAACGAAATATCTCATACAGGGATGAAGTCCTGCAAACACTAGATCCCATAGCATTCTCAGCAAGCTGAGTGTTATCCAGACCCTACAAATAGCATCGCTTAGCCGGGAGGAAGGCAAAGTCATCCCAATGACGAATGGCATCGGGATGAATAAGTTGGGTGGCCTCAACATTAATTTTCCACCCGGGTACATACTTGGTGTCCTTTAGCGAGGGTCACCAGTTGATGCCCGGGAGATAAGTATTAGAAAACATATCCCCGGACCCGAATGAGGATGATTGCCCAGATGAAGACGCAGTACGTATCCCACCGGGAAAAGCAATGGGATGTTGTTTAACATTCCAAAGTAATTGTGTAAAACTAGTCTGGATATAGGAGGCAGGAGCGGTGACAGAAGAACCTGCCGGGGTAAACATAGGCCTTTCTGGGATCTCGACGGATAAACTAGGCAGTGGCGGTGGAATCTTTATTTCACAAGTACTACTTGATGCTACAACGGCGGTAGCAGCCGACGCCATCGTAGTGGCAGGAGTAGAAACATCCGGCTCTTGAAGAGTTGTAATGGTCACTTCAACATTGATTACATCAATGGGCAATGTGGACGAAGACGACTGGGTAACCTGCATATCTTCAGCCGTCGTTGTTCCTTTGGCAGATGAAGACACTTTGTCCTCCGCTTTCCGAGAACAATCACCTCGGATAGAGCTTTGTTGAACCAGAACATCACCTTGCGCAAGACGCTCATCTGCAAGAAACATTTCCACGTTTACTTCTAAAATCATGAAATGAAGCATCTGTAATGAATAATATTGCGGAAAAAAAAGATACTTACCCAGGGATTTCGCCTTTGATTCCACAAGTTGCCTTCGTTTCCCAAAAAACTTTTCAACGTTGGGAGACGAAACAACCTTCCTCTTTTTCAACCGACGTCGAAGTCTCTGTCCCTTGACTGGCAGAGGGAGAACCCCGGACGACCCAGGCATAGTCACGGACGTTTCCCTAGTAGCGGCAGAGGCCGGGGGTAGGGGAATACGAATATTCGGCAACGTACAGCTCAGGACGTCAAGCTCATCACCCTCTAGTGTACGATCATAGTCCACCAAGAATTGGGCAGCCGCTGGGTCCAAGACGTCAAAATATTGCCACTCGCCTTTGTCTTCACGGTTGTATTCCGGGTAGCATGTATCATCCACCCATATCCGGCTCATACCTACGGCAACCAGGCAACGCTCCGGTATATGGGTACACTCGGTGGGATTATTAGTCAAGCCCAAATACAGGGGATACTTCTCATAAACAATATGAGGGGGGGGGGGGGCATTCATCAGAAAGTTTAGTTTTTGGCTCAGGAAACCGAATCGGTGCCTTAATCGGCAGAACACGGTCGTCAATATAAAAGAACTTCCTCCATCATTCTTTATCACGGACACATGAGGGAAAGTTTTCTATGCAAGACGCAGCACCAGGACGACGGTCAAAGGTAAAGTATTCCCCTTTAAACTTCAATACATATAGGGTACGAAATATTTCTAAACGAGGACTCATTCCGAGCCCTAGAGCACAAAACTCAAAATGCCTAATCTTAATTAAACCCAACGGATGCAATTGGGATATGTTGACGTTGTAATATGATAACAAATGAGACAAGAAATTGGTAACTTGCAACCGGAAATGAGAAAAGGTGAAAAACTCACCATATACGGTCAGTTTTCCTTCCTTTAGAGGAAAGGCTATATCTATAGGTCCCGGGAGCACGGGACCCCACTCCAATGGGATATGATAATCGCTCAGAAAGGAATTAAGTGTCGTTAACGACCAAATACAGTTAATCTCGGCAACACTCGTGACTGTGCGTGACGAAGCAACCTTGGGTGCTATTCTATGAAAGGAAATTGTTGATTCTGGAAATTATGAATGGTTGAGTGGTAGAGACGTTTAACAGATCACACCTTTATAGGAACACTCAACGATGGGTTTGAATTTTAAATGAACCGCCAATGGTCGTTTTTCCTGTCAGTCAAACTGTTCTGCTCATTTGACATAAATGATGACGTCATAGCACGTGCACAGGTTACGCGACACCATTCCCAATTTTGATCTAAAAAGTTTTTTGTTTCTCCAACCAGTGTTTATATTTTTGGCTTTTTTATATTTATAGTCTAGTTATATTCCCACGTTCATATAACTAGACTGGGGGGACATGACGAGACCTCTATGACTCAAAAAGGGATCTTGAATGTCAACATTTTCCTTTGCCGAGGAAACATCATCAACTTTTTTTCTTTCCCTCAGCCCTCTCCCTATTCTTATGCAGCGTCACATCTTCAGTATGGATCAATTGCTGAGGACCCTCCACATTTTCTACATTCTCCAGATTTGTCAACTCTTGTTGACGATCAACAAACTCCAAGTTTATAACTTCTTTCTCAACCTGCTGGGTCTCCTCCAAGTTTATAAATTTGTAGAGCCTTATGTTAATAGCAGCCTTATGCATTCAAATTATCAACCCTCACATGATCAAAAACTTGTACTTTGGGTATATATGATATCTTACAAGTTTACAATGGCATATATGAAATTGTACAATATTCACATTATAATCACAACATTTGATGAGGTAAGACTATAACTTTACAATTGTTGTTGTTCAACATTGACTTCTCAATTGTTATATTTTGAGTTTAAGGTTTTACCTTTCATAGATATATTTGTTGTTGATAACTTAAACTGCTTATCTAACATTCGCAGAGCGATGTCACGTATTCTCATGTTCTTGCATTTGATGTTGTCACAAGAAAGCAACTTTCTTTTATGTGGATGGGAAAAAGGTATCTTCTTATGTAAGTTGTTTTATGATCTATTTTTTGTGATATCTATAATCTATCGATATCTATATCTATATATCTATATTTCTATATTTATATAATAAAAGAGTAACTAGGGCCGAGGTAGCACCATTTTAGGGTGTCCACCTAGGCTCCAACTAGGCTTCCATGTCATCGAGTTGAATATGTTTCTCGCGGGTGCCCGAACCGACCCGATAGTCCAACCCAACTAAACTCCAACCCGTAGTAAATATTGTGTCTTTCTAATGTTTTAAACCCTAATGTCACATTCCTACCTTTCATCTAACCCTCCGCCTTTCATCAAGAAGGTATGAGAATCCGCATATCTCTGTTTCTTATAATCTCTTTAAGCTCTCCAATCGAAACCCTAACATTCAATCCATTCATCCATAATCTGCATTCAACATTGCCGTCATCCACTTCTAGCTCTCCAACAAGCTCTTCAACACGATGGATATTGAACCCTTCCCTCTATCGGTTTCTCTGACAAAGATTCGAGTTACGTTTCTTCATTCTTCTTTATATATTCATCTCCAATTGTCCAATACGATGGATAATAAAATTCCTCTGATTTTCAGTATTTCCGTTGTTATGTGTTGTTCAACATCTAAGCTTTTGTATACTGAAAGTTTTTTTTTTTTTTTTAAAAAGTTTTTTTCCTAGGCTTTAAACATTCGATCAATACCTGTATATCAAATCTTGAACTGATAAATAGCTTTTTATATATGTTATCGAATCGTTTTACCTACATTGTTAATATTGTTGTAAACGATTCAAATATTTTATTTATTATTTGTCAGGATTTCGTTTCCCTGTTATTGCTATCGCGTCTAAAGTTATAGTTTTGCAGATTGTTGGGTCTGCTGACCTGGAAAAGAACAGATGATTGAAAGCCAAAACATTCTACACTTCTGATTGTTAATAAAACAATACTTGTACAAGAATCCTCCGAAAAGACTGTTGAAGCTAACTGCTGATTCTCCAAACAACTGATTGATTCCAAGTGCTGATGAAGAAATCACTGATGATCAAAGAACTAATGAAGAAACAAGACAAAGTGCTGATGAAGACACAAGGTCTGTTGGAGCCAACAACACTTAGGCTCCAAACAGACGTTTCGAGTCAACAGATGTTTAGTCTTCAGTGTTTTAGATATCAGAGGTTTAGTCAATGTAACAGTGCTTGTATCAGCAGATGTTTTATGTTGTTAAATAGTTAGCCATCACTATCTTAGGTGATGTCAGCTTAGGTCATCAGAGCTTTCGTCTGTCTATAAATAGAACAGTGCCTATACTGTTCTATTAATCACTTCAACATTCTCTTACTGATATGCTCTAAAATATACATATAATTATATCAATATTCTCTACATTTTAATTAATGTTTTGGTTAGTTTTTATTAAATATTACTTTTTATTGGTTCATATTAGTTATTTAAAAGCTTTTAAAGAGAAAACGAGCTAAAACGGTGTATTTGAGTTAATTTAAGAATCACTAAATTTTTAATGGTTGAATGGGTCATCTAATTAGATATTTAATTTGAAATAGACCCTTATTTAATTTTTGTGATGTAGGATCTAATGGGCTAGGGCCCAAACGAGATGGAGCAAACAAGGCGACAACAAAGTTGGGCTGCATTTATTTGGGCCAAGAAATAAAAAGAAAATGGTTGTTGACTTGAAGCCCACCGAAAAATGAAGATGGATATTATCTTGGACCGGCCCACCAAAAGATATTATAGGGCGAGTGTGTGCAAGTGCAAAGGACGACTGCTATTGTGTATAAAAGGAAAATGGAGAGCAATCATTAAAGGGGGGCGCGACAATGTGCCAGTCTGTGTCTTAGTATCATCAAAAAAAAATATAATAATAATATAATAAAAAGGTAGCAAACGTTGGAGGCACAAGAGGACAAAAAGAAAAGTTATTTTAAAGGTGAAGGGTCACAAAGAAGGCAGCGACTATGGAGCTTATCGGTTTGGTATTTTTTTAGTCTCGCTATGATTTTTATTTGTGAACCTTTTACATTTATTTTTATTTCTTTCATTATTATGGTTGGCTAGATTTATTTAGTTGTCTAGACTTGGGATGAACTATTGATTATAGTTGATTTCTTTTGGTATTTAGCTACTTGTTTGACACTTGTTTATGATAAAAATCGAATCTTTATTAGTTTTTGTTGTGATTTGTTACCCGGATGATGTTGGTGTTATATTTTTAGACCCATATGTGGCTATAGTTTATTGATTTAGTGTTTTTAAATTAAAAGTCGCATATTTTTATCATTTGCTTTGTGGGATGATTTGATGGGTTGGCGTGTTGACTTAGGATCTAGAAATTGCGTGTTTAACATTGTTTTGGGTTTGTCACCTACCTTGAGACCGAGAGGAGATAGGTTTTGGGTTTGTTAGGATTTATTGGTTTATTCTGTTAGATATTGCATGAGAGTGAATTTCTTTCCCGGTATCCTTTTTATCCGCTTTCCCAAACATTTACCTTTAGAAATAGATTCACCCCTTGATACCGTTAGGTGTTTCGTGATTAGTGAGACCGAGAGGAGATCTAATCTTTGGGTGCGTAAACTTGTATGTTTGGTGAGATCGAGAGGTGATCCATTCTTTACCCGGTGAGCTTCACGACTGCTTAGGATTTCATTTAGTGTTCTAGTGAGACCGAGAGGAGATCTAGATACTATAGTGTTTCCCGAGTTGGTTATACCCGTAGATCCCGGTAGTCATTCGAGTATCCATTTCCCATTAGCTTTCAACTTTATCAGTAGGATTCCCAGTCTAGACAGCCATCCTCTCCAATTCTGATTTCTCTTTCGTGAGCGTTTACTCCCTGATCTCTCGTCCTTCCTGCTTGTTTATTTCTTGTCTTATTTTATTTGTTTACTTGTTTATCATTTTAGTTTTTTGTTAGTTAAAAACCATGCTCTTTTATCTAGATTAGGAATCGATAGAGGTTTAGTATCGAGGGCTGCATATCAGTGTCCACGGATTGATGCTCGGTCTTATCGACTTTACTACACTACGACCGGTACACTGCCGTGTTGTGTGGTTTAGCTTGGTGATTCCATTTTTAAAACTAGATTGTGAAACTTAAAATATTTTTATTATATAAACCACACCAATCACTTACACAGACAAAGTTAGTGAGTGATCAGGCTGAGGAGGAGAATTGTAATAACTTGTACTGAAAATCTGTGATGACTGATATATAGTACATGTTTGAAAACAATTATTTCATTTGTTATGATTTATAGTTTACTTCCGCTGCACTTTCCATCTTTATAATTCCTTCATTACTATTTCATTACTTGAACTTTCATAACAAATCAAACTCAGATCCTAACAATTGGTATCAGAGCTTGGTCAATTAAATTCGATCTAACCAATCAATTTAATATAAATAGATCAGCTCAATATTATTGATATCATTTGTTTGTTGATTGAAAACAGAGTAAAAGTTTATTGACGTTCAAAGTTTTTTAAACACACTTTGTTTTACAAACAATCAGAGAATGGCTTCAATGAATCAAGATCCACATAACACTGGCACGACCAACAAGCCACTGATGCTTGTCAGATCTGAATACAATATCTGGAAACGTCGGATGAGCCATGTTCTAGCTCAACAAAACACTGGGTGTTGGATGTTGGTTGTCTTCGGACCACATGTTCCGATGGTGCTGAGTACCGAAGATCCCAAGGTCCAAGTACCTAAAAGTGTTGAAAACTACTCCGAGCAAGATTTTCAGAAAATTGAGTTACATGCTAAGGCTTTCAGTATTGTAGCCATGGCTCTACCAAATGATATCTATGCTGGGCTGTTACACTGTAACAGTGCAAAGGAGTTGTGGGATGCTTTAAAAGAACAATTCGGTGGGACTGAGGATGTTATTGAAAACAACCGAGAAATATTGAATCAACAATATGAAACATTCAGTCATGTGAAGGGAGAGTCATTAACTCAACAATTTGAGAGGTTTAATTGCTTAATAAGTGAACTAAAACTGGTGGGTATAACTTACCCAAAATCAACATTGAACCATAGGTTTCTTAGATCATTACCAGATAAATAGGATACTATTGCAATTGTAATGAGAAACTCAATTGGATTTAAGGACTTATCTCTGACCCAGCTTCATGGTAAGCTCTTAACTTATGAGAGAGTGCTTAACCAGAAAAAGAAGCTTCAGGATTCTGGAAAAGTGTCTGATAATTATGTTTTTGGTAATACAGCGCTTTTGGGTCAAGATGAGGTGCCTGGTAGTAGTAAGGATCAGGGTTATGATCATTACATTGATATAACTACTAGTTTTAACACTGATTCTTATTCACCTAACTATGCTTTTGCAGCAAGTGGTGATATCCAGACATCTGACAACACATCCTTGTGTATAATAACCTTTAGTACATTGACCCTGTGGACTAGAAGAAATGGACATTTTGCATCAACTGGCTCTGCTCAGTATTAGAACTAATAATTTCTATAAGAAAACTGACAGAATGTATCCAGGATTACATGGTGGGTCAAAAGTGGGGTTGGATAAATATAAGATTAAGTGTTACAAATGTCATAGAATGGGTCATTTTGCTAGGGAATATAGGAGTCAAAATGGTACACCTTTGATTACCTATCCAAACCAAAGGCCCCAGACAAACACTTATCAGTTTTCCCAAAATACCCTGGACCAAATATGCAAAACACTGCTCACTTTGCACAGTTCTCATCCACTGTTCCAGTGCACTATGTCCAAACCACTGCTCCCCAGATTCACTATGTTCAAACCCCTGTTGCTCAGGCACAAATGCCAATAGATGCTACTCCACCCTCAGCTCCTGCAAAGACCAGTCAACAAAGCCAACAGAGCTTTCTCACACAAGGGTTTGTTGATTGGAGCAGCTTACCAGATGAGTTAACAGATGAAAACAATGCTCTAGTTGCCAAATCTGAAAATGAACCAGGAAATTTTTGCTTCATGGCACTAGAAACAATTGTTGAGGAGGTTGAATCTGAGGAAGTGATGTTTAAGTCTGAAAATGTGACTAATGATGTTGTTGATACAATTGTTTCAGTTGAAGAATTTGAAGCTGAGGTTGTGATTCTTTCTGACCCATGGGGTGAAGATGATTTTGAGTGCAAGTGTAATTGTGCCTTGATGGCTGCTGCTAAGGTATCACCTCAAATCTTAAATGATTTATGTTCAGACAAATGTGTAATAGCTTTTGCTAACATTAAAAAGGCGAATGAAAACTTTAGAAAGAAAATTTTAGAGGATGAAATTCAGTTTGAAAAACTCACAAAAGAGTTAAAATCAAAATTAACTGAAAAGGAATCTGAAATCAGCAGTTTGAAACATGAAGCAAGTATAACCAAGGACCAGCTCCAAACTATGATAACAAAATATCAGAGTTGTAAACAGGAGCTTGAATCCACGCAAGTTGAATGTGAGAAATGGGTGGAATCATCCAAAGGTTTTGAAATGATAGTCAACCAACAAACTAAAAGTCATGTAAAATTTGGCTTTGGTTTCAATGAAACCACTGATCAAGTTTCTCAAAACACTGACAAAAAGGAACCACAGTTGGTTGAGGTCATTCCAACAAATTCAAAAGGTCAGGAAATCAAAGTAACTGAACCTAATGGTAAGAAAATTGTTCTTGAAAAGTTTGAAGGTTCCTCATCATTTGCTGAAATTGAAAAATATCAGTTTAAACCAAATTGGTCAGATGAGTGTGATGTTCTTGAAAATTTCCAACCAATGAATTTTAAAACTCCTGCTGGTAAAAAGGCACCACAGGCTAAAATCATTCCCTTGAAAGATCTTCCAACAGATGTTCAAACATCTGTTGAAAAGAAGAAGGAAAAGGGAAATCCAAAGATAACTTGTTTTGTAATTTTTGTGAAAAGAAGAACCATGTTACTAAAAATTGTTTTCTTCTAAAAGCATAGGGTATCAATAAAGGAACAAGTGTGTGTGATTCTAAACCAATTTGCTCAATATGTGGTAAAAAGAATCATAAAACCAAACAGTGTCTTTATCTCAAAACTTTTGATGTCAAAATACAAGAGTATGAAGCTAAAACTCAAGTGAGTCAAGTGGTTAGTACTTCAAAAGGAAAACCCAAACAGAATTTTACACCAGTCCAAACATCTGTTGTCAAAAATCTGAATGAAAACTCTGCTCCCAAAGATGTTCAAGTAACAGATGCTCCACCCTCAAACAAGTTTCCAAGAGGACATGGACAACCACCTTGTCATCGTCTGCCACATGTTTATGAAGAGCCCAAAAGGTCTTCAAAACCAAGAGTGAATAGGCATCCTCATGGTTACCAACATCTGACAGGAAATGGTCAAACATCTATTGCACCAAGTTTTGATATACAAACACTGGCAAATGGTCAACAACAGTTGTTGAACTTGGTTCAAAAACTAGTTCAAACCACTGATCATTGTCCTAAGCTTGAGGCTGAAAAGTCTAAGAACCCATCCAAAGCCAATTTGGCTTTGGACACTCACCAAAACTAGTTATTTACTTATGTGCAGGGAGCTTCTGCTTGCTTAGATAGTTTATAGTATGTAGATAGTGGAGGCTCCAGGCACATGACTGTATGTAGAGCCCTTCTTCTGGACTTTCTTGCTAATGGAGGGGGTGATATATCCTTTGGTAATGATTCAAAAGGTAAAGTGTTGGGTTCAGGGACTGTTCAGGCTGGGAGACTCAAGTTTGAAAATGTTAATCTGATAGATAATCTTAAGTTTAATCTCCTTAGTGTTTCACAAATGAGTGACAAAGGTTATGGGTCATTCTTCACTAAGAAGACATTTAAGATTATTGGACCAGAAGTGGTTGAAAAGATTAACACCATCATTGCTGAGAGAAAAGCACAACTTGTTGCTCATAGGAGTTGCAATGTGTATGTGGTTGATATGTTGAAGGATAACCCTATGGCAAATGTCTATCTATTCTCCGTTGCCTCAACTAAAGAGACAGAATTGTGGCATAGGAGATTGGGTCATACCAACCTTCAAACTATCAACTCACTCTCAAAACAAAACCTTGTAAGAGGTCTACCACAAAAGAATTTAAATGTGATGAGCAATGTGTTTCCTATTTAAAAGGTAAACAACATAAAAGCTCTTACAAATCCATTGATGAGTCCAAAACCAGTCAATGTCTTCAATTGTTGCACATGGATTTGTTTGGCCCAGTAAAAATCATGAGTCTAAGGAAAAAGAGATTTTGTCTTGTTATTATTGATGATTTTTCTAGGTTTACATGGACTTACTTTTTACTCTCTAAGGATGAGACTGCAGGTATCTTGAAGGACTTTGTCACCAAAGTTGAAAAACAACATGACTTGCCAGTAAAAGTCTTTAGAAGTGACAATGGAACAGAGTTCAAAAATAAGGAGTTGGATGATTTCTGTGTGTCAAAAGGGATTGTAAGGCAGTACAACATTCCAAGAACACCAAAGCAAAATGGGGTGGTTGAAAGGAAAAATAGAACTCTTATTGAGGCTGCAAGAACTATGTTGGCAGATTCTGGTGTACCTCTGTCCTTTTGGGCAGAAGCTGTAAACACTGCTTACTATGTTCAAAACAGAGTTTTAATCAACCCTAGACATCAAAAGACTGCTTGTGAAATCTTGTTCAAAATCAAACCACTGATATCATTTTTCAAAATCTTTGGCTGCCCATGTTTCATTTTAAATCTTAAAGATTCCATATCAAAATTTGCAGCCAAAGTAGATTGTGGATATTTTCTGGGATATTCTTCTACTGCCAAGGCCTATAAAGTGTTCAACACAAGGACTAGGACAATAGAAGAAACTCTGAATGTAAAGTTCAATGAATTTTCATCTTTGAAAATCCCTGCAAATCATGCAGAACTGTTTGATTTAGATAAATTCAAATTTGAAGATATCACTATTAAAACTGACAATGCAGGTACACCAAAGTCTCCACAACAAGATTACAGATATGACATTGTGATTCCACAATCTCACTGCAAAGTCTATTTAGCATCAGGGTAAGTAGATGTTCAAAACTCTATCACAGCTGAGTCAACCAATGTTGGCCAGTCTTACCCTCAAACCACTGCCTCATAAAATTCATCCACTGTTCAGTCATCTGCTGACAAAAGTCCACCCTCAGTTGACAAAAGTCTATCCACCTCTACACCACTTGGGCCTATTCCCCCACTTCTATTCCAAACCTCTGTTGGCACTGCAGAAGTGCAAACAGACGTTACAACAGCAGATGCCACAAACCTCCGTCCCTCACCTCAAAAGTCCATAGTTCCATACAAAGGAGATCTAATCTTCCTTAGAGCTCATCCACCAGACCAAATCATTGGCAACATCAGTGAAGGGGTGCTCACAAGAAGTCAATCCTCAAACATTTGTCTTTTTGCAGGCTTTCTATCTCTCACACAACCTGTCAAGTAACAAGAGGCACTGAAAGACAATAGTTGGGTAGTAGCCATGCAAGAAGAGCTCCTTCAGTTCAAAAGACAACAAGTATGGGAACTTATACCATTGCCAAAGGATGTATGTCCAATTGGCACAAAATGGGTCTTCAAGAACAAAAAAAATGAAAGGGGTATTGTTGTCAAGAATAAAGCCAGGCTTGTGGTTCAAGGCTTCAGACAAGAAGAAGGAATAGATTATGATGAAACCTTTGCTCCTGTAGCTAGGTTGGAAGCCATCAGACTTTTCCTAGCCTTTGTTGTCAACCACAACATCAAGGTGTATCAGATGGATATCAAATGTGCATTCCTTTATCGCAAAATTCAGGAGGAAGTCTATGTATGTCAACCACCTAGTTTTGAAGACACATTCCATCCTGATCATGTCTACAAGCTTAACAAAGCTTTGTATGGCTTGAAACAAGCACCAAGGGCCTGGTATGAAACTCTTTCCACTTTTCTCTTATCCATTGGTTTCACAAGAGGTAAAATTGATAAAACTTTATTTCTTAAATGGAAAGGAAAAGATATAATGATTGTTCAAATATATGTGGATGACATCATTTTTGGATCCTCATGTAACAAAATGTGTGAAGAGTTTAGAAAACTCATGACAACAGAGTTTGAGATGAGTGCCATGGGTGAACTACAATGCTTTCTTGGTCTCCAAGTAAAGCAACTGCAAAATGGAACTTTTATTCACCAAAATAAGTATGTTAAAAACCTACTTACAAAATTTGACATGAATGATTGTAAACCATGTAGTACACCCATGAGTACCACTAAGTTACTCACTGTTGATGGTAAAGATGAACTGGTTGACCAGACACACTATAGATGTATGATTGGGTCTTTATTGTACTTAACTGCATCTAGGCCAGACATTATGTTTGCCACTTGTGTTTGTGCAAGATCCCAGGCATCACCTAGAAAGTCAATCTTATAGCTGTGAAAAGAATATTCAGATACCTAAAAGGTGCTCCCACACTTGGTATCTGGTACCCTGCTAATGGGAATATTGAGCTTTCAGGTTATTCAGACAGTGATTTTGTTGGTTGTCAAACCACAAGGAAGTCAACATCAGGTGGGTGCCAATTTCTAGGAAATGCCTTGGTCTCTTGGCAAAGCAAAAAAGCAAGCAGCTGTTTCAACATCCACTGTAGAGGCTGAATACATTGCTGCTGCAAGCTGTACAGCCCAACTTATGTGGCTTCAAAACCAGCTACTGGATTTTGGTATAACTGCTTTGAGGACTCCACTCATGTTGGATAGTCAAGCAGCTGAAAATATCATCAAAAATCTAGTCTCCCATTCAACCACAAAGCACATTGACATCAGACATCACTTTGTAAGAGACAGCTATGAAAAAGGTTTGATTTCTCTGCACCATGTTCCAACAGAGGATCAGTTGGCAGATGTGTTGACAAAAGCTTTAGACACATCTACCTTTGCAAACCTGATTTCTCGGATTGGTATGCCAAACATGGAAAAAAACAAAATGTTTTCATGAATAAAAGCATTAAAATGCTGTCAGAAAATCAAAAATCCATCCTTAAAAATAGTTTTAGTTGAAAAATCTGCTTTAAGGTAAAACAACCACTGTTACATTGAATTGTATCATCTATTGGTTGAAAAATATGTTTCAAAACTCTGATCAGATAAAACAACCACTGATTGGTTGAAAAATCTGTTTCAAACATCTGATCAGATAAAACAACTGTTTTCACAGAAATCTGTTGACTAAGTCAACAGATGTTATAAACAACTGTGATCCACCATAACAGAACTTTCCATCAGATGTTTGCCACGTATGCTCTCAAAAGCAGCGCTTTGGCCACATCAGCAGTTTCCACCTAAGACTATAAAAACCCAGTTTATCCCCAACAGTTGTTCCACTGTCTCATCGAATTCAAAATTCCAAAAACCGCTTTCTCTCAACCTAACCTTCATAAAAAATTCATCGACTTTCTTCCTGTAATCCAAGAAATGGATCTTCAATTGAAAGCTCCCCTTAATTACCTACTATATATGACTAAAATAGATGTCAATCGTCCCTTCCATTCCATCATTGATATATTAAATGAATGCAAATACTTGCCTGCTCTCACTTCCAGTTCACTCATCTATGTTGACACTCTTCAAGAATTTTGGTTGAAAGCTGAAACCCTGTTCACAGATAAAAAGCCAACTTTCATAGTTTCACAAATTGGAGATACACGTGTCGCCATTACACCACAATCCATATACACTACCTTCTCACTGGATGATCAGGCAGGTAAAGATTCTTTTGACAAAACTGAACTTCACACAGAGTTCATAGAGAGAGGCTATGGGGGTCAAATGACTGGGGCAACAATTTACAAAACGTTTTCCCCCCCAGCAATGAAATTTTTCTTTCATACTTTATTTGTACGTCTCTCTGCCAACTATTTCTTTTAATGAAATCCCATTGAAAGTTCAGTATTTGGGATATGCCATTTTGTCAAAAACTGATTACAATCTATCCCAAGGACTGTTCCTAGATTTGGTAGCAAATGTGAAGGGTGTCCAGTCTGGGTCAAATAATGCATTTTTAATATATCCAAGACTTTTAAGTGTTATCCTACAAAAGGTTTTACCTGAAAAGGATTATAAACAAGGGGAAGGCCTTCAAATGAACAGCCTATCCCAAGAAACTTTTACAAGAATGTTGGGTCCTAACACCCAAGAAAAACCTTCAAAAGCAAAAGTTTCCAAAACACAAGCAAAGAGAGTTAAGACAACAACTGTTGTGCAAACCTCTGTTGCTGAGCCCATTGCTCTTGGTGATCATGGCACTACATACAGTGCTGTGAAACCCACACCTGCTACTTCCAAAAAGGACATTCCATCCACTAAACCCACCAAAAAGCAACCTAAAAAGGTGACTCTGGAAGATGAGATACCAGAGAAGAATCCTATTGTAACGAAAATGCAACAAACAACCACTGTTGATACTTCCTCTCAACAGTTGGTAAAATCTCAACCCAGCCAAACTCCTCATGTATCCTCTCAAAAGGATCATGTTGTAAGCCAAGGGGACACACATCATAGAACAGATGATTCACTTGAACATCTGTTTACAAGTCCTTATCCCAGGGCTAATATTCTTTTCACTCCACAACCTTCACCATCAAATCCTCCTATTCCACATACCATGCAACCATTGTTTGAAGCCATTGACAAAACTCAGGACTTAACCAGTTCCTCTCGACAACCTATCAATGAGAATATACCTCCACAAGTGACTGGTCCTAAGAAAAGTCAAGTGGCAAGCCCACGAACAGAGGAGGCTACACCTTTTGAGTTACAAGTAACTCAAAGTGGTATTTCAAGTGAAGTAGCCACTACTGTTGTAGAGACCATTGTCTCACTTCAGGACAATGGTTACATAGATCAGACTTCCTTGAAGGCAACAACTGATGAGGCCACAAGAGTGACCTTAATACCAGTTGGAAGTCCCCATAACCAAGAAAAAGGGGCATCTGGTTTCTTTCCCATGGACACACCTCCTAGGACTGAACCGGTTACAACTACCACATCTGGTAGGAATTCAGATGATCCTATTAAGTTAGGTGATGGATTAAGATACCAAGAATTGACGGAAAGAGTGAATTCCATTGAGTCATCCATGACTGAAATCAAATCTGATATCAAGACAGTGATGCAAACCTTGGTTACCCTCACACAAAGTCAACCATCCACCCAGGAGATTGCTAGTGAGCTATGGATTTCTGTCAATCCCATCATCATAGCTCATAGAAAACTAGCAGATCAAACTCAAGAAACATACATGACAATGATCAGAAATATGGTTGATGCTAGGTTCAATGACACCAAAGCAGACATAAAAGCCATCAAAGATCATTTGTTGAAGACTACTGGCTCTGCCCCACAACTATCATGACAGATGAAAATGACAATGAGTTCACAAGAGATGATGCCAAAAGGGGGAGAGTGGCAGAGACAGACTACCTAAGTTGGATCCATTTGGGGTTCCACCTTCACAAAAGGGTCAAAAGTCTACTCCAAAGCCTGCACAAGAGTCTGCTACCAAAACCACTGTTGAAGCAGCCAAAACTGACAAGGCAAAGCAAGTTGATGAATCTGCTAATGAATTAGCTGAAAAGGGTGCTGAGGCTAAAAAAATCAGGGTTGAAACCTTGGAAACTAAAGCAGAAAATCTTTCCTAAAGGAAAGAACAAGAACAACAGGAAAAAGAAAATGTTGGAACTTCCAAAAGGAAGAAAGGGCCTGCTCATCACGTTAGGCAGCCTCCTTCAAATACTAAAACCTATGTTGCTGCTTCCACCAACACAACCACTGAACCAATTACCACAACATCCACCACTGCTTTAGCCCTAACCATAACACCCACACCATCATCACCTCAAACATCTGCTGGTACTAAAAAAGTGCCAACAGATGTTACCACACCACCATCACCAACCATCTTGTACAAAAGAAAAAGGAAATCCACCTTGGTTGTGACACCCCGCATTTTCAGGTTAATACTTTTACTGAACTCTAGTTAACTTACATGTCATACGTGGTTAGATACTTAACTAGGGTTAGTTAAGTAGACCTAACATATGTTAGATGATATTAACATATGTGATAAATAGGAAAATCCTTGTTGAACACACACATCTGTCCTGTATCCCGAACGTTGGTGAATTGTGGCATACATAATAATAATATGTACAATTGAATCATGATGAACGTGAAGTACATGCTTATGTGAATTACGTGTGTATGTGAACTATCGCTTGACTAAAGGTTAATACGTAAACCATGCAAAATACGTGCACTTGATGATTAATATCTTATGAAATAATAAAAACAATAGTTTTTATGCAATTTGGGGTGATTAATATCATCGGGCCCGGTATTGGACTAGAACATGATTAACGGGTCCGGTTAATGGACTAAAAGGGCCCTAATACCCAATTACTTGGACAACAAGCCAAATCCTATTATAATTATAGATCAAAAAATAAATAAAACCCAAACCCTAAACACCCTTGGCGCCGTGAACATCCCCACACACACACACCTTCACTTTTCAACAAACATCAATCTTAGTCATCCCTTCAAGCTTGTTTGGGTGTAATCTCTAGGCTTTGAGGACTCTTGCATTGAATGGTATAATCCTTACATATTTTTGGTGATTAATAATGCTTGAAAAGTTTAAAAATCATGGAGCATGCATGTATACATAATCGCATATATGTGTTAGTAGGAGTTCTTGAATGTTCATGATGATTTGATGATGATGATTGTTGTTAGTAATCATAATTAGGGTTTTTGTATGATAATATATGTGTTTAATCATGATAATATGGGTTATGCATGTATTAGAAATTTTTATGCATAATTAGGGTTTGTGAATAACTTGGGATGCAAGTTTCAGTTTCTAGCAGATTCGTTATGATGTTTTGTAGGGTCTGTGATGTGATGTTAAATTTATTGTTTTGATGATTTCTTTGCATGATTGTAATGTACATGGTCTTAGCTTTTCATAATGGGCAAAACCTTCAGATTTGGACATCGTTTGAGTCGTTTTTGGAATTTTATTTGATTAGAGGTCACATCAGATTTTCGGATTTGTAAATTGGGTCAACTTTAAATGGTCATAACTTGAGATTTACAAAGAGTTAAGCTTTGAAATTTGGATAGTAGGTTGACATTGGAAAAAATCGGCTTTTCCAAGTGGATTCATCCCGTTTGGATGAATACAAAATTTTTGGAAATTTTTCTACTAAACTGATCTATTGTGGAAATTTTCTGGACATAGCTGTGTTGTACGAATTTTAATAATTTTTGTGTTTGGTTTTAAGACAAAAAAAAAATTATGGGTTTGCAACCGAATCCCCATGAATACTCCTTAAAAATTTGGGACTTTAATTCATTCATTAAGTATTTTAGATAATTCGTTTTTCACCGCGCACAATCTGCCCAAAAAACGCAGATTGTGTACGGGATCTTTATGTGACTATTTGGAGTCTTATATGGTATGTATTTGACATGAACTTGTATGAAAACTTGTATGAGATGTATTTGGTGTATTGAACTGATAATAATCACTGTGATCACCAACGAGATACGTAGGACATACTTGTGCATGTAGAGTCATTAGGTGTCACTACACGGTTTTGAACTTTTAAAAGTCTCGGATAAACGAGTTATATGGTGTGTTGGTTATACACATATACTCATTTAGTGACACATGTATTAGGGAGTCGGTAGCACACCCTACTTTGGAGTTTGGATTTATTTGATTGCAACCTAAGGTGAGTTTCACTACTCTTTTCTCAAAAGCATGCGTCTCGGGTTGAGACAACTTACTTAACGCTTTCTTGTCCAGTTTGGGACTAATTTTACACATCCCGGGTTTTGGGGTGCTAGGTTCACGGGGTGAATCTACTGTTACTAATTCATGCTATATGTCCTTGATGAACTAAACCAACCCTATCATTTAAGTCCTTCAAAATACCGAATCAATTGCCGGGTGGGCAAGCGGGTTACTAGTTGATAGCGCTATTAGGTTTAACAAACCTCACATCGTGCTGGGAGCATGGGTGTGAACTAATAACTTAAAACATATGTCATTGTTGATGGGCAATGACGCAAGGCACTATACTCCCTGTTGTGGGAACTCGTTCATTAGTAGTTCGGTATTCGCCGGTGTTAGTTATCATGAGTGGGTTAGCTACCCCTGGCATGTGAATTAGTTGTTTACTTGTGGCCGGGGAGGCCGACGTTCTTACTTGTTGTTATGTGGTCAGGGAGACCGACGCTTTTACTTGGTTACGTGGTTTGGGAAACCTACGCTTTTACTTACTCACCTATTTTACTTAGTGAACTCACCAACATTGTTTGTTGACCCACCATTTACATGCTTTTGCAGGTAGTTAGCTTCCGGTGTCACTATTAGGAAGCACTGCACGTTCACTGCATTTGGGTCTTGGGCATACACCTAAATTATATATCATGCTTATACGTTTTCTTTCATATGGTTTTGATGTGGGCGCGTTGTTTTGCGCATGGTTTTTAAAAGGTTTAATTTGGTATACGCTTCCGCAGCTTAACTAAACTTGTTTTTTTGAAAACGAACTAAATGGTTTGGGCATTTAGAGTTCGTTCATATGACTTATGGCTATGGGATCCTGGTATGTCATGCGCCTCGCGGTAAAACTCCGCAGTGGAAATTTGAGGGTGTGACATTTGTTGTAAAGATGAGAATATAGAAACCACACCACCACCACCATCTCAACCCATTCCTACCATTCCACTTCAATCTTTCTCACCACACACTTCACAATTCACAACCAATCCTTCCACCACCGAATCACCAACTTCCACTATTCCATTGGCTGCTCAGTATCCCCTTGAGCTTGACACGATCAAGGGGAAATTCAATCCTTCTATAATATTGAGGATCCTTCACAACTATCTTTTCCATCTCTTGCCAGTTTGAACATGCCTAAGCCCAAAATCTTGATGAATACTTAAAACAGAAGGCTCAACAGACTGACCTGATTATTAAAGAGAAATGCAAAGGAAAAGATGCCAGAATTGCTCAGGGCATTCATTCAGCAGAGCTTAGCAAATTGAGAATGATTGAGGATTTTGCTAAGGACCTGAGCAATTCTATGTCTACCAAGCCCATCAGTGGTGAAATGGTGAAGTTGGTCAGAAAATCTCTTCTAGATCCAATCATGGCAGCCAAACCTTACAAGGCCAACAGAAAACATTTCACTGGCTGGACCATTCAAGCTCTGAAAGAAGAACTACAAAGAATTGAAGATCTGAACATACAAAACCAAAAGGCTGCTGTTCCTGATTTTAGAAAGGGCAAAGACCCTGTTAGAGCCTTGAAGTTTAAAAGAATGAGAGCTGAACTGGTAGAAGCTGGCTATGGTGAGATGAGATATGTGTCTAAATGGTCTGAGTTAAGATTGGTGGAAACACATAAGAAGCTGGAAGAACAAAGAAAGATTGATCCAACTCTTCCTAGAAAACCAATTTACCCTGATGATGAACAGGTTGGAAGATCTCATCAGACCCTTTTCCTTTTAAAGCTTACTTCCTTCTTCAGATGCTTCAATTGCTGTTAGAAGACAACACAAGAGACAGAAGGAGATGTCGGAAGAAGATCAAAGGAAGTTTACTGATACTTTTGTGAAAGAGGGGATCTTCAACCAAGTTAAATATTTTTCTGATCCCTTCAGTGAAGAACTGAGGAAAATCATTGGGAGACCTCCATCACCAAACTCATCCAAAATAAATTTGCAGACCAAAAATCCATCTGATTCAAAAATTCTAAAAGGGAAGGTCAATAAAGCCAACCATGAATTGACTTTGCTCAGATCAAATGGAAGGATCCAAAAGCTCAGCATGGATGATGCATACAGTCTGAATGCAAATGACCTCCAAGAGCTGTTGAGTTTAGAACTAGAAAGGGATGTTGATGACCTCTTCTCTTTTGACTTTGAATTACAATTGAAGGTCAAATTAGAGAAAGCCTGATGAGAAATAAAGATCAGCAATAAAGATGAGTTTTGGCATCATCTGTTCTAGGGGGAGATTGTTGGGTCTGCTGACCTGGAAAAGAACAGATGATTGAAAGCCAAAACATTCTACACTTCTGATTGTTAATAAAACAGTACTTGTACAAGAATCCTCCCAAAAGACTGTTGAAGCTAACTGCAGATTCTCCAAACAACTGATTGATTCCAAGTGCTGATGAAGAAACCACTGATGATCAAAGAACTGATGAAGAAACAAGACAAAGTGCTGATGAAGACACAAGGTCGGTTGGAACCAACAGCACTTAGGCTCCAACAGATGTTTCGAGTCAACAGATGTTTAGTCTTCAGTGTTTTAGATATCAGAGGTTTAGTCAATGTAACAGTGCTTGTATCAGCAAATGTTTTATGTTGTTAAATTAGTTAGCTGTCACTGTCTTAGCTGATGTCAGCTTAGGTCATCAGAGCTTTCGTCTGTCTATAAATAGAACAATGCCTGTACTGTTCTATTCATCACTTCAACATTCTCTTGTTTCTTCGGTTCTAGAGAGTCTCCCTTCTTATTATTTTTCCTTATACAAGGCCCCAAAGGCGGTAGTCGATAAACTAGAGGCTTTGATGAGGAATTTTCTTTGGGGAGGCAATGAGGATAGACACAAGATTCACTGGGTCGCTTGGGAGGAAGTTACTAAACCGATAAAAAATGGAGGGTTGGGGATTAATAAACTCGAGGATTGTAATAACGCGTTGCTCCTTAAATGGTTGTGGCGTTATCGGTCTGAACCGGATGCGTTATGGAGGAAGATTATTGATGCTATTCATGTGTCAACGAGAAGATGGGAGCCGATCCCTTTCAAAAAGACGATATCAGGCACTTGGAGTAAAATTGTTGTATTGGGTACTCGGCTTAAAAACCAAGGTAGAAGTTTTATTGATTTCATCCGTGGTAAACTTGGTAACGGTAAAAGTCTTCGTTTTTGGATTGACCCGTGGCTAGAAGGGTGCAGCCTTAAGTCGATGTATCCTGATCTGTTTCGGCTAGAGCGGCATAAATTTTGCAAGGTGGAAGACAAATTGGATTGTACAAGGCAACAAAATGTGGTCCAATGGTCGTGGAGGGATTATCCCTCTTCTGAGGTGGAGATTCAACAAGTCCTTAATCTTCATCGAGGGGTAGCCGGTCTTCGTCTGTTGGAGGCTCCAGATGAGTGGCGGTGGGATTTTGGCTCTAATCTTGTTTGTTCGGCTAAGGACATTAGGACCTGGCTCAAAGGCAATGTCACCGATCGAAGTAGTGATGTCTTTCAATGGTGTTCTTGGCTTCCTCGCAAGTGCAATATCTTCATGTGGAGGGCTATTAGAGACCGTCTAGCGACTTGTAAAGCTCTTCGGAGGAGAAATGTTCACGTGGGTGACGGCTTCTGTAGCCTTTGTGGTGAAGACGAAGAGACGGTAGATCACGTGTTTTCGGCTTGCAGGTTTACTACGGGTGTTTGGGCTGCTATCTCGAGTTGGTGCAAGATCGAGCCTTTTTTCGCTTTTTCGATTAAAGATGTCCTCCAAACGGTCGAGCATTTGCAGCTAAAGGACATCAAAAAGGATATTGTCTATGGTGTTCTTATTTTGACTTGCTGGAGAGTGTGGAAGGCTAGGAATGAAAAGACGTTTTCTAATTTAGACCCGGACATCGTGAAGATAGTAGCGGACGTTAAAGCTTTGGGTTTCTTGTGGTACAAAAGTAGATTTAAAAAGGATACGGTGGATTGGAAGCGTTGGTGTCATTTTAATTTTGATGTAATGTAACCGGGTTTTTCTTGGCTTGTCTCCGTCTTGGAGATTTTGCCGGTTTTTTAATGAAAGTTGCCTTCCAAAAAAAAAAGTTAGTGAGTGATCAGGCTGAGGGGGAGAATTGTAATAACTTGTACTGAAAATTTGTGAGGACTGATATATAGTACATGTTTGAAAACAATTATTCCATTTGTTATGATTTATAGTTTACTTCCGCTGCACTTTCCATCTTTATAATTCATTCATTACTATTTCATTACTTGAACTTTCATAACAAGTCAAACTCTGATCCTAACACATATTTGGTTTAAAGTTTTCTTATTTATGTTTTGCATATTTGTTTCTTGCCATTATGGTGACTTCTTTCTTCAAGCAAGTAATTTATCCCCAAACAACTAAATTGGTATTCAACATCTTAAAGAATAAATTGGTTGATTCTCATTTTTTGAATGTTCATGTTGTGTAAAGATAATTTGTAGCACTTGTGATCATTACTTTTTCACAGAAGGGTTGAAGAGTTTGGTCAAAGATGCTAATCTATATCTAAAGTATTTTCCAAATGGGAAGGAGATGGCGACATACTTGGGTGATCATCAATTTGGGGTTGGGGTTCCCAATGGGGATGAGGCCATCCTTCACAGCGCGAACAGGTTTCTGAATGCGTTCCACGATAAAGGATCCATGGTCATGCTCACGGTCGACTTTTCAAATGCCTTCAACTTAGTTGACAGGACGATTCTTCTGCGGGAGGTTAGCGTTCGTTGCCCATCTATCTACCCTTGGGTTCAGTTTCTTTATGCCTAACCTGCTAGGCTTTATGTGGGTGATACTTGTATATGGGCATCCACCGGGGTCCAGCAAGGGGACCCATTAGGGCCGCTTCTTTTCGCGCTTGTCCTGCACCCATTGGTTCGTCGGCTGGAGGAGGGTTGTTCCCTCCCTTTTCATGCTTGGTACCTGGATGATGGTACGATTATTGGAGAGGCCAAGGAAGTGGCTAAGGCTTTTGATATCATCCGAGCCGAGGGACCGAATTTGGGTCTTATGCTTAATATTAAGAAATCTGAAGTTTTTTGGCCATCGTGCAACGGAGAGAAAGAGAAGCCCGGTTTATTTCCTAGCGAGATAGGGAGACCAGAGGGAGGTGTTAAGCTCCTAGGAGGGGCCGTTAGCCGGGATGAGGGGTATATTAGCTCTTTGGTCGTTAAAATGGCTAAGAAGTCAACAGTTCTAATGCTCTCTCTGCAGAAGTTGAGGGAACCCCTTGGTTTAAAAAAGCGCGAGGCGCTCCGAGGCGTTTTGGTTCCAAAATCCGAGGCGCGGGGCTTAAAGCGCGAGGCAAGAGCTTCACGTATGCGAGACGCCTAATATTAAAAAAAATATAAAAAAATATTTATATATGTCAACATGAGTATAAAACACCTTTAAACACTTAAAAAAGCATTCAAAATATAAATCTAAAGTCAAAACACACTCAAAACTTTAAAATAGCATTAAACATAAAGTAACTAAACCCGAAACCGTTTTGATTTCTAAACAGAAAAAATAAAATAATTAAATTTTTTTATTTTATTTAGTTCATATTAGCTTTAGGTTGGGCTTTTTAAACTTAGAAGTCTAACATAAGCTATCCAATTTAAAGTATTATGTGGGCCATTAAAAGCTATAACATAAAAATTAATAATATGGGGGCCATTTACCTAGCTAGGACAAATTTTAAGAAACCCTAACAATTTAAAAACTTCAGCAGCACTTTTCTAATCTTGTGCTTTATATTTTACCAATGAGCAAATACAAAACCCTAATACTAACAACCAGCCGTCACAAAACTTCTCAGCACCAGCAATAATATTGTTTTTGTGTTTCTTCCCTTCCCTAAAAGAGATTTCTCTTCAACCACTCAACCATAATCGGATCTGCAAGTCTAACTCCAGTCAATCAGTACTTTATTCATCTCAACAGGCTAAAACTCGGTCAAATCACTGATATTAGTGACTTAAAATATCGGTAAGTATCTGTTTTAAGTTTTAAACCCTGTGATTTTGGCTGAAGCGCCAATAAAGCGGCGCCTCAACCCTCTGCTTAAAGCGCCACCTCTACCGCTTCATGTAGTCCAACGCTTTTGCCCGAAAAAAGCATTTTTATGAAGGCCTCAGGCGCCTCACGCCTCAAGCGCGCCTGAGGCGTGCTTTTTTAAACCAAGGGGACCCCCAAAGTGAACTTTTGTTGCTTCGTTCATGTATGGGCGTTGCCAAACTGTTGTTTAGCCTTCGAACATGTCCACCGGCCATGGCCAATGAGGCCGTATCCATTTTTGACAAAGGCCTTCGTGAAGCAAAGGAAGATATTGTGGTTTGTGGAGGGGCGTTCTTTGGGGATTTTCAATGGCGGTTAGCGTCTTTGCCGATTCGGTTGGGAGGGCTTGGTCTTTGTTCGGCGGAGGACGTGTCTGCCTATGCTTTTGTGGCCTCTCGGGTGCAATCCTGGGACTTTCAAGACCATATCTTAAGGAATAGCGGGTTGGTGGGGATGGACCTGGATTATGAGCTTGCCTTGGACAACATTCGCAGCTCTCTCCCGGACTTCGATTTAGGCGGGTTTATGGATAAGGACACCGCCCCTAAAAAACCTCAAAATATTTTGGCGAGTGCTTTTACCGGTAAAACCCTTCAAACCATGGGAGAAAAGTTTTACATGTCCCCGCGCCAGAAAGCTGTGTTTGAATGCCTTAAAGGAGCGCATGCCCAAGATTTCTTGACTGTCCTTCCCATTGATGGGCTAGGACAACACATGTCGGCTGTTGAATATCGGGCTATCCTTAAGTATAGACTTATGATTCCCATGTTCCCAGTTGATGAGCCGTGTTCAATTTGCAAAAAGGCATGTTTAGATAAATTTGGGGAGCATGCCCTTCACTGTAAGGAGCTGCCAGGATTTAAATATAGACATGACCTGGTCAGGGATGTCTTATGGGACGTCTTACGAAGAGCAGAGATTTCAGCTAGGAAAGAAGCCCCGGTTAATTTTTTGACGGATCCACTTGAGGGGCGGTCCACCCTAAGACCAGCGGATGTCCTTGTGTTCGGATGGACGCAGGGCAAACACGCGTGCGTTGATCTCACAGGGGTGTCTCCTTTGGTAGGACTTCGAGATTCGGGGTTTGTGGCAGGGCAAGCAGTCTTAAAAGCTGAATCCAAGAAAGTTGAGAAACATGAAGCTGCTTGTCTTGAAAACCAACACGTATTTGTGCCTTCGCTTTTGACACATTTGGGGGCCTTGCTCCCGAACCAATCCGGTTGTTAGATCGAGTGCAAAAGGTGGTGCAGAGTAACTCTCCTGCGGCCAAGGACACAAGCTTTATATTTAATAGAGTAGGTTTTACTATTCAAAAAGGGGTTGCGGCGCAGCTTGTTGCCCGTCTACCCGCCCCTCACTTGTAATTCTTGTTGGTTTCGATATATTGTCAATCAATTAAGTATTTTCCAGTTTTTCGCCTTCTAGGCAAAGCAACATTTGAGCTTAGAGTGTTTCTTCCCGATTGCATTCAATAATCTCATTCCGAAAGATGTTGAAGACTTTTCACTTCCTCAACAACATAATATTGATCAGGTTGAACTTATACTCTTAAAAACATTGAATTGCAAAAACATATATTCTTTTAACTAATAAATATTTCTTTTTATTTGGCAACACATGGTCTCAGAATGAAGGTGTCCATTAGACTCACGCAAATGTTCATTAGCCGGTTGTTGAAGTTAATTTGCACTGCCATACTTACCAAGCATTATGTAAGACCTATATCACTATTCATATACATCAATTATTTGACTTACTTTTTTTTAAATACTTTAGTCCATGATAACATTCATATTTAATATTTTCTTAATCTTTTAAGCGGATTCCTACAAACATTGTTGAATGGGCTTAAATTGAGGAACAAACGATGTTTAGGGTCAAAGTTAGTGACGGTGATTTATGTGATCGTCCAGTGATTATTGAAATGTCTAAATAGTCAAAAGGTATAACGGTTATACCTTTTGCGCTTAGGTCCGTTTTTTAGGCAAGGCGATGCAATTACGCCTTAAGTCGAAGAAATTGCGGCTTAAGTTGAAGAAATTGCGCATTAGATTAGTCATGATGGTATGATATCTGGATAAACTGGATATTTTGTAGAGTGATACCATTGTGGTTTTATTGATCTTTGCATCATTGAAATATGAAATATGTTAATATAACTTTATAATTTTATATGTACTTTTTTTGAGAATAAGTATTGTTTTTTATGGTATCGTTTATTTTGAAGATTTATATTCTTACCTCATATACGCTCCATGTGTTCGTCGCTATTATGCAGTTGTTGATTTGTTCAGTTCGTGATATATAACAACCGATGTCTTCATTGGTTCAATCTAGAACTATTTATATGGTTAGCCTTTTTTAAGCACTTTTACTTGCAACTCATCTTTCATATACTTGCACAAACTATGGACGTACAATTGTATGTAGCGCTTTCAAGAATCAGGAGTAGAGATGGACTAAAGATACTAATATTTGATAAAGATGGTAGCGTTAAAAATCAAACATCAAATGTTGTATATAAGTAAATATTTGGAGGTTTGTGAATAAGTATGCGATCAGCATAAATCGTTTAATTGTCTTTTTTTGTAATTTTTTAGTTGTATGTTTGTTAAACTATATTTAATTACTTTGAATCTTAATATTCATTTGCATTCCGTTACAATAAATATGTTATTATTCATTTCATCATTTGATTTTAAATCATGTGTAATCAAACATTTGTTGATTTATATATCCACTCTTAAGTAACATTAAACCTTTTTATGATATTTTGCATGCAACCAAAACCCATACAAATTGTATTACATAACTTTCAACAAATAATTATGTAATTTTGTAATTACTCTACACGTAATTACTCTACACCAAAAAAAATTTTAATTTTTTTTTAGTTTTCAATACTATAATACATGTTTAACAATATGGGGAAAAAATTCGAAAAAAAATAAAGAAATACCCTCCTTTTATTCTCACAGTTCTTACAAAAAAAAAACACTTTGTACAAGATCTTTACTCACATTATATATATATATGTTTGGTCATATTAGTGTTAGACTGTCCGTTGTGGTGCGCGACCGAGCAGGCGCGAATGAGTTTCTGAGCCACGTGGATCGCTGGAACCACAACACCTTCACGTCAATGACCGGACGAGCGAGCAGCCATGAGCTAGATTGCGTGGGCTAGCGAGGAGAAATCAGGTTTGTTTTATTTTTTTTTATTTTTGCTGTATTTTTGGTGTTTGAAGAAGATTGAGGATGAAGATGATGAACATGGGTTTGTTGGTTAGTGAAGAAGATGAAGGGCTGTGGCAGGTTAAAGAAGTGAAGGTGTTGGGTAGTGAAGAAGATGACAAGCAGTTTTTTTATTATATTAATATTTATTGAAGTTTATCTTTTTTGTTTTAAAAAAACTTATTCTTTTTTGTTATATATATATATATATATATTACTTTTTCTTTTTACTATATTACTTGTTCTTTTATTAGTTTTTAATAGTTTATGTCCTATTATTTTTATGAAGTTTTAATTTTATGTAATATAACATTTTTTATATTTTTTATTAAATGTTTAAAAAACTGGATAAAACTGTTGCTCACCTCTAGCCACAACATGATCAAGTGAGCGACCAGCAGCTTTATCACCTTGCCAAATAGGCGCTGACATGACGCAAAATGAGAGGATAGAGTCATGGCTCACCTCTAGCCACAACAGACAGTCTTAGTTCTGACACACTATATTATTTGCTTGTCACAATCATGTACTCACACTCATCATTAAACACAACATCGATAACCTACTTACAACCCATTAACTGACTATAACCGAGTGACATGTATATCTTATTATATATATATATATATATATATATATATATAAACATTTTGTGACCTCTTGTGAAAAGTGTAATAATTGGACCAACTCATACTACTATTTACGATATTGCCTCTAGCTTAGTTACTATATATTAACATAGCTCTAGGTTACAGGTGTCTTTCGGTTTTCTTCTCATTCTGTTTTTTCATGATATAGTGGAGGTAGATGATGTAATCAAACTGTTATACGAACATAGTGGGTTTTTTCCAACTATCTGTTCGGAATCGCAAAACCCGTTTGGATCCAAAACCAACCGAAACCCGTTTACTCGGTATATAGTGGATGTAGATGATGTAATCAAACTGTTATCCATACATGGTGTTTTTTTTCCAGTTATCTGTTGGGAATCGCAAGACCCGTTCGGATCCAAAACCGACCAAAACCCGTTTACCTGGTTTATTATAAAGTCATATTTTATACATATATATTATTAAACACAAAATATATATTAAACAATTTTATTAATAAAAGAGCGGAAGCGGGTTATACCAAAACATACGCAATCCGATCATAGTGATCCAAATATTAATCATGACAAATAATATAAACACAACCATTGGGTTTTTAGAAAACTACCTTGACGAAACACTAAATAACCGCACAATGGATCTACGAATGCTTCTCTAGATAGCAAAATCACCCAAATCACCCAAGAGCACCTGGTCTAGATCCTTATCAACACTAAACATGATACACCAAAACAAGACATCCGAGGATGGCGCGCGACCCGAGGTAGGCGACATGAGGCCGGAGGCGTGGCGCATGGGGCCGCGTGTGGGTTGGGGGGTGTCGGGTGTGGTGGTGCGACGGTGGGTGGTGGCCAATGGTGATGTGGTGGTAGCGGTGATGATCTTGGTTGTGGTGGTTGTTTTGTTGATTAACTCTTTAATCAAAACTTTTTTTTTGTGGCTAAGGACTTGCATTAGGGTTTAGGTTTAGGAGATTAAGATGTATATATGGTAATCATAATTACATCTTAATCCTCCATCTTTTGGTTTGCACTCTAAGAGTTGCCTAATAATATTTTTTTTTGAACGACGATGGGTGGTGGTCGACGGTGAGTTGGCCACTAGATCACCAACCTCAATGGTGCCTAATAATAATTAACTAATTAAATTAATCAGAAAACCTTTATGCGTTATGTTTTATTATCAATTTATTATCATCAAATAATAAAACTTATATTATTATTTAACACTTTAAGTAATAAATACCATATAATATTAACCAATTTATAATTATCATACAACGACAATTATCAATCATCATTAATTGTTGAATAAAGATTATTCGATAACGCTGTAATAATAATCTCTAATAATTATAATACCGTTCAACACTTTAAACAATTCAATTAACCAAGCTGATTAATTAATCCACTTCTAATTAATTGTTTTTCTAAGCAATCAACACTGATTATTCATAATGATCTATTAGATAAATATTTCGCTAAATATTTATTTCTCAATCGAAATTATTCATGATTAATAATATTTAACTATTAAATGTTATTTCTATGTTTGCAGTCCAAGATGTAACTCTTTGGATCATACTTTGATAGTCGCATTATTAATCAATACTTGGATACCATTTCCAACACTATCGTACGTTTTCATATTTTTAAACATTTATTTTGTTTTATTTTCTCTTTCATTTACGATTCATATTATCATGTACCCAAGTTATTTTTTAAGGCAATGTAAACTTTTGATTAATTAAATATTTATTATTATTATTATTAAAATTTTTGTTGTTGTTGGTTTTGTAAGATAAAACGAGTGTTGGTACAATGACGAACTGAACAGACATTAAAAACTTTGTTGTTGTTGGTATCGTAATCTAACACGAGTGTCAGTATAGTGACAAATCAAACTGATACTATCCCAATAATATTAGTACCACGTTGTTTCCGACCGAACAAGATATCCACTGTTATGGTTTTTGATTGATATAATAGACATGTCGATAATTTTTTGCGATATTCTTTTGAGCATATCATGACTTTATGTTTTGTTTTTCTTTCAGCTGCTAAAACGAGTATTGGTACCATATTGGTTTCGTAATTAACCGACCGAACAGATACCGACTAAATTTGTGAGCCAGAAATTCCACTAGTTTAAATTATAAGGGTTAAACCGGTCAACGAATAAAGTTACGAAGTCATACACGAACGGATAAACTAATAGGGTTTTGTTTCGTCCTCTCAAACAAAATCAACGAATCAATCGTCTTCGAATCTATTTAATAACAACTGAATCATCATCATTATCATCATTATCATCATATTCATATCCTTTGTATTCGAATCTGTTCAATCAATCATTAATGGCGTCTGCATCACCTGCGTTAAGCAACAACAGTGGCGAAACCACCTCCATCACCACCCCCACCACAACCAGTCCGATGACGATGAGTAATTCGAGCTTAAGAAATTCGAGGACTCTTCGCGGCCTTAATAAACCTAAATGCATCAATTGTGGCAATGTCGCCCGTTCCAGGTCCAATTCCTTTTTATTTATTTTTGTTTTTATAAATCCAGTTGGTTATTAGGTTTTTACATGTTTTAGTTTGTAGGTTAATTAGGGAATTAGAGAGTATGAGTAATACAGGAGCCTTGGAGTAAGTTTATTTTAACTGATGCAAAACCCTAGAATAAAAGAGAAGATAAAATGCCTTCGGGCGGGTGGGGCTCGGGTTTCCACGCATCGGGAGAAGGCGGGGGCTGCTGGAGGTCGAGTAGTCGATTCTTGGGCAGGGCGCCCTACAAGGGTGGGTGGTTGCCACACAGTTGTTCGCCGATCAAAAAAAAAAAAAAGAGAAGATAAAAAAAGTAGAAACTAATTAGGGGCAAAAGGCATCCTCATGTAGTTTTGGGTTAAAATTGGTCAAATAAAAGGTTTTCTATGTTTTTTAATTTTGAATTTTGTTTTTGAACACATATTGGTTGGCGAAAGTAGGTTTGGATCGGCCATGCACTGATTAATTTTCAGTTAATCATTCAATTAATAGGTAGTCATCCAAGTCGGGAAAATCGGTCCAAAGTTGGACCTAGTCGGTCAAAGTTAGGTCAAAATTGGACCAACTTGAACAAGTAGAAGGAGTTCTTGCCTTTTTTTGACCGAAATCGGACCAATTTTGAGCCAGCCGAAGGTCTCCCTAGTGTCGTTATTGAATAGGGCTGGCAATGGATAACCTGTATAAGATATGATAAAACCTGTTAACTGAAACTATGTGATTTTTTACTTTTTTTTAAATAATTAAAATTAAGAGAAAAAGATCCTTCATTTCTCTTTTTTGGCACATAAAATGTAAAACCGTGTTATAAAAATGAGATATAAAGTAGTTAAACAACTCGTATTCATGTTTAGAACTTGATTTGTTCGCGTCGTCAGAGACCTGTTAAACCTGTTAAGACACTATTTGCCAGCCCTATTATTGAAGATACTCCATGATTTCGAACCCTAATGGATTACATGAGCCGAATTTTGGGACTAGGGTTTGTGTTTTGTGTCCGGTGCGTGAAGGAGAGATTGAGGAGGGCGGATATTGAAAGAGGGGTGGGAATTAGGGTTTATTAAGTTTGGATCTTTTAACAGTTAACCCCCCTATATGTTTACTAGTTTATATTTGGTCTCCTAGTTTATAAATTTATACATAAAAAAGTCCGATCCGATTAATCCCGATAAGCCTCAATTAAGAATAATCGCTAGTTCCCACCCCACCAGCCGACTAGCACCTAGCGAGTTCTACAACACTACTTTTAGAGTATGAGAACTTGCAAAGTGTTTGCCTAAGAATTTTTTGAAATTGATAATTGCAACTAGGATTGAATTGATCAAGTTAGCTAGGGAATTTGAAGTCGAGTAATACAGGAGCCTTGGAATCAAGGGCTAAATTTATGCTAACTGACGTAAAACCCTAGAACCAAAAAAAGATAAAAAGAAGAAATAGAAGCTAGATTATGAAATGAGTATAAACTAATTGGGGGCAAAAAGAAATGAGCTCAAAATTGGTCATACGTAAAAACAACGTAAGGGATAAAGAAATTATGAAAGGTTTACATGACAATTAGGTTTATGTGTTAAGCAAATGAGAGATATGCGGCTTCTGGTTGTAAAGAAAGCTTGTTTGATTGTACATGGATGCGTTATGCTGGTGATGTAAGATTTATATTTTAAAATTAACAGTTGTTAAATTTCTAGAACGTGTAATAGTTTTATCACTGCTGGATTTTAGTAAGGATTGCCATAAAGTTTTTTAAAAAAAAAAGTGTGCCAAGGCGCAACATGGTGGCGCAGCTATCAAGTTACCACTCAGATAGGCAAGATGCGAATTATAGGCGTGACTCTGTGTAGCATGCCTCCTCATGTGTCTGTTGCATTTTTTGGGTTATGTGGTTATCTAATTAAACATGTGACATTAGCAGAGGCCCATCACCCAAAAATCTGGAAGAAGCAACTTATGTACGTGAACCTAAAACTAATTGTTCATATATTAACTGTTAATAATTTTATGGAATATTAGTTGTTTTTGTTTCATTCCATTCATAAACTATTTATGTTGCTATGTTGCAGCTGTTATAAATCAGTTATTAATTGTTCATAAATTAATATAGTTTTGTTTATCTATTAATTGTTCATAATCTCATATAGGTTTGTTAATTGTTTATTATTTGTTAAGAATTTTACAAGTTTGCCTCACATATGTGATCCTTACGCTAGTCGCTTTGAGTCTGGGGCCCCTATCTCCGAGTGCTGCACACTTTTTAAAATGGTTGATTTCCAAAATTTGTAACTTATGGAGGTTGATTTCATTACTTATGGTCAACTATAATAAGTATCAAGTGACACCTCATGCTTACATGCAGAGAGAGACATGCATTTGAAGCTATATGCCATCAATTGGTTATTAACAAATCTGAAAAAAAAAACCTTACTGAATATGCATTAAAGTAGCATCATCTTGTTGCCTCAAATGTGTGGTTACAGAACTATATGTCATCAATTTATAGATCTGATAAAAAAATATCATAATTATAAACTAATTTCTGATTCACATACATCAATTTATTTGGTAGCAGATAGCGATTAAGTAGTCTTTCTGTCTAGAGAATGCTGAAATATGCATTGTAGTTTGTCATGTTAAATCCAACCGTACATCATGTTTTCTATTTCTTTTCTTTTTTTGATATTTTTAATTTAATTTAAGTTGCATTATTTGATAAGGACCTCTGTATCCAGTGTGGTTTAAATTAATAATTTAGTTCTGAAACGATTTTGCAGGTGTCCGTACCAGGCATGCAAAAGTTGTTGCGCAAAAGCTCAAAATCCATGCCATATACACGGTATGAAAATGAATAGGATTTTATGGTTTTCATGCCATATATGATATACATAGTATGTCAATTTTTTGATGTCATGGATTGCATATACGTGAATTAAAATGTTCGAATTTGGTTGCAGTGTTAAAGGCCAGTTCATCGCTTCCTGATAAGATACCTTCCTCAACTGGATCTTTGACTGATCAGCACTCAAATGAGATTGCCTCATCTGGGTAAGTTGTATGCCTTAGTTATCCAGTATTCTCTATTAGTCTAACTCATCTGCTGTTAAAGTATTCAGTATCAGTATTAGGAATCCTTTTTTAAGGGGTTAATTCATATATTCCTTTCAAAACTTGGTATGGGATCATATTTACCAAATAAAAAAATCACAACATCAGTCATACCCATTTTCAAATGTATGCATTTATACCCTTCCCTAAAACTTGCATTAGGATATGAGAGCTACTAGGGTGAGGAGAAAGATATAGGTATAGTGGTCATATGTATTTAATCAAATGGGTAAATATGAAATGTTATGCTAGTTTTCAGTTTTCACAGCTGTATATGAAAATGCTCCTTTTCATGAACTCATCGTTAGTAAACTGTTAGTATTATTGACACAGGAATTTGCCTTGAATAATATAGACTGTGGATGTATTTGCATCCGTTGATTGATCATTTGATATTATTGCCTGTGAATAAATGTGTAGCTTCAACCCTTATATTATTGAATGGGTCAATTCAGTTATGTATCATCTTTGACAGGTCAACCGGGTAAAATCACAAAAAATATTCTAAAATGAATTCGGTCATACTGTTTGAGGGTTGCACAAAGTGTAATATTAAGTAATGTATAAAGCATTCTTAGTCGTTAAACTTTTGAGCATATTTTATTCTTGAAATAAATCAATAACATAGATTATGTAAACGTAATTAACATATTATACAAACATTACTGTTTTGACCCGTTGCCATCTCCACCTATAAAGGACTATATTTATACACTGCTTAGCCTCTCCTTATCATCATAACGGTGACTTCCTAAGAACCATTTTCTCAATCTTTTATAGCAATGCACATAAAGTCACCTCACTTCGGCAGCTCTCGAGTAATTTCGCACAATTTAACAATTTGCAAACTCCGGCTCGTGCAAGGAAGCCACTAACAAGAAAGGTGCATAAACTTTGCCTTATTCAGTTCACTTTATGATTACTTATCAGCATTTATTTAAAAATAATATCTCAAAGTTATGCAATTGAAACATACAGGAGGCGTATCAAATAAACGAATGGAGGTTTTCGAAGTTGAAGGAATACGAGGATAGGAACATAGAAATAGAAAACGAAGCTTTTGATAGATATATGCAAAATATGAGTCTTTTGGAGGAGGCTTTTGCTAAATATGAATCAACTGAAGACGGGTCAGAAGAAGGAAAGACTGAAACAAAGATATTAAATTTGAAAACGAGGCTTAGAGCTGACCCAATCAGGACTGAAAATCTAAGAGATAAACTGAGGTTCATGGTCAACAATGGTTTAAGAAATCTCAAATCCGAGACACCCACTGGCAACGAAGAAACCGAGCATGCTAGCACACCTAAGAAGGCAAGGTATTCAAGTGTAGTTGAACTCAACAAAAAACTTAGCAGTGCTCGTACATTTGAAGATCTAAAATCTTGCCAGATGCTAAAAGCCCGCGTCTTCAATCAACCTGAACCCGAACGGTCAGTTGAAGAATCTGAGAACATCAAGGATTGCAAGCCCGAACAAAAATCAGAAAATTACAAGTTAAAATGGTTTAGCCAAGTTACAATCCATCAAGAAGCTCTTGGTCACATTGATGCACAGTTTTCTTCCATTGACGAGATTGACCATCTCTAATCTTCAACTCTTTCCATATCTCGGTTTAATTAATGATGCAGGGTCCTGTGGTGTCGCACACTCTGGCTTGTGCTGGATTGTATGTTAGGGTAATGGTATTTAGTTTTGTATCATTGATTTACTTTTTTAGTCGTTTAGTTTAGATGATGATTCTTAACCTTCTTTTGAAGGTAATTGTGACCATAATGAAATGTGTTGTTGAAAATGGTATCAAACCGTGCCAGAGACCACCATGTTGGTCTATGGTGCGGTGCGTGGAGTTGTCACGTGGACTCTTGGGCATCCGCTTGAAATTTGTGACCAGGGTGACCTATACGTGGTTGAAACAATGAACTAGGTCCGTCTCTGGAGTCGTACGTGGAAACCTGGACATCCACTTGAAATTGGTGATCCGGGTGACCATTATGTAGTTGACACATGGAACCAGGTCTGGGGTTTTCACCTGGGTTCCTAGACTCCTCGTTAGGGATGAGCTCGGGACGGTATCGGTACCAATCGATACCGATCCCGAAAACTCCTAAAACCCGATATCGATACCGATACCGAAAGCATACGGTACGGTACCGGTATGGTATCAGTATTTTACCTTAAAATACCGATACCATACCGATCCCGAAAATACCGAAACCGAAAACCTCTAAATGTGGGTACCGATACCGAACACCCTCGGTTCGGTACGGGATCGGGACGGGATCGGTATTCGGCGCTACGTGCTCATCCCTACTCCTCATATTGTGCGACCCTGATGTCAATAGATACGCGAGGACTCTTGGGTGGTTTAAAACACGGAACTAGGCTTGATTGATCTGGTCTCATAAGGTTAGATTTTCTAGAGGACCCTGACAAGAATTTTTTGGTTTAACTATTGTCTGAATGAACTTGTGTTTTACTAGAGGTGGCAAAATGGGTGGGTTGGGTTGGTTTGGGTGTTGGGTTAGGATGGGTTTGGGTTAGGATGGGTGTGGGTCAAGATGGGTAAATTAAAAAAATAGGTTAGGATGGGTTGGGTCATGATGGGTTTGGGCCTGGATGGTTTGGATTAGGATAAGCTCACATCAAAATAGATTACCAAATTAAAAATTTAAAAAGTAAAAAAAAAATTAAGATAAAAAAAAATTTAAAAATAAAATCTTAAGGGATGCGTAATATTTCATTTCGAACCGCGCCGGTTAACAACCCGGACTGTTTCGACTTGACTGACCCGTTATCGATCCGGACCGTGGCCGTTAACGACCCGGACTATTTCGACCCGACCGGACCCGTTAGCGACCCGACCCGAACCGTTTCGACCTGACCGTATCCGTTAGCGACCAGGACCGTTTCGACCCGGTCAGGCACGTTAGTGACCGGAATCGCTTCGACCAGGCCGGGCCCGTTTGCGATCCAGACCGTTTCGACCCGATTTGGCTTGTCAACGACCGTGTCCGTTAGCGACCCGGACCATTTCGAACCGGTCGGGCACGGTAGCGACCCGAACCGTTTCGACCCAGCCGGGCCCGGTAGCGACACTGCCTGTTTCGACCAGACCATTTCAACCTGACCCGTCCCGTAGCGACCCGGACCGTTTGGACCCGATCGGGCCCGGTAACGACCCAGCCGTTTCAACCTGACTCGTCCCGTAGTGACCCGGACCATTTCGACCGGACCAGGCCCGGTAGCGACCGGGACCGTTTAGACCCGACCGGGCTTGGTAACGACCCAAACCATTTCAACCTGACCCGTCCTGTAGCGACCCGGACTGTTTCGACCCAGCCGGGCCCGGTAGCGACCCGGACCGTTTCTACTCAACCGGGCCCGGTAACGACCTAGACAGTTTCAACCTGACTCGTCCCGTAGCGAACCGGACTGTTACGACCGGACCGGGCCCTGTGGCGACCCAGACCGTTTCTACCCGAACAGTGTCATATTGCTCACTCAGGTACCTAAGCCAAATCACCATTCTGCATTGCGCGTGTCGCATGGGTGAAATGCGGTCATGGCGCTCTCCCATTGCCATATTGCCAATCCCGCTCCACTTCCCGCTCTCTACCGAGCCTACACCCAACAACATTAGAAATTTACACCATCTAACTAATTATTTTTAATAATTAAGTTAAGTATATGTTATTTATGTTGCAAATTTAGCGAGTCTGCTAAATAATAAAGTTGGTTTTAAAACCTTTTATAAAGTTTACAAGCCAAACAAAAATAAAACTGCCCTGAAGTCAGTCCAGTCATTTCATACAACGAAGCTAGCGAACAAGGCATTTTGTAATATCATATTTTTTTGCATCAAATTTCATATACAAATACAGTGCTATCGCTATTTAATAGTATATTAGTTGTTTAAACACATGTATCAACTAATAGTCAACATTACTATCGATATTAATATTTAAACACATATGTATTAACTTTTTTTTTTGGAAGGTCATATGTATTAACTAATAGTCAATAATATCTGTTGAATTTATTTTTTTCTTTTGTAAGATATCACTTGAAATAGTAGTGATGTTGATGCGTACCCACGACTTCCAAGCAGCCACGTTTATTTATTTCCATTTATTTATGGTGGTGGTGGAGAAAGGTGGAGGAGATAGTGGGTAGTGGTGGTGAAAGGTGAAGATGGTGGTGGGTTTGATTAGGAAAGAAGACAATGGGGAAGAATACAATTTTTTAAGTGGCATGACCAAATCGTCCTTGACTTAACGTCAAAAAGTTAATTTGGTTAAGTCATTAGACTGTTTTGGCCTATTTTCTTAAAAGTTAGGGATTGTTCAAGCAATTTTTAAAAGTTTGGACTGGAGTGGCATATTGGCCCAAACCAGAGAGACGGTTTTAGTAATTTAGTCTATATATTTACTTTTAAATTTGCTAACTAAATCATTCCTTGGTCAGGTAGTCTATACTCTTCCTTGAAAACTTTGGAGGTTTGAATTCCTCTTGGGGTTTTTTATCCATGTTTTTCTTGTTCTTCTGTTTTGGTGTTTTTTTCATTTCTTTCCTTGATCATATAAAACAATTTTACTAAACAATTTTTAACACATTTTGACATGGTTTTTTTCCATTTATACAAAATCTAATGAAGCAATCACTTTTTGGGCATATTATGACTACATTTTTTTGGGATTTTTTCGTTTGTTATAGTGAGTGCATAAAAACAAAGTTTTCACCCGGCGCAATGAGCGGGTTTGATCCCGCTAGTTTATATATCAACATATGAAGTTTTACCATATATTGTTTAAAAAAATTATATTTTAGGGGCCTCATTTGTGTACTCGTCCATACCCTTGGATTTATAGAGAATCTCATAAATGGCCTTGAGATTGAACATCTCAAATTGTTCTCTATTAGATATTAGATGTGTTATGTTATAGAACCGGATTACTAATAAATAATAAATAATGTTATTAATATATTAATGTCATTACATTAATAATTTAGTTATAATATTTTAGATTCTAAAGGTTTACCTCTTCTAGTATATTTAGAATTAGTAAACAACTACAAATGATATTTCCTAAGTAAATTACACGAATCCTACATGTGTTATATGAAAAATTCATCTTTGGTTCATAAGTAAACCCTCAAATCTCTAAGTGATAGTACAAGTGCCACTTTTACCTATTACTCTATTAGGTTAACTCTATATTATAATTTAACAATTTATAAGAAAATGGGTAAACAAATTCAAACAACTAGTCGTATAAAATCACGCGCCTTGCGCGTTTACAATCGAGATTTAGATGAGGTGTTAATCAATCAATGAATTATACAATCGAGATTCCATTTTAATTGTAAACGTTAAAAAGAATAAAGAAATCTACACATAAGGTAACCCATGAAATTTGTAACGAAATTACATAAGATTATGTAATTTATATTAATAGTATATAATATAATAAAATTTTTTATTAAAATAATATGAATAAAATAATAGTATATAATATATTAATTAGGGCTGATTCCATTTTGGTTGTAAACGTTAAAAAAATAAAGAAATTTACACATAAGGTAACACATGAAATTTGTAACGAAATTACATAAGATTATGTTATTTATATTAATAGTATATAATATATTAAATTTTTTTAATAAAATAATACGAATAAAATAATAGTATATAATATATTAATTAGAGATGAGTATACAAGGCCGAATACCGATCTCATTCCGTCCCGATCCCGATACCGTACCGAAACGATACCGAACCGAGTGGTTTCGGGATCGATATCGATACCCATATTTATGGATTTTCGGTTTCAGTATTATCGGTATCGGTACGGGATCGGTATGGTATCGGTATTTTAAGGTAAAATACCGATACCATACCGGTACTGTACAGATACCGTACCGTTAGGTATCGGTATTGTCGGGATCGGTATAATATATTAATAGTACATAATATAATATAATATATTAATAGTATATAATATAATAAAGTTTTTAAATAAAATAATTAGGGATGAGCATACAAGGCCGAATACCGATCCCGTCCCGTCCCAATCCCAATACCGTACCGAACCGATTGGTTTCGGTATCGGTATCGGTACCCATATTTATTGATTTTCGGTTTCGGTATTATCGGTATCGGTACGGGATCGGTATTTTAAGGTAAAATACCGATACCATACCGGTACCGTACCGATACCGAACCGATACCGTACTGTTCGGTATCGGTATTGTCGGGATCGGTATAATATATTAATAGTATATAATATAATATATTAATAGTATATAATATAATAAAGTTTTTAAATAAAATAATAATATAAATAAAATAATAATATAAATAAAATATTAATATAATTACTATTCATTTGGTGTTACTATTCAAATAAGTTTGAAAATTAATAGTATAGAATTATATTTTAGGGGCCCTTTTGTGTACTCGTCCATACTCTTAGTTTTATAGAGAATCTCATAAATGGCCTTGAGATTTAACATCTCAAATTGTTCTCTTTTAGATATTAGATGTGTTATGTTATAGAACCGGATTACTAATAAATAATAAATAATGTTAATATATTAATGTCATTACATTAATAATTTAGTTATAATATTTTAGATTCTAAAGGTTTACCTCTTTTAGTATATTTAGAATTAGTAAACAATTACAAATGATATTTCCTAAGTAAATTACACGAATCCTACATGTGTTATATGAAAAATTCATCTTTGGTTCATAAGTAAACCCTCAAATCTCTAGTTGATATAGTACAAGTGCCACTTTTACCTATTACTCTATTAGGTTAACTCTATATTATAATTTAACAATTTATAAGAAAATGGGTAAACAAATTCAAACAATTATATTTTGGGGGCCCATTTGTGTACTCGTCCATACCCTTGGATTTATAGAGAATCTCATAAATGGCCTTGAGATTGAACATCTCAAATTGTTCTCTATTAGATATTAGATGTGTTATGTTATAGAACCGGATTACTAATAAATAATAAATAATGTTATTAATATATTAATGTCATTACATTAATAATTTAGTTATAATATTTTAGATTCTAAAGATTTACCTCTTTTAGTATATTTAGAATTAGTAAATAATTACAAATGATATTTCCTAAGTAAATTACACGAATCCTACATGTGTTATATGAAAAATTCATCTTTGGTTCATAAGTAAACCCTCAAATCTCTAGGTGATAGTACAAGTGCCACTGTTACCTATTACTCTATTAGGTTAACTCTATATTATAATTTAACAATTTATAAGAAAATGGGTAAACAAATTCAAACAATTTACCCAATAACTACTTTTCCTTAGAATTATTGACGATTACATTAATTATGATTTTTAACATCTAGTACACAAGCAAACAAAGGCACTCTTGCACTTTCCACTAGACTTGGGATCCCATTCCCGTTTACACTTTTGATCACATGCTAATTTAAAGCAAAACATTGGATACGTCTTTGTGCAGGCTGCTTCGTTTCCTTCACTTGCTAACTCAGTTCCTGTACTCATGCACCGAAATGTTTAAGTAAAAAAATTATGTTAATTTTATATAAAAAAACAAACGCGACAGAAATACAAAGAAAATGCAAACTTACCACAAGAGGTTGTGATTATGTTTACAAGTAGAAATATGACCAATATGGAGATGTTCTTCATAGTTGGACTCTTCAGTTGATTTTCGTAAGTAAAAGAACTCGGAATAGAGGTATATATACACATAGTGAATGTGATTATCGAATTTAATGTATTTATTATCATCAATACAAAGAACATATATTATGACATAATTAGATGCAATAAGATTTATATAGGGAAAGTATAAATTGAAAACCTCATTGAGTTAAGAAAACTTAGAAAACCCATGTAAAAACCATCTAAAAAAAGATTTTTTTTTTAAAACAATACACAAGGTAACATACATGTATTAAAGCGTTTTGAGCCAAAAAAAATAAAAAAAAGCGCTGATAGGATATTTAAAAAAATAAAATAAACAAAGTTTGTGACAGAGCTGTTACATATGTAACATCAGTTGTTACATACGTACCAGCGTAAATTTTGTTTATATTTTTAAATAATATTCAATCGGCGCTTTTTTTTGCTCAAAACGCTTAAAACACATGTTTGTTACCTTGTGTATTTTTTCAAAAAAAATTAAACAAAATTTAGGTGGTTTTTACATGGGTTTTCTAAGTTTTCTCAACTCAAGGGAGTTTTCTATTTATCCTTCCCCTATATATATATATATATACACACACACACACACTAGATTATCCCATGGGAACGTCCCGGGATAGACAAATCAAATATGAAGTGACAAAATGTGTGTATCATAAAAGGAATATGCCATTCTTTTAGAGTGTTTTTTTGTAAAGTATCAACACTCGTCTATGTATAATTTTATCACTTTCTCAAGACACTCTAAAGTTGCAATGTGAGCCAGAAAAAGGAGACCAAATTGGTATCAAAGGATATGTCATGATAATGATGATGATAGGTCATTTTGGTGAGCAAAGTGAACATATGTTAAAGAACGACATACATGTTCAATTTTCACCGAATAAAACAATCAATAGGTAAGCACTGAAAATCCATTTTAAAGATAAATAAACATGATCTAACCGTTATCGAGTAAAAACATTGTAGGATGGTAATTTTTCATGTCTCCATACTATTTTTTCTACTCATATATATAATTTAAGAATCTATTTCAATAATCACCAAATAAAAAGTCATTTTTTTCTTTTGTTTTTTTGTATAGCACTATGGTATTCGTTGGAAAGATAATAAAACATTTGGTAATTTGGTGTATTTTTTTTTCAAAAAAAAATGTCGTATAAAAAAGTTATTAACATTTAGAAATCGTGTGGGAAAGTGCATGTGCTATGCACATGAGAGAGAGAAAATAATTTAATAGTTTTGGAGAAAAATTATGGGGAGAGATGGCCTCATTGAGTGACATGTGTCCCACCTCCTTTCTTTTATATATGTACTAGGTGAAATCCCATGTGAAACATGTCACACCCTCAAAATCCACTTGCGGAGTTTTACCGCGAGGCGCATGACAAACCAGGATCCAAGTCAACGATCACAATAAACAAGTCTAAATGAACATATGCAATTTCAAAAACATAGTTTAAAAATTCCCAAATAACAGCGGAAGCTTATTCTCAAAACATAACCAAAAGTAATCCAAAATATTCATTGTTTGAAAACCATGCAACCCTAACTAGATGCCGTGCAGACGCGTGCGCCCTAGTCCCGTAGTGCTACCTTAGCGACCTGAGAAAACATGTAAGAGTTACGTCAGCACAAAAATGCTGGTGAGTTCACAGGTTTGTAAAATAAAGTACCAAGTTCAACCTGTCCATACTATATAAAATTGTAAACCAAAGTACGCTAGCTAGGCGTATGTTTTGTTACTACTACGATTGGAAAACCATTACTAACTCGCAAACTAGATGTTGTGCCCGAATAGTAAACCTGTTCCTGTTTGAGACAATATGCACCCGCCCGGCCCTCCAAGCCGACGAGTGGGGTTGGTTACTCCCAATAGATCTATTCACATTTCCCCGTTGTGCTAACCCGCACATTCATGGTTTCCCCCGGGACTTCCAAAGATCGTATAGTAAACCATAGAAACCCATAGTATGACAGTTGTTACCAAAACATAAGTTTAACACATGTTTTCTCCCCCAAAAAGTGAAACCAGTTAAAAGTGGGGCCGTGAACTCACCTTAGGTTGCGTTACTTCGTATTATGAATAAAATCAGCAAGCTATGCTAGCCCCGTAAAGCGGCGACCTAACATATGACAGTTACAAGTACTTAGACTAATAACCCGTAGGTTAGTTAGTCCCTAGATGTCCAGACCATAACCAAGTTCGTTTGAAAACACTGTGACTGTTAAACTAACCAAATGTACAAGACTCGACATCCCATTGGTGACCCGAGACTCCCCGTGTTATTCTTGCACCCTCAAACATACAATCATGCAATCACACTTAACCTACGTTAAAGTCCAACAAGTTCTAGCACATAGTTCAATTAACACATAAATAAGTCCGAGCACATGTTACCAAGTTATTAGGTATAATACGGGGTTCCTAGCATGTTCCTAGGTGTCAAATCGGGTCTCGGAATGCTAAAATACACTTATAGCAGCAGTACAGGCGATTAGGAAAAGTCAACTGGCAATTACGTAGGTCAACAGGCGATTGTGAGGGCTAATCGCCTATACTATAGGCGATTAGGGTCATGTGGTATGCAAATCAGGAGTTATTAGGCGATTAGGGTCGTAAGACATGCAATTCAGGACTTAACTAGCAATTAGGATCACAATTGCATGCAACGAAGGCAATTAGCTCCCAATCACCTATGCTATAGGCGATTAGGCTGCCTTAACAGGCGATTAGCCTCCTAATCGCCTATAGCATAGGCGATTAGGGTCCATAATCGCCTTCAGCACATCTGTTCCGGTTTTTCGCGCGTTTAACCCTCCAAATCAAATCCAGAACGTGTGGAAACATCAAATATCAATCAAACAACAATACCAAACATGTTTCAATCAAAATCCTTAGTTTAACATCGTTCTACCAGCCCTGAATGCAACCATGTTTCCCCATAATAATACACGTAGCATGAAACATCACATTAACATGCATAACCGTAACCCTAATGAACAATTACTCAGATTTCATCAACATGCTATCATCATCAATCTGTAAATACCTTACTATTATGTTAAAAATCCTTTTGGAATCACAACAAACCTATCTTTTAATTATAATTAACACATACAACATGCATAACAGTTAGAATCCAATTAACAACGATTATTAACGAATTTCAGAAGACAAAAACGTTTATAAACAGGTCTGGACCATTAGGGATTCAATAAAAACGTTAATAAAGGTTGCATGAATGAAAACCACACCTTAGGTTTATGATAGATTGATGTAGTAGGCTTGAAAACGTGTAGTTTGATCCAAAATCGTGTTCCAGAGGTTGTGTGTGTGTTGGGGCGAGTTGTGGGACGGCTAGGGTTGTTATAATGAAGTTTAGGAGGTCAAGTGTTGTATTTATAGTCGTTTTTAGTCGTCAGGTACGTTGCAGGCGATTATGCAGCTTTTACAGGCGATTAGGGCTGCTAATCGCCTTCCCTATAGGCGATTAGCCCACAATCGCCTAAAGTAAGTGCCCAGTCGCCTGACATGTTATGCTAATCGCCTCCCTATAGGCGATTAGGCCTCCCTAATCGCCTGTAGGGGTTGGTTCCGTGTATTTGGCGCGTTAAACCCCGTTTTAACATATGTTAACACATTTTCACATACCGACAAGTCACATAATGATTGTAAACACATAATACTTGCAAACAAACACATTCACACTCGTTCACCAATTCCCGGGACTCGAGACTTGTATGTTCCTTATGCTTTGACGATTCTACGAATCGTCACCCCTTGTACACTTGGTTAAGGACTGACATCTAATGATCCTCTAGACTAACATCTAATGATCCTCTAGACCAAATTAACAGTTCCCGAACCATAACACGACTCAACTAACCCAGTTAAGTAATATATACGCGTGACTCGCTAAGGTAGACTTTGACCTAGACAATGTTGTCAACCTGAATTTGCCGGGTGTCACATCATCCCCACGTTAAAAGAATTTTCGTCCCGAAAATTGCACAAGTACCAAAAGGAATAACAAAAAGAAACAGACAAAAGATAGAAACTAAGAGAGAGATTTACCCGAGTTGTCACATCATCCCCACGTTAAAAAGGAATCTCGCCCCGAGATTCATTCAGCTGCAGTGGTAACATATCTCGATTCGAACGCTTCCTTAGGAAAAAGATGAGGATACTTAGACTTCATCTGATCCTCCCGTTCCCAAGTGTACTCTGGTCCCCAGTTCGAGTTCCAGCGAACCTTAACAATGCGAATTTTGCTATGACGTAGGCTACGAATCTTGTAATCAAGAATCTCAACAGGTTCCTCCACAATCCGAAGACGATCATCAACCTTGATCTCTTCCAGTGGAACAATAAGAGACTCGTCAACCAGACACTTCTTTAAGTTAGACACATGGAAGACGTTATGTACGTTGCCGAGCTCCGTCGGTAAATCAAGACGATATGCCACCGGTCCAATCCGTTCCAGGATCGTAAATGGTCCGACATACCGAGGGTTAAGTTTGCCACGCTTCCCAAAGCGTATGACGCCCTTCCACGGTGAAACTTTCAGAAGTACTTTGTCATCAACTTGGAATTCCAATGGCTTGCGACGCTGATCGGCATAACTCTTTTGCCGATCCCGTGCCGCTGCCAACCGGTTGCGAATCTGTACGATCTTTTCTGAAGTTTCGTACACTAGCTCAGGCCCAGTGAGTTGACTCTCACCCACCTCAGCCCAACAAAGAGGGGACCGACATTTCCGCCCGTAAAGTGCTTCGAACGGAGCTGCCTTGATGCTCGTGTGGTAACTGTTGTTGTAAGAAAATTCTACTAACGGTAGGTGAGCTTCCCAACTTTTGCCAAAATCGATCACACATGCCCGAAGCATGTCTTCTAAGGATTGAATCGTGCGTTCACTCTGACCGTCAGTCTGTGGGTGATAAGCTGTACTCATGTCTAGCTGGTACCCAAAGCCTTGTGCAAAGACTTCCAGAAGTGAGAAGTAAAGTGGGAGTCACGATCCGAAATAATAGAAACCGGCACCCCATGCTTAGAAACAACTTCCTTCAGATAAAGACGAGCCAAACGATCCATGGTGTCGGTCTCCTTAATAGCGAGAAAATGGGCTGATTTCGTCAACCGATCAACAATCACCCATATCTTATCATTCCCGCTCGGTGACTTAGGTAGTTGCGTGACAAAATCCATTGTAATCCGTTCCCATTTCCACTCTGGAATGTCAGGTTGTTGCAAGAGACCCGACGGTTTCTAGTATTCCACCTTGACCTTAGCACAGGTCAAGCATTTGCTCACGTATGAGGCTATATCCGACCTCATGTTTGGCCATAAGTAGAGCACCTTTAGATCTTGGTACATCTTATCCGAACCAGGATGAATGGAATACCGGGACTTGTGAGCCTCATCTAAGACAAGCTCCCGAAGTCCCCCGAATAAAGGAACCCATATGCGTTCTGCAAAGTAGTGCAGGCCATCAGGCCTTCGCTCGAGGTGCTTGTCAGCACCGTGCATAGTCTCAGCTTTAAGGTTTTCCTCCTTCAAAGCTTCTAACTGAGCAGAACGGAGTTGGTCAGGTAGAGAGGAATGAATGGTGAGCTGCAACGCCCGAAAGCGACGAGGATTAATTGATTCTTTCATGCTCAAGGCGTCTGCTACCACATTCGCCTTGCCATGATGGTACTTAATGGCGCAATCATAGTCGTTCAGGAGTTCAACCCAACGACGCTGTCGTATTTTCAGGTGTTGTTGGTCGAAAATATGTTGGAGACTCTTGTGATCGGTGTAGATGGTGCATTTGGTACCGTACAAGTAATGTCTCCAAATTTTCAACGCGAATACCACTGCACCCAACTCCAAGTCATGGGTGGTGTAGTTCCTCTCGTGTACCTTGAGTTGAGGAGAAGCATACGCAATCACTTTCTCGAGTTGCATCAACACGCAACCGAGACCACGAATAGAAGCATCACAGTAAACAACGAAATCGACAGTGCCTTCAGGCAAGGACAGAATAGAAGCAGAACAAAGCTTAGGCTTCAGTTCTTGGAACGCTGACTCTTGTGGTTCACCCCAGTCAAATGTTCTATCCTTCTGAGTAAGAGTGGTGAGGGGTTGAGCGATCTTCGAGAACCCCTTAATGAAACGACGATAATAGCCCGCAAGGCCTAGGAATTGCTGCACCTCAGTTGGCGTCTTTGGTGCTTCCCAGTCCTTGATCGCTTCGATCTTAGCTGGATCGACATGAATTCCTAGTTCATTAACCACATGTCCTAGGAATTGAACTTCGCGTAACCAAAAGTCACACTTTGAGAACTTAGCGTAAAGTTGTTCCCGTCGTAAAAGTTCCAAAACCAAACGCAGGTGTTCCTCGTGTTCGGCCTTGTTCTTGGAGTAAATCAGGATGTCATCAATAAACACGATGACGAACTTGTCAAGATACGGTTTGCAAACGCGGTTCATCAAATCCATGAAAACCGCCGGTGCATTAGTGAGACCGAAGGGCATGACCAAGAACTCAAAATGGCCATAACGTGTAGAAAAGGCAGTCTTTGCAACGTCAGCTTCCCTTACACGTAACTGGTGATAACCAGACCTCAAATCAATCTTAGAGTAGTAGCTAGAACCCTGGAGTTGGTCAAATAGATCATCAATATGGGGAAGAGGATAACGGTTCTTGATGGTCACCTTGTTCAACTATCTGTAGTCCACACACAATCGAAAACTCCCATCCTTCTTCTTGACGAACAGAATCGGGGCTCCCCAAGGGGAAGAACTTGGTCTGATAAAACCCTTGTCCAAGAGTTCCTGCAACTGACTAGACAATTCCTGCATCTCGGGAGGTGCAAGACGGTAGGGGGCCCGAGCAATAGGAGCAGCGCCCGGTACAAGATCAATACTGAACTCAACCTGACGATGGGGAGGAAGACCAGATAAATCATCGGGAAAAACATCAGGAAACTCGCGTACAACAGGAATATCGTCGATCTTCTTCTCGTCAGCAGAGGAAACAGATAGAAGTGCCAAAACGGCCGAATAACCCTTCCGAAGATACTTAAGGGCTTTCATGCTGGAGATGAGACTTAGCGGAGCACCGCCCTTGATACCATACACAGAAAGGAATTCTCCATCAGGGAGAGGAATCCGAATAACCTTGTCGTAACAAACGATCTCAGCGCGATACAAAGACAACCAATCCATGCCTACAACAACGTCAAAACTACCCAAGGGTACCGGCATAAGGTCGATGGGGAAAGACAAACCCGACAACTCTAGTTGACACTCCCGAAGGATACAAGTAGCTTCAATCTTTTTACCGTCAGCCAACTCAATTATATACTTAGCCTCTAATGGTACGGGTACTACATCTAGCAGTCGACTAACTTCCAGAGATATAAAACTTTTATCGGCACCGGAATGAAATAAAACACTAACAGAGCGATTATTGAGAAGGAACGTACCGGTAACTGTGTCAGGATCCTGCCTAGCCTCTGCGGCTCCAATGACGAAGGCACGTGCATTTCTGCCACCGCCCCCGTTGTTCCCGTTACCGTTTCTATCCTTCACATCCCCGCCCTGCTTCAGTTTCGGGCACTCTTTCTTGTAATGCCCAGTCTCCCCACAGTTATAGCAACCCTGTTTCCCCGTAGTTCCTTGAACAGTAGGAGCCGGGGTAGTAGTTGGGGCCTGGGTCGATGGAAGTGTCGCCCGACAGTCTTTAGCAAAATGCCCAAGTCGCTGGCAGCGATGGCAACGGTTACGGTCGCAATCCCCCTGATGATGACGCCCACATTTGTTGCACTTAGGTAACTTCCCCGCATAACCACCCGATTTGGAACCAGAAGAAGAAGAACCCCCGCTATCAAACCTCTTACCCTGCTGAGTTGGTGCTGGCACAGATCCCTTCCCCTCATTATCCCATTTACGCTTGTTATTCTCCGGGGCCTTGACAGTCGAACCCTTAGCAGGCAAGATACCCTCATTCACCTTCAAATTTGTCATCCTGTGAGCCGATCGGACCACATCTGAGTATGTAGGAAGATTTCCCGCAGCCACCAACCCTGCGATCTCTGGTAATAGTCCCGAGATATAGTGTTCAATCCTCCTGTATTCTGGCACATGCAGATCAGGACACAGCACTGCCAACTCATTACGCCTTACCGTATACTTTTCAATCTCTGACCCGGTCATCTTGAGGTTCCACACCTCATGCTCTAGCTTCTGAATTTCTTCCCTTGGACAGTACTCTCGCTTCAATAGTTGAACAAAATTTTCCCAAGGCATAGCATAAGCCTCCCCCAAACCCATGTTCTGGGTGGTATTGTTCCATCAGGTCAAAGCAACATCCTGGAATAACGCGGCAGCATACTTGACTCGATCCTCTGGGAGACAGTTACACATCAGAAACACTGACTCCACCTTTTCTAGCCACCTAAGCAAGCTCACAGCACCCTCAGTGCCAGAGAATTCCTGGGGCTTACAGTCCCGAAACATCTTGTAGGTACACATAGGTGGGGGTGGGTTAACAGGACCACCTGAAATGAAACACATAAGAAACCACGGAAGATGTAAACAAAGTTCACCAATGAGGCAAAAGTTGATAAGTCAACTTACCACCACCATTGTGCCCTAACTGAAAGGCAGCTTGCAGCAAGTTGTTCAGATCTTCTTGTGTTAGGTTTACACCTCCACGACCACCACCACCACCACGCCCACCAGCGCGGCCACCTCCACGTCCTCCTCGTACTCCAGACATGATTCTGACAAAAAGGACGAGAAAATTTAGTTTCACAGCTAATGATAACCACTAGCGTTCACAAGATCAAAGCTAGATCCAACCCAGGACTATCCATTCAAACCCAGAGCTCACTAGGGCTTTCATGCATTTCGGTTTATGATTTCGTGTGCACCCGAAATGATAAACCGCTCTACATGGTCCTCCAAGTGTTCTCCTAGTTCAAAGTTCAAATCACCGGACATAGACTCTTAGCTATACACCGTAATGCTACGGTAGTTTATGGCAAGTGTTTCTATTGGAGTATGAAAGGGAGATGTCCGAGCCTTGGACAAATCACAAGAGTACACGATTTACCCCAATATACCACACTGCCTAGAAAGCAAGTAACCCGACATAAGAAAGAACGGATGATGTAACACAGAAGAGTCAGATGATTTAGAGACACCCCGACAAGCCCATAAGTAACCCACCATAACGTTTAGTACTATGTGATCGTCTAGTGTGTGCGACTCGGCTATAGACTAGACTCTACATGCAGTCCTAGTTCACTATAACCATTGGCTCTGATACCAATCTGTCACACCCTCAAAATCCACTTGCGGAGTTTTACCGCGAGGCGCATGACAAACCAGGATCCAAGTCAACGATCACAATAAACAAGTCTAAATGAACATATGCAATTTCAAAAACATAGTTTAAAAATTCCCAAATAACAGCGGAAGCTTATTCTCAAAACATAACCAAAAGTAATCCAAAATATTCATTGTTTGAAAACCATGCAACCCTAACTAGACGCCATGCAGACGCGTGCGCCCTAGTCCCGTAGTGCTACCTTAGCGACCTGAGAAAACATGTAAGAGTTACGTCAGCACAAAAATGCTGGTGAGTTCACAGGTTTGTAAAATAAAGTACCAAGTTCAACCTGTCCATACTATATAAAATTGTAAACCAAAGTACGCTAGCTAGGCGTATGTTTTGTTACTACTACGATTGGAAAACCATTACTAACCCGCAAACTAGATGTTGTGCCCGAATAGTAAACCTGTTCCTGTTTGAGACAATATGCACCCGCCCGGCCCTCCAAGCCGACGAGTGGGGTTGGTTACTCCCAATAGATCTATTCACATTTCCCCGTTGTGCTAACCCGCACATTCATGGTTTCCCCCGGGACTTCCAAAGATCGTATAGTAAACCATAGAAACCCATAGTATGACAGTTGTTACCAAAACATAAGTTTAACACATGTTTTCTCCCCCAAAAAGTGAAACCAGTTAAAAGTGGGGCCGTGAACTCACCTTAGGTTGCGTTACTTCGTATTATGAATAAAATCAGCAAGCTATGCTAGCCCCGTAAAGTGGCGACCTAACATATGACAGTTACAAGTACTTAGACTAATAACCCGTAGGTTAGTTAGTCCCTAGATGTCCAGACCATAACGAAGTTCGTTTGAAAACACTGTGACTGTTAAACTAACCAAATGTACAAGACTCGACATCCCATTGGTGACCCGAGACTCCCCGTGTTATTCTTGCACCCTCAAACACACAATCATGCAATCACACTTAACCTACGTTAAAGTCCAACAAGTTCTAGCACATAGTTCAATTAACACATAAATAAGTCCGAGCACATGTTACCAAGTTATTAGGTATAATACGGGGTTCCTAGCATGTTCCTAGGTGTCAAATCGGGTCTCGGAATGCTAAAATACACTTACAGCAGCAGTACAGGCGATTAGGAAAAGTCAACTAGCAATTACGTAGGTCAACAGGCGATTGTGAGGGCTAATCGCCTATACTATAGGCGATTAGGGTCATGTGGTATGCAAATCAGGAGTTATTAGGCGATTAGGGTCGTAAGACATGCAATTCAGGACTTAACTAGCAATTAGGATCACAATTGCATGCAACGAAGGCAATTAGCTCCCAATCACCTATGCTATAGGCGATTAGGCTGCCTTAACAGGCGATTAGCCTCCTAATCGCCTATAGCATAGGCGATTAGGGTCCATAATCGCCTTCAGCACATCTGTTCCGGTTTTTCGCGCGTTTAACCCTCCAAATCAAATCCAGAACGTGTGGAAACATCAAATATCAATCAAACAACAATACCAAACATGTTTCAATCAAAATCCTTAGTTTAACATCGTTCTACCAGCCCTGAATGCAACCATGTTTCCCCATAATAATACACGTAGCATGAAACATCACATTAACATGCATAACCGTAACCCTAATGAACAATTACTCAGATTTCATCAACATGCTATCATCATCAATCTGTAAATACCTTACTATTATGTTAACAATCCTTTTTGAATCACAACAAACCTATCTTTTAATTATAATTAACACATACAACATGCATAATAGTTAGAATGCAATTAACAACGATTATTAACGAATTTCAGAAGACAAAAACGTTTATAAACAGGTCTGGACCATTAGGGATTCAATAAAAACGTTAATAAAGGTTGCATGAATGAAAACCACACCTTAGGTTTATGATAGATTGATGTAGTAGGCTTGAAAACGTGTAGTTTGATCCAAAATCGTGTTCCAGAGGTTATGTTTGTGTTGGGGCGAGTTGTGGGACGGCTAGGGTTGTTATAATGAAGTTTAGGAGGTCAAGTGCTGTATTTATAGTCGTTTTTAGTCGTCAGGTACGTTGCAGGCGATTATGCAGCTTTTACAAGCGATTAGGGCTGCTAATCGCCTTCCCTATAGGCGATTAGCCCACAATCGCCTAAAGTAAGTGCCCAGTCGCCTGACATGTTATGCTAATCGCCTCCCTATAGGCGATTAGGCCTCCCTAATCGCCTGTAGGGGTTGGTTCCGTGTATTTGGCGCGTTAAACCCCGTTTTAACATATGTTAACACATTTTCACATACCGACAAGTCACATAATGATTGTAAACACATAATACTTGCAAACAAACACATTCACACTCGTTCACCAATTCCCGGGACTCGAGACTTGTATGTTCCTTATGCTTTGACGATTTTACGAATCGTCACCCCTTGTACACTTGGTTAGGGACTGACATCTAATGATCCTCTAGACTAACATCTAATGATCCTCTAGACCAAATTAACAGTTCCCGAACCATAACACGACTCAACTAACCCAGTTAAGTAATATATACGCGTGACTCGCTAAGGTAAACTTTGACCTAGACAATGTTGTCAACCTGAATTGGCCGGGTGTCACAAAACACACGGGAGACCGAGTCCCAAACTTAAAGCCCTCTTTAGTAAAAGACAACATTAAGAACCCATTCGTCTGCTCCGAAGAACAACTGTTTAGTACCGCCTGTTTTATTTCTTTATAAGCAGATATTATTATAAACACCCAAAATATAAAAAAAACGTATACAGACCAAGTGTTATGGTCTATTTAGTAAACCCCAAATTAATAATCGATCTATTGTTGAAAGGAAAAACTGTATTTCGTAAGGTCTGTTCCTTTCCTGATACTAGTTAATAATACTGATCAGATGTTTAATAACTGCAACTGTTACAACAACCCAAACATAAATCTACAGACGGATTAAACCTCTATTGATTTAACACATATAAATCTACAGACGGATTAAAGGTCTGTTGAATAAAACATAAAAGTTAATACGATTCAATTTAGCATCACAAAACATAAAAAAACTATATATAATCTTGAAAGACATACAAAACTAAGCATCAAGATACATAGCTAGTTAAAGGAATTAATAAACTTAAGCTTTAATTCCATTGAAGCTTCAAGTTGTGCATGTAGATCTTTCAATTTGCCAAAAAATCTACGTCCTTACTCCCGGCCTCAGAATTGTACAACAACGCCAAATCACGAACAACAGTTGAAGGCATTGACTTCAAAATCCGTTGCACATCATCTCGCTCAAACGTGCCCAAGTGCAAACTGTCAAAACAAATCTTCAAATCTCTTGTAGTCTTCAAATCTTGATACTAACGTGCTCTAATTTGATTAACAACAAACTCCTTCATTTGATGTTCTTGGTTATTAGTTAGGGCAACCATTGATGCTATTGATGAAGACTGAAATGTAAATGTTAAGATGGTTTACTATGAAATTCGTGATTTATTTACTAATTTATACATTTAAAACACGTGAACTTGAAAAGTCATAGCGTAGTGTAGTTATTATACTTGGGCTAACGTGTTAAATAAAAAGTTTTGTTATAAGGATTATTTAATTTAAAAACATTTAGAGTATCTGAAGAGTGTATACAACTTGGGAAAAATAAATGTAGGAATTCTTTAGAAAACGAACAGACAAAATAATAAATTATCAGTTGTGCAAATCAAAGATTTAAATAATCATATCAAATATCGCGTGAAATTAATTATCTTTCAAAATTATTTCTATAAATATGTTCAAATCCATCTTAATATTTATCAATAAATTCCACACAGTACATATTTTAAACTTCATTTACCAAACTGGCAAACAGATTATACTATCATTTTGCTGATACATCAGATGTTAAGTCAATATTCGGTATTTGGTCAGTAACAGAAAAGAGAAAAGACGAAGATGTTAGAAATGAAGTAGAGAAGATAGAAGAAATACTTAAGCAACAATCATGGAAAAACATTGGGGTGCTAGATATGGCATTGCATGAACCTCCAACTGCTTTGAGAGACAAGATAGAAGACTACATGACTCAACAACTACAAATGGACAACAACATTAACGAAGCATTGATGGAGTTAAAAAAGAATCTTTCAAGAGAGATTCTGAAAAAGAAACACAAGGTTTTAGAGATTTTATTTAAGTAGTTTATATAGTAGATATGCTTTTTATTTTGTATTTTTTAAATTGTAACTTCAAAATCGTAATCATTATTTTTGGGACTTTTTATAACATCTGTTGATCAGATGTTTAATAATTGAAGCTATTACAACCATGGAAACATAAATCTACACACAAACTAAAGGGCTGTTGAGATAAAACATAAAAAAACAAATTAACAGCAGTTACACGATTTAAGCTTTTTATTCAACCGAAATTTCATAACACTGTTTATTCAAATCTTTTAGAAGTCATCAACGAATTTGTGAAATAATAGTTACACGATTTAACCCTATTATTTCAATTCCATAATTTGAGTTATACATTGAATCTAACAGAAATAAATACAAAATGGAAGAGTTATAAAAAAACAAATACAAATATCTCTAAAAAAGTACTTTAATGACAACAGAATTAAAATATGTGACTTTACAAAGTACATAAAAATACAAGAAAACATAAAAAAACCCTACCAACAACCAAACCCTAAAGAATGATCTTTCTTGCCATCATGATCCAAAAAAATCATCCAATGAAAAGCAGTACACGACAGCAGGTCGTATATAAATATCATCAGGATGCAAAAACCCCTAACATTGAAAATAGGAAGGGGATGTATATATTTATATATGTAATAATGAATTGATGTTTTCCTTTGATTCTAAAAATCATCAGAAAACATCAATTTGAAGTGATTAACCAACTAACTGTTGATTATCTATTTTCCTTTGATTGAAAGAACCTTTCGAAAAATTTGTGTAAACAAATTGTAAAGTAGTATTATAATGCATATTGGATGGAGATATATAAAGTGAGAACGGGGAAATGAATATTGGAACTTCATCCCCTTTTATAGGCTGAAATATAATAACTATTCATAAAGTTGGTTTTCAACTTTATTAGTTGGATTTGAAGTAAATATAAACTTAGAAGTTACTTTTGAAAATTTTAATTTATTTTTTATAGAATGAAAGACAATTGCAACACAACAATAATAATAAAGAAACTTCAAAATGATAATCATTATTTTTGGGACTATATATAACATCTGTTGATACGTGTTACTTTTCCACTGAAACAACTCTTGAAATTCTATTTTATTTTTATTTAACAATCGAATTACCTAACAAAAAAGAATACTACATTTTGTAATATCATAATTTTTTTCATCAAATTTCATATACAAATACAGTGCTATCGCTATTTAATAGTATATTAGTTGTTTAAACACATGTATCAACTAATAGTCAACATTACTATCGATATTAATATTTAAACACATATGTATTAACTTTTTTTTTGGAAGGTCATATGTATTAACTAATAGTCAATAATATCTGTTGAATTTATTTTTTTCTTTTGTAAGATATCACTTGAAATAGTAATGATGTTGATGTGTACCCACGACTTCCAAGCAGCCACATTTATTTATGTCCATTTATTTATGGTGGTGGTGGAGAAAGGTGGAGGAGATGGTGGGTAGTGGTGGTGAAAGGTGAAGATGGTGGTGGGTTTGATTAGGAAAGAAGACAATGGGGAAGAATACAATTTTTTAAGTGGCATGACCAAATCGTCCTTGACTTAACGTCAAAAAGTTAATTGGGTTAAGTCATTTGACTGTTTTGGCCTATTTTCTTAAAAGTTAGGGATTGTTCAAGCAATTTTTAAAAGTTTGGACTGGAGTGGCATATTGGCCCAAACCAGAGAGACGGTTTTAGTAATTTAGTCTATATATTTACTTTTAAATTTACTAACTAAATCATTCCTTGGTCAGGTAGTCTATACTCTTCCTTGAAAACTTTGGAGGTTTGAATTCCTCTTGGGGTTTTTTATCCATGTTTTTCTTGTTCTTCTGTTTTGGTGTTTTTTTAATTTCTTTCCTTGATCATATAAAACAATTTTACTGAACAATTTTTAACACATTTTGACATGGTTTTTTTCCATTTATACAAAATCTAATGAAGCAATCACTTTTTGGGCATAGTATGACTACATTTTTTTGGGATTTTTTCGTTTGCTATAGTGAGTGCATAAAAACAAAGTTTTCACCCGGCGCAATGAGCGGGTTTGATCCTGCTAGTTTATATATCAACATATGAAGTTTTACCATATATTGTTTAAAAAAATTATATTTTAGGGGCCCCATTTGTGTACTCGTCCATACCCTTGGATTTATAGAGAATCTCATAAATGGCCTTGAGATTGAACATCTCAAATTGTTATCTATTAGATATTAGATGTGTTATGTTATAGAACCAGATTACTAATAAATAATAAATAATGTTATTAATATATTAATGTCATTACATTAATAATTTAGTTATAATATTTTAGATTCTAAAGGTTTACCTCTTTTAGTATATTTAGAATTAGTAAACAATTACAAATGATATTTCCTAAGTAAATTACACGAATCCTACATGTGTTATATGAAAAATTCATCTTTGGTTCATAAGTAAACCCTCAAATCTCTAGGTGATAGTACAAGTGCCACTTTTACCTATTACTCTATTAGGTCAACTCTATATTATAATTTAACAATTTATAAGAAAATGGGTAAACAAATTCAAACAACTAGTCGTATAAAATCACGCGCGTTGCGCGTTTACAATCGAGATTTAGATGAAGTGTTAATCAATCAATGAATTATACAATCGAGATTCCATTTTAATTGTAAACGTTAAAAAAAATAAAGAAATCTACACATAAGGTAACCCATGAAATTTGTAACGAAATTACATAAGATTATGTAATTTATATTAATAGTATATAATATAATAAAATTTTTTAATAAAATAATACGAATAAAATAATAGTATATAATATATTAATTAGGGCTGATTCCATTTTGGTTGTAAACGTTAAAAAAATAAAGAAATTTACACATAAGGTAACACATGAAATTTGTAACGAAATTACATAAGATTATGTTATTTATATTAATAGTATATAATATAATAAATTTTTTTAATAAAATAATACGAATAAAATAATAGTATATAATATATTAATTAGAGATGAGCATACAAGGCCGAATACCGATCCCATTCCGTCCCGATCCCGATACCGTACCGAAACGATACCGAACCGAGTGATTTCGGGATCGATATCGGTACCCATATTTATGGATTTTCGGTTTCAGTATTATCGGTATCGGTACGGGATCGGTATTTTAAGGTAAAATACCGATACCATACCGGTACTGTACAGATACCGTACCGTTAGGTATCGGTATTGTCGGGATCGGTATAATATATTAATAGTATATAATATAATATAATATAATATAATATAATATAATATAATATAATATAATATAATATAATATAATATAATATAATATAATATAATAATAGTATATAATATAATAAAGTTTTTAAATAAAATAATTAGGGATGAGCATACAAGGCCGAATACCGATCCCGTCGCATCCCAATCCCAATACCGTACCGAACCGATACCGAACCGATTGGTTTCGGGATCGGTATCGGTACCCATATTTATTGATTTTCAGTTTCGGTATTATAGGTATCGGTACGGGATCGGTATTTTAAGGTAAAATACCGATACCATACCGGTACCGTACCGATACCGACCCGATACCGTACCGTTCGGTATCGGTATAGTCGGGATCGGTATAATATATTAATAGTATATAATATAATATATTAATAGTATATAATATAATAAAGTTTTTAAATAAAATAATAATATAAATAAAATATTAATATAATTACTATTCATTTGGTGTTACTATTCAAATAAGTTTGAAAATTAATAGTATAGAATTATATTTTAGAGGCCCTTTTGTGTACTCGTACATACTCTTAGTTTTATAGAGAATCTCATAAATGGCCTTGAGATTGAACATCTCAAATTGTTCTCTTATAGATATTAGATGTGTTATGTTATAGAACCGGATTACTAATAAATAATAAATAATGTTAATATATTAATGTCATTACATTAATAATTTAGTTATAATATTTTAGATTCTAAAGGTTTACCTCTTTTAGTATATTTAGAATTAGTAAAAAATTACAAATGATATTTCCTAAGTAAATTACACGAATCCTACATGTGTTATATGAAAAATTCATCTTTGGTTCATAAGTAAACCCTCAAATCTCTAGGTGATATAGTACAAGTGCCACTTTTACCTATTACTCTATTAGGTTAACTCTATATTATAATTTAACAATTTATAAGAAAATGGGTAAACAAATTCAAACAATTATATTTTGGGGGCCCATTTGTGTACTCGTCCATACCCTTGGATTTATAGAGAATCTCATAAATGGCCTTGAGATTGAACATCTCAAATTGTTCTCTATTAGATATTAGATGTGTTATGTTATAGAACCGGATTACTAATAAATAATAAATAATGTTATTAATATATTAATGTCATTACATTAATAATTTAGTTATAATATTTTAGATTCTAAAGATTTACCTCTTTTAGTATATTTAGAATTAGTAAATAATTACAAATGATATTTCCTAAGTAAATTACACGAATCCTACATGTGTTATATGAAAAATTCATCTTTGGTTCATAAGTAAACCCTCAAATCTCTAGGTGATAGTACAAGTGCCACTTTTACCTATTACTCTATTAGGTTAACTCTATATTATAATTTAACAATTTATAAGAAAATGGGTAAACAAATTCAAACAATTTACCAATAACTACTTTTCCTTAGAATTATTGACGATTACATTAATTATGATTTTTAACATCTAGTACACAAGCAAACAAAGGCACTCTTGCACTTTCCACTAGACTTGGGATCCCATTCCCGTTTACACTTTTGATCACATGCTAATTTAAAGCAAAACATTGGATATGTCTTTGTGCAGGCTGCTTCGTTTCCTTCACTTGCTAACTCAGTTCCTGTACTCATGCACCGAAATGTTTAAGTAAAAAAATTATGTTAATTTTATATAAAAAAAACAAACGCGACAGAAATACAAAGAAAATGCAAACTTACCACAAGAGGTTGTGATTATGTTTGCAAGTAGAAATATGACCAATATGGAGATGTTCTTCATAGTTGGACTCTTCAGATGATTTTCGTAAGTAAAAGTACTCGGAATAGAGGTATATATACACATAGTGAATGTGATTATCGAATTTAATGTATTTATTATCATCAATACAAAGAACATATATTATGACATAATTAGATGCAATAAGATTTATATAGGGAAAGTATAAAGTGAAAACCTCATTGAGTTAAGAAAACTTAGAAAACCCATGTAAAAACCATCTAAAAAAAGATTTTTTTTAAAACAATACACAAGGTAACACACATGTATTAAAGCGTTTTGGGCCAAAAAAATAAAAAAAGCGCTGATAGGATATTTAAAAAAATAAAATAAACAAAGTTTGTGACAGAGCTGTTACAAATGTAACATCAGTTGTTACATACGTAACAGCGTAAATTTTGTTTATTTTTTTAATTAATATTCAATCGACGCTTTTTTTTTGCTCAAAACGCTTAAAACACATGTATGTTACCTTGTGTATTTTTTCAAAAAAAATTAAACAAAATTTAGGTGGTTTTTACATGGGTTTTCTAAGTTTTCTCAACTCAAGGGGGTTTTCTATTTATCCTTCCCCTATATATATATATATATATACACACACACACACACACTAGATTATCCCATGGGAACGTCCCGGGATACACAAATCAAATATGAAGTGACAAAATGTGTGTATCATAAAAGGAATATGCCATTCTTTTAGAGTTTTTTTTGGAAAGTATCAACACTCGTCTATGTATAATTTTATCACTTTCTCAAGACACTCTATAGTTGCAATGTGAGCCTGAAAAAGGAGACCAAATTGGTATCAAAGGATATGTCATGATAATGATGATGATAGGTCATTTTGGTGAGCAAAGTGAACATATGTTAAAGAACGACATACATGTTCAATTTTCACCGAATAAAACAATCAATAGGTAAGCACTGAAAATCCATTTTAAAGATAAATAAACATGATCTAACTGTTATCGAGTAAAAACATTGTAGGATGGTAATTTTTCATGTCTCCATACTATTTTTTCTACTCATATATATAATTTAAGAATCTATTTCAATAATCACCAAATAAAAAGTCATTTTTTCTTTTGTTTTTTTGTATAGCACTATGGTATTCGTTGGAAAGATAATAAAACATTTGTTAATTTGGTGTATTTTTTTTTCAAAAAAAAAAATGTCGTATAAAAAAGTTATTAACATTTAGAAATCGTGTGGGAAAGTGCATGTGCTATGCACATGAGAGAGAGAAAATAATTTAATAGTTTTGGAGGAAAATTATGGGGAGAGATGGCCTCATTGAGTGACATGTGTCCCACCTCCTTTCTTTTATATATGTACTAGGTGAAATCCCATGTGAAACACACGGGAGACCGAGTCCCAAACTTAAAGCCCTCTTTAGTAAAAGACAACATTAAGAACCCATTCGTCTGCTCCGAAGAACAACTGTTTAGTACCGCCTGTTTTATTTCTTTATAAACAGATATTATTATAAACACCCAAAATATAAAAAAACGTATACAGACCAAGGGTTATGGTCTATTTAGTAAACCCCAAATTAATAATCGATCTATTGTTGAAAGGAAAAACTGTATTTCGTAAGGTCTGTTCCTTTCCTGATACTAGTTAATAATACTGATCAGATGTTTAAAAACTGCAACTGTTACAACAACCCAAACATAAATCTACAGACGGATTAAACCTCTATTGATTTAACACATATAAATCTACAGACGGATTAAAGGTCTGTTGAATAAAACATAAAAGTTAATACGATTCAATTTAGCATCACAAAACATAAAAAAACTATATATAATCTTGAAAGACATACAAAACTAAGCATCAAGATACATAGCTAGTTAAAAGAATTAATAAACTTAAGCTTTAATTCCATTGAAGCTTCAAGTTGTGCATGTAGATCTTTCAATTTTGCCAAAAAATCTACGTCCTTACTCCCGGCCTCAGAATTGTACAACAACGCCAAATCACGAACAGCAGTTGAAGGCATTGACTTCAAAATCCGTTGCACATCATCTCGCTCAAACGTGCCCAAGTGCAAACTGTCAAAACAAATCTTCAAATCTCTTGTAGTCTTCAAATCTTGATACTAATGTGCTCTAATTTGATTAACAACAAACTCCTTCATTTGATGTTCTTGGTTATTAGTTAGGGCAACCATTGATGCTATTGATGAAGACTGAAATGTAAATGTTAAGATGGTTTACTATGAAATTCGTGATTTATTTACTAATTTATACATTTAAAACACGTGAACTTGAAAAGTCATAGCGTAGTGTAGTTATTATACTTGGGTTAACGTGTTAAATAAAAAGTTTTGTTATAAGGATTATTTAATTTAAAAACATTTAGAGTATCTGAAGAGTGTATACAACTTGGGAAAAATAAATGTAGGAATTCTTTAGAAAACGAACAGACAAAATAATAAATTATCAGTTGTGCAAATCCAAGATTTAAATAATCATATCAAATATCGCGTGAATTTAATTATCTTTCAAAATTATTTCTATAAATATGTTCAAATCCATCTTAATATTTATCAATAAATTCCACACAGTACATATTTTAAACTTCATTTACCAAACTGGCAAACAGATCATACTATCATTTTGCTGATACATCAGATGTTAAGTCAATATTCGGTATTTGGTCAGTAACAGAAAAGAGAAAAGACGAAGATGTTAGAAATGAAGTAGAGAAGATAGAAGAAATACTTAAGCAACAATCATGGAAAAACATTGGGGTGCTAGATATGGCATTGCATGAACCTCCAACTGCTTTGAGAGACAAGATAGAAGACTACATGACTCAACAACTACAAATGGACAACAACATTAACGAAGCATTGATGGAGTTAAAAAAGAATCTTTCAAGAGAGATTCTGTGACACCCGGCAAACTCCGGTAACTAACTTTTGAAAACTTAGTAAGTCTACCTTGACGAGTCGCGCGTACATTACACATGACAGGGTCAGTCGAGTCGAGTTAGACTTGTTGTGGTTTTGTGTCAAATAGGCGGTATGCGCTTATTGAAGATTTTAATAAAGTCTTATGTTAGGTAGGCGGATTGCGCTTATTCTAGACTTTATATATTGCTTAGGGGACATATAGGCGGATTGCGCTTATTGTAACTCTAAGGTTCAAGTATTTTGTTATTTATTGTTTTGACAAAATTACTTATTATTTATGAACTTCATAAAACTTGAATTCACTCAGCTTGTCTGACTTTGCGTGCATATTAGCTTGATTTCAGGTAATTGAAGAACTAAAAGGATGCTTGGCATGCTGCAGCGCTACTTAGAGGTAGTTGACATTTTGAATAAGAAGAGACTTCTTTATTGCTAGAAAACTTTTTCTAAATTTACTATCTTGTTTTACAAATATGCTTTGACCCGTTGTGGTGAATTTCATGTTTGAATAACTTAAACTACTTTTCTTCCCGCTGCGTGTTTTCTGATAATAAATAAGACTTCTTGAGTATTAATTTATGGTTTTAGTCTTTGAATGCCAACTGTTTGACCCGTCGGTTTTGAGGGTCTTACAAGGACAAGCTTTGATGAGTGCAAGATAAAATCTTTAAAAGTAACTAATTGAATAATTAATGTGAAATGAGTTAAAGTATTTAATAATATTTCTTCTTTTTCTTCCCAACCTAAAATTCTTCTCAAATGATCCTCCCCATATATATATATATATATAGGGGAAGGTTATTTTGAGAACGCTAAATATCGCGAGAACCGTGAGAACAAATGAGAAAACCAATTAAAATCATTTTTTTTCAATACAAACCTAATTATAATCAAAATACAACATTAAAAAACGAATTGTCTTTCCAAATAATTCATCTTTTCTTGCAAAAACACTTTCAATTTAACTTTTTACACATGTGTAAATGAAACAGTTTACACATGCACAAACTGTAAATTTACACATGTGTAAAAACAATTTATTTCCGTATACGTTTAAATTCTTACGCGTAAATTGTGTTTTTGGGATTGTATTTTAGTAATAAAGATAAGTGTAAAAAGAAAATTTTGATTTGAATGGTTTTAGATGGCGTTCTCACGGTTCGCACGAAATATAGGTGTTCTCAAATTAACTTCAAATCAAAATTTTCTTTTTACACCTATCTTTATTACTAAAATACAATCCCAAAAACACAATTTACGCGTAAGAATTTAAACGTATACGAAAATAAATTATTTTTTGTAGATGCACGTTTTGCGACTAGTGATTGGATCTACATATTAACATATGTTAAAGTTTTGCTGAAGGATTGAAGGTGAAACAGAACTGGGCGAAGGTAAAGAAAAGTGGGCGAAGGTGAAGACTTCTGGGCAAATGTAGAATGGAACTTGACTGAAGAAACACATTCGTACCCTACACTGGGCGAATGTGGAAGAATTCCACATTCGACCATTGTAAAGGGGCGAACGTGCAGTGGCTATATATAGATTTTGTGTATTTGCAATGGATAGAGAGTTTTCAGTTGTGTGTGTGATAAGGTCAGGTTCTAGGTGAGATTGTGAAAGTCTGTGTATTGATTAGATTAACTATTGATCACATTGTAACAAGTTTTTATAAAGGTTAATCTATGAAAAAGCATTGAAAATGATATTGATTGTGTTTTGATTAGAGTTTTATCTGTTTGTTCAAAGCTAGGGTTTCCGCACCTGGTTTTGTGACTTGTATGATCAATTAATCCTGTTTTAGTCAAAATCTTTCGCTCACAAAGTGGTATCAGAGCTATACGGGTCATACAACAACAAATTTGATAAACTCAGAGCTGATTTGGACCTAATTTTGATCAAAATACATCTGTTTTTGAATGAAAATGGTTTTTGAGTGTTTTTGATTGATTTGAAGTTGATTTTGTGGATAAAATCTAAAATTCCAAGAATTAAAGTTGTTCCAAATCAATTCCGAATCAAAACCTGATTAAGATCATTCAAATCCACAAACTTTTGAAAATCAGAGATCAAAATAACCGTTTTTCAAAGTGTAACCGTTTTTCAAACCTGAAATGGGCGAACCTGGAACTTAGTGGTCGAATCTGAGTAGTTTTGGGCGAACCTGAGTCATTTTTGGTCGAACCTGAGGTAATTTTGGGCGAACCTGGAAATTGTTGGTTGAATTTTTCACTTTCGGGTCAATTTTTCCACATTCGATTGATCGGGCGGGCGAACGTGGAATCAAACCGGTCGAACCTAGGATTTTCTGGGCGAAAGTGGAAAAGTGTTAGTGTGTTTTACATTCTGGTGAGATTTTACATTCGGCTGGTTACTATTTGGGCGAATCTGCACCAGAAAGGGACGAAAGTGAGAAATAACGGGCGAACCTAGACTTTAGTTTTGGAAAATTTTCTAAGTGTTGAATTTTTCGAAGTTCGTGATCATGTGGAATTTTCCGACTACTCCGAGACCAGCAACGACACAACCACAACAGCAAGTGATGGACCCATGGACGGTGGCAGCACAAAAAACGAGCACACAGTCTTCGCAACCGATTAACTACATGGCGATGACTAGCTCGATGCCTCAAAGTGTACCACCTCCGACACCACAACCTGACTACTGGGGAGTAGCAGCAGCGGTGGTAAACACTCAAACCACAAATGCTATTTCCACACTGATTAATGATTTATCTTCAGGTAGCGGGAATCGGCCACCTAAGCTCATGGAGATACAAGAATATAATCAGTGGCAGACCAAGTTCAAGATCCACTTGGAAGGCATGGGAGTGGAGGGTGCAGAGGCATGGAACATGATTGCTAGAGGTTACACAGTACCAGTTTTGGAGAATACAGGTGAACCAGTTCCATTGGAGAGTATGTCTGAAGAGGAGAAAAAGAAGTTTGCTGTGGAGAAGAAAGCTTTTTCCCAATTGACTCAGGCAATCACAAATGATCTTTTGCATCAATTTGGGACTTGTACCACGTCTAAGCAACTGTGGGATATGCTTAAAAGGAGGCATGATGGGAATGAGAAGACTAGAAGTTTAAGGATGGAAGAATTACGAAAGGAGTTTGAGAATTTTTCTTATATTGACAATGAAACTTTAAAAGAATTAACTCCTAGATATAGTCATTTGCTAACTGAATTGTCAAGTTATGGTATACATATTCCTATGACAAAGCCGGTGGATAAGTTTGCAGATGCTCTACCACCACACTGGGATCAGCATGTGGAAGTTCTCAGGGAGAAGGATGCATACCAATTCTGGTCTATTCAAGAGTTTATAGAGAAGCTGGAAAACAAAGAGATGGAAGAGAAGAGGAAAGCTAGAAGATCACAGATTCCTCAGAATCCTAGTTTATATTTTGGAGGCACTTCAGTTCCAGCTAGTAACTCAAATTCAGGAGGATTAGTGGCACCACATGTTGCGTGCATTTCCAATGTTATGGAATCACCAAAACCTACCATCAACTATCATCAACAAACATCATCCTTCTCACAACCATCAAACCCACAACCACAACAACAATATAACAATTCCTACATTTCACCATTTTCACCAATGCAACAAGCAGCCTTCTACACTGATAGCCAATCTTAACAACCACCTCACTCAATGAACCAAAGTACTCAACCTAATCAACAACCAGTGGTTTTGGAGACTTCTAACTTGGGAAATGTGACGGTTGAAGTTGCTCAGCAACACATTGCACTAGTCTCTGCAATGGTTTCATCTTACAATGGATTGGTTGCTAGTCAAATTGGTAACAACAATTTAACCAATGAAGACTATGCACAGATTGACAAAGAAGAGATGGAATTGATTGATATCCAGTGGGCTTTTGCAAGCATAATGAGAAGAGCAACAGAATTTATTGAGAAGACAGGTAGAACGGATTTGGGAACTTCTCCTAACACAACCTATGGGTTTAACAAGGAGAAAGTTACTTGTTTTAACTGTGGAGGGAAAGGTCACTTTAAAAGGGAATGTACCCAGCCACCAAAACAAGGAAATAGAAACCCATTCAATGCAAGCTATCAGAATCGTCAACAACAAAACCAAAACCAAGTTTCTTACCAAAATAACAACAACTACCAAAACCGTCAGAACAACTTTAATAACAACCAAAACAGACAACCAAACATACCAAACCAGACTCAAAACCAATCACCTAACAATGCTAACCGAACAGTCATACCAATTACTACACCGAATGAGACACACCAGAACACCAATCAGAATCAAGCATTGGTGACTCAACAAGATGAACGGTTTGATTGGTCGGGTATGCAAATAGGTGTTGAGGAAATTACTACTGGTGGAAATATGGCTTGTGTTGCTTGTCAGGTTGATATTGAAAAGTCAGTGACAGTTGATGAAAAGAAAGAGGCTGAGGTTGAAGTTGATGTGTCTGAGGCTGACATGGAAATGGAGACTGAGCCGGTGGAGGTTAAGACTGAGGAAGCTAATTCTGGAGTGGTGATTGACACTGTTTCTGATGTTCCTGAGGAGTGTGAATCAGTTTACTCAGATTCAGACAGTGAATCGGATACAGAAGCAAGTGTTACTTCTCTAGATGATGACATTGATCAGTTGCTAGCAGAAGCTGATTTTCTAATGACGAGGAAGTCGTGCATTGCTGATGATGCTTTCACCAAAATTGACTATTCCAAGTTTTTCGCTGGAAAGGAAGCTCATTTCGCATTGATGGCCATGACTGATCCGCCAAAACCTGTAAGTTCTGAGTGTAGCACTGATATGAAAAGTGAGAAATATTGTGGTACATGTGATAGATTGACTGAGGTGAACAAACAACTCCGTGTTCAACGTGATAGTGCTATCATGAACAGTCAATCTACTCGCAAAGAGTTGAATGCTTTCAACAAGGTATTAGATGGCTATAAAAAGGACATTTCCGACTTGAAAAACACTTTGTCATTAAAACAACTTGCAATTAATAACTACATAAATGAAATTGAAAATACCAAGTTGGAAATGGCCGCCATCAAATGCTTTGCTGAGAAAGTAAACAAAAAGTTAGAAAGTTATAAGCACATTGCTTATGTGGTAGACCACATCATTGATGATCAAACCACTAATTACAAGTCTGTGCCATCTCCGGTACTTTTTGAAAACCATAATTGTCATCAAGTGACACCGGAGAGCTCGGTAAAATCAGACTCATCATCGGAAAATGAATCTAATACCTCGAGTATTGGTGATCCACATTCCGATGTGAGACCGATTTTAGGTTTGAATGATGAGGGTGTTACTGCTGAGAGTGTGGATTCAGACTCAGAGAGTGATGATACTGGTAATGTTCAAACTGTTAATGCATGTGAAATTCCAAAAGAAAATCACATCATTACTAATGAACCAGTTTCATCATCTCAACATGTGCATCCGATGGCAAATGCTCATCGTGAGAAAAAATCTGAAAAGAATGTTGTTAAGAAAGATCTTGAAAAGAATGATAAGAATGAACCGTGTGACAAACCTGTTAAGGTGTTTTATCGGATGGAAGGATCCGATAAGATCATCTCTGACGAGGAATTTCCAATCAAAAATGCTAACTATGCTAAAATTGATAAAATCTGGCAAGAAAGCACCATTTGGTTCCCAAAACATGAGAGAACAAATGAGATACCACCTGCCATTTTAAAGAAATTGTATCTGCATGTTCCTCAAGAACCAAAGGTCCATGTCACAGAGTTCATTAGACCCAAAAATAGAGCTAACGGTTTTCATGAGCCTACTTACTCAAAAGGGCCACTCCCTGAGAGTTTGAGGAATCAACAGTATAATGATCAATATCCCGTTCGATCATTTGCTCAACCAAATGCTCCAAATGTTTTTGAAGAGTACCGTGCATGCTTTAAATGTGGGGAACGAGGGCATTTACTTGCTCAGTGTCCATATGTAAGGCATAAAAGGCACGAAGTTGAAGTAAGGAATTCCATGAGAAAACCGATTGATCATTATGTTCCACCACACAGACGAGTTGTTCCTCAACAACAACAGTTTTACAATCAAAACAATTTTTACCAAATGAGGAACAATCGTCCAATTCAATATGATCGCAGAAATCGGATTGCTATGTAACAATCATGGAGAAAACCAGTGGTGAACACAACAAATGATAGGCAAAAGGTTCCATTAAAACCGATTGTCAAATCAAATGTTGGACCTAAGTCTGTTAAATCAGATAAGGTAACCAAGAAAGTTTCGTTTGCAAACAATGTTCAGAAACCGACTGAGAATCCCAAATCTCAGATTCGTATCTTAAAAAGGTCTGAACAATCTTGGACACCCAATGGTTCTCCAGGAGCCTCTACTTCAAAGGTCAATGAGAAAAAGGAAACTGTTTTGAACAATCAGAAAAAGATTGATTCAAAACAAAAAGTTGTTGAAAATGTTTCTGAGAATGTTTCTGTGAAAAATGATATTCCAAGACCCAAGACTCAGGCTTGGGTCCCCCGAAAGAACTAAATGATTTACTTTTTGTGTGCAGGGAGCTTCAGCTGGCCCTATTAGCAGTCTTTGGATTGTTGATAGTGGAGCTTCAGGCCACATGACAGGGGATCTTGCGTTGTTGTTCGACGTGAAGAACATCAATGGAGGGTATGTCGCATTCGCTGGAAATAAAGGTGGATATATTACTATGGAGGGGAGCGTGAGTAATGGGATAGTGAGCTTTGAGAGAATATCTTATGTGAAGCAGATCGATTATAATCTGTTGAGTGTCAGTCAAATTTGTGATAAACAATTTACTGTGCATTTTGATGACAAATCCTGCTATATTCTCAAACCGGGCTTCAAAATTCCAAAGGAGTGGATAATGTTGAAGGCACCTCGCGTCACCAATCTCTATATTCTTGATATGTCCAAGGCGATGACATCACAGGGGCAAATAACATGTTTTCTATCCAAGGCGACTGAGAAGGAATCGATAATGTGGCACCGAAGAATGGGGCACATTCATCTGAGAAAAATGAACCAACTTGTGAGAAATGGGCTTGTCGATGGAGTAAACGTGAAACATTTCCATCTGAATGACAAGTGCGTGAGTTGTAAGAAGGGGAAGCAACACAAACAGTCCCATAAAGTGAAGAAAGTTAACTCTGTTGAGATGCCACTTGAGCGATTGCACATGGATCTCTTTGGACCGGTCAAGCGCAAAAGTCATCTTGGAGAGCTTTATTGTTTGGTTGTAACTGACGACTATTCAAGATTTTCATGGGTGATGTGTTTGCAGAATAAAAGTGATACCTTTGACAACCTAAAAGTTCTGTTCACTCGATTGGAGAATCTCTACAATGTAAAGATAAAGCGAATTCGGAGTGATAATGGGACGGAGTTCAAAAACGCTAAGATGGATGAACTTTGTGAAAGCAAAGGGATACATCATGAATATTCGGCTCCGTACACCCCACAACAGAACGGTGTTGCTGAACGAAAGAATAGGACTCTAATTGAAGCGGCTAGAACAATGCTCGCTGACTCAAATCTTCCGGTAATGTTCTGGAACGAGGCGATTTATGCAGCAAATTATACACTCAATCGGGTTCTGACAGTGAAAAAGTTTGGTAAAACATCTTATGAGCTGTTACACCGACGAAAGCCGAACTTAGAGTATCTAGAACCTTTTGGGGCACCATGCACGATGTTGAATCCAAGTGAAAAGTTTAGTCCTAAAGCTGAGGAGGGATACTTTGTTGGATATGCAACCCCGCTCAAACGGGTATACAACAAACGAACTCGTCGGGTGGAGGATTGGGCTAACGTGGAAGTTCAACGTTATACTCAAAATTTGCAAGGCACGGGTCCTGATTGGATGTTTGATTACAAAGATTTCTTTGAATCATTCAATCTAGATAGCTTGGTTGAAGAAGCTGTTATCAGATTACTTTACGAGTGTGAAAATGCAACTACTTCACCATTGGTGCGTCCGATCACCGTGAACCCCCTACCAGCTTCTAATGATACCAATGCTCCTATACAAGAGGAAGAAGTGTTTCAAGAGGCTTCAACTTCATTAGACTCTTCAGAATCTGAAGATGAACAATTTGAAGAAGTCATTCTTGAACATGCAGAAGAACCAGAGGCACCGCCAGTGAACCCAACTCCAACTCCAGATGTTGCTTCATCATCTAACACGGGTCATGATCTGGATGCTGTTGAGAACTTGACTGTTCAGACGGGAGTTACTGTACCTGAATATCCGGAATCTCGGATTCATCGTATTCACCTGCTGGAGCAAGTTATCGGTGATCCTGGAAGCAGTGTTATGACCAGAGGGCAGCTGAGAAGTGTTAACTCGCCAGAGAGTTTTGGTGCTTTAGCATTATATGCCAAAATTCAACAATCTGGTAGTCAAAATGATTGGTCGTTTGCGTGTTATGTGTTGCAGGTAGAGCCAAGGACATACAAGGACGCTTTGAAGGACAACGCCTAGGTTGAAGCTATGCAGGAGGAGTTATTACAATTCCAGAAATTGGGAGTTTGGACGCTCACGGATTTGCCGCCGGGAAGGAAGAAGATTGGCACTAAGTGGGTGTTTAAGTGCAAGAAGGATGATCGTGGGGTTATTGTTCGTAACAAAGCCAGATTGGTCGTGCAGGGTTTCCATCAAATCGAAGGGATTGATTATAACGAAATCTATGCACCGGTAGCACGCATTGAAGCTATTCGGATGTTCCTTGCGTTTGCTTCCTACAAGAAATTCAAAGTGTATCAAATGGACGTTAAATGCGCATTTCTGTACGGGAAAGTCAAGGAAGAGGTTTAGGTCGGGCAGCCACCAGGCTTTGAGGACCCAATCCACCGGGATAAGGTCTACATGCTGAACAAAGCTCTATATGGCTTGCACCAGGCTCCGAGACAGTGGTACGAGGAGCTAAGTACATACCTCATCACCAAAGGATTTAAGCGCGGACTCGTCGACTGCACCCTATTCACGAGGAAATCAGGGGATGATTTGCTTCTGGTGCAGATTTACGTTGATGATATAATATTTGGTTCAACTAACGAGCTTTTATGCAGGGAGTTCGAAACTGTCATGCAGGAAAAGTTTGAAATGAGCGCAATGGGGGAGATGCAGTTTTTCCTAGGCTTGCAGGTGGACCAAAGACCCGACGGGATCTTCATTCACCAGACGAAATACGTATCCGATATCTTGAGCCGGTTCCAGATGGAGGATTCCAAGCCAATGGATACCCCGATTCAACCCAATCACGGGATTGGAGTGGACGCTAAGGGGGAGCTGACGGACCCATTTACATACAGAGCAATCATCGGATCTCTGATGTATTTGACGGCGTCTCGACCAGATATTATGTATGCAACGTGTCTCTGTGCCCGCTATCAATCGAAGCCGAAACAAAGTCATCTGACGGCGGTCAAGCGTATCCTTAGATATCTGAAGGGTTGTCCTTCCAAAGGACTTTGGTACCCTAATGATGATGATTTTGATTTTATTGCTTTTAGTGATGCAGATTGGGGCGGCTGTGACAAAGATAGCAAATCTACTACAGCTGGTTGCCAGTTTTTAGGGAGCAGGTTAATCACCTGGCAATGCAAGAAGCAGACTTCCGTGGCACTGTCTACCTGTGAAGCCGAGTACATTGCAGCCTCGAGTTGCTGTTCGCAAGTGCTCTGGATCCAACAGCAGATGGTGGATTACAGTTCGCAGTTTCTTAAAACCCCTATACAATGTGACAACGAAGCCGCAATTGCATTAACTAAAAATACTGAAAATCATTCTAAAGCGAAACATATCCGGATCAAATATCATTTTATCCGTGATTGTTACGCTAAAGAATTGATAGATATGGTCAAAATCCATACTGACTACCAACGTGCAGATTTGTTTACAAAAGCTTTTGACAGATCTCGCTTTGAATATCTTTTAAAAGTAAACAACATAAAGGAAAAACAGGACTAATCGGCACCTCGGTTTATCGCTTTTTAGTTTTAGTTTTTAATATTTTGCTAATTGGGAATTTCTCTTTGCTAATTGGGAATTTCTCTTTACTATCGTAATCCTCAAAGAAGTTGATGCTTTCGAGGGGATTGTTTAATCCTCAAAGAAGTTGATGCTTTCAAGTGGATTGTTTCTTTCAAATTTTTGTTTTTATTGTTTTTTAGAAAAATTAAAAACCCAAAAATATGTTCTTTATTTTAGGGGGAGCCATTTTATCAGATAAACCAAAAACTGTAGATGCGTTTTGCGACTAGTGATTGGATATTAACATGTGTTAGTGTGCTGATGGGTAGAATGTGAAACAGTTCTGGGCGAAGGTAAGCTTTAGTGGGCGAAGGAAGAGATAAAGGGGCGAAGGTAAAATGGAGCTTGACAGAGATACACATTCGTACCATGCAAGTGGGCGAATGTGGAAGACTTCCACATTCGACCAGAGCTAATGGGCGAATGTGCAGGTCCTATAAATAGAAATTGTGATTTTGTAATGTTAAGAGAGTCATTAGGTGTGTGTGTTTTGAGGTGAGGTTCCAGAAGAGTTTGAGAGTGTCTGTGTGTGTTCTAGATTAACCTAAAACCAATTGTAATCAAGTTTATGCATATGTTAATCTATGAAAACGTTTGAAAATGACTTTGATTGTGTTTTGATTTGAGTATATATCAGTTTGTTCAAAGCTAGGGTTTCCGCACCTGGTTTTTGTAACTTGTATGATCATATAATCCTGTTTTCGGTTAAAATCATCCCCTAACAAAGTGGTATCAGAGCATAGAAGATCATACAACAACAAATTGATAAACTCAGAGCTGATTTGGACCTATTTTTGATCAATTCACATCTGTTTTTGCATAAAAATGGTTTTTGAGTGTTTTTGAAAGATTTAGAGTTGATTTTGTGGTTAAAATTCAAAATTCCAAGAATTAAAGTTGCTCCAAATCAATTCCGAATCAAAACCTGATTAAGATCATTCAAATTCACAAACTTTTGAAAATCAGAGATCAAAATAACCGTTTTTCAAAGTGTAACCGTTTTTCAAACCTGAAATGGGCGAATCTGGAACCTGAGTGGTCGAACGTGCAAGTTTTTGGGCGAACCTGAGTATTTTCTGGTCGAACCTAGGTATTTTTGGGCGAACCTGGAAAATTTTTGTTGAATTTTCCACTTTCGGGTCACACATTCCACTTTCGATTGATCGGGCGGGCGAACCTGGATTAGAAACGGTCGAACCTAGATCAGTTTGGGCGAACCTGGATTTGTGTTAGTGTGTTTTACTTTCTGGTGAACATTTACATTCGGGTGAGTGTTTCTGGGCGAACCTGAAACAGAAAGGGACGAAAGTGAAGAATTATTGGGCGAACCTAGACTTCAGATTTGGAAAATTTTCTAAGTGTTGAATTTTTCGAAGTTCATGATCATGTGGAATTTTCCGACTACTCCGACACCAGCAACAACACAACCACAACAGCAAGTGATGGACCCATGGACGGTGGCAGCACAAAAGACGAGCACACAGTCTTTGCAACCAGTTAACTACATGGCTCAAAGTGCACCTCCAGCACCACAATCTGACTACTGGGGAGTAGCAGCAGCGGTGGTAAACACTCAAACTACAAATGCTATTTCCACACTGATTAATGATTTGTCTTCAGGTAGCGGGAATCGGCCACCGAAGCTCATGGAGATACAAGAATACAATCAGTGGCAGAAAAAGTTTAAGATACATTTGGAAGGCATGGGAGTAGAGGGTGCAGAGGCATGGAACATGATTGCTAGAGGTTACACAGCACCAGTTTTGGAGAATACAGGTGAACCAGTTCCATTGGAGAGCATGGCTGAGGATGAGAAAAAGAAGTTTGCTGTGGAGAAGAAGGCTTTTTCCCAATTGACACAGGCTATCACAAACGATCTGTTGCATCAGTTTGGGACTTGCACAACGTCTAAGCAATTATGGGAAGCGCTTAAAAGAAGGCATGATGGTAATGAGAAGACTAGAGGTCTAAGGATGGAAGAATTGAGAAAGGAGTTTGAGAATTTTTCTTATATTGGCAATGAAACTTTGAAAGAATTAACTCCTAGATATAGTCATTTGTTATCTGAATTGTCTAGTTATGGTATACAGATTCCTATGACAAAGCAGGTGGATAAGTTTGCAGATGCCTTACCACCAAACTGGGATCAGCATGTGGAAGTTCTTAGGGAGAAGGATGCATATCAATTCTGGTCTATTCAAGAGTTTATAGAGAAGCTGGAAAACAAAGAATTGGAAGAGAAGAGGAAAGCTAGAAGAGCACAGATTCCTCAGAATCCCAACTTATATTTTGGAGGTACTCCAGTTCCAGCTAGTACCTCAAGCTCAGGAGGGCTAGTAGCACCACATGTTGCATGTATTTCCAATGTTATGGAATCACCTACCATCAACTACCATCAACAAACATCATCTTTTTCACAATCATCAAATCCACCACCACAACAACAATATAACAATTCATACATTCCACCATTTTCCCCAATGCAACAAGCTGCTTTCTATACTGCTAGTCAATCTCAACAACCAATGAACCAACCTAATCAACAACCGGTGGTTTTGGAAACTTCTAACTTGGGAAATGTGACGGTTGAAGTTGCTCAGCAACACATTGCATTAGTCTCGGCAATGGTTTCATCTTATAATGGCTTGGTTGCTAGTCAAATTGGAAACAACAACCTAACCAATGAAGACTATGCACAGATTGACAAGGAAGAGATGGAACTCATTGATATCCAATGGGCGTTTGCGAGCATTATGAGAAGAGCAACGGAGTTTATTGAGAAAACAGGAAGAACGGATTTGGGAACTTCTCCTAATACAACCTACGGGTTCAATAAGGAGAAAGTTACTTGTTTTAATTGTGGAGGAAAAGGTCACTTTAAAAGAGAATGTACCCAGCCACCAAAACAAGGCAATAGGAACCCATTCAATGCAAGCTATCAGAACCGTCAACAACAAAACCAAAACCAAGTTTCTTACCAAAACAACAACAACTACCAAAACCGTCAAAACAACTTTAATAATAACCAAAACAGACAACCAAACACACCAAACCAGACACAAAATCAATCACCTAACAATGCTAATCGAACAGTCATACCAATCACTACACCTAATGAGACACAACAGAACACCAATCAGAATCAAGCATTGGTGACTCAACAAGATGAGAGGTTTGATTGGTCGAGTATGCAAATAGGTGTTGAGGAAATTACTACTGGTGGAAATGTGGCTTGTGTTGCATATCAGGTTGATATTGAAGTTTCGGTGACGGTAGATGAGAAGATTGAAACTGAGGTTGAAAGTGATGAGTCTGAGGCTGAAATGGATGTGGAGAATGAACCTGTTGAGGTTAATGCTGAGGAAGCTAATTCTGGAGTGGTAATTAACACTGTTTCTGATGTTCCTGAGGAGTGTGAATCGGTTTATTCTGATTCAGACAGTGAATCGGATACGGAAGCAAGTGTTAATTCTCTAGATGATGACATTGATCAGTTGCTAGCAGAAGCGGATTTTCTGATGACGAGGAAGTCGTGCATTGCAGATGATGCTTTCACCAAGATTGACTATTCCAGATTCTTTGCTGGAAAGGAAGCTCATTTCGCATTGATGGCCATGACTGATCCGCCAAAACCTGTAAGTTCTGAGTGTAGCACTGATAATTAAAGTGATAAATATTGTGGTACATGTGATAGATTGACTGAGGAGAACAAACAACTCCGTGTTCAACGTGATAGTGCTATCATGAACAGTCAATCTACTCGCAAAGAGTTGAATGCTTTTAACAAAGTATTAGATGGATATAAAAAGGACATTTCCGACTTGAAAAATACTTTGTCTTTAAAACAATTGGCAATTAACAACTATATCAATGAAATTGAAAATACCAAGTTGGAAATGGCCGCCATCAAATGCTTTGCTGAGAAAGTAAACAAAAAGCTGGAAAGCTATAAGCACATTGCTTACGTGGTAGACCACATCATTGATGATCAAACCACTAATTATCGGTCTGTACCATCTCCGGTTCTTTTTGAAAATCATAATTGTCACCAAGTGACACCGGAGAGTTCGGTAAAATCAGACACATCATCGGAAAATGAATCTAATACCTCGAGTATTGGTGATCCACATTCCGATGTGAGACCGATTTTAGGCTTCAATGATGAGGGTGTTACTGCTGAGAGTGTAGATTCAGACACTGAGAGTGATGATACTGGTTGTAATCAAACTGTTAATGCATGTGAAATTCCAAACGAAAATCACATTATTACAAATGAACCAGTTTCACCATCTCAGATTGTGATTCCGATGGCAAAAGCTCATCGTGAGAAAAAGTCTGAAAAGAATGTGGTTAAGAAAAATCTTGAAAAGAATGCTAAGAATGAACAATGTGACAAACCTGTCAAGGTGTTCTATCGGATGGAAGGATCCGATAAGATCATCTCTGACGAGGACTTTCCAATCAAAGATGTTAACTATGCTAAAATTGACAAAATATGGCAAGAAAGCACCATTTGGTTCCCAAAACATGAGAGAACAAATGAGATTCCACCTGCAATATTAAAGAAATTGTATTTGGATGTTCCTCAAGAACCAAAGGTCCATGTCACAGAGTTCATTCGACCCAAAAACAGAGCTAATGGTTATCATGAGCCTACTTACTCAAAAGGGCCACTCCCTGAGAGTTTGAGGAATCAACAGTACAATGATCAATATCCTGTTAGATCATTTGCTCAACCAAATGCTCCGAATGTTTTTGAAGAGTACCGTGCGTGCTTTAAATGTGGGGAACGAGGGCATTTACTTGCTCAGTGCCTATATGTAAGGCATAAAAGGCACGAGGTTGAAGTGAGGAATTCCATGAGAAAACCGATTGATCATTATGTTCCACCACATAGGCGAGTTGTTCCTCAACAACCACAACAGTTTTATAATCAAAATAATTTTTACCAAATGAGGAACAATCGTCCAATTCAATATGATCGAAGGAATCGGCTTGCTATGGAACAATCATGGAGAAAGCCTGTGGTGAACGCAACATTTGATAGGCAAAAGGTTTCACCTAAACCGATTGTTAAATCAAGCGTTGGACCTAAGTCTGTTAAATCAGATAAGGTAACCAAGAAAGTTACATTTGCTAACAATGTTCAGAAACCGACTGAGAATCCAAAGTCTCAGATTCGCATCTTGAAAAGATCTGAACAATCTTGGTCACCCAATGGTACTCCAGGAGCCTCAACTTCAAGGGTTAATGAGAAAAAGGAAACTGTTTTGAACAATCAGAAAAAGATTGATCAAAAAGTTGTTGAAAATGTTTGTGAAAATGTTTCTGTTAAAAGTAATGTTCCAAGACCCAAGACTCAGGCTTGGGTCCCCCGAAAGAACTAAATGATTTACTTTTTGTGTGCAGGGAGCTTCAGCTGGCCCTATTAGCAGTCTTTGGATTGTTGATAGTGGAGCTTCAGGCCACATGACAGGGGATCTTGCGTTGTTATTCGATGTGAAGAACATCAATGGAGGGTATGTCGCATTCGCAGGTAATAAAGGTGGATATATCATGATGGAAGGGAGTGTGAGCAATGGGATAGTGAGCTTCGAGCGGATATCTTACGTGAAGCAGATCGATTATAATCTGTTGAGTGTCAGTCAAATATGTGACAAACAATTTACTGTGCATTTTGATGACAAATCCTGCTATATTCTGAAACCGGGCTTCACAATTCCTAAAGAGTGGATAATGTTGAAGGCACCTCGCGTCAACAATCTTTATATTCTTGATATGTCCAAGGCGATGACATCACAGGGGCAAATAACGTGTTTTCTATCAAAAGCGACAGAGAAAGAATCGATAATGTGGCACCGAAGAATGGGGCACATTCATCTGAGGAAAATGAACCAACTTGTGAGAAATGGACTTGTCGATGGAGTAAACGTGAAACATTTCCATCTGAATGACAAGTGTGTGAGTTGTAAAAAGGGGAAGCAACACAAACAGTCCCACAAAGTGAAGAAGGTTAACTCTGTAGAAATGCCACTTGAGCGATTGCACATGGATCTTTTCGGACCTGTCAAGCGCAAAAGTCATCTTGGAGAGCTCTATTGTTTAGTCGTCACTGATGACTACTCAAGATTTTCATGGGTGATGTGTTTGCAGAACAAAAGTGACACCTTTAACAACCTAAAAGTTCTGTTCACTCGATTGGAGAATCTCTACAATGTGAAGATTAAGAGAATTCGGAGTGACAATGGGACGGAGTTCAAAAATGCCAAGATGGATGAACTTTGTGAAAGCAAAGGGATACATCATGAATATTCGGCTCCGTACACCCCACAACAGAACGGTGTTGCTGAACGAAAGAATAGGACTCTAATTGAAGCGGCTAGAACAATGCTCGCTGATTCAAATCTTCCGGTAATGTTCTGGAACGAGGCGATTTATGCAGCAAACTACACACTAAATCGGGTTCTGACAGTGAAGAAGTTTGGTAAAACATCTTATGAACTGTTACACCGAAGAAAGCCGAACTTAGAGTATCTAGAACCTTTTGGGGCGCCATGCACGATGTTGAATCCAAGCGAGAAGTTTAGTCCTAAAGCTGAGGAGGGATATTTTGTTGGATATGCAACCCCGCTCAAACGGGTATACAACAAGCGAACTCGTCGAGTGGAGGATTGGGCTAACGTGGAAGTTCAACGATATACTCAAAATTTGCAAGGCACGGGTCCTGATTGGATGTTTGATTACAAAGATTTCTTTGAATCATTCAATCTAGATAGCTTGGTTGAAGAAGCTGTTATCAGATTACTTTACGAGTGTGAAAATGCAACGACTTCACCGTTGGTGCGTCCGATCACCGTGAACCCCCTACCAGCTTCTAATGATACCAATGCTCCTATACAAGAGGAAGAAGTGTTTCAGGAGGCTTCAACTACACTAGACTCTTCAGAATCTGAAGACGAACAATTTGAAGAAGTCATTCTTGAACATGCAGAAGAACCAGAGGCACCGCCAGTGAACCCAACTCCAACTCAAGATGTTGCTTCATCATCAAATACGGGTCATGATCTGGATGCTGTAGAGAACTTGACTGTACAGACGGGAGTGCAAGTACCTGATTATCCGGAATCTCGGATTCATCGTATTCACCCGCTGGAACAAGTGATCGGTGATCCTGGAAGCAGTGTTATGACCAGAGGGCAGCTGAGAAGTGTTAACTCGCCAGAGAGTTTTGGTGCTTTAGCATTATATGCCAAAATTCAACAATCTGGTAGTCAAAATGATTGGTCGTTTGCGTGTTATGTGTCGCAGGTAGAGCCAAGGACATACAAGGACGCTTTGAAGGATGATGCCTGGGTGGAAGCTATGTAGGAGGAGTTATTACAATTCCAGAAATTGGGAGTTTGGACGCTCACGGATTTGCCGCCGGAGAGGAAGAAAATAGGCACTAAATGGGTGTTTAAGTGCAAGAAGGATGATCGTGGGGTTATTGTTCGAAACAAAGCCAGATTGGTTGTGCAGGGTTTCCATCAAATCGAAGGGATTGATTATAACGAAATCTATGCACCGGTAGCACGAATTGAAGCTATTCGGATGTTCCTCGCGTTTGCTTCATACAAGAAATTCCGAGTGTATCAAATGGACGTTAAGAGCGCATTTCTGTACGGGAAAGTCAAGGAAGAGGTTTATGTCGGGCAGCCACCAGGCTTTGAGGACCCAATCCACCGGGATAAGGTCTACGTGCTGAACAAAGCTCTATATGGTTTGCACCAGGCTCCGAGACAGTGGTACGAGGAGCTAAGTACATACCTCATCTCCAAAGGATTTAAGCGCGGCCTCGTCGATTGCACCCTCTTTACGAAGAAGACGGGAGATGATTTGCTTCTAGTGCAGATTTACGTTGATGATATAATATTTGGTTCAACTAACGAGCTTTTATGCAGGGAGTTCGAAACTGTCATGCAGGAAAAGTTCGAGATGAGCGCAATGGGGGAGATGCAGTTTTTCCTAGGCTTGCAGGTGGACCAAAGACCCGACGGGATATTCATTCACTAGACGAAATATGTCTCCGACATCTTGAGCCGGTTCCAGATGGAGGACTCCAAGCTGATGGATACCCCGATTCAACCCAATCATGGGATTGGAGTGGACGCTAAGGGGGAGCTGACTGACCCATTTACATACATAGCAATCATCGGATATCTGATGTATCTGACGGCGTCTCGACCAGATATTATGTACGCAATGTGTCTCTGTGCCCGCTATCAATCGAAGCCGAAACAAAGTCATCTGACGGCGGTCAAGCGTATCCTTCGATATCTGAAGGGTTGTCCCTCAAAAGGACTTTGGTACCCTAATGATGATGATTTTGATTTTATTGCTTTTAGTGATGCAGATTGGGGCGGCTGTGATAAAGATAGCAAATCTACTACAGCTGGTTGCCAGTTTTTAGGGAGCAGGTTAATCACCTGGCAATGCAAGAAGCAGACTTCCGTGGCGCTATCTACCTGTGAAGCCGAGTACATTGCAGCCTCGAGTTGCTGTTCGCAAGTGCTCTGGATCCAACATCAGATGGTGGATTACGGTTTGCAGTTTCTTAAAACCCCTATACACTGTGACAACGAAGCCGCAATCGCATTAACTAAAAATACTGAAAATCATTCTAAAGCTAAACATATCCGGATCAAATATCATTTTATCCGTGATTGTTATGCTAAAGAATTGATAGATATGATCAAAATTCATACTGACTACCAACGTGCAGATTTGTTTACAAAAGCTTTTGACAGATCCCGCTTTGAATATCTTTTAAAAGTAAACAACATATAGGAAAAACAGGACTAATCGGCACCTCGGTTTATCGCTTTTTAGTTTTTAGTTTTTATATTTTGCTAATTGGGAATTTCTCTTTGCTAATTGGGAATTTCTCTTTACTATCGTAATCCTCAAAGAAGTTGATGCTTTCGAGGGGATTGTTTAATCCTCAAAGAAGTTGATGCTTTCGAGTGGATTGTTTATTTCAAATTTTTGTTTTTTATCGTTTTTCAGAAAAATTAAAAAACCCAAAAATATGTTCTTTATTTTAGGGGGAGCCATTTTCTCAGAAAAACCAAAAACATTATAAAATTCAAAAAGACCTAAAAATTAGAAAACCAAAAATGATTTCCTGGTAAAAAGAGGAATTGATAGTACATCAGTGGGGATCTGACACAGGCTAAAGAATTGTATAGTATAATGAGGCGTGTGTTGACTACGTGTGATATGCTGATAGGCTTCGTAGACTAAATATTGCGTGCATTAGTGATACAAACATAACGAACTACGCGTTCGTGGCTGAACACCTCATGGGCATATGGTCTTAGTACCGTAATTTCGTTTGATAGGATTGCCAAAATCTGAGGTTTCGGGTCGTTATGTTATGGTTATCCGGAATATTCTGATAAACTTTTGTCGTATTGATTTACGGACCTAGTTTTATCAGAATATTTGCTAAAAGAGCTTAATTGCCAAAACCGGAAGTTACCGAATTGAGGAACTTTATGTTTTAATTGATCATAGATCATTATTACATCGTATTGATCATCTGATGAAAATCAGTGATTAATATCAGCCTCAACCTAGTGTATACGCACATGTTACTCTGCTGCATTCGTTTGCTGACCTGTACACCTCTGTGCTATATACTTTGTAACTTTTACGGATAACTCTGGCATAATCACGCGTTACGACGAAGCTTTGTGCAATTACTTGATACGGGAGTATGTCGTGTGTGTGGGCACCACATTGTGTTAGTCTAATACACCTAACTCGTATCATTTTAAAGCATTGCGTAATTGTCTGCATGAGAGCTTACGTGGACCACAATATCAGCAATTGCCGTGTCACATACTGTTTCTAATGATAAATATTAAACAAATAGATCAACGCTGTGATCAGATTTCTCAGAAAACTGATATGATCCTCTTACCGGACATCACAAAATGTTTACTGCTTTCATTTATTTTGATGCATTTTATTTTGTTGCAATTTACTTTTATTGTCAAAAAGATACAAAATCCAAAAAGATTTTAGGTGTGTTTTGATAAAATTTCAGAAAAATCCAAAATTTTTGCATTTCTGCTTTATTTTTGATATCTGGGGTTGCTTGATGGTCAATTTCTGAGATTTGACAACACCATCTGGGCTTTGTATCATTCAAAATGTGCAAATATGAGTTTTGGACGTTTAACAGATTGAAAAAGGTTGAACGGGATTCGAATTCGTGATTTGGCAAACTTTTCAGAATTTTCCATTTCACATTCGCCCCTTAATTGGGTCGAATGTGGAAAATTCTTCACCTTCGGTTGTTTAAAAACGGGCGAATGTGGTTTTGATTACACAAATTCACATTCGGGTAAACACATTTTACATTCGGCCAATTCAGTTTGGGCGAATGTGGAATATACCCACATTCGTCCTTCACAACGGTCGAAGGTGGACTCCCTTTAAATACCAGTTGCACATTCGAACCCTCATTCAGTTTTTCAAAAATTTTTCATTCGATCTGGACACCTTGTTGCTTTGTTGAATTTTTCTTGTGCATTTTGTTCCCTGAATCTTACTGATCATTTCTATACCAAAATTACAGGTAACGGAGCAGAAACGAGTTCAGAATCATCGTGTTCATGACCGGACCTAGGGTTTTAGATTTCATGATCTTAGAGTGTTTGTTAATGTTTAATTTTGATTTACATTCACTCCACATCAGTTTTAGGGGGAGAGTGTACAACGAATTAGGTTAATTCCATCAATAGATGTCTGATTGTTTGATTAAAACTATAAAACCCTAATTCGTCGTTAAAAACTGATGTAGACTGAATGTTAGGGGCAATTGGTTAGTCACGAGTCTTAGTCGGTCACTTTAGTACAAATCCTGATCAAAATCAAGTGATAAAAACACATTTGCAAAATTTTTAAATTTTTGAAGAAGAACAAGTCTACCTTCGGTTGAACGAACAGACGAAGGTGGAAACTTGTTGGGCGAATGTACACTAAAACGGACGAATGTAGTTTTTATTCAAAATTCATTCACATTCGACCATAAAAGTTTCACATTCGGTCCTAAAAATCTACATTCGACCTGTTTGTTTTGGGCGAATGTAGAAACTGTTTAAATTTCAAAATTTTGAATTTTGTCGATCTTGTGTTTTGACGTTTGTTTTTGATTTTTTAATACAGATGGCTGAAGAACAAGAGAATGTTGAGATACAAAGTGTACAACGAATTAGATGGCTGAAGAACAAGAGAATGTTGAGATTCCAGTTGAGACTGTTGTCACAGATCCTGTCCCAGAACCTGTTCAAGAAGGTGAATCGTCAAGCAAAAGCAAATGGCCGTTCGAGAAAAACCATAATTGCTGTGCTTATCTAGGGGACGTAGAGAAGAATGTTGAGTTTACTGATATAATCAAGTTCTTGAAGAGAAGCAGAGTAGTGTATGCTTTGGCTACTCCAACTATTATCTACAAGGATATAGTTGAAGACTTCTACAACAATGCGAAGTATGATTTTTTGGATAATCAGACTATTATACGAAGCAAAATTCAAGATATGGAGATGTTCATTACAGAGTCTGATATCAGAGAAGCACTCCAGATAAAGTTTGAAGTGAGTGAAGATCCAAGAGAACTATCATGGACTGAGCAGAAAGCTTGTTTCCTTAGAATGAAATACAAAGGACCTATTACTGATGGTTCAATGTACAAAGGGAAACTGAGCGTGCAGTTTAAATATTTTGCTCACGTCATCATTCATGTGTTTGGATGTGTTAGTGGAGGCTATGACGTGATGAGGAAGAGTTTGAGTTCATTAATGGTTGCGTTGACCCTCAACAAACCATTTAATGTTTCTGGAATGATATTGGATCATATGTTGGAGATGCTAAAGGGGTTAAAGAAGAAATATTTCATGTTATACCCAAGATTCCTGATGATGATCTTTGATCACAAGTATCCAAATCTGAGGAAAGATCCAACACAGATACTTGCACTAGATCACATGAACATTCGTACTTTGGTGAGAATGAAGGGATACAAGGGTGTGCCAGACAATGAAAGACCACCGTACAGAAGGTTGTTTGGAGCCTTAGCTAGAGAGGATTACACTGATCCAGGAAAGAAAACGACTGCAAAGAAGGGTACAGGTTTGGTGGATGAAGAATCTGTTGACTCGGAGGAAACTGAGGAAGAGGAACAATGGGATTCGGATGCTGAAAATGTTAAGACCACCAAACGTAAGGCCACTATGGTTGGTGAGTCTGAATCACTTAACAAGACGATTGAAGAAGCTGAGAAGAGTAAGAAGTCTGTTAATGTTGAAGATGAAGGTTTAGGCGTTGATATGGATGAGCTGAATGCTGGAGAAACTGTTGTAGTAAACTTGCCAAAGCCTAAGCACAAAACCATGGAAAAGAAGACAAGTACTAAACAGTTGAGGGAGAAGGAGATTGCCTAACTTTTGAAAGGTAAAAGAGTACCCGATGCTGGTACATCATCGAAGCTATCTTCACCAGTGTCTAAGAAGCAGAAAAAGACACAGGAGGCTGAGAAATTACCTGTTGATCAGTTTAACATTGCACTGGACAATGTGTTAGACATGTTCAGGAAGCCTCAGAAAGAAAAAGCTGTAGAAGTTGAGCCAACTAAATCCAAGAAAGTCACTGTTGCTGATGACGTGATGAAGCAGGTGAATAAGAAAATGGATGATATGATGAAGATGATCGTTGCTCAACAAGCTGAAATAGCCAAGTTTAAGCAGAATGAAGAGAAAATGCTTCAAATTGTGGTTGCTTCAAAGTCGAATCAAGATGAGATTGATGAGAAGGTTAAGAAGCTTGAAGCTAAGAACAAGAAGCTTGAAGGAAAATGTTTAAGGAACAAGAACAGGTTGAAAGCAATCAAAGAAGATAACAAAGAGCTTAAGGCTGAAAATAAGCGCCTTAGTGATTTGATTGATGATTTGTATAATGTTGCACCCAAGTTGAAAGAGGGTGAAGAAGACAAGGAGAAAGAAGAAGAGCAAGTTGACTTTGAGCCGTCTGAATCGGATAAAGAAAAAGATGATGATGAGGATGATGAGGAGTCAGAGAAAAGTGATGATGAGGATAGTAAGAAAGATGATGATGATGATGATGCAGAAGGGTCTGGGAGTCAGAAAGAGGATGATAGTAGTGATGATAGTGATAATGATGAAGGAGGTGATGATACTTCCAAGTTTACGTTTGAGAAGAGAACACCGAAGAAGAAAGATGCTGGAGAATCGAGTTCAAAGAAGAAGAAAGGTGAGAACACAGATTCAGATGAAAGTATCTTTTGGAACGAGAAGGTGAGATCTTTGACAGATGATGCTAAGAAAGTGTACAAAGATATGTTGGAAAGAAGAGAATGGACGATTGAGTTCACAGGACGTTTTGCTGAGATATTCCAGACGGATGATATGAGATATGAACTGGAATACAACGATCCTGATCTTGAAGAAGGTGAAGTACCTGCTTCTGTGGCAAAGGAAATTCTTGATGGTCTTGCACAGAGAGTAGGGAAAACATTTGAGGAGTTCATAGTGGATGAGTCGATTCCAGATATTCCTGAAAAGGATATTGGAAATCACTCAGATGACAAGAATACTCATGAGTTTGATGAAGTGGAAATTGAAGACATAACACATGAGGAATATCCACAGTACTTCAGACAGACTGATGAAGATGTGATATTTCCTGATTTTACTAAAATTCCAAACACTTCAGCAAAGAAGAAGGCAAAGAAAAGGAGTGCAGAGTTTGTTGAGAAAGTGTTTGGAGCTGATAAGCAAGAATCTTCAAGTCAATCTGATGAATTGAAGAATTATTTGAAGAAGTTGAGAGAAATGGAAGAAAACCGACCGAAGCCTGAAGCTCAAGGAAGTTTCTATAGATTCCACAATGCTAAGTTTAAAGGCAGAGCTCTCGGGTGGACATATTTGGGCAGACTGAAGTGTTTAGCTGCTAAATGGGAATTAGGAATTCTGTACTTTTACAGATTCATTGATTTGCTAACTCTACCGTACTGGGCGGTCAGAGATCTATGCAGATTCCCTATGTCTGGAGCTTCAGTTAACAATACTCATGTCGGTTGGTGTGCAGATAAATTTGTTTGGGAGAGTAGGACGAGATGGAATAGATTCAAGCCTCAATATCCCAGAAGGAAAGTTCATAGGGATATTGATCCTAAAACCAAGCTGAAAAGGGTTACTTTGATATACAAAGCACCTTAAGTGATGAGAAAAATACCTTTGATGCCCATGCCACAACATTTCAGTGCTGACTTTATTTTCTGGTATTATGATTGGAGGAAGGCTGAAGCGGTGATAGTGTTGAGAGACGGGAAGGATAAATACAAGCATGTTCATGTATTTGATCCGATATGGTTGATAAACTGTACTTTTGAAGACATCATCATGCTTTTCTACAATCCGATTCATCATGAGCCGAATGACGCTGATCAAGCAAAGAAGTATACTCAAGTGGTTGGAGTTTGTTTTGCATATGATATAAACTCTGGGAGTAACTTGGATAATAAACTTGGCAATATGGTGAAGATGGCGAATGTATCGAAACCGGTGAAGAGAAAGTTGGAGCCTGAAATGACCAAAGAGCAAAAGAAACAGCTCAGAATTAAGTTGTTGAACAAAGCAATGGACGAAGACAGAAGACGATCCAATCAATAGTCGAGGGGGAGTTTGTAGATGCACGTTTTGCGACTAGTGATTGGATCTACATATTAACATATGTTAAAGTTTTGCTGAAGGGTTGAAGGTGAAACAGAACTGGGCGAAGGTAAAGAAAAGTGGGCGAAGGTGAAGACTTCTGGGCGAATGTAGAATGGAACTTGACTGAAGAAACACATTCGTACCCTACACTGGGCGAATGTGGAAGAATTCCACATTCGACCATTGTAAAGGGGCGAACGTGCAGTGTCTATATATAGATTTTGTGTATTTGCAATGGATAGAGAGTTTTCAGTTGTGTGTGTGATAAGGTCAGGTTCTAGGTGAGATTGTGAAAGTCTGTGTATTGATTAGATTAACTATTGATCACATTGTAACAAGTTTTTATAAAGGTTAATCTATGAAAAAGCATTGAAAATGATATTGATTGTGTTTTGATTAGAGTTTTATCTGTTTGTTCAAAGCTAGGGTTTCCGCACCTGGTTTTGTGACTTGTATGATCAATTAATCCTGTTTTAGTCAAAATCTTTCGCTCACATTTTTACACATGTTTACATTTACTGTTTGTACACGTATAAACTGTTTCATTTACACATGTGTAAAAAGTTAATTTGAATGTGTTTTTGCAAGAAAAGATGAATTATTTGAAAAGAAATTCATTTTTTTAATGTTGTATTTTGATTATAATTAAGTTTTTATTGAAAAAAATGAAATTGATTGGTTTTCTCATTTGTTTTCATGGTTCTCGCGATATTTAGCGTTCTCAAGATAACCCTCCCATATATATATAGGGTGAGGTTCTTGTACAAAGGCAATATTTCGTGAGAAGTGTGAGAAGGATTAAAAATTGATATGTAGGCATCATTTTTTGAACTTAGTCATGTTGTTTTGGATTGTTTTGCCTAGAAAAATACCAAACATAACCATTAAAAACTGAAAACAATGTATTTTAGGCTTAAAAGTTAAAACACCATGCTAAGAACATTAAGTAGTGTGTTTTAAGTGTTAAGTAGTATGTTTTAGCTGTTTTGTAAATTTGATAACTATAATACATTGGATTGTGTTTTAGATTGTTGTGTTTGGTGTTTTTCAAGTTAAAACAACCTAAAACATCATTCCTAAATCCAAAACATGATGCCTACATGCTAATTCTTAATCCTTCTCACACTTCTTATGAAATATGTCCTTTGTACAGGAACCTAAACATATATATATATATATATATATATATATATATATATATATATATATAGGGGAACGGGAAGTATCGTTAAAAAACCCACGTTTTTTGAGTAAACCCCCAGAAAACTCTACTTCCCGAGCTTTTTTTTTGAAAGAATTAGGGCATGTAATATACATGTTTTGAGCCAAAAAAATCAAAAAAGCGCCGAACTTTTTGAAAAAATATAAAATAAAATAATTTGTGCATCATAACATATGTTAGCTTATTTTTGCATTGGTAACATATGTTATGATGAAAAATTATTTACTTTTTAAAAAAATTACCGTTCGACGCTTTTTTTGATTTTTTTTTGGCTCAAAACTCTTAAAAACATGTATATTACATGCCCTAATTTTTTCTATTAGAAACACCTAGAAACACATATAAATACTACCCTTGCATTGTAAAAACATGTATATTACATGCCCTAATTGTTTTGGCTCAAAACTCTTAAAAACATGTATATTAATTTTTTCTGCAGCTGGAACGACTAGAAACACCTATAAATACCACCCTTGCGTTGTAAAACATCATTTGTGAAACCCTAACTCGCCCCAAACCTCTCCCACACCATAATCAACCTCTGGAACATGTTTTTGCCCTAAAATCCATCCTTTAAAGCTTTACCCATCATTCTTTAGCAAAACCTAAGGTGTGTTATCCATCCTAAACCATTGTCATGTTATTATGTTGATCCCTAAAGGTCCAGACCTGGTTTTGTGATGTTTGTGTCTTTGAAAACCCTTTTAAAACAGTTCTAAAACAAGTCCAAACCTTCATTCATGTTCTATGTGGTATATTCATGCAAGAAACGATTTTTAATGATTGAAACATGAATATTCTTTTGTGGTTGATGTTTTATTGATATATATGTGTTGTTAGAATGATTTCCTAAGGCTTTGAATAATTATTATGGTGTTTTGACGATAATATGCATTTTGACCCGTTTGAGTGATTCTTGAGGATTTAGGATGTTTTGGGACGTTTTGATGATTGCTTGAAGCTAGGGTCTGTTCTAGTATAATGTAGTAACAATAGGATGATGATTTGCAACGTTGTTATGTGATGAAATCTGGATATTTGCCATTTAGAGAAAGTTGTGCATGCTTTGATGAGATGTTTTCATAATATTATGCTATTTTAGGAAATGCTTGCAATTAGGGTTGTTAGACTGATGATAAATTGAGGGATTTTCAAAGATTGCTCAACCCCTCACCTCTCTTACCCAGAAAGACAAGAAGTTTGACTGGGGTGAGTGCAGGAATCAGCGTTTCAGACGCTGAAGGCTAAGCTTTGTACTGCTCTTATCCTATCTTTGCCTGAGGGCACGGATGATTTTGCGGTTTATTGTGATGCTTCTATCCGTGGTCTCGGTTGTGTGTTGATGCAACGCGAGAAGGTTATCGCTTATGCTTCTCGTCAGCTTAAGGTTCATGAGAAGAACTACACCACCCATGATCTGGAATTGGGTGTGGTTGTTTTGGCTTTGAAGATCTGGAGACATTACTTGTACGGTACAGTAGATGCACGGATTGTGACTAGTTGCTTTGGATTGTCAATATATGTGTTTTTGTGTTTTACGTGGGGTCGAAGGAAGTTTATTTAGAGGTCGAATGAAGATAATATGGTCGAAGGTAGATATGAAAACAGTTTGTTTGTTCGAGCCATGTTATGGGTCGAAGGTACAAATTCGACCTAGACGTGAGGTCGAATGTGCAGGCCTATATAAACTTGAAGTTTTGTTTAGATGTTAAGTTTTGTCATTTGGTTGTGTGTGTTAAGTCTGAGTTCTCTATGTAGTTCTAGAAGTTTCTGACAGTGTGTTATTTCATTATAAACCTATTGGTAAAGCTTAATCAACATTGTTTATGAATGAAATCATGATTGAAAAGTTAATTGATTGTGTCTGATTTGATCTATATCATTTTGCATACGATCTAAGGTTTCTGCACCTAGATTGTTCTACTTGTATGATCATATAGTTGTTTTCATCAAAACTGGTCCTCTACAGGTACCAAGTGCACCATTTATACCGATTACAAGAGTCTTCAGCATATCCTGGCTGGGCGAATGTTATGCAGACGCGTTGAGTAGAAAGGAATCCGCTAAGCCTCGTTGTGTTCGAGTTATGCAGCTCACCATCCATTCTTCCTTGCCTGACCGAATCCGTTCTACACAACAAGAAGCTATGAAGGAGGTAAACCTTAAAGTTGAAACCATGCATAGTGCTGGTAAGCACCTTGAGCTCAGGTCCGATGGCCTGCATTACTTTGTAGAACGTGTTTGGGTTTGTTTGTTCGGGGGTTTGCGGGAACTTGTTCTTGATGAAGCTCACAAATCTCGGTATTCTATTTATCCCAGCTCCGATAAGATATATCAGGATCTGAAGATACTTTATTGGTGGCCAATTATGAAGGCAGATATAGCTTCGTATGTAAGCAAATGTTTGACCTGTGCTAAGGTCAAGGTTGAATACCAGAAGCTGTTTGGCCTTCTGCAGCAACCCGAGATTCCTGAGTGGAAGTGAGAACGGATCACGATGGACTTTGTAACCAAGCTCCCGTGGTCGCCCATTGGTTGTGATATGATTTGGGTTATCGTCGATCAGTTTACAAAGTCTGCGCACTTCCTCGCTATCAAGGAGAATGATAGCCTTGAGCGGTTGGCTCGTATTTATCTTAAGGAAGTGGTTTCTCGGCACGGGGTGCCTGTTTCTATTATCTCTGATCGTGATTCTCGTTTCGCTTTGCATTTTTGGAAATCTTTGCATAAGGCCTTGGGTACTAAGTTGGACATGAGTACGACTTATCATCCGCAAACCGATGGTCAATGTGAGCGAACGATTCAAACGCTAGGGGACATGCTTCGATCATGTGTGATCGATTTTGGCAAAGGTTGGGAGAGTCATCTACCGTTGGTGGAATTCTTTTAGAACAATAGCTACCATTCTAGCATCAAGGCAGCCCCGTTCGAGGCTTTTTACGGACGGAAATGCCGATCCCCTCTTTGCTGGGCTGAGGTGGGTGAGAGTCAACTCACCGGTCCAGAACATGTGTATGAGACTTTCGAGAATATCGTACAAATTCGTAACCATATGGCAGCAGCTCAGGATCATCAAAAGAGCTATGCCGATCGTCGTCACAAACCTTTGGAATTCCAGGTTTGCGACAGGATTTTTTGGAAAGTATCTCCATGGAAGGGCGTTATACGTTTTAGGAAGCGTGGCAAGTTTAATCCTCGGTATGTCGGACCGTTCGCAATTCTGAAACGGATTGGACCGGTGGCATATAGGCTTGACCTGCCAGCTGAACTCAGCGGTGTTCATAATGTCTTCTATGTTTCTAATCTTGGGAAGTGTTTGGCTGATGAATCTCTAGTTGTCCTTCTCGAAGAGATCAAGGTGGATGATCGTTTGCGTATTGTAGAGGAACCGATTGAGATTCTTGATTATAAAATCCGTAGCCTTCCTCGGAGTAAAATCCGCATTGTTAAGGTTCATTGGAACTCAAATCATGGACCAGAGTTCACGTGGGAATGGGAGGATCAGATGAAGGCTAAGTACCCTCATTTGTTTTCCAAGCGCGCTTTTGAGTCAAATCATGTTACCGCTGAAGCTGAGTGAATCTCGGGGGCGAGATTCCTTTAAATAGGGGGTTGACGTGGCAACCGGAAAAAATTTCTATTCTTTCGCCTCTTCCTTTTTGGCCTTGGGCAATTTTCTGGACGAAAATTCTTTCAACAGGGGGACGATGGGACACCGGACAATCTCAGGTTAGTAACAATCTTCGAACTAGTAAGTCTACCTTAGCAAGTCATGCATATCACATACTTAACCGGGTCAGTTGAGTCGTTTTGATGATTCTGGGAATCATCGGGAGTCGTTACAATGATCCAAGGGATCGTTTGGAGTTGCTCAATAACCATGTGTACAAGGACTGGTGAATGGTAGAATCGTCGGGTTTAATGCACACACGCAAGTCTCGAGTCTGATCAAGGGGGTCGAACCAAGGATTTTCTACATTCGAACCCACGTTTTCTTTTCAGTGGTTGAACCAAGCTTTGTTTTTGGAAATTTTTCTAAGTGTTTACATTTCAAACATTATGGACAACATTTGGAGATTTCCTATGACACCTAGGCCTACAACAACACAACAACAGCACGTTCCGATGAATCCATGGGCTGTAGCTTCTCAGAAGACAAACACACAGACATCTCAATCGACTGTGCCATGACGATTAGAGGCTAAACCTTTAGAACTATCTAGACGATAATGAATACACTTGAATGATTTATTTTCTTTTGGTTTTGGAACTATTGGTTATGGATGAATTTTAAAGTAAAGAACTTTTTATATTCTGGTTTGATGTATATGCATATTTAGTTTTGTTTAATTAACTTTTATGAACTCCACTTGCGTTTTTGTGAATGTCTTTCATGTATGAATGCGGGTTAGGTTGTGGACTGGGTGTTAGCAACTAGTTTATGGTTAATTTCTGCAGGTTATCCATAGGAGTTGTAATTGTTAGTTAGGTAATTCTAAGTGTTCAGCCAATTCTCAATAGCTGTAAGGTGCGAGATTGTTGGTCTGTCTAGGGTGTTAAATTGCTAGATCTAGAGGCTTTGTGAGAAGATCTTCCTAGTTTCCCTAGCATTCCTTGTAGGCCAAGTCTTATCAGAAATTTTGTAGTTACCCCTTGCACTTTCGGGTGTATTGTGATTTTCGCGCTGTGAGGTAGACTGTCTAGCGGGTACTTTAAGATTCGAGTAGGTAAGCCTGTGAGGGTAAACTCTCAACCGATGGTTTAACATCACAACAATATTCTAGAGTTTCTCCTTGAGAAGGGTCGAGGGTCTCTAGTTTATTCTTGATGTTTAGTATTTTAAGATCTCGGTTCCACACCAGTTCCATAGCCGTTAGAAACTTATCATTCATATGTAGGATTCTAGCCTAGGTAGTGCCTTCCTTTCATGTGATCCCAGTTGCAGTTTCCAGTTTGTGTCTTTAGATAAGCAGTTAATGCGGTAAAATATCAGATATCGGTGAAGGACCAATATTTGAGATATAGGTTATCGCGGTGAGATATCGGTGGGATATCGGCGGGATATCGGCAATTTTTAAGTCATGCAAAATCCATACATGTAGCAATTTAACACTGACAATTCAACATACTCTCCTCCCATTAACAAATTAACCTTTTACAACTAGCAAAACACTAACAATTGTAGCAAGTGGGAACTTGTTAAGATTTAAAACAGTAATAAAAATGTAATAACAACTATAAGAAGTAAGAAAAATGGAAGAACTAAGAAGAAAAACACCACTATAAGAAGTAAGAAAAATGGAAGAACTAAGAAGAAAAACACCAATATCGGGAATATCGGTGATATATCGGTCAAATATCGGCCAATATCGCCGATAATATTGGTACAAAATATCGGTCAAAATATCGGTACCAATATATCGGTTGATGACCGATAACCGAGATATCGGTGATATATCACCGATATATCGGCCGAGTTAACTACTTAGGTCTTTAGTTATTTTAGTTTTATTTTATTTATTTGCATTAGTTTGTTAGAAAATCCCCCTTAAGCAACAAAATATTATTAAGTTAGTATTTAGGATAAGTAATCGAGTCTAGTTTATGTTTTCCAGTAGAGTCTCGTGGGTTCGATACTCGGACTTACTTTAGCTGTACTGCACTGACCGGTACACTTGTCGGTTGTGTGGTTTAGGTTTAGAGAGTATTAGGTTATAAATTTAAAACTTAGAGTGTCTAGTTTAGGTTAATTTAGTTAGTTTTTACTAAACCACTTTGAGCACATCAAGTTTTTGGCTCCGTTTGCCGGGGTCTCTAGGCGATTGCGTTAACTATCTTTGATTATACTTATCTGCCATATCTGTGCTACTTGTGTTTTGTTTTGAGTCTGTCTTTTTGTAAAATGAGTCGTAGGATTTTAATTTTATGTGTCTTTTATTTCTTTTGAGTCTGTAAATATGTGTGAGATTTGTAGAGGACCCCATTTTACCATTTTATCTCCACAATATGAGGGGTCCTCTGCACATTATTGTGCTAATTCCTTTGTGCAGCAGCAGCCATATTACTCACAAGGTTGTCCTACATATTATTATGATGACTCATATCAGCAGCCACATTATAATAAGTTTTCTGGAAGAAATTCTTGTGAGAATAGTGGTAATGATTGGAGTAAAATAGAGAGTCTGTTGACATTACTAGTTGCTAAGGATGCCAATACCCAGAACATGTTAGCAGAGCAGGACACCCTCCTAAAAGAGCATGACATCCTCCTGAAAAACCGACAGACTGCTATTTTGGATCTTCAACCAACATTAGAAGACATATCTAGGAGATTAGATGAAGAAGAAGAAAAAGAAAAAGTTCAGCAAGAGCAGCTGCCTAAAGTTGGTTATACATATGATGAGGAGGGCAACTACCTTGGTTACATGAATGCTCTGGGGGAGTTGTTCCCAACTTTTCCAGAAGAAGGGAAAGAGCCGGTCATGCAATACGCTGATGAGTCAGATGAAGAGATCATTCCTATCACGGAGACGAAAATGGACGTTGAAGTCCCACCTCCGGTGCCACAAGTTACTATATATGATTTTGGGAGTGACTCTGACGGTGAAGACGACGAAGAAGAATGGGCGGCATATAAGAGGTCGTTAGTGAAGAAAGAAGTGATAGAAAAAGAAGTGGAATTGGGGGAGTCCATAAGTATAATGTTTGGTGTAGATGAAGACAATGAGGATAGTGAGGAATCGTTATCTGAGGAGGATGAGTTTTTAGATTTGGAGTTAGAGGGTTTGCCTGTTTATGAAGAAGTAGGGGAGTCTGATCCCAATGGGGATATAGCATACCTAGATGCCCTACTCGAAGGTGAACCGACAAACATGACTGAACCTGCACCAGATGAAAGAAATAAGTGTGGGGATCATCCCATGGAAATGGTGGTAGAAGAAGCGCACCATAGCTGGCCCGGGGTAATAGATGGAACTTCGAAATCAACAAAACCACGGGAAAGGGCAAGGAAGAGAAAAAGAAAGGATCGGAATCGGAAGAGGATCAACGACTGGCATGAGTTGGAGAAGAAGAAGCCAGTGAAAGTCAAGCATGATCAGTCTTTTTGCTACATGCCACGTATCCGGTTCAATCCAGGTAAGTTTAAATTTTGGTGGTCTGACCCGTTAAGAATGCTTAGATTACTTTTCAATTCCACTAATAAATATTCAATTGTTAACGAGGACTGGGTAGAATTAAACGGGTTAGATCAGGTCCAGATAAAAAAGAAGCCCCCTGATAAAGTTTAAGTGTGGGGAGGCTCTGTAGAGTTGTAAATTTTTATTTATACTTATTTTATTTTTTTAATTAATTAATTTTTTTTTCTTTCTAGCTTTTCATTTTTTTTATTTGTGGTCTGTCATTCGGTAGTGGTTCATAGGTTTTTATCTTTCTATTTTATTTTTGTTTTTGTGTTTTTCATTTTTTTTATTTGGGGTCCGTCATTCGGTAGTGGTTCATAGGTTTTTATCTTTCTATTTTATTTTTGTTTTTGTGTCTTTGAGTATGTTTGCAGGTTTGCGTGTTTGCTTTAGGTAGAGGTTTGGGTAATAAAAGAGAATTTTTCTTAAAAAATTGTAATTAACTTTCTCTGAAAAAAAGACTTTTCACGTAATGAGAGGAGTCTGGGCTGACCTGTTCGCCTCATGCGACTAGCAATTACCCCGGAAAGTTATATTTTTTTCGCTTGCAACGCGTGTTGTGATCACTAGTGTCCTTCACGTTGAGCGAGAACCGGATTTTTTTTCTACCCATTTGGTTCTACCACCATTCACCGCCATTTTGCCAAGCAGGTACGTCTTCTTGTTTGTTGTTATATTATGAGTCTAAGTTAGTAGTTTGAGTCATTTTATTTTTGTGTTGTTCGTTATTATGCTTGGGTTTTGTTTGTTTCGTTTTGCGCAGTTTGGATTGTACCGCCCGTACTCAATTTCCATTCAGGCGATTCCGGAGCTGTTCATTATGTCGACGACAAACCCGAGAGTATATCATTGTTTCAGAGCCGATCGCGAATGAAATGCTATACGATCGAGCTGGATTGGACTAGAGTATTAGAGCTTACAAAGAAAAATTAACTAGCTAAGTCCTTTCCAATTTACCCTTGTCTTTTTATTTTTATATTTTATTTTTGTATTCGGAATTTATTTTTTTGTATTGAGTCGTTTTCTATTCCTACATTGAGGGCAATGTAGAGTTTAAGTGTGGGGATAGGAAACTGTCGTTTAGTCTGTATATAGAGTCGTTTTGAGTAAAAAAAATTAAAAAAATCGAAAAAATTGAGAAAAGATGTCCCTGATTTTGAAGTTTGCATTATAAAATATGGGAAATGATAGATAAAATCAAGTGTCTAGTTTTCAAATATTATATGTATTAGAAGAATAAATAATCAAAAGCGTGTTGACTTGGGATGTGTGGATAGGCCCAGCCGGTAGAAGAGTTTCCTTTGAGCTAATACACCTAAATATATTAGGATACCTTGTGGGTTCTCATCTAGGAAAAAAATGAGGAAGCTGAAACCGCCAATAATAGTATAAGGAATGCCGTTATAAGTTTAAAACCGTTAGAATTTCTAATAAAAAATTTGAAGAAAAAAAAAAGCTGGATATAAAATAAGGGCAATGCCAATGGTGTCGTTTCTAGGGATAATGACTCCGGACTCGATGTAAATGCACGTTTTGCGACTAGTGATTGGATTAGCTTTTAACATGTGTTAGTAGAAGTTTCTGAATGGGCGAATGTGTATTGGTAGGGGCGAATGTGTGAGAGTCTGGGCGAAGGAAGAAGTATGTTGGACGAATGTGGAAGATAGATGATCAGAAGCCATGTTCGTACCTTAGCAGTGGGCGAATGTGGACTATGTCCACATTCGCACCAACAAAAGGGGCGAACCTGCAGTCTATATATATAGTTTTTGATCATTACAAGTTAGATAGAGTTTTAGAAAGTGTGTGTTGAGAGGTCAGGTTCAGGTCTAGATTGTGAATGTTTGTGTGATCATTAGATTAAAGTGTGAATCAATTGTAAACAAGTTTTATTGAAGATAATCTATGAAATGGTGATTAAAATGATGTCTTACGTGTTTTGATTTGCATATTATCATTTTGTTCATATCTAGGGTTTCCGCACCTGGATTTGTGACTTGTATGATCATTACATCCTGTTTTAGCTAAAATCTTTCAACTACACTCGACTCCCTCTAGGATTGTCTGAAAATAAATATCTAAAAAAAGCTCATGAATTAATTAGAAATCAAAGCGAAAATGCTGAAGCTTAAGGCGCCTGGCCACTGGGATAGCGACTTGGATTGGTCACACCCTCTGAGTTAAGTATGCTGAGATGAAATGAAAAAAAAAACAAATGATTTTAAATTCTCTTGGTTTTCTACATAAAACGGTTAGGAATAGTCAATTGGTTGTTCCTTTTGTTTCATAAGCATGAGGCGGGATTAGGTGAAACTGTGGCTTCTTTAGTGTGCGACCCTAGGTAGACTAAATGAACCTAAAATTAAACTAACATGATAAGGGGCTTAGAAACCGGCGGTTGGGTTTAAGAGGACAAGTATACCTGCAATCGCAGTTGGCACGTGATTAGATTTTTAAAATTAAAGTAAACTATGTTTTGAGGCCAGATTATTTGATTATGATTCCATAGCATAATTCTTTTTCAGGGACGAAAAAGAGATAAGTGTGGGGATATTTGATGTATTGTAAAATACATCTATTTCCAGTGTAAAATTTGTATAGTTTTCGAGTCGTTTAGATAGTACTTTTATTAGTTTTAGGCTTGTACCGGTCTATTTTATTTAGTATAGGTTTTTTATAGATTTTTGTTAGTTTTGGTTTTTTTTAGTACTTATTTATTTATTTATTTTATATTTTGGTAGGTGTTCATGGACGTTGGAGCGTAAACAAACAACTTTGGTCAAGTCAATAACACTCGAGTCGAGAGCACGAAGCTAGAAGGCTATATAATAATAATAATAATAATAATAATAATAATAATAATAATTATAATAATAATAATAATAATAATAATGGTTATTAGATTGGTTGTTCCTTTTTTTTTTCATTTTACTTGCGGATTTGCCTGGTGTACACCCGGACTCTAACCTAGTAATGATAAAAAAAAAGAAATGTGATTTGAAATTCGTCGGCCCAAGGCCCAAGGCCCAAGGAAAGAAACAAATTGGTAGGGATTATTATTCTTTCGTGGGAACATTCTTTGACGGAACAGGAGAGGAGCCGCAAAGAGTATTTTTTTCGAAGAAGGGATAGAACAACAGCACTAAAAGACGACAGAAGGTGGTGCATCAATTGGAGTGGAGGTCAAAGGTTGAAGCATAAGTGCGAGCACGGGTCAGTTCTAATCTAATTATTTATTATTTATCTAATCAAACCCGTTGTGAACACTATGAATTTTATTTGTTTCTATTGTTTTGATTGTGCCATGACGATTAGAGGCTAAACCTTTAGAACTATCTAGACGATGATGAATACACTTGAATGATTTATTTTCTTTAGGTTTTGGAACTATTGGTTATGGATGAATTTTAAAGTAAAGAACTTTTTATTTTCTAGTTTTATGTATATGCATATTTAGTTTTGTTTAATTAACTTTTATGAACTCCACTTGCGTTTTTGTGAATGTCTTTCATGTATGAATGCGGGTTAGGTTGCGGACTGGGTGTTAGCAACTAGTTTATGGTTAATTTCTGCAGGTTATCCATAGGAGTTGTAATTGTTATGTAGATGCACGAAGAGCGACTAGTGATTGGATTAACCTAATTAACATGTGTTAGTGTGTTTTGCTGATGGGCCGAAGGAAGAGAAAAGGGGCGAATGAGAGAAGAAAGGGGCGAAGGTGAAAGACTACTTGATAGGAAACACATTCGTACTGTGGATGTGGGCGAATGTGGAAAAGTTCCACATTCGCACCATCACACTGGGCGAATGTGCAGTATCTATATATAGTTTTTGTGTGTTTTCAAGTTAAAGAGAGTTTTAGTTTGTGTGTGTATTGTGGTCAGGTTCAGGTTAAGTTTGTGATAGTGTGTGAGTTGATTAGATTGACTAAGTGATCAATTGTAACAAGTTTTTATCAAAGTTAATCTATGAAAAAGCCTTTGAAATGATGTTTTCTGTGTTTTGATCCGAGTATTATCATTTTGTTCATATCTAGGGTTTCCGCACCTAGATTTGTGACTTGTATGATCATATTTTCCTGTTTTAGCTAAATTCTTTCAACTACAAAGTGGTATCAGAGCCATACGGATCATACAACAACAAATTTGATAATCTCAGAGCTGATTTGGACATAATTTTGGTCAAAATACATCTGTTTTTGATTGAAAATGGTTTTTGAGTGTTTTTGATTGATTTAGAGTTGAATTTGTGGATAAAATCAAGTTTTCCAAGAATTAAAGTTGTTCCAAATCAATTCCGAATCAAAACCTGATAAAGATCATCCAAATCCATAAACTTTTGAAAATCAGAGATCAAAATAACCGTTTTTCAAAGTGTAACCGTTTTTCAAAAGTAAAATGGGCGAATTTGCACTGAAGTGGGCGAACCTGACCTAGTGTGGGCGAGAGTGAGTAGTTTCTGGTCGAACGTAGGGTCATTCTGGTCGAACCTGGAAATTTGTGTTTGAAGTTTTCACTTTCGGGCTTACATTTCCACATTCGATTCGTCGGGCGGGCGAATGTGGAATTAGACTGGTCGAACCTGAGTTAGTTTGGACGAAAGTGGGATTTAGGTTTTTGATATTTTACATTCTGGTGGTATTCTACATTCGGCTGAGACTTTTTGGACGAAAGTGACTCAAACGGACGAAAGTAGGACAAGTTTGGGCGAACCTAGACTTAAGTTTGGAAAATTTTCTAAGTGTTGAGATTTTCGAAGTTCGTGAACATCATGTGGAATTTTCCGACTACCCCGAGACCAGCAACAACACAACCACAACAGCAAGTGATGGACCCATGGACAGTGGCAGCCCAAAAGACGAGCACACAGTCTTCGCAACCGATGAATTACATAGCGATGACGAGCTCAATGCCTCAGAGTGTTGCACCTCCAGCACCACAACCTGACTATTGGGGAGTAGCAGCTGCGGTGGTAAATACTCAAACTACCAATGCTATTTCCACACTAATAAATGTTTTTCTTCAGGTAGTGGGAATCGACCACCTAAGCTCATGGAGATGCAAGAATATAATCAGTGGCAGAAAAAGTTCAAGATTCATCTGGAAGGCATGGGAGTGGAAGGTGCAGAGGCATGGAGGATGATTGCTAGAGGTTACACTGCACCGGTTTTGGAGAACACCGGTGAACCAGTTCCATTGAAGAGTATGTCAGAGGAGGAGAAAAAGAAGTTTGCTGTGGAGAAGAAAGCTTATTCCCAGTTGACTCAGGCGATCACAAATGACTTACTACATCAGTTTGGGACTTGCACTACGTCTAAGCAACTATGGGATGTGCTCAAGAATAGGCATGATGGGAATGAGAAGACGAGAAGGTTGAGGATGGAAGAGTTGCGAAAGGAGTTTGAGAATTTTACTTATGTTGGAAATGAAACTCTAAAAGAATTAACTCCTAGATATTGTCATTTACTAACTGAGTTGTCTAGTTATGGTATACAGATTCCTATGACAGATTTGGTGGACAAGTTTGCAGATGCTCTACCACCTTACTGAGATCAGCATGTGGAAGTTCTCAAGGAGAAGGATGCTTACAAATTCTGGACTATCAACGAGTTTGTGCAGAAGCTGGAGAACAAAGAACTTGAGGAAAAGAGGAAAGCTAAAAGATCACAGATTCCTCAGAATCCAAGCTTATATTTTGGAGGCACTTCAGTACCAGTTGGTAATTCGAGTTCAGGAGGAGTAGTGGCACCACATTTTGCTTGCATTTCCAATGTTATGGAATCACCAAAACCAACCATTAACTATATTGCACAAACCTCATCCTACTCACAACCATCATACACACCACCACCACAACAACAACAATACAACAATTCCTACATTTCACCGTTTTCTCCAATGCAGCAAGCAGCATTCTATACTGCAAGCCAATCACAACAACCACCTCAACAAACACAATACATGAACCCAATGACTCAACCATCCAGTCAACAACCGGTGGTTTTGGAGACTTCTAATCTGGGAAATGTGACTGTTGAAGTTGCTCAGCAACATATTGCACTAGTCTCTGCAATGGTTTCATCTTACAACGGGTTGGTTGCAAGTCAAATTGGGAACAATAATTTGACCAATGAAGACTATGCACAGATTGATAAAGAAGAGATGGAACTGATTGATATTCAGTGGGCTTTTGCGAGTATTATGAGAAGAGCAACGGAGTTTATTGAGAAGACGGGTAGAACAGATTTGGGAACTTCTCCAAATACAACCTATGGGTTCAACAAGGAGAAGGTTACTTGTTTTAATTGTGGAGGGAAAGGTCACTTCAAACGGGAATGCACCCAGCCACCAAAACAAGGTAACAGAAACCCTTTCAATGCAAGCTACCAGAACCGTCAACAACAAAACCAAAACCAAGTTTCTTACCAAAGTACCAACAACTATCAAAACCAAAATAACTACCAAAACCGACAAAACAACTCTAACAACAACCAGAACAGACAACCAAACACACCAAACCAGACTCAAAACCAATCACCAAACAATACTAACCGAACAGTCATACCGATTACTACACCAAATGAGACACAACAGAACACCAATCAAAATCAAGCATTGGTGATTCAACAGGATGAACGGTTTGACTGGTCTGGTATGAATATAGGTGTTGAGGAGATTACAGCTGGTGGAAATGTGGCTTGTGTTGCCCGACATGTTGAAACTGAGAAGTCGGTGATAGTTGATAAGAAGGAAGAAACTGAGGTTGAAGTTGATGAATCTGAGGTAGAATTGAAAGTGGAAACTGAATATGTGGAGGTTAAGGCTGAGGAGGCAAATTCTGGAGTGGTGATTGACACAGTTTCTGATGTTCCTGAGGAGTGTGAATCAGTTTATTCAGATTCAGACAGTGAATCAGATACAGAAGCGAGTGTTACTTCCTTGGATGATGATATTGACCAGTTGCTAGCAGAAGCAGATTTTCTGAAGACGAGGAAGTCGTGCATTGCTGATGATGCTTTCACCAGGATTGATTATTCCAAGTTTTTCGCTGGAAAGGAAGCTCATTTTGCTTTGATGGCCATGACAGATCCTCCTAAACCTGTAAGTTCTGAGTGTAGTACTGATGTTACTAGTGATAAATATTGTGGTACTTGTGATAGATTGACAGATGAAAACAAAGAACTTCACGTTCAACGTGATAGTGCTATCATCAACTGTCAATCTACTCGCAAAGAGTTGATTGCTTACAAGAAAGTACTTGATGGATATAAAAAGGACATTTCCGACTTGAAAAATACTCTTTCATTAAAACAACTTGCAATTAATAACTATATAAATGAAATTGAGAATACCAAGTTGGAAATGGCCGCCATTAAGTGTTTTGCTGAAAAAGTCAATAAAAAATTGGAAAGTTATAAGCATATTGCTTATGTGGTAGACCACATCATTGATGATCAAACCACTAATTACAAGTCTGTACCATCTCCGGTGCTCTTTGAAAATCACAATTGTCATCAAGTGACACCGGAGAGCTCGGTAAAATCAGACTCATCATCGGAAAATGAATCTAATACCTCGAGTATTGGTGATCCACATTCCGATGTGAGGCCGATTTTAGGTTTGAATGATGAGGGTGTTACAGTTGAGAGTGTTGATTCAGACTCTGAGAGCGATGATTCTGGTTGTCACCAAAATGCTAATGCATGTGAAATTCCAAAAGAAAATCACATCATTACTAATGAACCAGTGTCACCATCTCAGCATGTGCATCCAATGGCAAATGCACATCGTGAGAAAAAGTCTGAAAAGAATGTGACTAAGAAAGAAATTGAGAAAAATGTTAAGAATGAACCTTGTGACAAACCAGTCAAGGTGTTTTATCGGATGGAAGGATCCGATAAGATCATCTCTGATGAGGAATTTCCAATCAAAAATGCTAACTATGCTAAAATTGATAAAATCTGGCAAGAAAGCACCATTTGGTTCCCAAAACATGAGAGAACAAATGAAATTCCACCTGCCATTTTAAAGAAATTGTTTTTGGATGTTCCTCAAGAACCAAAGGTTCATGTCACAGAGTTCATTAAACCCAAAAACAAAGCAAACGGTTTCCATGAGCCTGCTTACTCAAAAGGGCCACTCCCTGAGAGTTTGAGGAATCAATAGTATAATGATCAATATCCTGTTCGATCATTTGCTCAACCGAATGCTCCAAATGTTTTTGAGGAATACCGTGCATGCTTTAAATGCGGGGAGAGAGGGCATTTACTTGCTCACTGTCCGTATGTAAGGCATAAGAGGCACGAAGTGGAAGTGAGGAATTCCATGAGAAAGCCGATTGATCATTACATTCCACCACATAGACGAGTTGTTCCTCAACAACAACAATTTTATAATCAAAACAATTTTTATCAAACGAGGAACAATCGTCCAGTTCAGTATGATCGAAGAAATCGGATTGCTATGGAACAATCATGGAGAAAACCAGTGGTGAACACAACAAATGATAGGCAAAGGGTTCCACCAAAACCTATTGTCAAGTCAAATGTTGGACCTAAGTCTGTTAAGTCAGATAAGGTAACCAAGAAAGTTTCTTTTGCAAACAATGTTCAGAAACCGACTGAGAACCCAAAGTCTCAGATTCGTATCTTGAAAAGAACTGAACAATCTTGGACACCAAATGGTTCTCCAGGTGCCTCAACTTCAAAATCCAATGAGAAAAAGGAAAATGTTTTGAATAATCCTAAAAAGATTGATCCAAAACAAAGTGTTGATGAGAATGTTACTTTGAACAATGATATTCCAAGACCCAAGACTCAGGCTTGGGTCCCCCGAAAGAACTAACTGTTTTACTTGATGTGTGCAGGGAGCTTCAGCTGGCCCTATTAGCAGTCTTTGGATTGTTGATAGTGGAGCTTCAGGCCACATGACAGGGGATCTTGCGTTGTTGTTCGATGTGAAGAATATTAATGGTGGATATGTTGCATTTGCTGGGAATAAAGGCGGATATATCACTATGGAAGGGAGCGTGAGTAATGGGATTGTGAGCTTTGAAAGGATATCATATGTGAAACAGATAGACTATAATCTGTTGAGCGTCAGTCAAATCTGTGATAAACAATTCACTGTTCATTTTGATGACAAATCCTGCTATATTCTCAAACCGGGCTTCAAAATTCCAAAGGAGTGGGTAATGTTGAAGGCACCTCGCGTCAACAACCTCTATATTCTTGATATGTCCAAGGCGATGACATCCCAGGGGCAAATAACATGTTTTCTATCCAAGGCGACCGAGAAGGAATCGATAATGTGGCACCGACGAATGGGGCACATTCATCTGAGAAAAATGAATCATCTTGTGAAGAATGGACTTGTCGATGGAGTAAACGTGAAACATTTCCATCTGAATGACAAGTGTGTAAGTTGTAAGAAGGGGAAGCAACACAGACAGTCCCACAAAGTGAAGAAAGTTAACTCTGTTGAGATGCCACTTGACCGATTGCACATGGATCTATTTGGACCAGTCAAGCGCAAAAGTCATCTTGGGGAGCTTTATTGTTTAGTTGTCACTGACGACTATTCACGATTTTCATGGGTGATGTGTTTGCAAAATAAAAGTGACACCTTTACCAACTTGAAAGTTCTGTTCACTCGATTGGAGAATCTTTACAACTTGAAGATAAAGAGAATTCGGAGTGATAATGGGACGGAGTTCAAAAATGCAAAGATGGATGAACTTTATGAAAGCAAAGGAATTCATCATGAATATTCGGCTCCGTACACCCCACAACAGAACGGTGTTGCTGAACGCAAAAACAGGACTCTAATTGAAGCGGCTAGAACAATGCTTGCAGACTCAAATCTTCTAGTAATGTTCTGGAATGAGGCGATTTATGCAGCAAATTATACACTCAATCGGGTTCTAACGGTGAAGAAGTTTGGTAAAACTTCTTATGAACTGTTACACTGACGAAAGCCGAACTTAGAGTATCTAGAACCTTTTGGGGCACCATGCACGATGTTGAATCCAAATGAGAAGTTTAGTCCAAAAGCTGAAGAGGGATACTTTGTTGGATATGCAACCCCGCTCAAACGGGTATACAACAAGCGAACTCGTCGGGTGGAGGATTGGGCTAACGTGGAAGTTCAACGATATACACAAAATGTGCAAGGGATGGGTCCTGATTGGATGTTTGATTACAAAGATTTCTTTGAATCATTCAATCTAGATAGCTTGGTTGAAGAAGCTGTTATCAGATTACTTTACGAGTGTGAAAACGCGGCGACTTCACCGTTGGTGCGTCCGATCACTGTGAACCCCCTACCAGCTTCTAATGATACCAATGTTCCTGTACCAGAGGAAGAAGTGTTTCAAGAGGCTTCTACTTCATTAGACTCTTCAGAATCTGAAGATGAACAATTTGAAGAAGTTATTCTTGAACATGCAGAAGAACCAAAGGCACCGCCAGTGAACCCAACTCCAACTCTAGATGTTGCTTCATCATCTAACACGGGTCATCATCTGGATGCTGTAGAGAACTTGACTATTCAGACGGGAGTTACTGTACCTGTACATTCGGAATCTCGGATTCATCGTATTCACCCGCTGGAGCAAGTTATTGGTGATCCTGGTAGCAGTGTGATGACCAGAGGGCAGCTGCGAAGTGTTAATTCGCCAGAGAGTTTTGGTGCTTTAGCTTTATATGCCAAAATACAAAAATCTGGTAGTCAAAATGATTGGTCGTTTGCGTGTTATGTGTCGCAGGTAGAGCCAAGGACATACAAGGACGCTTTGCTGGAGGACGCCTGGGTTGAAGCAATGCAGGAGGAGTTATTACAATTTCAGAAATTGGGGGTTTGGACGCTCACTGATTTACCGCCTGGAAGAAAGAAGATTGGCACTAAATGGGTGTTTAAGTGCAAGAAGGATGATCGTGGGGTTATAGTTCATAACAAAGCCAGATTGGTCGTGCAGGGATTCCATCAAATCGAAGGGATTGATTATAACGAAATCTATGGTCCTGTAGCACGCATTGAAGCTATTCGGATGTTTCTTGTGTTTGCTTCCTATAAGAAGTTCAAAGTTTATCAGATGGACATCAAGAGCGCATTTCTGTACGGGAAAGTCAAAGAAGAGGTTTATGTCGGGCAGCCACCAGCCTTTGAGGACCCAATCCACCGGGATAAGGTCTATGTGCTGAACAAAGCTTTATATGGTTTGCACCAGGCTCCGAGACAGTGGTACGAGGAGCTAAGTACATACCTCATCGCAAAGCGATTTAAGCGCGGACTCGTCGACTGCACCCTATTCACGAAGAAATCAGGGGATGATTTGCTTCTGGTGCAGATATACATTGATGATATAATATTTGGTTCAACTAACGAGCTTTTATGCAGGGAGTTCGAAACTGTCATGCAGGAAAAGTTCGAGATGAGCGCAATGGGGGAGATGCAGTTTTTCCTAGGCTTGCAGGTGGACCAAAGACCCACGGGGATCTTCATTCACCAGACAAAATACGTATCCGAAGTCTTGAGCCGATTCCAGATGGAGGATTCCAAGCCGATGGATACCCCGATTCAACCCAATCATGGGATTGGAGTGGACGCTAAGGGGGAGCTGACTGACCCATTTACATACAGAGCAATCATCGGATCTCTGATGTATTTGACGGCATCTCGACCAGATATTATGTTTGCAACGTGTCTCTGTGCTCGCTATCAATCGAAGCCGAAACAAAGTCATCTGACGGCGGTCAAGCGTATCCTTAGATATCTGAAGGGTTGTCCCTCGAGAGGACTTTGGTACCCTAATGATGATGATTTTGATTTCATTGCTTTTAGTGATGCAGATTGGGGCGGCTGTGACAAGGATAGCAAATCCACTACAGCTGGTTGCCAGTTTTTAGGGAGCAGGTTAGTCACCTGGCAATGCAAGAAGCAGACTTCCGTGGCGCTGTCTACCTGTGAAGCCGAGTACATTGCAGCCTCGAGTTGCTGTTCGCAAGTGCTCTGGATCCAACAGCAGATGGTGGATTACGGTTTGCAGTTTCTTAAAACCCCTATACACTGTGACAACGAAGCCGCTATCGCATTAACTAAAGATACTGGCAATCATTCTAAAGCGAAACATATCCGGATCAAATACCATTTTATCCGTGATTGTTACGCTAAAGAATTGATAGATATGGTCAAAATCCATACTGACTATCAACGAGCAGATTTGTTTACTAAAGCTTTTGACAGATCCCGCTTTGAATATCTTTTAAAAGTCAATAACATAAAGGAAAAACAGGACTAATCAGCACCTCGGTTTATCGCTTTTTAGTTTAAAATTTTCTTTAAAGTTCTTATTGTTTTTCGGAAAAATTAAAAACCCAAAAATATGTTCTTTATTTTAGGGGGAGTCATTTTATCAGAAAAACCAAACACATTGAAAAATTCATAAAGACCTAAAAATTAGAAAAACCAAAAATGATTTCCAGGATAAAAAGAGGAAATGATAGTACATCAGTGGGGATCTGACACAGGCTAAAGATTTGAATTGTAAACTGAGGCGTGTGTTGATTATGTGTGATATGCTGATAGGCTTCGTAGACAAAAAAATTGCGTGCATTAGTGATACAAACATAACGAACTACGCGTTCGTGGCTGAACACCTCATGGGCATATGGTCTTAGTACCGTAATTTCGTTTGATAGGATTGCCAAAATCTGAGGTTTCGGGTCGTTATGTTATGGTTATCCGGGATATTCTGATTAAACTTTTGTCGTATTGATTTACGGACCTAGTTTCATCAGAATATTTGCTAAAAGAGCTTAAATGCCAAAACCGAAAGTTACCGAATTGAGGAACTTCATGTTTTATTGATCAAAGATCATTATTACATCGTATTAACTATCTGATGCAAATCAGTGGTTGATATCAGCCTCAACCTAGTGTATATGCACATATTACTCTGCTGCATTCGTTTGCTGACCTGTACACCTCTGTGCTATATACTTTGTAACTTTGACGGATAACTCTGGCATAATCACGCGTTACGACGAAGCTTTGTGCAATTACTTGATACGGGAGTATGTCGTGTGTGTGGGCACCACAATGTGTTAGTCTAATACACCTAACTCGTATCATTTTAAAGCATTGCGTAATAGTCTGCATGTGAGCTTACGTGGACCACAATATCAGCAATTGCCGTGTCACATACAGTTTCTAATGATAATATTAAACATAAGATCAACGCTGTGATCAGACTTCTCAGAAAAACTGATATGATCCTCTTACCGGAGATCACAAAATGTTTACGGTTTTTATTTACTTTGATGCATTTTACTTTTATTGTCAAAAAGATACAAAATCCAAAAAGATTTTAGGTGTGTTTTGATAAATTTCAGAAAAACTAAAAGTTTTTACATTTCTGCTTTATTTTAGATAACCGACGGTGTTTGATGGTCAATTTCTGAGATTTGATGAAACCATCTGGGCTTTGTATCATTCAAAAAGTGAAATTATGAGTTTTTGAAGTTTAACGGATTGAAAAATGTTGAACGGGAATCGAATTCGTGATTTGGTAAAATTTTCAGATTTTTCCATTTCACATTCGCCCCTTAATTGGGTCGAATGTGGAAAAATCTTCACATTCGGGTGTTTAGGGTTGGACGAATGTGGAACTTTTCAACACAATCCACTTTCGGGTGTAAAGGATTCACCTTCGTGCCATTCATTTTGGGCGAATGTGGAATTCACTCACATTCGACCACCATAAACGGTCGAATGTGACTGCCTATATAAGCCACATCACTGGTTCGACCATTCATTCGTATTTTTCCAAAATTTTTTCAACCTACCAAAACCTTGTTGCTACGATTTCTTTGATCTGTGTTTATTATTCCCTAGTGTTTGCTGATTGATTTGCACCCTATTATACAGGTAATGGACTCGTTAACAGGTCGGAATTTGAGATTGAGGGTTTCGAACCTAGGGTTCTTCATCTGTGTTGAATGGACTGATTTTAATACTTATTTTTGTTGTCATTTCAATCTTCATTAGTTTTAGGGGGAGATATATTAAGGAATTAGGTTAATAACATTGTTTAGAGGTTTGATTGATCGATTGAAGCTTCGAAACCCTAATTCCACTTTAAAACTAATGAAAATTGAATAATTCTTACAATTGATGGTTTTCGAGAGTATCTTCTAGACTGAAAGGATCAGCTCTTTATCAAAAGATGACAAGAATTTGTATAGACAGATGTTGAATAAGAAGGTTTGGACCATTGAGTTGACTGGAAAGTTTCCAGAAATCTTTGAATCTAATGACATGAAGTATGAATTGGAGTATAATGATCCTGATTTGGAAGATGGTGAAGTATCTGCAGCCGTTTCAAAAGAGATCTTGGAAGGTTTGGCTAAATAGACTGGGAAGTCTCTAAAAGACATTATGAATGAAAAAGAGATTCCAAATATTCCAGAGAAGGATGCTGGTACTCCATCTGATGACAAACAAACTCCAGAGTTTGAGGAGATTGAGATAGAGGATATCACACATGAAGAATATCCAGAGTATTTCAAAGACAAAGAGAATGTGGTGATTCCAGATTTGAATGCAGAAACTTTAAAAGAAGCTGAACAACTTGCTGAGAAGAAAAGTCAGAAGTTTGTTGAAGAAGTGTTTGATAAAGATTCTAATCTGAAACTAACTATTGAGCAGTCTGATGATTTGAAGAATTTGCTGAAGAAACTAAAAGAGAAAGATGAGAATAGACAAAAAACAGAAGTTCAAGGAGGATTCTATTAATATCACAATCAAGTGTTCAAAGGAAGAGCTTTAGGATGGAGATATCTGAGATAGTTGAAGTGTATTGGTGTTAAATGGGAAAAAGGAATTCTGTACTTTTACAGATTCCATGATATCAAGACTCTACCATACTGGGCGGTGAAGGATATTTGTAGATTCATTATGAGCGGGGCTTCTGCAAATTGTGATGTAGTTGGTTGGTTTGCAGATAAAATGACTTGGGAGAGTAGAACGAAATGGAATATGTTTACTCCTCAGTATCCAAAGAGAAAAGTGCATAAAGAGGTAGATCCGGTGACTGGAAGGAAAAAGGTTACATTGAAATATAAACCTCCAGTTGTGATTAAGAGGATTCCTTTAATGCCTATTAAACAACATTTTAGTAAAGAGTTTGTGATGTGGTATTACGATTGGAGAACTGCTGAAGCTGTTATTCTGTTGAAAGACAAGAAAGAAGAGTATAAGAAGATTCACATTTTTGATCCCATGTGGATTATCAACTGCTCGTATGAAGACATCATCATGCTTTATTACAATCCGATTTATTGTGAGGAGAAGGACGCAGAGCAAGCAATGAAGTATCATCGTGTCGTATGTTTTTGTTTTGCATGGGATGTTAATGCAGGATGTGACTTTGGAAAGAAGTTGGGTAAGTATGTGAAAGTTAATGAGTTGAAGAAAAGATCAACAAAGCGTAAACAAGAACCGGAGATAAGCAAAGAGAAGAAAAGGATTCTCCGAATCAAGTTGATGAACAAGACGATGGACTATGAACGTCAACAATCCAAGCAATAGTCAAGGGGGAGTTTGTAGATGCATGGATTGTGACTAGTTGCTTTGGATTGTCAATATATGTGTTTTGGTGTTTTACGTGGGGTCGAAGGAAGTTTATTTAGAGGTTGAATGAACATAATATGGTCGAAGGTAGATATGAAGACAATTTGTTTGTTCGAGCCATGTTATGGGTCGAAGGTACACATTCGACCTAGACGTGAGGTCGAATGTGCAGGCCTATATAAACTTGAAGTTTTGTTTAGATGTTAATTTTTGTCATTTGGTTGTGTGTGTTAAGTCTGAGTTCTCTCTGTAGTTCTAGAAGTTTCTGAAAGTGTGTTATTTCATTATAAACCTATTTGTAAAGCTTAATCAACATTCTTTATGAATGAAATCATGATTGAAAAGGTAATTGATTGTGTCTGATTTGGTCTATATCATTTTGCATACGATCTAGGGTTTCCGCACCTAGATTGTTCTACTTGTATGATCATATAATTTTTTTCATCAAAACCGGTCCTGTACAGGTACCAAGTGCAACATTTGTACCGATCTCAAGAGTCTTCAGCATATCTTTGATCAGAAGAAGTTGAACATGCGACAACGTCACTGGGTCGAGCTTCTTAATGATTATGATTGTGCTATAAAATACCATCCTGGCAGGGCGAATGTTATGGCAGACGCCTTGAGCTGGAAGGAATCCACTAAGCCTCGTTGTGTTCGAGTTATGCAGCTCACCATCCATTCTTCCTTGCCTGACCGAATCCGTTCTGCACAATAAGAAGTTTGAAGGAGGTAAACCTTAAAGCTGAAACCATGCATAGTGCTGATGGCCTGCATTACTTTGCAGAACGTGTTTGGGTTCCTTTGTTCGGGGGTTTGCGGGAACTTGTTCTTGATGAAGCTCACAAATCCTGGTATTCTATTTATCCCAGCTCCGATGAGATATATCTAGATCTAAAGATACTTTATTGGTGGCCAAATATGAAGGCACATATAGCTTCGTATGTAAGCAAATGTTTGAACTGTGCTAAGGTCAAGGTTAAATACTAGAAGTCATCTGGCCTTCTGCAGCAACCCGAGATTCCCGAGTGGAAGTCGGAACAGATCACGATGGACTTTGTAACCAAGCTCCCGAGGTCACCCAGTGGTTATGATATGATTTGGGTTATCATCAATTAGTTGACAAAGTCTGCGCACTTCCTCGCTATCAAGGAAAATGACAACCTTGAGCGGTTGGCTCGTATTTATCTTAAGGAAGTGGTTTCTCGGCACGGGGTGCCTGTTTCTATTATCTCTGATCGTGATTCTCGTTTCGCTTTGCATTTTTGGAAATCTTTGCATAAGGCCTTGGGTACTCAGTTGGACATGAGTATGGCTTATCATCCGCAAACCGATGGTCAAAGTGAGTGGACGATTCAAACGCTAGAGGACATGCTTCGAGCATGTGTGATCTATTTTGGCAAAGGTTGGGAGAGTCATCTACCGTTGGTGGAATTCTCTTACAACAATAGCTACCATTCTAGCATCAAGGCAGCTCCGTTCGAGGCTCTTTACGGACGGAAATGCCGGTCCCCTCTTTGCTGGACTGAGGTGGGTGAGAGTCAACTCACCAATCCGGACCATGTGTATGAGACTTTCGAGAATATCTTACAAATTCGTAACCATATGGCAGCAGCTCGGGATCGTCAAAAGAGCTATGCCGATCGTCGTCACAAACCTTTGGAATTCCAGGTTGGTGACAGGGTTTTTTGGAAAGTATCTCCATGGAAGGGCGATATACGTTTTAGGAAGCGTGGCTAGTTTAATCCTCGGTATGTCGGACCGTTCGCAATTCTGGAACGTATTGGACCGGTGGCATAGAGGCTTGACCTGCCAGCTGAACTCAGCAGTGTTCATAATGTCTTCCATGTTTCTAATCTTAGGAAGTGTTTGGCTGATGAATCTCTGGTTGTCCCTCTCGAAGAGATCAAGGTGGATGATCGGCTGCGTATTGTAGAGGAACCGATTGAGATTCTTGATTATAAAATCCGTAGCCTTCCTCGGAGTAAAATCCGCATTGTTAAGGTTCATTAGAACTCAAATAGTGGACCGGAGTTCATGTGGGAATGGGAGGATCAGATGAAGGCTAAGTACCCTCATTTGTTTCCCAAGCGCGCTTTTGAGTCAAATCAAGTTACCGTTGAAGCTGAGTGAATCTCGGGGGCGAGATTCTTTTCAATAGGGGGATGACGTGGCAACCGGAAAAATTTTCTATTCTTTCGTCTCTTCCTTTTTGGCCTTGGGCAATTTTCTGGACGAAAATTCTTTCAACAGGGGGACGATGTGACACCCGACAAGCTCAGGTTAGTAACAATCGTCGAACTAGTAAGTCTACCTTAGCAAGTCATGCATATCACATACTTAACCGGGTCAGTTGAGTCGTTTTGATGATTCTGGGTATCATCGGGAGTCGTTACAATAATCCAAGGGATCATTGGGAGTCGCTCCATAACCATGTGTACAAGGATTGGTGAATGGTAGAATCGTCGGGTTTAATGCACACACGCAAGTCTCGAGTCCCGGGAATTGGTGAACGAATGTGAACGTGTTAGTTATCATGCATTTTGTGTTTATAATCATTATATGACTTGTCGGTGTGTGAATACGTGCTTATATGTGTTAAAATAGTGTTTAAAACGCCAAAAACCCAAATTTCCCTGTAAGGGGCGAGTAGCAACTAATCGCCTGTAACTAGGGGCGATTAGCTGAGCTAATCGCCTGTGACCACGGGCTACTCGCCTGTTGCAGCTATAACGACTAGAAATACCTATAAATACCACCCTTATGTTGTAAAACATTATTTGTGAAACCCTAACTCGCCCAAAACATCTCCCACACCATAATCAACCTCTGGAACACGTTTTTTCTCCCTAAAATCCATCCTTTCAAGCTTTACACATCATTCTTTAGCAAACCCTAAGGTGTGTTATCCATCCTATACAATTGTCATGTTATTATGTTGATCCCTAAAGGTCCAGACCTGGTTTTGTGATGTTTGTGTCTTTGAAAACCCTTTTAAAACAGTTCTAAAACAAGTCCAAACCTTTATACTTGTTTTATGTGGTATATTCAGGCAAGAAACAATTTTTAATGAGTGAAACATGAATATTCTTATGTGATTAATGTTTTACTGATATATATGTGTTGTTAGAATGATTTCCTAAGGCTTTGAATAGTTATTATGGTGTTTTGATGATAATACGCATTTTGACCCGTTTGAGTGATTCTTGAGGATTTAGGATGTTTTGGGATGTTTTGATGATTGCTTGAAGCTAGGGTTTGTCCTAGAATAATTTAGTAACAGTAGGATGATGATTTGCAATGTTGTTATGTGATGAAATCTGGATATTTGCCATTTAGGGAAAGTTGTGCATGCTTTGATGTGATATTTTCACCAATGGGATTTTAGGTCTTGTCTTGTGTGGTCAGGTTAACAGTCAAACATGTTTTCAAATGTATTTGGTTATGGTGTGGACATTTGGGGACTAGTTAACCTACGGGTTATTAGTCTGGGTACTTATATACGTCTTATGATAGGTCGCCACTATTCGGGGCTATCATAGCTTGTTGATTAAACTGTTTTCAAGTAACGCAACCTAAGGTGAGTGTCACAGCCCCGCTTTTACTGTTTTGCTTTCGGGGAGAAACATGCTTTATACTTACATTCTTAAAGGTCATGTTATACTATGGTTATTGATGTTTACTATACAGGCGTTTCATCAGGAAGTCCCAAGGGGAAACCATGAATATGTGGGTATATATAACGGGGGAAATGTGGATAGATCTATTGGGCTTGACTAACCCCATCCGACAGCTGGATGCCGGGCGGGTGCATATTGTCTCTAACTTGCGGAATTACCGAGGATGACGGTAGTTCAAACATTATGGGCATACTTATCGGGCGTTACATGTTAATAATGGTTTCCAAGTCGTAGTAGTAACGATACTTAACGTCTAGAAAATGTACTTATAACATAGTATTAACAGGAATGATCTTTTCAAACTTATGGAAACACTTTTATAAAACTTGTGAACTCACCAGCATTATATGTTGACATTTTGGCATGTTTTCTCATTAGGCACACGGGGTCTTGCACGACGTCTTGCACAACATCTAGAGTTCTAGTGCATGTTTTAAATAAATGTTTTCAGACTACGTTGACGTATTTCGTTGTAAACAAGATTATGCTTCCGCTGTTGGTTTATGTTATAAAAACTTAATGTTTTGGTTTACGTATTTTTACATTTAGTTGTCGTTTATTGTGACCGTTGACTTGGATCCTGGTGTGTCACGCGCCTCGCGGTAAAACCCCGTAAGTGGAATTTGAGGGTGTGACAACAAAAATCTCAGAAGTAATCTTTACAACCAATTTTACCCTCAATATTTCTCCCCCTGAACTATTAAACATTTTCAATATGTACCAGAAACTTGAAATTTTGCAATTTGATTTCCCTTTTATAATTCTTGAGCATCAGAGCTTTCACACTAAGCATCCCAACATCCGCTATCAAAAATTAAATTGAAATGTAAAACTTTTGGATTTTGTGAAATTTATGCTAAAACACACCAAAAATCTTTTTGAATTTTCAAATAAATTTGCATAAAAGTAAACTAAACATATTTTTGCGAATTTTCCGGTAAGAGGATCATATCAATATTGGAATAGTCAGTGAAAATTCTATTTGACCAATTTTCTGCTTTTATCATTGAGCATCCTACAACTTATCAGTATGTTTGTCCACTTAATGTCACACCCCGCCTAAGGCAGAAACACGGGGTGCAACTGAAATGATTTCTAAGCACAAAAGTCACACGAGCATTATTTAATAAAACAAGAATTACCATTTAAAACATTCAAGTCTTTTACAAAACATATCACTAATTGTTTGGCTTAGAAACCATTGTTTAAAGTGTTTAGGTTAATACATCACAACAATAGTTCAAAAGATGGTATCCCTTAGATGCTCGCACGCGACCTTCCCAAGTTCCATGCTCCATGCTAATTTCCTGAAAAAACATGCATAAAAATATATGGGTCAACATAAGGTTGGTGAGTTCACGGGTTTTTGTATGTTGGACCAGTAATCCCAAATCCGACGAAATTACTGCCTAGCTAGGGCAATAATTAATATGTGATCTGACATGAGCCCATAACCAAACCTTAACATGTTGTGCCTCTCCCATTGTACACTCAAGACAATGAATAAATGTGAAATACTAGCACTCTTTTGATATCTGTCATCCGGTCAGAGCGACTGACCAAGAGTGGGGGTGTCAACCCAATAGATCTATTCAAGTGTTTCATGGCTAATTCCATAGCTAATGGTTATGGTGAAATGTATGACACGAGGGCTTAATGGATCCTGAACCTTGATGGCTCATGTTCACATAATAATCATGTATGTAACTGAAAACTGTAAACTGTACGCATGTTTTTCCCCCCCGAAAAATGTAAAACAGTGAAAAGGGCAGTGAAACTCACCTTGTGTGCATGTCTGGAATGTAATACTGAGCCTGGAGCTAGAGTACCCGACCTACGTTTCCTATGTAAGAAGGGAAATTTTAGGTCTATGTTACTTGTATTGTTTACAAGTTGTTCCATTATCATGTTTGTCCTTGTAACTTAAGCCCTTCTAAGTTTGGTGAGGCTTTGATGTAAGGATTTATATATTTTACATCTTGTTTCCCAAAAGGTACAATGTTTATCTTTTAAATGCTTAATATCATGGTTGCTAGGTGTAACTTTTCCCATAATATGATCCTTATGTTTTGTTAGATTTACCATTTTTATATAGTCTAGTGGCCTTGGTGAAAAATAACATCATCTTTAGTGAAAACATCACTTTTATTAGTAAAACATGTATTATTATACACTTTGGATGGGTGTATGTGTTCATGTATTGTAGGCTTTGCAATCTTTAATTTGACATGTGTGTAGATCTATCAAATCTAGGTATCTTTAAATTACTATTTTCATAAGTCTAGTAACCCTTGTAAAAATAATGATATCCCATGGTAAAAATATGACTTTTCTTGAAAACATGTGTATCTTTGTAAGCTTGTTATTGTTCTAAACTTGTCACACATGAATAACACTTATCAACACCATGTCTTATGTTAGTGAGTTTAGAAATCATACGAATTTTCTTATAAAACTTTCGGCTCTATGGATATATATATATATATATATATATATTTTGGCCTTATTGTTTATGTAAATACATGCATTTTCCAACTAACATTATGTATTTCAAGTCATAAGCTTACTTATTTTACTCATATCAACTGTAGGTCATGTAACATATTGTTGAATTGTAGGTACAATGATTCGTCCCCACGAATCAACTTGAGGTTGTTGTCTTTGAAATTTCTTTCATGCAACTTCTTGTGAATCTCTCACCATATAATATTCCCTCAGATTTACCATTTTTCAACAATTATTATTTCAAAATTTTTCCAAAATCAGGCTTTTCAAAAATTTTACACATTAAAATTTGAATAATATAGTCCAAATTTGAAAATATGATCGAGGGTTCGACCCAACAGAAATACACACTTGTTCGACCTTATAGATAGGTCGAATGAAAATCAGAAACTTGGTTCAACCTCTTGGATAGGATGAATGAAACACATAGATATTGGTTCGACCTGTCGTGAGGTTGAAGGAACAAGAATCAACTGGTTCGACCTAAGTGAACACCTCGAATATATATGTAACTAGCTTATTCGACCTCTCAGAAATTCGTTCGACCTAAAATTAGCACAAATCAAAACAAATTTTCACTCAATCGACCTCTCGACTGTTTCATTCGACCTATTTGAGTGTGTTCATCATCTTCAACCTTAAGAACACACAAATCAGATCTGGTTTTGAAAAACTTTCACCAAATGTAATGAAAAATGATAGGTTTTGTTTGGAATCTATTTTAAACAAGTTTTTGTGAAAGAATCTTTGTAAACAACATTAAAATTAACTCAAATTCAACCAAAAACCATGTTTTTATGAAAAGCTTCAAAATTTCAAGGGTTTGAACTTTAAACTAGAATTTAATCTGTTTTCATCAATTCAGATCAGTTTGCAATCGTGAAATCGAGCCTATGCTCTGATACCACTTGTGAAGTCGTTTTAGGATCGTATATACGAACCGTGATCTCACGAATACCATCCGTAGGGTGCGGAATCCCCTCCGGTTGTGCAAACCGAGTAAGAAATAATCAGTAACGATCGTGATGAAAATAGAATACGAAACACCGAGCAATTTCGTCATACCCCGCCAAGGCGGAAACACGGGATGTAACGACCGAAATGTTTTCAAGCACAAGGTTCAAGCAATCACAACAATTTATTTCAAAATAGTACCACCGGGTAGATGGACATTGTCATTGATTATTTAGAAAATCACCATGGCGTTAACAAAAGAGAACACGTGTCTATTACTCTCATGACTAAATAAGAATAGGACAACAAGGCAAAACCATCAAAGTGGTACCACACAGTGCTTGCTCGAACCTCTCCCTCAAATCCCTGTGGCTCGCTCTCCTCTAGGGGCTCTGGTAATGGGTCAATGGGCTGGGTAGGCTTAGAAAGAGAAAAGATAGGAGCTCTAGCAAGTATAGCAATGACGAGAGATGGTCGCACCCTCTTTCGAGGTGTACACTCTTGAGTGTACCTCGCGAAGTATCTAAACGATAATAAGGGTTGAGACTAGCAGGAGTGTGAGAAACAAAAGGGGTGACAGAAGGATGGGGGTCAGCAATTGCTAGGGGTGGGGTATCATCATCTGCCTCGTCGTCGGAAGTACGTCTAGGGACCGGAGGCGGGTCAATGTCTATCTCAGACTCGGAAATCCACCCATTATGATGGGACTCAGGGGTGGCTGGGTGAGGGGTAAGTCATCCTCCTGGGAATCATCTGCCAAATAATCTGGCTCTGACTCAGGTGAAGAAACGAGATCAATGGTGATGACCATGTTTCCCTGTCATGACATGCATATATATGTAAATAATCACGTATATAAATAAACAAACCATCATACCCATATGTCTTCATGGCGTGGCTTGGGATTTGAGAGATGCAAGGCGTGATGTCGTGGTACTTTGTGAAAACGTTTCGAAAATAGGTTTTTAAGTTATAGTTGACTCAAAAGAATCTTAGTTCGCTATAATCTTGGGCTCTGATACCAATCAGTCACACCCCGCCAAGGCGGAAACACGGTATGTAATGACCGAAATGTTTTCAAGCACAAGGTTCAAGCAATCACAACAATTTATTTCAAAATAGGACCACCGGGTAGATGGACATTTTCATTGACTATTTAGAAACGTCACCATGGCGTTAACAAAAGAGAATACATGTCTATTACTCTCATGACTAAATAAAAATAGGACAACAAGGCAAAACCATCAAAGTGGTACGACACAGTGCTTGCTCGAACCTCTCCCTCAAATCCTTGTGGCCCTCCATCTAGTTAACTGAAACACATGCATAACGAGTTTTGTCAACAATAATGTTGGTGAGTTCATGGGTTTTGTTTGTATTGAGCAAACCCAATGTGTAATTCGTGTAATGACCAATCATATGCTAGCTAGGCAAATGATCACTGTGCGAACCATGAGTCCTGTAACCAAACCTCTTGACTGTTGTGCCTCGCGCATTGTATACTAAAATACAACGTATGTATTGTAGAACACTAACACTCTTTTGCATGTGGCAGCTTAGAGCGACTAACCATGAGTGGGGGTGTCAACCCAATAGATCTATTAAAGTGTTCCATGGCTGGATGTTTAGCTAATGGTTACAGTAAACGATGTACAAGGACTAGTGAGCTCATGAACCAAAATGTCTCATGTTCCACCTGGTAATCATGATAGAATGTACACACACTTGAAAATGATACAAGTATTGATGCATGTATTTCCCCCAAAATGAAAAATAATAAAAAGGGGCCATGAAAACTAACCTGATAGCAGTGTAGGTGGTCTAGGAAAAACTGTAGATGATCACCGTCTGACAAATGATACCCTATGATCATTATGGACATGGTAAGTAGTCTATCCTTGTTTATCATACAATTTGTTCACCCAACATTTGTGATTTCGGTTATTGTGTGATTGATTTGTGATAGATAAGTATCTTAACATATGTTTAGACCTTTATACTACACCATTTGAGGTTAACACATGCTTTGGCCTAGCGTAACACATGTTAGCTCATGGTAGCCGATGTGTTCTTATGGTGTAAATGATAATGCCGATTATCTAGTGAACTATCTTGGTTGTTTTAAGCTTATTCGAGTCTTGGGCTGTTATAACATGACATATTGTGAGTCTCGTAACAAGTTTAAGCTTCGATTATTATGTTACTAACCTTAGCTTTAAACTTAAGCCAAGTATACTTAGACTAATGAAACCCGAAATGATCTAAGTTGTATTTGGTTCCAAAACATAATTCAACTACTCTTGAATATATCAAAGTCAATTACATGGTTGTTAAAACAAGGTCTCGTGAACAAATGCTAGTATTGAGACAACGTGCATAAGATTTATACATCTAAAAGCATTGTTTTGTAATCTACGTTCTTGCAAAGTGGTGTGTGCCTAATCATGGTGTGCTATGACCGAGTATCGGGTATAACAAGAGGACACATCGAATGAAAAGAGTTTATAGTGTAGTGTATCTTACCTAGGAGGCTTAGAGAGTCGTGTGTTTGCTCCCTTGTTCCTTGGTCTCTTCGGCTTGGTGCTCCCTTGGCTTGGCCGATTGGTTGCTTAAGGTGTGTAAGTGTTTGTGTTGAGTGTTGGTGTAAGGAATGAGGTTGAATGGTGAGGCCTATATATACTAGTTTGTATGGCAAGCTATCCTCTATGGATTGAAGTTCATGGATAAAGTTTCTTACTAGTTTGGTGTAAGTCAAGAGGTGTTCTTTGTCTATAGCCAATTGGATGAGAATGAATACAAGAATAGGTGTTGTTCTTGCATAGGTTTGTGTATTGTTTATGTGTCTTATTCCTTAATTGGTGAAAGAGCATGTGCTTATTAGCTAGGGACTTAGGCGATGGGTTAGAGAAGACAAAGAGGGAAAGGGGTTGACTTGATTAGAAGCATGTTAAGGTTTTGGAAGCTACCTATTTTAGTGTAGGTGTTTGATAAGTCAACTCAACTCTTGTTCCTTCCTATGTGAGCGGATTCTAGGTATAGATATATGTAGAAGGTGGTTAGCTAGGTGTACAAAAGTCTATGTTTGTCTTGTTTCCTTCTTTGGTGATAGTTTACCATTAAGCACAAGGCATGTGCCTTCTTAATGTTCTCGGCCGATCTAGGACAAAAGGGTAGGAGGGTAGCTTGGTTTTTGATAGTGATGGATCATATCTAGGTGGTTTTCTACAAGTTCCAAGGTACATGATGCTTAGCCAATGATCTACCTACACAATGGTTCCTTGGGAATGTGTTTTCGGCCGCCACCTTGTATGAAGGTGTGTTATTGGATAGTGACATTTCCTAGTTCCAAGGTTGTTTCCATGTGTCCTTGTGGAAAGGTTTAGAGCCTTGGGTGGTGTCATGAACTTGTGTTTATCTAATTGGATATAAACTTAGGGTGATGATGACTTCTCTTTGACTTAGGGATCGGCTAGGATGGGTTAGAAACCTTAGGTTCACATAGCATAGTGTTAGATTGATGAGATGTTTCCTTGGAATGATGGATTGGCCGAATTCATTGGATCAAAGGAAAGAGACTTCTCATTCATGAGTTTGTGTAGGTATAGGGCCGAGTAGGTGTCCATGTGTTCGATCATATATATGTATATATATATAGGGAACTTAGACAAGGTAGATAGGTGCAAAGTGGTCTTATCTTATGTTTGTTTGGTCTAGTGTGGTGCCGTGTGCATGTATGTATATATATATATATATATGTATACATACCTCTTTGGTTATGGTTTGTTGTTGGTTTTGTTAAGTTAAGACACAGGAATGTCTCTTGGGTGTTGGATGACGATATTAACATGTATTTTGTTCACTAGATATTGTATGTTTAGTAATTGATAACCCTTGATAGTTCTTGTTTTCTCATACATGTGTTAGAGATGCACTTTGTCATGTGTTAGGGTGTATTAGTCTCTTGAAAGGCTTGTTTAAGAGATTATTCGGGTGTTGTATGACCAAACAAGTGCCCAATGTTGAGTTATCTGATTAACTCTGGCTTTACTAGACTGGGGGGGGGGGTATAGTGTATGAAAACTATCTAGATATGCACATATAGATAAATCAATAACTAGACTATGTACTAAACTTGACCTGGTTTGTTGACTATTGTCACAAATTTCCATAACTTGTATATTAGATCAAAAGTAGAATATTACAGATCAAAACCTAGACCTAATACATAGACTCTCTCAAACTAGGATAAGATCAAAATGATCAACCCTCTCTAAAATAACTAACTTATCCTCTATATATAGACTTTTGGTTCGACCACTCGAAGGTTCGAACCTGTTCATTCGACCTAGCGATGGTGCGAACCAAAACCTTTAGTTTTGCTTGGACCTCAAGTCTATCCAAATGTATATTATTTGTTCCTCAACATTCTGTGCCGGGTCACTAGCTGGGGACATACACGACTAGTGCACTTACAAATTTAAGTAAAAAATAGAAAACTAGTTCGGAGTTTCTCTTTCCCACATCATCCGTGTTTAGGATAAAAAATAAAAAAAATTACGAAAATCTATAAAACGCTGCTGCATATGTGTAGTATAACCTAAAAACCTAAACCCCCACCCCTAACTTACCCCCAACTCATTAAGGGGGAGCTTTTGATTTCATTTTGCACACATTGATAGTTTGTTCACGGTGCTTTCAGGTATATGCTCATGGATTTGTGGATGTTTTTTATCGTGTAAATCGATAGAATTGGGGATTTTTTATCAAAACCTAATAACAATCTTCATTGGACCTTTCATACTCAAATTGAACTTGTTTTTCTTGGTCTGGTAAAGTTATCAATAGTTTTAGGGGGAGATTATATCATAACCTTGCTTTAAAACACGATAATGAGTGTTTTGATTGATTCACGATCCCTAGGTTATTAGAAAACAATCGATAATTTGATTTTATTTAAAACTGATGTTTGATAGTGATTTATCGGTGGTCTTAGAACATGAGAATTCAAAACTCCAAGTTTAAACATGTCCAAGTGATCAATCACTCGGACTTATTGTTTTTCATTTAGACCTCCGATGGTATGAATGAGAATCAAAATGACCAAAAGTGTTGAATTTTAAATAGAATTATCATTTTATTCATTTTTGATCATCATAAAATCTAATGACTGTGTGTTTGTGTAGAAATTTCAGAAATGGCAGATTTAAAGTTTGAACCAAAGCGTAACAATTGTGCTTATTTAGGAGATGTTGATGGAAAGTATGAAGTTTTTCAAGGAATAATCGATTATCTCAGAAGGTCGAGGATTGTTTGTGCTATTTCTCAGCCATATCCTATTTACAAAGACCATCAGATTGAATTTTGGAAGAATGCTTGCTTGGACTTCTTTGATGGCAAATCTGTCATACGTAGCAAGATTCAAGAGAGAGAACTGCTAGTTTCAGAAGAAGATTTACAAAGAGTGCTTCAATTGAAAGATAAAGAATCCGACCTGATCAAATTATCTTGGAAAGTTCAAAGAGGATGCTTTCTTCGTGCAAAATATTTCGGGAGGATTACTCATTGTCAACTTCACAAGGGGAATGTGTGTGTTCCTTTCAAATATCTTCTGCATGTGATTATTCATGTAATTGCACCTAACAAAGGGGGATTGATGTTCTGAAAGACACTACATGTTCGATGGTAGTTGCTCTAATGTTGAACAAAGAGTTTAATATTTCTGGGATGCTATTTTATCATCAAAAGGAAGTCTTTGATGTTACTAAACAAGACAAGTTCATGATGTATCCAAGATTTTTACAGATGATTTTTTATGAGAAATATCCATATATGATAAAAGAATCTTGTACAGATTGGTAATCAAGATCATATGGATATTTTGACATTGAATAGACTCATGTCTTTTAGAGGTAAAAAGGAGAATGAGAAGCCGCCGATAAGAACGTTATTTGGCCATCTAGTGAATCCTGGCTATGTAACACCTAAAACGGACGAGTGGAGGAATGTTAGAAGTTATTCTGAAGAAGATAAGCCTTTAGTTCCCGTGACTGGTGATGAGAGAGCTAAAAGAAAAACCAAGAAAAAGTCAAAGGTTATGTCAAAGAAGAAAGAAAAAGAAATAGAAAGTTCCTCATCTGGGAAAAAGAAAGGAAAGAAGATTATGTTGATAGATGAAGATACTGAAAGTAATGATTCTTTGGAATTAAGTGATTCAGATGTAGAAAAGACTGAAAGTGAAGTGGAAGCAGATCCCAAGGCTACTGGTGATTCTGTGAAAACTCCTAATCTTATGGATGAATTGGTTGGTGCTCAGTTACAAAAGGGTTTTGATAAAGATCCATATTTTAATCTTGAAACTGAAGCATTAGATTTTCAAGGTTCTCTAATGGCTTCTAAATCTACGAAACATGGACGTCTGAAGTCTATTCCTAAGAAGGAATCAAAGTGAATGAAAAGAAAGAAAGATTTGGAAATTTTAATTAAAGGCACTGGAACATCAACAACAACTACTCCTGTCAACAACAACTACTTCTATAACTTCTCCACTAAAAGAAGGTTCTGAGTTAAAGAAGAGGAAAATATCAAAAGAAAAAGAGATTGTTATAGAGAAACCAGCAACTGGATCCTTACAGCAAAATCCGTCAAGTATTTCTAAGTCTTTGAAGAAAATGCTTACAAGTTTTGACAAGACATCATCAGCTAAACAACCAGAATCAAGTTCTCAAGCAACTGCTACTATTTCTCAAGATGCATTGAATCTAATGCAACAACTGATTGCTCGATTAATGAAGTCCTTTGATGTTCAGAAACTGTTATTGTTAAGAATCAATATGAGATTAATCAGCTGAATGAAGATGAGAAAAATATGTTGAAGATAATTGCTAAGTCAAAGGAAAAGCAAGATGAGCTAGAAAATTGAGTTACTGATCTAAAGCTTGAGAATTCAAAGCTGCAGTTATCAAATGTGAACAATGAAAGGTGTAGCATTGCAGTGGAAAAAGAGAATAAGAAATTGAAGAAAATCATCAACAAGCTTTATGAAAAGGGTCCAAAATTGAAAGGTAAAGATCAGGAAGAAGAATCAGATGAGGAATCTGAAGATGAAGAAAAAGATGATGATGATTTTAATGATGATGGTGATTCTAATGATGGTAATGATGGTGATAATAAAGATGATGAAGGATCAACAAATTCTGATGAAGTGGGTGATAATATCGAGAATTATTCATATGAGAGAAGATAGAGGAAAGGAGAAGATACATCAGCTGGTACTAATCAAGGTGGTTCGGGTACAATGACAGAAGCTAATACAGAATGTCTGAGAAAACTGATCAAGAAAGGATGCGTCTCAGCTAAATTTACTTCAAAGTTCAGAGATATTTTTGTTAATGATGATATGAAGATGTTTCTATAATACCAAGATCCTGAACTTGAAGATGCAGAAGTGAACAGCGAGATGACTCAAGAAATTTTAGAAGGTGTTTCATAACAAGCTGGAATGAGTCTTGAAGATTTGATACAATAACAACAACTTCCAGATATTCCACTTGTTTCTCCTGGTAATCATTCAGACGATAAGAACGTGGATTTTGATGAGATAGAGATTGAAGACATTTCTCATGAGGAATATCCAGAATATTATAACTTGAAAGATCAAACTAGCGTTCCGTTTGTGAATGATGATGTTATAAAAGAAGCAGAGAGTGTGGCTGACAAGAAAGGTAAAGATGTGTTTGATGAAATCTTTACCGGAGATGAAAAAGAAGATGTCAACAAGCAGTCTGATGCTTTAAAGAATTATCTTAGAAGATTGCGTGAAGAGGTTGATAACCCTCCACTTCCAGCCATTCAAGGAGAATTTTATAGGTATCATAACCAGAGTTTCAAAGGCAGAGCTATAAGTTGGAAGTTCTTTCCACAGCTTCGCTATGTTAAAATCAAATGGGAGAGGGGTATTCTTTATTTCACCAGATTTCATGTGATCAAGACTCTTCCTTATTGGGCTATTAGAGATGTATGTCGACATAAGCTTTTTGGAGTAATTGGTTTACTTGAATGGATGACAAAGAAGATGACCATAGAAATTCAGACAAAGTGGGACGTGTTTAGGCCACAATATCCACACAGAACTGTTCACAAGAAGATTAACCGAATGAAAAATTTGCCATATGTGACTCTGAATTACAAGCCGGCTGATTGTATGAAGAAGATATCGTTGATGCCAATTGAACAGAATATTAGTGAAAAATTTGCATTCTGGTTTTACGATTAGAGGGTAGGTGAAGCGGTGATTGTGATGGATGATGATGACAAATCTAAGATGTGTTAGAAGATCAGATTGTTTGATCCGATGTGGTTGGCTAAGTGTTCGAGGAATGATATTGACAGGTTGTATTTCAATCCAATTCACTTTGACGCACTAGATATTGAACAATAATGGAGATTTCAAGCGTGCGTTTTAAATTCATTCAGGTTGTGACAACAAAGGGTTGTTGGGAAAGTTCATAACGAACTTGCAGAAGCAAGTGCAAAGAAGTGCTGCTAGAAAGACAAAATTTGCGAAAGATAAACTGAAGGGTATTCAAAGAGATAACAAGTGAAGAACCTGAGCTATAGACATGGGGGAGTTTGTAGATGCATATTCATATATGTGTCTGTAGCTTTCAGAAAATCAAGAACGATGATTGAAAAGTGTCGAAAATTTTTGAAGACAAAGACACATTCGGACCATCGTGGGTACGAATGAGATTATATAGGGATGAATGAGAACTAGTTTGTCTCATTCGGGTTGATAAAGGTTCGAATGAAGCCATTCATGCTTTCGATAGCACATCTAAGAATGTCTATACATAGGTATTTTGGATACTGGTTTTAGAAGTTAGTTGTCGGTTGGTCATTTGCCTGTTAAGCGCCAAAGCTTTATCCTGCAACCCTAGTTTGAGTTGTTTATCTCTAATCAAGTTTGTAATCGTTAATTATTTAGATCAACGTTGAAAATGATTTCGTGTGCATACATACATCGATTATATGTTAGTGCATTTTTTGTGTGACAAACGTTTCTCTAGATCAGTATCGTTTTTGTTTTGGTTGATAGGTTTATTGTAGCATAATTGATCGTGCTATAAGACAAGTATGATAGTCTTTTTTGTTTAAACCCTTGCAAACATGTTAGTAAACGAATTTAGTAGATAAGCAAAGTTGGTGGTAGGCGAAGATGCCTTTTGGCATCTTCGCTAATCTGTTCGTGGGGTTGTATCTTCACTTGAAACAGGTTTGGCCCATGCAAGTATAAATAGCTTGCATGGGGTGTAGACTAGGGTTGGTTGGTCAAGTTCTTGTAAGTTGATATCATTGCTACTGAAAGTTACCAATACACAAGATGGTTTTAAAGTATTTTTGTGTTCGTGTTGTTTCGTTTGATTCATTGTTTGCATAAACATCTATCAAGGGATTCCGCACCGTGATAGATCTGATCTAACTTGCATCGATCCATTCCAAGGACCTACAATTAATATCAAAGCATTTACACTCGATTGTACGGTTCAAGTTTGATCTTTGCAAATATTGAATCGATTGGAACGTGTTTTACATTAAAAACTTCTGTTTTCGGGTTGTTTTAATCATTATTAGTCATTCTAAATTGTCCCAGATTGTTTTAATAGAGTTTTTGGTGTTTTAATAAGTGATTTTGGTCCAAAAGCGATCTAGGGTTCGTAACAGTGTAGATAAACGAACCTAGGGGATAAGGAGAAGATAGTCTATCTTTGTCTGGTGCATATTCATTTTTAAACCAAATTCGTTTATAGAACATCTTCGTCTATCAGTCAATTTTGTTTTAAAGCATCTTCACCTGATAGTATCTTCATTTATCTGTAACTTCTTTGGGTATCTTCGTTTGTCTGCCAACTTTATGAAACGTGTCTGCTTATCAGAATACCATTCGGACTTGACATTGGACTGTTGTTTGGACTTTGAACTCGGACATTGGACTTAAAACTTGTATTTGGACATTAAAAAAAACTTAAATCATATTAAACTTAAATAAAATGTCGACTTTAAACAAGTTAATCGAAATGGACCATGAAGTAGGAAAGTCTAACTCATCACCAAAAATGATTTCCGTTAATGATTACTATTGGTGGAAAGACAGGTTTGAAGAATGGGAAAGGTTTTATAATATGAGAGCATGGATATGTATAAGAGACGGATACTCAAAGCCTACTAGAAACGTAGAAGGTAGGAATGTTACTGTGGCTTTCAAGGACATGGATGAAGAGGAGAAGTTGATGTACAAATCTGAGAACAAGGTAAATGCTGCCATTAATATGAGTTTACCACAAGAAATCTTGCATACCTTTAGGAAGTACACAGATTCTAAAGAACCGTCAAAGGCTCTTGAGATGAGATTTGAAGGGAATGAGAATATTAAAAAGAATAGAGCTGATTTGCTGAAGAAACAGTTTGTTGTTTTCAGGGCGCTTACAGGAGAAACCCATGAAGAGATTATAACTAGATTTTATCATCTAATAACTGAGTTAGGCAACCACAAGATATAGTATAAAGAAGTTGAGCTTAGTACTAAAATACTGGATGCTCTGCCGGCTAAATGGGAGGTCTACACTCTTTTGATCAAGGAGAACACAGACTTTGAAAAATATACTCTCGATGAAGTGGTGGGAAAACTGAGAGCTTATGACCTAGCTATGCAAAGAAAAGATGTTGGTTAGGATCAGGTTCAAGATCTGGGAGTCTATTATGGAAAATCGTCATCTAAGGGCTCGTTTAGCAGCAGTGGGAATGCAACTGCATTCTTTTTTGGCGACAACTCAGGAAATATTATCTTAGATGTTGATGGTGAAGTTTGTTTTGTTTCTGTTTTAGGTGAATCGACCAAGGTTAAAGATATTCCATCTGGAAAGGACAAGGGAAAAAGCACTTATGACTATGGAGAATCAAATTCCGAGTGTAACCGCAAGTCCTAGAAGTCAATGCCAATGAGCGTCAAATCAGCTGAACAGCAGCTTGCAGTTTTGTCTTCCTTTGTAGCTTCTTACGAAAACTACATACAAGGTAAGGTAAATGATCTGGCAATTTTTGATGAAGATTATGATCAAATCGATCTGGATGACTTGGAAGAAATGGATTTGCAATCGAACCTAGCAATGATCTCACGAAGAGCCAAGAGATTCATGGATAGAACTGGAATAAAGCTAGTAGGAGGTCGAGTTGGGTTTGACAAGTTGAAAGTAAAGTGTTACAACTGCTATAACTTCGGTCATTTTGCTAGAGAGTGTTCGAGACCGAAGAATCAGAATCAGAATCAAGGTAACATGGTCAGGCAAAGCTCATCAGTGGGACCTTCTCAGAGCCACAATAGCTCAAAGGCCCTAATGGTAGCAAAGCCTGATGGATCATATGACTAGACCAGTGTGCTAGATGGGACTGATGGTTCAAGCAATTAAGCACTCATGGCTGAGATTGTAGAGGAAGAGACTAAGAATGAGGAGAAACCTGTTGAGCAAGCTTCTGATGAACAGGTTAATGAGACTGAGATAGAAGTGAATGAAAGTCAGACTAAGGAAGCTGATGCAACAGAGACTGAGGGTGAAGCTGAAAAAGAGGTAACTACACATGTGCTGGATATGACAGCATCAACTGAAGGGATGTCTGCAAAAGAATTCATGGCTTACATAGCTGTCACACCCCCAAAATGCCACAGCGGAAGACTTAGCATGGTGGTGAACGGAGGTTGGTATTTAATGGTGTAATAGCAAAGTAACAAGTATTTGGACAATTTATATAAAACTTATATTATATAAAAGTTTTAAAATTTAGACCCAAAATGGATCTAATTATTACAAAGGTTCCAAAGATCATTATTTAACCACACTTCCAAACACTTTATTGCTAAAACACTTGTTATTCCGCCAATTCCGAAGCATTTTATCTTGAACCTGAAAAACACGTCAAAACATTTGTCAACACTAGGCTGGTGAATTCACAGAGATTATTAAATAACATTTTCGTGTACCTTGCAAAAATTTATAAACCCTTTTCGTTTTACCACGAAAAGTCTATCTTTTAAATTCAAGATATAGATTACTAAGACAATCAAGTGGATTCATAAACTAGCTAGGAATATGATTATGTGTTTACGTTATATATGCTCATAATCAACACATGACAATTTGGTTCCCAATAGGTGTTGCACTACACCGAATTTGAAGTAATTTTCCGAACTATGACCAGAGCGACTGGTCGCGGCTAGGGTCGTCAACCCGATGGATCCACCAACACTTTGCTTGCCCTCTATACCAAGGCTAATGATTATGAATGGCCCTGGGAACATTATCTTAAGATTTCTTTTTATTCTCAATTTTCAGTCCCGAAAGGAGGTTATCCGCCCATGTATTCGTACACATTCCACAATTTCCGTTGTCTTTCCCTAGTAATCTATTTATTTTTACAACGTGTTTTTCCCCAAAAATATTTATAAAAACTTTCTAGGGGCTGTGAACTCACCTTGTGATAGTTTCGAGTTATATTTCCAAATGCTTGTTTTCTAGTCGTCCGATTTCCTAATCATGAAAATCGCGTAAACGACTATGTTTCACTTATTTTTCCTAAGTTATTCATTAAACTTAGATTTTTCACACAACATTTTCTAAAGAAAATGTAATCCTTTGAAAATATTTATTTTCAAAACACTTGTTCTTATTTACGACTCGTTGGTGATCATGACTCGTTTTTGGTCCGTTATTTTTATACCAAAACACATAGCACCTTTATTTTATAACCTCACACATATATTTACTTAGCATATATATATATATAGTATCATGCATAAGTTAATTCAACCATTATAACATGCAAGACACCTAGTTACAGAATTAGTCGGTTTTAGGCGATATTTTGGCAATTTCTCGAAATTCCAATTCGTGTGACTTGTAAAAACATGTAGTATTTTAAATATACCTTTATTTACATGTTTTTCTCTTAAAAATACACTTTTAAGACCAGTTCAAAATCAGATTTGTAATTTTATTAAAACAAGCCGAAAATCGCCTTTTTATCGCTTAATCTTGTACCGGACTTTACCAAAACCTAGTTTTTTGAACCAATATTCAAACTTTTTGGTCAAAACAAGTTATTTGATGGACTTTTATGTGATTTTTAGTATAAACAATCAGACCTTAAATTTTCTTTTAAAATCACTCATTAAAGTCCATAATTCAAGCATTTTTAGGTCCAAAATTACCCATTTTCTTATAATTTAAAAATCTAATCATTTTCTTTCAAAAATGAGTCATTTTATACACATTTATAAGTCAAACTTCCTGATCTAAATCAGGTTTTAAAATTTTCATAAAACCTTTAAATTTTCATATGTTTAAGTCCATACTTTCACCAAATGGTTCATAACTTAATATCCATAATCCAAGACCATAATGTGGGTTATCTAAGCTTGTATTTTTATGAAATTTTCTGTTTTAAATTAACATTTTCAAAGTTAAATTCCATATGTCCAAACCATGTTTTAAATCAACCTTATTATGTATAAAACTCATTAAATTATGTTTAATCAAGAAAACTTCATTTTTATACATACATACATACACCTTACGGCATACATACATATATATATAATAATTTTTATTTTTCATTCTTGAATAGAAATCCCACATTCTAATTCTTGATTTATCATCTATGAAGAAGAAATTTAACAAAAATCTCTAACTACACACACACACGGCTATATATATATATATGTAAATAGTTTTGTTTTTCCCATTTTTAACTCATACATTATCATTTTACATCTCATAAAATCATGTCTAATAGCTTGAATCTTGATATCCACGTGTTAGATTAGACATGCAATGATAGATTTAGAGTTAAATTTGAAATACAAACACACACATACATACATAAACACACGGCACACTACACACACATATACATACATGTATAAACTCACGCACACACTCATACGCATCCAATCTCTCTTTTATTTTTAGTAAAAACCATATATTTATATGTTTATTTGTGTGAATTATCCAAGTTTGAGATGAAAGGAATAAAATGAGATGAACAAAGTTAGGGTTTTTACCTTCTTGTGAATAAAATAGAAAATAGCTTGAAACCCTTAAGGAACCTTGCTCAAATCTCCATTTCCTAAGATTTCTTGGATGCTTTTGGGAAAATATGGCTGGATTATTCTTGTTATGAGTTTGAAAAATAATTAGAGAGAGAGGGGTGGTGTGCGACGGTTGTATGGGGAGGAAGGGGAAGAGTTTGTGTGTTAAAGTGGTGATGAATGACTCCTTGGATGAATGCATGTATATATAATCATCATTATGTTACATGAATCATCATTGTAGACTTAGGTGGCAGCCCTTAATCTCGACACACACACCCATATATCATGGATTACTTGTCCTAATCCTAACATTATTAATTCATCACATAGTGGGTATTGGATGTAGATTAGCGGGTATATTACTAGTTAATGCGGCACAAGTCTTTAACAGTTTTAAATACCCGACATACTTAAAAATAATATTTTTGACCCCGGACATAAAATTATATAATTCGTGTTAATATTAGGTGCTATCCAGCGTAAAAATGGCGAATTTCCATAATATAGGCACGGAGAATGCGCGGTATCGCGCGTTGCGACTAAAATCACCATTTTTATACTCTAAATTTATTTCTCCATATTTTTCAACTAAATATGATTGGAAATATTATTTTTAACTTAAATTTCAAATTTCGGACTTTAAATATTACCGGGTCATCACCAACGATCGTATTTCGCGCGCAAAATCGCTACGCGACAAGATTTTTAAATATGACACCTCTAGTCATATTTTTATATATAAAATAAGCTTTTGGACTTAAAATTCACTTTATTAACTTAGATAATTATTTTTAAACATACACTTAACTTTACATTAGTACGGTTAATTCCCTGCTAAAACGCCGGGTGTTACAATAACAGACTTGAACTTGGAAGCGTATAATTTTGCTAATGAAAGAAAATGATCAAGTAGCTAAGCATAATGCTGATTTAGTTGTGCTTCTAGATCAAGAGAAAGAGTTTAATCTAGGTAATAAGATTAGAGAAGGGAATCTTAAAACATCCCTAAAAGCAGTTAAGAAAGATCTCAAGGAACTGAACTATACGCTTAAAGAAAGGATATATTACCTTAACTTATCTCAGTTGGCCTTAGTTAATAAACAGGAAGAAATCGCTAAGAAGAATGATGAAATAGATCAACTTAATGTTAAGGTAACTGACTTGAATAGGCAAATAGATTAGGTTTGAAGCTCAAAGTATCTTAAAACTGCCCTGATTGACTCTAGGAAAGACAGGAGTGAAAATGGTGGTTTAGGTTACCAAGATGTACCACCTCCTGCAACTGGAAACTACTCGTTTCTTTCATTTGAAAAGGAGGTGATAGATGAAATTTGTAAGCGTAAGCATGTAGAAGTAAAAGTTGAGTTGAATAAGAAAAATGATAGTGTTGTTAGTGGTAGTTCATCCAACGTGCCTGAGGATGAAGAGACAGGTGACAAAAAGCCCCTTGAGAAGCGATCTTGTTTTAAATGCCATTAAAAGGCACATGTTGCAAGCATGTGCACTGCCAAGAAGAAAGAGAGTACTACATCAACTGATGCACATAAAGGTGAGACTTCTACTAAAGTAGAAAGCAGGAACGAGGTAAGTAACTTTGCAAAGAAAACTTTGCAGAGGAAAGAGGAAATTAGAAAGAGAAGATGATGGTGGGTCTAGGGATCCTGGCAAGCGACCATTAGACAGAAATTTTGAGAGGCCTGCGTTTGTCCTTAGATAGGTAACTGTTGGCCATGAAAGCACATATGGTGTTGTTCCCACTAAGCATGCACCACATGCTAATGCCAACAAATACCAACCATGTCACAGATAACAACGTCACCAAAGTCCACAACGTGACAGATCAAACAATTTAAACAATCAAAATATACAAACTAGTTATAGGGATAGACCTTATTCTAATAACTGAAACTTTTCAAGAAATAATTATAATCAAGGTTACTCCAACAGAGGGAGTTATCTGCAAAATCAATATAATCAGCCTGTGAATCAAGGAGGATATTACACTCCTTAGAATCAAAGGCCCTACAACCATTACAACCAACCGCAAAGAAACAACCCACCAAGGTCCAGGACTCTAGAGGGGAGCGATGGATACTGGTGGGAGTTTACTTTTGTTGATGAAATTGGACGACCCAAGACTTTGATAGCTTGGGTCCCCTTCTCTAACTGATTTCTTTGTGAATGCAGGAGCTGCTAAGGAGGGTTATCAACTAGTGGTATATTGATAGCGGCTGCTCCAGGCATATGACATGGGAATTAAGGTTGTTGATCGAGTTTATGAAATGTGATGGAGGTTATGTAAACTTTGCTAGCGCCAAAGGCGGGCGCATCTCCGGAAAGGGGAAAGTCACGAATGGCAAGATCACCCTAGAAGGAGTTAACTCTGTTGTGGAGTTAAAGCATAATCTCATGAGTGTCTCTCAGATTTGTGACAAGGGGCATTCGGTGCATTTCACCATGACTGAAGCGGTAATGTTGAAACCAGGTGTAATAATTCCAAAAACGTGGATCATCATGAGGGCTCCTAGAAGAAATGACACGTACATCATGGATATGAGTATGCATGACAAGACTTCAGAGTATACCACATGCCTTTTATCAAAAGCATCTACATCAGATTAACTACTATGGCATAGAAGATGGGACACATCCACTTCAGAAAGCTGGACTACATTGTCAAAAACAGTTTAGTTACAAGTGTTCCCTTAATGAGCTTTGGGGTTGAGGATAAATGTGTCCCTTGCAAAAAGGGAAAGCAACACAAGAAACCAAATCACCCAAAAGCTGTTAATTCCATCTCTGCTCCTTTCGAACTACTTCACATGGATCTATTCACTCTAGTGAATGTTAGAAGCATTGGTGTAAAATACTATTGCCTTGTGAAAACTGATATTATTCTAGATTCTCATGGGTGTTTTTCTTAGGTTCGAAGGATGAAACAGGAGAAATCTTGACATACTTCATTCTCAAGTAGAGAATCTCTTCAACACCACTTTAGAGGATCAGAAGCGACAACGGCTTGGAGTTCAAGAACATGACAATTTCAGTCTTTTGCATTTGCAAAGGAATTGAACATTATATAGGGGTTATATATATAGGGGAGGGTTCAATTAAAAACTCATTGTTAGGGAAAGAACTTGAGAACTCTATATTACACATATGCAATATATCATATGTTGTATATTAGACATATGTAATGTATAATTATTGCATATGTGTAATATACATATGTTACATAGATGCAATACATATTACACATATGTAATATATAAATTATAACATATGTTGCGCATATGCAATATATCATATACTACACATGTTTAATATATATTACACATATGCAATATACTTAATATATGATATATTATACATATGTAATATATCATATGTTACACATGTGCAATATATATTATATATGTGTAACATATTATATTGCATAGGTATAATATATATTGCACATGTGTAACATATAATATATTACACATGTGCAATATATACTACACATATGCAATATATGATATATTGCCCATATGTAATATAAAGTTCTCGAGTTCCCTCAATAAAATGAATTTTCTATTGAACCATCGCGCACACACACAAACACACACACACACACACACACATATATATATACATATATATATATATATGTATATACTTATAGGATTAGGTTCAAATGAAAATCACCCTTTCGCGCAAGAACCGCGAGAACCCCGACGTAAAATGTGAATTTAAAAAAAAAATTCCCACCGGTGTAAAAACGAGTAACCTCGACGTAAAAAAAATTAATTTTACAGTGGTGTAAACGACCATGGCCCACGCTATTTTGTCTTATTAGGAAAGGGAATATTCCCTTTTCTTTTTTATTCAACTTTAATTGTGGACCACAAATTTTTTGGATTAAAATAAGTGTGTGGTGGAAAAGGTGGTTCCTTAGTTCTTGCATGAAAGTGTGGTTTTTATTTTAACCTTTCCCTATACGTATATTTACATAAATATGGAAATTTATAGAAATCATTGACATGCATGTATATAAATACAAGAAGATTATGGTTCTAAAATTTTATTCTAATGCGCATACCCGTGCAAACGTGTTTAAATTTGTAAAATAAGTATCGTGCGTATTTGCTTGATAATGTGCACATATGTATAATCAAAATAATGATAATGATAATGTATACATGTGCATAATTTCAAATATATAAAATAAAAGGAAACTATATAATAGGTGATTGTGAAAAACAATTGGCTTAGAAAAATGAGTCGTATAGAATGGTTCTTATAGTTCTCAATTAGCACTTGGTTCTCCTAGAACCATTGTAACACCCCAACCGGGATGGGCTGACGTGTCACAATAGCATTGGTTCAGAAAGACATAATTCCATTTACTACTTGTCAAAGGTACAAAATATTAGACAATTTAACTTAAGATAACTATCAGTATTAAATGGGTTTACCTAACATCCTTAGATTTATTCCTAAGCTTTATTTTCTCTCTTTATCCCGCCCAAGGTAACCTGTGGACCTGTGAATACAAAATTTTTTTTACGGAATGAGCCGAATGCTCAGTATGGAATAATAGGCCTGAAATAACTACCAAGAAATAAATATTTACAGAGACATGATCAAGACGTAACGTATCAAATGATACGATGCAGAGTAAATTAATAAAGTCGTGCCATGCGGATGAACCCATGAGCTAAACATGAAACGTGACAATACGCAAGTAGCTACTCCTGCATATTTATCACATGAGGTGGCGAGTTGGCATACCCGTTATCCACCTCCATACATACATAAATCCTAGGATCGATCCATACGCCTCCTAATAGCCATATGTACCACACTTGTACTTAAGAGATGCCGTGAACTGATCCCACCGTCACGGGTGGTGCACATGTTATCGATGCCGCAACAATATGCTCGTGGGACACTCCACGAGAAGCGGAACTCATGGTTTCAGAGTACAAAGGGTCTTATTCAAAGAATTCCATAACAATAGTAACATATATAGTCTTAACAACATGAAACTTATATTAGGAACATGCGATAATGAGTACGACAACTTAAATCTATCGCATGCTATCAAAGTTAATCCAATATTCAATATCATAATAAGAACATGAACCGAACGGACAGCCAAATGAATTGATGTTTTAAAGACGTGAGGAATTTTCAAAGATACACAAAATCAATGGGTTGATATTTAACAACTGAATAGGAAAGCAACAAGGAGTGGGGTAAGGATCCGTACCTTTAATGTTTAAAAGCCATGCTATGACTTTGCTCACGAGCTTTGGTAGTTATCTTGGCAGTATGACCACGCCACTAGATCTTTGAATATCCGACTCGTGGAGAGCGGGTATAATAACACCAATGTTTTAGCTTTATTATTATTAATATACTAATATTTGTTGTGATGTTACTGTACGAGTAACTTTGCAAAGTTGTGTCAATTTATACTTGTAAATTTCTTGTTGCCCAAGTTAATTAGATTCGTAGGTGGACACTTGTTTTCACATGATGCAGTTGATAGCATTAAATCTCCTACAAATTTCTTCCACGTAGCTTTGTAATGGACAACTCACAATTTAGTGCCCAAGTAACTTTTTGCCCAAGTAGCTATACTGAGCTTGTGATGAGTTAGCAACCTCATCCACATAACAACATTTATTCTAATCCATAATTTCTTAATATTGTAGTAGGGATTCGTAGGAAAAATTTGTATACTTATTATTATTATTATTAGTTTAGTTTAAATAATATTTTCTTCTAATAACTCCTAATACTTGACGTTTTATAAATTTTAGAGTATGCCATTAAAATCTGTTAACTTTTCTCTACGTTTCTAGTTAAGGTTTGTTAAAAACGTAGTATGGTCAAATATAATATTTTAATGTTTTATTCTTTTTTCAAGTTTCTTAATAACATATTAATATCAATTAAACTTTCCATTATACCGAACATTTTTGTTAAAGTGATAATATTTAGTTATTTTTATTATGCTTTTACATGTATTTTATTTACACCTCCCTTCCAATAAATTTCTTCGTTGAAATTTAAAGTTTAGACTCAACTAGTAGTTTATATGACAACAAGTATTAGTAAAAATATATTTTTAAGTGGTTCTCAAAATATATGGTCATTACAATTATTTATTTTATTGAACTTACAAATTTTCTTCTAGGTTATTTACTCTATAACCTCTATATTATTAGTAATTCCTTTTTCTACTATTACTTTTAGTTTATAATTTGACGGATATTACAACCATTGCCCTATATATGTATCCTAAATACATTGTATCGACAATTAATATATGTCATAAATCAAGTACTCCCTCCGTCCCAATTTAAATGTCCTACTTTCCTTTTTTGTTTGTCCCAAATTAAATGTCCCTTTCCAAAAATAGAATTGTAATTTCCAATTTTGTCCATAAAAGACAAAACACAATCACCACTTTTGAGGATATTATTCTCATTTTACCACAAACAAACAAAAGATTTTTTAAAATGTGTGTTTTTTGAACTAGGACATTTAAATTGGGACGGAGGGAGTATAATTTATGAGAGACAATTAATATGTATCATAAATCATCATACTCCGTTAATCCCACCAATAGCAAAGCTAAGGTAGGGTCTAAGGAGGGTAAAATGTAGACAACCTTACCTCTACCCATGGGAATAGAGAGACTGCTTCCAGTGACAATTAATATATATCATAAATCAAATATAATTTATAAATCAAATATAATTTATGAGTGTTCCTAAAGAGTATATATCATTTAATATATTTGTCACGGACACAATATCACATATTATTTTTTTATATACTTGATTGTATTAAATCTATTATCGATATCTTTTACATTGTGTATATATGCACCCATTCTAATACCAATTGAAGATAGAAAAATCATTTGAAGAGTCTAACTATGAAGAACATCTCGATTTTGTTGGTCTTTTTACTTGCAAACATAATCGCTTCTACTCATGGTAAATTTTATTTTCGTTGTATTTATATTACATTTTCTTATTTACAAAAAAAACATAGTTTAAAATGAATGTTGTGTGGATGCCTTCAGGGAATGAATTACCGAGCGAAGTAAATGCAGTTTGCACCAAAAGATATCGATTTGTGTGTATCCCCTTCTTATGTGATGAGAAATGCTCACGAGAATGGGATCCGACTGCTCGTGGAAAGTGCATAAGTAGATTAGTTTGTGAATGTTCTAAACCATGTTGACATGAAAACTTATAATGTAATTTACATATTTAGGAAAATAAAGTATTAAATAAACGTTTTGATTTTCATATGAATTGAATTTGTTTATTTAACTTATCGTTTTTGGATAATTTGCATAAATTTTGTTAGTATAGTACATTGTAAGTTTCATTATTTTTTTTATCTCTTTCCCTCTCTATTACCAAACCCATCACCACCACCATCTTTCCCACTGCCACCACCATCGCCATCATCATATGTGACAAGAAATGCACACGAGAATGGGATCTTACTTCTCATGTAATGTGCATAAGTAGCATAGTTTGTGAATGTTTTAAACAATGCTGAAATGAAAACTTATAATGTAATTTACATATTTTGGATAATTAAGTATTAAATAAACGGTTTGATTTTCAAATGAATTGAATTTGTTAGTCATAGTACAATGTAAGTTTCATTATTTTTTGTATCTCTTTCCCATACCTCCGACAATATCTATAACACCCTAAATGATGGCAGAAACATTGGGTCGTACAATAACTATTCAAAAGATCATGTACTAAAATATAAATATTAATGTATTTAAATTGTACTTTCATACAAGAAACAAGTAGTTACAAATTTAAACTGCAGGATTTTTATATTAAGGCTAAACTATGCCCAAAGCTCCTAAATGATCCAAAGTTTGTGAAACTTCAAGCATCAGTAATCTCTACACAATTTATTTCAAATGATTTCAAATGTTGTTTGAACATGGAAGTTAACGTTAAGAAATTGATAAAAAAAACAAATAATGAAACTTACAATGCTCTATGACTAACACATCGTGATATACCAAAGATGAAGGGTTCTGTTTTTCATTAGACGGTGTTATTAGATTATATGTCAGCGAAACAAAATTTATCCGTTTTTTAATATTCTGAATTTAAGTAAAAGTAAAATAATAACAATAATAAATAACAACAAGAATTCCAGATTTATAAATTGCAAAGATTTAATATTATAGACATTTTAAAATTTACTTTATGAAAGCTAAATTGGTAAATAATTAATGAAATAATTAAATGTTTTACATATTTTTTGTTAAGGAAGACTAATTTATGAAAGAATAAATTAGTGTTCCTCTTGATATATTAATGTGTTTCGACCCTTTCCTCATCTTGTAAAATTCCTCTATTTTTTCTATAGCCGTTATTTTACAAAACAACTTTATTAATTGTAGGTTTGAGGTTGAGAGAGAGCACTTTGGGGCAGTTAGGGTTTGTGAAATGATGAAAAAGTTGCAAAGTGTGCTATTTATAGTAACAGTTGGTTCGCATCCTCTTGGGGTCAAATGAGTAGATTTGAGGGTAGAATGAAAACCAAGGTTGTTGGTTCGCCCCCTTAAGGTTGAACCAACTTCCTGTTCATAGCTTTTTATAGTTTTGTCGTTTAAACGCGTTTTAACACATGTTAACACATTCTAACACATGAACATGCAATTCTAACATATGTTAAGTATGTCTAATCATATAAACACCATCTAAACACGTATTTACACATTTTACATCATATATGGATCAATTTATGTTTGTCACTTAATTCAATTCATGTAATTCACCAACAACGGGACTTAAGACTCGTGTGTGTGTATGTTACCCCCAATGATCCTCCGAATCATTGAACCCTAGACAATACGTAATGGAAACCGACTCAGCTGACCTTGTTAAGTACATTTGATAAATGTTTTTCGCTAAGGTAGACTTATATGTTTGTAAAAGTATTATCCTGAATATGTCGGGTGTCACATTGTGGGTTCCTTTTAGTAGCATCTAATTCTGCAATACGTTGTTGTCGCATAGCCAATGTCATATTATCCTCATCTTCCTCACCACCCAGCGTGCCCCCAGAAGCACCACACAAACTGTATTGATGGAATCCGCCGCTTTTCGCGTCAAACGAACTCACAGGCTGCACCAAAGGGTAATTATACATGTTATCGAAGCTCTGACCATCCCCTCGGTCTCCTGTTTGTATGTAACCAATGCAAAGTTAGTAAGCTATATCCATGTTCAAAGGGCACCTAAAGATGATCCTAACCGTCAACAAAAGGTTAATAAATTAAACCATACCAAGTTGGGGAATCTCACCACCCATGTCAACTACTGTAGTTTCATCATTTTTCTGTTCATCTATGATGCCTAAGGGATCAATAAAACCTGTCACAACCAACAATTACGTAAGCAACAAGGCATACATAACGCAATTGGCCATGTGTGCAAACAAAACAAACTTACGATTCATTCGAGCAATATCAACACTAAGAGGTTTTTTTTGTCCAACCACATTAGGGACGAACGATGGACCTGCACAATTTGTAAGCGCAATCATATATAAGTTTTACATATTCAACCCTTTTGCACATTTGCAACATGTTAAACTTAATAATCTATAAGTGTTACATATGCAAACCGTCAACACAAGGTTAATAAATTAAACCCTACCAGTTTAGGGAATCTCGCCACCCATGTCAACTACTGTAGTTTCATCACTTTTCCCTTCATCTATGACTACTATTGGGTCAATAAACCTGTCACAACCAACATTTACGTAAGCAACAAGGCATAAATAATGCAATCGTCCATGTGTGCTAACAAAACAAACTTACGATTCTTTTCAACATTATCAACACTAAGAGGTTCTTTTTGTCCAACCACATCAGGGACGAACAATGGACCTGCACAAGTTGCAAGCGCAATCATATATAAGTTTTACATATTCAACCCTTTTGTACATTTGCAACATGTTAAACTTTATGACAATCTATAAGTGTTACATATGCAAACCGTCAACACAAGGTTAATAAATTAAACCATACCACTTTGGGGAATCTCGCCACCCATGTTAACTGCTATAGTTTCATCACTTCCCTTCACCTATGACGCCTAAGGGATCAATGAAACCCGTCATAACCAACATTTACGTAAGCAACAAGGCATGCATAACGCAATCGTCCATGTGTGCTAACAAAACAAATTTAGGATTCTTTTAAGCAATGTCAACGCTAAGAGGTTCTTATTGTCCAACCACATCAGGGACGAAAAATGGATCTGCACAAGTTACAAGCAGAATCATATATAAGTTTTACATATTCAACACTTTTGCCTATTTGCAACATGTTAAACTTAAGACAATCTATAAGTGTTCACAGTATTTAGAAAAAAACACAATCATAAAAAACGCAATGCACAGTACACTGCAAAAACACACAACGACAGCAAAGAAAAATACAATGGAGATAAAATAAAAACACAAAATGGTGGCTTAGAAAAACATAATGGACAGAAAAAAACACAATACACAGCATAAAAAAAATACCGTATTCAGATAAAAACATAATCTCCAAAAAAATTGCCATAATCAGAACTGGAAAAACACAATGAACGGAACAAAAAAACACAATGAACAGACGGAAACAAGAAAATGGACAGACGAAGTACACATTGTGTTTTTTTTCTGCTGCGAATTTGTTTTTTATTTTACTGGACTGTGCATTGGATTTATAGATGGTCGAACAAGGTTAACGCGGTGACAATTTTGTACTTAAAAGGAATCTACTATCTGAAAACAAATAACAAAAGGATGTTTTAGTCTATAACTGATATAACCGAGTTCCCCCATGATTTTAAAACATCCATAACTTTTTCATACGTCAATAGTTTTTGAAAAAAATACACTATATTAACGACCATTTCATTTTCTTTAATTTGAGTAAACTTTCGCCACAGTTTTCTTAATTTTTATATTTTTTATAAGATACATGCTTACACATTCAAATAATCAATAGAAATCATTACATGATTACACATTCAATATAACTATTACAGATTTAATCACGTAATAACGTATAACGTTACAAAATCATATAAAATTATACATGTTTTAAGAATAAAATGTAAATTATGTAATTACGAACTCATATATATTATCTCATAGTATTATACAAGAAATCACATAATAGGTATTTAAAATCACGTAATCCTGTAATACCACATAGTCAACTAGTGTAATGTAATCACGTAAAGTTACAAAAATCACGTAACATTATACTTGTTTCAAGAATAAAATGTATGTTACGTAATTACCTGCTGATATATAATCAAATAAATAATACGTAGTCAACTAGTGTTACGTAATCATTCAACGTTACAAAATCACAAAACATTATACTTGTTTCGAGAATAGAATGTATATTACGTACTATAATATACTCCATAACATTATACAAGAAATGACATAATGTTAAACCAAAAACACATAATCACGTATCTTATGACAAAATTTTAAAAAGTAAAAAACAATAGAAATAGACTACTCAAATATAAGAGAACTAAATGCTTGTTAATATGGTTTTAATTTAAAAAAAACTAGTATCGGTTGAAAAAGTTATAGCCATTTAAGAAAACATAGGGAAGTGGGTTTTTAAATGATGTTACTATTTTATTTTTTCTTATTAAATTATAAACCAAAAATCAATGGCTAAGAATGCTATGTATACTTCGTACGATTTAATTCTTTTGTATTTGAACCAACTCCTATATATATAGGGGTTATATATAGGGAAGGGTTCAATTAAAAACTCATTGTTAGGGAAAGAACTTGAGAACTCTATATTACACATATGTGATGTATTGTAAAATACATCTATTTCCAGTGTATAGTTTGTATAGTTTTCGAGTCATTTAGATGATGTTTTTATTAGTTTTAGGCTTGTATTGGTCTATTTTATTTATTATAGGTTTTTATAGATTTTTATTAGCTTTGAGTCATTTTTAGTACTTATGTATTTATTTTTATTTTGTAGGTGTTTATGGACGTTGGAGCGTAAACGAATAAATTTGGTCAAGTCAAGAACGCTCGAGCCGAGAGAACGAAGTTATAATACTATATTTAAATAACTAGCTGATTACCCCGGGAGAGTCCCGGAGTTGAAAAATGTAATATGATTTAATAAAAATGATAAAAGTAGAAAACATATCAATCGTAAACTCAGTCATACAGATCATTAATTCCCATTAATTTGCGTTCACTGACCTGAACCTTGAAGCAAATGTGGCAATTCATAGCTCACTTAAGCAGTAGCTTCAGCTTTCTATTCATACTCCTATGGTGGCTGAAGAGTACAGATGAGGTTGCGGTCTCCATACATATTGTCTATACGGCTTGTTACATAAAAACACATTAGAATATAAGGAAAAAAGCAGTGTTTGGAATAGGAGTTTTGAAGGTGGGAGCGAGAGACGAACATGTGGTAGGCTAGAACTTAGCGGCATGAAGCCATGGAACAAGGTACGCTGCGTATTCTCTCGAATACGGTTTGGTCCACTTATCAACCATGAGGAGTTGTGGCGGGTGAGGAGCACCCTGCAAATATAATAATTTTCTAATATCACTAATAAAATTCCAGAATAAATTACTCCAAAACAGTCATAATCTGACTACTAAAATACCTTGATGACATTGTTGTTGAGATCAACTATTCCTTTCTCAATCTAAAAATAAAGACTTTACCCTCCACCATACCTTGCTTTCACTTTCAGTTGGCTCAATCATGAGTGTCCGTCAATACTTTTCTACACATACTGTCAACCCTCAACAACCAACAAACTATAAAAACCTCTAATTCAAACCATTATCAACCAAAACTGAACTTACCAGTTACCAATAGTCATTTACTTATAGTTATTTAACATCAATACAGCTGAATTCAAACTTATTGCTAACAAAGATCTACTTAAAGTCTCAAAGTACATAAACATAATCACATCTTTCCAATCCCTCACACTCAATCACTGCATGTCCATAGTAAAATTAGTAATAACTCATATTCCTAACCTAAAACCTAATCACTAATGAGATAAACAATCACTTAAGTAAGCTGCAACTATTTAAAAACTCATCAAATCTCTCTAATCTCTCATAGTCTAATGACTCCTATAATTCCTAACCTAATTAACTAAACAATCACTTAAGTTGGAATCTCTCACATTGAAAAAAGAACTTAAAACCTAAATAAAAATGTGTGTTCTTTACCTTCCGATAGATGAAAAACAAAAAAATTAAACTCAAAGCCAATGGATAGCATCTCATCAATTTCAAAACATAAACCTTTTTAAAGGATTCGACCATGAACCATATTGAAGCTTAAGACATTAAGTAATCTATAAACCTCTATGATATAATGAAGCTGGTGAAAATATGTGCAGAGACAAATCACCTTCACTATTCAAATCACCTATTCCTTCTTTATACTTTAATCACATCAGAACCACATGCACCACATACTGAAGCGAATACCCCAACACTCACATTGGAGATGCATTGTTAATTGGTTTAGGTTAGGTACCACCTGAATCTTTCTTGCATGTAACTGTAAGGCGCTCCCAGGGTATAACCTACTTATTAATATATAATAAAACATAAAAATATGTGTAAAGTAATCGTCAATATGAGAATAAGACAATGGACAATTGTAATTGTTATATTTGCAAAGGTAATGATCACAGTATTCGCTGTAATGTATGAATTAATTTTATTAGATAGAGAAATTTTATATTTAAAATTATACCTCATCCAACTTGAATATTCTTGATGGTGTGTTCGATTGATTGCTTCGAGGCATCTCCACCGTTGTTTATCCAACCATTTAAACCAGCTCTCCACGTGTGCCACACAAAATATTACGATACATAAGATTTGACGGGGCCGGAGTAAGGGTACGATGGTGACGGTGGTGGTTTCCGTTGATGTGTTCTCCATGTATAATGTTCTGTAGTTGGATGTAGGGAATGAGGGGTTTTAGGGTTTGTGGGAGAAAAAGAGGTTATATATGATTTAAATTTAAAGAAATATTTGATTTATTATTATTACTTATTAAAAATCAAATAAATTAAAAACCACTAAAAACATTGAATTATCATGTCACGTGGCACTATAAAGGGGATGTTGAAGGTACCAATGAATGCCACGTCAGCAACATGCATTTCTTTTATATATATAGATAGATAGTATATTAGATATTATAATAATAATAAACTAATATTAATAATGTTATATGTTATAATTATATTAATAATAAATGAAAAAGAAGAAAAGAAAAAATTACCTTAGGTTGGTTAACGCCCCAAAAGCCCAGTGTGTTGAGGGCTCCAAAGATTGTGAGGGTGTTGGGATTCTTATGAGTTTTTCGAAGAAAGAGGAAGGCGGCGGAGAAATATTATAAAAAGACAACAACTGTCGAAAGAAAAAAAAACAAGGAGTGAGATCGACAAAAAGAAAGCAGCAGCAGAACAAGAGAAAAGGGAAGGAGGTCAAGGGTTGAAGCCCAGGTGCGAGCACGGGTCGGTTCTATTTCAATTATTAATATTTTTTCTATTTCAAACCCGTAGTAAACACCATGAATTTGTCTTGCTTTTATTGTTTTGATTTTATCATGACTTTTAGAGGCTAAACTTTGATCCTACCTAGGCGATGATGAATACGCTTGTTTAATTATTTTTCTTTTTGGTTTTGGAATTTTTGGTTGTGCGTGAATTTTAAAGTAAAGACTTAATATTTTCTGGTTTGATGTGTATGCATATTTAGTTTTGTTTAATTAACTTTTATAAACTCCACTTGCGTTTTTGTGAATGTCTTTCATGTATGAATGCGGGTTAGGTTGCGGACAGGGTGTTAGCGACTAGTTTATGGTTAATATCTGCAGGTTATCCATAGGAGTTGTAATTGTTAGTTAGATAATTCTAAGTGTTCTACCAATTCTCAATAGCTGTAAGGTGCGAGATTGTTGGTTTGTCTAGGGTGTTAAATTGCTAGATCTAGAGGCTTTGTGAGAAGATCTTCCTAGTTTCCCTAGCATTCCTTGTAGACCAAGTCTTATCAGAAATATTGTAGTTACCCCTTGCACTTTTGGGTGTATTGTGACTTTCGTGCCGTGAGGTAGACTGTCTAGCGGGTACTTTAAGATTCGAGTAGGTAAGCCTGTGAGGGTAACCTCTCAACCGGTGGTTTAACAGCTTTTAGGAATTCTACGGGTTATATCTTGAGAAGGGTTAGGGTTCCCGTAGTTGACTTTAAGTTTAGTATTTTAAGATCCCTGTTCCACACAAGTTTCATGGCCGTAAGAAACTTATCATTCATGTGTAGGATTCTAGCCTAGGTAGTGCCTTCCCATCATCTGATCACAGTTGCAGTTTTCAGTTCGTGTCTTTATTTATTTTAGTTTTATTTTTTTTATTTGCATTAGTTTGTTAGAAAACCCCCCTTAAGCAACAAAACATTATTATGTCAGTATTTAGGATAAGTAATCGAGTCTAGTTTACGTTTTCCAGTAGAGTCTCGTGGGTTCGATACTCGGACTTACTTTAGCTGTACTACACTGACCGGTACACTTGCCGGTTGTGTGGTTTAGGTTTAGAGAGTCTTAGTTTATAAATTTAAAACTTAGAGTGTCTAGTTTAGGTTAATTTAGTTAGTTTTTACTAAACCACTTTGAGCACATCAAGTTTTTGGCGCCGTTGCCGGGGAACTCTTAGGCGATTGCGTTTATTAGCTTCGATTACACTTATCTGCTATATCAGTGCTACTTGTTGTTTGCTTTGAGTCTGTCTTTTATTTTTATTATATAACTATATTTAATTTTTTTTGTATTTAATCATGTGTGAGATCTGTGGAGGACCCCACTTTACCGTGAAATGCCCAAATGCATCGAGGTATCCCCCAGGTTACCGTGCGAATACGTATACCATGCCATATTTTATGCAGTATCACTGGACAGGACAGAACTGAACACGAAAGAGGAATTTGATGAATGGCTTAGATCATACAGGGAAGAGCGAGATAGGGAACGTAAGGCCATAATCGAGCGTCTAAATAGACCAAATCCCATAGCTCTAAAGGTTCCTTGCTTTGATAAAAATGGGAACTTAGTTGGTCATCATGTTGGCTCCGGCCCGTTAATCCCACTTCCCCCAGGAACAAAGCCACCTCCAGTGGAGATGGAAACAGTTTATCTACACCCTGTTTGTAGAGCTCCCCCTGTAATTGATGATCCTTGTTTATTTGATTCTATGCATGATTTAAATGATTATTTACAATTGTCTTGTGAGGATAATGTTTTGCAGGAATCACAGTTAGAGCCAGAGACCATAATGGACATCTTAGTCCCACCTCTGGTGCCACAGGTTACTATATATGATTTCGGGAGTGACTCTGATGAAGATGAAACAGATGAGGAAGTAGTGATGGTTGAAGATGAGGTAAGTAATGAACCATCTTGGGAGGCAGAGTTTGGTGACGAGTTGGGTGATTTGCCGATTCCAGAAGTAGATAGAGATTTTGACCCAATGGGTGACCTCGACATCTTAGAGCCGTTATTGGAAGGGTACCCGACTGTGGAAATAAAAGAGTCACCAAAGGAAGTTGTAGAAGAAGTGGTGGAAGAGGAAGAGCACCACTGTTGACCCGTGAAGAAATTAGAGGATAGAGTGTCACTGGATCAGCCAAAATCACGGGAGAAGACGAAGAGGCATATGGACCGACACATGTTGAGGGTCAAGAGTTGCAGAGACAACAAGTCCCCACATTACATGCCAAGAATCAAGTTTGGTCCAGGTATATTTAAATATTGGTGGCCCGACCCGTTTACATTCGATACAATATTTTTCAATTCCACTAGTATATTTTTGTTAATTAGTAAGGACCGGGTGGAATTAAACGGGTTGGAACGGGTCCAGATAAAAGAGAAGCCCCTTGATTAAGTTTAAGTGTGGGGAGGCTTTGTAGAGTTTGTAAAAGTTAATTATTTATGAGTTTTTTTTCTTTGTCGTCGGTTTTTATTTTCTTGTTGAATCAGTTATTTTTTGTGAGTCGGTATTATGCTCGGGTTTTGTTTTGCTTTGTTTCTGCAGGTTTGGATTGCACCGCCCGTACTCAATCTCCATTCGGGTGATTCCAAAGTTGTTTATCATTTATCAAGGCAAGCCCAGAGTTTACCATTGTGTCAGAGCCGATCGCAAATGAAATGCTATACGATAGAGCTGGATTGGACTAGAGTGTTAGAGCTTACAAAGAAAAATTAACCAGCTAAGTCTTTTCCAATTTGCCCTTGTCTTTTTATTTTTATATTTTATTTTTGTATTTGGAATTTTTTTTTTTGTTTTGAGTCGTTTTCTATTCCTATATTGAGGGCAATGTAGAATTTAAGTGTGGGGATGGGAAACTGTCGTTTAGTCTGTATATAGAGTCGTTTTGAGTAAAAAAAATTAATTAAAAAATCAAAAAATTAATTGAAAAAAAAATCCCTGATTTTGAAGTTTGCATTATAAAATATGGGAAATGATAGATAAAATCAAGTGTCTGGTTTTCAAATACTATATGTATTAGAAGAATAGATAATCAAAAGCGTGTTGACTTGGGATGTGTGGGTAGGCCCAGCCGGTAGAAAAGTTTCATTTGAGCTAATACACCTAAATATATTAGGATACCTTGTGGGTTCTTATCCAGGAAAAAATGGGGAAGCTGAAACCGCCAATAATAGTATAAGGAATGCCGTTATAAGTTTAAAACCGTTAGAATTTCTAATAAAATATTTGAAGAATAAAAAGAGCTGGATATAAAATAAGGGCAAGACCAATGGTGTCAATTCTAGGGATAGTGACTCCGGACTCGAGTCCCTCTAGGATTGTCTGAAAATAAATATCTAAAAAAAAGCTCATGAATAAATAAGAAATCAAAGCGAAAATGCTAAAGCTTAAGGTGCCTGGCCACTGGGATAGCGACTTGGATTGGTCACACCCTCTGAGTTAAGTATGCTGAGATGAAAAAAAAAAAGAAAAAAAAAGAAAAAAAAACAAATGATTTTAAATTCTCTCGGTTTTCTACATAAAACGGTTAGAAATAGTCAATTGGTTGTTCCTTTTGTTTCATAAGCTTGAGGGGGGATTAGGTGAATCTGTGGCTTCTTTAGTGTGAAACCCTAGGTAGACTAAATGAACCTAAAATTAAACTAACATGGTAAGGGGCTTAGAAACCGGCGGTTGGGTTTAAGAGGACAAGTATATCTTCAATCGCAGTTGGCACGTGATTAGATTTTTAAAATTAAAGTAACCTATGTTTTGAGGCCAGATTATTTGATTGTGATTCCATAGGATAATTCTTTTTCAGGGACGAAAAAGAGATAAGTGTGAGGGTATTTGATGTATTGTAAAATACATCTATTTCCAGTGTATAGTTTGTATAGTTTTCGAGTCATTTAGATGATGTTTTTATTAGTTTTAGGCTTGTATTGGTCTATTTTATTTATTATAGGTTTTTATAGATTTTTATTAGCTTTGAGTCATTTTTAGTACTTATGTATTTATTTTTATTTTTATTTTGTAGGTGTTTATGGACGTTGGAGCGTAAACGAATAAATTTGGTCAAGTCAAGAACGCCCGAGCCGAGAGCACGAAGTTATAATACTATATTTAAATAATAGTATATTAGATATTATAATAACAATAAAATAATAATAATAATGTTATATGTTATAATTATATTAATAATAAATGAAAAAAGAAGAAAAGAAAAAATTACCTTAGGTTGGTTAACGCCCCAAAAGCCCAGTGTGTTGAGGGCTCCAAAGATTGTGAGGGTGTTGGGATTCTTATGAGTTTTTCGAAGAAAGAGGAAGGCGCGGAGAAATATTATAAAAAGACAACAACTGTCGAAAGAAAAAAAAAACAAGGAGTGAGATCGACAGAAAGAAAGCAGCAGGAGATCAAGAGAAAAGGGAAGGAGGTCAAGGGTTGAAGCCCAGGTGCGAGCACGGGTCGGTTCTATTTCAATTATTAATATTTATTCTATTTCAAACCCGTAGTAAACACCATGAATTTGTCTTGCTTTTATTGTTTTGATTTTATCATGACTTTTAGAGGCTAAAATTGATCCTACCTAGGCGATGATGAATACGCTTGTTTAATTATTTTTCTTTTTGGTTTTGGAATTTTTGGTTGTGGGTGAATTTTAAAGTAAAGACTTAATATTTTCTGGTTTGATGTGTATGCATATTTAGTTTTGTTTAATTAACTTTTATAAACTCCACTTGCGTTTTTGTGAATGTCTTTCATGTATGAATGCGGGTTAGGTTGCGGACCGGGTGTTAGCGACTAGTTTATGGTTAATTTCTGCAGGTTATCCATAGGAGTTGTAATTGTTAGTTAGATAATTCTAAGTGTTCTACCAATTCTCAATAGCTGTAAGGTGCGAGATTGTTGGTCTGTCTAGGGTGTTAAATTGCTAGATCTAGAGGCTTTGTGAGAAGATCTTCCTAGTTTCCCTAGCATTCCTTGTAGGCCAAGTCTTATCAGAAATATTGTAGTTACCCGTTGCACTATCGGGTGTATTGTGACTTTCGCGCTTTGAGGTAGACTGTCTAGCGGGTACTTTAAGATTCGAGTAGGTAAGCCTGTGAGGGTAACCTCTCAACCGGTGGTTTAACAGCTTTTAGGAATTCTACGGGTTATATCTTGAGAAGGGTTAGGGTTCCCGTAGTTGACTTTAAGTTTAGTATTTTAAGATCCCGGTTCCACACCAGTTTCATAGCCGTTAGAAACTTATCATTCATGTGTAGAATTCTAACCTAGGTAGTGCCTTCCCATCATCTGATCACAGTTGCAGTTTTCAGTTCGTGTCTTTATTTATTTTAGTTTTATTTTATTTATTTGCATTAGTTTGTTAGAAAACCCCCCTTAAGCTAAAAAACATTATTATGTCAGTATTTAGGATAAGTAATCGAGTCTAGTTTACGTTTTCCAGTAGAGTCTCGTGGGTTCGATACTCGGACTTACTTTAGCTGTACTACACTGACCGGTACACTTGCCGGTTGTGTGGTTTAGGTTTAGAGAGTCTTAGTTTATAAATTTAAAACTTAGAGTGTCTAGTTTAGGTTAATTTAGTTAGTTTTTACTAAACCACTTTGAGCACATCAAGTTTTTGGCGCCGTTGCCGGGGAACTCTTAGGCGATTGCGTTTATTAGCTTCGATTACACTTATCTGCTATATCCGTGCTACTTGTTGTTTGTTTTGAGTCTGTCTTTTATTTTTATTATATAACTATATTTAATTTTTTTTTGTATTTAATCATGTGTGAGATCTGTGGAGGACCCCATTTTACCGTGAAATGCCCAAATGCATCGAGGTATCCCCTAGGTTACCGTGCGAATACGTATACCAGGCCATATTTTATGCAGTATCACTGGACAGAACTGAACACGAAAGAGGAATTTGATGAATGGCTTAGATCATACAAGGAAGAGCGAGATAGGGAACGTAAGGCCATAATCGAGCGTCTAAATAGACCAAATCCCAAAGCTCTAAAGGTTCCTTGCTTTGATAAAAATGGGAACTTAGTTGGTCATCATGTTGGCTCCGGCCCGTTAATCCCACTTTCCCCAGGAACAAAGCCACCTCCAGTGGAGATGGAAACAGTTTATCTACACCCTGTTTGTAGAGCTCCCCCTGTAATTGATGATCCTTGTTTATTTGATTCTATGCATGATTTAAATGATTATTTACAATTGTCTTGTGAGGATAATGTTTTGCAGGAATCACAGTTAGAGCCAGAGACCATAATGGACATCTTAGTCCCACCTCTGGTGCCACAGGTTACTATATATGATTTCGGGAGTGACTCTGATGAAGATGAAACAGATGAGGAAGTAGTGATGGTTGAAGATGAGGTAAGTAATGAACCATCTTGGGAGGCAGAGTTTGGTGACGAGTTGGGTGATTTGCCGATTCCAGAAGTAGATAGAGATTTTGACCCAATGGGTGACCTCGACATCTTAGAGCCGTTATTGGAAGGGTACCCGACTGTGGAAATAAAAGAGTCACCAAAGGAAGTTGTAGAAGAAGTGGTGGAAGAGGAAGAGCACCACTGTTGACCCGTGAAGAAATTAGAGGATAGAGTGTCACTGGATCAGCCAAAATCACGGGAGAAGACGAAGAGGCATATGGACCGACACATGTTGAGGGTCAAGAGTTGCAGAGACAACAAGTCCCCACATTACATGCCAAGAATCAAGTTTGGTCCAGGTATATTTAAATATTGGTGGCCCGACCCGTTTACATTCGATACAATATTTTTCAATTCCACTAGTATATTTTTGTAAATTAGTAAGGACCGGGTGGAATTAAACGGGTTGGAACGGGTCCAGATAAAAGAGAAGCCCCTTGATTATGTTTAAGTGTGGGGTGGCTTTGTAGAGTTTGTAAAAGTTAATTATTTATGAGTTTTTTTTTCTTTGTCGTCGGTTTTTATTTTTTTGTTGAATCAGTTATTTTTTGTGAGTCGGTATTATGCTCGGGTTTTGTTTTGCTTTGTTTCTGCAGGTTTGGATTGCACCGCCCGTACTCAATCTCCATTCGGGTGATTCCAAAGTTGTTTATCATTTATCAAGGCAAGCCCAGAGTTTACCATTGTGTCAGAGCCGATCGCAAATGAAATGCTATACGATCGAGCTGGATTGGACTAGAGTGTTAGAGCTTACAAAGAAAAATTAACCAGCTAAGTCTTTTCCAATTTGCCCTTGTCTTTTTATTTTTATATTTTATTTTTGTATTTGGAATTTATATTTTTGTTTTGAGTCGTTTTCTATTCCTATATTGAGGGCAATGTAGAATTTAAGTGTGCGGATGGGAAACTGTCGTTTAATCTGTATATAGAGTCGTTTTGAGTAAAAAAAATTAATTAAAAAATCATAAAATTAATTGAAAAAAAAAATCCCTGATTTTGAAGTTTGCATTATAAAATATGGGAAATGATAGATAAAATCAAGTGTCTGGTTTTCAAATACTATATGTATTAGAAGAATAGATAATCAAAAGCGTGTTGACTTGGGATGTGTGGGTAGGCCCAGCCGGTAGAAAAGTTTCATTTGAGCTAATACACCTAAATATATTAGGATACCTTGTGGGTTCTTATCCAGGAAAAAATGGGGAAGCTGAAACCGCCAATAATAGTATAAGGAATGCCGTTATAAGTTTAAAACCGTTAGAATTTCTAATAAAATATTTGAAGAATAAAAAGAGCCGGATATAAAATAAGGGCAAGACCAATGGTGTCAATTCTAGGGATAGTGACTCCGGACTCGAGTCCCTCTAGGATTGTCTGAAAATAAATATCTAAAAAAAAGCTCATGAATAAATAAGAAATCAAAGCGAAAATGCTGAAGCTTAAGGTGCCTGGCCACTAGGATAGCGACTTGGATTGGTCACACCCTCTGAGTTAAGTATGCTGAGATGAAAAAAAAAAGAAAAAAAAAACAAATGATTTTAAATTCTCTAGGTTTTCTACATAAAACGGTTAGAAATAGTCAATTGGTTGTTCCTTTTGTTTCATAAGCTTGAGGGGGGATTAGGTGAATCTGTGTCTTCTTTAGTGTGAAACCCTAGGTAGACTTAATGAACCTAAAATTAAACTAACATGGTAAGGGGCTTAGAAACCGGTGGTTGGGTTTAAGAGGACAAGTATATATTCAATCGCAGTTGGCACGTGGTTAGATTTTTAAAATTAAAGTAATCTATGTTTTGAGGCCAGATTATTTGATTGTGATTCCATAGCATAATTCTTTTTCAGGGACGAAAAAGAGATAAGTGTGGGGATATTTGATGTATTGTAAAATACATCTATTTCCAGTGTATAGTTTGTATAGTTTTCGAGTCATTTAGATGATGTTTTTATTAGTTTTAGGCTTGTATTGGTCTATTTTATTTATTATAGGTTTTTATAGATTTTTATTAGCTTTGAGTCATTTTTAGTACTTATGTATTTATTTTTATTTTTATTTTGTAGGTGTTTACGGACGTTGGAGCGTAAACGAATAAATTTGGTCAAGTCAAGAACGCCCGAGCCGAGAGCACGAAGTTATAATACTATATTTAAATAATAGTATATTAGATATTATAATAACAATAAAATAATAATAATAATGTTATATGTTATAATTATATTAATAATAAATGAAAAAAGAAGAAAAGAAAAAATTACCTTAGGTTGGTTAACGCCCCAAAAGCCCAGTGTGTTGAGGGCTCCAAAGATTGTGAGGGTGTTGGGATTCTTATGAGTTTTTCGAAGAAAGAGGAAGGCGGCGGAGAAATATTATAAAAAGACAACAACTGTCGAAAGAAAAAAAAACAAGGAGTGAGATCGACAGAAAGAAAGCAGCAGGAGATCAAGAGAAAAGGGAAGGAGGTCAAGGGTTGAAGCCCAGGTGCGAGCACGGGTCGGTTCTATTTCAATTATTAATATTTATTCTATTTCAAACCCGTAGTAAACACCATGAATTTGTCTTGCTTTTATTGTTTTGATTTTATCATGACTTTTAGAGGCTAAACTTTGATCCTACCTAGGCGATGATGAATACGCTTGTTTAATTATTTTTCTTTTTGGTTTTGGAATTTTTGGTTGTGGGTGAATTTTAAAGTAAAGACTTAATATTTTCTGGTTTGAGGTGTATGCATATTTAGTTTTGTTTAATTAACTTTTATAAACTCCACTTGTGTTTTTGTGAATGTCTTTCATGTATGAATGCGGGTTAGGTTGCGGACCAGGTGTTAGCGACTAGTTTATGGTTAATTTCTGCAGGTTATCCATAGGAGTTGTAATTGTTAGTTAGATAATTCTAAGTGTTCTACCAATTCTCAATAGCTGTAAGGTGCGAGATTGTTGGTCTGTCTAGGGTGTTAAATTGCTAGATCTAGAGGCTTTGTGAGAAGATCTTCCTAGTTTCCCTAGCATTCCTTGTAGGCCAAGTCTTATCAGAAATATTGTAGTTACCCCTTGCACTATCGGGTGTATTGTGACTTTCGCGCTGTGAGGTAGACTGTCTAGCGGGTACTTTAAGATTCGAGTAGGTAAGCCTGTGAGGGTAATCTCTCAACCGGTGGTTTAACAGCTTTTAGGAATTCTACGGGTTATATCTTGAGAAGGGTTAGGGTTCCCGTAGTTGACTTTAAGTTTAGTATTTTAAGATCCCGGTTCCACACCAGTTTCATAGCCGTTAGAAACTTATCATTCATGTGTAGAATTCTAACCTAGGTAGTGCCTTCCCATCATCTGATCACAGTTGCAGTTTTCAGTTCGTGTCTTTATTTATTTTAGTTTTATTTTATTTATTTGCATTAGTTTGTTAGAAAACCCCCCTTAAGCAACAAAACATTATTATCTCAGTATTTAGGATAAGTAATCGAGTCTAGTTTACGTTTTCCAGTAGAGTCTCGTGGGTTCGATACTCGGACTTACTTTAGCTGTACTACACTGACCGGTACACTTGCCGGTTGTGTGGTTTAGGTTTAGAGAGTCTTAGTTTATAAATTTAAAACTTAGAGTGTCTAGTTTAGGTTAATTTAGTTAGTTTTTACTAAACCACTTCGAGCACATCAAGTTTTTGGCGCCGTTGCCGGGGAACTCTTAGGCGATTGCGTTTATTAGCTTCGATTACACTTATCTGCTATATCCGTGCTACTTGTTGTTTGTTTTGAGTCTGTCTTTTATTTTTATTATATAACTATATTTAATTTTTTTTTTGTATTTAATCATGTGTGAGATCTATGGAGGACCCCATTTTACCGTGAAATGCCCAAATGCATCGAGGTATCCCCCAGGTTACCGTGCGAATACGTATACCAGGCCATATTTTATGCAGTATCACTAGACAGAACTGAACACGAAAGAGGAATTTGATGAATGGCTTAGATCATACAGGGAAGTGCGAGATAGGGAACGTAAGGCCATAATCGAGCGTCTAAATAGACCAAATCCCATAGCTCTAAAGGTTCCTTGCTTTGATAAAAATGGGAACTTAGTTGGTCATCATGTTGGCTCCGGCCCGTTAATCCCACTTCCCCAGGAACAAAGCCACCTCCAGTGGAGATGGAAACAGTTTATCTACACCCTGTTTGTAGAGCTCCCCCTGTAACTGATGATCCTTGTTTATTTGATTCTATGCATGATTTAAATGATTCTTTACAATTGTCTTGTGAGGATAATGTTTTGCAGGAATCACAGTTAGAGCCAGAGACCATAATGGACATCTTAGTCTCACCTCTGGTGCCACAGGTTACTATATATGATTTCGGAAGTGACTCTGATGAAGATGAAACAGATGAGGAAGTAGTGATGGTTGAAGATGAGGTAAGTAGTGAACCATCATGGGAGGCAGAGTTTGGTGACGAGTTGGGTGATTTGCCGATTCCAGAAGTAGATAGAGATTTGGCCCAATGGGTGACCTCGACATCTTAGAGCCGTTATTGGAAGGGTACCCGACTGTGGAAATAAAAGAGTCACCAAAGGAAGTTGTTGAAGAAGTGATGGAAGAGGAAGAGCACCACTGTTGACCCATGAAGAAATTAGAGGATAGAGTGTCACTGGATCAGCCAAAATCACGGGAGAAGACGAAGAGGCATATGGACCGACACATGTTGAGGGTCAAGAGTTGCAGAGACAACAAGTCCCCACATTACATGCCAAGAATCAAGTTTGGTCCAGGTGTATTTAAATATTGGTGGCCCGACCCGTTTACATTCGATACAATATTTTTCAATTCCACTAGTATATTTTTGTTAATTAGTAAGGACCGGGTGGAATTAAACGGGTTGGAACGGGTCCAGATAAAAGAGAAGCCCCCTGATTAAGTTTAAGTGTGGGGAGGCTTTGTAGAGTTTGTAAAAGTTAATTATTTATGAGTTTTTTTTTCTTTGTCGTCGGTTTTTATTTTTTTGTTGAATCAGTTATTTTTTGTGAGTCGGTATTATGCTCGGGTTTTGTTTTGCTTTGTTTCTGCAGGTTTGGATTGCACCGCCCGTACTCAATCTCCATTCGGGTGATTCCGAAGTTGTTTATCATTTATCAAGGCAAGCCCAGAGTTTACCATTGTGTCAGAGCCGATCGCAAATGAAATGCTATACGATCGAGCTGGATTGGACTAGAGTGTTAGAGCTTACAAAGAAAAATTAACCAGCTAAGTCTTTTCTAATTTGCCCTTGTCTTTTAATTTTTATATTTTATTTTTGTATTTGGAATTTATTTTTTTGTTTTGAGTCGTTTTCTATTCCTACATTGAGGGCAATGTAGAATTTAAGTGTGGGGATGGGCAACTGTCGTTTAGTCTGTATATAGAGTCGTTTTGAGTAAAAAAATTAATTAAAAAATCATAAAATTAATTGAAAAAAAAAATCCCTGATTTTGAAGTTTGCATTATAAAATATGGGAAATGATAGATAAAATCAAGTGTCTGGTTTTCAAATACTATATGTATTAGAAGAATAGATAATCAAAAGCGTGTTGACTTGGGATGTGTGGGTAGGCCCAGCCGGTAGAAAAGTTTCATTTGAGCTAATACACCTAAATATATTAGGATACCTTGTGGGTTCTTATCCAGGAAAAAATGGGGAAGCTGAAACCGCCAATAATAGTATAAGGAATGCCGTTATAAGTTTAAAACCGTTAGAATTTCTAATAAAATATTTGAAGAATAAAAAGAGCTGGATATAAAATAAGGGCAAGACCAATGGTGTCAATTCTAGGGATAGTGACTCCGGACTCGAGTCCCTCTAGGATTGTCTGAAAATAAATATCTAAAAAAAAGCTCATGAATAAATAAGAAATCAAAGCGAAAATGCTGAAGCTTAAGGTGCCTGGCCACTGGGATAGCGACTTGGATTGGTCACACCCTCTGAGTTAAGTATGCTGAGATGAAAAAAAAAAAGAAAAAAAACAAATGATTTTAAATTCTCTCGGTTTTCTACATAAAACGGTTAGAAATAGTCAATTGGTTGTTCCTTTTGTTTCATAAGCTTGAGGGGGGATTAGGTGAATCTGTGACTTCTTTAGTGTGAAACCCTAGGTAGACTAAATGAACCTAAAATTAAACTAACATGGTAAGGGGCTTAGAAACCGGCGGTTGGGTTTAAGAGGACAAGTATATCTGCAATCGCAGTTTGCACGTGATTAGATTTTTAAAATTAAAGTAACCTATGTTTTGAGCCCAGTGTGTTGAGGGCTCCAAAGATTGTGAGGGTGTTGGGATTCTTATGAGTTTTTCGAAGAAAGAGGAAGGCGGCGGAGAAATATTATAAAAAGACAAAAACTGTCGAAAGAAAAAAAAAACAAGGACTGAGATCGACAGAAAGAAAGCAGCAGGAGATCAAGAGAAAAGGGAAGGAGGTCAAGGGTCGAAGCCCAGGTGCGAGCACGGGTCGGTTCTATTTCAATTATTAATATTTATTCTATTTCAAACCCGTAGTAAACACCATGAATTTGTCTTGCTTTTATTGTTTTGATTTTATCATGACTTTTAGAGGCTAAACTTTGATCCTACCTAGGCGATGATGAATACGCTTGTTTAATTATTTTTCTTTTTGGTTTTGGAATTTTTGGTTGTGGGTGAATTTTAAAGTAAAGACTTAATATTTTCTGGTTTGATGTGTATGCATATTTAGTTTTGTTTAATTAACTTTTATAAACTCCACTTGCGTTTTTGTGAATGTCTTTCATGTATGAATGCGGGTTAGGTTGCGGACCGGGTGTTAGCGACTAGTTTATGGTTAATTTCTGCAGGTTATCCATAGGAGTTGTAATTGTTAGTTAGATAATTCTAAGTGTTCTACCAATTCTCAATAGCTGTAAGGTGCGAGATTGTTGGTCTGTCTAGGGTGTTAAATTGCTAGATCTAGAGGCTTTGTGAGAAGATCTTCCTAGTTTCCCTAGCATTCCTTGCAGGCCAAGTCTTATCAGAAATATTGTAGTTACCCCTAGCACTTTTGGGTGTATTGTGACTTTCGCGCTGTGAGGTAGACTGTCTAGCGGGTACTTTAAGATTCGAGTAGGTAAGCCTGTGAGGGTACCCTCTCAACCGGTGGTTTAACAGCTTTTAGGAATTCTACGGGTTATATCTTGAGAAAGGGTTAGGGTTCCCGTAGTTGACTTTAAGTTTAGTATTTTAAGATCCCGGTTCCACACCAGTTTCATAGCCGTTAGAAACTTATCATTCATGTGTAGAATTCTAGCCTAGGTAGTGCCTTCCCATCATCTGATCACAGTTGCAGTTTTCAGTTCGTGTCTTTATTTATTTTAGTTTTATTTTATTTATTTGCATTAGTTTGTTAGAAAACCCCCCTTAAGCAACAAAACATTATTATGTCAGTATTTAGGATAAGTAATCGAGTCTAGTTTACGTTTTCCAGTAGAGTCTCGTGGGTTCGATACTCGGACTTACTTTAGCTGTACTACACTGACCTTACACTTGCCGGTTGTGTGGTTTAGGTTTAGAGAGTCTTAGTTTATAAATTTAAAACTTAGAGTGTCTAGTTTAGGTTAATTTAGTTATTTTTTACTAAACCACTTTGAGCACATCAATATGCAATATATCATATGTTGTATATTAGACATGTGTAATGTATAATTATTGCATATGTGTAATATACATATGTTACATAGATGCAATACATATTACACATATGTAATATATAAATTATATCATATGTTGCACATATGTAATATATCATATACTACACATGTGTAATATATATTACACATATGCAATATACTTAATATATGATATATTATACATACGTAATATTTCATATGTTACACATGTACAATATATATTACATATGTGTAACATAATATATTGCATATGTATAATATATATTGCACACGTGTAACATATGATATATTACACATGTGCAATATATACTACACATATGCAATATATGATATATTGCCCATATGTAATATAAAGTTCTCGAGTTCTCTCAATAAAATGAATTTTCTATTGAACCATCGCGCACACACACACGCACATATATATATATGTATATATGTGTCTAAAATTGAAAAATATGTATTTTACGTATATATACATAAATATGGAAATTTATAGGAATCATTGACATGCATGTATATAAATACAGGAAGATTATGGTTCTAAATTTTTTTTTCTAATGCGCATACCCGTGCAAACGTGTTTAAATTTGTAAAATAAGTATCGTCGTATGTGTTTGATAATGTGCACATATGTATAATCAAAATAATGATAATGTATACATGTGTATATTTTAAATATATAAAATAAAAGAAACTATATAATAGGTGATTGTGAAAAACAATTGGCTTAGAAAAATGAGTCGTATAGAATGGTTCTTATAGTTCTCAAATAGCTCTCTTAGAACCATTGTCCTATATCATCATCACCATACTCAGTTAATCCCATCTATAGCAAAGCTAAGGTAGGGTCTGAGGAGGGTAAGATGTAGACAACCTTACCTCTACCCCTAAGAATAGAGAGGCTGCTTCCAGTGAGACCCCCGGCTCGATGTGGTTTGGTATCAAGCCTTGGACATTAGGCACAAAACACTTAGCAATCGGGACAAACCCGATCAGTGCATGTACCCCTTTATGTTTTGGCTATCCACGCCACCACATAATGCATGATTAACCGTCCATCGTTTTAACGTTATTTTCACGAAATTAGTAAAATAACGTTAAAACTAGTGCAACTTTACTTTGTATCCTAAATACATTGTATCGACAATTAATATATATCATAAATCAAGTATAATTTATGAGAGACAATTAATATATAGCATAAATCATCATACTCAATTAATCCCACCAATAGCAAAGCTAGGGTCTAAGGAGGGTAAAATGTAGACAACCTTACCTCTACCCATGGGAATAAAGAGACATCTTCCAGTGACAATTAATATATATCATAAATCAAATATAATTTATGAGAGTTCCTAAAAAGTATATATCATTTAATATATTTATCACGGACACAATATCACATATTATTTTTTTATATACTTGATTGTATTAAATATATTATCGATATCTTTTACATTGTGTATATATGCACCCATTCTAATACCAATTGAACATAGAAAAATCATCTGAAGAGTCTAACTATGAAGAACATCTCGATTTTGTTGGTCTTTTTACTTGCAAACATTATCGCTTCTACTCATGGTAAATTTTATTTTCGTTGTATTTATATTACATTTTCTTATTTACAAAAAAAAAAAAAAAACATAGTTTAAAATGAATGTTGTGTGGATGCCTTCAGGGAATGAATTACCGAGCGAAGTAAATGCAGTTTGCACCAAAAGATATCGATTTGTGTGTATCCCCTTCTTATGTGATGAGAAATGCTCACGAGAATGGGATCCGACTGCTCGTGGAAAGTGCATAAGTAGATTAGTTTGTGAATGTTCTAAACCATGTTGACATGAAAACTTATAATGTAATTTACATATTTAGGAAAATAAAGTATTAAATAAATGGTTTGATTATCAAATGAATTGAATTTGTTTATTTAACTTATCGTTTTTGGATAATTTGCATAAATTTTGTTAGTCCTAGTACATTGTCAGTTTCATTATTTTTTATCTCTTTCCCTCTCTTTTACCAAACCCATCACCACCACCATCTTTCCCACTGCCACCACCATCGCCATCATCATATGTGACGAGTAATGCACACGAGAATGAGATCCTACTTCTCATGTAAAGTGCATAAGTAGCATAGTTTGTGAATGTTCTAAACCATGCTGAAATGAAAACTTATAATGTAATTTACATATTTTGGAAAATAAAGTATTAAATAAACGGTTTGATTTTCAAATGAATTGAGTTTGTTTATTTAACTTATCGTTTTTGGATAATTTGCATAAATTTTGTTAGTCATAGTACCTTGTAAGTTTCATTATTTTTTGTATCTCTTTCCCATACCTCTGACAATATCTATAACACCCCAAACGATGGCAAAAACATTGGGTCGTACAATAACTATTCAAAAGATCATGTAGTAAAATATAAATATTAATGTATTTAAATTGTACTTTCATACAAGAACAAATTAGTAAATAACTATTAAAAAGACGGTGTTGTTGGATTATATGTCAGCGAAACAAAATTTATCCATTTTTTAATATTCTGAATTTAAATAAAAGTAAAATAATAACAACAAGAATTTCAGATTTATAAATTGTAAAGATTTAATATTATAGACATTTTAAAATTTACTTTAAGAAAGACAAATTAGTAAATAATTAACGAAATAATTAAATGTTTTACATATTTTTTGTTATAGAAGACTAATTTATGAAAGAATAAATTAGTGTTCCTCTTGATATATTAATGTGTTTCGACCATTCCTCATCTTGTAAAATCCCTCTATTTTTTTCTATAGCCGTTATTTTACGAAACAACCTTATTAATTGTTAAGGAAGTATTAACATAATCAGAGTATAAACATGATCAAGAATACACAAGAATATATACATATATATCTATATATATCTATATATATCTCAAGTTATTACCTCTATTGAGCAATCATGAATGACCAATAACAATTTTGATTACAATAGAATAAAATCCTTTTTCATCCCAAAGGTGTGACCACTTTTGCAACTTTTGTTAAATGACAGGCATATATGATTTTTTGGCATCTGTTTCACTAACCTTGTCTAATTTATAACGTTTGATGGCAGGCATATATGTCATTTTACAATGTGTCACACCCTCAAATTCCACTTGCAGTGCTTTACCGCGAGGCACATGACACACCAAGATCCAAGTCAACGGTTACAACAAACGACAACTATATGAGAAAATAATGTTCAAATCAACCATGTTTAAAAGTTTTATCCAAATACAGCGGAAACTAAATAATGTTTACAACCCTTGATAATAAAAGACATAAGTTATGACGAGTTCAAAGTTATGCGTATGCGACCAAGATGTCGTGCACCTAGTCCAAAATCTGCTACCTTAGAAACCTGAAAAAACATGCTAATTATGTCAACATAATAATGCCGGTGAGTTCACGGGTTTTAATAAAAAATGTGTGTTTAACAAGATCAATACGTTATACTATTTTATGGAACGTTAGCTAGACATTAAGTATGTTACTTATGCGATTGGAACCATTGTTGACTATGTTGTTACTCAAATAAGTGTGTTGCCTTTTTTATTATCGTCATCCCTGGTAACCGGTGTGTGTTCGAGACAATATGCACCCGTCTAACCTCTAGTTGACCCGAGTGGGGTTTGTCAGGCCTAATAGATCTATCCACATTTCCCTCGCTATATACCCATATTAGTAGTTCCCGCAGGACTTAGATGAGTCGCAAAGTAAATAAATGATAACAATAGTAATAAACTATAGTAATAAATGATTTTTAAGAAAAATCGAGCGTGAAGCATGTTTCTCCCCCATGAGAAAGTATGGAAAATTGGGGCCATGAAACTCACCTTACGTTGAGTCTTCAATTAAGTAATAAAACCAGATGTGAGGTGATAGTTCCAATTACCGGAAACCTATCATAAGATGTCTATAAGCATGTTGACCGATAACGTGTTGGTCTATTAACACTTGGTTGTCCAAACCATGACTTTGTATGTTTGCATAAGTGTATTGACTTTGACACAATCACACTAGACTCGACATCCTGTTGGTGACCCTTTACATCAGTTTATCAGTCATGTATAAGTTTTAGATAATCGATCACGTAAAAACATGTAATTGCACACAATCATATGATAGCAAGTTTGTTTCATGCGAATGAGACTCATCAATGAGTCATTCGCATGAACCTTTGCAAGAATGAGTCAAGAATCATGTCATTTGTTGTAAGAGAATGGAACTTTGTAGAAAATGAGTAATTCTGGGCGAATGGGGCTCCAAATCTCTCATTCGCAATAACTTTCTAGCGAATGAGGGCTTGTCCCCTCCCATTCGCTAGAACGACCAAGCGAATGAGACTCACTCGCCCTGCATAGGTTTAACATTTTTTATGAACATAACCCTTCAAATTTGATCTAAAACCTATAGAATGATAACCAAATGATGCAGTAACCAATATCTATTCTATTTACATGTTATTACATCCGATTGAGTCATTAATTGGTTCATTTGCACACAAAATCACATATTTCCCAAAATGGCAAATTATGGCGATGTCACATCAATTGCATGAAAAGTTTACCCAAAATGTAAAATATTGAAATCAACCTAAAAACATCATTTTCCAGATTATCCAACATAGATTCAACCGTCCTAATATGTTGACATGTTATTATTACCATATAGCACAACAAAACCTAGATCTTCATAAACCCAAATGGGTTAAAACTCATAATCATTCATAACACATCACACATCATCTAAACTTGTTTCTAACACTTATACAAATCAACAATATAGCATGATACGTCATCCAAACAATACAAAAAAAGCCCCCAATTTATAGGTCACCAATCCAACACCAAAGTTTATACTTTGTGAAAACCAACTTTTTATGTTCAGATCTTGTTAGGAAATGTTTAGAAAAGAGTTTTTATTTAAGAAATCATAATAATATCAAATCTGGACACTTTGGGTTCATCAACATTATAAAAATGGATGAAAAAGGGTTTAGATAAGTTGCACACCTTGAATCATTACATGATATTGTTTCCAAAAGTGATTTGGCTCAAGGATCTAAGAAATGAGGGCAAAAACCACTATTTTTAAACCTGGACTAGACCGGTCGGTTCAACTGGTCAGACCGGGGACCGTCTCTTCTACCGGGCCGCTCTGATGGATAGGACCATTTCTGCAGAGATTTTAGTTAAAAAAACAAACTGGTCGGAGGGAGTAGAATGTGGTGAAGGAGAAGAAGGAGGTGGCGATTATGTGATGAAATCAATCATCACAACTGCTATAAATGATGATTACATTTGTGTAGCAAACTCCAATTGTGGAGCTATTAATCTTTGTTACTAAATAATGGAGATGATTTCACTGTAGTACAGACTTGGATATAGAGTGCGTTAGGTAGAAGGGATGCGGCTGGAAGTTGAAGAATAAGAGTACAAACTTTAAAACCTAATTTGTGGATAATGGGCTACGTTTTTTAACGATAAAATATATGGGCTTGGTGACTTTTATAAGTTAAAATTGGATGTGGGCTAGTGCTAGTACCCTATTATGTTACAAAAACTAAACTTAACACCTTAACATGAAACCTTTAAACCTTAATACTCAAAGGTGAAACTAATGGTAAACCACAAGGACTAATTGTGTAGTTCTCTAAATATTTAAAAACATTAGTAAGACCTACCACCCACCTCGTTCTTCACCTTCACCCACCACCATCTTCACCTTTCACTACCACAATCAACCACTATCTCCTCCACCTTTCACCACAACCAACCCGTCACCTGCTCATCACCATCCACCAACCCATCACCAACATCCACCCACCAACCCGTCGATACCCAAACGTGCAACCGCCGCAGCCCACTAGCAAGCACACCATCACCGTAACCACAACTACACCACTCCATCACCTGCAACCACACCATCACTATAGCCTCCATAACCATCACCCTCCACCCCCGACAACCTATAACCTCATCGATGACCTGCAAGCTCTACGACGACCTTCTATCCACCTCGAAATAAAGGCGATGAATCCCAATTGCCTTCTCTCTCCTTTCTAATCACCTCAGTCACGAAAATAGCACTACCGCCACCAACTCGTTTCTGCTGTTAGGCTGCGACGGTTGCAGGTTTGTGTTTCAACGGGTCAGTGGGTGGATGTTGGTGATGGGTTGGTGGATGGTGATGAGCAGGTGACAGGTTGATTGTGGTGAAAGGTGGAGGAGATGGTAGTTGATTGTGGTAGTGAAAGGTGAAGATGGTGGTGGGTGGAAGTGAAGAAGGAGGTGGGGGTAGGTCCCACTAAAGTTTTTAAATATTGAGAGAACTTCACAATTAGTCTTTGTGGTTTACCATTAGTTTCACCTTTGAGTATTAAAGTTTAAAGGTTTCATGTTAAGGTGTTAAGTTTAGTTTTCGTAATATAATAGGGTACTAGCACAAATGGTGGTGGGGCCCACTTAAGTTTCACCTTTGGTCCTTGTGGTTTACCATTAGTCAATTGAGGGTAAACTCCATTAAATATTAACCCCCGTTAGTGCTAATACCCTATTATGTTACAAAAACTAAACTTAACACCTTAACATGAAACTTTTAAACCTTAATACTCAAAGGTGAAACTAATAGTAAACCACAAGGACTAATTGTGTAGTTCTCTCTAGAAAATGGAATAGTCTAGTTGTAGACAAAAACTAAAACATGAGTTATATAATTGTTTATGTACGAAGTTGTCCGGTTCTTAAACCCGGTTCAACCGGTCTGACCGGTCCAACCAGTGAACCAGTAAAGCATCCGGTTGGATGTCCGGTCCGGTTTTAAAAATACTGGATAAGACTCGTTTGTACAGGTTGGGATTTGTAAGAGATCACTTGGATGCGAGTTAGGGTTTTAAAATGGTAAGAATGAGTGAAGGAAAATATTTATAGGTTGCACTCATTCGCATGGGCGTTTATGCGAATGAGGCTTATTCTCTATAACTTTCATGCGAATGAGGCTTATTCTCTACAACTTTCATGCGAATGGGGCTCATTCTCTAGAACTTTCATGCGAATGAGGCCATTCATGCGAATGGGGATCATTTGTAACACCCCGGATGTAGGGCCCAAAATTTTTAGCGTCTAAAAATTATAATAACAATAAAATAATAATGTACAAACGAATACGCAGCTGAACCAGTGAGTTACATAATTAAATTGAAGAGGGATATAATATTATACGCGATACAAGATTGAACCGACACCCGTTAACGAACCCAAACCGGACTCGAACCTAGCATGGTGAGTCACCAAGGGAGGACACTTGTCCTCCCCTTGGTGGTGACAACACCACACATCAAAACCATTTGATGCTTATGGTTTTGATGTAAAAACCACTTAACCCAAACTATTATAAAAACCAAACCAAAACCACCTGCCCCTTTTTGTTCCTAATCAAAGAATACACACACACCCTCGAATACAGTAGAGAGGAAGAAGGGTGGTCAACCACCACCACAGAAGGTGGTTCCCAGTGGAGCTCCGGCCAAAGCGACTCAACAACCACCCACCCCAACCTTCTGGCCTGCTTGAAAGAAAGAAAAAGAGAGACAAGAACCGGAGAGAGATCGAAGAAAAGACCAGGGGAAAAGAGAGGGAGATGGTGGGTCTCCAACTGTCGCTCACGACGGAGCTCATGGAGGAGTACGGCGGCGCCGGTGACGATGGTTCAGGTTAGGGTTCTGTAGGATTATAAGATAAATCATATTATGAGGATGGAGGTTTAAGGTGGTGGCGGCGGTAGTGATAAAGGGTTTTGGTCAGTTGTAATGGTTACAAGGTAGATCTGATTGATGGGTTGTTGTTCTAAATAGTGAGGTCACGGTGGTGATGGCTGGACGAGTGGTGGTTTTAAATGGCTTCTCGGTTGTTAATGGGTTGGGAAACGGTGACGATAAAGGTGGTAGTTATTGTTGATGCACTTTCTATGGACGTCACTGTCGAATAGACTAGGGTTGAGTCTTTGTATTGTGTTACATGAGATTGTGGTGATCCATAAGGGCATTTTATGGATCTGGTGCATTTGTAAGTATATAGGACAATACACAAAGTTTACGTTCGACCCAAGGTAAAGGGCGAATGTGGGAACATTCCACATTCGACCTATACAATGGGGCGAAGGTGGAATTTGGTCCACATTCGTCCAAAGCAAAGGGGCTAATGTGGAAATATTCCACATTCGTCCACAGCAAAGGGGCGAAGGTGGAATTTGGGTATTGGACTATAAATAGCAATCTCATGTGTTGGTTTTCATTTGTAGATTTGAGTTTGTGCTTTGAATGCTCTCAAGGGGGAGGTCATGCCCGACCTCCCCCGGCCACGAGATAGATGTTTATCCTACTGATGACAGTGTCTGTAACAGTTTCTGTAGTAATACGAATCTGTGATGACTTTGTTATCGTTAATTTCTGTCTCGTCTCGAATCTCCCGTCTGAAACCGAGTTGTTTATGTGTATTCGATCCACGAATTCGGTTCCTAACTGGATTCACAACTGGTATCAGAGCCGTGGTACCGATTTGAATGATCTAACAGTTGTTTGAATCAATCACAGCTCGTTTTCCAGTTTTCAGACGTTAAAATCAGATTATAATTGAAAGGTTGAAACCCTAGAAACCCTAAATTCTTAATTGAACCCGAAATCATGTGATTTCTCCATGTTTTTGTGAATTCGAGGGTTAGGTTTTCATTTTCGTACCTTTCTGAACAAGTTTCATCATCAAATTCAAAGAATTAGAGTGATTATGGACTGATTTGAAGAAAATATTGAACAAGAACACGTGTTGTCTGCACATTCGCCCGTTTCAGAAAAATGGGAGGGCGAATGTGGAATTCTACTGGGCGAATGTAGCATTTTTAGGACGAACGTGGAAATTTTTAGGGCGAACCTAGAATTTTGTTGGGTCAATTTTCACTTTCGGGTATCAATTTCTACCTTCGGGTCATCGGGGGTACGAAAGTGAGTTTTATTGGACGAAAGTGAATATAAGTGGGCAAAAGTGAAAATTATCATTCATAATCTACATTCGGGTCCCTATTTTGGGCGAAAGTGAAGTTACCAGGGGCGAACGTAGAATTTAGGGGTAAAAAAAATTTCGAAATGGCAATTTTTGAAGATTTTTGGGAGAATGGTGATGAGGTTTACTCAAATTGTTGAAGAATTGATGATGATGAAACATTTTATTGTGGGGTAGTCATGAGAATCAATAGTATGATAATCAGCTTCAAATGACTATTATGGGCCAGAACAGATATATTTTTATTCCGCATGATGAGAACAGTCAACCCAGTTCCTGTGCGTTTGAAGGAACTTGTTCTAAAGAGTTGTTATGAAGAAGGAAATCAAGTTTGAGATTTCAATGTTCTGAAAGTAATGAGGTATCCTAGTAGGAGTCATGTGGCACGTAGGTTCAACGAAAGTTTCAAGATCACAGTCCTGAAGAATTTCAAGAGCTATTGGTAGTTCCCGCTGAAAACTTCTGATTGCTTGATCCACTCGTCTACGACTTGTATTCTGTCGAACGGATGAAGTTACTCAAGAACATGATTGATTGATTATACGGGATCTCAGAGAAACTTGGTGAAGCATCAGTCAAGGGGGAGATTGTTGATGTAACAATGTGTCTGATACTTCAACAATAACTGACTGAAGATGCTAGGAATTTTCTCTGTCTTTCAAAGAGAAGAATGTGTTAATGCAATCATAGTCAGCACAGATGAAGAATTTCATAGAAATACTAGTGTTCGAGTGGATTGTTTTGCACATAGTCACATTTGAGATGTTTAATTGGGTACTGACAGTTAGAATTCTCAAGTTAGTGTGAAGGGGTGATGCAAAGGTTAAGTGCAGATATGGGACGTAAATTAGTGGTGGTACCTACATGTTACGTTGAATATCTGATCGGTCAGTATGGAATCCTTCTAGTAGGGGTCTTATCAGGCTAGTTGGATTGCGCGTGATGTACTTGGTCAAGATGACATTCCTGGGTATTGATGCTACGATACTGCAGTGCATTACATTGTCGACTTCACATTGGCGTAACTCGGTGATCTGGTTGTAATTCAGCGACCGGCTGAATTCGCAAATGATATACGTGGTCTAGCTGACTTCCTGCGTATTGATGCTGAGGGTCCGTAGTGCATTACTTGGTCGGTTCACGAAGGATATTGTATTTCTAACTCAATGCAATAGTGCATGTATTGAGGGGGAGACCTGTGATTCTGAATGTTGATGTGCAAGAGATTTGTGGATTCGCCAGCAACGTCCAAGGGGGAGATTGTTGATGCACTTTCTGTGGACGTCGCTGTCGAATAGACTAGGGTTGAGTCTTTGTATTGTGTTACATGAGATTGTGGTGATCCATAAGGGCATTTTATGGATCTGATGCATTTGTAAGTATATAGGACAATACACAAAGTTTACGTTCGACCCAAGGTAAAGGGCGAATGTGGAAACATTCCACATTCGACCTATACAATGGGGCGAAGGTGGAATTTGGTCCACATTTGTCCAAAGCAAAGGGGCGAATGTGGAAATATTCCACATTCGTCCACAGCAAAGGGGCGAAGGTGGAATTTGGGTATTGGACTATAAATAGCAATCTCATGTGTTGGTTTTCATTTGTAGATTTGAGTTTGTGCTTTGAATGCTCTCAAGGGGGAGGTCATGCCCGACCTCCCCCGGCCATGAGATAGATGTTTATCCTACTGATGACAGTGTCTGTAACAGTTTCTGTAGTAATACGAATCTGTGATGACTTTGTTATCGTTAATTTCTGTCTCGTCTCGAATCTCCCGTCTGAAACCGAGTTGTTTATGTGTATTCGATCCACGAATTCGGTTCCTAACTGGATTCACAGTTATTAAGGTGGTTATCGGTGGTGATGATGGTAGGGTGTTAGCTGCTGGATGATGGTGGTGGTTTGGGCAAGCTGTGGTGGCGACGACTGGAGGATAGAGATCGATGGGGATGGTGGTAAGATTAGATGGTAAATTTGTTTAGGCTTGTTCTTGTTAATAATTTAGATTGATGGTGTTTTAGTGGATGTTGGTGGTGATGTTATGTGGGAATAGATGTAGGTAGAAGGTGAAAAGCCAAGCCTGAGTGGTTGACTCGGTCAACAAAAGTCAATAGACAGAAGGCTCGGTCAAATTGAGGAGACCCGAGAGGTATAAACGAGAACCCGAATTATCCCGACTTAAGTAGTGATTATCGTGTGTACACGTGTGGGACCTCGACTAACACATTGAACTGACCATAAACTTATATACATATATAAACATGGCTTGGTACTTGACTATTCAACAAAAGTCAACGGACAGAAGGCTCGGTCAAACTGAGGAGACCCGAGAGGTATAAACGAGAACCCGAATTATCCCGACTTAAGTAGTGATTATCGTGTGTACACGTGTGGGACCTCGACTAACACATTGAACCGACCATAAACTTATATACATATAAAGATTTTGTTGATAATGAGGATAGAACTAAGCAAATTATTAGGCATAGAAACCGGTAGGAATGACGTAAAGCTTTAAGAACATAGTCTAATATAAGACCCCTATTTCGGTAAGTCAGCTAACACAATAGAATATAGACTTTAGGACCAGTAACCTTCGAAACACACATACGATTTTTCATCCAGTCACGTTTACAAATATGTTTTCCATAAAGCTTTTGAGGAGATTTTCAGTACGTTTACGAGGTGTCATTGGGGTGGTGGGTTAGCTGCGGTACACCCTGAAGAAACAATAAGTATCACGGAGGTTATCACTAATCACCGTGTGGTTTATACTTACGTTACGTCGAGAGTAATCCTTTACCCAAACCTCTAGGTTTAACCTGTGTGTATGGAGAGTGAGGATGTGTGTGTGCTAAGTAAGTAAAGACACGAGATATAAGTGGTTCGGTAGGAATATGACCTACGTCCACTGTAACTAGCCGGAATCTTATTAATGATCGAGTACAAAGAGTTACAAGAGATTAATGCTAGGTTACAATGAAAAATTTCGGATCCTTTTGCAAGGAGGTGACTTCTCTTATTTATAGGGGAACTCGTGGGCTTAGTGGAGAAGACCACGAGAAGTTATCCTTATTTGGGCCTGGTCAAAGCCCAAGTCAAAGCTCCCCATGAAAATGGCGGGAAAAGGCAGATCACTGTGGATGACGTCAGGCTGCAGCATGGTCGTTGCTCGAGGTGGACACGTGGCAGGCTCCGATTGGCGGACGGTAGCCTTACCCTGGCTACAGTCGTTGACCATGCCTCTGCCACCTGATACGACGGCTGACATCAGCAGGGGATGTCTGCTGGTCACTGTTGACGACGGCATGGTGGAAGCGTGGGCACAGTCATGTCGCCATCCTTGTCAGTGGTGGTTGGACCACTCTTGCCACTTGTTGCCTTCTCACTGGCGCGTACTGTGTCAGAGATCCTGCTGAATCTTCCTTTTGTTATCTTCTGTACCTCGTACCAAAAGTGATAAGGGAATATGCCGCGCGTGGGCTTACGCGTTTATCAGCTGTTGTGTGTTCTTTATCACTTGGCCATCTTGCGCGCTGCATTGCTTTTTACCTCGCCAGCGCTACGGAGGAAGCCTGGCGCCAGAGCATGGCACCAGGATTCCTGTTTATGGGGATAGGGGCGCCTCCTCCGCCTGGATTAGACTCCCTATCCCTTCACACCCTATATATAAACACCAATGAAATGCTTCAAAAATGAAACTGAAAATCGAACCAAAAACAAACCGTAACTTGTCAAAAGTATAAACCATTTGTTTTAAACCTAAACATAACGTGAGGCTTGGTGTAGGACCACCTAAATTATGATGGGGTTAAGAAAATAATTATATACACATAGGTGTGTAGACCCAAACATTGAATCCAAGTATGGAATATACTGGATGTGTCCAATGGATAGCTCGAAAATAATTCTGAGGACGGACTTCCATTAACGGGGTGAGAATGTAACACCTCGGACGTAGGGCCCAAAATTTTTAGCGTCTAAAAAATATTATAATAATAAAATAATAATGTACAAACGAATACACAGCTGAACCAGTGAATTACATAATTAAATTGACGAGGGATATAATATTATACGCGATACGAGATTGAACCGACACCCGTTAACGAACCCAAACCGGACTCGAACCTAGCATGGTGAGTCACCAAGGGTGGACACTTGTCCTCCCCTTGGTGGTGACAACACCACACATCAAAACCATTTGACGCTTATGGTTTTGATGTAAAAACCACTTAACCCAAACTCTTATAAAAACCAAACCAAAACCACCTGCCCCTTTTTGTTCCTACTCAAAGAATACACATACACCACTGAATACAGTAGAGAGGAAGAAGGGTGGTCAACCACCACCGCAGAAGGTGGTTCCCGGCGGAGCTCCGGCCAAAGCGACTCAACAACCACCCACCCCAACCTTCTGGCTTGCTCGAAAGAAAGAAAAATAGAGACAAGAATTGGAGAGAGATCGAAGAAGAGACCAAGGGAAAACAGAGGGAAATGGTGGGTCTCCAACCGTCACTCACGACGGAGCTCATGGAGGAGTATGGCGGCGCCGGTGGAATTATTGGGGAAAATACTTGTGTAGAGTCTCGACTTTATTTGGGTTTCATAGCTTGCAAAAAGCATTAAGTACAATATGTCCTACCCATTCACTACTCACACCCATTTCATTCCAAATCTCTTGCAAATTGTTTTTCTTTTCCACCATTTATGGAAGCTTGTTTGCGCTATGCATCACCTAAGAATCAAGAAATAGATTTAAACGTGAAATCTACCAACCATTTTAGATAAAAGTTTCATGATTGAATTTTTTTTTGAATGGCTAATTTCCTCATCTATTTTTTACACCCTTTTTATATTATACCCCCCCCCCCCTTTTTCCCCTCTTATGAGGCTTAAACTCTCAACAACCCATTTGAAACCACAACACCTTCACCACCACACCACAAAGGGTGGGCTTCATGATTGCACATCAGTTTTCAGTTTAATACAAAAGTCATTGCTGAACCATCCAATTTTCAAAAACCATTACAAAAAATTCAAGTTGCAAATGACTTGTAATCAAACCGTAAAAACACTACCAAGTTGTAATAATTTGGTTAAATCGTTTAGCAATGGCCTTAAAAATATGTGTTTTCTATCCAGAGTTTTGATTGTTTGACAAGGTCAACCAGATCAACCCTAGATGGGTTCATGTGGGTTATGCGAAGCATGTTGTGGTGGCTCTTTAACTATACTACTACCATTATGATTTAACATGTGGAGGGAGGTGCTCGTGGATACATACTGCTATTTACATCACTCCATAGGTTTTTATGCCACCACATTACAAATAATTACAGAAAAGTCTATTTTAGATGCAAACCTAATTAAAAAGAAAAAAAGAAAGAATGGTTTTTTGTTGAAGAGGTGCATGAGGCAAACATATACTATTTACATTAAAATCCCATAGGTTTTTGGCATCCTAATTACAAAAAGTTGCTCTTTGTTTTGCCCCTTTGGTTGGTACTTGTCTTGCCCCATGCTTACAAGAGATTGTAATCATTTCCCCATTGTCTTTGCTTTTTGTTCTTGACTTCATTACCTGCATACCAATATTTGTTGTGTGTTGAATTGTATTTTCTTCTTACACAAACAAATTTGCACTCAAGTATATCTACATAACTAAGAATACAAATATCAGCCAAAATATCTTAGAGTGCAATGTGAAGATAAATCTACAGTTTGATATACCCATGTTATCATTTGTGACATCTTCATTCATCACAAGATCAAAGACAAATCCATGTTTCTCAACATATTCAGTTTAAAGTGGTATATTTAAGTTTATATTTTAAATTCGTAACACCAAAGTCAATTAAATTCAACATAAGAGATTTTCTACAATAGTTCAACCCCTAGATCACCCGGCCCTTTTTTGACCCTATTGTTTATAGGAAATGTACCAGAGCACTGTCAAAGTGAGCAGTGTAAGCTGACCATATGGCAGTTTGAGCAAGACCATTTCCCAATGTAGTCTTTCACCATTTTAGGAAATCACTGTGGGCGGACCAATCCTAAAGCTGAATGTCTGTACCCTGTGCACTTATTCACCATTTTAAAACATAAAAGCTGAATGGAAAAACCTATTGAATACTGAGCATGAAGTTATAATGTAAAATGTCAAGGAGTGGATTTGAACTTCTGATGATGGATCGTTAGCAAGAACAAAGAAACCTTGAAAGCATGTATCCATAGACATACAAAATATAGTGGTAGATCTATGATGAATAACCAATTTACCTCAAGCGTTTAGTAGGTAACCCGCGCGATGATGCGGTGATGACAATTTACAACGCGGTGATCGTTTTTTGTTAATTTATCAATTTTCTATTGATATGTTGTTGTATGACGAAGTTCCATCTCACATTTGTTTATCAAACCTCTTAATCTCTTATGAATGTTATATTTTGCTTCTTTAGGTTTTGAAATGTCTTGAAGTTAATTTTAGAATTGATGTACAAATTTGCTTATAAAGTATAGATAATCTTTGACTTTTGGAGGTCAAACGTGATAACAAAAATAAAAATAAAGTAACATAACATGAAGATAATTTAATTCATGTTCTCATTTAACTTTGCCATCCAAAAACCCAAAAAAGGCAAATATGAATTTTTTTATTAACCAAGCATCTTATGTATTTCCGAACTCTTACCTTAATGTTAAATGAGTGCTTGGGTTTACACACCAGTAGCTGAGTAGAAACAAAATGATAACAAATCCAAAATGTCTAGTTAAATTTTCTACTGTCATCGTAGGTATTTATTTCCTATCTCTATTCCAAAGATTTGCTCCAGTTAATTATAACACGTATTGTCACTTTCAAGTCTCACACTTTAAACCCGCTATGTTTTTCATATTTTTTTTGGCTTGACCCGTTTAACCCACAACTATGATGATACCCAATATAGGTTTAAAACACGAATAAAAGAATATTCAAATAATATCACTTGTTATTTTTAAGGAAAAAATGCTACCTGCTGAGTTTTTGGTGCCCCAAAGAATACCACATGAAGATCTATGCTTAAATCAGCATCAAATGCTTCAAATCAACCTGCAGTTCGTAATCATTCAAGAACATAAAATACACATTCTAGTTATAAGCCCTAAAAGTTAATACCCAAGAAAATAAATTAACAAAAACTGAAACCCTAACTATGGGATCTATTCAGGGCATCAGCATCAGACCTCAATACCGTGGTTGTCGCCACCTCCTTGCCCATCTAAACTTATTGCTGGAAAAATCATGAGGATAGTGAAAGAAATTGACATTAGGTGCATTTAGCAGGGATTTCAATGTCGTGTGTATAGGCGTAACTTGTTGGAAGGGAATTTGAAGCATGTTAGATCTGGTGAGAGAGAAGGAAGGGTAGAGAGAAAGATGGAACAAAATCAGGAAGGGTTTTAGGACAAAATCGAAGGGTTAGGATTGTGTTTGTGGATGGAGTTTTGAATGGAAGGGTTTTAAGATCACAATCCTTGTACTTTGTTTCTATTGGCTGTGTTTTTTTAGGTTGGATTGTGTTTTTTTAAGCTTTTGGAGTTGTACAACATGCTTTCAAGGTAGTATAGTATAGTATAGAATATAGAATAGATATAGATGCTTTGAATCTTTGAATCATTGTATAGTATGCTTAACATGTTGTAAATCTCTTAAAAGTGGCAAATGACCAAAATTGCCCTTGCTATATCCATATTAATATAGTATAGATAAACATGGCTTGGTACTTGACTAGTCATAACAATAACATAATTGAACATATGAAATATTGGACATTGGACATATTGAACACTAGACGAACTTTGTGGATATAAGACTTGGAACCTTAGGACCGATTATTAAGATATAAACAACAAGGTGTGATTTGGCCATAGATAATTAATGGAACAATTGATTAGGAGACTCTGGACTTGATCATGTATAAATAACTAAATAGTCGCAACGACAAGGATATAGAACTAATTATAAATAGTATGGAGTCAAGGATAATTTAGACATTGGATCTTCGAGGACTTTAGATAACTAAATGAATGATTGTAAAATATTAACCTGACTCGTAGAGTTTGAAGGATTATAAAACACTACCACGAGATATTAGATATTCGCTCGTTGCTTATAACTTGGTTAGATAATACGACTCGACAATTAGAGGTTTGGATAAAGAACCTAAGTGTGCCCACACGTGTAACCGTGATATTGGTTATACGCGCTAATGATTATATATATTGAATAGGATCTTGTCAGTGTATGATAGATGGAATCTTGACTTAGAGTGCTATGTGACCATATGATACGCTGCTAAGGTGAGTTCCGTGTACCATTCCCCGTTATCTGTTTAATATTTTGGGGTGAATGCATGCTTCTGTTTTATAAACTATTGTGATGTGACAAGATACTAGCTGCCGGATAATACTAACACACATTAACCAATAGGTGAGCCACTTAATATATGAGTAGTACTACTTGGGGAAACCCCCACGCACAGTGGACTCGGGACTAGGGAACCGGGAAACCCTCCACTGAGGCCTGCGGACCGTTGCGGCATATATTATGCCTTGTAGATCTATAATGGCAGTAGATAGATCTAGTGTTAGGGTTGAGGGGTCGCTTGCACATCACGTGTCTTAAACTGTGTTAATCTTGTTTGTGAAATGATGAACTTGTTTTGGATCCACTTACTACTTATAAGGACTCACCAGCGTAATTGCTGACCCAAAATCTTTTAAGCATGTGTTTAGGTACTGCAAACGGATGGATGGCAATGCGAGGTATATGCTTGTTGGATGCAGACTAGAGGTTATCATGATAGAAGATTCGGACTATAACTGTTGCGGACTAGTGCTTCTAGAGTTATGGACATGTAGAGATCGGATTGACTAGTGGATAACAACCCGCCAGCTGCTTCGACGACCGCCATGTTTCGCCCCTGAATTAGACATTAGTTTATTTTATATCTTGTATTTATAATATTTGGAACTAAATAGTTGTACAAATATTAAATATTAGTTTATCGTTGCTTCCGTTGTGCAAGTCTGTTACCAAACTGTCGTATCGTCCAGCCCCTCCTGGTCGGGTTGTTACATCATTCTCTAGAACTTTCATGTGAATGAGGCCATTTTATGCGAAGGTGGCTCATTATCTAGAACGTCATGCGAATGAGGCCATTTCATGCAAATGAGAGGTCAGAGTGACTCATTCTCTATAACTTTGTAGAGAATGAGAGATTTGGTGACTTGTTCTCTATAACTTTGCACGGAATGAGAGATTTTCCAAATTTTTCATGTTTAACTTTCGAACACGATATATCTAGTGTCGATTACAAACCTGATAAAACATATTATTATTATACAAAACACTTATTATCATGTCAATTCACATAAACACTTATTTTCACGTAAATAAATAATCATAAAGCACATAAATCGTACAAGTTAGTTTTATTATATTGTTTCACCAACGTACGGACTACGAGACTCGTGTGTGCTTCCCGATGATTCCCCAAATCACAATAACCAGGACTGTAGTGTGTCTAGACCTACTTAACCATCCTAGTTAAGTTCCTTTTACAAGTATTACGCTAAGGTAGACTTAAGTGTTGTTAAGAAAGTTAGTCTGAGTTTTCCGGGTGTCACATCATCCCCTTGTTAAAAAAAATCATACCTGAAATTGCTCGAAGTTGCTAAGAGAGAAATAAAAAATTTCTAGTTGTTACACAATGTCTTTATTTTTCTAATTTCACTTTGAAAAAATTACAAGAGATTAAATCTTGTGACCCCACATGTTTTTTAATTAAATTAAAAAACCATTTTCTGAAAATAACTAAATCAAACCACAACCTGTATCTATTTCCCTCTCTTTGACCAAACCCATCACTACCATCATCTTTCCCACTGCTACCACCCACTGTCTTCTACTACCATTACCTGAAGAAACTACACCATCGTCGTCATCATCTTCCTATACATCCCGCACTATTTGTAACACCGCAAATGGAGGAAATATTATGTCGCATAATAATTGTTCAAAAGATCATCATACTACTAAATTTTAAATATTAATTTATTTAAGTTGTGATTTAATATAAGAAACAAATAGTTACAAATTTGAACCACACAATTATTAATTAAAGGGTAAATTATGCCCAAAGCTCTTAAGTGATCCAAAGCTTGTGAAACTTCATGCACCAATAAATCCATAAACATGTTTACATTGTGTAGGGGATCTTTTTATCAAAAACAGTTAGGTTTGATCATACAAGTCTCTATTCTAGGTGCAGAAACCCTAGATTAGTTACAATATGATAGTTTACGAATCAAAAGCACAAATTCACCTTTTCAATTGCTATCTTCATTAATAACTTGTTAAAATATGATCACTTAAACGATTACAAGTTAATTTGACTGATATCAAATACACCTGAACACTAGAGAACCCTAGCCTGACACACACACTCAAAATGATCAAAGTTACAATGCAAAATAAACTTTAAGCTTATATAGTACTGCACTTTCGCCCCAGGCGTGAGGTCGAATGTGGAAACACTCCACATTCGCCGTTTCTTCTGCTACGAACCTAGAACTCTTCAGTTATAATTCCTACCTTCGACCCATCTTTTCTACATTCGCCCCACATAATTCTCATTTTCGTCCCTTCATAAAACACCAAAACTTGTTTTAGTCACAATCCAAAGCATTAGTCGCACTATATGCAACAACAAACTCCCCCTCGACTATTGCTTGGATTTCCTACGCTCTTCGTCCATCCCTTTGTTCATCAGCTTCAAACGAAGTTGTTTTCGTTGATCTTTAGACATTTCTGGTTCCAATTTCCTCTTCGTTGAATGCTTCAGCACTTCATTAATCTTTACTCGCTCACCAAGTTTCTTCTCAAGATTACTTCCAGAATTTATATCATAAGCAAAGTTATGCAAACTCCAACCACCTGTTGATATTTTCTTGCTTGATCTGCATCTTTAGAATCACTGTAGATCGGATTATAGTATAGGATGATGATGTCTTCAAAAGTACAGTTTATGAGCCACATTGGATCAAAAACATGTATCTTCTTGTAAGCATTGTTGGTGTAACAATGTGTCTGATACTTCAACAATAACTGACTGAAGATGTTAGGAAAAGAGAAGAATGTGTTAATGCAATCACAGTCAGCACAGATGAAAAATTTCATAGAAATACTAATGTTCGAGTGAATTGTTTTGCACATAGTCACATTTGAGATGTTTAATTGGGTACTGAGAGTTAGACTTCTCCAGTTGGTGTGAAGGGTGATGCAAAGGTTAAGTGCAGATATGAGACGTAAATTAGTGGTGGTACCTACATTGTACGTTGAATATCTGATCGGTCAGTATGGAATCCTTCTAGTAGGGGTCTTATCAGGCTAGTTGGATTGTGCGTGATGTACTTGGTCAAGATGACATTCCTGGGTACTGATGCTACGAGACTGCAGTGCATTACATTGTCGACTTCACATTAGCGTAACTAGGTGATCTGGTTGTAATTCAGCGACCGGCTGAATTCGCAAATGATATACGCGGTCTAGCTGACTTCCTGCGTATTGATGCTGAGGGTCCGTAGTGCATTACTTGGTCGGTTCACGAAGGATATTGTATTTCTAACTCAATGCAATAGTGCATGTATTGAGGGGGAGACCTGTGATTCTGACTGTTGATATGCAAGAGATTTGTGGATTCGCCAACAACGTCCAAGGGGGAGATTGTTGATGCACTTTCTGTGGACGTCACTGTCGAATAGACTAGGGTTGAGTCTTAGTATTGTGTTACATGAGATTGTGGTGATCCATAAGGGCATTTTATGGATCTGTCGCATTTGTAAAATATAGGACAATACACAAAGCCAGGTTCGACCTTTGTACAAGGGGCGAATGTGGAAGTTTTCCACATTCGACCATTACAAATGGGCGAATGTGGAAATACTCCACATTCGACCATCACAAATGGGCGAAAGCTATTTATTGGAGAGGTGAAGGTCAATGAAGGGATATTGCAGAATGAAAACATGATTTCAACAGAGAGGAAAGTGTTTGTAGTATGTTTCCAACTTGTGAAGCCGGAAAAAGTTGCAATCTCATGCAATTGTGTAGAGGATGAATTTGACAACAATACAGGATTATATGATCATACAAGTTGCTAAACCAGGTGCGGAAACCCTAGCTTAGAACAAACTGATATAAACTCAATCAATACACAATCAAGATCATTTTAAAAGCTTTTCATAGATTAACTTGTTCAAATAAACGTTTACAGACTGATTACAGTTAATCTAGAACTCAAACTATCAATCTCAGACCTCTCAGGAACACACACACAAAACACACACTCTCAATGACTCGTTCTACATTACAAAAACTTGAAATCTATTTATAATAGCTGTACGTTCGCCCAGATGAACTGGTCGAATGTAAGCTTGTTCTACATTCGCCCAGGTGAACTGGTCGAATGTATTCTTCTGTGCATACCTATTCCAGATTCGCCCATGACAAAGTACCTTCGCACATTTCTTTTCTTCCTTCGCCCCTTCTGATACTCCTTCGCCCATTAACACATGTTAGTATCTAATCATTAGTCGCAAAACGGCATCTACAAACTCCCCCTCGACTATTGATTAGATCTTTTTCTGTCTTCATCCATGGCTTTATTTAACAGCTTGATTCTAAGAATACTCTTCTGCTCTTTCGTCATCTCCGGCTCTAACTTTCTCTTAACCGGCTTTGACACATTCGCCATCTTAACCTTCTTGCCAAGCTTCCCTTCCAGATTACTTCCAGCATTGATATCATAAGCAAAGCAAACACCCACAACTTGTGTGTATTTCCTTGCTTGATCTGCATCGTTTGGCTCATGATGAATCGGATTATAGAATAACATGATGATGTCTTCGAAGGTGCAATTGATTAGCCACATAGGATCAAATACATGCACATGCTTGTATTTATCCTTTCCATCTCTCAACACAATCACCGCTTCTGCCTTCCTCCAATCATAATACCAAAATATGAAGTCAGCACTGAAGTGTTGAGGCATAGGCATCAAAGGTATCTTCCTCATAACTTCAGGTGCCTTATATATCAAGGTAACCCTTTTCAACTTGGTTCTGGGATCAACATCCCTGTGAACTTTCCTTCGGGGATATTGAGGCTTGAATCTATTCCATCTCGTCCTACTCTCCCAAACCAACTTGTCTGCACACCAACCAACATGAGTATTATTCACTGAAGCACCAGACATAGGGAATCTGCATAAATCTCTAACCGCCCAGTACGGTAGAGTTAGCAAATCAATGAATCTGTAGAAATACAAGATTCCTGATTCCCACTTGGCAGCTAAACACTTCAGCCTGCTCAAGTATGTCCACCCAAGAGCTCTTCCTCTGAACTTTGCATTATGAAACCTATAGAAGTTTCCTTGAGCTTCGGGCTTTGGTCGGTTTTCATCCATCAGTCTCAATTTCTTCAAATACTCTTTCAATTCATCAGACTTATTTGAAGATTCTGGCAGATCAGCTCCAAGTACTTTTTCAACAAATTCAGCACTTCTTTTTCTTGCCTTTCTTTTTGCAGACGTATTATGCCTTTCAGTAAAATCAGGAAACACCACGTCTTCATCATTTTGTCTGAAGTACTGTGGATATTCCTCATGTGTAATATCCTCTATCTCAACTTCCTCAAACTCAGGGGTTTCTTTATCATCAGAGTGAGTTCCAACATCCTTTTCAGGAATAGGTGGAATCAACTCATCAACAATGAATTCTTCAAAAGTTTTCCCTACTCTCTGTGCAAGTCCATCCAGTATCTCCTTTGCTACAGAAGCAGGTACTTCCCCCTCTTCAAGATTAGGATCGTTATATTCCAATTCATATCTCATATCATCTGTTTGGAATATTTCTGCAAAACGACCTGTGAACTCAATGGTCCACTCTCTCTTTTCTAACATGTCTTTGTAAACTTGTTTTGCATCATCAGATAACGACCTCACCTTTTCATTCCAAAACACAGTTTCATCATCTACATTCTCTCCCTTCTTCTTCGAACTAGACTCACCTGTGTCTTTCTTCTTCTTAGAAGGTGGTCTTTTCTCAAATGTGAACTTAGCAGTATCATCTCCTCCATCATTGTCATCACTGCTACTACTATCATCATCCTTTTGACTCCCTGAACCTTCAGCATCATCATCATCATTGTTATCATCTTCATCATCACTTTTATCCGATTCTTCATTCTCATCATCCTCATCCTCCTCTTTATCAGACTCAGATGGTTCAAAATCTACTTGTTCAACCTCTTTCTCAGTATCTTCTTCACCCTCCTTCAGCTTGGGTGCTACGTTGTACAAGTCATTAATCAGATCACTAAGGCGTTTGTTTTCAGCCTTCAGCTCTTTGTTATCTTCCTTAATTGCCTTGTATCTGTTCTTATTTCTCAGAACTTTACCTTCAAGCTTCTGATTCTTTGCTTCAAGCTTCTTTACCTTCTCATCTATTTCATCTTGATTAGATTTAGAAGCAACAACAATCTGAAGCATTTTCTCTTCATTCTGTTTAAACTTGGCAATCTCAGCTTGTTGAGCCACAAGCATCTTCATCATATCATCCATTCTTTTATTCATCTGTTTCATCACTTCATCATCCACAGTGACCTTCTTAGACTTGGATTTAGACTTAGATGGCTCAATTTCAGCTTCTTTTCCCTTCTGAGGCTGTGTAAACATGTTCAGAACATTATCCAGGGCAATGTTAAATTGATCCACTGGTAATGTTGTAGCCTCCTTTGTCTTTTGTTTCTTTGCAGCTGGTGAAGATTGTTTAGATGATGTTCCAGCATCTGGTAATCTCTTTCCTTTCAACAATAAATTCAACTCCTTTTCTCTGAGTTGCTTAGTGCTTGTCTTCTTAGCCATAGATTTGTGTTTGGGCTTGGGCAAATTCACTACAACTGTTTCTCCTTCATTCAATTCATCAAGATTAACAGTCAACCCTTCATCCTCAGCATCAACAGACTGCTTACTCTTCTGAGCTTCTTCTATTGATCTGTTCAAAGATTCAGACTCACCAACCAAAGTGGCCTTTTGTTTGGTAGTCCGGACATTCTCAGCATCCGAATCCCATTGTTCCTCAGTTTCTGTCTCCTCCGAATCAACAGACTCCTCATCTACCAAACTCATGCCCTTCTTTGCAGTAGTCTTCTTCCTCACTGTTTGTTGTTTTGAAGTTCCCTGATCTGTCTTTCCCTTGCCCTTCCCTTTGGCTCCGGGATTGACAACTTGCCTTTTCCGTTTCGTGCTTGCATCAGCATACACTAGTGGATCATCATTATCACTATCACTGTCAGAATGTCTTGCTAGATTCTTTCCAGGATCAATGTAATCCTCTCTAGCCAAAGCTCCAAATAACCTTCTGAAAGGTGGTCTCTCATTTTCCGGCACACCTTTATAAGCTTTCATTCTTGCTAAGGTTCTAACATTCATATGATCCATATTAAGTATCTGTGTTGGATCCTTCTTCAAGTGTGGATATTTGTGATCGAAGATCATCATCAAAAATCTAGGATAAAGCATGAAGTATTTCTTCTTCAAACCTTTCAACATCTCCAACATGTGATCTAAGATCATCCCAGCAACGTTAAATGGTTTATTGAGAGTCAATGCAACCATTAACGAGCTTAAACTCTTTCTCATCACGTCATAACCACCACTAACACATCCAAACACTAGTATGATGACGTGAGCAAAATACTTGAACTGCACGCTCAGTTTCCCTTTATACATCGAACCGTCAGTAATCGGTCCTTTGTATTTCATTCTCAGGAAACATGCCTTCTGCTCAGTCCAGGATAATTCTCTTGGATCCTCACTTGTTTCAAAATGGATCTGGAGAGCTTCTCTGATATCAGCTTCAGTGATAAACATCTCCATTCCCTGAATCTTGCTTCGAATGATAGTCTGATTATCAAAGTAATCATACTTGGCATTGTTATAAAAATCCTCAACTATATCCTTGTAGATAATAGTTGGTGTTGCCAATGCATAAACCACTCTACATCTCTTCAAGAACTTAATGATCTCAGTGAATTCCACATTCTTCTCAACGTCTCCGAGATATGCGCAACAGTTATGGGTCTTCTCAAATGGCCATTTTGTACCACTTGAAGATTCTCCTTCTTGCACCGTCTGTGGAACTGGATCAGCAACTGTAGTCTCCACAGGAATATCAACATTAGCTTGTTCTTCAGCCATCTGAAATAGAAAGTCAAAATAAACGTCAAAACACAAAATCGACAAAACTTGAAAATTTTTGACTTTTGGATTTCCACATTCGCCCATAAAGAACTGGTCGAATGTAGGTTTTTTATGGCCGAAGGAATAAAGATTTGGTCGAATGTAAATTGATTTGATTAAAAAGATTCATTCGCCCATTTTTAATGTTTCCTTCGTCCACTAGTTCTACCTTCGTCCGGTCGATGGACCGAAGGTAAACCTGTTTGAATCAAAAATTTAAAATTTTATCAAATCTGTTTTTAACCCCTAATTTTGATCAAAATCAGACCTAATATGGCCGACTAAGCATCGTGTACCATCAATTTCAATTATCATTCATTCTACAACAGTTTTCAATAGGAATTAGGTTTTCATTGTATTAATCGATCAATCAGTGTTTTAAAACATGTTTATATACTAATTCCTAACACATTCTCCCCCTAAAACTGATGTGGGATGAATGTGAATCAAAATCAAACATTAAAAACCACTGAAAATCCCTAAAACATTAAACCCTAGGTCCGGTTACTCTACAAACGATTCTGGCTTGAATCCTTGTCCATTACCTGTAATACTTATATAGAAATGATCAGTGATATGCAAGGATCAAAACGCACAAGCAAAGGAATCAAAATCAACAAGGTCTTGTATTGAAGAAAATTTTGAAAAAGTTGAACTATTTGGTCGAACCTGGTTTGGGTTATTTATAGGCTTCCACCTTCGTCCGTTTAGTCCGGTCGAATGAACACACTTTCCACCTTCGCCCCTAATGAAAGGCACGAAGGTAAAAGGATTTTACCCGAAAGTGAAAGTGTAGGTAAAACCACATTCGCCCAAAACGAAAACGGCCGAACGTAGAAAAATTTCCACATTCGTCCCAATGAAGGGCGAATGTAAATTGGAAATTTTGAAAAATTATGCCAAATTACAAATTCGAATCCCGTTCAACATTTTTCAATCCGTTAAGCTTCCAAAACACAAATTTTCACATTTAGAATGATACAAAGCCCAGATGGTGTTGTCAAATCTCAGAAATTGACTATCAAGCATCCCCGGTTATCAAAAAATAAAGCAGAAATGCAAAAATTTTGGATTTTTCTGAAATTTCATCAAAACACATCTAAAATCTTTTTGGATTTTGTATCTTTTTGACATTAAAAGTAAATTGCAACAGATAAAATGCAGCAAAGTAAATGAAAACAGTAAACATTTTGTGAAATCCGGTCAGAGGATCATATCAGTTTTCTGAGAAATCTGATCACAGCGTTGATCTTTTTGATTAATATTATCATTAGAAAACAGTATGTGATACGGCAATTGCTGATATTGTGATCCACGTAAGCTCACATGCAGACAATTACGCAATGCTTTAAAATGATACGAGTTAAGTGTATTAGACTAACACGATGTGGTGCCCACACACACGACATACTCCCGTATCAAGTAATTGCACAAAGCTTCGTCGTAACGCGTGATTATGCCAGAGTTATCCGTAAAAGTTACAAAGTATATAGCACAGAGGTGTACAGGTCAGCAAATAAATGCAGCAGAGTAACATGTGCATATATACTAGGTTGAGGCTGATATTAATCACTGATTTGCATCAGATGATCAATACGATGTAATAATGATCTATGATCAATTAAAACATAAAGTTCCTCAATTCGGTAACTTCCGGTTTTGGCAATTAAGCCCTTTTAGCAAATATTCTGATAAAACTAGGTCCGTAAATCAATACGACAAAAGTTTATCAGAATATCCCGGATAACCATAACATAACGACCCGAAACCTCAGATTTTGGCAATCCTATCAAACGAAATTACGGTACTAAGACCATATGCCCATGAGGTGTTCAGCCACGAAACGTGTAGTTCGTTATGTTTGTATCACTAATGCACGCAATATTTAGTCTACGAAGCCTATCAACATATCACACGTAATCAACACACGCCTCATAAACTATACAATTCTTTAGCCTGTGTCAGATTCCCACTGATGTACTATCATTTCCTCTGTTTTACCAGGAAATCATTTTTGATTTTCTAATTTTTTATGTCTTTTTGAATTTTATAATGTTTTTGGTTTTTCTGATAAAATGGCTCCCCCTAAAATAAAGAACATATTTTTGGATTTTCATTTTTCTGAAAAACAAAATAAAAACAAAAGTTAAAAGAAACAATCCACTCGAAAGCATCAACTTCTTTGAGGATTAACAATCCCCTCGAAAGCATCAACTTCTTTGAGGATTATGAAAGTAAAGAGAAATTCCCAATTAGCAAAGAGAAATTCCCAATTAGCAAAATATAAAAACTAAAAACTAAAAAGCGATAAACCGAGGTGCCGATTAGTCTTGTTTTTCCTTTATATTGTTTACTTTTAAAAGATATTCAAAGCGTGAACGGTCAAAAGCTTTAGTAAACAAATCTGCACGTTGGTAGTCAGTATGAATTTTGATCATATCAATCAATTCCTTAGCATAACAATCACGGATAAAATGATATTTAATCCGGATATGTTTCGCTTTAGAATGGTTTTCCGAATTTTTAGTTAATGCAATTGCGGCTTCGTTGTCACAGTAAATAGGAGTTTTAAGAAACTGCAAACCGTAATCCACCATTTGTTGTTGAATCCAAAGTACTTGTGAACAGCAACTCGAGGCTGCAATGTACTCGGCTTCACAGGTAGATTGTGCTACGGAAGTCTGTTTCTTGCATTGCCAGGTAATTAACCTGCTCCCGAAAAACTGGCAACCAGCTGTAGTAGATTTGCTATCCTTGTCACAGCCGCCCCAATCTGCATCACTAAAAGATATGAAATCAAAATTATCATCATTAGGGTACCAAAGTCCTTTTGAGGGACAACCCTTCAGATATCTAAGGATACGCTTGACCGCCGTCAGATGACTTTGTTTCGGCTTCGATTGATAACGGGCGCAGAGACACGTTGCATACATAATATCTGGTCGAGACGCCGTCAAATACATCAGAGATCCGATGATTGCTCTGTATGTAAAAGGATCCGTCAGCTCCCCCTTAGCGTCCACTCCAATCCCGTGATTGGGTTGAATCGGGGTATCCATTGGCTTTGAGTCCTCCATCTGGAATCGGCTCAAGATGTCGGAGACATATTTCGTCTGGTGAATGAAGATCCCGTCGGGTCTTTGGTCCACCTGCAAGCCTAGGAAAAACTGCATCTCCCCCATTGCGCTCATTTCGAACTTTTCCTGCATGACAGATTCGAATTCCCTGCATAAAAGCTCGTTAGTTGAACCAAATATTATATCATCAACATATATCTGCACTAGAAGCAAGTCATCTCCCGTCTTTTTCGTAAAGAGGGTGCAATCAACGAGGCCGCGCTTAAATCCTTTGTTGATGAGGTATGTACTTAGCTCCTCGTACCACTGCCTCGGAGCCTGGTGCAAGCCATAAAGAGCTTTGTTCAGCACGTAGACCTTATCCCGGTGGATTGGGTCCTCAAAGCCTGGTGGCTGCCCGACATACACCTCTTCCTTGACTTTCCCGTACAGAAATGCGCTTTTCACGTCCATCTGGTAAACTTTGAATTTCTTATAAGAAGCAAACGCGAGGAACATCCGAATAGCTTCGATTCGTGCTACCGGTGCATAGATTTCATTATAATCAATCCCTTCGATTTGATGGAAACCCTGCACGACCAATCTGGCTTTGTTCCGAACAATTACCCCACGATCATCCTTCTTACACTTAAACACCCATTTGGTGCCAATCTTCTTTCTATCCGGCGGCAAATCCGTGAGCGTCCACACTCCTAATTTCTGGAATTGTAATAACTCCTCCTGCATAGCTTCCACCCAGGCATCATCCTTCAAAGCGTCCTTGTATGTCCTTGGCTCTACCTGCGACACATAACATGCAAACGACCAATCATTTTGACTACCAGATTGTTGAATTTTGGCATATAAAGCTAAAGCACCAAAACTCTCTGGCGTATTAACGCTTTTAAGCTGCCCTCTGGTCATAACACTACTTCCAGGATCACCGATAACTTGCTCCAGCGGGTGAATACGATGTATCCGAGATTCCGGATAATCAGGTACTTGCACTCCCGTCTGAACAGTCAAGTTCTCTACAGCATCCAGATCATGATCCGTATTTGATGATGAAGCCACATCAGAATTTGGAGTTGGGTTCACTGGCGGTGCCTCCTGTTCTTCAGCTTGATCAAGAATAGCTTCTTCAAATTGTTCATCTTCAGATTCTGAAGTGTCTAATGAAGTTGAAGCCTCTTGAAATATCTCTTCTTCTTGGATAGGAACATTGGTATCATTAGAAGCTGGTAGGGGGTTCACAGTGATCGGACGCACCAACGGTGAAGTTGTTGCATTTTCACACTCGTAAAGTAGTCTAATAACAGCTTCTTCAACCAAGCTATCTAGATTGAATGATTCAAAGAACTCTTTGTAATCAAACATCCAATCAGGACCCGTGCCTTGAATATTTTGAGTATATCGTTGAACGTCCACGTTAGCCCAGTCTTCCACACGTCGAGTTCGCTTGTTGTATACCCGTTTGAGCGGGGTTGCATATCCAACAAAGTAACCCTCCTCGGCTTTAGGACTAAACTTTTCGCTTGGATTCAACATAGTGCAAGGCGCCCCAAAAGGTTCTAGATACTCTAAGTTCGGCTTTCGTCGGTGTAACAGCTCATAAGATGTTTTGCCAAACTTCTTCACTGTTAAAACCCGATTTAGTGTGTAATTTGCTGCATAAATCGCCTCATTCCAGAACATTACTGGAAGATTTGAATCAGCAAGCATTGTTCTAGCCGCTTCAATTAGAGTCCTATTCTTTCGTTCAGCAACACCGTTCTGTTGAGGGGTATACGGAGCCGAATATTCATGATGTATCCCTTTGTTTTCACAAAGTTCATCCATCTTGGCATTTTTGAACTCCGTCCCATTATCACTCCGAATTCTCTTTATCTTCACATTGTAGAGATTCTCCAATCGAGTGAACAGAACTTTTAGATTGATAAAAGTGTCGCTTTTATTTTGCAAACACATCACCCATGAAAATCTTGAGTAATCGTCAGTGACGACTAAACAATAAAGCTCTCCAAGATGACTATGACGCTTGACCGGTCCGAAAAGATCCATGTGCAACCGCTCTAGTGGCATCTCAACAGAGTTAACCTTTTTCACTTTGTGGGACTGTTTGTGCTGCTTCCCCTTTTTACAACTCACACACTTGTCATTCAAATGAAAATGTTTCACATTTACTCCCTCGACAAGTCCATTCCTCACAAGTTGATTCATTTTCTTCAGATGAATGTGCCCCATTCTTCGGTGCCACATTATCGATTCTTTCTCAGTCGCCTTGGACAAAAAGCATGTTATTTGCCCCTGTGATGTCATCGCCTTGGACATATCAAGAATGTATAGATTGTTGACGCGAGGTGCCTTCAACATTATCCACTCTTTAGGAATTGTAAAGCCCGGTTTCAAGATATAGCAGGATTTGTCATCAAAATGCACAGTAAATTTCTTGTCACAAATTTGACTGACACTCAACAGATTGTAGTCTATCTGTTTCACATACGATATCCGCTCAAAACTCACTATCCCATTGCTCACACTCCCTTCCATCGTGATATATCCGCCTTTGTTTCCCGCAAACGCTACATACCCTCCATTGATGTTCTTCACGTCGAACAACAACGCAAGATCCCCTGTCATGTGGCCTGAAGCTCCACTATCAACAATCCAAAGACTGCTAATAGGGCCAGCTGAAGCTCCCTGCACACAAAAAGTAAATCATTTAGTGCTTTCGGGGGACCCAAGCCTGAGTCTTGGGTCTTTCAACATCAGGTTTCACAATAACATTTTCATAAACATTTTTAACAACTTTTTGATCAATCTTTTTCTGATTGCTCAAAACAGTTTCAGTTTTCTCATTCACTTTTGAAGTTGAGGCTCCTGGAGTGCCATTGGGTGTCCAAGATTGTTCAGTCCTTTTCAGGATACGTATCTGAGACTTTGGGTTCTCAGTCGGTTTCTGAACATTGTTAGCAAATGTAACCTTCTTGGTAACCTTATCTGATTTAACAGACTTAGGTCCAACATTCGATTTGACAATCGGTTTTGGTGGAACCTTTTGCCTCTCAACTGTTGAGTTCACCACAGGCTTCCTCCACGAGTTTTCCATCGCAATCCGATTCCTTCTATCATAGTGCATTGGACGAGTATTCCTCATTTGAAAATTGTTTTGATAATAAAACGGTTGTTGTTGTTGAGGAACAACTCTCCTATGAGGTGGCACATAATGATCAATCGGCTTTCGCATAGAATTCCTCACTTCAACTTCGTGCCTCTTGTGCCTTACATATGGGCACTGAGCAAGTAAATGCCCACGTTCTCCACACTTAAAGCACGCACGGTACTCTTCAAAAACATTTGGAGCATTTGGTTGAGCAAATGATCGAACAGGGTATTGATCATTGTACTGTTGCTTCCTTAAACTCTCAGGGAGTGGCCCTTTTGAGTAAGTAGGCTCATTGAAACCATTAGCTCTGTTTTTGGGTTTAACAAACTCTGTGACATGGACCTTTGGTTCTTGAGGAACATCCAAATACAACTTTTTCAACAAAGCTGGTGGAATTTCATTTGTTCTCTCATGTTTAGGAAACCAAATAGTACTTTCTTGCCAAATCTTTTCAATTTTAGCATAATTGGCATTTTTAATTGGAAAGTCCTCGTCAGAGATGATCTTATCGGATCCTTCCATCCGATAAAACACCTTGACAGGTTTGTCACATTGTTCGTTTTTCTCATTCTTCTCAAGATCCTTTTTAATCACATTAAGATCTTTCCTCACAACATTCTTCTCAGACTTTTCCACATGATGAACATTTCTCATTGGAACAATTTGAGATGATGAAACTGGTTCATTTGTAATGATGTGATTTTCTTTTGGAATATCACATACATTAACAGTTTGGTTACAACCAGCATCATCACTCTCTGAATCTGAGTCAACACTTTCAGCAGTAACACCCTCATCATTGATTCCCAAAATCGGTCTAACATCGGAATTTGGATCACCAACACTTGAAGTGTTAGATTCATTTTCCGATGCTGAGTCAGATTTTACCGAACTCTCCGGTGTCACTTGGTGACAATTATGGTTTTCAAAGAGAACCGGAGATGGTACAGCCCGATAATTGGTTGTTTTGTCATCAATGATGTGGTCTACCACATAAGCTACATTCTTGTAACTTTCCAACTTTTTGTTTACTTTTTCAGCAAAGCATTTGATGGCGGCCATTTCTAACTTGGTGTTTTCAATTTCATTGATGTAGTTGTTTATTGCCAATTGTTTTAAAGATAAAGTATTTTTCAAGTCAGAAATGTCCTTTTTGTAGCCATCTAATACTTTGTTAAAAGCATTTAACTCTTTGCGAGTAGATTGACTGTTCATGATAGCACTATCACGTTGAATACGGAGTTGTTTAACCTCCTCAGTCAATCTATCACAAGCACCACAATATTTTTCACTAGTATTGTCAGTACTACATGCAGAACTTACAGGTTTTGGCGGGTCAGTCATGGCCATCAATGCGAAATGAGCTTCCTTTCCTGCAAAGAATCTGGAATAATCAATCTTTGTGAAAGCATCATCTGCAATGCACGACTTCCTAGTCATCAGAAAATCTGCTTCTGCAAGTAACTGATCAATATCTTCATCAAGAGAATTAACACTAGCTTCTGTATCTGAGTCACTGTCTGAATCAGAATAAACCGATTCACACTCCTCAGGAATGTCAGAAACAGTATCAATCACAACTCCTGAATTAGTCTCTTCATTTTCAACCTCAACATTAACCTCAGAATTAACCTTAACAGGTTCAAAATCACCATCCATCTCAGCCTCAGAATCATCACTATCAACCTTAGTTTCAACCTTCTCCTCCACCGTCACAGAATCTTCAAGATCAACCTGATAGGCAACACACGCCACATTTCCCCCAGTGGTTATCTCCTCAACACCTATCTGAATGCTCGACCAGTCAAACCTCTCATCTTGTTGAGTAACCAATGCTTGATTGGTATTCTGTTGTTCAGCTGGTGTAGTGATTGGTATGACTGTTCGGTTAGTATTGTTTGGTGTTTGGTTTGGTGTCTGGTTTGGTGTGTTTGATTGTCTATTTTGGTTGTTATTAAAGTTGGTTTGACGATTTTGGTAGTTGTTGTTGGTGTTTTGGGAAGAAACTTGGTTTTGGTTTTGTTGTTGACGGTTCTGATAGGTAGCATTAAATGGATTTCTGTTGCCTTGTTTCGGTGGCTGTGTGCATTCACGTTTAAAGTGACCTTTACCCCCACAATTAAAACAAGTCACTTTCTCCTTATTGAACCCGTAGGTTGTGTTAGGAGAAGTTCCCAAGTCAGTTCTACCTGTTTTCTCAATAAACTCTGTTGCTCTTCGCATAATGCTCGCAAAGGCCCATTGGATGTCAATGAGTTCCATTTCCTCCTTATCAATCTGTGCGTAGTCTTCATTGGTCAAATTGTTATTACCAATTTGACTCGCAACTAATCCATTATAGGAAGAAACCATTGCAGAGACTAAAGCAATGTGTTGCTGAGCAACTTCAACTGTCACATTTCCAAGATTGGAAGTCTCCAAAACCACAGTTGGTTGATTAGGTTGGTTCATTGGTTGTGGTTGAGTTTGACCAGCAGTGTAAAAAGCTGCTTGTTGTTTTGGGGAGAATGGTGGAATGTATGAATATTGATATGGAACTTGTGGTTGTGGTTGTGATAAAGATGAAGTTTGTTGATGGTAATTAATGATAGGTGATTCTACAGCATTGGATATACAAGCAACATGTGGTGTGACTAGCCCTCCAGAACTTGTGCTTGCTGGAACTAAAGATCCTCCAAAGTATAAGTTTGGATTCTGAGGAATCTGTGCTCTCCTAGCCTTCCTCTTCTCTTCTAACTCTTTGTTTTCCAGCTTCTCAACGAACTCTTGAAGAGACCAGTATTGAAAAGCATCCTTCTCCTTTAGAACATCCACATGCTGATCCCAGTTAGGTGGTAATGCTTCAGCAAACTTGTCCACCTGTTTTGCCATAGGAATCTGTACACCATAGCTAGACAATTCAGATATTAAATGATTATATCTAGGAGTTAGTTCTTTCAAAGTTTCATTTCCAACGTAAGAAAAATTCTCAAACTCCTTAACAAGTTCTTCCATCCTCAAATTCCGAGTCTTCTCATTTCCATCATGCTTCCTTTTAAGCATATCCCACAAAGCCTTAGAAGTTGTGCACGTCCCAAACTGATGCAAAAGATCATTTGTAATAGCTTGCGTCAGTTGAGAGAACGCCTTCTTTTCCACAGCAAACTTCTTTTTCTCATCCTCCGCCATGCTCTCCAATGGCACTGGTTCACCTGTGTTCTCCAGAACTGGTGGTGTGTATCCTTTTGCAATCATGTTCCATGCTTCAGCACCTTCTACTCCCATGCCTTCCAAGTGTATCTTGAACTTTTTCTGCCACTGATTGTATTCTTGAATCTCCATGAGCTTCGGTGGCCGAGTCCCGCTACCTGAAGACAAATCATTAATCAGTGTGGAAATAGCATTAGTAGTTTGAGTGTTTACCACCGCTGCTGCTACTCCCCAGTAGTCAGACTGTGGTACTGTAGGTGCACTCTGAGTCATGTAGTTAACCGGCTGTGAAGACTGTGTGTTAGTCTTCTGTGCTGCCACTGTCCATGGGTCCATCACCTGCTGTTGTGGTTGTGCAGTTGCTGGTGTAGGAGTAGTCTGATAACGCCACATTATCACGAACTTCGAGAAAATTCAACACTTAGAAAAATTTTCCCAAAACTTATCCTAGGTTCGTCCAAAAAGCTTTCAGGTTCGTCCCTTTTAATTCAGGTTCGCCCAAAAATCTCTCACCCGAATGTAAAAATTCACCAGAAAGTAAAATCACACAAACAAGTTCTACATTCGTCCACAAACAACTAGGTTCGTCCGTTTCTGATTTACCTTCGTCCGCCCGATGTCCCGAACGTGAAAAATTGGACCCGAATGTAGAAAATTCAAATGAAACACTCTACGTTCGCCCTAAAACTTCTAGGTTCGTCCAGAAATACCCTCTCCTTCGACCTAAAACCCACACGTTCGCCCACTCACCTCAGGTTCGCCCATATCTATCTTTTGAAAAACGGTTACACTTTGAAAAACGGTTATTTTGATCACTGATTTTCAAAAGTTTGTGGATTTGATTGATCTTGATCAGGTTATGCTTCGGAGATGATTTGGAACAACTTTAATACTTGGAATTTTGAATTTTAACCACAAAATCACCTCTAATTCTTTCAAAAACACACAAAAACCATTTTTAGTTGAAAACAGATGTGAATTGATGAAAATTATGTTTAAATCAGCTCTGAGTTTATCAATTTGTTGTTGTATGATCCTCTACGCTCTGATACCACTTTGTAGAGGATGAATTTGACAACAATACAGGATTATATGATCATACAAGTTGCTAAACCAGGTGCGGAAACCCTAGCTTAGAACAAACTGATATAAACTCAATCAATACACAATCAAGATCATTTTAAAAGCTTTTCATAGATTAACTTGTTCAAATAAACGTTTACAGACTGATTACAGTTAATCTAGAACTCAAACTATCAATCTCAGACCTCTCAGGAACACACACACAAAACACACACTCTCAATGACTCGTTCTACATTACAAAAACTTGAAATCTATTTATAATAGCTGTACGTTCGCCCAGATGAACTGGTCGAATGTAAGCTTGTTCTACATTCGCCCAGGTGAACTGGTCGAATGTATTCTTCTGTGCATACCTGTTCCAGATTCGCCCATGACAAAGTACCTTCGCACATTTCTTTTCTTCCTTCGCCCCTTCTGATACTCCTTCGCCCATTAACACATGTTAGTATCTAATCATTAGTCGCAAAACGGCATCTACAAATTGCTCTCAGGTGTTGGATTTCAATAACAGATACGACAAAATGGTTTATTCTAAACTCTCTTATCTTTGTTAATGGTTTGATAATTGAAAGATCTTAATGAGTCTAGTAATCTGAGTGGAAAATGGTTTTTGAAACTAAATGAGTAAACCGCATCGGATATCATTTTATTTTGTTTTTCTTCAAAAAGTTTAAAAATCCAAAAATATGCTTATTTTTAGATTTTTAGGGGGAGAAAATTTCAGAAAAATCAAAAAAAAAAATCAAAAATGAGTTTTCCTGGAGAAAAAGAGGAGATGATAGTACATCAGTGGACTGTCAGACTACTCTAAAAACAAAAATGAATTGATAAACATTGAGTAGCCACTACAATTATATATTGGTAGGCTTGAAATCAAAGTTTAAAGTTCAGCATGGTGATATAAACTTAAAATCAATAACTGATAATCATGCGGATCAACGTATCGTTGGCATATGGTCTTAGTACCGAAATTTCGTTTGATAGATTGCCAAAATCAGAGGTTTCGGGTCGTTATATTGAAAGTTATCTGGGGATGGCCTAACTGATCTTTTGCTGTATTGATTTACAGACCTAGATTCAGTCAGGGTATCTTATTAAAAGAGCTAATAAAGCCAAAACCATAAGTTACCGAATGAGGAACTTAATATGTGTGATGATAATCAAAGATTATCTAATGCATCGTATCAATACTATGATGAAAGTCATGTATGATATTAGTCCTCACCCTGGTAGAGTGCACAAGTCACTTTGAAGCATTAATTTGCTGACCTGTCACCACTGTGCCTCATATCTTGTAACTAACGGATAACTTCAATATAATCACGCGTTACGATGAAACTTTGCGCAATTCTTGATACGGGAATGTGTCACGAGCGCGGGGACCATTGATTACTCAGTATCTAATATTACCATAATGTATCTAAAGTGCTGAGCAATGAATGATGATTTTGAGTTTAAGTGGACAAACATACTGGTAATGGTTGTAGGATGCTCAATGACAAAAACAGAAAGTGCATCAACAAGCATCCTTCCCATCTCTCAACACAATCAACGCTTCAGCATTTCGCCAATCATAATACCATACAACGAAATCAGAACTAAAGTGCTGTTGTATTGGCATCAACAGTATCTTCTTCATAACCACTGGAGATTTATACTTTAACGTTATCTTCTTCCTTCCAGTCTTTGGATCTATCTCTTTGTGAACTTTCCTTCTCGGATACTGAGGTTTAAACATGTTCCACCTTGTCCTACTTTCCCAAATAAGCTTATCAGCAAACCATCCTACTACATTATTATTTGCTGAAGCACCGGTCATAGGAAACCTGCATATGTCTCTCACCACCTAGTACGGTAGAGTCTGGATGTCATGGAATCTGTAAAAGTAAAGAATTCCCTTTTCCCACTTCAAAGCTATGCACTTCAAATACCTCAGATACTTCCAACCCAACGCCCTACCTTTAAACAGTTGGTTGTGATATTTGTAGAATCCTCCCTGTGCTTCAGGCTTAGGCCTTTTCTCATCCATTTCCTTCAATTTCTGCAACAAAGTCTTCAAACCATCACTTTGCTCAGTAGTTGGTTTCTGACCACTCTCTCCAAATACATTCTTCACAAACTCTTCACTTTTCTTTTTAGCTTTCTTTTCAGCTTCTTTCAGGTTCACCTCTATAAAATCTGGAAACACTTCATCACTGTTATCCCTAACATACTCAGGATAATCATCATTGGTGATGTCCTCAATCTCAATCTCTTCAACTTCAGGAGTATGTTTGTCATCAGAATGATTACCAACATCCTTCTCAGGAGTATCTGGAATCACATGTTCAGTCATGATCTCCTCTAGTGTCTTACCAACTTGTTGCGCTATTCCTTCCAATATTTCTTTTGAAACTGCAGCAGACACTTCACCCTCTTCAAGATCTGGGTCATTATATTCAATTTCAAATCTCATGTCGTCTGCTTCAAAGATTTCAGGAAATTTTCCTGTAAGCTCAATCGTCCAAACTCTTTTATTGACCATCTCTTTGTATAAGTTCTTATCATCAGCAGACAATGCCTTGATTTTTTCTGTCCAGAAAATATCATCATCAGCATCTAAATTCTCTCCAGATTTCTTCTTTGAACTTGATTGGCCAAAACTTCCTTTCTTCGTCTGTCTCTCTTCAAACTTAAATTTACTCGTATCGTCATCATCATCATCACTATCACTATCTTCTTCATCATTTTTCTTCTCTCCACTCTTGCCACTATCATTATCATCATCAGAATCATCATCAGATCTCTCATCATCTCCTTCTTCATCAGATGAATCACCATAGTCTAGTTTCTCTTCTTCTTCTTCTTCTTCTTTGTCCTCCTCTCCTTCTTTCAGTTTAGGAGCTTCATTATACAGTCTATCAAGCAACTTACTCATTTTCTCATTTTCCTTCAGCAATTTCTTATTCTCATCTTTTACTTCAGCAATCAATCTCCTATTCTTTTTACTTCTACTATTAATCTTGTCTTTCTCTTTCTCTAACTCTTTCAACTTCTTTTCCAACTCATCTTGATTAGTTTTGGAAGCCACAACAATCTGCAACATTTTCTCTTCATTCTTTTTGAAGTTTTCTATCTGAGCTTGTTGTGCAGTTATCATCTTCATCATTTCTTCCATCTGCTTATTCACAACTTCCATGACATTATCAGAAATTGTCACTTTTGGTGTGGAAGATTCAGCTTCAGGAGATTTCTTCTTTTTCTTGAATAAATTCAACACATTCTCCAAAGTAGTTTCTAGATCAGGAACTACCTCAGGTTCTTTTGCAATCTTCTTCTGCTTTTTGGCAACGAGAGAAGAAACTTGTGATGATGTGCCAGCTTCAGGAACTTTCTTTCCTTTTAATAGCATCTCAGTTTCTTTCTCTTTCAATTTCTTAGACTTTTCTTTCACATCCCTTTTCGACATAGACTTGTCCTTGGGTTTCTTCAAGTTAACAACAACAGTAGAACCCTCAAAATATCCTGCACCAAGTCCTAAATCACCTTCAGCACTTTCTAAATCAATCGTCTCTTTCTGCAATTGTTCTTCTACAGACTTGTTCAAAGATTCAGATTCTCCAGCAACAGTGGCCTTGCGCTTGGAGTTCTTTTTCAACATTTCAGCTTCAGAATCCCAACGTTCATCCTCTTTTGTCTCTTTAGAATCCACAGAAGATTCCTCATCAACCAGTTGGGTACCTTTCTTAGCAATACTTTTCTTTCTAGTCTTTTGTTTCTTAGCAGGTTCAGCTTCACCAACCTTTGCCTTGCCCTTCCCTTTGGCTCTGGCATCTTTAACTTGCCTTTTTCTTTTTGTTGTTGCATCAGCATGAACTAGTGGATCAAAAGGATCAGATTCACTCTTATCATGTCTTGCTCTGTTCTCACCTGGATCAGTATACCCTGGATTTATCAAATGCCCAAATAGATTCTTGTGTGGTGGATTTTCACTATCAGGAACCCCTTTGTATCCCTTCATTCTTATCAGCGTCCTCATATTCATGTGATCCTGAACTAAGATCTTCGTCGGATCTTTCTTCAACATTGGATAATTCAAATCAAATATCATCATCAAAAATCTAGGATATAGCCAGAACTTCTTTGACTTCAAACCCTTTAGTGGTTCAAGCATGTGATCCAGAATCATTCCCGCCACATTGAATGGTTTGTTCAACGTCAAAGCTACCATCAATGAGCTCAAACTCTTTCTCATAGCATCGTAACCTCCACTCACCGTTCCAAACACATGTATTATCACGTGAGCAAAGTACTTGAACTGAACACTCAACTTCCCTTTGTGCAAAGCACCATCTGTAATAGGTCCATTATATTTCATTCTCAAGAAACATAATCTCTGCTCCATCCAGGAAAGACATCTTGGATCAGTAGGTTCTTCATCTCTTAACTTCAATGCTTCTCTTATATCATCTTCTGTCACCATTGCTAGATTACCCTGAATCTCACTAACAATAGCTGTCTTTGAATCCCAGAAATCATAGCGAGCATTCCTCCAGAATTCTTCTACAATATCTTGATAGACGATTGCAGGTGTTGCAATAACATGAATAATTTTGCTTCTTCTGAGAAACTCCATTATCCTAGAGAATTCGGTGAGCTTCTGTACTTCTCCAACAAAAGCACAGCAATTATGAGCCGATTCAAACGGCCAAGCTTCCACAACATTCTGAACTGGAGCTTGTTGTACTGGAACTTCAACATTTTCAGCTTCTTGTTCTACCATTTGAATATCCTGGAACACAACAGATTGAAAATACGTTAAAAACAACCAAAAACTACAAAATCTAAATTTTGGTTTTCACAAATTTCACTTTCGCCCCTACGGAGGCTCGAAAGTGAAATTTATGAGGTTCGAATGTAGCATTTCAGGTTCGAATGTGAAAAATTTTAAAAACAAAATCCACTTTCGTCCTTTAAACTCCACTTTTGCCGTATTATCTGTTACATTCGACCCAAAGTCTCAGGTTCACCCCTTCAACCCTGGTCGAATGTACCAGTTTATCATCGAAAAAAAATTCAATCTTGCAATCTGTATTGTTTTAACTTCTATTTTTGATTTTAACACCTTCTAACATGACCGATTAAGTGTTTTCATCAATCAATTTACACAATTATTTAGTTGTTTTTTATTTTTCCTAAAATCTAGGGTTTCGAAATTTTTAATAATCAAAATCAAATGATTACAGTGTAATAACCCTAGATTATGCTTTCTTCTCCCCCTAAAATAAATAACAACTAAATCCTAATCGTCAATTTTATTAAAAACTCAGTTGAAAAGATCCAACGGTTCATAGTTAGGGTCCGTCAAGAAAAACCCCTAATCATTATCTATATGTAGCCATTACCTGTGGTTTTGTAAGGAAAATGATATTTAAACAAGCAGGAATAAGAATCAGGGTTGAAAAGAACAAGAGCAACAAGGTTTTGTTATTTGAAATTTTTTTGAAAAGCTGTTGAATGTCAGGGTCGAATGAAGATTAGGTATATATAGGGAAGCCACATTCGACCGTTTCACTAGGACGAATGTGAAGCCATTTCCACATTCGACCCTACTTAAAGGTTCGAATGTGGGAATAGGGTTCGAATGTACAATTTGTAGTTAGAACACTCACCTTCGTCCGGTTTGACAGGTTCAAATGTAACTGATTTTCCACGTTCGACCCAGTTAAGGAACGAATGTAAAATGGAAAATTTGAAAATTTACCAAATCTCAAAATCGAATCCCGTTCAACCATTTTTCACATTTTAAGCTTTAAACATTCAGTATTTCACATATCCATGATACAAAACTCAGATTGGTTCATCAAATTTCAGAAAATGACCATCAAACACCATCGGTTATCAAAAATAACTCAGAAATGTAAAAATTTAGGTATTTCTGAAATTTATGTTAAAACACACCTAAAATCTTTTTGAGTTTTTGTATCTTTTTGTAAAACAAATGTAAAATGCAGAAATGTAAACACAAAGCAATAAATGTTTTGTGATTTCCGGTAAGAGGATCATATCAGTTTTTGAGAAATCTGATCACACCGTTGATCTTTGTTATATATTATCATTAGAAACAATGTGTGATCCGGCAACTGCTGATATTGTTGTCCACATAAACTTACATGCAGACCGTTATGTAGTGCTTTAAAATGATACGTTGTTAGGTGTATTATACTAACACGTTTATGGTTCCCACGCACACGACATACTCCCGTATCAAGAAATTGCACAAAGCTTCCTCGTAACGCGTGATTATGCCAAAGTTATCCGTTTAGTTACAAGATATATAGCACAGAGGTGTACAGGTCAGCAAATGAATGCAGCAAAGTAACATGTGCATATACACCAGGTTGAGGCTGATATCAATCACAGTTATTCATCAGTGAATTGATACGATGCAATTAATGATCTTTGATCAATAATAAACATGAAGTTCCTCAATTCGGTAACTTTTTGAGTTTTGCATTAAAGCTCTTTTAGCAAATATTCTGATTGAATCTAGATCCGTAAATTAATACGACAAAAGTTCAAACAGAATATCCTGGATAACAATAACATAACGACCCGAAACCTCAGATTTTGGCAACCATATCAAGCGAAATTACGGTACTAAGATCATATGCCCATGAGGTGTTCAGCCGTTAACGAGTAGTTCGTTATGTTTGTATCACTAATGCACGTAGTAATAAGTCTACGAAGTCTATCAGCACATCACACGTAATCAACACACGCCTCATATTGAATTACATTTCTTTAGCATGTGTCAGATCCCCACTGATGTACTATCATTTCCTCTTTTTACTCCTGGAAATCATTTTGGTTTTTCTATTTTTATGGCTTTTTGAATTTTTTAATGTTTTTGGTTTTTCTGAATAAGGACTCCCCCTAAAATGTAAAACATATTTTTGGGTTTTTGGATTTTTCTGAAAAATAGTAAAAGGATAAAAAATTGAAAACAAAAAGTGATAAACCGAGGTGATGATCAGTCTTGTTTCTCTTTTATACCGTTTACTTTTAAAAGATAATCAAATCTGGATTTATCAAAAGCTTTTGTGAAAAGATCCGCCCTCTGATAATCAATGTGGATTTTGACCATATCGATCAACTCTTTAGCATAGCAATCACGGATAAAGTGATACTTAATCCGGATATGCTTAGCTTTCGAGTGATTGACCGTGTCTTTAGTTAATGCAATTGCAGCTTTATTATCACAGTGAATAGGGGTTTTTAGAAATTGCAAACTGTAATCGACCATCTGCTGCTGAATCCAGAGAACCTGTGAGCAACAACTCGAGGCTGCTACATACTCAGCTTCGCAAGTTGATAGTGCGACCGATGTCTGCTTCTTACACTGCCAGGTCACGAGCCTGCTCCCTACAAACTGACATCTAGCCATTGTGGATTTGCTGTCTTTGTCACAGCCACCCCAATCTGCATCACTAAAAGCGATAAAGTCAAAATTATCGTCATTAGGGTACCATAGTCCTCTTGACGGACAACCCTTTAGATATCTTAGGATTCTCTTGACTGCCGTTAGGTGACTTTGTTTCGGCTTCGATTGGAAACTTGCGTAGAGACATGTAGCGAACATTATATCTGGCCTTGATACAGTGAGATACATCAGAGATCCGACGATTGCTCTGTATGTAAATGGGTCTGTCAGCTCCCCCTTAGCGTCAACACCAATCCCATGATTAGGTTGTATTGGGGTGTCCATCGGCTTCGAATCTTCCGTCTGGAACCGGCTCAAGACTTCAGATACCTATTTGGTTTGATGAATAAAGATCCCCATTGGTCTTTGATCCACCTGCAAGCCGAGGAAAAACTACATTTCTCCCATCGCACTCATCTCGAACTTTTCCTGCATTACACTTTCAAATTCTCTGCAAAGAAGTTCATTAGTAGAGCCAAAAATAATATCATCTACATAAATCTGGACTAGAAGCAAGTCATCCCCTGTTTTCTTGGTAAACAGTGTGCAATCGACCAAGCCTCGTTTGAATCCTTTGGATAGCAGGTACGTGCTTAGCTCCTCATACCATTGGCGTGGAGCCTGGTGCAACCCATATAGCGCTTTGTTGAGAATATAAACCTTATCCCGGTGGATAGGATCTTCAAAGCCTGGAGGTTGACCGACGAAGACCTCTTCCTTGACCACACCGTAGAGAAACGCGCTTTTGACATCCATTTGGTACACCTTGAATTTCTTATACGAGGCAAACGCTAGAAACATGCGGATAGCTTCTATACGTGCCATAGGTGTATATATCTCGTTGTAGTCAATTCCTTCAATTTGATGAAATCCTTGAACAACTAATCTAGCTTTATTTCTCACGATCACGCCTCTGTAATCTTTCTTGCATTTGAATACCCATTTAGTTCCAATCTTTTTCCTATCCTGAGGTAAATCAGTAAGTGTCCAGACACCCAATTTCTGGAACTGCAACAACTCTTCCTGCATCGCCTCAACCCAAGCATCATCCAAAAGAGCTTCCTTTTACGTCCGCGGCTCAACCTGCGAAACATAACACGCAAAAGACCAATCATTCTGACAAACAGATTTTTGAATTTTTGCATATAAAGCTAAAGTGCCAAGATTTTCCGGTGAGTTGACACTGCGTAGTTGTCCCCTAGTCATGACACTGCTACCAGGGTCACCAATAACTTGCTCGAGAGGGTGAATACGATGAAGTGCCTCTGTTGCATGATCTAGAATAGCTTCACTAAAGTCTTCATCATCTTCCGATTATGAAGTATCAAGTGTGGTCAAAGCTTCTTGGAACACTTCTTCTTCTGCTACAGGAGCATTGACATCATTAGAAGGTGCTGGAGGAGTTACGGTGATCGGACGCACCAACGGTGAAGTCGCCGTGTTTTCACACTCGTAAAGTAGTCTTATAACAGCCTCTTCAACCAAGCTATCTAGATTAAATGATTCAAAGAAGTCTTTGTAATCAAACATCCAGTCAGGACCGTTTCCCTGTACATTTTTAGTATACCGTTGAACCTCAACATTTGCCCAATCCTCCACCTGTCGAGTTCTTTTGTTGAATACCCGCTTGAGCGGGGTTGCAAATCCAACAAAATATCCCTCTTCAGCTTTCGGACTAAACCTTTCACCTGGATTCAACATCGTACACGGAGCCCCAAATGGTTCTAGATACTTCAAGTTCGGCTTTCGTCTGTTCAACAGCTCATAAGAAGTTTTGCCAAACTTCTTCACTATTAACACTCGATTCAGTGTATAACAAGTTGCGTAGATCGCTTCATTCCAGAACATTACTGGAAGGTTGGAATCTGCGAGCATTGTTCTTGCCGTTTCAATGTGAGTCCTGTTTTTCCTTTCAGCGACACCGTTCTGTTGAGGGGTATACGGAGCAGAATATTCATGATGAATTCCTTTTTCTTCACAAAGAGCATCCATCTGTGCGTTTTTGAACTTCGTCCCATTGTCACTCCGAATTCTTCTAATCTTTAGACCGTAGACATTTTCCAGTCGAGTGAACAGAACTTTCAGATTGGTAAACGTGTCACTTTTATGTTGTAAGCACATCACCCATGAGAATCTTGAAAATTCGTCTGTAACCACTAGACAGTAAAGCTCTCTGATATGACTTTTACGTTTGACAAGTCCGAATAGGTCCATGTGCAACCGCTCAAGTGGCATTTCAACAGAGTTTTCTTTCTTCGGTTTGTGAGATTGTTTGTGCTGCTTACCTTTCTTGCAACTCACACACTTGTTGTTAAATGGAAATGTTTGACATTAACACCTTCGACAAGCCCGTTCTTCACCAAATGATTCATTTTGCTGAGGTGAATATGTCCCATTCTTCTATGCCACATTATAGATTCTTTCTCTGTAGCCTTCGATGAAAAACACGTCACTTGGCCCTGAGTTGTCATTGCTTTCGACATATTAAGAATGTAAAGATTGTTAACTCTTGGTGCCTTTAACATGATCCACTCCTTTGGAATTTTAAAGCCTGGTTTGAGGATATAGCAAGATTTGTTGTCGAAATGCACAGAAAATTGTTTGTCGCAGATCTGACTGACACTTAACAGATTGTAATCAAATTGCTTCACATAGGAAATCCTCTCAAAACTCACTATCCCGTTACTCACACTTCCCTCCATCGTGATGTAACCTCCTTTATTTCCCGCAAAAGCAACATAACCTCCATTAATATTCTTCACGTCAAACAATAGTGCTAAATCACCAGTCATGTGGCCTGAAGCTCCACTGTTAACAATCCAAAGACTGCTAACAGGGCCAGCTGAAGCTCCCTGCACACATCAAGTAAGATCATTAGTTCTTTCGGGGGACCCAAGCCTGTTTGGTCTTGGGTCTTTGAACATCAAATTTCAAAGATTCATTCACAACAATCTTAGGTTTAGAATCAATCTTTTTCTGATCATTCAAACCTTTCTCATCTTGAGATTTTTCATTTGACTTTGAGGTAGAAGCACCTGAAGAACCCGTAGGTGACCAAGATTGTTCCGAACGTTTTAGAATTCGAAGCTGAGTTTTTGGAGTCTCAGTAGATTTCTTAGTGTTGTTCTTAAATGAAACTTTCTTAGTTACTTTCTCTGATTTAACAGAGACAGGTCCAACAGTCGACTTAACAGCAGGTTTTAGTGGAACCCTTTGTTTATCAACCATTGTGTTCACCATAGGTTTCTTCAACAGTTTTTCCATAGCAATCCGGTTTCGACGATCATAGTTGTATTGATGATTATCCCTCCTTTGATAATAATTATTTTGATTGTAAAATGGTGCTGGTTGAGGGACAAAGCGTCTTTGAGGATAACAATGATTATCGACTGGCTTTCTAACAGATTGCCTCATCTCAACTTCGTGCCTCTTGTGCCTCACGTACGGGCAGTGAGCAAGTAAATTCCCTCTCTCCCCGCACTTGAAACACGCACGGTATTCCTCAAAAACATTCTGAGCATGCGGCTTAGCAAATGTATTGATAGGATATTGATCATCTACACATCTGCATCTTAAACTCTCAGGAGCTTGGTCCTTTGAGTAAGCCGGCTCAAGAAAGCCATTTGCCTTTTGCTTAGGTTTGATGAATTCAGTGACATGAACTTTAGGTTCTCTCGGAGTATCCAAATATAGTTTCTTCAAAATTTATGGTGGTACTTCATTGGTCCTTTCATGTTTAGGAAACCAGATAGTACTTTCTTGCCAGATTTTGTCGATTTTAGAATAGTTTGCAAATTTAATTGGATATTCCTCGTCAGAGATAAATTTTCTCTGATACCACTTTGTAGAGGATCGTTTTATCAAAAACAGTTAGGTTTGATCATACAAGTCTCTATTCTAGGTGCGGAAACCCTAGAACAGTTATAATATGATGTTTACGAATCAAAAGCACAAATTCACCTTTTCAATTGTTATCTTCATTAATAACTTGTTAAAATATGATCACATAAACGATTACAAGTTAATCTGACTGATTTCAAATACACCTGAACACTAGAGAGCCCTAGCCTGACACACATACTCAAAATGATCAAAGTTACAATGCAAAATAAACTTTAAGCTTATATAGTACTGCACTTTCGCCCCATGCGTGAGGTCGAATGTGGAAACATTCCACATTCGCCCTTTCTTCTGGTACGCACCTGGAACTCTTTAGTTATAATTCCTACCTTCCACCCATCTTTTCTACATTCGCCCCACATAATTCTCACTTTCGTCCCTTCGTATGGTCGAATGTGGAACAATGACCCGAATGTGAAAATTCAACACAACACAATTCTATGTTCGACCAAAAAATGTTACTTTCGACCTTAAAATCCTTGGTTCGACCTCAGAATTCTACTTTCGACCCTTGCTCTCTAGGTTCGACCGACCCAATTGAATAACGGTTATTCTTTGAAAATCAGTTAACTTGATCTCAATTTTTCAACAGTTAATGAATTTTGATGATGTTAATCAGGTTTTGCTTCGGAATTGATTTGGAACAACTTTAATAAGTCGAATTCTTGATTTTATCCATGAAATCAAATCCAAATCCTTCAATTTTCATCAAAACCATTGTTCTTTGAAAAAAGAAAAATTTTGATCAAATTTGGGTCCAAATCAGTTCAAAAACTATCAAATTGTAGTTATATGATCTGTATAGGCTTTGATACCACTTTGTAGAGGATCGTTTTATCAAAAACAGTTAGGTTTGATCATACAAGTCTCTATTCTAGGTGCGGAAACCCTAGAACAGTTACAATATGATAGTTTACGAATCAAAAGCACAAATTCACCTTTTCAATTGTTATCTTCATTAATAACTTGTTAAAATCTGATCACATAAACGATTACAAGTTCATCTGACTGATTTTAAATACACCTGAACACTAGAGAGCCCTAGCCTGACACACACACTCAAAATGATCAAAGTTACAATGCAAAATAAACTTTAAGCTTATATAGTACCGCACTTTCACCCCATGCGTGAGGTCGAATGTGGAAACATTCCACATTCGCCCTTTCTTCTGGTACGAACCTGGAACTCTTCAGTTATAATTCCTACCTTCCACCCATCTTTTCTACATTCGCCCCACATAATTCTCACTTTCGTCCCTTCGTAAAACACCAAAACTTGTTTTAGTCACAATCCAAATTATTAGTCGCACTATATGCATCAACACATTGGGAAATGGGGTCAACTGTAAATAACTGGTGATAGTACTTAGGTGTTTCAATGTAAAAGCTTGATTATAAGAAAGGTGCAATTCTCATGTCAAAGATAATCTAAAGTATTTATGTGGAAAGAAACCTAGGCAATCTAAATGCTTGTGTGACCAAACCTACCAGGTTAAGCCTAAATGCTTGTGTGACTTAACCCAACTGGTTAAGCCTAAATGCTTATGTGACTTGACCCAACTGATTAAGTCTGAATGCTTGTGTGACTTGGCAAGCCTAAATGATTGTGTGACTTTGCCTACCTGGCTAAGCCTAAATGCTTGTCTAACCTACCTAGTAAGTTTAAGACATAAAGCATAAAGATACATTCTAAGACACACGTTGAACTGCAGAGTTTAAAGCATGGTTGCTAATGTGCTTCACACTAAAAAGACAAAAGTGGGGCAATGTTTAGAAAGTTGATTGTTATGTTATGAGGAAAATTCTAAGGAATTAACCTAAGTTGATCAATTGATAACGCATGAACTGTTAATGTTAGAGTAGAATCTAAGGAATCTTAGGGTTTAGGAAATTATGGATTTCTAGTCCAAATTTGAGAATTTAGGGTTTTAGTGATTCTTATTTATTTATAAATAAATAAATCAGACCAATGACATAAGTTTGTAAAAATAATATAAGTTCCGACATGATAACATATGTATTTATGGACAATAGGTATTCAATGTTTTACGAATAAAATACTAAATGTTATTCTTTAAATAAATAACTTTGATTTATAAATAATTAATTAGTTTTTTAAATGTAGAAAAGAAAATAATAATTTCACAATCTAATTACTAAAGGTTCTAATAAATGTCATTATTTAAAGTTAATTAGATAAAAATAAATAATTTTGATAAAGTAGGAGTTCTCAATTTATTAAAATAAGTTTAACGAATCAAAGTTTTTACATATAAAAATTAAATAAAATATTTTTCATAAATTGTAAACTAATAGTTTTCATTTTAAATAAATAAATTAGAAATTTTCAATTGAAGAATTATGATTATATGGAACTAGGTTATATCTGGGGAGCTGTAGGATCGATGAACGTGTCAACCAACAATCACGAGGGTTATATTCAAGGTGCGGAATCCCTTGAATATGTTCTAATAACAGAAACAAACTTGAAACAAAGATAAACGAGTAATTATCACACACAAACGGGTCAAAAGATTAACGTTTTCACATTACACTACTAGAAAAAAGGGCCTTCCTTGACACTTTTTTTATGACATACCTCATTTAATGACATGCAAAAGTGCATGGCATAAAAAAACGTCATCTTCGATAAAAAATAAAAATTCCTTGACGTTTTTTCATGCATGTCAATAATTTTCTGTCATAAATAAAAAAACATGACGTTTTTAAAATAAGCGTGTCATGGTTTTGTGTCACCAAAATTTAAATTCCCTCCACTCTTTTGTGCCTCTTCATAAACTCTCCCTCTCATAACAACTCCCAAAGTCTTAGGGCGCTCTTTCTCTCTCTCATTCACCGTCTGACCATCTCACCGCCACCACCTGTGATACCCCGTAATTTCAGGTTAACACTTTAACTAGACTCTAGTTACTTGTACATACTTTTCATGCATTCTGATTAACTAAGGTTAGTTAGGATGAGTATACGTTGCACAGTTATAGGTTAATAACTGCATGAAATGGTAATTCATAGAATTACCGGACTACGTACACAAGTAGGTAACCCGGAACGTTGGTGACTTGGTGAAATGTGATTATTACAAACTTACATGTTGATATTATGTGCCACTATGTGATTATGTGAACTTATGTGATTATACGTTAACGGATCGGTAACCGGGACGGGACGGACCGGAGTCCAGATATATATGACGAACGTTTATGTGCCATTTTGAATATTAGTATTTGCAATATTGATATCGTAATGTGGTTAGTGTTGTAGATTAATTAAAAATAAAATTCTGATTTTTGAGCTTCCCCGCGGAGCGCGGCAGAATAGGGAATACCCCCGCGGTCCGGTAGGGGGCTTATTATAACTGGGAATTTAAGGCACTCAGGCGGACCGCTCCAGGAATTAGAAACTCCCCCGCGGTCCGCGACAGAGATAAATACGTGGAAAACAAGTTTTGGCCTCTTTAAAACAATTTTAACCCCAAGCAACCTCATTACCACAACCCTAATCGCCCAAACCACCTGGTTTACGAAAAATACAACCCCTAGTACCTGCTAAGGCTTAAGAACACCATTCGGGAGGCTTGGAGAGCATTCGGTTGGTTATCTTGAAGTGCTTTCGGTATACTTTCAACTCTAGCATGTTTTAATCCATTCTATTATGCTTTTAAACACTATAATCATGTTTGTCCAGATCTGAAACATGTTTAGAAAGATTAAAATTTGGTTTTTGTAAAGTTTAAAAGGATTAATCATGTTGTATGCATTAGTTGTTATGTGATTTGTATGATTTCACATGTTCTTGATGTTGTAGACTTCTAGGGTTTGTGTATGATAATATAAACATGAATATTGCTAGGTTAGGTTATGATCAGATAATGTCTTATAGATGTTGTAGAATGTTTATTCGATGTTATTGATCGATAATATGCAACTAGGGTTCAAGATAATTGATGTTATTGCATGATTGATACTTGGATAGAATCTGAAAGTTAACTTGTAGGGTCTGTTACGTGGATTAAAAGTAATTGTTTTGATGTATTCTTTGCATGGTTACAACGTACATGGTTTTAAGTTTTCGTAATGGGCAAAATCGTCCGATTTGGACTTCGTTTGATTAGTTTTTGAAATTTTATTTGATAAGAGGTCATATCAGAATTTCGGAGTTGTAAATTTAGTCAACTTTAAACGGTCATAACTTGAGTTTTGCAAAGAGTTAGGCTTTGAAATTTGGACAGTAAGTCTACATGGGAAAAACTCGGCCTTTCCAAGTGGATTCACCCTGTTTGGGTGAATACACAATTTTTGGGAATTTTTCTACTAAACTGACCTGTTGTGGAATTTTTCTGGACAGGGCTGTATTGTATGAATATTAGTAATTTTTGTGTTTGGTTTAAAGATAAGAAAAAATTATTTGTTAACAACCGAATCCCAATGTATGCTCAATAAAAATTTGGGACTTTAGTTCATTCGTTAAGTATTTTAAATAAATTGTTTCTCACAGCGCACAATCTGCCCAGAAAACGCAGATTGTGTATGGAGTCTTTATGTGACTATTTGGAGTCGTATATGGTATGTAATTGACATGAAATTGCTTGCATACTTGTATGAGATGTATTTGAGATATTAGACTGATAATAATCGCTATGATCGCCAACGGGTTACGTAGGACTTACTTGTGCATGTGGAGTCTTTAGGTGTCACTATATGGTTTTGAACATTTAAACGTTTTGGACAAACGGGTTATATGGTGTATTAATTGTACACATATACTCACTTAGTAATACATATAATAGAGAGTCGGTAGCACCCTATTGTTTGGAGTTTGGATATTTTTGCTTGCAACCTAAGGTGAGTTTCACTACTTTTTCTCAAAGCATGCGTCTCGGGTTGAGACTACTTTGATAAACGTTTTCTAGTCTGGTTTGGGACTATTTTTACACATCCCGGGTTTTGGGGTGCATGGTTCACGGTGTAACTCTACTTTTACTAGTTCATGTTTATGTCCTTGATGAACTAAACCAATCCTATCTTTTATGTCCTTCAAAATACCGAATCAATTGCCGGGCGGGCAAGCGGGTTACTAGTTGATAGCGCTATTAGGTTTAACAAACCTCACATCGTGCTGGGAGCATGGGTGTGAACTATGAGCTTAAAACATATTATCATTGTTGATGGGCAATGATTTAAGGCATCATACTCACAGTTGTGGGGAATCGTTATTAGCAGTTCGATATTCGCCAGTATTAGTTATCATGAGTGGGTTAGCTACCCCTGGCATGTGAATTAGCTGTTTACTTGTGGCCGGGGAGGCCGACGTTTTTACTTATTGTTGTGTGGTCTAGGAGACCGACGTTTTAACTTGGTTACGTGGGTTGGGAACCTACACTTGTATTTACTCGCATACTTATTTTGTGAACTCACCGACTTTATGTTGACACACTTTAGCATGCTTTGCAGGTCTCTAGGTATGGAGCACGATTTAGGGCATGCATCATTCTTGTAGATGCACTTTATGCGACTAATGATTTGGATTGTCACTTTAACATGTGTTAGAAGTTTTTGTAGATGGGCGAATGTGATACTGGATGGGCGAATGTGGTTATGGAAGGGCGAAGGTGAGTATTGAAGGCCGAAGGTAGATGTGAAGTGGGCGAATGTAGGAAGCTTCAATGTTTTAAGGCATGTTCGTACTTGGGAACAGGGCGAATGTGGACAAAGTCCACATTCGCACCTCAACTATGGGCAAACGTGCAGGTCCTATATATAGTTTTGGCTCATTTTGTAAGTTAGAACAGTTGTTGATAGTGTATGTGTCGAGGTCAGGTTGCTCTCTAGATTAAAGTCGTGTAACGGTGTTTAGATTAACTTGAAAGGTCTTAGTATGAACATTTTGAAACAAGTTATCTATGAAATGTTGATTGAAAAGGTATTTTGCGTGTTGTGATTTGCGTATTATCATTTTGTTCAGTTCTAGGGTTTCCGCAGCTGGAATTGTGACTTGTATGATCATATAATCCTGTTTTAGCTAAAATTCTTCATCTACAAAGTGGTATCAGAGCCATAGAGATCATACAACAACAAAATTGATAATATCAGAGCTGATTTGGACCTAATTTTGATCAAATTTTCTCTGTTTTTCAATGAAAATTGTTTTTGATACAATTTGAAGGTTTTTGATACAAATTCGTGGTTAAAATCAACTTTTCCAAGAATTAAAGTTGTTGCAAATCAATTCCGAATCATAACCTGATAAAGATCATCAAAATCCATAAACTTTTGAAAATCGCAGATCAAAATAACTGTTTTTCAAAGTGTAACCGTTTTTCAAACATGTATGGGTCGAATCTGGAGAGTGTAGGGCGAACCTGGACCTTTTAGGGGCGAACCTGGTTATTTTCTGGGCGAAAGTAGCATTTTACAGGTCGAACCTAGGATTGTTGTGTTGTTAGTTCCACATTCGGGTATAAAGTTCCACGTTCGGTTGATCGGGGGTGCGAAGGTGGACAGATTCAGGACGAAAGTGGAAATACTTGGTCGAAGGTGGAAAGTGTTTGCTGATTTTATACATTCTGGTCAAAATTCTACATTCGGGTGAACAATTGTGGACGAAAGTAGAATCATTGAGGGCGAAAGTAGAAGGGTTTTTGGAAAATTTTCTAAGTGTGGTAAATTTCTAAGTTTGTGAACATCATGTGGGGTTTTCCAACTACACCGAGACCGGGAACGACACAACAACAGCAGCAAGTGACTATGGCCCATGGACAGTGGCAGCTCAGAAATCGAACACTCAGTCTTCGCAACCGATTAACTACTTAGCGATGACTAGTTCGATGCCTCAGAGCGTTGCATCTTCGTCACAACAACCTGCAACAGATTATTGGGGAGTAGCAGCCGCGGTGGTAAATACTCAAACTACCAATGTTATTTCTACACAAATAAATGACTTATCTTCAGGTAGCGGGAATCGGCCACCCAAGCTAATGGAGATGCAGGAGTACAACTAGTGGCGTAAGAAATTCAAGATTCATCTTGAAGGCATGGGGTTGGAAGGTACAGAAGCTTGGCAGATGATAGCTAAAGGATATGTTGCACCAGTTTTGGAGAACACCGGTGAACAAGTCCCTTTGGAGAGTTTGACTGACGATGAGAAGAAGAAATTTGTTGTGGGAAAGAAGGCATATTCTCAGTTAACTCAGGCGATCACAAACGATTTGCTACATCAGTTTGGATCGTGCACCACGTCTAAGCAGTTATGGGATGTGCTAAAGAATCGTCATGATGGTAACGAAAAGACGAGAAGATTGAGGATGGAGGAGCTGAGAAAAGAATTTGAGAACTTCAGCTATGTCGGGAACGAGACATTGAAAGAGTTGACTCCCAGATATTGTCATTTACTAACTGAATTGTCTAGTTATGATATACAGATTCCTATGTCAGATATGGTGGACAAGTTTGCCGATGCATTACCACCGTACTGGGATCAACACATTGAGGTACTCAAAGAGAAGGATGCTTACAAGTATTGGACAATCAACGAGTTTATTCAGAAGCTGGAGAATAAAGAACTCGAGGAGAAGAGGAAAGCAAAAAGATCTCAGATTCCTCAGAACCCAGAGTTGTATCATGGTGGTACTTCAGCAACTGTGGGAAATTCTAGTGTTGGTGGAACAGTGGCACCTCACATAGCTTATATTTCAAGTGTCATGGAACCATCGAAACAACCAATCAATTATCTTGCACAAACCTCATCTTATTCACAACCATCATATACGCCACCACCACAACAATACACAAATTCTTTCATTTCACCATTTTCTCCAATGCAGCAAGCTGCATGCTATTCTGCTAGCCAACCACAACAACAACCTCAACAACAACAATACATGAATCAAATGAACCAAACCAATCAGCAACCGGTTGTATTGGAGACATCCAATATGAGTAATGTGACTGTGGAGGTTGCTCAGCAACATATTGTGCTAGTCTCAGCAATGGTTGCTTCGTATAACGGTTTAGTTGCAAGTCAAATTGGGAATAACAACTTGACCAATGAAGACTATGCACAAATCGATAAAGAGGAGATGGAGCTCATAGACATCCAGTGGGCTTTCGCAAGCATTATGAGAAGGGTAACCGAGTTCATAGAAAAGACCGGGAGGACTGATTTGGGAACTTCTCCAAACACCACTTATGGTTTTAACAAGGAGAAAGTTACATGCTTTAATTGTGGAAGTAAAGGACACTTCAAAATAGAATGCACTCAACCTCCTAAACAAGGTAACAGAAACCCATTCAACTCAAACTACCAAAACCGTCAACAGCAGAACCAAAACCAAGTTTCTTTCCAAAACAACAACAACTATCAAAACCAAAACAATTACCAAAACCGACAGAACACCTCTAACAACAACCAAAACAGACAACCAAACACAACCAACCAGAATCAAAATCAATCACCAAATAACCAAAACAGAACAGTTATACTGATCACTACACCAAATGAACAGCCACAGAATAACAATCAGAATCAAGCTTTGGTGATACAGAATGATCAAAGGTTTGACTGGACTGGAATGCAAATTGGTGTTGAGGAGATAACCACTGGTGGGAATGTGGCATGTGTTGCACAACAGGTTGATATCGAGGAGTCGGTGATAGTTGATAAAAATGAAGAAACTGAGAGTGAGGCTGAGGAATCGGTTGATGAGATGAATGTGGCGACTAAAACTGTTGAAGTTCAGGCTGAAGAAGCAAGTTCAGGAGTGGTGATTGACTCAGTTACAGATGTTCCTGAGGAGAGCAAGTCAGTATATTCGGATTCAGACAGTGATTCAGACTCAGAGGCTAGTGTTACTTCTTTGGATGATGACATTGATCAGTTGCTGGCAGAAGCTGATTTTCTGAAAACGAGGAAGTCTTGCATAGTGGATGACGCCAGAATCGATTATTCTAAGTTCTTCGCTGGGAAGGAAGCTCATTTCGCACTAATGGCCATGACAGATCCTCCAAAACAGGTAAGTTCTGAATCTAGTACTGATGTTACAAGTGATAAGTACTGTGGAACTTGTGACAGATTGACAGAAGAAAACAAAGAACTTCGCATTCAACGCGATAGTGTTGTGATTAACTGTCAATCTGCTCGCAAAGATGTGATTGCTTTTAACAAAGTACTTGATGGGTACAAAAAGGACATTTCCGACCTAAAGAAAACTCTTTCATTAAAACAATTAGCAATTAACAATTACATTAATGAACTTGAGAACACTAAGTTGGAAATGGCCACCATCAAGTGTTTTGCTGAAAAGGTCAACAAGAAATTAGAGAGTTACAAGCATATTGCTTATGTCGTTGACCACATCATTGATGATCAAACCACAAGTTATAAGTCTGTGCCATCTCCGGTGCTTTTTGAAAATCACATTTGTCATCAAGTGACACCGGAGAGCTCAGTAAAATCAGACTCGGCATCGGAAAATGAATCCAATACTTCTAGTGTTGGTGATCCTAATTCCGATGTGAGACCGATTTTAGGTTTGAATGATGAGGGAGTTACAGCTGAAAATGATGATTCAGACTCTGAGAGTGACAAATCGGATAATGTGAGTGATATTCCAAAAGAAAATCACATTATTACGAATGAACCAGTGTCACCGTCTCAGCATGTTCATCCGATGGCTAACGCACATCGTGATAAAAAGTCTGAAAAGAAAGAGGTTAAAAAGGAAATGAGTGACAAACCAGTCAAGGTATTTTATCGGATGGAAGGATCCGATAAGATCATCTCTGACGAGGAATATCCAATTAAGTTTGCTAACTATTCCAAAATTGATAAAATTTGGCAAGAGAGCACAATATGGTTTCCAAAACATGAGAGGACAAATGAAATTCCACCTGAAATTTTAAAGAAACTGTATTTGGATGTTCCAAAAGAACCAAAGGTTCATGTCACCCAATTCATTAAACCGAAAAACAAAGCAAACGGTTTTCATGAGCCAGCCTACTCGAAGGGTCCACTTCCTGTGAGTTTAAGGTGTAGACAGTATGATGATCAATATCCTGTCAGAACATATGCTCAGCCGAATGCTCCAAATGTGTTTGAAGAATACCAAGCATGCTTTAAGTGCGGGGAGAGAGGGCATTTACTTGCTCACTGCCCGTACGTGAGGCACAAAAGGCACGAAGTTGAAGTTAGGCAATCTATGAGAAAGCCGGTTGACAATCATTACTATCCACAAAGGCGTTTTGTTCCTCAACCAGAACCATTTTATAATCAAAACAATTTTTATCAAAAGAGGAATGATCGTCCATTTCAGTATGATCGTCGTAATCGGATAGCCATGGAGAAACCGTGGAGAAAACCAATGGTGAACACGACAAATGATAGACAAAGGGTTCCACAAAAACCTGCTGTCAAGTCAAATGTTGGACCTAAATCTGTTAAATCAGAGAAGGTACCCAAGAAGGTTTCATTTGTGAACGATGTTAAGAAAATGACTGAGACTCCAAAATCTCAGATTCGTATTTTGAAACGTTCGGAACAAACTTGGACACCAAATGGTACTCCGGGAGCCTCAACTTCAAAATCAAATGAAAAAGCTGAAAAAGTTTTGAATGATCCTAAAAAGATTGATCCAAAACAAAATATTGAAGTAGATGATTCTTTGAAAAGTGATATTCAAAGACCCAAGACCACTCAAGCTTGGGTCCCCCGAAAGAACTGACATGTTTACTTGATGTGTGCAGGGAGCTTCAGTTGGCCCTATTAGCAATCTTTGGATTGTTGATAGTGGAGCTTCAGGCCACATGACAGGGGATTTAGCTTTGTTGTTTGATGTGAAGAATATAAACGGAGGGTACGTTGCATTTGCCGGAAACAAAGGAGGATATATCATTATGGAAGGAAGCGTGAGTAATGTATTGTGAATTTCGAGAAGATATCGTATGTGAAGCAGATCGATTATAATCTGTTGAGTGTCAGTCAAATCTGTGACAAACAATTTACTGTTTATTTTGATGACAAATCTTGCTATATTCTCAAACAGGGCTTCAAAATTCCAAAAGAGTGGGTTATGTTGAAGGCACCTCGCGTCAACAATCTCTATATTCTTGATATGTCCAAGGCGATGACATCCCAGGGGCAAGTGACATGTTTCTTATCAAAGGCTACAGAGAAGGAATCAATAATGTGGCACAGAAGAATGGGGCATATTAATTTGAGGAAAATGAATCATTTAGTGAAAAATGGGCTTGTCGATGGCGTGAATGTTAAACATTTCCATTTGAATGACAAGTGCGTGAGCTGTAAGAAAGGAAAGCAACACAGAAAATCCCACAAAGTGAAGAAAGTTAACTCTGTTGAGATGCCGCTTGAGCGATTGCACATGGACCTATTCGGACCTGTCAAACGCAAAAGTCATCTTGGAGAGCTTTATTGTTTGGTCGTTACTGACGATTATTCAAGATTTTCATGGGTGATGTGTTTGCATCAGAAAAGTGACACCTTTAATAATCTAAAAGTTCTGTTCACTCGATTGGAAAACATCTATGGTCTTAAGATCAAGCGAATTCGGAGTGATAATGGGACGGAGTTCAAAAATGCCAAGATGGATGAACTTTGTGAAAGCAAAGGAATTCATCATGAATACTCAGCTCCGTGTACCCCACAACAGAACGGTGTTGCTAAACGTAAAAACAGGACTCTAATAGAAGCGGCGAGAACAATGCTAGCAGACTCGAATCTTCCAGTAATGTTCTGGAATGAGGCGATTTATGCAGCAAACTATACACTTAATCGGGTTTTAACGGTGAAGAAGTTTGGCAAAACTTCTTATGAGCTGTTACACCGAAGAAAGCCGAACTTGGAGTATCTAGAACCTTTTGGGGCACCGTGCACGATGTTGAATCCAAGCGAAAAGTTTAATCCGAAGGCTGAAGAGGGATATTTTGTTGGATATGCAACTCCGCTCAAACGGGTATTCAACAAAAGAACTCGACAGGTGGAGGATTGGTCTAACGTAGAAGTTCAACGGTATACCCAGAACGTGCAAGGGAATGGTCCTGATTGGATGTTTGATTACAAAGATTTCTTTGAATCATTCAATCTAGATAACTTGGTTGAAGAGGCTGTTATCCGATTACTTTACGAGTGTGAAAACACAGCGACTTCACCTTTGGTGCGTCCGATCACCGTAACTCCTCCAACAGCTTCCAATGATACCAATGTTCCTGTACCGGAGGAAGAAGTGTTTCAAGAGGCTTCCACAACTTTAGATACTTCAGAATCGGAAGATGATGGAGAATTTGAAGAAGTTATTCTTGAAAATGCAACAGAGGCACCGCCAGTGAACCCAAATCCAGATGTTGCTTCATCGTCTAACACGGGTCATGATCTGGATGCACTAGAGAACTTGACTATTCAGACGGGAGTTACTGTACCTGAACATCCGGAATCTCGGATTCATCGCATTCACCCGTTGGAGCAAGTTATCGGTGACCCTGGAAGCAGTGTAATGACGAGCGGACATCTGAGAAGTGTCAATTCACCAGAAAGTTTTGGTGCTTTAGCTTTATATGCAAAAATACAAAAATCTGGTTGTCAGAATGATTGGTCGTTTGCATGTTATGTTTCGCAGGTCGAGCCGCGGGCATATAAAGAATCTCTTTTAGATGACGCCTGGGTTGAAGCGATGCAAGAGGAGTTATTGCAATTTCAGAAGTTTGGAGTCTGGACGCTCACTGATTTACCTCCAGGACGGAAGAAGATTGGTACCAAGTGGGTCTTTAAGTGTAAGAAAGACAATTGAGGAGTGATTGTACGGAACAAAGCCAGATTGGTCGTATAAGGTTTTCATCAGATCGAGTGGATTGATTATAATGAAATTTATGCACCTGTGGCGCGCATAGAGGCAATTCGAATGTTTCTAGCGTTTGCCTCCTACAAGAAATTTAAGGTGTATCAGATGGACGTCAAAAGTGCTTTTCTGTACGGAGTTGTCAAAGAGGAGGTTTACGTCGGTCAACCACCGGGCTTTGAAGATCCTATCCACCAGGATAAGGTTTACGTCTTGAACAAAGCACTGTACAGGTTGCACCAGGCTCCACGCCAATGGTACGAGGAGCTGAGCACGTACCTCATGTCGAAAGGATTCAAATGCGGACTGGTCGATTGTACCCTGTTCACGAAGAAAACAGGAGATGATTTGCTTCTAGTCCAGATATATGTTGACGATATTATTTTTGGCTCAACTAACGAACTTTTGTGCAGGGAGTTTGAACGTGTTATGCAGGAAATGTTCGAAATGAGTGCGATGGGGGAGATGCAGTTTTTCCTCAGCTTGCAGGTGGATCAAAGACCAACGGGGATCTTCATTCACTAGACGAAATACGTATCCGAAGTCTTGAGCCGGTTCCAGATGGAGGATTCCAAGCCGATGGATACCCCGATTCAGCCTAATCACGGGATTGGAGTTGACGCTAAGGGGGAGCTGACGGACCCGTTTACATACAGAGCAATCATCGGATCTCTGATGTATCTTACCGCATCTCGGCCAGACATAATGTTCGCCACATGTCTCTGCGCACGTTTCCAGTCGAAGCCGAAACAAAGTCATCTGACAGCAGTCAAGCGTATCCTTAGATATCTGAAAGGTTGTCCCTCGAGAGGACTTTGGTACCCTAATGACGATAATTTTGACTTTATCGCATTTAGTGATGCAGATTGGGGCGGCTGTGACAAGGACAGCAAATCCACGACAGCTGGATGCCAGTTTTTAGGGAGCAGGTTAGTCACCTGGCAATGTAAGAAGCAGACTTCGGTCGCGCTGTCTACCTGTGAAGCCGAGTACATTGCAGCCTCGAGTTGCTGTTCGCAAGTGCTCTGGATTCAGCAGCAGATGGTGGATTACGGTTTGCAATTTCTTAAAACCCCTATACACTGTGATAATGAAGCCGCGATCGCATTAACTAAAGATACGGGCAATCATTCTAAAGCTAAACACATCCGAATTAAGTACCACTTTATCCGTGATTGTTACGCTAAAGAATTGATAGATATGGTCAAAATCCATATTGACTATCAACATGCAGATTTGTTTACAAAAGCTTTTGACAGATCCCGATTTGAGTATCTTTTAAAAGTTAACAATGTAAAAGAAAAACAGGACTGATCATCACCTCGGTTTATCGCTTTTTAGTTTTAAAATTTTCATTAAAGTTTTATAGTTTTATCAGAAAAACTAAAAACATTGAAAAAAATTCAAAAAAACCATAAAAATAGAAAAACCAAAAATGATTTCCAGGATAAAAAGAGGAAATGATAGTACATCAGTGGGGATCTGACACAGGCTAAAGATATGTAAAGTAATATGAGGCATGTGTTGATTACGTGTGATGTGTTGATAGGCTTCGTAGATTAAAAACTGCGTGCATTAGTGATACAAACATAACGAACTACTCATTCGTGGCTGAACACCTCATGGGCATATGGTCTTAGTACCGTAATTTCGTTTGATAGAATTGCCAAAATCTGAGGTTTCGGGTCGTTATGTTATTGAATATCCGGGATATTCTGATTAAACTTTTGTCGTATTGATTTACGGACCTAGTTTAATCAGACTATTTACTAAAAGAGCTTAAATGCCAAAACCAAAAGTTACCGAATTGAGAAACTTCATGTTATTACTGATCAAAGATCATAATTACATCGTATCAATTTACTGATGCAAATCAGTAATTGATATCAGCCTCAACCTGGTATATATGCACATGTTACTTTGCTGCATTTGTTTGCTGACCTGTATACCTCTGTGCTATATATCTTGTAACTACACGGATAACTCTGGCATAATCACGCGTTACGAGGAAGCTTTGTGCAATTTCTTGATACGGGAGTATGTCGTGTGTGTGGGAACCACAACGTGCTAGTATAATACACCTAAATCGTATCATTTTAAAGCACTGCGTAATGGTCTGCATGTGAGCTTATGTGGACCACAATATCAGCAGTTGTCGGGTCACATATTGCTTCTACTGATAATATAAAACAAAATAGATCAACGCTGTGATCAGATTTCTCAAACAACTGATATGATCCTCTTACCGGATATCACAAAATGTTTACTGCTTTATTTACCTTTATGCATTTTAGTTTCATTGTCAAAAAGATACAAACCTCAAAAAGATTTTAGGTGCGTTTTCATATAAATTTCAGAAAAACCAAAAGTTTTGCATTTCTGCTTTATTTTTTGATAACCGACGGTGTTTGATGGTCAATTTCTGAGATTTGATGAAACCATCTGAGCTTTGTATCATTCTAAACTGAAATGATGAATGTTTGAGACTTAATGTGTTGAAAAATGTTGAACGGGATTCGATTTCGTGATTTGGTAAAATTTTCAAAATTTTCCATCTCACATTCGCCCCTTAAATGGGTCGAATGTGGAAAATTTTACACATTCATGCTTTTTGTTCTGGACTGGGTTCTTTATAACTTACTTTCACTTTCGGGTCTATTTCTTACTTTCGTGCCATTGAGTGGGGCGAATGTGGAATTATACCACGTTCGTCCAGTGCTAAAGGGCGAATGTAGCCTGTCATAAATGCCCCTTCACACCTTCGAACCCCCATTCAGATTTTTTTTTCAAAATTTTTCTAAGTTGCCAGAACTTGTTGCCCTGATTCTGTTGATTCACCAATATTGTTCCCTAAGTTTTTCTGATCATTTTGCATACAATTTTATATGTAATGGCCACGAACTAAAGCCATAATTGGGGTTTTTCGAAACGAACCCTAACTTTCTCATCTGGACATGATTAGACTGTTTTACTCAAAAATTTTTGTCAAGGATTCAATCCTTATTAGTTTTAGGGGGAGAATATAGGATGAATTAGGTTAATTAGTTGTTTTTGATTGTTAATCGATTGTTCGAGGGTTTCAAACCCTAATTCTTCTAGAAAACTAATAAGAATTGATTGAAAACTAAAATTGCTGTTTGTTTAGGCTTAATCGGATGTGTTAGGCATAGTGTGAATTAAAATTAGAGGTTAAAACACAACTTAACAAATTTTCAAATTTTGGGATAAACAGATTCACATTCGTCCTGATAGAACGGGCGAATGTGGAATCAAACGGTCGAATGTGGCTGAAAACGGACGAATGAATATTTTGTTTAATGAAGTTTTTACATTCGGGTCTAAAATCCACATTCGAACCACAAAACCCTACATTCGTACCAAGTAAAACGGGCGAATGTGGAATGTGTTAAAAACCTAAAATTTTCTAAGTTTGTCGTTTTTGTGTTTTGACGTATTTTTCTGGTTTTTGTTTTTACAGATGGCTGAACAACAAGAGAACGTTGAGATTCCAGTAGAAAATGTTATTGAAGATCCAGTTCCTGAAGCTGAAGAGGAGAATGTTCCGAAAGTTTGGTCGTTTGAACATTCGCATAACTGTTGTGCGTTTGTTGGCGATGTCTTGAAGAACACAGAGTTTTCGGGGATTGTGGGTTTTCTAAAGAGAAGCCGAATTATTCATGCCATTGCTACACCAGCAATTATATACAAAGACATTGTGGAGGATTTCTGGAAGAACGCTAGATATGATTTCTGGGAAGATAAGACGATTATCAGAAGTGTTATTCAAGGGATGGAGATGTTTATTACTGAAGATGATATCAGAGAGGCACTCCAGATTAAGTTTGAAGAAAGTACAGATCCCAGAGTTCTTTCGTGGACCGAGCAAAGAGTTTGTTTTTTGAGGATAAAGTACAAAGGTCCGATAACAGATGGTGCACTTCATAAAGGAAAGCTGAGTGTGCAGTTTAAGTATTTTGCACATGTCATTATCCATGTCTTTGGATGTGTTAGTGGTGGGCATGACGTAATGAGGAAGAGCTTGAGTTCATTAATGGTTGCGTTGACTCTCAACAAACCATTTAATATTGCTGGAATGATACTAGACCATATGCTGGAGATGTTAAAAGGTCTAAAGTCCAAGAAGTTTATTTTGTATCCAAGATTTCTGATGATGATCTTTGACAACAAGTATACACATTTGAAGAAAGATCCTACAATGGTGATGGGTCAAGATCACATGAATATCATAACGCTTGTGAGAATGAAAGGATACAAGGGTGTGCCTGACAATGAGAAGCCACCGAATAGAAGATTGTTTGGAGCTTTAGTTAATCCGGGTTACACTGACCCAGGATTGAACAAAGCAAGGCATGATAAGAGTGATTCTGACACTGATGATCCTTTAGTGCATGCTGATGCAAGTACGAAAAGGAAGAGGCAAGTTAAAAACGCTGGAGCCAAAGGGAAGGGCAAAGCGAAGATTGATGAGAGTGAGTCAAAGAAACAAGGTGCAAGAAAGAAATCAACTGCAAAGAAAGGTACAAGTTTGGTAGATGAAGATTCAGTTGATTCAGAGGAGACTGAGGAGGAAGAGCAGTGGGATTCTGAAGCTGAATTAGTTAAGACTACCAAACGCAAGGCCACAGCGGTTGGGGAGTCTGAATCTCTTAACAAGTCTGTTGAAGAAGCCTTACAGAAAGATCCTATTGATGTTGAAGGAGAGTTAGGAGTTGATGTTGGAGACTTTGAAGGATCGACGGTTGTTGTTAACTTGAAAAAGCCGAAGCACAAGTCGATGGCTAAGAAAGTTAGCACGAAGAAGTTAAGAGAGAAGAAGATAGAATTGTTGCTAAAGGGTAAGAAAGTACCTGAAGCTGGTACATCATCCAAGGTATCTTCACCTGTTACAAAGAAATAAAAAAGGCGAAAGAACCTGAGGTAGTTCCTGACTTGGAAGCTACTTTAGAGAATGTGTTGAATATGTTCAAGCCTGGAAAAGAGAAGACTAAAGAGGTTGAATCTCCCAAATCATCTAAGGTTACTGTTTCAGATGATGTGATGAAACAAGTTAACAAAAAGATGGAAGATATGATGAAGATGATTGTTGCTCCACAAGCTGAGATCAATAAGTTCAAAAAGAATGAAGAAAAGATGCTTCAGATTGTGGTTGCATCTAAGACAAATCAAGATGAGATTGAGAAGAAGGTAAAACAGCTTGAAGAAGAGAAGAAATAACTTGATGTAAAATGTAAAAGAAACAGGAGAATGATAAAGCTTGTGAAGGTTGATAACAAAGAGCTGAAGAAAGAAAACAAACGGATGAGCGATCTACTTGAAAAACGTTATGGTGAAGCTCCCAAGTTGAAAGAGGGAGAGGAGGATAAAGAGAGAGAAGAGGAACAAGTAGATTTTGAAGAATCAGATAAAGAAGAGGATGAAGAAGATGAATCAGAGGAAAGTTCTGATGATGAATCTGATAAAGATGATAAGGATGATGATGCTGAGGGATCAGGTAATAAGGATGATGATGAGAGTGATGATAGTGATGATGCTGGTGGAAATGACTCAAGCAAGTTCACTTTTGAGAAAAGAAAAACTAAGAAAGGTGATGCAGGAGAGTCGAGTTCTAAGAAGAAAACTGGTGAAAATGTAGAGTCAGATGAGAGTATATTCTGGAATGAGAAAGTGAGATCTCTATCTGATGATGCAAAGAATGTTTATCGTGAGATGCTTGAGAGGAGAGAGTGGACGATTGAATTCACTGGAAAATTTGCTGAAATCTTTCAAACAGAAGATATGAGGTATGAGTTAGAATATAATGACCCTGATTTAGAAGAAGGGGAAGTGTCTGCTGCTGTGGCTAAGGAGATATTAGAAGGAATAGCACAGCTAGTGGGAAAGACATTGGAAGAGATTATGGCAGATCAAATGATTCCAAGTATTCCTGAAAAGGATATTGGAAATCATTCTGATGATAAACATACACCGGAGATGGAGGAGATTGAAATAGAGGACATTACTCATGAAGAGTATCCTCAGTACTTCAGAGAGAATAATGAGGATGAAATATTCCCAGACTTCACCGAACTACGTCAAAGGGAAGCTAGAAAGAAAGCTGAGAAGCGTAGTGAAGAGTTTGTAGAAAAGGTATTTGGTGGAGATCAACAGAAACCGTCTGAACAGAATGATGATCTGAAGACGTTGTTAAGGAAGTTGAAAGAAACTGACGACAAAAGACCTAAGCCGGAAGCTCAAGGTGGATTCTATAGGTATCACAATCAGAAGTTCAAAGGCAGAGCTCTTAGTTGGAAGTATCTTGTAAGACTTAAGTGCATTGCAGTTAAGTGGGAATCAGAAATTATGTACTTCTACAGATTTCATGATTTACTAACTCTACCGTACTGGGTGGTTAGAGACATTTGTAGATTTCCTATGACTGGTGCTTCTGTGAATAACACGGCGGTGGGTTGGTTTGCTGATAGGTTGGTCTGGGAGAGTAGAACTAAATGGAACATGTTTAAGCCACAATACCCGAGGAGGAAAGTTCACAGGGATGTTGATCCTAGAACGGGTAAGAAGCGGGTGACTTTGATTTACAAAGCTCCTGAAGTGATGAGGAAGATTCCGTTGATGCCATTACAACAACACTTTAGTGAAGACTTTATCTTCTGGTATTATGATTGGAGGAATGCAGAGGCTGTGATTGTGTTGAGAGATGGGAAGGATAAGTATAAGAAGATACACGTTTTTGACCCGATGTGGCTCATTAACTGTACATTCGAAGACATCATAATGCTTTATTACAACCCGATATACAGTGATCCCAATGATGCATCGCAAGCGAAGAAGTATCAGCAGGTTGTCGGAGTGTGCTTTGCATATGATATCAACTCCGGTAGCAACCTGGATACGAAGTTGGGCAAGAAGGTGAAGATAGCCGATGTGCCTAAGCGTTCAACGAAAAGAAAACTTGAGCCTGAGATGACAAAAGAACAAAAGAAGCAGCTTAGACTCAAGTTAATGAACAAGGCGATGGATGAAGCTAGAAGGCAATCCAATCAATAGTCGAGGGGGAGTTTGTAGATGCACTTTATGCGACTAATGATTTGGATTGTCACTTTAACATGTGTTAGAAGTTTTTGTAGATGGGCGAATGTGATACTAGATGGGCGAACGTGGTTATGGAAGGGCGAAGGTGAGTATTGAAGGCCGAAGGTAGATGTGAAGTGGGCGAATGTAGGAAGCTTCAATGTTTTAAGCCATGTTCGTACTTGGGAACAGGGCGAATGTGGACAAAGTCCACATTCACACCTTAACTATGGGCGAACGTGCAGGTCCTATATATAGTTTTGGCTCATTTTGTAAGTTAGAACAGTTGTTGATAGTGTGTGTGTCGAGGTCAGGTTGCTCTCTAGATTAAAGTCGTGTAACAGTGTTTAGATTAACTTGATAGGTCTTTGTATGAACATTTTGAAACAAGTTATCTATGAAATGTTGATTGAAAAGGTATTTTGCGTGTTGTGATTTGCGTATTATCATTTTGTTCAGTTCTAGGGTTTCCGCACCTGGAATTGTGACTTGTATGATCATATAATCCTGTTTTAGCTAAAATTCTTCATCTACAATTCTGTGTCTTGGGTTATGAACATTTAATACTGTGAACATTTAAACTTTGGTTTTGGGCGCGTTGTTTTGCGCAGACTTTTGAACTGATTACTTTGTTTACGCTTCCGCACTATTTTTCAATGTTTGCTTAAACTATGAAACTGTTTAATCAAAAACGAACTAAATGGTTTGGGCATTTAGAGTCGTTCATGATACTTATGGCTATGGATCCTGGCTTGTCATGCGACTCGCGGTAGAACCCCGTAGTGGAAATTTGAAAGTGTGACAGATTGGTATCAGAGCCGGGGCCCGGGTCGGTGTGCCAGTCATGCCCGCGAGGACGCTGGGCTCCCTAAGGGGGGTGGATTGTAGCATCCCACATCGGTTGAGAAGGAGAACAAACACTTCCTTATAAGTGGTGGGGGAACCTTCTCTACTAGACGCGTTTTGGCCAGTCCTTCGGGGGTGAGACCAATGCAAAACCGTGAGTCTGGCACCAGTCTGATACAGCTGGACGGGCAAAGCGGACAATATTGTGGTACGGGTTAGCTTGGGCTATTACAGTTGGTATCAGAGCCATTGGTTATAGTGAACTAGGAATTGCATTGCATTGCATTGCATTCTAGTCTATAATCTTTATAGCATAAGTATTAGTACACTCACTGTCTTCAGTGCATACTCATTATTCTCGAATACGTATACTAATCTAACGCATTGCAGGAAACTATGACTAACCCCGCTCACCGAAATTATTCTTATCGTGCTCATGATGGGCGACGAACTCCTTCATATAACCCTTACGAGGCTCCATCTTCGACACTTGAGCCATATGAAGCCACCAATCGTTGGCTTTGGTTGACAAACATTTTGCACTCATGGGTTGTGAGCTATGGAGTGCCAGCTTGAGTACCTCCCATTATTGACTCGTGGGAGAGGTCACTTGCAGGGATGGTGAGTCATGTGGATACTGAGTTAGAGAATTCCTTCACTGCTGTTAAGGAGTTTCATTTCAGGAGAAGGAATGCTGACGAGACACTGACACATATGGTGGGACAGATTGATCACCTGTTTGGTGAACTGGGAAGGATTAAGAAAGAAGCTGACATGGCTAGACACGAGGCTACAGTTACGAAACAGGAGTTGCACTCACTAGAGAAGAGTTGACTATGGTTCGCAACAGACTGATGGAAGCTCTAGGACAGAATGGAGGGGAGGATCGTGAGGAGGATCCCGAAGAGGAACCCATGGAGGATGGATTTGATGCTCTGGGAGCAGCACTCGGGAGCACTCATGGAAGAGGAGGAGGAAGAACCTGTTGAGATACAGGCAGAGAGCGAGGATGAAGGATCAGTCATCTCTATGGACCCGAAAGACGATTGATTCTATTTTTATTTTTTTTATTTTGTTCCTAGTATATTATGACTTTTATTCTACCTCGTGAAACTTTATGATCTTTTGGTTTGTGTTGGAACGTTATTATTTTATTATTGCTATCGATTGATTTCTTTATTTTATTATTCTTACGCGTATGACATACTAGTATACTGTGTTGTGCGAACGATTGTATTCTCATGAGTATAGTATATATGTAGAATTACTATGGCGGGAAGAGGCCACGGATGAGGAAACATCAACCTAACACAAGCTGAGCTGACTGCACTTGTCAACGACAGGGTGGTTGCAGCCCTCGCAGCTATCCAAGCTGGTAACGCCAAATTGCTCTATTCTCTTTTCACAAACTCCCGCGTTAAACTCTTTTACTCATTTGTGACCTTCGCTTTTTGTACCTAGGTCAACCTCCACACCACCCTCCAGCCTGCACCTTTAAGACGTTCATGGACTGCAAGCCTCAAAACTTTGGGGGATCTGAAGGTGCAGTTGGACTACTTAGGTGGTTCGAAAGGGTGGAGTCATGCTTCGCTATGTGTAACTGTCCACAGGCTAACCGGGTCAAATATGCTGCTGGTACTCTCGAGAAAGCGGCATTATCCTGGTGGAACTCTCAGAAACAAATACTAGGTGTGGATGTGGCAAATGCTACGCCTTGGGAGGCTTTCAAGGAGATGATGAGGGAGGAATACTATCCTCGGGATGAAATCCAGAAGCTGGAAACTGAGTACCTGAATCTGAAAATGGTAGGGTCAGAGATTGAGGCTTACACTACTAGGTCACATGAGTTGGCGACTATGTGCCCTAACTACTCTACACTTCTCTACAAGCGGATTGAGATATACATCAAGGGTTTGGTGCCGCAAATCAAGGGTATGGTTACTGCTGCAAACTTCAACAACCTCCAGCAGGTGATTCGCATGGCTCATCAGCTGACAGACCAGAAAGTAGAGGAGGGACTGCTACCCCCTCGAGGTGCTTCATCTTCTGGTACTACTGATAATAAGAGAAAGTGGGAGAATGCATCTAGCAAACCCCCGGGAAGCATCAATCAGCAGCAGCAACAGCCCAACAAGAAGCATGACAACCACAACAGCAACAACAATCGCACTCAGTCTCAAGGTGGTTATCATGGACATCATCCCAAGTGCGCTAAGTGCAACTACCACCACTCTGGGCCATGTAACAGGATTAAGTGCGATCGTTGCGGTAAGCTTGGGCACATGCAGAAAGACTATAGAGTCAATCTCCAGGGTAACCCACCCCAGCAGGGTCAACAACAGAAGGGTGGAAAAGGGTGTTTCCAGTGTGGTAGTGAAAATCACTTTAAGAAGAACTGTCCCCAGCTGAACGGGAATGGCAACAATGGGGGTAACAACAACAACAATACTACCAACCCTGGAAACAACAACAACAACAACGGCAACAACAATGGGGCATATGGAAGGGAATTTATGATTGGCTCTGGTGAGGCGAGGACTAATAACAACGTCATGACGGTTACGTGTTCCTTAAACGACACTCTCGCTTCTGTTTTATATGATACTGGTACAGACTATAGTTTATCATCAAAACTTAGCAAACAATTAGGGATAGTTCCTACACTTCTTGAGACCTCGTAATCTATAGAGCTAGCTGATGGGAAACCTGTTGAGGTAACCCACATTCATCATGACTGTAAGCTCAAACTGGATGGACAATTGTTTGCCATCGACCTCTTACCTATCACCCTAGGAAGCATTGATCTTGTGGTTGGCATGGACTGGTTGTCCAAGCAACATGCTGAAATTCTCTATCAGGAGAAGATTGTTCGTATCCCTCTCCCTAGTGGAGAACTCTTATCTGTCCAGGGTGATCGTAGTGGTGCCATGGTGGGCATCATCTCTTTCCTGAAATCCTAGAAGTGTATTCGAAAGGGCTACCCAGCCATATTGGCTAACATTTCTGATACTCGAGTTTAAGTTGAAACCAAAATTGAGGACATCCCTGTAGTTCAAAATTTCCCAGATGTCTTCCCAGGGGGACTACCTGGGCTTCCACCTGTTCGTCAAGTGGAGTTTCAAATCGATCTTGCACCAGGAGCCGCCCCAGTTGCGCGTGCACCGTATCACCTAGCACCAGGCGAACTTCAAGAGCTATCTACCCAACTCCAAGAGCTATTGGACAAGGGTTTCATTAGGCCTAGTTCTTTACCTTGGGGAGCCCCAGTCTTATTTGTTAAGAAGAAGGATGGGAGCTTCCGCATGTGTATTGATTACCGAGAATTGAATAAGGTGACAGTTAAGAACCGCTACCCTTTGCCTCGTATTGACGACTTATTTGACCAGCTTCAAGGGTCAAGTTACTATTCCAAGATTGACTTAAGGTCAGGGTATCACCAACTGAGAGTCCGGGAGGAGGATGTAGCAAATACAGCCTTTCGAACTCATTATGGGCACTGTGAATTTTTGGTAATGACATTCGGGCTGACCAATGCACCAGCTGTGTTCATGGACCTTATGAACCGTGTGTGCAGGCCCTATTTGGACAAATTTGTCATAGTGTTCATAGATGACATCTTGATCTATTCCAAGAGCAGGGAAGAGCATGAACAACACTTGCGGCTGATCTTGGAACTTTTGAGAAATGAGCAGTTGTATGCAAAGTTCTCTAAGTGTGACTTCTGGATCCGTGAGGTCCAATTTTTGGGTCATGTGGTGAACGAGGCAGGAATACATGTCGATCCCGTTAAGATTGACGCGATTAAAAGGTGGGAGGCTCCTAAGACTCCTACGGAGGTGCGGCAATTCCTTGGCCTTGCAGGTTACTATCGCAGATTCATTGAGGGATTCTCAAAGATCGCTCAACCCCTCACTGCTTTGACACAGAAGGGGATTACGTATAAGTGGGGAGATGCACAAGAATCTGCTTTTCAGTTATTGAAGGCAAAACTTTGCAGTGCACCGATACTATCACTACCTGAGGGTACGGAGGACTTTGTGGTGTACTGTGATGCATCTATCCAAGGTCTAGGGTGTGTTTTAATGCAACGCGAAAAGGTAATCGCGTATGCTTCACGACAACTAAAGGTACATGAGAAGAATTATTCCACCCATGACTTGGAACTAGGAGCTGTGGTTTTCGCTCTCAAAATTTAGAGGCACTATCTTTATGGAACACAGTGTACTATTTTCACTGACCACAAGAGCCTCCAACACATATTCGATCAGAAGGAGCTGAACATACGACAACGTCGATGGGTCGAGCTCCTGAATGATTATGACTGTGCCATCAAATACCATCCAGGGAAGGCTAATGTAGTAGCAGATGCCCTGAGTCGTAAGGAAACGAAACCTAAACGAGTGCGAGCCTTACAACTTACCATACATTCTAATCTGCCTGATAAAATACGTGAAGCCTAGGGCGAGGCCTTGAAAAAGGAAAACATCGGGCTGGAAACATTGCACGGTGCTGACAAACACCTGGAACTGAAGACAGATGGGCTTCAGTACTTCATGGATCGAGTCTGGATTCCACGGTTTGGGGATCTTAGACAACTAGTGCTCGATGAGACTCACACATCTCGTTATTCGGTACATCCTGGCTCGGATAAAATGTACCAGGATCTCAAAACTCTTTATTGGTGGCCAAACATGAAAGCAGAGATAGCTACTTATGTTAGTAAGTGCCTGACATGTGCTAAGGTTAAGATTGAATATCAGAAACCTTCGGGCTTGCTCCAGCAAACAGAAATCCCTATGTGGAAATGGGATGGAATTTCTATGGACTTTATCACAAAGCTCCCTAGAACGCCAAGTGGGCATAACATGATCTAGGTCATCGTCGATCGTTTGACCAAATCGGCACATTTCCTTGCAATAAAGGACACAGACAAACTGGAGAAGCTGGCCAACATTTATATCAAAGAGATTATCTCTAGGCACGGGGTGCCTACCTCTATCATATCTGATCGCGATGCGCGATTTACATCCCATTTTTGGGAAACTCTCCACGATTCTTTGGGGACTCTCTTAGACATGAGCACAGCCTATCACCCTCAGACGGATGGACAGAGCGAACGTACCATCCAAACGTTAGAAGATCTGCTACGAGCATGCGTGGTGGACTTTGGAAACAATTGGGACAAGCACCTGCCACTGATTGAATTCTCTTATAACAATAGTTACCACACTTCGATTCAGTGTGCGCCCTTTGAGGCACTTTATGGACGCAAGTGTAGATCTCCCCTCTGCTGGACTGAAGTTGAGGACAGCCGACTGCCAGGTCCCGAACTTGTGCATGAAACTTCTGAGAAGATAGTGCAAATCAGAAACAGGATGGCTGCTGCTCGTGATCGACAGAAAAGCTACGCTGATAAACGTAGGAAACCTTTGGAGTTCCAGGTAGGGGACAGGGTGTTACTGAAGGTGTCACCATGGAAGGGTGTGATACGCTTCAGAAAACGGGGGAAACTGAACCCACGATACGTTGGACCATTTGAGATTGCCAAAAGGGTTGGTCCAGTAGCTTATGAATTGAATCTACCTGAGGAACTCAGTGGAGTACACAATGTATTCCATGTATCGAATCTGAAGAAGTGTCTGTCAGATTCGACATTAGCAGTGCCATTGGAGGAGATCCAGGTGGACGAGCAACTACGGTTCGTGGAAGAACCAGTGAAAATTCTTGAGCTGGGCGTCAAGAAACTCAGAAAAAGCACTATACCTATTGTGAAGGTGCGGTGGAATTCCCGTCTAGGACCGGAATACACGTGGGAACGCAGGGATCGGATGCGACTCAAATACCCACATCTCTTTACCGAACCTGAAATCGTACATATATCAAACGCGGAACATAAAGCAGCTCGTTCAAAGTGAATTTCGGGGCGGAATTCCTTTCAACTTGGCGATGATGTGACATCCACGAACCAAGCACACTATTTTCTTAGCTAGCTTTATTGTTTACTTGCTGAATTTCAGGACGAAATTCTTTTCAACTTGGGGATGATGTGATACCCCGTAATTTCATGTTAACACTTTAACTAGACTCTAGTTACTTGTACATACTTTTCATGCATTCTGATTAACTAAGGTTAGTTAGGATGAGTATACGTTGCATAGTAATAGGTTAATAACTGCATGAAATGGTAATTCGGAGAATTACCGGACTACGTACACAAGTAGGTAACCCGGAACGTTGGTGACTTGGTGAAATGTGATTATTACAAACTTACATGTTGATATTATGTGCCACTATGTGATTATGTGAACTTATGTGATTATACGTTAACGGATCGGTAACCGGGACGGGATGGACCAGGGTCCAGATATATGTGACGAACGTTTATGTGCCATTTTGAATATTAGTATTTGGAATATTGATATCGTAATGTGGTTAGTGTTGTAGATTAATTAAAAATAAAATTCTGATTATTAAGCTTCCCCACGGAGCACGGCAGAATAGGGAATACCCCCGTTGTCCGCGAGGGGGCTTATTATAACTGGGAATTTAAGACACTCGGGCGGACAGCGCCAGGAATTAGAAACTCCCCCGCGGTCGGCGACAGAGCTAAATACGTGGAAAACAAGTTTTGGCCTCTTTAAAACGATTTTAACCAAAGCAACCTTATTACCACAACCCTAATCACCCAAACCACCTGGTTTATGAAAAATACAACCCCTAGTACCTGCTAAGGCTTAAGAACACCATTCGGGAGGCTTGGAGAGCATTCAGTTGGTGATCTTGAAGTGCTTTCTGTATACTTTCAACTCTAGCATGTTTTAATCCATTCTATTATGCTTTTAAACACTATAATCATGTTTGTCTAGATCTGAAACATGTTTAGAAAGATTAAAACTTGGTTTTTGTAAAGTTTAAAAGGATTAATCATGTTGTGCATTAGTTGTTATGTGATTTGTATGATTTCACATGTTCTTGATGTTGTATAATTCTAGGGTTTGTGTATGATAATATAAACATGAATATTGCTAGGTAATGATCAGATAATGTCTTATAGATGTTGTAGAATGTTTATTCGATGTTGTTGATCAATAATATGCAACTAGGGTTCAAGATATTTGATGTTATTGCATGATTGATACATGGACAGAATCTGAAAGTTAACTTGTAGGGTCTGTTACGTGGAATAAAAGTTATTGTTTTGATGTATTCTTTGCATGGTTACAACGTACATGGTTTTAGCTTTTCGTAATGGGCAAAATTGTCTGATTTGTACTTCGTTTGATTAGTTTTTGAAATTTTATTTGATAAGAGGTCATATCAGAATTTCGGAGTTGTAAATTTAGTCAACTTTAAACGGTCATAACTTGAGTTTTACAAATAGTTAAGCTTTGGAAATTAGACTGTACATGGGAAAAACTCGGCTTTTCCAAGTGGATTCACCCCGTTTGGTATTTTAAATAAATTGTTTCTCACAGCGCACAATCTGTCCAGAAAACGCAGATTGTGTATGGAGTCCTTATGTGACTATTTGGAGTCGTATATGGCATGTAATTGACATGAACTTGCTTGCATACTTGTATGAGATGTATTTGAGATATTAGACTGATAATAATCACTATGATTGCCAACGGGTTACGTAGGACTTACTTGTGCATGTAGAGTCTTTAGGTGTCACTACATAGTTTTGAACATTTAAACGTTTTGGACAAACGGGTTATATGGTGTATTAATTGTACACATATACTCACTTAGTAATACATATAATAGGGAGTCAGCATCACCCTATTGTTTGGAGTTTGGATATTTTTGCTTGCAACCTAAGGTGAGTTTCACTACTTTTTCTCAAAGCATGCGTCTCGGGTTGAGACTACTTTGGTAAACGTTTTCTAGTATGGTTTGGGACTATTTTTACACATCCCGGGTTTTGGGGTGCATGGTTCATGGGGTGAATCTACTTTCACTAATTCATGTTTATGTCCTTGATGAACTAAACCAATCCTATCTTTTAAGTCCTTCAAAATACCGAATCAATTGTCGGGCGGGCAAGCGGGTTACTAGTTGATAGCGCTATTAGGTTTAACAAACCTCACATCGTGCTGGGAGCATGGGTGTGAACTATTAGCTTAAAACATATTATCATTGTTGATGGGCAATGATTTAAGGCATCATACTCACAGTTGTGGGGAATCGTTATTAGCAGTTCGGTATTCGCCGGTATTAGTTATCATGAGTGGGTTAGCTACCCCTGGCATGTGAATTAGCTGTTTACTTGTGGCCGGAGAGGCCGACATTTTTACTTATTGTTGTCTGGTCTGGGAGACCGACGTTTTAACTTGGTTACGTGGGTTGGGAACCTACGCTTGTATTTACTCGCCTACTTATTTTGTGAACTCACCGACTTTATGTTGACACACTTTAGCATGCTTTGCAGGTCTCTAGGTATGGAGCACGATTTAGGGCATGCATCATTCTGTGTCTTGGGTTATGAACATTTAAACTTTGGTTTTGGGCGCATTGTTTTGCGCAGACTTTTGAATTGATTACTTTGTTTACGCTTCCGCACTATTTTTCAATGTTTGCTTAAACTATGGAACTGTTTTATCAAAAACGAACTAAATGGTTTGGGCATTTAGAGTCATTCATGATACTTATGGCTATAGATCTTGGTTTGTCAAGCGCCTCGCATAGAAACCCGCAGTGGAAATTTGAGGGTGTAACACCACCCCCTCTCTTTCATTTTTTCACAAAACCCCTTTCACTGAGATGTTGTTAGCACCGTTTGGCAAAGCTAAGAAGAAGGAGACATTTGAGTTCCCACACCATTTGCCTCCCCTCTCGTGGGGAGCTTTCTTAATCCACTTCAACCTTCTATAATCTCCCTCTCTCTCTCTCAAGGTTTATACCCCTCTCTCTCTCTCTCTCTCTCTCTCTCTCTCCTCAATTTAAGCAACTTTAAAACCTTTTTTCTTGAATCATATCAGTTTCTAGATCTGGGTTATGCTTTAAGTTGAATATTTATTTACGTAATGTTGTTTAAGGTTATTCTATTCATGGGTTTGTTAGGGTTTTTGATTTAATGTTAAGGTTTATTCTGTTCAAGAAAGTTTGTTTATGGTAAAGTATGAGATGTTTCAGGAACTTTGCCTTATGGGTTTGGTTTATTGTTTGATTTTTGTCCCAAAAGTATGAATCTTGTTGTGTTATTAAGCTTTTAACAAGCTTTGATTAGGCAAATTCAAGATTTCATATAAAAGTCTATTCTTTGTAATGTTTTTATGATTTTCTTTTCAGATCTTCATGTGGGGTTTATCAGAAGTTGGATTAATGTCAAATCTTTCATGAATCACATTATGATTTCAAAAGTTTGACCTAAATCAAGACTTTGTAAAGTCAACGTTCTTAACTTGAAAAGTCAACAATTTGGGCTGCTAAATAGTTTGTATATTTGTAATTCAGTTAGGGTTTACAGATTCTTGTTTTGTGTTCAAGTTTCCTATGGCTACTGCCAGGAATGACAAAGAATCATCTTTTAAACTCTGCAACTTCTATAAAGTTGAGAACTTGACTCAAACGATACTAGAAACCAACGAAACATCGAATTTGAAAGACCGGTATGTTCTTGGAGCTCAATTGGGATGGGGGCAGTTTGGTGTGATCAGAGAATGCTCGGATAAGTTAACCGGTGACGTGTTAGCTTAAGTCAATATCTAAAAACCGACTTGTGACTGATGAAGATGTAAGAAGCATAAAGCTTGAGATCGAGATAATGACAAGGTTGTCCGGGCATCCGAATGTTGTTGATCTCAAAGTTGTTTATGAGGAAGAAGGTTATGTTCATTTGGTTATGGAGTTGTGTGCGGGCGGCGAACTTTTTCATCATTTGGAACAACAAGTGCGGTTTTCTGAGTCCGAAGCAAGAGTTTTATTCAAGAATTTGATGCAAGTAGTGAGTTTTTGTCATGATAAAGGTATTGTTCATAGAGACTTATAGCCTAAAAATATTTTGTTAGCATCGAAAGCTTCCTGTTCGCATATAAAGTTGGCTGATTTTGGTCTTGCTACTTACATTAATCCAGGTATGTACTTAATTAAACATCTAATTCCTTATGTTTTTATTGTTGTTTTTTTATTGTAAATTTTATTGTAAATTTTAATTAGTCGTACTAATTAGTTTTCAGGTAGTGTTTTAAGAGCACGTTTATTTGGAAGATTACTGTTTTTTCAAAAAAAAAAAGGTCATGTATTTCATTTTTATTATATTTCAAGTAAAATATTTATCTTCCATAGATTTCGAGTAATATACTTAAGTAGACACATATATTGGTATCTAACTTTAAATTGGTGAATAATGTTGTTTCAGGATGGAAAGGTTGGGTTGGAAGACAAGCCCTGGTGTAGCAAAGATCATAGGAACTGCCTAAGGGGTTGGTGGGGCCATGTTGTTGACTTTCTATAAGGGAGTTGACCTTCACTTGTGGAAAAACCAACGTTAACCTTTTGAATGGTCATCATCATTCATCACATATACAATATTCAAGCAATAGAATCATGGGTTCTTTATTGGCCATTGGTAGTTGCATAAGTTATTCCATCTGGTTGATCATTCAGGCTAGTTTTTGTATACGTTTTGACAACATGGAGATGATATATAATAGTTTTTGTGTGTTGTAATTTGAACAGACAAATATGGTTAAAACATCTGGACTAATGTTTACATTCGTCACCTGGTGTGTGCAACTGCAAGGTCCACTATTCGTATAAGCTTTCAATCCTCTTATGCTTGTTCTTGTGGCAATGGTTGGATCTTTAGTCTTGAATGAAAGCCTACACTTAGGAAGGTATATATGCTCATTTAAATCTTTTTGGTCTTGCTACTTACATTAATCCAGGTATGTACTTAATTAAACATCTAATTCCTTATGTTTTTATTGCTGTTGGTTATATATTCATCATTTGCATAAAAACTTTATATGGGCTTATGCCCTTTTCTTAACTTGTGAAAAGCATACAAAAGTTCTAAAGAAACTTTGTGAAGATGTCAAAAATATTAGCGACGCGTTATAAATCATGAAATTTATTCTTCTTATATGAGTTGTGCATTTGGGATTTTGTTTCCGGAGGAGGGGGATATTGGTATTAATCTTATTTGGCTAAAACATGTCAAAGGCTACATGGAACCGTTGGGAGTCCGTTTTATATAACTCTAGAGGTACTCGCAGGTGGTTACAACCAAGTAGCCGATGTTTGGAGTGCAGGTGTCATTCTGTACAGCCTTCTTAGTGGTAAACTGCCGTTTTGGGGAAAATACAAGTCCCGAATATTTGATGTTGTCCGAGCCGCCAGTTTGAGATTCCAGTCAGATCCTTGGAATGGAATTTCTGATTCTGCCAAGGAATTGATCAGAGGAATGGAATTTCTGATCCTGCCATGGAATTATTAAAATTGTACAGTTATAACTACTCTTGTGCATATTGTACAACAAGACCAGTAAATAATTGTCATACAATCTGTCAATTGTGGAAACTCTACTCATACCGTGAACCAACGATCGAACCGGATAACCGGCCCGTTGAACCGGATTTTAGTCGCACAACGCGCGACCATTGAAAACACTAGTTTGTTAATAATTCTTAAAAGTTTTTGTTTTTTTAATTTTATTTATTTATTTATCTGTTATGGAATGTGTTTGCAGGCTAAGCAGTCAATATCAGTGATATCTCGGTGATATATCGGTGCTATCTCGGTTATCGGCCATACGAGCTTATCTCGGTCACAAATATCGGTCCCTATCTCGGTTCCGATAATCTCGGCCGATGTCGGTGATATATCGGCCGATATTGGCTTCCAAAATATCGGTTGTATCGGTGAGATTATCGGTTTGGTGTTTTTTTGGCCCATTTTGATAGCACTTAGGGTAGCATATCAGAGATGAAGAAGATAGACATTGAAAATTTATAGTTAGCTCTCTGTTTTTCTCTTTTGGTTGAGAAAGATTATAGTTGAAGGTAAAGTAGAGGAAGAAGATAAACATTGTAGACCTCTCGAGATGTGTGATATTATATTTTTAGTTTTAAATGAACTATTTAGATATAACTCACTATAACTTTTGTCCTTTTCTTATTGTCTTTTATTTAAAATATTAAGTTTTCCCTAAATTTTAATATAAAATAGTTATATAAACACCTTTTTTATTTACATATACGTTAACAACATTACTTAGAAATGAAATTGTATTTAGTTTGAACCTAAATATTTTTTAATTTGTTACAAAGTGTGTTATGTTTTATATATTGATCTTACTATTATATATATATATATATATATACACACACACACACATATATATGTATATATTGTAATTACCGATATCCCACCGATATCTCACCGCGATAACCGATATCCCAAATATCGGTCCTTGACCGATAATCGATATTTTACCGCATTAACTACTTAGTTTGCAGGTGAAGGGTCCTGTGTTGGTTGAAGATACTTGTCTTTGTTTTAATGCTCTCAAGGGGCTTCCTGGTTAGTTACAATTAGATTCTTTTTTGTTGTAAATTATACAATTGGAAAGAGTTGAGGGTTAGACTTGGGATTAGATGATAAATATTATCTGTTTTTTGTTTGCAGGGCCTTACATGTAAGTCTCTATTAGATGATAAATATTATCTGTTGTTTTGTTTGCTCTCATAGACGGGTATAAATCATTTCCCCCTAAAGCATTGGTACAGGGCTGTACGTTTTGCTTTCAAACTTGTATGCTAAAACCGGGAGATAGGACAACGTTAAATGGGTCAAATCTACTATAGAAAGTCAACAATTAGATGAAAATTGTTAAGTTCACCATGGTTGATGTCAAATGTAAAACCTTTAAGTTCACAGATCATGATTGATCCCATGAACATTCATAAATGTGTTAATCACAAGTTAAACTTCTTAGCTGTTTTTTCTATATCTTTGTTACTTTTAAATTTGCGGCATTAGCGCACCATGAGAAAAACGGGTAGCACGTTTATTAATTCACCTAGTTTTATTGTTGTCTCAGGTTGGGGGAGGAGCAGATTATTACGGGGATGAGGACATGGATGTCGTTCGCGAAGAATGGTTAAGCGACGTCGCGGCATCTACTTTCAAATGTGATCGAAACTTGTTTGAAGGCAATGTATTGTCGATACAATATTTTTGTAAACGTTAAACGTTGTCTCGGATTTGTTTGTAATTTGATAAATATGTGTTGTATAATGAAATGATGTTTTTGTTATTAGTTTGTTTATTATTTTGCATATAATAAAATGGCTGTAAATCCTGGATGGTAATTATGTAATTTTATAGGAATTTTTTTAGATTAATAAATTATGACACGCAAAAGAACGTCATAAAATTCTGTCATAAATTTTTGTCATAATATGTGTCGAAAAAATGTCAACAAAAACTGTCATAAAAATGTGTCATTAAAAAATGTCATAACGTGTGTCAATAAATGCTGTCATAAATGTGTATCATAAACAGATGTAAATGTGTGTCATAAACAGATGACAAGCGAAAATATGTCATCTTAAATTTATGAGACCGCCATCCTTGACTTTTTTTTCTTGTCATCAGACCCTTTTCTTGACACGCATTGCATGTCAAGAAAGTCCTTTTTTCTAGTAGTGTTAAAACAGAGCACGAGTGTTACAATGATCAAACCAAGCAATCTCAGACCAGGGGAGGGTGTTTGGAGAGTGTGTGTGGCAAAGACTTATGATTAGGGTTGTGATTGGGCCTATTTATACCTCCCAGACACGTGCAGACATGGGAAGGCGATTAGGAAGCAGCTATAGGCGATTAGGCCCTAATCGCCTATAACCAATAGTGGATAGGCTTCCAATCGCGTGTACAGTAGTGGTGGATAAGCTGTAATCGCCTAACACTCTTCTGTAATCGCCTTCAGCTCCCAGTCACACCCAAAACGCTTATAAACGTCTCCAAACACCCTGAAACGCGTCCAAACATCTTATATACTAGCCTAGGGACATCATGTACTAACAGACTCCCCCTTGGACCAGGCTAGTATACGTACAGAGACTTCAAAAGACAACGTTTATAACAAAGCAAAACAACTTGACCGACTCGAAAAACAGAAAACAAACATAACACAACAAGCAGCATCTTCAGTCTTCACTTCATCTTGACATTGTCCTGATCCTTGTAAGTCTTGACCAGTCTCATCCAGCGTGAACTTTGTTGGCATAACAGCAGCGAATCACTCTCTGAAACTTCATTGCTTGATCTGCTTTGTCTGGTAAGTGCTGAATGGGATACAGGTACAACGTCTCCACATCTTTCGCCGAACAGTTGATAAGCCACATCGGGTCCCAAATTCTGATCTTTCTGCAAGGTTTAGGAGAGTTGCTCAAGATGACCACTGCCTCAGTAGTAACTACATCATAGTGCCAATAGTAGAGCTTTGAGGAGAAGCCTTGTTCAACTGGGACGATTGGAATCTTTGATACACACTTTGGTGGCTTGATCATATGTTCCCAAATTGGATTCTTGGTTATCGGATGAATCTTGTATGTCTTGTATAACTTTGGATACTAAGGTTCAAGTTTATCCCATCCCTTCTCACTTTCTCTTTTTAGCTTGGTGTAGAAACCTTGAAGAGTAGAGGCTTTCTCCTTATACAGAGGATAGTCAAGTCGAACCAGATCACGAATATACCAGAAAAGTAGACTGAGAACTTTTTGAAAAGGCTCAAAGTACAATAGACCTTCCTGCCATTTAACACCGAGCATCTTGGTATGACTGACATAAGCCCAGCTAATCACATTACCTGACATCTTCGACAGACGCTTCTTGAAGACAGACGCCCGCTCAGGATTTTTCTTCTTCTCTTCAGGTTTGAACCATTGAGGATATTTCTGCCTGATCTTGTTTTGTCTTTCTTTCACTTCATCAGGAACAGGAGAAGAATCAGTCTTTAGCTTTTCTTCTGCCTCATGTATCAACTCCTCATAAATATTAGGAATTCTAGTGCCCGAATCATCAACAACATACTCTGGAGTTGGTACACTGGTTCCTTCTTCTAAATCAACCTCATTGTTCTCTGGATGCATCTCTGGTGGAGGACTTTGACTTACACCGGAAGATTCTCCGCGTGCGAAGCCGTACACCTTTTCCATATCATCCGATGTCATCTCAGGAGGTATCTCGCCTTCTTCTAAGTCATACTCTGGAGTAGCAGAAGGAGGAAGTAAGTTGCCTTCATCATCATACGCGAAATAGCAGTTCAGAGGCTCTACAAACTCGACTGGAACTACGGCTTTCTTCAGTGATTCCCGCAGTTGCTGAATCTTGTCTTTCACAGGCTCCCCCTTTGCAGAAGAACCTGCTTCGGGATCCTTGCTCTGTCTGTCATGATCTTTCTTCGTACGCCTAGACCCAGATCCAGCTGATGATCTGCCACCACCTGTGGCTCCAGGATCACCACCGCCTTTACCAGTATCATCATCATCCGATTCATCCTCACTATCGTCCTCGCCATCATCTTCTTCATCGTCACTTTCTTCTTCATCATCATCACCAGCACTAGCACTAGCCCCAGCTTCTGAACTTGCACCACCAGTGAGTCTAGGTTGAGTTCCAGCTAACTCGTTCACCCTAGTCCTCAGTTACGTGTTTTGCTTCTTGTATCTGGTGATTCTGCGTTCATTATTGACATTAGCAAGTTGAAGCTCGCTGTACTTGGATTCAACACCTGTAAGTCTCCCCAAAGTGCTTTGGTTTGACTGTATCAGCTGCTAGTGAAATTCCATGAGCTGCCTATTCGATTCAATGATCTGCTGATTGGACAGTGCAGTCGCTTGCAGCTCTTTGTTGGATTGAATTGTTTCACTGATCAGTTCTAGCATTGCCGTTTCATTTTCTTCAATAGTTGCATTCTTGGTTCTTAACTCAGCGATCTCACGCGCTTGTGCAGCAACTATAGCAGTTAATTCGCTGACTTTGCGCTGAAGTTGTTCATTCGATGCAGATGCGGATGCTGAGGCAGAAGTCGGCTGATCAGTAAATTTGGAAGCTGATGGTCTAGCATCTTGTCTTAGCTTCCGAATCTTGTCACCGATTGGATTAGAAACAATCTGAAAGCTTGTCGCTGCTTCGGTAACTGAGACTTGCTCAGTGAAGATTACCGAAGTAGGCATTGACATGGTGACACTTGCAGGCATAGCTGCACTAGAGGATTACTTGGTTGCTGCTGCAGTTGTTGTTGTTGCTGTTGTGGTTGTTTTTGCAACCGTGGAAGAAGGAGTTCCAAAAGTTTCTGGAAGATTCAGAGTAGCACGTCTAGAAATAGATCTCTTAGGAGTCTTTTCAGCTGGAGGTTGTTTCTATGCCATTCTCTTCTTTCCCCGACCAATATCTTTCGTTGTTTTTGTCTTATGTCTCTTAGGAGGAGGAGTGCTGAGCTCTGCATCTATTTCTGCAATAACATCACCTTGTTCCACAGTGAACGTAGGATCTTCAGCAAGAGCTCTCGCCTCAGTTGCGCGAGCTTTCTCCTCGAATAACTTTCTCTTGATCTTTTTCTGTTTCTTGGCAAACGTATCAGGAGAGTCATCATCAGTCTCTTCTGAGTCATCATCATCTTCATCAGTGATGTTAACAGGGCCTTCTTCTTCAATCTGTGTCTTTCCTTTGGCTGCACTTGAGGGTTCACTAGTATCAAGAGACTCCGGATCAAACATATCATCATCGTGTGCAATTTCTGCATCCGCAGTACTGCCTGGAACATTGTCTCCCAATTCTACTGTCTGTCTTCCAATGATATCATCATCATTGAATACTTGTCTGTGGATAAGAATGCCATCTTCAGATTCACTGTCGTCGTGTCTCCACCTGTTGCCTGGTGGTGACTCATAATCTTCTTTCGCCAAAAGTCCATACAAACGTCGACTTGGAGGATATTCAGACTTTGGCTTGTTCTTGTATGACGACATATTGTTCAACTCTACCTCGTCTATGTCGTTGATTTTGATAAGCTGATCAAGATCTTTTGCCAAATGCGGAATCTGACTATCAATGATCATTCGCAGGAAGCGAGGATAGACGATAAACGGTTTCTTTGTCGTCTTCTGCAATATGACTTCCTTTAGATGGTGCATGATCATACCGGAGAAGTTGAAGGGCTTGTTCAGGGTAAAAGCCACTATCGCTGAAGCCAAGGTGTCTCGAATAGCATCGAACGTTCCCTTACGAGGACCGATGCACTTTAAGACCACATGAGTAAGATACTTCAACTCTGGCGGTAGATTCCCCTTCTGCAACATCTTCTGTGCTCTCACATCGCCTGTATACTTCATTCTGAGAAAGCCGCCTCGTATCAGAATCGAATCGAATACAATCAGATCATCCTTGTTGTCCTAAACTTGAGAATATCCCGAACCATATCTTCAGTGATCATCACCTCTTTCCGTTGCACCTTGCTTGTGATAATAGGATTAGACTTGACATCGACCTTCGCGTTCTGGTAGAATTCTAGCAGGATGTTCTTGTACGCAGCATGCCCTTCAGATATGGCGAAGCTTATCTTGGATCGCTTTAGAAACTCTATAACGCCTTCGAACTTCTTGCAATTTGCCTTTTTAATGGGTCCGAGAAAGGCACAGCAGTTGTGGCGAGCAGACGTTTCGTACTGCATGTTTCTATAGCACAAAACACGACAAAATTATCACAAACAAGTAAAAACCGCATAAAACACAAAAAATCGGACACAAGTTTGACAAAAATAGGTCAACAGATGATATAGGCGATTACAGGTTGTAATCGCTTATAACCCAGCACGATTAGTCTAATCGCTAGACCTTATACGCGATTAGGAGGGATGAGTAGCCTAATCGTTTTACTGTTCACACGATTAGGAGGTCTAATCGCGTGAACAGTGTCGTCGTTCACCAACCTTAGCCAAATTCTGAAATGGGTCGTTTTGGGTCCGAATCAAGTCACATTGGATCATATAACAACCGGTTGAAAGAACTAGGGTTTATAAGGTTTAGAATTTTGGGGTTTTCTGTTTTGATGTTGTTTAGGATCAATCTTTGTTACCCAAAGATTACCCATGCCCCGATTAAGAGACCCCAATCAAGATTTAACATTAACAAATCCTTGTTTAGCCCTAATGCTCAAGAATATGAAACCAAGGATTTCGGCTCAAGATACAACGATTTAACCCTTTAAAACACGTTGTTTGGATCTGAAACTTTGATGGATTATTACCTTAATATCGAGGAACAAGTTTCAATTTACAAAAATCACGGGCAATAGGGTTTGGTTATGATCAGATTAGAGGGAAAGAGAGTCACTGTGTTCTTGATTTTGAAGTTATGAAGAACAGACGACTAAGGTTCCCTTATATACCCTGTGTCTAATCGCTTCTAGAGTAGAGCGATTAGGCTTCTACTCGCTTACCTATCCACTCGATTAGATCTAATCGTTTAAGGAGTCAGGCGATTAGGTCTAATCACTTAAAGATTCACACGATTAGACAGAGGACTTACCTTATGAGCAAATGGGGCTAACCGCTTATAGTTATACACGATTAGGACATAACCGTATATAAGTTCACACGATTAGGGATGTACTCGTCTAAACAAACACACGATTGGTGTAATCGCCTAAGCCTATAAGCGATTAGGACACTAAATGCATAAAGGTTTCACACAAATTACCAAATTGCCCCTGTAGCACCAAATCTCACATTTTTGACCCGTTAAGGTTCAAAACATGCGTTTTTCACCCTGTTTTAACACGTGACTCAGATGATGACTCAGATACTTGAAAATATTTCATTTTCCACCCCTGTACTTAAGAGAAAGTACGGTTTTGACCCGGAAAAAACACAATTTTAATTAGTTGATTTTCGGCGATTTATTCTTGAAGAAGTAAGATTACAATAGATTAGGGTTCCATCATCGGCAATCAAGAATGACTAAACTAATAAAACTAGACAAAAAATAAGCGAAAACATGAAATCAACTAACTGTACATTATCATATTTTTGCGAGTTTCATCAGTTAGGGAATCATATCAGTGTACGGACCATGCTAGAATCCATATATGTTCAATTTTAGATTAAATTACCGAAAAGCATCCTACAACAACTGTCAGTATTGTTGTCCACCTAAACTCAAAATCAAGTTTTATCGCTAGGCACTTTAGATACGTTAAGGTAATATTAAGACTTATTAAAGGTGTTCCCGCACATGCGACATATTCCCGCATCAAGGCATGCACAAATCTTCCTCGTAATCGGTGAATAAGTTGTTGTCATCCGTATTTACAAGGAATGGACTCAGTGGTGATCAGGTCTGCAATAACGCTGCAGCAGAGAGACCAGTGAGATCCAGACCAGGGTTCAAGTCAAATACCGTATATTTGATTTTTCACGGTACGATGGTTTAGGTATATGATTTGATACCTTAGAGCGATTCTCTTTGAGAATAGGGTTTTGGCATTCATGATCTTTTTGCTCTTACAGGATTCCCAGACGTCTCCTTATCAGAATTTATTCTGTTTTTGTTTTTCTTTTCTTTTTCTTTGGGAATGGCAAAGAGGTGTCTCAGTTGTAGGCTGCGAACCCAACGTACGTCACTTATGCCACCCCATTTTATTCTGAGAGACGTCCAGTTCACCCCGGATGTACCAACCTCTTAAAGACCAAAAACCTCGGATTTTGGCATTCTATCAACAAGATTTAGGCTTTTAGACCATATGCCAACGCGAGGTTAATCCACACAATGCTCAGTTGATTTAGATTTATATCACCGTGCCGAGCTTGGAAATGATTTCGAGCCTACCAACACATCATTGTAGAGGCTACTTATCAGATCCAATATTTTTAAGATGATAAGGTCCAGACAGTCCGACTGATGAGTTAATATCATCTTCCCTATTTTCACCAAAGAAACTCATTTTTGCATTTTTCAAAATTTTTTTTTTGATTTTTGGATTTTCTCATTTTTTTTATTTTTCTGAATTTTCTGATGTTTTTGTATTTTTCTGAATTTTCTCTCCCTAAAAATCTAAAAATTTGCGAAAAGACAATATTTTTGGATTTTTCTTATTTTTGAAGAAAAATATTTACAAAAACCATTACCGATGAGGATCTAATCCTGCTTTTCTTTAATGTCGTTTAAGATTAACAGATACTCAAAACGAGGTCCGTCAAAAGCTTTGGTGAATAAATCGACACGTTGGTAATCCGTGTGGATTTTAACCATATCGATAAGTTTCTTTTCATAGCAATCGCGTATGAAATGATACTTAACCAAGATATGTTTCGCCTTGGAATGTTTAACTTATTCTTTAGACTCATTATCACAGTGAATGGGAGTATTAAGAAATTTCAAACCGTTGTCTCTCATTTGTTGCTGTATCCAAAGAACCTGAGAGCAGCAGCTAGAAGCAGCTACGTATTCCGACTCGCAGGTGGATAAGGCGACTGAGGCTTGCTTCTTGCACTGCCACGAGACTAGTCTTGGTCCCAAAAACTGGCATCCAGCCGATGTGGATTTCAAGTCTTGTTTGCATCCGCCATAGTCAGCATCACTAAAGGCGATGAGATCAAACTTATCGTCATTAGAGTACCATAGACCTTTGGTCGGACAACCCTTTAGATAACGTAAGATCCTCTTCACAGCAACCAGGTGGGACTGTTTTGGCCTTGACTAGTATCTGGATAGTAGACATGTCGCGAACACTATGTCAGGTCTTGATGCTGTGAGGTACATAAGTGAGCCAATCATTGCTCGATAAAGAAAAGGATCAACGGCTTGTCCTTTCTCGTCAGGTCCAATCCCGTGACTGGTCTGAATTGGGGTGCCTACTGGAGTAGAGTCTTCCATCTGGAACCGGCTCAAGATGTCAGCAACGTATTTGGTCTGGTGGATGAAGATCCCCGACTCTTGTTGTTCTACTTGTAGACCTAAGAAGAATTGCATCTCCCTCATCGAGCTCATCTCGAACTTTTCCTGCATAAGCTTTTCGAAATCCCTGCACATAGCATCATTAGTAGAACCAAAAATAATATCATCGACATAAACCTGTACCAGAAGATGGTCACCACCCTTTTCCTTGGTGAATAAGGTGCAATCCACAAGTCTACGTTTGAACCCGTTGGATATAAGATAGTTGCTAAGCATTTGATACCATTCACGCGGTGCTTGATGGAGTTCGTCCAATGCTTTGTTCAATTTGTAGACTTTATCATGATGAAGCGGATCCTCAAAACCCAGTGGCTGAGCAACATACACTTCTTCCTTCACGATACCATACAGAAAAGCACTTTTCATGTCCATTTGATACACCTTAAACCGTTTGTACGAAGCGTAAGCTAAGAACATCCGGATAGCATCAAGGCGTGTAACTGGAGCGTATACTTCGTTGTAATCTATTCCTTCGATTTGACGGAAGCCAAGGACAACTAATCGAGCCTTGTTTCTAATAATTACTCCAGGGTCATCCCGTTTACACTTGTAGACCCACTTTGTTCCAATTTTCTTCGCGCTTGGAGGTAAGTCAACTAAGTCCCACACTCCTAGCTTTTGGAACTGCTGAAGCTCAGTTTGCATTGCATCAATCCATGGTTCTTCTCTTGAGAAATATTTGTCTCTGCGGCGCTTGAACTGGAGGGAGCAGTGGGTTGCAAATTAAAACCGGTGAAATCAATTTGTAGACTAATTCCAGGAGCTGCTGAAGTAGAAGGACCAGCTTGATTATTCCCCGTAGGAGGAACTGGAGCTGTAGTGGTAGATTCACCATTTCCTGCTAGATCTTTAGTGAGAGTTTCCCGAGATTCTGCATATTCCTCATCTGAAGAAGATTCCATAATCTCTGACGCTTCCTGAAAGACTTCCTCAACTTCAACTGCTGTGGTTTTACTGGGGGGCCCGTGGATGCAGAGGCATCAGATGCGGCAGCCACAGGTGCATTAACCACGATCGGACGCATTAGCGGTGAGCTAGCTGCGTTTTCACACTCGTAATACATTTGTGCTACAGCATCATCTACCAAATTATCCACATTGAAAGAATCAAACAAACTTTATAGTCGAACAACCAATCAGGTCCAACACCGGGCGCAATGACAGTGTAACGTTGAACATCAACATTAAGCCAATCTTCAACGTTATTGGTTCTTTTGTTGTATACTCTCTTGTTAGGAGTGTTGTATCCAACAAAGAAACCTTCTTCTGCCTTCGCACCAAACTTCCCATCAGGATGTAACATTGTGCATGGAGCTCCAAAAGGTTCCAGACACTCTAAGTTCGGTTTCCTCCGGTTTAGAAGTTCGTTAGATGTCTTACCAAGCCTCTTAACCATAAGAACCCTATTTAGAGTGTAACACGCGCAGTAAACTGCCTCGTTCCAAAACATGACAGGCAATTTTGAGTCTGCAAGCATTGTCCTGGCTGCCTCAATAAGAGTTCGATTCTTTCTTTCTGCAACCCCGTTTTGCTGAGGAGTGTACGGCACTGTGAATTCATGATGAATACCCTTTTCTGCACATAACGACTCCATAGCATGGTTCTTGAATTCTGTTCCATTGTCGCTTCGAATCCTGCGGATTTTTAGCCCATAGATGTTTTCTAGTTTGATGAACAGATCTTTCAAAAACTCAAATGTCTCATTTTGTGCTGCATGCACACAACCCAAGAGAATCTTGAATAGTCATTTATGTGACAACCAGGCAGTATAAATCTCCATTCTTGCTTTTGCGATTGACTGGGCCGAACAGATCCATGTGCAACCGCTCGAGAGGCATACTGACTGAGTTGACCTTCTTAGGTTTGTGAGATTTCTTCTTCTGATTCCCTTTCTTACATGAAACACAGACGTCATTCAGATGGAAATTCTTGACAGAGACCCCTTCCAAAAGCTAATTCTAAACCAAATGATTCATCTTCCTCAAGTGTATGTGCCCCATTCGTCGGTGCCACATAATATACTCCTTCTCTGTAGCTTTAGACATAAAACAAGTGACCTCACCCTTAGCTGTCACGGCTTGACTCATGTCCAGAACATACAAGTTGTTGACTCTTGGAACAGAGATCATAATCCATTGTTTCGGAATCTTAAAGCCAGGCTTCAGAATAAAGCAAGCATTGTCATCAAAGAACACTGTGTATTTCTTGTCACAGATCTGTGTGACACTCAGCAAATTGTGGTCTATCTGTTTCACGAAGCATATCTTCTCAAAGCTTACGATTCAATTTCCCATACTGCCTTCTTTTGGGAAGTATCCCCCTTTATTACCAGCAAAGGCAACATACCCCCCGTTGATATTGTTGATGTCAAATAGCAGGGATAAGTCGCCTGTCATGTGCCCAGAAGCTCCACTATCAATAATCCAGAGGCTGCTGATAAGGCCCTATGGAACTCCCTACACAACATTCAAAGTTTAGTGGTTAAAGGGGACCCAAGCCTTCACGGTCTTAGGTCTTCCATCTTCATCTAAAGTCGGAAAATCAACCCACTTTCCGTTAGGAGTTGTTGTTGTTACCGATGGTCCGGCAGTGTTAGCACTAGTAGATGATTCTCCAGTTTTGGTCGGTGACTTAGGTCTCCAAACCTGTTCCGGTCTCTTTGGCTTGGGATTCTTCTTTGCCTTGGGGCTAGAAGGTCCAGCCTTAGATTCATTTGGTGGGACAGATTTTGGATCCACTTTAGACTTAACTGCACGTGGAGCAGTTTTAGGGTTACCTTGAGGTTTAGTTGCCGCCTTTGCTAGTGGCTTAGGCGCTGCTTGAACCTTTTTGGGAACTGGGCTCCCCCTCTACTGCGGACCCGTGCCATCAACTGGCGTTTGGTTCATAGCAATCTTGTTTCGGTTGTCATAAACTACCTGCTTTCCCTGTTGTTTTTCAGAAAGTTTAGGAGAAACAGGTTGTTTAGCATTGCTAGAACTTGGAGCATCATATACCTCGGTCCTTTTGCGTCTCAACTCAGGGCACGCAGCAACTAGATGCCCACGTTGCCCGCATTTGTGACAGGATCTATACTCCTCAAATGACGGAGCATTGGCATCCTTACCCTTTTTCTTAGATTTCGTAGCAAATGAGTTCTTATGTTTTAGATCCTTAAAACATTCTTTTTGCCAATCAGTTTTAGGATAGTTATCGACCTCATTTCCTGAAGATCTAAAAAACTGGCTAACATGCTTTCTAGGGGATTTCTCCTGAGCTTGATTTTGATGGTTCAAAGTGTTCTTCATTTGATTTTTATTTTTGTTTTTCTTGGACTGATTAACCTGACCATGTTTCCCTTGTCCCCATTTTTCTTTTTCAACAGTAATGGTGGACTCTTGCCAGATTGTATCAACACAACCAGGTGCTCTAAACCTTAGAGGACATACCTTATCAGCATAGATTTTATCAGATCCTTTCAGTTTGTAGAACACTTTGACATTTTTACCATCAGAAGTTTGCACTTTCGGTTCAGGATCACACAAGATGTGATTTTGGATAGGGATATCCACATTCTTTACCGGTGCATACCTCTCTGGTTCATCAAGCTCATCATCAGAGAAATCTGTCTCGCAGACACTAACATCATCAGCAAACTTACCAGCTTTGGCAGCAACAGCAGATGGAGCAGCCTTAGTGACTTCAGCAGGTTTAATTGCTTCTATCACTTTAGGTGCAGGTGGAGCAGCCTTAGTAACTTCAGCAGGTTTAGTTGCTTCTGTCACTTTGGTCGCCTCTACAGCTTTAGCTGCTTCTGCTGCCAAGTCCACAAATTCCTCCTTCGGTAGAATATTATAGTGATGATTTCTGAATCTCACCGGAGGTGGACACAGAGAATATTTGGGACTGGTGGAATTGCTTTCTTTCTCTGAGTGTTCAATGATATGATCAAGAACATACTTGCAGTTCAGGTAACTCTCAAGTTTCTTGTTGATCTTCTCATAGTCACAATTTACAATGGCCAAATGTTTCTTAGTGTCTTCTAACTCATTTATGTAATTGTTTATAGCGATTTGCTTGTTTGCTAGAGTTTTAGACAATTCAGAAACATCCTTTTTGTAGTTTTGAACTATACTTAGAAAACTTTTCTCCTTTTGTCTTAAGGAATCATTTGACCTTTGTAAAGGACCTACATCAGCTTTTAAATTAAGATTCTCTTCAGTTAATTCTTTGATTCTGAATTTTAGCTTATCACACTCAGGAGTGTCTTTCTTCAGAGTCTCAATGGTGATTTTGAGCGCCCTCTCATTAGCTCTCAAAACATCATTGCTCTGTCGGCATTGACTTAAGTCAGCTTTAAAGTTCAGATTTCCGTCTGTTAAGACATCAATTCTATACTTAAGCTTGCACATTCTACACACTCAGGTTTAGAATTAGAAGAAGAACTTACCTTGTCAGAAGATTCTGTAATAGCCATCAAAGCATAATGAGCAGCTGTCTTCACAGTTCTGAAGCATTCGGCAAGGTTTTTCTTTGCGCAATCAGCATCAACAAGAAACGACCTTTTGCTGATCAAGGCATCCTCTTCAGCAAACAAGTCTTCCAAATCCACCCCCACATCAGAATCACAATCAGAGTCACAGTCAGAAGCTTCAACTTCAGGAGAAACAACTTCATACTGTCTCGGACTTTCTTCAACTTCATCTTGTGCATCAGAAACTAGTTGGGCAAAACATGCTGCACCACCCTGTTGAGCCTGTTCTCCAGTGATAAGATGATTCCAGTTGAAACCTTCATCTTCTTGGATTACCAGGGCTTGATTATTGTTTGTAGGAGGCCTCTGGTTCTGGTTGTTTACTGGGACAAGAGCTCGTTCGGTATTTTGGTTAGGTTGTGTCTGAGCTTGTTGCCTCTGGTTCTGATTTCCTCTGTTGTTGTTGAAGGGATTCTGATTCCCCTGTCGCTTAGGCCGGTCACATTCTCTTGCAAAGTGTCCTTTGTTGCCATAGTTGTAGCACGTGACATTAGTTTTATCAAACCCAAACTTAGTTGTAACAACCCGACCAGGAGGGGCCTGGACGAAATAACAGATTGGTAACAGACTTGCACAACGGAAGCAACGATGACTAATATTTATTGTTTAATACAAATTCTAATCCAAAAATATAAATACACAACTTAAATAATAAACTAGTAACTATGCAGGGACGAATCGCGTCGGTCGTCGAAGCAGTTGAGGAAGTATAATCCACTAGTCGATCCAATCTCTATTCGGTTTCTCTCATCCGCATCTAACTATCATATACCTCGTGTTGCCGTCCATCCATTTGTAGTACCTGAACACATGCTTAAAATAGATTTTGGGTCAGCAATTACGCTGGTGGTGTAAATAGTTAAACAATTCCAAAACAGTTATTATTTCCAAAGCAAGTTCTTAAGTTTACACAACACGACACATGGTGATGTACAAGCGACACCTCAATCCTAACACCGAATCTATCTACTGCCATTATAGATTCAACTGGCAAAATACATGTCACAACGGCCCGCAGACCTTAGTGGAGGGTTTTCCGGGCTTCCGGATCCACTGTGCGTGGGGGTTTCCCCAAGTAGTACTACCCACATATTAAGTGGCCCAACCCCTGGGTTAATGAGTGTCAGTATGGTTATCTAGCAGCAAGTATCTTGTCATATCAACACAGTTTAGTCACACACACAAGCATATGTTCACCCCAAAACAGTAAAACACAAAAAGGGGAATGGTACACGGAAACTCACCTTTGGTTGCATGATCGTTCAACATCCTGGTTTTAGATCCATCTATCCTTTACATGCAAAGCCCTATCACGGTCACAAGTATTAGTGGGTGCAACCGAGTGTCGCGGTTACACGTGTGGACGAGCTAGAGCCCCCTTTCAGTTTTAATATCGCCTTTAGCATATTTATCTAATCATGTATTTACACAACTCTTGGTCCAAAGTTTTACATATCAAGCTTATCATCTTGGGTTTCATGTGTCTATGTTACGGCACTTATATATATAATACTACACATTCCAAGTGTCGGGTTTATTATTTTATGTCCAATATTTATATAGTGTTTCGTTATCATGTCCCTATGTTCGAATCGTCATCAATAACATATCAACCAAGTGCCATCGTTTTTAATATCCAAATGTCCCCATGTCTAAACTATCATTGTCTCTATATCATTTAAATGTAATCTTCTGGGATTCAAGTGCTAGGTCAATATCACGCATGGTTATTTAAGTCCCGATAGTTCCAATGTGTTATACATCCTCCTCGTGTTCTTGTATATCTATTATTGTTGTCGTCGTTACCATTGTAATTCATTAGTTATTTATATATTCAAGTCTTTGTCGTCTAAACTTCGTGTCTGTTCATTGCTCAAGTGTCCCATGTTTGTGTGATTGGTTTAATATCCATTGTCTCATGTCCTAGTCCATATATCTCCTCTAGTATCCGAGCTAAAACTAAAGCCGATCATCTACTCATCCAAGCTCAAAGGAATATATTATAATTTTGAGTCATGTATTATTGTTTCCTTTTATCAGCCTAATGTTTCAATTGTCCAACCTATACAATATTCTTGTATCCAAGTTTTAAGCTCAACAGGTTAGCTTGACTATGCTCTTCTAGTTCCACACGTGCTACCCAAGAGATTTAGTATTATAAGTGTATAACTAAGTATCTTTTAAGTGTGCGTTATACCTCTTCGCTAAACTGAGTCGAGTAGCCTGCCTTCAAATTTTCGTTGACCAGATTTTGACTATGTTGACTATTCTTGACCGATGTTGACCGAGTCAACTCAGTTGACTCGGGTCCGGTCCACTCGCCAGTCGCCTCCCTCTCTTAAACCCAATAGTCACCAAACACCAGCTATACATCGCGTATCTTTCCTTAGATAAGTGTGCTTAACTCCTATTTGAAGCTTTGGATCTGGAACCTATGTCTCAGTTACCATCGAACCACCATCATCAACATACTGTCGTCGACCTAAACCCTCGTCATCAATAATCATTGCCTTCGCCTTCTGCCTTTTCTTCGGTGTTGGAGCAAGTCTGACCGGCCAGAGGCCCTCGTTGGCTCCCCTCTCCTCTGCGTCTCTCTCTCGCTGTCACTCTCTTCCTCTCTCGTCTCTGCTCTAACCCTTTCCCGATCCTTTCTTTCTTCTGGAAATATGAGGGTGGTTGAGTGGTGGTAGTTGGTTACAGAGGCGGCAGCGCCGCCATGGAAGGTGGTGGTTGGAAATCCTTTCTCAGTCCATCTCTTGGCTCTCTCTAATATACAAAAGGTATGAAGTGAAGTGTGTTCAGGAAGATAAAGAGGGTTTGGGTCTATATTAGATGATTTGGTATGTGTTGTGGTGAGAAAGATAAGGGATCTACAAGTGAGTGTATGTGTGCGTGTAAAAAGATAAGCTGATGAGTGTGTTTGTTGTGTCAAACAACAAGTGGGGAAAAGTGTCCTAAATGGTGAGTAATCATACTCACCATTTTATAGTAAAATAATATCGCGTATCCGATCGGACCTGTAACGTTCATTTGTGCAATATTATTTTAATCTTAGTTGAAATAATCATTCATATATACTACTAGGTTTTGGTTCCGTGTTAACAAATACATTTGTTTATTGGTCGCTACTATGAAATCTAAAAAAATTTCAGGTCTCAGACCGGGGTGTTACATTCTCCCCCCGTTATTGGAATTCCGTCCTCGGAATTAGTTGCGGGTTATCTATCGTTGCAATCCAATATTTTCCATATTCGGATTCAACGTTCGGTCTACATACTTGTGTGTACATAGTTTATTTATAAACCAAGTCGTATTTATAGTGGTTCCACTTTGAACCTCATACTACATTCTAAAATCTTGATGTAACATCCTATATAATATTCGTTGTGATCGTAACTTACTTCCCTCGTTAGAGCATACTGTCTATCTCTAATTAATTTATACATATATCTTCTGTTATCAAGTCTCAGGTGTCGATATAACAGTTACGAGGTATTAAGATCTCTCAAGATCGAAAGAACGGTCAGAACCTCACAGAGCCTATCACTATACTCTAGGAATACAAGGTAAAATCAAGTGCAATGTCTACGGTTTATATCTGGTATAATGGTACTATTGACAGACTTATCCTCGGTTTAATTTCCAGTCCCATTTTCGAAGCACCATAGGTGTTTATATATAGGGTGTACCGCAGCCAACCCACCACACCTTTGGTAACTTTGAAAATGTCCTAGAAATTTCATGGATTCAGATTTGTTTTTGGTTTGACTTTTAGTTTTGTTTCCAATGCATCATTGATGTTTATATATAGGGTGTACCGCAGCTAACCCACCACACCAATGATGCCTTGTAAACGTACTGAAAGTCTTCCCAAAACCCTGATAGAGTTTTCACATCCATAATGATGGATGCGAAAAGTGTGCGGAAAAGGGTGTCAGGATTATTTCTTAACTAGGGTTTTCACAGTTGTGTTGGTCGAGAGCACCTACGTGTATTCCCAAAAATTATTATCCTTTAGAAATTTTTGCTTAGAATTAGTTAAACGCCATAATGGTCTCTTATATATGACTATGTTCTTAGAACTATAGGTCACGTTTACAAGCTTTTATGCCTAATATTAACCTAATATGGTGGTTAATATGTTTCCATCCTAAAATCGTTGAATTCTTAGGCCTTCAAAGTTTTGACAATACATGGTGTATGGTATGGTGACTAAGTGTCAAGAAACATGAAAAGGATAGACATTTAATCGCAATATGTTGCTCTTAAACAAACTAAGGGTGTACACCATTTCTTTGGTATCTTACACCTTAACTTCTCATATCATCGAATTACTATCTATGAAAACTTCGACTGTATTCTCTTATTCCTATCAAATATCCCTTAATATAGTTATCATAAATGTATTCACTCCTCCCGTTAGGGCTAACCTATATAATTTTCACAGATTTCATATGAATGACTCGTCGCTAACTAAATAGTTATGGGGCTTAATCCGAAGGTTTTTGACAACAATCCAAAGTTAATATGGGGCATTAAGGTGGCAGAAGCCTTGTTCAAGCTTAAAGAATACCTCAAAGTGTTCAATCCAGATTTTTTTTTCTCTGGTTAACTAGAGTTGGATGATCATGTATTTGATATATTCTTGAATCTAGGTTACTATTTTCCCGGTTGATATTCTGGAATCAACTCTTAAACCTGTCATGCGATTACGAATTCAAGACACTATGCTTGACTTAAGTCTACGGAGGTGAACATAAATCTAATTCGAACAGAGAATTTAGTAGTCAATGGTTCAACCTCTAACTTCGGTCTTACTGATAAGAAGACACCACGCGAAATTCATTTGTACATAGATGCACAAATCATATAATTGACAATAATTATTTGGGCGGAAAGCAAAACTTATCGATTTAAAAGGCATCCATTCTCTAGTTTGGTCAAGTATGACTTTGGTATCTTGATTCCTCTCGAGTTGCAGCGCCAACTTTTTGGCGAGGTACCTAGCTCTCACGGTTAACTCATAACTTGATCAGGAATGTTATCTAAAAATAGTAGCGTCCATGTGAGTTTATATACACTTATATAAAGATTAAGACGATGAATATTATAACAGTCAAGGATGTGTATATATATACACTATTGTAACACGCAAGTCGTACCAAGTATGTCTAATCTCAAACCTTTACTATTGTCATACGAATGTCCCACACATTTTGCATTTTTCAATCCGTAATCCGTCATCCATTTGTTTACGACTCTATCATAGTCCGTTTTCCTCAATTAAGTTCATCGTCATCCTGGTTACCACCTAAAATCTCGGCGACTCTTTGGATTTCTTAGAACTTTTTCGTGCCTGTAAATTCATTATTACATGACGTCAAATGTAATCGTCAATTTACCTCACGAAATAATTCTAATAATCTCCTTTGTAGTCGTTGTTCAAATAACAAACATGGTTTGCATACTGGTTCTAAGTCCCTATCAGCATTCTGGTGTGTTCAGGTACTCAAGTTTCGACTTATTTCGCTCCTTGCACCGGTCGGTCTTATGTATTTCCAAGGTATTTTATAACTAGATAGTCTTAGAGTCTTAAACGCTAAGTTCTCTAAGTTATCCTGGTGTGGTATAGGATATCTGGGGATATCTTATTTTGCTACGACCGTTGCTCTGATACCAACTGTAACAACCCGACCAGGAGGGGCCTGGACGAAATAACAGATTGGTAACAGACTTGCACAACGGAAGCAACGATGACTAATATTTATTGTTTAATACAAATTCTAATCCAAAAATATAAATACACAACTTAAATAATAAACTAGTAACTATGCAGGGACGAATCGCGTCGGTCGTCGAAGCAGTTGAGGAAGTATAATCCACTAGTCGATCCAATCTCTATTCGGTTTCTCTCATCCGCATCTAACTATCATATACCTCGTGTTGCCGTCCATCCATTTGTAGTACCTGAACACATGCTTAAAATAGATTTTGGGTCAGCAATTACGCTGGTGAGTCCGTGTAAATAGTTAAACAATTCCAAAACAGTTATTATTTCCAAAGCAAGTTCTTAAGTTTACACAACACGACACATGGTGATGTACAAGCGACACCTCAATCCTAACACCGAATCTATCTACTGCCATTATAGATTCAACTGGCAAAATACATGTCACAACGGCCCGCAGACCTCAGTGGAGGGTTTTCCGGGCTTCCGGATCCACTGTGCGTGGGGGTTTCCCCAAGTAGTACTACCCACATATTAAGTGGCCCAACCCCTGGGTTAATGAGTGTCAGTATGGTTATCTATCAGCAAGTATCTTGTCATATCAACACAGTTTAGTCACACACACAAGCATATGTTCACCCCAAAACAGTAAAACACAAAAAGGGGAATGGTACACGGAAACTCACCTTTGGTTGCATGATCGTTCAACATCCTGGTTTTAGATCCATCTATCCTTTACATGCAAAGCCCTATCACGGTCACAAGTATTAGTGGGTGCAACCGAGTGTCGCGGTTACACGTGTGGACGAGCTAGAGCCCCCTTTCAGTTTTAATATCGCCTTTAGCATATTTATCTAATCATGTATTTACACAACTCTTGGTCCAAAGTTTTACATATCAAGCTTATCATCTTGGGTTTCATGTGTCTATGTTACGGCACTTATATATATAATACTACACATTCCAAGTGTCGGGTTTATTATTTTATGTCCAATATTTATATAGTGTTTCGTTATCATGTCCCTATGTTCGAATCGTCATCAATAACATATCAACCAAGTGCCATCGTTTTTAATATCCAAATGTCCCCATGTCTAAACTATCATTGTCTCTATATCATTTAAATGTAATCTTCTAGGATTCAAGTGCCAGGTCAATATCACGCATGGTTATTTAAGTCCCGATAGTTCCAATGTGTTATACATCCTCCTCGTGTTCTTGTAAATCTATTATTGTTGTCGTCGTTACCATTGTAATTCATTAGTTATTTATATATTCAAGTCTTTGTCGTCTAAACTTCGTGTCTGTTCATTGCTCAAGTGTCCCATGTTTGTGTGATTGGTTTAATATCCATTGTCTCATGTCCTAGTCCATATATCTCCTCTAGTATCCGAGCTAAAACTAAAGCCGATCATCTACTCATCCAAGCTCAAAGGAATATATTATAATTTTGAGTCATGTATTATTGTTTCCTTTTATCAGCCTAATGTTTCAATTGTCCAACCTATACAATATTCTTGTATCCAAGTTTTAAGCTCAACAGGTTAGCTTGACTATGCTCTTCTAGTTCCACACGTGCTACCCAAGAGATTTAGTATTATAAGTGTATAACTAAGTATCTTTTAAGTGTGCGTTATACCTCTTCGCTAAACTGAGTCGAGTAGCCTGCCTTCGAATTTTCGTTGACCAGATTTTGACTATGTTGACTATTCTTGACCAATGTTGACCGAGTCAACTCAGTTGACTCGGGTCCGGTCCACTCGCCAGTCGCCTCCCTCTCTTAAACCCAATAGTCACCAAACACCAGCTATACATCGCGTATCTTTCCTTAGATAAGTGTGCTTAACTCCTATTCGAAGCTTTGGATCCGGAACCTATGTCTCAGTTACCATCGAACCACCATCATCAACATACTTTCGTCGACCTAAACCCTCGTCATCAATAATCATTGCCTTCGCCTTTTGCCTTTTCTTCGGTGTTGGAGCAAGTCTGACCGGCCAGAGGCCCTCGTTGGCTCCCCTCTCCTCTGCGTCTCTCTCTCGCTGTCACTCTCTTCCTCTCTCGTCTCTGCTCTAACCCTTTCCCGATCCTTTCTTTCTTCTGGAAATATGAGGGTGGTTGAGTGGTGGTAGTTGGTTACAGAGGCGGCAGCGCCGCCATGGAAGGTGGTGGTTGGAAATCCTTTCTCAGTCCATCTCTTGGCTCTCTCTAATATACAAAATGTATGAAGTGAAGTGTGTTCAGGAAGATAAAGAGGGTTTGGGTCTATATTAGATGATTTGGTATGTGTTGTGGTGAGAAAGATAAGGGATCTACAAGTGAGTGTATGTGTGCGTGTAAAAAGATAAGCTGATGAGTGTGTTTGTTGTGTCAAACAACAAGTGGGGACAAGTGTCCTAAATGGTGAGTAATCATACTCACCATTTTATAGTAAAATAATATCGCGTATCCGATCGGACCTGTAACGTTCATTTGTGCAATATTATTTTAATCTTAGTTGAAATGATCATTCATATATACTACTAGGTTTTGGTTCCGTGTTAACAAATACATTTGTTTATTGGTCGCTACTATGAAATCTAAAAAAATTTCGGGTCTCAGACCGGGGTGTTACATTAGTGTTGTTGTTGATCATCACATCTCTCCTTCCAGTTCTATCCATGTAATCCTTTGCCCTTCTTACAACACTCGCGAAGTGCCACTGGATGTCTATCAGATCCATATCGTCTTTATCGATCTGTGAATAATCTTCTTGGGTGAGAATAAGGATTCCCGATCTGTCCGGCAACTAGCCCACTATAGGAATTGACCAAGGTTGACAGTAGAGCCATGTGTTCTTGGGCTAATTCTACAGTCACCTTCTCAAAACCCGCAGTGTTCAGCTGCTCTGTGACTGGATTGGTCCGATAGCCACCTTGACTTGACGTCGAAGCACCTCTATATCCACCATAGCTTGTAGATAGGGCACCACCAAACCCTGACGAAGAAGGTCCACCAAAGTTTGAAGTTGCCTGAGCTAGTGCTGCAAGATGAGAAAAAGGATTAACACCAAATTGGTTAGTATTATAATTCAAAGGATACTGGTTTCGTTGTCCCCAAGGAAAGACTGGAGGAGGAACATCAGATGGGGGACCATAGTTGTCAAACGCATAGACTAGATCAGGATTAACCACGAAAGTAGTTTGTGGTTTGGATCCACCCACACTGGTGTCCTGAGGAGGATTCCCGTAGTAGATGCTGGGATTATGAGGAATGAGAGCCTTGTTTGCTCTTCTGATCTCTTCTATTTCCTTGTTCTCCAGCTCTGCCACGAACTCTATGATGGAGAGTGTCTGATATGCATTGTTGGATTTCTGGATGTCCAGCCATTAATGCCAGTGTGAAGGGAGCGCCTATGCTAATCTTTCCACAAGTTCTGCAGATGTGTACACGACCCCGTACTGATACATCTCGGATATCAGATGGTACTATCTTGCAGTCAGGTCTCTCAGCGATTCATTCCCAATTGCATTGAAGTTCTCGAACTCTTTCTTCAGCTGATCCATCTTAACCTTTCGCGTCTTCAGATTACCCTCATTCCGTTCAGCAAGTGCCAACCAAAGCATTTGCGAAGTAGTGCACTGTGCAAATTGATGAAGTATGTCTTTGGGAAGTGTCTGCTTTAACGTTGCCATCGCCTTCTTTTCATAATTGTATTTCTTCCTTTGATCTTCAGTCATATCTTCCAGCGAGATCGGAGTATTAGAATTTTCCACCATCGGCTTACTGTACCCATTTTCAATAGCTGACCATACAAGACCGTCGATACCCTCAACATACGTCTGAAATATGCCCTTCCATCCATGGTAGTCGGACATGTATTGCAGTTTCGGTGCCCTATTCGAACTACCCGTCTCTAAGTCACTTAAGAGAACCGAAGACAGATGATTCGTCTGTGAGTTTGCAGCAACCGCGAGTGCCCACGGATTCGTATTCATTGCCTGTTGTTGAGCTGCTAGCGCCCACGGATTGGTTCTGGCAACATTCGCTTGCATTTGTGATTGCTGCATCCGTTGCGCATTGCGTTCTGCTGAAAACTGCCAAGGGTTCGTGGGTACATTTGTTTGATTGTTCATTTGTTGATTATATTGTGGCCTTGGTTGATTCAGATGTCCCCGCGGGTTCGCCATGTGTTTAAGTTTGATAAAAGTTCAATACTTAGTCAAATTTTTAGTTTCAGAACACTGAGGGCGATTAGGGACGTAATTGCTTATGTTATACGTGGATAGGGGGTGTAATCGCCTATAGTATACGTGATTACGCGTAATTGCTAGTGAACAGTTGAGCGATTACGATTTTATAGGCGATTAGGGTTCACCAGGCGATTAGAAGCTATGCCACATACACCTGAGGGCGATTAGCTTCTAATCGTGTATAGGAACTACCAAATGAAGGCGATTACAGGTTGTAATCGTGTATCTGAAGACGATTACAGGCCTAATCGCTTAAAGGAGAGCGATTAGCCTAATCGCATGTAAAGTGTGAGTGATTAGGTCTTCGTAATCGCCTGATCTGATCTGCAGCCACACTTTTGCTCAAAAACTACCCTTTTTGCCTCAAAATCTTATCCAAAACAATGTGTTTTAATCCCAAATGATCAAAAAAGTTTCCAAAACAGTTTTAGAACAAACCCTGATAAAAAACACACGTTTTTAACCGTAAACACACACTAAGATTTTGAAAAACATGGGTTTTTAACAAAAACTCAAAGTTTCAAAGTTCAAACAGGTTTTTGGATAAAAATCACAACTTTTACACTAAAACCCACCTGTTTTCACTCGTTTTTTTTATTAAAACGCTCATGATAAGAGCCTTGGATCTGATACCACTTGTAGGATCGACGAACGTGTCAACCGACAATCACGAGGGTTATATTCAAGGTGCGGAATCCCTTGAATATGTCCTAATAACAGAAACAAACTTGAAACAAAGATAAACGAGTAATTATCACACACAAACGGGTCAAAAGATTAACGTTTTCTCATTAAAACAGAGCACGAGTGTTACAATGATCAAACCAAGCAATCTCAGACCAGGGGAGGGTGTTTGGAGAGTGTGCGTGGCAAAGACTTATGATTATGGTTGTGATTGGGCCTATTTATACCTCCCAGACACGTGCAGACATGGGAAGGCGATTAGGAAGCAGCTATAGGCGATTAGGCCCAAATCGCCTATAACTAATAGTGGATAGGCTTCCAATCGCGTGTACAGTAGTGATGGATAGGCTGTAATCGCCTTCAGCTCCCAGTCACACCCAAAACGCTTATAAACATCTCCAAACACCCTAAAACGCGTCCAAACATCCTATATACTAGCCTAGGGACATCATGTACTAACAGAAGCTTCTCAGGATAGACAAATCTAATATGAAGTGAGGACTAAATAACCAAATTGTATGAAAAGTGACTTAATTAAAATTATTAAATGACTAGATTACACCCTGGAAGCGTCCCGGGGTTGAGAAATCTAATATGACGCATCAATTTTACATATGAAATAAACTGATGCGTTTTATAGTTACATGCAAAAAAGCCTCAGGTAGCACCTAATCTAAAACAATTAACAATGTATCTCCAATGTTAACGCCTAACCTTAAACAATGGATAATTCTAATGTTAACATCTAATATAAAGCAGTGTATAACTCTAATATTAATACCTAACCTAAAACAATGTACAACTCCAATGCTAACATCTAACCTAAAACAATGTAGAACTCCAATGTAAGTCTAATATTAACATCTATCCTAAAGACTAAACAATGTACAACTCTAACATACTAATATCGATACCTATCCTAAAACAATGTATAACTCTATTAACCTATTCTGCTCTGGTTGAAAATAAAATTCATATTTACTGGTTTGAACATAATTAGTGACTTGCCTATATATGATTAATGAATTAGCTGAACACGTGTTTTTTTCCTGTATGAACAAAACCCCACAAAAATAGTCATTTTTTTCTCCGTTTTTTTATATAGCACTATTGTACTCGTTGGAAAGATAATAAAACGCTCGTTAATTTGGTGTAATTTTTTTCTTTAAAAAAATCTCGTAGATAAAAGATATTAATGTTTAAAAATTATAGGAGAAAACATGAGAGAAAAATTCAATTTTGTTTTTAATTTTTTTCCCAAAATTACTTAATGCCATATGACATCCTACATGACACTCTCAAGGGGGAGACTGGCTATATGAGTGCCATATAAGATTTAGCCTTTTGGAATATATATATATATATATATATATATATATATATATACACTTTCTATAATAGGAGAGTGGTGAGTGACATCAGAAAGCTGATGTGTCAAGCGGATAGAAAGGCCATCAATGCCTGTGTGATGCAAAAAGTGACGTCACTAGTCAGCATAAATCTAAAATTAAATAATGACAATTGCCTGAATTGTGGTTCTTAATAAATTAATTAATTATTGCCACTTGCTTCAACAAAGGTTTCTACGGCTGTTGGTTTTAATTTTGAGATCCAAATTCAAATTTGAAACCCCATTACACAACTATATAAAGGTATCATGTCCCTCTCTTTCTCTCAAATAATTTTTAAATCTCTCAAATAATTTTAAAATCGTAACAGATGCTTCTCTCACATTTACATTCACATCAAAGGATTCAAGTATCGGGTAACCTAATTCTAATCGATCATATGAATAAGAATAAAATTTATCCGTTTTAGTTTTCAATAACCCTCAATCTTTTGTGTGCTCCATTAGCAACTAGAGTATTTACATTGAAAAAGGTGTCGACTTTGTAAGATCCTTACAATCAAAGAAAAGTATTAGTTATACCACTACCAACGGTTGTAGATTGGCAACGTCAAACTCAAGATAGGTATGTCTTTGATTTTTTAAAGCCATCTATGCGAGTGTTTAATGCGTGTTAATTTTTTTCTGTTCATGTTGTGTGTTTTATTAATTTGAGTCATGCTTGATTTAGTATTTTTGAGAATATATGACCGTTAACAGATAGAGGCGTTAGCTTAAGCAATCAAGTGTTTTTCCGGATGGTGTCAGGCAAGACATTGATTGCAATTATGCTTTTACGCCACTATGCTTATCTTTTGAGGAAGACGTCTGTGTTTACTTTCGCTTTTTTGGTTCCCGCTGTTGTGCTTGTCAACAGGTATGTTTGTTGAATTTGTTATTTCTTTAGTTTGTTTTCAAGGCTTGTAGTTGAAGTATAACCGTGAATGTTTTTGTCTGTTCTACTAGCAAGCAGAGTATGTGAGGAAGCACCTTGAGTATGTTGAGTATTCAAGGTTAATCTTTTGGAGATTCTTTCTAGTCAAAGAAACAAATATGTGTTGAAGACTGATTGGTGTATAAAGACATGTTATATTCAATGTTGATTTGAATGTATTAGCAAGATCAGTTTCAAGTTTTCAGAAGATTAGTAGAAGAATTCTTTTCATTCTGTTAGTAGTTAAACTTGTAACGTCAGTCTACGGTCAAGACATATTTGTAAATAGTCTATGGTATAAATTGAAGTTGTATTTGATGATATGTTGTTTTGGGAAGATCTGTCAAACTTTTCTGAAGATTGTATTACAGTTGTTTCGCTACATCTGTTGACTTACCAACAGATGTTTCTTTTAAAATAAATGTTGTAAGTTATAAGTAGAAGAATCCTATTCACTCTGTTGGAAGTTTTTTTGTAACGTCTGGTTATAGTTAAGACATGTTTCTAAATATTCTATAGTATAAACTGAAGTTTTGTTGGATGTCAGATGTTTTTTGAAGATCTGTTGACAAGTCAACAGGTGTTGTAAAAAAGATGTGGTCCAAATTTATTGACAGTTTTTAATTACATCTGAAGTTGTATTGGATGAAAGCTGTTTTTAGAAGATCTATTTACAAGTCAATAGTTGTTGTAAAACAGATCTTCGGATTAATAAATAATAATACAAAATTAGTTTGTTATTTTCTAAAGATGTTGTATGTAGCATCATTTCATTTTGATAAATAAATAATATTAATAAATTTTTTAAAACAATCTTAAAATAAGCTCTAAGTTTTGAACTTTTAAGAGGGAAAATTTTACATTATCATAGGGAAACGTGTTTACGATTTTGAACATTAATAGGGTTGAGTGGTAAATAATAAGAGTTTTGAGAGCAAATATTGTTATTGTTATTATTATTATTTAATTCATTCATTTATGTGGCATATTGCAAATTCTAAGTGAAAATTGTATTGGATGACAATTTTTTCATTACATATCAAGCTGTATTGGATGACAGCCGTTTTGAGAAGATCTGTTGACAAGTCAATATGTGTTGTGAAACAGATGTTGTCCAAATTTAATGACAATTTTTCCTTACATCTGAAGTTGTATTGGATGACAGTTGTTTTGAGAAGATCTGTTGACAAGTCAACAGTTGTTGTAAAATAGATATTTTGATTAATAGATAATAAATCAAATAAGCACTACGTTTTGAACTTTTAAGATGGAAAGTTTTAAATTATCATAGGGAAATGTGTTTACGCGTTTGAACATTAGCAGAGTTAAGTGACAAATAATACGAGTTTTGAGAGCAAATATTGTTATTTTTATTATTATTAATTAATTGATTTAGATAAGATATAACATTGTATCATTATATATATTTGGTTCCATTGATCAATAATATTCAAGTTGAGAGCTTATTTTATAAGAAACCTGTTTAAAGTCACTTAGTTATTTGTATAGATTTTGTATGTAGCATCATTCATTTTGATAAAAAAATAATAATAATAAATATTAACTATCTTTAAATAAGCCCTAAGTTTTGAATTTTAAAGAGTGAAAGTTTTAAATTATCATAGGGAAGCGTGTTTATGATTTTGAACATTAACAGGGTTAAGTGGCAAATAATAAGAGGTTTGAGAGTGCAAATATTGTTGTTATTATTAATTTATTATTAATTAATTGTTTTTCTATAAGAGATAACATTGTATCATTATATATATTTGGTACCATTGATCAATAATATTCTAGTTGAGAGCTTATTTTATAAGAAACTTTAAAAAATCAGTTGGTTATTTGTATAGATTTTGTATATAGCGTCATTTCATTTTGATAAATAAATAAAAATAATAAATATTTTAAAACCATCTTTAAATAAGCCCTACGTTTTGAATTTTTAAGGGGGAAAGTTTTAAATTATCATAGGGAAGCGTGTTTACGATTTTGAACATTAACAGGGTTGAGTGACAAATAATAAGAGTTTTGAGAGCAAATATTTTTATTGGAATTATTATTAATTAATTGATTTATATAAAATATAACATTGTATCATTATATATACTTGGTTGCATTGATCAATAATATTCAAGTTGAGAACCATCTTATAAGAACCCTGTTCAAAATCAGTTTGTTATTTTCTAAAGATTTTGTATGTAGGATCATTTTATTTTGATAAATAAATAATATTAATAAAAATTTTAAAAGCATCTTTAAAGAAGCCCTAAGTTTTGAATTTTTAAGAGGGAAAGTTTTAAATTATCATAGGGAAACGTGTTTACGATTTTGAATATTAACAGGCTTGAGTGGCAAATAATAAAGTTTTGAGAGCAAATATTGTTATTGTTATTAATTAACTAATTCATTTACGTGGCATAGTGCAAATTCTAACTGAAATTGTATTGGATGACAATTTTTTCATTACATCTGAAGTTGTATTGAATGACAGCTGTTTTGAGAAGATCTATTGACAAGCTAACAGTTGTTGTAGAACAAATCTTCCGATTAAAAAATAATCATACAAATATGACAATCCAAAAACCTATAGAGGAAGAACATATGTAGAACCATCGGTAAATACATTATACGAAAAATTGTAAGTCCATGTATGATTAAAGGGCAGAAATATAAAACCCTAAACAACGAAACATTAAATCAATAAGAGGAAAAACAGAGAACTACTGAATAAATCGAAGACAAAAAAAAAAAAGAACTCACCAGTAGAATACGTAAAATGTTTGTAAGTTGCAGTTAGATTCAATCGAAGATGATGAATGAGGAATTAGGGTTTGAATGACAAAATAAATGAGAAAATGAATGAGAGATAACGGGTTTAGGCAACAATTAGAAGGAAAGTGATTTATTTATACCCGGATATTTGGTTGCACAAAATAGGGTCATGGATCGGGTTCTAATAGCCGAACCGAGTTATACGGTAAGAATACTCAAATTCTAGAGAGGGTGGCACATCCTAGTTACTCCTTTATTATATATATATATATATATATATATATATAAATATATATATATATATATATACAGGATCCGGATATTTTGAGAACTAAGGTGAGTTGTGAGAACCATAGGAACTCAGTTCATAACCACGTACTTTTTTTAATCAAAAATGAATATGTGGTCCATAATTAATCAACAATAAAATAATGAATAAAATATTAATATAGTTACACGAGGATAAAAATCCCTTACACCGGTGTATTTTGGCGTAAATTAATGTTTTTTTTTAATTTTTTTTACAGCGGGGTTTACGTGTTTTACACGAATGTAAAAAAAAGAATTTTTTTTCGCATTTTACGTCGAGTTCCTACGAGTTCTCACAACTCGTCGAGTTCTCAAAGTATCCTAACCCTATACATATATATATATATATACACATATATATATAGGGCAATTATATTTAGAAAACCCCTTTGAGTTGATGAAACCCAACAAACCCATATTAGTGGTCCTCATTTGTCCACATCTCACATTTTTCATCAACCCATAAGGGCATTTTTGGTATTTAATTTAAATCTAAACATCTCTCATCTACTCAATCTGACACCTCTTTCTTTTTCAATATTTCTATCTTTCCAAAGTCCAAACATGTCTCTTTTTCTCACTCTCTCTCTCTCTTCAAACATAATAATCTATCTCTCCATATTTCTTTCACTCATCTCTCTCTAATTACACAGATCTCCACCTTCCTCTTCTTTTCTACCCATCATCCTTTTCTCTTCAAACACATACAGATCCACCATCACCCATCACCTCTGCATACACCAATCCTCCACATCCACCCAATATATATATATTTGTGGAAATACAATTAATGAGATAGAGATCCACCATCACCCATCACCTCTGATGAGTTTTTGAAGTACTTCTGGTACGAAGCTTTTGACTTTTCTCCAAGGGGACTTGTAAATTGTGGAAATAAGGACTTCACCATAATGCATATTTATTGCTCAAGGATATGACAGGTCACGCATATGAGAATATAGTGATGTGTTTTTTGTTATGTATTTTTATTTTCTTTACTAGAGTTTTTGATAGTTTTTGTTTTTTTTTCGTATTTTTAAACATCTTGAAAGATGTTTTGTGTGATTTGTTGGAGAAAGGGGTGGTACGACATCGAAGTGTTAGACGGTTCTTTTTTTGTCTATCAAATGTACAACATATGTTTTTTGTTGTTTGGGTTGATAATTTGTATTTTTAGTGAGATGTGAAAACATATGTTTTTACTTTTGGGATATAGTTTTTTTATATATTTTTAGTGAGATAAGTAGTGCAAACATATGTTTTATTGTTTGGTTATAATTTATTAATATGTTTGGTGAGATAAGCTGTGAGATAAGTTTGTGAAAACATATGTTTTTGTTGTTGGGATATAATAGTTGTGAGATAAGTTTGTGAAAACATATGTTTTTGTTTTTTATATTTTTTTGGTGTGATAAGTTTGTGAAAACATATGTTTTTGTTATTGGGGTATAGTTTTTTATAATATATTTTTGGTAAGATGAGGCTTGAAACATGATAACAGTAGTTTGTTTAGTTTGTTTGAATTTTTTGATAGAAAAACATGAATCTATATTAACAGGAGAGAGGAGAGAGGAAAGATAAGAGATGAGAGAGGAAAGATAAGAGATGAGAGAGTAGAGAGGACACTTCAAACATCTTGGACCATATTACCCTTTTTTACTAAATATGGATCTTAACTTTTGATAAAAAGCAAGAAACAATCACAACCATTGATCACTTAAGATGGATGGTTAGGATGTGGGTTTCATGAGTTTTCTTAACTGGGGAGGGTTTTCAAATTATCCCTCCCCTATATATATATATATATATATATATATATATATATATATATATATATATATATATATATATATATATATATAGATAAGAAGCGATAAACATAACTTTGTAGGCAGAGATTCGTTTTTTTATATTTGAATATAATAACTTATGACAGAGATTTATTTAATAATAATAATAATAATAATAATAATAATAATAATAATAATAATAATAATAATAATAATAAACGCTCTCAATGGGTACACGCCGGAAACCCATTCCGGTTGAGGTATTATCAAGATTAACCAAGTTTTTTGTTTCTAATCTACCGGAAAGATGTAGCGGAGCGGATCTAGCAAAAGAAGTAAGGAATTTTGGAACCATCTTCGATATTTACATTGCAAGAAAGAGAGATAAGGAAGAGAGACGATTTGGTTTTGTTTCGTTGATTGATGTTAAAGATTACAAAGAGATGGAGAGAGTATTGTCTTCCATTCGGATGGGAGAATATAAGTTGAAGGTAAACATAGCGAGATTTGTGTTAGAAGAAGGGGAGGTTAACGCCCGGAGACCTTTTGTGCCGAAGAAAGAGCCGGCTTACTCTTCGTATGAGGCTACACAAGAGGCAAATCTGAAGAATGGCACAAGTCATACGTTCGTTTCCAATACAGTATCTTTCAAGGAGGCTTTTGATGGGGTACCTAAAGGAAAAACGGTTACGGTGGACAACAATGTTTGTGCGTTTACGAATCTGCATGGGAGATCCATTGTAGTAAAGGTGTCTTCTCTGGAGGTTTTACGTAAGATCAGAAGTATTTTGAAGGAAATGGGATTAGGAGAAGGTACTATCAACTGTATGGGAGGGCTGGTTATCTTAGTCACATTCAACACTAGTGATCATGCCATTATGGCGAAGGATGAGATGTTAGGAAGACCGGAGTTATTCTCTTCAGTCACTATCTGGGAAGGTAAGGAGATGATGTTCGAACGTGTCGCGTGGCTAAAGATTACTGGGATTCCTTTGTGTGTCCTAGATGACCAAGTTTTAAGGAATGTTGGAGGCTTATTTGGTTCAGTTGTCAAACAACCGGATTTGCAAACCCTGGATACGGACTCATCCTTTCATTATGTGGGGGTGTTAGTTGGTCAGGGTGATCGTATTCAAGAGGTGATCTTCCTAAAGTGGCGAGGCAAGACATTTAAAATATGGATTGAGGAGGAACACAAAGAGTGGTTGGCGAGTTTTATCGAGGAGGAAGATTCGGAGACTGAACTGGAGTCGGATGCGGAGAAAGTGGTTTCCGATGATCGGAGCTCAGTCCCGATGGACGCAACGGTTACTTCTCCGGTGGTGGTTAATTTGGAAACTGAGAAAGTTTTGGAAGATTTTAATGAGGCCTTAAATGCACATTTAAATGAGGAAACAATTGAAGAGAAAATCTCGGATGAGAATAATGAGGTCCAAGGTGACAGCATTAAAGGTGGTGAAGATCCTTCTAATCTTTCGGTGATTAATAAAAATAAACGAAAAAAAGGAAAAGTTATTCAAAAGGAGGTGGGCCAGGATTCAAGTGGGTCTTACATGAGTAGCAATGATAGGCCTCATAAAGAGCCCAAATCGGTAGAGGATCCTTTCAATTTGGACCCTATTATTATGGGCCTGGACCACAAGGTGGTGAAATCTAGAGGGGTGGATCCGGTCCAAGTGTCTAACTCTTTTGAAGCTTTACTCAAGGAGCAACAGTCAGAGGAGTATGTTCTTAACAGAGAGGATAAGCAGACACCCATTATAACAAGACAAACAGCAGCGAATGACGGAGAAAAAACGGTGGAATCGAAGGAGATGGAAGCTACAGTCGAGTTTGGGAACAGACTTGGAGTTAATTTAAGTGGTTTCGAACGGTTGGTCTCTGAATCAATTGAAGGTGAAGGGTTACAATCAGGTTTGTCATGAATTTTCTTTCCATGAATGTTAGAGGATTCGGTACGAGTGGCAAGACGGGTTGGGTTAAAGGGTTAGTGATCAAACATAAAGTGGATTTTTTGGGCTTGCAAGAAACTATGGTGGGTGATGGTGACAAAATTGATTTTAATAGGATTTGGGGTAACCAAGATTTTGAGGCTGACAGTATTGGTGCTAGGGGAAAGTCGGGAGGTATCATTTGTATCTGGAACCCGAGAAAGTTCAAAAAGTTTAATGTAGTGAAGGACCAAAACTATTTGTGGATTTCGGGTAGCTTGGTGGAGGATGGTACTGTTGTTAACATCGTGAATGTATATGCTCCCCAAAAAGTTCGGGAGAAAAGGGAGCTGTGGGCGCGTCTGTTGAGTCTTAAACAGGGTGCGTTGGGTAAATGGTTGTTTATGGGGGATTTCAACTCGGTTAGAAGTGTTGAAGAAAGATGTAATTCTAAGTTTAACTCTAGGGCTGCTTTGGATTTTAATGAATTTATTGACGAAGCTTGTCTCCAAGAGTATTTTATGCAGGGTCACAGGTTCACGTATATGACTGGCACCGGTAGGGAGATAAAGTTAAGTAAGATTGATCGAATGTTGGTGTGCCAAGATTTTTTCAGCAGGTGGAATGGGGTGTGTTTACGTGCATTACCTAGGGAGCGTTCTGATCACTGTCCTTTGTTATTAGTTCTTAATGTTTCGAATTACGGGCCAAAACCATTCAAATGGTTTGACTCGTGGTTGGATAGGGATGGGTGTGAAGAAGTGGTTATAGAGGCGTTTAGAGGTGTTAGTGGTGCAGTGAACTCGACGGATTTGTTATTCAAAAAGTTGGCGGCAGCCAAGGTTAGTTTGAAAGATTGGTGGAAAACGACTTCGCTTAAGGAAGAGGAGGATATGGATAATTTACAAAGTGACATTTCTAGACTGGAAAAAAAGATGGAAGACGAAGAGCTAGAGGAGGATGAGTTGTGGGTTTGGGAGGAGAGTAAAAAGGAGGTGGAGAATATCCTAGTTTTGAAGAATAAAGATTTGAGGCAAAAGTCGAGAGTTAACTGGGCTTCGATGGGTGATGACAATTCCGCTTATTTCCACCGATGTATCAATGGCAGAAAAGCGGCCAATTCCATTCCAGGGGTGTTGGTCAATGGGTCTTGGGTTTCTCAACCTTCCATTGTCAAAAGAGAGGTTTTTCGGTTCTATAGAGATTTATTTCAAGAAAAATTTCTAGAAGACCGGCGTTCTATTGTTCGGATCTGAAGCAAGTTTCGTTACATAATAGAGAGTTGTTGATTGCTCCTTTTACCAAAGAGGAAATAAAAGAGGCCGTTTTTTACTGTGGTTCGGATAAGGCGCCTGGGCCGGATGGGTTCAATTTCCGGTTCATCAAGCATTTTTGGGAGCATGTGGAAGACGACTTTGTGGGGCTGTTTGATAATTTTTACGAAACAGGTTCTATACATAAAGATCACAGTTTATCCTATATTACTTTAGTAGCGAAGACGAAGACTCCTCTAGGGCTTAAAGACTATCGTCCGATCAACCTTATTGGGGTTTTAAGCAAGACTATCTCTAAGGTTTTGGCGGGGAGAATTAAAAAAGTTATGGGAGATGTTATATCCGAGTCTCAGTCGGCTTTTCTCAAAGATAGGTTCATTTTGGACGGTCCACTAGTCCTTAATGAGCTCATTGGGTGGGCTAAGAAAAAGGGTTTAAAGGCGTTTTTGTTCAAGGTGGATTTCGAGAAGGCGTATGATAACGTGAACTGGGAGTTTCTTATTTCTACAATGGAACAAATGGGGTTTCCGCATCAATGGTGCAAGTGGACGAGAGGTGTTATTGAGTCGGCCAGGTCAGCGGTCTTAGTTAACGGGTCGCCCACGTTTGAGTTTAATTGTCAAAAGGGGCTCAGACAAGGGGACCCGTTATCTCCTTTCTTATTCTTGATTGTGATGGAGGTCTTAGCTTGTATGATCTCTAAAGCTTGTCGGATGGGAGATATTGAGGGGATCATGGTGTAGGGTGAAGGGCCTAGTATTTCTCACATGTTATACGCAGACGACGCGCTTATCATGGGGACTTGGTCTGGAAACAATGTGATTATGTTAACTAGATTGCTTCGGATTTTTCGCCTATGTTCTGGAATGAAGATAAATGTGCACAAGTCTTTGTTGTTTGGTTTGGGGGTTAATGCTTCAGAGACGGGTAGAATGGCCGAAGTCATGGGATGCAAAGTTGGAGAGCTTCCGTTCAAATACCTCGGTATTAAAGTTGGCGCAAACATGAATCGGGTTTCTCATTGGGACCCGGTAGTTGAAACCATTCAGAACAGGCTTCAAGCTTGGAAGGCCAAGGTACTTTCGATTGGAGGGAGACTTACGTTGATAAAGTCCGTACTTTCTAGCCTTCCGGTTTATTATCTGTCGTTGTTCAAGGCGCCAAAGTTGGTGATTGATAAAATTGAGAGACTGATGCGAAAGTTCCTATGGACTGGCAGCAAAGATGGCAAGGGTATTCATTGGGTGGATTGGGAGACGGTTACGAGACCTAAAAAGTTTGGGGGGCTGGGAATTGCTAAGCTCTCTGATGTCAATTCAGCGCTTATTGTCAAATGGGCGTGGAGATTTAAATCTGATCAGGTAGGTATGTGGAGAAAGATTATAGTTTGTATTCACGGGGGTCGGGATAAGTGGAAGTTTCTGCCGGTTAAAAACTGTTTGCCTGGGGTTTGGAAATCAATAGTTAATGTGCTGTCAAAAGTTCGTTTCAATGGTAGAACCATAGAAGAGCTGTTTACATGTCAGTTTGGAGATGGTAAACGGATTCTTTTCTGGAAAGACACTTGGTTCGGTAGCAAGCCTCTCTCGGAAAGGTGGCCTACTTTATACTCTATGGATAGAGAAAAAAATATTACTGTGGACGGTCGGTTATCAAAACAGGGGGAGTGTACTGTGGCGAATGAAAATTGGCAGTTGGGTGCTACTTCCGTTGAAGGTATTTCGGAGATTCAAGACGTGTTGTACGTGCTGTCCAAGGTTCAGTTAAGCAGGTGCAGCGACAAGTGGTTCTGGGATAACGGGCAGCAGTTCTCAGTTGCTGCTGTAGCAGCCGCGCTGCGTCAGAATGGTTCTGGGTCGGCAGTTCAGAAGATGAGATGGGTCAGTTGGGTGCCGCTCAAAGTTAATATATTCGCTTGGAGGTTAGAGAAAGAGAGACTTCCGACGAGGCTGGAATTGGCTAAACGAAGGATTGTTTTACCGACCAGCAGCTGTCCGTTATGTGGAACTGCGGAAGAATCTGTTAACCATTTGTTTGTTTTATGTGTTTTTTCGTTCGGAGTTTGGACCTCAATATGGAGATGGTGTAGAATAGTTCCAGCCGATTACTGTCTTATTGAAGATCTCTTTGGTTGGCATAAGGGTGGTTCTAATAACAGCAGAGGTAAGCGGATTCTTCAAGGTATTGTGATGATCACGGGTTGGGCGATTTGGAAAGAGCGAAACAATGCGGTTTTTCATAATTCGGATCCTAAGGTCTTAGAGGTAGTGGCGTCAGTTAAGTCTATGTCCTACCTTTGGTTCAAGTTTAGATCTAATTGTGATAGGATTGAGTGGGTTGATTGGGTGAAATACCCCTTGTATATGTTGTAATTGTTTTGTAGTGAGCGGTCCTTTTTTTTTGGATTCGCTCGGTGTGTTTTTTAATGAAGTTCTCCTTTCAAAAAAAAAAGCCCGTAATCTTATATAGCAACGGCTGCCGGCATATTGCATACCAAACTGAAATATTTACATTTCCCCTAACAAAACAACGCTCCAGCAAGCACACCTACTGATTCACATTCCAACACGTATCAAACCCTAATTCCTCCTAAACATATGATTTTCCTTCACTAATCCTATTATTAATTCCAAATTAACCTGTCAATCACTTCATCAATTACGATAACTGATGATGTGTACTGCTTCTGCACATTGTTCATTGGGTATTGTTACTGCTCATGTTCATCAAACTTCGAGAAACTTCGTTTCTAAATTGGAGTCATCATCGAGTTTAATCTTTCGTTCTGGTGGAGAATCTGTTGGAATCGGATTGAGTTTTAGCTCTGGTGTGTCAGTTTGCTCTAAGGTATAACTACTTTGATTATTATTATTTGGATTGCAGTTTTAGAATCATTTAGGATAGAAATAATCTGATTATCGAATTCCGATTTGTCGAATTGCTATGATTACTTTGGAATCATCATTTTTTTTCCCTTTCTATCCCGTTTACTATTTTTACTCATGTTTTCATGTTATTATATCCTATTCCTGCATATAATTATATACACATACACACAAATTATGATTTTATTAAACAAATTTTGCTGATTTAGTGCATAAAATCGGTTAGAGCTTCATTTGCCAGATCATCGTACTCTGTAAATCCCATCAATAACAAAGCTAAGGTAGGGAAAAAGGCCGATTGGTGCATGTACCCTCTTGTCTTTTGGCTATCTGCGCCACCACATGATGCATGATTAACCATCCGCCACTTTTAACGTTATTTTCATGAAATTAGTAAAATAGCGTTAAAATTAGTGCAATTTCACTTTTGCCACATAAAACTTAATCAACTTATATCCTTGATTTGCTCATCTGTGTGACTAAATTTTTTACAATCAATGCCAAGTGCCATTTACTTCCGTTTTGTTTGGTGGATACAGGGATGTGTAGGTCGATTATGTGCGCTACCTGACATAAGTGACATATTTCCGGAGAAGCTCCCAACACCTATTCTTGATACAATCGAAAGCCCTATGCACTTAAAGAACCTATCACATAAGGTTCAGCAGTAATTGCTTATTTATTTTCTTTTGAAAATGTGTCCATCATTCACTTACTGAGTTCTATGTAGGAATTGAAACAATTGGCTGATGATATTCGTTCGGAGTTGTCTTTTATAAGAAATGAAACCCAAAAGTCAGTGAAAGGTAGCATGTCAGTGGTGGAGTTGACAATTGCCATACATCATGTTTTTTCTGCTCCCATGGACAAGATATTGTGGGATGCCGGAGAGCAAGTAAGGCTGTATCTTATGAATATTTTTACACGTGGCAATTCCGATACCTTTAGTCATCAATGTGTTGATTTGGTTGTATGTTAGGTCAGCCACTTCAATTTCAATAAAGTAGCCAAAAGGGGATGTGTAAAATTGGTTGAAAGCCGCCCAAATCCTATTTTATTTCATACAACCTCCTAAATTACTTTCTTCAAATTAGGCCTATAAACGAATCAAACGAACACGAACGCAGGCGTGTTCGTGTTCGTTCATTAAGAAATTTGTCGTGTTCGTGTTCGTTTATGTTCGTTCATTTAAAACATAAATGAACAATTCATGAACATAAACAAACAAAAATGATCAATATAAACGAACATAAACGAGCATTAAACGAATACAAATGAACAAAGCTATAGAGAAAAAAAAACCCCACAAAGCTATAGAGAAAAAAAAAAGATAAGAGAAGGTGGGTCATACTTGCGGCGCTGTGGAGGCTAGAGGCTGGAGAGTGGAGACGGGGTTGTGGAGGCTGGAGGCAGGGTTGCGGAAGTGGTCGGCCAGAAGTGGAAGAAGGTAGGGTTGGGTAGGTGGGGATGTGAAGTGTGGAGGGCGGCTGATATGTTTATAATGTTAGGGTTAGGCTTAAGTTTTTAGAACATATCAAATATATTGTATATGTTATAATATGACTTAAGGTTACTTAACAAAAGAGAAATAAATAATAAAAATAAAGTATAAAGTTTAATTAAACGAACAAAAATAAACGAACGAACATAAATGAACGAACAAAACGTGTGTTCATGTTCTTTTGTTTAATTAAACGAACAAAAAATTGTGTCCGTGTTCGTTCATTTATTTAAATAAACGAACATAAAAGAACTTCCCGCCGAACAGTTCATGAACGTTCGGTTCGTTTACAGTCCTACTTCAAATATTTGGATTATTATTGTAACAATATTGGTCTTATAGTCATAAGTAACACGTTATTTTCTCCAAATATTTTTCAAGAAATTAGACAAAAAAGTTTGTCATCCAACCCGACCTTGTACCTTTTGGCACATTCTAAATAGGTCCCGTTAGCCAATACATTTGACCCACCTCTAGTTTTTGTAGATTTATAAGTGGGCAAGCCGGCAAGTTCCTATGAATAGAACATGTTTTAAGTTCATACGTAATTTAGTCACCAGGTTTTGAAGTTTCGTTAATAGAACAGCCAACTTTCAAAAAGCGTTATGAGAATCATTTTAGAAATGTGTTATAAATTATTTAACCACAACCATCTTACCTGTCAGAATTACCCAAATTAATTGATATTGAACTTTCTTGCGGTTTTAAAAATGTAGTATAGAATCCGATGACCTAATTAGAAATTAAGTATAAGTAGGTTGCTATTTATCGTAATCCGTTTCTATAATGTTTTGACATTAATTATATTCAAGATCCTTTTTACCTACAACTCCCTTTTCTTATCTTTAGATTTTTTTTATGGGATCATCTTAGATAAAGTGCAAAATAAAATAAATGCTAGAAGGCTTATGTACTTGGGAGAGATTCATAGAATATGATTCACTTTATGATAATTGACTGTTTCCAAATTCCAACTGTGAACAGACTTATGCACATAAGATTCTGACCGGAAGGAGGTCTGTTATGCATACACTTAGACAAAAGAATGGAATCTCCGGTTATACTTATCGTTCAGAGAGTGAGTTTGATCCCTTTGGTGCAGGCCATGGATGCAATAGTATTTCTGCTGGACTTGGTATATCTTCTTCCCGTCGTATCTTTTTCCATATCATCTACAAAATTATCTTATGAATTTGAGTTTTTAAGAACATTCATAACCGTAGTAGATGTATACCGTAACAAGCTACCTTTTTACCACTGTATCCATGAAATCTGTATAACGTTTTCTTAAATTTACACTAAACATTTTCAGGTTTTGCTCATGCATAAGTATTGGACCAAATACTAAGTTGATAAGTTGCTGATGCTAGTAAATTCTGTTACGAATTTCATGTAAAGTTTGAATTGGTGGATGTATGCAGGAATGGCGATTGCACGTGATATTAAAGGGAAGAGAGAACGCGTAGTTGCAGTCATAAGCAATGAAAGCGTTATGTCCGGGCAACTTTATGAGGCTATGAGCAATGCAGGATATCTGGACTCAGATATGATTGTGATATTAAATGATAGTCGTCAATCATTACACTCGAAATTAGAGGATGCCCCTAAAACACCAATTAATGCACTCTCAAGTGCTTTTAGCAAGCTGCAGTCTAGCAGATTGTTCCGGAAGTTTAGAGAAGCTGCTAAGGTATTATCTGTTTCCAATCAAGTAAACTAATACTCCTTTCACGCCAAAATTAATGCAGGGATGACATTTTGTACAATCAGGATGTCCAATTTTCTACTTTTATATTTCTATTTAAATATTTTCATAGAAATGGTTCCTTACTATTTGCAAGATCTAATAAGAATCCTAGCAATGAGTCAATGCCGGTGAATGTAGTACGCTCACACTTGAACCTTGTCAATATTGAGTTTTAGTTTTTTGTACTTTCTGTAATTATGATTATTAGAATTGCGTTATTTAGGGTTTAGATAGTAAAATTGCGACATTGGTGTTTTTGTAATCCAAGTATGCAGTGATAGTCGTTATATTACTAAAATTTATAATTATATTAAATTATATAAATAGGAATTAGGAGAGGAAAAGTTTTATGCTTGATTTGGTTATTGGTCTAGGGCTAAGTTGAGTCTTACTGGAATATTGGGGACAACCGACCTCTCGAAAGTATGTTGTTATGATGTCCATTTTTCAATAAAAACTATATGTGTATTTTTATATTGTGCATTTGTGATAATGTTGATGTAATAATTAAGTAATAACCTTCGAGGACTCAAGATAATTGTACAGTTTATGATCTCATGTTGTAGGGTTTAACAAAGAAAATTGGTAAAGGTATGTATGAATGGGCGGCCAAAGTCGATGAATATGCACGTGGTATGATTGGTCCGCCAGGGTCAACTCTATTTGAAGAGCTTGGTTTGTATTACATTGGTCCTGTGGATGGCCACAATATTGAAGACCTTATTTGTGTTCTTAATCAAGTGGCGTCTTTGGATTCAACTGGTCCTGTTTTGGTTCATGTTATAACAACAGAAAATAAAGAAACACGAGAGGAGAAGCATATTGGGATATCTAAGAAATACAACCAAGGTATGTGCTTCTATGCCATCTCTACATGTTTCACAATGCAACTTTTTGTTCTATTGTTTATCTTTATTGTTTCTTCTTATAGTATTTATAATATGCTTCTCCAATAAATACACATAAAAGAAAGAAACTTTTTTGAGCTATGTACAACCAACATTTTGTAATGATGACAGTAAGCAAGTAGGTAATAGATATCTAGTCTACCCAACAATAGTGAGAGAATGGGGAATTTTTTTGGAACTAATTCCATGTTATCGTTGTTTTCTAAGGATTACTTGTGGGTTTAGAGCCAATATTGTACATTTGTATTAAAGCTTTTCCAGAGAAAGGAAACATTTTTATTTTATATTGGACATTATAGTAAGGAAACTCTGGCTTTTATTTTAGGATGTGGTCTTCCTATCTGTTTAATGTTGATCCTTATCTTCCACTATATGCAGGGGTTTTTTTTTTTCTGATTAGTTTTTCTCCTTGCCTTTATGTATACAGTATTACTGTTTTAACCCTTCTTTTCTTTTTTTTCACGACACAATTCACGTTTTGTAAGTTTGCTGTTGACTTCATGCCCTAATTTCTGCCCGTTGTATCTTGTTTAGATACATCTCTTGACATAAAACTGAACAGACTCTTCTTTGAATATACACATGCAGAAGGAAAAAAATTCTTTACATTTGGGAAAGTGTACGACTATGAGCCATGGCCTGAGATCCAAGTCATAAACTCATTAAGCAACAAACTCTTAATCTAATAAAACTTTTCTGACATGCCACCTAGACAACATCCAATTAGAAACAAATATTGAAATATCTCATAGGGTGCGACAGGCCTTTGTCTAAAGTAAAATTTCCGGTTTAGGAGTTTCTCCATAATGGTACTGTAGTGTATGGTTTGCAGAAAAAAAAAAAAAAACTAAAAGGTTAATCCTTATGCTCATGAGGTGATCAGTTATGGGATTGAGTATAGGATTGGGAATAGAAATCGGAATGGGAATACCAAGGGATGGGAATGGAATGGGTAATAACTACATTGACGATGCGTGATCGATACCATGAAATATTACCAATATATGTTGAACCTGAAGGTTCACTGAAATTATCCCCAACAAACCATCATTGGCATGGGGGCCTACTAACCATTTCTGTTTTAATATTATAAAGAAACTCATTCCCTAACTTGAATGAGGAAAACACGAAGTTGAAATGATGTTTATAAGGAATTACTTACTTTCTTAGCCCTTAGGTGATATATAAGAGGAGGAGGAAGCTCTCACACCATGTTACTAAAAAGTGTTGGTGCTTTAATAGTATATCTATAGTAATTCTTTAATATATTTATTATTAATATCTTTAGAATTCAGGTAGACCTGACCCAGTTTGATATGCATAAAAATTACTCTTTTCACCTGAATTTTTGACCAGTTATCAACATACCTAACTGGCCCAATTTGTCTTTAAATCAAATAAATGCTCTTTTAATCATTTTTTTTTCTGTATTTCAAGAGTTCTCTTGTACCTCAACAATCATTTTTTTGTAGCTATTATTTAACTGTGCTCCAGATCTGATAAGAAAATAAAAAATTATAAGTTGCTGACTTGAGTTCATAGTAAGGACTTTAAAGTTTAAACACATTCAAACATTTCCATAGTGTCTTGAAGAATAAAATAATAGTCAATCCTTCTATCAAACTGCGCATTGACACGTTGCAATTACCATGCACGGATAGAGTAACTGTCAAAGGTTTCTTTCTCCAATGTAATGGTGGGGTATACTAAAATATATTATCTCTATTTGATACTTGATATCTTTTAATTTTTAATATAGTAAGTGAGAGAAATCTATAAGCTTGAAATACTTGGCAAAATCCTTACATGAAGTGATGGCATTCTTGGCAAAACCTGATGTTAGTGAAACCCAATATATCAAGTTCTTTATCCTTTTATATGAAACAGATCCTTATGACTCGGATCCACAGCCAAGTAATCGTACCCAAACGTATAGTGACTGGTTTGGGGAGGCCTTGACCATGGAAGCACAGCTAGACAAAGATATCATGGTAGTTCTAGCGGGATCTGGGATGGGAATGGATCCATCACTTAAATTATTTCGCAACAAGTTCCCCGACAGGTTGTTTGATGTAGGGATGGCAGAACAGCATGCTGTCACATTCTCGGCTGGTTTATCATGTGGTGGATTGAAGCCGTTTTGTATAATACCATCTACCTTTCTTCAAAGAGCATATGATCAGGTTCCCTCTCGCCTTTTCTCCCTCATAGACAACACATTTATTAATGGCTATGATATAAAATTTTGTATGCCAAACATGTAATTGATCTTGAAATTATTATTTATTCTAGAGCTGGCAAGTTAATTATGAATAGGTTGATTTTGGCTGTGTTTTTTTATATCTCAAATTGGAAAAAGAAAAATACGGAACTATAAGGGGAACTGTCCAAATGGGTCCAACAGGTTGAAAGTTGCCCAAATCGTTTTCTAATGCATACAACCTCTAAATCAATTTTATTTTTATATATATTTATATTATTGCTGTAACAAATTTCTCTTATAATCATTATTATCACATTATAACTATTTATAATTAATTTTAAAATTGGTCGAACACATGTTTGCATTTAAGCCCGTTTCATTTCTAACAAGACTAATGATGACCTGTTTCAACTCAAACCCTGTTTGAACCTGTCACTCAACATGTGAACACACCTGACCCGCTCATCCAGCTATCTCTAGTTTTCTACACGGGTTCTTTTTTTTGCTCGTGTATTTTGATCTAACTATTGCTATTTAAAACATATTTCTATCGAATCTGGAATCAGAATTATAGTATTGTGATTCAAAATAGGAGCTGTGTTTTTTTAACCTTTCTACAAGAATAGTCTCTCATAACTGATTCCATTTTCATAGCACTTGTTCAGGTGGTTCATGATGTAGATAGGCAAAAGATACCCGTACGCTTTGTGATTCCAAGTGCTGGTTTGGTAGGGTCTGATGGCCCCACAAATGCTGGAGCTTTTGATATAACCTTTATGTCATGTTTACCAAATATGATAGTTATGGCGCCTTCTGATGAGGTTGAGCTTGCTAACATGGTGGCCACTGCATCTTGCATTGATGATAGGCCTGTTTGCTTCCGATACCCTAGAGGTGCCATTGTCAAGTCAAACACCTCTGTATGCCATGGAGTTCCCATTGAGGTCAAATCTCCATCTATATCTTACAAACCATATTTGTTTAGGATTTATCAACAACAATCACATTTGGCCCGTCATGTTAAACAAGCTACTGTTATTGCAAAATGCAAAATAAGGAAATCGATTGCTATATATTGCAAGAATAAGCATTTCAAACATATTACACTTGTTGTCTAAGGTCATTATTCTTGCCTAGTGTTGCATTTTGTTAACAGTGGTGGTGAAATGAGCAGAGTTCGGTTGGGTACTGGGTAGTGGGTTTGGATCAAAATGGGTTGGGTTGACCCTCAAACCAATGTTTCTCATTTTTGTGTTATATTAGCACTGCATTAGTTATGGTTACGAAAACAATATTTTTACAAATAGTATTCTTTCAATATTTATGTTTATGAACATGTTATATCCTTCTTTAGCTATCTTATTATCTGACCCATTTGAGATAGAATTCAACCCATTAATAAGAAAACGGGTTGAACTGTTTCATGTATGTTTATTATATATTACATTTTAGAACGAAAAAACATCACTTGATATTATATTATATTAAGCACACATATTATTCCTCAAGTTGACATTTATATTCAGATTGGTAAAGGAAGAGTTCTTGTAGAGGGTAAAGACATCGCTTTGCTGGGATATGGATCGATGGTCCAGAACTGCCTTAGAGCTCAGTCCCTTCTTTCAGAACTTGGGATCCAAGTAACTGTTGCTGATGCAAGATTCTGCAAACCCCTTGATATCAAGCTCGTTAGACAGTTGTGTGAAAACCACTCGTTCTTGATCACGGTTGAGGAAGGCTCCATTGGAGGATTTGGATCACATGTTGCACAATTTATAACTCTTGATGGAAAGCTCGATGGATCAATCAAGGTACGTACGTGTATTCCATTGTTTCATTGAGATGGCAAAATTGACGTGTCAGGCAGGTTGGGTAACGGGTCATATTGACGTCTTTCTTTTTGCATGTTGGCAACAAAAGTAACAAAGTTTGTTTGCATATCTTTGCTTTTCACAGATATTTAGTTTGTCCGGTAAAAAATACAAATATTAGATTATTTAAATAAAAAATGTATTTTATTATTAAATTTGGAAGGTTCTAATGCTCTAAGAAATATACTTTGGGCAACTTTTGACTTCCTTTTAAGGTTATTTTTACCTTTTAGTGCCAGTTGATCTGGTGATAAAAAAACATAACCGGACGTCTTTCCATTCTTGCTAAATATTTTATTTTGTCCATTTGATCTATTTGAGGTAAAACGTTACCCGAATTATAGCTCATTTAACTTTGGAGCATTGAAATTTGTCACCATATGTTAAATGGATTGACCCTAATGTTTTATAAACTGATTGACGTTTCCAGTGGAGGCCGATTGTGTTACCTGACAACTATGTCGAGCAGGCATCACCAATGGAGCAACTTGCTCTAGCTGGGCTAACTGGACATCACATTGCCGCAACCGCGCTTAACCTGCTTGGTCGAACCCGTGAAGCCCTTCTATTAATGTGTTAAAACAAGACAGCCAATCGCAGCTTTCTTATTAGTTAAAACATTCAATCTGTTCATTTATTGGTCACCCAGATCTCCTTGTGTGCTGACCCGAGCATGTACATCTCATGCAACCCCGTAAATATGATCATAGATATGGTTTAAATTTGCAGGCTTCATCCGTTACATTGGGTTAATAAAATCTTCTTGTCATTCAATTGATCACTGATCCTCACAATTAACGATCCTTCATTAATATAATGATCATAACTTTAAGTCTGCCTTACATCAATACCCATAACTCGAACTAATCTCACATTCTTCTATAAATTATTATATCAACTAAGTGATCCACTTTAATTATCAAAACTAAGAAGAATTTTCTTAAATTTTGTTCTTATTAATTCTTAAATTACCTCTTAAGACATGACATTCCTACGCTCTATCTGATAAAGTATTACAGAATAACATATGAGCATAAGAAGTGGAATAAAATATCTCTTATGGTAATTAAGAACTCAGTGTACTTATTCCTATCAGGTGAGCTATAATTAATTCTCAATTTCCTAAGAAGCATGCAATAAATAAATCTAATTCTATGCTTGAATGGCATCTGTGAATGCATCTTAACATTGAATAACGTGACCCATAAAGCTAAGGGTTACACATGGAAATCAATAAATTTCTAGAGCATAATAACGTTTTTCACCAGTATGATTAGATGCATTATGAATCAACTAGAACACTCAAATAAATCAAAGTAAAAAGAGTGTGTTGATAGCGAATTGCGTACAGGAAAAGGGACGTATTAAACTAGAAAACTTGATGTTATTCACCTCACTACCATTAAACCTAAAAGAGGAAGAATAATTACCATTAAGAGGATAATTCTAAGGTCTGAAAACAAAATACAAGTACTACTTTAGCTATAAGTTTCTCCAAAGGGAAAGTGTTACTAAGCAAAATTGTGTCATTAAGAATAGGAATAAACAATGAGATTACCCATAAGAAAGGAGAACAGCGGGCTAAGATATTTAGTGCCTAATTAAGGATATTTAACTCCACAAATGCTAATGAATTCCAATTAACACATGATGGTTAAGTCTAGTTTTATATGTTTCCTTACTATAATTCAACAAATACTTAATATGAGAGTTGGTGGCAAAAATTAAGGGTCTATTAACCATTAATAACTGATCTTAGTATTGAAGCTTTATGATACCTTACGATATTCTTGAGATTACTCAGAATTTAGTATCAATACCAAAAGCTACATTTTTTTACAGTTACAAGGTTTTAATGACCAAACCAAAGCCACTATTAAGTTAAACTCTCATATTGTTTGTTGTCATTATCTGAATAGAAACCTTATGAAATAAAACTAGATGATCCAATAACCTTTTTACAACTTTTGTTATCATGAAAATGAGAATTTAACAAAGGAAAATGAGACCCATGCAATTTATCCACTAAGACCAAAATTTCATGAGAAATCATGACTAGGTCACTAAAGGATGCTTGGCTATCAAATCTCATTCTTAGTGACTTTAAAGCATGTGTTAAACGCCTTAAACATTAAATAGAGAAAGGAATAAATGAATTTCCATCATAAGTCATAATTAATTGACATTAGTGGAGCTTTGATAAATATCTTATTGTATCTAACTTGTTTCCTACCGACCAAAATATTAAAATCAATTCATATATACTTAATAATATTCCTTCTAAGTATGTCCTTAAAATTTCTTATGAAATCTGGACGAAAAGGGACATCAAGTATAAAATATATGAAATATTCTCGTTCACGCGCATCGTTAGAACTTATTATGTGGAGGTACTAAGAGACCTAAAAGATTAGTGGGAGCATTAAGTGTCCTAATTATAACTTGCAGAAGTTACAGAGCTGGGGAGGGGGGGGGACGACAATTTGATCTATCTTTAAATTACACCTCATGCACTGGACAACGTTTTATCACAACTTGTCTCCTTAGCATTTTGGGGGATGCCTAAATGTGGGCGAACTTAGATTTCTTACTAAGTAATCCTCATCAAGAGAAGTGACAATAAACATCATTAGGTTGTTTTCTCTATTAAAATCTATAGGTCTTCCAAAAGTTAGACTTTAAGCATATTGAATTTATTAAGATTTCTAAGTTAAGTGGGAGCAGTAAAGGTCCTTATCATGAATTTTCGGAAGTACAAGATGGGGGGGGGGGGGGGGGGGCTCATTAAAATTTGAGGCTCATTAAATTTAACTCCGAATTTAACTTCGATTACTCCTCTTGTACACCCTACTACACCAACTATTACACACTTAGAAATTAATATTGCTCCTTATATACCTAAAAATAAAACACATAACTAAGAGCTAAATATGTATCATAATAAACCCAATAGTTCAACTCAGGAGGTCATATGGGTTTAAAAGCCCACTAACTTTGATGATTATGTAACCTACCTGACTAATACAAAATGGATGTTTGGAAAGTTTACCGATCCTACCTCTTCTAATTAAATCATTAGTATCAATCAATCTTCTAAATGGAATAAAGCTATTATTAGCATAACTCATTCCATAATTTAGAATAACGTTTGGGATTTGGTTGAATAACCTAAAGGTATTCATAATTAAACTAGATCCAAATGAGAACGTTATAAGATAAGATTGATTGTAAAAGATTATACTCAAAAGGAATTAGATTATAAAAGAATCTTCTTATCTGTGTTACAAAAGATTACTTTAAGGATCGTGACCGTCCCAGTAGCTCATAATAACTAAGAGCCACATTAGATGGACATTAAACAAGTTTCCATAACAATGACCAACATGTTCATTAAACAACCTGTAAGTTCTAAACTGAAGGTTAAGAACACTTAGTCTGTAAGTCAATAACATCCATGTATGGGTTGATGCAAGCATAAAATGTGTTGGAATCATAATGAAATTCTCTTCATCAAGAACTAAGTGGATTAAAGAACCTACCTCAAGATGAGTGGGAGCAACTAATGAAAACTTGTCCTTACATAGATGACGTTTCTCTTGACAAGTATATATTACCTAAGTCAAAGCATTGTTCATGCATAGACATGATGAATACCGGGGATTCCTCTTACGTGACTAGAATCAAAATATACCGAGATAGACCCAATGGGATATTAGTTTCATCATATAAGTTTTACTCTAAGCGGGTCCTTACATATGATACAACATTGCTCTCCTTTAGAGGATAATAGGATAAATGAGATTATTAACTTATGCTTCATTAATTTAGAAGCCTTATGTAGATGTTAGTCGATACCTGTTTATGATATTGTTCACATTGCTTAACACTAGACTTGTCTAGATTATTGAAAAGCATCTATTGGAACATTACAATATCTTAAAGAAATAAGAGACTATAATCTAAAGAAGAAGTGAGAACTTAAAGTGATTGACTACTCTTATTCTAATACTCAGAGGAAATAAAATGTCAATTTTGGGGGTATATAATAACGTCAGCAGACATAACTATCTTATGGAGGAGTCATAAGGGACTGATTACAACAACCTAAGTTATCATGACATAATGTGTTGCTAATCACAACAAAAATGGTCATTGAATGTTGTTGGTAAATTTATCAGTTGACTCATAACTTATTAACTCCATTTAATACTATATTGAAGACTTATTGTGATAAAGTCAGCTACCATAATTTCTCGAACAGTGACAGTTTGAGAGGAGCTGCATTAGAGTTCAATACGAAATTATTGTTCGCTTATTTTAAGAACAAGTAGAGGAAATCAGAATTTTGTATCGAATACATTCATGATATGCTTATGGATCCAATAACTAAAGATCTATTACCCATAAGTCTCACTAAGGGCCAAATAAGAGAAAATGGTTTTACTAATGACCATGTACAACTGCATATCGTATTATGAATGAATAATGATTAATTTTTCCTCATTCGTTTGAATTTGTAATGTCTCTAATGAATACGATAAGCATGCATAATGACGTATAGACAATAATTATACAAACCAATGATTAAGGGCATAAGTGTGATTGATGCTAACGGTAAGTTTTAAATTTGGGTGTAGTATGATTAATGGAGGTCTTGAGTTGAATATTATCTCAACGACTGTATTTCTCTGCTACATTATGGGTTTATAACATAAATGAGTATTAATCTGTAGACTAATGTAATACTCATAATAAATGATTACCCGGCCAAGTGAGAGAATGTGAGAATAAATATAAACTATGTTTATTATATTTATTAAATGGCCATCATTCTCATTTATATTATATTGATCAATTACTATAATATCCCTAAGTTTATAATTGGTGATTCTTTGATGGACGAAATTACCCTTACTAAACCTAATTAGGGTGTCCCCTGTGTGTATAAATAGAGAGATAACTAGAGGTATTAGGTTGGACTCTAATAACACCATAACCTAATGTAGCCGCCACCCACCTCTCTCTCATTCGATCACTTTGTGATCATTAGCCATCATTAGTGTACACACTAAAGGGAACCCGATCAAGGTGATGGTGTCTTCCATTACTGAGGTTTATGAACTGTTAAGCATATCAGGTACACATGATTAAATCCTATGTTTATACCTTATGTTCTTATTAATATAATCAACAGCTCAAACAAACATCGAAGTGATTCAGGCGTTTAATAGAACCCTGGAAAATGTTATATAAACGCCCAGAATAAGGACAAACAAAATGGGAGATGGCTCAAAATGAGGAAAAAATGCTCTTAAAACATTAGCCAAAACACCCAAAACACATCTCCTAGCCGCTTAAGACACCTTCCACAAAAACCTGCAGCCAACCGCCCAAAACACCCTTTCCAACCGCCAAGAACACCCCCTTCCAGACCCACCCAAATATTGCCCAAAATGTTACAAATGCCCAAAAAACATACAATAAAATACCTTAAGATTTGTCCAGAATACCTCTTCAACCACAAAATGAACCAAATTAAAATTAAAATCTAGTTGATTACAGTACAAACATAGCCCAGGATACCTCTTCAACCACAAAATGAACCAGATATCTAGTTGATTACAGTACATAGTTCATAAAACATACAAACAAACACAAACACATCCAAATATGTTTGATTACAGTTCATAGTTCTCAAAATTGTTCAAACAAAATACTACTTAGCTAACCAGTTGTTCGACGGATCTTCAAACATTAGTTTGAAAAAATGATGCATGCTGTTTCTGACCAACCTATTGATTTCCTCTTCATCAGTGATGTATGTTGTGTTGTTCCAAATCTATAAAAGTGAGAAATAGAGTAACATGGTTAATATAATATTAAACCTAAACGTGCTACCATCTAAACACAAGTAACCCTAACAACAAGCTTAAGTAAAAGTAAGTGAATTAGAAACAGAACACTTACATTGCTTGGAAACTCATTTTGCCTTGTTAAAATAAAGTCAAACATGTTTCTTATTACCAAAAATCCACACTCCCAAGAGCCTTCTTGTTGCGAACACTACATTAAATTAAACAAAAAAAATCAATAAAATAATCACTTAGTTTTATAAAATACAATATAATTAATCATATGGATAAGATACCGAAACCATCTCCCATGTAAATGGACCTCCAAAAGTAGTTTCGATTACTTTTATTAGAAGATAAGAATTGTTATCCTTTTTGCCCCTGATGAAAATTGAATCCAAAATCCCACCTTTTTGTTGGGAAGGTGAAATGATAAACAATACCCAATGGCTACTTCAAAAAAGAAAGTGATAGTCATTATATAAAATCACTAAAAAACAAAAGAAAATTTAATACGACACTAATAATATATATTACCTGTAAAAAAATGGAGCAAGAAAATGTTGTTTGTCTTTGTGAAGATTGTACACATCAACCAAGTGACACTTGGCAAATTTTGCTCGCATTCTTTCCCGTTACGAATTGGCATTGAAATAGGCCACATGGGTTTTTTGACGATTTATAGGCATACAAACACCTAATATCAATAATAAATATAATGTTAAAATATTAATTGTATTTAAAAAATAATAGTATTGTACATGATAAATATAATAATAAAAACTTACATTTCGCACCAATGTATGAAACTAGCATCAACCAACCCGTTTGCTAAAAACTGCCATACCCTCATATTCGATGTACTCACATGGGAGATCAAACCCGGTATTGGGGTACATCCCAGTAGGCCAATAAGCCTCAATGCTCATCTCTCCGTCATATTGGTTTTATAACTTTTTAGCTAATGAATTCATTATTTTAGGACGCGAATTCTTGATCTTCCACAAGGCGTCTATTATTTTTTTTGTTGTTCATCAAGAACCTCATGTTCTGATCTGCATTATTTAACAAACCATTTTTTCAGAAAATTGATAGTCACATGTACATATTTTACATATACATAAATGTTATAAACTGAGTTTTTGATTACCATCCTATCATGTTCCGCTAATCTGTTAACATGATGTTGAGTGGAAACATCATGTGCACCAAAAAGAAGCTACATTAATTACAAAAACAGATTATTAGTATTTTAATTTTATTATATATATATATATATATATGTACACACACACGTGAGAGAGAGAGAGAATGATTGTTAGTACATGATTACCTCATCTTCAAAATTTTCGACCATAGTCGTATCAATTTGGTGAATTAAATGAGTTAGGTTTTGTTCAGTGACATCATCAAATTATAAAGCCAATGAAATTGTTATGATATAAAATGAATAAAAATATATATAAAACGGAAAAAAAAAATATAAGTTATATACTACTTGGACCCGAGTAACCCGACCCAAACCCCAAAAAGACTCCTAACCTGTGGTGAATAACATGTGTTGTCCTCAGTTATATGTGTCAATGGTGGATTCTGAGGAGTGGCCTCTGTGTTTAAAAGCTGCAATTTAACAAACATATTAGAAGTCTTACTAAGAGTAAACATAAAATTATATATATTGTATATTTAACTACCTTTATTTTAGAATGTGGCCACTGAATGAAATGATTAACGACATCACCTAAATCTTCAAGTGCATCAACGCATGAAAGCGTAGGAAGAGATGTTTTCTTGTAATCAGGTTTGATTTTAGATACTTGTATTTTCACATACCCCACTTCTCATTATTTGCAAAGTGTAATTCATTATTTGCATCATTAATCAAACCTATTTTTTTTATGAATAAAAGGAAAGACAAATCATAAATCAAACCTTTTGTATTGTTCTTTCAGATAGTGAATACAATCGCAAAAGCTATAATATTGAAAATATTTATGTTTTAATTTAAGTTTGTATCGGCGGTTTGCAATGGGGATTTGGAAATCACGGTTTACACCAGGGAGGGAGGCAAGCAATGAATTGTCATTAAATTACATATTTAAAAAGGGTAATTGTGTCATTTTCTTATAAGGAGGGAAAATATGTAATTAATCCTACAAAAGATGTTAACAAATTATAGTTCATGTCTATAAACAATATATATATATATATATTAATTAATATATATATATATATATTAATTAATATATATATATATATTAATATATATAAAAGAATTGATAGATGCTACGTGGCATGCAATGATGGCTTCAACCTCTCCATGAAAGTGCCACGTGGCTTAATAATTGAAAGATTTTAGTGTTTTTGATTATTTTCGTTTTATATATATAGTTATAGATAGATATTATTTAACATATATTTTTAAATAGAAATCATTGTAATCGTAAATGACTTTCTAAACATTAGGAAAATATTAGTATATCTTCCAATTTAAATTTACATATATCTATAAAGTTATACATAATATCTGTTTCAAATATTCTTCTTGTTGGGTCTGCTGACCTGGAGAAGAACAGATGATTAGAAAGCCAAAATATACTACTTAGTTGATCCTTTGAATAAACAGTATTTACAAGACACTTCTCCCAAAAGACTGTTGATCCTAACATCTGCTACACTGAACAACTGTTGGAAACAACTGCTGCTGCAAAGGACTGCTGGATAAACAACTGCTGACTAAAGATCTGATGAAGAAGAACTGCTGATCAAAGTACTGAAGACTAAAGGTCTGTTGGAACCAACAACACTTTGGATCCAACAGATGATACAAGACCATCAGAGTTTTCCTCAACAGCAGTTTACCTTAGTAGTGTTTTCAATGTAACAGTAGATTATATTTAACAGATGTTTTATGTTGTTATTCTGTTAGAGGTCGCTGTCTTAGGTGACGTCAGCTTAGATCATCAGAGGTTTAGATTTGTCTATAAATAGAACAGTGATTGTACTGTTCTATTTATCACTCAAAACATTCTCTTAGACAAACAATCATAGAGTGATCAGGCTGAGGGGGAGTACTTGTAATATTGTAATCTTTCAATTAATGAAAGCTTTCGATTAAAAACATTTATTCTCTTGTTTTGATTATAGTTTATCATTCCTCTGCACTTTCCATTTATATTCACTTCATTTATTTCATTGTTTATCTAAACAAATCAAAACAATCAAACTCAGATCCTAACAATTGGTATCAGAGTTTGGTCAATTAAATTCGATCTAACCAATCAATTTAATATAAACAGATCAGCTCACAATTATTGATATCGTTTGTTTGTCAGATTGAAAACAGAGTAATAGTTTATTTTCGATTCAACCGTTAGTAAACAGATTTTGTTTTCGTAAAAATCAGAGAATGGCTTCAATTAATCAAGATCCACATAACACTGGCACTAGCAACAAGCCACCGATGCTTGTCAGATCTGAATATAATATCTGGCAACGTCAGATGAGTCATGTGCTAGCACAACAAAACACTGGGTGTTGGAAGTCGGTTGTCTTTGGACCACATGTTCCAATGGTGCCGATTACCGAAGATCCCAATGTCCAAGTACCTAAAAGCGTTGAAAACTACTCCAAGCAAGATTTTCAAAAAATTGAGTTAGATGCTAAGGCTTTCAGTGTTGTAGCCATGGCTCTACCAAATGATATCTATGCTGGGCTGTTATACTGTAACAGTGCAAAGGAGTTGTGGGATGCTTTGAAAGAGCAATTTGGTGGGAGTGAGGATGTAATTGAAAACAACCGTGAAATACTTAATCAACAATATGAAACATTCAGTCATGTGAAGGGAGAGTCATTAACACAAGAATTTGAGAGGTTCAATTGTTTAATAAGTGAACTAAAACTGGAGGGTCTAACTTACCCAAATTCAACTTTGAATCATAGGTTTCTTAGATCACTTCAGGAAAAATGGGACACTATTACAATTGTTATGAGAAACTCAATTGGTTTTAAGGACTTGACTCTGACCCAGATTCATGGTAAGCTCTTGACCTATGAGAGAGAGCTTAACCAGAAAAAGAAGCTCCAGGATTCTGGAAAAGTGTCTGATGATTATGTGTTTGGTAATACAACACTTATGGGTCAAGATGAGGTACCCGGAAGTAGCAAGGATCAGGTTTATGATCATTACATTGATATAACCACTGGTTTTAACTCTGATTCTTACTCATCACCCAGTTATGCTTTTACAGCAAGTGGTGATATCCAGGCATCTGATAACACATCCTTTGTGTATAATGACCTTCAATACATTGACCCTGTGGACTTAGAAGAAATGGAAATCTTGCATCAATTAGCCTTGCTCAGTATTAGAACTACTAATTTCTATAAGAAAACTGGCAGAAGGTATCCAGGTTTACATGGTGGGTCAAAAGTGGGGTTGGATAAATCAAAGATCAAGTGTTATAAATGTCATAGAATGGGTCACTTCGCTAGGGAATGTAGGAGTCAAAATGGTACACCTATGATCACCTATCCAAACCAAAGGCCTCAGACTAACACTTATCAGTTTTCCCAAAACACCCTTGGACCAAATGTGCAAAACACTGCTCACTTTGCACAGACTCAAACCACTGTTCCTGTGCACTTTGTCCAAACCACTGTTCCTCAGTATCATTATGTCCAAACACCTGTTGCTCAGGCACAAGTGCCAATGACTGCTGCTACATCCTCTGCTCCTGCAGAGACCAGTCAGCAAAGTCAACAGAGTTTTTTCACTTAAGGCTTTGTTGATTGGAGCAGTCTACCAGATGAGCTAACAGATGAAAACATTGCTTTAGTTGCCAATTCTGAAAATAATTTCTGCTTTGTGGCACTAGAAACAATTGTTGAAGAGACTGATTCTGAGGAAGTGGTGTCTATATCTGAAAATGTGACTAATGATGTTGTTGATGAAGTTGTTTCAGCTGAAGAATCTGAAGTAGAGGTTGTGAATCTCTCAGACCCATGGGGTACTGATGACTGTGATTGCCAGTGTAATTGTGCCTTGATGGCTGCTACTAAGGTATCACATCAAATCTTAAGTGACTTGTGCTCAGATAAATGTATCATAGCATTTGCAAAGATAAAAGAGGTAAATGAAAACTTTAGAAAGAAAATTTTGGAAGATGAAATTCAGTTTGAAAAACTCACTAAAGAGTTAAAATAAAAAATAACTGAAAAAGAATCTGAAATCAGCAGCTTAAAACATGAAGCAAGCATAACCAAAGACCAGCTTCAAACTATGATAACCAAATATCATAGTTGTAAACAGGAGCTTGAATCCACCCAGGTTGAATGTCAAAAATGGGTGGAATCATCTAAAGGTTTTGAGATGATTGTTAACCAACAGTCTAAAAGTCATGTGAAATTTGGCTTTGGTTTTAAAGAAACCACTGCTCAAAGTTCACAAACCACTGACAAAAAGGAACCACAGTTGGTTGAAATCATCCCAACCAACTCAAAAGGTCAAGAAATCAAGGTTACTAAACCCAATGGCAAGAAAATCATTCTTGAAAAATTGGAAGGTACACCCTCATTTGATGAGATTGAAAAATATCAATTCAAACCAACTTGGTCAGATGAGTGTGATGTCCTTGAAAATTTTCAACCAATGACCTTTAAAACCCCTGATGGTAAAAAGGCACCACAGGCCAAAATCATTCCCTTGAAGGATCTTCTAACAGGTGATCAAACATCTGTTGAAAAGAAGAAAGGAAAAGGGAAATCCAAAGATAACTTGTTTTGAGATTTTTGTGAAAAGAAGAATCATGTTACTAAAAATTGTTTTCTTCTAAAAGCATATGATATCAACAAAGGAACAAGTTTAAGTGATTCTAAAATCAATGAATGTTTAATTTGTAAGAAAAAGAATCACAAAACAAAAGAGTGTCTGTATCTCAAAAATTTTGATGAAAAAATAAAAGAGTACAAGGCTAAAACTCTTGAAAGTCAAGTGGTTAGTACTTCAAAAGGAAAACTCAAACAGACTTTTGAACCAATCCAAACAGCTGTTACCAAAAGTCTGAACAAAAACTCTGCTCCCAGAGATGTTCTGGTAACAGATGTTCCAACAATTATCAGATTCCCAGAGGATATGGACAACCAACTTGTCATCGTCTGCCACATGTTTATGATGAGCCCAAAAGGCCTTCAAAACCTAAAGTGAACAGACATCCTCATGGTTATCAACATCTGACAGGAAATGATCAAACATCTCCTGGACCAAGTGTTGACATACAAGCACTGGCAAATGGTCAACAACAGCTGTTGAACTTAGTTCAAAAGCTAGTTCAAACCACTGATCATTCTCCAAACTTGAGGCTGAAACATCTGAGAACCAATCCAAAGCCAATTTGGCTTTGGACACTCACCAAAACTAAATCTTTACTGATGTGCAGGGAGCTTCTGCTTGTTTAGATAGTTTATGGTATGTAGATAGTGGAGGCTCCAGGCACATGACAGGATGTAGAGCCCTTCTTCTGGACTTTCGGAGGGGGTGATATATCCTTTGGTAATGATTCAAAAGGTAAAGTGTTGGGTTCTGGAACTGTTCAAGCAGGGAGACTTAAGTTTGAAAATGTTAATCTAATTGACAATCTAAAGTTTAATCTACTTAGTGTATCACAAATGAGTGACAAAGGTTATGGGTCATTCTTCACTAAGAAGACATGTAAGATTGTTGGACCAGAAGTGGTTGAAAAGATTAATACCATCATTACTGATAGTAAAGCACAACTTGTTTGTCACAACCCGACCCAGGTGGGCCTGGTCGAAATACAGATTGGTACCAAACTTGCACAACGGAAGTAACAATTGTTCAATAATAATAATTTATACACTTTCTAGTTCTAAATTCATACAACTCAAATAATAATAATTAAACTAAACTACTGTGTGGACGAATCGTGGCACTCGTCGAAGCATTCCCGGATGTATACTTCACTAGATCTCTACCGATGCTTAGCTCTAATCCTCAAGTAGCATAATCCCTGTATCATGTAGTTCTTCCAAAATGTCTACACGTTCCCTGAGCTCATATATATATATACCTCGTTCCTCGATTCCAATCCAGAAGTGGTACCTGAACACATGCTTAAAAATAGGTTTGGGTCAACAAATATGTTGGTGAGTCCGTGTTTTCGTAAAGCTGGTTTTAAAATAGGTTTTATCGTTCTAAAAGCAGTTTATCGGTTTACATGGTTTCTCACGAAATAGTTTATTATTCCAAAACAAGTTTTAAAGTTAAAATGGTTCCACACACGGTTGCACTGGTGATATACAAGTCACACCTCAATCCTGACACTGAATCCACTTACTCCCATTATGGATTCCCATGGCAGAATACGTGTCACAATCTCAGTGGAGGGTTTTCCGGGCTTCCGGATCCACTGTGTGTGGGGGTTTCCCCAAGTAGCGCTACCCACATATTAAGCGGCCCAATTTCCCTTGGGTTGATGAGTGTGAATGGTGTTGGGAGCACCTTGTCACATCATACTGGTTTCTCATAGCACTGGTTTCACATGGGAAGCATGTATTCACCCCAAAATAGTTCAATAAAAGTAAAAGGGGGGAAGGGACACGAACTCACCTGGAAATAGTGCACACGCGTAGTTCATAGTAATCGAAGCGTCCAACATCTCATACTGGTATTCTTCCTGGTCGAATCCTAAGTCGACAAATATTGTTAGTTTCGGTTTCATTCGTACTAGTTATAGTGTGGGACGAGCTCGAGCGTATGGTTTCTATTTATTACAGTTCTAAGTCTACGTTTGGGTTCCGATAATTCACAACCTATCTTCTTGTACTTGACAAGTAGTAGTCATAACTATGTCCATACTTATGGTCCGAGTGTCGTATTCTATCATTCTTATGTCTCGTTTCATGTTTCGAGTCCTAAGTCTGATATCGTTTCCATGGTCCATTTAAAGGTGTATATATAAGTCTTCAACGTCCGTGTTAGTATGCTTAGTTCAAAGTGTCCGAGGCAATGTTGTTTCAACATTAATCTAAGTCTTAAGGTTTTGTATCTAGACGTATAGATGCGTAGGCTTATACTTGGTATATGTCGTTTATATCTAGTCCAAAGTTCAAGTCCATATACCTTATCCAATGCTTTGGCGTACACTAATTCGCTAAAGGCTATGCGTCGATATTATATGTTCCAAGTGTCCGAGGTATTATCTAATCTAATACATAAAGTCTATACTCTATATCTCATCGTATGTTGGCTTTAACCACATCTGAGTTTTAGTCTTGATGTCCCAAGTTCGTGTATCCATTCCAAGCCTTATGTCTCAATTATCCAGTGCATAACTTAGGTATCATTGTCCAATATCTCAATGTCCAAATTTCCATAATTAACCCAAGTGTCCAAGTCGTATGTCATAACACATCCAATCCCAATATCGAGTTCAAGGTACCATCTTAATGTCCATTCTAATCTTATTTCCAAGTTTTGTGGATCAATACCCAAGTTGTCAATGGTAATATTATTCCTAACATAAGAGTGGATCTCGTTGCATAGGCGCTCGTCAAGTCCCACACGCAAAGGGTTTATAATATATAAAGATTTATAATTAAATATCTATAGTCGTCAAGTTATCGGGTTTTGGTCATACCTTTATTCGGTTTTCTGTTTGCGTTGACCGGGGCAGACCTGGTTGACTACGGTTGACCGTTGACTTTTGTTGACCAAGCCTTGAGTTTGGTTGACCAAAGGTTGCCTTGCCATTGACTGTCTTTGACCGAACCCTTGGCCTTCAATATTCATCTTGTAACCCATCACCTCTACTACCATATACTGTAACTACCGAGTACTCATCATAATACACTTAACCGCTAGTTTTTATCAACAATTATCCTATCACTGATCCATTAGTAAGATCCAGAAATAAGACGAGGAACTTATTAACCTGTTCGAACCTTAACCGCCTCCGCCGTCCTCCTCCTTGAACCACCACCGTCGCTGTCTTCTGTCATCAAACTCCACCATTGAGCTCGTCACCTGTGTCTCCTTTCCCCTGTTCTCTTTATCTTCTTTCTTCCTTTCTCCTCCGAGCTCTCTCTCTCTCTCTTCTGTTTCTCTTTCTCTCTTTCGGTTCTCTCTATCCTCCTCTGTCTTCTACATGCGTGTGTGTATACGTGAGAGGGGAGAGATGGTAGATGTGCTGGGTGGGGAATGGCCGCCGGAGCTCTGGTGGAGGCGGAGGAGACCACCGGTCTCTTCCTCTCTCTAATTCACTCTCTCTCCTTCTCTAATGATATTCAGTAAGTGTGTTATGTATTGTGTGTGGGTATCAGGGATAATAAAGGGGTGGCTTTGGGCTTTTTATAAGAGATTAGGTTTGATGGTTCTCTAAACCATCAAATGGTTTTTAATCATGTTGTGGCAACATGAGGGGAGGACAAGTGTCCTCCCCTTGTGACTAAGCAAGGGGCTCAAGTGTGGGTTCGGGTTCGTAACGTTAATTCGGCCCGGTCTCACAATTCGTATTCTAATAATATTTTTATATATTTGATGGTTCGGTTTTTGGTTCCGCACATAACCGTATTATCTATTGAGTTTAAGTTAATTTAGACGCGAAAAATTTTTGGGGTCTACTCTGGGTTGTTACATTTGTCACAACCCGACCAAGGTGGGCCTGGTCGAAATACAGATTGTTACCAAACATCACGCAATGCAAGCAAACAGTGGAAGTAATGTAAATAACTATTCTTTTATAAATAATAGGTTACATATCTATACAACATAAGTCTTCAAATACAAATACCCTAAGTACTGTCTAAGGTTCTCGCTTGCCTTCTGATTCGTCCGTCGGGTTACTTCGAGTCGCAGCTGCCTAATCCTTGAAACTTCAGAACAGGTACCTGAACACATGCTTAAAATAGGTTTTGGGTCAACAATAATGTTGGTGAGTCCGTGCGTGCGTTTAACTAGTTAAAACATGTTTATTATCTCAAAACAAGTTATCATTCAAAATCAGGTTTAATAAGTAAAACAGTTTAACACAAAGGGATGTACAAGCCACACCTCAATCCTAACAATGAATCCACTGACTCCCATCATGGACTCCCATGGCAAAATACATGACACATACTTCAGTGGAGGGTTTCCCGGGCTTCCGAGTCCACTGCGTGCGGGGGTTTCCCCAAGTAGCGCTACCCACATATCAAGCGGCCCAATCTCCCGTTGGGTTGATGAGTGTGGTGGTATCGGGAGCACCTTGTCACATCATCTGGTTCATCACATTTAACTGGTTCTACCCTGGAAGCATGTATTCACCCCAAAACAATTAAAATACAAAAAGGGGAATGGTACACGAGACTCACCTGGATGCAATATGGTCGTAATAACATAAGAATAAGCGTCTGACATCACGTTCCGATATCTCCATAAGCGAATCCTAAATCGGTAACATTATTAGTCTTTAGTTCTAATTATAATGGTCATGCGTGGGGACGAGCTTTGGTGTATGGTTTCTATATAATGCAACTCTATGTTTTTCTGTTGTTTCAGTCCTTGGTATGTGTGTATTAGTGCTTTATATCTATTGTATGTTCATAATTCCTAATGGTCGCAAGTATATACGTTCGTACGTACTAGGTAATGGTTTCGGTCTATAGGTGGCGTTTGATCGTTGTATACATTGTGCCCTTGTATCCCAAGTCCTTAACATCAAGTTCGCTTCTTAAACCCAAGTACAAGCTATTGTAATCGAGGATGATTATATACTATGGTAGCATAAATATCAATTAGCTCTAACTATTTCCAAGGTGTCAATGTCTTGAGTTCTAATCCGTATTGCTACTATAGTTCGCTTCTATTTATATATAATGTATACTTGTTATATGTATATATTCTACTATATCCGAGTCTTAATCCCATCGTTCAATACTCAAGTTCAAATGTCCAAGGTAAAGTTTAGGTATATCGCTTTCCACATCATGTGCCGAGTGTCAAAACATCCTAAGTCAAGTACTTAGAGTTCCAAGCTAATGACTTCAATATCCAATCTTCTAGGCGAGATGTCAAACTACTAATCCATCTAACTTATAGCTTTGGTCCGAATAAGCTCGTCAAGTCCCATACGCAAGTTATTCATATATATAAAGAATATAGTTAATACAACTATCAAGCTAGTAGGTCTAGTTATACCTCACACTCGTCTTAGGTTCGCGTCGACTAGGTTCTATCCTGGTTGACTTCTGTTGACCCGCTCATTGACTGACTCGGTTGACCCAGTCAACACCACCATCGCCTTTTGACCCCAACCATCCTGCTCCTTCATCAACTGTGACCCCTTATTAACAACAAGCGACTACTACAACCATCATCCAATATTATCAATCAATATTCACCGGCGACCCAACACCTCAAACCCCTCTTGTGACCACCGCAGAACCATCACATCTGCACCACCATCATCAACCACCTGCGACCACCGAGGCCACCATCGAGTCCAGCACCAAACCACCTCCGCCGCTCACCACATCAGAATCACCACCACCACCTACCCGAGACCACCACCAATAATCACCAAACCCTCAATCATCAACCTTAAATCTGAAATCGAAGAGTAGGGAATAGGTTAAGGTTTCACCTTGGTTTGATGAGGACTCGGTTACAGGGGTGGCGCCGCCGCCTGACCACCGTCGTCTCCGTCTTCCTCCTCCGTCTCTCTCTCTCTCTTCTGCTTCTCTCTTTCTTCCTCTTCGGCTCTGCTCTCTCTCTCTAACCTCTGTCTCTCTCTCGTCTTTCTCTCAGATCTCTCTCTCTCTCTAGCAATAGTAATAAGCAGTAAAAAGGGGGTGGGGGTATTGTGGAGGTGAGGGGTTGTGATGCGGCTGCCGGAGACCCGCCGGAGGCGGTGGCCGGAGGTCCTTCACCTTCCTGCTCTCTCTAAGTTTGGGTGTGTTGTGAAGATGAAATGAATGTACAGGTTGTGTGTGTTGTTTTATAAAGGTAAAAGGGTGTGGGTGTAAGATTATGAGAGTGCCATGGGGCACATGGTACTCATGCCATGTGTCCCATGGTGACTAATCATCACCATTGAGATCGGGTTCGGGTTCGATTCACGTTTTAATTCCGTCTTGCAACGCGTATTATAATAATATTGGTTATATTATTCGGTTCGGTTTTCAGTTTCGCACTTAATAGGCTCGCTCATTATTGGTTTTGGTTCGCTTTTATTACACGATAACAATATTATTACTCGAAAAAATTTTGGGGGTCGGTGCCGGGTTGTTACATTCTCCCCTCCTTACAAGAATTTCGTCCGCGAAATTATGGTTGGGGTTATATTTCGTAGTCCAATCACCATTCTCATACCTTGTTAAGGTTATACGATTATCTAGTGTCACTCATGGATGTGAACTTACCTTACTAGGTAGACCGGTCTCACTACAGGATAACGGAAAAGTAATTTCAAAACCCATCACAAAATAACAAGGAACAACAGATACTAGGGCTCTATACGGATCATAATATATTTTTTTCAAAACAGGTTTGCGGCTCATACGAACAATAGGGGCTTTAAAACTTAACAATCCTATTTACAAAATGAAGGTATGGAGATTGGTTCATCAGATAGGGTGTCCAAATACAGGGAGTTTTACCAAATCAGTGGCTTATCAGTCGTCAAAATGGTTAAATAACAGCTAGGACATGGAAATCATGGAAACAAAATCCGTAAATTCCTCGAGCTTTTGGTCGTTCGATTGGTTTTAAGGATGATCTTGTTTCATTTCCTTTTTTAGTCTAACGAAACGAGTCAATGGGGAGGGATGAAAGACATTCTAATGGACGAGTAAGAGAAAACCAACTTTACCCTTACCAAGTTATGCGTCACTTGGGCTTCGGTAAAGAAGTACTATTCATATCGATTGTTTCTCTTGTCGTTTACAATTCAAGACCGAAATGGTTTGGGCGTTTCTATTTCCTATGAGCGAGTTTTCATGAATATCTAGACCCCAGTGTTTGTCATTAGTGACCTCTTCGTTAGTCAGCTACATGATATCTTCCGGCTTTGGCCAGAGAGTTTCACCGGAAAAAAATGGAAAGGTCAAATATTTTCTTTGTTTTCACAGCGGGCGTACCGTTTGTGCAAAGACTACAATATTTGATCAGAATTAAGGGTTTCGTCTAAATAACAGGAAATAGGATATCTGGTTTGTATGTAATGTCCGAAAACAGACTAGGGTTTATTCTAGATTGGACTTCCATTTTCAGTTCTGACGTACCATTGACGTTTATATATAGGGTGTACCGCAGCTAACCCACCACATCTTTGATACACCAGAAACTTAATAGAAGTCTTTTTCAAATAGTAGAGTTTTTTTTTTTAAAAAAAAATTTGAATTAATTCCCAGTCCCATTATTGATGTACCATCGGTGTTTATATATAGGGTGTACCGCAGCCAACCCACCACACCTTTGGTACATCAAAAACGGACTGGAATCTTTTCCAAAAATCCGCTTAAAATTCTATACCACCATGACGTATCCGTAAATTGGCGATTCCAATTTACCTTACATTAGAGTGTTACGTTTTCTGAAGATATTTAGCACGAATGATCAAAATGCAAAGTTTTAGAAAACTTGTGATAGTATTGAGGCACATAAACGTTTCGCTTGGATCTGAATGAGAGAGTTTTCTAGGGAGGATTATACTCTTTAGGTTGTTTCTTGTTTGATGTTTAGCAATTCAGGGGTTTCTAAGTCAGATTGGCCAGGTCAACCGTGAAATCTATGTGAAAATTTCCTATCCTTCACTCGCGTTCCATCGAAATTTCTTCAGAATAACTAGGTGTTGTAATACGTATGACTAGAGGTAGGGGTATCACGGGGATTATGGTACAAGGTCGTGTCGAATATCCAAGTGGTTTAATTCTTCTAGGTCTGAAAATCATGATAGTAGATATGTTTTTGCTTAAAATTTGGAAAGAAATTCAACATTTTGGTTAGCAATCATGAAATCGTAACACAGATTCAGAATGATCGCCGAGTAAACTAAGGTTTTCTTGGCGTTCTCATAAGGTTTCCGAAGTTATACCTTTCGAAAAGACTTAAATGTCCAGAGAGCTAAGAATGAACATGGGAATTTCTGTACTTAAGTGTCATCAAAAGAGCTGGAACACGGTGTCCAAGGGATTTTTGATGGCAAAATGAGGGAAAATCACCGGGTTTGCTTATGAGTTTTTCTAAAGTGATCATGGATTTCCAAGATTTTACGAAATTAAATCAAAGGAAACGTGACAAAATAGAATTTAAACGTTAAAACGGAGCATCGAACATGAGTTTGGTTTTCTAAAATAGAAATTTGGAATGTTTGTTACACAAACAAGGAGCTTCTTACGGATAACTCTATCAAAGTGTTCTAATAAATGTCGGAGGATCATTTGAAAGATTCGAGGCTACAGTTCATCGGAGGGAAATGTTGTGGTTAAGAAACCAAGAAGCGCACAAGACATGGTGTATTCCTAATTCATCTGTAGTAGGTATTCGTGGTCTAGACAAGTTTCTTGTTTCAGAGTGTTGACTCGACTCTCACGATTTTTAATAAGATATTCCCGAAATGCCCTTGTGCCTGCGGATTCATAATTATGTTCGCGACCATAATCACTTCCTCGCCTCACTTAAGCATCCAAGTATATTCTTTATAAAAATCATGATATCTCATCTTCTCTTGGTTTGTTCCGCTAGTTTTCTCATGTGTTTCTAGTATCGTCTGTCAATAAATTCTTATCCTAATGTGTTCAGTACCCATGGTCGACTCGTTCAGTATCACTATGCTGCAACTCCAGTTCATCCACCATTTTTGGTTCTCCAATTGAAATTAACTCTGTGGTCTCAAAGGTCAGGATCCTAAGGTTCACGATTGAAGCCTAATTGAGTTCTTATTCGCTTCAGCTGTTTGCTCTGATACCAACTGTCACAACCCGACCAAGGTGGGCCTGGTCGAAATACAGATTGTTACCAAACATCACGCAATGCAAGCAAACAGCGGAAGTAATGTAAATAACTATTCTTTTATAAATAATAGGTTACATATCTATACAACATAAGTCTTCAAATACAAATACCCTAAGTACTGTCTAAGGTTCTCGCTTGCCTTCTGATTCGTCCGTCGGGTTACTTCGAGTCGCAGCTGCCTAATCCTTGAAACTTCAGAACAGGTACCTGAACACATGCTTAAAATAGGTTTTGGGTCAACAATAATGTTGGTGAGTCCGTGCGTGCGTTTAACTAGTTAAAACATGTTTATTATCTCAAAACAAGTTATCATTCAAAATCAGGTTTAATAAGTAAAACAGTTTAACACAAAGGGATGTACAAGCCACACCTCAATCCTAACAATGAATCCACTTACTCCCATCATGGACTCCCATGGCAAAATACATGACACATACTTCAGTGGAGGGTTTCCCGGGCTTCCGAGTCCACTGCGTGCGGGGGTTTCCCCAAGTAGCGCTACCCACATATCAAGCGGCCCAATCTCCCGTTGGGTTGATGAGTGTGGTGGTATCGGGAGCACCTTGTCACATCATCTGGTTCATCACATTTAACTGGTTCTACCCTGGAAGCATGTATTCACCCCAAAACAGTTAAAATACAAAAAGGGGAATGGTACACGAGACTCACCTGGATGCAATATGGTCGTAATAACATAAGAATAAGCGTCTGACATCACGTTCCGATATCTCCATAAGCGAATCCTAAATCGGTAACATTATTAGTCTTTAGTTCTAATTATAATGGTCATGCGTGGGGACAAGCTTTGGTGTATGGTTTCTATATAATGCAACTCTATGTTTTTCTGTTGTTTCAGTCCTTGGTATGTGTGTATTAGTGCTTTATATCTATTGTATGTTCATAATTCCTAATGGTCGCAAGTATATACGTTCGTACGTACTAGGTAATGGTTTCGGTCTATAGGTGGCGTTTGATCGTTGTATACATTGTGCCCTTGTATCCCAAGTCCTTAACATCAAGTTCGCTTCTTAAACCCAAGTACAAGCTATTGTAATCGAGGATGATTATATACTATGGTAGCATAAATATCAATTAGCTCTAACTATTTCCAAGGCGTCAATGTCTTGAGTTCTAATCCGTATTGCTACTATAGTTCGCTTCTATTTATATATAATCTATACTTGTTATATGTATCTATTCTACTATATCCGAGTCTTAATCCCATCGTTCAATACTCAAGTTCAAATGTCCAAGGTAAAGTTTAGGTATATCGCTTTCCACATCATGTGCCAAGTGTCAAAACATCCTAAGTCAAGTACTTAGAGTTCCAAGCTAATGACTTCAATATCCAATCTTCTAGGCGAGATGTCAAACTACTAATCCATCTAACTTATAGCTTTGGTCCGAATAAGCTCGTCAAGTCCCATACGCAAGTTATTCATATATATAAAGAATATAGTTAATACAACTATCAAGCTAGTAGGTCTAGTTATACCTCACACTCGTCTTAGGTTCGCGTCGACTAGGTTCTATCCTGGTTGACTTCTGTTGACCCGCTCATTGACTGACTCGGTTGACCCAGTCAACACCACCATCGCCTTTTGACCCCAACCATCCTGCTCCTTCATCAACTGTGACCCCTTATTAACAACAAGCGACTACTACAACCATCATCCAATATTATCAATCAATATTCACCGGTGACCCAACACGTCAAACCCCTCTTGTGACCACCGCAGAACCATCACATCTGCACCACCATCATCAACCACCTGCGACCACCGAGGCCACCATCGAGTCCAGCACCCAACCACCTCCGCCGCTCACCACATCAGAATCACCACCACCACCTACCCGAGACCACCACCAATAATCACCAAACCCTCAATTATCAACCTTAGATCTGAAATCGAAGAGTAGGGAATAGGTTAAGGTTTCACCTTGGTTTGATGAGGACTCGGTTACAGGGGTGGCGCCGCCGCCTGACCACCGTCGTCTCCGTCTTCCTCCTCCGTCTCTCTCTCTCTCTTCTGCTTCTCTCTTTCTTCCTCTTCGGCTCTGCTCTCTCTCTCTAACCTCTGTCTCTCTCTCGTCTTTCTCTCAGATCTCTCTCTCTCTCTAGCAATAGTAATAAGCAGTAAAAAGGGGGTGGGGGTATTGTGGAGGTGAGGGGTTGTGATGCGGCTGCCGGAGACCCGCCGGAGGCGGTGGCCGGAGGTCCTTCACCTTCCTGCTCTCTCTAAGTTTGGGTGTGTTGTGAAGACCAGGTTGACTGGTCTGTTGACCAGGTTTGACCCGAGCCTGCTATCATCGTCTTTTGTTAACCGAGTTCTATTCGGTGCACGTGGTCGATCCAATTGACTCGGCTCTTGACCGAGTGAACGACCCCTACCGTTACCACTATAGCCACCACTATATCTACCCTTCTACCTTAAACTGAAACTACTTCCACTCCTTGTAGCCACCTTCTGAAACCAACAACAAGTCGCTACTCGCTAGTTATTCATTACAATAGTTACCCTCCTTCATCAATCATTACCATCCATAACCTATCACTACAACTTACCACAGCATCCATTTTGGATATTAACCCGATCGTATAAACATAGTATATTTATCATATATATGTCGTATAAACTAGAAGGTAATTGAACATATTAAAAGGTTGATAGTATGAAGATGATAATAATTAAGATATAGAATTTTAAGGACAACATATAAAGATACTGGACAATTTGACTAGTCATTTGAAATATAGGATGGATGATTATGACTTTAGACTTTCATACATATTAATTGGACGTAAGAGACTTAAGAATAATTTGGTACTAATTACAATCGGGAACTATCAGGACTTTAAATAACCATATACATATGTGTCATTGACCCAGCACTTAAAACTTCAAGAATAAGATAAGCACCAAGATAGAAATATTAAATGTTTAGCTCCTACCTTCAACTCGGATAATAAACATAAGATGGGATACAAGATATTAAGCTCGACATATGGGACTTTGAATCAATAGTTATACATTTATATAGTTGGTAAATGAAACTACAACCAACAATTAGAATGAGTTAACATTAATCGTATAAGGTCCTAGTTATCCACACGTGTAACCGTGATGTTGAGTTACACACTAATGTTTGTGAGTACCATAGGACCTTGCATATTAAGGATAGGTGGACTCTCAACATTGGAATGCGATGGCAACACCATGCGATATTATGATGCGTTATTAAGGTGAGTTCGTGTACTTCCCCTTTTTCTGTTTTAAACTCTTTTGGGGTGAACATATGCTTCCAGTGTAAAAACCAGAATGATAAACCAGTTTGATGTGACAAGGTGTGCTCTCGAATACCGAACCTTCACACTCATTAACCCAACGGGAGATTGGGCCACTTAATATGTGGGTAGTACTACTTGGGGAAACCCCCACACACAGTGGACCCGGAAACCCGGGGAACCCTCCACTGAGGTTTGTGACACGTATTCTGCCATGGGAATCCATAATGAGAGCAGATGGATTCAGTGTCTGGTTTGAGGTGTGGCTTGTACATCACCAGTGCAACCATGTGTTAAACCATATTAATTCGTAAACCTATTTTTGGGAATTAAAAACTATTTTGCGGGAAACCATGTAACTTATAAACCGACTTTTGAACGATAAACTTATTTTGAAACCAGTTTAACGCACACACGGACTCACCAACATATTTGTTGACCCAAACCTATTTTTAAGCATGTGTTCAGGTACCACTTCTGGATTGGAATCGAGGAACGAGCTATATATATATGTGGGCTCAGGGAACGTGTAGACATTTTGGAAGAGCTACATGACACAGAGATTATGCTACTTGAGGATTAGAGCTAAGCATCGGTAGAGATCTAGTGAAGTATACATCCGGGAATGCTTCGACGAGTGCCACGATTCGTCCACGCAGTAGTTTAGTTTAATTATTATTATTTGAGTTGTATTAATTTAGAACTAGAAAGTGTATAAATTATTATTATTGAACAATTGTTACTTCCGTTGTGCAAGTTTGGTACCAATATGTATTTCGACCAGGCCCACCTGGGTCGGGTTGTGACAGTTACCAACTGTCACAACCCGACCAAGGTGGGCCTGGTCGAAATACAAATTGGTACCAAACTTGCACAGCGGATGTAACAATTACTATAATAAAGGTTTAATACAATTTCTAATTCCAAATGTATACAAATACAATACTTAAATAAATAGTTCAGAAGTATGCAGGGACGAATCGCGGCGGTCGTCGAAGCAGTTGAGGATGTGCAATCCACCAATCAAGCCAATTTCTAACCATGCTTAGCTCTATGCTCTAATCCGCAACTAATATAGTATACCTCGCCTTCGCCATCCTTCCACGAGTTGTACCTGAACACATGCTTAAAAATAGTTTGGGTCAACAATTATGTTGGTGAGTCCGTGTGTGCGTTAAACTGGTTTTAAAATAAGTTTATTGTTCAAAGTCCGGTTTATAAGTTTATGTAGTTTCCCACAAAATAGTTTATAATTCCAAAACAGGTTTAAAAGTTAATACGGTTTAACACATGGTTGCACTGGTGATGTACAAGCCACACCTCAAACCAGACACTGAATCCATCTGCTCTCATTATGGATTCCCATGGCAGAATACGTGTCACAAACCTCAGTGGAGGGTTCCCCGGGTTTCCGGGTCCACTGTGTATGGGGGTTTCCCCAAGTAGTACTACCCACATATTAAGTGGCCCAATCTCCCGTTGGGTTAATGAGTGTGAAGGTTCGGTATTCGAGAGCACACCTTGTCACATCAAACTGGTTTATCATTCTGGTTTTTACACTGGAAGCATATGTTCACCCCAAAACAGTTTAAAACAGAAAAAGGGGAATGGTACACGGGACTCACCTGGTAGTAAGACATAAGTGTAAGACGGAATGCATATTATCGCGTCCTGATATTCTTCCGATCAAGTCCTATGTCAATACACATTGTTAGTCTTGAGTTTATTTGTAATGGTTTCACGTGTGGGACAAGCTCAAGCGTATGGTTCTTATTAATATAGTTCCATGTCTTAATCGCCGAATTCAAGGCTTTGGCATTATTGTCCGAGTTTTACCTATCGAGTTTGGATCTAAGTCTCAATGTTAAACGTCTAAGGTTCCAAGTGATCTATGTTCCAGTATTACTACCATTATCTAGTAATAGCTTATATGTGTATATATACATGTCCACTTATTCCTTAATGTATGTTACTCTAACCAAGTCTGTGTCTTAGATTCCTACCGTCAAGTTCTCATCTTAGAGATTATTGTTTAATGTCCCAATCGTCGAGTCTGTTTCTTATGTCGATTTGTCTAGTCTAAGTCTTCATGTTCGTATGGCTGATCCGTTTATCCAAGTCCACATTCAAGTGTCAAAGTAGTATTTGTTCTATTATATATGTTTAGTATGTGTTGGTTCTATCCACGTCCTGTCCTTCCATTACAACCACCTAATGTTAGTGTCGAGTCTTGTTGTCGAAAGTATTATATGTATATATATATATCAATCCAAGCTTAAGTCTAATGGTCCGAAATCCCTTCCTCGCGAGCTAGTATCCGTATTTGAACCACTTATATCCAATACCAAATCCCAAATGCCACGGCTCCTATTGTTGAGTCCAAAATATCCAACCTAATAGTCAATACTCAATATGCTTCTATGTCCTAGGTCGTCGTTGGTGCTCGTCAAGTCCCACACGTTATGTATAAATAATATTAATGTTCTAATTAATCATAGTTATCGAGTCATAAGGTTCGTTTATACCTCTTGTTCGGGTTTTCGGTTCGCGTTGACTAATGTTAACTTCTGTTGACCGCTGCTGTTAACTATCCCTCAACCGAGACTTGACCCGTCTTTAGATCATAACCCTTGACCTGACCCAACCCTTATCACCTTCGTCATCTGACTAACCTCCATAACTACCATCTTCGCTCTGTGACGGTTCAAATCATCAGCAGTTACCACCATGTGCAACCGCCACTCCTCATCTCCCTTAATCGGCCCTTGTATACATCGGCTTCTTCGAGGTCAGATCTGTCTCAATCGGTAACCCACATCACTGTCATTCGTCCTCTACCTTGCTACCACCACCACCGTTGCAATCATCTTCTTCAGGCTCAACCACCGCCGCCGCAGTCGTCTTCCTCCCTCCTCCGCTTCTCTTTCTCTCTCCGATTACTCTCTCTCTCTTCCTATCTCTAACTTGTTTCCAGTAATCGGTATGTGGGTGTGTGGGTTAAGAGAGGGGTAGATGTATGTGTGTATACAAGATGAGAGAGAGTGACTTGTGTGTGTATTCCAGTGTGTGTGTCTCGTGTGTTTTTAGCAGGGATAAAGGAAATGGGGGTTTGGGATTTTTATACTTAAGGTTGATGGTTTTTGACAAAACCATATAAGGTTTTGTTGGTGTGTTGGCAAAGAATGGGGAGGACAAGTGTGTCCTCCCCAAGTGACTAAGCACAAGGGAATCGGGTGGGTTCGTCATCGGTTTTCGGTTTGGTTTCGTTACGCGTATCTTCGTATAATAATATACTTTATATAATAATTCGTGTTTCGGGTTCAAGATTAGTACACGTGTATGGTAGTTATCTCTATACATTAGTATTAATATTTTATTATGACTTGCTCGATCACCGGTTAAAAATGCGAAAATTTTGGGTCTCAAACCGGGTTGTTACATGGTGAACTCAGGACATCGGGTACCATAATAATGCAACCAAAGGTGAGTTCCGTGTACCATCCCTTCTTTTTGTTTTTATAAATGTTTTGGGGTGAATGCATGCTTCTGTGTACGAACCAGTTTGATGTGACAAGGTGCTCCCGAAACCAGATTCACACTCATTAACCCAAGGGATTGGGCCACTTAATGTATGGGTAGTACTACTTGGGGAATCCCCCACGCACAGTGGATCCGGAAGCCCGGAAAACCCTCCACTGAGGTCTGCGGACCGTTGTGGCATATATTTTGCCATGGGAATCCATAATGGGAGTAGATGGATTCAGTGTTAGGTTTGAGGTGTGACTTGTACATCGCTATGTGTTATGTTGTGATAAACTGTATGAACTTGCTTTTGAAAAGATAAACTGTTTTAGATTTACTTAACTATTACACGGACTCACCAGCGTAATTGCTGACCCAACTCTTTTTAAGCATGTGTTCAGGTATTGCGCTTGGATAATTATAAGGACGAGGTATATGCTTGCTTGTGTGGAATAGAGATTATCGGGATAGAAGATTGAGTTATAAGCATCGCAGATTAGAGATTCTAGAGTAGTGGACGTGTAGAGATCGGATTGACTAGTGGATGACAACCCGCTAGCTGCTTCGATGACTGCCGCGTCTCGACCGGGCATTAGACTTTAGTTATATTTTATATTGTATTTGTATTATTTTGCGACTAAAGGTTGTATAAATATTAAATATTAGTCATCGTTGCTTCCGTTGTGCAAGGTGGAGGGTTTCCCGGGCTTCCGAGTCCACTGCGTGCGGGGGTTTCCCCAAGTAGCGCTACCCACATATCAAGCGGCCGGAGACCCGCCGGAGGCGGTGGCCGGAGGTCCTTCACCTTCCTGCTCTCTCTAAGTTTGGGTGTGTTGTGAAGATGAAATGAATGTACAGGTTGTGTGTGTTGTTTTATAAAGGTAAAAGGGTGTGGGTGTAAGATTATGAGAGTGCCATGGGGCACATGGTACTCATGCCATGTGTCCCATGGTGACTAATCATCACCATTGAGATCGGGTTCGGGTTCGATTCACGTTTTAATTCCGTCTTGCAACGCGTATTATAATAATATTGGTTATATTATTCGGTTCGGTTTTCAGTTTCGCACTTAATAGGCTCGCTCATTATTGGTTTTGGTTCGCTTTTATTACACGATAACAATATTATTACTCGAAAAAATTTTGGGGGTCGGTGCCGGGTTGTTACATTCTCCCCTCCTTACAAGAATTTCGTCCGCGAAATTATGGTTGGGGTTATATTTCGTAGTCCAATCACCATTCTCATACCTTGTTAAGGTTATACGATTATCTAGTGTCACTCATGGATGTGAACTTACCTTACTAGGTAGACCGGTCTCACTACAGGATAACGGAAAAGTAATTTCAAAACCCATCACAAAATAACAAGGAACAACAGATACTAGGGCTCTATACGGATCATAATATATTTTTTTCAAAACAGGTTTGCGGCTCATACGAACAATAGGGGCTTTAAAACTTAACAATCCTATTTACAAAATGAAGGTATGGAGATTGGTTCATCAGATAGGGTGTCCAAATACAGGGAGTTTTACCAAATCAGTGGCTTATCAGTCGTCAAAATGGTTAAATAACAGCTAGGACATGGAAATCATGGAAACAAAATCCGTAAATTCCTCGAGCTTTTGGTCGTTCGATTGGTTTTAAGGATGATCTTGTTTCATTTCCTTTTTTAGTCTAACGAAACGAGTCAATGGGGAGGGATGAAAGACATTCTAATGGACGAGTAAGAGAAAACCAACTTTACCCTTACCAAGTTATGCGTCACTTGGGCTTCGGTAAGGAAGTACTATTCATATCGATTGTTTCTCTTGTCGTTTACAATTCAAGACCGAAATGGTTTGGGCGTTTCTATTTCCTATGAGCGAGTTTTCATGAATATCTAGACCCCAGTGTTTGTCATTAGTGACCTCTTCGTTAGTCAGCTACATGATATCTTCCGGCTTTGGCCAGAGAGTTTCACCGGAAAAAAATGGAAAGGTCAAATATTTTCTTTGTTTTCACAGCGGGCGTACCGTTTGTGCAAAGACTACAATATTTGATCAGAATTAAGGGTTTCGTCTAAATAACAGGAAATAGGATATCTGGTTTGTATGTAATGTCCGAAAACAGACTAGGGTTTATTCTAGATTGGACTTCCATTTTCAGTTCTGACGTACCATTGACGTTTATATATAGGGTGTACCGCAGCTAACCCACCACATCTTTGATACACCAGAAACTTAATAGAAGTCTTTTTCAAATAGTAGAGTTTTTTTTTTTAAAAAAAAATTTGAATTAATTCCCAGTCCCATTATTGATGTACCATCGGTGTTTATATATAGGGTGTACCGCAGCCAACCCACCACACCTTTGGTACATCAAAAACGGACTGGAATCTTTTCCAAAAATCCGCTTAAAATTCTATACCACCATGACGTATCCGTAAATTGGCGATTCCAATTTACCTTACATTAGAGTGTTACGTTTTCTGAAGATATTTAGCACGAATGATCAAAATGCAAAGTTTTAGAAAACTTGTGATAGTATTGAGGCACATAAACGTTTCGCTTGGATCTGAATGAGAGAGTTTTCTAGGGAGGATTATACTCTTTAGGTTGTTTCTTGTTTGATGTTTAGCAATTCAGGGGTTTCTAAGTCAGATTGGCCAGGTCAACCGTGAAATCTATGTGAAAATTTCCTATCCTTCACTCGCGTTCCATCGAAATTTCTTCAGAATAACTAGGTGTTGTAATACGTATGACTAGAGGTAGGGGTATCACGGGGATTATGGTACAAGGTCGTGTCGAATATCCAAGTGGTTTAATTCTTCTAGGTCTGAAAATCATGATAGTAGATATGTTTTTGCTTAAAATTTGGAAAGAAATTCAACATTTTGGTTAGCAATCATGAAATCGTAACACAGATTCAGAATGATCGCCGAGTAAACTAAGGTTTTCTTGGCGTTCTCATAAGGTTTCCGAAGTTATACCTTTCGAAAAGACTTAAATGTCCAGAGAGCTAAGAATGAACATGGGAATTTCTGTACTTAAGTGTCATCAAAAGAGCTGGAACACGGTGTCCAAGGGATTTTTGATGGCAAAATGAGGGAAAATCACCGGGTTTGCTTATGAGTTTTTCTAAAGTGATCATGGATTTCCAAGATTTTACGAAATTAAATCAAAGGAAACGTGACAAAATAGAATTTAAACGTTAAAACGGAGCATCGAACATGAGTTTGGTTTTCTAAAATAGAAATTTGGAATGTTTGTTACACAAACAAGGAGCTTCTTACGGATAACTCTATCAAAGTGTTCTAATAAATGTCGGAGGATCATTTGAAAGATTCGAGGCTACAGTTCATCGGAGGGAAATGTTGTGGTTAAGAAACCAAGAAGCGCACAAGACATGGTGTATTCCTAATTCATCTGTAGTAGGTATTCGTGGTCTAGACAAGTTTCTTGTTTCAGAGTGTTGACTCGACTCTCACGATTTTTAATAAGATATTCCCGAAATGCCCTTGTGCCTGCGGATTCATAATTATGTTCGCGACCATAATCACTTCCTCGCCTCACTTAAGCATCCAAGTATATTCTTTATAAAAATCATGATATCTCATCTTCTCTTGGTTTGTTCCGCTAGTTTTCTCATGTGTTTCTAGTATCGTCTGTCAATAAATTCTTATCCTAATGTGTTCAGTACCCATGGTCGACTCGTTCAGTATCACTATGCTGCAACTCCAGTTCATCCACCATTTTTGGTTCTCCAATTGAAATTAACTCTGTGGTCTCAAAGGTCAGGATCCTAAGGTTCACGATTGAAGCCTAATTGAGTTCTTATTCGCTTCAGCTGTTTGCTCTGATACCAACTGTCACAACCCGACCAAGGTGGGCCTGGTCGAAATACAGATTGTTACCAAACATCACGCAATGCAAGCAAACAGCGGAAGTAATGTAAATAACTATTCTTTTATAAATAATAGGTTACATATCTATACAACATAAGTCTTCAAATACAAATACCCTAAGTACTGTCTAAGGTTCTCGCTTGCCTTCTGATTCGTCCGTCGGGTTACTTCGAGTCGCAGCTGCCTAATCCTTGAAACTTCAGAACAGGTACCTGAACACATGCTTAAAATAGGTTTTGGGTCAACAATAATGTTGGTGAGTCCGTGCGTGCGTTTAACTAGTTAAAACATGTTTATTATCTCAAAACAAGTTATCATTCAAAATCAGGTTTAATAAGTAAAACAGTTTAACACAAAGGGATGTACAAGCCACACCTCAATCCTAACAATGAATCCACTTACTCCCATCATGGACTCCCATGGCAAAATACATGACACATACTTCAGTGGAGGGTTTCCCGGGCTTCCGAGTCCACTGCGTGCGGGGGTTTCCCCAAGTAGCGCTACCCACATATCAAGCGGCCCAATCTCCCGTTGGGTTGATGAGTGTGGTGGTATCGGGAGCACCTTGTCACATCATCTGGTTCATCACATTTAACTGGTTCTACCCTGGAAGCATGTATTCACCCCAAAACAGTTAAAATACAAAAAGGGGAATGGTACACGAGACTCACCTGGATGCAATATGGTCGTAATAACATAAGAATAAGCGTCTGACATCACGTTCCGATATCTCCATAAGCGAATCCTAAATCGGTAACATTATTAGTCTTTAGTTCTAATTATAATGGTCATGCGTGGGGACAAGCTTTGGTGTATGGTTTCTATATAATGCAACTCTATGTTTTTCTGTTGTTTCAGTCCTTGGTATGTGTGTATTAGTGCTTTATATCTATTGTATGTTCATAATTCCTAATGGTCGCAAGTATATACGTTCGTACGTACTAGGTAATGGTTTCGGTCTATAGGTGGCGTTTGATCGTTGTATACATTGTGCCCTTGTATCCCAAGTCCTTAACATCAAGTTCGCTTCTTAAACCCAAGTACAAGCTATTGTAATCGAGGATGATTATATACTATGGTAGCATAAATATCAATTAGCTCTAACTATTTCCAAGGCGTCAATGTCTTGAGTTCTAATCCGTATTGCTACTATAGTTCGCTTCTATTTATATATAATCTATACTTGTTATATGTATCTATTCTACTATATCCGAGTCTTAATCCCATCGTTCAATACTCAAGTTCAAATGTCCAAGGTAAAGTTTAGGTATATCGCTTTCCACATCATGTGCCAAGTGTCAAAACATCCTAAGTCAAGTACTTAGAGTTCCAAGCTAATGACTTCAATATCCAATCTTCTAGGCGAGATGTCAAACTACTAATCCATCTAACTTATAGCTTTGGTCCGAATAAGCTCGTCAAGTCCCATACGCAAGTTATTCATATATATAAAGAATATAGTTAATACAACTATCAAGCTAGTAGGTCTAGTTATACCTCACACTCGTCTTAGGTTCGCGTCGACTAGGTTCTATCCTGGTTGACTTCTGTTGACCCGCTCATTGACTGACTCGGTTGACCCAGTCAACACCACCATCGCCTTTTGACCCCAACCATCCTGCTCCTTCATCAACTGTGACCCCTTATTAACAACAAGCGACTACTACAACCATCATCCAATATTATCAATCAATATTCACCGGTGACCCAACACGTCAAACCCCTCTTGTGACCACCGCAGAACCATCACATCTGCACCACCATCATCAACCACCTGCGACCACCGAGGCCACCATCGAGTCCAGCACCCAACCACCTCCGCCGCTCACCACATCAGAATCACCACCACCACCTACCCGAGACCACCACCAATAATCACCAAACCCTCAATTATCAACCTTAGATCTGAAATCGAAGAGTAGGGAATAGGTTAAGGTTTCACCTTGGTTTGATGAGGACTCGGTTACAGGGGTGGCGCCGCCGCCTGACCACCGTCGTCTCCGTCTTCCTCCTCCGTCTCTCTCTCTCTCTTCTGCTTCTCTCTTTCTTCCTCTTCGGCTCTGCTCTCTCTCTCTAACCTCTGTCTCTCTCTCGTCTTTCTCTCAGATCTCTCTCTCTCTCTAGCAATAGTAATAAGCAGTAAAAAGGGGGTGGGGGTATTGTGGAGGTGAGGGGTTGTGATGCGGCTGCCGGAGACCCGCCGGAGGCGGTGGCCGGAGGTCCTTCACCTTCCTGCTCTCTCTAAGTTTGGGTGTGTTGTGAAGACCAGGTTGACTGGTCTGTTGACCAGGTTTGACCCGAGCCTGCTATCATCGTCTTTTGTTAACCGAGTTCTATTCGGTGCACGTGGTCGATCCAATTGACTCGGCTCTTGACCGAGTGAACGACCCCTACCGTTACCACTATAGCCACCACTATATCTACCCTTCTACCTTAAACTGAAACTACTTCCACTCCTTGTAGCCACCTTCTGAAACCAACAACAAGTCGCTACTCGCTAGTTATTCATTACAATAGTTACCCTCCTTCATCAATCATTACCATCCATAACCTATCACTACAACTTACCACAGCATCCATTTTGGATATTAACCCGATCGTATAAACATAGTATATTTATCATATATATGTCGTATAAACTAGAAGGTAATTGAACATATTAAAAGGTTGATAGTATGAAGATGATAATAATTAAGATATAGAATTTTAAGGACAACATATAAAGATACTGGACAATTTGACTAGTCATTTGAAATATAGGATGGATGATTATGACTTTAGACTTTCATACATATTAATTGGACGTAAGAGACTTAAGAATAATTTGGTACTAATTACAATCGGGAACTATCAGGACTTTAAATAACCATATACATATGTGTCATTGACCCAGCACTTAAAACTTCAAGAATAAGATAAGCACCAAGATAGAAATATTAAATGTTTAGCTCCTACCTTCAACTCGGATAATAAACATAAGATGGGATACAAGATATTAAGCTCGACATATGGGACTTTGAATCAATAGTTATACATTTATATAGTTGGTAAATGAAACTACAACCAACAATTAGAATGAGTTAACATTAATCGTATAAGGTCCTAGTTATCCACACGTGTAACCGTGATGTTGAGTTACACACTAATGTTTGTGAGTACCATAGGACCTTGCATATTAAGGATAGGTGGACTCTCAACATTGGAATGCGATGGCAACACCATGCGATATTATGATGCGTTATTAAGGTGAGTTCGTGTACTTCCCCTTTTTCTGTTTTAAACTCTTTTGGGGTGAACATATGCTTCCAGTGTAAAAACCAGAATGATAAACCAGTTTGATGTGACAAGGTGTGCTCTCGAATACCGAACCTTCACACTCATTAACCCAACGGGAGATTGGGCCACTTAATATGTGGGTAGTACTACTTGGGGAAACCCCCACACACAGTGGACCCGGAAACCCGGGGAACCCTCCACTGAGGTTTATGACACGTATTCTGCCATGGGAATCCATAATGAGAGCAGATGGATTCAGTGTCTGGTTTGAGGTGTGGCTTGTACATCACCAGTGCAACCATGTGTTAAACCATATTAATTCGTAAACCTATTTTTGGGAATTAAAAACTATTTTGCGGGAAACCATGTAACTTATAAACCGACTTTTGAACGATAAACTTATTTTGAAACCAGTTTAACGCACACACGGACTCACCAACATATTTGTTGACCCAAACCTATTTTTAAGCATGTGTTCAGGTACCACTTCTGGATTGGAATCGAGGAACGAGCTATATATATATATGTGGGCTCAGGGAACGTGTAGACATTTTGGAAGAGCTACATGACACAGAGATTATGCTACTTGAGGATTAGAGCTAAGCATCGGTAGAGATCTAGTGAAGTATACATCCGGGAATGCTTCGACGAGTGCCACGATTCGTCCACGCAGTAGTTTAGTTTAATTATTATTATTTGAGTTGTATTAATTTAGAACTAGAAAGTGTATAAATTATTATTATTGAACAATTGTTACTTCCGTTGTGCAAGTTTGGTACCAATCTGTATTTCGACCAGGCCCACCTGGGTCGGGTTGTGACAGTTACCAACTGTCACAACCCGACCAAGGTGGGCCTGGTCGAAATACAAATTGGTACCAAACTTGCACAGCGGATGTAACAATTACTATAATAAAGGTTTAATACAATTTCTAATTCCAAATGTATACAAATACAATACTTAAATAAATAGTTCAGAAGTATGCAGGGACGAATCGCGGCGGTCGTCGAAGCAGTTGAGGATGTGCAATCCACCAATCAAGCCAATTTCTAACCATGCTTAGCTCTATGCTCTAATCCGCAACTAATATAGTATACCTCGCCTTCGCCATCCTTCCACGAGTTGTACCTGAACACATGCTTAAAAATAGTTTGGGTCAACAATTATGTTGGTGAGTCCGTGTGTGCGTTAAACTGGTTTTAAAATAAGTTTATTGTTCAAAGTCCGGTTTATAAGTTTATGTAGTTTCCCACAAAATAGTTTATAATTCCAAAACAGGTTTAAAAGTTAATACGGTTTAACACATGGTTGCACTGGTGATGTACAAGCCACACCTCAAACCAGACACTGAATCCATCTGCTCTCATTATGGATTCCCATGGCAGAATACGTGTCACAAACCTCAGTGGAGGGTTCCCCGGGTTTCCGGGTCCACTGTGTATGGGGGTTTCCCCAAGTAGTACTACCCACATATTAAGTGGCCCAATCTCCCGTTGGGTTAATGAGTGTGAAGGTTCGGTATTCGAGAGCACACCTTGTCACATCAAACTGGTTTATCATTCTGGTTTTTACACTGGAAGCATATGTTCACCCCAAAACAGTTTAAAACAGAAAAAGGGGAATGGTACACGGGACTCACCTGGTAGTAAGACATAAGTGTAAGACGGAATGCATATTATCGCGTCCTGATATTCTTCCGATCAAGTCCTATGTCAATACACATTGTTAGTCTTGAGTTTATTTGTAATGGTTTCACGTGTGGGACAAGCTCAAGCGTATGGTTCTTATTAATATAGTTCCATGTCTTAATCGCCGAATTCAAGGCTTTGGCATTATTGTCCGAGTTTTACCTATCGAGTTTGGATCTAAGTCTCAATGTTAAACGTCTAAGGTTCCAAGTGATCTATGTTCCAGTATTACTACCATTATCTAGTAATAGCTTATATGTGTATATATACATGTCCACTTATTCCTTAATGTATGTTACTCTAACCAAGTCTGTGTCTTAGATTCCTACCGTCAAGTTCTCATCTTAGAGATTATTGTTTAATGTCCCAATCGTCGAGTCTGTTTCTTATGTCGATTTGTCTAGTCTAAGTCTTCATGTTCGTATGGCTGATCCGTTTATCCAAGTCCACATTCAAGTGTCAAAGTAGTATTTGTTCTATTATATATGTTTAGTATGTGTTGGTTCTATCCACGTCCTGTCCTTCCATTACAACCACCTAATGTTAGTGTCGAGTCTTGTTGTCGAAAGTATTATATGTATATATATATATCAATCCAAGCTTAAGTCTAATGGTCCGAAATCCCTTCCTCGCGAGCTAGTATCCGTATTTGAACCACTTATATCCAATACCAAATCCCAAATGCCACGGCTCCTATTGTTGAGTCCAAAATATCCAACCTAATAGTCAATACTCAATATGCTTCTATGTCCTAGGTCGTCGTTGGTGCTCGTCAAGTCCCACACGTTATGTATAAATAATATTAATGTTCTAATTAATCATAGTTATCGAGTCATAAGGTTCGTTTATACCTCTTGTTCGGGTTTTCGGTTCGCGTTGACTAATGTTAACTTCTGTTGACCGCTGCTGTTAACTATCCCTCAACCGAGACTTGACCCGTCTTTAGATCATAACCCTTGACCTGACCCAACCCTTATCACCTTCGTCATCTGACTAACCTCCATAACTACCATCTTCGCTCTGTGACGGTTCAAATCATCAGCAGTTACCACCATGTGCAACCGCCACTCCTCATCTCCCTTAATCGGCCCTTGTATACATCGGCTTCTTCGAGGTCAGATCTGTCTCAATCGGTAACCCACATCACTGTCATTCGTCCTCTACCTTGCTACCACCACCACCGTTGCAATCATCTTCTTCAGGCTCAACCACCGCCGCCGCAGTCGTCTTCCTCCCTCCTCCGCTTCTCTTTCTCTCTCCGATTACTCTCTCTCTCTTCCTATCTCTAACTTGTTTCCAGTAATCGGTATGTGGGTGTGTGGGTTAAGAGAGGGGTAGATGTATGTGTGTATACAAGATGAGAGAGAGTGACTTGTGTGTGTATTCCAGTGTGTGTGTCTCGTGTGTTTTTAGCAGGGATAAAGGAAATGGGGGTTTGGGATTTTTATACTTAAGGTTGATGGTTTTTGACAAAACCATATAAGGTTTTGTTGGTGTGTTGGCAAAGAATGGGGAGGACAAGTGTGTCCTCCCCAAGTGACTAAGCACAAGGGAATCGGGTGGGTTCGTCATCGGTTTTCGGTTTGGTTTCGTTACGCGTATCTTCGTATAATAATATACTTTATATAATAATTCGTGTTTCGGGTTCAAGATTAGTACACGTGTATGGTAGTTATCTCTATACATTAGTATTAATATTTTATTATGACTTGCTCGATCACCGGTTAAAAATGCGAAAATTTTGGGTCTCAAACCGGGTTGTTACATGGTGAACTCAGGACATCGGGTACCATAATAATGCAACCAAAGGTGAGTTCCGTGTACCATCCCTTCTTTTTGTTTTTATAAATGTTTTGGGGTGAATGCATGCTTCTGTGTACGAACCAGTTTGATGTGACAAGGTGCTCCCGAAACCAGATTCACACTCATTAACCCAAGGGATTGGGCCACTTAATGTATGGGTAGTACTACTTGGGGAATCCCCCACGCACAGTGGATCCGGAAGCCCGGAAAACCCTCCACTGAGGTCTGCGGACCGTTGTGGCATATATTTTGCCATGGGAATCCATAATGGGAGTAGATGGATTCAGTGTTAGGTTTGAGGTGTGACTTGTACATCGCTATGTGTTATGTTGTGATAAACTGTATGAACTTGCTTTTGAAAAGATAAACTGTTTTAGATTTACTTAACTATTACACGGACTCACCAGCGTAATTGCTGACCCAACTCTTTTTAAGCATGTGTTCAGGTATTGCGCTTGGATAATTATAAGGACGAGGTATATGCTTGCTTGTGTGGAATAGAGATTATCGGGATAGAAGATTGAGTTATAAGCATCGCAGATTAGAGATTCTAGAGTAGTGGACGTGTAGAGATCGGATTGACTAGTGGATGACAACCCGCTAGCTGCTTCGATGACTGCCGCGTCTCGACCGGGCATTAGACTTTAGTTATATTTTATATTGTATTTGTATTATTTTGCGACTAAAGGTTGTATAAATATTAAATATTAGTCATCGTTGCTTCCGTTGTGCAAGGTGGAGGGTTTCCCGGGCTTCCGAGTCCACTGCGTGCGGGGGTTTCCCCAAGTAGCGCTACCCACATATCAAGCGGCCCAATCTCCCGTTGGGTTGATGAGTGTGGTGGTATCGGGAGCACCTTGTCACATCATCTGGTTCATCACATTTAACTGGTTCTACCCTGGAAGCATGTATTCACCCCAAAACAGTTAAAATACAAAAAGGGGAATGGTACACGAGACTCACCTGGATGCAATATGGTCGTAATAACATAAGAATAAGCGTCTGACATCACGTTCCGATATCTCCATAAGCGAATCCTAAATCGGTAACATTATTAGTCTTTAGTTCTAATTATAATGGTCATGCGTGGGGATGAGCTTTGGTGTATGGTTTCTATATAATGCAACTCTATGTTTTTCTGTTGTTTCAGCCCTTGGTATGTGTGTATTAGTGCTTTATATCTATTGTATGTTCATAATTCCTAATGGTCGCAAGTATATACGTTCGTACGTACTAGGTAATGGTTTCGGTCTATAGGTGGCGTTTGATCGTTGTATACATTGTGCCCTTGTATCCCAAGTCCTTAACATCAAGTTCGCTTCTTAAATCCAAGTACAAGCTATTGTAATCGAGGATGATTATATACTATGGTAGCATAAATATCAATTAGCTCTAACTATTTCCAAGGCGTCAATGTCTTGAGTTCTAATCCGTATTGCTACTATAGTTCGCTTCTATTTATATATAATCTATACTTGTTATATGTATATATTCTACTATATCCGAGTCTTAATCCCATCGTTCAATACTCAAGTTCAAATGTCCAAGGTAAAGTTTAGGTATATCGCTTTCCACATCATGTGCCGAGTGTCAAAACATCCTAAGTCAAGTACTTAGAGTTCCAAGCTAATGACTTCAATATCCAATCTTCTAGGCGAGATGTCAAACTACTAATCCATCTAACTTATAGCTTTGGTCCGAATAAGCTCGTCAAGTCCCATACGCAAGTTATTCATATATATAAAGAATATAGTTAATACAACTATCAAGCTAGTAGGTCTAGTTATACCTCACACTCGTCTTAGGTTCGCGTCGACTAGGTTCTATCCTGGTTGACTTCTGTTGACCCGCTCATTGACTGACTCGGTTGACCCAGTCAACACCACCATCGCCTTTTGACCCCAACCATCCTGCTCCTTCATCAACTGTGACCCCTTATTAACAACAAGCGACTACTACAACCATCATCCAATATTATCAATCAATATTCACCGGTGACCCAACACGTCAAACCCCTCTTGTGACCACCGCAGAACCATCACATCTGCACCACCATCATCAACCACCTGCGACCACCGAGGCCACCATCGAGTCCAGCACCCAACCACCTCCGCCGCTCACCACATCAGAATCACCACCACCACCTACCCGAGACCACCACCAATAATCACCAAACCCTCAATCATCAACCTTAGATCTGAAATCGAAGAGTAGGGAATAGGTTAAGGTTTCACCTTGGTTTGATGAGGACTCGGTTACAGGGGTGGCGCCGCCGCCTGACCACCGTCGTCTCCGTCTTCCTCCTCCGTCTCTCTCTCTCTCTTCTGCTTCTCTCTTTCTTCCTCTTCGGCTCTGCTCTCTCTCTCTAACCTCTGTCTCTCTCTCGTCTTTCTCTCAGATCTCTCTCTCTCTCTAGCAATAGTAATAAGCAGTAAAAAGGGGGTGAGGGTATTGTGGAGGTGAGGGGTTGTGATGCGGCTGCCGGAGACCCGCCGGAGGCGGTGGCCGGAGGTCCTTCACCTTCCTGCTCTCTCTAAGTTTGGGTGTGTTGTGAAGATGAAATGAATGTACAGGTTGTGTGTGTTGTTTTATAAAGGTAAAAGGGTGTGGGTGTAAGATTATGAGAGTGCCATGGGGCACATGGTACTCATGCCATGTGTCCCATGGTGACTAATCATCACCATTGAGATCGGGTTCGGGTTCGATTCACGTTTTAATTCCGTCTTGCAACGCGTATTATAATAATATTGGTTATATTATTCGGTTCGGTTTTCAGTTTCGCACTTAATAGGCTCGCTCATTATTGGTTTTGGTTCGCTTTTATTACACGATAACAATATTATTACTCGAAAAAATTTTGGGGGTCGGTGCCGGGTTGTTCCATTTTGTCTCTAAAGATGACTAAGCACCCATCACGAGTCGGGTTCGTAACGCGTACTGGTTTGGTCTCGTAACGTGTACTTTCTAATAATGTTTTATATAATTATTCGGGTTTTCGTTCCGAACATGTATCCATAATTATATTCATTTATTGGTTATAAAAAGCGCGAAAAAATTCTGGCCCCTAAGACCGGGTTGTTACATACTCCCCCCGTTAATGGAATTCCGTCCTCGGAATTATTTTAGAGCTATCCATTAAACATGTCGAGTATATTTCATACCTGGATTCGATGTTCAAGTCTACACACCCGTGCGTACATAATTATTTCCTTAAATCTAACCATAATTCATGTGGTTTTACACTAAATCTTATGCCACATTCTAGGTTTGAAATAAATAGTTCAAACTATCGACAAACTAATGTTGGTTCTTGGTTTGATTCTTAGTTTTATTTTTAATGCATCATTGGTGTTTATATATAGGGTGTACCGCAGCTAACCCACCACACCAATGATACTTCGTAAACGTATTGAAAACCTTACCTAACCCTGATAGAAAACATACCTAGAAAACGTATTTTGTCGATAATTCTTATGTGTTTTCTGAAAATTATCAGTTCTTAAGGACTATACTTAGGGTAGGTTAAATACCAAAGTGAAGATCTTATATAATACTAAGTTTTTGGAGCAATATGTTATTCTCAAAAGTTTCCATACTTAATGTTATGGTTAAATTCTTTCTAAACTTGTCTGGAAAATTTTGGAATTCATAAACCTTCGTAATTCCAAGGAAAAGTGGTATAAAGTATGGTGGCAAATTGTCATAAAATATGGAAAAATTATACATCCAAGCGCGTTATATCACTCTTAAACATGCTAGAGGTGCATCACATTTCTATGTAACTTAAGCCTTCGCTTCTTATGGGGTCAAATTGCTATCCTTAAAGATTTTTCCTACTAAACTTCATCTATATTCTCTTGTTCTCGTCCAATATATATACACGTTCTAGTTTTTAAATTATTACAACTCAAATAATAATAATTAAACTAAACTACTGCGTGGACGAATCGTGGCACTCGTCGAAGCATTCCCGGATGTATACTTCACTAGATCTCTACCGATGCTTAGCTGTAATCCTCAAGTAGCATAATCCATGTGTCATGTAGCTCTTCCAAAATGTCTACACATTCCCTGAGCTCACATATATATATATATATACCTTGTTCCTCGATTCCAATCCAGAAGTGGTACCTGAACACATGCTTAAAAATAGGTTTGGGTCAACAAATATGTTGGTGAGTCCGTGTGTGCGTTAAACTGGTTTTAAAATAGGTTTATTATTCCAAAAGCCGGTTTATAAGTTTACATGGTTTTTCACAAAAACGGTTTATCATTCCAAAACAAGTTTACAAGTTAATACGGTTCAACACATGGTTGCACTGGTGATGTACAAGCCACACCTCAAACCTGACACTGAATCCATATACTCCCATTATGGATTCCTTGGCATAATACGTGTCACAAATCTCAGTGGAGGGTTCTCCGGGCTTCCGGATCCACTGTGTGTGGGGGTTTCCCCAAGTAGTACTACCCACATATTAAGTGGCCCAATTCCCTTGGGTTGATGAGTGTGAATGGTATCGGGAGTACCTTGTCACATCATACTGGTTTCTCATTGGTTGTCAAATGGAAACATGCGTTCACCCCAAAACGTTTAATAAAAGTAAAAGAGGGGAAGGTTCACGAGACTCACCTGGAAATAGTGCACACATGTAGTTTATAGTAATCGAAGCGTCCAACATCTCATACTAGTATTATTCTTGGTCAAGTCCTATGTCAACACACATTATTAGTCTTAGGTTCATTTGTAATGGTTTCATGTGTGGGACGAGCTCGAGCGTATGGTTTCTAATCTAGTATAGTTCCATTTCACTATATACATGCATCCACTAAATATACCTGTCGGCTTGCACATACATATTTAGTTAGTAAAGTGTCCGTCGTATTCCCATATCCAAGTGTAATCATATATCTAAGTCTTGAGTCGATATCCATTCTATGCAACCCTTATGTCCAAATGCTTTTTATTAGTATTCTTTCCTATATATATATTTTATGTACTTCACCATATACTAGTTTTAGTCCAATCTGAATCCTAACATCCTAGTCCAAGGTTCATGTCTGTGTCCAATGTCATATCTGTTATCTAATTCTAATTCATATACACATGTATGTACTATAGTACATGTTATTCTAGTTGATTTCATGGTGTTGGATCCCAATATCCAATTCAAGGTATACGCTAATGTCATATCTAACCCATGGTTTCGGTCCGTCACAAGCTCGTCAAGTCCCACACACAAGTTATAGTTAAATTAGTTATAAATAAATAAACAAATATAATTATCGGATTAATGGTTTTGGTTATACCTCGTATTCGGCTCACGGTTCGGGTTGACTCGGTTACCTCAGTTGATCAGGTTGACTTCAGTTGACCGCGTTGACTTCAGTTGACCGAGGTTTGACCCGTCTCTCTAATCTGTTTCTGAACCGGATTAGTTATAACCCAAAACACCTACAACCCTTTCCACAGTTCTATTGCCTATTCTTGTTCAATCCTTACTGACCCCATACTCTATACTCCAATTCTTGCTAGTCACCATCACCACTACTAATAACCATGCTGACAACAATAATCCATCCTACTGGAACCTTATGAAACCATCATCGATACAACAGATGCCATCACCATTTAATACCTGTTATCATCAACTACTATTGGAACCCTAAACCCTCAACGCCGTCGTTCGTCACCACCACAGTTCAACCTTTCATAAAGAAAATAATAAGAATTTATAGTCTTACTAGGTTTGTCGAACCCATCAGTCGTCGCCTCTGTCTCTGTCGCCCTAAGTCCCAAATCGGAGTCCTAGTTGGTAGCCCAGACCACCGCCGCCATCTGATAGTTCCGGCCGGTCAAAGACCAGGCCGGTTCTCCTCTTTCTCTCTCTACCGCTCTCCCTCCTCCGCTCGATTCTCTCTTATGATTATGTGTGTGTTTGCGTCTGTTGTTGAGGGGGATGCCGCTGGTGTGAATTGTCGTAAGTGGTGGTGACCGGTTGTCCTCTACAGCTCCTCTCTCTCTCTTTCCATAAGTCTGTGCGTGTGTGTATTTGTCTGTGGGTGTGGGTTTAGCAGAGAAATAAAAGGGTTGAGAGGCTTGTGGGAGAAGACAAAGGAAATAGGTAAAAGAGGTGGGGTGTACACGTTTGGGGGCAGGTATAAAATGGGAGGGGCATGTGTCCCTCTAGGAGGGTAACACATGTCCCTCTTTTGGTGACTAACCAACTCACGGTCAGGTTCGGTTTCGTAACGCGTACTGGTTCAGTTACTTAATATATTATAGTTCGTGTTTTAGTTTCATACCAAAACATATTGTTTATTACCCACCTTTGGTCGTTATACTTTTAATCGCGAAAATTTTTGGGGCCTAGGACCGGGTTGTCACATTCTCCCCCCGTTAATAGAATTCCGTCCTCGGAATTATTTTCGGGCCATCTATCGTTACACATCCAGTATGCTCCATACTCAGATTCAGTGCTTTGATCTACATGCTCACGTGTACATAATCTTCTCATGTACCGAATTGTAATTATAGCGATTCCATACTAACTTCATACTCCATTTCCGAATTCCTACGTGACATCTTATATAATGTTTGCTACGATCTCCCTTGTCAAGGCATGCTTATTTGTTTCCAATGTGTTTATACTGATATCCTTCATTACTAAGCTTTTGGTATTGTTATAACACTTACGACGTAGTAAGATCTCTCAAGATCAAAAGGATGGTCAGACCTTCTCAGAGCCTAACACCAGACTCTAGGAATAGTGGTAGAATCTAACATAACGCCTAAGGTTTATATTTAAAACACTAGCTTAAATTATTGACAGATTATATACGAACATTGGTTTAATTCTTAGTCCCATTTTCGATGCACCATTGGTGTTTATATATAGGGTGTACCGCAGCCAACCCACCACACCTTTGGTAATCTCAAAAATGTACTAGAAATTTCAGAGGTTATGGTTTGTTTTTGGTTTGATTTTTAGTCTTGTTTCCGATGTATCATTGGTGTTTATATATAGGGTGTACCGCAGCTAACCCACCACACCAATGATACCCCGTGAACGTACTGAAAATCTTTCCAAAAACTTTATAGAAATGTACTTGAAAACATACCTAGTTGAGAAATCTTATGTGTTCTCTAAGAGTTACTAGTCCTTAATATCCTTATTTTGAATGAGTTAAGCACTAAAATATGGTGCAATGAGTTAAGCACTAAAATATGGTGTCATGATCTAGAGATATGTCACTCTTATCCGCTTTTATACTTAATATTTTGGTTAACTCTATCTATACCGTCAGAGCAATGGTTGAATTCTTAAGTCTTTAAAGTTTTCTATGGTACACGGTGTAGGATATGATGACAGGTTGTCGAAAATACCAAAAGGTTAGACGTCTAAACACAATATATTATTCTGAATCAAAATAAAGCGGTACGCATTCCTTTGGTATTTTAAATCTTAACTTCTAATATGGTCGAGTTTCCATCTATAAAATGTTTTCCTTACTAAAGTTCGACTGCATCTTCTTCCTGTCTAATATTCTTCAAAACACTTATCGTGATTATATACACTCCCCCCGTTAGGGCCTAACTATATATCTTTTGATAATTCGTTTCTGTATTAATAGGTTACTAAACCAATCCAAAGGTTTTGACACTAAGGTAAATAAGATGATCAACTAGGATGAAACTTAAGCAATCAAAAGTCTATCTGGAAACCTTCAACAATTCGATAATCCAATGTATTTGACACTAATCTAAAGATATCACGGAACACTAAGGTGATGAAACATATATTAAATCTTAAAAATACCTCTCGCAACATTCAATCTAGATTTCTTCAGATTGAGAAGGATTGAATGTTCACGGTGACTAATGCTTTCTTGCATCTGGGTTACTAACTTTTCAGATAATGCTCTGGAAATATTCTCTAGAATCTGCGTTGTGATTACAATCCAAGAATCTACTGTCCAATGGTTAAACTTGTAATTTGGATCTGAATAAATCGAAAGACGCAACAAGTGATTCTATGCATAACCTATATTAACGAGGACAACCATATATAAGGTAGACAGTAACTATTGATTAAAAGGAAAACTTATCGGATTAGGGGCATCTATTTGCTTGGTTGATCAAGATTCACCTTGGTACTTTGAATTTCTTACAGATATTGCACCAAGTTCTGGTTAGATACCTGGTCCTCATGGTTAGCTCACATTTGATCATAGAAATTATTCACGATTAATGACGTTCATGGTATGCATATATAGATTAAAAGTATAAGTATCACAACGGTCAGGGTTATATTTATATACGTTCTCCCAAAACATACCATTTTGTAATAAATTTAACGATTTCGAACTCCTAAAATGGCCATACAAGTATGTCGTAGGTCTGTTACATTCCTAAAATAGTTCATTTTATCACATGAGTTTACGGTTGCCATGGTCAACACTTAAAATTTTCGCGACTCCCCGAATTTCTTAGAACTTTCTCGTGCCTGTAAATTCACGATTACGTGATATCAAGTGTAATCGTCAATTTACCTCACAAAATTATTCTAGTAATCTCCGTCGTAGTCATAAATTTTAGGTGTCAAACACTGCTCGTATACTGGTTACACTGGTTCTTTACTGGATTTAAGCATTCTGGTGTGTTCAGGTACTCAAGTTTCGACTTATTTTGCGACTACTTTGTCCGGTCTTATGTATGTCCAAGGTATCTCCTAACTAGAAAATCCTCAAATCTTAAACTGCGATCTTTCAGTCGTAGTCTAGGAATTTTCCATAAGGGAAATCCTAGTGTGCTACAACCGCTGCTCTGATACCAACTGTCACAACCCGACCAAGGTGGGCCTGGTCGAAGTACAGATTGGTACCAAACTTGCACAACGGAAGTAGCAATTGTTCAATAATAACAATAATTTATACCTTCCCCTTTTTAATGATTAACTGTTTTGGGGTGAATACATGCTCGTGTGTGTTTTAACTACTTGATGTGACAAGGTGCTCCCAAAACCAGATTCACACTCATTAACCCAAGGGATTGGGCCACTTAATGTATGGGTAGTACTACTTGGGGAATCCCCCACGCACAGTGGATCCGGAAGCCCGGAAAACCTTCCACTGAGGTCTGCGGACCGTTGTGGCATATATTCTGCCATAGGAATCCATAATGGGAGTAGATGGATTCAGTGTTAGGATTGAGGTGTGACTTGTACATCACTATGTTTTGAACTGTGTAAACTTGTTTGGAACTATTAAACTGTTTTGGATTCCCTTAGTTACTTACACGGACTCACCAGCATAATTGCTGACCCAAACTCCTTTAAGCATGTGTTCAGGTACTGCGTTTGGATATTCATGAAGACGAGTTATATACTTGCTTATGTGGAATAGAGATTATCGTGATAGAAGATTCGAGTTATAAGCATCGCGGATTAGAGCTTCTAGAGTTACGGATATGTAAAAATTGGATTGACTAGTGGATAACAACCCGCCAGCTGCTTCGACGACCGACGCGATTCGTCCCTGCATAGTTATTAGTTACTTATTTAAGTTGTATATTTATACTTTTGGATTAGAATTTGTATTAAAACAATAAATATTAGTCTATCGTTGCTTCCGTTGTGCAAGTCTGTTACCAATCTGTCATTTCGACCAGGTCCCTCCGGGTCGGGTTGTTACAGTTGGTATCAGAGCAACGGTTGTAGCAAAATAGGATATCACCCGATATCCTATACCACACCAGAACAATTTAGAGAACTTAGCGTTTAAGGCTCTAAGATTACCTGGCTAGGAAATGCCTTCGAATTATATAAGACCGACTGGAATAAGGAAAGAAATAAGTCGAGACTTGAGTACCTGAACACACTAGAATGCTTACAGGGCCTTAGAACCAGTGTGCGAGCTTTGAGCGATACATGAATGATGACTACGACGGAGACTACTAGAATACTTTCGTGAGGTAAATTGACGGTTACATTTGACGTCATGTAATTGTGAATTTACAGGCCCGAAAAAGTTCTAGGAAATCCGAAGAGTCGCCGAGATTATGAAATGTAACCATGATAACCATGAACTTATGTGAGGAAACGAACTATGAAACGTAGACAAATAGGTGATACACTCGTATGACTCTAGTAAAGGCTTTGAATTAGACACACTTGGTACCGCTTGGCGTGTTATGATAACGGACCTTGTTAGAGGTGTCAACCAAGATAACTACAAACCTAGGTGTAAAAATGGACTACAATGAAATTACAAAGGCTTGATACACTATGGACTAAGAAACACAAGTTATATCTATGTGACTAGAACTCGTTATACATATTGCGACATATTCGATAATGGTATATATATGTGCATACATTTCCATGTATATATCTACATATATATAATATATATATAAAAAAAAGAAAAAAAAAAGAGTATTTATATACGTGTTCTATGATCTTAGTGAATGGTATTATGCTCCACTAACTCTCCATGATTAGGATGTGAGCTAACTTTGGAAGCCAGAAACCTCGCCAAAACTCGGCATTGCAAATTGAAACAACCCGAAATACCAAGGTGAACTTTGAATGACTTAGCAAATGCATAATATGTAAGTTTGCCTTCAAACCAAATAGTTTAAACAATTGTAAGGTTCATATTATGTGGTTCATATGTATGTATAGGTTGAATTTCAAACCAAAGATAAGAAGCTAAAACCAAGGGTTACCAGATTATTTCATTCGGACTTGATTAATACTGATATCTGTAGATTTAAGTTGAGTAGAGTATATTGGAATCATAACCGTATAACAGGTTTTGGAGATGATTAAGGAATTAAATTTCCAAAAATAGTTATGAAAGCTCTCTCACCTGGATTTGACTTGTACTAGTCATTGTAGATTTAAGTTAAATATAGTATACTGGATACATGATCACATAGCAGGTCTTAGGGATGATTTTCAAATATTCGAGATACCAATAAGTTATACTCAAAGACGGTTCGTACACAGTAAGTACCACATCCGGTGACTCGAATAATTAAGATGGAACGTTATATGAGGTAAATGTAGGATTTAATGTATATTATCATGTTGAAATACAAAAATAAATTCAATACCCCATGACATCTATAGATTATTGCCAAAAAAATTGGGATTAGCTTCGTAACAACCAAGCATAGTAATCGGGTTATTTGTAGAGAACCTATTAGAAATATATAGGATGGCTTTAACGGGGGGAGCGGATGCAGTTGTAGTGATCACTCTAAGGGATATTTGACAAGAACCGTAAAACACACTCAAAGTTTAGTAAGAAAAAAAAATTTTGTATGGGTATTAATTTGACCTCATAAGAAAACAAGATCTAGGACGACAAAAAGGGAAGTTACGTATCATTAACATAATTAAGATCAACATAGTGAGTTTGGACGACTAACCTTTTCATGCTTTTTGACAACCTGTCGCCATATTCTATATTCCGTACTATAGTAAACTTTGAAGACTTAAGAATTCGACAAGTTCCTAATGGTATAGATAGAATTAACCCCATTATTGGGCATAGAAACCTGTAAGAATAACATACAACTCTAAGAATATAGTCTTGTATAAGACCCCATTTCGGAAGTTAACCCATACTAAAACGTAATTATTAAGAATAAACAATCATCGGAGCACACATATAGGAAATTTCGGCTAACTTAACTAAGGAAGCCATAGCTGAAATACATTTTCTATCAAGTTTTTGGGAAGATTTTCAGTACGTTTACGAGGTATCATTGGTGTGGTGGGTTAGCTGCGGTACACCCTATATATAAACACCAATGATGCGTCAAAAATAAGCCTGAAAATCGAACCAAGAACAAACCATATGTGTCAAACGTGTGAACCATTTGTTTTAAAACCTGAACATAGCATGAAGTTTAGCATGTAGCCGCTTAAATTACGAATGGGATTAAGAAAATAGTTAGGTACACACGAGTGGGTAGACTCGAACATTGAAACTGGGTATGGAGTATACCGGATATATTTAATGGATAACTCGAAAGTAATTCCGAGGACGGAATTCAAATAACGGGGGGAGAATGTAACACCCCGGTTCGAGACCCAAGATTTTTCGTGCTTTATTATATAATAATGAATAACCAAAACGAATAATAAGTAATATGGTTATGTACGAAATCAAAAACCGAACTATCATATATTAAAATATTATTATCTAACAGGTGTTACGAGACCGGATCAATACGCGATACGAACCCACTCGGTGACCTTTGATTAGTCACCTTGGTGGGGACACTTGTCCCCACCCACACTTGCCATAACCACCACCATGTGTATTTACGTGACACATCAAACACATATATCATTTCTTTATGTTATAAAAAGCCAAGATTTTTGTCTTGTTAAACACACACCAAAACATAACATAGAGAGAGATAGAGTCAGTGAACTAGAAATAGAGGAACCGGTGGGTTCCAGGCCACCGATACCGATGGAACTCCAGCGGAACTACCCCACCTCCTGCACCCGTTGAGTCTAGAGAGAGAAACAGAGAGAGAGAGAGACGCGAGGAAGAAGGACAGAAGCAGAAAGGAGGAGAAGCAGAGCGAAGACAGCGACGGCGGCCTGAGTTCTGATTTAGGGTTCCGGTTAGGGGTCAAGGTTATGCGATGGTGGCTGGTGGCGATAGGTATGGTTACGGGTCAGGGTACCGGGTTAACTCGGTTTGACTTGAGTAACTTTATGGAACCCAGGTCTATAGAAATGAGTATTATGATTATGACTGTTGTTGTTGTTAACAAGAGATGGGAGCAGTTATGGTGGTCGATGATAATGATGGTCGACAAAGGTTATAACAGTTGTGGTAGATCATGGTTGAAGTAGGTAATGTCCATAGTGAATTAAGGAGATAGATTAGATGGTGGATGGTGTAGAGGGTTCGGGTCTAGAAGCAATTCAAGGGATGTTGACCCAGTCATCAGAAGTCAAGCTCGAGTCAACATTAGACAACAGCAATCAACTTTGGAATAGGAAGTTGGAAAGGTATAACCGAGTTCGAGAGATATTTAACATTCTATATATTTATTATTTGCATGTAAGCACATGTGTGAATTAGACGAGCTTATTATACCAGGACCCGACTCGATCCCGCAAATGAAACTCAATAGTTAATCGATGATAAGATTTATATGAGTATTATGTGACCACCAATGTTAATGGTATAGATTAAGTACGGATAACATAACAAACTAACAATAGTTATTTATATATATACTATTTGGGACTTGAAAATATATATATAAGATAACTGACTATAGTCATAATATTGATGATAATGGAAAATTTAGACAAATGGGCACTACTATACAAATGATGCAATATACGGATGTTAATAAAGTTGACAATTAAGACTTGGATATTTACACTATTCAATTACAAAAGCTACAATAATTCCTAATACGAACATAGTTCGTATAGGATTACGTTACCATGTTAGTATTTACAATTAGCACTACTAGTGACTAATACATGGAACCGTATACTCATGTATACGAAACCGTTACTAGGCGTCGTTTGGGATAACTAGAATTGTGAACCAACCAACTAGTACACTAAATCAACGTTAACCAATAAAGGTTCAAGCTCGTCCACACATGTAGCCGCGACACTCGGTTACACCCACTAATACTTGTGACAATGATAGGACTTTGCATATAAAGGGTAAACGGATCTAAAACCCGGGATGTTGTAAGATCATGCGTACCAAAGGTGAGTTCCGTGTACCTTCCCCTTTTTAATGATTAACTGTTTTGGGGTGAATAAGGGGGGGAGAATGTAACAACCCGGTTTGAGACCCAAAATTTTCGCATTTTTAACCGGTGATCGAGCAAGTCATAATAAAATATTAATACTAATGTATAGAGATAACTACCATACACGTGTACTAATCTTGAACCCGAAACACGAATTATTATATAAAGTATATTATTATACGAAGATACGCGTAACGAAACCAAACCGAAAACCGATGACGAACCCACCCGATTCCCTTGTGCTTAGTCACTTGGGGAGGACACACTTGTCCTCCCCATTCTTTGCCAACACACCAACAAAACCTTATATGGTTTTGTCAAAAACCATCAACCTTAAGTATAAAAATCCCAAACCCCCATTTCCTTTATCCCTGCTAAAAACACACGAGACACACACACTGGAATACACACACAAGTCACTCTCTCTCATCTTGTATACACACATACATCTACCCCTCTCTTAACCCACACACCCACATACCGATTACTGGAAACAAGTTAGAGATAGGAAGAGAGAGAGAGAGAGTAATCGGAGAGAGAAAGAGAAGCGGAGGAGGGAGGAAGACGACTGCGGCGGCGGTGGTTGAGCCTGAAGAAGATGATTGCAACGGTGGTGGTGGTAGCAAGGTTGACGACGACTGACAGTGATGTGGGTTACCGATTGAGACAGATCTGACCTCGAAGAAGCCGATGTATACAAGGGCCGATTAAGGGAGATGAGGGGTGGCGGTTGCACATGGTGGTAACTGCTGATGATTTGAACCGTCACAGAGCGAAGATGGTAGTTATGGAGGTTAGTCAGATGACGAAGATGATAAGGGTTGGGTCAGGTCAAGGGTTATGATCTAAAGACGGGTCAAGTCTCGGTTGAGGGATAGTTAACAGCAGCGGTCAACAGAAGTTAACATTAGTCAACGCGAACCGAAAACCAGAACAAGAGGTATAAACGAACCTTATGACTCGATAACTATGATTAATTAGAACATTAATATTATTTATACATAACGTGTGGGACTTGACGAGCACCAACGACGACCTAGGACATAGAAGCATATTGAGTATTGACTATTAGGTTGGATATTTTGGACTCAACAATAGGAGCCGTGGCATTTGGGATTTGGTATTGGATATAAGTGGTTCAAATACGGATACTAGCTTGCGAGGAAGGGATTTCGGACCATTAGACTTAAGCTTGGATTGATATATATATATACATATAATACTTTCGACAACAAGACTCGACACTAACATTAGGTGGTTGTAATGGAAGGACAGGACGTGGATAGAACCAACACATACTAAACATATATAATAGAACAAATACTACTTTGACACTTGAATGTGGACTTGGATAAACGGATCAGCCATACGAACATGAAGACTTAGACTAGACAAATCGACATAAGAAACAGACTCGACGATTGGGACATTAAACAATAATCTCTAAGATGAGAACTTGACGGTAGGAATCTAAGACACAGACTTGGTTAGAGTAACATACATTAAGGAATAAGTGGACATGTATATATACACATATAAGCTATTACTAGATAATGGTAGTAATACTGGAACATAGATCACTTGGAACCTTAGACGTTTAACATTGAGACTTAGATCCAAACTCGATAGGTAAAACTCGGACAATAATGCCAAAGCCTTGAATTCGGCGATTAAGACATGGAACTATATTAATAAGAACCATACGCTTGAGCTTGTCCCACACGTGAAACCATTACAAATAAACTCAAGACTAACAATGTGTATTGACATAGGACTTGATCAGAAGAATATCAGGACGCGATAATATGCATTCCGTCTTACACTTATGTCTTACTACCAGGTGAGTCCCGTGTACCATTCCCCTTTTTCTGTTTTAAACTGTTTTGGGGTGAACATATGCTTCCAGTGTAAAAACCAGAATGATAAACCAGTTTGATGTGACAAGGTGTGCTCTCGAATACCGAACCTTCACACTCATTAACCCAACGGGAGATTGGGCCACTTAATATGTGGGTAGTACTACTTGGGGAAACCCCCACACACAGTGGACCCGGAAACCCGGGGAACCCTCCACTGAGGTTTGTGACACGTATTCTGCCATGGGAATCCATAATGAGAGCAGATGGATTCAGTGTCTGGTTTGAGGTGTGGCTTGTACATCACCAGTGCAACCATGTGTTAAACCGTATTAACTTTTAAACCTGTTTTGGAATTATAAACTATTTTGTGGGAAACTACATAAACTTATAAACCGGACTTTGAACAATAAACTTATTTTAAAACCAGTTTAACGCACACATGGACTCACCAACATAATTGTTGACCCAAACTATTTTTAAGCATGTGTTCAGGTACAACTCGTGGAAGGATGGCGAAGGCGAGGTATACTATATTAGTTGCGGATTAGAGCATAGAGCTAAGCATGGTTAGAAATTGGCTTGATTGGTGGATTGCACATCCTCAACTGCTTCGACGACCGCCGCGATTCGTCCCTGCATACTTCTGAACTATTTATTTAAGTATTGTATTTGTATACATTTGGAATTAGAAATTGTATTAAACCTTTATTATAGTAATTGTTACTTCCGCTGTGCAAGTTTGGTACCAATTTGTATTTCGACCAGGCCCACCTTGGTCGGGTTGTGACAGTTGGTTGCTCACAGAAGTGGTAATGTGTATGTAGTTGATATGTTAAAGGACAATCCTATGGCAAATGTCTGCCTGTTTTCTGCTGCCTCTACCAAAGAGACAGAATTGTGGCATAGGAGATTGGGTCACACCAACCTCCAAACTATCAAATCTCTCTCTAAACAAAACAGGGGTTTGCCACCAAAGAATTCAAATGTGATGAGCATTGTGTTTCCTGCTTAAAAGGAAAACAACACAAAAGCTCTTACAAATCCATTGATGAGTCCAAAACCAGTCAATGTCTACAACTGTTGCACATGGACTTGTTTGGCCCAGTTAAAATCATGAGTCTAAGAAGAAAGAGATTTTGTCTTGTCATAGTTGATGATTTTTCTAGGTTTACATGGACTTACTTTTTACACTCTAAGGATGAGACTGTAGGTATCTTGAAGGACTTTGTCACCAAAGTTGAAAAACAATATGACTTGCCAGTAAAAGTCTTTAGAAGTGACAATGGAACAGAATTTAAAAATAAGGAGCTGGATGATTTCTGTGTGTCAAAAGGGATTGTAAGGCAGTACAACATCCCAAGAACACCAGAGCAAAATTGGGTGGTTGAGAGGAAAAATAGAACTCTTATTGAAGCTGCAAGAATCATGCTAGCAGATTCTGGTTTGCCACTGTCCTTCTGGGCAGAAGCTGTAAACATTGCTTGCTATGTTCAAAACAGAGTTTTGATCAACCCAAGACATCAAAAGACTGCTTATGAAATTCTGTTCAAAATCAAACCATTAATCTCATTTTTCAAAATCTTTGGCTGCCCATGTTTCATTTTAAATCTTAAAGATTCCATTTCAAAATTTGCAGCCAAAGTAGATTGTGGATATTTTCAGGGATATTCGTCTACTGATAAGGCCTATAAAGTGTTTAACACAAGGACCAAGACAATAGAAGAAACTCTGAATGTTAAGTTCAATGAACTTTCATCCTTAAAAATCCCAGCAAATCCTGCTGAGTTGTTTGATTTAGATAAATTCAAATTTGAAGATATTACTGTCAAAACTAAGAGTGCAGGTATTTCACAATCTCCACAACAAGACTACAGAACAGATGTTGTGATTCCAAATCACTATCAAGTCTATTCCGCATCAAAGACGTGGTTGTTCAAAACAATTGTCAAAACTCTGTCACAGCTGAGTCAAGCCACTGTTGGCCAGTCTTACCCTCAAACCACTGCTTCACCTTTTACATCCACTGCTCAATCATCTGTTGACAAAAGTCAAACATCTGTTGACAAGAGTCAGTCCAATTTTACATCACTTGGACCCATTCCTCCACCACCATTTCAAACATCTGTTGACACTACAGAAGTGCAAACAGATGTTATGTCAACAGAGTCACAAAACCTCTGTCCTTCACCTCAAAATGCCATCATACCATATCAGGGAGATTTAATCTACCTAAGAGCTCATCCACCAGACTCAATCATTGGCAACATCAGAGAGGGTGTGCTCACAAGAAGCCAATCATCAAATATCTGTCTTTTTGCAGGCTTTTTATCTCTTACACAACCTGTCAAGTACCAAGAGGCGCTAAAAGACAACAGTTGGGTAGAAGCTATGTAAGAAGAGCTCCTTCAGTTTAAAAGACAACAAGTATGGGAACTTGTACCATTGCCTAAGGATGTTTGTCCAATTGGCACAAAATGGGCCTTCAAAAACAAAACTGATGAAAGGGGTATAGTTGTCAAGAATGAAGCTAGACTAGTGGTTCAAGGCTTCAGACAAGAAGAGGGGATAGACTTTGATGAAACCTTTGCTCCTGTAGCTAGGTTAGAAGCTATCAGACTTTTCTTAGCCTTTGCTGTCAACCACAACATCAAGGTGTATCAGATGGACATCAAATGTGCATTCCTATATGGAAAAATTCAGGAGGAGGTTTATGTATGTCAACCACCTGGTTTTGAAGACATATTCCATCCTGATTATGTCTACAAGCTTAATAAAGCCTTGTATAGACTCAAGCAAGCACCTAGAGCCTGGTATGAAACTCTTTCCACCTTTCTATTATCCATTGGTTTCACAAGAGGTAAAATTGATAAAACCTTATTTTTAAAATGGAGAGGGAAAGATCTAATGATAGTTCAAATATATGTGGATGACATCATTTTTGGATCCACATGTAACAAAATGTGTGAAGAGTTTAGGGAACTCATGACAGCAGAGTTTTAAATGAGTGCTATGGGTGAACTTCAGTGCTTCCTTGGACTTCAAGTGAAGCAGCTGCAAAATGGCACATTCATTCATCAAAACAAATATGTGAAAAACTTGTTAACTAAATTTGAAATGAATGACTGTAAGCCATGTAGTACACCCATGAGTAGAGTCAAGCCACTCACTATTGATGACAAGGATGAACTGGTTGATTAGACACACTACAGATGCATGATTGGGTCTTTATTGTACTTAACTGCATCTAGGCCAGACATTATGTTTGCCACCAGTGTTTGTGCAAGATCCCACGCTTCACCCGGAAAGTCAAACCTTATTGCTGTGAAAAGGATATTCAGATACCTAAAAGGTGCTCCCACACTTGGTATCTGGTATCCTGCTAATGAAAACATTGAGCTTTCAGGTTATTCAGATAGTGACTTTGCTGGCTGCCACACCACAAGGAAGTCTACATCAGGAGGGTGCCAGTTTCTAGGGAATGCCTTAGTTTCTTGGCAAAGCAAAAAGCAAGCAGCTGTTTCAACTTCAACAGCTGAGGTTGAATACATTGCTGCTGCAAGCTGCACAGCCCAACTCATGTGGCTTCAAAATCAACTGCTGGATTTTAGGATAACTGCACTAAAGACTCCATTTATGTTGGACAGTCAAGCTGCTGAAAATACCATCAAAAATCCAGTCTCTCATTCCACTACAAAGCACATAGACATCAGACATCACTTTGTCAGAGATAGCTATGAAAAAGGTTTGATTTCTCTACACCATGTTCCAACAGAGGATCAGTTGGCAGATGTGTTGACAAAAGCTTTAGACACATCCACCTTCACAAATTTGATTTCCAGAATTGGTATGATAAACATGGACTAAACAACAAAAATGTTTTAAATAAAACATTAAAATGTTTTCAGAAAATCAAAAATTAATCCTTAAAATAGCCCTCTGGTTGAAAAATCTGTTTCAAACATCTGATCAGATAAAACAACCACTGTTTCACCCTATCCACTGTTGGTTGAAAAATCTGTTTCAAACCTCTGATCAGATTATATAACCATTAATATTATATATATATATATATATATATATACCTATATAGGGTAGGGTTCCTGTAGGAAAATTGGTTTGTGTGAGAAGTGTAGGAAGGATTAAAAATTGATATGTATGCATCATTTTTTTGGACGTTTTCATGATGTTTTAGATTGTTTTGCTTAGAAAAACAACAAACATAACAATTAATAACCCAAAACAATGTATTTTAGGCTTAAAACATAAAACACTATGTCAATAACACTTTAGCAGAGTGTTTTAAGTAATTACTAGGGTGTTTTATCTCTAATTTAAATTTAATGACTATAATACATTGGATTGTGTTTTAATTTTTTGTATATTGTTGTGTTAAGTGTTTTTCAAGCCAAAACAACCCAAAACATCATTCCAAAATCAAAAACATGATAGCTACATGTCAATTTCGAATCCTTCCTACACTTCTCACACAAAACAATTTTCCTACAGGATCCTCTACCTATATATATATATATATATATCTATACATATATCTGCATAAAAAAACCTTAAGTGCTGTTAGCATCAGCACTTTGGTAAAACAACAGTTGTTTGCAACAGAATTTTGCAACAGCTGTAAACCACCAGATGTTTGCCACGCCTGCTCTCAAAAGCAAAGTTTTGGCCACATCAGCGGTTTCACCAGAGGTTATAAAAACCCTGTTTTACCACAACAGTTGTTTCACCGTCTCATTGTATTCAAAATACTCTAACCGCATTCTTCTTCCTAAAACCCTTACTCAAATTCCACTCACTGTCACACTCGAAATCCATTTCAATGGATCTTCAAACCAAAGCCACACATAATTATCTTCCATATCTGGTAAAAACAGATGACAACGTTCCATTCCATTCCACCATCGACATCATTTTAAATTCCAAATACCTAACAATTCTCACCACTGATGCTCCCATTCATCTTGAAACCCTCCAAGAATTTTGGTTGAAAGCTGAAGTTTTGCTTCAAGACAAAAAGCCTACATCCATTATCTCAAAAATTGGAGAAACAAGTATCTCCATCACACCTGAATTAATATCCATAACCTTCTCCCTCAATAATCTGTTAGGTAAGGACTCTTTTCCTAAAACAGCGCTTCACACAGAGTTTCAGGAAAGAGGGTATGATGCACAGATGACTGGGTCAACCCTTTTCAAAAATTTTTTCCCACCAGTCATGAAATTTTGCTTTCATACTCTCCTTCTCTGTGTCTCAGCTAAGACCACATCCTTTAATGAAATCCCATTAAGGATACAGTACTTGGGTTATGCTATGTTGTCAGACTCTGACTTCAATTTATCACAGGGACTGTTTATGGACTTAGTTTCAAATGTGAAAGTCATAAAGTTTGGGTCAAATAATGCTTTTCTGATTTACCCACGAATTTTAAGTGTAATTCTTCAAAAGGTTTTACCAGAAAAAGATTTCAAAAAGGGTGAGTCTTTTCAAATGAAGAGTCTAACTGATGAAACTTTTGCTAGAATACTGGGTTCTACTACCCAAGAAAAGGTGTCAAAAGTGTCCAAAGTTTCAAAAACACAAACAAAGAGGTCCAAGACAACAACTGTTGTTCAAACCTCAGTTGTTGAGCCCACTGCTCCTGGTGATCATGGCACTACATCCAGTGCTGTGAAACCCACACCAACCACTTCCAAAAGAAAACGTCCATCCACAAAAACCACCTCTACACCTAAAAAGGGATTTCTTGAAGATGAGATACCAGAAGAAAACCCTGTTGCAACACAAAAGCAACCAGAAACCACTGTTGTTACTTCCTCACAATAGTTGGATACATCTCAACCTAAATAAACTCCTCATGCATCCTCACAAAAGGATCATGTTGTAAGCCAAAGGGAACCACATCATGATACATTTGAGTCACTTGACCATATGTTCACAAGCCCCTCTCCCAGGGCTAATTCTCTTTTCACTCCTCCACCTTCACCAACACATGTCCCTCAAACTATGCAACCTCTGTTTGAAGCTATTGATAAAACTCAGGATAATCCCAGTTCCTCTCGTTCACCCACTAATGAGAGTATACCTCCACAAGTGACTGGGACTGAGGAAAATCAATCAGCTAACCAACAAACAGTAGAGGAGGTTACACTCCCATAGTTCAATGCAACTCTAGGTGAGTTTTCAAGAGAAGCAGCCACTACTGATGTAGAGACCATTGTCTCACAACAGGACAGTGGTTACATGACTAAGTCTTCCGTGAAGGCAACAACTGATGAGGCCACCATTGTGTCCCCAAAATCAGTTGGAAGTCCCCAGAACCAAGACCAATGGGCATCTGGTTCTCATTCTTTGGACTCACCTCCTAGGACTGAACCAGTTAAAACTACCATTGGTAGGAATCCAGATGATCCTATTAACTTAGGTGATGGATTAAAATACCAAGAATTGACGGATAGATTACAGTCCATTGAAACCTCTGTTGCTGATATCAAATCAGATATCAAGACAATTTTGGAATCCTTGGCTACTCTCACCAAGAGTCAACCATCCACAGCTGATATTGCTAGTGAGCTATGGAAATATGTTTCCCCCATCATCATAGCTCACAGAAAACTAGCAGATCAGACTCAAGAAACCTACATGCAAATGATCAGAAACATGGTGGATGCCATGTTCAATGACACCAAAGCAGACATCAAAGTTATCAAGGAACACCTGCTGAAAACTACTGGCTCTGCTCCTACCACAATTCTCAGAGATGATGATAATGATGCATTCACTACTGATGATGCCAAAAAGGGGGAGAGTGGCAGAGATAGATTGCCAAAGCTAGATCCCTTTGGTTGTCCACCCTCACAAAAGGGAAAATCAAAGCCTGCCAACAAACCAGAGTCTACTCACACAGCACCACAACAACAACCACAACCAGGTGTTCAAACCTCTGCTGCTACTGAAACTGTCAAGACCAGCAAAGCAAAGGAAGTTGATACCTCTGCTAATGAAAAAGCTGAAAAGGCTACTGAGGATAAGCTAAAGAGGGCTGACACTTTGGAAGTTAAAGCAGAACGGTTGGTGCAGCTGAAAAGGGAACAACAACAGGAAGTTGAAGATATAGGTTCTTCCAAAAGAAAGAAAATCTCTGCTAAACATACCAGAAAACCACCATCTAAACTCTCTGCTGAAACCACTGCTGCCAAAACCACTGCTACCAGAACCACTGCCACCAAAACCACTAATACCACCACAACATCTGAACCTATCACCACAACCACCAAACCAACCACCAAACCTACTACTACAACCACTTCACAACCAAAATCCCAAACAACTGCTGGTTCTATAAAAGAACCAATAGATGTTAACACAACCACTGCTACAACATCACCATCACCAAAAATCTTGTACAGCAGGAAGAGAAAATCTACCTTTGTTGTACAAGATGAAAATATTCACATCACACCACCTAATACTCTAACCACACAATCTACACCCTTAAATTCGATTCCACTTTCATCATTCTCACCACACACTTCACAGTTCACATCACATAGACCACCACCAACCATTACAACATTGGCTGAGAAGTATCCTCTTGAACTTGATCTACTCAAGGGGGAATTACAATCCTTTTACAATAGTGATCAGCCATCTGAAAGATCTTTCCGATCTCTTCCAAATTTTCCTGTTCCCCTAAACATGGATACCTATTTGAAATACAAGGCTGAACAGGCAGATGCCATCATCAACGAGAAATGCAAAGGGAAAGATGACAGGAGTGCTCAAGGCATCCATTCAGCAGAGCTTAGCAAATTGAGAAGGATTGAAGATTTTGCTAAGACCCTGAGCAACTCTATGTCTACCATGCCTCTCAGCAGTGACTTGGAAAGGGAGGTTAGGGAGTCACTTCTTGAACAAATCTTGTCAACCATGCCTTATAAAGCAAACAAGAAAGAGTTTGCAGGCTGGACCACTCATGCTCTCAGAGAAGAACTCATAAGAATTGAGGACATGGCTAAGAATCTCCTAACAAAGGTCTCTGCCCCTGACTTTAGCAAAGGCATAGATCCAGCCAGAGCCTTAAAGTTCAGAAGAATGAGACAAGAGATTGTGGCTGCAGACTATGGGGAGATGAAGTCTGTTGCAAGATGGTCAGAGCTAAGGTTGGTTGAGACTTACAAAAAGTTAGAAGAAGACAGGAAGAAAGACCCTACCTTGCCCAGAAAACCTGTCTATGCTGATGATCCTGTGTTAAGGAAACCTCAACAGGCTTTTACTTTAGACAACTTACTTGATACTTCTGATCTATCTATTGCTGCAAGAAGACAATTCAAGAAGCAGAAGGAAATGTCAGAAGAAGATCAGAAAAGGTTTGCTGATACTTTTGTAAAGGAGGGCCTCTTTAACCATGTACACTACTTCTTTGATCCCACCTCTGATAAGCTCAGAGAACTCATTGGGAGACCTCCTTCACCTAACTCATCTAAAATAAAGGTGCATCGCAGCAAATCCACTGATTCTAAAATTCTAAAATTCTAAAATGGAAGGTCAACAAAGACACCCATGAATTGACTCTGCTCAGATCAGATGGAAAGATTCAAAAACTTAGCATGGATGATGCACATGGCCTGTGTGCAGAAGATCTCCAAACATTGTTGAATCTTGAGCTAGAAAGAGATGCTGAAGACCTATTCTCATTGAGCTTTGAGTTACAACTCAAAGGTCAAATAAGAGAAAGTCTGATGAGGAATAAAGATCAATAATAAAGCCAAGTTTTGGCATCATCTGTTCTAGGGGGAGATTGTTGGGTCTGCTGACTTGGAGAAGAACAGATGATTAGAAAGCCAAAATATACTACTTAGTTGATCCTTTGAATAAACAGTATTTACAAGATACTTCTCCCAAAAGACTGTTGATCCTAACATCTGCTACACTGAACAACTGTTGGAAACAACTGCTGCTGCAAAGGACTGCTGGATAAACAACTGCTGACTAAAGATCTGATGAAGAACAACTGCTGATTAAAGTACTGAAGACTAATGGTCTGTTGGAAACAACAGCACTTTGGATCCAACAGATGATACAAGACCATCAGAGTTTTCCTCAACAGCAGTTTACCTTAGCAGTGTTTTCAATGTAACAGTAGATTATATTTAACAGATGTTTTATGTTGGTATTCTGTTAGAGGTCGTTGTCTTAGGTGACGTCAGCTTAGATCATCAGAGGTTTAGATTTGTCTATAAATAGAACAGTGATTGTATTGTTCTATTTATCACTCAAAACATTCTCTTAGACAAACAATCATAGAGTGATCAGGCTGAGGGGGAATACTTGTAATATTGTAATTTTTCAATTAATGAAAGCTTTCGATTAAAAACATTTATTCTCTTGTTTTGATTATAGTTTATCATTCCGCTACACTTTCCATTTATATTCACTTCATTTATTTCATTGTTTATCTAAACAAATCAAAACAATCAAACTCAGATCCTAACATCTTCTCATACCATTATAAATACAAACATTGCATCAAATTCATAACTCACCAACTCATACAACCCTTTGCATAGAACTCAAGGACATCTACAGGTATTCTTTATTTTTTATTTGAGTTGTTCATTATTGTTAATACTTATTTTAAAAAAAAAAATTGTAGTTAATGAGAGTAATAGACATTCTTTAATTAAGATGGTTTGACCTCAAAATCATATTCAGTATAGTTCTTTGTAACCTTTCTGTTTAAACAGAATGATAAACATTCTTTTATTAATTATTAAACTAACAACTTCTTTATGTTTTATCTTAATCGTAATGGATGTTTTTTTTTCTTAAATATTTATGTTTTAGCTGAAACGTAACCTTAACAGCTACAACTTTTTAATGCCGTATTAAAAAGTTTGTGTATTTCCTTTTTTTACTTAAATTTAAAACTATTTTTAACACATAAAAATTCTTTTCTGTCTTTAAATTGTAATTTTGAAAATTGTCTAACACAAACCTTAAAAGTTAGTTATACTATCTTTTGTCCATTAATTGGTCTTTATTTTTATGTATTTAGGCTATTTGGTGTGCACCCGGGGAGGAGACCGGGGAGGTGAGGTGGCGTCGGGGAAACCGGGGAACACCGCCCCCCGTAAACTTTTCGGGGAAAACGTGGAAAAAGCACCGAGGCCACTGAATGCTTTGATTGGCTAATTTTTTTTTTTAAAATCAAACTTTAATAATAAAAAAGAAGGGGGAAGAAGGAGAATACCATTTCCAAACTTTGGGGGAGGAGAAGGGGGAAATGACGTGGCGCTGACGTGGCACTTGGGGGAGTTGGGGGAAAGGGGGCACACCATATAGCCTTATAAATATACTTAAAATAGGGATGATGGTGTAATTATTAGAAAGTTTATTGACTTATTGAAAATATAGTTAATTTTTAAAATATTTTTGTTTGTGTAATGTTTTTGAGTTTAACAATCTAGCCATTTTATTTAATCTATTTTATGAGTGTCACTAGTTGTTATTTTATAAAATATGTATATAAAAATTTTATATTTTCCACATCTTGAATGTGCCATGTGGCATCATGTGAAGCTCTCTTTTAAATTATTTATTTTGTTTTTTAAATAAAACCTATATTTATATTATTTAAATTTCAAATATGTTAATTAATATCTTTTCCTTATTTTTCCTTCACATTTTTAAATATTACTCAACTACTAATTATTTTTTTAAAATTTCAAATATGTTAATTAATATTTTTATCTTTATTTTCCCCTCACAATTTTTAAACGTTAGTAATCTTTATATATGACATTTTTTAGAAAAAAAGTTTTACACCAAATTAACGAGGGCTTTATTATCTTTCCAACGAGTACCATAGTGCTATAAAAAAACGAAAAAATATTTTTAGTGAGTTTTACGTTTGTTATGCTTTCTTCTTTATCATATTTTATTAAGTCATATTAGATATTTCAACCCCGTGATCTTCCCGGGGTAATCAGCTAGTGTGTGTGTGTATATATATATATATATATATATATATATAGGGGAGGATCAAATGAGAAAAATCTTAATGTGAGAAAAAAAAAGAAGAAATGAAACATTAATACTTTAACTCTTAGTACATTAATTATTATCTCTTTAATTAATTAGTCATTAATACTTTATCCTACACATTATCAAATTTTGTCCTACACATACCAAAATGTATCCTACACATATTGAGATTATCATACGTTAATCCTACATATATAGAAATTCTACCTACATTTGTCCTACACATATCGAAATCATCATTCATTGTAAATTTGGATTGATATAAAAGAATATGTTTTGAAATTGAATTATGAGTTTCATTAATTTAACTAGTTTAGGGGGTTACAAAAAATTAATCATTTATTTAACATTAAGTACAATTATTATATGAAGGATTCCTATTGGTTTAAATTTGTTCTTTTTCTTCTTATAATACTTTTTCTTCTCATTTGAACTCTCCACTATATATATATGTATAGGTCAAGTATAAAATGAAAACCCACTTGAGTTGAGAAAACCTTGGAAACCCATGTAAAAGATTATTTTATTCTTTTGAAAAAAATAACCAATGTAAAATACATGTTTTTAAGTGTTTTTGGCCAAAAAAATAAAAGAAGCGCCGAAGGGATTTTTTTTAAAAAAATAAACAAAGCTGCGAAAACACATGTTTACAACAGCTTTTATAACAGCAAATAGCTGAAAACATATGTTTTTTAGCAACTTTGTTTATTTTTTTTAAAAAAATCCCTTCGGCGCTTTTTATATTTTTTGGCCCAAGATGCTTAAAAACATGTTTTTTACATTGGTTATTTTTTTCAAAAAAAATAATGATTTTTTACGTGGGTTTCCAAGGTTTTCTCAACTCAAGAGGGTTTTCAATTTATCCTTCCCCTATATGTATATATATATATATATATATTACCTTGATATCTTGCCACAATTCTTCCCATTTTTGTTTTCCAAATTTAGCTTGCGGAATATGATATGAAAATTCTGCTTTTAACATCACTCCTAACCACGAAGTGAAATCGTTAGCATTTTTCCCAATTGGTTACATTAATTGGTTAAGTTCAATTAAAAACTCGCAATCTTTCTTCGAAAATTTGGCTGCCCCTCGTTTCCCATCTTTTCCGCGTTTAGACATTTCAAATAACCTAAACAATAAAACAAACATAAATTAACAAAACAATAATAGCCAATATAGTCGACAGACAACCCTACAAATTCATAAATACATAACTAACCAATAATGGCCACTTTTACATGATTCTTCACTAGACTATTATACACATAATCAGAAAAATTCACATATAAAATTCAAAATGGAATCCAGGGACCACAAGTGAATCATATTCAGCATCACATATATATTAAAAGATGTATGCTTTTAAAAAAGTATACTAGATCCAAAAAAGTTGTTTTAACATTATACTCATACACAACAAATTCACGCACATACAAATTCCAACATAGAAAGACTACACGTGGAATGAAATTCGGGAAAATACAACTTTAACTACTTTATGTATATACAAATAAGCCCGTGATAACATAACCATAGATACTCCAGCAACCTAAATTCACCACATCACATATTCAAAACAAGACATAATCAAGAATCAATATCATCTAAAAAGCCTACAAAAAAAAATTAATGAAAAACAGTAAAAGATGAATGTTAAAGATCAAATCAACCGCATATTACTCCAAAACAATCATAGATATTCATGTAGTTGTACGAACCAGTTCGAATTTTCAAAGAAGACGGTCGCTAGGTGAGAGGATCAGTACTTCTGATCGAGAAGAGGAACGGTTTTGATTGAGGGTTTTGATCGAGCAGAGGAGCACAAGGTGGGATGTTGGTTTGATCCAAAAGAGGGACGGTTGTAAGGGTATCGGGCGGGGGCTAGGGTTTTTGATCGATGTGGGATGTTGTTTGGGCAGAGTGGGGTTTAGTTGGTGGGTTTGTTTTTTGGGAGCCTTTAATTGTTTTTTATGTGTTTCATAGGCGGCTATTGTAACACCCCAACCGATGGCGGAAACATCGAGGTGTCAATAGCACATGGACTAAAAGTGTAAATATTGATATATTAATTACATAGTTTATACATTGAATTGAAATACAACGATTCTAAATGCCAACTAACAGAAATACAAAGAAGCCAAAATCTAAGTAAAATTCCAAAAGCTTAAAAGTCATCTCATAAGAACCTGAAACATGTACGAAAATAATTTGGTCAATACAAAAATGTATTGGCAAGCATACCCTATTTGAATACATATAGAAAAGTGTTTCGCAATATATGTGCTATGATATTGTAATATGTACAAGGGTCAAAATCAAGCCTCACATCGTTCAATAATCGTTCACACATCGTTCAAGAAAAACCATAACAATGACCAAGGACTTAACTCGTTCACGTAAGTAACCAAGGGAAATAATTCGTAGTACTACTCATTGTTAGGTGCGGCCCAAAGGTTAATGACTTTGACAAATCGTTCATACAATTCACACAAAACATATCAAGAGCACATTGCTTTGTAAATAACATACGTATGTTTAATAATAAATGTACATGAGTCATCCCAAAAAGTAAAACAGTAAAAAGGGGAAAGATATACTCACAGTTTGCAAAAGCGATCCAACTTAAGCGGTAGTGAGCTAAGTAATGGGAATTCCGAGGAATTCAACATCGCGTTAGACATTCGAAACTTCGACGTGCAGGTCTGAAACTTTGAGAGCTGATTACTTCGAATCTAGACTCGATTATGATGTTTATTTTGTGGGTTTGTGAAGGGTGTAAGTGTAGAAATGGTTTGGCGATATCAATTTTATAGATTAGTCGTAAAAAAAAACGATCATCTTAATGGGTTTTAAATTCCGATCAGTTACATATAAAAACCGATTTAAATCCTAATAAAAGTGTGTTATAAATGTATTTGGATGATGGTTAATCGATGTGTAACGAAGGAGAAACGTTTTGGGCGCATTAAAAACGGGTTAAAGGTATTAACACTTGGTTGTAGTGTTCGCCGGAGAAAAACTCCGGTCACCGGATCTTGGCCGGTCGGAAAACGGGAAAAAGAGAGAGGGGGAAGGTGATCTTTAAAAATTTCACCATTTGACAAAATTAGTCCCTCATGTTTAAACTAGGTTAAGTTTATTGTGATTTCTAGTTAAATTCCTATAATATATCACTAACCAAGTTAACTAACTTAACCCCAAATGTATTTAAACTTTATGAAACTTAATATATATATATTTTTTTTAATCTTTTACGAATACGTTTCAACATACGCATTTGATTAAAACTTATACTCGTTCCATAATATAAATGATTAAATTTTAATTCGCTCTAAAATTAAATTTGAAAACGACGAACTTACAGGGACTATAATGGAAATATTTGAAGGACGATAATTGACACTTGTTAGAATATGAGGGTGACGGATGTCACAGTCTCCCCTACTTTAGAAAATTTCGTCTCGAAATTCCTTTAAAGTGAAGGCTACTATGACACAAAAGGCGTTGTAAAAATCAACTAGATTTTTAAAAGAAAATTCCATCATTTATGATTTAACAAAATTTAAAATAGTTGTCTAATACCCAAAGTAATAGTTTCAAAAGCTTTGACAGATAACCCAAAGTTAGAAAGTTGAGAGTTTAAATGAGAAAAGTTTTAGGAATGTGTAACAGGTGAGGGGCAGAGGTAATAATGAAGCAGGCTCCCCTACTTTAGAAAGGTCTCTAGTTGAACTTTATTAAGGACATGCAACGGATTTTCGAATAATAGAGAGTGTGAGAGTATACAAGGTTTAAGGTTTTCTGTAGAGGTGGTCAAAAGACTTCAAGAAAAACTAATTGAAGCTTATGTAAAATGTTCTTATCGAAAATGATAGCTGTTAGTCAACGATCTAATGAAGAGGTAATTATAAAGTAATAGGTAGTTTCTTGGTCACACTCCTAGTCCGTTCCCGCAGTATCGTTTATGCTTATATATAGGGTGTACCGCAGCTAACCCACCACACTTCCGATTCTTTGGACTCGTACCGATTGTCTACCAACAGCCTAAATAGAATTACACACCACCCTTATGTACCTGTAAATCCATGATTGCGTTCCGGACCGTAATCATCGATTTACCTTACATTAGGGTGTTATGCTTTTCCATAACCCTAACATAAATAATACCATAAATAAATGCGTGCAACCCATATGTAATATCTACTGTCAGGAAATAATGTTCAATCATAACATGGTTAGAGGTCCTTGCCTTCCGGGTTTTCCCTTGAACCGTAATGTAAATAACATGTAAGCATAAGACATGGTTAGAGGTTCTTCCCTTTCGGGTTCACCCTTAACCGGTAACTTCTGTTCACATCTTTGGCTTTAAACACTCATATTGATAAACTCTGAGGCTTACACCGTTCCCCTCGGATTAAAGAATTACTCTAACCAGAGTCGTACGTGGGCACTGGCTTAGATCTCATACGAGTTATCAACTAGGATGTTCATTGACCATGATGATGAACAAAATAATGTAAAGTATAACAGGGTTTTGCTCAAAACAGGAAAAAAATATGCATACCAAATATGCGTCAAGTATATAACATAAAATTTCGATTGAAAGAATAGTATAATATAAATCAAGTAAATCGCACAATTTTCACAAAATGAAAGTAAACAAGTTAAATTAATGCTCAAAACCAGTTTTGTAAGAATGACTACTAATAATTAGTGCGAGAATGATTGCAAATAACGCGTGAGGATAACCACCAATAAAATAGTAATACGAGAATAATCATAAATAAGATAATACGCGAATATAATAAAATAAGATGATGTAAGAATAAGATAATGATATTTACTGCAATTGTGAGTGGACGGAACATACGTATAGTCTACTGGTCATGTGAGTTTAAATATATGCACTATATGTTAAAAGTCATTAGCAACATTCCGATAAGGATATGTCCAATGTTTAGGCCAAAAGTTTTGCGACTGAAAGAGTGTAAGTGTAAAAGATAAATTTTCGTTTATAAAACAAAATGTAGTTTACTCGAACTTTGGGAGATAGTTGAAAGTATAGTGATGTTGCATGAAAATAACTTTTTAGATTCAAAACAGCTTCACATGGAAAGACTTCGTAAGTACACACTTTCATGTGTTTACAAGAAGTCGAGTTTGAAAATTGTCATAAGGCACATTATCAGTCGCAAGTTTCTTTTCTCAAAAACCATATAAATCAAATGTATTTTCAAAAGACCAAGATTTAGAAATGACGTGAATGATAAAAGTCCATGCGATAATAGTGTAAAAGTCACAAAGCATAAATGAAAATAGTGTAAGTTTTAATGCGATAATATAGCGGATAAGAGTTTTTAATAATGATGATGGAAAATTTAAAAGCGAATGGTCAATGAGTATAAAACATCAAGAGATGGAACTTAAAATCCAAATGTTAAACAAAACTTAAGAATCAATAATGGACATCGGAAAAATGCACCAATAGCGATAACTATTAATAGGGAAAAAGTCAAAATAGATAATAACTTCATTATAGAAAAGTTTCAAACAACAAATGAAAAATAATGAAATGTGATTCTGAAAATATTTCTAATGAAACTGGTGACTAGCCAAAGAAATTGAAATATTATTAGTGACTTGTGGGGAGTGTACTTAAACCTATGAGTAAATGGTCATCCTTCCCGATTGCACGTACCCCGTCACTGGTATATTTCAAAACTTTTAGCGAGACTTTAAAACGAGATGTAGAAATACTCCTTGAGGTATGGATTTCACTCCTAGCTCAAAGTTTTATTTCAAAAGCAAAAATAGGAAAGAGTGGAACTAGTCACTAAGATAAGGATATCACTCCCAGCTCAGTGGTTCAGTTTCTTTTTGAGGAAATAATTCTTTGAGGTCTGGGTATCACTCCTATCTCAAAGATATTTATCCCAAAGATGTAAAATATATAGAAGAGTGAAACTATTCACCAAGGTATGGATACCACTCCTAACTTGGTGATACCGTTTCGTTTGTGAAATACAAGTGTCTTCTTTTCCAAGTATAACGAGAAAGAATCACAGCGAAAATATTTGGAAAGAAAATATAAGAAATAAGAGAAATATACACGAGAGGACTCGTGAAAGTAAACTTAGTTATAGACTAGGCTAAAAGGCATTCTAATAACCTAATTCCCTATAACCATGGCTCTGATACCAATCTGTAACACCCCAACCGATGGCGGAAACATCGAGGTGTCAATAGCACATGGACTAAAAGTGTAAATATTGATATATTAATTACATAGTTTATACATTGAGTTGAAATACAACGATTCTAAATGCCAACTAATAGGAATACAAAGAAGCCAAAATCTAAGTAACATTCCAAAAGCTTAAAAGTCATCTCATAAGAACCTGAAACATGTACGAAAATAATTTGGTCAATACAAAAATGTATTGGCAAGCATACCCTGTTTGAATACATATAGAAAAGTGTTTCGCAATATATGTGCTATGATATTGTAATATGTAAAAGGGTCAAAATCAAGCCTCACATCGTTCAATAATCGTTCACACATCCTTCAAGAAAAACCATAACAATGACCAAGGACTTAACTCGTTCACGTAAGTAACCGAGGGAAATAATTCGTAGTACTACTCATTGTTAGGTGCGGCCCAAAGGTTAATGACTTTGACAAATCGTTCATACAATTCACACAAAACATATCAAGAGCACATTGCTTTGTAAATAACATACGTAAGTTTAATAATAAATGTACATGAGTCATCCCAAAAAGTAAAACACTAAAAAGGGAAAGATATACTCACAGTTTGCAAAAGCGATCCAACTTAAGCGGTAGTGAGCTAAGTAATGGGAATTCCGAGGAATTCAACATCGCGTTAGACGTTCGGAACTTCGACGTGCAGGTCCGAAACTTTGAGAGCTGATTACTTCGAATCTGGACTCGATTATGATGTTTATTTTGTGGGTTTGTGAAGGGTGTAAGTGTAGAAATGCTTTGGCGATATCAATTTTATAGATTAGTCGTAAAAAAAACGATCATCTTAATGATTCATTCATCAAAGATTAGTATAACATAGTCCACCTCAAAACAATAATATATTTCAAATTATACGAATAGCAATACTATTAGTTGTATACTTTATTTAAACGGCTAAATAATAATAATTATAGTAATAACAATAAAAATATTAATAATACACGTAATAACCATAAAGAATTGTCAATCGAAGTTGGATACTTGAGCCGCATCTTCTATCACATCTTGATTCAAAATTCTACAATCTTTAAATATGTGAGTTAGCAACTAAAAATTAATAGTTAATGTTGAAATAATATATACATATCAAACTTTGATCATTAAGTTTGAGTTGGAGGATCAACATATATCCCATCAACGTGGTTAGAGCGTGAGTATGTGGCGCCATCAGTAGGCTCAACTAACGGCTGAAAACCAATAGAAAATGGAGGAATGTCGTCAAAACGGTCATATTCTTCCTCGTCGATAACATCAGCAACACCAAGGATACGCCATTTGCCTTGTAATACGATGTGGTATCTTGGTTTGCTCGGGTCATTTACAAAGAACACTTGTGTGCAGTGTGAAGTGAGAATAAATGGTTCAGATATATAGCCATTTGTTGAGAGGTTGACAAGTGTAAAGCCATATTTGTCAACTTGAACACCTGTTCTATTATTCACCCACTTACATTTGAACACAGGGAGAGTGAAAGTTTTGTAATTCAGCTCCCAGATTTCTTCGATGACATCATAATAAGACTCTTTGGCGATTTCTAATCTTGTATCATGATTCGTCCTTTCGAATCTAGTTGTTGATGCTATTACTGTAACTCCACTATTTGGCATTGTACTTTTCTCATCTTGATCTTTTGTGTAAAATGTATATCTGTTAATGTCATACCCTTGGTAAGATTTTACTTTGTTGCTCAGACCTAGCCCCAAATTGGTTTTTAGTTATTTTATTTGGGAGCCTTTAATTGGTTTTTTGTGTGTTTCAGTAGGCGGCTATTTAGTTATTTTATTTTTTAGGTGGGATATGTTAAATAAAATAAACAACACTGATATAGTTTGGTTACATTATACAGAGGGAGCTGAGAAATAACTTTATAGATCGTGATGTTTTGGGTGTATGTTACCAAAATTGTGATATATTATGTCAACATAGAGTGTCTCGTGTTTCTCCAAATGATTCATTCACCAAAGATTAGTATAACATAGTCCACCTCAAATTAAACATCACTAAATGATGGTTTTATTAACAATAATATCTGTATATTGTATTATTTGTATATCTGTGTATAACACAAGTGTGTTGTAACTCCACTATTGGCATTGTACTTTTCTCATCTTGATTGTTTGTGTAAAATGTATATCTGTTAATGTCATACCCTTGGTAAGATTTTACTCTGTTTCTCGGACCTAGACAAAAATTTTCCACAGTTTCATCAAAATCTAATTGACCATCAATTGCCTTTTCTTTCATCCATGAAGAAAACTCTTTGTTATGCTTAATTTCAAGCCACATTTTGCTCTTGTTCTGGTTTGTTGATTGTAATAACTTCAAATGTTCATTGACGTACGGAGCAAGACAAGTCATATGTTTTAGGACATAGAAATGTGCACGTTGTAAATCATCCGTATTTGGAGTAAGTAGCTTCATACCCACGCCTCATACCCCTTGAAGTTTACCGGAGTGACTAGATTCTGGCTTACCAACACTTTTGACACCTTGCAAATAACTTGTACATAATTCAATCACCTCCTCAGAAACATATCCTATAACAATACTACCCTCGGGCTGACTGAGATTTCTCACAAAACCTTTTAAAACACCCATAAATCTTTCAAAAGGGTACATGTAATGCAAAAATACAGCACCACAAGCCTTAATTTCACCAACGATATGAATAAACAAGTGAACCATCACATCAAAAAAAGGATGGTGGGAAGTACTTCTCTAGTTCACATAGCGTGATAATAATTTCTTTCTGCCACAAATCCAATTCTTCGGGATCTATAACTTTTGAATGAATCATGTTAAAAAACAAACAAAGTTTTGTAATTGTGTGTCGTGTTCTCTCTGGTAGCAATCCACAAATAGCAATATGTATCATATGTGTCATCAAAACATGACAATCATGAGAATACATACCAAGCAGTTTACAGTCTTTCATCGACACCAACCTTTTAATGTTAGTAGAATAGCAAGATGGAACTTTAATATCATGTAAACACTTATAAAACTTGTTTTTTTTCTGCCTTTGACATTGTATAACATGCAGGTGGCAGATAAAGACGATTATCCTTTTGAATAGGAGCAAGCTCTTTACGTATTCCCATTTCTTCCATATCTTTACGCACATTAATACCATCTTTAGTCTTTCCGGGTATGTCTAATAATAAGCCAATCAAGCTATCACATACATTTTTTTCGATATGCATGACATCTAGACAATGCCTAACTTGTAAATGCCTCAAGTATGGTAAGTCCCAAAAGATTGACCTTCTTTTCCAATTGACTCCGTTTTCAACATGACTTCTCTTTTGAAAACAATGTCTAGATGTTTTACCCGTGAAAATGCATCAAATGTCTTTGGTAGTTTTCTTGTTTCGGTACTTCCATCGAAGTCTGTCATGTTATCCCGATAACTGTGACCACGCGGAAGGAATCTTCGGTGTCCCATGTATATTGTTTTTTAGCAAATATTTAACCACATTGAAGTTGTCTCATCTTCACAAGCTGGATAATCTTTTTGCCTTTTGTACTATATCCAGACAGATTACTGTATGCTGGGAAATCATTTATGGTGCAAAAAATCATGGCAATCAATCTAAAGTATTCCTTCTTATAAGCATCGTACACATATGCACTAGAAGTCTATGAAGTCTTTCGTTCATCAATAGAGGGGACAAATAAACATCAATCTTATTTCAAGGTTGTTTTGGACCTGGAATCAACAACGACATTATTATATATTTTCGTCTCATGCATAACCAAGGTGGAAGATTGTAGATGAAAAGAAGAACTGGCCACGTACTATGACGACAACTAACGTTTCCAAAAGGATTTTGTAAGGTCAAAGAGGATTGACAAGCCAGCATAAACCTTTGTCTTATATCCTCTTATCATTTTGTGTAACTGCTGAACAAAAAAGAAAACATGTAAAGTTCTGAAGAGTGATTGCATCAGAAGTTCTGAAGATAAACCAGACAGAATATCTGAAGAACTGCTGAAGACTCATCAGCACTTTCATTAGAAGATTTTAAACCGCCCTTTAATCTCAGCAGTTTAGTATTATATTAATTAGCTTAAAGTCTTTGTTCATGTTTCGATACTACAGCCTGTTGTAGTATTATCTAAACACTAGTATAAGCTTTTTGTTGCTTAATATGTATGTAATCTTTCAGCTAAAAATAGAGGGGTCACTCCCACTATTTTAGCACACGAATATCTATTGATAATCGCTTGAACTCTTTCCTTCAATTTACTTTATTGTTTATCCTTTTCATATACATCTGAGAATCATCTTGCTTTAACTGATTTATTTACTACTAGTGATTCTCATCTTTAACTTCCTAGTTCATTGATTGAGGGGGAGTCTTAACTCCTATTAAAAGTGACATTTTAACTTAGAAGACTTATTATTCTGTTGTGCAAACTACTTTGATAAACTAATAACACTTAAGTGTTCTTGGATATAAGCTGCAATAGAGACCACTGATCCAACAATTGGTATCAGAGCAGCTAGTTTATCTGATCAAATATCAATCTAAGAAATTGAGAATCAGACACAGGCTCATATTGATATTCAATAAAGGATAAAAGCTCACTTTTTGTCCATCACTTTGAGAAAAGCTTGACAAATCAAATTTCTCAAAAATGGATCCTCATAATACTGGATCTGCATCTAAACCTGCTATGTTGGTTAGAAATGAGTACAATATTTGGCAAAAAAGGTTGGCACATACTCTATCACAGACCAACACTGGTTGTTGGAGATCTGTTATGTATGGACCACATAAACCAGTAAATGTAAATCTTGAAACTAAGGAAGAAATTCCAAAAGACCCAAAAGACTACACTGATGACGATTTCCTAAAACTTGAGCTTGATGCTAAGGCATTCTCTATGTTGGCAATGGCTCTCCCAAATGATATCTACTCTGGACTTTTACATTGTGAAAGTGCCAAAGAGCTTTGGGATTGTCTAAAAGAACAGTTTGGAGGAACTGGAGAAGTGGTTGCCAACACCAGAGAAATTCTTGCTCAACAATATGAAACATTTACTCACATAAATGCAGAAACTTTGACAAAACAATTTGAAAGATTTTCTTCATTAATCTCTGAGTTAAAGTTAAATGGTCAAACCTATACAACTGTATCTATGCTTCATAGATTTTTAAGGTCTTTACCAGAAAAATGGGAAACTTATTCTATAGTCCTTAGATCTGGATCAGATTTTAACTCCCTCACTCTTGCAAAATTACATGGGAGATTGTTAACTTTTGAAAGAGAAATAAATCAAAAGAAAAAGCTACAAGAATCTGGTAAAACTGCTGATGACTATACTCCAGGTAGCACAGCCTTATTGGGATAAGACTCACCATCTTGTTCTAATAATTTTGGATCTTTTAAACACATTGACATAACAGCTGGGATCTCATCAGATGGATCATTCCCAGCTTATGACAATGAAGACCTAAGTCACACTGCTGATAACATGTATTTTATCATGGATGACTTAAAATATTTTAGCAGTGATGACTTAGAGGAAATGGATATCTTACACCAACTAGCCCTACTAAGCATAAAAATTAACAAATTTTATAAAAGGTCAGGAAGGAAATTTCCAGGACTGAACAATAGAACAAAAGTTGGTTTTGACAAATCTAAAATTAGATGTCATAAGTGTCAAAAGTTGGGACACTTTGCTAGAGAGTGTAGAAGCTCTAGCTTTAACCAAACACAATCTGGAAATCAGTTCAAATCCAGTTATAATAGGAATAATGGAACTCAAGGGAGTTCTCATTTTGTACAGGCACAAGTTCCACAAATTCAATATGTGCCTCAAATACAATATGTTCAAATGCTTCCTCAACAACAAGGTCAACATCAAACACCTCCTGTTCCAACTGGTCAACTTCCTCCACAAACTCAACAATCCTCTCAACAAAGTCTTTTTACATCTGGGCATTTTGACTGGAGCAGTCTTCCCTTTGACAGATCTGAATGCAGTCAAGATGCAGACAACAAAGTCTATGACATCAACTGGGGAGAACCTGATAATGGCAGAAAGAATTTTGCCTTAATGGCTTTTGAAGGAACAACCTCTAAATCTGTATTATCTCAGGTATCAAAAGAATCTTTGTTAAAACTATGTTCAAATTCTTGCAAAGAATCTTTTGCTCTTATAAGAGAAACCAATGTGCATCTACATGGCAAAGCAAGTGACTCTGAGAGAAAATACACTCAAATAAAATATGATTTAGAAAGAAAACTTGCAGCAAAATCAAAAGAAATATCTAAATTAACAAATAATGCTATTGAAACCCAAGCACAGATTAAAATCATGATAAAAGACCTAGGAAACGTCAGAAAAGAGCTTCCTGACACCAAAGTTGGTTGTGAAAAGTGGGTTGAGTCATGTAGAGGTTACCAAATGCTACTTAACAAACAAACTGCATCAAATGTTAAGTTTGGCATAGGGTACAACCATACTGAAACTCCAACTGATTTTACTCCTAAAACTGCTGATGATGGGAGTAGAATAGTTCTGAATCAAACTTCTAATGTGAAAGAATGCACATCCTTTCACTAGAACTTTCTAAAAATTGAAAGTCCTGCAGAAGTTAAAACTACTGACATTAAGTCATCAGTGGTTCCATCTACATCAGGAACTTGCCTTCCACATCTCATTATAAATTTAAAAAAGAGAAGACAAGAGAATGTGAAATTTATGGTCTGTTTAACCATAGAACAGAATTTTGTAGATATAGAAAAGGAAATCAGTATAACAAGAAAATTTTACAACTGGTTGTGGGAAAACAAATCAAACAAGATTTTGAAGAAACTATCTATCCAAACAAACAACAACTATGTAACACCTTTTCTCAGAAAAAGACTAAATCTCAACAAAGGCCTTTTTCTCAAAATTCTTCTTCAATAGTTGGACCTGAATCATCAGCAGTCTCACAAACTGCTGAGATTAACAATCTCATGGATATGGTAAAACTATTGATGACCAAAGTTGATGGTGATCCTCAAAAGGACTCCACCATTGTTCTTAATGAAAAATCGATTGCCAAAAAGACATGGATTCCTAAAAATGGTCCAAAACAAACTGTTACTATTCTCAAGAGCAAACCCAAAGCCACACTGGCTTGGGTTTCTAAATCTAACTAATTTGCTATATGGTGCAGAGAGTCTCTAGAGGGTTGAATAGCATTTGGTATGTTGATAGTGGACGCTCAATGCACATGACAGGATGCAGATACCTGATAAGCAAATTTATCAGCCAAAGAGAAGGATCTGTGTCCTTTGGGAACAATGCCAAGGGATATGTGCTAGGATATGGAAATGTATCCTCAGGCAAAATACAGTTTGACAAGGTCAATCTGGTTGAAAACCTTGCGTACAACTTGCTTAGTGTCTCACAAATGTTTGACAAAGGATATTCCTCCTTATTCACAAAGACAGCATGCAAGATCATATCACCAGAAGGACAAAAGTTGATAGAGAAGATAATTGAAGATCATACTTTGCTGATTGCCAAAAGGTGTGGCAATGTCTATGCAGTGGACATTGAGAAAGACAGTATTGAACAACACTGCCTGTTTCTTCTCAAAGGCATCAACTTCAGAAACTGATATCTGGAAGAGGAGACTAGGCCTTGTGAACTTTAAAACCATAAATAAAGTCACAAAAATGGGCTTGGTCAGAGGTCCACCTTTGAAGGAATACCAGTTCAAAGAACACTGTGTTTCTTGTCTTAAAGGTAAACAACATAAGTCCTCCTGTAAGTCTATTGAAGAATAAAAAACAACTGCTGTAACGACCCGGAATTTACCGAGTCATTACGGATTGGTAATCACGACACATATTTTTTTACTAATAAACATCGATTTTTATTATTAAAAACACAACCACTTTTGTTACATCATAAACTCACGATCATCATACCCAAAATACATAACCATTCAACTTTTAAACAAACCAACATTTTTAACAAACACACTAGGCCGAAGCCATTCTTGGACACAATCCGGCCCACTGGGCCGGTTATTTATAAACGTTGCGTCGAATCGTTTAAACTACGTAGAGCTCGGATTCCCACTTTTCATTCATCATCCTGAAATGCATGTCGAAAATACGTTAGCGAAGCTAGTGAGTGGTGCCAGCACAACCGGTTAACAAAAATAATCACATAAACGATTTGCAAAACAACCGGTTTACTCTTTCTTTTATAAAAACATGCAACATTCGTATGGTTCGATCTTTTCTAAGGTAGAATGTATATCGAGGGAACATTTTGACATATGTTAGGTGGTCCGATCCTCTAGGTGGTCGGAATACATTCAAATTAATACCGAATGGATCCACTCTCGTTATTTCTATACGATCGATTTCTATAAATTCTCATGATCAAGACACATGCAAGTAAAAATCAAGACTCGACCAACATGCATTTACCCCGAAAACATTATAAACAAACATGGGGTACACACACTCACGTTTATGATTTCCGATGGGTTCGTATCACTTCCCGTAAGAGTTCGAACGGTTCCGCTTTCCTGTTGCATGTTAATATCGATTATTTATAATTATAAACATAATATAGCTGGCCGTTACAGCTTAGGCATATAAATAACTAAACTAAAAGCTGGCCATTACAGCTTGGCACTCGTGTTCCTACTAGAATAGATTACTTACCCGGATGATCGTGGCGTTTTGAACAACTATCCGGCCGGTTCTAACCTTGGCCGTAAGCTCCTATGTTACTTCTAATATTATTATTGTAAGTGAAGGTTTTAATATGGTATTTTGGTGTTCAAGGTGTATGGTTAATATGTTTGAAAAGGATATTCATATTCTGCATGTTTTGAAAGAATAGTGTATTGAGAGTGGGTTGATGAAAGAGGTAAAGTGGTTTCTAAATTATGAGGGGCCGATGGGTATTTAAGAATCAAGGATTCTTTGCATGTTATTATTATGTCTATAGGCTAGGATGCAAGGTGGAGCTCCATTAGTACTTTGAGTGTAACATTTATTATCCTAGGTGGATTCTTCTTACAAAGTGGCGGCACATCTACATTCACTGCACATGGCCAATTCTAATTTCCTAGTGGAAGTGGATTTTACTAACTATAATTCTTATTTCTAGTTGTGAGTTTAATATTAATGGGCCATTTATGGAGTATAAAAAGGGCCGAATATTTTTAAGTGTTAATGGATTTTTGAGTAATTGGGTTTTTATCATAAGTATAAGTTTTATAAAAATGGCCTTATTATAATACTAGTGGGTTTAAAAATTCGGATATATAAAGGGCCGAAGGTATTGGATTAGCAACATTTTATTGGGCCCAACTAATAACTACGGGTTTACTTTGGGCTTTTACATCTATCGGGTCCACTGTTACGGCCCAATTATATTCTAACGGGCTTTAATCCGTTCACTAACGGGCCGATTATTGGACTTGGTCATTTTATCCGGGTAAGGTTATTGGGCAACACCCCTGGGTGGCCCAATACTATTCTATTAATTATTTTAAATTAACTATAATCGTGATTAATTTTTAAAGTCGTTACACTCTCCCCCCCTTAGGCAATTTCGTCCCCGAAATTTTTAAATATATACACCTGGTTTTCAAACAAGTGAGGGTAATTTGTTTTCATAACGTCTTCTCTTTCAAATGTTATTTCAGGTCCTTGTCTGGCATTCCATTTGACCTGTACTATAGGAATTTTTCCTCTTCTCAACTTCCTTTCTTGTCGTGACATAATTTCTATGGGTTCCTCAGTAAAGTGAAGTTGAGGGTTCACCTTAACCTGATCTAGAGGAATAATAGCTTGTGCATCTATGACACATTTCCTAAGGTTAGAAACTGGAATACATCATGAATTTCGCTTAATTCAGGGGGTAACTCCAATCTGTAGGCTACTCGTCCTATTCTGTCTTTCATTCGGTATGGTCCTATAAAACGGGGATTTAATTTTCCTCGCTTTTGGAACCTTATCACCCCTTTCCAGGGTGATACCTTTAACAGGACATAATCTCCTTCTTGAAATTCTAATGATCTTCTCCGATTATCCGCGTAACTCTTTTGACGACTTCTTGCTTTTTCTAAATTTTTCTTAATCTGCACAATCTTATCTGTGGTTTCTTGGATAATCTGTGGGCCCATGAGTTGGTTTTCCCCGACATCTTTCCAACATATCGGGGATCGACACTTTCTACCATATAGTGCTTCGAATGGCGCAGCTTGTATGGAAGCATGATAACTATTATTATAAGAAAATTCTATTAATGGTAGATGAGTATCCCAACTGCCACCGAATTCCAGGACACAGGCTCTTAGCATGTCCTCTAGTGTTTGTATGGTCCTTTCACTCTAGCCGTCTGTTTGTGGGTGGTATGCTGTGCTCATTTTAATTTGAGATCCTAGAGCATCCTGAAAGCCTTCCCAAAATCTAGATGCGAATCGACTATCACGATCTGAGATTATGGAGAGGGGTATTCCGTGTCTAGATACTATTTCTTGCAAATAGATTCTGGACAATTTTTCGATCTTAAAATTTTCTTGGATTGGCAGAAAATGAGCAGATTTAGTTAAACGGTCTACAATAACCCAAATAGTATCGTAACCTTTTCGGGTTTTTGGTAGCTTTGTTACTAAATCCATAGTGATTTGATCCCATTTCCAAACTGGAATTTCTGGTTGGATCAATAAACCACTAGGTTTCTGATGCTCAGCTTTGACTTTAGAACAGATTATACATTTGGATACAAATTCACCAACACTTCTTTTCATTCCGGGCCACCAAAAGTTTTTCCTAAGGTCCCGGTACATTTTATGGCTTCCTGGGTGAATAGAATATTTGGAACCATGCATTTCTCTTAGAACTATTTCTCTTTGATTCCCATACTGAGGTATCCAGATTCTTTGGTTGTATCTTAGTATTCCGTATGTTCCTTCTATTAATCTTTCTTCTTCTTTGTTGAGTGACTCGGCTTTTATGAGGGTAGGTTCTAAGGCTTTTCTTTGGAAGTTTCTTAATTGTGATAAAAAATCATTGATTATAGAGATTTTGTAAGCTTTTGCTCCTAGAGTTTTATCTTTTCTGCTTAGGGCATCTGCTACAATATTGGCTTTCCCCGGATGATATTTTATATCACATTCATAGTCCCTTAAGATTTCTACCCATCTTCTTTGTTGCATATTTAAAAGTTTTTGATCAAAAATATGTTGGAGACCTTTATGGTCCATGTAGATGGTACACTTGGTTCCATATAGATAGTGTCTCCATATTTTCAATGCAAATATTATAGCTCCCATTTCTAAATCATGTGTAACATAATTTTGCTCGTGTCTTTTTAGCTGTCGGGAAACATATGCGATAACTTGGTTTTCTTGCATTAATACACAGCCTAATCCTTGTAGGGAAGCATCACAATAGACTGTGAATGCTTTTCCTTCTTCTGGTAGAGTTAACACAGGGGCTTTACATAGTTTTTCTTTCAAACTTTGAAATGCTTTTTCTTGTTTCTCTCCCCATTCAAACTTAGAAGCTTTTCTAGTTAAGGTTGTGAGCGGTAATGCTAATCTGGCAAAGTTTCCTATGAATCTTCTATAATATCCTGCTAGTCCTAGAAACTGTCTGATTTCTGTAGGATTTTTGGGAGTTTCCCATTTTTGAATAGATTCTACCTTTGCAGGATCTACTTGAATTCCGTTTTGGTTAATGACATGTCCTAGAAACTTAATTTCTCTTACCCAGAATTCACACTTAGTAAATTTAGCATAAAGTTTCTCTTTTCTTAAAGTTTCTAGAACTTCTCTCAAATGTTGCTCATGTTCTTCCTCAGATTTTGAATAAATTAGAATGTCATCCAAAAACACAATTACACACCTATCCAAATAAGGTCGACAGATTCTATTCATCAAATCCATGAATGCTGCAGGAGCATTTGTTAATCCAAAAGGCATCACTAAAAAGTCATAATTTCCGTACCTAGTTCTAAAAGCAGTTTTTGAAACATCTTCATCTCTTACTTTTAACTGGTGATAGCCTGATCTAAGATCAATTTTTGAAAAATATTTTGACCCATGCAATTGGTCAAAAAGATCATCTATCCTAGGTAACGGATATCGGTTCTTAATGGTTAACTTGTTTAGTTCTCGATAGTCGATACACATTCTCATAGACCCGTCTTTTTTCTTAACAAAGAGCACAGGTGCTCCCCAAGGGGATGTGCTTGGTCTAATGAATCCTCGTTCTATGAGTTCTTCTAATTGGTTGGTTAATTCTTTCAATTCCGTTGTAGCTAACCTATATGGAGCTCGGGCAATGGGTGCGGCTCCAGGAATTAGGTTAATCTGGAATTCTACTTGTCGAGTTGGGGGTAAACCTGGTAGTTCGTTGGGAAACACGTCTCTAAACTCCGAAACGACTTTGATTCTATCTATTTCTAACCCTTTATTTTCATTCCCTAAATTTACATGTACTAGAAAGGCTTGATGTCCCTTATTTATATATTTCATCATTCTAGCACTAGGGATTAGGTTTAACACTCCTTTAGGTTTTTCTCCATAAATGGTTAGAATTTCTTGGTTAGATAACGGAATTTTGACCAATTTTTCTTTACAAACTATTTCAGCTTGATTTGAGGCTAACCAATCCATACCTATGACAATATCAAACTCGCCTAAATTCATAGGTATAAGGTTGATTTTGAATTCCCAGGATTCAATAGTTAATGTAAAATTCTTAAACACTTCTGTAGCTCTTAAAATTTTACCATCAGCTATCTCAATTTCGTAAGGTTTGTTTAAAGGTTCTCGGAGTACATTTATCTTTTCTATAAATGTTTTTGAAATAAAACTAAGATTAGCCCTAGTGTCAAATAAAGCATAAACGGGTATTTGATCAAGATAAAACATACCCGTGACAAGATCCGGTTCATCACGTGCCTCTTCCGCATTCATAACAAAGGCTCTACCACGTCCTTGCTCAACTTTTGGAGGATTTTTAAGTTTTGGACAGTCAACTTTGTAGTGGCCGGCTTCTTTACACTCGTAACAGAGCCGAGGACGATCAGGGTTGAACCTGCACTCTTTGGTCAGATGGCCAACTTTGTTGCATTTCTGACAGTGTGGCCCCCTGCACTCGCCAAAATGAAACCGTCCACATCGATTGCACCTTTTCTTACAGTCTCCGGTATGGTAGAACTTACACTTTTGACAAAACGGATTGCTTCCCTTATAAGGTCTCTTTTCCAGGTTTCCGTCTTCTCGGGAATTTTCTTGACTTTTTCCCGAAGTGTTGTAATTGGTAGGACGGAAAGTTTCACTCCAGCCTCTTTTATTTCCTACTTGGACCTTATCTTTTTCTCGGTGTCGAATTATGTCATCGGTTAGACTTAACGCTAGTTCACAAGCAATATCAAACTTAAGAGGTTTGGCACCTCTAACTATCCCTTGAATTTGTGGGCTTAGACCCCAAATAAATCTCCTTATTCGTTTTGGTTCGGGTGTTACTTGGTGTGGTACCAAATGGGCAAGTTGGTTGAACTTATTGATATAGCTAATACAGTCTAGACCTTTCATCTCGAGCCCTAAAAATTCCAACTCCATCTTCTCTATCTCGTTTATGAGGCAATATTTTTCGGTCATCAGGATTCTAAATTCTACCCAAGTCATGTTTGCTACTACATTTTTTCCTCTTACTTGTCTGACCATGTTCCACCAATTTAAAGCTTCTGCTTTTAAGGAATGGGTGGCGAATTTCACTTGGTCGTGGGGGCACAGTTACTTATTTCTAAAATTGCTTCCATTTCTTCTAGCCATCTAGTGGCTCCAGTCGCCCCTGTACTACCGTCAAAAGACTCGGGTTTACATGCCATGAATGACTTATAATCACAAGTTTTTCCTGTATGGTTTTCTAGATTAACATATTCCTCCTCTCCATTAAGGACGGGAGTTTTTGAAGCGGATTGTTTTTCTAATCCTAACATATCTAATAAAGATGGTAGAGAATCGTGAATTCCGTCTAATACTAATTTTTTCATCTTTTCTTCTAGCTCGGTTGTTTCGGTTGAGACGGGATTTTCTTCTACGATTGGTTCTTTAGTAGGTTCGGTAGGTTTAGAGGTAGAAGCATGATTTTTCTGTTTGGATTTTAAGTCATTTTCAACTTCTGGCGTGGTTTTTGCGTTTCGCTCGGATCGTCTAGGACTAGTCTTTCCACGAGGCATTTTTATCTATAAATACAAAGTTGATTTAATTAGTAAACTTATTATAATTTAGTTTGTATTTGAATTATTTTAAAACACCAATTAATAAACATCTAGATATATATTACAATCAAAATTACTAGATGTTTTTACATGGTTTTTAACCACTTCTAGATTCCACACATTGCTTACCATTACCATGCTACCTAGCTACCATGACAACATTACTACTACTAAGTCACCATACCACATTTTTACCACTACATTACTAACACACACACAAGTACTACACATCATACTTATTACTTCAAACTTCCTACACTTCCTTCCTTCATCATCAACCTTCGGCTCACTCCTCAAAGTACCACGGGGTACTTTGGTTCCTCCATAATTTGCTTGGTTTGATAGTTGAACCTCTTAATCACTTTCTTGAGTTCCTCCCCCATTTCAAGCGCTTGGTCCCTTTGAGATTTCATCTTGTAATAATTTTCAACCAAGGCTACGTACTCCTGTCGACTTACATAATCGGGGGATTGTTGGACCATATTGGTACGGTTAATTATTGTGGCTTCTAGATATGGGTCGACAACGGGAGTTATTGGAGGGTATGTAGGATAGTAAGTCGCAAGGTAGGGATTTGGTTGGCTCGATCCTTCATTTGAAAAGTTACTAGAGGCGCTAAGAAATTCACCGGAGGTCGGGTTAGGATAATAGTGGGGCATTGGTTCGACATAAGGGTATGGGTTGATAGGCTCGGATGGAACATAAATCGGCTCGGGCAAAGCCCTGAAGACGCCGAGTGTCCCGAGATTAAGTTCCAACCCATTTTCGATCCATTCCAATCCCGTTATTTCGTTTAGTATTTCTTCCGTACTTGGGATTGGAGCATCGTTTTCCATGACTACTTCTTGGTTTTGAATTTCACCCTCTTCAATATCCATCATTATCTCGACTTGTTCTCCTTCGTTTGCCATTCTATTACACATAATATTCAAACAACAATTCAAGTTAGTTCTAATTATGCCCACTATTTCCGAACCCGAGCTCTGATACCAACCTGTAACGACCTGGAATTTACCGAGTCATTACGGATTGGTAATCACGACACATATTTCTTTACTAATAAACATCGATTTTTATTATTAAAAACACAACCACTTTTGTTACATCATAAACTCACGATCATCATACCCAAAATACATAACCATTCAACTTTTAAACAAACCAACATTTTTAACAAACACACTAGACCGAAGCCATTCTTGGACACAATCCGGCCCACTGGGCCGGTTAGTTATAAACGTTGCGTCGAATCGTTTTAACTACGTAGAGCTCGGGTTCCCACTTTTCATTCATCATCCTGAAATGCATGTCGAAAATACGTTAGCGAAGCTAGTGAGTGGTGCCAGCACAACCGGTTAACAAAAAATAATCACATAAACGATTTGCAAAACAACCGGTTTACTCTTTCTTTTATAAAAACATGCAACATTCGTATGGTTCGATCTTTTCTAAGGTAGAATGTATATCGAGGGAACATTTTGACATATGTTAGGTGGTCGGAATACATTCAAATTAATACCGAATGGATCCACTCTCGTTATTTCTATACGATCGATTTCTATAAATTCTCAGGATCAAGACACATGCAAGTAAAAATCAAGACTCGACCAACATGCATTTACCCCGAAAACATTATAAACATACATGGGGTACACACACTCACGTTTATGATTTCCGATGGGTTCGTATCACTTCCCGTAAGAGTTCGAACGGTTCCGCTTTCCTGTTGCATGTTAATATCGATTATTTATAATTATAAACATAATATAGCTGGCCGTTATAGCTTAGGCGTATAAATAACTAAACTAAAAGCTGGCCATTACAGCTTGGCACTCGTGTTCCTACTAGAATAGATTACTTACCCGGATGATCGTGGCGTTTTGAACAACTATCCGGCCGGTTCTAACCTTGGCCGTAAGCTCCTATCTTACTTCTAATATTATTATTGTAAGTGAAGGTTTTAATATGGTATTTTGGTGTTCAAGGTGTATGGTTTATATGTTTGAAAAGGATATTCATATTCTGCATGTTTTGAAAGAAGAGTGTATTGAGAGTGGGTTGATGAAAGAGGTAAAGTGGTTTCTAAATTATGAGGGGCCGATGGGTATTTAAGAATCAAGGATTCTTTGCATGTTATTATTATGTCTATAGGCTAGGATGCAAGGTGGAGCTCCATTAGTACTTTGAGTGTAAGATTTATTATCTTAGGTGGATTCTTCTTACAAAGTGGCGGCACATCTACATTCACTGCACATGGCCAATTCTAATTTCCTAGTGGAAGTGGATTTTACTAACTATAATTCTTATTTCTAGTTGTGAGTTTAATATTAATGGGCCATTTATGGAGTATAAAAAGGGCCGAATATTTTTAAGTGTTAATGGATTTTTGAGTAATTGGGTTTTTATCATAAGTATAAGTTTTATAAAAATGGCCTTATTATAATACTAGTGGGTTTAAAAATTCGGATATATAAAGGGCCGAAGGTATTGGATTAGCAACATTTTATCGGGCCCAACTAATAACTACGGGTTTACTTTGGGCTTTTACATCTATCGGGTCCACTGTTACGGCCCAATTATATTCTAACGGGCTTTAATCCGTTCACTAACGGGCCGATTATTGGACTTGGTCATTTTATCCGGGTAAGGTTATTGGGCAACACCCCTGGGTGGCGCAATACTATTTTATTAATTATTTTAAATTAACTATAATCGTGATTAATTTTTAAAGTCGTTACAACTGCATGTCTTCAACTACTCCATATAGGGTTATTTGGACCAGTCCAAATCATGAGCCTTGGTAAGAAGAAGTACTGCTTGGTCATCATTGATGAGTACTCAAGATTTACATGGGTCTTCTTCTTATATTCCAAGGATGAGGCAGCTGAAATAATCAAGTTCTTCATTCTACAAGTAGAGAAACAATATTCTCTCTTTGTCAAAGTCATCCGGAGTGACAATGGGACAGAGTTCAGGAACAAAACTCTGGATGAATTCTGTTTGTCTAAAGGGATTGTTAGACAGTTTAGCATTCCCAGAACTCATGAACAAAATGGTGTGGTAGAAAGGAAGAACAGGACATTGATTGAAGCAGCAAGAACCATGTTAGCTGATTCAGGCCTACCTTGCATTTTTGGGCTAAAGCAGTAAACACTTATATTCAGAATAGAGTTCTTATCAATAAGAGACATACCAAGACTGCCTATGAAATTCTTCATGGCATGAAGCCCCTTATCTCCTTCTTCAGGGCTTTTGGATGTCAATGTTTTATCCTCAACATCAAAGACTCTATCTCTAAATTTGCTGCTAAAGTTGATTTAGGTTATTTTCTTGGTTATTCTTCCACTAGAAAAGCCTACAAAGTATTCAACACCAGAACCAAGATTGTTGAAAAAACACTGAATGTCAAGTTCAATGAGTCCAAACATTCTCTCATTCCAGCACAACGTGCTGAACTTCTTGATCTTGATAGTTTTCATTTCGGGCCTAAAAAGACTGTTACATCATCTAAACCCACTTATTATGGTGATCAAGGGATTTATGATGATAGTTCTCCACCATGGACTCCAAACACAGTCATCAAATCAACTTTCAAACCATCAGAAGTATTACAAACTTCTACTTCAACAATTGCTGATGATCAAATTCATTTTACTGATTCAGCTCCATAGACTCCTGAACCACAACATACAGCTGAACCAGATATCATCAACCTCAGTGGTTTGTTTGAAGAAGTTCAAGAGCCATCACCAAGTACCGGGCTACAATAACTGATTGAACACAAGGATCATCCATTGGATCAAATCATGGGTGGTATTGCCTCAGGGGTACTTACAAGAAACCAGCTTTCCAACTTTTGCTTTTTCTCAGCATTCATTTCTCAGTTGGAACCAAAGAAATATCAAGAAGCCCTCAAAGACAACAATTGGATCCAAGCTATGCAAGAAGAATTGCTTCAATTCAAAAAGCAACAAGTCTGGGAAATCTGTCCAACCCCTCCAAATAAGCTACCAATTGGCAGAAGATGGGTTTTCAGAAACAAACAAGATGAAGCTGGTATGATTATTAAGAACAAGGCAAGACTGGTAGTACAAGGTTATTCACAAGAAAAAGGAATTGATTATGATGAAACCTTTGCTCCAATTGCAAGGCTTGAAGCCATCAGGTTATTTTTGGCTTATGCAATTTCCAACAAAATTGAAGTTTATCAAATGGATGTCAAAAGTGCATTTTTATATGGAAAAATAAAAGAGGAAGTGTATGTTTGTCAACCTCCTAGGTTTGAAGACCCTGCTCATCCTGACTGGGTTTACAAACTGGACAAAGCTCTACATGGGCTAAAACAGGCTCCAAGAGCTTGGTATGAAACACTCTCCAACTTTTCACACAAAAATCACTTCACAAGAGGCTCCATTGTGTTAGGATCTGAGTATTGGATTGTTTTGATTAAGTATGAAAGATGAATGAAGTATAAATGGAAAGTGCAGCGGAATAACAATAAATCAAAACATAGAGAATAATTGTTTTTAATCGAATGCTTTCATTAAAGGAAAGATTACAATTGTACAATTAACTCCCCCTCAGCCTGATCACTCAGAGAATGTTTGTCTAAAAGAGAATGACGAGTGATGAATAGAACAGTACAAGTACTGTTCTATTTATAGACAAGCTCAAACCTCTGATGATCAGTTGCTGACGTCACCTAGATAGTGACCCCTAACTGACTAACAAACACTAACAACTGTTAAGCTATAAACTACTGTTACATTGAAACAACTGACAATAAAACTCTGTTAATCTAAAACTCTGATGTCTTCTTATCATCTGTTGAACCAAAGTGCTGTTGGTTCAACAGACCTTTGCTCTTCAGATCTTTAATCAGCAGTTATTCTTCATTAGACTTTTAACCTTCAGACTTTATCCATCAGACTTTTCATCAGCAGCAGTTATCATCTAACAGTTGTTAAGCAGCAGCAGTTTAGGAATCAACAGATCTTTGGAGGAAGCTTTATTGTAACAACTGTTCTTTATTCATGATCAAACACTTAGTATATTTTGGCTTTTAATCATCTGTTCTTCTCCAGGTCAGCAGACCCAACAATCTCCCCCTAGAACAGATGATGCCAAAACTCTGCTTTATTCTTGATCTTTATTCCTCATCAGACTTTCTCTTATTTGCCCTTTTAGTTGTAATTCAAAGCTTAGAGAGAAGAGGTCTTCAGCATCTCTATCCAGTGTCAAATTCAGAAGTGTCTGGAGATCTTCAGCACTTAGGCCAGGTGCATCATCCATACTTAACTTCTGAATACTACCATCTGATCTGATCAATGTCAATTCATGGGTCTCTTTGTCAGACTTCCATTTTAGAATTTTAGAATCAGAGGAGTGACTGGGATGCATCTTTATTTTTGATGAGTTAGGAGATGGAGGCCTGCCAATGAGTTCTCTGAACTTCTCTGTGACAGGGTCAGAGAAGTATCTGATTTGATTCAAGAGACCCTCTTTTACATAGGTTTCAGTAAACTTTCTTGTATCCTCTTCAGACATTTCTTTCTGCTTCTTGTATTGTCTTCTAGCAGCAATAGAAAGATCAGAGGTTTCAAGTAAAGGCCTGTGAGGGTTTCTTGGGAGCATCATCATACACTAGTTTTCTTGGTAGTTTGGGATTGGTCTTTTTTTCTTGTTCAAGCTTCTTGTATGTTTCAATTAACCTGACCTCAGACCATCTAGCAACAGATCTCATCTCTCCATACTTGGCTGCTACAAGCTCTTGTCTCATTCTCTTAAACTTCAAGGCTCTAGCTTGATCTCTCCCTTTACTGAAATCAGGGGCAGAGGCCTTAGTAGGAGGATTCTTGGCCATGCTCTCAATTCTAATGAGTTCTTCCCTGAGAGCATGTGTGGTCCAGCCTGTAAATTGATTCTTTGTTGCTTTGTAAGGCTTGGTTGCCAAGATCTGTTCTAGCAGTGAATCCCTTACTTCCATTTCCAAGTGTCTGCTGAGAGGCATGGTAGACATGGATTTGCTCAGGGTCTTAGTATAGTCTTCAATCCTTCGGAGTTTGCTAAGCTCTGCTGAATGGATGCCCTGAGCAGTCCTGTCATCCTTCCCTTTGCATTTCTCTTTGATGATGGCATCAGCCTGTTCACTCTTGTATTTAAGATAGGTGTCAATGTTGAGTGGAACAGGGAAGCCTTTGAGAGATGGGAAGGATCTTTCTGATGGCTGATCAGTATTGTAGAAGGATTGAAGTTCCCCCTTGATTAGATCCAACTCAAGGGGATACTTCTCAACCAATGGGGTGATGGTTGGTGGTGGTCTATGGGATCTGAATTGAGAAGTGTGTGGTGAGAAAGATGAAAGTGGAATGGCATTGACTGGTGTGGATTGTGAGATTGGGGTGTTAGGTGGTGTGTTGTGGATGTTTTCATCTTGTACAACAAAGGTGGATTTCCTTTTCCTGCTATACAAGATTTTGGGTGAAGGTGAGGATGAGGCAGTGGTTTGGGAAACATCTGTTGGTCCTTTTGTGGAACCAGCAGTTGTTTGGGTTTTAGGTTGTGTTGTGGTAGGTTTGGTAGTTGTTTGAGTTGTGGCTGGTTTAGTGGTTGATGGTGTGGTGATTGGTTTGGTTACTGGTTTGGGTTGAGCAGATGTTTTAGCAGAGGTTGTGGTGGCAGTGGTTTTGTGAGCAGTGGTTGTGATAACAGGTGTTTGAACAGCAGAGGTTTCAGCAGATAGTTTGGAAGGTGGTTTTCTAGTGTGTTTGGCTGGCATTTTCTTTCTCTTAGAAGTATTTACATCTTCCACTTCTTGCCGTTGTTCCTTTTTCAGCTGCACCAACATCTCTGCCTTTACTTCCAAAGTATCAGCCCTTTTTATTTTATCCTGAGCAGCTTTCTCAGCTTTTTCATTAGCTGAAGTGTCAACTTCTTTTGCCTTTGATGTTTGAGCTGGTTCAGTAACAGGGATCTGAACATTTGGTTGCTGTGATTGTGGAGCTGATTTTGGTGACTCTGGTTTGTCAGCAGCTGGCTTCCCTTTTTGTGAGGGTGGTGCACTAAATGGATCTAGCTTTGGCAGCCTATCTCTGCCACTCTCCCCCTTTTTGGCATCATCAGCCGTAAACTCATTGTAAGTTTCATCTCTGAGAATGGTGGTAGGGGCAGAGCCAGTAGTCTTCAGCAGGTGTTCCTTGATCACTTTGATGTCAGCCTTGGTGTCATTGAATCTGGCATCCACCATGTTTCTGATCAAGGTCATGTAGGTTTCTTGGGTCTGATCTGCCAGTTTTCTGTGAGCTATGATGATGGGTGAAATGATTTCCATAGCTCACTGGCAATATCAGAAGTTGAGGGTTGACTTTTAGTAAAGGTGTTCAATGTCTCCAATATTGACTTGACATCTGATTTGATGTCAGCAACAGAGGATTCAAGGTTTTGAACCTTAACCGTCAATTCTTGAAGTTTTGACTCATCACCTAAGTTAATAGGATCATCTGAATCCCTACCAGAGGTAGTTTTAGCTGGTTCAGTTCTAGGAGGTGAATCCATAGAATGAGAACCTGCTGCCCCTTTTTCTTGGTACTGGGGACTTCCAACTGTTTTAGGGGACACAATTGTGGCCTCATCAGTTGTTGCCTTCAAGGAAGTCTTATCAATGGAACCACTGTCCTGCTGTGAGACAATGGTCTCTACAGCAGTAGTAGCTGCTTCTCTTGAAACCTCATCAGAAGTAACATTGACTTCTGGGAGTATAACCTCCTCTTCTGTTTGTGGGATAGCTAATTGACTTTCCTCAGCCCCAGTCACTGGTGGTGGTGTACTCTCAGTGATAGGTGAAGGAGAGGAACTAGGGTTGTCCTGAGTTTTGTCAATAGCTTCAAACAGGGGTTGCATTGTTTGTGGGACATGTGGTGGTGATGTAGGTGGAGTAAGAAGCTGATTAGCCCTGGGAGATGGACTTGTAAACATATGGTCAAGTGACTCATATGCCTCAGTATGAGGTTCCCTTTGGCTTACAACAAGATCCTTTTGTGAGGATTCTTGAGGAGTTTGCTGAGGTTGAGATATCTCCAACTGTTGTGAGGAAGTAACAACAGTGGTTTCATGTTGCTTTGGTGATGCAACAAGGTTAGCTTCTGGTATCTCATCTTCCAGAAGTCCCTTTTTGGTTTTAGAGGTGGTTTTTGAGGATGGACGTTTTCTTTTGGTGGCTGGTGTGGGTTTCATAGCACTGGATGAAGTGCCATGATCACCAGGAGCAGTGGGCTCACCAACAGAGGTTTCAACAACAGTTGTTGTTTTTGTCCTCTTTGGTTGTGTTTTTGAAACTTTTGTTACTTTTGATACTTTTTCTTGGGTTGAAGAACCCAGCATTCTAGTAAAAGTTTCATCAGTTAAACTTTTCATTTTGAAAGACTCTCCCTTTTGAAAATCCTTTTCTGGTAAAATCTTTTGTAGAATTACACTTAGAATTCTAGGGTAGAGCAGAAAAGCATTGTTTGAGCCAGATTTTATGGCTTTCACATTTGATACCAAGTCTAAAAACAATCCCTGAGATAGATTGAAGTCAGAATCTTACAACATTGCATATCCCAAGTATTGTATCCTCAATGGGATTTCATTGAAGGATGTAGTCTTGGCTGAGGCACAGAGGAGTAGAGTATGAAAGAAAAATTTCATGACTGGTGGGAAAAACTTTTTATATAATGTGGAACCAGTCATTTGTGCATCATACCCTCTCTCTTGAAACTCTGTGTGAAGCTCTGTTTTTGGAAAAGTTTCCATACCTGACAAGTCGTTTAATGAGAAGGTAGTGGATATGATTTCAGGGGTTATGGCGATACTGGTGTCTCCAATTTTGGAAATTATGGAAGTTGGCTTTTTGTCTTGATACAAGACTTCAGCATTCGCCCAGAATTCTTGGAATGTTTCCAGGTATATGGGAGCATCAGCAATAAGAACATTTTTGTATTTTGAGTTATTGATGATGTCGATGGTGGAATGGAATGGAGTGTTATCTTCGGTTTTTACCAAATAAGGAAGGAAATTATGAGTGGCTTTTGTTTGGAGATCCATTTTAATGGATTTTGATTGTGAAAGTGATGAACTTTTGATTGAGGGTTATGAGGAAGACGAGAGCGGTTTTCAGTATTTTGAATACAATGAGACAGTAAAACTGCTGTCGGGGGAAAGAACAGGGTTTTATAGGCTCTGGTGAAACCGCTGATGTGGCAAAACTCTGCTTTTGAGAGCAGACGTGGCAAACATCTGATGGTTGAAACATCTAGTGGCATACAGCTGTTTTGTTAAACATCTGTTGCCAACCTCTGTTGTTTAACCAAAAGACTGATGAAAACAGTTGTTTTATCTGATCAGATGTTTGAAACAGATTTTTCAACCAACAGTGGTTGTTTTATCTGATCAGATGTTTGAAACAGATTTTTCAACTATCAGTGGTTTGAATGAAACAGTGGTTGTTTTATCTGATCAGTGGTTTAAAACAGATTTTTCAACCAAAGTGACATTTTAGCAAAATTTGATTTTCTGAAAACATTTTAATGTTTTTATTGAAAACATTTTTGTTGTTTTAATCCATGTTTAACATTCCAATTCGAGAGATCTGATTTGTAAAGGTAGATGTGTCTAAAGCTTTTGTCAGCACATCTGCCAACTGATCCTCTATTGGAACATGGTGCAGAGAAATCAAACCTTTCTCATAGCTATCTCTGACAAAATGATGTCTGATATCTATGTGCTTGGTGGTTGAATGAGAGACTGGATTCTTGATGATATTTTCAGCAGCTTGGCTATCCAACATGAGTGGAGTCCTTAGTGCAGTTATCCCAAAATCCAGTAGTTGATTTTGAAGCCACATGAGTTGGGCTGTACAGCTTGCAGCAGCAATGTATTCAGCTTCAGCAGTGGATGTTGAAACAGCTGCTTGCTTTTTGCTTTGCCAAGAGACTAAGGCATTCCCTAGAAACTGGCACCCTCCTGAGGTGGACTTCCTTGTTGTATGGCAGCCAGCAAAGTCACTATCTGAATAACCTGAAAGCTCAATGTTTCCATTAGCAGGATACCAGATACCAAGTGTGGGAGCACCTTTTAGGTATCTGAATATCCTCTTCACAGTAATAAGGTTAGACTTTCTAGGAGAAGCCTGGGATCTAGCACACACACAGGTTGCAAACATAATGTCTGGCCTGGATGCTGTTAAGTACAATAAAGACCCAATCATGCATCTATAGTGTGTCTGATCAACCAGTTCATCCTTTTCATCTATAGTGAGTGGCTTGACAGTGCTCATGGGTGTACTACATGGCTTACAATCATTCATCTCAAATTTTGTTAACAAGTTTTTCACATACTTGTTTTGATGAATGAAAGTGCCATTTTGCAGTTGCTTTACTTGAAGACCAAGAAAGCACTGAAGTTCACCCATAGCATTCATTTCAAACTCTGCTGTCATGAGTTCCCTAAACTCCTCACACATTTTATTACATGTGGATCCAAAAATGATGTCATCCACATATATTTGAACAATCATTAAATCTTTTCCTTTCCATTTTAAAAACAAGGTTTTATCAATTTTACCTCTTGTGAAACCAATGGATAAGAGAAAAGTAGAGAGAGTTTCATACCAGGCTCTTGGTGCTTGTTTCAGTCCATACAATGCTTTGTTAAGCTTGTAGACATGATCAGGATGGAATGTGTCTTCAAAACCAGGTGGTTGACATACATAGACCTCCTCCTGAATTTTGCCATATAGGAAGGCATACTTGATGTCCATCTTATACACCTTGATGTTGTGGTTGATAGCAAAGGCTAAGAAAAGTCTGATAGCTTCTAACCTTGCTACAGGGGCAAAGGTTGCATCATAGTCAATTCCTTCTTCTTGTCTGAAGCCTTGAACTACTAACCTGGCCTTGTTCTTGACAACTATACCCCTTTCATCAGTTTTGTTTTTGAAGACCCACTTTGTGCCAATTGGACAGACATCCTTAGGCAGTGGTACAAGTTCCCATACTTGTTGTCTTTTGAACTGAAGGAGTTCTTCTTGCATGGCTTCTACCCAACTGTTGTCTTTCAGTGCCTCTTGGTACTTGACAGGTTGTGTAAGGGATAGAAAGCCTGCAAAAAGACAGATGTTTGAAGATTGGCTCCTTGTGAGCACACCTTCTCTGATGTTGCCAATGATTTGATCTGGTGGATGAGCTCTTAGGTAGATTAGATCTCCCTGATATGGTATGATGGCATTTTGTGGTGAAGGACAGAGGTTTGGAGACTCTGTTGACATAACATCTGTTGGCACTTTTGAAGAGTCAACAGATGTTTGGAATGGAGGTGGAGGAATAGGTCCAAGTGGTGTAAAGTTGGACTGACTTTTGTCAACAGATGATTGACTCTTGTCAACAGATGATTGATCAGTGGATTGGCTGGGTGAATCAGTGGTTTGAAGATAGGACTGGCCAACAGTGGCTGACTCAGCAATGACAGAGTTTTGACAGTTGTTTTGAACCACTGCTTCCTCTGATACAGGATAGACTTTGTAGTGATCTGGAACCACAACATCTATTCTATAGTCTTGTTGTGAAGATTGTGGAGTACCTGCAGGGTTAGTTTTGACAGTAATATCTTCAAATTTGAATTTATCTAAATCAAACAACTCAGCAGGGTTTGCTGGGATTTTCAAAGAAGAAAGTTCATTGAACTTCACATTCAGAGTTTCTTCTATTGTTTTAGTCCTTGTGTTAAACACTTTATAGGCCTTGGCAGTAGAAGAATACCCCAGAAAATATCCACAATCCACTTTGGCTGCAAATTTTGAAATGGAATCTTTAAGATTTAAAATGAAACATGGGCAGCCAAAGACTTTGAAAAATGATATCAGTGGTTTGATTTTAAACAGAATTTCATAAGCAGTCTTTTGATGTCTAGGGTTGATTAAAACTCTGTTTTGAACATAGCAAGCAGTGTTTACAGCTTCTGCCCAAAAGGACAGAGGTAAACCAGAATCTCCTAGCATTGTTCTTGCAGCCTCAATGAGAGTCCTGTTCTTCCTTTCAACCACCCCATTCTGCTCTGGTGTTCTTGGGATACTGTACTGCCTTAAAATCCCTTTTGACACACAGAAATCATCCAACTCCTTATTTTTAAACTCTGTTCCATTGTCACTTCTAAAGACTTTTACTGGCAAGTCATATTGTTTTTCAACTTTGGTGACAAAGTCCTTCAAAATACCTGCAGTCTCATCCTTAGAGTGTAAAAAGTAAGTCCATGTAAACCTAGAAAAATCATCAACTATGACAAGACAAAATCTTTTTCTTCTTAGGCTCATGATTTTTACAGGACCAAACAAGTCCATGTGCAACATTTGTAAGCACTGACTGGTTTTGGACTCATCAATGGATTTGTAAGAGCTTTTATGTTGTTTACCTTTTAAACAGGAAACACAATGCTCATCACATTTGAATTCTTTTGATGGCAAACCTCTGACAAGGTTTTGTTTGGAGAGTGAGTTGATAGTTTGAAGGTTGGTGTGACCAAGTCTCCTATGCCACAATTCTGTCTCTTTGGTAGAGGCAGCTGAGAACAGACAGACATTTGCCATAGGGTTATCCTTCAACATATCAACTACATACACATTGCCACTTCTGTGAGCAACAAGTTGTGCTTTGCTCTCAGCAATGATGGTGTTAATCTTTTCTACAGCCTCTGGGCCAACAATCTTACAAGTTTGCTTAGTGAAGAATGACCCAAAGCCTTTGTCACTTATTTGAGATACACTAAGTAGATTAAATTTTAGATTGTCTATCAGATTAACATTTTCAAACTTAAGCCTCCCTGCTTTGACAGTACCAAAACCCAACACTTTACCTTTAGAATCATTACCAAAGGATATATCACCCCCTCCATGTGCAAGAAAGTCCAGAAGAAGGGCTCTACATCCAGTCATGTGCCTGGAGCCTCCACTATCTACATACCATAAACTGTCTAAACAAGCAGAAGCTCCCAGCACATCAGTAAAGATTTTAGTTTTGGTGAGTGTCCAAAGCCAAATTGGCTTTGGATGGGTCCTTAGCTGTCTCAGCCTTAAGTTGAGGAGAATGATCAGTGGTTTGGACTAGCTTTTGAACTAGGTTCAACAGCTGCAGTTGACCATTTGCCAGTGCTTGTATGTCAACACTTGGTCCAGCAGATGTTTGATCATTTCCTATCAGTTGTTGAAAACCATGAGGATGTCTGTTCACTTTTGGTTTTGAAGGCCTTTTGGGCTCTTCATAAACATATGGCAGACGGTGACAAGTGGGTTGTCCATATCCTCTTGGTAATCTGTTAGCGGGTGGAGCATCTGTTACCTGAACATCTCTGGGAGCAGAGTTTTTGTTCAGACTTTTGGTAACAGATGTTTGGACTGATTCAAAAGTCTGTATGGGTTTTCCTTTTGAAGTACTTACCACTTGACTGTCCAGAGTTTTAGCCTTATACTCTTTTATCTTTTCATCAAAATTTTTGAGATATAAGCACTCTTTTGTTTTGTGATTCTTTTTCTTGCAGATTGAACATTCTTTAGTTTTAGAATCATTTAAACTTGTTGTTTTGTTGATGTCATATGCTTTTAGAAGAAAACAGTTTTTGGTGACATGGTTCTTCTTTTCACAAAAATCACAAAACAAGTTGTTCTTGGCTTTCCCCTTTTCTTTCTTCTTTTCAACAGATGTTTCATCATCTGTTGGAAGATTTACTAGAGGGATTACTTTGGCCTGTGGTGCCATTTTACCATCAGGGGTTTTGAAGGTCATTGGTTTGAAATTTTCAAGGACTTCACACTCATCTGACCATGTAGGTTTGAATTGATATTTCTCAATTTCATCAAATGAGGGTGTACCTTCCAATTTTTCAAGAATGATTTTCTTGCCATTGGGTTCAGTAACCTTGATTTCTTGACCTTTTGAGTTTGTAGGGATGACCTCAACCAACTGGGGTTCCTTTTTGTTAGTGGTTTGTGAAACTTGGTCAGTGGTTTTAAAACCAAACCCAAATTTCACATGACTTTTAGATTGTTGGTTGACAATCATCTCAAAACCCTTTGATGATTCCACCCATTTCTTACATTCAACTTGGGTGGACTCAAGCTCCTTCTTACAACTATGATATTTTGTTATCATAGTCTGAAGCTGGTCTTTGGTTATGCTTGCTTCATGTTTTAAACTGCTGATTTCAGACTCTTTTTCAGATATTTTTGATTTTAACTCTTTTGTAAGTTTTTCAAACTGAATTTCAGAATCCAAAATTTTCTTTCTAAAGTTTTCATTCACCTCTTTTATCTTAGCAAATGCCACAATACATTTGTCTGAGCACAAGTCATTTAAGATTTGAGGAGATACCTTAGCAGCAGCCATCAAGGCACAGTTACACTGGCAGTCACAGTCATCACTACCCCAGGGATCTGAGAGATTCACAACCTCCACTTCAGATTCTTCAGCTGAAACAACTTCACCAACAACACTATCAATCACATTTTCAGACAAAGATACCACATCCTCAGAATCTGTCTCTTCAACAATTGTTTCTAGTGCCATAAAACAAAAATCCTTTTCAGAGTTGGCAACTAGAGCAATGTTGACATCTGTTATCTCATCTGGTAGACTGCTCCAATCAACAAAGCCCTGAGTAAAGAAACTCTGTTGACCTGGTTGACTGGTCTCTGCAGGAGCAGAGGGTGGAGTAACAGTCATTGGCACTGGTGCCTGAGTAACAGGTGTTTGGACATAGTGATACTGAGGAACAGTGGTTTGGACATAATGCACAGGAACAGTGGTTTGGGTCTGTGCAAAGTGAGCAGTGTTTTGCACATTAGGTACATTAGGGATGGTTTGATAAGTGTTGGTCTGTGGTCTTTGGTTTGGATAGGTAATCATAGGAACTCCATTCTGACTCCTACACTCCCTAGCAAAATGACCCATTCTATGACACTTGTAACACTTTATCTTTGATTTATCCAACCCAACCTTTGACCCACCATGTAAACCTGGGTACCTCCTGCCAGTTTTCTTATAGAAGTTATTGGTTCTAATACTGAGCAGGGCAACCTGATGTAAGATGTCCATTTCTTCTAGGTCCAAAGGGTCAATATATTGCAAATCATTGTACACAAAAGATGAATTATCAGAAGCCTGGATATCACCACTGGCTGTGAAAGCACAGTTGTTTGGTGATGAGTAAGAATCATTATTGAAACCAGTTGTTATGTCAATGTAATGATCATAACTCTGATCCTTACTACTTCCAGAACCATCATCCTGACCCAACAGTGCAGTATTACCAAATACATAGTCATCTAACACTTTGCCAGAGTCCTGGAGCTTCTTTTTCTGGTTAAGCTCCCTTTCATAAGTTAGGAGTTTACCATGAAGCTGGGTCAGGGTTAGGTCTTTGAATCCGATAGAGTTTCTCATAACTATGGCTATAGTGTCCCATTTGTCCTGAAGTGATCTAAGAAACCTATGATTCAGTGTTGAATTAGGAAAAGTTAGACCAACCAGTTTAAGTTCACTAATTAGACAGTTAAACCTTTCAAACTGTTGTGTTAATGACTCCCCTTTTATGTGACTAAACGTTTCATATTGTTGGTTAAGTATTTCACGGTTGTTTTCAATCACATCATCAGTCCCCCCGAATTGCTCTTTGAGAGCATCCCACAGTTCTTTAGCACTATTGCAGTGCAAGAGACCGGCATAGATATCATTCGGCAGTGCCATGGCTACTTGCTGAAAGCCTTGGCATCTAGCTCGATTTTTTGAAAATCTTGCTCTGAGTAGTTCTCAACACTCTTTGGTACTTGGATCTTTGGATCCTCGGCACTCGGTACCATTGGAACATGTGGTCCAAATACTACCGATTTCCAGCACCCTGTGTTCTGTTGTGCTAACACATGAGCCACCCGACGCTGCCAGATGTTGTATTCTGACCTGACAAGCATCGGAGGCTTGTTGTGTGTGCCAGTGTTGTGTGGATCTTGATTGAGTGAAGTCATTCTCTTGGTTTTTCAAAAACAAAGTCTGTTTACTAACTGTTGAAACGAAAATAAACTATTACTCTGTTTTAACCCGACAAACAAACGATATCACTGATTATGAGCTGATCTGTGTATTAAATTGATTGATTAGATCAGATTTAATTGACCAAGCTCTGATACCAATTGTTAGGATCTGAGTATTGGATTGTTTTGATTAAGTATGAAAGATGAATGAAGTATAAATGGAAAGTGCAGCGGAATAACAATAAATCAAAACATAGAGAATAATTGTTTTTAATCGAATGCTTTCATTAAAGGAAAGATTACAATTGTACAATTAACTCCCCCTCAGCCTGATCACTCAGAGAATGTTTGTCTAAAAGAGAATGACGAGTGATGAATAGAACAGTATAAGTACTGTTCTATTTATAGACAAGCTCAAACCTCTGATGATCAGTTGCTGACGTCACCTAGATAGCGACCCCTAACTGACTAACAAACACTAACAACTGTTAAGCTATAAACTACTGTTACATTGAAACAACTGACAATAAAACTCTGTTAATCTAAAACTCTGATGTCTTCTTATCATCTGTTGAACCAAAGTGCTGTTGGTTCAACAAACCTTTGCTCTTCAGATCTTTAATCAGCAGTTATTCTTCATCAGACTTTTAACCTTCAGACTTTATCCATCAGACTTTTCATCAGCAGCAGTTATCATCTAACAGTTGTTAAGCAGCAACAGTTTAGGAATCAACAGATCTTTGGACGAAGCTTTATTGTAACAACTGTTCTTTATTCATGATCAAACACTTAGTATATTTTGGCTTTTAATCATCTGTTCTTCTCCAGGTCAGCAGACCCAACACATTGATAAAACTTTGTTTATAAAACATGTTGGAAATCATGTCCTACTTATTCAAATTTATGTTGATGACATCATTTTTGGTTCAAAACAAACACTAAACTGTGTGATGATTTTAAGAAACTCATGCAATCAAAATTTGAAATGAGTACAATGGGAGAATTGCAGTACTTTTTGGGACTGCAAATCAAGCAACAGACAAATGAAACTTTTATACATCAATCTAAATATTTTAAAGAATTATTAAATAAATTTTCTTTACAAGACAGTAAATCATGTTCAAGTCCCATGACACCAACCACACAAGTTGAACCAGATGATCAAGGAAAATAGGTTGATCAAACCATGTATAGATGTATGATTAGGTTCTTTATTATATTTAACTCCTTCTAGACCAGATATTATGTTTTCAACTTGTGTTTGTGCTAGATATCAGTTTGCACCAAGAGAATCACACCTAACTGCTGTCAAAAGAATTTTTGGATATCTGAAAGGAACTCCTACACTAGGAATTTGGTATCCTGCTTCAGGCAATACCAAGTTAACAGCCTTTTTAGATAGTGACTATGCAGGGTGCAAAATGTCAAGAAAATCTACATCTGGTGGTTGTCAATTCTTGAGAAACTGTCTGGTGTCCTGGCAATCAAAGAAATAAACATCTGTGGCAACTTCAACAATTGAAGCTGAATATATTGCTGCTGAAAGCTGCACATCACAGATCCAATGGCTTCAATATCAACTTCATGATTATGGAATCAAAGAGACCAGGACTCCACTTTTAGTAGACGGTGAATCTGCCATTAGCATCATTCAAAACCCTGTTCAGTTTTCAAACACAAAACATATAGAAATCAGATATCATTTCATCAGGGATTGCTATGAAAAAGGCAAGATTGAGGTGAAACATGTCACAACAGCTAATCAAATAGCTGATGTCTTCACTAAACCCATTGACACATCAGCATTTCAGAGGTTAGTTTCCATGCTTGGAAAGCTAAACTTTGATTAAACTCTGTAAGTGTTTTCACTTTTCTGTACATATTTTACTTTCACTTACCTGTTTACTAACCTTATATCAAACCTCTGTTGAAAAATAAAAGGAGAGAGAAACTACTGATGTACAAAACATATGTAAGGGAAAAATTTCTGAAAAGAAAATCTACTGATAAAATTATCAAGTATTGATTTTAGGGGTATTTTTAGGTTAAAACTTCTCAATAGTTCAAAACTACTGAAGAATAAAATAGGAAACTCCTGATGAATAAACATGCATCAGAGGTTTAAGACACCAAGGGTAAAACAGTATTTTCCTATCTTTCTCAGAAGTTTAACCTAAAAGGTCTATTAAACTTCTAAAACCCCCCTTTTCATTATTATTGTTTCAAAATCAAAAACTTCCCTCTCTCTCTTTCTCAAGAACAAAAACCTCTCTGAATCATTCAACTGTTCCATCAACAAACAATGGCTTTAGTTTTAAACACGGACACAATCAAAGAGGCTACTTCATGAAAGACAAAGCCTGGTCCCAATACGATGAAATCATTGATCTGATCGTAAAATCACAATTTTACAAATCGTACACTATATACCCACCAATCCACACTGACACTCTTAATGAGTTTTGAGCAAACGCTGAGACTATTACCGAAGATGGTAAGGTCCTTTCCTTGAAGACGAAGATCAAGGGGAATGAAATGGTAATCACACCGGCAACTCTGGGAGACACTTTAGGTCTTGATGATGCTGAAGCACATGATCATATTCCCCGTGGAACAATTCAATCAACCATAATTGAATGCGGTTATCAAGGTACACTATCACATGCTACCATTTATAAGAAATCCAAAACTACATATTTCAAAAATCTACAAAAACCCTTAGTTTGACCATGATTTTGACTTTCAATTTGTGCTAACCCTCGGGGTTTTCGTTCATTCCATTAGAATCAGAATCAAAGGGTGAGCATTTCCCCCTAAAAATCATTTGATTTCATCCATTATTTCGTGAGATTTTGTCAATTTTGTGTTCACTTTAAAACCCGATTCAAAAACTCTAAATAACCCATCAAGATTTTTGTCAAATAAAAAATCGTCTTAAGGGATGCTTAATCGGCCCACATAGTATCTCCGGTGAAAATTTTAGGTCAAAAATTGATCAAATCAAAATTCTTGATTTTTGAATCTTCATACGGGTTATATGTTCTTCATACGGGTAGGTCATTGACACGTATGAAGCTCATACGTTTGCGATTTCGTTTTGGTGTGTTTGTCCCATTTTCATAAAATATAATAATAATAATAATAATAATAATAATAATAATAATAATAATAATAATGGTGTAGGTGTTTTGTAGTGGTGCCAGAGAGGGCGGGCAATTGCAAGTTGCTTCCCTCTCCTTTGGTTTTTCGGTGGGTTTGTTTGCGGTCTCCTACTCATCTTGAGATGGGGGTTCCTTGTTTCGGTTTATTTTTGGAGATGTTTTTCGGTTTTATATAGGTCCGGCAAAGGGGAAGCGCATTGCCTTGAAAGGCACTAATGGAGGTGCTGCTGCCAGCTCCAACAGGGTGTGGTTGTGCCCCTTTAAGGAGTTCCATGGTTGTAAAGATGGTAAGCTTGGTTCTGACGGTTACAACAGGATGATCTCACATCTTCAGCAGTTCCATTTCAAGGATGACAAGCGCAGGGTTTTCTATAAGGAAGTGCTTTGCAGAGAATTTTATCTGTTTTCCAGTGTTGGGGAAACCTTGTGGACTCTTGGGTATTGGTTATGCGGGAGATGTATGAGAACACACGCCTTTAGTAGAGGGTGCAATCATCCCGATGGTGTTTTCACATTCTCTGGGAGTTCTGGGTCAACTAGGGATTTCATTGTGGGTATTCCGATGCCTAGGGACCCTGGAATGGAGCCTGAACAAGGAGAAACGGATGGAGTGGTGGGTGACGCCGCCCTCCTGGATCGGGTTTTCTCTCTCCTGGTTAGGACTGTTAAAAGCATCCCCCTAGTTGTCGTATGGCTTTTGCGCATGCTTTAACAGGTGTCATTCGTAAGGTTGGGGCCTCTCCGGGTTCTGTTGAAAATTGGGTCAAGCTTTTGCTTTTCCCTCGTTGTACTTTCAAGGTTGTTACTCCGTCTTCTAGGCAGGAGAGAAGGTCTGGGAACCGTAAGTCCTTGCAATGTGACATCATTCGACAGGATTTATCTGTGTGGATAGATGGTTCGGGTTTTGCAGATTTGGTTGCGTTGCTTTTCTCTGATGAAGGGGGACGGGTCCTCCATGCGAGGGCAACGTCAGTGGAGGGATCCAATGAGGTCAACCCTAACGTTAGGCAGTGCCTTAGGAAGGTTAGTGATGGTCACTTCACTGCAGCGGTTAAAGTGTTGTGTTCCAATGGGATTGCCCCCTAGGGGAATCTACCATGCATGCTCTTATTGACAAGCACCCCATTGTGCCACCTCCCGATCTCCAATCCCTACCCCTGACCCAACCAGCCTTAACTGTGGAAGATGAGTGTGTCTACCAGTGTGTGAAATCGTTCCCGAAAGGGACATCTTGTGGGCGTGATGGCCTGCGGGCTCAACACTTGATGGATGCTCTTGGTGGTGAAGGGACATCTACGGCATCTGGGTTGCTAGCTGCCATCTCTGAATTAGTTAATCTGTGGCTGGGGGGTTGTGCCCCAAGGTGCTCGCAGAATATATTGCTTCGGCTCCCCTTACCCCGTTGCTTAAGCCTGACAATGGAATACGCCCTATTGCCATAGGGGCCATATGGAGGAGATTGATCTCTAAGGTGGCCATGAAGAAAGTTGTTAAATATTCAGGGGACGTTCATTTTGGGGTTGGAATTCCAAATGGGGCAGAGGCTGTGCTTCATAGTGCTAACAGGTTTCTCGATTCGTTCCATGATGATGGCTCGCTTGCTATGCTTACGGTTGATTTTTCTAACGCTTTCAACGCTATTGATCGTAATACTATGTTACGGGAAGTTCACTGTCACTGCCCTTCCATTTTCCTGCGGGTTCAGTTCCTATATGCTCAGCTAGCTAGGTTGGATGTGGGGAATGAGCATATTGGGGCCTACGCTGGGGTTCAGCAAGGGGACCCTTTCGGGCCCTTGCTCTTTGCTTTAGCTTTACACGCCCTTGTGCTAAAGGTACAGGATAACTGTGACCTTCCCTTCCATGCTTGGTACTTAGATGATGGGACGATTATCGGGGATTCTGTTCAGGTGGCTAAAGCACTTGACATTATTAGCTTGGAGGGGCCATCTCTAGGGCTCGAGCTCAATATTAGAAAAACTAAAGTTTTCTGGCCATCGTGTGATGGGGGAAGATCCGGCCAGGTCTGTTTCCTAGTGACATTGGCAGACCGGAGCGGGGGGTCAAACTGCTCGGTGGGGCAGTCAGCCGCGACGCCGGTTTCATAAGTGATCTATCTGCTAAAAGGGCAGCTCGAGCTGTTGACCTCATGGGGCTCCTCCCTAGATTGCGGTATCCCCAAAGCGAGCTTCTATTGCTTAGATCATGTATGGGTGTGGCCAAGTTGCTCTTCGGTCTGCGTACTTTCCATCCTCCCTTTGTGGTAAACGCTGTTTCCTGTTTCGACAAAGGCCTTCAGGAGGCCATAGAAGACATTGTTGTCTGTGGGGGGGGCTTTTTTTGGGGACCTCCAGTGGCGGGTTGCGACTTTTCCGCTTCGACTTGGTGGGTTAGGCCTCTCCTCAGCCCGGGATGTGGCTGCCTATTCTTTTGTGGCTTCCAGATCCCAATCCCGGGGGCTGCAAGACCACATATTACGTAACAGTGGGGCTACTCACGTTGACACGGATTATTCTGGTGCTATTGACCTTTTACAACGACTCCTTCCTAACTTTGATATTGGCGGTTTTTTAATAAGGACACCGCCCCCAAAAAGCCACAGAAAACTCTGGCAAAGTCTCTTTATGACCGAATCAGCCAAAGTTTGGAGGAGGATTTCCGTCTGTCAGTCCGTCAGAAGGCCGTCTTGGAATGCCTACAAAAGCCTCATGCCCAGGACTTCCTTACGGTGTTACCTATCGAAGGCTTGGGGCAACGGATATCGGCAGTAGAGTACAGGGCAATCCATAAATACCGGCTGATGATACCCATTTTCCCCGATGATGAAAAATGCCTGGTCTGCCGCAAGGCATGCCTTGATAAGTATGGGGAACATGCGTTACATTGTAAGGAATTTCCAGGGTTTAAATATCGGCACGAGTTTGTCCGGGATGCTTTGGTAGACATCCTTAGAAGAGCGGGGATGTCCGCAAGAAAAGAGGCGTGAGTTAATTTTCTCACAGACCCTGCGGAGGGAAGGTCCACCTTGCGCCTAGCGGACGTCTTAGTTTCTGGTTGGGAAGGTGGGAAACATGCGTGTGTTGATCTTACCGGGGTGTCCCCCCTTGCTGGGCTTTGGGAAAGTGGGTTTGTGGCTGGGCAAGCGGTCATGAGGCTAAATCCAAGAAAGTGGAAAAGCATTCTAAAGCATGTGAGGATAATCAGCATGTTTTCGTTCCCTTGGAATTCGACACGTTCGGTTCCTTGGCATCCGAGGCGGTGCGGTTTTTGGCTCAGGTTCAGCGAGTAGTGCACAGGAACTTTTCCACCCCCGAAGGGCGGGGTTTTGTTTTTAGCAAATTGGGATTTTCTATTCAAAAAGGGGTGGCAACGCAGCTTATTGCCCGCCTACATAACATCCTTATGTAATTTACATGGTTAATGAAAATTATTTCTTGTGAAAAAAAAAACAATTATATTATCATGTGTTTAAGTCAAAAAACTAGATCTTCTGATCAGATGTTCTCAACAATGCAACCAATTTTTCACTCAATTATAAATGAATCAAAGTTTAGGGCATCTGCTTTCTTTTTCAATGAGTTGGTGTTGCATCACCAAAATGATAAAAAGAAATATTTGTTGTATCCAAGGTTTACCATGCAATATATTATTAAGGAACTTGGACAAGAGGTGCTTGTGGGTGAAACTACTGTTTTAAACCCTTTAACCTCAGAAGCATACTCTAGGTATAACAAACCGGCACTTTTTCCAGAGGATGACCAAGGGGAACATGTAACAGTCCCTAAGGAACCAACTTCCTCCAAACCCAAATCCAAAAATCCAAAACAACCCAAACAACAAAAATCCAAACCCTCCAACCCAAAAAAGAAAAGCAATTCAGGAAGTTGAGATACCTGAAGATGCTAATGTGCAATCTGCACTTTTAAAGGATGTGACTGAAACTTCCTCTCAGTCTCATTCATCTCCAATACCTGATAGTGCACCCGTATCCATTTTGTTTTCAAGAAAGAGATTTAAAAAGTCAAAAACTTCTGACCCTTCTTTCAAACAAACTGAACCTACTGAACAAAACTCAACTACTGATCCTTTAACTTCTGAAAAAGAAACATTTCCAGTAGTTGAGGTTGCTAATATTCTCTCTAGGCTAAAACAAAACAACTCATCATCAAATGTCAATCCCCAATCACCACATAAAACAGGGGACTAACCACAGAGATGGACATTGATGAGAATGTGTTCAGCCCTAACCCAAGAGATGAGGAGGAACCAAGGTCGCTAAGCCCAAACTTGGAAACCTTTGCTATATTTAAGGCTGCTACTACTCTTTTACCATCCAGTGATGGATTGGAGGACAGTAGTACCATAGCTGAGACTTCAAATGTGGCAACTACTGATGAAGGCCATGTGCCTGAGGTAGGAAATCCTCAGTTCCAAGAAAAAGAGGTTGATGTGACAACTAGGTTGGGTCTGGCTCATGAAACAGCTGATACTGTTCTCGTTGAGGACTATGTCAGTGATTCAGATGATTCCATTAATTTGGATGATGGATCAAAAATCAAACAAACTGGATTGACGGCTGATTGTGAAGGTCCTGATTCTAATGTATCTGTTCTCAAGGAGACAGTCACAGAAGAACAGGTTGAACACCACTTAAACCCTAGTTCCCCAAAAGTGGCATCCCCAGTTAACACTGAGGATCACCCCCAAACTCACCCTCAACAATCACAAAAGCCTACCCAATTCTCTGGGTCAACAAGCAGCATAGAACTGAACCATCTATGCAGCCTAGATGGTCCTTTATACTAGATGGTACACCAGCCTATTTCGGCTCATCTTCAAACATTCATGACTGCTATGGAGTTAAAGAATAAAACTCAACTGGAGATGAAAAATAATGCAATTGATTACAAGCTTGGTGAAATGTCAAGAAAGATGGAAGACAACAGAAGACAATTAGCCCATCTATCTGGTGTAACACCTCCACCTCCATGATTTCCTGAAGTGGATGAAACCAAAAAGGGGGAGATGTCAAAGGAACCAGAAGTTGTGTCTCTTGCAGCTACAAAAAGAGCTGCTAGAGAAACACAACATCTCAAGGATTCTCAAAAATCAACTAGAATGACTAGGCAAGAAATAGCTCTAAAAGAAAGAGCTGATTGGTTAGAAAAAGAAGAGAGAAGCCTTAGAGAGAAAGCTGAAAAGTCTGCCCAAGGCCTTATTGAAGCTGCTGCTGAAGTCAATACCAAAAGTACTGAAGACAATCGTTCAGTAGTTGATACTGCTCAGATCAACACTTCAGTAGTTGACATTTCCTGCACTGAACCAGATCAGTCATCTAATGCAACAGAAACAGACCCTGCTGAATATCCAAAGCCTGTTCCCTTAAACTCCTCTTCCATAATAATTGAAGATCAAGAGGAAGTAAAGGGACCAACTGAAGAAGAGAAAAGAAAAGCAGAAAGAGAGGCAAAAGAAAATGAAGCATGGCAAAGCACAGATGAAAGGGAAGACTTAAGCTTTGATGAAAAACTGGCAGAATGTGAAAAGAAATTAAGAGAGTTAGAAGAACAAGAACGAATGGCTGAGCAACTTCTCCTTGTAGCAGAAGAAGACAAAAGGCAACAGCTGATGAACTTTATCAGCAAACATTCAAAGACAAGGAAATACACTCTCAAGGGACCCTCAACTGAAGAACTCACAAGACAGGCAACACTGTAACTGAAAGGCTTGGCACAGAAAAAGAAAGAAATCAGAAGAGAGCCCAGATTATTCAAGAATGGGTAGATAACAAGTTTGGTTCAAAACAACAGATATGTAAGTGGAAAGAAGATGTTATTTATGACACTTCTACTACCAATCAGAAGTCCACACAGCCTACTACCAATAAGAAGTTAGGGGAAACCACAAAGACAGATTTCAAAATGCTCTTGGTTGAAAAGAATGTCATTGTAGAAAATGCATTTTCTGTTGATGAGAAGCCTCTGATAACTCAATACAGGGATCCTGCAACCTTTGCTTATCAACTGACACAGACCATCAAAGATAAAGAACAGACTAAGGTAGTCACAGAATATCACAAGATCATAGGAAAATGTGATAAACCTGGTACTATACTAGTTGAAAAGTTAAGGAAATCCAAGCTGATCAATGCTGAAAAAGAAACACCACCAACATCAGATCTACCTTCAAACCTACAGATAGTACCATACAGATACAGATTCTTCAGCTCCATATCTCCAATCAAAAGATGGTACTTCACCCAAAAGTCCACTTCCCTGGTTCTAGAAAGACAAGACTGTTCATGGAAAGTCCTTCAAAGCTTAACTGATTTGGAAAAGTTTTCTGACAAAGATCTACTAACCATTCATGGAATAATACCAGACCATGGACTACTTCTAGAAGAAGAAGTTAGAGAAGTCAAACATCAAGCACTTGAAGAAATTGAAAGAGTTCTTGACTCAAGGAAGAGAGGATCTTAAATAAAGATAGATAAAGGTTTTGGCTTCATCAATCCAGGGGGAGATTGTAAGGTCAAAGAGGATTGACAAGCCAGCATAAACGTTTGTCTTATATCCTCTTATCATTTTGTGAAACTGCTGAAGAAAGAAGAAAACATGTAAAGTTCTGAAGAGTAAATGCATCGGAAGTTCTAAAGATAAACCAGACAAAATATCTGAAGAACTGCTGAAGACTCATCAGCACTTTCATTAGAAGATTCTAAACCGCCCTTTAATCTCAGCAGTTTAGTATTATATTAATTAGCTTAAAGTCTTTGTTCAAGTTTCGATACTACAGCCTGTTGTAGTATTATCTAAACATTATTATAAGCTTTTTGTTGCTTAATATGTATGTAATCTTTCAGCTATAAATTGATGGGCACTACCACTAATTTAGCACACGAATATCTATTGATAATCACATGAACTCTTTCCTTCAATCTACTTTATTGTTTATCCTTTTCATATACATCTGAGAATCATCTTGCTTTAACTACTTTATTTACTACTAGTGATTCTCATCTTTAACTTCCTAGTTCATTGATTGTGGGGGAGTCTTAACTCCTATTAAAAGTGACATTTTAACTTAGAACACTTATTATTCCGCTGTGCAAGCTACTTTGATAAACTAATAACACTTAAGTGTTCTTGGATATAAACTGCAATAGAGACCACTGATCCAATAGATTTAATCCGTTGGAACCAAGCCCAAACCTTATGTTCCTAACCTCACTACCAAATTCTGGATATTTCCTATCAAATTTTTTTCCATTGAAGTGAATCCGCTACATGTCTTAATTTTCCATCTTTTTTACGATCATCTGAATGCCAACGTAATTGGAAAGTACCAGAATACTTTAGCAGGGGGTCCTTTTTTCGTCACATCGTTATAATATTCACCTGTTTTACTTTATCCCTTGTATTTGGATTCTTTACATACAGCACATATATGACTAGTCTCATACTCACTTCTATACAAGATGCAATCATTTGGACGTGCGTGTATTCTTTCAACTTCCATTCCCATTGGATTCATTAGTTTTTTTGCTTGGTAAGGTAAATCGTTATCTTTTGGGAGTATGTCATGCAAAACAACTAATAGATCTGTGAAACTTGTATCACTCCATCTGTTTCTCGCTTTCCAGTTAAACAACTTCAACACAACTTCAAGTTTTGAAAACTCACAACCCCTATATAATGATTTTTCAGCATCTTCAAATAAATGTTGTAATTTTATTTTATCATCATCACTGATATCATTCTGAAAATCCTTGAACATCTCATCTAAATTGTTATCATTTAAAGGGTCCTCATTTAAATCATCATCATTCAAATCGTCATCATTCAAATTGTGCTTGTATTGCAAATTTTCATATTCCTCATTTTCTAAATTAAACGATGTCGTAGCACCATCAATTCACGATTCTCCATGCGTTCACCAACGTGTGTAATTAGGCATAAAACCGTTTGCAATCAAATGATACTCAATATCTCTAATATTTTCAATTTTTTGAAAGGTTTTACAACTCATACAAGGACACAAAATCTCTTTAGAGCCAACATTTCTCCGATTAGCTTCAGCAACCTTAAGAAAAGTAGAGACACCTTTCGTATATATTTCAGAATTATGCACACTTTTGTACATTCAGTATTCTCTACCTTCCATCTGCAAATTAAAATAATCCAATAAGTGAGATGCAATTTATGTACAGGTTATTAACAGGTAATCAAAGGCGGGGGATCCTAACCCACTTTTTGAAAATTCTATCTCATATGTATACATTTTAACAGGTTAACTATTTAAGAAACAATTGGCAGCATTTCTCCTTAACTCCCTAAGTATGCGAATAAACCACAAACTCGGAAGAGTGGGGAAACAACTGTCGGTTTTTTACTAAATAATCAACACGTTAATATGTACACATAACCATATTATTAAAAGATACAAGTAGTATACTCACCTGTAAGATGAAATTCTTATGCATGCCTTGATACAGGAGTATGTCATATGTGTGGGTACCACAAGTTATAGTGGAGATAGTCGCACGTAATGATAGGTCACAACCATATTATTAAAAGCTTGTGGTAAGAATGGGTTTCGTTCGAGCGCTCGAAAATAATATTTCAAAGCTTTGGTGTGTTCTCCATTACTTGTGTGGATAAATTCTATGTTACAGACTATATATCTTCGGTCATAGGGATCACTTTCTAGTCGGATAGCTTCATAATAATTCTGTAAAGCTTCCGCATAATTTCCTTCAGATTGAGGTGTCATCTGTTACGGTTGTCATTCAATTCAAAGAATCTCTATTGCAGAACCAAACAGAAGATTTTCATCTTATACGGATCCTCCCTTATGTGCATTGATAAAATGGTATAGAAGATTTTCATCTTCGCATTATGAAAATAATAATACTAAACTACTACTAGTACTATTGAAAATAATAATTAACTAAACATAACTTAAACGAACGTATACCTGATGACTATCACGACAAGTTGATGTAGAGTCCCCCTACTCAAACTCCAAAAACGACTACTAATAATCTCCATGTGTGTATTGAATACCCAAGATTAAATGGTATGGAGAAACTGATTTAATGATGAACTCATCACTCAACCTATGTATACAAGTTAGTAACTGACTCATTTTGATGAGTCATATGCTCTGTGGTCCTTTGTCAATATTTCTACATTATTTTTATGACCCTGATGCAACGAATTTAGCCAAGATGGAGTTCTTTAGAAAGTACTTTCAAAAAATAATATTTGTTCCTTAGCCATTAAGATTTTGGCACCCTTCTACATCTTCACATAAATACATATTATGGTCATTTATTTTTATTATTTTAACTATTATTATTATAGATAATTCATTTAACTGCTTATCTGGTTTTTCTCTAGTAACTCTTAACATATAGCATTCTATAAAAAAATACGAATATATAGTTAGAAAGAGCTTATTTTTCTCTACGTTTTGACTATAGTTTCATTAAAAACAAAGCAGAGTTCAAATACAATATATTTTATTATTATAACTTAACGGTCTCTTATAATACTACCTTCTCGACAAGATCTTATATCTCAAATAATCATGCTAACCATCACTTACTTGTTAACAAATTTTAAATACAAAAATATCCATTTCCCCTGTTATTGGTTTGTTTCATCGATAAGGGACCCGTTTCATACATTAATAAATATGAACCAACACATTTTATTTATATAACAAAAACGGGATATTACATAAGATCAAGGCTGAAAGAAGTATTGGTACTATGTTTGATGAAATGTTGAGAAAGCATAGAGAAAAGACGGAGATAATTGGCCCCTCTTCCAAATTAGATTCTAAGTATAAGTTGATTGATGAAGAAAGTGATAGCGACAATGAACCGGGTCCAAGTGATTTTGATAAGGAGTATACTCCTTATCAAAAAGTATTGTTTTGAAATTCATTCTCTTACAAAGTGTCGTGTGCCTAGATGCGGTGTTCTATGGCCGGGTATTGGATCTAACAAGGGGGTATATCGAATGAAAGAAGCTTAAAGGTGCAATGTATCTTACCTAGGATGATCCAAGCTAGAGAGTCTTGTGTTTGCTCCCTTGTTCCTCGATGGCTTCGGCTTAGGTGTCCCAAATGCTTGGCCGATGGGTTTGAGTGAGAGAGTAGGTGTTTGTGTTGAGTGTTGGTGCAAGGAATGAAGGTGAGGGTGGAGGTCCTTATATAGGAGTTCAAGTGGGAAGATGACAAAATATTTGTGGTAGTCTCATGCTTCTTGGCCGAAGCATGGGTTGAGGAAAGTTTCATGGATTCTTGCAATGTCATTTGATGGGAAGACTATTCATGAAAGAGGAAAGGTTGACATTGGTAGTTAGTTAGTTAGTTAGTTAGTTTTTGGCTTTAATCCATTTGTATGCAAGTTCTATGCCTCCTTATCACTCTAGTCGATCCATATCCCATAGGTTTGAAATCTTAATGAGCTATCACTATCTTGTTTCCTTGCTTGGGGGCCGTAACCTAGTCATGGGAGTGTGGACTTGATGGTGACCTGTCCTAGAACATTCTTGCTAGAGGTTGATAGTTCCAAGGATCATAGGTTGTCATAGTGATAATGATGTGTGCTTGGACATGTTTGGCTGATTTCTAGGGTGTGTATTCGGGTAAGAAGGAAGCAAAGAGGAAGGATGGTAGTCTAAGTAAAGGTCCTATTTTGGTATAAGAGGTTGTTTTGTCTCCATTAGCAAGCATGTTGTGGATTAGTGTTTGTCTTTAGCTACTACGAATCACATATAAGCAAGTGTGGTTATCCCTTTGGCTTTGGTTTCTCTAGCTGATTTGTAGGGTTCCTACATATGGTTAGGTGACTTCATGTGAGAAGGTGGCTATCTTTGTCTTGATATCTAAATGTGTGTAAGTGGTAGCTTCATGTGTTAACTCTTGTTTTTCATGTGTTTTATATGGGCCGATTTCCTATAAGATATAAGTGATAGGAATGTATCTTGAGTAGTGTTTTCATGTGATGGTGGTGTTTCAAGGTACTTAGTTTGTTAGTTATTACATGGATGGATAGGGATTTTTGGCCGAAAGAATAGAACAAGAGAGAGGTTCCCACGAGTTCTTTGGATGTTTATACAAACATTATATCCAACTCGAGTGTATGTGAGCATGATCCATGGAGTCCTATGACTAAGATAGCTTTATTATGATCCTAGACTTAACATTTTACATGAATTAGTCGTCCTACACATGTTACTAGTGTTGTGATTGCACATTGTGTCCATCATGTAGCCTCTAGTACCATTTGATATAGGAATATCATCCGGCCTAGAAATGGTGAGAGTTGATTAAGTTCCGTGCCTCTTGATGACGACATTAACATATATTTTGGTTTCATAGGCACCACGTGTTTCTTAAGTGACACCCCATGGTGTTTCTTGTGTTCACTTTCGTGTGTTAAAAGTGAGTTATCATGTGTTAGGGTTTAATAACCTCATGTAAGGTTTGTTGTGATTATTGTCGGGTGTTGTATTACTAAACAAGTGTCCCATGTGGAGTTTTCTGATTAACTCTTGGCTTTAATAGACTGGGGGGGTATAGTGTATGCAAACTATCTAGATATGCACATATAGTGAGATAATAACTGCATTATGTACGGATGTTGACCTGATTTGTTGACTATTGTCACACCCTAACTAATTATCCTCATAAAGAAATGACTAAGTATGAAGACAACCACTGAAGAGCAAATGACAGGTGCTAAAGAACAAAAGGCTAAACTAATGTAGACCAATACACAAGAACTGGCGAAGACAACTACTGATGATCAACTACTTCTGGACAACAATTGAAGAACAACTTCTGATGTTGTAACTCATTAGAAGTTGTACACATCATCAGAGTTTATGAAGATCAGAAGTTATAAACAACTGAAGAACAACTTCTGATTTTGCAAACCATCAGAAGTTAAACAAGTGTCAGAAGTTGCAACTCATAATTCCACCTTGTCAGAGTAAAGCTTCAGTAGTTATTTTTGTATTACTAGTTGTATTTCCATTTATATTTGTTTATGTATTTTCTAGATCTAGATCTACTTTACAGTATGTAATGCACGCCTAAAATCGTTTATAATACTAGTGCAATGTTCCTTTGAACCTGCACCTTTATCTCAATAACATATGAGTGTTTAAGCATTATTTCTTATTGTCATACCTAACACTTTACACTTATATTTTTATTTGTTATGAGAGTATAATCTGTGGGGAGTTCAAGTCATATTTCTCAATCAATTAAGTGTCAATAATTCTGTTTTATTCCGCTACATTTAAGTCTAATAATTAAACTTAGAGCTAAATAGATCCAACATATCTGATCATGATGCACGATTTACCTTTCGTTTCTGGACCACTCTCCAAAAGCCTTTAGGTACTTGCTTGGATATGAGCATTGCATGCCACCCACAGACCGATGATTAGAGTTAGCGCACGATTCAGACCTTGAAAGATCTAATACGGGATTATGCAGTGGACTTTTGAAGTAGTTGAGAAAGGCATTTGCTTCTCGTGGACTTCTCTTAATAATAATAGCTATCACACTTTGATCTACTGTGCACCTTATGAGGCATTGCATCCAATCTCCTATTTGTTGGGCTGAGGTTGGGGATAGCCGATTAACAGGCCCTGAACTTATTCATGAAACCTCTGAGAAGATTGTTCAGATTAGAGACTATATGGTATTGGCTCATGACCGTCAGAAAAGCTACATTGATAAGCGTAGGAAACTTTTAGAATTTTAGATTGGCGATATGGGTTTACTAAAAGTGTTTCCTTGAAAAGGCATGATCCGTTTTTGGGAAACAGGTAGACTAAACCCATGTATCAAACCTCAAGAAGTGTCTGGATGATAAGACACTGATAGTTCCATCAGATGATATCCAAGTGGATGATCAGCTTGGAAAAACCAGTAGAGATTGTGGACTAAGGTGCTAAGAAACCTTAGCAAAGTTACATACGTATTGTTAAGGTATGTTGTAATTCCCAATAAGGAACGGAATTCACCTGGGAACGCAAGCAACAAATGAAACTCAAATGCCCACATCTATTCCCGGAACCTAAACCTATGTCTGAACCTGAAACTGAAAACATGAACTGAATTTCGGGGCGAAATTCCTTTCGACTTGTGGATGATGTGACAACCATAAATTTTTTTCTCTCATTTTAATGCTTGCGTCACTATTAACTTGCTGAATTTCAGGACAAAATTCTTTTAAACTTGGGAATGTGACACCCCGCATTCTCAAGTTAATGCTTTAACCTAACTCTATTTAACTTATACATACGTTCATGGTGTTGCACTTGACTAGGATTAGGGATGTGCCATCATTTACACATAATAAACATGCATAAATAGTCTCATAATAGGGCTATAATTGATAATTAAAGCTACTTAATCATTCCAATTTGTGTTTATCAGGAAATTGGAGCTCCAACCTGAAAAGAGGTGATTTCGGGTAAAAACAACTAAAACTTGAGATTCCTGAAGATACAAGACCCGAGGCATATTCCAAGGATGTGTAAAGACCTTTTCGGGGCTTAAACAATGATAAAATCAGTCCGGGATTAACCAAGCATGGCCACGCACATTGGTACAAGGCCCTGCGCACTAAAAGACAAAGCAACCAGCTTGGGAGACAAGAAAACATCTTGCTGTCTTGTGCACGGGCGTGCTCCTCACCTAGTACAGGCAGACTGTTCCTGCCGCAACAGAACGTATGTGGGGCAGATGCACAGACGTGCTTACACCTTGTGCATGGCCATGCTCAGCCTGATCTGCCTATAAATAGCAAGCTCAACTCAACCATTTGGTGTGCCATCTTGGGTCGACTTCCACCCTTCTTGCAGAGTTCATATGTAATAAAGTCGAGGTCGTGAGAATCACATTAGATGCATTGGATCAAGGATGTTGGAAGCTTGTCTATGAGTGGAAGACCTTCATGTTCTTATGTTGATTATCTTTATATGGTTTTATGTATCCAGTATTCTCCGAACCCATTCGATTTGTTAGACTTTTTATATTATTAGTAGTTTATTATTAGTTACTTGGTGTGTTTATCTTCTTAACTAATTCTTGTTTGTTTATCTTTTGTGACAGGTTCTATTAGTGATTAACTTAACTAACCTTAAAATCAACCAAAACTTAACTTATATAAAACTCATAGGGTTCGTACGGCTTCTGGTAGTCCCAAGCTAGATCTAAGGCAAGGAACCCAATAGTGAGACAAGTCCTTTAGGTTTCTAATATCTAAATCGGGTTCTAAGCAATGGCTTCTAAAGTGGACTAGATTCGGGTGACAACTTTTTGGTTTCACACTAGATATGTGAGTAATTTTCTTGGAAAAAGACGGATTCCCTTAGGGTGCACCAGTGATCTTCATATTGCACAACTTTAGGATTATGTTCCACCTTTGTTAAGGTTATCATTCGCAAGTCTTGGGGGTTAAGGGTTGAAAGTTGTTAAGTCATTTAACCACTAAACCAAACTTATATTTACTTGATCAATAAATACTTAAGTTGTCACTTGTAAAGGTAAATAAAAGAACGATACTTTATCTAGCTATAAGACCCTAACCCGTAAACGTGTAATTAACACTTAAACATATGAGATTAGGCCTTAATAAAACCATTTCCGAATTAAACTTTTATCATTTCAAGAAAAACGACTCAATTTATAGTTTCAACATTTGAAAGAACACTTTGAATACACTAGTTGGTTTCTAAACCTATACAAAGTGTGTCTTTTTAAAACGAGAATCAAATGCAGAAGCCTTTAGGTGTCCGGGTGTGCTCATCTCTCCTCGTGACTTGATCATTGCTCCGGGACTTCCATCAAAGGTATACCTAGCACCATTACATAGATAATGGTTAGTTGTGTTGTAATAACACCTTTAAAATGTTTAACACGTTGATACGCGTCAAAACGGAACGAACGAGCTCGGATGGCAAAACAAATATTTTGGGATTACATCCCGCCGTAAGCTACGCTGCCAGCGTAAGCTACGTTGGTCACTGGATAGAATTTCCCAAGAAGGCCTGGCATAAGCTACGCTGCCAGCATAAGCTACAATGGCCACTGGGAAGCATTTCCCGAGAGGGCCTGGCGTAAGCTACGCTGGCAGTGTAAGCTACGCTGGCCACTTGCTAAGAATTCGTTGATTCTGCTTTTTTCCCCACTTTTGGCTGCTCTTTCACTTATGTTCAAAGCCATCTGAGGGACACTTGGGAACTCATTGATACCATATTATCATGCCAATAATATACTATTTCTCAAAATCAAATACACATTTTCGATTATTCAATGCTTATGTTGTTTTTACCCAAATCGACCCATTAAGGCCATAGATTATACAACGCCTTATATGACCGTTCAAAAGGCATAACAATCATATTATCAACCCAATTAACACTTGTTTAACTAAAAACATCAACCGGTTAGTTTCATTATGACCCGGTTCTTAGATTTAACCTTTAAAGGATCTTCAAAATTCCCAAAATGCCCTTATAGGTAAATAGTTCTTATTTATCCAACCATGGCGACACCACTCGATTTAAGTCCATTGCTTTTGACTATATGACTTGTTTGGAATCCTCTAAAACCTTACTAATGGGATTGGGTACTAAACCACGAATTGGTTGCACCCAAACCCGGACCAGGACCTACGCGGAGGTCCATCCGCATAGTCAAGGAAACGTCCCGCCAAGCAAAAGGTCAACAACCTTCCTAGAATCACGGAGTAATATCCGCGCGCGGAGCTATAAAAGCGGTAACCCTTCCAATGGTTCCTTATTTATAGAATTCCTTAACTACCTTACTAATATAACCTAGGGTAGTGGAGACAACCCTAATCGGGCCTGGCCCATTACCATTAGGGTTTTGGGTAATGGTGGCATACGTCCACCTCTATATAAGGGATCACATCCCTAATAGAGAGGACACTTTTTTTGCTAACCAAAAGAGCTGTCATTGATAGTATCCCCATTCACCCCGTTTTTGTCATAAACTACTCCCTACCCAAATCATATGCATATTTGTAGATCAGTCTAATCCAGGAAGCTGCTAGTGAAGGATCAATCCTTTGGAAGTATTAGTCTCTCTATCCCCTACAGGAGGTTAGACTATTTGTTTCTTCATTGGCGACATCCGTGGGACCTTCCATCTTTCAAAATAGCATTCATGGATCCGGTGACTAATGCAAATCAAGACAAAGTGGATGCTGAAGCCACGATTCGAGAAATAGTTGATGTTGTCAACTACTATGACGAAGAATGTTACTCGAAAGCAGTCAACTAGCCCATTCCAGTTTTTCTCGTCCAGAGGTGCGGCAGTAGCTGCTAAGAAGAAACAGAGTGATCAACTTTTGATAGATCCGGATGAGTGGCTGGCCACACAGAATGCTAAGACGATAGCAGAGTACCAGAAGATGGGTATGGAAAAGGCTAAGCTAGACACTCAAAAAGCTCTCAGTTACGGTACTTTAGACGATGATGAGGACACACCTCCTAAAATTAACAATGGTCGTCGTCCAATAGGTGCTCGCCAAGCGGTACGTGGTGGAGATCGTGGTAAAAATACTCACATTCAAGACCACGTAAACCAGGATGAGGAACCTGACGGCTATGAATCGGAAAACAAAGTTCAACATGACTGTAACCATAAGCAAAGATCTAAGTTAGTGGCTAGCAATCATGCACATCCAGATGACGATCTGTATAAGCCTTATCGATCCAAGACATTTGCAGAAAGATCTAAGTTTTGTGCATGCATAGCTTTGGCTCCGATGCCTCACGAATGCAAGCTTCCGAGCACTATCAGAATAGTTGACGGTTTACGTGATCCAGATGACCACTTGCATGCCTTTGACTGCGCAGGCAGCTCAAAGCCTTGGCCTGTCCAGGCTTGGTGTCACCTGTTTGTTCAGACCCAAACGGGTGCGGCTAGGGTCTAGTATGAAAGCTTGCCAGTGGGAAGTTTGGTCGACTTTGATGATTTGATCAAAAAATTCAAGAACAACTTCTCGCATCTCCGAAAACATAAGAAAGATAAGGCACACATCCTATTGGGCACACAGAACGAGAATGAAGCACTTGAGGACTACATCGTCCGATACAATAAGGAAGCTCTCCAACTGGGATGCGGAGGAGAACTTACCCGCGCACCGCCAATACACGGTGTTCGGAATGATGATCTTATGAAGTGCCTTACTGGGAAAGATGGCGTGGCCGCGTCTTGGGATGAGGTAATTGAGGCCTCAAAGGTATACGCGTCTTCAGAATGCTCCTTTACGCGCACCAAAAACTTCCATCATAACAATAGTCATAGCGCGGGTCCGAGCAACAAAGGAAAGGGAAAGCAGTCCGTATGGTCCAGAATCTCTGGCACCGCTGACGAGGGTAAATACTCATCCACACAGGATGCGCGCAACTATTTGAACTCCAAGCATCCGCCTGATCAAAAGGCACACCCTAAGAAGAATTATGATTGGACAACGTTGTCCAAGACACCTTCTGTTGTCCAAGACACCTTCTGAAGTATTGAAAACTGAGCAAGTCCAGTTCCCAAAGCCAAGGGAACTGAGTCGTGATAGAAGTAATGTGGACACCTCAAAGTATTGTGAGTATCACGAGGATTATGACCACTTGATAGATAATTGCTACAGTCTGAAGATGGAAATTGAGAATGCAATCAAGTCTGGACAACTAGCTCGCCTCGTCAAGAATATGCGGAAGAAGCAAAGAGAACAAACTGATGGAGGGGAACCATCTCAAAAGAAGATCCGCAATCTTTACACACACCACATCCATCAAGCTCTGCGTCATCGATGCAACATGAATCACCATGGACATCAAAACAAGAGAGCTTTCACCGTCGTTAATGACGATTCCTGGAAAGAAGCAGATGTCATTATGCCAAGAGTCAAAGGGGGAGCTTCCTCTACAGCTCTGTTAATCATTACAAGAGTCATTGGACACTACCGTACGTGGTATATGTTCTTGGATAACGACAGTAGCCCAGATATCATGTACCAGCAATGTTTCAATCAACTGGACGAAGAGGATAAAGCAAAGCGCATTCCGGCGATGGAACCTATTTCAGGTTTCCTTCACGAGGTGATAATTCCACTCGGCATGCTTACACTCCTGGTCACATTAACGGATAGGAGACTCTCGAGAACAGAAATCTGTGACTTCATGGTCCTACATGTCAATTCGTCACATGACGTCTTACTGGGACGGGAGGGCCTAGCAAAGTTCAACTGCAATGCATCAACGCCACATCAAATGGTGGGCTTTCCTAATGGGAATGGCATGGCATTCATACACGGAAATAAGAACTATCATACCACTAATGCGCAGAAACCCGGAAAGATACTGAAACCAACTGTCCGTACTGAGCCAAAAAAATGGGTTATCAACCCTAAATTCCTCGATCAGACGGTTGTCATTGGCCCAGTAATTTCCGACACCATCCGCACTCACGTGAAACAACTTCTCATTAAGAATATGGATGCCTTCTAGCCAGCAGACATGGTGGGTGTTCCGCGTCACATAGGGCCGGAACACAAGCTTAATGTTTATAAAATAGTTGAACCAAGTTTCCAGAAAAAGCGCAGTATGGGGCCGGACAAAAAGGCCATGAATGAGCAAGTGACTAAATTGTTAAAGGCAAGGATTCTTCGCAAAACACGGTATCAATCATGGGTAGCTGATCCAGTCATGATGGGAAAGTCAAACGGCAATTAGCGTATGTGTGTAGATTACAAAGATTTAAACAAGGCTTGTCCTAAGGATTGCTACCCCCTACCCGAGATTGACCAAAAAGTTTAATCTTTGGCACCATTCAGATTTAAGTGCTTCCTTGACGCTTATAAGGGCTATCATCAAATACAAATGGCTAAAGAAAACAAAGACAAAACAACGTTCCGTACTGATACAGGTACCTACTGTTACACAAAGATGCTATTCGGTCTCAAGAATGCAGGGGCCACATATCAGTGCTTGATGGACACCGCGTTCGTCAAGAAAATTGAAGTTAACTTAGAGGTCTAGTTATCAAAAGCAGAGAGGAAGATCAAATGTTAGAAGACATTTAGAAGACCTTCGATCAGCTTCGTAGTGTTCGGATGAAGCTAAACCCAAGCAAGTGTTCCTTCAGAATGGAAGAGGGAAAGTTCTTGGGTGTTATTGCCACCAAAGCTGGGTTCCGCGCAAACCCGGAGAAGATTCAAGCAATTGAGCGCATGCCATCTCCGTCATCTATCAAGGATGTACAAACATTAAGAGGCGTCTAGTAGCTTTGAATTTTTCTTTTCAAGCTATGCTTCCAAGTTATTCCCTTTCGTGGATACCCTCAAGAATTGTCTCAAGAAATCTAACTTTAAGTGGACCGCGGATGCGGAAAGGGCTTTCAAATAAATGAAAGAATGCTTGAGTAACCTGCCGACCCTCACAACACCTCTGCTAGAGGAGCCATTGACGCTTTACCTATCCGTCACAGACAGGGCAGTTGGCGCAGTTCTGATGGTTGACAGACAGGGTGTACAAACCCCAATCTACTATGTCAGCCGGACACTGCTTGATGCGGAAACTCGATACTCTACATTGGAAAAGCTCGTTCTAGCACTAGTACATGCTTCAAGAAGACTGCGCAGATACTTTCAGGGTCATCCTATCAATGTCTCAACCGATTTTCGAATCAACGACATCCTGCGCAAGCCAGAGCTTTCGGGACGACTGGCAAAATGGGCCATTGATTTAGTTGAACACTCAATAACATACAAGACAAGGCCATCGTTCAAGGGGAAAATCCTCGCATATTTCGTCACAAAAGTCCCCGCAGACAAAATTGCGGGATGCCAACAAGAAGCCTCACCCAGTTCTGCACCAGATACGTCACAAAAGTGGTAATTGTTCACTGACGGTGCATGCAATGACGATGGGGCCGGGGCAGGATTACGTCTGATAACCCAAGATGGCAAGGAATTCACCTATGCCATTTGACTCGATTTTCCAACCACCAACAATGAAGCAGAGTATGAAGCGTTATTGGCAGGACTGCGCATTGCTAAAAAGATGGGGGCACAACACGTAGAAGCCTACGTTGATTCTATGTTAGTAGCCAACCATATTGATGGTTCCTATGAAGCAAGAAAGCCCTCAATGATCTTGTACTTGGAGCATACCAAATAGCTAATGCGCAGCTTCAGTACTGCAAAGTTAACCACATCAAGCGTAGACAGAATAAGCCAGCGGATGCATTGAGCAAGATGGCTTCAACGGTTTTTGATCATTTGGACAAGGACGTGCGGGTAGAAGTATTAAACCCTCCGTCCGTGCCTCAAAGACAAGTGAATGTAATACAGACGGGGAACACTTCATGGATAACCCCAATCATGGCCTACTTAACCAAAGGAACTCCCAGACAATAAAGCACGCAAGCTTCAGAACAAGGCATTGCATTATCAGGTTATTAACGGAACATTGTTTCGACGCTCGTATCTTGGACCACTATTGCGTTGTGTTGACTCCGCAAAGGCCACATACCTCATCAAGGATATCCACGAAGGTTCCTGTGGACTACACACTGGTCCAAGAATGGTGGTGGCCAAGCTGATGAACGCAGGCTATTACTAGCCTGGCATGCACATAGACGCAGTGTCAGAATTGCGCAAATGCAACGCCTACCAGCGGCACGCACCAGGAACTCTTCGACCAAAGAATAACTTGGTACCGGTCATGGCTGCTTGGCCATTTCAGAAATGGGCCATTGACCTGGTGGGACCCTTTACCGTATCTCCCGGCAACGTCGAGTATTTAGTAGTGGCAATTGATTACTTTACTAAGTGGGTAGAAGGTAAAACTTTAGCCTCAATTGATGGACGCAACATCAAGAAATTCATATGGGAGTTCATCATTTGCAGATTTGGCCTAGGAACAAAGACCCCCGGTTGGGTGGATGAGCTCCCACATGTTCTACGGGCTCGTCGCACGTTGTCCAAAACTAGCAATGGAGAAACACCGTTCAGCCTAACGTATGGCACAGAAGCAGTAATACCCGCACAGGTATAATGCCCATCTCCAAGGGTATTGCTGGCCCAAAACAAGGACAATGATAAAGAGCTGAGAATGAATTTGTATCTTCTAGAGGAGCGTAGTGACACGGCTTCCATTCGAGAGGCCAACTACAAAAGACAATTGGAAAAATACTACAATCTGCGGGTCAAAACGCATGCTTTCCGCGTTGGTGACTATTGTAGGGACATGGTTTAGAGGTTTGCGTTTGTCTTGGCCCATTAGACATTTTTAGGTAGTTTGGTCTTTTGGGATTAGTGGGTTATGGCTATTGGGCCGAATGTACTCGAGTTCCTCTATGAGCTTATAAATAGGGGGCTCCAAAACATTTTGTTTTTGCTAGTTCTTTTGCTTAATTTGCACTCTTGTTCTCTTGTACCTACGAGGTGTACCAGACGACCTTTGTAGTCGTGTGCACTCTCTTGATAATACAATCATTCGACTTTGTGTGCTTCTTTTGTTGGTCTTACATTCAATCGTGGTTCTGCACTCGATTGAGTGTATTTGATACCCGGAGAAGATTCTGGACTTACAATTGGTATCAGAGCAGTAAGTGCATTATTCATGTATGTTCCCAGGCAGTGATCCGATACTCAATGTCGAAGGTTCAGATAATAAGAAAACGACCAAGACTTAAGCTTAAAGATACATTTGACCAGTCGAGAGGTCGAATGTAGTTTTGACTTGGTTCGAACGTAGAATGAATGAAAGAAAAGGCTACATTCGTCCTCATGATAGGGGCGAATGTGAAAGGCTATATAAAGGGAAAAGTTAGTTTGTTGTGTAGAGTTAGTTATCATTTGAGCTTTTCCCTAGAGTGTGTATGTGTGTTTTCTCCATATTAGGTCTAAGATTTCATTTGTAATATCTTTGATTTGATCTAATACAAAGACTAAAGTTATGGAAATTGCTCGGTGATTCGTTATCTGTTTTCATCACGATCGATTACGTTTATTTCTGAATCATTTTGCACGATCGTTGGGGATTCCGCACCCTACGGTTGATATTTGTGAGATCACGTTTTGATTAAATTGGAGTTGAATTTGATGTTGTTTTCAAAAATCCTTTCACAAATGTTTGTCTAAATAGGATTCCGAACAAAACCTATCAAAAATCATTACATTAGGTGAAAATTTTGTCAAAAACCGTTCAGATTCATGTTCTTGAGGTTGAAGATGATGAACAGACCTGAATAGGCCGAATGTGCGATTTAAGGGTCGAACCTAGAATTTTTAGGTCGAATGTGGTTATTTTTAGGTCGAACCAAGAAGTTGTGTGTGTTGTTTTGTACATTCGACCATTCTATGGTACATTCGACCTTACGGGAGGTCGGAAGTGGATTGTGTTTGGTCGAAAGTGAGTTTGTTCATTTCTAATTCTAAATTCGTGTCAATTTTAAGGGTCGAACCTGGTAGAATTCCACTTTCGAACCAACGTCAACTCAGAAAGGGACGAACGTAGAATTTAAGGTGTAAAAAATTTCGAACTTGATTTCAGAAAATTTTTGAAATATTTTTTGTTGAAAAATGATAAATTACTTGGCCATATCAAGAACTGGTGAGCAGATAAGAGCTCAAATAGAAGCTGAACGACAACAATTACAAAGACAAAAGTCTAAAGTTGACAACGTTTGGGGATTTCCAATGACACCAAGACCTATGGTCATACTAGCTCCAGTTGTGCAACCAACTGATGAAATGGTACATGTTCACAAGTGCGTTAACAGAGAAGGTGTTCAAAGTAATGTTGTGTGTTTAGTCGAACAAATGAGAAATGATGATTCAACTGAATTGTCAGAGAGTGTCTTGAGTTCTGATACGAATTTAGAACAGAGTGAATCAAGAGAGAGTGACATCTCAAATATTGATGCAAAATTTGATAATGGTAATAAATCAGATGATGAGGTAAGATCTAGTATTGACTGTGCCAGGTGTTCTGAATGTGTCAAGTTGAAACGCGAATTGATGACACTTATTCGGGACAAACAGAACCTAGCAAATGAACTAGAAAATTGTCAAAATCAAAATAAAGTTTTTGAAAAGAATGAAAAAGATCTGTTAAATAAAATTGAATCTTTAAAGCAAGAAATTTTAGAAATGAATAAAAGTTTTTCAATAAATAACACCACATCAGAGTTGAAACACACAACATCTTGTGTTGAAGTTTCAAACTCGGAGGTGAAGTTCGATTCTAGTCAGAAAAATAAAAATGTGGTAGTCACTTCAGAACCTGAGTCTGATGAGAAAATCATATTTAAATTTCCTGATGGAATGGAAGGATCCTATATGTTGGTAGGACATGACAAGTTGATTCTCAATAAAGATTTTCCAATTGATAATATCGAACAATCTTTACTCAAATATATATATGTTGATAATATCGATTTGTTAAATCAATTTAAAAATCAATTTGGCCATTTGTTGTTTGAACTAAATCCTAACCAACATGAGGATCAAAAGAAAAACATTCAAAAGAAAAATGTTGAAAACAAGAAAGGTTCTAAAGTAAAAGGATCGAAATCAAACAAATCGAAAGGAAATGATAAGATGACTCTTATGATTATTTGTATACCTCTTGATTTGATGGTTATTGGAGAAACAACTCACCACAGTATTCTCATGGTTATGTTGAATGGAGAAGCTGTTTTGAATGTGGTAAAGTTGGTCATATTGTTGCTCATTGTCCCTACTGATATTGGGATGACGGGTATGCATGTGATTTTGAAGAGTATAGGTCTTGTTATAACTGCGGAGAGTGTGGGCATTTACGTGCTGCATGTCCGTATGTTAAACAGAAATAGACCGAAGTGAAATTTGCTAAAAATTCAGGCAATGTCAAAAAGTCTGTATCCCCAAAACCAATCAAGAAGCAAAAGGGGAAACAGGATGTGTATGACAATCGTAACAAAATTTCCTTGAATAAAAATGGAGATTGTGGACGGGTTGCTAAGGTAAGGGGGAGTTCTAAGGCTAAGCCTAAGAACAATTCTAAACCTGGGTCTTTATCAGTTAAGTCTGAGAAGATTCCAAACAAAGTTCAGAAGCAGGATTCAAATAAGAAATCTGAAAAGTAAAAAATCAAAACAATTTCAACAAAATCTAAAATAAACTCTGAACGTGTTTGGAAACCCAAATCACTTTCTAAATCAATAGCAATTTCTACTTCAAATCAATCCATTGAAAAACCAATTGATTTTTCAAAAGCAGAATGGATTGATGTTCCGAGAATTGATGACCTTGGACGACCCATCACTGTGAAGGGATGGGTGCCTCTCTCTTACTAATTGTTTAACAAGTGTGCAGGTTGTTCCAAACAGACCTATTAGCTATTTTTAATAGTTGATAGTGGAGAATCTGTATACAAATTATTTATTGGAGAGGTGAAGGTCAAGGAAGGAATATTGATGAAGGAAAACTTGATTTCAACAGAGAGGAGAGTGTTTGTCATCTTTTTCCTACCTATGAAGCCGGAAAACGTCGCAATCTCATGCAATTGCTCTCAGGTTTTGGATTTTTACAACAGATACGACAAAACGGTTTATTCTAAACTCTCTTATCTTTGTTAATGGCTTTTACTAATTGAAAGATCTTATTGAGTCAAGTAATCTGAGTGGAAAATGGTTTTTGAAACTAAATGAGTAAACCGCATCCGATATCATTTTATTTTGTTTTTCTCAAAAGTTTAAAAATCCAAAAATATGCTTATTTTTAGATTTTTAGGGGGAGAAAATTTTCAGAAAAATCAAAATAAAAAAATAGAAAATCAAAAATGAGTTTTCCTGGAGAAAAAGAGGAGATGATAGTACATCAGTGGACTGTCAGACTACTCTGAAAACAAAATGAATTGATAAACATCAAAATGATGTGACAACATTGAGTAGCCACTACAATTATATATTGGTAGGCTTGAAATCAAAATTTAAAGTTCAGCATGGTGATATAAACTTAAAATCAATAACTGATAATCATGTGGATCAACGTCTCGTTGGCATATGGTCTTAGTACCGAAATTTCGTTTGATAGAATGCCAAAATCAAAGGTTTCGGGTTGTTATATTGAAAGTTATCTCGGGATGGCCAGATTGATCTTTTGCTGTATTTATTTACAGACCTAGATTCAGTCAGGGGATCTTATTAAAAGAGCTAATAAAGCCAAAACCATAAGTTACCGAATGAGGAACTTAACATGTGTGATGATAATCCAAGATTATCTAATGCATCGTATCAATACTAAGATGAAGTCATGTAATATTAGTCCTCACCCTGGTAGAGTGCACAAGTCGCTTTGAAGCATTAATTTGCTGACCTGTCACCACTGTGTCTCATACCTTGTAACTAACGGATAACTTCAATATAATCACGCGTTACGATGAATCTTTGCGCAATTCTTGATACGGGAATGTGTCGCGAGCGCGGGGACCATAGATTATTCAGTATCTAATATTATCATAATGTATCTAAAGTGCTGAGCAATGAATGATGATTTTGAGTTCAAGTGGACAAATATACTGGTAATGGTTATGTTAGGATCTGAGTTCTGGTTGTTTTGATTTGTTTGATTAAGTATGAATAAATGGAATGAAATATAAATGGAAAGTGCAGCGGAATAAACTATAAATCAAAACATGGAGAATAAATGTTTTTAATCGAAAGCTTTCATTAATTGAAAGATTACAATTGTACAAGTAAACTCCCCCTCAGCCTGATCACTCAGAGAATGTTTGTCTGAAAGAGAATGACGAGTGATGAATAGAACAGTGCAAGTACTGTTCTATTTATAGACAGACTCAAACCTTTGATGATCAATGCTGACGTCATCTAAGACAGCAACCTCTAACTGACTAACAACTTCTAACATCTGCTAACTCTAACTACTGTTACATTGAAAACACTGATAATACAAAACTCTGTAAAGTAAAACTCTGATGTCTTCTATCATCTGTTGAACCAAAGTGTTGTTGGTTCAACGGACCTTTGTTCTTCAGTTCTTTGATCAGCAGTTGTTCTTCATCAGACCTTTATTCTTCAGACGTTTGTTCATCAGACCTTTCATCAGCAGCAGTTGTCTTTAACAGTTGATTGAAGCAGCAGCAGTTAGGAATCAACAGTCTTTTGGGGAAAGTTTCTTTATAACAACTGTTTTATTCATGGGATCAACACTTAGTATATTTTGGCTTTTCAATCATCTGTTCTTCTCCAGGTCAGCAGACCCAACAATCTCCCCTTAGAACAGATGATGCCAAAACTCTGCTTTATTATTGATCTTTATTCCTCATCAGACTTTCTCTTATTTGGCCTTTAAGTTGTAAGTCAAAGTTCAAAGAGTAGAGGTCTTCAGCATCTCTTTCCAGTGTCAAATTCAGAAGAGTTTGGAGGTCTTCAGCACATAGGCCAGGTGCATCATCCATGCTTAGCTTCTGAATACTACCATCTGATCTGAGCAATGTCAATTCATGGGTGTCTTTGTTTGACTTCCATTTTAGAATTTTAGAATCAGAGGAGTGACTGGGATGCATCCTTATTCTTGATGAGTTGGGTGATGGAGGCCTGCCAATGAGTTCCCTGAGTCTGTCTGACACAGGATCAGTGAAGATCTGATTTGGTTTATAAGACCCTCTTTTACAAATGTGTCAGCAAACTGTTTTTGTTCCTCTTCTGTCGTCTCCTTCTGCTTCTTGAATTGTCTTCTTGCAGCAATGGAGAGATCAGAGGTTTCCAGTAAACTGTCAAGTGTAAAGGCCTGTAGAGGTCTCTTTGGTGCATCATCATAGATAGGTTTTCTTGGTAGGCTAGGGTTGGTCTTTCTTTCTTCTTCCAATTTCTTGTAAGTTTCAATCAGTTTGATTTCTTACCATCTAGCAACAGATCTCATCTCTCCATACTTGGCAGCTACTAGCTCTTATCTCATTCTTTTGAATTTTAGAGCTCTAGCTTGATCTCTCCCTTTACTGAAATCAGGGGCAGAGGCCTTTGTAGGAGGATTCTTGGCCATGCTTTCAATTCTTATAAGTTCTTCTCTAAGAGCATGTGTAGTCCAGCCTGTGAATTGGTTTTTGTTTGCTTTGTAAGGTTTGGTGGCCAAGATCTGTTCTAGTAGAGAATCCCTAACCTCCTTTTCCATATCTTTGCTGAGAGGCATGGCAGACATGGAATTGCTCAGGGTCTTAGCAAAATCCTCAATCCTTCTCAACTTGCTAAGTTCTGCTGAATGGATGCCCTGAGCCACTAACCTGGATCCAAAAATGATGTCATCCACATATATTTGAATAATCATTAAATCTTTTCCTTTCCATTTTAAAAACAAGGTTTTATAAATTTTACCTCTTGTGAAACCAATGGATAAGAGAAAAGTGGAGAGAGTTTCATACCAGGCTCTTGGTGCTTGTTTCAGTCCATACAATGCTTTGTTAAGCTTGTAGACATGATCAGGATGGAATGTGTCTTCAAAACCAGGTGGTTGACATACATAGACCTCCTCCTGAATTTTGCCATATAGGAAGGCACATTTGATGTCCATCTGATACACCTTGATGTTGTGGTTGACAGCAAAGGCTAGGAATAGTCTGATAGCTTCTAACCTTATTACAGGGGCAAAGGTTTCATCATAGTCTATTCCTTCTTCTTGTCTGAATCCTTGAACCACTAACCTGGCCTTGTTCTTGACAACTATACCCCTTTCATCAGTTTTGTTCTTGAAGACCCACTTTGTGCCAATTGGACAAACATCCTTAGGCAGTGGTACAAGTTCCCATACTTGTTGTCTTTTGAACTGAAGGAGTTCTTCTTGCATGGCTTCCACCCAACTGTTGTCTTTCAGTGCCTCTTGGTACTTGACAGGTTGTGTAAGGGATAGAAAGCCTGCAAAAAGACAGATATTTGAAGATTGGCTCCTGGTAAGCACACCTTCTCTGATGTTGCCAATGATTTGATCTGGTGGATGAGCTCTTAGGTAGATTAGATCTCCCTGATATGGTATGATGGCATTTTGTGGTGAAGGACAGAGGTTTGGAGACTCTGTTGACATAACATCTGATTGCACTTTTGTAGTGTCAACAGATGTTTGAAATGGAGGTGGAGGAATGGGTCCAAGTGGTGTAAAGTTGGTCCTTGTGTTAAACACTTTATAGGCCTTGGCAGTAGAAGAATACCCCGGAAATGTTTGAAATGGAGGTTTGGAGACTCATTGAACTTCACATTCAGAGTTTCTTCTATTGTCTTGGTCCTTGTGTTAAACACTTTATAGGCCTTGGCAGTAGAAGAATACCCCAGAAAATATCCACAATCTACTTTGGCTGCAAATTTTGAAATGGAATCTTTAAGATTTAAAATGAAACATGGGCAGCCAAAGACTTTGAAAAATGATATCAGTGGTTTGATTTTAAACAGAATTTCATAAGCAGTCTTTTGATGTCTAGGGTTGATTAAAACTCTGTTTTGAACATAGCGTGCAGTGTTTACAGCTTCTGCCCAAAAGGACAGAGGCAAACCAGAATCTGCTAGCATTGTTCTTGCAGCCTCAATGAGAGTCCTGTTCTTTCTTTCAACCACCCCATTCTGCTCTGGTGTCCTTGGGATACTATTCTGCCTTACAATCCCTTTTGACACACAGAAATCATCCAACTCCTTATTCTTAAACTCTGTTCCATTGTCACTTCTAAAGACTTTTACTGGCAAGTCATATTGTTTTTCAACTTTGGTGACAAAGTCCTTCAAAATACCTGCAGTCTCATCCTTAGAGTGTAAAAAGTAAGTCCATGTAAACCTAGAAAAATCATCTATGACAAGACAAAATCTCTTTCTTCTTAGACTCATGATTTTAACTGGGCCAAACAAGTCCATGTGCAACAATTGTAAACACTGACTAGTTTTGGACTCATCAATTGATTTGTAAGAGCTTTTATGTTGTTTTCCTTTTAGACAGGAAACACAATGCTCATCACATTTAAATTGTTTTGATGGTAAACCTCTGACAAGGTTTTGTTTGGAGAGTGAGTTGATAGTTTGAAGGTTGGTGTGACCAAGTCTCCTATGCCACAATTCTGCCTCTTTGGTAGAGGCAGCAGAGAACAGACAGACATTTGCCATAGGGTTATCCTTCAACATATCAACTACATACACATTGCCACTTCTATGAGCAACAAGTTGTGCTTTGCTCTCAGCAATGATGGTGTTAATCTTTTCAACAGCCTCTGGGCCAACAATCTTACATGTTTGCTTAGTGAAAAATGACCCAAATCCTTTGTCACTCATTTGAGACACACTAAGTAGATTAAATTTTAGATTGTCTATCAGAGTAACATTTTCAAACTTAAGCCTCCCTGCTTTGACAGTACCAGAACCCAACACTTTACCTTTAGAATCATTACCAAAGGATATATCACCCCCTCCATGTGCAACAAAGTCCAGAAGAAGGGCTCTACATCCAGTCATGTGCCTGGAGCCTCCACTATCTACATACCATAAACTATCTAAGCAAGCAGAAGCTCCCTTAGCAGCAACCATCAAGGTACAGTTACACTGGCAATCACAATCATCACTACCCCAAGGGTCTGAGAGATTCACAACCTCCACTTCAGATTCTTCAGCTGAAACAACTTCACCAACAACACCATCAGTCACATTTTCAGACAAAGACACCACATCCTCGGAATCAGTTTCTTCAACAATTATCTCTAGTGCCATAAAACAAAAATCATTTTCAGAGTTGGCAACTAAAGCAATGTTGTCATCTGTTATCTCATCTGGTAGACTGCTCCAATCAACAAAGCCCTGAGTAAAGAAACTCTGTTGACTTGGTTGACTGGACTCTGCAGGAGCAGAGGATGGAGCAGCAGTCATTGGCACTGGTGCCTGAGCAACAGGTGTTTGGACATAGTGATACCGAGGAACAGTGGTTTGGACATAGTGCACAGGAACAGTGGTTTGGGTTTTTGCAAAGTGAGCAGTGTTTTGCACATTAGGTACATTAGGGATGGTTTGATAAGTGTTGGTCTGTGGTCTTTGGTTTGGATAGGTAATCATAGGAACTCCATTTTGACTCCTACATTCCCTAGCAAAGTGACCCATTCTATGACACTTGTAACACTTTATCTTTGAATTATCCAACCCCACCTTTGACCCACCATGTAAACCTGGGTACCTCCTGCCAATTTTCTTATAGAAGTTATCTGTTCTAATACTGAGCAGGGCAACCTGATGCAGGATGTCCATTTCTTCTAAGTCCAAAGGGTCAATATATTGAAGGTCATTGTACACAAAAGATGAATTATCAGAAGCCTGGATATCACCACTAGCTGTGAAAGCATAGTTGTTTGGTGATGAGTAAGGATCATTGTTAAAACCAATGGTTATGTCAATGTAATGATCATAACTCTGATCCTTACTACTTCCAGAACCCTCCTCCTGACCCAACAGTGCAGTATTCCCAAATACATAGTCATCTGACACTTTGCCAGAGTCCTGGAGCTTCTTTTTCTGGTTAATCTCCCTTTCATAAGTCAGGAGCTTACCATGAAGCTGGGTCAGGGTCAGGTCTTTGAATCCGATAGAGTTTCTCATGACTATAGCTATAGTGTCCCATTTGTCCTGAAGTGATCTAAGAAACCTATGATTCAGTGTTGAATTAGGAAAAGTTAGACCAACCAGTTTTAGTTCACTAATTAGACAATTAAACCTTTCAAACTGTTGTGTTAACGACTCCCCTTTTATGTGACTAAACGTTTCATATTGTTGGTTAAGTATTTCACGGTTGTTTTCAATCACATCATCAGTTCCCCCGAACTGCTCTTTAAGAGCATCCCACAGTTCTTTAGCACTATTGCAGTGCAAGAGACCGGCATAGATATCATTCGGCAGTGCCATGGCTACTATGCTGAAAGCCTTGGCATCTAGCTTGATTTTTTGAAAATCTTGCTCTGAGTAGTTCTCAACACTCTTTGGTACTTGGATCTTTGGATCCTCGGCACTCGGTACCATTGGAACATGTGGTCCAAATACTACCGATTTCCAGCACCCTGTGTTCTGTTGTGCTAACACATGAGCCACCCGACGCTGCCAGATGTTGTATTCTGACCTGACAAGCATCGGAGGCTTGTTATGTGTGCCAGTGTTGTGTGGATCTTGATTGAGTGAAGTCATTCTCTTGATTTTTCAAAAACAAAGTCTGTTTACTAACTGTTGAAACGAAAATAAACTATTACTCTGTTTTAAATCCGACAAACAAACGATATCAATAAATATGAGCTGATCTCTGTATTAAATTGATTGATTAGATCGAATTTAATTGACCTAGCTCTGATACCAATTGTTAGGATCTGAGTTCTGGTTGTTTTGATTTGTTTGATTAAGTATGAATAAATGGAATGAAATATAAATTGAAAGTGCAGCGGAATAAACTATAAATCAAAAAATGGAGAATAAATGTTTTTAATCGAAAGCTTTCATTAATTGAAAGATTACAATTGTACAAGTAAACTCCCCCTCAGCCTGATCACTCAGAGAATGTTTGTCTGAAAGAGAATGACGAGTGATTAATAGAACAGTGCAAGTACTGTTCTATTTATAGATAGACTCAAACATCTGATGATCAGTGCTGACGTCATCTAAGACAGCGACCTCTAACTGACTAACAACTTCTAACATCTGCTAACTCTAACTACTGTTACATTGAAAACACTGATAATACAAAACTCTGTAAAGTAAAACTCTGATGTCTTCTATCATCTGTTGAACCAAAGTGCTGTTGGTTCAACAGACCTTTGTTCTTCAGTTCTTTGATCAGCAGTTGTTCTTCATCAGACCTTTATTCTTCAGACGTTTGTTCATCAGACCTTTCATCAGCAGCAGTTGTCTTTAACAGTTGATTGAAGCAGCAGCAGTTAGGAATCAACAGTCTTTTGGGGAAAGTTTCTTTATAACAACTGTTTTATTCATGGGATCAACACTTAGTATATTTTGGCTTTTCAATCATCTGTTCTTCTCCAGGTCAGCAGACCTAACAGGTTGTAGGATGCTCAATGTCAAAAACAGAAAATTGATCAAATAGAGTTTTGACTGACGTTTCAATACTGATATGATCCTCTTACCGGAAAATTCACAAAAATATGTTTAGTTTACTTTTATGCAATTACATTTGAAAATTCAAAAAGAATTTTGTGTGTTTTAGCATAAACTTTAAAAAAAATCAAAAAGTTTTGTATCAACTTTATTTTTGATAACCGATGTTGGGATACTTAATGTGAATGCTCAGATACTTAAAAGTTGAAAAAGATTGCAAATTTTCAAGTTTCTGGTACATATTGAAACTGTTTAATAGTTCAGGGGGGAACTAATGAGGGTCAAAAGGAATGTGAAGATACTTCCGAGATTTTTGTCGTGTCTAACGCCGGTTGTAGTTTGTGCAATTTTTAGTAAATATGTACCAGAAACTTGAAAATTTGCAATCTTTGTGTAAAATCCTGTGTAAAAGAAATGACTGAAGATTGAAGAATTCAAGATTATTGTCTATCTTCATGTCTGGACCAACAAATGACAAAGCCAAGATTTCTTGAGTCTGTTTGAGATTTCGATGCTTACTGGAGAGATAGACAAGAACCTCGAAACAAACGTGCATGAAGATGGAAAGTTTTCAAGTCGTTCAAGATGATGAGATCAAGACTTGATGAATTGATAACTTTCAGATTTGGTATATCACTAGCTAGTTCCAAGGGGGAGATTGTAAGTGCATTATTCATGTATGTCCCCAGCTAGTGATCCGGTACTCAATGTCGAAGGTTCAGATAATAAGAAAACGACCAAGACTTAAGCTTAAAGATACATTTGACCAGTCGAGAGGTCGAATGTAGTTTTGTCTTGGGTCGAACGTAGAATGAAAGAAAGAAAAGGCTACATTCGTCCTCACGATAGGGGCGAATGTGAAAGGCTATATAAAGGGAAAAGTTAGTTTGTTGTGTAGAGTTAGTTATCATTTGAGCTTTTCCCTATCGTGTGTATGTGTGTTTTTCTCTGTATTAGGTCTAAGATTTCATTTGTAATATCTTTGATTTGATCTAATACAAAGACTAAAGTTATGGAAATTACTCGGTGATTCGTTATCTGTTTTCATCACGATCGATTACGTTTATTTCTGAATCATTTTGCACGATCGTTGGGGATTCTGCACCCTACGGTTGATATTTGTGAGATCACGTTTCTTGATTACGATCCGAAATGAATTCTCAAGAGCCACGTAGTCTTACGAATGCTTGGTTCGGTATCAATACGAAGATCAAGCAAGGGAAGACTGTTTGCTACGAAAAAGGTTATTTTTCTTGTGTTTCATGTTTTTCAGATTCATTCTATTATTAATCACATTATGAACTAACAAGCTCTTTGCAGGATTTTACACAAAGTATTGCTTTATGTCTTTGAACTTTTAAAGTTTTCAAAAACTTTTGTTCCAATACTTGATTAAAATCACCGATTTGACCTTTGTCAAATCTTAAAAATTGTTTGCTGATTTTTCGGGATAGTGGTTAAAAAGGAAACCAGATTTTCGGTAAATCAATTTTGAAAAATCTCAAAAACGGTTTCCATATTTTTTGAAGGATTTTTTTTTCTATTCTTGGCAGGTTGTTATTGATTTGATTTTGGAAGGAGTTCCCGAGTCACCAACTAATCTTGAACAGACGGACTGTTTTCGAGTCTCAGCCAGTTCTCGAACTCACATACTGTTTTCGAGTAGGAGCATGTTCTCGAGCCTGCACACAGTTCTCGGATCACATCTTATTCTCGAGTCTTCACACTATTCTCGAATAAGGCCTGTGTTCTCAATTCTGAGAACTGTTCTCGAATCAAGCAACGGTTCTTGAGCCTCAGTTCTGTTCTCAGATTCTGCTTAGTTCTCGAGCTGCATCACTGTTCTCGAATTCTACTCAGTACTCGAGCTACTTGACTACTCTCGGATCACTAACGTACTCCTGGAATGTTTGGACTTCTTGGACCTTGGACTGCTAATCATTGGACAGTGGACTTAATTATTAGACCTAAAAAACATAATTAATTAAATTAATTGTCTAATAATTTTAAATTTGATTTTCAGAAATGGAACAAGTTAATCAGATTAATCTAAGTGGACTGAATGCTGATCACCTGTTGGTTGCTGCTCAACTTGACAAGGCAATGGAGTCTATTGTTGGGACTCATCAGTAACTACCTATACTTCAACTTGGAATGTCTTACTACGAGTGGAAGTTTAGGTTTATCCAATTCATGAAGATCAAGGATCCAAAAGCATTGAGATCAATCCTGAATGGACCATGTGTGATCACCTACACGGTGAATGATGAGACTGGGGATACTGCCATCAAGCCTAAGAGCATGTACATTGATGAAGATCATGCTAAGACGGATGTTCATGAAAGGGCATTAGCTTATCTCCATCAGGGACTATCTCCTGAAGTCTCTATTGGAGTTCGTGATCATGCCTCTGCTAAGAACTTGAATGAAGGGAACGAGGAGATGAAGGAGAGTCGAAGAGAAATGTTGAGCCAGAAATTCAATGCTTTTAATCACATTCCTGGTGAAACTTTGGAAAGCCACATTCAGCGTTTTGTAGCACTTGTTAGTGAGATGAAGGCTAATGATATGGTGTTGGATAATTCAGCGTTTTATCCACCAATCTTTGGGGTTGCTTAGTCATCGAATCAAGCTAATCCTGTGACTTCTGGAACTACTACTCTTTCGATCAACTTCTCCTCACAGTCATCATCCAAGGCAACATCTCAGACACCTGTGACTATACCGAAGGAGTTTGCTGAGCATTTGGGGATGTTTTCTGGATTTATGAACTGTTATAATGCCTTTCTTGCCGGACAACTGACCTCCAAGGATATCGAATCATGTGACTTGGATGATGTGAATCAGGATGATCTAGAAGAAATGGACCTGACTTGGCAGATAGCAATGGTAGTGCATAGAGCTTCCAAGTTCATAAAGAAGACAGGGAAGAACGTGCGGGAGAATCCTACGAACAACATGGGTTGGGAAAAGAAGAAGATGAGGTGCTACAATTGTGATGAACCAGGTCACTTTGCTCAGAAATGCACCAAGCCGAAGAAGGAGACAACCACTAATGCTCCCATCATCATTGCCACTGCCTCCACACCAGGAACTCATGCTTCGGTCACTCGCCTTGACTCATCTGCTTCAGCTCCAAGGAATGCTATGGTGGTTCAAGAAGGAGCTGGTTGGGACTGTTCGATAGAGGTTCAAGAGTTGAAGATAATGGAAGATGATATGTACAAGGCTCTCATGGCACAAATGGGTGACAATTATGTTCCTTCGAAAACTGAGGTATATTCTGATTTACTATCTGCTTTTTGTTGCACTGAACAATGTAAAAATAAAGTTAAAGGGTTTAGGGAGGAAACTTTATCTGCATACAAACAGCTTGAGTATGAAAAAATGGCCACGTGGGACATGAAACAAAAATTCATGTCGTAGAAAGAAATGGTTGAAGTTCAAGAGAAAGATATCAAGCGCTTGCAAAAAGGAGTGAGCGAACATAAATGTCACTATTTACACTTCAAACGGTTGTCTGACACCTTAACTGCCGAGTTGATTGATTTAAAGTCAAAATTTGAAAACGCTGAGTTTTATTTTAGAAAATTTGACTGTTCAAGTGTGAAGGTCAAGAAAATCATCAATATACAATTAAGGTTTCGACCAAAGAAGGAATTGAGGAATAAAGGACATGGATTTGTGGAAGTGCCTCCACCTTTCAATGAAAATTATACCTCAATTCCAATGTCAGATGAAGAGCTGTTGGCTTTACCCATCAAGGGATACAGTCCCCCGGTGGAAGAGCCAAAGATTAGACCTTCAAGGGATCAGGTTAAGATCACCAGACCTGAATCTGTTCCCATAAAAATCTCTAAGCCCAAATCGGAAAAACCTCAACAACAACCACTTGCACAAAAGGTCTTTGTTAAACCTCATTGTGTAAATAAGCAAACTGAAACTTTGAGTTTTGAGAAAAACTAAGAGGTGGATAGAGTTTTTGATGTCATGAATGATATTGTACATGATGAAAATGAATCTAGAACTGAAACTGAAACTGAACATGAATCGGTACAAGATGATAAGAATTAGTGTGAAGAAACTGTTTCTACTAGCTCAAGTGTGCCACATGATTTTGATTTTTTTAAAGATTTTATAAAATTACTTTCAAAGAAAATGGCACAATTAGATGGAAATTCAGATGTTTGGAGACATGTACAAGTGATTCAAAAGTGAATGAAGCCTCATCTGTTTCAGAAACAGATTCGGCAGACACAAATGAGTCCGAATATCAAACCTGCAAAATAACTAAATCATTCGAGAACACATCTGAATCATCCGACTCAGCATCGAATGTTGGTTCTAATTCATCTGATTCTGAAGTGGAGAGTTGTAGCTCTACTGACTCTCCCGTAATTGATGAGCATGTTGAAACTGATTGTTCTGTTTTATCTGATGTTTCAAGTACTAACTCCATTGACTCTTGTGTAGACAATGTGATTATTGAGGATTGGGTAGACGATGGGGATGAAGTTTGTGATTCTGAATCAAATGAACTGAATAATAAGATTCAGAAAGACAATTTTTCAATTTCTGCTTTAGACAATAATTTTTGTGTGGGCTCGTTTGTTTTGAGCATTAGACATTGTGATTTGGCTACTTCGTCAGATTCTGTTATTTTATCTAATTGTAGATGCATTATGTGCGACAAATGCTTCGGATTGTGATTATTAACATGTGTTAAAGTTTCAAGTATGGTCGAAAGTGAATTAATATGGGCGAAGGTGAGCATCAGAAGGTCGAAGGTGAAGTTAAAGGGTCGAAGGTAGAAAGGAAGCTAAAGATTATCTATATTCGTACTTTGGTAGAGGACGAATGTGGAAGAATTCCACATTCGTACCTTCAACAGGGTCGAATGTGCAGAACCTATATAAAGGATTAGTTTGTTTTGTTGGTTAGATTTTGGCCATTGTGTGTGAGTTAAGGTCAGAGGTTTGCTCTCTAGGTTGAGGTTTTGAATGTGTCATTAGATTAACTTGTAAAAGGTTTATGTAATCAATATTGAACAAGTAATCTATGAAAATGAGTTTGAAAAGCGTAATTCGTGTGTTGTGATTTGTTGATTATCATTTTGTTCTGTTCTAGGGTTTCCGCACCTGGAATAGTTCCTTGTATGATCAAATTTCCTGTTTAAAGCTAAAATTCTTCATTTACAAAGTGGTATCAGAGCCATAGAGATCATACAACAATAAATTGATAATCTCAGAACTGATTTGGACCCTAATTTGATCAAATTTTCTCTGTTTTCATTGAACAATGGTTTTCGATACAATTTGAAGGTTTTGGATAACAATTCGTGGTTAAAATCAACAATTCCAAGTATTAAAGTTGTTCCAAATCAATTCCGAATCATAACCTGATAAAGATCATCAAAATCCATTAAATTTTGAAAATTTCAGATCAAAATAACCGTTTTTCAAAGTGTAACCGTTTTTTGAACATGGGAGGGTCGAACCTAGAGAGCGTGAAGTCGAAAGTGGGTTTTTAGGTCGAACCTAAGGCTTTTTCTGGTCGAAAGTAGCTTTATTTGGGTCGAACCTAGGTTTGTTGTGTTGGTGTTTCACTTTCTGGTCAAGAATTTCCACATTCGGTTTGTCGTGGGTTCGAAAGTGGAAAATAAGGGACGAAAGTGAGCAGTTTTTGGTCGAACATGGATTTTATTGGTTGTATTCGACATTCGGGTCATAATTTTGGGCGAAAGTGAAGTTCCCAAGGGCGAAAGTAGAAGCTGATTTGTGAAATTTTCAAGTGTGTTGCATTTCTATCTTTGTGAACAACAAGTGGGGATTTCCAACTACACCGAGACCGGGGACAACACAGCAACAGCAAGTGACAATGGACCCATGGACAGTAGCAGCTCAGAAATCGAACACTCAGTCTTCGCAACCAATTAACTACTTAGCAATGACGAGTTCGATGCCTCAGAGCGTTGCATCATCTTCACAACAACCTACAGCAGATTAATGGGGAGTAGCAGCCGCAGTAGTACACATTCAAACTACTAATGCTATTTCTACACTAATCAATGATTTATCTTCAGGTAGCGGGAACAGACCACCCAAGCTAATTGAGATGCACGAGTATAACCAGTGGCAGAAGAAATTTAAGATTCATCTTGAAGGTATGGGATTGGAAGGAACTGAGGCGTGGCAAATGATAGCTAAAGGATACGTTGCACCAGTGTTAGAGAATACCGGTGAACAGATTCCTCTGGAGAGTTTAACTGATGACGAGAAGAAGAAATTCGCGGTGGAGAAGAAGGAGTATTCTCAGCTAACCCAAGCAATCACAAATGATTTGCTACATCAGTTTGGTTCATGTACAACTTCCAAGCAATTATGGGATGTGCTAAAGAATCGTCACGATGGTAACGAGAAGACGAGAAGGTTAAGAATGGAAGAGCTGAGGAAAGAATTCGAGAACTTCAGCTATGTTGGGAATGAGACGCTGAAAGAGTTGACTCCTAGATACTGTCACTTATTAACTGAATTGTCAAGCTATGACATTCCGATTCCTATGTCGGATTTGGTGGATAAGTTTGCTGATGCTTTACCACCGTATTGGGATCAACACATCGAGGTACTTAAAGAAAAAGATGCTTATAAGTACTGGACAATCAACGAGTTTATCCAGAAGTTGGAAAACAAAGAACTTGAGGAAAAGAGGAAAGCTAAAAGGTCACAGATTCCTCAAAACACAGAGTTGTACCATGCTAGTACATCTTCGACTGTGGGTAACTCAAGTCTTGGAGGAACAGTTGCTCCTCATATAGCATGTGTCTCAAGTGTTATGGAACCACCCAAGCAACCGATCAACTACCTAGCTCAAACCTCATCTTACACACCACCATCATACACACCACCACCACAACAATACACAAATTCTTTCATTTCACCATTTTCTCCGATGCAACAAGCTGCATGTTATTCTGCAAATCAACCACAACAACCACAACAACAACAGTACATGACTCAAATGAATCAAACCAATCAGAAACCGGTAGTGTTGGAGACATCCAACATGAATAATGTTACTGTGGAAGTTGCTCAGCAACACATTGCATTGGTTTCAGCAATGGTTGCCTCGTATAACGGTTTAGTAGCAAGTCAAATTGGTAATAACAACTTAACCAATGAGGATTATGCACAAATCGATAAAGAAGAGATGGCGCTTATAGATATTCAGTGGGCTTTCGCAAGCATTATGAGGCGAGCAACAGAATTCATCGAAAAGACCGGGAGAACTGATCTGGGTACTTCTCCAAACACCACATATGGCTTTAACAAAGAAAAAGTCACATGCTTCAATTGTGGTGGTAAAGGTCACTTCAAGAGAGAGTGTACACAGCCTGCAAAACAAGGTAACCGAAACCCATTCAACTCAAATTACCAAAATCGCCAATCTCAAAACCAAGTCTCTTTTCAAAACAACAACTATCAAAACCAAAACAATTACCAAAACCGACAAAACACCTCTCAAAACAACCCAAATAGACAACCAAACACAACCAACCAGAATCAAACTCAACCACCAAATAACCCAAACAGAACTGTCATTCCTATCACTACACCAAATGAGCAACCACAGAATAACAATCAAAATCAAGCTTTGGTGATTCAGAATGATGAGAGATTTGACTGGACTGATATCCAAATTGGTGTTGAGGAGATAAGCCCTGGTGGGAATGTAGCTTGTGTTGCACAATAGGTTGATATTGAGGAGTCGGTGATAGTTGATAATATTGAAGGAACTGAGAGTGAGGTTGTGGAATCTGTTGAAGAGATGAATGTGGAGACTGAAACTGTTGAAGTTCAGGCTGAAGAGAAAAGTTTGGGAGTTATGATTGACTCAGTCATAGACGTTCCTGAGGAGAGTGAGTCAGTATATTCAGATTCAGAGAGTGAATCAGACTAAGAGGCCAGTGTGACTTCTCTAGATGATGACATCGATCAATTACTGGCTGAAGCTGATTTTCTGAAGACGAGGAAGTCGTGCATAGTGGATGATGCCTTTACTAGAATCGATTACTCAATGTTCTTTGCTGGGAAGGAATCTCATTTCGCTCTCATGGCTATGACAGATCCTTCAAAACAGGTAAGTTGTGAATCTACCAATGACATTCATAGTGATAAATATCGTGGCACTTGTGATAGATTGACAGAGGAAAACAAGCAACTTCGCGTCCAACGTGATAGTGCTGTGATTAACTGTCAATCTGCTCGCAAGGAAGTTATTGTATTCAACAAAGTGCTTGATGGTTACAAAAAGGACATTTCTGACCTAAAGAAAACTCTTTCATTAAAACAATTAGCAATTAACAGTTACATTGATGAACTTGAAAACACTAAGTTAGAAATAGCCACCATCAAGTGTTTTGCTGAAAAGGTCAACAAAAAGCTTGAAAGCTACAAGCACATTGCATATGTCGTTGACCACATCATTGATGAACCATCTCAAACCACAAATTATAAGTCTGTGCCATCTCCGGTGCTTTTTGAAAATCACAATTGTCATCAAGTGACACCGGAGAGCTCAGTAAAATCTGACTCTGCATCGGAAGATGAATCCAATACTTCTAGTGTTGGAGATCCAAATTCCGGTGTGAGACCGATTTTAGGTTTGAATGATGAAGGAGTTACAGCTGAAAATGATGATTCAGACTCTGAGAGTGACAAATCTGATAATGTGAGGGATATTCCAAATGAAAATCACATTATCACGAATGAACCAGTGTCACCGTCTCAGCATATTCATCCGATGGCTAACGCACATCGTGATAAAAAGTCTGAAAAGAAAGAAGTGAAAAAGGATTCAGGTGACAAACCAGTCAAGGTATTTTATCGGATGGAAGGATCCGATAAGATTATCTCTGACGAGGAATATCCAATAAAATTTGCTAACTATTCTAAAATTGAGAAAATTTGGCAAGAAAGCACAATATGGTTTCCGAAACATGAAAGATCAAATGATATTCCACCAGAAATTTTAAAGAAACTGTATTTGGATGTTCCTAAAGAACCAAAAGTTCATGTCACCGAATTCATTAAACCAAAACAGAAAGCAAACGGAGCTAGCTTACTCTAGGGGCCCAGCTCCTGAGAGTTTAAGGCTTCGATGTGTTGATGATCAATATCTCATCAATACATTCGCAAAGCCGCATGCTCAGAACGTGTTTGAAGAGTACCGTGCATGCTTTAAGTGCGGGGAGAGAGGGCATTTACTTGCTCACTGCCCGTACGTGAGGCACAAAAGGCACGAAGTTGAAGTAAGGCAATCCATGAGAAAACCGGGTGACAATCATTATTATCCACAACGACGATTTGTTCCTCAACCAGCACCATTTTATAACCAAAACAATTTTTATCAAAGAAGGAATGATCAAACAATTTTTATGATCGTCGAAACCGGATAGCCATGGAAAAACCTTGGAAGAGACCAATGGTGAACACAATGGCTGATCGACAAAATGTTCCACAAAACCGGCTGTCAAATCAACTGTTGGACCTAACTCAGTTAAATCAGAGAAGCTAACCAAGAAAGTTTCATTTGAGAACAATGTTAAGAAATCGACTGAGACTCCAAAATCTCATATTGGTATTCTAAAACGTTCGGAACAGTCTTGGACACCAAATGGTACTCCAGGAGCCTCTACTTCAAAATCAAATGAAAAGGTTGAAAAAGGTTTGAATGATCAGAAAAAGATTGTTTCAAAACCAAATGTTGATGTTAGTGAATCGTTGAAGGATGATATTCAAAGACCCAAGACCACACATGCTTGGGTCCCCCGAAAGAACTGACATGTTTACTTGATGTGTGCAGGGAGCTTCAGCTGGCCCTATTAGCAGTCTTTGGATTGTTGATAGTGGAGCTTCAGGCCACATGACAGGGGATTTAGCATTGCTGTTCGACGTGAAGAATATTAATGGAGGATATGTTGCATTTGCTAGAAACATAGGAGGTTACATCACGATGGAAGGAAGCGTGAGTAATGGAATTGTGAGTTTCGAGAGGATTTCATATTTGAAGCAGATCGATTATAATCTGTTGAGTGTCAGTCAGATATGCGACAATCAATTTTCTGTGTATTTTGACGATAAATCTTGCTATATCCTCAAACCGGGCTTCAAAATTCCAAAAGAGTGGGTTATGTTGAAGGCACCTCGAGTCAACAATATTTATATTCTTGATATGTCTAAGGCGATGACGACCCAGGGGCAAGTGACATGTTTTCTATCAAAGGCTACAGAGAAGGAATCAATCATGTGGCATAGAAAAATGGGGCATATTCATTTGAGAAAAATGAATCACTTGGTGAAAAATGGGCTTGTCGAAGGCGTAAATGTTAAACATTTTCATTTGAACGACAAGTGTGTAAGCTGTAAGAAAGGCAAGCAACACAAACAATCCCATAAGGTGAAGAAAGTAAACTCTGTTGAGATGCCGCTTGAGCGATTGCACATGGACCTATTTGGACCTGTCAAACGTAAAAGTCATCTTGGGGAGCTTTATTGTTTAGTTGTTACTGACGACTATTCAAGATTCTCATGGGTGATGTGTTTGTACCAAAAAAGTGACACTTTTAACAATCTAAAAGTTCTGTTCACTCGATTGGAGAATATCTATGGTCTAAAGATCAAGCGAATTCGGAGTGACAATGGGACGGAGTTCAAAAATGCAAAGATGGATGATCTGTGTGAAAACAAAGGAATTCATCATGAATATTCTGCTCCGTATACCCCTCAACAGAACGGTGTTGCTGAACGGAAAAACAGGACTCTCATAGAAACGGCAAGAACAATGCTAGCAGACTCGAATCTTCCAGTAATGTTCTGGAACGAGGCGATTTATGCGGCAAACTATACACTAAATCGGGTCTTAACAGTGAAGAAGTTTGGGAAAACTTCTTATGAGCTGTTGCACCAAAGAAAGCCGAACTTGGAGTATCTAGAACCTTTTGGGGCTCCGTGCACTATGTTGAATCCAGGCGAAAAGTTTAGTCCAAAAGCTGAAGAGGGATACTTTGTTGGATATGCAACCCCGCTCAAACGGGTATTCAACAAAAGAACTCGACAGGTGGAGGATTGGGCAAATGTTGACGTTCAACGGTATACTCAGAATGTGCAAGGAAATGGTCCCGATTGGATGCTTGATTACAAAGATTTCTTTGAATCATTCAATCTAGATAGCTTGGTTGAAGAGGCTGTTATCCGATTACTTTACGAGTGTGAAAACGTAGCGACTTCACCATTGGTGCATCCGATCACCGTAATTCCTCCAACAGTTTCTAATAATACCAATGCTCCTGTACCAGAGGAAGAAGTATTTCAAGAAGCTTCAACTACACTTGATACTTCAGAATCGGAAGATGATGGAGATTTTGATGAAGCTATTCTTGATCATGCAACAGAGGCACCGCCAGTGAACCCAATTCCAGACGTTGCTTCATCGTCCAACACGGGTCATGATCTGGATGCAGTAGAAAACTTGACTACTCAGACGGGAGTTATTGTACCTGAACATCCGGTATCTCGGATTCATCGTATTCACCCGCTAGAGCAAGTTATCGGTGACCCTGGTAGAAGTTTTATGACGAGAGGGCAGCTAAGAAGTGTCAATTCACCTGAAAGTTTTGGTGCTTTAGCTTTATATGCAAAAATACAAAAATCTGGTTGTCAGAATGATTGGTCGTTTGCATGTTATGTTTCGTAGGTTGAGCCGCGGACATACAAAGAAGCTCTTTTGGATGATTCCTGGGTCGAGGCGATGCAAGAGGAGTTGTTGCAATTTCAGAAGTTGGGCGTCTGGACACTCACTGATTTACCTTCAGGAAGAAAGAAGATTGGTACAAAGTGGGTTTTTAAGTGTAAGAAAGATGATAGAGGAGTGATCATAAGGAACAAAGCCAGATTGGTAGTGCAAGGATTTCATCAAGTTGAAGGCATCGATTACAATGAGATATATGCACCTGTGGCGCTCATAGAAGCTATTCGAATGTTTCTATCGTTTGCCTCCTAAAAGAAATTTAAGGTGTATCAAATGGATGTCAAGCGTGCTTTTCTTTATGGTGTGGTCAAAGAAGAGGTCTACGTCGGTCAACCACCGGGCTTTGAAGATCCTATCCATCGGTATAAGGTTTACGTTTAAAACAAAGCACTGTACGGGTTGCACCAGCCTCCACGCCAATGGTACGAGGAGCTGAGCACATACCTCATGTCGAAAGGATTCAAACGCGGATTGGTCGACTGTACTCTGTTCACGAAGAAAACAGGAGATGATTTGCTTCACGTCCAGATTTATGTAGACGATATTACTTTTGGCTCAACTAACGAACTTCTTTGCAGAGAATTTGAACGTGTTATGTAGGAAAAGTTCGAAATGAGTGCGATGGGGGAGATGCAGTTTTTCCTCGGCTTGCAGGTGGATCAAAGACCAATGGGGATCTTTATTCATCAAACCAAATATGTATCCGAAGTCTTGAGCCGGTTCCAGATGGAGGATTCCAAGCCGATGGACACCCCGATACAACCTAATCACGGGATTGGTGTTGACGCTAAAGGGGAGCTGACTGACCCATTGACATACAGAGCAATCGTCGGATCTCTGATGTATCTAACCACATCAAGGCCAGACATAATGTTCGCTACATGCCTCTGCGCACGGTTCCAGTCGAAGCCGAAACAAAGTCATCTGACAGTGGTCAAGCGTATCCTTAGATATCTGAAGGGTTGTCCGTCGAGAGGAATATGGTACCCTAATGGCGATAATTTTGACTTTATCGCTTTTAGTGATGCAGATTGGGGCGGTTGTGACAAAGACAGCAAATCCACAACAGCTGGATGCCAGTTTTTAGGGAGCAGGCTAGTCACCTGGCAGTGTAAGAAGCAGACTTCGGTCGCATTGTCTACATGCAAAGCAGAGTACGTAGCAGCCTCGAGTTGTTGCTCACAGGTTCTCTGGATTCAGCAGCAGATGGTGGATTACGGTTTGCAATTTCTTAAAACCCCTATTCTCTGTGATAATGAAGCCGCAATTGCGTCAACTAAAGACACGGTCAATCACTCTAAAGCTAAACATATCCGGATTAAGTATCACTTTATCCGTGATTGTTATGCCAAAGAGTTGATCGATATGGTCAAAATCCACACTGACTATAAAAGAGCAGACTTGTTCACAAAAGCTTTTGATAAATCCAGATTCGATTATCTTTTAAAAGTAAACGGCATAAAAGAAAAACAAGATTGATCATCACCTCGGTTTATCGTTTTTTAGTTTTTTTTTAAGTCTTCTTTGAGTTTTTACAGTTTTTCAGAAAAAATTCTAAAACCCAAAAATATGATTTACATTTTAGGGGGAGTCTTTTATCAGAAAAACCAAAAACATCGACAAATTCAAAAAGCCATAAAAATTGAAAAAACCAAAATGATTTCCAGGATAAAAAGAGGAAATGATAGTACATCATTGGGGATCTGACATAGGCTAAAGATATGTAATGCAATATGAGGCGTGTGTTGTTTTCGTGTGATGTGCTGATAGGCTTCGTACACTAATAACTGCGTGCATTAGTGATACAAACATAACAAACTACTCGTTCGTGGCTGAACACCTCATGGGCATATGGTCTTAGTACCGCAATTTCGTTTGATAGAGTTGCCAAAATCTGAGGTTTCGGGTCGTTATGTTATTGTTATCCGGGATATTCTGACTGAACTTCCGTCGTATTAATTTACGGACCTAGTTTAATCAGAATATTTGCTAAAAGAGCTTAAATGCCAAAACCAAAAGTTACCGAATTGAGGAACTTCATGTTTATTATTGATCAAAGATCATAATTACATCGTGTCAATTTACTGATGCAAATAAGTAGTTGATATCAGCCTCAACCTGGTATATATGCGCATGTTACTTTGCTGCATTCGTTTGCTGACCTGTACACCTCTGTGCTATATATCTTGTAACTAAACGGATAACTCTGGCATAATCACGCGTTACGAGGAAGCTTTGTGCAAATTCTTGATACGGGAGTATGTCGTGTGTGTAGGAACCACAACGTGTTACTATAATACACTTAATCGTATCATTTTAAAGCACTGCATAACAGTCTGCATGTGAACTTATGTGGACAACAATATCAGCAGTTGCCGGGTCACACATTGTTTCTAATGATAATATGAATTAGATCAAAGCTGTGGTCAGATTTCTCAAATAACTGATATGATCCTCTTACCGGAAATCACAAAACATTTATTGCTTTACTTTACATTTGTGCATTTTATTTTGTTTTTACAAAAAGATACAAAACTCAAAAAGATTTTAGGAGTTTTTTAATATAAATTTCAGAAAAACCAAAAGTTTTTACATTTCTGCGTTATTTTTAGATAACCGACGGTGTTTGATGGTCATTTTCTGAGATTTGATGAAACAATCTGAGCTTTGTATCATTTAAAACTGAAATAATGCACGTTTGAGACTTAATGTGTTGAAAAATGTTTGAACGGGATTCGATTTCGTGATTTGGTAAAAATTTTCAAAATTTTCCCTTCACATTCGCCCCTTAAATGGGTCGAAGGTGAAATTTTTGTCACATTCAAACCTAAAAATTTGGACGAAGGTGGAGTTTCATTGAAACATTTCACTTTCGTATTCAATTTTCACATTCGAGCCATTCAGTTGGGACGAATGTAGAAAATTCTTCACATTCGTCCAAAGTGAAGGGTCGAATGTGGCATACTATAAATACACTCAACCAGGTTCGAACCCTCATTCGAACACTTTTTCAAAATTTTTCAAAACTGCCTAACCTTGTTGCCCTGAGTTTATTGATTCCTGTTTCTTATTCCACATCATTTGCTGATTATTTTGATTATAATTTCATAGGTAATGGAGCTAAAATGAATCCAGAATTGGGGATTTTATAGCCGAACCCTAAATTTTTTAATCTGGACTTATATAGACTGATTTAACCTGATTCTTTGGTTGGGATTCAATGTTCAGTGATTTTAGGGGGAGAATATAAAAAAACTAGGATTAATCCATTGTTTTGATGTGTTAATCGATGGCTTGTGTTAGCCGAACCCTAGTTTCCATTTAAAATCAATAAACATTGAATAAAGAAAACAATTGATAATTCTAATAGCTTAATCGGTCTGTTTAGACCATGTTTGAATAAAAACCAGAGGGATTAACACATCAGAAAACGTTTTTGGATTTTTGGGGTTTAAACAGCCACATTCGACCAAGTCAAATAGGGCGATTGTGGAATTCAAATGGACTAAAGTGTTTAAGAACGGACGAATGTGGAATGAATGGGACGAATGTGGAATTTATTTTACATTCGAACTGATAATTTTACATTCATACTAAATTTCTTACTTTCGAACCCAAGTTTTCTCACATTCGTACCTTCTAATGGGTGAATGTGGAAATTAGTAAAAACTCTAAAATTTCAAAATTTGTCGTTTTTTATTATTCTGGCGTATTTTTCTTGTTTTTTTGTTACAGATGGCAAAACAACAGGCTGAGAACGTGGAGATCCCAGTGGAGGAAGTGCCTGTTCAAGATCCAGTGCAAGAAGCTCAAGAAGAGAATGTACCAAAAGTGTGGTCGTTCGAACCTCCTCACAACTGCTGTGCGTATGTGGGAGATGTGTTAAAAAATACTGAGTTTTCTGGTATTGTGGACTTTCTCAGAAGGAGCAGAATTATACATGCCATTGCTACACCAGCCATCATTTATAAAGACATTGTTGAAGATTTCTGGAAGAATGCTCGTTACGACTTCTGGGAGTGAAAAACTGCTATTGTAAGTAAGATTCAAGGGATGGAAATGTTGGTGACTGAAGAAAACATTAGAGAAGCACTGAGGATTAAAGATGAAGAATGTACTGATCCCAGAGTGTTATCATGGATTGAGCAGAGAGTATGCTTTTTGAGGATGAAATATAACGGTCCGATCACTGATGGAGCGTTACATAAGGGGAAGCTCAGTGTGCAATTCAAGTATTTTGCACATCTGATTATCCATGTTTTTGGGACAGTGAGTGGTAGATATGACGTGATGAGGAAGAGTTTAAGCTCGTTAATGGTTGCTTTGACTCTGAACAAACCATTTAACATAGCTGGAATGATTTTAGATCACATGTTGGAGATGTTGAAGGGATTAAAGTCTAAGAAGTTCTTGATGTTTCCAAATTCCTGATGATGATTTTTGATAATAAGTATCCTAACTTGAGGAAAGATCCGACTATGGTGTTGGGACAGGATCATATGAACATCAGAACGTTGGTGAGAATGAAGGGATATAAGGGTGTGCCTGATGATGAAAAGCCACCACACAAACGTTTGTTTGGGCATTTAGTTAATCCGGGTTACACTGACCCAGGATTGAACAAAGCTAGACATGATAAGAGCGATTTAGACAATGATGATCCTTTGGTGCATGCTGATGCAAACACCAAGAGGAAGAGACAGGTAAAGAATGTCGGAGCCAAAGGGAAGGGCAAGGCAAAGGCTGATGAATCTGAATCTGCAAAGAAGCAGAAGTCTAGGAAGAAAAGTACTGCAAAGAAGGGTACTTGTTTGGTAGACGAAGATTCTGTAGACTCTGAAGAGACAGAGGAGGATGAACAATGGGATTCCGATGCTGAGTTATTGAGGAAGAACTCCAAACGCACGGCCACTGCAGTTGGAGAATCTGAATCATTGAACAAAGCTGTGGATGAACAGTTGCAGAAAGAGCCAATTGATTTAGAAGGTGATTCAGGGATTGATACTGGAGATTTTGAAGGATCAACAGTGGTTGTTAATCTGAAAAAGCCTAAACACAAGTCGATGGCGAAGAAAGTTAGTACAAAGAAGTTAAGGGAGAAGGAAATTGAGAAGTTATTGAAAGGAAAGAAAGTTCCTGAAGCTGGTACTTCATCGAAGGTTTCCTCACCTACAGCCAATAAACAGAAGAAGGCTAAAGAACCTGAAGTAGTTCCTAATCTGGAATCTACTTTAGAAAATGTTCTTAATATGTTCAAGAAGCCTGAGAAGGAAAAGACTCCTGTTGCTGAATCTTCCAAATCAAAAGTCACTGTTTCTGATGATGTGATGAAACATGTGAATAAAAAGATGGAAGAGATGATGAAAATGTTGATTGCTCAATAAGCTGAGATTGAGAAGTTTAAGAAGAATGAAGAAAAGATGTTACAGATAGTTGTTACTTCAAAGACGAATCAGGATGAGCTTGAAAAGAAGCTGAAACAACTTGAGAAAGAGAAAAATGAGCTTGATGAGAGATGTAGTGGAAACAGGAGGATGATTAAAAGTGTTAGAAAAGAGAATAAGGAGTTGAAGAAGGAGAATAAGAGAATTAGTGATCTTCTTGACAAACTTTATGGTGAAGCTCCTAAATTGAATTAAGGAGCAGAAGATAAAGAGAAAGAAGAGGAACAGGTTGATTATGAAGAATCTGATGAAGAGGAAGAAGGAGATGAATCTGATGATGAATCAGATGACGATGATGATGCTGAGGGTGTATCGGGTAATAAGAATGAGGGGGATGAGAGTAGTAGCAGTGATGATGATGATGATGATGATGATAACGATGATTCGAGCAAATTCACTTTTGAACAAAGACAGGCCAAGAAGGGTAGTGCAGGTCAGTCTAGCTCGAAGAAGGTAGGAGAGAACGTAGATTCTGATGATAGCATTTTCTGGAATGAAAAAGTTAGAGCGTTATCAGATGAAGCTAAAGATGTATATCGGGAGATGTTGGGAAAGAGAGAATGGACGATAGAGTTTACTGGGAAGTTTGCTGAAATATTCCAGACTGGAGATATGGGATATGAGTTGGAATACAATGATCCTGATCTTGAGGATGGTGAGGTGTCTGCTGCTATGACAAAGGAGATTCTTGAAGGAATAGCACAGCGAGTTGGAAAGACACTAGAGGAGATTATGTCGGATCAAATGATTCCAGACATTCCTGAAAAGGATGTTGGAAATCATTCTGATGACAAGCAAACACCAGAAACTGAGGAGATTGAGATAGAAGATATTACTCATGAAGAGTATCCTCAATACTTCAGAGAGACTGATGAGACTGAAGTATTCCCAGATTACACTGAAACACATATGAGAGAGGCTAAGAAGAAAGCTGAGGAGAAGAGCAAAGAGTTTGTGAAAAATGTGTTTGGGGATGAGAAACAGAAACCATTTGAAGAGAATGATGAGTTAAAGACTTTGTTAAAGAAGTTGAAAGAAACTGATGATAAGAGGCCAAAACCGGAAGCACAGGGAGGATTCTATAGATATCACAACCAAAAGTTTAAAGGCAGAGCTCTTGGTTGGAAATATCTTAGAAGTCTGAAGTACATTGCAGTCAAATGGGAAACTGGAATTCTGTACTTCTACAGATTCTATGATTTGCTTACTCTACCGTACTGGGCGGTGAGAGATATATGCAGATTCAGAATGACTGGTGCATCTGTGAACAATACGGCAGTAGGATGGTTTGCTGATAGGTTGATCTGGGAAAGTAGAACGAAGTGGAGTATGTTTAAGCCTCAATACCCAAGAAGGAAGGTTCACAGAGACATTGATCCGAAAACGGGTAGAAAGAGAGTAACGCTGATCTATAAAGCTCCTGAAGTGATGAGAAAGATTCCTCTAATGCCAATTCAACAGGATTTTAGTGAAGACTTTATTTTCTGGTATTATGATTGGAGGAATGCAGAAGCAGTGATTTTACTGAGAGATGGGAAGGATGCATACAAGAAAATACATGTTTTTGACCCGATGTGGCTCATTAACTATACATTTGAAGATATCATCATGTTGTATTACAACCCGATTTATAGTGATCCCAATGATGCATCACAAGCAAAGAAGTTTCAACAGGTTGTCGGAGTATGCTTTGCTTATGATATCAACTCCGGTAGCAACCTTGAGCAGAAGTTGGGTAAGCAGGTGAAGGTAGCTGAAGTACCTAAGCAATCAACAAAGAGGAAACTTGAACCTGAAATGACAAAGGACCAAAAGAAACAGCTGAGAATCAAGTTGATGAATTTACAGATGGATGAAGTGAGAAGGCAATCCGAGCAATAGTCGAGGGGGAGTTGGTAGATGCATTATGTGCGACTAATGCTTCGGATTGTGATTATTAACATGTGTTAAAGTTTCAAGTATGGTCGAAGGTGAATTAATATGGGCGGAGGTTAGCATCAGAAGGTCGAAGGTGAAGTTAAAGGGTCGAAGATAGAAAGGAAGCTAAAGATTATCTATATTCGTACTTTGGTAGAGGACGAATGTGGAAGGATTCCACATTCGTACCTTCAACAAGGTCAAATGTGCAGAACCTATATAAAGGATTAGTGTGTTTTGTTGGTTAGATTTTGGTCATTGTGTGTGAGTTAAGGTCAGAGGTTTGCTCTCTAGGTTGAGGTTTTGAATGTGTCATTAGATTAACTTGTAAAAGGTTTAGGTAATCAATATTGAACAAGTAATCTATGAAAATGAGTTTGAAAAGCGTAATTCATGTGTTGTGATTTGTTGATTATCATTTTGTTCTATTCTAGGGTTTCCGCACCTGGAATAGTGCCTTGTATGATCAGATTTCCTGTTTAAAGCTAAAATTCTTCATTTACACTAATGCTAATGATGTGACTAAGAATTTGTTGGTTAAACAAACAAGCATAGGTGGGGCTGGTAAATATATTCCACCCAAACAAGTTTTGCCAAAATATAAAAAGCAGAATTCGTCAAGGACGACATCACAAGGCCATCGGGGTCCATACAGATCTTATAGATCTGAAAAGGAGGCAAAACTTCAGTGGGATCCACATGTGAAACGTCATATATGTTACACATGTGGAGTCCTCAGACCCATTGCAAGAAATTGTAAAAATCATTTGACAGTGTCGGAGAACAGGGAGCATCAAAAGGCTCCAAAAGGGAATGTACATCACTCGGAGCTAATGAAGGCAAATAAGCCAAAAGCTATGAGGAGTGACAAATCCAAGGTGATGCCTTCTGATGGAGATTGGAATAGAAATAAGAGGCTAAACATGACAGGTAAAAGGCCTCATAAAACAATAGAAACCCATAAGGTATCTACTAAGGACAAAAAGAAAAAGGTTTCAAAAAGGAGATCATACTGGAAACCTAAGAGTTCTATTCCAAGTCCTCCCCCATCTGTAGGATCATCTTGCTCAGTAAATCAAGATGTTTGTAACAAAAGTTGTAAAACTGTTTCTACTGAAAATACGCACTGGAGGGAAGTCTAGTATGTGGATAAAAATGGGAAATCCAAAAGAGTGATGGCTTGGGTACCAAACTTTAACTGATTCTGCATCATGTGCTGGAACGGCTATGGAGGGCTATCATTCGCCTCTGGTACATTGATAGTGGCTGTTCTCGACACATGACTGGAGACTTATCCCAACTGACTGATTTTGAACGGTTTGATGGTGGATTTGTCTCGTTTGCGGGAGGTGAGAGAGGTCAAATCACATCACGAGGAATAGTAAGAAACGGTGGACTTTGTTTCACCAAAGTAAATTATGTTCCTGAACTGAAACACAGACTTTTGAGCATATCACAGATATGCGATAACGACTACTCAACCTTTTTCACCGATAAGGGATGTATGATACTAAAGCCTGGAGTTGTGATTCCAGATGAATGGGTTTTGTTAAAATCTGAACGTAGAGGAAATGCTTATGTCATTGACATGAACAAACCTCCGTCTGAAAATGTCACATGTCTGTTTTCAAAAGTGCCTCAAGATAATGCCATATTATGACATCGTCGTCTCGGGCATGCAAATGCTAAGAACTTAAACCGTCCTGCTAAACTAGGGTTGGTAAGAGATTTACCTGTTAAAGATTTTATAACCATTGAAAAATGTGTTGCATGTGCAAGGGGTAAACATCATAGAAAGCCTCATCATCCTAAGTTGGTGAATATTATTGATTCTCTGCTTCAGTTACTTCACATGGACCTGTTTGGCCCAGTGAACGTTCTGAGTATTTCTCACAAAGCTTACTATTTAGTGATAACTGATGATTACTCACATTTTACTTGGGTTTTCATTCTTGCTAACAAAAGTGAGACAACATAAATAATTAAGCAATTTATTATTTTAATAGAGAATCAAACCAACTTAAAGGTGAAAGGGATCTGTTGTGACAACGGGACTGAATTCAAGAATGCAGAATTACACTACTACTGTGCTCAGAAATGGATCGCTCGACAATTCAGCTATGCTAGGACACCTCAACAAAATGGAGTAGTTGAAAGACGAAATCACACGTTGATTGAAGTTGCACGAACAATGCTGTGCGACTCAAAGCATCCGACTTTCTTCTGGGTTGAGGCTGTGAATGCGGCATGCTATGTGCAAAACCGTGTTCTAGTCAAAAAGCACGAATGAAAAAGCCCTACGAAGTCTTATTTAATACAAAACCTTCTATTAAGCACTTTCGAGCATTTGGGTGTCCATGCACTTTGTTGCACCTGGAAGCAACACCTAAATTTGATGCGAAAGCTGACGACTGCTATTTTGTTGGTTATGCTGGCAGACCAGCATATAGGGTATATAATAAACAGACAAGACAGATCGTAGATTTGTTCGACGTGCATTGGCTCGAAGAAAATGATACGGATGCTAGAGTTGGTCCCGATTGATTGGTTGTTTGATTATGAATCATTGTTTCAGTCTCACAAGATCTTTAATGAAGTGCCTTCTAGTGTTAATGCAGGTTCTACAGGTCACTTCATGCCCACTATTGGCACCTCATCCTCCTTGTTGGATAGTGCAGAGGATGAGGGGGATGTTGCACCTGGGTCTCCACCAAAGAATTCTACAGACCCACCGGTACAGCAAACTCCTCCTGCTCTTCAAATTCTAACAAGCAGGCCCAATAATGCAACACACTTCGAAAATTCTCCCACTGGAGTTGAAGAGACCTCACCAAATGTAGATGATGAAGATTTGTCTGTTGATGATCTCACTTCTAAGTTTGATGATCCTATTCCTCCTGAATGCATTTTGGAGGAAGGTGAAAATGAAGAAGTTGAAGAAACAGATAGTTCGATCGCTCCAGATACTGTTGTTCCCACTAGTGTTCAACGGGATCATCCAATTGAAGCTATTATAGGTCATATGGATGCTGGTGTACTAACAAGAAGTCAGACTGGCAACGTCAACAAGTGCTTGTATTCATGTTTTATCTCACAGATTGAGCCAAAGACTACTGTTGCGGCACTACAGGAACCAAGCTGGGTTGATGCTATGCAGCATGAATTCAAACAGTTTGACAAGTTGAAAGTCTGGAGATTGGTGAAGTTACCTCTAGGAAAACATCCTCTTGGTACTCGTTGGGTTTACAGAAACAAAAGAGACGACAGTGGAGTAATTGTTTGAAATAAAGCAAGGTTGGTAGCTCAAGGCTTCAGGCAGATTCAAGGGTTGGATTATGACGAAGTATATGCTCCTGTTGCTCGTCTAGAAGCTATCAGGATTTTTCTAGCATATGCCTCGTTCAAGAATTTTACAGTTTATCAGATGGATGTCAAGACAGCCTTTCTCTACGGGAAGGTTAAGGAAGAGATATACGTCTCTCAGCTACCAGTTTTCACAAAACCTAAGTATCCAGGGCATGTCTACAAGCTTGATAAAGAATTGTATGGTCTGCACCAAGCACCTCGTGCATGGTATGCAACATTGACAGACCACTTACTTGCCAATGGATACACTCGTGGCATAATTGATCAGACGTTGTTTGTGAAGAGAGTTGATGAAGATAAGATCCTTGTGCAGATCTATGTGGACGACATCATTTTTGGATCCACTAGTGATGCACTGTGCAAGGATTTTGAGGAAGTGACGAAGAGGCAGTTTGAAATGAGTGCACTGGGTGAAATGACGTTGTTTTTAGGATTGCACGTCCGTCAAAGTGCTGAGGGTATTTTGATTTACCAGGGCAAATACGTGGATGATATACTTGCCAAGTTTGGATTTTCTGAGGAGAAGATCAATCACACTCCGATGTCAGAAAGACCAGGTCTAACACAAGATCTGGAATGAGAACCTGTAGATCCGACCTTATACAGGTCAATGATTGGCTCACTGATGTACCTGACCGCTAGCAGACCAGATATAGTGTTTGCTGTGTGCCAGTGTGCACGATATCAGGCTACTCCTAAAATCTCTCATCTTAAAGCTCTTGAGAGAGTCTTTAGATACCTTAAGGGGAAACCCAGATTCAGTCTTTGTTATCCTAGGGACTCTCCTTTTTATTTGTTTGCTTTCTCTGACAGCGATTGTTGAGGTTGTGACATTGACAGGAAATCCACCTAAGCAGGGTGTCAATTTCTAGGTGACAGGCTTATCTCATGGCAATGTAAGAAGCAGCAGACAGCTTCTGTCTCCACTGCAAAGGCTGAGTACGTTGCAGCATCGGCTTATTGTTCACAGGTCATTTGGATGCAGCACCAACTAGTGGATTACGGTTTGGATTTCTCTGATACTCCTATTTATTGTGATAATGATGTAGCTATTCAAATTGTGAAAAATCCAGTTTATTTTTCAAAGACAAAGCACATTGCCTTCAAAGAACATTTCATCCGAGAATTGTTTAACCAAGGTTTAACTGTTCCCGAACAAATTCATACCGACGACAATGTCGCCAATCTTTTTACAAAACCGGTTAATCGAGCTCCTTTTGTCGCTCTTTTGGAACTGTTAAGAATGGTCCAGTTTAAGGATTGAGCCTGGTCAGGCAAAATTTTTATTCTTCTTTGTTTTTCTTTTTGTTTCTTAGTTTGTAAATTTGTTCTTTAAAATTTTATTTTTAAGCACAAATTTAGGGGATGTACCCTCAGAAAAAGACAAAAACAATAAAAAATCAAAAATCAAAAAAATAGAGTTTTTCGTGCTGTCATGCGGGAAATGAAATGATTTTTCACAACTGGATTAAGGCTGGCTCATGTAAAATGAGTATCGAAATGGTTTGTCTTTGGTGTGATATACTGGTAGGCTTGGTCTGACGGCTGGAAAGATGACTGATCTTGTGAAGCACTTTAAGATAAGGTATGACCTCGGTAAGAAACATCACTTGGAATTGAGTATAATATCTATTTGAAGGCTTGTGTGATGTCCCTTAGCATAACACTGTGGTCTAGGTCTGAAACCTTGTCTGAAACACTCGTGTATCTGCTCTGTTTTGCGTAAGCAAAGACCTGGAGATGCTAGGCAATGAAGAGGCTTCTGCTGCATCTAGAAACATGCTAACCTAGTCTATATGTTGTCGTGCTGTGGATCAAAATAACAGCAAAAAGAGACCTTTGTGTCCAAAGATGTCCTGGCTGTCCATCTGCTGCATCCAGAAATATGCTCACCTGGACACAGTCAGGACGTCATAAAAGAGACCCTCAAGAGTCCAAAACCCTTAGCCTATATCATTTAAGAAATCATTTGATTTGTATATTACACCATTTATCTTACTGATATATTCTTTTCTCTTCTCAATCCAGTCCAGTCATGGTTTCAGAACTCTAGAACAGATACTGTGCAAAATATGCTATAGGGAAACTACTAGCATGATAGAGTGTACTACTTATGATTCTAGGATTTGATTGTGACTTATTTGAGTGCTCATTTTAATTGAACCAAAACATGATAAAATGACATCACGGACTGTCATTCTAGAAGGCCTAGGAAAATAAGTTTAAGTGGACAAATATACCAGTAATTGCTAAGACCGACCTAAGTAGATCAGTTTTGATAAGTGTGGCATGGCCTAAAACATAGTGATTTAATCCCGCAAGCAATTTTTTAAAATAAGTCTTGTGTAAGTGTAAATAATTTTTATTTATTTCTATGTGGTTTAGTTTAGTTATTTTTACTTTTATTTTTATCTTTTAGTTTGACCAGCTCATGATTTGAATTGGACCCATTTTTAAATTCACTTAAAAATTCTTGTGCTGAAGTCGGACCCACCACACGCTTGGTGGGCCACACAAAATTTATCTTTAGTAACTTAGGGTTAAAAGGAAAAGGTTTGGGAGAGTTCAATTTAATTAACTCCAAAACACCCTCCAAGAATTTCAAAAGGTTTCTCTCTCAAGAATAACCGAAAAATCCATCATCTTGCTCTCCAAGTTTTGTTTGTTTTCAAAAGAATCATGGCTAAAAAAAGGTAATACTAACTTCTGTGTCTGATTGTTCATCATTCTTGGTGAAAGAGAGATGATCATTGACGATGATGATCATCGATGAACTTCCACTAAGATTTTCTTTGTTCTCGTTTTTGTATAATGCTCATACTAATGTGTAATTACTTGCACAGAAGTTTGTTTAGAAACACCTAAATTGCAGGGATTATAATTAGGTAAACGATCATGTTCTCACCGGAAGAGAAACGACGGCGTGTGGAGAGTACACAGAAAGGATTGAAGAAAATGGGGTGAAATTATGGTTTTGTCCTCGGGAACTCTTGGGTTTCTCGGGAACTCTATGTCATTCGAGAACCCTCACCCATCTCGAGAACTCCTTATTTCTCGAGAACCTTTTTGTCATCCGAGAACTATTAAAACTTCTTTTTCTTTTTCTTTTTCTTTGACATCCGAGAACTCTTTTACCACTCGAGAACTAATTTTTCCTTTAATTCATGTTTAACTTGGCTCGTTTGGTGCAGAAGCAGATAAGCATGTGCCTGATTTTGATAAAGACCACAACGTTGTTTGCTATTTGGCTAATCCACCTGAGGATCACATGAGAGAATTCAAATCTTTGATCATGGGACTTAATACTTGTCAAATTTCTCATGCTCTAAGGGAGAATCCAATGATTGTGAGAAATTAGATCATTGACTTTTGGGAGAGTGCTACAGCCAAGAAGACAGATAAAGTTATTCGATCAAGAGTTTGTGGAACTGTGGTGACAATTAGTGAAAAGGATGTCAGAGATGTATTACTGTTTGGAGACTCTCCAGATGATCCTGTGGTGTACAAGAAGGATCAAACTCTGCCCGTCATTCAGAAAATGGGGTATGAAGGTGATGATGATCAAGTTTTGAATATTTTAGAATTAGAAACAATTATCAAGTAATGTTCCTGTACCAAGACGACACAAACCTAGGGGGATTGTAAAGGATCGTTTTCAACAAAAACAGTTAGTTGATCATACAAGTTTATCAATCCAGTGCGGAAACCCTAGATCAATTACAAAATGATAGAAAACGAATCAAACACAGTAATTCACCTTTTCAATCATGATTTGATTAATAAACAATCTTGATAAACCTTACAAATAAGTTTACAATCAAATTATGAACCTTCTAGAACCTTCCTATAAACCAGACAGACAAACTACTCGACACACAAACACAAATGACAAAAGTTAATTACAAAACAAAACTTTTTGCTTATATAGGCCTGCACGTTCGACCCCACGACATGGTCGAACGTGTACATTCGACCATATATAGAACTTGAACTAACACTTAAATCTTCTGTCTTCTTCCTTCGACCATAATAAGCTTCCTTCGACCTTTTTACCTACATTCGACCTTCTGAAAATCCACATTCGACCCACCGTTTTTACCAAAACATACTTTTATGCACAATCCAAAGCATTAGTCGCAAAACGTGCATCTACAAACTCCCCCTCGACTATTGCTTGGATTGTTGTCGTTCATAATCCATCCTTTTGTTCATTAACTTCATACTGAGTGACGTGCTTGTCGTGGTACACGTAAAATTTCCCAATTACAACTAAAGATAGTGGCAAGAAGGTATCGAACACAGGGAGTTTGTGGATTGTGTGTAGACTAATAACTTTGTAAATTAACTAATATTTAACTAGTAACAAAATTAAAGATCAAAGATTGTTGATTGTTTTGGATTTAGACTTAGTAAAAAATAAGCTAAATTACTGAATTAAAATGAGTTTGTTCTCAAGATTATGAAACAATGATCATTCAAGGATCCGGTTTCTCTAGACACGTGTGTGAAATTCGACTAGAAAGAGTTACATAGACATAACTCATGTATAACCAATTGTTGTGATAAAAGGGAACAAAGTACTCGGATTATATTAATGCGAGGTTGTTTCCCGATGACCAATTAATCAATAACCAACCCCAATCCTTCCCGTGATATCTCGATTGTTAACAACACCAAGAACGTACGATAAAGGCTAAGAATTAGTAAATTAATCAACACACTACAAGCAATTGTTCATACACCATAATAATCAAGCAAAGTACCAAACTATTATTCTAGAAATGTAAGAAAAACACACACAAGAGTTTTAGAAAAACCTTCACCACGAATGGTCACCAATTGTTTAGCCTAACATAGCTTGGTGGATCATTATCATCTTCAAGCAATTGTTCATAAGGATTACAAACATCAAAACAATGATTAGATAATGTTTCCAATGATTAGTTGCAGCCAAAATTCGCCCAAGAGTGATGAGAAACGTTTAGAATGGAAAGGATAATCAAAAGGCACCATCAAGTGGTCTTTAAATGAGGGAGTTACAAACATTGCAGCGACCACCGTACCCCTACTGTATGGCCGTAGGGGTACGGCCTGGATTAAAACCATACGGCCGTTTGGGCCTGGCCTACGGCTTGGATTTGTGTCCCTGGGCCACCGTAGGGGTACTCCCAGGCCGTAGGCCTACTGTGGACCTGGTGAAAATCTTGAACTTTTTCTTCCTTCTTTCCACCTCGACTCGATCCGTTCCAACCCGTTCCAAAGCTCGTATTTCTTCTTTTTAAGCTCCTTTAAGTACCTACAACCAAAGCAACCGTAGTTATCCAATTCCAAGCAATATCACGAATAAATGTGGATAAAATAAGCATTTTAACACTAATAAAGGGTGTTCGTTGAACCACCCGTCACATCCCCACACTTACCCATTGCTTGTCCCAAGCAATCTACTACAAGTCAATTTCAAAAATAAGCGATCATTTCGAAGTCAAGTTTAATGTGCAATCCTCATACTAACCCATCCTCAACACCCCAGTCAACACACCCCTCACAATATCTCTCCTCTCGGTATCAAGTAAGCTCTAGCAAGGGTAAGCTAGACACACAAAAGGCAAACGGGTAGTTGCACAACCATAAGCTTGTACCTAAATCAATCATCCTCCTAACATGAATCATGAGCATAAATCAAAGGGACTTAACGGTTGTAACTTGGCTAAGTGAGAAGGTAGGGAATAGGATATATATAAGTAGCGCAAACTTTACCCGGTCTTTTGATTACAAACAAACACACACGAACAAAGAAACACCACTATATACAAACACATAACATAACTTAACTTGCGCTTTTTTTTTTTTTTTTTTTTTTTTTTTTTTGGTATCATCATTTTTTTCTTCACTCTTTTTTTTCTTTTCTTTTCTTTCCAAACAAATTACATAAACAAACTAAAACACACTAAACTTAACACTTCAATAATACTATAACCACAAAAACAAACTAAGCGCAAAAGACCGGGTCAAGTTGGGTAAAATTTAGGAGCTAGTTTAAGGGTTACCAAACAATAGGCTTTAAGGCTCAAAAATGGGCAACTAAATGTCCAAACCCCCGCCCCTCTCGCTACCATGCTCATATATGTAATGTATGAGGTCCAACCCCCCAAAACCCACACTCGCACTAACATGATGAGGCTACCTAATGCCCTTATCATCTCTACACCCATGCCCAATTAAGGATTCAAGTTGTATTCAAGCACAAATTCTAGTGCACCCCTACCCGCTGCCACTCTCTCAAAGAAATAATTTATTTATTTACATATGTGGCTTCAACTCTCACCAAGAAAAAGAAACGGGTATTAAGGGTTGCCGGTGTGTCTAATGGGGTTGAATCAAGGTGTTCCAATTTTTACAACATTGCACTTGACCTCAAAAAATTTTTTTTTTTTTTTTTAAAATCTCCAAAAATTTCCTCCCATCCCCACACTTGGGATGCATTGTCCCAATGCATGGCTTTGGAGAGGAATGATCGCAAATTTAAACCAAAAGACCAATGTCTTATAACTCCACCACAACTTTCTTTTTGGTATTTTTCATTTTTTTTTCATTTTTTTTTTAATTTTTTTAAATACACCACCTACTCACACAACCCAAACAAATCATCAACAATTCAATACACCACCCAACCACCCGAAAACCAAAAGCACAAATAAAAACAAAAACAAACATAAGGACAAGTACAACTCCCCTTTTGATATGATGATGTCTCGGAGTCGCCATGTCCAAATCTTCACCTTGGTTGTATAGCATTTCATTCGCAATCCAAAGTGGTTAAGGTGCACGAACTAAAAATAAACACTAACACACAAAAACGCCACAAATACAAAAAAAAAACACAAAAATAAAATTTAAACTTGGGGTGCCTCCCAAAAGCGCTAAGTTTATGGGTCTTCAGCCGGACCTTACCTCATATATCCTTCAAGGTGGTCTCAATGCACACTTGCCTACCGAGTTTCCAATGTATGCTCGGTAGTTAACACGCCAAATAAACAGTTGTTTAAAGATTGGCGTGTGAATTGGGCGCTTTGGATTGTTGGGGAAGAACCATTTCACTAGCCTTTGTCCGATGTCATGCAATCTCACCTTCCTAATGTTTGCTTTTGAATCTACATCTTGCACCTTTTTTATGAAGTTAATCGGTGTGGGATGAGACTTGTGAGATTCTTGAGTAAGACTTGTGACACCTGCATCAATAACAACAACAACCTCTTCCAAATGTAACTTTTCTACAAGCGAAAGATTTGGCGTGGTATTACTTTCCACAACCTCGTCCTTATCTTGAGAATAGTTTCTAATGTCATCGGGCAAGGGTGAAAGAGATTCGTTTATGTTGACCCTCATCGATAACATTTTGCATTTAAAATTTAAATAGCGAATTCTTTGACAATTTGGTAGGTTAGGCGTTGATAGCGACTCCTCGATCTTAACTAATTTTTCTTCTATTCGAGCTAGTCGCTTTTCCTCCTCACTTTGATATGTAACATCTACACATTCATGGGAAGGAACTTGATATTGAGCTTGAGAATAACCTGAAGAAAAATATAATTGTGAGTTTTCATAATAATAATCATTCTCCTGGTTATCTGTGAAACGTGTCTCTTCATAGTCATAGTCATAGTAACTATGATAGTCTTCTCGACATGGAGTTGCCCGGTACCCAGATATCCACATTTCATCCCAATATTCTGGATCACTCCAAAATAAGGGACAATCTTCATCTACATGCACTTGTCCACAACAAAAGCAATGTGGATTTACAAATGGTACGGGTTTTGGACAATCTTGACAATCTTCTGTCCAATGAGCGAAACTTCCACAACTATAACATGGTTTGAACTCGTCATCGACCCAATTCATCGTGTTCTAAATCTGCAAGTAAAAACCTGCACAACTAGAACACCCAAAGTGAAATCTAAAAAAAATTAAATAACACTTTTATACATCCTCTTTTTTTTTTTTAATTTTTTCAATTTACTATACATTTTTAAATACAAACAAAACTATCAATTAACACACGTTGCGCACTACTCCCCGGCAACGGCGCCAAAATTTGACGTGCTTGTCGTGGTACACGTAAAATTTCCCAATTACAACTAAAGATAGTGGCAAGAAGGTATCGAACACAGGGAGTTTGTGGATTGTGTGTAGACTAATAACTTTGTAAATTAACTAATATTTAACTAGTAACAAAATTAAAGATCAAAGATTGTTGATTGTTTTGGATTTAGACTTAGTAAAAAATAAGCTAAATTACTGAATTAAAATGAGTTTGTTCTCAAGATTATGAAACAATGATCATTCAAGGATCTGGTTTCTCTAGACACGTGTGTGAAATTCGACTAGAAAGAGTTACATAGACATAACTCATGTATAACCAATTGTTGTGATAAAAGGGAACAAAGTACTCGGATTATATTAATGCGAGGTTGTTTCCCGATGACCAATTAATCAATAACCAACCCCAATCCTTCCCGTGATATCTCGATTGTTAACAACACCAAGAACGTACGATAAAGGCTAAGAATTAGTAAATTAATCAACACACTACAAGCAATTGTTCATACACCATAATAATCAAGCAAAGTACCAAACTATTATTCTAGAAATGTAAGAAAAACACACACAAGAGTTTTAGAAAAACCTTCACCACGAATGGTCACCAATTGTTTAGCCTAACATAGCTTGGTGGATCATTATCATCTTCAAGCAATTGTTCATAAGGATTACAAACATCAAAACAATGATTAGATAATGTTTCCAATGATTAGTTGCAGCCAAAATTCGCCCAAGAGTGATGAGAAACGTTTAGAATGGAAAGGATAATCAAAAGGCACCATCAAGTGGTCTTTAAATGAGGGAGTTACAAACATTGCAGCGACCACCGTACCCCTACTGTATGGCCGTAGGGGTACGGCCTGGATTAAAACCATACGGCCGTTTGGGCCTGGCCTACGGCTTGGATTTGTGTCCCTGGGCCACCGTAGGGGTACTCCCAGGCCGTAGGCCTACTGTGGACCTGGTGAAAATCTTGAACTTTTTCTTCCTTCTTTCCACCTCGACTCGATCCGTTCCAACCCGTTCCAAAGCTCGTATTTCTTCTTTTTAAGCTCCTTTAAGTACCTACAACCAAAGCAACCGTAGTTATCCAATTCCAAGCAATATCACGAATAAATGTGGATAAAATAAGCATTTTAACACTAATAAAGGGTGTTCGTTGAACCACCCGTCACTGAGCTGCTTTTTCCAGTTCTTTACTCATCTCATGCTCAAGCTTTCGTTTAGTCGATCTTTTGGGTACTTCGTTCATCTTCACACGCTTACCCAGTTTCTTCTCCAAATTACTCCCTGAGTTTATATCATATGCAAAACAAACACAAACCACATGATGATATTTCCTCGCTTGCTCATAATCTTTTTCTTCACAATAGATCGGGTTGTAATACAGCATGATAATATCTTCAAATGAGCAGTTTATGATCCACATCGGATCAAAAACATGTATCTTCTTATAAACACCCTTCTTATCTTGCAAAAGTATCACCGCTTCGGCTGTTCTCCGATCATAATACCACATCACAAATTCAGAGCTAAAATGTTGCTGAATAGGCATCAACGGTATTCATCTCATAACCACTAGAGGTTTGTACTTTAAAGTAACCTTCTTCAAGCTCGTAACAAGATCAATCTCTTTGTGTAACTTTCTCTTGGGATATTGAGGAGTAAACATGTCCTATCTGGTTCTATCTCCCAAGTCATCTTCTCAGCAAACCAACCAACCACATCACAGTTAGCAGAAGCTCCAGTCATGGTGAATCTACTTATATCTCTCACCGCCCAGTATGGTAGAGTCTTCAAATCATGAAATCTGTAAAAGTACAAGATTCCTTTCTCCCATTTCACACCAATACATTTCAATTGTCTCAAGTACTTCCAACCCAACACTCTTCCCATGAACAATTGATTGTGGTATTTATAGAATCCACCCTGTGCTTCTAGTTTTGGTCGTTTGTCAACTTGTTGTAACATCCCGTTTTTGTTATATAAAAAAAAATGGGTTGGTTCATACTTATTTCTGAATGAAATGGGTCTTGGATCGGTAATATAAATCAATAACATGTGAGGTGGATACTCGTGTATTTAAAATTAGTTAACGAGTAAGAGATGAATAGCATGATTATTTGAAATCGGAGATCTAGGCGAGTAATGGTATTATAGGAGACCGTTTAGTAATAATATAATATAATATTTGACCATACTCTGTTTTTATGAAACTTGGGTCAAAACGTAGAGAAAAATAGGCTCGTCTCAACAGTATATCTGTATTTTTATAAAACGTCATATTTTAAAAGTTATAAAAGAAAAACGAGTGAAGCAGTTGAAACTAATTATAATAGTATATAAATAATGTAATATAATTTAAATAAATAAAATGCATGTATGTCTGCACATATACTCATTAATATGTGAATGTGTTAGTAGTATATAAATAATGCAATATAGTTGTGTATGTGTAAGTGCCTTATAAAGCTTTTCATGTGAAAATATGGTGAGTCAGTAGACATATAAATTGATCAAATAAATGATAAATGCACGTGTGTTGTGTGTAATTATGTATGCAATAAGGAGAGAGCCTAAAGAAAAGAATCACAGGAACCGACTTATGAAAGTCGGCATAAGTCGGTTTATACATTTATAAATACTGAACAAATTTTATTTAGCAATTCACATTTCAAGCTTCTGCCCGACACGTATTTAGGTATATTATCAAATCCTTAAGTTTAATTTATGGGTTTAATAGCTTCATTTAATATTAAGAGTAAAGGTTTGGTGTCATAGCTAGAATAGGTACTGGATAGTTTAACATTGGTTAGGCATGGTCTGATCACCCATGCTTAAACAAAGTGAAGCTACCCAGCATCAACCATAATAATAAATAGTTAGGTGTACTGTTACCTAACTTAGGGTTGTATAATTGCATCAGGACACTGAGATAGTACTTGATCGTATTAGCATTGTCAACCGTTAAAGGACTGATAAAGAGGTGAGTTACTTAAACTATTTTCAAAACCTGATACTTGCTCATAAAATTGTTTTGGTGGTGATTGATCATGTATATGCATCGAACCATAGGTGTGGCATCCAGGTTGTTATATATATTATAATGATCATTATAGGCGTGGACATACACTTACAGCCTCATGGATGTGTTTTAAGGCTGTATGTGTGAATATATAATGCTTAGTCCGGATTATGATTATGGTGACATGCAAGGAGCTCATACTTGATCAATAAAAAGTCTATGTGGTTGTTTTACTGATGAGTCAGTTTATGTGGCTCACCAGCTGTATGCTAACGTATTTTTATTACTCGAGCATGTATCTCAGGTTGAGGATATAAGTGCTGGGAGATAATAGCTGAGAGTTGGAAGACTGTAGATGTTACCAAATTTACCGTTAAGCTTTGTGTGACTTTGGTTTACTTTTGTTAGTTTGGCTTGTAATAAATACTTAATTTATGTAATGAGATTACGTTTTCGCTTTAAGTTTGCTCCAACTGGTCACTTTAAGTGCCCCGGCCTGGGTGGGGTGTGACAAGTTGGTATCAGAGCTTTAGTTTAAGAGATTTAGGTACTCATGGAAGTATCTAGACTTAAACTAGGAATGGTAAGCCAAGTAGAAGTGCCAGTCTTGGTAGGCAGAGGCTAGTGTAATAGATGATGTATATGATGGGTATGCCGAACTTTATGATGGAAGGACCATATGGTAGTTTGGAGTATCATGGTGTGTACACATAGATTGCTTTCATGTCTGGCCAACATGAAGGTTAATGAATGATACCGCTATGATCTCGTAAACTTGTATATATATAGGTATATCTATGGGAGCGTATCGTGCTTACCTTATTCCCATCTGTTTTCCTGTGTGGAAAGTAATTATTAAGTAAATTGAGAGTTGATTTTATGTTTCTAAGTTAACCAGTGGAATTTGTATATATTGTCTAGCATATGTACTTAAGGATGCCAACGGTTTTATGTGTAGTGTAGAGGAGTACGCATATTTGTGGGTGTTAAATGAAACCATGGTATACGTAAATCAGATAGGGCGAAGTAAGGCCTTAATAAAATACCCTAGATAGGTTAGTTGTGTAATAGAGTAAAGAACTTAACCGAACTTGGTATCTCCACTTTACCATGGTAGTTAAGTAGAACCAGGCTAAGGACTAACCCAAAGACAAATTGTAGTGGAGTAAGGAAGGTATTTGAAGCCAATGTTTTCTTTTTCTACTTGGTGACATATAAAACTCTCTTAGGAGTTTAGTCAGAAATATCAAAGGTGCATTAGTTGAAATTCCTCTAGAAAAGGTTAATGTGTCAATGGTTGATATTCAATCAACCAGGCGCACGTACAAGGACGGTAGGCCTTGCAAGCTGATGTATTAGAAACCAAAGCAACGATCACTTTTGGGATATGTTAGAAAAAACTCCTAGACGTTATTATTAAGAGTAAATGGGATAATAATTAGGATCAGGGGTGACCCAATTTTAGGAATTATAAAGGGAGATCTTGATCCGCACTTTAATGGTTGACATGTGGAAAAAGACATCATTGTTCATGCCACAAGTATGTTTGTAGAAATCGTAAGAAACCCATGCACACCTGGTATCAATTTAGAGAGTCTCGTTTGTGTTTTTAAGATTTTAAGGATTACTGCAAAAAAAATGAAGAACCCGATAGAGGAAGGTGTAGAGCTTTAGACATAAAGACTGAAGAAGCTATAGGAACCTTGACCTGATAATGGGTAAAATACTAGTAAACAACTTCTATGTTAAGATACTTTCTGATACTGGTGTTGTGATGTTGATAGAAGTTTGATATCCGAACCTTTTAGAGTTTCGTTTGACTAGTTCTCTATAAGATAGATAAACGATTTATAGTGATAGTATATGGAAGAAAATAAGAAATTGGGAGCTATATCAAGGTTTGTACCATATATCAATGAAACTTGGATTGGTGGATATGGTACCAGAGATGGATTGGTTAGCTTGCCAAACTCGTATATTGGGTGATAAGAAGCGAATTAGAATCAAGGACCCGAAGGGGAAACCTTTGATAACTCAAGGGGAAAAACCTAGTAAATCCATAAGTTTCAGTATGATGGTGAAGGCAATTAAGTGTATCCAAAAGGTCAACTAGATTAACTAGTAAGTCACTAGAGACTAAAGAAGATAAGAATTTAATGAATGTACCAATAGTAGTCGAATTTCATGGGGCATTCCCTAAGGGTCATTTTAGACTATCAGCTGATAGAAAAAAATTAAATTTAGAATCGACTTGATCCCGGGGGCAACCCGTATTGCTAGAGCCATTTACTGTCTTACCTTAACTTTCAATGGAGGAATTAAGAAACCAAATGTTGGGGTTACTGGATAAGGTTTTATATATTCTAGCACGTCGACTTGGGTCGTTGTCAGGACTCGACACGATGGGTAGTGGTTGATACCCATAGCCAAGAGGTTAGGACACGATACGATACGATCACGGTGAGTTGTAAGTAATGCTATAAGATCAACATATCTGTAGTATTCATAAATCTCATTAGTTTAGTTGTAAGACAAACGTGTCATAATAAACTTTATGCATCTAGAAATGGTGTTATGGTAAATCTCTTAAACTAAATTAAGAATGCAATGATAAGCTTTAATGGAAAACCATATCAAGAAGGAAGCAATGGTTGGTAGCCCAGATTACTGAGATCTATGAGTGATAGTATATTAAGTTTCGTTAATTGAAGATGAGATTCTTAGTTTTGGCGTGTTATGGGATATGATACCAGAGGGAGCTCGTAAGTCAAGATACATCGTATACCCTAGTAGCAATAAAATGTAGGTTTTAAGAAATGATTATTATTGGCTGGGAATAAAAAGCTATATCACAAGACACGTAGAGAAATACCTTACCTACCTAAAAGTCAAGGCAGAGCATCTGAAACCATTTGGATAGCTATAAGAACCTGAAATTCCATGAAGGAAACGAAAGATGATAATGATAGACTTTGTTTCTAAGCTTCTAATATCAATTAATGGGCCCAAATTAGGTAATAATTGATAGGTTTGCCAAATCTACACACTTTGCCTATCCGTGAGGACAAATGAAATATAAGTCAAGCCGTATACTAAATAGATTGTCTTATGACACGATGTGTTTACATGAGCTATATACAAGGGAGAGATTTGTTCTCCTTATGTTTTGGGCAAGATTTCTTGAGAAGGCTGAGAACTCAAATATATCTGAGTAGTGAACAAAATGAATGCACCAATCAAGCTTTAGAAGGTATACTATGTGCGTACATAATGAACTTTAATAGTAGTAAGGACGATCATCTAGCATTAATCAAACCTCCGTACAATAATAGCTACCACGCCAATATTATGGCAACACCATGTGAATCCTTCCTTATATGGGACATGGGATCTTATACGAAACAACTGATAAAGCAGTTATATCATAACACGATAAAACAAATATTAGAGTATTGGAACATGAAAATGATAAAATATTATATAGAAAGTGATGACAAGACGAAGAGGTCGTCACCTCATTTGCTCGAAGTTAACAGGTTTCGAGGACGAAACCTAATTTAAGGGGGGTATATTTGTAACATCCCGTTTTTGTTATATAAAAAAATGGGTTGGTTCATACTTATTGCTGAATGAAACGGGTCTTTGATGGGTAATATAAATCAATAACATGTGAGGTGGATACTCGTGTATTTAAAATTAGTTAACGAGTAAGTGATGAATAGCATGATTATTTGAAATCGGAGATCTAGGCGAGTAATGGTATTATAGGAGACCGTTTAGTAATAATATAATATAATATTTGACCATACTCTGATTTTATGAAACTTGGGTCAAAACGTAGAGAAAAATAGGCTCGTCTCAACAGTATATCTGTATTTTTATAAAACGTCATATTTTAAAAGTTATAAAAGAAAAACGAGTGAAGCAGTTGAAACTATTTATAATAGTATATAAATAATGTAATATAATTTAAATAAAAAAAATGCATGTACGTCTGCACATATACTCATTAATATGTGAATGTGTTAGTAGTATATAAATAATGCAATATAGTTGTGTATGTGTAAGTGCCTTATAAAGCTTTTCATGTGAAAATATGGTGAGTCAGTAGACATATAAATTGAGCAAATAAATGATAAAGGCACGTGTGTTGTGTGTAATTATGTATGCAATAAGGAGAGAGCCTAAAGAAAAGAATCACAGGAACCGACTTATGAAAGTCGGCATAAGTCGGTTTATACATTTATAAATACTGAACAAATTTTTATTTAGCAATTCACATTTCAAGCTTCTGCCCGACACGTATTTAGGTATGTTATCAAATCCTTAAGTTTAATTTATGGGTTTAATAGCTTAGTTTAATATTAAGAGTAAAGGTTTGGTGTCATAGCTAGAATAGGTACTGGATAGTTTAACATTGGTTAGGCATGGTCTGATCACCCATGCTTAAACAAAGTGAAGCTACCCAGCATCAACCATAATAATAAATAGTTAGGTGTACTGTTACCTAACTTAGGGTTGTATAATTGCATCAGGATACTTAGATAGTACTTGATCGTATTAGCATTGTCAACCGTTAAAGGACTGATAAAGAGGTGAGTTACTTAAACTATTTTCAAAATCTGATACTTGCTCATAAAATTGTTTTGGTGGTGATTGATCATGTATATGCATCGAACCATAGGTGTGGCATCCAGGGTGTTATATATATTATAATGATCATTATATTTTCCAGGCGTGGACATACACTTACAGCCTCATGGATGTGTTTTAAGGCTGTATGTGTGAATATATAATGCTTAGTCCGGATTATGATTATGGTGACATGCAAGGAGCTCATACTTGATCAATAAAAAGTCTATGTGGTTGTTTTACTGATGAGTCAATTTATGTGGCTCACCAGCTGTGTGCTGACGTATTTTTATTACTCGAGCATGTATCTCAGGTTGAGGATATAAGTGCTGGGAGATAATAGCTGAGAGTTGGAAGACTGTAGATGTTACCAAATTTACCGTTAAGCTTTGTGTGACTTTGGTGTACTTTTGTTAGTTTGGCTTGTAATAAATACTTAAGTTATGTAATGAGATTACGTTTCCGCTTTAAGTTTGCGCCAACTGGTCAATGTAAGTGCCCCGGCCTGGGTGGGGTGTGACACCTTTCAGATTTTTCAGCAAAGTTTTCAAATTATCATTTTACTCTCCCGTTGGTTTCTGATTATCATCATTAAACACTATTTTCACAAACTCTTTGCTCTTCTTCTTTGCAAGATACTCAGCTTCTTTCAAGTTCACTTCATTCAAGTCTGGAAATTCTTCATTTTCTTTGCTTCTGAAGTATTCTGGATATTCTTGGTGAGTAATATCTTCAATTTCAATCTCCTCACGTTTCGGAATCTGTTTATCATCAGAATGATTTCCAACATCCTTTTTCAGGAATATCTGGAATCACCTATTCAGCCATAATCTCTTCTAATGTCTTTCCAGCCTGCAGTGCTATTCTTTCCCATATCTCTTTAGCCACTGCCGCAGACACTTCTCCTTCTTCCAAATCCGGATCATTGTATTCCAGTTCATACTTCATATCTTCAGCAGCAAAGATTTCTGGAAATTTTCAAGTCAATTCGATCGTCCACACCTTTCTGTTCAACATCTGTCTATACAAACTCTTATCTTCTTCAGACAAACATTTGATCTTTTCTGTCCAGAATATCTCATCATCTACATTCTCACCAGGCGTCTACTTTGAACTAGACTGCCCTGCATCTCCTTTCTTATTTTTCCTTTCTTCATAACTAAATTTACTCACATCATCATCATCATCTGAATCATCATCATCACCAGCTGCATCATCCTTTTTGTTACCCGATTTGTCACCAGCATCACCATCATCAGATGATTCATCATCAGACTCATTATCTTCATCTTTTTAATCATCTGAGTCTTCAAAATCAACCTGCTCCTCTTCATCCTCCTTATCTTCTTCATTACCTTCAAGTTGAGGAGCTTTAGAATACAAATCTTTCAACAATTTCTTCATTTCTTTGTTTCTGGTTTTGATCTTGGTATTCTCAATCTGCAAAACCTTGATATTTTTTGAGTTCTTCTTCTCTCGAATCACCAAACTCTTATTATTTTCTTCAAGTGCTTTCACTTTCTCTTCCAATTCGTCTTGACTTTCCTTGGAAAATACAACAATCTGTAACATTTTCTCCTCATTCTTTTTCAACTTTTCAATTTCTTTTTGTTGCATATTAAAGGCTTTCATCATATCATCCAGCCTTTTGTTCACCATGTCCATCACATCACCAAAGACTGTTACTTTTGGTGCGGATGATTATGCAACAGGGTCTTTCTTCTTTTGAAACTTCTTTAATACTTTCTCCAAAGTTGTTTCAAAGTCTTGTGGAGGATCTACAGCTGTTTCTTTTCCCGATCTTTTCTGCTTCTTAGCACTTGGGGAAGTAACTGGAGTAGTAGCTTTTGATGAAGTTCCAATCTCAGGTACTTTCTTACCTGCTATCAGCAACTCAACTCAACTTCTCTATCTCTCCTCTTCTTTGGATTTTCTTTCTCATCTCTCTTAGCCATTGTTTTAAGCATAGGCTTCTTCTGCTTTTCACCAACAAAAGAGATCCAACAAAGTCTTGTACACCAATACCAAGATCTAGTTCATCATCATCTACATCAATTGGACTCTTCTGTTGTTGTTCTTCAATGGTTTTGTTTAAACTCTCACTCTCACCAGCCACAGTGGCCTTGGGCTTGGTGTTCTTGACAGTTTCATCACCAGAATCCCACTCTTCATCATCTTGATTCTCCTCTGAATCAACTGACTCTTCATCTATCAACATCGTCTTTGTTTTACCTGTTCCCTTTCTTGTCATATTCTTCTTTCTCTTTGTTTTTGTTTCAACCTCAACAACCTTTGCTTTGCCTTTCCCTTTACCACCTTTAGCACCTACATTCACCATTTGATGCTTTCTCTTCGCATCAGGATCAATAGGAAAGAGAGGATCATCATTATCTGATTCACAGTTAGCATTCCTGGCTTTGTTTTCACCTGGATCCTCATAGTTTGGATTAATTAGATGTCCAAACAGATTTTTAAATGAAGGCTTCTCATTATCTGGAACACCTTTTTATCCCTTCATCCGACTCAAAGTGTTTATATTCATGTGACTTTGCACTAGGATCTGTGTAGGATTTTTCTTCAACTTAGGATATTTTCTATCAAAGATCATTTGGAGAAATCTAGGATACATCAGAAACTTTTTATCCTTCAATCCCTTCAACGGTTCCAGCATATGATCCAGTATCATTCCCGAGACATTAAACGGCTTATTAAGAATCAATGCAACAAACAATGAGCTGATGCTTTTCCTCATAACATCATATCCCCCACGAACAGGTCCAAAAACATGTATAATCACATGTGCCAAGTATTTGAAATGCGGACACAACTTTCCTTTGTTGAGAAGACCATCAGTTATTGGACCATTGTACATCATACGGAGAAAACATAGTCTCTGTTCGATCCAGGATAACACTCTGGGATCTGTCGGAGAATCCTTCAAATCAATAGCTTCTCTAATATCATCTTCAGTAACTATAGCTAGCTCTCCCTGAATCCTGCTAACTATTGCAGTCTTGTTCTCCCATAAATCTATACGGGCATTCTTCCAAAAATCTACTTGATGATCTTTGTAGATTGTTGTTGTTGTGGATATAGCATGAATGACTCTGCTTCGTCTAAGAAAATCAACAATACCAGAGAATTTGGTATGTTGTTTAACTTCTCCGATAAAAGCACAGCAGTTATGTGCTTCTTCAAACAGCAGCTCTTCATCTTTCTGCTTTTCAACTGCTTTCCCTGATGATTCAACCTGTTTCTTAGGGTTTTATTGTTCAGCCATTTGAATTCTGCAAAAACAAAACATAAAATTCATCAAAATCAAACAAAATTGACTTTTGGTCAAAATTTCCTTCCATCGACCCATACGTGGGTTCGAATGAGGAGATAATGTTGTTCGAATGAAGAATTTCAGGTTCGAATGTGAAAATTACATTGTAAAAATGTACATTCGACCCTAAAAGCTACATTCGACCCTTAGAACATTCACATTCAACCAAAAAGGTTTCATTCGACCCTTAGAACATTCACACTCGACCAAAAAGGTTTCATTCGACCCTTCTTAGTTGGTCGAACCTGAATGTTCTATGTTAAAAAATCACCAAATTCAATCCAGTTTGTTTTAACATCAAACTTTTATACATTTATTCTCTATGATGGCCGACTAACATTTCTAATCAATCAAATGATTCAATTATCATGTTTTTTATAGTTTTTCAATGAAATCTAGGGTTTAAAAACCGTCACTGATCAAAAAGCCAATCTAATGTGTTATTAACCTAGATTTCGGATAATTCTCCCCCTAAAACTATCGAAAACATGAAGTATAACATCAATTGTCCAAAAAAAACATTCCATAAGATGTCCAAATTAAAAGTTAGGGTTTCAGAACAAAAATTAACAAATCTGATCTTGTTTCTGGTTCAATACCTGTAAATGTTGGTGCAAAATGATTAATACAAGTCAGGGAACAATAATATCAAGGTTAAAAAGCAAGGGCAACAAGGTCTCCTTATGACTGAAATTTTGAAAATTTTTGAATGTCGGTTCGAATGAGCAGATTGGTATTTATAGGCAGCTACGTTCGACCCTTAATGGGGTTCGAAAGAGAAACTTTAGATTCCTTCAACCCTACTGAAAGGTTCGAATGAAAGCTAATGGGTTCAAATGAAGAAATTACATAAGAACACTCTTATTTGACCTTAAATATGGGTTCGAATGTAGGCACAATTGCACCTTCGACCCACCGAAAGGCGAATGTACAATTGGAATTCTGAAAATTTTTCCAAATCTCAAAATCGAATCTCGTTTAAGCATTTTCACACATTTTAACCTTTAAACATTCATCATTTTCCATTTAACTGATACAAAACTCAAATTGGTTCATCAAGTTTCAGAAAATTAACCATCAACCACCACCGGTTATCAAAAATAATACAAAAATGTAAAAATTTTGGATTTTCTAAAATTTATGCTAAAACACATCTAAAATCTTTTTGAGTTTTTGTATATTTTGCAGAAAATGAATGTAAATTGCAGAAATGTAAACATAAAGTAGTACACATTTTGTGATTTCCGGTAAGAGGATCATATCAGTTTTTGAGAAATCTGATCACACCGTTGATCTTTATTGTTTATTCTCATTAAAGACAATGTGTGATCCGGCAACTGCTGATATTGTTATCCACATAAGCTCACATGCAGACAGTTATGCAGTGCTTTAAAATGATACGCAATTAGGTGTATTATAACTAACAGGCTTATGGTTCCCACGCACACGACATACTCCCGTATCAAGGAATTTGCACAAAAGCTTCGTCATAACGCGTGATTATGCCAAATGTTATCTGTTATATTACAAGATATATAGCACAGAGGTGTACAGGTCAGCAAATTAATGCAGCAAAGTAACATGTGCATATATACCAGGTTGAGACTGATATCAATAAGTGATTTTCATCAGATAATTGATACGATGCATTAAATGATCTTTGATCATTATTATACATTAAGTTCCTCAATTCGGTAACTTTCAGGTTTTGGCATATAAGCTCTTTTTAGCAAATATCTTGATTGAATCTAGGTCCATGAATCAATACGACAAAAGATCAATCAAGATATCCTGGATAACAATTAACATAACGACCCGAAACCTCAGATTTTGGCAACCCTATCAAACGAAATTACGGTACTAAGACCGTATGCCCATGAGGTGTTCAACCACTAGCGAGTAGTTAGTTATGTTTGTATCACTAAAGCACGCAGTAATAAGTCTACGAAGCCTACCAGCACATCACACAAAATCAACACACGCCTCATTTAGCTTTTCAAATCTTTAGCATGTGTCAGATCCCCACTGATGTACAATTATTTCCTCTTTTACTCCTGGAAAATCATTTTTGGTTTTTTTTCTGATTTTTATGGCTTTTTGGATTTTTCAATGTTTTTGGTTTTTCTGAATAAAGATTCCCCCTAAAATGTAAAACATATTTTTGGGTTTTTGATATTTTTGAAAAACAGTAAAAACTTAAAAATTTAAAAACAAAAGGTGATAAACCGAGGTGATGATTAGTCTTGTTTTTCTTTTATACCATTAGCTTTTAATAGATATTCAAATCTTGATTTGTCAAAAGCTTTGGTAAAAAGATCATCCCTCTGATAGTCAGTGTGGATTTTGACCATATCAATCAACTCTTAGGCGTAACAATCACGGATAAGGTGATAATTAATACGGATATGCTTAGATTTTGAGTGATTGACTGTGTATTTAGTGAGTGCTATTGCGGCTTCATTGTCACAGTGAATAGGGGTTTTAAGAAATTACTAACCATAGTCACGCATCTGCTGTTGAATCCACAAAACCTGTGAACAGCAACTCGAAGTTGCCATGTATTCGGCTTCGCGAGTAGATAGTGCAACTGCTGTCTGCTTCTTACACTACCAGGTCACTAGCCTGCTCTCCAAGAATTGACATCCAGCCGTTGTGGATTTGTTCTCTTTGTCACAACCGCCCCAATCTGCATCACTAAAAGCAACAAAGTCAAAATTATCATCCTTAGGGTACCAAAGTCCTCTCGATGGACAACCCTTCAGATATCTTAGGATTCGCTTGACAGCTGTTAGGTGACTCTGTTTCGGCTTCGATTGGAATCTGGCACAGAGACATGTGGCAAACATTATGTCTGGTCGAGATGCAGTCAAATACATCAGAGATCCGACGATTGCTCTGGATGTGAAAAGATCTGTCAGCTCCCCCTTAGCGTCAACTCCAATCCCGTGATTAGGTTGTATCGAGGTATCCATCGGCTTCGAATCTTTCATCTGGAACCGGCTCAGGACTTCATATACGTATTTTGTCTAGTGAATGAATATGCCCGTTGGCAGTTGATCCACCTGTAAGCATAGGAAAAACTGCATTTCCCCCATTGCACTCATCTCGAACTTTTCCTGCATAGCTCTTTCGAATTCTCTGCATAAAAGTTCATTAGTAGATCTAAAAATAATGTCGTCAATATATATCTGAACGAGAAGAAAGTCACCCTCTGTTCTTTTTGTGAACAGGGTACAGTCTACCAAACCTCGTTTGAATCCCTTCGCAAGTAGGTACGTGCTCAGCTCCTCATACCATTGGCGTGGAGCCTGGTGCAACCCGTAGAGTGCTTTGTTGAGAACGTATACCTATCCCGGTGGATAGGATCTTCAAAGCCTGGAGGTTGACCAACATATACCTCTTCCTTGACCACACCGTACAGAAACGCGCTCTTCTCATCCATCTGATACACCTTGAACTTCTTGTAAGAAGCATATGCTAGAAACATGCGAATACCTTCTATACGTACCACAGGTGCATAGATTTCATTGTAGTATATTCCTTCAACTTGATGAAAACCTTGAACAACCAACCGAGCTTTGTTTCTCACGATTACGCCTCGATCATCATTCTTACATTTAACAACCCACTTCGTTCCTATTTTCATCCTTCCTGGAGGTAAATCTGTAAGTGTCCAAACACCCAGTTTCAGAAACTGCAGCAATTCTTTCTGCATTGCTTCAACCCAAGCATCATCCAAAAGAGCATCCTTGTAAGTCTGCAGCTCAACCTGCTGTAGATGCGTTTTTGCGACTAATGATTAGATATGGTTAACATGTGTTAAGGGGCGAAGGAAGAGAAGAAGGGCGAAGGTGATTAAGAAGTGGGCGAAGGTAGCTTTACAATGGACGAATCTGGAACAGGTTTACACAGAAGACACATTCGACCACCTGCAGTGGGCGAATGTGGAGAAGGCCTACATTCGACCAGTGAAACTGGGCGAATGTGCAGGTGCTATAAATAGATTTTGTGATTTTGTAATGTTAAGCGAGTCATTTAGAGTGTGTGTTTTTGAGGTGTGTTCCAGAGAGGTCTGAGAGTGTTATTTTGTGTGCTAGATTAACTGTAATCAATCTGTAACTAATGATTAGATATGGTTAACATGTGTTAAGGGGCGAAGAAAGAGAAGAAGGGCGAAGGTGATTAAGAAGTGGGCGAAGGTAGCTTTACAATGGACGAATCTGGAACAGGTTTACACAGAAGACACATTCGACCACCTGCAGTGGGCGAATGTGGAGAAGGCCTACATTCGACCAGTGAAACTGGGCGAATGTGCAGGTGCTATAAATAGATTTTGTGATTTTGTAATGTTAAGCGAGTCATTTAGAGTGTGTGTTTTTGAGGTGTGTTCCAGAGAGGTCTGAGAGTGTTATTTTGTGTGCTAGATTAACTGTAATCAATCTGTAACCAAGTATTTGGAAAAGTTAATCTATGAAAAGCTTTTAAAATGACTTTGATTGTGTTTTGATTGAGTTTATATCAGTTTGTTCTAAGCTAGGGTTTCCGCACCTGGTTTAGTAACTTGTATGATCATATAATCCTGTTTTCGTGTCAAATCACTTCCTCTACAAAGTGGTATCAGAGCGTAGAGGATCATACAACAACAAATTGATAAACTCAGAGCTGATTTGGACATTATTTCAATCAATTCACATCTGTTTTTGTATAAAAATGGTTTTTGAGTGTTTTTGAAAGAATTAGAGGTGATTTTGTGGTTAAAATTCAAAATTCCAAGTATTAAAGTTGTTCCAAATCATCTCCGAAGCAAAACCTAATCAAGATCATTCAAATTCACAAACTTTTGAAAATCAGAGATCAAAATAACCGTTTTTCAAAGTGTAACCGTTTTTCAAAAGTTAAAAATGGGCGAACCTGAGTGTTTTGGACGAAAGTGAGAGTTTTTGGTCGAAGGTGAATGAGTTTGTGGGCGAACCTAGAGATTTCTGGGCGAACGTAGAGTTTTTCACTTGAATATTTTACTTTCGGGTCAAATTTTTCACCCTCGGGACATCGTGCGGGCGAATCTGAATCTGAAACGGTCGAACCTAGGTGGTTTTGGACGAACGTAGAAAAGTGTTAGTGAGGTTTTACTTTCTGGTGAGATTTTATATTCGGGAGAGAACTTTTGGGCGAACCTGAAACCAAAAGGGACGAACCTGATCACATTTGGGCGAACCTAGGATAGTTTTTGGAAAATTTTTCTAAGTGTTGAATTTCTCGAAGTTCGTGATCATGTGGCGTTATCAGACTACTCCTACACCAGCAACTACACAACCACAACAGCAGGTGATGGACCCATGGACAGTGGCAGCACAGAAGACGAGCACACAGTCTTCGCAGCCGGTTAACTACATGACTCAAAGTGCACCTCCAGCACCACAGCCTGACTACTGGGGAGTAGCAGCAGCGGTGGTAAACACTCAAACTACAAATGCTATTTCCACACTGATTAATGATTTGTCTTCAGGTAGCGGGACTCGGCCACCTAAGCTCATGGAGATTCAAGAATATAATCAGTGGCAGAAAAAGTTTAAGATACATTTGGAAGGCATGGGAGTGGAAGGTGCTGAAGCATGGAACATGATTGCTAAAGGTTACACACCACCAGTTCTGGAGAACACAGGTGAACCAGTGCCATTGGAGAGCATGGCTGAGGATGAGAAAAAGAAGTTTGCTGTGGAAAAGAAGGCGTTTTCCCAATTGACACAGGCAATCACAAATGATCTTTTGCATCAATTTGGGACTTGCACAACTTCTAAGGCACTGTGGGATATGCTTAAAAGGAAGCATGATGGAAATGAAAAGACTAGAAGTTTGAGGACGGAAGAACTTATAAAGGAGTTTGAGAATTTTTCTTATGTTGGAAATGAAACTTTGAAAGAACTAACTCCTAGATTTAATCATTTGATATCTGAATTGTCTAGCTATGGTATACAGATTCCTATGGCAAAACAGGTGGACAAGTTTGCAGATGCATTACCACCAAACTGGGATCAGCATGTGGATGTTCTGAAGGAGAAGGATGCTTATCAATACTGGTCTCTTCAGGAGTTCATTGAGAAGCTGGAAAACAAAGAATTGGAAGAGAAGAGGAAGGCTAGGAGAGCACAGATTCCTCAGAATCCAAATTTATACTTTGGAGGATCTTCAGTTCCAGCGAGTGCAAGCTCAGGAGGGCTAGTTACACCACATGTTGCATGTATATCCAATGTTGTGGAATCACCTATCATTAACTACCATCAACAAACTTCATCTTTACCACAACCACAACCACAAGTTCCATACCAATATTCATACATTCCACCATTCTCCCCAAAGCAACAAGCAGCTTTCTACACTGCTGGTCAATCTCAACAACAACCACTGAACCAACCTAATCAACAAACGGTGGTTTTGGAGACTTCTAATCTTGGAAATGTGACAGTTGAAGTTGCTCAACAACACATAGCATTAGTCTCTGCAATGGTCTCATCCTACAATGGATTAGTTGCTAGTCAAATTGGTAATAACAACTTGACCAATGAAGACTACGCACAAATTGACAAGGAGGAGATGGAACTCATTGATATTCAATGGGCATTTGCGAGTATAATGCGAAGAGCAACGGAGTTCATAGAGAAGACAGGTAGAACAGATTTGGGAACTTCTCCTAACACAACCTACGGGTTCAATAAGGAGAAAGTGACTTGTTTTAACTGTGGAGGTAAAGGTCACTTTAAAAGAGAATGCACTCAGCCACCAAAACAAGGCAACAGAAATCCATTCAATGCTACCTATCAGAACCGTCAACAACAAAACCAAAACCAAGTTTCTTCCCAAAACAACAACAACAACTACCAAAATCGTCAAAACAACTTTAATAACAACCAAAATAGACAACCAAACACACCAAACTAGACACAAACCCAAACACCAAACAATACTAACCGAACAGTCATACCAATCACTACACCAAATGAACAACAGAATACCAATCAAGCATTGGTTACTCAACAAGATGAGAGGTTTGATTGGTCGAGTATTCAGATAGGTGTTGAGGAAATTACTACTGGGGAAAATGTGGCTTGTGTTGCATATCAGGTTGATATTGAAGATTCAGTGACGATGGAGGAGAAGGAAGGAACTAAGGTTGATAGTGATGAGTCTGAGGCTGAGATGGATGAAGAATTTGAACCTGTTAAGGTTAATGCTGAGGTTGATGTTGAAGTTCAAACTGAAGAAACAAATTCTGGAGTTGTGATTGATACTGTTTCTGACATTCCTGAGGAGTGTGAATCGGTTTATTCTGATTCAGACAGTGAATCGGATACAGAAGCAAGTGTTAATTCTCTTGATGAAGATATCGATCAGTTGCTTGCAGAAGCGGATTTTCTGATGACAAGGAAGTCGTGCATTGCAGATGATGCTTTCACAAAGATTGATTATTCCAGATTCTTTGCAGGAAAGGAAGCTCATTTCGCATTAATGGCCATGACTGATCCGCCAAAACCTGTAAGTTCTGCATGTAGTACTGATAATACAAGTGAAAAATACTGTGGTACATGTGATAGATTGACTGAGGAGGTTAAACAACTCCGTGTTCAACGTGATAGTGCTATCATGAACAGTCAATCTACTCGCAAAGAGTTGAATGCTTTTAACAAAGTATTAGATGGCTACAAAAAGGACATTTCTGACTTGAAAAACACATTGTCTTTAAAACAATTGGCAATTAATAACTATATCAATGAAATTGAAAACACCAAGTTGGAAATGGCAGCCATCAAATGCTTTGCTGAGAAATTAAACAAAAAGTTGGAAAGTTATAAGCATATTGCTTATGTAGTAGACCATATCATTGATGATAAAACAACCAATTATCGGTCTGTACCATCTCCGGTTCTTTTTGAAAACCATAATTGTCACCAAGTGACACCGGAGAGTTCGGTAAAATCTGATTCAGCATCGGAAAATGAATCTAATACTTCAAGTATTGGTGATCCAAATTCCGATGTTAGACCGATTTTGGGAATCAATGATGAGGGTGTTACTGCTGAAAGTGTAGATTCAGACTCAGAGAGTGATGATACTGGTTGTAACCAAACTGTTAATGCATGTGAAATTCCAAAAGAAAATCACATCATTACAAATGAACCAGTTTCATCATCTCAAATTGTTCCGATGAGAAGTGTTCATCATGTGAATAAGTCTGAGAAGAATGTTATGAAGAAAGATCTTAATGTGGTTAAGAAAGATCTTGAAAAGAATGATAAAAACGAACAATGTGACAAACCTGTCAAGGTGTTCTATCGGATGGAAGGATCCGATAAGATCATTTCTGACGAGGACTTTCCAATAAAAAATGCCAATTATGCTAAAATTGAAAAGATTTGGCAAGAAAGTACTATTTGGTTCCCAAAACATGAGAGAACAAATGAAATTCCACCAGCTTTATTAAAGAAGTTGTATTTGGATGTTCCTCAAGAACCAAAGGTTCATGTCACAGAGTTTGTTAAACCCAAAAACAGAGCTAATGGTTTCAATGAGCCTACTTACTCAAAAGGGCCACTCCCTGAGAGTTTAAGGAAGCAACAGTACAATGATCAATATCCTGTTAGATCATTTGCTCAACCAAATGCTCCGAATATTTTTGAAGAGTACCGTGCGTGCTTTAAGTGTGGGGAACGTGGGCATTTACTTGCTCAGTGTCCATATGTAAGGCACAAGAGGCACGAGGTTGAAGTGAGGAATTCCATGCGAAAACCGATTGATCATTATGTGCCACCACATAGGAGAGTTGTTCCTCAACAACCACAACCGTTTTATAATCATAACAAATTTCACCAAATGAGGAACACTCGTCCAATGCACTATGATAGGAGGAATCGGATTGCTATGGAACACTCATGGAGGAAGCCTGTGGTGAACACAACAGTTGATAGGCAAAAGGTTCCACCAAAACCGATTGTCAAATCAAATGTTGGACCTAAGTCTGTTAAATCAGATAAGGTTACCAAGAAAGTTACATTTGCTAACAATGTTCAGAAACCGACTGAAAACCCAAAGTCTCAGATTCGTATCCTGAAAAGGACTGAACAATCTTGGACACCCAATGGTACTCCAGGAGCCTCAACTTCAAAAGCTAATGAGAAAAAGGAAACTGTTTTGAAAAATCAGAAAAAGATTGATCAAAAAGTTGTTGAAAATGTTTGTGACAATGTTACTGTGAAACCTGATGTTGAAAGGCCCAAGACTCAGGCTTGGGTCCCCCGAAAGAACTAATTGATTTACTTTTTGTGTGCAGGGAGCTTCAGCTGGCCCTATTAGCAGTCTTTGGATTGTTGATAGTGGAGCTTCAGGCCACATGACAGGGGATCTTGCGTTGCTGTTCGACGTGAAGAACATCAATGGAGGGTATGTAGCTTTCGCAGGAAACAAAGGTGGATATATCACAATGGAAGGAAGTGTGAGCAATGGGATAGTGAGTTTCGAGCGGATTTCGTATGTGAAGCAGATAGACTATAATCTGTTGAGTGTCAGTCAAATATGTGACAAGAAATTTACTGTGCATTTTGATGACAAATCCTGCTATATTCTGAAACCGGGCTTTACAATTCCTAAAGAGTGGATAATGTTGAAGGCACCTCGCGTCAACAATCTATACATTCTTGATATGTCTAAGGCGATGACAACACAGGGGCAGATAACATGCTTTTTGTCCAAGGCAACAGAGAAAGAGTCGATAATGTGGCACCGAAGAATGGGGCACATTCATCTGAAGAAAATGAATCAACTTGTGAGAAATGGACTTGTCGATGGAGTAAACGTGAAACATTTCCATCTGAATGACAAGTGTGTGAGTTGTAAAAAGGGGAAGCAACACAAACAGTCCCACAAAGTGAAAAAGGTTAACTCTGTTGAGATGCCACTAGAGCGATTGCACATGGATCTTTTCGGACCAGTCAAACGCAAAAGTCATCTTGGAGAGCTTTATTGTTTAGTCGTCACTGACGATTACTCAAGATTTTCATGGGTGATGTGTTTGCAGAATAAAAGCGACACTTTTATCAATCTAAAAGTTCTGTTCACTCGATTGGAGAATCTCTACAATGTGAAGATAAAGAGAATTCGGAGTGACAATGGGACGGAGTTCAAAAATGCCAGGATGGATGAACTTTGTGAAAACAAAGGAATACATCATGAATATTCGGCTCCGTACACCCCTCAACAGAACGGTGTTGCTGAACGAAAGAATAGGACTCTAATTGAAGCGGCTAGAACAATGCTTGCTGATTCAAATCTTCCAGTAATGTTCTGGAACGAGGCGATTTATGCAGCAAATTACACATTAAATCGGGTTCTAACAGTGAAGAAGTTTGGTAAAACATCTTATGAACTGTTACACCGAAGAAAGCCGAACTTAGAGTATCTAGAACCTTTTGGGGCGCCTTGCACCATGTTGAATCCAAGCGAAAAGTTTAGTCCTAAAGCCGAGGAGGGTTACTTTGTTGGATATGCAACCCCGCTCAAACGGGTATACAACAAGCGAACTCGTCGTGTGGAAGACTGGGCTAACGTGGACGTTCAACGATATACTCAAAATATTCAAGGCACGGGTCCTGATTGGATGTTTGATTACAAAGATTTCTTTGAATCATTCAATCTAGATAGCTTGGTTGAAGAAGCTGTTATTCGATTACTTTACGAGTGTGAAAATGCAACAACTTCACCGTTGGTGCGTCCGATCACCGTGAACCCCCTACCAGCTTCTAATGATACCAATGCTCCTATACAAGAGGAAGAAATATTTCAAGAGGCTTCAACTTCATTAGACACTTCAGAATCTGAAGATGAACAATTTGAAGAAGCTATTCTTGATCAAGCTGAAGAACCAGAGGCACCGCCAGTGAACCCAACTCCAACTTCTGATGGGGCTTCATCATCAAATACGGGTCATGATCTGGATGCTGTAGAGAACTTGACTGTTCAGACGGGAGTGCAAGTACCTGATTATCCGGAATCTCGGATTCATCGTATTCACCCACTGGAGCAAGTAATCGGTGATCCTGGAAGCAGTGTTATGACCAGAGGACAGCTTAAAAGCGTTAATTCGCCAGAGAGTTTTGGTGCTTTAGCTTTATATGCCAAAATTCAACAATCTGGTAGTCAAAATGATTGGTCGTTTGCGTGTTATGTGTCGCAGGTAGAGCCAAGGACATACAAGGACGCTTTGAAGGATGATGCCTGGGTGGAAGCTATGCAGGAGGAGTTATTACAATTCCAGAAATTGGGAGTTTGGACGCTCACGGATTTGCCGCCGGATAGGAAGAAGATTGGCACTAAATGGGTGTTTAAGTGTAAGAAGGATGATCGTGGGGTAATTGTTCGTAACAAAGCCAGATTGGTCGTGCAGGGTTTCCATCAAATCGAAGGGATTGATTATAATGAAATCTATGCACCGGTAGCACGAATCGAAGCTATTCGGATGTTCCTCGCGTTTGCTTCTTATAAGAAATTCAAAGTTTATCAGATGGACGTGAAAAGCGCATTTCTGTACGGGAAAGTCAAGGAAGAGGTGTATGTCGGGCAGCCACCAGGCTTTGAGGACCCAATCCACCGGGATAAGGTCTACGTGTTGAACAAAGCTCTATATGGCTTGCACCAGGCTCCGAGACAGTGGTACGAGGAGCTAAGTACATACCTCATCACAAAAGGATTTAAGCGCGGCCTCGTCGATTGCACCCTCTTTACGAAGAAGACGGGAGATGACTTGCTTCTAGTGCAGATATACGTTGATGATATAATATTTGGTTCAACTAACGAGCTTTTATGCAGGGAGTTCGAAACTGTCATGCAGGAAAAGTTTGAAATGAGCGCAATGGGGGAGATGCAGTTTTTCCTAGGCTTGCAGGTGGACCAAAGACCCGACGGGATCTTCATTCACCAGACGAAATATGTCTCCGACATCTTGAGCCGGTTCCAGATGGAGGACTCAAAGCCGATGGATACCCCGATTCAACCCAATCACGGGATTGGAGTGGACGCTAAGGGGGAGCTGACGGATCCTTTTACATACAGAGCAATCATCGGATCTCTGATGTATTTGACGGCGTCTCGACCAGATATTATGTACGCAACGTGTCTCTGTGCCCGTTATCAATCGAAGCCGAAACAAAGTCATCTGACGGCGGTCAAGCGTATCCTTCGATATCTGAAGGGTTGTCCCTCAAAAGGACTTTGGTACCCTAATGATGATAATTTTGATTTCATATCTTTTAGCGATGCAGATTGGGGCGGCTGTGACAAAGATAGCAAATCTACTACAGCTGGTTGCCAGTTTTTCGGGAGCAGGTTAATCACCTGGCAATGCAAGAAACAGACTTCCGTAGCACAATCTACCTGTGAAGCCGAGTACATTGCAGCCTCGAGTTGCTGTTCGCAAGTACTCTGGATTCAACAACAAATGGTGGATTACGGTTTGCAGTTTCTAAAAACTCCTATTTACTGTGACAACGAAGCCGCAATTGCATTAACTAAAAATTCGGAAAATCATTCTAAAGCGAAACACATCCGGATCAAATATCATTTTATCCGTGATTGTTACGCTAAGGAATTGATCGATATGATCAAAATTCACACTGACTACCAACGTGCAGATCTGTTTACTAAAGCTTTTGACCGTTCACGCTTTGAATATCTTTTAAAAGTAAACAATATAAAGGAAAAACAGGACTAATCGGCACCTCGGTTTATCGCTTTTTAGTTTTTTTAGTTTTTATATTTTGCTAATTGGGAATTTCTCTTTGCTAATTGGGAATTTCTCTTTACTATCATAATCCTCAAAGAAGTTGATGCTTTCGAGGGGATTGTTTAATCCTCAAAGAAGTTGATGCTTTCGAGTGGATTGTTTCTTTCAAATTTTTGTTGTTATTTTTCAGAAAAATCAAAAAATCCCAAAAATATGTTCTTTATTTTAGGGGGAGCCATTTTATCAGAAAAACCAAAAACATTATAAAATTCAAAAAGACCTAAAAATTAGAAAATCAAAAATGATTTCCTGGTAAACAGAGGAAATGATAGTACATGAGTGGGAATCTGACACAGGCTAAAGAATTGTATAGTTTATGAGGCGTGTGTTGATTACGTGTGATATGCTGATAGGCTTCGTAGACTAAATATTGCGTGCATTAGTGATACAAACATAACGAACTACGCGTTCGTGGCTGAACACCTCATGGGCATATGGTCTTAGTACCGTAATTTCGTTTGATAGGATTGCCAAAATCTGAGGTTTCGGGTCGTTATGTTATGGTTATCCGGGATATTCTGATAAACTTTTGTCGTATTGATTTACGGACCTAGTTTTATCAGAATATTTGCTAAAAAGAGCTTAATTGCCAAAACCGGAAGTTACCGAATTGAGGAACTTTATGTTTTAATTGATCATAGATCATTATTACATCGTATTGATCATCTGATGCAAATCAGTGATTAATATCAGCCTCAACCTAGTGTATACGCACATGTTACTCTGCTGCATTCATTTGCTGACCTGTACACCTCTGTGCTATATACTTTGTAACTTTTACGGATAACTCTGGCATAATCACGCGTTACGACGAAGCTTTGTGCAATTACTTGATACGGGAGTATGTCGTGTGTGTGGGCACCACATCGTGTTAGTCTAATACACCTAACTCGTATCATTTTAAAGCATTGCGTAATTGTCTGCATGTGAGCTTACGTGGACAACAATATCAGCAATTGCCGTATCACATACAGTTTCTAATGATAATATTAAACAAAAAGATCAACGCTGTGATCAGATTTCTCAGAAAACTGATATGATTCTCTGACCGGATTTCACAAAATGTTTACTGCTTTCATTTACTTTGATGCATTTTATTTTGTTGCAATTTACTTTTAATGTTAAAAAGATACAAAATCCAAAAAGATTTTAGGTGTGTTTTGATAAAATTTCAGAAAAATCCAAAACTTTTGCATTTCTGCTTTATTTTTGATAACCGGGGATGCTTGATAGTCAATTTCTGAGATTTGACACCACTATCTGGGCTTTGTATCATTCTAAAAGTGAAAATTTGTGTTTTCGAAGCTTAACGGATTGAAAAATGTTGAACGGGATTCGAATTTGTAATTTGGCAAAATTTTTCAAGATTTCCATTTTACATTCGCCCTTAAATGGGACGAATGTGGAATTCTTTCTACCTTCGGGTTGTTTCAAAAACGGGCGAATGAGATTTTTAGCACAATTTCCACTTCCGGGTGAAATATTTTTACCTTCGTGCCTTTAACTAGGGGCGAAGGTGGAAATCCTTTACATTCGACCAAACGAAACGGGCGAAGGTGGAGGCTATATATAAGCCTCTTGCACATTCGACCAGCCACTTTAACTTTTTCAAAATTTTCTTCGTAACAGACCCTTGTTGATTTTGATTTCCCTGCTTGTGCATTTTGTTCATTGGTTAATTCTGATCATTTCCATATCATTTTTACAGGTAATGGGGCAGTAACAAAACCGGAATCATTGATTATTTACTCGTATTTAGGGTTTTAGGGTTAATGGGGTTCCACTGATTGTTAACGTTTAATTTTGATACCTACTCATCCTACATCAGTTTTAGGGGGAGAATGTATCAGGAATTAGGATAACAACAGGGTTTAATCGTTGATTGATCGAATGAAACAATATAAACCCTAATTCCTATTGAAAACTGTTGTAGAATGAAAATTAGGGAAAATTGATGATAGACGAGTTCTAGTCGGCCATGTTAGGGTAGATTCTGATCAAAATCAAGGCTTGAAAACAAAGTTTGAAAATTTTTAAATTTTGGGTTTAAACCAGTTTCTACATTCGGTTCGTCGATCGGACGGATGTGGAACTGGACGGACGAAGGTAGACTAAAACGGACGAATGTATCATTTTAATCAAAATCACTTAACATTCGACCAAAAGTTTACACCTTCGGCCACAATAACCTACATTCGACCAGTGAATTATGGGCGAATGTGGAATTTCAAAAGTCTAAAATTTTCAAGTTTTTTTACGATTTCATGTTTTGACGTTTATTTTGATTTTATGTTTCAGATGGCTGAAGAACAAGCAAATATTGATATTCCTGTGGAGACTGCAGTTACTGATCCAGTTCCAGAGACTGTACAAGAAGGAGAATCATCAAGCGGTACTAAATGGCCGTTTGAGAAGACTCACAATTGTTGCGCATATCTGGGAGATGTTGAGAAGAACGTGGAGTTTACTGAGATCATCAAGTTTCTGAAGAGATGCAGAGTGGTTTATGCTTTGGCCACACCAACTATTATCTACAAGGATATAGTTGAGGATTTTTACAACAACGCCAAGTATGATTACTTTGATAATCAGACTATCATCAAAAGCAAGATTCAGGGAATGGAGATGTTTATCACTGAAGCTGATATCAGAGAAGCTCTCCAGATCCAGTTTGAAACCAGTGAGGATCCAAGGGAATTATCATGGACTGAGCAGAAAGCCTGTTTCCTGAGGATGAAATACAAAGGACCGATTACTGATGGTTCTATGTACAAAGGGAAACTAGGAGTACAGTTTAAGTATTTTGCTCATGTTATTATACTTGTGTTTGGATGTGTTAGTGGAGGATACGACGTGATGAGGAAGAGTTTGAGCTCGTTAATGGTTGCGTTGACTCTCAACAAACCATTTAACGTTGCTGGAATGATTTTAGATCATATGTTAGAGATGTTGAAAGGGTTGAAGCTTAAGAAGTTCATGCTTTATCCTAGATTCCTTATGATGATTTTTGATCACAAATATCCACATCTGAAGAAAGATCCAACACAGATACTAGTTATGGATCATATGAACATTAGAACCTTAGTGAGAATGAAAGGTTACAAAGGTGTGCCTGAAAATGAGAGACCACCTTACAGGAGATTGTTTGGAGCCTTGGCTAGAGAGGATTACATGGATCCTGGAAAGAATACAGCGAGGCATCCTGATAGTGATAGTGATAATGATGATCCTTTAGTTTATGCTGATGCAAGCACGAAGAGGAAGAGACAGGTTGTCAATCCCGGAGCCAAAGGGAAGGGTAAGGGAAAGACAGATCAAGGGAGTTCAAAACAACAAGTGGTGAGGAAGAAAACTACTGCTAAGAAGGGTACGAGTTTAGTAGATGAAGAGTCTGTTGATTCAGAGGAGACAGAGACTGAAGAACAGTGGGATTCGGATGCTGAAAATGTCCGGACTACCAAACAAAAGGCCACTTTGGTTGGTGAGTCTGAATCACTTAACAGATCAATTGAAGAAGCTAAGAAGAGCAAGCAGTCTGTTGGTGATGAAGATGAAGGGTTGACAGTGAATTTGGACGAGTTGAATGAAGGAGAAACTGTAGTAGTGAATTTACCCAAGCCCAAACACAAAACCATGGCCAAGAAAACAAGTACAAAGCAGCTGAGAGAGAAAGAGTTAAACCTACTTTTGAAAGGGAAGAGATTACCTGATGCTGGAACATCGTCAAAACAATCTTCACCAGCCACTAAGAAGCAAAAGACTAAGGAGGCTACAACATTACCAGTGGATCAATTCAATATTGCACTGGATAATGTTCTTAACATGTTTACACAGCCTCAGAAAGGAAAAGAAACAGAGATTGAGCCATCTAAGTCAAAATCCAAGTCAAAGAAAGTCACTGTGGATGACGATGTGATGAAGCAGGTGAATAAAAGGATGGATGACATGATGAAGATGTTAGTGGCTCAGCAAGCTGAGATTGCCAAGTTCAAGCTGAATGAAGAAAAGATGCTTCAGATTGTTGTAGCTTCAAAGTCAAATCAAGATGAGATAGACGAGAAGGTAAAGAAGCTAGAAGCTAAGAATAAGAAGCTTGAAGGGAAATGTTTGAGAAACAAGAACAGATATAAGGCTATAAAAGAAGACAATAAAGAATTGAAGGCTGAAAACAAACGCCTCAGTGAGCTGATAGACAATCTGTACAACATTGCACCCAAGCTGAAGGAGGGTGAGGAAGATACAGAGAAAGAGGTTGAACAGGTTGACTTTGAACCATCTGAATCTGACAAAGAGGAAGATGAGGATGATGAGGATGAAGAATCGGAAAAGAGTGATGATGGAGATGATAATAATGATGATGATGATGATGCTGAAGGTTCGGGAAGTCAAAAGGAGGATGATAGTAGTAGTAGTGATGATAATGATGGAGGAGATGATACTTCGAAGTTTACATTTGAAAAGAGACCACCTTCAAAGAAGAAGAAAGACACAGGTGAGTCGAGTTCAAAGAAGAGTAGTGAGAATGTTGATGATGAGACTGTGTTTTGGAATGAGAAGGTGAGGTCCTTGTCTGACGATGCTAAACAAGTATACAAGGACATGTTAGAAAGAAGAGAATGGACCATTGAGTTCACAGGACGTTTTGCTGAAATATTCCAAACTGATGACATGCGATATGAATTGGAATATAACGATCCTGATTTAGAAGAGGGGGAAGTACCTGCATCTGTGGCAAAGGAGATTTTAGATGGACTTGCACAGAGGGTAGGGAAAACGTTTGAAGAGTTCATTGTTGATGAGTCGATTCCACATAATCCTGAAAAGGATATTGGAAGTCACTCTGATGACAAAGAAACCCCTGAATTTGAGGAAGTTGAAATAGAGGATATCACACATGAGGAATATCCACAGTACTTCAGACAAACTGATGAAGACTTGGTGTTTCCTGATTTTACTGAGAGACATAATACGTCTGCTAAAAGAAAGGCAAAGAAGAGGAGTGCTGAGTTTGTAGAGAAAGTACTTGGAGCTGATTTGCCAGAATCTTCAAATAAAACTGATGAATTGAAGGAGTATTTGAAGAAGTTAAGATTGATGGATGAAAACCGACCAAAGCCTGAAGCTCAAGGAAACTTCTATAGGTTTCATAATGCAAAGTTCAGAGGCAGAGCTCTCGGGTGGACATACTTAGGCAGGCTGAAGTGTCTAGCTGCTAAGTGGGAATCTGGAATCTTGTACTTTTACAGATTCATTGATTTGCTAACTCTACCGTACTGGGCGATTAGAGATTTGTGCAGATTCCAAATGTCAGGTGCTTCAGTGAATAATTCACATGTCGGTTGGTGTGCAGACAAATTGGTTTGGGAAAGTAGAACTAAGTGGAACAGATTCAAACCACAATATCCCCGGAGGAAAGTTCACAGGGATATTGATCCCAGAACCAAGATGAAACGGGTTACCTTGATTTATAAGGCACCTGAAGTGATGAGAAAGATACCTTTGATGCCTATGCCTCAACACTTCAGTGCTGACTTCATTTTCTGGTATTATGATTGGAGGAAGGCAGAAGCGGTGATTGTGTTGAGAGATGGAAAGGACAAATACAAGCATGTTCATGTATTTGATCCTATGTGGCTGATCAATTGCACCTTCGAAGACATCATCATGCTCTTTTATAATCCGATTCATCATGAGCCAAACGATGCAGATCAAGCAAAGAAATACACACAGGTTGTTGGTGTGTGCTTTGCATATGACATTAATGCTGGAAGTAATTTGGAGGGAAAGCTTGGCAAGAAGGTGAAGATGGCAAATGTGTCAAAGCCGGTAAAGAGGAGATTAGAGCCTGAGATGACGAAAGAACAAAAGAGTTTGCTCAGAATTAAGTTGCTGAACAAAGCCATGGATGAAGACAGAAAACGATCTAATCAATAGTCGAGGGGGAGTTTGTAGATGCGTTTTTGCGACTAATGATTAGATATGGTTAACATGTGTTAAGGGGCGAAGGAAGAGAAGAAGGGCGAAGGTGATTAAGAAGTGGGCGAAGGTAGCTTTACAATGGACGAATCTGGAACAGGTTTACACAGAAGACACATTCGACCACCTGCAGTGGGCGAATGTGGAGAAGGCCTACATTCGACCAGTGAAACTGGGCGAATGTGCAGGTGCTATAAATAGATTTTGTGATTTTGTAATGTTAAGCGAGTCATTTAGAGTGTGTGTTTTTGAGGTGTGTTCCAGAGAGGTCTGAGAGTGTTATTTTGTGTGCTAGATTAACTGTAATCAATCTGTAACCAAGTATTTGGAAAAGTTAATCTATGAAAAGCTTTTAAAATGACTTTGATTGTGTTTTGATTGAGTTTATATCAGTTTGTTCTAAGCTAGGGTTTCCGCACCTGGTTTAGTAACTTGTATGATCATATAATCCTGTTTTCGTGTCAAATCACTTCCTCTACACCTGCGAAACATAACAAGCAAAGGACCAGTCATTCTGACAACCAGATTTTTGAATTTTAGCATATAAAGCTAGGGCTCCAAGATTATCATGTGAAGTTGCACGACGAAGTTGTCCTCTAGTCATGACACTGCTCCCAGGGTCACCAATAACTTGCTCGAGCGGGTGAATCTGATGAATCCAAGATTCCGGGTGATCAGGTACTTGAACTCCCGTCTGAGTAGTTAGATTTTCTGCCAAATCCAGATCATTACCCGTATTAGACGATGAAGCAACATCTGGATTTGGGTTCATTGGTGGTTCCTCCGTTGCATGATCTAAAATAGCTTCACTGAAAATGTCTTCAACATCTTCTGATTTTGAAGTATCAAGAGTAGTTGAAGCTTCCTGGAAAACCTCTTCTTCAGCTGCAGGAACGTTGGTATCATTAGAAGCTGCTGGAGGAGTTACGGTGATCGGACGCACCAACGGAGATGTCACTTCGTTTTCACACTCGTAATAAAAGTCGTAGAACAGCCTATTCAACCAAGTTATCTAGATTGAATGATTCAAAGAAATATTTGTAATCAAACATCCAGTCAGGACCACTGCCTTGTACGTTCTGGGTATAACGTTGTACTTCCACATTTGCCCACTCCTCAACCTGTCGAGTTCTTATGTTGAATATGTAACAACCCAACCCGGTGGGGGCTGGTCGAAATGACAGTTTGGTAACAGACTTTCACAACGGAAGCAACGATAACTAATATTTATTGTTTTATACAATTTCTAATCCAAAAATATAATACACAACTTAAATAAAGTAGACTAATATCTATGCAATGACGTAACGCGGCGGTCGTCGAAGCAGTTGATAAGGTGTGATCCTTTAATCGATCCAAATCTCAATCCCTGCTTAGCTCTAATACTCTAATCCGCAACCCTTGTAGCCGAATCTTCTATCATAGTCATCTAGCAAACATCACCTATAATCCGCATCATATGAGCATAATCCGAATTCTTTAATCTTCTGAATATAGTACCTGAACACATGCTTAAAAGAGTTTCGGTCAGCAAAAAAATATGCCGGTGAGTCCGTGTAAGTAGTTCAATGGATCCACAAACAGTTTATCAGATCAAAACAAGTTTACAGTTTAACACACGTGATGTACAAGCGACCCCTCAACCCTAACACTAGATCTATCTACTGCCATTATAGATCTACAAGGCATAATATATGCCGCAACGGTCCGCAGGACTCAGTGGAGGGTTTCCCGGTTCCCTAGTCCCGGGTCCACTGTGCGTGGGGGATTCCCCAAGTAGTACTACCCATATATTAAGCGGCTCACCTATCAGTTAATGAGTGTCAGTATATTCCGGCAGCAAGTATCTTGTCACATCACAACATTTTATAAAAAGGAAGCATGCATTCACCCCAAAACAGTTAAAACACGAAAAAGGGGAAGTACAAGAACTCACCTTGGTAGCGTATGTCATCACGTCACACAGTGTCCCAAGTCGGGAGTCCATCTGTCCTTAGCACACAAGGTCCTATGGTAATCATAAACATCAGTGAGTGTAACCGAACATCGCGGTTACACGTGTGGGCACGCTCAGGTTCTAAAGTTTGGTCTACTTCATTGTCGACTAATAACACTTCTTTTCTAATCGTACATACATAGCCCTTTATCCGAACTTCTATTTGTCGGGTTCATTATCTCACGTCCTAATGTATTTAATATCCAAGTTATAAGTAACGGCAATTATCTAATATTCACGTGGTAGTGTTCTATAGTCCTCCAATCTCTTGTATTGGGTTAATAATATATTATCATACATAAGTTCTCAAATGGCCGGTGTCTAATGTCCAACTTATCATATGCACTACTTGGTTTTCTATGTCCAATTAAGTAGTGATTCGTTCATGTCTCCATAGCTCCAAAAGTCCCTACCTATATTCATTAGTTACTTGTAATGTTCATTGTTTCATGTCCCAATAGTGTGTAATAACCGAGTTACAAGTTTTAACCAAATAATCAAGGGTTCACTTTATGGTGCTTATAAAGACTCACGAGGTCCCATGTAGTGAGTTAATATCAAGTTTGTCGCAGTTGTTCAAAAGGTCCCAAGCACCTATATTAACCGATTGCCACTTTTATGTATTATATGCTCATTATATCCTATAGTGTCCGAATCATTCTAGTCGTCACCATTGTTATCATATTGGCCAATGCTAATATCCAGATGTCCCAATAATCGGCTATATTATTTACATGTTCTACTTGTCATTCAAAACTATGTTATTATCCTTTCTGTTATCAAGTATCACAACATTATCAACAATTCCTATTATACATTTGTTCACTTCATTAGTTTATAGGTTCACGAGTTCAATTTAATCATTCATGTTCAATTGGTTAGTCGAAGTCCCACACGTGCCGGTCCGCATAATCAATAATACTAAACACTAAGATGGTTCGGTTTCTCACGTTTATACCTCTCGATACGCCTATGGTTGATGATGTTGACTGGTCAGTTGACCAGGTTTGACCAGGTTGACCGAGTCATTCGGTTGACTCGGGTCTTGACCCTTCGTCTCTCCTCAATCTCTACCTTCTTCTCCACAAGGTTCACCATTAACAATAATCATCACTACTGTAGTTTCACCTTCCACCACCACCTGCTCCCCATCGCACCACCACTATTCATCTTCTCAACAATAATCTATCACCAATAATTATTATCAAAGGGTAAAGGTTCTGCGGGTTGATACCTGTGGTTACCGGTTATTTGATAAACACCTTCACCGTCGCTGCTTTTTCCCTTTTCTTTGCCACTGGTTCAAGACCACCGCAAACCACCATTATCTTCCTATAACCACCATTTGAAACCCTAACCTGAACCATCGTCACCGGCGCCACCGTATTCCTCCATGAGCTCCGTCGTGAGCGACGGTTGGAGACCCACCGTCTCCCTGTCTTTTCCCCTCGTCCCTTCTTCGATCTCTCTCTCCAGTTCTTGTCTCTCTTTTTCTTTCTGTTTTCTCTTTCTAATTCTCTGTTCTCTCTCTCCTCTAAGATATGGTTAGGTGAAGGGGTGGGGGTTCGAGTGGTTTGAGGGTGACTCGTCGGAGCTCCGCCTGTGCACCGCCGTGAAGGGTGGCAGGAGGCCGGCTCCTCTCTCTCTCATCCTACTCTACCTTTCTCTCTCTAAATAGTCGGGTGTGTGTGTGTGTGTGTTGGTCTATGTGTGTTTGTTGTCGTCGGGAACCAGCTCGTTGACCTTCAGCCGGAGCTCCACCTTCAGCGGTGGCAGGAGCCATCGGCTCCTCTCTTCCTTTTCTCTCTAAAATGACCAAGTGTGTGTGTATTGGGTGTTTGGGTTTCATCAGGAAACAAGGGTGGGAGGGTTGTAGCTTATATAGTGGGTGTTTGGCTAATGGTTTTACACAAAACCATTTGTTCACAAATGGTTTGTGTGGAAGTGTTGTCAAGTTATGGGGAGGACAAGTGTCCTCCCTATGACTAATCAAGTTGGGTTCGGGTGGGTTTGTTAACGGGTATTAATTTAGTTACACATCGTATACTCACGTATGATATTTATTTATAATAGTTCGGTTTTTAATTTCGTTCTTAAACGTACTATCTGTTATTCGTTCTTGGTTACTTTATTATACAATAAAAATAATAATGTGCTAAAAATTTCTGGGCCCTATGACCGGGTTGTTACAGATACCCGTTTGATCGGGGTTGCATATCCAACAAAGTATCCCTCTTCAGTTTTTGGTCCAAACTTTTCGGTCGGATTCAACATCATATAGGGTGCCCCAAATGGTTCTAGATACTCCAAATTCGGCTTTCGTCTATTCAACAGCTCATAAGAAGTTTTTCCAAACTTCTTCACTGTTAATACACGATTCAATGTGTAACAAGTTGCGTAAATAGCTTCGTTCCAGAACATTACTGGAAGATTAGAATCCGCAAGCATTTTACGTGCCGTTTCTATTAGAGCCATGTTTTTCCTCTCTGCAACACCGTTCTGTTGTGGAGTGTACGGAGCACTATATTCATGATGAATTCCTTTATCTTCACAAAGTGCATCCATCTGAGAAATCTTGAACTCCATCCCGTTGTCACTCCGAATTATTTTATCTTCAAACTGTAGATATTTTCCAAACGGGTGAACAGAACCTTCAAGTTATTGAACGTTTCACTCTTGTGTTGCATGCACATCACCCGCGAGAATCTTGAATAGTCGTCTGTAAACACAAGACAATAAAGCTCTCCAACATGACTCTTACGCTTGACAGGTCCGAAAAGGTCCATATGCAAACGTTCAAGTGGCATTTCTACAGAGTTCACTTTATTTGGTTTATGGGACTGTTTGTGTTGTTTCCCATTTTTGCAACTTACACACTTGTCATTAAGATGAAAATGCTTCACATTAACCCCTTCCACAAGTCCATTCTTCACCAAATGATTCATCTTTCTTACGTGAATGTGTCCCATCCTTCTATGCCACATTACTGATTCTTTCTCTGTAGCTTTTGATAGGAAACACGTAACTTGGCCCTGGGTTGTCATTGCATTGCTCATATCAAGAATGTACAAATTGTTCACTCTTGGTGCTTTCAACATGATCCATTCTTTTGGGATGACGAAACCGAGTTTGAGGATATAGCAAGATTTATCTTCGAAGTGTACAGAAAACTGTTTGTCACAGATTTGGCTAACACTTAATAGATTATAATCTATTTGTTTCACATACGAAATCCGTTCAAAACTCACAATCCCATTGCTAACACTTCCTTCCATCATGATATAACCTCCTTTGTTTCCAGCGAACGCTACATATCCACCATTAATGTTCTTGATATCGAATAGCAGCGTGAAATCACCAGTCATGTGACCAGAAGCTCCACTTTCGACAATCCAAAGACTGCTAACAGGGCCAGCTATAGCTCCCTGCACATATCATGGAAAACAATTAGTTCTTTTGGGGGACCCAAGCCTGCTTGGTCTTCGGTCTTTGAATGTTAAGCTTCAAAGATTCATTCTCATAAACACTTGGTTTTGAATCTATCTTTTTCTGATCTATCAAACCTTTCTCACTTTGAGATTTCACACTAGCCGTTGAAGTAGAAGCTTTTGGAGAACCCGTTGGTGACCAAGATTCTTCATAACGTTTCAGAATACGAATCTGTGATTTTTGAGTCACAGTCGGTTTTTGTATGTCGTTCGTAAAAGTCACTTTCTTGGTTACCTTATCTGACTTAACAGATATAAGTCCAACTGATGATTTAACAGCCGGTTTTGGAAAAACCTTCTGTTTATCATTCGTTGTGTTCACTAACGGTTTCTTCGGTTTTTGTTGCATAGCAATCCGGTTTCGATTATCATAGACAAATTGACGATTATCGCTCCTTTGGAAATAACGGCTTTGATTATAAAATGGTGGAGGTTGAGGGACAAAACATCTTTGAGGATAACTATGATTATCGACCGGACTTCTATAAGCTTGCTTCTGTTCAAATTCATGCCTTTTGTGTCTCACATACGGGCAGTGAGCAAGTAAATGCCCTATCTCCCCACATTTGAAACATGCACGGTATTCCTCAAAAACATTCTTAGCATTAGGCTTTGCGTATGAATTAATCGGATATTGATCATCAACACATCTACGCCTTAAACTCATTGGAGTTGGGTCCTTTGAGTAAGCCGGCTCAAGAAATCCATTAGCCTTTTCTTTTGGCTTGATAAACTCAGTGACATGAACCTTAGGTTCTTTAGGAGTATCCAAATATAATTTCTTTAAAATTTCAGGAGCAACGTCATTGGTCCTTTCATGTTTAGGAAACCAAATCGTACTCTCCTGCCAAATTTTCTCGATTTTTGAATAATTGGCAAATTTAATCGGATACTCCTCATCAGAGATAATCTTATCGGATCCTTCCATCCGATAGAAAACCTTGACGAATTTGTCAACTGATTTATTCTTCTCATTTTTCTTCACTGATTGATTCAATCGATGTGCATTTGCCTGAGGATGTGAAACCTGGGATGGTAATCTTGGTTCATTTGTGATTATCTGATTTTCCATAGGAATATCACTACCTTCCTTGGGTTTCTCATCTTCAGTATCTGAATCATCAGTTACTGCAGTCACCCCCTCATCATTCAACCCAAGAATCGGTCTAACATCGGAATGTGGATCTCCCACACTAGAAGTGTTAGATTCATAATCCGATGCAGAGTCTGATTTAACTGAACTTTCTGGTGTTACTGAGTGTAAATTATGATTCTCAAATAACACTGGAGAAGGTACAGACTTGTAGTTTGGACTACTGGGTTGTGATGGTTCTTCAATGATATGGTCAACAACATAAGCAATGTGTTTGTAACATTCCATTTTTTTGTTGACCTTTTCAGCAAAACACTTGATGGTGGCCATTTCTAATTTGGTTTCTTCAAGCTCATTAATGTAATTATTGATGGCAATTTGTTTTAATGCAAGAGTTTTCTTTAAATCTGAAATGTCCTTTTTATAACCATCAAGTATTTTGTTAAAATCATGTGTTTCCTTATGATAAGATTGACAGTTAATTCTAGCACTTCCAAGTTGAACCTTGAGTTGCTTGTTTTCCTCTGTCAGTCTATCGCAAGTACCACAATACTTATCACTCTTCATGTCAATTGTAGATTCAGAACTTACCTGTTTTGGTGTATCTGTCATAGTCATAAGTGCGAAATGAGCCTTTTTTCCAGCAAAGAACTTTGAATAGTCAATCTTGGTAAAGGCATCATCAACAATACACGACTTCCTCATCATCAGAAAATCAGCTTCGGCCAAAAGTTGATCAATGTCATCATCCAACGAGTTGATACTAGCTTCCGAATCCGTTTCACTCTCCGAATTAGAATACACAGATTCACGCTCATCATAAATATCAGTCACAGAATCAATGACAGTTCCTAAAATTTTGTCAGAAATGTATCTTCAACTTGATCAGCAACAGGAACCTGATTATCATCAACGATCTCCTCAATCACTACCTCAGCTACCTTCTCAGTCTCCAAAACATCTCCAGATATCACCGACTCTTCTATTATTTCCTTCAGAAGACATGCAACATTCCCACTAATGATCTTCTCAACTTCTAGTTGCATTGAAGTCCAATCATATCCTTCATCCTTTTGAATCACCAACGCCTAATTTTGATTCTCGGTTTGAGTTTGGCTATTTGGTGTTGAAATTGGAATAATGGTTCTGGTTGGGTTATGTGGAGTTTGAGTTTGAGTCTGGTTGGGTGTAGTTGTTTGTCTATTAGAGGTATTTTGTATGGTTTTCTGTCGGTTTTGGAAATTGTTTTGTTGAGGATAGTTGTTGTTGTTTTGGCTTTGATAGGTAACCTGGTTTGTGACTGTCGGTTTTGATAGTTTGAGTTGAAAGGATTCCTATTACCTTGCTGCATAGCTTGTGTGCATTCTCTTTTGAAGTGACCTTTACCACCACAGTTGAAACAAGTAACTTTGGCTTTGTTGAAGTCATATGTGGTATTTGGTGAGGTAGCAAGATCAGTCCTGCCTGTCTTCTCAATGAATTCTGTAGCTCTTCTCATAACACTCGGGAACGCCCACTGAATATCAATTAACTCCATGTCCTCTTTGTAAATCTAGGCATAGTCTTCATTGGACATGTGAGCGAAGGATTTTGTCTAAAACAGGATTATATGATCATACAAGTTACAAAACCAGGTGCGGAAACCCTAGCTTTGAACAAACTGATGTAAACTCAAATCAAGACACAATCAAAGTCATTTTCAATGCTTTTCATAGATTAACTCATTCATAAACTTGATTACAATATCCAAACAGTTAATCTAGATCACACACACACTATCTCAAACTGCTCTGGAACAACACCTCAAAACACACACACCTAATGACTCCCTTAAACTTACAAAATCACAAAATCTATATATAGGCACTGCACATTCGCCCCTTTCAACTGGTCGAATGTGAGTGATTTCCACATTCGCCCACTGTGGTGGTCGAATGTGTAACTCTGATGTAGCTCCATTCCAGTTTCGTCCAATATATGTCTACCTTCGCCCACTCAGTATTCACCTTCGCCCACTTCTTCTTCATTCGCCCAATCCAGCCTATCTAACACATGTTAACTATCCAATCACTAGTCGCAAAACGCATCTACAAACTCCCCCTCGACTATTGATTGGATCGTTTTCTGTCCTCGTCCATGGCTTTGTTCAGCAACTTGATTCTGAGCAAATTCTTCTGTTCTTTCGTCATCTCAGGCTCTAATCTTCTCTTCACTGGTTTTGACACGTTCGCCATCTTCACCATCTTGCCAAGTTTACCTTCCAAACTACTACCCGCATTAATATCATATGCAAAGCAAACACCAACTACTTGAGTGTATTTCTTTGCCTGATCAGCGTCATTCGGCTCATGATGAATCGGATTGTAAAAGAGCATGATGATGTCTTCGAAAGTGCAATTTATCAACCACATAGGATCAAATACGTGCACATGCTTGTATTTATCCTTTCCATCTCTCAACACAATCACCGCTTCTGCCTTTCTCCAATCATAATACCAGAAAATGAAATCAGCACTGAAATGTTGAGGCATGGGCATTAAAGGTATTTTCCTCATCACTTCAGGTGCCTTATACATCAAGGTAACCCTCTTCAGCTTGGTTCTGGGATCAATATCCCTGTGAACTTTCCTCCGGGGATATTGTGGTTTGAATCTATTCCATCTAGTTCTGCTTTCCCAAACCAGCTTGTCTGCGCACCAACCGACATGAGTATTATTAACTGAAGCACCTGACATTGGGAATCTGCATAGATCTCTAACCGCCCAGTACGGTAGAGTTAGCAAGTCAATGAATCTGTAAAAGTACAAGATCCCTGATTCCCACATAGCAGCTAGACACTTCAGCCTGCCTAAGTATGTCCACCCGAGAGCTCTGCCTCTGAACTTAGCATTGTGAAACCTATAAAAGTTTCCTTGAGCTTCAGGCTTCGGTCGGTTCTCATCCATTAATCTCAATTTCATCAAATAATTCTTCAATTCATCAGACTTATTTGAAGATTCTGGCATATCAGCACCAAATACTTTTTCCACAAACTCAGCACTTCTCTGCTTAGCCTTTTTCTTTGCAGAAGTATTAGAAATCTCAGTAAAATCAGGAAACACCACATCTTCATCAGTTTGTCTAAAGTATTGTGGGTATTCCTCATGAGTTATGTCTTCTATTTCCACTTCTTCAAACTCAGGGGTGTCTTTATCATCAGAGTGACTTCCAATATCCTTTTCAGGAATATGTGGAATCGACTCATCTACAATGAATTCTTCAAACGTTTTCCCTACCCTCTGTGCAAGCCCATCCAAGATCTCCTTTGCCACAGATGCAGGTACTTCCCCTTCTTCTAAATCAGGATCGTTGTATTCCAATTCGTATCTCATATCATCAGTTTGGAATATTTCAGCAAAACGACCTGCGAACTCAATGGTCCATTCTCTTCTTTCTAACATGTCCTTGTAGACTTGTTTTGCATCATCAGTCAAGGACCTCACCTTCTCATTCCAGAATACACTCTCATCCGAATCAACATTCTCACTTTTCTTCTTCGAACTCGATTCTCCAGTGTCTTTCTTCTTCTTTGAAGATGGTCTTTTCTCAAATGTAAACTTAGATGTATCGTCTCCTCCATCATTATCATCATCACTGCTACTCTCATCCTCCTTCTGACTTCCAGAACCCTCAGCATCATCATCATCATCATTATTATCATCCTCATCATCACTCTTTTCCGATTCTTCATCATCCTCATCATCATCTTCCTCTTTGTCAGATTCAGACGGTTCAAAATCAACCTGTTCCACTTCTTTTTCTTTGTCTTCCTCACCCTCCTTCAGCTTGGGTGCAACATTGTACAGGTTGTCTATCAGCTCACTAAGGCGTTTATTCTCAGCCTTCAACTCTTTGTTATCTTCTTTAATAGCCTTGAATCTGTTTTTGTTTCTCAAACACTTTCCTTCAAGCTTTTTATTCTTTGCTTCTAGCTTCTTCACCTTTTCATCAATTTCATCTTGATTCGACTTAGAAGCTACAACAATCTGAAGCATCTTTTCCTCATTCTGCTTGAACTTGGCAATTTCAGCTTGCTGAGCCACAATCATTTTCATCATATCGTCCATCCTCTTATTCACCTGCTTCATAACTTCATCATCCACAGTGACTTTCTTTGACTTGGACTTAGATCTAGATGGCTCAACTTCAACTTCTTTCTCCTTCTGGGGCTTTCTGAACATGTCAAGAACATTATCCAGTGCTACATTGAATTCATCCACTGGTAATTTTGTTGCCTCTTTAGTCTTTTGCTTCTTTGTGGCTGGTGAAGATTGTTTTGATGACATTCCAGCTTCAGGTAATCTCTTTCCTCTCAAGAGTTGATTTAACTCTTTTTCTCTGAGTTGCTTGGTACTGGTTTTCTTAGCCATGGTTTTGTTTTTAGGCTTGGGCAAGTTCACAACTACAGTTTCTCCTTCGTTCAACTCGTCCATATTCACAGTAAACATTTCATCTTCAGCACTAACAGATTTCTTGCTCTTCTTAGCTTCTTCAATCGATCTGTTCAATGATTCAGACTCACCAACCATAGTGGCCTTACGTTTGGTGGCCCGGACATTTTCAGCATCCGAATCCCATTGTTCTTCAACCTCTGTCTCTTCCGAATCCACAGATTCCTCTGTAACGACCCAGGTGGCGCAGCGGATTAGCATTAACAGGTTTAATTGTAATGATTACATTAAATCGCATTCCAGTATCAATGAAATACATAAAATGTAACCATGGTATCCTCTTCTTATCCAGATCTTCTATGCTTCGGCTTGCTCTTTAATAATACCTGACCACATGTTTAAAGTACATTAGTATTTTCATACTAGTGAGACATGCCGAATTTAGACATACTGATAATAATAACTCGAGTTTAACGAACATACAACTCTTTCTATATAGTTCGGTCATTCTATTTTCGAGTATAGATCGATTATATATGGTCCCGTAACCTCTAATTGGTCCAGGCTATACTCTATGATACCGAATGGATCCACTCTACGTAGTTTCTATTCGACCGAGTTCTATTATTTCTATTAACAACTCGATAACACTTTTATAATATAAACCGTATAAAATACTTGATAACGATTAGACAAACATGTAATCAGCCCAAAGGCTTTAAAAGGGAAAGGGTCATGTACTCACCTCTATTATATTCTCCCGGATTCTGTAGACTATTTCTTAACGGTATATTCTCCAAATATTGTACCTAACATGTTTTATAAACATTAGCGCGTGCAAGGCTTATGCACGTGATAACTGTGGGGGACAATCCTGTACTATTATGTACTCTTTTGTATATAAATATATAGATTTGTTACTCGGTTTATTATCGTTATTCTGTTTAATATTGTCGGGTTTTATCGTCCCACACGTTTCACGCTTATTAAAATAATAATAATAATAATAATAATAATAATAATAGTAATAAATATAATAACATAACCTCTCGAGAGTCCTCGGGTGATGTCAGTTGCATGTTGAACGGGTGTTGACGAGTGATGACGGGTTCGAACCCGGGTTATATAAGACTGAGTCAACCGGATCTTATTATAATAGGATAGATGGGGTCTAGCTTCTTATTACCATCAAATGAGATGGTGACCAGGTCGATCGGACCTTGGGTTAACAAAGACGTATATTATACATCTTCTCTAATACACACACGTATACATATAATATACATATATATGTATATATGAAGCTGGCCGATAACAGAGATTGATTAGAACAGGGGAAGTTGACTGGTGGTGACCGGTTGAAGAGACAAGAGTATCATAGGAACCCGAAGGTGGTGATGAACAGAACCGGTGATGATGATGTGATCGGAGAAGATAACCGGAGTTGGTCTGGGTCGTCTGGTTTAGGGTTATTCACTGGAACCGAGGGTGGTCAGGTATATGGCTGTTTTGGAGATAATCAGGACCATTCAAGACCCGTTTACCTAAGACGGAGATGGGTTTGAAGAACAGTTGCAGGTCATGGTCGGAGATAATAGGACCGAACGTTTACAGGAGATGATCGGAGCTGTTTATTGTAGACGAAGGTGGTGGTTTCGGGTACTGTCTGGGACCGGTCACCTAAGATAAAGACGACCGGAGGAGCAGGTTACATGGATGGTTTGTTTCGGGTGTTCGACGTTCGAAGATGTTTAAACTGAATGGTGTTCTGAGATAAACAAGCAACAACTAAGGTTCGGATATAAGGTGATAGAACAGAGCATGGTTAGTTGTTGAGTTTACGGTTGGTTTACGGTGAGGTGGTTGACCGATTATGAGGTGACAGACCGATGAAGATGACCGGAGATGGGGTATTGGTCTGTGTTAATAGCGATGATAGTCGGCACCGGAGGAGGAGCATGCCGGAGAAGATGAACAGTTCCGGTTTGGTTCCTTCTTTCCTCTCACTCCTCGTAATCTCTCTCTCTCCTTTCTCTCTCTATGTATTACGGATTGGTATCTCTCCATTATTGCAGTGTATATTTATTTAAGAAGGAGGTGTAGATTGTTGTTTATCATACTAGTGTGTATATATAATATCTCTAGTAATCATTAAGTGATGATGATAGGATGATGAGGAGCTTGATATGGATGTATATGCGTGAGTTATAAGCTCTCCTTCATGAGCTGTTAGGATGAAGCTTTGGGATAAGGATAGATGTATGCATGAATGTTAGGATAATGCAATGATGAAGGTGGACAGATGTGTTTGGCACGAATGCATGAATGTGTATCTATGAGGAGGAGGATGGACAGGTGTGTAGGTGCATGAATGGAAAGCACAGAAGAAAGGATGTATGCGTAAGAAGGCAGCAGGGAAAAGGGCTGGTGGGTTGGGCCTAGAGAGTATTGGGCCGGATAATCTTAATGGGCCAAAGGCTGTTGGGCTTCACAATTAGAGTCCAATTGTTAATCTAATATATTTTGGGTTTATGTTATCGGGTGGGTTTTATCTATTGGGCCGAATTCATTGGGCCGGATTAGTTATAACGTACAATAATTATATTAATTAATCATAGATTATATATATAATTTCGGGTACTTAACAACGGGTTGTTACATTCTCCCCAACCTATAGGAATCTCGTCCTCGAGATTCGATTCGCTTTATCCTATAATGTTTTCTAATTATTATTAGTTATCATTTTAATAATTTTTATAATATTAGGTTCTCCCCAACCTATAGAACTTGTCCCCCTCCTAATTTCCTGATAATAAATTCTAAACTCTATACGGGTAGAGTTGAGATTTGGATACCTAATCTTTCTGATCTTTTCCCAATTGCTTATAAAATCAAACTATGAAGACTTAAACAGTTTCTTACTTTTGGGTATTTTCTATATTATTTCTCTATCATTAGCCAATCCTTTGGTCATACTGAGTCTTATCATAAAATTCTATAGATCATGATACTATCATATTTCTAACCTTTCCTTCGGTAGATAATCCTATGCTGATTCTTATTATGAGTTCTCTTATGGTAGTATGGTGTCATCATATCTTATCATTTTTCTTATCTCAAAGACACTTATAATCGTCTAATATATATTCCCGGTATAATTCTATACGTATTATAATTCTTTCTTGTTGATTATCTTATTAATTATTGGTTGTCAATAATTTTGGAGAATATACTAGAATATCTTTATGTTCTACGATTGACTGTTTATTAGAACACGTTTGGAAACGTCATAAAACATATTCATACTTGAATATTCTACAGTCAATTTAAAATGACTCGAGATTTTAATTTCTATTAATTTCAATTCTTTTAATTTCTTTTATTGGAGTTTATCATATGATTATATTTCCGAAAATGAACTACTGGAAAGTCACTTATAAGATTGTCGTAGACACATAAAATCGTATAAATATTATAACCTTAGATCATAAGATTTGTTTTCTATAATCTATCGGCTTATTCGAGTTTGATAAGTACAAACGAATATTTTCAGGAGCAGCGAGCTATAGATATTTTCGATCTGTAATAATTATTCGGGTTGAGACTAAGCTTCGCCGAAAATTTAAAGGAATAAACGTATAAAATAGATCATTAAGAAGTATGAAATGTATTTAACGTGTAAATAATTCTCAAGGGATTTTATGGAACAGGATCTAAAACGAATATTATTGAAGATAATATGTCTTTTCCTTTATAGTTTCATATGTCCCTACACAGAATCCTGTGGAAACGTCCGGATATACCTTTCATAAGGGTCCGGATTTCTTTTTACCACAGGGGTTGCATAGAGGACATGCAGCCATCTTTTGATTCTATGTACTGATTTGATCGCTAGGTTTTAATCTATTCTATATACTGATGAATATGGTTATGAACAAGATTCTTATTCCAAGATCTAGGCTGCCGTGAACGGGTCTGATTTTCAGAATTTCTTTTTACAAACGGTGGTTTATCGATATATTACATATTTAGTATAATCAAAGCCCTCTTATCATATTGTCACCAGTTTCAGGTTTCGTGATTCAATGGTTGAGAATACTGAGTATGATAATCGTTCACAAACTTTTCCAATTTAAATAGAGAAAGTAGTGGTAGTACCATTGGTGTGATACCGTTTCTATCTTTCTCAGAATTTTACTGGGTTCTCAAGTCTTCGAACTTGATTTCCAATAATATTATTTGAATGATACAAAGAAAATAGATATACTCTAAGATATACACATTTTTCTTTATATTCTTAGAATAAATAACCAACTTCATGTTTGAAAACTTAATTTGTCTCGGGGAGACTTATAAATTTTCAGAAATTAACATGTTGTTAGATTATCTGTGGGGCTAATATTCTAGTTGGAGTTTACGACTCAAGTACTAGTCTTTTTAAAGAAAGACCAAGGCATCGTGAGTTAGCGATAAATAACTACTTATTTTCAGTAGATTGTAAAATCTCACTGAAAAGATAGGAGGTAATTTGACATATGTATTATTTCATAAAGTTAATAATATAATATACTGGGTAGAGAACATGATAACAATCGGGTGGGGATAATTTATAGGATTTCGGAGTAACGATTGACAATGATGCTGATGACCAAAATATAAAGTCGTTAAGATCGAGTTTCAAGCTTAGCGATAAACACAATCGTGGATGTTTATATTACGAATAAGGTCGGGGAATAACTTGTGACAGAATCAAAAGGTATTTAAGGAGTTTTGGGATTTGCTCTCCAGCTAAATATAAAAGGATATCAACCATAGGCCGAAAACTCAAGATACAGGGCTCACCCTTCCAGATTGCACGTGTCTTGTCATACCAGTGATCCCGAAACTTTTGGAAAGAAATGTGATTATATAGTGATTGTATGCTGATAAGTTTTCAGATTGGAATACTAAGAAATCTTCAGGTGAAACGTTACGTCCAACGAGCTAAATTTTTAAACTATATAATTTGTTTCAAATTGTATACCGATTGGTTTTCGAATTAAAATATAAGGAAGTCTTCATGTGACACTTCAAGTTTAACGAACCGGACTTTTAAACTTTGTTTCAGATGGAATGGAAGTATCTCCTAAATGTCTCGATTTAATATAAGCTTTAATCCTACTTCTATTAGTTCGTTTAGATAGAGATGACACTTAATATTATTTTTCGATAATATGAGTTGAAATCGGATATTCTTTTATCGACTTATTATAAGGTTTCTGAGTTGGAAATACTTTCCTAGTTTCAAGAAATAATCTTGCCAGACGGAGAGAACGAAGTTCAAAAGGAATTATAGAATATATATATTTCCGGATATATTTGTGAAAATATCTGCAATAATGGTTTCAAGTGACAAGTAATACGAAAGGGTATATTTTATAGAATATATTTATGTACACTTGGTTTTCATCAAGAGGGAATTCGTAATAGCGGCAGATATGATAAATTTTGTCGGGGGAATCATATCTTTTTAGCAACTTGATCACAGGAATGCTCAAGTGGGAGTACAATACTTGTACAGAGTTATAAATTTCCTTTAATAATCAGATATATTCTTCTAATTATTTTTGATTTCGAATACTTTTAAACATAAATTTCTTCTGAGGAAGGTTACTACCTTTGATTTTCTTATCCTTCAAATAGGTATAAAAGATTTGATAACTTTTCATATGATAGGATATAGAATTATATTTTTATTCTTAACACCTTGTTCCTATATTTTTCTAACTGATACGAGAGATTGAAAGAATACTTCTATAATAACTTATTTATATTTCATATAATTCTTGTTTATTCATATTTCTTATATTTCTATCATTTTATAACTTTTAGTATTACCAAAGAATTTTCTAGAATTCAATCGTGCCTGTAAATTCACAATTTTCTGGCCATTAAAAATTTGTCAATTTACCTCACAATATTATTCTAGTAATTTCCTCGATAATTTTTCTATACTTTCTTATAATTTCTATTAACATAAATTTCTTTCTAATATACTTTTGGTTGATCTGGATCAGAAGAGGATTTCTATTAATTAAACCTGTTGCTCTGATACCACCTGTAACGACCCAGGTGGCGCAGCGGATTAGCATTAACAGGTTTAATTGTAATGATTACATTAAATCGCATTCCAGTATCAATGAAATACATAAAATGTAACCATGGTATCCTCTTCTTATCCAGATCTTCTATGCTTCGGCTTGCTCTTTAATAATACCTGACCACATGTTTAAAGTACATTAGTATTTTCATACTAGTGAGACATGCCGAATTTAGACATACTGATAATAATAACTCGAGTTTAACGAACATACAACTCTTTCTATATAGTTCGGTCATTCTATTTTCGAGTATAGATCGATTATATATGGTCCCGTAACCTCTAATTGGTCCAGGCTATACTCTATGATACCGAATGGATCCACTCTACGTAGTTTCTATTCGACCGAGTTCTATTATTTCTATTAACAACTCGATAACACTTTTATAATATAAACCGTATAAAATACTTGATAACGATTAGACAAACATGTAATCAGCCCAAAGGCTTTAAAAGGGAAAGGGTCATGTACTCACCTCTATTATATTCTCCCGGATTCTGTAGACTATTTCTTAACGGTATATTCTCCAAATATTGTACCTAACATGTTTTATAAACATTAGCGCGTGCAAGGCTTATGCACGTGATAACTGTGGGGGACAATCCTGTACTATTATGTACTCTTTTGTATATAAATATATAGATTTGTTACTCGGTTTATTATCGTTATTCTGTTTAATATTGTCGGGTTTTATCGTCCCACACGTTTCACGCTTATTAAAATAATAATAATAATAATAATAATAATAATAATAGTAATAAATATAATAACATAACCTCTCGAGAGTCCTCGGGTGATGTCAGTTGCATGTTGAACGGGTGTTGACGAGTGATGACGGGTTCGAACCCGGGTTATATAAGACTGAGTCAACCGGATCTTATTATAATAGGATAGATGGGGTCTAGCTTCTTATTACCATCAAATGAGATGGTGACCAGGTCGATCGGACCTTGGGTTAACAAAGACGTATATTATACATCTTCTCTAATACACACACGTATACATATAATATACATATATATGTATATATGAAGCTGGCCGATAACAGAGATTGATTAGAACAGGGGAAGTTGACTGGTGGTGACCGGTTGAAGAGACAAGAGTATCATAGGAACCCGAAGGTGGTGATGAACAGAACCGGTGATGATGATGTGATCGGAGAAGATAACCGGAGTTGGTCTGGGTCGTCTGGTTTAGGGTTATTCACTGGAACCGAGGGTGGTCAGGTATATGGCTGTTTTGGAGATAATCAGGACCATTCAAGACCCGTTTACCTAAGACGGAGATGGGTTTGAAGAACAGTTGCAGGTCATGGTCGGAGATAATAGGACCGAACGTTTACAGGAGATGATCGGAGCTGTTTATTGTAGACGAAGGTGGTGGTTTCGGGTACTGTCTGGGACCGGTCACCTAAGATAAAGACGACCGGAGGAGCAGGTTACATGGATGGTTTGTTTCGGGTGTTCGACGTTCGAAGATGTTTAAACTGAATGGTGTTCTGAGATAAACAAGCAACAACTAAGGTTCGGATATAAGGTGATAGAACAGAGCATGGTTAGTTGTTGAGTTTACGGTTGGTTTACGGTGAGGTGGTTGACCGATTATGAGGTGACAGACCGATGAAGATGACCGGAGATGGGGTATTGGTCTGTGTTAATAGCGATGATAGTCGGCACCGGAGGAGGAGCATGCCGGAGAAGATGAACAGTTCCGGTTTGGTTCCTTCTTTCCTCTCACTCCTCGTAATCTCTCTCTCTCCTTTCTCTCTCTATGTATTACGGATTGGTATCTCTCCATTATTGCAGTGTATATTTATTTAAGAAGGAGGTGTAGATTGTTGTTTATCATACTAGTGTGTATATATAATATCTCTAGTAATCATTAAGTGATGATGATAGGATGATGAGGAGCTTGATATGGATGTATATGCGTGAGTTATAAGCTCTCCTTCATGAGCTGTTAGGATGAAGCTTTGGGATAAGGATAGATGTATGCATGAATGTTAGGATAATGCAATGATGAAGGTGGACAGATGTGTTTGGCACGAATGCATGAATGTGTATCTATGAGGAGGAGGATGGACAGGTGTGTAGGTGCATGAATGGAAAGCACAGAAGAAAGGATGTATGCGTAAGAAGGCAGCAGGGAAAAGGGCTGGTGGGTTGGGCCTAGAGAGTATTGGGCCGGATAATCTTAATGGGCCAAAGGCTGTTGGGCTTCACAATTAGAGTCCAATTGTTAATCTAATATATTTTGGGTTTATGTTATCGGGTGGGTTTTATCTATTGGGCCGAATTCATTGGGCCGGATTAGTTATAACGTACAATAATTATATTAATTAATCATAGATTATATATATAATTTCGGGTACTTAACAACGGGTTGTTACATCCTCATCCACCAAACTTGTACCTTTCTTAGCAGTAGATTTCTTTCTCACAACTTGTTGCTTCGAACTTCCCTGATCAGTCTTTCCTTTGCCCTTCCCTTTGGCTCCAGGATTGACTACTTGCCTTTTCCTTTTAGTATTTGCATCAGCATATACCAAAGGATCATCGTTGTCAGAATCACTATCAGGATGTCTTGCTATATTCTTTCCTGGATCATTGTAATCCTCTCTAGCTAAGGCTCCAAACAATCTTCTGTAAGGTGGTCTTTCATTATCAGGCACACCTTTATAGCCCTTCATCCTCACTAGAGTACGAATGTTCATGTGATCCTGAGCAAGTATCTGAGTTGGATCTTTCTTCAAATCAGGATACTTGTGATCAAAAATCATCATTAGGAATCTTGGGTACAACATGAAATATTTCTTCTTCAAACCCTTCAGCATCTCCAGCATATGATCCAAAATCATCCCAGCAACATTAAATGGTTTGTTGAGAGTCAACGCAACCATTAACGAGCTCAAACTCTTCCTCATTACGTCATAGCCTCCACTAACACATCCAAACACATGTATGATGACGTGAGCAAAATACTTAAACTGCACGCTCAGTTTCCCTTTGTACATAGAACCATCAGTGATAGGTCCTTTGTATTTCATTCTAAGGAAACAAGCTTTCTGCTCAGTCCACGAGAGTTCTCTTGGATCCTCACTAACTTCAAACTTAATCTGGAGAGCTTCTCTGATGTCAGCCTCAGTAATGAACATCTCCATTCCTTGAATCTTGCTTTTGATAATGGTCTGATTATCAAAGTAATCATACTTCGCGTTGTTGTAGAAGTCCTCAACTATATCCTTGTAGATAATAGTTGGTGTAGCTAAAGCATAAACTACTCTGCATCTTTTCATGAACTTAATAATGTCAGCAAACTCCACGTTCTTCTCTACGTCACCCAGATAAGCACAACAGTTATGATTCTTCTCGAAAGGCCATTTGCTGCCGCTTGATGATTCACCTTTCCTGAACAGGTTCTGGGATAATATCAGGAACAACATTCTCAACAGGAATCTCTATATTCTCTTGTTCTTCAGCCATCTGAAACACAAAATCAAAAACAAACGTCAAAACATGAAATCGACAAAATTCAAAATTTTAGGCTTTTAAGAATTCCACATTCGCCCAAAAATTCTGGTCGAATGTAGTTCATTTTGACCAAATATACAAAAATTCTGGTCGAATGTAAAATAGTATTTCATAAAATGTACATTCGCCCATTTTGTAATTCCTTCGTCCAAACTATCTCACATTCGTCCGTTCGTTGGACCGAATGTAGAAACTGATTTTCCCCAAAATTTAAAAAATTTTCAAACATGTTTTTAAGCCTTGATTTTGATTCAGACATGATCTAACATGGCCGACTAAGACTCGTTCATAATCAATTGTCCCTGAAAATCAGTCTATATCAGTTTTCATTAAGAATTAGGGTTATTTTGTCTCAAACAATCAATCAGGCCTGAAATCAATGTTAATAATCTAATTCTTGTATACTTCTCCCCCTAAAACTGATATGGAATGAATTTCTATCAAAATTAGGCATTAACAAACACTGAAAGTCCATGAACCCTAAAACCCTAGACGCGATTAGAAAATCAACGATTCTGGTCTTGTTTCAGCGCCATTACCTGTAATATTGATACTAAAATGATCAGGAAATAGCAGGGATTCAAACGCACAATCAAGAGAAACGAAATCAACAAGGTCTGGTACTTCGAAGAAATTTTGAAAAATTATAAGTGAGGGACGAATCTGCAACTGGCATATATATAAGAGTCCACCTTCGCCCGGTGAGGATGGACGAATGAGAAAAATATTCACCTTCGCCCCAAATGAATGGCACGAAGGTAAAACTGTGTTCACCCGAAAGTAGATTTTTATGAAAAACCCACATTCGCCCGTTTACAACAGCCCGAAGGTAGAGAATTTTCCACATTCGACCCAATTAAGGGGCGAATGTGAAATGGAAAATTCTGAAAATTTTGCCAATTCACGAATTCGAATCCCGTTCAATATTTTTCAATCCGTTAAGCTTCCAAAACACAAATTTTTACTTTTAGAATGATACAAAGCCCAGATGGTGTTGTCAAATCTCAGAAATTGACTATCAAGCATCCCCGGTTATCAAAAATAAAGCAGAAATGCAAAAAATTTGGATTTTTCTGAAATTTTATCAAAACACACCTAAAATCTTTTTGGATTTTGTATCTTTTTGACAATAAAAGTAAATTGCAACAAAATTAAATGCAGCAAAGTAAATGAAAGCATTAAACTTTTTGTGAAATCCGGTCAGAGGATCATATCAGTTTTCTGAGAAATCTGATCACAGCGTTGATCTATTTGTTTAATATTATCATTAGAAACAGTATGTGACACGGCAATTGCTGATATTGTGGTCCACGTAAGCTCACATGCAGACAATTACGCAATGCTTTAAAATGATACGAGTTAGGTGTATTAGACTAACACAATGTGGTGCCCACACACACGACATACTCCCGTATCAAGTAATTGCACAGAGCTTCGTCGTAACGCGTGATTATGCCAGAGTTATCCGTAAAAGTTACAAAGTATATAGCACAGAGGTGTACAGGTCAGCAATTGAATGCAGCAGAGTAACATGTGCGTATACACTAGGTTGAGGCTGATATTAATCACTGATTTGCATCAAATGATCAATACGATGTAATAATGATCTATGATCAGTTAAAACATAAAGTTCCTCAATTCGGTAACTTCCGGTTTTGGCAATTAAGCTCTTTTAGCAAAATATTCTGATAAAACTAGGTCCGTAAATCAATACGACAAAAGTTTATCAGAATATCCCGGATAACCATAACATAACGACCCGAAACCTCAGATTTTGGCAATCCTATTAAACGAAATTACGGTACTAAGACCATATGCCCATGAGGTGTTCAGCCACGAACGCGTAGTTCGTTATGTTTGTATCACTAATGCACGCAATATTTAGTCTACGAAGCCTATCAGCATATCACACGTAGTCAACACACGCCTCATATACTATACAATTCTTTAGCCTGTGTCAGATCCCCACTGATGTACTATCATTTCCTCTGTTTACCAGGAAATCATTTTTGATTTTCTAATTTTTAGGTCTTTTTGAATTTTATAATGTTTTTGGCTTTTCTGATAAAATGGCTCCCCCTAAAATAAAGAACATATTTTTTGGTTTTAATTTTTCTGAAAAACAATTAAAAACAAAAATTTTTAAAAGAAACACTCCACTCGAAAGCATCAACTTCTTTGAGGATTAAACAATCCCCTCGAAAGCATCAACTTCTTTGAGGATTACGATAGTAAAGAGAAATTCCCAATTAGCAAAATATAAAAACTAAAAACAAAAAAAAACGATAAACCGAGGTGCCGATTAGTCCTGTTTTTCCTGTATATTGTTTACTTTTAAAAGATATTCAAAGCGTGAACGGTCAAAAGCTTTTGTAAACAAATCTGCACGTTGGTAGTCAGTATGAATTTTGATCATATCGATCAATTCCTTAGCGTAACAATCACGGATAAAATGATATTTGATCCGGATATGTTTCGCTTTAGAATGATTTTCAGTATTTTTAGTTAATGCAATTGCGGCTTCATTGTCGCAGTGAATAGGGGTTTTAAGAAACTGCAAACCGTAATCCACCATCTGTTGTTGAATCCAGAGAACTTGCGAACAGCAACTCGAGGCTGCAATGTACTCGGCTTCACAGGTAGATAGAGCCACGGAAGTCTGTTTCTTGCATTGCCAGGTGATTAACCTGCTCCCTAAAAACTGGCAACCGGCTGTAGTAGATTTGCTATCTTTGTCGCAGCCGCCCCAATCTGCATCACTAAAAGCGATAAAATCAAAATTATCATCATTAGGGTACCAAAGTCCTTTTGAGGGACAACCCTTCAGATATCTAAGGATACGCTTGACCGCCGTCAGATGACTTTGTTTCGGCTTCGATTGATAACGGGCACAGAGACACGTTGCGTACATAATATCTGGTCGAGACGCCGTCAAATACATCAGAGATCCGATGATTGCTCTGTATGTAAAAGGATCCGTCAGCTCCCCCTTAGCGTCCACTCCAATCCCGTGATTGGGTTGAATCGGGGTATCCATCGGCTTTGAGTCCTCCATCTGGAACCGGCTCAAGATGTCGGAGACATATTTCGTCTGGTGAATGAAGATCCCGTCGGGTCTTTGGTCCACCTGCAAGCCTAGGAAAAACTGCATCTCCCCCATTGCGCTCATTTCGAACTTTTCCTGCATGACAGTTTCGAACTCCCTGCATAAAAGCTCGTTAGTTGAACCAAAAATTATATCATCAACGTATATCTGCACTAGAAGCAAATCATCTCCCGTCTTCTTCGTAAAGAGGGTGCAATCGACGAGGCCGCGCTTAAATCCTTTGGAGATGAGGTATGTACTTAGCTCCTCGTACCACTGTCTCGGAGCCTGGTGCAAGCCATATAAAGCTTTGTTCAACACGTAGACCTTATCCCGGTGGATTGGGTCCTCAAAGCCTGGTGGCTGCCCGACAAACACCTCTTCCTTGACTTTCCCGTACAGAAATGCGCTTTTAACATACATTTGATAAACTTTGAATTTCTTGTATGAAGCAAACGCAAGGAACATCCGAATAGCTTCGATTCGTGCTACCGGTGCATAGATTTCGTTATAATCAATCCCTTCGATTTGATGGAAACCCTGCATGACCAATCTGGCTTTGTTACGAACGATAACCCCACGATCATCCTTCTTGCACTTAAACACCCATTTAGTGCCTATCTTCTTCGTATCCGGCGGCAAATCTGTGAGCGTCCAAACTCCCAATTTCTGGAATTGTAATAACTCCTCCTGCATAGCTTCCACCCAGGCATCATCCTTCAAAGCGTCCTTGTATGTCCTTGGCTCTACCTGCGACACATAACACGCAAACGACCAATCATTTTGACTACCAGATTGTTGAATTTTGGCATATAAAGCTAAAGCACCAAAACTCTCTGGCGAATTAACGCTTTTAAGCTGCCCTCTGGTCATAACACTGCTTCCAGGATCACCGATAACTTGCTCCAGCGGGTGAATACAATGAATCCGAGATTCCGGATAATCAGGTACTTGCACTCCCGTCTGAACTGTCAAGTTCTCTACAGCATCCAGATCATGACCCGTATTTGATGATGAAGCCACATCTGAAGTTGGAGTTGGGTTCACTGGCGGTGCCTCTGGTTCTTCAGCTTGTTCAAGAATAGCTTCTTCAAATTGTTCATCTTCAGATTCTGAAGTGTCTAATGAAGTTGAAGCCTCTTGAAACACTTCTTCCTCTTGTATAGGAGCATTGGTATCATTAGAAGCTGGTAGGGGGTTCACGGTGATCGGACGCACCAACGGTGAAGTCGTTGCATTTTCACACTCGTAAAGTAATCGAATAACAGCTTCTTCAACCAAGCTATCTAGATTGAATGATTCAAAGAAATCTTTGTAATCAAACATCCAATCAGGACCCGTGCCTTGAAGATTTTGAGTATATCGTTGAACTTCCACGTTTGCCCAGTCTTCCACTCGACGAGTTCGCTTGTTGTATACCCTTTTGAGCGGGGTTGCATATCCAACAAAGTAACCCTCCTCGGCTTTAGGACTAAACTTCTCACTTGGATTCAACATAGTGCATGGGGCCCCAAAAGGTTCTAGATACTCTAAGTTCGGCTTCCTTCGGTGTAACAGCTCATAAGATGTTTTACCAAACTTCTTCACTGTTAGAACCCGATTTAATGTGTAGTTAGCTGCATAAATCGCCTCGTTCCAGAACATTACTGGAAGATTTGAATCAGCAAGCATTGTTCTAGCCGCTTCAATTAGAGTCCTATTCTTTCGTTCAGCAACACCGTTCTGTTGTGGGGTGTACGGAGCCGAATATTCATGATGTATCCCTTTGCTTTCACAAAGTTCATCCATCTTGGCATTTTTGAACTCCGTCCCATTGTCACTCCGAATTCTCTTAATCTTCACATTGTAGAGATTCTCCAATCGAGTGAACAGAACTTTTAGGTTGATAAAGGTGTCGCTTTTATTCTGCAAACACATTACCCATGAAAATCTTGAGTAATCGTCAGTGACGACTAAACAATAAAGCTCTCCAAGATGACTTTTGCGCTTGACCGGTCCGAAAAGATCCATGTGCAATCGCTCAAGTGGCATCTCTACAGAGTTAACCTTTTTCACTTTGTGGGACTGTTTGTGTTGCTTCCCCTTTTTACAACTCACGCACTTGTCATTCAGATGGAAATGTTTCACGTTTACTCCATCGACAAGTCCATTTCTCACAAGTTGATTCATTTTCCTTAGATGAATGTGCCCCATTCTTCGGTGCCACATTATCGATTCTTTCTCTGTCGCTTTTGATAGAAAACATGTTATCTGCCCTTGTGATGTCATAGCCTTGGACATATCAAGAATGTATAGATTGTTGACGCGAGGTGCCTTCAACATTATCCACTCTTTCGGAATTGTAAAGCCCGGTTTCAGAATATAGCAGGATTTGTCATCAAAATGCACAGTAAATTGCTTATCACATATTTGACTGACACTCAACAGATTGTAGTCGATCTGCTTCACATACGAAATCCGCTCGAAACTCACTATCCCATTGCTCACACTTCCTTCCATCGTGATATATCCACCTTTATTTCCCGCGAAAGCTACATACCCTCCATTGATGTTCTTCACGTCGAACAGCAATGCAAGATCCCCTGTCATGTGGCCTGAAGCTCCACTATCAACAATCCAAAGACTGCTAATAGGGCCAGCTGAAGCTCCCTGCACACAAAAAGTAAATCAGTTAGTTCTTTCGGGGGACCCAAGCCTGAGTCTTGGGTCTTTGAACATCAGGTTTCAAAGTAACATTTTCACAAGCATTTTCAACAACTTTTTGATCAATCTTTTTCTGATTGTTCAAAACAGTTTCCTTTTTCTCATTAACCCTTGAAGTAGAGGCTCCTGGAGTACCATTGGGTGTCCAAGATTGTTCAGACCTTTTCAAAATACGAACCTGAGACTTTGGGTTCTCAGTCAGTTTCTGAACATTGTTAGCAAATGTAACTCTCTTGGTAACCTTATCTGATTTAACAGACTTAGATCCAACATTTGATTTGACAATTGGTTTTGGTGGAACCTTTTGCCTATCAATTGTTGCATTCACCACAGGCTTCCTCCATGATTGTTCCATAGCAATCCGATTCCTTCGATCATATTGCATTGGGCGAGTGTTCCTCATTTGGTAAAAATTGTTGTGATTATAAAACGGTTGTGGTTTCTGAGGAACAACTCTCCTATGTGGTGGCACATAATGATCAATCGGTTTTCGCATAGAATTCCTCACTTCAACCTCGTGCCTTTTATGCCTTACATATGGGCACTGAGCAAGTAAATGCCCTCGTTCCCCACATTTAAAGCACGCAAGGTACTCTTCAAAAACATTCGGAGCATTTGGTTGAGCAAATGATCTAACAGGGTATTGATCATTGTACTGCTGCTTCCTTAAACTCTCAGGGAGTGGCCCTTTTGAGTAGGTAGGCTCATTAAAACCATTAGCTCTGTTTTTGGGTCGAATAAACTCTGTGACATGGACCTTTGGTTCTTGAGGAACATCCAAATACAATTTCTTTAATAAAGCTGGTGGAATCTCATTTGTTCTTTCATTTTTTGGGAACCAAATAGTACTTTCTTGCCAAATTTTGTCAATTTTAGCATAGTTAACATCTTTTATTGGAAAGTCCTCGTCAGAAATGATTTTATCGGATCCTTCCATCCGATAAAACACTTTGACAGGTTTGTCACATTGTTCATTCTTAATACTCTTTTCAAGATCTTTCTTAACCACATTTTTCTCAAGATCTTTCTTCACAACATTCTTTTCAGACTTATGCACACGATGAACATTTTTCATCGGAATTACAATCTGAGATGATGAAACTGATTCATTTGTAATGATGTGATTTTCTTTTGGAATTTCACATACATTCACAGTTTGAACACAATCAGTATCATCACTCTCTGAGTCTGAATCTACACTCTCAGCAGTAACACCCTCATCATTGATACCCAAAATCGGTCTAACATCGGAATGTGGATCACCAATACTTGAAGTATTAGATTCATTTTCCGATGCTGAATCAGATTTTACCGAACTCTCCGGTGTCACTTGGTGACAATTATGGTTTTCAAAGAGAACCGGAGATGGTACAGACCGATAATTGGTGGTTTGATCATCTATGATGTGGTCTACTACATAAGCAATATGCTTATAGCTTTCCAGCTTTTTGTTTACTTTCTCAGCAAAGCATTTGATGGCGGCCATTTCCAACTTGGTATTTTCAATTTCATTGATATAGTTGTTAATTGCCAATTGTTTTAAAGACAAAGTGTTTTTCAAGTCGGAAATGTCCTTTTTGTAGCCATCTAATACTTTGTTAAAAGCATTCAACTCTTTGCGAGTAGATTGACTGTTCATGATAGCACTATCACGTTGAACACGGAGTTGTTTATTCTCCTCAGTCAATCTATCACATGTACCACAATATTTATCACTTGTAACATCAGTGCTACACTCAGAACTTACAGGTTTTGGCGGATCAGTCATGGCCATCAATGCGAAATGAGCTTCCTATCCTGCAAAGAATCTGGAATAATCAATCTTTGTGAAAGCATCATCTGCAATGCACGACTTCCTTGTCATTAGAAAATCCGCTTCTGCAAGCAACTGATCGATATCTTCATCTAGAGAATTAACACTTGCTTCCGTATCCGATTCACTGTCTGAATCAGAATAAACCGATTCACACTCCTCAGGAATATCAGAAACAGTATCAATCACAACTCCAGAATTAGTCTCTTCAGCTTTAACCTCAACATTAACCTCAGCATTAACCTTAACAGGTTCAGTCACCAACTCCATCTCAGCCTCAGACTCGTCACTTTCAACCTCAGTTCCTACCTTCTCATCCATCGTCACTGAATCTTCAATATCAACCTGATATGCAACACAAGCCACATTGCCACCAGTAGTAATTTCTTCAACACCTATCTGCATACTCGACCAGTCAAATCTCTCATCTTGTTGAGTCACCAATGCTTGATTCTGATTGGCATTCTGGTGTGTCTCATTTGGTGTAGTAATTGGGATGACTGTTCGGTTTGAATTGTTAGGTGATTGGTTTTGTGTCTGGTTTGGTGTGTTTGGTTGTCTGTTTTGGTTGTTATTAAAGTTGTTTTGACGGTTGTTGTTGTTTTGGTAAGAAACTTGGTTTTGGTTTTGTTGTTGACGATTCTGATAGCTGGCATTGAATGGGTTCCTATTGCCTTGTTTTGGTGGCTGGGTGCATTCTCTTTTAAAGTGACCTTTCCCTCCACAGTTAAAACAAGTCACTTTCTCCTTATTGAACCCGTAGGTTGTGTTAGGAGAAGTTCCCAAATCAGTTCTACCTGTCTTCTCGATAAATTCTGTTGCTCTTCTCATAATGCTCGCAAAGGCCCATTGGATATCAATGAGTTCCATCTCTTCCTTGTCAATCTGTGCGTAGTCTTCATTGGTCAAGTTGTTATTCCCAATTTGACTAGCAACTAATCCATTGTAGGATGAGACCATTGCAGAGACTAATGCAATGTGTTGCTGAGCAACTTCAACTGTCACATTACCTAAGTTAGATGTCTCCAAAACCACCGTTTGTTGGTTAGGTTGGTTCATTGGTTGTTGTTGAGATTGGCTAGCAGTGTAGAAAGCTGCTTGTTGCATTGGGGAGAATGGTGGAATGTATGAATTGTTGTATTGTTGTTGTGGTGATGGTTGTGAAAAGGATGATGTTTGTTGATGGTAGTTTATGTTAGGTGATTCCATAACATTGGATATACATGCAACATGTGGTGCTACTAGCCCTCCTGAGCTTGATGTACTTGCTGGAACTGGAGATCCTCCAAAGTATAAGTTGGGATTCTGAGGAATCTGTGCTCTTCTAGCTTTCCTCTTCTCTTCCAATTCTTTATTTTCCAGCTTCTCTATGAACTCCTGAATAGACCAGTATTGATAAGCATCCTTCTCCTTAAGAACCTCCACATGCTGATCCCAGTTTGGTGGTAATGCATCTGCAAACTTGTCCACCTGTTTTGCCATACGAATCTGTATACCATAGCTAGACAATTCAGATAACAAATGATTATATCTAGGAGTTAGTTCTTTTAAAGTTTCATTTCCAATATAAGAAAAATTCTCAAACTCCTTTCTCAGTTCTTCCATCCTTAAACCTCTAGTCTTCTCATTTCCATCATGCCTTCTTTTAAGTGCTTCCCATAGTGTCTTAGATGTTGTGCAAGTCCCAAACTGATGCAAAAGATCATTTGTGATTGCCTGTGTCAATTGGGAAAACGCCTTCTTCTCCACAGCAAACTTCTTTTTCTCATCCTCAGCCATGCTCTCCAATGGCACTGGTTCACCTGTGTTTTCCAAAACTGGTGGTGTGTAACCTTTAGCAATCATGTTCCATGCTTCAGCACCCTCCACTCCCATGCCTTCCAAATGTATTTTGAACTTTTTCTGCCACTGATTGTATTCTTGAATCTCCATAAGCTTCGGTGGCCGATTCCCGCTACCTGAAGACAAATCATTAATCAGTGTGGAAATAGCATTTGTAGCTTGAGTGTTTACCACCGCTGCTGCTACTCCCCAGTAGTCAGATTGTGGTGCTGGAGGTGCACTTTGAGTCATATAGTTAACCGGCTGCGAAGACTGTGTGCTCGTCTTCTGTGCTGCTATCGTCCATGGGTCCATCACCTGCTGTTGTGGTTGTGTAGTTGCTGGTGTCGGAGTAGTCGGAAAATTCCACATGATCACGAACTTCGAGAAATTCAACACTTAGAAAATTTTCCAAAAACTAGCTCTAGGTTCGCCCAAAATAGCTTCACTTTCGCCCCTTTCTGATGTAGGTTCGCCCAAAAAGTGATACCCGAATGTAAAATCTCACCAGAAAGTAAAAACACACTAACACTTTTCACGTTCGCCCAAAATAATCCAGGTTCGCCCGTTTATGTTCCAGGTCCGCCCGCCCGATCACCCGAATGTGAAAAAATGTGACCCGAAAGTGAAAAATTCAACAAAAAAATTTCTAGGTTCGCCCAAAAACTCCTAGGTTCGCCCAAAAATTTATCAGGTTCGACCAGAAAATTACACTTTCGACCACTATGATCCAGGTTCGCCCATTTTCTGTTTTGAAAAACGGTTACACTTTGAAAAACGGTTATTTTGATCTCTGATTTTCAAAAGTTTGTGAATTTGAATGATCTTGATCAGGTTTTGCTTCGGAGATGATTTGGAACAAGTTTAATTCTTGGAATTTTGAATTTTAACCACAAAATCAACTCTAATTCTTTCAAAAACACTCAAAAACCATTTTTATGCAAAAACAGATGTGAATTGATCAAAATAATGTCCAAATCAGCTCTGAGTTTATCAATTTGTTGTTGTATGATCCTCTATGCTCTGATACCACTTTGTGAGCGAAGGATTTTGTCTAAAACAGGATTATATGATCATACAAGTTACAAAACCAGGTGCGGAAACCCTAGCTTTGAACAAACTGATGTAAACTCAAATCAAGACACAATCAAAGTCATTTTCAATGCTTTTCATAGATTAACTCATTCATAAACTTGATTACAATATCCAAACAGTTAATCTAGATCACACACACACTATCTCAAACTGCTCTGGAACAACACCTCAAAACACACACACCTAATGACTCCCTTAAACTTACAAAATCACAAAATCTATATATAGGCACTGCACATTCGCCCCTTTCAACTGGTCGAATGTGAGTGATTTCCACATTCGCCCACTGTGGTGGTCGAATGTGTAACTCTGATGTAGCTCCATTCCAGTTTCGTCCAATATATGTCTACCTTCGCCCACTCAGTATTCACCTTCGCCCACTTCTTCTTCATTCGCCCAATCCAGCCTATCTAACACATGTTAACTATCCAATCACTAGTCGCAAAACGCATCTACAGGACAGATTGTTTTTTCCGATCTAACTAGCCACAAGTCCATTATACGAAGCAACCATTGCTGAAACCAAAGCAATATGTATGTTGCTGAGCAACTTCAACTGTAACATTATTCATGTTGGAAGTTTCCAACACGACTGGACTTTGACTTTGAAAATCTTGTGACATTGATGGAGCATATGGTTGTTGTTGCAGTGTGTTAATGTTTGATGAATAACAAGCTGTGGACATTTGAGGTGGAGGTGGAATGTAAGATGTTGTTGAATAGTTTGGTGTGTAGGTGGATGTTTGTGCAAGATAGTTAATTGGGTTTCTCGATGGTTCTGAAACATTAGAAACACAAACTATGTGTGGTGCAACATTTCCGCCAACACTTGAGCTGGACATAGATGAGGATGAAGTAGCATGGTACAATTTCGGATTTTGTGGAAATTATGACCTTTTTGCCTTTCTCCTCTCCTCTAATTCTTTATTCTCCAGCTTTTGAATGAGATAGTTGAATGACCAATATTGATACACATCCTTTTCTTTCAAAACTTCAATGTGTTGATTCCAATGTGGTGGTAGAGAATCAGCAAACTTATCTACCAACTCAGACATCGGAATACTAATCTCATAGTTAGACAACTCGGTCAAAAGATGACAATATCTTGGAATAAGCTCCTTCAAAGTCTCATTCCCAGCATAGCTAAAGTTTTCAAACTCCTTCTTTAGCTCTTCCACTCTCAATCGTCTTGTTTTCTCATTTCCATCATGTCGATTCTTCAACATATCCCAAAGCTGTTTAGATGTATTACACGATCCAAACTGATGTAAGAGATATGTAGTTATAGCTTGAGATAGTTGCGAGTTAGCCTTCTTCTCTACTGCGAACTTCTTCTTCTCATCATCAGATAAACCATCAAGTGGAATTGGTTCTCCTGAATTCTCAAGCACCGGAGCAACGTACCCTTTTGCAATCATCTACCAAGCTTCCGTTCCTTCCAGTCCCATGCCCTCAAGGTGTATCTTGAACTTCTTCTACCATTGGTTGTATTCTGCCATTTCCATCAGCTTTGGTGGACGGTTTCCACTACCTGCAGACAAATCATTGATTAGTGTAGAAATAGCATTAGTAGTTTGAGTGTGTACCGTTGCTGCTGCACCGCCCCAATAATCATTCATCGGTTGCTGTGGAGGTTGAGTAACAGTCTGTGGAATTGAACTACTCATGGCGAGGTAGTTAATCGGTTGAGATGGTTGAGTGTTCATCTTCTGTGATGCTACAGCCCATGGGTCCATTGGAACGTGTTGCTGCTGTGTTGTTGTAGGCCTAGGCGTCATAGGAAATCCCCACATGTTGTCTATGAAGTTTGAAATGTAAAACACTTAGAAAATTTCCCAAAAAATTGCTTGGTTCGACTTCTAAAATTCAATCGTGGGTTCGAATGTAGACTTTACCAAATTCAACCCCCAAATCAGACTCGAATGTGAAAAATGAAACACACTAGACTCACGTTCGACCACTAAAAGTCCATGTTCGACCGTCCAGTTTGGTCGAATGAACAACACTTGGTCAAAAGAACAAACAGCGCACAAATAAAGTGTTGGTTTGACCTAAACAAAGTCAAGTTCGACCTAAATGCACTTGGTTCGACCCAAAACCTTACACGTTCGACCCTACTCTCTCTGGTTCGACCTGACCCATTTGAAAAATGGTTATTCTTTGAAAATCAGTTATTTTGATCCAAATTTTTCAAAAGTTTATGGATTTTGATGATCTTTTGCAGGTTTTGCTTTGGATTTGATTTGGAACAACTTTAATGAATGGAAATTTTGATATTATCCATAAAATCTGGTCCGAATCAATCAATTTTCATCAAAACACATTATTCATGCAAAACAAAAAAATTTTGATCAATTTTGGGTCAGAATCTGTTCAAAATCTATCAATTTGTAGTTGTATGATCCAGATAGGCTCTGATACAACTTTGTAAAGGATCGTTTTCAACAGAAACACTTATTTGATCATACAAGTTTGTCAATCCAGGTGCAAAAACCCTAAATCAATTACCAAATGATAGAAATCGAATCAAACACAGTAATTCACCTTTTCAATTATGATTTGATTAATAAACAATCTTGATAAACCTTACAAATCAGTTTACAATCAAATTATCAACCTTCTAGAACCTTCCTATAAACCAGAGAGACAAACTACTTGACACACAAACACAAATGACAAAGGTTAATTACAAAACAAAACTTTTTGCTTATATAGGCCTGCACGTTCGACCCCACGACATGGTCGAACGTGTACATTCGACCCTATATAGAGCTCGAACTAATGCTTAAATCTTCGGTCTTCTTCTTCGACCATAATAAGCTTACTTCGACCTTTTTATCTACATTCGACCTTCTGAAAATCCACATTCGACCCACCGTTTTCACCAAAACATACTTTTATGCACAATCCAAAGAATTAGTCGCAAAACGGGCATCTACAGGGATATTGTAAGGACATGGTTTAGATGTTTGCGTCTGTCTTGGCCCATTAGACGTTTTTGGGTAGTTTAGTCTTTTGGGATTAGTGGGTTACGGCTATTGGGCCGAATGTATTCGAGTTCCCCTATGAGCTTATAAATAGGGGGCTCCAAAACATTTTGTTTTTGCTAGTTCTTTTGCTTAGTTTGCACTCTTGTTCTCTTGTACCTACGAGGTGTACTAGACGACCTTTGTAGTCGTGTACACTCTCTTGGTAATACAATCATTTGATTTTGTGTTCTTCTTTTGGTTGTCTTACATTCAATTTTGGTCCCGCACTCGATTGAGTGTATTTGATACCCGGAGAGGATTCTGGACTTACAACTATGCCTTCCGCAACAATGAGGCATCCAACACGGAGAAGCCGGGCAAGCTTGCTCCCAACTGGGAAGGCCCATATAAGATACAAGAAGTTCTTGGTAAGGGCACTTATGCCCTTGAACGTTTAGATGGTACGCCAATACCGCGCACCTGGAATGCGGCACAGCTACGCATTTGTTACATTTAAGTCTTGTTTATTTTCTAGCTTTGAATAATGGCCCATGGCCCATTGAAGTTATGATCAAATAAAAGCATGTGTTTAGTTAATGGTATTATTTTCATCGTGATACAAGACGAAAGAAAGCAAACACACAATACACAAGACAAGGAATGTACATATAAAGTGGCATCACATATATCCGTCCAACTATTTAGAGCAACCATACAAAAAAGTGGTTCAGAGCAAAATACTATCACTATATATATATATATATATATATATATATATATATATATATATATATATATATATATATATATATATATATATATATATATATGCATGTCTACATTTCCAAATCTACGGATTTGGAGCATGCTCCCATCTACCCTCCACTCGGCAAAACTTGAGCTTTGGAGTTTTTGGAATGTCACCAAGGTCAAACAACCTCTTCATCTTCAAGGGTCATCCATCTGATGTACCTTGATCATCCAAGTTGTCGGGTCGCATGTTTTCTTGTGACTACAAATGCCCACAATACTCAGCTAGCCAATCAAAAGCATCTGGGGCATCCCAACATTGGGGGAAGGGGTAGACAACTCCAAGATCCCTTCAACGACTGCTTTCTCAGCTTTGCAAAGATTGATTGGTTGTGTAGACGATGCCATTAATTTGTGATAAAGAAAGAAGGAAAGTAGAGGAGGGAAAGAGTAATTGGTTGTGTTAATCCAAGATTTACTTTATATGGAAATCAAGTACACTCCATTAATTACCATTAATGGAAGGGCACTCGATTAACCCTAGTAGGGTGACAGTGGTCAAGTCAGCAACTGACAAGAGCCGCCATACTTGTCACTTCACCAGTAGAGGATGTCATTCCATGTCAAATTCCCAAAATGCCCTTATAGGCAAATATTTCTTATTTATCCAACCATGGCGAAACCACTTGATTTAAGTCCATTGATTTTGACTCTATGACATGTTTGGAATCCTCTAAAACCTTACGGATTTAGATTTTCACCATTCTTAAGATTTCTCAAAGTTTAGCCAATTCTAGGCGCATTAGCACATATAGACCTAGTCATGGAAATAACTTACCTAATTGGCACCCTCGCTTGTGGATGGTTTTACTACACACATTACTTCACCCGACAACGTTTACTTAACTATGGGCTTACCAGGTGCGCTTGCTCCATTTTCATGCCTTGGTGATTCCATTCCATAATACCTTGGCATCATGTACCATATTCTCAACATGGTTACCCGTGGAAGAATTTTATCCACGCGTATAAGTATTTGGTATTCAAATGGTGACGCATAACCATTTGACACATTTCACAAAACACATTGAATGCAACATTAGACCTTGGTTCTTTGCATAAAATTTATGTGTCGATCTATTATACAAGTTTTAATCCATTTAAATGCATCTCTCCTTTTGTTTACAACAAATCACCTCTTTAATTTATAAAACAAGTTATTAGATAACTCTTCGTGATGTGACCCCTTTGGTGAATTCCACCACTTGAGTGCGACACATCATTTCATTGATTGTTATTAAACAAGTTTCTACTTGATTTCACTCGCCTAGACCCGTTAGTGGGTCTCAATACTTGGGGTCCTACCTGTATCCCATACTCGATACTCATTCAATAATATGAAACACATATCTATCATGTTTATTTCTATTGGCGTAAGTAACACTTACCTTATATTCACTCTCATTTCCTTGCAATTTAGGCTTGTATTTGCTTGACCCGTTTGCTTGTTGATCCATTCCTTCCAAGCTTGCAGCTAGCTTGACAAGATCAACCTTCACTATACTCATAAGATGGATCAAGTTAGTAGTCATGTCTAATAATTAACACATCTCATGATTTTATTTACACCATTATATCACATTCCAAGCTCGGATCAGTTTGATTTCCCAGTCATCATTAGGCTACATTTTCGCAATGGTGTGATTTATCTTTTAGGCATGTATTTCACGTTTATATCCTCCTACCCTTCGTGATTGTTGTGTAAATCGTTACCAATTCCCACACTTTACCCTGCCGGTTTACTAGGCTCTTATGTTTCAAGTATCGTATTTTAAGATATAACCCTAAGGCTTACCCCTTTTACTACCCTCACACCAAATGAATTATCCTGATTCATCATGCTTGGGCTTTTCCCGCAACATATCTATTTCGTGTCCCGTCAATTGAAATTTGGGTTTCCCGAGTTTCCGTTCTACTAAATCGATTGATGGTCATTACCCCAACCGACCCATTTAAAGACTCTGAGCCTTAGAGTTCAGATCATTTATTTGTTTAGAATGCTTATTTTTCCAAAAATCCTCTTTCTGACCGATCTTAATATAAGTTGAGGTTGGTTTTCTTTTCATAATAAAACGGTGTCGATTTGACAGATTTTTTACAACGGATGGTATTAATTAACCTCCCATTATCATAGTTTGCATTAGATTGTACCAACTATGCAATCCAATGTTATCACAGTTTGCATTAGGTTGTACCGACTATCCAATCTAATGTTATGACATTTTGTATTGTTTTTCATCGTTAACCCAAGGGTTGAATGATTTACAAATTTATCGGGCCCAAGTCCACTGTTTATGTTATTAATACGAAGATTTATGACTTACTGATTTATCACGACCCAAGTACATTGTTTATGTCATTAATCCGATGGTTTACGTCTTACTGATTTATCACGGCCCGAGTCCGCTGTTTATGTCATTAATCCAAAGATTTATGACTTACTGATTTACCACAGCCCAAGTCTGATGTTTATGTCATCAATCCGAAGATTTATGACTTACTGATGTATCACGACCCAAGTCCGCTATTTGTGTCATGAATCCGAAGATTCATGACTTACTGATTTATCACGGCCCAAGTCCGCTGTTTATGTCATCAATCCAAAGAGTTATGACTTACTGATTTATCACGACCCAAGTCCGTTGTTAATGTCATTAACCCGAAGATTTATGACTTACTGATTTATCACGGCCCAAGTCCGCTGTTTATGTCATTAATCCGAAGATTTATGACTTACTGATTTATCACAGCCCAAGTACGCTATTTATGTCATCAATCTGAAGATTTATGACTTACTGATTTATCACGGTCCGAGTCCGTTGTTTATGATCTATCAACCAAAACCGTAGTTATGGTTAATATTATGGATTTTACATGCCCCTTAGGCAACCATAGCCCTCTAGACCATGTTTGTCTAATCCATGATTTCTATTCTTTTCCCCGACACCTCACACTTACTTAGTCCTTACTACATAAGTTGTATATGTATCAATTGTAAGAAACCCACAATATCGTATTTTAAACACTTACCTGGCAATGGTAAGCAATCTGTATATGGTACACATGGACTTGTTAGAATTGGTACATCACATCCTTTGTAAGCAAAGCTTCAGCTCATGCTTCCCTTATTTTATTTAGTAAAGCCATTTCTTGACATTTAGTTAACATCGGGTTTCACCTTTATTTGTTAGGTACAACAATGTATTTTGTTTCATAAAACTTTGTGTCATCATACTCATTGGCATGACCACTATACAACACTAGGCATCGTTTGTTTTTAAACATTGTCTTGGGTGATCATTCCCCATCCCGATTTCTATTCTCAAGTCACTCTTGAGCATTTATTATTCACTATTGTGAATAATGCACATTTTCCATTTAGCTTCTTACTTGCATATGCAACTACCAGTCTAGGTGTGAGGATTGCATACTAACACACATAATATGATTCAGAGCGTGTACCTGATTGATACTTGCCCTTATGATCCTTTTTGTTATCAATCCGTTAATCCGAGTCGTTACTCGACATGGTCCTTAGTGAGCATACTATTAGTCGTGCTCCCGAACCCTCCACCACCTTGTTGGGTGAATCATTCGATCCCATCTTGATCGAATACAGTTTTCTCATCCATGTCACATTTACAATTACAATGGATTAGCAACATGACATCTTATTGTTAGTACGCATCATTGGAATAGTAATACATGAATACTTGTTACACAAGTGATTCGTTTCTTTATTCAATCCTTGGCTAGGCACTACGCCACCTAACTGTTTCTTTACCAAGCTTTTGAGATAGCGTGTATCTACGCGATATCCCATTGGTTGCTTATAACAATCTCCGATCAAACCAGATTGTTAGTACAGATATTACTTACCAGATTTCTCGATCAAGTCCTAAACTGAACACCCTTCAACACTTTGAGCGCACAGTTTGAGTCCAAGTATCCTTCCTGACACTCGGATCCCTTAAACTAATGGATATGATATCACTTGTAAGACCCTAACCCTTAAACGTGTAATTAACACTTAAACATATGAGATTAGGCCTTAGATAAAACCATTCTCGAATTAAACTTTTATCCTTTCAAGAAAAACAACTCAATTTGTAGTTTCAACGTTTGAAAGAACACTTTGAATACACTAGTTGGTTGCTAAAACCTATAAAAAGTTTCTCTTTTTAAAACGAGAATCAAATGCGGAAGCCTTTAGGTGTTCGGCTCTCCTCGTGACTTGATCCTTGCTCCGGGACTTCCATCAAAGGTATACCTAGAACTATTACATAGATAATGGTTAAATGTGTTGTAATAACACATTTAAAATATTTAACACATTGATACGAGTCAAAACGGAACGAACAAGCTCGGATGGCAAAACTAATATTTTGGGATTACATCCCGCCGTAAGCTACGCTGCCACCGTAAGCTACGTTGGTCACTGGATAGAATTTCCCGAGAGGGCCTGGTGTAAGCTACGCTGCCAGCGTAAGCTACGATGGCCACTGGCTGAAAATTCGTTGATTCTGCTTTTTCCCCCACTTTTGGCTACTCTTTACTTATGTTCAAAGCCATTCAACGGACACTTGGGTACTAATTGATACAATATTATCATGCTTATAAAATACCATCTCTCAAAATCAAATACACCTTTTCGGTTATTCAATGCTTATGTTGTTTTTACTCAAATCGACCCATTAAGGCCATAGATTATACAAAGCCTTATTTGACCGTTCAAAAGGCATAACAATCATATTGTCAACCCATTGAACACTTGTTTAACTAAAACATCAACCGGTTTGTTTCATTATGACCCGGTTCTTAGATTTAACTTTTAGTGGATCTTCAAAATTCCCAAAATGCCCTTATAGGCAAATATTTCTTATTTATCCAACCATAGCGACACCACTTGATTTAAGTCCATTGCTTTTAACTCTATGACTTGTTTGGAACCCTCTAAAACCTTACGGATTTAGATTTTCATCATTCTTGAGATTTCTCTAGGTTTAGCCAATTCTAAGTGCATTAGCGAGTATAGACATAGTTATGGAAATAACTGACTAAATTGGCACCCTCGCTTGTGGATGGTTTTAGTACTCACATTACTTTGCCCGAAGGCGTTTATTTAACTACGGACTTACCAGGTGCGCTTGCTCCATTTTCATGCCTTGTTGATTCCATTCCATAATACCTTGGCATCATGTACCATATTCTCAACATGGTTATTTGTGGAAGAATTTCTTTGACACACATTAAGTATTTGGTATTCAAATGGTGACGCATCACCATTTGATACATTTTACAAAACACATTGAATGCAACATTAGACCTTGGTGCTTTGCATAAACTTTATGTTTCGATCTATTATACAAGTTGTAATCCATTTAAATGCATCTCTCCTTTTTCTTACAACAAATCACATGTTTAATGGTTATAAAACATGTTATTAGATAACTCTTCGTGATTTGATCCGTTTGGTGAATTCCACCACTTGAGTGTGACACATCATTTCATCGATTGTTATTAAACAAGTTTCTACTGGATTTCACCCCCCTAGACCCATCAGTGGGTTTCAATACTTGGGGTCCTACCTTTATCCCATACTCGATACTCATTCAATAATATGCAACACATATCTATCATGTTTATGTCTATTAGCGTAAGTAACACTTACCTTGTATTCACTCTCATTTCCTTGCAATTTAGGCTTGTATTCGCTTGACCCGTTTGCTTGTTGATCCATTTCTTCCAAGCTTGCAGCTAGCTTAACAATACCAACCTTCACTATACTCATAAGATGGATCAAGTTAGTCATCATGTCCAATAACTAACACATCTCATGAGTTTATTTTCACCGTTATATCACATTCCAAGCTCGGGTCAGTTTGACTTCTATAAGTCAAATACCCATAGAATGATCATGTGCAGTATCAATTTCCCAATCATCATTAGGCTACATTTTCGCAATGGTGTGATTTATATTTTAGGCATGTTTTTCACGTTTTATATGCGAGTAATTCCATGATTACCCAAATTGAGTTATCACCCCAATTTGCAAATAAGGTCATTGGGGCATTTCATCAAACACATTATAGGCATCATTTAACCATTTAGTTTCTAACTCTATAAGTTTCATGTCTGTTACCATTATCTATCCTATTTGTAGTCATTAGGCATTTTCATCACCCAAAGCTTACTCATTCAATTTTTCACATTATAACACACAACGATTTATATTACAAGATAGATTTCATGATTAAGGGCCAAGACCCATTTTCTCCATTTCACCTCAAGAATCTCAACACATATTTAGTTGTAATTTAGCACCTATATAACGTTTTTAGGCATAATTTAGGTCCCCCATCACAAGGGTAACCTTCAATTATCTAAATATCACAATCACCCTTTTACCTAGATTTCTCCTCAAGTTTAAACATGAGGATTTCATTAATACACATTTTTTATCACATATTATAGTCCTTATAATGTCTAGTAACATATAGAAACCTTTAGATAACAAGAAATCACGTTCTTATAACAACCCTAGAATCATCTTCTTTTATAATCCATGGATTTGATTAATTAAAAGAGCTCTAGAGTTACCTTAGGATATTTAGGACACTTATTGAGCAAGAATTTCATCATGCATTAGCAAGAACCTATGATTTTTGCAGGATTTGGAGCTTAATTGGATGATGCTCTCTTGTGTGTGTTTTTTAGTGTGTAAGTGACGATCAGGAGTGTGTGTTCTCACACACTCTTTTACTTTTAACCCTCTTCATTTTACGTTTGATCAATTGTCATGTTTAGCCCTTCCAGATTATTGAATAAGTATTTAGTCTTTACTAATCAAGTTAGAATTTTCAAGGTTCCCACATGTGTTTGTAATTAACAAGACTTGATTATGTCTCGTTTTATTATCCTTAAAACGTTCCTTTTTAATAATAGGCTCAATATTATATATATATATATATATATATATATATATATATTGATCCCGCCTATTAGCGTAATTAAACGAAACGGGTTTGTGGGGTGTTACACTAGCTCTCGTTGGTACAAAGCCGTTAACTTCTTAGAGGGTCCCCCGTCACACATGATGATGGTATGTGAGATAATTTGGTACGGAAAGCGAGAGTTAAGAGAGGTGGAAGGGATTCCCAGTTGGTATTAAGCCTCTACATAAATTTTAGATGGTAAATTAGAGAACTCAGTGCTTAAACGAGTGGTTTTGCGGTGGTTTGGGAAGTGCCTAACAAGCAGGACTCAAACTTTCCAATAAGCTACATGACTTGTGCGCGTTAGGCTGACGGCACTTGTCAACCAGGAGAAGACCAGCTTACGGGCCAGCAGTCCGAAGACACCTTTATGGGGACTCATACACTTCCCCTACGTGTGACCCATTTAGTTGCCAGAACGTCATCCCTTATTTATTTATTTTCCCATCTTCTAACTCTGAAGGGACTGTTCAAACCCCGTTCTCCATATCAATAATTAAAACTGATACTACTTTTAGTGTAATTAATCTACTTATTCGGAGGGTTCCCAGGACTAGCGTGTCTTCTAAACCTACCATTTTTATCTTTTATTGTAAAACCAAAACCTTTTCAAAAAACTATTTTTCTTTTAGAATCCCTCCGTTTTGTTTTCTTTTTAAAACCCGATTAACAAATGTGATGGAAAGTAGAGTAGGGAAAAGTGTGTTATTTGGAATACAATACTTGGTATTTACCCTAGAAATCTATACTATGCACGTCAGCATCTGTACCTATGTGTTAGTTTTAGTTTATAAGTAAGTAATTATCGTTTACTTATAAATTTAAAACTTGTTAATGGTTTAGTAAAAATGCTCTTTTTCCAAAACAAAATTTTCAAAGGTTTAAATACCAAAGTTTTTGGAACCGAAAAATAATATCTTTTCTAATGACTAAAACCTGACACATTAATTAGTTAAGTGAGTCGCACTGTACACTATTATGTGTTAGTAACTGCATAAATGGTAATTTGGGGAATTACCGGGTCACGTATACGAGTCTTGAACCCCGAACGCTGGTGAAACAATAAAATACAAGTATTGTGTTTTGGTTCGTTTGGAAATTATGTGCAAACACGTGACTATGTGAAATTATGTGGAATTATTTGATCGTTGGTAGCATTATGTAATTAATCGTTATCGGTCCGTGACAGAGACCGGATGGGTCGAAACTCAAAAACATAATATAAGTACCTTGGTGGTATAATAATACGGTTATTATTATTAGAATTTATGTATAAGAATATATATATATATATATATATATATATATATATATATATTAAAACCCGAAAGTTATAAAGTTAAACTTGACAAATAATACTAGATATTTTGGACTAGTGCATGAAATTCTCAACCCAACCGTCCCCAACCCTCAGCATTCCATAAATTTTGCTTTCCATAAATTAAGAGATTTGAATATGGAGTGATGGGTTCGACCTCATGATGGTTTGCACCATGTGGGTCTTTTAAAAGATAGTATCTTCTTCACTTTTCAAAATCCTTCGAACCATAGGTTTCCAACACACTCACACCATTCACATTTCAACTTTCTAATATCATAATCTTGAAGCTCTTGAAGTCTTTAGATCATTTCATCAAGCGTTTAAAGTGTGTTTATGAACTATAAGTTCTTATATCTTGTTAATCTTGTTTATACTCAACAAAACTTATGTCCAAATCTGATCTAGATATATGTTACCATGTATAAACGAATCTATGGTAGAGAATATATGCTTGTTGATGATTTGATGATCTAAAACACTAGGTTGTATGCTAGATTCATAAGCTTGATAAAACTTGATGAATCTTAGTCTAAGCTTTGATTATGGATTGGAATATTAAAGTATTTGATGAAATCTAATTATGAGCAACTTGTTAGTATATAATCATGTTGGATTTTGATTGATTAGTGTCACTAGGATTCATTTTAGTAGTGATGATCCATGTTAGAAAAATTAACAGATTCAAATTCAATGAGTTTTGATCTATACCTTGTTGTTATGATATCCAAATTGAATGAGTTTTGATCCTAGAATGTTGTTCATGAAATAAGATTTCCAGAAATTCCAATTTGTGCTTGATTTGGATGAGTTTAAGTATTTCTTTTGGGATTTATAAAATTGGATGTCAAAACTGATTTCGGACAGCAAACTGAGGCAAATTTAAAGAGTCATAACTCTAGTTTTACAAATCATTAGACAATGAAATTTGGTCAGTAGATACATCTACAAGTTTCTAAGCTTTCCAAACTTTCCCAAGTGGATTCACCTCAATTGGATAAACGTATAATTTTTAGTAATTTTTCTACTAAACTGTCACCAACAACTCGTTTTTTATACTTGCCATGTTTATGAATTTTTCTTAAATTCTCAACAGTTTTCTATCATGAGGTAAACATAGTGGAAACACTATAAAACATTCTGTAAAATTTGGGAAGTCTATAATGTTCGTTTGGTATTTTATAAAAATTCATTTTTTTACAACCTATAATCTTCCAGAAAACACAGAATTGGGAAACTTTGTATATGTGCTTAATTGAGAGTTTTCTTAACTTGTATGTTGTATATATTTGTGTATATATGTGTGAATCTTTTATGATATGTACTATTACATGAAAACATAACCTTCACCAATGGGTCATCGGGTCAACTTGCTATATGCGGTCACACTTGGGTCACACTAACACACTAGAACTATGAGAATTTTTGAACAAAAGGATTTTTGTAAGTTCATGTGCATATACTTATAAGCTTAAACCTTGAAATACGAAGTAGTTAACGAGTCGCCTATCTTACACGTGGAGTTTGGACTTTTAACTCTGCGCAACCTAAGGTGAATTTCACTACTTTTCTAAAAGCATGCATCCCGGGTTTTGGGACAACATAATTCCTGGTTTGGAATTTCACAACTTTATTCCTGGTTTGGAATTACATAACTTAATCCTGGTTTTGGATTATGCAACTAGTTCCTGGATTAGGAGTACACAGATTTCGGGTTGAAATCTATTTATCTAGAATATTTCAGTTTAAACTTCATGTCTATAGTTGAACTAAACAAACAAACTGTATCACAGAAGTCCTTCACTTACACCGAAAAAATTGTCGGGTTTTGGCAAGCGGGGTAATAGTTGATAGCGCCACTAGGTTTGACAAATCTCACACCATACTGGAGCCAAGAGTAAACTTTTGACCTAAAACTTTATCATTGTTGGTAGACAATAATGGAAGGCACAACTGCTCATGTTAGCGAGTGCAACGTTCAAAGCAATTCGGTCTAGACATGTTTAGTGTCTTAACAGTGGGCTAGCTATCCATGACATGTCTTTTAAAAACTTATATATTCTACTTCTACTACTTGAACTTAACTTTTGGTTACGCAAACTTGTGAACTCACCAGTATGTTGATGATGTGCCATCATTTACACATATTTTACATATGTTTTTACCATCGGTTTTTAACATATTTATGCTTTTACCCTTAGAAAACAGAGCTAAATTGTTTCTAAAAGATAATTGCAGGTATTTGGAAGCAATAAGCAAAAAGGAGGTGAAACTGGCACAAAGGGAAGGAAATTGAAGACTTTGCAAACTACAGCAGATAGTGCACGGTCGTGCTCTGGCGTGCACGGGCGTGCCCACCACTTGGCACGGTCGAGCTTACCTATGTGTGCACTACAAGGCTCCAACCGACCAAGACTGACATGCAGTTACGATACGTGGACGTGCAGGGGCGTGCTCCCTCCGTGAGCACGAGCGTGCTTGAGACAAAACTGCTCGAAAGGACTTCTAGTGCCAATGGACAGGACCTGACTGCTGAGCCCGAGCGTGCCCACCTTGAAGCACGGGCGAGCTTGTCCTGGCAGCTCTATAGGAGGCCTTCAATTCACTCTTCATTTTGGCGTCTCATTCCACCCGATTCTCTCCCACATTTATGTTATTGTAGGGTCTTGTAAGTGATCTTTGGAGCTTGGGATCACTCCGTAAACACTTAGATCAAGTGAGCTTTGAGAGAAACCACACACAATCACCCAAATACTCTCCAAATCCTCTATCAACCCTCACCATGTTTTCACACCAAATTAAACTTAGTGAACCTGTTGTAATGCTATTATTTGGCTAAGATTGTTAGAGTGTTGCTAGGGTGAAGACTCTCTTGGTATGGATTTATATATTTTATGTTTATTTTGAACGATTTTTGTGTTTTCATTAATTCTTTCTACTCTTTCTTTGTTTGACGAATTATCTAATCAATCAACTAGTAATCCTCAACTATCAAAATCTCAGTTGGTCGGTACGATCTTTATACTTTGGTCCTAGTGATAGCCAAGGCTTAGTTGAGCGACTTAGCTTCATGTTCTATGTGTTAGATTTGGCGCAAACTATTGATGCACTATTATGTGGACGTCACTGTCGAATAGACTAGGGTTGAGTCTTGTATGGTATTACATGAGATTGTGGTGATCCATAATGGCATTTTATGGATCTGATGCATTTGTAAATATAGACCAAAACTTAAAGTTTGGTTCGACCTTAGAGATGGGGCGAACCTGCAGAATTTGCAGGTTCGACCTAGCTAAAGGGGCGAAAGTAGCTTTATGGTTTGGACTATAAATAGCAATCTCATGTGTTGGTTTTCATTTGAAGATTTGAGTTTGTGCTTAGAATGCTCTCAAGAGGGGGGGGGGTCATGCCCGACCTCCCCCGGCACCGAGATAGATGTTTATCCTACTGATGACAGTGTCTGTAGCCGTTTCTGTAGTAATACGAATTTGTGATGACATTGTTTTCGTATGTTTCTGTCTCGTCTCAAATCTCCCGTCTGAAACCGAGTTGTTTTCGCTTAATCGATCTGTGAATTCGGTTTTTATCCGGATTCTCACAAACCAAGAATTGGTGAACCAGTGTTGGAAGCAAACGGTCTATATTTTCTTCCGTTACTATATTGCCGCAAAATTAGTAATTGGCCAATCACTTTTTAAAAAATTAATTAATTCAAGTAGGTGATGAGCGTAAGCGGGATGCTGTGTCGCCAAATGCCGAAAAAACGTTACAAGTTATGTATAGTATACATCCAAAATCCTTCCGTAAGTCACATAAGAAAATCGGTTAAAGTTTGTGGACGTGGCATACATGTAAGGATTTGCAAAGAAATCATGAGAAAGATCAATGTTTAAAAGACATCCATCTAATAGCAACATCCTATATACTTTAATCCATTTAAAGCATACAAGTAAAGAAAAAACAAGCATAAGAGTGAAATTTCTACAACTGCCATCTTCAAGCTTTCTCTTTCTAAATCTCACAACTTCAAGTTGAAGAGAAATGAAAGATAAGTACTTTGAAACTCTTATGGAGCCAAGGAGTCATTATCGCTCATGTCACTCTTCTACTTCCTTCAAATCGATCATACTATCTTTGTTGAAGAGAGGAAACATGAAGAAAATGTGAAATGTCACCCATAAAATTAAGTAAGTTTTTAATTAAAATTCTCATATGTTTATTCTGAAGTCATCATAAGGAAATGGAAGCAACCCCACTAGTAGCTTTGTATTACTCAATGCCCACACCTTCTAACATGCTACTGTACTGCTTCTTATTGGTAGTATGGTACTATTAATATATGGTTTCCATCCTCTTCTATGAAGAAGATAGAAACATTATCCCCCATATCCATTGATCCCCATCTGTCTAACGAGCCAACTACACATATCATACATTTCTTGTGGGATTGTGTAGTGACCAAGCCTATATGAGAAACCAAGTCAGTGACACTATAAACGTACGACATGTAAAAGGTGCCATTTGAGAAAAAAAATACCCGTTGTAGGTACAAAACGTTATGTTTTGAAATCCGGAAGAACGTAAAATCTCTGCAGATTTCTCCCCAAGTTTGTGTTCAACTACATCATCAACTGAAAACAACGAAACTTTACAGTCAACTACTTAGATGGATTAACAAAAACATCCTTTTGGTCCTTTTTTCAAATTAGGAATATTATTCTTTTGATGGTAAATTATAGTTTTAGGAAATCAATTTAACACTTACAAACTAATCATGTATGTTATACCATATTTATCATGTATATCATTAATGTTACTACTATAGTGTGTCTAGTATGCACAACCCTTAGACTATCATTTAACTTGTAACAAAAATTTGTACACAAAGTTTCAAGATTAAACATTTTATGATGTGTAGGAGGTTCCATATGACCTAGAAATCGAAATTATACATTGTAAAAAGCTTTATGTGTAAGGGATTTCTAAAATCTAAAAGTCGTGATACACTTTCAGATCAAAAATAATTTGGTGGCTCAATCCGAATTAATCAATCGGATAGTAACTTAGAGTTTCAAGAATCAGGTATGTGATTTTTCAAACCAGTAGTTTCTGACCAAAATTGATTATTTGTATTTGTAGGGTTGGAGCTAAAAAACCGCCTTCGGTAAATATTTTTCGAATTCAAAATACAACAAATTTTGACCAAATATCCCTTCGATTTTGATTTTTTTCATACTCGATCAAATTCAAACCAGATGCTCTGCCCCTTAGACCCCACTTCGATGAGCCCCCCCCCCCCCCCCCCCTCACCCCCACCCCCACCCCCACCCACGCGGCCGTTTCCACTTGAAGCTCCCATTGATTTAATGGCTTCGCCCCTTGGAACCAAAGAAGTTCCCAAATACTTAGAGTTGTAATCATCTCAAACAAGTAAACACTCCATACCTCCTTAATTGATGCGTGTTACAATCCAATTTTTGTCAACAAAGCAATCTAATTTCATTAAAATATCTAACATGATGCAAGGCTTTTATAAGTATTTTATCAAATTTTAAAGTTGAAAAGGTTGTGTGCCCGATTTTAAAGCTGAATATAAAGTTAAATACCCGAGTATGTGTACCATGTGTTTCCATTTGAAGGGGATGAGTTTGAGAGAACTCTGGTCACTTCAAACTTATTGTGGTAGTATGTTCTCACTCGACATTTCCTTTTAATTCAAACGTTTGCCGATATCTATTCTAATTTAAATCAAATCAAATTTTGAACATATTTTTCTTTTCTAAATCAAAGGAGTAGAATGTACACATAACCATGTATGTCAATGTAAATGTTTTACCAAGGCTCCATTTATAAAACATGAATATGATGATTCATACCTTATAAAATGTTATAGTGTGATTCATATTTGCCTTTTAATGCTTGGATAGATGGCTAGAAGTCCCATTTCGATCGGTTGGTGGTGTGATCAATCAACCCCAATTGTAAAAGATTTGTTTCAAAATGTGAAAATTTAAAAAAAAAAAAAGAAACAGGACTATACCATATTGTCCTATGGCAAAACAATGCCACATTTTAACATGTACTCAATTTTAAAAATTATTTAAACCACGTATCTATAATTTAAAAACTTATTTTCTTAACAATTTAATCAGATGTAAAAAGCTAAATGTCTTGTAAAAGTTATATATTAAGAAATATTAACCATTTAAAGGTCGAATTAAAGGTATTCATAGATTAAAACATAACATCAGGAATCCTATATGTATTCTAAGTTACCAATTAAAATTGTTATATGTTATATTGTTATACATAAATATAATTGGCACATTACAATTTGAAGGTATGATTAAACACACAATACTTTTAATCTAAAAAGGATAAGAAGTAAGGTGTTGATATGTAACACATAAGTAAACAAGATGTTGTATCAGTATACTCTTTACATATCAACATCTTGTATTACATATCAACACCTTACTTCTCACCATTTTTAGGTTAAGAGTATTGTGCACGGGAACCACCCTCATACAATTTGACAGTAAAAAAGAATTATTATTTATAATTTCATTTAAACGCTTAATCATATAATTATAAGTATGTCATGACACTACCTGAAAACTTCACCTTTTCCTACGCCAATTTCCATCAGAAATGCGTCGAAAAAATGTTTCCGATGCATTACAACTGTTTCCAAGGCATTTCCGACAAAATGGTATGTGATACAAATGGGGATATATAAATATATTTGTTCTATTACAAGTTTTTAAGTTAGAAAGGAAAATAAAATAAAATAAAAAACTAACAGACCAAAATTATAAAAAAAATGATGGATATATAAAAGTGTATAAAAGTAAGAATTATGGCTTGGGTTTAATATGGAAAATATTTTAAAAAAAATTTGAATGGGCAATATGGTTGGTTTTGCATTGCATCAAAGAATCCTCTCTTTTTTTTTTTTTTAGTTAAATCACATAAAAGAAGAATATAGAGGTTTGATTAAGACCTCACTGGTTGACATACTTATCTCAAAGAGTCAAGTTGTGCCAACACAAGAAATTAAAACTAAAAACAAAACCAAATGACATCAATGAAAGAAAATCAAGACTTCATGTTACAGAATACAAAACCAATGTGGCAACTCCTTCCATATAATATATATAAATTTTCTATTCTAATCAATATCAACAAATCATCATACATTTAATTTGTGAGAACCACCAAACATCAGAATTTGAGTTTGTGATCCACATTACATAACTTTTGGAAAAAGATCAAGGTGAAGTACCCAAATTCCCAATTTAAACAAAATTCCCATGTCAAATAATTGTTTACAGACCTCTTTGAGGTCACGAACCTGGTTAAGTTGATAGATAGATGGACCACCTATACATGCTATCAAGATTTACAAACTCCTCGGTGATGTGAGAACGATGCTCACACAATAATTGAGGAAGTTAAGCCCGCCGTAGAGGGCCTAACAATACATTGCTATACTATTGAGCGTCAAGATTTCCCTCGTGACACACAAAGATAAGTGCATCACTAACATTGTTCAAAGGTAATTAGTTGGATGAACTGAACCCAATACTTTTCAAAACCTGAGCTGTGATACCATGTCAAGTCACCAACATCTAGAAGCTGAATTGAAGCTGGTAGATAAAGGGGCCCAACAATAATATCAAGCTTCAACACTCTCCAACTAGGTCTAGTTTTCTCTACTCCACTGCAAAACAAGTGAGTAGGCACAACTAAATAGTTTGAAGATTAAGGAAATCTAGACCAAGTAGAAAATGATAAAACTTTAATTAGGAAAGTTAAAAATTGCCATAAAGTATTCTAAACTGAATAAAATAATGGTACTATGATACATAAAGAGAAATATATTAACTGCAAAACAGTTGTTGAGGCATTGCTAAAAATAGTGCTTCTAGCATTAGGCTTACAAACATGAGACCCTTAAGGGACACTTCCCTAGCGAAAGGTTATTCTCCAAACACAATTTATGAAGTGCTTTGCCTACAAGTGTTACTAACCAGTTATTAGTATTATCTTGAGCCAAGCATTCATCACAAAGGCTATGCCAAAACTAATATACTATCCTAGATTGATTTACATAAGCTTCATTAAACTAGATTAAAACATACAAGTCATCTCAAAGTTAATGTTTTTATGTTGGTATTAGTCATGCACTAGTTCTTCCTATCCTAGAGATGAATTAATCTCAGTTTGCCACATAATATTTTAGCAGGTGATTGCAACTATCATAGCTTATTTATTAGATGAAAACTTACCTTGGATGGTAAAGAGTTGTATTTGATAGTGGGTTTGACATAATAATTTAGCAGGTGATTTTTCCTAGAAGATTCTAGGATTGTATTAGACCAGGCATCAAAACAATAACTAAAGATTTTTCCTACAAATGTAGATGAAGAATAGAATGTAATTTAAAAAAACTGTCCATTGGCATCTCTTGTACTTTTGAAGTAGCTAAATTCAAGGATTTTCCTACAATTTTTAAACTAGGGGCCTCTCATGTACTTGGATCAATAGGCATCCTAACCTGCACGCCAAGTTCGCATGAACAACATTTATGAACAATGTAAATATATACGATATATATGATATAAACCAATCGACCTAAAACAAGCAAATGGAGAGAATTCATGCAACTAATATTATGTTTTGAAGCGCTAATTCCGTTCATAGCAGCCTGCAAGTGTCTAGGATTCATGCATTTATGAACAAGACAATTAAAGATATATACCATTAACACGCAAATAAATACCTTGTCCATGGCAGACCAAAACTGCGAGTGCGGCTGCACGCCTACCAGCTTCTTGTGATGCAGGGACTCTGCTTCTCACAATCCTAGAATTAGTTAATATGATCAGCACTATATTGTTAACCAAATCATAAATAGATAGCAAATTTGTTAAGACAAAAATTAAACCTCGAACATGGGAGCCAGCCACTAAGAGCCACAGCCACGCTGAGATTGATTGGGTACCGGTTTCCATTCCCAAATTGTCCAATAGCACGGCATGTTGCAGAATAGAGAGCCATCGCGGCCCCCATACTGAAGCCCGCAACACCTAGCTTAACTGTAAATGGGAAAACTCAAGGTCAAACAAGTCCAAAAAGATAAAAAAGTTGACAAGTTCCCTTAGCCAATACTTTGTTCTTAACAGTTCAAAGGTGCTGGCACTACCGGCCACTTTCATCCTTCAAAAATTTTGTGGACTCAATCATATAACATTATATTAACAAATATCAAAATGTTTTAAACAGCCCCATATTCTAGTTAATAGTGTGCTTACCATAAACTGATAGTTGAAAAACAGGATGTGAACAGACAATTTTTTTACCACTTATGGACATGAACAACTGAAACTTACTATCATCGCGCTCGTTGGACAACATATTTACTATATGTGCAGCTGAAGCATCTAAGCCCTCCACGTCATCCGTAGCATTGTCTGACAAGTCTTCAATATCAAACCCTAATAATGTTGGAAATATGGTTATACGCTTAAAGATAGTAACAGTTACTATCCTCATAATCTGTGCATAGAACAAACTGAAAGCGCTATCAAGAAAACTTATGTCTCTATTAATTTATAACATCTTTCTCTTGACATAAATAAAAATTTTCCCCTTGAACACAATGCGCAAGACTCGCCAAGTTAAATGTCGATAATAGATAATGGATCTAATGCAAAATAGTGAAGCACTATAGGCTGATGGTTCTAAAAAAACTATATAGAAGATTATAGACTTACATGCAGTTGACGGATTTCCACCAAACAAAGTTATGGGACGAGTTGGGGCAGTTGGGCAGATCCACTTAATCTAAATTGTAATTAAAAAACAAATATAATCATATGATAAAGTGTACATAGTTAAAAGTATAATTGTTTTTCGTTGAAAATGACGAAATATACTAATTCTTACATTTGGAATAGGAAGTGATTCTAAGAACTGGGTCCAACTGTTACAAAAAAAGATGGCGAAATGAAAAGCCGAGCATTAAGAAATACGGCGAAACGTCAGATGATAGCAATAGGATTGTTTCCATTCTTGGTCATATATCAACTACTTTCCCAAAATGGAAAACATAAATCATATATACAAAAGATGTCCCTTTTAGTTCTCACAAGGCATGGAGAATTGGTCCAAGGGTAAAGGGCTTTGCCTACAGAATCATCTCTACATATCTCTAAACAACAGAATAGATTCACTAAACAAAAAGTTGGTACTATCCTTTTTCTAATGATAGGTCAGGTATTGATTCCTATATTAAAGCAAGTGATGCCCTAACAGTCACTACTTTTGGGCATCAGAATCACAATAGATTCCACTTTGTGATGTCCGGTGAAATTTTAAACGCTTCTTTCGTTGAAAGTTTTGGAATAGAAATTAGGATAAATTACAAATTATGTTTTTTATGTTTGGGGTCACTTGCAGGCGATATCGTTTAACTTCAATAAGTACACTGAGCGTTCCATAAAATTCACATATATGTATTGTAACATTCTCCTCCGTTAGCCTTGCATCCGTCTATTTTTCCATTTAAAAAGGCATGTTCCCGTCATGAGGGCATACTAACAGACGAGAATGCTACAATATGTCAGATTTATAGACCCGTTGTACTTATTGAAGTCAAAGGACATCGCCTACAAGTGACCACAAACATAAAGGGCGTAATCTATAATTTATCCTAAACACTACTTGGTTAGTTCAATCATTTAGACTGATTGTTTTGGTCCACAAAACGGCCCAAGTTTCTTACTATGTAAGGGAATTTTGGACAGATTTTTTATAGTCATTAGTTGCGAAGAGTCAAAAGTCGGAACTTACCAACAATTACCCCCAAAACCAACAATTACTCAAAAAAAAATACTAACACTAAAGATCCTAAATCATCACACAATTCAAATCAAACAATCATCATCACCTTGATCCCATTTCACCAATGCCATGTAACCAAACGATAGTTGCTTGGTGGGTTCCTCTGGGCCTGACCACATACGTCCTTCCAAACTCAAACGTGTGCCTTCCGACATTCCTACTACCTGAAACATTGTGTCATGAATGCTTACACACCCTTAAATTGTAGTTATGTAAGTTAATGATGGCCTTTTAACAATTTTAATTAGTTTGGTGCTGGAAGAGACTAACCAGAACCTATATTTGATCTGTTGTAGCTCATTGTCTTAACTCTTAATTATTGCACTATGTGAAAAATATTTCCAAATTGCAACAACCTGTAAGAGCACCCAGCAATGAAAACTTGAATATAATGAAGACCCTTAGAGTATGTATTTATAATATTAATTGCTACAGCCGTGAATCCGAATCAGCTACTCCAAACTACACCAGTTATACCGGCCTGCAGCTACCTGCCAAATGTAAATCTGATCTGCTAAAACTAGATGGGTCCCTTATGTTGAAAGTGGTAGAAGAATGTTGCAATGCACATATAAAAGAGAATACATTCTTGTTTAAAGTGGTAGAAGAATGTGCTTTAACAGTGACATCCTGAGAAGTGAGAATATAAATCCGCGTAGAAGAAGTGTGCTTACATGTCTATGTAGGATAAGAATTTTAGCATCCGAAAGTCATATCTTAAAGCACACGCTTTTCAGACGGAACAAATGATCACATATCCACTTGCATGTACATGACTTACACCCACTTAAATTTCATCAACACCATATGGTAATGTGAGTAGTTATAATTAATAATCTTTAATTAAGTATAAGCATCAAAGATTACTTGAATGAGTTATAGCAATAGTCAGACTGTCAGATGGGAGGTTTCTTGGGTTGCCAAGTTCGAATCCTGATTTAGAAGCAAAGAAGTTACAAATTTATTTAGAGGAATCCATGTCAAATAAGTTAATTATATATGATGTAAAATAATTACAAATGCAACAACAGGTACCACATTGAAGGTTTTTAATACAAGCTTCAATGTGGTGTGTTCATAACAAAGAAACACCACAAGATTGTGGATAAATATCTCATTATAGAAAATGATATTAGCTAAACATGAAAATAAACAAAAACACAAGATAAGTCCTTCAAATCTAGAAGGATAAAAATCTAACACTCAATTTTCTATATATGAATAATCCTTGAACCTAGCACCCTATTTATGTTAAGACTTCGTACACTTAATAAGGAATGAAAGATCCTGAATGTCACTACAGTTGCTCACTTCCCTTGGGTTTGATCAAAGAGTGAGGCTTTGAGTATTAAAAGCACCATTTGACCCTAAGATCGAAATTATGTTTTGATTCATTCTTCAATGAATAAAAAAATTTTCTGCATTGAGATTGATACTTAAATACCCACATTAGTTGATTGATCAAAAACTAAGTTTAATAGCAGACTCAAGAAACATGTACCTTTTCGGGTAGATATTCCAGCGATGATGAAGATGTACGAGGCCACACATCGTCTTCTCCGTCTCCATGATCCAGATCTGCAGAAGAAAAAAAGGAAAAGAAAGATGGATGGAGGCGACTGCCAGGAGTTCCTCCCATCACAGACACAAAAAGTGCGATAGGCTCCAACATGTTCCCTAGGGTTGGAGGTGAACCTCTCAAATAGGGAACTAATGGGCCACCATCACAGGCCCCTAACTACATGGGCACATAGCCCATTGGCACCAAGCCCAGTTAGGGGGTTGCCTCCATAAAACCCTCAGCCCAGTAAGGTTAATACAAGCTACATTGCAATGGGTATCGTTATTGGGTTAATAACAAATAATATATATTAGTATAAATAACGTCGGGTGTTGAATGGCTTGACTGAGTCGGGACACACCTCGTCATGTCCCCCTAGTGTAGTATCATGATTAAAATGATGGTGCTAGACTAGAAGAAACTCGTAGTCCTATAGTAGATATTGTCTCATCAAATAAGTTATGATGGAATCAGGCGGCGCGTGACAAATATTTGGTTAATCGACTGTCTATCCGTGTTTTTTATTTGTTTTCCAAGTACGCATAAAGGTAGCATGCTGAATCGCAGCGTTATAGGGCGTCTTAAGGTTTGAAATGTGATGGTCGCACTAAGATTGAATGTACTTGAGCATGAGTATTCTGACTACCAATGCGCAGTCTGGATGATATAGTAGAGTATGCGCGCGCGATGTCTTTCATGTTGTTTGATACAATATAACTTGTGCACAATTGATGTGTCTTGTATGTTGTTTGATTTGTAGATATTTCCTGGTTTGATTAGGGTCAACCCGTATCATACCTGGTCCTGCCCCAGTCTGGTGTGATGGTCGATATTGAGTATGACGCCAGACTAAAAATGTTGTCAAAGGAATGAAAAATTGGATTCATGTGAATCATGCCAAACATATTATACAGTGACATCCAGCTCGGGTTGCCCGGTTCATTAGGGAATTGTGAGATTCATTTGTACCGCACCTTATTAATTGGTAGGAGTATAAAAGGTATCCTTATGATAGCAACATAATGATGACAGGCCAAAACGACGTCCGACGGACTGTTACATCCGAGTGTATTTCACTAGGTAGGATGTAGCCTGAACTTTGTTTTGCCGGACCCATTATTTGTTATCATCGGATTTCTGTTTACCCTATTGTGAGGGGTGGTTTGTGGTAGCACGCAGGCTATGCACATTTGAGTAAGATGCGTGATCCAAATTGAGACCTAGTTTTGGCATGTTATCCAAAGTTTTGACTTGAGTTTTCACTGTGGCGCATAATATAGCAGAATGTTGTGCGCGACCTAATAATGTTGTAGCACGCATGATAATGCGTTATGGCGCTGGGGCAGCTGTGCTCCGAGTACCAGACGGCATAAAGGATCTTAGTTGAGTATCAAAGTGTTCCTTAAATTTCGTTTTGTGAATGAACGCTTGCTGACATATAAAATGTTTTGCAACACAGGTGACGTTATTGAACACGTGTATGAGTTATCAAATGGCGTTACTTGCCGCGTGTAATGGGTTATTTATTTTACTCATAAAAGCCATGGCATGTGGCGCGAAGTTCACCGGAAATAATTTGACATAGAAATTCATCCGCCAGTAATGGCTTGTTGTAGGCGCCCACGGGAGGTGACGGGGAAACAGTTACCCGTCAGTGGTAGCGCTACAAGGAACGTTACTCGTAAATGGTGATACAACGTATCCGCTTGCCATACATGGTGAGGAAATTAGAGTCATTCCTCTTATTGTAATGGCATATCATGGAGAATCATTCGTCGCAGGCTATACGGCGTAAAAAGTCAACCACCGCATGTAGCATCACAAGGAATTCACCTCGTTGCAGATGTCACGCCATAGAATGCAGTAAGCCGAAGGCAATATGTCACATCAATCATTTAGTGAGGAAAGACAACTTTAAATTCCATGCTGAGTAGCCCGCCGAGTGACGTTCCGTGTTGTGTTCTTGCATTTGGTTCAACTTAACAGTTGTACCCATGTTTGGAGACGACCGTATGATATATATATATATATATATATATATATATATATATATATATATATAGATACTTTAGAGCTCTACACCACCATGTTTTGAGTACCCGCTTTCATTCGGAGTGAAGCCTAGATCAGATGGCGGCCACTTTGGACTCGCGGCTTTGGCGGTATGATTACGATAGGTATGCCCATCGCCTAGGTCATGTAATAAGGTTGTTATGGTTGAACAACTTTTGTGTTCTCCTGTGCAAACTCGATCTTTGTTGTCAAAATGAATGTTAAAATAATTAATAATGACAACCTTATGTGATGAGTTGAGTTATACTCCCCTGTTTCGAGGAATCTCATGGACTTAAATATTTAAGCTGTAGAAACTTTGACATTAATGTCTGTTGGTTTCCATGAATTGTACAGTCCAGGTGTTGTAAAGCGATAATGCGATTAGGTGAGAACCTGCCTTCAATTTAGGTGTACTGGGCCTCCTCCATGTCCGGTTTCAGGAGCATTGTGTTGTATTCTGCCATGGTCGGTTTAGGCGTGTGGTGGCGTAGAGGTGGCGCAAACGATTATCAATGACGCGCAGCGGCCTAGATATCATTTGCTTTGGCCAGTTTCAGACGCGTAAAAGGCGGCAGCCCGGGAATAGTCCATCGCAACCGTTTATCCCGTTTACCTATTCCATGTGCCGGAGACGGCATGACACATAATCGTATGCCAGTGGTGGCATGACGAATAAAAACTTACGTACCAGATATGGCGCGCGATAAATAATGTCGTATGCCGGCGGCGGCGTGACACATAAAACCTCATGCACCGGACATGGTGCACGACAAATAATGTCGTATGCCAGTGGCGGCGTGACAAAAAGGTAAAATTGTGCCAAAGAGCTAACACGCCGAAGATGGCGCTCAACCATTGATATCCAATTTGCGGTTCCTTTGTATTTGTAAAATATGTTTCAAAATATAAAAAGATATGCATATATCTTATTGAAATAATCAAAGAACCTTCATGTACATTGCGTGAGGTGATCACAGTTGTTTTCACTTTGATTGACAAAGGTGTCATAAATTTGTTTTATTTATGCACCAAAAAGGTATTTGAGATAGAATCATAAATGATTTGATAAACTCTTTGCGTTTGCTTAGCAAAGCAAATAATTGACCTGACTCTTAAAACAAATGTCAAAAGATTTTAAACTCGATTAAGAATATCAATGGTTGTGCATAGGTTTAATATATTTATAGACAATCATATGTAACTGTTAAGAAGATTTAATGGAAGAGAAAGATCATGTACCAAAATTGAAGATATGTTTATCCTTCTCAAGCGAAGAATCACATATTATGCCGTAGTGTGTAAAAACCTTGGATCTCTACAGGTCCCCCAAGTCTATTGCAGCTCCCATGCGTAAGTGTTAGTGTATCTTGAACTTTAAAATAAGTTGCTAGATAATAAATAAGCAATTTGCGCAATTTGTGCAATCATAGTAAGCAGGATGGGTTGACTTTAAACTTCCCTCAATAAGAGTATTATGCGCATTTGATGCGGTATTGCCTCCAATACCCTAACGAGGATGAAACACGCAACTGATCTATACCATACTCCGCGGTTACGTCTTTTTACGTTTTACGTCAGGCGGGAGCCATGCTCCGCGGATACGCGAAGACCCTACCAACGAGTAGGAGTTACCGATAAGCACGGGATTACGAATGAGCGGGGAGTTACCGGCTTGCACGGAGTTACCAAGTAGGAGTTACCGATAAGCGCGGGATTACGAATGAGCGCAGAGTTAGTGGCTTGCACGGAGTTACCAAGTAGGAGTTATCGATAAACGCGGGGTTAACGAATGAGCGCGAAGTTACAGGCTTGCACGGAGTTACCAAGTAGAAGTTACGATAAGCGCGGGGTTACTGGCTTGGGTGGAGTTACCAAGGTAGGATCAAATGTTACAGCGCGTGGCTGAACCTGGAATTCGTTACTCAAGGATCCCTTTCCATAAGGCTCTATCATTCCTTAGCCCGCAGGGCAGGTACATCATACGCGGAGCGGAGCGGAATAGAGCTTATTATTTGCGGGGCTGAATCCCTCCATCGCGGAAAAGTGGATGGCTGAATCGTTGAAAAGTTGGTGACATGCATATGGATGGCGTGAAAGCCGGTTACGCAGAGGTGGGTTGGTGTAAAACCTGGATGAAATGAGGCGGTTTAGCTTGAAGGTGGGTCGGGAGGAAACGTCATGAGTCGTGCGAAGAGTGGGCACACGAAGACACTGAGGCATAAAACCGAAGGCGCGAACAAGGAAACACAAATAACAGTGGCGCGAACCTAGCGGCGCAGAAGCCAGTGCTCTGAAGTCGCGCGGCTGAATAATGTTATCTTGTGAGCAAGTAGTGAAGCGGCGCATAGTGTTGTACTTTTGTTATACCATAATAGTCCCCTGGTTTAGCGCTACTAAGTTAGGTCAGTAACTATGAACTTGATTAACAAATGCTAATAAACAACATGTGTGATCTCGCATGAAGCACGTTATATGTAACATGTGGTCGACTAAAGCACCAACGAATCTCAAGTTCAGGTTTTTTATTTGTGACAGGCCCGTGATTAAAAATATAACACAAGTAAATAAATCACGTTCCTTTCACTGCTGATTTATTTACTCAGCCCCGGCCCGTAACGCAATGTGCTACTTACCTTCGAGAACAGGCGCCGCCTTAATATTTCGAGTATGGATTTTAGAGATCCGACAAACCAGAAGATTGTATGCGGACGCGGGTCGTGAAAACCGGTGTCGCGGAGGGTGGTCGTGCCCGGGCGGTCTGCTTGGATACGATCAAGTGAAGAGACGGATTAATTATGCGTATTAAGTGTTAAATGATTTCGACTTGCCCGCCATCTAAGAGCTGTCTATGAAGGTTGATGGCAAGGGCATATTAGCATTAACGGAAATGTCAACATAAGGGAATATACTGATTATACACAAGTGCCCCATCAAATGCCAAGTATGATGAAGTTGCTTGCTTTATCTTGGTTGCTTCCCCCTTGTATTTGTATTTTAATTAAACACGAATGCTCTGGCATGTATGTTTAATTTTTATAATGTTAAGGGGTTAATATTGCCTGACTCAAGTGTAAATAAAGCTTGTGGTTGCTAGCTGACGTAAGCTCATACTTTTAGTGGGAAATACGTCTGTGATTTGACCAATGTCTTGTCCGTTTAACAGTCGCTGGCTATGGTAAGCATGGACGTGGAGCCGCTTGTGATAAGTGTGGTGCCTTAAGCGGTTACGCCGGTTATAATAGCCCATGTTCCTGCTAAAGTGGCAGGGTTGCCAATGTAGGCATACATGCGCATTACACTCCTGCAAAAGTGTGTGCCATGCTCGGTGATCCTTAGAGGTCATTTTGAGCGTTTTGTATTTCCCTTGGTGTATATTTTCGTATACGTTTTGGACAAGTACTTGGTTTTTGAATCGTAGTGGTTTTTGCATATCTTAAGATAAAGATATCCACTTTTAGCGCTATAAAGTTCAGTAGCATTGCGGATTTTTGTTCGCTGCTAGCAGTAACTTGTAATGGATGTGTCTATCCGATTATAATGCAGTGTAATTACAGTTGTGTATGCATTTGTGATCTCTTTACTTTTAGTGTTAATCGGTGTACTGAAGAGAATAAGTTAGTGACTGTAATGTAGTCGTTATTCGAATAGTCTAGAAAGTGCGTTATTGCAACGATCTAGAAAGTGTGACAGTGCAGTAGACGTTTTCTGAAAAACGTTAAAGGTCCATAAATGCATGCATGTTTTCTAATGGTGATCAACAGACCGATGTGTACTCGCGTATACTAAGGAATTCTGTTATGGGGTGTGGGACTTCCCGGTTGGGCCTCCTCTTACCCTGGGGTTGTGCTTGGCTGTCTTCATTGTCGTGCGACACGTATATCCGAATATACATGTGGAATTTATCAGACTGTGGCGTATAGCCTGGTATGGTTGGGGCATACAGGAGGATATATATTTAGCGTATAGCCAATTATAGATGTGGCGTATAGCCAAATAAGGATGTGACACGTAGCCAGCTAGTGACTTGACCCGTAGCAGAACCTGTGAATGGTCAGTCACGCCCTGTCTTGTACGTAGACGAACTTTACACTAGGACGTTTGGTCTGTCTGCACATCTAATACACAGTCTGAGACTAGATGCTCTCTTTAAGTAGTAGTGACGCTACACCTTGCTAGTCCTTGAGTTCAGTGCTTCTAAAATATGTTAGTAGCATTGAACGTGAATGATAAGTAAGCAATAGCTAAAGTACTTAAAAGCCATGAAATTCCAAAGACCCTGTTGATCAAGGCGCAGGCAAACGTGAATCAACGGTGCAATCTTTTGATCTCGCCTTTTGTTGTGGGAAGATTGGACCCTTGTTTTCAAGTAGACCCATAGCCAATTTCTTGGATGAAGTCGGCGTGTAAACTAATATTTCCATACCAAAGCTCCTAAACTTGATGAACGCACCGGTGATAAGGATGCCAATAGTATTGCGATGTGCAAGTTATATGGTCTAGTCCTACTGAATGCTTGGCTGTATTTCCTCTATCCATTACTTATTTCCTCTATCCATTACTTAACTTGTCAGGTGAACATGTTGCCGGGAGAAGCGGTCATTCGCCAAGAAGATGCATGTGCATAGTGAAGCATATCGACACATTAGCAAGCACGTAGGGAAAAAATAATCATCTGAAATGTGCGTAAGTTGTAATGCAAATCGACCGGTAAGCGAATAGCAGTATACTAGGACCATCCGGCAAGCGCATGGCTATTAACCAATATTAGTACATAATATTTGAACACATAACATGTTAAATAAATTTCCATAATCAAAATAAATATAAGAAAATATATCGCCTTATCTCGCGCAACGATGCTGACTGTATCTGAATGCAGTGATGTACCTCGTAGTGCATAAAAGCGTGAGCTATAATGTAGCATTTAGTTCCAAGGTTGGCTTTGATTGGCCTGTTCCGCGAATCCTCACTACGGTGAAATTGTGTCATCCCGCTTATGGTTCACTTTGCAGATAAATGGATGAACCATGTACTTCGTAGGCAATGATGGTATGCCACAGGTTTTGGACCCACTAGCAACCAAACCTGCAAGAATTTGAATCATGGTGCGGGTGTATTATGAGGCGCCCAGCCTTGTGTTAGTATTTTTTTATCTTAAAATAAGTTGACAAAATAACAAGTGGCGGTAAATATATAAAAAGATTGTATCAAACCCTTGTCATTGAAGTAGGGTCATTTTGACGTATTGCGGTAAGAACCATCTAAAATGGCGTTATACCGTGCCAGTCCTCGAGGTTTTGCGGCTACATATAATGTTAGAAGCAATTTGCACAATTTGTACAACCATAATACGTAATAATATGTAGGACGGGATAATTTTAAACCGCCCCCCATAGGTATATTGTTCGCATTTGAGGCGGTGCCATTTATGCCATGTGCTTAATGGTTCACCACACTTCAGGTTTAGAAACTAGCCTGATCTCTTTGTATTGAACTCATTTTGTTAAGGTGTTTAATAGTGAATGAGCGTAAGCTGTAGGCTTGTTGAATGGTCCATATTACTAAGAGTGAGACATAACAATCATGACAAGTGCGTTTGACTTTTACGTGGGGTAAAGACCAGCAACTCACCATTTATAATTATATATATAGTGTTCCACTCACCAATTGCAAATAAAAAGAAGTATATATGCTTGTCTAGAAGAGAAGCAAACCTGGTTTTAATTGCTCCATGACATCTTACCATGAACGCATCCTTCTTGTGACCTGCGGAGTAGGTCCGTCGTAAGCTCCGAGGAACGGCGAGCTCAACCGACCAGGTCTACGGAGCGAACAGATCCGACATACGCATAGCAGTCCTTCCATGTGCGCAGGCAGGGCCGGCCCTGAAAATTCATATGCCCGGGCCGAGCTGCGAAATATGTGCCCCTTACTCTTAGGTCTTTTAAGCAATGTTTTCATAACTGAAGCAGACGTTGAACCGGTGTCCTTACCGGTTCCCTAGTCGGACCAGTCGAACCGAATATAGAACTGAAAGTGTCGTAATAATTATAATAATTAACATGTTAGGCTAATTGGCTCATAAAAAATACCCACCATTTCTTAAAATTTCATAATAATTTGAAGGGCCATTATTTTATGTTTAGACTTCAAAAGTTTTTTAATAAAATGAATTTGACTTGCATCATGTGCAAAAGCGTGAGACAATTACTTTTTTGTAGTACTACTATATATTAAAATTTACTGCAAAGGCTGTACAATTACTGTACCACAACACAAATCTAAAGTAACAAACTTCAACTTTTTTTTCAATTTTGTCGTATCATTCCAATCTAGTTTATCATGTATGACTCATCTTTTTTCTTATCTACTCTTCACCTTCTTGCGTTTATAACCCGTAATATTGTTTAAGATGAGATCTTTTTTTTGGTCGAAAACAGAAAGAAAATACTTGCAGAAAGAAAACACTCGTCGCCGCTCAAAGTGCCCCTTTAGAAATTAGGCCCGGGCCGGGAGTCCTCCCCGCACCCCCTTAGGGCCGGCCTTGTGCGCAGGAATGTGCTTCCAACTGAATATGCACTTGTTAGGACGCACTGGCGGCAGAGCGTGTCCGGGATGGGCCGAGTGGCAGTTGACTTGGAAGCCGGCGACGGAACATATCCGGGTACGCGACCTTGTTGTTTGGTTGCTTGATGGCGCGTATGAGTGCCGGTTACGTGAAGACGGACAAGATACAAACTTGATAAATACAGATCTAGATATCACTTATTAAACTCAAAGAATGTAGATCAGAATCAAACTTGATAAATACAGATCTAGATATCGCGTATAGGACTTATCTGTATGCAGTTTCGCAAGCTCCGATCGGGTTTCCTCGATTTAAAAAAAAAGTATTGGTCCCTGGTCATGGCAACGCCTTGAGTTGACCCCGTCGGGCTATATTGATGCTCCGACGAGTAAGTTCCACCGGTCCGTAACAATTTTCCGGCAAGTAGGCTGTATAATGTATGTACCTTTGGCATTAGTATGTGAATACCGAACAATAAAAATAAGAAAATCATCATTAGACGTTTAGAAAGAAAACTTATCTCGATAAGGATATTAGCATGTGCATGACGAAAAACATGGATTTGTTTCATGTAAGTCTGGATCTCACGCCATTGAATCTCTCTCTGATGTAATTTGAATATAATAATGAACGGATACGGCCTAAGACCTTGGAGTACTTTGACCGCCATATGCTTTTCATGATAAAATATTATACTCATATCTCGCATGTTCGTTTGCAAACAAGTCTCACTTCAATCACAGGTATCAGAGGATTTTAAACCTTTAAGTAAAAATATATATGAATAGTCGCATAGATCTAACAGGTAGTTTCGGTGAAACAGATCACGTATATATTTTTGTAATCGTATGTCAAACATGCAGAAAACCCAGATCCGGTTGAAGGATATAGATCAGGAAATCAGATAGAAGAAAACGAAGTGTGGTCCGTTGCCGGTCCCACGGATAGCGCCAATGAAGAAACATGTACCTTTACGGGTAGATATTCCAGCGATGATGAAGATGTACGAGGCCACACATCGTCTTCTCCGTCTCCAAGATCCGGATCTACAGCAAGAAAAAAGGAAAAGAAAGAGGGATGGAGGCGACTGCCAGGAGTTTCCTCCCATCACAGACACAAAAAGTGTGATAGGCTTCAACCTGTTCCCTAGGGTTAGAGGTGAACCTCTTAAATAGGGAACTAATAGGCCACCATCACAGGCCCCTAACTATATGGGCACATAGCCCGTTGGCACCAAGTCCAGTTAGGGGGTTGCCTCCATAAAACCCTCAGCCCAGTAAGGTTAATACAAGCTACATTGCAATGGGCATTGTTATTGGGTTAATAACAAATAATATATATTAGTATAAATAACGTCGGGTGTTGACCGGCTTGACTGAGCCAGGACACACCTCGTCACAGACAAAGTGCAAAAACACCGTTTGATTGAAATTCTGCATGGACAAAAGAACACAACTATACTATGGAAGCCTGAATTCATCTAATTGATTGTTCAAGATCCATAATAAATCTAATAGCATAGTTAACTGATTGATCAAAGACATAGTTTTAATTGCAGCACAAGAAAGTAACTTAATTAACAAGAATAATGTTTGATTGAAAGTAAGCAAGAACAAAAGTTTACCCCGGATCACCTCGATTCAATTTAATTTAATTTTTGAACAATGTTATAATGGGGTATTCAGAAAAACAAATTAAAACTTTACAATTCATATAGCTAATATTTTCTAGGATAATTACCAACATACAATTGAGATAATGAACACTTAATCTTCTTTTTTTTCCTATTTTGCGTGTTATCTCTAATACCCACAAGTTTCACATAAGTAGGAATCGTTAGTAGGAAGAATAATAGTAAGGGTTGTGGGGGTTAAAAATATCACGATTTTGTCATTTCAAGCATTGTGACTACTCGCAAATACCCGATGTGTGTTTTCAAATCCTAATCGAATATCAAACTGAATAACAGTATAAAACACGAGAACTTGAATTGATTAATCAGAAAATATAACTAGAAAAAAAAAACATATTACAACTCTCAAACCATAACTCGATGAATTTGGATTGACTAATGCTAACTTGCTAGCTAAAGATAAACTTGGTAATCAATATTGTCTGTATTGTGATTAACAATGATAATACACATATAAACCCTCTAGATTAACCTAATGCAATATATTGTAATATTTCCCCACAAGCTAAGGCCAGGAAGCGACCTGTAGCTTGGAGCGAAGCCGAAGAAATCGTTGTGAGGGTAGTGGTTTTGTGAACACATAAGCAATTTGATCATATGTGTTTATAACCAGAACATAAAATCTTCCTTGCGCTACCTTCTCTCAAGTAAAGTGAAAATCAACTTCTACCTGTTTTGTTTGTGCACGAAACACAGGATTCGCTAACATGTATGTTGCTCTCAAGTTGTCACACCATAACGTTGGAACCAAAGACATTGGGGCACAAAATTCTTGTAACAGTGTTTCAAGACAGGTAAGCTCAGCAATTGTATCTACTAAAGGCTTGTACTCCAATTTTGTAGATGACTGAGATACAGTTTGTTATTTACGAGCATACGATGATGCTAAGTTTGAACCAAGAAATATAGTGAACCCCCGGGTGAATTGAGGGTCATCGGGCATAGGTTGGAGAAGGCATGTAAATTAAACAAGGCATCGGTATAGGCATGAAGAAGAGATCCGGAGTTGCATTGAAGCAATAAACCGTAATCAGAAATACCATGTAAATACCGTAATATCCGTATAACCGCCGACCATTACGTGATTCGCTATTGGAAAGTGCCTAAACTAACATACTTTGTTGACTGCATATGTAATGTCAGGATGGAAATGTGTAACATACTAGAGAGCCCCTACAATCTAGCGATATCAAATATGGTATTCAAAAGGAGAGTTGTCACCGAGAGATAGATCTATAGTACGCAAAATGGGAGAGAAGGATGGTTTAGATTCAGAGAGACCTACACGAGTAGTAATATCCAAAATATACTTCTTTTGAGAGGGAATAATATTAGCCCCTTTGGGAATAAATCCATTCCTAGAAAATATGAATGTGAGCCCATATCCTGAACACCAAAAGCTTTGCTCAGACTGTGATCAACGTATTCAATTTCTTATGATTGTTCCCTGTAAGAATAATATCGTAAACATATACAAGCATGTATAGTAAAGTACCACGAGCAGATAAAAAAACAATGATGGGTCAGTCTTGGATACCTTGAAACAGAGGCAAAGTAAAGCCATAGAATACCTATGAAACCAAGGTCGTTGGCCTATTTGAGACCATAGAAGGATTTATGTACAAGACACACATGATTTGGTTGGTCTAGGACTACAAATACATGTTGTTGTTACAAATAAAGTGTTTCTTTAAGATCACCGTGTAAAAATGCATTACCATGTAAAAATGCATTTTGTACACCCAGTTATAAAAATACCAGCCTTTGGTGACAACAAGAGATAAAAGAGCTCGCATGGTACTAGCTTTGACAACCGGACTAAACATGTCATGATAGTTGACATTGGGTTGTTGACGAAAATCTTTTGAAACTAATCGTGTTTTGTAGCGTGTAACCACCTCGTGTTGATCTTTTTTGATTTTGTACACCCATTTCCAGTCAACAATATTGGTGTTGGGAACACATGGGATTAGATATCATGTACGATATCTCATTAAAGCTGAATATTCCTTATCCATGGCAGTACGCAAGTGATGGTCTTTGTTAGCGATGGTTAAAGAAGATAGCTCAGAGGAGGTGCTAGGGTGAAACGAAAAAGGATTGTATCGATTAACAAGCTTAGGATTAGGGCGAAGACATGAAGCACGAGTACGAGGTGGTGGAGGTGAGTGAGTTGGTATGGGTAGGGAATCAGGTATATTTGGTGTTTGTGAGTAGGTTGGTGTGTAGCTTTGGGTCTAGTCCTGTCACACCCCGCCAAGGCGGAAACGCGAGGTGCGACTTCGAAAGATTTCTAAGCACAAAGGTCACACGAGCATTGAACTAAAATAAAGCAGGAACTTTCATTAAACAAGCAAATTTGTCCAAAATAACGTTAATTGTTTAAAATTAAAACCATTGTATGTAAATATCTAGAATAATTATGACAACACAACAGTCCAAAAGAAGGTATCCCACAAATGCTCGCAGGAGACCCGTGCAAGTTCCATTATCCATGCTAATTTCCTGAAAAACATGCATGTAAAATATACGGGTCAACACAAAGTTGGTGAGTTCACGGGTTTTCTAGATATTGGACATGTAATCCCAAACCGACTAAATCATTACCTAGCTAGGGCAATAATCAACATGTGATCTGACATGAGCCCATAACCAAACTTTGACATGTTTTGCCTCGCCCATTGTACACTAAAGACAATGAATAATGTGAAATACAAGCACTCTTTTGATATCTGTCATCCGGTCAGAGCGACTGACCAAGAGTGGGGGTGTCAACCCAATAGATCTATCCTGGTGTTTCATGGCTAAGTCCATAGCTAATGGTTATGGTATGATGTATGGCACGAGGGCTTAATGGATCCTGAACTGTCACACCCTCAAATTCCACGTGCGGGGTTTTACCGCGAGGCGCGTGACACACCAGGATCTCAGTCAACGATCACAACAAACAATCAACAAACATGCATTCATATATATATCAAAACCAAAATATCATGCTTTGAGCCGTAAACCAGCAGCGGAAGCATTTCTTGTTTACAACCAAAAGACATATTATAGTTTACAAAACATTGTTTAATATGTTTCAAAATCCTAGACGCTGTGCGAGACCCCGTGCGCTTAGTCCATTAACTGCTACCTTAGCGACCTGAGAAAACATGCCAAAAATACGTCAACAATTAATGCTGGTGAGTTCACAGGTTTTCTTTCATAAATAAGTTTTATAAGTTCCAAAGATCATATCCGTTACTACTAGGTTATAAGAACGTTAGCTAGACGTTAAGTGTTTTTACTACAACGGTTGGGAACCCATTACTGAACATGTACCAAATGTTGAATCCAGCCTAGATGACTGGGTTACCGATGCCTCGATAACCCGATAGTTGGAGACAATATGCACCCACCCGGCATCCCCGCCGTCGGGTGGGGTTTGTGAGGCCCAATAGATCTATCCACATTTCCCTCGTTGTTCATTCCCGCACATTCATGGTTTCCCAAAACATGTCAAAGTTTGGTGATGGGCTCATGTCAGATCACATATTGATTATTGCCCTAGCTAGGTAATGATTTAGTCGGTTTGGGATTACATGTCCAATATCATATCCGTTACTACTAGGTTATAAGAACGTTAGCTAGACGTTAAGTGTTTTTACTACAACGGTTGGGAACCCATTACTGAACATGTATCAAATGTTGAATCCAGCCTAGATGACTGGGTTACCGATGCCTCGATAACCCGATAGTTAGAGACAATATGCACCCGCCCGGCATCCCCGCCGTCGGGTGGGGTTTGTGAGGCCCAATAGATCTATCCACATTTCCCTCGTTGTTCATTCCCGCACATTCATGGTTTCCCCCTGGGACTTTCCGAAAAAGTCGTATAGTAACATAAAGTAACAATAGTATAACATGACCTTTAATAAGTAAGTAAGTAGCATGTTTCTCCCCCCTGAAGTCAAAAAAGTAAAAGCGGGGCTGTGACACTCACCTTAGATTGCGTTACTTGGAAATAGTTAAGTAATTATGCTATGATAGCCCCAAATGTCTAGACCATAACCATAGACGTTTGAAAAAACCTTTGACTGTTAAACTGGCCGTGCCAGACAAGACTCGACATCCCATTGGTGACCCGACATTCCATGTGTTAGCTAAAAGCAAGATATCATGCAACACATGTAGTTATACACTTAGCACGCGCAAGAGTTCACCTAGTCTAACATAACGCATAAGTGAAGTACAATTGAGTCCGAACACGTGTTACCAAGTCATACGGCATGTCACGGGGTTCCTATCATGTTCCTAGGTGTCAAATCATGCTTCGGGATGCCAAAATACACTTACAACAGCAGTACACGCGATTAGGAATTTAACATGCAATTAGGAAAAGTCAATTGGTGATTGGGGGTGGTCAACAGGTGATTGGGGGGCTTGTAATCGCCTGACACATCGCCTAATCGCCCCTTAATGTCCCTAATCGCCCCCTGCATCAGGCGATTAGGATTCCTAATCGCCTGCTGCAGCTGCGCAACACATTTTCGCGCGTTTAACCCCCCAAATCAGATCCGAAACATGCAAAAACACCCAATATCAAACCTAAACCATTTACCAACCCATTACAAGCAAAAACCCCCAATTTATCTCTGCTCTAGCGACCTCGGTGCGATTATTTCCTAAAAGGGCAAAGTACTAGGTTTCATTAACTATGAAATCTTTCCTTAAATGGTAAAAACCAGATTACACCTCCTACAACTTGCAAATCATAATTTCTTTGCTATAACCTCATCCTAGTGTGATTCTTAACAACAAACAAGCATTGAATCACATCATAACACCCTAATTCTTCAAGAATCATCCAAATGGGTCAAAATGCATACTTTTGTCTAAACTCCATAACAATAGCTCAAATCTTTAGAAAATCATTCTAATAACTCCTACATCTCAGAAGTACGTCATTTCATAAAAACATTCATGTTATAATCATCACAAAGATCATCATATGCACAAAAACTTCACATATAGCAAGTATTATGGTGTAGACTTGTTTTAGAACTCTTTTCAAAGGTTTTAAAGACACATACATAGTAAAACAAGGTCTGGACATTTGGGGAACCAAAACAACAACTTTACAAGGGTTAGAGATGAAGAACACACCTTGGATTTTATCAAAGAAAGGTATGTTACCTTGGAAATGGTGATTTTTGAAGCAAAACAAGTTCCAGAGGTGTTCTAAGGTGTGTGGGTGGCTTAGGATCAGTTAGGGTTGCACTAAGGGTGTTTGGGGAGTTAAGGGTTGTATTTATAGGTGTTTTTACTCGTGCATAACAGTCCAGGCGATTGGGAGCAGCTATCAAGCGATTAGGAGTCCTAATCGCCGATTAGGAGTCCTAATCGCCTGTCTATTGGCGATTAGGGGCTCCAATCGCCCCCTAACTTCCCCAATCGCCTATAGTATAGGCGATTAGGCAACCCTCTGGTTCCTAATCGCCTACAGCATTCCAGACTGAGTTTTCGGCGCGTTAAAAACTATTTTAACACATATAAACACGTATTAACATACCGACAAGTCACATAATGATTACAAACACATAATGCATGATAACTAACACGTTTACATCCGTTCACCAATTCCCGGGACTCGAGACTTGCGTGTGTGCATTAAACCCGGTGATTCCACGAATCACCAATCCTTGTACACATGGTTATGGACCGACTCCCGATGATCCCGCGGATCATCGTAATGACTCGACTGATCCAGTTAAGTATGTAATAAGTATGACTCGCTAAGGTAGACTTACTAGTTTAGTCAACGTTACTAACCTGAGTTTGCCGGGTATCCCATGAACCTTGATGTCTCATGTTCACATAATAGTCATGATTGTAACTGAAAACTATACGCATGTTTTTACCCCGGAAAAATGTAAAAACTATAAAAAAGGGTCGTGAATACTCACTTGGTATCTGGATGCTAGTACTGAACTGAACCTGATGCGGTGTGTCTGGTCTGGGAAGCCCTAAATTCAATTTAGAAGCCTCTTAAGTCTATGTTTGGCCCTAACTACCATGCAACTATTCACCCGACTGTAATACATATGGACTATGGGCTTCTGTACCAATATCCATGTGTGTCACACACTGTATGTGTCAGAAAATGTTCGTTTTGTTGTTAAAGTGACTATGTTTAGTCTATTTTTGGGTAAAACAAGTGCCTTGACTTACTAAATGTTACTGAGTGTCACTTATGTCTCAGTTATGTAAGTCTAGGGTGGGATTTGGACATATCTTTTGACAATTTTGTATACTAATGACATTTTTAGGTATTTTGTCCTTAAGTGTACACACATACTAGTGTTCATCATAGATTCTTGGGAAAACTCTTGCGTTAAGCTTGTTAACACATGTTTTAGTGTCTCTAACACATGTTTATAAAGTAAGCTTTAGTATAAGTTACAAAACTAAACAAGTTTGGCTTTGTTTGGGCCGGCCTCGACCCCATACTCTCATGCATACATTCATGTGTATGTGTGGGGGTACGTAGATGTCCATATGTGGGTTCTATCATGGATGTATTTGTATATATGTGTGTGTGCATTTCTAAGTGAAAACATTGATCCTTTAACATAAAACTTAAGTGTTTAAGTTTGTTAATCTTGAAAAACACATTGTTAATAGAGTGTGTGAGTGTGTGTATGCCTCAGGTGAGCACTACATGTAACCGAATGGTGCATAGATAGAGAAAAGGGTTCGGATGTTATACCTTTAGTGTATAGCCTAGAATATAAAAGAATAATAAGCTAACTTCTCACAATGAAGCTCCTAGGTGCTAATTAAAGACGTGGAAATCCTAAGTGGTGGTGGTAATCGATCAACCTGAGCCTCTTGGGTGTGCTTGCCTTCGGCCGAATGGTTAGAAGAGTGAAAGAGGTGGTTTTCAAATGTTAGTGCAAGTTATGGTGTTGTGGTGTGATCAAAATGACTTCTAAGGATCCCTTATATACAGCCAAAGGTGGGAGGTAGCCAAGAGCTCATTTGTGGACAAATTTAGAAGGTCAATGGCTTGCTTTCATGGAGTGCTAAGATGAAAGGGCTTGCTAGAGTAATAAGTTTGTTTGGTTGTGTGAGGTGGGTTACGACCGCTACATCATGGGGAAGGAGCATTTTTACTTGTGGCAAGGTTAAGAAGGGAATCATTCTCATGTGTTTTATGTTTTTCTATTCTATTGTAAGAAGTTGACCTTGTAATATGTGGAGTTTGTCTTGGGAATGTTATAGCCAAAAATTTTGGATGGATATGGATAATTATGGAGGGTCAAATGTTATGTGAATTGTTTGTGGGAAAAGTTTGTTCTATGTTGGTGTTTAACATAGGTTTAAGTGCTTCTAGATAAGTATTGTGACTAGGAAATGAGAGGGTATGTGTGTGTATACATCCGATCGTGTATGTGTGTGTGTGTGAGTGGTATTTGTCAATTCTTCACCATATGATTGTGTGTATATGTGGCCGTATATATATATATATATAAAAGGTGTAAGTGTGTCCTATATGAGTTAGATAGTGTCCAAAACATTGCACACTTCCCTTGCCTTGGGAATATGTGAGCCGAAACACACATGGGTAAGGAACAAGGAATTCTTGGCAAGTCAACTTGTGTAAGGTTGGTTGACTAGGGTGGTTTATGATCCCATTTTGGTAAATGTCTTGGATTTTGTGGGATTGTGTGTGTAGATATGGTCGTATGTATGTATGTATATGTGATAGTATATTTGTTTGATTCACATACTCATACAAGTCTATATGGATCAAAATTTAAGGTTACATGTGGACACAATGTTAGTGTTTTTACTAGTTTCCCTAGAATACACGTTGGTAACCTCATTGTTAATAAACATTGTTTGTTTTTGTTCTTGTCGAAGCAACAATTTGAAATCGTATGTTCAATTGCATGAATGTCCCACCGCTAGGGTTTTGCATGGGTTAGTGTGAACTATTTGACTAGTTAAGGCTTTGGACTAACTAATGTGTCTACTGTTAGACTGTATGCCTTGGTATTGACTCGTTGGAACCCTGTATAGTCCAACTATGATGCAAATGATAACATGTAATGCTATGCACACTGTATACATGTTACTAAGTGTACGGATATGACCTATGATTTTGACGGGTGTCACAAGTCCGAGTTTGGCATGGGTGAGATGGGATCTGGCTGCGATGATGGAACGGGTTGGGTTGGGTCGTGTTGGTGGTACTGTCGGTTGGGTCGGGTGTTTGGTTAGTGGGGTTGTCTGGTGTAGCGTGTTGGGCCGGATTAGAGTTAGTTGTTTGGCAGAATGTGTGGTGTCATCGGTTGGGACAATATGTGGATGAAGGTGAGGATGAGTGGGATACGATGTGAAGTAAGAAGATGAAGATGGTGAAGGAATAAAGATTGGAGGTGGTTTGAACGGAAAGGACTTTTCATGAAATTGTACATGATCGGATGTGCTATACTGGAGAAAAACACAAGGCATAGATCGAAAATCCATTTTGTGCTTGTTGTAAAAACGAAGATGAGGGTAGCGTCAGCACCCACAACCTGAAGGAAAGAAAAACATAGTGGATGATAAAAAACTTTTCTAATGGAAAGACCTTAGAGTTGGTTCGAGAGGGCATTCAATTGATTAGTTAGACAGCCTTGTCGAATGCAAAATGCCAAAAACGTTGTGGAACATTGGATTGTGCAAAAAGCATGAGGCATGTTTCAACATGTCTATGACAGCGTTCAACATACCCGTTTTGTTCACTAGTATGAGGACAAGAAACTAGATGTATTATCCGAAGAGAAGAGAAAAGGGGTGAGAGCTTCCTAAATTCGCCTCCCAGCCATTTTGGACATGTTTGAGTTTGGTTTTGAGTTGTGGTTCAACCATTACTGAAAATTGTGTGGAAGTGTTATAAATATCAAATTTAAGTTTGAGAGTAAATATCCACATGAATTGTGAATAGTGATCAACACACCGTAAGAACAATTATATGACCATCACAAGAAGTAATAGGGGTTGGACCCCAAACATCACAAAATACCAAATCTAAAGTATGAGAACTTTCAAAATTAGATCATGGTATATGAAGTTTAGAGGACTTTCCAACACAACAAGGGTCACAATCCATACTAGAATGTTTAGAAAAAACTGGTAAACAATACTAGGAAAGCATCAAATTCAAAAGTTGTGAATATAGGGATGACCAAGTCGTTGATACCTGATGTTGGTAGAGGCACGAATGGTAGAGAAAGCAGTTTTAGGAGGTGGCTGGATCCTTGGTAAACATGAGTACAACTCATCAATGCTTGGACCCTTAAGGAGGATAGTGTGTTTAGACTTGTCCTTCACAAAAAAGAAAGCGTCATGAAATCAAAGGCATTATTATCACAACAGAATTTTTGTACAGAAGGTATGTTTCTTATGATTTCAAGCACATGAAGTATTTTTTTAAGAATAAAGATTTTGTTTAAAAAATAGAAACGAGCGGAACCGATGTGAATAATAGGTAATGACTCACCATTGCCAACATGAAGACCATCGTTACCGCGGTATTGCTCAGAATAATCCATGTTGTAATGATCAAGTGTTGCATTTTCGTTGACGCTAATGTCGGGAAGCCAAGAGATGGATACTTTGGTATCGATTGCCAAATGTCTGAGAGCAATAATCGGTGTAGTTTACTAATGGTTGACGTCTTCGAATGGTGGTTAGATCCCTGTCTAGGCATTGAGATCGGACATGACCAATACCACACTTGTTGCATGTACCAAAACCATGTTCTGATTAAAAACCAATCAAAATTGAGAGCGGTTACTTTCTCCTTGGCTACGGTTATATGAGTTGTTCCCTCTGCCACGTCTGTTTCCAAGGCCACTGGGACTCTTAGAATTAGTTGTGGTGTAAAAGGCTTATGAGGATGGTGAGGTTATTGGCTGGACTTGAAGACTAAGCTGGTTGGCCAAGGACGTGCTGAAGAGACTGAATGTTGGTGGATGATACAATAAAACTAGGCCTGTAAACGAACCGAATGTTCATGAGATGATCGTGAACTTGTTTGGCAGGAAGTTCGTTTATTTAATAAACGAACGAACATGAACAAAAAAAATTGTCCGTCTAACTAAATGAACGAACATGAACAAACGTTGTGTTCGTTCATTTATGTTCGTGAACGTCCGTTTATGTTCACTTCTTTATGTTGTTTTATGTTCTTTTTTATGGTTTTTCGATTAAGTTTTAATTAATACATAAGTAGTTAACATAAGTAGCTGTATTTTTAAAACATAAATATAAAAACTACTTATTGTTAGTATATACGAATCCTAATTTAGATGTGTTTTTGGATTAATTGTAATGTATTAGACTTGTCCGTTTGTGTTCATTAATGTTACATTATGTTCATTTATGTTCAATTACATTCATTTGTGTTCGTTTATGTATGTTCAGTTATGTTTATTTAAGTTTTTTTATATCTTTGATGTTCATGAACGATTCATTTAGGTTTTAAACAAACAAACATGAACGAACACGATCATACCCCATAAACGAACATGAACAAAAAAATGTGTTCAATTATATGTTCGTGTTCGGTTGTTTCGTTTACACGCCTAAACAGAACTATTGGAGGCTGAAGGGGCGACAGAGTTGGTGGAGGTAGCAACAAATGTCCGAACCTGAGGCACATCTGGTATGGATTTCTAGATCATGTAGCCATGGTATGATAACAAACCATAAAGTTCGGAGAAATCCGTAGTCCGTAGGAAATTGACGTGTCCAAATGTTTGTTTTGAGTCATGTGTATTCTTTACGTAGTCCAAAAACAACCAACATAACAAGATCCTTCTCCTTCATCTGTGCACCAATATTAGCAACATCGGCGTATTCTTGAGCACGTGTGAGAAAAGCAGATATTTTTTCATCACTCTTCATCTCAATCTTAAGGAGTTGTGCACAAAGGGTGTATTCTCTAGAAGTTGTGTGCGACGCATAGACATTTTAGAGAAAACCATAATTCCCGAAACGTGTTGCTACTTGTAACATGCTGAAAAGACGCTTCAGAGATTGTAGAGACCAGTAGCATTCAAATATGGGTATCATTGGATACCCAGGTAGGATAGTTTGGATTTGGTTATGATTGGGGTGCGACATCTTGGCCTAAGTTATTGCAGTCTCTATGGTGGCTGACAGACACGGTATAGTGCCATCAACATAGCCGATCAGGTTGGTGATAAGGGTTTCACCATCGCCTTCCGATAACCATAATTAGTAGATGATAGTTTGAATGCAAACTTGTGAGACTTGTGAGTGGTTTTGTCAACTTGAGAGAAGGCTGCTAAGAGGGCCATTGTAGGGAAGAAAGAATATGGTGGTGGGAGGATGGCGGGCTGTTGCCAACAGCAGGTTGTAGAGTTGGTTTAGGTGGCCGCTGCAGAAAGTAGTGTTAGGAAAAAAGGGCTCTTATAAACTTGGTAATCAATATTATGTGTATTGTTATTAACAAAGATAATTACATCAAGTATATCTATACACAATAGTTACACATAACCCTCTAGGTTAAGCCCATTTAATTACCAAGTTGAGGCCCTTGCTCGGCCAAACAATTGAGCCAACCACAACCCCAATTGTAGAATCCGAAATCAGTTCCCATCTCTAGGCTGGTATTGAACAAATACATACAAAAGCCTAAATGCAGCATCAACACCCAAAGAATTCTTAATATAGATTCATAGGTATCTCGAGTCAAAAATGGCACCAAATTTAGTATTTTGCTCAACAACATAAGAAAATAGCAGTGTTTTCGATTGATCGATTTAAAAGGATCATATCGTCCTCGGAAAATGAAAAAGAAAATAGCAGTGTCAGGGTGTGGGGTGGGGTGAAAAGACTCTCTTCGGAAACATCAGTTGTTGCTTGATAACAAATTGTATGGTTGCAGTTACAATGTTTTGCAACCTTGCGAAACAAGTTGTAAGCAATAAGAGTTATTTTCCATTTATGGCTGCTTTTGTGCTCAGAAATATAAACCATCTGGTTAAAGTTGACCTACAAAAACATCCTGAAAGAGCAGAAAGTAACATAAGTCAAGAGCTCTAAAATAATTATAAATAATAAATATATGGAGGAATTAGGATTGCGTTTTATCTTGAACGGGTCAAATAAAAAGATGTTAGCAAAAAAGGAAACACGTTAAACTGGTTGCCCATAGTCTATTTTTTATGCAAATAACCTTCAAAACTGTTTGTTTTTATTTAGATATTTAAAAATATTTATAGTAATAATCATAATTAGTGCATTACATATTAACATAAAAAATAACATATACAAAACAATTTTGATTGACCCAGCAAACCAGACCCATAGTTTAAAGTTGACGCAGCTTGACCCGTTAACCGACTCACCCATCATGCCACAGCACCTCTGTTAGATGACTGACACCTATAATGTTTATTTCAAGCTCAAGAACATGCAAAAACAACTATTACACAATCCTATTATTTCTCCCCTATCTTCAGGTATGAATATTTATATACATATTTTTTTATCTTCCTTCGACTCTATCCAAAGTCGAGAATAATCTGTAGATTTTAGAAAATGCACAGAAATGTAGAAAATACCTTTAAAATGAAGCACTTCAAAGGGTGTCATCAGGATGAGGAGGATGATTTGAAGTCTGTTTGGAATCAATGCATGGAGTGAGAGGAGGGAAAGAAGAAACCGCCTTCAAGATGAACTTCCTACCGCTTTTCAAAGTGCTTGAACCAAGCTCATGCAACCGAATTCTAGGCGGAGAAACTCGCTTTTTGTTAGGTGATGATGATGCTACTTTAACCTTATTATGTTGTTGAATAGATGAATCTCTTAGTATAGTGGGCGTATCATCGTCACTGATGTTACAAAATGGTTTTGCCCCACCAAACAGAGACACAGGTGTGACAGAGGAGCCATGGAAACCAAGGGAAGAAAACCTCATACCGCTAGGAGGTAGATATGGAGCTCTTGTGCTTGACCACTCTCCAGGTGAGAAATCGTCCATAAATTCACCATTGGGATATGATTCTTCATCCATTTGGACAGAATCATTGGGAGATTTAGGGGTGGTTGTCACATATGGAGGGCATTCAGATTCTGGTGACGTGACGTACCTTCCAGGAAAAATACGAGCTTCTGATGCATCATTCCCGTGCCTAAACAAGAAAATGGCATCTCAAGTAATATTTCATAATTAAAAGGATATTTACATTGCTAAATTATGATTTACATCTTACGTTGAACATTGAAACGATGGCGTCTGAGGAGACAAATTGTGAGGCTTATGTAATTCTGGAAGAGAGGATCTCACCCTATTAGGGCCCTCTATAAGATTTTTGTCGTCAAATGAATCGCCTATATTTTCATTAACAGATTCCATGCCAGTTTCTCCAGCCATGCTGGGTACTGAAATGAATGACATAAAAATGTGATTAGAGAAACAAGAAACGAATCACAGGTTCTGAAATTAGTTTTACGTCAGAAGTTTCAAGGTAACCATATAGTTGCAGTTGAGTAATATACAGATGACTGTGCATCATTTAACAGGTGCAGCTCATATACATATTTATGTACTCTCCTTGGCCATGGAAAGCAAACAAGCTTTTTGATGAATTAGATTCTTTTTTGCATTTACTAAGATGACTAACCACAACAAACCATAATCTAGATAAGTATTATCGTAACATCATATTTATAGGGGTGTTAGCATGTGCATCTTGAAAATGATTAAGATATAGCAAACAAAGAGAATAAGATAATCAATTGCAACAGTTCTTATCCTAATAATCAGTTTTGATCAAAAACAATTTTAATGATTATTGCAACTTTCTATTATAATAAAAACATAAAAACTTTCTATTTAACTTTCACTGACAATTAAAAGAACTAATATTTTCTAAAACCTAATATAGAGTGCTTAAGAGTACACTACTATGAACAACGACAAGAAACTCAAGCAATCGAAGAGAAATAAGGTAAGAGTAGCTGAATTGGGTTGAATATCTACCCTTCCCAAGCTTACACCCAAAACCCTCAAAGTATTTCTCACAGTACCCTCCATTACAAAGGTCACTTAGCTAAATACCATTCTCTCTGCCTTTATCTCCCATCAATGTGCATAACGACCTCCTGTCGTTGGATTAACTTTACAGGCCATGGACCCATTAGGCTGGTCATTCGATGTTTGTTATGTAGCATTTTCTCTATCTACACCAGTGCTAATTAGAGCAGCCTTATGAAACCTGAAGTCAGGAAACCGGATAGCACTTCATTCGATACTGACACGTAACACGTTGACATTAAATTAACCACTGTTGCACCCATCTCTTTTTACAGAAATGGTACTAGTAGCTACAAGGTCTTGGAAATGAGGTACAGTACAATCCATTTCCAGACCCAAGGGTACGGAGAATGATTTCCTATGGCACGTTTGAGTGGAGAGAGAAAACCATATAGATCTTCTATTCGCAGGTGCTGCTTATAAGAAAATAGTCTAATGCAAGATATCCTTACAAACATGCCATGGTAGCAGGCTCTCTAATGGTGTACGAGGCCTTTCGCAATTTCAGTAGCTGCCTTGTGGTCCCTTAGTGCTTACTTTCTGTCTTCAAATTCCCTCACATACTCCGTGGCCATGGGCTAGAATTCTGCCTATGCACTATTACATGTAACTACCCCCTACTTACCTATCCTCGGCACTAAGCTTCCAACAAGTTTGAACAGAGCCTGTTGTTAATCTGACATCCAATCTTGATCTGCGAGTGCCGCAAGCCACACAGTGAACACCTATATATTTCTGGTTGTTTCGCCAAAGAATAATTCTTTCCCGGGCTATGAGGATTGTACTGATAAGGTGCGGTTGACTGGTATATACACAAAAACTCAAATGTGCAACTCATACATGTCACACTAGTACTACTACTTTCTCAAGCACACACATCAATGGAACCTTCCATGTTGGACAACGTTCACACTGATATGGATATTGATAATGAAACCGAGACAAACTGGAGAAAAATCTGAACAAATAGGAAACCCATCCCTGTCTCCTGGTCTCAAAATGAAAAGACTGTTGATATAAACTCTCTCCGAAGGTCATATGGTGTCACCACCACATATATCAAGCACTCATCTTTCCTCTCAACAGGTTGATGGTGAAAAAGAACCAACTAGGGCAAGGGTAGCTTAGTATTAGACTAGAAAAAGAAAAGGAATGCTAGAAAAGAACCCAGGTCCCAGCTATATGGAAATCTCCCCTACCCACGCCTACAGTGGAAACCCTTGTATAAATAATCCTAACGTCTCATCATCATGTTTTAAGCAATCAAGTAATGTAACTTATCAGAAATGACAACTAAAAGACGGTAGTTTGCATATGCATGAAATGCTTTTTGCCATGGATAGTTACCTCCTTTTATGCCATAAGTATTTTGACACCCTTCACAACGGCATCCTTCGGAGCAACCAACATTAGCCTGTTGAGATGAATTCATTTAGTACAAAAAAAATGACCGAAAGGCGAAAAGCATCAAATGTGAAATGAGCCAGCCACATTCACCTGATAACATTCACAATACTTTTTCATGCACATTGACTTCTTGCAGTTGCAACCCCTTTTGTGTCTTCCTGCAAGAGGTGTCACTTGATCTCCATCATCCTGTAAACAATTGATAGTATTCATAGTTGTTCGTAAAGGAAATCACGATGAGATTAAGTGGGATGTTTGGATGTGTGCTTTGAAACTGACTATTATTAAATAACAATGTAAAATATAAACAGCAATAAGTCAACAACTGAACATGTCGCAAGAGATACTGTTTGAAAGCCCTTTTGTTTTTTGAAGTTGTAATATTCACATAATTAGTTGTTTTAAGTGTTTGGTCACTCTCATTTTATAGATAGTAAATAAAGTGACCAAAAACGATTTTCTTTTATAATATTATTAAATATCATTTGAAGTATGACAATCTATTTCATATTGACAATAACAAAAATCTTTTAGAATTTTTATCAATATTTCAAAATTGGTCTTATACGATAATACTATCAAGTAATGAAGATGAAATGTAACTGTAAGAAATAATCAGTTTTGTACAACCAATATGAAATTGATTAATTACAAATAACCATAACCAAAATCACATTGTCCAACCACTAAAAACTGTTTTTTTGGATTTCAATTCCCAGTTATCAAATAACCAGTTTCTTATCACAGATCCAAACACTCCCAAGAAATACATACCAGTATCTGGCTTCTTGGAGGTTTTGTAGAGCCAGGAACTATCTTAGGAGCAAATGCAAGTGGATCCCGTGATTCAATTAGCTGGCGTGTCTCAAGAACAGTATTTTCATATTCGGGTCTATTGAAGCAGCCTTGGCAAGAACAGGAATCGGCACAATAAATTCCAGCAGCAAAGCAGTCACAGTATCTGCAAGAGAAATCACTTTGTTATCCACATTTTTTTAATGTAAAATCAAACGTTAGATTGACTTACAGTTTCAAACACTTGGTCTTCTTACAGTTGCAGTATTTGCAACCATCACCATTGCTCTTTGTCTTCTTTCTAAAGCAAATTGACAAACCCATAAATATGTGAAACATACCACATTACACAAATCAGTTAAAGGTTAAAACTGTAGAGAAAACAAAGAGAAACAGAAATTCTGATATATAATACAATGGGTCAATTTTGGTTATCATTCGTCTCTTAACAGGTCAAGCTTACTATTAAAATTAGCTAAAGGAAAACAAACAAACAAATCAAAATTCAAAAGGTGTTCAAAGTCATTTAAAATGCTAATTGTTTTATTCACTAAGGTTATTATTTTAATAGTTTTCAAAGCCATGCTTGTCCCACAACGACTTCGAAAATTCAAAAATTCGATTCAAAATGCTAAACAATCAAAAATTGGATACAAAATGATAAACAATCATAAAAACACATGAAGATAATATATTGCAAGGAACAACAAGGATGTTATGCTGTGCAAACTAGTTGACGAAGGTTATACATGTAAGGAAAATAGCTAGAAGCGACAAGTTTTATCCATTTACCAAAAAAAAAAAAGATGGGTCCATCTGGGGTATATGTTCTCGTCACGTTAGTAAAATAAGAAAATTAGCTATAAAAAAGACGGCTCATCAGGTCAAACAGATAGAAAGTTGGCCAAGGGTAAATTAAATGCTTACAACCTTCTAACTCGTCTTATAAAAAATTAACATTAGACTGCTATTATTAGAATGTACAGTTTATGTTATATTTTTTATGAAATTGAAGGAAATGGTATGTGCTGCCTAATCAACCATTTTGTCTATTGCCTCCTTTCCAAAACCACCCATTTTTCCAACAGGGTAGAGTTTGTTTAAAGGATAGCAATATATGAATGGCCAAAAGCCAACCATTGTATACTGGAATACTTACAAATAGATTATTATTGGTTCTTGTAAATTGTAATCATGTTTAAGACATTGATTACTTTATTAAGTTCAAAAGAGATTAAACAAACAAGTGTTGACTAGTCAAGCAAACCGGACACCTATTTTTACTGGTTTCCCAACCTTCCTAACTTACCCATTTTGCCACCTCAAGCATACACCACAAATTTAGTATCAAGAAGTATTTTTCAAAACTAGATCTGTTATAAAGCATGAAAAGTACCTCTTCTTTTTGGGATTTGGTCTACCGTACACCTCAACTCTCTCAACTTGTTCGGAGTTACGGCTTCTCTGGTCAAACTTTTCTTGATATTCAATCATTTTCATGGATTCTGCATTACTGTAAGGAGTTTGATGTACATATTCCTCACTTTTAGCTGAAACATTCTCCACTAAATTTGAATTGGGTGAAGCTGAAGGCAATTGCATGTTATCTTGCTTCAGAGAACTAATAGATGTCAACTTTTTCACTCCACCACTCAGATATCTCAAAGGCATGGCATTAACAATGCTATTCAAATGCAAGCCTATACCTGAGGGCTTGGAAACATTTACACGAGAACCCCTAGTAGTTTGAGACACAGAAGATTCTACAACTTCTGATATTGCAGCAGTATTGGAAGGATCTTGAGAGCGAGGCACACTTTCAACAATACTGTCTTGAGCTGCCTCAAACTGAAGACGTCTTCGCTTGCCAAGCTGACTTTGAGCCACCTACAAGTATTGCAAACATTGTAATTCCAGATGACAACACATTACCATAAACTTTTACAAAAGAATATTGAAAGAGAAGCAAGATGTAGCTTTTTATTGTACAAGAATAAGAGAATTCTACTTCTGCATCATTAAATATATGAATGAAGACACCACCGTTCACATTATTTTCATCCATATGACTGAATATTAAAAGAATTTGGTTTCAAAAAAACAGAACCAATTTAAGGCACTTTAATCCAAAGTAGCTTGTTTCATCCAACAGAAGCATTACACATAAACATATGTGCAAATATAAAGCCACTTATTTGCACATAAGCCTCTAGAATATTACTGGACTAATTGTGCACTTAGGTGGAACTGAAGACAATGGTTAAGTAAATATATCTCAAAAGAAACAGAGGACATTTCTTTCAATCAAGTTGCAATGAGTATTATATTTGGGTGAGGAATGACATATTTTCCATTAGACAGTTTCATTCAGCTCCCTATTCAACCAGTCTGAAGACTTAAAAGGTTTCCATCAGAAAGTTTCATTCCCCACATTAAGAAATTTTGATTTTCTATAATTCTATCTCTTTTAATCCTTTAAATATACATTAAGAAGGAACGAACAATGTGCATGGTTCAGCATGACAGCATGTGAGCTTGCCATTTTTGAAAACAAATGAATAATAAAATAGAGAGTGGGTGTACAAAACAAAACATGATTATTCCCAACTTTTTGATGATATATAAACAGTAATAAGAATTCTTATAGCAAATAAGACCAAGCCATAGAAATAACAAAGGGTTCTAGCTTTTCCAAAGAGGCAAGTTTATGCCTAAATAGACAGATTCCCATGTAGATGGGTTCTATTGGTACAATTGTACAACCTTCATTACCCATATCAAAATAACTTACAAACAATGTATCGGCATATGGCCCTGAACTACATAGAAAAGAGCTCCACTGGAACCACCGTTAAAGCAGCACGCGAAGCATGATGTTTTAGGTCACAATCTTAACAGAAAGGGAATACTGACTTCTGGTATTCTCAAAGATGAAAATGTGAGGTAGAATGAGCTCCTTACTTTTTCTCATGCAGTCAGCCAGGCCTTTAAACCATAAATTATTCTAATAGGAGGGTGGGTATAGATGGACTATGTAGCAGAACAATGATGCATACTAACAATAAAGGTGTGGTCATTTCTAGTAATTGTGCAAAAAAAAAAAAAAATCATAAACTCAGCCCTAAAACCATGAAAAAAAACAGAAAGAGTTTTGTTTGTAGTAGAACTAGAACTCAGTTGCTTAAAATGACAGGTCTTATGACATGTGCATAGATCACAATTGGAGGATATTGAAGCTTGCTCTACAGCCATGAGCTAACAAAATTGTAACATGATTGAACTGTTTAAAGACAGTAGTTAGATTGATTTCATACATGTATACAACTATGAGTATGCCAAGTAGCTTTTCAAGGATCTAAGTTTAACATGGTTCAAAGTTCAAACTGCATGAGTGACTATGATTGCGCAGCTTTTCAAGGATCTAAGTTTAACATGGTTCAAAGTTCAAACTGCATGAGCATGACTGACTATGATTGCGCACAATATGTGAAGAAAAGCAGGGCCTTAACAAGAAAATAGGACACAACTAGCAAAAGCGTATTTATTCAATTTCAAACTACTTCCTGAGTTCCTGTAGACCATAAGTAAAACTACATGGTAACAAACTAATATATATAAAGAGACAAAGAGCTAATAAAAACATTTAGGTGCAATAAATGCAGAGTATAAGCTTATACCAAACTTTATGTGCATAACAGTTACCCTTTATTCTTGTCAGAATCCTTACATCCAAAAACACATATAGAATAAAAAAACAACTAACTAGCAAACGGTTCATTTATACAGCACAAAACTAATTACAAACGAAGACTTTTGCGTAATAATATTTACTTTAAGAAGCAAACGAGTCCTAAGCAGTTAATGCGGTAAAATATCGGATATCAGTGAAGGACCGATATTTGAGATATAGCCATATAAGTTATCGCGGTGAGATATCGGCAACTTTTATATCATGCAATATCCATACATATAGCAATTTAATACTAACAATTCAATATACTTTCCTACCATTAACAAATTAACCTTTTACAACTTGCAAAACATTAACAATTGTAGCAAGTAGGAACTTGTTAAGTCTTAAAACACTAATAACAACTATAAGAAGTAAGACAATGGAAGAACTAAGAAGAAAAACACCAATATCGGGAATATCAGTGATATATCGGTCAAATATCAGTAAAATATCGGTCAAATATTGGCCAATATCGTCAGTAATATCGGTACCGATATATCGGTTGATGACCGATAACTGAGATATCGGTGATATATCACTGATATATCGGCCGAGTTAACTACTTAAAGGACAACTGACAATATGATTAAAGTTAGTCACATCAAAACCTACCTGAGCCACTAGTGGTTGATCATATGGCTGGTCCACAGACGTGAGATTTTCGCAAATATTAGATTGCAAGCAACTCTTGTTTTTTCCATCATTATCAACAAGTTTGGGACGGGACAATTCATGGTCCTCTTGTCCATGCTCAACATGTTTAGATAATGCCAACACGGTATCATCCTCATTGTCAAAGGCTTCCATAGATCCCTCTGGGTTCACTGAAGCAGTCATTTTTGTAGGGGCGTCTTCGGGATTCTTCAAACTTGAATTTTCCTGACTTGGACAAGCAATGTTATTATCTTCTTGAAATAATATATGGCAATCGGAACTGAAAGGAATTAAAAAATTAACAATTACTTTTCATGTTATAATGAAAGCAATATGTATGAGACTAATATCCAAACAAGATTTTACCTTTTTAAATCAATAGACCGTCAAGGTGTGGATTCTTTTTGATGTGGTTATGAGGGGAGGAGAGTTCAACCCTGGAAAAACTTGTATTTCTGATGTCCCTTTAACAGGCTTTATAGGAGACAAAATGTTAACGTAATTAAAAATAGGGGAGTCCTGAGACATGCAAAACAAACCCATAAGATGTTAGTTGGATTACAAAATGTATTATTTTGGGGGGTTATAAACATATGAGCATTTCAAGTTTGATAGTATGTTATATTGACAGTTACTTCTGCACATAATTGTTGTTCCACTGGTACAAATACTCACAGAAGACTGAAAGAAATATCCCCGGGTTTTTAAAAACTGATGAACAATCAAAAGTCAGAAACAGCAAATTCGGTTCCTACTCGATTTTATGAAAACTTAATTGTACACAAAGTTCCACTTATAGAGTATAGTAGATACGTTTAAAGCATATGTGACTACTGAGCCTTCTTAACTGAACAAGGAGTAGGTAATGCTAAACTTGAGTTGTATTTTAATTCAAACCTAATAATAGAAACTAAGCTCGCTAACTCGTTTACAAAATTCGCGTTTAACTGCAAAAAAAAAAATAACCAAACACACATCACCATTTAACAAAACTAAACCACTATAAACTCTATAGCAGTTACTTGCTAAGCAGCACTTGCAACTTGTAATGGCAAAACCATAAACAGACACCTAACTAGCAAACCTAATGCAGCACTTACAAAGTTACAATTCCTAACCTGCAATTAGAGACCTAGCTCTTAACTTAAATATTTAAACACGTATCACAAAGAAAACCATGACATCTCAAAAAAACCTACAACCAAAACTACAAACTTAACAACTACCTCTAAAGCACTACATACATCCTATAACAAAAACTAAAATGTGGCGACTCGTTTTCAAGATTCAACAGCAAGCAAAGAACCAAACACCCATCACCAATTAACAAAGCAAAACCACTTTTAAGTTTATAACAATTAGTTGCTAAGCAACACTTCCAAACCTAATGCAGTACTTGCATTAGTGAGCTACTTACATATTAAACAAGAAATCAACGACTGTTCACGAAAAAAAAAACATCATGTAAATTCACAAATACCGACAACCGAAACTACAAACCAACAATCACACCAAAGTCAATCCTCCTACAATCACTAGAATCCAAAACTAATCGATTACACCAACCTCAACACTGATAATCAACTTATAACTAAGGCTAAACACCGACGAAAACACAAATACATGTACAATCAGAAACTACCGAAAGCAAGCAAGCAACAAATTCAGCACACTTAATAGCAAAACCATAAACAAAAACCGAATGCAGTACTAGCATTTCCTAACCGGCAATTAGAAACCTAACTTTTGAATTATTAACACATAACAGCATATAAATTCTCAAAATACCTACAACCAAAACTACAAACCCAATATCACACCATCAGATACATAAACATCCAAAAGCAATTCTCCTATAATCACTAGAATCCAAAACTAATCCATTACAACTTACAAACTCAAATTCCAACTCAAACCTTAACAATCAACTCAAAACTAACGCTAAACACCGATTAAAACACAAATTCATGTACAATCAAAAGCTAACGGAAGCAACAAACAAATTCAACATACAGATTATCGGCATAGATATAGAGATAATAAAAATGTTGTGTTGACCAGAAAATGAGGCGATTGTTGGTGAATGATGGAGGCGATGATGGATTTATTTGGATTTTAAGGGAGAGGAGATTTCATTTTGTGAGTAAACCCTAACCCTCATTCATATACTCTCTCAAACTGAAATTATTATTATTATTAATTAAAGGTAAAATGTTAAAAATGAGCGGTAATTGAAGAAATGGAGTTTAACGAGTTATAAATTTGTTTTTTTATTTTGTTTTTGGTTTTTAATGTGAGTGGGAAAATAGTGGCGGAATTTCGAAATAATTCTTGGGCGGGAATTTAATATGGTGATACTTGGAAAAATGGATTTTAATTTATCTAACTAAATTTTTTATGTTTCACTTGTGTTTTATGTTTATTTAACTTTAATATAACTAGTGTGGAGAGTGGATTCATATGTGCTACGAGACGGAAATTCAGAAGGTATCAATTTGATTCATTATGATACAGACACTAATTATAGAAACTATAACCAAAACTAAAAAACACAATTCAACACAACTTGAAAAACGTGACAGAAATATAACTTCGTAAAACACAATACGACAAAATATGAAATACACAACGTAAAGAAATAAAACATGCCTCTAATTGGTTAAAATGAGTTGTATTTGAATTGAACGAGTTTACGACACCCCGCACGTTGCAGCGGGTCGTTGATTATGAACGTGTTTAGTAATGTTATATGATATGCGAAGATTTCTAAAATCTAGCTGGTTGTTTTTGGAATCGTGAATTAATTGGTATTCGCGATTTGACCAAGAATGGTAGGGGTTCGCATGGGGCTAGACAATTGGCGAAGTTTGTTAATGGTTATCATATATGTAAATTAGGTGGTTTTGGGTAAGTTAAAAATGTTAAAAGGGTCGGACTATTCAACTTTTTTAAGATAGGAAATAAATAGACGGGTAAATTGAGTGGAGAAGAAGGAGCGGGTTAGATTGGAGAAGAAATATGTTACCTACTCGTGACTACATCATCAACTATGGCGTTTCAGTGTTATGGCGATTGATGTAACAAAACGATTACCTCGCTTGATTACCTAAAAGTATATAGATTCTTGCCTGATGGATAAATAGAGGTGGTTGCCGGTGATGTTTAGTGATGGGCAACTACGGCCAAAGTCGGTGTCAATTGCAACAACTAAACAAAGATCAAGGTAGATCGAATGACGTAACCAGTGAGCGTGTAATTGATATTTAGATGACCGACGATTAGAAAGTAGTCCTAAATGGATGGCGGTTACCAATCGTCGGAGTTTTCACACCGATTCAAATTCCTTGAAAAATAAAATTAATATATTTTGTTATTATTTAAAAATTTTAAATTCCGTTTTTTCCTTACAAAAATTGTCAAAAATAATCTAACAAACGGTTTATTGGACCTTTTTAAGGATGTTGATTTTGGATTCAATATGCTTCGGAATTTTGATGAGTAAAATAGGGGGAAATTTTAATTGATGTGTTCTTTGTTTTTAAATCTCAAATAAATGGGTTAAAATTAATTAAACATAATAAATCGTAAGTAAACTTTTTTTTTTATGGATAGATAATATATAGTTTGTGAAACGGTGCCAATGGATGGGTAAAGGGTCGTGACTATTTAAAGGAGATTCATGTTAAATTGTGAAAATATGGGTATTGGACAACAGAAAGGTGGTGATGATTAGAGGTAACCCAAGTTGCATATTGTATAGTTTGTGAAACGGTGCCAATGGATGGGAAAAGGGTCGTGACTATTGAATGAGATTCATGTTAAATTGTGAAAAGGTGGGTACTGGACAACAGAAAGGTGGTGATGATTAGAGGTAACCCAAGTTGCAAATTGTATAGTTTGTGAAACGGTGCCAATGGATGGGTAAAGGGTTGGGACTATTGAAGGAGATTCATGTTAAATTGTGAAAATGTGGGTATTGAACAACAGAAAGGTGGTGATGATTAGAGGTAACTCAAGTTGCTAATTGTATATACATGTAATTTGGGCTTGATTACTAAAACAACCATTTTTATACTTTGTAAAATGTTTATATATTTTTATTTAGTATAAAGTAATATTTTTTCATAAAACAAATGGAAACAGTTTCACTAAAATCATTTTTAGGTTCCATCGTACCTAACGCTTCTTACTTAATGGTTAGGTCTGAATTCTACAACGGAGCTATTAGTTCTTGAGTCAATACCCTACAACGGAGCTATTACATCCATTTAATGGTGAATCTGTATTGATGCTTTATTACGCAATTTTTTATGAGATGATAGTCAAATTTTTTTCATCAAAATAATGAAGTCAAACTTAAAAAAAAAAAAAAGATTAGTATCGTTCGAAAATTGGCTATTACACTTTCTATATGAAACACGAAAAAGAATGGTGTCAGTTGACACTGACACCTACAACATGAAGGGATTTTAAGTTGGTGGTGTAAAATGTGATGGTGTGTTAAGATGTCTTTATATGAGATTATACGAAGTGGTGGCGTGGACAAGGGAGTTCGGCACCCCTTCACGCCGAAACACTGTCCTGCATCATCTTCACCTTGGGGGTTTTCCTTTTTCAAGGCATGCCTTCCACCCTCGTTGCCCCTAACTTTTTGAAAGAAATAATTTTTTAATTTCTACTATAAAATTACCACTTTATCAAAGTCATCTTTACATTACTCTACTTTCTTTCAATATTTTATAAAAATTCTTGAACATTTAAAAAAGGTAAGGAGAGCCTGGAGTGAAGATGAAGACACAGCTTTGATCACGTCTTGGATTAACGTGTATGAGAACGTGAAAGTGGGAACCTATTATTTGGAAGATTGTTTTTCCAGCATTACTTTAACATGTACGTGAAACCAATCACTCTATGGACCACGTTGGTTCGAGGTTTACGATTTAAGAACGACTGCTTTCACATTTAACCGACTCTTTAACATCGTGACTCCTTGCGATGACGCCGGAATGGAGGTAGAAGCGATTGTTGTGGCCCTCGTGAATACGATTCGCTATGCAATCGAAGATTTACCCACATCTCGTTGTGGAAGTTACAAAGAAACCATCTTGGTCTGTTTCCACCTGTACGTCCGGGAGCTTATGTGACACCCGACACTTTCCCTTTGTAAATCCATATAATAACGTCATATATAATAACGTCTTAAATGTGCAATTAGACCTGACTTTCACTAATTAATCCACGAGTCTAGCATAGTCCGAGTGAATGCATGGGATTGCATTCGATAGTTGTTAAATATCGTTTTATCGCGTAGCGACAAATCCTTGTCACATAAGCGTTGGTGATTATCTAAAAAAAACATCTAATAAAAAAAGGGCTAAACAATGCTAAAACGATAAAGATTAATGGCAATTTTGGGACATTTTTGATATTAAAGGTATAAAAACCCAAGCAAGGTTAATTAAACGTCTAACTGCCGGGAACAAATCAGCGACCCCGTTTAGACAACTAATACCTTAATACCCCCTTTAATTACCTTAAACTATGTCTAATTACTTGGTTTTCATGAGACTAGTCACTTAAAACACCATTAAAAGCTTAATTCCCCTCTAATCACCCCCTAATTACCTGGTAATTACTCGATTACGCTTAAACTCCCAAACTAACCCCTAATTAGTCCCATAACCCTTTACTTGCGAAGCAAGGCAATGCCTTGCTCCCCAAGGCTTAAAGGCCGTGAGCACCAAGGGAGGCCCCATTCCCTTATTTCCCTTGTTCGCTAAGTAAAGTAGCCCATGAAATCCCCTCTTTACCCCTAACTCTTAACTCTAATTACATGAGAAGGTAACCCACATATTAACCTCATTTTGAGCAAAACCAAACCCTCCACCACACCCTCTGCATTCACGGTTCTATCACCACCACCCTAAACCCACCATAAACTTCAAAAAAACTTGCAAAATCACGCTAAATCTTACCTATTTAGAAGGTTTTTGAGGTAATTAATGTGACACCTAAAAATTCAGTTAGATTTTCCTACAAATATTTTTTGTTTTCCTTTAGTCAGCATTTACACATTAGACTTAATTGGGTTAATTAAGTATGTCTAACATAGACAAAAAATCATGAAATGATAATTCGGTAAATTATCGGATCACACACACGAGTCTTGTACCCTGAATATGATGAATCAGTCAAACAAATAATTGTAGGATAACTTGTATTAATGTATTTGCAGTTACGTGCATATGTGGAATAATGTGAAATTACTTGATATTGTAGGCATGCCCAAATGCAAAATTGTCAATATCCAATGAAACCGTTGTTATACTAATTTGCATTCTAACATGTTTTGATACTGTAACACAAAGCATAAAAATTTAAAAATTCAATAAGAAAATATATAAAATACACAATAACAATATTCTTGCACTTAGTCAACTTTAAAATGAGTGATCTCACCTGAGGATTTAATAAGCATGTAGGTAACCTAGTTCAATTCTTTTTTAGGTCCATTGATGTAAATGGGACCCTTAATTATGTCTTTGGTGTACATATGGAACTCTAAAAATGAAAGCATAAAATCTATACTTTCCATAATAGGAGAAGCGTAAGTGACATCAGAAAGCTGATGTGTCAAGCTTAGAGATAGGTCAACAATGATTGTGTGATGCAAAAAGTGATGTCATTAATCAGCTTAGAATATTCAAAAAAAATATGTGGGCCAATCACTTTTAATACATCTGTTGACTTCTAGCATCTGTTATGTTTTAAAATATTAATATTTTACCATCTATTGAGAGAAGATGTTAATATGTTGGTAACATCTATTAATTTTGAGCTCCAAACTTGAGCTCCAAATTCAAAATTAAAATTCCAACCCTCTAACACGTTACTCTGTTATTTATAAAGAGAGAGAAACAGAATCATCAGATTTTTGTTCTCCATTTCTTTCTTCCTCTAGACACAAACGTGCTTCTTCTACATAATTCCTAAAGCTAGGGTTTTGTATTGGTTTCCTATAGTTCCTCGTAAACTAACCGACTAACTATGAAATTGTATCGACTAGTGTGTCTAATGCAAGACTGTATGCATCGGAATTGGCTTGTTGGGACCTTGTATGGCCTAGTTATGATGTAACATGTGAAATGTAATGCCATGCACAATGATTATGTGTAGTTAAGTGTGTGTAACACCCCGAGGTGTTACGGTTCTCGTAAACGGGTCGGGTCGTACCCGACCACCCCATTTATTTTATTATTATAAAATATTCAAGTTCGAATCTCGCGACTAAACGTTTCAACCGATTATATAGATAATAATTATTGAATTTTTATTATCTCGGCTAAACGCTTCTTATTTAATTATTAAACTCGCAGCCAAACACGTTTGTGTGATTCAATACCTATTACCAAACACTTGGAATTCTAGTTGTTATCCCCATTGTCAAACACCCTCTATTTAATTTCTATTATAAATCCCTCCCCTCATTCTCTCTAGTGGTAGTTACCCGCGCGTTGCCGCGGGGCACGGTTTACACATACCGTTGCCGTGGGACGCGAGTCAACTCAGTGACTCGGTCAACACCCGGAATAGAACCCGGTCCAATAACTAGACGAGGAATATTATTAGAATTATATGATTATATATATAATACGGATAACGTACGGACTTGCTAATAATAATATAACAATAATAAACATATATAAAATATATATGTTTATAGATATACAATTCGATATATAAAACGATATTCTAGACTCGGGTTAATAATAATATTTTCTATTCTTTTGTTAGTTTAGATCTGCCAAGCTGTAATGGCCAGCTTTATTAGTTTACGAGTGCCAAGCTGTAATGGCCAGCTAGATGTAGGATGTCCGGGTCGTGTCTCATATAATAAATATCAATGAGAAGTGAATCGCGCATCGCGATCAGATATAATAGAAGTAGGCACCCCATGCCTAGAGACTACCTCCTTGACGTAGAGATTTGCTGGTTTCTCCAGCGAGTCCGTTTCCTTTATTGCCAGAAAGTGTGCCGATTTGGTTAACCGATCCACGATAAGCCAAATCATGTTATGGCCCGTTGGCGTTTTAGGAAGCTTTGTGATAAAATCCATAGAAATTCCGTCCCATTTCCACGTAGGGATTTCTAGTTGCCGGAGTAGGCCTGAAGGTTTCTGATATTTAATCTTAACCTTCGCACAAGTCAAGCACTTACTAACATAAGTGGCTATTTCAGCTTTCATGTTTGGCCACCAGTAGAGAGTTTAAGGATCTTGGTACCTCTTGTCCGAAACAGGATGTACCGAATATCGAGAGGTGTGAGCTTCATCGAGCACCAGTTGTCTGAGATCCCCAAAACGTGGTGTCGAGACTCGATTCATAAAGTATTGAAGACCATCCGTCTTCCGTTCCAAGTGCTTATCCGTACCATGTAAAGTTTCAAACCCGATGTTTTCTTCTTTCAAAGCCTCGCCCTAGGCTTCACGTGTCTTATCAGGAAGATTAGAATGTACGGTAAGTTGTAAAGCTCGCACTCGTTTGGGTTTCGTTTCCTTACGACTGAGGGCATCAGCTACTAAGTTAGTTTTCCCGGGATGATACTTGATGGCACAGTCATAATCATTCAGAAGCTTGACCCATCGACGCTGTCGCATGTGCAGCTCCTTTTGATCGAATATGAGTTGGAGGCTCTTGTGGGCAGTGAATATCGTACACTTCGCCCCATAGAGATAATGCCTCCAGATCTTTAGAGCAAAAACCATTGCTCCCAGTTCCAAGTCATGGGTGGTGTAATTCTTCTCATGAACCTTTAATTGACGTGAGGCATACGCGATCACCTTATCACGCTGCATCAGCACACACCCTAACCCTTGGATAGACACATCACAGTACACCACGAAGTCCTCTGTACCCTCAGGTAGTGATAGTATAGGTGCGCTGCAAAGTTTCGACTTTAATAATTGAAAAGCAGATTCTTGGGCATCTCCCCACTTGTAAGTAATACCCTTCTGTGTCAAGGCAGTGAGGGGTTGAGTGATCTTAGAGAATCCCTCAATGAATCTACGATAATATCCCACAAGACCAAGAAACTACTGGCGCACCTCTGTGGGAGTTTTGAAGCCTCCCACTTTTAATAGCATCAATCTTGGCGGGATCGACATGTATTCCTGCCTTGTTAACCACATGTCCAAGAAATTGGACTTCTCGAATCCAAAAGTCACATTTAGAAAATTTTGCATACAACTGCTCATTTCTCAAAAGTTCCAAGATCAGCTGCAGGTGTTGCTCGTGCTCTTCCCTGCTCTTGGAATAAATCAGTATGTCATCTATGAACACTATAACGAATTTGTCCAAATAAGGCTTGCACACGCGGTTCATTAGATCCATGAACACAGCCGGTGCATTGGTTAGCCCAAATGGCATCACCAAAAACTCATAATCTCCATACCGAGTTCGAAAGGCTGTCTTCGCCACATCCTTCTCTCGGACTCTCAGTTGATGATATCCTGACCTCAAGTCAATCTTAGAATAGAAACTCGACCCTTGAAGCTGGTCGAACAAGTCATCAATACGAGGTAAAGGGTAGCGGTTCTCAACCGTTACTTGTTCAACTTCCGATACACCTGCGGAAACTCCCACCATTCTTCCTATCAAACAGAACTGGAGCTCCTCATGGCGAAGATCTAGGTCTAATAAAGCCCCTATCCAATAGCTCTTGGAGTTGGGTAGACAATTCTTGAAATTCGCCTAGTGCTAGGCGGTATGGCGCGCGTGTAACTGGAGCTGCTCCAGGTACAAGGTCAATTTGAAACTCCACTTGACGAACAGGTGGAAGTCCAGGTAGTTCCTATTGGGAAAATATCTGGGAAATCTCGGACTACTGGGATGTCCTCAATCTTAGTTTCAGTTTCAGTTTCAGCTCGAGTGTCAGATATGTTAGCCGAAATGGCTGAATAGCCCTTACGAATACACTTCTGGGCTTTCAAGAAGAGATGATGCCCACCATGGCACCACCATGATTACCCTGTATAGATAAAAGTTCTCCACCTGGGAGGGGGACACGAACAATCTCCTCCCGACAGAGAAATTCAGCGGGATGCTTGGACAACCAGTCCATGCCAACCACGAGATCAAAGCTTCCAAGGGTGATAGGTAAAATGTTGATGGCAAACGATTGCCCATCCAACTCGAGCTTACAATCACAATGGGTGTGGGTTACCTCAACAGGCTTCCCATCAGCTAGCTTTATGGTGTACGGAGTATCAAGAAGAGTAGGAACCATCCCTAGTTGTTTGCTAAGTTTCGATGACACAACACTATAGTCCGCACCAGTATCATATAAAATAGAAGCAAGAGTGTTGTACCCGTCACGACATTGTTATCAGTCCTAGCTTCCCCAGAGCCAATCACAATTGCTATTCCACGAGCCCCATTGTTGTTGTTACCGTTGTGGTTATTGTTTGTTCAAGGACTTGTACCTCACACTATCCCAAGTTCTCTTGCTATCACCAAAAGTAGAAGATGAAGCTCTATGCTTCGGAAAAGTACCATGCTCAACAGCCTCATCAATGAGTTTGCGAGCCAGGTGAAAGATTTGTTAGATTCTGGGTAGGTGAGCTGCAGTGGCCAAGCCACGAATCTTTGGGACCCACCCTTTTGGTATGAAATTCGATCCGCTGGTAAAGTAGGTTAAATAGATTTGAGCACAAAGTATCTAACTCTCGTAGCTTGGTAGTGTAGGCGCCGATCTCAGACCCACCCGTCAAATTTTGAGATTTCATCATAGGGTGCAACGTTCTCCATCCAAGTATCTGTAACTCATCGAGTGTGCATGTAGCATACATTACCCCATCCTGCCCGGGGCAAATGCGCATGGAAATGACTTATACTATCGAAGCAATCAGACGGTCTCCTTCAGTTCCGTTAGTGTTATCGAGGTTTACGACCAATAAAAGGCTTGAAAATATGATGGTAGGTTGTTGTTGTGGCATGTGCGTTCAAGGAATAAGAAAGTTCAAATGTGGAAGTCAGGGAAACGATTGATTTAGCAAGATGGATCTTTACTATCTTGGAAAGATGCGAGGGTTTCAACCACCCTATCGTTGATCATAAGAACTCAGTCTTATCTAAGATAGTAAAGGAAAAAGAAAGAAAAGATAGGTAAGAAAAGGTAAGAGCCAATCGTCGCCACGCTCTATCTTAGATAGTAGATCATTCATCCTCTCTTCCCATGTGCTCGTCCTGCTCAGGTTCCCCTTCCATCCCTTATCCTTCCTCTTTCGCGATGTCAATGTTATATGGTTCTCATCACGTACAGTCTCCTTCTCCGGTCCTGTGTAAGTCAGCTCAATGGTCAACAACACCATTCGTTCCTCCAATCGTGACTGTCAGTCAGTAGTAGATTTTGTCTTCCTTTGAGATGTTGCACTGCATCGCAGACCTTCGTAACTCCCCAAGAGTGTGTGTAACAAGCCCCTATCTAATGTGTTCCCATGAATCTACCATATACTTATGAGTAACAGGGATATGCAGTCATACGTCCGTCCGTTCATACTAGGTGTAAGGTACAAAAGTAAGAAATAAGTTCTATATGTGTAACCCAGTTCCGTTTGAATTTCAAATGGAAGTAAGAAAAATCAAGTAACAAGGAACAGAAATTAATTGTCTACTTGCTCAGTGAAAAAGGATAAGTCTCGGTATTTGAATTTCTTCACAGTTGATTTGGTTTGATGATATCACGTCATGCGCATCGTGCAGCTTTCCTGTCTACGTGCGCCACAACGCTCGCAAGGGCTTTCTCCCCCGTACAATTGTTGTTTCCTCATCCACGAGGTTTGTTAGGATACTACTCCCAGTGATGCGCCACCTGGTGTAACCCTGGGTTCCCACCATTGACGTGTTCAGAATTAGGTCTAGAACTAGAAGATAACATATCTCCCGAAATCATGTGTTGTAGGTATATGTAGCTAAAAGCTAGTTGTGCACTTAGGTTGTGAGTGTACTTATGCTATGATGATTATAGACTAGACTCAACATGCAGTCCTAGTTCACTATAACCAATGGCTCTGATACCAATCTGTCACACCCTCAAATTTCCACTGCGGGGTTTATACCGCGAGGCGCATGACATACCAGGATCCCATAGCCATAAGTCATATGAACGAACTCTAAATGGTTTGGGCATTTAGAGTTCGTTCATATGACTTATGGCTATGGGATCCTGGTATGTCATGCGCCTCGCGGTATAAACCCCGCAGTGGAAATTTGAGGGTGTGACATAAAGTAAGCGAAAAAAATCACAGAAACAATTTGTATTTATATCATGAATAAAAACATATAAAAAAGCTGATAAAAAAATTACATTACCTGCTCATCAATCAATATCAATTCTATCTTCAAACTTTCTTTACACTTTCGTATGATACGAACCTTCAAACACCAGATATCTTTGGATGGATTCAGATCACAAACAAAACTATGAATTTTGTTATGAAGATCCATCGAGAAGATTTTAAGAAAGAATTCGAGAGAAGATTTTATGAATTAATTAATTTGTGAGCGAAAATGGTTGTGTATAAGGAAAGCATATGAGATAATAATCATTATATAGCTACACAAATGACACTTCCCAATGTTAATTCAAAATTTCCCTCTTAAAACTTCAAAAAGTTAAGGGTTGAATACGTACTAAACAGCTGTTCACATCAGTTGTTGAGGCAAGTGGGATTCTTACCGCTGTTGTGTATGGTTACCAAACGGATGTTTTTAAAGTCAACAACAACGGTGCTTTAACGTGTCCCACGTATTATTTGTGAATATTTTAAGGGGGTTTGTGACGTCAGTTTTTGCATCACGCAGGCATTGGTGGCCTATCCAAGGTGCTGACAAGTCAGCTTTCTGACGTCACTCACGACTCTCCTATTATTGAAAGTATAGATAGATTTTTATACTTCTCACATTTCTATCGGTAATTAAGCTCTATATATAATTAAATAACCTAAACATACAATCTAAAGTTTATATCTATACTAAATTATAATGCATGAGGGAGGAGTAGTATAAAATACCTAAAAGTTAAGAACTTTATTTTTATTAACAACCTTAAAATGGGGGTAAATAGTCATTCAACCACTTTTACACCTTAGTACCTCATTTTAGTTACTTTAATTCTCTCAATTTTAGTTACTAGTTATACTTTTCTCCTTTCCCCTACAAAATTATAATTATTCTAAATTCAGTATCCCTTTATTACCTTTTTAGTTTTTTTGCTTGTCGATTGTGAGTTATGGAGCCGGGGGTCTCTCTGGAAGCGGCCTCTCTATCCGCAAGGATAGGGGTAAGGTTTGTCTACATCTCACCTTCCCCAGACCCTACTCTTAGCTTCGCTAATTGTGGGATTTACTGGGTCAGGTTGTTGTTGTTGTTATGTTTTAAAAACATTAAAAAATAACGTGATGACCAGCTCATTTTTGTCTACGTATCGATGTTTGTCTTAGTTAATATCGACGTGTAGATTGAAATGTACAGGAAATGAATGCGTTATGTACAAGTGATCATTGCATTGTATCTTTAACGGAAAGAATTTAAAAGAAACAAATATTTATTAATTAATTGAATGAATCCAAATTTCACCTACAACGAAATGTTTTATAGCTAAAACTTTGAAAGATGCAACTAATATTGTTATAAAGGGACATTCCATTAATGCAGAAGGAAACGTAATGCAGCTAAAGCGTTGTTTTAGGAAAAACTATTATAAACCTTGAATAGACATTAAATTAAAAACTAAAATGCAGATGAAACAAATAATATGTTTTTAACTAAACAAAATTATTTGTTTTTGTTATACCCTTTTATAGTTAAAATAAACCCTACGTAAGTAAGGTGTAAAAGTGTCTGTAACTGACAAAATAATCATCATAAAATATGTTTAATAATTTGATTTTTATTATTTGTCCATTTAATGCATAATCTACATGATAAATTAATTCAAACACTAATTACATTTTAATCTCACTTTGAAAGGTTCGTGTATCCCACCCAACAATGCCGACAACAATGCTTCCTACTACGGTATCTCAGCATTTGGTGTAGGTTTTTTTTTTAAATTAGTGACTCCACATCACAATGACTGGAGGTATATTATTTGTGTGGTTTCATGCTTTGATAAAGAAATTGGTTTGTATCTTCACTCTTCATGGTGGAGATATTTTTCTTAAGGTTAACTGATGGTTGTTTTGAAGCATCATATGTTTGTTTTAACATAGATCTTCATATGGGTAATCTTTATTTACATTCTTGTATATTTTTTGGTTTTGGGTCATTATGTTTTTGAGGTTTCTTGACAAAATTGGGGGTTTTACTTGATTTTCAGAGATAAAGATTAAGCTTTTTGGTATAGGTGTTTTGTTCGGTTTAGTTAAACAGGTTTCGAGTTAATCAGATTTTGGATATTTCAAAGCAAAGACCCGTATCTTTTTTCGGTTGTTTGGGTTACGTTGTTCGAATTTCGGTTTAAATGGGTCTGGTAGATCTGGTATTCGGGTTGCTAAATTTCGTATTGAGCAACTATATAATATAAAAAAAACAGAAAGCATGGTAACAAGATTTTAGCATTGGATTTCATCATAGGAAAAATTACAGAAATCGTCCTTTATGTTTACCTATTTTTTCAATAGATGTCCTTTAACTTCAAAATTGACGAGAATCGTCCTTTATGTTCTAAAATCTTTCAGGTCTCGTCCTTTAGCACTAACGTGGTTAGTTTTTTTGGTTAAGTTTGTTCACGTGGACTCCACATGAGGGCAAAATAGTCATTTACTAGCATGTCTCCATGCTTTAAAAAAAGAATCTATCTATATAATAATTGAGGTTAACTTGGGTTGAATCAAGCCCTATGAAAGGGTTTGAGGTATCCATATTGAATATGGAGCTCCAACTTTCTCACTATAAATACTTTTTTCTTATTTTAATTATCTACATTCTCTTTTAATTTGAATTTGCGCCTCCTTCTCATTCTCAATCTCATTCATATTCATTTCATACTCTAATTAAAACCTAAAATCCTCTACTATCATCGTTAATCGATTCTTCAAACCTGTTCTGTCTAATCTCCTGTATAATCAATCAGGTAAGTTCTTTCTATTACAAATAATCTATATCATGAATCTTCTTTTTTAATCTATCATATTTAGGTATTCAATACCCTAAATCATATTACATATTGATATATGTTTTTCCTGATTATATTTGTTGCTTATAATTGTTTAGATCGGATTGTTTTTTTATGTGTATTATAAAGAAATTTTTTTTCTGAAATCGATTTTTAAGGTTTTTTTTCTTTCCATTAATCACGATGTCACATTCAGTCACCTCTCTAAATCTGAAATATATGCGGATTCTGATAACAAGAAATCGTGTGTATTATTTTTTGTTATTTTGTTTAAGATCCATTGTTATCTTTACCTTTTAATCTTTATACGGATTCTTTTGCTAATGAATTGAATTGACAATTAAAGTTTTAAATCAAGTGTTTTTTTATGTACAACTGTTATCAAATATTGTTTTGATAACTTGAATCTTGATATACGTACAGAAGAGGATTTAGGGTTGCGGCGGCTATGGTTCAGGAATTTAGGACTTCTGTAATCGGTGAGATGGTATTTGTTATATATCACATTATTGTTGGTCTATCTTGATTCTTCATAATCCGTACTCTGTTTTGCAGAAATTTTAGCTATGGCTAAACCTTTGGTACGCCAATAAACAAGGTAAAACTCAAGTGTCTCTCTCTGTGTTTTTATATTAGATGGTACTTGTATTTTGTTATGTTCGATTCAACAAATATGTGTTAAGAATCAACCCATTTTTGTAAAAAAACTAAGGTATTTTGCTTCATATTTGGATCTTTATCTTTAATGATTTTATTGTATAGTTGACTGGAAATAGATGATAGCTGATCATATGGGTTCTAATGTTCCCAGGTACTAAAGAATATTAGTTGTATTGACATAATGTTTTTTTGGTTCTGATCATTTTAGGGGTAATTCAGCATTTGTAAAAGAAGAAAGGTTCTTGAAATACATATACATATTAAACTACATATGACAAATGATGAAAATTAATGGCGTCGTCTTTTGATTACATCAACAGCTATGAAGCTACTGCTTGGATGATTAAAATGATTGGATCAACAATGGATCAACAAATGAAGAGGCCGAAGACGAAGATCGCCTGTACACTAGGACCTGCATCTAGATCAGTTCGAATTAGGTAATCTTTGCGTTTCTTACATGAATCCTTTTTTCGTTTATTGAAGCTTAATATTTGTATGATGAAATTAGGATTTTATTTTGTTTTCGATTGATTCCGTTAGCTAAAGGTTAACTTGCCGAGTGAAAATAAAAGTGTTGGCGCTTCATTTTCAAATTTGCTTGTGATCCTAGATTAGGAGATACAAGTGTTATGTATGTATTTGTTTATTTAGTTATTAGATGCTGGATGATGATAAAATATTCTAGATGAGTGATTAATGTTAATGGTGTTGTGTGTGATTGACTAATGGTTTATTTGGTTTTGTTACAGCCTGGTCCAGGGATACTCCAATGAACGTGCTTTTTATGTAGGCTGTTCCATCGTTCCCAAGTTCATTTCCACACTTGGTTAGTGGCAAGGATAAACTTCGCTGCTTGATTTCGTGTGCAATTGATTGGTTTTTTCATTTTGTATTTCATTTCAATTCTTTTAGTTGTTTGTTGGTCTTCAGGCTGTTCGTATATTAAATTTAAGCGATTTCAGGTCTGTATCAGAGATGAATGAAGTGTTGGAGTGCAATGGTAAACTTCACATCTCCATATGTAATGCATAACTATGAAATATGAATAATAACAATTGCGTTATATATTCACTTTTAGAGCGTATGATCGGGCTGCGATCAAGCTCAACAGACCGGAATGCAGGCTTATCTCTATTCAGAGATCTGTTTGCGTGTCGATATTCCCGCTGAACTGAGCGACCTTCTCTTTCAATTCTTCAATCCATTGACTTTCTTTTCTTTTTTATTCATTTGATTTATGATTCATTATTATTATTACTAACATAAGATTGATGTTTGTATGCAAAAGTGAACATATCATGTGACAAAACTCTTAGGTTCATTGTGTTCTATTAGAAATTTTGTGATGTGTTAGTATTTAGTGGAGAACTTAAGTCCAAGGCTTGTATAGGGGCCTGATTTATTTAAAATTAGTTTATCCAGCAAAGAGTTAGTTATTGGAAATGGGAACTCGATTCGCTTCGCTTCTGGCTTGATATTTGGAATGGGTCAGAGCGCTTTAAAGATACTTTCCCTAATCTGTTTTCTATTGCAGGGAACAAGAAATGGTACATATCTGATGCGTGGAACGGGTCAGAGCTGTTATGCTTATGGAATCCAGACCAGGCATTTGGACCCTGTCACACCCTCAAATTCCCACATGCGGAGTTCTACCGCGAGGCGTGTGACACACCAGGATCCAAGTCAACGGTCACAATAAACGACGTCTAGATGTAAAACATACGTAAACAAAAACCATGCATAAGTTTAAAACCAACATTCAACAGTGCGGAAGCATTTGAAGTTTACAAAAGTCATGCAGAATTAAAACATAAGTTTAAAAGTTAACAATTCCAAAACATGCAATGAGACCCTAGACGCGAGACGACTCCAGTGCGACTCCGTGCGCCTATCTGACAGCTGCTACCTTAGCAACCTGAGAAAACATGCTAAAAGAGTCAACATATAATGCTGGTAAGTTCACAGGTTTTATTTAAACGTTTAAAGTGATCCTTCGAAAACCGTTACCATCACAGTTACTACTATGCTTGTAAGAACGCTAGCTAGGCGCAGAATAAGATACTCATACGGGTGAAACCATTGCTGACTAAGCCGTGTAGTGACCCTTAGTTTCCTATGGGCTACCGTCATCACCGGTAGACCTTGTTTTATTAGAGACAATATGCACCCGCCCGGTCCGACCGTCGAGTGGGGCTTGTCAGTTCCCAATAGCGCTATCCATATTTCCCCGCCATATACCCATGTTAGTGGTTTCTAAGGGACTTTTTGATGAACCGTATAGTACAATAAGTAAGCCATAGTATAACGTGATAAAGAGTCATGAGTCACAAAAGAGTTTAAGATGAAAGCGAGCCATAAGTCATAAAAGAGCTTTAAGCATGTTTCTCCCCCGAAAGCAAAAACCGTAAAATGTGGGGCCGTGAACTCACCTTAGGTTGCGTATTCCGTTTATGAGTAAACCGTCTATGTGATATGAGTAAACCGTCTGTAAGATATGATAGCCCCAACTATTGGCGACCTATCATAAGATATGTGTCAAGTTAGACTAATAACCCGTCGGGTTCATTAGTCCCTAAGTCCAGTCCATGACCATTATGTGTCCGAAAAGCGTGTTTGACCGACAACCAGACTACGTAAGACAAGACTCGACATCCCATTGGTGACCCGACATTCCACGTGTTCATCTCATACACAAACATACACAAATCATGCAACTTAGTACTTAACATGCGTTAAAGTTCAACGAGTCTAACACATAGGTCAAATAACGCACAAACAAGTCTAAACACGTGTTACTATGTTACTAGGCATGTCACGGGGTTCCTATCATGTTCCTAGGTGTCAAATCGGGTTTCGGAATGTCAAAATACACTTATAACATCAGTACACGTTATTAGGAACCTAGCATGCAATTAGGAAAAGTCAACATGTGATTGAGGATGGTCAATCAGGCAATTAGCATGCTAATCGCCTATACATCATGCGATTAGGATGCTAATCGCCCTCAAAGGGTGCCTAATCGCCTATAGCAGCATGCGATTAGGATGCTAATCGCCTGCTGCAGCTGTACAATGCAATTTCGCGTGTTTAACCCTCCAAATCAGATCCGAAACATGTGTAAACACCCAATAACAATCCTAACACATTAACAAACATATTTCAAGCAAAACCCCTAAGTTTTCATCATTCTAACAGTCCCGAATGCGAGCGTTTTCCCAAAATAGCAACTTAACATGGAAACATCACATCAACATGCAAGAACTTGCCCTAAATAGCAAATATCCAGATTCAATCACATAACCACGTTGTCCGATAGCATCCTACTGCTCTAGCATCATCCTAAAGCAAACCCTAACATCAAACAATCAACAACACACCTCATAGCATCCTTAATCATTCAAAGTCCTTCAAATGGGTCAAAACATCAAACATCAACAATACACAACCAAAACCATTCAAACTCCTAGAACATCATCATACTAACTTGTAACAGTCATAAACATCTTAATAACACAAAAGCAATCATGATTCAATCCTAAAAATCCTACCTTTAAACACATATAACACATATAACACACATAAAGGTTTGAGTTTGTTTAAAAACGGTTTTAAATGGATTTTCAAAGACAAAAACATTTATAAGTCAGGTCTGGACTTTTAGGGAACAAAATATAATCATTTAAAGGTTTGGGTTTGAAGAACACACCTTGGATTTAAGAGAAAATGATGGAATAAGCTTGGAAATGGTTGTTTTGATGTAAAAACGAGTTCCAGAGGGTGTTTGTGGGTTGAGATAGGTTATGGGACGGCTAGGGTTGCACAAATGGTGTTTTGGAGGTCAAGGGTGGTATTTATAGGCGTTTCTAGTCGTCAGGTGCAGTATAGGCGATTATGCAGCTTTATCAGGCGATTAGGGCTGCTAATCGCCTTCACTATCAGGCGATTAGCCCTAATCGCCCCATATGAAGTCCCAATCGCCTAATATAAAACCCTAATCGCCCTCCTATAGGCGATTAGGCCTCCCTAATCGCCTGTAGGAGCTGGTTCTTGGTATTTTGAGCGTTAAATCCCGTTTTAACATATGTTAACACGTTTTCACATACCGACAAGTCACATAATGATTATAAACACATAATACATGGAAATAAACACGTTCAAACTCGTTCACGAATTCCCGGGACTCGAGACTTGCGTGTGTTAAAACCCTAACGATGTACGACTCGACTCGACTGACCTTGTTATGTGTAATGTATGCACGACTCGCTAAGGTAGACTTACTAAGTTTTCAAAAATTAGTTACCGGAGTTTGCCGGGTGTCACAGACCCACTCAACAACAGTTCCAGTAGCCTTTAATAACAGCTATATTACATCAAAGATTTCGAGAAATAATAGTGAGTTCATAATCTCTTTTCCATTATAGTTATATTACAACTATATTACTCGTGACTCCAAGCATGAAGAAGATGATTATGTTTTGTTTTGTGGTGAAGGTCGGACTGTAATTCCTAATGCTCTCCTGATCTCCAGTTTTGATCGTGCTTCTGACACGCTTAATGATCAAACTGTAAGTTTTTTTTTATTTTATTTTTTATATATGTTTTATACATAGAATAATGGTAATCTATATATCTATACAGATGGTGATGTTCATGAGAAAAGCCACATTTGTTCGTTTTCTATTATTATTATGATCATTTTAGTCTTCTAATTTTTATTTTTATACACACTAACATTATATTTACATTTGTGGCAGCCATTATTGGTTATGTGTTTCAAAGTTATAGACTTGAGTCTACATCCACTAGAAGATTTGGTGTGGTAATTCTTTAATTTTTTTTGTACTTTAAAACATCAAATACATTATCTATAGCAATTTTAGTATGTATGATCAATTTTAGTATTTTACAGTTGTATTAGAACATTTATTCCTACAAATTTTAGAGATTTACAATTTTTTAAATTTTTTTTACATCCGATTGTAAATTAACTGTCTTTTTTATGTGTGATATGTAATTTCATTTTTGTAAATATTATTGTGTTACAAAATTTGACCAAATCAATTGTATGAGTCAAACCAACCAGGCTCGTCATGTAGGAAATCGCCTTTTTTAATCTCAACCTGTCTTTCATGTTACCCCAAGCTTTTTTTTATCGACTGTGTTGAAGAAGTTGAGTATTAGGAATCTGGTGGTGACGGCTTATGAGGTGAGGGACAAGCCGCGTGCTTTGAAGGGGGTTAGCATGGTTAAGTGTTGGTGGTGTTTGTGTTGGAGAAATAATGGCAGTTTAAAGATTGGCCTGTTGAGGTCTTGAGTAAAAGTAGGTGAATTTATAAGGTGTAAAATATTTGGTTATGATTTGTTATGCGTAAGTGATGTTGGCCATGTATGATTGTTTCCGTTTTGTGCTGTTGTCTGTTCTATGGAAATGAAACTTATATGTGTATTTTTATTATACGTAGCAAAATCTTCTTTTGTTCAAGTTTCGTTTAGCCATCTTGGCGATGATTATTATGTATGACCACGCCGTTGTAGTCGTACATGTCAAGCTTACATGGTAATTTACTTACTTTTAAGCGATGTACTTAAGACAACTTACTTACTCTTAAGCGATGTACTTGAGACAACTGGTAATGTATTTGATTCTTGCATAAGTTCCAGATTTGATTGCATTCAAATTTTTATTTATTAGTCTTTTAGCTTTACAATGTGACAAAATACCATCAGGTTTGAGCGAGCTCACAACTCTGCACGTGTTTTACTTTGTAGGAAACCCATGGAGTTGGATATGAAGACGGACATTTTAGTTACGCCTCAAGGTATGATATTTATAATCTCTCTATATCAAGCTGGTTTAATTCCATATATTGTAAATGTTTATTTATCATCTCTCTATATATAGCTGGTTTGATTCAACATGGACTAGCACATAGGATGTGAATAAATTTTTGAGTCTATTTGGGTCAATTATTGTATATTATAAGCTAAACTTAAGAAGTGGTAGTGTTTGCTGGCTTTTTGATTTATCACATTAGCCTTTTTTTTAATACTTTTCTGTTAATTTTATTGCTCAAATTTTGGTCCAAACTGCAAGAATCGAGAAGTACACTGATATGGACATATTTTAATACGTAATTTTTCTATTTTAGTATTTTTTTTAATAATATTTGTTAATGTACATGTCTTCAAAAATGTCTGAAAGAGGTTGACCTCTGTTTTGTGTTTTAGATATATGGCAAAGAACGAACAGGATGCACTAACAACAATTGACGGAATCATTTTTTTTTCTTAGTCGAAAGTGCAGATTGGGATTAGGCTAGAATATCACTCTGGCTCAGTGGTTCCTGACTAACTAAATGTAGCTGATTGATCACATTTGGGATTAGGCTGGAATATCACGAGTAGCTGAGTTTGTTACTAATAAATCACAAGAGGGATCTCAGTTTTGCAGAGGTTTTGCTGGAATAGGTGGCATTCTTTGTTACTAATAAATCACAAGAGGGATCTCAGTTTTGCAGAGGTTTTGCTGGAATAGGTGGCATTCTTCGTTATCAGTTGGATATTTTGAGCGTTTGATGAGCTGTTTACAATGAGTTGTATGTAGATTCTGAATAATAATCAATAATCCTTTACATGCCGGTGCAGGCGAATGAGGAAAAAGGCTACACCGGGCGCGAGTAATATTCATCTCTTTATTTAGATAACATGAATAAATACCTGTCTACAATGAATTGAATTAGATTCTGGATAGTAATCAATAATCTTTTACATGCCGGTGCAGGCGAATGAGGAAAAAGGCTACACCGGGCGCGAGTTCTCGAACATGATGATGCTCCTTCATCATTCTCGGTTTGGGGAACTCGTGTTGAGGTACATATATGAACATTGTGTTATATTTATAAACTGAAACTTGAAACTGGTTTAATGTTTGGTTTTGTAGGAATTAATTTTGAGTTGTATTCTTATTAATTGATAATTTGGGGTCCCATATACAAGTATAATGGCTTGTGTATGATCTTAAACTGATTAAATCAATAAAGTTTGGCTAAAAGAGGTATGATTTGAAGTCATCCAAAATATATTTTTAAAAATTTCAGTGCGTGTATCCTGTTACATAGTTTTATATCAATATTTTTTTTGGTGCCAAAATTATGTTGTTTTGGAAATAGTAATTAAAATTTTAAACTATACTTATTGATTAAAAAAACTCAAAAATGATCAGTGGTTACCAACAAATAAGAAGTCTATAGTAATTTGTTGTTGTTGTTAGAAATAAAGGGATCTTGGAGTTGGACATTATATGTCTGAAGCACAGAATGTTCAACGGAAATTAGAGGTTTCAAAATGGGTTGGGTAATGGGTCAAAATGATTCGAGTGAGACCCTACAACTGATGTTTGGAGTTGGACATTATATGTCTGAAGCACAGAATGTTCAACTGAAATTAGAGGTTTCAAAATAGAGTTATGCCTTTCATGTGTTTAATCATGTTCAGTTAGCTTTTTAAATTCAGAAATTCGGTGTCCTTGCTATCTTTATGTCACCTCTATTTGTTATGAGCTAAGATATCTTATATCAGTTAGTTTCATAGTACATAGATGAACTAAGATATCTTATACCAGCTAATGTTTAAGTTAGTAATTGCAGCCAGTCATCCCTAATTTTCAACAATGCGTCAGCAGGTTCATCAAATATTTCAAATATTATTTTTTTCCTATTTTTTTATACTTTTTGTTAGCATATGTTTCTGTAGATGACTGAAATTATATAAAAACTGCAGGTATCACTATATTCCCTTTGTGCCCCTCCCTGTTCTCAGCTCTTAAACTTGCAAAACACTTGCATTCGGTTGGCGATTTCCAGACATCAACATTCAACGGATAAAATCCAATACCGCGCCTCTCAATATTGACATCAGGTATGGATTCTCTTGCGCCACGCATCTCATTATTATCATCAGTTATCGATTTCACATCACTATTATCATCAAGTTTATGTTCTCGAATCGTTTTGATTGATATTCAGGATTTGGTGTTTTATAAGTTTACTTACTGTGTAGATTGATGTTTGGTGTTTTATAACTTAAAACACAAAAGTTTATGTTCTTGAATCATTAAAATTGATATTCACCAAATCCCCAATTGTAATATCATGAAGCTTATGTTCTCGGATCATTTTGATTGCTATTCGCAAGGATTTCGTGTTTTATAAGTTTAGGTACTTTGTTGATTGATATTTGGTGTTTTATAACTGAAAACATAGAAGTTTATGTTCTTTAATCGTTTTGATTGATATTCACCAGATCCCCAATTGTTTTTTCATAACAATCACCATATTGTGTGTGTTTTGATTCTAGATTAAGCGTATCGTGCATTGGATCATAAAGATTTACTTTGTTGTGGTTTCAAAATGATTTTTTTTATATGTCGTTTATATCTTGTGTTTGATGTCGTGTTAGGTTTTATAGGCTTTGATCCGATATTATGTTTTGTGGCCATAAAATCTGCATACAACTGAATTTTTGTTTCAGAGTCAGTTAGTGGTTCTAATTTTTGGCCAAGCTCTTTGGAAAAACCAAGTTGGAATTGATGATGATGTATAGTGATCCTGAAATTGATCATTTAAACCTGGCCTTCTCCTCATTTGGATCCACATATCTCTCAATCATGAACTTAATTTTTTTTTCCCTTCTTTTGATGCAAGTAATCAGAATCAAAGACATTTTGTTCTTTTGTATTATGTAACTTTCAACATATAAAACAACTTTTATACTACTATCTTTATAGAATTTTTTCATTTTACTTGTGGATTTGCCGGGTGTACACCAGGGACTCTAACCTAGTTCTATATATATTTAAGGAAAAATAATAACCTCTCATTCAACAACCTCTCTCTCTCACACACAGACCCATCTGTGCACACCACCGCCCTAAACAATCCTCTATTTCTCACCACCACCACCACCTGCCACCACCACCGGACATCATCATCACAACACCACTGACATCATCACCATCATCGACAATCATCTCCTTTGCAACCATTATCCTAACCATCATCACCTTCAACCTAAACCATCATCCCTTCCATTATTAACTACTACTAATCGATTATTATCAGAGTACTAAAAGTGGTTTGGGGATCTTACCTCTGAACTCTAATCCTCAATCGAAACTTGTAAATGGAATCAGATCCTTACCGCCTCCTGTACACCACCGAACCACCACCGTAACCCATCATTGAGACCAACAACATAACCTATCCAGCCCCATCCCTATTTCCCTTCTTTACAACAGAATCTAAGCAATTCCTTGTCGACAACCTTCTGATCGTTACCCTATCATCGATAATCTATGAAACCCTTTAAATAAAACCTAACCTGCACCACGATTGCAGATGTTCCCTTGGAACCTTAACCGCTGCCATCTATGTCGTTTGATGCTTCCATCGCCGGAGTGGGGAAAGGGGAACCGGCCGGAGGCCATGGCCGAAGGTTCCTCTCCTCGATTGGTTCTTTCTCTATTGTTTGTGAAATTGGGGGTTTATTAGGGTGAAAGATCTTAATCTTGGTAATAAATTTATGGAAACCTTTCATCATAAGATTATGTGTTAGGATCTGAGTTTTGGACTGTTTTGATTAAGTATGAAATATGAATGAAGTATAAATGGAAAGTGCAGCGGAATAACGAATAATCAAAACATAGAGAATAATTGTTTTCAATCGAATGCTTTCATTAAACTGAAAGATTACAATAGTACAATTAAGCTCCCCCTCAGCCTGATCACTCAGAGTATGTTTGTCTGAAAGAGAATGACGAGTGACCAATAGAACAGTACAAGTACTGTTCTATTTATAGACAAGTACAAACCTCTGATGATCAGTTGCTGACGTCACCTAGAAAGCGACCCCTAACTGACTAACAAACTACAACATCTGTTAAACAATAAACTACTGTTTCATTGAAACTACTGATAATAAAACTCTGTTAAACTAAAGCTCTGATGTCTTCTTATCATCTGTTGAACCAAAGTGCTGTTGGTTCAACAGACCTTTGTTCTTCAGATCTTTGATCAGCACTTGTTCTTTATCAGACTTTTGCTCTTCAGACTTTATCCATCAGACCTTTCATCAGCAGCAGTTGTCTTGTATCAGTTGTTAAGCAGCAGCAGTTTGGGAATCAGCAGTTCTTTGGAGGAAGTTTTCTTGTAACAACTGTTATTTATTCTTGATCAAATACTTAGAATGTTTTGGCTTTCAATCATCTGTTCTTCTCCAGGTCAGCAGACCCAACAATCTCCCCCTAGAACAGATGATGCCAAAACTCTGCTTTATTCTTGATCTTTATTCCTCATCAGACTTTCTCTAATCTGCCCTTTCAATTGTAATTCAAAGCTTAGAGAGAAGAGGTCTTCAGCATCTCTATCCAGTGTCAGATTCAAAAGTGTCTGGAGATCTTCTGCACTTAGGCCAGGTGCATCATCCATACTCAACTTCTGAATACTACCATCTGACCTGATCAGTGTCAATTCATGGGTCTCTTTATCAGACTTCCATTTTAGAATTTTAGAGTCAGAGGAGTGACTGGGATGCATCTTTATTTTGGATGAGTTGGGAGATGGAGGCCTGCCAATGAGTTCTCTGAACTTCTCTGTGACAGGGTCAGAGAAGAATCTAAGTTGGTTCAAGAGACCCTCTTTTACATAAGTTTCATTGAACTTCCTTGTATCCTCTTCAGTCATTTCCTTCTGCTTCTTGTATTGTCTTTGAGCAGCAATGGAAAGATCAGAGGTTGCAAGTAGGCTATCTAATGTAAAGGCCTGAGAGGGTTTCTTGGGAGCATCATCATACACTGGTTTTCTTGGAAGATCAGGATTGGTCTTTCTTTCTTGTTCAAGCTTCTTGTAAGTTTCATTTAGCCTGATCTCTGACCATCTGGCAACAGACTTCATCTCTCCATACTTAGCTGCTACAAGCTCTTGTCTCATTCTTCTGAACTTCAAGGCTCTAGCTTCATCTCTCCCCTTTTTGAAATCAGGAGCAGAGGCCTTAGCAGGAGGATTCTTGGCCATGTTCTCTATTCTGATTAGTTCTTCCCTTAGAGCATGTGTGGTCCACCCTGTAAATTGGTTCTTTGTTGCTTTATAAGGCTTGGATGCCAAGATCTGTTCCAGCAGTGAATCCCTTACTTCCATCTCCAAGTGTCTGCTGAGAGGCATGGTAGACATGGAGTTGCTCAGGGTCTTAGCATAATCTTCAATCCTTCTGAGTTTGCTAAGCTCTGCTGAATGGATGCCCTGAGCAGTCCTGTCATCCTTCCCTTTGCATTTCTCTTTGATGACAGCATCAGTCTGTTCACCCTTGTATTTAAGATAGGTGTCCAAGTTGAGTGGAACAGGGAAGCCTTTGAGAGATGGGAAGGATCTTTCTGATGGCTGATCAGTATTATAGAAGGATTGAAGTTCCCCCTTGATTAGATCCAACTCAAGGGGATACTTCTCAGCCAATGGGGTGATGGTTGGTGGTGGTCTATGGGATCTGAATTGGGCAGTGTGTGGTGAGTAAGATGAGAGTGGAATGGCATTGACTGGTATGGATTGTGAGATTGGGGTGTTAGGTGGTGTGTTGTGGATGTTTTCATCTTGTATAACAAAGGTGGATTTCCTTTTTCTGCTATACAAGATTTTGGGTGAAGGTGAGGATGAGGCAGTGGTTTGGGAAACATCTGTTGGTCCTTTTGTGGAACCAGCAGTTGTTTGGGTTTTGGGTTGTGTTGAAGTAGGTTTGGCAGTGGTTTGTATTGTGGTTGGTTTAGTGATTGGTTTGGTTACTGGTTTGGGTTGAGCAGATGTTTTAGCAGTGGTTTTAGGTTCAGTTGTTTTAGGTTCAGTGGTTTGGGTAGCAGAGGTTGTGGTGGCAGTGGTTTGTGGAGCAGTGGTTGTGGTAACAGGTGTTTGTACATCAGAGGTTTCAGCAGTTAGTTTGGAAGGTGGTTTTCTGATGTGTTTGGCTGGCATTTTCTTCCTTTTTGAAGTGTTCACATCTTCCACTTCCTGCTGCTGTTCCTTTTTCTTTTGCACCAACATCTCTGCCTTTACTTCCAATGTATCAGCCCTTTTTCTTTTGTCTTGAGCAGCCTTTTCAGCTTTTTCATTAGCTGAAATATCAACTTCTTTTGCCTTTGATGCTTTAGCTGGTTCAGAGACAGGGATCTGAACATTTGGTTGTTGAGTTTGTGGAGCTGATTTAGGTGACCCTGGTTTGTCAGCAGTTGGCTTCTTCCCTTTTTGTGAGGGTGGTGCACCAAATGGATCAAGTTTTGGTAGCCTATCTCTGCCACTCTCCCCCTTTTTGGCATCATCAGCAGTGAATTCATCATCATCTTCATCTCTGAGATTTGTGGTAGGGGCAGAGCCAGTGGTCTTCAGCAGATGGTCTTTGATCACCTTGATGTCAGCCTTTGTGTCATTAAATCTGGCATCCACCATGTTTCTGATCAAAGTCATGTAAGTCTCTTGTGTCTGATCTGCTAATTTTCTGTGAGCTATGATGATGGGGGAAACAGATTTCCATAGCTCATTAGCAACATCAGCAGTGGATGGTTGACTTTTTGTAAAGTTATTCAATGTTTCCAATATTGACTTGACATCAGATTTGATGTCAGCAACAGAGGATTCAAGGTTTTGAACTTTAGCCGTCAATTCTTGAAGTTTTGACTCATCACCCAAGTTAATAGGTTCATCTGAGTCCCTACCAGAGGTAGTTTTAGCTGGTTCAGTTCTAGGAGGTGAATCCATAGAATAAGAACCTGCTGCCCCTTTGTCTCGGTACTGGGGACTTCCAACTGTTTTAGGAGACACAATTGTGTCCTCATCAGTTGTTGCCTTCAAGGAAGTCTTAGCAATGGAACCACTGTCCTGCTGTGAGACAATGGTCTCTACAGCAGTAGTAGCTGCTTCTCTTGAAACCTCATCAGAAGTAACATTGACTTCTGGGAGTATAACCTCCTCTTCTGTTTGTGGGATAGCTGATTGACTTTCCTCAGCCCCAGTCACTGGTAGTGGCATACTCTCAGTGATAGGTGAAGGAGAGGAACTGGGGTTGTCCTGAGTTTTGTCAATAGCTTCAAACAGAGGTTGCATTGTTTGTGGGACATGTGGTGGTGATGTAGGTGGAGTAAGAAGCTGATTAGCCCTGGGAGATGGGCTTGTAAACATATGATCAAGTGACTCATATGCCTCAGTATGAGTTTCCCTTTGGCTTACAACAAGATCCTTTTGTGAGGATTCTTGAGGAGTTTGCTTGGGTTGAGATATCTCCAACTGTTGTGAGGAAGTAACAACAGTGGTTTCATGTTGCTTTGGTGATGCAACAGGGTTAGCTTCTGGTATCTCATCTTCCAGAAGTCCCTTTTTGGTTTTGGTGGTTGTTTTGGTGGATGGACGGTTTCTTTTGGTGGCTGGTGTGGGTTTCACAGCACTGGATGAAGTGCCATGATCACCAGGAGCAGTGGGCTCACCAACAGAGGTTTCAACAACAGTTGTTGTCTTTGTCCTCTTTGGTTGTGTTTTGGAAACTTTTTGTACTTTTGTTGCTTTTTCTTGGGTTGAAGAACCCAGCATTCTTGTAAAAGTTTCATCAGTTAGACTTTTCATTTTGAAAGACTCACCCTTTTGAAAATCCTTTTCAGGTAAAATCTTTTGTAGAATTACACTTAGAATTCTAGGGTAGAGCAGAAAAGCATTGTTTGAGCCAGATTTTATGGCTTTCACATTAGATACCAAGTCTGAAAACAATCCCTGAGATAGATTGAAGTCAGAATCTGACAACATAGCATATCCCAAGTATTGTATCCTCAATGGGATTTCATTGAAGGATGTAGTCTTGGCAGAGGCACAGAGGAGGAGGGTATGGAAGAAAAATTTCATGACTGGTGGGATGGAAAGGTGTGTTGTCTTCGGTTTTAACCAAATAAGGAAGGAAATTATGAGTGGCTTTTGTTTGGAGTTCCATTTTAATGGATTTTGAGTGTGAAAGTGATGAACTTTGATTGAGGGTTATGAGGAAGACGAGAGCGGTTTTCAGTATTTTGAATACAATGAGACAGTAAAACTGCAGTTGGGGGAAAAACAGGGTTTTATAGGCTCTGGTGAAACCGCTGATGTGGCAAAACTCTGCTTTTGAGAACAGACGTGGCAAACATCTGATGGTTGAAACATCTGGTGGCATACAGCTGTTTTGTTAAACCTCTGTTGCCAACCTCTGTTGTTTAACCAAAAGACTGATGAAAACAGTTGTTTTATCTGATCAGATGTTTGAAACAGATTTTTCAACCAGCAGTCATTTTAGCAAAATTTGATTTTCTGAAAACATTTTAATGTTTTTATTGAAAACATTTTTGTTGTTTTTAATCCATGTTTAACATTCCAATTCGAGAAATCAGATTTGTGAAGGTAGATGTGTCTAAAGCTTTTGTCAGCACATCTGCCAACTGATCCTCTGTTGGAACATGGTGCAGAGAAATCAAACCTTTTTCATAGCTATCCCTGACATAATGATGTCTGATATCTATGTGCTTGGTGGTGGAGTGGGAGACTGGATTTTTGATGATATTTTCAGCAGCTTGACTATCCAACATGAGTGGAGTCCTTAGTGCAGTTATCCCAAAATCCAGTAGTTGATTTTGAAGCCACATAAGTTGGGCTGTACAGCTTGCAGCAGCAATGTATTCAGCTTCAGCAGTGGATGTTGAAACAGCTGCTTGCTTTTTGCTTTGCCAAGAAACTAAGGCATTCCCTAGAAACTGGCACCCTCCTGAGGTGGACTTCCTTGTGGTATGGCAGCCAGCAAAATCACTATCTGAATAACCTGAAAGCTCAATGTTTCCATTAGCAGGATACCAGATACCAAGTGTGGGAGCACCTTTTAGGTATCTGAATATCCTTTTCACAGCAATAAGGTTAGACTTTCTAGGAGAAGCCTGAGATCTAGCACACACACAGGTTGCAAACATAATGTCTGGCCTGGATGCTGTTAAGTACAATAAAGACCCAATCATGCATCTATAGTGTGTCTGATCAACCAGTTCATCCTTTTCATCATCAGTGAATGGCTTGACAGTGCTCATGGGTGTACTACATGGCTTACAATCATTCATCTCAAATTTTGTCAACAAGTTTTTCACATACTTGTTTTGATGAATGAAAGTGCCATTTTGCAGTTGCTTTACTTGAAGACCAAGAAAGCACTGAAGTTCACCCATAGCACTCATTTCAAACTCTGCTGTCATGAGTTCCCTAAACTCCTCACACATTTTATTACATGTGGATCCAAAAATGATGTCATCCACATATATTTGAACAATCATTAAATCTTTTCCTTTCCATTTTAAAAACAAGGTTTTATCAATTTTACCTCTTGTGAAACCAATGGATAAGAGAAAAGTAGAGAGAGTTTCATACCAGGCTCTTGGTGCTTGTTTGAGTCCATACAATGCTTTGTTAAGCTTGTAGACATGATCAGGATGGAATGTGTCTTCAAAACCAGGTGGTTGGCATACATAAACCTCCTCCTGAATTTTGCCATATAGGAAGGCACACTTGATGTCCATCTGATACACCTTGATATTGTGGTTGACAGCAAAGGCTAAGAAAAGTCTGATAGCTTCTAACCTTGCTACAGGGGCAAAGGTTTCATCATAGTCAATTCCCTCTTCTTGTCTGAAGCCTTGAACCACTAACCTGGCTTTGTTCTTGACAACTATACCCCTTTCATCAGTTTTATTTTTGAAGACCCACTTTGTGCCAATTGGACAGACATCCTTAGGCAGTGGTACAAGTTCCCATACTTGTTGTCTTTTGAACTGAAGGAGTTCTTCTTGCATGGCTTCTACACAACTGTTGTCTTTCAGTGCCTCTTGGTACTTGACAGGTTGTGTAAGGGATAGAAAGCCTGCAAAAAGACAGATGTTTGAAGATTGGCTCCTTGTGAGCACACCTTCTCTGATGTTGCCAATGATTTGGTCTGGTGGATGAGCTCTTAGGTAGATTAGATCTCCCTGATATGGTATGATGGCATTTTGTGGTGAAGGACAGAGGTTTGGAGACTCTGTTGACATAACATCTGTTGGCACTTTTGAAGAGTCAACAGATGTTTGGAATGGAGGTGGAGGAATGGGTCCAAGTGGTGTAAGATTGGACTGACTTTTGTCAACAGATGATTGACTCTTGTCAACAGTGGATTGGCTGGGTGAATCAGTGGATTGAAGGTAAGACTGGCCAACAGTGGCTGACTCAGCTGTGACAGAGTTTTGACAGTTGTTTTGAACCACTGCTTCCTCTGATGCAGGATAGACTTTGTAGTGGTCTGGAACCACAACATCTATTCTGTAGTCTTGTTGTGAAGATTGTGGAGTACCTGCAGGGTTAGTTTTGACAGCAATATCTTCAAATTTGAATTTATCTAAATCAAACAACTCAGCAGGGTTTGCTGGGATTTTCAAAGAAGAAAGCTCATTGAACTTCACATTCAGAGTTTCTTCTATTGTCTTGGTCCTAGTGTTAAACACTTTATAGGCCTTTGCAATAGAGGAATACCCCAGAAAATATCCACAATCCACTTTGGCTGCAAATTTTGAAATGGAATCTTTAAGATTTAAAATGAAACATGGGCAGCCAAAGATTTTGAAAAATGATATCAGTGGTTTGATTTTAAACAGAATTTCATAAGCAGTCTTTTGATGTCTAGGGTTGATTAAAACTCTGTTTTGAACATAGCAAGCAGTGTTTACAGCTTCTGCCCAAAAGGACAGTGGTAAACCAGAATCTGCTAGCATTGTTCTTGCAGCCTCAATGAGAGTCCTGTTCTTCCTTTCAACCACCCCATTTTGCTCTGGTGTTCTTGGGATACTGTACTGCCTTACAATCCCTTTTGACACACAGAAATCATCCAACTCCTTATTTTTAAACTCTGTTCCATTGTCACTTCTCAGGACTTTTACTGGCAAGTCATATTGTTTTTCAACTTTGGTGACAAAGTCCTTCAAGATACCTGCAGTCTCATCCTTAGAGTGTAAAAAGTAAGTCCATGTAAACCTAGAAAAATCATCAACTATGACAAGACAAAATCTTTTTCTTCTTAGACTCATGATTTTTACAGGGCCAAACAAGTCCATGTGCAACATTTGTAAACACTGACTAGTTTTGGACTCATCAATGGATTTGTAAGAGCTTTTATGTTGTTTACCTTTTAGACAGGAAACACAATGCTCATCACATTTGAATTCTTTTGATGGTAAACCTCTGACAAGGTTTTGTTTGGAGAGTGAGTTGATAGTTTTAAGGTTGGTGTGACCAAGTCTCCTATGCCACAATTCTGTCTCTTTGGTAGAGGCAGCTGAGAACAGACAGACATTTGCAGTAGGATTATCCTTCAACATATCAACTACATACACATTGCCACTTCTGTGAGCAACAAGTTGTGCTTTGCTCTCAGCAATGATGGTGTTAATCTTTTCTACAGCCTCAGGGCCAACAATCTTACAAGTTTGCTTAGTGAAGAATGACCCAAAGCCTTTGTCACTCATTTGTGATACACTAAGTAGATTAAATTTTAGATTGTCTATTAGATTAACATTTTCAAACTTAAGCCTCCCTGCTTTGACAGTACCAGAACCCAACACTTTACCTTTAGAATCATTACCAAAGGATATATCACCCCCTCCATGAGCAAGAAAGTCCAGAAGTAGGGCTCTACATCCAGTCATGTGCCTGGAGCCTCCACTATCTACATACCATAAACTGTCTAAACAAGCAGAAGCTCCCTGCACATCAGTAAAGATTTTAGTTTTGGTGAGTGTCCAAAGCCAAATTGGCTTTGGATGGGTCCTTAGCTGTCTCAGCCTTAAGTTGAGGAGAATGATCAGTGGTTTGGACTAGCTTTTGAACTAGGTTCAACAGCTGCAGTTGACCATTTGCTAGTGCTTGTATGTCAACACTTGGTCCAGCAGATGTTTGATCATTTCCTATCAGTTGTTGAAAACCATGAGGGTGTCTGTTCACTTTTGGTTTTGAAGGCCTCTTGGGCTCTTCATAAACATGTGGCAGACGATGACAAGTGGGTTGTCCATATCCTCTAGGTAATCTGTTAACAGGTGGAGCATCTGTTACCTGAACTTCTCTGGGAGCAGAGTTTTTGTTCAGACTTTTGGTAACAGATGTTTGAACTGATTCAAAAGTCTGTTTGGGTTTTCCTTTTGAAGTACTAACCACTTGACTTTCCAGAGTTTTAGCCTTATACTCTTTTATCTTTTCATCAAAATTTTTGAGATATAGGCACTCTTTTGTTTTGTGATTCTTTTTCTTGCAGATTGAACATTCTTTAGATTTAGAATCATTTAAACTTGTGGTTTTGTTGATGTCATATGCTTTTAGAAGAAAACAGTTTTTGGTGACATGGTTCTTCTTTTCACAAAAATCACAAAACAAGTTGTTCTTGGCCTTCCCTTTTTCTTTCTTCTTTTCAACAGATGTTTCATCATCTGTTGGAAGATTTACTAGAGGGATCACTTTGGCCTATGGTGCCATTTTACCATCAGAGGTTTTGAAGGTCATTGGTTTGAAATTTTCAAGGACTTCACACTCATCTGACCATGTTGGTTTGAATTGATATTTCTCAATTTCATCAAATGAGGGTGTACCTTCCAATTTTTCAAGAATGATTTTCTTGCCATTGGGTTCAGTAACCTTGATTTCTTGCCCTTTTGAGTTTGTAGGGATGACCTCAACCAACTGTGGTTCCTTTTTGTCAGTGGTTTGTGAAACTTGATCAGTAGTTTGAAAACCAAACCCAAATTTCACATGACTTTTAGACTGTTGGTTGACAATCATCTCAAAACCCTTTGATGATTCCACCCATTTCTTACATTCAACTTGGGTGGACTCAAGCTCCTTCTTACAACTATGATATTTTGTTATCATAGTCTGAAGCTGGTCTTTGGTTATGCTTGCTTCATGTTTTAAACTGCTGATTTCAGATTCTTTTTCAGATATTTTTGATTTTAACTCTTTTGTAAGTTTTTCAAACTGAATTTCAGAATCCAAAATTTTCTTTCTAAAGTTTTCATTCACCTCTTTTATCTTAGCAAATGCCACAATACATTTGTCTGAGCACAAGTCATTTAAGATTTGAGGAGATACCTTAGCAGCAGCCATCAAGGCACAGTTACACTAGCAGTCACAGTCATCACTACCCCAGGGGTCTGAGAGATTCACAACCTCCACTTCAGATTCTTCAGCTGAAACAATCTCACCAACAACACCATCAGTCACATTTTCAGACATAGACACCACTTCCTCAGAATCAGTCTCTTCAACAATTGTTTCTAGTGCCATAAAACAAAAATCCTTTTCAGTGTTAGCAACTAGAGCAATGTTGTCATCTGTTATCTCATCTGGTAGACTGCTCCAATCAACAAAGCCCTGAGTAAAGAAACTCTGTTGGCCTGGTTGACTGGTCTCTGCAGGAGCAGAGGGTGGAGTAACAGTCATTGGCACAGGTGCCTGAGCAACAGGTGTTTGGACATAGTGATACTGAGGAACAGTGGTTTGGACATAATGCACAGGAACAGTGGTTTGGGTCTGTGCAAAGTGAGCAGTGTTTTGCACATTAGGTACATTAGGGATGGTTTGATAAGTGTTGGTCTGTGGTCTTTGGTTTGGATAGGTGATCATAGGAACTCCATTTTGACTCCTACATTCCCTAGCAAAATGACCCATTCTGTGACACTTGTAACACTTTATCTTTGATTTATCCAACCCAACCTTTGACCCACCATGTAAACCTGGAAACCTTCTGCCAGTTTTCTTATAGAAGTTATTGGTTCTAATACTGAGCAGGGCAACCTGATGTAAGATGTCCATTTCTTCTAGGTCCAAAGGGTCAATATATTGCAAGTCATTGTACACAAAAGATGAATTATCAGAAGCCTGGATATCACCACTGGCTGTGAAAGCACAGTTGTTTGGTGATGAGTAAGAATCATTATTGAAACCAGTTGTTATGTCGATGTAATGATCATAACTCTGATCCTTACTACTTCCAGAACCATCATCCTGACCCAACAGTGCAGTATTACCAAATACATAGTCATCAGACACTTTGCCAGAGTCCTGGAGCTTCTTTTTCTGGTTAAGCTCCCTTTCATAAGTCAGGAGCTTACCATGAAGCTGGGTCAGGGTTAGGTCTTTGAATCCGATAGAGTTTCTCATAACTATAGCTATAGTGTCCCATTTGTCCTGAAGTGATCTAAGAAACCTATGATTCAGTGTTGAATTAGGAAAAGTTAGACCAACCAGTTTGAGTTCACTAATTAGACAGTTAAACCTTTCAAACTGCTGTGTTAATGACTCCCCTTTTATGTGACTAAACGTTTCATATTGTTGGTTAAGTATTTCACGGTTGTTTTTAATCACATCATCAGTCCCCCCGAATTGCTCTTTAAGAGCATCCCACAGTTCTTTAGCACTATTGCAGTGCAAGAGACCGGCATAGATATCATTCGGCAGTGCCATGGCTACTATGCTGAAAGCCTTGGCATCTAGCTCGATTTTTTGAAAATCTTGCTCTGAGTAGTTCTCAACACTCTTTGGTACTTGGATCTTTGGATCCTCGGCACTCGGTACCATTGGAACATGTGGTCCAAATACTACCGATTTCCAGCACCCTGTGTTCTGTTGTGCTAACACATGAGCCACCCGACGCTGCCAGATGTTGTACTCTGACCTGACAAGCATCGGAGGCTTGTTGTGTGTGCCAGTGTTGTTTGGATCTTGATTAAGTGAAGTCATTCTCTTGGTTTTTTTAAAAACAAAGTCTGTTTACTAACTGTTGAAACGAAAATAAACTATTACTCTGTTTTAACCCGACAAACAAACGATATCAATGATTATGAGCTGATCTGTGTATTAAATTGATTGATTAGATCAGATTTAATTGACCAAGCTCTGATACCAATTGTTAGGATCTGAGTTTTGGACTGTTTTGATTAAGTATGAAATATGAATGAAGTATAAATGGAAAGTGCAGCGGAATAACGAATAATCAAAACATAGAGAATAATTGTTTTCAATCGAATGCTTTCATTAAACTGAAAGATTACAATAGTACAATTAAGCTCCCCCTCAGCCTGATCACTCAGAGTATGTTTGTCTGAAAGAGAATGACGAGTGACCAATAGAACAGTACAAGTACTGTTCTATTTATAGACAAGTACAAACCTCTGATGATCAGTTGCTGACGTCACCTAGAAAGCGACCCCTAACTGACTAACAAACTACAACATCTGTTAAACAATAAACTACTGTTACATTGAAACTACTGATAATAAAACTCTGTTAAACTAAAGCTCTGATGTCTTCTTATCATCTGTTGAACCAAAGTGCTGTTGGTTCAACAGACCTTTGTTCTTCAGATCTTTGATCAGCACTTGTTCTTTATCAGACTTTTGCTCTTCAGACTTTATCCATCAGACCTTTCATCAGCAGCAGTTGTCTTGTATCAGTTGTTAAGCAGCAGCAGTTTGGGAATCAGCAGTTCTTTGGAGAAAGTTTTCTTGTAACAACTGTTATTTATTCTTGATCAAATACTTAGAATGTTTTGGCTTTCAATCATCTGTTCTTCTCCAGGTCAGCAGACCCAACATTATGGAACTCCCTGATTATTAACAGGGGTTTAGAAGGAGAAATTGATTGGGTTTCATGGTGGAAGGTGGTGGTGGTGTAGGGTTGTTGATTGCAGGTTGTGGTGCTGGGGTTCATGGCAGGCTGGTGGTAGAGGTGGTGGTGTGGCAGGTTGGTGGTAGAGGTGGTGGTGTGGCCTAGTGGTGGTGGTTATTGAAGAATCTAAGTGTGGTGGTGGTGATAAAGATGAGGGGCATAACTGTCATTTTGCCCTCATGTGGGGCCATATGACCAAACTTGTAACATCGCATATTTTCCCCAAATTTTTAATTAATAATAAAAAAAATGTGTGTTTGTTTTAAACAATATATATTTCAAACACTCTAAACCAATAATTATTTAATAAAATCGTTGGATTTCCGACGTTTCGAATAATTTAAAAATTATTCGTAACATTTGTAATCTTGGGTAATCATAATATACATATATTATTATAGTTTATATATAAAAAAATGCTCAAAACAAATATATGCTTGGGCCGGGACTCGAACCCGCGCCCAAGACGACCCAAACCTTAACCACAAACACTCCAACCAGCTGAGCTACCACATGTTTATTGATTTAATGGAAACAATTAATACATAAACAACCCCCCAAAACCCTTCGGTCAACTTCCAGAAGTCAAAACCCATACAATCCACACTTTTGATTCAAATTGACGCGCCTATTAGCTAAGTTTGGTAACGATCTCGATGGCTTGGCATCCAAGCATACAATCCTCGTCAATTACAGCTTTTAATTACGCGAAATCAATACAATTATAGAGAATTACGCGTTTATCATTAACCCTAGGTCAAAACCTTCCAATTCGATCAACCCGTATGTAAAAGTATAAATTGAACCCCTCAACACAAGCTATACTCGCCGAAAATCAAACCCCTACTCCCAATTTCTGTAAACAAATCGTTTTTAATCAAGAAGCATTCACAGTTGACTTTTTCGTTGACTGGACGTTTATCCTTGTTTCTGATTCGAAGGTATCAATTACTCACATGTCTTTGTTCATCGTTTTCACCCAAGCAATAACCCTATGATTTCTGGGATTATTGCTTGGTAACTCGTGTTATTAGATAAGCTAGGGTTCGACATTTTTTATTTGGGGAAGATGATAAGAAACAGTTACTGTTTTTATTTAAAACAAACCAATAAAAATCACCAACTGATCAGTAGACCAGTTGGTGACACCCTCTGTCTTTAATCATTGAACCGGTGTGTGACTTGGGATCAAATCCAGTCACCAACATTTTATTTCTTTTGATAATTATGGTTGAAACCAAGATGTGTATATAAAAAATCAAAACCAACCACTTTCGTTCTCAGGGTCCAGACCAGATGGTCTGGACTTGTGATTTAAAACCACGAACCGGCCAGAGGCCTGAGTTCGACTCCCAGCAGCTGCAACATTTTTTTTTGGAAACCTTTGACTTTATATTTATTCTAATGATCTTCTAAAATAGTTTTAAAATACAAAATATGATTTATAAACTATATAAAATTTATTTCTTGTTATTCAAATGTTGAACTTTATTATCCAATTTTTAGTTTTACAAGAATCATTTATTTATTATATATTATAAATATTACAAGTTTATTCATTTATAATTTTAAAATTCTATAAAATTATCTAAACGACTTTATAAAATTCCACAAAAATTATTTTAAACTTGTAGATCAATAAGTATTTCGGAAATAAATTTTATTCCAGAAAAACCGTTTGTTTAATATTTTTAATTAATTTTTGTTATTTTAATCATAAATAAATCATAATAAATTCATTTTTTACATTTTTATACCAAAATTTTACATAAATTATTTTTGTTCATTTAGAACAGAAATATAAATTTTAATTTGAAATTTCATTAATTTAATATTTTTAAATATTAAAACTATATTTTGACAACTAAGATAAAATATACTAAATATTCAATTTTTGAGAAAATAATTTTATAAATATTATGTTCATATTTAAAATCTCATAATGTGACCATACTTAATAAAAAATCTACAAATAGCCTTTTATTTAATTATTTTCCAAATTTTCCTTTATTTATTAACTATTTATCTAATTAACGAGTAATCAATTATCAATCCCCAAATTAGGAACCCTAGAGCTACTTGTAGACTAGAAAACTTAGACTTTTAAGTTTTCCCATTACTCAATTACTTCCTTATAAATAGGGTGATATTTGGACACAAGAGCCACAATTATACTATATCAAGGGACTCAATTCTAGCATTAAGGTGAGTTTACATAGCCCCTTTTTCTGTTTTACATTTTGGGGTGAAACATGTTTAAACATTTTGTCACACCCTCAATTTCCACGTGCGGGGTTTTACAGCGAGGCGCGTGACACACCAGGATCTCAGTCAACGATCACAACAAACATTCAACAAACATGCATTCATACATATATATATAACCAAAATATCATGCTTTGAGCCGTAAACCAGCAGCGGAAGCATTTCTTGTTTACAACCAAAAGACATATCAAAGTTTACAAAACATTGTTTAATACGTTTCAAAATACTAGACGTTGTGCGTGACTCCGTGCGCCTAGTCCATTAACTGCTACCTTAGCGACCTGAGAAAACATGCCAAAAAAATGTCAACATATAATGCTGGTGAGTTCACAGGTTTTCTTTCATAAATGAGTTTTATAAGTTCCAAAGGTCATATCCGTTACTACTAGGTTATAAGAACGTTAGCTAGACGTTAAGTGTTTTTAGTACTACGGTTGGGAACCCATTACTAAACATGAACCAAAAGATGAGACCAGCCTAGATTGTCTGGGTTACCGATGCCTCGATAACCCGATAGGTAGAGACAATATGCACCCGCCCGGCATCCCCGCCGTCGAGTGGGGTTTGTGAGGCCTAATAGATCTATCCACATTTCCCTCATTGTGCTTCCCGCACATTCATGGTTTCCCCTTAGGACTTTCCGAAAAAGCCGTATAGTAACATAAAGTAACCATAGTATAACATGACCTTTAATAAATAAGTAAGTAGCATGTTTCTCCCCCTGGAAAAAAAACAGTAAAAGCGGGGCTGTGACACTCACCTTAGGTTGCGTTACTTGAAAATAGTTAAGTACTTATGCTATGATAGCCCCAAATAGCGGCGACCTATCATAAGATATGTATAAGTATCCGGACTAATAACCCACAGGTTAACTAGTCCCCGAATGTCCAGACCATAACCATAGACGTTTGAAAAACACCTTTGACTGTTAAACCGACCGTGTCAGACAAGACTCGACATTCCATTGGTGACCCGACATTCCATGTGTTAGCTAAATGCAAGATATCATGCAACATAAGCAAACATGCACTTAATACGCATAACAGTTCACCAGAGTCAACATATAGTTCATATATCGCATTTACGAGTCCACACGTGTATTACCGGGTTATCGGACATTCCACAGGGTTCCTAGCATGTTCCTAGGTGTCATTTCATGTTCGGGATGTCAAACTATGCTTAAATAAGCTAATAACGTGATTAAACATTAAACATGCAATTAGGAAAGTCAACTAGCAATTAGGATGGTCAACCAGGCAATTAGGATGGTAATCGCCTGACACTTCAGGCGATTAGGGGCCTAATCGCCCCCTAACTTTCCTAATCGCCCCCTGCATCAGGCGATTAGGATTCCTAATCGCCTGTTGCAGCTGTGCAACGGATTTTCGCGCGTTTTACCCTCCAAATCAGATCCGAAACATGCAAAAACACCCAATATCAAACCTAAACCATTTACCAACCCATTCCAAGCAAAACCCCCGATTTATCATTGATCTAACATCCTTTGTGCAATTATTTCCAAAATGGCAAAGTACCAAGTTTCATTAATTAATCTTATCATTCCTTAAATGGAAACAAATCAGATTTCAACACTTACAAGCTTGCAAATCAACATTTCTCTGTTATAACACCTCCCTAGTGTGAATCCTAACAACATTCAATCATTAAATCATACCATATCATCCTAGATCTTCAAGAATCATCCTAATGGGTCAAAATACACATTTTCATCAAAACACAACAACAATAGCTCAAACTCTTAGATAATCATCCTAATAACCCCTACATAACAGAAGTACAACCATTTCATGGAAACATTCATGTTATAATCACCAAGAAGATCAACATATGCATGCAAACTTTACATATAGCAAGTATTATGGTGTAGACTTGTTTTAGAACTCTTTTCAAAGGGTTTTAAAGACACAAACTTAGCAAAACAAGGTCTGGACTTTTGGGGAACCAAAACAACAACTTTACAAAGGTTAGAGATGAAGAACACACCTTGGATTTTATCAAAGAAAGGTGTGTAAGCTTGGAAATGGTGATTTTTGTAGCAAAACAAGTTCCAGAGGTGTTCTAGGGTGTGTGGGTGGCTTAGGATCAGTTAGGGTTGCACTAAGGGTGTTTGGGGAGTTAAGGGTTGTATTTATAGGTGTTTTGACTCGTGCATAGCAGTGCAGGCGATTAGCAGCAGTTAGCAGGCGATTAGGATTGTAATCGCCTGACACTTCAGGCGATTAGGGGCCTAATCGCCCCCTAACTCTTCCCAATCGCCTATAGACAGGCGATTAGGCAATCCTCTGATTCCTAATCGCCTGTAACATATTAGATTGGGTTTTCGGCGCGTTAAACACTATTTTAACACATATAAACACGCATTAACATACCAACAAGTCACGTAATGATTATAAACACATAATGCATGATAACTAACACATTTACATCCGTTCACCAATTCCCGGGACTCGAGACTTGCGTGTGTGTGCTAAACCCGGTGATTCCACGAATCACCAATCCTTTTACACATGGTTATGGACCGACTCCCGATGATCCCGCGGATCATCGTAACGACTCCCGATGATTCCCTAGAATCATCATAACGACCCGACTGATCTAGTTAAGTATGTAATAAGTATGACTCGCTAAGGTAGACTTACTAGTTTAGTCAACGTTACTAACCTGAGTTTGCCGGGTGTCACACATTTTATACACTATCATTTACTTATTCTTACATTATTGAAACTTGTGATTCAATTACTCTATCATTTACTCATTCTATTATTTGACTGTAACAAAAAGACACAGTACAATCATTAACATTGATCAAGCTGCCTGTTTAGATTATAGCGCTATAGGTCTGACAAACCCATCCCCCCGCATAAATTCAGGGACGATCGATAACAGTTACACTTTTACTAACTTGCAAGTTAGGTCTCAGTCGACACAAGGTTTGATTGTACAAAAGACGCACTGTTACATGTCGGACTCATACTCTATCATTATACAACTGTGATTGTTGTACAAACTATTGTTACCTAATATATTCAAAAACCTATGTATTCTCACCAACTATTTATAGTTGACCCCCCCCTCCATTTTTCCAACTTAACATGTTTCAGGTTGTAGCTTGCTTGAAGATTAGAGTTAATGCTTAAAGATGTGTAGCTAGTATTTTTGATGTACAAATTCCTAGAACAATTGTATGTAATTTATTTAAATCATTTAATGAAATTTATTATTTACCATGAGCTACTGAACAATGGTCAATAAGTGACATCCCGATGTTTCCGCCATTGGTTGGGGTGTTACAGATTGGTATCAGAGCCATGGTTATAGGGAATTAGGTTATTAGAAAAATAATCTAGTCTATAACCATAGGATTTTAACCAGTACTTGCAACCTTACTTATTTCTATTCTCTATCTCCCTCCTACTTCTTATCCCTACTTTAGTCCCTACAAGAAGATTGTTCTCCAACACTGGGTCTACCCTTAGACTAATAGGACAAAATTCTAAGGCCCTAACCTGAACTGCGTTGAAGATCCCGTCGAAGTTCTAGATTTTAATAACGAACACGGGCAATCTGGAAGGGTGAACGCCTATATTCTGAGTTTTCTGTCTAGGACTGGCATTGCGCATAAATCCCAATCAGACGAGGGACCCGGATGCCTACCTGGGAATTCTCGGGATGAGTGTTCACTTATAGGCTAAAGCATGTCTTCACTATGTTATTAGAATCTAGAAGCTTCGATAAGTCAACGTTTTCGTTTATTCGTTTTAATTAATGAATAAATGATTACACTCACTTTCCTTAAAACTAAGCTCTAAAATCTCAAAATTTTACAGCTTAAATCAATCCCATTTCATAAACATATATGGATTTCACAATCACACTTCACCTTACCATCTTAGCCACTTGTGTAAATTTTCAACACCCTACCCAAATCATATTATTTCCTTTCTCAACATATTATATATATATATATGTATATATATTTTTAAACTATAACCTCATAACTTGAGCATACCCTAGCACAACACTAAAAAGATTTCTTAATATTGTCACATTTTCATAAACTATGGAAAAAAAAAACATAATCTTTGTCAAAAGATGTCCATAAACTTAATTTCTAAATTCAAATGTTTATTCATTAGCGTAACAAAGGATTTTCGATATAATGTCACTTTGATCTATAAAAACCTAATGTCGTGTTTAAAATCTTTGACTAACTGCGATAATCTGATCTACACTCGATTTTAATATTTGATCCAAACCCCACAATTTACACTGCTACATAATCTCCTTACTATAAAAATAAACTCCTCATCAACCATCTTCACATCCACTATCTCTCGTATCCTTGATTCTGCTTCGAGATTTTTTTTTCACCATCCTCTCAAGAATTAGACTCATATCCTTCACCTTCTCAAACATGAACTAGTTACCCATGATAACCAAATTATTGAAACTTGATTATGTGTTGCATCAAACTCAATCCTTAGTTATACATGACGATTTTATTGTCTATTTGAACATCTGATTATTCATGATAATTGGAAGCATGGAACATGAACTATTTGCTATAGACACACCTAGAGTCATTAACCTTGTATAGGGCAACTCTATTACAACTCGCATGCTATATACTTGATACTTGATTGCTTACATGTACATGTTATCAATTTGGAATTTATGTGTGAAATAATTGTTACACTTAATCAAACAACTGATAGAGGATGAAGTACTTGCTCAACAGTTAGTAGAGCACCAAATAACCTACTCAACGATTGGTAGAGGTCATCATGTCTGCTCAACAGTCGGTAGAGGCCCTACAACCTGCTCAACGACTGGTAGAGGCTATCGCACCTGCTCAACAATCGGTAGAGGTTCTTACTCACTGACTGGTAGAGGTCTTTTTCCTGCTCAACAGTTGAACTTATTTTTGGATACATTGTATACGATTCAACCACAAAGTTAATTGTATTATTTTGCATGTGTGTTAAGAGTCATAGAAGGACACAAAACCCTAATGTAAGGTAAATTTGTGATTACGGTCCGGAACGTAATCATAAATTTATAGGTACGTTAAGGTAGTGTGAAATTCTATCAAGGTTTTTCGGTAGATAACCAATTATAAACTCTAGTTACCTCGTAGTTCATTTAGTCTTTCTATAGTCAATCAACCCATGCATTTCTTTTAGTATTCCAAAAACTTAAGTTTAGTGTTTTTGCTAGATTCTTATTCTCCTTATATTTCAGACGAACCTAATCCAACCCTTAAAACGCATACATATCAGACCTCTTATCCAAATTATTCGAAACAGATTATTCTATTACCTATAAATTCATGTCGTGCCTTAACTCGAATTTTCTAAAATCACAGTTGCCTTAATTTATACCCAATCATCCCCAACCCTGTGTTTTTTAATAACTTCGGGACGAAGTTTCCAAAAGCAGGGGAGACTGTAACATCGCATATTTTCCCCAAATTTTTAATTAATAATAAAAAAAATGTGTGTTTGTTTTAAACAATATATATTTCAAACACTCTAAACCAATAATTATTTAATAAAATCGTTGGATTTCCGGACGTTTCGAATAATTTAAAAATTATTCGTAACATTTGTAATCTTGGGTAATCATAATATACATATATTATTATAGTTTATATATAAAAAATGCTCAAAAAAATATATGCTTGGGCCGGGACTCGAACCCGCGCCCAAGACGGCCCAAACCTTAACCACAAACACTCCAACCAGCTGAGCTACCACATGTTTATTGATTTAATGGAAACAATTAATACATAAACAACCCCCCAAAACCCTTCGGTCAACTTCCAGAAGTCAAAACCCATACAATCCACACTTTTGATTCAAAATTGACGCGCCTATTAGCTAAGTTTGGTAACGATCTCGATGGCTTGGCATCCAAGCATACAATCCTCGTCAATTAAAGCTTTTAATCATGCGAAATCAATACAATTATAGAGAATTACGCGTTTATCATTAACCCTAGGTCAAAACCTTCCAATTCGATCAACCCATATGTAAAAGTATAAATTGAACCCCTCAACACAAGCTATACTCGCCGAAAATCAAACCCCCACTCCCAATTTCTGTAAACAAATCGTTTTTAATCAAGAAGCATTCACAGTTGACTTTTTTGTTGACTGGACTTTTATCCTTGTTTCTGATTCGAAGGTATCAATTACTCACATGTCTTTGTTCATCGTTTTCACCCAAGCAATAACCCTATGATTTCTGGGATTATTGCTTGGTAACTCGTGTTATTAGATAAGCTAGGGTTCGACATTTTTGATTTGGGGAAGATGATAAGAAACAGTTACTGTTTTTATTTAAAACAAACCAATAAAAATCACCAACTGATCAGTAGACCAGTTGGTGACACCCTCTGTCTTTAATCATTGAACCGGTGTGTGACTTGGGATCAAATCCAGTCACCAACATTTTATTTCTTTTGATAATTATGGTTGAAACCAAGATGTGTATATAAAAAATCAAAACCAACCACTTTCGTTCTCAGGGTCCAGACCAGATGGTCTGGACTTGTGATTTAAAACCACGAACCAGCCAGAGGCCTGAGTTCGACTCCCAGCAGCTGCAACATTTTTTTTGGAAACCTTTGACTTTATATTTATTCTAATGATCTTCTAAAATAGTTTTAAAATACAAAATATGATTTATAAACTATATAAAATTTATTTCTTGTTATTCAAATGTTGAACTTTATTATCCAATTTTTAGTTTTACAAGAATCATTTATTTATTATATATTATAAATATTACAAGTTTATTCATTTATAATTTTAAAATTCTATAAAATTATCTAAACGACTTTATAAAATTCCACAAAAATTATTTTAAACTTGTAGATCAATAAGTATTTCGGAAATAAATTTTATTCCAGAAAAACCGTTTGTTTAATATTTTTAATTAATTTTTGTTATTTTAATCATAAATAAATCATAATAAATTCATTTTTCACATTTTTATACCAAAATTTTACATAAATTATTTTTGTTCATTTAGAACAGAAATATAAATTTTAATTTGAAATTTCATTAATTTAATATTTTTAAATATTAAAACTATATTTTGACAACTAAGATAAAATATACTAAATATTCAATTTTTGAGAAAATAATTTTATAAATATTATGTTCATATTTAAAATCTCATAATGTGACCATACTTAATAAAAAATCTACAAATAGCCTTTTATTTAATTCTTTTCCAAATTTTCCTTTATTTATTAACTATTTATCTAATTAACGAGTAATCAATTATCAATCCCCAAATTAGGAACCCTAGAACTACTTGTAGACTAGAAAACTTAGACTTTTAAGTTTTCCCATTACTCAATTACTTCCTTATAAATAGGGTGATATTTGGACACAAGAGCCACAATTATACTATATCAAGGGACTCAATTCTAGCATTAAGGTGAGTTTACATAGCCCCTTTTTCTGTTTTACATTTTGGGGTGAAACATGTTTAAACATTTTATACACTATCATTTACTTACTCTTACATTATTGAAACTTGTGATTCAATTACACTATCATTTACTCATTCTATCATTTGACTGTAACAAAAAGACACAGTACAATCATTAACATTGATCAAGCCGCCTGTTTAGATTATAGCACTATATGTCTGACAAACCCATCCCCCCGCATAAATTCAGGGATGATCGATAACAGTTACACTTTTACTAACTTGCGAGTTAGGTCTCAGTCGACACAAGGTTTGATTGTACAAAAGACGCATTGTTACATGTCGGACTCATACTCTATCATTATACAACTGTGATTGTTGTACAAACTATTGTTACCTAATATATTCAAAAACCTATGTATTCTCACCAACTATTTATAGTTGACCCCCCCATTTTTCCAACTTAACATGTTTCAGGTTGTAGCTTTGTTGAAGATTAGAGTTAATGCTTAAAGATGTGTAGCTAGTATTTTTGATGTACAAATTCCTAGAACAATTGTATGTAATTTATTTAAATCATTTAATGAAATTTATTATTTACCATGAGCTACTGAACAATGGTCAATACGTGACATCCCGATGTTTCCGCCATCGGTTGGGGTGTTACAAAACTTAACCAAAAAAACTAACCACGTTAGTGCTAAAGGACGAGACCTGAAAGATTTTAGAACATAAAGGACGATTCTCGTTAATTTTGAAGTTAAAGGACATCTACTGAAAAAATAGGTAAACATAAAGGACGATTTCTGTAATTTTTCCTTCATCATATTAACAAAGCATTTTTGTAAGTTCTAGAATCTCTTCTGAGGCTGCTTTGAGGTTATTATGTGTTAACCTTGATACTCTCTTTCTAATCCGCATATATGTTCATAAAGACCTGACAACCTTACATTTGTGGTTAAGTGGTAACTATTATTTTGTTCATTAGTCACAAACACATTATGCTATGCGTAAAAGTTTTTTATCTTTCAAGTTCCCAAGTTTCGGATGAAAATTGACATAAATATATTTTTCTAATGTTGCTTTAGGAAGATGATGAGCATATACTTGAGAAAGATGAAGCAGATTTACCCCTTGTGGAGTTACTTAATGTTATGCTGCCTGGAGAAGGTTAGTCATTCTTATTCTTGTTATTATATTGCTCATTTTGACAATTATGATCCATTTACATCCAAATCTAGGCATAAATTTACACTCGAAAATTATCACCCATTTTCGCGAACACCAAATTAGTAGTTTATTAAAAAGGGTCGTTTAGACCCGAACTCATTATGGCCATGGCTCACTTTGAGACCCATTACCTTACCCAACCCACACATTTTGTTTTTAAATAATGTAACCATATATTTCACTTTTTAAAACTTACTCATTTTTGGCAAAAGATCGAGGGTAGATATTCATAATAAAGTTTTTATTATTTTGATGAAGCACTGGGTGTTGTTCCAGTTGGTAAAGAGAATCCGCCAATGCTTTTGTAATGCTAGTAGGGATTCATTTCAGTCCAGTTTCAAGAGGATTTAACTAAAAAGGAAAATTGGTCAAGCAGGTTGAAGATTCAATGAATGGTCAAAGACATGTGAATGGCTTACAAACCTGACCTTATTTAGATTACAAGCATTATCTTCCTTTACGCCTTTCAACCGAATATTAGTCTTTAAATCCTTTAAGCCTTTCAACAATGCCCGAATCAAGAAAGTATGCACAACAATTATTCAGTTTTTCAGTGTTGGTTGTTGAAAGTTGTTTTAGACATTTGATCAATTGTTATAAATATCTAACTCACGTGTTCATGGTTGTACATATAAAGATAATTTTTTTAGAGAAATTAAATCTCGATGATTAGTATGATATTATGTTTATCATTTTCTTTTTGCTCATATGAACTTGCCGATGACTTAAGTAGTAAAGGACTTAACCACCGGAACGATAGGCAGGGCTGCATAGTTAATAGGCGGACACCTTTTTGATACTATTAAGGTCAAATTCCAAAGTCAATAGGTCTCTCAACCAGGTCAACTGCAAAGATATTCTGGCGCAATAGATGTTGTTAAACAAACACTAGTAGCAGAAGGTCCACTAGGTCTATACAAAGGCATGGGTGCCCCTCTAGCCTCTTGTCGCTATGGCAGCCCTCAACGGTGTTATGTTTACAGTTTGAGGTTTGAGTCAGGTGTACCTTTAGCCGTGAACGAACAGGTGATTGGTTGCTGAAGTCATTGTTTCTGTTTTGGCAACCCCAACTTGGTTACTCAAGTGCAGGCCAGTCCATTTATTATATGTAGCCCTTGTAACAAAAATGTAACACTACGACTACCATTTTCTTATTAGTGTGATTATTTAGTGGTTTATGGAAATACTTGATAATTTGAATGTTAAATAATTATTATTAGTTAATTACGATTTGTAAGGCCCTGTTTGGTAAGCTCTGGATCGCCAAGTGCTGAAACCGGTCAGCAGTAAGGACGTTTGTTTCACCATGAAGCGAGCCTCTGAATGGGACGGTTAAGTCTGAATGGTTTAGATTTGAGAAGATGCTGAACAGTTCAGTTCAGCGGTGAAGACACGAGAAAACACAAAACGTGAGCTGCAGCATGAACGAAGATGTTGTTCCTCCTGTCACATGATCTGCAACATGAATGAACCTCAGCTACCTACGCCGCCACCGCCTTCTCCCTTCTCAGCCTCCTTTGTCGCCGCCTCCTCCCTCCTAGCCTCCTGCGCTGCCGCCGCCTCCCTTATTGGTCTGACCCAACACCACTTTCTGTTCCACTACTGATTCAAACCCGTTTTCTGCAAAAGGAGTGGTGGTTGTTTTTGTTGTTATGTTATTGTGAATATAGGCATTGATAACATAATAAGGTTTGTTGAAGTGGTGTTGGGTTGTGCATATCTGTCTAGATGATTGCCACTTGGAGAAGTGAGTGTTGAGATGGGAATTTGAAGTACGAAGCTGTAGATGATTGCCACCTGATACATGTTTTTTTATCATTATGAAAAAAGATAAATATCTTTATCATTCAGCAGAGTCGTTTTTTATCATTATGAAAAAAGATAAATATCTTTATCATTCAGCAGAGTCGTTCAGTGATACAACCAAACAACGTTTAATGGTTCAACACTTTTCTGGTTCAGAGCCTCTTACACATTCAGACATCTTACTGGTTCAGCACTTGCCCAATAACCCCTAAGACTTGTGTCATAGTTAGACCATACTTATGTTACGGATAGTAAACTAACAAATGTACTATACAATATATAACGAGAGCAATGATAAACTAACATAATACGAGCACCACGTAGTAAATTGTTGTCGCTATTCATGTGTTTCTACTGTGTAGTAATTTTTCCCACTGCCGCATCGCGCGGATTTCTTACTAGTACAACCTAAAGAAGCACAAAATTTCTATGATACCCTCAATGTACAACTAACCAAGCTACATGCACAACAAATAAAACTCAATAACCAAGAAAAGATATGAAATAACAAAATAGAAGAAGTTTAAGGATAAAGTTGATAAGAAACTATTACATCAAAGTTGAAAATGTAATTTAGTTAAAAAAATTATGAGATATGTTAACCCTAAAAAACATATTAGCAGTCGTCACTTTTTGTTCTACTCTAATAAAAAATATTGATTTTTAGTTTTGGGTTATTACAAAAAAGATTGAATTTTATGGGTTTTTTCTTAATTTTAGCCTAAAATATTAGACCTTGAAAATTGGTGTTATGACCGCTATCCGGGATTCAAATTAGCGGTCAAATAGCGGCCAATAGCACCGATAATAGCGGTTCTGCTATTCTGGACCACTATTATGACCCTTATTTTGCATATGGTCCGCTAACTGCTATCCCACCGCTATTGACTACATAGCTTGAAACAATAAAATGGATAATTCTTCACACATAATAATTCTTTAAACAGAACTTCAAATTCAAACTAATAGCACCACTTGTTTAACGACACATACAAACTTACAACAATAAAAAAGATAATTCTTCACACATAAATCTTCAACCGGAACTTCAAATTCAAACTAATAGAGCTTTCGTTTTTTCCATAATATGAATGATAATATCAATTCTCTTAGATTTGTGTTTTGAAGATATGTTGTCCCGCTTACTGCTATATAACCCAAACCAGTTATAACAATAAATACATAGCCCAAGTTCTCGAAAATATGAATGATAGTATCCTTTTTCTTAGATCTGTGTCGATACATAGTGGAGAGGTTTCTAGAAAAAGCAGTAATCAAACATAATACAGATGCCATAAGTGTTGCGTGACCCAAAGACAGTTGCAGAGGTAGAAAAACTCTGAAAGCTTTCGGAGTGTGATGAAAGCTGCTGATGGAAAGGAATATGAGAATTGAAATTGCAGACAAGAAGAAAGACAACGCATCGAATATTATAAACACAATGAAGTCATTGTCTGTGATTAATAAAGGAAAACCTTCGTCCTGGTCATACCCACCAGGAATTGAAATGCCATTCGAAAATGCTACAGAAGCTACAAGTGTAGCTACCACCATGCACTGATTAATTGTTTTTTTATCCAATTCTCACCCTGGGAAACTAGATCCTTGTGGTTTTCATCGAATATTTCATATGGTGTTTTGCCAGCTGCATTCTTCACTATTCTACAAGGAGGAGGGACCACAGCACATACTTTCTGTGAGAATCATGTATAAAAGCATATGGTGAGTACTGTTTTCACTTGTATTATTTGTTGCTTATTGTAATAATCAAAACTTTAAAATTCTTGTTTATTTAAAACGGAAATTAATAATAATAATAATAAATACTTATTCTATGTATATGAATAGATTATTTTAATATTAATTTTGTAATCTGAATTTTAGATAAAATCTGCTAAACCACCTCCACACTTCTATCTAATTTGTCATCTTGTTTGTATACAATTAGAACATTCGTTTCTGCCTACAGTGACGGATTCCGGATTATTTCTCTACTAGATTATACCCTAGGAGCGTCTCGGGGTTGACAAATCTAATATGACACATCAACTTTACATATGAAATAGACTAATGCGCTTCACATTTACATGCAGGGAAAGCTTTTTGTAGCACCTTATCTAAAACAATTAATTAACAATGTATAACTCTAAAGTTAACACTTAACCTAAAATAGTGTATAACTCCATTATTAATAATTAACATTAAAAATGTATAATTCTAATCATAACATATAACCTAAAACAATGTATACCTCAGAAACATCCAACGTAGCTACAAAATATATCTTTATTTGGACGAAAGGACATGCCCAAAGATATATACATACATACATACATACATACATACATACATATATTTTCGATTTTATAACCTTATATGTATGTAGTTTTCCTGATGAAAGTAAAACCCAATAAACAAAATCCAAAGTTTTAACAACAAAAAAAAACTTAAAAAACGAAAAAATAAAAATAAAATCTTGTACCTGAACAAACAACAGAGTTTAACCAATCAATAAGCTCACGCTGAGATCTAATCTTTAACATAGCTTCAACCGAAAAATTCAAAGACATCAATTCTTCAAGATTCACGTACCGATACCGATACAAAGATGAAGAAGACGACGTCGTATCGAAAGGGTGCCCTAATTTCTTCTATTTACCAATAACCACCAAAACGCAAGTCCCACACTGTTGTTTTAAATCATATCTAACTCATAGTCACCAAAATCGCTCAAACAGCCACGATTTCCGAACTGGGTCATGTTGTACCCAATCAGAAGTCGCTAACGTACCAAATTGTCTCTGGTACGCGACTGAAACGCTATACACAGACGACCCGATCACCCCTAAAATCGTGAATACGCAAGCATTTCTGGTACAAAATTCAAATTTACATGTTTTTTTTCTTCTTGTTTTTAGCTTCCGACGGTGATTTATTAGTCATCGGAGTTTTCATGTTGATAGAAGATTAAAAGAAGATGAGAGTTGGTGGCAGGGCCGTCTCCGAAAACGTTAAAAAAAATTTAGGCCTCGGGCGAAAAAAAATTTGGGCACAAAATTTTGTAAAGAGAAATGATTATTAAAAAACAATTGAATATAGTGCTAATGCTAAGGCTTGAACTTGAAACCTATACATTAAATTTGCATGGTTTTTCCAACTCCACTAACAAAACTTTTATTTATATAATACAAATATATATCATAAATATAGAATTTAATATATATATATATATATATATGTATATTTTTTTTAAAAGTTCGGGCCATTTTTGGGTCGGGCCCTGAGCCGGTGACCACCCGGGCCATGCTCAGGGCCGGCCCTGGTTGGTGGGGTATGTACTTGGGTTAGATAGAGAGAGACATAGAAAGGGTGTTAATTTGGTAGTACAGTACAAGACTAAAAAGCACGTATTTTTTACAAAGGATTAAAAAGCTTATGTGCTCTGATCAAATGCAAAAAGGAAGTCAAAGTTAACAGATTTTTGTATTTTTATCTAAAAGAGAATTCATTGTTTTTAAAATTTACGTTTCTTTATCAATTTTTTGTTTATTTATATGTTTTTTTTATTGTTTTGGATTTTAGAATTTGGTAATTTATTTTGAATGGGGTAATAACGAACCGTACTCTATGGTACACCGTACCGGTTCGTTTCGAAATGAGCCTACCCCCATCCGTACCGAATTCGTCTAGCCTAGCGAATTGCGTACCCGAACCGCGTTCCCGTACCGGAGCGAACCGCGATTTAGGTGACTATGATCTAACTTCCTTTCTTCCTCTATTGTTTGTGGAACAAACTTCTTGCCAATTAACGTACGGTGTAGGAGAAAGAGAGAAAGGGGGTTTAGGGTTTGGGATGTGGTGGACTGGTGGTGGTACGTAGATGGGAGGGGAAGAAGAAGATGGATGGAGGCAAGGAAGGGTTAGGGTTTTTAATCTATTGTAATATTAAAAATAGTTTTTTTATTTTCTTTTTTAAATCACCTAATGACATGGCATGCCACATGACACACTCAAGGGGGAGGTTGGTCTCTTTGAGTGCCATGTGGGATTTTGAGCTTTGGTTTATTATAATATATATATATATATATATATATATATATAGAGAGAGAGAGAGAGAGAGAGAGAGAGATGGGTTTAGTTATTTTCAACGGTTAAATTTCCACAACCAATCGTTAAATTTTTGGATCAGGTTGGGTCAAACTTCTCACATACAAATTCGGAATTGAATTTGTGCTGTTAAACGGTTAAATTTCCACAACCAATGTTCATTGCAAAGAGCTTCCCGGTTTCAAATACCGGCATGACTAGGTGAGGGACGTTTTGTGAGACATCTTGCGAAGAGTGGAGATTTCTGTCAAGAAGAAGCCCCTGTGAATTTTTTAACGGACCCTGCAGAAGGGAGATCCACGTTGCGACCAGCGGATCTGATCGTCTTTGGTTGGGCTTGAGGGAAACATGCCTGTGTAGACCTCACGGGGGTATCTCCTTTTGTCGGTTTAAGGGAAAAGGGTTTTGTAGTTGGACAAGCGTCGAGAAAGGCGGAATCAAAGAAAGTGGATAAGCACGCTAAAGCTTGTGCAGAGAACCAACATGTCTTTGTCCCTTGAGCTTTGATACCTTTAGCTCCCTAACACCTGAAGCTATTCGTTTCTTAACCAGGGTCCAAAGAGTTATCTACAACAATAGCTCATCTTAAGGGGGGCAGGGATTTATATTTGGTAGACTAGAGTTTGCAATTTAGAAAGGGGTGGCGGCACAACTTGTTGCCTACCTACCTTCTATTTGATGTAATTTGGGAAGTTTTAGAAATGAAAAAGGAATTAATTGGGAAAAAAAAACGGTTATTACATTAGTTTATTAGAATTTACATGACAAGCAATTTAATTTCATGGTGGTCCACAGTGTATGTACTAAAGTCTAAAGCTCTAACAAGGAACAAATTTGTATGACTCTGCCCTTTAAGAAATAAAGGAAAATAAAGCTTCGAAAGAAATTGTACCTTATACCATAACAATTCTCTTTGCAACTTGTAGGGAGCAGCCAAAAAGTCCCCGTAAGGATTTTTTTCTGGATTCATACCAGCTAAATGAAGAATATTATTGCCTTGTTGGTCTTTCATAGTAGCTATAATATTCTTCATTGTGCCAATCTCATAGATTAGATTGAAGATATCATTATAACGATGAGAGACAGAAATATGAAAGATACTTTGTCCATCATCATTATTCATGAGTATAACATCAGGATATTCACGAATAAGCTCAGCTAAAAAGTTTGAGTTGTTCATTCTTGTAGCAACAAATACAACATGATAGGGGTAAGTTCCACATAATGAATGGCCTTTGAGTATGTCATCTATTGTATTCTTTGGCTTTTCCATTAACCTTCCCAAAAGCAATTTTAGTAATGTTGTTGCATTCCTTTCCTTGAATGCTCGTCCCTTCACCAAATTACGGATGAATGCCAAAACTCCAGGCAACAAATTAATGAAAAAAAAGAAGACGCACCAAATTCCATCTGAAACATAAAAACATATGTTTGAAGACTATCAAACAAAGAGTGAATTACTAAATTATATATGTTGAATGTACAAGGAGAAATACTTACAGGATTCCACAGTCTCCTTGACACTAGATTGAATGCTTCGACAATGAAACGCCTCAGGTTTTTGAGCCAGTGTCTGCAGCACATCCCCTAGGTTATTATCTTGAGGAAGTTCTGGATGATCATTTAACATTCGTAGTCCAACACCTACAAAAGGTTTAGCAATCACTTGATTGAGTAGACATTTCATGAAAACTCAATACATGCAATTTAAACACTTTATATGGAAAAGTTCCATACCGAAGAAGTCAGCCTCAATGCATTTCAACAAAATTTCATCCTTTCTGTCATTCGTCCAGCATCCATCTCCCGTCATTCTACGATTCTGATCATATAGATAAGTCACCATATCATGTTTTCCATGAAAAGCCGCCAGATAGAGTGGCATCTTATCATCATGGTCAGGAATTGTTGGCAGTCTTGGATTCTTCTCAACCATAATTTTAGCCATCCCAACATTTCCAGCGATGGCTGCTAAAGAAAAGGCTGTGTTGCCCTCTTTGTTACGCAGTTCCAAGTCTTCCGGGTTCATCATGTTGACAAGATATCCCACAAACCAGGTGCTATTACTCGTTACTGCAACGTGAAGGGGTGTTTCCATATTTTCATTGATATAGCGTACCAGATCTCCTTGACGGGCAATGATGCTTCTTGCGGCTTCAAGATCTCCAGTGACTGCCGCTCTATAGAGAGGTCTAATGAACTGGAGCTGGTACACTCTATCGACGGCCATCTCCCCCGCCAGCTGATTTTAAAAACAGTAATATTTGAGCTGTTTGGGTGAAAAGAGAGATTAATAGAAGTTCTGTTTTGGTGGCGAGGTGCATAGAGCAGATTGTGAGGGGGTTTTTATAAGAGAAGATGACCCGTTTTCCACGTGGGCTGATGAAAGTAAAGATTAATTTACGAACTTTGGGTGGATGCCTGGATGGCGGAATTCGTGAGCCGAGCCAGGGCAAGATTGGGCTTGGCTCAGTTATAAACCGAACCAGCTCGGTTCGGATTTAAAACCAAGCTGAAAATCTAAACTCAAGCTCGACTTGGTTTTTAACACAACTAGCTTGGCTCGAATTTATAAAGAAAAATAAGAAATGACTTTCAAAATTCAATATTCTGAAATACTATTCAATAGTTCAACCTAATATATTACAATCTAAAATCAAGTTCAACAACATAAAAAATCAGTCTCAAATTTGAACGAAATAAGGTATAATTTCATAAGCATACGAATTAACCTCAAAATATGCATTAAGTGTACAATTACACTCTTAAATACTAACCTGTTTGAAATCAAAACCACTATTAATTAAGTTTGATAACTTGAGTACTTGGACATTTATCATTGTGCTATGGTTTATTAAAATGGGTGAATTACTTATTTCCCCTTATAAACACTCTCAATTGCATATTTACCCAAGCTAAAACAAAAATTGCATATTTTCCCTTAGTTATTAATATGACTAAATTAACCCTTTCAAAATTAAAAGATTTTAATCACCAGATAGGGTGGACTCTATATAATGACAAGATGAAGCTACGGCTTGAAGCCCTATAAAGTCACCGCTTTTAGTATCTTCCCTAACGTCCCTATTCCACTGGTGAATCAATCGTTCGAAGATTCTGTTCATGGCGAGATAATTCAGACGACTATCATTTAAGGTTTGATACTATTTAGGATTAAATGTTATTTGCTAAATATATTGTAACAGAAGAGAATATGTTAAAGTCAAAGTTCACTCCATATGACCATATTCTTAGTAAATATATTGTTGTAAATGTTTTGCTTAATCATCATCATTTGACTAGATTCTTTTTTTTATGGTGGAATCGTTATTATCACAGAAACATTATCATGGTTTGCTATATTAAGTTGAATTTTTATTTTAATTCTTTTACAGTTGATTGTATTCGATTCATTGGTTGATATATTCAAGATGGAAGATAATGTAGATGGTATGGAAAATCGGTTACCACCAACATGCTCAGTCACCAATACTTGAGCAAATGTTTTCCAAATAATGTCTAAATATAAGATAAAATTAAAATATGGAGGCTACTTTCGGTTAGCTAAGAACTCACATAGGAAAAAATATTGTTGTAGCTATCAAAAATGCATATACATTGACACGTACATGTATAACTTTGATGATTAACAAATCATTATCCGTCAGATAGAGATTATGTTTTCTCAATTTGTTTCCTTGACAAGTATGCCGCTGAGCAATCTTTTGTCTAGCTAGATTCTCATGAAAACTATCAATCGATGCTTAGAATGTATGAGGTGGAAAAAGAATTAACTGTTTATGTGACAAAGGGATGTCTATCCTACAAAAATAAAAACAAAGTGGGTCATGAAGAATACAATGTAGATGTATCATATGGTAAGGAAGTTATACAGAGGGAAAGAAAAAGGGTAAAGAAAAGAAACTTAGTGAAGACAAAAGATAAAAACTAGCTAAAATGTGACAAAAGTAAAATAAATAAAAAAGCGAAAAAGAAACAAAAACTAGTAAAAAAGGGTAAATATGCAATTTTTTTAAGGTTAAGTAACATTAAGGCTAAAACAATCATTATATATATTAATTTTAATAAAATAGATCAAAATAGGTAAATTTGCAATTTTAGTTGTTAAGGAATGGGAAATGTGCAATTTTAGTTTAGGCTTGGGTAAATACGTAATTTAAAAGCTTTATAAGGGGAAATATGCAATTCCACTATTAAAATAACTTAATTAGTCGTAAATTCAATGCTAGGCACATAATCGATATGCTACTATTAACAAATATTAAATATGTAACTATTAAGAAATTCAAAGAAGTACTTCTTGCCCACTAAGCAACAACGGTGGTAAAAGGTTGCAACTCAAGGCTGGATTGCCAATGTTGTTAAAGACAAGCTAAAATCTGATCGGGATTTCTATCCTACAAAAAATAAAAAAGTGGGTCATGAAGAATTACAATATTGATGTATCATACTATAAGTAAGGTATATAGATGGAAAGAAAAAGGGTAAAGAAAAGAAACTTAGTGAAGACAAAAGAAAAAAAAACTAGCTAAATTGGACAAAAGTAAAATAAAAAAAAAAGGTTAAAAGAAAAAAAAACTAGTAAAAAGGGTAAATATGCAAATTTTTTAAGATTCTACTAGATGCATATGTAATTAAACGCATACTCAATACTACAACGGTCAACTAAATAGCATCAATGACATTTTAAACATGACGATTGGCAAAGATGTAATAAAAAATATAGTAAATTTCATTTAGTGATGGCCATAGTTAGTGATCTCTTACCGAAGGTTGACGGTTGTTCATAAGCCCTTTGGTATTTAGAACTTCATTATTCATAAGCCCACATGAGTAGCGAAACCGCCGGCCTTGATGGTCTAACCTCTCCTCCATTAAGTCTTGCTAGCTATATGCATCTCGATTATTATGTCCACAAATCCCTGTATCTACACGAAGAACTAATTTATAATGGTAAGTTTACGACTGTACGTATATTTTGGAATGCATGATAGATTTATACTTTTATATCTAGTTATTGTCCTCCTCATATATTAGATAGATCCATACAAATTTTGAAAATGAAGGTAATTTTATTGATATTCAAAGTCAGAAAATAAGAACATATGACATCTTACCATGGTGGTGCATAGCGGACAATGTCGCTAATATTCTTAGAAGTTGGGATGCATTTGTACGTTGCAGGGCATAAAGCTAAAGCTGGAGCACGCTCTTAGATTCATATCAGTGATTAGATTCATACTAAAATAGGTAAACATGAGCTTTAAATTCATCAGCAACAACAACAACCAAAATCACAGGACCTATTTCGGGCTAGTTATGCAATTATCAAAATTTACTAAAAATAAGCCTAGTCTAAAAAATTAATCAGGTATCATCAGAAGCAGAATTACCTAAAACTCAGTTAACCTTAGCTTTGGCTCATCTTGGCTTTAACACGAACCATAGAACAAACAAGACAATCACGAATGCGGAATGGTGGTCAAATGAAACTCAACCTTAACTTTTTTCTGTTTGGTGTACCGAATCTGGTACAAGCTGCATACGATAGTGTTCAGCGTTAACATATTCTACAAAACCTACACAACATACGATATTAGCATTGTGTGAGCTGATAAAATGGTATCCCAATACTTAAGTGCTGCTAAGTCAGAAGCTCTAAACTGATAGACAAAGAAACATAAAATAGGCAATAATTTATAAATCCTAATCAAAACCTTGTCTCTCTTTCCTGCATCAACCTTCTTTCTTGTGGTTGTTATCCCACATATGTGCCTCATATACTCAGTCCATCTATGCCTTATAAAATTTAGAAACAAACACCAAATGTGTTCATTAAACCTGTTAGAACCACAAATCTTTAAATCTCCAATTGAAAAACGCAAACTGTAACACTGGAATTGTAACGCACAAAATCCAAACGAACTTAAATTCGAAACCGTAGCTAGACTTTGATTTATGAAACTGAAAATAAATAAGGACAAACAATACCTGGTTAAGGATTCATGCGAAATTATGAGCAGAGAAGAAGCAAATTGAGGCGGTAAGCACAATGTGGCAGCATCAAACCTAAACCACCCTAGAATGACGAATGTTGTAGATATCAATGTCATCTACTCATCTTCTTCATTATATGTGCAGACTAAAAACCCTTCAACAAAGCAAAAAAAAAACCAACAAAAACAAAAAGAAAATGAGCCTAACTTATACCTTAATAGCTGAGAAGAAATAGATCAGACATAGATGATGATAAACAAATATGTGTAGGGAGGTGAAAGGTAAGTTAGCAAGAGCAGATAGTCCAGAGCCTGGGTTAGGGTTAACTTTTGACAGCAGATACTGCATTAAGATTTTGGGATAAGGTTTTGATTCAAATTTCAAAAATTCTGAAATCACCTCAATTGCCGCCGGCTCCTAATGTTTCAATAGTTATGCTTCATGAGTTGTAACCTATGCATTAAGGGTTGATTTTAAGAGATTATTGGAAATGACCATTTTACCCATCCTATATGCTTTATAATATAGTATATATATACACATATATTTCTTGTATTTCTCTATATCAAATGAGGCATAAAAACCTTTCATTATACAAGAACATTGATATATGAAGAGTCAACTTCTATAGAGACTTAATTTGAGAAATAAAGACTCTAATTAAGTCTTTGGCCTTTGGTCTATTGGACGTCAAGGCAATGATAAAGCTTGGGAACCTGCTTTGGTTGGGAGTTCAAGTCTTGGAGCTAGTATGTTTTACACATAGAAGGAGTCACTCTCTGTTAATCAATTACGCTAGTACTTGTGTGGTTTTCCCTGTGAATGCCTAGCCACACTCTAAAGCTAGTGTGAGCCCGGTTAAGACAACATAAGTAGCCAGAGTAGTGTTGTGTAGGGGTGTCCTTTTTAACCGATAACCATAAACCGAACCGAACCCGAAGTGACCCAACCTGAGAAAGTACTTACCCAATTAACCCGAACCCGATTAATTGTCATACCCGAACCCGACTATGGTCTTTAGGGTCGGTCTTCGGATTAGTTTTGTATAATTCGGGTTGACCCGAATAACCCGAACAATTAAAAAAATATGTACTATTTAGTTTGTATATTTTCTTGTATATAGTATTAAATCATCAAAACTATCTCTTCACATTCCTGATTAAATCCCTCATAGGATCAGCCACCTTTATCATAAATCCGGTATATGTATTCAACCAAAATCACCTATATGTATTCAATCAAAATCCACTGACTAACATATTTCACCCTTCTACAATCAGCCGTATTGAAGGATTCAGGGTAACAAAGTTCATATGTCAATATGGTTCAAATTTTTCTACTATGTACATGGTTCAATATATCTCACTATGTCTATTCTATTAATTTTTAATTGTTTTTCTAAATGTATAGGTAAGTTGCGTAGTCTATTTTATTAATTTACTTCGATGTAATGTTGATATATTTAAGATAATGAACTGTGAACACATTCAACTTTGTTATACATCCTAAAAATGAATTGATATATTTTAGTAAGTAGCTTTTTAGAAGCTTGTTGTAAATGGTAAAAAAATGGAATACATTAACGAATGTAGAAGAATACATGTTTAGGTTTTATTTTACACATATTGGAGTCCAAATGGATGAAAATACACAACCCAACTGGCACGAAATATGCAGCCCAAATGGCTGGAAATATGTACTTCAAACACCCGAACCATTTAACCGATAAACATTTAGCCCTACAACCGATAACCATTTAAACCAACCCGAAAAACCCGAACCCATTTAGCCCTACAACCGATAACCATTTAACTAGATTGGGTTGGTTATCAGGTAATATTTTCACCACCCCAAACCCTAATAACCCGACCGAATAAACCGATAATCGAAAACCAAACCCGATGAACACCCCTAGTGTTGTGGGTCTCCAAATGGGGGCGATGCGACCAATGTTTGCATAATTAAAAGTCGCCGTTCAATGAAAAAATAAAGACGTGACATAAAGTCTAATTAAAAGACAGAAATACCGTAATAAAAGATATAAAACCTTTATTTTAGGACACCTAATTGGTTACCGCATGAGAAAATCCCATTTAATAATTTCACCATTCATCATATTTCCAATAGCTTCACCGATAGATGACCGACAGTTGGTGTTTGCCGATGATTTTCTTCATTACCGAAATTCCTTTGTTTTGCGGTGATCTATTACAAATATTATTATCGAAACGTTTCTTTGTCCCACTAAACCGTCTCAAATCCCACGCAAATTGCGACAATTTTGACCACCGCTAATAGTCGACTTGTGTTATTGTTAATTTAGAGATGAGGATTATTTATTTTAGAACTTTTTTTTTAATTCAAATAATCAATTTTCATTTTAACAAAAGAGGCAAATTACATAAGAATAGCAGGTAGGCGGGCAACAAGCTGCGCCACCACCCCCTTCTGGATAGAGAACCCAGATCTATAAATGTTAAACTTTGTGAGATGTACCCTTCAGATCTATAAATGTTTATTTTCAGTCACCAAACCATTTGATGGAGTGGCAAAGGCAATAAAGATAAGAACTACTAGGCCTCATTTGGAGGTCGTCAGTTTGAATCCTTGCCACATGGGGGTTTGTCCAACCTAAGTTACGCTAGAGTTTTGAATCTTGTGGTAACGTAACCGGTATCAAGTGGAATAAGAGGTTATGGTTCATCAGAGAACGCAGTTTGAACCCATTAAACAGGTGTTATGCCCTCTATAGAGAAACCCTGTGGGTTCTCGAACCGGATTGGTCTCGCAAGCTGACTCGCAGCCATCTAGTCATTTTGAAAAGTCGCCGTTCTAAAAAAAAAGTTACCAATCTCGCAATCTTAAATACAGTTTTTTTATGATTTTGTAATCAAACATTTGTTACTGATACAAATTCCATTTCTCAAGCTTTATAATTAATCGAAACGACTTCAAGAAGAGGATCAAAAACCTCAATCAATTAAAAAAAAACATAAAAAAAATTTAAAAAAAACATATTTATTACATACCTTATACCACTAAACTATAATCTTCTTGGTTTGGTCACTATCATAATTAAATCAGTGAACATGAAAATTACTTTTACGACCTGTCGAGCCTTCAAAATATTTACGCTCAACGGCACTAGTTATTTCATATTGATTTTTTTCTAATAACAGTAACATCAAGATACTTATTACATCAATTAGTCAAAATACATAATGCAAGGAGAAAAATTCACATGACAGCACTAGTTTCACAACACATAAAAATTTGAAATAATAAAAAAGAATTCTTCGCATAGACATCATAAAAGTCGTAATAAATGGCCAGAGGAATTATCGTCAAATAGAACTCCAGATTGGAACTAACCATATCGGTATCATCTAGTCCCGTGGGTTTTTAGAGTAAAGGGTTGTTGTATCGATATATAGTTTCCGCATAAAGGGGTTGTTTCTAGGATATGTTGTCACGATTAGGGAAATGAAAACAATAAGCTTCAAAACAATGTATAAAGTGGTTAACACTGTCAAAATCACAAGTGGCATATATTTATGTCCATACATAGTGATGAAATTAAAGAGAAAGGCACCAATTAAGAATGATATAGATAGCATAAGTGCAACGTGACTCATATACATACGTAAAGGTAAAAGATCTTTGAAATCAACGTAGGACTTATGAGAAACGCTGATGGATAGGAATATGAGGATTGAAATGGAAGATAAGAAGAAAGATAAGGCATCAAATACTATAAAACAAATAAATAGGTTGTTTGTGATTAATAGCGGAAAACCTTTGTTCTGGTCATACCCACCAGGAATTGAAATGGCTACCGAAAATGCTGCAGCAGCTACAAGTGTAGCTACCACCATTGACTGATTAATTGTTTCTTTTATCCAATTCTCACCTTTGGAAATTAGATCCTTGTGGTTCTCGATGAATATATCCCATGGTGTTTGGCCTGCTGCATTCTTCGCCTCCCTAAAACGAGGAGGGACTCCAGCGCTTACTTCCTATAAGAATCATGTATTAAAGCATATAATGAGTTGATAAATGAGTTTGCAAGCTTCAATTCTTCAATATCTGTTATATATAAATAAAGTTTTCAATTATATTATTAGTTTCTCACTTAATCATTATCTCTATCTCAAGTTACCTCAATAAACAGAAGGGAGATGTATACACTTTTTTAAATAGAAAATAAACCCAAAATTCTATTTTTCTAGAAGTCTCTTTTATTAGTTTATGAGTAAATTGCGCATCTAGTCTCTTTAGTAGGTTAATTTCAGTTTTCGTAGTTAAGTATAAAGAATCATGGGTATAGTTCATAGTGTTTCTTCAACATGCACATTGAGCTAGAGTCACTTATATAAGTTGTTGGTCCTCTAAAGATCCATGAAGGAAAGCTTCATCGTTTCTTGTAGGTCCCTGGAATGGATCGATTGCAAGATAACTAGAGTGCGGAAATCCTCTAGATACCCGGTTATCCAAACACAAGTTAACAAGCGGCACATGAACACGTAGAATACTTATAAACCGAGACTTCTATTGATTATAAAATACTGATAATACAATCAATCAAGTCTCCCATGAACTTGCTCTACCAAAAACTAACTGATACCCTAAAATCACATGACCTACATATATGGATGTCATCTTTGCCTGGGCTAGGCCTAGTGCGAACATACCTACGTTCGGCTCAGAGCATGTCCGCCCAGGGGGTATCTTCGCCTATATCTTGCTCGTTTAATACATTACAAGACAAACATCATATCCAAAAGTATTATGACATCAACCATAAAGCGTAAACTATCTAGACAAGCATTTGTCACACAAGATGCACTAACATTTCTAAGAATGAGAGGGAGAGCAAGGTTTGGCGCTCACACAAGACAACAAGTTGAGAGAGATTCTTCAAAGAGAAGTTGAACTTGGAGAGAAAGTTGTCAAGGTTGACCACATGACAGAGGTCGAGATTCATACTAGCCCCAAAGGACTTAGTGCATAAAAGGGCAAAAACAGGGTGGAGTCCTTAATGTCCAAATTAAAAGGCAAGGAGAGGATCCTATCATTCATTTCTAACGCAGAGCCTACACTAACAATGGCCATATCAAATAAAGTTTCATAGCCATCGTTGGTACTTGAAAAAACGAATCTGGTGGCCTTTGGCTTTGGGTAGCTTTTGAAGCAAGGAGATGGGATTAGAACTTAAGGGACCCATGTGTAACCTTGTTTCAATAAAACATATTTAAGGGAGAAACCCTAGGCTATAATTGGCCAAGGAGTGAGTGTATGATGAAAAGAGCAAAAAAGAAGGTGACAATGACCAAGGATCAAGGATCCGGATACGAGGCATGCTCTTCACGTGCTAAGGTAATTCTCGAATCCATTTCTTATGGGTATCGGTTGTTTAAGGGATTTGGGGAACATGTGGTATTGGTGAGATCGATTGTAGTGAAGGTTCACAATGATGGTGTGACACCCGTCGAAATCACAGGTCATATCCGTACATCTAACTACATGTGAATACATTGTGCATAGCATTCCATGTCATCTATTCTGTCATAATTGGATTATACAGGGTTCCAACGAGACAATCCCCATACATGCAGTCTAACAGTAGACACATTAGTTGGTACAAGGCCTCAGTTAGTTAAATATGCCTTACTAGACTATAGGAAATCCATGCAATTGAACAAGAATTCCCAACTTGTTACCCGACATGGACAAAATCAAACAATGTTCATAAACAAAAGAGGTTACTAACATGTATTTAGTAAACTGGTACGTGTACAAACAAACGTTCACTTGTAACCTTGAACTTGATCCATCTAGACTTACATGAACATGAGGATCAAACAAATACACTAACACACATACATGCATGCCTACGGCCATACATACACATATGCACAACAAGATCCCATCAAATCCAAGACCATTGCCTTAAGGGGATCTAGTCCACCTTAGTGAACAACACTTACACATGTTGACTTACTTAAAATGTCTTGTTCTTTCCCTATGAAATTTGCGGCTCACTTATTCCCAAGGAAAGAACATGTGCATTGTTTTGGACACTACCTAACTAGTATAAGACACACTCACATCTCTATACATACATACATATACCCGACACTATACACACACATACATAGAGTGGAGAAGTGAAAAAACTATCTATACACACACACATATACACACTCGCATATATACACACACATGTCTATTTCCCTTCCTAGTCACAAGCCTATCTAGTTACACATCCATCTAGGGTTAACAGCAACAAGGCATGAACCATTCACAACTATACTTCCCATGAGCTTTGACCATCGAAAAATGTCACCAATGCATGCAAGAAATCAGCTAGATCATTCCCAAGACAAACCACTATTGAGCCAAGGTCAACTCCTTACACCAAGTTAGCACAACATAAAACACTTGAGCATGATCACCTTGTCCAACTTACCACAAATAACTTACCCCTTCCCCATGCCTATTCTTGGCCGAAGCCACCCCACACAACCCAACAAAGCCTCAAGTCAACACATTACCCTTACAAGGCTTCTAGAGAATACACATTAAGAAAACAAGAAGTTGACTTACCTAGTTTGTGAACCAATGAAACCACACTCATCCTCACACCACTCGCCTATAAATAGAGGCACTAGAACACAATTTGATCACACCACAACCTCTCAAGAACTCACTAACACTTGAAACCCCACCTTTCCTCTCTTGTTACCTTCGGCCGAAGCCCCCAAGCACCCAAGGAACACCTTTCGGCCACACTACACCATCACTAGGGAGTTCCAAGCCTTTAGCTAGCATTTAGGAGCTTTCTTGTGAGGAGTTAGCTTATTATTTTCTTGTTTTACTCGGCTACACACGTGAGGTATGATACCCGAACTTTAGTCTTGTTTACATGATCATTTAGTTATGCATGTTGGCCACCCGAAGCCTACATGTACTCGCACACTCCACAAAACATTTATTCTTGGAACTAACTAACTTAACAACTAAAGTTTTGATGATAAAAGTTCAATGTTTTAGTTATGTATACACACATGTTCATATTGATGCATACACCTTGGAACACATGGATATGGACATTTACAAGCACACACACATACATATATGTATGCGTGCGTGTGTAAGAGGCCAAGACCCGACCCAAGAACAACATATTTCACCTAAATTATACAATATACAACATGATTCGATTTATGAACATGTGTTAAGAATAATAAAACATGTGTTAACTAGCTTAACACGTGCGTTTTCTCGAAAACATAAAGTTATGCACGTATAAACAAAGGCAAAACACTTGGATGTGATATTTTTATAGAAAACTGTCACAAGATGTGTCCATGTGCCATCCTAAACTTACTTAACTGAGACATAAGTAACACTCAGTAACATTTAGGGAGTCACCACATATGTTTTGCCAAAAAAAGGGATAAAACATAGCCACCAGGATAAGAAAACGAACAACTATTAACAAATACAGTGTGTGACACCCGTGGATAGTGGTACAGAAGCCACTAGTCCATAGGTGATACAGTCGGGTGAACAGTTGCATCGTAGTTAGAGCCAAACATATACCTAAGTTGCTTTTGAATGCATTTAGGGTTCCTAGACCAGACACACAGTGCCAGATTCAGTTCAGCCTAGCATTCAGACACCAAGTGAGTATTCACGGCCCCTTTTTACAGTTTTTACATTTTTCTGGGGGAAAAACATGCGTACAGTTTTCAGTTACAATACATGACTACTATGTGAACATGAGACAGTACAGTTCAGTATCCATTAAGCCCTCGTGTCATACATCATACCATAACCATTAGCTATGGACTTAGCCATGAAACACCGGGATAGATCTATTGGGTTAACACCCCCACTCTTGGTCAATCGCTCTGACCGGATGACAGATATCGAAAGAGTGCTTGTATTTCACATTATTTCATTGTCTTTAGTGTACAATGGGCGAGGCACAACATGTCAAGGTTTGGTTATGGGCTCATGTCAGATAACATATCGATTATTGCCCTAGCTAGGCAATGATTTAGTCGGTTTTGGATTACATGTCCACCATATAGAAAACCCGTGAACTCACCAACTTTATGTTGACCCATACATTTTACATGCATGTTTTTCAGGAAATTAGCATGGACAATGGAACTTGCATGGGTCGCGTGTGAGCATTTGTGGGATACCTTCTTTTGGACTGTTGTGTTGTCATAATAATTTTAGACATTTACATACAATGGTTTTAGAATTAAACAATTAACTTATGTTGAAAGGATTTAGTTGTTTAATGAAAGTTCCTAATTTGTTTTAATTAATGCTCGTGTGACTTTTTGTGCTTGGAAATCTTTCGAAGTCGCACCTCGCGGTTCCGCCTTGGCGGGGTGTGACAGATGGTGTTGGTTTGTGGCGGGTTGACAACGACGATGGAGACAATGTTGGGTGTTGCTGGTGGAGGCGGTTGAGCCATCAAGTAGTGGTAACTACCAGGTCAACTAGCGAAATATGCAGCGGTGACGGTGTTGGTCACATAGGTAACAACGGTGGTCCATGGTGGTTCAATTAGGGTCTTGTATGGCATGGGTTCACACGTTTGTGAGGGGATCCGATTCAGGTAAAGGGTTCACATTGGTTCTTAGGTGATCTCATGAGTGGTGCATGGGAGACTAGTTTTCTTCAGCGACGGAGGTTGGTTTGGGTTCGTGCGTGGTTTAGATTAGGAAAGTCATTTGGTTGCGTTACCTTTGGAGTTCACTACTTGGATATGTGGTAACTTTGTTTGTGTGCCGACAGGTTCGTCTAGTGTATGTTGCGAGACGACGAGCACGAGCGGAAGGAATATTTGCAACCAGTGAGTGCTACTTCCATCTTTATTTATATTTTAGGCTAATACGCATGTGTAAACGCTTTTATAAATCGAAAATTTTATAGTGAATCCCGAATAACGTGTATGTAGAGTCAACACATGTCTAAACATAAACTAAAGGAGTTTCAAGCTAACAACTAAGGCAGATTGTTTGGTCGGTTATGGGTAGTTCCATTAACTGAGATGTGGTTAGGGGATACCATAGAGTTTTGTGATGAGCGTTGATGGTTGTATACCGAGGGATTTGAGAAGATGTGGCTCTATTAAGCCTGATAAGGGTAATGTTTCAAAATCTCAATGCCTTTTGTGCAAGACATAACAAAATTTGGCAATAGACAAGTTGATTCCGATTCATGAGCTAGATCCGAGAATGTTAACACCCAGATGTGTTGGTAAGGGTATTTGAGGCCTGGTATTGTTTCTTATGTACATGTACGAATGGGAAGTTGTGAAAGGGAATTTCATGGATGGTCCAGGATATAGTGATGCTATAGGGTTCTAGGCGTGTGTATATAGAAAATGGGGTATATGAGTGGTAGTCTGTGTCTAGGGCAGGGACGAGTCTTTATGTAGGCGAGTCCGTGGGTGTTTGAGTGGCAGTCCTTTTATATGAGTTGTATGTTAACTTAATTAAGCTAGTGGGTGTGTGTTCAAAACTAGAAGAAAGTTAACAACTTTGCCTTCCAAATGAAAAGAAAATAAAGATTAGAAAGTACAATAAATATGGTATTAATGTAATATTTTGTACATTTGTGTTTAAATAGAAAAAGATATATATAATCGATAGCTAAGTCATTGGGGTTGGTGGCTCAATGGTAGAAGCAATGCTTCTAGGAACACCTAAGGGGAAGGTCATGGGTTCAAGTCCCACAAGGAATAGAAATTTGTTGTTCAAAAAAAAAAAATATAATCGATAGTTATATTATATTATTTTTAGTATTTCTCATTTGTGTTAACATCATCTACATAAAGTTTATTTACAAACAATCTTTGTATTTGATTTAATATATAAATTACCAACATTTACAACCTCAAAAGCCTACCTTAGAATATCCTAAAGCACAAAAAGAAAAGGAAAAAGAAAACATATACAAGTATATACAGGAGTTGTTAGAGGTCTGCGCCAATTTTACGCCTTCAAATAGGAATGATCGATGGGTTTGGGTGGACGAGAATAATTGTGATTTTTCAGTCTCTCAAGTCAAAAAGCTGCTGCGAACCGGCAGGGATGTTAAGCGTCATCAGTTTATGAAGTGGGAATATTGGGTCCCTCTAAAGGTCAACTTATTTATATAGAGGTCGGAGATGGATCGGATTCCTACAAGGGACGCTTTACTCAAAAGGCGTATCGGTATACAAGACGCGTCTTGTGTTTTATGTTCTTCAGCCGATGAAACTTTGGATCATATTTTCACTGGATGCTTCTTCTCGTTGGGAGTGTGGTCAAGTATCGGCACTTGGTGCAAGATTGGGCCTATTTTCCTCTTTCAGTTCTCAGATCTTCTTACGTTTATAAACTTGAGAGCCGGGTCAAAGCAAGGAAAGAGAATTTTATATGGAATCGTGATGATTAGCTATTGGGCGATTTGCCGAGCTCGGAGTAGTAGGATCTTTGAAGGCACGGAGCCGAAGGTTTGTGAGGTCATCGCAAAGATAAAGTCTTTGTCGTTTTAGTGGTTTAAGAGTCGTTCAAATTGTGCAGCTCAAAGGCAACCTCTATTGATGGCACAACATAATCAAATTTAGCAGGAAGGCTTCTGAGTATCTTTTCAACAATCTTTTGGTCAAGGACTTCTTCACCGAATGCACGTTGTTGGCTAACAATTCCCATGACTCGTAAAAAAATCTCCAACAACCTCTCCTTCCTACATTGAGAGATTTTCAAACTATCTTCTTAAACCTTGCAACTTCACAGCGTGAACTTGGGAGTCACCTTGAAACTCCATCTTCAATATATCCCATGCTTCCTAGGATGAATTAGCAGCAGCAATTCGAGAAAACAAGGTATCATGGACACCTTGCTGTATAACTGCTAGAGCATGACCATATTTTTTTCATTTCTTTTCTTCTTTCTTCAATGTTTTCACCATGGTCTATCATACCAAGGTTAACAAGTTCCCACAGACCCCTGGATCTGAGTATTGTCTTCATTCTCACACTCCAATGCTCATACCCCTCCCCTTTAAAGATAGGTAAAGGAGTTTGAGATGGATTGATTGAGTTGTTGGTTTCGCTCACGGTTGATCTTCCAGGCTCTAATACCACGTGTTGGTATGAGCTACTATAATTAACACTCTAAAATTGATGAACACTCACAAACAAATAAAAAAGGCAACACAGATTCTTTATTGCTTTTCAAAAATTGAGTGAGTACATGGAAAATAAAGTTGCACAATGACTTCCTTATATAACCAGAAAACAAACGGCTATATCCTAACAAATAGCTAGATCCTGAATAACCGGTCAAAACACAACAGCCACAAACGGCTTTATTGAACACTTCAAACTTGAAAGTCAATCACGTGCATGCATGGATAGGAAACTTTAAATATATTCAACACACATGCCTTTAGTATCATGAAGCAAGGCAGCCTGTGCCTTAGGCACACTTTATAAAACCAAGGATCAAACTCAGAGAAAAGGCCCCCCCTCAAGAGGCTTTGTGAGAGCATTCTCTAATTGGTCAACGGTGCTAATGTGAAGAACTTTGAGGAAACCATTTGCGACTTTTTCTCATACAAAGTGATAGTCCATAGCCACATGTTTCAAACATAATCGAGTGATATACTAGATAAGCATATAGATGTGTTGTCACAAAAGAGTGTTGATGGAGATGATGGAAACTCTAGAAAACCCTTCAAAAAACATACTTCCCAAGCTTTTTAGGATCTGAAAAATTGGGGTTTGTAATATACATGTTTTTAAGAAATTTGAGCCAAAAAAAAGTGCCGAGCAGTTTTAAAAAAAATAAATAAGTTTTCAGGGTGTTGCATATGTAACACATATGGGCAGACATGCTGCATTGTAAAAAGACATGTTACATATGTAACACAGACATGTTGCATATGTAACACAAAACTTGTTTTTTTAATATTGGCTCGACGCTTTTTTGTGTTTTTTGGCTAAAAACTCTTAAAAACATGTATATTGCATGCCCTAATTTTTTCAGAAAAAAATATTGAATAATGAGGTTTCATAAAGTTTACTCATTTTAGAGGGTTTTCTCGAGATACTTAGCCTATCTATGTATGTACATATGTATACATACATACATATACATATATATATATATATATATATGTGTGTGTGTGTGTGTTTGTGTGTGTATAGGGTGGGATTGGAATACAAAGACCATATTTTATAAGAAGTGTGAGAAGGATTAAGAATTTATACGTAGGTATTATTTTTGCCTAATCCTTACAACTAGGCAACGAAATTCAAAATCGTTGATCGGATTCAAATGGTTATTGAATTATCAACTAGGTACTCAAAATGTTAAAAATAAAAATGTTGTACTCAAGTAGTTAAAACCAACACAACACAGGGACTCAAAAAGGAATTCACTCTTCTTGTTTTCTTTTTGGTTTTATTACTCGCCAAATTCTTTCCTATATATGTACGCATGTATGTATGTGTATGTATATATGTATGTAATAGTTATAGATGAGAGAAACCTAATATATAGAAACTTTGAATCACTATGTCTTCTACGTCTTAGGTTTCTAGTTTTGTCATTTATATTGAGCATTCTAAGGATGGACCAAAAATTGCTAGGCCTCCAATCATTACTTAAAACTAAATGTTGACTTTAATGTTAGTGTTCTCTCATTTCTTGTTAAGTTTTTATAATATGAGAAAAATCTGATATGTTGCTTCATGCAGATTAACTTGTTTGTGCTTTTTTTATCTTTAATTTGTGTGGTTTTGGATACTGTTCTCCCGGTTCGCAAAAAATATATGTGTTCTCAAATACACACACACACATAGATATATATATATATAGAAGGTGGGTTTAACATACAAAAGGTGTGTTTTGTGAGAAATGTAAGAAAGAAAGGCGTCCATTAGATTAGATTAATCTAGGGTAGAGATTAAATGAATGGCAATTTTTTAAATTGTGTTTAATTTTTAATGGCTAATTAGTTGCTTGGAGGGTATAATGGTAAAAACACACCATACTTTTTAATAAAAAAATAAAAAACTGTTCATCACTTCCTACATTCATGCTTCTTCCATATCAAAAGCCCCCTAATTTAGGTAACTATAATAAAAAAAATCATGGATGTTGATTATCGAATATTTGTTTTAGGGGCTGCAGCTTGTTCTTATCCCAATTAACAGTTCATATCATTTATACCTATTGTCTTTCAACCAAAGTACATATGAAATACTTATAATAGACCATAGTGGGGTTACAACAATAAATGGTTTTTTTTTATGTTTTGTTGGTTGGTGGCACCTGTTCAGATCTTTCTCGCTCTCTATGCTACATATAAAAAATTCCTAAATCCTTCTTTAAGCCCTAACCACCTCTATTTGGGATAAAAATAATAATACATCTCTCGATAAGCACTATCCACCAGACACATCACCTTGAATCTCACATCTTTTGCTCCATTTAAATCACAAAACACACTTGAATAACACTTAAATAAAACACACTAATGCGGCTCTCTCATGAACAAGATCATCCCCTCATCACCTGTATGCTACAGTTTGATAAGCCCCGACAACCCGTTGATTAACGTAAAACACATCGTAGCTACTAATTGTCTCAGGGTGAGGAGACCTTTTGTTAATTGTTTTTAGGATTTCATGTATATAAAACACATTCTGGATGTTAGTGTTTTTTTTTGTGTTCTAATGAGCTAGTTTGTTGAATATAAAACACATTCTGCTTGTTAGCATTTTTTTGTGTTCTAATGAGTTAGTTTGTTGAATATAAAACACAATATAGGCATTCGGTTAACTGTTTTTGGGTTTTATGTTACTCCAATGTTGTTAAAAGACATCAGGTTAGCAGTTTTCAGTTGTTGGTTTTGTGTTTATATGGGTTTTAAGTTTAAAACACAAAGTTAAACCTATTGTGTTAAAACACAATATACACGTTATGTTTTCTGTTGAATGGGTTTGCAGTAAAACACAATTGGAAATATCCTTCAAGTTAAAACACAAACAGAAGAACACGAATACATATATATAACTGGCGATTTTGTTTTTTCATAATTAGTAGAATAGGATAAAACCCAGACTTAAAAAATAATAAAAATTAGAGATTTGAAATAAATCCCTAAAATCTCTCATTAGTTATTATTGATATAAATTATCATAATGTTGATTATGTGTGTAATTACCTATGTAACCTTGAGATTAATTTAAACTACTGCCACGTGTCACACCCACAAGCCTTTCTTACCCTTCTCACAAAGAGAGGTTTTTGATCCGGAACCCCCCCCCCCCCCTCTCTGTCTCTCTATATATATATATATATATATATATGTATAGGCTAAGTATTGGGAAGAAACCCAAAAATTTGAAGAAACTCCCACAAACCCAAATAGGGGACCAAAATGCTCCACATAGCCAATGAAGTTAATTTATTTTTTACCAAAGGTTATTTTAGTAATTTAGCATACCTTCTCACATATATAATCCTTGTTTTTCTCTCCCATTTTCAAATTGTTATGCATTTTCCTCTCTCACCTCTCTCTATCTGTAATTTGTAGATCTGAACCAAAAGAACATACACCACCATTAACCCCCACCATCATCATCTCGAACCACCACAGCAAGCATCCAGACATCGTCCATCGCCGTTAACCAGTAGCATCATCATCATCCCGAACCACCACAGGATTGGCACAACCAACAGTGGCATCATCATCGAAGGCCACCATAAACTATTCATCATCATCGTCATCATCCATGTCACCCCAACCGGTTATCCCTTTTTTTTAATTTCAGGTTTAATTTCTAGGGTTATTTGTAGGGTTTTGTTTCGAGGGGTTTTAATTCGAAATAAATTGTGGATTTTTGTTAAAAGTGATTATAGACTGACCATAAATTTTTGTTGTTTAGAATGAATTTTTAAGGTTACACATGGCCGGGGAACCCCTGTTTTTTGGTTTTTTGGGGGATGCTTTTTTTGTGGGTTTTGATGGTTTCAATTTTTGTGGATTTTTTAGGGGATGCTTTTTTGTGGGTTTTGGTGGGTAATTTTTTGGTTTGCCCCTGTTTTGGGGGATGCTTTTTTTGTGGGTTTTGGTGGGTAAATTTTGATGGTTTCAATTTGAAATATTATTGTTTTCCAGAATGACTTTTCTTTGAGGGTTTCATGGGTTTTGTGGGTTATTAGAACCATTGAGGCATTTTTTGTGTCAAGTTTTTTGCGCGTATTTTGTGTTCATCGTTTGTGCTAATTTCACAAACAATGGTTCGTAGCATCTCTGTGTTTTTTAGGGTGTTTTCTCATCTATATGTTAACCCGAAATGTATGATGTTTTTGCAGACAAAAAAAATTTGTTGTGTTTGCAGACAAAAAACGTTGTTACACACGTTACACTGGTGTTTGTAGCATCTCTGTGTTTTTTTTTTGGTATTTCTCATCTATGAGTTTTTTTGGTTACCCGTATGTTTTAACAGAAAAATGTATGCTTCTTTTATTTTTTGTAGACAAAAAAATGTGTTTCGTACGTTACGATCGTTTATACAAAATGTTTGTTTCTTTTTGTTTAACACAACATGTGTTTCGTATGTAACAGGTCCCATATGTTGAACACAAAATCTTTGTTTCTTGTTTATTATTATGGCTCCTTATTATATATTAAATAAACTGTTTTCCGCATGTTACAATAGTTTTTTTTTCTGTTTCATATTAAAAATGTCAATATTTACTCTGTTATAACATATGTTACAGCTCCTATATTTGTCAGAGTTATATACATTAATCAAAGCATGAATTCAAACCCCATCACTCCCCCTTGGGAGGTTCTTGAGCTCCGTCACCATCTAATCCCAATCGTACACGAGCTACCTCAAATTGAACCGGATATAGCAGTTGCACCTGAACCACACCCACCCGTTGAACTGGATATCCCCCCTGTTGCAGCCGAACCTGAACCCCTTCCCTCTGTTGCCCCGGTCACCCCCCCTTGAACCGGTTATATTCATAGAGAAGGCGGACGCTTGGTTCGTATGCGACGAAGATTTTGATTGGAATGCGGCATTTGATTACGTTTTTCCCAAAGAATATCCGGCACCAGAAGACTATATGACTCCGGAGGATGATTTGCATGATGACCATTACACACCTGAATGGGCTGTCGGTTATGAATCAGACCTAGGGGCTGAATATGATGAACCATATGAAGCTAATTTGAGTTTACAAGCCTTATAGGAGGGTGTGCGTATTAGGGAAGAATGGGAGGGTATACGTATTACGGAGGAAGAATGGGCTTTTTATGCAAAGTATGGTTATAAGATGCCCTCTGCCACTGTTGGTTGCAATGGAGAATGTGTGGGTGTACATATTACGGATGAAGAATGGGCTTTTTTTGACAAGTATGGTTATAAGATGCCAAAGGGCGGTGTATGAAATCAAAGTTTGAAAGTTTTGTTTATAGCAATGTAATGCACCACTACTTAACAATATGACGTCGGCTGATGAATTTTTTTTATATCATAACATATATTAAAACCTAGAAAAGATTACTATAATATATTTTCGTGTTGTGACGTGAATCTTAATTTTATATATGAGTAAAATAATTACTAAGATACACTGGTCGATGCGTATGCTAAGACGTGGAAAAACGTGCGTTAACATGTAACTTTAGAATTAACTAACATTTTTTTATATATTATTATGCTTTTTTTAATTAAAAATTAGTGAATATTAAAAAGAAAAATCATATCGACCTTGTTCGTATCATAGTTGTCAAAAGCGCGCCTAGGCGAGCGCCTAGGCTCGAGGCGCACCAAGTGCGCTGCGCCCTATGAGGCGCGCGCCTAGGCACTGAGGCACACTATCAGGGCTGATTTTCTGGCCAAAGTCAGGCTAAAAGTTGCATAAACATCTAAAACATCCTAAATGAGTCATGAATAAGTCCTAAACAACCCTAAAATATCCTAAAGTAGCCCTAAGCAAGCCTAAAACATCTATAGAATCCCTAAAAAATGTATTTTATACTATGCGCCTAATTATAAAAAGCCTTTGTTTTTTATGCGCCTTGCGTCTAGGCTCCGGGCTCGACCTATGCGCCTTGAGTGCGCCTAGGCGCTTTGACAACTATGGTTCGTATATAACACATGTAACAAAATGTCTATAACTATATCACCTGTCGTTACGTATGCAACAACTCTAGTGCTGGTACAATAAAACAAAAAAAATATGATCTAATAAAATAAATTAATAAATCATCATTTTTTAAATAATATGAACTGGCAGCACGTTTATCGTACGTAACAGTACTGGTGCTGGTAAATTTAAACGAAAAAAGAACATGGTCTAATAAAAAAACTTAATAAATCAACATTTTTTTAAATTAACATGAACTGTCGTCACGGTTTTTATGTACGTAACAACACTGGTGCTGGTAAAATAATTTGAATCCGATTCTGATGTATTAAAAAATAAAATAGTTTTTTCAATCAAATATAAATCTGATTTTGTATAGAAAAAAGTAGGAGAGAGAATATTTAGGGAGAGAAGATTAGTGTGTGAGAGAGATGATTAATTTGATGGAGAGAGAAAATGATACAAATTACCTATCTACCCTTTTTTGTCCTTTTTAAGCAATATAATATTTACTTTTAACCTTGACCATAGATCAAACACATTGGATTGTGGAGATGAAGTTTAATGAGTTTCTTCAAATTTCTTGGGTTTTTATTCTAACCCTCCCCTATATATATATATATATATATATATATATATATATATATATATATATATATAGGGGAGGGTTATCTTTAAAACACTAAGTGAGAACTGTGAGAACAAATAAAAAATCAATCAAAATCATTTTTTAATACAAACCACATTATAATTAAATTATAACTTTAAAAAATAAATTTTCTTTCAAAATAATTTATCTTTTCTTGCAAAAACACTCTAAAATTAACTTTTTACACATGTGCAAGTGAGACACTTACACATGTATAAATAGTATATTTACACATGTGTAAAATTTTTCTATACGTTTAAATTTTTACGCGTAAATTGTGTTTTTGAGTTTGTATTTTAGACATAAAGATAAGTGTAAAAAGAAATTTTGAATTGAAGGGTTTTAGATCGCGGTTCTCATGAAATATATGTGTTATCAGTTATCACATTAACCTTCCCCTATATATTACCAGATGAAATTAAAACATAATTAGAAAACTTAACCAACTATGAACAACTTGCCAATATTGATCTCCAAGCTCACCAACTTGTGACTTGAAGTCAACAAATTACGAACAAGGTTACACATTGACAATTTATATTATGCAGTCTTGATAGAAGATTTACCTCGTACCATAACAATTCGCTTTGCAATTTGAAAGGAGCAGCCAACGAATCCACGTAAGGATTTTTCTCTGGATACATTCCAACTAAATGAAGAATATTATTTCCTTGTTGGTCTGTCATAGTAGTTATTAGATCCTTCATTGAGCCAATCTCATGTAACAGTTTGTAGATAATGAGATAACGATAAGCAACAGCAATATGAAAGATACTTTCTCCGTCATCACTTCTCATCCATATAAGGTCAGGATATTCACGAATAAGCTCCATTAAAAATTTTGCGTTGCCCATTCTGGCAGCAACAAATAGAACATGAGAAGGATAAGTCCCAATATCAGTCATCGGGCCTTTGAGTATGTCATCAATTATATCCTTTGGTTTTTCCATTGTCCTTTTCCAAAGTAATCTTAGAAATGCTGTTGCATTACTTTCTTTGATGACACGTATCTCCAGCAAACCAATGAATGACAAAACTCGAACCAACAATCGCAAAAAAAATCCAACTGACACATGATAACATATGTTTGAATACTGTAAAAAAAAGAGTGAATTATTGCGCAAAGAGATATACTAACCAAAGGTGTGGCGAACGAGAAACATATTCATATTAGGCACAATGATTCCAGCATGAAGCGCCATATTATTTTGAGCCAATATGTGCAACACATTCCATATATTCTTATCTTGAGGAAGTTCCTTATTATCATTTAATATTTGTAGTCCAACATCTACAAAAGGTTTTCCGGTCACTTAATTGAGTAGACATTACATTAAAAAAATTAATAAAACTAACACCAAGAATAGATTTGTAAACTTAGAACAGAACATAAAGACTAAACATTGAAGATTTTCATACCGAAGATACCAGCCTCAACGCATTTCAACAAAACCTCATCCCTGTTGTCATTTGTCCAGTATGCATCTTCCTTCATTCCACCATGCTGATCATATAGATAAGTGACCATATCATGTTTTCCATGAAAAGCAGCCAGATAGAGCGGCATCATATTATCACGACCTCGAATGTTTGGCAGTGCAGGATTCTTCTCAACCATAATTTTAGCCATACCAACATTTCCAGCGATGGCTGCTAAGCAAAAGGCGGTGTTGCCATCTCTGTTATGCAGTTCTAAGTCAGTTACTTCCATCATGTTCACAATATATCTCACAAACTTGGTGCTAGGGCTTGCTACCACGACATGAAGTGGTGTTTCCCTATTTTCGGTGATACTGTAGCGTACCAAATGTCTGTGGCGGTCAAGGATGACTCTTGCTGCTTTACAATCTCCTGTGATTGATGCTCTATAGAGAGGAACAATGATATCTATGTAATCTCTTCTTGTTCCATCTGAGGAAAATATTACTCAGGTTACGTTCTAAACATCATTGGTTAGTTAAGTGCAAACAGTAATAAGCATCAATTGATGTTAATTATCTATTATAGGAAACAAACAAACAAACAAGCAAATAAACGTACTCAGTTAGTTTTCGCTCATAGCATAGCTTTTGGTAGGTCTAGGGGAAGGTGCAATTTTTGCAAACCTTTCCTCTATACCACGAGATAGAGTACTGAAACCCACAGCCAAAAAAAAAGAAAAAAAAAACCTTGTATCATTTAGATTAGGCTTACTTTCGAGTAGATCTCCACAAGGATGATTGTATGTTGACGGTTGTGTTTGTTGCACTGAAATTGTAGTTTATGTGTCCATCTCCCAGCTAGCTGATATTTCCCTACACATTCATAAGATTAATAAATAAAACCCATCAGAGTATAGGGCATGGGGACATCGGAAAATACCTCAAATTATTGAACTAGTTCTCTAAGTTGAAGGTCTTCAAATTACCAAGAAACAGATGTTTGTTTCTCAATGATAAGGCGATCTCCAATGCGTCCTTCCCAAATCCACCTCAGTTATTGAGCTGAGTTTCAGAGTTTCACCCTCTAAATATTTAAATACACAACATAAAATAGGTAAAAATAAATAAAAAAATAAAGTGAAAATGTGATTTTAGAAGATTTTGAAGCCGGCAATGAAGTCTGATACGTAAAAGAAACTAGTATTAAGCCTTACGTTGCTGCAGAGGGCATAAAATTATACCAAATGGTATCAGTGCATATTGTTGCACTAACAACAATGAAAAAAGTAATAAAATAAGATATAAAAAACCGAAATAACAAAAAACTCAGTGAAATGTAGACGTAAAAGCGGAAAATCATGCACGCCCGTTGCGGCTTGATAATGCGAAAAAAAATAGACCGAAACTTAAAACACAGCGTGACCATTTGACGGAAAAATATAGGTAAAAACGTTGAACTACATACGCACGTAGTGGCATGTCAACTCGAAAAAGTTGAATTGAAATGTAAAACTAAAAATTCATTAAGTATATGGGATAAAGTTGAAATAAAAAAAAATGTAGGGGTTTAATGTAAAATGTGAAAACTATTAGGACTAAAAGTAAAACAAATAATCAAATAATAAATAAAGTAGGACACAATCTACATAACATGATATATAACTTTTTAATGCATAAAACACTTATTAAGCATCATATACAATACCATAAAAAACATATAGAGGAAGATGATGATTAAATAGTTTCAAAAGCCAAACATAATATTATATTTGTTTCATCTTTCTAGATATAGTGCATCCACGTGGGCTCTCCTATCCCACTACTTATCAAATACCAAGTTACTCTTTCTTTTGTTTATGTATAATTATGCACTCATTTTTATTATCATGAAAGCGTGTATAAGAAGCTTAGTACAACAAAATTACTAAGGTGCCCTAGGCAGGATTCATGAGCATTCATATTTCAATATATAGGATAAACGCGGGGCGAACTCACCGTAATGAATGTCTCGTCTTACTCGCGGCGGATATCGAACCTGAGGTACTTGACGTACAATAATTATTACGTCAAAAAGCAAAGTAACTAAAAATGTACAATATGAAAAAGTATTAAATTTAACCCGAGTCATTCCGCCCCATTTTTTTAAACTCATTAAATGCCTCACACCACTTTTTAACTTGACTTACGGAAAAAAAGTTATATAGAAAATCAAAGTTGCTAATATGGAAGGATTCAAGTAGAAAATCAAAGTTGCTAATATGGGTTTTTTCTCTTTCTAAAAACCACGATCAGACTCCACTCCACCCTTCTCTCTCTCTCTCTCTCTCAAATCCAGCAAGACCACTGCTCCTCCCGCTTGCAAAACAAAAGGCTCAGATAGTCAGATGCATAAGTCATCGTCATCGGCAACAAAAAACGGGTCGAAGAACGATTTGTGATGGACCTGATGGTTATAATGGTGTTCAAAATCTCTCCACACATCGTCTTCGTTTCTTCTCCCAAAAGCTTCGGTGTAGCTGGTACGCCTTAACGACAAACAGTCTGAGGTGGAGGCCTTTTCACAAGAGCCGCCGACACACACATGCAACGCCGTTGCGAATCCTACCGTGGCCCTCCGTTTCAGCAACCGATTTGTTCGAGGCTTAGATCTGAAAATAGATCCGGAAATAAAAACAGCCATATGATGTTTTTCCGTTCCTTGGTAATCGCCATCGTCATCGTCTTTGTCTGATGACGCTTTCTCTCTCTCTCCTTTTCATCGTTGTCGATGTCGGAGAGCCGTCGTGCTGGCCGGTGTCGTTTTTTCTCACGAATCTCATCAGCAAACCAAAACCGTCGATACATCGGAAGCCTAAAAGTTGAACAAAATTGAGGGCAAATCGAAAGAATAAATCATTGTGACTGTGGCCAAAATGGGAAGACTAAAAGGTTATGGTCAAAATTCGGAAAATGGAAAGTCGGCTATTGCGCCGACGATTGCAAATTAGTATATAGAGTAATTTAGGCAGGGGCGAAGGATGTTAAGGGCCAGGGTGGCCCTGCCCCCCTGTTTTTTGACGCAGTGGTATAAATTTGCGATTCGCGTAGGTAAACCGAGTCCGGGTTGAGTCCGGCCCCCGCTGATTTGCCACCACCGATTGGAAAAAATTGAGTCCGGCCCCTCCAGATTCGAGAACCAAGCTTTGCCCCTGAATATAGGATAATTACTTTTATTTATTTATTTATGTATTGGACCATCCTAATTAAATTCCCTTACTTCTAATTTAACCACCCATCCAAAGCGCCAAAGCGAGGCGCCTGGGGTAAATTTTCCAGGGAATCTCCGGCTTTACGTCCAATCGTAATGCAAAGCGCCTCGCTTTGGCCAAAGCGAGGCTTTTTACTGTAAGATTGGACGAAAAGCCTAAGTTTCTCTGGAAAATTTACCCTAGGCGCCTCGCTTTGGCCAAAGCGAGGCGCTATACCCCATCAGATTTTGCCTATAAATTCATTCGATTTCAATATAAATTCATTCGATTCCAATTCGTTCGATATTATATCGTTCGTTTCCGATTACAAATTTACATTCTTACTCAATACATAAAAATTTTATCCACAACATATAACATGTCGTATTACGACTTAATTTTCAGTGATTCTTACAACGAGTCTAAACCAGATAATGTTGAGGAGGGTCAGTCTAGTAATGTCGAGGAGGGTCAGTCTAGCATTGGTTACCGTGACGATACGGTGCAATTGGACTTGAATACACCCTGGAAGGACCCGTATGAATTTGAAGACTCTCCCCGTCAACCCGACTACGGTTATCCTTACTAAGCTTACGGTGGTGATGACACATTGGTAGAACAAGACTATACGCACCATGAAGACAGTGCTGGCGAGGAGAAGCAGGTATAAGATCAGGAGGAATGCTCTAACCCGATCAAATTTTGGTTTGAGATTGACCGGGCATTTTCCACACGCGAGGAGCTGATCGACTGGGTACAAGATACGGGGATGGAAAATGGTTACGTCATGGTTATAAACAGATCGAAGAAAAGAGGAGAACATTTCATGAAGATACATGTTTCGGTCACTATTGTTTTTAAGATATTAATAAATACGTATTTTATAAATTATTATTTAAAAAGTCACGAAAAAACTTAACTTATAAATTAATTACTAAAAAACACGTGTTTTATTCTTGGTGAAGGTTAATTCCCTACGGGTGCACCAGTGGTCTTCGGGTCATACACCTTTAGGATTACGTTTCTCATTTGCTAATAGTCATGTTACTTTTTAATTAAAAAGTTTACTAGAAAAATGTATTTTACTCTTGGTGAAGGTTAATTCCCTACGTGTGCACCAGTGGTCTTCATGTCAGACACCTTTAGGAATACGTTTCTCCTTTGCTAAGAGTATTGTTAATTTTTAATTTAAAAACTTATTTTATAATTTATTATTTAAAAAAGTTATAAAAAAGTTATTTAAATAAACTTATTTTCATGAAGGTTGTATTTCAATGCATTCTGGGGGGGGGGACATAAGAGTCTGGCTACGGTGAGGAAGACGGGTAGCAAAAAATTGGCTGCCCGTTTGAGTTAACAGGGGTGCTTGAAACTCGGACACAGGTTTGGAGGTTAAAGGTGAAAAACCCGGCGCACAACCACACTCCCCTTGAAAACTTAGAGGGTCACGTGTATGCCAGAAAGCTTTCTGTAGATGACAGACAACTGGTCGGCAGATGGTAGAGCAGGATATTCCCAAGCGTAACATCTGGAGAATGCTCATTTCAAAGAAACCGGAGAAAAAGACTACCCTGAAAGATATACACAATGCGGCTCAGATGATGAATGCTGAAAAGCGAGTCGGTGAAGGTGCAATGCAGCAACTTGAAAACCTTCTGTCGGAGAAAGAATTCACCTACTACACGCGCGCAAATGACAGAAAGCCCCAATGAATTGGGATTTCCCTATTGGTCCAGGTCATTTCGGGGCAAGCGGATCATAGAGGATGAGCTTCAAGAGAATGATTCGGAGTTCTTGCAGAGTGGAGAAAACGAGAGAGAACTAAAATAATAGACTAATCATTCTAGGTATTATCTCTCTTAACCCATTCGGAAGGATCTCATCTCATAATTATCCATGACTGTTTACCATGAACGCTCTCACAGATATTTTCTTCGTTCACAAACATTCATTAACTATGTGGTGGCATTCCCGCATGTGCTGATGATTGACGCCACCTACAATACAAAGATGTACAATATGGCTTTTGTTTAGGTTGTGGGTATGGCGTCGACAAACCACTCGTTGTCGGTTGTCCATGCGTTTCTTTCTTCTGAGAAGGTTAGTAACTACGTTTGGCTGTTGGAGAGGATAAGTCCATGCTGGTAGGCTGTGATTGTGACCAACATGGACTTTGCACAAATGAACGCGTGTGATCAGATTTTCCCAAATGCGTACCAGTATCTCTGCCAGTTTCATATTCGCAGAATATCAACAAAAATAACAAGAAGAAGTTCACGGACAAGGAGTGGAAGGAATTTCTTCTAATGTTTTGGAGGTTGTGTGACTCTCCGACTGAAGCCCTATACGAATATCATTTGGGAAAATTTCATTTATATCTGGAAAAGATTGGTCGTCAACGTGAGTACTTTTACATAATTACTACGTACTTGTTTACATACACACGTCTGACAAGTTATGGTTATATTTTTCAAAGGTTTTTGACTACACGATGAATAACTGGTTGAACCAGTACCGTAAAAAATTTGTGTCTGCATGGACTAACGAAACGCTGAACTTCCGCCAGACCACAACCAACAGAGTTAAGGGCATGCATGCGAAAATAAAAAGTTAACTTCCAGGCAATCGTAACTCGTTGTCGACAATTGTGAAATTCGTTGATCACATGGTTGATAAGCAACATAGTGTCACACCCTCAAATAACCACCTGCGGAGTTCTACCGCGAGGCGTGTGACATACCAGGATCCAAGTCAACGGTCACAATAAACGACGTCTAAATGTAAAAACATACGTAAATAAAAACCATGCATAAGATTTAAAATTCAACATTTAGTAGTGCGGAAGCATTAAAAGTTTACAAAAGTCATGCCGAAAACAAAACATAAGTTCCCAAGTTTAACATTTCCTAAACATGCCATGAGACCCTAGACGCGAGACGACTCCTGTGCGACTCCGTGCGCCTATCAGACAGCTGCTACCTTAGCGACCTGAGAAAACATGCTAAAAGAGTCAACATATAATGCTGGTGAGTTCACAGGTTTTGTTTAAACAGTTAAGTAATCTTTTGCAAACCGTTTCCGTTTCGTGTTACCACTATGCTTGTGAGAACGCTAGCTAGGCGCAGAATAAGATACTCATACGGGTGAAACCATTGCTGACTAAGCCGTGTAATGACCCTTAGTTCCTATGGGCTACCGTCATCGCCGGTAGACCTTGTTTTATAGAGACAATATGCACCCGCACGGTCCTACCGTCGAGTGGGGTTTGTCAGTCCCCAATAGCGCTATCCATATTTCCCCGCCATATACCCATGTTAGTGGTTTCTAAGGGACTTTTCGATGAACCGCATAGTATGTTAAATAAGCCATAGTAAAATGTGATAAAGAGCCATGAGCCATAAGAGTAAATAAGTCATAAGTCATAAGAGTGTTTTAAGCATGTTTCTCCCCCGAAAAGTATAAATCGTAAAATGTGGGGCCGTGAACTCACCTTAGATTGCGTATACCGTTTATGAGCGAATCGCTTGTGTGATATGAGTAAACCGTTTGTAAGATATGATAGCCCCAACTAGTGGCGACCTATCATAAGATATGTGCTAAGTTAGACTAATAACCCACAGGGTTCATTAGTCCCTAAGTCCAGTCCATGACCATGATGTGTTTGAAAAACGTGTTTGACCGACAACCAGACTACGTAAGACAAGACTCGACATCCCATTGGTGACCCGACATTCCACATGTTCACCTCATACACAAACATACACAAAACATGCAACTCAGTACTTAACATGCGTTAAAGTTCAATGATTCTAACACATAAGTCAATTAACGTACGAACAAGTCCGAACACGTGTTACTATGTTGCTAAGCATGTTACGGGGTTCCTATCATGTTCCTAGGTGTCAAACCGGGTTTCGGGATGTTAAAATTCACTTATAACAGCATTACACGCGATTAGGGACTTAGCATGCAATTAGGAAAGTCAACACGTGATTAGGGATGGTCAACAGGCAATTAGCAGGGCTAATCGCCACCTATGTTAGGTGATTAGGGCTAATCACATGCATATCAGGCGATTATGGTCATGTGGTATGCAATTCAGGGCTTAACTAGTGATTAGGGTCACAATTGCATAACTTGCTAGCAATTAGGATCACAATTGCATGACTTGCTAGCAATTAGGTCACAATTGCATGACTTGCTAGCAATTAGGATCACAATTGCATGACTTGCTAGCAATTAGGTCACAATTGCATGACTTGCTAGCAATTAGGTCACAATTGCATGACTTGCTAGCAATTAGGATCACAATTGCATGACTTGCTAGCAATTAGGGAGCTAATCGCATGCAACATCACACGAGTAGCCCATACATCAGGCGATTATGCCCCTAATCGCCTGATACATAGGCAATTAGCAGGGCTAATCGCCTGCAGTGCAGCAATTGTGGTTTTTCGCGCGTTTAACCCTCCAAATCAGATCCGAAACGTGCGCAAACACCCAATAATCATTCTAACATATTAACAAACATATTTCAAGCAAAACCCCTAAGTTTTCATCATTCTAACAGTCCCGAATGCGAGCGTTTTCCCAAAATAGCAATTTAACATGAAAACATCACATCAACATGCAATAACTTGCCCTAAATAGCAAATATTCAGATCTAATCACATAATCACGTTGTCCGAAAGCATCCTACTGTTCTAACATCATCCTAGAGCAAACCCTAACATCAAGCAATCAACAACACACCTCATATCATCCTAAATCATCCAAAATCATTCAAACGGGTCAAAACATCAAGTATCCATCATACACGACCAAAACCATCCAAACTCCTAGGACATCATCATACTAACTTGTAACAGCTATAAACATCAAAATAACACAAAAACAATCATGATTAAATCCCAAAAACTCAATCTTTAATCACATACCACACATATAATACATGTAAAGGTGTGGGTTTGTTTAGAAATGGTTTTAAATGGATTTTCAAAGACAAAAACCTTTAAAAGTCAGGTCTGGACATTTAGGGAGTAAAACATAATCATTTAAAGGTTTGGGTTTGAAGAACACACCTTGTATTTGAGAGTAGATGATGGAATAAGCTTGGAAATGGTTGTTTGTGTGTAAAAATGGGTTCCAGAGGATGTTTGTGGGTTAAGATATGTTATGGGACGGCTAGGGTTGTGTAAATAATGTTTTGGAGGTCAAGGGTGGTATTTATAGGTGTTTTTAGTCGTCAAACATGTTGCAGGCGATTATGCATCAGTTGCAGGCGATTAGCCCTGCTAATCGCCTACAGAAAGTGCTAATCGCCACCCCTGTTGGCAATTAGCCATGCTAATCGCCTGCAGGGAGTGGCTAATCGCCACCCCTGTTGGCAATTAGCCAGGCTAATCGCCTACAGGGTCCAAGATGGTGTATTTGGCGCGTTAAACTCCGTTTTAACATATGTTAACACATTTTCACATACCGACAAGTCACATAATGATTATAAACACATAATGCATGAAAGTAAACACGTTCACACTCGTTCACCAATTCCCGGGACTCGAGACTTGTGTACGTTAAAACCCTAATGATGTGCGACCCGACTCAACCGACCTTGTTTTGTGTAACGTATGCACGACTCGCTAAGGTAGACTTTACTAAGTTTTCAAAAGTTAGTTACCGGAAGTTGCCGGGTGTCACATCATCCCCCTGTTAAAAGAATTTTCGTCCCGAAAATTTCCCGAAGTCGAAAAGAGAAGACAAAATAAGAAGAAAAAATTTTCCGGTCGTCACATCATCCCCCTGTTAAAAGGAATCTCGCCCCGAGATTCTTTTGACCCTAACAGTGATGAGCGTCGACCTCCGTGTATGCCCAAGTAACGTTTCCCCAAGGAACAGCGAGTGAATATGAGACAAGAGACCCCCGATCGAAGGCCTACTGGGGGCTACTGTGATCGGTGTAACAACCCACTGGTACCGTCCAAGTAGCATCCCCAAAGGACCCTCATCGACCCCAAAGAATGAGAAGTAAAGACCAAACCCCAAGGAAACACCCAAAGACATGAACACACAACTATGCGAAAGAGTAAAACCAAGGCGTAACAAAAGGTGAGAAAGAATACGTACGGGTAACAGTGTCTGGGTCCACCTGGTTCTCCCTAGCACCAATCACATAAGCATGAGCACGAGTAACCCGACCACCACCTTCCTTGTCTCCATCCTTCCCTGCGTTCCCTGTGCCCCCTTGATTCAACTTTGGACAGCTGCGCTTGAAGTGCCCCGCCTCACCACAATGAAAGCAACCCTGGTTCCCCTGTGGAGCAGGGGTAGTAGTAGCAGCAGTCTGAGTCGTCCTGGAAAGGTTGACCCTACAATCCTTGGCAAGATGCCCCGTCCTCTGACAACGCTCACAGCGAAAACTCTCACAAGTACCATAGTGATGAAACCCACAACGCCCACACTTAGGGCTCTTCCCAGCATAGCCCCCTTGTTTCTGATCCGACGCTGACCCTGAAGCTTCAGCCTTCTTCGCCGCCGGTTGTCGCTGAACCCCCGCTGAACTCTTATCCACACTATCCCACTTCCTCTTGTTCTCTGCCGGCGCCTTCACAGACGAGCCCCTAGGAGGCAAGACACCCTCAGTAATCTTCAAGTTGGTCATCTTAGTAGCCGACCGCACAGCCTCTGACATAGTAGCGGGATCCCTAGCAGACACCAATCCAGCAATCTCTGGCACCAAACCCGCAAGGTACTGCTCTATCCTCCTGTACTCTGGTGTAGACAAACCTGGACACAACACAGCTAGCTCGTTGTGCCTGATAGTGTACTCCTCAACCTCAGAACCTACCATCTTAAGATTCCCATATTCCTGTTCCAACCTCTTAATCTCTTCACGCGGGCAGTACTCGTCCTTCAACCTACGCACAAAATCCGCCCAAGGCATGGCGTTGGCCTCCCCAAGACCAAGTGTCTGTGTGACGCTGTTCCACCACGTCAAGGCGGGTCCTACAAAAGTCCCCGAAGCAAACTTCACTCGATCCACCACTGGAGTCTCACATAAAGCAAACACCGACTCAGTCTTCTCTAACCACCGAAGTAACTCCACAGCCCCCTCCGTACCCTGGAAGCTGAGAGGCTGACAATCCTTAAACCGCTTGTAGGCAACACCTGCCGGAACCAGAGGAGCAGCAGCACCCATGAAAGTCTGCTGGGCAGCCTGAAAAGCAGCTAGCGCAACGCTCAACTGTTGCTGCATCATCTCATTGAGCTCGTCATACGTCAAGGTGATGTTACCACCACCTCTACCCCCACCAGTGCGTCCCCCAGTACGTCCTCCAGTGCGTCCTCCAGTGCGTCCTCCAGTGCGTCCCCCAGTACGTCCCGACATCTAAGAGAAAGACAAGAAGCAAAAACTTAGGCCCAACACCAACGCTAACCCAAAAGAATACGAAAAGTCTAAGATCGGGTCCAAATGTGACCATAAATCCCAACACGAGATCCACCAAGTCTTCCATGCATTTCAACTTATGATTTCGTGTGCACCCGAAATGATAAATTGCTCTACATGGTCCTCAAGGCGTGTCCCGAGCTCGAACCTCAAGTCACTCGATACCCACATCTTAAGAAGACATAACCAACTCAAAAGACCAACACACAAGTTTCCTCGAGCGCAAACCCGAAGAAGAAGATAAAATGGAGCTAGGAATAACCAAGGATAAGGTAGGTAACGTGACACTGTGTGGTGAGGATACCGACACCCCGACAAAGTTAGTATGTTTACCAAAAGACACGACTCAAATGTATGTGACCGTCTAGTGTGTGAGACTCGGCTATAGTCTAGACTCTACATGCAGTCCTAGTTCACTATAACCATTGGCTCTGATACCAATCTGTCACACCCTCAAATAACCACCTGCGGAGTTCTACCGCGAGGCGTGTGACATACCAGGATCCAAGTCAACGGTCACAATAAACGACGTCTAAATGTAAAAACATACGTAAATAAAAACCATGCATAAGATTTAAAATTCAACATTTAGTAGTGCGGAAGCATTAAAAGTTTACAAAAGTCATGCCGAAAACAAAACATAAGTTCCCAAGTTTAACATTTCCTAAACATGCCATGAGACCCTAGACGCGAGACGACTCCTGTGCGACTCCGTGCGCCTATCAGACAGCTGCTACCTTAGCGACCTGAGAAAACATGCTAAAAGAGTCAACATATAATGCTGGTGAGTTCACAGGTTTTGTTTAAACAGTTAAGTAATCTTTTGCAAACCGTTTCCGTTTCGTGTTACCACTATGCTTGTGAGAACGCTAGCTAGGCGCAGAATAAGATACTCATACGGGTGAAACCATTGCTGACTAAGCCGTGTAATGACCCTTAGTTCCTATGGGCTACCGTCATCGCCGGTAGACCTTGTTTTATAGAGACAATATGCACCCGCACGGTCCTACCGTCGAGTGGGGTTTGTCAGTCCCCAATAGCGCTATCCATATTTCCCCGCCATATACCCATGTTAGTGGTTTCTAAGGGACTTTTCGATGAACCGCATAGTATGTTAAATAAGCCATAGTAAAATGTGATAAAGAGCCATGAGCCATAAGAGTAAATAAGTCATAAGTCATAAGAGTGTTTTAAGCATGTTTCTCCCCCGAAAAGTATAAATCGTAAAATGTGGGGCCGTGAACTCACCTTAGATTGCGTATACCGTTTATGAGCGAATCGCTTGTGTGATATGAGTAAACCGTTTGTAAGATATGATAGCCCCAACTAGTGGCGACCTATCATAAGATATGTGCTAAGTTAGACTAATAACCCACAGGGTTCATTAGTCCCTAAGTCCAGTCCATGACCATGATGTGTTTGAAAAACGTGTTTGACCGACAACCAGACTACGTAAGACAAGACTCGACATCCCATTGGTGACCCGACATTCCACATGTTCACCTCATACACAAACATACACAAAACATGCAACTCAGTACTTAACATGCGTTAAAGTTCAATGATTCTAACACATAAGTCAATTAACGTACGAACAAGTCCGAACACGTGTTACTATGTTGCTAAGCATGTTACGGGGTTCCTATCATGTTCCTAGGTGTCAAACCGGGTTTCGGGATGTTAAAATTCACTTATAACAGCATTACACGCGATTAGGGACTTAGCATGCAATTAGGAAAGTCAACACGTGATTAGGGATGGTCAACAGGCAATTAGCAGGGCTAATCGCCACCTATGTTAGGTGATTAGGGCTAATCACATGCATATCAGGCGATTATGGTCATGTGGTATGCAATTCAGGGCTTAACTAGTGATTAGGGTCACAATTGCATAACTTGCTAGCAATTAGGATCACAATTGCATGACTTGCTAGCAATTAGGTCACAATTGCATGACTTGCTAGCAATTAGGATCACAATTGCATGACTTGCTAGCAATTAGGTCACAATTGCATGACTTGCTAGCAATTAGGTCACAATTGCATGACTTGCTAGCAATTAGGATCACAATTGCATGACTTGCTAGCAATTAGGGAGCTAATCGCATGCAACATCACACGAGTAGCCCATACATCAGGCGATTATGCCCCTAATCGCCTGATACATAGGCAATTAGCAGGGCTAATCGCCTGCAGTGCAGCAATTGTGGTTTTTCGCGCGTTTAACCCTCCAAATCAGATCCGAAACGTGCGCAAACACCCAATAATCATTCTAACATATTAACAAACATATTTCAAGCAAAACCCCTAAGTTTTCATCATTCTAACAGTCCCGAATGCGAGCGTTTTCCCAAAATAGCAATTTAACATGAAAACATCACATCAACATGCAATAACTTGCCCTAAATAGCAAATATTCAGATCTAATCACATAATCACGTTGTCCGAAAGCATCCTACTGTTCTAACATCATCCTAGAGCAAACCCTAACATCAAGCAATCAACAACACACCTCATATCATCCTAAATCATCCAAAATCATTCAAACGGGTCAAAACATCAAGTATCCATCATACACGACCAAAACCATCCAAACTCCTAGGACATCATCATACTAACTTGTAACAGCTATAAACATCAAAATAACACAAAAACAATCATGATTAAATCCCAAAAACTCAATCTTTAATCACATACCACACATATAATACATGTAAAGGTGTGGGTTTGTTTAGAAATGGTTTTAAATGGATTTTCAAAGACAAAAACCTTTAAAAGTCAGGTCTGGACATTTAGGGAGTAAAACATAATCATTTAAAGGTTTGGGTTTGAAGAACACACCTTGTATTTGAGAGTAGATGATGGAATAAGCTTGGAAATGGTTGTTTGTGTGTAAAAATGGGTTCCAGAGGATGTTTGTGGGTTAAGATATGTTATGGGACGGCTAGGGTTGTGTAAATAATGTTTTGGAGGTCAAGGGTGGTATTTATAGGTGTTTTTAGTCGTCAAACATGTTGCAGGCGATTATGCATCAGTTGCAGGCGATTAGCCCTGCTAATCGCCTACAGAAAGTGCTAATCGCCACCCCTGTTGGCAATTAGCCATGCTAATCGCCTGCAGGGAGTGGCTAATCGCCACCCCTGTTGGCAATTAGCCAGGCTAATCGCCTACAGGGTCCAAGATGGTGTATTTGGCGCGTTAAACTCCGTTTTAACATATGTTAACACATTTTCACATACCGACAAGTCACATAATGATTATAAACACATAATGCATGAAAGTAAACACGTTCACACTCGTTCACCAATTCCCGGGACTCGAGACTTGTGTACGTTAAAACCCTAATGATGTGCGACCCGACTCAACCGACCTTGTTTTGTGTAACGTATGCACGACTCGCTAAGGTAGACTTTACTAAGTTTTCAAAAGTTAGTTACCGGAAGTTGCCGGGTGTCACACATAGAGACATTATAAAGGTTTTGAAGACAGCCTTAGAAAAATAATGAACCACCACAAGGGGCAGCGATTGCTTGATAAGTTACTTCGGAAGGTCAACAAACATGCTCTTGAGCTGATATACCTTGAGATCCAACGTTTGGAAACGTCCTTGCGCCGTTTCCGTAAAACTTGTGGATGCCAGCTTTTTAAAAGTTGTGCTTTGCCATGTGCCTGTCGTCTCGAGCAGTTACAAGATGATGGTAATTAATACAAGTGACTATATGATTTTACTACATAATTTATTACATGATTTAACTCTATAACATATGTTATCGTTTTCAGGCCAGGAAATCCATTTCTTCTCGATAGACGTGTTCTGGAGGAAGCTTGACTTCAAACCTGCAAGATTGGATCCGAAGATCTTAATGTAGAGGCCGTGTGGGCAAAATAAAGAAAAAGGTTGACACAAAACCAGTTTTTGCCAAACTAAACTACCTGGAAAGATTTGCACAAATCATCACAGGCAACTACTCCCCCAATAAAACGCCTGTTGTGCAAAAGAAAACTCGTGGTCATCCAACCAAGAAGCAGCAAGAACACAAGAGAAAAGAATTTGCGAGAAAGAACTTGCATATGCCAGATGAAGAAAGTGGGTCCGACTAGGAGCTTGACTATCCCCGACATAGCTCTTTCATACCATCACAGGAGGAGCTCGTATGACCTTCCCAGTCCCAGCCATGCGCTTCTTACGAGCTTCACCGTCACAGCTCTAACATACCGTCAACGTCCCAGGAGGACACACAGCAGGACAAATTCTATTTCCCGTTGATACCGCGGACAAAAAAGGCAGAGCTGTTAATAAGGGAATTTAGGCATCAAATTTCATCTGTGTTTCACCCATATATATCCAAAAAACGGATGTGAAACCAGATGGTCATTGCGGATTTTGAGCGGTAGCTGAGGGGTTAGGGTTGGGTCAAAATATGTATTTGTTTGTTCGGGGCCAAATGCTACTCGAGCTGCGCCATCAGGATGACTTGTGGAGGTGAATCTTTGATCCATAAAACCAATGACATTATGATCGTCTCTACCAGAGTATAAAATTTAAAGGGGTGGGACCAGCCCCAAAATCAAAGTGGATGTCGACGCCACAGGCGGGATTTCTCGTTGCACAGAGGTGGGGTGTTGTTTTTCATACACTCGATATTCGTGGTGATGATACAGTTTTCCCTCTATTTTTAGGCCCAGATGCTTCTCAACAACATATTCAAAAGGTAGTAGTTTGCTTCGTGAGGGAGGACCATTACATCAACTTAACGCTTCAAGGATCATATCCAATGCCTCCCCCGAATGCAACTTGGACTTGTAATAGAAATGAAGCTGGCGCGCGATGGGAAACTGAATAGCATGGTCAAATGTAACACCCCGGCCCGGAATGGGCTGACGTGTCACAATATCATATCAGAGACAAAAGACAAAGTTTCTTTTATTTAATTATAAAATACATAGCGTTACGGAAGACAAGTGGTTCATATCATAAGGTCAAAATACATTAATATTAATTAATATAAGTGACAGTCTTCTTTAGGTAGCATTCTACATTTTATTGCTCTCTCTTTAATCCGCCCAAAGTAACCTGTTAACCTGTAGATACAAAAAGTTTACGGAATGAGCTGAAGGCCCAGTACGGAATAATAGGCTCAAATAGTAACGTAATAATTAACTCAATTTGATAACACAAATACTGATCTGAAATGTAACAAGAATATAACGGAACTGAATCATGTAATACAGATGTACCCATAAGCCAAACTGAATTCTATTATGCGTGTTGATAGACGGGAGTAGCTACCCGTATATCAACACGCATAATAGAATTCAGTTTGGCTTATGGGTACATCTGTATTACATGATTCAGTTCCGTTATATTCTTGTTACGTTTCAGATCAGTATTTGTGTTATCAGTTTGAGTTATTTATTGCATTACTATTTGAGCCTATTATTCCGTACTGGGCCTTCAGCTCATTCCGTAAACTTTTTGTATCTACAGGTTAACAAGTTACTTTGGGCGGAATAAAGAGAGAGCAATAAAATATAGGATGCTACCTAAAGAAGACTGTCACTTATATTAATTAATATTAATGTATTTTGACCTTATGACTATGAACCACCTGTCTTCCGTAACACTATATATTTTATAATTAAATAAAAGAAACTTTCTCTTTTGTCTCTGATATGATATTGTGACACGTCAGCCCATTCCGGGCCGGGGTGTTACAGCTATGGTATCAGAGCACTGAAAATCTGAGTCATATAATCTGATGCAAATAATAACTAATACTAATAATATCACATACTTTGGAACATACGATAATGAGTGAACTAAAAGTATCGTATGATATATATAATCTACTTCCAGTATCAATTATATTTAAAATGAGAAACGAACGTACAGTGAAATGAATTGATGCTTAAATACGGAGGAGTTTTAATATTTATATATATTAATAATAGGGTTTTTATCAACTGAACCAGATAACAAATGAGAGGGGTAAGGATCCGTATCTTAGTCGTTGACACGTTGTCTTATAGAAATCATAATCGTTTATATTTGTTTGGATAAACCTACATTCTCGGCCACATATCTCATAAGGCAATATTAAGACATAATTATTAATGTTAACTTAGATCTTTGTATTGCCCAAGTTATTTTGCTAAGTTACGTAAAAACATAAATATTTTTATTTTACTTAAATCAATAATAATACTAATATTTACTAAAGTGTGATAAAGATAATTATTTTAGGAATAGTAATAATGATTACTCAGTTGTTGAGGGCTTAAAGTTTTCTATGGGAGGTTTGGGTTCAATTTCCACTAGTTACATTTGGAGGACATTGGTGGAGGGGAAATGAGGGATGACCCGGCCATTGGCTTGGGTTCGAGTATCCTGATCCCGACCGGTTTTACCGACTATTTCACTGTCGTGCCTTCGGGCGGGTGAGTGGTCGGGTTTTCCCGGGAATTGGTGGCAATTGGTGGCCCGGGTACTCTCGAGTACCTGATTCGGCAAAAGGGTGTCCGAGAGTACTCAGAAATTGATTCGTTGGCCGTTCAAAAAAATATTAAAACATTTATCAAAATGATAAGTCAAGATTTGACTGTAACACAGAGCTGTATATGGTCAAAAATCTACTTGGTTTTAAACTCTTACCATAATATTTCATACACCCTTAATGCAATAGGAACATTTCTTGAAAGCATTATTTCAGAATTTTAACTTTTAACTAAAATACTTGGTTCCATTATCTTCTTAATTCACACTCAAAACTCTATTCGTACGTTTCATTTTTATCCAAGATTTTACATTCAAAACATAAAATAAAGTTTGTAACTTTGATAGGGTAGTTACCGTTGGTTGAAGTCTAAAGCTCCGTGGTGAAGAAACGAAACAGCGACAGCGTCGGAACGACCATATAAGGCAAGGCTGCTCAACGGAAACTTTGTTTGGTCCAATCTAGTCAGTTTCGGGTTCACCGGTTCTGTTTAGGTTCAAACGCGAGTCCGGTTTGTGTAGGGGAACCGAAGATGGGTCATAAAGAAGGTTAACCGGAGATGGGTTTAGTTTGGTGGTTGCTTATCAAAGGTGATGATGGTTATGGGTTGTTACCGGAAAAGATGACAAGGGAGGTGACGGGTTGATCGAAGGTGTGGTCGGAGATGGACCGGGTGTTTCTTAGTTTCGGATTTGGTGACAGAAGGTCGGAGGTGGTGATCGGGTTAGTCGATAGGGGTAGTAGGCTCGAACGCCGGTCACCGGAGGTGAAGAAGGTGACCGGAGGTGGGTGTCTCTCTATCTCTCTACTTTCTGGTCTCTCTCTCACTTGAATGTATAGAATTTGATTGATGCAATATTTGTGTTCTTCTTGCTCCATATTTATAGTCAAAGGTATGCATGAATCTTAGGTTTGTTCATGATGATCATAGTGGACACAGGTGGAGGAGCTGCGTAGGTTCAAAGCTTCCCAAGGTGAGTTGTTCAATTTTGCTGTCCAATTTGTGTGTTGTCTATTTCTAATACCATGCGTAGTGGGGGGGCTTTATATATAAAGCCCATCTTTCTGATTGGTCCACGTGACAGCTGAGTCAACATGGAGAGATAAAGTGAAAAATGGGTGTAGTGGTGGGGCTTTATTTATAAAGCCCCTATTAATATTTTATTATATCTTTTAAATTAAAAAAATAATAAAAAATAATAAAGAGAGAGAGAGAGAGTATTAGATGGCATGCAATGATTGGAGAGGGTTTTGAAGATCAGACGTTAATTTGATAACGCCAAAAGCATTTTTTGAAAAATAAAGCCCCCCCCCCCCCCCGTTTCGGTGTTGGGGGGGCGCTATTTTTTTTTCATGACAACGCCCTCCACTACGGAGGGTCTAATGGTGATAGGTGGATTGTGTTTTAAGTGCGGTGGTCAAACATCCAATGGAGGTTTTGACATACTATATTCTTTATATTAATTATTTACTTATTATTATTGTTTATAGTTAACTAGTTTGTTACCCCCGCGCTACGCGACGGGACGTATCAAACACCACCGTTCCCCAACCAAAAACCTCAACCCCGACCCAAAAAAAAACAATTTCTCGCACCTTGATAAGCCTATAACCACTATACACCGTCATCATCGACCAACTTAGGAGTCATCGTCACCGATTTACTGTCAATCTACAACCGTCGACGCAAAAGCAGACCAAACCACTTTTATGTCTCTCATCCTGACCGTTTTTGCATTGCGAGAAGCAAATCATCAGGCAACCGGTAAAAAAAACCTTTGATACATGTTTTAGCTAATATTTTTTTGGGTGGTTAACCTAACGGAGTTGAGTAGTGAGTTAATGGAGTTGAATTGTATAGTAACGTGATGGGGTTGAATAGTAACTGAGTGGTAACCTAACGGAGTTGGGTAGTAAGTTAGCGGAGGTGTGTAGTAACTTGACGGGGTTCAATAGTAGCTCAACGACGTTGAATAGTAACTCTGTTAAGTTACTATTGACGGAAAAAAGAAAGAAATTGATTAAATAGTACCTTAACGGAGTTGAATACTTTCTGGTTGAATGTGATGTGTTTTATTGGCCCATGGTCTTTGGTATTGCCTTCTCATTGGTCATCCTTTGCAATAGTAGAAATTGTGAGTATAGTCGACTTTGAAAATTATAATATATATAATAATATAATAATAGTATTTTACCCTCCGTCGAGATACGCGACACACAGGGATGAAACTTCGACTGTCGTCGACACCGCAAGCGCCTTGGTTAGAACTCTAAATAATCGTGTGAAACGATTATTATACCCCTTATGTTTTTTGAAACGTTAAAAAATCACCTAAAAGCTGTTAATTTTTGAAAATAACTTCGTTCTAAAAGGTTGTGTATTAAAATGTCTATTTGTATAGTTTACTTGGAATTAACATTAACAATAACAATAGCTTTTGTGTCAAGAATTATGTTCAGTGAGAGGACAAAGCAGTGACTTTGCTGCATAGGACAGACCACCCTTTATTTCTTGTTCTTTTAACCCACACAACCAGAGCAATACCCGTTTCACACCAACCAATTTCTGCTTCTTCTACAAACCCTTTATTTCCTATTCTTAGATATACATTTCCTAAACATTTCATCATTTCATATGGGGCTGGATATTCACACAACTAGGGTTTCTATTTGCACAACCCCTCCACGGGTCGTCGAGGCCTGGACGGCCCGTAGAGGGCCAAATGGGCAAAACGACGGGTCGTCCAGGCCCAGACGGCCCGTATAAGGGCTTAAACCCTAAAACAGACGGCCAGTCAAGGCCAGGACGACCCGTCCAAAAGCATCCAATCCAAAACAATCATTGGTAATCATTGGCAATGATTAGGTGATGATTAGGTGATGATTATTTGATTTTTTTATAAGTGTAGTTAGTGTGGATGTTTAAAATGGGTTTGAATGTTTGGTTTTTTATAAATGTTTGGTTTTTTATAAATGTTATTTTTTTATTTGTATAATATGATCTTTTTTATATAATTGTGTATATGAATATGAACGAATATCGTTTATGTTGTCGAACTAAACAAAACCCAAGATACGAACAAGCTGAACAATAAAGCATAAATAAGCATAATATTCCAAAAATTTACATAAAACTAAGAGTTCAAATGTACAACCAAAATACCACCAACCCGTCTAACCCGACCCACCCTGCTGATCCGACCCACCCGGCTGATCCGACCCACCCGGCTGACTGGTGGACGCCCCACCATGCTGACTGCTGGACGCCCAACCTGGAAGTGGACGCGGCTCCAAACCAGCTTCCCGCCGTCTCTCATTCTCGCTCTCTAACATCCACCGCATGTCAGCTCCCATCGTCTGCACATCAGCCCGCAACGACCCCAACTGATCCAGGATCTGCTGAAGTACATGGGTCGTGTTATCATGCAACCTGACAGCATGATAAACGCGGGCAGGACGCTGTCGCTCATCAATGGGAGCATCTGGCATCTCTATATCCACCGGTGGGTCGCCGTCGGCAACGTGTGGCATCTGGACCTCAGGGGCATTCGGCCCATCGAGATGTACCAGCGGCTGTGGCACAAAATGCTCGCCACGGTCGCCAGCCTCACCGAAAGCACGCTGGTAATAAGCGGGTGGGTTGCTGCGCGGGACCCGTGCTGCCACCCTCATCTGCTGCATAGTGGTAATATTTAACGGCCTGAAATGCAAAACAACAATAATAATATTAAATAATAATATATAAAATTAAATAATAATAATAAATAATATTAAATAATAATATATAATAATAATCTTACTTGGGTCTCATCGGAGCTGGTAAGTTATCCTCCTCAACATGCGTCCACAAATCGCCCGGGCAAATACGCAGCGCGATGGCGGTGATGATCCCACCAATCGGAATAGCCCCCGCCGGGTTCCTGTGAGGGTAGGTCGCGATGTACTCTGCAAAGCACCTGTGTAGCGCAACCGGCCTACCCCTCAGGATGCAGTAAAGGTAGAAAAGGTCAATCTGCTGGACCCTTTCGTTACAGTTACACCGCCCGGCAATCGACCAGGTAACCAAACGGTGTATGTAACGGATCAGAGGGTCCCCGATGTTGCTGGCCCTATCCATCCTGCACAGAATAATACTAACATTAAAAAAATTTCGGCAGAGTTTCCTCTGTTTTTGTACGAACCAGACAACACAAGTCGTCTACAAAATCCAAAAACAAACAACCTAAACTAACTAAGTAACAGTAATAATTAAGTAACTAAGCGAACTAAATAACAATAATAATAACGAACTAAATGAACACGAACTAAATGAACTAAATAACAATAATAATACCTCTCGCCCTCCTCCCCATACACTGGACCACCGATAGTGGGCCACCAGGCCATAAGCATGTCGTCTGGCAAGGTCGTGATGGCCGTGGTGTACATGTCCTGGACAAGCTCCTCCTCTCTGTACCAGCAGCAAGTCGTAGCCCACTGGTCGATCGCATATGTGTAGAGGTGTCCGAATAATCGGAACTGTACCTCAGGCTCAGGCTGGCCGTCAGGACCTACTGGAGGATCAACACCTGCTGGATGCGGCACGTAGCGGAATGTCGAGATGAACTCGAGCGTCAGTGGCCGATACGCGTCATTCTGGAGGTCAGCTAACATCCGCTCCCAGGGGCTGTCGTCTGGGATCCACTCCTCAAACCTATTCTCAGCAGTGATCGCGCGTAATGCGGACCAGTCAACACTGCGCGATCCGTGTATCGGATGCAGCTCCATCTTCTCCCAGCGCACTATCTCGTAGTCGTCGTTATCGTGCCTGTACGGCCAACCTCTCATGTCGCCCAGTGCAAGAGGATTCCCGTCGTCAGGCTGGATACGGCGTCTTCTGTTGCCTCTGTTTGCCATATCTGCAAAACAAAAGCAAAACACTTTAGGCGCGCGTTTATATTAAAAGGAACTAAACAAACACAAGAACTATAACACTTTGTGCGCGCCTTTATATTTAGGTAGTTATTCCAGATCTCTCAGATCTTCTTTACTTTAGGCGCGAGTTTAGGTTTAGGCGCCTAAACACAAACGCGCACCTTTATGTTTAGGCGCGCGTTTGTGTTTAGGCGCCTACACACAAACGCGCGCCTTTATGTTTAGGCGCGCGTTTAGGTTTAGGCGCCTAAACACAAACGCGTGCCTTTATGTTTAGGCGCGCGTTTGTGCCTTTATGTTTAGGCGCGCGTTTAGGTTTAGGCGCCTAAACCTAAACGCGCGCCAAAACATAAAGGCGCGCGTGCGTGTTTAGGCGCCTAAACGCGCGTCTAAACATAAAGGCGCGCGTTTAGGTTTAGGCGCCTAAACACAAACGCGCGCCACTGACCACCCAACCACCACTGACCACCCCACCACCACAGCCCCACCCCACCACCACAGCCCCACCACCACAGCCCCACCACCACTGCCCCACCCCACCACCACAGCCCCACCACCACAGCCCCTCCACCACTGCCCCACCCCACCACCACTGCCCCACCCCACCACCACAGCCCCACCACCACAGCCCCACCACCACAGCCCCACCACCACTGCCCCACCACCACTGCCCCACCACCACAGCCCCACCCCACCACCACAGCCCCACCACCACTCACCACCACTGCCCCACCACCACAGCCCCACCCCACCATCCCCTCCCCACCAACCACCACAACCCTCACCACCCAACCACCACTGCCACGACAAGAACCCCCAAAAAAAACCCTAATAATTAAAAAAACCCTAAATAATATCACCCTAACAACAATAATAATGACAACAATAATAATACCTGTGGTGCTTGTGGAGGGGTGGAGAAGCTTCGGTGGTGGTTGTGGAGGGGTGGAGAAGCTTCGGTGGTGGTTGTGGAGGGGTGGAGAAGCTTCGGTGGTGGTGGTGGAAGGGTGTAGGAGGTTCGGTGGTGGTGGTGGAGGGAAGGTGGTGGTTGAAGGCGACGAGAGAGAGAGAGTGTGGTGGAGGTGGAGGAGTGGTTGTGTGTGGTGGTTTGAGAGACGAGAGAGAGAGTTGAGAGGGATAATGACCAAAAATTTGAAACCGTCCCTGATTTGGGGGAAATCTGGGTTTCACTACGGGCCGTCTAGGCCTTGACGGTCCGTAGAAGTTTTTAATTTTTTTTTTTAAATCAGAAGCTTCCAAGGGAAGCTTTGTGTTTCAAACGGCCCGTTGAGGCCTGGACGGTCCGTTGAGGACCTTGAGGACGGGTCGTTTGGGCTCAACGAGCCATTATTTTTGGTGTTTTATTTTGTTTTTTTTTTAATTTAAAATGAGGACGGGCCGTTGAGGTCTAAACGGCCCGTTGAGGCCCACTAGGACGGGTCGTTGAGCTTGGACGAGCCTTGGTTTTGGTCATTGGAACGACCCGTTGAGGCCTGGACGGCCCGTTGAGGCCCACTTGGGACGGCCCATAGGGGCCTAGACGACCCGTCCTATTGGGTTTTTGGGCCTTAGACGGCCCATAGGGGCCTAGACGACCCTTAAGTTTTTATTTTTTTTTTAAATTTTAGTGTATTTTATATATTTTAAGCTTGGTATTTGTAATTTTTATAAAAAAAAGGAGTATATTTTTATAATAAGTATAAATGAACACATACAACAAATTTTTTCGTTCGTCCGGTCCGGTAACATACGATAAGCTAAGCTAAGTTAAGTCGCAGTATTGAGGTGATGGAATATCAACCCTTTGTATACGGTCCTCATATACCGTCTCCCACTCACTTGCCTCTTCATATCGCCACCTACGCCATGACGGATTCAGTTTTGGCATTGGGGCGCCTTCTGCTAACTCAATTTTGATGAAATGATCTTTGTTAACAAAAGCAAACGATACGAACTTATGTTCTTCGACGCTGTGTGGACCATCGAACATAGGGAAGTACGTCTCACTTTGATCATACGGAGAGAGAAATTGAACAACCACCCTAAATTTCTGAGCAATCAGTAATCCTGCAGCGGGCATCTCCATCCATTGGTCGCGCGTTGCTGGTCCCACTCCAATGTGATCGAATGAGTTGGAGACTCTGTCGTAAGTATCGTAATCTACTTCGTTTAAAATTGGCCTCCACCGGTCTTCATTCTCGCCGATCTCCTCCTTAAGCTGTCTGCGGATGAATCCCCACATATCCTGTTGCCACCCTAAGCCCACAGCTACGGATCGAAACCCACAGTGACCGTCTCCATGGACATCCCGAATGTCTGTAATGTATCTATGATATGCAGGTGGAAGCCATTTCTTAAACCTTTCGATCTCCAGTTTGTACCTGTAACCATTAAAAAATGAGATTTAATATGTGTATAAATATGTATGCATGTGTGAATTTATATATTAGTAGTTTGTACCTATCCCTTTCCAACAGTGGAAAATCTTCATCGTAAACAATCGGTTTGTCCCTTGATTGTTTACCTCTTCTGGAAGGCTTTTTGCCCTACGTTGAAAAAATTATATAACAACAACAACAACAACAACAACAACAATAATAATAATAATAATAATAATACTAACCGCAGCCTTATCTTCCTTTTTTTCCTTTTCACTTGTTGTTGGCCGACCCCGAGTATCGGTTTGTACCTCAGGAGGTTTATGTTTAGTCATAATCGGATTCAACACCTCCTTCATCTTCTGCAACATGCTTTTTTTCACTTGCACCGGTTGCGACCTTAGTTGCTCAGCGAATGCATTCATTTCGTGCTGAAAGTCAAACTCGGGATTCTCAGCTACTTCTGGCATAAAGTCAAGTCGTGTCCAAAAGACGTCGATATCAGCCAGTGACACTCGTGTATCTGATATATATATTCAATCACAACAACAACAATCAATAATCTACAAAAATTTCGGATTTTTATAAAAATTTCGGCAGAGTTTCCTCTGTTTTTGTACGAACCATACAACACAAGTCGTCTACAAAACGCTTCAAACATTTATAAATTTGACTATTATATCCTAAAAAAAATAATAAGTCTAAAAAATGATGTTACCTTTCGCATCATACAATTGCAATTGACAGGAACATGGCAATCCATAAGTCTTCTTGAGTCGGTGTTCACAAGACCTCTTTTTTTCCATATAATAATTTATCTTGTTGACCCCTCCGAGCATCAAATCAAGCGCTAGATGGGAAACCCTACCGATTACGTCTTGAAACAACGGTAGTTCATGTTTCCACATTCTTGTTGATCGGCTGTGTTCAAAGGAGTGCTTTATCGCTACGCGCCGTGACTCCATAACTTTGTCTATTTCCATCACAAGCGCGTGGAGCAAGCTGTTCGGGCCTTTTATGTACCTCTTAATCAGAGCATGCTGACTCTCGACCCTGTTGGTCGTAGTCTGACCGAACGTAAGGTTTTTATCTGCCCATGCTTCCACAAACATTTCTTTATAATCTCGGAGCCAAACTGACTCCATGTACTCATAAACCTCTGTAAAAAACAGAATAGTGATGTCAATACAGAAAATATGTACGCTTGTAAAGCAAAATAAAGAATAAAATATATACCCGTTCGATCCTGCCCCCCAAAGTCGTCTGTAGAGCGATGCCCGGTTCGATTCGTAAGCCTTTTCGTCAGGAGATTTACACAGTCGACCAAAATACTGCAAAAATATTTCCCATTCTTCTTTTGGAAATCCTGCTTTATGATATTTTGCAATATTTCGTTGAATATGATACCTGCAAAACAACAACAATAATATTAATAATAATAATAATAATAATAATAATAATAATAATAATATTATTATTATTAATAATAATAATAATATTTTGTTGAATATGACACCTGCAAAGCAATTTCGTAGCATCCGGGAAAACTGTAGCACATGCATTCATCAGAGCCAGATCTCTATCTGTAACAATTACACCTGGCTCCATACTCTTCTCCAGCAATTCTTTGAGCCTCTGAAGCACCCATATGTAGTTACTCGTTTTCTCTTTAACGATAAATGCATGGCCGATACAAAACGACTGGTTTGTCGACGTCATACCCACAATTTGAACAAACGGGATTCTGTACTCGTTCGTTTTGTAGGTGGCGTCGATCAGCATCACATGTGGAAAGGCACGCCAGAGATTGTAGGAGACCCGGTGTGAAAAGAAAATATTCTCAACAGCATCTGTCTCTGGATTCTGCTTGGTGAAGTAGGTAAATTTCTTTTCAACCAGGATACTCTCGAGTATCTGCATAACAATAATAATAACAATATTTAATATTTAACAACAACAAAATTAATAATAGTCTATGACAATAATAGTAATTAATAATAATACCTGCATTGGGGTTTTATCGTCGTAAATTCTATGTTTAATCTTGCTCACTGTATTGTGTATGTCTCGTAGAATACATACATTATCCGGGTTTTGTGCTCTGATGGCCAAATGTATGTTCGCCGGTTCCAGGCCTTGAAAATAAAGCGTTTCCACCATTTGTTCTTCTTGTGGTGTCAGCCGCCTAGCAAAAGCGTGACCCTCAACATGTATAAAAGGGTCGTGGTTATGATTCGCGTGTTTAACCTCCAACTTCCAACCCTCTTTGCGTAGCCTCCCTATTAACATAAACGGACAGTTAATCTTTTTGCTACCCGTAGACCTTACTGTGGCTGTAGTATGGTATTCGCCATGACGGTCGCATCTCAGGTCTATCCTAATTTTTCTTGCATTATTTCCACTGCCTTTTGAAACAGAACGTCCTGTCACTAGGACGTAACCGCTAGCAAGGGCTCTATCGTAAGCCCATTGTTTCATCTCTTCAACAGACCCGAATACCTGAAAATTTATACAAGAGTCTAGTCTAAATTCATACTACTCTAAATTATATACTACTGTAAATATATACTAGTTCAATCCAGCAAACCCTAAAACGTGTAAAGATATACTAGTGTAAATAAATAAACGCACCTGCTCGGTTTCATACGAAACATCCGGGTTAGGTTCAACTTTTATGTTAACATCTTCATAAGCGTCTTCCTGGTTGTCATCATTCGGGTTAGAGCCGTTATAATCTTCCTCTAAGTCCTTAGCACGATTCCCGCGCGAATGGTAACTCCCGTACGTGTACTGCGGGTAGCTTGGTGGCACGAAAAATGACTCCTGTTCCTCTACATATTCCTCGTTGAGATCGGGCAGCATGTTCCCGTCATTACCACGAACCCCGGATTTAACCTCCTCTTCACCAACTTGAACCCCGGGTTCATACCCTACGCTTTCAGAGACGTAAGACTCGTTCTCAGACAGGTCAACGGTTGAAAAGCTTTGTAAATATGTCATCGTGAGACCGGGAAGTCGAAATGGGTCGAGGGTTTTGGTGGTGGTGATGTTTTAAGGTTTTGTTCAAATGGGGAAGAAGCTGATTGTGTAACGGTTAAATCTGGAAATCTCAACGGGCCGTCGAGGCCTAGATGGGCCGTCGAGGGAGTAAATGCCCTAACCTAACACATCTCTACGGGCCGTCGGGGCCTGGACGGCCCGTCCTAATGTGCCTTTTTCAGACTTTTCAGTCTGAACTGCCTGCTTTTGCAGGAGTTCAGACTGAACAGCTGTTACATCGTACTTATACGGGCCGTCTGGGCCTGGACGGCCCGTCGTTTTTGTCCTTTCTGCAAACAAACGGCCCGTCAAGGCCAGGACGGGTAGTCCTGAAACCCTAATTTCGCTTAACGGCCCATCTAGGCCTCGACGACCCGTCCTAAGGTTGTTTAGGGTTTTTTTGGGGTTGTGTAAATAATATCACCCTTTCATATACATTTCATAATTTCTTCATAAACATTTCATCATTGCCTCACCACCGTAAACACCTCCATACACCACCACTGTCACCACAAAACACGGATATAATCCCCTGTATCTACATCCGCCAACACCATCACCTACCCACCGGTCCCTCTCTCGGATGCCTCCACAATGTCGCCACCGTAAAACCACATGCATCAAGTGATCTACCTTGAGAACCTACAATCTTGGCGAGATCTGCACAACACCCCTCTCTGCGAAGCCGGGAAAAAAAGCATCTGAACAACGATCGAAACCGTTGCCATCATAACAGCCGAAAGACGCATCTGGACCGTCCAATTGCATGTGGTTTTCTTGACCCGATCTATGGTTGCTTGGGTTTCAAGGTAAGGTTCCCAACCTCTTTTTAGATTTTCTACCACACTTTATGTTGCTTACGGCGTTGAACGACATTCCCTCTTAGGGCTTATGCTAGATTGCTAGAAGCGATGTTGTGGACTCCGATAGGATGGTTTCTTTTGCTGTGGGATGGCCGGATGTTTGATTGTTTCAGTACACGTGAAGGGTGAAGCAGTGCAGCAGGTTAGAAAGCAGAGAAGATAGCAACGGGCAACCGGTTGTTCCGGTTTTTTTTGGAATGCGTGTCGAGCGATGTACAGTGAATTCTCCCTCACTGTAGCAAGTTGCTAAATATAGGTTTTTTAATTATTTATTATTAAGTAAATTTATTATAAGTTAATATTATTACTTAGTTTAGTTTTATTGTTTATAAAATTTTTAATATGTATACGACCTAACCCGAGATGAATATATAACTTGAATTTCTTTTTGTAATACTTGTATAATAATCTAGGTTCGTAATAATGTGACTGTTACATTTTCTTTGACCCATTTAGTCAACTTAGGTTTGGATTATATTTTTATTTATTTTTGTTTAAATTTGTCGGATATTACATCAAATCAATACGCACAAAGAACTAGCTAACAGTTAACCCGAAGCCCGACCCCAATGTAATTCCGGAAATACAAGATATAGATTAGATAGGTGAAATTTGTAAAAATATTAAAATTGTATTGATTGTGTTTATGATCTTTAGAAATAAAACAAATTGTTCTTGGTTTAAGCTTCTTGTTTGAAACTATGTCAATTTTGAATCAACATTTTAAATTGATCCGGCAATCTTAACCCATCTAATTGAGTTTGGGTTGTTTTAGGTTTAAGATTTGAACTTGTGGGTTGAATTGGGTTTACTATAATTTTCAAGAGGGTTAGGATGGGTAATTTTAAATGTTGGAAATAAGTAAGTGGGTCAGGATAGGTATGTCAAAGAAAACAAATGGGCCAGGATGGGTATTTTAAAATAACTACTTAGGAATCTGACCCAAAAAAAAAAAGCAATAAAGAACTTATACCATGTCACATTCGATTGATTTATTCCATCGAGAAAAAAGTTTAGGGATAAGAGTGGAACAATATCTTATTATCGTATCTCGTCCATAGAAAACCTTTCTTTTCAGTACCGGCCATCAAACATTTGAAGTGTCGTTATTCATCTATTATTTGAGTTCAAATGTTTACATGAATCGTTACAAACGTATTTTGTTTAGTAAGATAACTAGGTTGTAATAATAATAAAATCAAAAAATATATAAAAATCGTTGGTTGCAATCGTATTAGAAAATAATACAATTCGTTTTTATCGTATTATATCTATGTAAAAACATATCACCATCATTTTGGGTGTATTAGGCATTTAGTTTTTTGGGTTTCTCTCTCGATTGTTATACCAAAATGCTAACTATACCGTAATGATCGAAACGACACCAACTAAAATCCCGCTGGAACGTGCAGGATGTTTCACTAGTTATATATATAAGATGACAAAGGTAAAGTTCGACTTCTCAGGTAAAGCAAATTCAGTTTCTCTAAAATGATGCTCAAATAATTGAACTTGTTAAGAAAAAAAAATTCAGAACTGGACAACATGATTTGAAACTTTCAAGTATCAGAGTTTGATTAACTTAGAGGACAGGTGGCAAATCGGGTCAAATAATTCTTTTATAAAATTACTAGGCTATATCCCGAGATCTTCTTGAGATAGACAAATCTAATATTAAGACAATATATGTGTTACGATGTAACATAAAAATTAATGTATTATAATATGAGAAAACAACAATTTTTATCATGTGAATAAGGATGAAAATTTATATTAAAGAAAGAATGTATGTTTGGATGAGGTGCAAAGGCAGAAACAACCATTGCAGGGCGTGATTAAGGCGATGATTTTGAATGTGTAGCTTTTTTTATCAATAAAATATAAAATGGTTTTTGATAAGCGGAAATATAAAAAGAATTAGTTAAGAAAATAGATATTAAATTAATAAGAGATGCCAATGACCCTCAGCTTAGTTGGGGAGAGGTGGGAGGGTTTACTCCTTAGGGAGGTTCCCGCCCGGGAGAGGTACACGGTTCGAATCACAGGGCTAGCAAAAATACACCACTTGACGTTGAAAGGGCTTATGCCCTCATGGACGATGCGGAAATGGTGATTCGAAACGGGGGTACCGAGGTGATGTCATTAGCCGATCCAAAACAAAAAATTAAATAAATAAGAGATAAACGTAAAATTAGGATTTAATAATTTTATTTCATATGAAAAGATAAATAGGATAATCATAATATTTTTATTTATTATATAGTAAAGTAATTATTAGAATAGAGCTAAGTCATAGCAATTGATTTGTACCACATCATTGTAAATCATTAACTAGAGCTTAATTAGAGGAAGACCATTGACTAGAGGAGACATTCTAGGAAGAACATTGACTTGTAAGAAGACCATTGACTAGAGGAGCCATTATAGGAAGACCATTGACTTGTAAATGATTATATATACATTGTAAATGATTGATAAATAGACAAGAAATTACAAAGTCTAACATTGTATCGGAGCAAAACTTCTAAAAATCCTCTCGATCCTGCCTTCATTTTTTTTTCTTATCCTTGGTGCTCATACACCTTCTGTTCCAATTTTCCTTCTCTAACCGAACCATGGACCAAGCTTTCAATACTTTCACTCTAAATCCACTATACCAGAATTGGTATATGGAATCGGGCGCCACAGGTATAATGACTCACCACTTTTCTAATCTAACTTCTTGTTTAAATAATGTGTATCAACGAAGCATTACAGTCGGTGATGGCAAAAATATACCGGTTCATGCGATTGGAAACCATACCTTACCAACACCTTTTCCAAACTTCAAACTAAATAACATTCTTTTTGCACCAACACTCATTAAAAATCTAATTTCGGTCGCTGCTTCACTACCGACAACAATGTTTCAATCGAATTGGACCCGTTTGGTTTTGATATGAAGGACATCCACACCCGCAAACACCTCCTTCAATGTGATAGCACCGGTGATATCTATCTGTTAACACTACCTTCAACTTCCAAAGTTCAACCTTCTCATGCTCTTGTTTCCTCCTTTTTAGACGTGACCCAAGACACTTGGCACCATCGTCTTGGACATCCCGGAAATAATATTTTTCATGATTCTCATACTTATGCTAATTTACCATTTCATATTATACATAACGACTTATGGACATCACCAATTCTTTCATCCATCGGATGTCGATATTATGTCCTATTCTTAGATGATAAAACAAATATTTTATGGACATATCCTCTCACTTCCAAATCCCAAGTCTATTCTAAATTTCTAGAATTTCACAAACTAATAAACACTCAATTTGGAACCACAATAAAATGTTTTCAATGTGATAATGGACGCGAGTATAATAACTCATCTTTTCACCAATTTTGCACTTCGAATGGCATGCAATTTCATTTTCATGTCCATACACTTCCTCTCAAAATGGAAATCGGAGCGTAAAATAAGATCCATAAAGAACATTATGCATACCATCCTATCATAATCATCCGTACCCCATTCCTTTTGCCCTCATTCACTTGAACATGCAAGATATCTCTTAAATATCTTACACACCAAAGTCCTTAACAACTCCAACCCCACTTTTTGTCTATATAATAGCCACCCTTCTTACGACCACTTACGCATTTTCGGTTGTCTTTGTTACCTCTTCTTCCATCAACGACCATCCGTAAGCTAGCCGACCGCTCAACTCCATACGTATTTTTAGGCTACCCTTCACATCACCTGGATTACAAATGTTACAACATCAAAACCAAATAAATTCACATTTCACGTGATGTCATTTTCGATGAAACTGTTTTCCCATTTGCAACTCATAAACCAACCAACTTATCCTATTATTTCTTGACCTCTACACCCTATCCCTTCCACTGAACTTACTCCACAACTTCAACCAACAACCAAACCATCCCTTCATCCGCACCTGGCCCAACAACCTCTACCCTAGCTTCTTCACATAACTCCACAAGCCCATCTAGTCCCCACCATACAACAAGCCCAAATACACAAACCAAATCCGGCCCGTCTACCACCCACCATACGTCGACTCCACCAATCAACCCACACAACAACCTACCTAATTCACCTACGGTTCACCAACAACCCCCACCTCCATCTCCATCTCAACCAACTCGTACCATGAATACTCGCTCCATGTCGGGTATTTTTAAACCCAAACAACACTTCAATCTACACACGTCTACCCCTCCGGTCATCTCTCCACTACCTAAATTATCCACTGAAGCCCTTTCCAATCCAAACTGGAAAAAATGCCATGACCGATGAGTTTCGAGCACTTATTGACAACAAGACTTGGGAATTAGTACCCAAACAACCCGGTATGAATATTGTTCGTAGCATGTGGATTTTCAAACATAAAAAGAAAGCGGATGGTACTCTTGAACGATATAAGGCCCGATTAGTATGTGACGGTCGATCTCAACAAGTTGGTGTTGATTGTGGGGAAACCTTTAGTCCCATAGTTAAACCGACAACAATTAGAACCGTTTTATCTTTGGCTTTGTCTAAGTCTTGGCCTATACATTAACTCGATGTCAAAAACGCATTTCTACATGGTCACTTAAATGAAACGGTTTTCATGCACCAACTAATGGGTTTTGAAGACCCGAATTATCCGAATCACACGTGTCTACTCAAAAAGTCTCTTTATGGCCTCAAGCAAGCACTAAGAGCATGGTACCAACGGTTTGCGGATTTCGTGTCACAAATGGGTTTTATTCATAGCCAATGTGACAACTCCTTATTCATCTTTAACTAAGGCCTACACATGGTATTCATAATATTATATGTTAATGATATATTGTTGATAACATCTACTGATGACTTACGGGCAAAATTCATGGCTCGCCTTTCAAAAGTGTTCGCAATGAAGGATCTAGGGCCACTTAGCTACTTTCTTAGTATTTCGGTCACACGGGACTCAAACTCAAACTCTTTATTTCTCTCACAAGAAAAATATGCTCGGGAAATCCTTGAAAGGGCCGGTCTATCAAATTGAACCCAGCGGCCACTCCTGTTGACACACAACACAAGTTAAGCAGTTCTCATATATATAGACATTCCGTTCGACCCATGCAAGGATTGAAGGAGTTGGTTCGACACTTATCAGGCTTGAACAAAAAACATAATAAACAAACCATTACATTCGACCTAGACCAAATTCATTCGACCCTAGTATATTCTTCATTCGACCACCCGTAGGGTCGAATGGGAACATCAAAACTTGAACATCTTCAAATTTTCGACAATCTTTGTACCATCCGAAAGTGATAGCCACAATATGCATTTACAAACAGAAACCATAAATTTCATACACAATAAAAGGGAAATCATCGATTTTCAGATAGGAAATGTAGTTCATTTTTCCGTTCTATCCTATTTGATCATTGATATTTGAACATTGTTCTCTCTTGATTCTTTTCCGATCGAGATGTATAGATCCTGTTCATGGATTAACAAAAATGTGAAAAAAGCTTTATTTGCCTAGTGAGAGATAAGACCAAGAGGAGCGAAAAGGGGTTTCCATGAGATGGGAAATGAAAACGATTAGCCCCACACGAAGTTTATGAATAAGTGATTGTCTGTACCTTAGTATTCCTAGCTATCCACTCTTTTTTCTCAATCTACTTTTGGGTAATACATATGGTAATTTATAGTAAAAACCTCATAAAGTGCTTTCCCCCCGCCGACTCTTTGGCCTTAAGAACGTTGGTTTTAATAATGAGTGATTGCCCTTCTCTGACCCTTACTGCCCAACCTGAGAGTGGACAGCTAATGCGTTCCACTTATTGAACAGGCTTTTATGGTCGGTCTGTGACCCCTGGATGCCGAAGGCGTCCTTGGGGTAATCTCGTAGTTCCTACGGGGTGGACCGAATGACTCTATGAAATTACGTTGATACTTCCACATATTATGGGTAACGTAGGACCCAGCCAATCTTCATAATTAAATACCGTTACTTTTTTTTGAATTCGATATGGATGAATATAATAACTGACAATTTTAAAATAATCCGGGATAGACGCAATGTCCACAATACCTGGATAGACTAAGAGTGTAGTAGGATCATTCGTCGACAAAATGATCACCCTAAGATGATCATCTCATGGCTATTGAGAACGAATCAAATTAGATGGTTCTACTTTCTGACTAGCTCCTACGGAACCAAGATCGAAGAGATTGAAAAAATCAGTCATTCACAACCACTGATGAAGGATTCCTCTAATGGGGACATTTATTCTATATATTTTGATATTGAAAATCATATTTTTGAGATTGACAATGATCATCCTAAACTAGAAAGTTCTTTTTATTCCTTTAAAATAAATTAGTCTATAATTTAACTTATAGTCATTTTTATTTAGCTTCCTTCCTGAAAAAAAAAACATTTGTACTCATAACTTAAGTTCAATAATTCTTAAATATCTTAAAGAAATTAAGATTTTAAGAAATTAAGCAGATGAGTTTCGCGTGAATGGATACTCTGAGATAGAGCGAGAAAAATAATCATTTCGTTTCTGAGCAGAAGAGCCGTTTTGAAGTAGCATTCGATCGATTACGTATTAATCCATATTCGATTGATTGGTTTGAGGTTATCGACAAAAAATATTTCTCTAAGCCACTTCGTTTCTTTTTGTCCAAGTCTAAACCCAATGATTTAAAACGAAGGTGAAGGATCCCAGAACACGGAAACACCACTTCAATTGTCTCACGGATCCAAATAAAGAATCCAAATATATATGAAATGAGACGAAAGGGGGGGGGGGGGGTTAAAGGCCATTCCATTTCTAAAAAAGATTACTAATCCATAACTTTTCGAGGATTCCTTCATCAGTGGTTGTGAATGACTGTCAATTTCTGGAAATCTTATTTTTACTTGTGGTCTTACCCAGGAAGGATTTATATAAACCAATTGCCCAATCATTCCCTTGACTTTCTAGGTTATCGTTCAAGTGTGCGGCTAAAGCCTTCAATGGTACGCGGTCAAATGCTATACCAATTCAATTTGAATGGATTCAAAATGATGTTACTGCATGAATAGGGATCTAATTGATAGAGTAAGCACCGTAAAGATCAATTAGTGAGGTTTTGGCCAATGCTGACTATGTTATGGACCCCCATCCTACTTAGTGGATTATTTCAACGCAAGGGTTCATATTTGTTCTATTATGTTGGTAATAATGGAACAATTTTGTTCGCAGGAACAAAGAGAAGCATTCTGGGGAGGTCAGTTTGATATCCAAAAACTATTTTCATATTACCGGGTTGGGTTCTTTTCATACCCGTATCGAATACACCACGCTGAGCCAAATCTTCTTCATGTAAAACCTGCTTGATTTAGACCGGGAAAATCGTCAAAACTTCTGATTTTTGTTAGTTTATTTAAACTCATTAACTAATTCATTATGGGATTGATTGTTTTTTATTTCAATCAAAACAATTTATTAGTAAAGTTTAGTATCCCCGCCCAAGAGAGAGACCCAAGTCCTGGTAGCCCTGCTAAATGGTGATTCAACATAGATTCTACATCTTGAAACCAAGCCAGTTTTGGAGCAGCTTTATGATAATGAAACCAACCAGATCGGTCGCTCAAGATCTTTGGTCTCTACCCGGACCCGATGAAAAAAATGGGATCACTTCTTATGGACTCGTTGAGAATGATTCTGGTATAGTTCGTGGCCTATTAGAAGTGGAGTTGGTGAACGGATTCGTGAAGGGAATGATCTTTACATGGAAATGAAAGAATCCAGAATAATTAATGAACAAAATATTGCAGAATCGAAAGTGGCTCTAGTTTACGGTCAAATGAATGAACCGTCGGGAGCTCGTATGAGAGTTTGTAAGGTCAGAAAGGATTGGCAAGCCTGAATAAACCTTTGTCTTATATCCTCTTATTGTTTTGTGAAACTGCTGAAGAAAGAAGAAAACATGTGAAGTTCTGAAGAGTGAAATACATCAGAAGTTCTGAAGATAAACCAGACAGAATATCTGAGTAACTGCTGAAGACTCATCAGCACTTTACATCAACACTTTGATTAGAAGATTCTAACCACCCTTAATCTCAGCAGTTTAGTATTATATTAATTAGTTTAAAGTCTTTGTTCAAGTTTCGATGCTACAGCCTGTTATAGCTTTATCTAAACAATATCTAGAAGCTTTTGTTACTTGATAAGTATGTAATCTTTCATCTATAAATAGAGGGGTTACTCGCACTATTTTAGATATACACACATTCACGAAAATCTATCAAGAATCATTTGAACTATTTCCTTCTATTTACTTTATTGTTTATCCATTTCATTTACATTTGAGAATCATCTTGCTTTAACTGCTTTATTTACTACTATTGATTCTCATAATTAACTTCCTAGTTCATTGATTGAGGGGGAGTCATAACTCCTATTAAAAAGTGATGTTTTAACTTAGAACACTTATTATTCCGCTGTGCAAACTACTTTGATAAACCTAAGTGTTCTTGAATATAAACTGCAATAGAGACCACTGATCCAACAATTGGTATCAGAGCTTCTGGTTTATCTGATCAAATATCAATCTAACAAATTGAGAATCAGACACAGGCTCATATTGATATTCAATAAAGGATAAAAGCTCACTTTTTATCCATCACTTTGAGAAAAGCTTGACAAATCAGATTTCTCAAAAATGGATCCTCATAATACTGGTTCTGCCACTAAACCTGCTATGCTGGTTAGAAATGAGTATAATATTTGGCAAAAAATGTTGGCACATACTTTGTCACAGACCAACACTGTTGTTGGAGATCTGTAATGTATGGACCACATAAACCAGTAAATGTAAATCTTGAAACTAAGGAAGAAATTCCAAAAGACCCAAAAGACTACACTGATGAAGATTTCCTAAAACTTGAGCTTGATGCTAAGACATTCTCTATGTTGGCAATGGCTCTCCCAAATGATATCTACTCTGGACTTTTACATTGTGAAAGTGCCAAAGAGCTTTGGGATTGTCTAAAAGAACAGTTTGGAGGAACTGAAGAAGTGGTTGCCAACACCAGAGAAATTCTTGCTCAACAATATGAAACATTTACTCACATAAATGGAGAAACTTTGACACAACAATTTGAAAGATTTTCTTCATTAATCTCTGAGTTAAAGTTAAATGGTCAGACCTATACAACTGTATCTATGCTTCATAGATTTTTAAGGTCTTTACCAGAAAAATAGGAAACTTATTCTATAGTCCTTAGATCTGGATCAGATCTTAACTCCCTTACTCTTACAAAATTACATGGGAGATTGTTAACTTTTGAAAGAGAAATTAATCAAAAGAAAAAATTACAAGAATCTGGTAAAACAGCTAATGACTATACTCCAGGTAGCACAGCCTTATTAGGACAGGACTCATCATCTTGTTCTAATAATCTTGGATCTTTTGAACACATTGACTTAACAGCTGGGATCTCATCAAATGGATCATTCCCAGCTTATGACAATGAAGACCTAAGTCAAACTGCTGATAACATGTGTTTTATCATGGATGACTTAAAATATTTTAGCAGTGATGACTTGGAAGAAATGGATATCTTACACCAACTGGCCCTACTAAGCATAAAAACTAATAAATTTTATAAAAGGTCAGGAAGGAAATTTCCAGGACTGAACAACAGAACAAAAGTTGGTTTTGACAAATCTAAACTTAGATGTCATAAGTGTCAGAAGTTGGGACACTTTGCTAGAGAGTGTAGAAGCTCTAGCTTTAACCAAACACAGTCTGGAAATCAGTTCAACTCTAGTTATAATAGGAATAATGGAACTCAAGGGAGTGCTCATTTTGTACAGGCACAAGCTCCACAAATCCAATATGTGCCTGAAATACAATATGTTCAAATGCCTGCTCAACAACAGGGTCAACATCAAATACCTCCTGTTCCAACTGCTCAACTTCCTCCACAAACTCAACAACCCTCTCAACAAAGTCTTTTTACATCAGGGTATGTTGACTGGAGCAGTCTTCCCTTTGACACATCTGAATGCAGTCAAGATGCAGACAATAAAGTCTATGACATCAATTGGGGAGAACCTGATAATGGCAGAAAGAATTTTGCCTTAATGGCTTTTGAAGGAACAATTTCTAAATCTGCATTATCTAAGGTATCAAAAGAGTCTTTGATAAAACTATGTTCAAATTCATGCAAAGAATCTTTTGCTCTTATAAGAGAAACTAATGTGCATCTACATGGCAAAGCAAATGACTCTGAGAGAAAATACACTCAACTAAAATACTATTTAGAAAAAAAACTTGCTGCAAAATCAAAAGAAATTTCTAAATTAACAAATAATGCTATTGAAACCCAAGCACAGATTAAAATCATGATAAAAGACCTAGGAAATGTCAGAAAAGAGCTTGCTGACACCAAGGTTGATTGTGAAAATTGGGTTGAGTCATGTAGAGGTTACCAAATGTTGCTTAACAAACAAACTGCATCAAATGTTAAGTTTGGCATAGGGTACAACCATACTGAAACTCCAAATGATTTTACTCCCAAAACTGCTGATGATGGGAGTAGAATAGTTCTGAATCAAACTTCTAATGTGAAATAATGCACATCCTTTCACCAGAACTTTCTAAAAATTGAAAGTCCTACAGAAGTCAAAAATACTGACATTAATTCATCAGTGGTTTCATCTACATCAGGAGTTGAGAACCTGAAAACCACTGATAACCCAACTCAAATCTTTCAAATAGTCAGTAACTTGCCTTCCACATCTCATGATGAATTTAAAAGGAAGGAGAATGCAAGAGAATGTGAAATTTGTGGTCTGTTTAACCACAAAACAGAATTTTGTAGATATAGAAAAGGAAATCAGCATAACAAGAAAATTTTACAACTGGTTGTGGGAAAACAAATCAAACAAGATTTTGAAGAAACTTTCTATCCCAACAAACAACAACCATATAACACCTTTTCTCAGAAAAAGACTAATCTCAACAAAGGCCTTTTTCTCAAAATTCTTCCTCAATAGTTAGACCTGAATCATCAACAGTCTCACAAACTGCTGAGATTAACAATCTCATGAATATGGTAAAACTATTGATGACCAAAGTTGATGGTGATCCTCAAAAGGACTCCACCATTGTTCTTAATGAAAAATCCATTGCCAAAAAGACATGGATTTCTAAAAATGGTGCAAAACAAACTGTTACTGTTCTCAAGAGCAAACCTAAAGCCACACTGGCTTGGGTTCCTAAAACTAACTAATTTGCTATTATGTGCAGAGGGTCTCCAGAGGTTTGAATAGCATTTGGTATGTTGATAGTGGAGGCTCAATGCACATGACTGGATGCAGATACCTGATAAACAATTTTATCAGCCAAAGAGAAGGATCTGTGTCCTTTGGGAACAATGCCAAAGGATATGTGCTAGGATATGGCAATGTATCCTCAAGCAAAATACAGTTTGACAAGGTCAATCTGGTTGAAAACCTTGAGTACAACTTGCTGAGTGTCTCACAAATGTGTGACAAAGGATATTCTTCCTTTTTCACAAAGACAACATGCAAGATCATATCACCAGAAGGACAAAAGTTGATAGAGAAGATCATTGAAGATCATACTTTGCTGATAGCCAAAAGATGTGGCAATGTCTATGCAGTGGACATTGAGAAAGACAAAGTATTGAACAACACTGCTTGCTTCTTCTCAAAAGCATCAACTTTTGAACTGATCTCTGGCATAGGAGACTTGGCCATGTGAACTTCAAAACCATAAATAAAGTCACAAAAATGGGCTTGGTCAGAGGTCTACCTTTGAAGGATGACCAGTGCAAAGAACACTGTGTTTTCTGTCTTAAAGGTAAATAGCATAAGTCCTCCTATAAGTCTGTTGAAGAATCAAAAACAACTGCATGTCTTCAACTACTCCATATGGACTTATTTGGACCAGTCAAAATCATGAGCCTTGGTAAGAAGAAGTACTGCTTGGTCATCATTGATGACTACTCAAGATTCACATGGGTCTTCTTCTTATATTCCAAGGATGAGGCAGCTGAAATAATCAAGTTCTTTATTCTACAAGTAGAGAAGCAATATTCTCTCTCTGTCAAAGTCATCAGGAGTGACAATGGGACAGAGTTCAGGAACAAAACTCTGGATGAATTCTGTTTGTCTAAAGGGATTGTTAGACAATTCAGCATTCCCAGAACTCCTGAACAAAATGGTGTGGTAGAAAGGAAGAACAGGACATTAATTGAAGCAGCGAGAACCATGTTAGCTAATTCAGGCCTACCTTTGTATTTTTGGGCAGAAGCAGTCAACACAGCTTGTTATGTTCAGAATAGAGTTCTTATCAACAAGAGACATACCAAGACTGCCTATGAAATTCTTCATGGCATAAAGCCTCTTATCTCCTTCTTCGGGGCTTTTGGATGTCAATGTTTTATCCTTAACATCAAAGACTCTATCTCTAAATTTGCTGCTAAAGTTGATTCAGGTTATTTTCTTGGTTATTCTCCAATACGAAAAGCTTATAAAGTCTTCAATTCTAGAACCAAGATAGTAGAAGAAACACTGAATGTCAAGTTCAATGAGACCAAACATTTTCTCATTCCAGCACAACCTGCTGAACTTTTTGATATTGACAGTTTTCATTTCGGACCTGAAAAGACTGTTACATCATCTAAACCCACTTATTATGGTGATCAAGGGTTCTATGATGATAGTCCTCCACCATGGACTCCAAACACATTCATCAAAACAACTTTCAAACCATCAGAAATTCAACAAACTTCTACTTCAACAACTGCTGATGATCAAATTCATATTACTGATTCAGCTCCATAGACTCCTGAACCACAACATATAGCTGAACCAGATATCATCAACCTCAGTGGTTTGTTTGAAGAAGTTCAAGAGCCATCACCAAGTACAGGACTACAACAACTGATTGAACTCAAGGATCATCCATTGGATCAAATCATGGGTGATATTGCATCAGGGGTACTTACAAGAAACCAGCTTTCCAACTTTTGCTTTTTCTCAGCATTTATTTCTCAGTTGGAACCAAAGAAGTATCAAGAAGCCCTCAAAAATAACAATTGGGTTCAAGCTATGCACGAAGAATTGCTTCAATTCAAAAAGCAATAGGTTTGGGAAATCTGTCCCTTACCTCCAAACAAGCTACCAATTGGCACAAGATGGGTTTTCAGAAACAAACAAGATGAAGCTGGTATGATTATTAAAAACAAGGCAAGACTGGTAGTACAAGGTTATTCTCAAGAAGAAGGCATTGACTATGATGAAACCTTTGCACCAGTTGCAAGACTTGAAGCTATCAGGTTATTTTTGGCTTATGCAATTTCCAACAAAATTAAAGTTTTTCAAATGGATGTCAAAAGTGCATTTTTGTATGGAAAATAAAAGAGGAAGTGTATGTCTGTCAGCCTCCAGGGTTCGAGGATCCTTCTCATCCTGACTGGGTGTACAGGTTTGACAAAGCTCTTTATGGGCTAAAACAGGCTCCAAGAGCCTGGTATGAAACTCTGTACAACTTCTTACTTAAAAATCACTTTACGAGAGGCTCCATTGATAAAACTCTGTTTATAAAACATGTTGGAAATCATGTCTTACTTGTTCAAATTTATGTTGATGACATCATTTTTGGTTCAACAAATACAAAATTGTGTGATGATTTTAAGAAACTCATGCAATCAAAATTTGAAATGAGTACAATGGGAGAGTTGCAGTACTTTTGGGACTGCAAATCAAACAACAAACAAATGGAACTTTTATACATCAATCTAAATATGTTAAAGAAATATTAAACAAATTTTCTTTACAAGACAGTAAATCATGTTCCACTCCCATGGCACCAACCACACAAGTTGAACCTGATGATCAAGGAAAACAGGTTGATCAAACCATGTGTAGATGTATGATAGGTTCTCTTCTGTACCTAACTGCTTCTAGACCAGATATTATGTTTTCAACTTGTGTCTGTGCTAGATATCAGTCTGCACCAAGAGAATCACATCTAATTGCTGTCAAAAGAATCTTCAGATATCTGAAAGGAACTCCTACACTAGGAATTTGGTATCCTGCCTCAGGAAATACCAAGTTAACAGCTTTTCAGATAGTGACTATGCAGGGTGTAAAATGTCAAGAAAATCAACATCTGGTGGTTGTCAATTCTTAGGAAACTGTCTGGTGTCCTGGCAATCAAAGAAACAAACATCTGTGGCAACTTCAACAGCTGAAGCTGAATACATTGCTGCTGCAAGCTGCACATCACATATACAATGGCTCCAATATCAACTCCTTGATTATGGAATCAAAGAAACCAAGACTCCACTTTTAGTAGACAGTAAATCTGCCATTAGTATCATACAAAACCCTGTTCAGTTTTCAAAGACAAAACATACAGAAATAAGATATCATTTCATCAGGGACTGCTATGAAAAAGGCAAGATTGAAGTGAAACATGTCACAACAGCTAATCAAATAGCTGATTTCTTCACTAAACCCCTTGACACATCAACATTTCAGAGGTTAGTTTCCATGCTTGGAATGCTAAACTTTGAGTAAATTGTGTAAGTGTTTTCATTTTTCTGTACATATCTTACTTTCACTTACTTGTTTATTAATCTTAGATCAAACCTCTGTTGAAAAATAAAAGGAACGAGAAAACTACTGTTCAACAAAATATTTGTAAAGGGAAAATTTATGAAAAGAAAATCTACTGATAGAAGTATCAAGTATTGATTTTAGGGGTATTCTTACAGAAGTCCAAAACTACTGAAGAATAAAATAGGAAACTCCTGATGAACAAACATGCATCAGAGGTTTAAGACACAAAGGGTAAAACCGTCTTTTCCTATCTTTCTCAGAAGTTTAACCTAAAAAGTCTCTTAAACTTCTAAAAACCCTCTTTTCATTATTATTGTTTCAAAAAAAACAAAAACTTCCCTCTCTGTCTCTCTCAACAACAAAAACCTCTGTGAATCATTCAACTGTTCCATCAACAAACAATGGCTTTAGTTCTTAAACAGGGACACAATCAAAGAGGCTACTTCGTGAAAGACAAAGCCTGGTCCCAATACGATGAAATCATTGATTTGATCATAAAATCACAATTCTACACAGCGTTCACTATAGACCCACCATTCCACACTGACACTCTAAATGAGTTTTGGGCAAACGCTGAGACTGTTACCGAAGATGGTAAGGTCCTTTCCTTGAAGACGAAGATCAAAGGGAAAGATTTGATAATCACACCGACAATTCTGGGAGACACATTAGGTCTTGAAGATGTTGAAGCGCCTGATCATATTCCCAGTGGAACAATTCAATCAACCATAACTGAATGTGGTTATCAAGGTACATTATCACATGCTACTATTTATAAGAGATACTTTGATGCAAAATATATACTTTTGTTTCATTATATTATCATGTGTTTAAGAAAACGTTTAGGGCATCTGCATTCTTTTTCAATGAGTTGGTGTTGCATCACCAAAATGATAAAAAGAAATTTTTGTTGTATCCAAGGTTCATCATGCAACATATTATTAAAGAACTTGGACAAGAGGTGCTTGTGGGTGAAACTACTGTTTTAAACCCTTTATCCTCACAAGCATACTCTAGGCTTAACAAACCGGAACTTTTGCCAGAGGATGACCAAGGGGAACATGTCACAATCCCTAAGGAACCAACATCCTCCAAACCCAGATCCAAAAAGCCAAAACAACCCAAACAACAAAAATCCAAACCCACCAACCCAAAAAGAAAAGCAATTCAGGAAGATGAGATACCTGAAAATGCTAATGTGCATTCTGCACTTTTAAAGGATGTGACTGAAACTTCCTCTCAGTCTCATTCATCTCCAATACCTGAAAGAGCACCCGTATCCATTTTGTATAATAGAAAAAGATTTAAAAAGTCAAAAATTTCTGAAACCTCTTTCATACAAACCGAACCTAGTGAACAAAACTCAACTGCTGATCCTTTAACTTCTGAAAAAGAAACCTCTCCAGTAGTTGAGATTGCTAATATTCTCTCTGGGCTGAAACAAAACAACTCATCAGCAAATGTCAATCCCCAATCACCACATAAAACAGGGGATGAAACCACAGAGATGGACATTGATGAGAATGTAGTCAGCCCTAACCCAAGAGATAAGGAGGGACCAAGGTCTCTAAGCCCAAACTTAGAAACCTTCGGTATATTTGAGGCTGCTACTACTCTTTTACCATCCAGTGATGGATTGGAGGACAGTAGTACCATAGCTAAGACCTCAAATGTGGCAACTACTGATGAAGGCTATGTGCCTGAGGTAGGAAATCCTCAGTTCCAAGAAAAAGAGGTTCATGAGACAACTAGGTTGGGCCTGGCTCATGAGACAACTGATACTGTCCTCGTTGAGGACTATATCAGTGATTCAGATGATTCCATTAATTTGGATGATGGATCAAAAACAAAACAAAATGAATTGACGGCTGACTGTGAAGGTTCTGATTCTAATGTATCTGTTCTCAAGGAGACAGTCACAGAAGAACAGGTTGAAGTCCACTTAAACCCTATTTCCTCAAAAGTGGCATCCCCAGTTCACACTGAGGATCACCCAAAAACTCACCCTCCACAATCACAAAAGCCTACCCAATTCTCTGGGTCATCAAGTAGCATAGAACTAAACCAACTATGCAGCCCAGATGGTCCTTTATACCAGATGGTACACCAGCTTATTTCTGCTCATCTTCAAACATTTACAACTGCTAAGGAGTTAAAGAACAAAACTCAACTGGAGATGATAAACAATGCAATTGATCACAAGCTTGGTGAATTGTCAAGAAAGATGGAAGACAACAGAAGACAATTAACCCATCTATCTGGTGTAACACCTCCACCTCCATGGTTTCCTGAAGTGGATGAAGCCAAAAAGGGGGAGATGTCAAAGGAACCAGAAGTTATGTCTCTTGAAGCTGCAAAAAGAGCTGCTAGAGAGGCACAACATCTCAAGGATTCTCAAAAAATAACTGCCATGACCAAACAAGAAAATGCTCTGAAAGAAAGAGCTGACTGGCATGAAAAACAAGAAAGAAGCCTTAGAGAAATAGCTGAAAAATCTGCCCAAGGCCTTAGTGAAGCTGCTGCTGAAGTCAATACCAAAAGTACTGAAGACAATCCTTCAGTAGTTGTTACTGCTCAGATCAACACTTCAGTAGTTGACATTTCCTGCACTGAACCAGATCAATCATCTAATGCTGCAACAGAAACAGACACTGCTAAATTTCCAAAGCCTGTTCCCTTAAACTCCTCTTCTATAATAATTGAAGATCAAGAAAAAGTAAAGGAACCAACAGAAGAAGAGAAAAAAAACAGAAAAAGAGGCAAAGGAAAAGAAAATACTGGAAAGCATAGATGAAAGGGAAGATTTAAGCTATGATGATAAACTGATAGAATATGAAAAGAAATTAAGAGAGTTAGATGAACAAGAAAGAAAGGCTGAGCAATTTCTACTTGCATCAGAAGAAGATAAAAGGCAACAGCTGATGAATTTTATCAGCAAACATTCTAAGACAAGGAAATACACTCTCAAGGGACTCTTCACTGAAGAACTCACAAAACAGACAACACTTGTATCTGAAAGACTTGCCACAGAAAAATAAAGAAAAGAGAAGAGAGCCCAGGTTATTCAAGAATTGGTAGATAATGGGTATGGTTCAAAACAGCAGATATGTAAGTGGAAAGAAGATATACTTTATGATACTTACAAAAAGCTCAAGGCTGACAAAATTGCACATCCAGAAAAATACAAATCCACACAGCCTGCTACCAATCAGAAATCAGGGGAAACCTCAAAGTCAGACTTCAAAATGCTCTTACTTGAAAAGAATGTCATTGTTCAAAATAACTTTTCTGTTGATGAGAAACCTCTAATAATTCAAGACAGGGATCCTGCAACCTTTGCTTATCAACTGACACAGACCATCAAAGACAAAGAACAGACCAAGGTAGTCACAGAACATCATAAGATCATTGGAAAAGGTGACAAACCTGGTACTGTACTAGTTGAGAAGGCAAAGAAATCCAATCTGATCAATGCTAAAAAAGAAACACCTCCAACATCAGATCAACATCCAAACCTACAGATAGTACCATACAGAGACAGATTCTTCATCTCATTATCTCTAATTAAAAGATGGTACTTCACCCGAAAGTCCAATTCCTGTTCAACGAAAGCTCTTCAAAGCATAACTGATTTGGAAAGTTTATCTGACAAAGACCTACTAATCCTTCAGGAATTAAAACCAGAACATGGACTGCTTCCAGAAGAAGAAGTTAGAGAACTCAGACATCAAGTACTTGAAGAAATTGAAAGAGTTCTTAACTCAAGGAAGAGAGGATCTAAATAAAGATAGATAAAGGTTTTGGCTTCATCAATCCATGGGGAGATTGTAAGGTCAGAAAGGATTGACAAGCCTGAATAAACCTTTGTCTTATATCCTCTTATTATTTTGTGAAACTGCTGAAGAAAGAAGAAAACATGTGAAGTTCTGAAGAGTGAAATACATCAGAAGTTCTGAAGATAAACCAGACAGAATATTTGAGGAACTGCTAAAGACTCATCAGCACTTTACATCAGCACTTTGATTAGCAGATTCTAACCGCCCTTAATCTCAGCAGTTTAGTATTATATTAATTAGTTTAAAGTCTTTGTTCAAGTTTCGATGCTACAGCCTGTTGTAGCTTTATCTAAACAATATCTAGAAGCATTTGTTACTTGATAAGTATGTAATCTTTCGTCTATAAATAGAGGGGTTACTCCCACTATTTTAGATATACACACATTCACGAATATCTATCAAGAATTATTTGAACTATTTCCTTCTATTTACTTTATTGTTTATCCATTTCATTTACCTTTGAGAATCATCTTGCTTTAACTGCTTTATTTACTACTATTGATTCTCATCATTAACTTCCTAGTTCATTGATTGAGGGGAAGTCATAACTCCTGTTAAAAAGTGATGTTTTAACTTAGAACACTTATTATTCCGCTGTGCAAACTACTTTGATAAACCTAAGTGTTCTTGAATATAAACTGCAATAGAGACCACTGATCCAACAGAGTTGGTTTGACTGCCCTAATTATGGCCGAATATTTCCGAGATGTTTATGAACAAGACGTTCTGTTATTTGTTGACAATATCATCGATACATACAAAATACTCGGTATTGTTACATAGATGAAAATTAATAAACGCACATGATGTGGTTCTGAAACGATAAGAGGCGAGTTCTCCCATATCCCTATACCTGATAGCTTAGTTATGGCAAGGGAGTTCAAAGTAAGCGAACCTTGAAAATATCCCATCAACAGCAATAAAGGGTTGCTCGCTACCCTACGTCAGTCCCTAGAACTGGTCGGCGTCCACTATAGCCACCGCAACCACCGACGTCCTTTCTGCCTTGTAGAAATATGTTCCAGCAATGACATGACGTAGACTAGGGAGGTCAATGATCACTCCCATATTGTAAACCACCAAACCAAAGTTGCATTGTACACGTGTTATAGCACGTGCAAATGTAACTACGATCCAAGTAGTTCTACACAAATGTAACAACGATCCAATTGATATCGAGAAATGTTTACATGATTTAGTAGACTTGACTTTGAAAAACATCATCTAATTCAAAACTAGAAAAACCATTCAAAACTTTATAAAAAAAGTGAACATAACATTAAATTTTAGAAGACATAATGAGAAGAAAAACACAAAATTTTAGGAAGTGGTCTCACTATTTATACCCAAATTTTGAAGAAAAAAAATCGGCTTTGCCTAGCTGAGACGTTTTCGTGAAAGCTAAAGCTGCGCTGTCTCCTCGGCGGCTCGAGCCGAGACACAAGACACTTGGTACCGTCTCCCACATCTCCGGAGCCGTCTTGGCGACGCTCAGACGTCTCAGAGACGCATCGCAGGGATTCGAGACACGTGGCTTCTTTCAATTGGTCATCAGGTCCTCCGTCTCCGGAGTCGGATCCAGAGCCTCGGGATCCGGGAACCGTGTCTCCAAAGACGGTTGGGGTGACTATTTTGGTGAAAATACTTGGTCAATGGCTATTCCCATGATTTTCCCCAAAACCAAACCAAAATCCATGGCTTTTCTAACTTCTTCATCACTTTGGGTCCTGCTTGGTTTACCAATTTCTGTTCTACATACCCATTGTTGCCAAAAATGCAGCCCTCCATAATTAGATTAGCAGCAACGAACACTGTTTTCTGCCAAAAAAATAAACCATTGCAGGAATTATTAATGAAACATCAGATATGTGTGTAGTGTGTTGTTGAGTAGATAGTATGATATAAATATGAGGGGGTTGCTAAACGTACCCCTCATCTCATTTATTTTTACTGAACATATCACTCCCTTAAGTTTCACATTAATACAATTCAAACCTTTTTTATTTTTATATTGTCAATTTTTAATATTTTGTTATCAACTTAAAAAAAGCTTTTTACGTTTTATTGAATAATGTTTTAATGATATTTTATAATGTTTTTTAAAACAATATTTTATTGTTTTAAAACATTTCTTTTAATTTTTCCTAAGTACGTTTTTTTTTTTGCTTTTTTGGATATTTTTGAACGTTTTTTAAAATAGTTTTATTGTTTCTAAACGTTTTCTTTTAATTCTCCTAAGTTTGTTTTTTTCTTATTTCGAACAAGGAAAACACTTTATTTCTAAAGATTGATTTAAACTACATTAGAGAGCTTTTGCAAATGATTTTTGGTTAAAGTTTTTAACATTTAAAAAAAAAGTTCTTATCTTTTACTAATGAAGTATAATGGTTAGCTAACATTTAGTTTGATCAACACATTTTATTCTTTACTCAAATGAACTTTAATGATGCAACTAAACTCAATAAAAAAGATTGTATATACCAAGTAAAAGAGGTTGAATCCTTACAGTTTCATGATTTTCATATAGTTATATGATTTGAATGAACATGTTGACATTGAAAATAATTTAAAACCAATAATTGATTAGGTTCTATAAATAGGGAATTATGAAGTTTTGTTATTAGTTTTACCACTCCTAACTTTTAAATTTATTAAAAAATGAGGATTTTTAAAGGGTTGAAATTTGACAAATTTAAAATAGTAATTTAAGAAAAGGGCTATAAAAAGTAAGAAGATGGGGTGCATTTAGCCCACCCCAAATATGAGATATCTAAAATAAACGTTAGTTAAAATAGATTTAACACACTATAGATATGAAAGAATCTTAAAGAACAATCTTTTAAATTTCAAAGATTTGATACGGATTAATAACTTTAAAGAAAAAAAATTTTGGTTCCTATTCGTTATAAAAACTATATTCTATATTCTCTCTCTCTCTCTCTCTCTATATATATATATACTAGCTGATTACCCCGGGAGGTCCCGGGGTTGATAAATCTAATTTTACGTGATAACCTATTACAAATGGCTCAAGTTAACTAACCACAAAATCTTCCAATCGTTGCATGTTTATAGTATTCTAATCAGTAATAACTCATATTCCCCACAAAATCTAATTTTACGTGATAACATGAACACTTTGTGTGTTTTTTTCCTGTATGAACGAAACCCCACAAAAAATAGTCGATTTTTTCTCCGTTTTTTATATAGCACTATGGTACTCGTTGGAAAGATAATAAAACGCTCGTTAATTTGGTGTAATTTTTTTCTTTAAAAAATCCCGTATATAAAATATATAAACGTTTAAAAGTTATGGGAGTAAATATGAGAGAGAAAATTTTAAATTTATTTTTAAATTCTTTTTTCCTAAAATAACTCAATTTAATTAAAAAAGGAAACAATTTAAAAACACCAAAAACTCTCCATTATGATGCCACGTGGCATAAGGTTGAGGCCTCCATTGCACGCCACGTCAGCAAAGGTCTTTTCTTTTATATATATATATATATAGATATCCATAGACATAAAAAGATGAGTTGGGAAGCATAGAGAGCTTAAAAAGTTGAGGTTGCAAGCTTAGAGATAGGCCACGATTCCGTGTATGACGCAAATAATTATGCCATCAATCACTTTAAAATATTGAAGAAAAAACGTGGGCCAATATCTTTTACCACTGTTGAGCTCAAGAACATCTATTGATTGACCTCGATAGATGAACAACTATTCAAACCAATAATTGAGCTCTTTACTTCATAAGCAGATGTTGTGATCATATGTTTCAATTTTTAAACCCCTAAATTTTGAAATTTTAAGAGGGAACTTTTAAATTAACATAGGAAATCGTGTTTCATTAATTAAGTTGCACGTATCTTCCTTTATAAGCTAAATCCATAATAAATACAGCCATTGCTTATTGTTTATATCATTTTTGTAATTTCTAAAACACTTTTCAAATTCAAATATTTAAATTTCAGATATGCGACCGATCGAATCCAGCTAAAGAGTGAGGTCATATTGATGTATTAGTAGGTAAAATGTATGTCATTTCATGGTTTGGCTTTATGTGTTTCATCCTCATGTTTTGTTTATGGTTATTTTCAGGTTAATATGATTCACGATTCTATCAAGAAACTATTCTTTTTTAATTAATATTTTTTATGGTTATTTTCATGTTGATAAGATTCAACTTGATATCAAGAAACTGTTTTGTTTTTGTTCAAATCTTTTGGTTGGTGTTTTATTCTTTATTAAATTTAATTTAATTAATTATACACTTTTTTCTGTGTTTGATCCTCATGTTTTGTTTATGGTTATTTTCAAGTTCATAAGATTCAAGTTTCTATGAATCCAGCTAAAGAGGGAGGTCATATTGATGGATTAGTAGGTAAAGTGTATGTCAATTTATGGTTTGGCTTTATGTGTTTGATCCTCATGTTTTGTTTATGGTTATTTTCAGGTTGATATGATTCAAGTTTCTATCAAGAAATTGTTGTCTTTTGGTAAAATATTCTGGTTTGTGTATTATTCTTTATTTAATTGAATTAACTTACATGTTCTGTGTTTGATCCTCATGTTCTGTTTATTGTTATTTTCATGTTGATATGATTCAAGTTTCTATCAAGAAACTGTTGTCTTTTTCTGCAAATCTTTTGTTCTGTGTATTACTATTTATTTAATTTAATTAATTATACATATTCTGTGTTTGATCTTCATGTTTTGTTTTTGGTTATTTTCAGGCTGATAAGATTCAAGGCCGTATTAAGAAAACTGTTGTCTTTTGGTAAAATCTTTTGGGTTGTCTATTGTTCTTTATTTAATTTAATTTAATTTAGAAACTTATACATGTTCTATGTTTGATCTTCATGTTTTGTTTATGGATTAGTAGTAAAGTATATGTCATTTGATCGTTTGGCTATTATTATTATTTTTTTAATTTAAAGTATCAAGAAAGTCCTGTCTTTTTGGTCAAATCTTTTGGTTTGTGTATTATTCTTTAGTGTAAGACATTTATAAAATTTAGGAGTCTGTTGTAATGACTTATATTGTAACATCTGTTATGAACAGTTAGAAAAAGACGCTATATAATATCTTTTGTTCCAAACTTGGTTTTATTTCCTGCTGTTGCAATATTTGTTATGGAACATCTGTTGTAGAATATAAATTTAGCAGAGTTTATAGCAACAGACCATATTGAAAACAGTCTGTTGTAAATACAGAATGTTGGATGAGAAAAAGGCCTTTGAAGTTATTAACAGGTGTAAAAATAATCGAGACCTTTCCACATTTGTTCTTCAAACAGACTTTGGAGTTTTGGAGACCTTATTTCAGGGTAGTATAGAACAGGTTTTGTAGTTAGAGAGTTTCTACAATATCATATTTTAATGCAAAAGATCATATTGAATCCAGATTGTGAATTTAGTAGATGTATGATGTTTTCACATTTCAAATTTATATTTTTAGAAAAATATAGATGAACAAACAAATGATCACAAACAAACAAATTCTAGATTTAACATAGGTCTTAAACAAACAACAATTATCATACTATCATTAAGCAAAAGTTGTCTATTAAAGTAGAGGATTAAATTACAGTCATTGTGAATTAAAGTCAAGGGTAAAAAAATTCAGAAACTAACAAAAAGTTAAACTTCCAATCCACTAAGCATGCCCCACCAAAAAGATCAAACCCAAAAGTCTGTTTCATCCTCTGATTCAACCGTCATATCTGCAACCTCCATCTCATCATCATCTTCAGATGAGTCTGCATCATCTGGTTCTTCATCTTCATCTGCTTGGGCGTCCCTTCCTTCCCACAGGTCTATTTGAGCCTTCACCATCTTCTCTAGGTTGACACCAAAGTCTGCTTCAGTTGGGTTCGACAGTGGTTGTTTGGATAATTTTCTTAGAAAATCCACATCATCTGAGAAGCAGATATTTTGAGGTTTGTAGTATTCTTTGTGGCCATCATCAAATTTAATATTCAGTTGAAACAGATATGACAGAAACTCCCAAGAAATCACACCACAAAGTTCACAACTTTGAACATCTTCTTAAGTTTTTTATCTAGCCTTCGTGATTCGTCGGTTTCCTAACTCGAATGGCTACCAAGTTTCAAAAAAAAAATTCCAGAATTTGTTTAGGGTCTATCTATTCCCACTGCCCTGACTTCTACTCTTAATCCTACCAAAGCGCCTCGCTTTGGCCAAAGCGAGGCGCTTAGGTCACATCAAGTACAACTTCAGTACGAGGTTGCATGAAAGTGTGGAAAAGTAGACACTAAGCACCTTGCTATGGCCATAGCGAGGCGCTTTGGGTTAGGGGGGATGAACCTGGACATCTGGGTGAGGTGGGGTGGTGTTGTGATTTGTGTTGGGAGGGTTTTGGTTTGGGTTTTTTTTTTGTGTGTTTTAAAGTGCATTTTTATAACTTTTTTATTTAATTATTGTAATTTTTTTAAATTTAAAAAACAACGTTATAACCCTAACCAAACGACCATTAATCAAGTAATCCCAACTTTAACCTATTAATAATGCGTTCGATGTCACTGTGAGTGGATAAATTACTAACGGAGAAGACCTCGTCGAAGAAAGATTGAACGAAGTCGCGAAACTTGATACGAAGATAGTGGTTGGTATGGTCGAGGATGACAGCGCAGGTGTACCAGGCATCGCCTGACTGGCAACGGTACTCGATGTTGTAGTCAGTTATCTTAATCGTCACCATTGTTGATGGTCAAGGTGACGTCGTTTTTGCTCAGAACATGCAGGTTTTGTTTGGTTTGGAATTGAAAGGGTTGAGTGTTTTTTCCTAATGTTTATAATCGGATATTTACTATTTGGATTTCATTGGTTTTTACTGGCTTGTCATTTATAATTTGGTGTTAATTCATTTATTATTTATGGGTTTAATATTTATTAGACAATTTTTTCTTTGAATTAAACATTCAAACGGGTTATACACATTCGAAACACGCATTCGAAAAGATTATAAACAACCAAAACAGACATCATATAAACAAAAGATCAATTGCAAACTAAGATATATACATAATCACTATGGCGGTGGTGGGCCCCCCGGTGGTGGTCCTTGCCCTGGTACTGGGCATAGACCCGGTACCCCTAGGTGCTATGCGATCGCCTGTATCGCATCAACCATCCACTGCTGAACCTACTGCATCTCACCGATACGACGATCCATGTCCTCATCCACCAAACGCGCAGTCGAAGTGAGGTCATCATATATATGGCGCGGGTACTGCTGCTGTGGTGGCGGCGGAGATGGGGGGTCGGGATCGTCGTCATCGCCGCCATCGCTATGGTCACCCGCCTGGTCCACCAACAGAGGTACCCCCAGCCGTATCTCTATGAACGCCGGTATCTAATCGGGCCCTGGAATGGGGACCGGGACATACGCCGCGTTTCCTCCGATGGATCGGAACCGATGTACTCCCTCTTATATCTACAGCAGGATCCCCATGCTCCGGCAATTGGCCTCACCGATCAGAATCGATCGGATCTTGGCCAACAAGTTGCCGTTAGTCTCTGGATGGAGGAACAGATGACGCACAATGACGGTGACGAATGCCTCGCATAGAGATGTGAGCGACCGTGGCCCTTGTGCGCATTCTCAAAGTACTCCACCATGCTTGAGGCTAAGTTGCACGACCGCCCCGTAAGTAAAGAACATAAAAAGAAAACCTCGTCATGTTAACCTTCTCCCGGTTGTTCCCACGTGCTGCGGTAGATGTGGCGATCGCACGATGCAAGTAAGCGTGCAGGGGGTCCTTAATCTTCGTCTCCTTCCCCATATTCTTCCCAAAGTGGGAAGTGGCAATGAACCTCCAAATACTGACCAGGGTCGGCCTATCTAGCTCCCTGATAGCGTCCCGGTATAAAGAAGTTTGAATCTCCGGGAGTCGGTACAACCCCGAAGCAACCACAAACTCCTGCAAAAAATAATTTTAAATATTAACAAGTTTAGTAAATTTAAATAGTTGTAAAATAATAATGAAATGACAAATAATCCAAATAACTTACCTCATAGGTCATCGTCCGCCACTCTGTCGCCAACCGAAATCTGATGGGGGAAAAGGCCGACCTGGGTGCTCCACTTCCCGGGGCCTAGGTAGTATCTCGAAGGACGAGATAAACTCAACCGTCAGCTCCCGGTAAGTATCCGCCTCGGCTATCTCAAAATGACGACACCATGGGGTGTCAAACCCCACAATGTCGTTCGCCCTCCCGATCTTGCCGACCCTATCCAGAAGTGTCCAGCTGATGTGCATGTGGCCGTCGACATTCATTCGACCCTATCCAGTAAAGGGTTCGGCGGAGGCCTTCAAACTGTCTGCGGCGATGGAACCACCGGCGCAGACGACCCCGCCTCATCCTCACCACCAAAGGCCGCGACAACATGATCATGATCCATATCTATATTAACAATAATTTTAAATTATTAATAATAAAAATAATAAAATAATAATAACAATAATAATAATAATAATTAATAATAATAATAACAATAACAATAACAATAACAACAATAATAATAATAATAGCAATAATAATAATAATAATAATAATAATAATAATAATAATAATAATACAGAAAAAAATTAAAACAACCTAGCCCAAAATCCACCCCAAATCAGCTCCAAATCCAATCAAACACTCAATAATAACATGGAAATAACATAACAAAGATGCTATACTAACCTTTGTCCGAGCAATCCGAGCCTTCTCCCGTCGATGTGTGTGTGTGTGTGAAACCAAGCAAGACGTCTGACTGTCTCGCTTTGGCTTTTAAATAGGCTGCAAACCGCCTTGCTTTGGCCAAAGCGAGGCGCTTCGAATAATATCTGGCCCCCTTAGGCGTCTCCCTGTGGCGAAAGCGAGACGCTTTGGCATTTAAAAAAAATGTTTTAATTCAATTTAAAAGGTTTTGATTGATTAAAAAAATTTAATTCATTTTTAAGAGTTTTAGGCTGTTTCCAATAAAAAAAATTCGTTTGACGCATTTCGGCTTGTTTCTTTCTCGTTTGTGGTTTTCGGTAGGAACATCCAAGTTTGAACAACATTCATAAATGATTGTACGTGATACACGGACTATACAGTCGATACCGGTTTTTTATAAAAATACAAATTTTGCATGTCTAATCGATATCCTGGACTTCAGGACTCTGTTTGACGCGTTTCAGTACGTTTAAGTGCTCGTTGGTGGTTTTCAGATGACACATCCGACCAGTTGAACGAACTGAAACACGTCAAACAGAGTCCGAAAGTCCAGGATAAGGTTTAGAAATGCAAAATTTGTATTTTTATAAAAAAACCGGTATCGACTGTACAGTCCGTGTATCACGTAGAATGATTTATAAATACTTTTTAAAAATTAAAATTATTAATAACCCGAACTGTTTCGATTCGAACGGGCCAGTTAACGACCCGGACCATATCGACACGACCGGGCCCGTCAACGACCACAACCGTTTCGATCATATCGGCCCATTAGCGACCTTGACCGTTTCGCCCTGACCGGCGTGTTAACGACCCGGAGCGTTTCGACCAGATCGCCCTTTAACTTACCTGACTGTTTCGACCTGACCGGGCTGTTATGCACCTGTGCCGTGTCGACCCGATCAGGCTCGCTAATGACCCAGACCGTTTGGACTCGACTGGCCCGTTAATACCAGCACTGTTTAAATCCGACCTGGCCTGTTAGCGATCTGGACCGTTTCAACATGACCAGCCCGTTAGCAATCTGGACCGTTTTGACCCGACCGTTCCGTTAACGACCTAGACCGGTTTCGAATTGACCGCCCGTTAACGAACTAGACTGTTTCGACCCGACCGACCCGTTATCTATCGGACCGTATCGACCTGATTTGGCCAGTTAATGACCCGGACTATTTGGACCCGACAGGGCTGTTATGCACCCGGACCGTATCGAACCGATCAGGCCCACTAACGACCCGGACTGTTTGGACCCGACTGGCCCGTTAATGACCAGGACTGTTTAAACCCGACCTGGCCCGTTAGCGATCTGGACCGTTTAAACTTGACCAGCCCGTTAGCGATCTGGACCATTTCGACCCGACCGTTCCGTTAACGACCTGGACCAGTTTCAAACTGACCGCCCGTTAACGAACCGGATTGTTTGGACCTGACCGACCCGTTAAACACCAGACCGTATCGACCTGATTTGGCCCGTTAATGACCCGGACTATTTGGAACCGACCTCCCCGTTAATGACCCGGACTGTTTAGACTCGACCTTTCACGTTATCAACCCTGACCGTTTCGACTTGACCAGCCCGTTAGCGATCTGGACCCTTTCGACCTGACCGTTCTATTAACGACCCAGACCGGTTTCGAACTTACCGCCCGTTAACGAACTGGACTGTTTCGACCCGACAGGCCCGTTTCGACCCGACAGGCCTGTTATCCACCCGGACCGTATCGACCGGATTTGGCTAGTTAACGACCAGGACTGTTTAGACCCGACATTTAAAATTACCCATCCTAACCCCCTTGAAAATTATAGTAAACCAAATTCAACCCACAAATTCAAATCTTAAACCTAAATAACCCAAACCCAATTAGATGGGTTAATATTGCCAAAAACAATTTTTTTTAATTTTAAAGAACATAAATACAATCAATACAATTTTAATATTTTTACAAATTTCACATATCTAATCTATATCTTGTACTTCCGGATTTTCATTGGGGTCCGGTTTCGGGTAAATTAGTTCTTTGTACGTATTGATTTGATCAATGTATTCAGTTTCCCAATGCGCGCCAGCTTCATTTCTATTACAAGTCCAAGTTGCATTTGGGGTTGGTTGTTGGGACGAAGAGGATTGAAGAAACCACCTTTTGATAACCTTAGTCTTTTCCATATCTGCCTAAGTATAGAACTGCTGAAGAACAAAATGAAGAAGTACTGAAGAACAAACAGAAAGTACTGAAGAGTAAACTCATCAGAAGTTCTGAAGTCTAACCAGACATTTTACTGAAGAACTACTGAAGACAAACTACTCATCAGCAGTTTGTCACTCATCAGCACTTTCACTCAGAAGCTTCTAACCGACTGAAGATCAGCAGTTTTACTATTATATTGTTTTGTTAAAGTCTTGATTTCAAGTTTCAATGTACAGACTGATGTAAGCTTATCTTAGCAAAATATCTTTGTTAAATATCTTAGATTACTTCAGACTTCAGTTTAGTACATTAGTCTATAAATAGATGAGTTTGTTCATCTATTTCAACATGTGATTTTGTGTAATATCTTTGAACTTATATTGAAATCCTTCGGGCTTTAAACTTATAATTTCCACTTCACATCTGAGAAACATAAACTGCTATTACTGCTTTATACTTAGTTCATTTATTGTTTCTCATTTATTGTTCAGTCAAGGGGGAGTAATAACTCCTCATCAAAGTGATCTTTTAGACCTTTGAACACTTAACTTTCCGCTGCTTAATAACTCTTATATAAATCTGATAAACACATAAGTGTTCATAGAAACAGCCACTGATCCAACAATTGGTATCAGAGCTTCTGGTTAATCTGATCAAAATCAATCTAACAAATTGAGATTCAGACACAGGCTCAATATTGATATTCAATAAAAAGGATAAAAGGCTCACTTTTTAAATCCATCACTTTAAGAAAGTATTGACAAATCCAAACTTCTTAAAAATGGATCCCTACAATACTGGATCTGCCAACAAACCTCCTATGTTAGTCAGAAATGAATATAACATATGGTCTAAAAGGTTGGCACACACTATTTCTCAAACCAACACTGGATGTTGGAGGTCTGTAGTTTTTGGACCTCACAAACCAGTTGTTACTGATCCAGAGGGAAAGACTGAAAGACCAAAGGATCCAAAAGAATACACGGAGGAAGATTTCCTAAAGTTTGAGCTTGATGCAAAAGCTTTCTCCATGTTGGCTATGGCTCTCCCAAACGAAATTTATGCTGGCCTTTTACATTGTGAAAGTGCCAAAGAGCTGTGGGACTGCCTAAAAGAGCAGTTTGCAGGAACTGCTGAGGTGATAGCCAACATCAGAGAAATTTTGGCTCAACAATATGAAACTTTTACTCACATAGAGGGTGAAACTTTAACTCAACAGTTTGAAAGATTTTCTTCACTCATCTCTGAGTTAAAAATAAACAATCAGACCTATACAACTGAGTCTATGTTACATAGATTTTTAAGGTCTTTACCTTCAAAATGGGAAACTTACTCAATAGTCCTCAGAACCAGTTCAGATTTTAACACCTTGAACCTAACTAGGTTACATGGTAAATTACTAACTTTTGAAAGAGAAATCAATCAAAAGAAAAAGTTGCAAGAATCTGGTAAAACTGCTGATGACTATACTCCGGGTAGCACAGCCTTATTAGGACATGACTCACCATCCTGTTCTAATAATTTTGGTTCTTTTGACCACATTGACATAACAGCTGGGATCTCATCAGATGGATCTTTCCCAGCTTATGACAATGAGGAACTAAGTCAAACTGCTGACAACATGTGTTTCATCATGGATGATTTAAAATATTTTAGCAGTGATGACTTAGAAGAAATGGAAATATTGCATCAACTGGCCTTGTTAAGCTTAAAAACTAACAAATTTTACAAAAGGTCAGGAAGGAAATTTCCAGGACTAAACAATTCAACAAAAGTTGGTTTTGACAAATCTAAATTGAGATGTCATAAGTGTCAAAAGTTGGGACACTTTGCTAGAGAATGTAGAAGCTCTAGCTATAACCAACAAATGTCCCCTGGAAATCAATATAACCCCTCATACAATAGGAATAATGGAACTAATGGAAGTGCTCATTTTGTACAGGCACAAGCTCCAAATGTTCAATATGTGCCACAAGTACAATATGTACAGATGCCTGCTCAACAACAACAGCAGCTCATGCCTCCATTTCCAACTGCTCAACTTCCTGCACAAACTCAACAACCCCCTCAGCAACAAAGCTTATTTACCTCAGGGTATGTTGATTGGAGCAGTCTTCCTTATGACACATCAGAATGCAGTCAGGATTCAGACAATAAGGTCTATGATGTCAACTGGGGAGAACCTGATAATGGCAGAAAGAATTTTGCCTTAATGGCTTTTGAAGGATACTCTTCAAATTCTGCTCTCACACAGGTATCACAACAATCTCTGTTAAAGCTTTGCACTAAATCTTGCAAAGAATCATTTGCTTTAATTAGAGAAACCAATGTGCATTTACAAGGCAAATCCAATGATATGGAAAGAAAATACACACAAATGAAGTGTGATTTGGAAAGAAAAGTCATGTTGAAAAACAAAGAAATTTCCAAACTAAATGATAAATCCATTGAAACAGAAGCACAAATTAAAACCATGATAGACAGCCTAGGAAAAGTCAGACAAGAGCTTGCTGACACCAAGGTTGATTGTGAAAAATGGGTTGAGTCTTGTAAAGGGTATCAAATGTTACTTAACAAACAAACTGCAGCCAATGTTAAGTTTGGCATTGGATATACCCACACTGAATCACCAACAGATTTCACCCACAAAACTGATAATGATGGGAAGAAATTGATTCAAACTTCTGATATGGAGGAATGCACATCCTACCATCAGAACTTCCTCAAAAAGGGAAGTACTGCAGAAGTTAAAACTACTGACAATAAGCCATCAGCAGTTTCAACTACATCAGGAGTTGAGACCCTGAAAACTGCTGATGACCTATTTCAAAAATCAGATTTTGTCAGTAAATTGCCTTCTAACTCTCTTGATCTATCTAAAAGGAAAGAGAAGGCAAAAGCATGTGAAATATGTGGTCTGTTTAACCACATAACTGAACTTTGCAAATTTAGAAAGGTAAATCAGTTAAATAAACAAAGACAACAACTGATTGTGGGAAAACAGATAAAACAAGATTTTCAAAATACCTTTTTTCCCAACAAACAACAATCAAACAAAACCCTTTCTAAGAAGAAGCCTTTATCTCAACAAAGGTCATCTTCTCAAAGTTCAATTTCAGAAGTTTCACCTAACTCATCAGCAGATTCACAAACTGCTGAAGTTAAAGATTTGATAAACCTGGTTAAACTTCTGATGACCAAAGTTGATGGTGGAAACCAAAAAGAACCCACCATTGTTCTTAATGACAAATCCATTGCCAAAAAGACATGGATTACTAAAAATGGTCCACAACAAGCTGCACCTGTTCTCAAGAGCAAACCCAAAGCCAAACTGGCTTGGGTTGCCAAAACTAACTAATTTGCTATCATGTGCAGAGAGTCTCCAGAGGTTTGAATAGCATATGGTATGTGGATAGTGGAGGCTCAATGCACATGACTGGATGCAGATACCTGATAAACAATTTTATCAGTCAAAGAGAAGGATCTGTGTCCTTTGGGAACAATGCCAAGGGATATGTGCTAGGATATGGCAATGTATCCTCAGGCAAAATGCAGTTTGACAAGGTCAATCTGGTTGAAAACCTTGAGTACAACTTGCTGAGTGTCTCTCAAATGTGTGACAAAGGATATTCTTCCTTTTTCACAAAGACAGCATGCAAGATCATATCACCAGAAGGCCAGAAGTTGATAGAGAAGATCATTGAAGATCATACTTTGCTGATTGCCAAAAGATGTGGCAATGTCTATGCAGTGGACATTGAAAAAGACAAAGTATTGAACAAGACTGCCTGTTTCTTCTCAAAGGCATCAACTTCAGAAAATGATCTCTGGCATAGGAGACTTGGCCATGTGAACTTTAAAACCATCAATAAAGTCACAAAAATGGGCTTGGTCAGAGGTCTACCTTTGAAGGAATATCAGTGCAAAGAACACTGTGTTTCCTGTCTTAAAGGTAAACAGCATAAGTCCTCTTATAAGTCTATTGAAGAATCAAAAACAACTGCATGTCTTCAACTACTCCATATGTACTTATTTGGACCAGTCAAAATCATGAGCCTTGGTAAGAAGAAGTACTGCTTGGTCATCATTGATGACTACTCAAGATTCACATGGGTCTTCTTCTTATATTCCAAGGATGAGGCAGCTGAAATCATCAAGTTCTTTATTCTACAAGTAGAGAAGCAATACTCTCTATCTGTCAAAGTCATCAGGAGTGACAATGGGACAGAGTTCAGGAACAAAACTCTGGATGAATTCTGTCTGTCTAAAGGGATTGTTAGACAGTTCAGCATTCCCAGAACACCTGAACAAAATGGTGTGGTAGAAAGAAAGAACAGAACATTAATTGAAGCAGCCAGAACAATGTTAGCTGATTCAGGCCTACCTTTGTATTTTTGGGCTGAAGCAGTCAACACTGCATGTTATGTTCAGAATAGAGTCCTTATCAACAAGAGACATACCAAGACTGCCTATGAAATTCTTCATGGCATTAAGCCCCTTATCTCCTTCTTCAGGGCTTTTGGATGTCAATGTTTTATCCTCAACATCAAAGACTCTATCTCTAAGTTTGCTGCAAAAGTTGATACAGGTTATTTTCTTGGTTATTCTCCTTTGAGAAAAGCTTACAAAGTTTTCAATTCAAGAACCAGGATAGTAGAAGAAACACTGAATGTCAAGTTCAATGAATCAAAACACACTCTTATTCCAGCAGATCCTGCTGAATTATTTGATCTTGACAGTTTTCATTTCGAACCTGAAAAGACTGTTGAATCATCCAAACCTCCTCAAAATGGTTTTCAAGGATTTGAAGATGATAGTCCTGCACCATGGACTCCAAACACAGTCAGAAGATCAACTATTAAACCTTCAGAAGTTTCAATAGCTTCTACTTCAGGAACTACTGATTCAGCTGAACCTAAAACTCCTGAAGTTCAAATAACAGCTGAACCAGATATTATCAATCTCAGTGGTTTATTTGAAGAACCTGTAGAGCCATCATCCAGTACAGGTTTACAACAACTGATTGAACACAAGGATCATCCATTGGAACAAATCATGGGTGATATTGCATCAGGGGTACTCACAAGAAACCAGCTTTCCAACTTTTGCTTATTCTCATCATTCATCTCCCAGTTGGAACCAAAGAAGTATCAAGAAGCCCTCAAAGACAACAATTGGGTGCAAGCAATGCAAGAAGAGTTGCTTCAATTCAAGAAACAACAGGTTTGGGAAATCTGTCCCTTACCTGAAAACAAGCAACCAATTGGAACAAGATGGGTCTTCAGAAACAAATCAGATGAGGCTGGTATGATCATCAAGAACAAAGCAAGACTAGTGGTACAAGGTTATTCCCAAGAGGAAGGAATTGATTATGATGAAACCTTTGCACCAGTTGCAAGACTTGAAGCTATCAGGTTATTTTTAGCTTATGCAATTTCCAACAACATTAAAGTTTATCAAATGGATGTCAAAAGTGCATTTTTGTATGGAAAAATAAAAGAGGAAGTGTATGTCTGTCAACCTCCAGGGTTTGAGGATCCTTCTCATCCTGATTGGGTTTACAGACTTGACAAAGCTCTTTATGGGCTAAAACAGGCTCCAAGAGCCTGGTATGAAACACTTTCCAACTTTTTACTAAAGAATCACTTCTCAAGGGGATCCATTGATAAAACTCTTTTCATAAAACATGTTGGAAATCATGTCTTACTTGTTCAAATATATGTTGATGATATCATTTTTGGTTCAACAAATTCAAAACTGTGTGAAGAATTTAAGAAACTCATGCAATCAAAATTTGAAATGAGTACAATGGGAGAACTGCAGTACTTTTTGGGACTGCAAATCAAACAACAGTCAAATGGAACATTTATACATCAATCAAAATATGTTAAAGAATTATTAAACAAATTTTCTTTACAAGACTGTAAAACATGTTCCACTCCCATGACACCAATCACACAAGTTGAACCAGATGATCAAGGGAAACACATTGATCAAACCATGTATAGATGTATGATAGGTTCTCTTTTATATCTAACTGCTTCTAGACCAGATATCATGTTTTCAACTTGTGTCTGTGCTAGATACCAATCTGCACCAAGAGAATCTCATCTAATTGCAGTCAAAAGAATCTTCAGATATCTGAAAGGAACTCCTACTCTAGGGATTTGGTATCCTGCTTCAAGCAATACCAAGTTAACTGCTTTTTCAGATAGTGACTATGCAGGCTGCAAAATGTCAAGAAAATCAACATCTGGTGGTTGTCAATTCTTAGGAAACTGTCTGGTGTCCTGGCAATCAAAGAAACAAACATCTGTGGCAACTTCAACAGCTGAAGCTGAATACATTGCTGCTGCAAGCTGTACTTCACAGATACAATGGCTCCAATATCAACTGCTTGATTATGGAATCAAAGAGACCAAGACCCCACTTTTTGTAGACAGCAAATCTGCCATTAGCATCATTCAAAATCCTGTTCAGTTTTCAAAGACTAAACACATTGAAATCAGGTATCATTTCATAAGAGATTGCTATGAAAAAGGCAAGATTGAGGTGAAGCATGTCACAACAGCTAATCAAATAGCTGACATTTTCACCAAACCCCTTGATTCAACAACTTTTCAGAGGTTAGTATCCATGCTTGGGATGTTAAACTTAGAAGAAAGTCTGTAAGTGTTTCACTTTTTAATTCTGCACATATTTTATTTTTCACTTACATACTTATCTATCACAAACCTCTGAAGACCAAAAATTTGATAAAAGAGAAAGTTCTGATGAACAAATTTTGAAAACTACTGATAAACATCAAAATGGGATATTTTCAAAATGGATATAACTACTGATGAAGATCAGAAGTTAGAAAAAGTGTTTTAAAAGTCATCTGCATCAGCAGTTGAAACTACTGATGAGAAAACTAAAACCACTGATGAAGAAACCTTTCTTCTTCAGCAGTTTGACTAAAAGGGTAAAACAGACTTTTCACTCATCAGAAGTTTGACCTAGTCGGTTAAAAAAAAAAAAAAAAAAAACTTCTGATAAATACCCTGTTCCAACACTTATCCATTCAAAAAGCAAAATTCCCTCTTTCTCTCTCAAATTCAAAGCAAAACCCCTTCTCTAACCTAAAAATCACTGTTCGATCAAAAACATCCATGGCTCTCGTGTTAAAACAGGGACACAACCAAAGAGGCTACTTTGTTAAAGATGAAGCCTGGTCCCAGTATGATGAGATACTTGATCTCATCATGAAATCCCAATACTATGATGCTTTCACCATTGATCCACCCATTCATGAAGAAACTCTTAATGAGTTCTGGGCAAATTCAGAAACGGTGAAGGTAAATAATGAAGTGATTTCCCTCAAATCTTCCATAAAAGGGAAACTGATGGCCATATCACCAGAAACACTAAGCATCAGGCTTGGTTTGAAGGATTCTGAGGCACCTGAGCATATTCCAACCTCAGATATTCATCTAACCATGACAGAATGTGGCTATCAAGGTACTTTGGCACAAGCAACAGTTTACAAAAAATATTTTGACCCACAATATAAACTGTTATTTCATTATATTATTATGTGTCTTAGTCCTAAAACTGGGTCAATAGATCAGATGCCTTCAACCTTTCAACCTATTTTTCATTCCATCATAAATGAAACTTCTTTCAAGGCATCAAAACTGTTTTTCAATGCACTGGTTTTACATCATCAAAATGATAAAAAGAGATTTTTGTTGTATCCAAGGTTTGTTATGCAGTGCATAATAAAAGAACTTGGTAAGGGAGTACTTGAGGGAAAAACAACAACTTTAAATCCTTTAACTGCTCAAGTATTCTCTAGGCACAACAAACCAGCACTTTTGCTTGAAGATGACCAAGGGGAAGAACAACCCATCCCCAAGGAACCCACATCTTCCAAACCCAAAAAGATAACCAAAAAGCCTAAACAACAAAAACCAAAGACAACCAAGTCACTGAAAAAGAAAGTTCAGGAAGTGGAGAAACCTGAAACTACTGATGTGCAATCTGCACTTGAAAAGGAAGTGGCTGAAACATCCTCTCAGCACACTCCTTCTCCACCACCCAAAAGAAAACCTGTCACAGTTATATTTAAAAGAAAAAGATTTAAGAAACAAATAACTGTTGACCCTGCCTTTGAAACTACTGAAACTATTCCCACCCAAACTCCTGAACAACAACCCATTACAACTACTGAACCTGAACCCTCACATACAACCATAGAAATTGCCCAACTTCTCTCAGGACTTAAAGGAACCCATTCACCACATGTCACTCCCCTTACAACACATCAAATTGGGGAGATGCCTTCAGAAGTTGACATGAATGTGGATCTCTTTAGCCCAACACAGAGAGATGAGGATGAACAAGGGTTTGTAGGCCCAAACTTACAAACTTTTGATATTTTTGAGGCTGCTACTACTCACTTATCACCCAGTGGTGAACCTGAGGACAGTAGTAACATAGCTAAGACCTCAAATCTGGCAACTACTGATGAAGGCCTAAGGCCAGAGGTAGGAAAACCTCAGGACCAAGACAAAGAGGTTCATGAGACTACTGGTTTGGGTCCAGCTCATGATATAACTGATCCTGCCCTCTCTGAGGACACTATCAGGGATTCAGATGATTCCATTAAGTTGGTTGATGAATCAAAACTTCCACAAACTGAATTGACGGTTGATATTGAAGGTCCTGCATCTAAGGTCTCCAAGCTCAAGAAGCTGGTCACCAAAGATCAGGTTAAAGACCAGTTAACCCAAAAATCCCCACAACTGGCATCTTCAGAGCAATCTGAAGATCACCCAAAAATCACCCCTTCACCAAAACAACCTACCCAATTCACTGGGCTCACAAGCATAGACTTGAACCAACTATGCAGCCCAGATGGTCCCCTGTATCAGGCACTCAAACAAATTATAACTGATCAACTCAAACCCTTCACAACTGCTTGGGAGTTAAAAGCTAACAATCAGTTTGGGTTGATCAACTCGAGACTTGCAGAGTTGAACAAGAAGATGGATGAAACTCAAGATCAACTTGCAAGGTTGTCTGCTGCAACATCTCATTCCATTAGGCTTCCAGAAGTGGATGAAGCCAAAAAGGGGGAGATGATTAAGGAACCAACAGATGCTACACAAAGACAAAATCCTGATCAAGAAGCTGATAGACCAATACAAAGACCAGGAAAAGAAGTAGCACCAGAGTTCAAGTTATCTAAGGCATCAGAGGTAACTGCTGATTACATTTCTCAAACTACTGAAGACAATCCTTCAGCAGTTGTGACCAAACCTACCACATCAGCAGTTCTACCTCCTAAACCATCTTCAGAAGTTCCTAAGGCAACTGAAAAAGACCCTGCTCCCACTCCTTTGCCTACAACAACTTCCACAGCTGTTTTAAACCCTACTCCCATCAGAATGTCGAAAGACTTATTAGAGAAGAGTTTGAAAGAAGCTGCCAAGAAGGCAAAAGAAGACAGAGTATGGAACAGCCTAGAAACTAGAGAAGACTTGACCTTTGATGAAAAATTGATCAAGTATCAAGAGAAACTTGATGAGCTTGAGGCTGAAGAGAGAGCACTTGAAGCTGCTGCTGAAGAAGACAAAAGAGCACAGCTAATAACATTCATCACAAAGAACTCCAAATCCAAACAAGTGGCCCTCAAGAAACTCTCAACACAAGAACTGACAAGAAGAGCTCAGATGCTATCTGACAGAATAGCAACTGAAAATGAGAGGAAAGCCAAAAGAGCTGAAGTGATTGAAGAATTAGTGGCTAATGACTATGGTTCAAAAGCCTCAATCAGCAAATGGAAAGAACAAACTCTCTATGAGGCTTACAAGAAACTCAAAGCAAAGAAAGCTGCTGAACCAGAAAGATTTGAAAGTCAAGAAGTCCAAACAACTTCTATTGTCAAAAGACCATCTGGTACATTAAGAAGACCAGCCACTAAAAGAAAAGCAGATGGAGATCCCATTGTCAAGACTGACTTCAAGATGATTCTGTTAGAAGGAGATCAGTTAGTACATGGTGATTTTGATGTTGAAGAGAAACCCATCTTGACCCAATTCAGAGACAAGGCTACCTATGCTTATCAGTTACAACAATCCATTCAAGAAGAAACACATACAAGGGTTGTTACAGAGCATCACCTGCCCAACATGCCAATCCAAGGTGCTGCTGAATTACAAGGAAGTCAAGAGTCTCACCTGAGAGTCACTGAAATTGAAGACATTCCTCAATCAGGTCAACCTAAGGAAACAGGCTTGGTTTCCTATGCCTCTGACTTTGACAGGTCAAAGGTAAACATTGTGAAATGGTCATTTACTGAATCCAACTCAGTACTTGTGACCAGGAGAGACCGTTCAAGTAAGGTCTATAGAAACTCAAAGGAGTTGAGTGTTTTATCGTCCAAAGACCTTCTCACCATTCAACATTTAACACCTGAACTTGGTCCTCTCACTGAGCAACAAAGATGTACTCTTACCACCCGGATGACAGCAGAGATCTGGAGGATGTTAGAAGAGAGAAAAGGACAACAATAAATGATAGATAAGGTTTTGGCTTCATCAATCCAGGGGGAGATTGTTGGGACGAAGAGGATTGAAGAAACCACCTTTTGATAACCTTAGTCTTTTCCGTATCTGCCTAAGTATAGAACTGCTGAAGAACAAAATGAAGAAGTACTGAAGAACAAACAGAAAGTACTGAAGAGTAAACTCATCAGAAGTTCTGAAGTCTAACCAGACATTTTACTGAAGAACTACTGAAGACAAACTACTCATCAGCAGTTTGTCACTCATCAGCACTTTCACTCAGAAGCTTCTAACCGACTGAAGATCAGCAGTTTTACTATTATATTGTTTTGTTAAAGTCTTGATTTCAAGTTTCAATGTACAGACTGATGTAAGCTTATCTTAGCAAAATATCTTTGTTAAATATCTTAGATTACTTCAGACTTCAGTTTAGTACATTAGTCTATAAATAGATGAGTTTGTTCATCTATTTCAACATGTGATTTTGTGTAATATCTTTGAACTTATATTGAAATCCTTCGGGCTTTAAACTTATAATTTCCACTTCACATCTGAGAAACATAAACTGCTATTACTGCTTTATACTTAGTTCATTTATTGTTTCTCATTTATTGTTCAGTCAAGGGGGAGTAATAACTCCTCATCAAAGTGATCTTTTAGACCTTTGAACACTTAACTTTCCGCTGCTTAATAACTCTTATATAAATCTGATAAACACATAAGTGTTCATAGAAACAGCCACTGATCCAACATTGGTCCCACCCCTTTAAATTGTATACTGTTGCAGAGACGATCATAATGTCCTTCGTTTTTCGGATCAAAGATTCGCCTCCACAAGTCTTCATGATTGTGCAACTCGAGTAGCATTTGGGATTGGACAAACGAATGCATATTTTGATCCAACCCTAACGCCACAGCTACCGCTCGAAACCTGCAATGACCATCTAGTTTCACATCCGTTATTTTGGATATATGGGTGAAACACAAATGGAATTTGATGCCCAAATTCCCTTATTAATAACTCTGACGTTTTTGTCCAGGACATCAACGGGAAATAGAATTTGCCCTGCTGTGTGTCCTCCTGGGACGTTGACGGTATGTAAGAGCTGTGACGGTGAAGCTTGTACGGAGCGTGTGGCTGGGACTAGGAAGGTCGTACGAGCTCCTCCTGTGATGGTATGAAAGAGCTGTGCCGGGGATAGTCATGCTCCTGGTCGGACCCACTTTCTTCATCCGGCATATGCAAGCTCTTTCTCGCAGATTCTTCTCTCTTGTGTTCCTGCTGCTTCTTGGTTGGCCGACCACGGATTTTTTTTTGCACAACAGGTGGTTTATTGGTGGAGTAGTTGCATGTGATGATTTGTGCAAATCTTTCCACATAGTTTAATTGGGCGAAACGGGTTTTGAGTCAACTTTTTCCTTTAATTTTGGCCACACGGCCTCTACATTTAGATCTTCAGAACTAATCTTTTTAGGTTTGAAGTCAATCTTCCTACAGAACACGTCTATCGAGAAAAAATGGATTTCCTGGCCAGAAAACGATAACATATATTATAAAGTTAAATCATGTAATAAATTATGTAGTAAAATCATAAGGTCACTAGTATTAATTACCATCATCTTGTAGCTGCTCGAGACGACAGGCACATGGCAAAACCCAACTTTTAAAAAGTTGGCATCCACAAGTGTTGCGATAACGGCGCAAGGAGGTTTCCAAACGTTGGATCTCAAGGTATATCAGCTCATGAGCATGTTTGCTAACCTTCCGAAGTAACTTATCAAGCAATGGCTGCTCCTTGTGGCGGTTCATTGTTTTTCTTAGGCTGTCTTCAAAACCTTTTTTAATGACTCTATGTTTCTTATCCACCATGTGATCGACGAACTTCACAATTGTCGACATAGAGTTGCGATTGTCTGGAAGGTAACTTTTTATTTTCGCATGCATGCCCTTAACTCTGATTGTTGTTGTCTGGAGACGGAAGTTCAGCGTTTCGTCAGTCCACGCAGACACAAACTTTTTACTTTATCGGTCCAACTAGTTATTCATCGTGTAGTCAAAAACCTCTTAAAAATATAACCATAATTTGTCATGCGTGTGTATGTAAACAAGTACGTACGTAATTATGTAAAAGTACTCACGTTGACGACCAATCTTTTTCAGATATGACTGAAATTTCCCAAATTATATTCGTATAGTGCTTCAGTCGGAGAGTCACACAACCTCCAAAACATTGGAAGAAATTCCTTCCACTCCTTATCCATGAACTTCATCTTGCTGTTCCTGTTGATGTTCTGCGAAATATGAAACCGGCAGAGATACTTGTACGCATTTGGAAAAATCTGATCACACGCGTTAATTAGCTCAAAGTCCATGTCGGTCACAATCACTCGCGGCTCCATACAGCCTACTGATACGCTTTAAAATATACATATTTTTATATCAACATTTCCTACATTTTAAATAATATTTGAGTTAGTTTTCATTAAATATTACTTATAAATGGTTCAAAATGGTTATTTAAAACTTTTAAGTGTAAACGAGCTAAAATGGTGCATGTGAGTTAATTTAAGGCTCGCTAAATTTTTAATAGTTGAATTGGTCATCTAATTAAATATTAAATTTGAATTAGACTTTTATTTAATTTTTGTGGTGTAGGAACTTTCGGGCTTATGCCCAAACAATATGGAGCTAGACATGGAGCTACAACCAAAACTAAATGAGTGCACTTATTTTTTTGGGCTCAACTACATGTATTAGGCCTGAACAAAAAGGAAACAAAATGGGCCGGCCCACATAAAAAAGAATAGGGCACGAGGTTGAGTCTTGGCGGCGAAAAAATATTATAAAGGGAGAGCTGACTTCGAAATGGAGGGGGAGACAGTACAAAAACAAAACAAAAATATAATAATAATAAAAAAGGTAGTAAGGAGTGGTGTGTCGAGGGTGGCGATATAAAACTTTGGAGCAGGCATCACAATTGAAGAATCATTTTTGAAAGATTTGGACAAGGTTGGAAACAGTGAAGTCATGATATCACGTTGAGGTTTTTAAGTTTTATTTTTATTTTTTAGTTTAAGTATATTCTATTTTTATTTGGTTTAAAAATTGTTCTAGTGATGATATTACTTGGTGAATCTATTTGTACCATTTTGTTATCGATTATGGTTGGCTAGATTTATGTGGTTGCCTAGACTTGGGATGATTATTGATTATTATTGATAGTTTTTGGGATTTGACATTAGTTTATGTATAAAAATCTAAACTTTATTGGTTTTTGTTGTGATTTATTATCCGGATGATGTTTATGTTATATTTTTAGATTCATATGTGGCTATAATTTATTGACTTAGTGTTTTTAAATTAAAAGTCGCATATTTTTATCATTTGCTTTGTGTGATGATTTGATAGGTTGACTCGTCGACTTAGGATCTAGGAATTGCGTGTTTGACATCATTTTGGGTTTGTCACCTACCTTGAGACCGAGAGGAGATATGTTGTGGGTTTGTTAGGATTTCTTGGTTTATTAGGTTAGAAATTGCACGAGAGTGAATTTCATTCCTGACACCTTTTTTATCCGCTTTCCCAAACATTTACCTTTAGGATTAGATTCACCCCTTTATACCGTTAGGTATTTGGTGATTAGTGAGACCGAGAGGAGATCTAATCTTTGGGTGCGTAAACTTGTGTGTTTGGTGAGACCGAGAGGTGATCCATTTTTTGCCCGGTGAGCTTCACGGCCGCTTAGGATTTCATTTACTGTTCTATTGAGACCGAGAGGAGATCTAGATACTATAGTGTTTCCCGAGTTGGTTATACCCGTAGATCGCGGTAGTCATTCGAGTATCCATTTCCCATTAGCTTTCAGCTTTATCATTAGGAATCCCAGTCTAGGCAACCATCCTCCCCATTTACGATTCCTCTTTCGTGAGCATTTTCTCTTTGATCTCTCGTCCTTGCTGTTTTTTTTATTTTCTTGTCTTATTTTATTTGTTTACTTGTTTATCGCTTTAATTACTTGCTAGTTAAAAATCATGCTCCTTCATATAGATTAGGACTCGACAGAGGTTTAATATCGAGGGCTGCATATCAGTGTCCACGGATTGATACTCGGTCTTATCGACTTTACTACACTACGACCGGTACACTGCCGTGTTGTGTGGTTTAGCTTGGTGATTCCAATTTTTGAAACCAGATTGTGAAACTTGAAATATTTATATATATAAACCACAGAAAATCAGTTTTTGGCGCCGTTGCCGGGGACACTGGCGACTTCGAGAATGACCCGAGTCGGGGATCTAGTCATTCGTTCTTTGTTTATATCCGCTTTAGTTTAGTCATATTTTTAGTTCTTATTTCATTTTAGGTTTATCTGCTTGCTTTAGTCTACTTGTTTGCTTTGCATGAGTTTGATTTTTGCTTCAGATTAGTCGTCTTTTTAGCCGTTTTAACTTTAGTCTTACTTAAAAAAACACACAAAAAAATATAATAATAACAGAGAGGCAGTGAATGACGTAGAGAGGGGAGCACAAAGATAGAGGTGTGCTCTAATCATTTTGAGCAGACATCATAACTATAAAAAAAAGAAAAAAATAAAATAATAATAATATAAAAAGTAGCAGACGCTGGAGCCACAAGTAGAAAGAAAGAAAAAATAATATTTTAAGGTGAAAGGTCACAAAGAAGGTGGCGACTACGGAGCTTATTGGTTTGGTATTTTTTTGGTCTCGCTATGATTTTTGTTTGTGAACCCTTTAGCTTTATTTTTATTTCTTTCAATACTATGGCTGGCTAGATTTTATTTGTTTGTCTAGACTTGGGATGAATTTTGATATTAGTTGATTTCTTTTGGTATTTGGCTACTCGTTTTGACCCGTTTATGTATAAAAATCGAATCTTTATTGGTTTTTGTTGTGATTTGTTACTCGGATGATGTTGGTGTTATATTTTTAGATCCATATGTGGCTATAGTTTATTGACTTAGTGTTTTTAAATTAAAAGTCGCATATTTTTATCATTTGCTTTGTGTGATGATTTGATGGGTTGACTTAGGATCTAGAAATTGCGTATTTAACATCGTTTTGGGTTTGTCACCTACCTTGAGACCAAGAGGAGATAGGTTGTGGGTTTGTTAGGATTTATTTGTTTATTTGGTTAGATATTGCATGAAAGTGAATTTCTTTCCCGGTATCCTTTTTATCCGCTTTCCCAAACATTTACCTTTAGGATTAGATTCACCCCTTGATACCGTTTGGTGTTTCGTGATTAGTGACACCGAGAGGAGATCTAATCTTTGGGTGCGTAAACTTTTATTTTTGGTGAGACCGAGAGGTGATCCATTCTTTACCCGGTGAGCTTCACGACCGCTTAGGATTTCATTTACTGTTCTAGTGAGACCGAGAGGAGATCTAGATAGTGTTTCCCGAGTTGGTTATACCCGTAGATCCCGGTAGTCATTCGAGTATCCATTTCCCGTTAGCTTTCAGCTTTATCATTAGGAATCCCAGTCTAGGCAACCATCTTCCCTATTTCTGTTTCTCTTTCGTGAGCGTTTACTCTTTGATCTCTCGTCCTTACTGCTTGTTTATTTCTTGTCTTATTTTATTTGTTTACTTGTTTATAATTTTAGTTACTTTTTAGTTGAAAAATCATGCTCTTTTATATAGATTAGGACTCGACAGAGGTTTAGTATCGAGGGCTGCATATCAGTGTCCACGGATTGATACTCGGTCTTATCGACTTTACTACACTATGACCGGTACACTGCCGTGTTGTGTGGTTTAGCTTGGTGATTCCATTTTTAAAACCAGATTGTGAAACTGAAATATTTATATATACAAACCACAGCAAATCAGTTTTTGGCGACTTTATCCTCTCCGACTGCAAAATGTAGTTACCAACATTCTCAGAAGAAAGAAACGCATGGGCAACCGAAAACGAGGGGTTTGTCGACGCCATACCCACAACCTGAACAAACGCCATATTATACATGTTTGTATTGTAGGTGGCGTCAATCATCAGCACATGTGGGTATGCGCACCACTTAGTAAATGAATGTTTTTGAACGAAGAAAATATCCGTGAGAGCATTCGTGGTGTCATTTGTGCGCGTGTAGTAAGTGAATTCTCTCTCCGTCATAAGGTTTTTGAGTTGCTGCATTGCACCTTCACCGACTCCCTTTTCAGCATTCATCATCTGAGCCGCATTGTGTATATCTTTGAGGGTAGACTTTTTCTCTAGGTTCTTTGAAATGAGCATTCTCCAGATGTTACGCTTGGGAATATCCTGCTCTGTCGTCTACAAAAAGCCTTTTGGCATACGCGTGACCTTCTAAGTTTTCAAGGGGAGTGTGGTTGTGCGCCAGGTTTTTCACCATTAACCTCCAAAACTGTGTCCGAGTTTCAAGCACCCCTGTCAACTCAAACGGGCAGCCAATTTTTTGCTACCGGTCTTCCTTACCGTAGCCACACTTTTATGCTCCCCCGAAGAGTGCATTGAAATGCAACCTTCACAAAAATACGTTTATTAGAAAATAAGTTTTTTATAACTTTTTTAAATAATAAATTATAAAAAAAAAGTTAAAAATTAACAATACTCTTAGCAAAGGAGAAACGTAATCCTGAAGGTGTGTGACCCGAAGTCCGGAGACCACTGGTGCACCCACACGGAATTAACCTTCACCAAGGGTAAAATACGTTTTTCTAGTAAATTTTTAACTAAAAAGTAACAGTACTATTAGCAAGGGAGAAACGTAATCCTAAATGTGTGTGACCCGAAGACCACTGGTGCACCCGTAGGGAATTGACCTTCACCAAGAATAAAACACGTGTTTTTAGTAATTAATTTATAACTTAAGTTTTTTCCTGACTTTTTAAATAAATATTTATAAAATACGTATTTATTAATATCTTAAAAAAGATAGTGACTGAAATATGTACCTTCACGAATTGTTCTCTTTTCTTCGATCTTTTTATAACGATGACATAACCATTTTCCATTCCCGTATCTTGTACCGAGTCGATCAACTCCTTGCGTGCGGAAAGTGTTCGGTCAGTCTCAAACAAAAATTTTATAGGGTTAGAGCCATCCTCCTGTATGATCGTTTTGTCACAAAGAAACAATAATATCATACGAGTTGTTTTGAATCAAGTGCGGAAACCCTAATTCACATGCAAAATGATATAAATCGTGATCAGAACACGTTAAAGTTCATTTTCAAATTTTTTTTCCATTAATATTATTCAAAGATAACAGTTACAATATGATATTAATGAAAACAGATGACTTCTAGAACCTTCCTAAAACACACACACAAACATACACTCGAATGACCAACTTGTTTCAACTCTAAACAACTCAAACCTATATACAGACAATTACATTCGACCTTGCTTGGGTTCGAATGAGTTTATTCAAACCCTCGACATCCCGAACCAATAAATAATCATTAACAAAACTTCATTCGACTTCTTGAAATCTTCATTCGACCTTCTTGCAATTCGTTCGATCTCTCAATGTCAAGAATCAACTTATCAAACTTCCAAAACTTGTAATCTATGCCAATATTATGCGGATCCAAAAGCAGCAGACACAATTATGCATCTACAAACTCCCCCTTGTCTGTTGCTCGGATTCTTTTGTCGGTTTCTTCTTCAACACAACTTTCACCTTCTTTTTCATGTTCGTACCTTTAACGTTTGATGGACGTTTCTTTGTTTCGGCTCTCAGCTTCATCGTTTTTCCCAACAGTTTCTTGTAATCACATCTAGCATATACTTCCCATGTAAAGCAAAATATAGCAACTTTTTGAAACCTCCAAGCTTGCTCCAAATCAGGCATATCGAAATGAATCAGATTATAATACAACGTGTCGATGTCATCTTTTGAACAGTTTATTAACCACATAGGATCGAACACACGTATTTTCTTGCACATCAACTTCAGATTCTTATCATGCAACACGATCACAGCTTCACCTGTCCTCCAATCATAGTACCAGAATGCAAAGTCTTTGCTGAAGTTCAGTTGGAGCGGCATCAAAGGAACTTTCTTCAAACACGTCGGTGGTTTATACTTCAGAGTCACATACAGCAAATTGTTCTTTGGATCTATCTTCTTATGAACATTTCTCTTAGGATACTGAGGCTTGAACATGTCCCACTTCGTATGACTCTCTCGTGTCATCTTCTCAACCATGTAATGAAGTATATTCGAACTTTCAACCCCACCTAGCTGATGTCTACACACATCTCTCACAACCTAATATGGAAGTGTCTTTATGTCGTGAAAGTGTCTGAAAGAGATAATTCCCTTCTCCCATTTAATCCCAATACATCTAAGTTGTGGAAACAATTTCCATGCCAACGCTCTTCCTCTAAACATCCTATAATGATACTTGTAGAATTCTCCTTGAATTACTGGCACTGGACGTTTATTAACTTCCTCTCTCAACTTCTTCAAGTAAGCATTCAAAGCATCAGACTATTTATACACATTTTCCTTTTCTGTCTAATCCTCAAACAATTCATCTAAAATCTTCTTTCCTTTATCTTTGGCAATCTTTTCAGCTTCCTTCAAAATCTCATCATTAATGATTGGAATGCTGGTTTTGTCTGTCATGTTGTAGTACTCCGGATATTCTTCATGAGATAGGCCTATCGGGATAGCAGCCTTCGGGCTTTGCGTGCCCTTTCTAATAAAGAATTATGGCTCGGCCCGGGAAAGCGCTGGCAACAACAGAAAGGAAGGGGTCCATGTAGCTGCTGCACCCACCCCCTCTTAGTCAATGGGGCAGCATGTTCAGCATCTTCAATTTCTACCTCATCGAAGTTATCTGTATTCCTGTCATCAAAGTTATTACCCGGTTCAACAACTGGAATGTTAGGAATCTCTTGTTTTTTCAACAGTTCATCAAGAGACATTCCAGCTTGCTGCGCAACACCTTCAGGTATTTCCTTAGTTACTGCAGCACCCACTACACCATCTTCTAGCTCAGGATCTTGATATTCTAAACAATACTTCAAATCATCAGTAACAAAAATATCTTTAAACTTCTCTGTCAATTCAGTTGTAACATATCCATGCTTCAACATCCTTTTCAACATCCTTTGATCCAGCACCACCAGCATCATCATCATTGTCATCATCATCATCAGTTCCACTATAATCAACTTTCTCTTCGTCATCATCCTCTTCTTCCTCTTCTTCTTTATCATTAGCACCTTTCAACTGTAGTTCTTCGTTTTACAGATTGTCAGTAATCTTTCTCAATTTCTTATTCTCTTTCTCAACTTTTACAATCCTTTTCTTATTCTTCCTGCTCGACTCTTTTAACTCAGCATTCTCTAATTGGAGACTGGTTACTTCTTCCTCTAGGTTGTCTTGTCTTTCCTTAGACTTAATCACAACCGCAAGCATGTCTTTCTCATTCTCTTTCATTTTCTTTATCTCGTTCTCATGCTTGTTGATAAACTTCATCATCTTAGTAATGTGTTGATTCACCAAATTCATCACATCTTCTAAAACTGTAACCTTTGGTTGTGAACTCGATTCTTTCTGTAGTTTTGCAGCAGGAGATTATCCAAATTTATAAAATAGACTTCAATGATTTGGAAACTGAATAAGGATTTTGTTGAGTTTCAGTTTCTGATGCGACCTTATGCTTTTTAGCAACTGGATATTGTATCTGTTGGGATGAAGCTTGTGGAACTTTCTTTCCCTTTAACAACCGATCAATGTCTTTCTGCCTCTTCAACTTTGATGACGCTCTCTTAGACATTGTCTTTATATGTCTACGCTTGTTTGATATAGGAGCAACTGGAGAACCTTCAAAATCAGCATCTCCAACTATCAACTCCTTATTCTCTTCTACATATCCTCTGCTTAACTATTCTGCAACACGAACATCCACTGGATCAGGAGTACCAGAATCACTAGTGCTCTTGGGATTTGTCTCCATTAAAGTCTCATCATCAGAATCCCTTTCAACACCAGTTTTAGTCTAATCAGTATCTTCATGAATCAATAATGTCTTCGTTTTCCCTTTCTTCTTAGTCTTAGACACATCCTCTATCTCTTTCCCTTTCTTCTTTGATTTCACCCCTTTATTAATCACTTGCCTATTTGCTTTCTCTCCGTTCTTTATTGGAACTAACGGAGAGTCAGAATCTGAGTCACTGTTTTCATGCTTTACTTGATCTTTATCCGGAGCAACATAACTAGGAGGGATCAAGTGTCCAAACAATCTCCTATTTGGTGGCTTCTCTATGTTATCCTTATACGTCCTCATTCTAATTAGAGTCATCTTGTTCATTTGTTCCCGATTCACAATCATTAAGGGATCTTTCACTAAGGTAGGATACCTCTCGTCAAAAATCATCTACAGGAACCTTGGGTACCTTAGGAACTTATCAATTTTCGTACCAACAAAGACTTCCTTCATGTGGTGAAAGAGCATTCCCGACATGTTGTAATCTGTCACACCCTCAAATTTCCACTGCGGGGTTTTACCGCGAGGCGCATGACACACCAGGATCCCATAGCCATAAGTCATATTAACGAACTCTAAATGCCCAAACCATTTAGTTCGTTTTCAAAAATCAAGTTTAGTTAAGCTGCGGAAGCGTAAACCAAATTTAAAACTTTTAGGAAACCATGCGCAAAACAACGCGCCCAAATTAAACCCTATGAAAGGAAACGTAAAAGCATGATTAGGCGTATGCCCAAGACCCCAAATGTAGTGAACGTGCAATACTTCCTAATTGTGACACCGGAAGCTAACTACCTGCAAAAGCATGTATATCGTGTGTCAACATAAAGTCGGTGAGTTCACAGTTTAAGTAGCAAGTGTAAAGTTATCAAAGTTTTGAACCATCAGTTTTAAGCTTGTCAGGGGTAGCTAACCCACTCAGTGTAGCTAAACAGTGGTTATTGGGAAACATACAGATGTTATATTGCCTCAACACTAGTGTCTATCAACATTAGTAAGAAAAGTGGTCAGAAGTTCATGCCCGTGACCCAAGCACCTCAGGCATGAGGTTGCTGCACAACCTAATAGCGCTACTAACTAATACCCCGTTCGCCTCCAGCGATTAACCCAATAAAATAGTAAGGACTTTCAAGATAGAGTGTTTAGTTCACAAGGGACAGTTAAAGTACAAAACTGATAAAAGTGTGATTCACATAAGGAATCGAAAACCCGACCCACACAAGGAGTCACAGCATCCCAAAACCTCGGATGTAAAAGTAGTCCCAAACTGGACTAAAAAAAAGTTTAATAAGTTGTCTCAAACCTGAGACGCATGCTTTTGAGAAAAGAGTAGTGAAACTCACCTTTGCTTTGCGTGCTAATAAACCAGGTGTAATAAAATAAGTATCCAACTACCGGAAACCTATAATATAACAACCTATAAGTGTTTGTTCAACATTTGTGTTTGTCCAGTTAACCTATTGACTCCAAATCAATGACTTAGTTTGTGTTTATAAAATTTGTTTGACTTTGTTTGACCAAGTTTGACCCGGCGACCCGTTGGTGACCCGTTAATATTCCATGTTTGATTAATCCACATAGACCTAGAATTACATCACATACACAGTTCATGCAATTCCTAGTATCTATCATGTTAGTTATCACATAATGTGTCATATGTAACATAAGCTCACAAGTCCAAGTTCACACATACATCCTACTACTAGCATGTCATGATTCACATCAAGTCATATAACACATTTCATGCCTCCTACAACTTTTATCCCATGCAATCTTTCCAAACTTGGTAAGTTATGAACACCAAAAACATGTAGCATGCAAAAAGTTTCTATATTTAGCAAGTTTATGAATCTAGTTTGATTTTACCAAAACGAGTGTTCTAACACTCTTACATAATCATACTAAGCATCTCGTATGATTACATATTCCATAACATGCTTGGATCACAACCTCAAAATCTGGAAGTCAATAAAGTTTCCTTTTTGGGCAGGTTAATAACAATAATTCAAGTGACGTCAAATCATCATCTAATGCATGTTATCCTTTTTAAATGAGCATAACATGATCATAATAATACACCATACATGTTCCAACATCAAGGTTCTAAGATCTAGGGTTAACACAAAATTAAGGTTTTGGCTACAACATGCACCCTATGATTTTACGTATAAAATTCCTCACCAAAACCCAATACAAACCTATATTAATCATCTTTTAATCATCATCAATGGACAAAAATAATTTAGATCAGATCTGAATATTTTTGGGTTTGTACAAAACTTAATATAAATAATTAAAACAAGTATAAAAATCATTAAAGGTTGGTTACACACCTTACTCCTTCACTTCTTTTTATCCTAAACCATCTTAAGCTCCTAGAATCTTTAGAGAAGGTTATTTGCAGGAGGTAAAGATTAGAAATTCGTTTTTTAGAGGTTAGGAGCGAATTAGGGTTAAGTTTTCATAAAAAAATGGCTAAAACGTTTTTTTATAAATATATAAGTTACCTTACGAAATGGGCCTATAAAAGGTGTTTGGGCTGAGTTTGGCAGCAGCCCATGCGCTGCCTCTTGTCTGTCACTCTGTCCGTTCAGTGCCCCGCGTCTATTCTTCATTTGAGGTTATGTTTCATTCAATTTTTTTTTTGTTTCTATATGACAAATATTGGCAATTGTTGTGGTGTGGACTTGGTTATACACGCCAAGTCTAACACACTTTGTTATTTTTTTTTCTAGTTTAATATATATATATATATATATAATAATTAATCTATAAACATATTTAATCCAAATATTTTATAATTAGTTTATGACACCCGGTCCTATTAGAGTTGGTTACGGACCCGGTCTCGCATAGCGCGTAACAGTCTCATTTCGCTTAGTTCTAAATAAATTCGCGGAACGATTTATATTGACATAATAATCTATAAAATATTTAACCCAAATATTTTATAACTTATCTACGATGCTCAGTTTGTCTAGTGCCCGTTACGGACCCAATCGCATATTCACCCAATAACAATTAATTCAAACTAACTCCAAACAATTTCACGTATACACATTATTGCAAATAGTATCAACCTAGTTATTCTACAATTATTTGTTTTGTTGTTTCACCAACGTTCGGGGTCATTTATTCGTTTGTATGTCTTGATAATCTACTGGATTATCTGTTCGTGTGGTTTCACATATATTTAACCAATTCAATTTCACCGAATTAAACTAAATATATAAAAGTTAACCAAGTTAAATAGTAAGTGTTTGTAGAAAGTTAACCCGAATTTGCTGGGTGTCACATCATCCCCTTGTTAAATGAATTTTCGTCCCGAAAATTGCTCAACCTCGTTAAGAAAGTTAAAGAAAAATTTCTAGGTTGTCAAATAATCTTTGTTGAGTATCATGGCAACTGCAAGCGAACTGATCGTGTCTCTAAGAACATCAAAACCTCCTCGAATAGGAGCAAACACATGGATAAGAACATGTAAGAGATACTTAAACGGTGGAGAGACATTCTCTTTGTTCAGCTGACATTCTGTAATCAGGGCAAAGTATTTTATTCTCAAAAAGCAACCCCTTTGCACTGACCATAGTAGCTTGATGGGATCCTTCTCTTTATCTGTCAATTGTAATACTCTCCTGAAATCAGCTTCTCCCACAAGTATATCCATTCCCTGTATTTTGCTGTGAATCACTGATTTTCCTTCCCAGAATGTTAGAGCAGCATTCTTCCAAAACTCCTCTTGGTGGTTTTTGTAGATAGGGTGTGACTGGGCAATAGCATAAACGATTATGGATATTCTTAGATAGTCAACAATCCCTCTGAATTCATCATACTTTTCGTCTACATCTCCTATATATGCACATCAATTATGTTTTGGTTCAAATCTAAGCTCTTTTGGTGCTTTTGGTTATGACATTTTATCTTTTCATACACAAATACACAAATCACATTAGTTCGGATTCAAAAATCAAAATTTGTGTTAAGTTTGTCAGTTGGTTCGACCTATCAAAGGTTCGAACCAGTTTCCATAGGGCGAATGAAGAACAAATTTTCCATTTGACCTAAGTAGACTTCATTCGACCTCACTGGGAGTTCGAATGAAAACTGATACATATTCAAATTTCAATTTCTGATTTAGACCATTTTTGTCACACCCTGCCAAGGCGGAAACACGGGGATGCGACCTCGAAAGGTTTTCAAGCACAAGGTACAAGCAACACACATAAATTTATTAAAAAGTACCATCAACTGATTGTCATTGTCTTAAAGCTTATTTAAAGCAGAATAACATTGTCTTAAAGCAGTTAAATTGTCTGAACATTCATGAAACTACTATATTACGGGATAGACAAAACCCAATCCATTGTGATACCACCCAGTGCATGCTTGGACCCCTATCTCAAACCCCCGTTGCTCTCCATTAATTACCTGAAAAACATGTGTAACACCCCAACCGATGGCGGAAACATCGGGGTGTCACGTATTGACGATTGTTCAGTAGCTCATGGTAAATAGTAAGTTTCTTTAATAAATTAAATGAATTACATACAATTGTTCTAAAAGGAATTTGTACATCAAATGAGAAACACTAAATGTAAATCTTCAAGCAAAGCTATAACCTGAAACATGTTAAGTTGGAAAATATTTTGGGTGAACAAAAGTTGGTGAGAAATACCTAGGTTTTGTGTAGAGTATCATGAGTTTAAAAGTTGTACAATTCAAGTGTCATGGCAAATCTAGTCCATATGTGAAAACAAACTACAAGGTAAAGCATTTGCATAATCAACCCTTGTGACATGTTTATTGTGGTCCATCCCATACGCATATGGTTCACTCGTTTGTGTTTATGTGATCGATAACAATCACCCACGTTACCCATATCCGGGGTACACGTATCCGGGTGGGGTTGTTAATTCAATAGATCTATCATTGTGTATCGTCGGCTTGTACGGAGTTAATGATTACGCGAGTCTAATTGTGTTTACCAAAGTATTGTTTATGACATAATGCAACATAGAAATCACACAAGACACGTAATAGAATTGTATCTGTTGAGTATAAGTGTTTAACATGTTTCACCCCAAAATGTAAAAACAGTAAAAAGGGGCTATGTAAACTCACCTTAACAATAGTATTGAATCCTTTGAGATAATCTAGATGTGGTCCAAACGTTTCCAAGTATTACCCTATGTTCAAGGCAATAAAATAAGTGTTTGGGAAAACATAAAAGTCTACGTTTTCTAGTCTAAAAGTATTCTAGGGTTCCTAATTCGGGGATTGACGATCGTTTATTAATTGATTTAAAATAATTGTTAGTTAAATAATAAATAAAGAAATTAAGAAAATAATTAAATAAAAAGGTTTTTCATAAGATCTTGATCAAGGGTGGTTGTACTAAAATATTATAGTGAGAAATAATTTTTTATAAAATTATTTTCATAATTAAGTGTAAATAACATAATATAACTTATTAATCAAAACATGTTAAAAATATTCAAAAATATTAAATTTCATAAATTTAAGTTTATAAAATTATATTCCAGATCTAAATTATTAAAAATACTTTATGTGAAATTTTGGTGCAAAAATGATGGAAAATGAATTTATTATAATTATAATAGAATAAATTGATTAAAAATAATTAATAATCTTTTTCCAAAAATAAATTTAGTTTAATAAAGTTTATAAGTTTATAAGTGTGAATTAATTTTTGTGGAATTTTATAAAATTGTTTAGTTATATTTTTAGAATTTTTGATTTATTTATAAATACAACAACAACAACCGTATCCAAGAAATCCCACAAATAGCGACGCTATTAGTAGGGTCTGGGGAGGGCAAGATGTAGGCAAACCTTACCCCTATCTTTACAGATAGGGAGGCTGCTTCCAGAGAGACCCCCGGCTTGAAAAAACAAACGCGCACTATATTTATAAAATAAGTAGACAAACACAAAACACTAAAAAAAGTAGTTGAATGCATAACATAATATAGAGAAAAGAGATTTGCTCTTACACTGTGTTCCCGAGTTTACTAAATAAAAGAAAAGAAGAGAAAGGGATATTAGGAGAGAAAAGAAAGGAAAATATATAATTTTATTTCGTGTTCCCGAGTTGAAAGGAAAAGAAAGGAAACTAAAGATTTTATGTGTTCCCGAGTTGAAAGGAAGAGAAAAGAAATGTATATTTTACAATTATACCCTTGTAAGATTTTATTATAGGTTAAATGAGAGGGTAAATTGGTAAATGATATACTTTAAATTTTTCTTACTTTCCCTTCCTTCCGCTTCCTTCCAATTTGGAAGGATTGTTATTTGGAGGAATTTTCCTTTCTCTTCTCTCCACTTCTTTCCTTTAATGAAACTCTGGAACACAAAATTGTTTCTGTTTCTTTCCGCTTCCTTTCCTTTCCTTCTATTTTTAAACTCTGGAACATAGTGTTAATTCCTAAAAATCTTTAACTTCTATTCTAAGCCTCCACGAATTCCTATCTTGGACCATATCCTCGGACAGGTGCAATTCTAGCAAATCTTGCCTAATCCGATCAACCCAAGTCAATTTAGGTCTGCCTCTACTCCTCCTCCCCTCCACCGTGAGGTGTTCCACTCTTCTGACTGGAGCTGTCATATGTCTCCGCTTCACATGTCCATACCATCTTAATCTCCCTTCCTTTATCTTATCCGAAATATTAGCCACTTCTACCCTCTTCCTAAGAACCTCATTTCTAATCCGGTCTAACCTAGTGTGACCACACATCCACCTCCACATTCTCATCTCAGCTACTTCCATCTTTCGTAACTGTGTCTTTCTAATGGCCCAACAATGTGTCCCATAAAGCATAACAGGTCGAACTGCAACCCTATAAAATTTTCCCTTTAATTTAGCTGGGAACCTCTTATCGCACAAAACTCCAGCAGCTGCTCTCCACTTACACCATCCAGCCTGAATGCGATGTGCAACGTCACTATCAATTTCCCCGTCCCTTTGAACAAACGATCCTAAGTACTTAAACTTGGTTACTTGCGGGACCACATGACCTTCAATGGTGATCTGGGTGTGGTCTTCGTTGTTTGCCCCGCTGAAATCGCAGTGCATGTACTCCGTCTTAGAGCGACTAATCCTTAAACCTTTTCCCTTTAAAGCTAATCGCCATCCTTCTAACCTCATATTCAGACTTTGCTTAGTTTCCGCGATTAATACAATGTCATCAGCAAAAAGCATGCACCACGGTAATGTCTCCTGAATGGACTTAGACACCTCATCTAAGATAACCGCAAAAAGAAACGGGCTCAACGCGGACCCTTGATGGAGCCCTACCTCCACGGGAAAGAAATCAGTATCCCCTACAGGCGCACGGACACTAGTTTCAGTCCTATCATACATATCTCTAGTGATTTATTTATAAATAAACATGTAATATATAATATATATATTAAATAAATGATTTTTTCGAAAATAAAAATTGTATAATAAAGTTTATCATTTATATAACATAAAATAAATTTTGTAGAATTTATAAAGTAGAGGTGGTTTGTGGGTGCTCCAAAGGCTACGGCCAAATGGAGGTTCAAGAAGAAGATATTTGGTTTGATTTAATATTGTGAATGATTACATATCTTATAAGATCTAAAAAGGACAATAATGATTAAATATCTTCCATACCATACCTTGGATCTAATCAAATCTTTTTATCTTGTACAAACTATATGATTTTGGTATGGGAATGTAGTAGGCCGAGATTTTGTGGGATTTGGGGGGTCCCACCAAGCCAAAAATATCTAGTAATAATCTAGCTACATTCCAATCATATAGTTAGGGCGTTATTCAGGTTTTAATCGGTTTTTAATTTCGTGTTATCCGGACATAAAAATAGCCTCTAATAACCCTTAAACATTACCTATTTTAAGTGTTGGTTGGTTGGTGAGGCTTTCGCTGAGTGAATTTATAATTGATATGTATACCGGGTGCGGTACGCGCAATTTATTCGTTATCGAGAGATTTTTGTTTGTAGTTTCCTTTTATGGTTTTGGAGTTCCAAAACACATAATATTTCATGAAAATACCCTTTATTTTATATCCTGGGTGTTCGGGATCATTTTTGGTTAATTAATTGTTACAGGGTAATTACCAACGTCTGTTGTCACACCCCAACCCGGCTAGGGCTGACGTGTCACTCTTACAGATATCAAAACAAAAAAAACCAATCCATAATATTAAAACATAATTACCATTTATTATGATGTAGAAATAAATTAATGAATACTGCTTGTTCAACTTCTTTTAACACTCTTCACTGATTCCCCAAAATCCCATATTACCTGCGAAACAAATAAGACAACACAACAAAAGAAAATACGGCTGAGCCAAAAATTGCCCAGTAACGGAGGAATCAACAGTACAAGTAAATTCAGCGCAGCGGAAAAGCAAGACATAATAGAACCGAGACCGAAGTGACATACGAAAGGGAGTACGAAAACAAAACGAACTCTATTTCAAACTCGAAACCAAACTCGTATCGAAACAATTGATGAACATTATCCAACGCAAAACCTGATACTTGACCGGAACATAATCAGACACATACCGAAGCATATAAGAACAATATCAGAAACTTATCAGAACAGATACATACATCAAACTACGTGACTATTCATAACAATAAATTAAGTCACGTCAAACGGAAGCACCCACGAGCCTAAACAAACTTACAAACTGGTACATAGCTAGCTAGTCCATGCACCTATGAGATGGTGAGTGTGGCGTACACCCATTATTCCAATCTCCACAAAACAGAAACATATATCAGAAGTCAGAATCAGATCTAGGATATATCCATACGCCTCTAAGGGACCATGTTAGAGACGCCGTGATTTTGATTACGCACTGTCACGGAAAGTGTTCATGTCGCTGACGCCCCAACGACAAGTCAAAACAAACTGCTCGGGTGACAGAGTACAAAAGCTAAGGCCATGTAAATAATTACAGGCAAACAAAAAATAACACTAATTGGAACATGCGGCCATGAGTACAAGTCAGAGGCATGGCATGCTATGACACACTAACAAACAAACTGACAAATACACACCGATCCAAATAACGAACCAATGATACGTATAAAATGATGACAAATAGACTCGAAACATAGACGTAAGTCCGTACTACAAAGTAACGGATATAAATTTATACTATGATGATACGATTAACGAACCCGTACACATGGAAGGAAACGAAAGTTATACTATGATTAAAAGAAAACAGAATCCGTACCTTAGCAAAGCAAAAGTTAAGCAAATAGTCTTCAAAGAATATGCGAACCTAAATCGCGTCATTTTCCATATTAGTTTTTATGATGGATTAGCCATATTAATTTACTCATTCGTTGAAGTGCCCCGGCGACAAAAACCCGACTTCGATCCTTTTATTTTAATAGACTAACAAAATTAATAACTATCTTGGGTTATTAATATTATATGAAAATACGTATGCTTAGACGAAATTTATAATTTAGTTATCCCATTCAAACTTAAAGGTATAGTCATAAAAAGTAGGAATCAACCAAAATAAAGATTTTAGTTTAAATCTTAAGATTTATGAAGACCATGTACCCTACTCAATTATGATTTACCCATATACATACATGTCTATACTCACACACACTAGTACCCACACGTAAACATACAAAACACACTACACATGCACCACTACAAATTATACTTACACATATTCATGCATACTTAACCAACTCTCTGACACACCCACATTCCCCTAAAAGCTTTACAATATTCATGCATATTATCACCCACACCACATGCTTCAGAGCACCAAACCCAAGTTAGTTTCGTTAATAGCAGCTTAGAACAAGTATTATTAGAAAATACAATGAGTTGGAAAATGTCCTAGTATAGATAATTTGGTTTATGACTATACTCAACGACCCCTTTGACTCATTCACAAGGACCACTCTTCAATCAATATAAACATAAATCCTTTTTCCTCCGTACGGTTCCAATCGAACAAACAATAATCAAAATTAAAACACATATATGAAACTTTCAAAACAACCGAGCCGATACAGTTCCTAGTCGCCGGAAGCCCGAATCCAACAAACCAATTTTAAACTTATATAAGTATACGAATCGGACGAGGGTTCAACTTGGTACCTTAATCGTCAAACGGATATGACCGGAGACTAGTGTTTAGCGCTTCTGGCGGTCACACGGAACCGGATTAAAGTGAGCAATAGCGTGGTTTACGACGACTGTCAACGTGGTCGATGCACGATTAGCTATCAATAGAATTTAGGCTAAAAAAATGATAATAACGTGTTACCTGGCTATGAATCGAAGTATTTGAATGACGAAACTTATCGGGTTAACAGGAGGCACAACGTTTACTAGCTTAAACGGAAACAAAGACCCTTTTCAATGATTGATGAGTTTGGGTTATGTGGTGTAAAGGTGAAGTTTGAATGGATATAAATCGGTTGCCGATCTAGAAGCCATCCCCAAATATCGCTACATCGTTTCAAAGGGATAGGAGTGGTTTGACAACTTCAAATCAGTAAAAGCCGTTGATGGAAACGAAAGTGAAGGTGGGATTGATTGAGAGTCCAAATATCATTTGCTATTAATTCTCTTTTGTTTTTTTTTCTACGTTGGATTGACATATATGTTTTCACCAAAACATTAATTAAGATAATATTATTTTAGTTTATACATCTAGATGAAGTTTTCATTTAACTATCAAATGTTTTTTTTTTTTATATATTATGGTACAAATGGCTATTTATATAATAAAATTACGAATATTACATCTGTTCTGGACAAGTTTATTCGCATGCGATTTCGCCGTGCTTTTAATTAAACAAATGCATTCCTATGCATCCTATGGGGAATTTTCTATTCTCTAAAGGCTAAATTAATACAATTAATTTAGAATTGCACTTAACTATTGTTAATAATATATACTAATTACGTACGAAAACGCATCGATTTTTGCCGGATGTCACAATGATCAGGAAATGAAAGTTGTTGTTGAAGAGCGTGATAAGTTAAGCCGTGAGTTGAAGCTTGTTAAGTGGGATGCCGCAAACCTTCGCGAGGAAAAGGAGAAGCTGAAGAAGCATATTTCTGAGTGAGAAAGCGCCTGGACCGAAGCTTGTGCGATGACTAATCGCAAGTTAGAAGTTGTTGCCTTGCGCGAACAGGAGGCGCATCAAGGTTACAGCGAAGCTTCCAAGGAGGTTCTGTGCCTGGGCGAAGGTTTGAAGCAGCGCAATGAGTCCTTGGTTTCGGCTCGCGAGAGGTTGAGAGAGAAGGATGAGGAATTGGCCGAGTTAAAGAAGCAAATGGCTGAGTTGGAGGACCGCAACTTGAAACTGCAGCATGAGAATGCAGACTTGGATGGTGAGTTGCTGGATACTCGAGAGGAGGTGCTCTTGGCGTAGTCAGATAGTGAGTGGTTACTCACAAGTTGCGTCCCTGAGGTGTGCCTCGATCCCGTGTCTTAGTTTTCTCATGTTTTTTTACACTGTCTTGTAATTACATTTCGTCTTTTTTGCTTGCAGGTTGCCCATTACGGAAGAACTTGTGATGAAGTGCGTAATGTTGTTGCCAATGTCAATGCGGCCGCCAAGCTTGTGGGGCGCAAGACTGGGTTCCTTGAGGGCTATCAGCATGCGAAGGACGGTAAGGCGTTGGAGCAGTTTACTTATATGATAAAGACCTTGACGCCGTCCTTAAGAAGAAAGCTGCGGAATATGACAACTTGAAGTTGGAGCTGGTAGATTTTGTCGTGAGCCACAAAGATTGGCCTTTTTGTTATGAGTTGAAGCAGTCTTTCGATAAACAAGGCCTTGTACAAACCAGACACAGATATGCTATGTTGCGGGCTCAGAAAGATGCGGAGGCGGGAGGTGACAAGCCTGAAGGAAGCGAGAAGCTAGAGCTGTCCGGTTCGGACGACGAAGATTTTAGTGACGCCTCTTCTGATTTCAAAGCTTAGCAGTCATCTCCGCTCTTTTTTCCTTCGTCTTGTTTGTATTTGCTAAAAACAATGTTGATGTGTTATGTTTATGTCGCGTCTGTTGGTTTGGTTTGTAAGACAACTGTTTTTGCTTTATCTATCGTTTATTTTCGTTGTTCGTATGCGTGCCTGTTTGCAATGTTTTTGTTTATTCTGGATGTGTTTAGACGCCCACGTATTTATTATCGTTGCAGTTTGTTTAGGCATAACTTGTAACACCCGGTAAGATAAGTCTTGGTTTAAGAATGGCATTTTGGCTGTGCAATTTAGTTGAAGTGTTGCGCTTTGAGCATGCGACGCTTAATTTGCGTGGTACATGTTAACTATGTACTGCATAGTTTAAGTGTTGCATTTTAACTATGCAACATTTTAGTTTATGGATTGCATTTTAACAATGCAATTTAGTTTAGGGGTTGATGGGTTGGATTTTAACTATGCGATTTAGTTTAGGGCGTTGCATCTTAACATGCAATGCGTAGTTTGAGTGTTGCATTTTAACTATGCAACGTTTTAGTTTATGGATTGCATTTTAACTATGCAATTTAGTTTAGGGCGTTGCATCTTAACCATGCAATGCGTCGTGTAAGTGTTGCATTTTAACTATGCAACATTTTAGTTTATGGATTGCATTTTAACTATGCAATTTAGTTTAGGGCGTTGCATCTTAACCACGCAATGCGTAGTTTAAGTGTTGCATTTTAACTATGCAAGGTTTTAGTTTATGGATTGCATTTTAACTATGCAATTTAGTTTAGGGGCTGCGCTACGCTGGGCATTGTTGTCGTGATCTAAGTGTAGGGATGAATGAAAGTAATATGAATGTTTTGAAAACAGAAAGTTGCTTGTATTCATTCATCGGTTTGGCTAGATAGCCTTCAATACAATTGAAAAGTAAATCACATGTAACATCTTCTTAGCTGCGCCGCGTTCCATGTGCGCGGGACAGGCTTTTCCTCCAGCGTTGCTAGCTTGTATGCCTTTTTGCCAAGAACTTCCGCAATGCGGTAGGGTCCTTCCCAAGTGGGTGTCAATTTTCCTTGAGGTACTACGCCGCTTGCCTCGTTGTTTCGGAATACGAAGTTGCCTTCTTGGAAGACGTTAAGTTTGACTTTGGTGTTGTAGTATTTTTCTAGTTGCTTCTTGTAATTTGCTTCTTTTATAGCTGCCAAGTCTCGGCGCTCTTCCAGCAGGTCTAGGTTGAGGCGCTGTTCTGATTCATTGTTCGTGCGACTTGCGGAGAGGACTCTGGCGGAGGGGCAGCCGATCTCCGCTGGGATCATAGCTTCTGAGCCATACGTCAAGCTGAATGGGGTTTTACCCGTGCTTGTCTTTGTGAGTGTACGGTTCGCCCATAGCACGTTGGGCAACTCCTCTGACCAGGCTTTCCCTTTAGTGCCAAGTCTTGATTTGATGCCCTCTACCAGGCTGCGGATAGCGCTCTCCACTTGGCCGTTGCCTTGTGGGTGCGCAACAGAAGTAATAACTGGTTGGATGTGCAGATCATCATACCATTTCAGTAACCCTTTGTCCGCGAATTGGTTTTCGTTATCCGTGAAAATCGTCATAGGCAGGCCAAAGCGGCAAATAATGAATTCCCAAATAAATTTCTTTATGTGGTTCGCTGTAATTTCTGCGAGCGGTTTGGCCTCTACCCATTTGGTGAAGTAATCGATAGCGACTACTAGGTATCTTCTTTTGCCAGTTGTCATTGGAAACGGCCCCACGATATCAATTGCCCATTTTTGAAATGGCCAGGTGAAGGTTACTCAGATTAGATCGTTTTTAGGGCGAAGGGTATTGGGCGCATGGCGTTGGCATGCGTCCAGGTACGTGCCTGGCCAGCAGTATCCCGCATTCATGATTTTGGCAACCACCATACGCGGCCTTGCATGTATCCCGCAAATTCCTTCATGTATCTCACGAACCAAGTAATCTGCGTCGTCCGCATCAACACACCTCAAGAGCGGGCCCATGTAAGATTTTCGATACAACACTCCATCTTGCATTTGATATTGGAAGGCTTTGTGTTGTATTTTCTTTGCTTCAACTCGCTTGTCTAGGACTGCGCCTGTTGTGAGGTATGACACAATTGGTGTCATCCAGCTGTCAACACCCGTTTGGATGACATGGACTTCCTTGGGTGGAACCGACGGCTCTTGCATGATTTCTACTCGGACCTCTTTTGCTAAATGGCCGAAACTGGAAGATGCCATTTTCCTTAGAGCGTCCGCCGGCTTGTTTTGACTGCGGCTGATATGGACGACAGTGCAGCTTGCAAAGTTAGCCATGAGTTCTTTGACTCTTTGGAGATACATGACCATTGAAGGGTCTTTCACTTCATACTTTCCTGTTATGTGTCCCGCAACCAACATCGAATCAACATGCGCAACTACGTGCTTGGCGTTCAGCTTTTGTGCCATGCGCAGTCCTGCAAGGATTACGTATGTGAATTACGCGCCTTCTGGACTTATGATCCGCAGGCCAGCTCCTGCATCGTCGGTATAAAGATCCCAAATGGCTTTGTCATCGCATGTTGGTTGCGGCTCTTTCTCTGCTTTGCATTCTTCAATATTTTCTTTTGGCACTTCTACTATGAAATCAGCTAGGACTTGGCTTTGAAAGCACATTGTTCAGCTTGTAATCACTCAGCACATTGATTGGGGGGCCTTGGAAGTACCTGCGCAGTCTGCGCGAGGCATGAACCAGTGCCAAGACCAGCTTTTCCATAGTGGAATACCTTGTCTCTACGTCCGTTAGGACTCTACTAATGTAGTAAACTGGGGTTTGTACCAACTTTCGGTCGACCATCAGTACCGCGCTTACTGCCTTCTCTGTTGCGCAGAGATACATCATTAATGGTTCTTTTGGGAGCGGGGCAGTGAGTGTTGGTAGGTCCATTAAGCATGCCTTCATGTCTTGAAACGCTCTTTCTGCTTCAGCAGTCCACTTGAACTTGTTTTTCTTCAAACAACTGTTTAAAGTTTTGATGAACGGGATTGATTTACTTGCGTGGTGAGACAAGAAGCGGTTGATTGCGCTATTCAGTGTTTGCACCTCTTTCAATGTTGATGGAGATGGCATCTGCGCAATATCTTGGATTTTTTTGGGGTTCGGGCGGAATCCATCTTTGGTGACAACCACCCCTAAGAATTTCCTTTCTTCCATGCCGAACGCGCATTTGCTCGTGTTGAGCTTCATGTGGATCTCGCGCAGATGCTTGAAAGTTTCCTTGATGTCCTTCAGCATTTGGTCTTCTTCTCGGCTCTTAATGACTAGGTCATCCACGTACACTTCCAAGTTCTTGCCGATTTGTTGCGCAAAAGTGCGATCCATCGGTCGTTGGTACGTGGCACCCGCATTCTTTAGGCCGAAGGGCATCTTGGTGTAACAGAAAACTCCCTTGTCTATTTTGAAGGCTGTTTTATCCTCGTCCACCAGCGCCATTTGAATCTGGTGATAGCCTTTGTAGGCGTCCAGGAAACACTTGAATCTGTAGGGCGCTAGGGAGTCGATTTTGAGGTCGATCTCCGGGAGGGGATAACAGTCCTTTGGACATGCCTTGTTTAGATCAGTGTAGTCTACACACATTCGCCACCCACCGTTGCTTTTTGTGACCATTACTGGGTTTGCAACCCAGGTTTGGTATTCGTTTCTCTCAGAATCCCTGCTTTTAATAGCTCGTCCACCTGCTCGTTCATTGCTTTCATTTTTTCAGCACCCATGCTTTTGCGCTTTTGCGCAATGGGTTCGACAGAGCGATAGGTGTTAATCTTGGGTTGGGCTAGTTCTCGCGGGAATCCCACCATGTCTGTTGGTTGCCACGCGAAAACATCGATGTTCTTCTTGAGCAGTTGCTTGAGGTGGTCTCAGATATTCTCTGAAATAACTGGTCCCAGCGTGATTGTTTGTTCTGGGAACTTTGGATTGAGGATCCACTTTGCGGGCTCAGTGCGTGGGCTTGCTTTCAACATTTTTGCTGGGTGGGGCTCCTCCGTCATGGCGCATTCCATGTTAGCCCATACAATTGCCACACCCGTTGGGGTGGGAAAACCGATGGCACCGTGGGGTGGTGAAGGTACCATGTTGTACGCCGCCATGGAGTCGCACCCCAGGATGATGTCATATTTTGATTTTGCTGGGATAACGAGGAAGGTGACTTCTTCAGTTCTTGAATGGGCTTTTTCTCCTAGAGTGAGGCGGAAAGAGATTTCTCCCAGTGGAGTTATCACCTCATTTGAAAATCCCATGATCGGAGAGTTGATCGGGCGCAGGCGTTGCTTGTCTTCATCATCTAATAAGTTGAAGCATTGCTCATACATGATATCGGAATTGCTTCCGGTATCCATGAATGCGCGTGTGGTCCTATAGTGATCGAAGAGAGCTGTGATAACTAAGGCGCGAGTGGATGATGGTCCGCCTTTGACTATTGGAAAACAAACTTGTTGCTCCCTCCACTCCGCGCTTTGCTCGGTTTTCCGCTTTTGATGCCTGTGCCTGTCACTATGAATCATCATGCTGATGTTCTTGATTTTCTTTAGAGGCGGCTCCTCGTTTTGCTTCCGCTCGACATTTTTTAGTAAATGTCCGAGTTTTCCAGATTTTAGTGCGTCTTCTATGGCTTGCTTGAGCTGCTCACATTTGTCTGTTTCATGGCCTATGTCTTGGTGATAAGCACAATACTTGCTGGGGTCTAAGCCCTCTCTCCTCTTGATGACTCTTGGTTTGGGAAAATCGACATTTTCAGTGGCCAAAACCTGCCCTGGCGTCTTTATCAAAAGCGTTCAGGAGTTATGGCTTCGCCTTCATGCTCTGTGGTCAGATGACGTGTTACCCTTGTATTCTTGAACCTCCGTGGGCTTGGTTTCTATCTGGGTGGCTCCATGAAGCCTGTTCTAGACAGAACCTTTGCCTTTTCTGTCATGCTTGTTGTTTCTATTGCGCACAGCTTGGGCCTGTACATCTGTGTATTGTGGGGCTTGGACCCTGTTCCAGACTGATAGCTCTCTTTCTGTTTTTGCGTATGTCTTGGCGCCTCACATGATCTCCTCCCATGTGTTTGGCATTCCTGTGCAGCCCGCCAAGGTTCGGATTAATGGGTCGCACCGCACCCCTTGTTTGAAGGCTGCTTTCATGACCTCAAAACCAATTGGTCCAATTTTGAGGGCTTCTCGATTGAACCTTGTAATGTAGTCTTCAATTGACGCGTTGTCACGTCTCCTTACTTGTAGGATGTCCGTGGAGTCACGTTCTATTCTTTTGTTTTGACTGAAGTGATCAGAAAACTTATCAGTTAGCTCTTGTAAGTTGTCTATTTTCCCATTGGGTAGGCTATCAAACCATACCCATGTAGCACCCGTAAGTGTATGCGCGAACATGTGGCACCATGTGGGCAAGCTCCATCCCGCGCATTTTCCTGCTACTTCAAAGCTTAGTAGGTGGTCATCAGGATAGCCTGTGCCGTCGAATTTTTCCAAGTTACTTGGTATCTTGGTTCTTGGAGGCAGCGGGGTAAGTGCAATGCGCGGTGTGAACTTGGACTTTTCACTGAAAGATGGGGGGTAGTATGGCTGCGTGAGGTCGTCTTCACCGGACAATGAGTGTCCTCGATCAACAGTGTTGGTCAAGGGCTGGCTTATGTCACGGTGAGAATGACTCTGTGACTCGTCGGAGTCCTCCCTCCAGGTAGGGTTAGTGAGATGGTTGCTTCCGCCATTATGCCCCGCGGCTCTGGATGGCCCTTCTGACATAGTGATGGGCCTTCCTTCGCTGAAGGAGAGGGCGTGGGAGGCTTCTCGGAGTTGTTGCTCTTTGAGTTTTTGCATGTAGGCATGTTTCAGAGCTTCCTTTTGCTAGGCGTACCATACCTCCGGACTAACCATCGGCGTTGCACGACCAGCTGGGGAAGTCTGGTTGTTGTCTGTAGCAAAATGAAAAGATGGGGTCTGCCTAGTCCCTGAGAACGGGGTATGACCAACATCTGTGATGTTTAGTTGTGCTTCTGGGGTATCGCCAAGCTGGCCGGTGCTTGCCTGAGCAGCACCGGTGCCTGAGGTACCGCCGGTGAAAGAAGGTGGTAGAGGTAGAGAACTCATAGTTGGTGTTATAGAAAGATAGAAGTTTTTAAAGATTGCAGTTCTATTACGCTCAAATTATGGATGGCGCCAATGAAGAAACACTGATATAACAATCTATAATATGAGCACAATAAGAGAGATATTTGTATTAATGATCATGATTATTACAAGAACTCAGACACAGATTGTTACAGCGCTTCGACTATAATCTATCTTTCTCAACTATAGACAATTCTCTAAAGATTTCTCTGCCAAGTGTTGAATGGATCTTTTCCTAAGGGAGAAGAGGTATTTATAGGCCTTCGAGATCCTCTATGATTAGCTGGATTGAGAATGACAGCTGTAGCGTACGATCGTGAGCCACGATCGCTCTCGGCACTGGCTTCCCCAGATTGGTCCACGTGTCCTGTGTCTGTCCTTTCTGTCCTTTTTCAGTCCTCGTACCTGCAGGTGATCATGGGCAAGGAATAATGGCCTGTGATTGGCCACATGTCCCTTTCATTGTCGGATCATGGCTGGCACATTCAAGGTTGCATGCGCAGTCTTCTAGAAGTCCACGTCAGCTTGGTGCGCTGTCATGCGTGGAGATGTGGAGCCGTGCGCACGCGCGAGTACATATCGCTTCAGGGAGTAACTGTAAGAAAAACAGAATTGGTTACAAGCAATTACTAGTATTTAGTGTCGCAATTTTAAAATATTTATAATAGAGATTGGAAATTCAAATGTTTGTTTATCTACGTTAATCTACAAGGATTAAAAGATTGGAGCAAAAGATTAAACATAGAAAGATGTGATAATATGAGAACATGAAGAGTTCCATTTGCTAATATATTCCACACACTCTCAAGGTTACGCATGTAAACGAACCAAATAATTAGTGGACGAAAAGTGAGATGTTCGTTTATGTTCATTTACTTAAAAAAAGGAACAAGTAAAACTCTTTTTATTCATTATGTAAACAAACGAACGTAAACACATGTCATGTGTAGTCATTTATTTTGTTGAACTTTTATTTACATTCTTTCATTTATTTTTCTTAGTTTTCATTCGTTTAGTTTGCTCATGTTCATTCGTTTATATATTCATTTTGTTTTTAGGCCCATTACAACTTTCGTTTAACAAACAAAACGAACATGCCTAATTATACCTCATTCATAGCAAAACTATTTGTGAAGACTATATATAAGGTGGATGAGACGTGGGCAAACATTTCCCAAGATACAGAAAAGGCCTCATGCCCTAAAAACCTTTCCATTTTTTGTGACGAACCGAACGATGTGTTCATATTTGTTCATTTAACTCTAACCGAATACCAACACAAACACGCACATATAATCGAACACAATTTTTTTTCGTGTCCGTTTGTTAAGAAAATGGGTATGTTCGTGTTCGTTCATATTTGTTTGTTTAAAACCTAAACGAACATATATAAAAATTAAACAAACATAAGTGAACAAACATAAACGAACACAAATGAATGTAACTGAACAAACATAAACGAACATAATTCAACATTAATGAACACAAATGAACAAGTCTAATATATTACAATTAATTCAAAGCCACATATTAATTAGGGTTCATACATACTAACAATAAGTAGTTTTTTATATACATATTAAATAAGTGATCATTTGCAATAAGTTCAATTGGGAAACCCATTTTTTATACTAGAAAACCCAATTACTAATTGCTTATATTTATATAAGTAGCTAGAAAAGCCTATTTTATATTTATATTTTATAAATACAACTACTTAAGTATTAATTGAAATGTAAACAAACAACCATAAGCAAACATAAATAAACAAATATAAATGAATGAACACAATGTTTGTTCCTTTAATTAGACGAACAAATTTTTTTTGTTTGTGTTCTTTCGTTTATTAAATAAATGAACTTTCTGCCGAATAAGTTCACGATTTGTTCACGAACGTTTAGTTCATTTACAGGCGTACATGTAGCTCAAACAATTTTTTTTATGGTTAACATATATAGTCTTTTTTGCGAGGAAAAAAAAAAGGAATCTTGTGGACAAACAAAGAAAATGCTACAACTTTAATTTGAAAAACCAATTCAACTACATTTTTTCTATTAAAAAAAGCTAAAATTAATGGCATAAAACTAAATGTCACTAGAAGTGTGTGGTAAACAAATATGCCATACGTAAAATGCCACTAAAAACACTAGTAGGAACCCGCGCATTGCGGTGGTGTTAGCTAGGTTTGCGGGTGTTTTGATTTGGTTGTCAGATTGAGGATGCATAATATGTTGTTTCAGGGTGTAACAGATGTTATAACGATTATACATGGCATAAGAATAGTGGTTGTAACATAATTTGTAGATGTTGTTGGTCGTTTCTAGACATGACATAATTTGTAGTTGAACTCATTGTTGCTTGTTTCTAGACTCCTCTTGACAAAAACTTTAATTCCGAATTAATGACTTCCAAAGAACTATTAAAGCACCCATATGATCATGTTAATAATACGCATAAGCAAAAATAACATTCAAATGTATGGTTTTTTAACTATATGCCATGTTTCCTCATCTAACTTAAGCATACATCGACTGATTGACATCACTTAACTTTACCCTCTAGTGTTATCATAATTGTCACAAGACTATAAGGGATCTATGTTTCCTAAGCACAAGGCGGAAAAAAGGCTCACGCCCAAGACAAAAAATGGAAACCAAAAGTGCAATAGTAAGAAAATTAAGAAGTTGCACAATAGGCATTAGAAATTCAATAAAATTTCTTTTTGGAATGGCAACGGCAACTTTATTCCATCAAACATCCAGTTCAATATGGCAAGTTGCTATAATGAAACACATATGAAGAAAAGTTTGAAGCAAATTACAATAAATAAAGTATGACTAAACTAAATCAAAATGTCGTCATTCCTCCCAAGTTAGGCTTGTGGTTCTTGGTCAGATCACTATCCATTCATATGTCGTTACCTTTATCTCTTCAACCGCCTTGTATATGGAGACGTTTCTACCTTTGAAAATTGTTTCGTTTTCAAACTCCATATAGTTCATAATACGAGCAAATAGACAACATGTAATACGTTCTTTCTTTTTGATGAGGCAGCCACCCATTCACACATTGTATATGTTTAGCCACCAACCAATGTCTACTGAATATAAGCAAAAAGCAATATTTCGACATACAGTACAGAGTACATTGATCGAGGTGAAAATCCTAACAATAACTTAAAATAAAAACCTGATTAAAAATCCACGGAAGTAAGTAACCTGTAACTTCATTCAAGCTTGTTGTGTACTAATCGATCCTCCCATGGCCTCCTTCAATACTTTCTGAATGATTACACATGTATAACGATTGAATTGAAGTTCATAAGTTTGGAAGAAGAAGAAGAGGAAGAAAGACGATCAAATCGAAGTGTGCAGGTTTCGAAAAAATAAGAACAACGAACGATTAAAACGAATCGGCCGATTAAATTCATGTCTTTAATGTGAGGGTAATTACTCCTTCAATTCGCTATCGATTGAGATTCGCCCCACTTTGAATTTTGCTTTGAGTCCCATTCAATTGGTCTTGAGAGTGAGGGAAATTGAAAACACAAAGATGCGGCCGATCAAAATTGGCGTCTTGAAAGAATCCAAGAGACGCGTCTTACACATGGGATGCTGTAAGTGGTTCTACATAAAGGTTTAAAACTTATTTTGTTATCAAGTAACTATTTTAACCATAAGGGAGATGTATTTATATTAGTTATAATAAAATAAAATAAAATTAAAATAAAAAGCATAAGTTAATTATTGTTTTCAATTACTACAAAGTTATTTAATAGTTGCATTAAAATTGTCTTGTTAATATAATAAAATTACAATTTTGCCCATATTGGCGATTATAAAATGACTTCCTTGCCCGTCCATAACTCACTATATAGTAATAGTTGTGTACCAATCGATCCTCCCATGGCCTCCTTCAATACTTTCTGAATGATTACACATGAATAACGTTTTGATTGAAGTTCGTAAGTTTGGAAGAAGAAGAAGAGGAAGAAAGACGATCAAATCGAAGTGTGCAGGTTTCGAAAAAATAAGAACAACGAACGATTAAAACGAATGAGCCGATTAAATTCATGTCTTTAATGTGAGGGTAATTACTCCTTCAATTCGCAATCGATTGAGATTCGCCCCACATTGAATTTTGCTTTGAATCCCATTCAATTGGTCTTGAGAGTGGGGGAAATTGAAAAGACAAAGATGCGGGTGATCAGAACTGGCGTCTTGAAAGAATCCAAGAGACGCGTCTTACTCATGGGATGTTGTAAGTGGTTGTACATACAGGTTTAAAACTTGTTTTGTTATCAAGTTACTATTTTAACCACAATGGAGATGTATTTATATAAGTTATAATAAAATAAAATTAAATTAATATAAACTTTTGGGGTGATACTTGGTTAAGAGACGCTCCTCACCGTGCCTTATACCCCAACCTCTTTAGACTTGAAAGACACAAATGGGTGGTGGTTTCCCAACGGATACAGCTTGTTAATAATTCGCAGATTCTGTAGTGGGATTGGCGTGCTCCTCCGTCTTCGAATGATGAGATTGCTGAATTATTTCAGCTACTTATTGATGTGTACAACCTATCCTGGAGGGGAGGAAGGGACCAGTGGAAATGGAATGTTGAGAGGGACGGACTGTTCCCTGTCTCTTCGGCTAAAAAGCTGATGGCTAGCACCATTCTGGGAGATATCGGGCCTTTGGTTAAGTGGAAGAGTTAGGTTCCACTCAAGTGTAAAATCATGGTGTGGAGAGTAGTGCACAATCGGCTTCCTACTATTAAAGAGCTCATAAAACGTGGTGTTATTGTTCAACAACCGGAGTGTAGTTTTTGTCAAGGGGAGACGGAAACAGCCTTACACCTTTTCACGGGATGTTTTTATGCGCAGGAGGTGTGGTTTAGAATTGAGGCTTGGTGTCGGTTAAACCATAGTTTTGCTTTCGACGTCTCGGACCTTGTTCTCATGCCGGAGATCCATAAAATGCCGAAAGATAAGAGGTTCATCTTCAAAGGTATCGTTTACACTACGCTTTGGATTATGTGGAATGAGCGCAATGATCGGATTTTCATCAATAAATAACGAAGGCCTATAGAGATTGTAGAGAGCGTTAAGTCGATGGCATATTTCTGGTTCCGTCATAGGTCTAGATACAAAGACGTCGATTGGTTAAAATGGCGTTGCTGTCCTTTGGATTGTTGATGTATTTGTTGGTTTGCTCGTAGGTACTTGCTTTGAGGACGCTTCGAGTTTGTGGTAATGAAATTCTCTTTCAAAAAAAAAGCATAAGTTAATGTATTGTTTTTAATTACTACAAAGTTATTTAATAGTTGCATTAAAATTGTCTTGTTAACATAATAAAATTACAATTTTACCTATATAGGTGATTATTAAATGACTTCCTTACCCGTCCAGAACTCACTATCTATACTTTCAATAATAGGAGAGTCGTGAGTGACGTCCGAAAGCTGACGTGTCAATAGCTCAGGCAGGCCACCAATGCCTGTGTGATGCAAAACCTGACGTCACGAACCGCCTTAAAATATTCACAAATAATACGTGGGCCACGTTAAAGCACCGCTGTTGTTGACTTTAAAAACATTCGTTTGGTAACCATACTCAACAGCGGTAAGAATCCCACTTGCCTCAACAGCTGATGTGAACAGCTGTTTAGTACATATTCAGCCCTTGACTTTTTGAAGTTTTAAGAGGGAAATTTTGAATTAACATTGGGAAGTGTGATTTGTGCAGCTATATAATGATTATTATCTCAGATGCATTCCTTATACACAACCATTTTCGTTCACAAATTAATTTATTCATAAAATCTCCTCTCGAATTCTTTCTTAAAATCTTCTCGATGGATCTTCATAACAAAATTCATAGTTTTATTTGTGATCTGAATCCATCCAAAGATATCTGGTGTTTGAAGGTTCGTATCATACGAAAGTGTAAAGAAAGTTTGAAGATAGAAATGATATTGATTGATGAGCAGGTAATGTAATTTTTTTTATCAGCTTTTTTTATATGTTCTTATTCATGATATAAATACAGATTGTTTCTGTGATGTTTTTCGCTTACTTTATGTTATGGTATTTGAGTTCTTTGGTTGATGTTTAGTGGAAATAAAGTTTTAACATGGAAATGGTATTGATTGATCAGCAGGTACTGTAATTTTTCTCTAAGCTTATTTTCCTTGATGTTTTCTTATGTTTTTCGGTTAGGTTATGCTATTAAAGCTGTTGTCGTTGATATTTTGTTTTATATTTATTTTCAGGGTGATAAGATTCAAGCGTTCATAAAGAGTCCTTTGATCCACATTTTTGACCATCAACTTCAAGAAGATGATGTCGTTATTCTATCTAAGTTTGGTGTCGGTGAAAACAAGGATCCATACAAAGTTGTAGCACATGATTATAAGATCAACTTTTATCGTTGTACGACTGTTCGCCATATTGTTGGTTGGCAAGGTGTTGAGTATGGATTTAATTTCATTGATTTTAAAGATATTCTTAAAGGCGAAGCGAAGGAACTTTTGTCTGTTGGTTTGTTTCTTACTTTAAATTTAATATTGAGTATATTAAAAATTCTGTGTTTATGTTTTGAATTATATGTACATTTTATACATGTTGCCGGTTGTCTTATTTGGTATGGTTCTTTGGATGTGTTTGGATGACCTCCTAAATAAACTAAAAGGATGAATTTTGATATTCAAGACTTGGAGTAAGCGTTTCCTTGTTTTTTGTTTGTAAATTATTGTTGTTACTTTCATTTTTTTTAGTTCTTTCATTTGTTTAGTGGTGATCTAATAAATCAACCAAATCATTATTTAATTCTTATATTTTTTTATTTATATTTAACTATGTTTGTGTTTTGATTCTATGTAGTGATACGATATTGCGATGTACTATGTGGAATGTTTATGCAGAGCAGTTTAACAAATTCATTTCTCAAAACGCTGGAAATTTATAGTTGAAAGTGACAACTTTGGAACCCGAATGTTTCTGAATGTAGATTAAATTGAGGTGAAGGAGTTAAGAAGGAGGTACACTGTCATTTTTTTATGGATTTATAATTAAATTGAAATTTTTTGTTGTCTTTTATTAATTCTACCTATTTTTTAGTCTTATATTGAAGCAAGGACATGATGCTGCTTCTACTTCTCAAACAGATGTTTCAGAACACTCTGTTTATCCATTGGTTCAGGAATTCATTGTTGGTTCAGAAAAAAAATGTGTTGACGAGCTTATGAAGATTGATATGGTTTTAATATTTATTGATTATGATTAATATTTGTTCTCTTTATTAGAGCTTTTTTGTTAAGTAATATAGTCTTTATTTCTATTTTTGTGCAGCCAATGTGTTGTGTTGTGTTGTAGTTGCGACAATTAAAATTCTGCAAGAAGGCTATGGTTGGTTTTATGATGCGTGTCCCAGATGTTTTAGCAATGTGATTACTAAATCAAAATTCTTACAGCTTCATGAAAATGTTACTGAAGAAACTCTCAAATTGCCTGTTTCTGCTTTGTTTTGTTCCAAGTGTGAATGTCATTGTACCTCCGTTGTTACAATGTACTTAGATCTAATTAAGTACAATTTATTTTTTATATAATCTGATTGCTTTTTATGAACCTGTATGTATATTTTTTAGATAATATTTTCGTCTATGTGTTTCAGGTTCAAGGTGCATGTCAGGGTTCAGGATGAGACTGGTAGTGTATCGTTTGTGATGTTTGAACGAGATGTTATGAGAGTTGTCGGATCATCCGCAAGTCGTATAAGAGAAAGGCGGTTGAAGCTTGGTGATAGTGAAAGTTTTCCTCAAGAATTGTTTCACTTACTTGATAAGATGCTGGTTTTTAAAATTGATGTTTCTGAATATAATCGACTGCAATGTCTACACAGTCATGAAAATATGTGATAATCCAATCGTAATTTCTGAGTTAATTGCTGTTCATAGTAATGGATATTGTAATGTTGATGAGGTATTAAATTAAACGCATTTTTAGGAATTGCTTACTATAAAATGATGTCTTAACAGTTTAGGTTGTATGTTTGGTTTGTATGTACAATGTTTAGGGCAGCCAGGTAGATTGTGATTTTAAATCAGTTAACCAAGCAGAATGTGAGGAAGCTGATAGCCAACTGATGTTAAAGGTGAGTATTTTTTTGTAACTTGATTAAGATGTTTTTAAGTTTTTGTTGTTATATATCATATCATTATTTGTTGTTTTGAAATATTTGAAGGATGTTGTGTCTGTTACCGGTGATTCTTCTGCCGTCGATGCTGGAATGGATTGTACTATAACTCCCAATGGAAAAAAAAGTTTTTGAAGATTATGATAAACTAAATGTTGGTGATTTATCCTCCTCATGCAAAGGACCGCGGAAGGAGCGATCTAAGCCTAAGAGTTTTCAACTTTTTAATTTTTAAATTTCAATTTAGTAGACAACAATTTATTTTTAATAATATTATGATGATTGTATTATAGTTGGTTGTATATTAGTTTGAATGGAACTACATTATCAATCATAACTGGTGCTATTTAATATTATTGTAGCTATAACAGATGCTATTCAATATCATTATTAGGAGAACAGATGGTAGTTAGTATCATCAGAAATATAACAGATGGTATAAAAACAGATCATATATTCATTCTCAGTCAATAGCAGCAGAAATATAGCAGATGCTATTTAAACAGATGTTATATTTAATTGTCAGTGTTTACAAACTGTTGTTATCAGCCTCTTCCTTTTCTGTTCTTGATTCTGATGGATTACTTTGCCCGATCATTTCCCCGAATCTGCCTGTCATAATATCATCTATTGAGAACAGAGTTTTTTGTTTTTGTTTTATCGAGCTGGTTGGTCACCATCATCATAATTTGCCTTTCTTTGTAGAGTTGGATCAAGTTTTCTTCCTTCCTGTAGCTTTTTGTAGCAATCCATGAGTTCATATTCCTTCCAAAGATGAATTTGTGTCATCTTTCCCAAACCAGCAGCCACCAGCTCTTTTCATATTATTTTTAACGTTTCCCTTTTTTCAGTGTCAGTTTCTTTTCCCTTCTTCCACTTTGGTGGACGTTGTTTGCGATTAGGTTCTTTAGCCATCTCTTTAATTCTGTTAAGTTCACTCTCTAGTTCCTTAGAATCCCAATCAGCAAATCGACTTCTCTTGGCTGTGCAAGTTTTAGTTTTCATTATCTCATTAAGATATCCTTTTCTCAAAATGTTTTCTATATCAGAGTCAAGTTGGCTATTAGACACTATCTTTGACAGGTTACTTGAGTATTCTTCTAAAATTCTTACTTTGCTGTATAAATCCTGTAAAATTAGTGATTCTTCCCTGTCAGTTTTTCCAACACTTTTCGTCTTTGAAAGCATATCAGCCTGTTCTTCTTTCAACTCCAAATACTTCTTAATATTCTGCGGCTTTTCAAAACCTTCAAGAGACTTGAAGGACAGTGACGATGGATCACGTGTTGAGTAGAAAGAGTCTATCTCAGGTTTTACTGCTTCTAAGTCAAGGACAAGATCTGAAAGTCCTGGTGTTCTGAAAATAGATGTTTCATCTGTGGTGGTAACATTAGTTTGCACATTTTGGACTTGTACAGATGTTGTTTGGATTGTTGTTTTGTCTGGTATTTTTGTGGTTTCTTGAACATGTGTTCTTTGTACTTTTCTTCTGTTTGAGGAGCCTATATCCTCGTGTTGCATTTGCTGCTCTTTTCTTTTTTTAATCAATGCGACAGCATTTGCTTCTCGCTTCTTTTTCGCCTTCAACTTAAGTAACGGCTCTTTCTCTGCCTTTTGGTTTGCACTTTCATCAACTCTCTTACCTAAAGACACTGTAGATTGATTTTCAACAGTTGTAATGACTAGAACAGATCCTGGATTATCAGCTGTTTGCACATTAGTAGGTTTTGGTGTCTTTGGTTGTGCTTCCTTCTCAGCTGGCAGGTTTATTAATTTCTGATGTGTTTTGTTCTTCTTTTCGGCTTCATTATTATTTTCTTCATCTTGCTCATAAATTGTTGTTGGGGCAGAGCCAGTGGTCTTTAGTAGATGATTTTTGATGGCTTTGATGTCAGCTTGAATATCTTTGTATCTAGCGTCCACCATGTTTCTTATCAATGCCATGTGTGAATTATGATTAAGGTCAGCCATTTGTTTGTGAGTTTGGATAATTGGGACAACGTGTTCCCATATGTTACTTGCAATAGATGCTGGTGTCCCATTGTATAATTCAATCAATTCTTCCATTGAAGATTCAAGTTTGCTGACTCTGTCCGCCAATTCTTGATTTTCCAAGTTATCAGATTCAATAATAGGATTATCGGAAATCATACCAGATGTGGTTATGGTATTTGTTTCAATCAGGTCAGTTGAGTCACTGCCAAAGGAGGTGAATGCTTTTTTTTGTTGGTTTTTCGGACTTCCAGCCGGTACAGAGTCCACAATTATAGTGTTAACAGTTGTTACCATTGCAGTTTCAGTTTCTTTTGGTTGTGCATTCTCAGTTGTAGGAATTGGAGAGGAAATGGTATCTGTCTAAGTTTCTGATGCAGCTTGAAACAAGGGTTCAAAACCAGTTGCAGTTGTAGAAGTAGGCTGTGTAACAGAAGGTTGTGGTTTTGTTGCAACAGTTGTTTTGATTCTTTTTGGCAGTTTGGATTTACCTTTATTTCTTGACTTACCTGTTGTGTTTTCTACACTAGTTGTTGTAGTCTCTTTGACAGCAGTAGTAGCAGTTGTTTCAGAAACAGGTGTTGCAACGACAGATGTTGAAACTTCACTTTGTTTGCTTTTAAATTGCAACATTTTTGTTAAAGTTTTTTCTGACAAGCTTTTAATTTCCTTTGGTTCACCTTTTTTAAAATTTTCTTCAGTCAAAATGTTTTTCAAATATAAGCTTATCAGTCTGGGATAAAGTAGGAATGACTTACTTTGACTTGAGTTTATGCCTTTGAAATTGCGAATAATATATGAGAACACAGCCTTGGATAAATTGTAATCATTGTTTGTTAAAATTGCATAACCAAGATACTGTATGTTCAAAGGTATTTCATTAAAAGAAGTTGTTTTTGCGGATAGACAAATAAGAAGGGTATGGAAGAAAAACTTCATTGGTGGGGGAAAATCGGGTTTCATTATTGTCGCCCCAGTCGATGTTCCTGCATACCCTCTTTTAGTGAACTCTTCGTTGAGTTCATCTTTCAAAAAAGAGACTTTACCTTGCAAGTCGTTTATTGAGAATGTTGTGGAGATTGATTCTTCGGTCATCTGAATATCTGTATCTCCAATCTTCGAAACAATCTTTTTTTCTTTATCTAAAAGTTTCGTGTTCAACCAGAATTCTTGTAGAGTTTCGACATATATTGGAGCGTCAGCGGTGAGAATGGGTAGGTATTTCGAATTTGTGAGAATATCGATTATTGAGTGAAATTGTGTGTTACGTTCGTTTTTTACCAAGTATGGTAGATTGTTATGAGGGGTTTTTAATTGAAGATCCATGTAGAAGATTGAAGAAGATGATGTGAAATCTATTTAGGGTGTGGAAGAGGGAAAATCGTCTTTGTGTATTTAAAAGTCAATAAGACAGTGTTACGTTTATTTTTTAGGACAAAAGGAATGAAAAAGGGTTGCTAATATGGCAAAAAATTCGTTTTTGTGTAAATGACGTAGCATATATCTGACCAAAATTTTTTAAAGTCAACATCTTCTGTTGTTTTATTATACTGTTGAACAGTCAACAATTGTTTTTGATACAGTGTCATACAGTAAAGGAAAGATACGTTTCAACTGTAGTTGATTTTTGGTCAAGCAAATGGTATTTATATAAAAACGTATAAATATGAACTTTTATTACTAATATTATGTTATTTATACAATTTACAAAATTAATCGAAAAAAATATTTATCATGTGATAATGTGTTGTAAATCTTTCTATTGTTTATCTTATTAATTAGAAAATCCTAGGTATTTTATAAACGAATTTTCTAATAAAGATTTATGATGTTAGGCTTAATTTTAGTTTGTATGTTAATATATGTTGTAAATACTATACGTTATGAAGTTAATTTGTCCTATATAATGTATTAATAATTATGTTTTAGTTGAGTATATATATTATATATATAATTCAACATATGTTCATTCTATTTTAGCAGATTTTGATGTTATTTCAACAGACTTTTAAATATGCTTTATCAGATCTTCAGCCCAAAATATATTTAAAAATGATGTTTTGTCTTTTCTGACAATATTACTTTATTATAATTTTTATATTATTTAAATTTAATGGTTATTTTCCTCTATAAAAGTTAAAGAAATTGCAATTTGTTATCATATGTTTTTCTTTTAAGTCATTTTTACATTCTAAATGATTATTTCATTTTGACATTCATAAATAATTATCTTATTTTCAAATGCAATCCAAACACTTCTCAATAAAGTATTTCTAATAATTCGATGTTAGTGTTGAAGTTGGAATTGGTGTTCTCGGAAAACGCTTACATACAATCAATATGTATTTGCTGAAGAAGACCGGTGGTTACATAGGAAGCAAATCGGTCATAAACGTAGAATAACATGTTTTCCCCTGTTTCTTTGTATTCAATTCTGGAAAGGATTCTACCAAAGTATTTGCTGAAGAAGACCGGTGATTATATATGGAAGCAAATCTGTCATTATGTGCAAATGTAGAATAAGATCTTTATACTTTTCCTTCTTTGTTTTGAATTCTGGAAAGGATTCTACCAAAGTTAAAATTTTCGTTTTACTTTGTTTAGTCGAATATTGTAAAATGTGTTACTTTGTACTCAATAATATAGTATTTTGTTCGTATATCTTTCAATATTAGTAGTCTTTCGTGAATAGATATTTATTTTCTTTCAACAGAACTATAGAAATAGTTAGGAGATGTACATTGTTAATTTCGTAATATTTGTAAAATTACTCATTTGGAAATAATAGTTTCATTTGTTTATTTTTTTTTTGTGTATTTTTTAAATTTTTTTCATGTGAAAGATTATAAATTTAATGAAGTTGCAATGTTACATTAAAATATTATTCATTGTTTTTACTTTGCAGTATAATGTAATCGTCCTGTTAAATTTGAGCACATACAATTCATGAGATGGTGCATCTATTTCAATAGATGATTATTTAATGCCAACAGAGTTTTAGATATTTTTTAGCAGATGTTCAGATCAAAATATATTTAAAAATGATTCTTTGGGTTTTCTGTCAACAGTGTTTGATTATTATTATTTTTTTATTATTAATACTAATTAATAATATATTTAAGAATGTGTCATTTTGATATATATAATTTTCATATCTTTTTTTCATAAAGCATTTTGATTTTCTAATTTTTGACTTCATATTCATAATTTGAATATCTTTTGCCGAATAATAAATATATTAATCATTTGATGCTGCTGATGAAATTAGATAATACATTTAAAAATATAATAAGTTATATAATGTTGAAATATCTTTTGCTGAATAATAATAAATATATTAATAATGTTTGTAATAATTGTTCAATCTTTGCCGATCATATTTAAATTTTGAGGTAAACGTTTAAAGTTAATATAGAAAATTTTGTTTGTTTTATTATTTTTCAGGTATAATCATAACATATAGCTTCTCTGATAAGCTATATCTAAAAGTAAGTTAAATAACTTTATATAGAATAATCAATATTATTTAAATAATAAAATTGTGTAGTATTTTCTAATTAAATTTAGTTTAGAATATTAACAGTAGTGAGTGAAAAATAATAATGACGATGTTGAACATCGATCTCGAAAAAATAATAATCATGATTTTTATTGTTTGTCATTTTTCAAGTTTAGAAGTAGTTAATTTATTGTGTGTTGACGTGAATTTGTAAAGAGCGTCTCTAATAACATCTACTGTTAACATTCTTCATTTTTTTAATATGTGCAATAGAATATCGAATACATCTGTTCATATGTCTGTATAGATCATTAGTTGAGTTTGGTTGATTTAAATGATATTCATTTCAACAGTACTTTAATAAAAAAAAAAGAATAGTACAACACTTAGTTGGGGATAATAATGTGTTTACAAGCAAGTGTCATGTTTGTAATAATTACTTACAGGTCTTATCGGTAAGAAAATCTTCATTAAAGATTTAGATCATCGATTGTCAAAAACATGATTACTTTTTCGAAAGTTAGTTTGTTCAAATTTGGATCATTTTTTAATTTAATAATACTATTTGCTATTTGAAATTATTAAAAAATTATTTTATTATAGTAATGTTTTTTTTTAATTTGTTAAAGTAAATATTTTGTATATTATTACAAATACGAAAGTTACGTCACAATTGTACGTTTTATCAGTATTTTATATGTAATTTCTTAACTTAAATTATGTATATGTATAAGTACTATTATTATTATTATTATTTTATTATTATTATTATTATTATTATTATTATTATTTTATTATTTTATTATTATTATTTAGTTAAAGATCGTTTGTTATATCTATTGTCTATTCCGAGGCAAATTATATGAATCTTGTGTTGTAAGCCTTTTTTCATGATTTCATTAATTGATATATTAATCTTACGTTATAAGTTTCCCTTGAAGCTTCCATTATAAGATTTCTTTTATTTAAATGCAACTTTATAATATATTTGTTTAATGAACGTTTGTAAGTAAATTCATTGGATCATTTTTTAGTTTAATAATACTATTTGCTATTTGAAATTATTAAAAAAATTATTTTATTATAGTAATGTTTTTTTTTAATTTATTTTCAAAGTAAATGTTTTGTATATTATTACAAATACGAAAGTTACGTCACAATTGTATGTTTTGTCAGTATTTTATATGTAATTTCTTAACTTAAATTATGTATATGTATAAGTACTATTATTTTCCCTCTTAAAAATTCAAACCTTAGGACTTATTTGTTAAATATGGTTTTCAAACATTTTATAATATTACTTCTTTATCAAAATGAAATGATGCTACATACAAAATCTTTAGAAAAAAATATACTGATTTTGAAAAGAATTCTTATAAAATTCTTTCACATTTTGAATATTATTGATCAATACAACCAAGAATATATAATGACACAATGTTATATGTTATAAAATGAATTAATTAATAATAACTTTTGAAAATATTTACTCTCAAAACTCTTATTATTTGAAATTAAATCCGGATAATCTTCAAATTCGGAAACTCACTTCCCTAAGATATTTTAAAACTTTCCCTCTAAAAAAACTCAAAAGTTAAGGCTTATTTGTTTTACGAATCCAAAGATCTGTTTTACAACATCTGATTTACATGTAAACAGATGTATTCAATACAGCTGTTATCGAATAAAACTTCAAGCATGTTAATGAATTACTTGATTAACAATAATAACAATAAAAATATTTCATCTAAAAACTCTTAATATTTGCAATTTGCAATTTGCAATTCAACCCGCTTAATGTTGAAATTCGTAAACACGCTTACCTATAATAATTCAAAAGTTTCCTTCTAAAAAATTCAAAAGTTAGGACTTATTGATTTAAAATGTTTTTTAAATAATAATAATAATTATTATTATTATTATTATGAATTCAACCCGGTTGATGTTCAAATTCGTACACACGCTTCCATATGATAATTAAAAACTTTCCCTCTTAAAAATTCAAAAGTTAGGACTTACAATAAAAGTTATTTATTATTGAATATATAAGTTGACATTATAAATAAAAAAAATACACATATTTTATAAAAATAAAATACTCCAAAGCTAACAACTTTAATTATAAAATTTAAATTACTTATTTAATTATATTTTATAGTGTTACTTTAATAACAAATTTAATTTTGTAATAAATGATGTTGTTACAGTTCAAATTTATAATTGAAAGTTGATAAATTGTTTTTTCACCCTATAAATGGAAAGGAAATATGTATATTCATTTTTCAATCTTATATGCCTTCCCCTATTTTCAGTTTCAAACTCCGTATCCCTTAGTCATAATGGTATTACGATCAAATTTCCTTCCACAAATATTCTAAAAGATTCTTACAATTAAAGGAAAAAGGATTATCAACAATCCGTCTGCAGTGAGCTTCGAATTGTTGGTTTTTGAAGATTTATACACAAATAAAAACATCAATCGATAATTACTACATGCAAATCCTGTTTGTGAAATTTAGGCTGCATTGTTAAACTTCATGATGTTTAGCTAGAAAGGGTTGTTGATGTTTGTTTTAATTATATTTAATGCAAGTGCAACAGTTCTTAAATAGTGTCACACCCTCAAATTTCCACGAGCGGAGTTCTACCGCGAGGCGTGTGACACACCAGGATCCAAGTCAACGGTCACAATAAACGACGTCTAAATGTAAAAACATACGTAAATAAAATCATGCATAAGATTTAAAACCAACATTTGAAAGTGCGGAAGCATTTAAAGTTTACAAGTCATGAGTAAATGAAGACATGAGTTCAAAAGTTTAACATCAAAAGACATGCATAAATGATCCTAGACGCGGGTACGACTCCAGTGCGACTCCGTGCGCCTAGCTAACAGCTGCTACCTTAGCGACCTGAGAAAACATGCTAAAAGAGTCAACATATAATGCTGGTGAGTTCACAGGTTTTATTTAAACGTTTAAAACAATCCTTGAAAACCGTTACCGTTGCTGTTACTCCTATGCTTATGTGAACGCTAGCTAGGCGTTATGTGATATTACTACTACGGGTGAAACAACTGCTGACTGTGTTGTTACTGCGTAACTGTGTAACCCTTAATCCCGGACTACCGTCATCCCCAGTAGGCCCTATGTGTTTAGAGACAATATGCACCCGCCCGGCCTCCAGCCGTCGAGTGGGGTTTGTCAGTTCCCAATAGCGCTATCCACATTTCCCCGCCATATACCCATGTTAGTGGTTTCTAAGGGAATTTAAATGAACCGTATAGTAATAAGATGTGAGCCATAGTATAACATGAAAACGTGTGATAAAATAGTTTGAGCATGTTTCTCCCCCAAAAACGAAAACAGTAAAGTGTGGGGCCGTGAACTCACCTTAGGTTGCGTCTTCCGTTTATGAGTATACCGTTATGTGTATGATAGCCCCAACTAGTGGCGACCGATCATAGGATGTGTGTAAAGTTAGACTAATAACCCGTTGGGTTCATTAGTCCCTAATGTCCAGTCCATGACCATTATGTGTTTGAAAAATGCGTTTGACTGACAACCCGACTACATGAGACAAGACTCAACATCCCATTGGTGACCCGACATCCTACGTGTTCATCTTGCACAAGGTATCATACAAAATATGCAAACCACACTTAACACGTGTAAGAGTTCACCGAATCTAGCATACAGTTCAAATAACGCATAAATAAGTCCGAGCACGTGTTACCATGTTACTAGACATGTTACGGGGTTCCTAGCATGTTCCTAGGTGTTAATGTGACACCCGGCAAATTCAGGTTAACAACGTCGTCTAGATTAAAGTCTACCTTAGCGAGTCACGCGTATTTTGTACTTAACTTGGTTAGTTGAGTCGGGTTATGGTTCGGGAACTGTTATGTGAGTCTAGGGAATCATTAGATGTTGGCTTAGAGGATCGTTAGATGTCAGTCATTAACCAAGTGTACAAGGGGTGACGATTCGGAGAATCGTCAAAGCATAGGGAACATGCAAGTCTCGAGTCCCGGGAATTGGTGAACGAGTGTGAATGTGTTATTTGCAAGTGTTATGTGTTTACAATCATTATGTGACTTGTCGGTATGTGAAAATGTGTTAACATATGTTAAAACGGGGTTTAACGCGCAAAATACTTGGAACCAGACCCTGTAGGCGATTAGGGTGAGCTAATCACCTACAGGGTGGCGATTAGCTCTCCCCAGGTGGCGAGTAGCTCTCCCAAGGTGGCGATTAGGGGGCTAATCGCCTAAGGGGGTGGCGATTAGCAACCCTAATCGCCTGCAACTGGAGCCTAATCGCCTGCAACGTGGGTTACGACTAAAAACGACTATAAATACAATATTTAACCTCCTAAACATCATAACATCAACCCTAGTCGCCCCACAACTCGTCCCAACACCCACACAACCTCTGGAACACGATTTTGGATCAAACAACTTGATTTCAAGCCTATTTCATCAATCAATCATAATCTTAAGGTGTGGTTTTCATCCATGCAATCTTTTCTAACGTTTTTATTGAATCCCTAATGGTCCAGACCTGTTCATAAACACTTGTGTCTTCTGTAAATCGTTAATAATCATTATTGTGTGGATTCTAGATGCTATGCATGTTGTATGTGTAGGTTTTAATTAAAAGATAGGATTTTTATGATTCAAGAAGGATTATTAACATGATGTTAGGGTAGTTACTGATTTATAATGATGGTTTGGTATGGTAATCTGATTGATTGTTCATTAGGTTATGTTTATGCATGTTGATGTGATGATTACATGATACTTGTGTTATGTTTTAGAAACGTGGTTGCATCCAGGACTGCTAGAACAAGGTTAAACGATGCATTTTGATGTAAACATGTTTAGGATACTTGTTTGATTGATATTGGAGGTTAACACACGTTCTAGGTTTGATTTGGAGTGTTAAATGCGCGAAAAACCGGAACAGACATGCAGGTAGCGATTAGCAGGGCTAATCGCCTAAGGGATAGGCGATTAGCAGGCTAATCGCCTACCAGAATGGGCTAATCGCTTACCCTGTAGGCGATTAGCATGCTAATCGCCTGGTAAGGTGTGTTTTTGCATGCTGCATGACCCTAATCGCCTGATAAGTTCTGAAATGCATGTCACATGACCCTAATCGCCTGCAAACTCAAAAATTAGCATACCACATGACCCTAATCGCCTACTTTATAGGCGATTAGCATTCCTAATTGCCTGTTGACCAACGTAATTGCTAGTTGACTTTTCCTAATCGCCTGTACTGCTGCTGTAAGTATATTTTAGCATTCCGAGACCCGTTTTGACACCTAGGAACATGCTAGGAACCCCGTAACATATCTAATAACTCGGTAACATGTGTTCGGGTCAATAATGTGTTAATTGAACTACGTGCTAGAACTTGTTGGACGTTAACGTATGTTAAGTGTGACTGCATGATTATGTGTTTGTGAATACTAGTGTAACACGGGAAGTCTCGGGTCACCAATGGGATGTCGAGTCTTGTACGTTGGGTCATGTTAACAGTAAACGTGTTGTCAAACAAACTTGGTTAAGGTCTGGACATCTAGGGACTAACTAACCTACGGGTTATTAGTCTAAGTACTTGTAACTGTCATATGTTAGGTCGCCGCTTTACGGGGCTAGCATAGCTTGTTGACTTATTCTGTTATCTGAAGTAACGCAACCTAAGGTGAGTTTACGGCCCCACTTTACTTGGTTTTCACTTTTTGGGGGAGAAAACATGTGTTAAACAACTATTTGGTAACAACTGTCATACTATGGGTTTTCAAACGGTTTACTATACGATCTTTGGAAGTCCCGGGGGAAACCATGAATGTGCTGGTTTGCACAACGGGGAAATGTGAATAGCGCTATTGGGAGTGACCAACCCCACCCGTCGGCATGCAGCGCCGGTCGGGTGCATATTGTCTCAAACAGGAACAGGTTTACTATTCGGGCACAACATTTGGTTTGCGAGTTAGTAATGGTTTTCCAATCGTAGTAGTAATGGAACATGCGCCTAGCTAGCGTACTTGGTTTACAATTGTTATAGTATGGACAGGTTGAACTTGGAACTTTGATTACAAACCTGTAAACTCACCAGCATTTTTGTGCTGACGTAAACTCTTACATGTTTTCTCAGGTCGCTAAGGTAGCAAAGTGGAACTAGGGCGCACGCGTCTGCACGGCGTCTAGTTAGAGTTGCATGGTCTTTGAACATTAAACATTTGGTTTTATTTTGGTTATGTAACGATATTTAGCTTCCGCTGATGTTTGGGATTTTTAAACTATGTTTTTGAAATTCATTTAGTATTGTTTATTGTGATCATTGACTTGGATCCTGGTTTGTCATGCGCCTCGCGGTAAAACTCCGCAAGTGGATTTTGGGGGTGTGACAGATTGGTATCAGAGCCAATGGTTATAGTGAACTAGGACTGCATGTAGAGTCTAGTCTATAACTGAGTCGCACACACTAGATGATCACATGGTACTAAACTTTATACTGGGTTACTTATAGACTTGTCGGGGTGTCTCTAAATCATCTTACCTTTCTGTGTTACATCATCCATTCTCTCTTACTGGGTTACTTGCTTACTAGACAGTGTGGTATATTGGGGTAACTGTATACTCTTGAGATTTGTCCAAGGCTCGGACATCTCCCCTTTCCTACCTCAATAGAAACCCTTGTCATGAACTACCGTAGTATTACGGTGTATAGCTAAGAGTCTATGTCCGGTGATTTGAACTTTGAACTAGGAGAACACTTGGAGGACCATGTAGAGCGGTTTATCATTTTGGGTGCACACAAAATCATAAACCGAAATGCATGAAAACCCTAGTGAGCTCTGGGTTTGAATGGATAGTCCTGGGTTGGATCTAGCTTTGATCTTGTGAACGCTAGTGGTTATCATTGGCTGTGAAACTAAATTTGCTCGTCCTTTTTGTCAGAATCATGTCTGGAGTACGAGGAGGACGTGGAGGTAGCCGTGCTGGTGGGCGTGGTAATGGTGGTCGTGGGGGTGTGAACCTCACGCAGGAGGACTTGAATAACTTGCTGCAGGCTGCCTTCCAGCTAGGGCACAATGGCGGTAAGTTGACCTAACCACTTCTACCTCATCGGTGAACTTTGTTTACATTACCCGTGGTTTTCTTACGTGTTTCTTTACAGGTGGTCATGTTAATCCACCACCACCACCCATGTGCACCTACAAAATGTTTCGGGACTGCAAGCCCCATGAGTTTTCGGGTACTGAGGGTGCAGTAGGTTTGCTCAGGTGGTTAGAAAAAGTGGAGTCTGTTTTCCTGATGTGTAACTGTCTCCCGGAGGATCGAGTCAAGTATTCTGCTGGGTTACTCCAGGATGTTGCGTTGACCTGGTGGAACGATATCACCCAGACTATGGGTATAGGGGAGGCTTATGCTATGCCTTGGGAGAACTTTGTGCAACTGCTGAAGCGGGAGTACTGTCCCAGGGAGGAGATTCAAAAGCTGGAACACGAGGTGTGGAACCTCAAAATGTCTGGGTCGGAAATTGAGAAGTATACTGTGAGGCGGAACGAATTGGCCGTACTTTGTCCTGATCTACATGTGCCGGAATATAGGAGGATTGAGCATTATATCTCGGGTCTTGTGCCAGAAATCGCAGGGTTGGTAGCTGCGGGGAATCTTCCTACCTACTCGGAGGTGGTCCGATCTGCTCATAGAATGACTAACCTGAAGGTGAGTGAGGGTATCTTGCCTGCCAAAGGTTCAACTACTAAGGCTCCGGAGAGCAACAAGCGAAAGTGGGAAAATGAGGTGAAGAGTTCTACACCAGCACCAACTCAACAGGGGAAAAGGTTTGATAGTGGGGGTTCGTCTTCATCGGGTTCTAAGCCAAGTGGTGGTTATGCGGGAAAGTTACCAAAATGCAATAAGTGTGGACGCCATCATCATGGGGGTTGCGACAATAATCGTTGCCATCGCTGTCAGAAGTTGGGGCATTTTGCCAAAGACTGTAGGGTGACTCTTCCATCGACTCAGGCCCCAACTACTACTCCGACTTCTGCTACTCAGGGGACTGCGGGCAAACAGGGATGTTTTCACTGTGGGGAAACTGGGCATTACAAGAAGGAGTGTCCAAAGTTGAAACAGGGAGGGAACGGGAATGGTAATGGGAATGGAAATGGTAACAACAGGGGCGGAAACAGGAACGCACGTGCCTTCGTTATTGGGACTGCAGAGGCAAGACAGGACCCTGACACAGTCACTTGTACGTTTCTTCTCAACGATCGCTCTGTTAGTGTTTTATTTGATTCTGGTGCCGATAAGAGTTTCATATCTGTGGAAGTTAGTCGTTTGCTAGATGTAGTACCTGTACCTCTAGAGGCTAAATATATTATAGAATTGGCTGACGGTAAGAAGATAGAAGCTACTTGCATTCTTCGGGAGTGTCACATAGAGTTGTCGGGTTTGTCTTTTCCTATCGACCTTATGCCGGTACCTTTGGGTAGTTTCGACGTGGTTATAGGCATGGATTGGTTGTCTCTGTATCGCGCTGAGATCGTTTGTTATGACAAGGTTATCCGGATTCCTCTCCCTGATGGAGAATTTCTTTCTGTGTACGGGGACAAGAGCGGTGCTCCGCTAAGTCTCATCTCTAGCATGAAAGCCCTTAAGTATCTTCGGAAGGGTTATTCGGCTGTTCTGGCACTTTTATCTGTTTCCACTTCCAGCGAGAAGAAGATCGACGATATCCCGGTTGTACGTGAATTTTCTGATGTCTTTCCTGATGATTTATCTGGTCTTCCTCCCCATCGTCAGGTTGAGTTCGGTATTGATCTTGTACCTGGCGCTGCTCCTATTGCTCGGGCCCCCTACCGTCTTGCACCTCCTGAGATGCAAGAATTGTCTAACCAGTTACAGGAACTCTTGGATAAGGGTTTCATCAGACCTAGTTCTTCCCCTTGGGGAGCCCCGATTTTGTTTGTTAAGAAGAAGGATGGCAGTTTTCGACTGTGCGTGGATTATAGAGAGTTGAACAAGGTGACTATCAAGAATCGGTATCCTCTTCCTCGTATTGATGACCTATTTGACCAACTCCAGGGTTCTAGCTACTATTCCAAGATTGATCTAAGGTCCGGTTATCACCAGTTGCGCGTAAGGGAAGCTGATGTTGCTAAGACTGCCTTTCGTACACGTTATGGCCATTTCGAGTTCTTGGTCATGCCTTTTGGTCTCACTAACGCACCGGCGGTTTTCATGGATTTGATGAACCGCGTTTGTAAACCGTACCTTGACAAATTCGTCATCGTGTTTATTGATGACATTCTGATCTATTCCAAGAACGAGACCGAACACGAGGAACACCTGCGGTTGGTTTTGGAACTTTTGCGACGGGAACAACTTTATGCTAAGTTCTCGAAGTGCGATTTTTGGTTACGCGAAGTCCAATTCCTAGGGCATGTAGTCAATGAACTGGGAATCCATGTCGATCCAGCTAAGATCGAAGCGATCAAGGACTGGGAAGCACCGAAGACGCCAACTGAGGTGCGGCAATTCCTAGGCCTTGCGGGCTATTATCGTCGTTTCATAAAGGGGTTCTCGGAGATCGCTCAACCCCTCACCACTCTTACTCAGAAGGATAGAAAATTCGACTGGGGTGAACCACAGGAGTCAGCATTCCAAAAACTGAAGACTAAGCTTTGTTCTGCTCCTATTTTGTCCTTGCCTGAAGGCACTGATGATTTCATTGTTTACTGTGATGCTTCTATTCATGGTCTCGGTTGCGTGTTAATGCAACGCGAGAAAGTGATTGCATATGCTTCTCGTCAACTCAAGGTGCACGAGAGGAACTACACCACCCATGACTTGGAGTTGGGTGCAGTGGTTTTCGCGTTGAAAATTTGGAGACATTACTTGTACGGTACCAAATGCACCATCTACACCGATCACAAGAGTCTTCAACATATTTTCGACCAACAACACCTGAACATACGACAGCGCCGTTGGGTTGAACTCCTGAACGATTATGATTGTGCCATTAAGTACCATCCTGGCAAGGCGAATGTTGTGGCAGACGCCTTGAGCAGGAAGGAATCGACAAACCCTCGTCGCGTTCGGGCGTTACAACTCACGATCCATTCCTCTCTGCCTGATCAACTCCGTTCTGCTCAGTTAGAAGCCTTGAAGGAGGAAAATCTTAAGGCTGAAACTATGCACGGTGCCGACAAGCACCTCGAGCAAAGGCCTGATGGTCTGCGCTACTTTGCAGAACGCGTCTGGGTTCCTTTATTCGGGGGACTTCGGGAGCTGGTTCTTGATGAAGCTCACAAGTCTCGGTATTCCATTCATCCTGGTTCAGACAAGATGTACCAGGATCTAAAAATACTGTACTGGTGGCCAAACATGAGGGCGGATATAGCCTCATACGTGAGTAAGTGCTTGACCTGTGCTAAGGTCAAGGTGGAATACCAGAAACCGTCGGGTCTATTGCAACAACCTGAAATTCCAGAGTGGAAATGGGAACGGATTACGATGGACTTTGTCACACAACTACCTAAGTCACCGAGTGGGAATGATAAGATATGGGTGATTGTCGACCGTTTGACGAAATCAGCCCATTTCCTTGCTATTAAGGAGACCGACACCATGGATCGGTTGGCTCGTTTATATCTGAAAGAAGTTGTCTCTAAGCATGGGGTACCAGTTTCTATTATCTCGGATCGTGATTCTCATTTTACTTCGCATTTCTGGAAGTCTTTGCATAAGGCTTTGGGTACCCAGTTGGACATGAGTACAGCTTACCATCCACAGACTGACGGTCAGAGTGAGCGTACAATTCAAACTCTAGAAGACATGCTGCGGGCATGTGTGATTGATTTTGGCAAAGGTTGGGAAGCTCACTTACCGTTAGTAGAATTCTCTTACAACAACAGTTACCACACGAGCATCAAGGCAGCTCCGTTCGAGGCATTATACGGGCGGAAATGCCGGTCTCCTCTTTGTTGGGCTGAAGTGGGTGAGAGTCAACTCACTGGGCCTGAGCTAGTGTACGAAACTTCTGAGAAAATCGTACAGATTCGTAACCGATTGGCAGCGGCACGGGATCGACAGAAGAGCTATGCTGACCATCGCCGTAAGCCATTGGAGTTTCAAGTTGGTGACAAAGTACTTCTAAAGGTTTCACCATGGAAGGGCGTCATACGCTTTGGGAAGTGTGGCAAACTTAACCCACGATATGTCGGTCCATTTACGATCCTGGAACGGATCGGACCGGTGGCATATCGACTTGATTTACCGACAGAGCTCGGTAACGTACATAACGTCTTCCACGTATCTAACCTGAAGAAGTGTCTGACTGACGAGTCTCTCATTGTTCCACTAGAAGAGATCAAGGTTGATGATCGTCTTCGGATAGTGGAGGAACCTGTCGAGATCCTTGATTACAAGATTCGCAGTCTACGTCACAGTAAGATTCGCATTGTTAAGGTTCGGTGGAACTCGAACCGGGGACCGGAATACACTTGGGAACGCGAGGATCAGATGAAGTCTAAGTATCCTCATCTCTTTCCTAAAGAGGCATTCGAATCGAGACACGTTACCACTGCAACGGAATGAATCTCGGGGCGAGATTCCTTTTAACGTGGGGATGATGTGACAACTCGGGTAATTCTCTCTCTTGGTTTCTATCTTTTGTCTGTTTCTTTTGTTCATACTCTTGGTACTTGTATAATTTTCGGGACGAAAATTCTTTTAACGTGGGGATGATGTGACACCCGGCAAATTCAGGTTAACAACGTCGTCTAGATTAAAGTCTACCTTAGCGAGTCACACGTATTCTGTACTTAACTGGGTTAGTTGAGTCGGGTTATGGTTCGGGAACTGTTATGTGAGTCTAGGGAATCATTAGATGTTGGCTTAGAGGATCGTTAGATGTCAGTCATTAACCAAGTGTACAAGGGGTGACGATTCGGAGAATCGTCAAAGCATAGGGAACATGCAAGTCTCAAGTCCCGGGAATTGGTGAACGAGTGTGAATGTGTTATTTGCAAGTGTTATGTGTTTACAATCATTATGTGACTTGTCGGTATGTGAAAATGTGTTAACATATGTTAAAACGGGGTTTAACGCGCAAAATACTTGGAACCAGACCCTGTAGGCGATTAGGGTGAGCTAATCACCTACAGGGTGGCGATTAGCTCTCCCCAGGTGGTGAGTAGCTCACCCAAGGTGGCGATTAGGGGGCTAATCGCCTAAGGGGGGTGGCGATTAGCAACCCTAATCGCCTGCAACTAGAGCCTAATCGCCTGCAACGTGGGTTACGACTAAAAACGACTATAAATACAATATTTAACCTCCTAAACATCATAACATCAACCCTAGTCGCCCCACAACTCGTCCCAACACCCACACAACCTCTGGAACACGATTTTGGATCAAACAACTTGATTTCAAGCCTATTTCATCAATCAATCATAATCTTAAGGTGTGGTTTTCATCCATGCAATCTTTTCTAACGTTTTTATTGAATCCCTAATGGTCCAGACCTGTTCATAAACACTTGTGTCTTCTGTAAATCGTTAATAATCATTATTGTGTGGATTCTAGATGCTATGCATGTTGTATGTGTAGGTTTTAATTAAAAGATAGGATTTTTATGATTCAAGAAGGATTATTAACATGATGTTAGGGTAGTTACTGATTTATAATGATTGTTTGGTATGGTAATCTGATTGATTGTTCATTAGGTTATGTTTATGCATGTTGATGTGATGATTACATGATACTTGTGTTATGTTTTAGAAACGTGGTTGCATCCAGGACTGCTAGAACAAGGTTAAACGATGCATTTTGATGTAAACATGTTTAGGATACTTGTTTGATTGATATTGGAGGTTAACACACGTTCTAGGTTTGATTTGGAGTGTTAAATGCGCGAAAAACCGGAACAGACCTGCAGGTAGCGATTAGCAGGGCTAATCGCCTAAGGGATAGGCGATTAGCAGGCTAATCGCCTACCAGAAGGGGCTAATCGCCTACCCTGTAGGCGATTAGCATGCTAATCGCCTGGTAAGGTGTGTTTTTGCATGCTGCATGACCCTAATCGCCTGATAAGTTCTGAAATGCATGTCACATGACCCTAATCGCCTGCAAACTCAAAAATTAGCATACCACATGACCCTAATCGCCTACTGTATAGGCGATTAGCATTCCTAATTGCCTGTTGACCAACGTAATTGCTAGTTGACTTTTCCTAATCGCCTGTACTGCTGCTGTAAGTATATTTTAGCATTCCGAGACCCGTTTTGACACCTAGGAACATGCTAGGAACCCCGTAACATATCTAATAACTCGGTAACATGTGTTCGGGTCAATAATGTGTTAATTGAACTACGTGCTAGAACTTGTTGGACGTTAACGTATGTTAAGTGTGACTGCATGATTATGTGTTTGTGAATACTAGTGTAACACGGGAAGTCTCGGGTCACCAATGGGATGTCGAGTCTTGTACGTTGGGTCATGTTAACAGTAAACGTGTTGTCAAACAAACTTGGTTAAGGTCTGGACATCTAGGGACTAACTAACCTACGGGTTATTAGTCTAAGTACTTGTAACTGTCATATGTTAGGTCGCCGCTTTACGGGGCTAGCATAGCTTGTTGACTTATTCTGTTATCTGAAGTAACGCAACCTAAAGTGAGTTTACGGCCCCACTTTACTTCGTTTTCACTTTTTGGGGGAGAAAACATGTGTTAAACAACTATTTGGTAACAACTGTCATACTATGGGTTTTCAAACGGTTTACTATACGATCTTTGGAAGTCCCGGGGGAAACCATGAATGTGCTGGTTTGCACAACGGGGAAATGTGAATAGCGCTATTGGGAGTGACCAACCCCACCCGTCGGCATGGAGCGCCGGTCGGGTGCATATTGTCTCAAACAGGAACAGGTTTACTATTCGGGCACAACATTTGGTTTGCGAGTTAGTAATGGTTTTCCAATCGTAGTAGTAATGGAACATGCGCCTAGCTAGCGTACTTGGTTTACAATTGTTATAGTATGGACAGGTTGAACTTGGAACTTTGATTACAAACCTGTAAACTCACCAGCATTTTTGTGCTGACGTAAACTCTTACATGTTTTCTCAGGTCGCTAAGGTAGCAAAGTGGAACTAGGGCGCACGCGTCTGCACGGCGTCTAGTTAGAGTTGCATGGTCTTTGAACATTAAACATTTGGTTTTATTTTGGTTATGTAACGATATTTAGCTTCCGCTGATGTTTGGGATTTTTAAACTATGTTTTTGAAATTCATTTAGTATTGTTTATTGTGATCATTGACTTGGATCCTGGTTTGTCATGCGCCTCGCGGTAAAACTCCGCAAGTGGATTTTGGGGGTGTGACAGTTAAATCTGGTCTCGGAATGCCAAAATACACTTACAACAGCAGCACATGCGATTAGGAAAAGTCACCTAGCAATTAGGAAAAGTCAACTAGTGATTAGGAAGGCTAATCGCCTTCAGTGAAGGCATTTGGGCTCTATTCGCCCTCAACTATAGGCGATTAGGCCTATTCTGGTGTCTTATAGGCGATTAGGGCTATAAGACATGCAATTCAGGGTTTTACTAGTGATTAGGATCGTAATCACCCTCAGTGAAGGCGATTAGGCCTCCAATCGCCCTCCCTATAGGCGATTAGGACCCTAATTGCCTTCAGCATAGGCGATTGGGCTCCCCAATCGCCTTCAGTATTGTTGTTCCGATTTTTCGCGCGTTTAACCCTCCAAATCAGATCCGGAACGTGTGGAAACACCAAATATCATTCATAAAACATTAACAAACATATTTCAAGCAAAACCCCTAAGTTATCATCATTCTAACAGTCCCGAATGCGAGCGTTTTCCCAAAATAGCCTACTTATCATGTAAACATCACATCAACATGCAAGAACTTACCCTAAATAGCAAATATCCAGATTTCATCACGTAACAACGTTGTCCGATAATATCCTACTGTTCTAGCATCATCCTAAAGCAAACCCTAACATCATATAACCAACAAAACACATCATATCATCCTTAATCATTCAAAACCATTCAAACTGGTCAAAATACCTAACATCAACAATACATCACCATGGACCTCCAAACTCCTAAGTTAACATTATCATAATCCATTTAAGTCAGAAACCCATTCATAACACAAGAATAACCATGTTTCAATCATAAAAATCCTACCTTTATTCATATACAACACATATAACATGCATAAAGGTTTGGGTTTGATTAAAAACGGTTTTTAATAGATTTTCAAAGACACAATAGTTTAGAAATCAGGTCTGGACCTTTAGGGAATAAAACATAATCATATAAAGGTTTGGGGATGAAGAACACACCTTGGATTTATGAGAAAATGATCTGTAACGCTTGGAAATGTGTGTTTTGATGCAAAAACGTGTTCCAGAGGGTGTTTGTGAGTTGGGATAGGTTATGGGACGGCTAGGGTTGCACAAATGGTGTTTTAGAGGTCAAAGGTGGTATTTATAGGCGTTTCTAGTCGTTTAAAATACGTCAGGCGATTACGCAGCAGGTATAGGCGATTAGGGCCCCTAATCGCCCTCCCTAGCAGGCGATTAGGGGGCTAATCGCCCTCAGCAATGCCCTACTCGCCCCCAGGCTCGCGTAATCACCTATAATGTCATGCAATCGCGTGTAATCACCGTTTTAACATATGTAAACACGTATACACATACCGACAAGTCACATAAAGATTATAAACACATAATTCATGAAAGCAAACACGTTCACACCCGTTCACCAATTCCCGGGACTCGAGACCTGTGTGTGTTAAAACCCCAATGATCCTCCGAATCATTGATCCCTGGACAAGTACTTAAGAAGAAAAATTTCCTGAAGTTGAAGAGAAAGAAACAAATAAGAAGAAAAATTTTCCGGGTCGTCACATCATCCCCCTGTTGAAAGAAATCTCGTCCCGAGATTCTTTCGGCTTCAACAGTGATGAGTGTCGACCTCTGTGTGTACCCAAGTAGCGTTTTCCTAAGATGCAACGAAATGAAGGTCGTGAACCAAAACGTGATACTAACAACCGGGAAACCACTTCCCCAAATGTGAATACAAGACAAGAGACCCCCCGATCGAAGGCCTACTGTGATCGGTATAACTAACCCGCCGGTACCGTCCAAGTAGCATCTCCAAAGGACCCCCATCGACCCAAAGATTGAGAAATAGTGACCAAAACCAAAGAAAAGAAAACACCCGAAGATACGAATGCACAACGAAGTGGATAAAAGTAAAACCAAAGTGTAACGAAAGATGAGAGAGAATACGTACGGGTAATAGTGTCTGGGTCCTCCTGGTTCTCTCTAGCACCGATAACATAAGCATGAGCACGAGTAGCCCGACCACCGCCCTCGTTGTCTCCATCCTTCCGTGCAGTCCCTGTGCCCCCTTGGTTCAACTTTGGGCAGTTTCGCTTGAAATGCTCTGCTTCTCCACAATGATAGCAACCCTGGTTCCCCTGTGAAGCGGGGGTAGTAGTAGTAGCAGTCCGAGTCGGTCTGGACGAAAGGTTGACCCTACAATCCTTCGCAAGATGCCCCGTCCGCTGACAACGCTCACAATGAAACTTATCACAAGTACCATAATGATGAAACCCACACAGTCCACACTTGGGGCTCTTTCCAGCATAGCCTCCCTGTTTCTGATCTGACGTTGACCCTGAAGCTTCAGCCTTCTTCGTTGCCGGCTGTCGCTGAACAACAGCTGAACTCTTCTCTACACTCTCCCACTTCCTTTTGTTATCCACCGGCGCCTTCACAGTAGAGCCTCTAGGAGGCAAGACACCCTCAGTAATCTTCAAGTTGGTCATCTTGGTAGCCGACCGCACAGCCTCGGACATGGTAGTAGGATCCCTCGCAGCCACCAACCCAGCAATCTCTGGCACCAATCCTGCAAGGTACTGCTCTATCCTCCGGTACTCTGGTGTCGATAAACCTGGACACATCACCGCTAACTCGTTGTGTCTGATCGTGTACTCCTCAATCTCAGAACCCACCATCTTGAGATTCCCGTATTCCTGTTCCAACCTCTTGATCTCCTCTCGTGGACAGTACTCAGCCTTCAACCTACGCACCAAATCTGCCCAAGGCATGGCGTTGGCCTCCCCGAGACCAAGTGTCTGAGTGACGCAGTTCCACCATGTCAGGGCGGGTCCTACAAAAGTCCCCGAAGCAAACTTTACCCAATCCGCTGCTGGAGTCTCACATAAAGCAAACACCGACTCAGTCTTCTCCAACCACCTAAGCAACTCCACAGCTCCCTCCGTACCTCGGAAGTTGAGGGGCTGACAATCCTTAAACCGTTTGTAGGCAACTCCCGCCTGCACCGGAGGAACGGTAGCACCCATAAAGGCCTGCTGGGCGGCCTGGAAGGCAGCCAGTGCAACACCCAACTGTTGCTGCATCATGTCACTGAGTTCATCATGTGTCATGGTGATGTTACCACCACCCCTTCCCCCGCCAGTGCGGCCTCCACGTCGTCCCCCAGTACGTCCTCCATTGCGTCCAGACATCTTCTGAGAAAACAAGAAACAAACACTCAGACCCATCACCAACGCTAAACCAAGAGAATATGAAGAGTCTAGGATCGGGTCCAAATGTGACCATTAATCCCAACCCGAGATCCACCAGGTCTTCCATGCATTTCAACTTATGATTTCGTGTGCACCCGAAATAATAAATTTCTTTACATGGTCCTCTAGGCGTGCCCCGAGCTCGAACCTCAAGTCACCCGGTACCCACATCTTAGAAAGAGATAGCCAACTCAAAAGATCGACAACGAGTTCCTTCGGCTGCAAACCCGAAGGAGAAGATAAAATGAAACTAGGAATAACCAAGAATGAGATAGATAATATGACACTGTGTGGTAAGGATACCGACACCCCGACAAGGTTAGTATGTTTACCAAAAGACACGACTCAAATGTATGCGACCGTCTAGTGTGTGAGACTCGGCTATAGTCTAGAATCTACATGCAGTCCTAGTTCACTATAACCATTGGCTCTGATACCAATCTGTCACACCCTCAAATTTCCACGAGCGGAGTTCTACCGCGAGGCGTGTGACACACCAGGATCCAAGTCAACGGTCACAATAAACGACGTCTAAATGTAAAAACATACATAAATAAAATCATGCATAAGATTTAAAACCAACATTTGAAAGTGCGGAAGCATTTAAAGTTTACTAGTCATGAGTAAATGAAGACATGAGTTCAAAAGTTTAACATCAAAAGACATGCATAAATGATCGTAGACGCGGGTACGACTCCAGTGCGACTCCGTGCGCCTAGCTGACAGCTGCTACCTTAGCGACCTGAGAAAACATGCTAAAAGAGTCAACAGATATGTCTGGTGAGTTCACATGTTTTATTTAAACGTTTAAAACAATCCTTGAAAACCGTTACCGTTGCTGTTACTACTATGCTTTTGTGAACGCTAGCTAGGCGTTATGTGATATTACTACTACGGGTGAAACCACTACTGACTGTGTTGTTACTGCGTAACTGCGTAACTGTGTAACCCTTAATCCCGGACTACCGTCATCCCCGGTAGGCCCTATGTGTTTAGAGACAATATGCACCCGCTCGGCCTCCAGCCGTCGAGTGGGGTTTGTCAGTTCCCAATAGCGCTATCCACATTTCCCCGCCATATACCCATGTTAGTGGTTTCTAAGGGAATTTAGATGAACCGTATAGTAATAAGATGTGAGCCATAGTATAACATGAAAACGTGTGATAAAATAGTTTGAGCATGTTTCTCCCTCGAAAACGAAAACAGTAAAGTGTGGGGCCGTGAACTCACCTTAGGTTGCGTCTTCCATTTATGTGTATGATAGCCCCAACTAGTGGCGACCTATCATAGGATGTGTGTAAAGTTAGACTAATAACCCGTTGGGTTCATTAGTCCCTAATGTCCAGTCCATGACCATTATGTGTTTGAAAATTGCGTTTGACTGACAACCCGACTACATGAGACAAGACTCGACATCCCATTGGTGACCCGACATCCTACGTGTTCATCTTGCACAAGGTATCATACAAAATACGCAAACCACACTTAACACATGTAAGAGTTCACCGAATCTAGCATACAGTTCAAATAACGCATAAATAAGTCCGAGCACGTGTTACCATGTTACTAGACATGTTACGGGTCCTAGGTGTTAAATCGGGTCTCGGAATGCCAAAATACACTTACAAAAGCAGCACATGCGATTAGGAAAAGTCAACTAGCAATTAGGAAAAGTCAACTAGTGATTAGGAAGGCTAATCGCCTTCAGTGAAGGCATTTGGGCTCTAATCGTCCTCAACTATAAGCGATTAGGCCTATTCTGGTGTCTTATAGGCGATTAGGGCTATAAGACATGCAATTCATGGTTTTACTAGTGATTAGGATCGTAATCACCCTCAGTGAAGGCGATTAGGCCCCCAATTGCCCCCCCCCCCCCCTATAGGCGATTAGGACCCTAATTGCCTTCAGCATAGGCGATTGGGCTCCCCAATCGCCTTCAGTATTGCTGTTCCGATTTTTCGCGCGTTTAACCCTCCAAATCAGATCCGGAACGTGTGGAAACACCAAATATCAATCATGAAACATTAACAAACATATTTCAAACAAAACCCCTAAGTTATCATCATTCTAACAGTCCCAAATGCGAGCGTTTTCCCAAAATAGCCTACTTATCATGTAAACATCACATCAACATGCAAGAACTTACCCTAAATAGCAAATATCCAGATTTCATCATGTAACAACGTTGTCCGATAATATCCTACTGTTCTAGCATCATTCTAAAGCAAACCCTAACATCATATAACCAAGAAAACACATCATATCATCCTTAATCATTCATAACCATTCAAACGGGTCAAAATACCTAACATCAACAATACACCACCATGGACCTCCAAACTCCTAAGTTAACATTATCATAATCCATTTAAGTCAGAAACACATTCATAACACAAGAATAACCATGTTTCAATCATATAAATCCTACCTTTATTCATATACAACACACATAACATGTATAAAGGTTTGGGTTTGTTTAAAAACGGTTTTTAATAGATTTTCAAAGACACAATAGTTTAGAAATCAGGTCTGGACCTTTAGGGAACAAAACATAATCATATAAAGGTTTGGGGATGAAGAACACACCTTGGATTTATGAGAAAATGATGTGTAAAGCTTGGAAATGTGTGTTTTGATGCAAAAACGTGTTCCAGAGGGTGTTTGTGAGTTGGGATAGGTTATGGGACGGCTAGGGTTGCACAAATGGTGTTTTAAAGGTCAAGGGTGGAATTTATAGGCGTTTCTAGTCGTTTAAAACACGTCAGGCGATTACGCAGCAGGTATAGGCGATTAGGGCCCAATTGCCTTCAGAAGTTCCTAATCGCCCTCCCTAGCAGGCGATTAGGGGGCTAATCGCCCTCAGCAATGCCCTACTCGCCCCCAGGCTCGCGTAATCACCTATAATGTCATTCAATCGCATGTAATCACCGTTTTAACATATGTAAACACGTATACACATACCTACAAGTCACATAAAGATTATAAACACATAATTCATGAAAGCAAACACGTTCACACCCGTTCACCAATTCCCGGGACTCGAGACCTGTGTGTGTTAAAACCCCAATGATCCTCCGAATCATTGATCCCTGGACAAATACTTAACGCGACTCGACTCAACTGACCCTGTCATGTGTAAAGTATGCACGACTCGCTAAGGTAGACTTACTGAGTTTTCAAAAAGTTAATAACCGGAGTTTGCCGGGTGTCACAAATAGCGTCATTCGTTTTGTTTGAGTTGTTGTTTCGAATTCTAAGCAGGAAGATCATTCTTTAGTGTTGTTTCTTAGAAACGTTCTTTGAAGTTTATTGGTATTTTTATTTAGTTTGTTAAATTTGATGTTGTAAATTTGTTCATTGATATTAAAGCAGTTTTTTAAGAATATATGTACTTTTTCTTTTACAAATGTATCATTTTCTATGTAGATTTATAAATCAGAGGGTTGCTTCAATTAAAATTGTCTTTTTGTTTTTAAAATTTGTTAGCTGCAATATTTCTTTTTAATGTCTACTGATTTATTTCTCGTGGTTGTAATACCCTTAAGTATTAAGAAAATCGTTCGTAGTAACAGCGGTTTTTTATAAATAATTTACTTTTTTTAAGTTGTAACATAAATAAAATACTTCATATCATTTATAGATTCAAATAAGTATGAATTAAATACTTTTTATTAGATAATAAAAAAATAATGATAATATGTAAATCTTTTCATAGTAAAGTTGTAAGTTCTGGGCCTTTTGTAATTGTGAGTTTAAAAAGAGTAATATTGTTTAAATTTATAGTATTTAATTATTTATAACATTATTTTATTATTTTGTTTGTTGTATTTTAAAAGACTAATATTTTTTTGAGTGTACAAATTCCGAGGATATCGTCATTTCAGTTTGTAATTTTATTTCTCTTCTTTTCTACGATAATAATAATGAAAGCAAGAGCTAATAAATGCAACAATATGTTATTTTTATTAAACTTCTTACTAACAGTTTTTTCAAAAATTCAGTTAATGAAAGAAAAATGTATTTCCAATAAACCTTTGATAATCAAGTTGGAATTGGTGTTCTAGGAAGATTCTTTACAATTCTTTCAATCAAAAGAAAATATTTATAGTAGTAAGTTATTTATAACATCATTTTGTTATTTTCTTTTTTGTTATTGTAATGGTTTCATGTTTATTTAAAAATCCCCACAGCAAATGCAGGTTGATTAGATAAATAATATTTATGTGCTTATTGAGTATTAAAATACATTATCTGATTGTTTATTTTGTTTTCGATTTTGTGTTGTTTTTATTTTTTGTTCATGTTTTGTATGACTTTTGTATTAACTTTTAAGTTGATGGAACAAATTTCATAGTTAGTATTACTTCACTTTTGTAGGGATAATGGAATTTTTTGTTACAAGACTTCCTTTTTGTATGTATGTAAACAACCTTATTTTGTAGTTTTTCTTTGTATTTTCTATTTTTAATGTTTATGTGATTCGGTTATTTTTAGTTAAATTAAGAAATTTCAACAATCCTTTTTTAAAAAACTTGAAAAGTCAATGTATCTGCTATAAAAATGCCCAAAAGTAATGATTACGATTTTGAAGTTAGTTTATTAACATTATTATTTTTATATTTTTATTATGATTGATGTTGCAAAAGTAACTTACAACTTTAGATTTACTTCAAATCTAACTGATAAAGTTGAAAATCAAGTTTACAAAGAGTTAACATATTCACTCTATAAATATGTAGGAATTCCCAATATTCATTATCCATCTTTATATTTTCGTTTAACTATTCTCACAATACATCTCTCTATCGCATATGAATAATGATATTACTTTCAAATGTGTTTCCACAAATTTTGAAAGATTCTTACAATCAAAAGAAAAGAGATTACCCACAATTCGTTGCTATGAAAATTGGAATTGTTGTTTTTGCATGATTCTTACAATCAAACTGAAACAGCAATCCATTATTATTATATATGTACGTAGCAGCAGGTCCCTAATCCAATATTTAGGGCTTTTAGAGTTGGATGACATTTAAATACGAGCGGTGTTCGTGTACTGCTTTTCGTCGTTTTGTTTTTCATTATGTTTTGATTTTGCTGACAAGAAAGATCATTCGCTAAGATATTGTATCTTTTTCCTGTATTTTCTATGTATTTTGTTGTCTAATTGAAGAAATGTATTGGTGTGTATTAATTCACTTTTCTAATAATATTGTAATTTTTTTTATTAGAATACTTCGATCTCTTGTGTTTGTAAAAAGTTTTGTTTTGTTGTGTTTTACACATATATAGTTGTTGTAATGTACTTCTTTTCAATCTTTTTTGTTTCCTTTTTTTCGATGATGCATTAATGAATTCCAAAGTTAATGGTTATAATTTAATGATTGTAACAGTTTTGCTGTATTTTACAATTAACAGTAATAATTTAAAATTGTAAGAACATAAGTTAAATTAAGGGTAAGATTAATTTAAATATAATTTAGCAGTCGGTTATTAGGTAAGCATTTTAAATAACTGTTGTTAGTGACAACATCTTTTTAATAAACGCAGTTAAACAACCTTTTCATTTTGAATTTACATAAAACAGAAGTAAGGTTGAACTTAAACAGAAGATCGGTAAGTTTTATATTATAAGTAACACTCTTACATTTTAACTTTATAGGTTTGCAATTAGGAGATTGGTAAGTTTTATAAACTCCAAAGGATTGAAAATGGATGACTGCTGTAATTTCAAGTTTGATCAATCGGTAGGAATTTTGGTTATAACTAAAAATTAATGGCATGGTAGGGAGTGCAAATATTTTGATGTTGATACAATGCTTTTATTTTGGTGGGGTTTAATTGTAAATCATATGTTAAATGGTTTAAGTTGATGTATCTTTATTTTGTATTCCTGAATGTTGTTATCAGAAAGGTTCATGAATTTTGATATAAATTTATAGCACAATTTGCTAATCGTGAATTTGATGATATTATTAGTAGAAATGGTTTAATTGAACATCTATTTTTATGGACAGTATTTGTGAATCATCTGTTTGAATGAACAATTGTTTGTATAAAAGTTGTTTTAAAAACAATGAGCTTAAGTGATTCAACATATTTGAAGTTTAATTTGATGACTCATTATTTTAAAAAAAGATATACTCTTCCGTCGTTTCACATGTTGTTTCAACTATTGTTACATAATTTTATAAATTACTTTTCATTGTATTCAATATAAAACATCTGATTACTACTACTAATTGCTGTTGTGAAAGGAACAGATATTAGTAAAACAGAAGTTAAACACTTATTATTTAATGTAAAACATGACATGTTCATCTTTGTACAAATATTATTAAATAGTATTTGTTTTTGTTAGGTAATTTGATTGTTAAACAAAAATAAAATAGAATTTCAAGAGTTGTTTTAGTGGGAAACTAACACGTATAAACAGATGTTATATATAGTTCCAAAAATAATGATTATCATTTGAAGTTATTTTATTATTATTTTATTATTATTGTTGTGTTGCAATTGTCTTTCACTTTATAAAAAATAAATTAAAATTTTCAAAAGTAACTTCAACTTTACATTTACAGATTTACTTCAAATCCAACTAATAAAATTGAAAACCAACTTTATGAATAGTTATTATATTTCAGCCTATGAAAGGGGATGAAGTTCCAATATTCATTTTCCCATTCTCACTTTACATCTCTCCATTCAATATGCATTATGATACTACTTTACAATTTGTTTTCACAAATTTTTCGAAAGGTTCTTACAATCAAATGAAAATAGATAACCAACTGTTAGTAAATTTTAATTTACCAACTGTTGGTTAATCAATTCAAATTGATGTTTTCTAATGATTCTTACAATCAAATGAAAACATCAATTTATTATTACATATATAAATATATATATATATCCCCTTCGTGTTTTCAATGTTAGAGGTTTTTGCATCCTGATGATATTTATATACGACCTGACTTTTCATTTAACACGTTAACCCAAGTATAATAACTATATTACGCTATGACTTTTCATTTTCACGCGTTTTAAATGTATAAATTAGTAAACAAATCATGAATTTCATAATAAACCATCTTAACATTTACATTTCAGTCTTCATCAATAGCATCAATGGCTGCCCTAACTAATAACTAAGAACATGAAATTATTGAATTTGTTGTTACTCAAATTAGAGCATAGTACTATCAAGATTTGAAGACTACAAGAGATTTGAAGATTTGTTTTGACAGTTTGCACTTGGACACGTTTGAGCGAGATGATGTGCAAAGGATTTTGAAGTCTATGCCCTCAACTGCTGTACGTGATTTGGCGTTGTTGTACAATTCAGAAGCCGGGAGTTGAGACGTAGATTTTTTGGGAAAATTGAAAGATCTACATGCACAACTTGAAGCTTCAATGGAATTGAAGCTTAAGTTTATTAATTCATTTAACTAGCTATGTATTTTGATGTTTAAAGTTTGATTGTATTTATTTATGATTTTAGTTTTCTATGTCTTTAAAGATTATATATATGATTCTTTATGTTTTGTGATGGTAAATTGAATCATATTAAGGTGGTGTTTGTTTTTCTCCCAGAAGTACTTCTGACCTCTTTTGCCTGCGCCGCGCAGACGCGGGCAGACGTTTGGGGCGGGCAGACTGTTTGTTTTTCGGAAGACATTTCACTCCAAAAGCTCTTCCTGACCTCTTCTTGGTGCAGACTTGGACCAAAGTCTTCTAAGGTCTTCAAAGGTCTTCTCCTCTTCTCTTCTCCTCACCCACCACCACCACCACCACCCACTACCACCACCACCACCGTCCACCACCGTCACCCACCCACCACCACCACCTAGCATCGTCCACCACCTAGCATCGTCCACCACCACCGTTCACCACCACCACCACCTAGCATCGTCCACCACCACCGTTCACCACCACCACCGTCCACCACCACCACCCACCACCCACCACCATCGTCCACCACCACGGCCCACCACCACCACCCACCACCGTCCACCACCACCACCCACCACCACCATCACCCACCACCACCACGGTCCACCACCACCACCCACCACCACCACGGTCCACCACCACCACCCACCACCACCATGGTCCACCACCACCTACCACCGTCCACCCACCACCACTACCACCACCCACCACCGTCCACCACCACCCACCACCACCACCCACTACCACCACCACCACCACCACCACGGTCCACCACCACCCACCACCACCACCACGGTCCACCACCCACCACCGTCCACCACCACCCACCACCGCCACCACCACGGTCCACCACCTACCACCGTCCACCCACCACCACTACCACCACCCACCACCGTCCACCACCACCCACCACCGTCCATCACCACCGTTCACCACCACCACCGTCCATCACCACCACGGTCCACCACCACCACCCACCACCGTCCACCACCCACCACCACCATCACCCACCACCACCACGGTCCACCACCACCACCACCCACTACCACCACGGTCCACCACCACCACCACCACCACCCACCGCCGTCCACCACCACTACCACCACCACCCACTACCACCACCACCACGGTCCACCACCACCTACCACCGTCCACCCACCACCACTACCACCACCCACCACCCACCACGGTCCACCACCACCACCCACCACCACCACTGTCCACCCACCACCACCACCGTCTACCACCAGACTGCTGTAAAAACTCAGTTTATTTAAATTTAAGTTTATTTCAGCAGCCTGCAAACGTTAACAAACAAACAGTCTTCATCTTGCAGACTGCAGAACTTTGGTCCACCTCTTCTCCTGCAGATGTCTGCAGATGTGGTCCGCAGACTGCAGACCTTTTCCTGCAGAAAAAACAAACAGCACCTAAGTTTTGTATTCTATTAAACAGACCTTTAATTCGTCTGTATAATTATTTTTGTTATCTCAACAGAGGTTTAATCCGTCTGTTGATTTTATGTTTGGGTTGTTGTAACAGTTGCAGTTATTAAACATCTGATCAGTATTATTAACTGGTATCATAAAAGAATAGACCTTACGAAATACAGTTTTTGTTTTCAACAATAGATCGTTGATTAATTTGGCTTTTACTAAACAGACCATAACAGTTGTTGTGTTTATGAATTTTTAAGAAATAAACAGACGGTACTAAACAGTTGTTCTTCGGAGCAGACGAATGGGTTCTTAATGTTGTCTTTTACTAAACAGGGCTTAATTTTGGGACTCGGTCTCCCGTGTGTATCACACGGGATTTCACCTAGTATAGTAGTATAGATAAATTAGTGGCATAAAATCTAAATGCCACTACAAGTTTTTGATTTGCAAATATGGCATAAACAAAGTGCCACTGAAAACTAAATCAGTGCCATAAAGTAATGGTTTTTTTTGTGATATATGACAAGTCTTAAAGGTGTTAGTTGATACCAATGCTAGCCAAAACTTCATGTCACCGAACAAAGCTAGAAGACTTGGCCAAAGTCAGAGGTGTAGCCCAAAGGTTTCTGACTTTTTGCCCAGTTTATGGATGTTAAAAGGTTCAAGGGTTGAAAGCTTGTTTTGGTTTCAGGCGGTTTTTTCCTCTGGATTTGAATTTCGAAGTGACACTTGATGTGACAAGTGTCAGTACCTCCTGCGGCGGTTTTAATGCAAAGTATTATTACATCTATGGTTTATTATTTATATAACTTCTTTTTTATCTCTCATAATCACACTTTACCATTTCACTTCGACGGTTTCTTCTTCCTCTTTCCTATGGTTTCGTTTCTTTCAATAATCAGGTTAGTTTTCTTTTTGTTTGCTTCATCTGATCATCCTTCTAAGCAAAAATGGGCGCCAAGAAGGACATGGCGGTCAGCTTCTCTTCCCTTACACAGGAAGAGGTTGAATCGTTTTGTGCAGAGTGGGATATTGATTTATCTTTCAATCCGGCTGCACCTGGGCTTAATGATTCAATCGATCGATGTCCGGGTGGTTCTATTGCACTTTATTGTCGTCATTTCGAGTTTTCAAACCTTCGTCATCCTTTTTCGATTTTTCTATTGAATGTTCTTGAGTATTACAGAGTTACTTTTGGTCAGTTTCATCCACATGGATTGGCCCGGGTTTTGCACTTTGAAATTCTATGACGAGCCCTTGGCTATGATCCCACCCTTCTAATGTTCAGACGTTTCTTCCGATTGCACAAGAAAGGCGATTGGTATACGTTTGAAACATCTCAAGTTGACATTATCAAGGCAATTGGTATAACGAATGGGCCAAAACAACCTTTAAAGAGCAGCCTGGATTCTTCTAGATTCTGCAATGTATTAAGATATTATCAAGGATTTAACCAGAATGTACTTGGTGAATTTTTGTATAGAGCGTTCTAGACTTATAACACTCTACATGCGTAATGTAGTGGTATAAATAGGGCATTTGGGGACTCATTTGAGAGATCCCTTGTATCTTGTAATCAAACGACAAATTTGCATTTGTTACTTCTGAAATATCAAGTCTTTACTTGTATACTAGTGTTCAAGTACTACAAGGTTTTTAGTTGCGATCCAACGTTCCTTCCGAAAATTCCACTACTAAAACTGTGACAACCAGCAAATTTGGGTGAACATCTGAATTACTTTGGAGGGTAAGAATGGAATTAGGTTTTAGTTCATAGTAACTGGATGAGAAGCAATAAAAAAACATGATTACGTATATAATAATTAATCATCAATTCATTATGTTAAAGCAAAATATGTCTAAATCGTGCGGAAAAAAAACATAGATACCCACAACAACACGTAGGCATTTTCACTAGTTTAGTGTTATGATGGAATCATAGCCTCGTGGTTTAATCTTCACATACATGGCTTTTATTAAAATATAAAAAAATAAAAAAAAAATTAATTTGACTTTGTAGTGATAAGGAGATTATGCATCCATCTCTTAATCGTACATTTATCGTTCTCATATTTGCAAGCAAATTTAGGAATTGATTACAAACCTAAATGGACAACTTTTATAAAGAAATCTATATGAAATGTATATAGTGGCGGATTCCGGATTCCCATGCTACATTACAATACCTAAAGCAGTTCTGGTTGAATATTTTTTTGTAGCATTACTCAGTTGTAATAATATACTTTCTAATGTTATCTATGAATGTTAGGCACCAAAATCGTTTTCATCTAGACGTTTTCGTGAACACACAAAATAATAGACGTTGAAAAAAAGATTCCATTCCACGTAACTCATAAGCTCATGAAGCTTCTAACAGATAAACTTAAGTCAAATGTATAAACATCATTTATGTCTTAGACAGATGTACCTCATACTCTTCTACAGTTTCCTTGTTTTCCAAAATTCGAGTTGGTGATCTCAAAACATTAGAGCATTGCAAATGGGATTGCCAACAAACACGGCTACGTCACACTGCCCAAGTTCCAATAGAACGCGTTCGAGGGTGTTTGCCCCTACGGATGCCTCTCCTCTATCTCCTTCCCCTTGGCCACGATCTCTCTCTCTCTCTCCACGTCAGCCATAGAGGGACTCCAAACAAGCTCATTAGCAATATTCCTATATTGTTGTGTAGTATAATGGCATACTCATGTATAATTGATGCCAACATGAAAATGGTGGTGATCGCACGTGTGTTTATGAAAATTGTGGTGGCGCCTGTGTTCATGAAAATGGTGGTGTTCGCACTCATCAACTCCCCTGAGGGGCTTGTTGCTAGAGGCATCCCCTCTAATGAGATTTATCAACTCTACAACAGCTCCGGTTTTAGCAATAAGAGCACGCCTTTCGGGTCCTATATGCTAGTTACTAGCTTCAAAGGAACTACGAAAAGGAGTCAAAGCATTGGATAGTGCTATTTAGCCAATCCAGCAGCAAAACGGAAGCGGCAAAAAATTCTTATGTCTGCAGAAAATTCTATGTTCTAGTTATTTTCAAATAGACCAGAATCAGCGGATGGCAGAACTGTAACGTAGGTCCATCTATATGTATGTGGCTATCTTTAGTGAGATCATACGAAGGGTATGTAGGGTATGTTATTAGTTTAGATCTAACCAATTTAATGAATTACTCCTGGCCAAACGAGTATTTCACAGAGAACCGACAAGGAATTCGATTAATCACCAGCCGTAACTTACCCTATATAGACTGCCATAAGCGGATGTGCAACAAACTCAAAACCGATCAGTACATAGGGTTGAAGTTGACTTTTTTACCTTAATTTATAAATAAAAAAATTTGCTCAAAATGAAAAGAAAAAACAGCCATTTTGTTCCACAATCTGGTGCAATTTCAACGGTCACAACATAATCTAGGCCAAATGAAGTCTTGAACATACCTTATAGGTCAAGCTAGAGTCAACAGCTTTTGAGATCCATCCATCCATCCACACATGGTTATTGGATCAAATTAATCAAGTCATTTGAGCTTAGATTTCCTAGAGCTTTTCAGAGGCTTTGCTATAGGACGGGGAGGAGGTTTTTTGGTTGCTTTCTGGAAATTGTACTTGACCGAAGAGAAGGCACAAAGCACCGCAATTAGCATGGTTGGGTACACGTAAACTGATCGTGTAGGGTCCGTGTTTACCGGCTTTCCTAGAAGCCCTTCCTTCACAAGTCCCCATACAATTAGAAGAGTCCCGAACATGCTCATTCTTTGTGGCTTTAATAAACCAATGAATGCCCCTGCTACCGAGAAGTAGCTTCCTGCAAGAACCTGGACACACAAAACAATTGATTAATTATCTTTTTCTCCACTCCGTAACAGTTTATTATGACAAAAGCATCGACTTATTTACTTATGAATGTGTCGCTTTGGGCTATGTTTTATCTCCAACAAGTCAAATCAAAGCTTAAAAAGGAAACGAGTCAAACTCATCCAATTACTACCAATGCCTATATGATTTTATTCAAAATATAAGAACATTATTTAAATAACATTATTTTAGTAATCATCTCTGGCACACAAATTATTTATAAAAAAAAATTAGAGAGTTTTGGACAAAAAACCAAGCTTCAATCTCTTCGAAAAAGTTACCCGCTTCCCATTTTGCCACCTATATGAAAATCCGAAGATCACCGGAAAAGATGATAAAAGCCCTTTTACAAAGATAACTACTCCAATCTAAAGCCATAAGAAAAGAAAAGCAGGAGATTGTCCCATGTATTGTCGAGTAAAGTAAATATCAATCACCGACTATAGAAGGTCTTTATTACGCCATTGGATCTCATTCAGACCAATAAGTGCTCCCAACAATCCTACATTATGGCCAAAAGGTAACTTGGCCTGTTTGACATTGTTTAAGTAATGTGGTTTTCGCTTTTATACCAGGGAGATGTTAATTTTTGGTCCTGGGGTGACCGGAAATGAGATACAATGGTCCAATAACTAATTAGAAAATCAAGCAGAATGTTATAATGTATTTGACGGTGGCAATTTTGCCTTAGAAACAGGTTAATTTGGATATTTAGACTCTAAAAAGTAAAAACATGTTAAAAAAAACTGATACGTGACCATATATGAATTTAAATGCATACAACCTCTTGAATCGTTGTCTTCAAAAAGTTAATTTGATATAAATATTACCAATATGATCTAGACAATTAACTATTTATAAAACTTGAAGGTTCCGCTCGGACCTGTATTTTAAAAATTACTGGTTTACCCAACCTGCTGGCCCCACCCATTTTGCCACCTTTAGCGACTACCAAGTAGTTTGACATGACAAATTTGGGAAAGAACCTAAATTAGGAAGTGAAGGCTGCAAAACAAACCTCCAAACGTTGTAGATCAGGCATTGCAGAGGCTCCTTTTATTTCAGTGAGGTTGTACTTGTCTAGTACATTATTCCAGCTTGGAACACTTGTTTTGTAGATTATATCATGAAAAACCGCACCCGGGTAAAGAAGGGCCTTAATTGCAGCTACAGGAAAGATATCACTAGCGATCAACTGGCTGGACGTAACATGGATAGGCGTGGTACACATACCTGATCTACATGGTATCCTGAATTAATTAACAAAAGAGTAATCAGTAAAATGACAGAAAAACTGAATTACAATTATAATTGTTCTGTTAATACATTTAGCCAAAAAGATGGGAAAAAGCCTCACTCTGTTAATAAATATTAAATTAATCAATGAAAACAAGTTGGCTAAGTCAATCAAATGGTGTTTAATCTTAGAGACGTTTCGTTCGACATATACATCAATTAAATACTGCCAAGACATAGTTCCTGGAGTTCGATATATGTGAAGAAGTCACGATCAACCAAAACCGTGCCTCAACCTAGCAAACATTCATGTATCTGTTGCAAACCAACCACATCCTACTATATTACCTGATTTAGTGCATCAACACAGATGTTTTAAAAACCAACTATATTACTTTGTGTAACATAGTGTGGCTCAATTCTTAAAATGCTTCCCAGAATAGTTAATGAGAGGTGTTTCCCATCAAGCAGGCACAAATACAAAATCATTCAGCTCATCGGAAATCAAGCTCTAAATCATCTTAAGGCTGAAAGTTTTAGTTAATTCAAATTTCTTTTGCTTCTTATTGTGAAATTAATCATAATCATGGTTTAAAAAAACGCTTGAGGCGTGCGCCTCGAGGCGCCTCAAGGTGATTCGGTCTGAAAACGCTTCTGAGGCGGCGCCTCAGGTGTTTGAACAGTGGTATGCGCCTCACAGGACTGAGGCGTTATGAAAAGTTGCGCCTCAGGTGCGCCTCAGGGGGTTTTCAGGTATATTTTTGATGTTTTCGACTTTTTGTGGCATTTTATGTCTTTTTTATGTGTGTTTTTTAATGTTTTTGATGAATTTGATGATGAAATTAGTTAGCATTTTATTTTTTGAAAGATATATAATTATTTATTTAATTTTTTAATTCCGCCTCGGGCTTACGCCTCGGTTCGCCTCGAGGCTTACGCCTCGTGAGGTGAAGGGAAAACGCCTCGAGGCTCGTTTCCGTTCTTTTAAACTTTGATCATAATTGCAACTTATAGGGCAATTTACATTTCGGGTATCTAGAATAATCAGATCCACTTCCAGCCATTGTTTGTAGATGCAAAAGAATCTCCAAAATTCACAATATATTATAAGGCAGCATCTTTGTCATGTCAATTGTGGTTCTAATATCATGTTTAAGTGTAATTTGCATAACTATGAACGTACCTTCATGAAGCTTGTGGGAGTCCAAGCCCATGTGATGTGAATATTTGGCACTTTGTCCTATTGTAATTGTAAATAACTAAATACCAAGAAGCAAAAGTCAAAATTAACAATAAAAGATTAGCCATGGTTTCTAAACCAAATTCTAATGTTCTTGTTTGTGTTTGTTTACTTTTCCCACTGTTGTGTTTTGGTCCCTATATTTATCTGATTCTTTCTATAGACTATAATCCTATCTAAAAGTTCAATATGATTATATTTAAGGTCATTGACTTACGACAAAGTGGAAGCTTACCTCCTCTTGACCTAACCAACAAATGAGGCTCACCCACTTAGTGTTGTGCAACAAATGGACCTAGGTGCAAGTGTGCAACATTAATGACGACAGGAAAATGCTACATTTAACCAAATGCTAGCTGAAAAAATTATTTTATACGTGTTGAGACATTCCCTTTAGGCAGTGCGTAGTGATGAAACCAAAAAAGATAGCGTTTATGAGGGAGATCACAACTAGCATTCATAGTGGGTAATTGTTACTTAAAGAAAGAAAGAAGATAAACATCAAATTAAACAAAATAAGAAATCAAAAAGATGTACAAAATGCTTTCTGAAAAAGCCCAAATATCTACGATTATAAGGGAACAAACCTTATACGTCTGAAATAACAAAGTATAAACTAGCCAAAGAGAAGTCAAGAAAGTGGCAAGAGTTGTTACATGTATTACATTATTACATGTGAGGATCTAGACCAAAGGCTAGGCTAAAGAAGAAAATAATATCATACATTGGCTAGAAAAGAAATATGAGGGACTTTGTACAGGGAAAAAGGAATATCAAGGATGAAACCCAAATTGTATAAGTGAAAGAGGTCAAGATCAAGGTCAAGGTTAAAGATAAAGGGAGGTAACTTATAAGTTGTTCAATGGAAAGATTGAGAAGAATATTGGAGAATCTGATGACCTTAAGAGAATTTATGGTCACTAACATAGTTATATAAGTAAAATATCCGAGAAGAGAAAAACATACGGTGATCTGAAATCTAAATCATCAAGAATATATGAGACACTCACACTCCCTCCATTTTGCGCGGCTTGTTGCTCGCTTACCCATTATCCAGATGTAACTTGGTTTTTATTGTGGAATTATCAACTAATTAAAAAAAAACAGAAACTTCGGGTGTTATATCTAAGCAGAATCCATTTCATAGTCAAACACTGGATTTAAACTTACTTATCAAACAGAACAATTGTCAACTAGGGTTGGATACAAACACAAGCAAGAATTAAGCAAATAAATATAAAACTAACCTAAAAATATTATCAACACTAATTACATCCGTTACTCCCAACAATTACAGATCACTATAAAACAAACAATTATAATGAGTAAAAGTAGGTGAAACATGACAAAGTTTCATCAGAGTAAAAAGATCCAGTAACTGCTACAGTAATCAGAGAAGTGACAGTAAAAGAAGAATTACAGATCAAGTAAGAGCTACAAAAAGTTTTAGATTGTTCATAAACCAGACAAATACTGGACATGTGAATAAGATAAGAAGGAAATTGATTGAATAACAATAGTAATAATACCTGAAAAAGGGAATTTGAAGGATGATGAGGAGGAAGAAGAGGCGAGATGCGTGTGTTGGAAGATCCGACAGCTTCATTACTCTTATTATTATTATTATTGTGTGTGAGAGAAAGAAAGAAACAAAGATCGTAAGTGAAGATCGACTTCTGGAAGCATAACAGATCAAGTGTTGAATACTACTGTGGTTTATATCGATGGACTTGTGTTGTTTAAACTTAGTCCCTGAAGTTTTTGTTTTGGTCACTTACACTCGTTGACTTTTGAATTGTTTAAATATACATCCATATTACTATTACTATATTTACTAAGAGTAAAGATCAAATACAAATAGTTTTTTGGTAAGAACTGTGAGAATCAAAGGAGATAAAAAAATTTTTTTTTTTTTTTAGAATTTTTTTTTCCCATGTGCTTAAACATTCTTTCTAGATGAATAATACAAAAAACAAATTAAAAAAAAAAAAATTTTAGTGTAATTACGTCATTAAGGTAAATACATTAGTTTACACTAGAGTAATTATGTAATTACTCTACACGTAATTACTCTACACCAATTTTTTTTTTTTTAGTTTTCAATACTATAATACATGTTTAACAATATGGGAAAAAAAAATTTTGAAAAAAAATAAAAAAAATACCCTCCTTTGATTCTCACAGTTCTTACCAAAAAAACTATTTGTACCAGATCTTTCCCCTATATACTAATTTCTAAAAGACTGCGCAACAGTATGTTTTTTTGTTTTTTACCTTTTGTCTTCTTCTGTGAGCTGTAAGCTCACTCACCTACTAGTTGGTACTATTTACGGTGGATACCTATCTGAAACCGACGATGATCAATGGCGGGGTTATTGGTAGCCTGGGGGTGCCCCGTCCCCCTCTGCTGTTTTGCTTACTAGTGTAAATTTACACGTTTTCATTAAAAAATTGTATACGTGTTTAGTCTGACCCCCTCCATTTTAAGGGTTTTAAGAGTCCCGCGACTTTCGACACTCTAAAAAACAAATTTCAAGCTCTGCCACTGGCGATGATTGTAGTAAATAACCAAATATAATATTTGGGTTAAGTGTCAAGTTGGTGTTTGTTTTAAGTACTCAGTGGCTCGGAATGTGCCCATTAGCGCTCAACCCTAAGATGTTGAGCATAAACTAAATCATTGTTCCAACCTGGGTTCGAGTGACATTACATCCCTTATCACAACTTTCTCTAATGACTGGTGGTCAGAACATCATCTAAACAGAAATATCATCCAATTCGTGAACAAATAATCAATAAGTCTAACCTAACTAACCATAAATTTGGTATCAAAACTTAGCCTCATATTAGGAAGCCTAACATGACAGATCTAACCTAACCTAATCTTAGCCTGGTACAGGTATTGGTATCTAATCTCACTTTAGGAAGCCTCACCTAAAATGGCCATATTGTAAGTACCATTACTTGGTCTCACGTCATGAACTATATGATGTATCATCGGTTCTTAATATTTAGTTTTAAACCGTTAACTGAACCGCTTCTATAACCGCAACTAGGGGTGCAAATGAGCCGAGCAGCTCGCGAGCTACTCGAGATCGGCTCGGTAAAAAGCTCGAAACGAGCCGAGCCTTATCGAGCTCGAGCCGAGCTTGAGCCTAAAATGAAGCTCGTTTACTTATCGAGCTCGAGCTCGAGCCTGGCATATGAAGCTCGCCAGGCTCGTCGAGCCTTATCGAGCCTAATATAATATTAGGTTTATTAATATTTTATATTATTTACCCACATTTTAAGTCGTGTAATAAACGAGCCGAGCCGAGCTTTTGACTTATCGAGCCTAAACGAGCCTATTATATATATTATTTAATTTAATATATTAATTAATAACCACTAAACGAGCCGAGCTCGAGCTTGAGAAACTACTAACGAGCCGAGCTCGAGCTTTAAAAACAAAGCTCGAACCAAGCCGAGCTCGAGCTCTTATAAGTTAATCGAGCTCGAGCTCAAGCCTGGTCGAGCTCGGGCTCGGCTCGTTTGCACCCCTAACCGCAACCAATTTGTTTCGGATAGGTTTTCTTTGAGACAATAACTCTCTTTGTTTATTAATTTTAAAAGTTACAAAGAGTAGGGACCCATGATGTACCTTTTCCAAACATATAGATTAGATATCATTCATTCATTCACCTTCTTCACCTCCTTCATCACTTCCAAACACCATTTTAATGGCGTCCTCTTCATCCCTTAACTTTTATATACCATTTAAACCTCCTTCAACTTCCAACCACCGTATCTTCTTCAACCTGCCGTCCGTCTCTCTAAACCTCCGTCCACTGTCCTCCCGTTGCTCCGTCGTTGCCTCTGCTCGCCGTCGTAGCGCCGCTTCATCCAACAAAAACAAAGTAATTCTGTTTTCCATATCTTTCTATACTCTCAATTTTTACATTGATTGTAGTTAACATCTTGAATTACGTTGAATTATAGCCGAAATATAAAATAAGGCCTAAAAGGATATTGGCACTTGTTTAACCTCAATTGAAAACATTTAAGACTGAAACAGGTACCGGTTCGGTATCAGTTTGGTTAGTCACGAAACCGGTTGCAATTCTAAAAAGAACACTTTGTTTTGCATAAAGTTGGCCCCAAAAGGATACCGACACGTGTTTTTTACATTGATTGAAAAACGAAAAATAAAAAGGCGGATACCAGTACCGATTCTGATGTCAGCACCGACGTCAGGTCAGTTAGTCATGGCACTGGTACAATACTGGCAATCGCCATACTTTTCGATACCAGAAAGAACACTCTATTTTTAGTATAGCTTCGTTTTCAACAAAAAGAGGAAGAAAAAATAAACACAATGGCGTATTTATATATCATTAAAAAATTAACGAACGAAAGTTATTATAGAAAAATCAAATTACCAAAAAATAAATAGGTAAATGCGTATAATATTTACACTTTACAGTACAAGAACTCTTAGTTGAGTTTAAGTTATGTCATGAAAATTGAACATATATGAAATGAAAAGGTGTAGGTTAATAGCTCTAGGTTAAAGTGATGCAATTAGGAGGGGATTTTGAATTGTAAGATGTAAAGTTAAAGTAATGCGTGTTCAGTGTGCTTTTAGAGATAAGATTTTGGTTAGCAGATGACTTGATTGATCTACTGTGCACTCCTTAGATTCATTATCATTTCTTTTTTCATGACAGAAAGCCTGAAATGAGTTGTCATGGTTCTTATTCTGAATTTTAAAACCTTGATATAACTTAGTTTATTAGTGTTTAAAGCTTTTAGTAGATGATAACTGATAAGGACATCTCTTTGTAATTCAACATGATTATAAGCGCTTGAAACCAAAATGATGGAAAGCTTCATTTGTCCCAAATCACTTTTGATCTTGGAAATCAAGCTTGGTGGATAGTTTTAACTATAATTTTTTTTAATCATTTTTAATGGTTAAAACTTTAAACTTTAAAGTGGTTTTGTACTTTTAGTATGTAAGGTCATATCTTGTTGTCGTTTTTAATTATACAAAATAAGATAGGCTTGTTTCTTCCGCCATTTGTCATGTTCATTTTTGTTGGTCTCGTCTCCATTTATTGTGACATTGGCAAAATGGAACTCATGAATGTATGATCTGTTTTGTGCAATGAGTAACTTTTTAAATGCTTCCAGTATTATGTCGATTTGTTGGTTTAACAATAGGCGATAGAGACAAAGTATGGATTGATCAATGTATAACTTTATTTTCTCCCGAGTATCAAATCATCATCATCATCATACTCAGTTAATCCCACCTATAGCAAAGCTAAGGTAGGGTCTAAGGAGGGTAAGATGTAGACAGCCTTACCTCTACCCCTAAGAATAGAGAGGCTGCTTCCAGTGAGACCCCCGGCTCGATGTGGTTTGGTATCAACGCCACCACATGATGCATGATTAACTGTCCGTCATTTTTAATGTTATTTTCACGAAATTAGTAATATAACATTAAAACTAGTGCAACTTTACTTTTGCCCCCTGACGGCCACACATATATACATTATATGCGCACACCGTAAGTGGGGCGTGCTCCCGAGTATCAAATATTCAAATTATTATATAAGCAAGATAGAAATTGCATAAACAAATGCTTCTAGTAATCACAAGGATGTGACTAAGTTCATAAACTCAAACATTTACAGCTCACCTATGAATGCTTGGTAAATCATGTGCTTTAGGATGCTAAATAAATATTAAAAACTAACTTACGCTTGGCTTCACATGAGGATTGGTTTGTGAGTGATAGGAATCCTCTAAGTAAAGATCATTTTAGCAACCTCTTGATGACAATCTGTAAGGGTTTGGATAAATTTTAGGATAACGATTAATTTTAGTTATAGGATAATTTTCTAATACAGAGAACTTATTTTTTTTATCGTATATAAATTTGGTTGTAGAACAAAATTAGTTGAATTTGGGCAATGTGTGCCACTAGTAAGTAAGCTAATTTTTTTTAAAGTTTATTATTTGTTGTGTTTGTTTAATTTTGTCATTTGATTTTGTCAAAACCCAATTCGTTTATGCTAATGAAATATTTCACCCAATTGCCGTGTGTCTGCAGCAAGGCTTGCGTCGAAATACCATTGGTAAGGAGGAAGATATTGAAGAGGATGCATTTGAAGCACTTTTTAAGCAGCTAGAGGAAGATCTTAAAAATGACGGCTTATCATTTGATGATGATGATGACGAGATAACTGAGGAAGATCTTATAAAGCTTGAACGCGAGTTGGAAGAAGCACTTGCTGCTGATGATGAGTTATTGGGATTGCTTGATGATACTGAGGAAGAGAAAACTGAGGAGGAAATTAAAGGCAAGAAAGTGATGAATAAAAAGGGTACAACAGTGACTGCAGTCATCGAGAAAGAAATTAAAATTGATAACCTAGAACTAGAGGACGAGAAGAACATAGATGAAGATGAAAGTGATTATGAAGATGAAGATGATGACGGAGACGAAGATGAAGGTGAGGGACCACTGGAACTCAAAAGGTGGCAGCTTCGGAGATTGGCTTATGCACTTAAAGAGGGACGCCGTAAGACTAATGTAAGTTTATGCATATGTCATATTCATGTTTTTTGCTTTATATTTTATGTTTAGTAGCTTATACTCCTTTTACTGACTTTAAGTCATCTAGCAGGTATATTGTTAGCTATATATTGGTCGGTTTGTTACATTCAAGTATGCCTTTCTTGCTTTTGGTATATTGTTGGAGGGATTAACCTCACAGTTCTTTCCTTGTGTACTGAGATTTTTTGGATTTACGGTTTAATTCGTCGAGGATGGACACATTTAAATTGCTTATAGTTCCAGGGTCGATATTTGTAATTTGTTGATTACTTATTAGTTAATAGTTATCAAAAGTCTGGTGACACATTTTGCAATCTAGGTGTTATAAATGATTGCAATTCTTGTTTTTGCAGATCAAGAATCTGGCTGCAGACTTATGCCTTGATAGAGCTATTGTTCTTGATTTACTTCGTGACCCCCCTCCAGATCTTCTTATGCTGAGTGCTTCCTTACCTGATAAAGCCGAATCAAGGATATTGGAGCCCGTAATCAAACCAGAGGATGCGATTCTGTTGAGAAATGAAAGAGAGGCAATCAATGTCAAGCCCACCACAAAAGTCCCAGTTCATCAGATGCAAAATAGCTGGTCTGCTAAAAAGAGACTGAAGAAAGTGCATGTTGAAACACTTGAGCAAGTTTATAGACGATCAAAGCGTCCCACTGTGAGTGAAATTTCTCAAGCATTATTATTTCATTGCAGTTATTTTAGTACAGGGATGCACCGTCCATGATAATTAATTGCCATTGGTAAAATAGTGTCTTCTTTTGAGGTGATAGTTACTAGGTTGCCAGAGGTGGCAATTTTCATCTCGTTACTTATGAATGAGTCTATTTGGGTTATGTATCAATGGGTCAAATAGATGACAAGTTTCTTTGGTGTTCCACTAAAGTCGCTCAAACTTTTTTCTTACTATAAAAACCACTTAAATTTCAATATTGTTCCGCTTTTGTGAAATTATTCATAAATAAACAATTATGAAAAAATTTCACAACAATGGAACAATAATGAAACTTGATTGTTTTTATAGCTCAAAAAATGTATCAGTGACTTTATTGGGACAACATTTAAACCTGATTATTATTCCATGATTTAGTTCTGAAGTTTATATTAAAATTATATTTGTCCATCTTCGGTATTGAAATAAATAAATAGTAGTGATAATAATAAAAACTTTGCGATCTAATTTACGTCTAGATTGTGAAAAATTCTCTAGACCATTTCCCCAGTTACGTACTACACATTTTTCATGGGATGAAGGTTGCAATCAACTGCAATACGCATAGCACTATTGTTAAATGTTTTATGTGCTCATTTTGTTATTATTGCAACAAGTATTTTAGATAATAATAACTATCATTTGTGGTCTTACTGGAAATGAATGCAGAATGCCATGATTAGCAATATTGTGCATGTGACAAAATTACCTCGCAAGAAAGTTCTGAAATGGTTTGAAGATAAGCGTGGTGAAGATGGTGTTCCTGATCATCGTGTACCATATCAAAGGTTTGCTTCTGAAACTATCCTTACATCATAAATACAATATGTGCGTCTTAAAATCGATTCATAACTTTAGATAAGAGTCAAGACGTGAAAGTTGAAACATTATGCATTCTGCATGCTTTCATGGTCATTGCTTTAGACCCGTAGTTCACTCAGCCAAACATATTCTTCACTAAGTTGTATGTAATAAGTAGTGGTAGAAAAATAGGTGAACTGAGCTCAAAAGGGGTGGGTGACAAGTCAAAACGGGTAAATTTTAGTATGGACAGAAACGGGATGGGATGGGCGTGCTATATCAATTTTTTTTTGCAAATAACTAATGTGTCAAATATATCAATTTTCAATAACTAATTTTTGCTTTTTGAATAAAATGGTTGTTAAGGTCTTATTCAATAAAAATATAATTTGGGCCGCTTTTGACCCGTTCGACCCATTTGGGCTACTTTTGACCTTGTATATCCTTAAGAACTTTTTTTAATAATTTGTATTCAGTAATCATGATAAATTCACTGATCGTATAAAAATAACTAAAGACAGAACAGTGTTTGCAGACCTGTGGTACAAGTGTACAACCCTTAACCCAATCCATCTATCTCGTCATCTCTAGTGGGAAGTGACTATCAATAGTTAACAAATGAGAAGTTATCATTTCTATAAGCTTTTGAGTATACAGCTTTCGGTTTTGTAACAGTGTGACTTGGGTACCTAGTCCGGGTTTATACTTTATTCCCTTATTTGTTTCTAAAATTGCTAAATTGATTTTTTTTACAGTTGAAACTTTAATTTCTATTGTATGATTATATCTTGAATGTCTGAATAAAACAGTCATTTTGAAAAGGATCTTTTTTTTAATATTGGTCAAAGGACCATGGTTTCGGCTGTTCAAACTTTTCCTTGACCAGCTCAGCTCGTTCAGTCAGGTGTTTAAAATACCAAAAGGGAGACGGAACTATAAACATGCCTACTGTTTTCATGTTATTAGAGGTGGAAAATTGGATGGGTTAGAACGGGTCATCTTTTTGGTACAAGTTAAAACAGGTCAGGTAGGTCAATTCAAGGGGATTGTTCTAGATGCATTTCTGGTTTGGTATTGATGATAGTGTTGCCATGATACAACCAAATAGTTTAAAAATCTTTTCTTTGTTTTCTTGAACACTCTTGATTTACATATACACCTTTGCAATAAATGCAGGGACACAGAATCAGAAAATGAGTCAGAGATTAGCCATGGCGATGCTACCGAGGTTAAAAAGGTCATTTAGGAGGCTGGGGCTGGCGTAGCTTAGGGACCGAAGAAGTGAACCACTTGAAGCAAAAAGAAGGTAATAGTGAATATCACAGTTTTGGTGGCGTTGGAGGGTGAGAAACTTGATGTATAAAATTCGAGACTGGTGTATACGCTTGAAGCTTATCATTGCCTTTTTTGACTGTGTCGTGGAGGAGATCAAGGAAATATCCGAACGGTGATAAATGAGTTTGGAAACGTACTTTTTCTGATGGGTCAAAATATGTTTATTCAGTAGTTTTGTCTGAAGTACGTCTTATTCTTAAATTGGCATCGTTATATATTTGATAAAGTTTACGTTTGAAAGCATGATTATGGCAGGACGAGTTTGTTGTTATTTTTGATGTACAAACATGCATATCTATGTATTTGAACGTCTGATGGACGAAACGTAAAATAATGAAGGTTTATTGGGAGGGGTAATGACGCGGCTGAAGGTGAAGCTCTAGTAGATGTCTAATTTGAGATCAACTGCAAATCTAAACGTTGAAGTCTTGACGATACTTCCAGACGGGTAATCTCTTCATCATATTTAAGGGGTTGAAAGGGTCTTTCCAACATACATCAACCTTATTCTGGAATGCTACTTGAATGTGATTTGATCATATAGTATCTATTTAACAGTGTTGGTGTTACTTGATTGTGATTTGACCATATAATAATCCTGTTAGTGCTGAAGGAGTATATAATGATCTATCGTTGATATGTGCTAGGAAAGCGTATGATCGATCCTAGGATACATGTTCGGATGATTTCTGCAACACATGCTAGCTGTTGGCGCGGCTGTCGGTGTTTATTATTGCATCAGTTGTCTACATTATTGCTATAATTATATCGACATTATATATTATTTGCCTTTGATATGTTGATTTGATAATATTATGATATTTTGACTTATGACTTAGAGCATTCAGAGTAGAGCCTCCATATTATTGTGAGAGGGGCCTCCATATTATATACAGTGTGTATAAGTGGTTGTGAGTAGAGAAGATAGAGAATATATAGAGAAGTTACTGTTCATCAGTAAATTTGATATGGAACTGTTCATCCTCCATAATTGTTTAATATTTTTTAAAGTGCTTATAAGTAGGGAGAGAGAAAATGTAATGATAAAAGTATAAAATAAATATTATTAAATAGAAAGAAGTGAGAAAAAGTAGTGTTTTTAGAGTAATTATAGAGAAAATATGAAGAAGCTACTGGGAATGCTCTTATAATACAACACCTACCGCAATATATATATTATAACATTAATATAGCATGACATGGTACAAAGACTGACTTACTACTTATAATGTTACCTATTGCGATTCTCGTTAGCCGAACCCGATATTAAACTCACCATAAAACCGACTTGAAATGTCACTCAACAACACATTTAGTATTTCTATAATTTTAACAATTTCAAGTTTTAAGGAACTTCTAACATTTATTATTAAATGTTTTTTAAATTAAATTATTTAGTTTACTCGGTTTTATATGGGTAAACAAGTTCAGGTAACTTGACCATATCACCTAATGCCCCATATATATTAACGTTTTTTAAACACTAATTCGATATCATGTATTGGGGTTAGATCAAACACATAGTGAAAGAAAAATAGAAAATCATAGGACGTAGGGGTGTATTAGGTTTTACTTTCGAGCCGAGCTCGAGCCTAGTCAAGCTCGGGCTCGGCTCGTTTACACCCCTAATAGGAAGGGTATCAAACAAACTTCGATTGAACTCATTCAAGCGGCATTGGAACCGTCTCATCAAACCTTACCATCTTAGTTTTTAGGCTTTCTTTTTTTTGGATTTTTAGCTTGTAGTTTTATAATTTTTGATAGATCACTGTGTCCTTTATGTGACATTGTGTCTTTTTCTTATTTTCTTTTTTATTGTGTTATATTGTATATTTTTTTTTATCAACATTTCTTCTTACCATTCTCATTTATTTTACATGACCCTCATGTCTGATACTCAAATACCGGTCTCGTTTACGTCCCAACTCCCAAAAGCTTTAAGTATCGGTTTTGAGTTATTTTGTAATCCCTAGTCACCGATGCTACGATGTCCCTCCTACAAGCAACTTCTCGGCCTATAAAGTTGGGCTTGGACTCTACTATCTTCCACACAACTAAACTTTCCACATGTCACCATAAATGTTGAAGCCTACCCATTAAGTTATCTTAAATGGCCAAGTTAATTATAACTAACCTCCTTTATACCTACATTTAACTTTAATCAAATTTCAAAACGAAAAATAAAAAAAAAATATTTCATATCGTACTTAATGTCACATAACAACACTTTCTCCCCCTAATAACTTTATAGCTTCCTTGAGGTGTCAGGTTCAATCATTGATCATATCGGGTTTTACTGATTTTCCACTATCGTGCATTTGGGCGGGTGGGGGATCAGGTTTTTCCCGGAACTGGTGGCTTGGTGGGTTCTAGCTACCCAGCGCTACCTGTGGGCGTGCACCTAAGACGTGTCTTCACCCAGGGGCGTATGAGGTGTTTTTGTAACCAATTGGTGGGTACCCCGGGTAGTCAGGACATTGTTTGTTCGCCGTTCAAAAAAAATAACCAATTGGTGGCGTGTTCTTGTGTGGGATTGGGTGTGAGGGTTGGCGGGTGTCCTCGCCGGATGTTGGCCGGATTTTTGGCCGGAAAAGCGACCAAGGAGAGAGAGAGAGAGGGGGTAATGTGTTTTATGAGAAAAGAAAAAAAGTTTAGTGTTTTTTAAGTAAAAAAAATGTTGAGTGACTTTTGTAAGGAAAAACTGAAAGTGTAGTGCTTTTTGTATGCAAAAAATTGTTGAGTGACTTTAGTGAGAAAAAACTGAAAGTTTAGTGTTTTTTATGGTATTTCCCCTATAACTTATATTTATTTTTTGTTATATATTAAACTGTATCTTTTAACAAAATTATATTGATATAAATTAGTTAATTTATGTTTATTATTACAAAAGTATATTTGTAAACAAACGGGGTGTTTGGGATTGCGTTTTGAAATGAATTTTTAGATTATTGCGTTTTGAAAACGCAAATAATCAGTTTTTAGTGTTTGAGGTTGAGTTTTGAAATAGATTTTTAGGCTACCAAAACGCAATAATTAAAAGCAGTTCAACACCTATTTTTCCAAAACGCATAATCTATTTTGAAAAATCAATCCCAAACACCCTCTAAGTTTACAGAATAAAAACTTTTCTGCACATTTCGTTTAAAAAATTAGTAATTTAAAAAAAGAGAAAGTATACAATATAAAGTCCCTTAAAATAAGAAGTGTAAGAAGTCACCAGAGATTGACACCTGTCAATTAAACCTAACCATAGTTAAACCACAATTAAAACTATCTTCCGCTGTTCTAAACCTAACCCATCCTCATTTTGAAACAAACCGATCTAGATCTGACCACCACCATCACCATCACCACCACCACCACCATCACCACCACCACCAGCACATCGGAACACCCCTTTCACCAACATCGTCCCATCTCCGACCAACATCTATTCAGTACCCACCACTGCATCTCCTACCGTCTAAACCTCCGACCACTTACAACCACCACTTACCAAAACGTGCACCACCAACACCAGCGCCGCCACCACCCGAGCTTGGTGGTGGCCGGCTTTCGTTGTGACAGGAGTGAGGAAACTAAGAGAGAAGGAAGTTAACTTTGCAGCTTATCCTATGGAAATGAACATATCAGCTGCTGTTTTTGATCTTTTGGCTAACTTTGCTTTTCCATTAATATTACTTGGTGCTTTGTTGTTGAGATCTTCGTCTCCGAATGCGCCTGGAGGGCTAACTTGCCATTTGGACTAAGAGATAAAGGAACGTGCGTTTGTTTGGTTTGATATTAATAATTCAATTTGAAGTGAGATAAAGGAACGTGCATTTGTTTGGGTTGATATTAATAATTCAAATTGAAGTTTGGTTTATATTAATAAGGTGCGTTTGTTTTTTTGGTAAGGTGCGTTTGTTTTTTTTTTTTTTTTGTTTGGTTTTAATGAGTGCGTCCAAAATTTTCAATGAGTGCTTCCAAACTTTCAATGAGTGCGTCTGAAATTTTGATGAGTGCGTTTGAAATTTTTTGATGAGTGCGTCTGAAAATTTGATGAGTGCGTCTGTTTTTCACCAACTTCAACTTCTTCCTCTGCAACTTTTTTTAACCTAATTTTTATGTTTAATCATCCTTAATGAAACAAAATCCAGAGTATTCGACAAATATTACAATTCATAATTGTTCATATGATTAGTGTAATCCTCGGTTTTTTATTATTCTTAGATCAAATACTGATCTTACGTTTTTCGTTCATTGTAATCGATTTTTTTTGTTTTTGAATTGTGTAATCATTCTGAACATGAATCGGTCTGAAAACGATGAAAAATCAGGGTTCAATTAGGTCTGTTACGATTTGAAAAAAAAAAATTATACGGTTTTTTCCTATATTACCCTTGGTTAGTTTAACCCAAGTATGATTAGGGTTTTTAATCTGCGCCCAGACATGCCATTAATCTAATTACTGAGATTGTTTTTTACGCTTCTTACGTTAAGAAGCTTTATACGTTAACCTCACCCTTAAGAAAATAGTAATTTTTTTTTTTGCATGTGATAATTAGTAGTTACTGGATTATACATATGAAATATCTTTTTTTTTTCATTAAGAAAAACAACAGAACTAATAAATAAGAAGAATTAATATTAAAGAAATTGTTAAATAAAGATAATAAAATTACGATGGATAAAGTTACGATAAATAATGAATGTTAATGATAGATAAGGGTAGTAAAGTAACGAACATACCTTATAAAGATGAGAAAGTATACGGTATAAAGTGTTTTAACGTAAGAAGCAATAAGAAGCCACCATTGACTGATAAGTGTCCTGCTAAGCAAACCACAGTTAACCTAACCAAACTTTAATTAATCTTAATATTAGTTAACCCAAGGTTATTCCAGACTTTTCACACGTAATCAGTTACGTGATTTACGTTCGTTATTTTTGTAAACGATATTTTGAAATCATAACACACAGACGATCACACACACACATTACGTTTCATTCCAATTACGATTCAATCTCAATTTTGATTATCACGATTACAGTTTAATCGATCAATTCATCATGTTCGCTACGTGTATTCGTACTTAATTAATCCATTTTTAATAGTTTTTTGTTCAATTTCTGTTTTTGTTTTTATCAGATCTAAACTTCTCTGTTGAAGAGCAGATAGTTGATGTTGAGAATTCGAATCAAGTGCCTGGTTATAATGCTTTTCATGGTAGGATCATCATCCTCTGTTTTTTAGTTTAAAAACAGAGCTCTGTGTTTCGACGGATTTCTTAACATGATGTTTTTATCTGTGTTCAGACTTGATCGAAAACAATAATCAGGATGTTGATATTCATAGTTTGAACCTCATCAACGAATTCAGAGTTCAAGGTATGTTGTTAGTTTTAACATGTAATATATACGAATGCGTCTGATTTTATATACGAGTGCGTCTGTTTTTAAACTGTATTTTGATTATTTTTGATTCTGATAATATATGAATGCGTCTGATTTCATACATGAATGTGTTTGTATTGCAAACTTTTTTTTTACTAAGTGCGTTTGATTTTGTATATGAATGCGTTTGTTTTTGCTTTTTGTAGGTGTTGCAATTGATGTTCCTGTTGATGATCTAGCTAGTAACACATATATCCCTGATGTACCTGATTCTCTCAAACCTGCAAAGGACATGGAGTTTCCTAGTATTGACCATGCACAAGAGTTTTATGCAAAATATGCAAAGGCTAGTGGTTTTTCTATTCGAAAGGGCACTTCAGATGTGCGAAAAGGTATTCTAAAACTTAGGTACTTTGTATGCTATAAGGAGGGTTTTAAGCCGGTCAAAGTAGGTGAAGGGAGTTCTAGCAAAGATGTTAAGTCAAGGAAAAGGCCTTCTATCAGGACCGGATGTCCTGCACATGTCAGGTTACACTCTGAGGATGGAAAAAAATTCAAGGTTTATGGTTTTAAGGAAGGTCATAATCATCCATTTGTCCATGAAAGTGACATTCATTTTCTAGCAGCAAATAGGAAGCTGACACATAGTCAAGAAGAGATGATATGTGAGTTGTCTTCATTGAACATGGGTCCTGTCAAAGCTTTTAACATTATGAAGACGAAGTATGGAGGTTTTGAGCATGTAGGTGCAACTGCAACTGATTGTAAGAACTTTAAAGGTGGCTTAAACAACTTCATTGGTGAGTTTAATGCAGATATGATTGTGTCTAGGCTTAGGGATAAGAAGAAGTTCCTGCCAGATTTTTCATTTGAGTATTCTGTTGATCAAAAGAATGCATTAACCGGATTATTTTGGGCGGATGCTTTATGTAAGAGGAATTACATGGAATTTGGAGATGTGATTTCGTTTGATGCAACATTTAACACTAACAAGTATGTTTTAAATTTTATTTTTTTAAGCTTGTTATCCAAATATTATATGTTTTTATTTTTTTTAAACTTTGTTTTATTGGTTATTGTAGGTACAAGATGGTTTGTGTACCATTCACTGGAATCGATAATCACTGCCGGAATGTCACACTTGGTGCAGGTTTGTTGTCATCAGAGACAACTGAATCTTATACATGGTTGTTACAATCGTTTTCCAAATGTTTTGGAAAGCATCCCAAAGTGGTTGTAACTGATCAAGATCCTGCTATGAAAAATGCAATCCAGTTGGTTTTTCAAAACAGCAGACATAGGCTATGTATGTGGCATATCATGAAGAAGGTTTCTGATAAGGTTTGTATCAACTTTTTTTGTTTTAAATTATGAGTGCGTCTGTTTTATATAAGAGTACGTCTAAATAGTGTCTTTTTTTTATGAATTGCACTGAGTGCGTCCAAACTTATCAATGAGTGCATTTGTTAGATGACTTTGTTTTCTAATGTGACTGCGTCCAAACTACTAACTAGCTGCGTCTGTTCTATGTTTTTGTAGGTGGGTAGTGCATTGTGCAGTGATGATGAGTTCAAAAAGAGAATTTGTGCAATTGTCTGGACAGATTCCATCAGTCCGGAGAATTTTGATTTCGAGTGGGGTGTACTTATTTTTTATTACAAATTAAATGAGAACACTTGGTTGTCTGACATGTTTGACCTGAGATCGATGTGGATCCCTGCTTTTTACCGGGATGAACCTATGTCTGGGCTAATGAGGACAACATCAAGATCTGAGAGTGAGAATCATTTTTTTTGCCAGGTGGCAAATTCTCAGTTGACTCTTGTTGAATTTTTCAACCATTTTGAGACGTCCCTTGAAGCTCAGAGATTTAATCATAGAAAGAATGACCATGACTCAAGACATACAATTCCTGATATGTGGACTCAGAACCCTATTGAACAAGAGGCTGCTAAAATATTTACCCGAACTATCTTCTTTGATATCCAAGAAGAAATATATGCCAGTTATGAAGGATTAATAAGTGTTCATATGCAAAGGGCTGATGAAGAAGGGTTTTTAAATATTTATGTTGATAATCCACAAGCACAGGGACAAGGCTTTATTGAGGTATTTGTTTTTTTTTGGTGTTTTAACAAATGAATGCGTCTGTTATGTTAATGAGTGCGTCCAAACTGCACATTATTTGTTTTTTTGCTTTGTTTTACAATGAATGCATTTGTTCTACTAATGAATGCGTCCAAACTGCACATTATTGTTTTTTATCATTTTTTACAGGTTCTGTTCAAGAAGGAACTTTTTGATGGTGTTGAGGATGTGACTACATTATGTATATGTAGGAGGTTTGAGCAGTACGGGCTTTTGTGAAGGCATATTTTTTTCATATTAAGGTTGATGAAAGTGTGTAGATTCCCGAAAAGATACATTCTGAAGAGGTGGACAAAAGATGTTGTTCCAAATGAAATCAAGTATTCATTTGAAACAGGAGAGTTTGGTGATGACAAGACCAAAGAAGCAAGGCGTATTGCACGGGAGATCGTTTTGGGTGGTGAATATCTTGCAAACTCTCTAATTTCAGATTTAGCTGAGTTAACTTTGGTTTATGATAAAATCAAAGAGATGGTTAAGAAGGTTGATGAGGGCAGGTTTAAGAGACCTAGTCATCAGAGTAAGCATGACAGGTATGCTTCTCTTCTTGGTTATGAGAAACCATCAAATGCTGAACCCACTATTCGGCTTCCGAATGGTATAAAGAACAAAGGACGTGGCAAGCAGAAGCAAATAAAGTCCAGCAAGGAAGTAAAGGTTAGTCGATCCGGCAAAAGAAAGAGGAAATGTGCAATATGTGGAGAAAGTGGCCATGATCGACGAAAACATGCCAAAGAGGGTGCTTCAACGCAGAAGCAGACGCAAGGCGAACAAGATGATCAATTTGCTGAAGATGATGTTGATGATAATGAAGAGATACATTTAGAAGTTTCTGATGATGATGGGGAGTTGTGTTAGATAGTTTGCAGTGGACATTTGTAAACTTTTTTAGACATGAGTGCGTCTGAATGTTTTTATTTTAGACAAATGCGTCTGTTTCATGGTTTTTATTTTAGTTACTTATTTTTTATACAAATGCGTCTGTTTATATAATGAATGCGTCTGTTTTAAAAATAACTAAAAACTTCATATTATATTTCCAAAAAAAGGTAGTACATATGAAACTACCACTATTACACCACCACCACCACTATCACTACCATCACCACCACCACTACTACCATCACCACTGGTGTGTGCAAAGGTATATATAAAAATAGCACAAGTTTTAATTAAAACGACTCACCTAAAAACTACACACGCACGGCAAGTGTACCGGTCGCAAAGCAGTAAACAGATAAGACCGAGTATCGAATCCCAAAGACGCGGTTTCTCAATACTAAACTTTTGTTACTGTAAAGTCTTTTCCAAATAGTTGGTTTTGATTTCTTAATTTAAATTATAAAATATAAAGCAAATAAAGATAGTTTTCAACAACAATATTAATCAAGAGTTATCTAAACCGAGAATCCACTAATGATATGTGACGATCATGAGGTGAGGAATAATGGTAATACAAGATTCTGAAATATATTAAGTCTAGTCATAGATCCTTAATTAAATGACTCTTAGGAGAATTAAAACTTCAAACACGTCTTAATCACCTAAAATTCATTCTTTGACGCTCATTTTGTGTAAATTATGTTAACCTTTTAATGCGAGAAAGTCATCTGTCAAGATCTTCTAACTCGACAACTTTAGGGAAAACTAAAACGATAATCACACTTTAACCACCCTATGTTGCTTCTATGTAGAAAAATATATAGTTAATTTCAAGCGGTCGATCTTTGGTAAAAATATGCAAGATTCATAATTTTGGCCTAAATTACTAACTCACAAATTTTATTAATCCTTAGAATCTACCACAACACTTTCACTCTCCAAGTCCTAAAATGCAAGAATTCTCAATTGATCAAATCTTTTGTAACAAGTTGATTAACAATTACCATTCCTAGTCTCATGTCAAGAACCTAGATTCATTAATAAATATTTACCTATGTGTTTTCCAACCTTCATAAGCAACTCTTTATTAAATCAACATGAACTTCAGATTTTAACCAAGCAAGAAATTCTAAGAACTTAACTAAATATTCAACATTAACATTAACATAACTAATTACCACAAATCCAAACAACAATCGAGTCACAATATCAAAAGCTTCATTGGATCTAGATAACTAACAATGTTTAGCTCATAACCATAACAAAAACACAAACAATAATACTTGTAGAGTTATAATAATTCACACAGAAAGATTTCAAACCACAAACAGAGAACGATTTGTGCCGGATTCTTGATAAAATGCTGCTGTTGGACACTTCCCAGGCCTCCTCCTAGCTCCTAGTACCTAAAAAATGGATCTTGATGCTCAAAATGGTGGTAGAATGATGTCTTGGAAGTGAGTTTTGGTCTCAACAGACGCTGGACGCTTATTCTGGTCGTTTGCGAGCTGTTTTATCGAGTTTTCGAGTGCAGGAACAGGCTGGAAAGATTTCCAGCTATTAATCGCATAATACGCTCCCGCGGACCGCGGAGGAGAAGGGTAAGCCTCCCGCGCTCCGCGGGAGATATAATATTATTTCTGATTCTTGAGACGCGCCGCGGACCGCGGAGTGTTATGCCTTTCTCCCGCGGTCCGCGGGAGAGGTTTGTGCAGGAAAAGTTTGTTTTCCGCATCATTTTCATCCGTTTCTCGCTCCAATTCCCGTTCCGGCTCGTATATTCTCGCTTAAGGCTCGTAAAATGACCTTTTTAGCCTTTTAAGCATTTCTTCCAAGATTTATGAATAAGTAGCTCTCTCCGGGCAAATCTACACACAAATAAACATAAAAATACCAAATTAAACTATAAATATGTGGTCCTTTCGGACTCACATCAACCACCATCACTACCACTATTACCATCACCACCACCATTACCATCATCATCAAAAACAAAAAAAAAACCCACCAACCAAACCACCTACATTACAGAAGAAAATAAAAAGATATATAAACAACCACCAAAAAAAAACATCACATAACCACCACCATCACTTGCCACCCAATATTGCATTCCTTGCCTTCTGTTTTGTTGACATGTTTTTGAGGATGCATGTTTGTGTGTTGCTAAGTGTCTCGGAGATGAGGTTGTCAAAAGATGCTTGAGTGTGTAGTTGCTCAATAGCTGCATGTGTGAATGGTGTCTTCTCCTCTTCTTTCATCAGCTTTTCTGTCAGATCCAGGTTCTTCATATACTGCATCTGAACCTCATTTTGTGCTCCCAGAATCACACAAGATGAGTTGAGGTCATCTCTAACCTCTGAAATGTAGTCAACCATTACAACTGTTTTGACCTGAAGGTTGTTTATTGCTTCAATGTGATTTTCAGCCATTTTTTTTTGTGTTTTTTGCTGTATCAGTATGTTTTAGATCATAGTGTATTTATAGACTAAAAAATAGAAAAGTAATTAGGTGGTAGTTGAATATTGAAGTTCAAGATTTATCTAAATTTATTACCAATCAAATCATACTTAATACACAGTAAGATTTTTTAGATTTGTAGCAATTAAATAAACATGTAGGGATTTACTGATTATTTTATACAATTAATAAGATATGCAACTTGTATATGTAATCATTACATGTACAATTTATAAAATTGAAATAAACCTGTGAGTGCATTTGATTTTTACAGTGAGTGAGTCTGTTTTTTAAGAGTGCGTCTGATTTTTATAGTGAGTGCGTTTGTTTTATGCATTTTTTTACCCAGTGTTCTAATGATTTTGTTTAGACGCACCTTTAAAACATATGAGTGCGTCTGTTTTTTAAGAGTGCGTCTGATTTTTATAGTGAGTGTGTTTGTTTTATGCATTTTTTTACCCAGTGTTCTAATGATTTTGTTTAGACGCACCTTTAAAAATATGAGTGCGTTTGTTTTTATGTATTCAAGTGTTCTTAATCTGAATGTTTTTGAAATGCATTTTTTTCTATAATTGTAATTATATTTATTAAAATTGTATGTTTTTGTTAATATTATATGCGTTGGTTGTGTTTTTTGAATAGGATTAATGTGATTTTAAACCATCGAATGCAATGCTCTGTTTTTCTTTTTTTTTCTGCAAATCACTAACTGTTTATGATTCTAATCAATATTTTTGATTGTTTTGATGATTCGGAACATTTAATCGATTTTAATTATTTGGTTAATTGTTGAAATATTTTTGTTTTGATGTTACGATTCGTTCAATTTGTTGAATCTCTGTTCTTACGTTTTTCTGCAAATTAAAACGCGTTTTCCCTAAATTACCCCTGGTTAGGTTAACTGAAGTGTGATTAAGGCTGTTAATTACCATCTTGCCACCGCTTAAATCAAATGGCTCAAATGGCTTCTTACGCTTCGTATTTTTAGACGCTTTATACGTTATGTCTTCCCTAGAAAGATTATACATATGTCAAAAACTAATTTGCATATGTTTATTCTATCTCAAGAAGTGGATGTCCAACTAAATATTTAATCAATAAGTCTGTTGTTAGATCATGTGGTTATTATCTATAATAGAGAATTACTACTTACGTCCATCTGTTATAGTGATTTTAACTACTTGAATCCAAAGTTGAAAATTTTAACCACTTGCGTTCCTAAACTGACATTAACTAACACCTTGAGTCAAAATTTCTAACTCTGTTAACTTTTTGCGTCCCGTGTTATAGTGGTTTTAGTTAACAGATTTAGAAATTTGGACTCAAGGTGTTAGTTAATTTCAGTTTAGAAACGCAAGTAGTTAAAGTTTTCAACTTTAGATTCAAATAGTTAAAACCACTATAACACAGGGACGCAAATAGTAATTCTCTCTATTTATAAACTTCACGGTACAGTGAGGTTTATGTACATTTTTAGAGTAAGAAATACCCTCAAGTTTTGTTAATGACATGAATTTGGTCTAAATTCACTCGAAATCTGAATCGGTGCAATTTTTAAACATTGTAATAGTTAATGCTTAGACTATCCGGAGTGGAGGGGAGGAAAGAGGGGCGTGATGCATCATGTGGCACTTGTGGGACCCGTGTGTGAAGAGTGAAAATTGTGGGGAGTGGAAGAGGGGGGGGGGGGAGAAGGAAATAATATTATATTGTGTTAAAGTTAAAAAAAAATCTGACCAATCAAAACCCTCCACCTCTTTTCAAGCCCTGGCGGCGGTGTTCCCGCCCAAAACCCCCATCCACACCACTTTCCCCGCCCCCACTCCTGATACTCTTATAAGTATGCATTGAGTTTTAGAACAACCTTTAAATAAAAAAAGTCTCCACTGGTGGATCAATAAAAAAAATATAGAAGTAACGTTTAAAAAAAAATCATCGTTGTTCATACAATGCAAACGTAATAAAAATAAAAACATGGTTATTTGAGTTTGGGTTTTGTTAATTTTGTAGGTGCAAACGAGCCGAGCAGCTAGCGAGCTACTTAAGCTCGGCTCGGTAAGAAGCTCGAAACGAGCCGAGCCTTATCGAGCCCAAGCCGAGCTTGAGTTTAAAACAAAGCTCGTTTATTAATCGATCCTGATCTCGAGCCTGGAATGTGAAGCTCGTAAGGCTCGTCGAGCCTTATCGGCCCTTCATGTAATTTAGTTTTATTAATATTTAATAATATTTACCCCGTCATTTTAAGCTTGTTTACTAAATGAGCCCAAGCCAAGCTTCATTTATCGAGCTCCGAGCCTATTATTTATATTATTCTTATTTAAAATATTAATTAATAAATAGTAAATGAGCCGAGCCCGAACTTAAGAAATTTTTAACAAGCCAAGCTCGAGCTCTCATTAGTTTTTCAAGCTCGGGCTCGGCTCTTTTGCACCCCTAATTTTGTTACGTATTTTAGGGGTGTAAACGAGCCGAGCCTGATTGGGCTCTAGCTTAGCTCGTCATGCTTTTACAATTCGAGCTCGGCTCGGTTCGAGCCTAATACTTTGAGCTCAAGCTCGGCTCGGAATAATTTTAGAACAATTTTAAAGGAGCTAAAAGCTCAGCTTGAGCTCACTTCAAAGCTTAAATGGGCCAAAACTTGGTTCGTGCTCTGCTCGCCAATGTTAAATAGCAGGTATACTATATATAAATAATCATAATATAAAAATAAAATTTGTTTGGGCTCGTTTAGGTTCGCGAGCCTAAACGGTCTTTATATGAAAAGCTCGAGCTCGGGCTCGTTAAAGCTCAGCTTGTTCGAGCTTTTTACCGAGCCGATCCTGAGTAGCTCTCGAGCTGCTGCGCATCATTTACATGCCTAGGTATTTAGTTAATTCGAGTTTGATAAATATTTTCTGAGTGACGTAACATTGTAACGCAAAATTTATTTTTAAAGGTAACATAAAATTTGTTTTAGAGGTAACGTTTTACAAAAATCGTAAAAAACTTTTTCCAACTACGCGAGAAAAAACCAAGGGGTAACGGGCGCGGACCCTAGCTTAAAGCTAGGTTCGCCCCTGCCTCAGTCTCGCGGGTCCCTGAGTTTGTACCGGGCCTATCTATTATCAATGAGTAACCTAGTACAAGTCCACATCTTCCGAAGTCTAAGGGGCTGTTTGGTTGATTAAGTGCTGAATCATTAAGAGGTCTGAATGGTTAAGTGCTAAATCATTAAGTTGGAACTCGTAATGGTTAGTTTTCTTGTCCCACATTGGTAGGAGAGCCTCATTAAGGTTCAACCTAGTTCAGTGCTTAATGGTTCAGCCTTAACCATTGCATGCAAAAGCTGAAACAAACACGCTGAATGCTGAATCATAGTCACAGAATTCGCTCGGGGAAGCACGATCATTGTATTGGTACGAAATGTACCCAATCTCAATTCCTTGGTGTAGCATTCGCTGATGGTTCGTCGATCCGAGTTTTGGTGGTACGTCGATCCCATCTAAACTGGTACATCGAACCATCTGGACTGTAAATCGCTCCAATTATTATATCCATGAATTAAACCCGATTTGAGAGTTTATAGGGCTAGTTCTTGGAAGATGAAAAAGAAACTTTTTAGGGTTAGAGTTAGGAAGAAGAGAAGACGAGAGAAGAAAAAAAGGATACGACTGATGTGTTTTAAACTTGTTAAAGTTAGATAGCCCTTTAGCTTTTAATAATTTACATTTACACTCTAAAACTTAGTAATTTTATACATAAAAAAGGTGTAAAATTAGTTTATGTATTTTAATATTTAGTCCCTACTATCTTCACTAGTTTACATTTGTTCCTTATAAATCTATTGTTGGATCAGTGGCTTAGTTTTATGAACACTTATGTATCAGATTTATATATGAGTTATTAAGCAGCGGAAAGACAAGTGTTCAAAGGTCTAAAAGATCACTTTGATGAGGAGTTATTACTCCCCCTTGACTGAACAATAAATGAGAAACAATAAATACAGTTAAGTGTAAAGCAGTAAGAATAATTTATGTTTCTCAAATGTGAAATGGAATTATAAGTTTAAAGCCGAAGGATTTCAATTTATATCAAAGGAATTACACAAAATCACACATAGAAATAGATGAACAAACTCATCTATTTATAGACCAAAGGACTAAACCTTTGTCTGAAGTAACCTAAGATATTTCGGCTAAAGATAAGGTTACAAAAGTCTTTACATCGAAACTTGTAATCAAGACTTTAACAAAACAATATAATAACAAAACTAAAACTGCTGATCTTCAGTTGGTTAGAAGCTTCTGAATACAAAGTGCTGATGAGTGACAAACTGCTGATGAGCAGTTTGTCTTCAGCAGTTCTTCAGTGAAATGTCTGGTTAGACTTCAGAACTTCTGATGAGTTTACTCTTCAGTACTTTGGTGTTTGTTCTTCAGTACTTCTTCATTTGTTCTTCAGCAGTTCTATACTTAGGCAGATATGAATTAGACTAAGGTTATCAAAAGGTGGTTTCGTCAATCCTCTTTGTCCTAACAATCTCCCCCTGGATTGATGAAGCCAAAACCTTATCTATTCTTTATTGTTGTCCTTTTCTCTCTTCTAGTATCCTCCAGATCTCTGCTGTCATCCGGGTAGTAAGAGTACATCTTTGTTGCTCAGTGAGAGGACCAAGTTCAGGTGTTAAATGTTGAATGGTAAGAAGGTCTTTGGACGATAAAACACTCAACTCCTTTGAGTTTTTGTAGACCTTACTTGAACGGTCTCTCCTGGTCACAATTACTGAGTTGGAATCAGTAAAGGACCACTTGACAATATTTACCTTTGACCTGTCAAATTCAGAGGCATAGGAAACCAAGCCTGTTTCCTTAGGTTGACCTGATTGAGGAATGTCTTCTATTTCAGTGACTCTCAGGTGAGATTCTTGACTACCTTGAAGTTCAGCACTACCTTGGATAGGCATGTTGGGCAGGTGATGCTCTGTAACAACCCTTGTATGTGTCTTCTCTTGGATGGATTGTTGTAATTGATAAGCATAAGTAGCCTTGTCTCTGAATTGGGTTAAGATGGGTTTCTCTTCAACATCGAAATCACCATGTACTAACTGATCTCCTTCTAAGAGTATCATCTTGAAGTCAGTCTTGACAATGGGTTCACCCTCTGCTTTTCTCTTGGTGGCTGGCTTCCTTAGTGCACCAGATGATCTCTTAACAATAGAAGTTGTTTGGACTTCTGGAGTTTCATATCTCTCTGGCTCTGCAGCTTTCTTGGCCTTGAATTTCTTGTAAGCCTCATAAAGAGTTTGTTCCTTCCATTTGGAGACTGAGGCCTTTGAACCATAGCCATTTGCCACTAATTCTTCAATCACTTCAGCTCTTTTTGCTTTCCTCTCATCTTCTGTTGCTATTCTATCAGATAGCATTTGAGCTCTTCTGGTCAGTTCTTGTGTTGAGAGTCTTTTGAGGGCCACTTGTTTTGATTTGGAGTTCTTTGTAATGAATGCTATAAGCTGTGCTCTTTTGTCTTCTTCAGCAGCAGCTTCAAGTGCTCTCTCTTCAGCCTCAAGCTCATCAAGTTTTTCTTGGTACTTGATTAATTTTTCTTCAAAACTCAAATCATCTCTAGCCTCTAGGCTGTTCCATACTCTGTCTTCTTTTGCCTTCTTTGCAGCCTCTTTTAAACTCTTCTCCAATAAATCTTTAGACATGTTGATGGGAGTAGGGTTCAAAACAGTTGTTGAAGTTGTTGTAGGCAAAGGAATGGGAGCAGGGTCTCTTTCTGTTGCCTTAGGAACTTCTGATGTTGGTTTAGGAGGTAAAACTGCTGATGAGGAAATTGGAGTCACAACTGCTGAAGGATTGTCTTCAGTAGTTTGAGAAATGGGATCCGCAGTTTCCTCTGATGCCTTAGACAATTTGAATTCTGGTGCTACTTCTTTTCCTGGTCTTTGGGATGGTCTATCAGCTTCAGGATCAGGAGTTTGTCTTTGTGTAGTAGCAACTTCAGTTGGTTCCTTAATCATCTCCCCCTTTTTGGCTTCATCCACTTCTGGAAGCCTAATAGAGTGAGATGTTGCAGCAGACAACCTTGCTAGTTGATCTTGTGTTTGGTCCATTTTCTTGTTCAACTCAGCAAGTCTCGAACTGATCAACCCAAACTGATTGTTAGCTTTTAACTCCCAAGCAGTTGTGAAGGGTTTGAGTTGATCAGTAATAATTTGTTTGAGTGCCTGGTACAGGGGACCATCTGGGCTGCATAGTTGGTTCAAGTCTATGCTTGTGAGCCCAGGGAATTGGGTAGGTTGTTTTGGTGAAGGGGTGCTTTTTGGGTGATCCTCAGATTGCTCTGAAGATGCCAGTTTTGGGGAACTTTGGGTTAACTGGTCTTTAACCTGATCTTTGGTGACCAGCTTCTTGAGCTTGGATACCTTAGATTCAGGACCTTCAATATCAACCGTCAATTCAGTTTGTGGAATGTTTGATTCATCAGCCAAATTAATGGAATCATCTGAATCCCTGATAATGTCCTCAGAGAGGGCAGGATCAGTTATATCATGAGCTGGACCCAAACCAGTAGTCTCATGAACCTCTTTGTCTTGGTACTGAGGTTTTCCTACTTCTGGCCTTAGGCCTTCATCAGTAGTTGCCAAGTTTGAGGTCTTAGCTATGTTACTACTGTCCTCAGGTTCACCACTGGGTGATAAGTGAGTAGTAGCAGCCTCAAAAGTATCAAAAGTTTGTAAGTTTGGGCTTATAAACTCTTGTTCATCCTCATCTCTCTGGGTTGGGCTAACAGGATCCACATTCATGTAAACTTCTAAAGGCATCTCCCCAATTTGATGTGTTGCTAGAGGAGTGACATGTGGTGAATGGGTTCCTTTTAGTCCTGAGAGAAGTTGGGCAATTTCTATTGTTGTGTGTGAGGGTTCAGGTTCAGTAGTTGTGAGGGGTTGGTGTTCAGGAGTTTTGATGGGTTCAGGGTTGGTTTCAGCAGTTTCAAAGGTTGGGTCAACAGTTATTGGTTTCTTAATTTTCTTTCTTTGAAAAATAACTGTGACTGGTTTTCTTTTGGTGGGTGGAGAAGGAGTGTGCTGAGAGGATGTTTCAGCCACTTCCTTATCAAGTGCAGATTGCACATCAGTAGTTTCAGGTTTCTCCACTTCCTGAACTTTCTTTTTTAGTGATTTGGTTTGTTTTGGTTTTTGTTGTTTAGGAAGATGTGGGTTCCTTGGGGATGGGTTGTTCTTCCCCTTGGTCATCTTCTAGCACAAGTGCTGGTTTGTTGTGCCTAGAGAATACTTGAGCAGTTAAAGGGTTTAAAGTTGTTGTTTCTCCCTCAAGTACTCCCTCTCCAAGCTCTTTTATTATGCATTGCATAACAAATCTTGGATACAACAAGAATTTCTTTTTATCATTTTCATGATGTAAAACCAGTTCATTGAAAAATAATTTTGATGCCTTGAAAGGAGTTTCATTTATGATGGAATGAAAAATAGGTTGAAAAGTAGAAGGCATCTGATCTATTGACCCAGTTTTTGGACTAAGACACATAATAATGTAATGAAATAACAGTTTATATTGAGGGTCAAAATATTTCTTATAAACTGTTGCTTGTGCCAAAGTACCTTGATAACCACACTCTGTCATGGGTAGATGGATGTCTGAGTTTGGAATATGCTCAGGTGCCTCAGAATCCTTCAAACCAAGCCTGATGCTTAGTGTTTCTGGTGAGATGGCCATCATTTTCCCTTTTATGGAAGATTTGAGGGAAATCACTTCATTGTTCACCTTCACCGTCTCTGAATTAGCCCAGAACTCATTAAGAGTTTCTTCATGAATGGGTGGATCGATGGTGAAAGCATCATAATATTGGGATTTCATGATGAGATCAATCATCTCATCATACTGGGACCAGGCTTCATCTTTAACAAAGTAGCCTCTTTGATTGTGTCCCTGTTTTTACACGAGAGCCATGGTTGTTTTTGATCGAACAGTAATTTTTAGGTTAGAGAAGGGGGTTTGCTTTGAATTTGAGAGAGAGAGAGAGGGAATTTTTGCTTTTTGAATGGATAAGTGTTTGAAAAGGGTATTTATCAGAAGTTTTTAACCGACTAGGTCAAACTTCTGATGAGTGAAAAGTCTGTTTTACCCTTTTTAGTCAAACTGCTGATGAAGAAGGTTTCTTCATCAGTGGTTTTAGTCATCTCTTCAGCAGTTTCAACTGCTGATGCAAAATGACTTTTAAAAACACTATACTAACTTCTGATTTTCATCAGTAGTTATATCCACTTTGAAAATATCCCATTTTTGATGTTTAACAGTAGTTTTCAAAAATTGTTCATCAGTACTTTCTCTTTCTCAAATTTTTGGTCTTCAGAGGTTTGTGACAGATAAGTATGTAAGTGAAAAATAAAATATGTGCAGAACTAAAAAGTGAAACACTTACAGACTTTCTTCCAAATTTAACATCCCAAGCATGGATACTAACCTCTGAAAAGTTGTAGAATCAAGGGGTTTGGTGAAAATGTCAGCTATTTGATTAGCTGTTGTGACATGCTTCACCTCAATCTTGCCTTTTTCATAGCAATCTTGTTGGATCAGTGGCTGTTCTTATGAACACTTATGTGTTTATCAGATTTATATAAGAGTTATTAAGCAGCGGAAATACAAGTGTTCAAAGGTCTAAAAGATCACTTTGATGAGGAGTTATTACTCCCCCTTGACTGAATAATAAATGAGAAACAATAAATGATCTAAGTATAAAGCAGTAATAGCAGTTTATGTTTCTCAGATGTGAAGTGGAAATTATAAGTTTAAAGCCCGAAGGATTTCAATATAAGTTCAAAGATATTACACAAAATCACATGTCAAAATAGATGAACAAACTCATCTATTTATAGACTAATGTACTAAACTGTAGTCTGAAGTAATCTAAGATATTTAACAAAGATATTATGCTAAGATAAGGTTACTACAGTCTGTACATTGAAACTTGAAATCAAGACTTTAACAAAACAATATAATATGTAAAACTGCTGATCTTCAGTCGGTTAGAAGCTTCTGAGGGAAAGTGCTGATGAGTGACAAACTGCTGATGAGCAGTTTGTCTTCAGCAGTTCTTCAGTGAAATGTCTGGTTAGACTTCAGAACTTCTGATGAGTTTACTCTTCAGTACTTTGTGTTTGTTCTTCAGTACTTCTTCTTTTTGTTCTTCAGCAGTTCTATACTTAGGCAGATATGGAAAAGACTAAGGTTATCAAAAGGTGGTTTCGTCAATCCTCTTCGTCCCAACAATCTCCCCCTGGATTGATGAAGCCAAAACCTTATCTATCCTTTATTGTTGTTGTTTTCTCTCTTCTAGCATCCTCCAGATCTCTGCTGTCATCCGGGTGGTAAGAGTACATCTTTGTTGCTCAGTGAGAGGACCAAGTTCAGGTGTTAAATGTTGAATGGTGAGAAGGTCTTTGGACGATAAAACACTCAACTCCTTTGAGTTTCTATAGACCTTACTTGAACGGTCTCTCCTGGTCACAAGTACTGAGTTGGATTCAGTAAATGACCATTTTACAATGTTTACCTTTGACCTGTCAAAGTCAGAGGCATAGGAAATTAAGCCAGTTTCCTTAGGTTGACCTGATTGAGGAATGTCTTCTATTTCAGTGACTCTCAGGTGAGATTCTTGACTTCCTTGTAATTTAGCAGCACCTTGGATTGGTATGTTGGGCAGGTGATGCTCTGTAACAACCCTTGTATGTGTTTCTTCTTGGATGGATTGTTGTAACTGATAAGCATAGGTAGCCTTGTCTCTGAATTGGGTCAAGATGGGTTTCTCTTCAACATCAAAATCACCATGTACAAGCTGATCTCCTTCTAGCAAAATCATTTTGAAGTCAGTCTTGACAATGGGATCTCCATCTGCTTTTCTTTTGGTGGCTGGCCTTCTTAATGTACCAGATGGCCTTTTGACAATAGAAGTTGTTTGGACTTCTTGGCTTTCAAATCTTTCTGGTTCAGCAACTTTCTTTGCTTTAAATTTCTTGTAAGCCTCATAGAGAGTTTGTTCTTTCCATTTGCTGATTGAGGCTTTTGAACCATAGCCATTTGCCACTAACTCTTCAATCACTTCAGCTCTTTTGGCTTTCCTCTCATTTTCAGTTGCTATTCTATCAGATAGCATTTGTGCTCTTCTGGTCAGCTCTTGTGTTGAGAGTCTTTTGAGGGCCACTTGCTTTGATTTGGAGTTCTTTGTAATAAATGCTATAAGCTGTGCTCTTTTGTCTTCTTCAGCAGCAGCTTCAAGTGCTCTCTCTTCAGCCTCAAGCTCATCAAGTTTTTCTTGGTACTTGACCAATTTTTCTTCAAAGCTCAAGTCATCTCTGGTTTCTAGGCTGTTCCATACTCTGTCTTCTTTTGCCTTCTTTGCAGCTTCTTTTAAACTCTTCTCCAATAAATCTTTTGACATGCTGATGGGAGTAGGGTTTAAGACAGCTGTGGAAGTTGTTGTAGGCAAAGGAGTGGGAGCAGGTTCTTTTTCAGTTGCCTTAGGAACTTCTGATGATGGTTTAGGAGGTAGAACTGCTGATGTGGTAATTGGAGTCACAACTGCTGAAGGATTGTCTTCAGTAGTTTGAGAAATGTAATCAGCAGTTCTCTCTGATGCCTTAGATAACTTGAACTCTGGTGCTACTTCTTTTCCTGGTCTTTGTGTTGGTCTATCAGCTTCTTGATCAGGAGTTTGTCTTTGTGTAGCATCTGTTGGTTCCTTAATCATCTCCCCCTTTTTGGCTTCATCCACTTCTGGAAGCCTAATAGAATGAGACGTTGCAGCAGACAACCTTGCCTGTTGATCTTGTGTTTCATCCATCTTCTTGTTCAACTCAGCAAGTCTCGAGTTGATCAACCCAAACTGATTGTTAGCTTTTAACTCCCAAGCAGTTGTGAAGGGTTTGAGTTGATCAGTTATGATTTGTTTGAGTGCCTGATACAGGGGACCATATGGGCTGCATAGTTGGTTCAGATCTATGCTTGTAAGCCCAGTGAATTGGGTAGGTTGTTTTGGTGAAGGGGTGCTTTTTGGGTGATCTTCAGATTGCTCTGAAGATGCCAGTTTTGGGGATTTTTGGGCTAACTGGTCTTTAACCTGATCTTTGGTGACCAGCTTCTTGAGCTTGGAGACCTTAGATTCAGGACCTTCAATGTCAACCGTCAATTCAGTTTGTGGAATGTTTGATTCATCAACCAACTTAATGGAATCATCTGAATCCCTGATAGTGTCCTCAGAGAGGGCAGGATCAGTTATATCATGAGCTGGACCCAAACCAGTAGTCTCATGAACCTCTTTGTCTTGGTCCTGAGGTTTTCCTACTTCTGGCCTTAGGCCTTCATCAGTAGTTGCCAAGTTTGAGGTCTTAGCTATGTTACTACTGTCCTCAGGTTCACCACTGGGTGATAAGTGAGTAGTAGCAGCCTCAAAAGTATCAAAAGTTTGTAAGTTTGGGCTTACAAACTCTTGTTCATCCTCATCTCCCTGTGTTGGGCTAAATGGATCCACATTCATGTCAACTTCTGAAGGTATCTCCCCAATTTGATGTGTTGTAAGGGGAGTGACATGTGGTGAATGGGTTCCTTTAAGTCCTGAGAGAAGTTGGGCAATTTCTATGGTTGTATGTGAGGGTTCAGGTTCAGTAGTTGTTATGGGTTGGTGTTCAGGAGTTTGGGTGGGTTCAGGAATGGTTTCAGCAGTTTCAAAGGCAGGGTCAACAGTTATTGGTTTCTTAAATCTTTTTCTTTTGAAAATAACTGTGACAGGTTTTCTTTTGGGTGGTGGAGAAGGAGTGTGCTGAGAGGATGTTTCAGCCACTTCCTTTTCAAGTGCAGATTGCACATCAGTAGTTTCAGGTTTCTCCACTTCCTGAACTTTCTTTTTCAGTGACTTGGTTGTTTTTGGTTTTTGTTGTTTAGGCTTTTTAGTTTTCTTTTTGGGTTTGGAAGATGTGGGTTCCTTGGGGATGGGTTGTTCTTCCCCTTGGTCATCTTCTAGCAAAAGTGCTGGTTTATTGTGCCTAGAGAATACTTGAGCAGTTAAAGGATTTAAAGTTGTTGTTTTTCCCTCAAGTACTCCCTCTCCAAGTTCTTTTATTATGAACTGCATAACAAACCTTGGATACAACAAAAATTTCTTTTTATCATTTTCATGATGTAAAACCAGTTCATTGAAAAACAGTTTTGATGCCTTGAAAGAAGTTTCATTTATGATGGAATGAAAAATAGGTTGAAAAGTTGAAGGCATCTGATCTATTGACCCAGTTTTTGGACTAAGACACATAATAATATAATGAAATAACAGTTTATATTGTGGGTCAAAATATTTTTTGTAAACTGTTGCTTGTGCCAAAGTACCTTGGTAGCCACACTCTGTCATGGTCAGATGAATATCTGAGGTTGGAATATGCTCAGGTGCCTCAGAATCCTTCAAACCAAGCCTGATGCTTAGTGTTTCTGGTGAGATGGCCATCATTTTCCCTTTTATTGATGATCTGAGGGAAATCACTTCATTATTCACCTTCACCGTCTCTGAATTTGCCCAGAACTCATTAAGAGTTTCTTCATGAATGGGTGGATCGATGGTGAAAGCATCATAGTATTGGGATTTCATGATGAGATCAAGTATCTCATCATACTGGGACCAGGCTTCATCTTTAACAAAGTAGCCTCTTTGGTTGTGTCCCTGTTTTAACACGAGAGCCATGGATGTTTTTGATCGAACAGTGATTTTTAGGTTAGAGAAGGGGTTTTGCTTTGAATTTGAGAGAGAAAGAGGGAATTTTGCTTTTTGAATGGATAAGTGTTGGAACAGGGTATTTATCAGAAGTTTTTAACCGACTAGGTCAAACTTCTGATGAGTGAAAAGTCTGTTTTACCCTTTTAGTCAAACTGTTGAAGAAGAAAGGTTTCTTCATCAGTGGTTTTAGTTATCTCATCAGCAGTTTCAACTGCTGATGCAGATGACTTTTAAAACACTTTTCTAACTTCTGATTTTCATCAGTAGTTATATCCATTTTGAAAATATCCCATTTTGATGTTTATCAGTAGTTTTCAAAATTTGTTCATCAGAACTTTCTCTTTTCTCAAATTTTTGGTCTTCAGAGGTTTGTGACAGATAAGTGTGTAAGTGAAAAATAAAATATGTGCAGAACTAAAAAGTGAAACACTTACAGACTTTCTTCTAAGTTTAACATCCCAAGCATGGATACTAACCTCTGAAAAGTTGTTGAATCAAGGGGTTTGGTGAAAATGTCAGCTATTTGATTAGCTGTTGTGACATGCTTCACCTCAATCTTGCCTTTTTCATAGCAATCTCTTATGAAATGATACCTGATTTCAATGTGTTTAGTCTTTGAAAACTGAACAGGATTTTGAATGATGCTAATGGCAGATTTGCTGTCTACTAAAAGTGGGGTCTTGGTCTCTTTGATTCCATAATCAAGCAGTTGATATTGGAGCCATTGTATCTGTGAAGTACAGCTTGCAGCAGCAATGTATTCAGCTTCAGCTGTTGAAGTTGCCACAGATGTTTGTTTCTTTGATTGCCAGGACACCAGACAGTTTCCTAAGAATTGACAACCACCAGATGTTGATTTTCTTGACATTTTGCAGCCTGCATAGTCACTATCTGAAAAAGCAGTTAACTTGGTATTGCTTGAAGCAGGATACCAAATTCCTAAAGTAGGAGTTCCTTTCAGATATCTGAAGATTCTTTTGACTGCAATTAGATGAGATTCTCTTGGTGCAGATTGGTATCTAGCACAGACACAAGTTGAAAACATGATATCTGGTCTAGAAGCAGTTAGATATAAAAGAGAACCTATCATACATCTATACATGGTTTGATCAATGTGTTTCCCTTGATCATCTGGTTCAACTTGTGTGATTGGTGTCATGGGAGTGGAACATGTTTTACAGTCTTGTAAAGAAAATTTGTTCAATAATTCTTTAACATATTTTGATTGATGTATAAATGTTCCATTTGACTGTTGCTTGATTTGCAGTCCCAAAAAGTACTGCAATTCTCCCATTGTACTCATTTCAAATTTTGATTGCTTGAGTTTCTTAAATTCTTCACACAGTTTTGAATTTGTTGAACCAAAAATGATATCATCAACATATATTTGAACAAGTAAGACATGATTTCCAACATGTTTTATGAAAAGAGTTTTATCAATGGATCCCCTTGAGAAGTGATTCTTTAGTAAAAAGTTGGAAAGTGTTTCATACCAGGCTCTTGGAGCCTGTTTTAGCCCATAAAGAGCTTTGTCAAGTCTGTAAACCCAATCAGGATGAGAAGGATCCTCAAACCCTGGAGGTTGACAGACATACACTTCCTCTTGTTAGTTGCATTTTTAGGCATATTTTATCATCTTTTTAGTAGCTAGTTTTAGCGTTTTAATGCATTTAGGTTGTACATATTGCATCAATTTCGTGAAATGCATGTTTCGGTGGAATGGAATCTACTTTGGCTTGTTTTTGGTTGATTTTATAGGTGTGGAGAATTGAAAGAGGCAATGGCGAGCATTGACGAGGCGAGGCCGCAATTTACTTGGACTTTCCTGGCGTTCTTGAAAAGAAGTTTAGGCCAGCAAGCAGCATGGACATAACTAGAGGGGGCTGGATTGAAAATATGATTTAAAGATGACAACAAACTTTGAGTTATTTTTGGTGGAGATTTTTCAAAAGCAAGAGGAGATCAAAAAGATTATTATGATTGATATTAAGAAAAAAAGGATCATTCATTGAGGAGGATATATCTTGGACGGCTGCAGAGGGCATCGAAGGGAGGGACGCAAGCAAAGGCTTCAGGGCAATTTTATATTTTTTTGGCATCAACGACTATTAGTATTTTTTTTTTCGTAAGCTTTACTTTTAATATTTAGTATTATATTTGTTTGGATTGCTCTAGCCGCCATGTCCGGCTAGAACCTTTTTAATTCCGGCACTTTGGTATGTTTTCTTAATTATGATTCGTAGACTTATGTGAAACTCTTATGAGATCCAATTCTTGAATGGTTTGTTTGGTTGGTTCTTGATTTTATACCTTTAGGTAAAATATTAGTTGGTTGATAAAATTGGCCACTTTGTTAATCATTCTAATAGAGTTCATCAAGTTATAACACTTTAACCGGTTTTATATATTTGATAAGAAGGAACAAATAACGGTTTAGGTTTGTCTATGAATTTAAATTCGTTATAGAATTAAACAATATAATTAAGCACTCCGAACGGCGTGAGTGTTTAGTTATAATCGATACTTCTATCATTGCAACCCGCACACTAAGATCCGAACGGCGTGAGCTTGGAGTAGCGGGTTGGCTCTAATCAACGAACGGCGTTTGGTTAGACATTAGGTAGAGTGGATGTCCGAACGGCGTGACGTCTAGTATTGATACAAACCGTTTAATTAAAGGATCATTGCACCATAATTGTTAATGATCATAAGTCCGGGTCAAATTAAGAAACTGCCTTAGTGTTGGAATTAGCTTTAATCTCTGAATTTATTTCACAAGTTAATTAACGTTTTTTTTAGTCATTTGTCTTATTAATTTTAGTTTTATTTTTATTAATTTAAACTACACCAAACCCCCCCCCCTTTTTATATAGTTGTATTTGTGCGAAAAATCGTTTTTGGTATAATCAGTTGATCTGTATCCTTGAGGACACGAACCTTACTTTCACTCATACTAGTAGGTTTACTATTTATTTATTTGCTGGATTCGACACCCAACAAATTGGCGCCGTTGCCGGGGATACGGCGATTCTAATTGTTTTATGCCAAGATCTTCTCGTACAGGTACACCACTTGAAGTTGATCCGGAAATAGAGAAAACTGCAAGGAGATTAAGGAAGCAAGCAAAACAACGAAAGAAGTTAGCAAGCTCCTCAACCTCTATCACTTCACCTCCGATCACTAACATTTGGCAAGACGTACTCTTGTCAAGTGAATCTGAACCAGAAACCGAACCTCTCTCACATCCACAAACACTCATTACTCCACCACACTCACCCACCCATACCCATCAAGAACCAAACCCACCCGAACCAACTATGGCAGCTGAACAAACCCTTAGACAGTGGGCGAATCGTGATGTCCCACAACAACCACTCTGCATCAACTACCCTGCAATGGAAAACTTCGAACTGAAATCTGGGTTGATCCATCTGTTACCCGTTTTCCGAGGTTTAGAGAATGAGGATCCACATAAGTTCCTCAAGGAGTTTCATGTTGTGTGTTCAGGTATGAAGCCACACACCATTACTGATGACCAAATCAAACTAAGGGCATTCCCCTTCTCTCTTCAAGATTCAGCAAAGGAATGGTTATATTACTTGCCACCGGGGTCGGTCACCACTTGGAATGAACTTGCAACACTGTTCCTTGACAAATACTTCCCGGAAGTCAAAGCTTCAATACTCCGCAAAGAGATCATCGGGATCAAGCAGATCAAAAGAGAAGCATTGCACACCTATTGGGACAGGTTCAAGAAGCTTTGTGCTCGATGCCCACAACATGGCATATCTGAGCATCAACTCCTTCAGTACTTCTGTGAAGGATTGGCACCGATGGAGAGGCGTTTGATAAATGCCTCTAGTGGAGGAGCTCTCCTTGATAAAACTCCTACTCAAATTAGAGCTCTAATCACATCAATTGCTGAAGACTCAAAGCATTCAGCACATGAGGAAGAATGGTATGTTGATCCGCCAAGGGGTGTCAAAGAAGTGAATACTCCTCCTCTTGAAAGCCAAATCGCTGAATTGACAAAAGCCGTGATGCTACTTACCAAAGAGAAAGGTGTGGAACAAAAACCAAAAGCTTGTGGGATATGCCTACAACATGGACACCCCACGGATATGTGTCCTACATTGCAAGAGGATGTTGAAGATGCAAATGCAATTGGCTACTCGGGACAGAATTTGAGACAATATGAACAACCAAGAGGCAATCAAAATTGGGGACATCCTTCCAATATGGGTTATCAACAGAGGCCGCCACCATTTCAACAACGCCAGTCCCCTCAAGGCAATCAACAACATCAAAACTATCAGCCTAGGCAACAACCACCCGCACAACAACAAGCGGGAAGCTCAGGGCCATCTTTAGAAGACATTGTGAAGAGTTTAGCCACGAGTACTCACTCATTCCAACAGGAGACTAGGTCCAGCATCAAGAATTTGGAGCAACAAATGGCACAACTCGCTAGCTCGGTCAGCAAGATAGAATCTCAAGGCAAGTTGCCCCCACAAACCGAAGCAAATCCCAAACACAATGCTTGTGCCATCACCTTGAGAAGTGGAAAGAGTTATGATGCTCCTGAATTGCAAGAGGAAGAGGAAGAAATTGTTGTTGAGAAAAAGGGCAATGATAAGCATGAGACGCCCAAATCTGATGAAGTGAAGGCAAAGTTCACAACTCCTCCTCCATTCCCTTCTAGACTGCGAAGCACACAAAAGCAAAGGGAAGAGCAAGAGATCATGGAGACCTTTCGGAAGGTAGAGGTAAACATTCCTTTACTTGATGCTATTAAACAGGTTCCAGGATATGCAAAGTTCTTAAAAGAGCTTTGCACATCGAAGAAGAAGCTGAAAGGTAATGAAACTGTTAAGGTTGGTGAAAATATTTCAGCGGTTTTACAAAAAAGATTACCACAAAAGTGCAAGGACCCGGGTGTTTTCACGGTTCCTTGCAAATTGGGGAATCTAACCATACCACGAGCCATGCTCGACCTTGGAGCCTCTATTAACGTCCTACCAAATTCTATTTTCAAAACACTAAATGTAGGACCGTTAAAAAGGACCGGGGTAGTAATTTAGTTGGCCGACCGATCTTTAGTATACCCAAAAGGTGTATTAGAGGATGTTTTGGTTCAAGTGAATGAATTGGTATTTCCTGCTGATTTTTATGTGTTGGATATGGAGGATGATGACACTCCAAGTTCAAGTTCCATTTTGTTAGGGAGACCATTTTTGAAAACTGCTAAAACAAAAATTGATGTTTATAGTGGTACCCTATCAATGGAATTTGATGGGGAAGTTATCAATTTTAATATCTATGATGCTATGCGTTACCCAAGTGATGTTTCATCTTGGAATTGGTTAGATGTTATTGAACCCTTATCTGATGATTGTTTTGAGTTATCTAACCATGATGTTCTAGCATTAGTCTTAAACAGAAGCATTGATGAAGTTGCAGCAAAAGAACTTATTGAAAAGTTCAAGCTTGGGGAGGATCTGATGGAACTTGTGACTTTTATGGATGCACAAAGGAAAACAAGGTATGAAGCTCCAAAAATACAACTACCAATTACTAACCAAAAGCTTCTTCCATCTATTGTGCAGGCACCGGACTTGGAGTTGAAAGCCCTCCCCGAACACTTAAAGTATGCATACCTTGGGGAGAAGGAAACTTTACCGGTGATTATATCCAACAAGTTGACAAGGGAGCAAGAAAGTGAGTTGGTTGAGACTTTGAAGCACTATAAGGAAGCAATAGGATGGACTATAGCCGACATCAAAGGCTTGAGTCCAACACTTTGTATGCATAAGATCCTTATGGAGGAAGATTACAAGCCAACAAGGGAAGCACAAAGAAGGCTAAATCCTCCTATGATGGAAGTTGTGAAAAAGGAGATTCTCAAGTTGTTGAATGCAGGTATGATCTATCCAATATCTGATAGCAAGTGGGTGAGCCCCGTACAGGTAGTGCCAAAGAAATCAGGTATTACTGTAACTGAAAATGAACAAGGTGAGTTGGTCCCCACCCGTGTACAAAACGGGTGGAGAGTGTGCATAGATTATAGAAGGCTCAATGCCTCGACCCGCAAGGACCACTTCCCGCTACCATTCATTGACCAAATGTTAGAAAGGTTAGCGGGAAAGACCCATTACTGTTGTTTGGACGGGTACTCAGGTTTTCACCAAATACCCATCGCACCAGAAGACCAAGAGAAAACCACGTTTACGTGCCCCTTTGGAACATTTGCATATAGGCGCATGCCTTTTGGGCTTTGCAATGCCCCTGCCACATTTCAAAGGTGCATGGTAAGCATTTTTTCAGAATATGTTGAAGAGATCATTGAAGTTTTTATGGACGATTTTACTGTTTATGGAAACTCTTTCAAAGAATGTTTAACAAATTTGACAAAAATTTTGAAAAGATGCATTGAGACCAACCTTGTTTTGAATTATGAAAAATGTCATTTTATGGTTGATCAAGGTCTCATTCTGGGGCATGTTGTTTCTGCAAAAGGTTTGGAAGTTGACAAGGCAAAGATAGACATTATCAAATCTTTACCCTATCCTAACTCTGTCCGCGAGGTGCGTTCTTTTCTTGGTCATGCAGGTTTTTACCGAAGGTTTATCAAAGATTTTTCAAAGATAGCAAGACCAATGTGTGAGCTTTTACAAAAAGACGTTGAGTTCAACTTCTCCGAAGCATGCAAGAAAGCCTTTGACACCTTGAAAGAATTGCTAGTTACCGCTCCCATAATCCAACCGCCTGATTGGGATTTACCGTTAAAGATCATGTGCGATGCAAGTAACCATGCAGTAGGAGCGGTGTTGGGTCAAAGGAAGGATCGAGTACCACATGTGATCTACTATGCTTCGAGGACATTGGACCATGCTCAAAGCAATTACTCGACTACAGAAAAGGAGCTCTTAGCTATTGTTTTTGCTTTAGATAAATTTAGACAATACTTATTAGGTACTAAAGTAATTGTTTATTCTGATCATGCAGCTTTGAGATATCTCATGACAAAGAAGGATGCAAAACCGAGACTGATTCGGTGGGTGCTTTTACTCCAAGAATTCGATCTGGAGATTAGAGATAAAAGTGGGAAGCATAACTTGGTAGCGGATCATCTGAGTAGGATCATCAACAATGAGGACCCGATGCCTTTGAACGATTCATTTCCGGACGAACAGTTATTCGCTGCTGAAGTGACGACTCCTTGGTATGCGGACATCGTCAATTACTTGGTGACACACACTCTTTCTTTCGATCTTTCACGTGCTCAGAAGGATAAAATCAAGAAGGAAGCAAGGCGATATGTTTGGGACGATCCATACCTTTGGAAAATCTGTGCTGATCAAGTCATAAGAAGGTGTGTCGACAAAAGTGAGGTACCTTCAATTTAAGATTTTTGCCATTCACAAGCATGTGGAGGACATTTTGGTCCAAGACGAACAGCACACAAGGTACTTGAATCCGGTTTCTTTTGGCCAACTGTATTTCTTGATTCATACATGTTTTGTAAATCTTGTGAAAGATGCCAGAAAACCGGTAACTTGAGGTCTAAGGATCAAATGCCCCTCCAACCCATTTTAGTGTGTGAAATTTTTGACGTATGGGGCATTGATTTTATGGGTCCGTTCCCAATGTCGTTTGGTAATGTTTATATTCTTCTGGCCGTGGATTATGTCTCCAAATGGGTGGAGGCAAAAGCCACGAGAACTAACGATGCTAAAGTTGTTTCAGATTTTGTGAAGGCTAATATTTTTAGCAGGTTTGGTACACCAAGAGCATTCATAAGCGACAGAGGATCACATTTCTGCAATAGAACCATTGAAGCACTTTTCAAGAAATATGGTGTTGCGCATCGAGTTTCGACAGCATACCATCCACAGACGAATGGTCAAGCAGAGATATCAAATAGAGAAATCAAGTCGATCCTTGAAAAGACGGTTAACCCAAACCGTAAGGACTGGAGCTTACGCTTGGACGATGCACTGTGGGCATATCGCACGGCCTACAAAACACCTATAGGTATGTCGCCGTTTCGCCTGGTCTTTGGAAAAGCTTGTCATCTTCCTGTTGAACTGGAACACAAGGCTTATTGGGCAGTGAAGCAGTTCAACTTGAAGATTGACGAAGCGGGAATTTATCGTAAGCTACAAATTCAAGAGTTAGAAGAAATTCGAAACGATGCTTACGAAAATTCCCGAATTTATAAAGAAAAGACTAAAGCTTTCCATGATAAGGTAAACACACGGAAAACTTTTAGTGTGGGCCAGAAGGTATTGTTGTTCTCCTCTAAACTTAAACTATTTCCTGGCAAATTACGGTCACGATGGGTCGGACCGTTTGTGGTTACTAATGTTTATCCTCATGGTGCAGTAGAAATAACAAGTGAACAAACAGGGAAAACGTTTAAGGTGAACGGGCATCGTTTGAAAGTGTTTTATGAAACATTCCAACACGAAGAAGAGTGTGCAATGGAGTTGGAATGCGTGCATTACCAAGATTAAACTCGGTCTAAGTCTAGCCTAAAGACATGAAAGAAAGGCGCTGCACGGGAGGCAACCCGTGGTTCCGTAGTTAGCTATTTTTATTTATATTGCAATAAAAAAAAAACTAAAAAAAACAAAAAAAAACAAAAAAAAACAAAAAAAAATAATAAATAAATAAAAAAATAAAATAAAAATAGACCCGGGCGGGTCATGAAGAGACCCGGGCGGGTTAAAGTTTCTTAGAAAAATAAAGAAAATCCTGAAAATTAGCCCGGGCGGGTCACGAAGAGACCCGGGCGGGTTGAAGATTTCTTAGAAAATTTTTTTTGTAAATGCTGAAACTTGACACGGGCGGGTCACGAAAAGACCCGGCCGGGTTGAAGATGCCCTCTAAATGCCGAAATCAGACCCGGGCGGGTCAAAATCCTTACACGGCCGGGTAATTTTTGATGAAAAAAAAAAAAAAAAAAAAAAAAACTTTAACAGTTATCTTCTTCTTCATTCTTAACCCTCTTCTTCTCAAACAAGAAGAAAACCCTAGAAGAACAATACCCTCATCACCACCTGACCTTCTTCATCTCTGTTAGCCCCACCACATAACCACCACCGTCCGCCGCCGCTTCCTCCGATTCAGCAACCACCACCAGAGTCACCATCCTTCCTTCCTGCAACCACCACACCACTCGCCGCCCCTCTGCCCAGCCACAACCATCCTTCTTTTCCGGTCACTGCCCTCCGCCCTATTCTACCTCTATCTCCATCATCACCACCACCACTTCACCACCTCCGCCGCCTCTCAACAGCCCCACATCACAGCCCCACCTCCGGCCACCGCTGTTCACCCCCACAGCAACCACAACCGCCGCCGCTGCTCGTCTAAGCCAACCGCCGCCGCACCCATCTTCTTCAGCCTAAGGTATGTCCTATCTCTTTCTCTTCACCCTTTCTTCTCCATCACCCCATCCCTTGCTCCGCCTTCAACCACCTCTGTCACCACCCCATAACCTCCGCCGCTTTCCACCTTCACCCCAGTCCCTTTTGCCTAAGTTAAGCAACCTTAGTATCCAAGATATGATCAACATGGGTCAAACTTAGGGTTTGTAGGGGACTGATAACAAGTGAAAACAAAAATTAATGGGATGAAGAAATTATTATAGGTTTGCTTGATAAAAGGTTTGATATGTGAAACATATGAGATAGCCGCAGCTCCTGGTTGTAAAGGAACGCTTATTTGTTGTGTGGCGTATATGATGTGCACGCCACACACCTCGGCTTTTGGGACCTAAACGCCTCAGAGCGTCTCGCGATTTTGTAAGCCTTGGTTAGATTATTACGTTGCTAGTGCTAAGGCAACGTATAATGAATCTGTTTTCATTTGTTAATGCTAATGAGTTTGTATGATCATGTCGATATTTGTTGAATGTCATGGGTTTTTGAGGTAACATACCAGGTATGTCAATTGATATTTTCTTTTTAGAAAACCTGGTGCGCATTTAATAGAACAAACACTATTGATATTCATTGTTTGTTTATTTGGAATCGGTTTCCATTTTTGCTAATTGTTGGTTATCAATCTTAATTTCAGGTTTTAAGATGCGGACATCAACAAAGCATGCATCAACCGCGCCATCACAACCACCTGCAAAACGTGCAAAGACAAAATCATCAACAGGTGAACAAGCATCGAGCAGCGCAGCTGGAAATAATCAGGCGACCAAGCTCAAAGACAGTGAGAAACTAGCATTGCTAAAGGACCGAGGGTTGTGTAACACTAAATTCGCACATGAAAAATCCTTGGAAGATTTGGGTGTTCTCGAAGGGGTGGAAACTTTGTTCGGGAATATTGGATGGGGAAAGCTATTAAAATGGTTTGATGTGGGCTTTGAGAGAACTACCCTTGAGTTTTTGAGCTCTTTAAGCCTTAAAGACGACAAAATCCGCTTTCGTCTTTTAAAGAAGGAGTGTGTACTCTCCATAGATGACATTTGCCGGATGATTGATGCTCCCACTGAAGATACTTTCGGCCCTAATGATCCTACCCATGAGTCTTTCGAAGCTAAGGCTTTTTGGAAATCCATCACCACAGACGATAATTTTGCAAGTAGCAAACTGAAAGCTTCACAAATAGTCCATCCGGTACTACGGGTAGCCCACCGTCTATTGTCAAACATCCTTGATAGTAGGCAAGATACTGGGAGCGTTACCATTAGTGAGCTTTATTTGCTTTGGTGCATGATTTACCCTCAGCACTCACAGCCTAACTTTGGGAGATATTTGAGCCATAGGCTATTGCAGGTCGCTAGTGCAACAAAAGGACAGATATGTTGTGGGTCAGTGGTCACCATTTTAGCCCGCCACCCATCTCTAAAGCTTCAATTCCCGTCTACCTTGGCAGAGCTGAAAGGTGCTCAACACCTAGACATGGAACAGTTGGCTAAGATGAAACTCTACAAGCTTCCGCAATTCAGTAGTGGGGTTATTTGGTTAAAGGGAGTCAGTGAAACCATTAACATTCATCAAAAAAATGTTAAAAGGTTATCACTAGCTACTCCCACCTCTGCGACAGACTGGACAGGATTCTATGACCCAGATAATGTTCCTGAGTCAGAAGTTCCTAGTGGGATCCCTGTAGATGCACCACAAGAGACTGTCGCTCGTTCCATCGCCATTGATCCCGAGCAAGCTACCATACGGGAGGAATTGGACCAGGTACGGGAGGAATTGGACCAGGTACGGGAGGAATTGGACCAGGTACGGGAGGAATTGGACCAGGTACGGGAGGAATTGGGCCAGGTTTGGAGAGAATTAATTGATCAGCGCGCGATGCTTCGGTTCATGTATGCACACCAACGGGAGATGGGTCGTGCTATTGCTGAAATCCGTGATCGACTCAGGCCTCAGACACCTCCAGCGCCGCATTAGATGCCTTCCGCCCTCGTCTCTGAGCATTGAGGACACTGCTTTATTCAAGCTTGGGGAGAGGTATTTTCTATTTCTTTTTTTTTTCTATTTCTTTTGTTTGCATTAGTTTGTTTATATTTCATGCATTATTAGTAGCCATTTTGCATTAAAAAAAAAAATAAAAAAAATTGAGAAAATATTCCCAAGGCTTTCTGATTGCACACGAAAGGCACGTCTCATTCATTGTAAAACGTAAGCTGAAGGCGGGTCGGTGTAGGCTTACACGCTTTAGGATGCAAATTCTTTAAGTTGCGGGATAAAGTAGGCCCAACATAGTCATATTTTTTTTTTTTTAGAAAATATAAAATGTTTGGGGTACTTAGGATGGTGTAGTTGACTGGATAGTTGATAGCTATGCATGGCTTGTATCGGCAGCCCAATTCCATACGTTCAGTGAGTTTTGAGCCTTAAATTTTCATATATATATTCATTGTTTCGTTTGATGTGTGTACACCGACATGATTCATCGTTTTAGAACTTGTGCATTATATACATTTTGAGACCTTAGGTTGAGATTTGACATAGAAGTGACAGAGGCATTAGGATTACCCACATGTTCAGCCTTTTTATCATTGTTATTTTCGTTTATTTTGTTATTAACCCAATTGAAACATTCCCAATAGTAACCCCTTTGAGCCTTGACCTTTCTTTTTGATTTAACCCGTGATTCGTTTACTACATCCGGTTTTAGCTTGTGCTTACTTTGTGACTTTACTGAAGTGTATAAATAAGATAGAAGAGTATGTTATGTGTTTGAAAAAAAAATGAAAAAAAAAAAAAGAGAGAAAAAAAAAACAGAAAAAAAAAGAAAGAAAAAGAAATGAAAAAATGAAAAAAAAGAAAGAAAAAAAATAGAATCGTTTACTAGACCGGATTGTGTTTCTTTTGTTTTCGCCATTTTCCCCATATTTTCCCACCTTTAACCCTTGCCAACCCCAAAAACCCTCTTGATCTATATTAAGTTTTAACAATTAGGTGTAGATTTGATTAATGTACAAGCTTATGATAACGGTGTTTTTATTGTCCGGTTTTGAGAGAATCACTCCAAATTATATATATAACCGAGTGTTGAGTGATTATTGTGAGGGGTACATGCTATGTATGGTTAGATTCTTGAAGGGAGGCGAAACTTGAATAGGTACGCCCATGGTTTTAAAAAATGGCACCATCTAGACTTGTTGGGTCGTAAATCTATTGATCGTTGTAAGTCTTGTGAATTAATGTGTTCCTACGGTTTGTGGCTTATATTCGACTTCGTTCGATGTTAGTCGTCTATGTCTTGGGAATGTGTTAGACGTGTTTAGCATGATGTTTGCCAAGGGACAAAAAGAAAAAAAAATTTCATTTCAAGCATGCATTTGTGTTTTATTTGTTTTCGTGTTCGCTCCTCGATTTAATTTTATTCTTGACTTCCTTGAGGACAAGGAAAGGTTTAAGCTTGGGGAGATTTGTTAGTTGCATTTTTAGGCATATTTTATCATCTTTTTAGTAGCTAGTTTTAGCGTTTTAATGCATTTAGGTTGTACATATTGCATCAATTTCGTGAAATGCATGTTTCGGTGGAATGGAATCTACTTTGGCTTGTTTTTGGTTGATTTTATAGGTGTGGAGAATTGAAAGAGGCAATGGCGAGCATTGACGAGGCGAGGCCGCAATTTACTTGGACTTTCCTGGCGTTCTTGAAAAGAAGTTTAGGCCAGCAAGCAGCATGGACATAACTAGAGGGGGCTGGATTGAAAATATGATTTAAAGATGACAACAAACTTTGAGTTATTTTTGGTGGAGATTTTTCAAAAGCAAGAGGAGATCAAAAAGATTATTATGATTGATATTAAGAAAAAAAAGGATCATTCATTGAGGAGGATATATCTTGGACGGCTGCAGAGGGCATCGAAGGGAGGGACGCAAGCAAAGGCTTCAGGGCAATTTTATATTTTTTTGGCATCAACGACTATTAGTATTTTTTTTTTCGTAAGCTTTACTTTTAATATTTAGTATTATATTTGTTTGGATTGCTCTAGCCGCCATGTCCGGCTAGAACCTTTTTAATTCCGGCACTTTGGTATGTTTTCTTAATTATGATTCGTAGACTTATGTGAAACTCTTATGAGATCCAATTCTTGAATGGTTTGTTTGGTTGGTTCTTGATTTTATACCTTTAGGTAAAATATTAGTTGGTTGATAAAATTGGCCACTTTGTTAATCATTCTAATAGAGTTCATCAAGTTATAACACTTTAACCGGTTTTATATATTTGATAAGAAGGAACAAATAACGGTTTAGGTTTGTCTATGAATTTAAATTCGTTATAGAATTAAACAATATAATTAAGCACTCCGAACGGCGTGAGTGTTTAGTTATAATCGATACTTCTATCATTGCAACCCGCACACTAAGATCCGAACGGCGTGAGCTTGGAGTAGCGGGTTGGCTCTAATCAACGAACGGCGTTTGGTTAGACATTAGGTAGAGTGGATGTCCGAACGGCGTGACGTCTAGTATTGATACAAACCGTTTAATTAAAGGATGATTGCACCATAATTGTTAATGATCATAAGTCCGGGTCAAATTAAGAAACTGCCTTAGTGTTGGAATTAGCTTTAATCTCTGAATTTATTTCACAAGTTAATTAACGTTTTTTTTAGTCATTTGTCTTATTAATTTTAGTTTTATTTTTATTAATTTAAACTACACCAACCCCCCCCCTTTTTATATAGTTGTATTTGTGCGAAAAATCGTTTTTGGTATAATCAGTTGATCTGTATCCCTGAGGACACGAACCTTACTTTCACTCATACTAGTAGGTTTACTATTTATTTATTTGCTGGATTCGACACCCAACACCTCTTTTATTTTTCCATACAAAAATGCACTTTTGACATCCATTTGATAAACTTTAATGTTGTTGGAAATTGCATAAGCTAAAAATAACCTGATAGCTTCAAGTCTTGCAACTGGTGCAAAGGTTTCATCATAATCAATTCCTTCCTCTTGGGAATAACCTTGTACCACTAGTCTTGCTTTGTTCTTAATGATCATACCAGCCTCATCTGATTTGTTTCTGAAGACCCATGTTGTTCCAATTGGTTGCTTGTTTTCAGGTAAGGGACAGATTTCCCAAACCTGTTGTTTCTTGAATTGAAGCAACTCTTCTTGCATTGCTTGCACCCAATTGTTGTCTTTGAGGGCTTCTTGATACTTCTTTGGTTCCAACTGAGAGATGAATGCTGAGAATAAGCAAAAGTTGGAGAGCTGGTTTCTTGTAAGTACCCCTGATGCAATATCACCCATGATTTGTTCCAATGGATGATCCTTGTGTTCAATCAGTTGTTGTAAACCTGTATTGGATGATGGCTCTACAGGTTCTTCAAATAAACCACTGAGATTGATAATATCTGGTTCAGCTGTTATTTGAACTTCAGGAGTTTTAGGTTCAGCTGAATCAGTAGTTTCAACATGTTCATCAGTAGTTCCTGAAGTTGAAGCTTTTGAAACTTCTGAAGGTTTGATAGTTGATCTTCTGACTGTGTTTGGAGTCCATGGTGCAGGACTATCATCTTCAAATCCTTGAAAACCATTTTGAGGAGGTTTGGATGATTCAACAGTCTTGTCAGGTCCGAAATGAAAACTGTCAAGATCAAATAATTCAGCAGGATTTGCTGGAATAAGAGTGTGTTTTGATTCATTGAACTTGACATTCAGTGTTTCTTCTACTATCTTGGTTCTTGAATTGAAAACTTTGTAAGCTTTTCTCAAAGGAGAATAACCAAGAAAATAACCTGTGTCAACTTTTGCAGCAAACTTAGAAATAGAGTCTTTGATGTTGAGGATAAAACATTGACATCCAAAAGCCCTGAAGAAGGAGATAAGGGGCTTAATGCCATGAAGAATTTCATAGGCAGTTTTGGTATGTCTCTTGTTGATAAGGACTCTATTCTGAACATAACATGCAGTGTTGACTGCTTCAGCCCAAAAATACAAAGGTAGGCCTGAATCAGCTAACATTGTTCTGGCTGCTTCAATTAATGTTCTGTTCTTTCTTTCTACCACACCATTTTGTTCAGGAGTTCTGGGAATGCTGAACTGTCTAACAATCCCTTTAGACAGACAGAATTCATCCAGATTTTTGTTCCTGAACTCTGTCCCATTGTCACTCCTGATGACTTTGACAGATAGAGAGTATTGCTTCTCTACTTGTAGAATAAAGAACTTGATGATCTCAGCTGCCTCATCCTTGGAATATAAGAAGAAGACCCATGTGAATCTTGAGTAGTCATCAATGATGACCAAGCAGTACTTCTTCTTACCAAGGCTCATAATCTTGACTGGTCCAAATAAGTCCATATGGAGTAGTTGAAGACATGCAGTTGTTTTTGATTCTTCAATAGACTTATAGGAGGACTTATGCTGTTTACCTTTAAGACAGGAAACACAGTGTTCTTTGCACTGATATTCCTTCAAAGGTAGACCTCTGACCAAGCCCATTTTTGTGACTTTATTGATGGTTTTAAAGTTCACATGGCCAAGTCTCCTATGCCAGAGATCATTTTCTGAAGTTGATGCCTTTGAGAAGAAACAGGCAGTCTTGTTCAATACTTTGTCTTTTTCAATGTCCACTGCATAGACATTGCCACATCTTTTGGCAATTAGCAAAGTATGATCTTCAATTATCTTCTCTATCAACTTCTGGCCTTCTGTTGATATGATCATGCATGCTGTCTTTGTGAAAAAGGAAGAATATCCTTTGTCACACATTTGAGAGACACTCAGCAAGTTGTACTCAAGGTTTTCAACCAGATTGACCTTGTCAAACTGCATTTTGCCTGAGGATACATTGCCATATCCTAGCACATATCCCTTGGCATTGTTCCCAAAGGACACAGATCCTTCTCTTTGACTGATAAAATTGTTTATCAGGTATCTGCATCCAGTCATGTGCATTGAGCCTCCACTATCCACATACCATATGCTGTTCAAACCTCTGGAGACTCTCTGCACAAGATAGCAAATTAGTTAGTTTTGGCAACCCAAGCCAGTTTGGCTTTGGGTTTGCTCTTGAGAACAGGTGCAGCTTGTTGTGGACCATTTTTAGTAATCCATGTCTTTTTGGCAATGGATTTGTCATTAAGAACAATGGTGGGTTCTTTTTGGTTTCCACCATTAACTTTGGTCATCAGAAGTTTAACCAGGTTTATCAAATCTTTAACTTCAGCAGTTTGTGAATCTGCTGATGAGTTAGGTGAAACTTCTGAAATTGAACTTTGAGAAGATGACCTTTGTTGAGATAAAGGCTTCTTCTTAGAAAGGGTTTTGTTTGATTGTTGTTTGTTGGGAAAAAAGGTATTTTGATAAGCTTGTTTTATCTGTTTTCCCACAATCAGTTGTTGTCTTTGTTTATTTAACTGATTTACCTTTCTAAATTTGCAAAGTTCAGTTATGTGGTTAAACAGACCACATATTTCACATGCTTTTGCCTTCTCTTTCCTTTTAGATAGATCAAGAGAACTGGAAGGCAGTTTACTGACAAAATCTGATTTTTGAAATAGGTCATCAGTAGTTTTCAGGGTCTCAACTCCTGATGTAGTTGAAACTGCTGATGGCTTATTGTCAGTAGTTTTAACTTCTGCAGGACTTCCCTTTTTGAGGAAGTTCTGATGGTAGGATGTGCCTTCCTCCATATCAGAAGTTTGAATCAATTTCTTCCCATCATTATCAGTTTTGTGGGTGAAATCTGTTGGTGATTCAGTGTGGGTATATCCAATGCCAAACTTAACATTGGCTGCAGTTTGTTTGTTAAGTAACATTTGATACCCTTTACAAGACTCAACCCATTTTTCACAATCAACCTTGGTGTCAGCAAGCTCTTGTCTGACTTTTCCTAGGCTGTCTATCATGGTTTTAATTTGTGCTTCTGTTTCAATGGATTTATCATTTAGTTTGGAAATTTCTTTGTTTTTCAACATAATTTTTCTTTCCAAATCACACTTCATTTGTGTGTATTTTCTTTCCATGTCATTGGATTTGCCTTGTAAATGCACATTAGTTTCTCTAATTAAAGCAAATGATTCTTTGCAAGATTTAGTGCAAAGCTTTAACAGAGATTGTTGTGATACGTGTGTGAGAGCAGAATTTGAAGAGTATCCTTCAAAAGCCATTAAGGCAAAGTTCTTTCTGCCATTATCAGGTTATCCCCAGTTGACATCATAGACCTTATTGTCTGCATCCTGACTGCATTCTGATGTGTCATAAGGAAGACTGCTCCAGTCAACATACCCTGAGGTAAATAAGCTTTGTTGCTGAGGGGGTTGTTGAGTTTGTGCAGGAAGTTGAGCAGTTGGAAATGGAGGCATGAGCTGCTGTTGTTGTTGAGCAGGCATCTGTACATATTGTACTTGTGGCACATATTGGACATTTGGAGCTTGTGCCTGTACAAAATGAGCACTCCCATTAGTTCCATTATTCCTATTATATGAGGGGTTATATTGATTTCCAGAGGACATTGGTTGGTTATAGCTAGAGCTTCTACACTCTCTAGCAAAGTGTCCCAACTTCTGACACTTATGACATCTCAGTTTAGATTTGTCAAAACCAACTTTTGTTGAATTGTTTAGTCCTGGAAATTTCCTTCCTGACCTTTTGTAAAATTTGTTAGTTTTTAAGCTTAACAAGGCCAGTTGGTGCAATATTTCCATTTCTTCTAAGTCATCACTGCTAAAGTATTTTAAATCATCCATGATGAAACACATGTTGTCAGCAGTTTGACTTAGTTCTTCATTGTCATAAGCTGGGAAAGATCCATCTGATGAGATCCCAGCTGTTATGTCAATGTGGTCAAAAGAACCAAAATTATTAGAACAGGATGGTGAGTCATGTCCTAATAAGGCTGTGCTACCCGGAGTATAGTCATCAGCAGTTTTACCAGATTCTTGCAGCTTTTTCTTTTGATTGATTTCTCTCTCAAAAGTTAGTAATTTACCATGTAACCTAGTTAGGTTCAAGGTGTTAAAATCTGAACTGGTTCTGAGGACTATAGAATAAGTTTCCCATTTTGAAGGTAAAGACCTTAAAAATCTATGCAACATAGACTCAGTTGTATAGGTCTGATTGTTTATTTTTAACTCAGAGATAAGTGAAGAAAATCTTTCAAACTGTTGAGTTAAAGTTTCACCCTCTATATGAGTAAAAGTTTCATATTGTTGAGCCAATATTTCTCTGATGTTGGCTATCACCTCAGCAGTTCCTGCAAACTGCTCTTTTAGGCAGTCCCACAGCTCTTTGGCACTTTCACAATGTAAAAGGCCAGCATAAATTTCGTTTGGGAGAGCCATAGCCAACATGGAGAAAGCTTTTGCATCAAGCTCAAACTTTTGGAAATCTTCCTCCGTGTATTCTTTTGGGTCTTTTGGTCTTTCAGTCTTACCCTCTGGATCAGTAACAACTGGTTTGTGAGGTCCAAAAACTACAGACCTCCAACATCCAGTGTTTGTTTGTGAAATAGTGTGTGCCAACCTTTTAGACCATATGTTATATTCATTTCTGACTAACATGGCAGGTTTGTTGGCAGATCCAGTATTGTAGGGATCCATTTTTAAGAAGTTTGGATTTGTCAATACTTCCTTAAAGTGATGGATTTAAAAAGTGAGCCTTTTATCCTTTTTATTGAATATCAATATTGAGCCTGTGTCTGAATCTCAATTTGTTAGATTGATTTTGATCAGATTAACCAGATGCTCTGATACCAATTGTTGGATCAGTGGCTGTTCTTATGAACACTTATGTGTTTATCAGATTTATATAAGAGTTATTAAGCAGCGGAAATACAAGTGTTCAAAGGTCTAAAAGATCACTTTGATGAGGAGTTATTACTCCCCCTTGACTGAATAATAAATGAGAAACAATAAATGATCTAAGTATAAAGCAGTAATAGCAGTTTATGTTTCTCAGATGTGAAGTGGAAATTATAAGTTTAAAGCCCGAAGGATTTCAATATAAGTTCAAAGATATTACACAAAATCACATGTCAAAATAGATGAACAAACTCATCTATTTATAGACTAATGTACTAAACTGTAGTCTGAAGTAATCTAAGATATTTAACAAAGATATTATGCTAAGATAAGGTTACTACAGTCTGTACATTGAAACTTGAAATCAAGACTTTAACAAAACAATATAATATGTAAAACTGCTGATCTTCAGTCGGTTAGAAGCTTCTGAGGGAAAGTGCTGATGAGTGACAAACTGCTGATGAGCAGTTTGTCTTCAGCAGTTCTTCAGTGAAATGTCTGGTTAGACTTCAGAACTTCTGATGAGTTTACTCTTCAGTACTTTGTGTTTGTTCTTCAGTACTTCTTCTTTTTGTTCTTCAGCAGTTCTATACTTAGGCAGATATGGAAAAGACTAAGGTTATCAAAAGGTGGTTTCGTCAATCCTCTTCGTCCCAACAAATCTCTTATGAAATGATACCTGATTTCAATGTGTTTAGTCTTTGAAAATTGAACAGGATTTTGAATGATGCTAATGGCAGATTTGCTGTCTACTAAAAGTGGAGTCTTGGTCTCTTTGATTCCATAATCAAGCAGTTGATATTGGAGCCATTGTATCTGTGAAGTACAGCTTGCAGCAGCAATGTATTCAGCTTCAGGTGTTGAAGTTGCCACAGATGTTTGTTTCTTTGATTGCCAGGACACCAGACAGTTTCCTAAGAATTGACAACCACCAGATGTTGATTTCCTTGACATCTTGCAGCCTGCATAGTCACTATCTGAAAAAGCAGTTAACTTGGTATTGCTTGAAGCAGGATACCAAATTCCTAAAGTAGGAGTTCCTTTCAGATATCTGAAGATTCTTTTGACTGCAATTAGATGTGATTCTCTTGGTGCAGATTGGTATCTAGCACAGACACAAGTTGAAAACATGATATCTGGTCTAGAAGCAGTTAAATACAAAAGAGAACCTATCATACATCTATACATGGTTTGATCAATGTGTTTCCCTTGATCATCTGGTTCAACTTGTGTGATTGGTGTCATGGGAGTGGAACATGTTTTACAGTCTTGTAAAGAAAATTTGTTCAATAATTCTTTAACATATTTTGATTGATGTATAAATGTTCCATTTGACTGTTGCTTGATTTGCAGTCCCAAAAAGTACTGCAATTCTCCCATTGTACTCATTTCAAATTTTGATTGCATGAGTTTCTTAAATTCTTCACACAGTTTTGAATTTGTTGAACCAAAAATGATATCATCAACATAGATTTGAACAAGTAAGACATGATTTCCAACATGTTTTATGAAAAGAGTTTTATCAATGGATCCCCTTGAGAAGTGGTTCTTAAGTAAAAAGTTTGAAAGTGTTTCATACCAGGCTCTTGGAGCCTGTTTTAGCCCATAAAGAGCTTTGTCAAGTCTGTAAACCCAATCAGGATGAGAAGGATCCTCAAACCCTGGAGGTTGACAGACATACACTTCCTCTTTTATTTTTCCATATAAAAATGCACTTTTGACATCCATTTGATAAACTTTAATGTTGTTGGAAATTGCATAAGCTAAGAATAACCTGATAGCTTCAAGTCTTGCAACTGGTGCAAAGGTTTCATCATAATCAATTCCTTCCTCTTGGGAATAACCTTGTACCACTAGTCTTGCTTTGTTCTTGATGATCATACCAGCCTCATCTGATTTGTTTCTGAAGACCCATCTTGTTCCAATTGGTTGCTTGTTTTCAGGTAAGGGACAGATTTCCCAAACCTGTTGTTTCTTGAATTGAAGCAATTCTTCTTGCATTGCTTGCACCCAATTGTTGTCTTTGAGGGCTTCTTGATACTTCTTTGGTTCCAACTGAGAAATGAATGCTGAGAAGAGGCAAAAGTTGGAAAGCTGGTTTCTTGTGAGTACCCCTGATGCAATATCACCCATGATTTGATCCAATGGATGATCCTTGTGTTCAATCAGTTGTTGTAAACCTGTACTGGATGATGGCTCTACAGGTTCTTCAAATAAACCACTGAGATTGATAATATCTGGTTCAGCTGTTATTTGAACTTCAGGAGTTTTAGGTTCAGCTGAATCAGTAGTTTCAAGATGTTCATCAGTAGTTCCTGAAGTTGAAGCTATTGAAACTTCTGAAGGTTTGATAGTTGATCTTCTGACTGTGTTTGGAGTCCATGGTGCAGGACTATCATCTTCAAATCCTTGAAAACCATTTTGAGGAGGTTTGGATGATTCAACAGTCTTTTCAGGTCCGAAATGAAAATTGTCAAGATCAAATAATTCAGCAGGATTTGCTAGAATAAGAGTGTGTTTTGATTCATTGAACTTGACATTCAGTGTTTCTTCCACTATCTTGGTTCTTGAATTGAAAACTTTGTAAGCTTTTCTCAAAGGAGAATAACCAAGAAAATAACCTGTATCAACTTTTGCAGCAAACTTAGAAATGGAGTCTTTGATGTTGAGGATATAACATTAACATCCAAAAGCCCTGAAGAAGGAGATAAGGGGCTTTATGCCATGAAGAATTTCATAGGCAGTCTTGGTATGTCTCTTGTTGATAAGAACTCTATTCTGAACATAACATGCAGTGTTGACTGCTTCAGCCCAGAAATACAAAGGTAGGCCTGAATCAGCTAACATTGTTCTGGCTGCTTCAATTAAGGTTCTGTTCTTCCTTTCTACCACACTATTTTGTTCAGGAGTTCTGGGAATGCTGAATTGTCTAACAATCCCTTTAGACAGACAGAATTCATCCAGAGTTTTGTTCCTGAACTCTGTCCCATTGTCACTCCTGATGACTTTGACAGATAGAGAGTATTGCTTCTCTACTTGTAGAATAAAGAACTTGATGATTTCAGCTGCCTCATCCTTGGAATATAAGAAGAAGACCCATGTGAATCTTGAGTAGTCATCAATGATGACCAAGCAGTACTTCTTCTTACCAAGGCTCATTATCTTGACTGGTCCAAATAAGTCCATATGGAGTAGTTGAAGACATGCAGTTGTTTTTGATTCTTCAATAGACTTATAGGAGGACTTATGCTGTTTACCTTTAAGACAGGAAACACAGTGTTCTTTGCACTGATATTCCTTCAAAGGTAGACCCCTGACCAAGCCCATTTTTGTGACTTTATTGATGGTTTTAAAGTTCACATGGCCAAGTCTCCTATGCCAGAGATCATTTTCTGAAGTTGATGCCTTTGAGGAGAAACAGGCAGTTTTGTTCAATACTTTGTCTTTTTCAATGTCCACTGCATAGACATTGCCCCACCTTTTGGCAATCAGCAAAGTATGATCTTCAATAATCTTCTCAATCAACTTCTGGCCTTCTGGTGATATGATCTTGCATGCTGTCTTGGTGAAAAAGGAAGAATATCCTTTGTCACATATTTGTGAGACACTCAGCAAGTTGTACTCAAGGTTTTCAACCAGATTGACCTTGTCAAACTGCATTCTGCCTGAGGATACATTGCCATATCCTAGCACATATCCCTTGGCATTGTTCCCAAAGGACACAGATCCTTCTCTTTGGCTGATAAAATTGTTTATCAGGTATCTGCATCCAGTCATGTGCATTGAGCCTCCACTATCCACATACCATATGCTGTTCAACCCTCTGGAGACCCTCTGCACAAGATAGAAAATTAGTTAGATTTGGCAACCCAAGCCAGTTTGGCTTTGGGTTTGCTCTTGAGAACAGGTGCAGCTTGTTGTGGACCATTTTTAGAAATCCATGTCTTTTTGGCAATGGATTTGTCATTAAGAACAATGGTGGGTTCTTTTTGGTTTCCACCATCAACTTTGGTCATCAGAAGTTTAACCAGGTTTATCAAATCTTTAACTTCAGCAGTTTGTGAAACTGCTGATGAGTTAGGTAAAACTTCTGAAGTTGAACTTTGAGAGGATGACCTTTGTTGAGATAAAGGTCTCTTCTTAGAAAGGGTTTTGTTTGATTGTTGTTTGTTGGGAAAAAAGGTATTTTTAAAATCTTGTTTTATCTGTTTTCCCACAATCAGTTGTTGTCTTTGTTTATTTAACTGATTTACCTTTCTATATCTGCAAAGTTCAGTTATGTGGTTAAACAGACCACATATTTCACATGCTTTTGCCTTCTCTTTCTTTTTAGATAAATCAAGAGAGCTGGAAGGCAATTTACTGACAAAATCAGATTTTTGAAATAGGTCATCAGCAGTTTTCAGGGTCTCAACTCCTGATGTAGTTGAAACTGCTGATGGCTTATGGTCAGTAGTTTTAACTTCTGCAGTACTTCCCTTTTTGAGGAAGTTCTGATGGTAGGATGTGCATTCCTCCATATCAGAAGTTTGAATCAATTTCTTCCCATCATTATCAGTTTTGTGGGTGAAATCTGTTGGTGATTCAGTATGGGTATATCCAATGCCAAACTTAACATTGGCTGCAGTTTGTTTGTTAAGCAACATTTGATACCCTTTACAAGACTCAACCCATTTTTCACAATCAACCTTGGTGTCAGCAAGCTCTTGTCTGACATTTCCTAGGCTGTCTATCATTGTTTTAATTTGTGCTTCTGTTTCAATGGCTTTATCATTCAGTTTGGAAATTTCTTTGTTTTTCAAAACAATTTTTCTTTCCAAATCACACTTCATTTGTGTGTATTTTCTTTCCATGTCAATGGATTTGCCTTGTAAATGCACATTAGTTTCTCTAATTAAAGCAAAAGATTCTTTGCAAGATTTAGCGCAAAGCTTTAACAGAGATTGTTGTGATACCTGTGTGAGAGCAGAATTTGAAGAGTATCCTTCAAAAGCCATTAAGGCAAAGTTCTTTCTGCCATTATCAGGTTCTCCCCAGTTGACATCATAGACCTTATTGTCTGCATCCTGACTGCATTCTGATGTGTCATAAGGAAGACTGCTCCAGTCAACATACCCTGAGGTAAATAGGCTTTGTTGCTGAGGGGGTTGTTGAGTTTGTGCAGGTTGTTGAGCAGTTGGAAAAGGAGGCATGAGCTGCTGTTGTTGTTGAGCAGACATCTGAACATATTGTACTTGTGGCACATATTGAACATGTGGAGCTTGTGCCTGTACAAAATGAGCACTCCCTTGAGTTCCATTATTCCTATTATATGAGGGGTTAAATTGATTTCCAGACATTGGTTGGTTGTAGCTAGAGCTTCTACATTCTCTAGCAAAGTGTCCCAACTTTTGACACTTATGACATCTAAGTTTAGATTTGTCAAAACCAACTTTTGTTGAGTTGTTTAGTCCTGGAAATTTCCTTCCTGACCTTTTATAAAATTTGTTAGTTTTTAAGCTTATCAAGGCCAGTTGGTGCAATATTTCCATTTCTTCTAAGTCATCACTGCTGAAATATTTTAAATCATCCATGATGAAACACATGTTGTCAGCAGTTTGACTCAGTTCTTAATTGTCATAAGCTGGGAAAGATCCATCTGATGAGATCCCAGCTGTTATGTCAATGTGGTCAAAAGAACCAAAATTATTAGAACAGGATGGTGAGTCTTGTCCTAATAAGGCTGTGCTACCGGGAGTATAGTCATCAGCAGTTTTACCAGATTCTTGTAACTTCTTCTTTTGATTAATTTCTCTTTCAAAAGTTAATAATTTACCATGTAACCTAGTTAGGTTTAAGGTGTTAAAATCTGAACTTGTTCTGAGGACTATAGAGTAAGTTTCCCATTTAGAAGGTAGAGATCTTAAAAATCTATGTAACATAGATTCATTTGAATAGATCTGATTATTAATTTTTAACTCAGAAATAAGTGAAGAAAATCTTTCAAACTGTTGAGTTAAAGTTTCTCCTTCTATGTAAGTAAAAGTTTCATATTGTTGAGCCAATATTTCTCTGATGTTGGCTATCACCTCAGCAGTTCCTGCAAACTGCTCTTTTAGGCAATCCCACAGCTCTTTGGCACTTTCACAATGTAAAAGGCCAGCATATATTTCGTTTGGGAGAGCCATAGCCAACATGGAGAAAGCTTTTGCATCAAGCTCAAATTTTTGGAAATCTTCCTCCGTGTATTCTTTTGGATCTTTTGGTCTTTCAGCCTTTCCCTCTGGATCACTTACAACTGGTTTGTGAGGTCCAAAAACTACAGACCTCCAACATCCAGTGTTTGTTTGGGAAATAGTATGTGCCAACCTTTTAGACCATATGTTATATTCATTTCTGACTAACATAGGAGGTTTGTTGGCAGATCCAGTATTGTAGGGGTCCATTTTTAAGAAGTTTGGATTTGTCAATACTTCTTTAAAGTGATGGATTAAAAAGTGAGCCTTTTATCCTTTATTGAATATCAATATTGAGTCTGTGTCTGAATCTCAATTTGTTAGATTGATTTTGATCAGATTAACCAGTGCTCTGATACCAATTGTTGGATCAGTGGCTTAGTTTTATGAACACTTATGTATCAGATTTATATATGAGTTATTAAGCAGCGGAAAAGACAAGTGTTCAAAGGTCTAAAAGATCACTTTGATGAGGAGTTATTACTCCCCCTTGACTGAACAATAAATGAGAAACAATAAATACAGTTAAGTGTAAAGCAGTAAGAACAATTTATGTTTCTCAAATGTGAAATGGAATTATAAGTTTAAAGCCGAAGGATTTCAATTTATATCAAAGGAATTACACAAAATCACACATAGAAATAGATGAACAAACTCATCTATTTATAGACCAAAGGACTAAACCTTTGTCTGAAGTAACCTAAGATATTTCGGCTAAAGATAAGGTTACAAAAGTCTTTACATCGAAACTTGTAATCAAGACTTTAACAAAACAATATAATAACAAAACTAAAACTGCTGATCTTCAGTTGGTTAGAAGCTTCTGAATACAAAGTGCTGATGAGTGACAAACTGCTGATGAGCAGTTTGTCTTCAGCAGTTCTTCAGTGAAATGTCTGGTTAGACTTCAGAACTTCTGATGAGTTTACTCTTCAGTACTTTGGTGTTTGTTCTTCAGTACTTCTTCATTTGTTCTTCAGCAGTTCTATACTTAGGCAGATATGAATTAGACTAAGGTTATCAAAAGGTGGTTTCGTCTATCCTCTTTGTCCCAACATCTATACATAAAAAGTATAAAATTAATATTATATATAAAATATAAATTATAAATACTCCCTCCGTCCCAATTTAAATGTCTTAGGCCCACAAACACACATATTAAGAAATCTTTTGTTTGTATGTGGTAAAATGACAATAATATCCTCAAATTGTTTATTGTGTTTTGTCTTTTATGGGCAAAACTAAAAATTGCATTTCTATTTTTAGAAATTGACATTTAATTTGGGACAACCAAAAATGGAAAGATGGACATTTAAATTGGGACGGAGGGAGTAGTTGTTAAAAAAAACTACACCGTACCAGACTCAATGGTACACCGTACCGGTTTGTACCGACATGAACCTTCCCCCCTCCGTACCGAATATGTTACTTCTAGCGAATCGCGTACCAAAAGCTTGTACCTGTACCGGAGCGAACCACGAATTAGGTGACTATGTGCTGAATCATTCAACGCTGAATGATTCAGAGCCTCATTAAGAGGCTTACCAAACAGTCCCTAAGGGAGGCCCGGGGCGTACACGGCTTGAGGCAATCGGCTACACCGCCCCGGGTCATTAGGCTTAGAATCTAGACTTGAAATCTCGGCTTCTGCTCACCGAAGAAACAAGAAGAAAGAAAAGTGGGTTTGTGGTGGGATTCATCTCATGGGGTGTTTGTGATTGGTGTATATAATAAAGTGTTGTGGTCCTTAGTTCCAGGCTACTTTGGGCTTGACATTTTCGGTGTTTAGGCTAATTTGGTATTGAAATAACGTGACACGGTAAAATTGATGCATCTCAGGCTTGAAGCCTACTTTTAAAAGTTACAGGTATAGTCCTTAACTTTTGAATTTTTTTAACTCGAATAGTCCCTGGAGCTAACTGAGGTTAAATAATCCAGTTAAGTGGGTGTGAAATTACAAAACTACCCTTACCTTAATAAAAAATAATACTAATTAATGTGGGTCCCACACTTCATCTTCTCCACCTCATCACCTCCACAAACCACCACCACCCATCTCCACCCTTCACCACCATCGACATCCACCAACCACCACAGCCACCACCCGCCCACCAACCACCACAACCCCCACCGACATCCACCAACCACCACAGCCACCACCCGCCCACCAACCACCACAGCCCCCACCGACATCCACCAACCACCACAGCCCCCACCAAACTTGGGACCAGTTGCTAGAAAGAGTTAGAGAGACCAACCTCCTTGACCCACCCCCTCGACTCGTTTCTTGACCTGTCTCCTTGACTCAAACCCTTGCACCAACAACCAACCGTCACCATTCGTCAGTCGCCACCACCACCATCGTCTGCCACCAACACCCGAACCCACCTCAACCATACCATCATTATAACCGTCACCTTCACCCTGTCACTGTTCTAACAACAACATCCACCATCATATACCGAATAACCATCGCCACCGTGAACTTTACTCTGAGATCAGATCTGGTCCAACCAAAACCCACAACGCGAGCCATCATCTAAACCATTTATCATCATCACTAATCTAAGATTCTTATTAAAAGAGATAAGATGTGGGTTTGGGAAGTTCACCTTTGAGAGCAAATCTGACCCAATCGGAACTCATGTCACCAGTACCATCAACCGTTGCTCAATATCTTCGTTGGAGGGGAAAAAGGGGCGTTGGTCGGAGGTCACAGCCAATGGCTCCTCTTCTCCGGTCTCTCTCTTTACTCTGGTTCTCTCTCTTCTTCTCTATCTCCAATCTCCTTTCTCTCTTTCTAACTCTTTCTCTCGCTAACTCTTTCCAGTCAGTGTGTGTGTGTGAGAGAGAGAGAGCGAGAGATAAGAGGGAAGTGTTAGTGTGAGAGTGTTTGTGTGTATGGCAATGTTTGTGTGGATGTTGGTAGGGGGCTGTGGTGGTTGGTGGACGTCGGTGGTGGTGGAGGGTGGAGATAGGTGGTGGTGGTTTGTGGATGTGATGAGATGGAGAAGATGAAGTGGGGTACCCACATTATGTAACCTCAATTAGCTCTATAGACTATCCGAGTAAAAAAATTTCAAAAGTTGAGGAATATACCTGTAATTTTTAAAAGTTGGGGACTAAAGGTGAAATCTGAGCAAACCACATGGACTATTCGAGCAACTTTCTCTAATTTCTATCTTCAAACTCAAGCGATGACAGATCTTGAATGGAACACCTGGTAGGCTAGACTCAATTTGACAGGGTTAGACTTAATAGATATACATTTTTTGAATATTTTTGGTAAATTTACACTATTAAGCAAAAAAGTTGAATGGGTCGAGGCCTTGTCTGGCCCATAGAAAGATCCAGCAATAAATTCGAGTAGTATACCGTTGTGTAACATAGTTTATAATAATCTAATAATTAGTACTTTTAAGAAAACTAGATTCATACCCCGCGCTACGCGCCGGGACATTAATATTTGTCGTTGATTAGTTAACCCCACGACAATAACAACACAAATCGCAGCACAACAGCCGTCTGTTCTTATTCTTAGAAAAACAATGCAAATATTTTGATTATGAAAAGGGAAAAAAGAAACAAACAAATCTAGTTATATCCGGACATTGATATTTGCTAGTGAACAGTTAAGTGGCACGACAATAAAAACAAAAAACAAACAGAGATATACTGGCCAAGAGGATTGGTTAGGTTGATTCACAACCACCGCTGTGGTCTCCGACACCACAACTCCCCTCTCTTTAGAAACTCAGCCACCTCTCTTACACCCGATTATGACCAGTAGCCAACAAAACACCTACACCCACCAACATGAAAACATTGGCGGTTCATGTTCCCTCGTTCTTTTACCGAGCAAACCACCACGTACCACCATCTAACCGTCCATAGTGGCGGCTAGGGTTTGTCGACGAAGAGATAACTCAACAACCACCAAGTAGCACTACCCTCAGCCGCCAACCTTAGCCACCATCACTCCCGACCCTCTCTAACCTCATGTGCCCACCACCACCATCAACCATCCTACTTTTGTCACCTACGATTGCGACAACCAGCCACCCAAAACACTTGCACACACCACCTTCTAAATAACGGTGGTCTCCAGGAATCCCCAAATCGCCTATGAACACAGAAAACTTATGGCGGTCGTGTGGTGCTCGTTGTATGAGGTGATGGGTTTGAGGTCTTTAGAGAGAGAAAAGAGAGTAATCGGTTTGAACACAGAAGACTTACGGTGGACGTGTGGTGGTCGACGAAGGCGATGGATGTTGGTGTGGTGGCTTGTGGCTGTGATATGAGAGAGAGAGTTAAATGTGGTTGTGATTTTAGATAGAGAGGAAGAACTCAGGGCAGGCAATATTGGGTTGTACTAAGATTTGTATACGGTTCAAGCTGTTGTACACTTTGGCAATAGTCACTCCCCTCACAAAGAAAACTTAGTAATTTTGCTAAACGATTGTGTGTGCTACAGAGAGAGAGAGGAGAGAGATGAGGAAGGGTACAGACGGTGATGAGAGAAAGCATAGTTAATAAGCAAAGAAAACCCAAGGAGAGAGAGAACTTATGGTGAGAGAGAGAAATAGGCGAGAGAACTGAGAAGGCAGGTTAAGAAATAATGCCAGTTCCAAATTTTTTTTGAAAAGCGTGAAGGCTCATTTACTGTTGATGAATAGTGGGTTTTGTGAAAGTTGGTAAATATAGAGTAGTATAATATTTCACTACCTGTCTACTTTATGTCTCGTTTAGGTTTTATTGTAGCCCTTTTCTATAATGGTTTTCACAATTTGTTTATTAAATCTCTCAACTGGATTTCATAAATAGAACCGGTATAAATTAGTTTTATAAACCCACAAATTAATAGGTTTTTTTCGTTACAAATACTATAGTTAACTAGAACGTAGGCACAAGTTAGGGATCACTTTTCTATGAAAATTGTTTCATTAGAATACAATAAAATTGGAATCTGAATGTTATCTTTTACCGGTTTGATTTATTTCTTTAATTTTTTTTAGTAATAAAACCTTTTTCATTTTTAAAACTTGTCAAGTTACATCAAAACAGAAGGTAGATGGGCAACAAGCTGCGCCGCCACCCCTTTCTGAAATGCAAATCCTAGCCTACCAAATACGAGCACCTGCCCCCTGGAGATGAACTGTTGCTGTGGATAACCCGTTGGACCCTGGTCAAGAAACGAATAGCTTCTGGTGCTAGGGAGCCAGAGGTATCAAAGACCAAGGGGACAAAGGCATGTTGGTTCTCTGCACAAACTTTAGCGTGCTTATCCACTTTCCCGATTCCGCCTTTCTCGATGCTTGTCCAGGTACAAAACCGTTTTCCCTTAAACCAACCAAAGGAGATACCCCCGTGAGGTCCACACAAGCATGTTTCCCACCAGCCAACCAAAGACGAGCAGATCCGCTGGCCGCAGAGTGGATCTCCCTTCTGCAGGGTCCGTTAGAAAATTCACAGGGGCTTCCTTCTTAGAAGAAATCCCAGCTCTTCTCAAGATGTCCCATAAAACGTCTCTCACCAGTCCTGCCGGTATTTGAAACCAGGAAGCTCTTTGCAATGAACTGCATGCTCCCCGTATTTATCCATACAAGCTTTACGACAGATCGGGCATGTTTCATCTTCCGGATACATAGGGATCATTAACCGGTACTTGAGAATAGCCCTGTATTCCACTGCGGACATACATTGACCCAAACCCTCAATTGGGATAACAATCAAAAACTCCTGAGCATGTGGACCCTTCAGACATTCAATCACTGCCTTCTGCCGGGGGGGGGGGGGGAATCAAAAACTTCTCCCAGGCCTTGAGCGATTTTGCTAACACAGAGCAAAATTACTGCTATTAAATTTTGAATATAAAATTCAAGAGATGATTTGGTTGGACAATAATGAAATTGAAATTAAAATTAAAATTAGAATACACTAAATTACTGCTATTAAAAAATTTTTAGCATTTATAATCATATTCAATTTAAGGATGCGTGAAGCGAAGAAACGCCCAAGACGTTACCTACAAGTCAAGTTGTAGCCATTTCTACTAAACCCGTCAACTTACCTTCACGCCACCACCTTCGCCTCTGCAGGCGTTACTTGGCTAACGCCTAGCCTTTCTATGCCACTTAACACCCTAATTCTTGTATACGTTTTGTCACCTGATGTCACACCCTCAAATTTCCACTGCGGGGTTCTACCGTGAGGCGCATGACAAACCAGGATCCATAGCCATAAGTCATATGAACGAACTCTAAATGCCCAAACCATTTAGTTCGTTTTCCAAAAATATAATTTTAACATTTAACCAAAAAGTTTAGATAAGTTGCGGAAGCGTAAATCAAACATAACCGTTTAAGTTCATGCGCAAAACAACGCGCCCAAAATAAACCATTGAATGTGAAGCAAAGTATAAGTTAAATAATGTTCATAACCCATGACACAATGATGCATGTCCTATCGTGCTCCAAACCTAGAGACCTGCAAAAGCATGTTATCGTGTGTCAACATAAAGTTGGTGAGTTCACAAAGTAAGTAGGCGAGTAAATAAAAGTGTAGGTTTCCCAAACCATGATCAACAGTTAGGTTTCCCAAACCAAGATTAACAGTAGGTTTCCCAAACCAGTAAGTAGTATTCAATAACAAAACTAAGTAACCAAGATACCACTAGTTTAGCGTATGCCAAGGGTAGCTAACCCATTCATGATAACTAAACCATGTTATACCGAATTGCTATTCAAACGATGCACTCGCCCCGCGAGCTGGTTTTTGCCTTCCATCATTGCCTATCAACAATGATACAGTCTAAGGTCGTAGTTCACGCCCGGCTCCCAACACAGTGTGAGGTTTGTCAAACCTAATAGCGCTATCAACTAGTAACCCGCTTGCCATAACCCAGCAACTCATTCGGTAAATAGTGAAGGACTTCCGTGATAGTATGCAGTTTAGTTCATCAAGGACACAGAGTGTGAAACTAGCAAAACGCGATCCACACAAGGAATCGAAAACGCGACCCACACAAGGAGCCAAAATGCGACCCACACAAGGAGTCCAAACCTGAGTTGTAAGAGTAGTCCCAAACCCGGACCAGAAAATAAAAGTCCCAAACCGGACCCGAAAATAGTAGTCCCATACTGGACCAAAAAGTTAAGTAAGTTGTCTAAAACCTGAGACGCATGCTTTCGAGAAAAAGTAGTGAAACTCACCTTAGGTTGCAAGCAAATAAATCCAAACTCCAAAGTAGGGTGTGCTACCGACTCCCTAATACATGTGTCACTAAGTGAGTATTTGTGCATAACCAATACACCATATAACCCGTTTGTCCAAGACGTTTAAATGTTCAAAACCGTGTAAGTGACACCTAGTGTTTCTATATGCACAAGTAGACCCTACGAACCCGTTGGTGAATATTATGATTAACATCAGTCATATACATCTCACAAAAGTATCCATACAAGTTCATGTCAAATACATATCATATAAGACTCCAAATAATCACATAAAGATCCCTTACACAATCTGCGTTTTTAAGACAGATTGTGCGCTGTGAAAAATGAATTATTTAAAATACTTAACGAATGATTTAAAGGTCCAATTTTTTACTGAATATTCATTGGGATTAAGTTGTTAACACATATTTTTGTCTTGTCTTAAAACAAAACACAAAAATTACTAAAATTCATACAATACAGCCGTGTCTAGAAAAGTTCCACAACAAGTCAGTTTAGTAGAAAAATTCCCAAAAATTGTGTATTCACCCAAACGGGGTGAATCCACTTGGTAAAGCCGAGTTTTTCCCACGTAGACCTACTGTCCAAATTTCAAAGCTTAACTCTTTGTAAAACTCAAGTTATGACCGTTTAAAGTTGACTCAATTTACAACTCCAAAAATCTGATATGACCTCTTGTCAAATAAAATTCCAAAAACTACTCAAACGAAGTCCAAATCGGACGATCTTGCCCATTACGAAAAGCTAAGACCATGTACGTTACAACAATGCAAAGAATAGATCAAAACAATAGATTTTATCCCACGTAACAGACCCTACAATTCGACATAAGCGTTCTGTCCAGATTTTAATCATGCAATAACATCAATTATCTTGAACTCTAGTTGCATATTATCGATCAATAACGTCAAATAAACATTCTACAACATCCATAAGACATTATCTGATCATAACCTAGCAATATTCATGTTTATATTATCATACACAAACCCTAGAAGTCTACAACATCAAGAACATGTGAAATCATACAAATCACATAACAACTAATGCATACAACATGATTAATCCTTTTAAACTTTACAAAAACCAAGTTTTAATCTTTCTAAACATGTTTCAGATCTGGATAAACATGATTATAGTGTTTAAAAGCATAATAGAATGGATTAAAACATGCTAGAGTTGAAAGTATACCGAAAGCACTTCAAGATCACCAACCGAATGCTCTCCAAGCCTCCCGAATGGTGTTCTTAAGCCTTAGCAGGTGTTAGGGTTTGTAATTTTTCGTAAACCAGGTGTATTGGGCGATTAGGGTTGTGATAATGAGAAGTAGGGTGTTTAAAATCGTTTTAAAGACCTCTAAACTTGTTTTCCACGTTTTCTGCTCCATCGCGGACCGCGGACGGATTATTAAATCCTGTCGCGCTCCGCGGCGTGTTATAATACCTGCCAGATTATTCTATCCCCTCGCGGACCGCGGGGGATTTCCCTTTCCCTCCGCGCTCCGCGGGGAAGACCATCATTCACATTTTTGTTTTTATTTATTCTATAACCCTAACCACTTTACAATATCAATATTCCAAACATTGATATTCGAAAAGACACATAAACGTTCATCATACATATCTGGATCCCGGTCAGTCCCGTCCCGGTTACCGATCCATTAACATCTAATCACGTAAGTTCACATATTCGCATATTAGCACGTAATATCAACATGTAAGTTTATGATAATCGCATTTCACCAAATCACCAACGTTCTGGGTTCCCTACTTGTGTACGTAGTCCGGTAATTCCCCGAATTACCATCTCATGCAGTTATTAACCTATAACTGTGCGATGTATACTCATCCTAACTAACCCTAGTTAATTAGAATGCATGCAAAGTATATACAAGTAACTAGAGTCTAGTTAAAGTAATAGTCTGAAATTACGGAGTATCACACCTGAGGTGACTCAGTCAAATCCGGCCACTTAGGTGATGTCCCAATACATAATCTAATGATTCAAAATTTCAAATCATTCACTTCTACCATCACCACCTTCCGATTTCTTCAACAACCCTTAACAAATTTATAATATGACTACATATTATAATTATCTTAATAAATTTCAGTTCCTCAAATTCTATTCAAATTAGTTAAATTAAAAACTTTCTTCTAAAAAATTTTGTGAACCGGATCAGACAATTAGTAATTTGCTATTTTTATCTCCAATTAATTTAGAACATTTTTGTCCTAACATACATCAATACATTAATATTTTCTTCATTAGTTCACCACAAAATAAGCGCTCTAAGTGTAACTGTTTCAATGGTCACTGAGAGAATGAGTGAGAGAGAGAGAGCGAAAGAGAGAGAGCGATAGAGAGAGAGCGAGTGAAACAGAGAAAGAGAGTGAAAATGAGAGAGTGAGTGAGGAACAAGGTAACCCGGACAACGAGGAGAACTGGGAGCTTCCCCGGCGACGTAGGCATCCTCAACCGAATGTGCAACCGAATCAGTACGTCGAAAATGAAAAGACAACCTCCTTCTTCGTCACGAACCTACCCTGTTGGTGTTCCCTGGAAGATCTTTGGAGAACATTCAAACCCTTTGGCAATATGATGGATGCTTTCCTTCCAAAAAGAAAAGATAAGTTGGGTCGTTATTTCGCTTTCGTTAGGTTTGAAGATGTCTTGGATGGAACTGACATGGCAAAGCAACTCAGCCAGGTCAGATTGGGAAGAAATAGTGTAACTGTTAACGTGGCAAAATACGGTAAGAACGACAAAAACCTACCCACACTCAGGCTCCAACCCATCCCCATAACCGCCATCCCCGTCGTCCACCTCCCCCACCCCCCTCCACACACCTAGACCTACCACCAAAATCTGGGCCCCTGACCAAGGACCATCGTTCAGGGCTGTCACAACCGGTATTCCTGACCCACACATCCCCTCTCTGACTGTTCATCTCCCCACCCGCCCCCCACCGGAACCCTTTTCCTGGAAAAAAACTTCACTTATCGGTAAGGCATTGGACCTGAACAAGCTAGCCTGCATGGAACAATTCATCTCCCTGGCCGACTCGGTTAATATATTACTTGGTTACGTCGGAGGTCTAAGCGTCTTTCTGTCATTCCAAAGTACTCAGGAAGCTAGAGAATTTCTCTCTTCCAAGGAAGACCTTTGGAAACAGTGGTTCTCATCTCTTGAAATCTGGAACGGACAAGAGGTAAAGTTTGAAAGAGTCGCCTGGTTAAAATTTATGGGCATTCCTCTGCAATTCTGGGACAAAGTGGTAATGAATGCTATTGGCGAAAAGTTCGGTTCAGTTGTTCATGAATCTCAAGTTACTATACATGATGGGAATTTCTCCTCTGAGAATGTGGCCATCCTGGCTCAACATGGGAACAGAATTGAGGGTGAACTCCAGGTTACATGTCATAACCAATCATTCTCAGCCTGGGTTCAGGAAGTAGATCATATGTGGGTACCGGATTTTTGTTCTACAAAAGACTACGTGTCCAATCTCTTTGACCAGGTAAAGAAGCTGGATCTTAGGTCTGGTAATCTAAAAGCGAAGGTTGGTCCGGATATCGCCATGACGGATCCAGAAGTTGAGGAAGGGGAATTTGTTGTGGAATCTCCGATCAGATCAACGCCTCCGGTGGAAGCATTATCGCCGGAGTTAGCTGACCAGGTTGGAATTCCGGAGAAATTGAAAAGCCGTTCTTTGGAAGACGAAATGACCATCTCTTCGGTTCCTGCTAATTCTAACGTGGGCTGCATGAGTAATAATCCCAAGGATTGCATGACCACCCCTCCCGAGGAGAATTTTACTGGTAATAATAATATTTCTAACATTGGTGGGTCCACCTTGGATACATCAATTTTTTGTGCAGGTGTCTCTCCTCCTAGAGTTAATGGGCTTCCAAATCGTAAGAGGCCCAGACTCTCCTCCCCATCCCCTTTGGACCCTTGTGATGATCCCCTCCCATTTTGTGAGCCCAACTCTTTTTTCCCAGCCCGATTGCCTGTTTCTCCTCTGGCTTCCCTGCTTCCTCACCCTTCGACTCAATCCTGCCCTCCCCTACACTCGCCGGCTTCCAGGTGCCCTGCCCGTTCTTAACGCTCTCATCCCTCCTCCCTTCCCTTCCCCTTGATCCCTGATCCTATCCCTGTCCCTTCTTCTCTGCCTGTTCTTCCCCCAAATGTTTTCCATTTTTCCTCTGGCTCTTCCCCCCACCTTCTGGCTCTAACCCCCCACCTGTATCCGAGGCTCAGGAAACAGCCAACTTTGGTGAAGCGATTGGTATATCGACTTCTGGCTTCGTAACTCAACTCGAAACCATCATCAGGGACGAAGGTGACCACCATGTTCCTCAATGATTTTTTTTATCATACAATGTTCGGGGGATCGGGAGGACCCCAAAATGCTCTCCATTGGCGACACTATACGGGAACACAAAGCAAACTTCATGGCAATTCAAGAAACAATGAGATGCGATGGCTTGAAAACTCAAGTTCATAAAATTTGGGGAAAACGTCCAAGGGCGTTTGATTGGGTGAACGCGGAAGGTACCTCAGGTGGTCTCATTAGCATCTCGGATCCAGGTTTCTTCAACTGCACTCACTCTTTTAAAAACCGTCATGTTTTAATTCTATCCGGCTTGTTACCTCAGCATGGAATTCCGATTCACATTGCGAATGTGTACGCCCCTCAAGGGCTCGCTGCTAAGAAAGAATTATGGGATTTGCTTGCGGAAAAACTAGAGAGCAATCCTGGGTTTTGGGTATTATTAGGAGATTTTAACGCCGTGCGACATGAGGAGGAACGACTAAATTCGAACTTCAACTCAGCATGTGCTTTGGTTTTTAATGAATTCATTGAAAACAATGGTTTACTTGAATACTCGATGGGGGGTCGCAAGTTCACACGCAACTCAGGGGCAAAACTAAGCAAAATTGTAACACCCCAACCGATGGCGGAAACATCGAGGTGTCACGTAGTGACGATTGTACAATAGCTCATGGACTAAAGTGTAAATTTAGATACATTGATTAAATAGTTTATTACAATGAAATAAAATACAACAAGTCTAAATGTCAACTAAACTGAAATACAATGAATCAAAATCTTTAACCTGAAACATGTACAAAATAATTTGGTCAATACAAAAATTGTATTGGTGAGCATACCCTGTTTTGAATACGTATAGTAGAAAAAGTGTTTAGCAATTCATGTGTTGTATACCGTTTGCAAATATGTAATAAGTAGTATCAGTCAAAATCAAGCCTTGATGAATAATGACTAACATATGAATAACCAACTGAATAGTGAATTAACAAGACAATGACCAAGATTCTCTCAACAGAGTCTCAAGGGGGTATACCATAGTACTATTCATTGAAATGCTAGGCCGCAGAACGGTTAATGATTATGACTAAGCATACACACAAATTCACATAAAGCAAACACACATGAGAATTGCATTAAGTATATGAATAACATTTGATAATAATGTACATGAGTAGCCCCAAAATAGTAAAACATGAAAAAGGGGAAAGATATACTCACAGTTTTGCCGAGCGTATCCAATCCAACAAAACTTGTCACAAGATTAATTTGGGAATTCCGAAGAATTCAACCTATACGTATAAGCATACTAATGAGGAAAGTGTCTTAAAAGTCTAAAGCATCTAGAATCTAAGGCATTAGGGTTTGGTAGACTTATGTAGGGAAGATGAAGTTTTATTATATCTTGAATGTAATAATAATTTTTAAATAAAATATATTATGATTCACGATCAAATATGTGACTAAGAAAATGTAATATTATGTTTTCACATATAGGAATATTTTCTATTTTATAGAAAAATATCCATAAAACATATTTCAATAATTTACACTTAACTGAATAATTAATTATATCTAATTAAATGTAAATAAACTAAAAATACAAGATATGATCCAAGAATGATATTTTTATGAAAAATAATTATTTTCTGATGTATAATAGTGAAAATAATTTTTCCATAATTTTTCTCCATTTATTTGTATTAAAAAATAAATTTAATGGGTTTAAATCGTGTTTAAATGATTAAAAATAGAAACATTAATAAAAATGAATGTTTTCAGGTCCAACAATTTTTATTTATGTTCATATTGTTTAGAAATAATTTTCCTGAAAATTTGGGATTAAAATCATTAAAAATAGATTTTTAATCAATTAATTATGATTAATAACATTTAAATTAATAAAAATACGAAAATAGTTTATTTTTCAGAAACTTTTAATGTGATAATTTTATTTATGGTGTCAAGATGCTACTCCTAAATTTTTATAATTTTTGAAGCAAAAATGAATTTATTATGAATATTTTATGTTTATATGTAATTTAAATCATTATAATAAGATAATAAAAACAAAATAAGAAATACAAAAGAAATATGGTGAGGCGCCTGGGAAGAGGCTCGAACCCGAGTCCCTCTTGTGTATCCCTCATGTGTTAACCACTAGACCAAAAGCTTGTTATGTGGAATCCTTTCTAAAAAAATTATATTTATCATATTTTATAACAGTCATCATCTTCTTCCCCAATTTGCCTCTTGAAACCCTAACCCTAGATTTCTTAATAATCCGATTAAAACACGATTTGAGATCAGAAATAAGGGGCTTTCAACGAGGACAATATGAAAATCAAGATGGCATAAAAGATAATGACTTACAATCACGAATTTGGCTCGATACTAAGCTTCAAGGTCCGAACTTAATATCACGAATTTGAGGGGTTTTCAGCGACGAATTGAGACTATTTTTGGTGGGTTTAGAACATGAATCAACGCAGAAGTCTAATGGAAGAAGCAATTTATAATAGTACTAAAAAAACGAACGTTTGAATGGTTTTATTAAAACCTGATCGGTTACAAACGATTGTGTTTAATTCTCATCTTTGAATGCGTTAAATACACCTAATAAAACTCGAAACTAATGGGTAATAATGGAAAAATGAAAAGCATTCAATTTAAGAGATTAAAATGGGTTAAAAACGTGTACCGGAGGTTCGCCGGAAAAACTCGCCGGCGGCACCCCTTGGCCGGACGTGATCAGGGACCAAAGGAGGGATTTTTTTTCTCTTTTGAATGTTTTGATTATTGGCAGAACCGGTCCCTCTAGTTTAACTTGGTTAGTTTTATTCTAATTTAGTTATTTTTTTTCTTTTATAATACACTAACCAAGTTAACATAAATAAACCAAAATGTTTTTAAAACTTTATAAAATTTAATATTTTTTTTTCTTTTAAATCTTTTGCGAATACGTTTCAACGTACGCATTTGATCAAAACTTATAATTGATCCGTAAGAAATATTAATAATAAATTTTTAACTTGCTTTAAAATTAAATTTGAAAACGACGAACTTTCAGGGAATATAATGAAATATTTGAAGGACTATTATTGTCAATTTGATGAAAGATGAAGGTGACGGTTGTCACAGTCTCCCCTTCTTTAGAAAATTTCGTCTCGAATTTCTTTCAAGTGGAGGTTACTATGGTACAAAAGACGTTGTAAAACTCAAGTAAGCTTTTAAAATTTTCATGAGTCATGTTTTGACAAAATTTAAAATAGTTATTTAATATCCAAGATAAAAGTTTCAAAATGTTTGACAGTTGACTCGAGATTAGAAAGTTGAGAGTTTAAATGAGTAAAGTTTGGGAATGTGTAACGGGTGAGGGCAGAGACACTAATTAAGCAGTCTCCCCTACTTTAGAAAAGTTTTTAGAGTATGTAACAAGAATTCAATTAATCGAGCGTGTAAGGGCATAAAAGGTTTGTGTTTTATGTGTGGGTGGTCAAGAGGAAGACTCTAGGAAAACGAATGGAAGCTCGTGTAAAAAACATTCTCTTCGAAAATGCTAGCTATTAGTCAACGATCTAATGAAGAGGTAACTATAAAGTAATGGGTAGGTTCTTGGTCAAACTCCTAGTCCGTTCCCGCAGTATCGTTTATGCTTATATATAGGGTGTACCGCAGCTGACCCACCACACTCCCGATACTTTGGACTCGTACTGATTGTCTACCAATAGCCTAAATAGAATTACACACCACCCTCATGTACCTGTAAGCCCATGATTGCGTTCCGGACCGTAATCATTGATTTACCTTACACTAGGGTGTTATGCTTTTCCATAACCCTATCCTAAGTAATACAAGAAACAAATGCGTGCAACCAATATGTAATAGCCACTGTAATGAAATAATGTTCAATCATGACATGGTTAGAGGTCCTTCCCTTCCGGGTTTTCCCTTTAACCGTAATGGAAATAACATGTAAGTATAAGACATGGTTAGAGGTTCTTCCCTTTCGGGTTCACCATTAACCGGTAACTCTTGTTCACATCGTTGGCTTTAAACACTCATATCGATAACTTTGAGGTTTACACCGTTCCCCTCGGATTAAAGAAATACTTTAACCCGAGTCGTACGTGGGCACTGGCTTAGATCTCATACAACATTATCAACTAGTATGTTCATTGGCCATGATGATGAACAAAATAATGTAAAGTATAACAGGGTTTTGTTCAAAAATAGGAAAAAATATGCATACCAAATATGCGTCAAGTACATAAGTATAGCATAAAACTTCGATTGAAAGAATGGTATAATATAAATCAAGTAAATCGCACAATTTTCACAAAATGAAAGTAAACGAGTTAAATTAATGCTCAAAACCAGTGTTGTAAGAATGACTACTAATAATTAGTGCGAGAATAATTGCAAATAATGCGTGAGGATAACCACAAATAAAATAATAATACAAGAATAATCATAAATAAGATAATACGTGAATATAATAAAATAAAATGATGTAAGAATGAGATAATGATATTTACTGCAATCGAGAGTGGACGAAACATACGTATAGTCTACTGGCCATACGGGTTTAAAGTATATGCACTATATGTTAAAAGACATTTAGCAACATTTCGATAAGGATATGTCCAATGTTTAGACCAAAAGTTTTGCGACTGAAAGAGTGTTAGTGTAAAAGATAAATTATCATTTATAAAACAAAACGTAGTTTACTCGAACTTTGTGATATAGTCGAAAGTATAGTAGTGATGCATGAGAATAACTTTTTAGATTCAAAACAGCTTCACATGAAAAGACTTCGTAAGTACATACTTTCATGTGTTTACAAGAAGTCGAGTTGAAAATTGTCATAATGCATATTATCAGTCGCAAGTTTCTTTTCTCGAAAACCATATAAATCAAATGTGTTTCAAAAGACCAATACTTAAATAGCAAAAATGTTAAAAGTCAATGTATTTAACATGAATAGACTCCAAATGTAAAAAGTTTGAAGTTTCGAAATAATACCAATGCAAAGAGATTGTCACATAACCTTTACGAAAATATACCACTTTAAGTTTTTAAAAGAATGATTGTGTCACAGCAACTGATATGGTAAGGTTTGTGAGTAACGTGTAAGTTCCAAATCTTAAGTGTCTGCTGGTAACCTAGCTTCAAAAACCCAGTTCAACGTTGAAAGTCCACTATGCACAATTTCTCGTGCTACGTTAATTGAGTGAATCAGCTCGGTATTTGATAATTTTGGTATAAGTTTATGCGTTGTTTGAAGACAATGGAGAATCTGATTTGGTTTGGATTGATTCTCCTTGATAATGATTGAAAGGTGTGGGTAAGACAGGTAGAAGATTGCATATAATCCCGAATGCCTTGACGAATTTTGAGAAGTAAAACTTTACTGTATTAAAACATTTCTTCTGTTTACAAGTTAAAATCCCATTAAAGTTGAAAAATCTTCCATATTTATTAAATGTTTGGGAAAATCCGAGTGTTACCCATTTTGATTAAACTTGAAACCTTGAATTGTCATAACGTTACGAAAGTTATACGTTGAAAAAAATCGTTTGTTTGTAAAAGTTGTTAAGGCATCTCTTTGGGCTCATAGCACGCTAAATGTTTCAAGACATAGGGTGTGCATAAGATGTGCTAATCTGATGAATGAGTTCCTCCAAAGCTAGGTATTTGGGTTTTGTGCTTTAATGAGATGACAACATAAGGTAAATTGCTAAGGTAATCGCTTTAGAGAGTAGTGTACTGGTTATGTTGGATAGATAAGCATTTACGATATTGTGTATATTGTACAGACACAAGGGAATAGTTTAGAGATATACTGTGACATCGATCAAGTAAATTTGTAAACATGATGATAATAACAAGACGATTAATAAGTTTGAAACCACATTCGTGTTTAACTGTGCAACGTTCAAGAATCAAAAGCGTGATCAAAGTTAAACAATAAGCTTAAAAATTTGATTCATAGGAAAATGTTTTTGAACAAGAAATAATGCGTTATAAAATTCATGAGACATAAATGAAATAGTGTAAGTTTTAATGCGGTAAAATAGCGCATAGAAGTTTTAGTAATGATGATGAAAAGCGAACGATCAATGAGTATATATAAAACAACCGGTGATGGAACTTAAAATCCAAATGTTAAACAAAACATAAGAATTAATAACAGGAAACGGAAAAATGCACCAATAGCGATAGCTATTAATAGAGAAAACTCAAAAGAGATAATAACTTCATTATAGAAAATTATGATAAAAGTTTGAAACAACAAATGGAAAGTATACCAATAATGAAATGTGATACTAGAAATATTTCCAATGAAACTGGTGACTAGCCAAAGAAATTGAAATATTATTAGTGACTTATGGGGAGTGTACTTAAACCTATGAGTAAATGGTCATCATTCCCGATTGCACATACCCCGTCACTGGTAAATTTCAAAATCTTTAGCGAGACTTTAAAACGAGATGTAGAAATAGGTCCTTGAGGTGTGGATTTCACTCCTAACTCAAAGATGTATTTCAAAATTGAAAACAATTGAGGAATGAAACCAATCACTAAGTTAAGGATATCACTCCCAGCTTAGTGGTTAAGTTTCTTTTTGAAGGAAATACTCTTTGAGGTGTGGATGTCACTCCTGTCTCAAAGATATATTCCTAAGATATAGAATGTATAGAAGAGTGAAACTAATCACCAAGGTATGGATGTCACTCCTAACTTGGTGATATCGTTTCATTTGTGGAATACGAGTGTCTTTTTCTCTAAACAAAACACCGAAAGAATAACGAAAAAGAATCATAGTGAAAATATCTTGAAAGAATATATAAGTATAAAGAGAAATATACACGAGAGGACTCGTGAAAGTAAGCTTAGTTATAGACTAGGCTAAAAGGCATTCTAATAACCTAATTCCCTATAACCATGGCTCTGATACCAATCTGTAACACCCCAACCGATGGCGGAAACATCGAGGTGTCACGTAGTGACGATTATACAATAGCTCATGGACTAAAGTGTAAATTTAGATACATTGATTAAATAGTTTATTACAATGAAATAAAATACAACAAATCTAAATGTCAACTAAACTGAAATACAATGAATCAAAATCTAAATATAATCTGAAAGCTTAAAGAATGCATCTCAAAATAACCTGAAACATGTACAAAATAATTTGGTCAATACAAAAATTGTATTGGTGAGCATACCCTTTTTGAATACGTATAGTAGAAAAAGTGTTTAGCAATTCATGTGTTGTATACCGTTTGCAAATATGTAATAAGTAGTATCAGTCAAAACCAAGCCTTGATGAATAATGACTAACATATGAATAACCAACTGAATAATGAATTAACAAGACAATGACCAAGATTCTCTCAACAGAGTCTCAAGGGGGTATACCATAGTACTATTCATTGAAATGCTAGGCCGCAGAACGGTTAATGATTATGACTAAGCATACACACAAATTCACATAAAGCAAACACACATGAGAATTGCATTAAGTATATGAATAACATTTGATAATAATGTACATGAGTAGCCCCAAAATAGTAAAACATGAAAAAGGGGAAAGATATACTCACAGTTTTGCCGAGCGTATCCAATCCAACAAAACTTGTCACAAGATTAATTTGGGAATTCCGAAGAATTCAACCTATACGTATAAGCATACTAATGAGGAAAGTGTCTTAAAAGTCTAAAGCATCTAGAATCTAAGGCATTAGGGTTTGGTAGACTTATGTAGGGAAGATGAAGTTTTATTATATCTTGAATGTAATAATAATTTTTAAATAAAATATATTATGATTCACGATCAAATATGTGACTAAGAAAATGTAATATTATGTTTTCACATATAGGAATATTTTCTATTTTATAGAAAAATATCCATAAAACATATTTCAATAATTTACACTTAACTGAATAATTAATTATATCTAATTAAATGTAAATAAACTAAAAATACAAGATATGATCCAAGAATGATATTTTTATGAAAAATAATTATTTTCTGATGTATAATAGTGAAAATAATTTTTCCATAATTTTTCTCCATTTATTTGTATTAAAAAATAAATTTAATGGGTTTAAATCGTGTTTAAATGATTAAAAATAGAAAAATTAATAAAAATGAATGTTTTCAGGTCCAACAATTTTTATTTATCTTCATATTGTTTAGAAATAATTTTCCTGAAAATTTGGGATTAAAATCATTAAAAATGGATTTTTAATCAATTAATTATGATTAATAACATTTAAATTAATAAAAATACGAAAATAGTTTATTTTTCAGAAACTTTTAATGTGATAATTTTATTTATGGTGTCAAGATGCTACTCCTAAATTTTTATAATTTTTGAAGCAAAAATGAATTTATTATGAATATTTTATGTTTATATGTAATTTAAATCATTATAATAAGATAATAATAAAAACAAAATAAGAAATACAAAAGAAATATGGTGAGGCGTCTGGGAAGAGGCTCGAACCCGAGTCCCTCTTGTGTATCCCTCATGTGTTAACCACTAGACCAGAAGCTTGTTATGTTGAATCCTTTCTAAAAAAATTATATTTATCATATTTTATAACAGTCATCATCTTCTTCCCCAATTTGCCTCTTGAGACCCTAACCCTAGATTTCTTAATAATCCGATTAAAACACGATTTGAGATCAGAAATAAGGGGCTTTCAACGAGGACAATATGAAAATCAAGATGGCATAAAAGATAATGACTTACAATCACGAATTTGGCTCGATACTAAGCTTCAAGGTCCGAACTTAATATCACGAATTTGAGGGGTTTTCAGCGACGAATTGAGACTATTTTTGGTGGGTTTAGAACATGAATCAACGCAGAAGTCTAATGGAAGAAGCAATTTATAATATTACTAAAAAAAACGAACGTTTGAATGGTTTTATTAAAACCTGATCGGTTACAAACGATTGTGTTTAATTCTCATCTTTGAATGCGTTAAATACACCTAATAAAACTCGAAACTAATGGGTAATGATGGAGAAATGAAAAGCATTCGATTTAAGAGATTAAAATGGGTTAAAAACGTGTACCGGAGGTTCGCCGGAAAAACTCGCCGGCGGCACCCCTTGGCCGGACGTGATCAGGGACCAAAGGAGGGATTTTTTTCTGTTTTGAATGTTTTGATTATTGGCAGAACCGGTCCCTCTAGTTTAACTTGGTTAGTTTTATTCTAATTTAGTTATTTTTTTTCTTTTATAATACACTAACCAAGTTAACATAAATAAACCAAAATGTTTTTAAAACTTTATAAAATTTAATATTTTTTTTTTCTTTTAAATCTTTTGCGAATACGTTTCAACGTACGCATTTGATCAAAACTTATAATTGATCCGTAAGAAATATTAATAATAAATTTTTAACTTGCTTTAAAATTAAATTTGAAAACGACGAACTTTCAGGGAATATAATGAAATATTTGAAGGACTATTATTGTCAATTTGATAAAAGATGAAGGTGACGGTTGTCACAAAAATTGACCGAGTATTGGTCTCACATAGTTTTTGGGACAAATGGCCTAACGCAACACTCATTGCTCATCCAAGGATAGACTCGGATCACAGTCCTCTCACCTTCTCAACCGATGAGATCACCTTTGGCCCCACACCATTTCATTTTTTCAACTCATGGTTAAAGGTCCCTGGTTTCCAGGACTTGATTCTTCACGCTTTTGGGGAGCAACAGTTTGATGGTAAAAGTGATGAAATATTGGCAAGTAAGCTGAAAATCATTAAGGAAACAATCAAAAAATGGTTGACTTCAGAAAAGGAAAAGAAAAAGCAAAAACAACTAGATTGTGAAAAAAGGCTTTATCTCTTTGACGAAATCGTGGAGCAAAGACCTCTATCAGAGCTAGAAAAGAACGCATGGAGTGATGCCAAGCGTGAATGGGTGGCGTTAAAAACTAGTGAGGCCGAAGACATCAAGCAGAAATCTAGAATTAAATGGGCGCTTGAAGGAGATGAGAACACTAGTTTCTTCCACGGAATGGTGAATTTCAATAATAATAACAAACGGATTAACAGTTTTCTTATCAATGGGGAATGGTGTTCTGACCCGATCAAGATGAAATGGGAGGCAAGGAAGTTCTTCGCAGCCAAGTTTAGCGAGCATCTACACCACAGGCCGTCCTTTTCATGCCCCAATCTCAACCAGATTCAACCGTTGGCTGCATCAGAAATCGTCAGACCATTTTCCATTCAAGAAATTAAAGCGGCTATTTGGGAATGTGAAAGCGATAAGGCGCCCGGGCCGGACGGCTTCAACTTTGGATTTTTTAAGCACTTCTGGGATTTACTAAAAGATGATATTGTTAAGGTGCTTGAAGATTTTCACGAACATGGGGAAATCAGCCAGAAATGCGCCTCCTCCTTCATTGTTCTAATCCCCAAGTGCCAAGACCCGATGACTCTTAATGAGTTTCGTCCGATCAGTTTACTTAGTAGTATTGGCAAAATTATTTCCAAAGTGCTTGCGAACCGTATCAAACCACTAATGAAAGACATCATATCCGTCAACCAATCCGGTTTTCTTTCCCATTGCAACATCCTGGACGGGCCACTTATCATCAATGAAATTCTCACTTGGGCCAAAAAAACAAAAGAGCCTTCCTTTTTTCTCAAAATTGATCTCGAGAAAGCGTTTGATACGGTGAATTGAGAATTCATTTTAGATATTTTATCACAAATGGGCTTCCCCGATCGATGGCGAAAATGGATCAAGGGTATTTTATCATCTGCAAGAGCCTCAGTGTTACTCAACGGCTTGCCTACCTGGTAATTTCAATGCCACCGCGGGGTGAGACAAGGCGACCCTCTCTCACCTTTTCTTTTCATTATCGGCATGGAGGCTTTATCCGGTTTCATGAAAAGGGCGGAAGAGCTTAATCTTATCAAAGGTATCTCATTACCTAACTTAGGCCCGTCAATCTCACACCTCATGTATGCGGATGACGTTGTGGTAATTGGTGAGTGGGACACCGCCAATATCCGTAATGTTATCCGCTTATTTAGATGTTTCCATCTCATCTCCGGGCTGAAAATAAATCTACACAAATCAAACCTTTTTGGCATCGGGGTAGCCGAACCTATCATTGACGGGGTCGCTCAATCTATCAAATTTTAATAAAGGCAGTTTTCCATTCAAATAACTTGGGGTACCAATCGGGGCAAATATGAATCAGGCAAGACATTGGAAAAGTGTCATTGATATTTGCAATTCTAGACTATCCAAATGGAAAGCAAAATCGCTATCAGCCGGCGGGCGCGTGGTCCTTTTAAAATCCGTTCTAGATAGCCTCCCGATATATCACTTTTCGTTATTCCGAGCCCCCAAAAATGTGCTTGAACAGCTGGAAAAACTCAGAAGGAGATTCTTTTGGGGCGGGCCGGATGAGAAAAACAAAACATCTTGGGTAGCATGGGAACGTGTAATCGGACCTAAAGATAAAGGTGGAATAGGCTTGGGATCTCTACAGCACATGAACATGAGCCTCCTACTAAAATGGTGGTGGCGCTTTAAAACCGAACGCGACAGTCTTTGGAAACAGGTTATCGAATCCATCCACCATAATGAACGATCATGGGCTTTCCTTCCTATTAAATGAGCCATCTCGGGAGTCTGGAATGCCATTGTCAAAGTGGGAAGTGACTTTGAAAACCTAAATGTCCAGGTTGAAAGTTTTTTCAAAGGGGTACTTGGTAATGGGTTGCACATTCGGTTTTGGCTCGACTGCTGGCTCGGAGGAACGCCTCTCAGGTACAAATTCCCAAACCTTTTTGCATTAGAAACTCATAAAGGCTGCACAGTTGCAGCCCGTTTAACTTTGCAGGGGGTCAACTGGGTGGTGAGTTGGGACTGGAAACGCGAACCACTGCTGGAAATAGAACGAGAGGAACTTAACGAGTGCAGATGCCGATTACCCTTGTTGCATCAACTAACGAATGGAGATGGACAGGCGACGCATCTGCCATCTACTCTGCTGCATCATGCCGCAGCCTATTAACATCCATGGTTGTACCTTTTTACCCCTTCAAGTGGTCTAAATTGGTACCAAAAAAGGTCAATATACTAGTGTGGCGAGCAGAGCAAGATCGACTAGCAACATTGGAAAGTTTAATCAAGCGAAAGATTATCAATACCTCACCTACGTGCAACTTATGTGGCGACTATTCAGAAAATGCGGATCATCTATTTATTCACTGTTTCATAGCTACAAACTTATGGCAAAAGGTCTCCGAATGGTGTAATATCCCTCCTTTAATCGCATTCAACTTTCGGGATTTATTGGAAGCAAGCAATATCAATGGACTAAGAAGAACAAAGAAAGAAGTCATCTATGCAATTCTTCTCACAACCTGTTGGACAATCTGGAATGGCAGAAACAAGAAAATCTTTGAAGGCAAAAGAGTAAGTCTCGAGGAACTATTGGGCGAAATCAAGGCGCAATCATTTCTATGGATATCTAACAGAGCAACCGGAATCATAAAAGATTGGAACAAGTGGTGTGCATTCGAGCTGTAATCTGATTTGTAATAATCTGTAATGGGTTCGGATGTAATTGGGCTGGGGTGAGCGATTTCGTTCTACACAACCATCTAGCATCTTGCTAATGGTTGAACATGTACATATTGGGTATTTGAAATAAAATGATCTTTGCCATTCAAAAAAAAATATTTTCTTCATTAGTTAATTAAGCTCCATCATTGAAATAATTAATATGTGACATGAGCAAAAATGTGCACCGACACACACTTCAAGTGTTGGGAGGCATTAACCGGCTACAACCGGTAAACTAAAAACCACAGCCTGTCAACAACCCAATAAACTATTAGACGGTGACAAGCTTACTACCAAATTCACACGTGGCTTAAGATGATTGGTCAATAAGGCTATAGTCAAAAACTTATATAACGGGATACAGTAGATACCTGCCTCCTCGGCTCCGTGGCTGGGCTAGCTTTTATTTAGTTGAGTTGTTGGTTTCATTACCAACTTTGTTATTATACGTATATAATTTGCCCTCTCTTAAAATAATCGATGACCGAATGTATAGAGGCGTTTACAGTTCGGTTTTAAACCATGAAAATGCCATGGTTTCGTGGTCACTACTTTATTTAAATTTTAGTTGATGGGTTTTAGATTTTTAAACTGTGATGAACGACTTGATTTATGGTTTATACCGGGAACCGACGGTATGAAATTGGACCGGACCATAAGATCTAACACATATATTTTAAGTTTTAAGAAATTTTGTATTATATATTTATGCTTTTGTATTTATCCTACGCATAGTTAGAATAAACTAGGCTTAATAATATTCAAACTTTAAATTGGAGTTGTTGGACTTTATGCATCTGTATTTTATCTTAACCTTAGGACACTAGACAATTTCTTAAAACTTCTTTTAAGTACTTTGGTTTAAGCTTTGTATTATCGTAGTTTCGGTCAGATAACTTTTTTAGTTTTATTTTTACATCTTGTTTTGAGTTTGTATTATGAACAACTTGATAAATTCTAGACAACTTCTATTTTGATAGTTTTACTTTGTATACTATGCATTTTATATAAATGCCCAATCAAGTTTAAACCATGAAACCAAATCGTTAGTAACGGTTCGGTCTTGTTTGATTTTAAATTTGAACAGTTCGGTTGCGGATTTTTATGATTAAAAAAATCGTTACTGGCGATCTGTCTTACGATTTGACCTAAAAACTTTAAAACCTTTAAATTGGTATCGTGAACACCCCCCAGTAAAGTAGCGTATAAACAAGTAGAGCTGTAGCTCACCTAAGCTTAAGCTTAACTCATTTCAAGCTTAATTTATGAAGTTTCAACTTGGCTCATTTTTTATTTATTAATTAATCTGCATACACTTATAATTATAGTGTATATATTATTTAGTTCTTGTTTTTATAGTTACGAGGTGAAATCTCGTGTGAAAACACGGGAAGACTAAATCGTACTTTAAGGTCTGTTTACTAAAAACAACATTAAGACGCCAATCGTCTGTTGTAAGAAAAACCTGTTTAGTAACATCTGTTCCTTTCACGATACAAGTTAATAGTACTGATCAGATGTTTAATAACTGAAACTGTTACAACAACGGAAAGATAAATCTACAGACGGATTAAAGCTCTATTGAGATAACACATATTAAAAACAAAAAGAGGATCCCCTAAATATCAACCCCTCTACTTCATTTGAACAGAAAAATTTAGTTAATTTCAATGCAGTCACAACTAAACAAAACTTTAAAGCTCTAAAAAAATATATAAATACATGAACATCTAGGTGAAACCCCATGTGAAAACACGAGAAGACTATATCTTTTTTAAAACAATTACTCACAAAAATATAAAAAACATAAACAGACCAACGACTATGGTCTGTTAAGTAAAAACCAAATTATAAATTCAATTATCTAGAGTCAGTTAAGGAGGTATTCCTAAAACCTTTATTACTACAAACAGTTGTTAATTCAAATAGATGACCCTCAAACAGTTTCCTTCAAGCAAATGTTGCCTTAAACCCTTGTTACTAAGACTATCCGTTGTCGCTCAAGGTAAGCGATCACTTTATCCTATAAAAATAGGACAACTGGGCGTTGACATGACACTGGCTAAAGTGTCAATCCTGCTCATTTGATCCTGTTATGGCTCAAGGTGAGCGATCACTTTATCAGATTTTTTTTTGTAATTTTTTTTATAAAACATTCCATTGCATCAATATTAAAATAAACATTAAAAATCATAAAATAACATCACGTTCCATAAAACACCAAACAATTATTTTAAAAAACGTAAAATAACATCGCATTCCATAAACATCAAACAATTATTTAAAAACATAAAGTAAATAGTAGAAGGACGACTATATTAGAAATCGTCTTCTCATAAGTCTCCAAATCTCAACACTTGGGTAGTTATCATCGTGTATGACTCGGTATTCGTTACAAGCCATTTCAATCAACTCTTCATCGTTTAAACCCGGGTTCTCGTTCCACATTTGTGTAGAAATGCTCAAATATGGTGCACTTCGCCTTCATGGAACAATATTTTCCATATATCGCGTCACTTAGACGATGGTTTTCACCCATTTGTTGGTTGAATCGGGTGACAACCGCTCGCCAAAAAGTGTGGCTTCGCACGAGATCTCCTTGCTCTTGTTGGTGAATATAACAATTCACCAATGCGAGTTCTTCCTCTACAGTCCACATTGGTGGTCGCACACGGTTTTGGTTTGCCATTTTTGATCAAGTGGAAGATAAAAAAATTGATAGATGTTATTTTTTTGATCAACAAGCACCATATATATTAAATTTACTTTTGACCGTTAGCTAGCTGCCAACGGTTAGAATTTTTGAATTTGACTCGCTAGCTCATGCGAGCTAGGTCGCTTGGGCTCGCTCGCGGCAACGGTCGCTGGGTCTTGTTATGGGCCGAGCAATCCAGGTGGATAACATTATGGCTCGTGGTAGGCTGCTCGCGGGCCACAACGGATAGTCTAACAATGACATCACATTTACAATTTAAAAATTGTTCATATAAATAAAGGTAAAAACTGATCAAGCTTTGTCGACCTAAAATAACCATATTCAGAACTACAAATTAAAGAGACAGGAAGTTAATACATTTAAGATCATCAATAATTTCATTCAATAAAAATGGAAAATAACATTATTCATTATAAAACAAAAATACATAATAAAATATAAAACAAAATACAGAATAAACCTACTTAAACTAATAAAAAAAATTAAACATAATATAACTAATCTGAATCTACTTCCTCTGATGACTGATATCATCAGATGCAGGCAATGCCATTTCTTCCTGTTAAGCCTCTTCCTGCAATGTAATTATCATTGATTGAATCATTCGTTCAAGATCCAACACTGTTGTGGTTCGATTAACGTTACCCATCATTCCTAGAGGAACTCCAAACCATTGGAGTTTACTATCTCATTTTGATGGTACATTTTTACCGAACCATCATCAAAATTCACCAATACGCTACTAACCGATTCAGCGTAAAACCACCTCACCACATGCAACAGCTCTTCCTATTCCTCTTCATATTCTCCAAACTTGATATCTAACTTGCCCTGTAATCGGAATTCTTGAAAACAACAAAGTTCCCTTGTTTTTCCAACTTCATAAACTTGCCGTTGGATTTTATCATCCATTTCCACAATGGCTTTCCTTGACCCAAATACGATACACGTGTTATCGCTCATATGAAACATGTAACGACGACGGAATTCATCAAAAAACCAATAAACAACTTGTGCCATTTTGAATGGATTTTTTTTCTAGAAGTGTAATGGATAGATTATTTCAAATTGATAATTACAATCAATAGAAAAAATTACTTAAATACAAATAAAAATACCGCGTGGGTTTAAAAAATCAAGTTTCAAGGTCGTCATTATTATTTATCAGTCACGACTGTTAATATTCTACGCTGAATTTCATTAGAAAACAAAACACTGTTTTATTATATTTTAAGTTATGTTTACTAAAACAACATTAAAAAGCCAATCGTTTGTTTTAAGGGAAATTTGTTTAGTAACATCTGTTCCTTTCACGATAGTAGTTAATAGTACTTATCAGATGTTTAATACTGAATACAGTCACAACTAAACAACACTTTAAACATCTAAAACAATATATAAATACATGAACATCTACGTGAAACCACATGTGAAAACACAGAAGACTATATTTGTGACACCGGCATATTCGACTTAACATTTTACAAACATATAAGTCTACCTTAGCGAAAAACATTTATTAACGTGCTTAACTAGGTTAGTTGAGTCGGGTTATATTACGTATTGTCCAGGGTTCAATGATTCTGAGGATCATTAGGGTTATTTTATGCACACACTAGTCTTGAGTCCCATTGTTGGTGAATTACATGAATTGAATTAAGTGTTATAAGTAGATTGATCCATATATGTTATATAATGTGCAAATACGTGTTTTAATGGTGTTTATATGATAATACATGATTCTATATGATTAACATATGTTAGGATTGCATGTTCATGTGTTAGGACGTGTTAAAACGCGTTTAAACGACAAATCTGGAAAACCTGGAAAACTTGGAACTTGGTTAGACCTTAAGGGGGGGTCGAACCAATGCCATTGTCTTCATTCGACCACCCAATCATTCCCATTCGACCACTGTAGGGGTCAAACCAACAATCAATATAAATACCATAATTTACAATTTTTCATCATTTCACAAACCCTAGTCGCCTCCAAACACACTCTCTCAACCTTAAACACTGGGAGTTTTTGACCTTGTTTTTCATAATCTAACTTACAAACATCTTCCATATCATAAACAAGAGAAGATCTAAGGTGTATTCTTGATCTAAACTCCTTTTTAAGCATTTTTTATTTGTTTTTATTAAACCCCAAAGGTCCAGATCTGTTCTAAGATGGTTTTCATGATTAAAAACCTTTCTAACACCTTTCTAAACAAAACCCATCATTAAGCATGAGTTATCATACAAGTTAACATGCGTTAATAGTATTTTACGTTGTGTTATGTGTTGTTTGATGATTGAGTGTTGTTTATATGTTATAGAAATGTTCTACGACTGTTATTGATGATGGGTTTTGATTATCTTAGGTTACAAATTGTTGGATGGTGATGTTTTGCCCATTTTGGGGATTTTTGTTAAATCTAGGATTTGATTCTTGATGTTAATGTTAATGTTAATGAAATGATTAGGGGTGGTTTTCATATACATATAATTTGAGCATTTTGAACTAATTGTTAAATGATTTCGATAAGTTTCCAAATTGGGTAAAGTTTACATGCATTGATGTGACATTTCCATAATTTTGCCATTTTGGGTAAGGTATGAAACGGACTGCTTTTGGAGTAAAATTGGTAGGGTTTTGTGGGGATAGGTTAATGGTACTTGATTGCTGTGATTCGTGATGTTACGTGATGTTTTCGGATTGTTTTGATGTGATTTGATGCGTTTTAGGGTGTTTGGGACTGATGGGGTCGAACCAGAAGTCCATTCGACCCACGTGGGGTCGAATGAAGACCCCATAGGGTCGAACCAACATCAGTCATGGGCGAACGAACTTCAGTTTGTCGAATGAACATGATTTAGGTCGAACTAACACGTGTTAGGGTCGAATGAACATGTGTTAGGATGAATGAACTTACATGTAGGTCGAATGAACTTCATAGGGTCGAACCAAGGCTGAATTGGGTCGAACCTACTTCATTTTCATACTGATTCGACCTTACATCTTCGTATGTGCGATTTTTGATGCAAACTAAGTATTTTATGCTTGAACCTTATGTGTAATAATCTATGTGTACTTGATTAGTTTATGTAATGGGTCACCAACGGGATGTCGGGTCAGTCTGGTGTGTCGGTTTAACAGTCAAACACATTTTCCAACACACTTAGTCACGATCTGGACAATCGGGGACTAGATAACCTTAGAGTTATTAGTCAAAACACTTATACAAACTTTTATGATAGATCTCCGGTATTTAGGACTATCAAGTCGTGTCTTTTATTCTTTATTTTGAAGACGTAACCTAAGGTGAGTGTTACAGCCCCATTCTTTACTGTTCATACTTTTGGGGAGAAACATGCGGTACGAACTTACATACATACTTTTAGACCAACATATTACATTATATCACATGGATACTTAGTGACTTTTATTCATCAGTTAAGACCTCTCAAAATTTAGTGAACCATTAATATGTGGATACATAGCGGGGAAAGTGTGAATAGATCTATTGGGTTGGCAAGCCCCACTCGGGCCGACTGGAGGTCGGTGGCGGGAGGCATTTGTCCTACCAAACTTTACGGCACTGGGTGATGAACCGATGACGGGTATTGAGGCATTCTAATGTTCAACAGTGGTTCACGACACTATAGTATCATGTAATGATGTTAAGCTAACATCAGGTGTTGATGTAAGGATTGTTTGGTCTGGTTTACAAACTTTAACAACTTTTACAAACTTATCTCTGTGACTCACCGGCACTTTATGTGTTGACTAACATTTCATGTTTTCTCAGGTCGCTAAGGTAGCAGGGAGTCTTAGGCGCACTGGAGTCACACCGCGTCTGGTTATTACATGCATAATGTAAACCGTGTTGGTTTAACTACTTACTTTTGAAACTTGGGTTTTGTAAACATTTTTGCTTCCGCTGTCTGTCTTGGTTTGTATTAACTTTTAAACTACGTGTTTGGTTTATTTACGTTATTTTCCTATCATATAGTTGCCGTTTATTGTGGCCGTTGACTTGGATCCTGGTATGTCACGCGCCTCGCTGTAAAACCCCGCAAGTGGAATTTGAGGGTGTGATAGATTGGTATCAGAGCCAATGGTTATAGTGAACTAGGAATGCATGTAGAGTCCGGTCTATAGCCGAGTCTCACACACTAGACGGTCACACATTTATGAGTCGTTACAAGTAAAACATACTAACTTTTTCGGAGTGTTTACATCATCATACTTATGTGTTGCATCATCTATTATTTGGTTTGTGTATTCTCTATTTGTTTCTATCTTATCTTCTTCTTCGGGATTAGAAGACGAAGGCGTTAGCTTGTTGATCCTTGCACGGCGGTGCTGTACATTGGAGTGGCTTCGACGTACCTTCGAGATCTGTCCAGTATTCGGACATCTTTCTTTTATGCTCTAATGGACACACTCGCTTACACACACTATCTTGCACTTGTACTTGGTTTAGTACACCTCGGGATGGTTATCCATTCGGGGACCCTTATAAGTTTGATATACGGATTTTATTATTCGTGGTTGATACAGATTAGTCGGGTCGGGATGATTCTTTATTATAGTTGCTAGTTGTTGATGCTAGTGACAACTCTGAATATCTTGTTCTTTTGAATTCCAGAAGATGTCGGCTAATCGAGGTGGTGGTCGTACTGGTGGACGCCATGGCGGCGGTGGTGGTCGTACTGGGGATCGTGGCGGTGGTAACGTCACTATGACTCCGGAAGAGTTGAACAATCTGATCCAACAACAAGTGTCTGTTGCCCTTGCTGCCTTCCAGGCTGCTTAGCAAGGCTTTGGTGGTAATTTGATTACTACTATTCCTGTTTTTAAAAGAACAAAGTTGATTGAAATATTCATGAAACGGAATTTTAAAATGTGTAGTGTCATACATCTTTTCAAATCCCAAAAATTTCAAAGTGAAACACAATTACAAATACAAATAATAAAATATTAAAATAAATTTTTTAATAATTTAATATTATTGTTACTATTATAATAAGATTCAAACAGCAAAGTTGAATAAATGAACTTTCATGGTTGTAATAGTAAACTTTCATATTCAAGTCCACGTTAAGTTGAAAGGTATATAAATATCTGATGACTTGTAAACAGATGTTCTCAAACAACTGTCTCCATAACAATTTTCCACTGAAGAATGATATAAGTAGATGTTTATACAGACTTTGTAATACTTAACTTGTAATCAATATCTAACGAAATAACTATAAATTTAAATTATATCACTCTTTTCAAATTCATAATTACAAACAGTCCACAGCCCTAAAAGTCTATGATGACCACTGTACAGATGAACGATCTAGATGGAAACTTACAAAAAAATACGGCGGTAATTAATGCTAAATGTACTTATTTTTACTATTATTAAACAACTAAAAAACGTTACCATAAAAATTCTTAAAAAATGAACACATATTTTATAGCAATAAAAATTCTTAAAAAAAAACCAGTATTGTTAAAATGTGTAATAATAGTTTTTATTCACGATGTATTATGTTTTAAATTAATAATATTTCCATAACACAATTATTTAAGCAATAACAGGAAATTTACTCCTTTAACTAATATTTTAAGAAAACTAAATTAAATATTTATATATAACTCACTTGAGTTGTTATAACCACCTGTCTCATACTCTGTTTATCAACATCTATTAACTTTTCAACACATATTGACAAGAATTGTAGATAGCAACAAAACTTATTATTAAAATTCCATAATTTCACTGAAATATACGACTTAACAAACTACATCAATAAATAAGCCTTGTGAAAGATCACCATTCTAATTTCATTCATATATTTTTGGGGCGCTTATATAAAGTGAAAAACAACTACAAACACAAAAAATAAAATAACAAAATAATATTTTTAATAATTTTGTGACTATTATAAATATCATTCAAAGAATATAAAGTTGAATAAACTAAGTTTCAATGTCGTAATAATAAACTTTCGTATTCAAACCTATTCTAAGTTCAAAAGTATACAATATTTGATGACTTGTCAACAGATGTTGTCAAACAACTGTGATTGATATAACCAGATTTTCTTTGTAAAACTTAACTTGTAATCAATATCTAACGAAATAGCTATAAATTTAAATTACATCAGTCTTTTCAAATTCATAATTACAAACAGTCCACAACCCTAAAAGTCTATGATGACCACTGTATAGATGAACGATATAGATGGAAACTTACAGAAAATAAAGCGGTAATTAATGCTAAATGTACTTATTTTTACTATTATTAAACGACTCAAAAATCTTACCATAAATTTACATATTATCCTTTTTATATTAATTAAACAATTAAAACTATTTAATTTTAGAAAATGAACCTACAAATGATTTGAAGTCTTTTATTGTTCCTATAACTTTAAAAAATGAACATATATTTTATAGCAATAAAAATTCTAAAAAAATATCAGCATCTCTAAAACGTGTAATTATAGTTTTTATTGACGACTTATTTTATTTTAAATTAATAATATTTCCATGACAAACTTTTTTAATAAATGACATGAAATTTACTCATTGTAACTAATATTTTAAAGAAACTAAATTGAACATTTACATATAACTTACTTAAGTTATTACAACCATCTGTTTCATACTGTTTATCAACATCTATTATAAGTTCCTAACTTTTCAATCTAGCTGGCTTCTTCTTCATTCTTTTGCTTGTAGAAGTTTGCTCACCAACATTTACATTACCACAATCTTTAACACTTCTTTTTCCATTAGGACTTGTGGCAGTATCCACAACAACATCAACCCACACAACATCCTTCAAACAAATCACAAAACAACTAATAAAATGTTACATAACAATACAAGCTGTAGCAACAATTTAGACATACTTGCACAAAGGCATACATACCTTAGACATAACTTGTAACCCAACTTGCGAAGATTCTGAAAGGTTAACAGATTTGTTTTCACAACTTTCCTGACCTAAAAAGTGATCATATACAAATAAACATAACAGATTTGAACGTCTACTGAAAATAAATGGTTATTATAAAATAATTTGAATAAATACCTCGCCAGAACTATCCTGTACATTCTCATTTCCGTCAACCAACTCTTCAATTATAATATGATCATCACAAATCTTGGCCTTAGTGTACACATGGTAGTCATTTGTAAGATTGTAATCAGAAACATCAATCTTGAAAGCCAATTTCTTTTCAACAATTCGAGACAACTCATGCGGCAAACTGTTTGTGTCGTTTTCCTTCAACCGCCTTTCCTTAATATCACATGCAGCAGCTCCATTGATCCTCATCACATCTTTATCAAACATCAGAAAGGATACACTAACAGATTCATCTTGAACCCTGATTTGCAACATGAACCTAAAACAAATAAAACATAATTTATCTAAAAAATCTGTTTGAAATGAAATGAACAATCTGGAAACAAAAAAAGTGTATACATCTACTGCTTTACATACTTTGTGGTAATAGAAGTACATTCACACTGGCATTTTCGACAAACTAACGCAGTATCAGGCAATTTGAGAATTTCTTGAGACACTTCTTCAGCATGTTGCAAATATTCTGATTTACTTAAAACTTTCTTGTAACACTTGCGGCAGGCAGCATAAAACCAACCATAGCTTTCTCCAACACTTTTTATGGTAGCAATCGCAACAAAAGACATCGGCTGCAAACACAATATATATAAAACATACACTTTTATAGAAAAGAAAAATATAATAAACTCAACACATATACAAGCTACGTATAAAATATTGAAACCTCCTGAATCTTAATGAGTTCATCAACACGCTTCTTCAGTGTTCCAACTATGAATTCCTGACGCAATGGATAAACAGTCTGGAAAGAAAGAACGGTTTGGGATGTACAACCAGAGTATTGTTCTTGTTTCAACATAAAACTACATCAATGTGGAAAGCATTACATCTATTAGCTAAAACAAAATGTATATTTGCCTATACAAATATAAATACATAGTACCTCCTCCTTAGGTCATAAACTTCATCTATTCCTAGATTGCGAAAGCGGCGAGATCTATACTTATCGGTTTGAACTATAATTCGTTCTAAAAATTTCACAACATACATCATTTTAGTGACATCATTTATATTAATATCTTTTTAAAATAACAACACTGAAATACAAGTTACCGTTCCGGTCCTTAACCCTCCCATATTGGATAATAGCCAGTAGATGCTCCTGAGTGATGTTGGAAATGAATTCCTTAAAATGTATTGCATAAGAGTTCCACAATATACACCTTAATGTCGTACCTTTACAACAAACCAACAGAACCATAGATGTAAAAAATATGCAAAAATTTGATACTATACAATAATTAGAGATAATTTATTACATCAATAAATGTGTTCAACATAAGATTCAAATCAGTCAATCATAAATTAACTTCTTCGTAACATTTATTACACAAATTAAATTTGCAATTCTAACAATGATTGTTTTCAACTATTTAAACATAAGACTCACCTTAAAAATGGAATATTTTTGTTAACTGTCAGGTATGTGAATAGGAGAAACAATACTTTTCCAAAAAAAACGTATAACAATTTTAAGGAATCCTTACTCCAAGTCCTGAATCTCAAGATTCATCCGTTTGGTTTCGTTAGGAGCTCGTCCAAACACATCCAAGTCCCCGCACCAAATGACACTTCCAGCAACATCTATAAAAGTAAAACACAAAATTTTATCAAACATCTGTTAATTTTAAAGCAACAATATTCAACTAAACTGAATATTAAAGTTTGTTCTAAAATAAAAAATAAAATACAAACCAATGGTCGACAGATTCTTGGCTTCTCCGTTAAGAATATCTTTAAAAGGGAAGAACTTGAAACCATACTCAACACCTTGCCAACCCTTAACATGTTTCACAGTTCTACAACTACAAAAATTGATTTTGTATTCATGTTTTATAACTTTGTAGAGGTCCTTGTTTTCACCTACACCGAACTTAGATATCACAACTACAACATCTTCTTCAAGTTGACCGTAAAAAACTTGCATCAAAGGTGTCTTGATAGAACCTTGAATCTTATCACCCTGCAAATCGGTTAACATAAAGCACAAAGTATTCAGTAAAGACCACGTCTTCAAGAATAAAAAAGAAAACCAAGTTATAAACTTTACCTACTCATCAATGAATATCACCTCCATCTTATAAGTGTGTTCCACTTTCTTATAATTTGAGCCTTCATGTCCCACATATCTTTAGCCGGATTCAGATCACGAATAAAAGTGACATTGTTTTCAGCATTGTCCATTGACATTGACATGGTTTTAAAGATATCTTTTAAGAGGGAAATTTGAAAATCTTCGTTTAGAAAATTCAATGCTGATTACGAATGGCGGAATTTGTTATGTGCTTATATATAAGGAGTTAATGAGGCATGTTTCCCTATGTTAATTTAAAATTTCCCTCTTACAATTCAAACTTAGGGCCTTAACAACTGCAACAGATGTGCATAACGTCTGCTACTTAACACGGCAGCTCCATTTACTCTGAACGTCTGTTGAGGACAACAGTGGTAGATTCAAGTGGGCCACGTATTTTTTTTTGAATATTTTAAGGTGGTTAATGGCATCACTTTTTGCATCACACGATCATTGTTGGCCTATCTCTCCGCTTGACAACTCAGCTTTCTTACGTCACTCACGCTTCTCCTATTAGTAACGTATAGATATTTATAACTAATAGTTGTTATTTTGTATATATATCTAATATATTATTAAGGAACATATAAATAATAGAGTAAATTACCAAAACCGTCCCTGTGGTTTGGCCCAATTTGCCACTCCAGCCCAATCTTTTAAAATTGCATGAACAGTCCTTGATCTTTAAACAAATATGCCAAAACAGTCAAACGACTTAACCCAGTTAACTTTTCTTCGTTAAGTCAGGGGCACTTTCGTCTAGTCATGTATAAAATCATCTTCTTCCCCATTCTCTTCTTCCCTAATCAGAGCCACCACCCACCACCATCTTCACCTTTCACCAGCACCACCACTACCCACCATAAAGCTGTTGTTAAAAAAACAACTTAATCACATATTGGACACCAAAATGATGGAACATTTATGTTTCTCCTGGCCAAAGCGGATCTTGTTAGCAGCCTATCTTGTTCGACCCTCCATACCGAAACCCCCACTTTTCTTGGCAGGAAATTGTTCCGTCGTAACATGTAACCAGCAGGCGAATACCTTTTATTATTCAAGCAGCCCTTATGCTTCGAACTAAGAAGCAACCTATTCCATTTAGCCCACATAACCATTTATTCGCACTATCAGACAAAGACAGATCTCCAAGCAGGTTAAGTAGCTGTTGTAACTCCCCCTTTTCGAACCCATCACACAATAACCTCTTCCACCCCCAGATCCATCGATGCCTACCCCTTTTAGTCGTTACCTGGTCTGCCACAATACACGCTTTATTAGATTCTAATGAAATTAATGATGGAAACATGTTCGACAAAGATGTATCCGAGCACCAACAGTCTACCCAAAACATTATCCCCGACCCATTACCCAAGACGCCTTTTTTTGCTCTAGGCAAATCGACATCAGCACCAAGTAGCTCGATGTTCGCCTTCACCACCTATTTCCAAGGACCCGAAATAGATAGCTTATTATATATAAAATTCCACATTGTAGAGTTATGATGAATCGTCCATACAACCGTCTTCCACGACCCCACATCTTCAGTTTTGAAGCCCCACCACCACTTCACTAGCATTTCCAAATTGGTGACCAATTTAGCCTTCTCGTCTAATCCTCTAAAAAAATACTCTTTGCATCCAATCAAATTCTTCAAGTACCTTCTCTGGCATCCGGTATAGAGTAAAATAACATGTAGGTAATGAATTTAGGACAAACTTTATTAGTGTAACCTGCCCACCAAAAGAGTGGGTCCTCGCCTTCCAAATAGATAGTCTTCTCTAAGCCGTTTCTATCACTGGCTTCCAATGCTTACATAGGTTCATATTTGCACCTACATGGAGATCCAAGAACTTAAACAAAAACGTCCCCATCTTTTGTAGTAATTCAGCCATAACACCTACCTCGTTGTCATCGACACCCACCTGAAAATGCTACAGTTTGTCATGTTAACTTTGAGACATGACACCAAGTAAAAAATCTCAAAATCCTTTGTAGATTACATATATTAGCCTGGGTTCCCTCGCCTAAGAGAATAACATCGTCCGCATACACAAGGTGCGATAAGATCGGTCCAGAAGTGTTGCAAGGTAGACCGTGGTAAAGCCTGACAGAGCACGCCTGCTTCATAATCCCGTCAATGCTTCTATCACGATTACAAACAAAAAGGGTGAGATAGGGTCGCCTTGCCTCAACCCCCTAGAACAAGAAAATTCTTGTTTAGGCGAACTGTTTACAAGAACTAACACTTCAACCGAAGAGATCAATACTCTAATCCACTTTCTCCACACCGTTGGAAAAATCATTTGTAGCATGTTGTGTCTAGTGTCTCCCAACTAACTAATCATATGCCTTATCAATATCGACTTTAAAGAATAGACCTTTGGTTTTAGCCCTCCGCTTCCACCCAATAATTTCACTAAGCATTAAAGGCTCATCCACAATGTTTCTTCTAGCCAAGAACGCTGCTTGTTCATATGAGACAAGCTTCCTAATAACTACTTTCAACCTATTCACCAGGACTTTAGACAATACCTTATTGATGTAACCAACTAGGCTAATCGATTGGTACTCCGTGAAAGAGGAGGGATCCTTGGTTTTAGGAATGGGAGCAATAAAGGACAACGAGCAACCCAAATTAAGTGTCGCATTCAGGTAGAATTCAGCAAAACAAATTCAAAAATCATCTTTTTTTTCAGCCAAGAAACGCCGAAGAGACTTGAAATTAAAGCCGTCTCGCCCCGGTTGTCGGTCTCCATCACAATCCCATAGAACAATTTTAATTTCTTCTATAGTGAATGACCGAATTAACACCCCTGCCTCCACTTCAGAAAGACGATTCAGGTGTGGACAATTAATCGAGGGCCTAGACGACGTCACTTCCTGGAACTTATTTGAAAAACAAATCAAAAGTTTTATCCTTAATTACCGTTGGAGTGGTAATCCATTCACCATCTAATCTGTTCTTCATATTAATCCGTTTAACCTATTATTCGAAGTATTCTCATTGATTTCTCATCCCCGTCCACTACTCAACTAACTCGAGCTTTTTGTTGTACATCCAAACTCTTTATTCACTCAAATTCCAACACATAGCTTCTACAAGAGAGCATTAATTGCAATTTAGCCGAGCTAAGTACTCTAGATTCTTCAAAAACTTCCATTTTTTCTAACTCCATTTTCTTTTTATTATAAACTCCTTCCATTTTATTCTTTTTCGCTGCCACCCAATGTTTGATCCTATTTTTAAGGAACTGTAACTTTGTAGCCAGTGCCAAAACAGCCAGTCCTTGGAAATTAAATGCTTGACACGAGCCTTTCACAAACTCCGCAAAATCAGGCATCTCTAACCATGAATTAAAACTCTAAACGGAATATGTCCAAAATTTGTAGATGTTGTAAACAATAGGATTGGGCCCCAATGTAAACAATGCTGTGACTCAGGCAGTCAACCATTTATTCCTAAACTAGTCACACACCAAGAACCCATCCAACTTGCTTAACTTCTCTCCCGAATCGGACATGTAGGTAAATTTATGTCCCCCATGCTGTAGTCATGCAATCCTACCACTTGAATAAAGGAGTTAGAATTAAGAGCAAAATAAAAACTAGAGTAAACTAGAATTTGCACCCCTGAGGCTTAAATAAGGAATTAAACTGGGTCCTTACTTTTTTAATTTTGCAGATGAATCCCTAGGGTCCAAATCTTTAACACCTTAAACCTCCTTAGCTTAACACTTTTAACAATCTGTTAGGTAAGAAATAAAATTTACTATTTTGCCTTCTTCTCCAAAAGGTTATAACCTCTCTAATTCTATCGACCAGACCCTCTATTCTACCTCTTTGATTCTATCAGCCAGACCCCAATTCGATCTCTTTGATTCTGTGGACCAGAAGCTCCAACTCTATTGAACCTAAGTGCCCTAATATGTAACATTCGGCCCCTCTCACCATCAATATTATTCGCTTTGCCCCAATGAGTCGCCCATCCAGAGCTCACATATTTGCTTTTGGTTGACCCGGTGGAGACTTCCCAGGAGGTCACTCATCCTGGTACTGTTTCCACCTGAGCATGCTTAACTGTGGAGTTCTCCTCTCATCTACTAACATTAAGCCCCAAAACGCATTGGTGATTTAAAAGGCTTTGGATTACATATGAACTAAGGATCTCTCCTGGCCACGACCGATGTGGGATTTTCCTGGGGTGTCACATTCACCCCCTATTAGAGTCTTATCGTCCCTGATGAGGTATGCACCCACCATCCCGAATGACATAGTAGTGGCTCTGATACCATCTGTAACATCTGGCCCCTCTCACCACCAATATTGTTCGCTTTGCCTGATGGGTTGCTCATCCAAAGCTCACGGATTTGTTTTTGGTTTCCCTAAAGGAAACTTCTCAGGAGGTCCCCCATCCTAGGACTCCCCACCTGAGCACGCTTAACTGTGGAGTTCTCCTCACATCCACTAACATTAAGCCCCAAAACGCGTTGGTGATTTAAAAGGCATTAAATTACATATGAACCAAAGATCTCTTCTGGCCATGGTCGATGTGGCATTTGCCTGAGGTGTCACATAATATGATCTTGATTTTGTTTTTTGTGTAACTGAAAATTCATGACAATATAGAAACTTGAGCATGACATAGAAATTCAAAATTCATTACAATATATAAATTCGTACGGAAATTCGTCGAATTTTGAACATAACAATTCATGACAGTACACAAATTCATGCAAATTGGTGATATGTTTTTTATTTTATTTTGAATCAAGACTGTTTTATGTTTATGTGCGTGGTGAATGTGGATTTACATGCGTTTATACTTACCATTTTTTTAGATAATTATTTTCATTTTTTATTTGATATATTGATCTGCAAAAGGTCAAATATGGAATGTTAAGGTGGGATGATTCTTATGGATCAAAACCTATGATAATATTTGCTTATTATCAAAAGTGTGTTAAAACAATGGTCCAGCCAACTAGATGTAATTATCATTCGATTATCTTGACAATAACTGATACGGATTCGTATTAGTGGAAGCTAGAAATCCCTAGCTTAAATGCTTCCTTCAGCCAACCGAATGGAAAAGAAACATAAGTTTCAAACGGAAATTCTTATTATTAAAACTATATCCACCCAACCTTGATTACATGTGCTTATATAGCAAAACTAAAAACATAAAGATAAACTAAAAGTCTTATGACTAAGAAAAGAGATAAACATGAATTTAAAACAAACTAAATAGGATAAACATAAATTCAAATAATGGTTGGAAGAGATTATGATAACTTTGGTTTTCCCTTAGCCACGATTGGACGGGCCGAGCTCCTGATCAATGTTTCCAGGTGGCTCTTTGAACGGGCCTGGATCCGTATCATCCTCCCCTCTAAAAAAGCACTCGTTCTCGAGTCATCCTCCTCGTTCGGTTCATAGGGAGATAAGCCCGCGACGTTAAAAGTGACCGAAACGTTGTAATGACCCGAAAGATCTATCTGGTATGAATCATCATTGATGTGTTTAAGAACATGAAACGGACAATCGGCACGCAGATGAGCTTCCTATAGCGGCCCTGTGGAAATCTATCACGCCATAAATAAATACACACAAGATCACCTTCATTAAAAATGACTTTTCGACGATGCTTATTGACTCGAGCTTGGTATTGCAGATTATGTTTAACAATTTGCTCTCAAACTTGCTCATGTAACTTCTTAATTTGAGTCGCTTGTTCATCCCATTCGGCACTAAAATGTTCAAATTCCGGAAATGGTGCCAAATCTAACGGGGTGAAAGGATTTCGACCGTAAATGAAAAAGAGCGGGCTGCCACCCATGGAGCTGTGATTAGATCTATTATAAGGAAACTCCCCTTGTGGCATGACAAGATCCCATTTTCTCAGATTATCCCCGACGAGGGTGCAAAGTAAATTCCCCAAACTTTGATTTGTAACTTTAGTTTGACCATCGGGTTGAGGATGGTGCGAACTACTAAATTGCAACTTTGCTCCCAAGCGTTTCCACAACGTTCGCCAAAAGTGACTAACAAACTTGACATCATGATCAGAAGAGATGGTTTTTGGAACACCATGCAAATGACGATTTCCGAAAAATAAAGTCGAGCAACCTGAGAAGCATCAAACGTCTTGACACACGGAACAAAATGAGCCATCTTAGAAAATCTATCAACGGCTACCATAATTCAACCCTTCTTTCGTTGTGTTAACGGCAACCCCTTGATTTGTATGATGGGTTTTAGCAGGCAAGTTCGCCACCGTTTTAGAACCTTGAATACCTCCTTAGAAATTTTCGGCCAATAAAACCGATCTTGTACCAGGGAAGTTATATTCTCTTTACCAAAATGACCTGCTAATGCCCCTTGATGGCATTCGAGGACAATCGCCTCCCGAAAGGTTGACATTGGAACGCACAGCCGTTGTCCCTCGTAAAGTAGCCCACCTTTTTGTGTGAATTTCCGGTAGGAGCCATGTTTAGTTTTCTTCCACAGCTCACAAATTTCTTGATCATCTTGATATAAATTGGAGAAGGATTACACCTCAAAAGCAAAGGAGGTGACATAGGCGGGTCGTCGACTTAAGGCATCCACAACCGAATTCGCAGACCCTGCTTTGTGGCGAATAACAAACGAGAAATCCTGTAATGTTTCGACCCCCTTGGCATACCTCGGGTTTAATTTCGCTTGGCCTTGGAAAAATTTATGCGCTTGGTGGTCCGAATAGAGAATAAACTCGGCGGGCAGGAGATAATGTCACGAATATTCAAGGCTGCAAACAATGGCATAAAATTCCTTATCATAAGTATTGTATCGACGCCTTGTATCATTCAGTTTTTCACTAAAGAAAGCAATGGGCCGGTGTTGTTGAATTAGAACACCACCAATTTCGACCCCGGAAGCGTCATGTTTGACTTGAAAAATAAGTTTGAAGTTTGGTAAAGCGAGGACAGGAGCTTGGGTTACAACTTGTTTGAGTGCTTCAAATGACTGTTGAGAGGAAGACGACCACGAGAACTTCCTAGTTTTGAAACATTCAGTAATCGGGGCCACCAGTGAACTAAAATTTCGAATTAACCTTTGGTAAAAAGACGCAAGGCCATGAAAAATTCGGACGTCATGTAGAGATTTAGGCGTCGGCCAAGTTGTGATAGCGGAAACTTTTGACTCATCCATGCGAATCCCACTGCCAGAAATTAAGTAACCCAAGAAGATAACTTCTGCAGCAGAGAAGTGGCATTTTTGTGCATTAGCATACAACTTTTGTTCGCGCAAGATGAGAAAAATGTCGCGTAGGTGGAGTAAGTATTGGGCGACATCTTTGCTAAATACCCAAATGTCTTCAAAATAAATGCCAACGCAACAACCTATAAATGGCTTAAAAATATGATTCATCAACCGCATGAATGTGCTGGGCACATTCGATAACCCGTATGGCATAACCATTCATTCATACAAATCTTCACGTGTTTTAAACGTCGTCTTCCATTCATCACCATGTTGCATACGAATTTGGTGGAACCCGCTACATAGATCAATTTTCGAAAAAAACTTGTGTCCCTTGTAAATGATCAAGCAAGCCATCAAACCTTGGAATAGGGAACCGATATTTAATGCTGATTTTGTTAACCGCTCGACTATCGATACACATTCGGAAAGCTCCTCTTGGTTTGGGAATCTAATGGGCCGGAACCGCACAAGGACTCATGCTCTCCCTAATAATGCCTTTATCCAGGAGTTCAGTTACTTGGCGGTGTAGCTCAGAGAATTCTTTTGGGTACCTTCGGTAGGCTGGCATGTTTGTGATGCTTGCGCCGGGTAAGAAATCAATACAATGTTGAATTTCTCTCACCAATGGAAGGCCCGCGGGGTTTTCTGTGGGAAAAACATCTTGAAATTCAGCTAACAAGGGTTGTACTTTGATTGGACAAGCGGGACAATAGGATTCGCTTCGGTCACGACCAAACCGAAAATAATATGTGGGTGAGTTGCTTTGGTGAGTCCCATGAAATCGGATCGTGTGACTAACATAGATTTAGAGCCTTCATCTCGGGGATCAAATGGGGCTAACGTGATGTTGATGCCATCTTTTTTGAAAGTATAAGTGTTTTGGAATGCGTCGTGCTTGACACACCAATCGTATTTCTATGGGTGGCCCAACAAAATGTGATAAGCGTCAATCGGTAAAACTTCGCACCAAACTTCATCTGTATATTTATTACCGATTGAGAATTGAACCAAAAAACGGTGCGTGACCTTGAGGAGATTTCCCTTCTTCAACCAAGTAAGCTGGTACGGCTCGGGGTGAGGTTGTAACGGTAACTTAAGTTTCTCGACCATTAAAGTAGCTACAATGTTTTCAGAACTTCCTCCATCAATGATGACAGTACAAACCTTACCCTTAGACGTGCATTTAGTTCGAAAGATGTTGGTCTGAAGCCATTGGATGTCATCGGTGGGATCTGCAATGCATGCATTTAGAATGCGTTGAATACCTAGAGACTCCCCACGATTTGGATAAATGATTTCCTCGGCTTCAGGTTCTTTGTTAGCGGCTTTGGTGTCATATTCCAAGGGTGAGTCATCGACAAAAGTGACAAGTTGTTTGTTGGGACAATCTCGTTTCAAGTGACCGAGACCTTGCCACTGGTAACAGCAAAGTGCATTAGGACCCGTACTTGCAAGAATCAATGGAGGATGAGGGTCAGGTGGGTTGGCTTTGATTAGGCCAGCTCGGGTAGCGTTTGAAGCTGTTGTAAAACGGGCTGGGAAACGAGTTGAGGTTAGTTTTGATTTGGAATCTAGTTGTTTTTCGACCAGCTGGGCTAACCTGCACACATCATTAAACGACCAATATTGTTGCAACAAAACGACATCGTATATTTCCGGTCGTAGAATCCCCCAAAAACGGGCGATTACCTGTTCCTCAGCCTCATCAATTCCACACCTCAAACGAAGTTGTTCAAATTTGACAATCACTTCCTCAACCGAAAGTGAATTTTGTTTCAAGCTATGATATTCTATAAAGGTCTCTTGCTTGTGATTGACTAGTAGAAACTTAAAACGCATTAGTCGTTTCATCTTGTCCCACATTTCGACTTTAGTTTTACCCACCCGATAACGTTGGTTTGAACATGTTCCCACCATAAAGACGTGTATTTGCGTAAACGAATAGCAACAAGTTTTACCTTTAAATTTTCTGGAATGTGACAAAGGTAAAAAAACTCTCTCGACAACTTGAAGCCAATCGATGATGTCATCCGGTTGCATACGGCCTTCAAACTCCGATATCTCGGTTCGAATGACCAATGATCAGATTGGATCAACCGGGGATTGTGGTGGTGGTTTACGATGATGTGGACATCTTGTTGATTGAGCTCGAGTTCACGAACCTGTTGTTGGAGCCTTTCGATCTCAGCAATCATGTGGGTCACGCTGTTCCTGCTTGTTGCCTCCAGCGGCGAATCTACGGTTTTGACAATGATCTCCCTCACGATCCGACATCCTGAGTAACCTGTTGCTGCTGATACCACTTGATATGGATTCGTATTAGTGGAAGCCAGAAATCCCTAGCTTGAATGCTTCCTTTGGCCAACTGAATGGAAAAGTAACAGAAGTTTCAAACAGAAATTCTTATTATTAAAACTCTATCCATCCATATCACACCCCGCCTAGGCGGAAACACGAGGCGCGACACGAAAGGTTTTCAAGCACAAGATTCAAGCAAACATTTAAAATAACATAAGTTTAGGATACCAAATTATTTAAGAGTGTGCAACCATCATCAAAATGTATTGTTTTTGAAACCACATGTTCACAAATTTTAAACCACAAAAGATTGATATCCAAGAATGCATGCCCAAATCATATCCCAAGTTGCATCCATGAGTTTAGTTACCTGAAAAACATGCATAAAAACTGTAATACCCGTCACGAATTAGGCGAGTTTTGATGATTAAAACATGAGTTTTACTACATAATAATGGGAATAATTTAAAACTTTGGTACTTAAAAATCATTTCCATAGGTTTTACAAAAAGAGTTAAGATAACAACGAGGGTCTATGTTCCTATCCCCATTAATACAATGTTTATGATCAGAAATATGTAGAAGGGTTTTGTTCATTACGCACGTTCGGTTCTTTGAAATGGCTTGATCTTCATCCGTGCTCCTTATAGGTTATACTAGGGTTAAACAACACGAAATAACCCGATTAGACATGATTTAACATTGAGGCTTGAAGAAAACAAAAAAAAATTTGTTATAAATCTCGCCGTAAGGTACGGCTTGCCAGTCGTAGCTTACGACTCGTGTCTTCTAACCTGAATCTTTAAACGTGCCTTAGCTTACGGGTAGAGCTGCGAATCTGCTCTATTTTGCCTGTCAAATGAATTCAAACTCCTTGTTATATCTGAGATTTCATTAGAGATTTAAGACCACTACCTTAGGTCTAACTTACCTCGTTCCAAGCATGCTCAAACCATAAGATGAAACCTTTTATCCGGATTTGAAATACACGATTCTTTAATTGTTTATACATAGGGATCTTTTGACCCGTTAAGGCCCATTCATGTTAGGATCATGCATTTGGCTAATTCTAGAGTCTCAATTACCTATTAATTGTCTATCCAATCATTCTATATTCAACTTGAGTTCATGATATCAACATGTCACAAAAGAATGAATACAACTTAAATGTTTATGCACTTATCATGGGTTAACAAGACTCACATACTTAGTTTAACCATCAATGGTTTCCAAGATTTTTCTTATGCTTCACAAATGACTGCCCACACTAACGTCACGGTAGGGCATGTATCCATCTTAGTCGTACTACCGTTGTGGAGATGCCCTTGTGTTTATGGCCACATATGCCATTTTACTTAGTCTTACTCGCCCGGTCCGTATGACTCAAGATTTAGTATTATACTCTAAACTAGCTTAAGATTGTTGTCATAATGACTACGAGTACACTCAAGCAAATAACATCAAGCAACGTGTGCATAGTGTTTGATCCACGATTAAGGACATTGACTAACTAGTGATTTTCCCAATCGACCCGCTAACCTAATTGAGATAATTCAACCTTCGGAAAAGGTCGTTTTCCATCAAATATGCATTCTAGTGTACGCTCCCTATTGTGAAGCTCCTATGAATAGTTTCCAAACTGAACAAGCATATTAACCTACTCGGAATATATTAGGATTTAAGCCATCGTGTGACTTACCTTTAGAGTGCTCCATTTATCCTCACATCCATGGCTCCATTATACCCAAAGGCTCGTTCATTTACACATAATTTTTTACAAGATTGACCATTATCTCAAGGTTTAGATGTCTAGAATCTCACCTAGACATTTTATCAAATGTTTGGTGTGCACCCTCTTTTAGCGTTGTTTTATTGTTCATGAACATCCTTAGTTTATCCACTTTTCTAATATTCAACATATCATTCAATTTAGACCTTATTGTCTAAATCATAGTTGTCAAAAGCGCGCCTAGGCGCAAGGCGCAACCAGGTGCACCAAGTGTGCTGCGCCCTGTGAGGCGCATGTCTAGGCACTAAGGTGCATTATCGAGGCTGATTTCAGGCCAAATTCAGGCTAAAAGTTGCCTAAACCTCAAAAACAACCTAAATGAGTTATGAACAAGTCCTAAACAACCCTAAAAATCGTAATGTAGCCCTAAAGTAGCCCTAAACAAGCCTAAAACATCTCTAAAATCCCTAAGAAATGAATTTTATACTATGCGCCTAATTATAAAAAGCACTCGTTTTATGCGCCTTGCGCCTAGACTACAGGCTCGGCCTATGCGCCTTGAGTGTGCCTAGGCACTTTGACAACTATGGTCTAAATTTATCATTTTTTTAACATGCATATGATTGTGGTTTCTTTAATAGTAGCGGGTTCCCAAATAAACCCAAACTCCCCTTTTTTACAAAATCATATACAAATTGATCTGAGTTAAAAATCATATCATCCGACCTCTGATCGGAAATTCCTTTTGTGAAAGTGATTACCTATATGCTTTAACGCTACAGATGAAAAATTAAAGTGATTCAATAGTTGGATCTCCGAGAACAGTCCAATCTTTGAGACCCAGTTTTCTAATCTGAAAATACTTACTGTTATGAAAATCAGTTTTAAAATCGTATAATCCGACTTCTGATCAGAAATTCCTTGTGTGAAAGTGATCAAATATATATTTTAAAGCTACATATCAAAAACCAAAGTTATTCAATGGTCGGATCTCCGGGAACAGTCCAATCTTTGAGACCCAGTTTTCTAATCTGAAAGTACTTACTGTTATGAAATTTAGTTTTAAAATCATACAATCCGACTTCTGATCAGAAATTACTTTTGTGAAAGTGATTAGGTATATATTTTAAAGCTACAGATCAAAAATGAAAGTGATTCAACGGTCGGATCTCCAGAACAGTCTAATCTTTGAGACCCTGTTTTGTAATCCGAAAATACTTACTATTACGAAAATCAATTTAAAAATCATATCATCCAACCGTTGATCGGAAATTACTTTTGTGAAAGTGATCATATATATGTTTTAAAGTTACAACTCGAAAATCAAAGTGATTCAACGGTCGGATCTCCGGGAAACGACCATAAACTACAGGTGCGTTTCAAAGGCAGAAAATTACAAAGCGAATTTCATACTTTATAACCACTAATTTCATTCAAGAATCAAAACCCATAAAGTTTATATCCTATTTAGATATGAGAGATCAATAAAATAGAAATCAAAGGATACCGTAGTGATTATTTGGTTCTAGATGATTAGTTTTCACCTCATGCATAAAATCCAAGCTTGATTCCTCTTTGATTTGAGCAAATCACCATAGATATGGCTTGTTTGTGTGTGTGGATGGAGGTGTGTGTGAAGACATTTTTCTTCAGAAAATGTCCATGTCTCCACCTATTCCCTCTTTTATATATTTAAGTTTGCAGATATGGCAACATTAACCCCTCTTTAGTTAATTTGCTAATTGTTTTTAACTTAGCCCACTAACCATGTTTGTTTTTTATGTGTATTTCCTCATGTTTAGTTAATTAAGTTAACTTGACTAACTCCAAGAATTGGGCACTCATATAATTATCATCATAATCGGTCTAGTTATAGCTAATTTATACATATTATTATAAGTTACGCATTAAGAATTTTGGGGCGTTACAAAAACTTTGTTAACATAAAGTCGATGAGTTCACAGGCTTAAAAAATTTGTAAAATGTAAAGTTAATGAAATCTGTGAATGACCAATCAATGTCTAGCTAAGACAATGACCAATGTGACCAATCATGAGTCCATAACTAAACTTTGATGAGCTGTACCTCACACATTGTACAATAAAGACAATGTATCATCATATGTGAAATTGTTGGGTTCAGTTGAGACCACAGTTACCAGAACAATGACTTTTGGTAGTTAATATGATGGTTTACTAGACAAGGGACTAGAACTGTAATTAATATATAGTTCCTAGGGTTTTTAGCTGAAGCTGCGTACTTATCTGCGTACTTATAAGTACGCAGGCCCACTATGTCAGCCTATACCTAGTGGGATGCGCACTTAGTATCAGGCCCTGCGCACTTAAGTTAAGTGCGCATGCCCGTCAGACTTCTCTATATATAGAATGCATTGTGCAGCTCCTAGGGTTAGGGTTTTTGGTCATCTTGATAGCACAAGAAGTTCATAGAGTGCATACTTGTTATAATTCCATGGTGTATCAACGTTTTATCTTTAATGGAAGTCTGAATTTGTTCATCTTGTGTGTCGGTTTTACAAAGATTTTCTAGTATCTTAGTTTTTCAAAGATTCATCACTTAAAACACCTAATCAATAGGTGTTTCTAAGTGATAACAATCTCTAGCACTTACAAGATCTAGAATTTGGGACTTACAGAAATGCGAGCACTCTCATATCATATGTATACAGGTTAGAGCTACTAACCAAGAGTGGGTGTGTCAACCCAATAAATCTATTCATGTGTTTCATGGCTATGTCCATAGCTAATGGTTACAGTAAACTATATAACATGAGGGCTTTATGAGTACTCTAAACATATTGTCTCATGTACACATAAGGTCTACTATGAATTCATTCTAAAACTATGGAAATTTTGCATGTCTTTTCCCCAATACAAAATAGTAAAAAGGGGTTGTGAAACTCACCTCAAATCCGGGTGGAAAGGCTAGTAAGAATGTAATTATGGGGCACTAGGAAGACAGACCTACACGTCCAATATAAAGTGGACATCTTAGGTCTAAGTTCAATGTTTCCTTTTACACATCATTCACCCAACTTTTGTAGTATGTTAGCTTGGTGTCATTGGTGATACTTACGCTTTCGAAATCTTGTTAAAAAATAGAGGTTTTATTGTATTAAATATTCTTCTAAAAACTCATGAGTTTTTACCGTATGTTTTTAGATATGAAACATATGTTAACACTTATTTTGAGATGATTTAGACACCTTTATGTTTACACATACACGTACACACACATACACACACATACACACAAAATATCCATGTTATGAAGTCGGCACATAAATACCCATATATATGTATGCATTCGACATACATTCCACAAACACTTATGTCTATGTAATCGACACATACATAAATACTCTACACACTCACACATACATACATACATACATACATACATACATACATACATACATACATACATACATAACCATAACACATACACACACTTATATATATATATATATATACACACACACGCACATACACTACACACATACAAAACTATAGCACGCACACACACACGCACACCTATATATACACGCATACACTACATACACACATACACATACACGATTATTTACCCATGATTCCCCATGGTATAACACTGGAGTTTTGGTTTTCAAAAGTTTGTGTTTATTAGTCTTGGGTGAACTATGTTATATTGTGTAATAATAAAAAGAATGGTTCTAGTGTTATACCTCTTAGCCGAAAAGAAAGGAATGGAGTGTGAGCAAGCTACTAGGTGTCTTAGATCTCCTTGAGGACGGGGTCTCTTTACTTGGAATGGTAAGTCTTGGCTTCAATGTAGTTGATGGTGAGTGTTGGGTGTGGGCCGAAAGTTTAGAGAGGGAGGAGTAGTGAGATTGTGATTTGTGATTTGTTAAGGTTTCTAGGATGTGGGTGATGAATGAAATCGTCCAATGCCTTGGCCCTCATATGCATATATACATACATACATATATATGTGTATATATATAATGAGTGAGAGAGGTAGAGAGGATGGGTTTATTAGGGAAGGTAAACTAGTCTTGATCTTGGTGTGATTAATTAGTTAACTATTTTGGTGTAACTTCAATCTTTATTTGATAGACTTTGATGGTTGCTTGTGTTGGGGATTTGGGGGCCTAAGGAAAAGGGAAGTTTAATTGTGGTTAGTCAACTGTTATGGATTAGTGTGTTAGCTAAATCTTACTACCTAGTTAGTGTAGCATCACATCAATGTTAAAGAGGTGATTAGCCTCCTAGGTTTACAAGATTTGCACTTGACTAGACCCAACATAATCATGCTTAGAAAGGATTTGATGGTGACTTGTCAAGGGAGGTGGTGATGGGCGGTTCATAGGGCTGTAAAAAGAGGAAGATCACCACAATTAGGGAAGTTAATCTTCTATGTTTCTAAGTGCTTAAAGGGCATTTCCATTTTTTGGTGTCTAGTCAATAATGTATTATACAACTTTAATCTTTAGATAGGACTAATCATAGGTGTCTTTGTGCTTTTAAGACTTGAATTTGGGTTTGGATTGGGGGCGGCGGCCACCAAGTGTCGAGAGAGAGAGAGGAAAGAGTGTGGGGAAGGAAAGTTAATCTTCATTGGTGTGGGTGTTTTGTAGGAATCTTTCTATAAATGGTGATTAGTCATAGGTTTTAGTCTAATATTTCTTGATTGACATTAGTTGGACATGAGGATGTGACTAGTGGAGATAAGTCTAATCCAAGTGTGTTTCTTGGATGGTGAAACCGAAAAAGTAGAGGAAGAAAAGAAAGGTGGGGGCGGCGATGGGGTGGTGTTTAGTGATGGTTCTTTGGGTAAACATCTTTCCTAGTGTTTAGTGTTGATTAAGTGTTCCACTACATTTGGATAGGTATAATATAAAGATTTGATGGTTCATTTAAAGAGGAGACAAAATACATGGTTATGATACAAAGTAGATGTGATTGTTCCAAATACTTCTAGGGGTAAGTTTGTACTTGTAGGTACCCATATATATACATACACCACTCGCATATATACATATGTATGTAAATAATATGTATTTAAGGTGTGATCACTCGTGTTTTAATGTGCATTAATGTAAGTTTACAAATAGATATATGTATACGTTTGTTGGGAAAGAAAGAAAAATGTTATCAGAGTTAAACTCGTGTCACCAATGAGTGATAATTCGGATTTTTGTTCAACCGCATAGGTTTAATTGTACTAGTTCGGGTCTTGCTTGGCTTCTCGGGGGACTTATGCATATAATTTAGCACCTAATATATGCAACATATTAGAGGCTTGACTAGGAAGTGTACGGATTTTGACCTGACAAATTGGCGGGTATCACAATCCAACCTTGATTACATGTGCTTATATAGCAAAACTAAAAATATAAAAAGCCTCTTAAAGAGTAGGAACTCACACTGATTCCTTGTGAGTTCCTACTCTTTTAGGTTTGTAGTCATTGTAGTCCAAGTCCTTCTTATTCTTTTTAAAACCATACGAATACAAATCACGGTTTACTAGAGAGGCTAACATAAAAAGCCTCTTAACGTAAAAAATGTAAGAAGGGTTAAGAGCTTGACACATGGCACTAGCCAAAAAGGGTATTATTCTTTTAAGTTTCACCTTCATTTTTAAATGCCATAATTTTTTCATACATTATTCTTTAAAAAAAAAACACACCACAAAAACAAGTTTTGTATCCTCTTTCATTTGCATATCCTATTTCTATAGTTTAAAATAAAAAAAAATTGCTGGGTTGATCACATGCAAGAGATACTGATAAAAGACGCAGGTTATATATGATAAAAAGATGCAAGTTATACCTGATAATCACACAAGTTATCAACCCAACAAATTTAAAAAAAATATATATATCAATAGGGTATGCAAATGAAAGAGGATAAAAACTTGTTTTTATGGTATATTTTTTTTAAAAAATAGTTTCGTATGAAAAAGTTATGGGCGTTTAAAAAATGAGGGTGAAACTTGGAAAAAGTCAACAATTGTAGGCTATGATTATCTTACCCTTCCCCCTTCTTCTTTTAAAAGATCCAACGTATATTTCTCTCTTTTAGTCTCATCTATTGATTCATTAGATCAAAGACTCTAAATCCTTCTTATTCTTTTTTATGTTAAAAATAATTTTTATAGCATACTCTGCTAAAAACTATCAACTTTAACTAATAAAAAAATTTGTCGAAAGAGTTCGGTAGTTTGGAAGTCAATTTGGAACATAGAGATCTGTCGGAGGAGGAAGTTTGGATGTTGGAAGAGACTAAACAGCGATTACGAGAGCTGGATATTTTTCATCAGAGGATCTCAAACAAAAAGCGCGGATTAATTGGGCGACGTATGGGGATGATTATACAAGGTTTTTTCATGGTTGCATTAATAAACGTAAAGCTACGAACTTCTTTTCTGGTTTGTTGGTGGGAGGAGTTTGGGAATCGAAGCTGAGTGTGGTTAAACGTGAGGTCTTGGGTTTCTTTCGGGAAAAATTCACGGACAGAATGACTAGGCGGCCGAAGGTTGAATGCTACGGGTTGAAGAAGTTGGGTCGTGAAGATGCTGAAGGTTCGATAAGTCAGTTTTCGGTCCAAGAGGTTAAAGACGCAGTGTTTAGGTGTGAAGCGGATAAAGCTCCTGGTCTAGACGGATTCAATTTTCGGTTCATAAGGACGTTTTGGGAGTTGTGTTGAGAAAGATTTTATAAATATTATGAATCACTTTCATACTATCGGGAAGTTTAGTATGGGGGTTGGTTAGTGTCACACCTCGCCTAGGCGGAAACACGGGATGCGACACGAAAGGTTTTCAAGCATAAGAGTCAAGCAAACATTCAAAATAACCATAAGTTTAGGATACCAAATTTGTTAAAAGTTTACAACCATCATCAAAATGTATTGTTTTGAAACCACATGTTCACAATAAACACCAAAAAGATGATATCCAGGAATGCATGCCCAAATCATTTCCCAAGTTCTATCCATAAGTTAGTTACCTCAAAACATGCATAAAAACTTTGCCAACATAAAGTCAGTGAGTTCACTGGTTTTAAATAGTTGAAAACATAAAGTTAATGAAATCCATGAATGACCCATCAATGTATAGCTAAGTCAATGATGATAATGAATGATCATGAGTCCATAACCAAACCTTGACGTGTTGTGCCTCACACATTGTACAATAAAGACAATGGATCATCATATAAGAAATACAAGCACTATTTTCTCATATGTATCCGGGTTAGAGCGACTGACCAAGAGTGGGGGTGTCAACCCAATAGATCTATTCAAGTGTTTCATGGCTAAATCCATAGCTAATGGTTACGGTAAACTAATTACACGAGGGTTTGATGAGTACTCTAAACATATTGTCTCATGTATACCGGTCTACTAGGAATTCATTCTAAAACTAAGTAAACAATGCATGTCTTTCCCCAAAATATAAAAACAATAAAAAGGAGTCATGAAACTCACCTCAAGTCCGTGAAAAGGCTATCAAGAGAGTATATATGATGTACAAGAAAACCTGGCCTATACGTCCTATATATATAAATGGATATCTTAGGTCTCGTAAATGGTTCCATGGTATTTATTGTTCACCCGAACTTCGGAACTTGACATAATTGGTGACTTTGTATGTTATCAAGACTTTTCATAACTAAGTGTTTTATAGTGTAAAATATATGTTCAAAAATGTTGTCAAAACCATGGGTTTATTATATCGAAAAGTATCTCTTGCAACTAAGACTTTTCCTTTTGTTTTTAGAAATAAACAACGTCATTTACATATTATATAACACATATATGTAAATGTGCATTATAACACACACACACCATCATATACACACATACATATATATGTTTAACACATACATGTAAGTGTTTGTCACAATACACACTTCACATACACATGTCAATATACACATTTACACACACATGTTTATGAATATTCGTGCACTTGTTCTTACACAAATAAACATTTATGCTAGTAGCACCGTCACATGTGCACACCCATATATGTATATGCTTTGGTACCTTACCATCAACATCTATGTTTGTGGAACTATTACATTTTTATACATAAACACTTGCCTTTCACCTACACATATGTATATATACATCGCACGCATGCATATATATATATATATATATGTATGTAATATCACGCACACACACACACATATACAACTCACACGCACCTACATACACATCACACGCACACACATACACACACATGTATACATATCACTCGTGTACACACGCATATACATTTTTGTTTGTTCAAAACTTCCAATGTAGGATATTAGAGTTTTTGTTTGTAAAAAAAGATAAGTTCTAAACCAAGGGTGAACCATGTTGTGTTTAATGTAATAACAAAGTGAATGTTGCAAGATCCATACCTCTTAGTTGAACAAGGAGATGTGCAAGCCACTAGATATCTTGGTTTTCCTTGGAGGTTAGTGTTGGTGTATGTGGGCCAAAAATTAGAGGAGGGAAAGAGGTGAATGTGTGAGTTTGGTGTGTATGGATGTTCCTAAGTCGATGGCCTCTATTTATAGTGGGTGAGGGAGGTGGAAGGGTTAGGATGATTGTGTTATTTAAGAAAAGTCAACTAGTCTTGATCCTAGTAAGTTAAGGAATCTAACTATTCTAGTGTTTAATCACATGAATTTACTTGACATAACACTAGACTTAGGCTACAATTATGATGTCTAGTTTAGCTAGATTGTTGAAGAGGTAGGGTACCAATTCCAGCGCCCAGGCGCACCCTACCCCACATTATTGTCTCCAAGACACAGCTCCGCGGAGCAACAATACTCAACGGAGGGAAAGAGCCAACAGCATATATGAAGTAATAACTAGCAAGCACCAGCATATCGTCAATTCTGGTGATGACCACCCGCGGAGCGTTAGCAGCCGCTTGCGCCAAGGTGCAGCTCCCCTTGAGCCCCACTTGCTGCACAACCTCCCAGGTGTCAGGCATCACCTCAGCCTATCTTCCAGTGGAAGGTAGCCGCCTGACACCCTCTGCCACCAGGAAGAAAATGAAGCCTCAGCAGTCCACCACAACGCGCCACGTGTACCAGTGGCAGGGGGCCGCCCCTAACAACCAATCACAGCGCGCCACGTGGACCAATCATAAGGCACCATTCTTAGCTGGTTTACTTTATTCAACCATGGATCCAAATCCAACCGAATGAGCTTCTAGAAGGCAGGCCCAACTCCTGGGCCCAAGCCCAGCGCTCCTAAAGTGGGCCGCAGGCACCCGACCTACTCATCCCCTATAAAAGGAAGGCTTCACCTCCTTTTGATAGGCCAAACAATTATCCACTTAAACACACACACACACACACTTGTAATACACTTGTATTCTCGTCTTTATATTTGTAATCGTTTAAAGCAACAAAGACTTATCTTTTTCAGTGGACGTACGTCAACGAGACCGAACCACTTACATCTTGTGTATTTGTGTATTACTCATTCATTCGTCTTTGAGTCAAACGGGCCATGGATCTATCATCGTTGTGAGCGGAGGATTATATCCTGTAGCGAACACGAGTAGCCACCCCCTCAAGTTACTCGAGTCGTCCTCGTTGTTTCTTCATTGGCGCCATCCGTACCGGCTGAAAACCTAGTTTTCTAAACCTCATCTTTTCAGCTCACTAATGGCAGATCCCAACCCAGCCGGAACCCCTGGTGCAACCCCATCTACTGTGTTCCAGGGCACAATAACGGGTGTGCTAGGCACCCCGGATAACCAGAACAGACAACTACCTTCGCGGGTCTAATCACCAGTCCGGGCGGTTACATGCTCAGACTCATCATCTGACGAGGAACCCGCCGGAACCATTGACCCAGACGAGTGGCTGTTCCGCAAACAGCTGAAGAACACCAAGATTTACCAGGGCATGCTTGCCAAGTTACAAGCTGGTAGATCGACAAACACCGCCTCCCCTTCGGCCAAACAAAGCCGAAGGGGGAAAGAAAAAGAAACGGAACGATCGAAATCTCGCGGTGGAGATCGCGGCAGAAATACATGCGATCAGGACCTTGAGAAATCAAAGTCTGAGTCGGATGATTACCAGCCAACCAGCAACTCAGACTACTCCAAGGCCTCCAAGGCCAAGAAACGAAGGATGTCGCGGAATCATTCTGACACGTCAAACAAAAAGGAGGACGACGACTTGAACAGGCCTTACAGGCCTAAGTCATTCGCCGTCAATTTAAAGTGTTGCCAGCGGATAGCCACCGCTCCCATTGAAAAACTGGTGAAACTCCTCAGCAACATCAGCAAGTACGATGGCCTGGCGACCCTACCGATCATCTGCACGATTTTGAATGTGCAGGAACCACAGTCCTCTGGCCCGTCCAGGTCTGGTGCCACTTGTTTGCCCAGACACTGACTGGCGCGACCAGAGTTTGATTTGATAACCTCCCTATAAGAGGAATAGTGGACTTCGATGATCCCATCAAAAAATTCAAAGACCACTTCTCCTACCTCATGAAACATAAGAAGGATAAGTCACACATCCTCTTATGCCAGCGCACCGACAATGAGTCCATCGACGATTTCATAGTGCGCTACAACAAAGAAGCGCTCCAGATTGGATGAAGTAAAGAACTCACGCGCGCGGGCTTTATTCAAGGAGTCCGCAGTGAGGAATTAATGAAGATCCTATCTGGCAAAGACGGAGTACCAGATTCTTGGGAAGAAGTCATCAGGGCTTCTAAAATTTTTGCATCCTCCGAGCGCTCTCTCAAACAACAGCGCGGCTTCCAGCAGACTCACAACGCCAACAAAAACAAAGGTAAACAGTCTGTCTGGTCGCGCATTTCTGGCACCGCGGATGAAGGCAAGTATTCGCCCGCAAATGACGCGCGCCAAACGATTAACAACAAACAATCGCGGGACCAGTGGGGACACTCCTAGAAAAACACCGAGTGGACCCCTCTTAGCAAGACACCATCTCAAGTGCTCAAGACTTGGCAAATTACTTTCAAGGAGCCTAAGGCCCTTGGAAAGCGGAAAAACGTGGATACCACAAAATTTTGTGACTACCACAATGACTATGGCCATCTTACAGACAACTGCTATAGTCTGAAGCTTGAGATAGAAGCTGCTCTCAAGACTGGCCAGCTGGGCCACTTGGTTAAAAACGTTCATAGGGGTGGGCGGGGCCACAATCAAGATGACAAACGCGAGGAAGGTGGGCGGAAACCGATCCGCAATCTTAAAGCAAATTTCATCCACCGCCCCCCGCGCCACCACTGTCACATGATCTCCGGGAACGCCAAACGCCAAAGCAAAGGTAAGCGTTCCCGACAACAGAGCGATGACTCCTGGAAGGAGGCGGATGTCCTTTTTCCCAGAATAATCCACGGCGCCGCTCATAATCACCGCCGTCGTTGGACATTATCGAACCAGATGAATGTTCCTGGACGGCGGAAGCAACACTGATATAATCTACGATCAGTGTTTTCAGCAACTGGACGAGGAAGACATAGCCCACCTTATTCCATTCAATGAACCAATCTCAGGCTTTATTCATGAATTCGTCATGCCGCGAGGTATGATATCTTTTCCAGTCACCTTGACTGACGACAACCATGAGCACACAGAAATGTCCGACTTCACGGTCTTACCAGCGACGTCACATCATGACTTCTCTTGGGTCGGGAAGGCCTGACACGGTTCAACGCAAACACATCCACACCTCATCAAATCATTGGCTTCCCCACCCGCACTAGCATCGCATTTATCCGGAGCAATAAGGACTACCATCCAGTCGACACGGCCAAGCCCCAAAAAATGCCCAAAACAAAAGTCTCATTGGAGCTGGAAAACTGGGTTCTTAACCCTAAATTCCCGGACCAAACAGTAGTCATTGGCCATGAAATCTCCAACACCATCAGGGCGCATCTAAAACAACTCCTTGTCAAGAACATTGACTTCTTCGCCTAGCAACCCTCTGATATGATCGGTGTTCCGTGAGAATTTGCGGAACATAAACTCAATGCATACAGATCAGTGGAGCTAGTCGTACAAAAGAAGCGCAACATGGGGCCGTAGAAAACAAAGGCCATGAATGAACAAGTCAACGAGCTTCTCAACGCAGGCATCAAACGCCCAATCCGCTACCAAACCTGGGTCGCCAACCCAGTCATGGTAGGCAAAGTAACTGGCAGGTGGCGCATGTGCGTCGACTATAAAGACTTGAACAAAGCCTGTCCAAAGGATTGCTATCCCTTGCCAGAAATTGACCTCAAGGTGGATTCTCTAGCGCTTTACCGCTTCAAGTGCTTCTTGGACGCATACAAGGCTACCACCAAATCCAAATGGCAAAGGAAGATGAAGACAAAACAGCCTTTCGCACAGACATGGGCACCTTCTATTACACAAAAATGCCCTTTGGTCTAAAAACGTGGGAGCTACTTATCAGCGCCTAATGGACAGCGCATTCATCGACGAGATAGGCGTGCACTTGCAAGTTTACGACAACGATCTCATCATCAAAATCAAGGAGGACAAATTCATGCTGGGAGACATCCAAAAGACATTTGATCAGATGCGCAAGGTGCGCATGAAGCTCAACCCCAGCAAGTGCTCCTTTGGCATGGAAGAAGGCAAATTCCTAGGTGTCATTGTGACGCGCGATGGTTTCCGCACCAACCCTGACAAAATATTGGCGATCGGAAGAATGCCTCCTCCCGCATCCATCAAGGAAGTGCAAACACTAATGGGCCGCCTCGTCGCCCTTAACCGCTTTCTTTCCAATTATGCATCTAGATCTTTTCCTTTTGTAGATACCTTAAAGAATTGTCTGCAAAAAGCAATTTCCGCTGGACCCCTGAGGCGGAAAAAGCTTTTCAAGAAATGAAACAGTATCTTATAAATTTACCTACTCTCACTGCGCCTTTACCCAAGGAACCGCTAACGCTATACCTCTCCGTCACGGAAAGGGCAATTGGCGCGGTACTCCTTGTAGACCGCAATGGAGTACAGACACCCATTTACTATATCAGCCGCACTCTGCTAGATGCGGAAAAAAGGTACTCTACGATGGAGAAACTGGTTCTAGCGCTTATACATGCCTCGCGCAGACTGCGCAGGTATTTCCATGGACACCCCATCAACGTCCTAACTGATTACAGAATCAACGACGTACTTAGAAAACCAGAAATGTAAGGTCACCTCGCAAAATGGGCAATTGAACTCGGTAAGCACACCATCAATTACAAGCCTAGACCCGCTATAAAAGGACAATTACTCGGTGACTTTGCAACGGAAATTCCGGCGGACAAAGTCCAAAACGGCTTGGCAGAACAAGAACCCGCACGACCTAAAGACGAAACTGAAAAATGGACCCTATACACTGACGGGGCGTCGAACAGTAATGGAACAGGCGCGGGATTACGTCTGATCAGCCCAAACAACAAGGAATACACATACGCCATCCGTCTATATTTTCCAGCAACAAACAACGAAGCGGAATACAAGGCTCCATTGGCAGGACTCCGCCAGTGGCGAATCTTGACCCGAAACTTCGGGGGGTCGGAAGTCACTAGTTTCGGGGGGTCGAAACCTTATATACAAAAAATTTCTATACGAATACTATATAATCAGAATTTCTGAGCGAAAATTTGGGGGGGTCGGCCGCCCCTCCCTGCCCCTTAAAAGAATCGCCCTGGACTCCGCATTGCGGAAAAAAATGGGAGCCTCCCACCTTGAAGCGCATGTGGATTCAATGCTCGTAGCAGGACACATCAACGGTACATATGATGCGAGCGATGCCACCATGGCACTCTACCTTCAACAGGCCAAGTTACTCATGAAAAGGGTTGTCTCTTGTACTATCATTCATATCAATAGAAGCGAGAACAAACCCGCCAATGCGCTGAGCAAAATGGCCTCAACGGTTTTTGAACACATGGGCAAAGACATTCGCGTGGAATTTCAAGAAAAACCATCCATCCCGCTACGACAAGTAAATGTCATCCAAACAGGCAACGCGTCCTGGATGACACCGATCAAAGCCTACCTGGCTTCCGGAACCATGTCTGAAAACAAATCAGAGGCCCGGAAAATCCAATACAAGGCTTTACACTATCAGCTTACCGACCTCGTTCTCTATCGCTGATCCTACTTAGGGCCGCTACTCCGCTGTGTTGACTCTGTGCATGCCTCCTTCCTCATTCGAGATATTCATGAGGGCATCTGTGGCTTACACGCGAGGCCCAGAATGGTGGTCGCCAACTTGATGAACGCAAGGTATTACTGGCCGGGAATGCAGCCTGACGCAATGGTAGAACCGCGCAAATGCAACTCCTGTCAGCGCCATGCGCCAAACACCATAAGCCCAAAAAACGACCTGGTACCTGTAACAGCGGCATGGCCATTCCAGAAATGGGAAATAGATCTTGTTGGGCCATTCCCTACAGCACCAGGAAATGTCAAGTCCCTGATTGTCGGCATTGACTATTTCTCCAAATGGATTGAGGCGAAGTCCCTAGAAAAAGTTGATAGGTCGCACGTCAAGAAATTCATCATATGCAGATTCGGCTTACCGTACCAACTTGTGAGTGACAACGACACCCAATTCACAGACCAACATTTACAAGAATGGTTGGCGCAAATGGGAGTCCAACAGATCTTCACATCTGTCGCGCACCCACAAGGGAACGAAGAAGTCGAAAGAGTAAACAAAAGCATGGTCAAAGGCATCAAGGTGGATGAGATACTTAACCACAAGGTGGATGAACCTCCACCTACTGGCGCAACAAAATATTCCAGCGCCCCACCAGACCTCCAGGCAAGACCAGGAGAGGCACTTGACTTGGGGACTTAAAGGGGTTGGGTACCAATTCCAGCGCCCAGGCGCACCCTACCCCACATTATGTTTCCAAGATACATCTCCGAGGAGAAACAATACTCGGCAGAGGGAAGGACCGAACAGAATATATGAAGTAACAATTATCAAGCGCCAACACATCGTCAATTCTGGTGATGACCACCCGCAGAGCGTTAGCAGCCGCCTGCGCCAAGGTGCAGCTCCCCTTGAGCCCCACTTGCTGCACAACCTCCCAGGTGTGAGGCGTCACCTCAGCCTATCTTCTAGAGGAAGGTAGCCCTTGACACCCTCTGCCAACAAGAAGAAAATGAAGCCTCTGCAGTCCACCACAACGTGCCACGTGTACCAGTGGCAGCACACCGCCCCTGACAACCAATCACACCGCGCCACGTGGACCAATCACAAGGCACCATTCTTAGCTGGTTTACTTTATTAAACCATGGAACCAAATCCAACCGAATGGGCTTGTGGAAGGCAGGCCTAACTCATGGGCCCAAGCCCAACGCTCCTAAAGTGGGCCGCATGCACCTGGCCCACATATCCCCTATAAAAGGAAGGCTTCACCTCCTTTTGATAGGTCGAATAATTCTCCACTTAAACACACCCACAGTTGTAATACACTTGTATTCTCGTCTTTATATTTGTAATCGTTCAAAGCAATAAAGACTTATCTTTTTCAGTGGACATAGGTCAACGAGACCAAACCACTTACATCTTGTGTATTCGTGTATTACTCATTCATCGTTCTTTAGTCAAACGGGCCACGGATCTATCATCGTTGTGAGCGAAGGATTATATCCTGTAGCGAACACGAGTAGCACCCCTTCACGTTACCCGACTCGTCCTCGTTGTTTCTTCAATTGTGATATGACTACACATGGGTCATGGGGGCGGCTCACTTGGATCAAAATTTGGGGAGGATCACACTAGTTTTGGAAGGTAATCTTCTATGATTCTAGGTGATTAAGGAAAATTACTAAATTAGTGTATAGTCTTTTTTCAAGGATTTGACATGATTTGTGTAGGATTAGAAGTACACATATCACATTAGTAAGATTTAGTGTGGATTTTGTGTAACATGGGGGTCATGTATATCGAGAGAGAGAGAAAGACGAAAGAGAGAGAGAGAGAGATAGGGAGAGGTAGGAAGAGTTAGGCTAAAAAAGGTAAGTCAACTTTTATGTTTCTTTTGTGAGATTAGGGAATCTTACCATAATCATGCTTAGTCACCATAAGCCAAGGGCTTAGTCTTCACATGTTGTCATGGATGAAAGGTTTGGACTTGATTGGATTAATAATACCCATTATAGATGACAATTCAAGTGGTCTTTGATGTTAGTTTTGAAAGCAAAATGATGGTGCCATGGGATATGGGGGGCGACGGTTTGGGGCTTCCAAGGAGGCAAGATTATGTTAGTTTGGGTAAAATATCTAGCATGGATTCGTAGGTTCAAGGGATCTTCATTTTAGGAGTTGATCACATCTATCCTAGAAAGGTTGATGTGATTATCGTTTGACCAATCACATGGTTCAAGTGAAGGTATGTTGTGGATGTGATGGTTCATTTAAAGTGCCTTGGTGTTGTATGTAGAGGGGACAAAAGGGACTTGGTGATGGTTTGGGTTGTTGAGCCAGAAAAGAAAAAAAGGAAATGGGAGGCTGGGACGGCGAGTGGTGGTGATGTGGTGGTGGTTATTTTGGGTTATGAAGCTTTATTGTTCCAGTGTTGATGGGTTGTTTAACCAATTTTAGTTAGATATAATACATAGATTTGATGGTTTAATAAAGAAGGAACAAGGCATGTGTTTAATATTCAAAATGATGAGATTGTCCCAATGCTATCATGATTGTATTTTACACATGTATGTATTCTTACATATATACCATCGCATACGTATATATGTACATATATATAAAATTTTATCATCTTTGTATTCTAATCTTGAAAGGAAAGTGGATTCAAGTTCCCATATATATATTGTTGGTGGTGAAATCTTCAGGATAGAACTAACCTATATTTTCTATGTGACATCCTTAGGATACTACAGGCAAAACAGGATCTGGAGATTGATACCATGATCTCGATGATCTTAATAAAGACTATCAAGATCCTCCAAATCTCAGGCATAGCCTGAGCATAGGCCATCCCAGTAACATCAAAGAACTCTTTGATGAATGGGGGGAATGGATATCTTAAACCCAGGTGGAAAGGCAGGTACAGGAAGCAGACCCATACAGAGGATGTAATCAGACTTTGCATTCTGGTCATATGGCCAGAACAGCTGATTCAGGGAAGGCCCCTGAGTTTTGCAAAGAAAGGATATCTTTGTCTGTGAACGTACAAACTTCGTTTGCAGGATCTTGTAATAGGTTTTGTTGTACAAAGTCCTCATGGACTCCTATACTTCCTGCAGTCCTTGTTGATTCATTACCCATCCTGGGAATTCTTTGTATAAAAAACTTCAAAGATTGGTAAAAACAGAGAAAAGCTGAGAAGAAAGAAGAAATAACCTTTATGATAATCTTGTAGTGATTATAAAGGAAGGATTGAAGTCTAGATATAGACGGTGAAAGGTGATAAGGTGTAACGGTCATCCCTAAGTCATCGACCAAAATATAGCCGTTGATATCCTGTCAGATGTCTAATCATCCTCAGAAGATAAACATCAGAATTAAAAATATTATAACCGTTAAGATATTAACGGTAACATATTTTTGGGGACAATTGTTGGTGGTGAAATCTTCAGGATAGAACTAACCTATATTTTCTATGTGACATCCTCAGGATACTACAGGCAGAACAGGATTCAGGATGACACTGAATATTATCTTATGCATATTCTGAGGATGGACTAACGAACTATCTTATTGTTATATGAATGCAGGATGATTTTACCTCATATTCTCTGAGTAACATCCTCATGATATTGAAGGACTAAGCAGGGTTCAGGATGTAACTGTGTTTTACCTTATGTGCATCCTGAGGATAGACTAATAAATTATCTTATTATGATGATATTGCAGGTATACTTAATCAATATTAAGGCTTGTAACTGATCCCCAACGGTTATATTGTCTTATTATTATCAAAAGAGCTGATGATGCAAGAGCTAAACGTGTGGGACAAGTCCAACAATAAAGAGAAGGTCAAACTTGTAACCGACGAGCATTAATTATAGGCGAGAATCATGGAAATAGTTAACCAACGTCTATATTGGTTAACTACTGACCTGAAACAGTCCATAAAGCTCATTAAAGACGGCGGATATCATGGGATCTTCTATTTATTCCATTTGTAAAGTATAAATAGGGGTGATTAATGAGTATAGGACACTTCTCACTTGCCTAACACTTCGTAGATACCTGATACTCTCTCTACACACACACAACATTCATATTGTAATCTTATATACTCGTTCATCACCTATCCAAAGTTGTATTTATTTTTACCTAATTAATATTAACAAACAAGGCAGGGGCTTAGACTCCTCCCGAGGTTTTGTGCCGGCGATCATCAACTGATCAAGGGCTTTCCTCGTACATCGAGTGTTGTTCTCTTGTTGCATTACATTTACAGTTACATTCATTGATCTTTGCCTATTTCATCATTCTGTCAGACAGTTACATCCTCAGGATATAACTATGCATCCTGATCAATTTCTTTGCCATCCTGAGCATAGTTGTCATATTGTTATTTATGTATCATAATAAACTGCCATTTTCAAAATAACACTAAGTTTTTACTATATTTCACATATTTAGCACTCCACCTCACTTTTACTAATTTGGAATACAAGATTATTTGTACTAGGTAATTTTTGACCAAAACATATATATATTCACACATATATCCACATGTGTTTAGATAAACAAACACTCGCATATGCTTATAGTAGAGAGATTATGATTGTTTCAGCTCGCGTCACCAATGTTTGTTGATATAGGTGAAATTGTACTCGTTCGAATCTTGCTAGACTTTATCGGGGAACTAATGCATATAAAAATGATATCTAATATGTGTACTAATTATAATGTTGACTAGAAAGTGTATGGATTTTGACCTGGTAAATTGGTGGGTGTCACAGTTCGTCTTTCATTACGCTAATTCCTAAGGTGGGGGACCCGGTGAAGCTATGGGATTTCAGACCGATTAATTTTATAAGGACTATAAGCAAGGTGGTGCCAAAAGTGTTGACGAATCGCTTGAAGATGGTTATGAGTAAAGTTGTTTCAGAAACCCAATCTGCTTTCTTGTCAGGTAGATATATATTAGATGGACAATGAGGTTCTTGGGTGAGCGAGATAGCGGGGAAAGAAAATGTTTTTGTTTAAAATTGATTTCGATAAAGCATATGATAATGTTAATTAGGGTTTCTTATTATTGGTTTTGGAACAAATGGATTTTCCTCGGTTATGGTGTGAGCGGATTCGTGGAATTTTGGTTTCGGCTCGATCTTCGGTGTTGGTGAATGGGTCGCCAACTTTCAAGTTTGGTTGCCAGAAAGGAATACGACATGGCGATCTCATATCACCTTTTTTATTCATTATTTTAATGGAGTCGTTTTGTGGTTTGATGAACAAAGCGAGTAATATTGGAGCTTTTGATGGGGTTCGTTTTACTAATAAAGGGCCAATTTTAACACATTTGCTATACGCGGATGACGCGATGTTGACGGGGGAATGGTCTAAATTAATTTCACGAACATGAAAAGGATACTTCGAATATTTTTCTTATGTTCTGGTTTGAAAATTAACTTGCATAAATCCGTTTTGTTCGGCGTTAGTGTTGATAGCGATGAGTTGGAGATTCAAGCCATTGCCTTAGGGTGTAAAGCAGGGGTTATTCCTTTCCTTTATTTGGGTATCAAGGTAGGAGCGAACATGAACAAAATTGTGAATTGGGAGCCGGTGGTGAATACGTTCAAGAGGAGGCTATCAAAGTGGAAAGCGAATACTTTATCTATTGGAGGCGAGTAACGTTGATTAAATCGGTTCTTGATAGATTGCCTACTTATTATTTTTCATTATTTAAGGCGCATCGGAAGATTATTAATGTGTTGGAAGGTTTGATTAGGCGTTTTCTATGGGGAGGGTCGGATGAGGTTAGGAAGATGAGCTGGGTCTCGTGAGAGGTGGTTACAAAACCGATTGTCGAGGGAGGGTTGGGTATCGCTAGATTGGAATTGAATAATAACGCTTTGATTGGTAAATGGTTATGGAGGTTGTATAATGAACATGAAGCGATGTGGAGAAAGGTAGTCGTTTCGATTCATGGAACAAGTCGTAGTTGGGGTATTGCGCCAGTCAACAATTCATTTACAGGAGTTTGGAAGACTTATGTAGGTTTTTGGAACAAGTTCAAGGGAAGGAGTTGGTTTCAACTTTTTTGCTTCGAGGGAAAATTGGGAATGGGGGCCAAATTCGATTTTGGTTGGATACGTGGTTAACTACGGAACCTTTAAAAGATAAAATTTCCAGGCTTATTTTCTTTGGAAAAAAAATAAACATGTGTGTGTTAATAACCAGGTCCGGTTGTTTGATGGAGTACGGACTCTATGCTAGGAATGGCGTCACCTTCCAGCTTCGGCCGAAGAGGTCGACGGTAAGCAAGTTTTAGAGATTTTATTACAAGAGATGAGTTTGGAAGATAGGCAAGATGCTTGGGAGTGGTGTGGTGGGAATAACATTGGCTTCACAGTGGCTTCAGGTCAGAAGATGGATGGGGGGGGGTCGTTAATGGATGGAGTCCGATTTGGGTTCACATGGAGTAAGTGGATTCCTATCAAGTGCAACATTTTCATGTGGCGTGTGTATTTGGATAGATTGCCTACTAGGATGGCGTTGATAAAACGAAACATTCACGTCGATAATAGCCTTCGTGTTTGATGCGAGAGCAAGGAAGAAACAGTGGAGCATATTCTTACAGGTTTTGCTATCTTAGCTGAGATTTGGAATGGGTTATCTAGGTGGTGCCGGATTCCAGATATCTACGCTTTTCATGTTAATGATTCGGTAGAAAGGCATGATCTTTGCGGTGCTTCTAGGAACAAGAAAGTGGTGATTCACGGGGTTACCATTATAGCGTGTTAGTGTTTATGGGAGGCAAAGAACGAAAAAGCATTCAATGGCAATGAGTTGATTGTGGTGGACATGATTGCTGATATCAAGGTTTTAGGATTTTTGTGGTATAAACATAGGATTAAATGAGGAGGTAGTTTATTGGGAGAGGTGATATAACTTTGATGTAATGTAATTGGTATGTATGTTTTGGTGTTCGGCTTGCTATCTCCACATTTATAATAGTTTGTCCGTGGTTTTGGTGATTTAATGAAAGTCAATTTTCAAAAAAAAATAAAAAACACAAAAAAAAAGAAAAAAAAAACTAATAAAAAATCTAAGCCCCCAATCCAGCTTACACGGCTGGCTGACACAATTATAAGTCAACAACCAAGTCGAGCCAAGCTGATGAGCTGCTAACCAGCAACCGGTTAAACCGGTAAACCATTTCACTACAAAACTATCTCACAATTATAATATTAATCCAAAACCAGTGGCAATATATGAAGTGATAAAGAGAACACACACATTGTGAATAACAACATATCTCTTCTCTCACAAAAGGGTATAGTCATTTGATCAAAGACTATGCCCATGTGAATACAACAAACCCAAATCACAATTTACCCTTTTGGATCTTGAAACCTCCTAAAAAAATCAAATCAAATCTTGTTAATTGGGGTTTGTTGTTTGATTGGAAAAGATGCAGGCAAATGCTGGTTTGGTTGCTGGATCTCATAAGAGGAATGAGTTGGTTAGAATTAGACATGATTCTGATGGAGGGGTATGCTCTTTATTATTATTATTATTATTATTATTATTATTATTATTATTTCATTGTTGTTTGATGCGTTGGTGTTTGATTTAGTGTAGATCTAATTGTTAAGTGGAGTTGTGATGTGGATCTTGTTTCATCTTTATTTGGATCTGAAGTTTAATAGTCAGCTTACTAAAGATTGGTCATTGGTTTTTGATTTATTTTTTTTTAATTGGGATCAGATTTGGATTTTAGGAGGTTTGATTTATGGGAAGTTTGTTGGAAAATTTATGTTTATTTAATATTAATTTTAATGTGAAAAAAATGGGAAATTTTGTTTATTAACAAAGAAGTGATTTCAGTTGTATTAATCTACTAATCATATCATTCAGATTAGTCAAATGTATCAACAGATGTGAATTTTCCCAGTTGATATTTAGAAGTTCTTTTTTTTTTTGATGATTGATCTGGTAATTCTGTTTAATGCTATCGTGATTCAGATTTTATGATGATTTAGAGTATGGATTCAGAGTAAGAGATGACTCATGAATGTAGATTTAATCTACTTATCATATGATTTTGATTAGTCAAGTGTGACGATAATGACTTTCGATACGTGGATCGATTATTGTTTCTAACGATTCATTTGATGCGTTGATCATGCAGCAACCAAAGCCGTTGAAGAATTTGAATGGGCAGATATGCCAGATTTGTGGCGACACCGTAGGCCTAACTGAAAGTGGTGATATCTTTGTTGCTTGCAACGAGTGTGCCTTCCCGGTATGCAGGCCGTGCTATGAGTACGAAAGGAGAGATGGGAATCAAGCTTGCCCTCAATGCAAGACTAGATACAGAAGACACAAAGGTTCGCGTTCGCTTAGTTTATGTTCATTGCGAACATGCTTTTATGTTGACTTTTGATCAATGATAGATGGTTAGATTTTTAAGTTTTAAATTATGGAAATGCTTCTTTCAGGGAGCCCTCGGGTTGATGGCGATGAGGATGAGGAGGATGATGATGACTTGGAGAATGAGTTCAATTATGATCAAGGGAACAACAAAGCTAGACGCCATTGGCAGGGAGATGATGCTGATCTTTCTTCATCTGCTAGACATGAGTCTCAGCAACCAGTTCCACTTCTCACTAATGGCCAGCAAGTGAGTGATGACTTATGATTACAGTTTAAGTAACCATTGATTTTTTTTATTTTTTTTTATCAATTCTGTTAAGGCCTTTACTTATGAATCGGTCGATTCGGCTTATGCTTTATCACTAATGGATGTAACAAAAAAGAAGTTTTAGCTTAAAAATGAAACATATCAAAAATCACTTGAAGCGTATTTTAAAGCCTAAAACCTCCTGGATCATGTTATTCAGACATTTAAATAACTACTGCAACAATATATTTTGTGATCATATTTGACACCCTGATTATTTATAACATGTAAAATATTTGACAATATATGTTGCGTCAACCTACCCAACCATGCTAAAATTGTTTGTTTTGACCCGTTTTACCCTACTGATCAGACACACTATCAATTGCTTCAAGGCTTGAACCTAGCCAACTATTACTTTTTGAGATTTTAAAAAGCAACATGTATCAGTTGTCCAGTCTTCTTTTCTTTATTAAATGTGGGCTGGGCTCACACTCCTTATTTTCAGGTCTCTGGTGAAATTCCAAGTGTTACGGACAATTTGTCTGTAAGAAGTACATCGGGTCCGTTAGGTCCCAGTGACAAGCATGTCCACTCACTTCCATACATCGACCCCAGACAACCAGGTGTCGTCTTGACTATGAATGCTACTACGATCGAGAGAATGCTCTTATCTTAAATAATAATTAGTTTATATTATTGCAGAATTTTGATTTGATAAATGCTATGTTTTTTGTAGTTCCTGTAAGAATTGTGGACCCGTCCAAAGACTTGAATTCTTATGGCCTTGGTAATGTCGACTGGAAGGAAAGAGTGGAAGGCTGGAAGCTAAAACAGGAGAAAAATATTATGCAAATGAACAACAGATATGGTAATGAAGGAAAAGGAGGCGGTGAGATTGAACGCACTGGATCCAATGGAGAAGAGTTGCAAATGTACGCATCTTTTTGTATAATTTCGGTTTATATGGTTTATTGAAATTAGTACTTTATTAAAAAACAGCACTTTCCATAAGTGGAAAACATCAGATTCGGAACACGAAAATGATTTTTAGAGTTAATTTATTTTACAAATTTGACAATTGACACACACAAGTTTGACTTGTAGCCTTTGTAAATGACTAATCTGATATTGTTTGGAGGTGTCAAATAGGTCTGGGCAGACGAGTTCTTGTTACTAATGCTGATTGAATTTTTATGTAACAGGGCTGACGATGCTCGCCAACCAATGAGCCGAGTGGTGCCTATTTCATCAGCTCATCTGACTCCATATCGTGTTGTGATCATTCTACGGTTGATTATCTTGGGTTTCTTCTTGCAATACCGTTGCAGTCATCCAGTGAATGATGCTTATCCCTTGTGGTTGGTATCTGTCATCTGTGAGGTTTGGTTTGCATTATCATGGCTTCTTGATCAGTTCCCAAAATGGTTTCCTGTGGAACGTGAGACCTACCTTGACCGCCTTGCAATGAGGTAAACATGAGTTCATTGCAAAATTTCAATCTGTACTCATTTTACGATTGAGTGCACTTTTCTTTATAAGTTTTATATTAATGTGTCTACTATTTGATTACAAAAAAGTACCGTTTCAATAATAATAATAATAATTTGTCTTTTAATAAAATGATTTAGTATGTTGTACTGATTAATAATGCACTTTGAATGACATTTGACCCAAGCGTTTCCTATTTTATTTACCGTTTGATCCGTTATATACCAAAAAAAACCCACATCAACTCAATCATAAATCAAATGGGTCAATGGATCCTGAAGTGCAAAGTGTATTTTTGCAGATATGACAGGGAGGGGGAGCCGTCACAGCTGGCACCTATTGATGTTTTTGTGAGTACGGTGGATCCGCTAAAAGAACCTCCTCTCATCACAGCAAACACAGTGTTATCAATTCTAGCTGTGGAGTACCCTGTTGACAAGGTCTCTTGCTACGTGTCTGATGATGGTTCTGCTATGCTTACATTTGAGTCCCTCTCCGAGACTGCAGAGTTTGCAAGGAAGTGGGTCCCATTCTGCAAGAAACATAGCATTGAACCCAGAGCACCCGAGTTCTATTTTGCTCAGAAGATAGATTACTTGAAGGACAAGATTCAGCCTTCTTTTGTCAAGGAACGCAGAGCAATGAAGGTGAGTAATACCATTTACATGCTTTTTGATCTCTATTGTCATAGTTACGGATGACTTTTGGACATGTATATGTTTTCAGCTATGCTAATAAACCATTTTTGTACATAATAATAATTGACATGTTTTTTATATAAAGACTTCTGTGAAAATATGTTCAAACAATTGTTTTTCTTACAGCTGTTTTCTTTAGTCACTAAGAGAGTTGTGACAGAACTGAAAGTATAAAATCACAAATTATATTCCCCTACCCTACTATTCAGATTTGTTGCAAAATTTTCTTATAATTTATTGATGACAGAGAGAGTACGAAGAATTCAAGGTGCGGATAAATGCTCTTGTAGCGAAAGCACAAAAGATGCCGGAAGAAGGTTGGACGATGCAAGATGGAACTCCTTGGCCCGGAAATAACCCTAGGGATCACCCGGGAATGATCCAGGTAAAAATAATGTTTCTTGTCAAACAATTTATTTCTCATGTGATAATAATGGATGCTTACTGTTGTTAATCTGATTGTGTAGGTGTTCTTAGGACACAGTGGAGGACTTGATACCGATGGTAATGAGCTACCACGTCTAGTTTATGTTTCTCGTGAGAAACGTCCAGGTTTCCAACATCACAAGAAAGCTGGTGCCATGAATGCTTTGGTTCGTTCGCATTTCCTTTCTTTATCACATGTCTTGTATTTTTCTTTAATATTTGAGTAGTAGAGATGCCAAGATGATCCCCAAACCTTTTTTGTGTGCAATTTTCTTATGTTTTATATAAGATAGTTAATGCATTATTTATTATATCTAAAACAGTATTATTATATAATTAGTAGTAATCTTAATTTTTGAACAAAATGATTTTAAAGTTGTATACGTTAAAGCAGACTTTGGGTGACATTTAACCCATTGGATCCGTTCCCCTTTGACCTATTTTATTGTCCAGTTTAAGATTAAAATGCAACCCAAATAGACCAATCATAAGTACATGGGTCGAAAATGCCACCTCTATTTAGAAGGAAGGTTTCGTCTGTGTGTAAATTATTGCTAAGTTTTTCAAGCCTTGTGATTGACAGATTCGAGTTTCTGCCGTCTTGACAAATGGTGCATATCTTTTGAATGTCGATTGTGATCACTACTTCAACAACAGTAAAGCTCTTAAAGAAGCCATGTGTTTCATGATGGATCCTGGTTATGGAAAGAAGACTTGCTATGTTCAATTTCCACAAAGATTCGATGGGATTGATTTGCACGATCGATATGCTAACCGCAACATTGTCTTCTTTGATGTATGTTTGCTTCTTCGTCTTTTTATTATCAAATATAAATGGTTGTTTGGATCAACATATATTATAATCATTTCATTCGTATTAAAAATTATATTTTGTAGATCAACTTGAAAGGGCTGGATGGCATTCAGGGGCCCGTTTATGTGGGGACGGGTTGTTGTTTCAACAGACAAGCTCTTTATGGATATGATCCAGTCTTGACGGAGGCTGATTTAGAACCAAACATTATCATCAAGTCCTGCTGTGGTTCACGAAAGAAAGGAAGACATAGTAACAAGAAATATGTTGATAAAAAGAGAGCAGCCAAACGAACTGAATCAACCATTCCCATTTTCAATATCGAGGACATGGATGAGGGTGTTGAAGGTTTTTTCTTTTACCTTCATTCAGTATTTACATTTTCTGTTTTTGCATTTTAAGAAAAATAAACCACACGAAACAGGTTTGAGAATTGTAGAGGTGGCTGGACGGACAGGACGGGTCGGTCAACGGGTCATTTTTTAGGTTGAGTTAAAATGGGCTGGGCCAATTGACACACGCACCCTTTTTTCCATTATATGTTTTTATACGTTTATGGAATTATGGTACAAAGAAATGTTAATACAATGCGAATCTTAATCTTTGAACAAAATGATCTAGGATACTATAAACATTCAAAATAATTTTAACCTTGAATGTTTGAGATTCAACACAACCCAAGTTGACCCATTCGTAAGTGAATGGGACGAAAATGCCACCTCTGTGATGGCAATTGTTTCATTTTTACAGAATTTAAATCAATTAATAGAATTGGTTGGGTATATCACTTTTAAGTGTAGTTAATAAAATATTTTTGTTACATATTTTGTTTCGGTAGTTGATTGCGTTTTTGTTGTATTTATGACTTATGAGGTTGGTGTGCTTACTCAATTCTTGTCTAACAGGATATGACGAAGAGAATTCACTACTCATGTCTCAAAAGAGCTTAGAAAAGCGATTTGGTCAATCTTCAGTATTCATTTCTGCTACTTTTATGGAGATGGGAGGTATTCCACCCACCACGAATCCTGCTACCCTTTTGAAAGAGGCTATCCATGTTATTAGCTGTGGTTACGAGGACAAAACCGAATGGGGTAAAGAGGTAATATTATCTTTGGTACTCTTCAATCTTGCTTATGAATTTGACTGAGTTTTTCTGTATAATGCAAATAAAGGTCAAGACTTTGCGAAAAGCCTTTGCATGCATTTTAGAGACCATTCTATATTGATTTGTAATCTTATCCCAACACATGTTTTGTTTGCTGAAATTCAGATTGGATGGATTTACGGGTCGGTGACAGAAGATATTTTGACGGGATTTAAGATGCATGCAAGAGGATGGATCTCAATCTACTGCATGCCTCCACGCCCGGCATTCAAAGGGTCTGCTCCAATCAATCTTTCTGATCGTTTGAACCAGGTTCTTCGGTGGGCTTTAGGTTCCATTGAGATTTTACTCAGCAGACATTGCCCCATCTGGTATGGGTATAATGGTAAACTGAAACTCCTGGAGCGGCTCGCATACATCAACACCATCGTCTATCCTCTCACCTCAATCCCACTACTTGCTTATTGTGTACTTCCAGCTGTGTGTCTTCTCACCGGAAAGTTCATCATTCCCGAGGTATGTTGCTGCTGTTATTTTCTGTTTCTTCAGCCTCTTAGTTGTGTCACAATCACAAAGGAAAGGTCGAACTATATTATCTTTTTGAGTTGATTATACTTTATTTGATTTTTAGGTCAAACATATTGGTTTTTCAACTTCAAAACTGGTGTGAAATATGTAGATTTTCGCCGGACGTCTTATCTAATTAATCTTTAGTACTTAACCCTTATTTGTAGACAAATCTTGGCCATAACTTTTAAGGGATATTCATATAAATTTTAAAAATAGAAGTGATAGCTATGACCTTATATTAGTCAACCTTTCATGGTGATGTGCTCTGGATGCACTATTTAATGTAAGACCACTGTTTGACCTTTTTGGTCAAACATGTTGATTTTTTGGCATCAAAATTCATGCAAAATGATGTGTTAAACCTTGTAACAAAGTCTTGCTTTCATCTTGTTTCTTGCAGATTAGCAACTATGCCAGTATCTGGTTTATTCTTCTTTTCATTTCCATCGCTGCAACTGGAATATTGGAGCTCCGATGGAGCGGTGTAAGCATCGAGGATTGGTGGAGAAACGAACAGTTTTGGGTTATTGGTGGCACGTCAGCGCATCTTTTCGCAGTGTTCCAGGGTCTCCTCAAAGTCCTTGCAGGAATCGATACAAATTTCACCGTCACATCAAAAGCAAGTGACGAAGACGGCGATTTTGCAGAACTCTACATTTTCAAATGGACCGCCCTCCTCATCCCGCCAACCACCGTCCTCATCGTTAACTTGGTCGGCATCGTCTCCGGAGTCTCGTCAGCCATCAACAGCGGTTACCAGTCGTGGGGTCCATTGTTCGGGAAGCTGTTTTTCGCCATCTGGGTCATTGTCCATTTATACCCTTTCCTCAAAGGTTTGTTGGGTCGTCAAAACCGCACACCCACCATTGTTATCGTGTGGTCGATTCTTCTTGCTTCGATTTTCTCGCTGCTGTGGGTCAGAATCGACCCTTTTACGACCGACGATTCACTTGATGCTATACGAGGGCAGTGCGGGATCGATTGCTAACTGCTTTTGTGTGATTTGGTATATAAACAAGTACTGATGAACGAACATCACTTTGTTTTTTGCTTATTTTGTCCGAGTATTTTGGTAGTCAAAGCTGAATGTGTGGGGATTTTATATTTATAAATAGTTCTATTATATTATATTATTTGTGTAGGAGTTGTTTTATTGTATCCAGTATATTTATACACTTGTTTTGTTGTTTTATTGGTGGTTAATATATATTAAGTTTCAAAGAGATGAAGTTGAGCCTTGTTCATTTGACCCTTGTTAAGGTTATTTATTTATACTACATTACTACCCAAACATCACAAAATGATAATTTAATAACGGTTGGGGTGATAAATCCTAAAGTAGTCAAAGTAAAAACTATTAATTATACGGGTGCAAGGGGTCCCCTGCAAACAAGTCGAGCTACTCAAGCTCGGCTGTAAAAAAAAACTCGAAACGAGCCGAGCCTAATTGAGTTTGAGCCTAGAAACAAGCTCGTTTAGCAAATGAGTCTGAGCTCAAGCTTCAGTCATTGAGCTCGAGCTGGCTTGCGAGCCTAATAGAGCCCACTATTTAATATTTAGTTAATATATTAAATATATATTTGAAGAATAATAGTTAGAATTTATAAAATTATGTAAAAAAGGCTAAGTTATATTAAAAAAAATATGTTTGTTTATCTCAAAGGAAATACCGCTTAGAACTCCTGAATGAGTTTGGGTTGCAAACCAGTTAATACACCAATTGAGCAAAGTTTTTTACTTTCAAATAAAACTTCAAAAAACACTAGGTTTTTAAAAAATGTAACCGGTAATCAAAAGCTCATAGGAAAGTTTTAATTTATCTTTATGCAACCAAACCTGATATTAGTTATGCAGTTTAATATTTGAGTCAATATATGCATAGTCCTACTGAATCTCATATGCAAGTTGCTCTTAGGTTAAATAGGTATTTGAAGTCATCTACAGGAAAATGGACATTTTTTCTTTCTTCTTATGTTGACTCTAATTGGGCATAGTGCTTAGAAACCAGAAAGTAACTTCAACTTGTAAAAGTTTATGAACAGTTGCTCACAAATACATTTACGTTTAAGTCTCATACACATGTTTTGAATAATTAGATAAAGGTTTCCCAATATTCTAACTTGTAAAAGTTTATGAACTGTTCACGTATCTACTTGTTCTTCCGTCTCTATTAGTTTACGAAACGATAGCTTTTTGGTGAATATCAACATGTCATCCCAATCGCATTTTTGAATATAAACCTGTCATCTCAATCGCGTTTTTGGTGAAGCAAATGTTTTGACCCAGAACCACATGAGATGCGCCTTTTCTTTTTGCCCTTATGTGTTTTCCTCGCAAGCATTGCCCAGTAGGCGAATCCTTTTTAACCAAGCTTCACAATGAAATACACACTTTAACACACCACATAACGATCATATGATTGCACACACAATTGTTTTTACTATATTATGTTCATTTTACCCAAAATCATGATCATAAGTTTTTAACACCTTATTAAAGTCATATGATTAAATACACACCTTTGACACACCAATTCTAAATGCCTGTTACTACAAAATGTCAAACATATTCCAGCTATTTCACATCACATGAAAAAATATTTCTTTTTACCCATGTCTGTTTGTGCATATAAAAAACCCAAATAGAAACCTCAAACAGAAAGTTACCAATTGCTAATACAAACACACTGCATCAACTCTATACACACAAAACCACATATTTAAAATATTTTACACTAAAAAGTGATACTTACCGGTTGCTTGCAACTAACACCACTAAAACACTACATTACAACAGCTAAAGCCATTGGACAACAACATTTTGCCGCACTTAGAACGCCAGCTGACGGTATCTATATTCTGGTATATTAACCTTCAGGTTTCAACAGGCCTATTTACTACCATAACATCTCATAATCATGTTTACCACTTTGAACAGATAAGAACTAATCCATAAAACTACTATACGAGTCTAACGTGTATTAAATTAGTATTCCACATTACCTCATTCATTGAATCTGAGCTTATAATCTTCATGTTGTATAAGTTATTCATTGACCGTTTACCAACTTCGACCGCGTTTGACACATTTAGATCCCAACAAATATTGTAGGTTTTTGAATCCCACATTCAAAGGAATAGAATATGCTATAAATAGCAATAAATTACAACATAAACTGCACTACCCAAAGCATATGGTTATCAAATTAATAGCATCAATAAGTAACCTGGAATTCCTTTTAAGTTGCTGGCAGGGGCGGGGTAGCTAGTATATCAGACAAGATAATGTGCGGACACACTAGGATAGACCGAATAAGAAATGAGGTTATTAGGAAAAGGTTAGAGGTAGCTAGTATATCAGTTAGATTGTTTGCTGGCAGGGGCGATCCTTTTAAGGGGCGGGAGGGGGCGGCCGACCCCCCCGAATTTTCGTTCAGAAGTTCCGATTATATAGTATTCGTATAGAAATTTTTTGGTATATAAGGTTTCGAACCCCAAAACTAGTGACTTCCGACCCCCGGAAGTTTCGGGTCAAGATTCGCCACTGGTTGCTGGTATATCATTATTTTTAATTTCTATGTATGCCAAAATAGTTTCAGAATTTAAGAAACACTTATAACATATGGGTATCATATAAATAGCATCAATAAATAACCTGCACATTACATTTAAGCTGTCTACTCTGATGTCGACCAATTTTTGGAAGATATATGCTGATTTTTTTTTTATCAAAATCCCTATAACATCTTTTTCCAAAGTGTTGTGTTTGACATCAAGTTAGCCTCTCGCTCATAGTAAAAATGGCCCATTTGACTTGACCCATTACCCAACCCCACATGCCTTTTTTATATTAGGCGGATTAGGTAAATAACATTCATCCCAAAGAATCAACTTATTAAAACTGTATTCCTACAAACCCTTACGACATAACCTATATATTAGTTATCACATGACCCAATACCCCATAGCTCCTTTCTAATATTAAGATAACTGGATTAAAATGATTGCATAATACTAATGAGATAATACAATTACCCCTTTCTCTTTGACCATTTTAAGCAGTATCTCTGCAACTTGCTGTGATGGGTCAGAAAAAACCAATAAAAATACGTTTTATAGGGGAGCAGCCCCTTTTTTCTCTTGTTTAACTCTTTCTATCAACATTTTAGAAACTCTTGCAGTCCTGTTAAAGAGAAAAGAGTTAAAAAAACACAGATTAAAAACGGGTCTAAATAGCAAAAGTTGGTGCAGAAAAATCTCAAATACATTCAAAATTTTTTCTTTAACAGGAAGGAAGCTCTGCCATCCTTGTCAACAAGAAGCTCTGTCAACAGAACACCCATTACAAATGTACATTAGAAGATAAATTTTATATAACATTACAGATTTGTGGACCATAAATCGGATAAAACTTTTAGAACAAGCAGGATTCAATAATAACTACTGTAAAAAATAATAAATGAAGTTTGGATACTTATTATGACTTATCCACTAAAGATTGTGTCTTTCAGCAGCCATTCTTGAGCAAGTTACTGTAAATGTAACATACTAACTAACTAACACGGTCGGTCACCTTTAACCTATATATCATATATAAACACAATATCAATTAAAGTGTTTTGCTACACTTTCACCAATATTCCAATATGCAAACAAAGTTAAACATAAATGCATCAAAAGAAAGTTATGTCAAGATGCACTACATGCATTGCGAGCTGTACATTTATCACACAAAACAGTGTTGTTGACCAACTAAAAGTCAACAACCCTTTCCTTAGGTCCTGAATAAAAATCGATTTGACCCATGAGGTTCTGTTTTGCTAAAGTTTAAGCATCTTCATTTCAACAAGTATGGTCCGATAAAGTGGCACGACATATCAGTAGGAGTAAAGCTTACCACAGCGCGCCATTAGTTTGATTTCTCCTATGCAACTTTCGGCACTCTTTGCCTGAACATGTGCAGCTTTAATTGCACGTTGAGCTTCTTCAACATAAATATAAAAACAGATTGACTCATCAAGGTTACCTGTTATAATAAGTACATGTGCATAAACTAGTGGGAATGCCCGCGCGTTGCAGTGGGTGCGTCTATTTTTTTTCCACGTAAGTGTTGAGGTTTGTAGCGTGTGTACGACGTTTGTGAGTGAATTTTAAACATAACCATATTCTTAAAAGAATATTTATAAAAATTAACGGTCGTTTACACTTTACACAACCTGATCCAAGTTCTAGCCCGTTGAACGAACATTTAGATTGCCAAATACGCACCGTGTGAATCTCAAACTATGTGTATGTCTTCTATATGATTATGAATGGATCGAAATAGGTGAAATCATGTAATACGGAAATGAGCCAATACCTTAATTCACTGAATTGAAAATAGCTAGCAAGCCAAATGGTATGAAACCATAAAATGTATATCAAGAGAAACAATAGAAGAAAATAAAAATTCAGTTTACAAGTACATCAAATGAAATACAATTTCCTGGACTGTTTCTAGTTTTTAGGTAAAAATACAATTTCATTGTTAGTGGTAAAACCTTCCATATGAACCTTCACCAATCAATACCATTGATCCAACATTCTCGTTTTTTTCCTTTCAGTTCATCAAACAAAAGTGCAGGCACTTCAATTGTTGGCACTTCTTTTTGCGCATCAAAATTTTCTATTTGTCCTACATGTAATGTAGATAAAAATTACGAACATTAAAATTATTCCAATGTTCAAACCATGAACACTCATGTTAATAGCTATATCAGCATATAGAACATCATTTGTGAAATGGCCATGTTACATGTAGATGTACAATTTTTACAAGTGTCTAATTTTAGAAATCTCAAAACGGCCAGGTCAGTACAAGTTTGTTTTAGAATAAAAAGTTAAAAAATAGGTTTCACCCACTACATAATTTCTTTTGATGGTGGCTAGTAGCAGCGACGACTTGTAGGTGGTGACAATGATCATGGTTGTGTCGACGACAATGTGTAGGTGATGGTAGTGGGTGGTGTTGGCCTTGTTGGATGATCTATATTAACCCGTTGTACAATTCATGTGACTTGGCAGTGCCCACAATCAACCCATTCAACAAAAATAAATAAAAATCAAATCAACCCATTTATCAGACAAAAAGGATCCAGACAGTTCCGGATCCTAAGAAGTTAAAAGGCTAAATTTTGATGTTGACTGATTTATCATATGCATATAGAAATGACAACACTAAAACCTTAGACTAGAGGGAGTGGAGGGGCGGGAAAGAGTGGGGTGAAGCGCCATGTGGCACTTGTGGGACCCATGTGGGGGGAAAAAAATTGTGGGGAGTGGAAGGGGGGAAAGGAATAATATTATATTGTTTTAAAGTTAAATAAAAAAAAGAAAAAAAACACCCAACCAAAACCGGCCACGTCACCATCCACTCTGCCCCCCCCCCCCCCCCCCCCCCCGCCCGGCTTTCCCCCACCGCCCACCCTCCCCGCCCTCCTCTTCCCGCCCCCTAGGGACGGTGTTCCCGCCCGGGGTTCACTTCCCGCCCTCCAAATACCGCCCCACTCCCCCTAGTCTTAAATGGTATACCTTCCATGCTCCTGAAGTAGAGATCTACGGACAGATTGGGTTGGATGAGCAGTCAAGACCTAGTCAACAGTTGTAGTGCGTTTACCCACTTGACCCGTTATACCATAAAACCTAAAACAATATGGTGGATACGCGATTGGACCGCACCTCATCCTACTAGGCCTGGACAGAACCGAGCAACTCGACTTTAACAAAAGATGATTTAAAAGGTTTTATCACTTTTATGCATTAGAAATAAGGCAAAGTGCAAAAATTTGAAACTAGAGTTTACAGATTTTAGCAATCAAACTTTAAATGAAGGGGAAATGGAATTTAATAATCCTAATTTTGGGGGTTTGGAAGGCATCGGTTCCAACTTGAAATTTGTACTACAGCAGTCTCAACTTATCAACCATTTTATTTGGTTGGTCCCAGACTAACCTCAGTTAGTTTTTTCAGTTAAGTGCCACGTTGGCATCCCACGTGACACTCATACGTGGCAAAAATGGTGTATCTGTCAAAAAAGGAGGTGGGCCCCATTATCCACATGTTTTAATCAAATTAAATTTAATGTTTAAAAAAAACGTGGGACCCACATACAAATCTTCACCACATATACCCAACCATCTTCATCATCTTCACCACATATACCCAACCATCTTCATCTTCATCATCTTCACCACAACAACCACCACCACCTGCCAACACCGTCCACCACCACCATCTCCGACGACACCCACCACCACCACAAAGAGCACCACTACAAACACCACCAACCCCCCAACTCTGATAAAGTAAACACACACACACACACACACACAGAGAGAGTAGCCTGTCGTCTTCTCCACCTTCTCCACCACCGCCGGTCTCATCAGAACTCATGAATCGTCATCGCCGCCGGAACTCCTCCTCTTCTTTATGTTACTTCCTGGTTCCATTTCTCTCTCCTCTATAAGCTACAAATCGTTGTTAGGGTTTCTCCCCCAAAACAATTAGGGTTTCGTGTAGGTGGGGTTTTGTGGAGGTGGTTGCAGATGGCGACGGTGGAGGTGGTTGTTGGTGGTTGTAGGTGGGGTTTTGTGGAGGTGGTTGCAGATCTGGTGGTTTTGGTATGGTTATGGTTTCGTCTGGTTATGGTTTCGTGGTGGAAGAAGCCCTAATTTGGTGGGGAGCGGTTGTGGTGGTGGTGGGAGGTGGTTGGTGGTGATGGTTGTGGTGGTGGTGGTTGGTGGTGATGGTTGTGGTGGTGGTGGGTCGTAGAGAGAAGAGAGAGATGAAAGATAGTATATATTGTATGTGTGTATAATATATATATATATATATATATATATATAATTCTTTTTTATTATTATTAAAAAAAATTTATAATTAAAAGTTTTTTTAATTAAAAAAGCCAAGTGGGACAGATTGGCCACGTCAGACGCCACGTGACAGTCCACGTCAGCATTTAACAGAAAAACTTAACTGAGGTTAGTTTGGGATCAACAAAATAAAATACATGACAAGTTGGGACCGTTATATTACAACTTTTAAGTTGGGACTACTCCCTTCCAACCCCCTAAAGTTGGGATTATTAGATTCCATTTCCCCTTAAATGAATAGCAATTTCCAGAGTTTACAGAGGATTCAATTTCCAGCCGTAAATCACAAACATCTAACCCTCTGTACCTGTTTCCGATAACCCACATCCATTATCTGTTGATGAGGGTTGGTTAATCGAAGGGGTTTTATCTGTTGATGGCGCTGTGATGGTGGTCTCGGAAGTGGGGAGTGGCGGCGGTGCTGGTGAAGGGTGCAGGGGGGTGACAATCGGGCTTGGGGTGGTGGTTTCGTGTTGGTGCTGTTGTTCTTGGTAGAGAGAGATGAGCAGATTTTTTTATTTATAAACTTTTTTTAAGAAACAATTTATAAACATGTTATCATTTTTGTCCCAATTTTTAAGTTAGCTACATAAATAGTCCTTAAAAGAGTAAAAAGACGAATTTACCCTCATATTAATGTTAAAATCTAACAGAGTTAGGGCCAAAGGACAAAACGTGCAAGATTCTGGAACGTAAAGTACAAAACTCATCAATTTTAAAGTTAAAGGACATTCTTTGCAATCTGGTATAAAGCTAAAGGACAAAACTTGTAATTCAGTCTAAATAATTCCGTTTTAAATTAGATTCCTTCCAACCTTTTTATGTCTTATCAATAAAAGATTTTGTCATTTTTGTAGAAAAATACCAAGTGTTAAACTTGTTTCCCTCGTTTGGTTTGAACATGTAGTTTAAACTTTGTTAGATGATGTTTCATCATATGCCTTCAGACGTTTATCCAAGTTGCAATTTCTCACTTGAAATTTCTTTCGTTTTCATATGGACTTGCTCATTATTAATCTTGACATTGATCATAAGCTTGTTGCTTTGCTTCAGCTCTTATATTGCTGTCTGGCTATCGGACAATCGGCTTAAGTATAATTTGATCTAAAGCACTACGGTTGATCCACCCATCAACCTGATCAATCATGGGGTTGCCATGAACCTTTTCTCTGTGCTAATGGTTTGGATATTCATTTAAATTATCCTTGAGCATGAATCTTCAATCTTTATTTAAAAGAACAATAGTGCCCATGTGAACCATTGAATGGTGACAAAACCTCAAATGTTCATTAATACGATACATGTTGTAAAATATTAATGTATTTTTGACGACTCTTAACAATTATAGATTCTCTAGCACGGTTTAAAAAATATATGTTCTGCATTTGTAACAAGGTTTATAACTACCAGTTACAACTACACTAGATAGGTTGTTTCTTAGCTTCAGTGTCTACATGTGATGCTACATTTTACGACAAAACATTTGCAGGACAAGTGTTTCGCGTCCTCAAACTTGATTCAAAGTCTTTGTATACCGTAGCTTGTTTAGAATGGCAATGTAGGCCTTTATACAACAAAGTTCGAATCTGGAGAGGGGGGGGGGGGGGGGGTTATATTTGTACAAAGGACAGGAACTGAGACGGCGTGTCAACTACACAATCTTAATCAATGCCCAGACCAGAGAAGTGTTCAAAACCACCCTATATAAAACACAGTATTGACACAAATTAGTAACTTGTTGAACAGGTTAGTTTTTGAGTGCTAAAAGGGTTGACCCCAGAAATTTAACACGAACCCAAAAATTCCATACACATGAACCTGAACTCAACACAAGTATTCACGAATTGACATGAACACGACCCGTTAAGCCATTTTTTTTTTCTTCTACTTTTTTTTTATATTAATACTCTAAAACTACAAATTTACAAACTGAAATACAAATAACACATTTTAAGTTACACATAACCTGCAGCTAAATTCTTTTTTTTAACTTTTAAAACTTGGCATAAAATACCCTAACAATTTAAGTTGACATAATAACACACTTAAAAATTCTTTTAATAACTAAATAGGCCAACCCGGAACCCAACAGAAACCCAACCCATTTTAATCTAAACGTGTACGTGGGTTTGACCCGAAACTGACCCAACCTGTTTAGGCTAAAAACCCAAACTGTAAATTATGTGTTAGATGTGAGTCGTGTAAAAAATTAACACCCCAAATTGTTATCAATAATCTGAAAAGTGTTATTACTGTAACTGATAAATAAATGAATTGTTAACAAAAAGATTTAATTATTAGAAGTATAAACAAAGTAGTGTTTTTGGGTCAGCTGTGAACCCGACACGTTCTGACCCATTACCTGCCCATTTTTCCAGCTCTAGAAAAAAGCATAGATGTAAAAAAGTACTTACAGGGTAATCATCATGCACACGCCAAATGCTCTCGCCAAGTAGGTTTGCCACCGATAAGACAGTCAACTGTGGGAAATAGTTCTTTTCTGACACAGGAATGGTATTCGTGATAATCACCTCTTGAAACAGACCACTTGACAACCGTTCAATTGCGGGTGGACTGCAATAAAACGCAACACATCAACTTAACTTAAACCATGTGTTTTCATAAAATACATAACTCCAACACGCAATAAGCATCACTATATTTCACTTTTATACAATGCATGCAAACTTTTCACTACAGAAAATTCGAACTTCAAAGATGAGAAGATGCAAGTTTAGCAGATTAAAATTAACAAAATCTGAGTTGTTATGATGAAAGAGAGAGAAGGCAAAATTAGCAAAATTATAATGTTTTAAAGGTACGAAATACCCTCAACACTAAAAAGTTTTATGTTATATATATAAAAATATAATTATAAATACATACATGCGTATTAGGGGTGTGCATGGGTCGGTTTGGGTCGGTTTTTACCATTAACCATAACCATAACCGCTATTTCGGTTATGGGATTTTCGTAACCATAACCATAACCAAACTTCGGTTATGGTTAATCGGTTATGAATTCGGTTATGGTTCGGTTATGGTTATTTCGGTTATTAACCAAAAAAATCGACCAAAGCTAACTTTCGGCTAAATTATAAAATTAAAAGCCCCTGGGTCTTAAAAACTCAGAACCTACAATGATAGACTTAGTTTGGGTTATTATTTATAAGTTAATCAAGACTACCCTTTCTAGTTAAGTACCAATGTGAGATCCCTTTTAATAAGATATTAACAAAAAAACATATTTAACCCCTTGGTTACAACTTACAAGTTTAATTCATCACACAAAAAAAGAATACTACATCAATATCATGTTGTTAATAACATACTTTTATTATAGTAAAAAAACCTCTATATATTTAATATAGAACATAAATTTATTACATACACTTAACAATACAAGTTCGGTTCGGTTCGGTTCGGTTATATCGGTTAACCAAAGCTTCATAACCATAACCATAACCGCTCGGTCGGTTATAGAAATCTCATAACCATAACCATTGGTTATGTTGGTTATCGGTTAAAATCGGTTCGGTTATGTCGGTTATGGTTCGGTTATATCGGTTATGGTTAATTTTGCTCACCCCTAATGCGTATGTATAAAAAAATTATATATGTATATACACATAACAATTAAAAAAATGGTAAACGAGACAAGCTTGAAAAATGCTCACAAACCGAGTTTGCGGGGCTTGGCTTGGCTCGTCTACACCCTACCCTCATGAGGTGAAAGGTATGTGAGTTACCTAAACACAGCATGTGTGCTGCATGCATAAACTTCCCTTGCCCCTTCATGATGCAACAGTGCTGCCCCTTTGGCAATAGTACCTATAAACACAAAAACAATACACAAAATCAACATATTAATTGCCATATAAGGGATACAAGAAGAAGGAGAAAGTAGATCTCACCAGCAGTATCGATCATGTCATCCACCATAACTGCTACTTTACCTTTTACATCACCAATCAAATTCATTACCTGAAAGGTAATACCATAAACATCAGAGGACTCCAAAAGACTTAGAGAAAACAGTTAGGAAACCTATGGATAAGTCCAGTAAAACAGTAGGTGGTGCTGGCCCATTTGGTTGGACCAGTTTAAGTCAGAAAGTTTTATTGGAGTGACACGTTTACAATTTATATACAACCATTTTAACACATTGTCACATTGTATAACTTGAGTAGACCCAAATTAACCTGTTGTATAATTTGGATCTCCCCAAATGAAGCCATATGTAAATAAATTTTTTACCCATGATTGTCAGGTGTAAGTGACAGCTTATACCACTGCCTCAGCTTTCTAAATCTAATAACGAATTAAGCATCTTTGCAAAACCAAGATTTGCAGATTTAGGAGTTAACTCAAGTAGATGAAAATGAACTTACTAATAATTGTATGCTCAGAAATGGTGCAATTAAATTTTGCAATTTGGGAATTGGGATACATTTATAAACTTACTTCAGCCACATTGTGCCCATGACGCCGCTTATCAACAATGGCCAACGGCGCATCAGATAACTTTTTGGCAAAAGCTCGTGCTCTAGCAACTCCACCAACATCCGGGGACACCACCACCAAATCATCAGTTTTAATTGTCTTGCTAGCAAGGTAATCAAGTATCACGGGCTAGTGATCCAAAAACAAGGAAAAAGAAAAAACAAACAAATTAGTGAAACTAGTGATAACCAAAACACAAAACTATAAGGTTATCAGATTAAAATAGAAACCATCAAAGAGATAATACCCTGTTACCTGACCATGAACATGATCAACTGGAATGTCAAAATATCCCATCGACTGCCCAGAATGAAGATCACAAGCAAGAACTCGATCAGCTCCTGCTTCGGTTATCAAATTTGCAACAAGTTTAGCCGCAATAGATTCCCGTCCTTGAGTCTGAACCATTAATGAAAGAGATTAAATATAAGTCAAGTGTTGAACTACCATAACCGCACAGTCAATTACACATAACTTTTAGCAGGAATAATCTGGAAAAATGTGTCAGTTAAGCTAAGTTATGTTGTAGAGATCATTAGTTCTTTTATTTCTGTATTATGTATGATGTAAAAAAACAAACAAAAAACTGGTTAAGCTTTACGGTAAATTCAGTTGAATTCTAGATGCAGGTGTCAAAACTAGAACAGTAAGCTTAGTGCTCTACTTAGGTTTGCATCTAGTTTATGCAATTACAACTATTCAAATTATCTATAATGCCACGTTACCTTCCGATCAGCCCTGGCATACCCAAAGTAAGGGATAACCGCGGTAATGGTTTTAGCAGATGCTCTGCGACAAGCATCTATCATGATCAAAAGCTCCATGAGATTCTCATTTGCAGGAGGACATGTTGGTTGCACAAGATACACATCACACCCTCTAACACTCTCGCGCAACTGGACATATATTTCTCCATCAGCAAAACGTTTTATGTCAATCTTTCCAAGATCCAGGCCCATATAGCATGCAACTTCCTATCACATAAAACCATACTGTATTAGCAATAATATAAAAACATACTAAAAATATAGACTATTTTTATCTAAGAACTGAAAGTACATCTTGAGTCCCAACTTAATAACACACCAAAAAGGAGCACAAACACATTTTCCAATATGTAAATTTACTTTTTTCTTGCCTCCTACATCTGTTATATTTCTTTGCCGATCCTTCATCAAGGCGAATTATGTTAATATCTATGTTGTCAAAAGCATGTGCACGTGAGGTCGCGCCTAGACGCTGACGCGCACTGAGGCACAGCAAGTGGGCTGCGACTGGTAAGGTGCGCTTTTAGGCGCTGAGGCGCAATTTCAAGCCAAGTCAGGCTAAATTCCGGCCAAATTCAGGCTAACAGTCGTCAGAAATCCCTAAAACATTCTAAACAGCTAAAGTATCCCTAAACAAGCCTAAACAACCCTAAAACTTCCGAAACTAGCCCTAAACCAGCCTAATACATCTCTAAAACCCATAAAAAATGTACTTCATACTATGCGCCTAATTTAAAAAAAAGCCTCATTTTTTAAGCGCCTAGCACATAGGCTTTGGGTTCGGCCTATGTGCCTTGAGTACGTTTAGGCACTTTGACAACATAGGTTAATATAAGGTGCAAGGTTGTATCATGTATGTCTATTATTCTCAAGCGTATGATCAAGGTAGATGCCCTTAGGATGCAACACGGCTGGTATCTCAGGCTGAAAAAGTTGAGTACATAAATTACTCAGTTTCACAGTAAATTGAAACATTCACTTCTTCTAGCATTAAGTGATAGTTACATCTTAATAACTTGAAGCCATTAATTCATACTAACAATTCCTAAAAATACATTCAAGCTTAGGTTCGATAAAGCATATACCGATAGTCCATCATTGTCAACATCGACTATATTGCTCACTATAGCGCGCTACGTAGCGTATAGATCATATGTAGCGACATCTGTGTTTACATTTTTTTTCTAATCTCTACAGCTGGATAACATGCAACTTTGTGTTTCTCCACTTAAATTTGAGCAACAAAAAGATAAATAATTGTGTGAGTGATTGATCAAATCGTACCTCGGATAACAAAGGATTGGCAGTGCCTGAAAATATCTTAAGCCGTTTCTCATCCTTTCGAACAGGCGTTCTCTCAAACTGATTTGAAGTAAGAAAGTTAGGCAAAGTTTGTTGCTCACTGATCAGGACTTGTGCATTATTTGGCCTCCCGTTCTCCTTGTAATTAACCCTGCAACTCTGTTTTCAAAACATTATTATTATTTATTATTATTAATGAAGTAATAAGGAAGAGAATGAAAAGGAAAGAAACTGACAATTAATGTGTTTTTAGGTGAGATTGAAGAGCGAAAGGTGTTGGTAGGAGTCAGATTCCCTGAAGAAGAATGATAATAAGTAAGAGACGCCATTGACGAATGGATGCTCTCTGCGTGTTACACAAAAAAGACACGATGGTTTTAGGGTTTTACAAATATCTATATACGTTTTTTTTCCTTTTTTTTTTTAAATTCACACCGAGCGAACACGGACAATGTCTTTTTCGTGTTTGTTTGCTAAAGAAATAATGTGTTAACTTACCGAACAGGTTTTCTACTGATGTTCGTTTGTTAAGGAAATGAAAGTATTCGTGTTTATTTGTGTTTGTTTATTAATACTAAGTATCGGACAACAGTGATGAATGTTCATGAACACAGATGAACATTCATGAAAACAACAAAGCGTTCATAAATAGATACGAACACAAACAAACAGATATTAAATTTTGTATATAAAACATCATCTTCCATTACAAACATAGATTCGCCCAAAATATAGCAACCTGATTATCCAAACATACTAGACATAATCTTGATAACGTAATACATAAATAATGTCTCAGTAACACAAAATTATCATATCAAACTTAAAGTCCTATTAATATTAATACACCCAAAATAAACTCGAAATGTTTATTTTATTTAATCTACATGAAATAATAGTTAATAAAAATAAGTTAAGTAATACTAATATGGAATACACTAATATTTATGAATCACTCTATTACTATTAAACATAAACAAACACGTTACCGAAATTTCACGAACATAAATTAATGAACGTGACCTCTGTTCATGTTCGTTTGTTTAGCTAAACAAATGAAATTTCTTGCTCGTGTTCGTTCATTTATTAAACGAACGAACACAAACAATTTTCCCGCCGAACGATTCACAAATTGTTTGCTAAACGTTTAGTTTGTTTGCAGCTCTATTTGGTACCGCTATATCTAAGGTTTTTTTTTTGGTATATGCTTTAGTTTTTGCAGTAATGAGTTATGAAAAAAATTAATTATTTAAATACAACATATAAAATTTAAAACACGGAAAATAAAAAAATATTATTTAAATTTAAATTCATGTTATTTAGATTGGTTCAGATTAATATTCATAAATTCGAATTCGATTCGAAATCAAATTCTTTGGGGATACACACTGCAGTGTTCTTCTACGCTCCCCTAAAAACTTGAATACTTTTTGTTTTGAATTCAGTTTCACTCTAGCTATTTTTTGTTTTCTTTTGATGTATGATTTTTTTTCACTTTCCAAACTTAAGGAGAGATAGATTTCATCCTACAAGTAGTTTTACTTGATCTTCTTTTAAGTATATGATTTCCTAATTAACTACTTGGGTTATACCTCGAGTTGGGGTTTTTGGTTGTACATAAATCTATCTATATATTATGATAAACAAATGCTAAAAATCCCACATGGCACTCAAGGAGGGCCCCCCTAGTGTGCCATGTAGCATCCCATGTGGCAATAGGTGATTTGAGGGGGAAAATTAAACCCTAACCTTTTAAACCCTCCCCAAACCCTAGAAACCTTCCACCTGCTCCTCACCTCTCTCTCCTACCACCCGTCTCACACCATTCACCTCCGTCGCTGCAACCACCCATCATCACCATTCCCGTCAACCTCCATAACCACAACCATCACCAATTTCTTCTTCCCTAATGCTATCAAAATTTCTTAGACCAGACTTGCAGATCATAAACCCCACCCCGTCATTCAAGATTCAATTTTATCTCTGGCTTCTAACGTTAATTTACCTGGGAGAGCTAATGCATCATAAAATTCACATATGTGTTTTTATTTTCCAAAGCTGTGAGTTTTGGATTCATGTCTCGACCTTCAATTTGCATGGTTAGTAGTTTCATAAATGAAAGGGCTTGCAAGTCTGATTGGGTGAGAAACAAAAACGAATGAGATTAGGATGTGATGTTGTTTGTGAGAAACAAAGGAGAGGAAACAGTGGTGTAGGTGGCTTGAAGGTATTAATTGGTTACTGGAAGCAAATTGGTAAGTTATATGATTAACGATGTCAAGGATGAGATTTGGTAATGGATTATAAAAGGGAAAATATTTGCTTTGTTGCAACTGACCTTGCTTAGATGTACCCCACTAAAGCACCCACTAACAAAAATTAGGGAAATTATGGTTTGGTTGTTGATTAGTTTTGAAATTAGGGAAATTGTAGTTTGGTTTATTGTTCGGCATCAGGTGGTGTAGGATGGATGTGGTGGTGGTAGAGAGAGAGGGGAGAGAAAGGGAGAGAGAGAGAGAGTGGAGAGTTTTGTCCAAAGGTGAAATGATAAAAATGTCCTCATGTGCAAGGCACATGACTAGATTTAACAGATAATTTTAACTGGGTTAGCGTTAAAGGACATACCGTGTAAGATTCCAAAACATATACATGTTTTTCAGTCGGATTCATCAATATTCCTGCCTCCTGTTTATTTCTTTCTCTACTTGCAAGATGATTTGTATGTTTGTATGTAAGCGAATAATTTGTATATGATGTTAATTAATTTCGTTGTTTGATTGTTGTGTTGTTGATGGCTATCTATTTGTTAGAGGAAAACAGAGTGCCTAGGGTTGTTTATGTTAGATTATTTTTTTGGTAAAGGGAAAAACAAGGGTTGATGGTTAGAAACTTAGAAAGAATTTATGTTGGATAGAGTATTATCAATATGTGAGATGTGATTGTTTAGGCTATGGAGCCAGTGTCATTTTTGGGACACGAGAGATATTTTTTGTCTTCTCTCTTACAAGAGAAATTATTATTTCATTGCTCCTTTCAAATTATGTAGGTTGCTGAGCCATTAAGAGCAATGGTAATGGGAGCTCCCCTTGAAGATGCTAGACATCTTGCTCAGCAGTATGATAGAATGCGACAAGTAGTAGAAGCACAGGTTTTCAATTTGTAAATTTTCTTTAGAATTCTTTTTTTGTTCAATATTTTTATTCATTATTTAATATTAAAACATGATAGGTTATTGAAGTTTCTAAACGACAAGCAAAAGTGATAGATGGCCGAAGTGGAAACCCTGACCTATTTTCAAGACTTGAAGCAGCGGAAGCAAAATTGCAAGATCTGGAGTCCAACATGGCAGTGTTGGGAAAGGAAGCTGCATCAGCAATGGCTGCATTTGAAGCTCAACAACAAAACATGACATTGCAAAGACATGAGGCATAAGCTTCGAGGCGAACCAAGGCATAAGCTCGTCATTGTTGTTACAGTTCTAACATTTCGCTTTAATTCGTGTTTTGTATTAGCTCTTAATTTTTTCAGTTTTTATTTAGTAGCCGAATTCTCCTTCTACGCAGGTACATCCAGCTCAAATTGTCTCATATCTTCAAGCACATAAAACAAGTTAGGAATTTTATACGTGTTATAAACGGACTTTCACTGAACTTCAACATATTTGACCCATTTCCCTTTAAGATAATCTTTTTATTTCACATGATAAGTACAAAGAAAATTGACCCATTCTTAGGTTAATATATGAATCGACTTGAAGGTGATCACAGATATCATGATATTGCTTAGACCATGTGTTTGATCTTTGTAATCAACTGTTTGCGGTTTTTGCAGGAACTAATTTTCAGGGATCAAGAAATCCATGTAGACCCATGTTTCCTTTTGATCTATTGCTTTAATTTTTTTTAGTTGTATTTTCTTTTTACAAGACTCATATCTTTTTTCTCGTTTTTCTTACATTTTTAACCTGAATTTGTTTTAGTCAATATCTTTCTATGCTTTTTAATCATCTATTAACATTTTAGTGAGTAATTATATTTTGTTATTTGTTTTTATGTCATTTTAGGATTTTAATCCGTCATTAGATTTTTCAACCCCAGGACACTCCCGGGGTATAAACTAGTTGTACATATTAAATTTTTCAACCCCAGGACACTCCCAAACCATTTAGTTCGTTTTAAAGAAAAAGTTTCAAAGTTTAACCAAGCAATTTAAAGTAATGCGGAAGCGTAAACAAAGTAAAACAATTGCAAATGTCTGCGCAAAACAACGCGCCCAAAACCAAAGTTTAAAAGTACGAAATAATAAATGTTCATAACCCAAGACACAAATGATGCATGCCCTAAAACGTGCTCCGTACCTAAGGACCTGCAAAGCATGCTAAAATGTGTCAACATAAAGTCGGTGAGTTCACAATATAAGTAAGCGATGTAAATAAAAGTGTAAGTTCTCAAACACCCCAAAAGTCAAGTGTACAACGTGGCCTCTCAGACCCTGTAAACAATAGCTAATTCAAATGTCAGGGGTAGCTAGCCCACTCATGATAACTAAAACCGGCGAATACCGAACTACTAATGAACAAGTTCCCATAACCGGGATAAGGATGCCTTGCATCATTGTCCATCGACAATGATATTATGTTTGAAGCTAATAGTTCACACTCGTGCTCCCAGCACGATGTGAGGTTTGTTAGACCTAATAGCGCTATCAACTAATTAACCCGCTTGCCCAACCGGCAATTGATTCGGTATTTTGAAGGACTTAAAAGATGTGTTTGGTTTAGTTCATCAAGGACATAAATATGAATTAGTAAAAATAGATTCACCCCGTGAACCATGCACCCCAAAACCCGGGATGTGTAAAAGAAGGTAGTCTCAAGACAGACTAGAAAACGTTACCAATGTAGTCTCAACCCGAGACGCATGCTTTGAGAAAAAGTAGTGAAACTCACCTTAGGTTGCAAGCAAAAATATCCGAACTTCAACGCAATAGAGACTCGCTACCGACTCCCTATTATATGTGTCACTATGTGAGTACACTTGCATAACCAATATACCACATAGCACGTTTATTCGATTCTTCTAAAAGTTTCAAAATCGTGTAGTGACACCTAGTGACTCTACATGCACAAGTATGTCCTACGTATCCCGTTGGTGATCATGGTGACTATTATAAGTTTAACACATCAAACACATCTCATGCAAGTTTCTACACAATTACATGTCAATCGCATACCATAAACAACTTCAAATTATCACATAAAGACTTCGTACACAATCTGCGTTTTCAGGACAGATTGTGCACTGTGAAAGACGCATCATTTAAACCACTTAATGAATGAATTAAAACTCCAAATTTTTACTGAGTGTTCATGGGGGTTTGGTTGTAAACTCCTATTTTTATTTTGTCTTAAAACCACACACAAAAATTATAAAAATTCGTACAACACAGCTATGTCCAGAAAATTTCCACAACAGGTCAGTTTAGTAGAAAAATTCCCAAAAATTGTGTATTCATCCAAACGGGATGAATCCACTTGGAAAAATCGTGTTTTTCCCATATTGACCTACTGTAAAAATTTCATAGCTTAATTCTTTGTAAATCTCTAGTTATAACCATTTAAAGTTGACCCAAATTTCAATTCCGAAAATCTGTTATGACCCCTAATCAATTAAAATTCCAAAAACGACTCAACCGACGTCCAAATCTGATGGTTTTGCCCATTATGAAAAGCTAAGACTATATACAACACAATCATGCAAAGAAATCATCAAAACTATCAATTTATCAACCCGTTAGGGTGGGTTAGGGTTTTTTTTTTTTTTTTGAACTATAATTATAGGATAATGTTGCTTGTTCCCCAAGTAGTTGGGTATTAGGGCCCCTCTTGCACAATATCTTGACCCGTTAAGACTATACTAGCCCAATACCGGACCCAATAATAATAATCCCTCTAAATTGTATAAAAACCATTGTTTTTAGAGAGAATTACACAGATTGTCCTTTAGTTTTACCTGAAATTGCATCCTTTGTCCTTTTTTTGAATTTTTAACTCCCTGTGTCCTTTGTTTTGTACACTTGTTACACCGTTTGTCCTTTAGACCCAACCCCGTTAAAAAACTCAGTTAAGTCCCTCACGTGCCCCTCACGTGAGGGGCAATATTGTCTTTTCATCAAGCCATCATCTCCCTGCCTTATAACGTTCGAAAAAAAAATTAGGGGTTTTTTATCAGATCATCCCCTGTACACACACACACACACTCAGTGACAAACACGATGAAGGCAGATGAAATCAGGGAGTATATGAAGCCCAACCGTCTTCCCAACCGTCTTCTTCTTCGTCGCACTGTATATGGTAAGTTATAACCCTAATTTTTTCTAAAATTTTTGAATGTTAAAACCCTAATTTTTTCTAAAATTTTTGAATGTAGAAATATTCAGTATTAATATGCATAATGTAGGGTTTTTCAGTTGATTTGAACGATTTAGGGTTTTCAGTAGGATAAATTGTTGGATTGTGAACGATTTAGGGTTTTCAGTGGGTTGGATTGTGAACGATTTAGGGTTTTCAGTGGGTTGGATTGTGAACGATTTAGGGTTTTCAGTAGGATATATTCAGTTGGATTGCGAACGATTTAGGGTTTTCAGTGGGATAAATTGTTGTTGTTGTTGATTATTGTTGTTAGGAATGGCGATTGAAGACGATGATGATGATGATCCACCGGATCCAGCAACCGAAGACTTGACTTTCTATTTTTAGCGGAAAACGGAGTGCAGGCAGGGGATCCTTTGTCGGTTGGACTGTACCAGCAGATGGACGTAATCAACACTGTTGCAGATGAATAAACACTGTTGCAGATGATGACGGTCGTCGGGGTGCAGGCCGGGGATCCCTTGTCTGTTGGAGATGAACCTGGATGGGGTGCTCTTGTTAGTTAAACCAACACTAACAAGAACTCCGGATCAGGTTCAAATTTTGCAAATATGTGTTTGAAGATAAGGTTCATCAAGCACTACAGATGAACCTGGATGGTCTTAGTAGGGTTTAGGGTTTAGGGTTTAGGGTTTAGGGTTTATGTATGTAATCATATTTTGGGTCTTGGTGAATTAATGTAATGGTTTGTTTTATGTAAACTTTGTTTTATGATTAATGTAATGATTGTTATGATTAATGATTATGGTTTGTTATGATTATTGTAAACTTTGTGTTAGTATGGTGTATGATTATGGTTTGTTATGATTATTGTAAACTTTGTGTTAGTATGGTGTATGATTATGGGTCAAAATGGGTAAGGTTGTTTTAACAGGTTTGTTGGTGTATGATTATGGGTCAAAATGGGTAAGGTTGTTTTAACAGGTTTGTTGGTGTATGATTATGGGTCAAAATGGGTAAGGTTGTTTTAACAGGTTTGTTGGTGTATGATTATGGGTCAAAATGGGTAAGGTTGTTTTAACAGGTTTGTTGGTGTATGATTATGGGTCAAAATGGGTAAGGTTGTTTTAACAGGTTTGTTGGTGTATGATTATGGTTTCTTAGTGTTTGTCAATGGGTCAAAATGGGTAATGGGTCAACATGGGTGATGGGTCAAAAGGTTATTCAATGCAATCTATATGGGTCAAAATGGGTCATGAGGGTTTGTTTATGTAACAGGTTATTACATATTAATGGTATGTTTGACTGTTGTTGTTTATGACAGTTATGGTATGTTTGACTGTTGTTGATAATCTGTTATGTTTTAAGGATCTTGTATGTTGACTTTAATACAGTTTTTTGACCCATTTGAAAACACATATGAATAAAGGTTTTGTTAATGCTTGTTGTTGTCCAGTTTTTTGACCCATTTACACTTTGATTGACTTAGTGTGTAGTTTCAACCTTGTTGATGTCCAGTTTTTTGACCCATTTAGACTTTTGTCAATGGTTTGTTGTTTCTAATCTAAACACAGCTTGGTTAATGCTTTATGTTGTCCAGGTTTTGACCCATTTGAGCACAGATATACCATAAACTATGACAATCAAAATTCTGACAATACATAACCATTTCATAACAAGATTTCTTACATTTCATAACCAAAATATCTTACATTTCATAACCATTGTAAGTCCTTCAAGTACACATCATGCCTAACTATTCAAGAACAATAAACTACAATAACAAAAAAAACGAAGAAAATCCAACTAAACCAAAGCTTGCTTCTCAGTTTCCTTGATTCCTCCTGACTTTCATGAAGCTTTCGAAGCAAATTAGCAGTCTGAAAGTTGGTCTGTTCACACCAACCAATAAAACCACAACCGATTGGACATACAATAGAATCTTCTACCTGGGTTTTTTGCTGTTGTTGATGTTCGAATCATCGCCAGCATTCCACACCTACAATACACCATCGTTGATCGCCCTAATTTTTTTTTGCAGTGTAGATTGTGGTGTAGATTGTGATAAATTGTGATAAAAAACCCTAATTTTTGATCTGATAAAAACCCTAATTTTTTTTCGAACGTTATAAGGCAGGGAGATGATGGCTTGATGAAAAGACAATATTGCCCCTCACGTGAGGGGCACGTGAGGGACTTAACTGAGTTTTTTAACGGGGTTGGGTCTAAAGGACAAACGGTGTAACAAGTGTACAAAACAAAGGACACAGGGAGTTAAAAATTCAAAAAAAGGACAAAGGATGCAATTTCAGGTAAAACTAAAGGACAATCTGTGTAATTCTCTCTTGTTTTTATTATTACATGAGATATTAGCCATGACGTGTACGTAACTTGCATGGTCTACATATTAATCGTCAGTCAAGTGATAATTCACATAATTCACGTAATTCATACAAGCAGGCACTTCGCATCCATCACCATTTAATTGCACATATTATGATTATACATGTCACATAATTCACCAACGTTCGGGATACAGGATTCATGTGTGTGTTAAACAATACTTATCCTATTTAACACATATGTTAATAACCTCTAACATGTGTTAGGCCTACTTAACTAACCCTAGTTAAGTATCTACCCATGCACAAACTTAAGTTAACTAAAATATATCATGTAAGTTAACTAGAGTTCAGTGAAAGTATTAACCTGAAAATGCGGGGTGTCACAGTTGGATCATATCGGCATTGGATGTTGGGAATATAGACGACGATATTTTTTCACACCATTTAATCGAGCTGAAATAACAATATAAGTGTTGGTGAAGTTGCCATTGTTGCTTACTTCGGTGGTCGCATTGCCCCCGTCTGAACAATTTTGATTCGCTTTTGATGATTTATGGGGATGGTTTGCCAGAATTTGTTTAAGCATAGTAGGAATAATAGAATTCAGCAATTCGCAACCAATAACAAGCTTAAAATATAAATAATTTAGTCGGCATCGGCGAATTTCTTTCAAGAAATTCATGTTTAAGGCATATGATAAGCAGAGATTGTTAACTTTATTCAAGATCAATTTCAATCATGATCTCACTCTGATAATCATTAAGCTTCCAAAAACTATTTTCAAAGCTATAATATGATTGATCTCGATCTCATCTTAATAAAGAAAAAAAAAATTGAACTTTTCAACTCGTATAAGAAATTTTCAACTTTTCAAGAAAACATGTATGAAAGATAACTCATCAAAGTTACTTATATAGGCATTAGCATGAAAAATACACTAAGACTTGTAACTACATCAAAGTTAGGTATTCACATGAAATGATATATTTTTTCAACTTACATATATATTTTTGCAAAACACATTTTTATAAAAAAAAACATAATAAACACCCAATTGATCAAGTCTTAGGTTTACTTTAGTCAAAATAACCATTTTAACAATCAAAATCATATTAACACAAATCATGGCAAAATCACACAACACTTAGCATTTTAAGCATCATTAACACACTAATAAGTCCAAAAATGCAAGTTTTAACATGTTAACTCCCAAGTTTAATACAAATCACTTTGTTTAGCCTTTATAGGCACCTTAGGGTTGTTTTCATATGTTAACATACTTCACATCTTTCAAAATTCTAAATTTTGTGAAATTAGGGTTTTTAAGTGTCCTTAAACACATAAATCATGTTTAAACGACCTCAAATCATTCTAAACATGATTAATCACATTTTGAACTTAACTTAGCTTCATTTAGCGTATTAAAGTGAAAAACCTTGATTAACAACTTAATCACTTAGTTTTGCAAAAATTCAAGTTTAAGCATTTACATAGTTTAATAAAATGATAATCTAAACTGATGTGTTGCAAAACACATCTCTTTTCCTATGTATTTTGTATATTATTTGGTCAAGTTTTTATTCGTTTCGTGTCATTTTCATTATGTATTTATTATTTTTATTATTTTATAGGTGTTCGTGGAAAATGAGCTCAAAACGAAAGAATTTTAATCAAAACACGAACACTTGTGAAGAGGTAGTCATGGACGTTGGAGCATAAATAAGGAACTATGGTCGAGCCAAAAACACCCGAATCGGAAATCCTACTACTACTAATAATAATAATATAAGATTTATAAATTATAAATTCTTTTATAGATAGTATAGATAAAGTGTGTATTACACATGTACTATTGGCATTACATGTTGTACATGAAGGGTATAAAGGGAAGAAAATGGCTAAAGATTAGATATTTGTGAAGGAAGATAAAGTGTGTATTACACATGTACTATTGGCATTACATGTTGTACATGAAGGGTATAAAGGGAAGAAAATGGCTAAAGATTAGATATTTGTTAAGGAACCCTTCAACTCCCATCTTAAAATGGTGGTAAAATGACTATCTTAGCCATCTCTCCTCCTTAATAAGGTAACATAGATAATAATATAATATTAAAAAGAAAAAAAATAAACTTGAGGCCCAAGTCCAAATTAAAGTCACGAAAAAAAAGATGGTGCAAATTATAAATTAGCGGCACATATTATTTGAGGATTATTATTTTCGAAGATCATCACAGCCGTCAAGAGGAGGATGAACACAGCAGCACTAATCGACGGTTAAAGAGGAAAAAGAAGGGGAGGCAGGCACGGGTTTAAGATTGAAGGCTCGGGTTCGATTACTAAAAGTTTTAGTTCTTATATTTATTTTGTGTTCATGAATATTGAGACCATGACTTTGCATATTTTTGAACATTTGTTTTTATTGTCTTTCATATGAATACATGTTAATTTTATAGTTCTCGGTTCTGGATTTATTTTTGAATGGTTAATATTTTGGTAACGATTTGGTTGGTGTTTGTTATGATGTGTGTGCGTACCTAAGTCTAATTTATTATTTTTGATAGTTCCATAATCGTCTTAGTGAATGTCTTTCATGTTTGGATGATTATTAGGGTTGCTTGCTTTGTGCTTGTAGCTTAGTTTATGGTTTTGTGCACGAAAGCCATAGGAACTTGATTAGAGAATTTAGAGGACTTAGGTATTCTTCCATTCTTGAGACCGGGAGGTGATGGAATGTTGGGTTGTCTAGAGCTTTAGGTGTTAGGTTTTGGGTGAGACCGGGAGGTGATCCTATCATAGTTTTCTTTAGTTTCTTGCAATTCCAAGTTATAGTTAACCCAATTAAATTACTCCTTTACATCTTTGGGTGTATTGTGATTAGAGAGACCGGGAGGTGATCGAGTCATTAGAGTACATTTACATTCTTAGTGAGGTGAGACCGGGAGGTGATCCGAGCTAGATAGCCAGTGTTTTATTCCTTAGGATTCTTTGGGGTGTGTTGGTGAGACCGGGAGGAGATCTAGCACGTCTTAGGGTTTCTTAAGTTATCTTTAAATCTGGTAGCCATTCAGCTTTCCATTACCGAGAGTTGTGAGTTAGCATGTAGGATTCTTGACCTAGTTAGTTGCCTTCCTATCCTGATATTTTCCTCAGTTAACCTTGCTGTCTGTTTATCTTATTTAATTATTTTATTTATTTTATTTTGTTTTAATCATTTATTTAAAAAACCAAAAACCATTTTAAATCATTTATTTTAAGTCTTAGTCGAGTCTAGTTTTGTTTTCTATTAGTGTCCTGTGGGTTCGATACTCGGACTTACTTAGTCTGTACTGCATTGATAGGTATACTTGCATGTCGTGTGGTCTATTTTAGTTGAGTCTGTTTTATATTACTAGGTGTCTAGGTTAGTTTATTATTTTTAGACCATACATAGCACATCATAAACTTCAAAACAAGTTTGTTTTCACAAGGTCAACTTAAAAACAAATAATCATTGTTGGTGGTGAAAATTTCAAGGATAAGTTTGTCAAATATACCGAGTGTACATCCTCAGGATAACTATGATGCTATTATGTTCAGGATATAATATTGTCTATTATGTATCTCCTAAGTATGACTAACGGTCCTTGACTCAACTAATTAGCTTAAGACTCTGTCTAGAATAAATCTCAGTAGTTAGTTGATACCCGTTAGAGGTCGTGGGAAAGAAGAAGGAACTTGCAACGGCTACTTGGACCTAGTCTTTACTATATATATATATGCTAAGTATCCTGAAAAAACTCAGTTGAGATGAAAAAACTCTAGAAACCCATCTAAAGGTTCACATCTTTCCACGTATTCAAGTTTAAAATCTTAACAGCGGACATATTTGTCATTTAACATTTTTTGGTTGTCTCTTCACTGACAAGTTCACATGCTCTCTCCTTTAGACCATCCGGTGTGGGGGGCGGCATAGGAGAGGCATGGCTATGCCGGCCCTCGCTACACCACCCCCCTGGGGCGGCATGGGCTTAGGGGCGGCATCAACGGCATTATTTTGCCGTCTACGCCGGGCCTGGGTTGGGTGGTGGGGCCAAAATGCTTAGGTGGTGGGGCGGCTTAGGGTGGGGGGCGGCAACCACACCTTGTGGTCTTATATAATCACTTTTCTTGTCACTTTGAATCTTCTCTCTCACCTCCAGTGCTATCATTTTTTTTTTAACCATGGCCACAAAGTTTAGAACATCAGAAGTTGAAATTCGAACTAGATTTAGAAGCCAACGGCTGAATAGGGAAATGCAAGATGATGGCGGAAACCCAAAAAGGGACTTATAAGAGCTTCATCGGACCATCGAAGCCTTACGCCACTCGAACCCATTGCCATCAGATCAGGTTCTCGATCTTCTCCGATGGACATATCTTCTCCATCTAAATCCTCATCGGCAACCACTCCTACAACTGGAAACCTCCGCAACCACCGTCAATTTCCTACACAACCGTCGATCTCCTCCACTCCTTTCATGAAGACGATGGATAAAGTTATTTTCATCTCCACCACCGTCAATTTGGTTTTTTTTTTCTAGACAAATCGAACAGGCAACCATTCTCTGGTTTTTTTAATGGTGATTTGATATAACCACAACATTATTTAGTTATATGTTGACTTATAAACAATAAATTCAAATATAGTTTTGGTGAATGATGGATCGTGTTTTCTGTGGATAGAAATTTGTAACTTACATTTTGCATAAAAAAAAGATTTTTAGCTAATATGATTAAAAAAAGATATCTATCAATCAAATCTCTTTCTAAATCTTCTAGATTCAAAGTTGTATAGGCTTTGGTAGAGATGAAGTGCATTGGAAATATAAGTTATCACCTTTAAAATATTATTTTTAACCATGACTCTTATAATTGATAAAAAAAACTTTGAAAATTGGTGTTGGTAGCACCCATTAATCTAGAATCTAGATAAAAAAAAATTAGTATTGTTATTACTTTGAATATGGGAATGATGATATGAATATATTATAAGATAGCATATTTATATAATATATTAAAATTAATGATACTAATATATGATGAAAGGGATTAATTTTAGCCCAGTATATTCTGTTTCAATTATATATGACCCTCTTTTTGTGTTTTGGAGATATTAATGAAGACAATATTAATTTAAGGATAAGATTTGAGATTGGCATATACGAGGAGACAACAATTAAAAATAGTTACAAAATGGTTACATTAATTTTTACAAATGTTACATTTGGTAGCTACATATGTAACTTTGCATGTTAAAGTTACATATGAAGTGAGTATTTATGAGAGATAGTTACAGATAATTTTACACATATGCATATCACTTTGTATATTACATACGAAACACCAATTATAGAACAAATAAATTAGATTCATTAACAAATGGGTACATATTTAACAGAAATTAATAAATGGGTATATATATATATAGACAAAATTACACGGATGGTGCCTCTGGTTTTCATGTAATAACGCCTTAAGGTACTAAGCAACTTTTTTAACTTCTTTAGGGCCCATGGTTTAGTTTTTGTAACAAAAATGGGTATTAAGGTTTCTTTTTGTAACAATGTTGGGTACTAATACTAACTATCGTTAAATTTTCTGTTAACTTTAGTTAAAGTGATTAAAATGCCTTTTTATAAACTAGAGGGGTCATTATGTAATAAACTTCATTTACAAAACCCTTAGTACCCAAACATGAAACTTTAGATAAACCATAGGGACTAACCATGTAATTAACTCATTATTTTATTAAATGTATTTATTTTTAAGATTTATAATTAAATAAGGAATATTTAATTAAAACATATTGTTTTATTAAATATATTTATCCCATTATTTATAAAAATAAATACACTCCTAAGGCAGATAAAAGGTTCTAAATGTTATTAACGAGTTGACGTAAACCCGCACGTTACAGCGGAATATTGATTATGCATCTAGCATTTAGTACCAGCATATGGAATGCGAAAATTATTAAGTTAATGCAATGCATTCTTTTGGTTATCCATTGGTGATAATAACACCACAATAAAGCATTTATTTTTAAATTTCTAAAAACTCAAATCAGCTTATACGCAAATAACAAAACTTAGTACTGGTATGTTCTCATATCCATTAAAATATTGAATTTATCTACTTCATTTTGGTAACGTGAATGCTATCAAATGGGCAACATTAAAAATTGGACAATAATACAAACCCTGTTAAAACTCACTTTATTTAAATTGTGTAAAATCTTTTAAACCATTTGACCAAAATATGTTTTGACCTATTACTAACCGATCATACGCAATTGTTCACCACCACATGTTTCAAGTTGCAAACATGTTTAATCTTGTATGCATACATCATAGTTTTATAATAAAAACCCATTTGTTAATAAAATTTAGGGATTACAAAAGAGGCGGGTATAATCTGAAGCAAAATATTATATATCGAACAACTTTCATTGATAATTAAAGGGCAAATTACATAAAGATAGCAGGTAGACGGGAAACAAACTTTGAATTTTTAATCAAACCTAATCCCAATTCACATGTTTAGGCGTCAGTATGGTTGGGCTAGCTGGAAATTAAGGGGGTCCACGGTGATAATCATCAACGGCATATAATGTCTTACCATGAACAAACATTAAAATCAAACATAAGCATATATAATTTAGAAGACTAAAAAAAAGACATGTGGACATTGAAACTTCTAATGTAAATATAACATGCTGTAAATCTAAATTAATTAGTGTTAACTTAAAGGAATTGAAATTGTTATTGTTATTGGGGTTGTTCTTTTTCTGTAAGTGTAAAGTAGGCATGAAAATGCTAAGCATATTAGTACAAAATAAATTGACAATAATAAATAAGAAATAAAAAACAAAGTGATTTAAAATTGTATTAAAAAATGTTTAAACTAATTTAGTCGATGAATATATTTAATAAAATAATGAATTAATTATAAATCTTATTTAATTATAAATCTTAAAAATAAATACATTTAATAAAATAATGAATTAATTACATGGTTAGTCCCTATGGTTTATCTAAAGTTTCATGTTTGGGTATTAAAGGTTTTGTAAATGAAGTTTAATACATAATGGCCCATCTAGTTTATAAAAAGGCATTTTAATCACTTTAACTAAAGTTAACAGAAAATTTAACGACAGTTAGTATTAGTACCCAACATTGTTACAAAAACAAACCTTAATACCCATTTTCGTTACAAAAACTAAACCACGGGCCCTAAAGAAGTTAAAAAAGTTGCTTAGTACCTTAAGGCGTTATTACATAAAAACCACAGGCACCATCCGTGTAATTTTGTCATATATATATATATATATATATATATATATATATATATATAGGGAAATTATAAACTGAAAACCCCCTTGAGTTAAGAAAACTATGAAAACCCTTGTAAAAACGAACTAAAATTTATTATTTTTTTTTGAAAAAAATACAGAAGGTAACATACATGTATTAAAGCGTTTTGGGCAAAAAAAATAAAAAAAAAGAGCCGATAGAATATTTTAAAAAAAATAAACAAAGTTTGTGCTGTTACATATGTAACAGCTCTGTTACATATGTAACAGTGCAAATTTTGTTTATTTTTTTTTAAAATATCCAATCGGCGTTTTTTTTTATTTTTTTAGCCCAAAACGCTTTAATACATGTATGTTACCTTGTGTATTTTTTTTAAAAATTTTTTTTTTGATGGTTTTTACAAGGGTTTTCAAAGTTTTCTTAACTCGAGTGGGTTTTCAATTTATCCTCCCCCTATATATATATATATATATATATATATATATATATATATATATATATATATATATAGGATCCGGATATTTTGAGAACTCCCCTGAGTTGCGAGAACTTGAGAACTCCCCTAAACCAATAATAAGGTGACACATCATCAGTTTTCTATTATTTTGCCTTTTTTTAATCAGGGGCAAGATAGTCTTTATACATAAGTCTTTAAGGACATTTTGGTAATAATAACACCCCACCCCACCCCACCCACCCACCCACCTTTTTAAATACTAATAATAATAATAATAATAATAATAATAATAATAATAATAATAATAATAATAATAATAATATTAATATTAATAGATCTCTCTTCTCTCTCTCCGTTGAACATTCAGTTCGATGTCACATCTAAAAACATCTCCGATATAAAAACCTAGCACCTCGATTTCATTAAAACTTTCACCATGAAATCCGATTCTAAACAAATCTATAGATGATATGTTCATATTATATATCAACGCTTCGGTTATCAGCACTATTATCAATCATTACTCTAGAATCCTAGAAACTACCCTCACCCGATCAATATCACTGCCCAACCTCAGTATATCATGTTCTTAATTCCATATGAATAAAGCATATGTTAAAGTATCCCATATTTAGGCAAGATTTTGTAGTCTACTAAGATCTTTTAAGTTATTTATCCCAACTTATGATATCTTGAGTTTTAAAACTCCGACCCGAATATTAGGTCCCATAGATAATCTAACGACATGTTAATTTCTAGAAATTTATAAGTGTCCCCGTGACAAATTAAGCTTTCAAACATGAAGTTAATTATTTATTCTAAGAAAATAAAGACAAATATGTATATCCTAGTGTATATCTATTTTCTTCGCATCGTTCAAATGAAACTAGGCGTTTAACCAGGCGCCGCGTTGCGGCGCTTCAAGCTGAGTATAAAATTTAACCTTCTCACGAATAGAGATGCTATCTTGATTGACTCCTAAAGATACGCCTAAACTTCCACTGGATGCATGTAGATAAAGGATTAATAAGTCTTGTGTAGTAGCTTAAGTCACGTCAACATACAGATCCAGTGTACCTATAACATTAAAAACAAATCATTATTTAAGAGAATAAAGATCAGCACATCTATGACCTTCCAACCTCCTCTTCTACACTGCTGAAAATTTCCTTGAAACAACATGCGTAAAATATATGACAACAATGCATTTATATCATACCTAACTCGAAAGCATCTTCCAAATGTTTAAAAAATAAGTCACTCGGTTATATTATCATGTACAGTTACAACAAATTAACATGTTGCAAAATATGTGTTGATGGGTTGACGGTTACCTGCGCTGTCTGCTGCTGAAATGGATCGCCAAAGCATGTCGAACGGGTCGCCCGTCTCAAATTTGTAATAAGAGTTTTGTTCCCTGTGAAGTGGAAAACAATAATTGGTAAAACATGATTAAAGTCGGTTAGTCATGGAGTTTAATCATTAATATTGAGTTTCATTTAGCAAAAAAATTACTAAGTAGTAAATCAGTAATAAGCATTAAGCAATTTATTAAACACTTTATGAAGCAAGGAATTACCTTATAAAACAGAATGTGTCATTAATTTCAACTTCATGATTTACAACTATGCTACCATAGTAGTTCATTAGGAACACTTACCCATCTGACTTTTACCTACAAAACACAACTCTTAAATCAAAGGTAAGTTAGATAACAGGAAAAGCTACCTGAATACATGTAACTTTCATGTCACTAAATGAGGTTTCTAATATTTAATAGAAATAGCATAGCATGAACATGTAGCAAATAACAGTAATCAGTTTACTAATCATATTAAATAAAAAAGATTACCAAATACCATGCTCATCATCATCTTCACGCTTCCTCTTACTGTAACCCAGATCCAAACCAAGTAAAAATTAGCATAAGTCAACAACACAACAATCCAATGAAAAAAATCCATGGAACCCATTAAAAATAAACTATTTAAAGTCAAAAACATCATATAAAGAACATGTGATTAACATTAAAAACAACGTAGCTAACAAATTTTCATCAAAGTTTCATTAACACTGACCTACGCTGTTAATCGGTGGCATGAGGCCGGTCGAAGCCGTGGTAGCTCTGTTGTTTAACCAGCCATGCCGTAGCACACCAACTCAGCGGCGTCACCTACATCCCTGCCGTAGCCACCCCTGTCTGTCCGTCTAGGGTTCCGATCGAAGCCTAACGCTGAACCGCCCCTTCTGTTTGAACCCATAACTTAGCCGCCGTCACCCCACCTCCCTCTACAACCTAGCGCCGGCTGTTTACTAAACCGAATCAGATAAGAAGAGATTGAGGTGAAGATGAATATTAGGTTCAAATCAGAAGCAGGAACTTACCTTGAATTGTAATTGTTGATGATGATAATGAACGATGATAACAAAAGATAAGAATACAGGTAAAAAGTGGAGCAATAAAATGACGAAAGTATCCTTTATAAAAGACAGGAAAAGACGGAGATGCCCTTTACTGTTCAAATGACCGTATGGTTAAATATATATAGAATTATTGGAAATCAAGTCCGAAGACTTGAGAATCCAGTAAAAATTTAAGAAAGCATGAAAGTGTAATATATCATTACCTCTGTTCTAAAAAGAAATTCTGAAAATCAGACCCGTTCATGGCAGCCTAAAACTTGAAATAAGAATCTTGTTCATAACCATATTCATCAGTACATAGAATCAAAGATGGCTGCATGTCCTCTATGCAACCCCTGTGGCAAAAAGAGATCCGAACCCTTATGAGAGGTATATCCGGACGCTTCCCACAGGATTCCGTGTAGGGACATAGGATACTATAAAGGAAAAGGTGCCCTATCCAATGTTGGAGAGAATTCTTGTACTTCCCAACAAATGTTGCCAATACCTTAAAGATAGTATCAGGTGATCCTTTAGTTTGGTCAACATAATATCTATGTTTTATTCGATACAAGAATGGTCTATTCTAAAAAGTATCATTCCTGATCACTATCTTGATTATCAGAAGATTCCACTCCATGAATCTCTTGAAATTATTTCTACGATATGGATAATGTTTTATAAAGATCCACTTATACGGTTATTCATTTGAAATTTCTGCGAAGTCTAGTCTCAACCCGAATATTTATTACAGATCGAAAATATCTATAGCTCGCTGCTCCTGAAAATATTCGTTTATACTTATCAAACTCTAATAAGCCGATAGATTATAGAAAACAAATCTCATGATCTAAGGTTATAATATTTATACGATTTTACGTGCCTACGACAATCTTATAAGTGATTTTCCAGTTGTTCATTTTTAGAATATATATAAAAGAAGTTAAAAACTTATAGAAATTAAATAATTCCAAGAATTAACCCATTCAATTTGGCTATAGAATATTCGTTATTAAAGTACAGAATATATTTCAAATTGTATTATAGAATGTAAAAATAATTCAAGATACCGTATACTATCGTGAACAACCAGAGATAATTATTTATCAAGCAATTATTATATAAATAGAAAAGGATAAAGATATAACGATATCTTAACAATACCAGAAAATTCGTAATATAAATCAGTATAGCCAGAAAATTAGGCAAGAATAAATTATCATAAGAATTACAGTTCGTATAGACATGGGAGGTATATACATTAAATGATTACTAGTAAGTGGTACCCGCGCTTCGCTGCGGGTTTGTTTTCATAACATACTATGTATACTAAATACTATATTTGTAAAACAAAACCATGAATTGAGGGGGGGGGGGGGCATATTCATTAAAGAAGATAATGTCATTTAACCTTTTGGTAGGAATGAGAGTACACACAACAACTGCCCCTTTGAAGTTTATTACATTGTACACAATTAGGAGCCATAAGCAAACTTTATACAACATTTATTGGCATTTTTGCAAATAACTATTTGGACAACTTCCGGTTCTTGATGCTGATTATCTTACAAACACCGCAAGTATATCGTATGGCATGAGGAAACGTCTAAAATTTGTATGTGACGCAATGTGACTTTATATTGTGTATCGATTTTAATGTGCTTGGTCCACAGATGTTCAATTGGTGCTCATGTTGTCGAAATCCACCTATGGTAGCTTTGGTGAGCGGTGAATGTAGTTTGATGTGTATTATGAAACATGAAGCTGGCAAGTTCGACTATAATATTAGCCATCAGTTGGCTAGCCATCTCCATATATGTTGCCTTACCATTTTTATGAAAGACCAACAAAAACCCGATCACCCAGGTAAATCTAATGGTTAAAGGTACCCATGCCTGAGAACGCAGACGACACTGTTGACCCGACCCACCGCCATTTCAGAGGAAACCTGCTACCCAAAGACTCACTATGGTAAAACCCCTAGCTTAACCTAGAAAATTTTTGTTCCCTGTGTGACTACACATGACCTCCACATTCAAAGATTATGAATGCACCAGAGGTTTGGCTTACCCTCCAGAAGACCAAGCTAATGAACTTTCCCCTAGGAAAACACAATATCCAAATGTGGATCTTTGAATTGTGAGCATGAGCTCAAATGGACATCAAAATATGAAGTGAGTTGTGTGGTGGATATTGAAGCATAAAGTTTATGATGGTGTAATTTAGCCGAGATAATAAATTAATTCATTTGATTTTTATAAAGCTATTGGGCCGGCTCTGCAATCTGTTTATTGAACTCTATAGATGGACCTTGGTTTAAAAATGCGTGATCGTCACATACCACTCCAAAACATATATCTAAGAACCGACAAATTGTCCAAACGTTATTCATCAAAAATATTCAAAATTTGTAGAATATACCCAAAAGTTTTTAAAGCAATAAAGACATAAACCCTTTTTTTACTGTTATCAGCTCTACCAACTGCATGAATTGTTTCAAGATCTAAGTGGGCGGTTAGTTTATACGTTAACAAAATCTGTCAAAAGGAATAGGTTGTGGTGGTAGCAACATTGACGACAGTGGTGGTGATGGTGGCGGTGGGAGTAGTGGCATGGTGGTGAGGGAGTGAGAGATTCCAATTCATTTGGTTTATTTTCTTTCAAAATTTCAAAGGGCAAAAAACCTGAGGAATTTATTCCAATTCCAATTTCACTCATTCTCTAGCCATAGAGGTTATCATTTGGACTCTAATTCCATTATATAAATTATGTGAACCAAACAAGTCATGAATGGATCTCAAATTCCAATTCCGTTAAAACTCTAGCGAGCCAAACACTCCCAAAGGGCTCTAAATCGAGTACAGTTCAAAGTTTTAAACAGAAAAAAAAATATAACCAGACCTCTTGCTTCATGATCAAAAGCTTATTCAAGGGAAAAGGAAATAAAACAACTTCATAGTCCCCAGGTCCAAAGAAAACATAACCTATTCGTGTGCAGTTATTAGAAGCCGTGCCTAATGATCAACTGAACACACACTCGTTACAATACCATTTTTTTGATAACTCAGTACTAAACTTTATGTATATATTACTCATATGTGTCCTCTTTTGATCAACAAAGGAATGCAGTTACCTCAGTTCAGTTGGCTCGATGATTCTCCATTATGATCTTCATTCTTCAATATCAAACTCCTGCTCCACATATTTAACCTGCAAAATAAATTAATTCAATAACCCAAGTGACAATTTCAACTTGTTTGCTTATGAATATGTCGCTCCAAGCAAAACCAACAAATTATTATAGCTAAAATCAAACGGATAAAATGGTTAAATGCTAAAGAAGAAAACGAGCAGCAGAACTGAATGAGTGTTACCTCTGGCACATAATGCATCAACATATTTTTGATGCCTGATTTCAGAGTGACCGATGAGCTAGGACACCCACTACATCCTCCTTGCATTTTTAGCTTCACAACTCCAGATTCTCTGGCAATAAACATATGGCAAATTTAGATGGGTTAGATCCTATATATTAATTTATATGTAATAACAGAGAGTCGAAGAAGCATACGGGTCAAATCCTATGTACTCGATATTCCCACCATCATCCTGTACAGCAGGTCGTATACGAGTTTCCAACAATTCTTTAATCATTGCAACGACATCTGAGTCATCCTGCAACACATGCCATGCACCATAAAACATCATGACATGGGATAAAAAAGGATTAAAATGAGAGAATAATACATACTTCATGAATAGTTGTATCCATAGAAGCTAAAGTAGCTGAGTCCAAAAACAGTGGCTTTCCAGATGAGTAAAACTCCATAATTGCTGCAAATACTTTAGGTTTTAGAAGATCCCAAGAAACATCTTCTGACTTCGTTACAGTTACAAAATCTGAACCAAAGAACACGCGAGTAATTCCTGCACCAATTGCATAATATGTTACTAGCCGATTACCCCGGGAAGGTCCCGGGGTTGAAAAATTTAATATGATTTAATAAAAAATGATAAAAAAAGAAAACTCAAATCACGAAAAGAGTAAATAACTTAAACATAATCAATCTTAGTTAAAAAACATTTATTTAAAAAGTTAAAAAAATAAAAAGCATAAACCATATTAAACATAATAAAGTATTAAAAGGATAACCTTCAACATATAATCATCTTCACGTAAATTAAAATATGTTACAATTTGATTAATGAATAACCTGAACACTTTGTGTTTTTTTCTATATGAATATAACCCCACAAAAAATAGTCGTTTTTTTTTCGTTTTTATATAGCACTATGGTACTCGTTGGAAAGATAATAAAACGCTCGTTAATTTGGTGTAATTTTTTTATTTAAAAAATCTCGAATATAAAAGATATTTATGTTTAAAAATTATGGGAGGAAGATAAGAGAGAAAAATTTAAATTTGTTTTTAAATTCTTTTTTCCTAAAATAACTCAATTTAATTTTAGTAATTGAGAATTAAGAGATAGAGAGATAAATTTAGAAAAATACTCAAAAACACTAAAAACACTCAATTATTAAGCCACGTGGCACTCTCAATGGGCATATATGCTTTCTTTTATATATATACTAGATTTTACCCCGGGAGCGTCCCGGGTAGAGGTGTACAAAAAAACCGGTTTTTTAAAAAAAACCTAAAACCTAACCGAAACCGGTTTAAAAAAAACCGGTTTTTTAAGAACCGGTTAAAAAAAAAAACCTATTACAAAAAAACCGGTTTTTTTTTTCAGTTTTTCAGCACCAAGGATGAACCGGTTTTAAAACCGATTTTTTTTTAAAAAAAACCGATTTTTTAAATTAAAAAACCGGTTTTTTAAGATAAACCGGTTTAAAAACCGACCCTAACCGGTTTCACCGGTTTGGGTTTTATTCACTAAAAACCGGTTTTAAAACCGGTTCGGTTTCTAAAAAAACCGGTTTCTAAACCTAACAAAAAAAACCGGTTTCTAAAAAAACCGGTTTCGGTTTTAAAAAAAAACCGATTTGTACACCTCTAGTCCCGGGGTTGAAAAAATCTAACATGGCGTGATAATGACCAGACATTCGGGATTGGAACCAAAGTTTAGTAGCTTAAAACCTTGTACATGGTGTAATAGAGTTCAACAGAAGAATATAGTAAATTACTATTTCCAAAAATATCGGCGAGAGACGCTTGTACTTAAAAGTTAAAATTTGAATTTTGCCAATCAACTAAAAAATACGTGAAATCAAATTTTGACCCATTATCAAAATAACCTGTAATCAAACTTCTACCTAAGTTTTACCCATGTGAAACATATTGCAATTGATTTGCATCAGAAGCAAACGAAACAATTATCATTGGCACCCGAAACACACTATGACCCGTTTGAGATTTGCAAAACTTGTTATACACTTTGCTTTTCTAATTATACTAAAAAACAACTCTGACTTTGTTATTTTGATTTGTTTAAGGGCAGGCTCGATAGTCATGTCCCGGTAAGTAAGGTGTTGTATACTCAGGTGTGGTTCGATAACCGAGTCTGGTCGATTTCAGTGATCAATTACTGTTAAATATAACAACAGACTAAAATAAAAGTGCATAAATTAGAATTTAAGTTATATAATTCAAATCGCAGCATCTTAAATTTTTTAAATCAGTCCCATACATCTATGTTTATTTAATACCTCTTGCAGTTTCCGTTTACCATTCTCAAGGCCACCATTTCTTCTCAACTGACATTGGGCACTTCCATAACATTCTGATGAAGCCTGAAACACAAACATGTAAGGATGTCAGGTGCTCTGTCTCATGATGTTCAATAATGAATAAGTAAAATCCTCCGGAAACTAAGATTATGCAAACATGGATTAGCCACACCACAACAAAAAGGGCATACCGCATACAGGTGTGCACACACACTTGAGGTTACACCTTTGAACTATTTACACAACCACAACATATTAAACAGAAATCAAACGAAACACCACTTGGGATATCTAAAACAAACTCATCTCCCAGAAGACACCATTTTTTTTATCTTTATCGTCTTGTGTCGATTCAGATGTCGACTTCAGGGGAATAGGAAGAGGAAGAGGGAGACTTGGTGAGCCTGAACCCACTGCTGCTACCATTGGCACTGGTGGCAAAGGAGGTGGCGAAACCTCCTGTTGCGTGTGCTCAGGTTGTGGATTATACACAAAAGAAAGGTCTCGGTTGGCCCCGAGTGCCACCAGCTCTTTCTCCTCTAGACCTTTTGGCGGGCCTAAACTGCTTCGATCGGGCTTGTGTTTTGCCAATGCATCTTTGAACTTCTTGATCTGTATTATCATAGTAGTCGAGTTCAGATAATCATCGTTTAACATTATAAAAAAACAAAAATAATAATAAATGTACACGTACGGTAGCATTGGTACAGCTAAAGCTACAAAGACGACCTTCGGCCCCTCTATAGAACCGAAAGAATGGAAGAACATGAACATTGAGACTATAACACATAGATTTGTGCTCCTCATAGTTCACTTGCAGAAACTGCACGTCCGGATTCATCTCTGCTAATTGACATAACTACAAAAATCAAAGAAAAAAAATATAAAAACCGAGTTATTATAAAAGATCGATAAAGTCTAATAAAAGATTTACCTTTGGGTGAAGAGCTCTGCAGCCACCACAACCAGGTGAAAATACCTGGCAATCATCAAATGACAATTTCTTCATCCGATCAAACATATCGAACAACTTATTAAACAGGCTCAATCATGAAGCAAAACAAACAATAATCGAATAATAATCGAACAACTTATTAAACAGGCTCAATCATGAAGATAAACAAACAATAATCGAATAACATATCTGAAACCCTAAATAATTATTAAACAGCGTCAATCATGAACATAAACAAACAATAATCGAACAACAGATCCAAAACCGATGAACCCTAAATAATGAAAACACCTAATTTATCGCAGAAGTAGATCGGACGAATAGATGAACAAAAAAATCCTAACAGCAATTATCATAATATGTTGTAAAGATTTGTTAAAAGATGAAGAAAATCGTTATTAAAAGTAGAATAAATTGAAGATGTAATCAGGAGGATGAACGAAAAAATTACCTAGGGTTTAGAGAAAAGAATACAGGGTCGATGCATCTGGTGTGTTATGTTTAATTCTTTTTTTTGCTTAAATATGATGTGCCACCTAGGATGACACTTGGCACTCTCAAAGGGGAGATTGCCTCCTTGACTGCCATGTCATCAAAATGGCTTTCTTTTATTATATATATAGATATATATAGATGTTAGTTCAACGATCTAGCCATGAATATAACACGAGATAAGCTCACCATCAATTCCATAGAGGTCACTTGCCAGTGGTGAACTCATAGCCGTACGAGCATTTGGGAAGCCTGCACTCCCAACTTCCATCACTGGCTTCCCGGGATAAAACATTAAGGATAAAGGATTAGGAGTAGATTGTGTTTCTATAAACATGGTCCTCCTCTGCCCTGCCCAAACCAATCCACTTTATTTAACATGAAACATAGATTCCATCAATGAAACACATAGGAGTATCTACATCAGATTAAGAACTAAACAACATTATGTTCCTGACCTATTTTAAGCATCTGAAACCAATTATCCAGCATGAACTACTGTAATCATCATTATGTTCCTAACCTTTATAAGATTCATATTTCTCCAATCATTAAGTAAATTGTGTTTTAGCATTTGTTACATAAAGCTCAGCATCCAATGAGTAAACTTAAATTATATAGCCAGCAACTATTAGTTACATGTATAATATATGGAAAAAAATGTGAGCCGACACTTAAAATAGAATTCATAACAAAGTATTACCACATCAAAGCATAAAAACAGATAACAACTAACAACATATATGAAAGGCATTTAAATACAAAATTATAACGATATATATAACGCGCCCCAGGGATGTGGGACATTTTTGGGCGTGACACACCGGCCCACCATGTGTGTGTGTGTGTCTTGGTGGTTTGGGGGGGGGGGGGGGATAACACATAGCCTTAGTAATTACAGCAATTAGATCCTTACTGAAGGTGTAACCCCTAAATCAACACGTCGGGAACAATACCCTCTCAAATATTCCGATACATTGGGTCACAGGGAGAATTCCCTCACTATAGCAAGGCTAATGAATGGGTAATGGCCGAACTTGTGCATAATTCGTACACACTCCCTATCTCCTGCACTGCTGCAACGCCTTTAGTCCAACATTGAAACCATTGTAGCAAAACCTACTAAAATCCTTTTAAGTATCCATTCTTGTTCTTCAACTCAATTTATCCAAATAATATATCCATGGTTAAAGTATTTATCTCCCGTTAGTTAAACTTTGATGTATCATGACATCTTAGATTGAAAAGTGGCTTTCATTTACTTCAAATCTGTTTTCTTTTACAGGTGCACTATACTTGCCATTTTCTATGAGACATTTTATCTCTCTTTTCCCAGATTGCTTCTTAGGTGAAGTACTTGCTACTTCATTTCTGTTTCATTAATCAGCTATGCACAGTGAACATTCATCGGCTTAGATGTGCTACAGAACCTAAAGAAACTTAGGCTCGAGAAGACCACACGTGCGTAAGACCACACGTGCCTACACACATATTTTCTTAATCCTCAACCTCCCCAGACCTTAGCAATAGGTGGGATAGGTGGGTGAGATTGTTGTTGTTGTTATACGTTATGGTAATGTTTAAAGAAAATACCTTTATGTCAGGCATCCCTTCAACCTGAGAAAGCAACTCGAAGATTTTCAAATCAAAAGTTCCGCTTGCACATCATGTTTCATATCCTGCCAGGATCAAAAGTAGTAAGGTTCCTGTTGCTTAAAAAAGCTAGTGTGTATAAAAAATATCTATTCGAGGTGACTTTGATTTGAACATGTTCTTTGAGTTTTAATTGAATTTAGATATACGATGCACATAATTAACTGTGTTCATTTAAAAATGCACCTGAAATAAAGGTATGATACATGAGCATATTCCTGAAACCGACAACCTATGAGCGGGTTCTGAATTGCATTCTGAAACTGATTATGAGCAACATCAAACATCGCGAGGTAAAAGGTGAATCCATCACCATCAAATAAAGTGAAAGATAAAGAACCACATCGCCAAATAAAGAACACGTCCAACATGGTAACACATTGACCGGTTGTGACGCAAAAGCTAGCGCAAGTGCCCCGCCATCACGGTTAACCGCCATCATAGCCTTGTCTGTGGCACAAATAACACACATATGAATAATCAATCTAGTGAACTCCACAGACAATTTTACAAAGAATTATTCAAAGCATTCATAAAATCAATTCACACAAATACAATAAAAAAGTTTAGATATCTATAGAAATCGAAAAAAACATTCATAACCTTAACGCTCGACTCTTGAGCCTTGAGGGACACCAACTGAAAGGTCTAATTAGGATTTATTAGGCATTAAAATTATGAATAGATAACCAAAATGAGTTTAAATGAGTAAAATAATATAAACTAACAATTCACAAATTAGCTTTTACTTAAGAATATATATGCGCATCAGTAGGGTTGCAAACAAATACATATAAAATTTTATTATTTAAGGCATGTTTTTCTGTTTATAGTTACTATATTTATTTTGTCATGCCTCTTTGTTGTAATTGCTTACATTTGGTTGTGTTAAATATTACTCTAACTTTATATTACTCATAAATGGCCAGTTGCCTTGCAACTTTAATGAAATGGATAAGTTCACATGAGTGTCAAAATCATTTTAATGTATCTAATCCATTAAAAGAAACATTCAATATCACACAGATATGATCGCTAAGTCAGTGCAAATTGGACAAAAAATTACCTTGACTCGGTCCAAAAATTTACGTATCAAACCGCTCAACGGCGGCGGTTCTCCAGCGAGCTAATGGAACGTCATCGTACCTCAAAGCATTTGGTGCAAAACGACAAACAAACACCACCCGTCCACCGTGAAATCATGGACACATGAAGCTGCAAAGCAACTTCATCGTTATCAATGATATTGGAAAAAAAAAACCCAAATGATATCATGAATAGAAAACCCAAAATGGTTGTTTAAACTTCACATAGGGATTTCATCGAGCACGTGGCGTGCATTTATCAAAAATATTATAGAAGTCTAAAATTTGATTTACTTGAGCCCCATAATAACAAGTTTATACAAGAATTATCTTAATACGAAGCACTAAATGGTTTAATTTTTAATTAGTACCTGCAAGGCGACATGGTGAAGATAGTAATTCAATACAAATTTATTTAAGAAAAGAAAACAAACCTATGTGGATTTGGAATTAGGAGATGAGGGATCAACAAACCTGCAAAAACAATGAAAATTGTAACTAACCAATATCAATTCAAAATTAAAGAAGAAACAAAGAACAAAACGGACATCATATATAAATGAAACGATTCTGTCAACTTAGCATAATCAGACATTAAACCTAAGATCATCAGATGTAAATATGCAAAAACATATTGATCATCAAAATAAATTCAATCGGTTAGTGGTGGTGATGTTCTATCAGGAAGGAAGGCAAAGAGGGTGGAGATGCTTACAGAGAGAAAGCACTTTTGTTATATTGAATGGGTATAGGGTAGCTTCAATCGTGATTTATAACATTCCAGAAACGTCGATTGTTTCCTCTTCCAATCATTAGCATTCATGGTCGATCCGTTACACTGGAATTGTTTCAGCTTCTCTTTGATTCAATTAACTGCTATTGATATTATGATGTGAAATAAAGGGTAGGATAGTAAATTTCTTTTGATATTGTGGAGAAGGAGGATGGTGAAATGTCAATACTACCCTTCAAAGTGTCTTAATTGTCCCTATTATGCCCATAATACCCTTAAGTTTCTTGCTTAAATAGGTTGTACATATTGCTTGTTAAGTTGTACAAAAATGAAAATTACCAAAGAGGCCATCACTCCTCCTTAATAAGATAATATAGATATAGATAAATATCAATATTTAAAAGAACTAATAGGGTATGGAGATATCATACCACCACAAGAAAGTTATAATAAGAATCAATGTAGCCAAAGGATTGGTCTAAGATAAATAATATTCCGAGAAACCATCGAGAATAGAAAGGCATTTTAAGTTTTATAAGCCTGATTTATATAACCATTAAAGGATAGGCTCCAGAATTAGACATCCAAAATTTTTAACCATATCAGTATAAGAATTTAGAATTTTCATAGAGAATAGAACATAAGAAAATAAGAGGGGGACAAGTTCTATAGGTTGGGGAGAACCTAATAATAAGTATTACAAAGATTATCAGAAATAATAACCAAAAGATATTTATAAGATAATTCGAATCGAATATCGAGGACGAGATTCCAATAGGTTGGGGAGAATGTAACACCCCGTTGTTAAGTACCCGAAATTATATATATAATCTATGATTAATTAACATAATTATCTAATATTATAACTAAGCTAATCCGGCCCAATGGAATCGGCCCAATATATCAAGCCCACCCGATAATAGAAGACCAAAACATATTAGCCGATAACAATTGGACTCTATTTGTAAAAGCCCAATACCCCTTCGGCCCACCAAGTCCATCCAACCCATGACCCATCCTGTCTTGTTCTTCTTCTGCTTAAGTGTTACGTAGCCCCTTTCTTGCATTTCATTAAATGCAGATGCATGTATCCTCACTGCTTGCTTGCTAGGCACATACATGCATATTATATGGACACTCATGTAGAAGCTTATCTATCAACATGCACATGACTCTTCCTTATCTACTTTCATAACACTCCACCTACCTATGGAAACCACCTGTCCAAATCTTAGCTTCATCATCATCATCTAATCATTACCATTCATGCACATAATATTATAAATACTCACTGCACATTTTTGGGAAGGCACCACATTCGTAAATAAATACACACATATAACCTGCACATCTCTACACCAATCATTATATCCTCCTCATTCATAATATTATAAGTGTATACTTTCAGTCTACAAACATACTACACCAACTCATAAAGAGAGGAGAGAGAGAGACGTAAGTGAGAGGGAGAAAGAGTACGATGAGATAGAGAGGAAAGCTTACGGAGGTGACCGGCTCCGGTCATCTTCTCTGGCTAAGTCTCCGGCGACCCGTCACCATGTTCACCGTATCCAACTCCAAACCCGGCTACTCTATGTTCTGGTACCAAGACACCACAAACCCAGCATCATTCTGTTCGACATAACTGACAACCCGACACTCTCTCCCACCACCTATATGAACCATTGATACCGTCCTATTTACCCCAACTATCACCACCCGTAAACCATGACTCGTATCCGGTCATCGTCTCCAGTCCCTGTTCGTTCACCTCCAAACAACCGGTAACGGTTACCGGCTCTGTTAGAGCGTCTCTTCGAACCGGTTGACCTTGTAGGCCGGTTATCCTTCTCGAGTCTCGATTGTACCCTTCAAACAACGAATATCTCATTTACGTCCATTGATCCCGTCACCATACGATGTTGTCTTCAAACCTGTTCACCTAGCTGAACCTTGTTATTATCAAACCCACACAATATTTAATATAATAAAGACCCAGTTGACTGTTCCAAACCCGGGTTATAACTCGTTTACAGTCGACCGTTGAACACCCGAAACAAACCATCCCTGTTACCTTTTCCTCCGGTGACCGGTTATTGATTATGGTATGCGACGTTCAGTTGAACCCCTGTTACTTGTAACACCCCGGTCGTAGGGCCCAGAATTCTTCACGCATTATTAGTCATAAATAATAATTATACAAACAAGGATAAACAATAAACGATACGTTTTTATACGGAATTAAAAACCGAGCTGTTATATATAATTATTATACATGAGCGTACGTTACGTAACCGAACTGATACTCGTTAACGAACCCATCCGACTCCCCGTGATGAGTCACTAGGGGAGGACACTTGTCCTCCCCATGGTATGACAACCCATACTAAAAACCAACAATGGTTTTCTAAAACCATTTAAGTCCACCATATATAAAACTCTTAACCCATCCAGTACTTGTTCATTTTGTCTATGTATTCAACAAACACACAACCATTTGATTATCTAGAGAGAGATCAGAGAGTGAACTAGAGAGAGAAAGGGAGACCGGAGGTCCTCCGCCTCAGGCGGTGCTTCGACAGCCAAACCCTACAATCACACCACCACCTACCACACTCCACTCGATTATTATCATGGGGAGAGAGAGACGCAGAGATCGAAAAGAGAGAGAGTAACAGAAGAGAGAGAGTAACAGAAGAGAGAGAGTAACAGAAGAGAGAGAGAGAGAGAGTCGGGTAGAGAAAGAGGGACACAGAGGAGGAAGACGCCGGCCCAAGCGGTTCCGGCAGAAGAAGTGATGACGGCGGCTGGAGTAGGGTTCCGATTAGGATTCTGAACAATAAGGTATAAAACCAAAATTTCCTTGATCATTGATATAGGTTTAGTATTATTGTTGGGTTAAGATGATTGAATGACTGTTCAGGTTTGTAATTCGGTTACCATGGATGTATAAGATAATATTCCAGATCTGTAGTAATTACTCGATGGGTTACAGTGACTGGCCGAAGGTTATCTTGGTAATGGGTTAGTTGTGTACAGGGGTGGAGGTTGGATTGTGGTGATGGTAGTATATTATGAGTAGTGGTTGTGATGGTGATGGGTTGTGGCTGTGGTTTGGATGATGAAGAATGGATGGTTGGTGGAAGAAGGTAGAGGTTGGGGGAGGAGCCGAAGGGGTAGGACCAAACCCAGTTGACTTGGTCAACAAAAGTCAACGGACAGAAGACTCGGTCAACAGAGGAGATCCGGGAGGTATCGACTAGAACCCGAGTCACATCTAAGTTATATTATTATACTCATTTCGCGTAACACGTGTGGGACTTTAGAGAGCATCCTAGACCCGGACTCGGCATGTTGAGCAAACCTATGTAGTAATAGATCTATCATGGGACACTTTGGCGATATTAATATTTGAGACTGGACATTGGACTAAGATGAACGAGAAGTGGGTCAATGTGTCTACTAATATGAATATAGTTAACTTATGATTTAAATAACAAACATGACTTGAAAGGAATTGTATAAATAAAGAACTAAGGAAAGTATAATACTGTTTATAATCGAGATAGCAAAATAAGGATATGGAGCTAATTATAGATAGCATTGAGTCGATGATAATTTGGACATTGGACCTTGGAGGACTTTAGATAACTAAATGTATGATCATAAAATATTAACCCGACACTTAGAGTTTGAAGGATTATAAAACACTACCACAATGATATTAGATATTTGCTCGTCGTTTATATCTTGGATATAGGACACAAGATAACTTAACTCGACAGATAAAAGTTGGTTAAAGGGCTACATGTGTACAACTAGAAAAGAGGCGTTACTGACCAATAATAGAGTGAACCAGATCATGACAACTAAAAGAACCTAAGCGTGCCCACACGTGTAACCGCGACATTGGTTACACGCACTAACACTTGTGATCATGATAGGATTTGGCATATAACGGACAAACAAGTTTGGGACATTGGAATATTATATGGCATGAAAGGTGAGTTCCGTGTACCAATCCCCTTTTTCTGTTTTAACTGTTTTGGGGTGAATGCATGCTTCCTTTTTATAAACTGTTGTGATGTGACAAGATACTGGCTGCCGGATTATACTGACACTCATTAACTCAGAGGTGAGCCGCTTAATATATGGGTAGTACTACTTGGGGAATCCCCCACGCACAGTGGACCCAGGACGTTGGGCCCGGGAAACCCTCCACTGAGGCCTGCGGACCGTTGCGGCATATATTATGCCTTGTAGATCTATAATGGCAGTAGATAGATCTAGTGTTAGGGTTGAGGGGTCACTTGTACATCACGTGTGTTAAACTATTTAAACTGTGTAAACTTGTTTATGAAATGATAAACTATTTTTGGATCCATTGAACTACTTACACGGACTCACCGGCATATTTTGCTGACCCATCTCTTTTTAAGCATGTGTTCAGGTACTGCGGATGATTGGATGGCAACACAAGGTATATGATAGCTAGTAGCGGATTAGAGGTTATTTGGTTAGAAGGTTCGGCTATATGTGTTGCGGTTAGAGCATCTAGAGATAAGCGGGATAGAGATTGGATCGACTAAGGGACTACACTGCTTCGACGACCGCCGCGCTTCGTCTTCGCATTAGATTTAGTTATATTTTAAATTGTATTTGTATTATTTTACGACTAAAACTTGTACAAATATTAAATATTAGTCGACGTTGCTTCCGTTGTGCAAATCTGTTACCAAACTATCGTAACGTCCAGGCCCCACCTGGTCGGGTTGTTACATTACTTACCATCGTTCGCCATGCGTTGGAATGTTATAACCGGTTACCTTTGTTCTGTTCCGGGTTCGAGCTCGTTCACTCTGTCGAAGTCAACAGAGAGGTTAGAGACATAGTTATCTATTATTATGTTATTATTATTATTATTATTACTACTTTTATTATTATTATAATAAACGTGAAACGTGTGGGACGATAAAACACGACAATATTAAACAACATAACGATAATAAACCGAGTAACATATATATATATATTTATATACAAAAGAGTACATATAAAGGATTGTCCCCACAGTTATCACGTGCCTAAGCATTGCACGCGCTTATGGTTATAAAACATATTAGGTACAATATTTGGAGAATATACCGTTAAGAAATAGATCACAGAAGCCTGAAGAATATAATAGAGGTGAGTACATGATCCTTTCCCCGTTTTATTATAAAGCTTTTGGGGTGATTACATGCTTGTCCAGTCGTTATCAAAGTATTTTATATGGTTTATATTATAAAAGTGTTATCGAGTTGTTAATAGAATATCATCGAATCATGATCATGTTATATAATAGAATTCGGTCGAATAGAAATCACGTAGAATGGATCCATTCGGTATCATAGAGTATAGACCCGGGCCGATTAGAGGCTACGGGACCATGTATAATCGATCTATACTCGAAAATAGAATGACCGGATATTTACATGCATGCGTAAATTATGTGTCGAAAAGGTTGTTTAAAGACTTTGGCATTACTCACTAGTATGAAAATACTAACGTACTTTTAAGCATGTGGTCAGGTATTGATACAAGATATTAAAGAGAAAGCTGACAAATAGAAGACCTGGATAAGAAGAGGATGCTATGGCTACATTTTATGTATTTCATTAGTATTGAAATTCAGTTTAATGTAATCATTACAATTAAACCTGTTAATGCTAATCCGCTGCGCCACCTGGGTCGTTACAAGGATATCACTCCTAGCTTAATGGTTAAGTTCCTTTTTGAAGGAAATACTCCTTGAGGTGTGGATGTCACTCCTATCTCAAAGATATATTCCTAAGATAAATAACATATAGAGGAGTGAAACAAATCACCAAGGTATGGACGTCACCCCTAACTTGGTGATATTATTTCGTTCGTGAGATACGAGTGCCTTCTTCTCCAAGGAAAATACCGAAAGAATAACGAGAAATATTCATAGTGAAAATATCTTTGAGAGAAATATAAGAAATAAGAGAAATATAAATGAGAGGACTCGTGAAAGTAAGCTTAGTTATAGACTAGGCTAAAAGGCATTCTAATAACCTAATTCCCTATAAGAACGGCTCTGATACCAATCTGTAACACCCCGTCCGATGGCGGAAACATCGGGGTGTCACGTAAGTGACGATTGTTCAATAGCTTATGGACTAAAAGTGTAAATATTGATACATTGATTAATTAGTTTATTTCATTGAAATGAAATACAACGATTCTAAATGCCAACTATCTGAAAAACAATGAATCTAAAATCTAAGCAAAATTCCAAAAGTTTAAAAGTCATCCCATAAATAACCTGAAACATGTATGAAAATAGTATATGTCAATACAAAATGTATTGGTGAGCATACCCGTTTGATATATATAGTAAGGTAAAATTTAGCAATTCATATGTAACATAGTGTTTGCAAAATGTAGTAATTGGTATCCGGGTCAAATCCACCCTGTGAAAGGAAAGAAGATATATATAGTATGCGCTAGTAGTAATGAAATACATAGCAATGACAAGGACTCTCAACAGAGTCACAAGGGTATATACCATAGATCTATATATTGAAATGCTAGGCCGTAACGGTTAATGATTTGACAAGTCATACACGTAATGACACAAACAACACACATAAGATTTGCTATCTTAGTAAAATGAAATAGAAACTGGATAGTAACTACATGAGTATCCCCAAAAGTAAAATGAAAAAGGGGAAAGATATACTCACCTTGTGATCTAAAAGTCGGTAATCCTGTTAACTTGATTCCTATTTATATAAGTCATGTCAATGGCCGATCTATTTAATGTTTCCTAAGTTGTTCACCCAACTTAGACTTCACACAACATTTTTCCATACAAATTTAATGGTTAGAAAAGTATTTATTTTTAAAATAATCGTTTTAAAACACGACTCGTTTGTGATCATACCTTGTCTTGGTCTGTTATATTATTATTTGTACACCAAAACCTTAGCACCTTAATTTCATGTTTATTTGTATACTACAACATACATAACACAAATCACATATAGTCATGCACATATTCTTATACTTATCGTATTTTACTCAGTTTTCGCATTTTTCAAACCAACTCGATAATAGTTTTAGTTTTTCAAGCATGACACAAGTATTATTTTAAAAGTTTAAAATCCATGCATCACATTTTCATCATGGATAAATATCCTACTCAAATTATCCAATCTTTTAAAATTTTAACATACAAGACATTTAATTCGTCAAATCGTCAGTTTTAAGCGGTATTTCGGCAGTTTCTTAAAATTCCAACGCGTGTGTTTAACCAAATCATGTAGGATTTCAATTATATACTTAAACATATGTTTTTATCTCAAAATACCCTTTTACAACCTGATATAAATCGGATTCAAAAATCGTTATAAAACTTGCCGAAATTTGCGTTTTAACCACATAGTCTTGCGTTCAACTTTACCATAATCATCTTAAAACATCAAGACTTGATATTTTTAGTCAAAACACTTTATTTACTGTATAATTTAGTGATTTTAAGTATACATGTGCAGGTCTTAATATTATCCCAAAAATTCACATAATTACACTCATAAATCATGCATCTTCAAGCTCAAAAATCACCCCTTTAATGGTGAATTAAAAACCTAATTGTTTTACCTTAGACATGGGTCATTGTAATCAAAATTTTGGGACTAAAGTTTCTGTTTTAAATCAGATTTTCAAAGTCTCAATAATCACATTTTGATCATGTTTTAACTATCCGCAATCATGTTGTATACACATATAATCATCATCCAACACTCAGATCATACATGCAAGATCAAAATCAAGTTCAACATACTCATCTATACACACATACATACATACGGCACACACACACACTCACTACACTCATCTCTATCATTATTGTAAAACCCTTTTTAAACCATTTAGTAAAAACCTTTATATTTTCTGAATTTGTGTGAAGAATCTAAGATGGAAAATGAACAAGAATCAAAAGAAAAATCAAGAGTTTCGTTTATACCTCTAGTGTTTTAGAATGATTAGGTTTGCAATAAAAGGCACCAAAACTTCAAGATTCTTGTTCATTTGCTTAAATCTTCATCACCACTACTAGAATTTGGATGGTTTCTTTAAGGTTTTTGAAAAACAAAAAGAGAGAGAGAGTAGAGAGAGGGTGGTGGGACGGTTAGTGGGAGGAGAGAGTGAGAGGTATTGTGTGTTGGATGGAAGAATGGAAGGGTTAGAGTGTATTGTTTAAATAAAAATGATTATGTAGGCTATAGGTGTGATGAGTCACTATTTAGGTTGGTTTGGAGCAGCCACAATCTCGACAACACACACACATAGGCTAGATGAATCATGTATCAAAGTATTATTATAATATTTAGTGGGTATTAGGTGTAGATTAGCGGGTATACTACTAGTTAACGCGGTACATGCCTTTAACTGTTTTAAATACCCGACACATCCAAAAATAATATTTTTGACTCCAGACATAATATTATACAAGCCAAGTTAATATTAGGTGCTATCTAGCGTAAAAGTGGTAAATTTTCATAATATAGGCGCGCAGATTGCGCGGTATCGTGCGTTGTGACTAAAATCACAATTTTTATACTCTAAATTTATTTCTCCATATTTTTCAACTAAATATGTTTAGAAATATCGGTTCAAGCATAAATTTCGAATTTCGGACTTAAGCGTGAGTATAAAACGAAATTTCATAATAATCAAGTTTCAAAGAAAAATAAGAACCAACATGCGAAACATAATAAATTTACAAGGACTAAACTTGCCAAAGTTTCAGAATGTAAGGGCTACGAATGTCACATCATGGGTGTAGAATAGTCCTAATCTTGACATGTGTGATTGTTTTATAGCAAAATGAATGTTTTAACATATGTTCGTGTCTTTTAATGTCAAAAGATAATTCTAACACATGTTCGTGATCATGTTAACATATGTTATGAAGGCATAGCCGAATTCTTTCATTACTTTTGCTTAAACCCGATTTTTTCAAGCATCCAAAACATCTTAGTTGTGTTATTAATGCATAGATAAATAACCGCAAGTGTGGGTGCTAGGGTGTTTTTACACAAATAATGCATAATCATCCTCAAAGTGTGGTGTAGTGTCGAGTACATTTATATGTATGTTTGATTCATAAATCGGTTTCTTGATAGTTATTTAAGCTGAGGGAGGTTTACAAGGCATTGATCACATTATTTGTGTATTATCCAGGCTTATTCTCGATATATTTGAGTGTGGTGAGTTCATGTACGAAACACATTTATAAAGGTGCAAGAGTGTGTTAGAAATCGGTATCTATCTATAGTAACAAAGTAATGCCTTCGAAATAACCATCTTTAAGGTGTTGTGTGGTCGGATACAAGATGTTCAAATGTCGAGTGCTGGGTTAATATGAAAGCCGATCGGTTTAAGTGAATAGAAATTGAGTTTGAAACTTAACAACTTACCTAGTGGAAATGATGGTGAATACCGAACGATTGGATCTTCTAACCTCCACTTGAGCTTCCAAATCTTCGAGTCCTAGTGCTTGGATCAAAGGAATGGGTTTGTTGTTCGGCCGAGGTGCATTATCAAGAGATTGGAAGTGTGTTGGTGTGAGAAATGAGATGGTTTACTCCTCTCCTTATATAGGCCAATCCCATGTGATGACAAGAACATTTGTGGCAAGGCAAACTATCTTGGGTAGAGTTATGATTCTTGATCTTAATCACTAAAGAGTGTAAGCTAGATATCATGCCTTTCATGCTTCCATCCATAGGTGTTTAGTTTAGGAAAGGTTGACTTGATAGAATGTTGTGTCATAGTTTGTTTTGGTGTGGAAAGGGTGTAAGTTGACAACTATCGATGCTTTTGCCTCCATAGGTGGCTTCGGCCGATTGTAATACAAGGGATTTGTCCTCTTTCATGATGGTGATTGATCACTTAAGCATCTTGTAGTTGATTGGTGCCTCAATTCCCAAGGAATGTTCTTGCATGGGTGTCATGACATTGAAAGGGACATGTGGGATATGGATATGTTTTCGGCAGATGGTATGGGACAAAAGAGAAGATCATGCTTGAATTGGATTGTGATCTTTCCTAGGTATTAACAATGATACAAATCAAGGCTCTATTATGGAAGCATAGGCTCAATGCCTTGTCATTTTCGGTCGAGATTATGGAAGGGCAAGGTTTGTTTGTTAGTTGATTAATCATAGTTATGGTAAGGCTCTAGTCTTAGGGAGTGGTGTAACATCCGGCAAAAAATCGATGTGTTTCCGTACGTAATTAGTATATGTAATTAACGGTTTAAGTGCATATTTAAATTAATTGGATTAATTTAGCCGTTAGAGAATAGCAAATTCCCCACATAATGCATAGGGTTGCATTTGTTTAATTAAAAGCACGGCGCACTCACGTGCGAATAAACTTGTCCGATACGGACGTTAGTGATTGCCCGGTAACAATTAAATAACCGAAAAAGATCCCGAATGCCTGGTAAATAAAATAAGTGGCATAATTAAAAAAATATAAAGTGTTTTGGAACTCCAAAACACCAAATGGTTGCACAAAACCAAATTCTCCCGGTAACGAATAAAGTGCGCGTACTGCACCCGATACGCGTATAAACTTATAAAAACACCCAACGAAAGCCTAACCAACCAACCAACACTTAAACTAGGCTATGTTTAAGGGTTACTAAAGGCTAATTTAATGTCCGGTTAACTCGTGATTAAAAACGGATTAAAGCCCGATTAAACCCAAAAATTTCGCGGTCAAACATAATGCAAGTTGCAAGATATTTTTGGACATGCACGGGGCCCATAAATATCCACCATAAATCCAGCCCCCATGACCCAAATATTCACCAAAATCTTTGTTACTTATCAAATCTTCCAAAAATCTAATTAAGCATGGAATGGTGAATATTTTATTTGATTGCACCATGCATGATTTTTATAAAATCTAAGATTTTCCATTTTATTTGGTCAAAAAAAAATTCATCTTCTTGCTTTTCCTTATGGATGTGAGCTTCAAGAACTCACACAAGTCCATTTTTCATCCATCATAACTCACAAAATCATCTCAAGATTATCCTAAATTCAAATCATTTAAGTGTGCTTTAAGCTTGGAGCTTAACATTTAGGAAGAACACACATAAAACCCAATTCAAATCTTGTGTTTGTGAATCATCCTTAGCCTTGAGCTAGTTGTAAGTATTCTCTACTTTTCTTTGTTAAATATGTATTTTATTATTTTTAAAGCAAGTTGTACATAGGGTTTGTAATGTGGGTTTTAAACATAAGATTTTGTATGTTATTACAAGACTAAAATGGATGTTTAAGAATTTGCACATGGGTTGTAGGTTGGGTGGTGATGCTATATTATTTTTGTAAGTTATAAAAATATACATACACATGTTTAAATGATGATCTAAGGCATTGTTTATAAATGTGACTTGAACACGACAAAAAGTGGTTTTGATCTTCATAATATGATCATCTAAAACAAGGAATAGGTTTGATCTTGTTAGAAATGAAAAATACAAAAGTTACATATTATAAGTTTAAGGACATAAAACATCAAGTTGGACAAAATGGACTAAATACACACTAATATACTTAATAATATCCCTAATGAGACATTTAAAGACCATAGATGATAATGGATCTTAATAAAAATATAAAATGACAAAGTTGATGTGTTAAAGTAACTAGTTTAATGTAAACTTGTCATTTTTGGAAGTCTAGGGATAAAATGTAACTTTTCAAAGTTAAAGTTGTGATTTGGTAACTTTAAAAGTTGAAGGGTGTAAAATGCTATTTTGAAAAACTTAAGGCTAAAATGTGACTTTTGTAATGTTAGTGTTAAAAATGGAAAGATGTAACTTTCCAAGGTTTGTTATGAAAAATAATTGCGAGACTTACAAATTGTATTGTTGAATAAAATGTTATTTTTATAAAACAGGATTTTATAAAAATAAAATTACCAAAGATGTTGAGCAAAATAAAAACTAAGGTTTTTATTACAAAATTGGTAATTTAAAGACTTGGTAAAAATTGTACTATAAAAATGAACATTTTTATATCTATGGGAATATAAAAATGTTGGAAAATAACCAAGTCTTGATATCTAAAAGTCTTGAGAGATACAAAAATATCCAAAGTAAAATATGTAGAAATTAATAGTGATTAATTTCAAGGAAAACATATTGTGGAAAGAATAACAAACTATATATGTTGTAAAGTAGGAAAAATGATATTACGACGTGAAGTAATTCTTCCTACAAAAACATATATATACAACTTATATTAAATGTGGCGTGGAAAATATATAAATTGACTAATCGGATATGAACGTGTTGTATTACGACGAGTTATTGGACAAAAATGCAAATCAGACGAATAAGTATATATGTATCGTATAACTTCCTACAAGATACGTATATATGTTATTGCGTCAAATGTGGGCATGAAAATATATATTTTATGAACTAAAATATACAAGATTAATTATGGGTGAAAAGTGTGTAACACTTTCCTAAGTGTTGGGAAAGTATTCGTGGGAGAATTAACGTTAAATAATCTACAACGATTACACGTTTAAACTAAGTTAAGTATGTGAACTTGACAACGTAAAATATGTTGTCGAATCGACAAGATCCTAGTATATTTATTTAGTGGGAAAATAAATATATGGTAAAGTGAGTCGAGTCGAATGACGGAAAATGTAATATCGAATTGATAAGATCTTAGTATATTTATTTAATGGGAAAATAAATATATGGAAAAGTGAGTCGAGTCGAAGGTTGTAAAATGTAATATCGAATCGACAAGATCCTAGTATATTTATTTAATGGGAAAATAAATATATGGAAAGATGAGTCGAGTCGAATGTTGGAAAATGAAATCTCGATCGATAGGATCCTAGTATAACATGGGAAAGTAATTATATGGTAAAGTGAGTCGAGTCAGAGATAATTTTATCCAAGTTAGTTAATATATGTTGAAACATATATATATATATATATATATTGAATAATAAGATCATGACGTGATTAAATCGGGCAATGATCTTGGTTCACAACGACGAACCTAACTAACTTTGAAGAAAATGTTAAATGATTATTAAATATAAGTTACGTGAAACTTATAACGGGGGTAATCCATCACCAACGGACCTAGGACACATGTTTTGAAAACGGGGAATTGTATTAAATCGTGTTGTTGGGAGTTGGGCGTACAACTTGCCGGTAAAACACGCGCTATAGGCTTAGTGACTTATACGGCTAGATAGCTTGTAGGTATTTTGACCTTGGGCTTGGCTATTCTCTATTATTTGTTGCACGCTACGATTAAGGTGAGTTTCACGGCCCCATTTTAAACTGTTTTTACGTTTTTAGGGGAAGAATATGTTTGTTAAAATGCTGTAACATATGGGAATATAATAAGCAGCATGACGGGTACCTAGGTAGCTGGAAACCACTTGGGGTAGGACCTCGCTTGTTTACTGTAACCATTAATTCAGGGATATGAAACCGAAGGAATATTTGGATAGTACTATTGGTGCCTGACGAGGCCCACCTCTGGTTGATTGCGTCAACCCGGTAAAGACACTACTTATATAAGACACTACTTATATTATACTTCCGTTACATGCTTGTTTTGAAATGTTGTTGTGATGTGTAACCAAAACCTGTGAACTCACCAATATGTATATATTGACGTCTTTTTAAACATATCTTTCAGGTAATGAAGTGTTGAATAGGTATGCGGCTAGTACGGTGGAATTTGGGATGTCGGACACTTGTCGGGGGTTTCAACTATATTTACCATTGGGTTGGGACATAGACGGAAAACCCCATGTTTGAACTTCATGTATGTTGTTTTGTGTAAGGTTTAAGACAAGGTACTTGTAACACCCCAACCGATGGCGGAAACATCGAGGTGTCACGTAGTGACGATTGTTCAATAGCTCATGGACTAAAAGTGTAAATATTGAATACATTGAATTAATAGTTTATTACATCGAAAAGATATTCTAGTTACAAGGATCTTAAAGCGACAAGTCTAACTAAAATACAAAGAAGTCAAAATATAAATCCAAAAGCTTAAAGGAAGCGTCTCAAAATAACCTGAAACATGTACAAAATAATTTTGTCAATACAAAAATGTATTGGTGAGCATACCCTGTTTGAATACATATAGTAGAAAAAGTGTTTAGCAATTCATGTGTTGTATACCGTTTGCAATTATGTATTTAAGCAGTATCAGTCAAAACCAACCCTAAGACAAGACAACACTTTGAAAACCATTTTAGTATAATGAATCACAAGACAATGACCAAGGTCTCTCAACAGAGTCACAAGGGGTATATACCATAGTACTATTCATTGAAATGCAAGGCCACAACGGTTAATGATTTTGACAGCCATAGATACACACAAATCAACATAAAGCAAACACACATGAGAATTGCATTTAATAACAGAATAACATTTAGTCATAGTGTACATGAATAGCCCCAAAAGAGTAAAACATGAAAAAGGGGAAAGATATACTCACAGTTTTGCTAAGCGTATCCAATCCAACAAAACTTGTCACAAGATTAATTTGGGAATTCCGAAGAATTCAACCTATACGTATAAGCATACTAATGAGGAAAGTATCTTAAAAGTCTAAAGCATCTAGAATCTAAGGCATTAGGGTTTGCTAGACTTATGTAGGGAAGATGAAGTTTTATTATCTCTTGAATTTAATAAAAATGTTAAATAAAGTATATCGTGATTTAATATTTAATACGTCACGAAGAAATTATAATACTTACGTTTCCACATATAGGAATATTTTCTATTTTGTAGAAAAATATCCATAAAACATATTTTAATAATTTACATTTAACTGAATAATTAATTATATCTAATTAAATATAAATAAACTAAAAATACAAGATATGATCCAAAATGATATTTTTATGAAAAATATTTATTTTCTGATGTTTAATAGTGAAAATAATTTTTCCATAATTTTCCTCAATTTATTTGTATTTAAAATAAATTTAATGAGTTTAAATGATTAAAAAAATAGGAAACTTAATAAAAATAAATGTTTTCTGAACCAATAAATTTTATTTAGGTTCATGATCCTTAAAAATAATTTTCCAGAAAATTTGGGATTTAAATCATTAAAAATGAATTTTTAATCAAGTATTTATGATTAAAACTAGTTAAATTAATAAAAATATGAAAATAATTTATTTTCCAGAAAATTTTAATGTGATAATTTTATTTATGGTGTCAGGATGTTACTCCTAAATTTTTATAATTTTTGGATTAAAAATGAATTTATTATGAATATTATAAGTTTTATATAATATATGATATTAAAAAAATATAATAATAAGATTTAAAAAAAAAAAAGGAACAAACTCGCGGGTAAAGAGGATCGAACCCGGGTCTGTTCTACGTACACACACAGACAAAGCCACTACACCATTCATGTATTTGTTGATTTAGGAATAAATATATAAAACCAATAAACCAACTTCATCTTCTTCTTCCCCAAATCCTAACATAAACCCTAACCCTAACCCGAAATTTAATCAATCGATACAGTAATGGTTAAGCTTCGATTATATGGGGCTTTCGACGAGCATCATCTAGGAAGCAAAACGACATCAAAATAAAATACTTACATTTACGATTGAAGGTCGAACACGAGCATATATGGCCGATTATTAAGAGGCCGATTACACAGCTTTCTAAACTCGATTAAGTTGTGTTTGTTGTGGGTTTAAGATGTCTAACTGTGCAGAAAACGATTAGCGAGCTTAATTTATGAGATTGTTCATTAAAAAAAAACGTATTTGCGTTTCAATAAAAGGTTCCGATCGGTTACACCCATTCGTGATTAATACTCAGTTTTTAAGATGTTAAATGCGTAGTTATGGCTGGGAACGATTATTAATGGGTAGAGAAAATGATTTGGCACAGGTTTAAACGGTTATATTCGTTAAATGTGGGTTTTAAGACTCGCCGGAAAAGTTCGCCGGCGGCGAGCCTAACCTGCCGGAATCAAGAGGGAGGGGGAAAAGGGATTGAGGTTTTTAAACTTTCAGAATTTAGCAAAATCAGTCCCTCGACCTTAACTAAGTTAGTTTTATAAGGTTTTTGTTAACTTTTTCTTTATAAAACTTAACCAAATCAAAAGCATTCCTTTTGTGTTTGTATATAAGAGATTAAATGAAACATGTTTATAAAACAAAATTCTTAAGGTTTAATATAACTCAAAATCTATTAGTTTGTGCATCAACGAAAAGTATAGGGAATAAATTTTACAATGAATTAAAGATGGAGGTGACGGATGTCACAGTCTCCCCTACTTTAGAAAATTTCGTCTCGAAATTTCTTTCAAGTGGAGGTTTCTATGGAACAAAAGGCGTTGCAAAAGTCAAGTAGGTTATATATCACATCATTTGATAAATTTTAAGGTAGTTGTCTAATACCCAAAGTAAAAGTTTCAAATTCTTTTGACAGTTAAACCAAGGTTAGAAAGTTGAGGGTTTAAATGAGTAAAGTTTGGGAATGTGTAACAGATGAGGGGCAGAGGTACTAATGAAGGCAGTCTCCCCTACTTTAGGAAGGTTTCTGACTGAACGTTGTTAGAGTATGCAACAAGAATCCAAATAATTGAGAGTGTAAGAGTACACAAGGTTCGTGTTTTCTGTGTGAGTGGTCAAGAGAGAGACTCTAGGAAGACGAATTGGAGCTCGTGTAAGAACGTTCTTATCGAAAATGCTATCTATTAGTCAACGATCTAATGATGAGGTAATTATAAAGTAATGGGTAGGTTCTTGGTTAAACTCCTAGTCCGTTCCCGCAGTATCGTTCGTGCTTATATATAGGGTGTACCGCAGCTAACCCACCACACTACTGATACTTTGGACTCGTACTGATTGTCTACCAATAGCCTAAGTAGAATCACACACCACCCTCATGTACCTGTAAACCCATGATTGCGTTCCGGACCGTAATCATCGATTTACCTTACATTAGGGTGTTATGCTTTTCCATAACCCTAACATAAATAATACCATAAACAAATGCGTGCAACCCATATGTAATATCTACTGTAATGAAATAATGTTCAACCATGACATGGTTAGAGGTCCTTCCCTTTCGGGTTTTCCTTTAACCGTAATGTGAATAACATGAAAGTATAAGACATGGTTAGAGGTTATTCCCTTTCGGGTTCACCATTAACCGGTAACTCCTGTTCACATCGTTGGCTTTAAACACTCATATTGATAATCCTGAGGTTTACACCGTTCCCCTCGGATTAAAGAAATACTCTAACCCGAGTCGTACGTGGGCACTGGCTTAGATCTCATACAAAATTATCAACTAGTATGTTCATTGGCCATGATGATGAACAAAATAATGTAAAGTATAACAGGGTTTTGCTCAAAAACAGGAAAAAATATGCATACCAAATATGCGTCAAGTACATAAGTATAGCATAAAACTTTGATTGAAAGAACGGTATAATATAAATCAAGTAAATCGCACAATTTTCACAAAATGAAAGTAAACGAGTTAAATAATGCTCAAGATCAGTGATGTAAGAATAACTGCTAATAACTAGTGTGAGAATAACCACAAATAACACGCAAGAATAACCACGAATAAAATAATAATGCGAGAATAAGATAATGCGCGAACATAACTATAAATAAAATAGTAAAATCTAATGCAATTGAGAGTGTGCAGAACAGACGTGTAGTCTACTAGCATGATGGTTTAAATTATATGCACTATATGTTAAAAGGCATTTAGCAACATTTCGATAAGGATATGTCCAATGTTTAGACCAAAAGTTTTGTGACTGAAAGAGTGTAAGTATAAAAGATAAATTATCATTTATAAAACAAAACGTAGTTCACTCGAACTTTGTGATATAGTCGAAAGTATAGTAGTGATGCATGAGAATAAATTTTTAGATTCAAAATAGCTTCACATGAAAAGACTTCGTAAGTACACACTTTCATGTGTTTACAAGAAGTTGTTGGGTCTGCTGACCTGGAGAAGAACAGATGATTGAAAAGCCAAAATATACTAAGTGTTGATCCAATAAATAAAACAGTTGTTATAAAGAAACTTTCCCCAAAAGACTGTTGATTCCTAACTGCTGCTGCTTCAATCAACTGTTAAAGACAACTGCTGTTTGATGAAAAGTCTGATGAACAAACGTCTGAAGAATAAAGGTCTGATAAAGAACAACTGCTGATCAAAGAACTGAAGAACAAAGGTTTGTTGAACCAACAGCACTTTGGTTCAACAGATGATAGAAGACATCAGAGTTTTACTTTAACAGAGTTTTGTATTATCAGTGTTTTCAATGTAACAGTAGTTATAGCTTAGCAGATGTTAGAAGTTGTTAGTCAGTTAGAGGTCACTGTCTAGGTGACGTCAGCACTGATCATCAGAGGTTTGAGTCTGTCTATAAATAGAACAGTACTTGCACTGTTCTATTCATCACTCGTCATTCTCTTTCAGACAAACATTCTCTGAGTGATCAGGCTGAGGGGGAGTTTAGTTGTACAATTGTAATCTTTCGATTAATGAAAGCTTTCGATTAAAAACAATTATTCTCTATGTTTTGATTTATAGTTTATTCCGCTGCACTTTCCATTTATATTTCATTCCATTTATTCATACTTAGTTAAACAATCAAAACAACCAGAACTCAGATCCTAACAATTGGTATCAGAGCTTGGTCAATTAAATTCGATCTAATCAATCAATTTAATACACAGATCAGCTCATAATTATTGATATCGTTTGTTTGTCGGATTTAAAACAGAGTAATAGTTTATTTTCATTTCAACAGTTAGTAAACAGACTTTGTTTTTGAAAAATCAAGAGAATGACTTCACTCAATCAAGATCCACACAACACTGGCACACATAACAAGCCTCCGATGCTTGTCAGGTCAGAATACAACATCTGGCAGCGTCGGGTGGCTCATGTGTTAGCACAACAGAACACAGGGTGCTGGAAATCGGTAGTATTTGGACCACATGTTCCAATGGTACCGAGTGCCGAGGATCCAAAGATCCAAGTACCAAAGAGTGTTGAGAACTACTCAGAGCAAGATTTTCAAAAAATCGAGCTAGATGCCAAGGCTTTCAGCATAGTAGCCATGGCACTGCCGAATGATATCTATGCCGGTCTCTTGCACTGCAATAGTGCTAAAGAACTGTGGGATGCTCTTAAAGAGCAGTTCGGGGGAACTGAAGATGTGATTGAAAACAACCGTGAAATACTTAACCAACAATATGAAACGTTTAGTCACATAAAAGGGGAGTCATTAACACAACAGTTTGAAAGGTTTAACTGTCTTATTAGTGAACTAAAACTGGTTGGTCTAACTTTTCCTAATTCAACACTGAATCATAGGTTTCTTAGATCACTTCAGGACAAATGGGACACTATAGCTATAGTCATGAGAAACTCTATCAGATTCAAAGACCTGACCCTAACCCAGCTTCATGGTAAGCTCCTTACTTATGAAAGGGAGCTTAACCAGAAAAAGAAGCTCCAGGACTCTGGCAAAGTGTCAGATGACTATGTATTTGGGAATACTGCACTGTTGGGTCAGGAGGAGGGTTCTGGAAGTAGTAAGGATCAGAGTTATGATCATTACATTGACATAACCACTGGTTTTAACAATGATCCTTACTCATCACCAAACAACTATGCTTTCACAGCTAGTGGTGATATCCAGGCTTCTGATAATTCATCTTTTGTGTACAATGACCTGCAATATATTGACCCTTTGGACTTAGAAGAAATGGACATCTTACATCAGGTTGCCCTGCTCAGTATTAGAACCAATAACTTCTATAAGAAAACTGGCAGGAGGTACCCAGGTTTACATGGTGGGTCAAAGGTGGGGTTGGATAAATCAAAGATAAAGTGTTACAAGTGTCATAGAATGGGTCACTTTGCTAGGGAATGTAGGAGTCAAAATGGAGTTCCTATGATTACCTATCCAAACCAAAGACCACAGACCAACACTTATCAAACCATCCCTAATGTACCTAATGTGCAAAACACTGCTCTGCACAAACCCAAACCACTGTTCCTGTGCACTATGTCCAAACCACTGTTCCTCAGTATCACTATGTCCAAACACCTGTTACTCAGGCACCTGTGCCAATGACTGCTACTCCATCCTCTGCTCCTGCAGAGACCAGTCAACCAAGTCAACCAAGTTTCTTTACTCAAGGCTTTGTTGATTGGAGCAGTCTACCAGATGAGATAACAGATGATAACATTGCTCTAGTTGCCAACTCTGAAAATGACTTTTGTTTTATGGCACTAGAGACAATTGTTGAAGAGACTGATTCTGAGGGTGTGGTGTCTTTGTCTGAAAATGTGACTGATGGTGTTGTTGGTGAAGTTGTTTCAGCTGAAGAATCTGAAGTGGAGGTTGTGAATCTCTCAGACCCCTAGGGTAGTGATGATTGTGATTGCCAGTGTAACTGTGCCTTGATGGCTGCTGCTAAGGTATCTCCTCAAATCTTAAATGACTTATGTTCAGACAAATGTATTGTGGCATTTGCTAAGATAAAAGAGGTGAATGAAAACTTTAGAAAGAAAATTTTGGATTATGAAATTCAGTTTGAAAAACTCACTAAAGAGTTAAAATAAAAAATAACTGAAAAAGAGTCTGAAATCAGCAGTTTAAAACATGAAGCAAGCATAACCAAAGACCAGCTTCAGACTATGATAACAAAATATCATAGTTGTAAAAAGGAGCTTGAGTCCACCCAAGTTGAATGTCAGAAATGGGTGGAATCATCTAAAGGTTTTGAGATGATTGTCAACCAACAATCTAAAAGTCATGTGAAATTTGGGTTTGGTTATCAAGAAACCACTGCCCAAAGTTCACAAACCACTGACAAAAAGGAACCACAGTTGGTTGAAGTCATTCCTACCAATTCAAAAGGTCAAGAAATCAAGGTTACTGAACCCAATGGCAAGAAAATCATTCTTGAAAAATTGGAAGGTACACCCTCATTTGATGAAATTGAGAAATATCAATTCAAACCAACATGGTCAGATGAGTGTGAAGTCCTTGAAAATTTCAAACCAATGACCTTCAAAACCCCTGATGGTAAAATGGCACCACAGGCCAAAGTTATCCCTTTGAGAGATGTTCCAACAGATGATCAAACATCTGTTGAAAAGAAGAAAGAAAAAGGGAAAGCCAAAAACAACTTGTTTTGTGATTTTTGTGAAAAGAAGAACCATGTCACCAAAAACTGTTTTCTTCTAAAAGCATATGACATCAACAAAACAACAAGTTTAAATGATTCTAAAACAAATGAATGTTCAATCTGTAAGAAAAAGAATCACAAAACAAAAGAGTGCATGTATCTCAAAAATTTTGATGAAAAGATAAAAGAGTATAAGGCTAAAACTCTTGAAAGTCAAGTGGTGAGTACTCCAAAAGGAAAACCCAAACAGACTTTTGAACCAGTCCAAACAGCTGTTACCAAAAGTCTGAACAAAAACTCTGCTCCCAGAGATGTTTAGGTAACAGATGTTCCACCAGTTACCAGATTACCAAGAGGATATGGACAACCCACCTGTCATCGTCTGTCACATGTTTATGAAGAGCCCAAAAGGCCTTCAAAACCAAAAGTGAACAGACATCCTCATGGTTTTCAGCATCTGACAGGAAATGATCAAACAACTGTTGGACCAAGTGTTGACATTCAAGCACTAGCAAATGGTCAATTATAGCTGTTGAACTTAGTCCAAAAGCTAGTTCAAACCACTGATCATTCTCCTCAACTTAAGGCTGAGACATCTAAGGACCCATCCAAAGCCAATTTGGCTTTGGACACTCACCAAAACTAAAATCTTTACTGATGTGCAGGGAGCTTCTGCTTGCTTAGATAGTTTATGGTATGTAGATAGTGGAGGCTCCAAGCACATGACTGGATGTAGAGCCCTTCTTCTGGACTTTCTTGCACATGGAGGGGGTGATATATCCTTTGGTAATGATTCTAAAGGTAAAGTGTTGGGTTCTGGTACTGTCAAAGCAGGGAGGCTTAAGTTTGAAAATGTTAATCTGATAGACAATCTAAAATTTAATCTACTTAGTGTGTCTCAAATGAGTGACAAAGGATTTGGGTCATTCTTCACTAAGCAAACATGTAAGATTGTTGGCCCAGAGGCTGTTGAAAAGATTAACACCATCATTGCTGAGAGCAAAGCACAACTTGTTGCTCATAGAAGTGGCAATGTGTATGTAGTTGATATGTTGAAGGATAACCCTATGGCAAATGTCTAACTGTTCTCTGCTGCCTCTACCAAAGAGACAGAATTGTGGCATAGGAGACTTGGTCACACCAACCTTCAAACTATCAACTCACTCTCCAAACAAAACCTTGTCAGAGGTTTACCATCAAAAGAATTTAAATGCGATGAGCATTGTGTTTCCTGTCTAAAAGGAAAACAACATAAAAGCTCTTACAAATCAATTGATGAGTCCAAAACCAGTTAGTGTTTACAATTGTTGCACATGGACTTGTTTGGCCCTGTAAAAATCATGAGTCTAAGAAGAAAGAGATTCTGTCTTGTCATAGTTGATGATTTTTCTAGGTTTACATGGACTTACTTTTTACACTCTAAGGATGAGACTGCAGGTATTTTGAAGGACTTTGTCACCAAAGTTGAAAAACAATATGACTTGCCAGTAAAAGTCTTTAGAAGTGACAATGGAACAGAGTTTAAGAATAAGGAGTTGGATGATTTCTGTGTGTCAAAAGGGATTGTAAGGCAGTACAGTATCCCAAGAACACCAGAGCAGAATGGGGTGGTTGAAAGGAAGAACAGGACTCTCATTGAGGCTGCAAGAACAATGCTAGCAGATTCTGGTTTGCCTTTGTCCTTTTGGGCAGAAGCTGTAAACACTGCTTGCTATGTTCAAAACAGAGTTTTAATCAACCCTAGACATCAAAAGACTGCTTATGAAATTCTGTTTAAAATCAAACCACTGATATCATTTTTCAAAGTCTTTGGCTGCCCATGTTTCATTTTAAATCTTAAAGATTCCATTTCAAAATTTGCAGCCAAAGTAGATTGTGGATATTTTCTGGGGTATTCTTCTACTGCCAAGGCCTACAAAGTGTTTAACACAATGACCAAGACAATAGAAGAAACTCTGAATGTGAAGTTCAATGAACTTTCATCTTTAAAAATCCCAGCAAACCCTGCTGAGTTGTTTGATTTGGATAAACTCAAATTTGAAGATATTACTGTCAAAACTAACCCTACAGGTACTCCACAATCTCCACAACAAGACTACAGAATAGATATTGTGATTCCAGATCACTACAAAGTCTATCCTGCATCAGAGGAAGTAGTAGTTCAAAACAACTGTCAAAACTCTGTCACAGCTGAGTCAGCCACTGTTGGCCAGTCCTATCCCCAAACCACTGATTCACCCATCCAATCCACTGCTCAATCATCTGTTGACAACAGTCAATCATCTGTTGACCATAGTCAAACATCTGTTGACAAAAGTCAGTCCAACTTTACATCACTTGGACCCATTCCTCCACCTCCATTTCAAACATCTGTTGATTCTACAAAAGTGCCAACAGATGTTATGTCAACAGAGTCTCCAAACCTCTGTCCTTCACCACAAAATGCCATCATACCATATCAGGGAGATCTAATCTACCTAAGAGCTCATCCACCAGATCAAATCATTGGCAACATCAGAGAAGGTGTGCTCACAAGGAGTCAATCTTCAAATATCTGTCTTTTTGCAGGCTTTCTATCCCTTACACAACCTGTCAAGTACCAAGAGGCAGTGAAAGACAACAGTTGGGTGGAAGCCATGCAAGAAGAACTCCTTCAGTTCAAAAGACAACAAGTATGGGAACTTGTACCACTGCCTAAGGATGTTTGTCCAATTGGCACAAAGTGGGTCTTCAAAAACAAAACTGATGAAAGGGGTATAGTTGTCAAGAACAAGGCCAGGTTAGTGGTTCAAGGCTTCAGACAAGAAGAAGGAATTGACTATGATGAAACCTTTGCCCCTGTAGCAAGGTTAGAAGCTATCAGACTATTCCTAGCCTTTTCTGTCAACCACAACATCAAGGTGTATCAGATGGACATCAAGTGTGCCTTCCTATATGGCAAAATTCAGGAGGAGGTCTATGTATGTCAACCACCTGGTTTTGAAGACACATTCCATCCTGATCATGTCTACAAGCTTAACAAAGCATTGTATGGACTGAAACAAGCACCAAGAGCCTGGTATGAAACTCTCTCCACTTTTCTCTTATCCATTGGTTTCACAAGAGGTAAAATTGATAAAACCTTGTTTTTAAAATGGAAAGGAAAAGATTTAATGATTGTTCAAATATATGTGGATGACATCATTTTTGGATCCACATGTAACAAAATGTGTGAGGAGTTTAGGGAACTCATGACAGCAGAGTTTGAAATGAGTGCCATGGGTGAACTTCAGTGCTTCCTTGGTCTCCAAGTGAAGCAACTGCAAAATGGCACATTCATTCATCAAAACAAATATGTGAAAAACTTGCTAACAAAATTTGAGATGAATGATTGTAAGCCATGTAGTACACCCATGAGCACAGTCAAGCCACTCACTATTGATGACAAAGATGAACTGGTTGATCAAACACACTACAGATGCATGATTGGGTCTTTATTGTACTTAACAGCATCAAGGCCAGACATTATGTTTGCAACCTGTGTATGTGCAAGATCCCAGGCTTCACCTAGAAAGTCAAACCTTATTGCTGTGAAAAGGATATTCAGATACCTAAAAGGTGCTCCCACACTTGGTATCTGGTATCCTGCTAATGGAAACATTGAGCTTTCAGGTTATTCAGATAGTGATTTTGATGGCTGTCACACAACAAGGAAGTCCACATCTGGAGGGTGCCAGTTTCTAGGGAATGCCTTAGTCTCCTGGCAAAGCAAAAAGCAAGCAGCTGTTTCAACTTCCACAGCTGAGGCTGAGTACATTGCTGCTGCAAGCTGTACAGCCCAACTCATGTGGCTTCAAAATCAACTACTGGATTTTGGGATAACTGCACTAACTACTCCACTCATGTTGGATAGCCAAGCTGCTGAAAATATCATAAAGAATCCAGTCTCTCATTCAACCACCAAGCACATAGATATCAGACATCATTTTGTCAGAGATAGCTATGAAAAAGGTTTGATTTCTCTGCACCATGTTCCAACAGAGGATCAGTTGGCAGATGTGTTGACAAAAGATTTAGACACATCTACCTTCACAAATCTGATCTCTCGAATTGGAATGTTAAACATGGATTAAAACAACAAAAATGTTTTCAATAAAAACATTAAAATGTTTCAGAAAATCAAATTTTGCTTAAAATGACACTTTGGTTGAAAAATCTGTTTTAAACCACTGATCAGATAAAACAACCACTGTTTCATTCAAACCACTGTTGGTTGAAAAATCTGTTTCAAACATCTGATCAGATAAAACAACTGTTATTCCATCAGTCTTTTGGTTAAATAACAGAGGTTGGCAACAGATGTTTAATAAAACAGTTGTATGCCACCAGATGTTTAAACCATCAGATGTTTGCCACGTCTGCTCTCAAAAGCAGATTTTTGCCACATCAGCGGTTTCACCAGAGGCTATAAAACCCTGTTTTCCCCCAACAGCAGTTTTACTGTCTCATTGTATTCAAAATACTAAAACCGCCTTCGTCTTCCTCAAAACCCTTCATCCAAGTTCAGTACTTTCATACTCGAAATCCATTACAATGGATCTTCAAACAAAAGCCACCCACAATTTCCTTCCATATTTGGTTAAAACCGAAGACAATGTTCCATTCCATTCCACAATCGACATAATAACCAACTCAAAATACAAAAACATTCTCATTGCTGATGCTCCCATTTATCTAGAAACACTCCAAGAATTTTGGGCAAGTGCTGAAGTCTTGTATCAAGACAAAAAGCCCACTTCCATAATTTCAAAATTTGGAGCCACTAGTATCGCCATAACCCCTGAAATCATCTCCACTACCTTCTTACTGAATGACTTGTCAGGTATGGAATCCTTTCCTAAAACAGAGCTTCACACAGAGTTCCAGGAAAGAGGGTATGATGCACAAATGACTGGATCAACCTTATACAAAAAGTTTTTTCCTCCAGTCATGAAATTTTTCTTCCATACCCTTCTTCTCTGTGCCTCGGCCAAGACCACATCCTTCAATGAAATCCCATTGAGGATTCAATACTTGGGATATGCTATGTTGTCAGATTCTGACTTCAATCTATCTCAGGGATTGTTTTTGGACTTGGTTTCAAATGTGAAAGCCATAAAATCTGGCTCAAACAATGCTTTTCTACTCTACCCTAGAATCCTGAGTGTAATTCTACAAAAGATTTTACCTGAAAATGATTTTCAAAAGGGAGAGTCCTTTAAAATGAAAAGTTTAACTGATGAAACTTTCACAAGAATGCTGGGTTCTTCAACCCAAGAAAAAGTGTCAAAAGTGACAAAAGTTTCCAAAACACAACCAAAGAGGACAAAAACAACAACTGTTGTTGAAACCTCTGTTGGTGAGCCCACTGCTCCTGGTGATCATGGCACTTCATCCAGTGCTGTGAAACCCACACCAGCCACCAAAAGAAAACGTCCATCATCCAAAACCACCTCTAAACCCAAAAAGGGACTTCTGGAAGATGAGATACCAGAAGCTAACCCTGTTGCATCACCAAAGCAACATGAAACCACTGTTGTTACTTCCTCACAACAGTTGGAGATATCTCAACCCAAGCAAACTCCTCAAGAATCCTCACAAAAGGATCTTGTTGTAAGCCAAAGGGAACCTCATACTGAGGCATATGAGTCACTTGACCATATGTTTACAAGTCCATCTCCCAGGGCTAATCAGCTTCTTACTCCACCCACATCACCACCACATGTTCCACAAACCATGCAACCACTGTTTGAAGCAATTGACAAAACTCAGGATAACCCCAGTTCCTCTCCTTCACCTGTCACAGAGAGTATACCTCCACAAGTGACTGGGTCTGAGAAAAGTCAATCTGCTATCCCACAAACAGAAGAGGAGGCTATACTCCCAGAGTTCAATGTAACTCCTGGTGAGGTTTCAAGAGAAGCAGCCACTACTGCTGTAGAGACCATTGTCTCACAACAGGACAGTGGTTCCATAGATAAGACTTCCTTGAAGGCAACAACTGATGAGGCCACCATTGTGTCCCCAAAATCAGTTGGAAGTCCCCAGTACCAAGACAAAGGGGCAGCTGGTTCTCATTCCATGGACTCACCTCCTAGGACTGAACCAGTTAAAACTACCACTGGAAGGGATTCAGCTGATCCTATTAACTTAGGTGATGAATCAAAACTACAAGAATTGATGGCTAAAGTTCAAAACCTTGAAACCTCTGTTGCTGACATTAAAACTGATGTCAAGTCAATATTGGAAACATTGGGCAACTTTACAAAGAGTCAACCATCAACCTCTGATATTGCTAATGAGCTTTGGAAGTCCGTTTCCCCCATCATCATAGCTCACCGAAAATTGGCAGATCAGACTCAAGAGACTTATATGACATTGATCAGAAACATGGTGGATGCCATATTTAATGACACAAAGGCTGACATCAAGGTGATCAAGGAACATCTGCTGAAGACTACTGGCTCTGCCCCTACCACCATTCTCAGAGATGAAGATGATGATGAATTCACTGCTGATGATGCCAAAAAGGGGGAGAGTGGCAGAGATAGGCTGCCAAAGCTAAATCCATTTGGTGCACCACCCTCTCAAAAGGGTAAGCCAGCTGCTGACAAACCAGAGTCTACTAAATCAGCACCACAACCACAACAACCAAGTGTTCAAACCCCTGTTGCTGAACCAGCTAAAACCAGCAAGGCAAAGGAAGTTGATACCTCTGCCAATGAAAAGGCTGATAAAGCTGCTGAAGACAAATTGAAAAGGGCTGACACATTGGAAGCTAAGGCAGAGATGTTGGTGCAGCTCAAAAAGGAACAACAGCAAGGAAGTGGAAGATGTGAATACTTCTAAAAGAAAGAAAATGACAGCCAAACATACAAGAAAACCACCATCCAAGCTATCTTCTGAAACCTCTGCTGCTGAAACACCTGTTACCACAACCACTGCTCCTAAAACCACTGCCACCACAACCTCTGCTACCCAAACCACTGCTACCAAAACATCTGTTCCAACCAAACCAATCACCACACCATCAACCACTAAACCACTCACAAAACCAGCCACTACACAAACAACAACCAAACCTACCACAACACAACCAAAAACCCAAACAATTGCTGGTTCTACAAAAGGACCAACAGATGTTAACCCAACCACTACCACATCCTCACCTTCACCAAAAATCTTGTATAGCAGAAAAAGGAAATCCACCTTTGTTGTACAAGATGAAAACATTCACACCACACCACCTAACACCCTAATCACACAATCCACACCTGTCCCAGCCATTCCACTTTCATCATACTCACCTCACACATCACAATTCAGATCCCATAGACCACCACTAACCATCACACCATTGGCTGAGAAGTATCCTCTTGAGCTGGATTTAATCAAGGGGGAACTTCAATCCTTCTATAATACTGATCAGCCATCAGATAGATCCTTCCCTTCTCTTAAAGGTTTCCCTGTTCCTCTCAACATTGATACTTATCTAAAATACAAGGGTGAACAGGCAGATGCTGTCATCAAAGAGAAGTGTAAAGGGAAGGATGACAGGACTGCTCAGGGCATCCATTCAGCAGAACTTAGCAAACTGAGAAGGATTGAGGATTTTGCTAAGACCCTGAGCAATTCCATGTCTGCCATGCCTCTCAGCAAAGATATGGAGATGGAGGTTAGGGATTCATTACTAGAACAGATCTTGGCCACCAAGCCTTACAAAGCAAACAAAAATCAATTCACAGGCTGGACCACACATGCTCTTAGAGAAGAACTTATAAGGATTGAGAGCATGGCCAAGAATCCTCCTACAAAGGCCTCTGCCCCTGATTTCAGTAAAGGGAGAGATCAAGCTAGAGCTCTAAAATTCAAAAGAATGAGACAAGAGCTAGTAGCTGCCAAGTATGGAGAGATGAGATCTGTTGCTAGATGGTCAGAGATCAGACTGATTGAAACTTACAAGAAATTGGAAGAAGAAAGAAAGACCAACCCTAACCTACCAAGAAAACCTATCTATGATGATGCACCAAAGAGACCTCTACATGCCTTTACACTTGACAGTTTACTGGAAACCTCTGATCTCTCCATTGCTGCTAGAAGACATTTCAAGAAACAGAAGGAGATGACAGAAGAGGAACAAAAACAGTTCACTGATACATTTGTAAAAGAGGATCTCATAAACCAGATCAGATATTTCTCTGACCCTGTCACAGAGAAATTCAGAAACTCATTGGCAGGCCTCCATCACCCAACTCATCAAGAATAAAGATGCATCCTAGTCACTCCTCTGATTCTAAAATTCTAAAATGGAAGTCCAACAAAGACACCCATGAATTGACATTGCTCAGATCAGATGGTAGTGTTCAGAAGCTAAGCATGGATGATGCACCTGGCCTATGTGCTGAAGATCTCCAAACTCTTCTGAATTTGACACTGGAAAGAGATGCTGAAGACCTCTTCTCTCTAAGCTTTGAATTGCAACTCAAAGGCCAAATAAGAGAAAGTCTGATGAGAAATAAAGATCAAGAATAAAGCAGAGTTTTGGCATCATCTGTTCTAGGGGGAGATTGTTGGGTCTTCTGACCTGGAGAAGAACAGATGATTGAAAAGCCAAAATATACTAAGTGTTGATCCAATAAATAAAACAGTTGTTATAAAGAAACTTTCCCCAAAAGACTGTTGATTCCTAACTGCTGCTGCTTCAATCAACTGTTAAAGACAACTGCTGTTTGATGAAAAGTCTGATGAACAAACGTCTGAAGAATAAAGGTCTGATGAAGAACAACTGCTGATCAAAGAACTGAAGAACAAAGGTCTGTTGAACCAACAGCACTTTGGTTCAACAGATGATAGAAGACATCAGAGTTTTACTTTAACAGAGTTTTGTATTATCAGTGTTTTCAATGTAACAGTAGTTATAGCTTAGCAGATGTTAGAAGTTGTTCGTCAGTTAGAGGTCACTGTCTAGGTGACGTCAGCACTGATCATCAGAGGTTTGAGTCTGTCTATAAATAGAACAGTACTTGCACTGTTCTATTCATCACTCGTCATTCTCTTTCAGACAAACATTCTCTGAGTGATCAGGCTGAGGGGGAGTTTAGTTGTACAATTGTAATCTTTCTATTAATGAAAGCTTTCGACTAAAAACAATTATTCTCTATGTTTTGATTTATAGTTTATTCCGCTGCACTTTCCATTTATATTTCATTCCATTTATTCATACTTAGTTAAACAATCAAAACAACCAGAACTCAGATCCTAACAGAAGTCGAGTTGAAAATTGTCATAAGGCATATCATCAGTCGCAAGTTTCTTTTCTCGAAAACCATATAAATCAAATGTGTTTTAAAAGACCAATACTTAAATAGCAAAAATGTTAAAAGTCAATGTATTTGACATGAATAGACTCCAAATGTAAAAAGTTTGAAGTTTCGAAATAATACCAATGCGAAGAGATTGTCTCATAACCTTTATGAAAATATACCACTTTAAGTTTTTAAAAGAATGATCGTGTCACAGCAACTGATATGGTAAGGTTTGTGAGTAACGTGTAAGTTCCAAATCTTAAGTGTTAGCTGGTAACCTAGCTTCAAAAACCCAGTTCAACGTTGAGAGTCCACTATGCACAATTTCTCGTGCTACGTTGATTGAGTGAATCAGCTCGGTATTTGATAATTTTGGGATAAGTTTATGGGTTGTTTGAAGACATTGGAGAATCTGGTTTGAGTTGGGTTGATTCCCCTGGATAATGTTTGAAAACAAATGTGGGTAGGACAGGGAGGAGATTGCATATGTCCCGAATGCCTTGACGACTTTTGAGAAGTAGAACTTTTCTATATTAAAACATTCCTTTAACTTACAAGTTAAATCTATTTCAAGTTTGAAATTTTTCCATATTTATGAAATGTTTGGGAAAAATCCAAGTGTTGCCCGTGTTTTTTTTTAAACTTGAGACCTTGAATTTTCATAATGTTTACGAAAGTTATACGCTGAAAAATCGTTTGTTTGTAAAAGTTGTTAAGGCATCTCTTTGGGCTCATAGCACGCTAAATGTTTCAAGACACAAGGTGTGTATAAGATGTGCTAATCTTAATGAGTAAGTTCCTCCAAACCTGGGTATTTGGGTTTTGTGCTTTAATAAGATGACAACATAGGGTAAGTTGCTAAGATAATTACTTTGGAGAGTAGTGAACTGGTGTGTGTTGGATAGATAGGCATTTATGATGTTATGTATATTGTAGAGACACAAGGGAATAGTTTAGAGATATACTGTGACATCGATCGACTAAATTTGTAAACATGATGATAATAACAAGATGATTAATAAGTTTGAAACCACATTCGTGTTTAACTATGCAACGTTCAAGAATCAAAAATGTGATCAAAGTTAAATAATAAGCTTAAAAATTTGAGTCATAGGAAAATGTTTTTGAACAATAGAAATGATGCTTCATAAAGGAAATAGTGTAAGTTTTAATGCGATAAAATAGTGCATAGAAGTTTTAGTAATGATGATGAAAAGCGAACGATCAATGAGTATATAAAACAACAGGTGATGGAACTTAAAATCCAAATGTTAAACAAAACATAAGAATCAATAACAGAAAACGGAAAAAATGCGCTAATAGCGATAGCTATTAATAGAGAAAACTCAAAAGAGATAATAACTTCATTATAGAAAATTATGATAAAAGTCCCGAACAACAAATGAAAAATATACCAACAATGAAATGTGATACTGAAAATATTTCTAATGAAACTGGTGACTTGCCAAAGAAATTAAAATGTTATTAGTGACTTGTGGGGAGCGTACTTAAACCAATGAGTAAATGATCATCCTTCCCGATTGCACGTACCCCGTCACTGGTAAATTTCAAAACTTTTAGCGAGACTTTTAAAACGAGATGTAGAAATAGATCCTTGAGATGTGGATTTCACTCCTAACTCAAAGATGTATTTCAAAATTGAAAACAATTGAGAAATGAAACCAATCACTAAGTTAAGGATATCACTTCCAGCTTAGTGGTTAAGTTTCTTTTTGAAGGAAATACTCTTTGAGGTGTGGATGTCACTCCTATCTCAAAGATATATTCCTAAGATAAATAACATATAGAGGAGTGAAACTAATCACCAAGGTATGGATGTCACTCCTAACTTGGTGATATCGTTTCGTTTGTGAAATACGAGTGTCTTCTTCTCCAAGCAAAATATCGAAAGAATAACGAGAAAGAATCATAGCGAAAATATCTTGAAAGAAAATATAAGAAATAAGAGAAATATACACGAGAGGACTCGTGAAAGTAAGCTTAGTTATAGACTAGGCTAAAAAGGCATTCTAATAACCTAATTCCCTATAACCATGGCTCTGATACCAATCTGTAACACCCCAACCGATGGCGGAAACATCGAGGTGTCACGTAGTGACGATTGTTCAATAGCTCATGGACTAAAAGTGTAAATATTGAATACATTGAATTAATAGTTTATTACATCGAAAAGATATTCTAGTTACAAGGATCTTAAAGCGACAAGTCTAACTAAAATACAAAGAAGTCAAAATATAAATCCAAAAGCTTAAAGGAAGCGTCTCAAAATAACCTGAAACATGTACAAAATAATTTTGGCAATACAAAAATGTATTGGTGAGCATACCCTGTTTGAATACATATAGTAGAAAAAGTGTTTAGCAATTCATATGTTGTATACCGTTTGCAATTATGTATTTAAGCAGTATCAGTCAAAACCAACCCTAAGACAAGACAACACTTTGAAAACCATTTTAGTATAATGAATCACAAGACAATGACCAAGGTCTCTCAACAGAGTCACAAGGGGTATATACCATAGTACTATTCATTGAAATGCAAGGCCACAACGGTTAATGATTTTGACAGCCATAGATACACACAAATCAACATAAAGCAAACACACATGAGAATTGCATTTAATAACAGAATAACATTTAGTCATAGTGTACATGAATAGCCCCAAAAGAGTAAACATGAAAAAGGGGAAAGATATACTCACAGTTTTGCTAAGCGTATCCAATCCAACAAAACTTGTCACAAGATTAATTTGGGAATTCCGAAGAATTCAACCTATACGTATAAGCATACTAATGAGGAAAGTATCTTAAAAGTCTAAAGCATCTAGAATCTAAGGCATTAGGGTTTGCTAGACTTATGTAGGGAAGATGAAGTTTTATTATCTCTTGAATTTAATAAAAATGTTAAATAAAGTATATCGTGATTTAATATTTAATACGTGACGAAGAAATTATAATACTTACGTTTCCACATATAGGAATATTTTCTATTTTCTAGAAAAATATCCATAAAACATATTTTAATAATTTACATTTAACTAAATAATTAAGTATATCTAATTAAATATAAATAAACTAAAAATACAAGATATGATCCAAAAATGATATTTTTATGAAAAAATAATTATTTTCTGATGTTTAATAGTGAAAATAATTTTTCCATAATTTTCCTCAATTTATTTGTATTTAAAATAAATTTAATGAGTTTAAATGATTAAAAAAATAGGAAACTTAATAAAAATAAATGTTTTCTAAACCAATAAATTTTATTTAGGTTCATGATCCTTAAAAATAATTTTCCAGAAAATTTGGGATATAAATCATTAAAAATGAATTTTTAATCAAGTATTTATGATTAAAACTAGTTAAATTAATAAAAATATGAAAATAATTTATTTTCCAGAAAATTTTAATGTGATAATTTTATTTATGGTGTCAGGATGTTACTCCTAAATTTTTATAAGTTTTGGATTAAAAATGAATTTATTATGAATATTATAAGTTTTATATAATATATGATATTAAAAAAATATAATAATAAGATTTAAAAAAAAAGGAACAGACTCGCGGGTAAAGAGGATCGAACCCGGGTCTGTTCTACGTACACACACAGACAAAGCCACTACACCATTCATGTATTTGTTGAATTATCTTAGGAATAAAAATATAAAACCAATAAACCAACTTCGTCTTCTTCTTCCCCAAATCCTAACATAAACCCTAACCCTAACCCGAAATTTAATCAATCGATACAGTAATGGTTAAGCTTCGATTATATGGGGCTTTCGACGAGCATCATCTAGGAAGCAAAACGACATCAAAATAAAATACTTACATTTACGATTGAAGGTCGAACACGAGCATATATGGCCGATTATTAAGAGGCCGATTACACAGCTTTCTGAACTCGATTAAGTTGTGTTTGTTGTGGGTTTAAGATGTCTAACTGTGTAGAAAACGATTAGCGAGCTTAATTTATGAGATTGTTCATTAAAAAAAACGTATTTGCGTTTCAATAAAAGGTTCCGATCGGTTACACCCATTCGTGATTAATACTCAGTTTTTAAGATGTTAAATGCGTAGTTATGGCTGGGAACGATTATTAATGGGTAGAGAAAATGATTTGGCACGGGTTTAAACGGTTATACTCGTTAAATGTGGGTTTTAAGACTCGCCGGAAAAGTTCGCCGGCGGCGAGCCTAACCTGCCGGAATCAAGAGGGAGGGGGAAAAAGGGATTGAGGTTTTTAAACTTTCAGAATTTAGCAAAATCAGTCCCTCGACCTTAACTAAGTTAGTTTTATAAGGTTTTTGTTAACTTTTTCTTTATAAAACTTAACCAAATCAAAAGCATTCCTTTTGTGTTTGTATATAAGAGATTAAATGAAACATGTTTATAAAACAAAATTCTTAAGGTTTAATATAACTCAAAATCTATTAGTTTGTGCATCAACGAAAAGTATAGGGAATAAATTTTACAATGCATTAAAGATGGAGGTGACGGATGTCACAGTACTATTTTTCGACATCTTAATAAAATGATATTTTCTAATTAAATAAGGTTTGTGTTAATCTTGACTTTGATATGATTTCGAGCGTTGCGCCACATGTTTCCGCCATTGGTGTGGTGTGACAAGTGGTGTTGAATAAGTAATCAAGGCCTATTTTTGTATAAGCTTGGGACAAGACACATGTGTCGATTTCCTTGTACTTGAATCGGTTAGAAAGGACAAAGGCAAGAGAAGGTATGTTGTCTTGGATAGGAATCTGTAGAGAATTTGTTTCCATACTTGTTTGGTGTAAGTTTTTGGTGTCAACTTTGTATATATATACACATTTCACGCGTACATATATATGGATACGCATTTCCATGTTTAATCTTGATTCATGCCATGTGTTATAGATAGGGCTGGCAAATCGTGTATACCTGACCTGTTAAGACGCGAACCTATTAAGACACGATACACGAAACCTGACTACCTGTACACGACACGAAAATTTTTCGTGTCTATTTTTTCATACACGAACCTGTTAATTTTTTTAACAGGTATACACGAAAAGTACCTATTTGTGACCATTATACTAATCTCATGTTTACGAACCTATTTAGTGAGACAAAATTCCCAAAAGATCACCAAAGACCTACATAATAGCTGTTTGCGTACCTGTTTGCGAACGTTATACTTAGGGCTGGCAAATCATGTATATCTGACCTGTTTATACACGAACCTGTTAAGACACGATACACGAAACCTGGCTACTTGTACACGACATGAAAATTAACAGCTAAATTCGTGTCTACCTGTTTAGGACACGAAACTGGTTAAAGCCATACATGTACCTGTTAAGATCGTTCAGGTTCGTATCAAGTGATCGTGTTCGTATACAAAATTGCCGGCCCTAGTTATAGATCTGATTGTATAGATATGTGTATGTGTAGGTATGGATTGGATAGAACTTTAGTTATTATAGGTTATGTTCGACCATTCCATGAAAATTCCTCTTGGTTTCGGCTAGCTTGTAATGGCACTCGATGACGATATTAACATGTATTGATTCCATAAGTTATGATCTCACGTTATTAAATGTTAACATGTGGTATTATTTGTGATCAAGCTAAAGTGTATGCGTATGTTAGTAAAGAGTTATCATGTGTTAGGAAGCATTGTCATCAAATGATAACTTAAGTTTGCTCTTTGGAAGTGTTTATGATTGATGAGGATGGTAACCTTATTAAAACACTTCGTTGTTATTCGGGTTCGAGTGGATTGTGTAATTTTCCACTTAGGTATTGTCACGTGTGTTTGTTATTTCGTACAATTGTGTTAATCGGGCATCCAGTTGCTCTCTGGTGAGAGTGTGATTGGCTTGACTATTCCATGCCAATTGTTTCGTATAGTTCGGGTGTTGTATGCATAAACGGGTAATTTGTTGAGTTTTCTGAATAACTCATGCTTTACTAGACTTGGGGGGGGGGGTATAGTGTGTGCAAAATGTCTAATGATGCACATGAAATGACAATATTGAATAAAATGCATATGGATGTTGACCTGGATTGTTGAGTGGTGTCGCAAAATGTATTAATGTGTCTAAAATTGTGAGGTAAATTAGAATAGTGTCTCCCTTGAATGAAGTTAAATTACCTTGCTGTCCATCTAGGATGAACTATATAGTAGTGTGTGTGGATATTTTGGAAACCCACTTGAGTTGAGAAAACCTTTGAAAACCCATGTAAAAAAACCATTATTTTTTTTTTTTGAAAAAAATAATCAATGTAAAATACATTTTTTAAGCATTTTGGGCAAAAAAAAAATAACAAAAGCGCCGATGGGATTTCTTTTAAAAAAATAAACAAAGTTGCTAAAAAAACATATGTTTTCAACTATTTACATATGTTTTTAGCAACTTTGTTTATTTTAAAAAAAAAAATCCCATCGGCGCTTTTTTTTATTTTTTTTTGGCCCAAAACGCTTACAAACATGTATTTTACATTTGTTATTTTTTCCAAAGAAAAAAATTGTTTTTTTACATGGGTTTTCGAAGGTTTTCTCAACTCAAGCGGGTTTTCATTTTATAATTGACCTATATATATATATATATATATAAATAGGATTGAGATCAAATAGGAACCACTACCCTAGTTAGGAACCAATCTGAGTCATCCATCTTTGATTTTGATCTATGGGGTATTTGTGTAATTAGACAATTAAATATTATCTTTTCATTTAATTAAGACTTTTAAATATGGCAGTTTTTTTTATGCATGCGATTTCTTTGCCATTAGAGATTGGGTTTCCTTAAATCCCTCAACCATTATTATCTCTAATTCATAAATCATAAAAACATCGATCATAGCAATCATACTCATTTACTCCAATCGATTGAAAAAACTTTCGATAATCCATTGATTTCCAACGTCTTTTCCGACGGCTTCTCCAACCCTCTCGCCGACGCCGTCTCATGCGCCTTCTCCGTCACTGTCTCCGACACCGTCTCTTTGGATAATCCCTCTGAACCTAAGGTTATTCTAGTCTTTAAATGCATGTATGTTTATGATGATTTATTAGTCCGTTTTTTTCCATGATTCGATTTGGGGGTTTAAGTTTTTTAGATTCTTTCGTTTTTTAAGCGTATTATTAAACGATTGTAGTGTATAGTATTTCGATGTTCTTATAAAACAGGTTTGGATTCGATTTACATTAGTGTATAATATAATAATAATCTATCAGATTGCGTGTATGAATATGCTGATTTATTAGTCGTTGTTTTTACTTGATTCGATTTTGGGGCTTTAAGTATGTTGGATTTGTTTAATTTTTTTAGGTGTATTATTTAAAGGTTGTGATGTATAATATTTTCGACGCGAAGGCAATATTTGTTACTGGTGTATTGTATAATAGTTTTGTACATTAGTGTATAATCTGATGTCGTAAACGATTAACCGAAGTTGCATGTCTGTATAATGAGATTGATATCGGTTTTTATTCTTAACCTATTTGTTTGTTTAATTTTTTGGATTTGTTCATTATTTACAGTATGTTAGTAAACCTGGTGTCAGTTATGTACATTAGTGTATAATGTAAATAATATTGTGTTGTTATTGTACAATAGTGTATAAATATAAAGTATAATGAGATTATGATTTTGGTTAATTTCTGACCGTATTTACTTAAACATAGTTGCATGTGGTTGTTAAGACGCGATGATGATGAATGAATGAATATGGGTTGGAAGGAACCTAATGTTTTTCGGCACACCAGTGGCAAATTAGAGATAATGTGAATTGAAAACTGATGTATATGATATTAATATTATACTCTTATATTATACACCAATGTATATAGGTATATTCACCAATATGGTTGTTGTTACGTTAGTTTTAAATAATTGTACAGTTTTCAAAATGTTCAATTGTGGTAAGAATATACACAGGTGTATTATAATAGTTAAATGATTGTACATTAGTCAAATGTTTCAATTGTGGTAATGAATATACACAGATGTATTATAGTAGTTAAATGATTGTACAGTAATCAAATGTTTCAATTGTGGTAATGAATATACACAGGTGTATCATAGTAGGAAAATGATTGTACTTTTTTAAATCACAACTTGTGAAATATACATAATACATATATGTACACTCAATTCTATAAATTTTAAATCATATATTCTTATTTTTTTCGAACAGCATATATTTTTATAAATGGAGTATTGTTCGATAGTAGTTTTATCTATCTTTAGATTGAAACTTAAATTGGAGAGAGAAAAAGAAGAAAAATAAAGTAGTTAGTTATTTAAATAGAGAGAAAATTATGGGATTAAAGAAGTACTAAATTACCCTTTATTTAAACTAACCAATTAATTAAAGTTGATATTATTTACAATCATGCCATTAGAGATCAATGGCTATAAAGTGGTTTCTATGGTTCCTACTTAACGTCTGGTACATATTTGAACCCTACCCTATATATATATAGGCTATGTATCCTTAAGAAACCATGTTGAGTTGGAGAAACCATTGAAACCCATCCAATGGTCATCATGATTCCACATCCCTCTTATCCTCATTTTAGCATAAGGGTAAGATGGTAACTTCAACTCACCCCACCCCAATCCCCAATAAAGAGAAAGAGATCTGATTGTTTTTTAAAAATCACTTTTCAAGACTCTCTCTTTTCTCTCTCTCTCTCCCTCTTTCTCTCTCTCTCTAAAAATCAAACAAGATCTGGTTGCCAAACGTAGATTTATACATTAATCTGGTTGCCGAACGTGGTCTTTTGCAGAGGGTTTTTAATGGTGGTGGGTAGGGGCGGAGGGGGGTGGGTTTGAAGGTTGATGACGAAGGTTTGAAAGGGTGATGACGACGGGGGCTGGGTTTGAAGGTTGATGACGAAGGTGGTGGTTGGTGGTTGATGAAGAAGGTGGTGGCTGAGGTTTGATGACGAAGGTGGTGGTGGCTGAGGGTTGATGACGAAGGCGGTGGTGGTTTTTGAGGGCGGTGGTGGCTGAGGGTGGTGGATCTGTGGTGGTTGAGGGTTGAGGGTGGTGGATCTGTGGTAAAGAACAACTTTATGCTCCTGATAGTGCTCCTGCTCTTGCCATTAAAGCTACTATGGAGGTGACCAGACGCAGGTTATTATTATTATTATTATTATTATTATTATTATTAAATAAATTGATCGTATTTAGATTGAAAGGTCTACAAGTATGTTTGAGATATTATATTCGATTATACTAGAATAGAAAGAAAAAGAAAAAAAATCTAACTTATTTCTCAAACCGACAACTCCTTTAAGATCGGTTTACAACTTTTTTTTTTCCAAAAAAACTTTGATATATAAAAGTTATCTTTTATGATCAACTGTGCATACTGTAACAGATTGATTGCCTTTTTATTCATTGAATCATTTAGACGGACAGAGAAAATCATTGGAGCTATTGGGTATAGCAGAGTCCACATTAACTACTAACATAGTGGAACTTGATATTCTTGTTATTATTATTTCTCTAAGTGTTATGTTAGGGTTTGTAGGTTGCTGGGCTCTTTTTCTGGATGGGCTTGCTTTGGGTTGGTCTCCTAATGTGGGCTTGTTAAAAGTTCTTTCTTTTGGTTCGTATCCAAAGGTCACAGCAACGTTGAGTTACAACAATTAACAGATTTTTAATATTTAGGCCATAAATTTAATTTATTTGAAGTCAAATTTGTTAACAATGAATTATGGTTTGTGATTTAGTTATGCCTAAGATTTAAAACGTTTTGGAAATAATTTTAATATTTAGGGGCGTGAATTTCGGGTCGATCCGGGTTTGAAGATGTGTACAAGTTTGATATTTGCAGGTTCTTTCAGGTCGATCCGGGTTTGAAGATGTGTACAAGTTTGAAGATCCGGTACGGTTGTGTGTACAAGTTTGAAGATGTTTATGAAATAAAATTACAAATCTATTATTGGTTTGTTTGGTTGTCATTTTTGTTTGATTTTAATTTAATTATTTGATTTGTGTTTTGTTGTTGTTTATGAAATAAAATTACAAATCTATTTTACTGGTTTAGATAGTTACATAAGCACCATTAACTATGATACTTATGTAAATATGTAAAATTGCTTTTTTACAGTGTAGTAAGAATGTAACAATATGCGGACTTAGTTAATCGATCAACAATTATATAAGCACCATTTGAAAATGTAACAATGTAACAATGTAAATACATAAAATGTAACAATGTAACAACGTAAAGCATAAGTTGTTACAGATCAATCTGACTTATTGTTACCTATAAAAAGGTTAAAAATTGAAAAAAATGTAAAAGCATGGAAAAAAGAGAGGAGAGAGGAGAGAGAGTCAGGAGAGAGGAGAGAGAGTCAGAAGAGAGAATAGAGATGAGAGAGATTTAGGAGAGAGAGGAGATATGGACAAAATGCAATTTTCCTAAAATACCCTTTTGCTTCAAACAAATAAAAAAGATAACTCTTTTAATAATATAATATTAGTTGATCAATCTCATCCATTGATGTTGGTTGATCAAGGGTCACAAATGAGTTTCTTGAGTTTCTCCAACTCAATGGAGTTTCTAAATTATCCTTATCCTATATATATATTGTTTTATGGGGATTAATTAAAGTTGTTAGGCTGGTGGGTGTGGGGGACGGCACCGGCCCATTGAGCCCTGGCTAGGCCCGGCCACACTGCTGCCCGGTGGTGCATCACGTCAAAAACAACTACAATCGGACGAACTGGACGAGCCTGCACATGCCTATATTCATTTTTTTAAAGGAGGGAGGTCTATCACCCACACCCTTGCTCTATCCCTATATTGATGAGCCTGCCCCACAGTGATGTGACGACTAATGTGGAGGCTCATCCCTAAGTAATGAGGCTCCTCCACATAACAAATCATATTGAATTTTATTGTTTCTTTCTAAAACACAACACACAACAGTCAACAAACGAGTTCGTTCGTTTGTTGACCATCGTACAAATCTCCTAGTTCATGCTGGGAAGGTATAAATCTCATATATGCTTTCAAGTGACTTGAATGCATATATGAGAATCGGTTCAATCGTTTGTTGACCATCGTACAAATCTCCTTGTTCATGCTGGGAAGGTATAAATCTCATATATGTGTTCAAGTGACTTGAATGCATATATGAGAATCGGTTCAATTTCAGAACCGATGGTGGCGTATCTCGATTCAAAGAAACCAAATTGATTAGGTTGATTTCAACTCAACGGACCATACCAAGTTCAAACAATAGAGGGTAGGTTAGGGTTCGGTGGTGGTGGTGACATTTACGAAAACATTACCCTTCATTAGAGCATTCACAACCCGGGAACCAAATTGATGTGAGTGTGTCCATCAAATTATATGGGGTGAGTGTAAGTGGTTGTGAGTGGAGGATATAGAGAATATTTGGTGGAAGCACTTTTTTCTTTAAATATGAAAAGTTACTGTTCACCCCTAAAAATATTTTAATATTTTTGGAAGTGGTTGTGAGTGAGGAGAGAGAAAATATAATGATAAAAGTATGAAAAAGTATTAATATTTTAATTAGGAGAGAGAAGATTTAGAGGTTGAGTGGTGATTTTTAGTGTAATTTGATGGATGAGATTTGGTGGTTTGGTTGTGAATGCTCTTAGTTTTGTGACGAAGAGTATTAAAATTTGGAATGTCATATGCTAAAGTTGTTACAAATTTGAATCTTGGACTGCATCTTATTTTTTAACCGAACTACATGAATGAAATTGAAGTTTACTGATAAATTAATTTATTTCCCTTTCGTACCTAACCACAAAAGTCCTCACAGAAACATTGCAAATTACAACATAAGTCGGGGGGTGTGGGGCTCGTCCCCGTCCCCGGCCCATCGAGGGACGTCCCGGCCGGGCAACACCGCCCCCTTGAGGGCCGTCGTGTCAGTTTCGTCAAGGAGGAGATGTTGGAGACGAGCCTCTTGTGACCGTTGGGACTAATTAGCGGTTGCAAACGGCTACTTTAAAAACAATTTACCTTACAACTATAAATATACATATTCAAACACATTTTCTTACACCAACTCATCCTAATTCTCTCATACATATATATATATACATATATATATATTATATATATATATATATATATAAATATATAAATCCTTTCCAACCTTAAAAAAGTCATGGATCCATACAAACCAAAACAACCCGAATAATCCAACCCCATTTTCGTCACCCGGCTACACTCCACCACTCAATCCGAATTGGTCATCCCAAATGTCTTTTTCCAATTTCCAACAAACCCCCAATGCTTTCAACCAAATTAGCCAAACACAAATGCAACAAACCCCCCATGCTTTCACTCAAATGAACCAAAAAAAATGTATCCATTACCCACACCCTTACGTGGAGGCTCATCCCCAAGTGATGGACCTCCTCCATACCCACCAGCCTAATATGTATGTTTGATGTCACGGCTTAACCGAGAACAAGGTTTGAGCCGAGGAACAAATGACCAAGTCCCACCTATGTACATTTTTTCTCAAAAGAGCAAAACAAGTAACTCAAGTCAACTTTTTAAAAGAGTCATTAAAGTTATTGTAACATAAACTAGTCAATGCATACCTGTTTACACAAATCCTACAATTTTATAAATAACCACAACATTTACAATTGTTAGTGAACAACGATCCTATAACAGATTACTGACCCGAAAGGGATCAACGGCCGATCCAAGCCACAAAGCTGTTGAACACATGAGAATGATCGATGTCAACCTCACCTCATCTGATTTTTAACGGTTAACAGAACCTAATAAACACGATTCTGCAGATCAACAGAAGAACCAATATCAGTTTTCTAGCTTTGTTCATGTTGCTGGACAGAAGGGACTGCAGTAGGCCAGGAAGGCAGCACAAAGGGAAAGAACATAGGGCTTAAATTACTAATAATCTTCGCATCTTGAATAAAATGTGGTAACCGCAAAACCGTATTCCCCATGTCGTACTCCACAATTCTACACGACGAACGACACCAAAAGAATATAATATTCTTGTTAAGCGGGTGGGTCGAAACCAAACCCATACACTCCTTATTAATACTTTCAACCGTCGATTCCATCTCATCCAAATGAACCTTATGCAACAGCAACCACTCACCACCACCGTCTTTAAGCTCCCACACGCGATAATTCGAATCATCCCAAGAAAAATTAACGTATCTAAGCCGACCAAAACACTCTCCTAAGCAATGCTTAAAAGCCCAAACCGGCTTTCGTATCTCACTTGGCAACTCAATCGTTCTACACTCACCATTACTCGGATCATAAGTAAAAACACCAAAACTCGAAAGCATATCCCAATGAAGCAACCCATTACACACCACAGCACTCGGCGACTTATAATTCCACGCGTAAAACAGCTCCTGATCTAAACTAGAACCCGACATAAAATACTCTTCGGTCCATTTCCCAGACACAGAACAAAAGATTTCCAACTTTAACGTCGAAGACAACAGTCTCGGACATTCACACCTCACAACTTCAATCCTAACAACCTTAAAACTAGTATGAACAACATTAAAGTGGGGATCACATACAAAACCAATATAAACAGTCTTAACATTACTAGGGGGAGGGGGCAGGGCAACGAACCGCTTAGTTAAGGGATTACAAACAAAGTAAACAAGCGGACGGGTTAACGGGGCACAGCATAATACTAAACCATTATTAGAAGCTAAAAATTGAATGGTTTGTTGTGAATTATGATTAGAATTGGAAAGAAAAGAGAGCGAAAAGGCGGGGGAGGCGAAAACGGGGGAAAGGGAGGTGAGATTGATGGGCATGAGGGAAGGGTGAGTGAGGTTATGGAAAGAGGGTTTGGATTGGTAATAAAGGGCGAAGGAAGGAAGGGAATGGGTAATGTAAGAGGTGATGAAATAAGGGGTGGAGATTAAGGAATGGAAGCGAGTGGAGAGGGAGGTGCAGATGGTCAAGGGTTTGATAGGGAGGTGGAGTAAGGTTTGGATTAAGAGCTCGTCGGTTAGTTTGTCGAATGAGGATGAAGAAAGTGGTTGGATGGGTTTGTGGGTTTTGATTGGAGAGTCTGTTGGCATACTGGTGAGAGATTTGGATTGGGGTTTTAGGTTGGGAATTGAAGAAGAGTTGGAAGGGTGAGGTTGCTTCGAAATGCTGCAGTTTAGGATCACAGGTTGTGTAAATATTTTCTTGAGACTTCTCCGATTGTAAGGGTTTCTTTATGGAGTTTTTTAGGATAGTGAGTGTCATGGGGGTTTGGACTTTGGAACCGAACCGGTAAAAATCGTCTCAAAACTACTTGGTAGTTGCTTAATTGAATGGATAAAATCGAAGAATGAGTTTGTGGTGTGAGGGGCGGTGGCGGAGCTTGAAAAAAAAAAGTTGGGGGGTCGAAAGTCACGGAAGCTTTAAAACGAAGAGGGTCGGACTCAATGCGTATAAAATTTTTGGATGAAAACGCGTAAACTTACACTACTGAGAAACAAAATGGCGGAGGTTAGGGGAATAAAGCTTCTCCAATGGGGGAGGGATGGTCGGATTGTTAATGAGACATGAGAGATTGAGTGAGCCAATGTCACCACACTAACTTTGGGCGGAGGGTCGTTTTTTGGTGGTTTGGAAGCTCACAATCAATTTAGTTTAGATGGAAAATAAATATAAGTTATTTAGTAAACATGTTGTATACGTGTTGAGTCATGGTCAGGTTGGCCATCTTAACCAATTTAATTAAACATGTCGATCCATTGGCTTAATTATTAGAGTTAAGATTACCTGAAACCGTCCTAAACCCAACCTACTGGCATCCCTAAGGTGTAGGGGTTGGGGAGAGGACCAATTTGGGCATGCCAATTTATCTTTAATAACCTCCTTTTGATATTGAGTTTGCATTAGAGCATTCACATCCCATCCACTAAATCTCCTTTATCAAATTACATTAAAAATCACTACTCCACCCCTAAATCTTCTCTCTCCTAATTAAATAATAATACTTTTTCATACTTTTATCATTATATTTTCTCTTTCTTCACTCACAACCACTTGCAAAAATATTAAAATATATAGGGGTGAACAGTAGTTTTTCATATATAGGGGTGAAGAGTGCTTTCTCTAAATATTTTATTTGTCCTCCACTCACAACCACTCACACTCATCCCATATAATTTGAGGGAACCCCTTACATAATTTGGTTCCTGGGTTATGAATGCTCTTAGGCTATCAAAATATCTAATTATTATTGTTTCCAAAATGATTAAATTCACAAAAAAAAATAGTTTAAGGATGTTTTTTTTATTAATTGCATTACCTCAATAATCAAACTTGAGTGTTATTGGGTCACGCCTTACACTAAGGTAGAAGGCGAAGGTGCGTGAAATGGTGTGAAACATGTCTCATAGGACATGAAGGGGAGGGTGTGAGACAGACCGCAGTCGTAAGAGAGAATGGTGGTGGGCTATGCATGTTTAAACCAATCAAATTCATACTTTTTTTTTCTTTGTTTTTTAACTTATTGAAAAATGGTATTATTTTAATGGATGATAGATAGTTAAATCATGCAGATGTAAAAAAGTGAGTGAGAGTTTATACCTGCGTAACAATGAAAAAATATGAAAACAAACACGGTTTTTGTATCCAAACTATTTGGTCATGTTTGAAAAACATTTTTAAGCACCGTTTGAAAACTGGAATTAACGGATTTCACCCAACCAGTTTACTAGCCCCAATCCTAAATCCTAATGCAAGTTTCATGGTCTTGGACTCTTGTCTTGTACCATTTCACCCACCCAATCATCACCTTGTTTATATCATACCGACGACTTTTATACCATTTATTATATGCGCCTATTCTTAGACTCAAGATTGCTCATATTTACTTAAGATTTTAGACTTTTAGTGAGTCGACCTCGAGTAGTTCACGAATGACGCTACTCATTTACCCCTTGGTTAATCGGCCACACCATTAACGTTGGGAGAACATTTTCATGTGATCAATGTAAGGCCTAACATATGATGTATTCTATTGTTAACCGGTCTAATTTAAGGAGAAAAAGATGCAGATTCATTTATAACAATAATTATATAAGAATATAAACAGTATAACTAAATGCCAGCGCGAGCAACCCAAGTTTGAGCATAGACCCATTTACACCCCCCACAATAACCAAAATACCAAAGTGGGGAGTGGATCTAAATCAGTTCTCAGAAAGCTGATTGTCTATTTCTAGAACTAGACAACTCTATCTTTGTACAAGAATCAGTTAACAACTTGAGACGGGCCATTTTATGTTTAGAAACCCCAAGTTTGTCTGGTTCAGGTTTACATCCAAACACAAAGACTTAAAAGAAGGCAGGTATAAACCGAACAAAACAAATAGTTGAGTTTCATTATTCAATGCAAGAAGCCTGATTCCAATTTTTATGGGTAAAGAGAGTAAGAATATAAATTTTCTTTCAGAATCAAAAGTTAGCATTTTGGTTCATAAATAACTAAGCAAGCGTGGACCATTATCACTTGGCGCGTGTTTGGAGAAGAGACGCAATGCTGACTCTCCATCCAGCGAAAACTGCAGGCACCTTCCTCTCAACCAGTAGAGATGCCAAGCCACCTCCAATGCCAAAGCTTGAAGCATCCCTAGCTTGATAACTGCTTCTCGCCATCTGCATTTCTGATATTCTGAAACCAAACACGGGCAATCAATTTAATCGCACACCCAAACACCCCTTAATTACAGAAACATGTCTTACAAGCCATAGAACTTGAGGTAGGGCTGTTCATGTCCGGTTCAGCTGGTTTTGATGAAAATTTAAGGCTGAACCGTTCACCACAGGTATGGGAAATGACAAGCCGAACCAGCCGGATTGGATTGGCAAGCCAGAGTGGCCGTTTTGGCGGTTTAACAATTCTGTTTTGGCAGTTTGAACCAAATTTTTATTTTTGTTAAAAAAGCATCAGTTTGTAATAATATTTTGAAAATCGTAAAGATAGTTCATGTTTATAATCCACATGCAAAACTTTCCAAAAAAAAAAACAAAAAAAAAACATAAAAATAATATAGATCAAACTGCCGTTCCAAGTCTCAAACCGGACCAAACCGTTAAACCACAAAAACCAAACCATGAACCGAAGCGTCAAGCCGTCAAACAGGCCAAAGCGGCCGACTTATCTCAGTTTAGGCGGTTTGTTTGTTTTCGACGGTTTTTGAACACTTCTACCTTAAGCCACTAATTCTGCTTAAGTCAGCTAACCAAACTTTAAATCCCTTCTTAAAGGCCACATAACACATTATAAATTATAGTAGTCTGAATTAGTGAATCCAATGAAATCCCAACTGAGTATTAATGGAAAAAATCCCATAAACAAAATACATCAAAAGTCTGTCACTTAAAAAAAGAACTAAAAACAGATGAAAGAAATACCTGGAAGTGAGTGAGGTTTCTTGGCAAGAAATAGTTGACAGGCCTTGTCGCTGTTTATGCTTGGGATTCGCTGAGCACAAAACAAATACTCTTCCACGACGTTTCACTGTTCTACAAAACTCACACATTTTCTTCACCGACGACCTCACCTTCATTTCTGCAACCTAATATACTCTAAATATATAAATATACATATGCGTGTATATATGTGAAAAGTGTCGTTCGATAAGTGCAGAACCGTGCAGAACCGTGAGAAGCGCATAAATACTTGTAGCTATTGCTTAAACTATGATACGTAAGACGATTATGTAACTGCATACCCACCTCTCATTCTCTATCCCACTATCTATATCTTTAAAGCACAACATACAAGTGCGTACGCGGGTGCATACTAAAAAATTGGTTATGTAATGAGCGCGCCCCTAAATACGTGTGTCTATATGTTTCTGTAGCATGTGAAACATAAACGATATTCATAAGGTAACATAAAATTTTTCAAGCTTTGACTAAGCATTTATCTTCAACTGGTTAGATAATATCACAAGTTATAATTATAAAAACTACAACTACAAAGATAACTTAATGTACTCAGTAATTAATTAATACAAAAAAAAAGCTCTGAGGACATCTAAAATCTCTCATTTGTTAAATTTTATATAATCACAAAACAAAACATAACAAAAAAACAGCAGATGTAAACCCTAAATCTGAACACACATGAAGAAGTTAATAAAAAAAACAAATTAGAAACATGAAACATGTTGATTTGAAGAATTACCTGAATTTCAAACGCTTTTATTAGACCTACACTCTCTGTTGTTGTTGCGCCTCAATAGCTGATGTCAAATGAGTCTCTAGGGTTAGAGAAAGACCGACTCGGGTAAAGTAAGCAAAACGGGCAGCGTGGGTAATTCGGGTGGGTTTGTTACCGGATGAGAAAGGGGTACCAAATCCGAATTTTCCGTAAATGATTTTCGGTACCGACCTTTTTGCGTTTTCAGATCGGTAGTTTTTGTTCGGTACATGTATTTTACTGATTTTTATTTTCAAGTACTATACCGTATAGAACAATTTTAGTACCGGTAACTAATTTTGATGATTTTCGATACTGGTACCTAGCTCATCCCTTGAGTTTTACAAACAAAAATATATTTGGAAATTTATAAATAGAACTTAGGTAAAAAAAACTAAAATTCGATTAGGGCTTTTTGAATACGTCTAACTGTTTTTAACATTGTTGGTGGTGAATAATTTGAAGATGTATTCCGCTAAAATATCTTGGAATACATCCTAAAGATATCTGTTACACCTCACAATAAAGTTTCACTCAACCACTCAAACTATAGTACGTTAAGTGATTAAATCACTTAATTGTCAAGTATGAAACATAAATCAATATAAACTTGCAAAAGAAAACACACACACATCCAACAAATCATACGCTAATGTTGGATAAATCAAAAGATCTTTTACAAGGTTGTAAGATAGATATGTTTTGAAGAGATGGCAAAAGCCAAAAATGTCCAAGTGCTAATCGTGTTAAATCCCAACACAACTAAGAATAACACATGCCATATTCTACGAACTATTTATGATATTCACTTAAATATATACCCTTTTCAAACCGAACATAACTTATAGCTTATTTTCTATATTTTTTTCTTTCCCTTTCATTTATATAATTTCTTCTTTCATATATTGTTTTTCACTTCCGCAACGTATCTGTACAAGAATATCAATTACACATCAGCAGTTTTTGACCAAATGAAAGAGTGCAAGAAAAAAGGTTGTTTAGCTGGTAGAGTTGTCAATGTGAGTTATAGAAAAGAAAAAAAAAATTGAAAAGAGGAAATGTTTGATGTAGCAACCGATGACAATGAGCAAGTAAAAAAATTAATAAGAAAAATGATTAACAAGAGGCTAAACCTAGAATCAACTCTAGCATAGAAATGCAAAATCCTAGTTTATGTTATTGACATGTATATCCTAAGTAAATTTTATAACGAGATGACATTTACTCGTACAAACAAATCCAAATGAAAGGTGAGTGTAAAAATGTAAGTTATGAGTTAGGTGTGTCAACATCAAGCAAAAACTTCATTTGAACTGACACACAGTTGTAAAAACATTCCAATTGGGAATTAGTTGATAGAATTTAATCAATTAAACTCGGCAAAAGCCAATTCAACTATAACATATTAAATCAACTATAGCAACTTTGAACAAAATGAAAGATTGAAAAGGAAAAGGTTGTTTGGTTAGTAGATTTGTTATGTGGGCTACTAAAATGATTAAAAATGAAAAGTGAAAATGTTTAATGTGGCAACTGAGGATAATGAATAAGTAAAAGAAAAATAATAAGAAAAATGGCTAACAAGAGGCTAAACCTAGAATTAACTCTATCATACAAATGCAACGTCTTAGTTTATGTTCTCAACATGTGTATCCTAACTTCCTAAGTAGTTTTATAATAAGATGAAACACACTGGTACAACCAAATTCAAATGCATGGTGAGCACATACATGTAAGGCCATTCGTTATGATATAACGCCCATTCTATGTGGCCGATGGAGGGGCGCTATACACTGCCCTAAAGGGCGTGAGTGAGGAATTCGCAGGCATGAAGCAGAGGAGGTGTTAGCCTTCTCACGACGTGATGCAATCTACCACCTTTTTGAGCCATTACCATCCAATAAATAAAAAATGTTATCTTATCACCCAATTATACTTTAATACCTCGCCATTTTTTTTTATTTGCTAGTTTATGTAAATTACTTATTATTTATATGGATGGTGGTTTGGTTAAAAGGGGTGAAATCAGAATAAGGTGTAGTCAAGTGAGTGAAAATGATGTGGTGATGTGTAAGTTTCAGTGAGGTGACAATCACTTTATGATGTGGCAGTGATGTAAAGTGAAAAAAATATGAAACCATGACACATAGCCTGATAGATAGGTTAAGTGTGTCAAAATCATACAAAAAGTTCATTTAAAATGACAGTCATTGCAAACATTCCAATTAAGAATGAGGTGTTAGAGAGTATCACACAATATATTAGTATATTTGGTTGTATAAAAAAATAAATTTAATCTCACTTTCAAGTAATCAAATTATAAATCAGATGAGATCATCTCTAACCAAAAAACGCTAATAAGGAAGCCAATTTCTTACAATTCTATAAAAAAAGTCATCCATATCCTATACTCAATGTGTGTTGTGACGTTTGGCAAAATTAAGGTAAATCCGTACGTAATTAATATACGTAATTAACTGTTCTAAGCAAGAATTAATATCAATTAAGTATAACTGAGTATTCAGAAAATAGCGGAGTCCAATATATGGCATAGGAATGCCTTAGTTTAATTAGAGGTGCGAAGGAATCACATAAGAATAAACTAGTCCGAAACGGACGTTGGTGATTACCCGACAATAATTAAATAACCGAAAATGATCCCGAATGCCCGGGATATAAAATAAAGGTTATCTTTATGAAATATAAAGTGTTTTGGAACCCCAAAACTATAAATGAAAACTCCAAATCAAAATCTCCCGGTAGCGAATAAAGTTCGCGTATCGCACCCGATGCGCATAAAATATATAATTTCACCTGGTAAGAGCCTAAATAACTTACCAATACTTAAACTAGGCTATGTTTAAGGGTAATTTAAAGCTAATTATATGTCCAGAATAGCTCGTAATAAGAACGCGCAAAAACCCGAAAAAAACCCTAACCGAACCGATTCAATTCTAACTAAATAATTAGTGGATATTTTGCAACATGAATGGGACCCACCAAGGGCCATTAGGCCGGCCACCCTAAAGGTGGCTTAGCCAACCTAATGTCCAGTGGCGGATACACTCGTTAACTATGGTGGGCCGGTGCCCACCGTACAACCCAAATTACATGTGTGTATATATATTTTTTTCCTTTTTTTCAGTGAGTAAGGCTTTCTAAAGCATGTGGAAGGTCTGTGTTTGAGAAGAGCTTAGATAGATGAAGAAGATGAGTTAAAATGAAAATTTATTTGATCTTTTAATGTAAAAGTTGAGGTTGTTTGGGTTTCGTGATAGTGTGTCAGATCTTTGTCATTTTAAAGGTATTTAATAAAATATAATAAAACTCTTCCGGTTTTGTTTTATTCAATTTTTTTACTTTTGTACCCTGTTAGTTGTGGTCAATATTTTTTTATAAGTTTTCTTATTCTTAAGCTAAGAATTTTTTTTAGATACATTTTAATAGAATATAGATTACTACATCTATCTTAACATCAACTTAAGTAATTTAAAAAGAAATATTAGTAAAAGTCAACAATCGGATTCTTATATGCTTTTTTGAATTGTGTATGTAAGAGACTCAATTCCGTCCATTAAGTGGATAAAAGTCAATAACAGTAGTACATATTACCACTTAATTTGTTATCCACTTAATTTGTTTTACCCGACCCAGTTTGACCCGACAATTTTTTACATCTCTTTTTTAACACAACCAATTTGTGTCCCCCGTCAAAAATATTTCTGGATCCGCCACTGCTAATGTCTCATGTTGCAAAGGGAATTATAATTATGTTGTAGCATGCCTAAGATATGTTAGTTTTTTATAATCTTATAATGCACCATATAAACCATGTAAGTCTCATTTTAACATCACAAAACAACTAAAGACCTCCATATTGGCTGCTGATCTGCTGTGACTTTATACCCGACACCCACCTCCATTTTTAAGCTAAAAACACATATAAACACTCCATTCCTACCCTAAATCAAGTGTGTACAAGTGCTTGGAGCATAACCCTTGGAAGACACACATAACCCCTTCATAATCTAGTGTTTTTGTGATTTCCCTAGCCTTGTGCTAGTAGTAACTTTCTTAAAACTCATCTTGTTTAAGTTTTGTTCATTTATGTGCTTAACTTGCAAGTTGTTTTTGGGGTGTTTTTAACCAAAGTTTTGAAATAAGGTTTTGTGTGTTTTCTAAAAATGAAATGAAACATTTACAAAGATGGTCATAAACATGAGTTTTTGGATGGTTGGTGATGTTATTTTGTTACAAAAATATTGTATGTTCTAGTATTTTTTTTTTAGAAGTTGTTTTGGATGAAAAACATAAAGTAACACCTAATACACCTAAAAATGGTTTTGATCATCATATTATGACTAATGGAACTCTTTGAACATGAAATATTTGTAACAAAATGTGATGAAGCTAAAATCACAAAAATAAAGTTGTAGACTTTAAAAATATAAGTATGAACAAATGGACTCCAAGACTTAAATAAAACATGTTAGTAGACTTAAAATGACCATATAAGACTAATAAAAGAGTTGGATAGGGAAAAAAACACTTATTGTAAATTTTGACATGTTCAAGTTTACTAGTCGTCATAGAAATTGTCATTTTTATAGGTCTTGGGAATAATATGTGACTTTTGTAAAGTTAGAGATTTGGAAAGTAACTTTGAAAAGTCCATGGGTGTAAAATGTGATTTTGGAAACTTTATATTGAAGAATGTAATTTTTGGAAAGTAAAGGTTAATAATGAAAAGATAGAATCCAAAAGGGGTGTTTTTGTAAAGTAAAGAAACTTATACAAAATATTTTATTCCTAATTAAACCGAATATGTAAACGTGGTGTCGGGAGTTGGGGAAAGACAACTTGCCAGTAAGACACGCACTCTGAGACCAGTGCCTTAATAAATTAGGACACGTGTAGGTAGTCTCACATTGGAGTTGGCAAAGACTATTTTCTGATTTCGTGACACGCTTGTGGTGAGTTTTCACGGCCCCCTTTCTGTTTTAATGTTTTCAAACTCGGGGGAAAGATATGTAAGTAAGAAAGTATTAAATGTGCGGTAACATGTGAAAGTATGAAATGGTACATAAGATGGGCACATGAGTAACGGTAAAGTCACATGGGACGTGAAGTCTCCGCAGTTAACCGTATCCATTTATACAAAGTGATGTAGCCATAGAATATGGGAATAGTACTATTGGTTCTTGACGAGACCCACCCCGGTTGATTAGCGATCAACACGGAAGGACCACAGGGTGCGACGATATTCTAAATGTTGGGTCTAAATTGGTAGTCTAATGTTATCAACAAGTTAAAGTCAACAAGTCAAAGCTTGGTCAACAAAAGTCAAAGTCAAACGGCTCGCAGTCAACACGTAAGGCGACTCGAGAAATCCGGATAATAGATCGACAAGTGAAGTTCAAGTTATGATAGAGAATGACGCTACAACTAAATAAATATATTTTGTTTAGACAAAATATATTTATTACTTTAGAATATTTTCTTATTTAGTGAGTGTTTTAGTAATTTATTAACCCTAGGGACCTAAATGTAATTAGCCTAAGTGTGTTTGGGCTATAAATAGAATGATAGATTAGCGTTTTTGGGGAACACACAATCTAGAGATTTTGGGGGTTTTATTGTATTCATCTTATGCAAATCATCTAGTGGGTTTTATTTAATATTTTGTGTGTGTTCATCTCTATTTCTCTATCAAAATCAGACTTAAGCTCGAAATCGATCCTACAATTTGGTATCAGAGCTTGGTACTCGAATTTGGGATTTAACCATCTACAAATTCGTCGTTTAATCTGATTTTTGTTGAATATTTTTCATCAAATGTGTACTTATTTCATCTTGTGTACTTATTTCATCAAACTGTGTACTTATTTCATCAAACTGTGTACTTATTTCATCACACCGTGTACTTATCTGAACATTTCAAATCAATTGAAACAGCTTTGGACAAGATCAAATTTGAGTTGGTGCATATTTTCTGTCACACCCCGACTTTTCCCCTCGTCGGTTGTGACGTTTGGTGCCTTTGCCAACGCAGCGGAAAGATGCATCTAAGACTCTGGTTCCCTGAACGCCAATTCTAACCCTCTAGGATCCCCGATCCCAAACTGTCACCTACTCCAACCGTGCCGTTACCAAAGTTTAAACCTGAAAGACATACTTAAAAAGTCAACATAAAGTCGGCGAGTTCATAAGTTTTACAAAAGAGTTGTTATAAGTTCCAAAGATCATATCCGTTACTACTAGGTTATAAGAACGTTAGCTAGACGTTAAGAGTTTTTACTACTACGGTTGGGAACCCATTACTAAACATGTACCAACTGATGAGAGCAGCCCAGATTGACTGGGTTACCGATGCCTCGATAACCCGATAGTTAGAGACAATATGCACCCGCCCGGCATCCCCGCCGTCGGGTGGGGTTTGTGAGGCCCAATAGATCTATCCACATTTCCCTCGTTGTGCATCCCCGCACATTCATGGTTTCCCCCTGGGACTTTCCGAAAAAGCCGTATAGTAATGTAAAGTAACCATAGTATAACATGACCTTTCGTAAGTAAGTATGTAGCATGTTTCTTCCCCGAAGGTAAAACCAGTAAAAGTAGGGTCGTGATACTCACGCACCCATTTCATTTTTCAATAACTTGTTCCTTTGGAATTCCTCAGGTTTTCATAAAAGAAGCATGTCTTCCACCCCGAAAACATTTATAAAACGGTAAAAAGTGGGGTCATGAACTCACCTTAACCTCCTTGCTAAGCTAGCAAACAAGCCCGAAGCTTTGACCGACTTCCTCGTGCTCTATTACCAACAAAGGACACCTTAAATTCTAACACATATAAACCTAGCCTATTATCCGGCTATCCAGACTCGTGTATAACATCTGGAGTACTAATATGCTTTAACTCGACGAACCGACCGTGACTTAAATATGTTTTATGCGACTTAATACTCAAGTTAATCACTTGTTACTATTCGTGTATAAACCATGTTGGACTATTATTATGAAACGTATAACTTATCATGAGTCAAAACTCATCTTATAATTATATTTTAGGAAAATACCCTTTGATAAAAATATAAGTATAGTTATTTAAAACGATCAATAACAATGTCGCTTCTTTTCCAAAATCCGCGATCCTTTAAAGGTTTCGAAACATAAACTTTTGTATAAATCATTCTCAAATATGTCGAGCGTTTTGTGATTCAAAACCGTTTAAATAGAAATTTTTTAGTTACCAAAATCTTTGAAGATTGACAATTGACGCTATGTAAATAATATGTATTTGTTTTGGGAATAGTGTTCGACGTTTTTCTTTAAATGTTGCAAGAAATCATTTCTTGAAAACCCTTTGCGATATTGTAGAAAACTACATTTGTCAAAATACTTGAAGATTGTTATAACGAAATATATAATAAATATCATCCCGTTTATACTTATAATTTTGTAGAAATTTTGGCAGAGTTTCCTCTGTTTTCGTACAAACCAGGCAACACAAGTCGCCTACAATTTTCCCAAAATCAATACCAAATACAAGACTTCAATTTGTTAATCCGCAAATTCCAAATCAAATGAGACTTATACGTTTCGACACTTTTATATAAATTATACTTATTTATATTTATATACTTATATAGTCCAACCAATTTAGTCCAATATCGATATAATAAGTCACGCATTTTAGCCACTATTATCAACCGTACGATTTAATATATAGTTACCGTTTATTACTAGAGTCGGTTCGTTTCCCGAGTAAAAACTATTTCACGAATATCAATGTATTTATTTATATATATATAATATCCACAACAATATACAAATACGAATTAAAGTATACCGATTCGTACGCGCGTAACCCGAAGCCACCTCGAACTACGTGTAGACCGGAACAAAAGTTTGACCAGCTTTGACCGCGTGTTGACCGAGGCTTGACCATCCAGATCTGACCCGAACAAGACCCGTACCGAACCCGATCTCGTACCGAATCTGACCCGAACACCAAAACCACCAAACAGACCCGAACTCAGATCTAACCCAAATGCAAACTCGAGGCCAGCTGCCGCGCGACTCGAACCCAACACCAAAACTGACCCATTCCTTACCCGAGCCTAACCCACTGACCCGAGACCAAACGAACACGAACTTGACTTGACCCGAGTGACCCGAACCACCAAACGAGCCAGAAGCCAAGGCTGACCAGATCTGAACCGGAACTCGAGACCCGAGCATCATCATCAGCCCCAAACCTAAGCCACTCGAACCACCAACCTTCGAACCAAGCTACATCTGAACCGGACCCATCTCACAACCAATGAACCACCACCGCCGCTACCTCTACAACCACCACCATCCGGGCCCGACCAAGCATCTTTACCACCTTCAAACCTGACCCGAACCCGAGCCCTAAACAGACCCGGACCCGAGCCAAACCATGAAAACCCAACCCATCGGACCCCCTTGTACTGCTGCCGCCTTCAACACAACCATAACCGGACCATACCCACCTCCCGATTAAGCTTAGAAACGTGCGCCGCCACCACCATAAGAAGGGTGGTGGCCGGCCGCCGCTGCACAGAGGGAGGAGGGAGAGAGAGACGAGGGAAGGGAGAGGTGGTAGGGAGAGAGGGACCTGCGAGAGAGAGGGAGAGAGATGCGAGGAGAGAGAGTAGAGAGAGAGATTGCAGAGATTGGGGGGGGGGGTGTTTGTCTGCGGGTTTCAAAATGAAGGAGGAAGAAGATAAGTTGCCTTTTATAGCTAGGGTTTGTTGGTAGGTGAGGTATACCGCGTATCGAACCCGTTTAAGCGTGAAACGCCTCGGTTTTATTCTAGGTCCACTAATTAATTATAAAAAGTAGTCGGTTTTGTTCGAAATACAAAACCGAGCATAAATATAATTATTTTCGATGTCCGACGCGTGTTTTCAGAACACGCGTTTAAGTCGCGTTAATTAAATCGGTCGCAGTTTGGATTAAAAAAAAGGTCAGTAAACTTCCGAAACTTAATAATTAATAATATTTGAAATAAATATTGATTTTTAATCATAAAAATCACGTCAGTATAGATCGGAAGTTGCCGGGTGTCACATCCTCCCCTTGTTACAGAAATTTTGTCCTCAAAATTTGAGGTAGGATATCATCCAAGAACCAATGGTAGTACAACAAAAATAGTCAACGGACTTGCCGGTACAAATGGCACGAAGTAAAGTTTCAGAATCAACTGAATGCAAAGTGTAAATAGTAACTCTGTCAACAAATGCTATTGGCGCACCTCAAACGAAGCAACTAGTGCACCAACTTTTTCATTACACACCACAAGGTGTGTATGCATTTAAGGCAATAATAAACAAGTTGATGAATGTGAGACATGTCAATAAAAATCATTCATTATTCCAAGTCGATTGAATATTCACCGCAAGGTGCTGTATCAAATTCCAACAATTCGATTCAACTGAAATGTCGACTTTAAAGAAACTCATCGACGAAGTATCAAAGGAGTCATTGCCCACAATGGCCTAACATAGCAAGACTAGAAGACAAACATTACGAGCAACGTAATGATAAAGCAAATCATTAATGAAATAATTGTTTGATGCGAAGCCCTACAATGGACCTTCACAAATTTAAAGAATCCAAACATACAATGGTTGACACGTGTACAATACACGTGTCTAGTTCTGTGAAAAGAATAAGGAATCAACAAAATTTATAATCCTTTACGATAGAACGTTGAAGACCACAAACACAAAAGAAGAGAGAAGTGAATCATACTCAAAAGATATAACTAAGTTCTAAAACAGGAACCCTAGAAGCTCAAGGAACAAGATCATCAAGATCTTAAACTGGTTTAAGAAAAGCAAAGTCACAAATGACACGAATAGGGGAGAATCGACAACCACGTCCGTAACAACAAAAGAATGAAAAACTCTTATCCACTGTTTATATATAAATATATATACAACAACACATACAATATAGATACCCTCACGATAGAAATTCTTAGAACTATCAAGTGCCTGTAAATTTGCAATAACGTGACGTCTGCGTTATCAAAAATTTGCCTCACCAGATCATCCTATTAACCACCATCATGAGTATATCACATGCACTCATTACATTCATATAATAACACGTATATATATAACATAATATAATGTTTGTCGTGTGCGCCACTTTTCCCGGTGCTCTTCTCGTCCGCATTCCAGCTTCGCAGCATCATCGGCAGAATGAGGTGCCTCATTAAGATGTTTCCGACCCAAATCGACCCTGACGACATAGCATACTCCGAACACGGGATGTGAGACCGTAGATGCTACAATAATCCTTCTGCCAACTCGTCCAACTAACGTGATACGTGTGAGTGTTGTAGATACGTCCAAGCTTGAGCCGACAACCATGGCGATACGTATTATATATACTTTACATAAATACACATAGTATATAAACAAGTAAATTGTTCCTCATACCAAGAAACAATGACTCAACTAACTCTATGTGAATAAACATTCTGCTATCTAAAGCGATGACTCGCTAGTCACTAGTGAGGTACACCTAGCCATCACGTGTTATTATCCTTTCTATATACTACTATAGAACATATGAATTTACTATTCACATAAGAAAATAAATGTTCCTTACGCCGAAGAATGTACACTGAGCTAGTGTGATACACTAATAGTCACGCAACTGATTTGGCAACGGTTGGAATCCCAGTTCCTAGGCGTTTATTATGTCTTAGAAATTTTGGTCCCTACTTCAAAACAAACTCAGGTTAAAGCCCAGATATCTACCCAGACACCTAATTTGCTAAAACCTATGGCTCTGATACCAAACTGTCACACCCCGACTTTTCCCCTCGTCGGTTGTGACGTTTGGTGCCTTTGCCAACGCAGCGAAAAGATGCATCTAAGACTTTGGTTCCCTGAACGCCAATTCTAACCCTCTAGGATCCCCGATCCCAAACTGTCACCTACTCCAACCGTGCCGTTACCAAAGTTTAAACCTGAAAGACATACTTAAAAAGTCAACATAAAGTCGGCGAGTTCATAAGTTTTACAAAAGAGTTGTTATAAGTTCCAAAGATCATATCCGTTACTACTAGGTTATAAGAACGTTAGCTAGACGTTAAGAGTTTTTACTACTACGGTTGGGAACCCATTACTAAACATGTACCAAATGATGAGAGCAGCCCAGATTGACTGGGTTACCGATGCCTCGATAACCCGATAGTTAGAGACAATATGCACCCGCCCGGCATCCCCGCCGTCGGGTGGGGTTTGTGAGGCCCAATAGATCTATCCACATTTCCCTCGTTGTGCATCCCCGCACATTCATGGTTTCCCCCTGGGACTTTCCGAAAAAGCCGTATAGTAATGTAAAGTAACCATAGTATAACATGACCTTTCGTAAGTAAGTATGTAGCATGTTTCTTCCCCAAAGGTAAAACCAGTATAAGTAGGGTCGTGACACTCACGCACCCATTTCATTTTTCAATAACTTGTTCGTTTGGAATTCCTCAGGTTTTCATAAAAGAAGCATGTCTTCCACCCCGAAAACATTTATAAAACAGTAAAAAGTGGGGTCATGAACTCACCTTAACATCCTTGCTAAGCTAGCAAACAAGTCCGAAGCTTTGACCGACTTCCTCGTGCCCTATTACCAACAAAGGACACCTTAAAGTCTAACACATATAAACCTAGCCTATTATCCGGCTATCCAGACTCGTGTATAACATCTGGAATCCTAATATGCTTTAACTCGACAAACCGACCGTGACTTAAATATGTTTTATGCGACTTAATACTCAAGTTAATCACTTGTTACTATTCGTGTATAAACCACGTTGGACTATTATTATGAAACGTATAACTTATCATGAGTCAAAACTCATCTTATAATTATATTTTAGGAAAATACCCTTTGATAAAAATATAAGTATAGTTATTTAAAACGATCAATAACAATGTCGCTTCTTTTCCAAAATCCGCGATCCTTTAGAGGTTTCGAAACATAAACTTTTGTATAAATCATTCTCAAATATGTCGAGCGTTTTGTGATTCAAAACCGTTTAAATAGAAATGTTTTAGTTACCAAAATCTTTGAAGATTGACAATTGACGCTCAGTAAATAATATGTATTTGTCTTGGGAATAGTGTTCGACGTTTTTCTTTAAATGTTGCAAGAAATCATTTCTCGAAAACCCTTTGTGATATTGTAGAAAACTACATTTGTCAAAATACTTGAAGATTGTTATAACGAAATATATAATAAATATCATCCCGTTTATACTTATAATTTTGTAGAAATTTTGGCAGAGTTTCCTCTGTTTTCGTACAAACCAGGCAACACAAGTCGCCTACAATTTTCCCAAAATCAATACCAAGTACAAGACTTCAATTTGTTAATCCGCAAATTCCAAATCAAATGAGACTTATACGTTTCAACACTTTTATATAAATTATACTTATTTATATTTATATACTTATATAGTCCAACCAATTTAGTCCAATATCGATATAATAAGTCACGCATTTTAGCCACTATTATCAACCGTACGATTTAATATATAGTTACCGTTTATTACTAGAGTCGGTTCGTTTCGCGAGTAAAAACTATTTCACGAATATCAATGTATTTATTTATATATATATAATATCCACAACAATATACAAATACGAATTAAAGTATACCGATTCGTACGCGCGTAACCCGAAACCACCTCGAACTACGTGTAGACCGGAACCAAAGTTTGACCAGCATTGACCGCGTGTTGACCGAGGCTTGACCATCCAGATCTGACCCGAACAAGACCCGTACCGAACCCGATCTCGTACCGAATCTGACCCGAACACCAAAACCACCAAACAAACCCGAACTCAGATCTAACCCGAATGCAAACTCGAGGCCAGCTGTCGCGCGACTCGAACTCAACACCAAAACTGACCCATTCCTTACCCGAGCCTAACCCACTGACCCGAGACCAAACGAACACGAACTTGACTTGACCCGAGTGACCCGAACCACCAAACGAGCCAGAAGCCAAGGCTGACCAGATCTAAACCGGAACTCGAGACCCGAGCATCATCATCAGCCCCAAACCTAAGCCACTCGAACCACCAACCTTCGAACCAAGCTACATCTGAACCGGACCCATCTCACAACCAATGAACCACCACCGCCGCTACCTCTACAACCACCACCATCCGGACCCGACCAAGCATCTCTACCACCTTCAAACCTGACCCGAACCCAAGCCCTAAACAGACCCGGACCCGAGCCAAACCATCAAAACCCAACCCATCGGACCCCCTTGTACTGCTGCCGCCTTCAACACAACCATAACCGGACCATACCCACCTCCCGATTAAGCTTAGAAACGTGCGCCGCCACCACCATAAGAAGGGTGGTGGCCGGCCGCCGCTGCACAGAGGGAGGAGGGAGAGAGAGACGAGGGAAGGGAGAGGTGGTATGGAGAGAGGGACCTGCGAGAGAGAGGGAGAGAGATGCGAGGAGAGAGAGTAGAGAGAGAGGTTGCAGAGATTTGGGGGAGGGGGTGTTTGTCTGCGGGTTTTAAACTGAAGGAGGAAGAAGATAAGTTGCCTTTTATAGCTAGGGTTTGTTGGTAGGTGAGGTATACCGCGTATCGAACCCGTTTAAGCGTGAAACGCCTCAGTTTTATTCTAGGTTCACTAATTATTTATAAAAAGTAGTCGGTTTTGTTCGAAATACAAAACCGAGCATAAATATAATTATTTTCGATGTCCGACGCGTGTTTTCAGAACACGCGTTTAAGTCGCGTTAATTAAATCGGTCGCAGTTTGGATTAAAAAAAGGTCAGCAAACTTCCGAAACTTAATAATTAATAATATTTGAAATAAATATTGATTTTTAATCATAAAAATCACGTCAGTGTAGATCGGAAGTTGCCGGGTGTCACATTTTCAGACGGTTGTGCGCACTTAACTCATAAGCTGCGCACTTAACTCATAATCTGCGCACTTAACTCATAAGCTGCGCACTTAACTCATAATCCACGCACTTAACTCATAATCTGCGCACTTAACTCATAAGTTGCGCACTTGTTTCTTGTTTTGTGTGCTTAACTTAAGTCTTGCTGTGTGCACTTAACTCATAAGGTGCATACTTATTTCTTGTTGTGTGCACTTAACTCATAAGGCATACTTATTTCTTGCTGTGTGCACTTAACTCATAAGCTGCATACTTATTTCTTGTTCTGTGTACTTAACTCAAGTCTTGTTGTGTGCACTTAACTCATAAGCTGCATACTTATTTCCTGTTGTGTGCACTTAACTCATAAGCTGCATACTTATTTCTTGCTGTGTGCCCTTAACTCATAAGCTGCATACTTATTTCTTGTTATGTGTACTTAACTCAAGTCTTGCTATGCGCACTTAACTCATAAGCTGCGTATTTATTTCTTGTTCTGTGTACTTAACTCAAGTCTTCAGAATCTTAAAATTTCTTTGTCTTCGCGCACTTAACTAGGGTTTCTGCGCACTTAATCATAAAATTCCTATTTCTCTGCGCACTTACTGAAACTGTGTAGTCTTTGTGTACTTATCTAGGGTTTCTGCGTACTTACCAAGGAAACCCTGGTTATTTGTGTACTTGTCAAAGACTGTGCACTTATCAGGAGACAAGGGATTGACCGTGTAATTGCTATTGTTTCAGGTTGCTGCATACTGATTTGTGTGAGTTTCTGCACACTTACCAAAGGAAACTTTGGGAGACAGTGATTTATCCTTCTGTGGCTTTATCACAGTGTACTTATTCGTGTGTTCTAGTCGTTATTCTGCCCGAAGTTTCTTGTGCCATTCGTGTGTTCAATCTTAATCAATGGCTGGTAACAATAACAACTTAACCATGAATCCTATAACCCAAGCTGAACTGGAAACTGGAACCATAACTCGAATCCCTAAGTTAATGGGTGCACAAGTTTATGGAACATGGAAGAATCGTATGAAAGCCTTCTATTATGTGAATGATTTTACCCAATGGACCTCAGTTCAACTCGGACCACACCTCCCAATGAGGACCACCGAGGTAAGAGAGGTGTTCAACACTGATCCAACTACTTATACAGACCTTGACAAGCAGTTGATTCAACGTGATCACAAAGCCTACGATGCTCTTACCATGGCTGTGTCGAATGATGTTTTTAACATGTTCGAAGAGTATACCACTGCTCAGTCTCTGTGGTATGCCTTGTGTGACTACTATGAAGGAAATCAGGACATGATTCAGAAGAAGCAAGACATGGTTCAAAAGGAGTATGACATGTTTGGAAGCATTCGTGGTGAAAGTTTAAGCAGTCGCATCGATCGTTTCATGAATATGCTCACAAAGATGAAGAAAATCGGGATTCCTGTTAACAACTGCAATTCAATCAAGAAGTTGTTCAATTCACTCCCAAAGGAATGGAGCTTGAAATTCATGACGGTCAGAGAGGACTTTATGATTTTTCCAATGACTTTGTCAGATGTGATAAATTCCTTAAAGTCATTTGAAAATGATGTCACAAAGGGAGATATGACTCAAGTCGGTTACGTTCCAATATCAAGTCCACCAACATCAATATCTAGAAACATGGCTTTCACTGCTCCTATAAGCATGAAAAGCTCCAATCCATCCTCTATTTCAGCTGGGACTCTTCATAATCTCTCAGCAAACTCTAGAAATGAGATCAAGCCTACAAAAGGATTAGTGGCAGTAACCGCCGAAAATGAGGCAGCTAAAATGCAAGCACCAAAGGCATTGACTGAGGACGGCTATGACTGGAGTGAAGAAGTTGCAACTACAAAAGTCGACAACAACAAAGAACTTATGGGAAATATTTGTACCAAGGGCATGGTGAGCCAAGAGCAGGACGTGGATGAAAAAGGTAAGAAGGAAGCTGTGGAAGAAACATTGATTGCTGAAAAGACTGAAAGCAGCAAGACTGAAAAAGGCAACATGACAGGTAAAGCTGTGAATGAGGAATCAAACAGAGATCATGCGGAGAAGGATCTGGTAAAAAGCATTCCTCTTGAAATTAAAACAAAACTGTGCACACCAACGTGTGTCACAGCAGTTGCTTACTGTTTGTCCCACACTCGATAAGTTTTAAGAGAAAGAGATGATATTCAAAAAATCAACAATGAAATGAAAGAAAATGAGTTGGCATATCAACGAAAGTTAAATGCAACTCTCGCTGAAATGCAAACTCTTAAAGAATTTGTCCTTAGAAAAGATTTTTCAATAAATGATTTAACAGAAAAGTTAGAAAAATCAAGAAACGAAACAAATCATCTTCAAATTATTGTGGACAAATGGAATGTAAGCAAGAAGGCTCAAGCTGATCTAGTGGAGTGTTCAAGGCAATCTTTTGTTAAAGTTGGAATTGGATATAAGGATAAAAATGGGATCGAAAGATCTTTATTTTTACCCCTGAGCAAAAGTGAATATATACCAATTCCAAAACCTCATCCTAAAAATGATCTGTGTGAAAAGGAATGTGTCAAACCTGAGTCAAGTACTAATATGATTAAAAGCAATGCAGAAGTGACACAAAAGGCGGATGTGGAAGATCATGACAGTTATGGTGGAAAGACTTTGGGGTTGGGTCACCCAAGAGCCAGTTACTCAACAGTTAATTGGTTTATTTGGAATAATGAAAAGACTAAAACTGTTTTAAATTTGGATGACTGTACTAGACCTAGACCTAATGTTGATTCGAATGGTGTGGTAAATGTTTGTGATAGGCAGAAAGCTATCTCACGTTCTGATGTTTGTCATGATGATATTGTGCATGAATGTGCTGATTTAAAATCTACATTTTGTGATGATAAAACTGTTTGTGCTCCACCTGTTTTTGTGCCCACTCTTGAGAATAACAGGTTTGGAAAGTTCTTAACTGAAGAAATTCCAGAGTTTACTCCATTAACATCATGCAAAGATGATTCACAAAGTGATTCGGAGTTTTGTTCATCCAGAGAATGGGAAAGCTCAAATGACTCGGAAACTTCAGTGTCAGAACTTGATGATAGAGTTGACACTACAAATCAAGTCCATCAAGATTCACTGGAAGAAGATCTGTTTATAGAAGATTGCTCAACTTCAGATGATGAATCAATGATGAATGAAAATCACAAGGGGTTAAAGATCACAGAGTCAAAAGGTGATGTAAAACTCAATGCTTCTCAACAAGCCGAATCAAGCTCAAAACAATCTACATCCCCAATTGCATCACACGGGACAATAAAGCATCAGAAGCCATTCAAAGTTTGCTTTAGGTGTGGTAAAGAAGGTCATGTGCTCAAGCAATGTCCAGAACGACACAATCCAGACGGTAAAGGCAATGCGGATTGCTTCTCCGGATCAAAGGATAAAATGCACACATCTTTGAATGTTAGGATGACACATATTCCATCAAGATCTCCACATATGAAGCCAGTTTCATATGATTCAAAGATGAAAAGGACCAAAGCATCAAAACCACAATCTATTCCTCCAGTTCTTAAACAGAAAATTGTTTCAAAAATTTAATCTTTTACAAACAATTTTTTAAAACCAAAACAGGTTTGGCGAATCAAACCAAAAGCTGAAAAAGAAACTAATGAGGGAAAAGGAACTACCATGGAGGACTGTTAGTAACACGGTTAGTAACAGTGGTTGTTCCAAGAATATGTTTGGAGCGGAAATCTCACAGGTTTGGTTATGGTATCTAACCTGATTGCACAATTGACACCGTTGTCACACACTCTTTTTCTTCCTGATATATGTTTATGTGTGTTTGATGTGGAAGACTTTATTTTTCGTAAATATTTTTTTAAGAAAATACAAAAAAAAAATAATTACAAAACAAGGGGATTGTACAAAAATAAAAGTTTAGGGGGAGTATGAAAATATAGTCTCGGCCATGAGATGTGATTAATGCAAATAATCCTGATCTTATATGGGAAATGATAGGAACTAACTTGTTTATGTCTGCACATGAATAGGATCTGAAGGACGTTACAACTACAAGTTAATGATGTGTAGGTAGGTTCAACCTTCAAGTTGAGTAAACTGCTATAAGGTGAATAATAATAAATCTACACGAAAAGCTGGATTCCCACTGTGTTTTAGGTCTGCACAAGCTGAGTCCGGTCATACATAGGTTGAGAGATTAATAGACACAGAAAATTTTGTGCATATGTAATCAAAAGACACCTAAGAGTGCAAGCTACCAATGCGGGGCTAATCAATCAAACGAGCAGCAAAAGACACGCAATGTTAGTGACGTGCAAATATATATAAATAGCTCAACAATCAGATGATCAACTTCTCTGCTTATGGAAACATAGACCTAAAGCTCTCATCATCTGATTGAAATAATGATCATCTTCTCTGCTTATGGAAACATAGACCTGAAGCTCTCATCATTATATCTCGATAAATCTTGAGGACTGGTAGGCTTATACCTAGCACAAGTGGGGTCCACAAAATTTTCGTCAATATTACCAAAAACATGATAATCTCATCACCAAACGTATGTTGAAAGACGAGAGGCATGGACTTAAGAGGACAAACATACAGACAATCGTTCTTGGGTTGTAGCTATCCTCAAGAAAGTTGAAACGTGGCTAGGCTTTTCAAGTTAGTGTGATCCCATATTTGATCCCTTCTATATCTCGAAGGTTGATGGTTGTTTAAAAAAAAGATTAAAATTAAATAAAAATAATAATAAATAACAAAAAAAAATCTTTATTTGTGTACAGTTGTTTTTAAGTCTTCCATGTCATATTATTTGTGTCTCAAGTCGTTTGAGATACTTACTTGATTGCACACCACAGATGAATACGGTTTTTTCTGTATATTGAATCTGTCTAAAGAAAATTCGGAGTTGTGTTTGTGATTGTGGTTAGGTTTCTTCGACTACTTGCTGTAATGATGGCCGATCATCAGTTGAGCAAGATACAAAGCCAAAGCACATGTTTCCTCAAGTTTGCAGAAGACACCAAGATAGGAATCCTCCTCCTACGTCTTTTAAACCACTCAAGCTACCGAGAGTTGAAAAAGGTTGTTCTTTATTTTCAAAGATGATGCATGCAAAAAGGGGGAGATTGTGAGATTTGAGGACTCAAATAACAAAGTGACAAGAACACCTTCAGCAAAGAAAATTTGGAAAGCATCAGTCTAGGGGGAGTATTGTTGGGTACTTGATTTGAGACTGAAGCAGCTTTGCCACATTAGATGATCACAGTGTGTAGAGATTGACGGTTCTGAAGATGATACAAGAGATTGATAACATTAGACTAAGGGGGAGATTGTTGGGTCTAAATTGGTAGTCTAATGTTATCAACAAGTTAAAGTCAACAAGTCAAAGCTTGGTCAACAAAAGTCAAAGTCAAACGGCTCGCAGTCAACACGTAAGGCGACTCGAGAAATCCGGATAATAGATCGACAAGTGAAGTTCAAGTTATGATAGAGAATGACGCTACAGTTAAATAAATATATTTTGTTTAGACAATATATTTATTACTTTAGAATCTTTTCTTATTTAGTGAGTGTTTTAGTAATTTATTAACCCTAGGGAGCTAAATGTAATTAGCTTAAGTGTGTTTGGGCTATAAATAGAATGATAGATTAGGGTTTTTGGGGAACACACAATCTAGAGATTTTGGGGGTTTTATTGTATTCATCTTATGCAAATCATCTAGTGGGTTTTATTGAATATTTTGTGTGTGTTCATCTCTATTTCTCTATCAAAATCAGATTTAAGCTCGAAATCGATCCTACACTAAATTAGTTGTTACCATGTAAACAACTTGCGGGGTAATGAAAAGTAGTCTGGTTTTGGTTATGGGCTCATGGGGAATCCATCGGTATTAGGACAAGCTACCCTAATGTTATATGTAGCACATTTCTTATTTTGTTATGCGCACTTATTTACAAATGAATGTTAATTTATTTGTGTGTCAAAACCTGTGAAACTCACCAATATATTTATATATTGACGTTTTCCCTAACATATCTTTCAGGTAACTAAGAATGTGAAGGCGTGAAATGGCTAGGGCGGGCAAAATAAAGATGAGATGGACTTTTGTTAGGGATTTACTAATATTTCCTCTAGGATTGGGAAATAGTTGAAATCCTTATTTTGTTAAAAACTACATTTTGGGATGTGTACCTATAAACAAAATACTTTCCGCCGTCTAATGAATGTTTATTTTATAAATTATGTGTTTGTTTAATCTTGGCTATAAAACATTTCTCTTTCGCGCCCACGCCACGTGTTTCCGCCGTTGTCGTGGTGTGACATGTGTGGAGTTGACACGATGAACCTGAACATGAAACTAACATTTATCCGTGTTAAAATACACAAATTCCTACACAAAACACAAAACAAATCCATATAAAACACCCACAATACCATCTAACTCGCTTATTTCCATGTTAAATTCACAAATTCTAACATAAACACATTTGAAACCGTATAAAACGCAAAATCATAACACAAACACACCTAAACAATATCTGTCTAACCGGCTTATTAAACGGCTCAAACAAAATGACAAAGTGTAATAAAGTCATAAAAACATTGAACAAATTAATCAAGTTGTAAACACGTTAAACGACTTAAATAAAACACCAACTCAATTCCAAACATACCTAGGTTTTCCATTTTCTTCCAAGCTATGTCAAATTGTCAATGTCAATAAAGACGATCATAAAACTTTAATTTGCTTTCTTCCTCCCAACGAAAACACTTTCCCCTATCATATTTAAACACACACATACACATAACAAAACATTTACACATCACATAATAAACCCTTTTAATCCAACAATCCTTCCTTTCCACTTTCTCTCCTCACAAATTCTTATTCCCTAACGTTACAATCATACAATCATCTATCTGTTACAATCAATCAATCATTCATTCACTCAATCGATCAATCAATCAATTAATCGAAGGGTTTCTGTCAAAGTATTATCATTACAGCAACATTTCTTCAGAATTAGGGCTTGAAACGATCTAAAAGATCAAATTGTTAACTTCTGGAGTTGACTGAATCGGTCTATAAGGTGTTAGTTAGGGTTGATAATAATAATAATAATATTATTATTAATAGCCGACGAGAGTAATGTTTTTCAGCGGTGATCCATCGAATAGGAAGCGGGTAGATTTAGGGGGGCGTAGTTCAAAGGAACGAGATAGGAAGAAGCTTCTGGAACAAGCTAAGTTAGAAAGGAATAAACGGTTATGGATGCGTCAACAAAACTCCGCTGCTCTTGTTATTCAGGTTTATATTAATTAATATTCTTAATTGTTATTCAATAATAATAATAATAATAATAATAATATTAGATAGAGCTCTGTAGCACTAATTATGTTTTGCATCCTTTCTAGGCTGAATTATGAAAGATAATGTGTTATCTTGTATGTTTTGTTATGTGTTAGATAATTGTGAATTTCTGATAGAAAGTGTAGGTTTGAGGGTTTGGCTTTGTTATACGGAATAGAATGGAAGCTGGACCGGATTGGAATGTATATTTCATTTCTTAAATATTGTTCGTTTCAACAAAAGAAGGAATTAGAATTGAACAACAACAACATACGGAAGGGAATCTACATTCCAATTCCATTCAGATTACAATCCATTCTATGAAACAAACACACCAACATTGGAAATCAAATTTCAGTTCCCGCGTGAATTCCAATTCCATTACATTCCACGTAACTAATGACTTAATTATCTTGTTGAAAGATTTTATTTTGCTAATGCAAGTGGACTTTCTTGATACAAAGGTTATGGTTTTGTAAATTAGGTCGTGATATTATATCTGTTAGTTGCATTCTTGTTTTTTAGATGTAATATCTTGTCATTATTATACCTTGTTTTCTTTATAGTTGTAAATAAAGTAAGGCCAAGCCCATCTTTTTTTTTTTTTGGTGTGATACCACTAGTTTATGTATAACTAGAGCTCATGGAGACGGAGCATGATAATTCATGACGTTAGACCACTAAGAGATTGTTTTTTGTATGTTTTACTTTATTTTTATGGTTTTTGCTACTTGATGGCAGGTATATTGTATGGTTTTTTAATGAGTTTTAATGTCCTTTCCATGATGAGGTTTTGCTTTTTTGTGGAGTGTGGAATCTAAGAATTTGTGTCTCGAAGCTGATTAGAATGGCAGATGTTCTTTTCTTTGAAGTAGTACCTTGTGTGTGGGGATCTTTTCCAGCTTAGGTTGTAGAGTGATAGTTGATCATGGCAGCTTAGGTTAGGAAATTATGAAACCTGTGTGGATGTCAGATGAATCATGTTGGGGAAAATACATGGCAGCAGTAATATAAAACACACACGAACACTGTATGTATGTGTTTTGGTCTAATAATGTCCTAATTTTTCTTGAAGAATAAAATAAGAAATATATCAGAGGAATGAGCTTCTTCAAGATGATGAAAAAGTGAAAATTGCAAACTAGTACAAGAAATACGCAGATAAGTCTAACAAAACTAAGTAACACTCAATGACTTAGCAAAAAAAAAAAAACAAAGAAAAGGAAGAAACCATAGACAATCCACCATCATAACCTGACTGACCAAGGTAACCACTAAAACTTATAATCCTGAAATCTGGTTCCCCTTTGTTGCCGCGTGACAAAGATTAGTTACTGTGCAAATAATGCTAGATCCGCTTTACGAATCTGCCTAGGTGAATGATAGAGATCGAACCTTCACAGTTCACACAACACAAGTGGTGAATTGCACTGGCCCCTACGCTGCACAACGTTTCGAGTGGTCATTCTCTTCATAAATACCCACCAATAATGAAAGTTGATTTTTATTTGAGATCAATCTTGTTCAAATGAAGTCTGACTCACTTGGAATAAGAATTCAAATGCCGAATAGCTTCCTAGCAGATTTGACATAAAAGAATCCTAAATGCCCTGTTAAAACTAGTTTATACTCTTTTTTGTACTAGTGCTCCTTCGCTCCCTCGCGAATTAACCCTCCTTTCCTATGGCGTGCCTTTCTACACAGGGAGTCCTGATTATTTTTTCTACTAACAAATTTGCTATGTTTTTTGTGTTAACTGTCACCCACTCTTATTCTTTACAGTCTTTGTGTCATTACACTATCATAGTTGTCGATGACGAATAGCGGTAAATAGTGACGGGCTACTGATATGCTACGTAGCGATAGCGATAAAATAGCGCCCGCTATTTCATATCTAGCAATCAAGTAGTAGAAATTTTAAAATATATTTTACATTCAAGTATTCATATATTGTAGCAATTAGAATCAACAAAAAACCATTCCCACACCACCAAAGTAACTTCATAACTATAAAAGAAACAGAGACATTAACACCCAACCAAGCTTTCATTAATCTTCCAATGTACACCATACAAACAACATAGAAAGATTGAAGATTGCTTAAAAGAAACAAAACAGAAACATTAACACCCAACATAGAACTCACCCAGAAAAATTAACGGTGCTATGTTTTTTTTTTAAAAACATTCTTAGTGCTAGGTTAATCAGAAAAGAATGAAGAAGATTGTAGATAAGAGGACATACCTGAAAGATTGAAGATTTCTTAAAGAAGATTGAAGATTGTTGGGGATTTAAGAAGTAGAAGAAGATTGTTAGGGGTCAACAGAATTAAATACATTCATTGTCTGTTGCGGTTTTATGTTTTACGTGAATAAAATAACCCAATAAATGTGGGTATTTATAGTAAAACAAAAAAAATTAAAAAATAAATAACAAACATCGCTATTTTCTCGCTATTCAGTCGATACCACCCAATAGCGCAGGTCTACCGATACGCGACACTATTCGTGATCGTGAGCGCTATTTGCGCTATCGACAACTATGTGCAGTATAATTTCTCGCCAGAGAAAACGATAAGGAGGAGAAAACACCCAAGATATAGTTCAAATAATTTTATTGATTTGAGTGTTACATATTAATTAAATACACACACGTATTTATATATTCTGATCTTTATGTTATCATAGTAATAAATTAAGTACTATGTGGTCTATGCTGCGTCTGGACTCTGGACTTCTAGACAATTTAGCTTAAACTTTGTCTGTGTTAATGGTCCCACAGAACCACAATATTGTTGATAGAGAATAGAAGTGGAATTTCAGTAAATTACGATCTATAATGCTTAATATGATTTCTGAATTTATTTAGAAGTAATTCACAAGATCCTGCACTCATCTTACTTAGGTACAAGTGTACAACTTTTCTAGTCATAGCAAAAGAAGTGCATTTGAATATCTGATTGGATCTACTCCCTTTTTAGAAAAGATCAATCAGTTCTGTTACTTATGTGTTGGATCATCCAAAGCATTCATTGTATGTCACCCAATTTTTCCCCATAAAATCATCAAATGTTTAATATTGGCCCTGCTGTAAAGGTGGATGTCAGCAACTACACAACACCTAGTGGCTAGTCATCCAACTGTGGCTGTAAATAAAATAGGGACATCAACTCATATTTTGTTTGATGCATATTACCTCTGCAACATGAATCACCCACATACTTTCTTGTATTACCAAATGGCTGCTTAGTGTGATGGATTATCCCAACTCCCAAGCTTTCACTTTAGGCTACACAGTTTTTGTTATATGAAACACCAAAATATTTTAAATTGGCTCTACTGTAATTGTGCACGCTGGTAATGTCGCAGTGTGCATGTACAAATCATCCAACTGGGGCTGTAAAGGAGGCCAGACATGAATCATTTACAAGCAAATAACAGATAACATCTTTGTGTTAACTTATCCCAAGATTTCACCGTAGGCCACACAGTTTTAAGGCCACATAATCATCAAAATGCTTAATATTAGCACTGCTGTAAAGGTGTGTGTTGGCAGTTGCTGTGCATGCAATACAAAGTCATCTACCTGTGGTTGTGAATAGAATAGGGATACCAACTCCTCTTTTGTTTGATGCATGTTACGCTTGCAACATGAATTAGACATATATCCTTACTTTTCGATTTTGACATGCTTTCTTTTTTAATATAAGTTATTAACCTTTGACAAGGTATACACATGATTTGTTACATTGCTTCTTAAATCATTTATTTTTGTATAATTTCTTATGCCAGCCTCTGAGAATATGAAAAAGACAATAGTTCGCCGAAATTTGGTTTAGTCCTTGAATTGACAACTATGTTTTTCTCTCACTTGCCAAAATCATTATATAAGTTATTAGTAGTGGTATTGTTATTGCTGTAGTAATTACTATTTACCAGATGAGAAATAAAGTAACATTCTGTACATTATACTATGTTTTTGAGGTTGACCAAGATTTTCTGAGTTTAGACTGATGCCTTTGAAATGGCCTAATTGTTTTCTGCAGAAATGCTTTAGGGGAAGAAAGGTGGTAAAAGCAGAGCGTGGCAAGGCACGAGAACAGTTTTATACTACTTATGGCAAACACTGTGAAAGAGTAGACAGGTGCCACACCCACCCATTTACTTAGAAACGGGTCCATTTGGGCTGCATTTTATTTATTATGGGTTGAATGAAGAATTAGCTACATAGAGAAGTGGGTCTAAGGGGTCCAAAGCTCCCAAGATATGTGTGTGTATACGTATATATTTGACACACTAAATGTTTGGACAAAAGAGATCCGTTTCGGCACGTCCTAAAACGACCCATTTGGACCTGTTACCGACCTGCCCATCTTGCCACCTGTAGTTTGGTTAAAATCTGTGGCCATCTAATTCTTTGCTTGTTCCTGTTGTCATCATTCAGCCAATGCTTTGGACCAGATTCAGACTTTCTTCGGCAGTTGCATTATTTTTATAGTCCACACAATGTTTCTGACTTCTCTACCCTTGTGGAGACATGCCGTTCGCTTTTACAATTTGCTAAAGACAGTGGTGAGTTCTATCTTTTGTATGGAGATCTTTCATTGTCGCTATATATCCGTTCTTTTAGGTCTCTTTTGGGTATTCACACTTGCTTATCATGTGGCAGGGGGTATTTTAAAGCTCTTTGGTGGCTCAGATTATTTGTCTACGCATGCTCTGGTGGAATACCGGGTGAAGAGACTTGCTTATGCCTGTATTTGCGCTGTACACCATAATAGGTTTGTGTCATGTGATATATATTATGTTTCATGTGGGGGTTATTCTTTTTTCTTGGTAAAGGTCTGTTATACACATTTACACATGCATTGGTCTTTAGGCAGGGGGAGTAAATGGACCAATATTAATTTTTGCTTGTTTTCCATGGGAGTAATATATTATTTTTAACAGATATCAGTTCAAGGATGAACTGTTATCGACATCTTTGGACTCGGGTTCATCGATAAATATCCTGCTGAAAGCAGCAGCTATGATGATTGATCCCAAACTTCCATGGTCTTGTAAGATAGCCAGCTATCTTTTGCAGCAAAACATATATCGGATTTTCCGGGAGGTTGTTATTACGGGAAAGGTATACTTTTCAACCCCCCTGATCTTTTACTCTTAGCTTGTGATGCAGTTTCGCTTGCAATCAAATGGCTCAAGAACAATTAAGTAATCAAAGACAATAAATCGAACCAAATGTTCCAAGAACAAAGTTCTTATTTTATAAACTCCGTAAAACAAAACACAAACCCAATACCTATAGGAATTCCAAAATGTAGAATTGTAGAGATAATAACTAACTAATGGATAGACATTAACTAAAATAACTCAAATACTAGATAACTGAAATTAAAACTTAAAGATAGTTATTACTGATGCCATGCATCATCTTGCCTTTTGCCAGATGTGGAAAAATGGGTAGTGGCTCAAAACATGCCAGGTCGGGTTGGATATAAACATTTTTTTGTTCACATTTTCTTGGATTTGTATGAAATACTTGATGCGTTTTCCTGTTTTTAATGGCAAAGAAATATTTGATGTAAGACATGGTCTAGAAAAGTATATCATTAAAACACTAATATATATGTTTCTGGAATAAAATTATTTACTAATTACGAGTTTTAAGCATTTAAATACACTTTCAACTCATTCAACCCTTTCATGATTATTACAAATCTGCCCATTTGACCTATTGAGGTATGTATAATCCTAATCAATTCGTTTCTGGGTAAATGGGTTGAAATCACCATCTCACCTTACATTTTTTGGGCTAGTTCTTCTTAAAAGGTTGCTGTCTTGTATTGTAGGAAAGTTTGAATTCTGAAGGACGTGTTGGGAAAGTGTCTTTAATGGAGACAATTATTGCCCTAGTTATTGCTCATACTGGTCAAGGGCATTGTGTTTGTCCAGATATCGACTTACAATGGAGCTTTACCTCACAAGTTTTAACAATTCCTTTTGTGTGGAAGATTTTTCCTTACTTGAAGGAGGTAACTTCGTTCAATATATTAACTTTTTCTCATTTGAATGTCCTGATGGCTATTTATGTTCTCATTTGTGGGAGTGTGGATTGTGTCATGGAACTGCTTATCTGATCATTGTGACTTGTAGTTGCAATAATCAATTTGTAATGTTTGGTATGCTTTGCTTTTTTATTATCTATTTATTTAGGGAATAATCAATTTTGGATGATGATCATTTTCATACCAGCTGCAACAAACATTTATTTCTGTAAATTTTCAGGCTTCGCCTTTAATCCCAAAAAATACAGATTATTTCTGGATATACAAACTTACCTATTTGCTCATTATTTAACTTAATCTAAGTGACCTTTACTCCCATTTCATCGGAAATCTCTTTTTAATTCTTCGCAAAAAGATTTCTATACTTTTGGTCACTTTATCTTAAAATGATCAGATTTTGCCAAACACTCAAACGGCTGATTACAACATATTATTTTTTTAGCAGTAGAAACACTTCCAAAGACCGTCTTCAACGGCCCATATTACTGCAGATGATTCACCGGTTCACATAATCATAGGGCTGTAAACGAACCAAACGAACACGAACAAGGCTTTGTCCGGTTCGGCGGTTCGTTTGTTAAGTAAATAACGTGTTCACGAACTGTTCATGAACACTTACCGAACGAGATTTCCTGTTTGTGTTCGTTTATTAAGGAAGTACCGTGTTCACGAACTGTTCATGAACACTTACCGGACATGATTTTTCGTTCGTGTTTATTTGTTAAATTTAGGGGTCGGACAAAAGCGAACATAAAGAAACACAAATGAATGTAAACGAACAAAAACAAGCATTCATTTCTAATAAATCAGTATTTTTCATCACAATGTTCGCCCAAAATATACTAATCCAATTACCCAAGCATACATGACATAATCTTGATCACATAATTACCATAACATCATGTCTCATAAAAACACCAAATTATCATGTTAAACTTGAAATCCTCATTTAATCCACGCAAAATGATAGTTAATCAAAATAGGTGAAGTAATTTGAAGTACTTAAATTAAAAATAAAAATTTAGAAAACCTAATGAACACAAACAAGCATAAACGAACATGTTATCTAACGTCCACAAACATAAATGAACGAACGCGACCTCTATTCATGTTCGTTTGTTTGTTTAACTAAACGAACATAAATTTTTGTTTGTGTTTGTTCATTTATTAAACGAACGAACACAAACGAACTTCCCGCCGAACAGTTCACGAATTGTTCGCTGTACGTTTTGTTTGTTTACAGCCTTACATAATCATAATCACATTATCACTTTCAAACACTTGGTTGGTCATTTTATATCTAATTTGGATTTTTCTCTCTCAAAAGTAGCTCTGATTTGATTTGCTCATACTGATTTATAATTGCAATAATTGTTTCTATGCTCAGATTTATGTTTCCCGGGGATTATGTCAGCATTATCTTCATAATATGGCAATATGTACTCAAAGCTATGAAAAGGTATTGCCTGCTGATGAATCAGGTCAATTCCCTGGTTATGCCTGCCTTCTTGGTAATTTGCTGGAAGCAGTTGGAGTTGCTTTGGCTCGGCCTGCATGTCCATATGATATGGTAAGGAAATTCAGTTTATTTTTATCTATTTTCTTGTAATGAGGCTTATAATGACGCTATTAAAAGTATATATGTTAATATTTTAATTACATTATCTTTTTAATAAGTTTTGATTAATTATGTTGCATTACAAAGAAGTGTGGAGTATTATGATGCAAAAATATCATGCTTTCCACTTTTTCCTCTTTACTTCTTCAGGCTATAGATTTTGCTAACGTTGCAACATTACTGCTGGAGATACTTCCTCCTATCCAAACATCAAATACAGAAAGTAGAGAAGAAAGTAGGTTATTGAGTACTTTAAATTTCTGCTTTTGTCATGTTCAGTTTATGTACACATGAATATGTCATTTGCTTGTTGAATAAATCTTGTTTAAAAAATGTCAATCTACTACAGATTCAATGGCGGGTGATGATGATATGATTATTGATGATGCATCGGCAGTAGTACCTCTTAGTAAGGAATTGGAAAAGCAGATTTCAAATGCGATAGATCCACGCTTTCTCTTACAACTGGTATGATATTTTGACTTTCTATTTGTATTTCAACCAACTTGTATGAAAATGCTGTCAATTCAGGGTGTACTTCTTTAGCTAAAAATAAAACAGGTCAAACTGGTGAAATATTTGCCTTCCTACTCTAGTATATATATAATTATATAAGTAATGGAGTATGACACCTTAAGTTATGTCATATAAAATGATAATTATATAAGTAATAGAGTGTTTGCCACCTTTTTCTGTAGAGATATTTGCCTTCCTACTCTAGCGTGTATATATATATATATATTTTCATTCAGATCTTTGAAACATGGACCTGTTACTGACCCAACTACTACTGCACATAAAGTTTACAGTTTTGACTATTGCCCAACCTGTCCATTTTTTCACCTTTATTCTATAGCAGCAGAATTCAAGAAGTTGGCTGACCATTTTTTCGTGCCAAACAGACAAATGTACTTTTTGGAGATTCTTCACTCGTTGCTGACTCAAGCAAGGATAAAATAAGTGATAAGGAAGCGGCGGCTGTTGCTGCGGCTTGTTCCTTTCTTCATGTGACTTTTACAATTTTGCCCCTGGAGCGTATCATGACAGTTTTAGCTTATAGAACAGAGCTAGTGTCTGTACTCTGGAATTTCATGAAGCGATGCCATGAGAATCAGAATTGGTCTTGCTTGTCTGCTGTATCACCATATCTGCCTGCTGATGCATTTGGTTGGTTGCTGCCTTTGGCTGTTTTTTGCCCTGTGTACAAGTATGCATCGACTTTTAGGTTATATCTTTGATGTTGCGGTAGCTTACCTTAGTCTAAGCTCAAAACATTAAATGTTTGTCACTAGGCACATGCTTATGATTGTTGACAACGAAGAGTTCTATGAGCAGGAAAAGCCCTTGTCACTAAATGACATCAGATTATTGATTGTTATGCTAAAACAGGTACACTTTCTTTGCTGTCCTTTTGGTTAATGATAGATTAATGGATTTACAGTGAAAAGTCATTGTTTTTCTTTCAACAATTACTAGATGTGGTCATTTACTCTATACGTGGTATATATATTTTTTTCTAAAGGGCCGTCAAACGGGTAAAGTGGTAAAAAAGTGTAGCTTACACGGAAACAGGTCAAAACTTGCCGAAAGTGTATATTTAATCATTCCTATTATAAGTTGTTTGATAATTATTGAATTAATGTAATCATTCTTATGCCTTTCGTCTAGGATTTGTGGCAGATCCTTTGGTTGAACCCTGTGGCACCGATGAAGTTCAATACAAGCACTCTTTCCTTAAAGAAGCACCGTGTAGAATTTGTTCAATATAGGGTTATCGTTGTAGCATCTGAACTTCTTTCCCAGGTATGAAGAAGATGCTTTAATAATTTTAGTTTTTACCTCATTGACTCTCTTGAGGGGCATTGTCCCCCGTTCTGATTTTGATGGTATGATCTACAATTACAGTTGCAAGATTGGAATAATAGAAGGGAGTTTGCACACCCAAGTAACTTCCATGCTGATGGAGTCAATGACCATTTCATTTCTCAGGCAATAGTTATTTCTTGCTTCACCTATTAAAATTATTATTATCATCATCATTAACAACAATAATAATAGTAGTAATGAAATAATAATAATAGTAGTACTGTAGTAGTAACAATAATAATTGTTATTATTATTATTAAAATTATTGTTATTATACTATATATTGTAGGAGAAGTTAAATGATACATTAGCTACAGTTTCAAAGGGTGTTTTTGTAATTTCAACCATATGTCATTTTGAGATTAAGAGTAACATCTTTTAATGGTGAAAATTGGGAGTGGGCTGGGTGGTGAGGAAATATGGATTTTATGAATGTATAAGGGAGGGACTAGAGGGAAGGAGTAAATTAGTTTTCATTTTGTTTTATAATTTAGTATAAACAAGTTTTAAAAGTACGGAAACGTGCCTCAAGGCGTTTTCCCTTCGTCTCGCGAGGCGTACGCCTTGAGGCGAACCGAGGCGTAAGCCCGAGGCGGAATTAAAAACATTAAACCCCTAAGGCGCAGTTTTTGTCATTGCCTCAGCCCTTTGAGGCGCAGGTACAAAATAACACTATGAGGCGCCGCCTCGGACACGTTTTCTACCCGAATCGCCGTGAGGCGCACGCCTCAACCGTTTTTAAACCATTGTATAAAAACTATTATTTATACTTAAATTATTTTCATAAATTTAAAATAGTTAAAACAAAAGATGTATGTTGAGGCATGACAAGTTATATATACACTAATATAATATCACACGAAAGTTTATATAAAATTTAATGAAATTAAAACAAGTATGTTATGTCTTAGCGTTGACGCGGTTCCATTTTAGCCCACCCAAAACCACCGCCTTTTGTCGTTTCAATTGTACTATGACTTAATCTTTTTAGTTTTCTCTTTTGGTTGTTAGTAGTACCATCTTTAGGTTTTCTCTTCCGTTTACTATTCCGAGATTTGGTACCATACAAACTGAACGATACCTGCCATTCACCCCGCCGCAAAGCACGGGCATCAACCCCCTAATTATTATTATTATTATTATTATTATTATTATTATTATTATTATTATTATTAATGTTATAATTTCTACTGTTATGAGGTTTGGGTATCTGGCTTGAAAGATAATATTCTTGTACAGGCTATGACTGAAAACACAAGGGCATATGACATACTCAAACAAGCTCCTTTCTTGGTGCCATTTACTAGCAGAGTTAAAATATTCACTGTGAGTTAAGACTCTTATTACAAGTTTCTCTCTCATTTCTATTCATACTTCTTATGACAATACTTTTATCAAAACTCTGCAGTCACAGCTTGCTGCAATCAAAGAAAGACCTGGGTCTCATTCTCTATTCAACCGAAGCAGCTTTAAGATAAGACGGGACCATATACTGGAGGATGCTTTTAGTCAGTTGAGCACATTAGCTGAAGAGGATCTTCGTGGAGTGGTACATTTATGCTTTCGAACTGAAACTGAAGTCTAGATGTGATCCGTTTACCTATGAATGGGTTAATTTGGGTTATTTTTAATAAAACAAACTTAAAAAATGAGGAGTTTATTGAAGATTTTGGTTTTATTATTGTAATAAATTGTTTTTGCATCTCATATTTGATGCGTTAATTATTCTCACCTTTTTTATGCTCTATGTTTTGATAATGTTATGGGCATATAGTTATTTCTCCCCTTCTCATGTAGATTCGGGTTACATTTGTCAATGAATTTGGAGTGGAGGAGGCTGGTATTGATGGTGGTGGGATTTTTAAAGACTTTATGGAGAATATCACTAGAGCAGCTTTTGATATGCAGTACGGACTATTCAAGGTCAATACAACAGTCTCATTTCTAGTATATATAACTTTTACTTCTTATTTTATGAATTGTTTTTTGGGTGCAATTTGTATGTACACTTGCTATTGATCATCAACAAATTTAAGGTTTTTTATGCATCTAGGAGACGATTGATCACCTACTCTATCCTAATCCTGGATCAGGAATGATACACGAACAACATCTGCAGTTTTTCCATTTTCTTGGAATTATTCTTGGAAAGGTATTTGAAGTACTTGATCTTATATACCCATTTGATCATTAATACCACATGCATTATCGTCGCGCTGAGCCCCGCCGATTTAGTTTCCAGTAGCTTCATCTGTAGAGTGTCCTTTTCTTAACTGGATTAATGTTGGTCACCATAATCACTGCACTTTTATGATTGAATCTTTCTCACCTTTGTGATGTTGTAGGCAATGTTTGAAGGGATTCTAGTTGATATACCATTTGCGACATTTTTTTTGAGCAAGCTGAAGCAAAAGTAAGTTCTGCATGGTAACCTTTACTTGTTCAGAGTAGTTTTATTTTATTTTGTCTTCGTCTCTATAAAATATGCTTTCATTTAAGTATACTAATTATCATCTCCCTTCAGGCACAACTATTTAAATGATTTGCCCTCCTTGGATCCTGAATTATACCGCCACCTTATTTTTTTAAAGGTTTGTTGCTTTCTCCATCTTCAAATCCAACAATTTTGTGTAGTACTTTGGAAAAGTAAATGGTTTGTATGTTCTAATGGAACGGTAATCTTATTTGATTAAAGAGATGTAAGCTCTTCATGATCATTGTTTTTGAATGCTCTATAATTGGAAGAGTAAATGATCCAGCTTCATTTAAATGCACGTGGGGTAGATAAAATAAGGAAGTAAACATGGTAATCTCATATCCTGTAACTAATTGATTGGCCTAGTTATGGTTGCTACACGCAAAGCTTAAACTTTATTTGTCCATCCATCAAAAAAGAGGAAAAGCATAATGGCTATTGGCAGTGGCGGATCTTGAACTTGTAAATGAGGTGCCGAAACTCAAGGAATTCAGAATTTTTTTTCCTACTGCTGAGTTTCGGGTCGGGTCAAACGATGAAAACTCAGAATAGTTGATGGTTTTTGGCTTTCCCTTGATAATTAACCTAATTCACATATCAATAACCAAAAATCTTATCAATTAACTCATCAATTAACTCTTTAACCTAGTTACCTATTCAAGTAATCAGTTAACCTAACTCAAGTAATCAAAAAGCATACTAATTAACTCATAAATTAACCAAATAAACTAACCAAAGTGCATAAATCATCCACAATCACAAAAGCGGCGTCCCTGGCTATTGGCAACAGTTCAAAACTGGTAACAATGATGCACATTGAAAGTTTGAAACGGGTCAGTTGACCGTTGGCCTGATACACTTTTGTCCAGATTTTTGTATTTAAAAATAATTAGTGTCCGTTATGCTTAACAATTGTATGATTTCAGTAATGATCTATTTCTCTTAATGAGGGGAATTTTTATGCATTAAAAATACATTTTGGATGACTTTCAACTGATTTGACCAGTTTTCGTTTGAGCTAGTTCTTTTGTTTTAGCCATTTGGGATAACATATAAATGGGTCGAAGTTGCCATCTCTATGCAGTACAAAAAAATGATTTGATCCTTTTCTTGTTGCTTTCTTTTCTCATCATTAGAACTTTCTAGTTGCAGATAGAAATCCCCATAGAACCTCATTTTTTATCCTGTTTTCTTTTTTCCTTCAACTGTTTGTCATGGGTTTCTGCGCTGAACGTTTCTAGCTTTACGTAGAAAATCATGCTTTTGGTGTCAGAAATGGGTTCAGCTTTAATTGATATACCATCTGCTTTATCTGAACAAACTTTTGTGGGTATAATCCGCAGCGCTATGAAGGTGACTTGGCAGAGTTAGAGTTGTATTTTGTAATTTTCAATAATGAATTCGGGGAACAAACATCCGAAGAACTGATCCCAGGTGGAAAGAATATACGTGTGGTGAACGACAATGTTATCACATTTATTCATCTTGTTGCCAATCACCGCCTCAATACCCAGGTTTTGATAAGTTTTTTCTCCCTCTTTTTATGTTGTGTGACTACTTGTGCTTCATGAACATGCATTGTCTTTTCAGATACGTCAACAAAGTTCTCATTTCTTAAGAGGATTTCAACAGCTTATACAGAAAGATTGGATCGACATGTTTAATGAGCATGAACTTCAGGTCTTGTGATCCTTTCTTTAGCAAGTATTATGTTATTTTGTCCTTTAGTCCCAACTACTGTAGTCTCACTTCTAAACGTTCATGGTGGCAGTTTCAACCCTGAATGGGTCGATTTGGGTATTTATGTAAACGGGCACATAAATTTTTAGCTACCAAGGGCCGAACGGTTCAAAGGAGTTGTTAGTCGCCTGAATTTAAACTTTGGTGCTTACATTCTCCTAATTGGCTTTATTTAAAGTTTTAGATTATCATTGAAATGTTTTTTTTTATTATAATATATAATGCATTAGTAATTTATATTTAGTTTTCAAAAAGTCAGAGAAGAAAGTGTTTTTGTTGCATGTTTTCATATATCCAAGTGTCATTTTTCCATGACTTTATGTTGTATATGGTAGTCGAAAGTTCTTTGACATTTCCAAACTTTGTTTTCATATAATAATTTTGTTATTCTATTTACTTAACTTGTTATTCTTTTCACCTACTATTTGCAGCTTCTGATATCAGGATCCGTCGATAATTTCGATGTGGATGACCTTCGTTCAAACACAAACTATGCTGGTGGTTATCATCGTGAGCATTATGTCATTGACATGTTTTGGGAGATTCTCAAGAACTTTTCCTTGGAAAACCAACACAAGTTTTTGAAGTAAGCTCGACTTGTTTGATGTATTTAGTACATTTTACTCATCTCTCGTCATAGTCAAATGATCTTCATATTTTATCAAGTTTGTTTTTGTGCTTCTGTCAGATCTGCTCAACTACATGGGCATCTTATATTAGTTTTTGATAAATTGGATTTTAATAATCCCACCTTTTTGTTGTTGGCCAATAATAATCCTACCTAAGTTTATTATTCCCACCAGTCCCACCTTTTAATTTATTTTTTCTCATCGCACCCCCGTTAACTCACACTAACATCGTTAGCTAAAACTCACAATTTTAGGCGATTATTCACCGGATTTGAAAGAGGGAATGGAGACAATGATATCGTTATGTTCAAATCTTCTCATCGCACCCTCCGACGAGAACATCAACCTGAAACCCATCAAACCATGCTCATTTATGCAATTGAACATACCGATATAATCGTCTCGATTCCCTCTTTCAAATCCGGTGAACGATCGCATATAATTGTGAGTTTAAGCTAACGACGTTAGTGTGAGTTAACGGGGGGCGCAATGAGAAAAAATAAATTAAAAGGTTGGACCGGTGGGAAGAATAAACTCAGGTGAGATTATTATTGGCCAACAACAAAAGGGCGGGATTATTAAAATCCAATTTTCCTTAGTTTTTTATATTTACATCTTTATTTGTTTTTATGTTAATTATAAGCCAGCCCTTTAATTTAAATGCTTAAGATGTTCTATCTTGCTGCGGTAAACATAGTTTTTTTTTGTATTTCGGGTAACTATTAGAACTCGTTAACGGAAAACTCACTGGACTCTACCAGTGCCGTGCTAACCAATGCGATGAGATAAAAGGCAGCTTGCGCTGGTTGGTGGCCTTCAAGGCAGAAAACCAGTGGAAACTGAATTCGAATCTAAGCCCTCTGCTAGGACTCAAGCGCTGTACTAATCATTATATAATTTAATAATTTATACTGCATTGAAATTAACTTTTAACTTGCTTCATTGATGCTTACTAACACTGGAGGGTTACCGAATACCGATACATACCCGGATCCAGAACCCAATCCAAACCCGAATCCAATTGTTGTTTCAAAGGGCTAAAAAAAGGATATTAGCGAGAACAGTTTCAGGAGGTTTTCTAGGGCAGTTTAGTAACTGTTGTTAGTGGTAGTAAAGTAGCAAACTGTGTTTTTATTCATCATGAAACTTGTAGTGGAGAGTTGCCCTTCTCGAATTGGGCCTGTTTTCTTTAATTCAATATCTTTGTTTGTTAAATCCTAACAGTTTACAAAATATTTGGCAGATTTGTGACCGGATGTTCAAGAGGACCTTTGCTAGGATTCAAGTATTTGGAACCGCTATTTTGCATACAACGGTATGATGTCCCTTGGACGGTTAAACTTACTGTGATCTTATAATATTTCTCATGTATTATTGCTTTTACAGAGCTGGTGGTAGTGCCACTGAAGACGCTCTTGAACGGTTACCAACATCAGCAACTTGCATGAATCTGCTAAAGCTTCCTCCGTATAGAAGGTTTGTCATTGTTTGGTAATTTGTCTAAATTAACGTGACGGATTGTGAATCTCCTTTGTCAAGAGGGAATTTGCAGCTTTGATCCATTTGTTTTTTAACGGGTGGATTGGGTTTCTTTTAGCCTCAACAGGAAATTAAATGATTAGCTAAATAGGTAACCAGTTTATTTTCAATACATACAAGCTCCTAAATGCTTTATTTAAAGCTATTAACCCTATTCTTATCACACTTAAAAAAATGGCTAAGCGAACACAAACGGAAAAATGGCTAAGCGAACACAACCGGTTTAACCCATTATCTAAACAAGTCAATGGGTTTGACGGATTGTAATAAACTGTGACATGTTAAATGAGTTGAAGGGCTGTAATAAACTCGTTAAATGGAATGTAATTTTTTAAACGGGTTGACTTGTTTGGTTAAAAGGGTTAACTCGTCAACCCGAACACCATCCGTTTACATAACCAAAACACAAGTCGTTTATTAAACGACTTAGATATGAGTCTATGACAACCTAAAACATAATTATTTTGTCTCGTGTTCCGGCTCATGTCCACAGTTGCTCACAAACTCTAGTTTGTTGTATATTATTCTGTGATTTAGTTATTATTTTACATATAAACATATATTTTCCAGTAAAGAGCAAATGGAGCAGAAGCTGTTGTATGCTATAAATGCTGAAGCAGGATTCGATTTGAGTTGAACATATTTTTGTTTTAGAACAAAGAATGTAGTGCGGTAATCAAATCATGACTACCCGTAGAAACAGAAGGTAGATGATATGTTGCATACTGTGGATTTGTACATAATGTGGTTGTAGTCTTGCAGCTGCAATGTATACCAATATGATGATCTTTTATAAAAGAGGGTTTGCTTTTGTAGATAGATTGTATTTCAATATTCTATGTCCACTTTCCTTTGTTTTTGTATGTTTTTAGGGAACTTTTGATTCAAAATCTTTTGTTGGGTGTATGTGTATACTCAAGTATAGATGATATATCAAATAAATTGACATCACATAAAATGTTAAAACCTAAATTATTATTTTTATATACTTTCCAAATGAGAAGTTACATATTTAAAGTCATTAATTAGTCTTACCACTAAATCATTATTAACCAGACATTCAATAAAGTCATTAGATAGATCTTTGCAAAAACATATTTTCACATTAATATTCCTCTCTCCCTCCCTCTATCTCCATGTATGTGTAAGTACTGATTTTGAGAGGTTAATTAGTCTGAATGTTTCAATTACTTGATCAATGTTCTTAAAACATCAATGACACTAATGGTAAACTAGTGGGTTTACCCGCGCGTTGCGGCGGGATCCAAAAAAACTTGTAATATGCTATCAATTTTCCCACCGTGCGTTGTGGCGGGTAAAAGATTAAATAATTTGACTTTTATAGTCAACTATGAAACTAATTAACATGCAAAATTCAAATTGTTTGCATTTGATACAACATTCTAAAATCTTCACAATGACTGCAAAACAAGAAGTGCCGTAACTCTATTTGATTAAAGGAATACGTCAAATAATAAGCGGGAAAATAAGACTTCAGGTGCCATAAGTGAAAATGGTCAAATGGACGTGTTGGGTAATGGGTTAACACGGGTTGTCTTTAGTGCGGATAAAGTGGTTCATGTTGGCCGACTCGCCCCATACTTTTACAAATAGTCAATGTCAAAATATGATTAAAAAAATTATGTTATCACAATAAAACTAACCATTATTAATGAGACTCTCCTGTCAATGTGAGACAGGAAAACTAACCATTAAGAGGTCCAACTTAATGATTCGGCACTAACTATTTTTTTATATTACTATTGAGAATTTACTAAGACATCTCGTATTGTATATTTGTTGTTGCAAGGGAAAGGGTACACATCTTTTAGAGGTTACATACTTCAAAATTATTTACAAACATGTGGATGTAAAAAACACAACATGCGCAATTATGCGTGCAAGTACTTTTGATAAATGAATATACATGTGCATACGTACCTTTATCAAAACTATATTGTTAAATAAATTTAATAACAAATACCTTAATCAACCCTAATTTAAAACAATATTCAAACGAACTTCAAAAATGAATAATTAAACTTTTCACAAATGAACTAATATCCCTCCGTACATACAAAAAAAAAAAAAAAAAAAAACACCCCACAACAACTATGGAATATAATGGTTGTGGATATATATTCATTTTACTCTAGAACTTTGATATTTCGTTCTGCATATATTATATAAAATTTAAGAGCCTTTTTTTGTCATTCAAAAGAAGCGCATCTCGTATTTTTATTTTAACATATAGCGGACATGTGTTTTTGTTAGGGGAGAAGTGGCACAAGTCTCGTGTAGCCTGATGCCCACCAATCATATAGTGTTATGTCATTTCAACCTCAAACTAGCATAAAGTAGCCTAAACATTAGAAACTTCAAGCCCAAAGTACCTGAAAAAGGACCCCACCATTTTACTAAGCCCACCAATCACACACACCCTAGCAAGGGGCAGCGTAGCCGCGAGGCTTCACAAGCCCAATGCCTCAAGCCGAAGGTGCCCCGTGTCCCTTTATGCCCATTTGCACAAACCGTGTTCTAAATCGACAACTTTTTTACCTAAGTTTTTTAATCAATCTTACGAGTTATATCTATTATCGTATTTTATGATACTGAAAAGTTAATACTTTTTCACCTTTAATGCATAATGTATAACCTTAAAATGAGGGTAAAATAATCTTTCAAACGCTTTTACACTTTAATATCATCATCTTAGTTACACTTTAATTCCCTCAACTTTCGCAACTTTACTAAACTTATGCTTATTTAAATAATAGTTACATTTTTTTCTCTTTATTTAAGGCAATTACACCACGATTTTTAGTAGGCTAGAATTTTTTCTTAAATTAATAGTTAAAAAAACATTACTAAAACGTGAATCTTATTTTCTTTAATTGGAGTATAGTATTGTTATTATTTTTTATTTTAAAAAATTGATGTGTTATGTGATTAACAATATCTGGGAGTGATCAATAATTGAATCGTTAATTAAAACCGAACCAAACCAGACGAAACCAAACCGAAATCAATTGATAACTAAATTAACCAAAAACCAAATTAACTTGAAATCGGTTATCAAATTTTTTGTACCGTTAGCTAATCGAAATTAACTAAACCAAAGTGAACCATTCATAATTTTATATACATATATTCTTAGCTTTTTATACTTCCATTTTTTGTATCTATACCCCTATTTCATGTACTTCTAAACAAAAAAATTGGTTTTGGTTATTCACCAAAATTAATTGAGCCGAATTGAAAACCGACAATTGAACAAAATAAACCGAACCATTTAACTATTTGGTTAATTAAATCGATTAACCGGTGAGTTTGCTTTCGATTGAGGCTAATAACCAAACATAACATAACCATGCACAACCTTTAGAAGTGTTTGTACTCCCTGCCGTATCGCACGGGCCCCGTGCTAGTTATCTATATATATAATAAACAAATATAAGTTTTTGGTTTTCCTACCTCTTTATCCTATATAATTAAGGATACTTATCTTTTTATTAAAGACATTATTTCTTTCTATCTTACTTAATTTTGAATAATTTTTTTTAGAATCAAAGATAGTTATTATATTATTAACCAAATAAATTTAATATAAAATTAATTATTAATACTGTAATTAAACTTATATTTTTTTACTTAAAAACTTCACCAAGTTCAAATTTATGTTAGCTAAAATACTATTATTTTTTTTTTTGTAATTAAAGATAGTTATTTTATTATTAACCAAATAAATTTAATATAAAATTAATTATAAACTTATATTTTTCTTCTTAAAACTTCAACAAGTTCAAACTTATGTTAACTAAAATTCTAAAAATGAAAAATAATAAAGACAATTGTTTTTATAAAGGATACGCAAAAATTTTCGAATACTTGATGTGGTTGGATAGTAAAAAATAGTAAAAATACAATATGTTAAATAATTAAAAAAACAGGTAGCATAAAAAAATCAAAGTTAATTCCCATTTGACAAAAAAATGTTTTAGAAATTAAGTTAACAAAATTTATAACTGTTAAAAAATCAATATTCGTTTTTAAATACATATATTGACAACTGTATATGTTAACAAAGCACATTATATTTTATTCTATTAGTATAATGCTATCGACTTTTTTCAACCGTGAAATGCATATGCTTTTTAAACATAATTTTTTTTATTAATTATAGAACATTACATTTGTCACCCATATAATACACGAGATTGTAGCATAGTAAATTAATAGTCTTAAACTCATTGTACACACATCATAACATGATGTTTTCTAGTGAGTAGATAAGGTGAACATGTGCTAGAATTTGTGGTAACTAGGGGTGTTTGAATTCGGATTCAAATATCTAGATTTCAAATATCTTAAAGTTTTGGATAGTTCATTTCAGATAGTAAAACATATATCCAAAAATCTGAAAAATATCTCTTATATCTAAAAATTATTTCCGATATTCGAATTATCTGGAAAATACGTATTTTTTTTAAAAGTTTATTCGAAACATACAAAATTTCCAATTAATAATTTTGTACAAAAATATTTTGATCCGATTTTTTTAGAAAAGACTATCGAAATCAAAATATGAAAATTTCGGATGTTTCCGATACAGTTGCAGATTAAACTTTTTTTTTTTGCACAACCCAGTGGTAAGAAGAGAATTTGGTTGTTGTAAAAATATATGTATTTTTTAGAACAACTAGATTAAGTGCCAACGAACACAGTTGAGAATGCACAAGACTCAGGTTCGATGCGACCCACCTACGCCAAGGATGCTTTCAAGTAAGAATCCGTAAGGCCTCCCATGCCTTCAAAGAATCTCAATCTCTTGTCCACAAATGGGGTACTGAGACCGGATATCAAACCCCATCATTCTATGAAGTTCCTTCATTATTCTTGTCACAAGTATGGTTTGAAGTTTGAACTCAGTACCTTTCGTGACATCACAATAAACTCAGCTAGCATTTGCCAACTCAGCCAAAGATCATTCGTAAAATATAAGTATGTATACTTGTTGGCAAAATACTAGTATGAGCTTGACAATGAAAAATAATTAAATAGTAAGCAAGCATACTACTTCGTATTCTACTAACCCACATATACACATATACTTTGTATATGAGCTTAACTCACTCGACGAATCAAGTCATTGAAAAACTTGCTATTCTTGAGATAAGTTAAACAAATCACCCTAATTTACCACAAAACCTCTTAAATTCACCTAATAAGACCAAATAGCAAATTTAATCAAGTTATTGTAATTAGACAAGTAAACTACATGTTTAATTAAACGAGTAATTGAGAGTATATGATTGTGTAGGGTGAGTGAAAGTTATCTTCCCATTGAACAAGAAAAAAGTCTCAAAAAATATGTTATATTTTTATATTATTTTCTCTTTATAGTTTTTTGTCAACACATTTTGTTGAAAGTTAAGTAGCTTTAGTTTGACCCACACACACGACAGATTAATAAAATTCAAAAGTTTGGACTTTCATAACAAGAAGTAGAACCACATCATGTTTCATTAATATGAGGCATTCTTTTCCGTGTTTCTCAAAAGAGGATATATACACGCAAGAGATGGTTAATTTAAAAACCTTTTTGTGTTACAAATTCGTAAAAACCTAGTGCAACAATCCATTTTTTTTTTATTTTTAATACATGTAATATATGTTATTATGGTTTTAAAAAAAATAACTTTCTCTAATAAGAAACTGTTACACGTTTTGTGTTACAAAATGTCATCTTCGCTTTGAAAACTGCGTAATATTAAAAAAAAACATGTGTAACAAACGCCTAGAAACCTTTTTATAATAGCTATAATAACATATATTACATAAATAATAAAAAAATGATTGTTTGACAGGGTTATCATTAGTGGCGAAGCTTGGTTTTGGAATCGGCGGGGGCTGGACTTAACCCGGACTCAATTTATCTATAAAAATCGTAAATTCCCACTACTGCGTCAAAAAACAGGGGGGCCAGAGCCACCCCTGGACCCAAGTATCATTCGCCTCTGGTTATCATGGTCTTTTGGTTTTATGGACGGAATATTTGCTTCTACTTACATACAAAATAAAACATATTTTTCACTAAAATGGTGAAAATGGCACAATTATATATATATATATATATATATATATATATATATATATATATATATCTTAAAAACAAACGTCGGTGGCCAGCCAACTTTTGTTTTGGTTTTATCTCGGCCAACCGGCTTTTGCATTTTTGTTTTGGTTTTATCTTGGCCAACCGACTTTTGTTGTAACTAAAGATGGGACTTTAGCCGTGAGTTCGAAATTGCTGCTTAGTCTCTGCGGTATAAATTATTAATGTTTTTCTTTCTTCATTTAGCTATTTGATTTTTGTTTCGAGGCCTCATGTTATCTTTATGTTTTACGTTTATTTACAGGTTTTTTTTGTCGATCCATAATTTGGAAAAAAGAAAAAAAAAAACGGTCCCGTGACTTTCGGCCCCCACCATCCAAAAATCTAAGCTTCGCCACTGGTCATTGTACAACAGACAGTAAGGTGTTTTAACCGGTTTAGCGCGCCGCAACGCGCTCGGAGCCTAAAACCTAGTTATAATAGTCAAACAACATTTATAGATTATTATTTCTAATTTCTCATAAAATATTATTGTTCCTAAAAAATATAGTAAAAGTATTGTACTATTTATCATATAAATTGTTTAGCTTTCCAGAGAATCATGTTTGATATATATATATATATATATATAGGTTTAGGTTCCTGTACAAAGGACATATTTCGTGAGAAGTGTGAGAAGGATTAAGAATTGGCATGTAGACATCATGTTTTGGATTTTGGAATGATGTTTTAGGTTGTTTTAACTTGAAAAACACCAAACACAACAATCTAAAACACAATGCAATGTATTATAGTCATTCAATTTAAAAATCCGCTAAAACACACTACTAAACACTTAAAACACACTGCTTAATGTTCTTAGCATGGTGTTTTAAGTTTTAAGCCTAAAAACATTGTTTTTGGTTTTTAATTGTAATGTTTGGTGTTTTTCTAGGCAAAACAATCCAAAACATTATGATTAAGTTCAAAAATTGATGTCTACATATCAACTTTTAATCATTCTCACACTTCTCATGAAATATGGCCTTTGTACAGGAACCTCACCATATATATATATATATATATATATATATATATATATATCATACATTTGATATTAAAAACACTATTTTTTTTAACGGCCAACAATACACACCTATAACGAAGCCCCACACACTTCAGGTCTGGTCTCCCGGGCCCCCTTAAGGTCCAGCCCCTCATTTCAGAATAACCCTACTCTGAGTGGGATTCGAACATGTGACCTCTCAGGGCAGGAACCCCACAAAGTGGGTAAACCTTCCCACCTCCATTGCAACCACTAGGCTACAACATTGGCAAAAACGCTAAATACATTATACATTATATACATATTATTACACTTATTTATAAAAGTTTAGAGAGAATATAAAATCAAAAAAAGAATAAAGTGAAATAATTTTTTTTTTCATTTTACGCTTTTTATTATGGCATGTTCTCACGTTTATAATATTGATTGTGCAGAAAAGAAAAAAAGAAACGCGCCCTATGTATATTGACCCGAGTGTGCAAGTTGGAGTGACTAATGGAGTTGCCATGGAAATAGTTTTGAATTTATTTTCTACAACTAAATTTTAAAAGTTGTTATACCTCCACTTCCATCATGTCAATCCAGATTCGACTCAATTCAATTCTTGAATATATGAGATATCCTAGAATAGTAGTTAACAACCACCACCCTATCCAATGTTCTAAAAACTAGTTTTTAAACCATTTCGGATTGGGTTCGATGTTCGAATATGGTTTAACTAGTTGACTAACTAATTCCATAATTTCATAAAATACATACAATTCAAATAAAACAATAATTAACATAAACTATCTATATTATATTGTACTCCCCTCGTCTCAATTTAAATGTCCTTATTTCCTTTTTTATTTGTCCCAAATTAAATGTCTCTTTCCATAAATAGAAATATAATTTCCAATTTTGCTCATAAAAGACAAAACACAATCATCACTTTTGAGGATATTATTGTCATTTTATCACATACAAACAAAAAATTTCTTAAAATGTGTGTTTTTAGACATGGGACATTTAAATTGGGACAGAGCGAGTAATGCTTGTTTAAGATACCCAAAAGTTAATAACTTTATTTTCATTAACAGCCTTAAAATGAGGGTAAAATAGTCATTCACGCACTTTTACATTTTCATACCTCATCTTAGTTACACTTTAATCCCTTAAACTTTACTCATTTTTTTATTTAAACTTCTTTTCTTTATTTTAAGCAAACCATCCCACATGATTTTTAAATAGTCGCATTTTTTTTCATACATTGATACTTTTATAAAAAAATACATGATAATAATGAGCATTTTATTATCTTTAAGACGAGTATAGTATTGTTATTTTTATTTAAAATTTTTTATGTGCTACGTGATTAATAACAACATCTAGGAGTGAGCAATAACTAAACCGTTCACCGAAGCCAAACCAAAAAACAGACAAAACTGAACCAAAATCAATTGAATAGGTGAGTTTATATAGTTTTCACTCTAACAAGTTTCGAACTTACAAATCATTATCTATTTCTATCACTACCTATCTATGCAATTAAGGTTCATATATGAAGATTTAGTTTTGACGGAAAACTTATAAAAATATTGTTAAGTTAAAACATTTTGTATCATAATCATACACATTGAAGAATTTTAATCTGAAGTAAACTAAGAGACAATTTACCATCACCAATTCATCATAAGGTAAATTCTCAACGAACACCGACACTAAAACCTCATTCTCTACCAATAGTAACATTTAGAGCCTCAATACGTATAACTAAATACTCCAATTATCATATTTTTCTCACTATTACCAGTGACACAATGAAAAGGAACAAATAAGCAAATCAAATACTATCGGTACTTTTAAATCGCTTTTGATCTATGGAAAATGTGCTTCTGTTTGATGGTAAATGGATACGATAGTTTGCTTTAGATTTATATGTAAATCTTGAGGCGCCGCATTTGCAATTTTGTAACAACTTATTGTAAATGGTATCAATACGTAAAGCTTGTGGCGCTGCATTTACAATTTTGTAACAACTTATTGTAAATGGTATCAATGATGTTGAGGTTCATCCAAACAAAGTCAGGCAACAAATATTGTTAATCACATAACATAACAAATTTTGGTCAATTTCGGTTAAAAGTTTAGTTATTTTTCACCCCTAGATATTGTTAATCACATAACATATCAATATTTTTAATTAAAAGAATTGTTATCCTATACTCAAACTATAAACAATCAAATGCTCGTTTTTTATGATATAGTTTTTTTTAATTATTAACGTATGAAAAAATTATGGTCGTTTACAATTCGTAGGGGTAGCTGCCGGTTGGCTAAAAATAAGGGGAAAATGTGTAAATGTTATTTAAATATAAAAGTTAATTCTTAACTTTTGAGTATCTTAAAATGCCCATATCAAATATATATATAGTATAGATATCTGGGGTGAGCAATAATTGGACATTAACCGAAACCGGAACAAAAATCAGAGGAATAGAACCGAAAGCAATCGAAAACTGAATTAACCAACAACCGAATTACCTTAAAATAAGTTATTGTTTTGTACACTTAGTCCACCAAAATCAACCAAACCGAAACAGAACCATTCATATATTCATCTATTTTTAGCTTTTGTACCCCTATTTCATGTATTTATACCTCCATTTAATGTACTTTTAGGCAAAAAAAATTAGCCAAAGTTTGGTTTTTGTTATTAAACAAAATTAACTAAACCGAACTAAAAACCGATAACCTAACCATATAAATCGAACTAAGTAACCGATTGTTTAATAAGATCGATTAACTGAGTACTTTGATTTTAGTTTCGGTTGAGGCTAATAATAGAACTGAACCTAACCATACACACCCTTAAAAGTGTTTGTATTCCCCGCTACATCGCGCGAACACCCTACTAGTCAATCAAAAGTAAATACACAATATAAAGAAAATAGGCACAATATTTTGTCCAAAAACATCAAACCATATACATTTCATGAATTAAAGTAAAACATATATAGTTCATGCTAATTAAAAACCTTTTCTCAAAACTTGGAACACAAAAATCACCACCAATCAAAAAGACTAAACGTACGGACTGAATTTTGAGAATAAGCTTGGAACGGAGAACTGGTAGCCGATGGTACTAATTTTTGACTCTTGATCGATGGTATAAGTATTGGAAGAGTGAAGGCCGTTAATCGTTATGTTATGGGCCGATAAAAGTCTAAACAAAAACTTTAACCTTGGGCCGGTATCGGTATTACCCAATTTAGCGACAGTTCGAATCATATGACGTTCCTTTAATTTACCAAACCAAGTATTAGCCGGTATACAACAATATTTAAAACGACCCTATCCCTCCTGAGAAATGTAGTATTTCTTTGCTTGTGTAAACTTTATTAACTTTGATTTCGAATTTTGGATCTATACCTTTTGTTAATACATGTTTATGTAAAATAGTAACTATTGTTACTAATTATTTTGAAATTAAAAAGAAAAAGAAAAGCACATGGGTTTTGGATTGGTTGACCTCTTTGGATTGTGGACAAGAAAGTCCCAATTTGTGTTCGGATTATAATGTCTAACATAATTTAATGTGAGTCTCACACTTTGGAATAGATTAAATATGCATGGAATAACTACTTACTTTTTTATTTTTCCGGTTTTATTTTACCAACATGTTTTATAATTTATTCCAGTTTAGGTAACTAAAACAGGATTTAGAGATTAAAATATAATAAATCATACCAAATGGAAAATGAAATAATTAGTCTGTAATTTCTATTATGAATTGGTGCCTTTACCCTTTTTTTTGGGGTATATTGACTTAAGTTCATACTCGCAAATGATATCGTAACTACTAACTAGTTACACCATGCGTAGTGGGGGGCTTTATATATAAAGCTCCCCTTTCTGATTGGTCCACGTGTCAGCTGAGTCAGCATGAAGAGATAAAGTGAAAAACGGGTGTAGTGGTGGGGCTTTATATATAAAGCCCCTATTAATATTTTATTATATCTTTTAAATTAAAAAAAATAATAAAATAATAAAAGAGAGAGAGAGAGAGAGAGAGTCTGATGTGGCAAAGTGTGATTGGAGGGGGAAAGTGTGATCCGGCGTTATAGCAATGGAGCCCAAATGAGTTTTTTGAAAATGGAGCCCCCCGTAATGGTGTGGGGGGCGCCATTTTGGTCCACCTCAGATGAGGGCGTTATACATGAAGCCCAGTACACCAGGTCTTATGATCTTATTGATCACATCAAATTTTATGGCCTAAATCATATAACAAACACTAGTAGTTATAATTTAATGTGTCGTAATTTTACGTTATTCTAACCAAGTTATTTACGGTATTTTGTTGCTTTTGATGAAATTCAAAGCCAAAATAAGCGGCAAGGGTTTTACAATGACAAACCACTGTATCTTCTTTGAATCATTAGTGTAATACCCCATGTGACACCCCGCATTTTCATGTTAACTCTTTTACTAAACTCTAGTTAACTTTCATGTGCATTCATGACTAAACACTTAACTAGGGTTAGCTAAGAAGGTCTTTCGATATGTTATGGGATAATAACATATGTTAGATGATATTAACGCACGTATAACTAGGAAGGTTTTGTCTTGACACACACACGAATCCTATAACCCGAACGTTGGTGATTTGTTGGACATGCATGATTATGTGAACAATTGAGTGTTGATGTAGGTGGATTAACACGTGTATGTAAGTTACATGCTTATGTGAATTATTGCGTATTAATTAACTTGTACGTAAACGTTATGAGATACGTGCACTTATGATAAACATAATACGTATTGATAAAACAGTAGTTTTATATATGCTAGTATGACTATTATTGTCGGGATTGATCTCGAGAGTTAGTTAGGGCTAATGGGCTCAATTATCAGACAAAAACCCACCAAAGCCCGAAGGACTTGGCCCATGAGCTTAACCCTAGCTTATTATATAAAAAAAAATAAAAGAAACCCTACATACCACTCTTTGCGCCGTGAACCCACACACCACACACACTCACCTTGCAATTTCAATCTTCATCAAATTCTCACTAGTTCAAGTTGATTCGGGTGATTTCTTGGAGTGTTAAGGAGTCTAGCATTGCAAGGTATATTGTTTATGGGTTATATGATTATTATTGATGCTTGAAAAGTTGTAAAAACCCTAAGAACTATATATATAAAAATCGCAAATGATGATTAGTTAGGTATCTTGATTGTTTAATTGAGATTGTTGATGAATATGGTTAATAGAAATCATATCTAGGGTGTATGGTATGTAAAAACCTGAGATTGAATATGTTAATATGAATGTTATTGTGCTAGTATGAGGTTATTGCATGATTATGGGTTAATAAGAATGATTAGGGTTCATGAGAAGCATGTTATTAGAATTCTGATTTTCTGACAGATTCATTGTGACAAATTGTAGGGGCTGTAATGGGTTGGTAAATTGATAGTTTTGATGATTTCTTTGCATGATTGTGATAAACATAGTCTTAGCTTTTCATAATGGGCAAAACCATCAGATTTGGACATCGGTTGAGTCGTTTTTGGAATTTTAATTGATTATGGGTCATATCAGATTTTCGGAATTGAAAAATTGGTCAACTTTAAATGGTCATAACTGGAGATTTTCAAAGAATTAAGTTATGAAATTTTTACAGTAGGTCAATATTGGAAAAACTCGGCTTTTCCAAGTGGATTCATCCCGTTTGGATGAATACACAATTTTTGGGAATTTTTCTACTAAACTGACCTGTTGTGGAAATTTTCTGGACATAGCTGTGTTGTACGAATTTTTATAATTTTTGTGTTTGGTTTTGAGACAAAATAAAAATAGGGATTTGCAACTGAATCCCCATGAATACTCAGTAAAAATTTGGGATTTTAATTCATCCGTTAAGTGGGTTAAGTGACTCGTTTTTCACAGCGCACAATCTGTCCTAAAAACGCAGATTGTGTACGAGATATTTATGTGACTATTTGAAGTTGTATGTGGTATGTAATTGACATGTACTTGTGTGGAAACTTGCATGAGATGTATTTGATGTGTTAAACTTATAATAATCACCATGATCACCAACGGGATACGTAGGACATACTTGTGCATGTAGAGTCACTAGGTGTCACTACACGGTTTTGAACTTTTAAAAGTATCTAATAAACGTACTATGTGGTATATTGGTTATGCACGTGTACTCACATAGTGACACATATAATAGGGAGTCGGTAGCGAGTCTCTATTACGTTGGAGTTTGGATATTTTTGCTTGCAACCTAAGGTGAGTTTCACTACTCTTCTCTCAAAAGCATGCGTCTCGAGTTGAGACAACGTAATTAACTTTTTCTAGTCCGGGTTGGGACTACTACTTTCTAGTCCGGTTTGGGACTACTTACACATCCCGGGTTGGGATGCTATGGATCCTTGTGTGGGTCGGTTTTTACTAGTTCGCAAACTGTGTCCTTGATGAACTAAACCAACTCTATCATCTGTAAGTCCTTCACATACCGAATGAGTTGCCGGGTTATGGCAAGCGGGTTATTAGTTGATAGCGCTATTAGGTCTGACAAACCTCACACCGGCTCGGGGGAGTGCGGGAGTGAACTATAACTTAACAGATTTTATCATTGTTGATAGGCAATGATGTAAGGCATGCGGCTCACATTTGTGCCTACACGTACATCAGCAGTTCGGTATATCGGTGTTAGTTATCATGAATGGGTTAGCTACCCTTGACATGCGATGAACTAGTGTTTACACGGTTCTTGGAACCAACTCAATTACTTGTTTACATGGTTTTGGAAACCAGCGCAGTTACATACTCATCTACTTTACTTAGTGAACTCACCAGCATTGTTTGTTGACCCACGATTTACATGCTTTTGCAGGTAGTTAGCTTCCGGTGCCAGGATTAGAAAGCACTGCACACTTCACTGCATTTGGGGTCTCGGGCATACACCTAAATTACATATTATGCTTTTACATTTTCCTTCATATGGTTTTAATCTGGGCGCGTTGTTTTGCGCATGGCTTTTAAAAGGTTTTAATTTGGTTTACGCTTCCGCAGCTTAACTAAACCTGATTTTTGAAAACGAACTAACTGGTTTGGGCATTTAGAGTTCGTTCATATGACTTATGGCTATGGGATCCTGGTGTGTCACGCGCCTCGCGGTAAAACCCCGCAGTGGAAATTTGAGGGTGTGACAGATTGGTATCAGAGCCATCGGTTATAGTGAACTAGGACTGCATGTTGAGTCTAGTCTATAATCATCGTAGCATAAGTACACTCACAACTTAAGTGCACAACTAACTTTTAGCTACATATATCTACAACACATGATTTCGGGAAATATGTTATCTTCTAGTTCTAGACCTAATTCTGAACACGTCAATGGTGGGAACCCAGGGTTACACCAGGTGGCGCATTACTCGGAGTAGTATCCTAACAAACATCGTGGATGAGGAAACAACAATTGTACAGGGGAGAAAGCCCTGGCGAGCATTGTGGCGCACGTACACAGGAAGGCTGCACGATGCGCATGACGTGATACCATCAAACCAAATCAACTGTGAAGAAATTCAAATACCGAGACTTATCCTTTTTCACTGAGCAAGTAGACAATTAGTTTCTGTTCCTTGTTACTTGATCTTTCTTACTTCCACTTGAAATTCAAACGGAACTGGGTTACACATATAGAACTTATTTCTTACTTTAGTACCTTACACCTAGTGTGAACGGGCGGACGTATGACTGCATATCCCTGTTACTCATAAGTATATGGTAGATTCATGGGAACACATTAGATTGGGGCTTGTTACACACACTCTTAGGGAGTTACGAAGGTCTGTGATGCAGTGCAACATCTCAAAGGAAGACAAAATCTACTAGTGACTGACAGTCACGATTGGAGGAACGAATGGTGCTGTTGACCATTGAGCTGAGTTACACAGGACCGGAAAAGAAGACTGTACGTGATGAGAACCATATAACATTGACATCGCGAAAGAGGAAGGATAAGGGATGGAAGGGGAACCTGAGCAGGACGAGCACATGAGAAGAGAGGATGAATGATCTACTATCTAAGACAGAGCGTGGCGACGATTGGCTCTTACCTTTTCTTACCTATCTTTTCTTTCTTTTTTCTTTACTATCTTAGATAAGACTGAGTTCTTATGATCAACGATAGGGTGGTTGAAACCCTCGCATCTTTCCAAGCTAGTAAAGATCCATCTTTCTAAATCAATCGTTTCCCTGACTTCCACATTTGAACTTTCTTATTCCTTGAACGCACATGCCACAACAACAACCTACCATCATATTTTCAAGCCTTTTATTGGTCGTAAACCTCGATAACACTAACGGAACTGAAGGAGACCGTCTGATTGCTTCGATAGTATAAGTCATTTCCATGCGCATTTGCCCCGGGCAGGATGGGGTAATGTATGCTACATGCACACTCGATGAGTTACAGATACTTGGATGGAGAACGTTGCACCCTACGATGAAATCTAGAAATTTGACGGATGGGTCTGAGATCGGCGCCTAAACTACCAAGCTACGGGAGTTAGATACTTTGTGCTCAAATCTATTAACCTACTTTACCAGCGGATCGAATTTCATACCAAAAGGGTGGGTCCCAAAGATTCGTGGCTTGGCCACTGCAGCTCACCTACCCAGAATCTAACAAATCTTTCACCTGGCTCGCAAACTCATTGATGAGGCTGTTGAGCATGGTACTTTTCCGAAGCATAGAGCTTCATCTTCTACTTTTGGTGATAGCAAGAGAACTTGGGATAGTGTGAGGTACAAGTCCTTCAACAAACAATAACCACAACGGTAACAACAACAATGGGACTTGTGGAATAGCAATTGTGATTGGCTCTGGGGAAGCTAGGACTGATAACAATGTCGTGACGGGTACAACACTCTTGCTTCTATTTTATATGATACTGGTGCGGACTATAGTGTTGTGTCATCGAAACTTAGCAAACAACTAGGGATGGTTCCTACTCTTCTTGATACCCCGTACACCATAGAGCTAGCTGATGGGAAGCCTGTTGAGGTAACCCACACCCATTGTGATTGTAAGCTCGAGTTGGATGGGCAATCGTTTGCCATCAACATTTTACCTATCACCCTTGGAAGCTTTGATCTCGTGGTTGGCATGGACTGGTTGTCCAAGCATCCCGCTGAAATTCTCTGTCGGGAGAAGATTGTTCGTGTCCCCCTCCCGGGTGGAGAACTTTTATCTATACAGGGTAATCATCGTGGTGCCATGGTGGGCATCATCTCTTCTTGAAAGCCCAGAAGTGTATTCGTAAGGGCTATCCAGCCATTTTGGCTAACATATCCGAAACTCGAGCTGAAACTGAAACTGAAACTAAGATTGAGGACATCCCAGTAGTCCGATATTTCCCAGATATTTTCCCAAGAGGAACTACCTGGACTTCCACCTGTTCGTCAAGTGGAGTTTCAAATTGACCTTGAACCTGGAGCAGCTCCAGTTACACGCGCGCCGTACCGCCTAGCACTAGGCGAATTTCAAGAACTGTCTACCCAACTCCAAGAACTATTGGATAGGGGCTTTATTAGACCTAGTTCTTCGCCATGAGGAGCTCCAGTTCTGTTTGATAAGAAGAATGGTGGGAGTTTCCGCAGGTGTATCGGAAGTTGAACAAAGTAACGGTTGAGAACCGCTACCCTTTACCTCATATTGATGACCTGTTCGACCAACTTCAAGGGTCGAGTTTCTATTCTAAGATTGACTTGAGGTCAGGATATCATCAACTGAGAGTCCGAGAGAAGGATGTGGCGAAGACAGCCTTTCGAACTCGTTATGGACATTATGAGTTTTTGGTGATGCCATTTGGGCTAACCAATGCACCGGCTGTGTTCATGGATCTAATGAACCGCGTGTGCAAGCCTTATTTGGACAAATTCGTCATAGTGTTCATAGATGACATACTGATTTATTCCAAGAGCAGGGAAGAGCACGAGCAACACCTGCAGCTGATCTTGGAACTCTTGAGAAATGAGCAGTTGTATGCAAAATTTTCTAAATGTGACTTTTGGATTCGAGAAGTCCAATTTCTTGGACATGTGGTTAACAAGGCAGGAATACATGTCGATCCCGCCAAGATTGATTCTATTAAAAAGTGGGAGGCTTCAAAACTCCCACAGAGGTGCGCCAGTTTCTTGGTCTTGCGGGATATTATCGTAGATTCAATGAGGGATTCTCTAAGATCACTCAACCCCTCACTGCTTTGACACAGAAGGGTATTACTTACAAGTGGGGAGATGCCCAAGAATCTGCTTTTCAATTATTAAAGTCGAAACTTTGCAGTGCACCTATACTATCACTACCTGAGGGTACAGAGGACTTCGTGGTGTACTGTGATGCGTCTATCCAAAGGTTAGGGTGTGTGCTGATGCAGCGTGATAAGGTGATCGCGTATGCCTCACGTCAATTAAAGGTTCATGAGAAGAATTACACCACCCATGACTTGGAACTGGGAGCAATGGTTTTTGCTCTAAAGATCTGGAGGCATTATCTATATGGGGCGAAGTGTACGATATTCACTGACCACAAGAGCCTCCAACTCATATTCGATCAAAAGGAGCTGAACATGCGACAGCGTCGATGGGTCAAGCTTCTGAATGATTATGACTGTGCCATCAAGTATCATCCCGGGAAAGCTAACTTAGTAGCTGATGCCCTCAGTCGTAAGGAAACGAAACCCAAACGAGTGCGAGCTTTACAACTTACCGTACATTCTAATCTTCTTGATAAGATACGTGAAGCCCAGGGCGAGGCTTTGAAAGAAGAAAACATCGGGTTTGAAACTTTACATGGTGCGGATAAGCACTTGGAACGGAAGACTGATGGTCTTCAATACTTTATGAATCGAGTCTCGACACCATGTTTTGGGGATCTCAGACAACTGGTGCTCGATGAAGCTTACACCTCTCGATATTCGGTACATCCTGTTTCGGACAAGAGGTACCAAGATCCTTAAACTCGCTACTGGTGGCCAAACATGAAAGCTGAAATAGCCACTTATGTTAGTAAGTGCTTGACTTGTGCGAAGGTTAAGATTAAATATCAGAAACCTTCAGGCCTACTCCGGCAACTAAAAATCCCTACGTGGAAATGGGACGGAATTTCTATGGATTTTATCACAAAGCTTCCTAAAACGCCAACGGGCCATAACATGATTTGGGTTATCGTGGATCGTTTAACCAAATCGGCACACTTTCTGGCAATAAAAGAAACGGACTCGCTGGAGAAACCAGCAAATCTCTACGTCAAGGATGTAGTCTCTAGGCATGGGGGTGCCTACTACTATTATATCTGATCGCGATGCGCGATTCACTTCTCATTTTTGGACTACTCTCCAAAACGCTTTGGGAACTCGCTTTGGTATGAGCACGGCCTATCACCCACAGACGGATGGATAGAGTGAACGAACCATCCAAACAAAAGAAGATCTGCTACGAGTGTGCGTGGCGGATTTTGGCAACAGTTGGGATAAGCACTTGCCTTTGATTGAATTCTCGTATAACAATTACCACACTTCGATACAGTGTGCGCCTTTAGAGGCACTTTATGGAGGCAAGTGTAGGTCTCCCATCTGCTGGACTGAAGTTGGAGATAGCCAGCTAACAGGTCCCGGACTTGTGCACGAAACTTCTGAGGAGATAGTGCAAATCAGAAATTGGATGGCTGCTGCTTGTGATTGACAGAAAAGTTACGCTGATAAGCGTAGGAAACCTTTGGAGTTCCAGGTTGGGGACAAGGTTCTATTGAAGGTGTCACCTTGGAAGGGGGTGATACGCTTTGGAAAAACGGGAAAATTGAACCGACGATACGTTGGACCATTTGAAATTATCGAAAGGATTGGTCCGGTAGCTTACAAGTTAAACTTGCCTGATGAACTCAGTGGAGTACGCAACGTATTCCACGTATCAAACTTAAAGAAATGCTTATCGGATACAACACTGGTGGTGCCACTAGAGGAGATCCAGGTGGACGATCAGCTACGGTTCCTGAAAGAACCGGTGGAGATTCTTGAGCGGGGCGTCAAGAAACTCGGACAAAACACTATACCTATTATTAAGGTACTACGGAATTCCCGTTTAGGACCGGAATAGACGTGGGAACGCATGGATCAAATGCGGCTTAAATACCCACATCTCTTTACCAAACCTGAAACTATGCATAAACCAAACACTAAACGTAAAGCAACTATCTCAAAGTGAATTTCCGGGCGAAATTCCTTTCAACTTGGGGATGATGTGACATCCGGGAACCAAGCACACATTTTTCTAGCTGACTTTACTGTTTACTTGCTGAATTTCGGGACGAAATTCTTTTCAACTTGGGGATGATGTGACACCCCGCATTTTCATGTTAACTCTTTTACTAAACTCTAGTTAACTTTCATGTGCATTCATGACTAAACACTTAACTAGGGTTAGCTAAGAAGGTCTTTCGATATGTTATGGGATAATAACATATGTTAGATGATATTAACGCACGTATAACTAGGAAGGTTTTGTCTTGACACACACACGAATCCTATAACCCGAACGTTGGTGATTTGTTGGACATGCATGATTATGTGAACAATTGAGTGTTGATGTAGGTGGATTAACACGTGTATGTAAGTTACATGCTTATGTGAATTATTGCGTATTAATTAACTTGTACGTAAACGTTATGAGATACGTGCACTTATGATAAACATAATACGTATTGATAAAACAGTAGTTTTATATATGCTAGTATGACTATTATTGTCGGGATTGATCTCGAGAGTTAGTTAGGGCTAATGGGCTCAATTATCAGACAAAAACCCACCAAAGCCCGAAGGACTTGGCCCATGAGCTTAACCCTAGCTTATTATATAAAAAAAAAATAAAAGAAACCCTACATACCACTCTTTGCGCCGTGAACCCACACACCACACACACTCACCTTGCAATTTCAATCTTCATCAAATTCTCACTAGTTCAAGTTGATTCGGGTGATTTCTTGGAGTGTTAAGGAGTCTAGCATTGCAAGGTATATTGTTTATGGGTTATATGATTATTATTGATGCTTGAAAAGTTGTAAAAACCCTAAGAACTATATATATAAAAATCGCAAATGATGATTAGTTAGGTATCTTGATTGTTTAATTGAGATTGTTGATGAATATGGTTAATAGAAATCATATCTAGGGTGTATGGTATGTAAAAACCTGAGATTGAATATGTTAATATGAATGTTATTGTGCTAGTATGAGGTTATTGCATGATTATGGGTTAATAAGAATGATTAGGGTTCATGAGAAGCATGTTATTAGAATTCTGATTTTCTGACAGATTCATTGTGACAAATTGTAGGGGCTGTAATGGGTTGGTAAATTGATAGTTTTGATGATTTCTTTGCATGATTGTGATAAACATAGTCTTAGCTTTTCATAATGGGCAAAACCATCAGATTTGGACATCGGTTGAGTCGTTTTTGGAATTTTAATTGATTATGGGTCATATCAGATTTTCGGAATTGAAAAATTGGTCAACTTTAAATGGTCATAACTGGAGATTTTCAAAGAATTAAGTTATGAAATTTTTACAGTAGGTCAATATTGGAAAAACTCGGCTTTTCCAAGTGGATTCATCCCGTTTGGATGAATACACAATTTTTGGGAATTTTTCTACTAAACTGACCTGTTGTGGAAATTTTCTGGACATAGCTGTGTTGTACGAATTTTTATAATTTTTGTGTTTGGTTTTGAGACAAAATAAAAATAGGGATTTGCAACTGAATCCCCATGAATACTCAGTAAAAATTTGGGATTTTAATTCATCCGTTAAGTGGGTTAAGTGACTCGTTTTTCACAGCGCACAATCTGTCCTAAAAACGCAGATTGTGTACGAGATATTTATGTGACTATTTGAAGTTGTATGTGGTATGTAATTGACATGTACTTGTGTGGAAACTTGCATGAGATGTATTTGATGTGTTAAACTTATAATAATCACCATGATCACCAACGGGATACGTAGGACATACTTGTGCATGTAGAGTCACTAGGTGTCACTACACGGTTTTGAACTTTTAAAAGTATCTAATAAACGTACTATGTGGTATATTGGTTATGCACGTGTACTCACATAGTGACACATATAATAGGGAGTCGGTAGCGAGTCTCTATTACGTTGGAGTTTGGATATTTTTGCTTGCAACCTAAGGTGAGTTTCACTACTCTTCTCTCAAAAGCATGCGTCTCGAGTTGAGACAACGTAATTAACTTTTTCTAGTCCGGGTTGGGACTACTACTTTCTAGTCCGGTTTGGGACTACTTACACATCCCGGGTTGGGATGCTATGGATCCTTGTGTGGGTCGGTTTTTACTAGTTCGCAAACTGTGTCCTTGATGAACTAAACCAACTCTATCATCTGTAAGTCCTTCACATACCGAATGAGTTGCCGGGTTATGGCAAGCGGGTTATTAGTTGATAGCGCTATTAGGTCTGACAAACCTCACACCGGCTCGGGGGAGTGCGGGAGTGAACTATAACTTAACAGATTTTATCATTGTTGATAGGCAATGATGTAAGGCATGCGGCTCACATTTGTGCCTACACGTACATCAGCAGTTCGGTATATCGGTGTTAGTTATCATGAATGGGTTAGCTACCCTTGACATGCGATGAACTAGTGTTTACACGGTTCTTGGAACCAACTCAATTACTTGTTTACATGGTTTTGGAAACCAGCGCAGTTACATACTCATCTACTTTACTTAGTGAACTCACCAGCATTGTTTGTTGACCCACGATTTACATGCTTTTGCAGGTAGTTAGCTTCCGGTGCCAGGATTAGAAAGCACTGCACACTTCACTGCATTTGGGGTCTCGGGCATACACCTAAATTACATATTATGCTTTTACATTTTCCTTCATATGGTTTTAATCTGGGCGCGTTGTTTTGCGCATGGCTTTTAAAAGGTTTTAATTTGGTTTACGCTTCCGCAGCTTAACTAAACCTGATTTTTGAAAACGAACTAACTGTTTTGGGCATTTAGAGTTCGTTCATATGACTTATGGCTATGGGATCCTGGTGTGTCACGCGCCTCGCGGTAAAACCCCGCAGTGGAAATTTGAGGGTGTGACACACCATATTTTCAGGTTAACACTTTTACCGAACTCTAGTTAACTTACATGTTCATACGTGGTTAAATACTTAACTAGGGTTAGTTAAGGAGGTCTAACATATGTTAGATGATGTTAACATATGTTATAACTAGGAAAATCCTTGTTTTGACACACACACGAGTCCCGTATCCCGAACGTTGGTGATTTGTCTGACATACATAATAATGTGTACAATTGAATTATGATGGATGTGAAGATACATGCTTATGTGGATTACATGTTTACGTGAATTACCGCTTGATTGATAGTTAATATGTAAATCATGTAAAATACGTGCACCTTATGATTAATATGTTATGAGATGATAAAAACAATGGTTTTTATGCAGGATAGGGTGGTTAATATTATTGGGTCCGGTATTGGGCTAAAACATGGTTAACGGGTCCGATTAGTGGACTTAAAGGGCCTTAAAACCTAATTGCTTGGACAACAAGCCAAGCTTTCTTATAATTAGGAAAAAAAAATATAAACCCTAACCCCCCTAACCCTTTGCGCCGTAAACAACCCCCCACCCTCTCACTCTCAATTTTCAACAAACATCAATCTTATTCATCTCTTCAAGCTAGTTTGAAGGTAATCTCTAGGCTTTGAGGGCTCTTGCATTGAAAGGTATAACCTTTACATGTTTTATGATGATTAATAATGCTTGAAAAGTTTAAAAATCATAGAGCATGCATATATATATAGATCGCATAACATGTGTTAGTAGGAGTTCTTGAATGTTTATTGTGATTTGATGATGATTATTGTTGTTAGTAATCATAATTAGGGTTTTTGTATGATAATATATGTGTTTGATCATGATAATATGGGTTATGCATGTCTTAGAGATTTTTATGCATGATTAGGGTTTGTGAATAACTTGGGATGCAAGTTTCAGTTTCTGGCAGATTCGTTAGGGTGTTTTGTAGGGTCTGTATTGTGATGTTAAATTGATTGTTTGATGATTTCTTTGCATGATTGTAATATACATGGTCTTAGCTTTTCATAATGGGAAAAACCATCAGATTTGGACATCGTTTGAGTGGTTTTTGGAATTTTATTTGATTAGAGGTCATATCAGATTTTCGGAGTTGTAAATTGGGTCAACTTTAAACGATCATAACTTGAGTTTTACAAAGAGTTAGGTTATGAAATTTGGACAGTAGGTCGACATTGGAATAATTTGGCTTTTCTAAGTGGATTCACCCCGTTTGGGTGAATACACAATTTTTGGGAATTTTTCTACTAAACTGACCTGTTGTGAAAATTTTCTGGACGTAGCTGTGTTGTACAAATTTTAATATTTTTTGTGTTTGGTTTTGAGAAAAAACAAAATATGGGTTATCAACTGAATCCCAATGAATATTCAGTTTTTGGGATTTTAATTCGTTTGTTAAGTATTTTAAATAATTTGTTTTTCACAGCGCACAATCTGCCCTAAAAACGCATATTGTGTAAGGGATCTTTATGTGACTATTTGGAATCTTATATGGTATGTATTTGACATGAACCTGTATGGACGCTATATGAGATGTATTTGAGGTATAAAACTGATAATAATCACTATGATCACCAACGGGATTCGTAGGACTTACTTGTGCATGCAGAGTCATTAGGTGTCACTACACGGTTTTGAACTTTTAAAAGTCTTGGACAAGCGAGTTATATGGTGTGTTGGTTATGCACATATACCCACCTAGTGACATTTGTAATAGGGAGTCGGTAGCACTTTACTATTTGTGGAATTTGGATTATTCACTTACAACCTAAGGTGAGTTTCACTACTTTTTCTCAAAGCATGCGTCTCGGGGAGACAACTTACTAAACATTCTCAAGTCCGGTTTGGGACTACTTTTACTCATCCCGGGTTTTGGGGTGCTAGGTTCACGGGGTGAATATACTATTACTAATTTATGTTTATGTCCTTGATGAACTAAACCAACCCTATCATTTAAGTCCTTCAAAATACCAAATGAATTGCCGGGTGGGCAAGCGGGTTATTAGTTGATAGCGCTATTAGGTTTAACAAACCTCACATCGTGCTGGGAGCATAGGTGTGAACTATAACTTCAAACATATTATCATTGTTGATGGGCAATGATGCAAGGCACTATACTCACGGTTGTGGGAATCGTTCATTAGCAGTTCGGTATTCGCCGGTATTAGTTATCATGAGTGGGTTAGCTACCCAGGCATATGAATTAGCTATTACTTACATGGTCTGGGAGACCAACGCTTTACTTGTGATTATGGGTTTTGGGAAAACGTACACTTTTACTTATTCGTCTACTTTACTTTGTGAACTCACCGACTTTATGTTGACACACTTTAGCATGCTTTGCAGGTCTCTTGGTATGGAGCACGATTAGGGCATGCATCATATTGTGTCTTGGAATGTGAAATTATAATATTTTGAACTTTTAAACTATGGTTTGGGCGCGATGTTTTGCGCAGACTTTATGTTGAACTGTTTACTTTATTTACGTTTCCGCAACTACTTTAAAATGCTTGGTTAAACTATGAAACTATTTTACAACAACGAACTAAATGGTTTGGGCATTTAGAGTCGTTCATGATACTTATGGCTATGGATCCTGGTTTGTCATGCGCCTCGTGGTAGAACCCCGCAGTGAAAATTTGAGGGTGTGACAATTAGTTTGTATTATTTTTCTAAAAACGATCAATGAAAGAGAAAGAATTTATGAAATTTAATACCATCACAACTGTATTTTCCAAGAATAATAAAATAAAGCTAGACGGCAAGTTCAGTTTCAGTTGGTTCCAAGTTTCAAAACCTTAATCTTAAACCCTGTTTTTTAAACTATACACGAGACATATTGCGCGAAGTTCTTACGTTTGGAGACCCAAATTTTAATATAAAAACTGTTGGGAATCATGGTATTATATACAGAGCGGAAGCGGTTAATATTATTATTTTAATAAAACCGAAATATATATACATATATATATTTTTTGCGATTAGTATAGTTATAAATAATATTCAATTTTATTAATCCAATTAACAAAATATTCCCAGTCAGGATCTCGGTTAAACGCGTATAAACAAATAAATAATAATCACAACCATATGGGGTTTAGTAATCAACCTTTGACGACTACACCAGAATTGTAACACGCGGGTTACAATGAATCCTCGCTAGTAGTAAGCTTTACGAACCGAGCACGAACCAACCAAGAGGAAGGGGTGAGCGGCGGTGGGAGGCTGCCGTGTGGTGGTAGCGGCGACCAAGGAAGGAGAAGTGGGAGTATGTGTGTTTTATTTTATAAACTTGTGATTAGGGTTTGATCTCTAATCCCTTATTTATAAATATAAAACTTACACATAACCCCTTTTATTAATCAATTATGATTCTTCTTTAATAATAAACTCTTTTACTATTAAGTCCCTCCAGTTCAAACAATTTATTATTTCACAAATAATAAACCACCTAAACGTAAACTTATCAAACAATTCATTAGCACTAGTGCAGTCTTGCTAGGTATGTTTACCTCAGCAGTTTTGAGCATCTGATGCAACTCTGCAAGTGTCTTCTCCATCCCATTCATATTGTAGTTCATAGTGAACTGATCATATGACTTGGGCAATGAGTTTAGGATAATATCCCCAGCCAGCTCATCACTCAAGGGAGATTCCAGACGAGCTAAGTGATCAACATAAGCCTTCATCTTTAGCACATGAGCGCTAACTGATGTACCCTCTTGCATACGAGTGGCTATGAGTAATTGCATTACATCAAACCTCTCATGACGAGCCTTCTGTTGGAACATTTCCACCAGGTGCTCATTCATCTCATATGCCATCTTGTCATCCATGGTCCTTTGAAGTTCAGGGATCATGGATGCCAACATCAAACATGAGACTTTCATAGAGTCATCAAAGTGTAACACCCCAAAATCATTTGTTTCGCTTAATTACGCCATTAGGCATGATTAACAAAATAATAAAACGAGGCTAAACTCATTACTAGAAACTATTCTAGTTAATGTTATAATATAAAATTTAACTCGAGATTAAACTTGAGGGACCATAGTTGCCAATATGTCAAAGTGGGTTTTATAAATAAAAAAATAAAACAATAAAACACACGCATTGTGTGTGTGTGTGTCGTATGAATGATCAGGAGATCATTCTCCTTCAACCTCCAACTCTAAACACTCAAGAACATGCTTGAATCCAAGCCAAATCAAGGGGCTTTTCGGTGCATGATCAAGAAACGGGTCATCTAGGGCCTAAAGAACATCAAGGTACCTTTTATTTGGTAGAAATTGATGTTATATTCGTTTTTGATTCTTATGAAAATCTAGGGTTTTGCTAAAAACGTGGAATTGATGGTTAATATGGGTTGCTCTAGTCTTGGGGAGCCTTAAGCATGTATAATCCGGTTGCAAATTACACTTAGTATGTGTATTTGATTTTTGATCATATGCTTATGTTAATGTGTAGAATTTGGGGTTTAACCTTTAGGTTGAATCCACTCATATCTAGTAATCTTTGTGGCTCTTAGAAGTTGTTACATGAGGAATTTAGGTAAAAAGGGCCTAAACAACATGTTATGATGTCAATTGGACAATCGGTTAAACTTAGAATGTTGAAAACTAAGTATATTGGTGGATGCACACCAAATGTTTGATGAAATGCCTAGGTGAGTTAATCTCAACTAGACATGTAAGAAATTGGCTATGGATTTAGCTAGTAATGATAATGAATACATGATGTTATGGATAGTGAACAACATTCCATATTATGTATTCTTACAAAACAAGGTTTGACATGTCCCTAAGTTAGGTACAAGAACTAGGGATGCAAACGGGTCAAACGGATGCAAGCTCAATGCGCTTGGAAGCAAGAATGGATATGAGGTAAGTTTTACTTACACCAATGTACTACAACATAGCTTAATTGTTGAAAACATTAGTCTTAAATCTCGAGTATGTGATAAAGATAAACCCCAAGGGGTAGAAGCTATTAATGGGTCACCTTATGTGCACCCAATACAAAACATGGTTTATGACCTTAATCGAGACAATGAGTTATGACCAAATGGTGAATCCATCAAATGGGTCAATTTGTAAAGATATGTGAGAAATGGTGTTTTAATCCAAATGAAATCATTTGAATGAAGCTGTTAAGCATGATGTTAAATGGGTCAAGTTAGTGTCACTTGTATCATAATAAAAACTTGGGTAACATAGTATTATGAACTATGAGTCTAAACGGGTCAAATGGTGATGTCCTCACCATGTGAGTCCAACACTTGATGCTTGTATTCCAAGCATTGAGATTCATGAGGTTAAACGGATCAAATGGAAAAGTAGTATCATTTGAGTTCCGGGAAATTAATGTGTCTATCTAGAAAGCACGTAGGTAAATGCACTTGCGCATGCACGCTTGATGCTAAGAATCATGGAGGATAAGCAAAAGGTATGGATATGGGTCAAGGCCACCCGGTAAGTCCGTAGCTATTTAGACGCCTTCGGGCGAAGCAATATGGGTACTAAATCTACTCACATGAAGTGTGGGTGTCAACCAAGTAAGTTATTTTCATAACTATGTCTAATGCGCGCTAATGTGCTTAGAATTGATTAAATGGGATAAATCTTGAGAAAAGGTGGAAATCTAGGTTCGGAAGGACTTAGAGGTTTTTAAATAAGTTATTGAGTCAAAGACAATGGATTTGAAACAAGAAGGGGTCGCCATGAATGGCTAAATAGAAAGATTTGGCTATAAGGGGCATTTTGGGAATTTAAAAGATTACCAAAGGTTGATTCTAAGAACCGGGTCTTAACGACATGAACCGGATGATGTTTTTAGTTAAACAAGAGTCCAATGAGTTAACAAAATCATTATTATTCCTTTTAAATGGTCTAATAAGGTTTTGCATAACATATGGCCTTAACGGGTCAATTTGGGTAAAAAAAAAATCGCTGCACATGATATGCTTCTGACCTGAACTTCAAATATTCATATAAAATCATAGAAAAATCGTTAGGAGGTGTTCTTTATACGCCTGGAAAGGTCTTTGAACGAAGAACAATCCACCTTTGAACATGTTCAACTAATTCGGACTTTAAATGGGTCAAAATGGCCAATTACAGCAGCTGAAAAAGAAATCGCTGCTCATAATAAGTTTCTGACCTGATCTTCAAATGTTCATATAAAATCATAGAAAAATCTTTAGGAGGCGTTCTTTATACGCCTGGAAAGGTCTTTGAACGAAGAACAATCCACCTTTGAACATGTTCAACTAATTCGGACTTTAAATGGGTCAAAATGGTCAATTACAGCAGCTGAAAAAGAAATCGCTGCACATAATATGTTTCTGACCTGATCTTCAAATGTTCATATAAAATCATATAAAAATCGTTAGGAGACGTTCTTTATATGCCTGGAAAGCTCTTTGAACGTAGCACATTTCTTATTTGAAATTCGAAATCAGATTATGGGTTTTAGAAGGGTAAAATCTGACCCGAACAGCTGCTGCGCCGAAAAGTGCAGCAGTTTATTCTCTTGAAATGGGGCCGTTCGGCCTAGTTTGTTCCGTATCAACGTGTAATGACAATCATGCTAGTCTAAATGTATTATTGAAAATCCACTAACCATTCTTTGTGTAATGGTGCTAGGTATTCACGTGGCGGAACTTCCGGAGCAAAGATCAAGTCGCGAGAAGAACCGAACACACCCGAATGCTTAACTAGCTTCCGCATTTGAAATTCCCGATTAAAACGCAAGCTTTAAAACATGTTTTTAGTAAATCTAATTATAAAATTCTTGGGACCTATAATGTAGAAATCAAAATGGGTTGGATTTCATAATAATCAAAGTTCTAAATCGGGAGTGTTATTCATTAAGACCAAAGCCCGTAAGTTTTAATGTTAATCGCGTGTTTACGGGTTAGGGTCTTACAAGTGGTATCAGAGCCATTGGTTTGAGGGATCCGAGTGTCGGGAAGGATACTTGGACTCAAACTGTGCGCTCAAAGTGTTGAAGGGTGTTCGGTTCGGGGCTTGATCGAGGAATCCGGTAAGTAATATCAGTAATAACAATCCGGGTTTGATCGAAGATTGTTATAAGTAAGCAATGGTGATATCGTGTAGATGCACGCTATCTCAAAAGTTTGGTAAAGAAAAGGTTAGGTGGTATGGGACCTAGCCAAGGATTTATTCGGGCAACGAAATTCTTGCGTAACAAGAATAAATATTACTATAATGATGCATACAAATACCGACATGTCGTGTTACTAATCAATTAGAATTGTAAATGTGACAGGTATGAGAACATCTTAATTCGATCAAGATGGGATCGAATGATTCACCCAACGAAGTGGTGGAGGGTTCGGGAGCACGGCCGATAACATGCTCGCTAAGGACCAAGTCAAGTAACTACTCGAGCTAATGGATCGGTAACAAAAGGGAACACAGGAGCAAGTATCAATCAGGTACACGCTCGAAACCATGTCATGCTTATTAGTGTGCAACTTTCACTCGATGAATGATAGTTGCATACAGCAACATAAGACTTGGGAAACTGGACGGGAATTCACATTCAGAGTACAAATTCCCAAGTGAAACTAAGTTGGAATTGTGCATTATTCACAATAGTGAAGAACCAATGCACAAAGGCAAATCTAAACACGAAAACCTGGAATGAGGAAATCATCTTGTTTAATGTTTAAAACGTAAGGAATACCAAAGTCGTGTAGTGGTCACGTCAATGAATATGATCACATAAAGTTTTATGAAACGAAAACACATCGTTGGTTTAAAATGAGTAAAGGTAAAACCAAATATACAATAAATATCAATAAAAAGGTTTTACCAAATAAAATAGGGGGCACAAGCATGAGCTAAAAATTTGCTTGCATAGGGTGTGATGCCTTAATTATAATAAGTCCGTGTGTACCATATGCGAATTACTTACCCTGGCCAGGTAAGTGTTAAACATATGATACCATGGGTTTCTTATGATTAATACCTATACAACCTATGTAACAAAGGCTTAGTAAGTGTGAGGTGCCGGGGGATTTTGGACGTAGTCCACTGTCTAACACGGCAGGGATGCGATCCATGCAAGACCTTGAGCGAGGCACCAGCTAGAATACGCTGGGCTAGCAAAGAGGAAAACAAACTGGAGTGTTTGGACGTAGTCCACTGTTTAACACGGCAGGGATGCGATCCATGCAAGACCTTGAGCGAGGCACCAGCTTATACGTTGGGCTAGCAAAACAGGCAATATACGATACGAGATATCCTGGGTTGATACAAAGACTGACTTGAACCTTAATCAAGGTTCAGTCATAAATAGATTCAGTTCGGAAATAAACTTGAACCTTAATCAAGGTTGATTCATAAACAGATTTAGCTTGAAAACAGACTTGGACCTTAATCAAGGTTAAGTCATAATTAAACTCGGACTTTTATAGAAGGTTAAATTCGTAAAGAGGGACTTGAACCTTAATCAAGGGTTGAGTCATAATCACATTTCGGGTAAGTCATGAATCTTAGGGTTAATGACCTAAAACAGCGGATTGGGCCGTGATAGATCAGTAAACCATTCAACCCTCTGGTTAAGGGTGAAAAAGTGTAAACCGCAATAACATTAGATTGTATTGCTGGTACAATCTAATACAAATCATAATAACGGTTGGATTGTATAGTTATCACAATCTGATGCAAACCGTGATAACATTAGATTAGTCGATATAATACGTAGTAATGACAAATTTACACCGTATTTTATGAAAAGAAAACCGATCTCAATTTATGTTGAGATCGGTAATCAGAAAAAGGACTTTCAGAAACTAAGCGTTCCAAATATATAAACGATTTGAAGTCTAAAACTCAAAAGCTTTTAAACGGGTCGGTTGGGGCAATGATCACCAATCGAGTTAGCAAAACGGGAACTTGGGTAAACCAAATAAGTGGCGAATTCTTAAAATAGGATTATCCAAAGAAAGGAAAGTGTTAGTGTAAAGCAAGGTTTGTTTATAATAGTTTAGCAAACCAAAAAGAAACGAGGCTTGGATTTTGGGATGAACCCAAGAAGCTAGAAAACGGCTATGTTAAAAAGTCGGGTTAGTCTTGGAAACCAAGACAAATTACTCGTTAGTAATGGAGGCATAGACTTGTATGCATATGCATGTTACAATCATGGTGTCACAGTAAATGCCCTAAGGTTCACGATGGAATGGACCCTTAAACCATTATACCCTTTGGGATAATGGTAGACGGGGATAGTCTGCGGTTCTAAAGCGGATCTATGGAAAATATATGAGTAGCTAGAACACCCTGTAAAGGTATGTAAATAGATGTTATGCAAAGAAATAATGTCTAGTTAAACAAATGAGTAGTGTGACTCAAAGTAGTGATATAAGGCCGAGGCCTTCATATAAAAATCGAAAGGTTAGGAGGCCGAACAAAGAGAAACCGCCCTAAGTTTATAGTACTATTTGCTAGACTATATAATATCAAGGGATTGAGCGGTACTCAAATTTGATTGTAGACACTAAGGTTCTTTGGTGTGACCAAAGCAACAAAACAAGAAAGGTTTCGGGGACGAAACCTCTTTAAGGGGGGTAGACTTGTAACACCCCAAAATCATTTGTTTCGCTTAATTACGCCATTAGGCATGATTAACAAAATAATAAAACGAGGCTAAACTCATTACTAGAAACTATTCTAGTTAATGTTATAATATAAAATTTAACTCGAGATTAAACTTGAGGGACCATAGTTGCCAATATGTCAAAGTGGGTTTTATAAATAAAAAAATAAAACAATAAAACACACGCATTGTGTGTGTGTGTGTCGTATGAATGATCAGGAGATCATTCTCCTTCAACCTCCAACTCTAAACACTCAAGAACATGCTTGAATCCAAGCCAAATCAAGGGGCTTTTCGGTGCATGATCAAGAAACGGGTCATCTAGGGCCTAAAGAACATCAAGGTACCTTTTATTTGGTAGAAATTGATGTTATATTCGTTTTTGATTCTTATGAAAATCTAGGGTTTTGCTAAAAACGTGGAATTGATGGTTAATATGGGTTGCTCTAGTCTTGGGGAGCCTTAAGCATGTATAATCCGGTTGCAAATTACACTTAGTATGTGTATTTGATTTTTGATCATATGCTTATGTTAATGTGTAGAATTTGGGGTTTAACCTTTAGGTTGAATCCACTCATATCTAGTAATCTTTGTGGCTCTTAGAAGTTGTTACATGAGGAATTTAGGTAAAAAGGGCCTAAACAACATGTTATGATGTCAATTGGACAATCGGTTAAACTTAGAATGTTGAAAACTAAGTATATTGGTGGATGCACACCAAATGTTTGATGAAATGCCTAGGTGAGTTAATCTCAACTAGACATGTAAGAAATTGGCTATGGATTTAGCTAGTAATGATAATGAATACATGATGTTATGGATAGTGAACAACATTCCATATTATGTATTCTTACAAAACAAGGTTTGACATGTCCCTAAGTTAGGTACAAGAACTAGGGATGCAAACGGGTCAAACGGATGCAAGCTCAATGCGCTTGGAAGCAAGAATGGATATGAGGTAAGTTTTACTTACACCAATGTACTACAACATAGCTTAATTGTTGAAAACATTAGTCTTAAATCTCGAGTATGTGATAAAGATAAACCCCAAGGGGTAGAAGCTATTAATGGGTCACCTTATGTGCACCCAATACAAAACATGGTTTATGACCTTAATCGAGACAATGAGTTATGACCAAATGGTGAATCCATCAAATGGGTCAATTTGTAAAGATATGTGAGAAATGGTGTTTTAATCCAAATGAAATCATTTGAATGAAGCTGTTAAGCATGATGTTAAATGGGTCAAGTTAGTGTCACTTGTATCATAATAAAAACTTGGGTAACATAGTATTATGAACTATGAGTCTAAACGGGTCAAATGGTGATGTCCTCACCATGTGAGTCCAACACTTGATGCTTGTATTCCAAGCATTGAGATTCATGAGGTTAAACGGATCAAATGGAAAAGTAGTATCATTTGAGTTCCGGGAAATTAATGTGTCTATCTAGAAAGCACGTAGGTAAATGCACTTGCGCATGCACGCTTGATGCTAAGAATCATGGAGGATAAGCAAAAGGTATGGATATGGGTCAAGGCCACCCGGTAAGTCCGTAGCTATTTAGACGCCTTCGGGCGAAGCAATATGGGTACTAAATCTACTCACATGAAGTGTGGGTGTCAACCAAGTAAGTTATTTTCATAACTATGTCTAATGCGCGCTAATGTGCTTAGAATTGATTAAATGGGATAAATCTTGAGAAAAGGTGGAAATCTAGGTTCGGAAGGACTTAGAGGTTTTTAAATAAGTTATTGAGTCAAAGACAATGGATTTGAAACAAGAAGGGGTCGCCATGAATGGCTAAATAGAAAGATTTGGCTATAAGGGGCATTTTGGGAATTTAAAAGATTACCAAAGGTTGATTCTAAGAACCGGGTCTTAACGACATGAACCGGATGATGTTTTTAGTTAAACAAGAGTCCAATGAGTTAAAAAAATCATTATTATTCCTTTTAAATGGTCTAATAAGGTTTTGCATAACATATGGCCTTAACGGGTCAATTTGGGTAAAAAAAAATCGCTGCACATGATATGCTTCTGACCTGAACTTCAAATATTCATATAAAATCATAGAAAAATCGTTAGGAGGTGTTCTTTATACGCCTGGAAAGGTCTTTGAACGAAGAACAATCCACCTTTGAACATGTTCAACTAATTCGGACTTTAAATGGGTCAAAATGGCCAATTACAGCAGCTGAAAAAGAAATCGCTGCACATAATAAGTTTCTGACCTGATCTTCAAATGTTCATATAAAATCATAGAAAAATCTTTAGGAGGCGTTCTTTATATGCCTGGAAAGGTCTTTGAACGAAGAACAATCCACCTTTGAACATGTTCAACTAATTCGGACTTTAAATGGGTCAAAATGGTCAATTACAGCAGCTGAAAAAGAAATCGCTGCACATAATATGTTTCTGACCTGATCTTCAAATGTTCATATAAAATCATAGAAAAATCGTTAGGAGGTGTTCTTTATACGCCTGGAAAGGTCTTTGAACGAAGAACAATCCACCTTTGAACATGTTCAACTAATTCGGACTTTAAATGGGTCAAAATGGCCAATTACAGCAGCTGAAAAAGAAATCGCTGCACATAATAAGTTTCTGACCTGATCTTCAAATGTTCATATAAAATCATAGAAAAATCTTTAGGAGGCGTTCTTTATACGCCTGGAAAGGTCTTTGAACGAAGAACAATCCACCTTTGAACATGTTCAACTAATTCGGACTTTAAATGGGTCAAAATGGTCAATTACAGCAGCTGAAAAAGAAATCGCTGCACATAATATGTTTCTGACCTGATCTTCAAATGTTCATATAAAATCATATAAAAATCGTTAGGAGACGTTCTTTATATGCCTGGAAAGCTCTTTGAACGTAGCACATTTCTTATTTGAAATTCGAAATCAGATTATGGGTTTTAGAAGGGTAAAATCTGACCCGAACAGCTGCTGCGCCGAAAAGTGCAGCAGTTTATTCTCTTGAAATGGGGCCGTTCGGCCTAGTTTGTTCCGTATCAACGTGTAATGATAATCATGCTAGTCTAAATGTATTATTGAAAATCCACTAACCATTCTTTGTGTAATGGTGCTAGGTATTCACGTGGCGGAACTTCCGGAGCAAAGATCAAGTCGCGAGAAGAACCGAACACACCCGAATGCTTAACTAGCTTCCGCATTTGAAATTCCCGATTAAAACGCAAGCTTTAAAACATGTTTTTAGTAAATCTAATTATAAAATTCTTGGGACCTATAATGTAGAAATCAAAATGGGTTGGATTTCATAATAATCAAAGTTCTAAATCGGGAGTGTTATTCATTAAGACCAAAGCCCGTAAGTTTTAATGTTAATCGCGTGTTTACGGGTTAGGGTCTTACACAAAGTGCTTAGCATAGTTTCTGTAAGCAACAGTTTGTTGGTTGATGGGTTCATCAGGGACTGGCGTTTCAAGAACATACAGTTTGTTTTCCGCCTTGAGAACAATTTTCAAGTTGCGATGCCAGTCCATGAAGTTGGAGTGATTCAGTTTGTTCTTCTCTAAGATGGACTTGAGAGAAAATTGGGAGGCGGAACTGTTTTCGTTTGACATCTACAAAGTTCAAAAAATTAATTTATTTGTATTTCATGTTTTAAATATCCTAATTATTTTATGACCCAAAAGCAAAATTAAATAGGATGAGACCCCGATTCCTCAATACATAATGAACTGGCTAAGCACTGTTCACTGGTATGATTAGGTAGGTAAACAACGATTGTTAATTGTGTCCACTACACAACTCTCCATTTTGGGGTTATCGCTAGGAGCGATGTATGTTTAACCCCAACTATGCCCACTTGATAAACAAGCGATGTTTGGTCCTTTACTGTTAACTGTAATACCGGCCTATGTTACACAGGAAATGCGGTGATTACTATCACACCCTCAAATTTCCACATGCGGAGTTCTACCGCGAGGCGTGTGACACACCAGGATCCAAGTCAACGGTCACAATAAACGACGTCTAAATGTAAAAACATATGTAAACAAAAACCACGCATAAGATTTAAAAACCATCATTTGAAAGCGCAGAAGCGTATAAGTTTACAAAAGTCAAAAGTAATCAGAAACATAAGTTTAAGAGTTTAACATCCCAAAGAAAACATGCATAAATGATCCTAGACGCGAGACGACTCCAGTGCGACTCCGTGCGCCTAGATGACAGCTGCTACCTTAGCGACCTGAGAAAACATGCTAAAAACGTCAGTATAAAATACTGGTGAGTTCACAGGTTTTTAAGGAAAATGTTTCACGAGCTTTTGAAAGAACTGCCATGTGACTGAAGAAAATACTTGTTTGACGTTTAGACTCTAAGACGAACCAATCAACGAACTATCGTTAACCCGACCAACGCACTATCGTTTACCACGACTAACGAACTATCCAAGTATGTCCAACGAACTGTCACTCCGTGGTCAACGAACTGTGCATTCACAATTAACGAACTACCGCCACAACGGTCAACGAACTATCACGACGTAAGCCACATACACATAGAACATAAGGGAAACGTACAACCAACCCAGCATAACATGATCTTTTACAAAACGAAGTACTAAGCATGTTTCTCCCCCGAAAACGAAAACAGTAAAGGGTGGGGCCGTGAAACTCACCTTAGGTTGCGTCTTCTGTTAAATGAGTAAACCGTTTATATGATATGATAGCCCCAACTAGTGGCGACCTATCATAAGATATGTGTTAAGTTAGACTAATAACCCGTCGGGTTCATTAGTCCCTAAGTCCAGTCCATGACCATTATGTGTCCGAAAAGCGTGTTTGACCGATAACCAGACTACGTAAGACAAGATTCGACATCCCATTGGTGACCCGACATTCCACGTGTTCATCTCATACTCAAACACACACAAATCATGCAACTTAGTACTTAACATGTGTTAAAGTTCAACTAGTCTAACACATAGGTCAAATAACGCACAAACAAGTCCAAACACGTGTTACTATGTTACTAGGCATGTCACGGGGTCCCTAGCATGTTCCTAGGTGTCGAATCGGGTTTCGGAATGTCAAAATACACTTATAACAGCAGTACACGCGATTAGGAACTTAGCATGCAATTAGGAAAAGTCAACATGTGATTGGGGATGGTCAACGGGCAATTAGCATGCTAATCGCCTATAACAGCATGCGATTGGGATGCCAATCGCCCCTTAAGGGGGCCTAATCGCCTATAACAGCAGGCGATTGTGAGGCTAATCGCCTGCTGCAGCTGCACAATGCAATTTCGCGCGTTTAACCCTCCAGATCAGATCCGAAGCATGCGTAAACACCCAATATCAATCCTAACACATTAACAAACATATTTCAAGCAAAACCCCTAAGTTTTCATCATTCTAACAGTCCCGCATGTGAGTGTTTTCCCAAATAGTAACTTATCATGTAAACATCACATCAACATGTAAGAACTTGCCCTAAATAGTAAATATCCAGATTTCATCACATAACCACGTTGTCCGATAGTATCCTACTGCTCTAGCATCATCCTAAAGCAAACCCTAACATCAAACAATCAACAACACACCTCATAGCACCCTTAATCATTCAAAATCATTCAAATGGTTCAAAACCTCCAACATCAACAATACACAACCAAAACCATCCAAACTCCTAGAACATCATCATACTAACTCATAACAGCCATTAACACTTTAATAACACAAGAACAATCATGTTTCAATCCTAAAAATCCTACCTGTAAACACAAATAACACATATAACACACATAAAGGTTTGGGTTTGTTTAAAACGGTTTTAAATGGATTTTCAAAGACAAAAACATTTATAAGTCAGGTCTGGACTTTTAGGGAACAAAATATAATCATTTAAAGGTTTGGGTTTGAAGAACACACCTTGGATTTAAGAGGAAATGATGGAATAAGCTTGGAAATGGTTGTTTTGATGTAAAAACGAGTTCCAGAGGGTGTTTGTGTGTTGGTATGGGTTATGGGACGGCTAGGGTTGCACAAATGGTGTTTTGGAGGTCAAGGGTGGTATTTATAGGCGTTTCTAGTCGTTTAAAACACGTCAGGCGATTGTGCAGCCTTATCAGGCGATTAGGGCTACTAATCGCCTTCACTATCAGGCGATTAGCCCTAATCGCCCTTTAACAAGCCCCAATCGCCCCTTAGAAGAGGCTAATCGCCCTCCTGTAGGCGATTAGGCCTCCCTAATCGCCTTCAGGAGCTGGTCCTTGGTATTTTGCGCGTTAAACCCCGTTTTAACATATGTTAACACGTTTTCACATACCGACAAGTCACATAATGATTATAAACACATAATACATGAAGATAAACACGTTCACACTCGTTCACCAATTCCCGGGACTCGAGACTTGCGTGTGTTAAAACCCCAATGATGCACGACTCGACTCGACTGACCCTGTCATGTGTAATGTATGCGCGACTCGCTAAGGTAGACTTACTAAGTTTTTAAAAAGTTAGTTACCGGAGTTTGCCGGGTGTCACATCATCCACCTGTTGAAAGAATTTTCGTCCTGAAAATTTCCCGAAGTCAAAGAGAGAGAACAAATAAGAAGAATTTTTTTTTTCCGGGTCGTCACAATTACCTTCTTACATGATCATCGCCCAGAGCAGGGTTCGGCACTAACTTTTGGGTTCGATTTAGAAGAAGTGTTAACTCGTCAAGGGTGGCATAAAAACATCAATTTAAAATTGGGATTTAATTTTAATATTTACCATAAATATTTTGAATGACTCGTTAGCATGATGTGAGTCACACAATAGTTTATAAAATCCGATTTTATATTGTTCGTTATAATTGAAACTCCTTTCAACACTCGACACGGTATAGTTTTAAATACCATATTTAAACTATGTTGGTCGTATTATCGCGAATGGACTTGTTTTAATATTAATAAAACTCTTTTCATTAAATATGCTTTTCGGTTTTTATAAAACTTGTTTTAATAAAACCGTTGCCATGATTGTGAAAAAATTATTTATTTTTGGGTTATCTTGATCATTTACAATAAAAAAACACAACCACAAAACATAAAATAAAATAACCGAATCGAGCCCCTAACAGGTCGCCCATTTCGTTTTAGCCAGAAACGAAACGAACTAGTCTAAAAAGGGTTTCAAAACTACTTTGATAACTCCCACTTGACCCGAGATTTCTATCTTCATAGAACCTGTTCGCCTTTTTATCTTCGTCTTGATCTTGTACTTGTAGGATTACAAATAAAATTTGAAATACAAAATAAAACAAATCTATTCTAACCCTATCTATTACACCGGATCCAATATCCGTAATAAAAATACAAATCAATGAAAGATAAAATAAAACCAATCACAAACACAACCATGACAAGGGTCAAACACTTAGGGGTCGATTCACATCACAAACATGAACAACAAAAAACTTTTGATCTTTTGTCAAAATAAACAATTATTTGACAAATAAATCATAGATCAAAATTATAACTTTTACCATCTATACGCGCGTAACCGTGGCTCTGATACCACTGTTGGGAATCATGGTATCATATACGGAGCGGAAGCAGTTAATATTATTATTTTAACAAAACCGAAATATATATACATATATATATATATTTTTTGCGATTAATATATTTATAATAATATTCAATTTTATTAATCCAATTAACAAAATATTCTCAGTCAGGATCTCGGTTAAACGCGTATAAACAAATAAATAATAATCACAACCATAGGGGGTTTAGTAATCAACCTTTGACGACTACACCGGAATTGTAACACGCGGGTTACAATGAATCCTCGATAGTAGTAAGCTTTACGAACCGAGCACGAACCAACCAAGAGGAAGGGGTGAGCGGCGGTGGTTGTTTGCGGCGGTGGGAGGCTGCCGTGTGGTGGTGGCGTCGACCAAGGAAGGAGAAGTGGGAGTATGTGTGTTTTGTTTTATAAAACTTGTGATTAGGGTTTGATCTCTAATCCCTTATTTATAAATATAAAACTTACACATAACCCCTTTTATTAATCAATTATGATTCTCCTTTAATAATAAACTCTTTTACTATTAATTCCCTCCAGTTCAAACAATTTATTATTTCACAAATAATATACCACCTAAACGTAAACTTATCTGATTCGTGTACCAACGTGTAACTCTTCCGCAACTACTTTAAAATGCTTGGTTAAACTATGAAACTATTTTATAACAACGAACTAAATGGTTTGGGCATTTAGAGTCGTTCATGATACTTATGGCTATGGATCCTGGTTAGTTATGCGTCTCGCGGTAGAACCCCGCAATAGAAATTTGAGGGTATGACAATTAGTTTGTATTATTTTTTTAAAAACGATCAATGAAAGAGAAAGAATTTATGAAATGTAATACCATCACACCTGTATTTTCCAAGAATAATAAAATAAAGTTAGACGGCAAGTTCAGTTTCAGTTGGTTCCAAGTTTCCAAACATTAATCTTAAACCCTGTTTTTTAAACTATACACGAGACGTATTGAGCGAAGTTCTTACGTTTGGAGACCCCAATTTTAATATAAAAACTGCCAATCATAATAAATGACGAAAGTGAGCACATGTAGATTATTTATCTATGTATTTTAGAATCCAAAAATAAGAAAGAGTTAGTAGTTTTATATACAGGGGTTGGGTTATTCTACAAAGGCTACAAAAAATGAGAAGGGTGAGAAGCCACTAGAAAATGACATGTGTCCAAAGGATTAACAAGTGGGAGGGGTAATTTTGTCAAAAACATATGCACATGCAAGTCACATGCCATTTCCTCCTTCATTTTTAAATGCCCGTAACTTTTTTATACGTCATCCGTTTTTAAAAAAAATTATACCATAAAATTGAGCGTCGTTTTATCTTTAATATGAGTACCATATTGCTATACTTTTGAAAAAAAAAATTCAAAACCCACTTGCATAAGACACAATGGAATGTAAAACACAATGAACACCAATTAAATATAGGGTATAAAACATAATCAAGAGTTTAGTAAAACACAATGGACGACATACTAAGACACAATGAATAAAAGACTAAAACACAATTAATACTTTTGAAAAAAAAAAGTTGAAAACCCAGTTACGTAAGACACAATGGATGACATACGAAAGAAACAATGAACAAAAGACTAAAAAACAATGAATACTTTTGAAAAACAAAAGTTAAAAACCCAATTGTGTAAAACACAATGGACGACATAATAAAGACAAAATGAACAGAAGATTAAAACACAATGAATACTTTTGGAAAAAAAGTTGAAAACCCAGTTGCGTAAGACACAATGGAGATAACGTAAAACACAATGAGTACCAATTAAATATGCAATGAACAATATGGTATAAAACACAATGAACAGTCTAATAAAACACAATTGACGACATATAAAAGACACAATGAACAGAATACTAAAACACAATGAATAATAGACTTAAACACAATGAACAACATAATAAAACACAATGTACGCCTAAATACAAAACTCATTTGCGTAAAACACAATTAAAAGCATACTAAAAACACAATGGACAAAGTTAAATTATGTGTAGACTAAAAAACATAAATAACATATTTATAAAGCACACATGCATACTATAACACAATGAACGTGCAGAAGACACAACGGATAAAAAAAAACCCATTTAGCACGATTTTTTTTTTCAATTTTAATGTAGCAATGTGGTACTCATATTAAAGATAAAAAAACGCTCGTTAATATGGTGAAATTTTTTTTTCAAAAAAATGTCGTATGAAAAAGTTATAGACGTTTTAAAATGATGGGGAATTGACATGTGCATTGCATGTGGAGAGAGAAAGTCAACAAATGTGGTTTTACTTTTATGCCCTTTCTCTAATTTATTATTTATTTTTTTCAAACAAACTAATCTCAACCCTTCAAATATATGATCAATGGATCACAATCCTTCTCACCCTTCCTAAAAAAAGTGTCTTGTGTATTTGATCCTAACCCTTATATACAGTTGCATAATTAAATTGTTTTAGCAAGAAAGATAAAATTGATCATGAATAATAAAATAATTTTTCAACAAAAAATACTAAACTAGAATTAGAATATAAATATCTTGATTTAATTAAAAATAATAAAAGAAAGCAGAAATCAGCACCAGACTTTACCATCCCGTATTTCCGTACCTGGACCCTGGTCTGGGCTACACTCCACCCCTTCTTATCCATTGGCCCAACAAACAACCAACCCACATAATTTAATTCTTTTGACGATTTCATAAATTGAAATAAATTAGTATTAAGCCCTCCCCGTTACGATGGAAGCATAAACCGTGCCAAATAACACCATTATCACACCCATGCCAGTGAGGCAATGACCATGAACATCGGAAAAAATCATATAAAAAGATATAAAAAAAGAAATAAAGTGTACCGAACGAAAAGTAGACATAAAAATGTTGAACTACGAACGCAAAACATAAAACACTGAAAACAATAACTAAGTCGATCTAAGATCCACACATTGCGAGGTGACAGTTAAGCGGGAAAAAACATGCATAAAACATTGAACTACACATGTACGTTGCGGCATGTTAACTTGCAAAATTTAAAATGACATGTAAAACAATTTTTTTTTTGTAAAAGATGAAAACCATATGGAATCAAAACTGAAAATGAAAAAGCGTTCGGTTAGATTGTAATAGATACAAAAATTGTAAAAGATGAAAACTATATTGGATCAAAACTGAAAATGAAAAAACATTCGGGTTAGATTATAAAAGATATAAAAGCATTGGTTTAAAGTAAATAAATTATAGTTAAAAAAAAAGTGTGTACAACCCACCAAGCATAAGAGTACTGCCCCTTATGCACAAAACAACCCCTAAGCATAACTTAGAACACCATTATGCATAAAGATGTGTAAATTAATACTATATATCTTAAAAGAAATACTATGTAGTGGTTGAGTTATCCTATAAAAGATAAAATAAATGAGAATTGTAGAAAACCATCATAAAGTGAAACGTGTTTAAGGGTGGATGGGGTGGTCATCACACCCATCACACCATCACACTATCACACTCAGTGACATTGTACCACCTCATTCCATCATAATTTATCACTAAACTCATGTGGTGAAATGATACCCATCACTAAATTTTTTTTTAAATAAAATAAAAATATTACATTAAATAAAATAAAAGACTTACATTAAAAAAATACTATAAATTAAATAAAAACATTACTAGAAAAAACAACTTAAATAAAAATGAAACAATAAAATTAAGTGAGCGGTGGGTGCGGATTCTCGGACACGATATCTAAACTACCAACGTGTTCCGTTAGTTTAAATTGAAGTTGAAAGTGGGGTTGTTCTATGACACCCGGCAAACTCAGGTTAATAACTTTTATCAAACTTATAAGTCTACCTTAGCAAAACATTCATAAAACATACTTAACTAGGTTAGTTGAGTCAAGTCGACGATTCGGGGAATCATCGGGGGTCGGTCTATAACCATGTGTCAAAGGGTTGGTGATTCGGAGGATCATCGGATTAAACGCACACACACGAGTCTCGAGTCCCGGAAGTTGGGGAATTAACATGAACATGTTAGTTATTGAGTAAAAAGTATTTTACAATCATTATATAACTTGTTGACATGTGGATACGTGATATAATATGTTAAATTAGCGATTAACGCGTCGAAATGCTAGTTTTGTATGCTGAAGGTGAATAGCCTTCCCAGGGGGCGACTAGATTGGCTAGTCGTGTCCTGCAGATGCTAGTCGCCCAGAATGTCTAGAACGACTAGCTGCAACTATAAATACCATACTTGATTTATTAAACATCATTTGTGCAACCCTAACTCGCCCCAAAGTGCTCTCACGCCATCCTTAACCTCTTAAACTCGTTTGTCCTATCTAACTTACGACACTGGGTGATGTCAGGTGGTGGGTATTGAGGCATTTCTACCGTTCAGCAGTGGTTCACGACACTTTAGTAACATCTAACGATGTCTGCCTAGCATCAGGTATAAATGTAAGGACTATTAGGTCTGGTTTTACAAACTTTACTTATGCTTGCAAACTTTAAACTCTGTGACTCATCGGCACTACATGTGTTGGCTAACATTGCATGTTTTCTCAGGTCTCTAAGATAGCTTCACATGATTAGGACGCACGGAGTCGCACCGCATCCTGTTTTACATTTTCGCTGCATAAACTTTATCTTTGAACTACTTTTTCAAAATTGGTTCATAAGAGTTGCTATGCATCTTTTGAACATGTTTTGGATTGTAACTTTTATAAATGTTTGTGGTATTTTAGTTGTCTAAATCTTTGAAGGGTTTGGTGTATTTTTATCACGTCGTTTTCCCTATCATTTATTTGTCGTTTATTATGACCGTTGACTTGGATCCTGGTATGTCACGCACCTCGCGGTAAAACCTCACATGTGGAATTTGAGGGTGTGACAGATTGGTATCAGAGCTTATGGTTATAGTGAACTAGGACTGCATATAGAGTCTAGTCTATAGCCGAGTTTCACACATTAGACGATCAGACACTTATGAGTCATAATAAGTGGGAAACATACTAACATTGCTGGGGTGTCAGTATCATCATCATCATCATTTATATGTTGCATCATCCATTCTATCTTATATCTGTTTTGGTATTCTGTTTCCATCTTTCCTTCTTCTTCAGGATTTGAAGACAAAGAGGCTAGCTTGTAGATCCTTGCATGGCGGTAATGTACATTGCAGTGACTTTGGCTTAATCTAGAGATCTGTTAAGGATTCGAACATCTCCCTTCTATGCTCCAATGGACACACTTGCCTACACACACACACCCACATTATCTTGCACTTGCACTCATTGTAGTACATCTCTAAGTGACTGTTCACTTGGAGATTCCTATGAGTTGGTATCTTGATCGGATGATTTGTAGTCGATAAAAATTGGTTAGATCAGGATGATTCTATATTATTATTGCTAGTGATGATTCTGAATATCTCATTCTTTATGAATGGCAGAAGATGTCTGGTGTTTGTGGAGGAAGACGCGGTGGTTGTAATGGTGGCCGAACTGGTGGTCGTACCGGTGGTTAAGGCGGGGGTCGTGGCAGCATCAATATGACCCAGGTTGAGTTAAAAAATCTGATTCTGGAGCAAGTGAACATTACTCTTGCTAATTTCGGACCGCTAAGCAAGGCTTTGGTGGTAACTTGATTACTACTATTCTTATCTATATCTTCTGTAATGTGTTCGTTTTGGTTAATCGGTGTTGCTTGTTGATGCAAGTAATACTATCAACCAACACCCACCTCCACCACCACCTCCTCATGTTCAGCCGATGTGTACTTTCAAAGCTTTCATGGATTGTAAGCCTCATAGCTTTAGTGGGACTGCTTAGGTGGTTGGAGAAGATCAGATCTATGTTTGCTATGTATAATTGTCTTTCAGTTAATCATGTGAAGTATGCTTCAGATACCTTGGAGGGCCCTGCCATGACTGTGAATTCTACTACCCAGACTCTTGGCTTGGGAGAAGCCAATGCTACGCCATGGGGAGAGTTTTGTTCATCGTCTGAAATGTGAGTACTGCCCTCGGGATGATGTGCAGAAGTTAGAGCATGAGAGCCATGGAATCACAAGATGGTGGGGTCTAGGATTGAGGAGTATACTACCAGGCATCATGAGTTAGAGGTCATGTGTCCAGATTTGACTTCGCCGATGTACAGGAGGATCGAGCACTACATTGCTGGGTTAGTGCCAGAGGTTCATGGGTTGGTGACTGCTAATGACTCTACTACATTGCAGGGGACTATCTGGTTGGCTCATAAGCTAACCAATCAGAATGTGGAAGAAGGAATCTTGCCTCCTAGGGGTGCACCTTAGAAGGCCCCTGATAGCAACAAAAGAAGTGGGATAGCTCTGGGAAGAACTCCACTCCATCTCAGCCACAACAGCCGCAGAAGAGGTTTGAATCTTCTAATTCATCATCTGGGGCCTAGTCGCGGCAAAAATCAGATTCATATGCTGATAGGTATCCTAAGTGTAGCAAGTGTAATTATCATCATAATAGTTAGTGCCGCAAGTTTTAGTGTCAGTGGTTTGGTAAACCCGGTCATGAGGTGCAGAATTGCAGGGTTAAGTTGAATGATAAGCCTGTTCCTCCAGCAGCTCATCAGCCTAACCAGGGATGCTATAACTGTGGTCAGGCTGGGCATTTCAAGCGTGATTGTCCGAAGTTGAAGCAGGGTGATTGTGGGAAGAATGGTAATAATAATGGTAACAAGGGTGGCGGTGACAGGAATGCGCGCGCTTTCATCATTGGGTCGGGGGAAGCCCGACAAGATCCAGACACAGTTACCAGTACATTTCTTCTTAATGATCGCTATGCTTCAGTCTTATTTGATTCTAGTGCCGATAAGAATTTCATATCTGTTGGGTTTAGTCGGTTACTAGATATAGTGCCTACGCCTTTAGAGGCTAAGTACTTGATAGAGTTGTCTAATGGCAAGGAAATTAAGGCTACACACATTTTGAAATTGTGTTGTCTAGAGCTTTCGGGTCATTCGTTTTCCATCGACCTTATGCCAGTTGATTTGGGTAGTTTTGATGTGGTTATTGGGATGGATTGGTTATCTCTTAATCATGCGAAAATCGTTTGTTTTGATAAAGTAATTAGACTTCCTCTCCCTGATGGAGAAATATTATTGGTGCATGGTGAGAGAAGTGACGTTCCTTTGAGTATTATTTCGTGTATGAAAGCCCATAAGTATCTTTGTAAAGGTTATACCGCCATTTTGGCACTTGTTTCTGTATCATCCGAGGAAAAGAAGAAGATTGAAGATATTCCAGTTGTTCGTGATTTCCCAGATGTTTTTCCTGAAGATTTACATGGCCTTCCGCCTCAACTTCAGGTCGAGTTTAATATTGATCTTGCACTTGGTGCAACCCCTATTGCTCGATCCCTTACTGTCTTGAACCTCCTAAGATGCAAGAGTTGTCTAACCAGCTCCAGAAGTTATTGGAAAAGGGTTTTATTCGGCTTAGTTCATCCCGGTGGGGAGCCCTTATCCTGTTTGTTGAAAAGAAAGATGGAAGCCTTCACATGTGCATTGATTATCGCGAGCTGAACAAGGTGATGATCAAGAACCGTTATCCTCTTTCCCGTATTGATGATATGTTTGACCAGCTTCAGGGTTTCAGTTTCTATTCGAAGATTGATTTGAGGTCTGGGTACCATCAGTTGAGAGTGCAGGAAACCGATATTTCAAGGATTGCTTTTCGAACTTGCTATGGCCACTTTGAATTCTTTGTCATGCCTTTCGGTCTCCCCAATGCGCAGCAATGTTCATGGATTTGATGAACCGTGTTAACAAGCCTTATCTTGATAAATTTGTCATTATCTTTATTGATGACATTCTGATCTATTCCAAGAGCAAGGAAGACCATGAGGAACACATGCACCTAGTCTTGGAACTCTTAAGATGGGAATAGCTCTATGCTAGGTTCTCCAAATGTGATTTTGGTTGCGAGAAGTTCAATTCCTTAGTCATGTGGTGAATGAAATGGGAATTCATGTCGATTAAGCTAAGATAGAAACCATCAAAGACTGGGATGCACCAAAAACGCCAACTGAGGTGCGGCAATTCCTAGGTCTTGCAGGTTACTATCGTTTTTTCATTGAGGGATTTTTGAAGATTGCTCAACCCCTCACCTTTCTTACCCATAAAGAATAGAAGTTTGACTGGGGTGATTCGCAAGAGTCATCATTTCAGACGATGAAGCTTAAACTCTGTTCTGCTCCTATCTTATCCTTGCTTGAGGATACGGATGATTTTGTTGTCTATTGCAATGCTTCAATTTGGGGTCTCGGTTGTGAGTTGATGCAACACGAAAAGGTGATTGCCTATGCTTCTCATCGGCTTAAAGTCCATGAAAAGAACTACACCACCCATGATCTGGAATTGGGTGCGGTTGTATTCGCTATGAAGATTTAGATACATTACTTGTACGGTACCAAGTGCACCATTTATACCGATCACAAGAGTCTTCAGCATATCCTTGATCAAAAGTAGTTGAACATGCGATAGCGTCGATGGTTCAAAATTCTTAATGATTATGATTTCTCTAATAAGTACCATCCTAGTAAGGCGAATGTTGTGGCAGACGCCTTAATCAGGAAGGAATCCGTTAAGCCTCATGGTGTTTAAGCTCTGTAGCTCACTATTCGTTCTAATTTGCCTGACCGAATTCGTTATGCGCAGTGAGAAGCTTTGAAGGATGAAAACATTAAAGCTGAAACCATGCATAGTGCCGATAAGCTCATTGAGCTTAGGTCGGATGGCCTACATTACTTCGCAGAGCGTGTTTGGGTTCCATTGTTCGGGAATTTGCGAATGCTTGTCTTGGATGAAGCTCACAAATCCTGGTGTTCATTAGGTAGTTAGTTGTATATGAGTAATATCATCAGCAAATTGACGGTCAAAGTGAGCGGACGATTCAAACTTTGGAGGATATGCTTCGGGAACATGTTATCGATTTTGGCAAGAGTTGGGAGAGTCATCTACAGTTGGTGGAGTTCTATTACAACAATAGCTACCATTCTAGCATTAAGGTAGCTCCGTTCGAGGCTCTTTACAGACGGAAATGTCGATGTCCTCTTTGTTGGGCTGAAGTGGGTGAGAGCCAACTCACTGTTCCAGAATTTATGTACGAGACTTCTGAGAAGATCGTGCAAATTCGTAATCACATGGCAGCAGCTCGGGATCTTCAAAAGAGCTATGCTGATCGTCATCGCAAACCGCTGGAATTCTAGGTTGGTGACAAGGTTCTTTTGAAAGTTTCTCCAAGGAAGGGCATTATACGCTTTGGGAAGCGTGGTAAACTTAATCCTCATTATGTCGGACCATTTGCAATGCTGGAATGGATTGGGCCAGTGGCATACAAACTTGACCTACCAGCTAAACTCAGTAGCGTGCACAATGTCTTCCATGTTTCTAAACTTGACCTACCAGCTGAATGGATCGGGATGTTGGGTCTTATCTTGTGCGGTCATGTCAAACGTTAAACGCTTTTACAAACATTCAAAGTCAAGGTCATGGACACTAGGGGTTATTTTGCAACCGTATCGTCGAATAAACACTGATAGAGTATTCATGGTAGGTTTCCAAAAGTCGGGACTATCATAACAAGTATGGTATTTTATTGTATTGAATTACGCAACCTAAGGTGAGTGTCACAACCCCATATTTTACTGTTTTCATTATTGGGGGAGAAACATGCGGTACGAACTTCACAAACTTTTGGACCATAGTATTACATTATATCACATGGGTACTAATTGACATTACATCATTTAAAGTCCTTCTAGCGTGTGAACCATTAATATGTGGATACATAACGGGGAAAGTGTGAATAGATCTATTGGGCCAGGCAAGCCCCACTCGGGTCGACTGGAAATCGGATGGGTGCATATTTGTCATATCTTACTTACAACACTTGGTGATGTCCGGTGGCGGGTATTGAGGCATTTATAACATTCAGTATTGGTTCACGACACTTTAGTATCGTGTAACGATGTCTAGCTAGCATCAGGTATAGATGTAAGGGTTGTTGGGTCTGGTTTTATGAACTTTACTTACGTTTGCAATCTTTAAACTCTGTGACTCACTGGCACTACATGTGTTGACTAACATTGCATGTTTTCTTAGGTCGCTTACGTAGCTGCACATGGTTAGGATGCACGGTGTCGCACCGCATCCTATTTTACATTTCCGCTGCATAAACTTTATCTTTGAACTACTCTTCAAAATTGGCGCATAAGAGTTGCTATGCATCTTTTGAACATGTTTTGGATTGTAAATTTATAAATGTTTGTGGTATTTTGGTTATTTAAACCTTTGGACGGTTTGGTTAATCTTTATTACGTCGTTTTTCCCTATCATTTAGTTATCATTTATTGTGACCGTTGACTTGGATCTTGGTATGTCACGTGCCTCGCAGTAAAACCCCGCATGTGGAATTTGAGGGTGTGACATGTTCAATCCTCAACTCCAAGAGAATATCATCGTTAAGGTTTGCTGGAGTCGGAGGATCCATAACGTAATCCGGAGATATTGCGTGCCCCACTCCTTTATGATCATATTGTGCAATATGATACACGCATACACAACACTCCTTATTTTTTCTTGGTTAACCAAACGCACCGGATGATCTATTATGTGCCATTTACTTTCCGATATATCAAACCATCGTTCAACGTCTTTTCTCGCTGATTCTTATAGCTTCTTAAACGATATTTCTTTGTGGATTATCGAAAACGAATAAGCTTTCACAAAAACCGACCAACCAGGGTGATGCCATCAATAAGATAGAACCCACGTCTATATTGTCTCCCGTTTACCATAAACAGACATGTCAGGGTGGTTCCTTGTTTCTCTTTATCGAATAGCGGTGACTGATGTAGAACGTTGATATTGTTGTTTGACCGGGGGGGGGGGGACCAAAGTACGCATGCCAAATTCATAAATCTTTCAACGCAAACTTCAAGCATGATCTTCATTTTTTTATGGTCACCTCTCATAAACTGGCCTCGCAAAAATGTAGGACTTCTCCATTCGATGTGGGTAAAGTCGATGCTACCGACAATCCCAGGAAAATGCCATCTAACTTCATGTGTGACGCACAAACATGTTATGTCGTGTCTAGTCGGTCTTCTTAGATACTCTTTACCATATAAATTAATAATTTTAGTGCAAAAATGGTGAAGAGACTCGCTTGAAATTTTACTTGACATATTTAAATATTCATCAAATTCGTCAGGAATGTTACCGGTAGCAAGTTGATGAATCGTGGACGTGCATTTTTTTATCGCCATAAAACTCTTTTTTCTTCTAGCATCGTACCCTTCTTGAAACCATTCGAACTTAGCTTCGATATCTCCGAAAATCTTTAAAAATAATTCTTTTGATAAACGAAATCGAGTTTTAAACATCGTGTCATTGTACTTTGGGGTTTCTACAAAGTAATCCTTCATCAAAACTTCACTTGGCCCCCAACGATCACATTGCACCATTTGTTTCTTTACGAAAAATTCCATTGTAGAACCAGGCGAGTCGGGAGAACTAGATGAGTCGAGTGGACATGAAGGGCCTTCCATTTGAAACATTTTTTTGGTTGTTTGATTGTTGAAAGTATTGTTTGATTGTTGGTGTTATTGATTTTGGTTCAAAATGAAATATATATATATATATATATAGTATTTTTAGAAAAAAACTTTTTTTAAGGTCAAACGGTCAAATGATGTTCAAAAAGCATCATAGGGCGGTGATCATGATGGTCACGGCCATCACGGGGTGGCCATCACGGACCACCCCGATCACCTTAAGGAAAGAAAAAACGAAAAACGTAGTTTTGTCCAAGATGAAAAAATAATATGTACATGCTTCTCACATGCCATGAAACATGCTCATGAAAGTCACATGCTATTTCCTTCACTTTTCAAAAATTCTGAACTTTTTATATGTCATCTTTTAAAAAAGTTATACTATAAAATCAAATGTCTTTTTATTTTTGATATGAGTACTGTATTGTTATATTTTTTATTTTTAAGAAAATCAAGTTGCTTGTAACACGATAGACGTAAAGTAAAACACAACGAGTATTATGCTAAAAAAACAATGAATAGCATGATAAAACACAATGGATGATAGACTACAAACACAATGAATAGTAGACTAAAAACACAATAGACAACAAACTTTAACACAATAAAAATAAACTAAAATACATCACAAACACAAAACCTAGTCGTGTAAAACATAATAAAAAACATACTAAAAACAAAATGAAAAAAGTTAATTCATGTGCAGCCTAAAAACACAATGAACATATTTATAACACATATGTGCATACTAATAATACAATGGACTAGTAGAAGACACATAAAACTAAAAAACCAAGTTAACACTATTATATAGCAATATTAATACTCATGTTAAAGACAAAAAAACACTCGTTAAGATGTGAATTTGGTTTTTTAAGAAAAACATAAGAAAAAGTTATATACGTTTAAAGGGTAAATGCCATTTTAGTCCATGTGGTTTGCCCTAAAATGCCGTTTTCATACAAAAAGTTTTTAATTTTCTAATCTGGCTCCCCTATGTTTTCACGTTTTGCCATTTTCTTCCATCCCACTTGTTTTGGTCAAAATTACCGAAGTAACTTAAGGATCAAATTAGTTAAGTGAAGTAGTGTGCTTTTATGGAAAATAAGAATTGCAAATTGAGGATCCCTAAATAACGGTTAGGATCATGATTATAATTATAGTAGAAACGAAATGAATAAGACTTGTATTAAGAAATGAAATGAAATGAATATAAACTAAATGAACACATGATTTTGTTACAAGGAAAAGCCCTTGATCTTCTTGTAGAAGATGATATTCGGCATAAAAACCCCGAGAGTCGACAATGATCGAGCTTCGATCGATTAGGCAAAAAGAATTACAAGAGTGAACAACGATGTTCGATAACTATGTGTTACAAATGTTTGTAGTACGAGTGTTGCGTGTTTCCTATCATTGAACTCATGCTATTTATACAACAAAATTATAACATTAGCGAACTAACTAACTAAGAGATATTTCCGGGATCCTCTGCTGAATTCGTCTTCAAGTCCAACTAGCCATTATACAACATTCACACGTCTTCGTAATTTCCATCCCGAGTTTAGCGGCATAGGAACAATTGAATAGGTTAGTAGCAATAATTCTCGATTCCTAAACAAGTTAGGATCCCTTATATACTGGTTGTTCAGGATCCTAAATTGTGACACCCTGCATTCTCTGGTTGTGGAAACTGTTTAAAACCGTTTACAGGATCGTTTAAACAATATAGCTTGGTTTTAGATGGAGATTGGAGACAAGACCGAAATAGACATAACCATGTCATCACGGATTTGTATTAATCAGAAACGGTTACAAACACTGTCATCAGTAGGCTAAACAGCTATCTCGGGGCCAGGGGAGGTCGGGCATGACCTCCCCTGGAGAGCATTCTAAGCACAAACTCACAATCTTAATGAACTCAACTGTTGGGTTCAGTTGAGACCACAGTTACCAGAACAATGACTTTTGGTAGTTAATATGATGGTTTACTAGTTAAGGGACTAGAATTGTAATTAATATATAGTTCCTAGGGTTTTTAGCTGAAGCTGCGTATTTATCTGCGTGCTTATTTAAGTACGCATGCCTACTATGTCAGCCTATACCTAGTGGGCTACGCACTTAGTATCAGGCCCTGCGCACTTAAGTTAAGTGCGCAGGTCCATCAGACTTCTTTATATATAGAATGCATTGTGCAGCTCCTAGGGTTAGGGTTTTTGGTCATCTTTGATAGCAAAAGAAGATAGGGTGCGTACTTATTGTTATTCCATGGTGTATCAATGTTTTATCATTAATGGAAGTCTGAATCTTTTCATCTTGTGTGTCGGTTTTGCAAGTATTATCTAGTATCTTAGTTTTTCAAAGATTCATCACTTAAAACACCTAATCAATAGGTGTTTCTAAGTGATAACAATCTCTAGCACTTACAAGATCTAGTATTTGGGACTTACAATTTGGTACTAGAGCCATTGTGCTCTAGATTGTATCTGTTTAAGATACCAAAACCCTCATCTTGTCAGTTTTTCTCAAAAATTTTAAAAACTTTTGTGTTTTAATAAAAAAAAGGAGTTTCTTATCTAGTTGCTTCAGATTTCGGTTGGTGTTGTGTTTCTAAGGTGTTAAAAGTTGTTTATTTTGAGTAGAAACATCCTTTAAGCATTTCAGATTGAGTGAAAAACTCTTGGATAGGATTCAGCTGAGTTTAGTGCTTGTTAACAGACTGTTTTACGCACTTATTTCTTATTTTGCGCACTTATTTCTTGTTTTGCGCACTTAACTCATAAGCTGCATACTTGTTTCTTAGTTTGTGCACTTAATTCCAGTCTTTTTGTGCGCACTTGTCTCATAAGTTGCACACTTATTGCTTGGTTTGTGTACTTAACTCAAGTTTTCAGATTTGTAAAGTTTTCTGTCTCCGGGCACACAACTAGGGTTTCTGCGCACTTAATCAGAAACTTCTAGTTGTCTGCGCACTTACTGAAAGTTGTGTAGTTTTGAGTACTTGGCTAGGGTTTCTGCGCACTAAAATCTTAAACGAAAGTTTAAGTGTCTGCGTACTTATTTAGTACGCAGATTGATCTATCAAGACTCTAAGGTTACCATGCCCAAGTCTTGACCTATCTGCGCACTAGCTATCTGTGTACTTGTCAAAACTGCGCACTTATCAGGAGACAAGATCTTGACAGTGTTGTTGCTTTTGTATCAGGCTGCTGCATACTTAATCCTTGCGTACTTAATCATCCGCGCACTTAATCTCTGCGCACCTAAGGACTGCTCACTTAAATTAAGGACTGTGGACTTAATTTTGGACTGTAATCTTTAAAATCAGAAAACCAAACTTATAAAATCAACCTTAATCAATGGCTGGTAACAATAACAACTTAACCATGAATCCTATAACCCAAGCTGATCTGGAAACGGGAACTATAACTCAAATCCCTAAGTTAATTGGTGCACAGGATTATGGAACCTAGAAAAACCGAATGAAGGCTTTCTACTACGTTAACGACTTCACCCAGTGGACTTTTGTGCAACTTGGACCTCACATTCCAGTGAGGACCACTGAAGCAGGAGAAGTGTTTAACACTGATCCAACTACCTACATTGACCTTGATAAGCAGTTGCTGCAGAGGGATCACAAAGCTTATGGTGCCCTCACAATGGCCTTTTCCAACGACGTGTACAACATGTTTGAAGAATACGGATCTGCTCATGATCTGTGGTTTGCGTTAAGCGAGTACTATGAAGGAAATGCTGAGATGAGACAAAACAAGCAAGATATGATTCAAAAAGAATATGATATGTTTGGAAGTGTTCGGGGTGAGAGCTTGTCGTCTCACATTGACAGGATCATGAGCCTGTTAACAAAGATGAAGAAAGCAGGAATTCCAGTCAACAACCGAAACTCGATCAAGAAGTTGCTCGAATCCCTGCCCAAGGAATGGAGTCTACAGTGCATGTTGATTAAGAAAGAGTATCTAGATGCTCAATCTACTTTGGCTGATCTCATTAATACTCTGAAGTCATTCGAAATGGATATCACCAAAAGAGAAATGAATCAGACTGCTCCGAATGTCGTTCCTAGCACTGCTATGAAGAATCTGGCGTTAATGGCTCCAATAGGTGAAATGGGTTCAAGTTCATCACATGTATATGTGGACTCAATTGGGGTGGAAGTTTAAGCTCGGGTAAAGCAGTCTCGTACTCAAAAAAGGCAGCAAAGACACTCAATCCACAGGTTACAACCCTTGCTACTGAACTTGTGGAACTCTTCAACACTTTCATGAGTAGCTTTGAAGCTCTAAAGACTGGTGAGCTTAAGAATGAGATGATGACTCCTGAAGACATGTACCAGGTTGATCCAGATGATATGAAAAAAATGGATCTCAAATGGCAAATGGCAAATGGCAATGATCACGTTGAGGGTAAAATGGTTCCAAGACAGAACTGGTAGAAGAGTCGGAATGGGTAAAGCTGGTTTTGACAAGTCAAAGATTCGATGTTACAACTGCAAAACTCTTGGGCATTTCAAATATGAATGTCCCACTCTGAATCAAGTTGAGATCAAACCGGCTAAGAGATTAGTGGCGATCACTGATGGGAATGAGGCAAATGAAAAGAATCCACAGAATGCGCTGGTAGTTTAAGACTTTGATTGGGGAGAGGAGGCAGCTGCAGCTGAAGCTGAAGCTGAAGTGAACAAAGCTTTGATGGCCAAAATTTGCACCAAATCCATAAATGGTGTGAATTCACTGGAAGGGTCGTCAGCTGAAATGCCCAAGGGTGGAGTGCTAGAAAATGCAAGTCTGAAGGGAGTGTTGATTGCTGAGAAGGGAAAAGAAGTGACCGTTGAGGAAGCACTGATAGCCGAAAAGACACCCACTACCAAACCAAATGAGAAGCTGCAGGATGTGCCCAAGAAAGCTGAGGAAAGAGATCTGGTAAGTATTCATCTTGAAATAAAATCAAAGCTGTGCTCACCAAGGTGTGTTACAGCTGTTGCTTAGTGTTTGTCACACAATAGGAGAGTTTTAAGAGAAATTGATGATATCCGAAAAATCAACACTGAAATGAAAGAAAATGAGTTGGCGTATCAGCGAAAGTTAAATGCAACTCTAGCTGAAATGCAAACTCTAAAAGAATTTGTTCTCAAAAAGGATTTTCTAATAAATGATTTAACCTCAAAGTTAGAACAATCTAGAAATGAAACAAATCATCTTCAAATCATTGTGGACAAATGGAATGTAAGCAAATAGGCTCATGCTGATATCGTAGATTGTTCAAGGCAATCATTCGTCAAAGATGGAATTGGGTATAAGGATAAAAATGGGATTGAAAGATCTCTATTTTTACCCTTGAGCCTAAGTGAATATATACCCATTGCAAAACCTCATCCAGAAAAAGATCTTTTTGAAAAAGAATGTGTCAAATCTGAGTTAAATACTAATATAAATAAAAGCGATGCAGATGTGACTCAAAAGGCTCAGGTGGAAGATGATGAGAGTTGTGGTGGACAGACGTTGGGGTTAGGTCACCCGGGTGCCAATTACTCTACAGTGAATTGGTTCATCTGGAATAATCAAAAGACTAAAACTGTTTTTAATTCGGATGACTGTAATAGTTTATCTAGGCCGGATTACTGTAATAGTTCATCTAGGATGGATGACTGTACTAAACTCAATTCTAGACTTGATCTAAAGGGTGTAGTAAACCCTAATGATAGGAAGAAACCTGTTGAACGTTCTAATGTTTGTGTTGACAAGATTGTGCCTACCTGTGTTGATTTAAAACCTGCATTTTCTGATAATAAAACGGCATATAAGCCATCTGTGTTTGTACCAGAACTAAAGCGAAACAGGTTCGGAAAATTTCTCACAGAAAAGATTCCAGAATTTGTTCCATCATCTACAGATATCTTATGTTCTGAAGACTCACAAAGTGATACAGGTCATTTAAGTTGTGAAGACTCATAGAGTGACACAAAAAGCAACATCAACACTCAAGAATGCAGCACAGATGAAGAATCAAAAGTGGCAACAAAAGCGAATCAAACTCAAGTTCAAGCTCAAGCAAGAACATCACAACCATCATCATCCAAATCTTCACCAAAGACCAAGCCTAAACGCTCCAAATGCTTTAGATGTGGCAAAGAAGGACATGTGGTCAAAAAATGTCATTTAAAACAAAAACCACAAAATGATTTCAAAACTCAAAACTCTTTTTCTGATCAGATAAAAAATCTTCAAGAAACAGTAAAAAGTTTTGTTAAAACACACAATTTTGGAGGAGAAAAGAGTCAATGATGGGTGAAAATCACAATAGATCAAAACTAAAACAAACAGGGATTCCCAAAGTTAACTAAATACATGTTTTGATCATCTTTGTATATATTATATATATATATATATATTTTGAATAAGCTGCATAAATGGTTGATAGCTCTTATGAGATATATGTGGGAAGTTGATAGCGGCGCGTCAAGAACCATCAGTGAATCCCCATACATATCGATCCATGACTGGATCATTGATGTATCTCACCGCCAGCATGCCAAACATCATGTGGGCAGTTGGATGTTGTGCACGTTTTCAATCAAATCCCAAGCAATCTCATGAAACTGCAGTCAAAACAATCTTCCGCTACCTCAAAGGAACACCAAAACTTGGTTTATGGTATCCTAAGAGTGATAATTTTGATTTAATCGCTTACTCTGATAGTGATCATGCATGTTGTAGAATTGATAGAAAATTTGTCTCTGGTGGTTGCAAATTTTTGGCGAATCGGCTTGTATCTTGGCAAAGCAAAATGCAGATAACAGTGTCTATCTCCACTGCTCAAGCCGAGTACACTGTTGAGTCTAGTTGTTGTTGTCAAGCTTTGTGGATCCAAAATCAGTTGCTGGATTACGGTTTGAATGTCATGAAAACCCCAATCTTCATTGATAATGATGCTTGTCGTGACATCGTGAAGAATCCTATCGACCATTCTAAAACACTACATATTGAGATCAGGATTCACTCTATTCGCAATGCCCACGATAAAGGATACATTCAAGTGTTACATATTGATACTTTTGTCAAATTTTGAGTGAGCACACATTATGTCATGGTCTTTAAAAAAAAAAATCCTATTTTCATACAAAACAAGATTTTTGGGGGAGAAAGTATATCTCTATTGCAAATCAACAAGAAATAATAGGAACTAATCATATTTTGTCAGCATGTGGATAGGACCCGGAGGATGCTGCAGCTTCAAGCAACGATATGTCGGTAGGTTCAGCTTTAAATCGAGTAAACTGCTACTAGGTGATTAACAGTAAATATCTACACGGAAAGCTGGATTCCCACTGTGTTATAGGTCTGCACAAGCTGAGTCCGGTCATACATAGGTTGAGAGATCAAAAGACACAGAAAATTTTGTGCATATGTAACCAAAAGACAACTAAGAGTGCAAGCTACAAATGCGGGCCTAATCAATCAAATGAGCAGCAAAAGACATGCAATGTTAGTGACGTGTAAACATAATTAGATAGCTCAACAAGCGATCAGATGATCATCTTCTCTGCTTAAGTAAACATAGACCTGAAGCTCTCATCATCTGATTAACATAATGATCATCTTCTCTGCTTATGGAAACACAGACCTGAAGCTCTAATCATTATAACTCAATAAACCTTGAGGATTGGTAGGCTTATACCTAGCACAAGTGGGGTCCACAAAAATTCCGTCAATATTACCACAACATTATAAATCTCATCACCAAACGTATGTTGAAAGACTAGAGGCATGGATTTAAAGTGGACAAGTATACCGACAATTTTTCTTGGGCTGCAGCTATCCAACGGATAGTTGAAATGTGATCTGGCAGGTATGGTTAGTATGATCTTGTATGCAAAAGGTGAGAAACAGTTAACCCCTCTCGTTGTTTTTGTTTTTATTAAAAAAACGTACAAAATATAAAAAAAGTTTAGGGGGAGTATTAAAATATGTTCTCGAATGTGAGATGTGATTATTGCATATAATCCTGATCATCATCTAGTCTTTGATCAAGAACCGTGCAGGGGACGAGATTGTGAGATTCTTTGATCCGGTAGATGTATTCTTGTTTTATCTGTCAGAGTTGATGCAGCTGTTTGGGAACACAATCAGAGTTGGAGCCGGTCAGACACTGCTGGAAGAATGAATGCTATTTCAAAGAGTAGTAGATCGTGCTAAAGAAAGGAAGCTGGAGATGTAGAAATTTTGGAAACGATCGAGGCTGCAGAAAAAGAGAAGGAGCTTGGAGACAAAGAAAAGGAAATTGCTAACAAAGACAAAGCTGACAATTAAAGAAAACTAGCCAGAAAACTACTGAAGCTCTAGAAGTGATAGTTCCAAAACAACCAGTGCGGGAAATGCAGGAAGAAGGTGAATCGAGTGATATCTCGGTTTGAAGCTAACAGATGAAGATCTGGTATCTGTGGTCTAGGGGGAGTATTGTTGGGTTCAGTTGAGATCACAATTGCTAGAACAATGACTTTTGGTAGTTAATATGATGGTTTACTAGTCAAGGGACTAGAATTGTAATTAATATATAGTTCCTAGGGTTTTTAGCTGAAGCTGCATATTTATCTGCATACTTATTTAAGTACGCAGGCCTACTATGTCAGCCTATACCTAGTGGGCTACGCACTTAGTATCAGGCCCTGCGCACTTAAGTTAAGTGCGCAGGCCCATCAGAATTCTTTATATATAGAATGCATTGTGCAGCTCCTAGGGTTAGGGTTTTTGGTCATCTTTGATAGCAAAAGAAGATAGGGTGCATACTTATTGTTATTCCATGGTGTATCAATGTTTTATCATTAATGGAAGTCTGAATATTTTCATCTTGTGTGTCGGTTTTGCAAGTATTATCTAGTATCTTAGTTTTTCAAAGATTCATCACTTAAAACACATAATCAATAGGTGTTTCTAAGTGATAACAATCTTTAGCACTTACAAGATCCAGTATTTAGGACTTACATCAACACATGAGATTGCTATTAATAGACCAATTTGGTTCGACCCTTCGATAGTGCGAACCAATTGGTTCGACCCTATGAAAGCACGAACCAAATTCCTGATTTCTTGGTCGACTTAAACAAATGCATCAGATCCATAAATGCCCTTATGGATCACCACAATTTCATGTTTTACAACATATGACTCAACCCTAGTCTATTCGACAGCGACGGCCACACACAAAGTACATCAACACGGTTAATATTTTAACCTAACTCTAGTTAACTTATACGATATTTCATGCATTGCACTTGAATAAGGTTAGTTATGTGAGTCGCATGGTACACGATTATAGGTTAATAACTGCATAAACGATAATTCGGGGAATTACCAGATTGCATATACGAGTAAAAGACCCCGAACGTTGGTGAAATAACAAGACTTAAAATTGTGGAATAGTTCATTTGATATTAATTACAATTATGTACGTGTATTTAAATGCATAAACATGCAATTATGAGTTTTTATAATGATTAACATAGCAAATAACATTGATTATATGATATTATGTTGATTCTTGCATGAAACTTGCATATATGTAAGTATTGTTGTTCTAGGGTTTATAGAAGTTAACATTTATGATGAATCTTGTTGTGTGAGATCTACATAACATGATAGGAGTATTTTAATACATGTTTATGTTGTTTTTAGGCGATATTATGGATCTAGGGTTTGATAACATTGAGATTTTTACATGTTTTAGAAGTGGACAGATTTGAAGTAGTAACCGTGACATATCTTGCTTTTAAATTATTTTCTTATTGTTACTTGGTTCTAGCATGTGGTTTATGATGTTAGCTTTAAAGAATGTGCAAGTTTATGCGCTTTGGATATCATTTGATATGTTTTTGTGATTTTAAAAAAACAAAGGTCAGATCAGATTTTCAGACTTGAAACTTGAGTCGAATTTAAAAGGATATAACTTGAGATTTGTAAAGAGTTAGACCATGAACTTTGGTCAGTAATTAGAAAATGGGTTTTACAAATTTTCCAAGTGAATTCATCCTGTTTGGATAAATCTGTGATTTTTAAGAATTTTTCTTGTAAACTATCGCAACTGACTTGTTTTTAGAACCTAGCTGTGATAAACGATTTTTCATAATTTTTCAACATGGTTATGTCACATAATAAAAGTAGTGACATATGTAGTGAACATTTAGGCATGCTCAGTAAAATTTTGAGACTCTAATATATCGAATAATTATTTTTCAAAAATTCTTTTTGATGACTCATAATCTGCCTCGAAAACGCAGATTATGAAAATAGGGTATATGAGCTTATTTAAGGGCTTGGTTGACTTATTTTTTACTTGTACTTATGTGTAAACTTGTGTGGTTCATATATGGAGTATGTTATAACATGTAAATATAATATTCACCAATGGATCGTAGGTCACTTATTGCATGTAGAAACATTACTGTCACTTAAACATTTTCACATCACTGGATGTCTTAGACAAATGCTCTTGTTGTGTGTTGTGTATACACATGTACTTATATAGTGATTAGACGTGGACCTACTTTTTACGCAATACAACCGTTGCAGTCATCTGCCTTAATTACCACTTATATTCACTTCTCTTATAATCTATCTTCTGGAGTAATTAAGGTACACCTATCTCATTTTCTCCTTTTTCACTGTAAGTTCTTCTTCTTATTTTCAACCATGGTAAACAATTTGTTTGCTCTTCCTCCTCTGTTTCCACCACAGTACCTCCTGATTTCTTCGATCAAAGAAATCCTAAAATAAAAAAGCAATGAACTTTGTTCTTTTGATGATGAACATATCCAAGCCCTAAAAACTTGTGAAGCTTTTCCTAAAATCAAAGAGTTCCGTCCCTTTGAACCTAAAACCAAAGCAGATCTTAAGTTAGAGACTTGGGTTTGTTTTCCTGCATATCCGTTTTCCATTGGCCTTATTTATCCATTTTCTGCCTTGTTCAATAAGTTCATCAAGGTAACAGAAATACGTGACTCCCAAACCATGCTTATAGTATGGAGAATTCTCTACACCATAGATAACCTAAACAAAACTCATTCCCTATCAGTTCTTGTCCCAGAGTTGGCCATCGTTTATAACCTCAGGACCCATGATTCTTCTCGCTTTCTCCTTCAAGCCAAAAATAATGAAACCCCTCTAGTCCCTAACGCCACTCAGAATGATCCCAACTGGAAAACCCAATTCTTCTTCGTGAAGAGAGATTCTCTCCAACAAGGGAATCCTTTACCGATTAAGTGGGTTAAGAAAAAGTAGAACAAATCGGGATCTTTGACTTTTGTATTCCTGTTTATTATCTTTTAGTGACTTGTATATCTTTGTCTAATGCATCACCCAAGTTTGAAAAGCTAGCACATATAGAGGAAGATTTAGAAGAAAAAAATAAAAAAGTAGTTAGCTTTACCTGCCTTATAATGGAATTTCTCTCTGTCCTCCAACATCACCGAAGCAAGTTTCCACGCCCATTTCTCAGAATCTAGAATGTCTTCAGGTATTCTAGTTACATTATTTTTTTTTTCTAATTTTCAAGATCCCTATTAATTTTTACTAATGTATAGAGATCCCGAAAGTTCCCTCCCAATCCAGTCTTTCTGATTTGGGTGGTATGCTTTCTGGTTCTTCTGTTGTCAAGACGAAAGAGCCTACTTTGATTGCTGCCAAGGCCAGGGTTCGACACACTCACTCCAAAGGTGATGTCCAGTGAGGTGGTTGACTTGGAGGGGCTTGGAAGCATGGAGCCTGAGGATCTCATAAAAATGTATGATCCCTACAATATTTAATAAGTTATTAGCATTAAATTCTCAGGATCCCTAGAATATTTTAATAATATATTGTTATAGGGCCTGAGAAACATTATGATATATCTCGTTGAAGTAGAGAAGCACTCTTCTGATCTCAACACCACCATTGGAGACATGAAGAAGGTGGCAACTGCCAGGTTCGAGTATATTGCGTAGCAACGCCGAGAAATGTCCTCCCTGCAATAGAGGTACGAGGATCTCAAAGCCTTTCATGCTAAGGAGATAGACAACATTATTGAAGAGGCCAAAAGATCAGCTGCTCTGTTTTGGAATCTAGGATCCAGATGACTCAGCAAGCCTTGAAGGAAGGTTATGATGCTAAGAACTAGGATCTTAAAGGATAGACCAAATCTTATTAAAAGCTTTGTGGGACTATGGCTGAGAGTCGCAAGAATGTTGAGGATCCTGAAGAGGTTGCGGATGCTAACAATAGAGAAGAGAAGGGTGACGAGGAAAAGGGGAATGAAGAGAAGGAGGTGGAGCGCAAGTAGGTGTTTGACGCGGCGATGAAGGATATGATGACCAGGCCCTAGCCCCGTTTTTTATAAAGCTTTTTATTTTAAGGTTTATGTTGAACAATTACAATTTCTGCTTTTAACTTAGGGATCCCTAATAAAGTAAAGACAATTAATAACAATAAAGGTGGATGTTTACTGGTGAAGCCTTGATTTTTATTTTCTTTTGAACTTCTGATGATTTAGATGGATGAGTCTCGTTTTGGGATGAAGTCTAAGTCATCATTTTAACTCTACGAAAATAACGATAACTATCTTTTGACCATTCTCTTATGAGTTACGTTCTTTTGTTTTGATTTTATATAGGATCTCATACTTCTTTTAAAAATGTTCTTAGGAGTCCCAAAAATTTGAATCTAAACAATGTTGAGGATCCTGAGTATCTAAAAGCTGCACTAAGGATCCTAAATGATTAGGTTATAGTTTACAAACCATATTGCAATCACCTAGTAAAAAAAAGTTCTAAGTAAGAGTTCATACCAGAATCATATTCATAACATGCTAATTAGATATTCAACAGAAGTTGTCCCTTGTTTAAAATCAACAATTATACCTTAGGATTGGTCTTTAATGAATAATCTTGTTCGAAAACCTTCCAATTAGATAAAATTTTTAACTTCCGATGAAAGTTTTTAAAATCAAATGATGTTTACTTCATAATAAATTGGGGATATACCCAAATACTTGGGACCAAGCTAGAACTGGGGATTTACCTAAATCTTAGGAAAATCTTTTGTAAATACTTTGGTTGCACCCAGATGTCTTTAGTGACATGAAAATGTCAAAACGTTGGGTTAACACTTAAGTGTTAACTTCTTTAGTTTGTTAGTAATGGCACGCCTGCCATTCATTCTGTGCACTTAATCTTATGGTCAATGATAACAAAATTGTCAGCCACTGTTACATGGACTTTGTCACACCCTCAAATTTCCACCTGCGGAGTTCTACCGTGAGGCGTGTGACACACCAGGATCAAAGTCAACGGTCACAATAAACAACACTATATGATGAAATACGTAAAATAAAAAAACATTTAGTTTCATAACATAAACCAACAGCGGAAGCTTTTTCAAAATCTTGATTACAACTTTAAACAACGTGACTGAAGTCTGAAAGTACTGAAAACATGAAACTAAACTCCTAGACGCCAAGTGAGACTCCGTGCGCCTAAGTCCGATGCTGCTACCTTAACGACCTGAGAAAAACATGCTAAAAACGTCAACATATAATGCTGGTGAGTTCACAGGTTTTATTAAAAGTTACCAAGTTCCAAAAGTGTACCAAGTTCCACCTGTCAATACTATGAAATGTTCAACCAAAGTACGCTAGCTAGGCATATGTTTTGTTACTACTACGACTGGAAACCATTACTGGACACGTCACAAGTTACCAATGTTACAGCCCGAATAATGTCACAAGTCACAATGTTACAAGGTCGAGACAACATGCACCCGCCCGGCCCTCCAAGCCGACGAGTGGGGCAGGTCACGCCCAATAGATCTATTCACATTTCCCCCATTGTGCTATACCGCACATTCATGGTTTCCCCGGGACTTAAAAGATCGTATAGTAACCCGTAATAACCCATAGTATGACAAAAGTTCTCAAAACATAGTTCAACGCATGTTTTCTCCCACAAAAGTAAAACCAGAGAAAGTGGGGCCGTGAACTCACCTTAGATTGCGTTCTTCTTAATAAACCACAGACAATGCAAATGACAGTCCTAGTATCGGCAACCTATCATTGAATGCATATGAGTACCCGAACCATTGACCCGCAGGTCAAATAGTCCCCAAGTGTCCAGACCATAACCAGGTTCGTTTGAAAACACGTTGACTGTTAAACCGACCAAATGTACAAGACTCGACATCCCATTGGTGACCCGAGACTCCACGTGTTCATCTCATACTCAAACATTCACAAATCATGCAACTTAGTACTTAACATGCGTTAAAGTTCAACGATTCTAACACATAGGTCAAATAACGCACAAAAAATTCCAACCACGTATTACTATGTTACTAGGCATGTCACGGGGTTCCTATCATGTTTCTAGGTGTCAAATCGGGTTTCGGAATGTCCAAATACACTTATAACAGCATTACACGCGATTAGGAACTTAGCATGCAATTAGGAAAAGTCAACATGTGATTAGGGATGGTCAACAGGAAATTACAGAGGCTAATCGCCCCTTACTATAGGCGATTAGGCCTATCCATGTGCATTTCAGGCGATTATGGTCATAAGGTATGCGATTCAGGGCTTAACTAGTGATTAGGATCACAATTGCATGAAATGAAGGCAATTAGGGTCACAATTGCATGAAATGAAGGCAATTATGCTCCTAATCGCCTATATATACATGATTAGGCCCTCTATTCAGGCGATTGGGCTCCCAATCGCCTATAGCATAGGCGATTAGGATCCCCAATCGCCTATAGCACAGCTGATACGGTTTTTCGCGCGTTTAACCCTCCAAATCAGATCCGAAACATGTGTAAACACCCAATAAAAATCCTAACACATTAACAAACATATTTCAAGCAAAACCCCTAAGTTTTCATCATTCTAACAGTCCCGAATGCGAGCGTTTTCCCAAAATAGCAACTTAACATGAAAACATCACATCAACATGCAAGAACTTGCCCTAAATAGCAAATATCCAGATTTAATCACATAACCACGTTGTCTGATAGCATCCTACTGTTCTAGCATCATCCTAGAGCAAACCCTAACATCAAACAATCAACCACACACCTCATATCATCCTTAATCATCCAGAATCCTTCAAATGGGTCAAAACATCAAGTATCAACAATACACAACCAAAACCATTCAAACTCCTAGAACATCATCATACTAACTTGTAACAGCCATAAACACCTTAATAACACAAAAACAATCATGATTCAATCCTAAAAATCCTACCTTTAAACACAAATAACACATGTAACACACATAAAGGTGAGGGTTTGTTTAAAAACGGTTTTAAATGGATTTTCAAAGACAAAAACATTTATAAGTCAGGTCTGGACGTTTAGGGAGTAAAATATAATCATTTAAAGGTTTGGGTTTGAAGAACACACCTTGGATTTAAGAGAAATTGATGGAATAAGCTTGGAAATGGTTGTTTTGATGTAAAAACGAGTTCCAGAGAGTGTTTGTGTGTTGGTATGGGTTATGGGACGGCTAGGGTTGCATAAATGGTGTTTTGGAGGTCAAGGGTGGTATTTATAGGTGTTTCTAGTCGTCAAGTACAGTATAGGCGATTATGCAGCTTTATTAGGTGATTAGGGCTGCTAATCGCCTTCACTATAGGCGATTAGCCCCATAATCGCCTATAACATAGCCCCAATCGCCTATATCATGCTGCTAATCGCCCTCATGAAGGCGATTTCCTAATCGCCTTCAGGGCCTGGTCCATGGTATTTTGCGCGTTAAACTCCGTTTTAACATACGTTAACATGTTTTCACATACCGACAAGTCACATAATGATTATAAACACATAATACATGGAAATAAACACGTTCACACTCGTTCACCAATTCCCGGCACTCGAGACTTGCGTGTGTTACAACCCCAATGATGTGCGACTCGACTCAACCGACCCTGTTATGTGTAATGTATGCGCGACTCGCTAAGGTAGACTTACTAAGTTTTCAAAAGTTAGTTACCGGAGTTTGCCGGGTGTCACAGACTTGTCCCATCATCTTGAACTATAAGTACCATGCACTCCAGCTGGTGTATTTCCCAACTACTTCAAGGATGGTACTTCAAGGATGGTGAAAACCTTCAAACCTTTGAAGGTGTTTGAGTACCTTTTTCGTGAGAGAGATGGCTAGTCTCTAACTTGTGTTATAATACCTGAAAACTTTGCCATACAAACACTTCAAACTTGATTTGTAAGTTAGTATTATTTATACAGAAAATAATGAATTGAAATAATAAAAAGAAAACGAAATAGAAATCATACCAGTACTTAATAATGATTTAGGGATACTATACGACCATAATTCTGTTTCAGGATCCTGAAGTTTACATAAAATACCTTTTGAGATGAACTGCATTATAGGATCTTGGTAGTAATTCCTCTTCTATATTGGCCAACCAGTAGGCTCCTTTACTAGCTTCAGAATAAATAATAAAGTGTCCTTCCCAATTTTGGTGCTAATTTGCCATTGCTAGGATTAGTGGTATTTTGAAAGTTTTTTTTCAATACCATATCTCTTACTTGGAAGCTTTGAATCCAGATGTTCTTATTATAAGATTGCGTGATCCATTGTTGATATGTAGCAACACAAACTTTGGCCATATCCCTGATCTCGTCTATCATATCAAGATCCTAAATACGTGATTCTTTGTTCTTTTCATGATTTCGTAGGATGGTTATGGCACTAGGGATGACCATTTCCGTAGGGATCACTGCCTCAGTCCAAACACCAACGAGAAAGGAGTTTGCCCTGTTTCATTTTATGTAGCTGTCATATACGTCCAAAGAACAAATGGTAATTCTTCAGCCAATTTCCCCCTTTTGGAACCTAACTTCTTTTTAAGGTTGTGAATGACGATTTTGTTGCTGGATTCCTCTTGACCATTGGCTTAAGGGTGTATTGGAGTAGAGGTGATAATTTTGGTGGCCCAACTATCACAAAAGTTTGTTGTTCTTTTTACAATAAATTGAGATCCGTAATCGCACACAATTTCTACCGGGATCCCAAATTGGTTAGAGTATTGAGTTTGATAAAGGATATCACATCTTTTTCTTTTACTTGCACAAATGCTTCGACTTCAATCCACTTTGAGAAGTAATTAGTTAATGCTAGCATGAATACTTTTCCTCTGGGAACTTTGGGTAGTTTACCTACTATATCCATTCCCCACTTCATAAATGGCCATGGTGAGGTGATAAGATACGTAGTGTAACACCCCAACCGATGGCGGAAACATCGAGGTGTCACTTAATGACGATTGTTCATAAGCTGATGGTACTAAAGTGCAAATATTATTTAAATTCATGATTAAAAGTTAAACATCAAGTTTCAAAACAAAGTGATACATAACACTTGTTTATTATGCCTAAGTGCAAGCCTAAGTGAAAATCATCAAGTGTTTCCAAAAACATGTACAAAATAAAACGTCAACAATAATGCTAGTGAGTACACTTAGTTTGTGTACGTATAATGTAGGTATAAATATGTTTTACAATGCAAGTGTCATGATTCATTCAAGGCAATATGGTAAACACGTAAGCACACAATGTAGATCAAATCCGATCCGCTATGATGACAAAGACTAAGAATTAACAATGTTATAGGACTTCCCACACGCATAGGTACTTTCCTTCCTACATGCATAGGTACTCTCTATTAGCCAGGACCTAGGACTTGTACTTTCCACTAGGTTCCCAAAGGTATATTAGAATGTTTACGTTATGTTATGTAAAGATTACAAGTATACTACGATTATGTTAAAGCATAAAGTAGAAGAATTCAAAGCATGACACATATATGAATTGTATATAAAAAAACCTTCATGAATATGTGCGAGTGTAAGTTTCATAGGTGTACATGTTTCACCCCAAAAGTGTAAGAAAATAAAAAAGGGATAAGTATACTCACAGTTTTGCTAAGCGTGATAAATCCAACTTAAGCTGACGTGAGCTAAGGAATGAGAAGTCCAAAGAATTCTACCTATAATATATAAGAATACTAATAAATGAAATGTCTTAAAAGTCTAAGGTTCTAGGGTTCTAAGGAATTAGGGTTTGCTAAGTCGATTTAAGGAATTAGAGTTTTGCGATAAATTAAATTGATATTACACTAGTATACAAAAATAATATATGATTAAACTCTATGAATATGGTATGATAGCCTAAATATTACCAATTGAATATTCAGATAAAAATATGTTTCGAATAATTAAGACAAAATAATTTAATTAATTACTTTAACTAAAATTGTGAATAAATAAAATAATGATAAACATTTGAAAAAATAATTATGAGTTACACAAATGATCCAAACAAATGAGGATTATGACTTTTAAATATATGAACATTTCTGTTTTATAAGAAGAATATTTATAAACCAGATTTTAAATATTATAAATAAATGATTAATTATGTCTAATTAAACATAAATAAGACTATAAATACAAGACATGATCCAAAAATAATATTTTTGTGAAAAATGAATACTTTCTGATGAGAATTAATGAAAATACATTTTCCATATTTTTTCTAAATTTATTTGCATTTAAAACTGATTTAATGAATTTAAATCATTTTTAAATGATTAAAAATAGTAACATCAATAAAAATAATAGTTTTAAGACAAATAATTTTTATTTCAGATTCTGATGTCAAGAAATAATTTTCCAAAACTTTTGAGATTAAAATCATTAAAAATGAATTTTAATCAATTAAATATGATTAAAAATTTAATTAAAAAAATAAGAAACTAATTTATATTTCAAAATTTAAAAATATAGTAATTTTCTATTTAGTGTCAAGATACTACACCTAAACTTTTATAATTTTTAGAGCAAAAATGAATTTTCTATAAATATTACAAGAATATTTCAAAAAAAAAATGCACCAGACCCGTGGTTAAGGAGTCTCGAACCCAGGTTCTTCATGTTAAAGATACACACACTCCACCACTACACTATAAAGCATTTTGTTATGAAATTTAGATTTCAAAATAATTTAAACATAACAAATTATATTATCTTCTTCCCCATGATATACAACCAAACCCTAACCCTAGCTTTTAACAACCCGATACAGAAAGAATTGGACATAAAAAATATAGGGTTAATGGTCGGTAAAGACTAACGACAAAACAACATCAAATTATATGACTTACTATATCGCTTTAAGGTTCGAAAATGAGATGTGCAGGTCCGAAACTATGGAGTCGAATTGCGAGCAGTTTGGTTGAATTTTGGAACGTTTTGATGTGCATTTATGATTAAAACGCATTTACATGCATATGATGACCATGGATCGATTAAGAGTAATGGACAAACGGTTTGGCCAAGATTAAAACGAGCCAAAAGCATTTAAATTGATATTGAAGGTTAGCCGGAACCGGCGGCGGTGACCGGAATTTGGTCATCGGAGAACCGGCCACAGGAAGAAAAGAGGAAAACATCATTTAAAGTTACGGGAAATGGTATGAATGGTCCCTGAGGTTTTAATTTCATTATATTGTGTATAAACTTAATAGTTTTCTTAATAAAACCTAACCAAAACTTATTAGACTTTAAGTTTTTATAAACTTGCAACTTTTATAACTCTTAAACTTTAACGTTTTATAAACTTTATAATCTAAAACCTTGAAAAAAAATCTTGTATTATCTTTGAATGTTTAAAAGTAATATTTATGTAAACCTATATAAACGTTTCTTAATATCTAGTTTTAAACGTTTAAAAAAAATTAAAACTTTTGTAAACGTTAACACATTTATACTTTTAGGACCAAATTTGTAAACATGAAAATATAAGAAGGACTAAACTTGTAATATTGGAAAAGTAAAAAGTGACGGATGTCACATGTAGGCTGGATATGAAATGATGACCTTTATGGATATTTCCTCGGGATTTCAACAAATCTAAATGGAACCATCAGATTAAGAGGATACGACCTTCATGACCCCGACAGGTATATATTGTTATATTGCTATATCTTTTGGACTAAAGAACGCAGGTGCCACATACTAGAGGCTAGTGAATATGATCTTCAAAGACAAAATGGGGGACACAATGGAAGTCTACATTGATGACATGGTTATGAAATCCAAAAAGGTTGAGGATCATCTTCGGGATCTTGAAGCAGAATTTGATATTCTGGAGCAGCAATACAACATGAAATTGAATATTTCCAAATGCCACTTCGGAGTTAAAGCAAGCAAATTCCTTAAATACATGGTAACCAAGAGATGGACCGAAGCAAGTCTGGAACAAATAAAAGCAATCATGAACTTGAAATCTCCAACAAATACAAAAGAAGTACAATGACTTATAGGGAGAATAGCAGCTTTGAATAGGTTAATCTTAAGATCCTCTGAAAGATGCAAAGACTTCTATGACATCATGAGAATGAACCAGAAATTTAAGTGGACAAATAAACATGAAGAATCATTAAGATCCCTCAACGAATATTTGTCCACAACACTTTTACTAATGAAGCCTTAGGATAGGGAACCACTATCAATCTACTTAGCAGTATTTGGCCACGCTGTTAGTGGGTACTAGTTAAGGATCATGAAGGTCAACAGCATCCGGTATATTATGTAAGTAAAATCTTGCTTGATGCCAAGTCAAGGTATTCTTGAAAAAATAGTTAATCTTCGCTTTAATTATGGCATCTACAAAATTGAGACACTATTTTGAAACACATGCTATACATGTAAAACTAATTATCCTATTAAGTGTGCCTTAAGAAAGCTAGAATTATCAGGAAGAATGGAAAAATGGGCAGTGAAACTTTGTGTCTTCGACGTCATCTATGAACCAAAAACAACCATTAAATCCCTTAAGCCAGTGGGCAAGAAGAATCCAACAACAAAATGATCATCAACAACCTTAAAAAAAAGTGATGTTTCAAAAAGCGAAAATGGGTTGAAGAATTACCATTTTTCTTTGGCGGATAGGACAACTACAAAAAATACACCAGGGCAAACTCCTTTCTCATTGGTGTTCGAAACTGAAGCAGTTATCCATACGGAAATGGTCATCCCTACTGCCATAACCATCCTTCGAGTTCCCCAGAAGAATAAAGAATCACTTATTCAGGATCTTGATACGATAGACGGGATTAGGGATCTAGCCAATGTTCGTGTTGCTGCATATCAACAATGGATGACGAAATCTTATAACAAGAACACCAGGATTCAAAAATTCCAAGTAGGAGATATGGTATTGAGAAAAGCTTTTCAAAATACCACTAATCCTAGTGACGAAAAATTAACACCTAAATGTGAAGGACCCTATATAATTGATTTTGAAGCTGGTAAATGAGCCTACTGGTTGGACAATATGGAAGGATTCTGAAACAGAATTATGGTACGTATAGTTTTTATTCCTTTTTGTTGTTATTATTTCAATTCATTAGTTTCTATATAAATAATACTAACTTAAGCATCGAAGGGGTGTTAGCTTTTCATCAAGTTTGAAATGTTTTGTCGGACAAAGTTTTTAGGGATCTCGGCATAAGTTACAGATTGACTATCTCTCTCACGAATGCGGTACTCAAACACGTTCAAAGGTTTGAGGGTTTTCACCTTCCATAAAGTAGTTGGGAAACACCCCGCATGGAGCGTAGATACTTAGCTATAGTTCAAGAAGGTGGGACCAATCCTTGTAAAAGTGGCTGACAATTTCATTATCATTGGCTATTAGATTAAGTGCTAAGAATGAATGGCAGACATGCCATTACTAACGAACTAAAGAAGTTAACACTTACGTGTTAACCTAAGATTTTCACATATTCTTGTCACTAAGATTTAGGTAAATCCAAGTATTTACAAAAGATTTTCCTAAGATTTGGGTAAATCCCCAGTTCTAGTTGGGTCCCAAGTATTTGGGTATATCCCAATTTATGAAACAATTGAATCATTCGATTTTAAGAACTTTCATTAGAACTTCAAATTTTTACACAATTGGAAGGTTTTTGAACAAGATTATTCCTTAAAGACCTATCTAAGAATCCTAAGGTACAATTGTTGGTTTTACACAGGGGACAACTTCTGTTGAATATCTAATTAACCTGTTATGGAGATGATTTCGATATGAATTCGTACTTATAATTTATTTAATTTTTGACTAAGTGATTGCAATATGGTTTGTAAACTACAACCTAATCTTTTAGAATCCTTAGTGCAGCTTTTACATACTCAAGATCCTCAACATTGTTTGGATTTAAATTTTCGGGATTCCTAAGAACATTTTTAAAAATAAGTATAAGATCTAAGTAAAATCAAAACAATTTCAAAACAAAAGAATGAAAATACAAAAAGAATACTCAATAGATAGTTAGTATTATTTGCATAGAGTTAAAATGATGACTTAGACTTCATCCCAAACAGGAACCATCCATCTAAGTCATCATATGTTCAAAAGAAAATAAGAACCAAGGCTTCACCAATAAACCAGGGCCTATCTACCTTGATTGTTATCAATTGTCTTTCCCTTATTAGGGATTGTTTTAGTCAAAAATTACTTGATAAAAAAACTTTGTTTTCCAAATTAGAAAATGTGAGGTAGGGTGCTAGATATTTATAAATATGTTAAGAGTCTAGTTTTATTCTGAAAATGGTACGTTAAGATGTTAAAGAAACAATTATATGACAACTATGCTCAGGATGGCAAAGGTAAATTTCAGGATGGACAGTTATATCTTGAGGATGTAACTGTTTTGGTAGAATGGTGATACAAACAATATAAGTATAAAAAAACAAAGAACAACACTCGATGTACGAGGAAAGCCCTTGATCACTTGATGATCGTCGGCACAAAACCTCGGGAGGATTCTAAGCCCCTGCCTTTTTTGTTAATATTAAAAATGGTAAAAAAGGTTACAACTTTGGATGAATGATGGACGAGTGTTCTAAGATTACAATGATTGTGTTGTGTGTGTGAGAGTATCAGGTGTTCTATAATGAGCAACAGAGTGTTAAGTGTTGATCAAGTGTGTATATTGTGTCCTATACTCGTCAATCATCCCCTATATATAGTTACAAAAAAGTAAATGGAAGATCCCATGTAATCCGCTATTTTAGTTAAGCTTCTTCAATGGTTCAGACGACCGTTGTAGCTGTTTCAACTGAGTTATTCGCTGGTGCAGCGGTTTCCTTGTTCTTCGCCTATTATCAATGCTCGTCGGTTACATGTTTGACTTTTTCTTTGAACTTGAACTTGCCTTACACGTATAGCTTTATCATCCTCATCATCTTTGACTAAATGTGAGAATATAGTCCATCCTCAGGATGCACAGATGATAAAACACAGTTACATCCGGAACCCTGCTTAGTCCTTCAGCATCCTGAGGATGTCATACTAAGAATACGAGGTAAAATCATCCTGAGGATTTTCACCACCAACAGGGATCCCTAAGTTAAAAGCAGAAAGTGAAATTGTTCAATATAAACTTTACATATAAAAACCTTAAAAAATGTGGCTCAGGCTTGGTCATCTATTCCTTTATCGCCCCGTCAGCCACCTACTTGCTCTCCACTTCCTTCACTTCATTCCCTTTATCCTCATCGGCTTTCTCTTATCCCTTGTCAGCATCCACAACCTCTTCAAGATCCTCAGCATGCCTACTACTTTTAGCCATAGTCCTACCAAGCTTTTGTAAGCTATGGTGCATCCTTTAAAATCCCAGTTCTTAGCATCAAAACCTTCCTATAAGGCTTTTTGGGTCATCTAGATCCTGGATTCCAATGCTGAGCAACAAATATTTTGGCATCTTTAATTATGTTGTCTATATCCTTGGCATGAAAGGGTTGGAGATCCTTGTACCTCTGTTGCAGGGAGAACATTTCTCGGTGTTACTTCTCAATATTCTTCGACCTGACAGCTGCAACCTTTTTTCATGTCTTCAATGGTGGCGATGAGATCAGAGGAACACTTCTCCACTTCAATGAGATAGCTCTTGAACTTGCTCAGGCCCTGTTATTAAAATATGTTAGGGATCCTGAGAATTGAATGCTAACAACTTATTAAGTATTGGAGGGATCATACCTTTTTATGAGATCCCCAGGCTCCATGATTTCAAGCACCTCCAAATGAACTACCTCACTCGATTTTCTCTTCTTACTACTCCCAGCGCCTTTGGAGCGAGTGTGTGGAACCCTAGCCTTAGCAACAACCGGACTAGCCTCTTCTTTCTTGATAACAGAAGAACTAGAGAGCATTCAACCCAAATCAGAAAGATTGAATTGGGAGCGAACTTTAGGTATCTTTGCACATAAGTAAAAGTTAATAGGGATCCTAAAAATTTGATAGCAAGAATCTAACCAGAATAACTAAAGACATTCTAAATTTTGATTTTTTCTTCTGAATCTTCCTCTACATATGCTAGCTTTTCAAACTTGGGTGTTGCAAAAGACCAAGATATACAAGTAACTAAAAGAAAACAAACAGGAATACAAAAGTCAAAGATCCTGATTAGTCCTACACTTCTTAACCCACTTAATTGGTAAAGGATTCCCTTGTAGGAGAGAAAGTCTCTTCATGGAGAAAAATTGGGTTTTCCAGTTGGGGTCATTCTGTTTGGCCTTAGCGACTAGAGCGGTTTCATTGTTTTTGACTTAAAGGAGAAAAAGAGAAGAACCATGGGTCCTAAGGTTATAAAAGGTGGCCATCTTTGGGATACCAACTGACAGGGAATGAGTTTTGTTCAGGTTATCTATAGTATAGAGAATTCTCCATACTATAGGCATGGTTTGGGAATAACAAATTTTTGTTACCCTAAAGAACTCATTGAACAGGGCAGGAAATGGGTAGGCAAGGCCAATGGAAAAGGGATATGCAAGAAAACAAACCTAGGTCTCTGACTAAAAGTCTGCTTTGGTTTTGGGATCAAAGGGTCGAAACTTTATGTTTTTTGGTGAAAGCTTCGTAAATTTTTAGGGCTTGGAATCATTGAAAGAACAGAGTTCATTGCTTTCTGATTTTAGGATTTTTGGATCAATGAAATCAGGAGGTATAGTGGTGGCAATAGAGGAGGAAGAGCGAACATATTTTTTTACCATTGTAGATAATAACAAAACAAACCGTTTGCTCCAAAGTGACCACCAACGAGCTTTGTAATGTTGTAGTTGATTCGTTTTGTTACATAGAGTCAAATTAGGCCATAACATGTCATTTTGTTGTTAATTTGATGTCGATGTATTCTATGTGGTTACCAATATATTGTTATGATATAGTTTACACAAAGCCATAATAAATTTTAATATTTTCAAATATTACAAATCTTACACATCAAACAATTGGTTAAATCTTGTCGTTTAAAAAATAAAATGGACAAAGTAATTCTATGTTCTTAAAAGTATTGTCCTTTAACATAACTCACTCATCTCTTTTATATTTATAAACTTGCTGAAATTTTTTGAAAGATACAAAATCAACTTTTTAGAAGCAAGTTTTTTTTGAACGGTAAACTTCATTAAAAAACAGGCAAAACCTCAAACCGAGGCCGCCACAAACACCTTACAAAATGTACAAAGGGTATTTTACCCAACTATCCCAATCTACACTTTTGAACTTCGAACGATGTTTAAACCATAAAAAGATAACCGTTTAATACTAGCCACCACCTCCTCAACTCTAGTCACAGAGCCATTAAACACCTTGTTGTTACGGGCTTTACACAGAACCCAACACGCTATCATGACAATACCCCGAATCACTTATTTGCCGTTAAAAAAGCAAGCCATTTAAAGAGTATTTGTTAAATCATAATATTCATTTCAACAAAATGGGCAAATTACATAAGAATAGCAGGTAGTCGGGCAACAAGCTGCGCCGCCACCCCCTTCTGGATAGAGAACCCTAATCTATAGAATACAAATCCTTGCCCCTGGGGAGTCGAGAAGTTGCTGTGGACCACCCGCTGGACCCTCGTCAGAAACCTGATTGCTTCCGGTGCCAATGAACCAAAAGTGTCAAAAGCCAGAGGGACAAAAGCATGTTGGTTATCTTCGCACGCTTTAGCGTGCTTTGCCACCTTGTTCGACTCTGCCCTAAGTACCGCTTGTCGCGCCACGAACCCACTCTCCCTGAATCCCGCTAAAGGTGACACACCCGTAAGGTCCACGCATGCGTGTTTCCCACCTTCCTAACCAAACACTAGTAGGTCAGCTGGACGTAAAGTGGACCTCCGTTCTGCCAGTTCTGTAAAAGTCGAGACGAGCGATCCTGTGAATCCAAAACATTTACTGTTTAACCACGAGATTTACATGAAATAATATATCTATGAAAACTCTTGTATACAACTAGTTTTTATCCACCCCGCGTGCGGGGCGCAACTCAAATTTATGTCGTCTAATAATAACGTATTATATTCGACCGACTCATTTAAAAAAAAAGTTTACGTCGAAACGTAAGACAATTTGAATTTTTACTGACACGTACGTAAGACAAAAAAACATAAAATAAAAAATAGAAAACCTATTCCCGAGCCTCTACCCAAAATAAACTACATATAATGAAAAAAACTGTTCCTAAAAATGACCCACATATAAAGACAAAAAAAAACCATTAAAAAAAATTTACGTCGAAACATAATCCAATTTGAATTTCTACAGACACGTACGTAAAAAGGTAAAAAAAAAAAAAAACAGAGAGCCTATTTCTAAGCCACTACCCAAAAAGAGTTAGACAAAAAAAAAAAAAAAAAAAAAACTAAAATTGACCTACATATGAAAAAAATAAAAAAAGACCACTGTAGACAACAATCAATTCAAAATGTATATTACTAGTATAAATCCCTGCCGTTTCGCGGCGGTGGAGTTGTTAGTGCCAGCACGCAAACGGCACCGGTACGCGTCGCGCTATGTGCGGCGTGGAAACATAACCAGCGCCGATTCGTGAAAAGCTACAGATTTTTCCGACTAATAGTGGAGTTACACCAACGGTATTGCGAGGGTGTGCTAATCGGATAAGACAACGTAGAGAGTCGCATTGTTTCGTCGATAGCGGGTGCGCGTTGCACCGAGCAAAGCACCCGCTTGAAAAAGAGAATTACTAATAAAAGTAAAGCCATGGCATTTTCGTAATTACGTGGAAACTAAAGACTTTTTATTGTGATTTTATTAATAAAATTACTGCGATGGCATTTGCGTAATTACTTCGAAACGGAAGGTTTTTTATCTCGCGTTTATCCACGTTACTAAAAAGTAAAGCGATGGCATTTTCGTAATTACGTGGAAACTAAAGGCTTTTTATTTTTATTCTATTAATAAAATTACTGTGATAACATTTTCGTAATTACTTCGAAACAAAAGGTTTTTTACCTCGCGTTTATCGAGATTACTACTGGTCCTAAGAGCTGATTGTAAATGTATAGTAGTATAATATAATATAATAAAATAAAATAAAATAAAATGTAGTACGGTCTTAATCAACATGTTAATAAAGCCCGTGTTATCAACAATATCTATATATATATATATAAAACAAAGGTGTTTTGCTGACGTGGCGCTCAATGGTTGATTCAAGGCCCTCTTGAAATTGCCACGTGGCATTGTATTTGAAAGCTTTTGGTGTTTTTCAATTGTTTTGCTTTTATACGTAAATAAAATTTAAAACACAAAAATTCATCGAAACCCTACAACTCATCATTCAATATCCGCCTCTTTTTCTCCCACCTCACGTCTCTTTCACCTCTCTATTATCGCATCTCATCTTCACTCACGTCTGTTTCACCTCTCAATTATCCGATCACTCTGTTCATCTTCTCATTCTCTGAAGTTTCATTCACCTTTGTATGTTGTTGTTAACCTGTATAATCATATTTGTTGTTCTTTTTTGTTATACTTCTTTTATTACCATTCGTCGTTGTTATTTGTTGTTATTCTTTGTTGTTATTCAATCGGTATATCTTCGTGGTTTTTTAACAGTTTTAAGGATTATTGATTGTTTAATTTTCTTATTAGAGTTAGATGTAATTGATTTGTTATATCTTCAATGATTATTGATTGTTTAATTTTCTTATTATAGTCAGGTCTAATTGATTTGTTATGTTAGATTCACATGTATATAATGATTTATGTATTTATAGATTAGGGTCAGATTTAATTATTTCTTCAATCTGTATATCTTCGTGCTTTTAAGTATTATTGATTGTTTAATTTTGTTATCAGACTCAGATCTAATTGATTTGTTATGTGACATTTTAGGTCAGGTAATTTTAGTAAAGTAAGTTCAATTTGGGGATATATTTATGTTAAGGTCATTTAAGGTGAGTGTTAGATATAATTTAATTGATTTAGGTCAGGTAATTTGAGTAAAGTAAGTTCAATTTGGGGATATATTTATGTTAAGGTCATTTAAGGTGAGTGTTAGATATAATTTAATTGATTTAGGTCAGGTAATTTGAGTAAAGTAAGTTCAATTTGGGGATATATTTATGTTAAGGTCATTTAAGGTGAGTGTTAGATATAATTTAATTGATTTAGGTCAGGTAATTTGAGTAAAGTAAGTTCAATTTGGGGATATATTTATGTTAAGGTCATTTAAGGTGAGTGTTTGATCTACTGAACCTTATTTGAGATTAGTATTAACAGATGATTAGTTTTGATTATCTATTGAACTATGTTAATACTAATATAACAATTATGTTAAGGTCATTTAAGGTGAGTGTTTGATCTACTGAACCTTATTTGAGATTAGTGTTAACAGATGATTAGTTTTGATTATCTATTGAACTATGTTAGGTCATTTAAGGTGAGTGTTTGATCTACTGAACCTTATTTGAGATTAGTGTTAACAGATGATTAGTTTTGATTATCTATTGAACTATGTTAATACTAATATAACAATTATGTTAATGTCATTTAAGGTGAGTGTTTGATCTACTGAACCTTATTTGAGATTAGTGTTAACAGATGATTAGTTTTGATTATCTATTGAACTATGTTAGGTCATTTAAGGTGAGTGTTTGATCTACTGAACCTTATTTGAGATTAGTGTTAACAGATGATTAGTTTTGATTATCTATTGAACTATGTTAATACTAATATAACAATTCTATTTGATCTACTGAAGCTTATTTGAGGTAGGTTAGTGTTAACAGATAAGGTCATTTAAGGTGAATGTTTGATCTTATGAAGGTTATTTGAGGTAGGTTAGTGTTAACAGATGATTAGTTTTGATTATCTATTGAACTTTATGTTAAGGTCATTTAAGGTACTGAAGCTTATTTGAGGTTAGTGTTAACAGATGATTAGTTTTGATTATTTATTGAAGTATGTTAAGGTGAGTGTTTGATCTACTGAAGCTTAATTGAGGTTAGTGTTAACAGATGATTAGTTTTGATTATCTATTGAACTATGTTAAGGTAATTTTAGGTGACTGTTAACAGATTATGAATTTTGTATAATTTAATTGATTTAGGTAAGGTACTTTTAGTAATGTAAGTTCAATTTGGGGATATATTTATGTTAAGGTCTGTTAACAGGCTATGAAGTTTGTATAATTTAATTGATTTAGGTCAGGTAGTTTTAGTATAGTAAGTTCAATTTAGGGATATATTAATGTTAAGGTCATTTAAGGTGAGTGTTCGATCTAATGAAGGTTATTTGAGGTCAGTGTTAACAGATGATTAGTTTTGATTGAGTGTTAATAGATTTAGGTATGATTAAGACCTTTAGTAAAGTAAGTTCAATTTGGGGATATATTTATGTTAAGGTCTGTTAACAGACTATGAAGTTTGTATAATTTAATTGATTTAGGTCAGGTAGTTTTAGTAAAGTAAGTTCAATTTGGGGATATATGTATGTTAACGTCATTTAAGGTGAGGTTGGATCTACTGAAGGTTATTTGAGGTTAGTGTTAACAGATGATTAGTTTTGATTATATATTGAACTACATTTCATTTAAGGTTACTGTTAACAGATTACCAGGTTTGTTTAGAATTAACTTGAATTTGTAATATAAATATTGTGATATTTTGGTCTGTAATATAGTTAGTTTTCCCTATATTCGGCTTCTTAAAATGTGCAGTTTTGCCTGCATATTACGTGCATATTAGGTGCTGTTTTGGCAGCTAAGTTAGATTTAGGTTAAATATGACTTCTTTGTTTAACTTTTTATAGAATTGCTATATGATTAATAGTTTAGTATTTATTTAAGGTATCTTATTTGAGATTAGTGTTAACAGATGATTAGTTTTGATTATCTATTGAACTATGTTAGGTCATTTAAGGTGAGTGTTTGATCTACTGAACCTTATTTGAGATTAGTGTTAACAGATGATTAGTTTTGATTATCTATTGAACTATGTTAATACTAATATAACAATTCTATTTGATCTACTGAAGCTTATTTGAGGTAGGTTAGTGTTAACAGATAAGGTCATTTAAGGTGAATGTTTGATCTTATGAAGGTTATTTGAGGTAGGTTAGTGTTAACAGATGATTAGTTTTGATTATCTATTGAACTTTATGTTAAGGTCATTTAAGGTACTGAAGCTTATTTGAGGTTAGTGTTAACAGATGATTAGTTTTGATTATTTATTGAAGTATGTTAAGGTGAGTGTTTGATCTACTGAAGCTTAATTGAGGTTAGTGTTAACAGATGATTAGTTTTGATTATCTATTGAACTATGTTAAGGTAATTTTAGGTGACTGTTAACAGATTATGAATTTTGTATAATTTAATTGATTTAGGTAAGGTACTTTTAGTAATGTAAGTTCAATTTGGGGATATATTTATGTTAAGGTCTGTTAACAGGCTATGAAGTTTGTATAATTTAATTGATTTAGGTCAGGTAGTTTTAGTATAGTAAGTTCAATTTAGGGATATATTAATGTTAAGGTCATTTAAGGTGAGTGTTCGATCTAATGAAGGTTATTTGAGGTCAGTGTTAACAGATGATTAGTTTTGATTGAGTGTTAATAGATTTAGGTATGATTAAGACCTTTAGTAAAGTAAGTTCAATTTGGGGATATATTTATGTTAAGGTCTGTTAACAGACTATGAAGTTTGTATAATTTAATTGATTTAGGTCAGGTAGTTTTAGTAAAGTAAGTTCAATTTGGGGATATATGTATGTTAACGTCATTTAAGGTGAGGTTGGATCTACTGAAGGTTATTTGAGGTTAGTGTTAACAGATGATTAGTTTTGATTATATATTGAACTACATTTCATTTAAGGTTACTGTTAACAGATTACCAGGTTTGTTTAGAATTAACTTGAATTTGTAATATAAATATTGTGATATTTTGGTCTGTAATATAGTTAGTTTTCCCTATATTCGGCTTCTTAAAATGTGCAGTTTTGCCTGCATATTACGTGCATATTAGGTGCTGTTTTGGCAGCTAAGTTAGATTTAGGTTAAATATGACTTCTTTGTTTAACTTTTTATAGAATTGCTATATGATTAATAGTTTAGTATTTATTTAAGGTATATTTGTTGTATAATTTTAAAAATATGTTAGTTTTTTACAGAAACAAAGATATGGTGAAATCATTTGTGAAGCTCATAATTCACTATGACTACAGTAAACAGGTATGAAATAACTTTGAAATTGTTATTTATTTATAATGGGAAAAATGTTTAATTTTAACATAATTATGTATAAATTTGTAGGAACTTCCAAGTTGCTACGACATGTTACATAAGAAAGAAAGCTTCCCAATTGGTTCTGTTATCCTAACAAGCAAGAATGATATGATATGGGATGCAGAAATCATTGAAGAAGGTGAATCATATACCATTTGTAATGGTTGGAAGAAAATTGTAGATGAATTAAATATTGAAGAACACGATTTTTTGATATTTGAACTAACTGCAAAGAGTACATTCAAGTTGATACATTTAACTGCTAAAGATGTATCTGATCGTTTTCATTACTGGTTGTTTACTGCAGCTACAGAAAAAATGGTATGAATTGTCATTGTTTATTCATTAAAAGTACTTATAATTGTTAATATTTAATATTTACATTGTTTGTTTTATAAATTTCAGAAACTTCCACTTGAGTATGTTAAACAACACTTGAAAGAAAAAGATGAGAAACAAATGGTTTATAAATTGCAATTTGGTTCTGAAAATGAATGGAAAGTTGTTTTAGAAAAGAAAAGTAAAGGATTCTATTTTACCTACGGATGGAATAATGTTTTCAAAGATCTATGTTTACATATTGGCGATCTGTTAACTTTTGAACATAATGGGAAAGATGCTTTCAATGTTCGTCTTTTTGTTTACACTGGTTTAGAAGTAGAGCCTATCAGAGAAAACAAAAATGAGGTAATTATTTTCTTTATTAATTATAAATAAATTGTTAATTAGTGTTTTAATTGTAATAAAAAGTAAATGTGATTGTTAAGTGTTTACCTTTTGTTGTAGGTAATTCATGATAGTACTTTTGGATCAGATGTTAGTGAAGTGAATTTCAATGTAAGTTAATATTATTATAACAATTCAGTTAAATTGTTATATTGTAAAATGAAAATTACATTCAGTGTAGTAAATGTATTATTTAATTTTTTATAATTAGGTAAGTGATGAGTTTATAGATCGGTCTCTGAAAAGTGAGAATGGCTCAAAAGTTTGCAATGATTTCATTCTGCTAACACAGAAGTGGTTAAATAAAGTGAAGGTATGTTTATGAAATTTAATATATATTATGAAGAATAAATAAATGTCTGTTTTGTAAATAATGTTTTTAATATATATAATTTGTTTTTATTACAGAGCATAATGTCAACGAATGGTATTTCTTCTGATAGAAGTAGAAATGAGTTGAAAAGATTAGTTTTATCTGCTTTGGCGTTTCCAAATAACTTTACTGGCGTTGTTGACACACATGATGTATGACATTTGGTTTATTATATTGACATAAACATAATATGATTTATATTAATGTTTTACATACTATTATAATATTCAACACAATGCAATATATAGGTGATTATAAGTGGAATTCCTAACTTTTGTGCTGTTTCTCTGGCATTAAATGATTTGGGGTAAGCTTTTTAAAAGTTTATATATTTTAAAAATGAATGTTAATTATGATTAGTATTTAATGTTGTAAATTTATTAATTTTATTTGTACAGGTATAGAGCAAAGGGCATTAAAATTGAATCTGGTGAGCTTGGTTTGTTGTGGTGTGAAGCAAGGAAATTATTTTGCAAAATTGAGAAGGAATTTCATGTTCCTTATTTTGGTGTTATGAAGATTACTACAGGCAATAAGGTAAATTGTCAAGTCACAAGTGTTATGTTAATTTTGAGCATTATATATGACAGTAGCAATAGTAGATACACTTTACGCATATATGTTTTGATTTAATATATACAATGACATACTTGAACATGTCTAAGTTAATTAGTTTGTTTTATATGTTTGCAAATGGATTGCAAAAGTTTTACTTATAAATATTTTTGTTTAAATGGTATTTGCATTTAGTAACATAGATTTTCTTTAGTTCCTTTTTGATTGACGGTGATGCTAATTCACAAGTGTTATGTTACTTATGCATCAAAATTGTGAAAAGTAAGTTATTAGTTAGCATGACTTTATTATGGAACTATAGTATAGTATGGAATTGAAATTTATACTTTATTTATTTTATTATAAAATTCAGATGAAAGGTGTGATTGATGAAACAAAAGATGAAAAGGAGAATGCTAGACCATTGAAAAAACAGAAACAAGTTGAAGCATTCCCAATTGATGGTGATGATATTGAAGTGATAAAGGTTGAAAGTTGTAAAAATGTTGAAAAAAAGGCAGAATGCAGTAAAGCAGTTTTTGTGAAGGAAATCACACATCGTTTTGTAAGAATCCCTTAATTTAGTATTTACAAATTGATTATCATTAAATATATTATTACCTTTCATATTTTTAATTAAATTTCGTGTTTCCAGCGTTTTCCATCAGATTTTGGTAGATATCATGAATTTAACAATTTGCAAGAAGTGAAAGTTATGTTTGAAAATGGAGTACCTTCAATGCAGAAAATAAGAGTTGAGAAGTCAAGGAAGGATATCAGATTTGCTATCTGTGAATGGAGCAAATGTATGAAGTTGCTTGGATTACAAAATGGAAGAAAATACCGTGTGTCATATTTGAAAGAAGAAGGTATGTTGATCTTTTCAAATCCTTAGTTTAGAAGTATGAAGTGTGATATGGTAGAAAACAGAAAGTGAATGATGTTTAGTAGCTATATATCAGTAAAACTTGGTACTATGATGGTATTATGAAGTGGTTAGTTTAGAACTATGAAGGTTATGAAGGTTTTTAATGTAGAAATGTTGACTTGACTGTGTTTGGTTATATGTGACATAAATTTGGTAGTTTGTTTATATTAAAGCTTCATGAATGTATAATTATGAATTGGTTTTCATAATGGCATTGATTATTAAAACATTCCAGAAGGGTTTTATGATATACTCAATCATGACATGTAGAAACTCTTAGAATAAGTAGTCGAACTACAGAAATTTATAACTAGAAATTGTTACTAGATATCAATAATGATATATATAAATGTGAAGGTTTGTAATGTACAAATTATGACTTTAAAATATTTGGTTGTTGGTTCAAAACAGGAATGTTTGTTTAATGTTAGATTCAATTATGAAGTAACAAAATCATTGGAAACTATAGAAGTTTACATCGTGTACATGTACGATTTTTATTTAATACATGATTGGAGGTTGAAACAATTATTATTTCATTAAAATTAAATTTATTGTAACATAATAAAAAATACACTCTTTAAAAAAATAATTGATTATTATATTATATTGGATATATTGTTGTATTTGCAAATGGATTTGTATTAAGTTTAAACATAAACGTTCTAATTTTTTAAATAAGTTAATATAATTGAAAATAAAATTCTAAAATCTATAGAAATTTGAAATATGAATTGTTATTATAATTTATACATAAATTATATTTATAAATTTTTTTTAAATTCATAATGTTGACAAGAAGTTTTGTAATATTCGTAAATTATTATATTGTTTGTAAATAATATTTACTTATAAATCTCAAATATCCGATAAAATTTAAACATTAATTAACGTTTTTTAAATATATTTAAAAAACATTATGGATACATGATAGATGATGAGTCATCTTCAAATATACTTTATTTTATTTTATGTTAATTTTCTTTAACATTATTTTACATTTATCTTAAAATTTTAAACTCCAAATTATATAGAAATTCACTTTTGAATTAAAAGATATACATGTCTTAAAATATATTATAATTTATATAGTTCTGTATATGAAAATTTAATTTTAAATTAAAAGATATACATGTATTAAATGTTAAAAACAGATTACGTATATCTTATAATTTTAAATAGAAGATTTGTTTCTAAATTATGTAACTTGCCTTATTTGAACCAGCATTATAAATACATGGTTTCATAAACACAATTACATTCATTGTTAAAGAAATCAGCTTCTGTATTCAACACAAAGGTAACAACAATGTTTTAACTTCAATATTAATTTATCATTCATTGTTTTTTTTTTAACGGCAATCATTCATTGTTAGTTAACTTTTGCTTCTCTTATTTTGTTAACTACATGCCTTTACAATTCAATAGAACTTTTCATATGTTAATTTAATATGTAAAAAAGCCTCTTTTTTTAGTTTTTCGGTTTAATATAAAGCAACTGTAATGTTAAAGGATTAGTAATTTACGATTTCAATAAATCACTATGTTTTTATGTGTTTTTTATTTGCAAACAGCAATAGAATGGCAACCAAGCAAGTGGTGTTAGTGAAAAATCTGAAAGCAAAGAAAAGTAACATGACTGTTAAAGTAAAAATAGCAAGTTTATGGAGATTGAAGATGAATGGTACAGAAAACCAAACTTATCGAATTGACATGATATTAATGGACCAAGAGGTAACAATTATTCATATATTTTAAACATTTATATTACATTACATTAAATTAAAATTTGGCTAACTTTTTAACCTTTGTTGCAACAGGGATCTTTTATTTATGCAAATTGTCATCATAGGTTTTTGGAAAAGTTTCAAGAGATGCTAAACGTTGATGGAACAATCTACATAACAAATCCATTTATTGCAAAAGATGATAATAAACAATATGTTGATAATGACTTAAAATTATCTTTGAATGATAAAACAAGTATGGAAAAATGTCTAGATTGGGATGGGCCTAAATTTGTTTTCAATTTTGTGAATTTCAACACTGTTAATGATAAAAGTTTGAAACATGCTACAAAAGTTGGTATGGTTTTTTATACGTTACCAAATTTTTTTTTAAATTCAATTACTAATCATTTATTATTAGTATTTAACAAAAATTTATTTTCCAGATTTCATAGGATGTGTTAAAGTTTGTTACGACTTAGGGTATGTTGACAAGAGAAACGGTTTACAGTCTCCTAAGATAAACTTCAAGCTTCGTAACCTTGAGTAAGTCTTTGTCACATATTAACTTATATATTATATAATGCTTAACGTTTAATATAATATTGTTTTTCATTTTTATATAATAGTGGAGTTGAAATTGATGCAAGTTTGTGGGAGGACAAAGCAGTAGCGCTGTCAAGCTACATGTCTAAAGAAGATCGTGATCCTTATGTGTTTGTTTTGGTGCAATTTGGTGCTATTAACAATTTCCACGGTATTCAATATTTATAATTTAATATTATGTTTTATAGTAACAAAAAAATACAATAATAAACAATAATAAATTACGTTTTTACAATATTTAATTTTATTTTATATTTGTTTAGGTAATATGAGCGTCCAAAACAGATTTGAGGCCTCAAGAGTGTTTATAAACGAAGATGTTGAAGAATTAGTCAGTTTCAAGAACAAGTATTGAAAAAATTTATTAGATTTACATTCTTCAACTAACATTAATAATCTTTAGAACTTTTTTGTCAATTAAAATTTTTTTTCATTATAAATCATAGGTACCTTAAAAAATTTGGTGAAAACGATTCTTCACAATCATCAAATAGCACAACTGGTTCATATATGATTTCAAACGTCGAAGACGCGTTTCTCAACAATGCTGATTTCATACCAATAGTGTCTCTTCCAAGCCGCCTTACTGTAAGTAATATTAAAATTATATTTCATTACCAATTAATTACCAGTAAAATTTAATTGTAAATTGTCATTGTAAATACATTTTCCAGGAATGCAAAGTTATTATCCTTGGCAAAATAACTGAAATTGGAACGGACCTTAAATGGTATTACAAGGGTTGTAGTTACTGCAGATCCAAAGTTGACAAAAAATTTGTTTCATATGAAAGAGACGATGGTAGTATTGGTGCAAAAGAAGTATTTAAATGCACAAATGTTGGCTGTGAAGGAGGTGATGATATTAAAGAAGTTATAAGGTAATGTTGAGTTTTCACAAGATTATATTATTTGTAGAAAATAATTTTAATTTATAAATAATTCCCTATGTACAACAGGTACAGAATATCTTTAAAAGTAGATGATGGATCTGGAAGTATAACAATGACCCTTTTTGATTATGAAGCGGCTAAGATGTTTGGTAAAACTGCTAAGGATTTTGTTGATGAAGAAGAGGAGGTTAATTTTAGATTACATATATGTATTTAATATGTTTAAATAATTAATTTTCGTAAATTTATATTTTAATTATTTTTTTGTAGATGATATACAAAGATCAAGTACCACCTTCGTATCCTAAAGTGTTTGATGAATTAATTGGGAAAAAGTTTGCATTCATAATAAATGTTACTCTGTATAACATTGATCATCCAAATTCTCAGTTTGGAATTTCAATGTTAACAAATGATGAAATCTTGCTTTCAAAAATAAATAAAAAGTGGGATGTCGAAAAGGTAACGTTCATATTTTATTTTACACATAATACTTTTAATGGATAATTCATATAAATTTTTACGTTTTCTTAATAGGTTAAAGCAAAACTCTTAATTGATGGAGATGGTAATATGGAGTTTAAAAATACTAATGAAGAGGTATGTTACAATAGTCTTTGGTAAATAATTAATATTTGAAAAACAACTTTTATATTTTTATATAACTTTCTTACGTTTTTTAAAATGTCAGGATAACATGTCTTCAACTAATCCAAAAGAGAGTGAAGTTTTTGAATTGAAGAAAATTTGTGCTGAAGAAAATGTTTCACATCTAGACAATTCTGAAGATGATGTTTATGAAGTCGAAGGTCCATCATCAATTGGAACTACCAAAAGAAAGATATTGAATGATGAAGATGAAGGACCAAAAAAGAAGTTTAAACTCTTGATTCCTAAAATTGAGAAATAATTTATGTTTTAACCTTTAATGCTTTGTTTTCGTTTGATTTTATATTAGACACTTGAGATTTGAATTTATATTAATTTTTTCATATTCTTAATAAGATGAACAAATTCCAGTTTACAAATATGTTATTCTTATTTATAATGTGTTAGAAATTGCATTGTGTGTAATGTATAGGTTATTTACGTTAATAATAAGAAATTTATTTTTTAAATATGATTTCAAATTTTTGAACATATTTCTATCATTTTCAAAATAAAGCAACAGAATAAATTAACATAGTGATATGATGTAATAAGTCTCAAGGACTAAAGTTGTAATAAGTAAAAGCTAAGTGTCGTTTTGGTAATAGTTCATAGTTTGGTTTGGGCGGGAAAAGTAGTTACAGGTTGTTGATTGTATGGTTGTTATATAGCTGGCTGGCATTTATCATAATAAAAATCATCGATCATATTGGCTAATTTCTTCTTCTGTTGTTGTCTAAACTGTTCGATCCTTATCAATGGTATGATAGCCAGTTTCATTGAATTTTGATGTAAGCTGTGTATTCAGTGTAGTCTAAGGTTTTTATTAATTTCATTATAGGAATCTCATTCTGGTACTGGTGATAACGACAATGAAACACCAATGTCCAATGCCGATAATGCAACGTTATACTTAAAAATATGTTTTTCAATAAGTATAACTGCTTCATTTTTTTATATATATATATATTTTTTTTTACTATTTAAATGGAATGTAATTCTATTAGAATGTTGACATTTTTTTAGAACCAGCATTTTTTTATATAACATATTTAGTTAACTTTATTTAAATCCAATTTAATGCTATTAGAATTTTGTTTTTCTTAATTATATGTGTGAAAAGATTGAATACATTAACTTAACTGTCATTATTATATACTTAGAATCAAACTAGAATTAAAAAAATTTACACGGTTTACTATATTTAAATCTAACTATAATTAATATTTTGTACACGGTTATCTATATTTAATAGGATACTTGAAAGGTTTTTTTTAGGTAATTATAATCTATATATATATACACTTATAATTACCAATGTAAGTACAATCCATTCCTAATACTATTTACTCTTTTAAATTCTCGAAATATACTTATAATTATCATCATCTACTTTACATCTTCTCCAAAATTTGGAAGAATCTTACATAATTTTCCTTGCATTCGTCGTACCCGGAGGTTTGAATTCTCGACGATTTAACATGTAAGTGTATTCTAACTTCAATAATATAATAATCGTGAACAAACATATGGTTATTAAGGTTTCGTTTTTGTTGTTGTTTTTAAATTTGATAGCATATATTATGCTTCTTTATCATATTACATCAATTATATATGATGTTTTATGTTTATTTCAGTTTTTTCACAAATTTAGATGAAGATTATTATATTTAGGTTATAAGGTTTTGGCTGTTTTTATTCCTGTCTTTTTAACAACTTATATTTTGTAATTTCCGATTTTTAAGTTGAATTATTATTTACAAATGTTATATTTTACAATGTAGCTTCTATTATCATGGGGGAGCTTGATTTTGATATACTGTTTTCTGAAATTTTTACACGAGTTCCTGCGAAAACAGTTGGTCGTCTGAAGGTGTTATCGAAGAAATGGTATTATGAGTTGTCGACCGAAAAATTTGCTACTCTGCATCTGAAAATGGTTTCAAAGGCTGAAAATAAAAAATTTATGACTATTGAAGGGTCATCAATAGTTACTTTTAAAACTGTTGTCGGCCAACATGATGCTACATTTAGTAGTAGTATGCAACTAAGGTTTAGCGATTTACAGTTTGTGTCATCTTTGAATGGATTGCTATTGGTCTGCGACAAAAATACCAGTGACTTGATTTTATGGAATCCCACTACAACAGTTTTTAAGATTGTATCTGATAGTGAATCTGGTCATTCCTACAACTATCAACATGATGCTGCTGGATTATTTGTGGATTCATCTAATGACTACAAGATACTACATATAATGCGACGTGGTGCTATTATCACCCCTTATGTCTACTCAAGGAGATCTTCATCATGGAGAGCTTTAGGTGTCTTAGATGAACCAAGGTACAGTACAACTGATTTCGTTTGGTCCAGTGGTACATTCTGCAACAATTCTCTGTTTTTTACAGTCTCAAAGTACTGGTCCGATCATGAATGCTTAATCGTGTCATTTGATGTTTCTCAAGAGACATTCAAAAGAATATCCTTACCAGTAGTTCAACCAAATTTGATTCCTCAGTGTCATATTTTAAGAATTGAGGATACACTTCACATGTTTCTGATTCGAGGTTCCCCTGTTTTGGATGTCGAACTTTGGAAGTTGGATTCATCCAACTGGATTAAGGTATTAACATTCTCAAATGTTCGTCAAGTTAATGTTGATCAAGTCCTGAAGGTTAGAGATGTGCTCAATGCTGGTGCATGGTTCCTGATGGCTGAGTGGGCGCAGTTTTTCGAAGTTTTCATGGATGTTGCTCAACTTGAATATCTTTTTCATGCTGATAGCTTTCGTGGATTAAGAGGAGCGATGTTCTTCGAATCAGTTATTTCACCTTTTGTTTAGTTATCTTTAATGTGTGTTTATGTCTTTTGGAAGTTGTAATGTTTATGTCTATTTTATTTTGTGCTGCAAAACTTATGTTTTCAATGTTTTGTATTACAACAATATCAAGTATTTTATATCAATATTAGTTTAATGTTTTACATATCTTTGCATATGAATGTTATTCTCCTATACACTGTCTTAGTAATTGCATAGTGTATAATGTATAGTTTATTTACGTTACTAATAACAAATTTTATTATTATATATGATTTAAAATTTTCTGAATATACTTCTTTAATGTTGAATATATAGCAACAGAATAAATTAACATATCAATTTTTGTTTTAAAATAGAAACACAATACAATTAACCCATAAAATTAAATTTATCAGCCCATTAAATAATTTGTATTGGGCTTGAATATGTGACAAAAAACAATTCGTTAATTTTGTAGTGCATAATGGGCTTGAATATTTGACAAATAAGCCTTCATTCTAAGTTTACTTTTAGAAACTTTTTTACTAAACATTTAATTCGAATAATTTACTTAAATACCTTTAAGATAAACATATTGTTATAAGTTTTAAATTATAATATTTTAATTTTGGTTCTAAAAGATATATATGTTTAAAAAAGATATGCATATCTTTTAATATTGTAATTTAAATAAAAGATATAGTTTCCAATTTACCTACCAAACCTTAATAGAAAACATATTATAAATACATCTTTTGTGAAACAAAGAATTAATCGTTGTTAGAGTCTCCTCCTGTTCTGCTTAAAGATTCATAAACCAGGTTCATATTCTTCTTATGTTTTTAGTGTTTGAAAAAATCTTAAACTTTCTACTACTATTTTATTTGATTAAAAATTTCGATTAGCAATTAAACATCATTGGCCGAGTAATGTTTTCTGCCAAAGTATGTTTTAATAATTTATTGTTAACAACAATTTGATAAACATTATTTAGTTTGACATTGACTGTGATAAGTTACATATATTTGAATTATATTGTTTTTTATAATTGTTAATGATTGTTTACTTTATCAAATAGTGAAATCATGGCAACAAACCCAATCGTTTTCATCAACGATGTTAAACCAAGGAAAAGCAACACAAGTCTTAGGGTCAGAGTAGCAAATCTGTGGCGTAAAAAGATGAATGGAGCAGAGAACAAAACTTATCGTTTGGATATGATACTTATGGATGAGATGGTCAACACTATTTTCTTTATGTATATATTATAATTTATTCATTAAATAATGACTAACAAGTATTTATTCAATTTTGTAGGGTGACTTTATATATGGAAATTGTAATCACACAATGTTGGAAAGATTTGATAGTATGCTACATCTTGATGAAACAGTTTACATAAACAACCCTTTTATTTCTAAAGATAATACTAAACAACATGTTGACTTTGATAAGAAGATTTCTTTGAATGATAAAACAACTATTGTCAAATGCCACAACTGGGAAGGGCCTAAATTTACTTTTGATTTTCTTTCTTTCAAGATTCTTAATCAGAAAATATTGAAGAATAATACAAAAACTGGTAAGGTTATTTTATTGTCTTTAAAAAATTCATATTATAATTAAGTAATTTCTAATAACAAACATTGTTATATAATTAATTATTATACAGACTTTATAGGGTATGTGAAAGTGTGTTACAACTTAGACTATGTTGACAAGAAGAATGGCATGAAGGCTCCAAAAATAAATTTCAAGCTACGTAACCTTGAGTAAGAATTTGTTTCAGATTAATAAAAATTTTTTGTAGTTACAAATTCTATATAACCTTTTGTATGTTACCTTTTATTAAAAAAACAGTGGAATTGAAATTGATGGAAGTTTGTGGGAGGACAAAGCTGTATCATTGTCAAGTTTCATGTCTAATCCAGATCGTGATCCTCATGTCTTTTTGTTGGTACAATTTGCTACTGTTAAAAATCACCGAGGTAACGAATGTTATAAATTTTTCATATATACAATTTTATTGTTTATTAATGATATAATTTTGTATTATGTATGTAACATGACTGTCAAAAACAGTTATGAAGGATCAAGGGTGTTTATTTATGAAAATATAGAAGAATTATTGTATATGAATTGTTTAATTATTTATTATGTAGGTAACATGAGTGTGACAAACAGTTATGAAGGATCAAGGCTGTTCATTAATGAAGATATAGAAGAATTATCATCTTTCAAAAAACAGTAAGCATTTAAAATGTTTTAATTACATATTTACAATAATTCACAAGTTTTGTGTAACTACATTATACTGAATTACAGGTATCTTCAGAAATTTGTTGATAAAGAATCATCAGATTCATCTAACAGCACTGTTGGTTCATACATGATTTCAAATGTTGAAGATCAGTTTCTTAATCACTATCGTTTTATCATAACACCATTTGTTTCCACTATTCGTATCGTAAGCATTGTTAATAACACAATTATTTATAGTTAAGGAAATATAATTGAATATATGACACATTAATTAAATTTTTACTTATTTTCAGGACACAAAAGTTATTATAGTTGGCAGAATAACTCAAATACCAACAAATTTTCAATGGTACTACAAAGGATGTAACTACTGCAAATCCAAAGTTGAACGGAAATTAGTTTCGTATGAAAAACGTTATTTAAAGGTTGCAGGAAAAGAAGTTTTCAAATGCACAAGTCCGAAGTGTGAAGGTGTTGAGGTTAAAGAAGTAATAAGGTAAAGTTAATACTTTAATTTAATTCTTAATTATAGTATAACATTTACAAAAATTATATGTTTACCAAATAAAGTATATGATAAACAGGTATAGAATGACATTAAAGGTAGATGATGGATGTGGAACTATAATGATGACACTTTTTGATTATGAAGCGTGCAAGCTCTTTGGTAAACCTGCAAGATATTTTGTTCAACAAGAAGAGGAGGTAAATTTTATTAACTATAAACAATTTTTTTTCATTCTTGAATGACAATTACATTATGTATATTAAAATTGTTTTCCTCTAATGTAGATGATTAACAACAATGAAGTTCCACCGTCATACCCTAAGAAGTTTGATGAAATTCTTGGTAAAAAGTATGCCTTTCTGATAAATGTTACTCCGTACAATATTTATAATACACATTCACACTACGGAATAGTAATGTTAACAAAAGAAGAAGGTTTACTTGACTCTATCTGCAAAAAGTGGAACGTGGAAGAGGTAAATATTATGCTTTATTCACTAATTTTACTTATACAAATATTTAAATTTCAATTTAGTCGTTCTTTATTGTAGGTCCAAGGAAGATTCTTAGTTAATGGACCTGCTGATGTTGAGGTCGCAGACATTAATGCGGATGCTGTTGGTCAGAATGAACAAGTTAATGAACAAGTTTGTAACAAGAAAAGATCATTAATATGTATCCCTTCATTTATACCATATTTTTTACATAATTAAAAGCATTTTTTACGTTTTCAGGATACAATGTCTTCAACTAATGCAGCTGCAAGTGAAACGTCTACAATGAACACAAATTTTTATGTAGATGAATTTGGAAATTCAAAACGTCCTGTTGAAGTTGTTTATCAAGTTGACGGCCCTGCAACAAGTACTATTAAGAAACGCAAGAACGTCAATGCAAAAGAAGATGGAACCATGAATAAGAAGATCAATCTGTTCATTCAAACTTAAAGAAATAGTTGATTATTTTACTTCATTTAATTTTATTTGATTTGTTTTCAAGTTTGAGATTATTTCAAGTACTTTTCTTATTTTAAATAACACTTTTGAAGTATTTTTATTATTATTATGATTTTCATTTAAAACTTTTATTGCATATTTCTTATGAATTTGTAGTAACACTATATTCATATCAATGTTGTATATATAACGATTTCTGAATTTTTATTACATCAATTTTTATTAATTGAAATTGAAATAAGTCCAGTAGAATTTTAATTTGGCCCATTATGTCCATAACTTTATCATGAACCCATTATTACTAAGGCCCAAATTAAGTCAACAAAATATTTAAGTCAAAAGACATGTCTTTATCATCAATTGTCTAAACCCCTTCCCTCTTTTGTTACTCGCTGATATGAATGATCAACACCATTGCTTCTTCAAGTGAACAACATTGTACCGATTTTCAATCTTTGTTTTAACATTATCATCATATTATATAACAATCAGGTATTATTATCGTTTCTACAAGTTTAACAATTATAATTTCCATTTTAGGGTTTCAATCGAAAAATACATTGTATATTTAGTTGATTTAGTATTTTTTAACATTGTTAGTTAGTTTTATAATTTGTATACAATATTCATCTAATATTCAACTGTATCTTGAATTGTATGATTAATTAGATGATGAATTATTTGTTTTTTTTAATTAGGGTTTTATTTTTTCTTTACTTAATGATGATTAAGTCCAGTTATATACAATTTTAAGACAACATATTTCTTTTGTATTGGTAATATTACAGTAATGTACATGTTTGATGAATTTATTAGTATTTTGTTTTAACTATAAAGTGCACATAATATGTATTCAAAATGGCAATGTAATGCAGCGAAAACGGCACATAATAATCTTTCATATAACATCATAAAATTAAGTGAAACTGTAGCTTATTACTTTCTATTCAACACTCTAAGTTTTCAAATATAAATTTTGCCTCATTATTTTGTTTTACAGGAATATAAACACAAACTATAACAAAAATGATTAAAGGCTTCTTCAACCCAATCCCTGTGAACAATGCGTCCTCTTTGGTATTCAACACTTTAATGGATTACAATCTTATTCAAAAATTTTATTTTTATTATAACATATTAATAACATTTTTTATGATTTAAATCTTTAACAGAAGCTCCCTGCAAGTTACAAGTTATTACATGAGCAACATCACTTCCCTGTAGGTCCTGTTATGATAATCATGGATAATGAAATGTATTGGCCTGCAACAGTTGAACATAAATCTGGGTCATTTCATATCTCAACTGGATGGAACAAAGTAGTTAATGATCTTGGGATTAAAATATGGGATTTTGTTGTATTCGAATTGATTGAACATGTTACTTTAAAACTTACCCTTTTAAAGTCAGTTCAAACAAAAGATGTAGGCAACAAATTCCCTTTTTGGTTTATAATACCTGCATCAAAAAAGATGGTAACTCTTTACTTTTCATTAATTTTATTAACAATGTTAAATTTGTTCAAGTTACTAATATTTTTATTTTTTGCATTGTAAATATATAGAATTTGCCTGATGATTATATCGACCATCATTTCAACAACACTAAGTTGCCACATCAAATTGTCATACATTTTGGAGATGTGTTTAAATGGACTGTAAAACTGCAGTTTCTTAACATCGGATATTTTTTTACTGATGGTTGGAGTACTGTTGCTAATGATCTCAATTTATGCATTGGCGATTTTCTTATGTTTGAAAAAGTGAAGGATTATGAATTCAACTTAGATCTGTTTCGCGAAGATGGACAGTGGGTCGACCCTCATAATTTAGGGAATGAAGATATTCAGCTTCACTTCGAACTTTCAGATGAAGTAATTGAAATTTCAAGTGACTCAAGCAATGATGATGATAGTATATCTGAAAATTCTGCTCCTGATTATGAAGTTATAACAAAACTGACATATAAGTTTGTAAGTTTGTACTACTTAAGGCAACTTATCCGTTAAATTATATTTACTTTTGTTGTTTGCTTTATAATTTTGACATATAAATTATATTTTAATGTTTCTTATAAAAATTTTGTAGCGTTTTCCAATACCGTTTGCTAGAGATTGTGATTTTCAGAATGTTGACATCTTGCGAGTTGAAGGTGTAAATGGAAAAACTGTTTTTCGGGAATTACGTTCTGAACGTTCTGGTTCTCAAATAAGATATGCTATAACAGAATGGAAGTCTACAATGGAAAAGCTTGGTTTAAAGAATGATACGACTTATAATATTATGTATTTCCAAAGGCAAGGTAGGTTGGTATTTTCACATCCTTAGTCAGAAGATATATGTTTATATGTTTGGGTTTTAGAAGTTGGAATGTTACCAAGTTTTGTGTATTGACAGTTGTCGTATATGTATGCAAGGTTTATATGATGAAGGGGATTAAAACATATGTCGTGTTTTTTCTATGTATTAGAAATTGATTAATCGTTAATATAAGTTTTTCTATGTTTGTTTATTTTGAATTTTTTTTCTGTTAATTTGTATTTTCTATACATATTTCAATTTTCTTTAACTAAGGTGCCATCCTTTAGTTACCAATTGAGTTATCTTTACCACTTTTACGTTAATTGTGTTATGAATTTAATTGTGTTATGAATAATTTATAACCATTCCAAAACCTGACAAAATCAGACTACATTAAGGTTATCACAATTACAAACACAAGTAATGGTTTACGATTACCATGATTCTTATTTAATGGAATCAAAATTAACACAATCTATTATAAAATACAATTTGCTGTCGAAAAAATATATTTAAAAAATTAACACAATCTATTTAAGCATATGTTTGTTTATTTTCATTACTGCCATATCTTTCGTAATAATCATTTATCAAACAATATCTTCTAGAAACTCTAATCTTTTAACTAATTTAAAAATTCATACATATCTATTACATATTTTATATAATAGTTTCTTTATTAATGAATAAAATATTTGTTACCTTACATAAATTACTTTTATATATATAATTCTTTCTTTCAAAATAAACATAAAACTTTATACAAAGTTTAGAACCTTAATCAAACCTACGGTGGAAAGTTGGAACAACCTCAAGGTAATGTTTTTAATATAATTTGTATGAATAAAACACATGGTTTTCCATTCTATATTCTAAGTTACAATATTAGAAATAAAAGACATAGTTCTGATTAAACAATTCTGTTTCAGCAATACATAATTCACCTGTGATCGTATATACTTAGCTCAAATCCAATTAATGTATCCAATTGTCAAACAAAATAATATTGTTTTGAACTGATTTATATGATAAAACACAATTATTCTATAATCTTTGCATCTATATACAGCTTCATATATTTTCTATTATAAACAGGATAATAATATTTTTAACAAAACTTTAGTTCATACTTTAAACATGCCATACATACATCATTATATTTACTTTTTATGTACATGAAATTAATAAAATTATTTTGTAATATTTGTGCAAATTCACGTTGTTTAATTGATATACAAAAGGATATGACAAAACGAAGACTTAAAGACCGTTCAAAAAGTAAAGAACTAATATCAAGGTCAAATACATTAACAGGTAATTTGTTATATTTTTTCAAATTATTTGCACTTTTATTTTGTTTATTTTGTTTAAAGTACGTTTACTTTTAAACTTTTCAGCTACTCATGGCGCTAATAGACGTCAACTTAGAAAGATGATTCTTGATAAAAAAAAACAACGAAGAGTATTACAAAAAAATGTGGAAACGTCTTCATCACTTCCGGTTTCATTAAGTGTCCCTGGTATTTTATGTCAATTTTGATTTTATATTTACCAAATATATTATATAATTTGTGTTGTTAGAAACTTAATTTATTCAACAATTGCAGCTTCAGTTAACGATGCAGCTCATAGACGTAAAATTAGAAAGATGATTATTAATAATAAGAAAGAAACAAAATTCTTAAAAAGCATTGCTCAAACTGGATCATCCAATTTTATACAAAATTACTTGAACAAAATTAATCAATCAGAAAAAGGTAAATATTTTTTTTTTTCTAATTTTTATCAGTAGGAGCTTCTTTTATATAAATAACATGTAAAAAAAAAATTACAGTTCATGCTGCTGCTATTAAACGTCAAATGCGAAAACAAATTATGGATATAAAAAAACGGAAGAGATTTGTTCAAATGAATCCACAAATTTGTCATCAACAACAAAAAATTCCAGACGTTAATACTCCTGCTCATAGGCGTCAATTGAGAAAGACAATAGTTGCTAATAAAAAGCAACAGAGATTATCACAACTTCAGTTAAATCAACGTGAAGAAGTTGCACAAGAAGTAATAAAAGGAGTATCTCGTGGTAATTATAAATTCATAATTGCATTAAAAAATATTCATTTTGATAACAAAAAAATAATTTTTGCCTTCTTAATTTAAACAGAATATTTAGACCATGGAGATCAAGTTATTATATGTGAATTGTGTGAAGCAAAGTTGTGGAAGAAGGAGGCCGCTAACAAGAGAAAAACAATGGAAAAACAAAGTTATTCAATATGTTGTGGATATGGTAAAGTCGTACTTCCGGTATTAAAAGATGCAAATCCTCAATACCAATTGTTATTTAAAGGGTTGGATTCAAAAAGCAAATATTTCTTAAATAGTATCAGACGTTTCAACTCAATGTTCTCTTTTACTTCAATGGGTGGTAAAGTTGATGAGAAACTTAATAAGGGAAAGGCGCCATGCATTTACAGATTAAGCGGTCAAAATTGTCACAGCATTGGTAGCCTACTTCCAAAAGATGGAACAACTCCCAAATTCTCTCAACTTTACATTTACGACACAGAAAATGAAATTTCTAACAGGCAGCAAATTTTCAGGTATTAATATATTTATATATTTCAATTATGTATTTTATATTTGTAATTTAATTACCTTTAATAATTACATTACATATTTTACAGGGATCAAAACAATAAGTCAGCAAAGATTGATAAAAAGTTAGATCTTGAACTTATACAAAAAATAAAAACCATGTTAGATGCTGAAAATGAGTTGGTAAAAACATACAGAATGGTCCGCGATCATATTCATCAAAAACCAGAAGTTTCTCTCAAACTTAAACTAATTTGTAATCGAGAAAGAGATGGACGAACATATAACTTACCAACTTCATCTGAAGTTGCTGCTCTTATAGTTGGTGACATCACTGATGCTGCACATAACAGAGACATTATTGTTGAAAGTCACTCAGAAGGTTTGCAAAGAATTAGCGAATTACATCCTTCTTACCTTGCTTTACAGTATCCAATTCTTTTTCCTTATGGCGATGATGGTTATAGAATTGACATACCTCATAGAGATGGTATCATAACAACAAAGAAAATACCACCAAAATGTACCATGAGAGAATTCTTTGCTTATAGGATACAAGACCGAAATGAAGGTTATTCGCTAATTCTGAATGCAAGAAAATTGTTTCAGCAGTTTTTGGTTGATTCTTACACCATGATTGAAAGTGAAAGGCTGGTATATATTCTTTCTCAACAGAAACATCTAAGATGTGACTCATATGAGAATTTGTATAAGATTGCAAAAACTGGTGATGCTGATTTAAGTAAAACTGGTAAACGAATTGTCCTACCATCTTCATTTACTGGTGGTGCACGGTACATGCAACAAAACTATTTAGATGCCATGGCATTGTGTAAATGGTACGGTTATCCAGATTTCTTTATCACGATAACCTGTAACCCAAAATGGCCAGAGGTTAAAAGGTTTCTTCAAGATAAGACAATTCAACCTCAAGATAGACCAGATATCTTGTCAAGAATATTTAAGCTTAAACTAAATGCAATTATAAAAGATTTAAAAAAAAACGAATTTTTTGGAGCTATAAATGCAGGTAATTACAAATACATTTTACACTTTCAACATTGGCTTTTTTACAATACTATATACTAACAACATTTATTCTGTGATTATAGTTGTTTACACTGTTGAGTTTCAAAAGCGTGGATTGCCTCATGCACACATTTGCTTATTCTTAAAGGCGACTGATAAAGTAATAACTCCAGATCAAATTGATTCTTTTATTTCGGCTGAAATCCCATGTAAAGTAAAAGACCCTGAGCTTTATGATTTGGTTGCTGAGTTCATGATCCACGGACCTTGTGGACCTGCTAATTTTAAATCGCCTTGCATGGTTGACAAGAAATGCTCAAAAGACTTCCCAAAAAAAATACAGCCTGAAACAGCAGTTGATGATAATGGTTTTCCAGTTTATAGAAGGCGCGATGATGGATTGACAGTAACAAAGTCAGGAGTTGCATTAGATAACAGATATGTTGTGCCATACAATAAAAGCCTTCTAAAGCGTTATCAAGCTCACATCAATGTAGAATGGTGCAACCAAGGTGCTTCGATCAAGTATTTGTTCAAATATATAAATAAAGGACCTGATCGAGCATCACTTGCCTTTACAACTGATGAAGACGACGCACACCAACCGCAAGCGCGTAATGAAATAAAAGAATACTATGATTGCAGGTATGTCATCATTATATTATCTAATTTAACAACCATACCATTTAAAATAACCGTAATTTTTTTACATTGTATTTTATAAACAGTTATTAAGCAATTACAATAAATAAAATACTTTACTTTGTTTATACATCATTCACATTATAATAACAAAATCGATTGTTATCTGGCCCATTATCCTTTTGCAGGCCCAGTTACATATCACTTCAAATTTCACTTTCATCACTATTAAGAAAAATGGACTTAAATATGTTCTAGCCCAATTAAATGTTTTAGCACACTTATACAACAACAACAACTTGATTTATATCATTTTCGGATAAATATATATATAAATATTATGTCTATGATTTTCATTTACATTACCAATAAACCAAAACAAATACGATTTGTTATTTTAACAGTTCAATTTCATTAACAAATTGTTGTTTTTTTTTCTAAGGTATGTATCGGCCTGTGAAGCGTCTTGGAGAATTTTTTCTTTTGATGTCCATTACAGGTATCCTTCTGTTATGAGACTTCCGTTTCATCTTCCAAATCAACAAAAAATTGTATTTGGTGCAAATGAAGATGTTGACAATGTTTTAAGTAAGCGTAGTGTCGCTTCTTCTATTTTCTTACAATGGATGGTTATGAACCAAAAAAGTTCAGTTGCACGTACGTTAACGTATGCTGAGTTTCCTACTAAGTTTACATGGATAATTCCAAAAAGATGTTGGAAGGAAAGAAAGTCAGCTTTCTCAACAATTGGTAGAGTATATTCAGTGCCTCCTTCTTTGGGTGAACCTTATTTTCTACGAATTTTGTTAAACATTGTTAAAGGTCCCCAATCATTTGAAGAAATCCGAACTGTCAACAGTAAACTGTATCCAACTTTCAGAGATGCATGTTATGCAAGAGGACTTTTAGACGATGATACTGAATATGTTGAGGCAATTATAGAAGCAAGTTTTTCTTCTGGCGCTTCTTATCTCCGTTATTTGTTTGGAACGCTTCTTACATCTGAAAGCCTTTCACGTCCTGATTATGTTTGGGAACAAACATGGAAATTCCTTGGAGAAGATATATTATACGAAAGGCAAAAAAGATTTCCAGGTTTATACTTATTCTAAATTTAATGTACAAATAACATCATTTTATTAAAACTTTTTCTCATAAATTGGTTTTTTTTATTTATATTTATATTTTTTATAACTTTACTAAAATTTTATATTTAATTCAATCAGGTACAGTCATTCAAGAAGAAGTCATCAAAAGTCTAACTCTTTTGGAAATTGAAAAATTTCTACGTCGAAATAACTCTACATTACAAAGATATAAATCAATGCCCTCTCCAAATACAAGAGCATTGTCAGATATTGATAACAGATTAATCAATGATGAGTTATCATTTGACAAACAACTTCTGCTTAATGAATTCAATATGCTAAAACAGTCATTGACTTCAGAACAACAACAAATCTTTGATGAAATTACCAATGCAGTTGAAAATAACACTGGTGGGGTTTTCTTTGTCTACGGATTTGGTGGCACAGGAAAGACTTTTTTATGGAAGACACTTGCTTCATCAATTCGCAGTAAAGGTGAAATCGTTCTAAACGTTGCTTCAAGTGGAATTGCATCTTTATTAATGTCAAGAGGGAGAACCGCACATTCAAGATTTCATATCCCTATTATCATTAATGAAGATACCATTTGCAATATAACACCAAATAGTGATGAAGCAAATCTTCTAAAGAAAACCAAGCTAATCATTTGGGACGAAGCACCAATGGTACATAAACATGCAATTGAAGCCCTTGATCGTACAATGAAAGATATTTTCTCTACACGTACCAATTCAGCTTCACAACTTCCCTTTGGTGGTAAAGTTGTTGTTTTTGGGGGAGATTTCAGACAGATATTACCTGTTGTTCAAAACGGTAGTAGACAAGATATTGTCAATGCATCTTTAACTTCATCAAAGTTATGGTCACAATGCAAGCTCTTAAGATTAACAAAGAATATGAGACTTGCAATTGGTTCAGAACTGTCAAATGTTGAAGAAATCGAACAATTTGCTCAATGGCTACTACAAGTTGGTGAGGGAACGGTTGGAGATCCAAATGATGGAGAAGCAAACATTAAGATACCAAATGATCTGTTAATTTTAGATTCATCTGATCCAATACAAAGTTTGATAGACTTTGTTTATCCATCTCTTCTTCAACAACTTGCCAATCAATCGTACTTCTCTGAAAGAGCGATTCTTGCTCCAAAAAATGATATTGTTCATGAAATAAATGACAGATTGACAGCTTTGTTCCCAGGTGAACAAAAAGAATATCTTAGTTCCGACAGTATCTGTCCGTCTGAGACTTTAAATCCTTTTCAAGAACTTTTGTATTCCCCTGATGTACTTAATAATCTTCAAATATCAGGTTTGAAACTTTTTTATTTTACAATTCTTATTTGTTTTATATATTAATTATATTTTTTTTCCAGGTTTGCCTAATCACAAGTTGGTTCTAAAAGTTGGATTACCGGTAATGCTTTTACGTAACCTTGACCAACAACAAGGACTTTGTAACGGAACCAGATTAAGGATAACAACACTTGGAAGACGAGTTCTTCAGGCTGAGGTTATAACTGGTGGCAATATTGGAAGAAAGATTTTTATTCCAAGAATAAACATGATACCATCAGACACCAAAATTCCTTTCAAATTCCAAAGAAGGCAGTTTCCTTTATCAGTGTGTTTTGCCATGACGATCAATAAAAGTCAAGGACAATCGTTGTCCAGAGTTGGCCTTTATTTAAAAGAACCAGTATTCACACATGGTCAGCTTTATGTTGCCTTATCAAGAGTTAAAAGTAAAGATGGCATCAAGTTGTTGATTCTTAACAAAGAAGGGCAACCGCAATCAGAAACCAAGAATGTTGTTTTCAAAGAAGTTTTTTCATATTTGTAATACAACTTTACATTGTTTCTACTTTTTAATATTTATACGCTCTGATAGTCTCTGTCAAACCGAGAAGCTTAATGAGAAGTTTGATGAACGATTGGTATCGCCAGATGTTTTGAATGGTCTTAAGTTATCAAGCATACCAAACCACCGTCTGTTTTGAAAGTTGGTGTTCCTATAATGTTGCTTAGGAACATTGATCAGAAAAGTGGTTTGTGCAACGGCACAAGGTTGCAAGTTGTTAAATTGGGTAAACGTGTCATATAGGCTAAAATAATTTCTGGCACTAATATTGGTATGCAAACATTTAAACCAAAAATTAGTTTGTCTCCTTCTGATAAAAAGATTCCTTTCAAGTTTAATAGAACACAATTCCCAATTGCTTTGTGTTTTGCCATGACAATAAACAAGAGCCAAGGACAGTCCCTATCCAAAGTTGGTTTGTATTTAAAAGATCCAGTTTTTTCTCATGGTCAACTCTATGTTCTTGCTTTGTCAAGGGTAAAGAGTACATACGGGTTAAAGATACTAATACTCGATAAAGAAGGCATCGTTAAGAATGAAACGTCAAATGTTGTCTACCAAGATATATTTACAAATTTATAATTCAGCATTTTTTATTCAGACATGACAATTGTTTCGTAAATTATTTTTACGTTTACTACTACATTAACGACATTCGATTATTTATGTTTATTTACATATATTTTCGAATTTGCCTATTATTTTCTTTGTATTAGTTAGCTGAATTTAAAAGTTTTCTAATTTTTATATAATCATTTTACTTTAATTTATAAATATCTAAATATTTACATATATTACCTTCCATAATATATCTTCTTGGTAATCGTTTCCATATCATCATTATACTTCTGAATACTCTTTTGCTTCACCATCTAACAATTCACAAACTTACAATGTATATAATAATACCTCTTTTTCTTATCGCCGATCACACTCATCATTCTTCCAAACATCCGCATCTCTGTCATCACCGAACGATTCCTCTTCTCAAAGGTAAAAACCCTCTTTTTAAAGCTCATGCATCTTAAGATTTTTCTTTAATCGTTGTTTTAGTTACTCATTTATTGTAATAATAATCGTTAAGTAGTTTTGTTAGGTATAAATCTGTAACCTAAAATTAGGTTTAAGCTCGATAAACAGTAATTTCAAATCGTTTCGTTATCCTCTGTTTTTTAATCGTCAGTTACCAGGTTTATGTATATTCTTAGTTAATGTTATTTGTATTTTTGCTTTTATTATTGTTTATTAAAGGATAGTGTATAAATAACATCTTTATAAAGATTCATTGTTTTCATTGTTATTATATGTTGGTATGTTTATGCTCTGTTTTTAAAGTTGATTTAGAAATTTAGTAACTTTTAAGCTATGTTTCTGTTTTTTACAAATTAGTACCTTTATGATCATCAGGTTACCAATTATTAGTGTTAGTTCATGATTATTGAGTATAATCTTTTAATATGTATGTTTTGCAATACACACTTTAGTTAATCATTATTATTTTATGCTTATTGTCAATTGTTTTTTATACACGATTAGTGAGTTATGTTATGTTTTTTTTATGTTTCAACCAACATTAAGCAAAATAATTTAGTATTTTTACATTGTGATAACAACAGGTGCATATTGTTGCTGTTGAAAATGCTTTATGGTTTCTATGTTGAGTCTGAAAGTAAGAGTAGGGCGTGTTTGGTAAGATATCTAACGTTTCTCCCGTATTTTGACTATAATTCAACTTATTATGCTTATTTAAATAATTCTATATTTATTTTATTTTGTTTTCAGCCCCTGCCTAAGGACTATAGTTCTTGGATTAAGAAATTCAATTATCCGGTAGGTAACACGGAAATTAGAACTTTGGATTCACAGGTGTTTGTGATTAAAATTATGGAACTTAATGGTACTTATTATTTATACAATGGATGGAGAACAATGATTCAAACACTAAATTACCCATCTAAGTGTAAATTTGTGTTTCAACATATTGCAAACCAAAAGTGTTTTAGAATGATAAGTTTCTATCAAGACGCAGTTTGTGCTCCTGGTCCGTTTTTCTATTGCAGGCTTGATGACCCATTCAGTGAATATAAGCACCGTCTTGTATGTCTTATTATCAACTTAATATGTTATACATTAAAATTCATACAATATTTATTACTCTATTAACATTACTGTTTTTCTATTTCAGCATATAAGTAATTTGATTTTGCATGGAAAGTTCAATAAACTACTTCCAGTTGAACCAGTTGTTATCAAATCATTCCCAGATCATGAATTCCTCTGTATGATTAATGTAGAAGATGGTCATGTTTATTTCACCAAAGGATGGTCTTATATCAGGAAACACCTTTCATTAACTCGTCAACATCTCATTGTTTTTGAGATGATTAACGATGTTACTTTTCACATGTCTCTGTTTCTTAAGAATCAACTTACACCTCCTCCAGATATGTGGGTCTATGATGTGAAAAAGGAGTACGATGAAGATGTTAATGATGATGAAGATGTTAATGATGATGAAGACATAATAATTATTTCGGATGATAACAGCCAAGAGGAAGATTTAGCAACACCTATGGATGTTGATGCTGAGGAGGATGTAGGTGTACCAGTTGTTTTCATAGTTGATAATCATTTTGTAAGTTTAACTTCTTTATTTCCATTCATTTTAATACATGTTAATATATTTTTTATTAATATGCCATACATTGTTATTTTTATAGAGGATGAAGAAGTTATGGGCGATTGACAATGGTTTGAATATCAAAAGGAATTTAAAAATTACTGATGGTGATGGTGGTGTATGGTTAGCATCTGTTGGTTTTGAGCAGTCGAGTGGAAATGACCGTTACAACATTAAAGGTATGTCTTCCTTTGCTGCGGACAAGAAACTGAAATCTCGTGATGCAATGCATTTTCTATTTTTCAATAAGAAAGGTCTCTTCAAGCTATCTCATGTTGTAAAGGCTGCTGATCGTTAGGTTTGTTTTGTGGTTGGTACTTTTGGTTGGATGACAAACTTAGAAGTTTTAGTGTTTAAAATGATTAACTGTTATTAGTTAACTACTTATCCACGTTTTTACTTTTGTGACTTAGTAATTCGTGGTTTTTGGATTATATATATGTATAAACACACTATTATTTTTGGTTGCTTTTCTAATGTAATTAATCCTATTTATAATTTTGATTTATTTTTGCTATGACATTTGATGCAGCTGCTACTTTTATGCAGTTCTTGCATACCAAAATGTCATGTTTTTTATCATAAAAGTCATTAGAAAAGATAATACAGTTTCCAGGTTTTCGGCATAGCCAATTGACACCCCGGATGATTTGCTGCATATGAATACTCATATTATTCACCTCATTTTGTATCCTAAGTTGTTACGTATGTGCAGCTGCTTTTGCAGCCATGAAAATCTTTATTATGCGGCAGTTGTGAAATATTCGTTATGATTTTTCGTGGTTGTTTTTATGTTCACATTTGATAGTTATGTAAAACTTAGGTTAGGAACTTGCAACCTAAATTTGACTTATATAAAGTCAAACAGTAAATATCTTCGTATCATATTCTACTACCAACTTCTTAAACCAATATGCATGTAAAAACTGATTGTAGCAAAATTTTTATTCTACTTTTCGCCAATATAATCTTTAGTAAAGCATGTATTAAATATTATGTTTCATTTTACTTCTGCGTGTAGTGGATATCTCTTATGCGGAAGGTAAACAGGTTGCAAATTATGAAATTAAAAAACCACTCGAAACGTTTTCGTTCGGTTTTAATAGTAAAAATTGTCAAACAATTGTCTCCTTATGTGTTAACAAATCCATATAATTTATATTATGTTTTATTTAAACCTTTTACGTAAAATACGTGACATAACAAATCCATATAATTTATATTCTATTTTATTTTATCATTTTACGTAAAATACGTGACATTCACCCCCGGGAAGCTCCCGGGTTATTTGCTAGTATAATAATATATCTAATGTTGTAATTTTCGTCTTCGAAGCTTTCATTGTTGACAAGCAACATCAGTCAACACTATGTGTTAATTTGGACTTCAAATAGGCTTTGTAACCTATAACAAAAGTCGAGTGGATTATTTTATTTAATGTTTTAGAGTTTTATATATTTAAAGTAATATTTTATATGATTGTTTTATTCTTATATTGCAACTACAAGTTATTAAATATTCCAATTTACAACCTTTCAACTTTCATTATTGGCATTTGAACGTTTTAAAATGACAAGATACATTGGAAATCTACTACACAAAATCTATATATTAACATCAATTTGATATATATAATGTTATATGGTTATAAATTATGCATTGGATTACGATTACAAAAAACTCAATTTTTAAACATATCCAAAAGTCGGCATAAATAGCAAATGTTCTACTATATCTATTAAAATTCTTTGTTTTTGTTTTTAGGGTTTTAACTTATCAACAACTTTAAAAAAAGTATACTATTATACATATTAATGCATTTAATATCAATTTTCAGGGATGGCAAAAATCAAGACTGATGGGTATACCCATAATTCGAAGCATCTGAGATGGTATACCAAATATTTGACGGGTCATTAATTGGAAAAAAAAAATATTTGACGGGTGTGGGTAGGGTATAGTATTATGTGACATCCTAACTAATTACCCACACCTATATTTAGATTTATCGAACAATATACCCTAAAGATATAAGCCGAAAACTTTTAACTTTTGTTTTTTATATAATTTCTTTAATAATTGTTTAGTAGTGTTTAATTCTAATAGCTTCATTATTTCAAAATGAAATTTCTTTTGGAATATATATTTTGATTACATTATCTATATTTATGTGCTACAAAATAAGAAATTATTTTTTAGAGATTACTAATATAGTATATTTATATTCATAAGTATTTTAAATATATTTATGGTGACCATAAGTATATTATTTTTCATAATTTAAAATATAGTTAGATATAAAAAAATTAAAAATGTAAGGGAACTAAAAAATATATGTACATGAAGGTCTCCAGGGAGAGGTTTTAAAACATTAACAGGTATACCTGATACTCGACATATAACTAACTATCTGAAGGGTAATAGGCCAGGTATGGGTATGAAATTAGCCATACCAAACCATTTATATCCATATCAATTTTGATAAACAAGCATAAGGTTGTTTAAAGATTACAGGGTAGGTTCGCACTTAATATCATTATGGTTAACAACTAAAATCCTATATTTTACTATTTAAGTATCTGTTTGGTATGAGGTAAAAGAATGAGTGAATGAATGAAATGGACAAGGTAATAGAATGAACAATGTAATGGAATTGATCATTACCATTTCATGTCTTGTTGGTTTGTCATGTGGGAAATGGGAATGAAACAAAGTATTACTTATGTTTTTTCCAGGCAGTAAAAGAAAAAGGATAAAATCGGTGGGGAGTGGCAGTGGTGGGTGGTGGTTAGTGGCGGTGATGGTGGATGGTGATATGTGGTGGTGGTGGGTGGTGGTGATGGTGACAGGCAGCGATAGTGGGCGGGTAACTTTGGTGGGTGGATGCAACGGTGGTGGAGGGTGGTGGTTAGTGGCGGTGATGGTGGGTGGTAGTGGTTGATGGAGGCGATAGTGGGTGGGTGACAATTGTGGCTAGTGGGGTGACGACGACGATGGTAGGTGGAGGTGGATGGCGCTGGTGGTGGGTGGCAGCGGTGGTGGGTGGTGATGGATGACGATAATGGTGGGTGGGTGAAGGTTGTGGGTGTCGGGGGCGGTAGGTGGAGGTGGATGGCACCAGTGGTGGGTGGTGGCGGTGAAGGGTGACGGTGGCTGTGGTAGGTGGTGGCAACGAGGGTTGGTGACGGCATTGGTGGTGGTTACGGTGGTAGGTGGAGGTGGATGGGTGACAGTGGTAGATGGTGGCGGCGATGAAGGGTGGAGTTGGTGATGGTTGGTGGCGGCCGGGTGGTGGGTGGCGGCAGTGATGGTGGGTGGCGGTGGTGGGTGATTGTGTTGGTGGGTGGGTGACGGTGGTGGTGGTGGCTGTGGTAAGTGGTGGCGACTAAGGTGGGTGGCGGCGTTGGTGGAAGTTGCGGTGGTAGGTGGAGGTGGATGGCGCCGGTGGTGGCGGCGGTGGAGGGTGGAGTTGGCGATGGTTGGTGGCGGCAGGGTGGTGGGGTGGCGGTGGTGGGTGGTGACAATGGTGGGTGTGTGTGGTGGTGGGTGGTGACGATGGTGGTTGGTTGTGGTGGTGGGTGGTGGGTTTTGGTGGTGTGGATGAAATGTGAAAACGGGATGGAATGAAAAAAAAAGCATCTTAACATCTGAATATCCCAAGCTCAGTCTCTCGAGCAGCGTCTTGAGTCTTGGTGGACTGAGACTCTTTGCTCCTCTTCGGATAGCCGGGGCCCGACTTTGATTTCCGATTTCAATGTCAGCTCCAGATGGTGATGAATCGAATGACTTTGAGGGAATGGAATGTCTTATGAAATAGATGATTCCATTTCATTGACCAACCAAACACACAATATTTCATTACCTCGAAATGATTAATTTTGTTCCACCTTCTACTTCAGCATACCGAACACTACCTAAGTATATATCATCTGAATGTATCTCTGGTTCTAAACTATACCATTTTTTTAAACAAATATTAACATTATGTTAATAAAAACTGACAAACCTTACAAGTGGGAGGCGGGTAAACGGGCCAAAAGTTGCGCTGCTACCCCCTTTTGAATAGAAAAACCCACTCTATTAAAAATAAAATTAGGTCCTTCGTCGCTGAGGAGTTACTCTGCATCACCTTTTGAACTCTTTTTAAGAATTGGATTACTTCGGGGGCTAGACCTCCAAATGAGTCAAAATCAAATGGCACAAAGACGTGTTGGTTCTCCAGACAGACAACTTCATGTTTGACAACTTTTTGGGATTATGCTCTCAAGGCTGCTTGCCCTGCTACAAACCCCAAATCTCAAAGTCCCACCAACGGAGACACACTTGTGAGATCAACGCACGCATGTTTGCCTTGTGCCCACCCGAACACGAGGACATCTAATGGCCTTAGGGTAGACCGCCCTTCTAGGGGGTCCGTCAAAAAGTTAATTGGGCTTCTTTCCTAACCGAAATCACTGCCCTTCGTAAAACGTCCCATAAAATATTCCTGACCAGATCATGTTTATATTTAAATCCGGGCAGCTCTAAATTCTTAATTGCTTAGTATTTATTCAGTGCTTGTATACATAAAGTAAAACCTCTAAATACTAATAAATGAGCAAAAATGTATTTGAGAAAGAAGTATAAAACACAAAAGACTCTTAGTGAAAAGGAATAGGTTCCATACTAAAAGAGTACCATAAAAGTTATACGGTTTTAATTAAACATATTTAGACATTCTAGATTTCGATCTTTTGACTGTACATAATGCATTGGATCTAAGTTATAAAATAAAATTTTTAATTCACAAATTTACATGGGCAGTATATATCAAAAGCCGTGTCAAGAACACAAATTTGACTTGGATTACAAATTCTTTTTGAAACTCAAATTATTCTAATGGATAATCATTTTACAAGACAAAAAAGCTACTACGATAATGGCTGCAACTGATTATAATACAACATTTTTTAGCTTTTCTAGCAAAGCATAGTGTTAAATTATGCATAATAATTAAAGGTTGAAATAAATGGTTGCATGTGTAATAAAATATCCATTCCGCGTACGAAAACCCATTTTTCATTTTACACTGCTTTTGAAAACATACAACGTTCTAGTCCATAAAATATTCTTTTACAAAATTATTTAACCTAATCAAGCATTGATCACTATATATCCATCAGGTTATAGTTAATCATTTATTTGTTAGATGGTGCATTACTTCATAAGCATGGAGAATTTAATCTAGCTTTTAAAAGTTATTTTAAAATACGTGAGTGGCTATCTCAGATACGCACAAATAGCCTCCGAGTGTATAGTCAGAGTTAATAGATAAAGGCATAGGAATACCTGTGTTAAAGAGTAATAAGAGGGAACCTTACATAGCAATGTAAATATAATATATAAAGTACTTAATAGCGTTTCCGCCTTCGCCACCATCACACCACTTTCTTTGAGCATCAAGACTACTAATTGATCAAACCCAACATTATGCATATTCTTACCAATCTAATAATCCATACATTGTTATTCATGTATCATAATGACTTATAGGCTCTTATCAGTGTAGAAACTGTGCGTAGATTTCTGACACCCTATGACACACGTAAAAACGTATTCTTAAAAGAAACGTATAACCAATGTAAATATAATATAAAGTAAAAAAAATTAAAAATCCTATTGGAGAGTCAAATTAGCTTGATACGATTCAATTGCAATGGGTAATTAAGAGACATTCGATTAAAATAGACCAATGCGAGACCCTCGACAATTTCCACATTGACCGTGACCAGCAGAGATCATTTGTTCATAAGTAATCCAGTGCTTCTTAAATGACCAACGCGGTTTTTGGGCTTAGTTGGCTGTGGAGCACATAAAAACTCCACAGTTAAGCGTGTTTAGGTGAAAGTACTTCCAGGATGGGTGACCCCCCGAAAAGTTTCCACCAAAACAACCAAAGAAACAGAGGAGGCCTGAGCATCCCCTGACCCCATCTAAGCTTCACCCATGATTATAGATCATGTAAGGTGATTTTGTCACAACCTAATCAAATAGGGGTTTGATCTTTCTTCCTTGCCCACTTTGAGGTTTCTTACTATCGAGTTTTGGTGGCCCGTTGTGATTTAAAATTTTTGAATGTGTAGGCTAGTGAGACCGTCTCAGCCCACATACTTTCATTCGGTCATATTAAGGTAGCGTTTGGTATGATGGAATGAAAAATAGAATAAAATGGACTATTATGAGGTAATGAAAAATAGTGTGTTTGGTTGGTTAAATAAATGTAATCACCCATTCCATAAGACATTCCATCCACCCCCCATGTTTTTTTTTTCATTCCAACCATCTTTCACCCTTTACTAACAACACCATAAGCCACCACCTAGCACCATCGTCAACACCCACCACCGTTGTCGCTACCACCCACCACCGTAGCCCACCACCCACCACCGCCGTCAGCACCCACCACCGTCCCGCTGCTACCCACTACCTTCACCCACCAACCGCCGCCGCCACCAATCACCGTTACCCACCCGCCGCCGCCATCCAACACCACCCACCGCCGCCCACCACCATCACCCAACCACCACCGCTTCTACCACCTGCCACCGTCACTCACCACAATTCCTTTACCCACCACTACCGCCACTAACCACCACCACCCACCGCTGCCGCCGCTCCACGCACCACCGCCACTGCTTACCATTGTTACCCACCCACCATCACCGCCATCCACCTTCACCCATTGCCACCATTGCCACCACCCACCATTGCCGTCGCCACCACCCACCACTGCCGTCGCCACCCATCACCACGCCACTGCCACACAGCACCACCTACCACCTACCATCACCACCCCCAACCACCACCTACCACCTCCACTACTCACCATCTTCGCCCACCCACCATCACATCCATCCTCCTCTACCTTCCACCACCGCCGCTATCGACACATATCACCACCCACTAGCACCACTAACCACCAATTTTTATTCTTTGTCTTTTTCTGCCTATCCAACAACACAAAGTAATGTTTTGTTTCATTCCCACATGGCAACCAAACAAGACATGGAATGGTAATGATCCATTCCATTACCTCATCTATTCCATTTTCTCATCCATTCCTTAATCTTTATAGCCTCATGGCCAATACATGATCACGTTTTGAAGTACAAACATGTAAATTGTCAAAATTGGTAGAACGAAGGATTAAAATTACATGTAAGTAAACCATATGAATGTTTTATGAATTGACCTTCACAGTTGAAGCCTATGAATCTTATGTGGATGGTTGAAAGTAATGGGTTTTACAAGTGAAGGTTTTGACCATCACAATTAAGGTCAAAAAATCTCATATGAATAATCAACGTTTTGTGTCAAATATTAAAAACAATGGTTTCGTTCAATCGATGGCTAAGATCTTTACCAAAAAGAAATCTTTAAATTATTGTCCATTATATTAAAAACAATAATTTTCACAATTTTGTCATGAGAAAATGATTCTAACGTTCAACTTATTCAACTATTCGTAAGATGTTGCTAACGTTATTGTATTTAAGAATATTTGTTTATATATTGTATTTAAACGAGTAGACGTTAGCCCACACGAAAACTAAAATCTAACATCAAGAATTCGACGAGATGGTTTAATGCTACTAAAATTATGAGTACTATCGAAGTCTGTTTGATACTTTTTACTGACTTTCTAGTTTTAGAAGATGATGTAAATTACCCTTGTAAATCATTAGTTTACTTACAATGTTATAGAAGATACTGTGCTGTCTGATAACACTATAAAGTGTATGAAGGCTCGAAACAATCACTTTGAAAACTTTTAACCTTTACAATACTTTCCTTAAGAAGTGGAATGCTGCTACCATGTTTTAATTGGGAAAAACGCTACATTTCAGCTAGGAAAGAAAAAAATGGAAAGTATTGTAAATATGAGATTATGCATAGTAAAAAAAAGTGGTTTAAGAGGTAGTATACGTATATACATACATACACAAATACACACACAAATATATATATATATATATGTAGAGGATCCTGTAGGAAAATTGTTTTGTGTAGGAAGTGTTTTCAACCATTGGATCAAATCTGATCAAATCTTGAGATAAAGGACATTTTAGACTTTTTAACCATTTTATTAATTATATCAATCCCACTTTTTTAGCAACTTTCTTTGGTGATTATGGAGATTTATTATCCTTAAATAACTAATTATTTTTTCTTTTCAACTTGATTCATAACATCTTCTTAATTCCTACAGGATCTCAGTATCTTTTATAATAATCAAAATTAATCTTCATCTTCTTATAATAATCAGAATCAGTGTTTTTTAACTGTTACCAATGGTAGTGTTTTATTAGTTGTTAGTAAGAGTTTCTGAACATAAGACAAAGTTTTCTAAAAAACAAGTAGTGTTTTTTAAATGTTACCAATGGTAGTGTTTATTAACTGTTAGTAATTAGTAGTGTAATAAGTAGTGTTTTAGAACATAAGTAAATTAGTTTTTTATTTTAACAATAGTGTTTTTAAAACACCGATTGAAACAATAGTGTTTTTAAAACACTAAAGATTGAAACAATAGTTTTTCTAAATTCCTTCGGTTAGTTATTTGTTATGGTATTGATTAGTTTGAAATTTTAAGATTTTATTTTTTATAATCGAAATCTCTAAGTTAAATGGGTATTTAATTTTATTGCAAATGTGTAATGCTTTTGAAAATTGTGATTTTATTAGAAGCCTGCATCTGAAATGGGTATACAAAAATGCAATTAAGTATGTGAAATGGGGTTTTAATTTTGTGGATTTGTTATGTGATTTTTATCTAAAATCCCCTGCAACGATAATGTGTTTGTTAACATGCATGAATAAGTAGTGTTTTATACGGCTAAGTAGTGTTTTATACGAATAAACATTGTTTTTTATAAGATGTTTTGTTAACAGGTGATGTAGTGTTTTATACGGCTAAGATGAAGAAGCCTGTGTTTTTTTATTTTATGAGAGAGATTTAGATGAGAGAGAAACACTATAATCTATTATTTTGAAGATTTAGATGATAGAGAAGAATCCCATGAATTAAGGGATAGACAAACAGTTACTATATCAAATTAAACAAAATGACATTAGTGCCCTCTTTTAAAACACTTATTGGACCATCCTACCCTTAATTATTAAATTATAATTACTAGAATCTTTAGAACCCTAAACTTTTAATCTAAACCATCCATTTCTAGATCCAAAGGTTGAAAACACTTCCTACACTTCCTACACAAAATAATTTTCCTACAGGAACCCTACCCTATATATATATATATATAGGGTAAGGTTATAGAGAAAACCTCAAATATTTGAGGAAACTCTATAAACCTTACCACAACCATTGATCAAGCATGATCAATGGTTGTCACTGAATGACGCATTTTCTTATTAAAATAAGCTCCATAAAGTTACTTTATAGTACAAGAAGGGTAGTAATGGTATTTGGAGATGCATTTGATATTGTTCTCTGCATAAATGTCTTGTCAACCGTATTTTTCAAAATCAAATACCACACACTCTCTCTCTTGTTCATCTTATCTCTCTCTCTCTCTCTCTCTCTCTCTTTCTCTAATACGTTCTCTCTTATTCATCTTCTGGATATTGTTCTCTCTCCCTCTCAAGATCATTATCTCTCTCCACTTTCTACTCATATCCATCCTCTCTCTCCCATCAAATAGAAACCAAATCCTATTATCTATCCTCTTTTTCCCATCAATTTCAAACCAAAATCATAGATCAAATGTAAATTCCAGATCTTCGATGGTATGGGTTTAAAACACAGATCAGAGATCGATGGTGGTGGTTCCGTCATAAGACCCGATGATCTTTCTTCTGAAAGGTATGGTTTCATTGTTTGTTTCTTCCTATTATGTTTCATCTTTCTATGAAATCACAAAAATAAACGATTATAAATATATTCGATTTGGGGGGTTTTGTTTTGGGTTTTGTTAACAGTGTTTTTATTCATAAAAAGTAGTTGGCTTTTATGTATATTATGATCATGGAGTTTAATTTATAGTTGTTATAAAGGGTAATAGTGGTTTTTTTATTGTTACAGGGGGTATTACATAATTTTGGGTTTTGTTATAGAGGGTATAAGGAGGTCTTGGGTAGTGTTCATACAGAATCAGTGGTTTGTTATTATAGTAGTTGATGCAAAAAAGTGTTTTATTGGTTTTTTGTTAGTGTTCATACAGTTTTGTGTGTTATGTAGATGATGATAGGGTGATGATGATATTTTGATATTTTGTGTCCATGGATTGGTGTGCTGATATAGTGGATAGACTAAAACATTGTTGATAGTGTTTGTTGCATCGGTTAATAATTTTGCTAACCTATGTTAATAATTTGCTAACTTGTGCCAATTTGTAGTTTGCTTAGTGAATGAACTAATGTTAGATTATGCTTATTAACATTTTACTGATAAACATGTGTTAATAATTTTGCTAACCTATGTTAATAATTTGCTAACATGTGTCAATAATTTTGCTAACATGTGCTAATTTGTAGCTTGCATATGTTGATAGCGTTTGTTGCATGGGCCCTGCGTGATGAAGCAAGTAGCTAAGGCTAATTTGTAAGTTATAGAGTTGTCCAGCATAATTATATTTTTGCCACAAATATGCCTATTATCATAAGTTGCATACTGGAATATTTTTGTCTAATAGGAGAGAATGCGCGACTTTCAGGATTGCATTGACTTTCACAAGATGGACGTGCCGTACAAATATGTAAGCATGTTTATTGGACTTTTACAGAAAAATATATGCTAATCTAAGTAGCCGTTAACCCAATTTTGGTATATTTGTTGATGATCCAGAAGTATATGTTTGTGAAGTACCTGGAGGACATCAAACACACATAGGCTGGTGCGGCAATACAGAAAGCGGACCTTGACTGGGCAATAACAGGGAATGCGCCACCTTTTACTGGTCCACAACCTTATTGACGGTATATTCCTGCTTAGTGAATGAACTAATGTTAGATTATGTTTATTAACATTTACTGATAAACATGTGTTAATAATTTTGCTAACCAGTGTTAATAATTTGCTAACATGTGTCAATAATTTTGCTAACCTGTGCTAATTTGTAGCTTGCATATGTTGATAACGTTTGTTGGATGTTGTAATCAATTTTTAGGCTGAGGTTATAAACTATGAAGAGACGTTCAAAACAGACGAAGCGTATTTGCCCCTCTTTATCAGGACAAAGCAGTGGTAAGTAGAAATGATTTACCAATTGTAAGTAGGTTCCAAAATATCACATGTGATTTACTAAAACTGTTCTTAATGGCAACCCAGTTCCCATGGATTCTCTACGATAAAGATTGTAACAAGAAGAAGAGGATGAGCAAGTTCGCTAGTAACATGAGAGTTGCCTTGCCTGTGTATCAATAGAATACTGATTTTTAGAAATGTAACCTTGTCCTTTTATCATATGCATGTCATGTGTAAGATTTGGTAGCATATATAATAGTAAACTTTTATTTCGTATGTATGGTTGATGATCAAAGTTATGGTAGGTGACATATAGTACACTGTTAACATATGTATCTTGTCTTGTGTAAGATTTGGTAACATATGCATGTCTTTTCCCAGCATGTTTACAAATGTATTGTGACTTGTATTGAATATCACAAATATGACATACATGGAAATGGTGATAAAAAGAAACATTAAGACTACACCCTCCTGCCCCTTTACTAACATACGCATTGTGACCTGTGTGTTTGCTAACATATGCATCGTGACCTGTGTATGTTTGGTAACATGTGTTGGTAGCTTGGTAAAATGTCATTTTCATTAGGTGGGACAAGTTTGGTTTGATAAGAATCTCATGTTTTAGTTACCTAACAACCATATTTATGTCTTTTAGAAACCTACTAACGTATATATGTCTTTTGTCGGATACACGACCAAAAAAATTTAAGTTACATGGATCTCCATATGTATGTCTTTTAGAAACCTACTAACATACATATGTGGTAAAAAAAACAAAGTACATGGATCTCTAAATTTGAATCTGTTCAAAAGTAAAAAACTTAAAAGTTATCAAACAACTGGAAAATAAGATCAACTGAACACATGTTATATATTGAATTAGTAAATGAGTTAAACTCAAAGTACATGGATCTCGAAATTTGAATCTGTTCAAAAGTAAAAAACTTAAAAGTTATCAAACAACTGGAAAATAAGGTCAACTTAACACATGTTATATATTGAATTAGTAAATGAGTTAAACTCAAATAATTATCTCGTTAATTTTTGAACATCATATTAATAACGTATGCCACATGAGCCCTTTAAACCATGTTAGTTGTAATCCTTAAACACATATTAACACATCACTAACATGTTAAAAAAGAAACATTAAGACTACACATTCCTGCCCCTTTACTAACACATGCATTGTGACCTGTGTATGTTTTGGTAACATGTGTTGGTAGCTTGAGAAAACGTCAAGTTTTGTTTTATAAGGATCTCATGTTTTAGTTACCAAACAACCATATGTATGTCTTTTAGAAACCTACTAACGTATATATGTAGGACAAGTTTGGTTTGATAGGTGGGACAAGTTTGGTTTGATAAGGATCTCATGTTTTATTTACCTAACAACCATATGTATGTCTTTTAAAAACATACTAACGTATATATGTCTTTTTTTTGGATACACGACCTAAAAATTTAAGCTACATGGATCTCCATATGTATGTCTTTTAGAAACATACTAACGTTGTACATGTGGTAACAAAGACAAAGTACATGGATCTCCAAATTTGAATCTATTCAAAAGTAAAAAACTTAAAAAGGTAAACATAACTATTTATGAATGATAAAAAAAACTATCCTAACAACATAAAAAAATCTTGCTATGCTTCGTTCTTGATACCCATCTTCATCTTTAACACAAATATCTTTTCACCTGCAAAAAGGATAACACGTGTTAGTTAGGCATATACTAACATGTGTCATCATCACTAACACATGTTAACTGAACCCTAAAACATATCAATTGGGATAGATTCATCAGTAGGCACCAATGCAAACATGTGTTAGCATCACTAACACATGTTAGTTGAACCCTGACACATCAGTAATCACTAATACAAAAAATCAAAACCTTCACACAGAATAACATATATACAAGAAATATAAAGTAAAAATTATTAGAAAAAAATCAAAAGATATACCAAGAAAATAAAAACACATTTGCTATTTAACACATGTTAACTGAACCTTAACACATGTTAATTGGGATAGATTCAGCTCCTAATTCAGAACTAAAAGACCTTAAACCAAAAATATTCAATAAAAACACATTTACCAAATTCAAAAAAGATGATCTTTAACATCCAATCTAATACAAACATGTGTTAGCATTACTAACACGTGTTAATTGAACCCTGGCACATTAGTAAGCACCAATACAAAGCGTACAACTATAAAAATTCTAAATTTAAAGACTTTTACAAGTGCTTTAGATCATATTCAATACTTTTATATCACTTTCATCAATTTTCCATGACAAAAAAAAAGAATAATTGAGTATTATATACATACACACAAATGTTTACCATTTTTAAATAAAAAAGTTGCAAGAACCACATATATAAAAACTGATATTTGCAAAAAATAAATAAATAAAGTTACAAGTGTTGGGTTTTTGCATTTCCTAGTCCTAAATGGATATCTAGCAAAGCAACAACAACTTTTTAGTCAATTTTTTATCCTATAAAAATATGAGTATTAGTATACTAACTACTTCATAAATTCTTTATCCACAAACTCAAAAATCAATAATTGAGACATGTTTATGGATTTCAAATTGTTTCACAACAAAAGTTGACTTCTAACCAAATCAAAAATCTAATTATTATACACAACATTACCCTTACAAAATCAAAGACATACATGCTTTCTTCATCACCTAAAACACAAACTTCTAATTAACTCCCACCACCAACCAAATTCACTATCAAAACAACTACCATCAACATATCTCCATTCAAAATCACTTCAAGCACAAACACCTTTATCCTGTGAAAGCTCAGATCTGAAACTAAATTTCTTATTTTTTACAGACACAAAATCCGGTTCGTAAAACCTACAACCAAAAGAAAACATACTGATTAACGACCTCCGCTTCGTGACCGGGAAAATAATCTCCACCACACGGCTCACAATGCTACGTAATTCCGGTCTATGTTCTTCACGCGCCGGAAAAAGTGGTGGCACCGCCGTGTATGGTGGCTCTCCGTCATCAAGCACCGTCACTTTTTTCTCTCTCTACCTCCAGACTCTCTCTCTTTATTGATGTACAATGTGTGTGTGTGAAATGAGATTTAAAAAGGGATATTTGGGTTTTATATTTGTTAGTGATCTTGAGAGAGAATAGATTATATAAATTTGAAATCTTGAAAAAAAAAACAAATCTGACAAAACAAAAAAGAAGTGATTTGATGGTTTGGATAAATGACTATCCTACCCTTGAGCTTGATAACCATGTGAGTGATGTGGCTCAATCTTGGCCAAGCATTGGGTTTACTAGAGTTTACTCAATTTGGGTGGGTTTACTCCCAATACTTCCCATATATATATATATATATATATATATATATAGGGTAGAGATCATACGAGAACCAACTTTAGGGAGAGAACCAAAGAACCAATGTGAATGGATGGCATTATTGTAAATATATAGTTAGATTTAAAAAAAAAACCCAATATATTAAGATAAACATATACTGATTGGCTAACATTTTCTCTCTACACAGGCACATAAAATCTGAATCATCCTTTCAATCTCTCTATATAGACACATAACACCAAGATCTGAATCATCCTTTCAATCGATTACAAACACATAACACCAATATCTGAATCATCCTTCAATCGATTATTCTCTCTCTACAATGTATCAGAACGTGAATGAAGATGATGTTCTTGACAAAGAAGCTATAACGAAACCAACTTAAAGTGGTTCGATTAGATCCTTACTTCGATACAGAACACCAATAGTTGAATCATCCTTTCAATCGATTATTATCTCTGTCTCTACAGTGTCTCAATACGTAAAGAAAGACGATGCTCTCGACGAAGAAGGTATAACTAACCTAACTTCCAGTTGTTCAATTAGATCTGTACTTCTGTTGTTGTTGTGTTGTTGTTGTTATTATTATTATTATTATTATTATTACCGTACCTTTTACTTCAGCCAGGTCTAACAACTTTTTAGTCAAATAATAAATATGTGCTCAACTAATTTTAAATAGATGATTATAAAAAACGTACAGACACTTATTACGCATAAAGAGATTTTTTCTAAAACAAAAATACAAGTGTCATCGTTGATGTCAAACTGTATACCAGTGTGATTGTGGTGTATCATCGGTGGAGAAAATGAGGCAATGGATGAGGAAAAAGGTAGGGGAGGTAGGTGAAGAATCTCAGGAGGACACCATGTATACAAAGTCATACACAATCATATATACAAAAAACCATAAATACCCACAATCCAATGAAGAATACGAAAACTTACTATTCAATTTAGTCACCAATAAATATATTGGTAATGGTAATTAAGAATATTAATGCACATGTACATAACGTAGTTGCTACTCATAAAATTAATGTTAATGCACATGTGCATTTATACTAATATCATTACGGTAATTCATTATAACTCACATGTGCATATATTATGTGGTAATGAAAAAAGTAGCGTTAATGCACATGTGCACTAAGATTGAAATTTTGGTTTTCTTATGTGTTGTTTATTATTTATAGTTAACGAATGGGAAAAAATCGAAGAAGGTAACTTGTGTATTAGAATCGAGGGAGAAAAAGTCAAAAAGCTGCCAGATACGATTGAGGATGATGACATAATCGTTGATCATGAAGTTAAAAAGGTTGTTATTATTTACATAAGCAATTTAGATATATATGGACATGTTCATATATGTATAGTTTTCGTGTTAACTAATAAATATTAATTATTAGTTATTTTAACTCATGAACAATGTGATAAATTTAAGAAGTAAATGTTGTTCAGGTTGATGGATGAAAAACAAGGGAGATGTTAGATAAGGCATCAATGAGGTGTGAAGAGTGTTGTGAGAAGATAAGTAAAAGGGTTAGGTGTTTGATTTCGTTGTCTGGTGGATATAAAGTGCCGGTTTGTTGGCCGAAGAGTAGGGATATGGTGAGATTGTTAGTTTGGTAAGGTTTGAAACTCTTTGTGTTTATTGAAAAATGTTTGATTGAAATCGTAGTTATTAAATGCGTTAGGCGCATTAGGGCGATAGGCGTTGTTTAGAAAGTGAACAAAGCACACTTAAATGATAAAAGTATAATGTATTATGAATTGAAAATTAGAACTTTCTACTTGAGCAAAAGTTGAATGATGCTTTCAGAAGGTGTTTTCAGGTAGGGTTGTTAGTTATTGAGATAGGATAGGAAGTTATGTTCAGGTTGTTTGTTAAATGAAATAAATGGTCCTGCACACAATCGGTTAGGAGGAGAATTTGTGTTTTGGATGAGGTGTCATTTTCTGATATGCACATGTGCATTAAGATGGTTAATGCACATGTGCAAAACGTAGTTTATAATGTTAAATGTATTGTTAAAGCACATACTGTTATAATTAGGCCATTAACAATAATGCATGTGTGCATTTGTTTTGTTGTAATTAACAAAATAATGTTGTTGCACATGTGCAATCAGGTTGAAATAAGGTTACCAAATGCAAGTGAAGATAATGACACGATTGATGATCAAAAATTTGAATCAGGTTGGCATTATTTATTTAGTCCGAATGTACTTGGTATTCCCTTGTTCCCTGTATTAGTTATGTTCTTTATTTATTTTATAATCGAGATCCATTTGATATCCCAGAAGCGGAAGCTGATAATGTCACGGATGTTTATCAGGAAGTTGAATCAGGTTGTTATTATTTATTTAGTACATTTATATAGTTATGCACATGTGCATATGTGTAGTTTTTCTTGTGAAATATTAAATGTTGATTGTTTAAACACACAAATTATCCTATATGCAGATATGGATTTAAGAAGAAAGGTTCAAACGAGGTCAAATAAGCGGAAACATATTATGACGGTGAATAATGATGGTATGTTGTTTTGCATAATATTTAATATATATAGTTGAGCATGCACTTGTTCATAATTATGGATGAACATGATATAATGTGTTTTATGACAAATGTGTGTGCAAATGCAATTACAATAAAGAAAAAAACATCAAAGGGTGTTAAAACGGTGGTAATGAAGTCAACTAAAAAGAAGGTTATGAAAAAAGCAAATTGGCGTTCGAAACAAACACGCGTTACACCACATCGACTTTGGTTGGGGATAAGAAAATTGTCAAATAAACAAAGAAGTTTGTATAACATTTTGTGTAATGTATGTTTGGTTTAACATTTTATTATGTTGGTGAACGTGAAGTTGTGAGATAATTAGAAATTTGTATGTAGGTGGTTAATATAGTTGGTTTGTAATATGAATATTTTTTTTTTGTTATCGTTTGTTTTTTTGAGTTAATATGTTTGGTAGAAACTACATGTAGATGTATGATAAAACAAATTGATATAAAAACTTTGTTATTTGAAGGATGATGCATGCATATATGTATGCCCGAAAGTTAAATCACTAAGAAAATCTAACTATATTAGTAAAATGCACATGTGCATGCAGTACACGTTTCTTATTTTATAGTTCTTATATAGAGTTGTTCTAAGTTTATTCATTTTTGTTGTCCTACATGTGTTTTATTTTAAATTTATGTTATAATATGAATGACTAAACAATTGACGAGTTCGAGTGTATTTTATATCTCACTTTGCGTCTGTTTATGGACCATTGAATAAAATTTTTGACCCCTTATATATAATATCGCGTCAATTTAATAATCATTTAGTTATGGTAATTGACAATTCATTCAAAAGTGCGATTTAAGAGTGAAATGCACATGTGCATACGGTGTATTTCTGTATATATAACAGCGAAATGCACATGTGCATCAGGATGACGTCATATGACGTCACAAGCCATTTTTTTATTTTATTTTTAGTTTTTTTTTTATTTTTTTTTTCGAATTAATAATGCAAAATAATCATTTTGGTTTTTTTACTTTTTTTATTTTTTTATTTATTTAGGTTATATAATTTTTTTTATTTTTTTTTTATGGAGGGGTTTTTTGTAGACACCTTCATATTTACAAAATTGCCACCTGTTCACACTGGTTCTTTGGTTCTCTCCCTAAATGGTGGTTCTCAAATGATCCAAATCCTATATATATATATATATATATATATATATGGTAAGGTACTGTAGAAAACCCTAAATATTTGAGTAAACTCTGGAAACTCTAACTTCCCGAGCTTTTTATAATCTGAAAAAATTAGGGATGTAATATACATGTTTTTAAGAGTTTTGAGCCAAAAAAATCAAAAAAGCGCCGAACAGTTTTTTTTTTAAAAAATAATTTTTCATCATAACATATGTTACCAGGAAAAAATAAGCTAACATATGTTATGATGCACAATGTATTTTATTTAAAAAAAAACCTTTGGCACTTTTTTGATTTTTTTGGCTCAAAACTCTTAAAAACATGTATATTACATGCCCTAATTTTTTCAGATGAAAAAAAGCTCGGGAAGTTAGAGTTTTCAAAGTTTACTCAAAAAATGAGGGTTTTCTCCCAATACTTACACTATATATATATATATATATATATAGGTCAATTATTAAATGAAAACCCGCTTGAGTTGAGAAAACCTTCGAAAACCCATGTAAAAAAACAATTTTTTTCTTTGAAAAAAATAACAAAGGTAAAATACATGTTTGTAAGCGTTTTGGGCCAAAAAAATAAAAAAAGCACCGATGGGATTTTTTTTAAAAAACAAATAAAGTTGCTAAAAACATAGATAAATAGCTGAAAACATATGTTTTTTTAGCAACTTTGTTTATTTTTTTAAAAGAAATCCCATCGGCGCTTTTGTTATTTTTTTTTTGCCCAAAATGCTTAAAAACATGTATTTTACATTGTTTATTTTTTTCAAAAAAAAATAATGGTTTTTTACATGGGTTTTCAAAGGTTTTCTCAACTCAAGTGGGTTTCCAAAATATCCTTTCCCTATATATATATATATATATATATATATATATATGTGGGTTTCCAAAATATCCTTTCCTTATATATATATATATATATATATATATATATATATATATGGTATGGATCATAAGAGAACCAACCCCTATTTGAGAATTGAGAGAACCATTCTGGACCACACATTAAAAATATTTATTTATTGCTTTAATCGCACGTTTTTATGCAAGATTTTTTTATATTTTTTTATTTATACATATGTGTATATAGCAATTATACATATGTGTATATAGCACTTATACATATATGTATATTACAATTTCGGCTATACATATGTGTATATTTCAGTTATACATATATGTATATTGCATTATACACATGTGTATATTGCAATTATACACATGTGTATATTGAAAAAAATAAAAAAAATAATTTTTTTTCCTGCATAAAAAGCAGCGACTAATTTTTTTTTTTTTGCCTTAGAGAAATGTGTAATTCAAAATGCTTCTCTCAGTTTTCAATTTGACCAAAGGTTCTCATTTGAGCCAATTCCTCTCTCTCTATAATATATATATATATATATATATAGGGTGAGGTTCCTGCACAAAGTGTATTTTTCGTACAAAGTGTGAGAAATCTATATAGACATTGTGTTTTAAATTTTAGGCATGATTTTTTATGTTCCTTTGGCATAGTATTATATAGAAAAACACAAAAATTAACAATTTAAAACACTAATTAGTGTATTCTCGACATACAATCTAAAACACCATACGAAGAAAGTAATCAGTGTGTTTTAAATTTAATGTCTAGAATACATTTTATTGTGTTTTAAATTGTAATGTTTGGTGCTTTTCTATATAAATCAATGCAAAAGGAATCAAAAACATTATAGCCAAACTTTAAAACACAATGACTATATAGACTTCTCACACTTTATACGAAAAATGTATTTTGTATAGGAACCTCTCTCTCTCTCTCTCTCTCTCTCTCTATATATATATATATATATATATATATATATATATATATATTATGTGTGTGTTTTTTCATGCTATATCTTTAGCAAACCTCATGTCCCCTACATAAACATAAATAACCTAGCTTAACATACTTTTTTGTTGTTCTTGTCGAGTTCATACTAGACATTATTAAAACATAGCTATTTTCTTTTTATACTTTTTATTGCTAACTAATTAACAATTACAATTGTGATCCGTTTTTTGTTTTGCCATACAGACAATTTTATCAGGGTCTTGATTGTGAATAAATAAGTAAAAAATATACTAGACAAGTTCGTTAGAAAAATATCGGTTAAGTGGGTTACTAAGGAGAATCCGTCAGAAATTTTCTCGTTAGTAATATGATTTCTAACGGATTATCCACAAATATTACTGTTGTGGACAACTTTAGCAAACATTAAGCGAAAGGTGTTATAATTTAATTAATTTCAACAACTATTTTTTGATGGATGTCAAACTTAATTTTATAAATTGTTTATTTGTTTTGATTATAAGATATTGAAAAACTTTATTTTTTAATACTAATTTATTTTTTCAAATTTAAATAGTAAATAAGAAAAACATAATTATAATAAAATTAAATCTATCTATCTTTACTTTCAATAATAGGAGAGTCGTGAGTGACGTCAGAAAGCTGATGTGTCAACAGCTTAGGCAAGCTACCAATGCCTGCGCGATGCAAAAACTGACGTCAGTAACCCCCTTAAAATATTCACAAAAAATACGTGGCCACGTTAAAGCACCGCTGCTGTCATCAACAGCGGTTCACAAGCAAAGGGTCTGCCGTCAAGCAGCAGATGTTAGCCACGTACGCTGCAGCATTTAGGCTCTAAGTTTGAGATTTAAGGGGGAAAATTAAAATTAACCTAGGGAAACGTGCCTCATTAGCTCCTTGCACGCAAACAATTTAGCCATTTCTAATATCGGCTTTCAATTTTTTAAACCTAAACAAAGATTTTCAAATTTCCCTCTTAAAAGATATCTTTAAAATCGTGTCGACGTCAATGGACGGTGAAGAAAAGCACGTCACATTCATTCGTGATCTGAATCCAGCCAAAGACATGTGGTACATGAAGGCTCGAGTCGTAAGAAAGTGGAAGACAGCCTATAAGTTGGAGGTCATATTCATTGATAAGCAGGTAAATTTTATAGCTTGGTTTATTCATGAAGACGTGTTCTTTTCTGCTTGCTTTTTACCTTCTGTTAAGCGATATGCAGGGTGATAAGATTCAAACTTCTGCCAATGCACCTTTTATGCAAGTTTTTGACAGCCAAATTGAAGAAGACGGTGTGGTTGTCTTGTCTAAGTTCGGTGTAGGTGAAAACAAGAACATCTACAGAGTTGTAGCTTATCAGTTCAAAATAATTTTTATCGTTTTACAACTGTGAAACAGGTTAAGGGTTGGGAAGGTGTGGAGTATGGTTTCAACTTCTTACCTTTTAACCAAATTCTTAACGGAGAAGCCAAGAATCTGTTGAGCGTTGGTTTGTATTTTATTCTTTACCTTAGTACAAGCTTTAACATTCAGTTTGGTTCAACGCTGTTGCTTTAAACTTAACAGATGTTTCGTAAAATTGTCTATTTTGTTTTTACAGATGTTACTGGAAGCGTCATATGGTGTGGGGACTTGGATGTGTTTGGACGAGCTCCTAACGAAACCAAACGAATGAATCTTGATATTTAGGACTTAGAGTAAGGATTCCTTAAAATTGTTATACAGTTTTTTTTCGAAAAGTGTTGTATCAATAGTTGTAAACAATCATTGTTTAGTATTGCAAATTTAGTTTGTGTAATAAATATTATGAACAAGTTATTCTATGACTAACTGTTTTGAATCTCATGTGGAACACATTTATTAATGTAATAAATTACAACAACATTAATGTTTTACATCTAAGTTTTTGTTGTTTTGTTGCAGAGGTACGACCTTAAGATGTACATTATGGAACTCTTATGCAATACAGTTTAAGGAATTCATTTAAAAGATCACTAAGGAGCATGTGCTGGCTGTTATCCAGCATGGAAGGGTTAGAGACTGGAACGGTAACTTGTTTTTCAGTGTTGTTATTTTAAAATCATATTAATATGAAGTAAGTAAAGATATGTGTGTTGTCAAATTTTTAGAAAGAATTACAGTTCAAACCGATAAGTATGGATCTCGCCTCTTTCTCAATCAACTTATAGATGATATGTCTGACCTAAAGACGAGGTGCTATTTATTTATATTTCTATACGAAAGTTTACAATTATGTTTCTTTTAGCTAAGAGATTTAATTGTTTTTGTTTTTATGTAGCTTGATGTTGAAACAAGAACAAGAGTCTGGTTGTACTTCTCAAACTGTTCTTTCGTCCCAAACTGTTTATCCAACCCGTCAGGAATTCATAGTTGGAACACAGAAGAAGTGTGTTGATGACCTCATTGACATTCAAGAGGTTTCAATATTTTATTCGTATCTTTTATATGTCTTTAGTTTATTATATGTTTGTATTCTTTAAAACTACTAATGTTGCATACATATATATTGTCTTTGCAGCCGATGTCTTATGTTGTCGTTGCGACCATAAAAAGTGTTGAAGAAAGCTATGGTTGGTTTTATGCTGCCTGCCGCAAGTGTAACAAGAAAGTTTTAAGTAAGTCAGAGTATTTGAAAAATGCTGAAGAAGTGTCTGAAGCGATTCTCAAATTGCCTTCTATTGCGTTGGCTTGTCGAAAATGCCAGTGTGAATGCACTTCCGTTACCACAAAGTGTGTAAAGCAGTAGATGTATACACGTTTTTTGTGTCAGATTTGTTATTTCATTTCATGCTGTTTTTTTAGATAAATTACGTTTTGTTTGTTTTAGGTTCAAGTTGCAGATAAGGATTTAAGATGAATCTGGTAGTGTATCATTTGTGATGTTCGATAAAGATGTTATGAGGCTCATTGGAGCTGCTGCAAGTGATATCAGGGAAAGGCAGTGAAGGAAGGCGACACAAAAAGTTTGCCGCATGAGTTGTCTCGAATCGTTGAAAAGAAACTTGCATTCAAGATTGATGTTTTTTATTACAATCTTACAAATGATTACCATGTGTACATTGTCGTCAAGATTTGTGATGATCCTGTTGTAATTGAAGAGTTGGTCGACGGACATGAGAATGTACACGATAGTTCTGTCAAGGTCTTTATTCTAATTATTTTGTAATAAGCATTTGTATTTTGTAAATTTTCAAATCTGTTATGTTTGTTTGTACATGACCACTTTTTAGGTCACTCAGGAAGTTTGTGAAAATAAATTTGTTAACCTTTCAGAATCTTCGCAAGTTGGGATTCAAGTTAGTCGTAAGGTATTTATAACTTTGTGCATTTATGTCTTACTTTTTTGTACAGCTTGTATTGTCATGTAACATTTTATTAGTTACTTCGTGATTTGTTTGAAGGATGTTGTATGTGTTGATGCCGTTGTGGATACTCCCACAAGTCCTAAAGGAAAAAGAAGTGTTGAAAATTGTGTTAATGTAAATGTTGCTAACCAAACTTGTACAAGCAAAACATTCAAAAAGAAGACTACTAGGGTCAAAACTTAGAATTTATTATTAACGTATTCAGATATGTGTTTAGTTTTTTCAGTTGGATGAATATATTTTAGTTAACAGCTGTTGTTTAACATCTGTTGTGCCAGAGGATGTAATGTTATTTTAATTTCATCTGTTATAACTTCTGTTATGCAATATCTGTTAAAACAATAGTGTCTCGAGTATTTTATAGTAGTTGAATATTAAATTTTGTGATAGTTATTCCTTAAAATATTTGTTACAATTATTAAACTTGACTTCATTTTTTTTTAAAATGTTTGTCTTGGAAATATTTTTAATTTAAAATATAATAAGTCATCAATAATAAAAACTATAATTACATGTTTTGTAGAATTTTTATTGTTATAAAATGTATGTTAATTTTTTAAAATTATAGGAACAATAACAGACTTCAAATCATTTGTTAGAACAATAGTTTTAGTTGTTTAATTGTACAGTGGAAATCAAACACTTTTTAGGGCTGTGACGAGTGTTTGTAATTATGAATTTGAAAAGGTTGATTTAAATTTATAGTTATTTCGTTAGATATTCATTACAAGTCATCAAATATTGTATTGCATGAACTTAGAATAGGTTTCAATATTCGAATAAGGAATTTTTATTCACAATGTAATACTTTAGTTTCTTTAAAATATTACTTATAGTCGGTACATTTCATGTTATTTCTAAAAAAAATTTGTCATGGAAATATTTTTTAATTAAAACATAATAATTCGTTAATAAAAACTATAATTACATATTTTATAGACGCTAATATTTTTGTAGAATTTTTATATATATAAAATATATGTCTTAATTTTTTTAAGAAATTTTATTGTAACCTTTTTTTGTTGTTAAAGAATATTAAAAATAAGTACATTTAGCATTAATTGCTGCTGTATTTTGTGTCAGGTTGCATCTAATCGTTCATCTATGCATTGGCCACCAAAGACTTTTAGGGCTCTAGCGACTGTTACTAATTATGAATTTGAAAAGACTGGTTTAATTTAAATTTATAGTTATTTCGTTAGATATTCATTACAAAGTCTGTTTTAAAAATGTGGTTATACTATTTCTTCAGTGGATTATTGTAATGATTCACAGTTGTTTGTGTCACACCCTCAAATTCCCACGTGCGGAGTTCTACCGCGAGGCGTGTGACACACCAGGATCCAAGTCAACGGTCACAATAAATGACGTCTAAATGTAAAACATACGTAAACAAAAACCATGCATAAAATTTAAAACCAATATTCGACAGTGCGGAAGCATTTAAAGTTTACAAAAGTCATGCAGAATTAAAACATAAGTTCAAAAGTTAACAACTTCAGAGCATGCAAATGAGACCCTAGACGCGAGACGACTCCAGTGCGACTCCGTGCGCCTATCTGACAGCTGCTACCTTAGCGACCTGGGAAAACATGCTAAAAGAGTCAACATATAATGCTGGTGAGTTCACAGGTTTTATTTAAACGTTTAAAGTGATCCTTCGAAAACCGTTACCATCACAGTTACTACTATGTTTGTGAGAACGCTAGCTAGGTGCAGAATGAGATACTCATACGGGTGAAACCATTGCTGACTAAGCCGTGTAGTGACCCTTAGTTTCCTATGGGCTACCGTCATCACCGGTAGACCTTGTTTTATTAGAGACAATATGCACCCGCCCGGTCCAACCGTCGAGTGGGGTTTGTCAGTTCCCAATAGCGCTATCCATATTTCCCCGCCATATACCCATGTTAGTGGTTTCTAAGGGACTTTTTGATGAACCGTATAGTACAATAAGTAAGCCATAGTATAACGTGAAAAAGAGTCATGAGCCATAAACGAGTTTAAGATGAAACCGAGCCATAAGTCATAAAAGAGTTTTAAGCATGTTTCTCCCCCGAAAACAAAAACCGTAAAATATGGGGCCGTGAACTAACCTTAGGTTGCGTATTCCGTTTATGAGTAAACCGTCTATGTGATATGAGTAAACCGTCTGTAAGATATGATAGCCCCAACTATTGGCGACCTATCATAAGATATGTGTCAAGTTAGACTAATAACCCGTCGGGTTCATTACTCCCTAAGTCCAGTCCATGACCATTATGTGTCCGAAAAGCGTGTTTGACCGACAACCAGACTACGTAAGACAAGACTCGACATCCCATTGGTGACCCGACATTCTACGTGTTCATCTCATACACAAACATACACAAATCATGCAACTTAGTACTTAACATGCGTTAAAGTTCAATGAGTCTAACACATAGGTCAAATAACGCACAAACAAGTCCAAACACGTGTTACTATGTTACTAGGCATGTCACGGGGTTCCTATCATGTTCCTAGGTGTCAAATCGGGTTTCGGAATGTCAAAATACACTTATAACAGCAGTACACGCGATTAGGAACTTAGCATGCAATTAGGAAAAGTCAACATGTGATTGGGGATGGTCAACAGGCAATTGTAGAGGCTAATCGCCCCTTATTATAGTGATTAGGATCACAATCGCATGAAATTAAGGCAATTAGGCCCCCAATCGCCTATATACATGCGAGTAGGCCTCCTTATCAGGCGATTGGGCTCCAAATCGCCTATAGCATAGGCGATTAGGGTCCCCAATCGCCCTCAGCAGAGCTGTTCTGGTTTTTCGCGCGTTTAACCCTCCAAATCAGATCCGAAACATGTGTAAACACCCAATAACAATCCTAACACATTAACAAACATATTTCAAGCAAAACCCCTAAGTTTTCATCATTCTAACAGTCCCGAATGCGAGCGTTTTCCCAAAATAGCAACTTAACATGTAAACATCACATCAACATGCAAGAACTTGCCCTAAATAGCAAATATCCAGATTTAATCACATAACCACGTTGTTCGATAGTATCCTACTGCTCTAGCATCATCCTAAAGCAAACCCTAACATCAAACAATCAACAACACACCTCATAGCATCCTTAATCATTCAAAATCATTCAAATGGGTCAAAACATCAAACATCAACAATACACAACCAAAACCCTTCAAACTCCTAGAACTTCATCATGCTAACTTGTAACAGCCATAAACACTTTAATAAAACAAGGACAATCATGTTTCAATCCTAAAAATTCTACCTTTAAACACAAATAACACATATAACACACATAAAGGTTTGGGTTTGTTTAAAAACGGTTTTAAATGGATTTTCAAAGACAAAAACATTTATAAGTCAGGTCTGGACGTTTAGGGAGTAAAATATAATCATTTAAAGGTTTGGGTTTGAAGAACACACCTTGGATTTAAGAGAAAATGATGGAATAAGCTTGGAAATGGTTGTTTTGATGTAAAAACGAGTTCCAGAGAGTGTTTGTGTGTTGGTATGGGTTATGGAACGGCTAGGGTTGCACAAATGGTGTTTTGGAGGTCAAGGGTGGTATTTATAGGCGTTTCTAGTCATTAGGTGCAGTATAGGCGATTATGCAGCCTTATCAGGCGATTAGGGCTGCTAATCGCCTTCACTATCAGGCGATTAGCCCTAATCGCCCCATATGAAGTCCCAATCGCCTGATATATATTGCTAATCGCCCCTCTGAAGGCGATTAGGGCTTCCTAATCGCCCTCAGGGCCTGGTTCTGTGTATTTGGCGCGTTAAACCCCGTTTTAACATATGTTAACACGTTTTCACATACCGACAAGTCACATAATGATTATAAACACATAATACATGAAAATAAACACGTTCACACTCGTTCACCAATTCCCGGGACTCGAGACTTGCGTGTGTTAAAACCCCAATGATGTGCGACTCGACTCGACCGACCCTGTTTTGTGTAATGTATGCGCGACTTGCTAAGGTAGACTTACTAAGTTTTCAAAAAGTTAGTTACCGGAGTTTGCCGGGTGTCACATCATCCCCCTGTTGAAAGAATTTTCGTCTGGAAAATTTCCCGAAGTCGAAGAGAGAAAACAAATAAGAAGAAAAATTTTCCGGGTCGTCACATCATCCCCCTGTTGAAAGGAATCTCGCCCCGAGATTCTTCCGGCCTCAACAGTGATGAGTGTCAACCTATGTGTGTGCCCAAGTAACGTTTCCCCAAAATACAACGAGTGAAGGTCATGAATCAAAACGCGACAGTAACAACCGGGAACCCACCTCCCCAAATGTGAATATAAGGCTAGAGACCCCACGATCGAAGGCCTACTGGAGACTACTATGATCGGTATAACTAACCCACTGGTACCGTCCAAGTAGCATCCCCAAAGGACCCTCATCGACCCCAAAGAATGAGAAACAGAGACCAAACCACAAGGAAAACACCCGAAGACACGAACGCACCACAACGCGGATAAAAGTAAAACCAAAGCGTAACAAGAGACAAGAAAGAATACGTACGGGTAACAGTGTCTGGGTCCACCTGGTTCTCCCTAGCACCGATCACATAAGCATGAGCACGAGTAATCCGGCCACCGCCTTCATTGTCTCCATCCTTCCCTGCGTTCCCTGCACCCCCTTGATTCAACTTTGGACAGCTTTGCTTGAAGTGCCCCGCTTCCCCACAATGAAAGCAACCCTGGTTCCCCTGTGGAGCAGGGGTAGTAGTAGCAGCAGTCTGAGTCGCCTTGGCCGAAAGGTTGACCCTACAATCCTTTGCAAGATGCCCCGTCCGCTGACAACGCTCACAACGAAAACTCTCACAAGTACCATAGTGATGAAAACCACAACGCCCACACTTAGGGCTCTTCCCAGCATAGCCCCCTTGTTTCTGATCCGACGCTGACCCTGAAGCTTCAGCCTTCTTCGCCGCCGGTTGTCGCTGAACCCCCGCTGAACTCTTCTCCACACTTTCCCACTTCCTCTTGTTCTCCGCCGGCGCCTTCACAGAAGAGCCTCTAGGAGGCAAGACACCCTCAGAAATCTTCAAGTTGGTCATCTTAGTGGCCGACCGCACAGCCTCTGACATGGTAGTAGGATCCCTCGCAGACACCAACCCAGCAATCTCTGGCACCAACCTTGCAAGATACTGCTCTATCCTCCTGTACTCTGGCGTCGACAAACCTGGACACATCACTGCTAGCTCGTTGTGCCTGATCGTGTACTCCTTAACCTCAGAACCCACCATCTTCAGATTCCCATATTCCTGTTCCAACCTCTTAATCTCCTCTCGCGGGCAGTACTCATCCTTCAACCTACGCACAAAATCCGCCCAAGGCATGGCGTTGGCCTCCCCGAGACCATGTGTCTGAGTGACGCAGTTCCACCACGTCAGGGCAGGTCCTACAAAAGTCCCCGAAGCAAACTTCACCCAATCCACTGCTGGAGTCTCACATACAGCAAACACCGACTCAGTCTTCTCCAACCATCGAAGCAATTCCACAGCTCCCTCTGTACCCTGGAAGCTGAGAGGCTGACAATCCTTAAACCGCTTATAAGCAACACCCGCCTGAACCGGAGGAGCAGTAGCACCCATGAAAGTCTGCTGGGCAGCCTGAAAAGCAGCTAGTGCAACGCCCAACTGTTGCTGCATCATCTCATTGAGCTCATCATACGTCAGGGTGATGTTACCACCACCTCTACCCCCACCAGTGCGGCCTCCACGTCGTCCCCCAGTACGTCCACCAGTGCGTCCAGACATCTTCTGAGAAGAACAAGAAACAAACACTCAGACCCAAAACCAACGCTAAACCAAGAGAATATGAAAAGTCTAAGATCGGGTTCAAATGTGGCCATAAATCCCAACACGAGATCCACCAAGTCTTCTATGCATTTCAACTTATGATTTCGTGTGCACCCGAAATGATAAATTGCTCTACATGGTCCTCAAGGCGTGCCCCGAGCTCGAACCTCAAGTCACCCGGTACCTACATCTTAGGAGGATATAACCAACTCAAAAGATCAACAAACAAGTTCCCACGACTGTAAACCCGAAGAAGAAGATAAAGTGAAGCTAGGAATAACCAAGGATGAGATAGGTAATGAGACACTGTGTGGTAAGGATACCGACACCGCGACAAGGTTAGTATGTTTACCCAAAAGACACGACTCAAATGTATGTGACCGTCTAGTGTGTGAGACTCGGCTATAGTCTAGACTCTACATGCAGTCCTAGTTCACTATAACCGTTGGCTCTGATACCAATCTGTCACACCCTCAAATTCCCACGTGCGGAGTTCTACCGTGAGGCGTGTGACACACCAGGATCCAAGTCAACGGTCACAATAAACGACGTCTAAATGTAAAACATACGTAAACAAAAACCATGCATAAAATTTAAAACCAATATTCGACAGTGCGGAAGCATTTAAAGTTTACAAAAGTCATGCAGAATTAAAACATAAGTTCAAAAGTTAACAACTTCAGAGCATGCAAATGAGACCCTAGACGCGAGACGACTCCAGTGCGACTCTGTGCGCCTATCTGACAGCTGCTACCTTAGCGACCTGAGAAAACATGCTAAAAGAGTCAACATATAATGCTGGTGAGTTCACAGGTTTTATTTAAACGTTTAAAGTGATCCTTCGAAAACCGTTACAATCACAGTTACTACTATGTTTGTGAGAACGCTAGCTAGGCGCAGATGGAGATACTCATACGGGTGAAACCATTGCTGACTAAGCCGTGTAGTGACCCTTAGTTTCCTATGGGCTACCGTCATCACCGGTAGACCTTGTTTTATTAGAGACAATATGCACCCGCCCGGTCCAACCGTCGAGTGGGGTTTGTCAGTTCCCAATAGCGCTATCCATATTTCCCCGCCATATACCCATGTTAGTGGTTTCTAAGGGACTTTTTGATGAACCGTATAGTACGATAAGTGAGCCATAGTATAACGTGATAAAGAGTCATGAGCCATAAATGAGTTAAATAAGTCATAAGTCATAAAAGCGTTTTAAGCATGTTTCTCCCCCGAAAACATAAACCGTAAAATGTGGGGCCGTGAACTCACCTTAGGTTGCGTATTCCGTTTATGAGTAAACTGTCTATGTGATATGAGTAAACCTTCTGTAAGATATGATAGCCCCAACTATTGGCGACCTATCATAAGATATGTGTAGAGTTAGACTAATAACCCGTCGGGTTCATTAGTCCCTAAGTCCAGTCCATGACCATTATGTGTCCGAAAAGCGTGTTTGACCGACAACCAGACTACGTAAGACAAGACTCGACATCCCATTGGTGACCCGACATTCCACGTGTTCATCTCATACACAAACATACACAAATCATGCAACTTAGTACTTAACATGCGTTAAAGTTCAACGAGTCTAACACATAGGTCAAATAACGCACAGACAAGTCCAAACACGTGTTACTATGTTACTAGGCATGTCACGGGGTTCTTATCATGTTCCTAGGTGTCAAATCGGGTTTCGGAATGTCAAAATACATTTATAACAGCAGTACACGCGATTAGGAACTTAGCATGCAATTAGGAAAAGTCAACATGTGATTGGGGATGGTCAACAGGCAATTGTAGAGGCTAATCGCCCCTTATTATAGGCGATTAGGCCTATCCATGTGCTTATCAGGCGATTATGGTCATAAGACATGAAATTCAGGGCTTAACTAGTGATTAGTATCACAATCGCATGAAATGAAGGCAATTAGGCCCCCAATCGCCTATATACATGCGAGTAGGCCTCCTTATCAGGCGATTGGGCTCCCAATCGCCTATAGCATAGGCGATTAGGGTCCCCAATCGCCCTCAGCAGAGCTGTTCCGGTTTTTCGCGCGTTTAACCCTCCAAATCAGATCCGAAACATGTGTAAACACCCAATAACAATCCTAACACATTAACAAACATATTTCAAGCAAAACCCCTAAGTTTTCATCATTCTAACAGTCCCGAATGCGAGCGTTTTCCCAAAATAGCAACTTAACATGTAAACATCACATCAACATGCAAGAACTTGCCCTAAATAGCAAATATCCAGATTTAATCACATAACCACGTTGTCCGATAGTATCATACTGCTCTAGCATCATCCTAAAGCAAACCCTAACATCAAACAATCAACAACACACCTCATAGCATCCTTAATCATTCAAAATCATTCAAATGGGTCAAAACATCAAACATCAACAATACACAACCAAAACCCTTCAAACTCCTAGAACATCATCATGCTAACTTGTAACAGCCATAAACACTTTAATAACACAAGGACAATCATGTTTCAATCCTAAAAATTCTACCTTTAAACACAAATAACACATATAACACACATAAAGGTTTGGGTTTGTTTAAAAACGGTTTTAAATGGATTTTCAAAGACAAAATATTTATAAGTTAGGTCTGGACGTTTAGGGAGTAAAATATAATCATTTAAAGGTTTGGGTTTGAAGAACACACCTTGGATTTAAGAGAAAATGATGGAATAAGCTTGGAAATGGTTGTTTTGATGTAAAAACGAGTTCCAGAGAGTGTTTGTGTGTTGGTATGGGTTATGGGATGGCTAGGGTTGCACATATGGTGTTTTGGAGGTCAAGGGTGGTATTTATAGGCGTTTCTAGTCGTCAGGTGCAGTATAGGCGATTATGCAGCCTTATCAGGCGATTAGGGCTGCTAATCGCCTTCACTATCAGGCGATTAGCCCTAATCGCCCCATATGAAGTCCCAATCGCCTGATATATATTGCTAATCGCCCCTCTGAAGGCGATTAGGGCTTCCTAATCGCCCTCAGGGCCTGGTTCTGTGTATTTGGCGCGTTAAACCCTGTTTTAACATATGTTAACACGTTTTCACATACCGACAAGTCACATAATGATTATAAACACATAATACATGAAAATAAACACGTTCACACTCGTTCACCAATTCCCGGGACTCGAGACTTGCGTGTGTTAAAACCCCAATGATGTGTGACTCGACTCGACCGACCCTGTTTTGTGTAATGTATGCGCGACTCGCTAAGGTAGACTTACTAAGTTTTCAAAAAGTTAGTTACCGGAGTTTGCCGGGTGTCACAGTTTGTCAACATCTGTTCACAATCATCAAATATTTTATTAATTTTAACTTGGAATAGGTTTGTATACGAAACTTTATTATTCGGACGTTTTAACTAATTACTACGTATAATGGTAATACTAATAATCTAAAACGTAATACATTGTGAATAAAAACTATTGTTACAATTTTTAACAATCATGATTTTTTTAACAATTTTTATTGCTATAAAATATGTCTTATGGAAATTGTAAATTGTATTTTACAAACCGCTCACCTGTACATCGGGCATTATTAATTTTTGTTGAATTTTAATATATGTTAACAATTCAATAGTTGTTGATAAACATTATGAAAGAGATGGTTATAACAACTTAAGTGAGTTACATGTAAATATATCATGTCATTTCTTAAAAAAGTTTGTCATGGAAATATTATCTATTTAAAACATAATCATTTGTCAATAAAAACTATAATTACATATTTTATAAATATTGATATTTTTGAAGAATTTTTATTTCTATAAAATATATTTCCGTTTTTTAAAGTTATCGGAACAATAAAAGACTTCAAATCATTTGTAAGAACAATATTTTTAATTGTTTAATTAATATAAAAAGAATAATGTTTAAATTTACGTATAATGGTAATATTAATAACCTAAAATGTAATACATTCTGAATAAAAACTATTATTACAATTTTTAACAATGATGATTTTTTTAACAATTTTTAACAATTTATAAGAACAATATTTTTAATTGTTTAATTAATATAAAAAGAATAATGTGTAAATTTATGTTATGTTTTCATTTAGATCCTTCATCTCCACAGTGGCCATCAAAGACTTTTAGGGCTGTGTTGACTGTTTGTAATTATGAATTTGAAAAGACTGATTTCGTTAGATATTAATTACAAGTTAGGTTTTACAAACTCTGTTTTAAAAATCTGGTTACATCATCCTTTAGTTGAAAATTGTAATGGATCTCAGTTGTTTGAAAACATCGGTAGGCAAGTTGTCAAATTTTGTATAGCTTTGAAGTTAGAATAAGTTTCTATATTGAAGTTTATTACCAATTTACCATGTAATTAAAAGTAATGATAATATTCATACTAATAATTTAAAACATAATACGTTGTGAATAAAAATTATTATTACACATTTTAACAATATTGATTTTTTTAAAGAGTTTTTATTTCTATAAAATATGTCTTAATTTTTTAAGAATTTTTATTGTAACGTTTTTTTTTTGTTTAAGCATATAAAATTAAGTACATTTAGCATTAATTGCTGCTGTATTTTCTGTCAGGTTGCATCTTGATTGTTTATTTGTGCATTGGGCAGTAAAGACTTTTAGACCATCCACATTGGTGATGAAACTCAAATTTGTTTGTGAAAATAATATTAAAAAATCTTTGTTTGCAATGAGTAAATTTCACGTCATTTGTTAAACAAGTTTGTAATGAAATACTATTAGACTTAATAAGTCATCAATAAAAATTATAATTATATGGAAATACTATTAATTATTATGATATTGAAAGTTATTTTATTATTTTAACGTTTTTTTATCGTTTGTGTTAGTAATTGTAATTGTTTTTCAGTTTATTTATATTTATATAAGAGGGCCGAATTAAAAACACTCTTATTAGAGTAGGTATATACCTATTTTTCAGTCGATAAAAGGCCAGTAACTCTGCGTTTCAGTTTGCAACGTTGTAATACTTGAACCACTGAAATCCAAACCAACCATCTATACCTTAAGTATATAATGTTATTTCATGTAAATTTCGTAGCTAAAGACTTCTAAAAAATTCTCCGTCTGAAAGAAAAATGTATTACCAATAATCTGTTGCTAATGAGGTTGGAATGGGTGTTGCTGGAAGATTCTTTCAATCAAAGGAAAATATTATTTGTTCTATTATAATACGAGAGCCCGTCCAAAAAGAGATGGGTCTCTATATAAATAATATGTCTCTAAAATTTGCGCTATTTAGAGGCTTATTATTGTATTTGTTTTCTTTTTCTTTGGAGCGCACCTTCTTTTTTCTTTCAGCATAGATTATGTATTTTCTGTTTGTATTATAGATTAGATGTGTTAGTTGGTATTAGTTCACTTTTTTTAGCGATATCGGAGTTTTTGGTTACAGTACTTCTATTTTGTATTTTTGTAAGCATTTTTTGTTAGTAGTGTTTTGGTTGTAATTTGTATCTTGTATGTTTGTTTATCCTCATATTTTACGTAAAATTATGCAATTGGAATGACGAATTTTATTGCTATACCTTTTTCAGTATTATAGTATAGAATATATTCAAGATACGTTTGAACAATGAAGATTTTCCCCAAACAGACTGAAATTATTTCCTAAAAGGTTGTTACAAAAAGATATTACAAAATATTAAGTCAAAATATGACTAAAAGATCAGTTGATTATTAATAGTGTTGTATGGTAAATAATAATTATGATAATCTGTCGTAGTTGGTCTTAAACTTTTATTAAGAACTTTAATTTTACTAACTTATTTAATTATAAAAATAAGGCCTAATATAAGGACTTAAAAGTCACATTAAAATCTTAAACTTGGATAAAGACTGAAATATGTTTTTTTTTAAATTTTAATTTACTGCAACTCAAATAACCATCTGCTGATTTATACGCAAATAATGGATTTACTTAATTAAAATATTAATTACATTCAATAAGTTCTACTTATATTTTTAAAGATATACTTATTTCATCTAAATATATTGTCAAAATTCAAATTTAAAGATTAAACTTTTGAAATTTAGTTCTGATATTTAATTTAAATTTTTTTCAATTTGAATTGTATATTTATTTTAATCTTTAATAGTAAAATTGTATAGATTGACAGTTGTTTGATAACCACTGTTTATCATTCAACAGATGTTGTAAAACATACTATATACAATAAAATTAGTATTTTTTTTCAAGTAGCATTAATTACAGCCGTATTTTGCAAGTTTCCATCTAGATTCTTGAACTGTAGAGTAATCATGCTAGCGTTTTAGGGCTATTGACTGCCAGTAATAATCATTACCTTGAAGCTCGAATTTTGAAGTGGTTCGATATTTTTTACTTATGTTTATTTATCAAAAATTAATATATAGATATTTGTATTGATTAAAAAATAATAATAAATTAACTTAAGTATGAGGAATGTAAAAGTTATCACTATTTGTTTATAAATTGTGTTTTGTGAAATAAATGTTTTCATCATCTATTTAATTTTTGTTTGATTTGCTCTATGTGTGTTTAAAATTCAATATAATATAAACAACATAATATATGTATATATAGATAAATAAGATTTACATTTTTCAAGGATTTTTAATCCAAAATTACACTGTTGTGACAAATTACAGTTACTATTGATGATTCTTGATAAGTTCTTCACGACGCTGCTTCCTTTCCTTGCTGATGGAAATAATATTATCAGTAAGGCCTTTCATCTTCTTGGAAATGTTGTCGTTTAGTTCGATTTGATCCGCTAGATATTGTAGAGCTATGTTTCATTCAATTGATTCCGGAATTTCAACCATATCAATCATGGTTTTGCCGTTTTTCCTTAGATCCGTAACAAGTAGAGATGTAAGCATTACACATGATTTTCTTATTGTTTCTTCTTCAAAAGATTCTTTTCTGAAAGACTTAATAAGAATTTCATGGCCTGTCTGTTGTACACTGGTTTGGTAATTTTGAAAGGATGACATGTTTTTATGTTATGTAAGTATTTGATTATTGGAAGGTTAGATGTGCATTGTAATAGAGTGTTTTGTATATATATATATATATGGTGGTGTGAATAGAAAATAACTTTAAACACGGTATGGTACACGTGTTTTACACATTACGCAGTGACGTTTAAATTGGAAGTCTATAAATTTTACATTTGGCACTTGTAAATATGGTTTTTCATCTACCACATTTATAGCATTAAATTTCCTTAATTAATACGAAATGGGTAACTTTGGTTTCAACTATCGGCTTATAAATATGTAGATCTTTTACTGAAAATTTATTCTATATAGTCATATTGTATTTGTATATAGATTGTTTTTTATTAATTTTTTCAAGTTATGGCATCATTATCTTCACCAGCAGTACGTACTCCCAGTGGATTTGAAGATCGATTTTTATAAGACAAGTTCTAATCCAATATGATAAAGATACATTGTATAAAGATGTGTTGAAGCAGACTTTCACGCGTATTTCAAACTGTTTTGATAAAAAAGCCAATGTTGTGGGGAAATTGAAGTGTTTGCCCTCATCAACTATTCATGACATTGGTGTAGTCTTATACATCAAGTCGATGAAAAGTGATCTGGAACAGTTGGAAATAATTTCTGATATTGTAAAGTCACTTAAGTTGTCTATCGAGTTGAAGTTGAAGTTTTTACATTCATTTTGAATGTTATGTTTATTATCTTTTTTTTTTATATTTTTATGGTAATGTATTAGATCTTGATGTAATATCATAATATTTAAATAAAATACTAGTGTTTTGTTTATGTTATTTGTATAATTGGTACATTCAACACAAATTAATCCAAACATATTTGATACATTCTTCATAAGAAAGTCTTATTTAAAAAAAAATCATATATACGTCAAAACTGATTATAAACGTCAGCAAATATTTAAACTACTGTGGTATGATTTGACCATACGTAACAGTCTTTATTATTTTATCAGATGTTTGTAAAATCTGTTATGACACCCGGCAAACTCCGGTAACTAACTTTTTGAAAACTCAGTAAGTCTACCTTAGCGAGTCGTGAATACATTACACATGACAGGGTCAGTCGAGTCGTGCATCATTGGGGTTTTAACACACGCAAGTCTCGAGTCTCGGGAATTGGTGAACGAGTGTGAACGTGTTTGTTTTCATGTATTATGTGTTTATAATCATTATGTGACTTGTCGGTATGTGAAAACGTGTTAACATATGTTAAAACGGGGTTTAACGCGCCAAATACCCAAGACCAGGCCCTGCAGGAGATTAGGGAAGCCTAATCGCCTATAGGAGGGCGATTGGCTGGGCTTAGGGGGCGATTGGGCTGGGTTAAGGGGCGATTGGGGGCTAATCGCCTGATAAGGTAGGCGATTAGCAGCCCTAATCGCCTGATAAGGCTGCATAATCGCCCATACTGCACCTGACGACTAGAAACGCCTATAAATACCACCCTTGACCTCTAAAACACCATTTGTGCAACCCTAGCCGTCCCATAACCCATACCAACACATAAACACCCTCTGGAACTCGTTTTTACATCAAAACAACCATTTCCAAGCTTTATCCATCATTTTCTCCTAAATCCAAGGTGTGTTCTTCAAACCCAAACCTTTAAATGATTATATTTTGTTCCCTAAAAGTCCAGACCTGACTTATAAATGTTTTTGTCTTTGAAAATCCATTAAAAACCGTTTTTTAAACAAACCCAAACCTTTATGCGTGTTATATGTGTTTAAAGGTAGGATTTTTAGGATTTAAACATGATTATTCTTGTGTTATTAACGTGTTTATGGCTGTTATGAGTTAGTATGATGATGTTCTAGGAGTTTGGATGGTTTTGGTTGTGTATTGTTGATATTTGATATTTTGACCCATTTGGATGGTTTTGAATGATTAAGGAGGTTATGAGGTGTGTTGTTGATTGTATGATGTTAGGGTTTGCTTTAGGATGATGCTAGAGCAGTAGGATACTATCGGACAACGTGGTTATGTGATGAAATCTGGATATTTGCTATTTAGGGCAAGTTCTTGCATGTTGATGTGATGTTTACATGTTAAGTTTACTATTTTGGGAAAACGCTCGCATTCGGGACTGTTAGAATGATGAAAACTTAGGGGTTTTGCTTGAAATATGTTTGTTAATGTGTTAGGATTGATATTGGGTGTTTACACGGATCTGATTTGGAGGGTTAAACGCGCGAAATTGCGTCGTGCAGCTGCAGCAGGCGATTAGCCTCACAATCGCCTGCTGTGGTAGGCGATTAGGACCACAATCGCCTACTAAGGTAGGCGATTAGCATCCTAATTTCCTGTTGACCAATCCTAATCACCACTTGACTTTTCCTAATTGCATGCTAAGTTCCTAATCGCGTGTACTGCTGTTATAAGTGTATTTTTACATTTCGAAACCCGATTTGACACCTAGGAACATGCTAGGAACCCCGTGACATGCCTAGTAACATAGTAACACATGTATGGACTCATTTATGCGTTATTTGACCTATGTGCTGGACTCGTTGAACTTTAACACGTGTTAAGTACTAAGTTGCATGATTTGTATATGTTTGTGTATGAGATGAACACGTGGAATGTCGGGTCACCAATGGGATGTCGAGTCTTGTCTCACATAGTCTGGTTGTCGGTCAAACACGTTTTTCAAACACATAATGGTCATGGACTGGACTTAGGGACTAATGAACCCGACGGGTTATTAGTCTAACTTGACACATATCTTATGATAGGTCGCCACTAGTTGGGGCTATCATATCACATAAACGGTTTGCTCATTAACAGAAGACGCAACCTAAGGTGAGTTCACGGCCCCACATTTTTACGGTTTTTGCTTTCGGGGGAGAAACATGCTTAAACTCTTTTATGACTCATTTTCATGTTATACTACGGCTTTCATCTTATTACTATACGGTTCATCAAAATGTCCCTTAGAAACCACTAACATGGGAATATGGCGAGGAAATGTGGATAGCGCTATTGGGAACTGACAAGCCCCACTCGACGGCTGGAGGCCGGGCGGGTGCATATTGTCTCTAAACATACAAGGCCTACCGGTGATGACGGTAGTCCATAGGAATTAAGGGTCACTGAACGGCTTAGTCAGCAATGGTTTCACCTGTAGTAGTAATCTTATTCTGCGCCTAGCTAGCGTTCTCACAAGCATAGTAGTAACAGTGATGGTAACGGTTTTCGAAGGATCACTTTAAACGTTTAAATAAAACCTGTGAACTCACCAGCATTATGTTGACTCTTTTAGCATGTTTTCTCAGGTCGCTAAGGTAGCAGCTGTCAGATAGGCGCACGGAGTCGCACTGGTGTCGTCTCGCGTCTAGGGTCGCATTTGCATGTTTTGGGATTGTTAAACTCTTGAACTTATGTTTTATTTACGCATGACTTTTGTAAACTTTGAATGCTTCCGCACTATCGAATGTTGGTTTTAATCTTATGCATGGTTTTTATTTACGTATGTTTTTACATTTAGACGTCGTTTATTGTGACCGTTGACTTGGATCCTGGTGTGTCACACGCCTCGCAGTAGAACTCCGCATGTGGGAATTTTAGGGTGTGACATCTGTTTTGTCGAACAGATAGCTACAAAAGATATAAAAGATAGGATTAAAAAAAATACATTATGGTTATCTATTCTCCAAAAGTACTTAAACATTGTGCTATTTTATTTAAAAAAATGGTTATAACTCTATAGAAAGTAAACACATTTTACAATGAACAACATCTGTTGTAAAAAATGTTAATTGATATTCTGTTTGATTCAACAGATGATAAACGTTAGCAGATATTTAATCTACTGTAGAATGATTTGAGGATATGGCAACAATATCTAGGATTTTATCAGATGTTTGTAAATTCTGTTGACTGGAACACGTGATTAGAAAATACATAATAGATAGGATTAAGAAATTCTTCTTAACTTTTATTTATTTAATAGTACTTAAATGAATTTATAGTTATAATTTAAATTAGTAAAAATATATCAAATAAATATTTCATTTAAGTTATAAGTTAATAATGAAAGTCATTTAAGTCAAAATTAATTTAATATTGATTTTTTAAGTGCATTTTTATAATACAATATTTGAAATACAACTAACTATAGTGTAAAATACATCGGTGTCCCCACCCAATATATAAGCTGTCTATTATCAGAGTTAAATTTTTGTATCAAAGTTGTGAATAAATTAAAAGACTTCCAACTGAATCTGTAATGTAGATATCCATTATTTACAAGTACTAAAGTTAACTTCACAAACATTAAATCAGGTAAAATCATTTCTGAATCAAGATATCTTATGTGAATATTTACAAATATTTAACTAACATGGAAATCAGCCGTGTTTTTTTATTGTGATTACATTTTTATGATTCATTAAGATAATATATTTGTGTTAGTAATTTGTTTTACATTGTTTCTAATATGTTAAACAGTTAAAATGGGCTCATTCATTGGATGTGTTGTTGACCTTGAAGTTGAAAATCTGGTATTTATTATGTTATTGAAAGCTATATTAGTTGTCAAACTTATAATAAAGTACTTTTTGGTTCTTACATATTTTTAAATGTTTTGTGTTTATAGAATTTATCAGTAAATGTTGTTGATAACTCTCATCCTTCTAAAGCTATGGATAATGATGTAATTATAACTACTACAGCAGATACAAGGAAATGGGAAGTTGTTTTAACGAGACATTTTTTAAATGAAGCTGAGTTCAGTGAAGGATGGCAAACTGTTGTTAAGGATATGAGACTTGATGTAACCCCCTAAACCATTTTACAGAAGATATGCAGTGGAAAATACGGACAAGAAAATTTCTTGCTTACAGAACATTCTCGAGTGTTTGGAAAAACACATCTATGAGATATGTTTGGTGTTACATCTTTTAATATATCCTATTACATTCAACGCGACTCATCTTTATAATGTTATGTGGCCGTGACCACGTACAATCCGCCTCCTTGCTCGATCTCCATCCTTCCCTTACTCTATTAGGTAGACAAGACAACCCGCAATCACCAAATAACCGTTTCGTTAGTTCATTTAGTGACTTAATGCACATTACTAATAATGCGGAAATAATATCCATTGATACTCCATGATCTCGTTCAAACGCCTTTTTGCAAGTTCGGGTGTGGTACCCCGAACCGAACCTGCAAGTCTCATGCATTCATATTTACATACATGCATCTTCATTACCATTCTCATAACAAAGGTTAATAACCCCACAATTCATACAAGCATACAATTCCCTTAATAACCCCACAATTCATACAAGCATACAATTCCCTCATACAACTTACCTTGACCCGTCATGTTACTCTTCCTTCAAAATTCTCTAAGACAAATATGACGTTTCCAATCCTATACTAAATCTACACATAATTACCAACCCTTACATACATGAAGCTCTCACTCAAACCCAAGTATGAGTACCCGTACATACATCACATTTTCAATCTACATAAGCATGACAATCTACTTACCGTATTTGATACCATCATACAACGTATCAATTAAACTACATACGCATGCATCATTCCGTACTTGAGTCATATTTGCAAATCCGACATTCCTATTACTTATTACACCCATACCCAACTTTCACAAGGTCCAACGGTGTTCTTTGATGCGTTAAACGCGAATACGGGTTGCGCACATAAGCGAAACATAAAAAAAATAAAAACTGACAATTCACCTCAGGCTCCACTGTAACTTACGGTGGCCACCGTAAGTTACGGTGGACCTAAAAAAATCCCAAGGTGGATTCCCACTGGCTTACGGTGGGTAGAAGGTGCCAGGGGCCACCGTAAGTTACGGTGGCCACCGTAGCTCACGGTGGAGCCCTGGAAATCCCCCTTTTTGTTTCTCCTTTCCATCCTTTCTTGACCCTTCCCCCTCCGGTCCATCCGAAGCTGCGTTTTACCCATCATGAGCTCCATAAGATGCCTTTTGGAATTATTAATAACATTCTATCATTTCATGATTCCCATTCTACTTACACACATATATGTACATGTATAAATTCATTATTCTAAATGGGTTAGGAATCACTTACCTCAAGTCTTCCAAATTGATGCTCGTTTACTTGACTCTTCCGTGACACCCGGCAAATTCCGGTAACTAACTTTTTGAAAACTTAGTAAGTCTACCTTAGCGAGTCGCGCATACGTTACATAAAACAGGGTCGGTCGAGTCGAGTCGCACATCATTGGGGTTTTAACACACGCAAGTCTCGAGTCCCGGGAATTGGTGAACGAGTGTGAACGTGTTTATTTCCATGTATTATGTGTTTATAATCATTATGTGACTTATCGGTATGTGAAAACATGTTAACATATGTTAAAACGGAGTTTAACGCGCCAAATACACATCATCAGGCCCTGAGGGCGATTAGGAAGCCTAATCGCCTTCATGAGGGCGATTAGCAGCCTATGATAGGCGATTGGGCATGGCTATTGGCGATTGGGGGGCTAATCGCCTATAGTGAAGGCGATTAGCAGCCCTAATCGCCTGATAGAGCTGCATAATCGCCTATACTGTACCTGACGACTAGAAACGCCTATAAATACCACCCTTGACCTCCAAAACACCATTTATGCAACCCTAGCCGTCCCATAACCCATACCAACACACAAACACTCTCTGGAACTCGTTTTTACATCAAAACAACCATTTCCAAGCTTATTCCATCAATTTCTCTTAAATCCAAGGTGTGTTCTTCAAACCCAAACCTTTAAATGATTATATTTTACTCCCTAAACGTCCAGACCTGACTTATAAATGTTTTTGTCTTTGAAAATCCATTTAAAACCGTTTTTTAAACAAACCCTCACCTTTATGTGTGTTATATGTGTTATTTGTGTTTAAAGATAGAATTTTTAGGATTGAATCATGATTGTTTTCGTGTTATTAAGATGTTTATGGCTGTTACAAGTTAGTATGATGATGTTCTAGGAGTTTGAATGGTTTTTGTTGTGTATTGTTGATACTTGATGTTTTGACCCATTTGAAGGATTTTGAATGATTAAGGATGATATGAGGTGTGTTGTTGATTGTTTGATGTTAGGGTTTGCTCTAGGATGATGCTAGAACAGTAGGATGCTATCGGACAACGTTGTTATGTGATTAAATCTGGATATTTGCTATTTAGGGCAAGTTCTTGCATGTTGATGTGATGTTTACATGTTAAGTTGCTATTTTGGGAAAACGCTCGCATTCGGGACTGTTAGAACGATGAAAACTTAGGGGTTTTGCTTGAAATATGTTTGTTAATGTGTTAGGATGGTTATTGAGTGTTTACACATGTTTCGGATCTGATTTGGAGGGTTAAACGCGCGAAAAACCGGAACAGCTATGCTATAGGCGATTGGGGATCCTAATCGCCTATGCTATAGGCGATTGGGAGCCCAATCGCCTGATAAGAAGGCCTAATCGTGTATATATAGGCAATTGGGAGCATAATTTCCTTCATTTCATGCAATTGTGATCCTAATTGCCTTCATTTCATGCAATTGTGATCATAATCACTAGTTAAGCCCTGAATTGCATGTCTTATGACCATGATCGCCTGAAATGCACATGGATAGGCCTAATCGCCTATATTAAGGGGCGATTAGCCTCTGTAATTGCCTGTTGACCATCCCTAATCACATGTTGACTTTTCCTAATTGCATGCTAAGTTCCTAATCGCGTGTAATGCTGTTATAAGTGTATTTTGACATTCCGAAACCCGATTTGACACCTAGGAACATGATAGGAACCCCGTGACATGCCTAATAACATAGTAACACGTGTTTGAACTTGTTTGTGCGTTATTTAACCTATGTGTTAGAATCGTTGAACTTTAACGCATGTTAAGTACTAAGTTGCATGATTTATGTATGTTTGTGTATGAGATGAACACGTGGAATGTCGGGTCACCAATGGGATGTCGAGTCTTGTCTTACGTAGTCTGGTTGTCGGTCAAACACGCTTTTCGGACACATAATGGTCATGGACTGGACGTAGGGACTAATGAACCCGACGGGTTATTAGTCTAACTTGACACATATCTTATATAGGTCGCCAATAGTTGGGGCTATCATATCTTACAGACGGTTTACTCATATCACACATACGGTTTACTCATAAACGGAGTACGCAACCTAAGGTGAGTTCACAGTCCCACATTTTACGGTTTATGTTTTCGGGGGAGAAACATGCTTAAAACGCTTTTATGACTTATGACTTATTTAACTCTTTTATGGCTCATGACTCTTTATCACGTTATACTATGGCTCACTTATCGTACTATACGGTTCATCAAAAAGTCCCTTAGAAACCACTAACATGGGTATATGGCGGGGAAATATGGATAGCGCTATTGGGAACTGACAAACCCCACTCGACGGTTGGACCGGGTGGGTGCATATTGTCTCTAACAAAACAAGGTCTACCGGTGATGACGGTAGCCCATAGGTAACTAAGGGTCACTACACGGCTTAGTCAGCAATGGTTTCACCCGTATGAGTATCTCATTCTGAGCCTAGCTAGCGTTCTCATAAGCATAGTAGTAACTATGATGGTAACGGTTTTCGAAGGAACACTTTAAACGTTTGAATAAAACCTGTGAACTCACCAGCATTATATGTTGACTCTTTTAGCATGTTTTCTCAGGTCGCTAAGGTACCAGCTGTCAGATAGGCGCATGGAGTCGCACTGGAGTCGTCTCGCGTCTAGGTTCTCATTTGCACGTTTTGGATTTGTGAACTTTTGAACTTATGTTTTGTTTCTGCATAACCTTTGTAAACACTGAATGCTTCCGCACTGTTGAATGTTGGTTTTAAATCTTATGCATGGTTTTGGTTTACGTATGTTTTTACATTTAGACGTCGTTTATTGTGACCGTTGACTTGGATCCTGGTGTGTCACTCGCCTCGCGGTAGAACTCCGCAGGTGGAAATTTGAGGGTGTGACAGATTGGTATCAGAGCCAATGGTTATAGTGAACTAGGACTGCATGTAGAGTCTAGACTATAGCCGAGTCTCACACACTAGACGGTCACATACTTTTGAGTCGTGTCTTTTGATAAACACACTAACTTTTTCAGGGTGTCGGTATCCTTATCACACAGTGTCATACCTTCTATCTCATTCTTGGTTATTCCTAGTCTCATTCGTTGATCTGTGTTGACTGTATCTTCCTAGGATGGGGGATATCTGTGACTTGAGGTCCGAGCTCGGGGCACGCCTTGAGGACCATGTAGAGCGACTTATCATTTCAGGTGCACACGAAATCATAAGTTGAAATGCATGGAAGACTTGGTGGATCTCGTGTTGGGATTTAGGGCCACATTTGAACCCGACCTTAGACTTTTCATATTCTCTTGGTTTGGCGTTGGTGATTGGGTCTGAGTGTTTTGTTTCTTGTTCTTCTCAGAAGATGTCAGGACGCACTGGTGGACGTACTGGGGGACGACGTGCAGGCCGCACTGGTGGGGGGAGAGGTGGTGGTAACATCACTTTGACGTACGATGAGCTCAATGAGATGATGCAGCAACAGTTGGGCGTTGCACTAGTTGCTTTTCAGGCTGCCCAGCAGACTTTCATGGGTGCTACTGCTCCTCCAGTTCAGGCAGGTGTTGCCTACAAGCGGTTTAAGGATTGTCAGCCTCTCAGTTTCCAGGGTACGGAGGGAGCGATGGAGTTGCTTCGATGGTTGGATAAGACTGAGTCGGTGTTTGCCCTTTGTGAGACTCCAGCAGTGGATTGGGTGAAGTTTGCTTCGGGGACTTTTGTAGGACCCGCCTTGACGTGGTGGAACTGCGTCACACAGACACTTGGTCTTGGGGAGGCCAACGCCATGCCTTGGGCGGATTCTGTGCGTAGGTTGAAGGACGAGTACTGCCCGCGTGAGGAGATTAAGAGGTTGGAACAGGAATATGGGAATCTTAAGATGGTGGGTTCTGAGGTTGAGGAGTATACGATCAGGCACAACGAATTAGCTGTGATGTGTCCAGGTTTGTCTACGCCAGAGTACAGGAGGATAGAGCAGTACCTTGTGGGTTTGGTGCCAGAGATTGCTGGGTTGGTGTCTGCTAGGGATCCTACTACTATGTCAGAGGCTGTGCGGTCGGCTACTAAGATGACCAACTTGAAGATTTCTGAGGGTGTCTTGCCTCCTAGGGGCTCATCTGTGAAGGCGCCGGTGGAGAACAAGAGGAAGTGGGAAAGCGTGGAGAAGAGTTCAGCGGGGGTTCAGCGACAACCGGCGGCGAAGAAGGCTGAAGCTTCGGGGTCAGCGTCGGATCAGAAACAAGGGGGCTATGCTGGGAAGAGCCCGAAGTGTGGGCGTTGTGGTTTTCATCACTATGGTTTTTGTGAGAGCTTTCGCTGTGAGCGTTGTCAGCGGACGGGGCATCTTGCCAAGGATTGTAGGGTCAACCTTTCCAGGGCGACTCAGACTGCTGCTGCTACTACCCCTGCTCCTCAGGGGAACCAGGGTTGCTTTCATTGTGGGGAAGCGGGGCACTTCAAGCGAAGCTGCCCAAAGTTGAATCAAGGGGGCACAGGGAACCCAGGGAAGGATGGAGAAAATGAAGGCGGTGGTTGGATTACTCGTGCTCATGCTTATGTGATCGGTTCTAGGGAGAACCAGGCGGACCCAGACACTGTTACCCGTACGTATTCTTTCTTATCTCTTGTTACGCTTTGGTTTTACTTTTATTTGCATTGTTGTGCGTTCGTGTCTTCGGGTGATTTCTTTGTGGTTTGGTCTCGTTTCTCATTCTTTGGGTCGATGAGGGTCCTTTGGGGATGCTACTTGGACGGTACCAGTGGGATTGTTATACCGATCATAGTAGTCTCCAGTAGGCCTTCGATCGGGGTCTCTTGTCTCATATTCATGTTGTCTTTCAGGGAAACGTTACTTGGGCACACACAGAGGTCGACACTCATCACTGTTGAGGCCAAAAGAATCTCGGGGCGAGATTTCTTTCAACAGGGGGATGATGTGACGACCCGGAAAATTTTACTTCTTATTTGTTTTCTCTCTTCGACTTCGGGAAATTTTCGGGACAAAAATTCTTTCAACAGGGGGATGATGTGACACCCGGCAAATTCCGGTAACTAACTTTTTGAAAACTTAGTAAGTCTACCTTAGCGAGTCGCGCATACGTTACACAAAACAGGGTCGGTCGAGTCGAGTCGCACATCATTGGGGTTTTAACACACGCAAGTCTCGAGTCCCGGGAATTGGTGAACGAGTGTGAACGTGTTTATTTCCATGTATTATGTGTTTATAATCATTATGTGACTTATCGGTATGTGAAAACATGTTAACATATGTTAAAACGGAGTTTAACACGCCAAATACACAACATCAGGCCCTGAGGGCGATTAGGAAGCCTAATCGCCTTCATGAGGGCGATTAGCAGCCTATGATAGGCGATTGGGCATGGCTATTGGCGATTGGGGGGCTAATCGGCTATAGTGAAGGCGATTAGCAGCCCTAATCGCCTGATAGAGCTGCATAATCGCCTATGCTGTACCTGACGACTAGAAACGCCTATAAATACCACCCTTGACCTCCAAAACACCATTTATGCAACCCTAGCCGTCCCATAACCCATACCAACACACAAACACTCTCTGGAACTCGTTTTTACATCAAAACAACCATTTCCAAGCTTATTCCATCAATTTCTCTTAAATCCAAGGTGTGTTCTTCAAACCCAAACCTTTAAATGATTATATTTTACTCCCTAAACGTCCAGACCTGACTTATAAATGTTTTTGTCTTTGAAAATCCATTTAAAACCGTTTTTTAAACAAACCCTCACCTTTATGTGTGTTATATGTGTTATTTGTGTTTAAAGATAGAATTTTTAGGATTGAATCATGATTGTTTTCGTGTTATTAAGATGTTTATGGCTGTTACAAGTTAGTATGATGATGTTCTAGGAGTTTGAATGGTTTTTGTTGTGTATTGTTGATACTTGATGTTTTGACCCATTTAAAGGATTTTGAATGATTAAGGATGATATGAGGTGTGTTGTTGATTGTTGGATGTTAGGGTTTGCTCTAGGATGATGCTAGAACAGTAGGATGCTATCTGACAACATGGTTATGTGATTAAATCTGGATATTTGCTATTTAGGGCAAGTTCTTGCATGTTGATGTGATGTTTACATGTTAAGTTGCTATTTTGGGAAAACGCTCGCATTCGGGACTGTTAGAACGATGAAAACTTAGGGGTTTTGCTTGAAATATGTTTGTTAATGTGTTAGGATGGTTATTGAGTGTTTACACATGTTTCGGATCTGATTTGGAGGGTTAAACGCGCGAAAAACCGGAACAGCTATGCTATAGGCGATTGGGGATCCTAATCGCCTATGCTATAGGCGATTGGGAGCCCAATCGCCTGATAAGAAGGCCTAATCGTGTATATATAGGCGATTGGGAGCATAATTGCCTTCATTTCATGCAATTGTGATCCTAATTGCCTCCATTTCATGCAATTGTGATCCTAATCACTAGTTAAGCCCTGAATTGCATGTCTTATGACCATAATCGCCTGAAATGCACATGGATAGGCCTAATCGCCTATATTAAGGGGCGATTAGCCTCTGTAATTGCCTGTTGACCATCCCTAATCACATGTTGACTTTTCCTAATTGCATGCTAAGTTCCTAATCGCGTGTAATGCTGTTATAAGTGTATTTTGACATTCCGAAACCCGATTTGACACCTAGGAACATGATCGGAACCCCGTGACATGCCTAATAACATAGTAACACGTGTTTGAACTTGTTTGTGCGTTATTTAACCTATATGTTAGAATCGTTGAACTTTAACGCATGTTAAGTACTAAGTTGCATGACTTATGTATGTTTGTGTATGAGATGAACACGTGGAATGTCGGGTCACCAATGGGATGTCGATTCTTGTCTTACGTAGTCTGGTTGTCGGTCAAACATGCTTTTCGGACACATAATGGTCATGGACTGGACGTAGGGACTAATGAACCCGACGGGTTATTAGTCTAACTTGACACATATCTTATGATAGGTCGCCAATAGTTGGGGCTATCATATCTTACAGACGGTTTACTCATATCACACATACGGTTTACTCATAAACGGAATACGCAACCTAAGATGAGTTCACGGCCCCACATTTTACGGTTTATGTTTTCGGGGGAGAAACATGCTTAAAACGCTTTTATGACTTATGACTTATTTAACTCTTTTATGGCTCATGACTCTTTATTACGTTATACTATGGCTCACTTATCGTACTATACGGTTCATCAAAAAGTCCCTTAGAAACCACTAACATGGGTATATGGTGGGGAAATATGGATAGCGCTATTGGGAACTGACAAACCCCACTCGACGGTTGGACCGGGTGGGTGCATATTGTCTCTAACAAAACAAGGTCTACCGGTGATGACAGTAGCCCATAGGAAACTAAGGGTCACTACATGGCTTAGTCAGCAATGGTTTCACCCGTATGAGTATCTCATTCTGCGCCTAGCTAGCGTTCTCATTAGCATAGTAGTAACTGTGATGGTAACGGTTTTCGAAGGAACACTTTAAACGTTTGAATAAAACCTGTGAACTCACCAGCATTATATGTTGACTCTTTTAGCATGTTTTCTCAGGTCGCTAAGGTAGCAGCTGTCAGATAGGCGCACGGAGTCGCACTGGAGTCGTCTCGCGTCTAGGTTCTCATTTGCACGTTTTGGATTTGTGAACTTTTGAACTTATGTTTTATTTCTGCATAACCTTTGTAAACACTGAATGCTTCCGCACTGTTGAATGTTGGTTTTAAATCTTATGCATGGTTTTGGTTTACGTATGTTTTTACATTTAGACGTCGTTTATTGTGACCGTTGACTTGGATCCTGGTGTGTCACTCGCCTCGCGGTAGAACTCCGCAGGTGGAAATTTGAGGGTGTGACAGATTGGTATCAGAGCCAATGGTTATAGTGAACTAGGACTGCATGTAGAGTCTAGACTATAGCCGAGTCTCACACACTAGACGGTCACATACTTTTGAGTCGTGTCTTTTGATAAACACACTAACTTTTTCGGGGTGTCGGTATCCTTATCACACAGTGTCATACCTTCTATCTCATTCTTGGTTATTCCTAGTCTCATTCGTTGATCTGTGTTGACTGTATCTTCCTAGGATGGGGGATATCTGTGACTTGAGGTCCGAGCTCGGGGCACGCCTTGAGGACCATGTAGAGCGACTTATCATTTTGGGTGCACACGAAATCATAAGTTGAAATGCATGGAAGACTTGGTGGATCTCGTGTTGGGATTTAGGGCCACATTTGAACCCGACCTTAGACTTTTCATATTCTCTTGGTTTCGCGTTGGTGATTGGGTCTGAGTGTTTTGTTTCTTGTTCTTCTCAGAAGATGTCAGGACGCACTGGTGGACGTACTGGGGGACGACGTGCAGGCCGCACTGGTAGGGGGAGAGGTGGTGGTAACATCACCTTGACGTACGATGAGCTCAATGAGATGATGCAGCAACAGTTGGGCGTTGCACTAGTTGCTTTTCAGGCTGCCCAGCAGACTTTCATGGGTGCTACTGCTCCTCCAGTTCAGGCAGGTGTTGCCTACAAGCGGTTTAAGGATTGTCAGCCTCTCAGTTTCCAGGGTACGGAGGGAGCGATGGAGTTGCTTCGATGGTTGGAGAAGACTGAGTCGGTGTTTGCCCTTTGTGAGACTCCAGCAGTGGATTGGGTGAAGTTTGCTTCGGGGACTTTTGTAGGACCCGCCTTGACGTGGTGGAACTGCGTCACACAGACACTTGGTCTTGGGGAGGCCAACGCCATGCCTTGGGCGGATTCTGTGCGTAGGTTGAAGGACGAGTACTGCCCGCGTGAGGAGATTAAGAGGTTGGAACAGGAATATGGGAATCTTAAGATGGTGGGTTCTGAGGTTGAGGAGTATACGATCAGGCACAACGAATTAGCTGTGATGTGTCCAGGTTTGTCTACGCCAGAGTACAGGAGGATAGAGCAGTACCTTGCGGGTTTGGTGCCAGAGATTGCTGGGTTGGTGTCTGCTAGGGATCCTACTACTATGTCAGAGGCTGTGCGGTCGGCTACTAAGATGACCAACTTGAAGATTTCTGAGGGTGTCTTGCCTCCTAGGGGCTCATCTGTGAAGGCGCCGGTGGAGAACAAGAGGAAGTGGGAAAGCGTGGAGAAGAGTTCAGCGGGGGTTCAGCGACAACCGGCGGCGAAGAAGGCTGAAGCTTCGGGGTCAGCGTCGGATCAGAAACAAGGGGGCTATGCTGGGAAGAGCCATAAGTGTGGGCGTTGTGGTTTTCATCACTATGGTACTTGTGAGAGCTTTCGCTGTGAGCGTTGTCAGCGGACGGGGCATCTTGCCAAGGATTGTAGGGTCAACCTTTCCAGGGCGACTCAGACTGCTGCTGCTACTACCCCTGCTCCTCAGGGGAACCAGGGTTGCTTTCGTTGTGGGGAAGCGGGGCACTTCAAGCGAAGCTGCCCAAAGTTGAATCAAGGGGGCACAGGGAACGCAGGGAAGGATGGAGACAATGAAGGCGGTGGTTGGATTACTCGTGCTCATGCTTATGTGTAGAGGGATGATTTAACACGAAAACAGGATTATATGATCATACAAGTTACAAAACCAGGTGCAGAAACCCTAGCTTTGAACAAACTGATATAAACTCAAATCAAAACACAATCAAAGTCATTTTCAAACGTTTTCATAGATTAACACATTCATAAACTTGATTACAATTGACTTTAGGTTAATCTAGAACACACACTGAACCTCTCAAACTATTCTAGAACAACACCACAAACACACACTACTAATGACTCTCTTTACATTACAAAAACACAAATTCTATATATAGGAACTGCACATTCGCCCATTTGACATGGTCGAATGTGAGCTCATTCCACATTCGCCCATATTAATGGTTGAATGTGTTCTTCTGTGTAGTTCCATTCTTCATTCGTCCAGTATAATCTACCTTCGTCCACCTGAACTTCTTCCTTCGCCCATATACACCTACATTCGCCCACATCAGCCTTCTTAACACATGTTAATATCCAATCACTAGTCGCAAAACGCATCTACAAACTCCCCCTCGACTATTGATTGGATCTTTTTCTGTCCTCGTCCATGGCTTTGTTCAGCAACTTGATTCTGAGCTGTTTCTTTTGCTCTTTAGTCATCTCAGGCTCTAATCTTCTCTTCACCGGTTTTGACACGTTTGCCATCTTCACCATCTTGCCAAGTTTTCCATCCAAATTACTACCCGCATTTATATCATATGCAAAGCACACACCAACCACTTGAGTATATTTCTTTTCCTGATCAGCGTCGTTCGGCTCATGATGAATCGGATTGTAAAAGAGCATGATGATGTCTTCGAAAGTGCAGTTAATCAACCACATAGGATCAAATACATGAACATGCTTGTATTTGTCCTTCCCGTCTCTCAACACTATCACCGCCTCTGCCTTTCTCCAATCATAATACCAGAAGATAAAATCAGCACTGAAATGTTGTGGCATGGGCATCAAAGGTATTTTTCTTATCACTTCAGGTGCTTTATATATCAAAGTAACCCGCTTCAGCTTGGTTCTGGGATCAATATCCCTGTGAACTTTCCTTCGGGGATATTGTGGCTTGAATCTATTCCACTTCGTTCTGCTTTCCCAGCCCAGCTTGTCTGCGCACCAACCGACATGTGTATTATTCACTGAAGCACCCGACATAGGGAATCTGCATAAATCTCTAACCGCCCAGTACGGTAGAGTTAGCAAGTCAATGAATCTGTAAAAGTACAAGATCCCTGATTCCCATTTGGCAGCTAGACACTTCAGCCTGCCTAAATATGTCCACCCAAGAGCTCTGCCTCTGAACTTAGCATTATGAAATCTATAAAAGTTTCCTTGAGCTTCAGGCTTCGGTCGGTTCTCATCCATTTCTCTTAACTTCTTCAAATAACTCTTCAATTCATCAGATTTATTTGAAGATTCTGGCTTATCAGCACCAAATACTTTCTCTACAAACTCTGCACTTCTCTGCACTTCTCTGCTTGGCTTTCTTCTTCGCCGAAGTGTTTGGAATTTCAGTAAAGACAGGAAACACCACATCTTCATCAGTTTGTCTGAAGTATTGTGGGTATTCCTCATGAGTTATGTCCTCAATTTCCACTTCTTCAAATTCAGGGGTATTCTTATCATCTGAGTGATTTCCAATATACTTTTCAGGAATATGTGGAATCGACTCATCTACAATAAACTCCTCAAATGTTTTCCCTACCCTCTGTGCAACTCCATCTAAAATCTCCTTTGCCACAGATGCAGGTACTTCCCCTTCTTCTAGATCAGGATCGTTATATTCCAATTCATATCTCATATCGTCAGTTTGAAATATTTCAGCAAAACAACCTGTGAACTCAATGGTCCATTCTCTTCTTTCTAACATGTCCTTGTAAACTTGTTTAGCATCATCAGTCAAGGACCTCACCTTCTCATTCCAGAATATACTTTCATCTGAATCAACGTTCTCACCTTTCTTCTTTGAACTTGATTCTCCAGTATCTTTCTTCTTCTTTGAAGGTGGTCTCTTCTCAAATGTAAACTTCGATGTATCATCTCCTCCATCATTATCATCATCACTGCTACTATCATCTTCTTTTTGACTTCCCGAACCCTCTGCATCATCATCATCATCATCTTTATCATCCTCATCATCACTCTTTTCCGATTCTTCATCATCCTCATCATCATCTTTTTCTTTATCAGACTCAGATGGTTCAAAATCAACTTGTTCAACTTCTTTTTCTTTATCTTCTTCACCCTCCTTCAATTTGGGTGCAACATTGTACAGATTATCAATCAACTCACTCAGGCGTTTATTCTCAGCCTTCAGTTCTTTGTTGTCTTCTTTAATGGCTTTAAACCTGTTCTTATTCCTCAAACATTTACCTTCAAGCTTTTTGTTCTTTGCTTCTAGCTTCTTAACCTTCTCGTCAATCTCATCCTGATTCGACTTTGAAGCTACAACAATCTGAAGCATCTTTTCTTCATTTTGCTTGAACTTGGCTATTTCTGCTTGCTGAGCCACAATCAATTTCATCATGTCATCCATCCTCTTATTCACCTGCTTCATAACATCATCATCCACAGTGACTTTCTTTGACTTGGATTTTGATCTGGATGGCTCAACTTCAGCTTCCTTCTCTTTCTGAGGCTTTGTAAACATGTCAAGTACATTATCCAGTGCTACATTGAACTCATCCACTGGTAATGTTTCTGCCTCTTTAGTCTTCTTTTGTTTCTTTGTGATTGGTGAAGATTGCTTTGATGATGTTCCAGCTTCAGGAACTCTTTTACCTCTTAAGAGTTGGTTTAACTCTTTCTCTCTCAGCTGCTTTGTACTTGTCTTCTTAGCCATGGTTTTGTGCTTAGGCTTGGGCAAATTGACTACTACAGTTTCTCCTTCATTCAATTCGTCCATATCCACACCTAAAACTTCATCTTCAGCATCAATAGATTTCTTGCTCTTCTCAGCTTCTGCAATTGATCTGTTTAATGATTCAGACTCACCAACCATAGTGGCCTTACGTTTGGTGGCCTGGAGATTTTCAGCATCCGAATCCCACTGTTCCTCCTCCTCTGTTTCTTCTGAATCCACTGATTCTTCATCCACCAAACCAGTACCTTTCTTAGCAGTTGATTTCTTTCTAACAACTTGTTGCTTTGAGCTTCCCTGATCAGTCTTTCCTTTGCCCTTCCCTTTGGCTCCAGGATTGACTACTTGCCTCTTCCTCTTAGTATTAGCATCAGCATATACCAAGGGATCATCGTTATCAAAATCACTATTAGGATGCCTAGCTGTATTCTTTCCTGGATCAGTGTAATCCTCTCTAGCTAAGGCTCCAAACAACCTTCTGTAAGGTGGCCTTTCATTGTCTGGCACACCCTTATATCCCTTCATTCTTGCCAAAGTACGAATGTTCATGTGATCTAGTGCAAGTATCTGTGTTGGATCTTTCCTCAGATTTGGATACTTGTGATCAAAGATCATCATCAGGAATCTAGGGTATAACATAAAATACTTCTTCTTTAAACCCTTCAGCATCTCCAGCATGTGGTCCAAGATCATTCCAGCAACATTAAATGGTTTGTTGAGAGTCAACGCAACCATTAATGAGCTCAAACTCTTTCTCATTACGTCATATCCTCCACTAACACATCCAAATACATGGATTATGACGTGAGCAAAATACTTAAACTGCACGCTCAGTTTCCCTTTGTACATTGAACCATCAGTGATAGGTCCTTTGTATTTCATCCTAAGGAAACAAGCTTTCTGCTCAGTCCATGACAATTCTCTTGGATCTTCACTCACTTCAAACTTAATCTGGAGAGCTTCTCTGATGTCAGACTCTGTAATGAACATCTCCATGTCTTGAATCTTGCTTCTTATAATAGTCTGATTATCCAGAAAGTCGTACTTCGCGTTGTTGTAGAAGTCCTCAACTATATCCTTGTAGATAATAGTTGGAGTAGCCAAAGCATAAACTACTCTGCTTCTCTTCAGGAACTTGATTATATCAGTAAACTCCACGTTCTTCTCTACGTCCCCCAGATAAGCACAGCAATTGTGATTCTTCTCGAACGGCCATTTGCTTTTGCTCGATGATTCACCTTCTTGAACAGGTTCTGGGACTATAACAGGAACAACAGTTTCAACTGGAATCTCCACATTCTCAGTCTGGTCAGCCATCTAAACACACAAAATCAGAAACAAACGTCAAAACACAAAAACGACAAAATTTCAAACTTTAAAGATTTTAGAAATCCACATTCGCCCATTTTGTTAAGGTCGAATGTGTGATTTTCTGGTCGAATGTACAATATTTTGGTCGAATGTGAAATAATATTGACTAATAATATACATTCGCCCATTTTGAAGTTCATTCGTCACCTTCGCCCAATCGACGACCCGAAGGTGAAAATGTTCTTCCCCAAAATTCAAAAATTTTGCAAATCTGTTTTTAACACTTTGTTTTGATATAAACCTGTTCTAAATGGACCGATAAAGACTCGTGACTAGTCAATTGTTCCTAACATTCAGTCTACATCAGTTTTTAACTACGAATTAGGGTTTTATAGTTTTAATCAATCAATCAACCATCTATCAATGGAATTATCCTAATTCGTTTTACACTCTCCCCCTAAAACTGATGTGGAATGAATGTGAATCAAAATTAAGCATAAACAATCACTCAAAATCCGTCAATCTTAAAACCCTAGACTCGGTCATAAAAACAACGATTCCAGGCTCATTCCTTCGTCATTACCTGTAAAAGTGGTATTAAAATGATCAAGATGTATCAGGGAATCAAAAGCACAGGCGAGAAAAACTAAAGCAACAAGGTTTTGTACTTAGTAAAAATTTTGAAAAATTTGGAATGATGGGTCGAATCTGCTAGTGGCTTTATATAGACAGGTACCTTCGCCCGTTGGAGGTGGACGAATGTGATAGAATCCCACATTCGCCCCAAATGAATGGCACGAATGTAAAACTTGTTCACCCGAAAGTGGATTTTGATTTAAAAACCCACATTCGTCCGTTTGCAACAGCCCGAAGGTAGAGAATTTTCCACATTCGACCCATTTAAGGAGCGAATGTGAAATGGAAAATTCTGAAAATGTTGCCAAATCACGAATTCGAATCCCGTTCAACATTTTTCAATCCGTTAAGCTTCCAAAACACATATTTTCACATTTAGAATGATACAAAGCCCAGATGGTGTTGTCAAATCTCAGAAATTGACCATCAAGCATCCCCGGTTATCAAAAATAAAGCAGAAATGCAAAAAAATTTGATTTTTCTGAAATTTTATCAAAACACACCTAAAATCTTTTTGGATTTTGTATCTTTTTGACAATAAAAGTAAATTGCAACAAAATAAAATGCAGCAAAGTAAATGAAAACAGTAAACATTTTGTGATGTCCGGTCAGAGGATCATATCAGTTTTCTGAGAAATCTGATCACAGCGTTGATCTATTTGTTTAATATTATCATTAGAAACAATATGTGACACGGCAATTGCTGATATTGTGGTCCACGTAAGCTCACATGCAGACAATTACGCAATGCTTTAAAATGATACGAGTTAGGTGTATTAGACTAACACGATGTGGTGCCCACACACACGACATACTCCCGTATCAAGTAATTGCACAAAGCTTCGTCGTAACGCGTGATTATGCCAGAGTTATCCGTAAAAGTTACAAAGTATATAGCACAGAGGTGTACAGGTCAGCAAATGAATGCAGCAGAGTAACATGTGCGTATACACTAGGTTGAGGCTGATATTAATCACTGATTTTCATCAGATAATCAATACGATGTAATAATGATCTATGATCAATTAAAACATAAAGTTCCTCAATTCGGTAACTTCCGGTTTTGGCAATTAAGCTCTTTTAGCAAATATTCTGATAAAACTAGGTCCGTAAATCAATACGACAAAAGTTTATCAGAATATCCCGGATAACCATAACATAACGACCCGAAACCTCAGATTTTGGCAATCCTATCAAACGAAATTACGGTACTAAGACCATATGCCCATGAGGTGTTCAGCCACGAACGCGTAGTTCGTTATGTTTGTATCACTAATGCACGCAATATTTAGTCTACGAAGCCTATCAGCATATCACACGAAGTCAACACACGCCTCATTATACTATACAATTCTTTAGCCTGTGTCAGATCCCCACTGATGTACTATCATTTCCTCTTTTTCCCAAGAAATCATTTTTGATTTTCTAATTTTTAGGTCTTATTGAATTTTATAATGTTTTTGGTTTTTCTGATAAAATGGCTCCCCCTAAAATAAAGAACATATTTTTGGGTTTTAGATTTTAAAAGAATTTGAAAGAAACAATCCACTCGAAAGCATCAACTTCTTTGAGGATTAAACAATCCCCTCGAAAGCATCAACTTCTTTGAGGATTACGATAGTAAAGAGAAATTCCCAATTAGCAAAGAGAAATTCCCAATTAGCAAAATATAAAAACAAAAAACTAAAAAGCGATAAACTGAGGTGCCGATTAGTCCTGTTTTTCCTTTATATTGTTTACTTTTAAAAGATATTCAAAGCGTGATCTGTCAAAAGCTTTTGTAAACAAATCTGCACGTTGGTAGTCAGTATGGATTTTGACCATATCTATCAATTCCTTAGCGTAACAATCACGGATAAAATGATATTTGATCCGGATATGTTTCGCTTTAGAATGATTTTCAGTATTTTTAGTTAATGCAATTGCGGCTTCATTGTCATAGTGAATAGGGGTTTTAAGAAACTGCAAACCGTAATCCACCATCTGCTGTTGGATCCAGAGTACTTGCGAACAGCAACTCGAGGCTGCAATGTACTCGGCTTCACAGGTAGATAGAGCCACGGAAGTCTGTTTCTTGCATTGCCAGGTGATTAACCTGCTCCCTAAAAACTGGCAACCGGCTGTAGTAGATTTGCTATCTTTGTCACAGCCTCCCCAATCTGCATCACTAAAAGCAATAAAATCAAAATCATCATCATTAGGGTACCAAAGTCCTTTTGAGGGACAACCCTTCAGATATCTAAGGATACGCTTGACCGCCGTCAGATGACTTTGTTTCGGCTTCGATTGATAGCGAGCACAGAGACACGTTGCATACATAATATCTGGCCGAGACGCCGTCAAATACATCAGAGATCCGATGATTGCTCTGTATGTAAATGGGTCCGTCAGCTCCCCCTTAGCGTCCACTCCAATCCCGTGATTGGGTTGAATCGGGGTATCCATCGGCTTAGAGTCCTCCATCTGGAACCGGCTCAAGATGTCGGAGACATATTTCGTCTGGTGAATGAAGATCCCGTCGGGTCTTTGGTCCACCTGTAAGCCTAGGAAAAACTGCATCTCCTCCATTGCGCTCATTTCGAACTTTTCCTGCACGACAGTTTCGAACTCCCTGCATAAAAGCTCGTTAGTTGAACAAAATATTATATCATCAACGTATATCTGTACTAGAAGCAAATCATCTCCCGTCTTCTTCGTAAAGAGGGTGCAATCGACGAGGCCGCGCTTAAATCCTTTGGAAATGAGGTATGTACTTAGCTCCTCGTACCACTGTCTCGGAGCCTGGTGCAAGCCATATAAAGCTTTGTTCAGCACGTAGACCTTATCCCGGTGGATTGGGTCCTCAAAACCTGGTGGCTGCCCGACATAAACCTCTTCCTTGACTTTCCCGTACAGAAATGCGCTTTTAACATCCATTTGATAGACTTTGAATTTCTTGTATGAAGCAAACGCAAGGAACATCCGAATAGCTTCGATTCGTGCTACTGGTGCATAGATTTCGTTATAATCAATTCCTTCGATTTGATGGAAACCCTGCACGACCAATCTGGCTTTGTTACGAACAATAACCCCACGATCATCCTTTTTGCACTTAAACACCCATTTAGTGCCGATCTTCTTCCTCTCCGGCGGCAAATCTGTGAGCGTCCAAACTCCCAATTTCTGGAATTGTAATAACTCCTCCTGCATAGCTTCCACCCAGGCATCATCCTTCAAAGCGTCCTTGTATGTCCTTGGCTCTACCTGTGACACATAACACGCAAACGACCAATCATTTTGACTACCAGATTGTTGAATTTTGGCGTATAACGCTAAAGCACCAAAACTCTCTGGCGAGTTAGCACTTTTCAGCTGCCCTCTGGTCATAACGCTGCTTCCAGGATCACAATAACTTGCTCCAGCGGGTGAATACGATGGATCCGAGATTCCGGATATTCAGGTACAGTAACTCCCGTCTGAGCAGTTAGATTCTCTACAGCATCCAGATCATGACCCGTATTTGATGATGAAGCAACATCTGGAGTTGGAGTTGAGTTCACTGGCGCTGCCTCCTGTTCTTCAGCATGTTCAAGAATGACTTCTTCAAATTGTTCATCTTCAGATTCTGAAGAGTCTAGTGAAGTTGAAGCCTCTTGAAACACTTCTTCCTCTTGTATAGGAGCATTGGTATCATTAGAAGCTGGTAGGGGGTTCACGGTGATCGGACGCACCAACGGTGAAGTTGTTGCATTTTCACACTCGTAAAGTAATCTGATAACAGCTTCTTCAACCAAGCTATCTAGATTGAATGATTCAAAGAAATCTTTGTAATCAAACATCCAATCAGGACCCGTGCCTTGTAGATTTTGAGTATATCGTTGAACTTCCACGTTAGCCCAGTCTTCCACTCGACGAGTTCGCTTGTTGTATACCCGTTTGAGTGGGGTTGCATATCCAACAAAGTATCCCTCCTCAGCTTTAGGACTAAACTTCTCGCTTGGATTCAACATCGTGCATGGCGCCCCAAAAGGTTCTAGATACTCTAAGTTCGGCTTTCTTCGGTGTAACAGCTCATAAGATGTTTTACCAAACTTCTTCACTGTTAGAACCCGATTTAGTGTGTAGTTAGCTGCATAAATCGCCTCGTTCCAGAACATTACCGGAAGATTTGAATCAGCAAGCATTGTTCTAGCCGCTTCAATTAGAGTCCTATTCTTTCGTTCAGCAACACCGTTCTGTTGTGGGGTGTACGGAGCCGAATATTCATGATGTATCCCTTTGCTTTCACAAAGTTCATCCATCTTGGTATTTTTGAACTCCGTCCCATTGTCACTCCGAATTCTCTTAATTTTCACATTGTAGAGATTCTCCAATCGAGTGAACAGAACTTTCAGGTTGTTAAAGGTGTCACTTTTATTCTGCAAACACATCACCCATGAAAATCTTGAGTAATCGTCAGTGACGACTAAACAATAAAGCTCTCCAAGATGACTTTGGCGCTTGACCGGTCCAAAAAGATCCATGTGCAAACGCTCAAGTGGCATCTCTACAGAGTTGACCTTTTTCACTTTGTGGGACTGTTTGTGTTGCTTCCCCTTTTTACAACTCACACACTTGTCATTCAGATGGAAATGTTTCACGTTTACTCCATCGACAAGTCCATTTCTCACAAGTTGATTCATTTTCCTCAGATGAATGTGCCCCATTCTTCGGTGCCACATTATCGATTCTTTCTCTGTCGCTTTGGATAGAAAACATGTTATCTGCCCCTGTGATGTCATCGCCTTGGACATATCAAGAATGTATAGATTGTTGACGCGAGGTGCCTTCAACATTATCCACTCTTTAGGAATTGTAAAGCCCGGTTTCAGAATATAGCAGGATTTGTCATCAAAATGCACAGTAAATTGTTTATCACATATTTGACTGACACTCAACAGATTATAATCAATCTGCTTTACATACGAAATCCGCTCGAAACTCACTATCCCATTGCTCACACTTCCTTCCATCGTAATATATCCACCTTTATTTCCCGCGAAAGCTACATACCCTCCATTGATGTTCTTCACATCGAACAGCAACGCAAGATCCCCTGTCATGTGGCCTGAAGCTCCACTATCAACAATCCAAAGACTGCTAATAGGGCCAGCTGAAGCTCCCTGCACACAAAAAGTAAATCATTTAGTTCTTTCGGGGGACCCAAGCCTGAGTCTTGGGTCTTTGAACATCAGGTTTCAAAGTAACATTTTCACAAGCATTTTCAACAACTTTTTGATCAATCTTTTTCTGATTGTTCAAAACAGTTTCCTTTTTCTCATTAACCCTTGAAGTTGAGGCTCCTGGAGTACCATTGGGTGTCCAAGATTGTTCAGTTCGTTTTAAGATACGAATCTGAGACTTTGGTTTCTCAGTTGGTTTCTGAACATTGTTAGCAAATGTAACTCTCTTGGTAACCTTATCTGATTTAACAGACTTAGGTCCAACATTTGATTTAACAGACTCTGTGACATGGACCTTTGGTTCTTGAGGAACATCCAAATACAATTTCTTTAATAATGCCGGTGGAATCTCATTTGTTCTCTCATGTTTTGGGAACCAAATGGTGCTTTCTTGCCATATTTTGTCAATTTTAGCATAGTTAACATCTTTGATTGGAAAGTCCTCATCAGAGATGATTTTATCGGATCCTTCCATCCGATAAAACACCTTAACAGGTTTGTCACATTGTTCATTTTTAACACTCTTTTCAAGATCTTTCTTGACCACATTTTTCTCAAGATCTTTCTTAACAACATTCTTTTCAGACTTCTTTTCACGATGAACATTTGCCATCGGAATCACAATCTGAGATGGTGAAACTGGTTCATTTGTAATAATGTGATTTTCTTTTGGAATTTCACATGCATTCACAGTTTGAACACAACCAGTATCATCACTCTCTGAGTCTGAATCTACACTCTCAGCAGTAACACCCTCATCATTGATACCTAAAATAGGCCTCTCATCGGAATGTGGATCACCAATACTCGAGGTATTTGATTCATTTTCCGACGATGAGTCAGATTTTACTGAGCTCTCCGGTGTCACTTGATGACAATTATGGTTTTCAAAAAGAACCGGAGATGGCACAGATCGGTAATTGGTAGTTTTATCATCAATGATGTGGTCTACCACATAAGCAATATGCTTATAGCTTTCCAGCTTTTTGTTTACTTTTTCAGCAAAGCATTTGATGGCGGCCATTTCCAACTTGGTATTTTCAATTTCATTTATGTAATTGTTAATTGCCAATTGTTTTAAAGATAAAGTATTTTTCAAGTCGGAAATGTCCTTTTTGTAGCCATCTAACACTTTGTTAAAAGCATTCAACTCTTTGCGAGTAGATTGACTGTTCATGATGGCACTATCACGTTGAACTCGGAGTTGTTTATTCTCCTCAGTCAATCTATCACATGTACCACAATATTTATCACTTGTATTATCAGTACTACACTCAGAACTTACAGATTTTGGCGGATCAGTCATGGCCATCAATGCGAAATGAGCTTCCTTTCCAGCAAAGAATCTTGAATAGTCAATCTTGGTGAAAGCATCATCTGCAATGCACGACTTCCTTGTCATCAGAAAATCTGCTTCTGCTAGCAACTGCTCAATATCATCATCTAGTGAAGTAACACTTGCTTCCGTATCCGATTCACTGTCTGAATCAGAATAAACCGATTCACACTCCTCAGGAACATCAGAAACAGTGTTAATCACCACTCCAGATTTCGCTTCCTCAGCATTAACCTCCACAGACTCAGTTTCCACATCCATCTCAACTTCAGACTCATCACTTTCACACTCAGTTTTTACCTTCTCATCAACAGTCACCGAATCTTCGATATCAACCTGATATGCAACACAAGCCACGTTGCCTCCAGGAGTAATTTCCTCAACACCTATCTGCAAACTCGACCAATCAAACCTCTCATCTTGTTGAGTTACCAATGCTTGATTCTGATTGGTGTTCTGATGTGTCTCATTAGGTGTGGTGATTGGTATGACAGTTCGGTTAGTGTTATTAGGAGATTGGTTTTGAGTCTGGTTTGATGTGTTAGGTTGTCTGTTTTGGTTGTTATTGAAATTGTTTTGACGGTTTTGGTAGTTGGTATTGTTTTGGTAAGAAACTTGGTTTTGGTTTTGTTGTTGTCTGTTTTGGTAGCTTGCATTAAATGGGTTTCTGTTATCCTGCTTTGGTGGCTGGGTGCATTCTCTTTTAAAGTGACCCTTTCCTCCACAATTAAAACACGTAACCTTCTCCTTGTTGAACCCGTAGGTTGTGTTAGGAGAAGTTCCCAAGTCTGTTCTACCTGTTTTCTCGATAAATTCTGTTGCTCTTCTCATAATGCTCGCAAAGGCCCATTGGATATCAATGAGTTCCATCTCTTCCTTGTCAATTTGTGCGTAGTCTTCATTGGTTAAGTTGTTATTCCCAATTTGACTAGCAACTAATCCATTGTAGGATGAAACCATTGCAGAGACTAATGCAATGTGTTGCTGAGCAACTTCAACCGTCACATTACCCAAGTTAGAAGTCTCCAAAACCACCGTTTGTTGGTTAGGTTGGTTCATTGGTTGTTGTTGAGATTGGCTAGCAGTATAGAAAGCTGCTTGTTGCATTGGGGAGAATGGTGGAATGTATGAATTGTTGTATTGTTGTTGTGGTGGTGGATTTGATGGTTGTGAAAAGGATGATGTTTGTTGATGGTAGTTGATGGTAGGTGATTCCATAACATTGGAAATACATGCAACATGTGGTGCCACTAGTCCTCCTGAGCTTGAAGTACTAGCTGGAACTGGATTACCTCCAAAATATAAATTGGGATTCTGAGGAATCTGTGCTCTTCTAGCTTTCCTCTTCTCTTCCAATTCTTTGTTTTCCAGCTTCTCTATGAACTCTTGAATAGACCAGTATTGATAAGCATCCTTCTCCCTAAGAACTTCCACATGCTGATCCCAGTTTGGTGGTAATGCATCTGCAAACTTATCCACCTGCTTTGCCATAGGAATCTGTATACCATAGCTAGACAATTCAGATAACAAATGACTATATCTAGGAGTTAGTTCTTTCAAAGTTTCATTTCCAATATAAGAAAAATTCTCAAACTCCTTTCTCAGTTCTTCCATCCTTAGACCTCTAGTCTTCTCATTGCCATCATGCCTTCTTTTAAGTGCTTCCCATAGTGCCTTAGATGTTGTGCAAGTTCCAAACTGATGCAAAAGATCGTTTGTGATTGCCTGTGTCAATTGGGAAAACGCCTTCTTCTCCACAGCAAACTTCTTTTTCTCATCCTCAGCCATGCTCTCCAATGGAACTGGTTTACCTGTGTTATCCAAAATTGGTGCTGTGTAACCTCTAGCAATCATATTCCATGCCTCTGCACCCTCCACTCCCATGCCTTCCAAATGTATCTTGAACTTTTTCTGCCACTGATTATATTCTTGTATCTCCATGAGCTTCGGTGGCCGATTCCCGCTACCTGAAGACAAATCATTAATCAGTGTGGAAATAGCATTTGTAGTTTGAGTATTTACCACCGCTGCTGCTACTCCCCAGTAGTCAGATTGTGGTGCTGGAGGTGCACTTTGAGTCATATAGTTAACCGGCTGCGAAGACTGTGTGCTCGTCTTCTGTGCTGCCACTGACCATGGGTCCATCACTTGCTGTTGTGGTTGTGTAGTTGCTGGTGTCGGAGTAGTCGGAAAATTCCACATGATCACGAACTTCGAAAAATTCAACACTTAGAAAATTTTCCAATTTCTAGTCCTAGGTTCGCCCAGAAATGCTTCACCTTCGTCCCTTTCTGTTTCAGGTTCGCCCAGAAACACTCACCCGAATGAAAATGTTCACCAGAAAGTAAAAACACACTAACAATTTTCCACGTTCGTCCAAACTAATCCAGGTTCGCCCGTTTCTATTCCAGGTTCGCCCGCCCGATCAATCGAAGGTGGAAATTGTGACCCGAAAGTGAAAAATTCAACAAAAATTTCCAGGTTCGCCCAAAAATTCCTAGGTTCGCCCAAAAATCTCTCAGGTTCGCCCAAAACTACACACTTTCGACCACTCAGTTCCAGATTCGCCCATAACAGGTTTGAAAAACGGTTACACTTTGAAAAACGGTTATTTTGATCTCTGATTTTCAAAAGTTTGTGAATTTGAATGATCTTAATCAGGTTTTGATTTGGAGATGATTTGGAACAACTTTAATTCTTGGAATTTTGAATTTTAACCACAAAATCAACTCTAAATCTTTCAAAAACACTCAAAAACCATTTTTATGCAAAAACAGATGTGAATTGATCAAAATAATGTCCAAATCAGCTCTGAGTTTATCAATTTGTTGTTGTATGATCCTCTACGCTCTGATACCACTTTGTAGAGGGATGATTTAACACGAAAACAAGATTATATGATCATACAAGTTACAAAACCAGGTGCGGAAACCCTAGCTTTGAACAAACTGATATAAACTCAAATCAAAACACAATCAAAGTCATTTTCAAACGTTTTCATAGATTAACACATTCATAAACTTGATTACAATTGACTTTAGGTTAATCTAGAACACACACTGAACCTCTCAAACTATTCTGGAACAACACCACAAACACACACTACTAATGACTCTCTTTACATTACAAAAACACAAATTCTATATATAGGAACTGCACATTCGCCCATTTGACATGGTCGAATGTGAGCTCATTCCACATTCGCCCATATTAATGGTCGAATGTGTTCTTCTGTGTAGTTCCATTCTTCATTCGTCCAGTATAATCTACCTTCGTCCACCTGAACTTCTTCCTTCGCCCATATACACCTACATTCGCCCACATCAGCCTTCTTAACACATGTTAATATCCAATCACTAGTCGCAAAACGCATCTACATTATGTGATCGGTGCTAGGGAGAACCAGGCGGACCGAGACACTGTTACCCGTACGTATTCTTTCTTATCTCTTGTTACGCTTTGGTTTTACTTTTATTCGCATTGTTGTGCATTCGTGTCTTCGGGTGATTTCTTTATGGTTTGGTCTCTGTTTCTCATTCTTTGGGTCGATGAGGGTCCTTTGGGGATGCTACTTGGACGGTACCAGTGGGATAGTTATACCGATCATAGTAGTCTCCAGTAGGCCTTCGATCGGGGTCTCTTGTCTCATATTCATGTTGTCTTTCGGGGAAACGTTACTTGGGCACACACAGAGGTCGACACTCATCACTGTTGAGGCCGAAAGAATCTCGGGGCGAGATTCCTTTCAAGAGGGGGATGATGTGACGACCCGAAAAATTTTACTTCTTATTTGTTTTCTCTCTTCGACTTCGGGACGAAAATTCTTTCAACAGGGGGATGTTGTGACACCCGGCAAATTCCGGTAACTAACTTTTTGAAAACTTAGTAAGTCTACCTTAGCGAGTCGCGCATACGTTACACAAAACAGGGTCGGTCGAGTCGAGTCGCACATCATTGGGGTTTTAACACACGCAGGTCTCGAGTCCCGGGAATTGGTGAATGAGTGTGAACGTGTTTGTTTTCATGAATTATGTGTTTATAATCTTTATGTGACTTGTCGGTATGTGTATACGTGTTTACATATGTTAAAACAGCGATTACACGTGATTGTATGACATTATAGGTGATTACGCGTAATTGCATGATGTTATAGGTGATTACGCGTAATTGCATGATATTATAGGCGATTACGCGTAATTGCATGATATTATAGGTGATTACGCGTAATTGCATGCTGATAAGGGGTGATTACGCGTAATTGCATGCTGATAGGGGGTGATTAGCCCTAATCGCCTATAGGGTAGGCGATTAGGAGGTTTGGGTAGGCGATTAGAGCCCTAATCGCCTATAGGGAAGGCGATTAGAGCCCTAATCGCCAATAGGGTAGGCGATTAGCAATCCTAATCGCCTGTAGCTGCTGCGTAATCGCCTGACGTGTTTTAAGCGACTAGAAACGCCTATAAATACCACCCTTGACCTCTAAAACACCATTTGTGCAACCCTAGCCGTCCCATAACCTATCCCAACTCACAAACACCCTCTGGAACTCGTTTTTACATCAAAACACACATTTCCAAGCTTTACATATCATTTTCTCCTAAATCCGAGGTGTGTTCTTCATCCCCAAACCTTTGTATGATTATGTTTTGTTCCCTAAAAGTCCAGACCTGATTTCTAAATGTTTTTGTCTTTGAAAATCCATTAAAAACCGTTTTTAAACAAACCCAAACCCTTATGCATGTTATATGTCTTATATGTAATTAAAGGTAGGATTTTTATGATTGAAACATGATTGTTCTTGTGTTATTAAGGTGTTTATAATGTCCTAGTAGTTTGGAGGTCCATGGTTGTGTATTGTTGATGTTTGGTATTTTGACCCATTTGAATGGTTTTGAATGATTTAGGATGTTATGAGGTGTATTGTTGATTATATGATGTTAGGGTTTGCTTTAGGATGATGCTAGAGCAGTAGGATACTATTGGACAACGTTTTTACGTGATGAAATCTGGATATTTGCTATTTAGGGCAAGTTCTTGCATGTTGATGTGATGGTTACATGTTAAGCTTACTATTTTGGGAAACGCTCGCATTCGGGACTGTTAGAATGATGATAACTTATAGGTTTTGCTTGAAATATGTTTGTTAATGTGTTATGATTGATATTGGGTGTTTACACATGTTTCGGATCTGATTTAGAGGGTTAAACGCGCGAAAAAGACGGAACAGAACAGCATAGGCGATTAGGAATCCCCAATCGCCTATGCTGTAGGCGATTGGCCCCTAATCACATGCTCTATAAGCGATTAGGGAGCCTAATAGCCTTCCCACCATGCAATTGTGATCCTAATCACTAGTTAACTTCTGATAGCATGTCTTATGACTCCTAATCACTAGTTAACTTTTGATAGCATGTTTTATCACTCCTAATCACTAGTTAACTTCTGATAGCATGTCTTATGACTCTTGATCACTAGCTAACTTCTGAATAACATGTCTTATAGCTCCTAATCACCAGTTGACTTTTCCTAATCACTAGTTGACTTTTCCTAATCACATGTAATGATGATGTAAGAGTAATTTAGCATTCCGAGACCCGATTTGACTTATAGGAACATGCTAGAAACCCCGTAACATGCCTAGTAACATAACAACACGTGTTTGGACTTATTTGAGCGTTATTTGATCTATGTGTTAGACTCGTTGAACTTTAACACGCGTTAAGTACTGGTTGCATGATTTGTATGTGTTAGTGTATGAGATGAACACGTGGGATGTCGGGTCACCAATGGGATGTCGAGTCTTGACTCATGTAGTCTGGTTTTCGGTCAAACACGTTTTTCAAACACATAATGGTCATGGACTGGACATTAGGGACTAAGGAACCCGACGGGTTATTAGTCTAACTTGACACATATCTTATGATAGGTCGCCACTAGTTGGGGCTATCATATCACATAAACGGTTTACTCATTAACGGAAGACGCAACCTAAGGTGAGTTTCACGGCCCCACACTTTACTGTTTACGTTTTCAAGGGAGAAACATGCTTAGTACTTCATTTTGTAAAAGATCATATTATGCTGGGTTGGTTACACGTTTCCTTTATGTTCTATGTGTATGTGGCTCACGTTGTGATAGTTCGTTGTCCGTTGTGGCGGTAGTTCGTTAATTGTGAATGCACAGTTCGTTGACCACGGAGTGGTAGTTCGTTGGGCATGATTGGGCAGTTCGTTGGTCGTGTTAGACGATAGTTCGTTGATTGGTTCGTTTCAGATTCTAAACGTCAAACAAGTATTTTCTTCAGTCAGTAGTAACATGATGGTTCTTTCAAAAGCTCGTGAAACATTTTCCTTAAAAACCTGTGAACTCACCAGTATTTTTGTAGAGGATGAAATAGACAACAATTACAGGATTATATGATCATACAAGTTGCTAAACCAAGTGCGGAAACCCTAGCTTAGAACAAACTGATATAAACTCAATCAAAACACAATCAAGATCATTTTAAAGGCTTTTCATAGATTAACTTGTTCAAATAAACGTTTACAGACTCAATACAGTTAATCTAGAACTCAAGCTATCACTCTCAAACCTCTCAGGAACACACACACTAAACACACACTCTGAATGACTCGTTATTCATTACAAAAACCTGAAATCTATATATAGTAGCTGTACATTCGCCCAGTCTCACTGGTCGAATGTAAGCAATTTCCACATTCGCCCAGTTTGACTGGTCGAATGTATTCTTCTGTGCATCCCTGTTCCTCATTCGTCCTTGACAATCTACCTTCGCCCATCTTGTTCTTCCTTCGCCCCTTAACACATGTTAGTATCTAATCATTAGTCGCAAAATGGCATCTACAAACTCCCCCTCGACTATTGATTAGATCTTTTCCTATCTTCATCCATGGCTTTATTCAACAGCTTGATTCTAAGTATACTCTTCTGCTCTTTCGTCATTTCCGGCTCTAACTTTCTCTTTACCGGCTTTGACACATTAGCCATCTTCACCTTCTTGCCAAGCTTCCCTTCCAAATTACTTCCAGCGTTAATGTCATAAGCAAAGCAAACACCCACAACTTGTGTGTATTTCCTTGCTTGATCTGCATCGTTTGGCTCATGATGAATCGGATTATAGAATAACATGATGATGTCTTCGAAGGTGCAATTGATTAGCCACATAGGATCAAATACATGAACATGCTTGTATTTGTCCTTTCCGTCTCTCAACACAATCACAGCTTCTGCTTTCCTCCAGTCATAATACCAAAATATGAAGTCAGCACTGAAGTGTTGAGGCATAGGCATCAAAGGTATCTTCCTCATAACTTCAGGAGCCTTATATATCAAGGTAACCCTTTTCATCTTGGTTCGAGGATCAGTATCCCTGTGAACTTTCCTCCGGGGATACTGTGGCTTGAATCTATTCCATCTCGTCCTACTTTCCCAAACCAATTTGTCTGCACACCAACCGACGTGAGTATTATTCACTGAAGCGCCTGACATTGGGAATCTGCATAAATCTCTAACCGCCCAGTCTCACTGCTACTACTATCATCATCCTTTTGACTTCCTGAGCCTTCAACATCATCATCATCATCATTGTTATCATCTTCATCATCACTTTTATCTGATTCTTCATTCTCATCATCCTCATCCTCCTCTTTATCAGATTCAGATGGTTCAAAATCTACTTGTTCAACCTCTTTCTCTGCATCCTCTTCACCCTCCTTCAGCTTGGGTGCTATGTTGTACAAATCATCAATCAGATCACTAAGGCGTTTGTTTTCAGCCTTCTGCTCTTTGTTATCTTCTTTAATTGCCTTGTATCTGTTCTTATTTCTCAGAACTTTACCTTCAAGCTTCTGATTCTTTACTTCAAGCTTCTTTACCTTCTCATCTATTTCATCTTGATTAGATTTAGAAGCAACAACGATTTGAAGCATTTTCTCTTCATTCTGCTTAAACTTGGCAATCTCAGATTGTTGAGCCACAAGCATCTTCATCATATCATCCATTCTTTTATTCATCTGCTTCATCACTTCATCATCCACAGTGATCTTTTTAGACTTGGACTTTGACTTAGATGGCTCAACCTCAACTTCTTTTCCCTTCTGAGGCTTAGTAAACATGTTCAGAACATTATCCAGTGCAATATTGAATTGCTCCACTGGTAATGTTGTTGTCTCCTTAGTCTTTTGTTTCTTGGCTGCTGGTGAAGATTGTTTAGATGATGTTCCAGCATCAGGTAATCTCTTTCCTTTCAACAATAAGTTCAACTCCTTCTCTCTGAGTTGCTTTGTGCTTGTTTTCTTAGCCATAGATTTGTGTTTGGGCTTGGGCAGATTCACTACAACTGTTTCTCCTTCATTCAATTCATCAAGATTAACAGTCAACCCTTCATCCTCAGCATCAACAGACTGCTTACTCTTCTGAGCTTCTTCTATTGATCTGTTCAAAGATTCAGACTCACCAACCAAAGTGGCCTTTTGTTTGGTAGTCCGGACATTCTCAGCATCCGAATCCCACTGTTCTTCTGTTTCAGTCTCCTCAGAATCAACAGACTCCTCATCTACCAAACTTGTACCCTTCTTTGCAGTAGTCTTCTTCCTCACTGCTTGTTGTTTTGAAGTTCCCTGATCTGTCTTTCCCTTACCCTTCCCTTTGGCTCCGGGATTGACAACTTGTCTTTTCCTTTTCGTGCTTGCATCAGCATAAACAAGTGGATCATCATTATCACTATCACTGTCAGGATGTCTTGCTAGATTCTTTCCAGGATCCATGTAATCCTCTCTAGCCAAAGCTCCAAATAACCTTCTGAAAGGTGGTCTCTCATTTTCAGGCACACCTTTGTAAGCTTTCATTCTTGCCAAAGTTCTCACATTCATATGATCCATAGCAAGTATTTGTGTTGGATCCTTCTTCAAGTTTGGATATTTGTGATCGAAGATCATCATCAAAAATCTGGGATAAAGCATAAAGTATTTCTTCTTCAAACCCTTCAACATCTCCAACATGTGGTCTAAGATCATCCCAGCAACGTTAAATGGTTTATTGAGAGTCAATGCAACCATTAACGAGCTTAAACTCTTCCTCATCACGTCATAACCCCCACTAACACATCCAAACACTAGTATGATGACGTGAGCAAAATACTTGAACTGCACGCTCAGTTTCCCTTTATACATCGAACCATCAGTAATCGGTCCTTTGTATTTCATTCTCAGGAAACATGCCTTCTGCTCAGTCCAGGACAATTCTCTTGGATCCTCACTTGTTTCAAAATGGATCTGGAGAGCTTCTCTGATATCAGCTTCAGTGATAAACATCTCCATTCCTTGAATCTTGCTTCTGATGATAGTTTGATTATCAAAGTAATCATACTTGGCATTGTTATAAAAATCCTCAACTATATCCTTGTAGATAATAGTTGGTGTTGCCAATGCATAAACCACTCTACATCTCTTCAAGAACTTTATGATCTCTGTGAATTCCACATTCTTCTCAACGTCTCCGAGATACGCGCAACAGTTATGGGTCTTCTCAAATGGCCATTTTGTACCACTTGAAGATTCTCCTTCTTGCACCGTCTGTGGAATAGGATCAGCAACTGTAGTCTCCACAGGAATATCAGCAGTTGTTTGTTCTTCAGCCATCTGAAATGTAAAATCAAAATAAAACGTCAAAACACAAAATCGTCAAAATTTCAAAATTTTTAGGTTTTGATATTCCACATTCGCCCAAATTAACTGGTCGAATGTAGAATATTTTGGCCGAAGGTGTAATATCTTGGTCGAATGTAAAGTGATTTTGATGAAAAAGATACATTCGCCCTTTTAAGGTTTCCTTCGTCCGTTCCGTTGCACCTTCGTCCAAATCGACAAGCCGAAGGTGGAAAATGTTCAACCCAAAATTTAAAATTTTTTTCAATCATGTTTTTAACCCCTAATTTTGATTCAAACCAATCCTAATACGGCCGACTAAGCATCGTCTATCATCAGTTTACCCCAATTTTCATTTTATATCGGTTTTCAATCGAATTTAGGGTTTAATATTTTCATTCAGTCAATCAACACTTTAAACCATGTTAGAACTCTAATTCCTTTAATACTCTCCCCCTAAAACTGATATATAATGAAAATCTAGCAACAAAAAGCATTAACAATCACTGAAAATCCCTAAACCCCTAAACCCTAGGTCGGTTTAGAAAATCAGCGATTACATCTTCAATCTGTGTCCATTACCTGTAATCTTTATACGAAAAGGATCAGCAAACACTAAGGAATAAAAAGCACAAGCACAGGAATCAAAATCAACAAGGTCTGGTATTGAAGAAAATTTTGAAAAATTTGAACTGTTTGGTCGAACCTGGTTTGGCTTATTTATAGGCTTCCACATTCGTCCGTTTGGTCCGGTCGAATGTACAAGAATTCCACCTTCGCCCCTAATGAAAGGCACGAAGGTAAAATGGTTTTACCCGAATGTGAAATTTGGGAAAAAGCCACATTCGCCCAAACTGGAACGGCCGAACGTGAACAAAAATCCCACATTCGTCCCAAATTAAGGGCGAATGTAAAATGGAAATTTTGAAAAATTTTGCCAAATTACAAATTCGAATCCCGTTCAACATTTATCAATCCGTTAAGCTTCCAAAACACAAATTTTCACTTTTAGAATGATACAAAGCCCAGATGGTGTTGTCAAATCTCAGAAATTGACTATCAAGCATCCCCGGTTATCAAAAATAAAGCAGAAATGCAAAAATTTTGAATTTTTCTGAAATTATATTAAAACACACCAAAATATTTTTGGATTTTGTATCTTTTTGACATTAAAAGTAAATTGCAACAAAATAAAATGCATCAAAGTAAATGAAAGCAGTAAACATTTTGTGAAATCCGGTCAGAGGATCATATCAGTTTTCTGAGAAATCTGATCACAGCGTTGATCTTTTTGTTTAATATTATCATTAGAAACAGTATGTGATACGGCAATTGCTGATATTGTGGTCCACGTAAGCTCACATGCAGACAATTACGCAATGCTTTAAAATGATACGAGTTAGGTGTATTAGACTAACACGATGTGGTGCCCACACACACGACATACTCCCGTATCAAGTAATTGCACAAAGTTTCGTCGTAACGCGTGATTATGCCAGAGTTATCCGTAAAAGTTACAAAGTATATAGCACAGAGGTGTACAGGTCAGCAAATGAATGCAGCAAAGTAACATGTGCGTATACACTAGGTTGAGGCTGATATTAATCATTGATTTGCATCAGATGATCAATACGATGTAATAATGATCTATGATCAATTAAAACATAAAGTTCCTCAATTCGGTAACTTCCGGTTTTGGCAATTAAGCTCTTTTAGCAAATATTCTGATAAAACTAGGTCCGTAAATCAATACGACAAAAGTTTATCAGAATATCCCGGATAACCATAACATAACGACCCGAAACCTCAGATTTTGGCAATCCTATCAAACGAAATTACGGTACTAAGACCATATGCCCATGAGGTGTTCAGCCACGAACGCGTAGTTCGTTATGTTTGTATCACTAATGCACGCAATATTTAGTCTACGAAGCCTATCAGCATATCACACGTAATCAACACACGCCTCATAAACTATACAATTCTTTAGCCTGTGTCAGATTCCCACTGATGTACTATCATTTCCTCTGTTTTACCAGGAAATCATTTTTTGATTTTCTAATTTTTAGGTCTTTTTGAATTTTATAATGTTTTTGGTTTTTCTGATAAAATGACTCCCCCTAAAATAAAGAACATATTTTTTGGATTTTCATTTTTCTGAAAAAAAACAAAACAAAAACAAAAGGTAAAAGAAACAATCCACTCGAAAGCATCAACTTCTTTGAGGATTTTACAATCCCCTCGAAAGCATCAACTTCTTTGAGGATTACGAAAGTAAAGAGAAATTCCCAATTAGCAAAGAGAAATTCCCAATTAGCAAAATATAAAAACTAAAAACTAAAAAGCGATAAACCGAGGTGCCGATTAGTCCTGTTTTTCCTTTATATTGTTTACTTTTAAAAGATATTCAAAGCGTGAACGGTCAAAGGCTTTAGTAAACAGATCTGCACGTTGGTAGTCAGTATGTATTTTGATCATATCGATCAATTCCTTAGCGTAACAATCTCGGATAAAATGATATTTGATCCGGATGTGTTTCGCTTTAGAATGATTTTCCGAATTTTTAGTTAATGCAATTGCGGCTTCGTTGTCACAGTAAATAGGAGTTTTTAGAAACTGCAAACCGTAATCCACCATTTGTTGTTGAATCCAAAGTACTTGCGAACAGCAACTCGAGGCTGCAATATACTCGGCTTCACAGGTAGATTGTGCTACGGAAGTCTGTTTCTTGCATTGCCAGGTGATTAACCTGCTCCCGAAAAACTGGCAACCAGCTGTAGTAGATTTGCTATCCTTGTCACAGCCGCCCCAATCTGCATCACTAAAAGATATGAAATCAAAATTATCATCATTAGGGTACCAAAGTCCTTTTGAGGGACAACCCTTCAGATATCTAAGGATACGCTTGACCGCCGTCAGATGACTTTGTTTCGGCTTCGATTGATAACGGGCACAGAGACACGTTGCGTACATAATATCTGGTCGAGACGCCGTCAAATACATCAGAGATCCGATGATTGCTCTGTATGTAAAAGGATCCGTCAGCTCCCCTTTAGCGTCCACTCCAATCCCGTGATTGGGTTGAATCGGGGTATCCATTGGCTTTGAGTCCTCCATCCGGAATCGGCTCAAGATGTCGGAGACATATTTCGTCTGGTGAATGAAGATCCCGTCGGGTCTTTGGTCCACCTGCAAGCCTAGGAAAAACTGCATCTCCCCCATTGCGCTCATTTCGAACTTTTCCTGCATGACAGATTCGAACTCCCTGCATAAAAGCTCGTTAGTTGAACCAAATATTATATCATCAACATATATCTGCACTAGAAGCAAGTCATTTCCCGTCTTTTTCGTAAAGAGGGTGCAATCGACGAGGCCGCGCTTAAATCCTTTGGTGATGAGGTATGTACTCAGCTCCTCGTACCACTGCCTCGGAGCCTGGTGCAAGCCATAAAGAGCTTTGTTCAACACGTAGACCTTATCCCGGTGGATTGGGTCCTCAAAGCCTGGTGGCTGCCCGACATACACCTCTTCCTTGACTTTACCGTACAGAAATGCGCTTTTCACGTCCATCTGGTAAACTTTGAATTTCTTATAAGAAGCAAATGCGAGGAACATCCGAATAGCTTCGATTCGTGCTACCGGTGCATAGATTTCATTATAATCAATCCCTTCGATTTGATGGAAACCCTGCACGACCAATCTGGCTTTGTTCCGAACAATTACCCCACGATCATCCTTCTTACACTTAAACACCCATTTGGTGCCAATCTTCTTTCTATCCGGCGGCAAATCCGTGAGCGTCCACACTCCTAATTTCTTGAATTGTAATAACTCCTCCTGCATAGCTTCCACCCAGGCATCATCCTTCAAAGCGTCCTTGTATGTCCTTGGCTCTACATGCGACACATAACACGCAAACGACCAATCATTTTGACTACCAGATTGTTGAATTTTGGCATATAAAGCTAAAGCACCAAAACTCTCTGGCGAATTAACGCTTTTAAGCTGCCCTCTGGTCATAACACTACTTCCAGGATCACCGATAACTTGCTCCAGCGGGTGAATACGATGAATCCGAGATTCCGGATAAACAGGTACTTGCACTCCCGTCTGAACAGTCAAGTTCTCTACAGCATCCAGATCATGACCCGTATTTGATGATGAAGCCACATCAGAAGTTGGAGTTGGGTTCACTGGTGGTGCCTCCTGTTCTTCAGCTTGATCAAGAATAGCTTCTTCAAATTGTTCATCTTCAGATTCTGAAGTGTCTAATGAAGTTGAAGCTTCTTGAAATATCTCTTCCTCTTGTATAGGAGCATTGGTATCATTAGAAGCTGGTAGGGGGTTTACGGTGATCGGACGCACCAACGGTGAAGTTGTTGCATTTTCACACTCGTAAAGTAATCGAATAACAGCTTCTTCAACCAAGCTATCTAGATTGAATGATTCAATGAAATCTTTGTAATCAAACATCCAATCAGGACCCGTGCCTTGAATATTTTGAGTATATCGTTGAACTTCCACGTTAGCCCAGTCTTCCACACGACGAGTTCGCTTGTTGTATACCCGTTTGAGTGGGGTTGCATATCCAACAAAGTAACCCTCCTCGGCTTTAGGACTAAACTTTTCGCTTGGATTCAACATGGTGCAAGGCGCCCCAAAAGGTTCTAGATACTCTAAATTCGGCTTCCTTCGGTGTAACAGCTCATAAGATGTTTTTCCAAACTTCTTTACTGTTAAAACTCGATTTAATGTGTAATTTGCTGCATAAATCGCCTCGTTCCAGAACATTACTGGAAGATTTGAATCAGCAAGCATTGTTCTAGCCGCTTCAATTAGAGTCCTATTCTTTCGTTCAGCAACACCGTTCTGTTGAGGGGTGTACGGAGCCGAATATTCATGATGTATCCCTTTGTTTTCACAAAGTTCATCCATCTTTGCATTTTTGAACTCCGTCCCATTGTCACTCCGAATTCTCTTTATCTTCACATTGTAGAGATTCTCCAATCGAGTGAACAGAACTTTTAGATTGATAAAAGTGTCGCTTTTATTCTGCAAACACATCACCCATGAAAATCTTGAGTAATCGTCAGTGACGACTAAACAATAAAGCTCTCCAAGATGACTATGGCGCTTGACCGGTCCGAAAAGATCCATGTGCAATCGCTCTAGTGGCATCTCAACAGAGTTAACCTTTTTCACTTTGTGGGACTGTTTGTGTTGCTTCCCCTTTTTACAACTCACACACTTGTCATTGAGATGGAAATGTTTCACGTTTACTCCATCGACAAGTCCATTTTTCACAAGTTGATTCATTTTCTTCAGATGAATGTGCCCCATCCTTCGGTGCCACATTATCGATTCTTTCTCAGTCGCCTTGGACAAAAAGCATGTTATTTGCCCCTGTGATGTCATCGCCTTGGACATATCAAGAATGTATAGATTGTTGACGCGAGGTGCCTTCAACATTATCCACTCTTTAGGAATTGTAAAGCCCGGTTTCAAGATATAGCAGGATTTGTCATCAAAATGCACAGTAAATTTCTTGTCACAAATTTGACTGACACTCAACAGATTGTAATCTATCTGCTTCACATACGATATCCGCTCAAAACTCACTATCCCATTGCTCACACTCCCTTCCATCGTGATATATCCACCTTTGTTTCCTGCAAACGCTACATACCCTCCATTGATGTTCTTCACGTCGAACAGCAACGCAAGATCCCCTGTCATGTGGCCTGAAGCTCCACTATCAACAATCCAAAGACTGCTAATAGGGCCAGCTGAAGCTCCCTGCACACAAAATGTAAATCAGTTAGTTCTTTCGGGGGACCCAAGCCTGAGTCTTGGGTCTTTCAACATCAGGTTTCACAATAACATTTTCACAAACATTTTTAATAACTTTTTGATCAATCTTTTTCTGATTGCTCAAAATCGTTTCCTTTTTCTCATTTACTTTTGAAGATGAGGCTCCTGGAGTACCATTGGGTGTCCAAGATTGTTCAGTCCTTTTCAAGATACGAATCTGAGACTTTGGGTTCTCAGTCGGTTTCTGAACATTGTTAGCAAATGTAACTTTCTTGGTAACCTTATCTGATTTAACAGACTTAGGTCCAACATTTGATTTGACAATTGGTTTTGGTGAAACCTTTTGCCTATCAACTGTTGAGTTCACCACAGGCTTTCTCCACGAGTGTTCCATGGCAATCCGATTCCTTCTATCAAAGTGCATTGGACGAGTGTTCCTCATTTGAAAATGGTTTTGATTATAAAACGGTTGTGGTTGTTGAGGAACAACTCTCCTATGAGGTGGCACATAATGATCAATCGGCTTTCTCATAGAATTTCTCACTTCCACTTCGTGCCTCTTGTGCCTTACATATGGACACTGAGCAAGTAAATGCCCACGTTCTCCACACTTAAAGCACGCACGGTATTCTTCAAAAACATTTGGAGCATTTGGTTGAGCAAATGATCTAACAGGGTATTGATCATTATACTGTTGTTTTCTTAAACTCTCAGGGAGTGGCCCTTTTGAGTAAGTTGGCTCATTGAAACCATTAGCTCTGTTTTTGGGTTTAACAAACTCTGTGACATGGACCTTTGGTTCTTGAGGAACATCCAAGTACAACTTCTTTAACAAAGCTGGTGGAATTTCATTTGTTCTCTCATGTTTAGGGAACCAAATAGTACTTTCTTGCCAAATCTTTTCAATTTTAGCATAGTTGGCATTTTTAATTGGAAAGTCCTCGTCAGAGATGATCTTATCGGATCCTTCCATCCGATAGAACACCTTGACAGGTTTGTCACATTGTTCGTTTTTCTCATTCTTTTCAAGATCTTTCTTAACCTCATTAAGATCTTTCTTCACAACATTCTTCTCAGACTTATTCACATGATGAATGTTTCTCATTGGAACAATTTGAGATGATGAAATTGGTTCATTTGTAATGATGTGATTTTCTTTTGGAATTTCACATGCATTAACAGTTTGGTTACAACCATTTTCATCACTCTCTGAATCTGAGTCAACACTTTCAGCAGTAACACCCTCATCATTGATTCCCAAAATCGGTCTAACATCGGAATTTGGATCACCAACACTTGAAGTGTTAGATTCATTTTCCGATGCTGAATCAGATTTTACCGAACTCTCCGGTGTCACTTGGTGACAATTATGGTTTTCAAAGAGAACCGGAGATGGTACAGCCCGATAATTGGTTGTTTTGTCATCAATGATGTGGTCTACCACATAAGCCACATTCTTGTAACTTTCCAACTTTTTGTTTACTTTTTCAGCAAAGCATTTGATGGCGGCCATTTCCAACTTGGTGTTTTCAATTTCATTGATGTAGTTGTTTATTGCCAATTGTTTTAAAGACAACGTGTTTTTCAAGTCAGAAATGTCCTTTTTATAGCCATCTAATACTTTGTTAAAAGCATTCAACTCTTTGCGAGTAGATTGACTGTTCATGATAGCACTATCACGTTGAATACGGAGTTGTTTAACCTCCTCAGTCAATCTATCACAAGCACCACAATATTTTTCACTAGTATTGTCAGTACTACATGCAGAACTTACAGGTTTTGGCGGGTCAGTCATGGCCATCAATGCGAAATGAGCTTCCTTTCCTGCAAAGAATCTGGAATAATCAATCTTTGTGAAAGCATCATCTGCAATGCACGACTTCCTAGTCATCAGAAAATCTGCTTCTGCAAGTAACTGATCAATATCTTCATCAAGAGAATTAACACTAGCTTCCGTATCCGAGTCACTGTCTGAATCAGAATAAACCGATTCACACTCCTCAGGAATGTCAGAAACAGTATCAATCACCACTCCTGAATTAGTCTCTTCATTTTCAACCTCAACATTAACTTCAGAATTAACCTTAACAGGTTCAAAATCACCATTCATCTCAGCCTCAGAATCATCACTATTAACCTCAGTTTCAACCTTCTCCTCCATCGTCACAGAATCTTCAAGATCAACCTGATAGGCAACACATGCCACATTTCCCCCAGTGGTTATCTCCTCAACACCTATCTGAATACTTGACCAGTCAAACCTCTCATCTTGTTGGGTAACCAATGCTTGATTGGTATTCTGTTGTTCAGCTGGTGTAGTGATTGGTATAACTGTTCGGTTAGTATTGTTTGGTGTTTGGTTTTGTGTCTGGTTTGGTGTGGTTGGTTGTCTATTTTGGTTGTTGTTAAAGTTGTTTTGACGGTTTTGGTAGTTGTTGTTGTTTTGGGAAGAAACTTGGTTTTGGTTTTGTTGTTGACGGTTCTGATAGGTAGCATTAAATGGATTCCTGTTGCCTTGTTTTGGTGGTTGAGTGCATTCACGTTTAAAGTGACCTTTACCTCCACAGTTAAAACAAGTCACTTTCTCCTTATTGAACCCGTAGGTTGTGTTAGGAGAAGTTCCCAAGTCTGTTCTACCTGTTTTCTCAATAAACTCTGTTGCTCTTCGCATTATGCTCGCAAATGCCCATTGAATATCAATGAGTTCCATCTCCTCCTTGTCAATTTGTGCGTAGTCTTCATTGGTCAAGTTGTTATTACCAATTTGACTAGCAACTAATCCATTATAGGAAGAAACCATTGCCGAGACTAAAGCAATGTGTTGTTGAGCAACTTCAACTGTCACATTTCCAAGATTGGAAGTTTCCAAAACCACAGTTGGTTGATTAGGTTGGTTCATTGGTTGTGGTTGAGTTTGACCAGCAGTGTAAAAAGCTGCTTGTTGTTTTGGGGAGAATGGTGGAATGTATGAATATTGATATGGAACTTGTGGTTGTGGTTGTGATAAAGATGAAGTTTGTTGATGGTAGTTAATGATGGGTGATTCTACAGCATTGGATATACAAGCAACATGTGGTGTAACTAGCCCTCCAGAACTTGTACTTGCTGGAACTAAAGATCCTCCAAAATATAAGTTTGGATTCTGAGGAATCTGTGCTCTCCTAGCCTTCCTCTTCTCTTCCAATTCCTTGTTTTCCAGCTTCTCAACAAACTCTTGAAGAGACCAGTATTGAAAAGCATCTTTCTCCTTCAGAACATCCACATGCTGATCCCAGTTTGGTGGTAATGCTTCAGCAAACTTGTCCACCTGTTTTGCCATAGGAATCTGTACACCATAGCTAGACAATTCAGATATTAAATGATTATATCTAGGAGTTAGTTCTTTCAAAGTTTCATTTCCAACATAAGAAAAATTCTCAAACTCCTTAACAAGTTCTTCCATCCTCAAATTCCGAGTCTTCTCATTTCCATCATGCTTCCTCTTAAGCATATCCCACAAAGCCTTAGAAGTTGTGCACGTCCCAAATTGATGCAAAAGATCATTTGTAATGGCTTGTGTTAGTTGTGAGAACGCCTTCTTTTCCACAGCAAACTTCTTTTTCTCATCCTCCGCCATGCTCTCCAATGGCACTGGTTCACCCGTGTTCTCCAGAACTGGTGGTGTGTATCCTTTAGCAATCATGTTCCATGCTTCAGCACCTTCTACTCCCATGCCTTCCAAGTGTATCTTGAACTTTTTCTGCCACTGATTGTATTCTTGAATCTCCATAAGCTTCGGTGGCCGAGTCCCGCTACCTGAAGACAAATCATTAATCAGTGTGGAAATAGCATTAGTAGTTTGAGTGTTTACCACCGCTGCTGCTACTCCCCAGTAGTCAGACTGTGGTACTGTAGGTGCACTCTGAGTCATGTAGTTAACCGGCTGTGAAGACTGTGTGCTCGTCTTCTGTGCTGCCACTGTCCATGGGTCCATCACCTGCTGTTGTGGTTGTGTAGTTGCTGGTGTAGGAGTAGTCTGATAACGCCACATGGTTACGAACTTCGAGAAATTCAACACTTAGAAAAATTTTCAGAACTTATCCTAGGTTCGCCCAGTTGTAATCAGGTTCGTCCCTTTTAGTTCAGATTCGCCCAAAACAGTTCACTCGAAGGTAAAAATTCACCAGAAAGTAAAAATACACTTTCACTCTTCTACCTTCGTCCAAATAAAACTAGGTTCGTCCGTTTGAATTTTACCTTCGTACCCCCGATCTCCCGAAGGTAAAATATTAGACCCGAATGTAAAATGTTCTAGTGAAAAACTCTACGTTCGCCCTAAAACCTCTAGGTTCGTCCAGAATTCCTATCACCTTCGACCTAAAACACTCACGTTCGCCCACAACGTCCAGGTTCGCCCATATTCAACTTTTGAAAAACGGTTACACTTTGAAAAACGGTAATTTTGATCTCTGATTTTCAAAAGTTTGTGGATTTGATTGATATTGATCAGGTTATGCTTCGGAGATGATTTGGAACAACTTTAATACTTGGAATTTTAAATTTTAACCACAAAATCACCTCTAATTCTTTCAAAAACACATAAAAACCATTTTTAGTTGAAAACAGATGTGAATTGATGAAAATTATGTCCAAATCAGCTCTGAGTTTATCAATTTGTTGTTGTATGATCCTCTATGCTCTGATACCACTTTGTAGAGGATGAAATAGACAACAATTACAGGATTATATGATCATACAAGTTGCTAAACCAGGTGCGGAAACCCTAGCTTAGAACAAACTGATATAAACTCAATCAAAACACAATCAAGATCATTTTAAAGGCTTTTCATAGATTAACTTGTTCAAATAAACGTTTACAGACTCAATACAGTTAATCTAGAACTCAAGCTATCACTCTCAAACCTCTCAGGAACACACACACTAAACACACACTCTGAATGACTCGTTATTCATTACAAAAACCTGAAATCTATATATAGTAGCTGTACATTCGCCCAGTCTCACTGGTCGAATGTAAGCAATTTCCACATTCGCCCAGTTTGACTGGTCGAATGTATTCTTCTGTGCATCCCTGTTCCTCATTCGTCCTTGACAATCTACCTTCGCCCATCTTGTTCTTCCTTCGCCCCTTAACACATGTTAGTATCTAATCATTAGTCGCAAAATGGCATCTACAATTTTATACTGACGTTTTTAGCATGTTTTCTCAGGTCGCTAAGGTAGCGGCTGTCGTCTAGGCGGACGGAGTCGTACTCGCGTCTAGGATCATTTATGCATGTTTTGGAATGTTGACTTTTAAAACTTATGATTTTGTTACATTTGACTTTTAATAATTAAATTTGCATTTAATTTTAATAATATAAGTAACACTCTTATATTCTAACTTTATAGGTTTGCAATTAGGAGATGGGTAACTTTTATAAACTCCAAAGGATTGAAAATGGGTGACTGTTGTAATTTCAATTTTGATCAATACTAAAAATTAATGGCATGGTAGGGAGTGGAAATATTTTGATCTCGATACAATGCTTTTATTTTGGTGGGGTTTAATTGTAAATCATAGGTTAAAGGGATTAAGTTGATGTATCTTTATTTTGTATTCCTGAATGTTGTTATTATAGTTCAGCAAAGGTTCATCAGTTTTGATATAAATTTATAGCAACAATTTCCTAATCGTGAATTTAATTGAACATCTATTTTATGGACAGTGTTTGTGAATCATCTGTTTGAATCAACAATTGTTTCTATAAAAGTTGTTTTAAAAACGATGAGCTTAACTGATTCAACATATTTGAAGTTTAATTTGATGACTAATTGTTTTAAAAAAAGATATACTCTTTCGTCTTTTCACATGTTGTTGCAACTATTCTTACGTAGTTTTTTAAATTAGATATTTAAAGTGTATGTTTAGTTTTGATTGTATTCAATATAAAACATCTGATTACTACTATTAACAGTTGTTGTGAAAGGAACAGATATTACTAAACAGACGTTAAAATATAATAAAACAGTTTTTTGTTTTCTAATGAAGTTACTGATGATCTTAAATGTATTAACTTGCTATGTGTTTATTTTGTATGTCGCAAATATATACTCAAGTTTAACAATTCAATATGTTTCAATTGAAGTAAAATTAATAATCCATGTACACTAATTGTATATTTATATTTATTATCTTTACTGACTTATATAAGAAAAAAACAAAAACAACTTTTCATGTCCAATTTAGATAAAACAGAAGTTAACACTTATTATTTAATGTAAAACATGACATTTTCATCTTTGTACAAATTTTATTAAATAGTATTTGTGTTTGTTAGGTAATTTGATTGTTAAATAAAAATAAAATAGAATTTCAAGAGTTGTTTCAGTGGGAAAGTAACGAAATTCATCATTTATTACACATATACACGTATCAACAGATGTTATATATAGTCCCAAAAATAATAATTACCATTTTGAAGCTACTTTATTATTATTATTATTTTATTATTATTGTTGTGTTGCAATTGTCTTTCATTCTATAAAAAATAAATTAAAAATTTCAAAAGTAACTTCCAAGTTTATATTTACTTCAAACCCAACTAATAAAGTTGAAAATCAACTTTATGAATAGTTATTATATTTCAACCTATAAAAGGGGATGAAGTTTCAATATTCATTTTCAACATTCTCAGTTTACATCTCTCTATCCAATATGCATTATGATACTACTTTACAATTTGTTTTCACAAATTTTTTGAAAGATTCTTTCAATCAAAGGAAAATAGATAACCAACAGTTAGTTGGTTAATTACTTCAACTTGATGTTTTCTGATGATTCTTACAATCAAAGTAAAACATCAATTCATTATTACATATATACATCCCCTTCCTATTTTCAATGTTAGGGATTTTTGCATCCTAATGATATTTATATACGACCTGCTGTCGTGTACTGCTTTTCATTGGATGATTTTTTTGGATCATTCTGACAAGAAAGATCATTCTTTAGGGTTTGGTTGTTGGTAGGGTTTTTTATGTTTGCTTGTATTTTTATGTACTTTGTAAAGTCACATATTGTAATTCTTTTGTCATTAAAGTACTTTTTTTAGAGATATTTGTATTTGTTTTTTTATAACTCTTCCATTTTGTATTTATTTCTATTAATGTATAACTCAAATTATGGAATTGTAATAATAGGGTTAAATCGTGTAACTGTTGTTTCACAAATTTGTTGATGACTTCTAAAAGATTTGAATAAACAGTGTTATGAAATTTCGGTTGAATAAAAATCTTAAACAATGTAATTGATGTTCATTTTTTTTATGTTTTATCTCAACGACCCTTTAGTTTGTGTATAGATTTATGTTTCCATGGTTGTAATAGCTTCAATTATTAAACATCTGATCAACAGATGTTATAAAAAGCCCCAAAAATAATGATTACGATTTTGAAGTTACTTTATTATTTTATTATTATTATTGTTTTGTTGCAATTGTCTTTCACTGTATAAAAAATAACTTAAAATTTTCAAAAGTAACTTTCAAGTTTATATTTACTTGAAATCCAACTAATAAAGTTGAAAACCAACTTTATGAATAGTTATTATATTTCACCCTATAAAAGAGGATGAATTCCCAATATTCATTAGCCCATTCTCACTTTCTGAAAATATTGGTAATCAGAGACGTTAGCAAATACAGTGTTTCTTTCAACTTAGATTTACTTTTTATTTTCCTCATCGTCTTTTTTGTTTTAATATGTGTTATCTCAACAACGTTTTAATTTGTGTGTATATTTATGTTTCCGTGATTGTAATAGCTTCAATTATTTAACATCTGATCTGTATTATTACCTGGTATTGTGAAAGAAACAGACGTTACGAAATACAGTTTTTGTTTTAAAAGTAGATTCACTCTTTTATTTGGTTTTTACCAGAGTATAACAGTTGGACTGTTTACGTTTTTTTATATTTTCAATAGTAATTGTTTTAAAGAACGAAACAGACGTAGTAAAGAAATTTTCTTTATAGTAAACTATTGACCTCGTAATTTTGGTTTTAGTAAATAGACGATAAAGAAATTGTTTTAAATAAACAAACAGATGGTAATAAGCAGGTTTTATTTGCAGCAGACAATTTACTTCTTGATGTTGTTTTTACTAAACAGTTCTTAACATTTAAAAAATGTATAATAAAAAGAATATCTACTATATAAACTACTTAATTAAAATCTCGAAAAGCCTATGTTTCTTTTTCAGAATCTCTCTTGAAAGATTCTTTTTTAACTCCATCAATGCTTCGTTAATGTTGTTGTCGATTTGTTGTTGTTGAGTCATGTAGTCTTCTATCTTGTCTCTCAAAGCAGTTGGAGGTTCATGTAACACCATATCTAGCAACCCCAATGTTTGTCCATGATTGTTGCTTAAGTATTTCTTCCATCTTCTCTACTTCATTTCTAACATCTTCGTCTTTTCTCTTTTCTGTTACTGACCAAATACCGAATATTGACTTAACATCTGATGTATCAGCAAAATGATAGTATGATCTATTTGCCATTTTGGTAGATGAAGTTTAAAATATGTACCGTGTGCAATTTATTAATAAATTTTAAGATGGATTTGAACATATTTATAGAAATAATTTTGAAAGATAATTAATTTCACGCGATATTTGATATGATTATTTAAATCTTTGATTTGCACAAATGATAATTTATTATTATTTGTTCGTTTTCTAAAGAATTCCTACATTTATGTTTCCCAAGTTGTATACACTCTTCAGATACTCTAAATGTTTTTAAATTAAATATTCCTTATAAGAATTTTTTTAACACGTTAACTCAAGTATAATAACTATACTACGCTATGACTTTTCAAGTTCACGCATTTTAAATGTATAAATTAGTAAATAAATCACGAATTTCATAATAAACCATCTTAACATTTACATTTCAGTCTTCATCAATAGCATCAATGGCTGCCCTAACTAATAACCAAGAACATGAAATGAAGGAGTTTGTTGTTAATCAAATTAGAGCACAGTACTATCAAGATTTGAAGACTACAAGAGATTTGAATATTTGTTTTGACAGTTTGCACTTAGGCACATTTGAGCGAGATGATGTGCAACGGATTTTGAAGTCAATGCCTTCGATTGCTGTTCGTGATTTGGCGTTGTTGTACAATTCTGAGGCCAGGAGTAAAGACGTAGATTTTTTTTGGCAAAATTGAAAGATCTACATGCACAACTTGAAGCCTCAATGGAATTGAAGCTTAAGTTTATTAATTCCTTTAACTAGCTATGTATCTTGATGTTTAATGTTGATTGTATTTATTTATGTTTTAGTTTTTGTATGTCTTTCAAGATTATATATAGTTTTTTATGTTTTGTGATGCTAAATTGAATCGTATTAACTTTTGTGTTTTATGCAACAGACCTTTAATCCGTTTGTATATTTATATGTGTTATCTCAATAGAGGTTTAATCCGTCTGTAGATTTATGTTTGGGTTGTTGTAACAGTTCCAATTATTAAACATCTGATCAGTATTATTAACTGGTATCATGAAAGGAACAGACCTTATGAAATACAGTTTTTCCTTTCAACAATAGATCTGAGAATCCGGTTATGGACCGAATTCGCGGATCGAATACGTATAAACAACTCGTTTTCAGACGGGGAATTCGAGACGAGACAGAAATATACGATAACAACGTCATCACAGATTCGTATTAATACAGAAACGGTTACAGACACTGTCATCAGTAGGATAAACATCAATCTCGTGGCCGGGGGAGGTCGGGCATGACCTCCCCCTTGAGAGCATTCAAAGTACCAACTCAAATCACCAAATGAACAATAACACATGAGATTGCTATTTATAGTACAAAACCCAAGTTCCAGGTTCGCCCCTTTTGAATGGTCGAATGTGGAGCATTTCCACATTCGCCCATTTGTAATGGTCGAATGTGGAAACCTTCCACATTCGCCCAGTGTGAAATGGTCGAACTTGGCTCAGTATATTGTCCTATATTTTACAAATGCGTCAGATCCATAAAATGCCCTTATGGATCACCACAATCTCATGTAACACTATACCTAGACTCAACCCTAGTCTATTCGACAGTGACGTCCACAGAAAGTGCATCAACAATCTCCCCCTTGGACGTTGCTGGCGAATCCACAAATCTCTTGCACATCAACAGTCAGAAACACAGTTCTCCCCCTCAATACATGCACCATTGCATTGAGTTAGAAATACAATATCCTTCGTGAACCGACCAAGTAATACACTACGGACCCTCAGCATCAATACGCAGGAAGTCAGCTAGACCACGTATATCATTTACACCAGATCACCTAGTTACGCCAATGTGAAGTCGACAAAGTAATGCACTGCAGTCTCGTAGCATCAGTACCCAGGAATGTCATCTTGACCAAGTACATCACGCGCAATCCAACTAGCCTGATAAGACCCCTACTAGAAGGATTCCATACTGACCGATCAGATATTCAACGTAACATGTAGATACCACCACTAATTTACATCTCATATCTGCACTTAACCTTTGCATCACCCTTCACACCAACTGGAGAAGTCTAACTGTCAGTACCCAATTAAACATCTCAAATGTGACTATGTGCAAAACAATCCACTCGAACATTAGTATTTCTATGAAATTCTTCATCTGTGCTGACTGTGATTGCATTAACACATTCTCCTCTTTTCCTAGCATCTTCAGTCAGTTATTGTTGAAGTATCAGACACTTACATCAACAATCTCCCCCTTGACTGATGCTTCACCAAGTTTCTCTGAGATCCCGTATAAACAATCAATCATGTTCTTGAGTAACTTCATCTGTTCGACAGAATAGAAGCCGTAGACGAGTGGATCAAGCCATCAAAAGTTTTCAGCACTTGAAACTTTCGTTGAACCTACGTGCCACCTGACTCCTACTAAGATACCTCATTACTTTTAGAACATTGAAATCTCAAACTTGATTTCCTTCTTCTTAACAACTCTTCAGAACAAGTTCCTTCAAACATACAGGAACTGGGTTGACTGTTCTAATCATGCGGAATAAAATCTGTTCTGTTTTTGGCCCATAATAGTCATTTGAATCTGATTATCATATTGTTGATTCTCATGACTACCCCACATTAAAACTGTTTCATCATCATCAATTCTTCAACAAATTTGGGTAAACCTCATCACCATTCTTCCGAAAATCTTCAAAAATCTAAAATTCTACATTCGCCCACTTTTGTTGACCCGAAGGTAGAATAGTAACCAGAATGTAAAATAATACTTGACCCTTTCCACGTTCGCCCAAAATCAGCTACCTTCGCCCATTCGACTTCCACCTTCGCCCGCGCAATCAATCGAATGTGAAAATAGTCACCCGAATGTGGAAAATATCATCACAAAATTCCAGGTTCGCCCAATTTCTCTCCACGTTCGTCCAAAAACTGCTACCTTCGCCCAGTAACATTCCACATTCGCCCACCCGACTTTCAAAAAGGGGCGAATGTGCAGACTGAACGTGTTCTTGATCAATATTTTCTTCAAATCAGTCCACAATCACTCTAATCCTTTGAATTTGATGATGACACTTGTTCAGAAAGGTGCGGAAATGAAAACCTAACCCTCGAATTCACAAAAACATGGAGAAATCACATGATTTCGGGTTCAATTAAGAATCTAGGGTTTCTAGGGTTTCAACCTTTCAATCAAAATCTGAATTTTACGTCTGAAAACATGAAAAACGAGCTGTGATTGATTCAAACGATTGTTAGATCGTTCAAATCGGTACCACGGCTCTGATACCAATTGAGAATCCGGTTATGGACCGAATTCGCGGATCGAATACGTATAAACAACTCGTTTTCAGACGGGGAATTCGAGACGAGACAGAAATATACGATAACAACGTCATCACAGATTCGTATTAATACAGAAACGGTTACTGACACTGTCATCAGTAGGATAAACATCAATCTCGTGGCCGGGGGAGGTCGGGCATGACCTCCCCCTTGAGAGCATTCAAAGTACCAACTCAAATCACTAAATGAACAATAACACATGAGATTGCTATTTATAGTACAAAACCCAAGTTCCAGGTTCGCCCCTTTTGAATGGTCGAATGTGGAGCATTTCCACATTCGCCCATTTGTAATGGTCGAATGTGGAAACCTTCCACATTCGCCCAGTGTGAAATGGTCGAACTTGGCTCAGTGTATTGTCCTATATTTTACAAATGCGTCAGATCCATAAAATGCCCTTATGGATCACCACAATCTCATGTAACACTATACCTAGACTCAACCCTAGTCTATTCGACAGTGACGTCCACAGAAAGTGCATCAACAAGATCGACGATTAATTTGGGGTTTACTAAACAGACCATAACAGTTGGTCTGTATACGTTTTTTTATATTTTGGGTGTTTATAATAATATCTGTTTATAAAGAAATAAATAGACGGTACTAAACAGGTGTTCTTCAGAGCAGAAGAATGGGTTCTTATTGTTGTCTTTCACTAAACAGGCCTTAAGTTTAGGACTCGGTCTCCTGTGCGTTTCACACGGGATTTCACCTAGTATCTATACTTTCAATAATAGGAGAGTCGTGAGTGACGTCAGAAAGCTGACGTGTCAGCAGCTCAGGCAGGCCACCAATGCCTGCGTGATGCAAAACCTGACGTCACAAACCCCCTTAAAATATTCACAAATAATACGTGGGCCACGTTAAAGCACCGCTGCTGTCATGAACAGCAGTTCCCAAGCAAAGGGTCTGCCGTCAAGAAGCAGTTGTTAGCCACGTACTGTGCAACCTTTAGGCCCTAAGTTTGAATTTTAAGGGGGGAAATTTAAATTAATCTAGGGAGACGTGCCTCATTAGCTCCTTATATATAAGCACACAAACAACTCAGCCATTTCTAATATCAGGTTTCAATTTTTTAAACCTAAACAAAGATTTTCAAATTTCCCTCTTAAAATATATCGTTCAAATATTGTCGGCGTCAATGGACGGTGAAGAAAAGCACGTCAGTTTCTTTCATGATCTGAATCCAGCCAAAGACATGTGGTACATGAAGGCTTGAGTCATAAGGAAGTGGAAGACAGCCTATAAGTTGGAGGTCATTGTCACACCCTCAAATTCCCACGTGCGGAATTCTACCGCGAGGCGTGTGACACACCAGGATCCAAGTCAACGGTCACAATAAACGACGTCTAAATGTAAAAACATACGTAAACAAAAACCATGCATAAGATTAAAACCAACATTCAACAGTGCGGAAGCATTTAAAGTTTACAAAAGTCATGCATGAATAAAACATAAGTTCAAAAGTTTAACCATCCCAAAACATGCAATGCGACCCTAGACGCGAGACGACTCCAGTGCGACTCCGTGCGCCTATCTGACAGCTGCTACCTTAGCGACCTGAGAAAACATGCTAAAAGAGTCAACATATAATGCTGGTGAGTTCACAGGTTTTATTTAAACGTTTTAAGCGATCCTTCGAAAACCTTTACCATCACTGTTACTACTATGCTTGTGAGAACGCTAGCTAGGCGCAGAATAAGATACTCATACGGGTGAAACCATTGCTGACTAAGCCGTGTACTGACCCTTAGTTTCCTATGGGCTACCGTCATCACCGGTAGACCTTGTTTTATTAGAGACAATATGCACCCGCCCGGTCCAACCGTCGAGTGGGGCTTGTCAGTTCCCAATAGCGCTATCCACATTTTCCCGCCATATTCCCATGTTAGTGGTTTCTAAGGGACTTTTTGATGAACCGTATAGTAATAATATGTAAGCCATAGTATAACGTGAAAAAGAGCCATAAGTCATAAAAGAGTTAAGATGAAATAAGCCATAAGTCATAAAAGAGTTTTTAAGCATGTTTCTCCCCCGAAAGCAAAAACCGTAAAATGTGGGGCCGTGAACTCACCTTAGGTTGCGTATTCCGTTTATGAGTAAACCGTCTATGTGATATGAGTAAACCGTTTGTAAGATATGATAGCCCCAACTATTGGCGACCTATCATAAGATATGTGTCAAGTTAGACTAATAACCCGTCGGGTTCATTAGTCCCTAAGTCCAGTCCATGACCATTATGTGTCCGAAAAGCGTGTTTGACCGACAACCAAACTACGTAAGACAAGACCCGACATCCCATTGGTGACCCGACATTCCACGTGTTCATCTCATACTCAAACATACACAAAACATGCAACTCAGCACTTAGCATCATCCTAAAGCAAACCCTAACATCATACAATCAACAACACACCTCATAGCATCCTTAATCATTCAAAATCACTCAAATGGGTCAAAACATCAAACATCAACAATACACAACCAAAACCATTCAAACTCCTAGAACATTATCATACTAACTTGTAACAGCCATAAACACCTTAATAACACAAAAACAATCATGTTTCAATCCTAAAAATCCTACCTTTAAACACATATAACACACATAAAGGCTTGGGTTTGTTTAGAAACGGTTTTAAATGGATTTTCAAAGACAAAAACATGTATGAGTCAGGTCTGGACTTTTAGGGAACAAAATATAATCATTTAAAGGTTTGGGTTTGAAGAACACACCTTGGATTTAAGAGAAAATGATGGAATAAGCTTGGAAATGGTTGTTTTGATGTAAAAACGAGTTCCAGAGGGTGTTTGTGTGTTGGTATGGGTTATGGGACGGCTAGGGTTGCACAAATGGTGTTTTGGAGGTCAAGGGTGGTATTTATAGGCGTTTCTAGTCGTTTGGAACACGTCAGGCAATTGTGCAGCCTTATCAGGCGATTAGGGCTGCTAATCGCCTTCACTATCAGGCGATTAGCCCTAATCGCCCTTTAACATTGCCCAATCGCCCCTTAAGAAGAGCTAATCGCCCTCCTGTAGGCGATTAGGCCTCCCTAATCGCCTGCAGGAGCTGGTCTTTGGTATTTTGCGCGTTAAACCCCGTTTTAACATATGTTAACACGTTTTCACATACCGACAAGTCACATAATGATTATAAACACATAATACATGAAAACAAACACGTTCACACTCGTTCACCAATTCCCGGGACTCGAGACTTGCGTGTGTTAAAACCCCAATGATGTACGACTCGACTGACCCTGTCATGTGTAATGTATGCGTGACTCGCTAAGGTAGACTTACTAAGTTTTAAAAAAGTTAGTTACCGGAGTTCGCCGGGTGTCACAGTCATATTCATTGACGAGCAGGTAAATTTTATAGCTTTGTTTATTCATGAAAACGTGTTGGTTTCTGTATGCTTTTTACGTTCTATTAAACGATATATGTAGAGTGATAAAATTCAAGGTTCTGCCAAGGCACCTTTTATGCAGGTTTTTGACAGTCAAATTGAAGAAGACGGTGTGGTTGTGTTGTCTAAGTTTGGTGTAGGTGAAAACAAGGACATCTACAGAGTTGTAGCTCATCAGTTCAAACTGATTTTTTATCGTTGTACCACTGTGAAACAGGTTAAGGGTTGGGAAGGTGTGGAGTATGGTTTCAACTTCTTACCTTTTAACCAAATACTTAACGGAGAAGCTAAGAGTCTGTTGAGCGTTGGTTTGTATTTTATTGTTTACCTTACTACAATTTTTTTACATTCAGTTTGGTTGAACACTATTGCTTTATATTTAACAGAGTTTTGGTTAACTTGTCTGTTTTCTTTTTACAGATGTTGCTGGAAGCGTCATCTGGTGTAGCGACTTGGATGTCTTTGGACGAGGTCCTAACGAAACCAAATGAATGAATCTTGATATTCAGGACTTAGAGTAAGGATTCCTTAAAATTGTTATACAGTTTTTTAAACAATCAGTGTAATAAATGTTATGAACAACTTATTCTATGACTGACTGTTTTGAATCTCATGTGGAACATATTTATTAATGTAATAAATTACAGCATCATTAATGTTTTACATCTATGTTTATGTTGTTTTGTTGCAGAGGTACGACCTTAAGATGTACATTGTGGAACTCTTATGCAATACGGTTTAAGGAATTCATTTCAAAGATCACTGAGGAGCATTTACTGGCTGTTATCCAGCATGGAAGGGTTAGAGACTGGAACGGTAACTTGTGTTTCAGTGTAGTTATTTTAAAAACATATTAATATGATGTAAGTAAGATATGTGTGTTGTCAAATTTTTAGAAAGAATTACAGTTCAAACCGATAAGTATGGATCTCGCCTCTTTCTCAAACAACTTGTGAGCGTAGGATTTTGACTAAAACAGGATTAATTTGATCATACAAGTCACAAAACCAGGTGCGGAAACCCTAGCTTTGAACAAACAGATAAAACTCAAATCAAAACACAATCAACATCATTTTCAAAGCTTTTCATAGATTAACGTTCAAATACTCTATTACAATGACACTTTAGTTAATCTAGATCAGTTACACACTTTCTCAAAATAACCTGGAACCTAACCTGAACACACACACAACTGAAACCTCTCTCTACATTGCAAATACACAAAATCTATATATAAGCTCTGCACGTTCGCCCCTTTACAATGGTCGAATGTGGAATTCTTCCACATTCGCCCAGTTCAGGGTACGAATGTGTTTCTTCAGTCAAGTTCCATTCTACATTCGCCCAGAAGTCTTCACCTTCGCCCACTATTCTTCACATTCGCCCATATCAGTTTCACCTTCAACCCTTCAGCAAAACTTTAACATACGTTAACATGTAGATCCAATCACTAGTCGCAATACGTGCACCTACAAACTCCCCCTCGACTATTGATTGGATCGTCTTCTGTCTTCATCCATTGCTTTGTTCAACAACTTAATTCTGAGCTGTTTCTTTTGCTCTTTGGTCATTTCAGGCTCCAACTTTCTCTTCACCGGTTTCGACACATTCGCCATCTTCACCATTTTGCCAAGTTTATTATCCAAATTACTCCCAGAGTTTATATCATATGCAAAACAAACTCCAACCACTTGAGTATACTTCTTTGCTTGATCAGCGTCATTCGGCTCATGATGAATCGGATTGTAGAAAAGCATGATGTTGTCTTCAAAAGTACAGTTAATCAACCACATAGGATCAAATACATGAACATGCTTGTATTTGTCCTTCCCGTCTCTCAACACTATCACCGCTTCAGCCTTCCTCCAATCATAATACCAGAATATAAAGTCAGCACTGAAATGTTGTGGCATGGGCATCAAAGGTATCTTCCTCATCACTTCATGTGCTTTGTATATCAAAGTAACCCTTTTCAGCTTGGTTTTAGGATCAATATCCCTATGCACTTTCCTTCTGGGATATTGAGGCTTGAATCTATTCCATCTCGTCCTACTCTCCCAAAACAATTTATCTGCACACCAACCGACATGAGTATTGTTAACTGAAGCTCTAGACATAGGGAATCTGCATAGATCTCTGACCGCCCAGTACGGTAGAGTTAGCAAACCAATGAATCTGTAAAAATACAGAATTCCTGATTCCCATTTAGCAGCTAAACACTTCAGTCTGCTCAAATATGTCCACCCGAGAGCTCTGCCTTTAAAATTAGCATTATGGAATCTGTAGAAACTTCCTTGAGCTTCAGGCTTCGGTCGATTTTCATCCATTTCTCTCAACTTCTTCAAGTAATTCTTCAATTCATCAGATTGACTTGAAGATTCTTGCTTATCAGCTCCAAACACCTTCTCAACAAACTCTGCACTCCTTTTCTTTGCCTTCTTCTTTGCTGAAGTATTTGGAATCTCAGTAAAGTCAGGAAATATCACATCTTCATCAGTCTGTCTGAAGTACTGTGGATATTCCTCATGAGTTATGTCTTCAATTTCCACTTCATCAAACTCAGGAGTATTCTTATCATCTGAGTGATTTCCAATATCCTTTTCAGGAATATCTGGAATCGACTCATCCACTATGAACTCCTCAAATGTTTTCCCTACTCTCTGTGCAAGGCCATCAAGAATTTCCTTTGCCACAGTAGCAGGTACTTCACCTTCTTCAAGATCAGGATCGTTGTATTCCAGTTCATATCTCATATCATCTGTCTGGAATATCTCAGCAAAACATCCTGTGAACTCAATCGTCCATTCTCTTCTTTCTAACATATCTCTGTAAACATTCTTAGCATCGTCACTCAGAGATCTCACCTTCTCGTTCCAGAAGATACTTTCATCTGAATCTGTGTTCTCTCCTTTCTTCTTCTTAGAACTTGATTCTCCAGCATCTTTCTTCTTCGGTGTTCTCTTCTCAAAAGAAAATTTAGAAGTGTCATCTCCTCCTTCATCATTATCACTATCATCACTACTATCATCCTCTTTCTGACTCCCAGACCCTTCTGCATCATCATCATCATCATCATCTTTCTTACTATCCTCATCATCACTCTTCTCTGACTCCTCATCGTCCTCATCATCATCTTTTTCTTTATCCGAATCAGATGGTTCAAAGTCAACCTGCTCTTCTTCTTTCTCCTTGACTTCTTCACCCTCTTTCAACTTGGGTGCAACATTATACAAATCATCAATCAAATCACTAAGGCGTTTGTTCTCAGCCTTTAGTTCTTTGTTGTCTTCTTTGATGGCTTTCAACCTGTTCTTGTTCCTTAAACATTTTCCTTCAAGTTTTTTGTTCTTCGCTTCAAGCTTCTTCACTTTCTCGTCAATCTCATCTTGATTTGACTTTGAAGCAACCACAATTTGAAGCATTTTCTCTTCATTCTGCTTAAACTTGGCTATTTCAGCTTGTTGAGCAACGATCATCTTCATCATCTCATCCATTTTCTTATTCACCTGCTTCATCACGTCATCAGCAACAGTGACTTTCTTGGATTTCGATGGCTCAACTTCTACAGCTTTTTCTTTCTGAGGCTTCCTGAACATATCTAACACATTGTCTAGTGCAATGTTAAACTGATCAACAGGTAATTTCTCAGCCTCCTGTGTCTTTTTCTGCTTCTTAGACACTGGTGAAGATAGCTTCGATGATGTACCAGCATCGGGTACTCTTTTACCTTTCAAAAGTTGGGCAATCTCCTTCTCCCTCAACTGCTTAGTACTTGTCTTCTTTGCCATGGTTTTGTGCTTAGGCTTTGGCAAGTTAACTACAACAGTTTCTCCAGCATTTAGTTCATCCATATCAACGCCTAAACCTTCATCTTCAACATTAACAGACTTCTTACTCTTCTCAGCTTCTTCAATTGTCTTGTTAAGTGATTCAGACTCACCAACCATAGTGGCCTTACATTTGGTGGCCCTAACATTTTCAGCATCAGAATCCCACTGTTCCTCTTCCTCAGTTTCCTCTGAATCAACAGAATCTTCATCAACCAATCCTGTACCCTTCTTTGCAGTGGTTTTCTTTCTCTTCTCAGCTTGTTGCTTAGAGCTACCTTGGTCTGTCTTTCCCTTACCCTTCCCTTTGGCTCCGGGATTGACAACCTGTCTCTTTCTCTTTGTGCTTGCATCTGCATACACTAGAGGATCGTCATTGTCCGAATCACTCTCAGTGTGTCTAGCCTTATTCTTTCCAGGATCAGTGTAATCCTGTTTGGCTAAAGCTCCAAATAATCTCCTGTATGGTGGCCTTTCATTGTCTGGCACACCCTTGTAACCTTTCATTCTCACCAAAGTTCGAATGTTCATGTGGTCTTGACCAATGATCTGTGTAGGATCCTTTTTCAAGTCAGGATACTTGTGGTCAAATATCATCATCAGGAATCTAGGGTATAACATGAACTGCTTCTTCTTCAATCCCTTTAACATCTCCAGCATGTGATCCAGTATCATCCCAGACACGTTGAATGGTTTGTTGAGAGTCAACGCAACCATTAACGAGCTTAGACTTCTCCTCATAACGTCATAACCTCCACTCACACATCCAAACACATGGATTATGACGTGTGCAAAGTATTTGAATTGCACGCTCAACTTTCCCTTATGCATGGAACCATCAGTAATCGCTCCTTTATACTTCATTCTTAGGAAACATGCCTTCTGTTCAGTCCATGATAGTTCTCTGGGATCTTCGCTCACTTCAAACTTTATCTGGAGCGCTTCTCTGATATCAGACTCTGTTATAAACATCTCCATATCTTGTATCTTGCTTTTGATAATTGTCTGATTATCCCAGAAATCATACTTTGCGTTCTTGTAAAAGTCTTCAACTATATCCTTGTAGATAATAGTCGGAGTAGCTAAAGCATGTACAACCCTGCTTCTTTTCAAAAACTTAATGATATCAGCAAACTCAATGTTCTTTTCCACGTCACCAAGATAAGCACAGCAGTTATGGGTTTTCTCAAACGGCCAACTGCTTGCACTTGAAGATTCACCCTCCTGAACATTCTCTGGAACTGGATCTGTAACCATAGTCTCAACTGGAGTCTCAATGTTCTCAGTTTGGTCAGCCATCTGTACATCAAAATCAAAGAAATACGTCAAAATACAAAATTGACAAAAATTCAAAATTTTAACATTTTTAAGTTTCACATTCGCCCGTTTTGATAAGGTCGAATGTGGATTTTATGGTACGAATGTGAACCATTTTGGTCGAATGTGAAAAGGTTTTGAAATAAAAACACATTCGCCCAATTTTAAGATTCATTCGCCCATTCTGTTTCACCTTCGCCCGTTTTATGAGCCGAAGGTAAAACCTTAAACCCTAAAATTTTAAAAAATTTTCAATCTTGTTTTTAACATGTAATTTTGATTGAAATGCATCCTAATAGGGCCGATTAAGACTCGTCCATCATCAATTGTCCTTTATTTTCAATTTACATCGGTTTTAAAGAAGAATTAGGTCAAAATTATTTCAATCGATCAATTTACCATTCAAACAATGTTATTAACCTAATTCTATCAATCTTCTCCCCCTAAAACTGATGTCAATTGAAATGCAATAAAAAATAACGAACAATAAACATCCTAAGACCCTAAAATCTGAAACCCTAAGTCTGGTAACAAAAACGATGATATTGATCTCGTTAAGGCTCCATTACCTGTGTTTTTAGGATGGAAATGATCAGTAAATAACCAGGAATCAAATGCACAAGCAAGAGAAATCAAAACAACAAGGTGCCAGTGATCGAAAGAAAATTTTGAAAAATTGTAATGAGGGTTCGAACCTGTAACTGGTATATATAGGCAAGCCACCTTCGCCCGTTTTAGTGGTCGAAAGTGGGTCTATTCCACCTTCGTCCCAAATAAATGACCCGAAGGTGAAACTTTCACCCGAAGGTGAATTTTTGTTTTAAAATGCCCACATTCGTCCAAGTTTAAACAGCCGAAGGTAAAGATTTTTCCACATTCGACCCATTTAAGGAGCGAATGTGAAATGGAAAAATCTGAAAATTTTGCCAAATCACGAATTCGAATCCCGTTCAACATTTTTCAATCTGTTAAGCTTTCAAAACTCATATTTTCACATTTTGAATGATACAAAGCCCAGATGGCGTTATCAAATCTCAGAAATTGACCATCAAGCATCCCCGGTTATCAAAAATAAATCAGAAATGCAAAAATTTTGGATTTTCTGAAATTTTATCAAAACACACCTAAAATCCTTTTGGATTTTGTATCTTTTTGACAATTAAAAGTAAAATGCATCAAAGTAAAATACATCAAAGTAAATGAAAAGAGTAAACATTTTGTGAAATCCGGTAAGAGGATCATATCAGTTTTCTGAGAAATCTGATCACAGCGTTGATCTATTTGTTTAATATTATCATTAGAAACAGTATGTAACACGGCAATTGCTGATATTGTGGTCCACGTAAGCTCACATGCAGACAATTACGCAATGCTTTAAAATGATACGAGTTAGATGTATTAGACTAACACGATGTGGTGCCCACACACACGACATACTCCCGTATCAAGTAATTGCACAAAGCTTCGTCGTAACGCGTGATTATGCCAGAGTTATCCGTAAAAGTTACAAAGTATATAGCACAGAGGTGTACAGGTCAGCAACCGAATGCAGCAGAGTAACATGTGCATATACACTAGGTTGAGGCTGATATTAACCACTGATTTGCATCAATAAGTCAATACGATGTAATAATGATCTTTGATCAATTAAAACATAAAGTTCCTCAATTCGGTAACTTCCGGTTTTGGCAATTAAGCTCTTTTAGCAAATATTCTGATAAAACTAGGTCCGTAAATCAATACGACAAATGTTTAATCAGAATATCCCGGATAACCATAACATAACGACCCGAAACCTCAGATTTTGGCAATCCTATCAAACGAAATTACGGTACTAAGACCATATGCCCATGAGGTGTTCAGCCACGAACGCGTAGTTCGTTATGTTTGTATCACTAATGCACGCAATATTTAGTCTACGAAGCCTATCAGCATATCACACGTAGTCAACATACGCCTCATATTACTATACAATTCTTTAGCCTGTGTCAGATCCCCACTGATGTACTATCATTTCCTCTTTTTATCCAGGAAATCATTTTGGATTTTCTAATTTTTAGGTCTTTTTGACTTTTTCAATGTTTTTGGTTTTTCTGATAAAATGGCTCCCCCTAAAATAAAGAACATATTTTTGGGTTTTGAATTTTTCTGAAAAAACAATAAAAACAAAAATTTGAAAGAAACAATCCACTCGAAAGCATCAACTTCTTTGAGGATTAAACAATCCCCTCGAAAGCATCAACTTCTTTGAGGATTACGATAGTAAAGAGAAATTCCCAATTAGCAAAGAGAAATTCCCAATTAGCAAAATATTAAAAACTAAAACTAAAAAGCAATAAACCGAGGTGCCGATTAGTCTTGTTTTTCCTTTATGTTGTTTACTTTTAAAAGATATTCAAAGCGGGATCTGTCAAAAGCTTTTGTAAACAAATCTGCACGTTGGTAGTCAGTATGGATTTTGACCATATCTATCAATTCTTTAGCGTAACAATCACGGATAAAATGATATTTGATCCGGATATGTTTCGCCTTAGAATGATTTTCAGTATTTTTAGTTAATGCGATTGCGGCTTCGTTGTCACAGTGTATAGGGGTTTTAAGAAACTGCAAACCGTAATCCACCATCTGTTGTTGGATCCAGAGCACTTGCGAACAGCAACTCGAGGCTGCAATGTACTCGGCTTCACAGGTAGACAGTGCCACGGAAGTCTGCTTCTTGCATTGCCAGGTGACTAACCTGCTCCCTAAAAACTGGCAACCAGCTGTTGTAGATTTGCTATCTTTGTCACAGCCGCCCCAATCTGCATCACTAAAAGCAATAAAATCAAAATCATCATCATTAGGGTACCAAAGTCCTTTTGAGGGACAACCCTTCAGATATCTAAGGATACGCTTGACCGCCGTCAGATGACTTTGTTTCGGCTTCGATTGATAGCGGGCACAGAGACACGTTGCGTACATAATATCTGGTCGAGACGCCGTCAGATACATCAGAGATCCGATGATTGCCCTGTATGTAAATGGGTCCGTCAGCTCCCCCTTAGCGTCCACTCCAATCCCGTGATTGGGTTGAATCGGGGTATCCATCGGCTTGGAATCCTCCATCTGGAACCGGCTCAAGATATCGGATACGTATTTCGTCTGGTGAATGAAGATCCCGTTGGGTCTTTGGTCCACCTGTAAGCCTAGGAAAAACTGCATCTCCCCCATTGCGCTCATTTCGAACTTTTCCTGCATGACAGTTTCGAACTCCCTGCATAAAAGCTCGTTAGTTGAACCAAATATTATATCATCAACGTAAATCTGCACCAGAAGCAAATCATCCCCTGATTTCCTCGTGAATAGGGTGCAGTCGACGAGTCCGCGCTTAAATCCTTTGGTGATGAGGTATGTACTTAGCTCCTCGTACCACTGTCTCGGAGCCTGGTGCAAACCATATAAAGCTTTGTTCAGCACATAGACCTTATCCCGGTGGATTGGGTCCTCAAAGCCTGGTGGCTGCCCGACATAAACCTCTTCCTTGACTTTCCCGTACAGAAATGCGCTCTTAACGTCCATTTGATAAACTTTGAATTTCTTATAAGAAGCAAACGCAAGGAACATCCGAATAGCTTCAATGCGTGCTACCGGTGCATAGATTTCGTTATAATCAATCCCTTCGATTTGATGGAAACCCTGCACGACCAATCTGGCTTTGTTTCGAACAATAACCCCACGATCATCCTTCTTGCACTTAAACACCCATTTAGTGCCGATCTTCTTCCTTCCAGGTGGCAAATCCGTGAGCGTCCAAACTCCCAATTTCTGGAATTGTAATAACTCTTCCTGCATAGCTTCAACCCAGGCATCTTCCTTCAAAGCGTCCTTGTATGTCCTTGGCTCTACCTGCGACACATAACACGCAAACGACTAATCAGTTTGACTACCAGATTGTTGAATTTTGGCATATAATGCTAAAGCACCAAAACTCTCTGGCGAGTTAACACTTCTCAGCTGCCCTCTGGTCATAACACTGCTTCCAGGATCACCGATAACTTGCTCCAGCGGGTGAATACGATGAATCCGAGATTCCGGATATTCAGGTACAGTAACTCCCGTCTGAACAGTCAAGTTTTCTACAGCATCCAGATCATGACCCGTGTTAGATGATGAAGCAACATCTGGAGTTGGAGTTGGGTTCACTGGCGGTGCCTCTGGTTCTTCTGCATGTTCAAGAATGACTTCTTCGAATTGTTCATCTTCTGATTCAGAAGATTCTAGTGAAGTAGAAGCCTCTTGAAACACTTCTTCCTCTTGTATAGGAGCATTGGTATCATTAGAAGCTGGTAGGGGGTTCACGGTGATCGGACGCACCAACGGTGAAGTAGTTGCATTTTCACACTCGTAAAGTAATCTGATAACAGCTTCTTCAACCAAGCTATCTAGATTGAATGATTCAAAGAAATCTTTGTAATCAAACATCCAATCAGGACCCGTGCCTTGCAAATTTTGTGTATAACGTTGAACTTCCACGTTAGCCCAATCCTCCACCCGACGAGTTCGTTTGTTGTATACCCGCTTGAGCGGGGTTGCATATCCAACAAAGTATCCCTCCTCAGCTTTAGGACTAAACTTCTCGCTTGGATTCAACATCGTGCATGGTGCCCCAAAAGGTTCTAGATACTCTAAATTCGGCTTTCGTCGGTGTAACAGTTCATAAGATGTTTTACCAAACTTCTTCACTGTTAGAACCCGATTGAGTGTGTAATTTGCTGCATAGATCGCCTCGTTCCAGAACATTACCGGAAGATTTGAGTCAGCAAGCATTGTTCTAGCCGCTTCAATTAGAGTCCTATTCTTTCGTTCAGCAACACCGTTCTGTTGTGGGGTGTACGGAGCCGAATATTCATGATGTATCCCTTTGCTTTCACAAAGTTCATCCATCTTGGCGTTTTTGAACTCCGTCCCATTATCACTTCGAATTCTCTTTATTTTCACATTGTAGAGATTCTCCAATCGAGTGAACAGAACTTTTAAGTTGTTAAAGGTGTCACTTTTATTCTGCAAACACATCACCCATGAAAATCTTGAATAGTCGTCAGTGACAACTAAACAGTAAAGCTCCCCAAGATGACTTTTGCACTTGACCGGTCCGAATAGATCCATGTGCAATCGCTCAAGTGGCATCTCAACAGAGTTAACTTTCTTCACTTTGTGGGACTGTTTGTGTTGCTTCCCCTTCTTACAACTTACACACTTGTCATTCAGATGGAAATGTTTCACGTTTACTCCATCGACAAGCCCATTTCTCACAAGTTGGTTCATTTTTCTCAGATGAATGTGCCCCATTCTTCGGTGCCACATTATCGATTGTTTCTCGGTCGCCTTGGATAGAAAACATGTTATTTGCCCCTGTGATGTCATCGCCTTGGACATATCAAGAATATAGAGATTGTTGACGCGAGGTGCCTTCAACATTATCCACTCCTTTGGAATTTTGAAGCCCGGTTTGAGAATATAGCAGGATTTGTCATCAAAATGCACAGTAAATTGTTTATCACAAATTTGACTGACACTCAACAGATTATAATCGATCTGTTTCACATAAGATATTCTCTCAAAGCTCACTATTCCATTACTCACGCTCCCCTCCATCGTAATATATCCACCTTTATTTCCAGCGAATGCGACATACCCTCCATTGATGTTCTTCACATCGAACAACAACGCAAGATCCCCTGTCATGTGGCCTGAAGCTCCACTATCAACAATCCAAAGACTGCTAATAGGGCCAGCTGAAGCTCCCTGCACACAAAAAGTAAATCATTTAGTTCTTTCGGGGGACCCAAGCCTGAGTCTTGGGTCTTGGAATATCATTTTTCACAATAACATTCTCATAAACATTTTCAATAACTTTTTGTTTTGGATCAATCTTTTTCTGATTGTTCAAAACAGTTTCCTTTTTCTCATTGTCTTTTGAAGTAGAGGCTCCTGGAGAACCATTAGGTGTCCAAGATTGTTCAGATCTTTTCAAGATGCGAATCTGAGACTTTGGGTTCTCAGTCGGTTTCTGAACATTGTTTTCAAAAAGAAACTTTCTTGGTTACCTTATCTGATTTAACAGACTTAGGTCCAACATTTGACTTGACAATCGGTTTTAGTGGAACCTTTTGCCTATCATTTGTTGTGTTCACCACTGGCTTCCTCCATGATTGTTCCATAGCAATCCGATTTCTGCGATCATATTGAATTGGACGATTGTTCCTCTTTTGATAAAAATTGTTTTGATTGTAAAACTGTTGTTGTTGAGGAACAACTCGTCTGTGTGGTGGAACATAATGATCAATCGGTTTTCTCATGGAATTCCTTACTTCAACTTCGTGCCTTTTATGCCTTACATATGGACACTGAGCAAGTAAATGCCCTCGTTCCCTGCATTTAAAACTTGCACGGTATTCTTCAAAAACATTTGGAGCATTCGGTTGAGCAAATGATCGAACAGGATATTGATCATTGTACTGTTGATTCCTCAAACTCTCAGGGAGTGGCCCTTTTGAGTAAGTAGGCTCATGAAAACCGTTAGCTCTGTTTTTGGGTCTAATGAACTCTGTGACATGGACCTTTGGTTCTTGAGGAACATCCAGATACAATTTCTTTAAAATGGCAGGTGGTATCTCATTTGTTCTCTCATGTTTTGGGAACCAAATGGTGCTTTCTTGCCAGATTTTATCAATTTTAGCATAGTTAGCATTTTTGATTGGAAATTCCTCGTCAGAGATGATCTTATCGGATCCTTCCATCCGATAAAACACCTTGACAGGTTTGTCACACGGTTCATTCTTAACATTCTTTTCAAGATCTTTCTTAACCACATTCTTTTCAGACTTTTTCTCACGATGAGCATTTGCCATCGGATGCACAAGTTGAGATGGTGAAACTGGTTCATTTGTAATGATGTGATTTTCTTTTGGAATTTCACATGCATTAACAGTTTGATTACAACCAGTATCATCACACTCTGAGTCTGAATCAACGCTCTCAGTAGTAACACCCTCATCATTCAAACCTAAAATCGGTCTCACATCGGAATGTGGATCACCAATACTCGAAGTATTAGATTCGGTTTCCGATGATGAGTCTGATTTTACCGAGCTCTCCGGTGTCACTTGATGACAATTATGGTTTTCAAAAAGTACCGGAGATGGCACAGACTTGTAATTAGTGGTTTGGTCATCAATGATGTGGTCTACCACATAAGCAATATGCTTATAACTTTCCAACTTTTTGTTTACTTTCTCAGCAAAGCATTTGATGGCGGCCATTTCCAACTTGGTGTTTTCAATTTCATTTATGTAGTTATTAATTGCAAGTTGTTTTAATGATAAAGTGTTTTTCAAGTCGAAAATGTCCTTTTTATAGCCATCTAATACCTTGTTGAAAGCATTCAACTCTTTGCGAGTAGATTGACTGTTCATGATAGCACTATCACGTTGAACACGGAGTTGTTTGTTCTCCTCAGTCAATCTATCACAGGTACCACAATATTTATCACTTTTAATATCAGTGCTACACTCAGAACTTACAGGTTTTGGCGGATCAGTCATGGCCATTAATGCGAAATGAGCTTCCTTTCCAGCGAAAAACTTGGAATAGTCAATCTTGGTGAAAGCATCATCAGCAATGCACGACTTCCTCGTCATTAGAAAATCAGCTTCTGCTAGCAACTGATCAATGTCATCATCTAGAGATGTAACGCTTGCTTCTGTATCTGATTCACTGTCTGAATCTGAGTAAACCGATTCACACTCCTAAGGAACATCAGAAACAGTGTCAATCACCACTCCAGAATTAGCTTCCTCAGCCTTAACCTCAACAGGTTCAGTCTCCATTTCCATTTCAACCTCAGACATATCAACTTTAGCCTCAGTTTCTTTCTTCTCATCAACTATCACCGACTCTTCAATATCAACCTGACAAGCAACACAAGCCACATTTCCACCAGTAGTAATTTCCTCAACACCTATTTGCATACCCGACCAATCAAACCGTTCATCTTGTTGAGTCACCAATGCTTGATTCTGATTGGTGTTTGTCTCATTAGGTGTAGTAATCGGTATAACTGTTCGGTTAGTATTGTTAGGAGATTGGTTTTGAATCTGGTTTGGTGTGTTTTGTTGTCTGTTTTGGTTGTTGTTAAAGTTGTTTTGACGGTTTTGGTAGTTGTTGTTATTTTGGTAAGAAACTTGGTTTTGGTTTTGTTGTTGACGGTTCTGGTAGCTTGCATTGAATGGATTCCTATTACCTTGTTTTGGTGGCTGGGTGCATTCTCGTTTAAAGTGACCTTTCCCTCCACAATTAAAACAAGTAACTTTCTCCTTGTTGAACCCGTACGTTGTGTTAGGAGAAGTTCCCAAATCTGTTCTACCTGTTTTCTCAATAAACTCTGTTGCTCTTCTCATTATGCTTGCAAAAGCCCACTGAATATCAATCAGTTCCATCTCTTCCTTGTCAATCTGTGCATAGTCTTCATTAGTTAAGTTGTTGTTCCCAATTTGACTAGCAACCAACCCGTTGTAAGATGAAACCATTGCAGAGACTAGTGCAATGTGTTGCTGAGCAACTTCAACCGTCACATTTCCCAAGTTAGAAGTCTCCAAAACCACTGGTTGTTGATTAGGTTGAATACTTTGGTTCATTGAATGAGGTGGTTGTTGAGATTGGCTATCAGTATAGAAGGCTGCTTGTTGCTTTGGTGAGAATGGTGAAATGTAGGAATTGTTATATTGTTGTTGTGGTGGTGAGTTTGATGGTTGTGAGTAGGATGATGTTTGTGCCATGTAGTTGATGGTAGGTTTTGGTGATTCCATAACATTGGAAATGCACGCAACATGTGGTGCCACTAGTCCCCCTGAACTTGAGTTACTGACTGGAACTGAAGTGCCTCCAAAATATAAGCTAGGATTCTGAGGAATCTGTGATCTTCTAGCTTTCCTCTTCTCTTCCACCTCTTTGTTTTCCAGCTTCTCTATAAACTCTTGAATAGTCCAGAATTGGTATGCATCCTTCTCCCTGAGAACTTCCACGTGCTGATCCCAGTGTGGTGGTAAAGCATCTGCAAACTTATCCACCTGCTTTGTCATAGGAATCTGTATACCATAACTAGACAATTCAGTTAGCAAATGACTATATCTAGGAGTTAATTCTTTTAAAGTTTCATTGCCAATATAAGAAAAATTCTCAAACTCCTTTCGTAATTCTTCCATCCTTAAACTTCTAGTCTTCTCATTCCCATCATGCCTTCTTTTAAGCATATCCCATAGTTGCTTAGATGTAATGCATGTCCCAAACTGATGCAACAGATCGTTTGTGATTGCCTGAGTCAATTGGGAAAAGGCTTTCTTCTCCACAGCAAACTTCATTTTCTCCTCCTCAGACATACTCTCCAATGGAACTGGTTTACCTGTATTCTCCAAAACTGGTACTGTGTACCCTCTAGCAATCATGTTCCATGCCTCTGCACCCTCCACTCCCATGCCTTCCAAGTGAATCTTGAACTTGTTCTGCCACTGATTGTACTCTTGTATCTCCATGAGCTTAGGTGGCCGATTCCCGCTACCTGAAGATAAGTCATTAATCAGTGTGGAAATAGCATTTGTGGTTTGAGTGTTTACCACCGCTGCTGCTACTCCCCAGTAGTCAGGTTGTGGTGCCGGAGGTGCTACACTTTGAGGCATCGAGCTAGTCATCGCCATGTAGTTAATCGGTTGCGAAGACTGTGTGCTCGTCTTTTGTGCTGCCACCGTCCATGGGTCCATCACTTGCTGTTGTGGTTGTGTCGTTGCTGGTCTCGGAGTTGTCGGAAAATTCCACATGATCACGAACTTCGAAAAATTCAACACTTAGAAAATTTTCCAAAACTTAGTTCTAGGTTCGCCCGGTTTTATCTACGTTCGTCCCTTTCTGGTTCAGATTCGCCCAAAAAGTTGTCACCCGAATGTAAATCTTCAACAGAATGTAAAACACACTAACACACTTCCACTTTCATCCAGAAAATTCTAGGTTCGACCGGTAATTTTCCACGTTCGCCCGCCCGATCAATCGAATGTGGAAAAATTGACCCGAAAGTGAAAAATTCAACCAACAATTTCCAGGTTCGCCCAAAATTACCTCAGGTTCGACCAAAAATGACTCAGGTTCGCCCAAAACTACTCAGATTCGACCACTAAGTTCCAGGTTCGCCCATTTCAGGTTTGAAAAACGGTTACACTTTGAAAAACGGTTATTTTGATCTCTGATTTTCAAAAGTTTGTGGATTTGAATGATCTTAATCAGGTTTTGATTCGGAATTGATTTGGAACAACTTTAATTCTTGGAATTTTGGATTTTAACCACAAAATCAACTTCAAATCAATAAAAAACACTCAAAAACCATTTTCATTCAAAAACAGATGTATTTTGATCAAAATTAGGTCCAAATCAGCTCTGAGTTTATCAAATTTGTTGTTGTATGATCCGTATGGCTCTGATACCACTTTGTGAGCGTAGGATTTTGACTAAAACAGGATTAATTTGATCATACAAGTCACAAAACCAGGTGCGGAAACCCTAGCTTTGAACAAACAGATAAAACTCAAATCAAAACACAATCAACATCATTTTCAAAGCTTTTCATAGATTAACGTTCAAATACTCTATTACAATGACACTTTAGTTAATCTAGATCAGTTACACACTTTCTCAAAATAACCTGGAACCTAACCTGAACACACACACAACTGAAACCTCTCTCTACATTGCAAATACACAAAATCTATATATAAGCTCTGCACGTTCGCCCCTTTACAATGGTCGAATGTGGAATTCTTCCACATTCGCCCAGTTCAGGGTACGAATGTGTTTCTTCAGTCAAGTTCCATTCTACATTCGCCCAGAAGTCTTCACCTTCGCCCATATCAGTTTCACCTTCAACCCTTCAGCAAAACTTTAACATACGTTAACATGTAGATCCAATCACTAGTCGCAATACGTGCACCTACACAACTTATAGATGAGGTGTCTGACCTAAAGACGAGGTGCTATTTATTTATATTTCTATACGAAAGTTTACATTTATGTTTCTTTTAGCTAAGAGATTTAATTGTTTTAGTGTTTATGTAGCTTGATGTTGAAACAAGAACAAGAGTCTGGTTATACTTCTCAAACTGTTCTTTCATCCCAGACTGTTTATCCAACCCGTCAGGAATTCATAGTTGGAACACAGAAGAAGCGTGTTGATGAGCTCATTGATATTCAAGAGGTTTCAATATTTTATTCGTAACTTTTATATGTCTTTAGTTTATTATAGGTTTGTATTCTTTAAAACTACTAATTTTGCATACATATATACTTTTTTTGCAGCTGATGTCTTATGTTGTGGTTGCGACCATAAAAAGTATTGAAGAAAGCTATGGTTGGTTTTATGCTGCCTGCCGGAAGTGTAACAAGAATGTTTTAAGCAAGTCAGAGTATTTGCAAAATGCTAAAGAAGTTTCTGAAGCGATTCTCAAATTGCTTGCTACTGCGTTGGTTTGTCGAAAATGCCAGTGTGAATGTACTTCCGTTACCACAAAGTATGTAAACCAGTAAATTTATACACATTTTTTGTTTCAGAATTTTTATTTCATTTCATGCAGTTTTTTAAGATAAATTATGTTTTTTAGTTATAGGTTCAAGTTGCAGATAAGGGTTCAAGATGAATCCGGTAGTGTGTCGTTTGTCATGTTCGATAAAGATGTTATGAAGGTCATTGGAGCTGCTGCATGTGTTACTAGGGAAAGGCAGTTGAAGGAAGGCGACACAAAAAGTTTGCCGCATGAGTTATCCCGAATCCTTGAAAAGAAACTTGCCTTCAAAATTGATGTTTCTGAATACAATCTTACAAATGACTACCATGTGTATACTGTCGTCAAGATTTGTGATGATGCTGTTATAATTGAAGAGTTGGTTGACGGACATGAGAATGTACACGATAGTTCTGTCGAGGTATTTATTCTAATATTTTGTTATAAGGATTTATATTCTGTAAATTTTCAAATCTGTTATGTTTATTTGTATATTACCACTTTTTAGGTCACTCAGGAAGTTTGTGAAAATAAATGTGTTAACCTTTCAAAATCATCGCAAGTTAGGTTTGAAGTTAGGTTTGAAGTTAGTCCTAAGGTATTTATAGCTTTCTGTATTTATGTCTAACTTTTTTCTATAAATTGTATTATCATGTAATATTTTATTAGTTTTTTCGTTATTTGTTTAAAGGATATTGTATGTGTTGATGCCGTTGTGGATACTCCCACAAATTCTAATGGAAAAAGAACTGTTGAAGATTTTGTTAATGCAAATGTTGCTGACCAAACTTGTACAAGCAAAAGAATGAAAAAGAAGATTGCTAGATTCAAAACTTAGAATTTATTATTAACGTATTCAGATGTTTTTTTAGTTTTTTCGGTTGAATGAATATATTTTTGTTTACAGCTGTTGTTTAACACCTGTTTTGTCAGTGGATGTAATGTTATTTTAATTTCATCTGTTATAACTTCTGTTATGCAATATTTGTTAAAACAACAGTGTCTCGAGTATTTTATAATACTTGAATATTAAATTTTGTGATAGTTATTCCTTAAAATGTTTGTTACAATTATTAAATTTGACTTCATTTTTTTTAAAATGTTTGTCATTGAAATATTTTTAATTTAAAATATAATAAGTCATCAATAATATAAACTATAATTACAAGTTTTGTAGAATTTTTTTGTTATAAAATGTATGTTAATTTTTTAAAATTATAGGAACAATAAAGGACTTCAAATCATTTGTTAGAACAATAGTTTTAGTTGTTTAATTTTACCGTGGCAATAAAAGAGTTTTAGGGCTGTGTCGAGTGTTTGTAATTATGAATTTGAAAAGACTGGTTTAAATTTATAGTTATTTCGTTAGATATTCATTACAAGTCGTTAAATATTGTATACCATGAAATTAGAATAATTTTCAAAATTCGAATAAGAAATTTTTATTCACAATGTAATACATTAGTTTCTTTAAAATATTACTTACAGTCGATACATTTCATGTTATTTGTTAAAAAAGTTTGTCATGCAAATATTTTTTATTTAAAACATAATATTTCGTCAATAAAAACTATAGTATTTTTGTAGAATTTTTACATTTAAAATATGTCTTCCTTTTTCAAGAATTTTTATGGTAAACTTTTTTTGTTGTTAAAGAATAGTAAAAATAAGTACATTTAGCATTAATTGCTGCTGTATTTTCTGTTAGGTTGCATCTAATCGTTCATCTGTGCATTGGGCGTTAAAAACTTTTAGGGTTCTAGGTACTGTTTCTAACTATGAATTTGAAAAGACTGCTTTAATTTAAATTAATAATTATTTCGTTAGATATTCAATACAAAGTTTGTTTTAAAAATGTGGTTATATTATTCTTCAGTTGATAATTGTAATTGATCACAGTTGTTTGTCAACATCTGTTCACAAGTCATGAAATATTTTATTACAATTTTTATCGAAGATCATTTGTTTTATAAATTTTTATTGCTATAAAACATGTGTTATGGAAATTCTAAATTGTATTTTACAAACCTTTCATCTGTTTATCAGGCATTATTAACTTATGTTGAATTTTAATATATGTTAACAATTCAATAGTTGTTGATAAACATAATGAATGAGATGGTTATAATAACAGATAACTTAAGTGAGTTACATGTAAATATTTCATGGGTGAACAAAAAAAGATGAGTGTAAGAAATTAGCCGTTCAAAAAAAAAAAAAACAAATATTTCATGTCATTTCTTAAAAAAGTTTGTGATGAAAATATTATCTATTTAAACCAAAATTATTCATCAACAGAAACTAAAATTACATATTTTATAAATATTGATATTTTTGAAGAATTTTTATTTCTATAAAATATATTTCTTTTTTTTAAAGTTATAGGAACAATAAAAGACTTCAAATCATTTGTAAGAACAATATTTTTAATTGTTTAATTAATATAAAAAGAATAATGTTTAAATTTACGTATAAAATATGTCGTATGTAAATTGTATATTGTATTTTTAAGAATGATTATTTTTTTAACAATTTTGAACAATTTGTAAGAACAATATTTTTAATTGTTTAATTAATATAAAAAGAATAATGTGTTAATTTATTTTATGTTTTCATCTAGAACTTTCATTTCCACAGTGTCCATCAAAGACTTTTAGGGCTGTGTCGACTGTTTAACAATGATTTCGTTAGATATTAATTACAAGTTAGGTTTTACAAACTCTGTTTTAAAAATCTGGTTACATCATCCTTCAGTTGAAAATTGTATTGGATGTCAGTTGTTTGAAAACATTGGTTGGCAAGTTGTCAAATTTTGTATAGCTTTGAAGTTAGAATAAGTATCAATATAAAAGCATATTACCAATTCATCATATAATTAATAGTAATGGTAATATTCATACTAATAATTTAAAACATAATACGTTGTTAATAAAAATTCTTATTACACATTTTAACAATACTGATTTTTTAAGAAATTTTATTTCTATAAATATGTCTTAATTTTTTAAGAATTTTTATTGTAACGTTTTTTTTGTTTTTTAAGAGTAGTAAAAATAAGTATATTTAGCATTAATTACTGGTGTATTTTCTGTCAGGTTGCATCTAATCGTTCATCTGTGTCTTGGGCGGTAAAGACTTTTAGGGCTCTAGGGACTGTTTCTAATTATGAATTTGAAAATACTGCTTTAATTTAAATTTATAATTATTTTGTTAGATATTCATTACAAATACAAAGTTTGTTTTAAAAGTTTGGTTATATTATTTTTCAGTTGAGAATTGTAATTGATCACAGTTTTTTGTCAACATCTGTTCTCAAGTAATCAAATGTTTTATTACAATTTTTAACAATGATCATTTTTTTATAAATTTTTATTGCTATAAAATATGTGTTATGGAAATTGTAAATTGTATTTTACAAACCTCTCATTTGTTCATCAGGCATTATTAAGTTATGTTGAATTTTAATATATATGTTAACAATTCAATAGTTGTTGATAAACATAATGAATGAGATGGTTATAATAACGGATAACCTAAGTGAGTTACACGTAAATATTTCATGTCATTTCTTAAAAAAGTTTGCCATGAAAATATTATCTATTTAGAACATAATTATTCGTCAATTGAAACTAAAATTACATATTTTATAAGTATTGATATTTTTGAAGAATTTTTATTTCTATAAAATATATTTCCTTTTTTTTAAAGTTATAGGAACAATAAAAGACTTCAAATCATTTGTAAGAACAATATTTTTAATTGTTTAATTAATATAAAAAGAATAATGTTTAAATTTACGTATAAAATATGTCGTATGTAAATTGTATATTGTATTTTTAACAATGATTATTTTTTTAACAATTTTGAACAATTTGTAAGAACAATATTTTTAATTGTTTAATTAATATAAAAAGAATAATGTGTTAATTTATTTTATGTTTTCATCTAGAACTTTCATTTCCACAGTGTCCATCAAAGACTTTTAGGGCTGTGTCGACTGTTTAACAATGATTTCGTTAGATATTAATTACAAGTTAGGTTTTACAAACTCTGTTTTAAAAATCTGGTTACATCATCCTTCAGTTGAAAATTGTATTGGATGTCAGTTGTTTGAAAACATTGGTTGGCAAGGTGTCAAATTTTGTATAGCTTTGAAGTTAGAATAAGTATCAACATAAAAGCATATTACCAATTCATCATATAATTAATAGTAATGGTAATATTCATACTAATAATTTAAAACATAATACGTTGTTAATAAAAATTCTTATTACACATTTTAACAATACTGATTTTTTAAGAAATTTTATTTCTATAAATATGTCTGAATTTTTTAAGAATTTTTATTGTAACGTTTTTTTTGTTTTTTAAGAGTAGTAAAAATAAGTATATTTAGCATTAATTACTGGTGCATTTTCTGTCAGGTTGCATCTAATCGTTCATCTGTGCCTTGGGCGGTAAAGACTTTTAGGGCTCTAGGGATTGTTTCTAATTATGAATTTGAAAATACTGCTTTAATTTAAATTTATAATTATTTTGTTAGATATTCATTACAAATACAAAGTTTGTTTTAAAAGTTTGGTTATATTATTTTTCAGTTGAGAATTGTAATTGATCACAGTTTTTTGTCAACATCTGTTCTCAAGTAATCAAATGTTTTATTACAATTTTTAACAATGATCATTTTTTTATAAATTTTTATTGCTATAAAATATGTGTTATGGAAATTGTAAATTGTATTTTACAAACCTCTCATTTGTTCATCAGGCATTATTAAGTTATGTTGAATTTTAATATATATGTTAACAATTCAATAGTTGTTGATAAACATAATGAATGAGATGGTTATAATAACGGATAACCTAAGTGAGTTACACGTAAATATTTCATGTCATTTCTTAAAAAAGTTTGCCATGAAAATATTATCTATTTAGAACATAATTATTCGTCAATTGAAACTAAAATTACATATTTTATAAGTATTGATATTTTTGAAGAATTTTTATTTCTATAAAATATATTTCCTTTTTTTTTACAGTTATAGCAAAAATAAAAGACTTCAAATCATTTGTAAGCACAATATTTTTAATTGTTTAATTAATATAAAAAAATAGTGTTTAAATTTACGTATAAAATATGTCGTATGTAAATTGTATATTGTATTTTTAACAATGATTTTTTTTAACAATTTGGAACAATTTGTAACAACGATATTTTTATTTGTTTAATTAATATAAAAAGAATAATGTGTTAATTTATGTTATGTTTTCATCTAGATCTTTCATTTCCACAGTGGCCATGAAAGACTTTTAGGGCTGTGTCCACTGTTTAACAATGATTTCGTTTGATATGAATTACAAGTTAGGTTTTACAAACTCTGTTTTAAAAATCTGGTTACATCATCGTTCAGTTGAAAATTGTATTGGATGTTAGTTGTTTGAAAACATTGGTTTGCAAGTTGTCAAGTTTTGTATAGCTTTGATGTTATAATAAGTATCAATGTAAAAGTATATTACCAGTTCATCATATAATTAAAAGTAATGGTAATATTCATACTAATAATTTAAAACATAATACGTTGTGAATAAAATTTTTTATTACACATTTTAACAATACTGATTTTTTAAAGAGTTTTTATTTCTATAAATATGTCTTAATTTTTGAAGAATTTTTCTTGTAAGTTTTGTTGTTGTTTAAGAGTAGTAAAAATAAGTACATTTAGCATTAATTACCGGTGTATTTTCTGTCAGGTTGAATACATATTGTTTATCCGTGCGTTGGTAATCAAACACTTTTAGGGCTGTAGCGACTGTTACTAATTATTAATTTGAAAAGACTGGTTTAATTTAAATTTATATATATTTCTTTAGATATTCTTTACAAATTCTGTTTTAAAAATGTGGTTATATTATTTTTCAGTTGATTATTATAATGATTGACAGTTGTTTGTCAACATCTGTTCACAAGTCATCAAATATTTAATTAATTTTAACTTGGAATAGGTTTTTATATGAAACTTTATTATTAGGACGTTTTAACTAATTACTACGTATAATGGTAATACTAATAATCTAAAACGTAATACATTGTGAATAAAAACTATTATTACAATTTTTAACAATGATGATTTTTTTTACAATTTTTATTGCTATAGAATATGTCTTATGGAAATTGTAAATTGTATTTTACAAAACTCTCATCTGTTCATCAGTCATTATTAACTTATGTTGAATTTTAATATATGTTAACAATTCAATAGTTGTTGATAAACATAATGAAAGAGATGCTTATAATAACTTAAGTAAGTTACATGTAAATTTTTCATTTGATTTCTTAAAAAAGCTTGTCATGAAAATATTATCTATTTAAAACATAATTATTCGTCAATAGAAACTAAAATTACATATTTTATAAATTGATATTTTTGAAGAATTTTTATTTCTATAAAATATATTTCCGTTTTTTTTAAGTTATAAGAACAATAAAAGAGTTCAAATCATTTGTAAGAACAACATTTTTAATTGTTTAAGTAATATAAAAAGTATAATGTGTAAATTTATGTTATGTTTTCATCTAGATCTTTCATTTCCACAGTGACCATCAAAGACTTTTAGGGCTGTGTCTACTGTTTAACAATGATTTGGTTAGGTATTAATTATAAGTTAGGTTTTACAAAGCATGTTTTAAAAATCTGGTTACATCATCCTTCAGTTGAAAATTGTATTGGATGTCAGTTGTTTGAAAACATTGGTTGGCAAGTTGTCAAATTTTGTATAGCTTTAAAGTTAGAATAAGTATCAATATAAAAGCATGTTACCAATTCATCATAAAATTAATAGTAATGGTAATATTCATACTAATAATTTAAAACATAATACGTTGTTAATAAAAATTCTTATTACACATTTTAACAATACTGATTTTTTAAGAAATTTTTATTTCTATAAATATGTCTTAATTTTTTAAGAATTTTTATTGTAACTTTTTTTTTGTTTTTTAAGAGTAGTAAAAATAAGTATATTTAGCATTAATTACTGGTGTATTTTCTGTCAGGTTGCATCTAATCGTTCATCTGTGCATTGGGCGGTAAAGACTTTTAGGGCGCTAGGGACTGTTTCTAATTATGAATTTGAAAATACTACTTTAATTTAAATTTATAATTATTTTGTTAGATATTCATTACAAATACAAAGTTTGTTTTAAAAGTTTGGTTATATTATTTTTCAGTTGAGAATTGTAATTGATCACAGTTTTTTGTCAACATCTGTTCTCAAGTAATCAAATATTTTATTACAATTTTTAACAATGATCATTTTTTTATAAATTTTTATTGCTATAAAATATGTGTTATGGAAATTTTAAATTGTATTTTACAAACCTCTCATTTGTTCATCAGGCATTATTAAGTTATGTTGAATTTTAATATATATGTTAACAATTCAATAGTTGTTGATAAACATAATGAATGAGATGGTTATAATAACGGATAACCTAAGTGAGTTACACGTAAATATTTCATGTCATTTCTTAAAAAAGTTTGCCATGAAAATATTATCTATTTAGAACATAATTATTCGTCAATTGAAACTAAAATTACATATTTTATAAATATTGATATTTTTGAAGAATTTTTATTTCTATAAAATATATTTCCTTTTTTTTAAAGTTATAGCAAAAATAAAAGACTTCAAATCATTTGTAAGAACAATATTTTTAATTGTTTAATTAATATAAAAAAATAGTGTTTAAATTTACGTATAAAATATGTCGTATGTAAATTGTATATTGTATTTTTAACAATGATTTTTTTTAACAATTTTGAACAATTTGTAACAACGATATTTTTATTTGTTTAATTAATATAAAAAGAATAATGTGTTAATTTATGTTATGTTTTCATCTAGATCTTTCATTTCCACAGTGGCCATGAAAGACTTTTAGGGCTGTGTCCACTGTTTAACAATGATTTCGTTTGATATGAATTACAAGTTAGGTTTTACAAACTCTGTTTTAAAAATCTGGTTACATCATCGTTCAGTTGAAAATTGTATTGGATGTTAGTTGTTTGAAAACATTGGTTTGCAAGTTGTCAAGTTTTGTATAGCTTTGAAGTTATAATAAGTATCAATGTAAAAGTATATTACCAGTTCATCATATAATTAAAAGTAATGGTAATATTCATACTAATAATTTAAAACATAATACGTTGTGAATAAAATTTTTTATTACACATTTTAACAATACTGATTTTTTAAAGAGTTTTTATTTCTATAAATATGTCTTAATTTTTGAAGAATTTTTCTTGTAAGTTTTGTTGTTGTTTAAGAGTAGTAAAAATAAGTACATTTAGCATTAATTACCGGTGTATTTTCTGTCAGGTTGAATACATATTGTTTATCCGTGCGTTGGTAATCAAACACTTTGAGGGCTGTAGCGACTGTTACTAATTATGAATTTGAAAAGACTGGTTTAATTTAAATTTATATATATTTCTTTAGATATTCTTTACAAATTCTTTTTTAAAAATGTGGTTATATTATTTTTCAGTTGATTATTATAATGATTGACAGTTGTTTGTCAACATCTGTTCACAAGTAATCAAATATTTAATTAATTTTAACTTGGAATAGGTTTTTATATGAAACTTTATTATTAGGACGTTTTAACTAATTACTACGTATAATGGTAATACTAATAATCTAAAACGTAATACATTGTGAATAAAAACTATTATTACAATTTTTAACAATGATGATTTTTTTACAATTTTTATTGCTATAAAATATGTCTTATGGAAATTGTAAATTGTATTTTACAAAACTCTCATCTGTTCATCAGTCATTATTAACTTATGTTGAATTTTAATATATGTTAACAATTCAATAGTTGTTGATAAACATAATGAAAGAGATGCTTATAATAACTTAAGTAAGTTACATGTAAATTTTTCATTTGATTTCTTAAAAAAGCTTGTCATGAAAATATTATCTATTTAAAACATAATTATTCGTCAATAGAAACTAAAATTACATATTTTATAAATTGATATTTTTGAAGAATTTTTATTTCTATAAAATATATTTCCGTTTTTTTAAAGTTATAAGAACAATAAAAGAGTTCAAATCATTTGTAAGAACAACATTTTTAATTGTTTAAGTAATATAAAAAGTATAATGTGTAAATTTATGTTATGTTTTCATCTAGATCTTTCATTTCCACAGTGACCATCAAAGACTTTTAGGGCTGTGTCTACTGTTTAACAATGATTTGGTTAGGTATTAATTATAAGTTAGGTTTTACAAAGCATGTTTTAAAAATCTGGTTACATCATCCTTCAGTTGAAAATTGTATTGGATGTCAGTTGTTTGAAAACATTGGTTGGCAAGTTGTCAAATTTTGTATAGCTTTGAAGTTAGAATAAGTATCAATATAAAAGCATGTTACCAATTCATCATAAAATTAATAGTAATGGTAATATTCATACTAATAATTTAAAACATAATACGTTGTTAATAAAAATTCTTATTATACATTTTAACAATACTGATTTTTTAAGAAATTTTTATTTCTATAAATATGTCTTAATTTTTTAAGAATTTTTATTGTAACGTTTTTTTTTTTGTTTTTTAAGAGTAGTAAAAATAAGTATATTTAGCATTAATTACTGGTGTATTTTCTGTCAGGTTGCATCTAATCGTTCATCTGTGCATTGGGCGGTAAAGACTTTTAGGGCTCTAGGGGCTGTTTCTAATTATGAATTTGAAAATACTACTTTAATTTAAATTTATAATTATTTTGTTAGATATTCATTACAAATACAAAGTTTGTTTTAAAAGTTTGGTTATATTATTTTTCAGTTGAGAATTGTAATTGATCACAGTTTTTTGTCAACATCTGTTCTCAAGTAATCAAATATTTTATTACAATTTTTAACAATGATCATTTTTTTATAAATTTTTATTGCTATAAAATATGTGTTATGGAAATTCTAAATTGTATTTTACAAACCTCTCATTTGTTCATCAGACATTATTAAGTTATGTTGAATTTTAATATATATGTTAACAATTCAATAGTTGTTGATAAACATAATGAATGAGATGGTTATAATAACGGATAACCTAAGTGAGTTACACGTAAATATTTCATGTCATTTCTTAAAAAAGTTTGCCATGAAAATATTATCTATTTAGAACATAATTATTCGTCAATTGAAACTAAAATTACATATTTTATAAATATTGATATTTTTGAAGAATTTTTATTTCTATAAAATATAGTTCCTTTTTTTTAAAGTTATAGCAAAAATAAAAGACTTCAAATCATTTGTAAGAACAATATTTTTAATTGTTTAATTAATATAAAAAAATAGTGTTTAAATTTACGTATAAAATATGTCGTATGTAAATTGTATATTGTATTTTTAACAATGATTTTTTTTAACAATTTTGAACAATTTGTAACAACGATATTTTTATTTGTTTAATTAATATAAAAAGAATAATGTGTTAATTTATGTTATGTTTTCATCTAGATCTTTCATTTCCACAGTGGCCATGAAAGACTTTTAGGGCTGTGTCCACTGTTTAACAATGATTTCGTTTGATATGAATTACAAGTTAGGTTTTGCAAACTCTGTTTTAAAAATCTGGTTACATCATCGTTCAGTTGAAAATTGTATTGGATGTTAGTTGTTTGAAAACATTGGTTTGCAAGTTGTCAAGTTTTGTATAGCTTTGAAGTTATAATAAGTATTAATGTAAAAGTATATTACCAGTTCATCATATAATTAAAAGTAATGGTAATATTCATACTAATAATTTAAAACATAATACGTTGTGAATAAAATTTTTTATTACACATTTTAACAATACTGATTTTTTAAAGAGTTTTTATTTCTATAAATATGTCTTAATTTTTGAAGAATTTTTCTTGTAAGTTTTGTTGTTGTTTAAGAGTAGTAAAAATAAGTACATTTAGCATTAATTACCGGTGTATTTTCTGTCAGGTTGAATACATATTGTTTATCCGTGCGTTGGTAATCAAACACTTTTAGGGCTGTAGCGACTGTTACTAATTATGAATTTGAAAAGACTGGTTTAATTTAAATTTATATATATTTCTTTAGATATTCTTTACAAATTCTGTTTTAAAAATGTGGTTATATTATTTTTCAGTTGATTATTATAATGATTGACAGTTGTTTGTCAAGATCCGTTCACAAGTCATCAAATATTTAATTAATTTTAACTTGTAATAGGTTTGTATATTAAACTTTATTATTAGGACGTTTTAACTAATTACTACGTATAATGGTAATACTAATAATCTAAAACGTAATACATTGTGAATAAAAACTATTATTACAATTTTTAACAATGATGATTTTTTTACAATTTTTATTGCTATAAAATATGTCTTATGGAAATTGTAAATTGTATTTTACAAAACTCTCATCTGTTCATCAGTCATTATTAACTTATGTTGAATTTTAATATATGTTAACAATTCAATAGTTGTTGATAAACATAATGAAAGAGATGCTTATAATAACTTAAGTAAGTTACATGTAAATTTTTCATTTGATTTCTTAAAAAAGCTTGTCATGAAAGAACAATATTTTTAATTGTTTAATTAATATAAAAAGTATAATGTGTAAATTTATGTTATGTTTTCATCTAGATCTTTCATTTCCACAGTGACCATCAAAGACTTTTAGGGCTGTGTCCACTGTTTAACAATGATTTGGTTAGGTATTAATTATAAGTTAGGTTTTACAAAGCATGTTTTAAAAATCTGGTTACATCATCCTTCAGTTGAAAATTGTATTGGATGTCAGTTGGTAGGCAAGTTTTCAAATTTTGTATAGATTTGAAGTTACAATAAGTATATAAATATAAAAGTATATTACCAATTTAGCATATAATTAATAGTAATGTAATATTCATACTAATAATTTAAAACATAATACGTTGTGAATAAAAATTGTTATTACACATTTTGACAATATAAGTTTTTTAAAGAGTTTTTATTTCTAAAAATATATCTTAAGTTTTTTAGAATTTTTATTGTAACTTTTTTTTGTTTAAGCATATAAAAATAACTACATTTATCATTAATTGCCGATGTATTTTCTGTCAGGTTGCATCTTCATGGTTTATCTGTGCATTGGGCTATAAAGACTTTTAGACCATCTACATTGCTGAAGAAATTCAAATTTGTTTGTGAAAATAATATTAAAAAATGTTTGTTTGCAAACAAAGCCTAAATATGTTTGTTATGACAACCATGTTTACAATGAGTAAATTTGACGTCATTTGTTAAAAAAGTTTGTAAAAATTAAGTCGGCAATAAAAATTATTATTACATGGATATACTATTAATTATTATGATATTGAAAGTTATAATATTATTTTATGGTTATTTTTTTTATCGTTTGTGTTAGTAATTGTAATTGTTTTTCAATTTATTTATATATGTATAAGAGGGCCGAATTAAAAACACTCTTATTAGAGTAGGTATACACCTATTTTCAGTCTATAAAAGGCCAGTAACTCTTTATTTCAGTTTGCAACTTTTGTAATAGCTGGATCATTGAAAAGCAAATCAACCATCTATACTTTCAGTATATAATGTTATTTCATGTAAATTTCGTAGCTCAAGACTTCTCAAAAATTTTCCGTCTGAAAGAAAAATATATTACCAATAATTCGTTGCTAATGAGGTTGGAATGGTTGTTGCTTGAAGATTCTTTCAATCAAAGGAAAATATTATTTGTTCTATTACAATATGCGAGAGCCCGACCAATTTGAGATGGTTCTCTATATAAATAATATGTCTCTAAAATTTGCAATATTTAGAGGCTTATTATTGTATTTGTTTTCTTTTTTTTGGAGCGCGCATTCTTTTTCTTTTTATTATAGATTAGATATGTTAGTTGGTATTAGTTCACTTTTTTAGCGACATTGGAGTTTTTAGTTACAGTACTTCTATTTTGTATTTTTGTAAGCATTTTTCGTTAGTAGTGTTTTTTATTGTAATTTGTATCTTGTATGTAGCTTTATCCTCATATTTTATGTAAAATTATGCAATCGGAATGACGAATTATATTGCTATACCTTTTTTCAGTATTGTAGTATAGAATATATGCAATGTACGTTTGAACAATGAAGATTTTCCCCAAACAGACTTAAATAATTTCCAAAAAGGTTGTTACAAAAAGATATGACAAAATATTAAGCCAAAATATGAGTAAAAGATCAGTTGATTATTAATAGTGTTGTATGGTAAATAATAATTATTATTATAATCTGTCGTAGTTGGTCTAAAACTTTTATTAACAACTTTAATTTTATTAACTTATTTAATTATAAAAATAAAGCTTAATATAAGGACTTAAAAGTCACATTAAAATCTTGAACTTGGATAAAGACTGAAACATGTTTTTTAAAATTTTAATTCACTGCAACTGAAATAAGCATCTGTTGATTTATATTCAAATAATGGATTTACTTAATTAAAATATTAATTACATTCAATAAGTTCTACTTATACTTTTAAAGATATACTTATTTCATCTAATATATTATCAAAATTCAAATTTAAGGATTAAACTTTTGAACTTTAGTTTTGATATTTAATTAAAATTTTTCAATTTGAGTTGTATATTTATTTTAATCTTAAATAGTAAAGTAATATACATTGACAGTTGTTTGATAACAGCTGTTTATCATTAAACAGATGTTGTAAAACAGACTATATACAATAAAGGCACTATAGTTTTTGAATTAGCATTAATTACAGCCGTATTTTGCAAGTTTCCATCTAGAATCTTGAACTGTATAGTAATCATTCTAGCGTTCTAGGGCTATTGACTGCCAATAATAATCATTACCTTGAAACTCGAATTTTTTAAGTGGTTCGATATTTTTTACTTATGTTTATTTATCAAAAATTAATATATACATATTTGTATTAATTAACAAATAATAATAAAGTAATATAAGTATGAGGAATGTAAAACTTATAAATTTCTGTTTGTTTATAAATTGTGTTTTCTGAAATAAATGTTTTCATCATCTATTTAATTTCTATTTGATTTGCTCTAACTTTGTTTAAAATTAAATATAATATAAACAGCATAACATATGTATATATAGATAAATAAGATTTACATTTTTTAAGGATTTTTAATCCAAAATTGCATTGTTGTGACAAATTACAGTTACTATTGATGATTCTTGATAATTTCTTCACGACGCTTCTTCCTTTCCTTGCTGATGGAAATAATATTATCAGTAAAGCCTTTCAACTTCTTGGAAATTTCGTCGTTTATTCTATTTGATCCGCTAGATATTGTAGAGCTATGTTTCGTTCATTTGATTCCGAAATTTCAACCATATCAATCATGGTTTTGCCGTTTTTCCTTACATCCGTAACAAGCAGAGATGTAAGCATTCCACATGAGTTTCTTATTGTTTCTTCTTCAAAAGATTCTTTTTTGAAAGACTTAACAAGAATTTCATGGGCTGTTTGTTGTGCACTGGTTTGGTAATTTTGAGAAGATGACATGTTTTTATGTTGTGTAATGTAAGTATTTGATTATTGGAAGGTTAGATGTGCATTGTAATTGAGTGTTTTGTATATATATATATATATGGTCGTGTGAATAGAAAAAAACTTGAAACACGGTATGGTACACGTGTTTTACGCTTTACCTAGTGACGTTTAAATTGGAAGTCTATAAATTTTACAGTTGGCACTTGGAAATATGGTTTTTCATATACCGCATTTATAGCATTAAATTTCGTTAATTATTACGATTTTGGTAACTTTGGTTTTAACTATCGGCTTATAAATATGTAGATCATTTACTGAAAATTTGTTCTATATAGTCATATTTTATATAGATTGCTTTTTATTAACTTTTTAAAGTTATGGCATCATCATCTTCACCAGCAGTACTTCCAGTGGATTTGAAGATCGATTTTATAAGACAAGTTATGATTCAATATGATAAAGATACACTGTATAAAGATGTGTTGAGGCAGACTTTCACGCGTATTTCAAACTGCTTTGATAAAAAAAGCCAAGGTTGTGAGGAAATTGAAGTGTTTGCCCTCATCAACTATTCGTGAAGGAGTTTGTTGTTAATCAAATTAGAGCACAGTACTATTAAGATTTGAATACTAGAAGAGATTTGAAGATTTGTTTTGACAGTTTGCACTTGGGCACGTTTGAGCGAGATGATGTGCAATGGATTTTGAAGTCAATGCCTTCAACTGATGTTCGTGATTTGGCGTTGTTGTACAATTCTGAGGCCGGGAGTAACGACGTAGATTTTTTGGCAAAACTGAAAGATCTACATGCACAACTTGAAGCCTCAATGGAATTAAAGCTTAAGTTTATTAATTCCTTTAATTAGCTATGTATCTTTGATGTTTAAGGTTGATTGTATTTATTTATGTTTTTAGTTTTGTATGTCTTTCAAGATTATATATAGTTTTTTTATGTGTTTGTGATGCTAAATTGAATCGTATTAACTTTTGTGTTTTATTCAACAGACCTTTAATCCGTCTGTATATTTATATGTGTTAAATCAACAGAGGTTTAATCCGTCTGTAGATATATGTTTGGGACTTTGTTGTGACAATTTCAGTTATTAAACATCTAATAAGTATTACTTAGTATCGTAAAAGGAACAGACCTTACGAAATAGAGTTTTTCCTTTCAACAATAGATCGATGATTAATTTGGGTTTTACTAAACAGACATAACAGTTGGTCTTAATACGTTTTTTCTATATTTTGGTTGTTTATATTAATATCTGTTTATAAAGAAAGAAAACACACGATACTAAACAGTTTTTTTCGCAGCAGACGAATGAGTTCTTAATGTTGTCTTATACTAAACAGCGCTTCAAGTTTGGGGATCGGTCTCCCGTGTGTATCACACGTGATTTCACCTAGTATATAATAAAAGAAAGCAATTTTACTTACATGGCACTCAAGGAGGCATTCTCCCCTTTGAGTGTGCCATGTGTCATACCATGTGGCAAATTAAAAAAAAGCAAATAATAATATAAAATCTAATCTACTAAAATTAAATTGAGTTATTTTAGGAAAAAAGAATTTAAAAACAAATTTAAATTTTTCTCTCTTATGTTTCCTCCCATAATTTTTAAACGTTAATGTCTTTTATATACGAGATTTTTTAAAGAAGAAAATTACACCAAATTAACGAGCGTTTTATTATCTTTCCAACGAGTACCATAGTGCTATATAAAAAACGTAGAAAAAAACAACTATTTTTTTGTGGGGTTTCGTTCATACAGGAAAAAAAACACAAAGTGTTCAGGTTATTCATTAATCATGTTTTTTCTTTTAAACCAGGTTCTTATCTACGATGTTGAAATTCTGCCTAATCGTCATGCTTTCATTGGAATTTTACTCTTCTAAAGATGCATAACTATACTTCATCAAGAGAAGCTAGGGGAAATAATCGCGCAACACTACAACACATGGTGTCACCTTATAGCAAGGTTATTTTTTTATTTATTTAATTACAAGAGTAATAATTATTACTATTAGTATTAGTATTTATCAACCCCTATAATATATAAAGGAGAAAACAATTTGCTACAAGGTCTAGGGTCGTGTATTTGCTTGGTATGGGCCGGAACTTGGTCCATGTGGCTCGGGGTAGCTGTATCATCTATCGGTCAACGTTTTGATCCCTAAATAACTTCTGCAACACTAAGCGTCTTTTGGCCTAGTGGTATCAATGTGTTAGATAAGACTTTCCTTTCTAAGTTGTGAGGGTTCTATAGGATCATGATTCAGACAAGAATTTGATGATACTACGCGCGTGGCCGATTTCAAGGAGGAATCAACGGATCGGTTTATTGTTAGATGTGATAGAAATAATGGAATGATAAGAAAATAAGCACACACACAAATCAATCACAAAATGGGCAACACTTCATTGTATTAAGATCCATGAGAAAAGGTTTTGAGTAAGAGTTAATACAATGAAACTATTCAGGCGTAGGACTCCTACGCCTGTAAGTGTCCAGGCGTATGACTCTCATACGTCTAGAACTACATCAACAATACATATTAATGCGGAAACGACCTAGAAATGTTGCCCGTAAACCACTAAACATTATATAATCATGCGTACGATTAATATAGACCTATCACTAGCTGAGGACATACACAAAGTGCACTAACAGTCTCTCCCTTGGACCTAGCTAGTGATCTGCAAATTTAACCAGTCACTAAGCTGGGGATGCCTGGAAAGGTGTTCACAGACTCTTCCTAAGGTCTAGCTAATGATCTTCTGTGACACCCGGCAAACTCCGGTAACTAACTTTTTGAAAACTCAGTAAGTCTACCTTAGCGAGTCGTGCATACATTACACATGACAGGGTCAGTCGAGTCGAGTCGTACATCATTGGGGTTTTAACACACGCAGGTCTCGAGTCCCGGGAATTGGTGAACGAGTGTGAACGTGTTTGTTTTCATGTATTATGTGTTTATAATCACTATGTGACTTGTCGGTATGTGAAAACGTGTTAACATATGTTAAAATGGGGTTTAACGCGCCGAATACCCAGGACCAGGCCCTGCAGGCGATTAGGGAAGGCTAATCACCTACAGGAGGGCGAGTAGCTAGGCTTAAGGGGCGATTGGGCTTGTCTAGGGGGCGATTGGGGGCTAATCGCCTGATAAGGTAGGCGATTAGCAGCCCTAATCGCCTGATAAGGCTGCACAATCGCCTACACTGCACCTGACGACTAAAAACGCCTATAAATACCACCCTTGACCTCTAAAACACCATTTGTGCAACCCTAGCCGTCCCATAACCCATACCAACACACAAACACCCTCTGGAACTCGTGTTTACATCAAAACAACCATTTCCAAGCTTTATCCATCATTTTCTCCTAAATCCAAGGTGTGTTCTTCAAACCCAAACCTTTAAATGATTATATTTTGTTCCCTAAAAGTCCAGACCTGACTTATAAATGTTTTTGTCTTTGAAAATCCATTAAAAACCGTTTTTAAACAAACCCAAACCTTTATGCGTGTTGTATGTGTTATAGGTGTTTAAAGGTAGCATTTTTAGGATTGAAACATGATTGTTCTTGTGTTATTAAGGTGTTTATGGCTGTTATGAGTTAGTATGATGATGTCCTAGGAGTTTGGATGGTTTTGGTTGTGTGTTGTTGATGTTTGATGTTTTGACCCATTTGAGTGATTTTGAATGATTAAGGATGCTATGAGGTGTGTTGTTGATTATATGATGTTAGGGTTTGCTTTAGGATGATGCTAGAGCAGTAGGATACTATCGGACAACGTGGTTATGTGATGCAATCTGGATATTTGCTATTTAGGGCAAGTTCTTGCATGTTGATGTGATGTTTACATGTTAAGTTTACTATTTTGGGAAAACGCTCGCATTCGGGACTGTTAGAATGATGATAACTTAGGGGTTTTGCTTGAAATATGTTTGTTAATGTGTTAGGATTGATATTGGGTGTTTACACATGTTTCGGATCTGATTTGGAGGGTTAAACGCGCGAAATTGCATTGTACAGCTGCAGCAGGCGATTAGCCTCACAATCGCCTGCTGTGGTAGGCGATTAGGCCCCCTTAAGGGCCGATTAGCCTCTCAATCGCCTACTAAGGTAGGCGATTAGCATCCTAATTGCCTGTTGACCAATCCTAATCACCAGTTGACTTTTCCTAATTGCATGCTAAGTTCCTAATCGCGTGTACTGCTGGTATAAGTGTATTTTGACATTCCGAAACCCGATTTGACACCTAGGAACATGCTAGGAACCCCGTGACATGCCTAGTAACATAGTAACACGTGTTTGGACTTATTTGTGCGTTATTTGATCTATGTGTTAGACTCGTTGAACTTTAACACATGTTAAGTACTAAGTTGCATGATTTGTATATGTTTGTGTATGAGATGAACACGTGGAATGTCGGGTCACCAATGGGATGTCGAGTCTTGTGTTACGTAGTCTGGTTGTCGGTCAAACACGTTTTTCAGTTCGTTGACCACGGAGTGACAGTTCGTTGACCACGGAGTGACAGTTCGTTGGACATATTTGGATAGTTTGTTAGTCGTGGTAAACGATAGTGCGTTGGACGCGTTAAACGATAGTTCGATGATTGGTTCATCTTAGAGTCTAAACGTCAAACAAGTATTTTCTTCAGTCAGTAGTAACATGATAGTTCTTTCAAAAGCTCGTGAAACATTTTCCTTAAAAACCTGTGAACTCACCAGCATTATATGTTGACTCTTTTAGCATGTTTTCTCAGTTCGCTAAGGTAGCAGCTGTCAGATAGGCGCACGGAGTCGCACTGGAGTCGTCTCGCGTCTAGGGTCGCATTTGCATGTTTTGGGATTGTTAAACTTTTGAACTTATGTTTTATTTACGCATGACTTTTGTAAACTTTGAATGCTTCAGCACTTTCGAATGTTGGTTTTAACCTTATGCATAGTTTTTTATTTACGTATGTTTTTACATTTAGACGTCGTTTATTGTGACCGTTGACTTGGATCCTGGTGTGTCACACGCCTCGCGGTAGAACTCCGCACATGGGAATTTGAGGGTGTGACAGATTGGTATCAGAGCCAATGGTTATAGTGAACTAGGACTGCATGTAGAGTCTAGACTATAGCCGAGTCTCACACACTAGACGGTCACATACTTTTGAGTCGTGTCTTTTGGTAAACATACTAACCTTGTCGGGGTGTCGGTATCCTTATCACACAGTATTGTACTATCTATCTCATTCTTGGTTATTCTTAGTCTCATTTTATCTCCTCCTTCGGCTTGCAGTCAAAGGAACTCGTCGTTGATCTTTTGAGTTGGTTATCTCTTTCTAAGATGTGGGTGTCGGGTGACTTGAGGTTCGAGCTCGGGGCACGCCTTGAGGACCATGTAGAGCAATTTCTCATTTCGGGTGCACACGAAATCATAAGTTGAAATGCATGGAAGACTTGGTGGATCTCGTGTTGGGATTAATGGTCACATTTGGACCCAATCCTGGACTTTTCGTATTCTCTTGGTTTAGCGTTGGTGATGGGTCTGAGCGTTTGTTTCTTGTCTTTCTCAGAAGATGTCAGGACGCACTGGCGGACGTACTGGGGGACGACGTGGAGGCCGCACTGGCGGGGGTAGAGGTGGTGGTAACATCACCCTGACGTATGATGAACTCAATGAGATGATGCAGCAACAGCTGGGCATTGCACTGGCTGCCTTCCAGGCTGCCCAGCAGACCTTTATGGGTGCTACCGCTCCTCTGGTGCAGGCGAGAGTTGCCTACAAACGGTTTAAGGACTGTCAGCCCCTCAACTTCCGAGGTACGGAGGGAGCTGTGGAGTTGCTCAGGTAGTTGGAAAAGACGGAGTCGGTGTTTGCTTTATGTGAGACTCCAGCAGTGGATTGGGTGAAGTTTGCTTCGGGGACTTTTGTAGGACCCGCCCTGACGTGGTGGAACTGCGTCACTCAGACACTCGGTCTCGGGGAGGCCAACGCCATGCCTTGGGTGGATTTCGTGCGTAGGATGAAGGATGAGTACTGCCCGCGAGAGGAGATCAAGAGGTTGGAACAGGAATACGAGAATCTTAAGATTGTGGGTTCTAAGGTTGAGGAGTACACGATCAGGCAGAACGAGTTAGCAGTGATGTGTCCAGGTTTGTCGACACCAGAGTACAGGAGGATAGAGCAGTATCTTGCGGGTTTGGTACCAGAGATTGCGGGGTTGGTGGCTGCGAGGGATCCTACTACCATGTCTGAGGCTGTGCGGTCGGCTACCAAGATGACCAACTTGAAGATTACCGAGGGTATTCTACCTCCCAGGGGCTCCGACGAAAAGACACCAGGGGATAACAAGAGAAAGTGGGATAGTACTGGAAAGACCGCGGGTTCGGGTCAGCCACATCAGCAGGCAAGGAAGACTGAAGCCTTGGGATCGTCCTCAGGGCAGAGGCAGAGCGGGTACACGGGAAAACTACTAGAGTGCAACCGATGCGGGTACCATCATCTCGGAAATTGTGAGAAGTTTCGTTGCAACCGTTGCAAGCAGGTGGGTCATGTTGCCAAGAACTGCAGGGTCAATCTTCAACCGACTCCAGGTCAAGCGATCGTCCCTGCTCCTATTCCTCAGGGAAATCGTGGGTGCTATAACTGTGGTGAGCTGGGACATCTCAAGCGCAACTGCCCGAAACTAAACCAAACTGAAGCTGGAGCCGCAGGTGGCGGTGGGAACAACGAGGGTGGTGGTCCGACTGCTCGTGTCTTTGTGATCGGTGCTAGGGAGAACCAGGAGGACCCAGACATTGTTACCCGTACGTATTCTTTCTTATCTCTTGTTACGCGTTGGTTTTACTTTTATTCGTATCGTTGTGCAATCGTATCGTTGGATGTTTCTTTCGGTTTGGTCTCTGTTTCTCATTCTTTGGGTCGATGAGGGTTCTTTGGGGATGCTACTTGGACGGTACCAGTGGGTTAGTAATACCGATCATAGTAGTCTCCAGTAGGCCTTCGATCGGGGGTCTCTTGCCTTGTATTCACGTTTGGGGGAAGTGGTTTCCCGGTTGTTACTGTCACGTTTTGGTTCACGAACTTCACTTGTTGTATTTTGGGGAAACGTTACTTGGGTACACACAGAGGTCGACACGCATCACTGTTGAAGCCGAAAGAATCTCGGGACGAGATTCCTTTCAACAGGGGGATGATGTGACGACCCTGAAAATTTTTTTTCTTACTTGCTCTCTCTCTTCGACTTCGGGAAATTTTCGGGACGAAATTCTTTCAACAGGGGGATGATGTGACACCCGGAAAACTCCGGTAACTAACTTTTTGAAAACTTAGTAAGTCTACCTTAGCGAGTCGTGCATACATTACACATGACAAAGTCAGTCGAGTCAAGTCGTACATCATTGGGGTTTTAACACACGCAGGTCTCGAGTCCCGGGAATTGGTGAACGAGTGTGAACGTGTTTGTTTTCATGTATTATGTGTTTATAATCACTATGTGACTTGTCGGTATGTGAAAACGTGTTAACATATGTTAAAATGGGGTTTAACGCGCCGAATACCTAGGACCAGGCCCTGCAGGCGATTAGGGAAGGCTAATCACCTACAGGAGGGCGAGTAGCTAGGCTTAAGGGGCGATTGGGCTTGTCTAGGGGGCGATTGGGGGCTAATCGCCTGATAAGGTAGGCGATTAGCAGCCCTAATCGCCTACACTGCACCTGACGACTAGAAACGCCTATAAATACTACCCTTGACCTCTAAAACACCATTTGTGCAACCCTAGCCGTCCCATAACCCATACCAACACACAAACACCCTCTGGAACTCGTTTTTACATCAAAACAACCATTTCCAAGCTTTATCTATCATTTTCTCCTAAATCCAAGGTGTGTTCTTCAAACCCAAACCTTTAAATGATTATATTTTGTTCCCTAAAAGTCCAGACCTGACTTATAAATGTTTTTGTCTTTGAAAATCCATTAAAAACCGTTTTTAAACAAACCCAAACCTTTATGCGTGTTATATGTGTTATAGGTGTTTAAAGGTAGGATTTTTAGGATTGAAACATGATTGTTTTTGTGTTATTAAGGTGTTTATGGCTCTTATGAGTTAGTATGATGATGTCCTAGGAGTTTGGATGGTTTTGGTTGTGTGTTGTTGATGTTTGATGTTTTGACCCATTTGAGTGATTTTGAATGATTAAGGATGCTATGAGGTGTGTTGTTGATTATATGATGTTAGGGTTTGCTTTAGGATGATGCTAGAGCAGTAGGATACTATCGGACAACGTGGTTATGTGATGAAATCTGGATGCTATTTAGGGCAAGTTCTTGCATGTTGATGTGATGTTTACATGTTAAGTTTACTATTTTGGGAAAACGCTCGCATTCGGGACTGTTAGAATGATGATAACTTAGGGGTTTTGCTTGAAATATGTTTGTTAATGTGTTAGGATTGATATTGGGTGTTTACACATGTTTCGGATCTGATTTGGAGGGTTAAACGCGTGAAATTGCATTGTACAGCTGCAGTAGGCGATTAGCCTCACAATCGCCTGCTGTGGTAGGCGATTAGGTCCCCTTAAGGGGCGATTAGCCTCTCAATCGCCTACTAAGGTAGGCGATTAGCATCCTAATTGCCTGTTGACCAATCCTAATCACCAGTTGACTTTTCCTAATTGCATGCTAAGTTCCTAATCGCGTGTACTGCTGTTATAAGTGTATTTTGACATTCCGAAACCGGATTTGACACTTAGGAACATGCTAGGAACCCCGTGACCTGCCTAGTAACATAGTAACATGTGTTTGGACTTATTTGTGAGTTATTTGACCTATGTGTTAGACTCGTTGAACTTTAACACATGTTAAGTACTAAGTTGCATGATTTGTATATGTTTGTGTATGAGATGAACACATGGAATGTCGGGTCACCAATGGGATGTCGAGTCTTGTCTTACGTAGTCTGGTTGTCGGTCAAACACGTTTTTCGGACACATAATGGTCATGGACTGGACTTAGGGACTAATGAACCCGACGGGTTATTAGTCTAACTTGACACATATCTTATGATAGGTCTCCACTAGTTGGGGCTATCATATCACGTAAACGGTTTACTTATTTAACAGAAGACGCAACCTAAGGTGAGTTTCACGGCCCCACTCTTTACTGTTTTCGTTTTCGGGGGAGAAACATGCTTAGTACTTTGTTTTGTAAAAGATCATGTTATGCTGGGTTGGTTGTACGTTTCTTTTATGTTCTATGTACATGTGGGTCACGTTGTGACAGTTCGATGTCCGTTACGGCGGCAGTTCGCTAATTGTGAATGCACAGTTCGTTGACCACGGAGTGGTAGTTGGTTGGACATATTTGCACAGTTCGTTGACCACGGAGTGACAGTTCGTTGGACATATTTGGATAGTTCGTTAGTCGTGGTAAACGATAGTGCGTTGGACACGTTAAACGATAGTTTGATGATTGGTTCGTCTTAGAGTCTAAACGTCAAAAAAGTATTTTCTTCAGTCAGTAGTAACATGATAGTTCTTTCAAAAGCTCATGAAACATTTTCCTTAAAAACCTGTGAACTCACCAGCATTATATGTTGACTCTTTTAGCATGTTTTCTCAGGTCGCTAAGGTAGCAGCTGTCAGATAGGCGCATGGAGTCGCACTGTGAATGCACAGTTCGTTGACCACGGAGTGGTAGTTCGTTGGACATATTTGCACAGTTCGTTGACCACGGAGTGACAGTTCGTTGACCACGGAGTGACAGTACGTTGGACATATTTGGATAGTTCGTTAGTCGTGGTAAACGATAGTGCGTTGGACACGTTAAACGATAGTTCGATGATTGGTTCGTCTTAGAGTCTAAACGTCAAACAAGTATTTTCTTCAGTCAGTAGTAACATGATAGTTCTTTCAAAAGCTCATGAAACATTTTCCTTAAAAACCTGTAAACTCACCAGCATTATATGTTGACTCTTTTAGCATGTTTTCTCAGGTCGCTAAGGTAGCAGCTGTCAGATAGGCGCACGGAGTCGCACTGGATTCGTCTCGCGTCTAGGGTCGCATTTGCATGTTTTGGGATTGTTAAACTTTTGAACTTATGTTTTATTTACGCATGACTTTTGTAAACTTTGAATGCTTCCGCACTGTCGAATGTTGGTTTTAACCTTATGCATAGTTTTTTATTTACGTATGTTTTTATATTTAGATGTCGTTTATTGTGACCGTTGACTTGGATCCTGGTGTGTCACACGCCTCGTGGTAGAACTCCGCACGTGGGAATTTGAGGGTGTGACATCTTCAGTCTTCAAGTATTCATATCTGGCAATCTTCAACTTGGGAGATACACCGTTGTGCACTAATAATCTCCCCCTGAAGACTTGAATACTTGCTGATTTGAGTTTTGGTCGAGGCTTCATGAGATCTCGTCTTGGTCTTCGATTGGCTTCAATAACTTGGGAGGAATCAAGAAATCATCCACTAAAACCTAGAAAATCAAGTACTCACCAGAACTTTAGATATGGTTAATTAGGACTTGCGGTCTATGGTCCCCAGGCACATGACACATTCCCATATCAGGCATTGCGCAATGCTTCATCGTAACAGGTGAGTAAGCCATGATCATCCATTTACAAGACATGAGATTGATTCAATCTCGGTCAGGGTGGGGGCAGATATCGGAAACCAAATTTTTTATCTAACCTACTTAGCTTAGAAAGAGTGTACAATCAAAGTCACTATCCTAGTGCACAAGCGTCATAAGGTTAGTATTCATTCAATTATAGTACGTGTGGCTAATTTACAAACCAAGCTTAGTGGGTGTGTCCAATCCAGGTTACTACCCCAGTGAATAGGCACCATAAACATCAACATTAGCTATAGTATACTCCACATGTACCATGGTTTACCAGTACGAATAGTTAGAGACGAAAGATGCTCGCACTGCTCAGCTAATATTCTCTTATTTATGTATGAGAATAAGGGTTTGGAATAGATGATTCTTTTATCTCTTTGAAGAACATCGGGTTGATTCAATCGGAATTAAAAGAAATCCAAGATTTGACCAGTTGTTCCTGAATGCCTCACTAAATTAAAGACCTGAAACCTCAGATTTTGGCAACCCATCAATTGAAACTAAGTCCATATGCCAATGCGGCAGGATAACCACTCGACTTTAAGTTATTAATGTTTATATCACCGTGCCAATTTTGAGATGATTTTTAGGCCTACGGGTATATCATTAGTAAGACTGATTATCAATTGCTGCAGTTTAAGTTTTGGGAAATCAGACAATCCATTGATGTACTATCATTTTCTCTTATCCACATAACAAAAACTAATTTTTGATTTTCTGATGTTTTTGTTTTTTTTTTTGTGTTTTTTCTGGAAATTTCTCCCCCTAAACTAATTTTTGAAATCTTTTTGGATATTCTGATAGAAAAACTTAAAACAAAACCTGATTTTCCGATATAGTTTACTCAGATTTTCCTAAAATGCCTCTTACCTTTCAAAGATAGTTAAATTTCGATTTGTCAACTGATTTGTAATCTTTTTTGTCAATTTGGTCGTCAGTGTGGACTTTAGTAATCACTGGATCCTTAGTGATTACTTTGGAAGTTCTTTATCAACAGCAAAATAGGAGCTGATAGGAAAATGCAAACCGTAGTCACGCATGTATGTTGGTGTATCCAAAGAACATGGAAACGCCTGCTTAATGCAACTACTTGATTTGGCTTCGCAGGTTGCAATGATGACACATATGAGGTCCTCCCATGAACTGACATCCACCCGTTGCGGATTCAACTTCGATTTTGTACCCAACATTGCCAGAATCATTTAGGCCAACGAGATCCAACTTATCATCGTTATGGTACATAGACCTTTGGTCGGTATCCCTTTAGATAATGAAGGAACCGTTCTATAGGAACCTCCCAGTCCACTCTTATTCATTATCGACATCCGTTGTTAAGACAAAACACTGGGTCATGAATTTAATCTCACTGGACATTTTCTATTTTTCTTTTGTTCTTCTTCTCTTTCACAACAAACTCGCTCCTTTGATTACCCAAGGTTACATATCCTCCAAAGATGTTCTGATCAATTCACCGGAGCAATATGTCACCAATTTTGTGCTAGAATGTCCCACTTTAAACAATCAAATGACTACTGATAGTTCTTCCTAGGACACCCTACACATTCATTTTAGGATTAGTTCTGGATGGGGACCCATGCCTTGATAGTCTTTGGTCAGTCTAGGTCATCAATCATAGGTAGATCTATCCACCTACCATGAGGAGTTGGAGTAGGATCCCTTGATGATATACCCTCAAAAAAATTTACTCATTTAGGTCTCCAAACCTGCTTAATGTTATCTTTGAAAACTTTTGGTTTTGCAGGTTTGGGTTTGGTGTTAGGTTGTGCTTTTGGAGTTCCCTTAGGACTAGCCTTAGGGTTTGTCTTAGGCTTTGAGACCATATGTTTTACAACCTTCTCAGTTTTTGGCTTTGGGTTTTCAACAACAATTCTTTGTTTTCTTTTAAAGGGGTTTGGTCTCTCAAAATAACAATAATTATCATAAAAGTTTCGGTTTGGAGAGCTAAAATGATTTTTGTAGTTATTTCTCTGGGGTTCATAAGTGCTAGCCTTCATCATTATCAGATAGGGGAAATGAGATCTAAGGTGTCCTACCTCATTGCATTCAAAGCATGACCTCCACTATTCATAGTATTGAGGTTCACACTCAGAATACCCAAAGCTATACTAAGATGATCTGAGGCTAGAGCTTCCAAATCTAGTGGTACTTAAGGATGCTTCAAGATCATGAGATCTACATGCATTAAATCGTTGATCTTTTTGTTCAAAATAAGCAAGACTCAAATGATTTTTGAAATATGGCACCTGATTCGTACCCCTAGATTTGACAAATTTCACTTCTTTAGTCTTAGTAACTGATTTGTTTTTCCTAGACTTTTTCTTTGGAACCCAATCGATTTTCTTGGATTGATTCTGTTGGTTTTGCTGATTCTGATGAGTTTTCTGAGGATCAGCTTGTGGTTTTACCTGTTGAGGTTTACCATGCTGCTTTTTGACTTCATGTTCAGGATCACATTCAATGTGATTTTCAATATAAATAAGTGGTTTTGATCCTAAACCCAGTCTCTTAGATTCCTCATCTGAATCTTCATACTCGGTTTCAACCAACACATAATTCTCATCTTAGATTCCTTATTGCATTCAAAGCACGACCTCCATTATTCACATGGGTTAGTAACAAGTGGTGTTGTGACAACAAAGTTTGTGAGTGTTGGGTCTGCTGACCTGGAGAAGAACAGATGATTAAAAGCCAAAATATACTAAGTGTTTGATCCTGAATAAAGAACAGTTGTTACAATAAAGCTTCCTCCAAAGATCTGTTGATTCCTAAACTACTGCTGCTACTTAACAACTGTTAGAGATAACTGCTGTTGATGAAAGGTCTGATGGACAAAGTCTGAAGGTTAAAAGTCTGATAAAGAACAACTGCTGATCAAAGATCTAAAGAACAAAGGTCTGTTGAACCAACAACACTTTGGTTCAACAGATGATACGAAGACATCAGAGTTTTAGTTAACAGAGTTTTGTATTGTCAGTAGTTTCAATGTAACAGTAGTTTATAGCTTAACAATTGTTAGAGTTTGTTAGACAGTTAGGGGTCGCTATCTAGGTGACGTCAGCAACTGATCATCAGAGTTTTGAGCTTGTCTATAAATAGAACAGTACTTGTACTGTTCTATTCATCACTCGTCGTTCTCTTTCAGACAAACATTCTCTGAGTGATCAGGCTGAGGGGGAGTTTAATTGTACAATTGTAACCTTTCCATTAATGAAAGCTTTCGATTAAAAACAATTATTCTCTATGTTTTGATTTACTGTTTATTCCGCTGCACTTACCATTTATACTTCGTTCATCTTTCATACTTAATCAAAACAATCCAATACTCAGATCCTAACAATTGGTATCAGAGCTTGGTCAATTAAATCTGATCTAATCAATCAATTTAATACACAGATCAGCTCATAATCATTGATATCGTTTGTTTGTCGGGTTAAAACAGAGTAATAGTTTATTTTCATTTCAACTGTTAGTAAACAGACTTTGTTTTTGAAAAACCAAGAGAATGACTTCACTCAATCAAGATCCACACAACACTGGCACACACAACAAGCCTCCGATGCTTGTCAGGTCAGAATACAACATCTGGCAGCGTCGGGTGGCTCATGTGTTAGCACAACAGAACACAGGGTGCTGGAAATCGGTAGTATTTGGACCACATGTTCCAATGGTACTGAGTGCCGAGGATCCAAAGATCCAAGTACCAAAGAGTGTTGAGAACTACTCAGAGCAAGATTTTCAAAAAATCGAGCTAGATGCCAAGGCTTTCAGCATAGTAGCCATGGCACTGCCGAATGATATCTATGCCGGTCTCTTGCACTGCAATAGTGCTAAAGAATTGTGGGATGCTCTCAAAGAGCAATTCGGGGGAACTGATGATGTGATTGAAAACAACCGTGAAATACTTAACCAACAATATGAAACGTTTAGTCACATAAAAGGGGAGTCATTAACACAACAGTTTGAAAGGTTTAACTGTCTAATTAGTGAACTTAAACTGGTTGGTCTAACTTTTCCTAATTCAACACTGAATCATAGGTTTCTTAGATCACTTCAGGACAAATGGGACACTATAGCCATAGTTATGAGAAACTCTATCGGATTCAAAGACCTAACCCTGACCCAGCTTCATGGTAAGCTCCTGACTTATGAAAGGGAGCTTAACCAGAAAAAGAAGCATCAGGACTCTGGCAAAGTGTCAGATGACTATGTATTTGGGAATACTGCACTGTTGGGTCAGGATGATGGTTCTGGAAGTAGTAAGGATCAGAGTTATGATCATTACATTGACATAACCACTGGTTTCAATAATGATTCTTACTCATCACCAAACAACTGTGCTTTCACAGCTAGTGGTGATATCCAGGCTTCTGATAATTCATCTTTTGTGTACAATGACTTGCAATATATTGACCCTTTGGACCTAGAAGAAATGGACATCTTACATCAGGTTGCCCTGCTCAGTATTAGAACCAATAACTTCTATAAGAAAACTGGCAGGAGGTACCCAGGTTTACATGGTGGGTCAAAGGTTGGGTTGGATAAATCAAAGATAAAGTGCTACAAGTGTCATAGAATGGGTCACTTTGCTAGGGAATGTAGGAGTCAAAATGGAGTTCCTATGATTACCTATCCAAACCAAAGACCACAGACCAACACTTATCAAACCATCCCTAATGTACCAAATGTGCAAAACACTGCTCACTTTGCACAGACCCAAACCACTGTTCCTGTGCATTATGTCCAAACCACTGTTCCTCAGTATCACTATGTCCAAACACCTGTTACTCAGGCACAAGTGCCAATGACTGTTACTCCACCCTCTGCTCCTGCAGAGACCAGTCAACCAGGTCAACAGAGTTTCTTTACTCAGGGCTTTGTTGATTGGAGCAGTCTACCAGATGAGATAACAGATGACAACATTGCTCTAGTTGCCAACTCTGAAAAGGATTTTTGTTTTATGGCACTAGAAACAATTGTTGAAGAGACAGATTATGAGGATGTGGTGTCTTTGTCTGAAAATGTGACTGATAGTGTTGTTGGTGAAGTTGTTTCAGCTGAAGAATCTGAAGTGGAGGTTGTGAATCTCTCAGACCCCTGGGGTAGTGATGATTGTGACTGCCAGTGTAACTGTGCCTTGATGGCTGCTGCTAAGGTATCTCCTCAAATCTTAAATGACTTGTGCTCAGACAAATGTATTGTGGCATTTGCTAAGATAAAAGAGGTGAATGAAAACTTTAGAAAGAAAATTTTGGATTCTGAAATTCAGTTTGAAAAACTTACAAAAGAGTTAAAATCAAAAATATCTGAAAAAGAGTCTGAAATCAGCAGTTTAAAACATGAAGCAAGCATAACCAAAGACCAGCTTCAGACTATGATAACAAAATATCATAGTTGTAAGAAGGAGCTTGAGTCCACCCAAGTTGAATGTAAGAAATGGGTGGAATCATCAAAGGGTTTTGAGATGATTGTCAACCAACAATCTAAAAGTCATGTGAAATTTGGATTTGGTTTTAAAACCACTGATCAAAGTTCACAAACCACTGACAAAAAGGAACCCCAGTTGGTTGAAGTCATCCCTACAAACTCAAAAGGTCAAGAAATCAAGGTTACTGAACCCAATGGCAAGAAAATCATTCTTGAAAAGTTGGAAGGTACACCCTCATTTGATGAAATTGAGAAATATCAATTCAAACCAACATGGTCAGATGAGTGTGAAGTCCTTGAAAATTTCAAACCAATGACCTTCAAAACCCCTGATGGTAAAATGGCACCACAGGCCAAAGTAATACCTCTAGTAAATCTTCCAACAGATGATGAAACATCTGTTGAAAAGAAGAAAGAAAAAGGAAAAGCCAAGAACAACTTGTTTTGTGATTTTTGTGAAAAGAAGAACCATGTCACCAAAAACTGTTTTCTTCTAAAAGCATATGACATCAACAAAACAACAAGTTTAAATGTTAGGATCTGAGTATTGGACTGTTTTGATTAACTATGAAATATGAATGAAGTATAAATGGAAAGTGCAGCGGAATAATGAATAATCAAAACATAGAGAATAATTGCTTTAATCGAATGCTTTCATTAAACTGAAAGATTACAATAGTACAATCAAACTCCCCCTCAGCCTGATCACTCAGAGTATGTTTGTCTGAAAAGAGAATGACGAGTGACCAATAGAACAGTACAAGTACTGTTCTATTTATAGACAAGTACAAACCTCTGATGATCAGTTGCTGACGTCACCTAGAAAGCGACCCCTAACTGACTAACAAACTACAACATCTGTTAAACAATAAACTACTGTTACATTGAAACTACTGATAGAAAAACTCGGTTAAACTAAAGCTCTGATGTCTTCTTATCATCTGTTGAACCAAAGTGCTGTTGGTTCAACAGACCTTTGTTCTTCAGATCTTTGATCAGCACTTGTTCTTTATCAGACTTTTGCTCTTCAGACTTTATCCATCAGACCTTTCTTCAGCAGTAGTTGTCTTGTATCAGTTGTTAAGCAGCAGCAGTTTGGGAATCAGCAGTTCTTTGGAGGAAGCTTTAATGTAACAACTATTCTTTATTCTTGATCAAACACTTAGTATGTTTTGGCTTTCAATCATCTGTTCTTCTCCAGGTCAGCAGACCCAACAATCTCCCCCTAGAACAGATGATGCCAAAACTCTGCTTTATTCTTGATCTTTATTCCTCATCAGACTTTCTCTAATCTGCCCTTTCAATTGTAATTCAAAGCTTAGAGAGAAGAGGTCTTCAGCATCTCTATCCAGTGTCAGATTCAAAAGTGTCTGGAGATCTTCTGCACTTAGGCCAGGTGCATCATCCATACTCAACTTCTGAATACTACCATCTGACCTGATCAGTGTCAATTCATGGGTCTCTTTATCAGACTTCCATTTTAGAATTTTAGAGTCAGAGGAGTGACTGGGATGCATCTTTATTTTGGATGAGTTGGGAGATGGAGGCCTGCCAATGAGTTCTCTGAACTTCTCTGTGACAGGGTCAGAGAAGAATCTAAGTTGGTTCAAGAGACCCTCTTTTACATAAGTTTCATTGAATTTCCTTGTATCCTCTTCAGACATTTCCTTCTGCTTCTTGTATTGTCTTTGAGAAGCAATGGAAAGATCAGAGGTTGCAAGTAGGCTATCTAATGTAAAGGCCTGAGAGGGTTTCTTGGGAGCATCATCATACACTGGTTTTCTTGGAAGATCAGGATTGGTCTTTCTTTCTTGTTCAAGCTTTTTGTATGTTTCAATTAGCCTGATCTCTGACCATCTGGCAACAGACTTCATCTCTCCATACTTAGCTGCTACAAGCTCTTGTCTCATTCTTCTGAACTTCAAGGCCCTAGCTTCATCTCTCCCCTTTTTGAAATCAGGAGCAGAGGCCTTAGCAGGAGGATTCTTGGTCATGTTCTCTATTCTGATTAGTTCTTCCCTTAGAGCATGTGTGGTCCAGCCTATAAATTGGTTCTTTGTTGCTTTATAAGGCTTGGATGCCAAGATCTGTTCCAGCAGTGAATCCCTCACTTCCATCTCCAAGTGTCTGCTGAGAGGCATGGTAGACATGGAGTTGCTCAGGGTCTTAGCATAATCTTCAATCCTTCTGAGTTTGCTAAGCTCTGCTGAATGGATGCCCTGAGCAGTCCTGTCATCCTTCCCTTTGCATTTCTCTTTGATGACAGCATCAGTCTGTTCACCCTTGTATTTAAGATAGGTGTCCATGTTGAGTGGAACAGGGAAGCCTTTGAGAGATGGGAAGGATCTTTCTGATGGCTGATCAGTATTATAGAAGGATTGAAGTTCCCCCTTGATTAGATCCAACTCAAGGGGATACTTCTCAGCCAATGGGGTGATGGTTGGTGGTGGTCTATGGGATCTGAATTGGGCAGTGTGTGGTGAGTAAGATGAGAGTGGAATGGCACTGACTGGTGTGGATGAGATTGGTGTGTTAGGTGGTGTGTTATGGATGTTTTCATCTTGTATAACAAAGGTGGATTTCCTTTTTCTGCTATACAGGATTTTGGGTGAAGGTGAGGATGAGGCAGTGGTTTGGGAAACATCTGTTGGTCCTTTTGTGGAACCAGCAGTTGTTTGGGTTTTGGGTTGTGTTGAAGTAGGTTTGGCAGTGGTTTGTGTTGGAGTAGGTTTGGGAGTTGGTTGAGTTGTGGTTGGTTTAGTGATTGGTTTGGTTACTGGTTTGGGTTGAGCAGATGTTTTAGTAGTGGTTTTAGGTTCAGTTGTTTTAGGTTCAGTGGTTTGGGTAGCAGAGGTTGTGGTGGCAGTGGTTTGTGGAGCAGTGGTTGTGGTAACAGGTGTTTGTACATCAGAGGTTTCAGCAGTTAGTTTGGAAGGTGGTTTTCTGATGTGTTTGGCTGGCATTTTCTTCCTTTTTGAAGTGTTCACATCTTCCACTTCCTGCTGCTGTTCCTTTTTCTTTTGCACCAACATCTCTGCCTTTACTTCCAATGTATCAGCCCTTTTTCTTTTGTCTTGAGCAGCCTTTTCAGCTTTTTCATTAGCTGAAGTATCAACTTCTTTTGCCTTTGATGCTTTAGCTGGTTCAGAGACAGGGATCTGAACATTTGGTTGTTGAGTTTGTGGAGCCGATTTAGGTGACCCTGGTTTGTCAGCAGTTGGCTTCTTCCCTTTTTGTGAGGGTGGTGCACCAAATGGATCAAGTTTTGGTAGCCTATCTCTGCCACTCTCCCCCTTTTTGGCATCATCAGCAGTGAATTCATCATCATCTTCATCTCTGAGAATTGTGGTAGGGGCAGAGCCAGTGGTCTTCAGCAAATGGTCTTTGATCACCTTGATGTCAGCCTTTGTGTCATTAAATCTGGCATCCACCATGTTTCTGATCAAAGTCATGTAAGTCTCTTGTGTCTGATCTGCTAATTTTCTGTGAGCTATGATGATGGGGGAAACAGATTTCCATAGCTCATTAGCAACATCAACAGTGGATGGTTGACTTTTTGTAAAGTTATTCAATGTTTCCAATATTGACTTGACATCAGATTTGATGTCAGCAACAGAGGATTCAAGGTTTTGAACTTTAGCCGTCAATTCTTGAAGTTTTGACTCATCACCCAAGTTAAAGGTTCATCTGAGTCCCTACCAGAGGTAGTTTTAGCTGGTTCAGTTCTAGGAGGTGAATCCATAGAATAAGAACCTGCTGCCCCTTTGTCTTGGTTCTGGGGACTTCCAACTGTTTTAGGAGACACAATTGTGTCCTCATCAGTTGTTGCCTTCAAGGAAGTCTTAGCAATGGAACCACTGTCCTGCTGTGAGACAATGGTCTCTACAGCAGTAGTAGCTGCTTCTCTTGAAACCTCATCAGAAGTAACATTGACTTCTGGGAGTATAACCTCCTCTTCTGTTTGTGGGATAGCTGATTGACTTTCCTCAGCCCCAGTCACTGGTAGTGGCATACTCTCAGTGATAGGTGAAGGAGAGGAACTGGGGTTGTCCTGAGTTTTGTCAATAGCTTCAAACAGAGGTTGCATTGTTTGTGGGACATGTGGTGGTGATGTAGGTGGAGTAAGAAGCTGATTAGCCCTGGGAGATGGGCTTGTAAACATATGATCAAGTGACTCATATGCCTCAGTATGAGTTTCCCTTTGGCTTACAACAAGATCCTTTTGTGAGGATTCTTGAGGAGTTTGCTTGGGTTGAGATATCTCCAACTGTTGTGAGGAAGTAACAACAGTGGTTTCATGTTGCTTTGGTGATGCAACAGGGTTAGCTTCTGGTATCTCATCTTCCAGAAGTCCCTTTTTGGTTTTGGTGGTTGTTTTGGAGGATGGACGGTTTCTTTTGGAGGCTGGTGTGGGTTTCACAGCCCTGGATGAAGTGCCATGATCACCAGGAGCAGTGGGCTCACCAACAGAGGTTTCAACAACAGTTGTTGTCTTTGTCCTCTTTGGTTGTGTTTTGGAAACTTTTTGTACTTTTGTTGCTTTTTCTTGGGTTGAAGAACCCAGCATTCTTGTAAAAGTTTCATCAGTTAAACTTTTCATTTTAAAAGACTCACCCTTTTGAAAATCCTTTTCAGGTAAAATCTTTTGTAGAATTACACTTAGAATTCTAGGGTAGAGCAGAAAAGCATTGTTTGAGCCAGATTTTATGGCTTTCACATTTGATACCAAGTCTAAAAACAATCCCTGAGATAGATTGAAGTCAGAATCTGACAACATAGCATATCCCAAGTATTGTATCCTCAATGGGATTTCATTGAAGGAAGTAGTCTTGGCAGAGGCACAGAGGAGGAGGGTATGGAAGAAAAATTTCATGACTGGTGGGAAAAACTTTTTGTATAGTGTTGAACCAGTCATTTGAGCATCATACCCTCGCTCTTGAAACTCAGTGTGAAGCTCTGTTTTTGGAAAAGTTTCCATACCTGACAAGTCATTCAGTGAGAAGGTAGTGGATATGATTTCAGGGGTTATGGTGATACTGGTGTCTCCAATTTTCGAAATTATGGAAGTAGGCTTTTTGTCTTGGTATAAGACTTCAGCAGTCGCCCAGAATTCTTGGAGTGTTTCCAGGTATATGGGGGCATCAGCAATAAGAACATTTTTATATTTTGAATTATTGATGATGTCAATGGTGGAATGGAATGGTGTGTTGTCTTCGGTTTTAACCAAATAAGGAAGGAAATTATGAGTGGCTTTTGTTTGAAGTTCCATTTTAATGGATTTTGATTGTGAAAGTGATGAACTTTGAGTGAGGGTTATGAGGAAGACGAGAGCGGTTTTCAGTATTTTGAATACAATGAGACGGTAAAACTGCTGTTGGGGGAAAGAACAAGGTTTTATAGGCTCTGGTGAAACCGCTGATGTGGCAAAACTCTGCTTTTGAGAGCAGACGTGGCAAACATCTGATGGTTGAAACATCTGGTGGCATACAGCTGTTTTGTTAAACCTCTGTTGCCAACCTCTGTTGTTTAACCAAAAGACTGATGAAAACAGTTGTTTTATCTGATCAGATGTTTGAAACAGATTTTTCAACCAACAGTGGTTGTTTTATCTGATCAGATGTTTGAAACAGATTTTTTTTTTCAACTAACAGTGGTTTTAATGAAACAGTGGTTGTTTTATCTGAATCAGTGGTTTTAAAACAGATTTTTCAACCAAAGTGTCATTTTAGCAAAATTTGATTTTCTGAAAACATTTTAATGTTTTTATTGAAAACATTTTTGTTGTTTTTAATCAATGTTTAACATTCCAATTCGAGAGATCAGATTTGTGAAGGTAGATGTGTCTAAAGCTTTTGTCAGCACATCTGCCAACTGATCCTCTGTTGGAACATGGTGCAGAGAAATCAAACCTTTTTCATAGCTATCCCTGACAAAATGATGTCTGATATCTATGTGCTTGGTGGTTGAGTGGGAGACTGGATTTTTGATGATATTTTCAGCAGCTTGGCTATCCAACATGAGTGGAGTCCTTAGTGCAGTTATCCCAAAATCCAGTAGTTGATTTTGAAGCCACATAAGTTGGGCTGTACAGCTTGCAGCAGCAATGTATTCAGCTTCAACAGTGGATGTTGAAACAGCTGCTTGCTTTTTGCTTTGCCAAGAGACTAAGGCATTCCCTAGAAATTGGCACCCTCCTGAGGTGGACTTCCTTGTGGTATGGCAGCCAGCAAAATCACTATCTGAATAACCTGAAAGCTCAATGTTTCCATTAGCAGGATACCAGATACCAAGTGTGGGAGCACCTTTTACGTATCTGAAAATCCTTTTCACAGCAATAAGGTTAGACTTTCTAGGAGAAGCCTGAGATCTAGCACACACACAGGTTGCAAACATAATGTCTGGCCTGGATGCTGTTAAGTACAATAAAGACCCAATCATGCATCTATAGTGTGTCTGATCAATCAGTTCATCCTTTTCATCATCAGTGAGTGGCTTGACGGTGCTCATGGGTGTACTACATGGCTTACAATCATTCATCTCAAATTTTGTCAACAAGTTTTTCACATACTTGTTTTGATGAATGAAAGTGCCATTTTGCAGTTGCTTTACTTGAAGACCAAGAAAGCACTGAAGTTCACCTATAGCACTCATTTCAAACTCTGCTGTCATGAGTTCCCTAAACTCCTCACACATTTTATTACATGTGGATCCAAAAATGATGTCATCCACATATATTTGAACAATCATTAAATCTTTTCCTTTCCATTTTAAAAACAAGGTTTTATCAATTTTACCTCTTGTGAAACCAATGGATAAGAGAAAAGTAGAGAGAGTTTCATACCAGGCTCTTGGTGCTTGTTTGAGTCCATACAATGCTTTGTTAAGCTTGTAGACATGATCAGGATGGAATGTGTCTTCAAAACCAGGTGGTTGGCATACATAAACCTCCTCCTGAATTTTGCCATATAGGAAGGCACACTTGATGTCCATCTGATACACCTTGATGTTGTGGTTGACAGCAAAGGCTAAGAAAAGTCTGATAGCTTCTAACCTTGCTACAGGGGCAAAGGTTTCATCATAGTCAATTCCCTCTTCTTGTCTGAAGCCTTGAACCACTAACCTGGCTTTGTTCTTGACAACTATACCCCTTTCATCAGTTTTATTTTTGAAGACCCACTTTGTGCCAATTGGACAGACATCCTTAGGCAGTGGTACAAGTTCCCATACTTGTTGTCTTTTGAACTGAAGGAGTTCTTCTTGCATGGCTTCTACCCAACTGTTGTCTTTCAGTGCCTCTTGGTACTTGACAGGTTGTGTAAGGGATAGAAAGCCTGCAAAAAGACAGATGTTTGAAGATTGGCTCCTTGTGAGCACACCTTCTCTGATGTTGCCAATGATTTGGTCTGGTGGATGAGCTCTTAGGTAGATTAGATCTCCCTGATATGGTATGATGGCATTTTGTGGTGAAGGACAGAGGTTTGGAGACTCTGTTGACATAACATCTGTTGGCATTTTTGAAGAGTCAACAGATGTTTGGAATGGAGGTGGAGGAATGGGTCCAAGTGGTGTAAGATTGGACTGACTTTTGTCAACAGATGATTGACTCTTGTCAACAGATGATTGAACAGTGGATTGGCTGGGTGAATCAGTGGTTTGAAGGTAAGACTGGCCAACAGTGGCTGACTCAGCTGTGACAGAGTTTTGACAGTTGTTTTGAACCACTGCTTCCTCTGATACAGGATAGACTTTGTAGTGGTCTGGAACCACAACATCTATTATGTAGTCTTGTTGTGAAGATTGTGGAGTACCTGCAGGGTTAGTTTTGACAGCAATATCTTCAAATTTGAATTTATCTAAATCAAACAACTCAGCAGGGTTTGCTGGGATTTTCAAAGAAGAAAGCTCATTGAACTTCACATTCAGAGTTTCTTCTATTGTCTTAGTCCTAGTGTTAAACACTTTATAGGCCTTTGCAATAGAAGAATACCCCAGAAAATATCCACAATCCACTTTGGCTGCAAATTTTGAAATGGAATCTTTAAGATTTAAAATGAAACATGGGCAGCCAAAGACTTTGAAAAATGATATCAGTGGTTTGATTTTAAACAGAATTTCATAAGCAGTCTTTTGATGTCTAGGGTTGATTAAAACTCTGTTTTGAACATAGCAAGCAGTGTTTACAGCTTCTGCCCAAAAGGACAGTGGTAAACCAGAATCTGCTAGCATTGTTCTTGCAGCCTCAATGAGAGTCCTGTTCTTCCTTTCAACCACCCCATTTTGCTCTGGTGTTTTTGGGATACTGTAATGCCTTACAATCCCTTTTGACACACAGAAATCATCCAACTCCTTATTCTTAAACTCTGTTCCATTGTCACTCCTAAAGACTTTTACTGGCAAGTCATATTTTTTTTCAACTTTGGTGACAAAGTCCTTCAAGATACCTGCAGTCTCATCCTTAGAGTGTAAAAGTAAGTCCATGTAAACCTAGAAAAATCATCAACTATGACAAGACAAAATCTTTTTCTTCTTAGACTCATGATTTTTACAGGGCCAAACAAGTCCATGTGCAACATTTGTAAACACTGACTAGTTTTGGACTCATCAATGGATTTGTAAGAGCTTTTATGTTGTTTACCTTTTAAACAGGAAACACAATGCTCATCACATTTGAATTCTTTTGATGGTAAACCTCTGACAAGGTTTTGTTTGGAGAGTGAGTTGATAGTTTGAAGGTTGGTGTGACCAAGTCTCCTATGCCACAATTCTGTCTCTTTGGTAGAGGCAGCTGAGAACAGACAGACATTTGCAGTAGGATTATCCTTCAACATATCAACTACATACACATTGCCACTTCTGTGAGCAACAAGTTGTGCTTTGCTCTCAGCAATGATGGTGTTAATCTTTTCTACAGCCTCAGGGCCAACAATCTTACAAGTTTGCTTAGTGAAGAATGACCCAAAGCCTTTGTCACTCATTTGTGATACACTAAGTAGATTAAATTTTAGATTGTCTATTAGATTAACATTTTCAAACTTAAGCCTCCCTGCTTTGACAGTACCAGAACCCAACACTTTACCTTTAGAATCATTACCAAAGGATATATCACCCCCTCCATGAGCAAGAAAGTCCAGAAGAAGGGCTCTACATCCAGTCATGTGCCTGGAGCCTCCACTATCTACATACCATAAACTGTCTAAACAAGCAGAAGCTCCCTGCACATCAGTAAAGATTTTAGTTTTGGTGAGTGTCCAAAGCCAAATTGGCTTTGGATGGGTCCTTAGCTGTCTCAGCCTTAAGTTGAGGAGAATGATCAGTGGTTTGGACTAGCTTTTGAACTAGGTTCAACAGCTGCAGTTGACCATTTGCCAGTGCTTGTATGTCAACACTTGGTCCAGCAGATGTTTGATCATTTCCTATCAGTTGTTGAAAACCATGAGGGTGTCTGTTCATTTTGGTTTTGAAGGCCTCTTGGGCTCTTCATAAACATGTGGCAGACGATGACAAGTGGGTTGTCCATATCCTCTTGGTAATCTGTTAACAGGTGGAGCATCTGTTACCTGAACTTCTCTGGGAGCAGAGTTTTTGTTCAGACTTTTGGTAACAGATGTTTGAACTGATTCAAAAGTCTGTTTGGGTTTTCCTTTTGAAGTACTTACCACTTGACTTTCCAGAGTTTTAGCCTTATACTCTTTTATCTTTTCATCAAAATTTTTGAGATATAGGCACTCTTTTGTTTTGTGATTCTTTTTCTTGCAGATTGAACATTCTTTAGATTTTGAATCATTTAAACTTGTTGTTTTGTTGATGTCATATGCTTTTAGAAGAAAACAGTTTTTGGTGACATGGTTCTTCTTTTCACAAAAATCACAAAACAAGTTGTTCTTAGCTTTCCCTTTTTCTTTCTTCTTTTCAACAGATGTTTCATCATCTGTTGGAAGACTTACTAGAGGGATTACTTTGGCCTGTGGTGCCATTTTACCATCAGAGGTTTTGAAGGTCATTGGTTTGAAATTTTCAAGGACTTCACACTCATCTGACCATGTTGTCTTAAATTGATATTTCTCAATTTCATCAAATGAGGGTGTACCTTCCAACTTTTCAAGAATGATTTTCTTGCCATTGGGTTCAGTAACCTTGATTTCTTGACCTTTTGAGTTTGTAGGGATGACCTCAACCAACTGTGGTTCCTTTTTGTCAGTGGTTTGTAAAACTTGATCAGTGGTTTTAAAACCAAACCCAAATTTCACATGACTATTAGACTGTTGGTTGACAATCATCTCAAAACCTTTTGATGATTCCACCCATTTCTTACATTCAACTTGGGTGGACTCAAGCTCCTTCTTACAACTATGATATTTTGTTATCATAGTCTGAAGCTGGTCTTTGGTTATGCTTGCTTCATGTTTTAAACTGCTGATTTCAGACTCTTTTTCAGATATTTTTGATTTGAACTCTTTTGTAAGTTTTTCAAACTGAATTTCAGAATCCAAAATTTTCTTTCTAAAGTTTTCATTCACCTCTTTTATCTTAGCAAATGCCACAATACATTTGTCTGAGCACAAGTCATTTAAGATTTGAGGAGATACCTTAGCAGCAGCCATCAAGGCACAGTTACACTGGCAGTCACAGTCATCACTACCCCAGGGGTCTGAAAGATTCACAACCTCCACTTCAGATTCTTCAGCTGAAACAATCTCACCAACAACACCATCAGTCACATTTTCAGACATAGACACCACTTCCTCAGAATCAGTCTCTTCAACAATTGTTTCTAGTGCCATAAAAAAAATCCTTTTCAGTGTTAGCAACTAGAGCAATGTTGTCATCTGTTATCTCATCTGGTAGACTGCTCCAATCAACAAAGCCCTGAGTAAAGAAACTCTGTTGGCCTGGTTGACTGGTCTCTGCAGGAGCAGAGGGTGGAGTAACAGTCATTGGCACAGGTGCCTGAGCAACAGGTGTTTGGACATAGTGATACTGAGGAACAGTGGTTTGGACATAATGCACAGGAACAGTGGTTTGGGTCTGTGCAAAGTGAGCAGTGTTTTGCACATTAGGTACATTAGGGATGGTTTGATAAGTGTTGGTCTGTGGTCTTTGATTTGGATAGGTAATCATAGGAACTCCATTTTGACTCCTACACTCCCTAGCAAAATGACCCATTCTATGACACTTGTAACACTTTATCTTTGATTTATCCAACCCAACCTTTGACCCACCATGTAAACCTGGAAACCTTCTGCCAGTTTTCTTATAGAAGTTATTGGTTCTAATACTGAGCAGGGCAACCTGGTGTAAGATGTCCATTTCTTCTAGGTCCAAAGGGTCAATATATTGCAAGTCATTGTACACAAAAGATGAATTATCAGAAGCCTGGATATCACCACTGGCTGTGAAAGCACAGTTGTTTGGTGATGAGTAAGAATCATTATTGAAACCAGTTGTTATGTCAATGTAATGATCATAACTCTGATCCTTACTACATCCAGAACCATCATCCTGACCCAACAGTGCAGTATTACCAAATACATAGTCATCTGACACTTTGCCAGAGTCCTGGAGCTTCTTTTTCTGGTTAAGCTCCCTTTCATAAGTCAGGAGCTTACCATGAAGCTGGGTCAGGGTTAGGTCTTTGAATCCGATAGAGTTTCTCATAACTATAGCTATAGTGTCCCATTTGTCCTGAAGTGATCTAAGAAACCTATGATTCAGTGTTGAATTAGGAAAAGTTAGACCAACCAGTTTAAGTTCACTAATTAGACAGTTAGACCTTTCAAACTGCTGTGTTAATGACTCCCCTTTTATGTGACTAAACGTTTCATATTGTTGGTTAAGTATTTCACTGTTGTTTTCAATCACATCATCAGTTCCCCCGAATTGCTCTTTAAGAGCATCCCACAGTTCTTTAGCACTATTGCAGTGCAAGAGACCGGCATAGATATCATTCGGCAGTGCCATGGCTACTATGCTGAAAGCCTTGGCATCTAGCTCGATTTTTTGAAAATCTTGCTCTGAGTAGTTCTCAACACTCTTTGGTACATGGATCTTTGGATCCTCGGCACTCGGTACCATTGGAACATGTGGTCCAAATACTACCAATTTCCAGCACCCTGTGTTCTGTTGTGCTAACACATGAGCTACACGACGCTGCCAGATGTTGTATTCTGACCTAACAAGCATCGGAGGCTTGTTGTGTGTGCCAGTGTTATGTGGATCTTGATTGAGTGAAGTCATTCTCTTGGTTTTTCAAAAACAAAGTCTGTTTACTAACTGTTGAAAAGAAAATAAACTATTACTCTGTTTTAACCCGACAAACAAACGATATCAATGATTATGAGCTGATCTGTGTATTAAATTGATTGATTATATCAGATTTAATTGACCAAGCTCTGATACCAATTGTTAGGATCTGAGTATTGGACTGTTTTGATTAAATATGAAATATGAATGAAGTATAAATGGAAAGTGCAGCGGAATAATGAATAATCAAAACATAGAGAATAATTGCTTTAATCGAATGCTTTCATTAAACTGAAAGATTACAATAGTACAATCAAACTCCCCCTCAGCCTGATCACTCAGAGTATGTTTGTATGAAAAGAGAATGACGAGTGACCAATAGAACAGTACAAGTACTGTTCTATTTATAGACAAGTACAAACCTCTGATGATCAGTTGCTGACGTCACCTAGAAAGCGACCCCTAACTGACTAACAAACTACAACATCTGTTAAACAATAAACTACTGTTACATTGAAACTACTGATAGAAAAACTCTGTTAAACTAAAGCTCTGATGTCTTCTTATCATCTGTTGAACCAAAGTGCTGTTGGTTCAACAGACCTTTGTTCTTCAGATCTTTGATCAGCACTTGTTCTTTATCAGACTTTTGCTCTTCAGACTTTATCCATCAGACCTTTCTTCAGCAGCAGTTGTCTTGTATCAGTTGTTGAGCAGCAGCAGTTTGGGAATCAGCAGTTCTTTGGAGGAAGCTTTAATGTAACAACTGTTCTTTATTCTTGATCAAACACTTAGTATGTTTTGGCTTTCAATCATCTGTTCTTCTCCAGGTCAGCAGACCCAACATTAAATGATTCTAAAACTAAAGAATGTTCAATCTGCAAGAAAAAGAATCACAAAACAAAAGAGTGCCTATATCTCAAAAAGTTTGATGAAAAGATAAAAGAGTATAAGGCTAAAACTCTGGAAAGTCAAGTGGTAAGTACCTCAAAAGGAAAACCCAAACAGACTTTTGAATCAGTTCAAACATCTGTTACCAAAAGTCTGAACAAAAACTCTGCTCCCAGAGATGTTCAGGTAACAGATGCTCCACCTGCTAATAGATTACCAAGAGGCTATGGACAAACCACTTGTCACCGTCTACCACATGTTTATGAAGAGCCCAAAAGGCCCTCAAAACCAAAAGTGAACAGACACCCTCATGGTTTTCAACAACTGATAGGAAATGATCAAACATCTGCTGGACCAAGTGTTGACATACAAGCACTGGCAAATGGTCAACTGCAGCTGTTGAACCTAGTTCAAAAGCTAGTTCAAACCACTGATCATTCTCCTCAACTTAAGGCTGAGACAGCTAAGGACCCATCCGAAGCCAATTTGGCTTTGGACACTCACCAAAACTAAAATCCTTACTGATGTGCAGGGAGCTTCTGCTTGTTTAGACAGTTTATGGTATGTAGATAGTGGTGGCTCCAGGCACATGACTGGATGTAGAGCCCTTCTTTTGGACTTTCTTGCACATGGAGGGGGTGATATATCCTTTGGTAATGATTCTAAAGGTAAAGTGTTGGGTTCTGGTACTGTCAAAGCAGGGAGGCTTAAGTTTGAAAATGTTAATCTGATAGACAATCTAAAATTTAATCTACTTAGTGTATCTCAAATGAGTGACAAAGGCTTTGGGTCATTCTTCACTAAGCAAACTTGTAAGATTGTTGGCCCAGAGGCTGTAGAAAAGTTTAACACCATCATTGCTGAGAGCAAAGCACAACTTGTTGCTCACAGAAGTGGCAATGTGTATGTAGTTGATATGTTGAAGGATAACCCTATGGCAAATGTCTGTCTGTTCTCAGCTGCCTCTACCAAAGAGACAGAATTGTGGCATAGGAGACTTGGTCACACCAACCTTCAAACTATCAACTCACTCTCCAAACAAAACCTTGTCAGAGGTTTGCCATCAAAAGAATTTAAATGTGATGAGCATTGTGTTTCCTGTCTAAAAGGTAAACAACATAAAAGCTCTTACAAATCCATTGATGAGTCCAAAACTAGTCAGTGTTTACAAATGTTGCACATGGACTTGTTTGGCCCTGTAAAAATCGTGAGTCTAAGAAGAAAAAGATTTTGTCTTGTCATAGTTGATGATTTTTCTAGGTTTACATGGACTTACTTTTTACACTCTAAGGATGAGACTGCAGGTATTTTGAAGGACTTTGTCACCAAAGTTGAAAAACAATATGACTTGCCAGTAAAAGTCTTTAGAAGTGACAATGGAACAGAGTTTAAGAATAAGGAGTTGGATGATTTCTGTGTGTCAAAAGGGATTGTAAGGCAGTACAGTATCCCAAGAACACTAGAGCAGAATGGGGTGGTTGAAAGGAAGAACAGGACTCTCATTGAGGCTGCAAGAACAATGCTAGCAGATTCTGGTTTACCTCTGTCCTTTTGGACAGAAGCTGTAAACACTGCTTGCTATGTTCAAAACAGAGTTTTAATCAACCCTAGACATCAAAAGACTGCTTATGAAATTCTGTTTAAAATCAAACCACTGATATCATTTTTCAAAGTCTTTGGCTGCCCATGTTTCATTTTAAATCTTAAAGATTCCATTTCAAAATTTGCAGCCAAAGTGGATTGTGGATATTTTCTGGGGTATTCTTCTACTGCCAAGGCCTATAAAGTGTTTAACACAAGGACTAAGACAATAGAAGAAACTCTGAATGTGAAGTTCAATGAACTTTCTTCTTTGAAAATCCCAGCAAACCCTGCTGAGTTGTTTGATTTAGATAAATTCAAATTTGAAGATATTACTGTCAAAACTAACCCTGCAGGTACTCCACAATCTTCACAACAAGATTACAGAATAGATGTTGTGGTTCCAGATCACTACAAAGTCTATCCTGCATCAGAGGAAGCAGTGGTTCAAAACAACTGTCAAAACTCTGTTATAGCTGAGTCAACCACTGTTGGCCAGTCCTATCTCCAAACCACTGATTCACCCAGCCAATCCACTGTTCAATCATCTGTTGACAAAAGACAGTCCAACTTTACACCACTTGGACCCATTCCTCCACCTCCATTCCAAACATCTGTTGACTCTTCAAAAGTGCCAACAGATGTTATGTCAACAGAGTCTTCAAACCTCTGTCCTTCACCACAAAATGCCATCATACCATATCAGGGAGATCTAATCTACCTAAGAGCTCATCCACCAGACCAAATCATTGGCAACATCAGAGAAGGTGTGCTCACAAGGAGCCAATCTTCAAACATCTGTCTTTTTGCAGGCTTTCTATCCCTTTCACAACCTGTCAAGTACCAAGAGGCACTGAAAGACAACAGTTGGGTAGAAGCCATGCAAGAAGAACTCCTTCAGTTCAAAAGACAACAAGTATGGGAACTTGTACCACTGCCTAAGGATGTCTGTCCAATTGGCACAAAGTGGGTCTTCAAAAACAAAACTGATGAAAGGGGTATAGTTGTCAAGAACAAGGCCAGGTTAGTGGTTCAAGGCTTCAGACAAGAAGAAGGAATTGACTATGATGAAACCTTTGCCCTTGTAGCAAGGTTAGAAGCTATCAGACTTTTCTTAGCCTTTGCTGTCAACCACAACATCAAAGTGTATCAGATGGACATCAAGTGTGCCTTCCTATATGGCAAAATTCAGGAGGAGGTCTATGTATGTCAATCACCTGGTTTTGAAGACACATTCCATCCTGATCATGTCTACAAGCTTAACAAAGCATTGTATGGACTGAAACAAGCACCAAGAGCCTGGTATGAAACTCTCTCTACTTTTCTCTTATCCATTGGTTTCACAAGAGGTAAAATTGATAAAACCTTGTTCTTAAAATGGAAAGGAAAAGATTTAATGATTGTTCAAATATATGTGGATGACATCATTTTTGGATCCACATGTAATAAAATGTGTGAGGAGTTTAGGGAACTTATGACAGCAGAGTTTGAAATGAGTGCTATGGGTGAACTTCAGTGCTTTCTTGGTCTTCAAGTAAAGCAACTGCAAAATGGCACTTTCATTCATCAAAACAAGTATGTGAAAAACTTGTTAACAAAATTTGAGATGAATGTTTGTAAGCCATGTAGTACTCCCATGAGCACTGTCAAGCCACTCACTATTGATGAAAAAGATGAACTGGTTGATCAGACACACTATAGATGCATGATTGGGTCTTTATTGTACTTAACAGCATCCAGGCCAGACATTATGTTTGCAACCTGTGTGTGTGCTAGATCCCAGGCTTCTCCTAGAAAGTCTAACCTTATTGCTGTGAAAAGGATATTCAGATACCTAAAAGGTGCTCCCACACTTGGTATCTGGTATCCTGCTAATGGAAACATTGAGCTTTCAGGTTATTCAGATAGTGACTTTGCTGGCTGCCATACCACAAGGAAGTCCACCTCTGGAGGGTGCCAGTTTCTAGGGAATGCCTTAGTCTCTTGGCAAAGCAAAAAGCAAGCAGCTGTTTCAACATCCACAGCTGAGGCTGAATACATTGCTGCTGCAAGCTGTACAGCCCAACTCATGTGGCTTCAAAATCAACTACTGGATTTTGGGATAACTACACTAAGAACTCCACTCATGTTGGATAGCCAAGCTGCTGAAAATATCATCAAGAATCCAGTCTCTCATTCAACCACCAAGCACATAGATATCAGACATCATTTTGTCATAGATAGCTATGAGAAAGGTTTGATTTCTCTGCACCATGTTCCAACAGAGGATCAGTTGGCAGATGTGCTGATAAAAGCTTTAGACACATCTACCTTCACAAATCTGATCTCTCGAATTGGAATGTTAAACATGGATTAAAACAACAAAAATGTTTTCAATAAAACATTAAAATGTTCTCAGAAAAATCAAATTTTGCTAAAATGTCACTTTGGTTGAAAAATCTGTTTTAAACCACTGATCAGATAAAACAACCACTGTTTCATTCAAACCACTGATAGTTGAAAAATCTGTTTCAAACAACTGATCAGATAAAACAACCACTATTGGTTGAAAAATCTGTTTCAAACATCTGATCAGATAAAACAACTGTTTTCATCAGTCTTTTGGTTAAACAACAGAGGTTGGCAACAGATGTTTAACAAAACAGCTGTATGCCACCAGATGTTTCAACCATCAGATGTTTGCCACGTCTGCTCTCAAAAGCAGAGTTTTGCCACATCAGCGGTTTCACCAGAGCCTATAAAACCCTATTTTCCCCCAACAGCAGTTTTACTGTCTCATTGTATTCAAAATACTGAAAACCGCCTTCGTCTTCCTCATAACCCTCAATCAAAAGTTCATCACTTTCACAATCAAAATCCATTAAAATGGATCTCCAAACAAAAGCCACTCATAATTTTCTTCCCTATTTGGTAAAAACCGAAGATAACACTCCATTTCATTCCACCATCGACATCATAAATAATTCAAAATACAAAAATATCCTCACTGCTGATGCTCCTATCTACCTGGAAACACTCCAAGAATTCTGGGCAAGTGCTGAAGTCTTTTATCAAGACAAAAAGCCCACTTCCATTATTTCTAAAATTGGAGCCACCAGTATCGCCATAACCCCTGAAATCATATCCACTACCTTCTCATTAAACGACTTGTCAGGTATGGAAACTTTTCCAAAAACAGAGCTTCACACTGAGTTTCAAGAGAGAGGGTATGATGCACAAATGACTGGATCCACATTGTATAAAAAGTTTTTTCCTCCAGTTATGAAATTTTTCTTCCATACCCTACTCCTCTGTGCCTCAGCCAAGACTACATCCTTCAATGAAATCCCATTGAGGATACAATACTTGGGATATGCAATGTTGTCAGATTCTGACTTCAATCTGTCTCAAGGATTGTTCTTAGACTTGGTCTCAAATGTGAAAGCCATAAAATCTGGCTCAAATAATGCTTTTCTGCTCTACCCTAGAATTCTAAGTGTAATTCTACAAAAGATTTTACCTGCAAAAGATTTTCAAAAGGGAGAGTCTTTCAAAATGAAAAGTTTAACTGATGAAACTTTTACTAGAATGCTGGGTTCTTCAACCCAAGAAAAAGTATCAAAAGTAACAAAGGTTTCAAAAACACAACCAAAGAGGACAAAGACAACAACTGTTGTTGAAACCTCTGTTGGTGAGCCCACTGCTCCTGGTGATCATGGCACTTCATCCAGTGCTGTTAAACCCACACCAGCCACCAAAAGAAAACGTCCATCCTCAAAAACCACCTCTAAACCCAAAAAGGGACTTCTGGAAGATGAGATACCAGAAGCTAACCCTGTTGCATCACCAAAGCAACATGAAACCACTGTTGTTACTTCCTCACAACAGTTGGAGATATCTCAACCCCAGCAAACTCCTCAAGAATCCTCACAAAAGGATCTTGTTGTAAGCCAAAGGGAACCTCATACTGAGGCATATGAGTCACTTGACCATATGTTTACAAGTCCATCTCCCAGGGCTAATCAGCTTCTTACTCCACCTACATCACCACCACATGTCCCACAAACCATGCAACCCCTGTTTGAAGCTATTGACAAAACTCAGGACAACCCCAGTTCCTCTCCTTCACCTGTCACAGAGAGTACACCACCACCAGTGACTGGGGCTAAGGAAAGTCACTTAGCTATCCCACAAACAGAAGAGGAGGTTATACTCCCAGAAGTCAATGTTACTTCTGATGAGGTTTCAAGAGAAGCAGCCACTACTGCTGTTGAGACCATTGTCTCATAACAGGACAGTGGTTCCATTGATAAGACTTCCTTGAAGGCAACAACTGATGAGGCCACAATTGTGTCCCCAAAATCAGTTGGAAGTCCCTAGTACCAAGAAAAAGGGGCAGCAGGTTCTCATTCTATGGATTCACCTCCTAGAACTGAACCAGCTAAAACTACCTCTGGTAGGGATTCAGATGATCCTATTCACTTAGGTGATGAGTCAAAACTTCAAGAATTGACGGTTAAGGTTCAAAACCTTGAATCCTCTGTTGCTGACATCAAAACTGATGTCAAGTCAATATTGGAGACATTGAACAACTTTACCAAAAGTCAACCCTCAACCTTTGATATTGCTAGTGAGCTATGGAAATCAGTTTCACCCATCATCATAGCTCACAGAAAACTGGCAGATCAGACCCAGGAAACATACATGACCTTGATCAGAAACATGCTGGATTCCAGATTCAATGACACCAAGGCTGACATCAAAGTGATCAAGGACCACCTGCTGAAGACTACTGGCTCTGCCCCTACCACCATTCTCAGAGATGAAAACGACAATGAGTTTACAGCTGATGATGCCAAAAAGGGGGAGAGTAGCAGAGATAGGCTGCCAAAGCTAAATCCATTTGGTGCACCACCCTCACAAAAAGGGAAGCCAGCTGCTGACAAACCAGAGTCACCAAAATCAGCTCCACAATCACAGCAACCAAATGTTCAAATCCCTGTCACTGAACCAGCTCAAACATCCAAGGCAAAAGAAGTTGACACTTCAGCCAATGAAAAGGCTGAGAAAGCTACTCAGGATAAAATGAAAAGGGCTGATACTTTGGAAGCAAAAGCAGAGTTGTTGGTGCAGCTGAAAAAGGAACAACAGCAAGAAGTGGAAGATGTAAATACTTCTAAGAGAAAGAAAATGCCAGCCAAACACACTAGAAAACCACCTTCCAAACTATCTGCTGAATCCTCTGCTGTTGAAACACCTGTTGTCACAACCACTGCTCCTAAAACCACTGCCACCACAACCTCTGCTACCCAAACCACTGAAACCAAAACAACTGCTGCTAAAACATCTGCTCAACCCAAACCAGTAACCAAACCAATCACCACACCATCAACAACTAAACCAGCCACAACTCAAACAACTCCCAAACCTACCACAACACAACCAAAAACCCAAACAACTGCTGGTTCCACAAAAGGACCAACAGATGTTCACCAAACCACTGCCTCATCCTCACCTTCACCCAAAATCTTGTATAGCAGGAAAAGGAAATCCACCTTTGTTATACAAGATGAAAACATCCACAACACACCACCTAACACCCCAATCTCACAATCCACACCAGTCAATGCCATTCCACTTTCATCTTTCTCACCACACACCTCTCAATTCAGATCCCATAGACCACCACTCACCATCACCCCATTGGCTGAGAAGTATCCCCTTGAGTTGGATTTAATCAAGGGGGAACTTCAATCCTTCTACAATACTGATCAGCCATCAGAAAGAACCTTCCCATCTCTCAAAGGCTTCCCTGTTCCACTCAACATTGACACCTATCTTAAATACAAGAGTGAACAGGCTGATGCTGTCATCAAAGAGAAATGCAAAGGGAAGGATGACAGGACTGCTCAGGGCATCCATTCAGCAGAGCTTAGCAAAGTTCGAAGGATTAAAGACTATGCTAAGATCCTGAGCAATTCCATGTCTTCCATGCCTCTCAGCAGAGATTTGGAAATGGAAGTTAGGGATTCACTGCTAGAACAGATCTTGGCAACCAAGCCTTACAAAGCAACAAAGAATCAATTCACAGGCTGGACCACACATGCTCTCAGGGAAGAACTTATTAGAATTTAGAGCATGGCCAAGAATCCTCCTACTAAGGCCTCTGCCCCTGATTTCGGTAAAGGGAGAGATCAAGCTAGAGCCTTGAAGTTCAAGAGAATGAGACAAGAGCTTGTAGCAGCCAAGTATGGAGAGATGAGATCTGTTGCTAGATGGTCTGAGATCAGGTTAATTGAAACATACAAGAAGCTTGAACAAGAAAGAAAGACCAATCCCAAACTACCAAGAAAACAAGTCTATGATGATGCACCCAAGAAACCTTCACAGGCCTTTACATTAGACAGTTTGCTGGATACTTCTGATCTTACTATTGCTGCTAGAAGACAATTCAAGAAGCAGAAGGAAATGACAGAAGAAGAAACAAGACAGTTTACTGATACTTATGTAAAAGAGGGTATCTTAAACCAAATCAGATCTTTCACTGATCCTGTGTCAGACAGGCTCAGAGAACTCATTGGCAGGCCTCCATCTCCTAACTCATCAAAAATAAAGATGCATCCCAGTCACTCCTCTGATTCTAAAATTCTAAAATGGAAGTCTGACAAAGAGACCCATGAATTGACACTGCTCAGATCAGATGGTAGTGTTCAGAAGTTAAGTATGGATGATGCACCTGGCCTAAGTGCTGAAGATCTCCAGACACTTCTGAACTTGACACTGGATAGAGATGCTGAAGACCTCTTCTCTCTAAGCTTTGAATTACAACTAAAAGGGCAAATAAGAGAAAGTCTGATGAGGAATAAAGATCAAGAATAAAGCAGAGTTTTGGCATCATCTGTTCTAGGGGGAGATTGTTGGGTCTGCTGACCTGGAGAAGAACAGATGATTAAAAGCCAAAATATACTAAGTGTTTGATCCTGAATAAAGAACAGTTGTTACAATAAAGCTTCCTCCAAAGATCTGTTGATTCCTAAACTACTGCTGCTACTTAACAACTGTTAGAGATAACTGCTGTTGATGAAAGGTCTGATGGACAAAGTCTGAAGGTTAAAAGTCTGATAAAGAACAACTGCTGATCAAAGATCTGAAGAACAAAGGTCTGTTGAACCAACAGCACTTTGGTTCAACAGATGATAAGAAGACATCAGAGTTTTAGTTAACAGAGTTTTGTATTGTCAGTAGTTTCAATGTAACAGTAGTTTATAGCTTAACAGTTGTTAGAGTTTGTTAGACAGTTAGGGGTCGCTATCTAGGTGACGTCAGCAACTGATCATCAGAGTTTTGAGCTTGTCTATAAATAGAACAGTACTTGTACTGTTCTATTCATCACTCGTCATTCTCTTTCAGACAAACATTCTCTGAGTGATCAGGCTGAGGGGGAGTTTAATTGTACAATTGTAACCTTTCCATTAATGAAAGCTTTCGATTAAAAACAATTATTCTCTATGTTTTGATTTACTGGTTATTCCGCTGCACTTACCATTTATACTTCGTTCATCTTTCATACTTAATCAAAACAATCCAATACTCAGATCCTAACAGTGAGATCTGTCTCTTTTGGTGGAACTACGTTGTAACCCAACCGATTCTTGGTTTTCTCAGTTATTTGACACTCAATGATATGATCCAACACATATTTTGAGTTATAATAACTCTCTAGTTTTTCTTGATGGTTTCATAGTCACACTGAACTGTTGCTAATGCTTTCTAGGTTTGCTGCAAATCAGTGATGTAATTATTTATAGCATCTTGTTTGTTTAAAATTGTTCTTGTAAGCTCACTAACATCTTTCTTTAGGAGCTACACCGTTTGTTTAAATTCCTTTTCATTCTTTTTCAGTGCTGCATTAGCATCAGTGCTTGATCTCAAATCACAGACCAGACTAGTGTTGTGTTCTTTGATTGACTCTAACTTAGCTTCATATTCTAAGCATTTAGCATATACAAGTTTAGAAGAGTTAGAACTTACCTGAGTATGTTGTTCAGTCTGATTTTTAGTTGACTGATTTAGAGTGTCAACATCTCTCTCCTTTATCTTTTCTTCTTCTAAATCATCCTTTCCAGATGTTGAACACTCTACATCTGTGCTGGTGATTGACTTAGAAATTCGTTCATTAGCAGATGATCCACTTTCTTCACCTGACCTGTCTTCATAAGTCCTAGAGCTTGAACCGGAGCTCTTACTTTCCTCACTTGAGCTCTCATATGCTACACTACTTTGTTCATCTGAATCTGAGCAGTGTCTAAGGATTCTTCATCATTTCCATTTCTCAATTTTTAGCATAACCCACTATCCCATTTTGACCATGTTCCCACACTTTTTTACTTCCTTCACATTCTTTTTCAGCATGTTCAATCGATGCTTTGACTACAACCGTATCTTCTGGATCCTTGTTACTGCTTCCTGTTTCATTTTTGGCACAAAGATACTTTTGACGCTTTGCGACTGATTTGCGGACATGGCGAGTCCCCATGGATCTATCATGTTGATCTTTTGTTGATGTGGAGTTTGAAAGAATGGATCCCATGATACAGTTGTATTGACCTTCCGCTTGTATGTCTTCAGCATGGATGATTTGGTTCAAATAGTTCAATGGTTTATATGGAATGGCCAGTTTAGAGATGTAGTAAAAAAGTCAACTCCAGTCAACAAAAGTCAAACTTTGGTCAACTCGGATTTTTTTATTTTAACCGAGAAGTGAACCTTGGTTAATGAGAGTAAAACTTGGTCAACGAAAGTTAAACTCGGTCGACAAAAGTCAAACTTGGTCAACAAAAGTCAAACATGATCAAAGAAAGTCAAACTTGATCAACGAAAGTCAACTTGGTCAACAAAAGTCAAACTTGGTCAAAAAAAGTCAAACTCGGTCAATGAAAGTCAAACTTGATCAAAGAAGGTCAACTTAGTCAAAGAATATTAACTTAGCCAAATAAAGTCAACTAGGTGTAAGAAGGTTAGGTGTATGAAAATTTTCACAAGTATGGGTCTCTTACACCTAAAAGTGTTCACATCTATGAGCTCATGAGCCTGAAGGTTTTTCACAAGTACGAGTCCTAAGTTTGAAGGGTTTCACAAGTATGAGTCATAAGCCTAAACGTTTACAAGTATGAGTCATACGCCTAAAACTTTCACAAGTATGAGCTCTTACACATGTAGGTTTTCACATGTATGAGTTCCTGTGCCTGAAGATGTTCACACGTGTGAGTCTCTTATGCCTGAAAGATTCTCCTACGCCTGAAAGATGCTCATATGCGTGATAAGATGCTCATACGCCTGATAGGATGCTGATACGCATGGGCTGCTGATTTTCCTTATTTTTTACGACAATGAAGGTTTTCAAAGCATAAAGAACAAGTTTGTTGATCTGGACTAGTTTTTATCAATCAAATGATCAAGTTTTGTGTGGGATTGAGTTCTAAGCACGTGTATGCAAAAACCACATCAAAACACGAATTCTAATCCAAATCAATCAAAAACCATTAAGAACAAACTTATGAATTTTTCACCAAAAATCTCAGATCTGATTCGTTTTGTTGAAAATTTGATATAGATCTATCCAAAACCAGTTTCTAAACATGTTTATGCAATCAAATCAACAATCAAAACATAAAAATCAATCCAAATCCACCGAAAACCATATTTTAAGATTGAAATGGGTCAAAATGGGTTTTTAATAACAAACAAGAACAATGGCTTCAAAATCTTAGATTTGATACTATCTGATGCTAATAACACGCGTAGTATTGAGCCATAGCTCTAATATCACTTGTAGGATCATGATTCGGACAAGAATTTGATGATACTACGAGCGTGGCCGATTTGAAGGCGGAATCAACGGATCGGTTTATTGTTAGATGTGATAGTAATGATAAAAAGATAGGGAAATAAGCGCGCGCGCACACACACAAATCAATCATAAAATGGGCAGCAATTCGTTGTATTAAAATCAAAATGAGCAAAATTTTTGAGTAAGAGTTACAATGTAGAGCACCAAGGGTCCTACACCTGTCCTACGCTTGTAAGTGACTAGGCCTATGACTCTCATACGCCTGGAACTACATCAACAATGCATATCAATGCGCAAACAACCTAGAAATGCTGCCCGTAAACCAATAAACATTATATAACATGCCTACGACTAATATAGAACTATCACTAGCTGGGGACATACACAAAGTGCACTAACATGTTTAATTCCCATTGTTGACAAAAACTTTAGCCATTTAAAAAAAATAGCGTCCGTATCTATACAATTGGCAATCCGCAAACATTTTAGTGTGACATCCGCCAAATCCTCATGTTAATCCGTACAAACTAATCATACGTGTTTACGGTCATTGTGTGCATTAAGACATTATTATTATTATTATTATTATTATTATTATTATTATTATTATTATTTGATTCTAGGCAATGCTTAGAGTTGGTGGAATAATAAAGTGCAAGCATATGTAAATAGGCATTCTATGCCTTGTCCTAGGTTGATCTAAAGGAATTGATGATTAGGGAGTATAGTCCCGCGAGTGAGATCCTAAGGTTAGAGGGAGAGTTCTGGAACATGTTGATGGCTGGGTTTGATGTTACTTGCTACACTTCTCGCTTTCATGATTTGGCTCGTTTAGTCCCACGCTTGGTCACTCCTAAGACCAAGCTGATTGAGCGGTACATATTTGGTTTAGCTCCATAGATTCGTAGTATGGTTACTACTTCTAAGCCTACTACTATTCGCAAGGCTTTCGATCCAACCTTTAGTCTATTTGAGGATGCTATATGGGTTGGAACCCTGCCTCGCAAGGGGTATGTTGCTAAGATTTCTGATGTGAAGGTCTCTGAGAGTAAGCGTTCCAGTTCTGGTTCCGGTAATCGTCCAAGGGACTGAATGAGAAAGTGGTTGGCTAGTAAGAAGGGTAACTCTTCAGGTAATCAAACTAGTCAGGTTGAGAAGGTAAAGGGTTTTGCCGCCACTGCCTCAACAGAAGGCAGGAAATCTAGTTCGAGGGGAAGAATAGTGACTAAACTTGCTGGCAATATCGAAAACAAGGTGACAAAGGTGAAAACTACAATGGTCCTCCATATGTTTATGGAAAGAGGAGGTAGTGTTTTGGCTATGGTTCTCTCAACTGAAGAAGGGCTGCCCAAAGCTAAATGACCATGCTTGTGGCCGAGCGTTCGTGATCGCTAATAGTGACGCGTGTCAGGGCCCGAATGTGGTCACCAGTACATTTCCTCTTAACAATACTTATGAGTCGGTTTTATTTGATACCAGGGCTGATTTTTGTTTTGTGTGTATTGATTTTAAATAAGCCCTTGATTTAAGAGTTAGTGAATTAAATACATATTTTTCGGTACAATTGGCCGAGGGTAAAATAATATAAACGAGTGAAGTAGTGAAAGATTGTAGGTTGGATCATTGGAGGCACAAGTTTAGTATTGATCTTTTGCCGGTGGTCTTGGGTAGTTTCAACGTAGTGGTGTGAATGGATTGGTTATTTAGGCATCATGGCATTGTTGTCTTTAACAAGAAGATAATTCAGATTCCTCTAGAGAATGGTGAAGTTCTTTTGATTTAAGGGGAAAGGCGTGGGACTCCGTAAAGAATTATTTCATGTATGATGGCCCAGAAGTGCTTGCGAAAGGGTCATTATGCATTCTTAGAGCATGTGATAGATAAGAAATCCAACGAGCGTAAGCATGAAGATATTCTAGTTGTGAGAGATTTTCTTGAAGTTTTTCCAGAATATTTTCTGGGGTTGCTGCTTCCTCGATAAGTCGAATTTCAGATAGATTTGGTTCCTAGAGCCTCTCCTGTAGCACGACCGTCCTACTTTTTGGATCCATCCGAAATGCAATAATTTTCCAGTCAATTGTTGGAATTATTTGATAAGGGTTTTATAAGACCAAGTTTTTCATCTTGGGGAGCTCCTGTCTTGTTTGTGAAGAAGAATGATGGTACCTTTTATATGTGAATAGATTATCGTGAGTTGAATAAGCTTACTATTAAAGTTTGCTATCCTTAGCCTAGCTTTAGTGACTTATTTGATCACCTCCAAGGATCAAGTTTTTATTCTAAGATTGGTTTGAGATTTCTGATACAAGAGGAGGATATACAAAATACTGCATTTCGTACTCAGTACGGTCATTATGATTTTTTGGTTATGCCGTTTGGTTTGACAAACAACCCTGCCATCTTCTTGGATTTAATGACACCGCGTGTGTAAGACTTATTTGGATAAATTCGTGTTTGAGGTTATCGATGATATATTGATTAATTCATCTGCCAAGAAGGATAATGAAAATCAATTTAAGTTGATATTAGAGTTGTTGCGAACTAAGAAGTTGTATGCCAAATTTTCAAAGTGTGATTTCTGGATTAGTAAAGTAAATTTCCTACGTCATGTGGTGAATCAAAAAAGGTATACATGTAGATCCTTCTAAGATAGAGGCGATTAAGAAATGGGAAGCACCAAAGACTCCTACTGTGGTGCGAAATTTTTTAGGTCTTGCGGGTTATTAAAGGAGATTCATCGATTAATATTTCTAAAAATTGCACAATCCTTGACTGTGTTGACTAAAAAAGATAAGAAGTTTGAATGGACTGAAAAGCAAGAGTTGGCTTTTCAGCTGTTGGACTGTCAAACTAGAAAAACTGAAATTGAATGGCTAAGTGTGATAGCAGCTCCATCATATAATATACCTATGTTGGTGCATGTTTGTGACCGTCGATATGCAATTCAAGATGTAGGCGAAGTTGGACAGGTCGGGTGGACACGTCCTTAAACAAACAAAATAGGACAAATATGTTGTTGGGCGAACATGTGGTGACCCATGCGAACATGTTAGAAGTTCGCCTGAGGCCCAGCCCAAGTGAATAAGTCTAGTCCGTGTCCTATATATATGTGTGTGTTAGGTTTAGAGTTTCTAGTAGAAGAGTTGCAATAGTTCTAGGAGGCAGAGATCAGATTGGGATCTTAGGCCAATCCCTGATCCGAGTTTGAGCTCCTCTCGGGTCGACGGTCCATTCAACAACGTATGTTGGTGTGTATGTATGAAGAATCCATACCGACAAGTTTATCAATCAATAAAGAATGTCTATGGATATTACACACATATTGTTTAGTTATTCATGTTCATGTTTGACGTCTCAGAGGGATCATCAGGAGCGATTTGTACTCTAGTATCGGTCCACAACGAATTTAACAACCGATAGGGAAACTACAAAACATACTATGTCTTACATATACAATATAAAGATAATGGATTGTTTAACTTCTGGGTAACAGATCATTGGCATATGATTTCATTGTCTTAAATTTTGCGTTGACAGGTTTCCGAAGTTTGAGGTTTCGGGTCTTTATATGTTGATCCATCCAAGGATGTCCTAGCTGTCATTCTATTGTTTCTAGATATATACAGACCTAGAGACATACGGGATGTCTTAAAACAGCAAAAAGAAAAAAAAAAGGAAAATGCCAAAACCCTATTAATGCTCAAAGGACACAATCAAATAAAGCCTAAAGCAAAGTTCGTACTGAAATAAATGGTATTTGTCCTAACCTTGGTCAAGAATCCATTAGTATCTTTGCTTCACCATGATATATATTACTGACCTAATCACTAATGATCTTGACAAACGGATGATGAAAATACACTCATCCGTTACAAAGGAGCTTTGTGCATACCGTGATCGCAAGGGGTATGTCATGATGTGAGACATGCTGTTATTATGGTATAATACACATTTAAGAATATCATAAAATAATGACTTTAGAAGATGTGTATGTTGTTTGTTTAAGTGGATAAACAATATCCGTAATCATCTTGGACTGTTGTTCACTAAATTAAAATATAGAAAATATATTACTAGTGTGAAATAGTTTAGCAAAACTGCTATGATTTTATTGCACATGATTTTCATCAAAAAGATGCATGTAAATATTTTTCACTTTTAATTTTTGTGTTCCTTTTTTTCAATTTAATTTTTTATTTTTTTTTAATTTTATCAAATTAATCATTCTTGAAGATTTGACTAATCATCAAAAGATTGAAAGAAGTTCATGTTTTGAAAATTTTAAAGTGAAAGTACTCGGATATACTAGATGTTTATGTGGATACTGGAGTCTCTGTTGAATTTAAATGATTGCTAACAAAGTTTTAAGGATATGCAGAAACTGATACAAATCAAGAAACATGGGTTGATGACTAGTGAAATGCTTTTAGTTGTTGACTAACTTGAAGAACCACTATGACAACATGTACCAGAGTTTGAAGAACTTGATGCGATTTCGCCTTTTGATATTGAAAGTACACCTGAAGAAGTACATGTGAATTTGCTTGAAAGATAAAGATTGAAAAAGTAAAGAGTTATGAGAATCTTCCTCTCACAACCTCTTTTAGCAAAAGTTCAAGCAAATGTTGTTGATGATCCAACGGTGGATCTTGCTTCGAGAGAAGAACATGAGGCCCAAGTCTAGAAGTTCAAAAATGAAGAACTTCAACAACACCAACACCAACATTGACACCCTGGCAACATCCATAGATCTGAAAAAAGGTTGTATGCTAGAAGGCATGATCACAAAGCTACATTCGAAATAAGAAGAATATTTGATAGCATATGTATAGAGGGAGATTGTAGGGTATAGATTATTGAGACTAACGCTATCTAATATAGATTGGTAATTAGTATTCGAGTTAGGAAGTTTGGGACCGATCAAACATTGGTTCTAGGTGATTTTAGGTGTTTGGGCCAAGAAAAAGTTTGTTCTCGGTTGGGCTTGGGCTAGGCCATGTGCCAGAAATATAGAATAACCTAGTATAAATATATGTTTTGTATTCATAACAAGGTTAGACTTTGAGTTAGACATTTTGGGGAGAGACCTTGAGAGAGCCATTTCAGTGTGTTCATCTTGTATTAGACGTTTTGTCTAACAAACGTATGCAAGTTTGATAGTACTTCGGTCTTCTTGAATCACCACGTTGTTTAGATTCCACCTAATCAATGTTTTTTGCTTGATATCATTATTTGAATATTCGTATTTTTTACAATTTGTATAAGAGCCATTGAAGCTATTCCAGGGCTCGGTTTTGATATCAAGGGATTCAAGAAAATCATTCGGATGTTCCATATTTGGATCTCGAAGTTCTGTGAAGAACATCATAATTTTGTGTGTTTAATGGCTGCTCATGAATTGAAAAACCTTGAATTGTTTTATATTACGCTCAAAGAACAGGTGAAGAACACAATGCTTGATCCTGGTTTTAAAATTTTTGGTGTGTTTGCTTGATTTGTGGAGTGTTAGATCCAAATTCTCAAATATTTAGAATTGTTTCTTGAATTATCAGATCAAATTGGTTCGGAAAGATTTGGCCAAAATCTTTTAGAAACTTAAAAGATTTGCTTCCCTAAGATTTCAGTTGTTTTCTATGTGTGGATCAAGATCTCGAATTGGTTATTGAATCCCAAAAGGAATTCAAATTAGATTTCAACTACCATCAATTCTTGACCAAGTTCTTGGTTCCTGCTTTTGTTCTCGGAAATTTGTTTTAGTTCTCGAACTTGTTCCTGTTTTCTCGATCATCCTCTAGTTCTTGAAGAGGATTGTTATTTCTTGAACTTGAACCCTGTTCTAGAACACTGGATGTTTTATTCAGATTCTCGAATCAATTGGTTCTCGGATTTTGGTTTTGTTCTCGTTGTTCCAGTGGGTTCTTGATTTGGACTTGAATTCCGAAATTACACTATTCTAGGACTAAGGAAATTTTGGTTCTTGAATTCGACTTGTTTGAATTTCAATCTTGTTCTCGGGCTAGAAACTTCTTGAGGTTTCTAAAAAAAGTACTTGTTTGCCCCCGGTGTAGCGAAATGTTTCCCACACCATTTTTATCACTTGTAGAATGCAGAAAATGACATTGGTAAAAATAGAAATTATCTTTTTGGTAATTAGTTTTCGGCTACGAGATCGTAGTTTGCAGACTAAAAACACTCAAATTTAAGTTCAAATGGATTCTAACACTCAAGACATGAATGCAAGAAGCACTTAGGTTCCCTTGTCAATGTTAGGGGAATTTTTTGCTGAATGGAAATTTAGGTTCATTGAGCACATTAAAGGAAAGGATGGTAAAATTTGGAGAGAAATTTGAAGATATCCTACTCAGATCACATATGTTTCCACACTCGTTCCTACTGCTTCATTACCTGTTTAGAGTCAGGTTCCTATGCAGGTACCAGGAATCAATCATGCATCTACAAGAGAGGTTTACTTATTTTTGTAGTGATGCTTTTCAAGAAAAAACAAACTTTTACAAAGGTCACAACTCTGAATTACTTAGAGAATATGATGTTCTTAAGGTCAATTAGTGTCATTAAAGAAAATTTTTTTGCCTATAAGGATAAAGTAGAGGCGATGGCTAAGGAAATTAAACAACTTAAAAATGATTTTATTGATAAGAGTCGGATTCATTTGTACGATAGAAGAGGAAAATTGATGAATTAATAGCTGAGCTGGATTCATTGAAATAAAAATTTGTAAATGCCGATTTCAATTTAAAAAAAATAATAATCAATTTATCTAGTTAAGTGATTGAAAAAAATGATCAACACCCAACTAAAATTTAAGGAAAACAAGGGTGTGGGTCTGGGGTATGTAGAGACATCTCCTCCATACAATCAAAAATATAATGGTCTTCCCATTACTATGCAGGAGATACAGTGGGAAGCTAAAAAAGAATATGGGAAAGGGTTGGTAATTGAACTAGAAAACAAGTGTTCCCATATAGATTATTGAACCTAGTGGGTTTTAAGTAAAAATCAATAGGAGGTTCAAAAATCGTAAGACTACTTAGCATAGTACCAAAAACTGTTTTTGTTAAGCCTGCAAGTTTTTTTTGAGTAAACAGTGCAAGTAAAACAATAAAATGAAGTTAAATCTTGTTAAATCGTTAAACAAACTATTTCAAAAGAAACTACAAAGTCTGTTAAAACTGAAACCCAGTTAGTCCGTCACACTCAACAGTTTCAATTGATTCAATCCAATCGGGTCTTTTTCAAAACATAGTAGAATCCTTGAAGTCACTTGAGTCAGTTAGGCCAGTAGAATGAGCTAAACCACTTAAATATGATTGTGATTCAATTGGGTTAGCTAAATCTAAAGCAGAATGTGAGGATACATCATCCAAGACTGTTGGAACATGATCTGTCAAGACGATAGTTCCTGAATCTAAATGTGTGAACAATTTTGATGCTTCTACTTCATGTGCAGAGAAAGTATAGATTAAGGACTGGGATGAAGAGGATGATCAATGTTTTGATTCTAATAATTCAAACCTAAAAACATTTTCCAATCTTAAGTTAATACTGATGCCAATGTGAGGTGTGTTCTTAAGAGAAATGAACTTACTGTGACAATTTGTTCTAAAATTATTGATGGTTGTTTAAAAACTTCTAATTTATCTAGTAATGCTTGTCGTTATGTGCCAAATATTTTCTTGAAACCATTTTTAAGGTCACATCTAAGAAATATCACCAAAACCTGTTGTGCAAAACACAAAATGTTTTCAGGAAAATAGAAAATATACTTGTGCTAACTCTCGTGAACAGGTTCAGGTCAAATAAAGGGAAGCACATGAACATTCAGCACAACAAGGACAATCTCGTCCTTAAAAGTTTTTAGGATATGCTAAACAAAGCAAAACATTTGAGAAATGTTTGAAAATCATCCAACAGATCTTACCATTCACATTTTGTCATCACCTGTTGGGTCAAATGGGTCGCAATATGCTATATATGCTAAGATTTAGACTTGTTTTAATTGTAGGCAAAGCTAACCACATTGCAAGAAACTGCACGCGTCATCCTTATATGCCCTTGTAGGATCGAATTTTATTAAATAACAATGAATCTCAACTATATGTAAACCTCCGGGTGCGGAATCCCCTCTGGTCTAGCAAAAATGATTTAAATCTATATAAGAACACACACGAAATCAATCAACATGCTTATCTTACAGACTCCAAATAAGTCAAAATAAGCAATTTAGGGTTTTGAATAGAGAACTGATGCTAGAACATTCAAATGATAACTGACACAACTGCCTAAACTTGTTCCCAACCCACATATATATGCTAACGTGTTGTACTATATACCATGCAATTTGTTCAGCCGACTTGTATGTGTTGTTCTGTATGGCTATGCAATCTGGCACATATTGTATGTGTTGGAAAAAGCTAGTTTTTGTCATTATCGTGACCTTGGTTTTAAAAACGCGCTCAAGGCGCGCTTAAGCGCAAAGCGCATCTAGGCGCAACCCTGTGCGCCTTATGTATGTCACACCCTCAAATTTCCACTGCGGAGTTTTACCGCGAGGCGCATGACAAACCAGGATCCATAGCCATAAGTATCATGAACGACTCTAAATACCCAAACCATTTAGTTCGTTTTAAAGAAAAAGTTTCAAAGTTTAATCAAGCAATTCAAAGTAATGCGGAAGCGTAAACAAAATAAACCGTTCATAAAAGTCTGCGCAAAACAACGCGCCCAAAACCAAAGTTTAAAAGTACGAAATAGTTAATGTTCATAACCCAAGACACAGAATGATGCATGCCCTAAATCGTGCTCCGTACCTAAGGACTTGCAAAGCATGCTAAAATGTGTCAACATAAAGTCGGTGAGTTCACAAAGTAAGTAAGAGATGTAATTAAAAGTGTAGCTTCTCAAAACCCCAAAATCAAAAGTATAATGTTGGCCTCCCAGACCCTGTAAACAATAGCTAATTCAAATGTCTGGGGTAGCTAGCCCACTCATGATAACTAAAACCGGCGAATACCGAACTTCTAATGAACAAGTTCCCATAACCGGGAGAATGATGCCTTACACCATTGCCTATCGACAATGATATTATGTTTTAAGCTGATAGTTCACACTCGTGCTCCCAGCACGATGTGAGGTTTGTTAAACCTAATAGCGCTATCAACTAGTAACCCGTTTGCCCAACCGGCAATTGATTCGGTATTTTGAAGGACTTAAAAGATATATTTGGTTTAGTTCATCAAGGACACAATTATGAATTAGTAAAAGTAGATTCACCCCGTGAACCATGCACCCCAAAACCCGGGATGTGTAAAAAGTAGTCTCAAAACAGACTAGAAAACGTTACCAATGTAGTCTCAACCCGAGACGCATGCTTTGAGAAAAAAGTAGTGAAACTCACCTTAGGTTGCAAGCGAAAATATCCAAACTCCAACGTAATAGAGACTCGCTACCGACTTCCTATTATATGTGTCACTATGTGAGTACACGTGCATAACCAATATACCACATAGTACGCTCATTCGATACTTTTAAAAGTTCAAAACCGTGTAGTGACACCTAGTGACTCTACATGCACAAGTATGTCCTACGTATCCCGTTGGTGATCATGGTGATTATTATAAGTTTAACACATCAAATACATCTCATGCAAGTTTCCACACAAGTACATGTCAATTACATACCGCATACAACTTCAAATAGCCACATAAATACTTCGTACACAATCTGCGTTTTTAGGACAGATTGTGCGCTGTGATAAACGAGTCATTTAACCCACTTAACGAATGAATTAAAATCCCAAATTTTTACTGAGTATTCATGGGGATTTAGTTGCAAACCCCTATTTTTATTTTGTCTTAAAACCAAACACAAAAATTATAAAAATTCGTACAACACAGCTATGTCCAGAAAATTTCCACAACAGGTCAGTTTAGTAGAAAAATTCCAAAAATTTGTGTATTCATCCAAACGGGATGAATCCACTTGGAAAAGCCGAGTTTTTCCAATGTTGACCTACTGTAAAATTTTCATAACTTAATTCCTTTTAAATCTCCAGTTATGACCATTTAAAGTTGACCCAATTTTCAATTCCGAAAATCTGATATGACCCCTAATCAATTAAAATTCCAAAAACGACTCAATCGACGTCCAAATCTGATGGTTTTGCCCATTATGAAAAGCTAAGATTATGTACATCACAATCATGCAAAGAAATCATCAAAAATATCAATTTACCAACCCCTTACAGCCCCTACAAAATGTTCAAACAAATCTGCCAGAATTTAAAACTTGCATCCTAAGTTATTCACAAACCCTAATCATGCTCTAAAATCTCTAACACATGCATAATCCATACTTTCTTGATCAAACACATATATTATCATGCAAAAACCCTAATCATGGCCACTAACAACAATCATCATCATTAGATCATCAAAAACATTCAAGAACTCCTATATATATGCGATTATATATAGGTTGTTTTTAGAATTTTTAAAGTTTTTCAAGTATCATAATTCATCAAAGAACATATAAACGCATACCTTGTAATGCTAAAACTCCCTAGAGCCTTGAGATTAAACCCGAACTAGCTTGATTAAGTGAAAGATTGATTGATTGTTTGAAAATTGAGAGGGTATGGGGATGGGGAAGTCCACGACGCAAACAAGAGTAGGTTTAGGGCTTTTTTTTATCTATATCTATAAGGTAGGTTGGCTTGTTGCCCAAGTAATTGGGTATTAGGGCCCTTCTAGTCCATTAACTTGACCCGTTAACCCTGTTCTAGTCCAATACCGGGCCCGATAATATTAATCACTCTAAATTGCATAAAAACTATTGTTTTTATTATTACATGAGATATTAACCATCAAGTGTACGTAATTTGCATGGGTTACGTATTAACCTTCATTCAAGTGATAATTCACATAATTAACATAAGTAGGCACTTCACGTCCATCATGATTTAATTGCACATATTATTATTATACATGCCATATAATTCACCAACGTTCGGGATACAGGACTCGTGTGTGTGTTCAACAATGATTTTCCTATTTAACGCATATGTTAATATCATCTAACCATGTACAACATGTAAGTTAACTAGGGTATATCATGTAAGTTAACTAGAGTTCAGTCAAAGTATTAACCTGAAAATGCGGGGTGTCACGTCATCTCCAAGTTGAAAAGAATTTCGTCCCGAAATTCAGCAAGTGAACAGTAAAGCCAGCTATAGAAATGTGTGCTTGGTTCCCGGATGTCACATCATCCCCAAGTTGAAAGGAATTTCGCCCAGAAATTCACTTTGAAAGAGCTGCTTTATGTTCCGCATTTGATCTATGTACGATTTCAGGTTCGGTAAAGAGATGTGGGTATTTGAGTCGCATCTGATCCCTGCGTTCCCACGTGTATTCCAGTCCTAGACGGGAATTCCACCGCACCTTCACAATAGGTATGGTGCTTTTTCTGAGTTTCTTGGCGCCCTGCTCAAGAATTTCCACTGGTTCTTCCACGAACTGAAGTTGTTCGTCCACCTGGATCTCCTCCAGTGGCACTGCTAATGTCGAATCTGACAGACACTTTTTCAGATTCGATACATGGAATACATTGTGTACTCCATTAAGTTCCTCAGGCAGGATTAATTCATAAGCTACTGGACCCACCCTTTTGACAATCTCAAATGGTCCAACGTATCGTGGGTTCAGTTTCCCCCGTTTGCCGAAGCGTATCACACCCTTCCATGGTGACATCTTCAGTAACACCCTGTCCCCTACCTGGAATTCCAATGGTTTCCTACGTTTATCAGCGTAGCTTTTCTGTCGATCACGAGCAGCAGCCATCCTGTTTCTGATTTGCACTATCTTCTCAGAAGTTTCATGCACAAGTTCGGGACCTGTCAGTTGGCTATCCCTAACTTTTGTCCAACAGATGGGAGACCTACACTTGCGCCCATAAAGTGCCTCGAAGGGCGCACACTGAATCGAAGTGTGGTAACTATTGTTATAAGAGAATTCAATCAGTGGCAAGTGCTTGTCCCAATTATTTCCAAAGTCCACCACGCACGCTCGTAGCAGATCTTCTAATGTTTGGATGGTACGTTCGCTCTGTCCATCTGTCTGAGGGTGATAGGCTGTGCTCATGTCTAAACGAGTCCCCAAAGCATCGTGGAGAGTTTTCCAGAAATGGGATGTAAATCGCGTGTCGCGATCAGATATGATGGAAGTAGGCACCCCGTGCCTAGAGACAACCTCTTTGATATAAAGATTGGCCAGCTTCTCCAGTTTATCAGTGTCCCTTATTGCAAGGAAGTGTGCCGATTTGGTCAACCGATCGACGATGACCCAAATCTTGTCATGCCCGCTTGGCGTTTTAGGGAGCTTTGTGATAAAGTCCATAGAAATTCCATCCCATTTCCACATAGGGATTTCTGGTTGCTGGAGCAAGCCCGAAGGTTTTTGATATTCAATCGTAACCTTAGCACAGGTCAAGCACTTACTAACATAAGTAGCTATCTCTGCTTTCATGTTTGGCCACCAGTAAAGAGTTTTGAGGTCCTTGTACATTTTATCCGAACCGGGATGTACCGAATAACGAGATGTGTGAGCCTCATCGAGCACTAGTTGTCTAAGATCCCCAGAACGTGGGATCCAGACTCGATCCATGAAGTAATGAAGCCCATCCGACTTCAGTTCTAGGTGTTTGTCAGCACCGTGCAGTGTTTCCAGCCCGATGTTCTCCTTTTTCAAGGCCTCGCCCTGGGCTTCACGTATTTTGTCGGGCAGGTTAGAATGTATGGTAAGTTGTAAGGCTCACACACGTTTGGGTTTCATTTCCTTACGGCTCAGGGCGTCTGCTACTACGTTAGCTTTCCCTGGATGATACTTGATGGCACAGTCATAATCATTCAAGAGTTCGACCCATCGGCGTTGTCGTATGTTTAGCACTTTCTGATCAAATATGTGCTGAAGACTCTTATGATCTGTGAAAATCATGCACTTTGTTCCATAGAGGTAGTGCCTCCAAATTTTGAGAGCGAAGACCACCGCTCCCAGTTCTAAGTCGTGGGTGGGGTAATTCTTCTCATGAACTTTTAGTTGTCGTGAAGCATATGCGATCACCTTTTCGCGTTGCATCAAAACACACCCTAGACCTTGGATAGATGCATCACAGTACACCACAAAGTCCTCCGTACCCTCAGGTAGTGATAGTATTGGAGCACTGCAAAGTTTAGTCTTTAATAACTGAAAAGCAGATTCTTGGGCATCTCCCCACTTGTAGGTAATCCCCTTCTGTGTCAAAGCAGTGAGGGGCTGAGCGATCTTTGAGAATCCCTGAATGAATCTGCGATAATAACCTGCAAGGCCAAGGAATTGCCGCACCTCCGTAGGAGTCTTAGGAGCCTCCCATCTTTTAATCGCCTCAACCTTAGCGGGATCGACCTTTATTCCTGCCTCGTTCACCACATGACCCAAAAATTGGACCTCACGAATCCAGAAGTCGCACTTAGAGAACTTTGCATATAACTGCTCATTTTTCAGAAGTTCCAAGATCAGTCGTAGGTGTTGCTAGTGCTCTTCCCTACTCTTGGAATAGATCAAAATGTCGTCTATGAACACTATGACAAATTTTTCCAAATAGGGTTTGCACACACGGTTCATAAGGTCCATGAACACAGCTGGTGCATTGGTCAGCCCGAAAGGCATCACGAAAAATTCATAGTGCCCATAACGAGTTCGAAAGGCTGTCTTTGGCACATTTGACCCGGTCAGCTGGTGGACAGTTACACATAGCAAAGCATGACTCCACCCTTTCGAACCACCTAAGTAGTCCAACTGCACCTTCAGATCCCCCAAAGTTTTGAGGCTTGCAGTCCATGAATGTCTTGTAGGTGCAGGCTGGAGGGTGGTGTGGAGGTTGGCCTACGTGCAAAAACAGAAGTCATATGAGTAAAAGAGTTTAACGCTGGAGTTTGTAGAAAGAGTGAATAAAGCGATTTAGTGTTACCAGCTTGGATAGCTGCGAGGGCTGCAACCACCCTGTCGTTGACAAGTGCAGTCAGCTCAGCTTGTGTTAGGTTGATGTTTCCTCGTCCTTGGCCTCTTCCCGCCATAGTAGTTCTACAAATATACTATACCCATGAGAATACAATCGTTTGCACAACACAGTGTACTAGCAAGTCACACACGTATGAATAATAAAATAAAAGTTCGATCGATAGTAATAATAAAATACCAACGTTCTAACACAATCCAAAAGATCATCAAGTCTCACGAGATAAAATAAAAGTCATAACATACTAGGAACAAAATAAATAAATAAATAATAATAAAAAAATAGAATCAATCGTCGTTCGGGTCCATAGAGATGACTGATCCTTCATCCTCACTTTCCTCCTGTAACTCCACAGGTTCTTCCTCCTCTTCCTCTTCCATAAGTGCTGCATCGAGTGCCGCTCCCAGAGCGTCAAATCCATCCTCCATGGGTTCCTCCTCGGGTTCCTCTTCCCCAATTGGTTCCAAAGCTTCCATAAGCCGGTTGCGAACCGTAGTTAACTCCTCTCGAGTATGCGCCAACTCTTGTTTGGTAGAAGTAGCATCCTGTCTTGCTTCCTCAGCCTCTTTCTTTACCATCCTTAGTTCGCTGAGCAGGTGGTCAATCTGTCCCACCACATGTGTCAATGTCTCATCAGCATTTCTTCTCCAGAACTGAAACTCCTTAATACCGGTGAAAGCATTATCTAACTCAGTATGCACATGCCTCACCATCCCTGCAAGTGACCTCTCCCACGAGTCAATAATGGGAGGTACTCTAGCTGGCACCCCATAGCTCACAACCCATGAGTGCAAGACATCTGTGAACCAAAGCCAACGATTGGTGGCTTCACGTGGCTCGAGTGACGAAGATGGGGCCTCATAAGGGTTATACATAGGACGTCGTCGCCCATCATGAGCACGATAAGAATAATTTCGGTGAGCGGGGTTAGTCATAGTTACCTGCAATACGTTAGATTAGTATTCGAAATCGAGAATAGTGAGTGTGCACTGAAGACGGTGAGTGTACTAATACTTATGCTATAAAGATTATAGACTAGAATGCAATGCAATTCCTAGTTCACTATAACCTGGCTCTGATACCAATCTGTCACACCCTCAAATTTCCACTGCGGAGTTTTACCGCGAGGCGCATGACAAACCAGGATCCATAGCCATAAGTATCATGAACGACTCTAAATGCCCAAACCATTTAGTTCGTTTTAAAGAAAAAGTTTCAAAGTTTAATCAAGCAATTCAAAGTAATGCGGAAGCGTAAAAAAATAAACCGTTCACAAAAGTCTGCGCAAAACAACGCGCCCAAAACCAAAGTTTAAAAGTACGAAATAGTTAATGTTCATAACCCAAGACACAGAATGAAGCATGCCCTAAATCGTGCTCCGTACCTAAGGACCTGCAAAGCATGCTAAAATGTGTCAACATAAAGTCGGTGAGTTCACAAAGTAAGTAAACGATGTAAATAAAAGTGTAGGTTCTCAAAACCCCAAAATCAAAAGTATAATGTTGGCCTCCCAGACCCTGTAAACAATAGCTAATTCAAATGTCGGGGGTAGCTAGCCCACTCATGATAACTAAAACCGGCGAATACCGAACTACTAATGAACAAGTTCCCATAACCGGGAGAATGATGCCTTACACCATTGCCTATCGACAATGATATTATGTTTTAAGCTAATAGTTCACACTCGTGCTCCCAGCACGATGTGAGGTTTGTTAAACCTAATAGCGCTATCAACTAGTAACCCGTTTGCCCAACCGGCAATTGATTCGGTATTTTGAAGGACTTAAAAGATATATTTGGTTTAGTTCATCAAGGACACAATTATGAATTAGTAAAAGTAGATTCACCCCGTGAACCATGCACCCCAAAATCCGAGATGTGTAAAAAGTAGTCTCAAAACAGACTAGAAAACGTTACCAATGTAGTCTCAACCCGAGACGCATGCTTTGAGAAAAAAGTAGTGAAACTCACCTTAGGTTGCAAGCAAAAATATCCAAACTCCAACGTAATAGAGACTCGCTACTGACTCCCTATTATATGTGTCACTATGTGAGTACACGTGCATAACCAATATACCACATAGTACGTTCATTCGATACTTTTAAAAGTTCAAAACCGTGTAGTGACACCTAGTGACTCTACATGCACAAGTATGTCCTACGTATCCCGTTGGTGATCATGGTGATTATTATAAGTTTAACACATCAAATACAACTCATGCAAGTTTCGACACAAGTACATGTCAATTACATACCGCATACAACTTCAAATAGCCACATAAATACTTCGTACACAATCTGCGTTTTTAGGACAGATTGTGCGCTGTGATAAACGAGTCATTTAACCCACTTAACGAATGAATTAAAATCCCAAATTTTTACTGAGTATTCATGGGGATTCAGTTGCAAACCCCTTTTTTATTTTTTCTTAAAACCAAACACAAAAATTATAAAAATTCGTACAACACAGCTATGTCCAGAAAATTTCCACAACAGGTCAGTTTAGTAGACAAATTCCCAAAAATTGTGTATTCATCCAAACGGGATGACTCCACATGGAAAAGCCGAGTTTTTCCAATGTTGACCTACTGTAAACATTTCATAACTTAATTCTTTGTAAATCTCCAGTTATGACCATTTAAAGTTGACCCAATTTTCAATTTCGAAAATCTGATATGACCCCTAATCAATTAAAATTCCAAAAACGACTCAACCGACGTCCAAATCTGATGGTTTTGCCCATTATGAAAAGCTAAGACTATTTAAATCACAATCATGCAAAGAAATCATCAAAACTATCAATTTACCAACCCCTTACAGCCCCTACAAAACGTTCAAACGAATCTGCCAGAATTTAAAACTTGCATCCTAAGTTATTCACAAACCCTAATCATGCTAAAAAATCTCTAACACATGCATAATCCATACTCTCATGATCAAACACATATATTATCATGCAAAAACCCTAATCATGGCCACTAACAACAATCATCATCATTAAATCATCAAAAACATTCAAGAACTCCTATATATATGCGATTATATATAGGTTGTTTTTAGAGTTTTTAAAGTTTTTCAAGTATCATAATTCATCAAAGAACATATAAACGCATACCTTGTAATGCTAAAACTCCCTAGAGCCTTGAGATTAAACCCGAACTAGCTTGATTAAGTGAAAGATTGATTGATTGTTTGAAAATTGAGAGGATATGGGGATGGGGAAGTCCACGGCGCAAACAAGAGTAGGGTTAGGGTTTTTTTTTTTTTTTGATCTATATCTATAAGGTAGGTTGGCTTGTTGCCCAAGTAATTGGGTATTAGGGCCCTTCTAGTCCATTAACTTGACCCGTTAACCCTGTTCTAGTCCAATACCGGGCCCGATAATATTAATCACTCTAAATTGCATAAAAACTATTGTTTTTATTATTACATGAGATATTAACCATCAAGTGTACGTAATTTGCATGGTTTACGTATTAACCTTCAGTCATGTGATAATTCACATAATTAACATAAGTAGGCACTTCACGTCCATCATGATTTAATTGCACATATTATTATTATACATGCCATATAATTCACCAACGTTCGGGATACAGGACTCGTGTGTGTGTTCACCAATGATTTTCCTATTTAACGCATATGTTAATATCATCTAACATATGTTAGGCCTACTTAACTACCCTAGTTAAGTATCTAACCATGTACAACATGTAAGTTAACTAGAGTATATCATGTAAGTTAACTAGAGTTCAGTAAAAGTATTAACCTGAAAATGCGGGGTGTCACAATGTAACCCAAGGCGAGCAGTGTACAAAAAGCGCAAGAAAAGCGCAAAAGCGCACTAAAAGCGCGCTTTTCGTACACATGATGTTTTTGTGCTTCAATTTGTTATACATGTAGCTAAAAAGGTTGTACATTTAAGTTAAATCATATGTATACCTTATTTGTATCTACATTTTGAGTAAATAATGTTAAAAACCTATAGCATACATAAAAAAAAATTATATAATCGTCTTGCGCCTTGCGTACGAAAAGCCCATCGCTTTTGCGCTTTGCGCCTCGGTTTTAGACCTCGTCGCTTTTGTGCACTTCACGCCTTTTAAAACCAAGATCGTGACCATATTTAATATTTTGTGGTAAAACTGTTGTCTTTGGTTTTCTATTTGTCACCACATGACATGCATGTTATTTATTTGTACCAAAATATTACATGGACATGTTTTTCGGCCATTTTGTATAAAAATGTCATTTAACAAGTGTTTTTCCCTAGTTAACATGTATCCTTTGATTATTAACACATGTTTCTCAAAAGTTTTGGTGTTAAAGTTTAGTTAACATATGTTTCCAAAATCGCCATTTTGTGTAGGTTATGATTTTGAGTACGAAAATTGTTATCTTAGGCCTTGTCTCGACCCTATACATACACGGATAGACTCACGTGTATGTGTATGTATGTGTATGTCCGTATGCATGTCCATAGTATGTGTATGTGCACCGTATGTATGTATGTATGTATGCATGCATGCGTGCGTGCGTGCGTGCGTGCATGTATGTATGTATGTATGTATGTATGTATGTATGTATGTATGTATGTATGTATGTATGTATGTATGTATGTATGTATGTATATGCATGAGTATATACATTGAACTTTTGATATAAAACTTGAGTGTTTAGTTGATTTTGATTCATACTATTTGTGTCTATATGCGTGTATGTGGGTATAGGGTTCGAGTGAACATTAGAATCGTCGTCATGAAAAGAAAAGATAGTTAACTTAACTTTTGAACATACCAAAGGTATAAATCGGTTTTGACAATCTTGTCCAACTCTAGAACTATGGCCCCCACTTACTTGCTACAACTCGGTTAGTGCGTGGAATGGTGGTCTTGATCGAACAATGGTTCAGTTGAACCCTTGGGTTCTCGGCCGAAGGCTAAACAAAGGGAAGAAGGAGAGTTTTGTGTGTTGTGATATTGTGTTGGTGTGTACCTCCCTTGGCCCGATTATATACACGAGAGGGAGAGAAAGAGAGGGGGAGAGGGAGAAGAGAGTTTTTGGTTGGCTAACATATAATGAAGGTCAATGTGTATGGATCTATGTAGTGTAAATGTTGACTTCCATTTTCATTAAACTGTTGACCTAGGTATAGTGAGAGTGTGACGGATCTTGACCTGTTAATTCGGTGGGTGTCACATTGAGAGAACCATTCTAAACCACACATTTCTATAAAGGCAATTTTTTTCTTAATCGCACATTTTTATTAAAGATTTTTTTTTTATTTTTTTCCACTTATACATATGAGTATACTGCATTTATACATATGTTTATATTGGAAAAAAAATAAAAAAAAATTATTCCTGTGTAAAAAGCAGCGATTAAGCAAAAAAAATTTTTTTCTTGCCTTAGAGAAATGTGTGATCCGGAATGGTTCTCTTAGTTGTCAATTTGGCCAAAAGTTCTCATTTGAACCAATTCCAATGTGTGTGTGTGTGTGTGTGTGTGTATATATATATAGGATTGGAATCATTTGAGGACTCCATTGAGTTATGAGAACCATAGAAACTCATCTTATAACCACACACTTATTTTAATTAAAAATGAATATGTGGTCCAAAATTAAAAACAATAAAATATTGAATAAGATATTAATATACTTACATGGTGGTAAAAATCCTTTACACTAGTGTAATTCAGCGTAAATTCATATATGTTTTTCTTTTTTTACAGCAGGGTTTACCTGTTTTTACACCACTGTGCAAAAAGTAAAATTTTTTTTCCGCATTTTATGTCGAGTTCTCGTGAGTTCTCGCAACTCATCGAGTTCTCAACGAATCCTAACACTATATAGGATCTAACCCTATATATATATATATATATATATATATATATATATATATATATATATAAATGAAAGTGTGAATAAGTAAGGTGAAGGGAAGTATATATTCATAAAAATTATATATTTAACTTATAAAAGAAGTTGTGAAATCACATAAAATATATAAGTTAAATTAATCGGTAGAATATTAAGACGAGATATTGTACAAATATAAAATCGAATGGATATATACATATGCGTATAACTTCCTACAAAATAAGTGTTTATTGTATCTCGGTGATTATGGATTAATTATTCTAAGAATGAGAACATATATATTTTGGGATAAAACACATGTAAGAATAATTATGGTCGACAAATATATAAACACTTTCTTAAGTGTAGGAATTAAAATTGGAGAATAAATACACAATGATCTTAGAGGATTATGTATTAGAAAGGGAATTAAGTATAAAATTATTATAAGTATATGAGAGTTTGTATATACTTATGGAAGAATGATAAGTACTAAATGCGGGTTAAATTTAGCTTGGCAAGGTATTGGTATATTTATCTAAATGGGAAGATAAGTATATGGTAAAGTGAGTTGAGCTAGAGGTAAAATAGAATATTAATTTTGAGTTAGTATATACATATTATGCAATATATACAAATAAAGATCATGATGTGTGATAAATCGTCCAGTGATCGAGGTTTGCAATGACGAACCCAACTAACTTGGGAATTATTATAGCGGGGTTAATCCTTCACCAACGGGCCTAGGACTTGTCTTTAATTAAACGGGGATTGAATATAAATAGTGGTGGTCGAAGTAGGGTGTACAAATTTGTTGTTTTAGACACACACCATAGACCTAATGTCTTATATATTTTGGGCACTTCTAGGTGTTTACCATGGACTTGTAGAGTATTCTTTCTTGTTACTGCACGTGTATTGTTGAGGTTAGTTCACGGCCCCTTTCTATTGTTTCATGAATTTCTTAGGGAAGTATATGTTTCTTTAAATTGTGTTGTAACTTGTGGAGATACTGTAAGGTAATAAGATGGGTACATAGGTAACAATAAGCCGCTCGACGTAAAGCAGTTCCTCGCAGCTCAGTGTAACCATTAATTCAGTCTTGAAACTAAAGGAATATATAAATAGTACTATTGGTATCTTATAAGGCTCGCCTTCAATCGATAGCATTGGTCGGTATTTATATTCTACGGTGAGTATATTATTCTAAACTTAGTTATTAAAATCTGAGAAACAACGTTGTGGGCCATGTGGATTGGTCTTGGTTTGGTTAAGGGCCCGGGAGATGACACCATTGACTTAGGGATAACTTCCGGTTTTATAAATGAGATGTGATGCGTGAAATTAAGACTTGTGAACTCACCAATATTTTTCTATTGACGTCTTTTAAACATATCTTTCAAGTAATTGAAGTGGATGATGTTCGGGCATGGCTAAGATGGGGAAAACTATATTTTGCGATATTGGCTTTTGTGGGGGTTTTCCTAATATTTTCCAAGGCTTTGAAATATAGTTGTAAAATCTCCTTCTGAAAATTACACATTTGGCACATGTAATTCAATTCCTATAGCAATTGCCGATTTTGACATCTAATATATATGATATTTTCTAATTAAAAATGTTTATGTTAATCTTGACTTTGAAACATTTCTTTTCGAAATCACACCACGTGTTTTCGCTGTTGACGTGTTGGCACACAAACCACTCTCACAGAGCTAGAACCAAATTTCGGGGAACATCCCCTTGAATATCCAAAGCCCTGGTTATAAACTCCACAAAGGCAAAAGAAAAACAAGAAAAGAGAGCAACAAAAATGATATTTTATACTCGAGCTGAGTTTGAAGGCCAGAAGCAGCTGAATCAACATAGGAGGGGGGGACCCTCTAGCTACTTTCTCCATTGTTAACGAAGATAAACGTCAAATCATGGGCATGGTGGGGTTGGCAATTTAAAAAGGACCCGACGTACCAATTAAAGGAGAGGTTAATAGTGGTTGGTGAAGAAGAGGGTTGGTGGCCAGGCTAAGGAGGGCGACGAGGTGGTTATTGCGATTAAAAGAGGGTGACGAGCTGGAGGTCAGCGATTATGGATGGTGTGGTTAATATGGCGGGTTTGACAAGGGGTTGTAGTTAATTAGCGAGTTTGAGGTGGGTGGCGAGATAAGTTAGTGGGTTAGAGCTGGCTGGCGAGTTTGGTGTGGGTGGGGGGGGGGGTAGATATGGCTTGCAACCTTGATGACGGGCTTGAGTGGGTGAGTTTGTGGTGGGATGGTGAGATAAGGTGGGGTGTTGGAGGTGGCTGCCAATTTAGGGAGTTTAAGGGGATTTGGTAACAATTATATGAAAAAAAGGAACATGGGGGGGAGAGGTGGGGGGGAGGCATAGGAGATGGCTGTAGAAAAGTAGGTGGCTCGTAGGGAACGAGAGTGACGGAGGTGGAGGAGCAGGGAAGAGGCGGACGAGAAGGTGAGTGGATATTTGGGGCAGAGGAGTAGGGGAAGAGCTAGGTGGAGGAGCAGGTGTGGTATAGGGAGGAGTAGAGTGGATGAACAAGGCAGAAGAGGGTGGGGGAGCAAAGCAGAGTGTAAGGTATCATGTCAGAGCTACGTGGAGGAGCATGTGGGTAATAGGGTGGATGTAGAAGGTGGAGTAGGGGAAATGAACAGTATAAACTAATTACGAAAATTCGTTCATAATGATGTTAAAGGGCAAAATGAATACGGGAATAATGGACCTTCTCGTGTAATAATAAGTCCATGAAAATATAGAGATTCTCAACAAACATATGTAGGGGTGAGCACATTAACCACCACAACCGATAACTGACATAACCAATGGTTATGGTTATGAAATTTCTTTAACCGACCGAGCAGTTATGGTTATGGTTATAAAACTTTGGTTAACCAATATAACCAAAACCGAACCAAACTTGTAATGGTAAGTCTATGTAATAGGTTTATGTTTTACACTAATCATGTATAGGTTTTATACTAGATAAAAGTGTGTTAGTAACAAAATGATCTTGATGTATATGATCTTTATTTTGTTAAATAATTAAACTTAGACTTAAGTAAGTTTTTTTGTTGTCATGAAATATCTTATTAGAAAGGATCCCCCATTGGTAGTTTAACAAAGAAAATGTAATCTTGGTTGTTTTATAAAAAAAGCCCAAGCTAAGTTCAACATCGTAGGTTCCATTGTATGTATTGTAGATCCACGAGCTATTAATATTTGAACTTTAGCTGAAAGTTAGTTTTAGTTGAAGTTTTTCGTTAATAACCAAATAACCATAATCGAATTCATAACCGATTAACCATAACGAAGTTTGGTTATGGTTATGGTTATGGTTAATGATAAAAAGCAAACTAAACCGACCTATGCACACCTCTACATATACCACATCATAATAATATCATTTATGGCTATAAAAGTTAATAATCACCGTTTAAATGGTTTTATTTGTATGAAGACTCAAAACACATATTATGGTTGGTTATGTTCATATACATATAGAGATTTTCATATGCCTCGTAACTAAACAAAATTGTATATTGGGTACCACTTTACCTAAAGCCTTCATAAAAATACAACAATCTAGTCGTCTCAAGTCATTATGAAATTAGGCCTCAATAACATTTAGGAGACGATATAGTGGTGAACATACTATTCTCGTCTGGTAGACGTCTAATATTCTAATATTGCTTTAACTAACATAAACTCTTTACGACCACTTGTCTAGCGCAACTTCCCATTTAGACTTTAGTTGGTTCTAACCAGCTTCCCTGTTGGTTAACAGAGTACTAATAGATTTAACGAGTTTTCTAAATAACAGTTCTCATGGCTAACAAAATAAAAATCACACCACCATTAACATAAAATATATATATATATATAGGATTTGGTTCAAATGAGAATCTTTCCCCAAATTGAGAACTGAGAGAACCATTCTGGGCCACACATTTCTCTAAGGCAAAAAAAAAAAAAAAAAAATTTTTTTTTTTTGCAAAAATCGCTGCTTTATATGTAAGAAAAATTTTTTTTTTATTTTTTTTGTATTTTTTTTTCAGTATACACATGTGTATAATTGCATTATACACATATGTATAATGCAATATACACATATGTATAACTGAAATATACACATATGTATAGCTGAAAAATGCTATATACACATATGTATAATTGCTATATACACATATGTATAATTGACATATACACATATGTATAAATGAAAAAAAAATTCAAAAAAAATAAAAAAAAAAATTTCCTTGCATAAAAATGTGCGAATAAAGCAAAAAAAAAAAAAAAAAAAAAAAATTATTTTTTTGCCTTTATATGAAATGTGTGGCCCAGAATGGTTCTCTCAGTTCTCAAATAGGGGTTGGTTCTCTTAGGATCCCTACCCTATATATATATATATATATATATATATATATATATATATATATATATATATATATATATATATATATATATATATATATATAGGCTAAGTATAGAGAGAAAACCCTCCAAAACGAAGAAACCCGGTAAACTCTGACTTCCCGAACTTTTTATCATCTGAAAAAATTAGGGTATGTAATATACATGATTTTAAGACTTTTGAGCCAAAAAAATCAAAAAAGCGCCGAGTGGATATTTTTTAAAAAAATAAATAAGTTTTTTGTGTGTTACGTATGTTACACAAAAACAGACATGTAACATATGTAACACAAAAAACTTATTTATTTTTTTAAAAAATATCCACTCGGCGCTTTTTTTTATTTTTTTGGCTCAAAACTCTTAAAATCATGTTTATTACATACCCTATTTTTTTCAGATGATAAAAAGTTCGGGAAGTCAGAGTTTACCGGGTTTTTTCGTTTTGAGTGGGTTTTTATTTAAACCAACCCCTATATATATATATATATATATATATATATATATATATATATATATAGGGGATGGTTCAATAGAGAACTCATTTTATTGAGAGAACTCGAGAACTCCTAATTAAATACAAAAAAATATAATAAAAAAATCATAACTCAAAATTTAATTAAAAAAATAGAAAACTAGTTCGGAGCTTCTCTTTCCCACGTCATACCCGTTCGGAAAAAAATAAAAAAAATTAAAAAAAATAAAAAAAACACACCTAAAAAACGCTACTGCACATGTGTAGTATAACCCCAAAGCCTAAACCACCTACCCCCAACTTACCCCCACCCAAAAACCTAATTCCACCCCACCCACCCCCACCCTCACTAAAAAACCTAAATCGCTTACCCAAAAACCTAAACCACCCATCCACCCCCCACCCAAAAACCTAAACCCACCCCACCCACCGCCTACCAAAAACCTAAGCCCCACCCGTCACAACCAAAAACCTAACCCCTACAAAAAAACCTAACCCCCTACCCAAAAACCTAAACCCACCCTACCCACCCCCACCCCACCCCCAAAAACCTAAACCTTACAAACTAAACTAAAAAAAACTAACCCTAAAAGCTAAACTAAACCCAAAAACTAAACCCTAAAGCTAACCGGACATTTACTACACAGGTGCATTAGAAGTCGCCTATTTTTTATTTTTTTTATTTATTTTTATTTTTTTTATTTTTTTTCTGAACCGGGATGACGTGGGAAAGAGAAGCTCCGAACCAGATTTTTGGTTTTTGACTTAAATTTTGAGTTATGATTTTTTTTCTTAATTTAAGTAGGAGTTCTCGAGTTCTCTCCCTAACTATGAGTTCTCAATTGAACCTTCCCCTATATATATATATATATATATATATATATATATATAACAAATCCCTACAAGAGACGGGGCTTTAGCGTCAACACAAATCGCCGCTAAAGCTTGACCTTTAGCAGCGACAGAGGCTTTAGCGTCGACTGTCGCCGCTAAAGCACCGGTCGCTAAAAAATCGTGCCTAATGCCCCTTGTGGCGGCTAAAGAGGCGCCGCTAATAATCAATTTCCACGTGACATTCTTTTTTTCATTATATTTTTTGCCACGTGGCATGCAAGACTTTTAGTGGCGACTTGTTGCCACTAAAGATCTTTTTTTCCCTACTCGCTTTATCCACAAACACACAATCAAGCAAAATAATAAGAAAACTAATTAACCAAACATACCAACATTTACATATAAACAAACATACCAATATTTACATTCAAGCATAAACATTATAAATTGTACCATAGTTACAAAAACGCCTAAACATCTTCGTCTTCATTGTCGTCATGATCGCCACTATTGCGGCTACCGCCTTGATTTCCAAAGTTTTGTGATTGGAAGAATTGACTACACATTTGGAGCATTTGCGCATGGAATTAAGGATTCACCATCATCGTAATAATTTGTTCCTACAAATATATTTATACCAAATGGGGCAAATATCCTATTTACTAAACATATTTATAGTAAACGGGTCAAATATTAACATTTATCAAACATACATACACCAAATGGATCAAACTACAAACATATATCAAATGGGTCAACTATTAACATTTAAACTACAAATATATACCAAATGGGTCAAATATCCTATTTACTAAACATATTTATACCAAATGGTTCAACTATCAACAAATAAACTACAAATATATACCAAACGGGTCAATTATTAACATTTAGCAAACATACATACACCAGATGGGTCAAACTACAAACATATACCAAATGAGTCAACTATCAACATTTAAACTACAAATATATATATCAATGCGTCAAATATCCTACTTACTAAACATATTCATACCAAATGGGTCAACTATCAACAAATAAACTACAAATATATAACAAATGGGTCAAATATCCTATTTACTAAGCATATTTATACCAAATGGGTCAACTACCAACAAATAAACTACAAATATATACCAAATGGGTCAAATGTCTTACTTACTAAACATATTTATACCAAACGGGTCAAATATTAACATTTAAACTACAAAGACATACCTGTGTTATTTGCGGTTGCGTTGGCGTAAGATGTCGAAGGCTTTCTCTCGGACAAGGCATAGGCCCAATCCTACGAACATGTCTGCGACGTTTGCCCAACACTTCTTCAAATATACCAACCTTCAAACACCCCAAATAATATTAGTTTTAACCTACTTTAAACCCAACAAACAATCGCAAAAACATGAAAACTAAACACGCACATACACAAATATATACCAACCTTATCCAACCGTTGGGAGCTGCTTCCTCCTCCTCCTCCTCCTTCTTCTTCTTCTTCTTCGGCGATCCGTTGATGTTGAGACTAAAACCGTGAGTTTAACCTGTGCTGTATTTCACAAAAGTGATTTAATAGAATTACATATATATATATATATATATATAGGTAAAGTATATGGAGGAAACCCTCCTTATTTGGTAAACTCTGGAAACTCTGACTTCCCAACATTTTTTTTTGAAAAAAATAGGGTATGTAATATACATTTTTTTAAGCATTTTGAGCCAAAAAAATCGAAAAAGCGCCGAACGGTTTTTTTTAAAAAAATAAAAAACGTCTACTGTTTACATATAGTTAACACATTGTTAACACCTGTTATTAGCGCTTAACATGTGTTAGTCAAAATTTTATTTTATTTTTTTTAAAAAAATACTCGGCGTTTTTTTAATTTTTTGACCCAAAATGCTTAAAATCATGTATATTACTTGCCCTATTTTTTTCAAAAAAAAAAAAAATATTGGGAAGTCAGAGTTTCTAGAGTTTACCAAATAAGGAGGGTTTTCTCTAGAACCATTCCCTATATATATATATATATATATATATATATATATATATATATATATATATATATATATATATATATATATATAATAGATTATAAATAAATGCTTACATAATTCTCTTCCTGTATGTCCAGTATGGTATGTTTCATATCTTTTGTGACAGTGACTGGCAAAAGAGCTCGTTCCACCTCGGTATGTGCTCGCTTGGTTTTTGCAGGCGGCTTTATTAATTTCAGAAGTGATCAACAACTCGAAGCCAGTTTTCAGGTTTCATACCCACGAGGGAACGTTGCCTTGCTCGCTCCACGTCATCACCACCTCTCGACACATTCAAAAAATATTCCTTTGCTTCGTGTTAGCGATCGTTGTACAATTTTCTGACAGCCGTCATAATGCCTCGTTTTTTATTGGTAAGGGGATCGTCCTCAACTTCTTTGAAATCCATTTTGAACTCGGTCTAATAGTTATATAAAATAAGCTAACCAGATAGAAAAAAATCAACAAATAACATATAGAATATATATTTACAAATCACTGACCCGCAAAAACTCAAATAACTTGTTTCTATCAAGCTCAGAAACATTCTTCCAACCTTCCACATCCAATGGAATTTCACGCCATATATACATAGACGCCTCTCGGGTGAACCACTTACCAAGCTCGCCTACAGGCCTGCAGGTGGCGGCTTCATCAAATGTAATGTCTGCCCGGCCACCTGTGTCATTAAGATGATTTCTTAAGGCAAGGTTTTGTGCCTTGCCCTGTGTTTTCCTGCGGGAGGCTACAATTAGAGTTAAAAATAATTAGTCACATTATTAGAATTGGAAAAGAAGTAAAAATAGTAAACAGTAATGTAGAGGATCGTTTTTTCAAAAACATATTAGTTTGATCATACAAGTATACTAATCTAGGTGCGGAAACCCTAGATCAGATACAATATGATAGTTATCGAATCAAACAACCAAATTCACCTTTTCAATATCCATTTTCATTAATTACTTGTCAAAAGATGTTAACAATAACGTTTACAAGTCAAACACACAGTTTCAGAATAAACACAAACCCTAGAGAGCACCTAGACTGAACACACTCACTCAAATGACAAAAGTTACATCATAAAATAAACTTCAAGCTTATATAAGTCTGCAGGTTCGCCTTTTTTACTAGGTCGAATGTGGAAGTTTTCCACATTCGCCCCTTTATACAGTACGAATCAGGAAGCTGTTAGTCTTCAGTCTACATTCGCCCTTCCATATCTACATTCGACCTTATAAATTCCTACGTTCGCCCCTTCGTTTTTGTCAAAACAACTTTTGATTTGCAATCCAAAGCACTAGTCACACATTATGCACTAACAAACTCCCCCTCGACTATTGCTTGGATTGCCTTCGTGCCTCGTCCATCTGTTTGTTCATCAATTTAATCCCGAGTTGTTTCTTCTGATCTTTCGTCATCTTGGGCTCAAGCTTTTGCTTTGTCGAATGTTTCGGCACTACATTCATCTTAACTTTCTCACCGAGTTTCTTCTCCAGATTACTACCTGAATTGATGTCATATGCAAAACAAACTCCAACAACCTGTTGATACTTTCTAGCTTGATCTGCATCCTTCGGTTCACAATATATCGGGTTGTAGTAGAGCATGATGATGTCTTCAAAAGCACAATTAATAATCCACATCGGATCAAAAATGTGTATCTTCATGTACGCATCCTTTACATCTTTCAATACAATCACCGCTTCTGCTGTTCTCCAATCATAATACCACATAACGAATTCAGAGCTAAAATGCTGCTGAATCAGCATTAAAGGTATCCTCTTCATTACAACTAGAGGTTTATACTTTAACGTCACTTTCTTCAAACCTGTGTTAGGATCAATCTCCTTATGCACTTTCCTATTAGGATACTGAGGTTTAAACATACTCCACCTCGTTCTGCTTTCCAAAGATAGTTTATCAGCAAACCAACCAACTGCATCACCATTCACTGAAGCACCAGACATTGTAAATCTGCACACATCTCTCACCGCCCAGTACGGTAGAGTCTGAATGTCATGGAATCTGTAGAAGTACAAAATTCCTTTCTCCCATTTCACTGCTATGCACCTCAAATATCTCAGATATTTCCAACCTAGAGCTCTGCCTTTGAACAATTGGTTGTGAAACTTATAGAATCCACCATGTGCTTCAGGTTTTGGTCGTTTATCATCCATTTCTTTCAAATTCTTCAACAGAGTCTTCAAACAATCACTCTGCTCAGTTGTTGGTTTCTGATTACCCTCTCCAAACACATTCTTCATGAAAGTATCACTCTTCTTCTTTGCTCTGTATTATGCTTCTTTCATGTTTACTTCAGTAAAGTCTGGGAAAACTTCATTACTTTTATCTCTGAAGTATTCAGGATATTCCTCGTGTGTTATATCCTCCATTTCAATCTTTTCCTTCTCAAAAGATTGTTCATCAGAATAATTTCTAGTATCCTTTTTAGGAATATCAGGTATCACCTGTTCTGCCATAATCTCTTCTAGTGTCTTTTCCACTTGCTGCGCAATACCTTCAAGTATTTCTTTTGACACAGCAGCAGACACTTCTCCCTCTTCAAGATCTGGATCGTTGTATTCCAACTCAAACCTCATATCATCAGCTTCGAAGATCTCAGGAAACTTCCCTGTGAGTTCGAAGGTCCAGACTTTCTTGTTCAGCATGTCTCTGTACAAGTTCTTATCATCATCAAATAAAGATTTAATCTTTTCTGTCCAGAAAATATCATCGTCACAATCTACGTTCCCACCAGACTTTTTCTTGGAACTAGATTGACCTTCACTTCCATTCTTACTCTCTCTTTCTTCAAAACTAAACTTACTCGCATCATTATCATCATCATCATCACCACTACTATCATCCTCATCATTCTTTTTTCTCACCAGATTTCCCATCAGCATCATCATCATCATCAGATCCATCATCTGATTCATCATCATCTCCTTCATCTGATGAGTCCTCAAAATCTACTTGTTCTTCCTCTTTCTCATCTTCCTCTTCACTATCTTTAAGTTGAGGAGCTTCATTATAAAGTTTATCTAACAATTTGCTCATTCTCTCATTTTCTTTCAACATCTGTTTGTTCTCATCCTTCATACCAGAAATCAATCTCCTGTTTCTTTTACTACGATTGTCAATTTCATCTTTTTCCTCTTCTAACTTCTTTAATTTCTTCTCTAAATCATCTTGATTCTCTTTTGCTGCCACAATAATCTGCAACATTGTTTCTTCATTCTTTTTAAACTTCTCAATCTCAGCTTGTTGTGTAGTTATAATCTTCATCATCTCTTCCATTCTCTTATTTACCAATTCCATCACATCATTAGAAACAGAAACTTTAGGAGCAGATGATGAAGCTTCAGGAGCTTTCTGTTTCTTCTGGAATAAATTCAGAACATTCTGTAAAGTAGTATCCAAATCAGGAACCACTTCAGCTTCAGTAGTAGTCTTCTTTTGTTTCTTTGCAACTGGAGAAGTAACTTTCGATGAAGTGCCAATATCTGGGACTTTCTTTCCCTTCAATAACATCTCAACTTCCTTCTCTCTCCTTTTCTTAGGGTTTTCTTTCACATCACTTTTTGACATTGTCTTGTATTTGGGTTTCTTCTGCTTAACAATAACAGGAAAACCACTAAAATCATCAACACCAAGACCAAGATCCCCTTCTCCTCGTTCTAAACTAATAGGACCTTGTTCTTCAATCGTCTTGTTTAAACTTTCAGACTCTCCAACCACAGTGGCCTTGCGTTTAGAGGTCTTTACAGTCTCATCAGCAGAATCCACAGAAGATTCTTCATCAACCAGTTGAGTACCTTTCTTTGCAATACTTTTCTTTCTTTTAGTCTGTTTCTTAGCCTTTTCAACCTCATCAGCCTTTGCTTTGCCCTTCCCCTTGGCTTCAGCATTCTTTACTTGTCTTTTTCTTTTCATTGTTGCATCAGCATGAACTAATGGATCATCAGTATCAGGCTCACTGTTAACATGTCTCGCCTTGTTCTCACCCGGATCCTTATATCCTGGATTAATCAAATGCCCAAACAAATTCTTGTGAGGTGGCTTCTCATTATCAGGAACATTTTTGTAACCCTTCATCCTTATCAAAGTCTTCAAGTTCATATGATCTTGAACTAAAATCTTTGTGGGATCTTTCTTCAAAGTTGGATACTTGTGGTCAAAGATCATCTGTAGAAACCTGGGATATAACAGAAACTTCTTCGTCTTCAATCCATTCAGTGGTTCAAGCATGTGATCAAGTATCATCCCCGACACATTGAATGGTTTATTCAACACTAATGCCACCATTAGAGAGCTCAAACTCTTCCTCATCACGTCATAACCTCCACTCACAGTACCAAACACATGAATAATGACATGAGCTAAATACTTGAATTGCGGACACAATTTCCCATTGTTCAAAGCACCATATGTAATTGGTCCATTATATTTCATCCGAAGGAAACATAACCTCTGCTCAATCCATGAAAGACTTCTAGGATTAGTCGGTTCCTCATCTCTTAGCTTCAAAGCTTGTCTAATATCATCTTCTGTAATAATTGCAATCTCCCCTGAATGCTACTGACTATTGCAGTCTTAGCATCCCAGAAATCATAACGAGCGTTTCTCCAGAAATCTTCAATATGATCCTTATAGATAATAGCAGGTGTTGCAATAGCATCTATAACTCGGCTTCTTCTGAGAAAATCAACAATGCCTGAAAACTCTAAGTTTATGCACTTCTCCTACAAACGCACAGCAATTGTGGGCACTCTCAATTGGAAAATCTTCCAAAACTTCTTGAACTGTAACCTCTTGCACTGGAACTTCAACATTCTCAGCTTGTGGTTCAGCTATGTGAATATCTGCAAAAACGACACATTGAAAATTCGTTAAAAACATACAAAATCGTCAAAATTTGAAATTTTGGTTTTCAAATTTCTACATTCGCCCCAACGTGGGTACGAATGTGAAAGATTTGTAGTTCGAATGTGAAAACAATGGTTGGAATGTGAAAATTCATGACAAAAATCCACTTTCGCCCAAAATTCCCACTTTAGTCCTATGATCTTTTTACATTCGACCGAAAATTGACAGGTTCGACCCTTATTCTGGTCGAAAGTATCAAATCACTAAACCAAAAATCAAATCTGCAATCCATGTTATTTTAACATGTAATTTTCATTTGTTTACCCACTATAATGACCGACTAAACTTTTCCAACAATCAATTGTTACAATTATTTAGTTTAAGATTGATTTCAATAACAATCTAGGTTAATCGGTTTCAAACTTATCAATTTCAATCAAATAATTAGTTTTAAACCTAGAATGTATGTTCTTCTCCCCCTAAATCTATCTAAAACTAAAACCTAACACACAATTTTGATTATCAGTGGTTAAAAATTGTTCAATCATCCTGTACAGGGTTTCAAATAAGGAAAACCCTAATTTGTCTTTGATACTTGGCCATTACCTGCACTTTTGATATGAAAATGGTGAGAATCAAGTGAGGAACAATAAACAATGATCAGAAAAGTAGGAGCAACAAGGGTTTGGTATCTCTGAAATTTTTGAAAAAATTTGGAATGAAAGTTCGAATGAAGAAATCTGGTTATATAGGCAGTTACATTCGACCTGAGTGAGTGGGCGAATGTGAAACTTATCCTACCTTCGACCCTATTTAAAGACTCGAAAGTGGAATAAGGCTTCGAATGTACAACTTAACCATTGAACTCTCACATTCGTCCAATATCAAAGGTACGAAAGTAACTAAAATTCCACATTCGACCCAGCTAAGGGGCGAATGAGAATTGGACTTTTTGAAAATTTACCAAATCTCAAAATCGAATCTCGTTCAATCATTTTTCAACATTTTAAGCCTCAAACATTCATTATTTCACATTTAAATGATACAAAACTCAGATTGGTTCATCAAGTTTCAGAAAATGATCATCAAACACCATCGGTTATAAAAAATAACTCAGAAATGTAAAAATTTTGGTTTTTCTGAAATTTATGTTAAAACACACCTAAAATCTTTTTGAGTTTTTGTATCTTTTGCAAAACAAATGTAAAATGTAAACACAAAGCAGTAAATGTTTTGTGATTTCCGATAAGAGGATCATATCAGTTGTTTGAGAAATCTGATCACACCGTTGATCTTTATTATATATTATCATTAAAGACTATGTGTGATCCGGCAACTAGTGATATTGTTGTCCACATAAACTCACATGCAGACCGTTATAAAATGCTTTAAAATGATACTCTGTTAGATGTATTATACTAAAACGTTTATGGTTCCCACGCACACGACATACTCCCGTATCAAGGAATTTGCACCAAGCTTCGTCGTAACGCGTGATTATGCCAAATGTTATCCGTTATGTTACAAGATATATAGCACCGAGGTGTACAAGTCGGCAAATTAATGCAGCAAAGTAACATGTGCATATATACTAGGTTGAGGCTGATATTAATCACATATTTTCATTAGTGAATTGATACGATGTAATTAATGATCTTTGATCAATAATAAACATGAAGTTCCTCAATTCGGTAACTTTTAGATTTGGCATTAAAGCTCTTTTTAGCAAATATTCTGATTGAATCTAGGTCCGTAAATGAATACGACAAAAGATCAATCAGAATACCCCGGATAACAATTAACATAACGACCCGAAACCTCAGATTTTGGCAACCCTATCAAACGAAATTACGGTACTAAGACCATATGCCTATGAGGTGTTCAGCCACTAACGCATAGTTCGTTATGTTTGTATCACAAAGGCACGCAGTAACAGGTCTATGAAGCCTATCAGCACATCACACGAAATCAACACACGCCTCATATTGCATTACATTTCTTTAGCATGTGTCAGATCCCCACTGATGTACTATCATTTCCTCTTTTATTCCTGGAAATCATTTTGGGTTTTTCTATTTTTATGGCTTTTTGGATTTTTCAATGTTTTTGGTTTTTCCGAATAAAGACTCCCCCTAAAATGTAAAACATATTTTTGGGTTTTTGGATTTTTCTAAAAAACAGTAAAAACTTAAAAATTTTAAAAAATAAAAAGTGATAAACCGAGGTGATTATCAGTCTTGTTTATCTTTTATACCATTAGCTTTTAAAAGATAATCAAATCGGAATTTATCAAAAGCGTTGGTAAAGAGATCCGCCCTTTAATAATCGGTGTGGATTTTGACCATGTCAATCAACTCTTTCGCATAGCAATCACGGATAAAGTGATACTTAATCCGGATGTGCTTAGCTTTCGAGTGATTGACCGTGTCTTTAGTTAATGAAATTGCGGCCTCATTGTCACAGTGAATAGGGGTTTATAGAAATTGCAAACCGTAATCAACCATCTGCTGCTGAATCCACAGAACCAATGAGCAACAACTTGATGCTGCTACATATTCTGCTTCGCAGGTAGATAGGGCAACTGCAGTCTGCTTCTTACACTGCCAGGTCACGAGCCTGCTCCCCAAGAATTAACATCCAGCCGTTGTGGATTTGTTGTCCTTGTCACAACCGCCCCAATCTGCATCACTGAAAGCCATGAAGTCAAAATTATCATCATTAGGGTACCAAAGTCCTCTTGACGGACAACCCTTCAGATATCTTAGGATTCACTTGACTGCCGTTAGCTGACTTTGTTTCGGCTTCGATTGGAAACGTGCGCAGAGACATGTAGCGAACATTATATCTGCCCTAGACGCAGTGAGATACATCAGAGATCCGACGATTGCTCTGTATGTAAATGGGTCTGTCAGCTCCCCCTTAGCATCAACTCCAATCCCGTGATTAGGTTGAATTGGGGTATCCATCGGCTTTGAATCTTCCATCTGGAACCGGCTCAAGACTTCAGATACGTATTTAGTTTGATGAATAAAGATCCCCGTTGGTCTTTGATCCACCTGCAAGCCGAGGAAAAACTGCATTTCTCCCATCGCACTCATCTCGAACTTTTCCTGCATCACTTTTACAAAATCTCTGCATAAAAGTTTGTTAGTAGAGCCAAAAATAATATCATCTACATATATCTGGACGAGAAGCAATCATCCCCTGTTCGTTTAGTGAACAGTGTGCAATCTACCAAGCCTCATTTGAATCCTTTGGATAGCAGGTACATGCTTAGCTCCTCATACCATTGGCGTGGAGCCTGGTGCAACCTGTAAAGAGCTTTGTTGAGAATGTAAACCTTATCCCGGTGGATAGGATCTTCAAAGCCTGGAGGTTGACCGACGTAGACCTCTTCCTTGACCACACCATAGAGAAACGCGCTTTTGACATCCATTTGGTACACCTTGAATTTCTTATACGAGGCAAACGCTAGAAACATGCGGATAGCTTCTATACGTGCCACAGGTGCATAGATTTCATTATAGTCAATTCCTTCAACTTGAGGAAAACCTTGAACTACCAACCGAGCTTTGTTTCTCACGATCACGCCTCTGTCATCTTTCTTGCATTTGAATACCCATTTAGTTTCAATCTTTTTCCTTCCCGGAGGTAAATCTGTAAGTGTCCAGACGCCCAGTTTCTGGAACTGCAACAACTCTTCCTGCATTGCCTCTACCCAAGCATCATCCAAAAGAGCTTCCTTGTATGTCCGTGGCTCAACCTGCGAAACATAACAAGCAAAGGACCAATCATTCTGACAACCAGATTTTTGAATTTTTGCATATAAAGCTAAAGCGCCAAGATTTTCCAGTGAGTTTGCACTACGATGTTGTCCTCTAGTCATGACACTACATCCAGGGTCACCAATAACTTGCTCGAGCGGGTGAATACGATCAATCCGAGATTCCGGATGATTAGGTACTGTCACTCCCGTCTGAGTAGTCAAATTTTCCACTGAATCTAGATCATTACCCGTGTTAGACGATAAAGCAACATCTGGATTTGGGTTCACTGGTGGTGCCTCTGTCGCATGATCTAGAATAGCTTCACTAAAATCTTCATCATCTTCCGATTCTGAAGTATCAAGTGTAGTTGAAGCTTCTTGGAACACTTCTTCTTCTGCTGCAGGAACATTGGTATCATTAGAAGCTGCTGGAGGAGTTACGGTGATCGGATGCACCAACGGTGAAGTCGCCGCGTTCTCACACTCGTAAAGTAATCGTATAACAGCCTCTTCAACCAAGCTATCTAGATTGAATGATTCAAAGAAGTCTTTGTAATCAAACATCCAGTCAGGACCATTTCCCTGTACGTTCTGAGTATACCGCTGAACCTCAACATTTGCCCAATCCTCCACCTGTCGAGTTCTTTTGTTGAAAACCTGTTTGAGCGGGGTTGCATATCCAACAAAGTATCCCTCTTCAGCTTTCGGACTAAACTTTTCACCTGGATTCAACATCGTACACGGAGCCCCAAATGGTTCTAGATACTCCAAGTTCAGCTTTCGTGTGTTCAATAGTTCATAAGAAGTTTTGCCAAACTTCTTCACCGTTAACATACGATTCAGTGTGTAGCAAGCTGCGTAGATAGCTTCATTCCAGAACATTACTAGAAGGTTGGAATCCGCGAGCATTGTCCTTGCCGTTTCTATCAGAGTCCTGTTTTTCCTTTCAGCGACACCGTTCTGTTTTTGGGTATACGGAGCAGAATATTCATGATGAATTCCTTTATCTTCACAAAGAGCATCCATCTGTGCATTTTTGAACTCCGTCCCATTGTCACTCCGAATTCTTTTAATCTTTAACCCGTAGACATTCTCCAATCGAGTGAACAAAACTTTCAAATTGGTAAATGTGTCACTTTTATGTTGTAAGCACATCACCCATGAGAATCTTGAGAAATCGTCGGTAACCACAAGACAGTAAAGCTCTCCGACATGACTTTTACGCTTGACAGATCTGAATAAGTCCATGTGCAAACGCTCAAGTGGCATTTCAACAGAGTTCAATTTCTTCGGTTTGTGGGACTGTTTGTGCTGCTTACCCTTCTTGCAACTCACACACTTGTCATTAAGATGGAAATGTTTGACATTAACGCCTTCGATAAGCCCATTCTTCACCAAATGATTAATTTTTCTGAGGTGAATGTGTCCCATCCTCCTGTGCCACATTATAGATTCTTTCTCTGTAGCCTTTGATAGGAAACACATGACTTGGCCCTGAGTTGTCATCGCTTTAGACATATGAAGAATGTAAAGATTATTAACTCTCGGTGCCTTCAGCATGATCCACTCTTTTGGAATAACAAAGCCTGGTTTGAGGATATAGCAAGATTTGTCGTCGAAGTGCATAGAAAATTGTTTGTCACAGATTTGACTGACACTTAACAGATTGTAATCAATTTGCTTCACATAGGAAATCCTCTCAAAACTTACTATCCCGTTACTCACACTTCCCTCCATGGTGATGTAACCTCCTTTATTTCCAGCAAACGCTACATAACCTCCATTGATATTCTTCACATCAAAGAGCAGCGCTAAATCACCAGTCATGTGGCCTGAAGCTCCATTGTCAACAATCCAGAGACTGCTAACAGGGCCAGCTGAAGCTCCCTGCACACATCAAGAAAATCATTAGTTCTTTCGGGGGACCCAAGCCTGATTGGTCTTGGGTCTTTGAACATTAGATTTCAAAAAATCATTCACAGAATCATTAGGCTTTGAATCGACCTTTTTCTGGTCGTTCAAACCTTTCTCATTTTGAGGTTTTTCATTTGGCTTTGAAGTTGAAGCACCTGGAGATCCCTTAGGTGACCAAGATTGTTCCGAACGTTTTAGAATCCTGATCTGAGATTTTGGAGTCTCAGTCGGTTTCTTAGTATCGTTCTTAAAAGAAACTTTCTTAGTTACCTTCTCTGATTTAACAGAGACAGGTCCAACTGTTGACTTAATAGCAGGTTTTGGAGGAACCTTTTGTTTATCAACCGTTGTGTTCACCATAGGTTTCTTCAAAGGTTTTTCCATAGCAATTCGGTTTTGACGATCATAGTTGAATTGACGATTATCCCTTCTTTGATAAAAATTACTTTGATTATAAAACGGTGCTGGTTGAGGGACAAATCGTCTTTGAGGATAACTATGATTATCAACCGTATTTCTATAATTTTGCCTCATCTCCACTTCGTGCCTCTTGTGTCTCACGTACGGGCAGTGAGCAAGTAAATGCCCTCTCTCCCCACACTTGAAACACGCACGGTATTCCACAAAAACATTCCGAGCATGTGGCTTAGCAAATGAATTGATCGGATATTGATCATCCACACATCGGCGTCTTAAACTCTCAGGAGCTGGGTCCTTTGAGTAAGCCGGCTCAAGAAAACCATTTGCCTTCTCTTTAGGCTTGATGAATTCAGTGACATGAACCTTAGGTTCTCTTGGAGTATCCAGATAGAGTTTCTTTAAAATTTCTGGTGGTACATCATTAGTCCTTTCGTGTTTAGGAAACCAGATAGTACTTTCTGGCCAGATCTTTTCAATTTTAGAATAATTTGCAAATTTTATTGGATACTCCTCGTCAGAGATACTTTTATCGGAACCGTCCATCTGATAAAATACTTTGACGGGTTTGTCAACTGATTCATTTTTAATTTCTTTCTTAACTGATTGATTGACACGATGAGCATTTGCCATCGGATGTGAAATCTGAGAAGGTCATAGAGGTTCATTGGTGATAATGTGATTTTCCTTAGGAATATCACTCACTTTCTTAGATTCCTCATTTTCAGTGTCAGAATCATCAGCTACAGCAGTTACGCCTTCATCATTCAACCCCAAAATCGGTCGTACATCGGAACTTGGATCTCCAACACTAGAAGTGTTAGATTCATCTTCCGATGTAGAGTCAGATTTGACTGAACTCTCCGGTGTTATTGAGTGACAATTGTGATTCTCAAATAACACTAGGGATGGAACAGCCTTGTAATTTGCATTACCGGGTTGTGATGGCTGTTCAATAATATGGTCAACCACATATGCAATGTGTTTATAACGTTCAAGCTTTTTGTTGACGTTTTCTACAAAGCATTTGGTGGTGGCCATTTCTAACTTTGTTTCTTCAAGTTCGTTTATATAACTGATTATTGCCAATTGTTTTAAAGAAAGAGTTTTCTTTAAGTCAGAAATGTCATTTTTATAACCATCAAGTACTTTGTTAAACTCTTTGGCTTCCTTGCGATACGATTGACAATTGATTATCGAACTCTCAAGTTGAACCTAGAGTTGCTTGTTGTCATCTGTCAACCTATCACAAGTACCACAATATTTATCACTTTTCATATCAGTTGTGGATTCAGAACTTACCTGCTTCGGAGGATCAGTCATAGCCATGAGAGCAAAACGAGCTTCCTTTCCAGCAAAGAACTTTGAATAGTCAATTCTGGTGAAGGCATCATCCACAATACATGACTTCCGAGTCATAAGAAAATCAGCTTCGGCCAAGAGTTGATCGATCTCATCATCTAATGAATTAACACTTGCTTCTGAATCTGTTTCACTCTCCAAGTCTGAATATACTGAATCATTCTCTTCAGGGATATCAGTGACTGAATCGTTAACAATTCCTGAAGTCTTCTCATCATGTTGTTCTTCATTTGGATCAGCAACAGAAATATCCACTTTTTCATCCAACTCCTCAATCTCTTCTTCAGAAACACTCTCAGTCTCCAAAACCTCTCCAACTATCTCCGACTACTCTAAGTCAATCTTCTGCGCAACACAAGCTACATTCCCAGTTGTTACCTCTTCAACATCTAGTTGCATCCACGTCCAGTCATATCCTTCATCCTTTTGGATCACCAACGCCTGAGTTTGATTTTCTGTCTGTTGTTGGTCATTTAGTGTTGTGATAGGAATGATGGTTCTGTTTGGGTTATGTGGTGTTTGAGTTTGGTTGGGCGTAGTTATTTGTCGAGCAGAGTTGTTCTGTGAGGTGTTTTGTCGGTTTTGGTAATTGTTTTGATTTTGATAGTTGTTGTTGTTTTGGCTTTGATAGTGTTAGTGCATTATTCATGTATGTCCCTAGCTAGTGATCCGATACTGAATGTCGGAGGTTCAGATAATCAGAAAACGACCAAGACTTAAACATGAAGACACATTCGACCAAACAGGAAGGGCGAATGTGGAATAATATAGGTCGAATGTAGGTTGTCTTGGGTCGAATGTAAAAGAGGTTGATATGAAAGGCTACATTCGCCCAGTAGAAAGGGGCGAATGTGGAAAAGGTTCCACATTCGACCATATGAAAGGGGCGAAGGTGGAACCTATATATAGGGAAAGTTAGTTATTTTGAAGGTAGAGTTTTGAGAGTTAGTTATCATTTGAGCTTTTCCCTAGTGTGTGAGTGTGTGTTTTTCTCTGTATTAGGTCTAAGAGTTCAATTGTAAACATCTTGATTTGATCTAATACAAAGATTAAAGTTATGGAAATTGCTCGGTGATTCGTTATCTGTTTTCATCACGTTCGATTACGTTTATTTCTGAATCATTTTGCACGATCGTTGGGGATTCCGCACCCTACGGTTGGTATTCGTGAGATCACGTTTCTTGATTACGATCCGAAACGAATTCTCAGATAGGTAACTTGGTTTTGAGATTGACGTTTTTGGTAATTTGTGTTAAATGGATTTCGGTTACCTTGTTGAGCTGGCTGAGTGCATTCTCTCTTGAAATGACCTTTTCCACCACAATTGAAACAAGTAACTTTGGCTTTGTTGAAGCCATATGTGGTGTTTGGTGAAGTTGTCAAATCAGTTCTTCTCGTCTTCTCAACAAACTCAGTTGCTCTTCTCATAACACCAGCAAAAGCCCATTGTATATTGTAGATGCCGTTTTGCGACTAATGATTAGATACTAACATGTGTTAAGGGGCGAAGGAAAGAAAGAATGGGCGAAGGTGAATAGCTATGGGCGAAGGTAGTTTTGTACATGGACGAATCTGGAACAGACTGATCAGAAGAACACATTCGACCAATAGCATTGGGCGAATGTGGAAAACTGTTACATTCGACCAGTGACTTTGGGCGAATGTGCAGACATTATAAATAGATTTTGGGTTTTTGTAATCTAGAAGGAGTCATTCAGTGTGTGTGTTTTAGAGGTGTGTTTCAGAGTGTGTTGAGAGTGTTTAGAATTGGTCTAGATTAACTGTTATCAAGTTGTAACCAAGTTTATTGAAAAGTTAATCTATGAAAAGCTTTTAAAATGACTTTGATTGTGTTTTGATTGAGTTTATATCAGTTTGTTCTAAGCTAGGGTTTCCGCACCTGGTTTAGCAACTTGTATGATCGTATAATCCTGTTTTCGTGTCGAGTTCTCCCTCTACAAAGTGGTATCAGAGCGTAGAGGATCATACAACAACAAATTGATAAACTCAGAGCTGATTTGGACATAATTTTCATCAATTCACATCTGTTTTCAACTAAAAATGGTTTTTGTGTGTTTTTGAAAGAATTAGAGGTGATTTTGTGGTTAAAATTCAAAATTCCAAGTATTAAAGTTGTTCCAAATCATCTCCGAAGCAAAACCTGATCAAGATCAATCAAATCCACAAACTTTTGAAAATCAGAGATCAAAATAACCGTTTTTCAAAGTGTAACCGTTTTTCAAAAGTTAGATATGGGCGAACCTAAGTATTGTGGGCGAACGTGAGTGTTTTTGGTCGAAGGTGAGTGGAATTCTGGGCGAACCTAAGAGTTTTAGGGCGAACGTAGAGTTTTTCACTAGAACATTTTACATTCGGGTCAAAGTTTTCACCTTCGAGAGATCGGGGGTACGAAGGTAAAACTAAAACGGTCGAACCTAGGTGTTTGTGGACGAAGGAAGAAGAGTGTTTGTGAATTTTTACATTCTAGTGAAATCTTACCTTCGGGAGTGACTGTTTTGGGCGAACCTGTACCAAAAGGGACGAACCTGATTACAACTGGGCGAACCTAGGATAAGTTTTGGAAAATTTTTTTAAGTGTTGAATTTCTCGAAGTGCGTGATAATGTGGCGTTATCAGACTACTCCTACACCAGCAACTACACAACCACAACAGCAGGTGATGGACCCATGGACAGTGGCAGCACAGAAGACGAGCACACAGTCTTCACAGCCGGTTAACTACATGACTCAGAGTGCACCTACAGTACCACAGTCTGACTACTGGGGAGTAGCAGCAGCGGTGGTAAACACTCCAACTACAAATGCTATTTCCACACTGATTAATGATTTGTCTTCAGGTAGCGGGACTCGGCCACCGAAGCTCATGGAGATTCAAGAATACAATCAGTGGCAGAAAAAGTTCAAGATACACTTGGAAGGCATGGGAGTAGAAGGTGCTGAAGCATGGAACATGATTGCTAAAGGATACACACCACCAGTTCTGGAGAACACAGGTGAACCAGTGCCATTGGAGAGCATGGCGGAGGATGAGAAAAAGAAGTTTGCTGTGGAAAAGAAGGCGTTTTCCCAACTGACACAGGCAATCACCAATGATCTTTTGCATCAGTTTGGGACGTGCACAACTTCTAAGGCTTTGTGGGATATGCTTAAGAGGAAGCATGATGGAAATGAGAAGACTCGAAATTTGAGGATGGAAGAACTTGTTAAGGAGTTTGAGAATTTTTCTTATGTTGGAAATGAAACCTTGAAAGAACTAACTCCTAGATATAATCATTTAATATCTGAATTGTCTAGCTATGGTGTACAGATTCCTATGGCAAAACAGGTGGACAAGTTTGCTGAAGCATTACCACCAAACTGGGATCAGCATGTGGATGTTCTGAAGGAGAAGGATGCTTTTCAATACTGGTCTCTTCAAGAGTTCATCGAGAAGCTGGAAAACAAGGAATTGGAAGAGAAGAGGAAGGCTAGGAGAGCACAGATTCCTCAGAATCCAAACTTATACTTTGGAGGATCTTTAGTTCCAGCAAGTACAAGTTCTGGAGGGCTAGTTACACCACATGTTGCTTGTATATCCAATGCTGTAGAATCACCTATCATTAATTACCATCAACAGAATTCATCTTTATCACAACCACAACCACAAGTTCCATATCAATATTCATACATTCCACCATTCTCCCCAAAACAACAAGCAGCTTTCTACACTGCTGGTCAAACTCAACCACAACCAATGAACCAACCTAACCAACCAACTGTGGTTTTGGAAACTTCCAATCTTGGAAATGTTACAGTTGAAGTTGCTCAGCAACACATTGCATTAGTCTCTGCAATGGTTTCTTCCTATAATGGATTAGTTGCTAGTCAAATTGGTAATAACAACTTGACCAATGAAGACTACGCACAAATTGATAAGGAAGAAATGGAACTCATTGATATTCAATGGGCATTTGCGAGCATAATGCGAAGAGCAACAGAGTTTATTGAGAAAACAGGTAGAACCGACTTGGGAACTTCTCCTAACACAACCTACGGGTTCAATAAGGAGAAAGTGACTTGTTTTAATTGTGGGGGTAAAGGTCACTTTAAACGTGAATGCACACAGCCACCGAAACAAGGCAACAGGAATCCATTTAATGCTACCTATCAGAACCGTCAACAACAAAACCAAAACCAAGTTTCCTCCCAAAACAACAACAACTACCAAAATCGTCAAACCAATTTTAACAACAACCAAAATAGACAACCAACCACACCAAACCAGACACAAAACCAAACACCAAACAATACTAACCGAACAGTTATACCAATCACTACACCAGCTGAACAACCAAATACCAATCAAGCATTGGTTACTCAACAAGATGAGAGGTTTGACTGGTCGAGTATTCAGATAGGTGTTGAGGAGATAACTACTGGGGGAAATGTAGCGTGTGTTGCCTATCAGGTTGATCTTGAAGATTCAGTGACGATGGAGGAGAAGGTTGAAACTGAGGTTGATAGTGATGAGTCTGAGGTTGAGATGGATGGGGATTTTGAACCTGTTAAGGTTAATTCTGAGGTTAATGTTGAGGTTGAAAATGAAGAGACAAATTCGGGAGTCGTGATTGATACTGTTTCTGATATTCCTGAGGAGTGTGAATCGGTTTATTCTGATTCAGACAGTGACTCGGATACGGAAGCTAGTGTTAATTCTCTTGATGAAGATATTGATCAGTTGCTTGCAGAAGCAGATTTTCTGATGACTAGGAAGTCGTGCATTGCAGATGATGCTTTCACAAAGATTGATTATTCCAGATTCTTTGCAGGAAAGGAAGCTCATTTTGCATTAATGGCCATGACTGACCCGCCAAAACCTGTAAGTTCTGCATGTAGTACTGACAATACTAGTGAAAAATATTGTGGTACTTGTGATAGATTGACTGAGGAGGTTAAACAACTCCGTATTCAACGTGATAGTACTATCATGAACAGTCAATCTACTCGCAAAGAGTTGAATGCTTTTAACAAAGTATTAGATGGCTACAAAAAGGACATTTCTGACTTGAAAAACACTTTGTCTTTAAAACAATTGGCAATTAACAACTACATCAATGAAATTGAAAACACCAAGTTGGAAATGGCCGCCATCAAATGCTTTGCTGAGAAAGTAAACAAAAAGTTGGAAAGTTACAAGAATGTTGCTTATGTGGTAGACCACATCATTGATGACAAAACAACCAATTATCGGGCTGTACCATCTCCGGTTCTCTTTGAAAACCATAATTGTCACCAAGTGACACCGGAGAGTTCGGTAAAATCTGACTCAGCATCAGAAAATGAATCTAACACTTCAAGTGTTGGTGATCCAAATTCCGATGTTAGACCGATTTTGGGAATCAATGATGAGGGTGTTACTGCTGAAAGTGTTGACTCAGATTCAGAGAGTGATGATACTGGTTGTAACCAAACTGTTAACGTATGTGATATTCCAAAAGAAAATCACATCATTACAAATGAACCAGTTTCATCATCTCAAATTGTTCCAATGAGAAACATTCATCATGTGAATAAGTCTGAGAAGAATGTTGTGAAGAAAGATCTTAATGAGATTAAGAAAGATCTTGAGAGAAATGAGAAAAACGAACAATGTGACAAACCTGTCAAGGTGTTCTATCGGATGGAAGGATCCGATAAGATCATCTCTGACGAGGACTTTCAAATTAAAAATGCCAATTATGCTAAAATTGAAAAGATTTGGCAAGAAAGTACTATTTGGTTCCCAAAACATGAGAGAACAAATGAAATTCCACCAGCTTTGTTGAAAAAGTTGTATTTGGATGTTCCTCAAGAACCAAAGGTCCATGTCACAGAGTTTGTTAAACCCAAAAACAGAGCTAATGGTTTCAATGAGCCAACTTACTCAAAAGGGCCACTCCCTGAGAGTTTAAGGAAGCAACAGTACAATGATCAATATCCTGTTAGATCATTTGCTCAACCAAATGCTCCAAATGTTTTTGAAGAGTACCGTGCGTGCTTTAAATGTGGGGAACGCGGGCATTTACTTGCTCAGTGTCCATATGTAAGGCACAAGAGGCACGAGGTTGAAGTGAGGAATTCTATGCGAAAGCCGATTGATCATTATGTGCCACCTCATAGGAGAGTTGTTCCTCAACAACCACAACCGTTTTATTATCAAACCAATTTTCAAATGAGGAACACTCATCCAATGCACTATGATAGAAGGAATCGGATCGCTATGGAACACTCGTGGAGGAAGTCTGTGGTGAACTCAACAGTTGATAGGCAAAAGGTTTCACCAAAATCGATTGTCAAATCAAATGTTGGACCTAAGTCTGTTAAATCAGATAAGGTTACCAAGAAAGTTACCTTTGCTAACAATGTTCAGAAACCGACTGAGAATCCAAAGTCTCAGATTCGTATCCTGAAAAGGACTGAACAATCTTGGACACTTAATGGCACTCCAGGAGCCTCAACTTCAAAAGTGAATGAGAAAAAGGAAACGATTTTGAGCAATCAGAAAAAGATTGATCAAAAAGTTGTTAAAAATGTTTGTGAAAATGTTATTGTGAAACCTGATGTTGAAAGACCCAAGACTCAGGCTTGGGTCCCCCGAAAGCACTAAATGATTTACTTTTTGTGTGCAGGGAGCTTCAGCTGGCCCTATTAGCAGTCTTTGGATTGTTGATAGTGGAGCTTCAGGCCACATGACAGGGGATCTCGCGTTGTTGTTCGACGTGAAGAACATCAATGGAGGGTATGTAGCGTTTGCGGGAAACAAAGGTGGATATATCACGATGGAAGGGAGTGTGAGCAATGGGATAGTGAGTTTTGAGCGGATATCGTATGTAAAACAGATAGACTACAATCTGTTGAGTGTCAGTCAAATATGTGACAAGAAATTTACTGTGCATTTTGATGACAAATCCTGCTATATCTTGAAACCGGGCTTTACAATTCCTAAGGAGTGGATAATGTTGAAGGCACCTCGCGTCAACAATCTATACATTCTTGATATGTCCAAGGCGATGACATCACAGGGGCAAATAACATGCTTTTTGTCAAAGGCGACTGAGAAAGAATCGATAATGTGGCACCGAAGAATGGGGCACATTCATCTGAAGAAAATGAATCAACTTGTGAGGAATGGACTTGTCGAGGGAGTAAATGTGAAACATTTCCATTTGAATGACAAGTGTGTGAGTTGTAAAAAGGGGAAGCAACACAAACAGTCCCACAAAGTGAAAAAGGTTAACTCTGTTGAGATGCCACTAGAGCGATTGCACATGGATCTTTTTGGACCGGTCAAGCGTCATAGTCATCTTGGAGAGCTTTACTGTTTAGTCGTCACTGACGATTACTCAAGATTTTCATGGGTGATGTGTTTGCAGAATAAAAGCGACACTTTTATGAATCTAAAAGTTCTGATCACTCGATTGGAGAATCTCTACAATGTGAAGATAAAGAGAATTCGGAGTGACAATGGGACGGAGTTCAAAAATGCCAAGATGGATGAACTTTGTGAAAACAAAGGAATACATCATGAATATTCGGCTCCGTACACCCCTCAACAGAACGGTGTTGCTGAACGAAAGAATAGGACTCTAATTGAAGCGGCTAGAACAATGCTTGCTGATTCAAATCTTCCAGTAATGTTCTGGAACGAGGCGATTTATGCAGCAAATTATACATTAAATCGGGTTTTAACAGTGAAGAAGTTTGGAAAAACATCTTATGAGCTGTTACACCGAAGGAAGCCGAATTTAGAGTATCTAGAACCTTTCGGGGCGCCTTGCACTATGTTGAATCCAAGCGAAAAGTTTAGTCCTAAAGCCGAGGAGGGTTACTTTGTTGGATATGCAACCCCGCTCAAACGGGTATACAACAAGCGAACTCGTCGTGTGGAAGACTGGGCTAACGTGGATGTTCAACGATATACTCAAAACATTCAAGGCACGGGTCCTGATTGGATGTTTGATTACAAAGATTTCTTTGAATCATTCAATCTAGATAGCTTGGTTGAAGAAGCTGTTATTCGATTACTTTACGAGTGTGAAAATGCAACAACTTCACCGTTGGTGCATCCGATCACCGTGAACCCCCTACCAGCTTCTAATGATACCAATGCTCCTATACAAGAAGAAGAGATTTTTCAAGAGGCTTCAACTTCATTAGACACTTCAGAATCTGAAGATGAACAATTTGAAGAAGCTATTCTAGATCAAGTTGAAGAACAGGAGGCACCGCCAGTGAACCCAACTCCAACTTCTAATGTGGCTTCATCATCAAATACGGGTCATGATCTGGATGCTGTAGAGAACTTGACTGTTCAGACGGGAGTGCAAGTACCTGATTATACGGAATCTCGGATTCATCGTATTCACCCGCTGGAGCAAGTTATCGGTGATCCTGGAAGTAGTGTTATGACCAGAGGGCAGCTTAAAAGCGTTAATACGCCAGAGAGTTTTGGTGCTTTAGCTTTATATGCCAAAATTCAACAATCTGGTAGTCAAAATGATTGGTCGTTTGCGTGTTATGTGTCGCAGGTAGAGCCAAGGACATACAAGGACGCTTTGAAGGATGATGCCTGGGTGGAAGCTATGCAGGAGGAGTTATTACAATTCCAGAAATTGGGAGTGTGGACGCTCACGGATTTGCCGCCGGATAGGAAGAAGATTGGCACCAAATGGGTGTTTAAGTGTAAGAAGGATGATCGTGGGGTAATTGTTCGTAACAAAGCCAGATTGGTCGTGCAGGGTTTCCATCAAATCGAAGGGATTGATTATAATGAAATCTATGCACCGGTAGCACGAATCGAAGCTATTCGGATGTTCCTCGCGTTTGCTTCTTATAAGAAATTCAAAGTTTACCAGATGGACGTGAAAAGCGCATTTCCGTACGGGAAAGTCAAGGAAGAGGTGTATGTCGGGCAGCCACCAGGCTTTGAGGACCCAATCCACCGGGATAAGGTCTACGTGTTGAACAAAGCTCTTTATGGCTTGCACCAGGCTCCGAGGCAGTGGTACGAGGAGCTAAGTACATACCTCATCACCAAAGGATTTAAGCGCGGCCTCGTCGATTGTACCCTCTTTACGAAAAAGACGGGAGATGACTTGCTTCTAGTACAGATATATGTTGATGATATAATATTTGGTTCAACTAACGAGCTTTAATGCAGGGAGTTCGAAATTGTCATGCAGGAAAAGTTCGAAATGAGCGCAATGGGGGAGATGCAGTTTTTCCTAGGCTTGCAGGTGGACCAAAGACCCGACGGGATCTTCATTCACCAGACAAAATATGTCTCTGACATCTTGAGCCGGTTCCAGATGGAGGACTCAAAGCCGATGGATACCCCGATTCAACCCAATCACGGGATTGGAGTGGACGCTAAGGGGGAGCTGACGGATCCTTTTACATACAGAGCAATCATCGGATCTCTGATGTATTTGACGGCGTCTCGACCAGATATTATGTACGCAACGTGTCTCTGTGCCCGCTATCAATCGAAGCCGAAACAAAGTCATCTGACGGCGGTCAAGCGTATCCTTAGATATCTGAAGGGTTGTCCCTCAAAAGGACTTTGGTACCCTAATGATGATAATTTTGATTTCATATCTTTTAGTGATGCAGATTGGGGCGGCTGTGACAAAGATAGCAAATCTACTACAGCTGGTTGCCAGTTTTTCGGGAGCAGGTTAATCACCTGGCAATGCAAGAAACAGACTTCCGTAGCACAATCTACCTGTGAAGCCGAGTACATTGCAGCCTCGAGTTGCTGTTCGCAAGTACTTTGGATTCAACAACAAATGGTGGATTACGGTTTGCAGTTTCTTAAAACTCCTATTTACTGTGACAACGAAGCCGCAATTGCATTAACTAAAAATTCGGAAAATCATTCTAAAGCGAAACACATCCGGATCAAATATCATTTTATCCGTGATTGTTACGCTAAGGAATTGATTGATATGATCAAAATACATACTGACTACCAACGTGCAGATTTGTTTACTAAAGCTTTTGATCGTTCACGCTTTGAATATCTTTTAAAAGTAAACAATATAAAGGAAAAACAGGACTAATCGGCACCTCGGTTTATCGCTTTTTAGTTTTTAGTTTTTATATTTTGCCAATTGGGAATTTCTCTTTGCTAATTGGGAATTTCTCTTTACTTTCATAATCCTCAAAGAAGTTGATGCTTTCGAAGGGATTGTAAAATCCTCAAAGAAGTTGATGCTTTCGAGTGGATTGTTTCTTTTTAATTTTGTTTTGTTTTTATTTTCAGAAAAATGAAAATCCAAAAATATGTTCTTTATTTTAGGGAGAGCCAGTTTATCAGAAAAGCCAAAAACAATATAAAATTCAAAAAAAAAAAACCTAAAAATTAGAAAATCAAAAATGATTTCCTGGTAAAACAGAGGAAATGATAGTACATCAGTGGGAATCTGATACAGGCTAAAGAATTGTATAGTTTATGAGGCGTGTGTTGATTACGTGTGATATGCTGATAGGCTTCGTAGACTAAATATTGCGTGCATTAGTGATACAAACATAACGAACTACGCGTTCGTGGCTGAACACCTCATGGGCATATGGTCTTAGTACCGTAATTTCGTTTGATAGGATTGCCAAAATCTGAGGTTTCGGGTTGTTATGTTATGGTTATCCGGGATATTCTGATAAACTTTTGTCGTATTGATTTACGGACCTAGTTTTATCAGAATATTTGCTAAAAGAGCTTAATCGCCAAAACCGGAAGTTACCGAATTGAGGAACTTTATGTTTTAATTGATCATAGATCATTATTACATCGTATTAATCATCTGATGCAAATAAGTGATTAATATCAGCCTCAACCTAGTGTATAAGCACATGTTACTCTGCTGCATTCATTTGCTGACCTGTACATCTCTGTGCTATATACTTTGTAACTTTTACGGATAACTCTGGCATAATCACGCGTTACGACGAAGCTTTGTGCAATTACTTGATACGGGAGTATGTCGTGTGTGTGGGCACCACATCGTGTTAGTCTAATACACTTAACTCGTATCATTTTAAAGCATTGCGTAATTGTCTGCATGTGAGCTTACGTGGACCACAATATCAGCAATTGCCGTATCACATACTGTTTCTAATGATATTATTAAACAAAAAGATCAACGCTGTGATCAGATTTCTCAGAAAACTGATATGATCCTCTGACCGGATTTCACAAAATGTTTACTGCTTTCATTTACTTTGATGCATTTTATTTTGTTGCAATTTTTGCATTTCTGCTTTATTTTTGATAACCGGGGATGCTTGATAGTCAATTTCTGAGATTTGACAACACCATCTGGGCTTTGTATCATTCTAAAAGTGAAAATTTGTGTTTTGGAAGCTTAACGGTTTGAAAAATGTTGAACGGGATTCGAATTTGTAATTTGGCAAAATTTTTCAAAATTCCATTTTACATTCGCCCTTAATTTGGGACGAATGTGGAGTTTTTGTTCACCTTCGGGTTGTTCTTTATTGGGCGAATGTGGCTTTTACCAAAAATTTCACTTTCGGGTAAAACCATTTTACCTTCGTGCCTTTCATTAGGGGCGAAGGTGGGAATTTTGTTCATTCGTCCAGTAGGAATGGGCGAAGGTGAAACCTTATAAATATGCCAAACCAGGTTCGACCATTCACTTCAAATTTTTCAAAATTTTCTTCATAACAGAACCTTGTTGGTCTTGATTCCTGTGATTGTGCATTTAATTCCCTCGTGTTTGCTGATCATTTTCATATAAAGATTACAGGTAATGGACACAGATTCAAGCCGGAATCCTCTGTTTCGTAACCGGACCTAGGGTTTAAGGGTTTGGGATTTTCAGTGATTCTTTGTGATTGATTTTGTTAGACATTCATCCCACATCAGTTTTAGGGGGAGAATGTGTTAGGAATTAGGTTATAAACAAGTTTTAATCACTGATTGATCAATAAAACAATATAAACCCTAAATTCGTTTGAAAACTGATGTAATATGAATGTTAAGGGAAATTGATGGTACACGATGCTTAGTCGGTCACTTTAGAACAGATTTGGATCAAAATTAAGGGTTAAAAACACAGTTTGAAAATTTTCAAATTTTGGGTATGAAACAGTTCTACCTTCGGTTCATTGAAATGGACGAAGGAGAATCAGAATGGACGAAGGAGACCTTAAACGGACGAATGTATCTTTTATTCAAAATTCTTTTACATTCGACCAAAATATTACACCTTCGGCCACAAAACCCTACATTCGACCAGTGTAATATGGGCGAATGTGGAACTTTGAAAACCTAAAATTTTGAATTTTTGACGATTTTGTGGTTTGACGTTTTATTTTGATTTTATCTTACAGATGGCTGAAGAACAAACAACCGTTGATATTCCTGTGGAGACTACAGTTGCTGATCCAATTCCACAGACTGTGCAAGAAGAAGGATCATCAAGCGGTAGCAAATGGCCGTTTGAGAAGACCCATAATTGTTGTGCGTATCTTGGAGATGTGGAGAAGAATGTGGAGTTCACAGAGATCATAAAGTTTTTGAAGAGATGTAGAGTGGTTTATGCTTTGGCCACACCAACGATTATCTACAAGGATATAGTTGAGGATTTTTATAACAACGCCAAGTATGATTACTTTGATAATCAGACTATCATCAGAAGCAAGATTCAAGGAATGGAGATGTTCATCACTGAAGCAGATATAAGAGAAGCTCTCCAGATCCAGTTTGAAACAAGTGAGGATCCAAGGGAATTGTCCTGGACTGAGCAGAAAGCATGTTTCCTGAGGATGAAATACAAAGGACCGATTACTGATGGTTCAATGTATAAAGGGAAACTGAGCGTGCAGTTCAAGTATTTTGCTCACGTCATCATTCTAGTATTTGGATGTGTTAGTGGTGGTTATGACGTGATGAGGAAGAGTTTAAGCTCGTTAATGGTTGCATTGACTCTCAATAAACCATTTAACGTTGCTGGGATGATCTTAGATCACATGTTGGAGATGTTGAAGGGTTTGAAGAAGAAATACTTCATGCTTTATCCTAGATTTCTGATGATGATCTTTGATCACAAATATCCAAACTTGAAGAAGGATCCAACACAGATACTTAACATGGATCATATGAATGTTAGAACCTTAGCAAGAATGAAAGGTTACAAAGGTGTGCCTGAAAATGAGAGACCACCTTACAGAAGGTTATTTGGAGCTTTGGCTAGAGAGGATTACATGGATCCTGGAAAGAATCTAGCAAGGCATCCTGACAGTGATAGTGACAATGATGATCCACTTGTTTATGCTGATGCAAGCACGAAGAGGAAAAGGCAAGTTGTCAATCCCGGAGCCAAAGGGAAGGGCAAGGGAAAGACAGATCAGGGAAGTTCAAAACAACAAGCGGTGAGGAAGAAGACTACTGCTAAGAAGGGTATGAGTTTGGTAGATGAGGAGTCTGTTGATTCGGAGGAAACGGAGACTGAAGAACAATGGGATTCGGATGCAGAAAATGTCCGGACTACCAAACAAAAGGCCACTTTGGTTGGTGAGTCTGAATCACTGAATAGATCAATAGAAGAAGCTCAGAAGAGTAAGCAGTCTGTTGATGCTGAGGATGAAGGGTTGACTGTTAATTTGGATGAATTGAATGAAGGTGAAACAGTTGTAGTGAATTTGCCCAAGCCCAAACACAAATCTATGGCTAAGAAGACAAGTACTAAGCAACTCAGAGAGAAGGAGTTGAACTTATTGTTGAAAGGAAAGAGATTACCAGATGCTGGAACATCATCTAAACAATCTTCACCAGCTGCCAAGAAACAAAAGACTAAGGAGGCTACAACATTACCAGTGGATCAATTCAATATTGCCCTGGATAATGTTCTGAACATGTTTACACAGCCTCAGAAGGAAAAAGAAAGTGAGATTGAGCCATCTAAGTCTAAGTCCAAATCTAAAAAGATCACTGTGGATGATAAAGTGATGAAGCAGATGAATAAAAGAATGGACGATATGATGAAGATGCTTGTGGCTCAACAAGCTGAGATTGCCAAGTTTAAGCAAAATGAAGAGAAAATGCTTCAGATCGTTGTTGCTTCTAAATCTAATCAAGATGAGATAGATGAGAAGGTAAAGAAGCTTGAAGCAAAGAATCAGAAGCTTGAAGGTAAAGTTCTGAGAAATAAGAACAGATACAAGGCAATTAAAGAAGATAACAAAGAGCTGAAGGCTGAAAACAAACGCCTTAGTGATCTGATTGATGATTTGTATAACATAGCACCCAAGCTGAAGGAGGGTGAAGAAGATACTGAGAAAGAGGTTGAACAAGTAGATTTTGAACCATCTGAATCTGATAAAGAGGAGGATGAGGATGATGAGAATGAAGAATCGGATAAAAGTGATGATGAAGATGATAACAATGATGATGATGATGATGCTGAAGGTTCAGGAAGTCAAAAGGATGATGATAGTAGTAGCAGTGATGACAATGATGGAGGAGATGATACTGCTAAGTTCACATTTGAGAAGAGACCACCTTCTAAGAAGAAGAAAGACACAGGTGAGTCAAGTTCTAAGAAAAAGGGAGAGAATGTTGATGATGAGACTGTGTTCTGGAATGAGAAGGTGAGGTCCTTATCTGATGATGCAAAACAAGTTTACAAGGACATGTTAGAGAAGAGAGAGTGGACTATTGAGTTCACAGGTCGTTTTGCAGAAATATTCCAAACAGATGATATGAGATATGAATTGGAATATAACGATCCTGATCTTGAAGAGGGGGAAGTACCTGCTTCTGTGGCAAAGGAGATACTAGATGGTCTTGCACAGAGAGTAGGGAAAACATTTGAAGAATTCATTGTTGATGAGTCGATTCCACCTATTCCTGAAAAGGATGTTGGAACTCACTCTGATGATAAAGAAACCCCTGAGTTTGAGGAAGTTGAGATAGAGGATATTACACATGAGGAATATCCACAGTACTTCAGACAAAATGATGAAGACGTGGTGTTTCCTGATTTTACTGAAAGGCATAATACGTCTGCTAAAAGAAAGGCAAGGAAAAGAAGTGCTGAGTTTGTTGAGAAAGTACTTGGAGCTGATTTGCCAGAATCTTCAAATAAATCTGATGAGTTGAAAGAGTATTTGAAGAAATTAAGATTGATGGATGAAAACCGACCAAAACCTGAAGCTCAAGGAAACTTCTATAGGTTTCATAATGCAAAGTTCAGAGGAAGAGCTCTTGGGTGGACATACTTGAGCAGGCTGAAGTGTCTAGCTGCCAAGTGGGAATCAGGAATCTTGTATTTCTACAGATTCATTGATTTGCTAACTCTACCGTACTGGGCGGTTAGAGATTTATGCAGATTCCCTATGTCTGGTGCTTCAGTGAATAATACTCATGTTGGTTGGTGTGCAGACAAATTGGTTTGGGAGAGTAGGACGAGATGGAATAGATTCAAGCCTCAATATCCCCGGAGGAAAGTTCACAGGGATGTTGATCCCAGAACCAAGTTGAAAAGGGTTACCTTGATATATAAGGCACCTGAAGTGATGAGAAAGATACCTTTGATGCCTATGCCTCAACATTTCAGTGCTGACTTCATATTTTGGTATTATGATTGGAGGAAGGCAGAAGCTGTGATTGTGTTGAGAGATGGAAAGGATAAATACAAGCATGTGCATGTATTTGATCCTATGTGGCTGATAAATTGCACCTTCGAAGACATCATCATGTTATTCTATAATCCGATTCATCATGAGCCAAACGATGCAGATCAAGCAAGGAAATACACACAAGTTGTGGGTGTTTGCTTTGCTTATGACATTAACGCTGGAAGTAATTTGGAAGGGAAGCTTGGCAAGAAGGTGAAGATGGCTAATGTGTCAAAGCCGGCTAAGAGAAAGTTAGAGCCGGAGATGACGAAAGAACAGAAGAGTATTCTTAGAATCAAGCTGTTGAACAAAGCCATGGACGAAGATAGGAAAAGATCTAATCAATAGTCGAGGGGGAGTTTGTAGATGCCGTTTTGCGACTAATGATTAGATACTAACATGTGTTAAGGGGCGAAGGAAAGAAAGAATGGGCGAAGGTGAATAGCTATGGGCGAAGGTAGTTTTGTACATGGACGAATCTGGAACAGACTGATCAGAAGAACACATTCGACCAATAGCATTGGGCGAATGTGGAAAACTGTTACATTCGACCAGTGACTTTGGGCGAATGTGCAGACATTATAAATAGATTTTGGGTTTTTGTAATCTAGAAGGAGTCATTCAGTGTGTGTGTTTTAGAGGTGTGTTTCAGAGTGTGTTGAGAGTGTTTAGAATTGGTCTAGATTAACTGTTATCAAGTTGTAACCAAGTTTATTGAAAAGTTAATCTATGAAAAGCTTTTAAAATGACTTTGATTGTGTTTTGATTGAGTTTATATCAGTTTGTTCTAAGCTAGGGTTTCCGCACCTGGTTTAGCAACTTGTATGATCGTATAATCCTGTTTTCGTGTCGAGTTCTCCCTCTACATATATCAATAAGCTCCATCTCTTCTTTATTAATCTGAGCATAGTCTTCCTGGGTTAGATTCCCAATATGAAAGCAACGATCATTTTGCACGATCGTTGGGGATTCCGCACCCTACGGTTGGTATTCGTGAGATAATTGGTATCAGAGCATAGGTTCGATTTCACGATTACAAATTGATTTAAATTGGTGAAAACAGATCTGAATTCAGTTGTAAAGATCAAAACCCTAGAAATTTTGAAACTTTTCATAAAAACATGGTTTTTGATTAAATTGGAGTTGAATTCGGTGTTGATTTCAAAAATTCTTTCACAAAAACTTGTCTAGAATCAATTCCGCACAAAACCTATCCAAAATCATTACATTTGGTGAAAATTTTGTCAAAAATCGTTCAGATTCGTGTTCTTGAGGGAGAAAATGATGAACAGGTCTGCACATTCGCCCCTTTCAGAAATTTTTTGAGTACGAGAGGGCGAAAGTGGACTTTTTAGGGCGAACCTGGAGATTTTCTGGGCGAACGTAGGAATTTTCAGGGCGAACCTAGGACTGTTGTGTTGTTATTTCCACATTCGGGTCTAAGTTTTCACCTTCGATTCATCGCGCGGGCGAAAGTGGAAACTAAGTGGACGAAAGTGAAACATTTCGGGCGAACGTGGAAAGGGATTCTGGATATTTTACATTCTGGTCATTATTCTACATTCGGGGGTTACTGTTTGGGCGAAAGTAGGTTCATACAGGGGAGAACGTAGAATTTAGGTTCATACAGGGTTACTGTTTCAGAAAATTTTTGAAATATTTTTTTGTTGGAAAAATGATGAATTACTTGACCATATCAAGAACGGATGAGCAGATAAGAGCTCTGATAGAAGCTGAACAACAACAATTACAAAGACAAAATTCTCAAGTTGACAACATTTGGGGATTTCCAAAGACACCGAAACCAACTGATGAAATGGTACATGTTAACAAATGTGTTAACAATGAAGGTGTTCAAAGAAATGTTGTGTGTTTAGTCAAACAAATGGGAAATTATATTTCCAGTGAATTGTCAGGGAGTGTCTTGAGTTCTGATACAGATTCAGAACAAAGTGAATCAAATGGTGATGCAAAATCTGATAATAGTAATGAATCAGAAGCTGAGGTAAGATCTAGTGTTGAGTGTGCTAGTTGTTCTGAATGTGTCAAGTTGAAACATGAATTGATGACACTTATTAAGGATAAACAGAACCTAGCAAATGAGCTAGAAAATTGTCAAAACCAAAATAAAGTTTTTGAAAAGAATGAAAAAGATTTGTTAAATAAAATTTAATCTTTAAAGAAAGAAATGATAGAAATGAATAAAAGCTTTTCAATAAATAACACCACATCAGAGTTGAAAGACACAACATCTTGTGTTTATGTTTCAAACTTTGAGGTGAAGTCCGATTCTAGTCAGAAAATTGAAAATGTGGTAGTCACTTCAGAACCTGAGTCTGTTGAGAAAACCATATTTAAATTTCCTGATGGAATGGAAGGATCCTATATGTTGGAAGGACATGACAAGTTGATTCTCGATAAAGATTTTTCAATTGATAATATCGAACAATTTTTACTCAAATGTATATATGTTGATAATATCGATTTGCTAAATCAATTTAGAAATCAATTTGATCATCTTCATTTTGAACTAAGTCCTAACCAACATGAGAATAAAGAGGATCCAAAGAAAAATGTTGAAAATAAGATAGGTTCTAAAGTAAAAGGACCAAAACCAAACAAATCGAAAGGAAATGATCAGATGAAAAATTCTCATCAAAAGAATTCAAGAAATTTTTCATCTAGATCATTTGACTATTATGATTATTCATATAACTCTCGATTTGATGGTTATTGGGGAGACAACTCACCACAGTATTCTCATCGTTATGTTGAACGGAGAAGCTGCTTTGAATGTGGTGAAGTTGGTCATATTGCAGCTCATTGTCCCTATTGGTATTGGGATGAAGGGTATGCATGTGATTTTGAAGAGTATAGGTCTTGTTATAACTGCGGAGAGTGTGGGCATTTAGTTGCTGTATGTCCGTATGTTAAACAGAAAAAGACCGAAGTGAAATTTGCTAAAATTCAGGCAATGTCAGAAAGCCTGTATTCCCAAAACCAATCAAGAAGCAAAAGGGGAAACAGTTTGTTGTGTATGACAATCGCAACAAAATTGCCTTGAATAAAAATGGAGATTGTGGACGGGTTGCTAAGGTAAGGGGGAGTTCTAAGGCTAAGCCTAAGAATAACTCTAAACCTGGGTCTTCATCAGTTAAGTCTGAGAAGATTCCAAACAAAGTTCAGAAGCAGGTTTCAAATAAGAAATCTGTAGAGTCAAAAATGAAAACAATTTCAACAAAATCTAAAATAAACTCTGAACGTGTTTGGAAACCCAAATCACTGTCTAAATCAATAGCAATTTCTACTTCAAATCAATCCATTGAAAACCCAATTGATTTTTCAAAAGGAGAATGGATTGATGTTCCAAGGATTGATGACCTTGGACGACCCATCATTGTGAAGGGATGGGTACCTCTCTCGTGCTAATTGTTTAATAAGTGTGCAGATTGTTCCAGACAGACCTATTAGCTGTTCTTTGATAGTTGATAGTGGAGCATCTGTATACAAGCTATTTATTGGAGAGGTGAAGGTCAATGAAGGGATATTGAAGAATGAAAACATGATTTCAACAGAGAGGAGAGTGTTTGTAGTCTGTTTCCAACTTGTGAAGCCGGAAAACATTGCAATCTCATGCAATTGCTCTCAGGTATTGGATTTTTACAACAGATACGACAAAATGGTTTATTCTAAACTCTCTTATCTTTGATAATGGTTTGCTATTTGAATGAATTTAATGAGTCTAGTAATCTGAGTGAAAAATGGTTTTTGCAACTCAATGAGTAAACCGCATCGGATATCATCTTATTTTGTTTTTCCTCAAAAAGTTTAAAAAATCCAAAAATATGCTTATTTTTAGATTTTTAGGGGGAGAAAATTTCAGAAAAATCAAAATAAAAAAATAGAAAATCAAAAATGAGTTTTCCTGGAGAAAAAGAGGAGATGATAGTACATCAGTGGACTGTCAGACTACTCTAAAAACAAAAATGAATTGATAAACATTGAGTAGCCACTACAATTATATATTGGTAGGCTTGAAATCAGAGTTTAAAGTTCAGTATGGTGATATAAATTTAAAATCAATAACTGATAATCATGTGGATCAACGTATCGTTGGCATATGGTCTTAGTACCGAAATTTCGTTTGATAGATTGCCAAAATCAGAGGTTTCGGGTCATTATATTGAAAGTTATCTGGGGATGGCCTAACTGATCTTTTGCTGTATTGATTTACAGACCTAGATTCAGTTAGGGTATCTTATTAAAAGAGCTAATAAAGCCAAAACCATAAGTTACCGAATGAGGAACTTAACATGTGTGATGATAATCAAAGATTATCTAATGCATCGTATCAATACAATGATGAAAGTCATGTATGATATTAGTCCTCACCCTGGTAGAGTGCACAAGTCGCTTTGAAGCATTAATTTGCTGACCTGTCACCACTGTGTCTCATACCTTGTAACTAACGGATAACTTCAGTATAATCACGCGTTACAATGAAGCTTTGTGCAATTCTTGATACAGGAATGTGTCGCGAATGCGGGGACCATAGATTACTCAGTATCTAATATTACCATAACATATCTAAAGTGCTGAGCAATGAATGATGATTTTGAGTTTAAGTGGACAAACATACTGGTAATGGTTGTAGGATGCTCAATGATAAAAAAAAAAAAAAACAGAAAATTGATCAAAAGAGTTGTGACTGACGGTTTCAATACTGATATGATCCTCTTACTAGAAAATTCACAAAAATATGTTGAATTTACTTTTATGCAATTACATTTGAAAATTCAAAAAGATTTTTGGTGAGTTTTAGCATAAACTTTGAAAAATCAAAAAGTTTTGTTTCAATTTTATTTTCGATAACCGATGTTGGGATACTGAATGTGAAGGCTCAGATACTTAAGAGTTGAAATAGATTACAATTTTCAAGTTTCTGGTACATATTAAAAATGCTTTATAGTTCAGGGGGAGAACTATTGAGGGTCAAAAGGAATGTGAAGAGTACTTCCGAGATATTTGTCGTGTCTAACGCCGGTTGTAGTTTGTGCAGTTTTTAGTAAATTTTTCTGCAGAATCAAACACAACAGGTGCATTATTCAAGACTCATCGACAAAGTGTGTAACTGAACAAGACCCAAACCTGAACATCAAGATTACCAGAACAACATAAGTTAGTAAGAGGTTAAAGAAATGATGAAGATTGAAGAAATCAAGATTATCGTCTATCTTCATCCCTGGATCAACAAATGACAAATCCAAGATTTCTTGAGTCTGTCTGAGATTTCAAAGCTTATTGGAGAGATAGATAGGAACTTCGACACAAACGTGCATGAAGATGGAAAGCTTTCAAGTCGTTCAAGATGATGAGATCAAGACTTGAAGAATTGATAACTTTCTGATTTGGTACATCACTAGCTAGGTCCAAGGGGGAGATTGTTAGTGCATTATTCATGTATGTCCCTAGCTAGTGATCCGGTACTGAATGTCGGAGGTTCAGATAATCAGAAAACGACCAAGACTTAAACATGAAGACACATTCGACCAAACAGGAAGGGCGAATGTGGAATAATATAGGTCAAATGTAGGTTGTCTTGGGTCGAATGTAAAAGAGGTTGATATGAAAGGCTACATTCGCCCAGTAGAAAGGGGCGAATGTGGAAAAGGTTCCACATTCGACCATATGAAAGGGGCGAAGGTGGAAGCCTATATATAGGGAAAGTTAGTTATTTTGAAGGTAGAGTTTTGAGAGTTCGTTATCATTTGAGCTATTCCCTAGTGTGTGAGTGTGTGTTTTTCTGTGTATTAGGTCTAAGAGTTCAATTGTAAACATCTTGATTTGATCTAATACAAAGATTAAAGTTATGGAAATTGCTCGGTGATTCGTTATCTGTTTTCATCACGTTCGATTACGTTTATTTCTGAATCATTTTGCACGATCGTTGGGGATTCCGCACCCTACGGTTGGTATTCGTGAGATCACATTTCTTGATTACGATCCGAAACGAATTCTCAGATAGGTAACTTGGTTTTGAGATTGACGTTTTTGGTAATTTGTGTTAAATGGATTTCGGTTACCTTGTTGAGCTGGCTGAGTGCATTCTCTCTTGAAATGACCTTTTCCACCACAATTGAAACAAGTAACTTTGGCTTTGTTGAAGCCATATGTGGTGTTTGGTGAAGTTGTCAAATCAGTTCTTCTCATCTTCTCAACAAACTCAGTTGCTCTTCTCATAACACCAGCAAAAGCCCATTGTATATCAATAAGCTCCATCTCTTCTTTATTAATCTGAGCATAGTCTTCCTGGGTTAGATTGTTGTTCCCAATATGACTAGCTACCAAACCATTTTAAGAAGCAACCATTGCTGAGACCATAGCAACGTGTTGCTGAGCAACCTCAACTGTCACATTGTTCATGTTGGATGTCTCCAACACTATTGGACTTTGACCTGATTGATTTTGATTCATCTGAGGAATGTAAGATTGTTGTTGAGCTTGATTCATGTTTGCTATGTAGAATGCTGCTTGTTGCATTGGTGAAATAGGTGAAACGAAAGAATTTGTGTATGATGACTGTGGTGGTGTATATGATGGTGGTGTGTAAGATGAAGTTTGAGCAAGATAATTGATTGGGTTTTTGGGTGGTTCCATAACACTTGAAACACAAGCAATATGAGGAGCGACTGTACCACCAACACTCGAGCTTGCCACACTAGAAGATGTACCCGCATGATACAATTCTGGGTTCTGAGGAATTTGTGATCTCTTTGCTTTCCTCTTCTCTTCTAGCTCTTTGTTCTCTAATTTATGAATCAACTCATTGATCGTCCAGTACTTATATGTATCCTTCTCCTTTAACACCTCAATATGTTGATCCCAATACGGTGGTAACGAATCAGCAAATTTATCCACCAAGTCTGACATTGGAATCTAAATCTCATAGTTGGACAACTCGGTTAACAAATGACAATATCTCGGAGTTAGCTCCTTCAGAGTCTCATTTCCAACATAACTGAAGTTCTCAAATTCCTTCTTCAACTCTTCTATCCTCAACCTTCTGGTTTTCTCATTTCCATCGTGACGATTCTTCAACATATCCCACAGTTGTTTGGAAGTAGTACAAGATCCAAACTAGTGTAGAAGATCAATAGTAATAGCTTGAGTTAGTTGCGAATACGACTTTTTCTCCACCGCAAACTTCTTCTTTTCATCTTCAGCTAAACTCTCAGGCGGAATCGGTTCACCGGTATTCTCCAACACTGGTGCAACGTATCCCTTAACAATCATCTGCCACGCCTCAGTACCTTCAAGTCCCATTCCTTCCAAATGAATTTTGAACTTTTTCTGCCATTGATTGTACTCTTGCATCTCCATCAGCTTCGGTGGTCTATTCCCACTATCTGAGGACAAATCATTTATTAGAGTAGATATAGCATTTGTAGTTTGAGTGTGTACCACAGCTGCTGCTACACCCCAGTAATCAGTCATTGGTTGTCGTGGTGATTGAGCAACATTCTGTGGAACCGAACTAGTCATAGCTAGATAACTGATTGGATGTGATGGTTGAGTATTCGACTTCTGAGCAGCTACAGTCCAAGGGTCCATGGTAACTTGTTGTTGTGTTGTACCAGGCCTAGGTCTTGTCGGAAATCCCCACATATCGTCTTTGAAGTTGGAAATACGAAAACACTTAGAAAAATATCAAACAAATTCTACGTTCGTCCTTCTCTGAGTAGACGTGGGTACGAAAGTGAAAAACATTCAGATTCGACCCTAAGTGATGACACGAATGTAGAAAATGAACAGACAAACACACTTTCGACCAGACAAATTCCACTTTCGACCTCGCGTTGGGTCGAATGTACCAAACTGATTCGAATGTGAAAACACAACACAAACAACTTCCAAGTTCGGCCAAAAACTATCACCTTCGACCAGAAATAGCTAGGTTCGACCACTAAAAACACACTTTCGACCCTTTCTCTCTAGGTTCGACATGACCCATTTGAAAAACGGTTATTCTTTGAAAATCAGTTATTTTGATCCCAATTTTTCAAAAGTTGATGAATTTTGATGATGTTTATCAGGTTTTGCTTCGGAGTTGATTTGGAACAACTTTAATGAATCGAATACTTGATTTATCCATGAAATCTCATCCAAATCATTCAATTTTCATAAAAAACCATTGTTCTTTGAAAACAGAAAAATTTTGATCAATTTTAGGTCCAAATCAGTTCAAAAACTATCAAATTGTAGTTGTATGGTCTGTATAGGCTCTGATACCACTTTGTAGAGGATCATTTTTTCAAAAACAAATTAGTTTGATCATACAAGTATACTAATCTAGGTGCGAAAACCCTAGATCAGTTACAATATGATAGTTATCGAATCAAACAACCAAATTCACCTTTTCAATATCCATTTTCATTAATTACTTGTCAAAAGATGTTAACAATAACGTTTACAAGTCAAACACACAGTTTCAGAATAAACACAAACCCAAAAGAGCACCTAGACTGAACACACTCACTCAAATAACAAAAGTTACATCATGAAATAAACTTCAAGCTTATATAGGTCAGCAGGTTCACCCTTTTTACTAGGTCGAATTTGGAAGTTTTCCACATTCGCCCCTTTATACAGTACGAATCAGGAACCTGTTAGTCTTCAGTCTACATTCGCCCTTCCATATCTACATTCGACCTTATAAATTCCTACGTTCGCCCCTTCGTTTTTGTCAAAACAACTTTTGATTTGCAATCCAAAGCACAAGTCGCACATTATGCACTAACAAGTAAAGAACTGTAAGACTAACCACCATCTACCTGGTGCCCGTGCCACCAATCATCACCACCGCCACCAGGTGGTGGCGGCGCCCCTGCACCGTCTCCGTCTGGCCAAGGTCGATAATATCGTTCATCAGATAAAAAAATAGAACCCACATGGAAATCATGATGTACTGCGATTAGAAATAAAAATTATTAGTCACATTATTATATGTAATAAATGAAGTAAAAATAGTAAACATTGGTTTATTATAATAAATGAAATCATCAACAGTTAATGTTTTTTAATTACACTCCATGTCGTCATAATCGGGATCGTCCTCGTCATAATATGTCCCAGCATCAGCAAATTCACTGTCGTCATTGTTCGAGGCATCAACTTCCATTACATTCTCACCCTCAGTAGCATTAGAAGATATGTTTTGAATGTATTGGCGGAAGTTAATAATTAGGCCAATATTAGATGAAAAGTTATTGTGAACGACGTCAAGATCTCGCCTAACTCAGTGTCTACGTTTTGAACATTCTTGAGTTGTGGTGGTCGATCCCAAATTCGCCGGTGATTAACATTTTCGACGACCCACCTATGTTTATTATTTTGGTTTCCTCGAGATGGTTCTTGGATGTAGAACACTTGTTTGAGTTGCCGGGCAAATATGAGCCGATCTTCTTTGTCCCATTCGTGTTCTGTGCTGGTACTGGTGATATTAGTTTCATATGTAACACCCACTCGAGTATCTTACCACTTGCACTGAAATAGGATAGTTTTATACCCATGAAGATAACCGATCTCAATAATCTCTTCTAATAGGCCATAATATTTCTCATCGTTCTCTCCCTCCACCATGACCCCTGAGTTTTGCGTTGCACGTTTTGCATCACGTGAAGCCACCATAAACCTAACACCGTTGACTATGCAACCGGTGTAAGTCTTGGCCATTAATTGCGCACCCAATGAAAGAGCATATAACTCTGGGTGGAATTCTGAAGAACTTTCTTTCTTCATCTTATAGACCTAACAAATTTAAAATAATATTGTTTGTTATATATGCATTACCTAACAAATATATAGTAACGAGTGTTATATATGTATTACCTTGTGTTGAAACCAATTTGAAAATTTAGTTTTAATTTCATCTTTGGGATGTGTAGATTTGAATTCACTACATTGAAGAAAATATATAAAAGCAAGAAAAATTAGTCTTAATTATATCTTTGGGATGTCCGGTAAATATATAAAGGATATGAGCACTTACTTCATGTAGCCCCTGACTTCTTCGCAGTTATCGAGGACAAACCATTCTATCTTGAGTTTGTCGTCAACTGAAAGTAGCTTGTCATTCGTTGCACTGGTCGGGTTGCATTGGGACTCAAACACCCATAACTTTCTTTTTTCTACAACAACGTCCTCATTTCCCTCCGGCTGATTTAACTTAGTCTTAACAATTTGCAGGTACATTGAGCAGAATGTTAGAGCTTCTACAGCTACATAACCTTTAGCTATACAACCTTCTGGCCTTGACGGGTTTTTAACATAGTTTTTCAGTTTTTTTCATATACCGTTCAAAGGGATACATCCATCTCATATAGACTGGACCACCAAGAATCGTTTCATCGGGTAAATGCATAACTAAATGAACCATTATGTCAAAAAATGCTGGAGGATAGATCAACTCTAACTTGCACAAGATCATAAGAATGGCATCCCTCGCTTTCTTCATATCTTCCACTACTAGTGTTCTGGAGCAGAGCTGTTTAAAGAACGCACAAAGGTCTACCATTGGTGTATAAACATCTTTGCCCAAAAATGCTCTAACCCTAATCGGTATCAATTTTTGCATGAGAATATGACAGTCATGTGATTTCAAACCAGTAATGTTAGTATTGTTATCTGTCACCCTCTTACTAATATTAGATCCGAATCCATCTGGTAGTTTAACATTTTTTATAAACTAACTGAAACTCTTCTGGTCAAGGAGGGTGAATGAGTATTTTGGGTGTGGGCAGGTCCACTTGGTTCCCTTTTTTTCAACCATTGTGTCTTTCGAATTTCAGCTTCTCTATGTCTTTTCGTTAATTTGTGTTGTGTTTCATCTTGTCATTCATCAAAAGAGTACCAAGCAAGTTGTCGCACACATTTATCTCCATATGCATAACATCTAGTTGTGCTTCAACTACAGAGAAGACAACACTCTAATTCAAAACATATGCTTCTTTTGGACCAATTCAACTCGAATTCTTCCCGATTAGGGTTAGCACCTCCAAATTTTGGATGCTTGCCTGGTAGGCGATTGAGTACAAGAGCATGTTGAGCATCTATGTCAAAAGGACTAAACTGTCTCGCGGGGGGGGGGGGGGGCTCTTGTCTCGGGTTCCCCGTTAAACTTTTAACTTTTTCTCCAATGATGGTTGGCATCTAAGAACGGCCGATGAACAACATACACGCATTTATTTATTACACGTACTGAAGGGATGTCTTCGTTGCAAGTCGGGCATGCTTTGTATCCTTGCCCGCTCCAACCTGATAGACTGCTACGAGCTGGAAAGTCATTTACAGTCCATAACAACGCCTCCTTCATTGTGAAGTGAGTGTTTGTCGCAGCGTCTTTAACACGTACACCTGTCTGCCAAATTTCCTTAAGCCATCCACCAACGGCCTAAGGAAAACGTCCATGTCCTTCCTAAGGGATTTAGGGCCAGGAATCAGCAAGGTCAACATAAATGTTGACTCTTTCATGCATAGCCATGGAGGCAGATTGTACGTGGTGAGTATAACCGGCCAAGTGCTTTGAGTCGTTCTTTTGTTGCCGAAAGGATTAAAACTGTCAACTGCAAGCCTAGGCGAACATTTCGGGGTTCCCTCGAGAAGTTAGGGTACCTTAGATCAAAGTCCTTCCATGAAGATCCATCAACCTGATGACGCATAATACCATCTTCTGAGCGTTCGGTACTGTGCCATATCATATCATATCTTTTGTTGTGTACCTTGAGCCATAAAAGCCTCGTAGTCTGGAGGTCAAACGAAAGTATCGTAACACCTTGTGAGGTACCTTTTTGCCATTTGTGTCTTTATTTACCTACCGACTCTCATTACAACAGGATAATTCTGCAACGACTGTTGTTCTTTCCAGAATAGAGCACAGTCCCATTTACACACGTCTATCATCTCATATCCCAAACCAGTCTTCCTTAATATCTTTTTGGCTTTGTAATGCGAAGGGGGGACCTTGTTACCTGCTGGAAGCACAGACTGGAAGAACCCGAGAAGCTCATCAAACGAATTATTTGTCCATTTGTGCCTTACCTTCATATTCATAAGCTTTGATATAATGTCAAGGGAGGAATAATCAGTACACCCAAGATATAATTCTGATTCGACTTCATCTATCAAGGCTTCAAACTCATCACGAACATCACTACTCTCTGTATCCGAGCCCCCTTCGTTAAGGTCTGTATCCTCTTCCATACGCTCCCCTATAAAGTCTTCGATAACGTCATTCATATCGCTTTTTCCCCTAACCTCATCTACAACTACATGAGACGACCTAATTGAATTTTCACCGTGATAGATTCACATCGTGTAATCCTTATCGAAACCATTTATACGAATATGAAATGTCATTATTGTGAAGTCTATGAAGTTAGAATTATTACACTTTCTACACGGACATCTAATCGTTCCAAATGAGTGGACGAATGGTTTGGAATACTCAATGAAATTGTCAATTCCTTTTTCGTACTCAACGTCCAAACGGTTCTATAGTTTAGTTCAACTTTTATCGCTCGACATTATAATGTGACTAAAACATAATTTGGGTTTAAGGCACGATAATTTAAATGATACATATTATTGACACCTAAAGGGTAGGCTGCGAAACCCACTTTTTGAATACCTTATCTCATATATGAATGTGTATTACATGATTGTTTGTTTAAGAAAATATTCGGCAGCATTTCGCCTTAGTCCCCAAGTATATAATATAAATATATACCCAAGGAGCAAAGAGGAAACGCCAACCAAATATTTCAAAAACAAACAATCATGTAGTACACATTCACATCCTAAATGAGATAAAGTATTCAAAAACCAGTCCCAAAACGGGGACTACCCGAAATTAATTACTAAATCAATTTTGGGTGGGTATTTCTAAGCTAACTATGTTTTAAATGAGGATTAATTTTCGGGCATGTCTTTCTAGTCTCAATATGTATTAACATACACATACTTACATACATACACATATACATACTTACAAACATACACATATACATATTTACAAACATACACGCATACATACTTACAAACATACACACATACATACTTACAAACATACACGCATACATAGTTACATACATACACATACACATATACATACTTACAAACATACACGCAGACATACTTACAAACATACATGCATACCTACATACTTACAAACATACATACTTACGTACACTCATATATACAAACATAATATTGTTTTTTTAGAAAAATGTACATACATAATATATATACATAATATAATTTGTAAAAAAATATATATAATATAATTTGTAAAAATATATATACATAATATAATTTGTAAAAAAAATATACACACATAATATATTTTTGTAAAAAATTACACATAGAATATATTTTTTTTTAAAATCTACATACATAATATATATATTTTTAAAAACTATAAATACGTACCTACATATTTTTAAAAAAAAAATTGTAAATTATATAGTTTTTAAAAAATATACATATTTACTTACATATATCTTTTATTTAAATATATATACATAATATATTGTTTTAAAAATAAATATACACACTTTAATATAGATATACATACCTAAATACACACATACATACCTATTTACACACATACAAACCTATATACTAACAATATAAAGTATAAATACTAAAAAAAAAAAATTAGCGGCGACTACTAACCAGTATTAGCGGCGAATCTTCAGCTGGTTGGGTAGATTGAAGCTTCCTACAACTCATATTATTATAAAATAAAAAAAAATTAAACATACTTCAAGAAAAAACAAAAAAAATAAGAAAAAAAAACTCACCCTACGGTCTGGGAGAGGAGTGGCCGGTGTTGTGTTGTTCTGGTGGTGGTGGCTGGTCCGGTGGTGGTGTGGTGGTTCGGTGGTGGTGGGGTCCGAAGGTGAGTGGAGGATTTAGGTGGTGGTGGTGGTGGTGAGATGAAGAGAGGGAGAAAGAGGAGAGCGAGAGAGAGTCGAGAGAGTAGTGAGAGCGAGAGATTGAGCAGAGAGGGAAAAGCCGCTAATACTAAAAAAAGTGTTGCCGCTAAAACCTAATAGTACGATAAAGTTCCGACCATTGGATCTGCTTTATGATCAATGGGGAATATTGATTTTGACCTTTAGCAGCGATACCTAGGCAGGTCGCCGTTAAAGGTGTCGCCGCTAATACTCGATTTTCTTGTAGTGAATATATTAGTTTCTATCTTTGATTTACATTTCGAACCCTTATTAGAAGGTGTGTAAAGCCATAGATAGCTAGGCATAGGTGTTACTTCATTTGTAGCCGCTGGTATTCACGATTCCTTATAATATTGAAAAGTGTGAAAAATGACAATCGTATTTACTTGTTAAATATTACTTATTGTCTTTATAATTTGACTTGTTTATTGCACAATTGAGGTTTTCCCATGTTTCTCACTTAGCCACCTTTATAATTTATACAAATTTAAGAAACTAAACTCCAAACATACAATTAATAACGGAAGAAAAAACAATAATGTTACCCATTTACGACATCGTTTTAGTTGTTGTATGCATGACGCATGTGCAGTTGTGCTGCTTGACGTTTGTTTAGAAAAGAAAAGTCATTTTAGAATGCATGGACTTTTACATAGTTGCTCATATGTGACATTGAACCTGGACCAGTGCACATCAATTTATTGACTCAAAAGCTATTGATCTCATCTGTCATTTATTTACGATCAATCAAATCCCAAACGTCGCAATTAACATTTTCATCGCAGCAGTTGCCACGTTTCGTTTAGTTTAAGCTCATGCCGGCTGCTTATTAATAAAAACAAAAATTAGAAAATTATTTAAACAAATGTTGGGTGTCAAGGGTGGTTTTTAGAGTTGTAGGTAGGGCTTGATAATGAAGCATAAACTTTAGAAAATATGACGATTAATATGCTTGTTAGTTTTCAAGATTGTGATATTAAACGTTAATTAGTTAGCTTATATATACGGTATAGAATGGAGGACCTAGGGGCTTCATTGTGTCAACAATATCACCCAAGCAATGAAATAAAGCCCCCAAGGACAATAGCGTCCCACCATCAACCTATTGGATGGCCATGGGCCACCACCATCAACATGTTGCCTGTTATGATGCTAAGGTGGAGGGGGTGCGTGACCATACCAGGTAGCCTTTGTACGGTGAGAAGCGAATTAAAAATGTAAACAGAAATATTGAAGAGCATGAATAACCCGATTGTTTAGTCTTAACTTTTGGGTAACTGAGTTTTTTGGTTTAGTTTTTGCTACAAACATTACAATTAGTGTCGGCTCAACCTTATTTGGGGTATATATGTTTTTTTTTTTTGGAAAAAGATTCTATATCATGAGAATATGATGACATACATATTTTTTATATGATTTCTGTAATGCTAACAATTACACGTATTACATTAGAGTGAGTTTTAGTGATAGAAGATACTAAAAAGGATAATGATTACCTTTAGCTTTGCTATAGGTGGGATTAACTGAGTATGAGTATGATGATGATGATATTTTTTTATTGCCGTACCCATATCTTGGATTTTTGAGTTTTGCCATACCATGTTCCCGTATCGTCCCCGTACCCGTTCTAGTGCTACATAGGGTTTAAATTTAAGTCTAAGTGTTCTTGAATCAAGGATGTGTAAAGTCGTCGTTGGACTGATATCTAATGGTTTAAATCAGAGGTAAATGTACTGGATGTTTAGATGATCTCTAAGATCTTGTATAATTAAGTCCACAATCCAAGTAGAATACCGTTCAGATCGACTTAAAACAGAAATGCAAAAAAATATGTTTAACAAATATTCATAGGTTATATAAAAAGAACAAAAAGCACATTGCATCAAGGCCTGTTGTTGATCTTCTAGCTTGAGAGTTGAGAGAGTACTGTTGCATGCACATATCCCTTAGATTTGGCTCGCACCAAACTCACCCATCATTTGAGTTAATGCATCACATATTTGTATTTGTTAGCTATTTATTTAGTCAACGTACTGTTCCAGTTAATATTTCTTTAAGTTGATCATGTATTATCTGACACTCTAAATATGAAAATTACAAGATACCCATGACCTATATTGGTACAATGTTGTGTTTCCTTCCATAAAAGTGTTTTGGGTTCGAAACTTGCAAGTGTAATGAAATTTAGATGTAAAAAATTGTTGTTATGAAACACTGGAAAATTAAAATATTGTTACTACGTATATAATAACCACATCATTTTGCAAATTTAACAAATAAGCAAAAACACAATTAACCAAATCAATTAGTTATGCATTTAATTAATTCAAACTTTTTTCGTGTGTTATGGTTATGTGATAAAACTGAACAGGATAAAATGTGCATACGCCTATAATTGAGCGTCTAAGTAAGATCGGATGCAATTTGTTTTAGTGGATTATTTACTAGTTAGCTATGAACATTTTCTCTTGATCAGTTTACGGAATTGTCTATGCAAAGCTTATTATCTTGCTCGTGTTGGTTTTTGAACCTTCGGAGGGGTACCTTCAGCCCAAGAAGGAAGAAAGATGAAGCTGGAGGATGTAGCATGGAACAAAGCAGGGGAATGAGTGAAGGACAAACCTAGTCAGGATGAAATATAAAGAATTTGCTAAATTAAACTTCAATAAACTTCCAGCTTCTGAGGTCGAGATCGAGGAAAGAATGTACTGTGAAAGGCTGCTGCAGGAGGTTCGACTTAATGAGAAAAGAGACATGTGGCAGTGGCTTCCAAGTAAGGCCGGATAGTTCTTTCTCTATAAGTGCTGTCAAAGTGTGAATGTGCACTGATTTCGAATCTGAATATTAGTATTTACTTAAATGATCCAAGTAGGTTCCGAGCAAGTGTAACATATTCATGTGGCGGGTGGAACTTGATAGACTACCTACAAAAGCGGTGTTACAAAGGCGGAACATAACTATAGATGGAACGGTGTGTAGTCTTTGTGAAGAAGGGGAGGAGACGGTCGCTCATTTGTTCACCGGTTGTAGTGTTTCAAGTGGGGTTTGGTAGGTTGTTTCGCTTTGGTATAAAGTTCCTAGTATATATGCCTTCTCAATTAAGGGACTTATTAGAGTTAACTGAACACTTCGGTGGATCGAAGAAAAAGAAAACGGCTTTCTATGAATCTATGGGGTGGTGATTATTGTATGATGGCGAATTTGAAAGGCTATGAACGAAAAGGTATTGTCAAATAGGTGAACGAAGGTTAAGGACATTGTTTCAGACGTGAAGGCTTTGGGGGTTTTTTTGGTATAGTAATAGGAGTAAAACCGAGTTGGTGGATTGGGCTAAATGATGTAATTTTGACATAATGTAATATTGTGTTGATTGGGTTTGCTGTTTCTATCGTGGAGACAACATGTTCCCTTTTGGTTAATGTTGAACCAAAAGATTACCAAGACAAACAATTACAAGATCCTATTTACTTAGTTAAAGTCTATGTTGACCCATAAAGGAACTGATGATTACCAAGACAAACAATTGATCTACGATCAGTCCTTTATAATAAAGATTTGAATAAGTTTTACAAAATAAACAGTTGTTTTCACTAATAGCAAATGACTGAAGACAAACAACATATAGAAAGTGTAAAGGACTCAATCTCCTGTTTATTGACTAAGAATCGTTACATTATATAGATGTACAAGATCAACCTAAACTAGAAAAGGAGATATACACAATAAAGTGTAATCAATACATATAGAAAGTGTAAAGGACTCAATCTCTTGTTTATTGACTAAGAATAATTACATTATCTAGATGTACAAGATCAACCTAAACTAGTAAAGGAGATATACACAATAAAGTATAATCAATACAATAAATGACAGTAAATAATTGTAAATCAATGGCTTGATTTACGCTAGGCTATTACCCCCTTCAATCGAACGGGGGGGGGGGGGGCAACACGTTGCATAGTTCGAAACTTTTCATAGAGCGGTCATGATAAATTCTTCGTGAAAATGTCCGCTACCTGAAGATTGGAAGGAACAAATTTAGCATAAAGTGGTCCAGATGAGACCAGTTCTCGTACAAAATGATAGTCGATGTCTATATGTTTAGCACGCTTGTGAGAAACTGGATTCTGACCGAGAAAAATGACACTTTTGTTGTCACAAAGTAGAGTTAGTCGATCCATAGGTAACGCATGAAGTTCACGAAGGAGATGAGTGAGCCAAATGATTTCAGCCACAGTGATTGCCATTGCACGAGATTCAGATTCACAACTGGATCTGGATACTGTGGGTTGTTTCTTTGCACTCCATGAGACGAGATTACCACCCAAATAAATAGACTAACCATAGGTGGACTGACGGATCTCAACACATCTAGCCTAGTCTACATTAGAATAACCAACCAATGTGGCGGATGTAGGTTTAGAGAAGGTTAAGCCAAAAGTAATTGTCCCCTTGACATTACGTAGATTTAGTTATATATGTATACACACCCGTAGAAAGAGAAAGAGAAAGAGAAAGAAAGGGAGTAAGGGGGGGGGGGGGGAGGGAGAGAGAGCAGGAGAGAGAGACAGAGAGATAGATAGAGAGAGAGAGAAGTGGGTGGGTGGTAGGGGTGTTCAAAACCGGATTATTCAGTTTTCGGATATCCGAAAATTTTGGATAGTGAATATTGATATCTGAATTCGTATCCGAAATTTCGGATATCCGAAAATCGGATATCCAAAGTTTCAGATTAAGATGCGGATTATCCAACAGATATCCGAATCTGAAAAAAAGAATTTCCTGCTTATATTAAAACCAAACCAAACCTGCTAAATTCGAAGATTCAAACTAACATAAACGTTAAAACAATTTTAAATTTTTCAACTACAAACATTCATAGCAATTCAAAGTATCAAATTCAAAGCAAATACAAAGATAAATTAGAGGAATAGTACTTTAATCAATGGAACCAATTCTTTATGATTATATATGTTGTACTATCAAAACTACGCAAGTCAATAATAAGTAATACCCATAATATAGTTATGATTTTATACTGGAAACAGAAAAGAAAAAACGAAAGGATTTGTCCATGGTTTTATATTCGGAAGCAGACGAAAGGATTTGTGATGGTAGATGGCTTTATATTTGTCGATGGTCGATGGACGATAACGAAACAGAAAAAAACTTATAGATATACTCGATGGGCAGAAGTCGGGACGATGGAGGGCGGCTGCTTGTTTGGTGGGAGGAGAATTCGGACAGGAATGGGATGGAGGCGTAGGAGGAGACGAAGAGTGGAGGGAGGTGATGTTTGTTATTAGGTTTAGGGTTGGAATGAGAATAAAACTTTGTATATATATTTATTTTTTTTAAGATTTCGGATTCGAATATTTCGGATATCCGAAAATTTGTAAAAGTCATATCGAAATCCGAATCCAAAATTTTGGATTATCCGATTTTCGGATATCCAAAATTTCGGATATCTCGGATATGGATTGTCGGATATTTCGGATTCGGATATTTTAGAATACCCCCAGTATAGGTATGACTTGAATGATGGAATAAAAAGTAGAAAGAGAGGAAGAAGCCTTATGGTTGATGCATCGAGTGTTACCGAGTATATCAATTGTTAAATTGGAAAACTTTTAAGTATATCAATTACAAAAAGTAAAACTTAAATTGTATTAAATGTTTTAAGTAACAATATAAATAACTCTTTAATTACATTACAATTGTTAATTGATATTTTGTTACACTTTCTAGTGTAACTCCACTAAGTTAGCAATTCGCTGGGTTGTTCAAAACCCTGTCCTTTACATGCTATCTTGTGAGATCAAAATTTATCATTTTAAAGCCCTTCACTTTGAGGATCGATGCCTTATTTATCTTATCTTAATTTCATTTTTGACATATTTTTAGGTAATTGAAAAGCTCTCATCAAAGTGAAAAACCATATATATGTCACAAAAAATTCCCCAACAAGTATGATTGCTAAGAGTTGAGAATTGAGATCAATATTATACGAAAAGAGGTTCTGAACTACTAGTTAAGCCACCGTAAGAAAAACCAGTTCTATACGTCTTTCAAATAGTGTTACAAATTTATTTATTATTATTTGACCAACTGACGGAGACGTGACATGCATAAAATATTTGAATTAAAGGGATTGTTCACGATTTATACAGAAGTTTGTGGAATAAATATTTGTATAATTACAAGTGGAAGTTTGGTCCCCTCCTTCCAAATGCCATAAAGAGGACATATGGCTCATAGTTATCACTAAATATGGTAACTTTTCTATATGGCTTTTTAATCTTCAAAACCTTGGTATTATTCGCAATATTAAGACGTAATCTATAATAGAAAAGGTAATAACTAATGCACCTTAATCATTAAGACATGACGTGTCAGAGTTCTAAGAACCATTGAAAACCAATAACACAAAGAACCCTGTTAAAAAGATTAAGTGACCAACAACATCACTACATCTACATCTCTTATTTTGAGATTGTGGTACTTTGCTACAACTTTTCGAATGTATGGGTTAGGATCCATAAACCATCTTCGTTTGCACCAAAAAAAGGATTTTTATATGAGATTGCTTGGGACATTTTCATGTCAGCATGATGGGCTTACCATGAGGGAATGATTCATACTTGTTAACCTTAATGTCACTTGGAAGACATTAGAATGAAAAATGGATTTGTCTGTATCGTCTGTCTTTGCATTTTGCTTATATGGAATAAGACTATGAAAGCCATTCCTCACATATTATTAAAATTATTATCCAACAAGATGAAGAAATGTAATATACATGTGTTTGTTATCTCGGTGTGTCCTATTTTACATATCTAATCCCTTGGATTTTGGCTTTTGTTTTAACACCACTACAAGAAAAACGGGCATTAGCGGCGACACCAATAGTGATGACCCGCGAAAGTGTCGCCACTAATGCTCCAATCCGTGTCTAACAAAACAGAACCGTTAATTGTTTAGTTGATCGAATGGCCAAGGATTAATCGTACTCTAGGCACCGCTATTGCCCAAAAAGAATAAAACTGCCACCTGCTTCTTCCTCCTCTCACTCTCCCACCATCTCTCTGCTCTCACTCTCTCTCGCTATTCTGCTCTCACTCTCTTCCTCGCTCGTTTCTCCTATCATCACAACCAAGATCCACCACCACCGGTAGCCTCCACCAGGCACCACTGTGAGCACCACCATCACCACCGTTAGCACCACCCCCGTCAACCCTTCAGCCACTCCTCCATCCCCCTCTCCTTTTTATACGGTAAGCTTTTTTATTTTCTATTTTTGTTAATTTATTTTTCATAAAATGTGTTTAATTTTTGTTTATTTTATATAATGTAAGTTGTTGGGAAGCACCAATCTACTGAACCACCCGAAGATTTGTCAAAAAAAAACGGTTAGTTACCGCTAATTGTTTTTAATATTTATGCTTTAATTGTCATCATTTAGGTATGTATGTGTATATTTAGGTATGTATGTTTGTATTAAAGAGTGTGTGTGTATTTGAAAAAAAATATGTATTATATTATGTATATTTTAAAAGAATATCTTATGTATATGTATATTATATAAGTATAATATGTATATTTTAAAAAATATATGTAAGTATGTATATTTTAAAAAATATATGCATGTAAGTATGTATGTATATATATAAAAATATATATAGGATTGGGATCATTTGAGAACTCCTATAAGTTGTGAGAACCATAGGAACTCACTTTATAACCACAAACTTATTTTAATAAAAATGGAATATGTGCTCCAGAATTAAACAACAATAAAATAGTGAATAAAATATTAATATGCTTACACGTGGGTAAAGATCCCTTATACCGGTGTAATTTGGCGTAAATTAATGTATTTTTATTAAATTGTTTTTACAATGGGGTTTACGTGTTTTTACATGAGTGTGCAAAAAAATTCCCATTTTACGTCGAGTTCTCACAACTCATCGAGTTCTCAACGGATCCAAACCCTATATATATATCTATATATATATATATATATATATATATATATTTGTGTATGTATGTATGAGTGTATGTATGTATGTATACGTATGTGTGTATGTATATTTTAAAAAAATATTGTAAGTATGTAAATTTTAAAAAATATATGTAATATGTATGTATATGTATGTGTGTATGTATGTATATGTGTAAGTATGTATGTATGTGTGTAAGTATGTATTTGTGTATGTATTCGTGTATGTTTGAATTCTCATGGAGTCTGATTATGACACGGAAGCATCTGAGAGAGAAACGGAAGTATCTTTCATGGAGTCTGGTTAAAAGCAGTAATTGTTGATTATTTCATTTATTATAATAAATCAATGTTTACTAGTTTTTTACTTCATTTAATACATATAATATTGTAACTAAAAATTTTTATTTCTAATTGCAGAACATCATGATTTCATTTTGGGTTGTGCTTATCTATATGATGGCCGATATCATGGGCCTTGGTCATGGCGGAGACGGTGCAGGGGCGCCGCCACCACCTGGTGGTGGTGGTGATGATGGGTGGCACGGGCACCAAGAAGACGATGGTAAGTCTTACATGTCATTAATGTTTACTATTTTTACTTCATTTTCAATTCTAACAATGTGACTAAAAATTTTCAACTCTAATTGCATCCCCCCCTGAAGGAAAACACGGGACAAGGCAAAAAATCTTACCTTAAGAAAATAGGTTAAAGATACAGGTCGCCAAGTTGACATAACCTTTGATGAAGAGGCCACCTACATGTCTGTAGGCCAGCTTGGTAACTTTTTCACACGGGAGGCGGCACTGTACATCTGGCGTGAAATTCCATTAGACGTGGAAGGTTGGAAGAATGTTGATAAGGCTGATAGCAATACGTTAATGGAGTATATGTCAGTCAGTGATTTGTAAATATACATTATATATATTATTTGTTGATTTTTTTTCTACTTGACTAGCTTGTTTAATTTAATTATTAAGGCATGTTCAATTTGAGGAATGTTGACGAAGATATCCAAGCGTCCAAGAAAAAAAAAGGAGGCATTATAGGGGCTCTCCAAAAGGAGTACAAAGACCGCAAATCCGAATCAAAGAAATGTTTTATAAATGAAGCGAGAGGTTATGATGGTGTGGAGGGAGCAAGGCAACGTCCCCCAAGGGTATGAAACCTAAAAACTGGCATTCGGGTTGTTAATCACTTTTGCAGTTAAAAACATATACAAAAGTTTGAAACTAACAAAGTGGTCCGCTAAAAACAGACGAACACATACCGAGGTGGAACGAGCTCTTTTGCCACTCACTGTTACAAAAAGGTATACACATACATGTACATAGTCAATAATGTTTTCTTAACTTATAATTTAACCATAAACTGTTGTTCGAAAGTAAGTGTTAGGGGCTGTTGTGATAACCGGCAAAAATAAGATAATTTCGTAGGTGTTTAATTTATGTAATTAATTGGATTAATTTAGTCACTTGAGAATAGGAAAGCCCACATAAGATGTATATGGTTGTATTTGTTTAATTAAAAGCGCATGCGATCACGTGGGAATAAATTACTTGCCTGGTACAAACGTTGATGATTACCCGGTAACAATTAAATAGCCGAAAACGATATCAAATGCCCGGGATATAAAATAAATGGCATTATTACGAAATATAAAGTGTTTTAGGACTCCAAAATCCTAATTGTGACCACAAAACTTCAATCTTCGGGTAACAAATAAAGTTCCCTTATCGCACCCGATACACGTATAACTTACAATTTCACACAAAGAAACCCTAAATAACATACCAACACTTACACTAGTCAATGTTTAAGAGTAACTGAAGGCTAATTTAAGTCCAGATAACTCATCATTGAAAACTGAATAAAACCTAAAAAAAACCCTAACTGACCTAGTTAAATTCTTACTAGATAATTAGAGATGATTAGCAAAGTGGACCCCACCCTAATCCCCCCCACCTTTTGGTTGCCACCCTACCCTCTCTTTCGTCATGTTAGATGTTTCTTGCACCCTTGCATGAAATGATTACGTTTATGCATCCTTTAAGATTTGACTTATCATGCTTATACATAAAAATGGACCTTTATAAACCAACAAAATCCACCATAATTCATCACACAACACAACACTCCCCCCTCTTCTCATTCTTGGTCGTGAACCATCCCCTCCCCTCCCTCCCTCTCTCTTGTTGTTCAAGTTAACCCTTATTCAACTTGCGTTTGGCTTGGTGCTTAACATATTTTGAAGAACACACTCAAACCCTATTATAATTTTGTGTTTTTATGTCTTCTCTATCCTTTTTGCTAGTAGTAAGTTTCTACAATCCCATCTTGTTCAAATCATAGTTTTTGTGATTAACTTTCAATTTGTATTTGGGAAGGTCTTGACAAAGGTTTTTAAACAAGGTTTTGTGTGTTTTCTAAAAACAAAATGAGTTCTTTGAAAAACCTCTTAACGTCATGGGTTTTAGATGATGTTGGTGATGCTGTATTTGTTTTTGTGTATAGTTAAGTCTTAGAAGTTGATTTGGGTAAATGTCACAATCATAAACTTAATACACCTAGAAATGGTCTTAAACATCCTAATGTGACTAATAAAACCTTCAAATGATGAAGAAGTTGTAAAACATTTAGTGGATAATAAATTCACAGGTATAAAGTTTATAAACATCAAAAACCCAAAATTTGGGTAAATGAACTTCTAGACACAAATAAAAACTACTAATATCCCTAATATGACAAATAAGGTTTAATAAAAGTGTTGGAAAGTTGTATGAACACTTTATGTAAAATTTGGTTAAATAAGTTTACTAGTATTGGTAAAACTTGCCATTTTGCAAATTTTGGGAATAATATATAACTTTTGTAAACTTGGAGGTTTTGGAAAGTAACTTTAAGAATTAAAGGGTGGAAAAGTGATTTTAGAAGCTTTGTGGTTAAAAATGTAATTTTTACAAAGTAGAGGTGAAAAGATGAAAAGTTACATTTTAAAGGGTATTTTTATAAAAATGGATGGGTGACTTACAAAATTATTACTTTATATAAAAACATCATTTGTATAAAAAGAGATTTATAAAAATGTAAATTACCAAAAAGTGTTAGAAGAATATAAAAACTAAGTTTTTTTAATAAATAAATTGGTAATTTAAAAGTTTTGGGAATTTTATATAAACATAGACATTATTACAAAAATGGGAATGAAAAAATTTTGGGAGTGTGTATACTTGTGGAAGAAGTATAAATACATAATTCGGTTTAAATCGCGATCGACAAGATCCTAGTATATTTATCTAAACGGGAAGATAAATATATGGTAAAGTGAGCCGAGTTCATAGATAAAAATGGAATGTTAATTCAAGTTAGTTAATATATATTTTCCAGTATATATCTTTGATGTCCTGGTTTTAGTAATTTAAAAAGATGTCATTTTTCCCGGTGCCAAAAACTTGATGTGTTAAGTTCAAAACGTTGGTTTTGGGAAAAAGACTGATTTTACTAAACCGTTTAAACAAGTTTTAAATTTATAAGTAAACGATAGTTACTAAGAAAATAAAACCAACACATAGGCAGAGAACCTGACATGTATAACATAACTTTCTAGGGTAAATACCGAGTATCGTTTTCCAAAAAACAAACTTTTCCCTACGAAACCATTCATCAATAACTAATCGGGTTTGAAAAGAAAAACAAAACGGATGGGTTCTAAGAAAAATAGTTTTTGAAAGAGGGTTTTGGGTTTTATAAAATAAAAAGATAAAATAGTAGACATAGTGGACATGCACATATCGGGGCCCTCAGAATAAGTAGTGAAGTTTATTATTAGATTTAATATTAAGTTTAATTATTTGTGACAAGAACGAGAGTGTGCTTAAAGTGTCGACTCCTTAACAGAGAAACGGGGCCACTACTGAGTAGTATGCATAACCTACGGATGCGCATCCGCATGAAGGTTCACCGATTGAGCCCTGCTTTCACAAGTGCTTCCCAAACCACGGTCAAGTCTCTAGTACTCTAACTTATCTTCTTCTTAAAATGGAGGCTTGACTTCCGACCTGTAACACCGTACACCTCCCTTAGCTCTCGCGTTCCATACCGAAGGATCTCTTCTTAGAGTCAGCCCTGGCAACATCGTATCCCCTAAGTAGGTTAACAGCCATGAAGACCGAAGGATCTCTCTTACAGTCAGTCCAGGTGACGTGTATCCCCAATGGTTAACGGTTTTGTACTAACGAGACCTAGATATAGAATTATTTTTTTATTTATCTTTAAAAGTGACACTTTAAATATTTATAGGCCTGGTAAATACAAAGTTGGTTTAGGGATTTATGACTTAATAAACCCAACCCAGAACCTCTCGAGATGAATGAAATCCTTAACAAAGGTTGAACATAATCCTAAAGGTGTGTAATCTGAAGATCACTGGTGCACCTGTAGGGAATCCGCTCTTTGCCAAGAAAGTCATTCATTCATCTGGTAAGAACCAGAAATGTGTCACAAGATCTGGTCAAGTTCAGAAGTCATTGCTTAGAACCCGATTGGGATATCAGAAGCCCGAAGGATCTGTCTCACTACCGGTTTCCTCGCCTTTGATCTAGCTCGGGACTACCAGAAGCTGATTAAACCTCTTGATAGTTTATTTTATTAAGTTAAGGTTGATTTTAAAGTTTAGCAAGTTAATCATTAATTGAACCTGTCATAAGATAAACAAACAAGAATTAGATAAGAAGATAACACAACAAATAACTGAAAACAAACTACTACTAATAATAATAAAAGTCTACAAATCGAAGTGGGTTCGGAGATCATAGAAAGATACAACAATAATGAATGATCAACACAAGAACATGGCTGCTCATAGACAAGCCTGCTATCTCATAGTGTTATGCATCTAGTGATATCCTCACGACCCTCGATGTTTTATTGCATGAACTACTCCACGATCCCGTTCTCGGCCAAGATAATCAAGGTAGGTCGGGGCCTAACCTTGGTGGGATCCCTAAGGCTTCCCACAAAACCCTAAGATCTCTTGAAGAAGCTTGGAATTCGGCCCAAGAAAGTACAAGAAGGGATGCCAAATGATTCAGTTGAGCTTGCTATTTATATGCAAATCAGGGTGTGCATGGGCGTGCCAGTGGTTTTGGCATGGGCGTGCCAATCAGTCAGGTACATCAAATCAGTCTTGTCTTTATGATTTGTCAAGCACGGGCGTGCCAAGGTTTTGGCACGGGCGTGCAAATGCCAGAAGTTGTTTTCTTGCTCCCCAAGTTTGCTGCTTTTTCTTCTAGTGTGCAGTGCCTTCGTGCAAGTGTGCATGGGCGTGCTGGGTAAGTCCTGGACTGATTTTATCATCGTTTAAGCCCCGGAAAGGTCTTCACACATACAGGGAACCTGCTGCAAGTCTCGTATCTTTAGGAATCTCCGTTTTGGTTGTTTTTACCCAAAAATCAATTGTTTTCGGTTTGGAGCTTCAATTTCCTGAAATATAAAAATAAGAATGATTAAGTAGCCACAATTAGTAATTTAAGCCCAATTCTTCCCTATTATGAGACTTAATTATGCATGTTTTATATGTGTAAATTACGGCGCATCAATCTTAAACAAAAAAATCATACCGTGTGATAAAGCATGCAGTGATCCGGATTCTCTGCTATGAATCTGAGAAACTTGGGAATTAATAGTAAAGATTAAAATATATAAGTTGTGAAACTTGTAACGGGGGGTGATCCACCACCAACGGGCCTAGGAGTTGTCTTCTAATTTAACGGATATACAAATAGAAATAGTGGTGTTATGAGTTGGGTGTAGAACTTGCCGGTTTAGACACACATTCTAGACGTAGTGCCTTATATGCTTTGGACACTTGTAGGTGATTGTATTGGACTTGTTGACTATTCTCTCATGTGACTGCACGTGTATTGCTTGAGGTGACAACCCCCCCCCATTTTTTACTATTTTTATAAGCTTTTGGGGGAAATATACGTTTCTTTAAATTGTGCGCTAACTTGTGAAAATAGTGAAAGGTAATAAATTGGGTACTTGGATAACGGTAAGCCACTCGGGGCAAACCATTTCCTCGTAGTTCCTTGTAACCATTAATTCAGTCTTGAAACCAAAGGAATATATGAATAGCACAATTAGTGTTTGACGAGGTCCATCCTCATATGATAGCTTCGATTGGGTATTTATATACTACAGGGTGCATAATATTCTAAAGACTAAATTACAGAATTCAACGTTTATGTTTGGTCAAAATTGCAGGTTCCAACCTTTATGTTCCATTTGCACCCAAATCGACCTTTACCTATTGATATTACTACAGGTTCCAACCTTTGTGACTAACTCGGTTAATTTTCTTGGTTAAGTCCCCTCACATGCAAGTCATGTGAGGGTATATTTGTCTTTTTACTATAAAACCCACCCTACACCATCCCTTCTTCTCCACCTTCTTATCTTCTTGGCATTTGCACCCATCCATTCATTCATCAAGATGTCACTCCTTAATTACACCAAACCAATTCATTTATTATTATTATTATTACTATCTCCTTATTAATAATATTTACATAAACATAGATCATTGAATTAACTGGGAGTTTTTATAAGAGTCGTCTGAATTTTAATATAATAGATTCAAATCGTACAAATATATAAGCAGAATTGCAACAATTTTAACAGAATAGATCAGAAAGAAAGGGGATTAGGGGAAATGGCCTTTGGTAGTGGTTCCCCATGCTGGTAGGTCGACGATGACGTCCCTGGCAGTTCTGATATGCGATTTGGGCCTTGGAGGTGGTTGAAGGATCGAACGGAGGTATCGTGATAGTGGTGGTGTTGAACTCAGACCTGGTAAAATGAAGGGTTGTGGTGGTTGCGTTCCATTAAGCTACTAACCCTGTACATTTCCTTCACCCATAGCACATTTAATACTATTCACATCTTGTATAATGATAATAATAATATAGAATTTTGGCTAACTGATTTGGAGTCTTGTGGTCTGAGGATGACGATGAAGGTTCTATCGCGAAGAAGGGATGGTGTAGGGATGGTGGAGAATAAGGGTGACAACTGAGATGATGGTGGTGAAGAAGGGATGGTGTAGGATGGGTTTATAGTAAAAAGACAAATATACCCTCACATGCCTTGCATGTGAGGGTACTTAACCAAGAAAATTAACTGAGTTAGTCACAAAGGTTGGAACCTGTAGTAAAATCAATACGTAAAGGTTGATTCGGGTGCAAATGGAACATAAAGGTTGAAACCTGCAATTTTGGCCAAACATAATGTTTGAATTCTGTAATTTTGTCTATTCTAAACATAGTTGTTAACTCCTGAGATACATCCTTACGGAGCATATGTGTAGGTTTAGGTTTGGTTATGGGCCCCGGAGATGACACCATCGAGTTTGGGATAACTTGTGTTTATGTCATACTAGTTTCTTATTCTGTTACATCCACTGGTTTTATAAATGAGTTATGATGCTTGATAATTAAAACCTATGAGCTCACCAGTTTTTATATTGATGTCTTTTAAACATATCATTCAGGTAATGAAAGTGGATTATGTTCGGGCATGGCTAGAGTGGGAAACTATATTTTAGGATGTTGGCTTTTTCGGTGGCTTTCCTAATATTTTCCAAGGCTTTGGAATATAGTCGTAAAGGCCTTCTTTTGGAATTTAAATATTTAAGACATGTATCCCCATAACAGATGAGGATTTTGACATCTAATATATATGATATTTTCTAATTAAAATGTTTGCGTTAATCTTGACTTTCAAACATTTCTTTTTGAATTACACTACGTGTTTCCGCCATTGACGTGGTATGACAGATGTATGGTGACCTATTAATGATTTTAATAAGACACTACATCTGAATCAGTCAACGTTAAGTGTGATTGGTTCACTGACATAACAACTCTGAATCAATTAGCAATCCTCTTGCCTATTAAGTTTCTAATTGATACTGAATAAAAGTTTTAAAATTTTATCCAATCACATGTGTTCATAGCCTCACTGACAAGATTGTAAAACTTTTACAATCTTGGGAGACTCGAAATATGTTTTAACGGACCTATGCTAAAGGGTGAGATAATCTTTATTTGATTTAGTAAAAGAAATTTTTGAGAAAGCAATTATTCTACTTACGTTATTTAAAACAACTGCTCAAGACTATTTAAAGAATATATAGGAACCGTTCCCATATAAAATCAATAAAAACAATTTTACTCAAATTACAATACATAAATGTAAAGAAAAGTAGTAAAATATATGTACATGTTACAAAAGATTTAAGCAAAACAAGACAGAATAGAAAAGCGAAAAATGTCTTGATTAAGGATCGTGTAGAACATAGGTCCATTTGAGTCTCCCAAGAGAACTCGTGATGGATTTGAGAGAGTGTTTTGTCTGTGTTTTTTGAGTAAATACTTGAAGTAAATCATACACACATGATAAACAGATAAAACACAGCTTTGAAAGATAGATTGATATCGATTCATTAATTGGAAATCATAGTACAATTGATCACTCACTCGCCCTCACCAATTTCTCTATCTCTCTCTCTATCTCTCATACAAATCTGGTTTTCTTCTGTTGGATTATGTGATCTCAATCAGGCGCTCAGAATGCTTACAAATGACTAATTGTACTGTTCTACTTATAGAGAGACCAAAGCAGATGGTCATATCACTATGAAAACGACTCCTAACAACATAAAAAAATGTAACTGCTAGCAGTTGTGAAACTGATGGACAGTGACTTACAATAGCTTAAATACACAAACAAGTATAAACAACTAGTTTTAACAAACAACTAGTGTGAGCCAGCAGTAGTCAAACCATTCCTTCAGGGTCAACTGTTGAATTGTTGACTAGCGGATCTTCTTTCCAGCTCCTCTTTGGTCTTCATGGTCCAGCTTTTTGACTCGTTCAGCAGTTGGCTTGTCAAACTAGCTATTCAATCTAGTAATCCAGCTGTTTCATTAAACTAGAAGTTTGACTTGTTGTTTATTGAAGTCTACAAGGGAGAATGTAACAGTGATCAGAATGACTTGTCTTCCTTATTCTTCAGCTAATTGAATGAATGGAATCCATGGGTTTCGGCTTTCATCATCAGCAGTTATTACATAACCCAACATTCTACCCCTAGAACTGTTGATGCCAAAATCACTCTTAATATACTTGTCTTCATTTATTTGTTAATCTTGAGGAGCCTTTCTCTGATCTTTCCTTCTATGTTAAGCTCTAAGCTGGAAACTTAATCATCATTGTCTTCTTTTTCTAGCATAAAATCCAGAATGACTTTTATGTCATGAAGGCTTAAGTCCAAAACATCTTGGTCATTCAAATTGACCTTTGAGCCATTCTATTTGAAAATAGTAACATCCTTAGAGTCTTTGGAAAGCTTTCCACCTTACTATTCATGGGTTTGGGATAATAGGAGGTAAGTCTAGGACATCATTGGGAGGAAGTGATTTTGGCCTTTGAGGAACTATCGCTCCTTAATGTGCCACTGATTGTATCAGGATCAATGGCTAAGTTCCTTGTCTTTGATCATCCATTGTCTTGAAGACATGAACCCTATGAGGGAGAGTATCCACATTAAGCACTTTCTATTCTTCTTCCAGCCCTTTTATCCAACTTACAAACCCATAAATTATGATTTCTTTCATTCTTTTATCATAGATCTATACTATGCTTTCTTGTAAGTCATTTTCTTCACATTTTCAACCAGCTCTGCAAATGCCTCAGCTTCCATTCTTTTAAAATTTTCCAGATAGTTTTTAGTGTTATCTATTTCTAATAGTGGTAGCTATCTGAGAGACAGATAGATCTTCGGGCTTATTTAGTTGTTCATCATTTTGTTTCTTTGTCGCCTTTGTTAGAGAGGCTTCTGGAACCTCAGACAAGATTATCTTCCTAGTCATAGAGGATGCAACTTTGATAGGAGTATGAGTTGGTCTCTCTAGTACTTTTTGTACAACATCTACTTTTGCATCAGGCGGAGTACTAGCAGTTTATTTAGGTTGGCTTACTTATTGCCTTCTGTGGTAGAATGGACACTTTTGGAAAATCAATAGTTTTATATTATTGTAGATGCGTTTTGCGACTAGTGATTAGATATGTTAACATGTGTTAGAAGTGGGCTGAGGGGCGAAGGAAGTTCATATGGGCGAAGGTGATTAAGAAGTGGGCGAAGGTAGATATACAGTGGACGAATCTGGAACTGGATAACCTAAGAAGACACATTCGACCACTTGCGGTGGGCGAATGTGGAAATGACCCACGTTCGACCAGTGAAAAGGGGCGAACGTGCAGGTCCTATAAATAGATTTTGTGTTTTTGTAATGTTAAGGGAGTCATTTTAGTGTGTGTGTTTTTGAGGTGTGTTCCAGAGAGGTCTGAGAGTGTTATTGTGTGTGCTAGATTAACTGTAACTGATTTGTAATCAAGTATTTGAAAGAGTTAATCTATGAAAAGCTTTAAAATGACTTTGAGTGTGTTTTGAATTGAGTGTATATCAGTTTGTTCTAAGCTAGGGTTTCCGCACCTGGTTTAGTAACTTGTATGATCATATAATCCTGTTTTCGTGTCAAATTCATCCTCTACAAAGTGGTATCAGAGCCTAGAGGATCATACAACAACAAATTGATAAACTCAAAGCTGATTTGTACATTATTTTCATCAATTCACATCTGTTTTTACATAAAAATGGTTTTTGAGTGTTTTTGAAAGAATTAGAGTTGATTTTGTGGTTAAAATTCAAAATTCCAAGTATTAAAGTTGTTCCAAATCATCTCCGAAGCAAAACCTAATCAAGATCATTCAAATTCACAAACTTTTGAAAATCAGAGATCAAAATAACCGTCTTTCAAAGTGTAACCGTTTTTCAAAAGTTAAAATGGACGAACCTGGAGTGTTCTGGTCGAACGTGTGAGTTTTTGGTCGAAGGTGAGTGATTTTGTGGGCGAACCTAGGGATTTCTGGGCGAACGTAGAATTTTTCAGTTAAAAATTTCACATTCGGGTCTAACTTTTCACCTTCGGGACATCGTGCGGGCGAACCTGGAAACCAAACGGGCGAACCTGGAACTTTTTGGGCGAACGTGAAAAGTGTTAGTGTGTTTTTACTTTCTGGTGAGATTTTACATTCGGGAGAGTGTTTTTGGGCGAACCTACAACAAAAGGGACGAACCTGAAGCTATTTTGGGCGAACCTAGACTAGTTTTTGGAAAATTTTTCTAAGTGTTGAATTTCTCGAAGTTCGTGATTATGTGGCGTTTTCAGACTACTCCTACACCAGTAACTACACAATCACAACAGCAGGTGATGGACCCATGGACAGTAGCAGCACAGAAGACGAGCACACAGTCTTCGCAGCCGGTTAACTACATGACTCAAAGTGCACCTCCAGCACCACAGTCTGACTACTGGGGAGTAGCAGCAGCGGTGGTAAACACTCAAACTACAAATGCTATTTCCACACTGATTAATGATTTGTCTTCAGGTAGCGGGACTCGGCCACCGAAGCTCATGGAGATTCAAGAATACAATCAGTGGCAGAAAAAGTTCAAAATACATTTGGAAGGCATGGGAGTGGAAGGTGCTGAAGCATGGAACATGATTGCTAAAGGTTACACACCACCAGTTTTGGAGAATACAGGTGAACCAGTGCCATTGGAGAGCATGGCTGAGGATGAGAAAAAGAAGTTTGCTGTGGAAAAGAAGGCGTTTTCCCAATTGACACAGGCAATCACAAATGATCTTTTGCATCAGTTTGGGACTTGCACAACTTCTAAGGCACTGTGGGAAATGCTTAAAAGGAAGCATGATGGAAATGAGAAGACTCGAAGTTTGAGGACGGAAGAACTTATAAAGGAGTTTGAAAATTTTTCTTATGTTGGAAATGAAACTTTGAAAGAACTAACTCCTAGATATAATCATTTGATATCTGAATTGTCTAGCTATGGTATACAGATTCCTATGGCAAAGCAGGTGGACAAGTTTGCAGATGCGTTACCACCAAACTGGGATCAGCATGTGGATGTTCTGAAGGAGAAGGATGCTTATCAATACTGGTCTCTTCAGGAGTTCATTGAGAAGCTGGAAAACAAAGAATTGGAAGAGAAGAGGAAGGCTAGGAGAGCACAGATTCCTCAAAATCCAAACTTATACTTTGGAGGATCTTCAGTTCCAGCAAGTACAAGCTCAGGAGGGCTAGTTACACCACATGTTGCATGTATATCCAATGCTGTAGAATCACCTACCATTAACTACCATCAACAAACTTCATCTTTATCACAACCACAACCACAAGTACCATACCAATATTCATACATTCCACCATTCTCCCCAAAGCAACAAGCAGCTTTCTACACTGCTAGCCAATCTCAACAACAACCAATGAACCAACCTAATCAACAAACGGTGGTTTTGGAGACATCTAATCTTGGAAATGTGACAGTTGAAGTTGCTCAGCAACACATTGCATTAGTCTCTGCAATGATCTCATCCTACAATGGACTAGTTGCTAGTCAAATTGGGAATAACAACTTGACCAATGAAGACTATGCACAGATTGACAAGGAGGAGATGGAACTCATTGATATTCAATGGCATTTGCGAGTATAATGCGAAGAGCAACGGAGTTTATTGAGAAGACAGGTAGAACAGACTTGGGAACTTCTCCTAACACAACCTACGGGTTCAATAAGGAGAAAGTGACTTGTTTTAACTGTGGAGGAAAAGGTCACTTTAAAAGAGAATGCAACCAACCACCAAAACAAGGCAATAGGAATCCATTCAATGCCACCTATCAGAACCGTCAACAACAAAACCAAAACCAAGTTTCTTCCCAAAACAACAACAACAACTACCAAAATCGTCAAAACAACTTTAATAACAACCAAAATAGACAACCAAACACACCAAACCAGACACAAAACCAAACACCAAACAATACTAACCGAACAGTCATACCAATCACTACACCAAATGAACAACAGAATACCAATCAAGCATTGGTTACTCAACAAGATGAGAGGTTTGACTGGTCGAGTATTCAGATAGGTGTTGAGGAAATCACTACTGGGGGCAATGTGGCTTGTGTTGCGTATCAGGTTGATATTGAAGATTCAGTGACGATGGAGGAGAAGGAAGAAATTGAGGTTGAAAGTGATGAGTCTGAGGCTGAGATGGATGGGGAATTTGAACCTGTTAAGGTTAAGGCTGAGATTGATGTTGAAGTTCAAACTGAAGAAACAAATTCTGGAGTTGTGATTGATACTGTTTCTGACATTCCCAAGGAGTGTGAATCGGTTTATTCGGATTCAGACAGTGAATCGGATACGGAAGCAAGTGTTAATTCTCTTGATGAAGATATCGATCAGTTGCTTGCAGAAGCGGATTTTCTGATGACAAGGAAGTCGTGCATTGCAGATGATGCTTTCACAAAGATTGATTACTCCAGATTCTTTGCAGGAAAGGAAGCTCATTTCGCATTAATGGCCATGACTGATCCGCCAAAACCTGTAAGTTCTGCATGTAGTACTGATAATACAAGTGAAAAATATTGTGGTACATGTGATAGATTGACTGAGGAGATTAAACAACTCCGTGTTCAACGTGATAGTGCTATCATGAACAGTCAATCTACTCGCAAAGAGTTGAATGCTTTTAACAAAGTATTAGATGGCTACAAAAAGGACATTTCCGACTTGAAAAATACTTTGTCTTTAAAACAATTGGCAATTAACAACTATATCAATGAAATTGAAAACACCAAGTTGGAAATGGCCGCCATCAAATGCTTTGCTGAGAAAGTAAACAAAAAGCTGGAAAGCTATAAGCATATTGCTTATGTGGTAGACCATATCATTGATGATAAAACAACCAATTATCGGTCTGTACCATCTCCGGTTCTTTTTGAAAACCATAATTGTCACCAAGTAACGCCGGAGAGTTCGGTAAAATCTGATTCAGCATCGGAAAATGAATCTAATACTTCAAGTATTGGTGATCCAAATTCCGATGTTAGACCGATTTTGGGAATCAATGATGAGGGTGTTACTGCTGAGAGTGTAGATTCAGACTCAGAGAGTGATGATACTGGTTGTAACCAAACTGTTAATGCATGTGAAATTCCAAAAGAAAATCACATCATTACAAATGAACCAGTTTCATCATCTCAAATTGTTCCGATGAGAAGTGTTCATCATGTGAATAAGTCTGAAAAGAATGTGGTGAAGAAAGATCTTAATGTGGTTAAGAAAGATCTTGAAAGGAATGATAAAAACGAACAATGTGACAAACCTGTCAAGGTGTTTTATCGGATGGAAGGATCCGATAAGATCATCTCTGACGAGGACTTTCCAATTAAAGATGTTAACTATGCTAAAATTGACAAGATTTGGCAAGAAAGTACTATTTGGTTCCCGAAACATGAGAGAACAAATGAGATTCCACCAGCTTTATTAAAGAAGTTGTATTTGGATGTTCCTCAAGAACCAAAGGTTCATGTCACAGAGTTTGTTAGACCCAAAAACAGAGCTAATGGTTTTAATGAGCCTACTTACTCAAAAGGGCCACTCCCTGAGAGTTTAAGGAAGCAACAGTACAATGATCAATATCCTGTTAGATCATTTGCTCAACCAAATGCTCCGAATGTTTTTGAAGAGTACCGTGCGTGCTTTAAGTGTGGGGAACGTGGGCATTTACTTGCTCAGTGCCCATATGTAAGGCACAAAAGGCACGAGGTGGAAGTGAGGAATTCTATGCGAAAACCGATTGATCATTATGTGCCACCACATAGGAGAGTTGTTCCTCAACAACCACAACCATGTTATAATCATAACAATTTTCAACAAATGAGGAACACTCGTCCAATGCACTATGATCGGAGGAATCGGATTGCTATGGAACACTCATGGAGGAAGCCTGTGGTGAACACAACAGTTGATAGGCAAAAGGTTCCACCAAAACCGATTGTCAAATCAAATGTTGGACCTAAGTCTGTTAAATCAGATAAGGTTACCAAGAAAGTTACATTTGCTAACAATGTTCAGAAACCGACTGAGAACCCAAAGTCTCAGATTCGTATTTTGAAAAGGTCTGAACAATCTTGGACACCCAATGGTACTCCAGGAGCCTCAACTTCAAGGGTTAATGAGAGAAAGGAAACTGTTTTGAACAATCAGAAAAAGATTGATCAAAAAGTTGTTCAAAATGATTGTGAAAATGTTACTTTGAAACCTGATGTTCCAAGACCCAAGACTCAGGCTTGGGTCCCCCGAAAGAACTAACTGATTTACTTTTTGTGTGCAGGGAGCTTCAGCTGGCCCTATTAGCAGTCTTTGGATTGTTGATAGTGGAGCTTCAGGCCACATGACAGGGGATCTTGCGTTGTTGTTCGACGTGAAGAACATCAATGGAGGGTATGTAGCTTTCGCGGGAAATAAAGGTGGATATATCACAATGGAAGGAAGTGTGAGCAATGGGATAGTGAGTTTCGAGCGGATTTCGTATGTGAAGCAGATCGACTATAATCTGTTGAGTGTCAGTCAAATATGTGACAAGCAATTTACTGTGCATTTTGATGACAAATCCTGCTATATTCTGAAACCGGGCTTTACAATTCCTAAAGAGTGGATAATGTTGAAGGCACCTCGCGTCAACAATCTATACATTCTTGATATGTCCAAGGCGATGACATCACAGGGGCAGATAACATGCTTTTTGTCTAAGGCGACAGAGAAAGAATCGATAATGTGGCACCGGAGAATGGGGCACATTCATCTGAAGAAAATGAATCAACTTGTGAGAAATGGACTTGTCGATGGAGTAAACGTGAAACATTTCCATCTGAATGACAAGTGTGTGAGTTGTAAAAAGGGGAAGCAACACAAACAGTCCCACAAAGTGAAAAAGGTTAACTCTGTTGAGATGCCACTAGAGCGATTGCACATGGATCTTTTTGGACCGGTCAAGCGCAAAAGTCATCTTGGGGAGCTTTATTGTTTAGTCGTCACTGACGATTACTCAAGATTTTCATGGGTGATGTGTTTGCAGAATAAAAGCGACACTTTTATCAATCTAAAAGTTCTGTTCACTCGATTGGAGAATCTCTACAATGTGAAGATTAAGAGAATTCGAAGTGACAATGGGACGGAGTTCAAAAATGCCAAGATGGATGAACTTTGTGAAAACAAAGGAATACATCATGAATATTCGGCTCCGTACACCCCTCAACAGAACGGTGTTGCTGAACGAAAGAATAGGACTCTAATTGAAGCGGCTAGAACAATGCTTGCTGATTCAAATCTTCCAGTAATGTTCTGGAATGAGGCGATTTATGCAGCTAATTACACATTAAATCGGGTCCTAACAGTGAAGAAGTTTGGTAAAACATCTTATGAGCTGTTACACCGAAGGAAGCCGAACTTAGAGTATCTAGAACCTTTTGGGGCGCCATGCACTATGTTGAATCCAAGCGAAAAGTTTAGTCCTAAAACCGAGGAGGGTTACTTTGTTGGATATGCAACCCCTCTCAAACGGGTATACAACAAGCGAACTCGTCGTGTGGAAGACTGGGCTAACGTGGATGTTCAACGATATACTCAAAATATTCAAGGCACGGGTCCTGATTGGATGTTTGATTACAAAGATTTCTTTGAATCATTCAATCTAGATAGCTTGGTTGAAGAAGCTGTTATTCGATTACTTTACGAGTGTGAAAATGCAACAACTTCACCGTTGGTGCGTCCGATCACCGTGAACCCCCCACCAGCTTCTAATGATACCAATGCTCCAATACAAGAGGAAGAAATATTTCAAGAGGCTTCAACTTCATTAGACACTTCAGAATCTGAAGATGAACAATTTGAAGAAGCTATTCTTGATCAAGCTGAAGAACCAGAGGCACCGCCAGTGAACCCAACTCCAAATTCAGATGTGGCTTCATCATCAAATACGGGTCATGATCTGGATGCTGTAGAGAACTTGACTGTCCAGACGGGAGTGCAAGTACCTGATTATCCGGAATCTCGGATTCATCGTATTCACCCGCTAGAGCAAGTTATCGGTGATCCTGGAAGTAGTGTTATGACCAGAGGGCAGCTTAAAAGCGTTAATTCGCCAGAGAGTTTTGGTGCTTTAGCTTTATATGCCAAAATTCAACAATCTGGTAGTCAAAATGATTGGTCGTTTGCGTGTTATGTGTCGCAGGTTGAGCCAAGGACATACAAGGACGCTTTGAAGGATGATGCCTGGGTGGAAGCTATGCAGGAGGAGTTATTACAATTCCAGAAATTGGGAGTTTGGACGCTCACGGATTTGCCGCCGGATAGGAAGAAAATTGGCACCAAATGGGTGTTTAAGTGTAAGAAGGATGATCGTGGGGTCATTGTTCGTAACAAAGCCAGATTGGTCGTGCAGGGTTTCCATCAAATCGAAGGGATTGATTATAACGAAATCAATGCACCGGTAGCACGAATCGAAGCTATTCGGATGTTCCTCGCGTTTGCTTCTTATAAGAAATTCAAAGTTTATCAAATGGACGTGAAAAGCGCATTTCTGTACGGGAAAGTCAAGGAAGAGGTGTATGTTGGGCAGCCACCAGGCTTTGAAGACCCAATCCACCGGGATAAGGTCTACGTGTTGAACAAAGCTCTTTATGGCTTGCACCAGGCTCCGAGGCAGTGGTACGAGGAGCTAAGTACATACCTCATCACCAAAGGATTTAAGCGCGGCCTCGTCGATTGCACCCTCTTTACGAAGAAGACGGGAGATGACTTGCTTCTAGTGCAGATATACGTAGATGATATAATATTTGGTTCAACTAACGAGCTTTTATGCAGGGAGTTCGAAACTGTCATGCAGGAAAAGTTCGAAATGAGCGCAATGGGGGAGATGCAGTTTTTCCTAGGCTTGCAGGTGGACCAAAGACCCGACGGGATCTTCATTCACCAGACGAAATATGTCTCCGACATCTTGAGCCGATTCCAGATGGAGGACTCAAAGCCGATGGATACCCCGATTCAACCCAATCACGGGATTGGAGTGGACGCTAAGGGGGAGCTGACGGATCCTTTTACATACAGAGCAATCATCGGATCTCTGATGTATTTGACGGCGTCTCGACCAGATATTATGTATGCAACGTGTCTCTGTGCCCGTTATCAATCGAAGCCGAAACAAAGTCATCTGACGGCGGTCAAGCGTATCCTTCGATATCTGAAGGGTTGTCCCTCAAAAGGACTTTGGTACCCTAATGATGATAATTTTGATTTCATATCTTTTAGTGATGCAGATTGGGGCGGCTGTGACAAAGATAGCAAATCTACTACAGCTGGTTGCCAGTTTTTCGGGAGCAGGTTAATCACCTGGCAATGCAAGAAACAGACTTCCGTAGCACAATCTACCTGTGAAGCCGAGTACATTGCAGCCTCGAGTTGCTGTTCGCAAGTACTCTGGATTCAACAACAAATGGTGGATTACGGTTTGCAGTTTCTAAAAACTCATATTTACTGTGACAACGAAGCCGCAATTGCATTAACTAAAAATTCGGAAAATCATTCTAAAGCAAAACACATCCGGATCAAATATCATTTTATCCGTGATTGTTGTTACGCTAAGGAATTGATCGATATGATCAAAATACATACTGACTACCAACGTGCAGATCTGTTTACTAAAGCCTTTGACCGTTCACGCTTTGAATATCTTTTAAAAGTAAACAATATAAAGGAAAAACAGGACTAATCGGCACCTCGGTTTATCGCTTTTTAGTTTTTTTTTTTTTTTTTTTTTTATATATTTTGCTAATTGGGAATTTCTCTTTGCTAATTGGGAATTTTTCTTTACTATCGTAATCCTCAAAGAAGTTGATGCTTTCGAGGGGATTGTTTAATCCTCAAAGAAGTTGATGCTTTCGAGTGGATTGTTTCTTTCAAATTTTTGTTTTCGTTTTTTCAGAAAAATCAAAAATCCCAAAAATATGTTCTTTATTTTAGGGGGAGCCATTTTATCAGAAAAACCAAAAACATTATAAAATTCAAAAAGACCTAAAAATTAGAAAATCAAAACATGATTTCCTGGTAAAACAGAGGAAATGATAGTACATCAGTGGGGATCTGACACAGGCTAAAGAATTGAATAGTTTATGAGGCGTGTGTTGATTACGTGTGATATGCTGATAGGCTTCGTAGACTAAATATTGCGTGCATTAGTGATACAAACATAACGAACTACGCGTTCGTGGCTGAACACCTCATGGGCATATGGTCTTAGTACCGTAATTTCGTTTGATAGGATTGCCAAAATCTGAGGTTTCGGGTCGTTATGTTATGGTTATCCGGGATATTCTGATCAACTTTTGTCGTATTGATTTACGGACCTAGTTTTATCAGAATATTTGCTAAAAGAGCTTAATTGCCAAAACCGGAAGTTACCGAATTGAGGAACTTTATGTTTTAATTGATCATAGATCATTATTACATCGTATTGATCATCTGATGCAAATCAGTGATTAATATCAGCCTCAACCTAGTGTATACGCACATGTTACTCTGCTGCATTCAATTGCTGACCTGTACACCACTGTGCTATATACTTTGTAACTTTTACGGATAACTCTGGCATAATCACGCGTTACGACGAAGCTTTGTGCAATTACTTGATACGGGAGTATGTCGTGTGTGTGGGCACCACATCGTGTTAGTCTAATACACCTAACTCGTATCATTTTAAAGAATTGCGTAATTGTCTGCATGTGAGCTTACGTGGACCACAATATCAGCAATTGCCGTATCACATACTGTTTCTAATGATAATATTAAAACAAATAGATCAACGCTGTGATCAGATTTCTCAGAAAACTGATATGATCCTCTGACCGGATTTCACAAAATGTTTACTGCTTTCATTTACTTTGATGCATTTTATTTTGTTGCAATTTACTTTTATTGTCAAAAAGATATAAAATCCAAAAAGATTTTAGGTGTGTTTTGATAAAATTTCAGAAAAATTCAAAATTTTTTCATTTCTGCTTTATTTTTGATAACCGGGGATGCTTGATAGTCAATTTCTGAGATTTGACAACACCATCTGGGCTTTGTATCATTCTAAAAGTGAAAATTTGTGCTTTGGAAGCCTATCGGATTGAAAAATGTTGAACGGGATTCGAATTCGTAATTTGGCAAAATTTTCAGAATTTTCCATTTTACATTCGCCCCTTAAATGGGTCGAATGTGGAAAATTTTTTCACATTCGGGTGTTTCATGATGGGCGAATGTGGATTTTATACACAATTCCACTTTCGGGTTAATTAGTTTCACCCTCGTGCCATTCAGTTGGGGCGAAGGTGGAAATCTTGTACGTTCGTCCATCTTAACGGGCGAATGTGAACATTTATAAATACACAGATTACAGGTTCGACCCTCATTCAAAATTTTCAAAAATTTTCTTCGTACCAAGACCTTGTTGATTTTGAAACTCTTGCTTGTGTCTTTTGATCCTTGCATCTCACTGATCCTTTTCATATAACTTTTACAGGTAATGACACAGAATTGAAGCCGGAATCGTTTGTTTTATTAACGACCTTAGGGTTTTAGGGTTCATGTTTTTTCAGTGGATGATAATGCATAATTTTTGATGAATATTCATTCCATATCAGTTTTAGGTGGAGAAGTTTAAAGGAATTAGGTTATTAACAATGTTTAAGTAGTGATTGATCGAATGAACATGATAAACCCTAATTCTTATTAAAAACTGATATAGAATGAACATTAGGGAAAATTGATGTTATACGAATATTAGTCGGCCATGTTAGGGTTGATTCTGATCAAAATTAAGAGTTAAAAACATGATTGAAAATTTTTCAAATTTTTGGGATAAAACAGTTTCTACATTCGGTCCATCGAATGGACGAATGTGAAACAGAATGGACGAAGGTAACATGAAACGGGCGAATGTATATTTTTATTCAAAATCATTCTACATTCGACCAGTATATAGCACCTTCGGCCACAATAACCTACATTCGACCAGATTAATTGGGCGAATGTGGAATTTTCAAAAACCTAAAATTTTGAATTTTTGACGATTTTGTGTTTTGACGTTTATTTTGATTTTATGTTTCAGATGGCTGAAGAACAAGCAAATATTGATATTCCTGTTGAGACTGCAGTTACTGATCCTGTTCCAGAAACTATACAAGAAGGTGAATCTTCAAGCGGTAATAAATGGCCGTTTGAGAAGAATCACAACTGTTGTGCGTATCTGGGAGATGTGGAGAAGAATGTAGAGTTCACAGACATTATCAAGTTTCTGAAGAGATGCAGAGTAGTTTATGCTTTGGCTACACCAACTATCATATACAAGGATATAGTTGAGGACTTTTACAACAACGCGAAGTATGATTACTTTGACAATCAGACGATCATAAAGAGCAAGATTCAGGGAATGGAGATGTTTATCACTGAAGCTGATATCAGAGAAGCTCTCCAGATCCAGTTTGAAACCAGTGAGGATCCAAGGGAATTATCATGGACTGAGCAGAAAGCTTGTTTCCTTAGGATGAAATACAAAGGACCGATCACTGATGGTTCTATGTACAAAGGGAAACTGAGCGTGCAGTTCAAGTATTTTGCTCACGTCATCATACTTGTATTTGGATGTGTTAGTGGAGGGTATGACGTGATGAGGAAGAGTTTGAGCTCGTTAATGGTTGCGTTGACTCTCAACAAACCATTTAATGTTGCTGGGATGATTTTAGATCATATGCTGGAGATGCTGAAGGGTTTGAAGAAGAAATACTTCATGCTTTATCCTAGGTTTCTGATGATGATCTTTGATCACAAATATCCAAACCTGAAGAAGGATCCAACATAGATACTTGCTATGGATCATATGAACATTAGAACTTTGGCTAGAATGAAAGGTTACAAAGGTGTGCCTGATAATGAAAGACCACCTTACAGGAGATTGTTTGGAGCCTTGGCTAGAGAGGATTACATGGATCCTGGAAAGAATACAGCGAGGCATCCTGATAGTGATAGTGACAATGATGATCCGTTGGTATATGCAGATGCAAGTACAAAAAGAAAAAGACAAGTAGTCAATCCTGGAGCCAAAGGGAAGGGCAAAGGAAAGACTGAGCAAGGGAGTTCAAAACAACAAACTGTGAGGAAGAAAACTACTGCAAAGAAGGGTACTAGTTTGGTAGATGAAGAATCTGTTGATTCAGAAGAGACTGAGACTGAAGAACAGTGGGATTCGGATGCTGAAAATGTCCGGACTACCAAACAAAAGGCCACTTTGGTTGGTGAGTCTGAATCACTTAACAGATCGATTGAAGAAGCTAAGAAGAGCAAGCAGTCTGTAGGTGCTGAAGATGAAGGGTTGACAGTGAATTTGGACGAGTTGAATGAAGGAGAAACCGTAGTAGTTAACTTGCCTAAGCCCAAACACAAAACCATGGCCAAGAAAACAAGTACAAAGCAACTGAGAGAGAAAGAATTAAACCTACTTTTGAGAGGAAAGAGATTACCTGAAGCTGGTACATCATCAAAACAATCTTCACCAGCCACTAAGAAACAAAAGACTGTGGAGGCAACAAAATTACCAGTGGATCAATTCAATATAGCACTGGATAATGTTCTTAACATGTTTACACAGCCTCAGAAAGGAAAAGAAAGTGAAGTTGAGCCATCAAAGTCAAAGTCCAAGTCAAAGAAAGTCACTGTGGATGACGAAGTAATGAAGCAAGTGAATAAAAGGATGGACGACATGATGAAGATGTTAGTGGCTCAGCAAGCTGAGATTGCCAAGTTCAAGCAAAATGAAGAGAAAATGCTTCAGATTGTAGTAGCCTCTAAGTCGAATCAGGATGAGATTGACGAGAAGGTGAAGAAGCTAGAAGCAAAGAATAAGAAGCTTGAAGGAAAGTGTCTGAGAAACAAAAACAGATACAAGGCTATAAAAGAGGATAATAAAGAGTTGAAGGCTGAAAACAAACGCCTTAGTGAGCTGATAGACAATTTGTACAATGTTGCACCCAAGCTGAAAGAGGGTGAGGAAGATAAAGAGAAAGAAGTTGAACAGGTTGACTATGAACCATCTGAATCTGACAAAGAGGAAGATGAGGATGATGAATCGGAAAAGAGTGATGATGGAGATGATGATAATGATGATGATGATGATGCTGAAGGTTCGGGAAGTCAAAAGGAGGATGAGAGTAGTAGTAGTGATGATAATGATGGAGGAGATGATACTTCTAAGTTTACATTTGAAAAGAGACCACCTTCAAAGAAGAAGAAAGACACAGGTGAGTCAAGTTCAAAGAAGAAGAGTGAGAATGTTGATGATGATGAGACTGTGTTTTGGAATGAGAAGGTGAGGTCTTTGTCTGATGATGCTAAACAAGTTTATAAGGACATGTTAGAAAGAAGAGAATGGACCATTGAGTTCACAGGTCGTTTTGCTGAAATATTCCAAACTGATGACATGCGATATGAATTGGAATATAACGATCCTGATTTGGAAGAAGGGGAAGTACCTGCATCTGTGGCAAAGGAGATCTTGGATGGGCTTGCACAGAGGGTAGGGAAAACATTTGAAGAATTTATTGTTGATGAGTCGATTCCACATATTCCTGAAAAGGATATTGGAAGTCACTCTGATGATAAAGATACCCCTGAGTTTGAAGAAGTTGAAATAGAGGATATCACACATGAGGAATATCCACAGTACTTCAGACAAACTGATGAAGACGTGGTGTTTCCTGATTTTACTGAGATTCCTAATACGTCTGCAAAAAGAAAGGCAAAGAAGAGGAGTGCTGAGTTTGTAGAGAAAGTACTTGGAGCTGATTTGCCAGAATCTTCAAATAAGACTGATGAATTGAAGGAGTATTTGAAGAAATTAAGACTGATGGATGAAAACCGACCGAAGCCTGAAGCTCAAGGAAACTTTTATAGGTTTCACAATGCTAAGTTCAGAGGTAGAGCTCTCGGGTGGACATACTTAGGCAGGCTGAAGTGTTTAGCTGCTAAGTGGGAATCTGGAATTTTGTATTTTTACAGATTCATTGACTTGCTGACTCTACCGTACTGGGCGGTTAGAGATCTTTGCAGATTCCAAATGTCGGGTGCTTCAGTGAATAATTCACATGTCGGTTGGTGTGCAGACAAATTGGTTTGGGAAAGTAGAACTAAGTGGAACAGATTCAAACCACAATATCCCCGGAGGAAAGTTCACAGGGATATTGATCCCAGAACCAAGTTGAAACGGGTTACCTTGATTTATAAGGCACCTGAAGTGATGAGAAAGATACCTTTGATGCCTATGCCTCAACACTTCAGTGCTGACTTCATTTTCTGGTATTATGATTGGAGGAAGGCAGAAGCGGTGATCGTGTTGAGAGATGGAAAGGACAAATACAAGCATGTTCATGTATTTGATCCTATGTGGTTGATCAATTGCACCTTCGAAGACATCATCATGCTCTTTTATAATCCGATTCATCATGAGCCGAACGATGCAGATCAAGCAAAGAAATACACACAAGTTGTTGGTGTTTGCTTTGCTTATGACATTAATGCTGGAAGTAATTTGGAGGGTAAGCTTGGCAAGATGGTGAAGATGGCAAATGTGTCAAAGCCGGTAAAGAGGAGGTTAGAGCCTGAGATGACAAAAGAACAGAAGAGTTTGCTCAGAATCAAGTTGCTGAACAAAGCCATGGATGAAGACAGAAAACGATCTAATCAATAGTCGAGGGGGAGTTTGTAGATGCGTTTTGCGACTAGTGATTAGATATGTTAACATGTGTTAGAAGTGGGCTGAGGGGCGAAGGAAGTTCATATGGGCGAAGGTGATTAAGAAGTGGGCGAAGGTAGATATACAGTGGACGAATCTGGAACTGGATAACCTAAGAAGACACATTCGACCACTTGTGGTGGGCGAATGTGGAAATGACCCACGTTCGACCAGTGAAAAGGGGCGAACGTGCAGGTCCTATAAATAGATTTTGTGTTTTTGTAATGTTAAGGGAGTCATTTTAGTGTGTGTGTTTTTGAGGTGTGTTCCAGAGAGGTCTGAGAGTGTTATTGTGTGTGCTAGATTAACTGTAACTGATTTGTAATCAAGTATTTGAAAGAGTTAATCTATGAAAAGCTTTAAAATGACTTTGAGTGTGTTTTGAATTGAGTGTATATCAGTTTGTTCTAAGCTAGGGTTTCCGCACCTGGTTTAGTAACTTGTATGATCATATAATCCTGTTTTCGTGTCAAATTCATCCTCTACAATTATGATAGTGGTGGTGACTGAGCAGTTGAAGATGTCGTTTTTGGTGTTTGTAATGGTAGAAGTGTATTAGCTATGGTTTTTGGTGGTTGTGATGGGTATGAAAGTGAGGTGGTTTTGGATTTTATCAATGTTTGGAGTGTGGTAGGTTTGGTTTTAAGAGGTGGTGGTGTGGTAGATGGCCCAACTATTTTAAAAAATCGAACAGTTTTGGCATAAACAACTAGTTGGGACTTACCAATTAGTTGGAACGTTTTTTTATCGATGTAGGGTTTCTTAGGCTCGACTAGCAAAGATAATCCAACAAGCAAATTTAGTCTCCAAGCGAAGATAGCTCATCTTCGCCTAGGGATCACATTCTTTCATTAAATGAACTTACCTCCTTGTTCGTTTATTATCATCTTTGTTTAACTAAACATCTTTGCTTAGTATCGTTTTGTAGGACTGTCATTCGACAGTTTAATTTGGACATTAAAAACTGAATAACAAATATTTAACTTAATAAAAAGTCTATATTAAACAAACTGGTTGAAATGGACCACGAGGTTGGTAAAGCCTATATTAACAATGTAACAGCCAGCAGTTCTAAAACTGCTGGACTGATAATATAAAATGTAACACCCAAAAAATTACAATTTAATAAAAACGGATTTACCCGTTAAGAATAAGGGTTTAAAATTGTCTTGAATGTTAATTACTAAACTTATCTAGGGTGAGATTTTGTGCCTAATTACATATTTATCAAACTACAAGGGGCTAAAGTGTATGGACATCGAATATCAAACCACAAGCAGTAACTGTTAATATTGAGGTTTTTTTTAATAATGATCTATTGGGTGTGTGGGCTTCGACCCTATGGTGGAATTCCCCAAAGATTTCATTAAGAATTCATTAATATGCTTATTGATGAACTCATTTTATCCATTTATAATTTATAACATAAATTAGGGATGTATGCTTGTATAATGGTGGGCAAGTGGTTTTAATTAAACTCTGTAAGACCCTTACCCTGATTTCCCTTACTTTGATATAATAAAGGAATTTAACCTGAACCAAATTCTTTTTTCTTTTCTTTTGATAAACAAGCTTACTATTTTAGTTCTTAACAAAATCTATGTCCCACATCATAGAACGTTCGACCCTAATTAAAACATAATCCTAGATACATCAAACTAGATATTTCGTTTCAAAACACAACGGAAGATCTTAAAGTTCGACCCTAGTAGTTGGATACAAACGAATTTATCCATATTCAAAAAGGATGAACGTGTACTGGTTCGCTCAGTTCGTCACGTTGCTTGATCATTCCCCGAAAAGCCCCATAACATGCCTCAACCTAACATGGAAAATAACAAACAAGATTTTTTAGTTTAAAATGTAGCAAAACTCATCAACAAAATCAAGTTAGTGTGCCGGCAATGCCCACCGTAAGCTACGACAGCCAAACCGTAGCTTACGGTTAGGCTGCCCTACTCCTTCTCTTCCCTTTTACACTTGCCGTAAGCTACGGTGAGTCCACCATAGCTCACAATGGTCGTCTGCTCCTTTCGTTTTGTTCTCAACCGTAGCTTACGGCCTAGGGCCGTAGGATACAGTTGAAATTGGTTGTTATGCTGCCAAACTCATGCAATGGCCACCCTTTATCTATCCCACTTCAAGAGTTCATCAATGTACAATCTTAAGTCGGATTATTTCACCCCAAGACCCCAAAATCCCGTGGTCCTAAGGTATGTTTACATTTTGATTGTTCAACCTTCATAGAAGTTAAGATTAGTAGTTCGATTTGGGGATTTCCAGCCCAAATCGACCTGTTATGATCATGAATCTCTTGTACCTCATTTACCTAGGTAGTTTTATCAACTTAGACCTGAATTATTCTAAGCTACCATTCCCAACAAGTGCCTTGCTCTCGTTGTTGATTTATTTGTTAGTCATTTTGGCTAATGTAGAATCCTCCAAGAATCCGAATGACAATTAGCTGAATCCTTATAGGTAGTATCAACCAATAAATGGTTCGTGAATAGATTACATTGTTCACTCAAGATTTATTCGAGAGCAATGCTATCATATGAATGCCTCAGGCTCTACAATTTGCGTGGAAATTGCCTATGCATCGCTCTTACATGCCTATTACTCGATTGAGCATGATTTCCCCATTTGACCCATTATAAGATCAAAAGAATGGCCACTATTCCCATGGCCATGATTTTTGTTGGTTTCGCTATAGCACACGACCATAACATGACTTCTTAAGTATCCTTGTCCGTATAGCCTCTAAGACTACTTAGGCATTGATACATTCATTCCGTCTACATACATCTATATCATGATCATTGGATTCTAGCGTAGTAGCTTATTTTCATTCAATACTCAAGTTTCTCCCATCTCAACCCATTATAACAAGAACATACGAAACTATAAGCAAACTAGTTCACAACGTAACGTACCTCAAAGCTTCCCCTTTTGGCGAGTATCCGACTCTCTCTTGACATCTTTGGCTCCACTTGATTCGCCTAATTAAGCAAACCATGTTATCGTTAGAATCTATTATTTTCATTCCACGCTACATTCGATTTGAACCCAAGTCTTCACATGTTATATCCACCCAACGACTAGTGAGTTTATGATTATTTTCAGTTCATTTAAGCAAAACATCAAACACTTGGTGGGCATAGCTTTCCTAATAACTTTGTGAGTTCACTTAAGTTTACTAGCCCACCATCATACAAACATACATTCCAAATTCATGTTATTAATCATAAATGGACAGTAGGAGTTTATTAACACATATGTTAAGTGACCTATAACACAAATTCTTGAGGGATTCCACCCTAGGGTCGAAACCCACTCCCAATTATATCATTTAATACAACTATCCACCTTAATGCTAATAATTTCAGCTTGTGGTTTGTATTTTGATGATTCTATACTCATACTAACTAGTTTATTTCATAAATCAAATACCTCCCTTATAATTAGGGTCATCATCAAGGACCCTAATCTTGTAAATCATCACCAAATCAAATAATTTAACATAGCTTAGGTTCAAATTTCTGTGGGGATTCGTTTTTCATAAAAATGCAATATTTTGGCTTGAGATCCACTCTCTAATTGCAGGTTATGGGCATATTTGAAGAAGAAGGTGAAGCGTGTGTGTGTGTGTGTGTTGGAAGTGTTTTGGTCGATTAACATCTGACCAACACCACCACTTTGATCTTTTTAACATTTTCACCATTCAACTTTGCCTCATGTTCATAATTAGCCCCTAAAGTTTAATCCCTTATTTAACTAATCACCAATCTCATCTTAAGCAGGTGTTTTGTGATTAATATTCAAGACTTATTTTTAACCCATGTTCTTAACGGGTTAATCCCGTTTTTATTAACTTCTAGATTTTCGGGTGTTACAAACTCGCAATGTTGCAAGGAACGCTATGCCCACCAAGTATTTGATACATTGCTTAAGTGAACTTACAAATCATTGGGTGGATGTCACATGTGATGGATTTGGGTTGAATCGAATATATCGTGGAATGGAAACAATAGATTCTAACGATATCATGGTTTGCTTGGTTAAGCGAATCAAGTGGAGCCAAAGACGTCCTAGAGGCTAGACATATTGAGGTGAATTAGCTTTAACATTAGAAACCATAAGATAAAAAGCTAGACATATGTTGACGGAACAAATAAACCGATGCCTAGAGGTCCTAGAGGCTATAGGGTCAAGGGTATCGCTTTAGAAATCATGTCGTGGCCGCATGTTGTGGCGAATTTAGCAAAAACATGGCCATAGGTATAATGGCCATCATTTTGACCTTGTAACGGGTCAAGATGGAGAATCCATACTCAATCTAGCAACAGGCATGTATGACAAAGGTTTAGACGATTCCTATGCGAATCATAGAACCCGAGGCATTCCTATGTAAATATCGCTCTAGATTAAGTCTTGAATGATAGGTTCAATACAATCATGAACCATGTATTGGTTGAATTCAACTTCAAGGATCTCGACAATTTGTTTTCCGAATTCTAGAAGGATTCTAAATTAGCTGAAAGGACTAATGGAAAGTAAACAACGAGTGCTAGACACTTGTTGGGAATGGATTTTGGGATTGATTTTAAGTCCAGATCATTAGATACACTAGACGTGTAAAAACGAGTAAGTCATAAGCCTAACGGGTCGATTTGGGTGATTATCCCAAATCGGATCACAATTGATGGAAATTCTACGAGGGCTTGATAATTGAAATGGAATTTCAATTCATAAGCCTTAGATTGTTGAGAAAATCATATAGAAACATTGAACCATGTTTAGGATAACAAAGCCTACATTTTGGAATGGAAAAATATGGCTAAGACATGGTTTTGGGCTACAAAACAACAGCTACTAGCCGTAGCCTATGGTTCATGGTTGTAAGCTACGGCCAAGGAGCACAAAACGAGCAGCCACTACCAGCCGTAGCTTACGGCGTGTTTGCGGAACAAAAAATCTGCTAGTCGTAAGCTACGGCTAGCCAGCCGTAGGTTACGGTGGGCACGTCTTCGGGCGTTTTGTTTTCACGTAGCCTTGAATCGTTTACGTTTCGGCTAATCTCTTTTGTGTGTTGTTTTCATGATAGGTTGAGGTGCATAGTGGGACTTTCCGGAGGACGATCAAGCAACCGAACGAACTGAACATATCTAACCATGGTCGCCGTTTTGGAATCGGATATTTCCTAAGGATTTTGGGCCACTTTAGTCAATCTTTTGAACTTTCCGCCATGTTTTCAACTATGTATTTAACTTGCAGTTACTAGGAACATGTTCCAACTAAAGGTTTAATGTTTTTGTTATCAGTCATGGATTTTGTTAAATGTAAATCCGACAATTAAGATTTTAGGGTTCAGCTTAGGGTTTAGTTTATCTAGTCTTGGGTATGTTTATTGTACTAGCGTTTGTTTCTTCGAAATAGTAAGTGATGACGTGGGTAGCTTAAAGCAAAAATAAATAAACAACATTACTAAACAATGCTTAAAGGGTTGGAGCCTACAAAGGTTCAAAAGCCAGGAGCATCCTAAGTCAAAAAGGTGACTTGTCCCGTCATCTTTTCATCAAGCAAAACAAACAGCTGATGGAGTAACATCAGCCAACAGACCGCAGGTCCATAGCAGCCACTTACCATTTGTGGATTGTCCTTTAGTTGCAACAAGGCTCAAGGCAAGATGCTTTCTTCTAATAGAATTCTCCTTTCTCTATAAATCAGAAGCTGATTCCACAGCTCTGATTACACCATCACAATCACTTCCACTTAATTCTTCTTATTCTTTTGGTCTTGCACGTGGAGAGAACAACTCTCTTCACTCGAATCTCAAGAATCTCTACTTCTGGTTTCGAGTACATCTCAAACCAGAATCTCAAAGCATCTAAAACAATAAAAATAACCTTGAACCTCCTTCTACGTTTGCAACGTAGAAGGATACCACGACCTGCGTTAGGCAGAGTGGAACCCTTGAACCTCTGAACCCCCCTTGTGACTCAGAACTAACGTTAGGCAGTTATTTGTTGTAGCAACAAGTTGACGCCCACCATGGGGCTGCGCCATTTTCTTTACTAGAAATTAGTTGTGTAGCTCCGACTCTCTTCATGTCTGACCCTGAGTCTCAAGAAGAGGTCAACCAGATCTCTCCTAGCACAGATCAGACCTCTCCGGCCAGATCTGTGTCTTTCTCCACCCCGGGAGGTACTCCAGCTGGGACTCAGTCCCCACCTGCTCATTCTGCGTCAGCAAACCTGCAAACTCCACCTCCCACTCGCTCTGGGGTGATATCTCCTCTCCCTGATCTTGCACAAACTCCCCATCGCATAGATCTCACCCCTGAAGGAGTGGAGAGGAACTTCTTGCAGCTTAGATCCCTTTTGAACCAGTATGTTATGAAGGAAAGGGACAAAGGAGTTCGTCTCCGGCTAGACTATGACGAGGAGGAAGAGATATCACTCTCTCCTGGACCTCCTCCCCCTCTCACTGCCACTTATGGACGCAGACCTTCACCCAGAAACAACAATGCTGGTCCCAGCAACACCCACACTGCTTCTCACTACGAAGCAAGGTCCAGTCCTACTGCTTTCCCGCTGTTTACCACCCAAGCTGCCACCACTGGTATGCCACTTGGACATGAGATGACTCTGGATCAACTCCTACAGTCACCTGTAACCAGTATCCCACCACCAACAGCCACTTCATGGGAGCAGGCCATGGCTTCACTCCCCATGTCCAGAAACGCTTCTATGAGCATCCCCATGACAACCAACAATGTGGCTACCGAGGGCATTCGAGGCTTCAACCTTATGCCCTACATGATATCTCAAATGATGGCTAACTTTCCTTGGCAACAACTCATCAGTCAAGCCATCGCTGCCCAACAAGGAAACCCTGGAGGAGTAACCAACAACACGGTGGAACACACCGTTAACCAACCCTACAAGCCAAACAGCTTGTCTTGTTTCTCACCAGAGATAGCAGACTATGATTTTCCCAACAAGCTAAAGATGCCAGCTCATATAAGAACGTATGATGGCACTGATGATCCAAAAGATCACCTTCAGATCTTCTCAGGGGCTGCTCGGATCGAGAAATGGGGCGATCCCGAGTGTTGCTTGATGTTCATGCAAACCCTTGTTGGATCTGCACGAATTTGGTTCAACGGCTTGACGGCAGGGAGCATCCGAACCTTTGACGAACTTGGTAAAGGATTTCTAGCCAACTTCTCACAACAGAGACGTTGTGTCAAGGATGCTGGTGCTGATGAAAAGATGAAGGTTGCAGGGTTCATGAATGCCATCAACTCAAAGTACCTCACCAGGGAATTCAACAAGAGTCTCCCTAGAACCCTTGAAGAGGCCTTAGAAAGAGCTGAAGCTCACATTCGAGGAGAGGAGGCTGTAGATATCAAAGAACAAAGGAAAAGGGCTTCCAGCTGGAGAAGCAACAGTCCTACTCGAAAAAGAGGCAACTATGGTACCTATGACAAAAGACCCAGAGGGTCTGAGTCACGAAGGTCTGAAAGCAGGAACCCTCCAAGCAGGGACAGAAATGTCAACTTCACAGCCCTCACCAAAACTCCTCAAGAAATCCTGGCAACCGAAGAAGTTAAACACACCTTCAGACCTCCTCGTCCCTTACCAAAAAGTAAAAGAAATGAAAACTCCAACCAATATTGCGAGTTTCATGATGAAAAGGGACATCACACCAACGACTGCTTCCAACTCAAGAAAAGAATCGAGGATGCCGTCAAATCTGGGAAACTAGCCCATCTGGTCAAAGGTGTTAAAGAAAATATGGCAGATGGCAAGAAGAAAGACGTTGCCATGGTGTTTGCTGAAAATGAAACCCCCAGCAAGCGACAAAGGTTGGAGGATTGGGAACGACAAGGCATCTACTTCCCTTATACCAAAGAAGAAAAGCATTGTGATCCACTTGTCCTTGAAGCCTTCGTGGGTTCACTCAAAACACAAAAGGCCTACATAGATACCGGAGCTGCTACTGAAATAATGTTTGCCAAATATTTCAACCTTTTAAGCTCTGAAAAACGCTCCATGCTACGGCCTGCTGAAGCTGCCATTAAGGGCATTGCCGACATACCCATCAAGCCCTTGGGCGAAATAACGCTTGATGTAACCTTCTCTGATGGCCAAATGCGAAGGACTGAGCCACTAACCTTCGTTGTTCTAGACCTACCATCTAGCTATGATGTCATCATTGGAAGGCCAGGGGTAGTAATCTTTGATATGACGGTTTCCATCAGCCGAAAAAGTGCAAAGTTCCCCACCAAAGAGGGTGTCGCAACCCTCCAACCATCCACTTCGGTGTTAACGATTGATGAAGATCAAAGCAAGCTTGGTCTCAGCATCAACCCCAAATACCCTGATCAAAGGATACGGGTCAACACAGCCCTTCCCAGGGATACTCTCACAAGGCTTGAAGCATTGCTGAAAGACAATGTTGATGTTTTCGCTTGGTGCCCAAGTGACATGACTGGGATCCCACGAGAAGTTGCTGAGCATGAACTCAGGATTCCCTCCAACGTCAAACCCATAGTTCAGAAGAAAAGAAGTCTTGCTCCAGAACGAAGCAAGGCTGCATGTCAAGAGGTAGACAAACTGGTTGAAGCCGGTATCCTTCGAGAGGTAAAATATCAATCATGGGTTTCAAACCCTGTGATGGTTCGAAAACCTGATGATTCATGGAGGATGTGCATCGACTTTAAAGACCTCAACAAAGCCTGTCCCAAGAATTGTTATCCTTTACCGGAGGTTGATCTGAAAATTGACTCGCTTACAGGCTTCCCCTTCAAGTGTTTTCTGGATGCCTATAAAGGTTATCACCAGATACAAATGAAGGAGGAAGACGAAGAAAAAACTGCCTTTCATACTAACAAGGGTATTTTCTGTTATAGAAAAATGCCCTTTGGTTTAAAAGATGCAGGTGCTACTTACCAAAGGTTGGTTGATAAGGCCTTTGCCAAGCAAATTGGCAAAAACATGGAAGCTTATGTGGATGACTTGGTCATCAAGAGCAAAACTGAAGATCAAATGCTCACTAACATACAGAAAACCTTCAACAACCTCAGAGAAATCAACATGAAGCTAAATCCTGTCAAGTGTTCCTTTGGTTTCGAAGAAGGAAAGTTCTTGGGTCATGTTGTAGGGAAACAAAGCATAAAGGCCAACCCGAACAAGGTTCGAGCCATCCTCAACATGAAGTCACCCCAAACCAAGAAAGAGGTTGAAAGCTTGAATGGCAAACTTGCTGCCTTGAAGCGTTTCGTGTCAAAATTAGCTGAGAAATCCCTACCTTTCTTCAAGACCCTCAAAGGTTGCACTGACAAGAAAGACTTCAGGTGGACAGAAGAAGCAGAGGAAGCCTTCAACAGCATGAAACATTACCTGGCTTCCCTTCCCACAATTGCAACACCTGAAGCAGGGGAAACGATCTCTGTCTATCTTCTAGTTACTGATGAAGCCTTCAGCGCTGTTCTCACCATAGAAAGAGACAAAGCTCAGGTACCCGTCTATTTCTTCAGTAAAACGTTAAAGTTAGCAGAGGTCAAGTACCCTCCTTTGGAAAAATTGGCCTTAGCCTTGGTGCAAACAGCCAGAAGGCTTCGAAGGTACTTTCAAGCACATCCCATACAAGTAATCACTGACCAACCAATCAAAAATGTGCTTGAAAGACCTGAAACCTCGGGACGACTAGCCAAATGGGCTGTTGAGCTAGGTGAACACAAAATCACCTACGTCCCGAGGAAAGCAATAAAGGCACAAATACTTGCTGATTTCATTGCTGAAATTCCAAGGGTGGAAACGGCCGAAGTTAATATTACCATAGATGAACCCATTGATCCGGAAGCCTGGAAGCTTTACACAGATGGGGCTTCCAGTGTTGAAGGATCAGGGGCCGGTCTTGTACTAATCAACCCTGAAGGGTTAGAATTCACATATGCCCTTCGTTTGGAATTTCAGACAACTAACAACGAAGCAGAATACGAAGCCCTGATAGCAGGACTCAAGCTTGCAAAAAAGATGGTGGTTCATAAGCTTCAAGTGTTCACTGACTCACTACTGGTTTCCAATCAAGTGAACGATAGCTACATCGCCAAGGAACCTAATATGAAAAAGTACAGAGAGAAGGCCAAGGAAATCATGAACACCTTCCAGTGTTGCAAGATCAAACAGGTTCCAAGGTCTCATAACAAGAAGGCTGATGCCCTTAGCAAGCTTGCTTCGTTAAACTTTGCTCACCTTACCAAAAAGGTGTTGGTTGAAGTGATCAAACATCCTGCAATATCTGAACTTGAGGTTCAAGACGTCATCACTGAAAATGAACCAAATTGGATGACTCCATTTGTAAGGTTCCTAAAAAGAGGTGAACTGCCCCAAGATCCTGTTGAAGCTGAAAGGATTCGGATCAAATCCAAGCAATACGTAATCCAGGACGAGATACTCTATAAAAAAGGGTACTTGGCCCCATTGCTTCGATGTGTTGGTCCTAAACAAAGCAGGTACTTGATCAAGGAGGTTCATGAAGGAATATGTGGAGCTCATTGTGGTCCAAGATCAGTCGTGGCAAAACTCATGAACCTAGGCTACTTCTGGCCTTCCATGCATCGTGATGCATCCGAACAATTGAAGAAATGTGAAGCCTGCCAAATCCATGCTCTTGTCCCAAAGAGTCCCAAGCATGATCTGGTGCCCATTAGTTCAGCATGGCCATTCTACAAATGGGGAATGGATATCGTTGGACCCTTCCCACCAGCAAAAGGAGGGGTCAAATTCCTGTTGGTGGCAGTTGATTACTTCACAAAATGGCCAGAAGTGAAGCCTCTGGGAAAAATATCTGGGAAGAAGATAATCGAATTTGTCTGGGAAAATATCATCTGTCGATACGGCTTACCTGGGGTACTTGTTACAGATAATGGCAAACAGTTTGCAGAAAGGCCATTAAGTGCTTGGTGCAAAGAATATCGAATAACACAAGTCTTTAGCTCTGTAGCATACCCTCAATCCAATGGCCAGGTTGAAAGGATGAATAGAAGTGTGGTTGAAGGGATCAAGGCTAGGTTGGGTCGTCAAGGAGGAAATTGGTTGGAAGAATTGGCAAGCGTTCTTTGGGCAATTCGAACCACTGAGAAAACAAGCAACAAGAAAACACCTTACAGCCTTACCTTTGGATCTGAAGCAGTCATACCTGCTGAAATTGGGGTCACCACACCTAGAACCCTTCATGTTGACATCCAGGCAAATGAAAGAGAAACGTCACTCAATCTTGATCTCCTAGAGGAAGCCAGAGACTTGGCAGCAATAAGAGAAGCCAGGTACAAACAAAAGATGGAGTCCTACTACAATGCCAAAGTCAAGCATGAACGCTTCAAGCCAGATGATCTGGTTCTAAGAAACAATGAAGCAAGCAAGAAGGAAAACCAAGGAAAGCTAGGACCCAAATGGGAAGGTCCCTACACCATCCTTGAATCCCACAAAGGAGGGTCTTACAAGTTTGCCAGCATGGAAGGCAAGAAGCTCCCTCGACATTGGAATGGCAAGAACCTTAAAAGGTTCTTTGTTTAAATTGTAAGAAAATGTTGTTCTCTTTTAAAAGCAATGTAATGTTAGCATCGAATGAATGAAAGGATCACTGAATCCTCTTTTGGAAATTTTGTCTTTCTATCCTATGATCAGGTTGAGAACCTTGCAAGAAACTCCATGGCAAGGGCCATGTAAGGGGATGAGCTCCCAGGCCATTTCGCTCAATAGGTTCGAGGGTTGAACGGACCTATATAAGGGGTGAGTTCCTAAATCAATCTGACTCCATGAGATAAACAAAAAATAATTTTACAAATCTCATTGACAGGCTTGAACAACCTACACCAATCGTTCCTTAAGTTTAAAAAACAAACTTACGAAAATACATTAAAACACTTGTATAAGTGTATATAGGATAGGTGGTGACATGTTTGCCTAGACTACCTTAAGGATGAATGACTACAGCATTCAACCTTTGAAGGTGCTACCGGATAAACATTCCCAAACAACAACAAAGACAAACACACATAGTAACAAGAAATGCACAAAAGATGAACAACGATAAAAACTTAAACAACAGCCCTAAAGGCTTAACATTTAAAGGCTTTTAACAAAGCCAGACAGTAGCATAATTGTTCAAAGGGCAACAGCCCACAACCATCAAAGAACCACTAAGGGTTCCCACAAAAGATAAAAGTGTTTTGAGACACAACCACAAAGTTAATTGTTTTAACAGACCGGATGCTAAGAAAGCTACGAATAGGGAGTTCATGCATCGTTACCAGACCCTGAAGGCTTGGAGGCTTCATCCTCATTCCCAGCCTTGATCACTTTTGCCTTTTTTGCCTTTTTCCCTTTCTTTGGTAGCTTCTCCACAAGACCACCAGCTTCGGAGGCTTCAACGCTAGCATCCTTGGAAAGTGTTTCACCCACATCCAAAGTCTCTTCACTATCACCAGAATGCGCCCTCTTCCTTGAAACAGATTGAAGCACCTTAGCAGATCTAGCTTCGTTTAGACCAGTAGGCTTCAATTCTCTCAGCTCCTTCAAGGGTTTCCCGTAAAGGGAAGAAACTTGTGCAACATAAGGATAGCTGGAGTGTTCCATCTTGAGGACGGTTTCCTTGAACACATATAAGGAGTTAGGCTGATAGAAGGGAGACTCTTCCAAGACTTGGCCGGACTCGTGAGCTTTGAACCCTGCAACAAAACCAGCATGCTTACCATGGGTTAGAAGCTTGGTATACACCTCCCCAAGAGCAGAGTTGAATTCGGCAGAGTGAAGGAGGTAGGTAACGACTTGCTGAAAGCCTTCTTCTATTAACCATTTGTTATCACTTTGAGCAGCAGCAAGGGAACCCTCCAACTCCTTCTTCTCACTTTCAAATGCCTTTTTCTTTGCTTCCAAAGCCAACTGATCCGCCTCCACCTTAAGCCTAGCAGCTTCATGCTTCGCCATCTCAGCCTCATGCCCTCTTTTCAGTTCATCAATTAAGGCAATCAAAGTAATCTCCTTCTGAGCATACTCCTTAGCATCCTTCTTCATGTCAGCAATTGATTGTTTCATCTCCTTCTTCTTCTTGGCAAATTCACTATACTCACCCATAACCTTCCTAAACCTGCTAATCCCCTCTGGCAGCATAGCAGCAAGGTTGCAGGTACCAACCATCATCTTTGCCAACAAGGCATCATCATCCAATCCTTCAAGACAAGCCTTGGCACCAGGAGTGGCAAAATGTGCCAGAACCTCCTCACAAACGGCCGAAGACTTGAAGTTGTCACTTGACTTCACGTTCCAACTAGGAACATACAAACCCTCCTCATCAAAACTAGCTGACCCATCAGTTTCCTTCACCACCCCAACCTTCACCTTCTTACCCTTGCTTTTCTTGACAACAACATCAACCACAGTATCATCCACAGTCTGATCCTTCTCATCATCCGACTCTTCAATATCATCACTGACTGTCACCGCTTCAGAAGCATCAGCAGACTTGGCAGCCTTCAAAAGCCGTCTGCTAGACCTCCTTGTTGAAGCCTTGGAAGAACTAGCCTTAGCGAAACCCTTCACAATAGGGACATCAACATAACTGGTCCCATCATACCTCCCTTTCTCATATTTGGTCAATGCATCCTCCCCATCTGCTACCTCAGCATCCTTGAAGACAACACCCGAAGAATCATCCCCTTTGATAAAGTCAAGAGCCGACATAACTGCAAAAAATACAACACATAAGGAAAAACCAAAAATGAATGAAATCAACAACAAACAAAAGATTCATACCCTGATCATCATTCATCACTACAGGATCTCTACCCGGCTTGTCCCAACGAGCGCTAATACCGGATAATACTAAGAAAGGTTCAGCAAATGGACGAAGCCTTGAAGGACATGCTCTAAGAGCCGTCAGAAAGTTATGATCTAATTCAGACTCTGAGGGTTTCCCTTCATTAAGAACGGCCTCAGGATGCCTCCACACAGGCTTAAAGGGGAAAATAGAATCAGAAACCCAAAAGAACCTAGTCTTCCACTGCCCAACAGTTGTAACATGGGAGGAAAGAAGGTTAGTCTCTACTGATGACCCCTCGAAGGTGAACCAGTCACCATTCTTGGCAAGACGAAAGAATCGCCTGAACATCAACAGAGTGGGATCATACCCTAGCGCTCTACAAAGACATTCAAAATGTAGAACACGGCCAACACCATGTGGATGGATTTGACCAAGAGAAACTCTATAGTACTCAAGAACATTCAACAAAAACATAGAAAATGGATGACGAAGGTTTGCAAACTCAAAATGACGACAATACAGAGCAATAGAACAAGATGGACAGTCAGATACAGCAAGTTTTTTACCGGGAGTAACGGGATTAAATGATAAATCTATATCCCATTCGGCACAAAATGATTCCACCTCTTTCTGAGAAAGAGAGGAAACAGTAATGGCCATGTCCTTTTTAGCGCCCATTGTGCTTCAAAGGATGATTAGTGAACAAAACAAAAAGAGGGAAAGACAAACCTGCTGTGGTGAAAATCACGAAACCCTAAGATGGATGAACGGTTGAGAGGAAGAAGATGAAGAAAGGAAAGAGTAAAGTGAATAATAAAATGAAGAAAGGTTAAAAAAGAAAGAGAAATGGTTATTTTATTTAAAAAACTATAATTATGACATGCAGTAATCACTTCTGTACGAACTGCCACATGTCACATCAGCAGTCTAATCAAAATTAAACTGCTGAGTAATAACCGCCCAAAACACAGCGAACCCTCGAACCTTTCAAGCAATGGATAAACTAAGAAAACAGTCAGAAGCTTTCAAGCTATCTCACCAAACCTTCTGACTTGGGGGGCTGATGACGTGGGTAGCTTAAAGCAAAAATAAATAAACAACATTACTGAACAATGCTTAAAGGGTTGGAGCCTACAAAGGTTCAAAAGCCAGGAGCATCCTAAGTCAAAAAGGTGACTTGTCCCGTCATCTTTTCATCGAGCAAAACAAACAGCTGATGGAGTAACATCAGCCAACAAACTGCAGGTCCATAGCAGCCACTTACCATTTGTGGATTGTCCTTTAGTTGCAACAAGGCTCAAGGCAAGATGCTTTCTTCTAATAGAATTCTCCTTTCTCTATAAATCAGAAGCTGATTCCACAGCTCCGATTACACCATCACAATCACTTCCACTTAATTCTTCTTATTCTTTTGGTCTTGCACGTGGATAGAACAACTCTCTTCACTCGGATCTCAAGAATCTCTACTTCTGGTTTCGAGTACATCTCACACCAGAATATCAAAGCATCTAAAACAATAAAAATAACCTTGAACCTCCTTCTACGTTTGCAACGTAGAAGGACACCACGACCTGCGTTAGGCAGAGTGGAACCCTTGAAACTCTTAACCCCCCTTGTGACTCAGTACTAACGTTAGGCAGTTATTTGTTGTAGCAACAGTAAGAGAATATTGTTTTAACTGATATATTGTACGACGGACAAAGGTTTTTTTTGATACTAATCACAACAAGTTGTTCAACAATTTTTATTTTTGTCTTTTCATCAAATATATCGAGCATGTTAAGTTGTTAACAAAGATACAAGTCATTCTCATGTTTGACCTCCATAACTCTTGTAGAAATATGGTAGCTGCAATCACGCCATCAATTCTTTTCACTTAGGATAAATAGTACCTCACTAGGCGGCCTAAGCAAACCAATAGGTTTTCATTATTGATTGAAAAAACAACTCATTCTAATCAAAATCAGACCCCATTATTTAAAGGTTTATCTTAACAGTTTCCATCCTAATGAAACCAAAAGATGTGGTATAATGGAGAGGAGTACCAATTAAAATCTGTAAAGTATCTCGAACAATGAACCCTACACGTAGAATATGTCTACATCAGTCTTTTGTCTTTGGTATGAAAGCGATTTGGAATTGGATGGTCCCAAATGTGTTAATTACTTAACTGAACAATCAAATCAGATATCATTAATTTGACTATGTTACTCAATTATAAACCATAGTGGACCTCACATCTATTTAGAAAAGTTAACTAAACTATGCCAAAAATTCTTCTTACTTTCGTTTCCTCTTTTGTATTTCCACTTTTCTTAGAAAGTGGAAAGTAATTTTTAATAACCACTCATTTGTTACATTTTTTTCTTTGATGAAAAATACTAAAGGTGGTTTTAATAGTTAATACTTTCTAAGACTTTTAGATGTTCAATAATAATAGAAAAAATTACAGAAAACGTCCTTTATGTTTACCTAAAGTTGCAGGTTTCGTTCTTAATCTTTAAAACATGCTAGATACATCTTTTATCGAGGTTTTTGTTGCAGGTTTCATCCTTTACTGAAATTTTGGTTGAATAAAACGACCTTTACCACTAACGGTGTTTAATTATGTCGTTAAGTTCCCCTCACATGCCATGCATGTGAGGGTATTTTCGTCAATTTGTATACTAAAGGACGTTTTCTGTAATAAAAACAAATAACAACAATATAACAACAATTAAAAAACATTAGGCTTTAACTTTAATAAATTAATTACAAATCAACTGTATAATTAAATAAAAAAATCGATTTTTATCCTCCTTTTAGTTGAAAAAAATATGTTAATACTTAGAATAAATATCTCAACTACCAATCCACAATAAAACGAATTTGGTGGATTTTATTTATTGTATTGGTCACATCTCACCGTCAAGCAAAGAGATTAAAGTAACAAACCAATAGCAAAAACTTGCATTTTAACAAATAATTCTTCATCGTATCAATTGTGCTACATTAGTATAATGAGATAGAGGAAATGATATATGGCACTTGGATTTTTTATTTAGTAATATGTCTTTGAAATAAATTTTAGTAACGATCCAAATATTATTTTTCTAAGAAAAATCATTAAAAGAAATTAGTTATACTTTGTTAAGATGTTAGACAAAATTATCTTTCTATCATTATCATGTATGTGAACATATATATTTCTGATTGTAGAAAAGTTGCCCTTTTTAAGAAAATACTTTAAAACAAACTAATATACGTAAAAGTTAAACGGGTATGTAGAAAATTACATATTCAACAAAAAAATGCAATATGTAAAAAATAATAACATATTCAACAAAATGCAAGCATGTATATAAAAATAAAACATATTCAACAAAAAATGCAAGTATATTTAAAACAAACAAAAACGTTATCGAATTTGTGCATTGAAATTGAATATATTTTCTAATTATATAAGAACACAAAGTAGTTCATGTGACACCAAATAACTAAAATGTATATTTTAGTTATGTATAGATAAAACTTTTACATGATAATTGAAACTTAAATATATCTAAAAATGACTAATTTTATTTCTCAATATTTATTCCTAAGAATTAACATATTTTTTTCAACTAAAAGGAGGATAAAAATCGATTTTTTTATTTAATTATACAGTTGTTTTGTAATTAATTTATTAAAGTTAAAGCCTAATGTTTTTCAATTGTTGTTATATTGTTGTTATTTGTTTTTATTACAGAAGACATCCTTTTGTATACAAATTGACAAAAATACCGTCACATGCATGGCATGTGAGGGGAACTTAACGACATAATTAAACACCGTTAGTGGTAAAGGTCGTTTTATGCAACCAAAATTTCAATAAAGGATGAAACCTGCAACAGAAACCTCGATAAAGGATGTATCCTGCAAGTTTTAAAGATTTAGGACGAAACCTGCAACTTTAGGTAAACATAAAGGACGTTTTCTGTAATTTTGTCATAATAATAAGTAACTCTTAGAGTGTTAGGATATGTTTATCAAGGAGCTTTTAAGAGCTTCAAGATTTAAATTATTAAGAAAATTTTTTTTACTCAATAAGAAACCTTGTTTGATTGAAAAAGCTTGAAGCTTTTAGGTTAAAAGAAAAAAAACTCCATATTACAAAGTGACTAGTACTAGCGTTTAAAAAAAAGCTCATATTAGCTAAAAGTTTTTAATGAATAAATGACATAAATACTTATTCTATGATTAAAAAAAAAACATGCATATAGCTTTTAGTTAATGCCCATTTGGGTCATTTAACACATTTTATTAAAAGTTCTAGCTACGCTACCAATCATCAAAATATATTTAAAAAACTACAACTACCAGCTACGAGCGTCCATCCACCAGCTACAAGCTTTAGGGTATGTTTGGCAAGAAGTTTTTAAGAGCTTTTAGGAGCTTCAAGCTTCAAGCTTTTAAGAAAAAGCTCATACTCAATAAAAAGCATTGTTTGGTTGAATGAGCTGGAAGCTTTTAGGTTAGAGAAAAAGCTCTATAGTGAAAATCTACTAGTACTAGCGTTTAAGAAAAAACTCCTACTAGCTACAAGCTTTTAATGAGTAAATGACACAAATATCCATTTTATTATAAAAATAAAATAAAAACCTTCCTTACAAGCTTTTAATTATGCCCATTTTGGTCATTTTATGCATTTTATTAAAAACTTCATCTACTCTGTCAAACACCAAAATATATTTAAAAAGCTTTCAGCTACCAGTCACCAGCTAGATTTGCCAAACATACCCTTAAGCTACCAGCCACCAGTTAGTTTTACCAAACATACCCTTAAACATGGTTTTCATTCTTATATAACTTACGAATTTTTCTCAAAAGGAAATTTTTTCTTGTGCTTAAATTCGAAGAAAAATAATAAAACAAATTATAAGGCTTTAAATTATATACCTTTTTTGGAGCATCATATTATTCCTTTTTTTCCTAACCCAATGGCAATGGTTACCCCATTTTTATTACGTTGTCCATGTGAACAAAAGAAAAGATGCATGCAAATGCTAGAGAAAATTGTAATGTTTGTCTAAACTAACAGGTTCAGTCCACGCTTAACACCCAGAGTACCTGGGTTTGTTTTCCTAACACTTTACGTCCCTCCTTTTAACGGACGTCACATTTTCCATTAGTTTGTGCTGAAATGACTATTATACCCTTAATTTTTTTGAGTGAAATGACTCTTATACCCTCCCATTTTCTTCTCCAACCAACCCACCACCACCATCACCACCTCCTGCAACACCACCACCATCTCCACCACCACCATCACCACCTGTAACACCACCACCACCATCTCCACCGACACCCTCCCTCTCCTCACGATCTCCTCTCTCCTCCACCTGCAACACCCAATATCGTATTTCATCAGTTGAAAGATAACATATATTATTGATTTTTGTGTACTTTGAGGTTTAGTATTGAGTGGTGTGTGTATGTTAATTATTGGATTAACAACTCATCACAATATATTTGGATGAACAAAAGTGTTAAATTTGAAGAAGCAGAGCATGATTGGATTGACATAACTAGATATTGTGTTTTATATATTTTTGCTAATGGATTTCCTGGAAGAACATGAGATCCCGATTGTCATTTTTGTTTTTTCTGTTTCCATTGTTGCACTCTTACTTTTTTTCCAAGAAACCTAAAGGTTATTACTTATTTCCAATCCTATATATATAATAAACCATTAGCTTATCTATTCATTACATTAAATTAGTTTCTTTGTTTATTGTGGTTTATTAGGGTGCATTGATCCTGATAAGTTTAAAGAATTCAAGCTTGTGAAACGTACACAGCATAGCCATAATGTCGCCAAATTCCGATTTGCTCTTCCTACACCTACTTCTATCTTGGGACTTCCTATCGAAGATGGTGATGGTGGTGTTGCAGGTGGTGGTGGTGGTGTTGCAGGTGGTGATGGTGGTGGTGGGTGGGTGGGTTGGAGAAGAAGATGGGAGGGTATAAGAGTCATTTCACCCAAAAATTAAGGGTATAATTGTCATTTCAACACAAACTAACAGAAACGTGACGTCCATTAGAAGGAGGGACGTAAAGTGTTAGGAAAAGAAACCTTGGGTACTCAGGGTGTTAAGCGTGGACTGAATCTGTTAGTTTAGGCAAACCTCAGGGACGAAAATTGCAATTTTCTCTAAATGCTATGAATCAATGTTTGACAACCGGATCGGACCGGCCGGTCCGGTTGTACATGATCGTTATCCTCCTAAAAAATCGTCCGGTTCAGAGCGGTGCGACGGTCAGGCGGTCTGGTCGGTTCTGAGATCGAACCGGTATTTGTAAATTGATGCAACATTTCTACCACCATGGCACGGATTTGAACCAGTTCTGTGAAATATTGAACCCCTTGAGTCTTGAGAGTGTTGATTATGGAGTCAAGGAGGTGATTATGCAGCCACGATGATGGATTTTAGTATCACCTTTCAAAGGTGGTGGCGGAGAGCTGGCGAGGAAGATGAAGCAAGATATGGAGACTTGATAAGTTGTGGCTTCTAATTTTTAATTGGTGTGAAAATTTAAAAAGCAGAGTTAGTAGGTTGACTAACCCTTCTTATTTTTTTAGTTTTTCTTTTCATCAAACTTTTACTTGCTTTATACTTGAGAATTTTTATATTTTATTATATGTTATATTAACTATTATTTACTTTATATCCGGTTTTTAAATCAATGAACCAGTAAGATGGCCAATTTGATGTCTAGTTCAGTTATGAAAACATTGCTATGAATGGAAAGCACGTAATAGAAATGTTGTTACTCAATAGTAGGTTTACTATTTAGACATGCACATATAGAACACATCCTCACAGCCTTGGTATTGTAGAATATAGGAATTATATGTAGGGTTGCTATCTAAGAGAACAGGCTTGTTTGAGAACTGAGAGAATCATTCTGGACTACATATTTCTTTAAGATATTTTTTTTTCTTAATCGCAAGCTTTTTTATAAGAATATTTTTTTTATTCATTTATACATATGTGTATATTTCATTTTTAGTTATACATATGTGTATGGTGTCAAACATATATGTATGATACTTATTTTTTTAAACTGTAACACTTATAAACACCTTTGTACATTAAAATAACATATTCCTACTCACAATCTTTTTTTTATACATGTATGTGAAATCATTTCTACATATTTGCACATGTATGTGGAATACACATATGTATAAATGAAAAAAAAAACATTCTTATAAAAAACCTATTATTAAGCAAAAAAATAAAATTTCTGCCTTAGAGAAATGTGTGGTCCAAATGGTTCTCTCATTTCTCAATTTGTCCAAAGGTTCTCATTTGAATAAATTCATATATATATATTGTTACAAAACATGGATCAAAAACATAAAGATTCAAGAAACTTTATTAAACTTTGAAACTTCTACAAAAACAAAAGATTACAAAGAGAATAATCCCCAACTTTACAAACAAAACTAATCAACTCTTAACATGAACCCACACCATTCTAAACAACAATCGAAACAAGATCTATAAACCAAACGGATTAAGGAACTTAATGATACAAGATGTATCTGCACAAGCTAACCACACCAAACCCTAACTGATAGACCTAAACAAAAGACAGAGAAAACCCTAAGAGCTGATAGAAAATGATTGAGAGACAAAAGTGGTACAGTGACAAATCATCAAGTTATTTATAGCTGGTGATTTGTGTTTCTTTGTGAAACAATCAATCCAACGGCTAAGACAAAGTTGTGTTTCTTCTAGCGGATTGCCAACATGGCAAAATTCACATGTGGCCCTATTGTATTGGGCCATACTCTTTAAACAGCAACCATCAGCATCAGCCCGCGAACTATTCAGCCCACGAACCAGCAACAATCAGCAGTCCAACGTTTATCAACAGCCCATTTTATCAACTCACCTGAAACATGAAAAATAACAAATAAAATTTTATAAAAAAATATATTCTACAAGTATAAAATTGATCAATGAAGTATTATAAAATTTAACGTTGGGAGCCGTTGAGAACTCGATGAGTTGTGAGAACTCGCGAGAACTCGATGCAAAATGCTAAAACAGAATTTTGTTTACACACTGGGGTAAAAACATGTAAACCATGTTGTAAAAAAAAAATACATGAATTTTCGCCGAATTAAACCGGTGTAAACAATTTTTACCCCCGTGTAAGTATATTAATATTTTATTGTTGTTTAATTTTGGGAAGGTTTACCTCCTTGGAGGGTTCCTGCCCAGGTTTGGTCTCAGGTTCGATTCCCACGCATCACCGAAAAAATAACCGCTTGGGTTTTATTACATCTAGCATTTATATTTATAATGCAATACTATTTTATAAAAGCTTGTAAAAAACTTATTAACTTATAATAAAAATAATACATAAAATTTGACTAACATATTCAAACTCAAATAAAAGAAATATTCATCGTCCTATTCGTGACTGATTAGGTCATTAGCAAAAACCCAATAAGGTGTCAAACAAGACTAGATGATGACTTTTAGGGGCTGTTTGATTGATTAAGTGCTGAATCATTAAGAGCTCTGAATGGTTAATAGGTCTGAATGGTTAAGTGCTAAATCATTAAGTTGGACATCTTAATGGTTAGTTTTCTTGTCCCACATTGGTATGAGAGTTTCATTAGGGTTCAGCCTAGTTCAGTGCTTAATGATTCAGTGCTTAATGGTTCAGCAACATCCTAAGTCTTAATGATTCAGCTTTAACCATTCCATTCAGAGGCTGAAACAAACACGCTGAATGCTGAATCATTCAGCACTGAATGGTTAAGAGCCTCATTAAGAGGCTATCAAACAGCCCCTTAGTTTAAAAGTTATTGTATATGTAATAAAAGTTTACGGTTAAAAATTACAATCAGACAAATGTTGTGTTAATCAAAAGCAACGACATGGTTATTATGTTAATCAAGAGCAACGTCATGGTTTCTATGATCCGCGCATACAACACAAACTTCTCCTTCACATCTATAGGTGTCTCATTAGATGAAACAATCGCCAAAATGAGAAATGGTGTATATACTTTCGGAGCATATTCGGGAATATACCACAAAATCGACCAGTTAGTACCACGAATGGAAAACCCATCCCACACGCCATTCTTTATTTTTTATGGCTTCATTTAGAGTATCTAGCTACTTTTTTTTACCAGATACTGAAATCTTGTCTTTTGCTTCAAGTTTTCAGTATTCTCTTGCTTCACTTTATATTCTTATACATGCTTTCAATATCAAAGGACTTCCAGCAAAATAATTGTCAAACAAGAATACACGATGACTTTTAGTTTAAAAGTATTGTATATGCAATAAAAGTTTACGGCTAAAAATTAGACAATCACCAACATGAGAAATGACATATATAAGTTCGGAGCATATTAGGGAATATACCACAAAATCGACCAGTTAGTACCACGGGATGCTAAACCCATCCCACACGCCATTCTTTATTTTTAATGGCTCCATTTAGAGTATTTAACTACTTTTTTTCCTGAGACAAAAATCTTGTCTTCTAATTGAAGTTTTCAGCGTTCACCCGCATCAATTTTTATTTTTTATTCGTGCTTTCAATATCAAAAGACTTCCACCAAGATAATTGTCACACAAGAATACATAATGACTTTTAGTTTAAAATTATTATATATGTAATAAAAGTTTATGGTTAAAAATTACAATCAGACAAATGTTGGGTTAATCAAAAGCAACGTCATGGTTATTGTATTAATCAAGAGCAATATCATGGTTTGTTTGATCAGATGTGGTGGTTTCTTTTATCTGCCCATACAACACAAACTTAACCTTCACATCTATGGGTGTCTCATTCGACGAAACAATTGTCAACATGAGAAATGGCGTATATACGTTCGGGCCATATTACGAAATATACCATAAAATCGACCAGTTAGTACCACGGGATGACAAACCCATCCCACAGGCCGTTCTTTATTTTTTATGGCTTCATTATAATATTTAACTACTTTTCTTTACTAGAGACTGAAATTTTGTCTTCTTCTTCAAGTTTTCAGTATTCTCCTGCATCGCTTTATACGTGCTTTCAATATCAAAGGCCTTCTCTTACATATATTGTGTTCAGAAGTATTTTTTTTTAATTATTACTTTTTACTTATGTTTTTTATATTTAGAAAACTCTATGGTGTCATCTATTGTTTCAAACTGTGGGTTAATTTTACACCGCATGTTATTTATTACAAACTTAACGTGTTATTCTACTACAACATCTACACTTACTTTCTACTAACATTATACGCCCTCCGATCATATATTACACACTATCAATATGTTTGTATGTACAACACCAACAAACTGATTGACCAAAAGCAAAAGCCAAACACAATGCAGCCCTGCCACAACGTGCGGTTCCTGCTAGTTACTATGTGGTTGCTGTTATGGATACCTTTTATGGGGTCACCCATATTTTGGTTACATAAAGTCTCAAAAAATTCAAAAATTAATTTGTCACGTGACCCGATCGCTCTATGGTAGGTCCACTTAAACCACACCATTAATATATCATATCATGTATTTTCTATTCATGCACATATAGAAAATGTACCTCTTAACAATATATAAATGAAACGTGGTTAATTAATAGTATATTGACGGATTAACTAGCGATAAACGAAACACAAAAAATCGATAAGTAAAATATGACCATAAGTGATGTAAATGCTTACAACTTCTACCATAGTTTGCCACCTATACATAGAAACTCAACATACAGGTACACCCCACCCCACCTCACACAATATATAATAATAAATTCACACATGTATCCTAAATCCGTATCATTACGAAATTTATATACAGGGATATTGAAAAATAAAATGATTGTAACGGAAACTGAAACAAGTTGTAGATTTTGAAACCAACATAGTTACGTATATTTATGTGAAAATGGCAACCATTAGAACCAACCATAATGGGGAACACATTTCCATTCTTTAAGACTTTAATCATACTTTAATACCATAAGCGTGCGTCTAATAGTATGTACTTACTAAAAACCATTATTTAAAGTATCATTCATTTCAAGTAATAAGATATATTTCATTAGGACAAAACAAATAATCATTGAGTTAAAAAGACTTTTATATGCACATATGCATATAGATTATAGACTAAGTTTTAAATGCAACTTATAAAACACACAATAAACTAAGTTTCAAATATTTTGTTGGTTAATAAGTATAATCAAAATAGGTGCAGAACCCTAATTCACATGCAAAATGATAATAATCAAGATCAGAACACGTAAAGATCCATTATCAATCCGATTTCCATTAATATAAACTTGATAAACCTTTACAATTTAGAATATTAATGAAACTACAACTTTAAAAAACCTTCTAGACACACCTTAGAACACACACACTAACACACCTGACAAAATGACTGAATGTTGAGTTCTAAACTAACTTCAACATATATATAGACCATCCATTCGACCCCTACCAGGTTTGAATGGACTGGTTCGACCCTTCGAGGGTGCGAACCGAGATAAACAAACTTTAACTATTTCATTCGACCAGACAAAATTCCATTCGACCCTAACAGAACTTCATTCGAACCCCCGGCTGGTCGAATGTACATTCATAACAACTAAAGCTTCAAAATCTTCGACAAACTTTGTTTAATCCGAAAGCGATAGCCACAATATGCCTTAAAAAACTCCCCCTTGGCTATTGCTCAGATTATTTTAGGCATTCTTCATCTTAGTCTTGATCATCTTCTTGGCTTTCTCATCCATACTAGATCTTTCTTTAGAAATTGTAGGTTTCTTAGGTTCCGATCTAACTTTCATTGTCTTGCCCAATAGCTTTGTGCAATCACAACCAAAATACACATCCCAAGAAAAACTAAAAATACAACTCTGTAAAACTTCCAAGCTTGCTCTAAATCCGCCACATCAAAACGAATAGGATTGTAATACAACGTGTCGATATCTTCTTTTGAGCAATTTATCAACCACATAGGATCAAACACGCGTATTTTCTTGCACATCAACTTAGGATTCTTGTCATGTAATACTATCACAGCTTCAGCAGCCTTCCAATCATAATACCAAAATGCAAAGTCTTTGCTGAAATGCTACTGAATCGGCATCAAAGGTATTTTCTTCATGACCACAGGTGGTTTATACTTCAATGTCACTTTCGGCAAACCATTCTTCGGATCAACCTCTTTATGAATAATCTGTTTAGGATATTGAGGTTTAAACATATCCCATTTCGTTTGACTTTCCCAAGTCATCTTTTCAGCAAACCATCCAACTGCGTTATTATTTGCAGAAGCTCCTCCATGTTTTTGTCTACAAACAAATCTCTTACTGCCCAGTATGGAGGAGTCTTGATATCATAAATTCTGTAAAAGTACAAGATCCCTTTCTGTCACAACCTCAAATTTCCACCTGCGGAGTTCTACCGCGAGGCGTGTGACACACCAGGATCCAAGTCAACGGTCACAATAAACGACACTATATGATAAAATACGTAAAATAAAAACATTAAGTTTCATAACATAAACCAACAGCGGAAGCTTTTTAAAATCTTGATTACAACTTAAACAACGTGACTGAAGTCTGAAATAACTGAAAACATGAAACTAGAAATCCTAGACGCCAAGTGAGACTCCGTGCGCCTAAGTCCGATGCTGCTACCTTAACGACCTGAGAAAAACATGCTAAAAACGTCAACATATAATGCTGGTGAGTTCACAGGTTTTTGTGAAAAGCATCTTAGTTAGTTTCAAAGAATATTCCAAAGTAGACCAAACATACGTAAACCGACCAAAGAATACTACTCAAAGAATGCCAACCAAAATGAATACCTGTCGCTACTACGATTGGAAAACCATTACTGGACACGAATAAATGAATACAAGAATACTACCTGCCCGAATACAAGAATACAAGAATACTCTAAGAGACAACATGCACCCGTCCGACCTCCAGTCGACGAGTGGGGCCGGTCACGTCCAAATAGATCTATCCATATTTCCCCCGTTGTGCAACCACCGCACATTCATGGTTTTCCCCGGGACTTTAACAAATCGTATAGAAACCCAAAAGAATACCCCAATGCTTAAAGAATTCAAGAATACCAATACGCAATACCATATAGTAACTAACGACTACCTTGTAAACTTTACCAATCCGAGTACTTAGCAAATCATAGGTTTTATGAATACGAAAACGTAAGTTGACACACCTTTTATGAATACGCGAACGTAAGTTGACACACCTTTTATGGATACGAAAACGTAAGTTGACACACCTTTTATGAATACGAGAACATAAGTTGACACACCTTTTATGGATACGAAAACGTAAGTTGACACACCTTTTATGGATACGAAAACGTAAGTTGACACACCTTTTATGAATACGAGAACATAAGTTGACACACCTTTTATGAATACGAGAACATAAGTTGACACACCTTTTATGGATACGAAAACGTAATTTGACACACGTTTTATGAATACCAGTACCCAGCATGTTTTCTCCCCCGAAAGCAAAACCAGTAAAAAGTGGGGTCGTGAACTCACCTTATATTGCGTTCTTCTTAATAAACCACAGACAATGCAAATGACAGTCCTAGTATCGGCAACCTATCATCGAATGCATATGAGTACCCGAACCATTGACCCGCAGGTCAAATAGTCCCCAAGTGTCCAGACCATGACCAAGTACGTTTTGAAAACACGTTTGACTATTACTTTGACCACACATACAAGACCCGACGTCCCATTGGTGACCCGACATTCCACGTGTTCATCTCATACACCAACATATACAAATCATGCAACTTTGTACTTAACATGTGTTAAAGTTCAACGAGTTCTATCACATAGATCAAATAACGCACAAATAAGTCCAAACACGTGTTACTATGTTACTAGTGTTGGGTCTGCTGACCTGGAGAAGAACAGATGATTGAAAGCCAAAACATTCTAAGTATTTGATCAAGAATAAATAACAGTTGTTACAAGAAAACTTCCTCCAAAGAACTGCTGATTCCCAAACTGCTGCTGCTTAACAACTGATACAAGACAACTGCTGCTGATGAAAGGTCTGATGGATAAAGTCTGAAGAGCAAAAGTCTGATAAAGAACAAGTGCTGATCAAAGATCTGAAGAACAAAGGTCTGTTGAACCAACAACACTTTGGTTCAACAGATGATAAGAAGACATCAGAGCTTTAGTTTAACAGAGTTTTATTATCAGTAGTTTCAATGTAACAGTAGTTTATTGTTTAACAGATGTTGTAGTTTGTTAGTCAGTTAGGGGTCGCTTTCTAGGTGACGTCAGCAACTGATCATCAGAGGTTTGTACTTGTCTATAAATAGAACAGTACTAGTACTGTTCTATTGGTCACTCGTCATTCTCTTTCAGACAAACATACTCTGAGTGATCAGGCCGAGGGGGAGTTTAATTGTACTATTGTAATCTTTCGGTTTAATGAAAGCTTTCGATTGAAAACAATTATTCTCTATGTTTTGATTATTCGTTATTCCGCTGCACTTTCCATTTATACTTCATTCATATTTCATACTTAATCAAAACAGTCCAAAACTCAGATCCTAACAATTGGTATCAGAGCTTGGTCAATTAAATCTGATCTAATCAATCAATTTAATACACAGATCAGCTCATAATTATTGATATCGTTTGTTTGTCGGGTTAAAACAGAGTAATAGTTTATTTTCGTTTCAACAGTTAGTAAACAGACTTTGTTTTTGAAAAACCAAGAGAATGACTTCACTTAATCAAGATCCACACAACACTGGCACACACAACAAGCCTCCGATGCTTGTCATGTCAGAGTACAACATCTGGCAGCGTCGGGTGGCTCATGTGTTAGCACAACAGAACACAGGGTGCTGGAAATCGGTAGTATTTGGACCACATGTTCCAATGGTACCGAGTGCCGAGGATCCAAAGATCCAAGTACCAAAGAGTGTTGAGAACTACTCAGAGCAAGATTTTCATAAAATCGAGCTAGATGCCAAGGCTTTCAGCATAGTAGCCATGGCACTGCCGAATGATATCTATGCCGGTCTCTTGCACTGCAATAGTGCTAAAGAACTGTGGGATGCTCTTAAAGAGCAATTCGGGGGAACTGATGATGTGATTGAAAACAACCGTGAAATACTTAACCAACAATATGAAACGTTTAGTCACATAAAAGGGGAGTCATTAACACAGCAGTTTGAAAGGTTTAACTGTCTAATTAGTGAACTTAAACTGGTTGGTCTAACTTTTCCTAATTCAACACTGAATCATAGGTTTCTTAGATCACTTCAGGACAAATGGGACACTATAGCTATAGTTATGAGAAACTCTATCGGATTCAAAGACCTAACCCTGACCCAGCTTCATGGTAAGCTCCTGACTTATGAAAGGGAGCTTAACCAGAAAAAGAAGCTCCAGGACTCTGGCAAAGTGTCAGATGACTATGTATTTGGTAATACTGCACTGTTGGGTCAGGATGATGGTTCTGGAAGTAGTAAGGATCAGAGTTATGATCATTACATTGACATAACAACTGGTTTTAATAATGATTCTTACTCATCACCAAACAACTGTGCTTTCACAGCCAGTGGTGATATCCAGGCTTCTGATAATTCATCTTTTGTGTACAATGACTTGCAATATATTGACCCTTTGGACCTAGAAGAAATGGACATCTTACACCAGGTTGCCCTGCTCAGTATTAGAACCAATAACTTCTATAAGAAAACTGGCAGAAGGTTTCCAGGTTTACATGGTGGGTCAAAGGTTGGGTTGGATAAATCAAAGATAAAGTGTTACAAGTGTCATAGAATGGGTCATTTTGCTAGGGAGTGTAGGAGTCAAAATGGAGTTCCTATGATTACCTATCCAAATCAAAGACCACAGACCAACACTTATCAAACCATCCCTAATGTACCTAATGTGCAAAACACTGCTCACTTTGCACAGACCCAAACCACTGTTCCTGTGCATTATGTCCAAACCATTGTTCCTCAGTATCACTATGTCCAAACACCTGTTGCTCAGGCACCTGTGCCAATGACTGTTACTCCACCCTCTGCTCCTGCAGAGACCAGTCAACCAGGCCAACAGAGTTTCTTTACTCAGGGCTTTGTTGATTGGAGCAGTCTACCAGATGAGATAACAGATGACAACATTGCTCTAGTTGCTAACACTGAAAAGGATTTTTGTTTTATGGCACTAGAAACAATTGTTGAAGAGACTGATTCTGAGGAAGTGGTGTCTATGTCTGAAAATGTGACTGATGGTGTTGTTGGTGAGATTGTTTCAGCTGAAGAATCTGAAGTGGAGGTTGTGAATCTCTCAGACCCCTGGGGTAGTGATGACTGTGACTGCCAGTGTAACTGTGCCTTGATGGCTGCTGCTAAGGTATCTCCTCAAATCTTAAATGAGTTATGCTCAGACAAATGTATTGTGTCATTTGCTAAGATAAAAGAGGTGAATGAAAACTTTAGAAAGAAAATTTTGGATTCTGAAATTCAGTTTGAAAAACTTACAAAAGAGTTAAAATAAAAAATATCTGAAAAAGAATCTGAAATCAGCAGTTTAAAACATGAAGCAAGCATAACCAAAGACCAGCTTCAGACTATGATAACAAAATATCATAGTTGTAAGAAGGAGCTTGAGTCCACCCAAGTTGAATGTAAGAAATGGGTGGAATCATCAAAGGGTTTTGAGATGATTGTCAACCAACAGTCTAAAAGTCATCTGAAATTTGGGTTTGGTTTTAAAACCACTGATCAAGTTTCACAAACCACTGACAAAAAGGAACCACAGTTGGTTGAGGTCATCCCTACAAACTCAAAAGGTCAAGAAATCAAGGTTACTGAACCCAATGGCAAGAAAATCATTCTTGAAAAGTTGGAAGGTACACCCTCATTTGATGAAATTGAGAAATATCAATTCAAACCAACATGGTCAGATGAGTGTGAAGTCCTTGAAAATTTCAAACCAATGACCTTCAAAACCTCTGATGGTAAAATGGCACCACAGGCCAAAGTAATCCCTCTAGTAAATCTTCCAACAGATGATGAAACATCTGTTGAAAAGAAGAAAGAAAAAGGGTTAGCCAAGAACAACTTGTTTTGTGATTTTTGTGAAAAGAAGAACCATGTCACCAAAAACTGTTTTCTTCTAAAAGCATATGACATCAACAAAACAACAAGTTTAAATGATTCTAAATCTAAAGAATGTTCAATCTAAAAGAAAAAGAATCACAAAACAAAAGAGTGCCTATATCTCAAAAATTTTGATGAAAAGATAAAAGAGTATAAGGCTAAAACTCTGGAAAGTCAAGTGGTAAGTACTTCAAAAGGAAAACCCAAACAGACTTTTGAATCAGTTCAAACATCTGTTACCAAAAGTCTGAACAAAAACTCTGCTCCCAGAGAAGTTCAGGTAACAGATGCTCCACCTGTTAACAGATTACCAAGAGGATATGGACAACCCACTTGTCATCGTCTGCCACATGTTTATGAAGAGCCCAAGAGGCCTTCAAAACCAAAAGTGAACAGACACCCTCATGGTTTTCAACAACTGATAGGAAATGATCAAACATCTGCTGGACCAAGTGTTGACATACGAGCACTGGCAAAGGGTCAACTGCAGCTGTTGAACCTAGTTCAAAAGCTAGTCCAAACCACTGATCATTCTCCTCAACTTAAGGCTGAGACAGCTAAGGACCCATCCAAAGCCAATTTGGCTTTGGACACTCACCAAAACTAAAATCTTTACTGATGTGCAGGGAGCTTCTGCTTGTTTAGACAGTTTATGGTATGTAGATAGTGGAGGCTCCAGGCACATGACTGGATGTAGAGCCCTTCTTCTGGACTTTCTTGCTCATGGAGGGGGTGATATATCCTTTGGTAATGATTCTAAAGGTAAAGTGTTGGGTTCTGGTACTGTCAAAGCAGGGAGGCTTAAGTTTGAAAATGTTAATCTAATAGACAATCTAAAATTTAATCTACTTAGTGTATCACAAATGAGTGACAAAGGCTTTGGGTCATTCTTCACTAAGCAAACTTGTAAGATTGTTGGCCCTGAGGCTGTAGAAAAGATTAACACCATCATTGCTGAGAGCAAAGCACAACTTGTTGCTCACAGAAGTGGCAATGTGTATGTAGTTGATATGTTGAAGGATAATCCTACTGCAAATGTCTGTCTGTTCTCAGCTGCCTCTACTAAAGAGACAGAATTGTGGCATAGGAGACTTGGTCACACCAACCTTAAAACTATCAACTCACTCTCCAAACAAAACCTTGTTAGAGGTTTACCATCAAAAGAATTCAAATGTGATGAGCATTGTGTTTCATGTTTAAAAGGTAAACAACATAAAAGCTCTTACAAATCCATTGATGAGTCCAAAACTAGTCAGTGTTTACAAATGTTGCACATGGACTTGTTTGGCCCTGTAAAAATCATGAGTCTAAGAAGAAAAAGATTTTGTCTTGTCATAGTTGATGATTTTTCTAGGTTTACATGGACTTACTTTTTACACTCTAAGGATGAGACTGCAGGTATCTTGAAGGACTTTGTCACCAAAGTTGAAAAACAATATGACTTGCCAGTAAAAGTCTTTAGGAGTGACAATGGAACAGAGTTTAAGAATAAGGAGTTGGATGATTTCTGTGTGTCAAAAGGGATTGTAAGGCAGTACAGTATCCCAAGAACACCAGAGCAAAATGGGGTGGTTGAAAGGAAGAACAGGACTCTCATTGAGGCTGCAAGAACAATGCTAGCAGATTCTGGTTTACCACTGTCCTTTTGGGCAGAAGCTGTAAACACTGCTTGCTATGTTCAAAACAGAGTTTTAATCAACCCTAGACATCAAAAGACTGCTTATGAAATTCTGTTTAAAATCAAACCACTGATATCATTTTTCAAAGTCTTTGGCTGCCCATGTTTCATTTTAAATCTTAAAGATTCCATTTCAAAATTTGCAGCCAAAGTGGATTGTGGATATTTTCTGGGGTATTCTTCTATTGCAAAGGCCTATAAAGTGTTTAACACTAGGACTAAGACAATAGAAGAAACTCTGAATGTAAAGTTCAATGAGCTTTCTTCTTTGAAAATCCCAGCAAACCCTGCTGAGTTGTTTGATTTAGAAAAATTCAAATTTGAAGATATTGCTGTCAAAACTAACCCTGCAGGTACTCCCCAATGTTCACAACAAGACTACAGAATAGATGTTGTGGTTCCAGACCACAACAAAGTCTATCCTGTATCAGAGGAAGCAGTGGTTCAAAACAACTGTCAAAACTCTGTCACAGCTGAGTCAGCCACTGTTGGCCAGTCTTACCTTCAATCCACTGATTCACCCAACCAATCCACTGTTCAATCATCTGTTGACAAGAGTCAATCATCTGTTGACAAAAGTCAGTCCAATCTTACACCACTTGGACCCATTCCTCCACCTCCATTCCATACATCTGTTGACTCTTCAAAAATGCCAACAGATGTTATGTCAACAGAGTCTCCAAACCTCTGTCCTTCACCACAAAATGCCATCATACCATATCAGGGAGATCTAATCTACCTAAGAGCTCATCCACCAGACCAAATCATTGGCAACATCAGAGAAGGTGTGCTCACAAGGAGCCAATCTTCAAACATCTGTCTTTTTGCAGGCTTTCTATCCCTTACACAACCTGTCAAGTACCAAGAGGCACTGAAAGACAACAGTTGGGTAGAAGCCATGCAAGAAGAACTCCTTCAGTTCAAAAGACAACAAGTATGGGAACTTGTACCACTGCCTAAGGATGTCTGTCCAATTGGCACAAAGTGGGTCTTCAAAAACAAAACTGATGAAAGGGGTATAGTTGTCAAGAACAAAGCCAGGTTAGTGGTTCAAGGCTTCAGACAAGAAGAGGGAATTGACTATGATGAAACCTTTGCCCCTGTAGCAAGGTTAGAAGCTATCAGACTTTTCTTAGCCTTTGCTGTCAACCACAACATCAAGGTGTATCAGATGGACATCAAGTGTGCCTTCCTATATGGCAAAATTCAGGAGGAGGTCTATGTATGTCAACCACCTGGTTTTGAAGACACATTCCATCCTGATCATGTCTACAAGCTTAACAAAGCATTGTATGGACTCAAACAAGCACCAAGAGCCTGGTATGAAACTCTCTCTACTTTTCTCTTATCCATTGGTTTCACAAGAGGTAAAATTGATAAAACCTTGTTTTTAAAATGGAAAGGAAAAGATTTAATGATTGTTCAAATATATGTGGATGACATCATTTTTGGATCCACACGTAATAAAATGTGTGAGGAGTTTAGGGAACTCATGACAGCAGAGTTTGAAATGAGTGCTATGGGTGAACTTCAGTGCTTTCTTGGTCTTCAAGTAAAGCAACTGCAAAGTGGCACTTTCATTCATCAAAACAAGTATGTGAAAAACTTATTAACAAAATTTGAGATGAATGATTGTAAGCCATGTAGTACACCCATGAGCACTGTCAAGCCACTCATTGATGATGAAAAGGATGAACTGATTGATCAGACACACTATAGATGCATGATTGGGTCTTTATTGTACTTAACAGCATCCAGGCCAGACATTATGTTTGCAACCTGTGTGTGTGCTAGATCTCAGGCTTCTCCTAGAAAGTCTAACCTTATTGCTGTGAAAAGGATTTTCAGATACCTAAAAGGTGCTCCCACACTTGGTATCTGGTATCCTGCTAATGGAAACATTGAGCTTTCAGGTTATTCAGATAGTGATTTTGCTGGCTGCCATACCACAAGGAAGTCCACCTCAGGAGGGTGCCAGTTTCTAGGGAATGCCTTAGTTTCTTGGCAAAGCAAAAAGCAAGCAGCTGTTTCAACATCCACTGCTGAAGCTGAATACATTGCTGCTGCTAGCTGTACAGCCCAACTTATGTGGCTTCAAAATCAACTACTGGATTTTGGGATAACTGCACTAAGGACTCCACTCATGTTGGATAGTCAAGCTGCTGAAAATATCATCAAAAATCCAGTCTCCCACTCAACCACCAAGCACATAGATATCAGACATCATTTTGTCAGGGATAGCTATGAAAAAGGTTTGATTTCTCTGCACCATGTTCCAACAGAGGATCAGTTGGCAGATGTGCTGACAAAAGCTTTAGACACATCTACCTTCACAAATCTGATCTCTCGAATTGGAATGTTAAACATGGATTAAAAACAACAAAAATGTTTTCAATAAAAACATTAAAATGTTTTCAGAAAATCAAATTTTGCTAAAATAACACTTTGGTTGAAAAATCTGTTTTAAAACCACTGATTCAGATAAAACAACCACTGTTTCATTAAAACCACTGTTAGTTGAAAAAATCTGTTTCAAACATCTGATCAGATAAAACAACCACTGTTGGTTGAAAAATCTGTTTCAAACATCTGATCAGATAAAACAACTGTTTTCATCAGTCTTTTGGTTAAACAACAGAGGTTGGCAACAGAGGTTTAACAAAACAGCTGTATGCCACCAGATGTTTCAACCATCAGATGTTTGCCACGTCTGCTCTCAAAAGCAGAGTTTTGCCACATCAGCGGTTTCACCAGAGCCTATAAAACCCTGTTCTTTTCCCCAACAGCAGTTTTACTGTCTCATTGTATTCAAAATACTGAAAACCGCTCTCGTCTTCCTCATAACCCTCACTCAAAGTTCATCACTTTCACAATCAAAATCCATTAAAATGGAACTCCAAACAAAAGCCACTCATAATTTCCTTCCTTATTTGGTTAAAACCGAAGACAACACACCATTCCATTCCACCATTGACATCATCAATAATTCAAAATATAAAAATGTTCTTATTGCTGATGCCCCCATATACCTGGAAACACTCCAAGAATTCTGGGCGAATACTGAAGTCTTATACCAAGACAAAAAGCCAACTTCCATAATTTCAAAAATTGGAGCCACCTGTATCGCCATAACCCCTGAAATCATATCCACTACCTTCTCACTGAACGACTTGTCAGGTATGGAAACTTTTCCAAAAACAGAGCTTCACACTGAGTTTCAAGAGAGAGGGTATGATGCTCAAATGACTGGTTCAACATTATACAAAAAGTTTTTCCCACCAGTCATGAAATTTTTCTTCCATACCCTCCTCCTCTGTGCCTCTGCCAAGACTACATCCTTCAATGAAATCCCATTGAGGATACAATACTTGGGATATGCTATGTTGTCAGATTCTGACTTCAATCTATCTCAGGGATTGTTTTCAGACTTGGTATCTAATGTGAAAGCCATAAAATCTGGCTCAAACAATGCTTTTCTGCTCTACCCTAGAATTCTAAGTGTAATTCTACAAAAGATTTTACCTGAAAAGGATTTTCAAAAGGGTGAGTCTTTCAAAATGAAAAGTCTAACTGATGAAACTTTTACAAGAATGCTGGGTTCTTCAACCCAAGAAAAAGCAACAAAAGTACAAAAAGTTTCCAAAACACAACCAAAGAGGACAAAGACAACAACTGTTGTTGAAACCTCTGTTGGTGAGCCCACTGCTCCTGGTGATCATGGCACTTCATCCAGTGCTGTGAAACCCACACCAGCCACCAAAAGAAACCGTCCATCCACCAAAACAACCACCAAAACCAAAAAGGGACTTCTGGAAGATGAGATACCAGAAGCTAACCCTGTTGCATCACCAAAGCAACACGAAACCACTGTTGTTACTTCCTCACAACAGTTGGAGATATCTCAACCCAAGCAAACTCCTCAAGAATCCTCACAAAAGGATCTTGTTGTAAGCCAAAGGGAAACTCATACTGAGGCATATGAGTCATTTGATCATATGTTTACAAGCCCATCTCCCAGGGCTAATCAGCTTCTTACTCCACCTACATCACCACCACATGTCCCACAAACAATGCAACCTCTGTTTGAAGCTATTGACAAAACTCAGGACAACCCCAGTTCCTCTCCTTCACCTATCACTGAGAGTATGCCACCACCAGTGACTGGGGCTGAGGAAAGTCAATCAGCTATCCCACAAACAGAAGAGGAGGTTATACTCCCAGAAGTCAATGTTACTTCTGATGAGGTTTCAAGAGAAGCAGCTACTACTGCTGTAGAGACCATTGTCTCACAGCAGGACAGTGGTTCCATTGATAAGACTTCCTTGAAGGCAACAACTGATGAGGACACAATTGTGTCTCCTAAAACAGTTGGAAGTCCCCAGTACCGAGACAAAGGGGCAGCAGGTTCTTATTCTATGGACTCACCTCCTAGAACTGAACCAGCTAAAACTACCTCTGGTAGGGATTCAGATGATCCTATTAACTTGGGTGATGAGTCAAAACTTCAAGAATTGACGGCTAAAGTTCAAAACCTTGAATCCTCTGTTGCTGACATCAAATCTGATGTCAAGTCAATATTGGAAACATTGAACAACTTTACAAAGAGTCAACCATCCACTGCTGATGTTGCTAATGAGCTATGGAAATCTGTTTCCCCCATCATCATAGCTCACAGAAAATTAGCAGATCAGACACAAGAGACCTACATGACTTTGATCAGAAATATGGTGGATGCCAGATTTAATGACACAAAGGCTGACATCAAGGTGATCAAAGACCATCTGCTGAAGACCACTGGCTCTGCCCCTACCACAATTCTCAGAGATGAAGATGATGATGAATTCACTGCTGATGATGCCAAAAGGGGGAGAGTGGCAGAGATAGGCTATCAAAACTTGATCCATTTGGTGCACCACCCTCACAAAAAGGGAAGAAGCCAACTGCTGACAAACCAGGGTCACCTAAATCAGCTCCACAAACTCAACAACCAAATGTTCAGATCCCTGTCTCTGAAGCAGCTAAAGCATCAAAGGCAAAAGAAGTTGATACTTCAGCTAATGAAAAAGCTGAAAAGGCTGCTCAAGACAAAAGAAAAAGGGCTGATACATTGGAAGTAAAGGCAGAGATGTTGGTGCAAAAGAAAAAGGAACAGCAGCAGGAAGTGGAAGATGTGAACACTTCAAAAAGGAAGAAAATGCCAGCCAAACACACTAGAAAACCACCTTCCAAACTAACTGCTGAAACCTCTGATGTACAAACACCTGTTACCACAACCACTGCTCCACAAACCACTGCCACCACAACCTCTGCTACCCAAACCACTGAACCTAAAACAACTGAACCTAAAACCACTGCTAAAACATCTGCTCAACCCAAACCAGTAACCAAACCAATCACTAAACCAACCACAACTCAACCAACTCCCAAACCTACTCCAACACAAACCACTGCCAAACCTACTTCAACACAACCCAAAACCCAAACAACTGCTGGTTCCACAAAAGGACCAACAGATGTTTCCCAAACCACTGCCTCATCCTCACCTTCACCCAAAATCTTGTATAGCAGAAAAAGGAAATCCACCTTTGTTATACAAGATGAAAACATCCATAACACACCACCTAACACACCAATCTCATCCACACCAGTCAATGCTATTCCACTCTCATCTTACTCACCACACACTGCCCAATTCAGATCCCATAGACCACCACCAACCATCACCCCATTGGCTGAGAAGTATCCCCTTGAGTTGGATCTAATCAAGGGGGAACTTCAATCCTTCTATAATACTGATCAGCCATCAGAAAGATCCTTCCCATCTCTCAAAGGCTTCCCTGTTCCTCTCAACTTGGACACCTATCTTAAATACAAGGGTGAACAGACTGATGCTGTCATCAAAGAGAAATGCAAAGGGAAGGATGACAGGACTGCTCAGGGCATCCATTCAGCAGAGCTTAGCAAACTCAGAAGGATTGAAGATTATGCTAAGACCCTGAGCAATTCCATGTCTACCATGCCTCTCAGCAGACACTTGGAGATGGAAGTGAGGGATTCACTGCTGGAACAGATCTTGGCATCCAAGCCTTATAAAGCAACAAAGAACCAATTTACAGGCTGGACCACACATGCTCTAAGGGAAGAACTAATCAGAATAGAGAACATGGCCAAGAATCCTCCTGCTAAGGCCTCTGCTCCTGATTTCAAAAAGGGGAGAGATGAAGCTAGAGCCTTGAAGTTCAGAAGAATGAGACAAGAGCTTGTAGCAGCTAAGTATGGAGAGATGAAGTCTGTTGCCAGATGGTCAGAGATCAGGCTAATTGAAACATACAAAAAGCTTGAACAAGAAAGAAAGACCAATCCTGATCTTCCAAGAAAACCAGTGTATGATGATGCTCCCAAGAAACCCTCTCAGGCCTTTACATTAGATAGCCTACTTGCAACCTCTGATCTTTCCATTGCTGCTCAAAGACAATACAAGAAGCAGAAGGAAATGTCTGAAGAGGATACAAGGAAGTTCAATGAAACTTATGTAAAAGAGGGTCTCTTGAACCAACTTAGATTCTTCTCTGACCCTGTCACAGAGAAGTTCAGAGAACTCATTGGCAGGCCTCCATCTCCCAACTCATCCAAAACAAAGATGCATCCCAGTCACTCCGCTGACTCTAAAATTCTAAAATGGAAGTCTGATAAAGAGACCCATGAATTGACACTGATCAGGTAAGATGGTAGTATTCAGAAGTTGAGTATGGATGATGCACCTGGCCTAAGTGCAGAAGATCTCCAGACACTTTTGAATCTGACACTGGATAGAGATGCTGAAGACCTCTTCTCTCTAAGCTTTGAATTACAATTGAAAGGGCAGATTAGAGAAAGTCTGATGAGGAATAAAGATCAAGAATAAAGCAGAGTTTTGGCATCATCTGTTCTAGGGGGAGATTGTTGGGTCTGCTGACCTGGAGAAGAACAGATGATTGAAAGCCAAAACATTCTAAGTATTTGATCAAGAATAAATAACAGTTGTTACAAGAAAACTTCCTCCAAAGAACTGCTGATTCCCAAACTGCTGCTGCTTAACAACTGATACAAGACAACTGCTGCTGATGAAAGGTCTGATGGATAAAGTCTGAAGAGCAAAAGTCTGATAAAGAACAAGTGCTGATCAAAGATCTGAAGAACAAAGGTCTGTTGAACCAACAGCACTTTGGTTCAACAGATGATAAGAAGACATCAGAGCTTTAGTTTAACAGAGTTTTATTATCAGTAGTTTCAATGTAACAGTAGTTTATTGTTTAACAGATGTTGTAGTTTGTTAGTCAGTTAGGGGTCGCTTTCTAGGTGACGTCAGCAACTGATCATCAGAGGTTTGTACTTGTCTATAAATAGAACAGTACTAGTACTGTTCTATTTGTCACTCGTCATTCTCTTTCAGACAAACATACTCTGAGTGATCAGGCTGAGGGGGAGTTTAATTGTACTATTGTAATCTTTCGGTTTAATGAAAGCTTTCGATTGAAAACAATTATTCTCTATGTTTTGATTATTCGTTATTCCGCTGCACTTTCCATTTATACTTCATTCATATTTCATACTTAATCAAAACAGTCCAAAACTCAGATCCTAACAACTAGGCATGTCACGGGGTTCCTAGCATGTTCCTAGGTGTCAAATCGGGTTTCGGAATGTCAAAATACACTTATAACAGCAGTACACGCGATTAGGAATTTAGCATGCAATTAGGAAAAGTCAACTGGTGATTAGGATTGGTCAACAGGCAATTAGGATGCTAATCGCCTACCTCATCAGGCGATTAGGATAATCGCCTGCTGCAGCTGCGCGACGCATTTTCGCGCGTTTAACCCTCCAAATCAGATCCGAAACATGTGTAAACACCCAATATTAATCCTAACACCTTAACAAACATATTTCAAGCAAAACCCCTAAGTTATCACCATTCCAACAGTCCCGAATGCGAGCGTTTTCCCAAAATAGTAAACTTAACATGTAAACATCACATCAACATGCAAGAACTTGCCCTAAATAGCAAATATCCAGATTTCATCACGTAACCACGTTGTCCGATAGTATCCTACTGCTCTAGAATCATCCTAATGCAAACCCTAACATCATACAATCAACCACACACCTCATAACATCCTTAATCATTCAAAATCATTCAAATGGGTCAAAACATCAAACATCAACAACACACCACCAAAACCATCCATACTCCTAGGACATCATCATACTAACTCATAACAGCCATAAACACCTTAATAACACAAGAACAATCAGGTTTCAATCCTAAAAATCCTACCTTTAATCACATATAACATGCATAAAGGTTTGGGTTTGTTTAAAAACGGTTTTTAATGGATTTTCAAAGACAAAAACATTTAGACATCAGGTCTGGACTTTTAGGGAACAAAACATAATCATTTAAAGGTTTGGGGATGAAGAACACACCTTGGATTTAGGAGAAAATGATGGGTAAAGCTTGGAAATGGTTGTTTTGATGTAAAAACGAGTTCCAGAGGGTGTTTGTGAGTTGCGATATGATATGGGACGGCTAGGGTTGCACAAATGGTGTTTTAGAGGTCAAGGGTGGTATTTATAGGCGTTTCTAGTCGTTTAAAATACGTCAGGCGATTGTGCAGCATTATCAGGCGATTAGGGCTGCTAATCGCCTACCTTATCATGCGATTAGGGGCCTAATCGCCCCTTAAGGTTCCTAATCGCCTACCCTATAGGCGATTAGGGCTAATCGCCTACCCAACCCTCCTAATCGCCTACCCTATAGGCGATTAGGGCTAATCACCCCCTATCAGCATGCAATTAGGGCTAATCACCCCCTATCAGCACGCAATTAGGGCTAATCACCCCTTAATATCAGGCAATTACGCGCAATCACCTATAACGTCATACAATCACGTGCAATCACTGTTTTAACATATGTAAACACGTATACACATACCGACAAGTCACATAAAGATTATAAACACATAATTCATGAAAACAAACACGTTCACACTCGTTCACCAATTCCCGGGACTCGAGACTTGCGTGTGTGCAATCCCGGTGATTCTACAAATCACCAATCCTTGAACACACGCTTATGGACCGACTCCCAATGACCCCGAGGACCATTGTAATGACTCCCGATGATTCCCGGAACCATCCCCAAGACTCAACTGACTCAGTCAGACTCCCAATGATTCCCTGAATCACTGTAACGACTCCTGATGGTTCATAGAACCATCAACACACGCATGACTCGCTAAGGTTGACTTATTGATTCCTTAAGGATTGTTAACCGAAGTTTGCCGGGTGTCACACTTTCTCCCATTTCACTCCAATGCATCTAAGCTGTGGAAAGTATTTCCAGCCCAGAGCTCCCCCTTTGAATATTTTGTTGTGATATCTGTAAAATTCACCCGGAACTCGTGGAATTGGTGTATTCGCTTCATCTTCCCTCAGTTTTCTCAGCAACTTTTTCAAATCATCAGATTGCTTAAAAACTTCATCTTTTTTAGCTTCATTCTCAATGACTTCATCCAATATCTTCTTACCCTTCTCCTTAGCAATCTTTTCTGCTTGTTTGAGTATCGGATCATCAATCACAGGAATACTGATGTTGTCTTTCATGGTGTAGTATTCAAGGTAATCTTTGTGTGATATGTATTCTATCTCAACTACCTCAAAGTAACTAGCATCTTTATCATCTGAATTCTGCCCTGGTTCAATTACTGGTATATCAGGAATCTCTTTATCTTCCAAAATGTCTTCCATAGACTTCCTAACTTGCTTAGCAAGACCTTCAAGTATCACCTTCGTCATTGCAACACTAACTTCCCCATCTTCCAACTCTGGTTCTTGATATTCAATCTGATATCTCATATTATCGTTAACGAAGATCTCTGGGAACTTACCAGTCAACTCTATAGTCCAATAACCTCTCTTTAACATCTTTTTTTACAACTTCTTATCAGCATCCATCATTCCACCTTGTTTCTTTGAACTAGGAGCTTCTTTATCTTCTTTTTCTTTCTGCCTCTTTTCAAATGAAAATTGATCAGGATCTTCATCATCATCCGAATCCTTAGAACTGGTTTGCTTATCTTTATTTGCATTTCTACCTGGAGTATCATCATCTTCATCATTATCATCATCATCTTTATCATCATCATCATCATCTGTTCCACTGCGAATCAACTTGGTCTTATTCATCTTCCCCTTCCTCATCCTCAGAACCCTTCAATTGTGGCACTCTTTCATACAAATCATCTATTATCTTCCTCAACTTCTCATTCTCTTGTTTAATTAATAGAATCATCTTTGTATTCCTCTTGTTGGATGTCTTAAGCTGTGCATTTTCATCTTAAAGCTTCTCATCTTTCTTCTCCAACTCATCCTGTCTATGTTTAGAAGCAAGCACGACTTGTAACGTGTCTTTCTCATTTTCCTTCATTTGTTTGATCTCAGCTTCATGCTTATTAAAGGATTTCATCATCTTTCCAACTTCTTATTCACCATCGCCATAACTTCATCAGATACTGTCAACTGTGGACTTGAACTTGAGTCGGCTGATGGTTTAGCAACTCTTGACTTCATACTTGCTAACACATTCTTCAAAGATAATGAAACATTTTCTGGATCAAGCAGTGATGCTGTCACTGTTTCCTTCACAACTTTTTGTTTCTTAGCTGCTGGACTTGAAGCTTCAAGCAATTTCTTCCCTTTAAGTAACAAACCCAATTCTTTATGTCTTTTCGTCTTGGTTGACTCCCTTTTTGACATCGTCTTCAAACTTCCTTTCTTAGTAACAATAGGATTAACAGGAGAACCACCAAAATCATCATCATTATAGACTAGATTCAAATTCTCTTTAGTGAAATCTTTGCATATCTGTTCTTCAACTAACTTCTCAAATGCATCAGGGGTAGAATCACCAGTGGCCTTGGGATTCACATCCTGTCGTTCAGAATCCCATTCCTCCTTATCTTCTGTCTCCTCAGAATCCTCATCAATCAACAAAGTCTTTGTCTTTGACTTTGCTTTGCCTTTAATCACCATCTTTGTTTTTGTTTCCACGACTATCTCTTTTCCTTTTCCCCTTGACTTGGAATCCGCATCTTTGACTTGTCTTTTTCTCTTTGCACTCCTATCAACAGGAACTAGTGGACTATCCAAATCAGAATTGCTATCCGGATGTCCAACAGCGTTCTTTCCTGGATAAGTGTAAGCAACCGTGCTTAAATGACCAAACAATCTTCTATTAGGCGGCTTTTCGGCCTTTGCCTTGCCTTTGTACGTCCTCATCATGTTTAGTGTAGTCATGTTTATATATTCTTGATTGACCACTTGTACTGGATCCTTCATGAAATCAGGATACTTCTCATCAAAGATCATCTGTAAGAATCTCGGGTACATGAAAAATTTATCAGTTTTTTAACCCTTAAATACATCTTTCATATGGATAAAGAGGATCCCCGACACATTAAACTCTTTATTCAGGATCAAGGCCACAATAGGAGAACTCAAAGTATACCTTAACACATCAAATCTACCTCTGACTGGTCCAAATACATGTAGAATCACATGTAATAAGTACTTGAATGGTGGTGAAAGATTCACGTTGTGTAGTTGACAATCTGTAATAGGTCCATTATACTTCATCCTCAGAAAACAATCTCTCGGAACAGACCATGGTAAACTGATAGGATCAGAATCTTTGTCAGTCAAGCGTAGCAGTTCCCTAAAATCCTGTGCACCAGCTAGAATCTCTTTGCCTTGAATCTTGCTATGAATTACCGACTTTCCTTCCCAAAACGTCAAGGATGCATTTTCCCAAAACTCTATTAGATGGTCCTTGTAAATAGTGCAAGGTTGTACTATTGCGTGAACTATCCTCCATCTTCTGAGGAAATTGACAATCCCTTGAAATTCTGAGTATTTGTCATCAACGGCTCCAACATACGCACAACAGTTGTGTTTCGTCTCGAATTTCAACTCCTTAGGGACTTGCTGTTCTTGTTGTTCTGCCATTTAGTCTTTAAAAACACAAGAAATACACAAAAACGTCAATTCAGATTCAACATGAAAAATTTCAAATTTTTTCAAGATTGGTTCGACCCTTCGTGGGTTCGAATGAGGTTTATTGATGTCGAACGAACGCAAATGAATTCATTCGACCTGCTAAATTTCCTCATTCGACCTCTAAGGGTTCGAATGAACTTGTTCTTATTTCAAATTTTGCAATTCTTGATTCAGTTCATGTCAACATCAAAATTTGATTCATACATGTTCTAAACTAATCAATTTGGCCTAATTAATATCCAATTTTATCAATTAAACATTAATCGATGGTTTTCACTAAAATCTTGGGTTCTTATGATTGATTTTACTGATTAAGTTGTTCTAATCCTAGATTTTGATGCCTACTCCCCCTAAAACTATCGATGAATGTTGTGTAATCAAGAAAACTGATTAACACTTGTCCAAATCCGTTAAATCAACAGTTAGGGTTCGTGAACTTTAATCCAAATTTCTGAACTTGTTTCTGGATCATTACCTGCAAATATTGATGTTAAAGGATCAGTAAGATGTCAGGAACAATAATCAAAGATGCAAAAGTAAAATGCAAAATGGTGCCTTAGAGAGAATTGACGAGGGAATGAACAGTAGATATGGTACGAATGAACATGGTAGATATATATAAGGTTGGTTGGTTCGACCTGTAACAGGGGCGAATGAGAGAAAAAGTGGGTTCGAATGGAAAAATTAAGTTGTCCCACATTCATTCGACCTTAATATTCTCATTCGACCATAAATGTCTCATTCGACCTTAACCATGGGTTCGAATCAATCATCAAAAAACTTCCTTCGACCTCCCGATAGGGTCGAATGGATAGTTTTGAAAACTGATCTTTAGCAAATTGTCCAATTCGATCCACGTTTTGTCATTTTCAAGCTTTTAAACATTCAAAGTTACAAAAATTCTGATTTTAATGATACAAAACACCGATTAGCTCGTCAAACTTCATAAAATGATCATCATCCAACATCGGTTATTGAATATAACACAGAAAGTAAAAATTTTGGATTTTCTGAAATTTATGCTAAAACACGCCAAAAATCTTTTTGAGTTTTTTTTATATATGAAGAAATAAAAAACTGAAGCAATAAACTTTTTGTGATTTTCCTGTAAGAGGATCATATCAGTTTGCGAGAAATCAAATCACACCATTGATCTTTAATATTTTATCATTAAAGACAATGTGATATCCGGCAATTGCTGATAATGTTATCCACATAAGCTCACATGCAAACCGTTATGGATTGCTTTAAAATGATACGCGTAAGGGGTATTAAAACTAACAAGCTTATGGTTCCCACACACACGACATACTCCCGTATCAAGGAATTTGCACAAAGCTTCTTTGTAACGCATGATTATGCCATTGTTATCCGTTATTTACAAGATACGAGGCACAAAGGTGTACAAGTCAACAAATCAATGCTACAAAGTAACATGTGCACACGTACCAGGTTGAGGTTTATATCAATCACGATTTTCATCATAGATATGATACAATGCATTAAATGATCTTTGATCATTGTCATACATGAAGTTCCTCATTCGGTAACTTTTAGGATTTGGCATATTTGCTCTTTTTTCAAATATCTTGACTTATTCTAGGTCCGTAAATGAATATGATAAAAGATCAGTCAAGATACCCCGGATAACAAACAACATTACGACACGAAACCTTATATTTTGGCAATCCTATCAAATTTAATTACAGTACTAAGACCATATGCCCATGAGAGGTTCAGCCACTAACGAGTAGTTCGTTATGTTTGTATCACTAAGGCACGTGTTAATAAGTCTACGAAGCCTACCAGCACATCACACAAAATCATCACACGCCTATTTATACATTACAATTCTTTAGCATGAGACTGATCCTGACTGATGTACTATCATTTCCTCTTTTTCTCCAGGAACATCATTTTGGGTTTTTCTGATTTTTATAGTTTTTCAAATTTTTCAATGTTTTTGTTTTCTAAAAGAAATGCTCCGCCTAAAATTAAAAACATATTTTTGGATTTTTAATTTTTGAAAAGAGTAAAAACAAAATAAAAGTTGATAAACCGATGAGGAGTCTAATCTTGCCTTCAGTTATACCATTAGCTCTTAATAAAAATTAAAATCTTGATTTATCAAAAGCTTTGGTAAAAAGATCAGCTCTTTGATAATCAGTGTGGATTTTGACCATGTCAATCAATCCTCTAGCATAGCAATCACGAATAAAGTGATACTGCACTCGGATATGCTTAGCCTTAGAATGATTAAGAGTGTCTTTAGTGAGTGCGATGGCTGCTTCATTATCGCAATGAATGGGGGCTTTAAGAAATTGCAAACCGTAGTCGCGCATCTGCTGTTGTATCCAATGCACTTCTGAACAGCAACTTGAGGCTCACACATATTCTGCTTCACATATAGACAGTGCAACTGACGTCTGTTTCTTGCATTGCCAGGTCACGAGCCTGCTCCCCAGAAATTGACATCCAGTATTTGTGGATTTAGCGTCAATATTACAGCCTGCATAATCTGAATCACTAAAGGAAATAAAGTCAAAGTTATCATCATTAGGATACCATAACCCGCGTGATGGAGAAGCGGTTAAGTACATCAAAGATCCATAACTGCAGTGAGGTGACTCTATTTCGGCTTCGAATGAAAATGAGCACAATGACATGTTGCAAACATTATATCCGACAGAGAAGCGGTTAAGTACATCAAAGATCCAATGATGGCTCGATATGTAAAGGGATCAGTAAGCTCCCCCTTAGCATCAACTCCAATTCCGTGATTTGGTTGTATGTGAGTATCAATTGGCTTCAAATTCTCCATCTGGAATCTGCTCAAGACTTCAGAAAAGTATTTCGTCTGCTGGATAAAAATCCCCGTCAGCAATTAATCAACCTGCAATCCAAGAAATAATTGCATTTCTCCTAGAGAGCTCATCTCAAATTTCTCCTGCACAACCTTTTCGAATTCCCTGAACAAAGATTCATTAATAGAATCAAATATAATATCATAAACATAAATCTGTACTTGTAGCAAGTCACCCTTTGTTCGTTTCGTGAACAGGGTACCGTCAACTAGTCCTCTCTTGAATCCTTTGGATAGAAGATATGTGCTGATCTCCTCATACCACTATCTCGGGGCTTGGTGCAAACCATACAACGCTTTGTTTAGCTTGTGGACCTTATCTCGGTAGATAGGATCCTCAAAATCCTGTGGTTGGCCAACATATACTTCGTCATTTACCACACCATAGAGAAAAGCACTCTTAACGTCTATCTGATACACCTTGAATTTCATATATGATGCATACGCAAGAAACATTCGGATACTTCAATGCGTGCAACCGGTGTATAGACTTCGTTGTATTCAATTCCCTCCATTTGACGAAAGCCTTGTATCACCAATCGAGCTTTGTTCCTCACAAATGACTCCTCGATCATCTTTCTTGCACTTGAACACCCATTTGGTGCCAATCTTCTTCCTGTTTGGTGGTAAATCAGTCAACGTCCAGACTCCGAGTTTCTGAAATTGTTGTAGCTCTTACTGCATCGCATCCACCCATGATTCATCTAGCAAAGCTTCCTTGTATGTCTGAGGCTCAACCTGCGAAACATTACAAGCAAAAGACCTATCATTTTGAACACTTGATTTTTAATTTTAGTATACAGGGCAAGGGCTCCAATATTCTCAGTAGATGATGCACGTCATCACACTGTTACTAGGATCACCAATAACTCGTTCTAACGGATGAACCCTATGAATCCGAGATTCCGGATGTTCAGGAACATGAATCACCGTTTGAACATTCACATTCTCTGCCATATCCAGATCATTACCCATATTCGATGAAGATGGAATATCTAGATTCGGGTTCACTGTAGGTGAAGCTGTAGAATTATCCAAGAATACTTCACTAGTAACTTCATCATCGTCTTCCGACTCAGAAGAATCAAATGTTGTAGAAGCTTCTTGAAAAATTTCTTCCTTTGCAACAGGAGCACTGGCATCATTAAAAGCTGTTGGAGGAGTTACGGTGATAGGACGCATTAACGGTGAAGTAACTGCGTTTTCACACTCGTAATATAATCTTAAGACAGCCTCTTTAACGAAGCTTTCTAGATTGAATGACTCAAATAAGTCTTTGTAGTCAAATATCCAATCGGGCCCATTTCCAGGAGCATTCTGAGTGTAGCGTTGAACATCCATATTAGCCCACTCTTCAACTTGTCGAGTTCTTTTGTTAAACACCCGTTTAAGTGGTGTCGCGTATCCAACAAAATAGCCCTCTTCTGCTTTTGCTCCAAATTTCTCAGTCGGATTCAACATTGTACATGGCGCCCCGAATGGCTCTAGAAACTCTAAGTTCGGCTTGCGTCTGTTAAGCAACTCATAAGAGGTCTTTCCAAACTTCTTCACTTTTAACACACGGTTCAAAGTATAACAAGCTGCATGAATACCTTCGTTCCAGAAAATAACCAGAAGGTTAGAATAAGCAAGCATTGTCTTAGCCGCTTCGATTAGAGTCCCGTTCTTTCTCTCTGCAACACCGTTCTGTTGTGGAGTATAAGGCACACTGTATTCATGATGAATTCCCTTCTCTTTACACAATGCATCCATCATTGAATTCTTAAACTCCGCCCCGTTGTCACTTCTAATTCGTTTTATCTTCAATCCATATATATTCTCCAACCGGGCAAACAGAATCTTTAAATTATTGAACGTTTCGCTCTTGTATTGCATGCACATCATCCACGAAAATCTCGAATTGCCACACCCCAACCAATGGCGGAAACATCAAGGTGAGACTTGTGATAGATTGTTCAAAGACTTCATAACACTAAATTGTGACAATAGATTAAAATAGATTTCATTCGTATATAAGATTCAACAAGTATACAATTTGTTAATGAGAAAATTACATCAACTTGAACATGAAGTAAAATAAAGATTGTTTCGTTTGTTTCTAAAGCCGAATCCTAAGTGATGTTTCTTGTATCGTCTCATCAAGCTTTTCTTGCAACATGTATAAAATATCCGTCAACACATCAAGTATTGGTGAGCATACTAGTTTTGACCTACGTACATAGTATAAGAATGTTTTACTCAAATCATCATGTTATAGTCATGCGCATGTAGAACCATACAAAAGGCAACAACACTCGAATACACAATTGAGAGAAACTTAACATGACTCATAAATGGGGCGGTGTGTCAATCATATAGCGCTATACATGTAAGGTAGGTTGTATGCTAATAGACATTTGTATGTAAGAATTAGAATTCTAGCATGGCATAGTATATAAGTATTAGATTGAGCATAAGAGTATAAGAGTATGAATTCGGTTAAGGTTTTTGTATAGATACATGTTGACTCCCAAAGAATTAAAGAGTAAAAGGGGACAAGTATGAACTCACCTGAAGTGCATTATGAAAGAATAGTAAACAATGTCTGAAGCTGGATTAATTGAATCTCTTGTGTCCTAGTACAAGTAAAGGACGTCTTAAATTCTAATGCAAGTAAGCTTGTTTCGTTTCTTAGTTGTAAAGATAGTTGATCCAACTACCTAGACTCATATCGTAAACAATACGAGTCTCAATGATTGTATGACTTAACGAACCGATAATACTTGGTTTAGTTTCTTGAAAGTGTGCGTGTATGTATAGTTATTTAAGATATACACTTTAATATAGTATTTAGGATCGAGACTTGAAAATATTTGTAGAGGACCATTTTAGATAAATAAAATAGTGTTCGCATAGCTCGACTCGAAAGTTAACTTGTCACGTAGTTCGGATAATATGTGTGTATACATATATATATATATAATATGGCAAAATGGAATTTGAATATGAAATTTACTTTCAAAATAACCAAATTATGAAAGCGCTTTGGTTCGAATATAATCCTATTTGTAAAAGCGTAATTTTATTTACTCCTAAATATAGAATTATGCGTCCGATATGTTTCTTATATTTTATAAAAATTTGGGCAGAGTTTCCTCTGTTTTTTGTATAAAACCGACACCTCAAGTCGTCTATATTTCCCAAAAATCAATCGTCCACATTCTCAACACGCAATACAATTTAAGAAAGTCTTTAAGCGCGACAAAAGGTTCAATTTATTAAAATTATAAGGAATGAGAAAGTATATGCTTTGGCTAGTGATACATAAAAATATATATATACGACATATCTTCGAATAGCTACTTCCAACATTTAAAGGTTTGCAGCATTAGTACATAGGCGCATGGATGTGGATTATATATCTACGAGAACAAAAAGCCTTAAAAGTTAATAAAAATACGAAAGCGCACGATATACCTTCTCGTTCTTATGCTTGCATCCTGACACGTACGCGCCTGGATCTGAACTTTGACGAATCTGACCGGGTTTGACCATCTGGGTTGCTGACCACATCTGAATTGTTTGACGAATGTTGACCGACCCTGTTTACCCAAACATCATGACCCGAGAAGAAGGCAAACTAAACGAGACAAATCGGAAACAAACACCCGCGGTTGGAAATGTGATACCAGCGTCACCACCTTGACCATCTTCATTCGTCGACAAGTCGGGATGACAACCGAGATCCAAACCCACGTCACTGCTGCTCCATAAAATTAACAAATCCGGAACCGAACATAAAAAAATGAACCTGCATACCTTAGCCAACCGGAAGCAACTGAAAAAGTAACATGATGATGGTTGTTGTTGGCTCGGGTTCAATCGGAACCAATGTCCGGTCGCCGGACTATAACGAGAGGGAGGAGGAGAGTAAGGAGAGATTGGGATATGGTGGATGTTGGTGGCAGCACTTAGTGGCTCAGGTGGTGGTCGTTGGCGGTGGCCTGGAATGGGGAGTTAGGTGGTTGGCAGCGCTGCTCTAGAGGGGGATGAAGAGAGGAGGTGAAGGTTAGAGGTGTGGTGTATGTCTGCGTGGAGGAGAGCAAGGGAAAGGAAATGGTTTTGGATTATTATGGGGCTAGGGTTTTAGTTTGGAAGATGGAGTGAGGATGCATGGGTTAAGGAGGTTATATAAGCTAGGGTTTGGTGAATAGGGTAGATAGGCACCGCGTATACGAGCCGATTAATTACTCGGGTCTCGTTTATGAATTTAATTCGTTTAGTCGCTTAAATATTTGTAACACTTACTTTATTTATAACCCGACTAAAATCGAGTATTTGGACTATAAATTTGTTATATATATTTATAATCGCGTCTAGTTTATAGGTTTTCTAAGCGTCCGTCATTTACCACATCATCACTTGAAACGTGTTATTATTATTTTTGACACTTTATTAGTGTATTTAAATGGCTTAACTCATTAACGAATAGGAACATATCTCTTGTTGACGAGATATTATTGTTAATAGCTTAAGATCATTATGCGAATTATATATTTTATTATTAATAATGTCGTTTTAATATTCTAGAAGGTAACGGGACATTACAGTCTCCTCTACTTTAGGAAATTTCATCCTGAAATTTATTAAGAAATGACTGCTAAGTTCGTTTGCGGACACCATGAAGAATGAGAATGCAGAGGTTATAGTTTGCTCTGTTGAGTTTAGGTGTGTGACCAGTCTTTGCATAATATGGAGTGTTTTAGTTGTATTTTAAATGACATGGCTAATTACACTTAGACTTAGGGCAGGGCATACTGTAATTATCAGGTTGACCAGGGTTGGTCCTTGGTTCGACCCTCGGTCACAACTTCGATACACCATTAGTGTTTATATATATGGTGTACCGCAACTAACCCACCACACTTTTGGTATTTCAAATTTGTGCTGAGCGTCTACCAACAATCCTAAATAGAATTTCATCTCACCTTAATGTACCTGCAAATTTATGATTACGTTCCGGACCGCAATCGCCAATTTACTTTACATTAGGGTGTTATGTATTTCTATGACACTAACTCAAAATGAAATGATGGTTATGATGTAAATGTGTCCTAACTCTAAGAGCTATTCATTGTATTTGTTAAACGAACACGTTGGTATACGACGACTTGATAACGTAATGATGAAAATAACGTATGAATTTAGGTATGAGCTACAACCAAAACTGGTTGTCTGGAAGGCTACATCCCAACGAGATGTATTCCTATAATGTTGTAGTGTAATCCATGAAGTAATGTTTTTGAATTTGTTGAAATAGAAAGGGATCGTTTTACTCTTCCTAGTTTAAAGGAGATTCCACATGAGTCTAGGATGTTTTGAGTTAAGCGAGTTCAAATTTGTGGACAGAATGTTTTTATGACGATTTATAAGCATTAAGTGAAAAATTAAGTTTATAGAATATTACAAGTATTATAGAATATCCATTTTCAATATCATGGGGAAAACTCTAGTCTTAGCATAATCATGTCTTAGGTTTCATGGATAAGCAAGTTTCATTTATGATCAAGTTTGCAAGTAGCATAGAATGTGCATCGAATTTCAAGTATCAGGTTTCATAGTTTATGAAAAGATGTATGTGTATCGAGATATATCAAGTAGTGTATTTTAAGTATAATTGTATCTTATAAGATGTAACTAGTACGCATTCAACTGCTAAGTAGGGATAACGGTCTCTCCTAGTCGTTTAGTGGAGGTATGTATTAAATTGAAAGTGTATTCGTAAGAGTATTAAGATGCGAATGTGAATGTATAGGTTGACGTAGTTGTGATTGTATCATACAAAGATAAAGGTTTATCGACAATCAGGATGGAAAATAATGTTTGAGTTTATTGAAAAATAGAATAGTCATTCCATTGGCAAGAGAAATTAATGAGTAATTATGTTTTGTGGGAGATGGATGTGTATAATGTGCTGGAGAATATTAACAATATGTAAGCCAGTGATTGTAGAAATGGAGGACACATATCGTAAGTAGATGATGGATGATAAAGAAATTCTGATATTGGAAAAATGAAGTTTTTGGTCGATAAATAATCAAATTTTGTAGGGAATGATGTACATAGAATAAAACTGAAATATAAACCTTGGTTGTGGAAGTTGAAAATATTGTTGGTAAATAGTTTAGCTCATTAAACTTGCAAATTTGTAGGTATGTGCGTATAGACTAGTTGACATGAAATCAAGTTTATGAAAATGATTGGTTTTACAAAAATAAGAATTAATGACTTGTAAACGTTGGCTTACGAAAGAGCTTATGATCCTTATTATAATCCATATATGAGAAGGTCAAGTTTCATATGTTGTCAAAAATTTTCAATTGTAAACCAAGTATGAACTAGGTAAATAAAACGACTTCATGTTTCATGAAAAAAAATTCATATTCGTTTTTTTAACATTACGAAATCACACATAACGTAAATAATTATGTACATATTTCGTACAAAATTGTTTTTAGAAGATACAGAGGGGAGATTTAGAACGGTGAAAAGAAAATACGAGAGATAATGAAAATGAAATCGTAAAGTGTATGTAAACATTTGTTAAAAATTTTGAGTATGTTATGGAGAGATTCGTATGGGTTGAATCAAATATGACATAAAGAGAATAATGTAAAATAATAATTGGCATTATGCATTTTTGTAAATTAGACGGTAACAAATGTTAGAAAGTACAGGAATAATAATTGAATTATTAATTCATTTTAAAATTAATTTGGTATAATGTAAAGTAAATAAGGAAAGAATGTGAAATATGATGATATCAGTAAAAAAAACATGTACATAAAGTTAGGGTTTTTGATGTATAAATATTTTGGAATTTTTATAATAATAATTTTATTTTACTTGAAAATATTTATTTGATATTTTATTTGAACACAATGTCATAAATGTGAAAATTTCGGTTTGTTTAAAATATAACTTTTTATAGAATCGATTGCCAATCGATGCATAAGGTTGGAGAAAACTTCGTAAAGTGCGTAATTGAAAATACTTGATAGTAAAACCCTTTAATATGAAACTAGATTTATTATAAAATATTTAGTTAAACTATTAGAAGATATTAAAAATTAAATATTTTCAGAAATAATGATGTTTACACATGCTTCTTAGAAATTCAAAACTTGGATCAGACAAAAGTGAGCGAGGTTGAAGTAACACAACTAATAAGATGGACTTGAAGTTGGTTGCAGAATCGTAAAAAGATATTTACAAGGGTTGGATTGTTCCGGAACGGAACTACGACTAACCAAAGTGGTCGAAAATTATTTTGAGTTTTGGAATCATGCTTTGGCCTAATAGGTGGAATACTCTCGCCGAGGTTTCGGTTAACGGTATTCACCCTTCTAGTTACTACATGTCAATTCTCAATCAAAAGTTTGAGACTTTGGAGAGATTAAATAGTTCAAGGAATGGAACTAATCACCAAGGTAAAGTAAATCAATCCTAGCTTGATGATAAAGTTTTTATGTTAATTTATAGGAATGACGCGCTACCGAGAGAAAGGAATTCACCCTTACTTAGTAGTAGAGCTTCTGCAAAATAAGGGAATATGAAACTAGTCACCAATCGTAAAGGAAGTTAATCCCAACTCTTTGGTGAGGTTCTACTAGAGTGAGCTGAGTGAGATTGTCATCAAGGTAAGGAAATCACTCCTATCTCGATGGTGAAATTTCAAAAATTTAAGTGGAATAAAGCGGATTGAAAGTTGTCACCAAAGTAAGGGAATCACTCCTATTTCGGTGAGATTCTTTCGTTTGAGAAATACGAGTGTCTTTGTTTTTAGAACATACTTTTGCCTTAGGAAAGGCATGTATATTTAAGTATAAGAAATTGATAAGAAGCAAGTAGGAATATCAAGAATGTAAAAGGAGTAGTCAAATAAAGGTTCCTAACTATAGACTAGGTCAATCATGGCAATTTTCCTAATTCCCTATAGTTATGGCTCTGATACCAATCTGTCACACCCCAACCGATGGCGGAAACATCGAGGTGAGACTTTTGATAGATTGTTCAAAGACTTCATAACACTAAATTGTGACAATAGATTAAAATAGATTTCATTCGTATCTAAGATCCAACAAGTATACAATTTGTTCATGAAAAAAATACATCAAATTGAACATGAAGTAAAATAAAGATTGTTTAATTTGTTTCTAAGGCCGAATCGTAAGTGATGTTTCTTGTATCGTCTCATCAAGCTTTTCCTGCAACATGTATAAAATATCCGTCAACACATAAAGTATTGGTGAGCATACTAGGTTTGACCTACGTACATAGTATAAGAAAGTTTTACTCAAATCATCATGTTATAGTCATGTGCATGTAGAACTATACAAAAGGCAACAACACTCAAATACAAAATTCAGAGAAACTTAACATGACCCATAAAGGGGGCGGTGTGTCAATCCTAGAGTGTTATACATGTAAAGTGGGTTGTATGCTAATAGACATTTGTATGTAAGAATTAGAATTCTTGCATGGCATAGTATATAAGCATTAGATTTAGCATAAGAGTATAAGTGTATGAAATCGTTTAAGGTTTTTGTATAGATACATGTTGAGTCCCAAAGAACTAAAGAGTAAAAGGGGACAAGTATGAACTCACCTGAAGTGTATTATGAAAGAATAGTAACAATGTCTGAAGCTGGATTAATTGAATCTCTTGTGTCCTAGTACAAGTAAGGACGTCTTAAATTATAGTGCAAGTAAGCTTGTTTCGTTTCTTAGTTGTAAATATAGTTGATCCAACTACCTAGACTCATATTGTAAACAATACGAGTCTCAATGAGTGTACGACTTAACGAACCGATAATACTTGGTTTAGTTTCTAGAAAGTGTGCGTGTATTTTGTATAGTTATTTAAGATATACACTTTAATATAGTGTTCAGGATCGAGACTTGAAAATATTTGTAGAGGACCATTTTAGATAAATAAAATATTCGCATAGCTCGACTCGAAAGTTAACTTGTCCGTAGTTCGGATAATATGTGTGTATACATATATATATATATAATATGGCAAAATGGAATTTGAATACGAAATTTATTTTCAAAATAACCAATTTATGAAAGCGCCTTGGTTCGAAGAGAATCCTATTTCTAAAAGCGTAGTTTTATTTACTCCTAAATATAGAATTGAGCGTCCGATATGTTTCTTATATTTTATAAAAATTTGGGCAGAGTTTCCTCTGTTTTTGTATGAAACCGACAACTCAAGTCATCTATATTTCCCAAAAATCAATCGTCCACATTCTCAATACGCAATACAATTTAAGAAAATCTTTAAACGCGGCAAATAGTTCAATTTATTGAAACTATAATGTACGAGAAACTATATGCTTTCGCAAGTGATATATATATATATATATATATATATATATATAGCCGACATATCTTCGAATAACGACTTCCAACATTTAAAGGTTTGCAGCATTAGTACATAGGCGCATGGATGTATTTATAACTAGATGTTATCCGTTTTCTTTTATCGACTCAACATTACTCTTAAGCATTTCATAAGTACAAGTTGGTTCGGTATATCACAATATATACATAAACATTCGTATTTTGCGGATTATATATCTACGAGACCAAAAGCCTTAAAAGTTAATAAAAATATGAAAGTGCGCGATATACCTTCTCGTTCTTATGCTTGCAACCTAACACGTACGCGCGTGGATCTGAACTTTGACGAATCTGACCAGGTTTGACCTTCTGGGTTGCTGACCAGATCTGAATTGTTTGACCAATGTTGACTGACCCGGTTTACCCAAACATCATGACCTGAGAAGAAGGCAAACTAAACGAGACCAATCGGAAACAAACACCCACGGTTGGAAATGTGATACCAACGTCACCACAGTGACCATCTTCATTCGTCGGCAAGTCGGGATGACAACCGAGATCCAAACCCACGTCACTGCTGCTCCTTAACAGTAACAAACCCAGAACCGAACATAAAAAGCGAACCCGCATACCTTAGCCAACAGGAAGCAACTGAAAGGGTAACATAATGGAAGAAGGTTTCTGTTTAGAAATGGCTTCGGATGGTGCTTGTTGTTGGCTTGGGTTCAATCGGAACCCAAGTCCAGTCTCCGGACTATAACGAGAGGGAGGAGGAGAGTAAGGAAGGATGGGGATATGGTGGTTGTTGGTGGCGGCACTTAGTAGCTCGGGTGGTGGTCGTTGGCGGCTTGGAGTGGGAAGTCGGGTGGTTGGCGGCGCTGCTCTAGAGGGGGAAGAAGAGAGGAGGTGAAGGTTAGAGGTGTGGTGTATGTGTGCGTGGAGGAGAGTAGGGGAAAGGAAATGGTTTTGGAATATTATGGGGGCTAGGGTTTTAGTTTGGAAGATGGAGTGAGGATGGATGGGTTAAGGAGGTTATATAAGCTAGAGTTTGGTGGATAGGGTAGATAGGCACCGCGTATATGAGCCAGTTAATGACTCAGGTCTCGTTTATGAATTTAATTCGTTTAGTCGCTTAAATATTTGTAACACTTACTTTATTTATAACCTGACTAAAATCGAGTATTTGGACTATAAAGTTGTTATATATATTTATAATCGCGTCTAATGTATAGGTTTGCTAAGCGTCCGTCATTTACCACGTCATCACTTGAAACGTGTTATTATTATTTTCAACACTTTATTAGCGTATTTAAATGGTTCAACTCATTAACGAATAGGAACATATCTCTTGTTGACGAGATATTATTGTTAATAGCTTAAGATCATTATGCGAATTATGTATTTTATTATTATTAATGTCGTTTTAATATTCTAGAAGGTAACGGGACATTACATGAATAGTCATCAGTAATCACAAGACAGTAAAGATCTCCATTAATACCCTTACGCTTCACAGGTCCAAAAAGATCCATGTGTAAACGCTCAAGTGGTATGCTAACAGAGTTCACTTTCTTGGGTTTGTGGGAATGTTTGTGCTGTTTCCCCTTCTTGCAGATTACACATTTGTCATTCAGGTGAAAATGTTTAACATTCACTCCTTCTACTAGCCCATTCTTCACCAAGTTATTCATCTTCCTTAGGTGAATATGCCCCATCGTCTATGCCACATAATTGATTCCTTCTCAATAGCCTTAGACAAAAAAACATGTCACTTTCCCTTGAGTAGTGGTAGCTTTGCTCATGTCTAGAATGTACAAATTGTTAACTCTCGGAGCCTTAAGCATGATCCACTCCTTAGGTATCTCAAAACCAGGTTTCAGGATGTAGCAAGATTTATTATCAAAGTGTACAGTAAAGTTCTTATCACATATCTATACTATCTTATAATACATTTCACAAGGACCTCTTAAAATTTAAGTTTTACAAGCATAATTCCTTATAGTACAACACACATTGCATATGTTAACTACTTTTTGAGGGCAAATATGTCTTTTATACAATACTTACACATTTTCCCCTCAATTTTACTCAACTTTTTTTTATTTAAATAACAATTACATTTTTCACCCTTATTTTAACCAACTACCCCCACAATTTTTAAACGTCCATAATATTTTTTTATACGTTAATTTTTTTCATAATATTATTACACCGTATAAACGGACATTTCTTTCTCTTTAATTTGAGTATAGTATTGCTATAGTTTTTTTTTAATTAAAAATGATATGTTATGGTTAAGTAATAATCGAAACGAAAATGAACCGAAATCATCTATACTATATTGTAATACATTTAATATTGACCTCTTAAATTTAAGTTTTACAGTATAATTACTTAAAGTACAACATATAATGTACATGTTAACTAAATATTGTTTCCCGCCGCAACACGCGGGCACCTGACTAGTCTAAGAAACACATAACAGATTATAACCAATCTGTTTCACATACGAAATCTTCTCAAAACTCATAACTCTATTACCCACACTCCCTTCCATTGTAATATAACCACCCTTATTTCCTGCCAATGCCACATATCCTCCAGTGATATTCTTTATGTCGAACAGGAGCGTCATATCTCTAGTCATGTGCCCAAAAGCTCCATTGTCAATAATCCAAAGACTGCTAACAGGGCCAGCTGAACTCCCTGCACCAATCGAAAATTGTTTAGTTCATACGAGGGACCCAAGCCTTTGTGGTCTTTGTGACATCCGGTAACCAAGCATACATTTTTACACCAGCTTCACTGTTTACTTGCTGAATTTCGGGACGAAATTCTTTTCAACTTGGGGATGATGCGACACCCAGCATTTTCAGGATATTACTTTTACCGAACTCTAGTTAACTTGCATGTACATTCGTGGCTAAACACTTAACTAGGGTTAGTTAAGAAGGTCTTTCGATATGTTATGGGAGAATAACATATATTAGATGATATTAACATACGTTATAACTAGAAAGGTTTTGTCTTGACACACACACGAATCCTGTATCTCGAACGTTGGTGATTTGTTAGGAATGCATGATTATATGAACTATTGAGTGTTGATGAATGTGAAGTAACACGTGTATGGGAATTGCATGCTTATGTGAACTACTGCGTATTAGTTAACTTGTACGTAAACTTTATGAGATATGTGTACTTATGATAAACCTAATATGAATTGATAAAACAGTAGTTTTATACAAGTTAGTATGATTATTATTGTTGGGATTAATCTCGAGAGTTAGATAGGGCTAACGGGCTCACTTATCCGATAAAAATCCCTAGAGCCCAAAACCTTGGCCCATGACCTTAACCCTAGTATATTATTTATCAAAAAAAAAATAAACACAAACACTAACCACCTCCTTTGCGCCGTGGACAAGGAGGCACCCCACACCCACCTTTCAATCTCAATCTTCATCAATTTCTCACTAGTTCAAGCTATTTCGGGTGCTATCTTGAGATTTTAGGGACTCTAGCAATTCAATGTATGTGTTTTACGTGTTGTATGATGAGATTTTAGGCAGGAAAAGTTGTAAAAACTCTAAGAAATATGCATGTTAAAATCGCAAATCACTATATGTTGGATATCTTGGATGTTTGTTGAGATTGTTGATGAATATTGTTGATAGAAATCATGTCTAGGGTATGTGATATGTAAATACATGAGTTTAAACATGATAATATGGATGAGTAAGATTAGGGTTTATGTTAATATGAGTTTATTGTATGATTATGGGTTAATAAGAATGATTAGGGTTCATAAGAAGCATGTTATTAAAATTCTGATTTCTGGCAGATTATTTGTAACGATTTGTATGACTGTTATACGATTATTAACACGTTTAATCTGATTGTTTTCTGATGTTAAAACATAACTTATGATGTTAGCTTTTCAAAAAGTCCAAAATCATGTGTTTTGGACTTGTTTTGATATGTATTCATGATTTTATAAGTTTAAAGGTATAATCAGATTTTCGGATGTGAAAAATGGACCAACTTTAAAGATCTATAACTTGAGTTTTACGAATCCGTTGATCATGAAATTTGGATAGAGGTTGAGTCTCTGAGTGTACAAGCTTTTCCAATTGGATTCATCTCGTTTGGATGAGTCTATGATTTTTAATGAATTTTTATGTAAGCTGCTGTCAACAGCACTTCTTTCTGAGGTGGCTGGAATAAAGTAATTTTTATAAAAATATTGATATGTTCTTGACGAGAAATAAAAATAGTAGAGTCACGTATAAACTTTTGGGACATCCCTGTAAAATTTTGGGGACTTGAGGAGTTGATTTGATATTTTATAAAAATTGGATTTCATACCCTAAAATCTGTCCAGAAAACGCAGATTTGCGAGATATTGATTATGTGATGATTTGAGTGAGTTATTGTGTTATAAGTTGTGAAATCCTATTTGAGAACATGTGTACATGTTATTTATATGATGTAGCTGACATGCTAGGTTGATCGTATGTAATGTGTATTGAGAACTAGTTGTGTTAAAAGTCTTAACATGTTGCATCATTTACCAATCACCAACGAATGACGAGTTTTGCACGGTTTATTTGTGTCAAGTACAATTACATGAGATGTCACTTAGGTCGTTGTGTCAAGTATACTCAAACACTTTTAACCTTGTGTTTGATAGGTTATTAGTAGGAGAGTAGCCTTCCACGTTTGCTATCTTTGCGGTTTACTTTTAGCACGCAACCTAAGGTGAGTTTCACTACTCTTTTGTCAAAAGCATGCGTCTCAGGTTTGAGACAACGTATTAAACTTTTTCTAGTCCAGTTGGGACTACTTTTACATCCCAGGCTTTGGGATGCTGTGACTCCTTGTGTGGGTCAGGTTTTCGATTCCTTATGTGAATCACACTTTTATCAGTTTTGTACTTTAACTGCCCCTTGTGAACTAAACACTCTATCTTGAAAGTCCTTACTATTTTATTGGGTTAATCGCTAGAGGCGAACGAGGTATTAGTTAGTAGCGCTATTAGGTTGTGCAGCAACCTCATGCCTGAGGTGCTTGGGTCACGGGAATGAACTTCTGACCACTTTTCTTACTAGTGTTGATAGACACTAGTGTTGAGGCACTATAACATCTGTATGTTTCCCAATAACCACTTATTAGTTACATTGAGTGGGTTAGCTACCCCTGACAAGCTTAAAACTGATGGTTTAAAACTTTGGTAACTTTATACCTACTACTTAAACTGTGAACTCACCGACTTTATGTTGACACACGATATACATGCTTTTGCAGGTAGTTAGCTTCCGGTGTCACAATTAGGAAGTACCGCACGTCCACTGCATTTGGGGTGTTGGGTATACACCTAAATTACATATCGTGCTTTTACGTTTCCTTTCATATGGTTTTAATTTGGGCGCGTTGTTTTGCGCATGGTTTCTAAAAGTTTTAAATTTGGTTTACGCTTCCGCAGCTTAACTAAACTTGATTTTTGAAAACGAACTAAATGGTTTGGGCATTTAGAGTTCGTTCATATGACTTATGGCTATGGGATCCTGGTGTGTCATGCGCCTCGCGGTAAAACCCCACAGTGGAAATTTGAGCGTGTGACAGATTGGTATCAGAGCCAAAGGTTATAGTGAACTAGGACTGCATGTTGAGTCTAGTCTATAACTGTCATAGCATAAGCATTGCATTAGTTACACTCACAACTTCAGTGCACATTGGTTACTTTCATTGAGTACGTATACCGAACCTTCATGTTGCAGGGAGTTATGTCGTCTTCTTCTCATAACCCCATTTCTGAACGCACTAACAGGACTAAACCTATGACAAATCATCGACCTTTAGGTTCGGAGACTAGGCCATGGACATGGTATCCTCATATGATACGTACGTGGGTGACGAGTAGTGGAGTGCCTGAGGACGTACCTCCCATTCTGGACTCATGGGAGAGGTCCATTGCAGGAATTGTTAGGCATTTTTGTACTGAGTTCGATACCGTCTTCTCATATATTCAGCGTTTCAATTGGTGGCATGACACCTCTGATAATCGTTTAAGGCATATAGAAAGGAGGATGGGTCAGATGATGATTGAGTTGGACGTAACTAGACAGGAAGGGGCTCACACAAAGAGGGAGTTGACCGCCACTAGACGAGAATTAAACACCGTTCGTGATAGACTATTGGAAGTTCTGGCTCAAGGAGAGGAAGAGCAAATGGAAGAGGAGAATGAACAGGAGGCAGAAGAACTTGAGGCAACATTTGTGGGAAACTTTGAACCAGGTGAAGAGGCGAATTCTGACGAGCCGATTTAGATCAGGATCGAAGCTGAGAACAAGGATGAGAAACCAGATATGTCTGCGGATCGTGAGGACGATTAATACTTATCTTGTTTTGAACCTAATTATTGATTCGTTTCTTTCATGATTTCAAGACAATGTAGTCGACTGGATATTTTGTGAATCTTGGATTTTATTTCTAATCTATCGGTGTCGGTCTTTCATTTTTATCTTGCGATTGGGATTCATTCTATATTCTAGTTTGCATGTACTGCGTGAGAACGATTACAAGATGAACATTTTTATTCTTTCTTTCTTTCCTTACTCATGGGTATAATGTAAGTCTAGAATTACGATGGTTAGAAGGGGGCATTGGTAGGGAAAGATTAACATGACTCAGACGGATCTGGTCACGCAAATTTATGGCAGGCTGGTTGAGGCCCTCGCAGCTTTTGGAGCTGGTAACAACTCCTTAACCTATTCTAACTCCTTCTAAACGATTGCCGCTAACCACCGATCATCGTACACCTGTTTGTGCATACTTTTCTTTTCTTTTGTGAGCTTAGTTAGGACTTAGTTCTTATGATCAACAGTAGAGTGGTTGATGTCCTATCATCTATACAAACAGGTAAAGGTTTATTCTGTTAAATCATTCTTCTCCCCTTGACTTCCGCCATAGAACTTTCTTAGTCCTTGAACGCATATGCCACAACAACAACAACCAACTAGCATATTACCAAGTCTTTTATGGGTTGTAAGTCACAATAACTTCAACAGGACTGAAGGACGGTTGGGTCTGAGATTGACGCATACCCTACCAACCACATGAGTTATCTACTCTATGCTCAAACCTAATTAACCTACCTTACTGGTGAGTTGAGCCTTACACAACAAGGGTGGATCCCATGAATTCGTGGCATGGCTATTGCAGCTTATTTACCCAGAATCGAATAAATCTTTCTCTTAGTCCACGAACTCCCTGGCGAGGTTGATGAGCATGGTATTTTTTTCCGAAGCATGGTGCTTCATCTTTTACCTTCAGTAATAGCAAGAGAACGTAGGATAGTGTGGAGTATAAGTTCTTCAACAACAATAACTAGTATATCAATAACAACGAGGTGTTGGGAAAGGGTGTTCCTAGTATGAGAGTGAAACCTACATCAAGAAGAACTATCCCCAGCTCAACCACGATAACAACAATGATGACAATAACCCTAAATGGTGCTAGGGGGAAATAGCTTGCGTAGTTGGATCGGGAGAAGCCAAGAACGACAACCTTGTGCTTGTGAGTACATTTCCTGTGAAAGGTAATCCTGTTGCTGATCTTATCGACTCCGGTACGAGTATGAGCCTTGTTTCTTTAAAACTTAGCAAATTCCTAGGGGTAGCCCTTAATTTTCTTAAGACCCCACACTCTATAGAGCTAGATGATGGTAAGCCTGTTGAGGTGACCCTTGCTTATCGCGATCGTAAACTCGAACTGGATGGTCATTGGTTTGACAACGACCATATACTTATCACACTGGGAAACCATGATATCGCAGTTGGCATGGATTGGTTGTCCAAGCAAGGTGTCGAAATTCACTGTTAGAAGAAAATTCTTCGTATCCCTCTTCCTAGTGGGGAACTTTTATCTATTTAGGGTGATCGTGGTACTGCCATAGTGGGCGTTGTCTCATTCTTGAAAGCCCAAAAGTGTATCCGAAAGGACTATCCATCCATTCTGGCTAGCATTTCTGACATCTGAGTTGAAGTTGAAACATGGAATGAGGATATCCCTGTAGTTCGTGATTTTCTAGACGTATTCCCAGGAGAATTACCTGGATTTTCATATGTTCAACATGTGGAGTTCCATGGTGATTCTTCACCTTGGGCAGCCCTAGTTCCGCATGTGTATTGACTATAGGGAGCTGGACAAGGTGACTGTCAAGAACCGTTACCCATTACCACATATTGATGACTTGATTGACCAGCTGTAAGGGTCGAGTTACTATTCTAAGATTGACTCGAGGTTAGGATGCCATCAGCTGAGAGTCCGAGGGGAGGATGTAGCCAAGACAGCCCTTCGGACTTGCTATGAATATTATGAGTTGCTGGTGATGCCATTTGGGCTAACCAATGCACTTGCGGTGTACATGGATCTTATGAACCGCGTGTGTAAGCCGTTTTTGGACAATTTGTCATAATATTTATTAACGGCATATTGACCTATTCCAAGAGCAGAGAGAAGCATGAGCAACACCTGCAGCTGATCTTGGAACTTTTGTGAAAGGAGCAATTGTAAGCTAAATTCTTTAAGTGTGACTCTTGGGTTCGGGAAGTCCAATCCTTAGGACGTGTTGTCAATGAGACTGGTATACATGTCGATCCCGCTAAGATAGATGCTATCAAACAAAGGGAGGCTCCTAAGACTCCTACGGAGGTGGGCCAATTCCTTGGTCTTGCGGGATATTATCACATATTCGTTAAGGGATTCTCTAAGACCACTCAACCCCTCACTGCTTTGACACAGAAGAGTATTATTTACAAGTGGGAAATGCCCAAGAAACTACGTCTCAGCGTTAAATACGAAATTCTGCAGTACACCAATTCTATCCTTACCCGAGGGTACGGGCGATCCTGTGGTGTACTATGACACTTCCATCCAAGGCTTGGGGTATGTGCTGATGCAAACGTGATATAGTGATCGTGTAAGCTTAGCGAAAGTTGAAGGTCCATGAGAAAGTTTCACCACCCATGAATTGGAACTAGGAGCAGTGATTTTTACTCATAAAAAAAAATTTAGAGGCATTATCTATATGGAATGAATTGTACGATCTTTATTAACCATAAGATCCTTCAACATGTATCTGACCAAAAGGGGCTGAACATGCGACAGCGTCGTTGGGTTGAGCTCCTGAATGATTACAACTAGGTTGTCAACTATCATCCAGGGAAAGCTATTATAGTAGCGGATGCCCTTAGTCGTGAGGAAACGAAACCCAAGCGGGTGCAATCCTTATAACTCACTATCCATTCAGGTCTTCTGATGAGATTCAAGAAGCTTAGGTCGAGGCTTTGAAAGAAGAAAACATCAAGCTCGAGACATTGCATGGTGCTGATGAGCACCTGGAACTACGGACAGATGGTCCTTAGTACTTCATGATTCGAGTCTGGATTCCACGTTTTGGGGATCTCAGACAACTCATGCTTGATGAAGCTTACACCTCTCGTTATTCGGTACATCCTGGTTCGGATAAGATGTACCAAGATCTCAAAACTCTTTACTAGTGGCCAAACATGAAAGCTGAGATAGCCATTTATGTCAGTAAGTGCTTAATGTATGCCAAGGTTAAGATTGTGTATCAAAAACCTTTGGGCCCACTTCAGTAACCGGAAATTCCCATGTGGGAATGGGATGGCCTAACCATGGGCTTCGTTACCAAGCTTCCTAGGACATCCAGCGGGCACGATGTGATTTGGGTAATTGTTGACCATTTGACTAACATATTCGATCGCGACTCGCGATTTATTTCTCATTTTTGAACTACTCTCCAAGGTGCATTGGGGACTCGCTTGGATATGAGCACAGCCTATCACCCTCAAACGGATGGACAAAGTGAACGTACCATCCAAACATTGGAAGATCTACTACGAGTGTGCGTGGTAGACCTTAGCAACAGTAGGGATAAGCACTTGCCTCTGATCAAATTCTCGTATAACAACAGTTACCACACTTCTATCCAGTGTGCGCCTTTTTGAGGCACTATAAGGGTGCATGTGTAGAACTCTCATCTGCTGGACTGAAGTTGGAGATAGCCAATTGGCAGGTCCCGAACTCGTGCACGGAACTTATGGGAAGATAGTGCAAATCCGAAACAGGATAGCTGCTACTCGTGATTGACAGAAAAGCTACGCTGACAAGCGTAGGAAACCTTTGGAGTTCCGAATTGGGGACAAGTACTACTGAAGGTGTCACCTTGGAAGGGGGTGATACGCTTAGGGAATCGGGGGAAATTGAACCCGCGATATGTAGGACCATTCGAGATTGTCGAAAGGATTGGTCCAGTAGCTTACAGGTTAAACCTGCCTGATGAACTCAGTAGGGGTGCACAATGTATTCCACGTATCTAATCTAAAGAAATGCTTATCTCATACAACACTGGTAGTGCCACTAGAGTAGATCCAGGTGGACGATCAGATACGATTCATGGAAGAACTAGTGGAGATTCTTGAGCGGGGCGTCAAGAAACTCAGACAGAGCACCAAACCTATTGTTAGGGCGCGATGAAATTCCCGTCTAGGACCGGAATACACGTAGGAACACAGGGATTAAATGCGTCTCAAATACCCACATCTTTCTACTGAACCCGAACATGCGCATGGACCAAACTCTAAACGTGAAGCGACTCACTCAAAGTGAATTTCGGGGCGAAATTTCTTTCAACTTGGGGATGATGTGACATCCGGTAACCAAGCATACATTTTTACACCAGCTTCACTGTTTACTTGCTGAATTTCGGGACGAAATTCTTTTCAACTTGGGGATGATGTGACACCCGACATTTTCAGGATATTACTTTTACCGAACTCTAGTTAACTTGCATGTACATTCGTGACTAAACACTTAACTAGGGTTAGTTAAGAAGGTCTTTCGATATGTTATGGGATAATAACATATATTAGATGACATTAACATACGTTATAACTAGAAAGGTTTTGTCTTGACACACACACGAATCCTGTATCTTGAACGTTGGTGATTTGTTAGGCATGCATAATTATATGAACTATTGAGTGTTGATGAATGTGAAGTAACACGTGTATGGGAATTGCATGCTTATGTGAACTACTGCGTATTAGTTAACTTGTACGTAAACTTTATGAGATATGTGTACTTATGATAAACATAATATTAATTGATAAAACAGTAGTTTTATACAAGTTAGTATGATTATTATTGTCGGGATTAATCTCGAGAGTTAGATAGGGCTAACGGGCTCACTTATCCGATAAAAATCCCTAGAGCCCAAAACCTTGGCCCATGACCTTAACCCTAGTATATTATTTATCAAAAAAAAAAAAACACAAACCCTAACCACCTCCTTTGCACCGTGGACAAGGAGGCACCCCACACCCACCTTTCAATCTCAATCTTCATCAATTTCTCACTAGTTCAAGCTATTTCGGGTGCTATCTTGAGATTTTAGGGACTCTAGCAATTCAAGGTATGTGTTTTACGTGTTGTATGATGAGATTTTAGGCTGGAAAAGTGGTAAAAACTCTAAGAAATATGCATGTTAAAATCGCAAATCACTATATGTTGGATATCTTGGATGTTTGTTGAGATTGTTGATGAATATTGTTGATAGAAATCATGTCTAGGGTATGTGATATGTAAATACATGAGTTTAAACATGATAATATGGATGAGTAAGATTAGGGTTTATGTTAATATGAGTTTATTGTATGATTATGGGTTAATAAGAATGATTAGGGTTCATAAGAAGCATGTTATTAAAATTCTGATTTCTGGCAGATTATTTGTAACGACTTGTATGACTGTTATACGATTATTAACATGTTTAATCTAATTGTTTTCTGATGTTAAAACATAACTTATGATGTTAGCTTTTCAAAAAGTCCAAAATCATGTGTTTTTGACTTGTTTTGATATGTATTCATGATTTTATAAGTTTAAAGGTATAATCAGATTTTCGGATGTCAAAAATGGACCAACTTTAAAGGGATATAACTTGAGTTTTACGAATCCGTTGATCATGAAATTTGGATAGAGGTTGAGTCTCTGAGTTTACAAGCTTTTCCAATTGTATTCATCTCGTTTGGATGAGTCTATGATTTTTAATGAATTTTTATGTAAGCTGCTGTCAACAGCACTTTCTTTCTGAGGTGGCTGGAATAAAGTAATTTTTATAAAAATATTGATGTGTTCTTGACGAGAAATAAAAATAGTAGAGTCACAAATAAACTTATGGGACATCCCTGTAAAACGCAGATTTGCGAGATATTGATTATGTGATGATTTGAGTGAGTTATTGTGTTATAAGTTGTGAAATCCTAATTGAGAACATGTGTACATGTTATTTATATGATGTTGGTGACATGCTAGGTTGATCGTATGTAATGTGTATTGAGAACTAGTTGTGTTAAAAGTCTTAACATGTTGCATCATTTACCAATCACCAACGAATGACGAGTTTTGCACGGTTTATTTGTGTCAAGTACAATTACATGAGATGTCACTTAGGTCGTTGTGTCAAGTATACTCAAACACTTGTAACCTTGTGTTTGATAGGTTATTAGTAGGCGAGTAGCCTTCCACGTTTGCTATCTTTGCGATTTACTTTTAGCACGCAACCTAAGGTGAGTTTCACTACTCTTTTGTCAAAAGCATGCGTCTCAGGTTTGAGACAACGTATTAAACTTTTTCTAGTCCAGTTGGGACTACTTTTACATCCCAGGCTTTGGGATGTTGTGACTCCTTGTGCGGGTCAGGTTTTCGATTCCTTATGTGAATCACACTTTTATCAGTTTTGTACTTTAACTGCCCATTGTGAACTAAACACTCTATCTTGAAAGTCCTAACTATTTTATTGAGTTAATCACTGGAGGCGAACGGGGTATTAGTTAGTAGCGCTATTAGGTTGTGCAACAACCTCATGCCTGAGGTGCTTGGGTCACGGGCATGAACTTCTGACCACTTTTCTTACTAGTGTTGATAGACACTAGTGTTGAGGCACTATAACATCTGTATGTTTCCCAATAACCACTGTTTAGTTACATTGAGTGGGTTAGCTACCCCTGACAAGCTTAAAACTGATGGTTTAAAACTTTGGTAACTTTATACCTACTACTTAAACTGTGAACTCACCGACTTTATGTTGACACACGATATACATGCTTTTGCAGGTAGTTAGCTTCCGGTGTCACAATTAGGAAGTACTGCACGTCCACTGCATTTGGGGTCTTGGGCATACACCTAAATTACATATCGTGCTTTTACGTTTCCTTTCATATGGTTTTAATTTGGGCGCGTTGTTTTGCGCATGGTTTCTAAAAGTTTTAAATTTGGTTTACGCTTCCGCAGCTTAACTAAACTTGATTTTTGAAAACGAACTAAATGGTTTGGGCATTTAGAGTTCGTTCATATGACTTATGGCTATGGGATCCTGGTGTGTCATGCGCCTCGCGGTAAAACCTCGCCGTGGAAATTTTAGGGTGTGACAGTCTTGGTTCTTTAAGTGTTAATAACTGGAACGTTCAATGAATCAATTTTCTCAAAAACAATTTTCTTCTCAACACTTGATTTCTATAAAACCGTCGTTTTAGAATCCTATTTCACTAAACCTGCAGAAGTTGAGCTTGAGGCACCTGGAGAACCTTTTGGTGACCAAGATTGTTTCAAACGTTTCAAGATACGAATTTGAGGTTGTTTCCCCTACTCAAGTTTCTTAGAAAAATTATTTTGTGGAACATTTGTGATTACCTTGTCTAATTTAACAGACGAAGGTCCAGCAGATGATTTAGCAATCGGTCTTGGGAAAACCTTTGCTTATCATGCACTGTGTTCACTATTGGTCTCTTTAACTTCCTCTCCATAGCAATCCGATTGCGATTGTCATAAACAATCGGTTGGTTTCCTCTTTGATAAAAAATTGGTTTGTTATAAAATTGCTTTTGAGGGTAAAATTGTCTCTTAGGATAACCAACATTCGGATTTCTTTAGTGTTGCCTATTTTCAACTTCTTGTTTTTTGCGTCTTACGTATGGACAGTGAGCAAGTAAATGCCTTCTCTCTCCAGACGTAAAATAGGCACAGTAATCCTCAAATGAGTAATTGTCATGACAGTTAGCGAATGAGTTAACCGGGTATTGATTGTTAATACACTTTCGTCTTAAACTCTCAGGAGCGGGCTCCAATGAGTAAGCTGGTTCAACAAATTCGTTAACTTTGTCCTTTGGTTTGACAAATTCGGTAACATGAACCATTGATGGTTTTGAATTATCACCATATAGTCGCTTAATTAATTCAGGTGGCTTGTCATTGGTTCTTTCGGATTTTGGGAACCGAATTGTACTTTGTTGCCAAATTTTTTCTGTTTTAGAATAATTTGCGAACTGTATAGGATAATCCTCATCAGAAATTATTTTATCAGATCCTTCCATTCGATAAAATACTTTCACAGGTTTGTCACTCGACTCATTTTTCTCACATTTCCTAACTTAATGATTCTGATTGTTTACAACTTTCGGAGGATGTTGAACCTTAGGTGTTGAATAACCCTCAATGGTTCGAATGTGATTTCCAAAGGAATATCAACATTCTTCCTAGGTTCCTCATCCTCTGAGTCTGAATCATCAGTTACATCAACAACTCCTTCATCATTCAATCCCGAAATCGGTCTCACATCAGAATTTGGATCACCAACACTAGAAGTGTTTGATTCATTTTCTGATGTGGAATCCAACTTTACTGTACTATCTGGTGTCACATCATTAAGATTGTGATTTTCAAATATCACCGGGGATGGAACAGATTTATATGCCTTGGATTGAACATTTTCTTTTACTGGTTCTTCAACAATGTGATCTAAAACATAGGCCACATTGATATAACTCTCTAATTTCTTATTGACTTTTTAAGAAAAAACATTTTACTTTTGCCATTTCAAGTTTTGTTTCTTCAATTTCATTTATATAGTTGTTAATGGCAATTCGTTTATTTGAAAGTGTTTTTGTTAACTCTGAAACGTCTTTCTTATAGCTTTCTAGTGTTTTATTTAAAGCTCTTTCACTTTTTCTATAAGACTCGATTGCGGTCTTAGCACTTTCAAGTTCATACTTTAAGTGCTTAATCTTGCCTTCAAGCCTATCAAATTTACCACAATACTTATCACTAGAATATGACTTAGAACTTACCGGTTTTGGTGCATCTGTCATAGCCATTAAAGCGAAATGAGCTTCCTTTCCTGTGAAGAACTAGGAGTAATCAACTTTCGTAAGAGTATCATCTACCATGCAAGATTTCTTTTTCATCAGAAAATCCGCTTCAGCTAGAAGTTGCTCAACATCATTATCTAGTGAATTAACACTTGATTCTGAATCAGATTCGCTTTCTGTGTCAGAATAGATAGACTCTTGATCTTCAAAGACATCAACACCATAATCAATAATCGTCTCTAAAATCGCTTCTTCAATGACCGGTTCCTCAACCTTCTCAGGAACAACCTCTTCAACTAACTCTTCAATCACCACCGTCTCAGACATATTCTTCTTTTCTAAGTCTAAACTATCACCGACACCTCACTTACCACTTTTTGTGCTAAACATGCGATATTCCCACCAATGACTTCTTCAACACCAATTTGCATGTTGTACCAATCAAACCCTTCATCCTGTTGGATCACCAAAGCTTGATTCTAATTTTTGCTTTTGAGTGTTTGGTGTACTCACGGGTACAATGGTTCTTTCATGGTTTGGTGTTTTTTGAGTTTGGTTAGGTGTAGATGTTTGGTTTTGGTTGGTGTTTTGGAAGGTGTTTTGTCGGTTTTGGTAATTGTTTTGATTTTGATAGTTGTTATCATGGTTTTGGAAAGTAACTTGGCTTTGTGCTTGACGGTTTTGGTAGTTTGAATTGAATGGATTGCGGTTTCCTTGTTGTTTAGGTTGGGTTCACTCTCGAGCAAAATGTCCTTTGGTTCCATAATTGAAGCAAGTCACTTTCACCTTGTTGAAACCATAAGTAGTGTTTGGAGAAGTCGCAAGATGAGTTTTTCCTGTTTTCTCAATAAACTCTTTCGCCCTTCTCATAACACTCGCAAATGCCCACTGTATATCAATTAACTCCATCTCTTCCTTGTCGATTTGGGCATAATCTTCATGAGTCAGATTATTGTTGCCAATCTGACTAGCAACAAGTACGTTATAAGAAGCAACCATTGCCGAAACGAAAGCAATATGTTGTTGGGCTACTTCAACCGTCACGTTGTTCATGTTAGAAGTTTCTAACGCGATCAGACTTGAGCTTGATGAAGCTTAGTTTACAATTGGTGTAACTTGTGGTTGTTGTTATTGTGTCATGTTACCGGTGATTTTCCATAATAGCTAGAAGCTTGCAATGGAGGTTGAGTTGGTGTGTAAGATAGTCCAAATGACACACCATAGTAACTTGCTGCACTTGTCGGTTCAACTTTCGACACAAAAGCTGTCTATGGTGCAACACTCACACCTCCAGTTGGAATAGCAGAAGAAGCTGAACTAGCATAATGTAGCTCGGGATTCTATGGAATCTGTGCTCTCTTTGCTTTCCTTTATTCTTCCATCTCCTTGTTTTCCAACTTCTGAATAAACTTGTTAATCATCCAATAAGAAAACGAATCCTTCTCTCTCAAAACCTCAACATGTTGTCCCTAATATGGAGGCAACGCATCAGCAAACTTCTCTACAACTTCATTCATGGGAAAAATGATCTCATAGTATGACAATTCGTATAACAAATGAAAGAATCTTGGAGTAAGTTCCTTTAATGTCTCATTTCCCACATAGCTAAAGTTTTCAAACTCGTTCTTTAGCTCCTCAACACGAATTCTTCTAGTTTTCTCATTTCCATAATGCCTACTCTTTAGTGCTTCCAAAAGCTTTTTGGAAGTAGCACATGGTCCAAACAGATGTAACAAATCAGTAGTTAATGCCTGAGATAACTGCGAGTATGCTTTCTTCTCAGCTGCATACTTGTTTTTCTCATCATCCTTTAGGTCATCAAGTGATATAGGTGTGGTTGAGTTCTCAATCATTGGTTCTACATAACCCTTCTCGATCATCTGCCATGCTTCCCCAACGTCTAAACCCATACCTTCAAGGTGAATCTTAAACCTCTTTTGGCATGAATCGTATTCACTCATATCTAACATCTTTGGTGGTCTGTTTCCATTTCCCGTAGATAAGTCATTAACCAAAGTTGTTATGGCATTGGTGGTTTTGGTTTTGGACTGCTGCTGCTGCAACTCCCTAATATTCTGGAATTTGTTGTGGAGGAGGTCTAACAGCCGGTTGTGATGAACTTGACACACCCTACTAATTCGGTATCTGTTGTGGTTGTGTGTTCCCTCTATCAGCTGCAACGGCCCACGGGTTCATAGGTGTTTGATGTGGCTGTGGTTGAGGTTGAGTCATAACAGGTCTCGGTGTCATAGGTAGTCCCCAAATGTTGTCCATAATGAATAAAATCTCAACACTTAGAAAAACTTGAAAAATAGCAACTTGGTTCGACCTACGTGGGGTCGAATGAACAAGAAATGACTGGTCCAACCTCTTAGAACAACTTCGAATGAAAAACTAACAGTCTAGAACTTGGTTCGACCTCGAAAGTAACCGATTCGACCACACGACTAGTTCGAATGAACAAACAGCACTCGAATGAACAACAAAAATTCTGATTCGACCTCTAACACCACTTGATTCAACCTAAATACAATTGATTCGACCCTAATCATGACTCCTTCGACCTATACTTAAACTGGTTCGACCCGACCCATTTCAAAAATCAATTTTCCCTCAAAATCAACAATTTTGATCTGAATTTTCAAAAAGTTAGTTGGATTTCGATGAAATTAAGCATGTTATGAATCAGATTGATAGGAGATCAAGTTTTGTGAAAGAACTTTTGATTTTAACCGTAAAAACTAGTCCGAATCAATCAAAATCAATGTTCTTTGAAAGTTCATGCAAAACAGCAAAAATTTAGTTGTTTTTGATGAAAAATCTGACTGATTTGTATCAATTTGCATTTGTGTGATTGAGCAATGGCTCTAATACCACTTTGTAAGATCATTTTTTGACAAAACAATACAAAGATCACACAAGTATAAGCAAACTAGGTGCGAAAACTCTAATCGCATGCAAAATGATAATAATCAAGATCAGAACACGTAAAGATACATTATCAATCCGATTTCCATTAATATAAACTTGATAAACCTTTACAATTTAGAATATTAATGAAACTACAACTTTAAAGAACCTTCTAGACACACCTTAGAACACACACACTAACACACCTGAGAAAATGACCGAATGTTGAGTTCTAAACCAACTTCAACATGTATATAGACCTTCCATTCGACCCCTACCAGGTTCGAATGGACTAGTTCGACCGTTCGAGGGTGCGAACTGAGATAAACAAACTTTAACTATTTCATTCGACCAGACAAAACTCCATTCGACCCTAACAGAACTTCATTCGAACCCCCGGCTGGTCGAATGTACATTCATAACAACCAAAGCTTCAAAATCATCGACAAACTTTGTTTAATACGAAAGCGATAGCCATAATATGCCTTAAAAAACTTAAAAAACTCCCCCTTGGCTATTGCTCAGATTATTTTAGGCATTCTTCATCTTAATCTTGATCGTCTTCTTAGCTTTCTCATCCATACTAGATCTTTCTCTAGAAATTGTAGGTTTCTTAGGTTTCGATCTAACTTTCATTGTCTTGCCCAATAGCTTCGTGTAATCACAGCCAGCATACACATCCCAAGCAAAACTAAAACATTCAACTCTGTAAAACTTCCAAGCTTGTTCTAATTCCGCAACATCAAAATGAATAGGATAGTAATACAACGTGTTGATATCTTCTTTTGAGCAATTTATCAACCACATAGGATCGAACACGCATATTTTCTTGCACATTAACTAGGATTCTTGTCATGTAATACGATCACAGCTTCAGCAGTCTTCCAATCATAATACCAAAATGCAAAGTCTTTGCTGAAATGCTACTGGATCGGCATCAAAGGTATCTTCTTCATGACCACAGGTGGTTTATACTTCAATGTCACTTTCGGAAAAACCCAGTTGAGTTGAGAAAACCTTTGGAAACCCAATGTCACAAGGGTCTTGTTGTTTTTTCCTCTTCTATTTCATTATGAGTTTACTTTTCTGATTTGTCTTGCTATTTGCATGGCGCCTAACCCCACTTGCGGGGATTTTGTTCCTAGCTCGTCCACTAGACTTTGGCTTTACCCCCTCAAAAATTTCCACGGGTGTAAAGATGGGTTAATCCCACATTTACAGCAGTTTCATTTCAAGGAAGATCGAAAGGATTTTTTTTAGAAATGCTCTCTCTAACGATTTAGACCTGTTCTTTAATGTTGAGGAAACCCTAAAGATTTTTGGGTATTGGTTGTGTGGGGGGTGCATGAAGACGCACACGCTTAGTAGGGGGTGCCATCACCAGGATTGTGTTTCCACCTTTTCTGGGAAGTCTGGATCGGACGGCGAAATTATTGTGGGGATCCCAAGGCCTCGGGATCCAGGGGTGGGTGTGGAGCTTAGGAACCCGCAGGGTGTGGTGGGGGATGTCGCTCCACTCGGTCGGGTTTTCTCCATCCCGGTTTGTACCTTTAAAAGTATTCCCCCTAGCTGTCGCTTGGCATTTGCACAAGCCTTGACGACCACCATAAGTAAAGTAGTGGCTTCCCCTGGGTCTGTTGATAACTAGGTCAAACTTCTTCTATTGCCGCGTTGTACTCTTAAGTTGGTTGTGTCGGTTTCCAGGCAGGAGCGAAGGTCGGGTAATCGGAAGTCCTTACAATGTGATAGCATTCTGCAGGCATTAGCAATATGGAAGGACGGCTCTAGGCTTGAGGAATTGGTTATCGTGCTTCTTCTCAATGGTGAAGAGGTCCCGCATGGAGCAGGAGCGCAACAGAAGGGAGACAAAGATGGTGAAGTTGACCAAAATGTCAAGCAATGTTTAGGAAAGTTAGGGATGGTCATTTTACCACTGCAGTTAAAGTGTTGTGCTCCAATGGGGTTGCCCCCCTAGGAATTATACCATTCAAGCACTTATTGACAAGCATCCCATTATGCCGCCGCCGAACCTCCCAGCCAGCCCTCCGGCCCAACCTGGATTGTACGTGGATGAAGATTGCGTTTACCGTTATGTGAAATCCTTCCCGAAAGGGACATCGTGTGGACGAGATGGTCTTCGGGCTCAGCACCTATTGGATGCCCTTAGTGGGGAGGTGTAAGTGACAACATCGGGGTTGCTTGCCGCTATCACTAACGTTGTCAACCTTTGGCTAGGGGGGTTTGTCCCAGGGTGCTCGCAGAATTCGTTGCTTCAGCCCCCTAACCCCGTTGTTGATGCCTAATAATGGGATTCATCCTATTGCCGTGGTGGCCATTTGGAGAAGGCTGGTCTCCAAGGTTGGCATGAAGAAAGTCGGAAAAGAAGTTGTTAAGTACTTGGGAGATTACCAGTTTTTGGTGGGGATCCCAAATGGGGCGGAGGCTGTGCTGCACAACGCTAACAGGTTCCTTAGTTCCTGTCATGCAAATGGCTCGTTGGCTATGCTCACGGGTGATTTTTTTAATGCATTCAACGAGGTTGACAGGTCTGCTTTATTACGGGAGGTCCATCGCCATTGCCCTTCCATTTTTCCGTGGGTTCAATTTTTGTACGCCCAGCTGGCTAAGTTGTATGTTGGGTACGAATGTATCGGGGCTTTCACAGGGGTTCAGCAAGGGGATCCTTTAGGTCCCTTGCTTTTTTCCCTAGCCTTACACCCCTAGTGCTCCAGTTACATGAAAACTGCAATCTTCCTTTTCACGCATGGTACTTAGATGATGGGATGATTATCGGGGATGCTATTCAGGTCGCTAAAGCCCTTGACATAATCAGTTTACAGGGACTGTCCATGGGGCTCAAACTTAAAATCAGGAAAACGGAGAATTTTTGGCCGACCTATAATGGGGTGAAGGTTAGGCCAGGTTTGTTCCCCATTGATATTGGGAGGCCGGATAGAGGTGTCAAATTGCTGGGAGGGCAGTCAGCCGCGATGCTAGTTTCATCTATGATTTGTCTGCCAAGAGGGCATCATGGGCTGTTGAACTTATGGGGCACCTCCCTTGTCTGCGGGATCCTCAAAGCGAGATCCTTTTGCTACGGTCTTGTATGGGCGTCGCTAAGCTGCATTTTGGGTTACGAAGATGCCAGCCTCCCTTCATAGATGATGTTGTTTCATGCTTTGATACAGGCCTTCGGGGAGCAATTGGAGACATTGTAGTTTGTGGGGGCCCTTTTTTTGGGGACATCCAGTGGCGGGTCACGACCTTACCAATGCGACTTGGTGGGTTGGGACTTCTCTCGGCCCGGGATGTAGCCACCTATGCTTTTGTGGTGTCCATATCTCAGTCTTGGGAGCTGCAACACCACATCCTGCGAAATAGTGGGGTTACTAACATGGACCAGGATTATGCCTGCACTTTGGAATGACTGCGTGAATATCTTCCTAACTTTGATCTTGACGGTTTCGATAACAAGGACACCGCCCCAAAAAAATCAAAGAAAACTCTGGCGAATGCCCTTTATTGTCAAATCGCACAAGGCCTTGGAGAAGAATTGTGTTTGACCCCTAGTCAAAAAGTCGTTATTGAGTGCTTACAAAGGCCCACACCCAAGATTTCTTAACGGTTATCCCAATTGAAGGTTTGGGGCAACATATGTCAGCAGTGGAGTACAAGGCGATCCTCAAATATCACCTGATGATCCCCATCTTCCTGGATGACGAAACTTGCCCGGTCTGTCGTAAACCATGCCTAGATAAATATGGGGAGCATGCGCTCCATTGTAGAGAGTTTCCTGGGTTTAAGTATCGGCACGATTTTCTCCGAGATGCTTTAATGGATATTGTTAGGCGAGCGGGGATCTCGGCAAAGAAAGAGGCGCCAGTTAATTTTCTCACGGACCCGGCGGAAGGAAGGTCCACATTACGCCCGGCTGACCTGCTAGTGTTTGGGTGGGAGGGTGGGAAACACGCATCCATGGACCTTACGAGTGTGTCTCCATTAGCTGGGTTCTGGGAGAGTGGGTTCGTGGCTGGTCAAGCTGTCCTGAGAGCAGAGTCCAATAAGGTGGCAAAACACGTTAAAGCCTGTGAGGACAATCAGCATGTTTTCGTTCCTTTGGCCTTTGACACTTTTGGCTCCTTGGCACCAGAGGCGGTCCGTGTCTTGAATAGAGTTCAACGGGTGGTCCACGCAAACTTTTCGACTCCCCATGGGCATGGATTTGTGTTCAGTAGATTAGGGTTCTGTATATTCAGAAAGGGGTGGCGGCGCAGCTTGTTGCCCGCCTACCTGCTATCCTTATGTAATTTGTTTCGTGGATATGAAAATTAGTTTCTTAAAAAAAAATAACCAATGTAAAATACATGTTTTGAAGCGTATTGAGCCAAAAAAAGCGCCAACGGGATTTTTTTTAAAATAAACAAAGTTGCTAAAAACATATATTTACAGCAGCTAAACAGCTGAAAACATATGTTTTGAGCACAAGTTGGTTTATTTTTTTTAAAAAAAAATCCCATCTGTGCTTTTTTTATTTTTTTGCTCAAAATGCTTAAAAATATGTATTTTACATTGTTTATTTTTTTTCAAAAAATTAATGTTTTTTACATGGGTTTTCATAACTCAAGATGGTTTTTATTTTATCCCTCCCATATATATATATATATATATATATATATATATATATAGGGTTAGAATCATGTGAGAACTGTACCGAGTTGTCAGAACTAGAGAACTCTTGTGGACCATTGATCTTGATGATCCAATGGTTGAGATTAAAGGGTGTGAGTTTTTGTCTTTACTTGATTAATAAGTATTTTTTAATATATTAAAGTACATTTAAAGGTATTTAGGTAAATACCCATGGGAGAGAGAAAATTAATATTATATCATTCAATATTTTATTCCATTATTAAAATATTCATCTTTTTAAACTTTATTTTATTTTTTTAATTAAATTACTTTTAAAAAAACAATCATATTTTTTAAACTTTATTTTATTATTTTAATTAAAATAATTTACTTTAAAAAAAAGTATTTTAAAACAAAAAAAACGTGCATTTTTTGTCATCTCCTCTCGGTTTTACACTGGTGTAAAATTTACACCAGTGTTTTACTTACACCTATATAAAACAACCACCCATAAATCTGTATGATTTACATTGGTGTAATTATTTACACCAGTATAAATCTGCCATACACATAATTTTACAAAAATATGATGATGATGATTTACACTGGTGTAATTGTTAATTACACCAGTGTAAATCTACCATAGACAACCTACAACAACAAAAACGCTTAGTGTTAAACCAAAACAAACATCTATACAATCGTATTACACCACACTAAAAATGCCCCAAAAATATCAACAACATGCGTATTACATCAAATGTAAAACAAACCAAACATTTATAAAAAATCATACTACATATTATTGTTTAAAAAAAAAAGAAAAAAAAAACTTGCTGCTGCATCTGCAAAAAACCATCATCATCATTCATCAAAACATCATCATCTTCTAAACATAAACATAATAAAAATAATAACAGATAAAATAATAATAATAACAAAAAAATAACAAACAAAAATAATAAGAACAGAATTAATAATAATAATAATAATAATAATAATAATAATAATAATAATGATAATGATAATAATAATAATAATATAACTAGAAAAAAATAATAATAATAAAAACAAACAATAATAATAAAACCTCCAGATCTGTTCGCCTTCAACCTTCCGTGGTCGGACCACCGTCGTCCACCAGCTCCACACCGTCACCATCATCAAACCACCATCATCATCAGATCCACCACCTCCCTACCGTCATCATCATCAAACCACCATCATCATCAGATCCACCCCCCTCCGTCGAAACCCGTCGACCACCCCTCAACCACCCACTCGAACCACCCCCAAACAACCACCCTCTGAAAACCCACCCAAACACCCATTCGAACCACCCCTCAACCACCACCATACCCTCTGTCGAAAAAAAACCCCTTTTCAGACCACCGTCCCACCACCGTCCTCCGCCTCTCCGACCCACCACCGTCCTCCGCCTCCTGCCCCACCATGACCAACGTCCTCCGCCTCCTGCCCTACCATGACCACCGTCCTCCGCCTCCTGCCCCACCATGAGAGTCGTGTGTGTGTGTTGAGAGAGATAGACCTGTGTATGTGTGTTAGAGAGAGAGTTAGACAGTTAGGGAGAGAGAGAGAGAACTTTGGCGTGTGGGAGAGTGAGGGGTGAGAGATATTTGTGATGATTATTATTATCATTATTATTATTATTATTATTATTATTACTATTATTATTATTATTATTATTATTATTATTAATATTTAAGTGTTACTTGGGGTGGGGGTGGGGTGAGGTGCAAGACCCGCAAAACCGGTGTCAAAAAGTTAGGTTAAAATTCTTAAATATACAAAAACATGGCAAAATTTTCTTTTAAAAGAGTATGTATATGCAGCGGAAAACTCATTTAGAATAAATTTCTAAAAAACCCATGAAAAATTATTATCCAAATGTAAATCGAATTTAACATTTATCATGAGTAAACAAAAGTTGTCTTCCACTAGAAATGCCTTTAATTGTCGGGTATCTTCTTGCATCGCCTAGCAGACATCCATCCATCTCTCTTTTAACCTGAAATCAATTTAACATGTATGCAAAAATTCAGCTACGCTGAGTGAGTTCAAGTTTTATTAATTTATATAAACATGTAATTTGTCAACATAAGAATTAATAAAATACCTCGACCTCAAAGTTAACAATAAGCGCAATCTGCTAATTTGTTTTCCCCAAGCAACAATCAAAATCTAGGATTGGCATATTCTGCCTAATTACCCCAAGAGTTCACTTACCAAATATATAATAAGCGCATCCCGCTTACCAACACAAAGTACAATCCAATCTATTTAACCCAAACCAAAGCTAGAGATTAAAGCGGGCATATCCCACCTCTGTCATAGCTCAGCTTATAAGAATACATATAATATGAACTATGTAACAATCCTGACTCAAAACCAAGACCAGAGATCAGAGCAGGCATATCCCACTTCTGTCGTATCCCAATTCGACATATCAGGTAGCTCTCGACACAGTCTATTATATATATATATATAATAACAACTATAACATAACTAAGCAACAATCATGACACAAAACCAATACCATAGACCAGAGTAGGCATGCCCTACTTCTGTCATGGGCCAGTTTATAAGGTCAGGTAGTAAACACAGTTTAGGTAAATAATCCATATAACCTAAATAGGTAGCAAGTCAAAACAAAACCCGGTCTAACAAGTAAGGTTTCAAATACGTGACTAAGACACTAAGCGCATTCCGCTTATTAAACCAAAAACCTAAGCCACGTTTTAATCAAGACAACAGTCTATTCATATATGAATATATAACACATATAAATCAATCATATAATAACACATTAGGCGCATTCCGCCCACTTATGTTTCATGCCAAAACAATATTTATATGAGTTAATATGGATTTCTTTTGTACACTAAAATATTTATATATCATAAAAATATTTTGTACTTCCATGACAAAAGCTGTACCATAGATCAGAGTAGGCCTATCCCACTTCTAATAACACATAAGACATAAACTATGTGAAAACCATGACAAAACTATATCATAAATCAGAGTAGGCCTATCCCACTTCTAGTAACACATATAACATAAACTATGTGAAAACCATGACAAAACTATATCATAAATCAGAGTAGGCCTATCCCACTTCTAATAACACATATAACTCAAACCATATAATGTCACATTAGGCGCATTCCACCCACTTACGTTTCATGCCAAAATAATATGTATGAGTAAATATGGATTTAAATCATACACAAAAATATTTATAACTCATGAAAATATTTTGTGACTTCATAAAAATAATTTAATGGTTTAGCATACACGTCAGCCCAAAATATTTATAAAAATAATAATTAACAGGGTGGGCTCAAGAACTCACCTATTAGTAACATGCGAACTAAACAAAAGTTAGAGAAACAAAGGAAGGAGTGCATCTCGCATGGTTTCTGTCACCATCTTCATTCCATTGTAACCACCATCACCATTTAAAATGAATTCTTAATTTATTCATTCCTAAAACTCATCATCATGCGACATCTTCATCATCATGAAACACCACAAATGATGTTAGAATTTAACTAAAAACCCTAGCGCTCCGAAAAGATAGGAAGGCGAAAAACGGCGAACTGGATTTTTTCTCTGCATGGCGGCACGGGATCGATTTAAAGTTAATCAATGGTATGATGCTCCGTCTAGGAAAGGTAGAAGACAAGAAAACAAGCAGTTTCATCCGGCTCAGACGCAAGGAACGAAATTTTTCGTCTCTAATTTGCCTACTGGGTGTTCATCAGCGGATCTCATCGGTGTTCTAAAAGGGTATGGAGATATTATCGGTACGTATATTGCTCGGAAACTGGACAGGTTGGGTAAGAGGTTTGGGTTTGTTTCGTTTCGTAATGTCAAGGATGTTCTAGAACTGGAAAGGCGTTTGAAAGACGTATGGATAGGAAGCTATAAGTTCTTTATAGTTTTGGCTAGTTTTGTTGATGGTGAAAGGATTGTGAGGAATGATGAGAAACAATGGAAGCCTGTGGTTCACGAGGATCAGGCAATGCATGAGAACAGTGATACGGTTAGGGATGAGGGTGGGGTGGTGAAAGAGAAGGTGACAGTGGACTCTAGGGTTGGGAACAGGTCGTTTGTGGATACTCTTCTGAATAAGGAGAGGAGCCATGATGTGCCGGAGGTGGTGGTGGAGGAAGGTGTGGTTGCGTTCAGCGATCTTTTTGAAAGAGGGGTAGTGGTTCGAGTCATGAACTTCAAGGTGCTAACAGGCTTGAAGAAGATTCTTAAAGATATTTCTGACTTGGATATCGAGATCAATTACATTGGTGGCTTCTATGTGATGTTAGTGTTTCGTGGTGGGATCGAGAGATCGTTATTTTTAGCAGGGAAGGAGGATTGGACGGAGTATTTCGAGTGCGTTGAAGCGTGGAGTGGGCAGATTATAGACTATGAACGGATTGCTTGGTTGAAGATTCTTGGCATGCCTCTTCACCTAGCACATTCGGTAGTCTTTGATAGTGTGGCGGAGAAAATTGGGACGGTAATACAAGCCACAGAGTTCCTTGAAGGGGGTAGAGATTTGTCTTATGGTTATGTTGGGGTGTTGGTCAAGTCGGCTGATCGGATCTCTAAAAAAGTGCACCTTAGGTGTAGAGACATGAACTTTGAAGTGGTTGTAGAGGAGGATGTGGGGGAGTGGAGTCCCGACTGTATTTACGATGTGGAAGACGAAGAAAGTTTGCCTTCGTTGGATGACAATATGATAGAAGAGGAGGTTCAAGTGGAGGTGGCTAGGGAGAACTTGCAAACAGAGGTGGTTGTAGGAAGTGGGGATCAGGAGAAGACTAATGAAAACTGTGATGTGAACGAAGGGAACGATGGGTTGGCTAACGAGGGAGTGAAGGGTAAAAAGAAAGGTAGGAAGTTCTCTAGAAGACGCAACTCAAGTGGTAGTAGGAATGGGTCACCAACTGGGCAAGAACGCCCTAGGAAGAGGAGCCGAGAAGGGGAAGAAACGCTTGACTTGAACCGGTTTAGTAGTGTGGTTAATGGTCCGTTTTTGGTGCACGATGAGGGGGGCTCAGTTCCTCAGCAGGATGAAGGGCCGATTGGTCTGGATAATGCGAAAGATAATCTGGACATCAGGTCGTCTTTGGATTTAAATGTGTCCTCGGGTGTTGAGGCTGAAGTAGGAGAAACTATCGAGTTTGCCAAGGTGTTGGGTGCGGATAATATGGCAGACTTTAGGGACAGTCTTATTAAGAAGGTTAGCGATGAAGGATTTCAAGTGGTGGATCAATGAATGTGATCTCCATCAATATTAGAGGGTTGGGTTGTGATAAAAAAAGTGACTGGGTGAGGAGATTACGCATTAACAATGAGGTAGGGATGGTGATGATGCAAGAGTCACAGTATGCGTCCTTAGAAGGTGTTGATTTGGGCCGTTTTTGGGGTGGTGGGGTTTTTGCGAGTGAGCATGTGGACGCGGTTGGCAGGTCAGGGGGTCTTGTTACGATATGGGATTCGAAGCTGTTTGATTTGCTGACGGTTGTGAAACATAGAAGATTTTTGTTACTGCGGGGGATGGTTAAAGGGAGTGATAAAATTCTGAATGTGTTGAATGTTTACGCTCCTCAAAGAGCGACTGAAAAGAGAGATTTGTGGATTGAACTGGAACAGGTTATTCGAAGAGAAGATGGGTTATGGATTGTGGGGGGTGACTTTAATTGTGTTAGGGAAAGAAGTGAACGGCGTAACTCGTATTTCAATGTGGCGATGGCAAACGAGTTTAATGATTTTATTGATAGGAGTATGCTTCATGAGTATGGGTTGCGTGGTCGTAAATTCACTTTTGTAACTGGAAATAAGTGTAGCAGGATTGATCGTATCTTTGTGTCTTGGGATTTTCTCAATGAGTGGCCGAACGCGGAATACCGGGCGCTTGGGAGGGATGGTTCGGACCATAGTCCGCTGATCTTAAAGGTGACTTATAAAAACTTTGGTTCTAAACCGTTTAAACTGTTTAATTCTTATATATCCAGGGATGGTTTTGAGGAGACTGTTACTAAAGTTCTGGAGGAGTACGTGGATGGTGGTATAGCGGATATCAATTTTATGAACAAACTCCGAGCAGTGAAGAAGGCTATCATTAGTTGGAAGAAAAATATTGATGCTAAAGAGGTAGAAGAGGAGGAGAACTTGGTCAAGGAGTTATTTGATCTGGATTGTGCAGTCGAGGAGAGGGACTTAACTGAGGCAGAGGTTTGGGTATATGAGGAGGCTAAAGCTAGGATTCATGAGTTAAAAGATCTTAAGCTGAAAGATGTCCGTCAGAAGGCTAAAGTTCGCTGGGCTAAAGAAGGTGACGAAAACTCTAGTTTTTTTCATGGGATGGTTAATAAGCGTCGGGTGGCAAATAATATTCCGGGTTTGATGGTCAACGGGTCTTGGGAAACTAAACCTTCGTTGATTAAAAAATAGGTGCTCGGGTTTTATAAGCGAAAATTCAAGGAGGATGAGGGTGTTCGGCCGAGACTCACTTGTCATGATCTGAAGCAGCTCAGCGAGTCCAACGCAGCGGGTTTGATCTGTCCTTTCACGGTAGAGGAGATTAAAGTCGCAGTCTTTGATTGTGGGGGTGACAAAAGTCCGGGTCCAGATGGCTTTACATTTCGTTTTATTAAAAAGTTCTGGTCCGCTTTTTCAGGTGATTTTGTGAAAATATTTGATGAGTTTTTTCATTCGGGCAGGATTAGTAAAGGTGTGGGCTCTTCATTTATTACCTTGATTCCTAAGGTTAGCGACCCTGTTAATCTTAGTGAATATCGCCCGATTAATCTTATTGGGGTGGTGAGTAAAGTGATATCTAAAGTTCTGGCTAATCGGCTCAGACTGGTTATGGGGGAGGTTACGAATGAAACTCAATCGGCGTTCCTTTCGGGTAGATATATTCTTGATGGGCCGTTAATTCTTAATGAGGTGTTGGCTTGGGCTAAGAAAGTCGATAAAAAGTTGTTCTTCTTTAAGATCGATTTTGAGAAGGCATATGATAACGTGAACTGGGAGTTTCTGATTTCGATTATGCGTCAGCTTAATTTTCCAGCCGTGTGGTGTAACTGGATTAAGGGGGTGCTTATGTCTGCTCGGTCAGCGGTTTTGGTTAACGGTTCCCCTACGTTCGAGTTCAATTGTGAGAAGGGTCTTAGACAAGGAGACCCGATATCTCCTTTCTTGTTTGTTATAGTCATGGAAGCGTTTTCTAGTATGTTGAGAAAAGCGACTCGGCTTGGGGAGTTTAACGGGGTTCGTCTTTCTAATAATGGGCCAGAGGTGACACATTTATTATACGCGGATGACGCTATGGTGATGGGAGAGTGGTCGCAGTTCAACCTTAGAAGTCTTTGAAGGCTTTTGAGAATTTTCCATATGTGCTCGGGGCTCAGATTCAATATTAATAAGTCTACCATTTTTGGAGTGGGTCTGCGTAATGAGGAGGTGATGGAGGAGGCTAACTCATTGGGCTGCAAATCGGGTGAGCTTCCGTTTACGTACCTGGGGATTCTTGTGGGGGCGAATATGAATCGGATAGGCAATTGGGAGGCGATTGTGAAGATCTTTGATTCCCGGTTATCTAAATGGAAGGCCAATATCCTTTCGATGGGTGGTCGGGTGGTTCTTATTAAATCTGTGCTTCAAAGTTTGCCTATGTATTATTTCTCGCTTTATAAAGCTCCGGTGGGGGTGATCAAAGTTTTGGAATCTAGAATGAAGCGATTCCTTTGGTGAGGTAGCGATGAGGTGCACAAAACTCATTGGGTGGCTTGGGATACAGTTACAAAGCCGATTACTGAAGGTGGGTTGGGGATTAATTCGTTGGAGCATAGCAATGTAGCGATTCTTCTTAAATGGCTCTGGCGTTTCAGGTTGGAGGGTGAAGCATTGTGGCGCAGGGTTATAGTGGCCATCCATGGGTCTACTAGGCGCTGGGAAGTTTACCCGGCTAATAGTCAGATCCATAGTACGTGGACAAAGATAGTGCGGACCGGATTGAGTACTAAAGTGCAAGATGTTTGCTTTTCTAATTTAATTCGTGGAGTTCTAGGGGACGGTAGCAGTATTCGGTTTTGGGTTGACCCTTGGATAATTCACGAGCCGCTTAAAGTTAGGTTCCCTAACTTGTTTCGTTTGGAAAGGCAGAAGTGGTGTAATGTGGCTGATCGCATTACCTATGTGGACGGAAATAGGAGTATAATGTGGAACTGGAGTGTGTATCCAGCCTCGCAGGTGGAAATGATGGAGTTGGTGGATTGCTATAGATTGATATCGGAGGTCCAGTTAGAAGATAACAGGGACGCGTGGTGTTGGATCGAAGGAAGCTCGAGAGAGTATTCTGTTAAAGAGGCTAGAGAATGGGTAAAGGGCTCGGCGACTTCTATTGTGGTGAACAGGTTTACGTGGTCTAAATGGCTTCCGTCTAAGGTTAACTTGTTTATGTGGCGTGCTAATATGGATAGAATCCCTACCATGGCGGCTCTCAGGAGAAGAAACTTGACTTTTGGAGACGGTTTATGTGTTCTTTGCAAAGATGTGGAAGAGACTACTGATCACGTTTTTACCGGATGCAGCTTTGCTTCAGGCGTTTGGAGTGGCATTACGACGTGGTGCAAGGTTCCTCCGGTGTTCTGGTTCTCGATTTCGGATATTCAAAGTTGGTTGGCCCAAGATGGTATGGTAGAGAAGAAAAAGACGATTGTGTATGGGGTTTTCGTGATGACTTGCTGGAGGATATGGAAAGCTCGTAACGACTATATCTTTCGCAATGCTGAAGTGAAGGTTCCTCAAGTGGTGGCGGACATCAAAGGTCTTGGTTACTTATGGTTCAAAAATAGGTGTAAGGAAGGTAGCGTAGACTGGAAATCTTGGTGTAATTTTAACTTTGATGTGATGTAATTTTGCGGTTGTGCTCCGTCTTGGAGCGCCCGTTGTGTTTTAATGAAGTTTAAGTTTCAAAAAAAAAAAAAAAAAAAACTATTTCCATAAAATTGTCTAATTAAATCCATACATCACAATTTACGTAAAACTCCCAAGCATATATTATAATATTCCAAAGGGATATATCCTACATGGCACTCAATGAGGCCATTCTCCCCCTTGAGATGCCATGTAGCATCCATGTGGCATCATGTGTTGAGAGATAATAAGGTAATCAAAAAACAAAAGAGATTGAGTTATTTTAGAAAAAAATAAATTAAAAACAAATTTAAATTTTTCTCTCTCATGTTTCTCCTATAAATTTTAAAATGTTAATATCTTTTATATACGAGATTTTTTTAAAGAAAAAAATTACACCAAATTAACGAGCGTTTTATTATCTTTCCAACGAGTACCATAGTGCTATATAAAAACGGAGAAAAAAACGACTATATTTTGTGGGGTTTCATTCATACATGAAAGAAACACAAAGTGTTCAGATTATTCATTAATCATGTATTAACAAGTCATTAATTGTGTTATCATATTAGATATTTTATTATGTCATATTAGATATTTCAAGCCCGGGACGCTCCCGGGATAAAAACTAGTATATATATATACGCACCCCAGGAAGCAACTCCCACACATCCATGCAACCCCTCTTGATTTATAAGCCTCCAACACATGACAAACCCTATGTCATCTTTAACCCTTCACCATGAAACCACCTGCAATTAAAACTCTCGACAACCTTCATATGCGGCCCTCCAAACCTACACCCGATCAACTCCACTCCGTTGCCACAAATCCGCACGCACCGAACACATTTAACAATTGATACAACGCCTCCTCGTCGCACTTCGACCCGGCCACCCTGGAAGACAAACCATCAGTTTTGATCAACAGTACCTCTCTCGTTTAAAACTTGCCGCGAGTTCGGATTCACTCGACCGGGAACCAATCTGAGCGATCACTCATCCGACGTCTTATCCTCTTCTTTGGACACGACCAGGCGTTATACTTTTGTAATCGAAACGTGACAACCCAAGAATGGAGTTTAGGCCTTAAGATTACTAGGATCCAATGCATTGAATGCTCGAAATCCTTGCAGGTTTATGCGGCGTTAGGGTTTTGTATGGTTACTGATGACGTTTCGTTCTTTGTTTTTTTTTCCTTGATGATTTTTTTTTTCATTGCTAATGATTTAAACAAAATGGAGTTACACAAAAGTTACGTTTAGGAACCCTCAGTTTTTCGATTCGGTAACTTTATCCTAAAGTTATTAAAAGCTTCTTTCAATAACGACAACTTGGTCCCTCCAATACATTTAAACCATGACTGAAGCGCTAAACTCGTTAACTAGTCCATTCAATGAAAATTCCGATAATCCATGTACATGGGTCATCAAACTCGGAAATCTTTGGGATGTTACATGAGGTGGGTGTTATTATTACTAAAATACCCTCAAGTGGGTGTCTGTAAAAGACTTTCATGCCTCTAATTAAAAAAAAATACAAGAAATTATAAAGGTGCTGATGTGTCCCTTGGTGATTGGTCCAGAAGAGTTCTCTAGTTCCTACAACTCATTGGGGTTCTCACATGATCTGGATCCTCTCTCTCTCTCTCTCTCTCTCTCTCTCTCTCTATATATATATATATATATATATATATATATATATATATATATATAGGTAAAGTATATGGAGGAAACCCTCCTTATTAGGTAAACTCTGGAAACTCTGACTTCCCAACATTTTTTTTTTTGAAAAAAATAGGGTATGTAATATACATTTTTTTAAGCATTTTGAGCCAAAAAAATCAAAAAAGCGCCGAACGTTTTTTTTTTAAATAAAAAACGTCTACTGTTTACATATAGTTAACACCTGTTATTAGCGCTTAACATGTGTTAGTAAAAATTTTATTTTATTTTTTAAAAAAAAACTACTCGGCGCTTTTTTAATTTTTTGGCCCAAAATGCTTAAAATCATGTATATTACTTGCCCTATTTTTTTCAAAAAAAAAAATATTGGGAAGTCAGAGTTTCCAGAGTTTACCAAATAAGGAGGGTTTTCTCTAGAACCATTCCTTATATATATATATATATATATATATATATATATATTTGTGTGTGTGAGAGAGAGAGAAAGAGAGAGAGATTGTGGTTCTCAAAGATTATACTCTTACATATTAATGAAACATCACCTCAAATCACCTAGTTTCCAACTTAATTAGCTAAACACTTTACTACTTATCCATCCCATAATCTTTGACTTACCAAAAATGACTAGCCTACACATACATGCATACATATATATATATATATATATATGACACACATTCACACATGTCTGTAGTGTTTGGATCTTGCACTCATGCACTAGTCATTTCCATCACATTCCTAGATTTTACATCAAAATAGAAACTAACTTTACCACTACATCAACCTAGGGACATTGATTTACCACATTTTATTATCCTAACACATTCCATACACTAAGAACAAGATCCTACCATATCAATCCTAGGATTTCCTAAACCAGTAAGAAACCATGATTATCATACATCAATTCTAAGTTAGTTGACTAAACCTCAACCTTCCACACTAGCCCCAATTTTCAGCTCCCATTACCTAAGAAAGCATGCACCTATCAAGTGCATAATCTACCCATAGTCTAGCCAAAATCACCTTTACAAGATATTACACCAAAATTGAAAGATGTTTTCCATAGACTTTGGAGAAGGAATCAAACCATGCCAAAACTTCTAATATATAAGGACCAAGGTTTGAGACATAAGTGCACCACAAATTCACAACACACCTCTCTATCTCTCCCTCTCTCCTTCTCGGCTCCATCACCACCACCAAAACCATCACCACCACTTGTTGCACATCTAAAGACCACTATTTCAAGGGACTCTTAGGGGGTACAAGGAGCATTACCAAGGTGTACGAGGCCCCTAACTCCCTCATTTTTTAGACACTAGGAGGTTTAATCTTATTTTGTTAAAACTTATGTTTTATTATTACATTTTCTTTCTTACACCAAGTTGTTCATTAGTATGTTTACTCTTGTAACTAAAACGAAGTAAAATAAGTAAACTCATGACTTAAAAAGCATTATGTTAGTTGGAAAATGTATGTATTTACACACATACATTAGGGCCGAAACATATATACACATATGTATACATGTGGGCCGGAAATCTTAACAAAGAAAGTTAGTATGTTTTCCAAACTCACTAAAATAAGACATAGTGTTGATAGTTGTTAGTCAAGTGTAAAAAGTTTAGATCTATAACAAAGCTTACAAAGATACATATGTTTTCATGAAAAAGTTGTATTTTTGACATGGAATATTATTATTTTCACAAAATTTGCTAAACTTATGAAATAATATGTTAAAGATACCTAAATATAATGGATCTATACACATGTCATGTTAAAGGTTGTAAGACCTATAACACATGAACACATACACCATCCAAAGTGTATAAAAATACATATTTTTACAAGTAAAAGTGATGTTTTCACAAAAGATAATGCTATCTTTTTACCATAGTCACTAGTTTACATAAAGATGGTAGATCTTGTCACACAAAGTAAGAGGTTCATATTATTGGAAAAGTTACACCTAGAAACCCTAATATTGAACATTTAAAACATAAACATTGTATCTTTTGGTAAATAAGACGTAAAATACACAAACATTTACAACAAAGACAAACCTAACTTAAATGGTTATGTTACAAGGACAAACATAACAAGAGAACAACTTGTAGACAACACAAGTAACATAGACCTAAAATGTCCCTTTTCACAACCCTTTTTCACTATTTTACAATTTCGGGGGGAAAACATGCGTACGGTTATCTGTTACATTACTCATGACTATTATGTGAACATGAGACATTAAGGTTCAGGATCCATTAAGCCCTCGTGTCATACATCACGCCATAACCATTAGCTATGGACTTAACCATGAAACACCAGAATAGATCTATTGGGTTGACACCCCAGTCTTGGACGGAAATAGGAGTATAATGTGGAACTGGAGTGTGTATCCAGCCTCGCAGGTGGAAATGATGGAGTTGGTGGATTGCTATAGATTGATATCGGAGGTCCAGTTAGAAGATAACAGGGACGCGTGGTGTTGGATCGAAGGAAGCTCGAGAGAGTATTCTGTTAAAGAGGCTAGAGAATGGGTAAAGGGCTCGGCGACTTCTATTGTGGTGAACAGGTTTACGTGGTCTAAATGGCTTCCGTCTAAGGTTAACTTGTTTATGTGGCGTGCTAATATGGATAGAATCCCTACCATGGCGGCTCTCAGGAGAAGAAACTTGACTTTTGGAGACGGTTTATGTGTTCTTTGCAAAGATGTGGAAGAGACTACTGATCACGTTTTTACCGGATGCAGCTTTGCTTCAGGCGTTTGGAGTGGCATTACGACGTGGTGCAAGGTTCCTCCGGTGTTCTGGTTCTCGATTTCGGATATTCAAAGTTGGTTGGCCCAAGATGGTATGGTAGAGAAGAAAAAGACGATTGTGTATGGGGTTTTCGTGATGACTTGCTGGAGGATATGGAAAGCTCGTAACGACTATATCTTTCGCAATGCTGAAGTGAAGGTTCCTCAAGTGGTGGCGGACATCAAAGGTCTTGGTTACTTATGGTTCAAAAATAGGTGTAAGGAAGGTAGCGTAGACTGGAAATCTTGGTGTAATTTTAACTTTGATGTGATGTAATTTTGCGGTTGTGCTCCGTCTTGGAGCGCCCGTTGTGTTTTAATGAAGTTTAAGTTTCAAAAAAAAAAAAAAAAAAAAACTATTTCCATAAAATTGTCTAATTAAATCCATACATCACAATTTACGTAAAACTCCCAAGCATATATTATAATATTCCAAAGGGATATATCCTACATGGCACTCAATGAGGCCATTCTCCCCCTTGAGATGCCATGTAGCATCCATGTGGCATCATGTGTTGAGAGATAATAAGGTAATCAAAAAACAAAAGAGATTGAGTTATTTTAGAAAAAAATAAATTAAAAACAAATTTAAATTTTTCTCTCTCATGTTTCTCCTATAAATTTTAAAATGTTAATATCTTTTATATACGAGATTTTTTTAAAGAAAAAAATTACACCAAATTAACGAGCGTTTTATTATCTTTCCAACGAGTACCATAGTGCTATATAAAAACGGAGAAAAAAACGACTATATTTTGTGGGGTTTCATTCATACATGAAAGAAACACAAAGTGTTCAGATTATTCATTAATCATGTATTAACAAGTCATTAATTGTGTTATCATATTAGATATTTTATTATGTCATATTAGATATTTCAAGCCCGGGACGCTCCCGGGATAAAAACTAGTATATATATATACGCACCCCAGGAAGCAACTCCCACACATCCATGCAACCCCTCTTGATTTATAAGCCTCCAACACATGACAAACCCTATGTCATCTTTAACCCTTCACCATGAAACCACCTGCAATTAAAACTCTCGACAACCTTCATATGCGGCCCTCCAAACCTACACCCGATCAACTCCACTCCGTTGCCACAAATCCGCACGCACCGAACACATTTAACAATTGATACAACGCCTCCTCGTCGCACTTCGACCCGGCCACCCTGGAAGACAAACCATCAGTTTTGATCAACAGTACCTCTCTCGTTTAAAACTTGCCGCGAGTTCGGATTCACTCGACCGGGAACCAATCTGAGCGATCACTCATCCGACGTCTTATCCTCTTCTTTGGACACGACCAGGCGTTATACTTTTGTAATCGAAACGTGACAACCCAAGAATGGAGTTTAGGCCTTAAGATTACTAGGATCCAATGCATTGAATGCTCGAAATCCTTGCAGGTTTATGCGGCGTTAGGGTTTTGTATGGTTACTGATGACGTTTCGTTCTTTGTTTTTTTTTCCTTGATGATTTTTTTTTTCATTGCTAATGATTTAAACAAAATGGAGTTACACAAAAGTTACGTTTAGGAACCCTCAGTTTTTCGATTCGGTAACTTTATCCTAAAGTTATTAAAAGCTTCTTTCAATAACGACAACTTGGTCCCTCCAATACATTTAAACCATGACTGAAGCGCTAAACTCGTTAACTAGTCCATTCAATGAAAATTCCGATAATCCATGTACATGGGTCATCAAACTCGGAAATCTTTGGGATGTTACATGAGGTGGGTGTTATTATTACTAAAATACCCTCAAGTGGGTGTCTGTAAAAGACTTTCATGCCTCTAATTAAAAAAAAATACAAGAAATTATAAAGGTGCTGATGTGTCCCTTGGTGATTGGTCCAGAAGAGTTCTCTAGTTCCTACAACTCATTGGGGTTCTCACATGATCTGGATCCTCTCTCTCTCTCTCTCTCTCTCTCTCTATATATATATATATATATATATATATAGGTAGAGTATATGGAGGAAACCCTCCTTATTTGGTAAACTCTGGAAACTCTGACTTCCCAACATTTTTTTTTTTGAAAAAAATAGGGTATGTAATATACATTTTTTTAAGCATTTTGAGCCAAAAAAATCGAAAAAGCGCCGAACGTTTTTTTTTTAAATAAAAAACGTCTACTATTTACATATAGTTAACACATAGTTAACACCTGTTATTAGCGCTTAACATGTGTTAGTAAAAATTTTATTTTATTTTTTAAAAAAAAACTACTCGGCGCTTTTTTAATTTTTTGGCCCAAAATGCTTAAAATCATGTATATTACTTGCCCTATTTTTTTCAAAAAAAAAAATATTGGGAAGTCAGAGTTTCCAGAGTTTACCAAATAAGGAGGGTTTTCTCTAGAACCATTCCCTATATATATATATATATAATATATATATATATATATATATACTAGGTTAGAGTCCCGTGGGGACCCACGGTTCACCCGAAAGTAAAATGAAAAAAAAAGTAGAAAAATAAGAATTGTATTATGCAATTTGTTTTGGTTACTAAATGTTTGATAATGCAATATGTATGAATTTTGATGTTAAATGCAAAATGTCATCTAACAGTTTAATGTAACAAAATGATGGATATATCGAGTAAGTAAAGTTTAATTTGACAACTGCAAACTACATAACATACTATCACAATATCACACATTACATCATTTGTGTAATATCTATATTCTAATCATAACTAAGCTTAAGCATAGAACACTTATCATTTAGTTGGGGCTTAACGAACTTCAACCAATATCACACATTACATCATTTGGGTAAGGGTAATATCTATATTATAATCATAACTAAGCTTAAGCATAGAACACTTATAATTTAGTTGGGGCTTAACGAACTTCAACCAATGGTCCATTTTCATTACTTCAATCAAAATCTTTCAACTCTTGCTCATTGATGGCTGATTTTTCACCTTCGAAGTTGTTATCATTGTCATCACGATCCTAGGAGTGCAGCTCATTTTCAATAATTTATGAAAACCTCCACCATTGTATTCCATATTTGTGTTCTACATAAAATATAGTTGTTGTAAAGATATGGATACGGTGATAAGTAAATCAAGAAACAATCCTTAACCCACTTACTTGAATGGGTAGCTTAAATTTTCATGTTATCTCTCCAATGGTTCAAACCGATTACATAGCTAAAAAACAACTAATAAGAAAATGGGTCCAATGTCACATGCTGTAATATAAATTTCCTATATTTTATTAAAAAATAGACACCAAAAGGATCAACCCCAGACCCATTTCAACATGTAGCCAAAAGGACCCATTGTACACACACTTTAGGCAACTTTTGACATGTCACAAAAAGCCGCCAAAAAAACGTCATTATTTAAACTGTGTAAATATAGTACTTAACAATTAAAAATCTTAATAAATAACATCAAAATCATAATCAATCATTCAAACCAATGACATTAAAATAATCCGCATCTGAAATTGACTTACCCATTATATACAAATTATTATTAACATCTTAAAATTAGCACACTTAAAATTAGCACACTTATTGAAATCAAGATGATGATTATCGTTTAGTTACAATTGAATAATTGATTAAAGGAAAGTCGTAATATCAAAATGAAAGTCGGTCAACAATGTTAAAATGAAATTCGTAATATTAGTAACATCAATAAATAATATTAAAAATCTTAATAAATAACATCAAAATCGTAATCATCATTCAAATAAATGACACTAAAATCATCCGCGTCTCAAATTGCCTTACCCGTTATAAACAATTTATTATTGACATTTTTAGTAATCATTATTAGTTGTACAGAAAGTAACATTTTGAAAATTTATATTATCATTTAATTTCGTTGTTAAATTTGGTATGACGATTAAATGATTTTATTATTTGTTAAGGTTTATATAGTATTGCTGTCTCTCGAACAATTCTGCAAAATCGGAAATACTGTGCCTCGATTGACGTGATCGAGTAGGAATATTTATTTATGTATTTGAATTATAAAAATGGAAGGATTGGTAATTGATGTGAATTGGTCAACAACGCTTAAAATTAGCACAATCAAACTCAAAGACATAAAGTCAAATAATTGACCTCCATCAAATTAACAAAAGCGTAAAAAGTTTTTACTCAGATTTGGTCAACAATATTAAAATTAAGATCGTAATATTAGTAATAACATTGAAAATTATCTTGAATACATTATATATTTTAGGAAACTGTTAAATAGATTTAAATTATATTTATTCTTAAAAGAATAATAAAAGTGTAGGAAAATAAATGTACACTCCTATCTTCGGATTATATTTGAATTATAAACTGTTAAATAGATTTAACACTGTTAAATAGATTTTAATAAATGTTTAAAAGAAAGTCGTATATGTTTAAAAGAATATCATTTCATGACAATTGATTAAAGGAAAGTTTTTGAATTATGAAAAAGGGAAGGATTGGTAATTGACGTGAATTGGTCAACAACGCTTAAAATTAGCACAATCAAATTCAAAGACATAAAGTCAAAGAATTGACCTCCATCAATTTAACAAAAACATAAAAAGTTTTTACTCAGATTCGGTCAACAATATTAACATTAAGGTCGTAATATTAGTAATAGCATTGAAAATTATTTTGAATACATTATATATATTTAAGGAACTGTTAATTATATTTAAATTATATTTATTATTAAAAGAATAATAAAAGTGTAGGAAAATAAATATACATTGTTATCTTCGGATTATATTTAAATTATAAATTGTTAAATAGATTTAACATTGTTAAATAGATTTAAATAAATGTTTGAAAGAAAGTCGTATATGTTTAAAAACATATCGTTTCATCACAAATGATTAAAGGAAAGTTGTAATATCAAAATTAAAGTCGGTTAACGATATTGAAATGAATTTCGTAATATTAGTAATATCAATAAATAAGATTAAAAATCTTAATAAATAACAACCAAATCATAATCAATCATTCAAATCAATAACATAATTTTAATCATAAATAACATTAAAACTCTTCATAAATAACAATAAAATCATAATTTAAATTTCAAAATCAAAAACATCTTGTGGTGAAACCTTAGTAACAAACATTTTGTGCTCGATTGAACACCATTTGAAGACACAATATTCGCCAATGGAAGTATCTTTTTATTAAAGCAAATCAGGTCATCCAATCACAGTAAACCTTTACAAAAGAATTAAGTATAGAAAATTTAGAATGTGTAACTAATTATAAAATAAGAATATTGTAAACATAAATGTTGAATATGCAAATAACAAACCTAGCGACTTGTGAAACAATTTCTGCACGTAATATTAGTATTAGTAATATATTCGTAAATTAATTCGGTAAATAATAAATAAATGAGCTTAAAAATCATAATATATAACATTAAATTCAATCAACTATTATTAATGTCATTAAAACTCATAATAAATATCATTAAAAAATAAATAAATCCTATTAATGGCAGGCAAGACCAATAATAATTCGAATGAATAGTAATATAAATAATATTAAACATAATTTCATAAAGATTGATTAAACATAATTTCGTAGTAATATTAATATAAATAAATGAGATTAAAAAATCATAATAAATAACATTCAACTCGGTCAATTATTATTAATGTCAATAAATAACATTAATTCTAACATACTAAAAATACATTAAAATAATTAAATCTTATTAAACATAAATTTGAAAAATGTACTATAAATAAATGAGATTAATAATTTTAATAAATAACATTAAATTCGGTCAATTATTATTAATGTTAATAAATAATATTAATCATCTTAATAAATAACAATAAAAATGAATAAATCTTATTAATTGCAATCAAGACTAATCATAATTCGAAAACATAATAATATAAATAAATGAGATTATAAATCTTGATAAATAAACTCAAAATCATAATCAATAATTCAAATGAATTACATTACAAACATAAAAAACCGTAATTTTAATTTGAAAATCAATGACTTCTTGTGGTGGAACCTTTGTAACAAACAACCTGTGCTGGATTGAACACCATTTAAAGACACAATATTCGCCAATGGAAATATCTTCTAATTGAAGCAAACTAAAATCGTAATATTAGTATTAGTATTAGTAATTAGTAATATATTTGTAAAAATAGTAATAGTTTATTTTAATTCGGTCAATAAGATATAAATGAGATTAAAATTAAAAATCGTAATATTAGTTTTAGTATTAGTAAAATATTCATAATTTAATTTGGTCAATAATAAATAAATCAGATTAAAATTAAAAATCGTAATAATAGTATTAGTATTAGTAATATATTTGTAAATTAATTCGGTTAATAATAAATAAATGAGCTTAAAAATCGTAATAACACTAAATTCGGTCAACTATTATTAATATCATTAAAACTCATAGTAAATATCATTAAAACTCATAGTAAATATCATTAAAAAATAAATAAATCCTATTAATTGCAGGCAACACCAATAATAATTGGAATGAATAGTAATATAAATAATATTAAACATAATTTCATAAAGATAAATTAAACATAATTTCGTAGTAGTATTAATATAAATAAATGAGATTAAAAAATCATAATAAATAACATTCAACTTGGTCAATTATTATTAATGTCAATAAATAACAGTAATTCTAACATACTAAAAATACGTTAAAAATAATTAAATCTTATTAAACATAAATTCGAAAAAAAGTAATATAAATAAATGGGATTAATAATTTTAATAAATAACATTAAATTCAGTCAATTATTATTAATGTCAATAAATAATATTAAACATCTTAATAAATAACAGTAAAAATGAATAAATCTTATTAATTGCAATCAAGACTAATCATAATTCGTAAACATAGTAATATAAATAAATGAGATTATAAATCTTAATTAATAACCTCAAAATCGTAATCAATAATTCAAATAAATTACATTACAAACATAAAAAATCGTAATTTTAATTTGAAAATCAATGACTTCTTGTGGTGGAACCTTTGTAACAAACAGCCTGTGCTGGATTGAACACCATTTAAAGACGCAACATTCGCCAATGGAAATATCTTCTAATTGAAGCAAACTAAAATCGCAATATTAGTATTAGTAATTAGTAATATATTCGTAAAAATAGTAATAGAAAATTTTAATTTAGTCAATAAGATATAAATGGGATTAAATTTAAAAATCGTAATATTAGTTTTAGTATTAATAATATATTCGTAATTTAATTCGGTCAACAATAAACAAATGAGCTTAAAAATCGTAATATATAACACTAAATTCGGTCAATTATTATTATGTGTCATTAAAACTAATACTGAATAACATTAAAAAATGAATAAATTCTATTAATTGCAGGCAAGACCAATAATAATTCGTAATATTAGTTTTTGTATTAGTAATATATTCGTAATTTAATTCGGTCAATAATAAATAAATGAGCTTAAAAATCATAATATATAACACTAAATTCGATCAATTATTATTAATGTCATTAAAACTCATACTAAATAACATTAAAAAATAAAATAAATCCTATCAATTGCAGGCAAGACCAATAATAATTCATAAAGATAGTTTAAACATAATTTCGTAGTAATATTAATGTAAATAAATGAGATTAAAAAATTGTAATAAATAACATTCACTTCGGTCAATTATTATTAATGTCAATTAGTATTAGTAATATATTCGGTCAACAATACTATTTTTACGAATACTAATACAGGTTTTAATACAGGTTTTAATTTATTTAATGTTATTAAATAGGCAATATGTGTATTGCTCCTTGTTTATACTCGAAATTAAGATATAATTGGAATGTGTCAATCCGTTTTAATTGAAAATAAATGCTGACACAATACAACCTATCTAGCCTAAGATTGCTCCTTGTTTAAAGCCCTTAATTTACGAATTTTGATTACATGAAAGATTTTATCTTTATATACTCATTATAATGGTATGTGTCAATCCGTTTATCAATCCATGATTTTAAAACAGTTAATTACAGAAATTAATGTCTAGAATCCTATAACCGAAATAATTGTAACTTTTACATAATTTCAGTAATTAATGTCTACAATCATATTTAAGGAATGACTAATACGGTTTGAATTTTTTTAATGTTATTAAATAGTCGATTTTTTTATTTTTTGAAATTTATACTCGAATTGGAAATAATTGGAATTTGTCAATCCGTTTTAATTGGAAATAAATGCTGACACAATACAACCTATCTAGCCTAAGATTGCTCCTTGTTTAAAGCCCTTAATTTACGAATTTTGATTACATGAAAGATTTTATCTTTATATACTCATTAATATGGTATGTGTCAATCCGTTTATCAATCCATGATTTTAAAACAATTAATTACAGAAATTAATGTCTAGAATCCTATAACCAAAATAAATGTAACTTTTACATAATTTCAGTAATTAATGTCTACAATCATATTTAAGGAATGACTAATACGGTTTGAATTTTTTTAATGTTCTTAAATAGGCGTTTTTTTTATTTTTTGAAATTTATACTCGAATTGGAAATTATGACACATTACCACCTATCTATCCTAAAATTGATCGCTTGTTTAAAAGCCTTAATGAAGATTGCTAATTTTTAGCCTTATGTATTGATAAATATGACCTAATTAATATAATTAAAACCGTAAATTTGTATTATAATTAGTAAATTGATTATGGAAATTACAGAAATTAATGTCTGGAATCCTATAACCGAAATAAATGTAACTTTTACATAATTTCAGTAATTAATGTCTACAATCATATTTAAGGAATGACTAATACGGTTTGAATTTTTTTAATGTTATTAAATAGGAGTTTTTTTAGATACCAAAAACTTGTTCATAGCTGTCGGCAATGTCTGGATCAAACATTAAAAACAACATTACGAGAATTAATATAATCAGTTTGCTTAAAGTTAACAAAGATAATTATCAAAACGAAAATTACAATCATACCAAAACTCTTGCGGAAGGGTCATGCATGACCTTGAAGAATTGCTCCCCCTTGTGATAAGCCATATTCGCAACTTTGTATTCGGATGGTAGTCTAGCATTCAAATGACAAAACAATCAAAACATTCGCGGCATATCATATTTGACTCATAAACATAAAGATGACAATGAATCCTCTCTGGATCTCAAATGAAAAAAAGATCAAACAACAGTTAATATATTTGTTCCGTTTCATATACAATTATTGACTTAAAAATCTGATCTTGCTTCCATATTGCGGATTGTATTCAACACGTCCATATTTAATTAAAACGCTGAGAATGAAGATTTTCTCTTCAAATATGAAAATGGTTACATATTAAATATTGTTCACAGATAGCCATGCGTTAATAATAAAAACGATGACAATATGGACTTGTTCCACAAATCGTTAACTGGTTCCATATTATCACTAAAAGTTTTACAGGTTTGAGATCCATTTTTGTTGGCTATATTTAACGTTTACGAATAGGAAAACGTTACAATGGTTGATCTTGCTTCGATCCAAATGAAAAAGAAAACATACCTAGAATGAAGAGTGAATAAAAAGAAGAGTAAATAATGTTAATTGGAAGATTTGTTAGTTAGGTATTGGAGGAGTGTAATGGAAGAATGTATGAATGTAGAAATAAAAATTAGAAAGAGTATGTAGAAATTCAAGCGGAAGCATGTAAAATTTCTAGCGGAAGCATTTTTGTGTTTGGGTTGAGTTTGTTTCGGCCTTGCAGCCGGAGGCCGCTCGGTTTCTAAACGACTCTCAAAATGGCTAGGTGGTTTGGTACAAGAAGTAAAGAGAAGTAATGTGAAAAAAGTATTTTATTGATAATCTTTTGGTACAATTTTGCTACTAATTCCTAGTAGCTATTTATAAGCAAACACAAGAACTAACAATTACATAAGAAATGAAAGTAATAGCATAAATCAAGTTATCCTTGATTTATGCCTTTGACTTGACCATTGTCCACATAATTATTGGAGGAGAAATTATCTCCAATACTCCCCCTCAAGTTGGAGCGTGAAGGATACGAACGCCCAACTTGCCAAGTAATATTTCTTCTTTTCGAATATTTCTTCTTGCGAGCTTGAAAAACTCGACCTTTCTTCTTGCGAATTCATAGAACCCGACTTTTCTTTTCCTTGCGAGCTTGAAGAGCCCGACTTTTCTTCTTCTTGTGGGTTGAAGATTTGAACCCGACTTTTCTTTAATTCTTTCATTTTGTCTGGGGGGATAGTGTTCCACACTTCCACACTATCCACTACAATTCCATTTTCTTCATCTTTTATTATTCCCATCACTCCTTTTTATAATAAACTTCTTGAAGAACCCATATTCTCTTCACATTTCCCTTTAAACAATCTAGAACCCACCTCTTATACATTCATTTCTCCATACAACTGTCTTTTTCATTTGCCTTTTTTTTTAATTGAACCACCAACCTTTTATTTTTTATTTTGGAGTACAACGGTCTTGATATCCGGTGCCTATCCTTTGACGAAGACGACTCTGGTGGTTTTTGCATTCCCTTCGACAGCCACAGGAGGCTCCGGCGGGCACTCCGGTTTTTCCTGGTTGATGGTAGGGCGGCGGCATCTCCGGCGTCTATTTTTCAACGCCCCCCTTTTTTTTTGGCTCGGGGTCTTGTGAAGGCACACGGTGGTGGCCTCGATGGGTGAGGGACCCGTCGTTTTGGTGGTTAAAGTTGTGAAGAAGGTGGTCTGACGGGCTGTGAAAGAGGGGCTTCCGTGGTGGTTGTTTCAGGTGGAGCAGGTGACGTCGTCGGTGGTGTTAGGGTTGCAAGGTGACGGCGCCAATGTTTTGTTTTTTTTTTTTGGTTTTTTTTTTTTTGCAGTTATTCTTCCGAGCAGGATAGTAGCCTGCACTGATACCATGTAGAAATTCAAGCGGAAGCAATTTTCTATTTGGTTAGGTTTGTTGGTTTGGCCTTGTGGCCGGAGGCCGCTTGGTTTCTAAACTACTCTCAAAATGGCTAGGTGGTTTGGTACAAGAAGTAAAGAGAAGTAATGTGAAAAAAGTATTTTATTGATAATCTTTTGGTACAATTGTGCTACTAATTCCTAATAGCTATTTATAAGCAAACACAAGAACTAACAATTACATAAGAAATGAAAGTAATAGCATAAATCAAGTTATCCTTGATTTATGCCTTTGACTTGACCATTGACCATATAATTATTGGAGGAGAAATTATCTCCAATAGAGTATTTATAGGGAGCTAGTTGGAGCTCCATATTGGAAATGGATACCTCAAACACTCTCTAAGACCTCCATTCAACCCAATCTCACCTCAATTATTATATAGATATATATATATATATATATATATATATATATTTGTGTGTGTGAGAGAGAGAGAAAGAGAGAGAGATTGTGGTTCTCAAAGATTATACTCTTACATATTAATGAAACATCACCTCAAATCACCTAGTTTCCAACTTAATTAGCTAAACACTTTACTACTTATCCATCCCATAATCTTTGACTTACCAAAAATGACTAGCCTACACATACATGCATACATATATATATATATATATATATATATATATATATGACACACATTCACACATGTCTGTAGTGTTTGGATCTTGCACTCATGCACTAGTCATTTCCATCACATTCCTAGATTTTACATCAAAATAGAAACTAACTTTACCACTACATCAACCTAGGGACATTGATTTACCACATTTTATTATCCTAACACATTCCATACACTAAGAACAAGATCCTACCATATCAATCCTAGGATTTCCTAAACCAGTAAGAAACCATGATTATCATACATCAATTCTAAGTTAGTTGACTAAACCTCAACCTTCCACACTAGCCCCAATTTTCAGCTCCCATTACCTAAGAAAGCATGCACCTATCAAGTGCATAATCTACCCATAGTCTAGCCAAAATCACCTTTACAAGATATTACACCAAAATTGAAAGATGTTTTCCATAGACTTTGGAGAAGGAATCAAACCATGCCAAAACTTCTAATATATAAGGACCAAGGTTTGAGACATAAGTGCACCACAAATTCACAACACACCTCTCTATCTCTCCCTCTCTCCTTCTCGGCTCCATCACCACCACCAAAACCATCACCACCACTTGTTGCACATCTAAAGACCACTATTTCAAGGGACTCTTAGGGGGTACAAGGAGCATTACCAAGGTGTACGAGGCCCCTAACTCCCTCATTTTTTAGACACTAGGAGGTTTAATCTTATTTTGTTAAAACTTATGTTTTATTATTACATTTTCTTTCTTACACCAAGTTGTTCATTAGTATGTTTACTCTTGTAACTAAAACGAAGTAAAATAAGTAAACTCATGACTTAAAAAGCATTATGTTAGTTGGAAAATGTATGTATTTACACACATACATTAGGGCCGAAACATATATACACATATGTATACATGTGGGCCGGAAATCTTAACAAAGAAAGTTAGTATGTTTTCCAAACTCACTAAAATAAGACATAGTGTTGATAGTTGTTAGTCAAGTGTAAAAAGTTTAGATCTATAACAAAGCTTACAAAGATACATATGTTTTCATGAAAAAGTTGTATTTTTGACATGGAATATTATTATTTTCACAAAATTTGCTAAACTTATGAAATAATATGTTAAAGATACCTAAATATAATGGATCTATACACATGTCATGTTAAAGGTTGTAAGACCTATAACACATGAACACATACACCATCCAAAGTGTATAAAAATACATATTTTTACAAGTAAAAGTGATGTTTTCACAAAAGATAATGCTATCTTTTTACCATAGTCACTAGTTTACATAAAGATGGTAGATCTTGTCACACAAAGTAAGAGGTTCATATTATTGGAAAAGTTACACCTAGAAACCCTAATATTGAACATTTAAAACATAAACATTGTATCTTTTGGTAAATAAGACGTAAAATACACAAACATTTACAACAAAGACAAACCTAACTTAAATGGTTATGTTACAAGGACAAACATAACAAGAGAACAACTTGTAGACAACACAAGTAACATAGACCTAAAATGTCCCTTTTCACAACCCTTTTTCACTATTTTACAATTTCGGGGGGAAAACATGCGTACGGTTATCTGTTACATTACTCATGACTATTATGTGAACATGAGACATTAAGGTTCAGGATCCATTAAGCCCTCGTGTCATACATCACGCCATAACCATTAGCTATGGACTTAACCATGAAACACCAGAATAGATCTATTGGGTTGACACCCCAGTCTTGGACGGAAATAGGAGTATAATGTGGAACTGGAGTGTGTATCCAGCCTCGCAGGTGGAAATGATGGAGTTGGTGGATTGCTATAGATTGATATCGGAGGTCCAGTTAGAAGATAGCAGGGACGCGTGGTGTTGGATCGAAGGAAGCTCGAGAGAGTATTCTGTTAAAGAGGCTAGAGAATGGGTAAAGGGCTCGGCGACTTCTATTGTGGTGAACAGGTTTACGTGGTCTAAATGGCTTCCGTCTAAGGTTAACTTGTTTATGTGGCGTGCTAATATGGATAGAATCCCTACCATGGCGGCTCTCAGGAGAAGAAACTTGACTTTTGGAGACGGTTTATGTGTTCTTTGCAAAGATGTGGAAGAGACTACTGATCACGTTTTTACCGGATGCAGCTTTGCTTCAGGCGTTTGGAGTGGCATTACGACGTGGTGCAAGGTTCCTCCGGTGTTCTGGTTCTCGATTTCGGATATTCAAAGTTGGTTGGCCCAAGATGGTATGGTAGAGAAGAAAAAGACGATTGTGTATGGGGTTTTCGTGATGACTTGCTGGAGGATATGGAAAGCTCGTAACGACTATATCTTTCGCAATGCTGAAGTGAAGGTTCCTCAAGTGGTGGCGGACATCAAAGGTCTTGGTTACTTATGGTTCAAAAATAGGTGTAAGGAAGGTAGCGTAGACTGGAAATCTTGGTGTAATTTTAACTTTGATGTGATGTAATTTTGCGGTTGTGCTCCGTCTTGGAGCGCCCGTTGTGTTTTAATGAAGTTTAAGTTTCAAAAAAAAAAAAAAAAAAACTATTTCCATAAAATTGTCTAATTAAATCCATACATCACAATTTACGTAAAACTCCCAAGCATATATTATAATATTCCAAAGGGATATATCCTACATGGCACTCAATGAGGCCATTCTCCCCCTTGAGATGCCATGTAGCATCCATGTGGCATCATGTGTTGAGAGATAATAAGGTAATCAAAAAACAAAAGAGATTGAGTTATTTTAGAAAAAAATAAATTAAAAACAAATTTAAATTTTTCTCTCTCATGTTTCTCCTATAAATTTTAAAATGTTAATATCTTTTATATACGAGATTTTTTTAAAGAAAAAAATTACACCAAATTAACGAGCGTTTTATTATCTTTCCAACGAGTACCATAGTGCTATATAAAAACGGAGAAAAAAACGACTATATTTTGTGGGGTTTCATTCATACATGAAAGAAACACAAAGTGTTCAGATTATTCATTAATCATGTATTAACAAGTCATTAATTGTGTTATCATATTAGATATTTTATTATGTCATATTAGATATTTCAAGCCCGGGACGCTCCCGGGATAAAAACTAGTATATATATATACGCACCCCAGGAAGCAACTCCCACACATCCATGCAACCCCTCTTGATTTATAAGCCTCCAACACATGACAAACCCTATGTCATCTTTAACCCTTCACCATGAAACCACCTGCAATTAAAACTCTCGACAACCTTCATATGCGGCCCTCCAAACCTACACCCGATCAACTCCACTCCGTTGCCACAAATCCGCACGCACCGAACACATTTAACAATTGATACAACGCCTCCTCGTCGCACTTCGACCCGGCCACCCTGGAAGACAAACCATCAGTTTTGATCAACAGTACCTCTCTCGTTTAAAACTTGCCGCGAGTTCGGATTCACTCGACCGGGAACCAATCTGAGCGATCACTCATCCGACGTCTTATCCTCTTCTTTGGACACGACCAGGCGTTATACTTTTGTAATCGAAACGTGACAACCCAAGAATGGAGTTTAGGCCTTAAGATTACTAGGATCCAATGCATTGAATGCTCGAAATCCTTGCAGGTTTATGCGGCGTTAGGGTTTTGTATGGTTACTGATGACGTTTCGTTCTTTGTTTTTTTTTCCTTGATGATTTTTTTTTTCATTGCTAATGATTTAAACAAAATGGAGTTACACAAAAGTTACGTTTAGGAACCCTCAGTTTTTCGATTCGGTAACTTTATCCTAAAGTTATTAAAAGCTTCTTTCAATAACGACAACTTGGTCCCTCCAATACATTTAAACCATGACTGAAGCGCTAAACTCGTTAACTAGTCCATTCAATGAAAATTCCGATAATCCATGTACATGGGTCATCAAACTCGGAAATCTTTGGGATGTTACATGAGGTGGGTGTTATTATTACTAAAATACCCTCAAGTGGGTGTCTGTAAAAGACTTTCATGCCTCTAATTAAAAAAAAATACAAGAAATTATAAAGGTGCTGATGTGTCCCTTGGTGATTGGTCCAGAAGAGTTCTCTAGTTCCTACAACTCATTGGGGTTCTCACATGATCTGGATCCTCTCTCTCTCTCTCTCTCTCTCTCTCTCTATATATATATATATATATATATATATATATATATATATATATATATATAGGTAAAGTATATGGAGGAAACCCTCCTTATTAGGTAAACTCTGGAAACTCTGACTTCCCAACATTTTTTTTTTTGAAAAAAATAGGGTATGTAATATACATTTTTTTAAGCATTTTGAGCCAAAAAAATCAAAAAAGCGCCGAACGTTTTTTTTTTAAATAAAAAACGTCTACTGTTTACATATAGTTAACACCTGTTATTAGCGCTTAACATGTGTTAGTAAAAATTTTATTTTATTTTTTAAAAAAAAACTACTCGGCGCTTTTTTAATTTTTTGGCCCAAAATGCTTAAAATCATGTATATTACTTGCCCTATTTTTTTCAAAAAAAAAAATATTGGGAAGTCAGAGTTTCCAGAGTTTACCAAATAAGGAGGGTTTTCTCTAGAACCATTCCCTATATATATATATATATATATATATATATATATATATATATATATATTTGTGTGTGTGAGAGAGAGAGAAAGAGAGAGAGATTGTGGTTCTCAAAGATTATACTCTTACATATTAATGAAACATCACCTCAAATCACCTAGTTTCCAACTTAATTAGCTAAACACTTTACTACTTATCCATCCCATAATCTTTGACTTACCAAAAATGACTAGCCTACACATACATGCATACATATATATATATATATATATATATATGACACACATTCACACATGTCTGTAGTGTTTGGATCTTGCACTCATGCACTAGTCATTTCCATCACATTCCTAGATTTTACATCAAAATAGAAACTAACTTTACCACTACATCAACCTAGGGACATTGATTTACCACATTTTATTATCCTAACACATTCCATACACTAAGAACAAGATCCTACCATATCAATCCTAGGATTTCCTAAACCAGTAAGAAACCATGATTATCATACATCAATTCTAAGTTAGTTGACTAAACCTCAACCTTCCACACTAGCCCCAATTTTCAGCTCCCATTACCTAAGAAAGCATGCACCTATCAAGTGCATAATCTACCCATAGTCTAGCCAAAATCACCTTTACAAGATATTACACCAAAATTGAAAGATGTTTTCCATAGACTTTGGAGAAGGAATCAAACCATGCCAAAACTTCTAATATATAAGGACCAAGGTTTGAGACATAAGTGCACCACAAATTCACAACACACCTCTCTATCTCTCCCTCTCTCCTTCTCGGCTCCATCACCACCACCAAAACCATCACCACCACTTGTTGCACATCTAAAGACCACTATTTCAAGGGACTCTTAGGGGGTACAAGGAGCATTACCAAGGTGTACGAGGCCCCTAACTCCCTCATTTTTTAGACACTAGGAGGTTTAATCTTATTTTGTTAAAACTTATGTTTTATTATTACATTTTCTTTCTTACACCAAGTTGTTCATTAGTATGTTTACTCTTGTAACTAAAACGAAGTAAAATAAGTAAACTCATGACTTAAAAAGCATTATGTTAGTTGGAAAATGTATGTATTTACACACATACATTAGGGCCGAAACATATATACACATATGTATACATGTGGGCCGGAAATCTTAACAAAGAAAGTTAGTATGTTTTCCAAACTCACTAAAATAAGACATAGTGTTGATAGTTGTTAGTCAAGTGTAAAAAGTTTAGATCTATAACAAAGCTTACAAAGATACATATGTTTTCATGAAAAAGTTGTATTTTTGACATGGAATATTATTATTTTCACAAAATTTGCTAAACTTATGAAATAATATGTTAAAGATACCTAAATATAATGGATCTATACACATGTCATGTTAAAGGTTGTAAGACCTATAACACATGAACACATACACCATCCAAAGTGTATAAAAATACATATTTTTACAAGTAAAAGTGATGTTTTCACAAAAGATAATGCTATCTTTTTACCATAGTCACTAGTTTACATAAAGATGGTAGATCTTGTCACACAAAGTAAGAGGTTCATATTATTGGAAAAGTTACACCTAGAAACCCTAATATTGAACATTTAAAACATAAACATTGTATCTTTTGGTAAATAAGACGTAAAATACACAAACATTTACAACAAAGACAAACCTAACTTAAATGGTTATGTTACAAGGACAAACATAACAAGAGAACAACTTGTAGACAACACAAGTAACATAGACCTAAAATGTCCCTTTTCACAACCCTTTTTCACTATTTTACAATTTCGGGGGGAAAACATGCGTACGGTTATCTGTTACATTAATCATGACTATTATGTGAACATGAGACATTAAGGTTCAGGATCCATTAAGCCCTCGTGTCATACATCACGCCATAACCATTAGCTATGGACTTAACCATGAAACACCAGAATAGATCTATTGGGTTGACACCCCAGTCTTGGTCAGTCGCTCTGACCGGATGACAGATATCAAAAGAGTGCTTGTATTTCACATTTATTCATTGTCTTAAGTGTACAATGGGCGAGGCACAACATGTTAAGGTTTGGTTATGGGCTCATGTCAGATCACATATTAATTATTGCCCTAGCTAGGCAGTAATTTAGTATGTTTTGGATTACATGTCCACTTACATAAAACCCGTGAACTCACCAACTTTGTGTTGATCTATATTTTTACATGGATGTTTTTTTAGGTAACTAGCATGGAGCATGGAACATGGGGGGGGGTCGTGTGTGACCATCTTGGGATACCACCTTTTGGAACCGTTGTTGTATTGTTTTAATCATTAACAATTTTATACAATGATTTTTTGAGACAAATTAACTTAATGTTTTGTAAAACTACGTTGTCTTATGGAAGTCCCTCTTTTAAATAAATCGATGCTTGCGTGACCTTTGTGCTTGGAAATCATTCGAAGTTGCATCTCGTGTTTTCGCCTTGGCGGGGTGTCACAGATTGGTATCAGAGCACGAGGTTATAGCAAACTGAGATTCTTTTGAGTCAAACTATAATCTAAAAAAGTTGATTTCGAAATGTTTTCCAAAGAAAGAAATACAACACTTATCCCTACGCACTACGCAAGTTCCATGTCAATCACATATTTCACACATTAGTAGACATGATAAGTACACCACATGATTACTGACACACATGTGTGCTATTGATTTCCAGGATCATGGCACACCACGATGACCCCATTATCATCTCGGATTCTGAGGATGAGCATGTACCGGAGAGTCCACTAGCCGATGAGGTTCAAATGGGTTATGAGCCCGATTCCAACGACTCAGACACAAAGGACGACCACATGCAGGTGGATCATCTTGTTTCTGATGACGAGGATGTTGTGCTTGCTGGAGAGGCACAGGAGGAGGAGGAGGATGCACCCCCACTGCAGCCAGAGCTCCAGGTGCCATCTTTCTGTCCATATCGCCCGTGTTTGGGTGGCGTATGTATGATGTACACCCCTTGGAAACGTGTGCACCCTCCACTAGCAGATCCCCAGCCCCCAGCCCCTAGAGGCACCAGAACCACCCAGGAAGAAGCTACATCGGAGATCTCAGGCTCGCAGGAGGACTTATCTGCCGACTGTTGATGGATTTTTAGCCTATTCTGATGAGGATACCGTAAGCGAGGCCCCTTCTACTTTCGAGATCGGTGGGCCATCCTAGCCACCCTCTGACACTCCACTACCCACTAGTTTTGAGCCGGCCCCTGCGCGCCACACCCACTACTCTGTACGGAACATGATTGGGCGTCACGACACAGAGATTGGGGTGTTGCGTGGGAGGGTCCAGGAGATTGAGGATGACCTGTTTCTGACAGGCAGGACGAGGGATCCCATTCTCTATCGATTGGCCGAGTTAGGTACACGTGTGTATGGGACGCGCCATAGTTGAGGAGCGTGTTGCAGAGCTTGAGGCTAGAGTTGGTGATCTTGAGGCGAGGATGACTGCAGCTGTTGCAGATCTTTCTGCTGCTTTCCCACCCCCATCCCCGTAGGATATCATATGTTGTACTTGTAGTAGTAGTTTAAAAACTTGCAAGGCAATATGCCGTTTTATTTTTTATGCAGAAACAAAATCAAGTATGCTAAACTTTCTATGAAAAGTTCAATATTTTGATTTCCTATACTGTTGTGGTGTTTGTGTCGTGCGTTTATGATCTTGTTTTGCCATTTGTTTGATTGTATAGTAGTTTGGTTGGTGCATATGTTAACAATATTATACAGTGATATGTGTCTCATTCTTTTAATCTTATGTATAAGAAGAACATGCCTCCCAAAAGAACTACTCGATCGACTTCTGAGGAAGAAGCTTTTCTAACCACCTCAGCGGACCTAGCCAGGGTAATTGCACAGGCTATCGCACAACATGAAGCGAACCATGCCGATTCTAGTGGCGCGGAACCCAGGATCCCGAGACTGGTAAAGCTTTCACCTATTCCTTCTTAGTCTTGATCATGATCTTGTATCAATCCTTTCGTTGATAATCCATTCTTTTTGACACCGCAGAAGTAGAGAATACCGTGCGTGGGTGTTCTTAGAAGACTTTCATGGCATGCAAGCCCTGGAATTTTCATGGTTCAGAAGGAGCAATTGGTATTGTCCGTTGGATTGAGAAAACAGAGTCAGTGCTTGATATCAGTGGTTGTTCAGAAGACCAAAAGATCAAGTATGTCACTTGCACTTTCCAGGACGAGGCGTTGACGTGGGGGAATCTACAAGTACAAGCCTAGGGTCATGAAGCGACCTATAATCTTTCATAGGCGGAGTTGAAGTCGATGCTGTTGGACAAGTATTGCCCACGTAGTGAGCTTCAGAAGTTGAAGACCGAGTTCTGGAATCTGTCCATGAACAGGGCGGATATCACTGCCTATACTACCTAATTTCATGAGCTTTCACTACAAGAATTTGGGATGTTTACCCACACATAACATACCTACACATGTAAATGTGTAGGTAAATATCTACACATTTTTGTACATGTGTGGGTAATTGTTGATGATTTCTGTTAAATAAAAACTAACACTTAATACATGTTGGTAATACGTTTTATCTACACATTGGAGTTGGTGGGAAAATTTCCCCCCGAAATTGACATCAATTAAATGTTAAACTACCCACACATATGATAAAATTTTGTTATGTGTAGGTAAATTATCTACAAATATGCAAACAACTAATATATGTGTAGGTAAATGATTACGAACACATAATATATTTAAACAAATACGTAAATGATTACCAACACGTCAGCTGCCACGTCATACGCCAATCTAACAAGTTGCTATGCTTCTACCAACACATATATATTAGTTTTAGCCACACATATATGTGTAGGTATAACTTGCTATATACCTACACATAAAAAATGTGTAGGTAATGAGTCTACACATCATGACACTTAATTTATGTGTAGGTAAACATAACTACTAACAAATTCTATGGTTTTTCCTACACATACTATGTGCGGGTAAATACCCAAATTTCTTGTAGTGTTTCTCGATTAGCTCCACACATGGTTACCCCTGAGTATAAGAGGGTAGAAAGGTACATTTGGGGACTTTCTCCTAAGTTCCGTAGCATGGTCACCACTGCTGCTCTAGCTTCCATTCAGCATGCTGTCACCCTTGCTCACAGCCTTACTAATGATGCGGTACGCATGGGCACCTTGTCACAAAAGGAATTAGAAAAGGGTGAAAGTTCTGGAAACAAGCGCAAGTGGTCCAACTTCAAGAAGGGGAAGAGCCCAGAGGGTCATTCCAACAAAGAAGCCCGAAACCGTCAAAGTCTTCATTGTCGCCGCTACTGAAACTCGCAAGCCATGCAATGGGCCCCACCCACTATGCAACTAACGCAAGTACCATCATGTGGGGACATGTGACAGTATCAAGTGCGAGAAATGCAAGAGGATGGGACATCCCACAGTGTAGTTCCAGGCTAAAGTAGTTGGGAACTCTGATGGTGAACCGGGATGTTTTGAGTATAGAGCTACCGACAATTTCAAGAAAGACTTCCCCAAGCTAAGGGATCAAGCTCGTGGCAGGGCTTTTGTCATTGGTGCGGATGATGCATGTGAGGATGCCGGTGTTGTCACGGGTACGTTCCTTGTTAACAATCATACTGCTTCTATACTTTTTGATACTGGTGCCAATCTAAGCTTTGTGTCAGCCGGCTTTAAACGGGCCCTCGGATTAGAGTAAAATAAGTTGTACACACATTACTTGATAGAATTGGCCAATAGTTAGACAACTAAGTCCGAAGAAGTAGTTAAGGATTGTGTGTTGAAGTTGGGAAATTTTGAGTTCGGTATCGACTTTCTAACCATCAAACTTGGGAGTTTCAACATTGTTATTGGCGATGTTCTGTCCATACAGGGGGAGTACAGGAAGGCCCCACAGCGACTCATATCTTGCATGAAAGCCCACAAGTGTTTGCGAAAAGGTGATTGTGCATTCTTGGCGCATGTGATTGAGAAAAAACCGGAGGAGAGAATAATCGAAGACATCCCAGTAGTGCGAGATTTTCCAGATGTTTTTCCTGAAGACCTGCCAGGATTGCCACCCCGAGGCAAGTCGAGTTTCGTATCGATCTCACTCTAGGAGCTGCTCCCGTAGCCCGTTCGCCTTCTCGCTTAGGTCCGTCTGAGATGCAAGAACTGTCCAGCCAGCTTCAAGAATTGCTCGACAAAGGATTCATTCGACCAAGCTCTTCACCCTGGGGAGCTCCAGTGTTGTTTGTCAAGAAGAAGGATGGACCGTTTCGCATGTGCATCGACTACAGAGAGTTGAACAAGCTTATTGTGAAGAACCGTTACCCACTTCCCAGAGTAGATGATCTGTTCGACCAGTTGCAGGGCTCTAGTTTCTACTAAAAGATTGACCTGAGGTCAGGTTATCACCAGTTGCGCATTCATGAGGAAGACATTCCCAAGACCACCTTTAGGACGCGGTATGGCCATTATGAGCTTCTGGGTATGCTATTTGGCTTGACAAGCGCACCAGCAGTATTCATGGATTTGATGAACAGAGTGTGTAAGCCTTACCTCGATAAGTTCGTGATTGTGTTCATAGATGATATTCTGATTTATTCGTGAACTCAAGAGGAGCATGGGAAGAATTTGAGGGTGATTCTGAATCTACTCAAGGATGAGAAACTGTATGCCAAGTTATCCAAATGCGAATTCTGGATTCGTGAAGATCACTTCCTCGTTCATGTTGTGAAAGAGAATGGTATACATGTTGATCCAGCCAATGTGACTGCTTACACTACCCATTTTCACGAGCTCTCTCGACTTTTTCCTCACATGGTCACACTGAAATACAAGAGGGTTGAACGGTATATTTGGGGTTTGTCCCCCAAAATTCAAAGCATGGTCACTGCGTCTGCACCCACTACTATCCAGAGTGCTGTCACACTAGCCCACGGTCTTACTGATGATGCTGTCCACATGGGTTCACTGAACCAAAAGGTTGTAGTTGTTCGTGAGAGTTCTGGAGACAAGTACAAGAGATATGGCTCCAAGGAGGGAAAGAACTCCTCCACAAGCGCGAACACTCTGTGAAGGTTTTTGTTGCCACCACTCCTAAGGAGCCCAAATGCAAGTACAATGGGCCCCATCCCTAATGTAGCAAATACAATTATCATTATGTTGGCACCTGTGAGAGTATTCTGTGCAAGAACTGCAATCGTTGAGGTCACCAAATCGCTAACTACAAAGCCAAGGACACCAACACTCCCCCTGCCAAAACGAGTGTTATGAATGTGGTGCAACCGGTCATTTCTTCAAGGATTGCCCCAAGGCTAAGGATCAAGCTCGTGGACGAGCATTTGTGCTAGGAGCTAATGAAGCACGCGAAGATCCTAATACGGTTACTTGTACGTTTTTCCTTAACAACCATTATGCATCTGTACTTTTTGATTCAGGCGCTGATTTTAGCTTCGTGTCCACCGACTTTAAGAAATCCCTTGGATTAGAATCAAGTAAGTTGGATACACATTATACCATAGAATTGGCCAATGGTAAGTTAGTTTCATCTGAAGAAGTTGTTAGGGATTGTGTTTTGGAACTTGGTGATCATGTTTTCCGTATTTATCTACTGTCTATTCATTTGGGTTGTTTCGATATTGTCATTGGCATGTATTGGTTATCCAAGAATCGTGCAGAGATCCTCTGTCACGAGAAATTGGTTTGTATCCCCTTGTCCAATGGTGAAACCCTCTCTATTCGAGGAGACCATGGTGCATCCACTCTTCGACCCATATATTGCATCAAGGCGCATAAATGTTTTAGGATGGCTGTGTCGCGTTTCTGGCACATGTCATTGAACATAAAGGTAAAGATCGGAAACTTGAGGACATACCGGTAATTCGAGACTATCCTGATGTTTTTCTAGAAGACTTGCCAGGGCTTCCACCGCCACGACAAGTCTAGTTTCGCATTGACCGAGTCCCAAGAGTTGCTCCAGTAGCTCGCACTCCATATCGTTTGGCACCATCCGAGATGCAAGAATTGTCTAACCAGCTTCAGGAATTGTTAGAACAAGGTTTAATTCGTCCTAGCTTTTCTCCGTGAGGAGCACCTGTTTTGTTCGTGAAGAAGAAGGACAGAAGTTTTCGTATACGCATCAATTTCTAGGAGTTGAACAAGCTGACCGTCAAGAACAAGTACCCGCTGCCGAGGACCGACGATCTGTTTGACAAGTTGCAGGGTTCCAGCTATTATTCAAAGATCAACCTACCGTCTTGACACAAAAAGACAAGAAGTTCGATTGGGGAACCAAGCAAGAGGATGCGTTTTAGGTTTTGAAGAACCCTTTGTGTAGTCCTCCGATTTTCTCTCTTCCCGAATGTACCGATGATTTCGTGGTTTATTGTGATGCTTCACATCAAGGTCTTGGATGTGTACTCATGTAGAGAAATATGGTCATCGCCTATGCATCTCGTCAACTCAAAGTCCATGAGTAGAACTACACCACTCATGACCTAGAGTTAGGTGAAGTGATCTTTTCCCTCAAGATTTGGAGGCACTGTCTTTATGGTACTAAGTGCATCATTTTTACCGATCACAAAAGCTCGCAACACATCTTCAATCAGAAGGATCTGGACATGCGACAACGTAGATGGGTTGAGTTACTGAATGACTACGATTGTGAGATTAAATACCATCCGGGAAAGGCCAATGTTGTGGCTGATGCCTTGTGCCGAAAGGAACGAGTCAAGACCATGCATGTGCGTGCGCTAGGTTTAACCATCCATACAAACTTCACTGCCCGTATTCGTGATCCAAGATGGTTAATCTTTTGGAACCATGATCTGATGGCACAGTTTTTATTGCCAATTGGATCTGGGTACCAAATTTTTGTGGTTACGCGATTTAATTCTTGAGGAGGCCCACAAGTCTAGGTACTCGGTTCATCCCGGAGCCGACAAAATGTACAAAGATGTGAAAGAATTCTACCGGTGGCCCAAACTTAAGGGTGAAATTGCACCATACGTCAGCTGATGCCTTACATGTTCAAAGGTCAAAGCTGAGTATTAGAAGCCATGCGGTCTGCTTCAGCAACCCGTGTTGATGCACGATTTGCGACTAATGCTTTGGATTATAAAAATAAAGGTATTTAGTTGTGATCGTGAGGGAAAATGTGGATATTCAGAAGGTCGAAGGTGGAAGATATTGGTCAAATGGAGAGAGGAATGGACGAATGTGAAAGACTGACTATTATGTGTGTTGATTCATACTCTATTCAGGGGCGAACCTGCACATTCGACCCTATCGGGGGGCGAATGTGCAGTCCTATATAAAGTCAAATTTTGTTTTAGATTATAACTTTTGCCATTTTGAGTCTGTGTGTCTGGTCTAGATTCTCTGTCTAGGTTTTGATCTTTCTGAAAGTGATTTATAAACTTGTAAAGCTAATTGTAAAGATATTTTCTCAAGTTATTAATGAGAATGATGATTGAAAAGGTGAATTTGCGTGTTTGATTCCTTTACTGTCATTTTGTAACTAATCTAGGGTTTCCGCACCTGGATTAGTAGACTTGTATGATAAGCTAACTTGTTTTTGGAAAAACGATCCTCTGCAACCCGAGATTCCCGTTTTGAAATGGCTACAAATCTCCATGGATTTTATCACCAAGCTACCAAAGACATCTCCATGGATTTTATCACCAAGCTACCAAAGACGTCCAATGGTCATGACACGATTTGGGTAATTGTTAACAGGTTGTCTAAGTCTGCACATTTCATGCCGATCAAGGAGACCGACGAGTTAGAGAAACTCGCCAAGTTGTATATCAAGGAGATTGTGACTAGGCATGGGGTGTCTGTCTCAATCATTTCCACCCGAGACAGTCGATTCACTTCCTGATTTTTGCAGATGCTTAAGGATGCACTAAGCTCTCACTTAGACATGAACACAACCTATCACCCACAAACTGATGGCAACTATCCAAACCTTGGAGAACATGCTCCGTGCTTGCGTAATCGATTTCGGTGGAAATTGGGATTCTCATTTACCGTTGGTCGAATTCTCTTCCAACAACAGTTACCACACCAGTATCAAGGCTGCCCCATTTGAAGCCTTATATAGACGTAAGTGTAGATCTCCTTTGTGTTGGGCGGAAGTTGGAGACAAATATTTGACTGGCCCCGAGCTGATTCAAGAAACAACCGATAAGAGCTTTCAGATTCATGATCACTTGAAAGCCGCCCGAGATCCTCAAAAGATTTATGCTAATCGCCATCGCAAACCACTCGAATTTCAGGTTGGCGATAAGGTACTTTTGAAAGTCTTACCCTGGAAGGGTGTACCACGGTTTGGCAAACGTGGGAAGCTCAACCCCTGATACATAGGTCCATTTGAAATACTTTCTAGTATTGGTCCCATGGCGTACAAGCTCAAGCTACCTAAAGAGCTCAGTGGTGTTCATGACACGTTCCACGTATCCAATCTGAATAACTGTTTATCTGACGAATCCCTGATCATTCCTCCCGATTCAAATTGATGATCAACTCTGCTTTATTAAGGAGCCAATCGATGTGACTAATTGGAAAGTCCATAAATTGAGAAGGAGCCGAACGAAACTTCTCAAATTCAGATGGAATACAAAGCGCGTAATCGAATTTACATGGGAACGCGAAGACCAGATGAGACGCAAGTATCCAGATCTTATTCCCAAGACTACTAAGACCGGTAGGAAAACTTAATTTTGTGGACGAAATTCCAAAAAACAAGGGAAGAATGTTACACCAGTCAACGATCCAAGTCAACATCTATACGCATCTTACTTAACATGGTCATTACATGTGCATAATTAGACATTTTGCACACACTATACCCTCCCCCCATTCTGGTAAAGCAAGAGTTATTGAGAAGACTCGAAAAATTATTCATTTATGCATATAACATTCAGACTATACCAAACAATTGGCGTTGAATAGTCAAGCCGATCACACGCTCAAAAGAGAGCAACCAGGATACCCGATTACCCCACAGTACAAAACAGCAATACACGCGACAATGCCCAAGTGGAAAGTTACACAATCCACCCAAAACCGAATAATCACAAAGTGTTTTATGAGGTTACCACTCCCTAAAACATGGTAACTCCTCACTAACATATGTATATGGATCACCAATCTTATCATGCGTTAACATCTAATAACATATGTTCACAACTAATGGAAATCTATACATGTTAATATCATCATCAAAACACATATACATATGCAAATACATAATCACTTGACTACATACCTAGTATAACCAACCCATATGTTCAATGACGTGTGTGTGTATATATATATAGCTATCGACTACCAAGGCCCATAACCAAACACTTGATAAGTGGAACGACCTATATGTAGGTAACCAAGTGAACTTATCATAGAATTGGACAATATAATGGACACACATATATCTATACTCACACACAACAATACATACACATACACACTCACCTTATTGTCTTGTTTCCCACTTATACACAAATAGGACCTTTGACATTGACACTATACCTCCCTATGTGAGAGTTGAACTCAAATAGGAACTTTCCTTTCCTTGTTTCATCTCGGCCAAAACCCCAAAGAGCAAACACACAATTATCTCTTTCATGGTTGTCAAATCTTACACTAATGTGCCATAAAACACCAAGTACTCCCACACTTTTCTTATGATTTCAAACTCAAAATGCAAGGATCCTTCCCTTTTCTCTTGATCTCGGCCGTAGGACACCCCACCCCCATCTCATGTCACTTTCACGTAGTCGACATAGAATTCTCCTTTACTCGTGGAACTATCAACATCAACAAATGATGACAAGATGGTAAACCAAGGAATAGTCACTATCATTCTTACACCACTACCTACAATCGGCCGATCCCCATCCATAGTTTCCTTGACAGCGACTTGACCTCCAATCCGAAACACATAAAGAAATCGGCTCATGATGATGTAAATCAACAAGGACAAGGACTATGCAATGTTTTACACCCAATTAGGCAAGAAGCCAAGATTTCCCACCCTCCCATACAAGTCAACCATCTCTACTTATAACCTTCTAACCATAATCGGCCAAGGTAAGGGACATGTATGACACAAACTGATACAAAACTATATATAAGACAAGGATAACACACCACTTCCCAATGAAAGATCCACACCCTTTTGTGACTCTTACAAAGAGGCCGAAGGTTGGAAGAGGACAAGAGATAATGTGTTGTCAATATTATCACCCATTTGGTACCTTATCCCCTTCTTCGATCCATGTTATGAAGATTAACATACCAAGATTAGCCATTCCCTTGTATTCCAATCGTCTATAAACAGGAGGCCATAGAAGAGAGCTTTTCACACCAACACAAACTAAGAAACTCTTGATTTGCTTCGGCTCTCCCTAACCTCTCACTAAACCCGACTCCATACTCTTAAAGATAACATCTAGGAGATCACAAGGCCTTCTAGCACTAATCATCATTAGGTAAGTCCCTTATGCTTCCAATCTTTGATTAAATTGACTCCATTTTGTTTACCCGACTCCCTTCGACCCTTGATCTTACATAATCGGCCATTTACATGTTTGTCTGTGTCTCTATGTGTGTGTGTTTAGAAGTATGACAACTATCAAACACATGGACTACACTCACCATTCACCAAAATGGAACTAAGACTAATCCTCTACAAGCTCCAACACAAAGTCAACTCCACACTTTTGTTTTGCTTCGTCCCAAAATCGGCTCTACACATGGGGAACAAGGAACATCTTTGTCTTGTCCTAAACCTTCATCAAAATAGGTCTTAACATCCCTCATAGACAAACATCTATGCAATAACACTTCCTTTTTTACACTAACTACCAATTAACCTCTTTCTTTCTTTGTCATTGGCCGCCCACCAAACATCCCACACATGACTACAAAACACCTCTATGACAACCCACTTATACAAGAATAGGATCTTTTATTTGCCATGTCCCAAACCTAAGAGAGGATGCCCAAAAGTGTTGCTTTGTCTTGTTTGAGCTGAAAAGGAGTAGGGAAACAAGGAGGCATGCATGACAGTTTAACTTACACCAAAATGGATATACATGAACACACTTCCATGGATGATCTTTACCCCTTTCTTGAACCCACATGCTTCGGCGAAAGAATCCTCAAGGGAAGGAACAAGAAACTTTTCATTTATCAACTCTAATCAACATTATAGCATATAAATTTTTGATAACAATGATCAAGGAAAGAAGACCATCCACAAAGACCTCCCTACCTCTCTCTCGGCCACTATATAAGGAGGTGTACGGAGTTCCAAATTCTCACACATAATCACAACTCTCTTCCTCTGTATTTCTTGTCTTTGGCACCTACACAATCCCCCCAAGAATCACCATCATTAACCCAACATCACAGCACACCAAGGAACTCTCATCCGAGAAGCTTGCTAGGTCACAGATTCTTTCCATTCAGGTCTATAGGTATGTGTTCAAACTTTCCATAATGTCTCACATTACTACATTAGATTCAGCCCTTACCCTACACCTCAGCCACAACCCTTGTAATTTGAAACATCTATGTCCATTAACAATCAAACACTAAGATATTGTAATAAAAACATACCAAGAACTAGTTTTGATGTTTTCTCTTACAAATACACACGCATATATTAATGTATACAATCTACACTGTGTTATAATCTACTCATGTGGTGGATCACATACACCCGAACCTTTTATGTGCATATGGTGTTAAATGGATGACAATAACTTGGCATTTTCAAACTTTAACTTAAGATATATGTATATATGAACCCATCTCATGAATTGTATTTGGTTATATACGGTTTTCAAAAGGAAATACACCTAAACACTTATAATCACTCTTTTATACCTAAATGAACATGAGAAAGCCGAATATATTATACCAATGGTCGGATTTTTAAGTAAAATGTTAAGATAAAGTTTCGAATTATACAAGAACATATGTTAAAACAACTATAACATATGTTAAACACACCTTTAACATAATAATATTATAAAACATGTTAAACATTTGTATTTTCATGAATCCACCACATATGTTAGAATGGGGGAACATTCTTTAACCCATGATGACATGTTGGGCCCGTTTTGTTAACAATAAATACGTTTTTACAATAAAACTGTCGGAATTCACGAAACTGTGGGTTTTATACCGCGAGGCGCGTGACATACCAGGATCCCATAGCCATAAGTCATATGATCGACTCTAAATGCCCAAACCATTTAATTCGTTTTTGAAAACCGAGTTTAGCAATCAATCATATATTTTAATAAATGCGGAATCGAAGTCAAACTGTTAAGTAGTTCAGCGCAAAACAAACGCACCTAAACCAAAGTAAAAGTAAATAATAAAATAGTTTAAAGTGTTTGAAATCCCATGACAAACATGATGCATGACCTATGCGTGCTCCAACCAAGCGACCTGCAAAAGCATGCTACCATGTGTCAACATAAAATTGGTGAGTTCACAAAGTAAAGTAAATGAGTAAATAAGTGTGTTGGTTTCCAAAACCATGTAGCCACTAGTTCATTGTATGCCACGGGTAGCTAACCCATTCATTATAACTAAATAGAGGTAATACCGAACTGCTAATTAACGTGCACTCACAACAGTGAGCAAAAGTGCCTCGCATCATTACCTATCACCAATGATAATGTGTAAAGTCACAGTTCACTCCTGGCTCCCAGCACGGTGCAAGGTTTGTCAAACCTAATAGCGCTATCAACTAGTAACCCGCTTGTCAACCCGGCAACTTATTCTGTATATGTGGGACTTCAATGATAGTGTGTGGTTTAGTTCATCAAGGACAAAAGATGTGACACTAGTAAAATCCGATTCACCCCGTGAATCCATGTATCCTAAAACCCGGGATATAATGTAGTCCCAACTGGACTAGAAAACTAAGTAATTCCCCACCAGGAATTAGTGTGTTGTCTCCAAACCCGAGGCACATGCTTTTGAGAAAAAGTAGTGAAACTCACCTTAGGTTGCAAAACGCTAAATCCAAATCCACAAGTAATTAGGACGTGCTACCGACTCCCTATTATATGTGCCACTATGTGAGTTTATGTGTATACACAATGCACAACAAAAACTCGTTTGTGCAAAACGTTCATTTATGTGAAAACGGTTTAGTGACACCTAGTGTAACTATGTGCACAAGTAACCCTACTAACCCGTTGGTGAACATCACGTTTATAATTAGTTATACACTCCATATACATCTCATACAAGTGTACATACAAGTTCAAGTCATAACTAATTCATACAAGCCTTTAAATAAGCACTTATACACGTATGTCATAATTTGTGTTTCTAGGACAGATTATGTGCTATAAAAATGATGTTATGAAAAATACTTACACAACATATTGGACTCTCAAAATTTTACTGGATATTCCTATGGGTCCATTTGTCATGACACTAGTTTTGTTTTATGATAAAACCACATGGAAAATTTATAAAAAATCACTTACTACAGCTAGGTTCTGAAAACATTCACATTAGGTCAATTTAAGAGAAAACTTCTCAAAAATCATGTATTCATCCAAACAGGATGAATCCAATTGGAAAAGCTTAATTATCCATGTACCTATCTACTGAAAAATTTTTGTGACGTAACACTTTGTAAAACTCGAGTTCTGGTCATTTGAATTTAACCCAAAATATTAATCCGAAAATCAGTTTTGACCCATGTTTATATAAAATTCTAAAAACACATCAAACGATAACCAAAATGTACAATCTTATACATTGTCGAAAACTAAGATCACGCACAACATGTTCATGTCAAGAAACAATTAAACAAATAGTTTAAGGTCACGTTATAGAGCCTACAAGTCGACATATGTATTCTGTCCGTTTTTATTCATGTTATAATCTTAAATTTTACAAACCCTAGGTGTGTATATTATCGATCAATAACATGAAATAAACATCATACAAAGTTTCTCACTCATCAATATGATCAAAACATGTTGGGTTCATCATAATCATCATCATCTAATAAACCTACATGTTCCTTAATCCTTGTCATCATGCAATAACTTGCAAACATAGCACATAACAATCATAAAACTCAACGTTTAACATGTTAATCTTTTATAAGACTCATGTTTTAATCTTTATAAAATCATCTTAGATTTGGACAAACTTTTTTATGGTGTTTTGAAACATAATAGAGAAGATTAAAACAAGCAAGATCAAGTATTATACCTAAACCTCTTCAATATCACAACCAAACAACTTTTAAGTCTCCCGAATGATGTTCTTGAGCCTTAGCAGGTGTCTAGGGGTTATATTTCTCATATGGGGGCTGTAGGGGACGATTAGGATTGTGTTGATGAGAAAGATGAGGTTTAAAATTGTTTTTATAGTGGTTTTAAGTCGGTTCCAAAGTGCAGGTCCCGCCGAACTCCCCTCACTCGCATGAACGGCTGTTCGGATTGACAGGGCCCATTTTGGTCGGGCTAGTTCAGCCTATTACATGTTTTGTTCATCTTAATTTTTATTTTGGGCCTTACCAAACCCAACCCCATGTTTTTAGACCCAAACTTTCCTATTGGTTTCTCGGTTACGAGTTTGGTGGCACGTTCAATTTAAATAACGTAATTGCAAAACAGTTTACACATAGTTTCACACAAACACGTAACTGCAAATAAAATCAGCAATCATTTCACAATTATATATTTTATCACTTTACCAATGTTTAGGGTTCGATAATCATGTATGTAGTCTGGTAATTCCTCGAATTACCTTCTTATGCAGTTATTAACCTATAATTATGCAACGTGTGACTCACCTAACTAACCCTAGTTAAGTAACATGTTGTGATGTAAGTAAAAGTTAACTAGAGTTTGGTTCAAGTATGAATCTGAAAATGCGTGGTATCACAACATACAAAATACGCAGTAATAGTCACGTGCATAAACAATGGCCCCACAAATACATGATATGAGGATCCACAAGTCGGGTGAACACTTTGTATGGTAAACGACAAGAACGTACAACTTACTATGTCCTTGATAATCATAGGGCATGTATTTTCGGGACAGTAGTTACCTCACTGTTCTGCTTTCCTAGACCACATATCCAGTTATCAGGTGAGTTCTCACTGCCCCTTTTTATTGTTTTCATTCTTTTGGGGGAAAACATGCGTACAAGTGCAGTTACACTTTGACAATTGTGTGAACATGAGACATAAAAATTAGAGTACTCAAAAGCCCTTGTGTCATATTTCATACTGTAACCATTAGCTATGGACTTAGCCAAGGAATACTAGAATAGATCTATTGGGTTGACACCCCCACTCTTGGTTGGTAACTCTAACCGGATTGCTGTTATCAAAAGAGTGCTCGTATTTCACATGTATTCATTGTCTTTAGTGTACAATGGGCGAGGCATAACACGTCAAGGTTTGATTATGGGCTCATGGCAGTCACATAACGATCATTATCATAGCTAGGCAATAGTCCAGTCTACCATGGTTTTCATATACAACAAAACCTATGATCTCACCAACTTTATTGTTGACATATTTCGTCGTCTTTTAATGTATCTAAAAATATGAATTTGATGCTTGCGTTACTCTTGTGCTTGATAACCTTTCGAGGTTACATCTTGTGTTTCCGCCTAGGTAGGGTGTGACACAACGTTCATCCATTCTTCAACACACCTTGTGCTAGTATTCCAAACCCTCTATTTAGGAGTCGTGTACCCAACAAAGAAACCTTCTATGGCTTTTTCACCCAATTTCTTGTTGTGGATCGTCATGGTACAAGGAGCACCAAAGGGTTCAAGGAATTCAAGATTGAGTTTGCAAAGGTTGAGGAATTCATAGCTGGTCTTCCCAAACTTCTTCACTGTTAGGACTCTGTTTAGTGTATAACAAGCACAATGTATGACTTCATTCCAGAACAACACAGGGAGTTTCGAGTCAGCTAACATAATCCTAGCAGCCTTAATTAAGGTCCGATTTTTCCTTTCCATTACACCGTTCTACTACGGGGTATAAGGCGCACTGATTTCATGATGGATACAGCGTTCAGAAAAAAAATCTTCCATTGCTTGATTCTTGAATTCAGTCCAGTTATACAGAGATTCGAGCTTACGGAGCAGAACTTGCTGATTCCCAAATGTCTCACTCTTTTGTTGACACAGAGTTGATCTTCTTATTGGTGTGGATCTCCATAGTTCCTTTTCATCTTCACTGGACTGAACAAATCCATATGAAGTGTTTCAAGCGGAGTAGACACAGAGTTGATCTTCTTATTGGTGTGAGACTTCTTCTTCTGTTTTCCCTTCATGCAGCTAACACAGATGTTGTTGAGATGAAATTGTTTGACTGAGACACCCTCTACTAGACCATTCTTGACTAACTGGTTCATTTTCTTGATGTGGATGAGTCCCATACGTCTATGCCACATTATGGACTCCTTCACAGTAGCTTTAGACAAAAAGAAAGCAACCTAGCAGACTTTGTAATTTCTTGGCTCATATCCAAAACATATAAGTTGTTAACATTTGGAGCTAACATTATAACCCACATCTTCGGTATCACAAATCCCAGTTTCAGAATGAAACAAGTAGTATTGTTGAAAATGATAGAAAACTTCTTTTCATATATTTGGGATACACTCTACAAGTTATGATTGATCTATTTTACATAATGAATCCGATAAAAAATAATCATCGCATTTGACATACAACCTTACTTCGTTATATAACCCCCTTTATTTCAAGCAAAATCAACATATCCTCCATTGATGTTCTTGATAGTGAATAGGAGCGATAAGTCACAAGTCATGTGCCCGGATGCTCCACTATCAATAATCCAAAGACTGCTAATAGGCCTTATGGAAACACCCTGCACGAACATTCAAAGATTAGTTAGAATGGGGGACCCAAGCCTTTACGATCGTAAATCGTCCATAGCATCAAGCATAGGGATTTCCATGCACTCGCCTAATGGTGTGGAAGATGCACGCATAGCAACTAGAGCTTGTGAAAGTCTACTTGAACTGCTAGAACTTTCAGACTTAGATTCAGTTGCTTTCAATCACCAAACTTGTTCAGGCTTAACCTTGGGAGGCTTTGGCTTGACCACTTTGGATGGTGTCTTAGGTTGACTTTTCAAGCTCACTCTTTGTTTTGCCTAAACAATTTCCTTTTACTTACCCTTAGCCCCCCCCCCCCTATATGATGATTTCTTTAGGTTTGCCTTTTGGGTGTTGACCTTGGCAGGCTTTAATGATATACCCTCACCATTTTTTGTTTGCCTTTGTCTTGCTTAGGAATCACCTTAGCAACTTGCTTTGGTGATTCAGACGCTTTGTTGGATGAGAGTTTGTAGTTCTCAACAGTGTAACCCCTTCAAGGTCTCATATATGGATAATTTGATACTATGTGCCTAGCATCTTGGAAATCATAACATGTTCTCAATTCTTGTGGATTTTGAGAAACATGATTAGACTACCGAGGAGAGTGCACAGCAGACTTGCAACAGGAACTAGTCTTAGACTTAGAGGAACTAGCCTCATGATCGTGTGACCTGGATGACAACTTTCTTTGATCTTTCTGCTTAAAGTAAGGAAGATTGGAAACGTTTTCGAAATGTTTCACTGGGTCAGTTCTAGTTGACCTTACAAACTGCACTGGTTTTGGTAAGTACGCAGGACTGGTCCAGCGGATGTCATGGTGTTTGGAATAATGAGGAATTCTAACTTTCTTCTTGGGAATAGGTGGTGGCTGCTTTACCTGACTAGCTTGTCCACCCTCACTGCTGGTCTTTTTTAATTCCGCTTCTTTAGCACTATAACATTTAAAATCTTTATCCACATTCTTGATTGGAAATTCCTTATCAAAAAGACTTTTATAGAATCTTTGACCATGTAATATAGACAAGAGTCACAAGTTGACCCATCATCATCCTCATCAGATTCGGAATCAGAATCAGAATCAGGATCACACGCTATATGATTTTCAAGCGGGATCCTGTGTTTCTTTTTCGGAAGACCCAGACCTGGCTTACGGTCCTCATCATCACTGAGTTCATAATCTGTTTCGATTAAGAAGCATTTATCATCTTTGACAATTTCTACTTTCTTGAATTCAGTCGGGTCAGGAACTAGGGGAGTTAAGACCTGAAACTATGTGACCTCAGTCTCATCTGGTTCTTTGGAATAATTTGCACTCATGGGAGGAGGAATAGTTTTATAAACTATACCATTCGTGCTCTTTTTAGTTATGTGATCTAGCACATATTTGGAATTCGAATAACTGTCAACCTTCTTTTTGATTGCCTCGTAATAATACTGAGTTGCTGCCAGATTTCTTTTAGTTTGTGTTAAGTCAGTAACATAGTTATTGATTGCATCTTGTTTGTTAAGAATGGTTCTTTTTAGTTCACTCACATCCTTTTTCAGCAACATTACTGCTTCTTAAACTCTTTTTCATTTCCTTTTAAGGCAGTATTAGCATCAGTGAACGATCGAAGATCACATAGCAAACCGGTACTGTTTTCTTTGATCGATTCAATATGGGCTTTCAACTCAATACACTTAGCACAATTTGGTGTTTCATATGAACTAACCTAGTTGTCTTGAATATTGCCCATAAAAGCATAGCGAGAAGATGAACCATCAGTAGAGAAGAATTTGTAATAATCCACAGTCGACTCTACTAGATCTTGTACCAAAAAGGGTTTGTTATTGGTCAAGAAATCAACTTCTACTAGTAATTGATCAACATCATCATCTAGTGAATCTACATTGCTCTCTGAAGATCCAGACTGTTGACTTGCCGATTCTTCTGAACTCTCATCGTCACTCGAACTTTCATCTGAAGAAGATGATCCTGATCCTTCCCGTTGGGCATCTTTGTTAATTTCAACATAACATGCTGCACCTCCAACATTCACTTGTCCATTCCCTCCTAGCTGAATATTCCAGTCAACCCCTTCATCAGCTTGCACAACCATAGCATGTACCTAGTTGTTGGCTTGTGGTGCGGGCTCTAGCAATGGCTTGTTCACAGGTATAATAGCACGTTCCTGATTTGGAACATGTGCTTGCTACTACTGAGGTCGGTGCTGGAAAGGTTTTGCTGCTTTTGACCTCGGTTCGCTATGAATGAATACTGATTTTCTTGCTGGATTGGCTTGTCGCACTCTCTCTTGAAGTGCCAATGTACTCCACAGTTAAAGCACATGACCTTCTGCTTGTTAAAACCATACTTCGTATTCTTGTTTGTCTGCCAATCAATGCGACCGGTGTCTCCATAAAGTCTTTAGCACGTCTCACCACACTTGTGAAATGTCACTTTATATTCATCAGTTCCATTTCATCTTTGTCGACTTGATCATAGTCTTCTTTCATCAGGTTGACATTGCCGATGTTCCCCACCACTAAGTCATTGTATGCTGTAACAAATGCTGACAATATTGCAACATGGTGCTTCGTAACCTCTAATGTCACATTCCCAAAATTATTCATTAAGGGTTGTGCCATCATAGTGTTTAAAGAAACATAGGTTGAGTGTTGGGGGTGGAAGTGTTGGGATGAACATAAGTGTTTGAAGGTTGTCGTGGAATTAGGAATTAAGTGGTAGAAGTGGATGGTGAAGGTGTATAATGATAAGCACTTGAATACTGTAACATGGGAGCGGGAGTTGAGGCTTGAACAATTTGAGGTGGTGTATTGCAGGCAAATGGGTCGTTGACAACATATGACACAAATGTTGTATGAGGTCGGGAACTCGTAGTGATTGCAGAGGTTGCTCGAGTGAGCTGCATGATAAAGTTCAGGATTCTGCGGCAGTGGAACCCTCTTTGTTTTCCTTGACTCCTCAATCTCTCTATTTTCCAGTTTCAACAAACAATCACCAATAGGTAGAGTTTTGTACGGACCCATCTCCTTCATTACATCAACATAATGCATCCATTGCGATGGGAGTGCATCTTGAAAATGTTCAATTAACTCAAAAGAGGTATATTTAAAGTCAAACTTACGAAGTTCACTCATGACATGATAGTATCATGATTGTATGTCTCTAAGTGTCTCTTGTCCATTATGGTTGAATGCTTCTAATTCCTTCCTCACCTGATCCTGCCTAATCTTGAACTCCCTCTCATTTCCTTCACATCTCTGCTTCAATAATGCCTAAAGATCATAAGCCTTCTCGCATACTTCGTACTGATACAGAATGTCCTTTGGCAATGCCTGTGTCAAAATAGATAACGCCTTCCTTTCATTCTTATAGTTCTTCTTCTTGTCATCACTTATATGTGAGACATCCACTGGTATGTATGAATTCTCTTGTAGCGTCCTTACAAGCTGATGCTCTACCCAATACCAAATTTTTGCATCTATCCCTTTGATATGCCTCTGTATTCTCCCTTTCCACGATGGATATTCACTCATAGGTTCCATCAGCTTGGGAGCCTTGTTGCTGCGACCCATCTAATTGTCACTGTTCATCATTTGATGCACGCTCTGAACTTAGCTTGTCGCAGAACCATAGCCTAGGAATTTGACGACATGGGTATTTGCTGCTGAGGTGGGGAACAAAATGGACAATAAGGTGTGACAACATTCGCTTGCTGTGGAGGGTCATATCATTAGCAACGACAAAAGGATGTTGGACTTGGGGGTCGGTTGTTGCTGAATATGCTCGGGACGGATAACATGGGTGAGGTAGTTCTAACTCATGATGATTGGAATGATATTAGATGAATAAATGGTGATTTGAAAAAAAAAACGGACAAAATCAAACTTGAAACTGGTCAAAATTTGACTAACATTGATAGTCACATGTATGTGGAAAATAACACACGTATGAGAATGGTTAACACACGTAAGTCAATGGTTACCACACGTATAAGACTACTTTAACACATGTATGAAACATAAGATGTATGAACAAAGCACTTGTATGAGAACACATGTATGGACTAATACACGTATGTGAGATAGGCGTATGATAAGACACAGGTATGAACTTGATACGTGTGGGTTATGATGGTTTTGAACTGATACATGTGAAAATGTGATGGTTATGAGGGTGATAGGTGTAAACAGGTGACAAGTATGAAGCTGATATGTGTAACAAATCACACGTATGGGCTGATACGTGTATGAAAGGCATGCATATGAACTAATACATGTCAACAGTTTAGGCGTATGGCAGCAAAAACACAAGTATGAGTGTTCTTCATGGTGAAATTGAAAATTTGGGTGAAAATGGGTATTTAGATGATCAGATGACTAGGTTATGTGTAGGGAAAGATTCCTAACAAGATTCAAATGCCCAAATTGAAACAAAACCAACAAATATAATCTAAATTATCAAAAACTATGAAGAACACAAACCTTATAGGTTTCATGCAAATTCTCAGATATGATTCAAATTAAAGTTGTTTAACACCTAATTTTGATTCAATAAGTTTGCAAAACACTTTCATAAGATGAACAACGATCAGATCATCAAAAACAATTCATGTTAATGATTTCAAGCCAAAAACCATGATGAATATAAACTTGAAGTTTTTCCTAAAAAACCTATATCTGATCTGTTTTGATTAAAATTATATTTGGTTTTGATCAAAAACAGTTTCTAAGCATGAATCCACAATAAAATCCTCAAAACATCATACACACTGAAAAATCTAAAAAAACTATTAAAGAAACAACGAGTATAACGACCGTTAAAGATAACTGCCGAGGGTTAGATACTCGTGTTAGCTCAGGAATAATCCTTCGCTCACTCCAATGGTGAGAACGTAACCCAAGAATGTAACAAGTAAATGTGTGTGTGTGTGTTCAAAGTAAGAACACGAAAATGTAAGTGGTTCGGTCTTTAATGACCTACGTCCACTATGAGAGTCGAATAATATTACCTTGCAGATTACAAAGTTATTACAAAGATTATATCTATTCTAGCTCTTGCATGAAGGTGATTGTTTTTTCGGATCTTTTGCAAAGGAGATGAAGTCTTATATTTATAGGAGAGATTATGGGCTATGGGAGACGGCCCGTAAAGTCTTGTAGTTGGTCTGGGCCTTAGTCAGGCCCAAATGCCTTTGACCCATAGTGGGAGCATGGGAACTGTCATGTTGTTGTCCTTGTGTCAGGGGTTGTTGGGCCACCCCTGACACGTGCTGTCATCTGATTGGCGCAGAGTACGCCCTGGTTCTGACCGGATCTCCTTCATTCCTTAATGTCCGTACATCCTCGTATTGCAAGATGTTAGTCGAATATATTGGCGCGTTATTCCACGCGCTAGTGGCTATTTATGTTGCTGGCGTCGTTCCCTTAAAGTATTGTCCTACAAGTCTTTGGTCTGATTTTTTGGGATAGTGCCATAATCCTAAGCAGGATTAGGTACCCCATCCCTTCAAGTCCCCCCAGTCTAGTGCTTCTCTTGGTCTTGCGAAAAGAGTTGGTGGATCACTAGACTATATTAGTGCTTTATCTCCGAGGCTATTGTATGCCAAACACGTGTTTGAGAGTAAGGGGTGTTCAGATTACTTCTCATGTGGAGAAAGGACTTCCTCATGTTACGTTAACTTATCGCAAGGCTGTGATGTTTGGGGCATGTTTCTGAAAAAGAAACTATGCAGAGAACGTATTTTTAAGTTGTGCGTCAACTTATCGCAGGGCTGCGATGCTTGGGGCATGTTTCTGAGAAGAAACAATGCAGAGACCGTATTTTTAAGTTGTACATCAACTTATAGCAGGGTTGCGATGCTTGTAGCATGTTTCTAAAAAGACACTATGCGGAGAACCTATTTTTAATTCTACGTCGACTTATCTCAGGGCTGCAATGTTTGGAACATGTTCTGAAAAGAATCTATGTGGAGAACGTATTTTTAGTTTTACGTCAACATATCGCAGGGTTGTGACATTTGGAGCATGTTTCTGAAAAGAAACTATGCGGAGAACGTATTCTTAATTTTACGTCAACTTATCGCAGGGTTGTGACGTGTCTATATTATTATAATAGATAATATGCAGTTGTATGCATTAACTCTTGTTAATGGTTAAAAATAAATGCGCCAGAAGTTTGAAAAAGTTGCAATAACTTTTGTGTGTCTTCGAGGAGCTGTATGCAGAAATCGAGAGGTCGTCTGGCAGGTGTGTCAGACACCAGGGTGCATGTCTATCATAATGAAAGCTGATGTTTGACAGTTTTAGAAGAAATTTATTCTTATGTCAGGCGCGTGTCGGCCAAGCGCGCGTGTGGGTCTGACACAGAAAAAGGGTGGGACACGTGTCTTGCTGTGGCAGGTTTGGAGCCTGAACCGTCGTACACGTTTTCTCCCCCTTTTTCACTGCATTAATTGCAATGTGTATATATATGGGTTACCCCTCACCTCTCTCTTCACACTTTCAAAAATTTCTCCACTTTTTCTCTCATTGTTTGCTTCCTCCGGCGATCTAAGTGTCTTCTCCGGCAAGATATCTAGTTTCCGGCGTGTTGTAAAAAGTTCGTATTTACAGACCCATGTAAGAGGGTTCATCTACTCCTGTAGATATGACCGATAAAGTGAAACCTCCACCGAAGTTGCTGAATAATACCACTATTAGTTGGGCCTAGAAGGGTTTTGAGGAATTCTACAAAAACATGGAGATGGACCCTTCTTGGGAGGTTGAGTGGCCCGGCCCTAGTAGTACTACAATGTCATACCCTCCTGGTAAGATTACTATGTATGCTGCTCACTTTTAGTTGTGCGGATTTTCTTTACCGGCCACCAAGTTCCAGGTAGATACCTTGGTTGAATACGCTATTCACATTACCCAACTCAGTGGGTTCAGAATGTTGAGACTTGTCCACTTTGAGGCTTGCTGTAGAGCCATGGACATTGAATCCACTTTTGAAAAGTTTAATGTCTACTATGTGTTGGTCCAGTCCCAATCTTGGTTTAACTTTGACCTCAGGTCTCGAATGCCCCCAATGGGTACTGATGCTCCCAAGTCGTTGTACGACTGGAAGGAAAAGTTTCTCTACATTAAACGTGGGGTTGTTCCAGTGGCCATGCCCTGGAAAGTTCTTGGGGAACGTCAGAGGGTGCCTGATCGCGAGGTCATGGAGGGTTACGCGGACCAGGAGTGGTTTGTTAAGTTGACCAGCAATGCGCCTCCATATGACGTCCATACTTGCCAGGAGGCGATATTGGTACATCTTGGTATGAGTCGGTTGCGTCTGGTTGCTGGGCTGGAGACATCATTGCGCCCTAAACGTATGACTTATCTACCTTATTGAGTGTCAATAGTTGTAATTTGGGCTCTTATGTCTCTTAACTGTTGCGCGAGTATTACGAAGTTGGAGGCTTTTTTGCAATGCGGGAAGGAGCGTATCAAGTGGAGAGCACCTCCTGCTGACCGCCCTTCGCGAGTTGACGATACGATTGGAAGGTTTTATATGCCCAACTTGGTTAGTGCGCCGAGTCATTTCCGCGCTACTGGTGAGATTCCCCTTAATCCTAATCCTGTGTCGTATGTAGTGATGGGTGAAATTCCCATTGTGAATATTTCACACGATGAGGAGTCAACTGGGTCATCAAATGACTTTGTTTACCCTACACGTCCATGCGGGGTGTCTGTTCCTCGAGGGCGTTGGAAGACAACGCCCGTGAGATCTGGGGTAAGGCTTCCGCATGGTAGGGTTGATTGTGTTAAGGTTTTTTATCAAGCCCATTTGAGTGCAGTGGGTGAAGGGCCGTTGTTTGGTCAAAAGGATAAGTGAAAAGAGAGCTCGTCTTCCGTTCTTAATGTTGCGGAGACTCCTGAAGAGCCTCATAAGAAGAAGAGGAAACTCAAGAATGTTGTTGATTAGGTTGTGAAGCCTACGGGTGGTGATGGTGGTAGCGGTGTGAAGGCTGGGCCTACACTGAGTGTGGAGAAGAGGGCTAAGGGGCCGCATGTATCGAATTCTTTTAACATCACCCCGCCCCCTCAGCATGATCCTGTCCTTCAAAAAATTGCGAAGAAGACACCAGGTACTTGTACTGCTGCTTGACACTTTGAATGTGCCTTTATGTTGTATTTATTTTTTTACTCTTGCATAGCAACAAGCCCCAAGATAGTTCGTACTCCTCTTACTCTTACTGAGTAAGAGATTGCTCAGAAGGGCATGGCTGAGAAGCTTGTGCATGGTGAGAAGGAGAAAGCTGAAGAGGAGGCCCGTCTCCACAAAGAAAAAGAACTCCAAGCTGAGGCTGCTAAGCTTCAAGTTGAGAAAGAAGCTGCTAAGAAAGAGATTGCTGAGAAAGAGCTTGCTGCAAAGTAGGCTGCGGATAAAGAGGCTGCTGAGAAGCAACGTGCAGAGAGGGAGCTTGCCGAGAAGCAAGCTGCTGAAAAGCGAGCTGTAAAGCAGGAAGCTGCGGGGAGAGCGAAGGCCACTGCTTCTTTTGAGAAGGGCTTAGGTAAAAATCCCATTTCTGAGGTTGCACCATCTGGCGGTGCTACAAAGGATAATCCGGCAGGCGCAAAGACTCCCACTTACTCCCGGGGTGATAAAATTTTTAACCCCCACTGGAGTATACGGGAGAATTCTCGTTTTTCCAGCGCTCTTTCGGCGGAAGAATTTGTTTCGCACGCTATCCCCCACAAAGAAAGAGACTAGCAAGACAGTTTGGATAGGTCACAGGTGATCTCAGATCTGTGTGTTGGTTCGGCTCTACAAATGGCTGAGCTTGATTCTATTAGGCGTCAGGATGTTCAACTACAACATGATACTGCTGAAGTTGCCCACGCCAAGGTGAACCTAGCGCAGGAGAAGGAGCGGCTCCGGAAATCGGAGAAAAAGTTGAAATCTGAAATTGACCGTTACCGGGTTGCGCTCATGAAGCCGAGGATGAGGTGAAAAAGTTGAAGGTTAAATAGGCAGCGCAACAAAAAGGTGGACGGAGTCATGCAACCGCACCAATGCGGAGCGAATAAAGGAGCCGGACAAGATGCAGTTATTGAAAAATGAAAATTCTCAACTAATTGATGCTGCTGAGGGTCACGCTAAGGCTCTAGAAGAGCTAAATTCGAAAGTGGCGGATGCACGTTCCGAGCCTCACAATAAAGATCAAGAACTAGTTGTTGCAACTTCCCGTCTCTCCGCTTTGTAAAATGAAAAAGCTGATTGGCTAAGGAGAAGGAACAACTTCTTGCGGAAAAGGCCTTCGCCGATCAAGCTTGTGCCGCTGCCACTACTGAGGCTGAGAACGCGGAGGCTTGAAGCTCATGCAGCGCAGGCATGGTTGAATGAAGCTGCAAAGTGGATGATGACCGATGGTATCACCGGGGTGAGTCATCTTCCTAATATTTTCATCGTGACCTGTTACTTGTTTTGTGGTTAACACATGAATTTTTTTTTGCAGCTTTTCAAGCGCATTTGGAATGAGCCAAAACTCAGTGATCAAGTTGCTGCGATAGTTGCTGCTGCCCGGGCTATTGGTGAAGTGGAAGGGTTTGATACTGGGTTCCACCACGCCCCAAATCGAGGTCATATCATGCAAGGTGAACATTATGGCAAACCTCGTGAGGATGAACTTAAAGAACAGCTTGTGTTGTTCGCGCAGATTAAGTTTCCTATCCTCGGCGTGGTGGATGAGTGTAATAAGTTTGAAGACCCTATCACTGCTTTCCGTTACTTTATTGCTGAATCAGACCGTATGTGCAGAAGCAAAGAAGCAGGCAGAGGCAGCAGAAGCCCAGAGATTGGAGCAGGAGTGTAAGGCCGCTTTGGATGCGGCAGCTGGAATGGGTACGTCTGGCGCGACCCGTGAAGATGATGAGGAGCAGAAGTTGGATTATGAGGGATCCGAATTATGTTGTTTATGTTTTAACTTGTATTGAAGCTTTTTGTACTTTGACTATCGGGTTTTTAAATCCTATGCAGAATGAAATATGTTTGTTATATCTGTTCGTTCTTACGCAATTTCTATTTTCTTATTTAACCAAGTCGTCACACGGTGTGTAAGTAGAAAGTAGCGCATCCGTCTAACTTTGTGGTCCGGTGTAAAGTCTAAATACTTTTGCCTTGAAGACAATAGTGTAACGTAACTTGTGCTTTTAGACCGACTTATGCGTTAAAAACCCTGTCTTGCAGACTGTAGCCGGGCGCATGTCTCCATGCGCAGCTTGATCGTCCGACAGATATACCAACCTTGTCTTGAAGACTATAGTCCTGTGTATGTGGCAATGCACAACATCTAAGTCCGACATTCGGTAAGCATGCCTTGAAGACCGTAGAGCGGTATTTGCTCGCATACGCGGGTAGTAAGTCCGACGTAGGTGTTAGATTAGTCTTGAAGACCGTGGCACGGAAAAACAAGTAGAATAACAGATATAGGAAACAAAAGTTCATTCATTAAACAAGTACAATGGTGTGGTTAGCTAGAATTACAGACAAATCATAAATAACATGCGCGTAGCTATGCTGCGTTCCAAGATCGCGCGATAGGTGTTCCATCTAGAATTTCCAGCGTATACGCGTCCTTTCCCAAGACTTCTTGGATTTTGTATGGCCATTCCTAGGTTGGAGAGAGTTTCCCTGGTTTTTTCCGCATTGGAAGCCTCATTGTTGCGGAAAACATAATCTCCGATCTTGAACTTGCATTCTTTGACCCGTTGATTTTAGTAGCGCTCCAGTTGTGTCTTGTACCTTTCTTCATCAATTTCCGTGAGATCACGACGCTATTCGAGTAGGTCGAGGTTCAACCGGAGCTCTTTGTCATTGTCTCGTTTGTTTGCCATAAGCACTCTTGCGGAAGGGCAGTCGATTTCGGCGGGTATGACTGCCTCGGAACCATGTGTCAGACTAAACGTAGTTACGCCATACCTTGTCTTGGTTAGGGTGCGGTTTGCACATAAAACATGCGGGAGTTCGTCCACCCAACCGGTGCGCATGATTTCGAGTTGTGTTTTGATGCCCTCCACAATACTTCTATTTGCTCGTTTGACTTGACCGTTGCCTTGTGGATGCGCGACTGAGGTAAAGATTTGTTGAACACCAAGTTGTGCCAACCATTCTTGTAACATTTGGTCTGTGAATTGCGTACCGTTATCGCTCACAATTTGAATTGGAAGTCCAAATATGCAAATGATCAATTCCCAAATGAATTTCTTAACATGTGCCCCGTCGATTTTGGCGAGAGGTTTTACCTCAATCCATTTAGTGAAGTAGTCAATGGCAACGATGAGGAACTTAACATTTCCTGGCGCTGTTGGGAATGGGCCAACCAGATCAATTGCCCATTTTTGGAAGGGCCAGCTGGCCGTGACAGGCACCAGATCGTTTTTAGGGGGTAATGTATTTGGTGCGTGACGCTGGCAGTTATCGCACTTGCGGAGTTCTTTGACAGCTTCCAAATGCATTCCTGGCTAATAATAACCGGTGTTCATTAGCTTCGCGGCTACCATTCTGGGCCCCGTGTGCAAGCCACATATTCCATCATGAATGTCTCGTATTAGGAAGGACGCGTCCGCCGAATTGAAGCAGCGGAGCAGGGGCCCTAGGTAAGATCGGCGGTAAAGTACTCCATCGATCAGCTGATAATGGAGAGCCTTGTATTGAATCTTCGGGCTACTAGTTTATTGTCAGGTAAGTGACCGGAAGATAAGTAGGCTTTAATTGGCGTCATCCAGGATGCATTGCCTGTTTGGATGACGTTTACTTGTCTGAGCGGGACGAAAGGCTGACCTAGGACTTCTATGCGAACCTCTTTAGCCATGTGGTCGAAGACAGTTGAAGCCATATTACTAAGTGCGTCCTCCGGTTTGTTTTCACTGCGCCTAATGTGGATGACAGTACAAGAATCGAACCGACGTATGAGTTGCTTAGCTTGCTCCAGATATAAGGTCATTGTCTTGTCGCGTGCGTCGTACTTTTCGTGGATTTGTCCCGCGACAACTAGTGTGCCTCGACGTGCTTGGCCCCCATTTTTCGGTGATGCGAAGGCCTGCCAGCAACGCTTCGTATTCCGCCTCGTTATTTTTACTTTTGAAATCCAGGCGGGTGGCGTATGTGAGCTCGTGTTTATCTGGGCTGATGAGGCGGAGACCTGCGTTGGAACCATCATCATTAGAGGCCCCATCCGTGATGAGGGACCATTTCTGCATGGGTCGTTAGTGTGTGCAGGGGACTGTTTAGCTATGCATTCTTGCACTTTGTCTGGAGGTATCTCCGTTGTAAAATCAGCAAGTACGTGTCCTTTTATCGCGGGTCTGGGCTTGTAGTAGATTATGTGCTCCCCGAGCTCAATAGCCCATTTGGCAAGGCGACCCAGCAACTCTGGCTTGCAAAGTACGTCACTAAATCTGTAGTCCGTGAGGACGTTAATGGGATGACCTTAAAGGCACCTGCGCTGCCTTCGGGATGCGTGGACTAGCGCGAGAACCAGCTTTTCCATTATTGTGTATCTAGTCTCCGCATCTAGGAGAGTGCGGCTGATGTAATAAATAGGAGTTTGAACCCCCTTGCGCTCTACCAGGAGAACTTCACTTACCGCCCGCTCTGTTACGGATAGGTATAGAATTAGTGGATATTTTGGCAGGGGCGCTGTCAGAGTTGGGAGGTTTATTAAGCACTGTTTCATTTCTTGAAAGGTTGTCTCCGCTTCGGGTGTCCATCGGAAGTTGCTCTTCTTTAAACAATTCTTCAAAGTATCCACAAATGGAAAGGACTTTGAATCGTAGTTTGATAATAAGCGATTGAGGGCCACTAAGCGACCCATTAACGTTTGTACTTCCTTGATTGATGCGGGTGAAGGCATCCGCTCGATTTCTTGAACTTTCTCGGGATTGGCGCGGAAACAATCCCGTGTGACAATTACCCCGAGAAATTTGCCTTCCTCCAAGCCGAAAGAGCATTTGCTGTGATTGAGTTTCATGCGCACAACGCATAGTTGGTCGAAAGTTATTTTTGATGTCCCGCAGCATGTCTGACTCATCCCTGCTTTTTATTACAAGGTCATCGACATAAACCTCAAGCCTTATGGCAATTTCTTTGATAAAGGCAGTGTCCATAAGACGTTGATAGGTTGCGCCTGCGTTTTTCAGTCCGAAAGGCATTTTGGTGTAACAGAATGTGCCCATGTCTGTGCGGAATGCTGTCTTGTCTTCGTCATCTTTTGCCATTTGGATTTGGTGGTAGCCCTTAAATGTGTCCAGGAAGCACTTGAAGCGATAAGAGGCTAAGGAGTCGACCTTTAAGTCTATCTTCGGTGACTTGCTCATTCATGGCCTTTGTTTTCTCAGGACCCATGCTCCGCTTCTTTTGGACAATCGGCTCTACATATCGATATACGTTGAGTTTGTGTTTCGTGATTTCCCGCGGCACCCCAACCATATCCAATGGTTGCCATGCGTAAACGTCCATGTTGATAATTAGTAACTATTTGAGATGATTGCGAATAGTATCCGAGATTACATGGCCAATGACCACCGTTTCCTCCGGAAATTTAGGGTTTAAAACCCATTTTTCCGGCTCAGTGCGGGTGTCAGTTTTGACCATCTTTGGGGGTTTGACGTTGTCTGCCGTGTGACAATCTTTATTTCCCTGGATGAATGTGACGCCTATTCTGGTTGGAAAACCAACCATGCCATGCGCGGTGGAGGCGTTGGCATTAAAGCGCGCAATGCCGTCGCGGCTTAGTAGGATGTCATGATGGGAGGTGGTTGGCAAAACCATGAAGTCACACATTTCAGTGCACTCATGTTTGCCTTCCGCCATCGTGACGGGCATTGAAATCATACCGCGAGGCATAAAGGTTTCATGGATGAAGCCGGAGATTGGCTCAGCGACTGGTACAAGTTTGGCTTTGTCCTCTTCGTCCAACTGTTGGAAACACTGGTCATCCATGATGTCAGTACTGCTTCCGCCGTCTAAGACCATATATCGCGTACGATAATGTCCAAAAACGGCGGCGATAACCAGTGGTGCGGTGGAGAATGTGCCACCACGGACTTTTGGGAGGAGAACGTCGGCCTCCTTCCAAGAGTCATCTTTCTGCTGCGCGCAGGAGCGCTTTCCGTGGCCATATTACATTGGTGGCATGGAGCAGTTGTGATCATGTGAGTGTTGAGGTCGCGGATTTTCTTACGCGACCCTTCGGCTTGGTTGTCATCACCATTGTGTCCCTGCGCAGCGCGGTAGACATTCTTGACCAGATTTCCGAGATGGCCTGATTTTAATGTGGACTCGATGTCCTTCTTTAGACTGTAACAGTTGTCTGTGAAATGGCCGAAGTCATTGTGATACTAGCAAAATTTGCTCATTTCCGCATTTTTTTGTTTACCAGGGGCTTAGGTTCCTTGAGTGTCACTTGCTCCATCTTGAGGATTGGAGACGGAGTTTTGGCCAGCGGCGTCCAATCCTGATTCTTTTTGGAGTGACCGCACTGGTCTCGCATTTTCTTGTTGGAGAGGAATTGATGGACGTCGTATGAGGGGGAGTACTTTCTCTCCTCTGCGGAGCTCGAGATTCGAGACCACACGGATTTTCCCTTGTTTTTGTTATTATTATTATGGTGCTGCTGGTGCCTGCAAATCAGTTGGAAAGATTTTTCCGAGGAAGCGTAGATTTTAGCCGAATGGAATAGTTCGTCCCAAGATTCTGGGACGCCATCTTTTCCCGTAAGGCATTTCATCAAGTCATCACTGTGCACGTTTTGAATGAACGTTGCGCGGGTGAGTTCCTTTCAGCACCCTATTTGAAGGGCTTATCTGTTGAAACGGACAATGAAGTCCTCGATGGACTCATTGTCATGACGCTGGCACAAGAGTATACGCGCCATATCTTTCTTGTATTTCCACGGCTACGAAAAGTGATTACCAAACTTGTTGGTGAGATCGTCAAAGTCAGTAATGCTCCCCGTGGGGAGATTATCAAACCAGACTCTTGCAGCGCCAGTCAGTGTTTGTGCGAACATGTGGCACCAAACCTGAACTAGCCACAGCACAGAACCCCCCGCGCATTCAAATTCATGAATGTGGTCATTAGGGTCTCGCAGGCCATCGTACTTGCCGATGTTGCTGGGGAGTTTTGCTTTTTTCAGGATTTTTGCCAACGCTATGGTGGCACGAATTTGGATTTCTCTGTGAACGACTTCGATCTGTATGGTTGGACCAAGTCGTCGTCCACGTGTTTGTTGCCTGTGGAATGTGAACGACGAGTGTGACTCGGTTCACTGTGATCCTCACTGCTGGACGATTCGTAGCCGTCAGATTCGTCACGTGACTTTGCGTAGCCCCGAGCCCCAGCGTTTCCGTTGGGCTCCCCGCTACGATTGTCATGTCGACCTTCAGTTGCTTTCTTTTTATGACTCTTTTTGGTCGTAGAGTCGTAAGTTAGGGTTTTACCCTTCTTTTTCACCAGTTTCATCACCATCCATTGGTACTTGGCGGTACTCTTAGCATTTTGACGAAGGAGCCACTCGTTGGGGTCCTGCTCCGAACTGTTGCCTCTATCCTCCTCGCTGTCCACCTCTTGTACCTGGAAAACTGGTGTCTGAGTACGTGAGGTGGTCTGTTTGGTGATAGTAGCTGGTGTTCCGACATTTCCTAGGAGTTGAACGTCAACGTCCCCAGCTGGGTTTGTAACAGAGTTGTTTGGGTTGGCTTCAGCCATGGGTTGGGTAAAAGATGGAAAAGGAGTATGTTCTAGCCAATATGGATGGTGCAAATGAAGAAACAACGAGTATAACGACCGTTAAAGATAACTGCCGAGGGTTAGATACTCGTGTTAGCTCAGGAATAATCCTTCACTCACTCCAATTGTGATAACGTAACCCAAGAACGTAACAAGTAAATGTGTGTATGTGTGTGTTGAAAGTAAGAACACGAGAATGTAAGTGGTTCGGTCTTTAATTACCTACGTCCATTGTGAGAGCCGAATAATATTACCTTGAAGATTACAAAGTTAGTACAAAGATTATGTCTATTCTAGCTCTTGCATGAAGGTGATTATTTTTTCGGATCATTTGCAAAGGAGATGAAGTCTTCTATTTATAGGAGAGATTATGGGCCATGGGAGACGGCCCATAAAGTCTTGTAGTTGGTCTAGGCCTTGGTCAGACCCAAATGTTTTTAACCCATAAAAATGGCGGGAGATCAGGTGCCATTAATGATGATGTGAGAGAATGTGGATTCCATCTTACAAGATCTCCATGTGGCAGCATGTGATTGGGCGCAGACGGCGCTTGTGCTGACAACGACGTGGTTGACCTGCTGGTGGCGTATGACAGGACATCTGTAGCAGGTGGACATGCATGGGAACTGTCATGTTGTTGTCCTTGTGCCAGGGGTTGTTGGGCCACCCCTGACACGTGCAGTCATCTGATTGGCGCAGAGTGCACCCTTGTTCTAACCGGATCTCCTTCGTTCCTTAATTTTCGTACATCCTCGTATTGCAAGATGTTAGTGGAATATACTAGCGCGTTATCCCACACGCTATGGTTATTTATGTTGCTGACGTCGTTCCCTTAAAGTATTGTCCTACAAGTCTTTGGTCCGCGGGGTTCAGCCCGCGGCTAGTATCCTTTTGTTGCCGTGATGTTTTATCCCCGAGCTTTTTTGGGATAGTGTCATAATCCTAAGCAGGATTAGGTACCCCATCCCTTCAACCATATTTATGCACCAAACTAGTCAAAACGAGTTTTCAATGAACAATTGCACAAAAACCATTCAGATCTAATGCAAACCACTATAACAACACGCGTGATATGAGCATCGGCTCTTATACCACTAGTAGGATCGATTAGGACAAGATATTAGTACCACGCGCGTAATGGATCAAGGCGGAATCAACGATCTGATTAGTGGCTATAGGTGTATGTTTGGAAGAGAATAATAATATGAGAGCACACACACATTAGGCAGCACCTTGTTAGAGAATAATGCAAAAGTTACAAAAATGATAAGCATAGGGGTATTTATAGGGCTAGCCTCATACGCATACATGCTTAGGCATATGAGACTCATACGTGTGGCACTCCCATGCGTATGAGACTGTCTCATACGCCTAGAGACTTTTTGAAATCCCCAAAATACCCCTAACCTATACAATGCTACCCGAACAACTATTCAACGAGCATAACATGATCCTAAACCCATATCTACGTTAGGGATATGTCCGATGAGTACTACCTAACATAATGTTTGTGTGAATGTAAAAAAAAAACAAAAGATAAATAAGATAAAAAAAAAGCATCATTCTTATTTACATCACACCCAAAACCATGTAACCGTAGCGGTCTATTTATAAACTTATAAAAATTCTTAAAATTTCTATATAAATTTCTTAAAATCTCTTTTATTTCATTACTTTTCTTAAGATTCTTCTCTTACATCTGAATCTTAAAATCTGATTTTGAAAGAACTATCAAATCAACATCATATTTGTGAATCATCGAATTTTGAATATCATATTAATCAAAAGGAACCCATTTGATCCATTTGTACCTGAACCAGTCACCATAATTTCGATGTTTCTGCATACATTTTTTCACAGCTTGCACTCGGCGCGCCACGCCAATATGTTACACTTTAAAGGAACCCATTTGATCCATTTGTACCTGAACCAGTCACCATAATTTCGATGTTTCTGCATACATTTTTTCACAGCTTGCACAGAAAATACTCCATCACCAATGCCAGCCCAAGCCCATTCGTCTGGCCTATTGTGAAGATTCACAATAGGCCAGACGAATGGGCTTGGGCTGGCATTGGTGATGGAGTATTTTCTGTGCAAGCTGTGAAAAAATGTATGCAGAAACATCGAAATTATGGTGACTGGTTCAGGTACAAATGGATCAAATGGGTTCCTTTAAAGTGTAACATATTGGCGTGGCGCGCCGAGATGAACCGTTTACCCACAACTTTGGCTCTAGCTGCGAGGAATGTGTTCGTTAATGATAATGTGTGTTCTCTGTGTAACTTCGGTTTAGAATCTTCAGAGCATTTATTTACAGGATGTGGGTTTTCCAACGGCGTTTGGAGTTCGATAGCTAGTTGGTGTGGTATTGGTAATATCTATGCTTTTGACATCCGTGATTTACTGGAGTGGCACAAGTTCTACAAAGGAGGTAGTCGTGGTAAAGATCTGATTCAAGGCATTATTATTGTTTCCTTTTGGGAGATTTGGTGTGCCCGAAACAAGAAGATATTCAAGAACAAAGAGCCAACAGTTCAAGAGGTGGTGCGTAACATAAAGTCTTCTTCGTTTTTTTGGGTTAAGCATAGAAGTAGAATTAAAGATTTAGATTGGAAAGATTGGGTTGTGTCCCCTCTGTACAGGTTGTAATTGGTTGTTTGGGTGGCGGTCCTTGTTTTGAGGACTTAGCCGTTTTTTGAATGAAAGTTAATGTTCGAAAAAAAAAAAAAAAAAAAAAAAAAATATTAATCAAAGCAAAAGCAATTATTGATGAAGCCAAATAATTGATCGCTTTGCTTTCTTAATTTTTATTATCATTTTTTTCCTGTTACAACGGTCACGATGATAACAATCTAAGGGAAAAAAATCATTATTTTTTCTATAATACAATATTTTATAAATTATTATTAAATATATATTGAAAAGTCTCAAATAAAATCAAGTGTTTTATTTTCTGTAGAGAATGTTGTTTTATGAAGAAAATTTGTATTTGAAGTTTTAAATTCAAATTGATTATTTCTCTGGACGTTATTAAAAAAAAACACACACCTTTAAAAAAAAGGTATTTTTATATTGAGGATTTTGACAATCTATTAATTTTTTAGCAATGTTTTCAGAACAGGACCGGACGTTGAATCAGAGTTGTCACCAGTCCGACCGGTCTGGCCGGCCCAATGAACCGGCCCAAAAGTGGAACCAAAACAAAAAAAAAGAATTAAAAAACCGGTCCCGCCCCGAAACCCGGTCCAACCGGCCAAAACTCCGGTCCAACCGGCGGTTCAACCTCCGGTTCTATACATGACCGGTCCAACTTAGTGATCCGAACCGGCGGGGTTCCGTTTTCTGATCCGACAGGCCGGTCCAGTCCAGGTTTCAAAACCATGCTTTTTAGGGGAGAGTATGATAAGTAATAGTTCATGGCATTATAACCTAATAAGAGCACTCACATCCCATCCACCAAATGTATGTGAGTGTGTCCACCAAATTATATAGGGTGAGTGTAAGTGGTTGTGAGTGGAAGAGAGAGAAAATATTTGGTGGAAGAACTGTTCCACCCTAAATATGAAAAGCTACTGTTCACCCCTATATATATTTTAATATTTTTGTAAGTAGTTGTGAGTGAGGAGAGAGAAAATGGAATGATAAAAGTATGAAAAAATATTATTATTTTAATTAGAAGAGAGAAGATTTAGGGGTGAAGTAGTGATTTTTAGTGTAATTTGACGAATGGGATTTAGTGGATGGGATGTGAATGCTCTAACATTTTTAAAATGGGTTATGGCTTAGGCTAGAGGGTGTGGTCGTGTGGAAATGGGCCTTGAGTCATTCCACACCAATCCACTACACCGTGGCAATCAAAGGGGAATTTCCACCAGCGTTGGGAAAATAGAGAGTATGAGGTGACCTTTCAGGATTCGTCAACGGCCAAGATGATTATTTTATTACCATTTGCTCCCCCAATGGTTGTCTTTTAAATTACACCAAATCACATTTATTTTTTACACTATAAGTAACCTAACATTTCCATGCCATTTTAACCCGAAATTTTATTCTATACTCAAACAACAATCAAGCGAAATGGTGAATTGTAGGAGACACAATGTGTGGACCGAAGTAGAAGAGCTACACCTAACATTAGGGTGGCTAAACGGTAGTCACCCACACTACAGTCTCGAGTACAAATTCTTCAATCCGTTTTTGGGGTTAAGTCCTTTTGGAATTCCGGATTCTCATAGGCAGTCACACAAACCGTAATATTGATCAGCTTAGTTACAAGTTTAGAGACAACAAAACGAAGAGCATACAGTTGAGTCTAGTGGATTACACTATTGATTACTCAGTGGAGTTCGAGTAGATGTCGTCGTGATAAATGCTACAATCGAATTTTATTTAAGTTTTAGTTTATGTGTTTTAAAGTTATGTTGTTTAGCTGTGATGTTTTCTTTTATTTTAAAGTAATGTTTAGTTTTAAATTAAAAATGTTATATTTGTTATCTTTATATACAGAAAAAAAAAAAAACAAGGTGAGGTGGATACCATCTAGCCACCGTCCACGTCATCACCACCCATCCATTTTTTGGCTTTGAGGATAATTATACCAAAAGTGAGGTGAATCTCACATGTTGTTCCATGCCCCTTGGTTTTGATTTCGAAAAAGGGTTTTTTTTTACAGGTTTTTTTTTTTTTTTGCTTTGAGGATAATTATACCAAAATGCGGTGAATCTCACATGTTCCATGCCCCTTGGTTTTGATTTTGAAAAAGGGTTTTTTTTTTTACAGTTTTATTGGGTTTCCTCCTAAATTATTGTATAAACATTATTACCTAGTGAAGATTGATATGATCAGGTATTTCCATTAATGGCGCGATGATAGTACACTGATTCGTAATGATCCAAATTTACCGTTTAACAAATATGAAATAAAAAAGTATGGAAAGTAATAAAGAGGGTATATTTAGCTGACCCTATCAAATTTAGTGGCATTATTCTTGATCTCATAAATTAGAAATATAAAATTTATTGATACCATGGCTTTAAAATATATAAGAAAACCTCTAGTTGATCGGATCTATTATGGTCAAAGGTATTTCAAAAGATGGTAATTATAAAATGAAAGGATGAAAGCGTGAAAGGATGAAAGTGGATAAAAGGTTATTCAATTTCTATATTTTAAATACTTTGCAGGAACAGATACACCTGTTATATCTAATTAAATAATACCTACAACATTGAGTTGGAGTTACAATATTACGTTTACGGTAGCCTTTTTAACCGTTAGTGTAAAAAATACATTTTTTTTTTACTTCGACTTTCATTAAAACACGATGAGTCCTCAAAGTGAGGGCTGCCAAATCAAAACACCCAACTTACAACATATATAAAGGAGTGACAACCCACTCGTTCCATGATACATCTTTGAACCTACTTCTATGTTTCACCCAAAATAACAAAAACGACTTGACACTAGAAACTGCCTCGTGTACCTTTGGCTTCTTATTATTAAAGATCTTGTTGTTTCTGGCGCCCCAAATCACCCCAAAAGTTAATATAACGATGCCCAAAATCAACTTTCTTCATGCTTTGTCATTCAAAGCTTGTTTGTTCAACTCTAATAAATCGCTTATGTCGAAAGCAACTATTCTTTGCAGCCCACACCATTTTCCAATAGCGTTCCACACCCCATACGTAAAACGACAACCTGTGAACAAGTGTAAAGAGGACTCGACATCATAACTACAAAGGCCACAAACCTGATCATTCACGTGAACATTTCTTCTCAGCAGTGATGTAGCCGTAGGAATCCTATCCATCTTGGACCTGTAAGCAAAAATATGACATTTTAATGGCACCCAATGAACCCATTTAAATCTATACCACTCGCCATAACTTCTATGCTTCAACAACATCTGTTTTACCACCTTGATTGAATACGGTGCTACTCCACTGCCAAACCACGACCACACGTCAGCACGGTTAGCAATCCTCTTCTGTAGCTTCGTCGATAGAAGAACCTATTTTGCAGAAACATATGCTGCTGCAGATTGTAGTTGATCCTGCTGCAGAATTTCACATCAATCATGTGCAGAGTTATCGAACCATTTATCACAAACCAAGCAGTCCATTTGTAAGTCTAAGCAGAACAGGATAGGGAATTTGTCTTTTAAAGGCCCATCGAATAACTAGTGATCCAACCAAAACCGAATAGTCTTCCCGTCGCCACAAGAACCTTTAAAACAAATAGTAAAATCAATGTTCCCAAACTTTAACTTCTGACCCACACACACTATATTCGCCCAAACCCTGCTTGAGCCACTTGAAAACCGAAAGGAAAGACCACCTTTGCCTACACGGATGACAAGCGAGTATAACCTTCTTCCACAAGCTTGAATCTTCGTGTTTAAACCTCCATGCCCACTTTGTCAATAATGCGTCGTTTGAATATTTAAGATTTAAAACACCTAACCCTCCCCTTTTTAAGGAGCCGTCAGTCTTTCCCATGCCATCCAGTGCATTTTATTATTGGAATCCGAAATCGCCCATAAGAAGATATCTATAATCTTCTTTGGGGCCTTATAAAGTGTCAAAATACAAGGACTGATTCTTTGAAAACAAACTAAACCATAAAATGAATATTATTATTAATTTTATTATGGCATTTTTGGTTCCGTAAAAAATGCGTTTTAAAAAAATAAAAAAAAATTCTTTATTTACAAAGTTTTATTTGCAAAAAAGTTGTCTCATGAAAAAAAATTATTATAACCTCAAAAGATACTGACACATGTTTAATATTAATCAAAAATTATAAAAATCAATAACAGTGATGTTGTTGTTCGGTTTGTATTGATGCGGTTTATTACGGTACCGATATTCGCTATACTTTACAATTACAAATTATTTTATTTTGAATATTTCTTATCGATATAAAATATATCGGAATGTTGAGAAAAATATTAAACACAACAACGACTTTACTTTTTTATTTTAAGTTGGCAAACATTAGTTACTAGAAAAATATAAAACTAAATGATAAATGAAAAGCTATTAAGAAATAAGAAATTAAATTGATAAAATTAATATTTATAGTATATACGAGACAAGTTTACCTTTAGCTAAAACTGTAATTCGGCGCATTAAATTTGTGGAAAAGATACAATACCCTTTATGCAAATTGTTAGTTGTTAGTAACACCTGTTGCGGCAGGGCTGCATGATACAAGTTATATCTGATAAAAAACGCAAATTATACCTGATAAAAAATGCAAGCTATCAACCCAACAATTTTTTTAAATGTATAGAACTAGGGTGTGCAAATGAAAGAGGATAATTTTTTTTTTTGTGGTGTATTTTTTTTAAAAAAAAATAATTTCTTATGAAAAAGTTATAGACGTTTAAAAAATAGGGTGAAACTCAACAGTTCTAGGTTATACCTATTTTGTCATTCCTCTTCTCTTTTGGAAAATCCAACATATATATTTATCCTATTAATCTCATCCATTGACTTATTTAAATCAAAAGCTCAAAATTTTTCTTATCCTTTTTATGTTAATATACTTTTTACCGTCAATTACTCGTTTAATATAAGTTTATCCATGAGTAAAATATATAAATAATTTTAACGTAAACTTCTCGTATACTAATATATAAAAGCATATATTATTAAGTTTATCCATGAGTAAAATATATAAATAATGATACAATTGTGTGAAACTATACAGGTTTGACTTTAGACTTTGACCGTTGAATTTAAGTGTTTAAGTCTTGGAAGAAAGGGATATTGGATGTATGGTGGGATACTTGTTAGAAACAGAGAACTTGTTCTACGATTAGTCAGATTTGCTTTTCACCTTTCTCTAGAATCTTAAAGAGTTCCCTTATGGGGAGTAAGGGACCTTACTCCTTACATTTCATAATTACATATTTACATAACAAATAACTATTAAGTGTGTTTTGAAAAAAACAAATTAACACTAACTGATATCCTTTATTAGAAATCTTATACTCAGCCCATTTTCAAACCGAGCCTGTTTCCTTTACCGTTTAAGTTTTTAACATGAAACTCCCTTATGCTCAGTAAAATTGCCTTCAATTTTGTTTTCAAAGAAATTGGCCCAATTATGTATGAGGTGACATGTAAACCTTGAAAAATAACTTTATTTGATTCATTTATGCCTTTCTAGCTAGTTCCTACTTTTATTGTTCTATCCTCTTTTAATAGCTTTCATTTTCAAACAACTATTCCATCTTTCAACTCATATTATTGAGGATTTGGATTGGAAATGGGAAGCACTATTCATATTTAGAAAGTACTCATATGTTATGCATTTAAGGTTTTTACCAAGAAAGACTCTAAGACCGGTAAATAAGCGATTTATGCTTTGATATTTATTAAAATAAAACTAGTATTATCCTCAACGTGTTGGGACAGGATCGTAAAACCGTGCTAAATAGCATCAACGTCATACCATTGCCATCGACTACCAAAAACCATAATCATTATTACCATACTATACTCTGTAAATCCCATAACTAGCAAAGCTAATGTGACAATTTGCAAAAGTCCAGGTAAATCCGTACGATATTAATAAACGTAATTACCTAAATAACTATAATTTGCATTAGATTATGTTAAATTAATGTTTGGAGAGTGCCCAAGTCCATATATGGTGCAAAATGTTGCCCTGGTTTGATTAGAAAAGTGGTTAAATTGAGTGTGGAATAACTAGATCTACAACGTAATTAAGGTGATGCCCGATAAATGTTTAATAACCGAAACAATCCCGGAAGTCTAAAATAATATAATTTTAATATTTTCTATCATTTAAAATGTGTTTTGGAGTTCCAAAACCACAATTGGATGTTCAAAACTTAAATCTCCAGGTAACTTGTTAAGTCCACGTATCACGCCTGGTACGTGCATAACTTGAAATTTAAATTAATGAAAACCTAACATATCTATCAACTCTCACTCGAATATTGTGGTAGGGATTTTATAAGGCCCATGTAGTGTTCCGAATAAACACGAGTAAAGACCCGATTAAACCCAAAACCAACACCCGGTATGGGATTGCATCAAGAAGGAAATTAAACTATCGACCATTGGATCATGTGTCCTCTAGACCACCTCCCTTGAGCTGATGCATGCACATGCTTGTTCCATCATTGTTTTGAGTGATCATGGTACACAAACATGTCTCCATTGGGTGCAACATGCTAGAAAAATATATAGTGAATCCATTATAAATAAGCATGCATGATCAAGCCACAACCAAAACCCTCCTTTCTTCCTTTCTCGACTGAACCCTAACCACACCACCACCAACTCCTTTTCTTGAACAATTATCACTTAAAAACAACCTCCTAATCAAGTGGACATCTAAGGCTACTTGGGGGTGGAGCATAACCAAGGAGATACACCCTCAAGATCATCAAACATTGGTCTTCCCTAGCTTAAGGCTAGTACTAAGTAAACTGTACGACCGACCCATTTTACTAAGACTTACCCTTAATTAGGACTAACTATGTGATTAGATAAGCTTTACATTAATACATAACATTAAAAGATGATTAGAGTTTAACAAGGATTCCCCGCCATAGAGAAACATACATACTTAAGTACCACATCAAAGATAGTTAAAAACATAATTCGTAAGTTTAACATTGTTTTAAAATAAAAGATAAGTCCTTCGGGTAATCGTGGCGTTGCAGAAGCGGTGAGATACGACATTGGTTCTTCAAAATTGTAGCTTGATCCTCCTCAGTGCATAACCGGATCAACCTAGGGTCAAATACGATTAATAAACCCACAAGAACTCGTTAGTTATGCCGAAAGTTGGAAAAAAATAAAAAGAAATCAAAGCTCGAATTCCCGCCGTAGCTTACGGCCGCCCAACCGTAAGCTACGGCTGGGAGATTCTGATCCGGGTTCAACGGAGCCGTAGCCTATGGCTTCCAGCGGTAGGTTATGGCTGCATATTTCTATTCTAGGACCTTGTAAGGGCCGTAGGCTATGGTCTGCAGTGGCAGCAAACTTCATTTTACCCAATCTAAGGTGACTTAAACACGCACTTTAAATCCGGAACGCACTTGTGAATACTTTCCCACTATTTTTTGACTCCAATTGGTCAATTTCCCATGTACTAAAACCCGATTCCTCCTACCCATGTCAAGAATTTTAGTTGACATATTAAGAGCTCGGTGCGTTGAGGCTACATCGAGTGGTTTCCAAAGGTATAGCTTAGGTTGTTTCCTACCCCTCTGTCAAGTTGTAATATGGCTAAAACCATTCCTCGCTTTCACAACCCCCTTAGGATGCATATGCGGTTATCCGAATATCCAATTGACCAAAGGAGCGCACATAACTTACCTTTGCCAATTTTTATCTCGTGGTTCACCTCTACACATCTAGTTCCTTAATAAAAGCTATGACCCATGAGATGGAGGTTTATCACATGGCCGAACTTCACTCATGTTATCGTTGTGGCAATACCATCGCGTCCATGGTCTCTTGGACCAAATAACTAGGTTTCACATGCCCAATCAATATCTTAGCAAGGTTCGACTATTGTGACCAGTTACCAACCATCTCATATATCACCCATTCATGTTTCTCAATTCGCATCGACTCCACGAATCCTAGATATGCATTCACGAGAATCAAAGTTGTAGAACAACTTACCTTACTTTGGGCCTTTCAACTTCAAACTAGCACCGCTTTTGCTTCCCGAGCTTTCCACCTTCACGCCTATTTCATGTTTCACATGTATAGATGTTTAGTTAGTCATTCATTGTAAATCCATCACATGGTTCCAAATTGATTGAATTAAACACACATTTTTAACTAGATAATTTCACAAGTTTGAATGCTAGTTTTCTTTCAAGCATTTTATGAAACACTTTGTATGCGTAGTTTTGTTACAATTGAACCTACACATTCATACTATTCTATACCATTTGCATAGTAAGACCACATTATAAGTTCAAATTATCCATTAATGCTTTAAAATGATAAATTAACATATCCTATTGCAACAATTCCTCATATACATGTGTAATTCATCATTTGGGTTGAAACCCATTACTTACACATTCCAAACATAGTCTATATCACATAGATTCATCAATATACACTTTTTATCACATATTATAGTCCCTATGATGTGTACTAACATATAGAAACCTTTAAATAAATAGAAATCATGTTTTTATTGAAACCCTAGAATCATCCTCTTCCATAAGCCATAAATTTTGAAGAATTTAAAGAGCTCTAGAGTTACCTTAGGACGTTTAGGACCCTAATACCAATTCCATCATGCATTAATAAGAACCTTTGACTTTTAGCAGGATTTGGGGATGAATTGAGTCTAGCTCTTATGTGTGTGTTTTTTAGAGTGTGTGTTCCCCCATCATTTTAACTTTACTCAATTGTCATGTTTAGCCCCCATGGATTTAGTGTAAGTATTTAATCTTTACTAACTAAGTTAGTTCTTGTAAGGATCCCACATGTGTTTGCAATTAACCGGACAAAAGAAATTATTTACGGGTTAATGTTAATGGCCAAATTCGTCCCTGAGATTTGATCATTTTTGCCACATCCATCCAAAATAGTTTTTTTTTTGGATCCTTCAGGTTTACGTTTTGTTACCACAATCGTCCCTGTTAGGATCTGAGTATTGGACTGTTTTGATTAACTATGAAATATGAATGAAGTATAAATGGAAAGTGCAACGGAATAACGAATAATCAAAACATAGAGAATAATTGTTTTCAATCGAATGCTTTCATTAAACTGAAAGATTACAATAGTACAATTAACTCCCCCTCAGCCTGATCACTCAGAGAATGTTTGTATGAAAGAGAATGACGAGTGACCAATAGAACAGTACAAGTACTGTTCTATTTATAGACAAGTACAAACCTCTGAAGATCAGTTGCTGACGTCACCTAGAAAGCGACCCCTAACTGACTAACAAACTATAACATCTGTTAAACAATAAACTACTGTTACATTGAAACAACTGATAATAAAACTCTGTTAAGCTAAAGCTCTGATGTCTTCTTATCATCTGTTGAACCAAAGTGCTGTTGGTTCAACAGACCTTTGCTCTTCAGATCTTTGATCAGCACTTGTTCTTTATCAGACTTTTGCTCTTCAGACTTTATCCATCAGACTTTTCATCAGCAGCAGTTGTCTTGTATCAGTTGTTAAGCAGCAGCAGTTTGGAAGTCACCAGTTCTTTGGAGGAAGCTTTATTGTAACAACTGTTCTTTATTCTTGATCAAACACTTAGAATATTTTTGCTTTCAATCATCTGTTCTTCTCCAGGTCAGCAGACCCAACAATCTCCCCCTAGAACAGATGATGCCAAAACTCTGCTTTATTCTTGATCTTTATTTCTCATCAGACTTTCTCTAATTTGCCCTTTCAACTGTAATTCAAAGCTTAGAGAGAAGAGGTGTTCAGCATCTCTATCCAGTGTCAGATTCAAAAGTGTCTGGAGATCTTCTGCACTTAGGCCAGGTGCATCATCCATACTCAACTTCTGAATACTACCATCTGACCTGATCAGTGTCAATTCATGGGTCTCTTTATCAGACTTCCATTTTAGAATTTTAGAGTCAGAGGAGTGACTGGGATGCATCTTTATTTTGGATGAGTTGGGAGATGGAGGCCTGCCAATGAGTTCTCTGAACTTCTCTGTGACAGGGTCAGAGAAGAATCTAAGTTGGTTCAAGAGACCCTCTTTTACATAAGTTTCATTGAACTTCCTTGTATCCTCTTCAGACATTTCCTTCTGCTTCTTGTATTGTCTTTGAGCAGCAATGGAAAGATCAGAGGTTGCAAGTAAGCTATCTAATGTAAAGGCCTGTAAGGGTTTCTTGGGAGCATCATCATACACTGGTTTTCTTGGAAGATCAGGATTGGTCTTTCTTTCTTGTTCAAGTTTCTTGTATGTTTCAATTAGTCTGACCTCTGACCATCTAGCAACAGATTTCATCATTCCATACTTGGCTGCTACAAGCTCTTGTCTCATTCTTTTGAACTTCAAGGCTCTAGCTTGATCTCTCCCTTTACTGAAATCAGGGGCAGAGGCCTTAGCAGGAGGATTCTTGGCCATGTTCTCAATTCTGAACAGTTCTTCCCTGAGAGCATGTGTGGTCCAGCCTGTGAATTGGTTCTTTGTTGCTTTGTAAGGCTTGGATGCCAAGATCTGTTCTAGCAGTGAATCCCTCACTTTCATCCCCAAGTGTCTGCTGAGAGGCATGGTAGACATGGAATTGCTCAGGGTCTTAGCATAATCTTCAATCCTTCTGAGTTTGCAAAGCTCTGCTGAATGGATGCCCTGAGCAGTCCTGTCATCCTTCCCTTTGCATTTCTCTTTGATGACAGCATCAGTCTGTTCACCCTTGTATTTAAGATATGTGTCCATGTTGAGTGGAACAGGGAAGCCTTTGAGAGATGGGAAGGATCTTTCTGATGGCTGATCAGTATTGTAGAAGGATTGAAGTTCCCCCTTGATTAGATCCAACTCAAGGGGATACTTCTCAGCCAATGGGGTGATGGTTGATGGTGGTCTATGGGATCTGAATTGGGCAGTGTGTGGTGAGTAAGATGAGAGTGGAATGGCATTGACTGGTGTGGATTGTGAGATTGGGGTGTTAGGTGGTGTGTTGTGGATGTTTTCATCTTGTATAACAAAAGTTGATTTCCTTTTTCTGCTATACAAGATTTTGGGTGAAGGTGAGGATGAAGCAGTTGTTTGGGAAACATCTGTTGGTCCTTTTGTGGAACCAGCAGTTGTTTGGGTTTTAGGTTGTGTTGAGGTAGGTTTGGGAGTTGGTTGAGTTGTGGCTGGTTTAGTGATTGATGGTGTGGTGATAGGTTTGGTTACAGGTTTGGTTACTGGTTTGGGTTGAGCAGATGTTTTAGCAGTGGTTTGAGGTTCAGTTGTTTTAGGTTCAGTGGTTTGGGTAGCAGAGGTTGTGGTGGCAGTGGTTTTAGGAGCAGTGGTTGTGGTAACAGGTGTTTGTACAGCAGAGGTTTCAGCAGTTAGTTTGGAAGGTGGTTTTCTAGTATGTTTGGCTGGCATTTTCTTTCTCTTTGAAGTGTTCACATCTTCCACTTCCTGCTGCTGTTCCTTTTTCAGCTGCACCAACATCTCTGCCTTTACTTCCAATGTATCAGCCCTTTTCCTTTTGTCTTGAGCAGCCTTTTCAGCCTTTTCATTGGCTGAAGTGTCAACTTCTTTTGCCTTTGATGCTTGAGCTGGTTCAGAGACAGGGATCTGAACATTTGGTTGTTGTGGAGCTGATTTGGGTGACCCTGGTTTGTCAGCAGTTGGCTTCTTCCCTTTTTGTGAGGGTGGTGCACCAAATGGATCAAGTTTTGGTAGCCTATCTCTGCCACTCTCCCCCTTTTTGGCATCATCAGCAGTGAATTCATCATCATCTTCATCTCTGAGAATTGTGGTAGGGGCAGAGCCAGTAGTCTTCAGCAGATGGTCTTTGATCACCTTGATGTCAGCCTTTGTGTCATTAAATCTGGCATCCACCATATTTCTGATCAAAGTCATGTAGGTCTCTTGTGTCTGATCTGCTAATTTTCTGTGAGCTATGATGATGGGGGAAACAGATTTCCATAGCTCATTAGCAACATCAGCAGTGGATGGTTGACTCTTTGTAAAGTTGTTCAATGTTTCCAATATTGACTTGACATCAGATTTGATGTCAGCAACAGAGGATTCAAGGTTTTGAACTTTAACCGTCAATTCTTGAAGTTTTGACTCATCACCCAAGTTAATAGGATCAGCTGAGTCCCTACCAGAGGTAGTTTTAGCTAGTTCAGTTCTAGGAGGTGAGTCCATAGAATAAGAACCTGATGCCCCTTTGTCTTGGTACTGGGGACTTCCAACTGTTTTAGGAGACACAATTGTGTCCTCATCAGTTGTTGCCTTCAAGGAAGTCTTATCAATGGAACCACTGTCCTGCTGTGAGACAATGGTCTCTACAGCAGTAGTAGCTGCTTCTCTTGAAACCTCATCAGAAGTAACATTGACTTCTGGGAGTATAACCTCCTCTTCTGTTTGTGGGATGGCTGATTGACTTTCCTCAGCCCCAGTCACTGGTGGTGGCATACTCTCAGTGATAGGTGAAGGAGAGGAACTGGGGTTGTCCTGAGTTTTGTCAATAGCTTCAAACAGAGGTTGCATTGTTTGTGGGACATGTGGTGGTGATGTAGGTGGAGTAAGAAGCTGATTAGCCCTGGGAGATGGGCTTGTAAACATATGGTCAAGTGACTCATATGCCTCAGTATGAGGTTCCCTTTGGCTTACAACAAGATCCTTTTGTGAGGAATCTTGAGGAGTTTGCTTGGGTTGAGATATCTCCAACTGTTGTGAGGAAGTAACAACAGTGGTTTCATGTTGCTTTGGTGATGCAACAGGGTTAGCTTCTGGTATCTCATCTTCCAGAAGTCCCTTTTTGGTTTTGGTGGTTGTTTTGGAGGATGGACGGTTTCTTTTGGTGGCTGGTGTGGGTTTCACAGCACTGGATGAAGTGCCATGATCACCAGGAGCAGTGGGCTCACCAACAGAGGTTTCAACAACAGTTGTTGTCTTTGTCCTCTTTGGTTGTGTTTTGGAAACTTTTTGTACTTTTAATACTTTTTCTTGGGTTGAAGAACCCAACATTCTTGTAAAAGTTTCATCAGTTAGACTTTTCATTTTGAAAGACTCTCCCTTTTGAAAATCCTTTTCAGGTAAAATCTTTTGTAGAATTACACTTAGAATTCTAGGGTAGAGTAGAAAAGCATTATTTGAGCCAGATTTTATGGCTTTCACATTTGATACCAAGTCTAAGAACAATCCCTAAGATAGATTGAAGTCAGAATCTGACAACATAGCATATCCCAAGTATTGTATCCTCAATGGGATTTCATTGAAGGATGTAGTCTTGGCAGAGGCACAGAGGAGGAGGGTATGGAAGAAAAATTTCATGACTGGTGGGAAAAACTTTTTGTATAATGTGGAACCAGTCATTTGTGCATCATACCCTCTCTCTTGAAACTCAGTGTGAAGCTCTGTTTTTGGAAAAGTTTCCATACCTGACAAGTCGTTCAGTGAGAAGGTAGTGGATATGATTTCAGGGGTTATGGCGATACTGGTGTCTCCAATTTTTGAAATTATGGAAGTTGGCTTTTTGTCTTGGTATAAGACTTCAGCATTCGCCCAGAATTCTTGGAGTGTTTCCAGGTATATGGGGGCATCAGCAATAAGAACATTTTTATATTTGGAGTTATTGATGATGTCGATGGTGGAATGGAATGGTGTGTTGTCTTCGGTTTTTACCAAATAGGGAAGGAAATTATGAGTGGCTTTTGTTTGGAGTTCCATTTTAATGGATTTGGATTGTGAAAGTGATGAACTTTGATTGAGAGTTATGAGGAAGACGAGAGCGGTTTTCAGTATTTTGAATACAATGAGACAGTAAAACTGCTGTTGGGGGAAAGAACAGGGTTTTATAGGCTCTGGTGAAACCGCTGATGTGGCAAACATCTGATGGTTGAAACATCTGGTGGCATACAGCTGTTTTGGTAAACCTCTGTTGCCAACCTCTGTTGTTTAACCAAAAGACTGATGAAAACAGTTGTTTTATCTGATCAGATGTTTGAAACAGATTTTTCAACCAATAGTGGTTGTTTTATCTGATCAGATGTTTGAAACAGATTTTTCAACTAACAGTGGTTTTAATGAAACAGTGGTTGTTTTATCTGAATCAGTGGTTATAAAACAGATTGTTCAACCAAAGTGTCATTTTAGCAAAATTTGATTTTCTGAATACATTTTAATGTTTTTATTGAAAACATTTTTTTGTTTTTAATCCATGTTTAACATTCCAATTCGAGAAATCAGATTTGTGAAGGTAGATGTGTCTAAAGCTTTTGTCAGCACATCTGCCAACTGATCCTCTGTTGGAACATGGTGCAGAGAAATCAAACCTTTTTCATAGCTATCCCTGACAAAATGATGTCTGATATCTATGTGCTTGGTGGTTGAGTGGGAGACTGGATTTTTGATGATATTTTCAGCAGCTTGACTATCCAACATGAGTGGAGTCCTTAGTGCAGTTATCCCAAAATCCAGTAGTTGATTTTGAAGCCACATAAGTTGGGCTGTACAGCTTGCAGCAGCAATGTATTCAGCTTCAGCAGTGGATGTTGAAACAGCTGCTTGCTTTTTGCTTTGCCAAGAATCTAAGGCATTCCCTAGAAATTGGCACCCTCCTGAGGTGGACTTCCTTGTGGTATGGCAGCCAGCAAAATCACTATCTGAATAACCTGAAAGCTCAATGTTTCCATTAGCAGGATACCAGATACCAAGTGTGGGAGCACCTTTGAGGTATCTGAAAATCCTTTTCACAGCAATAAGGTTAGACTTTCTAGGAGAAGCCTGAGATCTAGCACATACACAGGTTGCAAACATAATGTCTGGCCTGGATGCTGTTAAGTACAATAAAGACCCAATCATGTATCTATAGTGTGTCTGATCAATCAGTTCATCCTTTTCATCATTAGTGAGTGGCTTGACAGTGCTCATGGGTGTACTACATGGCTTACAATCATTCATCTCAAATTTTGTTAACAAGTTTTTCACATACTTGTTTTGATGAATGAAAGTGCCATTTTGCAGTTGCTTTACTTGAAGACCAAGAAAGCACTGAAGTTCACCCATAGCACTCATTTCAAACTCTGCTGTCATGAGTTCCCTAAACTCCTCACACATTTTATTACATGTGGATCCAAAAATGATGTCATCCACATATATTTGAACAATCATTAAATCTTTTCCTTTCCATTTTAAAAACAAGGTTTTGTCAATTTTACCTCTTGTGAAACCAATGGATAAGAGAAAAGTAGAGAGAGTTTCATACCAGGCTCTTGGTGCTTGTTTGAGTCCATACAATGCTTTGTTAAGCTTGTAGACATGATCAGGATGGAATGTGTCTTCAAAACCAGGTGGTTGACATACATAGACCTCCTCCTGAATTTTGCCATATAGAAAGGCACACTTGATGTCCATCTGATACACCTTGATGTTGTGGTTAACAGCAAAGGCAAAGAAAAGTCTGATAGCTTCTAACCTTGCTACAGGGGCAAAGGTTTCATCATAGTCAATTCCCTCTTCTTGTCTGAAGCCTTGAACCACTAACCTGGCTTTGTTCTTGACAACTATACCCCTTTCATCAGTTTTGTTTTTGAAGACCCACTTTGTGCCAATTGGACAGACATCCTTAGGCAGTGGTACAAGTTCCCATACTTGTTGTCTTTTGAACTGAAGGAGTTCTTCTTGCATGGCTTCTACCCAACTGTTGTCTTTCAGTGCCTCTTGGTACTTGACAGGTTGTGTAAGGGATAGAAAGCCTGCAAAAAGACAGATGTTTGAAGATTGGCTCCTTGTGAGCACACCTTCTCTGATGTTGCCAATGATTTGGTCTGGTGGATGAGCTCTTAGGTAGATTAGATCTCCCTGATATGGTATGATGGCATTTTGTGGTGAAGGACAGAGGTTTGGAGACTCTGTTGACATAACATCTGTTGGTACTTTTGAAGAGTCAACAGATGTTTGGAATGGAGGTGGAGGAATGGGTCCAAGTGGTGTAAGATTGGACTGACTTTTGTCAACAGATGATTGACTCTTGTCAACAGATGATTGAACAGTGGATTGGCTGGGTGAGTCAGTGGTTTGAAGGTAAGACTGGCCAAGAGTGGCTGACTCAGCTATGACAGAGTTTTGACAGTTGTTTTGAACCACTGCTTCCTCTGATGCAGGATAGACTTTGTAGTGGTCTGGAACCACAACATCTATTCTGTAGTCTTGTTGTGAAGATTGTGGAGTACCTGCAGGGTTAGTTTTGACAGCAATATCCTCAAATTTGAATTTATCTAAATCAAACAACTCAGCAGGGTTTGCTGGGATTTTCAAAGAAGAAAGTTCATTGAACTTCACATTCAGAGTTTCTTCTATTGTTTTAGTCCTTGTGTTAAACACTTTATAGGCCTTTGCAGTAGAAGAATACCCCAGAAAATATCCACAATCTACTTTGGCTGCAAATTTTGAAATGGAATCTTTAAGATTTAAAATGAAACATGGGCAGCCAAAGACTTTGAAAAATGATATCAGTGGTTTGATTTTAAACAGAATTTCATAAGCAGTCTTTTGATGTCTAGGGTTGATTAAAACTCTGTTTTGAACATAGCAAGCAGTGTTTACAACTTCTGCCCAGAAGGACAGAGGTAAACCAGAATCTGCTAGCATTGTTCTTGCAGCCTCAATGAGAGTCCTGTTCTTCCTTTCAACCACCCCATTTTGCTCTGGTGTTCTTGGGATACTGTACTGCCTTACAATCCCTTTTGACACACAGAAGTCATCCAACTCCTTATTCTTAAACTCTGTTCCATTGTCACTCCTAAAGACTTTTACTGGCAAGTCATATTGTTTTTCAACTTTGGTGACAAAGTCCTTCAAAATACCTGCAGTCTCATCCTTAGAGTGTAAAAAGTAAGTCCATGTAAACCTAGAAAAATCATCAACTATGACAAGACAAAATCTTTTTCTTCTTAGACTCATGATTTTTACAGGGCCAAACAAGTCCATGTGCAACATTTGTAAACACTGACTAGTTTTGGACTCATCAATGGATTTGTAAGAGCTTTTATGTTGTTTACCTTTTAAACAGGAAACACAATGCTCATCACATTTGAATTCTTTTGATGGTAAACCTCTGACAAGGTTTTGTTTGGAGAGTGAGTTGATAGTTTGAAGGTTGGTGTGACCAAGTCTCCTATGCCACAGTTCTGTCTCTTTGGTAGAGGCAGCTGAGAACAAACAGACATTTGCAGTAGGATTATCCTTCAACATATCAACTACATACACATTGCCACTTCTGTGAGCAACAAGTTGTGCTTTGCTCTCAGCAATGATGGTGTTAATCTTTTCTACAGCCTCCGGGCCAACAATCTTACAAGTTTGCTTAGTGAAGAATGACCCAAAGCCTTTGTCACTCATTTGAGATACACTAAATAGATTAAACTTTAGATTGTCTATTAGATTAACATTTTCAAACTTAAGCCTCCCTGCTTTGACAGTACCAGAACCCAACACTTTACCTTTAGAATCATTACCAAAGGATATATCACCCCCTCCATGAGCAAGAAAGTCCAGAAGAAGGGCTCTACATCCAGTCATGTGCCTGGAGCCTCCACTATCTACTGTCTAAACAAGCAGAAGCTCCCTGCACATCAGTAAAGATTTTAGTTTTGGTGAGTGTCCAAAGCCAAATTGGCTTTGGATGGGTCCTTAGCTGTCTCAGCCTTAAGTTGTGGAGAATGATCAGTGGTTTGGACTAGCTTTTGAACTAGGTTCAACAGCTGCAGTTGACCATTTGCCAGTGCTTGTATGTCAACACTTGGTCCAGCAGATGTTTGATCATTTCCTATCAGTTGTTGAAAACCATGAGGGTGTCTGTTCACTTTTGGTTTTGAAGGCCTCTTGGGCTCTTCATAAACATGTGGCAGACGATGACAAGTGGGTTGTCCATATCCTCTTGGTAATCTGTTAACAGGTGGAGCATCTGTTACCTGAACTTCTCTGGGAGCAGAGTTTTTGTTTAGACTTTTGGTAACAGATGTTTGAACTGATTCAAAAGTCTGTTTGGGTTTTCCTTTTAAAGTACTTACCACTTGACTTTCCAGAGTTTTAGCCTTATACTCTTTTAATTTTTCATCAAAATTTTTGAGATATAGGCACTCTTTTGTTTTGTGATTCTTTTTCTTGCAGATTGAACATTCTTTAGATTTAGAATCATTTAAACTTGTTGTTTTGTTGATGTCATATGATTTTAGAAGAAAACAGTTTTTGGTGACATGGTTCTTCTTTTCACAAAAATCACAAAACAAGTTGTTCTTGGCTTTCCCCTTTTCTTTCTTCTTTTCAACAGATGTTTCATCATCTGTTGGAAGATTTACTAGAGGGATTACTTTGGCCTGTGGTGCCATTTTACCATCAGAGGTTTTGAAGGTCATTGGTTTGAAATTTTCAAGGACTTCACACTCATCTGACCATGTTGGTTTGAATTGATATTTCTCAATTTCATCAAATGAGGGTGTACCTTCCAACTTTTCAAGAATGATTTTCTTGCCATTGGGTTCAGTAACCTTGATTTCTTGACCTTTTGAGTTTGTAGGGATGACCTCAACCAACTGTGGTTCCTTTTTGTCAGTGGTTTGTGAAACTTGATCAGTGGTTTTAAAACCAAACCCAAATTTCACATGACTTTTAGACTGTTGGTTGACAATCATCTCAAAACCCTTTGATGATTCCACCCATTTCTTACATTCAACTTGGGTGGACTCAAGCTCCTTCTTACAACTATGATATTTTGTTATCATAGTCTGAAGCTGGTCTTTGGTTATGCTTGCTTCATGTTTTAAACTGCTGATTTCAGACTCTTTTTCAGATATTTTTGATTTTAACTCTTTTGTAAGTTTTTCAAACTGAATTTCAGAATCCAAAATTTTTATTCTAAAGTTTTCATTCACCTCTTTTATCTTAGCAAATGCCACAATACATTTGTCTGAGCACAAGTCATTTAAGATTTGAGGAGATACCTTAGCAGCAGCCATCAAGGCACAGTTACACTGGCAGTCACAGTCATCACTACCCCAGGGGTCTGAGAGATTCACAACCTCCACTTCAGATTCTTCAGCTGAAACAAACTCACCAACAACACTATCAGTCACATTTTCAGACATAGATACCACCTCCTCAGAATCAGTCTCTTCAACAATTGTTTCTAGTGCCATAAAACAAAAATCCTTTTCAGTGTTGGCAACTAGAGCAATGTTGTCATCTGTTATCTCATCTGGTAGACTGCTCCAATCAACAAAGCCCTGAGTGAAGAAACTCTGTTGGCCTGGTTGACTAGTCTCTGCAGGAGCAGAGGGTGGAGTAACAGTCATTGGCACTGGTGCCTGAGCAACAGGTGTTTGGACATAGTGATACTGAGGAACAGTGGTTTGGACATAATGCACAGGAACAGTGGTTTGGGTCTGTGCAAAGTGAGCAGTGTTTTGCACATTAGGTACATTAGGGATGGTTTGATAAGTGTTGGCCTGTGGTCTTTGATTTGGATAGGTAATCATAGGAACTCCATTTTGACTCCTACACTCCCTAGCAAAATGACCCATTCTATGACACTTGTAACACTTTATCTTTGATTTATCCAACCCAACCTTTGACCCACCATGTAGACCTGGGTACCTCCTGCCAGTTTTCTTATAGAAGTTATTGGTTCTAATACTGAGTAGGGCAACCTGATGTAAGATGTCCATTTCTTCTAGGTCCAAAGGGTCAATATATTGCAAGTCATTGTACACAAAAGATGAATTATCAGAAGCCTGGATATCACCACTGGCTGTGAAAGCACAGTTGTTTGGTGATGAGTAAGAATCATTATTGAAACCAGTTGTTATGTCAATGTAATGATCATAACTCTGATCCTTACTACTTCCAGAACCATCATCCTGACCCAACAGTGCAGTATTACCAAATACATAGTCATCTGACACTTTGCCAGAGTCCTGGAGCTTCTTTTTCTGGTTAAGCTCCCTTTCATAAGTCAGGAGCTTACCATGAAGCTGGGTCAGGGTTAGGTCTTTGAATCCGATAGAGTTTCTCATAACTATAGCTATAGTGTCCCATTTGTCCTGAAGTGATCTTAGAAACCTATGATTCAGTGTTGAATTAGGAAAAGTTAGACCAACCAGTTTAAGTTCACTAATTAGACAGTTAAACCTTTCAAACTGTTGTGTTAATGACTCCCCTTTTATGTGACTAAACGTTTCATATTGTTGTTTAAGTATTTCACGGTTGTTTTCAATCACATCATCAGTTCCCCCGAATTGCTCTTTGAGAGCATCCCACAGTTCTTTAGCACTATTGCAGTGCAAGAGACCGGCATAGATATCATTCGGCAGTGCCATGGCTACTATGCTGAAAGCCTTGGCATCTAGCTCGATTTTTTGAAAATCTTGCTCTGAGTAGTTCTCAACACTCTTTGGTACTTGGATCTTTGGATCCTCGGCACTCGGTACCATTGGAACATGTGGTCCAAATACTACCGATTTCCAGCACCCTGTGTTCTGTTGTGCTAACACATGAGCCACCCGACGCTGCCAGATGTTGTATTCTGACCTGACAAGCATCGGAGGCTTGTTGTGTGTGCCAGTGTTGTGTGGATCTTGATTGAGTGAAGTCATTCTCTTGGTTTTTCAAAAACAAAGTCTGTTTACTAACTGTTGAAATGAAAATAAACTATTACTCTGTTTTAACCCGACAAACAAACGATATCAATGATTATGAGCTGATCTGTGTATTAAATTGATTGGTTAGATCAGATTTAATTGACCAGGGCTCTGATACCAATTGTTAGGATCGAGTATTGGACTGTTTTGATTAACTATGAAATATGAATGAAGTATAAATGGAAAGTGCAGCGGAATAACGAATAACCAAAACATAGAGAATAATTGTTTTCAATCGAATGCTTTCATTAAACTGAAAGATTACAATAGTACAATTAACTCCCCCTCAGCCTGATCACTCAGAGAATGTTTGTCTGAAAGAGAATGACGAGTGACCAATAGAACAGTACAAGTACTGTTCTATTTATAGACAAGTACAAACCTCTGAAGATCAATTGCTGACGTCACCTAGAAAGCGACCCCTAACTGACTAACAAACTATAACATCTGTTAAACAATAAACTACTGTTACATTGAAACAACTGATAATAAAACTCTGTTAAACTAAAGCTTTGATGTCTTCTTATCATCTGTTGAACCAAAGTGCTGTTGGTTCAACAGACCTTTGCTCTTCAGATCTTTGATCAGCACTTGTTCTTTATCAGACTTTTGCTCTTCAGACTTTATCCATCAGACTTTTCATCAGCAGCAGTTGTCTTGTATCAGTTGTTAAGCAGCAGCAGTTTGGAAGTCAGCAGTTCTTTGGAGGAAGCTTTATTGTAACAACTGTTCTTTATTCTTGATCAAACACTTAGAATATTTTGGCTTTCAATCATCTGTTCTTCTCCAGGTCAGCAGACCCAACAGTCCCTGACACTAACCTAATTAAATTATGTCATTAAATTTTGGGGTATTTTTGTCTTTTTGCCTGAAACCACCCCATTAAATTATGTACAAATGTCTTTTTATTTTGTATTATTTTACTGATCTTGAAACCTTTATTTTTAATATAAACAAATAAAATACCTACGTGTATTAAAAAACTCATGTGGGCAACACCTTTCTTCAGCTTTACCAAAAACCTCCATCAGGACCACACACCTTCCCCAATGGCTTGACCACTAAATAAAACAAAAAACGCACCAATGTAGGAAACCCAATGTTTCTCTCTTCTAAACTGCGACGACACGAACCGTGTTACTTCAAGGGGCTGCGAAAAACCTAGATCTAGACATACAAACCAAGATATTTTTATCATATTTTGCAAGTAGAACCTCCTGCTCAATCACCTTCGTCGCCTCATCGGGGGTCATTTCATCTCCAGTTTTGTCCCTGATTTTGAACTACAAGTAAAATCCGATTGAGAGATTTAGAGCTACCTAAGAAGAGCTCTTTTTCCAGTGAGGCACAAGGTTGGCCAAAATATTATTATTCCTTAACTTCCTATAACCCAAACGAGGGAGGGGGTGATGGGTAGTGGTGGGTTTAAAAAGAAGATGGTGTAGCGGTTGGTTTAGGGTGAGGTGGTGCGATGGTGATGGGTTCAGAGACGAGGTGGTGTAGCGGTGGTGGGTTTAGGGAGGAGGTGGTGTGGCTGAGGTGGTGGGTTTGGGTGGAGGTAATGTCGAAGTGGTGGTTTTAGGGTAGTTTGGTGGTAGGTGATACTTTGTTGGTTTGACAATAGTGTTTTGGTGATGTTGGGGTTGATGTGGTGTGGTGGTGGGTTGATAGTGGCATGGTGATGGTAGTGGTAGTGATGGTTTGAAGACATATGGAGGAAGTTAGAAAGAGGGGGGGGGGGTTACAGATCTGACAAAGAAAAGGGGTATGCAAAAAGACAAAAATACCCCCAAATTTAACGACATAATTTAACTCGGTTAGTGTCAGGGACGATTGTGGCAACAAAACGTGAACCTGAAGGATCCAGATGTAAACAAAAAACCATTTTGGATGGATGTGTCAAATATGGCAAAACGTCTGGGACGATTTTGGCCATTAACTCTCTGGGTTAACTAATGTGTTTTATTTAATTTATTTGCTAAGCTCCGATTTACTTATGTTTTAATAATACGCCTATTTACCAGATTTGGGGTGTTACAACTCCACCCCCCTTATAGAGGATTTTGTCCGCGAAACCGAAGTTACATCTGAATAGGTGTAGACAGAGTCGCCTCATCTCCTCTTTAGATTCTGACGTTGTGTCCGATCCTTTCCGGTGATCCCATTTGACTTTCACTTAGTTAATTGTCTTGTTTCTTAGGCGGTTTACCGTTTGGTCGAGTATTTCAATAGGTCACGCCACATAGTTCAACTTGTCATCGACCTTAATCTCTTCCAAAGGCACATATGATTCTTTGATTCGCCAAACATTTTTGGAGATAGGAAACATGAAAGGTATTGTGAATGCTACTCAATTCGTCAGGTAGCTCTAGCCGATAGGCTAGTTGACCCACACGCTTGAGTATTTAAACAACCTGGTAAATCTTGGACCCAATTTACCTTCCTTTCTAAACCGAATCACCCTTTTCCATGGGGATACCTTAAGCATCACAAAGTACCCCGATTGGAATTATGTTGGTCTTCGCCTTTTGTCCGCATTGGATTTTTGTCTATCTTACACGGCTTTGAGATGTATGGGCACAATGTCGATCTTTTCATTTGTTGCATTGACCACGTCCATTTGAGCGGGTTCTTGTGGACCCACTTCACCTCAACACATGGGTATTTGGCATTTCCTCCTATAAAGTAACTCATGCGGAGGCATACCGATACTAGAATGGTAGCTATTGTTGTATGTGAATTCTACTAACGGTAAATGGGTATCCCAACTTCCCCCTAAGTCGATTATACACGCACGTAGCCTGTTTTCAAGCATTTGTATGGTTTGTTCACTTTGACTGTCGGTCTGTGACTCGAATGAGGTATTAAGTAGTAGTATAGTACCAATTTGATTCTAAAAATCTTGCCAAAAGCGGGAGGTGAACCGAGGATCTCGGTCTGATACGATAGATGCCGACACCCCATGCCACACAATTATTTTATTGATGAACACATCCGCTATCGTTTCTGCAGTATATGTTTCACGAATGGGGATGAAATGAGCACTCTTTGTCATCCGATCAACCACGACCTGTATAGCATCAAATCCTTGAGCCATTTTGTGTAACTTAGTCAATACGTCTATGGTGATGTGCTCCCATTTCTACACGGTTATTTCCAATGGTTGCAGCTTCTCGTATGGCTTTTGGTGCTCCGCCTTAACTTTTAAACAAGTCACGCAACTTTCAACATACCTCATCCCGGGTCACCAATAGTCTTTCCTCATAGCCCCGGGGTGAATTGAATACCGGGATTTGTGAACTTCATTATGCACTAGGTTGTTAACATCATATGAATTAGGTATCCAACTTGATCCTTGATTCTCCCGAGTCGAGTCTTCAACCCGTTGCTATATTCTTCAAGGTCACTAACTTGATCCTTGATTCTCTCTTTCTTCCAATTCTCCTTCTTCAAGGCTTTGTCTTGGGCTTCCCGAATTCAGGCGATAAGACCCGAAGTGATTACACGTTGCACTGCTTTCACCCGGATAGGAGTACGGTCCTCCTTTCAGCTTAAGGCGTCTACCACTACGTTTTCCTTACGCGGACGGTAATGAATTTCATAATCATAATCATAATCATAATCGTTTTTTATTTCTAACGAATGCCTTTGTCTCATGTTTAACTCCTTTTAGTCAAAGAAGTACTTAAGGCTTTTGTGGTGAGTGAAAATTGTGATTTTTACCCCGTATATGTAATGATTTGGATATTTATTTTCATGAGCCTTCGGTTGTCTAGACGCATATGCTATGACTTTGACTCATTGAATGAGTACACACCCCAATCTGAGGCGTGATGCGTCCGAATAAACCACCATGTCTTCCGTGCCCTTTGGTAAAGTGAGCACGGGAGCATGTGTGAGTTTCTCCTTTAGGAGATTAAAGGCCTTGTCTTGTTCTTCACCCTCTATAAACTTTTCCTCTTTACGATTCAATTTGGTCAATGGGGTGGTAATGTTAGAAAAGTCTTGGATGAACCTTCGAAAGTAACCCGCGAATCCTAAAAAACTTCGGATCTCAGGCGGGTTCTTGGGTGGACTCCATTTTTATACCACCTGGATCTTGGAAGGATAAACTAATACCCCCTCGGCACTAATCACGTGACCGAGGAATTGAACTTCTTGAAGCCAAATGACGTATTTTGAGAAATTAGCATAGAGTTTCTCTATTTGGAGTGTTTATGGCACCTCTAATAAGTGACGGGGGTGATCCGCCTTACTTTTTTAGTAGATAAAAATGTCGTCAATGAATACAGTCACGATCTGTCTAACATTGGTTTGCCAACCCGATTCATTAAATCCATGAAAGCTGCGGGTGCATTCGTTAGACTGAATGACATCACGGAACTCGTAATATCCATACCATGTTTGAAACGCGGTTTTGGGTATATCGGCATCTTTCACTTTGAGTTGATCGATCAATTCGTTGATTTGGGGCAACGGGTATTTGTTTTTTTTACCGTTAGCTTGTTAGGTTGCCGGTAGTCGATGCACATCTGCAGGTTGCCATCCTTCGTCTTTATGAATAATATTGGTACTCCCCACGGGGATACACTTGGTCGAATAAAGCCTTTGTCGAGAAGATCTTGCAATTATGTCATTAATTCTTGGAGCTCCAACGGTGCTAGGCGGTACGATACTCTAGCCACCGGTTTGGCTCCTGGGATTAGTTTGATTCTGAATTCAACATCGCGTTCGGGTATAACACCCAGCAAGTCCTCCGGAAATGCATCAGAAAATTCCCTTACCATCGATACGTCTTGGATTTCTATGACTTCTCTTTGGGTGTCGGTCACACAGCTTAGGTAAGCTTTGAACCCATGTTGCATAAGCTTCTTAGCCTCGACTAAAGTGCGAATAATGGGGTCGCAATTTTCTTCCCCATGAATCACTATGCTTTTCTTGATTGGTGATGTGATTTGGATTGTCTTTTGATAACAATCCACATTGGCATGGAATTGAGATAACCAATCTATACCAATCACGAATGTACCTGTGCCCACATTCAGGTCGTATAGCTTCCTCGTCCGTGAGCTTGAAAGATCTAGCATGAGCCTTTAATACTTCCGTTTTGATTTCGGGCTTGATACACGCCTTGGCTACCTACAGGCACTCAGAATTTTTGTGTCCCAGTTTATAACATTTAAAACAAATAATCGCTTTATTGGGGTAGTTCGAGACGACATGCCCGATCTTCGCACATGTCTGACAGCGCTTGCTTTGGAAGTAACATTCACCATTGTGCCCCTTTCCACATATCGCACACGCAAAAGCTAATCCGGCATTGTTACCTATCTTATAAGGAGATTCTACTACCTTTTACTTCTTGAGCGAGTTCGGATTAGCATCCATCACCCGCCTCTTAGCCTGTTCAAGCTGCTTCTTAAGCTTGGATTCTCATTCTCGAGCCGTATTAATAATGTCATTTAAAGTGGCATACTTGCTATGAATGGATAATAACTCCCTATACTCGGTCCGGATCATGTTCTGATATTAGTAGACACTTTAAGCATCGGTTTTGGCGAAATCCCAGTAGAACTTGAGCTTGTCAAGGAACACCCCGGTGATTTTGTCAATTGACTTACCCGTGTGTCTCATGTGCCTGAATTTTTCTATGATCTGATTTACCACCACTTGAGGCCTATGATGTTTAAGGAATGGTGTTTTAAAGTCCACCCAAGTGATAGATTTGATGGCTTCCAAGGTCATTCCCACCTTGCGGACATCACACCATGCTTTGGCGAGCTCACGGACTTGACATGTGGCGTATGACACTTGATCCCCAGCCTCGCAATCGGTGCGGTCAAAGATGTCCTCCATCTAGGAGAGCCACACCTTTGACACGCGATCGGGTCTACCACCCTATCATACGTGCTAGGGTTGCATGATCTGACTTTGTCATAGTGGCAGACCTTACATGGGGTCTTGTTGGCCCTTTTCTCATTAAACATATCCTCGATGATTGCTAGAAGAGTGTTTTGGAGTTTTTTTTAGAAATTGGGGAATGTTAGCCTATATTTCTTTTCTAACTTCCTCCGAGACTATTTCTTTGACCTCATCCCGGGTAACGGGATTTGTTTGACTTGAAGATTCATCAACCATTTTTAGCTGAAAAGAATTTCGAATAGTTTAGAAACATTTCAACTATCGTGTTTGGTATGCTTCTCTCGTATTAACTGTTTGCATCCCTTAGGGATGCCTTTGTGTTTTCCCCAATTCAGGTTCAGTTAGGCTCGTAGTCCACCTTGATGGCGAGATTGGTGCATTTCGGGTTTAATTTCTTATGGCACTTCTCATGCTTTCACTTGATTGCCACCTGTTCAATCATATGGTTATGTTTTTAAGACATAACAAGTGATTAAAAAACAAATTTCTTACCAAAGTTGAAGACCAAGCTCGAACCAATGTGTATCTCATAACCTGGGGCTTTGATTACCACTTGTAAGACCCTACCCCGCTTTAATAACAATTATCCTTAATTAGGACTAGCTATGTGATTAGACAACCTTTACATTACCATTTACATAACATTAAAAGATGTTTAGCGTCTAAGAAGGATTCATTGCTATAGCGGGACTTGCATAGTTAACTACCACTTCAAAGATAGTTAAAAACAAAATTCGTAAGCTTAACATTGTTTTAAAACATAAGAAACGTCCTTCGGGTAATCGCGACATTGCGGAAGCGGTGAGATACGACATTGGATCTTCAAAATTGTAGCTTAATCCTCCTCTGTACTTAACTTCATCAACCTAGGGTTAAAACACGATTAACAAACCCGTAAGAACTCGTTAGTTATGCCGAAAGTTGGAACAAAAAAATGGATGCTCGAATTCCCGCCGTACCTTACGGCTGCCCTGCCGTAAACTATGGCTGGGAGATTCTGATCAGGGTTTGAGGGAGCCGTAGCCTACGGCTTCCAGCCTATAGATGTATATTCATATGTGTTTGTAGCTTTCGGGTTGATCGAGTCTTAGTTTATCGAGTACTAGTTTATGTTTTGTACTAGATGTTTATAGTTGATGTCGAAGAGGCGAATGAGATGTAAAAGTTCTCATGCATCTTCTTGTTAGGGCGAATAAGAAGGAATGTTTCTCATTCATGGTTATGACGGGGCAAATCAGCCCATTCGGACTCACGATTTGAATAATGAGGTATTATTATATATATGTGGGTTGGGAACTCGTTTTAGTAGTTGGTCAGTTACTCTGTTATTGTTTCCGGCAATACTCTGTTCAAAAACCCTAGATTGTTCAGTTTATCTTAATTGAGTCTGTAAACGTTATTTTGATATTAATGATCAAGATAAACATGTTGATGTGTGTGATTTTAGCAAAATAAAAGATATCATTTTCCCGATGCCAAAAACTTTGATGTTTTAATTCAGAAACTTTGGTTTGGGATAAATGACTGATTTTTACTAAACCGATTTTACAAAGTTTTAAATTTATAAAGTAAACAATATTTACTTTTGAAACTAAAACCAACACATAGGCAGAGAACCTGACGTGCATACTATAGTTTCTTGGTAAGTATTGAGTATCGTATCCCCAAGGATCACACTTTCCCCTAGTCAACATTACATCAATTTACTGATCGGGTTTTAAAAAGAAAAACAAAACGGAGGGGTTCTTTTAAAAATAGTTTTTGAAAAAGGTTTTGGTTTTAAAAGAAAAGATAAAAATATAAGAGTAGTAAATTATGCATATCTCGAGGTCCGTTGATTAATAGTTATGTTTATTATTAGAATTAATAATTTAAGTTAGTTAATCTTGTGGGGAAAATGAGAGGGACTTGAAGTGTTGACTCCTTGATAGAGAAGCGGAGGCGACTACTAGCGTAGAATGTTGAACCTCTCCAGTGTGCGTCCACCTAGGGTCTCTGCCAGGGACTTGCGTATAGCGGGGTCCTCAAACCGCGGTCAAGTATCTGGTCTTCGACCTCGTCTTCTTCTTAAAGAGGAGGCTTCACTTCCCACCTGGAACACCGTACACCTCGTCTTAGCTCTCGCGTTTCGTACCGAAGGGTCTCGCCTTAGGTGGAAACATAATCCTAAAGGTGGAAACATAATCCTAAAGGAGTATGATACAAATGACCACCGGTGCGCCCGTATGGAATCGTCCCAGTGTCAAGAAAATCACTCAGTCATCTGGTATGATCCAGAAATATGTCACTCAGATCTGGTCCACTTCAGAAGCCATTGCTTAGAACCCGGTTCGGATATCAGAAGCCCGAACGATCTGTCTCACTTTCGGTTTCCTCGCCTTGGATCTAGTACGGGACTACCAGAAGCTGATTAAACCTCTAGTTATTGGTTAAGTTAATTAATTATTATGTTTTCGGATGAGCTCACAAGTGCGTGGGTTTTGACACACCACGGGTACACTCATGAGTTCTCCTAGGAAGTTAATTATTGATTTTAGGTTCAAGCTATCATCAAAGCAACCTGTCATAAAGATAAACAAATAAGGATTAGAAGAATTAAGCATCAATTATAACTAATGTGCAGGTGAGCGTGGGCATGCAAAGTCATTCCGGGACTAATTTTAGCATTGGTTAAGTCCCTGATTTGCCTTCTGAACATACATGGAACAGGCTTGAAGTCTGGTATCTTCAAGAATCTCCAAATTTTGCATGTTTTCACCCAGAAATCCTTTGTTTCCATCTTGGAGCTCTAGTTTCCTGAGATAATCAAATAGGAATGAATTAAGCATCAATTATAACTAATGTAAGCCTAATTGTGACCTATTTCGGGACTGTTTATGCCTGTTTTATATTTTAATTCAGTGAGTCATCACAATACCCCACACTTAGACTATTGCTTGTCCTCAAGAAATCATCCACAATACACCAAGGCAAACTGTAGCTAACAAACCCGCAATCCATTTATTTTATTTTAGATCACTAGAAAAATAAAATTGCATGACACGCCTACTTAACCCGTACGATTTTTCTTGAACCTGTACCTACTCATAATGTTCACTCATCACTCGGGTTTTATCATTTAGGTGAGTTTTGGGGGTGAACACTCGTGTCCTGACCGAAGTCGACTCAAGTCATAGACTTGTATGCAAATCAAGTCCTCGTCTCTAAACCAACTAACTAAGATAAATCAAGAGGACTTTTATTCGGGTTGTAATGTAGGGGTGTAAAAATAAAGCTAACTTTTTTTTAACTATATACAAGGGGAATGAGTCACCGAATCACAAAGGTGCGTCAAGGCTGTGAAGATGACGAAGCAACGAAGCGTGGAAAAGGGCAGCTGCGTCGCTGAGCAACATTTTCTGCAGCTATCTCTGAGAGGAGTCGAGTGTTTATCCCGAGGCCTTTCATCATGGCTATTTCGTCCCTCACTGCGTATTCGATATTACTTCCTTTTCTGACTTTTCTCTCGGCTCGGTATCGAATAGAACCCCCATGGATCAGTAAAGTGTACTCCATCTGCGAATGAGTAGAGTTGTTGCTGCACTTGCCATTATGAGACCAGTGGCCACACTTCCTACACTTGTCATATCTTTTGGCCTGCCTCTTTGCAGCACTTTTTTATTGTCCACAAAAGTGTGGATTTTGTTCCATCTTCCGCCACAATTTTCTTTCGTCTGCAGTCTTCTAAAAAATGATCTGTATTATTTCTGGTGGCAGACGTGGCTGAGCAAAGTGGAAACAGCAAAGCAAGTGTTCGTCGAATGGATGCATCTTGAGAAAGCGAGGGGGAAGCAAGAGAGAGAATGGAGATCACAGAAAGAGAGTAGAGAGAGAGAGCTCAGAGCAGGAGAGAGAGAGAGAGAGAGAGAGAGCATAATTCCAGTTCTTTAGGGTCTCACTGGTCAAAGACCAAATTCTAACTTTGAAGAACTTTCTTTGGACAACCACAATCATATGACAAAATGACCCGCGAGGTAAAATAAAATAAGCAGTACTAATGGTCCACCCCACACTTAAAATTTTGGTATGAATTTTAAGTGCAGAAACAGAAAAAGGCAAGAGAAACCAATACTCCCCTGATAATGACGAATCCACTCGTGTGTGGGCAAAACCTGCATTCTCCACCGATAGACATCAAAATGGAGGCTCCAAAAATAGCAAACTGTCCTCAACCTGTCCTAAAATACTAGAAAAGAAAATAAAAAGTAACAAAGATAAATAAAAACTACATCCTAAGATAGACACTAGTGCCGGAGCACTAGCGGGGTGAAACAAGTCTGGCATGCACCGAGCATGCTACATAAACCAACATATCCAAAGTACCGATACAGTCATCTAAACAACAACCACAAAAGAAAAATAAAAAAAAATAGTGTTTAATGTCAACAACCAACATCATGAAAAACCTGCAGAGAATAAAAAATCAAACCGATCGGGCACGGCGGGAGCGGCAGCTAGAGCGGGAGGTAGAGGTGGAGCCAGTGCAGGAGGCCATATGCCTGGAGAAGTCCTCACAGAAGGACCGAAACTCTGCAGTCAACGTGTCAAGTCTGTCTAGAATGGTGCGAATCATACCTCTTGATTGCGGGTGGTCGGTCTTGGTAGCTGGTGATGGTGCTGTTTGGCCCTTGGGACTCCTCGTCTCGATCTCTGTCGTCTGGCTGCAGCGACTGACGACTCTGGACCTCTAGCAGCAGCTGCTGCTGACGACTCTGCATCTCCTCTCTCCTTTGGGTGTCTCTCTCCACATGCTGCTGCGAAAGCTGCCCTCTCAGCCCACAGGTAGATGGGGTCCCAACGACCTCTTCTTAATTATCCTCAGTCTGTTACGAGCATTGTTTTCTGTTTCATTCTTGTTAAAGTATGTCCAAGGATGTACTGTGTCAGGAATCTCCCTATCCGGCTGAAAATGTGTAGGTCTCCGGTAAGGGTAGTGGAGGTTACTCGAATGGTGTTAATGATGGGAATGGCCATGGGAATCGGATGATACTGATGGTGACCTTAAAGCTGCTCTCTTCATTATTGGTATAGACCTGCAAAACAACAGAATCGATTCAGCTTTACAAACTTAAGCATTTTTACAAAATATAAACAGCCTGGGTCCAGTGGCTGCAAGCCCATGCTCAACTGATTAACATGGCCATGCGGCTCAGTCTGCAGTCCGTGTTCCTAATGGTTTGACTGTTTAAATTAGTTTTTACCTTAAACACCCTAAAACTGATCTTAAACTGCAAAAATAACTTAAATTTAAAACATAAAAAGTTCTGGTGAGTTTCTAAGGTCAAGCACGCCCGTGCACAGAGGGTGCACGGCCGTGCATATGCTGCTGGGACAAATCGGTTACGCGGGAAATTTCTAACGATTTTCCTAGTCAAACACGCCCTTGCGCACTACTATGCACGACCGTGCTCCTAACTGATGTGACGGGTTTTCAAACCTGTTGGTTTTCTTAAGAAATTTTTCATCAAGTTTCTCAAAAAACTCAACCACATTGCATTCCTAGTGTTCCCCTAACTATTTTCCTACAATAACATGCTCTGATTCGGGCCACAAACACTAGAAACCTAAGATTTTTATCGAAACCTAAACTACTCAAAAACTCAAGAAAACGGACAGATCTGGACATAAAACACATAAAATATGTTAGGGGTTGATTATACATACCTTGTAGTGAAGAATGGAGCCTAAAATGAAAGAAAATGGTGGAAAAATTGAGGTTTGGTGGGTAGGGCGACGGTTTTGGGTGAGAGGAGGAAGGAGTGAGGTTGAAAAGTCTAAAAGTGACTTTTAAACTCCAACCCTCATCTGTATGTCTGGCACGCCCGTGCCACATGAAGTGGCACGGCCGTGCTCAACTGCTCAGTCTCCCGTTTTTCGCTTTTTTCAATTTTAAAACTGTTTTTAAGGGTTCGGTTTTAAAATTTTTAGTCGGGTTTCCCCAAAATAATTTTTAAAACCCCATTTTAAGTTCGAAAATAGTTTATTTTTAAATTTTTGAAAAACTTCACCCTGTCTCATTTTCCACTTTTTCCGCACTTACCTGGCGATCTTCAAGGGATGACAAACCAACCTCTAAAGAAAATAAAGAAGAAATAAAAACCCTCCAAAATAAAAGTTGACGACTTTGGTGGTCTCAGCTGTCCTCACGGGAATTCTCCAAGGTGGCCAATCCTGAAGCAAACCTGCAAAGAAAAACAAAGACAGCCCCAATTATAAAAAATAAAGCATAAATAAAATGAAAAAGAAAAATAAAGAAGACGAAAAACCAAAAGAAAAATAAAGTGAAAAGAAAAATGAAAAAGAAAAATAAATCGATCAGCAAAGTGACTTAGGTCTTTCTTTGGAAATAAATGTGTTCCCCAACAACGACACCAAAAACTTTAGTGTTTGTGGTTTTAGCAAAATAAAAGATATCATTTTCCCGGTGACAAAAAATTTGATATTTTAATTCAGAAACTTTGGTTTGGGATAAATGACTGATTTTTAGTAAACCGATTTTACAAAGTTTTAAATTTATAAAGTAAACAATATTTACTTTTGAAACTAAAACCAACACATGGGCAGAGAACCTGACGTGCATAGTATAGTTTCTTGGTAAGTATTGAGTATCGTATCCCCAAGGATCACACTTTCCCCTACTCAACATTACATCAATTTACTGATCGGGTTTTAAAAAGAAAAACAAAACGGAGGGGTTCTTTTAAAAATAGTTTTTGAAAAAGGTTTTGGTTTTAAAAGAAAAGATAAAAATAGTAGAGTAGTAAATTATGCATATCTCGGGGTCCATTGATTAATAGTTAAGTTTATTATTAGAATTAATAATTTAAGTTAGTTAACTTGTGGGGAAAACAAGAGGGACTTGAAGTGTTGACTCCTTGATAGAGAAGCGGAGGAGACTACTCGCGTAGAATGCTGAACCTCTCCAGCGTGCGTCCACTTGGGGTCTCCGCCAGGGCCTCGCGTATAGCGGGCTCCTCAAACCGCGGACAAGTATCTGGTCTTCGATCTCGTCTTCTTTTTAAAGCGGAGGCTACACTTCCGACCTGGAACACCGTACACCTCGTCTTTGCTCTCGCGTTCCGTACCATACCGAAGGGTCTCGCCTTAGGGTCTTCCCGAGTAGGCCAACAATGAATCCCCATTGGTTAACGAACTAGGTTGATGGATCTCTCTTACAGTTGGCATCAGAAGACCCTACCACCATTAGTTGACGGCGTTGTTATAACGAGAACTAGATAATGAATCCATTATTTATTTATCTTTATTGTGACCTTAACATTTAGTGATCAATTAAATATTAAGTTGGTTGAATTAATGATAACTTAATTACCCAACCCTTAACCTCCTGAGCTGAATGAAATCCTAAACAAAGGTGGAAACATAATCCTAAAGGCGTATTATACAAATGATCACTGGTGCGCCGTAGGGAATCCTCCCAGTGTCAAGAAAATCACTCAGTCAGCTGGTATGCGCCAGAAATGTTTCACTCAGATCTGGTCCACTTCAGAAGCCATTGCTTAGTACCCGGTTTGGATATCAGAAGCCCGAAGGATCTGTCTCACTACCGGTTTCCTCTCCTTGGATCTAGTTCGGGACTACAGAAGCTGATTAAACCTCTAGTTATTGGTTAAGTTAATCAATTATTATGTTTTCGGATGAGTTCACAAGGGTATGGGTTTCGACACACCACGGGTACACTCATGAGTTCTCCTAGTAAGTTAATTATTGATTTTAGGTTCAAGTGATCATCAAAGCAACCTGTCATAAAGATAGACAAATAAGGATTAGAAGAAGAGGACACCACAAATAACTAAAAATAAACTACTAGTAATACTAATAAAAGTATACAAATCAAGTGGGTTCATGAATGATAGAAAGATACAACCATAAGGAATGATCAACACAAGAACATGGCTGCTCATAGACAAGCTATCCATCTTCTAGTGATATGTAGCTCTCTTGAACCTCACGACCCTCGATATTATTGCATAACTACTCTACGATCCTCTTCTTGGCTAGACCGATCAAGGTAGGATGAAGCCTAACCATTGAGGGATGTTAGGATGGCCATAAGGCCTCCCACAAGACCCCAAGATCTCTGGAAGAATCTTGGAGCTTGGCCCAAGAGAGCACAAGAAGGGATGAACAAATGGTGAGGGTTGCCTTGCTATTTATAGGGTGTCGAGGGCATGCTTGCAGTTACAAATACGTACTGTTGCTGCATGGCAGAGTATGTCTGTCCTGTGATGTCTGGCACGACCGTGAAACATGTCTTGGCACGGGCGTGCAATGTTCTTAAGTCTCTGATTTCTTGCCCTCCAAGTTTCCTGCATTGTATTCTCGCGTGCAGGGCCTTCGTGCTGGTGAGCGTGGGCGTGCAAAGTCATTCCGGGACTGATTTTAGCGTTTTTTAAGTCCTGGATTTGTCTTCTGGACATACAGGGAATAGGCCTGAAGTCTGGTATCTTCAAGAATCTCCAGTTTTTGCATGTTTTCACCCGGAAATCCTTTGTTTCCGTCTTGGAGCTCCAGTTTCCTGAGATAATCAAATAGGAACGATATAAGCATCAATTATAAGAAATTTAAGCCTAATTATGACCTATTTCGGGACTGTTTATGCCTGTTTTATATGTTAATTCTGTGAGTCATCACATGTGGAATTATTTCGTGTGCGTTATTTCATAGTGTTATATCATTTTGCTAGAACAGAGGGGATTCCGCACCTGCCGGTTTATATTTCGTTGAGATTCATTGTTATTCGATCGTATAAAGTGATATAAGAGCCTTATGCTCTTTCTCACAATTGCAAATTGAAAATTTTTCACAGATTTCAGTTCAAAATTGTTCAAACCCTAATTAATTTCAAAGTTTTACAAAAAGAACATAGCTTTTGATTGATTTGAAGTTGAATTTGGTTGGATTTTTAGAAATTCTTTCACAAAAGTTGTTTTGAATACAATCCAAAACATTCCTATCAATTTTCAATCGGTGATAATTTTCGATAATCAGATCAAAATCGTGTGCTCTTGAATTCAAAATGATGAACGGTTTTGAACAGGGTGAATGGCTGCTTAGTTTAGGGTGAGTGAGTGTTTTTCGTTTTCATTCGTGTCTTTAGTTCTCATTCGTATAAAATATTTTCATTCGTACCACCAAGAGGATGAATAAGTCACTTGTTTTCTCATTTGTGCTAATCAATTGGGCGAATAAGAAACTTTACCTGTCATTCGTGCTAACAATCCCAAAATCAGATGTTTGTTTAAGTTTAGAATTTTTATCATATATCACACATCCTACACAACATTTGTGGATATCCAATGTTTCTACCAAACACTACTCAGCAACAACAGCCACCAACGAATCCTTGGGCGTTCGCAGCTGAGAAAGGAAAACAAGTTGCACAATCCCATCAACGAATAGTGAATTACTAGATGGTTATAGCCCTGGTTCAACCTGTTGTTCAACCTCAACCCCAACCGACTCCAGATTATTGGGGTGTTGTTGAAGTTGTTTGCTCAAAATCAGAATCTTCCGATGAATAATTTATCATCAGGAAATGGTAACAGACCATCAAAGCTAATGGATATATCGAAATATCCATCATGGCAAAAGCGTTTCAGGATACACTTGGAAGGTCTAGATGGTGGAGAGGCATGTCAAGTGTGAGAACTCTAAAAGTGCTCACTACTAGATTTTATCATCTACTTTCTGAATGTCCAATTATAATATCTTGTATTCAATGTCTGAATGTGTTGAACGTTTTGCAGATGCACTACCTGCTAGTTGGAGTCAAAATATGGAAATCTTGAAGGAGATGGACACATTTAATTGTTTGACTTTGAATGAGAATTTCAAAAAGTTGGAAAACAAAGACGTAGAAGAGAGAAGGAAGGCAAAGAGAGCCCAAATCCCACAAAATCCTGATTTATATTTTGCTATTTCTTCTTCCTATTCGGTTCCGAATAATGGGGTTAGTTCTACACCATAAACCGCTTTTGTTTCAACTGTGGAACTAACAAATCCACTTAGCTATTATGGCATTCCAACTTGATCTTCATATGTTGCACCTCCTCAAGCTCCAATGCAACAGGATGCACCATGGCTTGCAGCTTCCCTTATGAACTCAACCCAACAATAATCTTCATCCAACTATGGTCAAACTTCATCAAGCTCAAGTCCTATTGTCCTCAACACTTCAAACATAGACAATGTTATTATTGAAGTTGCACAAAAGCATGTAGCTTTAGTCTCTGCATTTGTTGCATCATACAATGGACTTATGGCAAGTCAAAGTGGAAATATAATTTTACCAATGAAGACTATTTATAGATTGATAAGGATGAGATGGAGTTGATTGATATATAAATGGATTTTGCTAGTGTTGTGAGGATAGGTGATGAGTTTATGGAAAGAACAGGGAGAACTGATTTGGTGACAACACCAAACACAACATATGGGTTTAGCAGTTGCCAAATTCTGCTTTGCATTTGGTGTCTATTCTGGTTGTGATTACAAGACACTGCTAGGGAAGCACACAATGAAGCTGAGGAAAGAAATAAAGAAACGTCCGATTCAACCAATAGTTGGAGGTAAAAATTTGAAGAAGAAGGTAAAGATTTTTTGAAGAAGAAAAAGACCAAAGACCCAGTGCAACAGACAAGGGGGAGTTTGTAGATGCGTATTGTGTCTGTTGCATTCGGATTTACAAGATTGCGTCAAAGATTACAAGATTTTGGTAGAAGTTCTTTTTGGTTCGTATGATCGAGGGTTCGAATGAAAATATTGATGGTCTAACCAGTTTTAGTTTAGGTCGAATCAAAGTTTATTATGTTTATTATCTTGGTTCGTGATGTCGAAGGGTCGAACCAACTGGTTCGAACCTATGAAGGGTCAAATCAAGAGGTCTATATATAGTTTTGATGTGTTACGCTTTGTAATACTTGGTGATTTGGCCTAGGTGTTTGTGTGTGTGTTCAGGAAATGTCTAGAAAGTTTTGTTTTCGTTAATTGAGTCCTATAATGATTAAATCTTGATTATTATTAATGAAAACATGTTGAAAATGAAATCTAACTTGTGTTGATTACAGTTTATATCATTGTGCATGATAATTAGGGTTTCCTCACCTAATTCATCTCTACTCGTGTGATCATTTATGTTTTAAACTTTTCATTGTGAAAAACCGATCCTACAAAGTGTTATCAGAACTTGTGCTCAATCACACGACTGTAAATTGATAAAACTTGTTCCGATTTAAGATCAAAATCATCAAAACCCTAGCTGTTTTCATAGAACATTGATAAAACAAGGTTTTTGATTGATTTGAAGGTGTTTTTACATTCAAAATAAATATTTCTTTCATAAAAGTTGTTCATATTTGAATCCGAATCAAAATTGTCACATTTATAATCAAATTCAACAACTTTTTCAAAAATCAGATCAAATTTGTGTGTTTTTGAAGAAAAAATGATTTTGAGATGGGTCAGGTCGAATGGATTTCCTTGTTAGGTCGAATGAGTCTCTAGATTTTCATTCGTGGTGACATTTAGGTCAAATCAGTCCTAGATTCTTTTATTCGTCCTTTTCAAATTTAATTCGGGTTACATATTTTCGTTCATTCTCCCAGCAAGGTCGAATAAGTCATTTCCTTCTTCATTCTTGCTAATAGTTTGGTCTAACCAATTTTTTATTTTTCGTTCGACCTCTCGACAACCAGAACCAATTTTTCAGCAAAAAAATTTTCTAAGGGTTGAGGATTTTTACATCATGTATAACATTTGGGGATGTCCGATGAACATCCGAACTGCTATGACACAACAACTACAAACACCAATGAATCCATGGGCAGCAATAGCTAAAAGGAGAAAACAACAACCACAACCAATGACAAATTACTGGGCTGTATCGGGACCAACTTGACCCGCTTTGAGACCTCCTACACAACCAATTCCTTATTATTGGGGTGTCACAACAGCTGCAGGTGTTCAAAACCAGACCACAACTACCATAACAACCTTGATGAGTGATCTTTCAATTGGAAATGGGACTAGACCACCAAAGTTGATGGATATGTTTGACTATCACTGATGGCAGAAGAGGTTTATGATTCATTTAGAGGGATTAGATGGGGTGAAGCATGGCAAATGTTATAAAAGGTGTATGAGCAACCTATGGTGGAGAATTCCAATACTCCCATTGCATTGGATGATATGACTGATACAGATAAGAAGAAATATGTTGCAGAGAAGAAGGTGTATTTTCAGTTATCCCAAGCATTGACCAAAGATATCCTTCCTCAGTTTGGACTATGCACTACATCAAAGCAACTTTGGGATGCTTTGAAGAGTAGGAATGATGGCAATGAGAAGACGATAAAGCTTAGGAATAACTAGATAAAGAAGGTATTCGAGAACTTAGCTTTATTGGGAATGAGACTTTGAAATATTTAACTACTAGATTTAACTACTAGCTTTGTTGGGAATTCGAGAACTTTTGCAGGTGCACTTCCAATCTATTGGAGACAACATTTGGAGGTTTTAAGGGAGAAGGACTCGTTTCCTTTTTGGAAACTGAACGAGTTCATTTAGATGCTTGACAACAAGGAAATGGAGGAGGGAAGAAAGGTGAAGAGAGCTCAGATTCCTCAAAATCCGGAGTTGTATTATGCTAGCTCGTCATCTTTGGTCATTCCAAGTGTTGGAGTGAATTCAGCACCACAAACTGCTTTTGTCTCAAGTGTGGAACCAATAAATGCTGCCAATTATTATGGTGTATCTTTAGCTTCATCATACACATCTACTCATCCTCCAATGCAACCCGCAAGTTATTGTAGTGCTCCATCTATGGACATGACGTAACAATCAACACCGAATGTTGGTCAATATCCATCCAGCTCTAGTTCATTGTGTTAGAGACTTCTAGGATGGATTATAAGACTGTAGAAGTAGCCCAAAAGCATGTTGCTTTAGTGTCGGCTATGGTTGCTTCTTATAATGGACTAGTAGCTACTCAAATTGGTAACAACAATTTGACCAATGAGGATTATTCACATACTGATAAAGAGAAAATGGAGTTGATTGATATTCAATGGGCGTTTGCAAGTGTTGTAAGGAGAGCAACCGAGTTTATGGAAAGAACGGGTAGGACCGATCTTGCTACATCACCAAACACTACCTATGGTTTTAACAAAGAAAAGGTGACATGTTACAATTGTGGTACAAAAGGTCACATTGCTTGGGAATGTACCAAACCCAAACAACAATGAAACCGTATCCCTTTCAATTCAAACTACCAAAACCGTCAAAATCAAACAACAATTTTGAAAACCAAAACAATTTCTAAAACAAAAACAACTTCCAAAACCCAAACCGTGTTTCACAAAATTCCAACCAAAGGCAAACATCAACACCCAACCAGAGTCAAACCACACCAAACCATGAAAGAAACTTAGTTCCAATTACCACTCTGACAAATCAAAACCAAAACCAAAATAATAACCAAGCTATGGTGATTCAGTAAGATGAGGGATTTAATTGGAACGACATGTAACTTGGTGTTAAGGAGATTTCTGGGGGTAACGTTGCATGATTTACACAAGAGGTTGTGAATGAAGAAGTTGTGAAAGCTGATGACTAGATGATTGAAGAGACGATTGGTGAACCGATTATTGAAGAAACAGTGTCTGAGACAGTTAATGAAGTAGAGAGTGAAGGTTCAGATGTTAACGAGTCAATATACACACATATATACACACAGCCATATATATATATATATCTTGAAGCTTTTCATCTTCAATTTAAGTACATTACCATATTATTTCATGAATCTTGATGATTAAGTGATGGATCGTACATGAGAGGCCAAACTCAAGTCAAAACATTCAACATACTCACACACACACAAACACGGCACACACACATTATACACACACGACACACACAACACACCCACATACATACATACATACATACATACATACATACATACATACATACATACATACATACATACATACATACATACATACATACTATTTTGGTCAAAAATTACCTAGTAGAAATAATTTTGTATTCCAAATTAGAAATTGTGAGGTAGGGTGCTAAGAATGTAAATTTATTATTAAAACTAGTTATATTCTGAAAATGTTTGATCAGGATGCAAAAAAGAGTAAATTAGTGACAACTATGTTCGGGATGGCTTAGATAAGCTTCGGGATGGATAGTTATATCCTCGGGATGGAACTGTTTGTAATGAATGAATAAATGAGTAAAACACAAAGAAAAACACTCGATATACGAGGAAAGCCCTTGATCAATAGTAGCTCGCCGGCATAAAACCTCGGGAGGAGACTAGGCCCCTGCCTTGTTTGTTAATATTAATTTGGTAAAAAGGTACAACTTTGGATGAGTATGTGGACGAGTGTACTAAGATTACAACGATTGTGTTAGTGTTTCTAAGTGTTAGTGTGCAGCTATAGTGTAAGCAAGATGCATGTAAGTGTCCTATACTTGTCCAATACTCCCATTTATATAGTACATGAGAATAACTAATGAATCCCGTGAGATCTGCTAAGTAGTTAAAGTCTTCAATGTTGTGTAACAGCTTCTTTAGGTGAACGTTGGAGGTCTTTAACAGAAACTAGTTGTTGGTTAACAGTTTCTTCTCAGCTAGTTAATGATCCAGCAGTTTCCTTGTTTATCGCCGATATTAAATGTGTATCGGTTACAAGTTTGACTCCATCTTCAATCATAGACCATGAGTTACATTCCTATCTTTGACTTCTTCACTTGAGAGTTATGATATAGACGTTGATTAACATTAAAATCCATATCATAACTTAGTTGTACCTGCAATCATATAACAAAGCTAATTTGTTAGTTTATTCTCAGGATGTGCACATGCTGAATTACAGTTACATCCTGAAGTCAGTAGAGTCCTTCAGCATCCCGAGGATGGTATATTAGGGATGTATGGTAAAATCATCCTGAGGATTTTCACCCACAACAATTGTCCCCAAAAATATGTTTCAAATATTTTTTGATCTGAATATCTTCACTCGATTACTGATGGGATGTCTTGTCAGGATGACAACGGCTATTTTTTAGGCGGTAATTATGTGATGACCGTTACAAACGTCATCCTCTATTCTCTATATCTAGAGCTTGATCCATTCCTTTATAATCACATTTGTTTTTTAAGAAGGTAATTTCTCTCTTCTTTCTTCCACTTTTCTCTTTATTCCTACAAAAAATATTAGTAATATTCTGAAGATGGCAAAAAGATCCACAAGAGCTTCGGGGAGTGTAGGAGCTTCCGGTGACTTCATTCCCCAAAACCTCTTGAGTCATCCTGAACAGGAGATCTGTTCTTTTGATGACAAGGAGATTCGAGCCTTAAAAAGCTCAAAAGTGTTCCCAAGCTCTGCTGAGTTTCGTCCTTACGATTCTCATGCACGATCAGACTTTGCCTCTCCTACATGGGTCTGCTTCCTGTACATACCATTCATTCTAGGGTTAAGGTATCCTTTTCCCAAATTTATAAAAGATTTCTTTGATATTACTGGGATGGCTTATTCCCAAGCCATGCCTGAACTCTGGAAAATTCTGATGGTTTTCAGTAGGCTTGTTGAAGATCATGGCATCCATCTTGAAGTGGGGGACCTAGCTCATGTTTATAAATTGAGGACACACGGTTCCCACCGTTATGTCTTTCAAGTTATAGAAAAGGAACCACCCTTTCTGTTTAATGTGGTCAAATCTGAGAAAAATTGGAAAACAAAATTCTTTTTTGTTAAGAGGAGTTCTATTCCTTTTGGGGATGAGATTCCTCTTTATTGGTTAAAAAGTGGTAAAATTATTTTTAGTGTTTTTGTAAAAATTTTAGTTACATCCTGAGGATGTTTATCTTTTACCTACTAATCCTGTTATTATCTTAGCCTCAGCCAAGAAACCTGCTTCTTTTGACCTGGATGATATTGACAGCATGGCTACCAAAGTGTCCTCTCCCTCTCCTTCCAGCTCCAAGATGGTTACTCCTCCTTCCAATGCCCCTAAGACTAGGGCTGTTGCTGCTGCTTCAAAAAAAGGAAGGGGAGTGCTGCTGCTGTTGTTGATCAAGAGACCACCCCCTTTGAGGGTTTGAACTGTAATGAGATTCTAAACAAGATCTCCGAATTCACTCTTGAGGTATGGTCCTATCCTGAGGATAACATTGTTATGTCAGTGAAGAATGGTTAAGAGTACTTACCTTTTCCTTTTCAAGTCAGGGCCATGAGTATCTTTCAAAGTCTCTAGATACCGTTGCTCAAGAGGTTCATGAGGCCCAAACCAAGCTTGAAGATGTTCAGAATATTTCTCAGCAGAAGGGCAAATTTCTTGAGGCCAAGTTGCCAGAGACTGAGGCTGAGCTGAAGAGAGTGAAAGCTGAGCATGCTAAAGCCTTATTGGATCATCAGAAGGAGGCAGAGGATCACAGGAATGGGCTTATCATGTCTGCTTCTATTGCCGTATTTCAGGCCAGAGTGAAGATGTCTCTCCAGGCTAAAGATCCAGGATTCGATCAGAATACCTGGGATGTTGAGGCTTGGAAGGAAAAAATTAGGAGCCTAGACGGAAAAGAAATGGTCTATGAGCCTGTTCCTGTTGCTCATCCTCAGGGTGTGGCCAAGGATCTCGAGGATGCAGAGGTGAAGGCAGCGGAGGCCAAGGTTGCTGAGGTAGTGAAGGACCTTCCAGTGGGTGATGAAGGATGTGTTGACTAGGCAGGAGCCCACTTTTTATTTGATCTTTGCGGTTATGTTTGGTAGAACAATTTCAGACAATTATTAATATGTAATAACTTAGGATTTTATAAGGTTTGGGGTGGAGGGATCTTGGTTTCTAGAGGAAGCCCCAAATCTTTATGCTGACCTTGGACTATAGATGTTGACCCCTGGTGGATGGGTCCTGGTTTTGGATGAAGCCAGGGGTTGACATCAAATTTTGACTTATGATGGATAATAATATATGGTAACAATCTTTTGACGCTATTGTTCCTGTGTTATTTCCTCTTATATTCTGCAAACATTAGCAAACACTTAGGCTATAAAGAAATATTCTGAAATAATACCTTTTGTATCTTCTCTGTTGAATAATTCTTCTGATCTTGCCATATTCCATATAAGTTCTTCTCATCATTAGGATGGTCTTCATTATCCCGAGGATGTCCCCAGTTTCTTCTTCATCCTTGGGATAATCTTGCATCTTGAGGATGCATCTGGTTTCTTTTCCATCCTTGGGATGGTCTTGCATTCTGAGGATGTCCCCAGTGTAATATCTTCAAAATAGACCTTAACTGTCTATAATCCTTCATAAGAAAGACTTGTGTTTTGATAATATCTTGTAAAGGAAGATTTTGTTATTATACTGGCGACTTAGGCCTTTGGTTTAACTGGGATCAAAACCCTTTTGTTATATCTTGGGGATAAAACCATTATGTATCATCTTGAGAATAACTGGAGACAAGGCCCTTAGGAATAACTGGCGACAAGGCCCTTAGGAACAACAGGCGACAAGGCCCTGGTGACTAGACTAAAGAGACATTGAAAAATGTCTAAACCTTAAGAGCTCCATCGTATATCTCAAAGATAATGAAATTGTCAGCCACTTTTACATGGACTGGTCCCACCATCTCGAGAATATACATGGGCATCGTGCGCACCAGGCGAGGGTTGCTAACCCAATGAGAAAGGTGAAAACCTTTAAACCTTAGGAAGGTGTCAGACACCCTAACGGAGGAGAGGATGGCCAGCCCCTAGTCTTCTAAGCATTCCATCTTCAAGATGGTACTGCAAAAATTCTCAGGATGGACTATTTCTAGACCATGTTTAGTGAAAATATAATTGATCGAAATAAATTAAGGATAAGTACTTACATATGGAGATGATTCATCTCTATCAGCCTTCACCTTCATCCCACCTGTGATTCGGGTCATGGTTTCTCTTCCAGAGAGATCAGTCACATGCATCCCTAGGCATGGTAGTATTTCAAGTGTATAGCATTCCAAGCTCTTGGTAGAATCTCTCCTTCTATTGTTGACAGCCAATATGCTCCTTTACCAGCTTCGAAATCGATTAAGTATGAACCTTCCCACTTGGGAGCTAGCTTACCATCACTTGGTTTTGTTGTATTTTGGAAGGCTTTTCGAAGTAGTCCTATCAGCCCAAAGTACAAATAGAAGTTCTTCTGCCCATTTCCCTTTCTTTTCCCCAAGCTTCTTCTTCAAATTGTTGATGATGATTTTGTTTGAGGATTCTGCTTGTCCATTAGCTTGAGGATGTACTGTTGTTGAAGTTACCATCTTGATCCCCCAACTCTCGCAAAAGTCAGTTGTTCTTTTGCTAATGAACTCAGAACCATTGTCACAAATAATTTCAGATGGTACTCCAAATCGTGTCAGGATGTTTTTGATGAATGAAACCACCTCTTTATCTCTGACTTGCACAAATGCTTCTGCTTCAATCCATTTCGAGAAGTAGTCTATCATTACTAGCATGAATACCTTTCCTCCAGGACCTTTGGGTAGCTTTCCTACTATGTCCATTCCCAATTTCATGAAGGGCCATGGTGAAGTAATAGGATTTAGTGGTTCAGCAGGCTGGTGATGTATGTTGCTATGTCTTTGGCATGCATCACACTTTTGGGAATACAGCATGACATCCTTCTTCATAGTGGGCCAATAGTATCCCGTCCCCAAAGTCTTCGAGTAGAGAGATCTTCCTCCTGTATGATTTCCACAATCTCCTTCGTGGATGTCTTTGAGTACTTCGTTTGCTTCATCCTTGTTGAGACATCTCAAATATGGACCTGCGAGTGACTTTTTATACAAAATATTGTCTATAATTGTAAATTTAGATACCTTTATCCTGAAAGCCTTTGAATTTTCCTCATCAGGAATGACATCTTTTTGTAAGTATTTCATTATGGGAGTCATCCATGATTAATCGTCTTGTTCCTGAGTGGCTAAAACAGTGAGATCCTCAGGATGGTCTGTTTTATCCTCAGGATGTGCCTGGCCATCCTCAGGATGCCACTCTTCAGTCGCTGGTTTCAAGATGTGGATGATGGGAATCTTGGATCCTTCTGGTAAACTAAAGGAGGATCCCAGGTTTGCTAAGGCATCAGCTTCAGCATTTTCTTCCCTAGGTACCTGTGTTAGTGAACATTCTACAAAAGAAGTAGCTAAATTTTTAACAATATCAAGATAAATGGCTAACTTTTGTCCTTTTACTACATATGATCCATTGAAATGGTTAGTAATCAACAAAGAATTCAACTTTAACAATATGCATATCTCTAGCAAATTGTAAACCAGCAATGAGAGCTTCATATTCAGCTTCATTATTGGTTATTTGAAATGCACATCTAATGGCATGGGGTATCTTGTCCCCTTGTCGCGATTTTAGTAGTATTCCCAGACATGTGCCTCTTGCATTCGAAGCACCATCAGTGTATAGAGTCCATTTTTCCAAATTTTCATTTAGTTATTGAACTTCAGACTCTACTTCACTCAGGATGTCACTACTGAAATCAGCCACAAAGTCTGCTAGAGCCTGTGACTTGATTGCATTTCTAGGCTCATATTTTAAGTCGAAGGCACTTAATTTAACTAACCATTTTTCCATTCTTCCAGACATTTCAGGTTTTCTTAATACATTCTTAATGGGATAGTTAGTTTGAACATATATTTTATGTGTTTCAAAATAATGCCTTAACTTAGAAGAAGCCATTATTAAAGCTAAGATAAGTTTTTCGAGATGTGAATACCTGGTTTCAGCATCTAGTAGAATTTTACTTACATAATAGACATGATGTTGTTGCCCTTCGAAGTCCTTTACCAATACAACACTTATTGCATTCCCAGAAACTGCAAGATATAGCTTGAGAGGTTCTCCATCCTCAGGTTTCATCAATAATGGAGCTGCTGCAAGATAATCTTTGAGCTTCTTTAATGTTTCTTCATCTCTCTGTCCCCGGTCGAATTTATTATTCTTCTTCAGGATGTCGTAGAACTCTTTACATTTTTCTGAGGATTTCAGGATGAATCTATTCAGGGCTGCTATCCTGCCAGTCAGCCTTTGGACATCCTTAATATTTCTTGGGGATTTAAGATCAAGGATAGCCTTTATTTGTTTAGGGCTGGCTTCTATCCCTCTCTTTGTTACCAAATATCCAAGAAACATTCCAGCTCCAACTCCAAAATGGCACTTTGCTGGGTTTAACTTCATGTTGTAAGCATCTAGGATGTCAAAAGCTTCTTTGAGATCCCGAAGATGATCTTCTGCTTTCTTGGATTTTAATACCATGTCATCAATGTAGACCTCCATCGTGTCCCCAATCTTTTCTTTGAACATCATGTTCACTAGCCTTTGATAAGTGGCACCTGCATTTTTTAATCTGAATGGCATGGCTATATAACAATATATACCTGATGGTGTCATGAAAGCTGTGTCCTCCTGATCATCTGGTTCCATCTGTATCTATTGGTATCCTGAGGATGCATCCATGAATGTCAGCATCTCGTGGCCTGCTGTAGCATCCACCATTGAATCTATGTGTGGTAATGGGAATGGATCTTTAGGACAGACCTTGTTAAGGTCTGTATAGTCCACACACACCCTCCATTTCCCATTTTTCTTTTGAACTACCACAACATTCGCCAGCCATCTTGGGAATTTTACTTCCCTTATCATCTTAGACTTCAGCAGCCTGTCTACTTCCTCTTATATGATGATATTTCATTCTGGAGCAAACTTCCTTCTTTTTTGCTGAATGGGCTTGAAACTCTTATCAATCCCCAGTTTGTGAGTAATGACATTATTAGAGATGTCAGTCATATCTTCATGCTTCCAAGCAAAAGTAGACATCCTGCATTTAAGAAAAGAGATTAGTGATTGTTCAATATCATGCGGGATATTCTTACCGATTTGCACAGTGATATCCTTGTTGTTGTCGTCAAGGCAGATGACTTTTACATCCTGGTCAGGATGTGCTTTAACATCCTCAGGATGGCACTGTGCGTCCTGCTGTAATTGCTATGCTTGACGGGATGAGGCCTTCATTGATTTCGTATAGCGGTCTTTAGCTTCCTGTTGATCACTGTTGACCTTCACAACTCCCCAAGGTGTGGGAAGTTTCACATACTAATGATATCTTGAAGGAACTGCCTTCATGTCATGTATCCAGGGTCTCCCCAGGATGACATTGTAGCAGGATAGGGAATCTATCACACAGAATCTTTGGATAGAGTTCACTCCTTCTACATATACTGGTAGTTTGATGTCACCCACTGTGCTCTTAGTTTCTCCACTGAAGCCCACCAAAACTGATGACCTGGAAACTATTTCAGATTCCGGGATGTTCATTCTCTTAAGGGTTTCAAGCTTGATGATATTCACTGAACTTCCTCCATGTACGAGAATCCTGCGAACAAAGTGGTTAGTAATATATAAAGTAATAACCAAACCGTCATGATGAGGATCAAGGATGTTTTCTCTGTCTTCTTCCTCAAAGTTGATCACTTTTGAGGTTGTCAGGATGGTCGTCTTTGTTGGCCTTTCTCCTTTTTCAGACTTCGTTTCCCTCGCATGTCTTTTAGCAGCTGAGTATGAGGTTCCACAAATGTCTGACCCTCCTAAAATGAAGTTGATAATACCAGCATCCTTAGGTGGGGATGCTGCTCTTTCTGGGATGCTGGTGCCATCCTGAGCCCTTGGCTTCTTTTTGCCCAGGAGATCCTTGAAATGACCTTTTGCTCAAGAGATATGCTATCTCCTTTCTTAATGCAATGCAATCTTCAGTGATATGGCCGAAATCTTCGTGAAAGGCACACCATTTGGATTTGTCTTTCCATCCTGTCTTGTAGTCCTTCTTCGGCCATCTTGCTTTGTCCCCTAGATACTTCATGGCATACATTAATCCTGTTACATCCACAGAAAAACAATAGTCTGATAATTTAGGGCAGTCATCCTCATCATCATCCTCTACCACATTGACCTTCTTATTGTCAGGCCTAGCAAATGGTTTATGCTTGTATGGTTCGTATGTGGGAGTGGATTTCCGATTGGGATGGTTATATTATGAGGATGATTCTATCCTCTCTTGTATCTTCTTATCCTCCTCAAGTCGGATGAATCTTAAGACTCTGTTCCTGACTTCATCCAAGTTCCTGCATGGATTCATTACCAATTCTTGGTAGAATGGTGAATCTTTCTGCAGTCCCATCTTGAAAGCCTGAACCCCTGTTGTGACATCCAGGTTCAGGATGTCAAGTGCTTCCTTTCCAAACCTAGTAATGAATTCTCTTAGTGATTCCCCGTGTGGTTGAGTCACCCTGTATAGATCACTTGTCAAACGTTCGACTACAATAAAACTGATTATCAAACATGTTAATCAAATGTGCAAAAGAAGTAATAGAATAAGGAGGAACACTTAGGAGCCATTTCAGGGCTGGACCAGTGAGAGTTGAACCAAATCCCTTGCATAAGAATGCTTCTTTCATGTTGGCAGGGATTGGATTTATTTCCATCCTTTCCCTATACTGGGCCACATGCTCCTCAGGATCCGTTGATCCATCATAGAGCTTCATGCTTGGAGTTTGAAACCGCTTTGGGATCTCTGCATCACATATTGGGGGTGCGAATCTTGACACCCTATGGCATGCTGAGGATACCTCAGGGATAGGTTGCACTATCCCAGGCACACTCGATACCATATCTTTGAACATCTAAAGCTCCCTTGCTAGTTGAGGGCTTATTCCTGTATCCTGCAAAGAAGCAACATCATTAGCAGAAAAAGTACTAGAACTTAAATTGTTACCGTTGTTGTTATATCCTTGGGATGGCACATGTGCATATCCTGCATCCCTGGTAGTTGCCATCCTGGGTGTAGTAGTCGTTTCAGGAGCAGAGAACCCAGTGTTCATGGGGATGAAATCTCCTTGATGAACACCTCCAGAGATGCCAGAATTGAAATCTAAAACCCTTGGTTGTAATGGTGTCCCCATTTCTTCACTTGGTCTATTTGAAGATGTCTTGAGGGATTGTATCTCTCGCATTAGCATTCTGTTGGTCTCCTGCTGTTGCTGCATTTGATCCTTTACCATTGAAAATATAGATAGGATCTCATCATTTGAAGCTAAAACAGGAGAAAATCCAGATGCGCCCATTGCTGGCCTAGGTGAAATTTGAGAGGTAGCACTCTTTGAGAATGCAGATGGAGGTGGTAAAGTAGTATTTCTGGTAGTAGGTGATGAAGGCATGGATGAGGAAACATTTTTCTGGGAAGACGACATAGTTGTCAAGTTTTGTAAAAAAGAATTAAATGAGAAAAGTTTTGAACAAAGTTTTTTGTTAATATAACACCACTTGCCCCATGGTGGGCGCCAAATTGTTTTGGTCAAAAATTACCTAGTAGAAATAATTTTGTATTCCAAATTAGAAATTGTGAGGTAGAGTGCTAAGAATTTAAATTTATTATTAAAACTAGTTATATTCTGAAAATGTTTGATCAGGATGCAAAAAAGAGTAAATGAGTGACAACTATGCTCGGGATGGCTTAGATTTGCTTCGGGATGGACAGTTATATCCTCGGGATGGAACTGTTTGTAATGAACGAATAAATGAGTAAAACACAAAGAACAACACTCGATATACGAGGAAAGCCCTTGATCAATAGTAGCTCGCCGGCATAAAACCTCGGGAGGAGACTAGGCCCCTGCCTTGTTTGTTAATATTAATTTGGTAAAAAGGTACAACTTTGGATGAGTATGTGGACGAGTGTACTAAGATTACAACGATTGTGTGAGTGTTTCAAAGTGTTAGTATGCAGCTATAGTGTAAGCAAGATGCATGTAAGTGTCCTATACTCGTCCAATACTCCCATTTATAAAGTACATGAGAATAACTAATGAATCCTGTGAGATCCGATAAGTAGTTAAAGTCTTCAATGTTGTGTAACAGCTTCTTCAGGTGAACGTTGGAGGTCTTTAACAGAAACTAGTCGTTGGTTAACAGTTTCTTCTCGGCTAGTTAATGATCCAGCTGTTTCCTTGTTTATCGTCGATATTAAATGTGTATCGGTTACAAGTTTGACTCCATCTTCAATCATAGACCATGAGTTACATTCCTATCTTTGACTTCTTCACTTGAGAGTTATAATATAGACGTTGATTAGCATTAAAATTCATATCATAACTTAGTTGTACTTGCAATCATATAACAAAGCTAATTTGTTAGTTTACTCTCAGGATGTGCACATGCTGAATTACAGTTACATCCTGAAGTCAGCAGAGTCCTTCAGCATATCCCGATGATGGTATATTAGGGATGTATGGTAAAATCATCCTAAGGATTTTCACCCATAACACATACATACATATATAAATACATACATACATACATACATACATACATACATACATACATACATACATACATACATACATACATACATACATACATACATATGTTGGTGGTGAAATCCTCAGGATGATTTTACCTCACATCCCTGATGTAGCATCCTCAGGATGGTGAAGGGACTCAACTGACTTCAGGATGTAACAATATTTCAACATGTGCACATCCTGAGAATGGACTAACGAATTACCTTTTTTTATATGTAATTACAGGTACAACTAACTTATAATAGGGATACATAAGTACTCTCCAACGTCTATATTAGAACAATCAGTCAAAGGAGTCAAAGATTGAAGAGTAACTTACACAAACCAAAGTTTAATATCGAAGATGGAGTCAATGTTCTAACCGATACTCATTAAATATTGGCGAGGAATAAGGAAACAGCAGGTACAACGACTAGCTGAGGAGAAACTGTTACAAACGGTCACCTGAAGCCTTTAAACAACTTAACTACATGGCGGATCTTACGGGATTCTTTATTTACTTCCTTGTATTAAATAAATGGGAATGATGGACGAGTATAGGACACATTGCTATCACTAGAGCTATACACATAAACTCAGCTACTTAGAATACTCACAAAATCATTGTAATGTTAGAACACTCGTCCACTGATTCATCCAAAGTTGTAATTCTTTTTACCACATTAATATTAACAAACAAGGAAGAGGCCTAGTCTCCTCCCGTGGTTTTATGCTGGCGATCTACAACAGATCAAGGGCTTTCCTCGTAGATTGAGTGTTGATCTTTGTGTTTTATTATTTCATATCCTTATTCCTTGAATCTGCCAACAGTTCCATCCCGAGGATATAACTGTCCATCCCAAATCATACCTTTGCCATCCCGAGCATAGTTGTCATATATTTATTTCTTTAGCATCTTGATTAACTACAGAATATAACTAGTTTATAAATCTGATTAACACACATAACACTCTACCTCACAATTTCTAATTTGGAATACAAAATTATTTCTAGTTAGTAATTTTGGACCAAAACTATTTGGCGCCCACCATGGGGCAAGTGGTGCTATTTTGAACAAAAAGCTTTGTTAAAAACTTTTTTCCCAAAACAACTCACTTTACAAAATCTTGACAACTATGTCTTCTTCCCAGAAAACTGTTTCCTCATCCATGTCATCTTCAACCTCTACCAGAAATGCTACACTGCCACCAGATTCCACCTAGACCAGCAATGGGGACATCTGGATCTACTTCTCCTGTTTTCGTATCAAATGATGAGCTCCTTTCCATGTTTTCAATGGTGAAGGATCAAATGCAACAACAGCAGGAGACCAACATGATAATAATGGGAGAGATACAATCCCTCAAAACATCCTCGAAGAGACCAACTGAAGACATGGGGACACCATTGCAACCTAGGGTGTTAGATTTTTATTCTGGCATCTCTGGAGGTGTTCATTAAGGAGATTTCATCCCCATGAACACATGATTCTCTGCTCTACAAATGACTACTGCACCCAGGATGGCAACCACCAGGGATCCAGGATATACACCTAGGCCATCCCAAGGATACAACAATAACGGTAACAATTTAAGTTCCAGTACTTTTACTGCCAATGATGTTGCTTCTTTGCAGGATACAGATATAAGTCCTCAGCTAACAAGGGAGCTACAGAAGATCAAGGATATGGTATCGAGTGTGCCAGGGATAGTACAACCTATCCCCGAGGTATCCTCAGCATGCCATAGGGTGTCTCGATTTGCACCTCCCATATGTAATGCAGAGATCCCAAAGCGCTTTCAAACTCCAAGAATGAAGCTCTACGATGGATCTACAGATCCTAAGGAGCATGTGGCTCAGTATAGGGAAAGGATGGAGATAAATCCAATCCCTGCCAATCTTAAGGAAGCATGCTTGTGCAAGGGATTTGGTTCAACTCTCACTGGTCCAGCCTTGAAATGGCTCTTAATTGTTCCTCCCTATTCTATTACTTCCTTTGCACTTTTAATTAACATGTTTAACAATCAATTTTCTTGCAGTCGAACTATTGAGAAGTGATCTATACAGGGTGACTCAACCACAGGGGGAATCACTAAGAGAGTACATTACTAGCTTTGGAAAGGAAGCACTTGACAGCCCGAACCTGGATGTCACAACGGCAGTACAAGAATTCAAGATGGGGCTGCAAAAAGATTCACCATTCTACCAAGAATTGGTGATGAACCCTTGTAGGAACTTGGATGAAGTCAGGAACAGGGCTTTGAGGTTCATCCGACTAGAGGATGACAAAAAGATACAAGAGAGGATAGAATCATCCTCAAGATATAACCATCCTAATCGAAAGTCCACTCCCACATATGAACCATACAAGCATAAACCATATGCTAGACCCGATAATAAGAAGGTCAACGTGGTGGAGGATGACGATGAGGATTAATGTCCTAAGTTATCAGATTACTGTTTTCTCTGGGTGTAACAAGATTGATGTATGCCATGAAGGATCTTGGGGACAAAGCAAGATGGCCAAAGAAGGATAACAAGACAGGATGGAAGGACAAATCAAAATGGTGTGCTTTCCACGAAGATTTCGGTCACATCACTGAAGATTGTATCGCCTTAAGGAAGGAGATAGCATATCTTTTGAGCAAAGGTCACCTTAAAGATCTCCTGGGCAAAATGAAACCAGGGGCTCAGGATGGCACCAACATCCCAGAAAGAGCAGCATCCCCACCTAAGAATGTTGGCATAATAAACTTTATTTCGGGTGGATCAGAGATTTGTGGAACCTCATATTCAGCTGCTAAAAGGCACGCGAAGGAAACAAAGTCAGAAAAAGGAGAAAGACCTACAAAGACGACCATCCTGACAACCTCTAAAGTGATCAGCTTTGAGGAAGAAGACCGAGAGTTATTACTTTATATATTGCTAACCACTTTGTTCGCAGGATTCTTGTAGATGGTGGAAACTCAGTGAATATCATCCAGCTTGAAGCCCTCAACAGAATGAACATCCCGGAATCTGAAATAGTTTCCAGATCATCAGTCCTGGTGGGCTTCAGTGGGGAAACTAAGAGCACAGTGGGTGACATCAAACTACCGATACATGTAGAAGGAGTGAATTCTATCCAGAGATTTTGTGTGATAAATTCCCTATCCAGCTATAACGTTATCCTGTGGAGGCCCTGGATACATGACATGATGGCAGTACCTTCAACATATCACCAGTGTGTGAAGCTACCTACACCTTGGGGAGTTGTGAAAGTTAACAGCGATCAACAGGAAGCCAAGGACTGTTATACTACATCAATGAAGGCCTCATCCCGACAAGCATAGCAATTACAGCAGGATGCACAGTACCATCCTGAGGATTTTGAAGCACATCCTGACCAGGATGTAAAAGCCGCCTGCCTCGACGACAATAATAAGGATATCACTGTGCAGATTGGTAAGAATATCCCTCATGATATTGAGCAATCACTAATTTCATTTCTTAAATGCAGGATGTCTACTTTTGCATGGAAGCATGAAGATATGACTGGCATCTCTAAGGATGTCATTACCCACAAGCTTGGTCTTGATAAGAGTTTCAAACCCATTCAGCAGAAAAGATGAAAGTTTGCTCCAAAAACAAATCTCATTATACAAGAAGAAGTGGACAGGCTGCTCAAATCCAAGATGATAAGGGAAGTAAAATTCCCAAGATGGCTTGCGAACGTAGTGGTGGTTCAAAAGAAAAATGGGAAATGGAGAGTGTGTGTAGACTATACAGACCTCAACAAAGCCTGTCCTAAGGACCCATTCCCATTACCACACATAGATTCGATGGTGGATGCTACAGCAGGCCACGAGATGCTGACATTCATGGATGCATCCTCAGGACTCCAACAAATACAAATGGAACTAGATGACTAGGAGGATACAACATTCATGACACCGTCAGGTATATATTGTTATATAGCCATGCCATTCGGACTAAAAAATGAAGGTGCCACCTACCAAAGGCTAGTGAACATGATGTTCAAAGAAAATATTGGGGACACGATGGAGGTCTACATAGATGACATGGTAGTGAAATCCAAAAGAGGGATAGAAGCCAGCCCTGAACAAATAAAGGCCATCCTTGATCTCAAATCCCCAAGAAATATCAGGGATGTACAAAAGCTAACTGGCAGGATAGCAGCTCTGAATAGATTCATCTCGAAATCCTCAGAGAATTGCAAGGAGTTCTATGACATCCTGAAGAAGAATAATAAATTTGACTGGGGACAGAGACATGAGGAACAATTGAAGAAGCTGAAAGATTTTCTTGAAGCATCTCCACTCCTGATGAAACCTGAGGATGGAGAACCTCTCAAGCTAAATCTTGCAGTTTCTAGGAACGCAATAAGTGTTATCTTGGTAAAAGACTTTGAAGGGCAACAACATCCTGTCTATTATGTAAGTAAAACTCTACTAGATGCTAAAACCAGGTATTCACATCTCTAAAAACTTATTTTAGATTTAATAAAGGCTTCTACCAAGTTAAGGCACTATTTTGAAACACATAAAATATACGTTCAAAGTAATTATCCCATTGAAAATGTACTTAGAAAACCTGAAATATCTGGAAGAATGGCAAAATGGTCAGTTAAATTAAGTGCTTTCGACTTGGAATATGAGCCTAGAAATGCAATCAAATCACAGGCTCTAGCATATTTTGTGGCTGATTTCAGTAGTGACATCCTGAGTGAAGTAGAGTCAGAAGTTCAACAACTAAATGAAAATTTAGAAAAATGGACTCTATACACTGATGGTGCTTCGAATGCAAGAGGCACAGGCCTATGAATACTACTAAAATCGCCACAAGGGGACAAGATACCCCATGCTATTAGATGTGCATTTCAGACAACCAATAATGAGGGAGAATATGAAGCTCTCATTGCTGGTTTACAACTTGCTAGAGACACGCATATTGTTAATATTGAAGTTTTTGTTGATTCTTTGTTGATTACTAACCATTTTAATCGATCATATGCAGTAAAGGGTCAAAAATTAGATGTTTATCTCGAAATAGTTAAAAATTTAGCTACTTCTTTTGTAGAATTTTCACTAACACAGGTACCTAGGGAAAAATGCGGAAGCTGACGCCTTAGCGAATCAGGGATCATCTCTAAATTTACCTAAAGGGTCCAAGATTCCCATCATACACATCCTGAAATCAGCAATTGAAGAGTGGCATCCTGAGGATAGCCAGGCACATCCCGAGGATATGGCTAAACATCCTGAGGATAAAACAGCCCATCCCGAGGATATCACTGTTTTAACCACTCAGGTTCAAGACAATTCATCATGGATGACACCCATAATGAAATATTTACAAGAAGATGTCATCCCTGATTGAGAAAATGCAAAGGCTTTCAGGATGAAGGTATCGAAATTTACAATTATAATATCTTGTATAGAAAATCTCTTGCAGTTCCATATTTGAGGTGTCTCAACAAAGAAGAAGCAAATGAAGTACTCAAGGATATCCACGAAGGAGATTGTGGGAATCACACAGGAGGAAGATCTAAGTGTGATCCATGCCAAGGACATAGCAACATCCTTCACCAGCCTGCTGAACCAATGCATCCTATTATTTCACCATGGCCCTTCATGAAATGGGGAATGGATATAGTAGGAAGCTACCCAAAGCTCCTTGTGGAAAGTTATTCATGCTAGTAATGATAGATTACTTCTCAAAATGGATCGAAGCTGAAGCATTCGTGCAAGTTAGAGATAAAGAAGTGGTGTCATTCATCAAAAGGAATATCTTAACAAGATTTGGAGCACCATCTGAAATAATTTGTGATAATGGCTCTCAATTCATTAGCAAAAGAACAACTGACTTTTTTGAGAGTTGGGGGATCAAGATGGTAACTTCAACACCAGTCCATCCTCAGGCTAATGGACAAGCAGAGTCTTCAAATAAAATGCTTGTCAACAACTGGTCAGACACCTTTCTCCATGGTCTTTGGAACAGAAGCAATGCTGCCAATAGAGATGGGCATGCCTACAGCAAGAAAACATCTTCAGGATGCAGCTACCAATTCTGAAGCACTATTGCAAGATTTGGAAGTTGTGGATGAACTCAGGGATGCGGCTAAGTTAAGGATGGCAACATATCAACAAAGGATTGCTAAATCATACAACAAGAATATAAGGATAAGAAGATTTCTAGAAGGAGACTTGGTACTAAGAATAGGCTTCCAAAACACAACGAAACCAAGTGTTGGCAAGCTAGCTCCCAAATGGGAAGGTCTATACTTAATTGATTCCAAAGCTGGCAAAGGAGCATATTGGTTATCAACGATGGAAGGAGAAATCCTACCAAGGGCTTGGAATGCTTTTCACCTAAAATACTACCATGCCTAGGAATGCATGTGACTGATCTCTCTAAAACAGAAACCATGGTCTGAATCACTGGTGGGATGAAGGTGAAGGCTGATAGAGATGAATCATCTCCATATGTAAGTATTTATCCTTAATCTATTTCGATCGATTATATTTTCACTAAACATGGTCTAGAAATAGTCCATCCTGAGAATTTTGCAGTACCATCCTGAAGATGGAATGCTTAGAAGACTAGAGGGTTGGCCACCCTCCTCCGTTAAGGTGTCTGACACCTTCCTAAGGTTTAAAGGTTTTCACCTTTCTCATTGGGTTAGCAACCCCGCCTGGTGCGCACGTTGCTCATGTATATTTTCGGGATGGTGGGACCAGTCCATGTATAAGTGGCTGACAATTTCATCATTTTTGAGATAGATATTGAGCTCTTAAGGTTTAGACATTTTTCATTGTCTCTTACGTATTTGGTCAAATCACCAGGGCCTTGTCGCTAGTTATTTTCAAGATGTTACATATTGGTCTTGTCACCAAGTTATTACAAAGGGGTTTGATCCCGGTTCGACTAAAGGCCTAAGTCGCCAGTATAATAACAATGTTTGCCTTTACAGGATATTATCAAAGATTATTTAACCTTTCTCAGAAAAGATTGCGGACTTAAAGTCTATCCTGAAGATATTACACTGGGGACATCCTCAGAATAAAGAAGACCATCATAAGGATGAGGAAGAAAAATAAACTGGGGACATCCTCAGGATAATGAAGGTCATCCTGAAGATGACGAAGACTTGTGAAGAAAATCTTCAAGACATCATGCACAGAAGAACTACTCGATGGATAAAAGGTATTATATGTGCATTTCTTTACAACCTAAATGTTTGCTGAAAATCAAAAGAGAAAAGAACAAAAGGAAGATAGCGTCAAAAGTTGCTACCATATATTATTAATGCATCATAGTCAAAATTTGATGTCAACCCCTGGCTTCATCCAAAACTAGGACCCATCCACCAGGGGTCAACATCTATGGTCCGGGTCAATAGAAGATTTGGGGCTTCGTCTTGAAACAAAGATCACTCCACCCCAAACCTTATAATATCCTAAGTTATTACGTGCTAGAATAAAATTGAACCTTAAACTACCATCACAACCACAAAAGATTTAAAAAAGTGGGCTCCAACCTAGTTATCACATCCTTCATCGCCCACAGGAAGATCCTTCACCACCTCAGCAACCTTGGCCTCTGCTGCCTTCACATCAGCATCCTCAGGATCCTTAGCCACATCCTTAGGATGAGCAACAGGAACAGGTTGATAAACCACTTCTTTTCCACCCAGGCTCCTGATTTTCTCCTTCCAAGCATCAACATCCCAGGTATCTTGATTGAACCCTGGGTCCTTTGCATGGAGAGCCATCTTTACCCTGACCTGAAAAATAGAAATAGTGGAAGACTTTATGAGCCCATTCCTGTGATCCTGTGCCTCCTTCTCCTGGTCCAACATGGCCTGAGCATGCTCTGACTTTACTCGCTTCAGTTCGGCTTCAGTCTCTGCCAGCTTGCTCTCAAGATATTTGCCTTTGTCACGAGCAATCTTCTGGACATCCTCAAGCTTGGTTTGGGCCTCATGAAGTTCTTTGGCAACAACATCCAAAGATTTAGACAGATATTCATGACCCTAACAAAAGAAGGCAAGGAAAGGTAAGCATTTCTAACTTTTTATTACTAACATATCAGTATCATTCTCAGGATAGGTCCATACTTGGAGAGTGAACTGGGAGATCTTGTTTAGTATATAATCAAAGTCTAAACCCTCAAAGGGGGTGATCTCCTGAGCAATGGCAAAAGCAGCACTTTCCTTTCTCTTCTTCGAAGCAGCAGCAGCTCTAGACTTAGGCGGATTGGATGAAGGAGTAGCCATCTTGGAGCTAGATGGCGATGGAGAGGTCACTTTGGTTGCCTTGGCATCCATACTGTAAATATCATCCAAGTCGAAGGAAGCAGGTTTTTTTGCTGAAATTAACACAATAGTAGGGTTAATAAATAAATAAAATAATGAACATCCTCGGGATGTAACATAATACACTCCCCAGACATCTCAGAGGCTTGACTGGTGATGTAACTTTCTTCCACTTCAAAGGTCCTTGCTGATTCAGGTAAGTCGTAAACAGCTTTACACCATAGGAAGGCGTCGTTCACAGGAGTAGCAAACTTGGCAAACGAAGCACCTGTTAAACAAAAAGTTTCAGGATGTTAACATCCTCAGGATGTAACTAAATTTTTTCTTATAAAAAACGTTGAATAAGTTTTACCACTTTTAACCAATAAAGAGAAATCTCATCCCCATGAGGAATAGAGCTTCTGTTTACAAAGAAAAACTTCGTTTTCCAGTTTTTCTCAGACTTAACCACATTAAACAGAAAGGGTGGATCCTTTTCTTTAACTTGAAGAATATAACAGTGAGAACCGTGCGTCCTCAACATATAAACATGAGACAGGTCCCCCAGTTGAAGATTCCTTCATACTCTCATTTGAAACTCAGACGGGACTGGGTTACTCTTATGGAATTTATTTCTTACACCAACGTCCGAGGTTCACTAATCATGTATACAGTCTGGTAATTCCCCGAATTACCACTTCATGCAGTTATTAACCTATAACTGTGCAACGTGTGTCCTATCTAGCTAATAGTTAATGCAAAAAGTATTTAAATCCCGAATGATAATCATGATTTTAAGAAAGAATAAGTGACGCATTATCATAGGATTCTTAATTCAAAGAATGGTTAGCAATAAATAATGCAGTCAATCATCAATGAAATAGTCAGTAAGAATTATTATCGATGAACCATCAGAAAATCTTCCAGAGTTCAGGCATGGCTTGGGCGTAAGCCATCCCTGTCACATCAAAGAAATCTTTGATGAACGGGGGAAAGGATGCCTTAACCCTAGAGAGAATGGTAAGAACAGGAAACAGACCCAAGAAGGAGATGCAAAATCAGATCTTGCATTGGGGTCATAAGGACGAAACTCAGCAGAACTCGGAAAGATTTTTGAGTTCTTTAGGGCTTGAATGTCCTTATCAACGAAAGAACAGGTCTCTTGTTCAGGATGACTTAAGAGATTATGGGGAATGAAGTCACTTGAAGTTCCTACACTCCCCGAAGCTCTTGTAGATCTCTTAACCATCTTCGAAATATTACTAATATTTTGCAGGTGAAGGAAAAAATAGGAACAAGATAAAGTAGAAATTACCTTCTTAGAAAGATCAAGAGTGATTATAAAGGAGGAGATATGCTCTAGAAATAAAGGGCAGAAGATGATGTCGTGTAACAGTCATCACATAATTACCGCTAAAGATATAGCCGTTGTTATCCTGTCAAGACGTCCCATCAGTCATCAGATAAGATAATATGGTTAAAAATATATATTTACCTTGAAAGATATTAACGGTAACATATTTTTTGGGGACAATTGTTGGTGGTCAAAGTCCTCAGGATGATTTTACATCACATCCCTGATGTAGCATCCTCATGATAGTGAAAGGACTCAACTGACTTCAGGATGTAACAATATTTCAACATGTGCATATCCAGAGAATGGACTAACGAATTACCTTTTTTATATGTAATTGCGGGTACAACTAAGTTATAATACGGATACATAAGTACTCTCCAACGTCTATATTACAACACTCAGTCAAAGGAGTCAAAGATTGAAGAGTAACTTACACAAACCAAAGTTTAATATCGAAGATGGAGTCAAAATTGTAACCGATACTCATTAAATATCGACGAGGAATAAGGAAACAGTTAGTACAACGACTAGCTGAGGAGAAACTGTTACAAACGGTCACCTGAAGCCTTTAAACAACTTAACTACATGGCGGATCTTACGGGATTCTTTATTTACTTCCTTGTATTATATAAATGGGAATGATGGACGAGTATAGGACACATTGCTATCACTAGAGCTATACACACACACTCAGCTACTTAGAATACTCACACAATCATTGTAATCTTAAAACACTCGTCCACTCATTCATCCAAAGTTGTAATTCTATTTACCACATTAATATTAACAAACAAGGAAGGGGCCTAGTCTCCTTCCGAGGTTTTATGCCGGCGATCTACAATTGATCAAGGGCTTTCCTCGTAGATCGAGTGTTGTTCTTTGTGTTTTATTATTTCATATCCTTATTCCCTGAATCTGCCAACAGTTCCATCCCGAGGATATAACTGTCCATCCCGAATCATACCTTTGCCATCCCGAGCGTAATTGTCATATATTTATTTCTTCAGCATCCTGATTAACTATTTTCATAATATAACTAGTTTATAAACCTGATTAACACACATAGCACTCTACCTCATAATTTCTAATTTGGAATACAAAATTATTTCTACTTAGTAATTTTTGACCAAAACAACATACATACATACATACATACATACATACATACATACATACATACATACATACATACATACATACATACATACATACATACATACATACATACATACATACATACATACATACATACATACATACATACATACATACATACATACATACATACATACATACATACATACATACATACATACATACATACATACATACATACATACATACATACATACCTATATCTCTTTCATTTTATAAAAATCATTTGATAAACACTTACATTTTATTGATTTGTGTGAATCATCCAAGTTTAAACGTGAAATAAAATTGAAACAAAAGATCAAGAGTTTTTACCTTAAAAGAAATGAGAAAAGATTGATGATAGGTGATTAAATGTGACACTCGTCGAAATCACAGGTCATATACCTACACTTAGCAACATGTTTATAGTGTGCATTGCATTACATGTTATCATTTGCTTCATATGGGCTATATAGGGTTCCAACGAGTCAATCACGAGATGTGCAGTCTAACAGTAGACACACTAGTTAATTCAAGGCCTCAGTTAGTCAAATATTTCATGCTAGACTATAGGAGTTCCATGGAAAACCCTAACAGTGAGACTTCCATGCAATTAAAAATACGTTTCCAAATTGTTGCCTCGAAAAGAACAAAAACAAACAATGTTCAGCAACAAAGAGGTTACCAACGTGTATTCTAGAAAACTAGTACATGTACGAACAATATGTCCACCTGTAACCTCAAAACTTGATCCATATAGACTTGTATGAGTATGTGAATCAAACAAATACACTATCACTTATACATACATACGGCTATACATACACATGTGCATGTACACTTCACAACACAATCCCATCAAATCCAAGTCATTTACCTAAATGGGATCATAGTCCACCCTAGTCAACCAAACTTACACAAGTTGACTTGCCATAAATACTTTGTTCTTTCCCTATGCATGTTTTCGGCTCACATGTTTCCAAGAAAATGGAAGTGTGCAATGTTTCGGTAATTATCTAAACCACGTAGGACACACTCACACCTTTATATATACATATATATACACGGCCGCATACATACATAACCATAGGGTGAGGAAGTGACAAATACCACTCACACACACATACGATCGCTTACATACACACACATACCATCTCATTTCCTAGTCACCATGTTTATCAAGAAACACTTAAACCTACGCTTAACACCAACATGGAACAAGCTTTTCACACCAACAAATCCCATAACATTTGACCTTCCATACTTATTCACATTCATCCAAATTTTCGGCTAGAACCTTCCCAAGGAAAACTACACTTGTTTCAAGGTCAACTTCTTACACTAGGAGGGCACTACATAAAATACTTTAACATGATTACCTTGTTAACTTACCACAAATAGATTGCCGCTTTCCCATGTATTAGCGGCCGAAACACCCCCTACACAATCCAACAAAACTTCAAAGTCAACATATTCCCCTAGCAAGCCTTTCACCTTTGCACTCCAAGAAAGCAAGGCTTTGACGTTCCCCTTTTGTGGACCAATGACACTTGAACATCACCACCACCACTCAGCTATATATAGAGGCACAAGGGTTCACTTAGATCACACCACAACACCATATGTTGCACTAACACTTGAAAACCTCGCAATTCCTTCTTGTGACCAATCGGCCGAAGAACAAGGCACCCAAGATGCTTGTTTTGATCGATTCACACCACCACTAGGAGTTCCAAGTCTTACTCTCGGCTATACAGTTGAGGTATAACATCCGAACCTTTAGTCCCATTTAAACATCATTCGACAACATGTAGAGCTCACCAAAGACGTATACACACTCGCACACCACATTAACAATGAGTTTTTCAAGAATAACTAACTTAACTACTTAAGTTTTATGTTAAGGTTCAATACTATAGCTTATGCATACTCACTCATACATATATACAGTTTTATACATGTTAGAACCCATATATGGACACTTACGTACCCCCACACATACACATGAGTGTATGCGTAAGAGTATAGGGGCCGAGGCAGGCCCAAGCCAAGCCAAACATGCTTAGTTTTGTGACTTATACAAAAGATTACCTTGTAAACATGTGTTAGAAACACTAAAAACGTGTGTTAACAAGCTTAACACAAGGTTTTTCTCAAAAATCTATGATAAACACTAACATATGTGTATATTCAAGGATAAAACATTCAAAAATGTCATTTTATACAAAACTGTCAAAGGATATGTCCATATCCCTCCCTAGACGTATATAACTGAGACATAAGTAACACTCGATAATATTTAGTAAGACAAGGAATTCGTCTTACCCAAAAATAGTCTAAACATAGTCACCTTAACAACAAACCAAACATTTCTGACACGTACAGTGTGTGAAACACGTGGATAGTGGTACAGAGGCCTCTAGTCCATGGGTGTCCCAGTCGGGTGAACAGTTGCATGGTAGTTAGAACAAAACATTGACTTAAAGTTGCCTTTAAATGAACTTAGGGCATCCTAGACCAGTCACACCACATCGGGATCAGTTCAGTACTAGTATCCAGATACCAAGTGAATATTCACCGCCCCTTTTTACAGTGTTTACATTTTTCCGGGGGAAAAACATGCGTACAGTTTTCAATTACAAATCATGACTATTATGTGAACATGAGACATCAAGGTTCAAGATCCATTAAGCCCTCGTTTCATACATCATACCATAACCATTAGCTATGGACTTAGCCATGAAACACCAGGATAGATCTATTGGGTTGACACCCCCACTCTTGGTCAGTCGCTCTGACCGAATGACAGATATCAAAAGAGTGCTTGTATTTCACATTATTCATTGTCTTTAGTGTACAGTGGGCGAGGCACAACATGTCAAGGTTTAGTAATGGGCTCATGTCAGATCACATATTCATTATTGGTCTAGCTATGCAATGATTTAGTCGGTTTTGGATTACACGTCCATCATACAGAAAACCCGTGAACTCACCAACTTTGTGTTGACCCATACATTTTACATGCATGTTTTTTCAAGAAATTAGCATGGATAATGGAACTTACAGGGCTAGCGTGCGAGCATTTGTGGGATACCTTCTTTTGGACCGTTGTGTTGTAATAATAATTTTAAACATTTACATACAATGGTTTTAGTTTTAAACAATTAACGTATGTTGGACGAATTTGTTTGTTTAATGAAAGTTCCCACTTTATTTTGATTAAATGCTCGTGTGAACTTTGTGGTTGGAAATCTTTCGCAGTCGCACCTCGCGTTTCCGCCTTGGTGTGGTGTGACAGATTGGTATTAGAGCACGAGGTTATAGCAAACTAAGATTATTTCGAGTCAAACTATAATCTAAACAAAACTTGATTTCGAAATGTTTTCCAAAGAAAGAAACACAACGCTTATCCCTACGCACTACACAAGTTCCAAGCCAGTTATGTACTTCACACGTTAGTAAATATACTAAGTACACCACACCATTACCGACACGCACATGTGTTCATTGATTTCCAGGATCATGGCACACCAAGACGAGCCCATCGTTCTCTCGGATTCTGGGGAGGAGATTGTACAAGATAGCCCTCCAACCGACAGCCTACAGCAGGGTTATGAGCCCGATTCTAGCGACTCCGACACCGAGGATGATCACATGCAGATTGATCACGCCATCTCCGACGATGAGGAGGATGTGCCTGCTGGTGAGGCACAAGAGAAGGATGCACCACCACCGCAGCCAGAGCATCGGGTGCCATCCTTTTGACCATATCGCCTGTGTCCGGGTGGGACTCGTCTGATGTATACCCCTCGGAAACGAGTGCTCCTTCAAACGGCTCCTGTCGCTCCAGTTGAGGCTCCTGCCATGGTTGAACCTCAACCTCCAACACCAGCGATCCCTAACCTCTTGCTTCAGACGATCCAGAGCCACCCATAAGGAAACATCTCCGGAGATCTCAGACTCGTAAGAGGACCTACCTGACGACCATGGATATCTTGGCCTACTATGACGAGGCTACTGACGACCAGGCTCCCTCTACCCTTGAGATTGGTGGTCCATCCTAGCCTCCCTCTGACACTCCGTTACCCACCGGCTTTGAGCCAGCTCCTGTTCACCACACCCTCTACTCTATGCAGGACGTAGATGGGCGTCACGACACCGACATTGGGGTGCTGCGAGGGAGAGTTCGGGAGATTGAGGATGATCTATATCTGACGGGTCATACACGGGATCCTATCCTCTATCGACTAGCAGAGTTGGGTACCCGTGTTTACGAGACGGATCAGGGATGCACTGCAGCTGAGGAGCGTGTTGCCGAGTTAGAGGCGAGAGTGGATGGCAGAGGCCAGGATAACAGCCGCCGTTGCAGCTTTGTCCACTTCTTTCCTACCCCCGTCCCCTTTGGATGTTATGTGTTGTATTTTGATTTAGTAGTTAAACTTGTTGTTGGTACTCTAGTATAATTATTTTGCATGACATGAAACTAACTTAGCATGTTTAACTATTAATTAGAGATTTGGTATTTTGGTTTCCTATGCTGTTGTTGTGTTTGTGCTATGTTCTTGTGCTTTTGCTTGTTGTTTGTGTTGATTGGATAGTTGTTTGCTTGGTGCATATGTTGAAAATATTATACAGTGATATGTGTCTCATTCTTTTACTCATGTGTATTAGAAGAAACATGCCTCCCAAAAGAACTACTCAATCGACTTCTGAGGAAGAAGCTTTTCCAACCACCTCAGCGGACCTAGCCAGGGTAATCGCAGAGGCTATTGCGCAACATGAAGCGAATCGCGCCGATTCTAGTGGCGGTTCGGGCGCTGCAGGCTGATGCAGGACCCAGGAACCTGAGAATGGTAAAGCTTTCACCCGTTCCTTCCTTGTCTCGATCGTTTCCTTATGCCAATCCTTTCATTGACGATCCAATCTTGCTGACATTGCAGAAGTAGAGAATCCCATATGTGGGTGTTCCTACAAGACTTTCATGGCATGCAAGCCCTGGAACTTTCATGGGTCAGAAGGAGTGATTGGTATTGTCCGATGGATTGAGAAAACGGAATCTGTGCTGGATATTAGTGGTTGCTAGGAAGACCAGAAGATCAAGTACGTCACCTATAACTTCTAGGACGAGGTGCTGACATGTGGAACCTACAAGTGCAGACCTTGGGTCGCGAAGCTACCTACATTCTTTCTTGGACTGAGTTGAAGTCTATGTTGATGGACAAGTATTGCCCGCGGAGTGAACTGCAGATGTTGGAGACCGAGTTCTGGAATTTGTCCATGAATGGGGCGGATATCACTTCTTATACCACTTGATTTCATGAGCTTTCTCATCTAGTTACACACATGGTTACCCCCGAGTAGAAACGGGTAGAGAGGTGCATCTGGGGACTTTTTGCTAAGATCCGTAGCATGGTTATCACTGCTGCTCCAGCTTCCATCCATTATGCTGTCACCCTTGCTGACAGCCTTACCAACAATGCGGTACTCATGGGATCCTGACCCAAAAGGAATTCGACAAGGGTGAAGGCTCTGGAAACAAGCGTAAGTGGTCCCACTTCAAGAAGGGGAAAGGTCAGAGGGTAATCCTAGCAAGTGACCCGAAATCGTCAAAGCTTTTGTTGCCACCGCTACTGACACTCGCAAGCCATACAACGGGCGCCACCCACTCTGCAACAAGTGCAAGTATCACCATGTGGGGACATGTGACAGTATCAAATGCGAGAAGTACAAGCGGATGGGACATCCCACAATGCAGTGTCGGGCCAAAAGAGTTGTGGACTCTGACGGTAAGCCGAGATGTTTTGAGTGTGGAGCTACTGACCATTTCAAGAAAGACTGCCCCAAGCTGAAAGTGCAAGCTCGTGGCAGGGCTTTTGTAATGGGAACTGATGACGCACGCGAGGATCCTAACGTAGTCACAAGTACGTTCCTCGTAAACAACCATACTGCTTCCGTACTATTGGATACCGGTGCCGATCTAAGTTTTGCGTCAACTGACTTTAAACAGACCCTCGGATTAGAGTCACATTAGTTGCATGAACATTTCTCCATAGAATTGGCCAATGGTAAAACAATTAGGTCTGAAGAAGTAGCTAGGAATTGTGCGTTGAAGTTGGGAGATCATGAGTTTAGTATCGACCTTCTGCCAATTGAGTTGGGAAGTTTCGACATTGTGGTTGGCATGGACTGGTTGTCGAAGAACCGCGCAGAAGTCATCTGTTTCGTGAAGGTGGTTCGAGTTCCCTTGCCCAGTGGAGAGGTCTTATCCATACAGGGAGAGCGCATGAAGACCCCGTTGCGTTTGGTGTCATGCATGAAAGCCCGGAAGTGCCTGCGGAAAGGTCACTTCACATTCTTAGCGCTTGTGAGCGAGAAGAAGCCAGAGGGGAACAGGATTGAAGACATCCCTTTCGTAAGAGATTTTCCAGAAGTCTTTCCCGAATATCTGCCAGGATTGCCACCCCCGAGGCAAGTCGAGTTTCGTATTGATCTCATTCCCGGAGCTGCTCCCGTAGCACGTTCACCTTACCGTTTGGCTCCGTCTGAGATGCAAGAGCAGTCCGACCAATTACAAGAGTTGATTGACAAAGGATTCATTCGACCAAGCTCGTAACCCTGGGGAGCTCCATCTCTTTGCCAAGAAGAAGGACGGATCGTTTCGCAAGTGCATCGACTACAGATAGTTGAACAAGATTACGGTCAAGAACCGCTACCCTCTTCCCAGGATAGATGATCTATTCGATCAGTTTCAAGGCTCTAGTTTCTACTCGAAGATTGATCTGAGATCAGGCTATCACCAGTTACGTATTCACGAAGGGGACATACCTAAGACTGCTTTCAGAACTGGGTATGGCCATTTCGAGTTTCTGGTTATGCCATTCGGGTTGACCAACGCACCAGCAGTGTTCATGGATCTAATGAACAGGGTGTGTAAGCCTTACCTCGACAAGTTCGTTATCGTATTCATTGATGACATTCGGATTTACTCACCGACTCGAGAAGAGCATTAGCAACATTTAAGAGTGATTCGGAATCTACTCAAGGAGGAGAAACTGTATGCCAAGTTGTCCAAGTGCGAATTCAGGATTCGTGAGGTTTATTTCCTCGGTCACGTGGTGAACGAGAACGGTATACATGTTGATCCAACCAAAGTAGAGTCGATAAATGATTGGCCTAGACCCAGTACCCCAACAAAAGTTTTACAAATTCTATGGTTAGCTGGCTACTATCGGCGATTAATCGAGAATTTTTCAAAGATAGCCCAGTCCGTGACAGTCCAGACCCAGAAAGACAAGAAATTCGAATAGGGAGATACACAAGAATCAGCTTTTCAAATTTTGAAGCTCAAGCTATAGAGCGCAGCGATTCTCTCACTACCAGAGGGAACGGAAGATTTTGTGGTCTATTGCGATGAATCTCACCAAGGTCTCGGTTGTGTCTTGATGCAGAGGGACAAGGTCATAGCCTATACCTCTCGTGAACTCAAAATGCACGAACAAAACTACACAACCCTTGATCTGGAGTTGGGTGCAGTAGTGTTCACACTCAAGATTTGGAGACACTACCTCTATGGGACTAAGTGTACTGTCTTTACTAACCATAAGAGCTTACAGCATATCTTTGACCAGAAAGATCTGAACATGCGTCAGAGACGATGGGTTGAGTTACTCAATGATTATGACTATGAGATTAAGTACCATCCAGGAAGGAAAATGTTGTAGCAGACGCATTAAGCCAAAAGGAACGTGCCAAAACGTTGCGTGTTCGTGTGCTAGGCATGACCATTCATACCGATCTCACTGCTCGTATTCTCCAAGCTCAGCAAGAGGCTCTTAAGGATAGTAATATTGGGCAAGAAGCTCTATACAGTCAGGTTAATCAGTTAGAAACAAAGCCTGATGGGACAAATTATTTCTCGAATAGAATATGGGTTCCATTGTATGGAGGATTGCGTGATTTGGTCCTAGATGAAGCACACAAGTCCAAGTACTCGATACACCCTGGTGCAGATAAGATGTATAAGGACCACAAGCAGTACTATTGGTGGCCTAACATCAAGGGTTGTATTGCGACCTATGTCAGACGTTGCCTAACATGTTCAAAGGTCAAGGCAGAGTACCAGAAGCCGTCAGGTACGCTTCACCAACCAGAGATTCCCGTTTGGAAATGGGAGCAAATCTCTATGGACTTCGTCACCAAGTTGCCAAGGACATCTCATGGTCATGATACGATTTGGGTAATTATCGATCGTTTAACAAAGTCGGCGCATTTCCTACCGATCAAGGAAACAGACAAAACAAAGAACTTATCCAGATTGTATATCAATGAGATTGTGTCAAGGCATGGTGTGCCTACTTCCATAATCCCGGATCGAGATAGCCTCTTCACTTCGAGGTTTTGGTAGTCGTTGCAGGAAGCCCTTGGTTCCCGGTAAGACTTGAGCACCGCTTACCATCCTCAGACAGATGGACAAAGCAAGAGGACCACCCAGACACTGGAAGACATGCTCCGTGCTATGTAGCGGATTTGGATAATAGCATCTTTACTTTCCAAGGATCCACGTCATCATAACTAGAGGGTTACCTTAACACATGCCTAAAAATAGTTTCTGTCAACATAAAGTTGGTGATCGTGTATTTAATAAAATGAATGGCCAGTTCTTAAGTTTAGAATTCTTTGATAAAATTCTTTTGATAAATCGGACAGTCACCAAGTTATGGTGACTGTCATCATAATCGGTGATTAGTCGCTAGTCCTCACTTTACTGATTAATTTTGAGCTAATCACTCAGGCCTAATCACTCAATTAATCAGTACACGATTAATCACCAATTAGTCAGACCAAATTGGTCCTAGTTGGACCTAAAAAACTCAAAATTAGGTAAAAAAAATTGATTCGAACAGGTCAAAACTGGAGAAAATCGATCAAATAAAACAAGTTCTAACATCAAAATTTGATGATAATCCATGTTTTAGAAGCAAAATCGATGAAACTCCATGAACCCTAGTTGCGTCTGATGGTTCCTTATGATGAAAGAAGGAACGGGGAGGAAAAACGGGATATGGTGAATGATGGGGGTGATTAGGGCTATTTAAGTTTAGGTATTTTAATATTTAACCCCCCTTCCATATTCACTAGTTTATATTTGGTCCCTAAACTTCTATCTTTATACATATAAGGTTTAAAAATAGCATTATATATGTATAAATTTGGAAAAATATATATAAAATCCAATCCGATTAATCCCGATTAATTCTGATTAATCACGATTAATCCCTAGACGTTACCCCACCGGCCGACTAGCACCTAGCGAGTTATACAAAACTGTATATACATAAACATATATATGTTTATTATTGTCATATTATTATTATCAAGTCCAATCGCTCTCGTACTGTGTACATTTATTCACACAATGTTGATAATAACGATCCTCTTCAGATTACTGGAAGCAGGTTCTGTTGCGGTTGATGACCGAGTCACTGAGTTGACTAAGTAGCAGCACGTCATCACCTTAGCTTCCGATCGGTACCTCGCAATAATTAACACAAGGACATGTTAATAATTATAATGATATCATATAACAATTTATCAAAATGATTTTATTAACTCATACCAATACAAATGGCTCGCGAGTTACGATCAGAGACATATAGGAATTATAAACAGACCATAATCAGAACATGAGGGGAAACCTAATCCTCATATGTTTACCGAACATAGATCGGGAACAGAAGGATGGGTATGGTTCGGTTGAGGTTACAGGCGTCTGATGACAGTCACCATAACATGGTGATTGTCCGGTTATGAAGACAGAGAGGTGGAGAGGGGTGTTGGTGTTTATAATAGGGACAATGGAAGAGGATTTGCCGGGTATGGTATCGGGATGGTTGAGAGAGAGATATGTGTCAACGGAGGGGAAGAACCCACCAGCGCCGGTCACTAGACCTGTGACTGCTTGGTTGATGCTCTTGATACACACACAAGTGTGTGTTATGCATTTTTTTTTCTGTAGAGACAAATAGAGAGAAAAAGAGAGAGAGGGAGAGAGAGAGAGGAGAAGAAGGAGGGGTTTAAATAGGAAGAACAGATTAAGGGGTGTTTGGGAACAAGTATTAAGGACAATTGAAAGGGTGTTTGGTGACAGGTATGGCAACAAAATAGGTAGCGTTTGGCAATAGATTTAGAAGTAAATATGGGGCGTTTGGCTGTGAGCATGGATCTTGAATATTATAAATTAAATAGTCGGGTGGTCGGGTACGACCCGACCCATTAACCCGACCCGTAACAATAATATTGTTACATTCCCTCCCCCTTAAAGAAATTTTGTCCTCGAAATTTTAGAGATCTTACACTTTATTTCCTTAATCTTTAATGATTTTATTAAATTAAACCTGAACACTTATCAACAAGACATGATCAGTTTTCTTGTTTTGCGAGGAAATCGATCTCATATCAATCTAAGTCTACATATTAGAGATGTCAATCTATAATAATACTTTTTTTATCATTCTGCTAATTACATGTTTACTTTTCTTGCAATTGTCATGGTAATTTAGATACATGGATTATCTGTATTTTTTTGATATGAATGTTTAAGGTTTTCTTAATAGATTGATATTTTCTTTATAATATTAATATTCTTCTTATATTTTCCTCATTAGGATGAGAAGTAGATTGAATATTATTCCTATATAAAAAGAATTAGACACGTATCGAGGTTCTAGTTATTTTGAAGGAATTACCAACTTTCGTCAAACATCACTAAGGTCTCAAATCGATATGATGTATTCATCGTTTTATATTTGGTTCATCCATAATGATGGATTACTAGATAGTTCTTAATAGATGGATACATAAGTTCCACACCTTTCATTAATTTCTTAACTAAGATGATAATGAATAGGATCCGAACAACTCTCTTTGTGGATTAAACTTAGGATTCACCATCATTTTACCTCTGTATTCTCAAAGAGTAGAAATGATTCTTGGTAAATATCAGATTATTTCTTTTTTCAAATTCTATCTTGTAACTTTTGTAATAAGGTTGACTCTTTGGTCGATACTTCCATTCATATGTTTCTCAGACCGTCAGACGCATCTAATTGGAGCCAAAAAGTGTAAGAAAAGACTAGTCAAACTTGTTGAATTACACGGTTTCAACAATTCCTTTTTATCTCTGGAGAAATAAAAGGCATAAGCATTGATGAGTCTTTTAAGAAAGATTATTGAATTATATTCTAATTCCTCTTTCTTTGATAATGATTCAACTGAGATTGAATTCTTTTCCCTTCATTTTCATAACTTACGAAAATCAGTCTTTAAGATTTTCCTTTAATCATCAATAATAAACCTTAATTGGTTATTTCATTTATGATTGACTGCATTGTATATTAATACATATCATTTGATTTTCTCTTTGTATTATCGTCAATAAGGCTTTCACAATTTTACAGTCAATTTATATGTAGCTTTTTCTTAATAGACTTTGAATGTACTTGTAACAGTTGTTGTTACAATTCTTGACTTAAAGATTCTTATAACAATGTATCATCTATATATTCTTTCTCAGAATCATGGTTGTTACTTTGGATTTAATAAAGGAATACTTACTGCGTTAAGTATTTCTGTAATAGATTCTTCTTGAAACTGCTTCCGAATTCGTCGACACTCTCAATAAAAATATACAATTTCTTCTTATAAAACATTCTTTATAAAATTTTAGTCGTTTGCATATGACTTTTATTCTTATCTGGTAATTTTTTAATATATATTTATTCTTAGAATGATTTCCTCTAGCATATCCAATGCCTTCTTATGATATTCGCAATTTCCATTTCCTTCCTATTATTTTGATATATCTGATGTCTCTTGATCTTGTAATTCTTCTTATTTGTCTATTTATATTCTTTTAATATCCAAGTGAATATTGATAACCATCTATAGCAGAAACTTTAAATCCGTTATCCTCATGATATATAGTTGCTTGGAATAATTTCATCTTATTATAATATCTTCTTTCTTAATTGAATTATATTTATGTATTCAATGAAAGTCACTCTGGGTATCTGAGAATACAATTTGATAAGACTTTTATATAGGAAACTTATCATATCTTCTAATCCAACTTATTATAAGCGAGACTTATCTTATTGGGATTTTAATGTAGATAGTTCTTGCCAGAATAGTTATTTCTTAGAATATCTCTAACAAACCTTTAACTTGAAATGGAAAGTCCAATTATCTTTGGTTGGACAGTTTCACTGGAAATATGAGCATAATTCTATTCATTTTCCATTCTCACTTCCATTATACCGTTTGAAAATTTATGTTGTCCTAATTGGTATTTAATCGTTTCTTGATATATTTGATAGAAATTATTCTCTTTTGATTTGACTTAAATCACTGATTCACCATTTCCCGTTTCTGAATCCATTTAGATTTCCATCGGTTATCTTTTCAAGATTTAACAATTCTTCTATCACTTTTTATTTGTGATTTTCAACTTGGTATCACTGACCGTTTAACCAATTTGATTGCATCAGAACTCACGCGAGTTTTTATACAGGAACGGTTGTTATTTCTTAAGTCAAAAAGGTTTGACTTATCATTGTTGTAGAAACATCCATGTTTAATCTCATGAACACGATTGCTTTACATTTTGGTTGGCAATCAAAAATAAATAAACTAATTTCTTTTATTCATAGAATTCAAACGCTTAATGGTTTCTATTCTGTGAATAATTTCTTAGTCATATTTTACAAAGTAATTTCAACTATATTGCCAGTTATATGGCCGTGTTCTCCATTTATGACACGCTGATAGTTCGGATTCTTATTATTATTATTATTATTATTATTATTATTATTATTATTATTATTACTACTAGTACTACTATTATTATTATTATTATTATTACTATTATTATCATCCTACTCGAATGTTCCTGTGCCTTTGACATTCATAATTGTTTTGGTAAAAAATTACTAAGTAAAAATAACTTTGTATTCCAAATTAGATAATGTGAGGTAGAGTGCTAAAAGTGTTTAAAATGTTCAAAACTCAGTTGTACCTATAAGATGGCATGTTAAGATATCAAAGAAACAATTATTGACATCTATGTTCAGGATAACGAAGGAATTGGTCAGGATGGACAGTTATACCCTGAGGATGTAACTGTCTGATACAAAGGTACAACAAACGAATGTAAATGAAATGAAACAAGAGAACAACACTCGATGTACGAGAAAAACCCTTGATCAATGATGATCGCCGGCACAAAACCTCAGGAGGAGTCTAAGCCTCTGCCTTATTTGTTAATATTAATAAGAATAAAATGTTTACAACTTTGGAAGTGGGATGAACGAATGACTAAGATTACAATTCATTGTAATGTGTGTGAGACTTAAGGAAAGTATGAGTTTGAGAGCTTAATACTAAGTGTCAAGTGTTCGATCATAAGTGTCCTATTTCGTTCATCACACCCCTTTATATAGTTACAAGTAAATAAATAAGAATCCCATAAAATACGCTCTCTTTAGTGTGCTTCTTGACTGTTTCACGTCAGCTTTGAAGTGTTGTTAACCAATATAGACGTTGGTTAACCGTTTCCTTGATTTTGACCTCTCATTTATATCAGGCGGTTACATGTTTGACATATTCTTTAGCAAAGGACTTCTTCCACACGTATTGCTCTTCCATTTCAGCTCTTTTGTCTCGAATAGAAATATATAGACGTTAGGGAAGAGTTTCAAGTCTTAAAATTGTTTAAGTGTACCTGCGTTCATATAACAATAAGATAATTCGTTAGTCCATCCTCAGGATGTACATAAGATAAAATACTGTTATATCCTGAATCCTGTTCAGTCTTTTAGTATCCTCAGGATGTCTCATAGAAAATACAAGTTAGTATCATCCTAAAGTTTCCACCACCAACAATTGTCCCCAAAAAATATGTTACCGTTAATATCTCAATGGTTATAATATTTTTTTTAACTCAGAAATCTTATCTGATAAGGGTGATTAAACGTCTGACAGAGTATCAACGGCTACTTTTTAGGCTATAATTTAGGGATGACCGTTACACTCATCATCTTTCACCGCCTATATTTACATCTCAATCCATCCTTTATAACCTCATCGCAGTTATTTCTGAAAGGTAACTTCTTCTTCTTCATTGTTCTTCTTTAATCTTCGAAGTTTTTCTTAACAAAATTCAGGATGAGAAAAAAATCAACGAAGGCCTCTGGTAGTGTTGGAGTCCACAAGGACTTCATACCCCAGAATCTGTTGAAGGAACCTGATCAAGAAGTTTGTTCCATTACAAATAAGGATATCCAAATCTTGAAAAATTTTGGGGCCTTCCCTGGATCTGTTGTAATCCGGCTCTATGACCCAAATACAAAATCTAACTTTGCATCCTCAATCTGGGTCTACTTCTTGTACCTGCCTTTCCACCTAGGACTGAAGTATCCATTCCCTGACTTTATCAAGAATTTCTTTGAAGTCACAGGGATGGCATATGCTCAGGCTATGCAAGAGGTATGGAAAATCTTGATGATTTGTAACAAGATTATCGAGAACCATGGCATCCAGCTATAGATTGGAGACCTGTCTTATGTTTATAAGTTAAAAACACATGGGTCAAACCGTTATGTTCTTTATCTTATTAACAAAAATCCTCCTTTCTTGTACAATGTCATAAAGTCAAAAAGGTCATGGAAGTCAAAAATTTTCTTTGTGAGAAGGGATTCCAATCCATATGCAAATCATATCCCTATGTCATGGTTGAAAATTGGTAAATATTTTTTTGGGATGAAAACGTTTTGTAATTATATCCTAAAGATATCACTAATATTTTGAAAATTTCTTTTTATGTTACAAGTGCTTCTTTTACCAAGCTTGCTCCTCCTCTGACTGATTCTTTCATTAGAGTTAAGGAAGTGACTGACTTACCTCAGGCAGCAAGAAAATTCGAAGCAGAGGAAAGCTATACCACCAGCCAAGCCACCGATATGTCTGGTAAGTAACTTATCTTACATCCTTAGGATGTTTTTTTCCATATAATGTTGTCTAAACTTGTGTTTTAATATTTTCAGCAAAGAAATGTGTTTTCTTTGACTTGGATGAGATCGATAACCAGGATGTCAGCAAGGCTGTTAAGATCACTTCTCCATTCAGCTCCAGGATGGCCAGTCCTCCTCCTCCTCCTCCTAAGCCCAAGGCCCAGGCATCCTCTAAGAAGAGGAAGGCTGCTATTGCTTCAGGATAAGAAACCTCTCCCTTTGAGGTTCTCAGTCCTGAGGATATCTTGGCTAAGATTTCCCACTTCACTCTCCATGTATAGTGTTATCCTGAGGTTGACAACAATATTTTTAAATAAACGTTAAGGATGACACACTCACCTGTTTTCCTTTTCTGGTAGGGACATGAATATCTGCTGAAGTCCCTGGATGATGTCGCCAAAGAGCTCAATGACACCAAGGCATCTCTCGCGAATGTGAAGAAGATTTCCCATGACAAGGGAAAACATCTTAAGAAGAAGATGTCATAGGTAGAGGTTGAGCTGAAGGTGGTGAAGTCTGAGAAGGCAAAGATAATTCAGTAACATGAGAAGGAGCTGGAGGAATATAGGCAGGGTCTTGTGAATTCTGCCACTATTTCCGTCTTGCAAGCCAGGATGAAGATAGCCCTCCAAGCTAAAGATCCCAATTTTAAACAGGATGAGTGGGATATCAAGGCTTGGCAGGAGAAGATTAAGAGCCTGGATAGGAAAGAGGTAGTGTATGAGCATGTTCCTTCTGCAATTCCTTAGGATGCACCAGAGGAGCCTAAGGATGCTGGGAAGGAGGCTGAGGCGATCGTGGCTAAGGTGGCTAAAGAGTATGATGTGGAGGCAACAGTGCGCGATGATGGATGTGATGACTAGGCGAGAGCCCACTTTTTTAGAATTTATGGTTGTTTTTTGTCGTATTTTGGTTTGTAAACAATCTGAACAATTTACTTTTACTACATGTTTGAACAATTAAAAGGTTTGGAGTGGAGGGATCTTGAGTTTCAAGACGAAGCCCCAAATCTTTCTTGACCTGAACTTTTGATGTTAACCCCTGGTGGATGGGTCCTGGTTTTAGATGAAGCCAGGGGTTGACATCCTTTATAAAAAAAAATGACAATCTTTTGACTCTACATCCTTGTGTTCTTTATCATTCTTTATCCTCCAGCAATGTTGTTAAGTAACAAACACAGAATAGAATAATACAAGTTATAGAATTCTACCTTCATTCCCAGTTTAGCCATTAGTCTTCAAAATATCTTGATAAAAGTTTGAGAAAAGTTTTAATAACAATATCCCGAGGATGTCCCCAGTTCCTGTTGCATCCTTAGGATTTTTCTCAAGATTTCTCCTCATCATCCTTAGGATATTTCCCAAGATTTCTCCTGGTCATCCTTAGAATATTTCCCAAGATTTCTCATGTTCATCCTTAGGATGGTCTTCATCATCTTCAGGATGTCCCCAGTGTTTACCCTGATGATGAACAGGTTGGAAGATCCCATCAGACCCTTTCATTTGAAAGCTTGCTTTCTTCTTCAGATGTTACAATTGCTGCTAAAAGACATCACAAGAGATAGAAGGAGATATCTGAAGAAGATCAAAAGAAGTTTGCAAACACCTTTGTGAAAGAGGGGATCTTCAACCAAGTTAGATACTTTTCTGATCCCTTCAGTGAAGAGCTGAGAAGAATCATTGGAAGACCTCCATCACCAAACTCATCCTGAAAAATTTGCAGCCCAAAAATCCATCTGATTCAAAAATTCTAAAATGGAAGGTAGATAAAACCAGCCATGAATTGACTCTGCTCAGATCAGATGGAAGGATCCAAAAGCTCAGCATGGATGATGCATATAGTCTGAATGCACATGACCTCCAAGATCTGATGAGTTTGGAACTAGAAAGGGAAGCTGATGACTTCTTCACTTTTGACTTTGAATTACAATTGAAGGGTCAAATTAGAGCAAGTCTGGTGAGAAATAAAGATCAGCAACAAAGACAAGTTTTGGCATCATCTGTTCTAGGGGGAGATCATTGGGTCTGTTGTAAAAGAATAGTTGATTGAAAGCCAAAATATTCTACACCTCTGATTTTGAATAAAACAGTACTTTATACAAGAATCCTCCCAAACGACTGATGACTCAAACTGCTGATACTAAAGCCCTGCTGGACAAAACTGCTGCTGATTGAAGAAACAACTTATGATCAAAGTGCTGACAAGAAGACAAGACAAAGTGCTGACAAAGACAAAAGGTCTGTTGGAGCCAACAACACTTAGGCTCCAACAGATGTTCAAGACCAACAGAGTTTCTTTTATCAGATGTTTACTCATCAGTGGTTTAGGCAATGTAACAGTAGTTTACCCTAGCAGATGTTTTATGTTGTTATGTTAGTTAGCTGTCATTGTCTAGGTGACGTCAGTCTTAGGTCATTAGAGCTTTAGTTTGTCTATAAATAGAACAGTGCCTGTACTGTTCTATTCATCATTTCACACATTCTCATACACAGACAAAGTTATTGAGTGATCAGGCTGAGGGGGAGAATTGTAATAACTTGTACTAAAATCTGTGATGACTGATATATAGTACTTGTTTGAAAACAATTGTTCCATTTGTTAAGATTTATAGTTTATATTCAGCTTCACTTTCCATCTTTATTATTCACTCATTTATTTCATTACTTAAACAATCTTAACAAATCAAACTCAGATCCTAACAATTGGTATCAGAGCTTGGTCAATTAAATTCGATCTAATCAATCAATTTAATATAAATAGATCAGATCAATATTATTGATATCACTTTGTTTGTTGATTGAAAACAGAATAAAAGTTTATTTACGATCAAAGTTTTTTAAACACACTTTGATTTACAAACAATCAGAGAATGGCTTCAATTAATCAAGATCCACATAACACTGGCACGAGCAACAAGCCACCGATGCTTGTCAGATCTGAATACAATATTTGGCAACGTCGGATGAGCCATGTTCTAGCTCAACAAAACATTGCGTGTTGGAAGTCGGTTGTCTTCGGACCACATGTTCCGATGGTGCCGAGTACCGAAGATCCCAAGGTCCAAGTGCCTAAAAGTGTCGAAAACTACTCCGAGCAGGATTTTCAGAAAATTGAGTTAGGTGCTAAGGCTTTCAGTATTGTAGACATGGCTCTACCAAATGATATCTATGTTGGGCTGTTACACTGTAAAAGTTTAAAGGAGTTGTTGGATGCTTTGAAAGAACAATTCGATTAGAATGAGGAGGTTATTGAAAACAACCAGGAAATTCTGAATCAACAATATGAAACATTCAGTCATGTGAAGGGAGACTCACTAACACAACAATTTGAGATGTTTAATTGTTTAATAAGTGAACTAAAACTGGTGGGGCTAACTTACCTAAAATCAACTTTGAACCATAGGTTTCTTAGATCACTAGCAGATAAATGGGACACTATTGTAATTGTAATGAGAAACTCAATTGGATTTAAGGACTTATCTCGGACCCAGCTTCATGGTAAGCTCTTGACTTATGAGAGAGAGCTTAACCAGAAAAAGAAGCTCCAGGATTATGGAAAAGTGTCTGATGATTATGTTTTTGGTAATACAGCACTCTTGGGTCAAGATGAGGTGCCTGGTAATAATAAGGATCAGGGTTATGATCATTACATTGATATAACTACTGGTTTTAACACTGATTCTTATTCACCCAACTATGCTTTTGCAGCAAGTGGTGATATGCAGGCATCTGACAACACATCCTTTGTGTATAACGACCTTCAGTACATTGACCCGGTAGACTAAGAAGAAATGGACATTTTTCATCAATTGGCTCTGCTCAGTATTAGAACTAATAATTTCTATAAGAAAACTGGCAGAAGATATCCAGGTTTACATGGTGGGTCAAAAGTGGGGTTCGATAAATCTAAGATTAAGTGTTACAAATGTCATAGAATGGGTCATTTTGCTAGAGAATGTAGGAGTCAAAATGGTACACCTATGATTACCTATCCAAACCAAAGGCCCCAGACTAACACTTATCAGTTTTCCCAAAATACCCCTGGACCAAATGTGCAAAACACTGCTCACTTTGCACAGTCCTCATCCACTGTTCCTGTGCACTATGTCCAAACCACTATTCCTCAGATTCACTATGTTCAAACCCCTGTTGCTCAGGCACAAGTGCCAATAGCTGCTACTTCATCCTCTGCTCCCGCAGAGACCAGTCAACAAAACCAACAGAGCTTTTTCACACAAGGTTTTGTTGATTGGAGCAGCTTACCAGATGAGTTAACAGATGAAAACATTTCTTTAGTTGCCAAATCTGAAAATGAATAAAAAAATTTCTACTTCATGGCACTAGAAACAATTGTTGAGGAGGTTGAATATGAGGAAGTGGTGTTTAAGTCTGAAAATGTGACTAATGATGTTGTTGTTGCAGTTGTTTCAGTTGAAGAATCTGTAGCTGAGGTTATGAATCTCTCAGACCCATGGGGTACAGATGACTGTGAGTGCAAGTGTAATTGTGCCTTGATGGCTGCTGCTAAGGTATCACCTCAAATCTTAAATGACTTATGTTCAGATAAATGTGTCATAGCATTTTCTAAGATAAAAGAGGTGAATGAAAACTTTAGAAAGAAAATTTTAGAGGATGAAATTTAGTTTGAAAAACTCACAAAAGAGTTAAAATCAAAATTAACTGAAAAGGAATCTGAAATCAGCAGTTTAAAACATGAAGCAAGTATAACCAAGGACCAACTCCAAACTATTATAACAAAATATCAGAGTTGTAAACAGGAGCTTGAATCCACCCAAGTTGAATGTGCAAAATGGGTGGAATCATCTAGAGGTTTTGAAATGATAGTCAACCAACAAACTAAAAGTCATGTGAAATTTGGCTTTGGTTTCAATGAAACCACTGATCAAGTTTCTCAAAACACTGACAAAAAGGAACCACAGTTGGTTGAGGTAATTCCGACAAATTCTAAAGGTCAGGAAATCAAAGTCACTGAACCTAATGGTAAGAAAATTGTTCTTGAAAAACTTGAAGGTTCATCATCATTTGATGAAATTGAAAAATATCAATTTAAACCAACTTGGTCAGATGAGTGTGATGTTCTTGAAAATTTCCAACTAATGAATTTTAAAACCTCTGCTGGTATAAAGGCACTACAGGCTAAGATCATTCCCTTGAAAGATCTTCCAACAGATGTTCAAACATCTGTTGAAAAGAAGAAATAAAAAGGGAAATCCAAAGATAACTTGTTTTGTAATTAATGTGAAAAGAAGAACCATATTACTAAAAACTGTTTTCTTCTAAATGCATATGAAATCAACAAAGGAACAAGTGTGCGTGATTCTAAATCAATTTGCTCAATATGTGGTAAAAAGAATCATAAAACCAAATAGTGTCTTTATCTCAAAAAGTTTGATATCAAAATACAAGAGTATAAAGCTAAAACTCAAGTGAGTCAAATGGTTAGTACTTCAAAAGGAAAACCCAAACAGACTTTCACATCAGTCCAAACACCTGTTGTCAAAAATCTAAATGAAAACTCTGCTCCTACAGATGTTCAGGTAACAGATGCTCCACCCTCTAACAAGTTTCCAAGAGGACATGGACAACCACCTTGTCATTGTCTGCCACATGTTTATGAAGAGCCCAAAAGGCCTTCAAAACCAAGAGTGAACAGGCATCCTCATGGTTACCAACATCTGACAGGAAATGGTCAAACATCTGTTGCACCAAGTGTTGACATACAAGCACTAGCAAATGGTCAACAACAGTTGTTGAACTTGGTTCAAAAACTAGTTCAAACCACTGATCATTCTCCTAAGCTTGAGGCTGAAAAGTCTAAGAACCCATCTAAAGCCAATTTGGCTTTGGACACTCACCAAAACTAATTATTCACTGATGTTCAGGGAGCTTCTGCTTGCTTAGATAGTTTATTGTATGTAGATACTGGAGGCTCCATGCACATGACTGGATGTAGAGCCCCCCTTCTGGACTTTCTTGCTCATGGAGGGGGTGATATATCCTTTGGTAATGATTCAAAAGGTAAAGTGTTGGGTTCAGGGACTGTTCATGCTGGGAGACTCAAGTTTGAAAATGTTAATCTGATTGATAATCTTAAGTTTAATCTTCTTAGTGTTTCACAAATGAGTGACAAAGGTTACGGGTCATTCTTCACTAAGAAGACATGTAAGATTATTGTACCAAAAGTGGTTGAAAAGATTAACACCATCATTGCTGAGTGCAAAGCACAACTTGTTGCTCACAGGAATGGCAATGTGTATGTGGTTGATATGTTGAAGGATAACCCTATGGCAAATGTCTGTCTATTTTCTACTGCCTCAACTAAAGAGATAGAATTGTGGCATAGGAGATTGGGTCATACCAACCTTCAAACTATCAACTCACTCTCAAAATAAAACCTTGTAAGAGGTCTACCAACAAAAGAATTTAAATGTGATGAGCATTGTGTTTCCTGTTTAAAAGGTAAACAACATAAAAGCTCTTACAAATCCATTGATGAGTCCAAAACAAGTCAATGTCTTCAATTGTTGCACATGGATTTGTTTGGCCCTGTAAAAATCATGAGTCTAAGGAAAAAGAGATTTTCTCTTGTTATTATTGATGATTTTTCTAGGTTTACATGGACTTACTTTCTACACTCTAAGGATGAGTTGAAAAACAACATGACTTGCCAAAAAAGCCTTTAGAAGTGACAATGGAATAGAGTTCAAAAATAAGGAGCTGGATGACTTCTGTGTGTCAAAAGGGATTGTAAGGCGGTATAGAATTCCAAGAACACCAGAACAAAATGGGGTGGTTGAAAGGAAAAATAGAACTCTCATTGAGGCTGCAAGAACAATGTTGGCAGATTCTGGTTTACCTCTGTCCTTTTGGGCAGAAGCTATAAACACTGCTTGCTATGTTCAAAACAGAGTTTTAATCAACCCTAGACATCAAAAGACTGCTTATGAAATCTTGTTCAAAATCAAACCATTGATATCATTTTTCAAAATCTATGGCTACCCATGTTTCATTTTAAATCTCAAAGATTCCATTTCAAAATTTGCAGCCAAAGTAGATTGTGGATATTTTCTAGGATATTCTTCTACTGCCAAGGCCTATAAAGTGTTTAACACAAAGACTAGGACAATAGAGGAAACTCTGTATGTAAAGTTCAATGAACTTTCATCTTTGAAAATCCCAGCAAATCCTGCAGAACTGTTTGATTTAGATAAATTCAAATTTGAAGATATCATTGTTAAAGCTGACAATGCAGGTACACCACAGTCTCCACAACAAGATTACAGATATGACATTGTGATGCCACAGTCTCAATGCAAAGTCTATTCTGCATCAGGGTAAGCAGATGTTCAAAACTCTGTCACAGCTAAGTCAACCACTGTTGGCTAGTCTTACCCTCAAACCAGTGCCTCATCAAGTTCAACAACTGATCCATCATCTGCTGACAAAAGTCCACCTTCAGTTGACAATAGTCTATCCACTTCTACACCACTTGGGCCTATTCCCCCACTTCCATTCCAAACCTCTGTTGGCACTATAGAAGTGCAAACAGATGTTTCAACAGCAGATGCCACAAACCTCTGTCCCTCACCTCAAAATGCCATAGTTCCATACAAAGGAGATCTAATCTTCCTAAGAACTCATCCACTAAACCAAATCATTGGAAACATTGGTGAAGGGGTGCTCACAAGAAGTCAGTCCTCAAACATTTGTCTTTTTGCAGGCTTCTTATCTCTCACACAACCTGTCAAGTACCAAGAGGTAGTGAAAGACAACAATTGAGTAGAAGCCATGAAAGAAGAGCTCCTTCAGTTCAAGAGACAACAAGTATGGGAACTTATACCATTGCCAAAATATGTATGTCAAATTGGCACAAAATAGGTCTTCAAAAACAAAACAGATGAAAGGTGTATTGTTGTCAAGAGTAAAGCCAGGCTTGTGGTTCAAGGCTTCAAACAAAATGAAGGAATAGATTATGATGAAACCTTTGCTCCTGCAGCTAGGTTGGAAGACATCAGACTTTTCCTAGCCTTTGCTGTCAACCACAACATCAAGGTGTATCAGTTAGATATCAAATGTGCTTTCCTTTATGGCAAAATTCAGGAGGAAGTATGTGTATGTCAACCACCTGGATTTGAAGACACATTCCATCCTGATCATGTTTACAAGCTCAACAAAGCTTTGTGTTGCTTGAAACAAGCACCAAGGGCCTGGTATGAAACTCTTTCCACTTTTCTCTTATCCATTGGTTTCACAAGAGGTACAATTGATAAAACTTTATTTCTTAAATGGAAAGGAAAAGATTTAATGATTGTTCAAATATATGTGGATGACATCATTTTTGGGTCCACATGTAACAAAATGTGTGATGAGTTTAGAAAACTCATGACAGCAGAGTTTGAGATGAGTGTCATGGGTGAACTACAGTGCTTTCTTGGTCTACAGTGCTTTCCTTTATGGCAAAATTCAGGAGGAAGTATGTGTATGTCAACCACCTGGATTTGAAGACACATTCCATCCTGATCATGTTTACAAGCTCAACAAAGCTTTGTGTGGCTTGAAAGAAGCACCAAGGGCCTGGTATGAAACTCTTTCCATTTTTCTCTTATCCATTGGTTTCATAAGAGGTACAATTGATAAAACTTTATTTTTTAAATGGAAAGGAAAAGATTTAATGATTGTTCAAATATATGTGGATGACATCATTTTTGGGTCCACATGTAACAAAATGTGTGATGAGTTTAGAAAACTCATGACAGCAGAGTTTGAGATGAGTGTCATGGGTGAACTACAGTGCTTTCTTGGTCTACAAGTAAAGCAACTGCAAAATGGAACTTTTATTCACCAAAATAAGTATGTTAAAAACTTACTTCCAAAATTTAACATGAATGATTGTAAACCATGTAGTACACCCATGAGTACCACTAAGTTACTCATTGTTGATGATAAAGATGAACTGGTTGACCAGACACACTATAGCTGTATGATTGGGTCTTTATTGTACTTAACTGCATCTAGACCAGACACTATGTTTGCCACTTGTGTTTGTGCAAGATCCCAGGCATCACCTAGAAAGTCAAATCTTATTGCTGTGAAAAGGATATTCAGATACCTAAAAGGTGCTCCGAGACTTGGTATCTAGTACCCTGCTAATGGGAATATCGAGCTTTCAGATTATTCAGACAGTGATTTTGCTGGTTGTCAAACCACAAGGAAGTCAACATCAGGTGGGTGCCAATTCCTAGGCAATGCCTTGGTCTCTTGGCAAAGCAAAAAGCAAGAAGCTGTTTCAATATCCACTGTAGAGGCTGAATACATTGCTGCTGCAAGCTGTACAACCCAACTTATGTGGCTTCAAAACCAGCTACTGGATTTTGGTATAACTCCTCTGAGGACTCCACTCATGTTGGATAGTCAAGCAGCTGAAAATATCATCAAAAATCCAATCTCCCATTCAACAACAAAGCACATTGACATCAGACATCACTTGGTTAGAGACAGCTATGAAAAAGGTTTGATTTCTCTGCACCATGTTCCAATAGAGGATCAGTGGGCATATGTGTTAACAAAAGCTTTAGGCACATCTACCTTTGCAAACCTGATTTCTCGGATTGGTATACTAAACATGGAATACAATAAAAATGTTTTCATGAATAAAGGCATTAAAATGCTGTCAGAAAATCAAAAATTCATCCTTAAAAATAGTTTTGATTGAAAAGTCTCTTCAAGGCAAAACAACCACTGTTTCATTAAGTGTATCATCTGTTGGTTGAAAAATCTGTTTCAAAACTCTGATAAGACAAAACAGCCACTGTTGGTTGAAAAATCTATTTCAAATATCTGATCAGATAAAACAACTGTTTTCAAAATCAACTATTTTCATAAACATCTGTTGACTAAGTCAAACAGATGTTATAAACAACTGTCATCCACCATAACAGACCTTCCATCAGATGTTTGCCACGTATGCTCTCAAAAGCAGCGTTTTGGCCACATCAGTTGTTTTCACCTGAGACTATAAAAACCCTGTTTATCCCCAACAGTTGTTCCACTCACTCATCGAATTCAAAATTCCGAAACCGCTTTCTTTCAACCTAAACCTTCATCAAAATTTCATCGACTTTCTTTTTGTAATCCAAGAAATGGATCTCCAATTGAAAGCTCCTCATAATTATCTTCCATATCTGTCTAAAACAGATGACAACCATCATTTCCATTCCATCATTGATATATTGAATGCATCTAAATACAAACCTGCTCTCACTTCCAGTTCTCTCATTTATCTTGACACACTTGAAGAATTTTGGTTGAAAGCTGAAACCATGTTCACAGACAAAAAGCCAACTTCCATTGTTTCACAAATTGGAGATACACGTGTTGCCATTACCCCACAATCCATATCCACTACCTTCTCACTGGATGATCAGGCAGGTAAAGATTCTTTTGACAAAACTGAAATTCACACAGAGTTCATAGAGAGAGGCTATGAGGGTCAAATGACTGGGGCAACAATTTACAAAAAGTTTTCCCCCCCAGCCATGAAATTTTTCTTTCATACCTTACTTGTATGTCTCTCTCCCAAAACTACTTCTTTTAATGAAATCCCATCGAAAATTCAGTACTTGGGATATGCTATTTTGACAAACTCTGACTATAATCTATCCCAAGGACTGTTTCTAGATTTGGTAGGAAATGTGAACGGTGTCCAGTCTGGGTCAAATAATGCATTTTTAATATATCCAAGACTCTTAAGTTTTATCCTACAAAAGGTTTTACCTGAAAAGGATTACAAACAAGGGGAACGCCTTCAAATAAACAGCCTGTCCCAAGAAACTTTTACAAGAATGGTAGGTCCTAACCAAGAAAAACCTTCAAAAGCAAAAATTTCAAAAACACAAGCAAAGAGAGTTAAGACAACAACTGTTGTGCAAACCTATGTTGCTGAGCCCACTGCTCCTGGTGATCATGGCACTACATCCAGTGCTGTGAAACCCACACCAGCCACTACCAAAAACAGCATTCCGTCCTCTAAACCCCCCAAAAAGCAACCCAAAAAGGTGATTGTGGAGGATCAGATACCAGAGAAGAATCTTGTTGCAACACAAAGGCAACAAACAACCACTGTTGATACTTCATCACAACAGTTGGTAAAATCTCAACCCAGCCATACTCCTCTTGTATCCTCTCAAAAGGATCATGTTGTAAGCCAAGGGGACACACATCATGGAACAGATGATTCACTTGAACATCCGTTTATAAGTCCTTCTCCCAGGGCTAATACTCTTGTCACACCACAACCTTCACCATCAAATCCTCCTATTCCACCTACTATGCAACCATTGTTTGAAGCCATTGACAAAACTCAGGACTCAACCAGTTCCTCTCAACCACCTATCACTGAGAGTATACCTCCACAAGTGACTGGTCCCGAGAAAAGTCAAATGGTTATCCCACAAACAGAGGAGGCTACACCTTTTGAGTTACATGTAACTCAAAGTGGTAGTTCAAGTGAAGCAGCCACTACTGTTGTAGAGACCATTGTCTCACTTCAAGACAGTGATTACATAACTCAGACTTCCTTGAAGGCAACAACTGCTGAGGCCACAAAAGTGACCTCAAAACCAGCTGGAAGTCCCCAGAACTAAGAACAAGGGCCATCTGGTTTCTTTCCCATGGATACACCTCCTAGGACTGAACCAGTTACAACTACCACATCTGGTGATGAATTAAGATACCAGGAATTGACGAAGAGAGTAAATGCCATTGAGTCATCAGTAACTGAAATCAAGAGTGATATCAAGATAGTGATGCAAACCTTGGTGACTCTCACACAAAGTCACCCATCCACTCAAGAGATTGCTAGTGAGCTATGGAAGTCAGTCAACCCCATCATCATAGCTCATCGATAACTAGCTGATCAAACCCAAGAAACATACATGACAATGATCAGGGCTATGGTTGATGCAAGGTTTAATGACACCAAAACTGATATCAAAGCCATCAAAGATCACTTATTGAAGACTACTGGCTCTGCCCCCACAACTATCTTAAGAGATGAGATGAAGATGACCATGAAGTTGAAACCATTTGGGGCTCCACCTTCACAAAAGTCTGCTCAAGAGCCTGCTCCAGAGTCTGCTGACCAAACCACTGCTGAAGCAGCCAAAACAAAAGAAGCTGATGAATCTGCTAATGAAAAGGCTGAAAAGGCTGCTGAGGCTAAGAAGATCAGGGCTTAAACATTGGAAACTAAAGCAGGGAATCTTTCTAAAAGGAAAGAACAAGAACAGCAGGAAAAAGAAAATGTTGGAACTTCCAAAAGGAAGAAGAGGCCTGCTCATCATGTCAGGCAGCCTCCTTCAAAAACTAAAACCTGTGTTGCTGCTTCCACCAAAACAACTACTGAACCAATTACCACAACATCCACTACAACCACCACCACTGCTTTAGCCTTGACCATAACACCCATACCATCATCACCTCAAACATCTGCTGGTACTAAACAAGTGCCAACAGATGTTAACACACCACAATCACCACCATCTCCAACCATCTTGTATAAAAGAAAAAGGAAATCCACCTTTGTTGTACAAGATGAGAATATATCTACCACACCACCACCATCTCAACCCATTCCTGCCATTCCACTTCAATCATTCTCACCACACACTTCAAAATTCACATCCAATCCTTCCACCACCAAATCACCAACTTCCAGTATCCCATTGGCTGCTCAGTATCCCCTTGAGCTTGACATGATTAAGGGGGAAATTCAGTCCTTCTATAATTGTCACACCCTCAATTTCCACGTGCGGGGTTTTACCGCGAGGCGCGTGACACACCAGGATCTCAGTCAACGATCACAACAAACATTCAACAAACATGCATTCATATATAAATATATAACCCAAAATATCATGCTTTGAGCCGTAAACCAGCAGCGGAAGCATTTCTTGTTTACAACCAAAAGACATATTAAAGTTTACAAAACATTGTTTATACGTTTCAAAATATTAGACGCTGTGCATGACTCCGTGCGCCTAGTCCATTGACTGCTACCTTAGCGACCTGAGAAAACATGCCAAAAAAATGTCAACATATAATGCTGGTGAGTTCACAGGTTTTCTTTTATAAACAAGTTTTAAAGTTCCAAAGATCATATCCGTTACTACTAGGTTATAAGAACGTTAGCTAGACGTTAAGTGTTTTTACTACTACGGTTGGGAACCCATTACTAAACGTGTCCAATAGATAAGTTCAGCCCAGATTGTTTGGATTACCGATGCCTCGATAACCCGATAGGTAGAGACAATATGCACCCGCCCGGCATCCCCGCCAACGAGTGGGGTTTGTGAGGCCCAATAGATCTATCCACATTTCCCTCGTTGTGCTTCCCGCACATTCATGGTTTCCCCCTGGGACTTTCCGAAAAAGCCGTATAGTAATGTAAAGTAACCATAGTATAACATGATCTTTAATAAATAAGTAAGTAGCATGTTTCTCCCCCTGGAAATAAAACAGTAAAAGTGGGGCTGTGACACTCACCTTAGGTTGCGTTACATGAAAATAGTTAAGTAATTATGTTATGATAGCCCCAAATAGCGGCGACCTATCATAAGATGTGTATAAGTATTCGGACTAATAACCCGCAGGTTAACTAGTCCCCGAATGTCCAGACCATAACCATAGACGCTTGAAAACACTTTTGACTGATACACCAACCATGCCAGACAAGACTCGACATCCCATTGGTGACCCGACATTCCATGTGTTAGCTAAATGCAAAGTATCATGCAACATATGAAGTTAAACACTTAGCACGCGCAAGAGTTCACCTAGTCTAGCATAACGCATGTTTAAAGTACAGTTGAGTCCGAACACGTGTTACCAAGTCATATGGCATGTCCCGGGGTTCCTATCATGTTCCTAAAGGTCAAATCATGCTTCGGGATGCCAAAATACGCTTAAAACAGCAGTACACGCGATTAGGAATTTAGCATGCAATTAGGAAAAGTCAACATATGAGTAGCCAAAGTCAACAGGCGATTAGGGGCCCAATCGCATGATACATCAGGCGATTAGGGTCCTAATCGCCCTTTAACATGCCCAATCGCCCTCTGCATCAGGCGATTAGGATTTCTAATCGCCTGCTGCAGCTGTGCAACGGATTTTCGCGCGTTTAACCCTCCAAATCAGATCCGAAACATGCAAAAACACCCAATATCAAACCTAAACCATTTACCAACCTATTCCAAGCAAAAACCCCCAATTTATTACTGATCTAACATCTTCTATGCAATTATTTCCAAAAATGGCAAAGTACTAGGTTTCACCAACCAACCTTATCTTTCCTTAAATGGAAACAATCAGATTTCAACTCCTACAAGCTTGCAAATCATCAATCCTCTGATTTAACACCTTCCTAGTGTAAATCCTAACAACAATGCATCATTAATCATACTATAATCATCCTAAATCTTCAAGAACATCCAAATGGGTCAAAATACACATTTTCATCAAAACACAACAACAATAGCTCAAACTCTTAGATAATCAACCTAATAATCTCTACATAACAGAAGTACAATTATTTCATGGAAACAATCATGTTATAAACACCAAGGAGACCAACATATGCATGTAAACTTCACATACAACAAGTATTATGGTGTAGACTTGTTTTAGAACTCTTTAAAAAGGGTTTTAAAGACACAAACTTTGCAAAACAAGGTCTGGACCTTTGGGGAACCAAAATAACAACTTTACAAAGGTTAGAGATGAAGAACACACCTTGGATTTTGTTAAAGAAAGGTGTGTAAGCTTGGAAATGGTGATTTTTGTAGCAAAATGAGTTCCAGAGGTGTTTTAAGGTGTGTGGGTGGCTTGGGATCAGTTAGGGTTGTTCTAAGGGTGTTTGGGGAGTTAAGGGTTCTATTTATAGGTGTTTTGACCCGAACTCTGCTGTGCAGGCGATCAGCAGGCCCTATCATGCGATTAGGGGCCTAATCGCATCATACATCAGGCGATTAGGGCCCAATCGCCTATAGACAGGCGATTAGGCATCCCCCCTGATTCCTAATCGCCTGTAACACTCCAGGTTGGGTTTTCGGCGCGTTAAACACTATTTTAACACATATAAACACGTATTAACATACCAACAAGTCACGTAATGATTATAAACACGTAATGCATGATGACTAACACATTTACATCCTTTCACCAATTCCCGGGACTCGAGACTTGCGTGTGTGTGCTAAACCCGGTGATTCCCCGAATCACCAATCCTTGTACATATGGTTATGGACTGACTCCCGATGATCCCGCGGATCATCGTAACGACTCCCGATGACTCCCTAGAATCATCATAACGACCCGACTGATCTAGTTAAGTATGTAATAAGTATGACTCGCTAAGGTAGACTTACTAGTTTAGTCAACGTTACTAACCTGAGTTTGCCGGGTGTCACATCATCCCCCTGTTGAAAGAATTTTCGTCCCGAAAATTGCCCAAGGCCAAAAGGAAGAGACGAAAGAGAAGAAAAAATTTTCCGGTTGCCACAGCATCCCCCTGTTGAAAGGAATCTCGACCCGAGATTCATGCAGTTTCAGCAGAGATATGTCTTGATTCGAAAGCGCGCTTAGGGAATAAATGAGGATACTTAGCTTTCATCTGATCCTCCCGTTCCCACGTGAACTCCGGCCCACGGTTTGAGTTCCAGCGAACTTTCACAATGCGGATCTTACTACGACGAAGGCTACGGATCTTATAATCGAGAATCTCAAGCGGTTCTTCCACAATACGCAGACGATCATCCACCTTGATCTCCTCGAGAGGAACAATTAAAGATTCATCCGTCAGACACTTCTTACGGTTAGAAACATGGAAGACGTCATGAACGTTACTGAGTTCGGCTGGCAGATCAAGTCTATATGCTACCGGTCCAATCCGTTCCAGAATTGCGAACGGTCCCACATAACGAGGATTCAATTTGCCACGTTTCCCAAAACGTATAACGCCCTTCCATGGGGATACCTTCAATAAAACCCTGTCACCAACCTAAAATCTAAAGGTTTGCGACGACGATCGGCATAGCTCTTCTGACGATCCCGAGCTGCTGCCATACGGTTGCGAATCTGTACGATCTTTTCGGAAGTCTCGTACACAAGTTCCGGGCCAGTGAGTTGGCTCTCACCCACCTCAGCCCAGCAAAGAGGAGACCGGCATTTCCGTCCGTAAAGAGCCTCGAACGGAGCCGCCTTGATGCTAGAGTGGTAGCTATTGTTGTAGGAGAATTCCACCAGCGGTAGATGACTCTCCCACCCTTTGCCAAAGTCCATCACACATGCCCGAAGCATGTCCTCTAGCGTTTGAATCGTCCGCTCGCTCTGACCGTCAGTCTGCGGATGATAAGCCGTGCTCATATCTAGTTGCGTACCCAGAGCCTTCTGCAATTTTCTCCAGAAATTGGAGGCGAACCGAGAGTCACGGTCAGAAATAATAGAGACGGGCACCCCGTGCCGAGAAACTACTTCCTTAAGGTATAAACGAGCCAAACGCTCGAGGCTGTCAGTATCCTTGATTGCGAGGAAGTGCGCAGACTTTGTCAACCTGTCTACTATCACCCAGATCATGTTACAACCACTGGGCGACTTCGGGAGTTTGGTCAAAAAGTCCACTGTAATCCGTTCCCACTTCCACTCCGGAATTTCAGGCTGTTGCAGAAGGCCGGACGGCTTCTGATATTCAACCATAACCTTAGCACAGGTCAAGCACTTGCTTACATAGGAAGCCACATCCGCCTTCATGTTCGGCCACCAATAGAGTATCTTTAAGTCTTGATACATCTTATCGGAGCCAGGGTGAATAGAGTACCGAGACTTGTGAGCCTCGTCAAGAACGAGTTCTCGTAAGCCCCCGAACAGCGAAACCCAAACACGTTCAGCGAAGTAATGCAGGCCATCCGACCTGAGCTCAAGGTATCTATCAGCACCATGCATGGTTTCAGCCTTAAGGTTTTCCTCCCTCAAGGCTTCTTGCTGCGCCGAACGAATTTGGTCAGGTAAACCAGAGTGGATAGTGAGCTGAAGAGCTCGAACGCGACGAGGTTTGGCGGATTCCTTCCTGCTCAAGGCGTCTGCGACAACATTCGCCTTGCCAGGATGGTATTTAATGGCGCACTCGTAGTCGTTAAGAAGCTCGACCCAGCGACGCTGTCGGATGTTCAATACCTTCTGATCAAAGATATGCTGGAGACTCTTGTGATCGGTATAGATGGTGCACTTGGTACCGTACAAGTAGTGCCTCAAGATCTTCAAAGCAAAGACTACTGCACCCAATTCTAAGTCATGGGTGGGGTAGTTTTTCTCATGGACCTTAAGCTGGCGAGAGGCATAGGCAATGACCTTCCCGTGCTGCATCAACACGCAACCAAGGCCCTGGATGGAAGCGTCACAATAAACCTCGAAATCGTCCGTGCCTTCAGGCAAGGACAAGATAGGAGCAGAACAGAGTTTGGCCTTTAGCATCTGAAAGGCTGACTCTTGCGAATCACCCCAGTTGAACTTCTTGTCCTTCTGGGTAAGCGAGGTGAGGGGTTGTGCGATCTTCGAAAAACCCCCGATAAAACGACGGTAGTAACCTGCGAGACCCAGGAATTGCCGCACCTCAGTTGGCGTCTTCGGTGCTTCCCAGTCTTTGATAGCTTCTATCTTAGCCGGATCAACATGTATCCCCTCAGCATTAACCACATGGCCAAGGAATTGAAATTCACGCAACCAAAAGCTGCACTTAGAGAATTTGGCATACAACTGTTCTTGTCTCAAGAGTTCCAAGACAAGACGCAAGTGTTCCCGGTGGTCCACTTCATTCTTGGAATAAACTAGAATATCGTCGATGAAGACAATCACGAATTTGTCAAGATACGGCTTACAAACACGGTTCATCAAATCCATAAAGATGGTTGGCGCGTTGGTGAGGCCAAAAGGCATGACCAAGAACTCAAAATGGCCATAACGAGTTCGAAAAGCGGTCTTCGGAATATCAGCTTCTTGGACTCTCAACTGATGGTACCCCGATCTGTAGATGCACGAAGTGCGACTAGTGATTGAATTAGTATTTTTAACATGTGTTAGTTTGTGTTACTGATGGACCGAAGGTAGAAGTTTTGGGCGAAGGAGAGAAGAAGTGGGCGAAGGTAAAAGGTTGATGTATAGAAGAACACATTCGTACTGTGGAAATGGGCGAATGTGGACTATGTCCACATTCGCACCATCACACTGGGCGAATGTGCAGACACTATAAATAGATTTTGATGTTTTCTAAGTTAGAGAGGGTTTTAGTTTGTGTGTGTTTTGAGGTCAGGTTCAAGTTAAGTTTGTGAAAGTGTGTGAGTTGATTAGATTGACTAGGTGATCAATTGTAACAAGTTTTTATCAAAGTTAATCTATGAAAAAGTCTTTGAAATGATGTTTTACGTGTTTTGATCCGAGTATTATCATTTTGTTCATATCTAGGGTTTCCGCACCTAGATTTGTTACTTGTATGATCATATTTTCCTGTTTTAGCTAAATTCTTTCAACTACAAAGTGGTATCAGAGCCATACGGATCATACAACAACAAAATTGATAATATCAGAGCTGATTTGGACATAATTTTGGTCAAAATACATCTGTTTTTGATTGAAAATGGTTTTTGAGTGTTTTTGATTGATTTCGAGTTGAATTTGTGGATAAAATCAAGTTTTCCAAGAATTAAAGTTGTTCCAAATCAATTCCGAATCAAAACCTGATAAAGATCATCCAAATCCATAAACTTTTGAAAATCAGAGATCAAAATAACCGTTTTTCAAAGTGTAACCGTTTTTCAGAAGTAAAATGGGCGAATGTACACTGAAGTGGGCGAACCTGACCAAGAGTGGGCGAGAGTGAGTGTTTTCTGGTCGAACGTAGGTATATTTTGGTCGAACCTGGAATATTGTGTTTGAAGTTTTCACTTTCGAGCAGAAATTTCCACCTTCGATTCGTCGGGCGGGCGAAGGTGAAAAATATTGGACGAACCTAGGATAGTTTGGACGAAAGTGGAAAGGGTTTAGGCTGATTCTACATTCTGTTGATATTCTACCTTCGACTGAGACATTTTGGACGAAAGTGACTCAAAAGGGACGAAAGTAGATCAGTTTGGACGAACGTAGATCTGAGATTGGAAAATTTTCTAAGTGTTGTGATTTTCAAAGTTCGTGAACATCATGTGGAATTTTCTGACTACCCCGAGACCAGCAACAACACAACCACAACAGCAAGTGATGGACCCATGGACAGTGGCAGCCCAAAAGACGAGCACACAGTCTTCGCAACCGATCAATTACATAGCGATGACTAGCTCAATGCCTCAGAGTGTTGCACCTCCAGCACCACAACCTGACTATTGGGGAGTAGCAGCAGCGGTGGTAACTACTCAAACTACCAATGCTATTTCTACACTAATAAATGACTTATCTTCAGGTAGCGGGAATCGGCCACCTAAGCTCATGGAGATGCAAGAATATAACCAGTGGCAGAAAAAGTTTAAGATCCATCTGGAAGGCATGGGAGTGGAGGGTGCAGAGGCATGGAGGATGATTGCTAGAGGTTACACTGCACCGGTTTTGGAGAACACCGGTGAACCAGTTCCATTGGAGAGTATGTCAGAGGAGGAGAAAAAGAAGTTTGTTGTGGAGAAGAAAGCTTATTCCCAGTTGACTCAGGCGATCACAAACGACTTACTACATCAGTTTGGGACATGCACTACGTCTAAGCAACTATGGGATGTGTTAAAGAATAGGCATGATGGGAATGAAAAGACGAGAAGGTTGAGAATGGAGGAGTTGAGAAAAGAGTTTGAGAACTTTACTTATGTTGGAAATGAAACTCTAAAAGAATTAACTCCTAGATATTGTCATTTACTAACTGAGTTGTCTAGTTATGGTATAAAGATTCCTATGACAGATTTGGTGGACAAGTTTGCAGATGCTCTACCACCATACTGGGATCAGCATGTGGAAGTTCTCAAAGAGAAGGATGCTTACAAATTCTGGACTATTAATGAGTTTGTGCAGAAGCTGGAGAACAAAGAGCTTGAGGAAAAGAGGAAAGCTAAAAGATCACAGATTCCTCAGAATCCAAGTTTATATTTTGGAGGTACTTCAGCACCAGTTGGAAACTCAAGTTCAGGGGGAGTAGTGGCACCACATGTTGCTTGTATTTCCAATGTTATGGAACCACCAAAACCAACCATAAACTACATCGCACAAACCTCATCCTACTCACAACCATCATACACACCATCACCACAACAACAATACACAAATTCCTATATTTCACCATTCTCTCCAATGCAACAAGCAGCATTCTATACTGCAAGCCAATCCCAACAACCACCTCAACAAACACAATACATGAATCCAATGACTCAACCTAGTCAACAACCGGTGGTTTTGGAGACTTCTAATTTGGGCAATGTAACTGTTGAAGTTGCTCAGCAACATATTGCACTAGTCTCTGCAATGGTTTCATCATATAACGGGTTGGTTGCAAGTCAAATTGGGAACAATAACTTGACCAATGAAGACTATGCACAGATCGACAAGGAAGAGATGGAACTGATTGATATTCAGTGGGCTTTTGCAAGTATAATGAGAAGGGCAACAGAGTTTATTGAGAAGACGGGTAGGACTGATTTGGGAACCTCTCCAAATACAACCTACAGGTTCAACAAGGAGAAGGTAACTTGTTTTAATTGTGGAGGGAAAGGTCATTTCAAACGGGAATGCACCCAGCCACCGAAACAAGGTAACAGGAACCCTTTCAATGCAAGCTACCAGAACCGTCAACAACAAAACCAAAACCAAGTTTCTTACCAAAGTAACAACAACTATCAAAACCAAAACCGACAAAACACCTCTAACAACAACCAAAATAGACAATCAAACACAACAAACCAGACTCAAAACCAATCACCAAATAACACTAACCGAACCGTTATACCAATTACTACACCAAATGAGACACAACAGAATACAAATCAGAATCAAGCATTGGTGATCCAACAGGATGAACGGTTTGACTGGTCTGGGATGCAAATTGGTGTTGAGGAGATTACAACTGGTGGAAATGTGGCTTGTGTTGCTCGACATGTTGATATTGAGGAGTCGGTGATAGTTGATAAGAAGGAAGAAACTGAGGTTGAAGTTGATGAATCTGAGGTAGAAGTAGAAGTGGAAACTGAGCCTGTTGAGGTTAAAGCTGAGGAGGCAAGTTCTGGAGTGGTGATTGACACAGTTTCTGATGTTCCTGAGGAGTGTGAATCGGTTTATTCAGATTCAGACAGTGAATCAGATGCAGAAGCTAGTGTTACCTCCTTGGATGATGATATTGACCAGTTGCTAGCAGAAGCAGATTTTCTGAAGACGAGGAAGTCGTGCATTGCTGATGATGCTTTCACCAGAATTGATTATTCCAAGTTTTTCGCTGGAAAGGAAGCTCATTTTGCTTTGATGGCCATGACAGATACTCCTAAACCTGTAAGTTCTGAATCTAGCACTGATGTTACTAGTGATAAATATTGTGGAACGTGTGATAGATTGACAGAGGAGAACAAAGAACTTCGCGTTCAACGTGATAGTGCTATCATCAACTGTCAATCTACTCGCAAAGAATTGAATGCTTTCAACAAGGTACTTGATGTTTATAAAAAGGACATTTCCGATCTTAAAAATACCCTTTCATTAAAACAACTTGCAATTAATAACTATATTAATGAAATTGAGAACACCAAGTTGGAAATGGCCGCCATTAAGTGCTTTGCTGAAAAAGTCAATAAGAAGTTGGAGAGTTATAAGCACATTGCTTATGTTGTAGACCACATCATTGATGATCAAACCACTAATTATAAGTCTGTGCCTTCTCCGGTGCTCTTTGAAAATCACAACTGTCATCAAGTGACACCGGAGAGCTCGGTAAAATCAGACTCATCATCGGAAAATGAATCTAATACCTCGAGTATTGGTGATCCACATTCCGATGTGAGGCCGATTTTAGGTTTGAATGATGAAGGTGTTACAGCTGAGAGTGTTGATTCAGACTCTGAGAGTGATGACTCTGGTAGTTTCCAAAGTGCTAATGCATGTGAAATTCCAAAAGAAAATCACATCATTACTAATGAACCAGTGTCATCATCTCAGCATGTGCATCCGATGGCTAATGCGCATCGTGAGAAAAAGTCTGAAAAGAATGTGATCAAGAAAGAAATAGAGAAAAATGTTAAAAGTGAACCTTGTGACAAACCAGTCAAGGTGTTTTATCGGATGGAAGGATCCGATAAGATCATATCTGACGAGGAATTTCCAATCAAGAATGCTAACTATGCTAAAATTGATAAAATCTGGCAAGAAAGCACTATTTGGTTCCCAAAACATGAGAGAACAAATGAGATTCCACCGGCAATTTTAAAGAAATTGTTTTTGGATGTTCCTCAAGAACCAAAGGTTCATGTCACAGAGTTCATTAAACCCAAAAACAAAGCAAACGGTTTTCATGAGCCTACTTACTCAAAAGGGCCACTCCCTGAGAGTTTGAGGAACAAACGGTATAATGATCAATATCCTGTTCGATCATTTGCTCAACCGAATGCTCCTAATGTTTTTGAGGAATACCCTGCATGCTTTAAATGCGGGGAGAGAGGGCATTTACTTGCTCAATGCCCGTATGTAAGGCATAAGAGGCACGAAGTTGAAGTGAGGAATTCCATGAGGAAGCCGATCGATCATTACATTCCACCACATAGACGAGTTGTTCCTCAACAACAACAGTGTTTTAATCAAAACAATTTTTATCAAACGAGGAACAATCGTCTAGTTCAGTATGATCGCAGAAATCGGATTGCTATGGAACATTCATGGAGAAAACCAGTGGTGAACACAACAAATGATAGGCAAAGGGTTCCACCAAAACCTATTGTCAAGTCAAATGTTGGACCTAAATCTGTTAAGTCAGATAAGGTAACCAAGAAAGTTTCCTTTGCAAACAATGTTCAGAAACCGACTGAGAACCCAAAGTCTCAGATTCGTATCTTGAAAAGAACTGAACAATCTTGGACACCAAATGGTTCTCCAGGTGCCTCAACTTCAAAATCCAATGAGAAAAAGGAAAATGTTTTGAATAATCCTAAAAAGATTGATCCAAAACAAAGTGTTGATGAGAATGTTTCTTTGAAAGGATTTCATATGTGAAGCAGATAGATTATAATCTGTTGAGTGTCAGTCAAATCTGTGATAAACAATTCACTGTTCATTTTGATGACAAATCATGCTACATACTCAAACCAGGCTTCAAAATTCCAAAGGAGTGGGTAATGTTGAAGGCACCTCGCGTCAACAACCTTTATATTCTTGATATGTCCAAGGCGATGACATCACGGGGGCAAATAACTTGTTTTCTATCCAAGGCGACCGAGAAGGAATCTATAATGTGGCACCGAAGAATGGGGCACATTCATCTGAGAAAAATGAATCATCTTGTGAAGAATGGACTTGTCGATGGAGTAAACGTGAAACATTTCCATCTGAATGACAAGTGTGTAAGTTGTAAGAAGGGGAAGCAACACAAACAATCCCACAAAGTGAAGAAAGTTAACTCTGTTGAGATGCCACTTGAGCGATTGCATATGGACCTATTCGGACCTGTCAAGCGCAAAAGTCATCTTGGGGAGCTTTATTGTTTAGTTGTCACTGATGACTATTCACGCTTTTCATGGGTGATGTGTTTGCAGAATAAAAGTGACACCTTTACCAACTTGAAAGTTCTGTTCACTCGATTGGAGAATCTCTACAATTTGAAGATAAAGAGAATTCAGAGTGATAATGGGACGGAGTTCAAAAATGCAAAGATGGATGAACTTTGTGAAAGCAAAGGAATTCATCATGAATATTCGGCTCCGTACACCCCACAACAGAACGGTGTTGCTGAACGCAAAAACAGGACTCTAATTGAAGCGGCTAGAACAATGCTTGCAGACTCAAATCTTCCAGTAATGTTTTGGAACGAGGCGATTTATGCAGCAAATTATACACTCAATCGGGTTTTAACGGTGAAGAAATTTGGTAAAACATCTTATGAACTGTTACACCGACGAAAGCCGAACTTAGAGTATCTAGAACCTTTTGGGGCACCATGCACGATGTTGAATCCAAGCGAGAAGTTTAGTCCTAAAGCTGAAGAGGGATACTTCGTTGGATATGCAACCCCACTCAAACGGGTATACAACAAGCGAACTCGTCGGGTGGAGGATTGGGCTAACGTGGAAGTTCAAAGGTATACACAAAATGTGCAAGGGATGGGTCCTGATTGGATGTTTGATTACAAAGATTTCTTTGAATCATTCAATCTAGATAGCTTGGTTGAAGAAGCTGTTATCAGATTACTTTACGAGTGTGAAAACGCGGCGACTTCACCGTTGGTGCGTCCGATCACCGTGAACCCCCTACCAGCTTCTAATGATACCAATGTTCCTGTACCAGAGGAAGAAGTGTTTCAGGAGGCTTCTACTTTGTTACACTCTTCAGAATCTGAAGATGAACAATTTGAAGAAGTTATTCTTGAACATGCAGAAGAACCAGAGGCACCGCCAGTGAACCCAACTCCAACTCCAGATGTTGCTTCATCGTCTAACACGGGTCATGATCTGGATGCTGTAGAAAACTTGACTATTCAGACGGGAGTTACTGTACCTGAACATCCGGAATCTCGGATTCATCGTATTCACCCGCTGGAGCAAGTTATCAGTGATCCTGGAAGCAGTGTGATGACCAGAGGGCAGCTGCGAAGTGTTAATTCACCAGAGAGTTTTGGTGCTTTAGCTTTATATGCCAAAATACAAAAATCTGGTAGTCAAAATGATTGGTCGTTTGCGTGTTATGTGTCGCAGGTAGAACCAAGGACATACAAGGACGCTTTGCTGGAGGACGCCTGGGTTGAAGCAATGCAGGAGGAGTTATTACAATTTCAGAAATTGGGGGTTTGGACGCTCACTGATTTACCGCCTGGAAGAAAGAAGATTGGCACTAAATGGGTGTTTAAGTGCAAGAAGGATGATCGTGGTGTTATAGTTCGTAACAAAGCCAGATTGGTCATGCAGGGATTCCATCAAATCGAAGGGATTGATTATAACGAAATCTATGCTCCTGTAGCACGCATTGAAGCTATTCGGATGTTTCTTGCGTTTGCTTCCTATAAGAAGTTCAAAGTTTATCAAATGGACGTCAAGAGCGCATTTCTGTACGGGAAAGTCAAAGAAGAGGTTTATGTCGGGCAGCCACCAGGCTTTGAGGACCCAATCCACCGGGATAAGGTCTATGTGCTGAACAAAGCTTTATATGGCTTGCACCAGGCTCCGAGACAGTGGTACGAGGAGCTAAGTACATACCTCATGGCAAAAGGATTTAAGCGCGGACTCGTCGACTGCACCCTATTTATGAAGAAATCAGGGGATGATTTGCTTCTGGTGCAGATTTACGTTGATGATATAATATTTGGTTCAACTAACGAGCTTTTATGCAGGGAGTTTGAAACTGTCATGCAGGAAAAGTTTGAGATGAGCGCAATGGGGGAGATGCAGTTTTTCCTAGGCTTGCAGGTGGACCAAAGACCCACGGGGATCTTCATTCACCAGACGAAATACGTATCCGAAGTCTTGAGCCGGTTCCAGATGGAGGATTCCAAGCCGATGGATACCCCGATTCAACCCAATCACGGGATTGGAGTGGACGCTAAGGGGGAGCTGACGGGCCCATTTACATACAGAGCAATCATCGGATCTCTGATGTATTTGACGGCATCTCGACCAGATATTATGTTTGCAATGTGTCTCTGTGCTCGCTATCAATCGAAGCCGAAACAAAGTCATCTGACGGCGGTCAAGCGTATCCTTAGATATCTGAAGGGTTGTCCCTCAAAAGGACTTTGGTACCCTAATGATGATGATTTTGATTTCATTGCTTTTAGTGATGCAGATTGGGGCGGCTGTGACAAGGATAGCAAATCCACTACAGCTGGTTGCCAGTTTTTAGGGAGCAGGTTAGTTACCTGGCAATGTAAAAAGCAGACTTCCGTGGCACTGTCTACCTGTGAAGCCGAGTACATTGCAGCCTCGAGTTGCTGTTCGCAAGTGCTCTGGATCCAACAGCAGATGGTGGATTACGGTTTGCAGTTTCTTAAAACCCCTATACACTGTGACAACGAAGCCGCTATCGCATTAACTAAAGATACCGGCAATCATTCTAAAGCGAAACATATCCGGATCAAATACCATTTTATCCGTGATTGTTACGCTAAAGAATTGATAGATATGGTCAAAATCCATACTGACTATCAACGTGCAGATTTGTTTACAAAAGTTTTTGACAGATCCCGCTTTGAATATCTTTTAAAAGTTAACAACATAAAGGAAAAACAGGACTAATCAGCACCTCGGTTTATCGCTTTTTAGTTTAAAATTTTCTTTAAAGTTTTTTTTGTTTTTCAGAAAAATTAAAAACCCAAAAATATGTTCTTTATTTTAGGGGGAGTCATTTTATCAGAAAAACCAAAAACATTGAAAAAAAAATCAAAAAGACCTAAAAATGAGAAAATCAAAAATGATTTCCAGGATAAAATAAGGAAATGATAGTATATCAGTGGGGATCAGACACAGGCTAAAGAATTGTATAGTAATATGAGTCGTGTGTTGATCATGTGTGATATGCTGATAGGCTTCGTAGACTAAAAATTGCGTGCATTAGTGATACAAACATAACGAACTACGCGTTCGTGGCTGAACACCTCATGGGCATATGGTCTTAGTACCGTAATTTCGTTTGATAGGATTGCCAAAATCTGAGGTTTCGGGTCGTTATGTTATGGTTATCCGGGATATTCTGATTAAACTTTTGTCGTATTGATTTACGGACCTAGTTTCATCAGAATATTTGCTAAAAGAGCTTAAATGCCAAAACCAAAAGTTACCGAATTGAGGAACTTTATGTTTTTATCGATCAAAGATCATAATTACAACGTATTGACTAACTGATGCAAATCAGTAGTTGATATCAGCCTCAACCTAGTGTATATGCACATGTTACTCTGCTCCATTCGTCTGCTGACATGTACACCTCTGTGCTATATACTTTGTAACTTTAACGGATAACTCTGGCATAATCACGCGTTACGACGAAGCTTTGTGCAATTACTTGATACGGGAGTATGTCGTGTGTGTGGGCACCACAACGTGTTAGTCTAATACACCTAACTTGTATCATTTTAAAGCATTGCGTAATAGTTTGCATGTGAGCTTAAGTGGACCTTAATATCAGCAATTGTCGTGTCACATACTGTTTCTAATGATAATATTAAACAAAAAGATCAACGCTGTGATCAGATTTCTCAGAAAACTGATATGATCCTCTTACCGGACATCACAAAATGTTTACTGCATTGATTTACTTTGATGCATTTTCCTTTTATTGTCAAAAAGATACAAAATCCAAAAAGATATTAGGTGTGTTTTGATAAAATTTCAGAAAAACCAAAAGTTTTTACATTTCTGCTTTATTTTTGATAACCGATGGTGTTTGATGGTCAATTTCTGAGATTTGATGAAACCATCTGGGCTTTGTATTATTCAAAAAGTGAAATTATGAATTTTTGAGGTTTAACGGCTTGAAAAATGTTAAACGGGATTCGAATTCGTGATTTGGCAAAATTTTCAGATTTTTCCATTTCACATTCGCCCCTTAATTGGGTCGAATGTGGAAAAATCTTTACATTTGGGCGTTTCTACTTGGGCGAATGTGGGTCTATCCAATACATTTTCCACCTTCGGGTGCAAATTCCACTTTCGGACCATTTGCTTGGGGCGAATGTGGAAATCCCCCACCTTCGACCATAGAAACGGGCGAATGTGGCTTTCCTATATATGCCACTGAGCAGGTTCGACCCTTCATTCATATTTTTTCAAAATTTTTCTAAGATACCTGGACTTGTTGCTTTGTGTTTCTTTGACTTTGATTATTGTTCCCGAGTATTTCCTGACTATTTTGCATCCTATTTCACAGGTAATGGGATCGTAAACAGTTCCGAAATTGCGATTAAGGGTTTCGAACCTAGGGTTCCTAATCTGTGAATATTTGATGGTTTTTATTGATTGTTTTTGTTAGAAATTCAATCTCCATCAGTTTTAGGGGGAGAAATATCAAGGAATTAGAATTATAACATGATTAAGTGGGTAATTGATCGATTGAAACAAATAAAACCTAATTCCTCTTTAAAATTTGATGTAAATTGAATGATAATAGAAATTGTTGATTCACGAGTGATAATCGACCATGTTAGAACAAGTTCCAATCACAATCAGTTGTTAAAAACAAACTTGGCAAAATTTTGAATTTTTGGGATTTTTCAGTTCACATTCGACCATATTAATTGGGGCGAATGTAGAACTCAACGGGCGAATGTACTTTTAATTGGACGAATGTGATTCTTAATATGATAAATTCCACATTCGAACCAAAATATTCACATTCGTACCTGTTTTTCCACCTTCGGCCAAATCAAAACGGGCGAATGTGGAAACTGTTAAATCTTAAAATTTGTAACTTTTTGTCGTTTTCGTATTTTGACGTATTTTTCTGATTTTGATGTGCAGATGGCTGAGCAACCAGAACATGTTGAAGCACCAGTGGAGAACATTATACCAGATCCTGTTCAGGAAGCTGAAGCTGCTCCACGTGGTTGGCCGTTCGAACCGTCACACAATTGCTGTGCTTTTGTCGGAGATGTTGAGAAGAATACAGAATTTGCTGGGATTGTGGAGTTTCTGAGGTGAAGCAGAGTTATACATGCCTTAGCTACACCAACAATTATTTACAGAGATATAGTTGAAGATTTTTACAAGAATGCTAAGTATGATTTTTGGGAAAATCAAATTATTATCAAGAGCAAGATTCAGGGGATGGAGATGTTTCTGACAGAATCAGACATCAGGGAAGCACTGCAGATAAAGTTTGAAGTTAGTGATGATCCCAGAGAGCTATCTTGGACCGAGCAGAAAGCTTGCTTTTTGAGAATGAAGTACAAGGGTCCGATTACTAATGGATCAATGCATAAAGGGAAATTGAGTGTGCAGTTCAAGTATCTTGCACATGTTATTATTCATGTATTCGGATGTGTGAGCGGTGGATATGATGTCATGAGGAGAAGTTTGAGTTCATTGATGGTTGCGTTAACTCTTAACAAACCATTCAATGTATCTGGTATGATTTTAGATCACATGCTCGAGATGTTAAAGGGATTGAAGAAGAAGCAATTTATGCTGTATCCAAGGTTTCTCATGATGATCTTTGACCATAAGTATCCTGAATTGAAGAAGGATCCAACTATGATCCTAGGTCTAGATCACATGAACATTCGTACATTGGTGAGAATGAAAGGATACAAAGGTGTGCCGGACAATGAAAAGCCACCTCACAGGAGACTTTTTGGTGCTTTGGCTAGTCAGGATTACACTGATCCTGGCAAGCTAGACATGACAATAGTGATTCTGACAATGATGATCCTTTAGTGTATGCTGATGCAAACACTAAGAGGAAGAGGCAAGTAGTCAATGCTGGAGCCAAAGGGAAGGGTAAAGCAAAGACTGATCAGGGAAGTTCTAAGCAACAGGTTACCAGGAAGAAAACAACAGCAAAGAAGGGAACTAGTCTGGTTGATGAAGACTCAGTTGATTCGGAGGAGACAGAGGTTGATGAACAGTGGGATTCTGATGAGGAAAGAGTTAAGACCACCAAACGTAAGGCCACTATGGTTGGTGAGTCTGAATCTTTAAACAAGACAATTGAAGAGGTTTCTCAAAAGAAGACTGCAGATGTTGATACAGGTTTGAGTATAAATCTGGATGAGCTTGATGTTGGTGAGACTGTGGTAGTGAATTTGCCTAAACCAAAGCACAAATCTATGGCAAAGAAATCTAGCACTAAGCAGTTGAGAGAGAAGGAAATTGCTCAGTTGCTCAAAGGGAAAAAGATACCTGATGCAGGTACATCATAGAAGCTATCTTCACCAGTAGCCAAGAAACAGAAGAGGAGTAAAGAAACTGAAGCATTACCAGTTGATGATTTTAATGTTGCACTGGATAATGTTTTGGACATGTTTAAGAATCCTCAGAAGCAGAAGGCAAAAGAAGCTAAGCCATCCAAATCGAAGAAAGTTACTGTTTCAGATGATGTTATGAAACAGGTTAACAAACGGATGGATGACATGATGAAGATGATTGTAGCTCAGCAGGCAGAAATCAGCAAGTTTAAACAGAATGAAGAAAAGATGCTACAGATTGTGGTTGCTTCCAAGACTAACCAAGATGAGATCGAGAAGAAAGTGAAGAAACTTGAAGAAGATAATAAAGATCTTGAGGTTAAGTGTAGCAGGAATCGTAGTATGATTAGAGTTATTAAAACTGACAACAAAGAACTTAAGGCTGAAAACAAACGTCTTAGTGATTTGTTGGACAACTTATACAATGAAGCACCGAAGTTGAAAGAAGGTGAGGAAGACAAAGAAAAAGAGGAGGAACAAGTTGATTTTGAGCCTTCTGATGATGAAGAGGAAAAGGATGATGAGGAGGATGATGATTCTGAGAAGAGTGATGATGAAGAAAGCAAGAAAAGTGATAAAGATGATGATGATGATGCAGAGGGATCAGATAGTAAGGATGATGATGGTAGTGATGAAAGTGATGATGATGACGGGGGAGATGATTCGAGTAAGTTCACATTTGAGAAGAGAACACCACAGAAGGATGCTGGAGAGTCTAGCTCAAAGAAAAAGAATGGTGGGAATGTAGACTCAGATGAAAGTATCTTCTGGAATGAAAAGGTGAGGTCTCTGAATGATGATGCTAAGAAGGTGTATAGAGATATGTTAGAGAAGAGAGAATGGACCATTGAGTTCACGGGCAAGTTTGCTGAGATCTTTCAAATAGATGATATGAGGTATGAGCTCGAGTACAATGATCCTGACTTAGAAGAAGGTGAAGTACCTGCTGCTGTTGCCAAAGAAATTCTGGAAGGTATTGCACAGCGAGTAGGGAAATCAATGGAGGAGATTATGATGGATGAGTCGATTCCAGATATTCCTGAAAAGGATATTGGAAATCACTCTGATGATAAACAAACTCCTGAGATGGATGAAGTGGAGATTGAGGATATTACTCATGAGGAATATCCACAATATTTTAGACAGAATAATGAAGATGTAGTTTTCCCAAACTTCACAGAGTTACCAAACATATCGGCTAGAAAGAAAGCTAAGAAGAGAAGTGAGGAGTTTGTTGAGACTGTGTTTGGTACTGATAAGCAGCAATCTTCAAGTCAGAATGATGAATTGAAGACATATCTACAGAAGTTGAAGGAAATGGATGACAAACGACCAAAGCCTGAAGCTCAAGGTAGTTTTTACAGATTTCACAACGAGAAGTTCAAAGGCAGAGCTCTCGGTTGGACATATTTGGGAAGATTGAAGTGCTTAGCTGTCAAATGGGAATCAGGGATCTTGTACTTTTATAGATTCATTGATTTATTAACTCTACCGTACTGGGCAGTTAGAGACATTTGCAGATTCCCTATGTCTGGAGCTTCAGTGAATAGTACAGCTGTTGGTTGGTTTGCTGACAAGTTGGTTTGGGAGAGCAGGACGAAATGGAATAGGTTTAAGCATCAATATCCTAGAAGAAAAGTTCACAGGGATATTGATCCTAAGACTGGAATGAAGAGGGTGACCTTGATATACAAAGCACCTGAAGTGATGAAGAAAATTCCTTTGATGCCTTTACCTCAACACTTCAGTGCTGATTTCATTTTCTGGTATTACAATTGGAGGAAGGCAGAAGCGGTGATAGTGCTGAGAGATGGAAAGGACAAATACAAGCATGTTCATGTATTTGATCCTATGTGGTTGATAAATTGCACGTTTGAAGACATCATCATGCTTTTCTACAATCCAATTCATCATGATCCCAATGATGCAGATCAGGCAAAGAAGTATACACAAGTTGTCGGAGTTTGCTTTGCTTATGATATAAACTCCGGTAGCAACTTGGATGCTAAACTTGGTAAGATGGTGAAGATGGCCGATGTGCCTAAGCCGGTGAAACGAAAGCTGGAACCTGAAATGACAAAAGAGCAGAAGAAGCAACTGAGAATCTATCTGATGAACAAGGTTATGGACGAAGATCGAAGACAATCCAATCAATAGTCGAGGGGGAGTTTGTAGATGCACGAAGTGCGACTAGTGATTGGATTAGTATTTTTAACATGTGTTAGTTTGTGTTACTGATGGACCGAAGGTAGAAGTTTTGGGCGAAGGAGAGAAGAAGTGGGCGAAGGTAAAAGGTTGATGTATAGAAGAACACATTCGTACTGTGGAAATGGGCGAATTTGGACTATGTCCACATTCGCACCATCACACTGGGCGAATGTGCAGACACTATAAATAGATTTTGATGTTTTCTAAGTTAGAGAGAGTTTTAGTTTGTGTGTGTTTTGAGGTCAGGTTCAAGTTAAGTTTGTGAAAGTGTGTGAGTTGATTAGATTGACTAGGTGATCAATTGTAACAAGTTTTTATCAAAGTTAATCTATGAAAAAGTCTTTGAAATGATGTTTTACGTGTTTTGATCCGAGTATTATCATTTTGTTCATATCTAGGGTTTCCGCACCTAGATTTGTTACTTGTATGATCATATTTTCCTGTTTTAGCTAAATTCTTTCAACTACACGATCTCAAGTCAATCTTCGAGTAGACGCTAGAACCCTGAAGTTGGTCGAATAAATCATCGATGCGAGGAAGAGGATAGCGGTTCTTGATGGTAACCTTGTTCAGCTCGCGGTAGTCGATACACATACGTAGGCTTCCGTCCTTCTTCTTGACAAACAAAACAGGGGCTCCCCACGGGGATGAACTAGGTCGGATAAAGCCTTTCTCCAACAGTTCCTGCAACTGGTTAGACAATTCCTGCATCTCTGGAGGTGCAAGACGATACGGGGCTCGGGCAACTGGGGCCGCACCAGGGGCAAGTTCAATACTGAACTCGACTTGGCGGTAGGGCGGAAGCCCTGGTAATTCTTCAGGAAATAAGTCGGGAAAATCGCAAACAACAGGGATATCTTCAATCTTCTTCTCTTCCTCAGACGAAACCGAAACAAGCGCCAGAATGGCAGAATACCCCTTACGAAGATACTTATAAGCCTTCATGCATGAAATGATACTCAAAGGGATCCCGCTCTTCTCACCGTGTACCAACAGAAATTCTCCATCCGGAAGGGGAAGTCGAATAACTTTATCGAAACAGACGATCTCAGCATGATGCAAGGACAACCAATCCATACCCACAACGACATCAAAGCTACCCAAAGATACCGGCATAAGGTCAATAGGAAAAGAATAACCCGACAACTCAAGGTGACACCCCCTAAGAACATGTGTCGCTTCGACTTTCTAACCATCAGCCAATTCTATCAAGTACTTAGCCTCTAAAGGTGTAGGTACCCTATCAAGCAACTGACTAAATCCAAGAGATACAAAACTCTTGTCGGCACCAGAGTCGATTAAAACTGTAGCATAGCGATTATCAAGAAGAAACGTACCGGTAACAGTGTCGGGATCCTGTCGAGCCCCGCTTGAACCAATCACAAAGGCGCGAGCATTCCTGCCTCCGCCCCCATTGTTTCCATTACCAGACCCATTCTTCCCTTCCTCGCCCTGCTTCATCCTGGGGCAATCCCGCTTGTAGTGACCAAGCTCACCACAGTTATAGCATCCCTGTTTTCCATGGTTTCCCCGGGGAGCAGCAGTCTGAGGAGCTGGGTAGGTGTAGCAGGCGCATTACGATTGCCTTGAAGGTTAGCCTTACAATCCTTCGCCTGATGCCCAGTCTTATGGCACCGGTGACAACGGTTCCTATCCTCACAGCGACCATTATGGTGGAAACCACACCGGTCACATTTTGGATGTTTCCCCAAATAACTCCCCAGTTTTTGCTCAGACGACGATCCCCCAACATCAAACCTCTTCACCTGCTGAGGTGGAGCTGAGCTCGAGCCCTTACTCGCAACTTCCCACTTTCGCTTGTTGTTCTCAGGAGCCCTTACAGCAGCGCCTCGGGGAGGCAAGACTCCTTCAGTCACCTTCATGTTGGTCAGCCTGTGAGCCGACCGAACCACTTTAGAATAAACAGTGAGGCTGCCCACAGCCACCAACCCTGCAACCTCCGGCACTAACCCAGCAATATAGTGCTCAATCCTCCGGTATTCCGGTGTGTGCAAATCCGGGCACAACACCGCCAACTCATTGTGCCTAGCTGTATAGGCTTCAATCTCAGACCCCACCATCTTGTGAGTCCAGACCTCATGCTCAAGCTTCTGGATCTCATCCCTCGGGCAGTACTCGTTTTTCAAGAGTTGCACGAATTCTGTCCAAGGCATCGCATGGGCTTCCTCGATGCCCATGGTCTGTTTGGTGGAGTTCCACAAGGACAAGGCTTGACCTTCAAAGGTCGCAGCAGCATACTTTACCCGGTCACCCGCCGAGCAATTGCACATCGAGAACACAGACTCAACCTTCTCCAGCCATCGGAGCAGTCCCACTGCCCCTTCTGTCCCACCGAAGTTGTGAGGTTTGCAATCCATGAACTTCTTGTATGAGCACTAAGTTGGAGGGGGATTGACAGCACCCCCAGCACCCCCACCTGGAACAAACACACAGGTAAGGCAAGAAGAGATACGGTGCCCAAACAAGGTAGAATAGGTGGAAATCAACTTACCACCCATAGCAGCAAGAGCAGCCTGGAATGCAGCCAGAGCTACATTCGTTTGCTGCTGCAGCAGATTGTCCAACTCTTCTTGGGTCATGTTAACGTTTCCTCGGCCACCGCCGCCACCTCGGCCGCCTCGGCGTCCCCCACGGGCTCCCGACATCTTCTGTCACAACAAGAAACAAAGACTTAGGTTTGCTCGTGGGATAACCCATTAAGAATTTAATAACTAGACAGGGTCCGGCTCGGGTCCATCCGTCCAAACACAAAGTCCACCAGGACTTCCATGCATTCCAGTTTATGATCTCGTGTGCACCCGACATGATAAACTATTCCGCATGGTCCTCCAGATGTACTTTCTGTTCGAAGTTCAAGTCACCTAGCGCTAACACATAATCATGATATTATTACAAGTATGAGACAATAGACGTAAGGGCGAGCGCGTCCATTGGGGCACAGAAAAGAGATGTCCGAATCCTTGGACAGATCTCGAGAGTATGCCAAAGTCACCCCAATGTACGTCGCCGCCAAGAAAGTACAAAGGTAGATCGTCCACTGACGAGTCAGATAAGATGGAATAAGGAGTAGGATGAAGAAAATCAAACAGATGATGTAGCATAGAAGATGATGACAGCGACACCCAGACAAGTTATAACGTTACCCATATGTTAAGACTCGACTATTTGTGACCGTCTAGTGTGTGCGACTCAGTTATAGACTAGACCCTACATGTAGTCTCAGTTCACTATAACCGTTGGCTCTGATACCAATCTGTCACACCCTCAATTTCCACGTGCGGGGTTTTACCGCGAGGCGCGTGACACACCAGGATCTCAGTCAACGATCACAACAAACATTCAACAAACATGCATTCATATATAAATATATAACCCAAAATATCATGCTTTGAGCCGTAAACCAGCAGCGGAAGCATTTCTTGTTTACAACCAAAAGACATATTAAAGTTTACAAAACATTGTTTATACGTTTCAAAATATTAGACGCTGTGCATGACTCCGTGCGCCTAGTCCATTGACTGCTACCTTAGCGACCTGAGAAAACATGCCAAAAAAATGTCAACATATAATGCTGGTGAGTTCACAGGTTTTCTTTTATAAACAAGTTTTAAAGTTCCAAAGATCATATCTGTTACTACTAGGTAATAAGAACGTTAGCTAGACGTTAAGTGTTTTTACTACTACGGTTGGGAACCCATTACTAAACGTGTCCAATAGATAAGTTCAGCCCAGATTGTTTGGATTACCGATGCCTCGATAACCCGATCGGTAGAGACAATATGCACCCGCCCGGCATCCCTCCGACGAGTGGGGTTTGTGAGGCCCAATAGATCTATCCACATTTCCCTCGTTGTGCTTCCCGCACATTCATGGTTTCCCCCTGGGACTTTCCGAAAAAGCCGTATAGTAATGTAAAGAACCATAGTATAACATGATCTTTAATAAATAAGTAAGTAGCATGTTTCTCCCCCTCGAAATAAAACAGTAAAAGTGGGGCTGTGACACTCACCTTAGGTTGCGTTACTTGAAAATAGTTAAGTAATTATGTTATGATAGCCCCAAATAGCGGCGACCTATCATAAGATGTGTATAAGTATTCGGACTAATAACACGCAGGTTAACTAGTCCCCGAATGTCCAGACCATAACCATAGACGCTTGAAAACACTTTTGACTGATAAACCGACCGTGCCAGACAAGACTCAACATCCCATTGGTGACCCGACATTCCATGTGTTAGCTAAATGCAAAGTATCATGCAACATATGAAGTTAAACACTTAGCACGCGCAAGAGTTCACCTAGTCTAGCAAAACGCATGTTTAAAGTACAGTTGAGTCCGAACACGTGTTACCAAGTCATATGGCATGTCCCGGGGTTCCTATCATGTTCCTAAAGGTCAAATCATGCTTCGGGATGCCAAAATACGCTTAAAACAGCAGTACACGCGATTAGGAATTTAGCATGCAATTAGGAAAAGTCAACATGTGAGTAGCCAAAGTCAACAGGCGATTAGGGGCCCAAGCGCATGATACATCAGGCGATTAGGGTCCTAATCGCCCTTTAACATGCCCAATCGCCCTCTGCATCAGGCGATTAGGATAATCGCCTACTGCAGTTGTGCAACGGATTTTCACGCGTTTAACCCTCCAAATCAGATCCGAAACATGCAAAAACACCCAATATCAAACCTAAACCATTTACCAACCCATTCCAAGCAAAAACCCCCAATTTATTACTGATCTAACATCTTCTATGCAATTATTTCCAAAAATGGCAAAGTACTAGGTTTCACCAACCAACCTTATCTTTCCTTAAATGGAAACAATCAGATTTCAACTCCTACAAGCTTGCAAATCATCAATCCTCTGATTTAACACCTTCCTAGTGTAAATCCTAACAACAATGCATCATTAATCATACTATAATCATCCTAAATCTTCAAGAACATCCAAATGGGTCAAAATGCACATTTTCATCAAAACACAACAACAATAGCTCAAACTCTTAGATAATCATCCTAATAATCTCTACATAACAGAAGTACAATCATTTCATGGAAACAATCATGTTATAAACACCAAGGAGACCAACATATGCATGTAAACTTCACATACAACAAGTATTATGGTGTAGACTTGTTTTAGAACTCTTTTAAAAGGGTTTTAAAGACACAAACTTAGCAAAACAAGGTCTGGACCTTTGGGGAACCGAAATAACAACTTTACAAAGGTTAGAGATGAATAACACACCTTGGATTTTGTTAAAGAAAGGTGTGTAAGCTTGGAAATGGTGATTTTTGTAGCAAAATGAGTTCCAGAGGTGTTTTAAGGTGTGTGGGTGGCTTGGGATCAGTTAGGGTTGTTCTAAGGGTGTTTGGGGAGTTAAGGGTTCTATTTATAGGTGTTTTGACCCGAACTCTGGTGTGCAAGCGATTAGCAGGCCCTTTCATGCGATTAGGGGCCTAATCGCATGATACATCAGGCGATTAGGGCCCAATCGCCTGATAAGTCCTCCCAATCGCCTACAGACAGGCGATTAGGCATCCCCCTGATTCCTAATCGCCTGTAACACTCCAGGTTGGGTTTTCGGCGCGTTAAACACTATTTTAACACATATAAACACGTATTAACATACCAACAAGTCACGTAATGATTATAAACACGTAATGCATGATGACTAACACATTTACATCCGTTCACCAATTCCCGGGACTCGAGACTTGCGTGTGTGTGCTAAACCCGGTGATTCCCCGAATCACCAATCCTTGTACATATGGTTATGGACCGACTCCCGATGATCCCGCGGATCATCGTAACGACTCCCGATGACTCCCTAGAATCATCATAACGACCCGACTGATCTAGTTAAGTATGTAATAAGTATGACTCGCTAAGGTAGACTTACTAGTTTAGTCAACGTTACTAACCTGAGTTTGCCGGGTGTCACAATAATACTGAGGATGCTTCACAATTATCTTTCCCATCTCTTTCAAGTCTGAATCTGCCAAAGCCCAGAAATATTGATGAATACCTAAAGCAGAAAGTACAACAAACAGACTTGATCATCAAAGAGAAGTGCAAAGGGAAAGATGACAGGACTGCTCAGGGCATCTATTCAGCAGAACTTGGCAAACTAAGAAGGATTGAAGACTTTGCCAATGACCTGAGCAAGCCTATGTCTTCAAAGCCCATCGGTGGTGAAATGCTAAAGTTGGTCAGGGAATCTCTTCTTGATCAAATTATGGCAACCAAAGGAAACATTTCACTGGCTGGACCATTCAAGCTCTAAAAGAAGAATTACAAAGAATTGAAGATCTGAACAAACAAAACCAAAAGGCTACTGTACCTGATTTTAGAAAGGGCAAAGACCCTGTCAGAGCCTTGTAGTTTAAAAGAATGAGAGCTGAACTGGTAGAAGCTGGTTATGGTGAGATGAAGTCTGTATCAAAATGGTCTGAGCTAATATTGGTGGAAACATATAAGAAGCTTGAAGAACAAAGAAAAATTGATCCAACTCTTCCTAGAAAACCAACTTACCCTGATGATGAAAAGGTTGGAAGATCCTATCAGACCCTTTCATTTGAAAGCTTGCTTCCTTCTTCAGATGTTACAATTGCTGCAAAAAGACATCACAAGAGACAAAAGGAGATGTCTGAAGAAGATCAAAAGAAGTTTGTAGAGACCTTTGTGAAAGAGGAGATCTTCAACCAAGTTAGATACTTTTCTGATCCCATCAGTGAAGAGCTGAGAAGAATCATTGGAAGACCTTCATCACCAAACTCATCCTCAATAAATTTGCAACCCAAAAATCCATCTGATTCAAAAATTCTAAAATGGAAGGTAGATAAAACCAGCCATGAATTGACTCTGCTCAGATCAGATGGAAGGATCCAAAAGCTCAGCATGGATGATGCATATAGTCTGAATGCGCATGACCTCCAAGATCTGATGAGTTTGGAACTAGAAAGGGAAGCTGATGACCTCTTCACTTTTGACTTTGAATTACAATTGAAGGGTCAAATTAGAAAAAGTCTGATGAGAAATAAAGATCAACAATAAAGACAAGTTTTGGCATCATCTGTTCTAGGGGGAGATTGTTGGGTCTGCTGACCTAGAAAAGAACAGATGATTGAAAGCCAAAATATTCTACACCTCTGATTTTGAATAAAACAGTACTTTACTCTTGTCTAATTATTTCATTATTTAAACAATCTTAACAAGTCAAACTCAGATCCTAACAGCGACTAGGCCAAATACGAGAAAAAGACATTGAAAAATGCCTAAACCTTCGGGATTCAATGTATACTCCAAAATGATGAGATTGTTAGCCACTTTTACATGAACTGGTCCCACCATCCTGAAGATATACATGAATAAGTGCGCTCCAGGTGGGGTTGCTAACCCAATGTGAAAGGTGAAAACCTTTAAACCTTAGGAAGGTATAAAATACCTTAACGTAGGAGAGGGTGGCCAACCCCCTAGTCTTGAAAGCTCCATCTTGGGGATGGTTCTGTAAAATTCTAAGGATGGACTCACATGTGATAGTACTTTACATGGATTGCATTCCAAGATCTAGGAAGAAATTCACCTTCCATGGTTGAGAGCCAATATGCTCCTTTACCAGCCTCAGAATCAATCAAATATAGTCCTTCCCATTTAGGAGCTAATTTACCATCACTTGGTTTAGTAGTATTCTGAAAAGCTTTTCTTAGGACCAAGTCTCCTACTTGGAACCTTTGTATCCTTATATTCTTGTTGTATGCTTTGGCTCTTCTTTGTTGATAAGTTGTCATCCTTAATTTAGCAGCATCTCTAAGTTCATCCACTGTTTCAAGATCTTGTAACAAAGCTTCTGAGTTGGTAATTGCATCCTGAAGTTGTCTTCTGGTTGTAGGCATTACCATTTCTGTTTGGAGAATAGCTTCTGTTCCAAAAACCATAGAGAAAGGTGTTTGGCTCGTTGCATTCTTAGAAGTAGGTCTATTTGACCACAATACAAATGGACGTCCCTCTGCCCATTTTCCTTTCTTTTCTCCTAGCTTCTTCTTCTTCGGGTTGCTTACGATGAATTTGTTGGAAAATTCTACTTGTCCATTAGCTTGAGGATGAACAGGTGTCGAAGTTATGATCTTGACCCCCCAGCTTTCACAAAAACCGGTTGTCTTTTGCTGATGAACTGAGATCCATTGCCACAAATAATCTCAGTTGGCACACCAAATCTGGTTAGGATATTTCTCTTGATGAAGGATACTGCTTTTTTATATCTGACTTGTACAAAGGCTTCGGCTTCTATCCATTTTGAGAAATAATCAATCATAACTAGCATAAACACCTTTTCACCAGGAGCTTTAGGTAGTTTTCCTACTATATCCATTCCTCATTTGATGAAAGGCCATGGAGAGACAATAGGATGTCATGGGTTAGCAGGCTGGTGTAGGATGTTACTATGCATTTGACATGCATCACATCTTTGTGAATGCAGCATAGCATCCTTCTTCATCGTTGGCCAATAATATCCAGTTCTAATAGTCTTTGAGTATAAGGCTCTTCCACCTGTATAATTTCCACAGTCTCCTTCGTGGATATCCTTGAGAACTTCTTAGCTTCTTTCTTGCTGAGACATCTTAAATATGAACCTGCAAGAGATTTTATATACAATATATCGTTTAAGATAACAAATTTTGATACCTTCATTGTGAAAGCCCTAGCATTTTCTCCATCAGGGATGTCACCATCCTTAAGATACTTTACTATAGGAGTCATCCAGGATGAATCATCCTGATCCTGAGTAGCAAGGACAGTGTTATCCTCAGGATGCAACTCTTCAGTTACTGGTTTCAGGATGTGAATGATTGGAATTTGGGATCCTTCGGGTAATTTCAAGGAAGATCCTAAATTTTCCAAGGCATTTGCTTCAGCATTTTCTTCTCTGAGTACCTGTGTTAGTGTAAAATTAGAAAAAGAAGATGCTAGTTTTTTAACTATTTCAAGATATATAGCTAGTTTCAAACCTTTACCTGCATAAGAGCCATTGAAATGGTTAGTAATCAACAAAGAATCAACAAATACTTGTAAATTTTTAATATGCATATCCTTAGCAAGATGCAAGCCAACAATCAGAGCTTCATACTCTGCCTCATTATTGGTTGTTTGAAATTCACATCTTACTGCTTGGGGTATTATGTCCCCTTATGGCGACGTTAGTAGTATTCCTAACCCAGTACCTCTTATATTTGAAGCACCATCTGTATATAAAGTCTATTTTTCCATATTTTCATTTAGTTGTTGTACTTTTGACTCTACTTCACTTAGGATATCACTACTAAAGTCAGCCACAGAATCAGCTAGAGCATGTGATTTAATTGTATTACTAGGCTCATAGACCAAGTCAAAGGCACTCAATTTTACTGGCCATTTTTCCATCCTTCCTGACATTTCTGGTTTCCTAAGTACATTTTTAATAGGGCAGTTAGTTTTAACATGAATCCTATGTGTTTCAAAATTGTGCATTAACTTGGTTGATACCATGATTAAAGCTAAAATAAGTTTTTCAAGATGTGAGCACCTGGTTTTAGCATCTAGTAGAGTTTTACTTACATAGTATATAGGATGTTGCTGACCTTCGAAATCTTTTACTAGAACTGCACTGATTGCATTACTTGAAACAGCAAGATATAGAGATAGAGGTTCACCATCCTTATGTTTCATTAGGAGTGGAGCTGCTGCAAGATACTCCTTTAATTTTTGCAATGCTTCCTCATGCTTCTGTCCCCACTCGAATTTTTTGTTCTTTTTCAAGATGTCGTAGAATTCATTACATTTCTCTAAGGATTTTGAGATGAACCTGTTTAGGGCTGCTATCCTACCAGTCAATCGTTGTACATCCTTAAGATTTGCTGGGGATTTCAGGTCCAGGATAGCTTTAACCTGTTCTAGACTTGCTTCTATACCCCTCTTGGTTACTAAGTATCTAAGAAGTTTACCAGCACCAACCCCAAAGTCACATTTTGCTGGATTCAACTTCATGTTGTATGCATCTAGGATGTCAAATGCCTCTTTGAGATCCTAGAGTTGGTCCTATGCCTTTTTAGACTTGACCACCATATCATCGATGTAGACCTCCATTGTGTCCCCAATCTTGTCTTTGAACATCATATTTACCAACCTTTGATATGTTGCACCTACATTTTTTAGTCCAAAAGGCATGTCAATATAGCAATAAATACCTGTTAGGATCTGAGTTTGATTTGTTATGAAAGTTTAATTAATGGAACAGTAAATGAATGAATAGTAATGGAAAGTGCAGCGGAATATTAAACTTTAATTCATAACAAATAGGACAATTGTTCTCATATCAAATACTATGCAAAAAGTTGTCACAGATTACAAGTATAGGATTACAACTCTCCCCCTCAGCCTGGTCACTCAAAAACTTTGTCTGTGTAAGAGAATGTAAGAGTGACAAATCGAACAGTACAGGCACTGTTCTATTTATTGACAGGCGAAAGCTCTAATGACCTAAGATTAACATCACGTAGACAATGACAGCTAACTAACATAACAACATAAAACACTGCTAGGGATAACTACTGTTACATTGCCTAAACCTCTTATGATTAAATAGCTGATGAGAGAAACTCTGTTGGTCTTAAACATCTATTGGAGCCTAAGTGTTGTTGGCTCCAACAGACCTTGTGTCTTCATCAGCACTTTGTCTTGTTTCATTATCAGCACTTTGATCATCAGTGGTTTCTTCAATTAGCAGCAGTTTTGTCCAGCAGCAGTTGAGTATCAGCAGTTAGAGTCAACAGTCGTTTGGGAGGATACTTGAATCAAAATACTGTTTTATTAATAATCAAAAGTGTAGAATGTTTTGGCTTTCAATCATCTGTTTTTTTTCCAGGTCAGCAGACCCAACAATACCTGATGGGGTCATGAATGCAGTATCCTCCTAATCGTCTGGTTCCATCTGGATCTGTTGAAATCCTGAGGATGCATAACATTTCATGGCCTGCTGTGGCATCCACCATCGAGTCGATGTGTGGAAAAGGAAATGGATCTTTAGCACAAGTTTTATTGAGATCTGTGTAATCTACACATACTCTCCACTTTCCATTCTTCTTTTGTACTACAACCACATTGGCCAGCCATCTTGGGAATATGACCTCCCTTATCATCTTAGACTTTAGCAATCTATCAACTTCTTCTTGTATGATAACATTCCTCTCAGGTGCAAATTTCATTCGTTTTTGTTGTATTGGCTTGAAACTTTTATCGATTCCAAGCTTGTGCGTAATGACATCCTTGGAGATGCTTGTCATATCATCATGTTTCCATGCGAATGTTGACTTCCTACACTTTAAAAAAAAAATAGCGATTGTTCAATATCATTTTAGATGTTCTTACCGATTTGCACAATGATATCCTTGTTATCTTCATCGAGGCACACTGCGTTTACATCCTGATCAGCATGTGCTTTGTCATCCTTAAGGATATCACGTGCATCCTGTTTTAATTCCTATGCTTGTCTTGATTGGGATGATGCCTTCATCGATGCTGTGTAGCAATCATTAGCTTCTTGTTGGTCACTTTTTACTTTAACAACTCCCCAAGGAGTAGGTAATTTTACACATTGATGATACGTTGATAGAACTGCCTTCATGTCGTGTATCCAAGGCCTTCCTAGGATAACATTGTAACAGGATAAAGAAACTATTACACAAAACCTTTGTATAGAATTTACCCCTTCGACATATATGGGCAGTTTGATTTCACCAATTGTACTTTTAGTTTCCCCACTGAAACCAACCAGGATGGATGATCTAGAAACTATCTCAGTTTCTGGGATGTTCATCCTCTTGAGAGCCTCACGTTGATTTATGTTAACTGAACTTCCTCCAACTGCTAGTATCCTGCAAACAAAATGGTTAGCAGTATATAATGTGATTACCAAACCATCATGGTGAGGATCTAGAATATTTTCTCGATCATCTTCCTCGAAGCTGATCAGTTTTGCATTCGTCGGCATAGTGGTCTTTGTAGGTCTTTCTCCTTTTTCAAATTTAGTTTCTCTTGCATGCCTTTTTGCTGCTGAGTAGGATGTACCACATATGTCCGAACCACCAGAGATGAAGTTGTTAATACTAGCATCTTTAGGTGGAGATGCTGCTCTTTCTGAGATGCCAGTGCTATCCTGAACCTTAGCCTTCTTTTTACCCAAGAGATCATAGAGATGGCCTTTACATAGAAGATATGTTATTTCCTTTCTTAAGGCAAAGCAATCCTCCGTAAAGTGACCAAAATCTTCAAGGAAATCACACCATTTTGACTTCTCCTTCCATCCTGTTTTGTCATTCTTCTTTGGCCATCTTGCTTTATCGCTAGGATCCTTCATAGCGTACATGAGACATGTTACAACCACAGAAAAACAATAATCTGAAAGTTTAGGGCAATCCTCATCATCATCATCCTCAACCACATTGACCTTCTTATTTTCACTTTTAGCATATGGTTTATGCTTATAAGGTTCATATGTGGGAGTGGATTTTCAATTAGGATTGCTGTATCTTGGGGATGCTTCTATCCTCTCTTGAATCTTCTTATCATCCTCAAGACGGATGAATCTCAGAGCTCTGTTTCTAACTTCATAAATATTTCTACAAGGATTCATCACCAATTCTTGGTAGAAAGGTGTATATTTATGTAGTCCCATCTTGAATGCTTGCACTGCTGTTGTGACATCTAAGTTTGGGATGTCAAGTGCTTCCTTACCAAACCTGGTAATATACTCCCTTAATTATTCTCCATGTGGTTTAGTTACCCTATACAAATCACTTGTCAAACATTCAAATGTTCGACTACAAGAAAATTGGTTATTAAACATATTAATTAAATGAGCAAAGGATGTAATAGAGTAAGGTGGAACACTTAGTAGCCATTTTAAGGATGGAACCAAATCCTTTACATAAGCATGATTCCTTAAGGTTGGTAGGAATAGGATTTATCTCCATCCTTTCCCTGTATTGCGCTACATGCTCTGAAGGATCTGTAGATCCATCATAAAGCTTCATGCTTGGAGTCTGGAATCTCTTCAGAATTTTGGAATCACATATTGGAGGTACAAAACATGACACCCTGTGACATGCTGAGGATACTTCATGGATAGGTTGCACTATCCCTGGTACACTAGGTACAATATCCTTAATCTTCTGAAGCCCCCTTGCCAGTTGAGGGCTTATACATGTATCCTGCATAGAACCAAGATCGTTAGTAGCAAAAGTACTAGAACTTAAATTGTTACCAGGGTTATATCCTCGAGATGGTTCAGATGAATATCCTAGATCCCTGGTAGTAGTCATCCTGGGTGCTGTGGTAGTTTCAGGAGCAGAGAATCCAGTATTCATGAGAATGAAATCGCCCTGATCATTGCCCGCAGAGATGGTGGAGTTGAAGTCCAAAACCCTGGGATGTATTGGCATCATTACATCTTCAACTAGTCTCTTTGAGGGTGTTTTGAGAGACTGGATTTCTCTCATCAACATTTGGTTAGTCTCCTGTTGTTTCTTCATTTGATCCTTTACCATTGTAAACATGGAAATGAGCTCATCATTCGACACTAAAATAGGAGAAGTAGATCTAGATGTGCCCATCCCAGATCTAGGGGAGCTTGAGAAGCATTTCGATCAACAGAATCGGAACTCTTAGAGATGCAGGGGGAGGTGGTAATGTCACATTTTTAGCAGCGGTTGAAGATGGCATGGATGAAGACACAGATTTTTGGTTGGAACCCATAGTTGTCAAGATTTTTGAAATAAGTTAATTAAGGATAAACTTTAACAAATATTTTGTTAAAAATAGCACCACTTGCCCCACGGTGGGCGCCAAATTATTTTGGTCAAAAATTACTAAGTAAAAATAACTTTGTATTCCAAATTAAAAAGTGTGGAGTAGAGTGCTAAAAGTGTTTAAAATGTTCAAAACTCAGTTGTATCTATAAGATGGCATGTTAAGATATCAAAGATACAATTATTGTAGAGGAGAGAATTCGACACAAAAACAGGATTATACGATCATACAAGTTGCTAAACCAGGTGCGGAAACCCTAGTTCAGAACAAACTGAAGTAAACTCAATCAAAACACAATCAAGATCATTTTAAATGCTTTTCATAGATTAACTTCTTCAATTAAACCTTTACAGACTGATAATAGTTAATCTAGACCTCAAACAGACAATCTCTAACCTCTCAGGAACACACACACAAAACACACACTCTCTATGACTCGTTATACAATACAAAAACTCGATTTCTATTTATAGCCACTGTTCCTTCGCCCAGACTTACTGGTCGAAGGTAAACCAATTCCACATTCGCCCAGTGAACAGGTCGAATGTGATCTTCAGTGTATTCCTGATCTTCCTTCGTCCAATACAAGACTTCCTTCGTCCATGTCCATTCTTCCTTCGCCCCTTTCTCTACTCATTCGTCCCTTCTGATATTCATTCGCCCAATAACACATGTTAGTTATCTAATCATTAGTCGCAAAACGGCATCTACAATTATTGACAACTATGTTCAGGATAATGAACGAATTGGTCAGGCTGGACAGTTATATCCTGAGGATGTAACTGTCTGATACAAAGGTACAACAAACGAATGTAAACGAAATGAAACAAGAGAACAACACTCGATGTACGAGGAAACCCCTTGATCAATGATGATCGCCGGCACAAAACCTCGGGAGGAGTCTAAGCCCCTACCTTGTTTGTTAATATTAATAAGAATAGAATATTTACAACTTTGGAAGTGGGATGAACGAATGACTAAGATTACAATTGAGTGTAATGTGTGTGAGACTTAAGGAAAGTATGAGTTTGAGAGCCGAATGCTAAGTGTCAAGTGTTAGATCATAAGTGTCATATTTCGTTCATCACACCCCTTTATATAGTTACAAGTAAATAGATAAGAATCCCATGAAATCCGCTCTCTTTAGTGTGCTTCTTGACTGTTTCAGGTTAGCTTTGAAGTGTTGTTAACCAATATAGACGTTGGTTTAACCGTTTCCTTGATTTTCGCCTCTCATTTATATCGAGCGGTTACATGTTTGACCTAATCTTTAGCAAAGGACTTCTTCCACACGTATTGCTCTTCCATTCATATAACAATAAGAAAATTCGTTAGTCCATCCTCAGGATGTACATAAGATAAAATATTGTTACATCCTGAATCATGTTCAGTCCTTTAGTACCCAGAGGATGTCACATAGAAAATACAAGTTAGTATCATCTTGAAGATTTCACCACCAACAATAATTATGTCGCGACCATAATTACTATTTCAACTCAACTAACATTCAAGTTCTTGTTTATTTTAATTACAATAGGTATGTGTCCTTCATATATTATTCTATTACTCTTATCTTTGTTTTTTCTTGGATTCATAATTATATTATTCTGGAAGAAAACATTTTGATCTGAGTCTAATGAAGTAGACTTTCAGATCTGCCGAATTTGTTTCAAAGAGATGAAACTCATTCTTGAATGTTTTCATGTTCGAAGAAAATCCAATATAATAGTCCAATCTTTTAATATTTCTGACTTGTTCATATCATAAGATTAAGATGATATTTATATTGGTACACAACTGATCGAGTAAGAATTTGGTCTCTGTAGCTAGATCCCAAAATATTCTTTTACTGTCTTGTCACGATATTTTGAGATAATAATGTTTCTATTCAAAATATTATTTTGCTCTTGGAAAAAGATCAAAGGTGTTATATAGATGATATTTCTATATACACAAAGAGAGATTTAGATTGTAAAACGTGGTAAATAAACCTCATCATTCACATCGGGGGGAAATATTGATGGAAAGAAAACAACCGGATATGGATGCAGAGTCATGCCGAAAAGACTCTTCGCACCTAGATGGATGCGGATTCGATTAAAGATTTTCAAGAAAAGGGTAACAAGTTGTGTAGTGATACTTGTTTGCGTAAGGAATAAAAAATAATGATTCGAAAAGAGGTGTGGTTAAAGTTCTCATAGTGGTTTGTAATGATGGTAGTAGCGATGATCAACACTGATGTTGAGGGTTTGGCTAGTGCCGTGAGGGATGTTATAGGATTCGTAGAAGTTGAAGTGGCTAGTGATATCTAAATCCTTGAATTTCAAAGAAAAGGGATTTCTTATTGCGAATAAGAGAAGTAAAAAGAGAATCAAAGATGGATTTCTTAAAAGCGTTAAGGTCAATGGTTTAAGTTAAAAGATTGATGTTGGATAAAGCTACTAATCAGGAGATGATGGTCAAGTTGAGATAAATTCTAGGGTTTTTCAATAATATAAGGAATATCAATACTTGATTCGAATAAAACGAAATTATAGTATTGATAGATTTCTCGATTTGTAAATTGAAAGGGGTCTTTGGGTATGATGTTTTGTTTAAAACGAGACGTTTGGTTGTTGGTTAAATACTGGTTTGCCGGGATTGAAATCAAAGGTGAAGGGTATTTACGTTATTTCTCACGACTGGAATACTCAGTTGTGTATAGAATAGAAATAACTGGGAACAAATTCAATAGATTACAGAATCACACTGAAGAGATTTAAAAAGATTCGGGTTATCATGGAAATTTTCCTAATTTCTGATTATCAAATTAAAGGAAATTATTTAGAAATACATTACTCATATATCTCCAGCATATTTAATTTTTATGAAATTGCAAAAGTTAAAGAGTAAAAAACACAATTTTAGAAACTTGATCATAGAAATGTTCAAGTTGGAGCATAATATTCATATTTTTTTCATAATTATTGGAATAACCACAAGGTGAGTGATCTAAAATGGAATATACAAAGTCTTGAATACACGATGTATGATCAAGGAGTTTTTCTAAAGAAATGAAAATGATTTCCAAAACTTTCATACAAGTTGATTAGACTATGAATGATTTATAATTTGATATTTATTTATACATATACTTTAATAACTTGTGCCTTTTACTAATATTTCTTATTTATATCTTAATTTACTTTCCATATTCTTTCTTATTTCTTATGGCATTAGTATCCTGTAAAATTTCCCAGAAATTAAATGTGCATTTAGATTCACAATTGTGTACATAATTGTCAATTTACCCACATAATCATTCTAGCAATATCCTTTAGTGGATTCGTTTTTATTTCTCTTATATTGTTATGGTTCTCACCAACTTTATAACTTATAATGGTTAGGCTTTTAGGTACCAAAAATATGATCGCTTTTGATATCCTTTTGGTATTCTTGATAATTTATATATTTTTCTAAGTAGAGATTTCTTTAGAAAATATTTAGTCGATCCTGGAATAGTAAAGATTTCAAGACTGTTATTATTCGATGCTATGATACCAACTGTAACGACCAGGCTGTCGGTGTCGGGTCGTTGGCTCGGGTTACCAGAGCTACGCTGCAGATTTGCATAATAGCGTCTTTACTTTCTCAGGATCCACGTCATCATAATTGGTGGGTTACCTGAACACATGCCCAAAAATAGTTTGTGTCAAGATAAAGTGGGTGAGGTCGTGTATTTAATAAAATGGATGCCCAGTTCTTTAATTTATAATTCTTTGATAATATTCTTTTGATAAAACATGCTTTATAGAGATAATTCCTAAGGGGAAAATATATTGTCTTTATACTTCTTATGATATTCTAGTATATGTCACTGCTAATTGGTACCACTTTGACAATGGTAGATAATTTAGTTCTTTTCTATCCCCTAGTAGTTTCTAATGTACCCTTAATAATGATAATAATTCTCATAATAAATATTCTTCTTATTGCAACGCATTTCTATGTTTTATAAAGATAGACATGTATTTCCCCAAAAAAAACATATAGTAAAACAACAAAAGAGAGGAGTTCACGATACTCACTTGTTTGCGTAGATAATCTTCTATTAACCCTTCTTCTTATAATTATATGTCATATATATATGGATACGTGTTACGCTTGGGACTTGTTAGGTTTTCTAATACTTCGTATATATATTATATATGCACTTACACATATGGGAATGGGTTCATATGAGAACCTCCTTGAGTTGAGAGAACCATGAGAACCTCCCTAGACCAATAAGGTGATGACACATATACCCTCTATCATTATAATATTAAAGGGTACAAGAGTAATTTACCCCCACCCCTACCCCACCCACACCCACTCCACACCTTTTTATAAGTGAAAATCAGTTTTTTTTTTAAATAAAAACACACACACACAGAACTTCTCTCTCTCTCACTCTCACTCTCACCCTCCCCTCTCTCTCTCTCTCTAATCCGATATGATGGTGGTCGACGGTCGGTAGGCCGACGGTGGTCATCACCACCACACCTCAGCTCTCACACACACACACACACATACACGACTCTCTCTCTCTCTCTCTCTCTAACACACACACGTCTGAATCTCTCTCTCTCTCTCTCTTTCTCTCTGTCTTTCTCTCTCTCTCTCTCTCAACAGATCTGTGTGAGATAGGGGGGTGGAGAGTGATGGGGCGGTGGTCATGGTAGGGCTTCAGAAACAGATTTGATGAAGGAGATGAACAGATCTTTTTCAACGAACACACACGGTGGCTGTCGACGTTTTCGGGGGGCGGTGGTCATGGTGGGACAGGGGGGCGGAGGACGGTGGTGGTACGGTGGAGGTGAAACAGGGCGGCGGACGAAACTGATCTGAAAACAGGTATGTTGTTATTATTATTATTATTAGTAATACTGTTTTTTTGTGGTTTGAAATACTGTTTTTGAAGATGATGGGGGTTGTGGTTCGACGGTGAACAGATCGATGGCGGAGGACGGCGGAGACGGCGTAGGACAGGTTTGTTCTTTTTTTTGTTCTTATTATTATTATTATTATTATTTTATTATATTTTGGTTTGAATATGATGACGTTGGATGGATGATGATGATATTGCAGATGCAGCAGGTTTTTTTTTGTAACAATAATTTGTAGGATGATTTTTTATAAAATTTTTGTAACATTAATGTGTAGTATTATTTGTTAGTATGATTTTTTTATAAATGTTTTTGGGTTGTTTTTTTATAAATGATGATGATGTAATGCATAGAAGTTTTGGTTGATTTAAATTGATGTAATACATTTTTCGGTTGATTTAAATTGATTGTATGGATGTTTACATTGGTGTAATACGATTGTGGGGCATTTTACATTGGTGTAATACGATCGTATGGATTTTTTTTTTTTGGGTTTTACGTTGGTGTAAAATAATTACACTGGTGTAATACGAATGTCGCAGTGTTGTGTATGGTAGATTTACACTAGTGTAAATAATTACACCAGTGTAAATCATCTTCATCAAATTTATCTGATTATTTTGTTGTAAAAAAGTTAAAAAATAAAAAAAAAGTTAAAAAATCTGATATTTTGAATTATTAAATAAAAAATTAATATCATATTATATTAATTATATTCTCTCACATAATGTTTTACCTTAATACCCCTAATGGTACTTTATTTATAATAAAAAATTAAATGGCAAGTGGGTGTTTTGGTAGAAGACAAAATACCCAAACTTTTAATCTCAACCTTTGATTGGCCAAGATCAATGGCTTACAATGGTTCCTATGGTTCTCACAACTCACCATGGTTCTCAAAATAACCCAACCCTACACATATATAACTTGATATGTATTAGATAGTCCTAGGCTCGTGGTTTATTATTGATATCTATTATATGAGACACGACACGGACACTAATCTCATAAGCTGGCCATTACAGCTTGGCACTTGTAAACTAATAAGCTGGCCATTACAGCTTGGCAGATCTAATATAATACAGAATAAGAAAATATTACTATTAACCCGAGTCTAGTATATCGTCTATATATCGAATTGTATATATATAATCATGTATATTTATATATATGTTTATTATTGTCTTATTATTATTATCAAGTCCAATCGTTCTCATATTGTATACATATATTCGTATAACGATAATAATGATCCTTGTCGGGTTATTGGAACTGGGTTCTGTTCCGGTTGAGACCGAGTCACTGAGTTGACTCAATAGCGACTCGTCATCACCTTAGCTTCCGATTGGTACCTCGCAATAATTAACATAAGGACATGTTAATAATTATGATGATATCATATAACAATTTATCAAAATGATATTATTCTCATACCAATATAAATGGCTGGCTAGTTAGGATCAGAGACATATAGGAATTATAACCAGACCACAATCGGAACATGAGGTGAAACCCAATCGGTCATATGGTTACCGGATTCAATACCACAATAAGATAATCAGGTGGTTTATCAAACATAGATCGGGAACAGAAGGATGAATAAGGTTCGGTTGAGGTTACAATGTTACATGCGTCTGATGACAGTCACCATAACTTGGTGACTGTTCGATTATGAAGACAGAGAGGTGGAGAGGGGTGTCGGGGTTTATAATAGGGACAGAGGAGGAGGAGTTACCGGGTATGTTATTGAGATGGGAGAGAGAGATATGTATCACCGGATGGAAAGAACCCATCAACGCCGGTCACCAGACCGGTGACTTCTTGGTTGATGCTCTCGATACACACACACATGTGTGTGTTGTGCGTTTTTTGTGCAGAGACAAAGAAAGGGACAGAGGAGATGAAGGAGGGGTTTAAATGGGAGGAAATTACAGGGTGTTTGGGAACAAGTATAAAGGACAATTGAAAGGGTATTTGGTGACAGGTATGGCAACAGAATACGGAGCGTTTAGCAACAGATTTAGAAGTAGATATGATGCGTTTGGCAATGTTATATATTAAACCAAAAACAGCCAATTACAAGTGATACGTAGGTAAACGGGCCACAAGTTGCGCCACTACCCCTTTTTGTATTGCAAAACCTACTCTATTGAAAATAAAACATTGGCCCTTAGCGGCTGGAGAATTACCTTGCACAACTTTCTTCACGCGTTCGAGGAGCTTGATTGCTTGCGGGGCCAGCGCTCCAAATGTATCAAAAGCGAAGGGCACAAACACATGCTGGTTCTCTAGACAAGCCGCTTCATGTTTATCCACTTTTTTGCTCTCAGCTTTCAAAACTGCCTGCCGAGCCACAAACCCCGAATCCCGGAGTCCCACCAATGGGGATACCCCAATAAGGGCAACGCACGCATGCTTGCCTTGCGCCCATCCGAACACAAGAACGTCCGCTGGCCTCAAGGTGGACCGCCCGTCAAGTGGGTCCGTCAAGAAATTCACGGGAGCCTCTTTTTTGGCTGAAATCCCCGCCCTTCGTAACACATCCCATAGAACATCTCTAACTAGGTCATGTCTGTATTTAAAGCCTGGCAACTCCTTACAATGTAGGGCGTGTTCTCCAAACTTGTCCAAGCTTGTTTTTTTACAGATCGGACACGGTTCGTCGACGGGGAACATGGGAATCATCAGTCGGTATTTGAGGACCGCCCGATATTCGATAGCCGACATATGTTGCCCGAGTCCGTCAATTGGGAGTGTAGTGAGGAAATCTTGAGCATGGGCCTCTTTGAGGCATTCAAACACCGCTTTCTGGCGCGAAGACATGTTAAACTCCTCCTCCATAGTCTGCATGGCTTTACAGTTAAACGCACTCGCCAAGATTTTTTGAGGCTTTTTTGGGGCGGTGTCTTTATCCGTAAAGCCGCCCACATCTACATTGGGGAGAGAGCTCCGAATGTTGTCCAGTGCGAGCTTATAATCATCGTCCATCCCAACCACCCCGCTGTTCCTTAGTATGTGTTCCTGTAGCTTCCAGGACTGCGCCCTAGAAGTCACATACGCATAAGCGGACACATCTTCCGCCGGGCACAGGCCCAAGCCCCCCGAGCTGATCGGTAAGGACGCCAATCGCCATTGAAGATCCCCAAAAAAAGCGCCCCCACAAACAACGATATCCTCAACAGCACCTCGGAGACCTTTGTCAAAAAATGGATACTGCCTCCCCAACAAAGGTCGGTTAGCACGTTCGAAGCCCAAACAACAGTTTGGCCACACCCATACATGAGCGAAGCAATAAGAGCTCACTCTGGGGGTCCCGTAACTTCTGCAAAACGCCCATTAGGCCAACCGCGCGCTGAGCCCTCTTGACTGCCATTGAAAGGAAATGCCACATAAATTGAAAGAATCTTTACTAAATCGGAAGTTGTACATGACACCATCGTCAATCGGTTCATTGGTTTCTACATACTACAATCGATTCAGCGATTCGAAAGTCCAAACTTCACTACTTCATTGGTTCGCGGTTCCTCCGGAGCTACCAAAGGTTAGTTCTACCCTGATTGTTTTGCCTATACAAAGTTAAATGTTATTCAAAAATATGGTTAATTTGTTGATAGTCATACAAATTTTAATTGTTACTTTACGAGTTTTACCGAATGGTTAGTAAATTGCCCTAGAGTAAAATTATTTGTTTGTAGCATTTTTTTTTCTTGATCATTTCTAGGCTCATTACGATTTTGTTAAGTTGGATTTCGATTATATGACAGGTATAGGCCTTCTAATTAATTTCTAACCCGTACTGATGAAAAACATAATTTTTTAATAGTTTTATACCTTTGATGTTAAATTTGCATGGCTAGCTTGTTGGAATTTTTTTTTTCTAAAAAGTCAAGAATTCACAACTGAATTACGACAATTGACTTGATAAAACATTGAACTTATCTCAAATAAAATGATATTTGCTTGCAACTTTTAGGATGTTTTCCCGGTTCGGATTTAACAAATTCATATCAAAAGTAATTATTACAGGTTTCTCCAAGTTTTTGATATACAATAAACGCGTATAACGTATATTAAATTAAATTTAAGAAAATCAGTTTCCAACAATATTTTTTTTTTTTTGAAAGGAGAACATAAAAAACAACTCGAAGAGTCCTCAAAGCGAGGACCTAACAAGCGAAACAAACCATACAAACATCAGTCCAAAGGACAAATACACCAGTTCTTCCAATCGACATTTTTAAATCTAGACCTATTACGAAACCAAAAAAACGATGTGGCTTTTACAAATTCCACGATCTCGATAGGCCTCTAGGTTTTGTTACTGAAGATCCGATTGTTTCGCTCATTCCATAGCACCCACATGGTAGTGTAAACAATGCCGAGGAGGATGAATCTCTTGTTTTTATGCCGCGAATGAGTCTCCACAGCCTTTATAAGATCCATGACCTCAAACATGTAACCGTGTTCCATTCGACACCATGCTTCTATACGAAACCAAACCTCTTGAGCAAAAAAACAAGTCGTGAACATGTGTAAAGCAGTTTCCATGCACTCTTGACAGAAGCAGCAATCCGTGCGATGTATTATCACTCCTCTTTTGATGAGCTCCGCCACTGTAGGAAGACGATCTCTCAAGAGCCTCCAAACCATGATTTTGCATTTGAGTGGTACCCAATTCTTCCAATTAACTGAAGCAATATCTTAATCACCTTCTCTGTTCGACAAAATACTTCTAGCCGAAGCAACATTGAAGACACCATCCTTTTCGGCTTTCCATATCCAAGTATCTGTGCCACCTTTCCAACTAAACTCATGAATATCATTGAGGAATTGGAAGAGTTCGGTTACCTCATCAAACGAAGACGGAGCAACCCTCCAATCCCACTGCATAATCTTGACATTATTGATCCAAAGAATGCGCTGAGCCACCGCCACCCACTTGTTCCTGTCCAGCCGAAACAGGTTAGGATAAATAGTTCTCAGCGGCAAATCCCGAAGCCAAGGGCCATTCCAGAAAGTAATTGATTTCCCATCACCTATTTCTCCAACAAAATAGGAGTTAAGAGAAGACCCGTTTGGAGCTTTCTTTTCTCCTATTTTAACAATACTTTTCCAACACCCGTTTAAAGAAACATTACAAGGAAGCATCTCCCACGGTCTACTCGAACCGTGACATCCCCGGATAACCGTCTTCCACATTGTGGCGTCTTCTTGTTTAAATCTCCAAGTCCACTTAAGGAGTAAAGCTTCATTCACATCTTGTAACCTGGACACTCCCAAGCCCCCCTTATCTTTCGGTTTAGTGGCAATCTCCCAAGCTACCCAAGGAATCTTTCTCTCTTCGCTAGCACCCAACCATAAGAAACGCCTTATAATGCCCTCGATAGAGTCGATCACTGCCAATGGAGCTTTATATAGGGAAAAATAATATATCGGTAAACTTTGGAGCACCGATTTAATGAGAATGAGACGCCCACCTATCGATAAATTTTTTGCTTTCCATGAAGAAAGACGGCTACGGACAACCTCGACGACCAATTCCCAATTACTAATACGTGTCATCTTTGCTCCCACTTGAATGCCAAGATATTTGAAAGGGATATCTCCTCTCTTACAACCCAATAACTCCATCATATTATCCACCTCAAAATCCTCCACCCCTACCCCGAAGATATTGGACTTGTGCAAGTTAATACGAAGGCCGGAGCAAATATAAAATATCCGAAGCACTCTAGCTATGTTCTGGATGTTATCACGAGACCATTCTCCCATAATTAGGGCGTCATCTGCATAAAAGAGGTGAGTTAGTTCCCCTTCACTATCCGACAAGCAAACACCCTTGAAAATGCCGATTTGTTGAGCTTTCTTCAACAACCAAGATAAAGCTTCCATCACCACCAAAAATAAGAAGGGAGATAGCGGGTCTCCTTGACGAAGACCCTTTTCGCATCTAAAATCAAAGGTGGGAGACCCGTTTACTAGGACCGCGGCTCTAGAGGATGAACAAATACCCTTGACCCATTTACACCAATCCGACCGGAAGCCCATTTGAGATAAAATAGAGATCAAAAAGTTCCAATTTACATTATCGTAGGCCTTTTCAAAATCTAATTTAAGAAGGAATGCTTTTTTACGTCGTTTCTTTAAACATTCCAACACTTCATTAACCATAAGGGGGCCGTCAAGAATACATCTATTAGCCAAAAAAGCCGATTGGTTCTCTGAAATAACCTGGCCCAACACCTTTTTGATCCGGTTTGCAAGGACTTTAGAAATGACCTTGCTCACCATCCCAATAAGAGTCATAGGCCTGTAATCACGTAAGCCCAACGAACACTTGACTTTCGGGATTAAAGTAATGAAAGAAGAGCCGCATCCCGTAGTGATCAAACCGGAGTAATGAAAATCAGCCAAGATTTTATAAAAATCTCCTTCGAAAAGATTCCAAAAACGCTTGACAAAGAGAAAATTAAACCCATCTGGGCCTGGCGCCTTATTAGATCCGCACTCGAAAACCGCCTCTTTAATCTCCTGTTTAGAAAACAAATCAATTAAAACCAAACTTTCTTGATCCGCAAGCCTTTTCATACCTGTGCACGTCAAGATAGGCCGAGTAGGGACGGCTTCTTTGAAATTGTTCCGAAAATGCTTCAATACCTCCTTTTTCACTAACGTCGGTTTGGTAACCCAATCGCCATTTATCATTAAACCTGGGATATAGTTGCGCGCCTTCCTGGCGTTAACCACGTTATGGAAAAACCGAGAGTTTTCATCTCCCAAAGCTGCCCACTTGACGCGAGACTTTTGTCTAAGATCTCGCGTCTTGTGGAGCTCAATCTCTTCTAGAGCCAACTTGCATTCGGTCCAAACCCATACGTCTGCTTCCTCTAAATCGTTACTTTCCATTTGAACCTCAAGGTCCTCTTTTTCTTTTCTAAGGCGAGTCTCGTCTTCCAATTCCTTGGCACTATACTTTCGAAACCAATCCTTGAGAGCCGACCGAAGAGATTTGAGTTTTTGGTGCAGATTCGTTCCCGGATTACCTTCGTCCAGCCTCCCATCCCAAACCGAATTGATTGCCTCCACACATCCCGGAAGTTCTAACCATGAATCAAACATCCGGAATGGTTTTGGGCCGAAGTTGGTGTCTATCATCGATAACACCAAAGGAGAGTGGTCCAAAAGATCTCTTTTTAGAGCGCGAACACAACCATTTGGCCACCGGTTAAATTCATTGTCGCCTACTAAGATTCTGTCAATTCTGCTCCAAGTACAAGAACCTTTTTTATTAGACATATAAGTATACTTCATCCCTTTTAAGTTGTATTCTCTCAAACCCGCTTCATCAATAAAATCGTTAAAGTCTCTTGAACAAACCGAATCAAACTTAGAGTTTTTTCTTTCATCCGGATCTCTAACCGCATTAAAGTCGCCAAATACGATCCACCACCCATCAAAAGAGTGAATAAGATAGTTAAGTTTCAACCACAGGCTTCTTTTTCCACATTCGTTTGCGGGGCGTAAACGTTGACTACGTTTATTTTGATAGAACCGGCCAAAATCGACCCCGCAATATGTAAAAAGTTATTATCTTTGTTCACCAATTCCTTCACAAAAACCTTTGGATCCCAAATGCTAACCAAACCCCCCGAATTACCATTGGAGCTGACGAAGTCAAACTCATAACCCGCGCCACCCCAAAAGTTGGACACCATGTTCGAATGAATGTTTCCTGCCATAGTTTCTTGCATACCGATAAAAGCGATACCAAAATCATTTTTTAACTTCTTAATCCAACCCGGTTTGCCGCCAACCCCAATCCCTCGTATATTAATAGAGAGACAATTCATTTAATACCTTCTTGTACTCCTTCTGTTGTAATCGACTGAAAGATCAAATCCGTGGCATTACCCAACTCGGCACCAAGTTGTTCACCCATCTTAATAGTCGCTGCTACCTCTTCTGCTCGTGTAAGAAAAGTACCCGGGTTCGAGTTAAGGTCCAGCTCAGGAATGGGGATGTCTTCCTCATCCTCCTTTAAATTAATCTGCTGGTCCAGCCCAAAGTTTTCATTCGAGCCCAACAGGTCATCAAGGCCAAACAACTCAACATCCCCTTTGGGCTTCTTGCCCACTTTAGTCTTCTCTAGGCTGCTGGAGTAAGCTGGGTTGGGCCTGTTGACTGAGCCCAACAGGGATTTTTTTTCTTCATTTTGAGGACCACATTCCCATTCCCTACCATATCTGCATTGGGATTATCAAATTCCTTTTCAAAATTGAAACTCCCACCAGGAATAAAAGTCTCATTAACTTCCAAGATTTCCGGAATCTTCTCCACAATAATTGGAGATTTAATGCCCTCATTAATGGTGATAGGAGTTACCAAAAATTCGCCATCTTCACTCGCCGGAAAATCCTTGACTGAATCAAGCTCCTTCTCCGGCGCAACCACTTCCTCCTCCATGTTAACTGCAAAGTCTTCCCCATCGTCCTTATTTGGTGACGCCGTGTTATCCTCTGACGAAGGTTGGACCTTAAAGAACTCCGGCACTCATTCCCCGGAACCTTCCGAAACCCACACAGAGTGCTTTCTTTCTCTCCACACCAATTTGACTTCTTCGCTTATCTTCTTTCCATGTACGACAGAACATCGCCCGAATCTGACCTGGTTGCTCTATGAACTATCTTGCCAAAAACGCTCCCCACCGTATCTATTACCTCAGAGGTGAGCAAATGTAACGGGATGCCCACCAGTTTCAACCAAGCCAGACGCTCAAGCTCGAAAGATTGTCCCTCCCATACATCCAACGTGGAGAATATTCCAATAACCTCTCTGGCTGCTGCTAAGAACTTTGGCACCGAGTCCTGATCATCAAACGAAATTAAAACGGACAAACCTCCGATATACTGCACCTTGCTAATACCTGGACATAGTTCTTCCATAATAACGTAAATGTTTTTCAGCGCATCCAAATCAATCATTCTAGCCACTACCGCCTTCCCATGCAACTCATGAAACGCGTTCACCTGATTGTTAATAATCACCGACTTGCCTTCTTGTCTGCCTGTTAACATGTCCGAAAAGGATCGTGTCCCATTATAGTAGGACGACGTAGGAGGTGGTACAGGTTTTTCAACTTTCTGATGATAGGTCCTCTGAGCGTTCACCGGATCCGGGTGTATTTCACCTTCTTCAAGAGTGAACCTAGCCACATTGGCTTTTAACCAACAGTCACCGATTCTAGTATTACCAATCTTCTTGATCAATTCCTTACAATCTTTGACGTCCAGAAAAGAGACGAAACCAAACCGATTGCCCATTTTGTCTCTCTTACGTGCGATATACAAGTCATAGATATCCCCATAATCCCTAATAAATTCTGATAAATCTCTGCCGCTGCATTTCTCTGGGAGGTTTGTGATGAAAATCTTGGTTAATCTGTAATGTCAGAAAAAGAAAACCCTAAATATTTATTTCATTGTAAACCATTGATCATTTGAAAAATCATTAGTTGCATATATATTTTTTTCCTGAATGAGTGAATGGTAAAGGCAAATTCATTAATATAAAACATGAGGGAATACAAAAGCCGGCCAGTAGCAAGGTGCTATCGGCAACATACAAACACCAAGAAGCTATCACGAGAACAAACACAATTCACTAGCTGAAACAAAAATTGCCATCACTAACTGAGTCCATTTTGCAAGCTTTCCAATCTGGACATGTCTTTTACCTAATAAGCATGCGAGGGCCTTATAAATTTCCTCGATGTTCTTGCATATGGATGGTGATTTGTTTGGAAAAATATTTTCGATTCTAGTTGTCCACAAAACCCAACACGTAGTAAGAAAAATGTTTTTATTTATTGTCTAGACAAGGTACGTCGATCTAGAAGAGCCATCACGATATTAATTGCAACCAAGCAAACTAAAATGATGTTAACTAAGTTGTATTTTGTTTCTCATACTTATAACTCTTCGAAACAGTACGTAAACTGTTTTGCCCTCCATTAATAAGCTAACTAGCCTTTTATCTCTAAGCCGATTCTTATAGATTTTGGCTAGTGACTCTATAATATACATTCCATTCCCTGTTAATTATTTTATGTCTTGTCGGCTTCATTAACTAGCAACCAAAAGTTTGTCACTAAATTCATTAGATATTAATGTATGTAAAGAATAACAAATATTGGATATTGGTAATGGCTTTTCTTTTTATTCTTTTTTTTTTCATTTTTATTTTAATGACTTTACAACAAATGGGAACTCAAAATTAAAGACAGAATCACTATTCTTTTGTGCAAGGAAAGTAGAAATAATAATAATTTATGGGGGCCTACCATCTTTTTTATAATTTCTCACTTTTGCAACACAAATCCAACAAAGCCAAGAAAGTCAAAGTGTCAAACTCCAAAGCCGACTTTATCAACTAGATCACCGCACACGTGTTATTTTTTTAAAATCTGATTTATTAAAAATAATTTTGTGTCTTTCCATATTTGTTCATTTTAGTTAAAAATATAATAATTACACAGTTAACACGGGTGAATTTTTGAAATCATGCATGTTTACAGAAAATTAATGTGTATGATTGAAATCTAAAGTAGTTTTATTTTGTGTTTGTTCGAATCTGCGAACACATTTTACAAAATAGGTTTCCTCCGGTCACCCTTTTTGGTTTTATACATAGGGGGGAGGGCCTTAACAGAATTTTTTTTTATTTTTTCATGAAATGGATTGAATTAACAAATCCTACATTGTCATATCACTTTAGGGATTCACTTCACTAAAACACAGATTTTGAGATATTATTTCACTGTTTCTTTTATTTATTTTCATTTAAATTCAAAAAAAGTAACTGGTTTTATTTCAAACGGTAACATTACCATTTCATAACTGTTAGTATTTTTTACCTTATAAAACCCCATAATTTATAATATCCCAAAATCAAAATCATCTTTTAAACATCCTGTAAAAATTGCATCGTGGAATGTAAACCAGGAAATCGCGTTAGTGACAGCGAGGATCAGTGTCCAAAACGTACATCATACCCCCCCCCCCTCCAGGATGGGTTCGTTTTGGCAAAATGTGTTTGTGGAATTCAATCGAGTAAGCGGTACAAATTACCGCAACATCGATCAACTCATTAGTAAGTGGCGGGATCTCTTCGGCAAGTGTACGAGTTGGAACGCTCTCTTTGAAGCCATGATTGCGAAGCACCATAATCTTGACTAAGATATGGAAATCCAAGTCACGCACGTCAACTATGTGAATGCACACGGCATGAATTTCAACCATGTTGCGGCATGGCAATTGTTGCGTTAGGTTAAAATAATGTAGTTTGAAATTAATGTTTAATGAAAGTAACCATTAAAAGAAAAATATTAAAATTAAAAATTAACAGTCAAATATTATACAAACATAATTAAAAACATTACATAAAATCTAAAATATATATTACACACTCATAAACCTAATTAAAACATTACTTAAACATAAACCTAATTGAAATATTACTTAAACATAGCTAAAAAAAAAAGAAATAATACGCAATTGACTCGGGCAAAATATAATCACGATCCCTATCACGCCCGTCCAACCTCTCGTATCTATATCCCTCACTTTTGGTTGTCGGGCAAGACATTTCTTCATCCGCATACATTACGTATTCGGCCCTAGGATCGGTTTTATAACCTTCGTTCGGTGGGTTTTGCACTGTAGGAGACGCTTCAGCACTCTTATAGCATCTCCAATCCGTATCGCTCCTAGTTGTCGAGCCATTGTATAATCATATACGTAATGCAATACTTCCGTTGGCGAATTTCCAAGAAGTTGTGGCTCATAAATTTCAAATGGTGGGGAAGGGCATGCATTCGGTGGGTGTGTAGTTGGTTAGTGTAGTCGGTGGGTTTAAAGTATGAGGGTTTCTCGGTTAATGTGTAACCGGTGGGTTGTTTGTAGCTTGATGGTTTGTGCGGGATGATCGTCGTTGACGATACATAATCGGAAACATATTGCTCCCACCCTTATTCATATATAGTGTGGTAAAAAAAAACAAAACGGTCAAAAATAATAAAATGATCAAAAAAATTGACGGTAAAAAAATAAAATAAACATTGGTAAATAATAAAACGGTCAAAAAATATGACCGTTTCATTCAAATAATCTACTCCACTGCTCGTTAGATAGAACCAGTAAAATGTTCACGAGACCCCTACTAGTACCGGTGACGGCGGTGTTACCATGCCGGTAATGGATTACCCGTGACCAAATCTGGTGGTGCGCCGTCCCCCCCCCCCCCCTCCTTAATATTCATATTACATATAGTATCAAAGTTTTATAGTTTACAGTGTTTTTTAAACAAAGTGGCTCAGATGCATGCATTTTCATCATCATAGCCACCAAAATTTCAAACTGTAAAGCGGTTCAGATGTTCTCATCATAACCATTAACAATCAAAATAACAATCGATCGGGTGACAGGTGCACAATACAAATCAAGTAAATCAGCAGCGTTAAAAGTTTACAAACAGTATACATTTGTTGGGATGCATGAAACCATCTAAAACATAGTAGGAAAAGGAAACAAAAACAAACACCCAAGCTAAATCGAGCTTTTTGTGACTCAAAGCTTTCGAAAATCATAGCTGCAAGGCAGATTGAAGGTCAAAATCTAATATCCACCATGCGTGCCATGCTTTCCTAGTCAATTATCAGATGAAATTTTGAGCTCAACACAGCTAAGTAACAACACCCATAACCAGTTCTCTGAAAAAATACTGACCTTACCACAAGCAACAATCGACGTCTAATGTAGTCCCGCAATGACATAGCTCACTCCAGTCTTCTTGGATATAGCGTTGTATAGAAATCATAGGGTTCTAGACTCAAAGCACAGCAACTAATGCAACAAACATGAAATCAAGAAGACAAAAGCCTCTATTTTTCGACACAATAGACCACTGAAAAACATGGCAACCAAGCAAAATACCAAAATGCCCATTTACAGTCATTTCCCTTTGTAAATTAACATGTAGATAACCAACATTGCCTCGCATAATATAAAATTAAGAAAATCAGAAAAAAACCCCTTTTAAACCCAACCAATAAAAAACAACAAAGTCGTGCAAGAAACAAAGAATCAGTAAGCTCACAAGAAGATCGCGGCCTACAAAACCTCAAATTGCGGCCAAAAAATGTCTGCCAAGCAACTGTAAACATAATAGACTGCATACAAAGTAAAACCCCAAAATACAGGTCGAAAACGTAGAACAAAAAGAAGGTAATGTCAGTTGCGTAGATTGAAGGATTGACGAACGCCACCGATGACGACAACTACCATTTTCATCACCATCTCGGATACTCCCTATGTATTCTCTCTCTACAAAATGAGGCAAAAAGAAACAAAAGAAATAATCAATCATCGTCTGACTCCAAGTCCGACTAAATACACAACAAGAAGAAGAAAACTGAAGAGTCGTTGGATCACTCGTACAAACAGTGAAAGAATCTTAGAGAGTGCGAGAGCGATATCTATATATAATAGATACCTATATATACATGTATGTATGTATGTATGTATGTATGTATGTATGTATATGTAGGTAATGGTTCGGGTACAAAGGCCATATTTTCGTGAGAAATGTGAAAATGATTAAGAATTGACACTTAAATATCATTTTTTTTTAATTTGGGCATGATTTTTAGGTTGTTTTTGCTAGAAAAACACCAAACACAACAATTTAAAACACAATGCAATGTATGATAGCATGGAATTTAAAACACAACTAAAACTCACAGCTAAAACACAATAATTTAAACACATGTTCTTGGCATAATGTTTTAAATTTTAAGTCAAAAATGAATTGCTTTTGTGTTTTTAATTGTTGTGTTTGGTATTAGTTTAGCAAATACAATCCAAAACATCGTTACCAAGTCCAAAAAATGTTATCTACGTATTAATTTTTATTATTTCTCACATTTCTCACGAAATATGGTCTTTGTGTATACTAACCTCACCATGTATATGTATATGTATATGTATATATAGATATATATGAAGAGAGAGAGAGCGCACGCTTGAGTTTTAACATTTAGGTTAAAACCCTTTACACCCCAAGCAAAATAACAAATGTACCCATCTACTATTCATTTACCATAATACCATATAGGTAAATAATAGTACTGCTCGAAGTCAACATGTAATACACAATTTTCATATATGTATCATGCATAGGTTCACAGTTGGTATAATGGCTTATGTTAGGTTTAAACTGTCAATCTTCGAATACACATATTGTTGTTTGGTTTCTTGTTTTCTAACCTTTTATGTTGGTTGAAAATGAGAAATAAAGAATTCTCATACTTTCATTATTTATAGATCTTAAATTTAATTAGTTTTTTTTTAAAATAATCTAACATGTTCTTAATTTATTTAAATCCTACCAGCAATTATTCTTTTTCCTACGAAGTTAACACTTGCAGTATTGAATGTTTTGATTCATTTTTTTACAGTAGGTTTAAACTATTCTGTTACGTGTAAAATATACTCAAGTAATGAGTGATCCACAAAATATACTTCAATCCATATCTAACTTATTTTGTGTTTTAGTCATTGGAGAGAATTGAAACTACATTTATTTATCCCAAATGCTATTGCTTTACACCAACAGCTGATGATAATATAAAACTATGCATTACTATAAAGTATATACATATAATCACATGCAAAATGAAACTTTTCTTACATAGAAAAATACAACCCATCAATAATATATGATGCAAATACATAAAATTAAACATTGCAATAGTTTATTTATTTATTTGTTAATTTGAGCTTTCAATTCTTTCCACCCACAGCCTCACTATTGCGGCTCTCTCTCTCCTATTTTCCTTCTTTATCTCTCACACACTAAAACACACACACGATTCTTTTTCTTCTCTCTCTATATAAACCCTATCCTCTCCCTGTACTAAGCGGAAAAAACACATTCTAGACTATCAACACTTTCTTTCTTTCTCTCTCTCTCTCTCTAAAAATTCTACATATCTCTCTCTCACACACAAAAACACCAGAAACACACACAGATCAAAGAGAAGAAGATCAAATGAATAGCAGCAACAATAATTGTGTTGAAATGAGTGGTAGTGAAGATGATGATCAAATGAACATGATAGAAGACCTCAGAAGAGGTCCTTGGACTGTTGAAGAAGATTTTACTCTCATAAATTACATCGCCCATCATGGCGAAGGTCGTTGGAACTCGCTTGCTCGATGTGCTGGTAGGTTGCTATCTTGTGGTGACGGAACCAGAACTTTTTAATAACTCTAAGTTTGAGTTGTTACATCCTTTCTTCTCGATCAATTACAATCAAAATTATGTTTTCCCTTAAATATATAGTAATTTGGTATATCACTTTAATAAATTCCCTCTTGACTTCCTTTGGTTTCGCCGTTGTTTTCCGGCAAACTATCACCATGAATAAGGGAATATTCCGATCAGTATTCATTTTCTTTGGTTTCTATATAAAAGAAAAAAAAAGAGTGAGAATTTGATTGCTAGATAAAGTTTTTAGAAAGCGAATGATGGAATTTAGAAGTGCTTTTTAGGGTATAATGAACGTCTATAAACTTTACCAATACTTTGGTTCATTCTATATTCAATGTATTTTCTTTATTTTTATTACATTTTGTATTAAACAATATTATGTTATTAATTTAAACAGGACTTAAAAGGACAGGAAAGAGTTGCCGGTTAAGGTGGCTGAATTATCTCCGACCAGATGTTCGCCGGGGAAATATTACTCTCGAAGAACAACTTATGATTCTTGAACTTCATTCTCGTTGGGGCAATCGGTATGCTTACTTTTTTTAGCGTTTATAAAGAACCAATATTATGTTAAGAACTGTATTAACGACGAATACTAATATTATTATTATTATTGTTCAGATGGTCAAAAATAGCACAACACTTGCCTGGAAGGACTGATAACGAGATCAAGAATTACTGGAGAACAAGAGTTCAAAAGCATGCAAAACAATTAAAATGTGACGTGAATAGCAAGCAATTTAAGGACACCATGCGGTATCTTTGGATGCCACGTCTTGTGGAGCGGATACAGGCGGCTGCCACCACGACCACCACCACAGGTTGTTCGTCCTCCTCCACCACCACCACCTCTACCGGAACCACAACAAATTCCTACCCACTCAACCAAAGTAACAATATAGATAATAATATTGTTACAAGCCAACTAGTAATGCCACAAGGCCAAAACAACTGTGGAAACATGTCAACAAATTTCGGAAATACCCAAATTACCCCAAGCTACACACCTGAAAACTCAAGCACCACCGCGGTGTCACCTGGATCAGACTTAACCGATTGTTACTTTCCGGTTAATAGCCAAAACCAAAACTTTATTCAACAAAACAATTCTATTGGGAGCGAGTTCAACGACACCTTGATTAGCCCGTCGGCTTACTTTAATTCATGGATGGATTATCAAGGTATGGTAGATCAAAACAACAGGTGGTCAGATGGCGGAAATTGTGGTGATGATCTCTCCGATAATATGTGGAACGCTGAAGAAATTTGGTTTCTCAAACAACAATTCAACATGTGAAATAATAACAAGCAGAGAAAGGTTAATTTTATGATGTATACATTATTGGTTTACAAATCTTACAAAAACTTGTGAGATACACGTTTCTAATTTGTGATACAAAACAACTTGCATGTTTTTTTTATTTATTTTTTTCTTATTTTTGGGTGGGGGCTAAAATTGTAATTCAGTCATGTTACATTATTCACTACTACATATCGATTTTAGTTGCATATTTGTTTTCTAGTTTGCTATGGCACTTTATTTCATTAATGATCGTTAAAAACGTGATATTACTTTGTTTCATTAATTTATCATTTCAGATCATTAAATTATTAATTTATGTCAAATTTTGGAACATTTATAGTAATCTTTTTATATGTGTATTAGATCAAATAAAATGGATTATTATGCACAAAAGTCATTTTTTTATGTCTCTCATGCATGTATTTTACCCCTTATCCTTGTTATATATTTTTATTTATGTGCATGTATGATCAATTATCAAAGTAAAAAAAAACGAACATTTTTATTTTAAGAAGTGTGTAGAAATTAATACCCGTCCATATATTAGATATCAGTCATCATCGTTGGATCAAAAGAACCACACTTATTATATATGTGAAGAAATTAATTTGATGGTGATTACATTTGAACAAACTTAATTTAATTACCTAAAAGCTCGAACTTTTATTATATTATATTAGATATATATTTTACGACTGTAAATGAAGTTGCCGAAATAAATATACTTTAAGATATGTTTCCTTTAAAATTCAACTATAAACCTCATAAATAAAATGAAGAATAAAGATGATAGCCAATTAGCCATCAGAGGCGAGGCTTTGTATATATTAATTTACATTGATAAATATCACCATGTATTTGAAGATGAGTAGAGTTAGATCCACTAACTATTATTATATAATCTATATGCTATGCTAGTCCTAGTTGTGAAATAAAGCATGTTTTGTTTTGTTTTCTTATCCAAATTAATAATTTAATATATTAAACTTGCAATAATTAATCATATTCTTGATTAAATAAATGTAAATATATAGTTTATATTGGATATTATACGCATGAGTTGTATTTTATCTTAAGTATCTTCAAAGTTTCTACATTAAAAACAACTGATTCTACTTTAATTAATTCTAATAAAGTCATGGAATTTTGGAAGTTAGTCGATAGGGAATGAACTTAAGTAATGCTTTAAAATAAAATTAACGAGTGAGAGGCACGCCCTACTTCTAGATTTTCTTTTTATCATTCTCTTTAGGAAAAATTAGAGAATTCGTCCTTTATGTTTACATCGTTTTTCAGTGGTTGTTCTTTAACTTCAAATTGATGAAAATCGTCCTTTATTTTGTAAAATCATGCAGCTCTCGTCCTTTAGGCCTAACCTGGTTAGTGTTTTTTTTGTTAAGTTTGATCATATGGACCCACATGAGGCAAAAATGACAGTTATGCCCTCATCTCTATCACCACCACCACCACCACTTACATTCTTCAATAACCACCACCTCTACCACCAACCTACTACCAGTTGCCACGAACAATCCCCCAGCACCAACCTTATAGTCATCCCTATTTTCGTCGGTTGACAACACCCCCAAAAACCCTAAGCCTCCCAAGACGGTGGTTACTATTGTCGCCGCCACTAAGACCAAGCATCACCATAACCACTACCACCGTCACCTGCCACTACCACAACCCCACACCATAACCACCCCCACCTACCAGTACCACACCCATTTGAACCATCACCACCACTAGCTTTTTAAATCCCCAGTTCCCTCCGGCAACAAGCATCACCACCATCTTCAGCAACCTAAACACTACCTTCAATGCCATTAAACCCTCAACATCAACCTCCTATAACAACAATCACCGGACCTCAACATCAAACCACCACCACAACTTGTCACACCACCACAACGTTCGACTAGGGTTCTAGATCTATGATACCCTTTAAACGCTCCCACCGCACCAGCTTCTCCATCTCCCACCAGAACCCTAGAGAAATTGAACCACAAGAAGGGTTTGCCTGTGAATTGTAGAGAGAGAAGGGGGAGGGAGAGAAAGTGCCGCTAAAGATGTTTGAAAAATTAGTGTAGTGGGTTTTTCGGTTTGATTATAGCGATGGTTGTCGGTTTGTTGGCAATGGGTAGTGTTAGGTGGTGGTGGTGGTGAAAGTGGTGGTGATGGTTGTTGGTTTGGTGTCAAGTGGTGATGATTTTTGGTGGTGGTCAGTGGTTTTTTAAGATAATTAATGTTTTGTGGTGGTGGAAGAGATATGGATATATATATATATATATATATATATATATTATATAGGGAAAGGATAATGTGGAAACCCTTGTTATATGGTAAACTCTGGAAACTCTGACTTCCCAATTTTTATTTATTTTTGAAAAAAATAGAGCATGTAATATACATGATTTTAAGCATTTTGAGCCAAAAAAATCAAAAAAGCGCCGAGTAGTTATTTTTTAAAAAAAAAAATAAAGTTTTGACTAACACATGTTAAAGCGGAACTAACACGTGTTAACCATTTGTTACCCGAAGACAGTTTTTTATTTTTTTTTTAAAATGGCTCGGCGCGTTTTCCATTTTTTTGGCCCAAAATGCTTAAAATCATGTATATTACATACCCTAAAATTTTCATATAAAAAAAAAGTCGGGAAGTTAGAGTTTCCAAAGTTTACCATATAACAAGGGTTTCCAATATAACCTTATACTATATATATATATATATATATATATATATATATTCTTAGCCTATATAGGGGATGGTTATATATAAAACCCACTCAAATTGAGAAAACCTGGAAACTCTGACTTCCTGAGATTTTTATTATCTGAAAAAATTAGGGTATGTAATATACATGTTTTAAGAGTTTTGAGCCAAAAAAGTCAAAAAAGTGCCAAGTGATTTTTTTTTTAAAAATAAATAAGTTTTTTGTGTTACATATGTTAGATGTTTGTAAAGTGTGTAACATACGTTATACCAACTCTGACTTCCCGAGCTTTTTATTATCTGAAAAGGTAAAATGTTTTGATTTATTTATTAACCTATTTTTAAATAGGTTGGTAAAATGACGAAACTATCCTTTTGTAACTAAACTTATGGAAATATTTAACAAGGTTAGTGTTAAAGGAGAAGAGCTGCAAGATTTTATAATAGAAAGAACAATTTTCATCAATTTTGAAGTTAAATGACAACCACTGAAAAACAATGTAAACATAAAGAACGATTTCTGTAATTTTTCCTTCTCTTTAGTTTCAGGATACTTTCTGATTAATTTTCATTTTTATAGATTTTTTATTTAGGGTTGTTTGGTAGCCACCTAATAATTTCATTAAGAGGTTACGTTTGAACTAGTTAGCATTATGTGTGTTTGTTTCACTGACAGAACACCTTTCAGTCATCCAGTAAGCCTCTTAACCATTAAGATTTAAAATGATTCTAAGTGAGAATTTTACCTATGAATCTCTTCATTTGTGTTCATCGCTCTTAGCTGGCCATTCACACACCACCTCCTTAACCCACCATCAACTAGTCAAGCCGAACTAAGTGAAGCATATTAGTGGTTCATGACCTCTTAACTAAGAGATAACATATAATAGCTTCTATACTTCTACAAAAACTAGTAGCTTGTACATTACTTTTTTAAGAAAACTATATTTATCTTTTTTAACTAAGAGCCTTTAACTTTGTATTGTGAATATTTGGGATTAGACTTTGCCTATTTATTTTGTGAATTGTGAGAGTTCGAATTTTACTGATGACAAAAGTTAAGCCTTTAAACAAACAAAGTTTTAATCCATTACTTATAATGTTTTAATACATGATTTCAAAAAAATTAATATTTTAAAAACTCATATAAAACATGAATAGAATTTTATGTTTTATTTTTAAACAATCGAAATGTTTAGAATATTAGATACCGGCCATCTGGAAAGAAGATTGAAAATTGGAGAACGAAAAGTTTTTAAAAGATTTTTTAATTAATTTTTCTTTTAAGGGAGTAGTGATTTAGTGACGTGGCGTATTGAGATTCATCTAATCTTAAAGCCAAATTTTTGATGTACTATGTTCTTATCATGTTCTCCGTATGCCACGTGACTACGTTCTTACGTCCCTCGTCTGAACTCATTCACAATATCCATCATTAATATTCCTTTTATAAAAAAATATTATTATAGGTAGGCCGAAATATTAAAATAGTAAAGAGAATGAGAAAGTTCATAAAAAAGAACAAAGATAAAATGATTATGTTTTATAACAATAAATTATTTACATTTCTAGAAGTAGGATATATATATAGACACACTACCGTCCACTAAATGTGGTTTGTAATATAGAGCTACTAAGAATTTGTATAAAAACTTGTAACTCAAATCCTTAACCAGTAATTTATAGGGCGACAGGGCGTTACACTAGGTTTTTTTTTTTTAATTTACTGATTTTTATCAATCTTGCAATGTCACATCACATCACTTCACTGATTCAGTTTTTTAAAGCAACACTCCACCGGAAATAAAATAGAGAAAAAGACAAAAGGGGAGAGAGAAACTCACGGGTACCAGTCCGTTAACTACAACCAGGTTTTGGTTCACGGAACCACTACCAGCATGGGTGCCGACGGTGTTACCGTGTTGGTAGTGGGATACCCGTGACCAATTCTGGTAGCGCCCTGTCCCCCCTAAGTTTTATTAATTATCTCTCCTTGTAAATCTACTCGGTATATGTAAAAACGCTTATGCGATTTTCATATTCACATTCTCTCTCTTCCCAATGTTAAATAGACTGAATTACAAGTTTTGTCCTTTAACTTTGTACCAGATTGCAAGGCATGACCTTTAACTTTAAAATTGATTGGTTTTGTCCTTTATGTATTAAAATCTTGCATGTTATGTCCTTTGTTGCTAACCCAGTTAAATTTTTTTCGTTAAGTGGAGGGTAAAATTGTTTTTTTACTCTTAATACCTGCCAACACCATAACCTACCATCACCACATACCGCCGACCACCACCGCCTGCCTGACCACCACCACCGCCTGCCTGACCACCACCACCACTTGCCGCCGACCACCACCACCTGCCGCCGACCACCACCACCGCCTGCCTGACTACCACCACCACCACGCAATTAACACTCAAGAATTCCACAACCGTAACCGAATCGGACCCAAACTGGTTTGTGACTCAAACCTGTATAGAATACCTAACCATCTGTCATCTTAAACGTATCGAATCCCTAACCATCTGTCATCACAACCAATGTCCTGCTGAGACCCAATCCCTGACCCGATCTGTACCATAACTGAAACGAGTCCGAACAACCAGTACCATCACAACCGTACGTAGTCACCCGCCTGCTTGCGCCGCCACCACCAAACCCGGTGGTGGCCGGACGTTTCTGAAACAGAGAGGGAGGAGGGATAGGGTTGTTAGAGAGAGAGATCGAGATATGAGAGGGAGAGGGAGAGGGCAGAGAGAGAAACCGAGAGAGGGAGATAGAGTTTTAGGGTATTCTTTAGAGATGGTGGTGTGGGGATGGAGGTAGGTGGTGGTGGTGATAAATGAATGAGAGAGAGATAGATTAATATATATATATATAATTATTTTTTTTAATTTTAAAACGTTTTTTTAAATAAATGGGTAAAAAGACAATTTTACCCTCAACTTAATGAAAAAAATTAACTGGGTTAGCAACAAAGGACATAACCTGCAAGATTTTAATACATAAAGGACAAAACCAATCAATTTTAAAGTTAAAGGTCATGCCTTGCAATCTGGTACAAAGTTAAAGGACAAAACTTGTAAGTCAGTCTAAACAAAAATAACTAAACGTTTGAGTGACACTTTTTGAAGAGATGTACCGGTACGCGCAATCACGCACACACACGATGTGCGCGTGGCTCATTTCACATGGAACCTTGACATAATAACCAAAGAAAGCTTCTATGAGGCCCGCACGTTACCTAGGACTTGACAACTGCAGAGAGATCATGAAAGGGACATTCAGCCTATCAGATGCCTACATTCCCTGCTTCATGATCTACTGCCATCAGTAAGGACAGAAAGGATGAGTGAAAAGGACAATCGGCCACTAAGAGAATGACAGCGCTAATTACCTCAACAGCCCCCCCTGTGGAGCCCACGCGAATGAGCTGTCAATCATAACCAACAAGAGCTCAACCTAGGATCACTATAAATACCCCTTCTCTCCATAAAGAAAGGGTCGGAAATTCTCATACACAAACACAAATACACATTGTAATAGCTCTAAGTTTTGTAGAAATATTGATCGAAGTATTAGACCAGTGATACTTGTCATTAGTCCTTGTAATCGTCACACAAACATTAATAAAATCTCTTTATATCTCCTTTACATTTCGAGTATTTTTTGGATTAGTGTTTCTTCATTGGCATCATCTGTAAAAGAGCATTTGTTAGAACAACAAAAAACTCAAATATATTTGTTTCACAAAACAATGAGTTCTCCAATACCTTCTTTCCCAGGGACACCTCTGCTGCTGGGGCTGCACAACTCAGTCCCAACACGCAAGAGAACCCATAGGGAAGGCAAGAAAAAGAAGTAGAAGCCTCGCACATTGTCTCACCCTCCGCGGCTACACACCACTCTACAACTTTGTTCCACTTTGCAACCGAAAACACAAGCGGACCACAAGGCCTAGCGGCCAAAGACCCCACGGAGACACTCTGCCTAGAGGTGTGATACTTTAAGGAACACGAGGCTCTACAGTGTCGCTATAATGAGATGGTCCACGAGCAGCGCGTCAATGATGACTCCAAGAAAACACCATTTGAGACAGTTTGAGTGGACACAGCCTTCGAAGGTCCGTCGCAACCCAACATAAGGGATCTGCGCGCAGACTCTAGGGGCGCAGGCCACTACTATAGCGGGAGCAAGCAAAGAGTCCCAACCTGGAGGGAAGACTTTGATGAGTCCCAACGTCACTTCAAGTATGACCACAACCACTCCCACTCCAACATTGTCGCATGCGGACATCATTTGTCATTCGAAGAGGATCTCACCAAGCCTTACTACCCTCTTACGTTCATTGAGAAATCAAAGTCCACCCCGCGCATTGCGTTGACTCCTTTGCTATCCAAACCCAAAATACCAAGAACTTTGGGTAAACACGACAGGTCATCAGATCATGATGATCACCTTAGAAGCTTTGAAAGTGTGGGCAAGGTAGCGGGTTGGACCCTACCAGCCCGGCGTCAAATGTTCGCGCAGACTCTCACGGGAGCTGCGCGAGTGTGGCTTGACAGCCTACCACCCGGCCAGACCGATGGTATCAAGGAGCTTATTGACAAAATCTCAAGTAACTTCAGTCAACAGCGTAGGGTAGAGCGCGAGTCTACAGACATCTTGCAAGTTCGAAGGTACGACAATGAGTCCATCGAAGAATACATCACCAGGTTCAACAATGAAGCACACAAAATCGGACCCCTAGGGTTTGAGCTCATGAAAGCAACATTCAAACAAGGAGTGCAATGTGATGAGCTCATCCGCACTATCATCAGGAAAATAGGAATGCCAGAGACCTAGGATGAAATCATGACCGCCGCAAAGCTTTACGCGCGCACAGAGTTGTCCGTTTGGAGCAAAATCCGAGCAACCCAGTACACCAATGCCCAAGCCCATTCTGCAAGAAGCAATCATAACATGCATGATAAGAAAGGAAAGGGTTCAGTTTGGAGCCGACTCCAAGCTTCACCTCAAACGGAGCCGAAAAGTGTAGAAATTGCCGAGTACAAGCCGCCACAATCAAATGACAACAAATAAGGCTGCAAGGGTCATAACTCATGGACTCCGCTCACCAAAACTCCAGCACAAGTCCTGACCACTGAAAATATAGATCTCCCAATGCCCAGAGTGATCACAAAGTGAGAAGGCTTGAACCCTGGAAAGTTCTACGCCTACCATCAAGACATAGGTCACGACACAGCACATGCGTTTAGCTAAAAACAACAATTGAACCGGCTTTAAAGTCCAACAAGCTGTCACACATGCTGAAAGACATACATCGCGGGCCAGATGGAAACGGGGGACCAACAATAAAAAAGATCAAGAACGTAAGCATGATGATCCATGGTGGCAACCATACGCGCAAATGAAAGATGATCTACCTTACGCGTACAAGGAACAACGTAGTGGGAATTTTGTCTATCACCGCTTGTTTTTATTTTCCGCAAAGACATAATGCCAGTCATCAATAAAAGTCGTTTTTAATTCCTATGTGTATTAAATTCGTGTAGCAAACCAGACTTGTATGGCAACAAAAAGAGAACAATCAAACTTAGAAATGAGCCGAAAACGCTGATCTTGACAAAATTAAAACCTAATGGTGTTCAGCAACTCGCGATGATAATTTGCGTTGACGCAAAACAACCATCAAAACTAAAACCTGTGTTGTAAGACACAGACAAGCGACGATTTTGTCGTGCGCTCAAACGCAAGCTTAAGTCACCAATAAAACATCCATGGTAAGATGGAAAAACAAGGCAAGCGAAGCATGCATTTAAGGGTATGATCAAGCATTTGCTGAGCAAAAATACGAAATGTGGTATGGTAAGATACAACCCAAATAAGGTACTCGCGTTCAAGCGCAGAGATAGGATCGCACTAAAAAAACTAAGGTAGTAGGCAAAAATTAAAATAACGTATTTAAATGCATAACCAAGCACTCGATGGAGGGAACATGAAACATTGTATGGTAACATACAACTCAAATGCTCTTAAAGCCAAACCCTCGTGGCCCTAAACTCTGGCTTGGGTAAATGGAAATAACCGCAAAGCATTGGAAAGCAAGAGGAACAGGCAAACAATTAATGTACATAAATAAAGAAAACAATAAACATTCTCAAGACTGTTTAAGCAGTACAAATAACATGGCATGCAGGCCAAGAAACACAAAAAACAACTATGCGTCATCAACAATTCTTTTACCCGCATCACCACTAATACACGGGCAAAATCCCGTAATAGTTGGCGGTGACTCCGCTCGCAAGTGCAGGATCCTTGGTCGCTTTCTTCCCCTTCTTCTTTTGCTTCTTGCTAGTAATGTCTAAAGACGAAGCCACTATAATGCGGGTAAAGGAAGAAGATTTTGAGGAATTAGTGGAAAATTGTTGTTGGAGGAGAAAAAAGATGTAGAGAGAAGTAAAATTCAAAATGGGGGAACTCCTCCTTTTAAAGGTTAAGCAATTAATGCTCCTTGAAACCCAGGCATGAGAGCCGCATGAAGAACCTATAAGAAGCCGCCATGTGAAAGTGAGAGAGGAGCGCCATCAGCTTTTCTGAAAAGGTAACTGACACAGATGCCTCGCCTGCCCAGCAACATCGCTTCACACTCAAGGCGAAGAAAAACGAGCCCCGAAATTTATTTTTGTCAGTCGCATCAGCCGCTTCCCACGTAAGAAGTACCCACACAAATAAACACAATAAGAACAAATTTTAAAAAGTCTATCACCCTGTGCAAACACAAAGGATAATAGACTGGGGGACTTGAAGAGATATGTACCAGTACGCGCAATTGCGCACACACACGATGTGGGTGTGGCCCTCGCGTGGTTTGGGCCAATATGCCATTCCAGCCCAAAACTTTAAAAATTTTCTTGAACAGTCCATGACATTTGGCGAAATAGGCCAAAACAATCCATTTCATTAACTGGTTTAAGTCAGCATCGTTAAGTTAGGGGTATAATCGTCCATTTACCTAAAATATTCCCCGTTAAAATATAATAATTAAAAACAATCAAAGAAATATATAATTAATATTTAGAAACTTAAGTGGGACCCACCACCCACCTCATCATCTTCAATCTATACCACCCACCACCATCTTCACCTTTCACCACCACCGCGACCACCACTCACCATCTCCTCCATCTTTCACCACCACCACCACCATCCACCCACCAACCTGAAACCTGCTCATCATCCATCCACCCACCGTTGTTGACTTAATATTAACCCGTGTTGAAGTTGACTCGAGCCTTTGACCCAATCCTCTTCCTTACACAGTCACCATCCACCAGAACCCCCAACTCAATCGTCACCCCCTTATTCGAGCATTTACACAGTCATCATCCTCATGTTGTTTATAAGACTGTTTTAGTCAATTTAACTAAACTTAACCGTATTTTACCAGTATTTGCACCGACCCGACCCACCCACCCACAAACACTCGAATCCTGAAACCAAAAATATGCCCAAAGAGCGAGGGTTGTTGCTCCAACCATTATCATACAGATAATAATAATAATAATAATAATAATAATAATAATAATAATAATAATAATAATAATAATAATCTGCAAAATGTGGCGATCAAGAGTTTTAGCAGCAACAAGATTTCGATCACCTCACATGAATCCGTAAGAGGATTCTCACATTCTAAGGTACAAACCTCTCAAACCCCAGCATCCTTTCGCTATACCCAAGATTTTAGATCCATAGCTTTAGTCCCACAATCAAACGCTATACGATTCTTTAGTTCCAATTCTACAGAGTCAATTACCGATATGGAAATCTGTACTGATAATATTAATGGTGTGATTGTTGATGGAGATGAATCTACAGAGTTAATTACTGATGTAGGAATCAGTACTTATAATATTAATGTTGTGATTGTTTATGGGGATGAAACAAAATGATAGCTTTAATATTGGGGAGATATGGACAGATGGGGGTGACGAAGGAGGAGGGTTTTGACGGTGGTGCAGAGACATAGAGACATATGGTGGTTGAGGACGGTGGTGAACAGTGGTGGTGACGAAGGAGGAGGGTTTGGACAGTGGAGAGTTATTTAGGTTTGTGGTGGTGAATAATAATGGTTGTTGTTTGGAGAGGAAGTGGTGTATGGTGAGTGAATCACACTGGATGGTGATTAAAAAATGGGGACAATGGTGGTTGCTTGGAGAGGCGGTGGTGCCATCATGGATCAGATATCACAAATGGACCTGGGGAAGAAGACAATGAGGAAGAAAACAATTTTATAGGTGAGTTGACCATTATACCCCTGATTTAACGACAATGATTTAACCCCAGTTAACGAAATGAACTGTTTTGGCCTATTTCGTCAAAAGTCAGGGATTTTTCAAGCAATTTTTAAGTTTGGGGTTGGACTGATATATTGCCCCAAAACACAGGGACGGTTTTGGTAATTAACTCTTTATGATATATATATTTAACAAGTTAAATGTATGGTTTCTTGGTTTCCATTTTTTTTAAAGTTCCTGATTGAACCTTGGACTATATATATGAGAAAGTTAATGACCGGACCAGACCATAGCCGGTTTACCGGTTCGTGGCCAGCGGTAAGTTTACTTCAACGAGAAGCTGCACCCGTGCGCTCGCAAGCAACTTGCTCATTGACTTCATGTGAATCTAAAAACCTAAACCTTCTGAGCATACTGTCGACCATCTTGAAACACATATAAAAACCTCCTTGTATCCGCATCCTGTATCCTCGTCTCTGTTTTGCCCGACCATTTTTCACGCGCTGGCCCAAAGTGTTGCTCCAGCCCAGATTCTTTCCATGCCCAAAGTCTTAATTGATTTTGCAGCCCAAGTTGTTGTACATTTATATATTATTTTGATAAAATATGGTTTTAATAAATAGGATCTTAGTTGGACAAATTACATACATGTAATGAAATAAAATTAACGTTAACAAGTTGTATATATTTAAAATTCAGTTATATCTATGGGAACAATTTCTTTTATTTTTTAATAGTCCCCCTGGTATAACCATGTTTAATATTTAGTCCTTGTCATTTTAAAATTTACATGTATGTTCTCTATGTATGTTCTCTGTGGTTTAACTTTAAATATTGTTCTAAGATATCTAGTTTCAAATCACAAAATTATATTTAGCTAGGATAGAAGCAACAACTAAAATTTTTCAATATTAAAATTATTTACCAAACAAATCAAAGAACTTTCGTCTCTTTGGTGTAATCCAGTAGATGACAGATTTGAAAACATACTGAAGTCAAATCCCAAAACTAATAATATTAGAACACACTAAGACAATCCTCTTAATTATACTCTCTATGACCACTCAAATCTATAGAAATCATTTTTGAACACGTGTCAATTGATTAATGTAACTTCAAAGATTTGGACACTTGTCAATTGCTTAATGCAAGTTCAAATTTATTCAAGTTCTCCTTAAGCTACATGGCACATCTATGGTAGAACTTCAATTTTATTCAAGCTCTCATTAAACCACATGGCACATCTATAGTACTAATTAATTAAATAATATGTGGGTCACTCATTAAAGGAGGTATAAGTCAACAAAATCTGTTGTGTGGGCCACATCTGTTAATAATATTTATCAATTAAATAATATGTGTGATATGTTGAGCTTTTACATCTGTTGACTATTCAAATATTAATATGTTAACATCTGTTAAGTATATCTAGAGAATATGTTGATAACATATGTTAATTTTGAGCTCCAAATTCAAAATTCAAAATCAAAACTACTGATATAAAAAGGGGAGAGGGAGAACACATTCAGTTTTTCATTCGTTGCTTTCTTCTCTTCTTCATCTCTCTACTTCTTCTTCCTTCCATCTGTGCACAATTCAAGTATCTGATCCATGTTATAATTCCATTAACCCGTTAATAAAACCCTCTATTTCACTTCTGATGTTGTTTTCGTATATCTTTTGTGTTATTGATTTGGATCGGCGTAAACGATTTCATCTTTGAAGTTCGTGATTTGAATCGGCAATCTGGTTTCGTTTTGATTTGATTATTAATCACAACTTCGTTTCTCAAACAACCTTTTCTTATTCGCAGATTGTTTACACAAATCGTTTACATATTTTCGCAAACTTGAAACCCTAAATCAATAAGGTGAGCATTCTCCCCATTTTTAATTTGTAAATGATGACCGAAAAAGCCATTGCTTCTGAAGTAAAAAATTCCATATCTTTTGATAGTGCCATATTTGTTAAGGCAAATGAATGAGGAAAACCAACAATTTCAATGGTGTGAAGACAAAGTTGTTGAAGAACAGATGTATCAAAAACAAATTTCAACTAAGAGGTAATTATCAACAACAAAATTACTATTTTAATCATGTATTATTGTTCAAAACTAAAAGTCAGATGTATTTGGAAGCACTTGAAGAGTCATCAGTCATATGAATATCATGAACAAAACTAAGAGGTAATTATCAAAAACAAACTTCTATAACATGTCTTTGGTATGGTTAAATATTTGTTGTTTGATTCAAAATATGTTGTTCAAAACCAGGCCTTAATTGAAAAAAATTAACCGCTAACATCATTTGCTTTTCAAATTGCAGGAATCGTTTCTCATATCTCTATGGAGTAGTCGTGCGGACTACTATATTCAATTGGAGCTTCAAAAAATGTGATTAGGGACTGCGATAAGGCTCTTCAGCTTGATCCTATTCTTCAGGCTTATATCCTAAAAAAGGTTTTCCTCTTTACTTCATCTTACAGTTTAATAGCAAATTGTAATTTATATTTTTTTTCTCTAATTTTAGATTGGCTGGGTTGTAACGATTCAAAAAGTTGTAATCTTCAATTGAGAGTAGTTGGGTAGGAGATACTTTCATGTTCGCATACTATTTGGTTGATAAATGTTACTGCTGTCCTTTTTAATTCTGTTATAATTTTCTTAGAAAGTTTGGATCCTAAGGAATTATGGTGGAAATATGTTCTTTAAACTGGATTACAGTTATGTATGGCAAGTTGGACACATTTTTAGGTTGGTTTTAGAAAGCGAAAAGTGTACAATAGTGATATGGTCTAAAACGAACAACCGGTTATGGCGGCAAATGACGGAGCTGAAGTCGCCACTGTCAATGCTTCAGCTTCATCGGTTTCGGTTTCAGTTTCTTCAGGTATGACGTCAGCGAGCGGTTCAGACGACAATGATTGTAATAAGAACATGACGACGAGTAGTGTGTACGATGACGCTGATAGTAATAAGGCCTATGACCAAGTTGTCAAGACCTTTATGTGGGTTGTTCACAAGCATTTTAATTCTTTGAGGACAAATGAGAATACGATATCAAGAATGTTAATATAGGTCCTATTTAGAAAAAAATTGGCATGATTTATTGTAATGGTATGCACATTTATATATCCTCTCCAAATTGCTAATAATCCTTGAAAAGTTAAGTTATATAGGATAATACTACTCATAATAGTATGATCTGGCATGATTTATTGTAATGTTGGAAAACATCCCATTTTATAAAGTTGTTTGTCTGCAGGTTTCATGTCTGCAGGTCGCATTTTTATATTTGAAAATGTATAAGTATTAATGTCTGTAACGTAAATACGTGTTGTAAACAGTAACATGATACAACTGTTGTGAACATTTTTGTTTCGTTATACCTGAGTCGGTGCGTAGTGTTGACATAGTTTGGAGATCATAAATGTAATTTATTAAGCTTTAGGGATATGTGTGATTTAATTAAAAAGGGTCATTTTAAAAATAGCAACTGGGTGATTCAGCAATGGTATGGCTTATGATGCAAGAAAAATAATCAAAAGATCAAGAGAATTCATGACTCGATCTGTTTACTAAAGTCTGTTCCAGTGCAGTGGGTCTGTTAATTAAGGTCTGTTTAGTAAGGTCCGTTTAGTAAGATCTGTTTAAAAGATATAGATAATTCACTTGATCATGAATTAGTAAAGTCTGTTTACTAAGGTCTATTCTAGAGCAGTGACTATGTTAAGGAGATATGTCTTAAACATGAGCAACAACTGTTTCAGACAGATCTTCTTAACAAACCCACTGCTCTGGAACAAACCTTAGTAAACAAACTTTGCTTGCAACAGGTGATTGACTTCTTGATTTGTTGTTTAGTAAACATTGAAGACTAATTTTATTAAAAAAAATGATATAGACTTCCCGTGTGTCCCACACGGGCTTTAATCTAGTGCTCTAATAATCTGTTTGAGAAGTTACCTTTAATCTAGTGCTCTAATAATCTATTTGAGAAGTTGGTAACTGTATATATAAATTTGAAAACGTCCTAAAGCATACTAGACTTTCTTTGCTCTCTATATTTGCCACCAACATTTTACTTTTCTTCTATTTCATCATACACAAATTTACTTTCCTTTATTTAACATTACATTCTAATATTCTGTTATATTAGACTATGTGTTGTGGCTTAAATTGAGCCCAAATATTATCCCATCATATATTGCCAACTAGTTACTGACGTAGCATTGGGTAAAGCCTCAATCCTGCTCACTAGATCATGCTATGGCTCAAGGTGAGCGGTGACTTTTTTTTAAACATTAATAAATAAAATAAAAAGATTAATATTTTACATAAAATTAAAAACATTACACTAAATAAAAAAACTTTACACTAGAAAACATTACACTAAAAGAAACCATTACACTAAAAAAATCATACACTATAAACAACGTTACATTAGATAAAAATACAAACATAGTCCTAAAAATATAAAACCTAAGGTAATGTTGAGCGTAACATTTGCCACACCGAAATATGATGAAATTATGCATAATCTCAGAAAGATACTCGACGTGAGTAAATGCTATGTGCACATTACATTAGTAAATGCTGTTCGCGAGCCACATAGCTCTTTGGCTCACTCGTGCATGATCGCTTATGGCCGCAACGGTCAGTCTAATTATGATTGTTGGTTTTGTTTTTCTATCATAACTTATAGATAAACATTTTATAAATTTTCTCACATACAATTATTACATGCCTATTAGTTAATGTACGCTTTTATATAAAAAAGTTGATGCTGACTAATGATTAGTAATGTACAAGTAATCGAAGTACAAAAATATATATAATTTACAGTTTGGTTTTACACACACACACACACACACATATATATATATATATAGTGTTGTAAGAATCGCTAGGCACTAGTTGTCGGTGAGGTACAGACTAGTGATTAATGGATTAATTGTGGTTTATGGAATTGGGATTTTATATGTAAATTTTAATTTTATATATGTACACACACATTTTATATGTAGTTTTTTTAAGTATGCATGTTTAACCCTTTCCTCAACTCATATATTTAAGTAGATAGGATTAAATCGCCATAGTTTACATGTTTTGGTTGGAATTTGACCCAAATTTATAGATTTTGGCTGTAATCGCTAGTCAGCCACTTGACTGGCGATTAATCGGTGTTTACTCGGTGAACCTTCGACTAGCGATTAAAATCGAAGATTAATCAGAGGCTATGCGGATTTGTACAACCATGTATATATCAAGTCACATCGGTTACCCTTTTCTATATCGTTGTAACTTGCCAATTTTATCTTCGTCTCCATTTCATTTTATTTCAAAACTGAGGTGTGAGTAGCAATATACAAGTAATCGAAGCGCAATCATACATTTTATCAAATCTACCTAACATTTAGTTGTCTTTTCCCTTGGCGTCATTACTGAAACCAATCGAGTTCCTACCGTGTAGCGACGCCAAACCAATTCCAACTGAATAATCAAAATGAATTTCTTTTACTGTAAGCTATGCGAGTGCCGATAACATACAAATGTCGTGAACCTATTTCGACCGAAGAACATTGGTACTGGTACTATTATTCATTATCAAAGAATTTAATTTTTATCTTAGGCTACAAGAGTGTTGGTAACGTACCATTGTTATGATGAACCAAACTGATTTCGACCAAATAACACTCGAACTAGTAATCTGTTACAGATATTTGTTTTAATGGTTTCCAATATAAATTCGGTTGAATACGGAGTTGTATTGCAATATGGTATCCTTTTGATATCGTATCCTATAGTGTTGCTACAACAAATGTGAGACTAACGATAATTATGAGTTCTCCGAGCGCAAAAGGGTTGAAGGGTTTCGGTTAGCCTAACGCAGGTCGTTGGGTCCCCTAATGTTTGCAACACGTAGGTAGGATCTTGTTGTTTTTGTTTGTTGTTTATGATTATGATTTTAAAACGATTCAAACCAGAATGTTGTTGTTGTTGTTGTATTTTTATTATTATTATTATTATTATTAGATGTGATGTATAAAGAAAAGATCATACATGAAGTATGATCTTCTAGAGAGAAGAGAGGATATGAAAGGAGAGATTCTACTTATCAGGAAACCAACTTTTATAGAAGGAAGGTCTTCTATAAAGAGAAAGGAAGCATACTCGATCCATGGTTGCAATAAGGGACTTTTCCATTTTGCCTACGGAAGGCTTTGGACCTGCGAGTAAGGATATGCACTCTCCACACGTGGTGGCTGAGGCCTGAGCTGGAGAGTCAACTTAAAAAGTGTGACAAGACAAGTCATTTGCTTCTTCTTTTTGCTGTTGGTGACAGCTGCTTACTTTTGAACCCTTTTAACCTCTAACCTTTTAAGCTATTGGGTATTATAATCAGTTTTTTTAGGCTTAAGCTACCCCCTCATCATATAGCGAGTGAAAAATTTATCAATTTTCACAAACACATTCCTTCTACACTTAGGGCTGTTCACGAGCCGAGCCGATCCGAGCGGAGCTTTGCTCGTGCTTGGCTCGTTTACAAAGCGAATTGAGCGAAGAGGCTCGTTTACAATCGGGCCAAAAACCAAACGAGCATTCTTCGAGCACAAATTTTTTCGAGCGAGAATCGAGCGGAGAGTAATTTAGACGATCATAAAATTGGGATGTTTCCTTTGATATTTTCTGTAGGATCGATGAACGTGTCAACCGACAATCACGAGGGTTATATTCAGAGTGCGAAAACCTCTGAATATGTTCTAATAACAGCAACAAACTTGAAACAAAGATAAATGAGTAATTAACACACACAAACGGGTCAAAAGATTAAAGTTTTATCATTAAAACAGAGCACGAGTGTTACAATGATCAAACCAGACTATATCAGACCAGGGGAGGGTGTTTGGAGAGTGTGTGTTGCCAAAACTAATGATTAGGGTTATGATTGGGCCTATTTATACCTCCCGGACACGTACAGACCAGTGCAGGCGATTACGAGGCTATACCACATGCAACATCAGGCGATTAGGGCCTAATCGCCTGACATAGCTAGCGAGTACCTTCTAAATGCTTGAACAGTACACACGATTACAATGTAATCGCCTGTACATATGTCCTAATCGCCTTCAGGACCCAAACACCTAAAAAACGCTTATAAACGTCTCCAAACACCCCGAAAAGCGTCCAAACAACCTATATACTAGCCTAGGGACATCATGTACTAACATTTTCATTTTCGGGTGACAACTAAGGTCGAACTGTCCGATGATAACACCCGAGGATGAGGCTTAGATTGAGGCTGGTAGGGCGATGAGCGTATGACAGAGAACAGTTGTTGCATTGTGATATAGGGTGAGACAATTAGCGATGGACGACTAACAAAATAAAGAAGTTCAGACCATCACCTCATGACTTATGGCTTTACTATTAAATTTTTTATTGACTTAAGTGGGCTAGTTATATGTTGTTTGTTATACTAAGTCGAATCCAATAGAATATTATATATAAAGCCATAAAGTTATCTATAAATTGTGGGTATTTATAATTAAATATATAATAAATTAATAAAAATTAATTCGAGCCGAACCAAGTCGAGCGTACCTTTGCTCGTGCTTGGCTCATTTAAAAAATGAACTGAGCTGATCGGCTCATTTACAACCGAGCGAAATAGCGAACAAACATTTTTCGAGTATTTTTCAAACGAGCCACGAGCGGCGAGCAAATTTAACAACCCTATCTACACTGATTAGTAATCTGGACAGTAGTAGTACAACGACTCTCTAATTTATGTTAAGCGTGAATAACTCAAAGCAACACTTGGTGAAATCCGAGATAAACTTTTATATACCAAGTTATTTCACTAAGTTTTTATCATTAGTACTTTAGGCATTTTGTAAGTATTTTTCTCACCAACAATGTAAAAGGTATCTTTGTGAGTTGTGACACCATAATTAGTATCTTGGTGACTATTTGTTAGGCAACTAAAGAAAAATGCTTTTGAGTATAAGTTTATTTACCTTATTAAAGGTCAACAATCGACTATTTATTGGCCATAATTAGTACTTATGAATGTTCTACGTAATTATTTCATTTATAAATGTAAAATGTAAAATGTATCTTGGTAACTATGTGTTACACAACATATAAAATTATTACCCAAGTTATATTTCATGTTTACCATGTGTTTGGGAAGCATAAAGCACTAGTTGGAAGTATCATAGAACTATATGTGTTCAATGTACAGCACAAAGAAACATGTTGCATAAACTGACAATAAAAAGGTAAATCACTTGAATAAATATTGAATATGAGATTGAATATTAGAAGTCTTTAGCAGTGCAACTAATTTGTATGAGATTTACCATTGAGTTGTTTGCAACAACAATAGTATAACTAAAAAAAATTGGTAAATATTTCCAAAGTGTCCATTACAATGATGACTCATCGAATCAAGGATTTTTTAGTTCTTCATTTGTATAACACTAGCTGATTTATCCTAGACTGTTATAGAACATTTTATTGTTCTAATTAGTTTATTCTGTGACATTTAATATCCTTGTTGCTTTTACACAACATGCTTTAGCTTTGTAATGATTATCTAAATCAATATAACATTAGTTTAATGGGTTTTCTAGAAGCATGGATTAACTAATAGGAGACGGAAGCTCCCTCCCTTGGTTTTAATCGCAAAACACATTAACTAGTTCACACATGTCTAATATTGTTCTATCTTTTGAAACATAAACAATAAAGAAAGCATACTTTCTATTTTTACTTTGGCTAACCATTAATTTGTTTCTCTAGAGCCATGGACACTCTTACCGGGGTCTTTGGTTTCTTGCAAACTTACCACGCTATTTTATTTGACATGGTTCCAAATCACTCCAAAATGACTTATCATAACATTAATTTTATATTAATAATCCAAAATGTTCAAGGAACAAATGTTATGGGGAGACGACGGATCTATGGTCATTGCAACGAGATGAGGCACACTAACAGTGACAAGAATTACTACTGTAGCAGAAAGAGCTTGGCTATGGTTATACATGTTGACATGAGATAATTAAGAAGGCAACGACAAGAGAGATAATTGTGACGACTTGAGAAAAAAAAAAGCATATTATATGTGTGCGTTTATGCGTGTGTGTAATGCATCACATGATGAGAGGAAGGTGAAAAAAATAAAACCATCACATAAGGGGTAAGAGTGTGACGACCAATTAAGATATGGTACCAAAAGAGATGAAAAGGTATATAAAGAACATACAATCGGAAAAAAACCATAAACTCTAAATTTTAATTAAGAAATATTTGTGGCGGCAAATGATGGTGATGAATAAGGCCATAGCCGCAATGGCAAGAGGAATTTAGAGCTAGGGATGCATGACTTACTACTACGAATTAATGTAGGAACTACGAGTGGGCGTAATAATAAAAAAAAGAGAGAATTACACAGATTGTCCTTTAGTTATACATGAAATTGCATCCTATGTCCTTTTTTCAAATTTTTAACTCCTTATGTCCTTTGTTTTATACACTTGTTGCACCCTATGTCCTTTAGACCAAACCCAGTTAAATAACTCAGTTAAGTTGGTCATGTGCCCCTCATGTGAGGGGCAATCCTGTCTTTTCACCCTCAAAAGGACAATCTGTGTAGTAGTAGTAGTAGTAATAATAATAATAATAATAATAATAATAATAATAATAATAACAACATTTTAAAAAAAAACTTTATTGATTTTTATACAATTATTTTACTTTTTTATTGTTGATAATGATAGGCATTTTTAGTCCAAAAGCTCCAATCACTCCAAGACTACGAAGGACATGCTGATAACTTCATATGTTCACTAATTCCAGGAGCACCCTTTTCACAATATGAGTACATACCAGGTTTAAAAATCTTAAACATGTTTATTATTATCTCTCTCACTCTCTCTCTAAAATACACACACACATTGTCTCTCTCTCTCTCTAAAAAACAAAAGGAGCATATCATTTGATCAGATCGATGAACAGATGCATATGACTCAGGGCTGAATATGGATCTGATTTAGGGGCGGTTCGACGATGAAGATGGATCTGATTCAGGGGTGGTTCGACGTTGGGGTGGTTTTCAGTTGTGGTTCGACGATGAAGATGGATCTAGTGATGGTAACAGGGGGGGTGATGGTGGGTTTTCAATTGTGGTTCGACGATGAAGATGGATCGGCGATGAAGAAGATGTATCGTAGGTGGTTCTTCGAAGGTGGTGATGGTGGTCCAGGTGATGAAGAAGATGGATCTTAGGTGATTATTATTACCGGGTAAGGGTGCCAGTTTCGAATCTGAATCGAGGAGGAAGACACTTACCAGTTGAAGTGAAGTTCACCGGAGAAGGAAGGTCCACCGGCGCCGGCGCCAGTACCGGCCGGCGACCTCTAACCAGGGCCTTTCTACAACACACACATGTGTGTGTGTTCGGTGATATGCAGAGACAAAGGGAGAGGGGAAGGGTTTTTTTAGGTTGAAGCAATTAGAGGGTGTTTGGTTATAGGGATAAAACTTACAATCAGGGATGTTTGGTTACGGGTTTAACAGCAGAATATGGAATGTTTGACACAGATTTAATAGAAGATATGGAGCGTTTGGCTGCAGATTAGGAATTTATAAATTATATGAAAAGACAGATTTGCCCCTCACATGAGGGGCACGTGACCCATTTAACCGAGATTTTTAACTGGGTTTGGCCTAAAGGACATAGGGTGTAACAACTGTATAAAATAAAGGACATAAGGAGTTAAAAATTTGAAAAAAGGACATAGGATGCAATTTCATGTATAACTAAAGGACAATCTGTGTAATTTTCTCTAAAAAAAACTATGGTAAAACCTATTTTTTTAATATATAGATGGGTATAAGATACATGGGAAAGAGAAAAAAATGAAAATAACATCCCTAAAACTCTAATATCATATAGAATGCTCAAACCTCTGTCAGTATTGTCAGTATTATGTATTACATGTTTCTAAGGCCACAAGTGGCTGGCCAAATTTTGTACCCCCGCCACATGGAAGTATTCTATTGACTCAGCCAAAAAGAGAGGGAATTTACGTCCAAACCAAATTTAGATAAAAAAACGTCCCGGAGGGCGGTGTGGGGCGCAAATAGGGCACGAATGGGGGCATTTCACGCTCTTTCATTTCTCCACTACGAATGGTATAACAACAAAGTAATTCTATACATTTAACTTGCAGCATTTGAAATCTTCACACTTATATGATAGAGATGACATAACTTACCAACACACTATGAACCTTAACGACATCATTATATACTAGTGGGGGACTTGCGCGTTGCGACAGAATCAACAATAAAGGGCAAAAGCATAATTCAAAAATAATGTAATACTTTTTGGTTGGTTAGAGTATTGGAACACTACCACACTTATGTTTAATGAAAACATATAATGTAAATAAAAATAGTAATGAAAACATATAATGTAAATAAAAATAGTAATAGTAATGTAGAAAAAAATAGTCAGACATAATAAAAACAAAAATTAGAAACAAAAAGGAAACATAGCACAACTTCGAGGGTGTTTGGGTAAATTTTTTAAGACCTCCTTATAACTTTTTACAAAAAGTTGTAAGGAGTTTTGAAAAATCACACTCCTGTTACTTTTCAAAAACTCATTTTTCATGTTTTAAAAACTCATAAGTAAAAACTAAAAGTCACATTTCTCAAACATTTATTAACTTATCAACTTTTAGAAAAGTAGTAAGTTATAAAGTGGAAATAAAGAGAGCCAAACATGATCTTCATATTAAACAACAAACTGCACATAGTTCATAAAAAACATGTCAAAATTGATGTCAGGACAATACATCACTGGATATATATTAAATAATTAACAGTATTAGGTGAATAATAACATAGATACATGTAAACATTAGGCAAAAGAATTGATGTATACGACACAGAAAAGAAAACAAAATCATCGACAGAATGAGACACAAATTTCGACTGTAGAATATTATTTCGTAAAAGTAAATAAAAAAGTATTTTGGATATTTTGCTTTTCAGAGATAAGCAAGTTATATGTGTAGTTATTTTTAACCAAACCCTAAAATTACATTTCATACGCAAACACGATATACTCACACACATATTATGGACGTGCATGCCACATAATAGATTATACACATATTGAGTATGTTAAATGCACACAATCATGCATACCCATATATACTTTAACACACACACACAAATGTAACCAAAACAAACAACACTAACACAAACACGTAATATATATATATATATATATATATATATATATATATATATATATATATAGTTTCAGAGTAAAATAATTCATTCTCCCTTCTGCTTCATTAGATATGTCTCACTTTCCACGAAGTGATACCATATAATGTAATATAATATTTGTAGTATTATATACTCTGTAGAAAATATTAAAACATCGAAACACGGATGGTTTAGGAAAGACCCTGCTCATTTCCATCGAATGAATGGAAACATCATTTGACTATAGGTTGTTGAAACATAATTTATTTATAAAATGGATTCGAAAACTACTCTAATTTTTCTTTGAAAATCGAGATAGAGGTTGGGTCATTACATTGGATTCAATTTAAGATATCAAGTGACTGTTGGATTCGTCAAAAAAGCAATGGCGAGGTGGTGGTTCCAACCCGAGTTTTGACGAAGGTATTAAATGCTACAGTAATAAAATCAAAGAGGGTGGAGAGTGGCAGTGGTTGTAGGTAACCAACCAGATGGTGTGCGGCGCAGATTCTGGTTCGTAGAGGAAAGGTGGTGAAACTGTGATGAAGTTCTTTCGCCGACAAGTTTGGCGGTGGTTCCAAGGTTATGATTCAGAATCGTGCTTAGAATTTGTGATTATTTAAGTTATAGATCACATTGATTAAGATTATTTAATAGCCTTAATAACAAATTAGGATTTTGATTTCAAAACGGTTTCACACTTTCTTCCCCTTGCAAAACCTTTCTTATTCATAAGGGTTCGATCTTTTAAGGACCATAAATTCACCATTAAATTTTGCAAAACTTTTCATACACATAGAGCTTCAAATCTTTAATGATCATAAACTCGACACTAAATATAGTTTTTCAATTCATTCGGGGCTATGACAACCTTTAGATCACGATAAAACAACCTATCAAATTATGGGAAACTTCAAATGATATTTCCATTTATTCGATGGAAATGAGCAGGGTCTTTCCTAAACCATCCGTATTTCAATGTTTTAATATTTTCTACAGACACTACTAGAAAAAAGGCCTTTCTTGACATGCAATGCGTGTCAAGAAAGGGGTCTGATGACAAGAAAAAAAAACGTCAAGGATGGCGGTGTCATAAATTTAATATGACATATTTTTGTGTGTCATCTGTTTATGACACACATTTATGACAGCATTTATTGACATACGTTATGACACTTTTTTTATGACAGTTTTTGTTGACATTTTTTCAACACATATTATGACAGAATTTTATGACATTCTTTTGCGTGTCATAAATTTATTAATTTTACATATATACCCTCCTGGATTTATAGCTATTTTAATATATGCAAAATAATTAGCAAATTAATAACAAAAACATCATTTCATTAAATAATCCGAGACGTTTAACGTTTACAAAAATATTGTATTGACATTACATTGCCTTCAAACAAAAAAGTTTGGATCATTTGAAAATAAATGTTGCGGCGTAGCCTGACCATTCTTCGCGAATGGCATCCATGTCTTCATCCCCGTAATGATCCGCTCCTCCCCCGACCTGAGACAACAATAAAATTAATACATTAATTGAGGCCGGCTAATTATTTTACATAAATCATAACACATCGCTACATTTATTTTGCCATAACTTACATTGCCCAATATTTCGACTCCTCCTTGCACTATCTCTTTCATGAATTTCATGACGTAAAATCCACATTCTGTGCTTCCCGGCAGGCATGGACACTACACATTAAAAAAATAAGAAAAAAATTATTTTACATAAAGCATTTTGATGTATGGATATGTCTAAAGAACACACTTATGCGCGTTTGGAACAGATTAACAAAGCCAAAACATTTTTCATATCAATTGGCGTATGACACTGAAACAAGCTACTGATGCGCGTTTGGAATAGATTAACAGACTGAACAGGACACATATGACAGATTGTTGCTGGACACATGTATGATCAATTAGCAATGACAAGAACACACTTATATTTGTAAGGCTCACACGTATGAAACTGAACTGAAAGGCTGGACACGTATGAATCAGAAGACTGCACACGTATCACATCAATGGAACAACACACACGTATCAGATTAATGGACCAACACATATGTGAATGGAACACGTATGAGATGATAAAGATACATGTATGAAGCTTAATACTCACACGTATGAAGATTCAATTGAAGGACACGTATGAAAATAGCAGAAACAGATCCAAACACAGCTGATTTATAGGCAAAAGGCACGCATATGTAAATATATCAGAACAGAATCAGATAACTTCAGCACGGTTTAAACACACATAAGAAATGATCAGATGTGTGTGCAGACCACAAATTGTAACACGAATCAGACCAGATTACCAGGTGCAGAAACACGTATGAAACAAACACTTATGATTATAAATGAACAAAGGGGACACATACATATCAGAACTAAAACAACACACGTATGAATGTTCAGCTGATAAGACACGCGTATGTAGCAGCTTTGAATCACACGTATGACAGCAGATAAAAATGTACACGTATGATCAGCAACACTTATCAAGGTTCAGCAAAACGGACAAGTATCAGGGAATAAATGTAACGTATGAATAATCATGATTAGAGAAAGAATATCAGTCAAAAATGTACACGTATGATTAGCAAAACTTATAATCTGGATTCTGGACAATATCAAAACAACCTAAACATGTCTAGAACTGCTAAACAAGCCTGGAATTATATATAAACAACCTAAAGTAGCCTAAACAACCCTAAAACATGTCTAGAACCCCTAAAAATGGTATTTTTATACTATATATAATTTTTTAAATAACAACGGCGTCATATACGTGATGCGCGCGCATCACGCATCGGCTAATGGGATCAAAACGCATCGCGCATTTTTATCCAAGCAATAACCCGATCTGGATTGCCCTGATCCTGAACCACGGTATGCTGGCCAGCAGCATGCATACCCAATAATCTTTTCAAATCACTTACTCTTGGTGAAGACTGATTAACACCAACAAACTGACCCGCTTGTTGCAGGCCCTTTTGCACACCCGACTCTTGAACAAAATCAGAATTCTCAGGCTGATTTGGAGCACCAGAAGCAATGCCACCAGATTTGCGAGAATCTAAGCCTCAAATATTACTTTTAAGTGTGTTAGCTGTTGTTGTGACTGCAAAGCATCATCTAAACATGGGTGTAACACTTGTTTGATTACAATAATACGTTCACGCTAGTTAAGGTACATAGGCAACTATGAATGAATAGATTTTAGAAAACCTCTATGCTTGATTGGTGTTACATCATTCTGATAGGGAAAGCACTAGATTTTTTGTAAGCTTTAAACTTATATTGTCAAAAGCGTACAAGCACACGCCTAGGCGCGGAAGCGCTGAGAATTAAAAGGCAAGATTTCAGGCTCTAAGGCGCAGGTTCAGGGGGACTTTCCGGCTAAATTTCAGCCAGAAATGATTTAAAAAAAAAACTAAATAAGGTTTGAAGCAGCCTAAATAAGCCTAGACTAGCCCTAAACAAGCCTAAACATGATTAAGTACTCACCACAGTGTTGACCCAATTGAGTTTAACCTTGCCGGTACCACTTTGTGCAGCATAAACGACCATTGCCCTATTAAAAAACAAGAATAATAGTAAAGCATTAACGCAACTTCGAGCAAACTATTTTTTTTCCAAAACAACACATATTTGGTTACTATTCGAGCAAATTACTTACATATCAATAATTTGTTTTAACTGCTCAAGAAAACTGATAGGCCTTAACGAGTCAAGGTAATAACATGTAGCTTTTCTCATGTCAAGTACTGCTAACACCCAATGATTTCTACAAAAACAAAAATGTAATTCAGTGAAATTCAGTCAAAAAACGAACAATTATCTAAAAGGGAAATCAAACCCAGGGTTATATGGCAAAAGGATGATGTCCCTGTTCTTTCTCTTCAACAAACGATCTACAATCGCTCTACTTGCATCCTCGCTATGTTTTGATTTGGGTTTTCCGTCCATCGGCGAGATTGTAGCGGGGTTCACAAAACAAACTCGATTATTAGAAAATTTCCTAACTTTTATTTGCGAATCCAAGTACCTGTTACACATACAAAAAACAAATCAATAAAATAAATTAAATAATTGTTTGTATTTAAAGTAAATTTAGGTACTTACATAATGTAAGAACAGATTACAGCACCGGACAACTGATCAATTGTATAAACGGCTTCAAAATCATCCCAATTTATATATGTGAAACTATCATGCCCAAAAATATCCTCATCAAACGGCAGTCTTATAGTATCCTCCTTATTAAGCGACCCATCAACCACGTGTGCGGCCATCTTCAAAGCTCCGCTTCCGTCCATTCTAACTCTTTCCTTCCTTTTCGCTCTAGTCATCATTTTTCTTCCCACCTTCGGAATAATTTGTCTTTTGGCTTTGGTTTCTTTCTTGCTTTGTCCTTTGTTTTTAAATTCTTTTTTATTTTCTCTTTTGTTTTCCTCATCCACAACTTCTTTTTTTCCCCCTTTTTCAACAGCTTCTTTTACAGTTTTTCTTTTTGTTTCCGCATGATCAACTTCTTTCAGTTTCTTTTCTTTGTCAGCAGCTTCTTGTTTTTTGTTTATATTTACCTGTTTTATCTTTTTCTTCGCCACCGCTTTTTCCTACAAAAAAAATATAAACAATATCACTTCTATCCATGCATTAAATCTATGTAAATAACATTACCAAGTCGGAGTAATGAATGATAAGATGTCTCGGCCAACTTAATACATGCCCAACAGCTTCTTCGACCTTCTCAACAAGCTCCTCTTCAAGTGGAACAGGTACTTTAGCTTCTTTTTGTAGAGCTACGTCCACATAAACCTTAGCAAACTCTTCTTCGCATGTATCATTGATTATTGTTCCTTTGGCGACAATATTTGAGGGAACCTCGACCGCCAGAAAGCATGTATCATCCTACATATATATATATATATATATATATATATATATATATATATATATATATATATATATATATATATATATATATAGGGGTCAGCAAACAGAACTTATGTTAACGCAATGAAATAAACAGAACTTACATATATATATATATATAAAAGCTAGACTGGAAAAAACAAATTTGTCACAGTTTTGGAGAGACTGATTAACACCAACAAACTGACCCGTTTGTTGCAGGCCCTTTTGCACACCCAACTCTTGAACAAAATCAGAATTCTCAGGCTGATTTGGAGCACCAGAAGCAGTGCCACCAGCTTGTTTGATTACAATAATACGTTCACGCTAGTTAAGGTACATAGGCAACTATGAATGAATAGATTTTAGAGAACCTCTATGCTTGATTGGTGTTACATCATTCTGATAGGGAAAGCACTAGATTTTTTGTAAGCTTTAAACCTATGTTGTCAAAAGCGTACAAGCACACGCCTAGGCGCGGAAGCGCTGAGAATTAAAAGGCAAGATTTCAGGCTCTAAGAGGCAATTCAGGTTCGGGGGACTAGGTTCACTCAATGTTGAACATATTAACAGTCACTTATAATAAAGATCAAGATTCAAGACTTACCACTTGTTCTTCAGGTGCGTCGTCTTCAACATCTTCATTGTCCCAAAATTGGCAACTTCCAGCTTCAGACGCGTAAGTCGCTCCTCTTTTCAATTTATCTACCTCCTCTTCAAGTTTGTTGAAGCGTTGATCAAACTTCTGTTTCTCCTTGTCCAAATAATGCTTAACGGTCTTGGGTAGATAAAAATATTGCCGAGGCGTCACAAATCTTCCCACTCCGCGCACATGCCCACGTGGTTCCTGTAACACCCCAACCGATGGCGGAATCATCGAGGTGCCACGTAGTGACGATTGTTCAATAGCTCATGGACTAAAGTGTAAATTTAGATACATTGATTAAATAGTTTATTACAATGAAATAAAATACAACAAGTCTAAATGTCAACTAAACTGAAATACAATGAATCAAAATCTAAATATAAATCCGAAAGCTTAAAGAATGCATCTCAAAATAACCTGAAACATGTACAAAATAATTTGGTCAATACAAAAATTGTATTGGTGAGCATACCCTGTTTTGAATACATAAGTAAAGAAAAGTGTTTAGCAATTCATGTGCGGTACCATTTGCAATGATGTAATAAGTAATATCCGTTCAAAATCAACCCTATGAAAGGAAATATATATAGTATGCGCTAGTAGTAATGAAATACATAGCAATGACAAGGACTCTCAACAGAGTCACAAGGGTATATACCATAGTACTATTCATTGAAATGCCAGGCCCTCAAAGGTTAATGATTTTGACAAGTCATAGACACACAAATTAACATAACGCAAACTCACATGAGAATTGCATTTAGTGAAAGAGTAACATTTAGTCATAGTGTACATGAATAGCCCCAAAAGAGTAAAAACATGAAAAGGGGAAAGATATACTCACATTGATTTTGATGAGCTGGTGAAAATTCGACGCGAATCAATGAATCATGATTGCGCACCTAATTAAATGTGATGATTTAGTATCTATAGATACAATGTCACTTTTGATTTACGTATGAGTTATACTTCATTTAGAATGAAATCTAGATTTATGATATTTAGAAAACTTGTCTAAACCTGAAACTTAGATTTTTATAGAACATATATTTTGCTTGGTACGTAACCATTAGTATAGTCAATATCATCTATATTGGATTTGTATTGCAATACCAATATTTTTATTTACTTGAAAGCGAAAATTTTATATTTAAAACATTTGTATCTTAGTCTTAAAAAAAATCAAAAAGGAATTATGCAAATTATGACGTTGGTACTAAAGGGGTTAAAGATGATATATTATTATTATTACTATTATTATTATTCAAAACTTGTATATCCACATCATGTAAGTCTTAATAGGATTATTATGAAAGTGCCTTCAATCCTATTTTGATGATGGATCATTTATACGTGATGATCCATAAGTCTAAATTAACAATTTAAGATAAAAGGATTTAGCTAAAAGAACTTACAGTAAGTAACTTTGATGTTGGTTTTATATTGTTTCATATAAAATTCCTTATGATAAAAGATCTTTTAAGAAAACAAAAAGATAACAAAAGAATTAAGAAGATGGTTTCTTTTTCTTTGTGACCGTTGACTATCCAACAAAAACATTTGCAATTATCCTAATTAAGTTCCTTCTCTTATTTTCAATCTGTTATTACAAGAGTACCTCACTCCAAATTCTATTTTTTTTTTGTTCCATTTACCAAACAAACCGACAAGTGAAAAACGTAAAGGAAACACGATAGTCATTACCTTCTTTGATCGGAGAAGGATTCGACTCGCCGTGATGACCAACGGTTGTGTTACGAGATAGTTGTTGTGCTTGACGGTTGGTAGGAGAATAGGGATGGTTGTGGTGGCTTCGGTGGTGAAGCGAATGCCGGCGGTAGACAGGAAACCGAGTAGGGTGGTCGATGAAGATGGCTGAAACCGGCATGGGTTCCACGTGTTTTTGATTGCTAAAGGACGGTTGTCGGTACCACAAAACGAAACGGGGATATGGGTTTTTAAGCACAATCGGGAGTTTAAGATTCGAAACGTTTTGCATGGTAATTATTAGCTTTGATTACGTGATTAAATCAAACCTTATTGGATTAAATCATTGACTTTGAATACGTTGATATCGGTTACGAAAAATTTGTTGGCCAATTCATTAGTCCAGTTGCAATTTCAGCATGATGAAGATGATTATAAAGTTTATTTTGTAAAAAAAAAAAAATTCCATTTAGCCCCTTGACTAACTCATTTAACTTGGTTAATATTATGAATAACTTGGTAGAAATTTCTTTTATAAATTTAACTAAACTCACTAAAGTTTTAAACTTAAAATTTTTATAAAATCCATTCCAAATAACGTTTCAATATACGCCTTTGAATAAAACATAGACACGATCAATAATACATGCAAATGATAAACATTGAGTTTGATCTTTTATTAAATTTGAAAACGACAAAACTTACAGGGACTAAAATAGAAACATTTGTATATAAGAAGGACCATAATTGACAATCTGCTAAAAGATGAGGGTGACGGATGTCACAGTTCCTTTGTACCTAGGGCCTCCGCAAGCACATCACGTGCACCACCTGTAACTTCTCTGCCTCCAGAATTCATCAACTCATCCTAAACGTGAAAACCAATTCATGAAACATTTAGTAAGAAAATCAAACTTTGGAATGATGACAACTATTAGCTAATCATGTGATACAATAATTCAATGATGTTCGGTTTAAGTGAGAAAAAACTTACAATTTTATCTACAACCACTTGTACATCTTTGTCATAACCTCCCGACTTCAAAACTCGCGCTTTTTTCCACAATGTTGCCCTGTTAATCTCCTCTTCTGTCTTGCCGGTTTCTTGCATCTGAATTATCAATAACAACAAAAGTAAGTTTAACATTAAATTAATACAAGTAAACGATATTTAATTAATTCAATTCATACAATCTCAGCTTTGAGTTTTGCATAGCCCTTTCGGCTCAAATGATGATTGTATTTATTTTGTGCACGGATTTCCTTAGCTTTTCTACTTTTCTCCTGCATTAGAAATATCAAAGATTTAATGGTCAAAAGTTGCCTAAGCATAATTCAAAACTTCTTGTATAAACAAAAACTTATAAAACAATTAACAAACCTCCCACTCTTTGATAATTCTCTGTGACACAAAAACTTTCCATTCACTTTTTTGGATGGACGGATACCTTCGAGGAGGATCAAATAAATTATTCCTAGCCACAGGGTCATCTTTCTGTACCTCAATATAATCCCTGTATAGACTATGTTTATGATTTCTCCACTTGTCCCCAATTGATTGGAGAGTTTGCTTTCGGCTCTTTGGATCAACTGTATAATTGGCCTGAAACATAGAATATAAATTATTATTTTCAATAAAAAAGAAATAATTACTAATTTGAAGTTAAAGATTAGATGTTAGACTTACCAAAACATATTGCCATAATTCTTCCTTTGTATCCTTACTAACGTGCGGCCAAGAGTCATATGTTATAGGAATCATACTTCTTGCTAGCATTCCCTCAAAAGTAGCTAGATCGGTTGATTCGTCTCCAATTGGGACACCTTCGGCATTGTAAGTGATTACAGGTTTCCCTTTATACTTTCTTTTCTTCATCATCGTCACACCTCTTTGTGATGGGACAGGTTCTGCATCATTATCCGAACCAGAATTCGGTTCCATGTCACACAAAAAGAAACTGTTTCAACATGATTCAAAGACAAATTAAGTAATAAGAAACAAAATTCAGCTAATTGTTCCTTTCACATGCGCTTATGACAATATTATCAGATTCATCACGATCAAAAGCATAAGTAAGTAATAGAAACACATAAGTAAATCACAATATTATCAAATTCCAACACTTGAGACAGATTTAAAGACATAAAATAATTTAAATAAAAACACAAAATCTAAAGTTTAAACTAATATGCCCTCGCCATCTAGGCGCCTACACGAAAAATCATCATCAAGGTCTACTAAAGCGGAGTCTTGCGTAACATCAACAGCGGCATCAAATTCCAACATATCATCAGGTGCATCACTTGTTGCATACTTGTACATCTTATGTGGCGTGAAGCCAACAACACACAAATTATCATCTTGTTGATCTTGAACATAAAAAACTTGTTTGGCTTGACTAGCTAATATGAAGCGTTCAGACTGATGACCAAGCCTATCAAGGTTAACCACGGTGAATCCAAAATCATCCTTTTTTTACTCCACGACTATCAACCCAATCACACATGAAAACAGGAACGGTAAACATGCGATAATCAAGATCCCATATCTCCTTTATACGACCAAAGTAAGTAACAGTGCCATACACAGGACTGGAGTCTTTTGCACTAGCAATCTGCATAGCATGTGCAACTATAGATACTCCACTACATTGAGTTACTTTAGATTCATCTCTAGAAGTTGTATGGAACTGATACTCATTTATAGCAAAACCGCTATATTTATTAACAACAAATCTTGGCCCTTTCGCTAACCAACGAACATTGGCACAGATATCTTCCCCGCCAGCCAAACGTTTTTCAACCTATTGTAAAAAAAATTAATGTAATTCACACAAAATTACTAAAAATATTGTAATTTATAACAAACTTTAAGAAAGTAGACCTCGTTCTTAAGCCAGCTAATAAATGTTCGACTGTGTTGGTTTTGCAACCATGTACTGTTTCGAGAGGCGCGGGGGTTGAGATTCTTCAATTCCGACATATGTTGCCTGAATTATAGTTGATGTTAGAAGAAGCCTTATGTATAAGATACAATACAAAGTGTATACGGTTTTATGTCATGCTTACTCTATATACGGCTCCATAACAGCAGTGTTTCTTAATACATAAAGATGAGCTTGATCAAGTAGTTGAGGATCCACAGCCTCGATTGTAGCCCGCGATAAAGGCCTGCCGGTGCGGATTCTTTCATCAACATGTTCATAAGGATTGCCAATTGATTTCATGTATTTCAAGTAACCCGAGCAAAACTCTAAGGCTTCCTCTGCCACATAATATTCTGCAATGCAACCCTCGGGTCGATAATGATTTCGTACATACCCTTTGAGTGTTTTCATGTATCTCTCAAATGGGTACATCCACCTAAAATGAACCGGGCCACATAACCTCACTTCTCTAACTAAATGCACCATTAAGTGAATCATGACATCAAAAACGATGGGGGGAATACTTCTCTAACAAGCACAAAGTTAATACGATGTCACTTTGCAACTTGCCTAGCTTACTAACATCAACAACTTTACTACACAACTTATTGAAAAAATGACACAAGCTTATAATTGTTTTCCTCACTTTCTCGTGTAACACCCCCTTGATTGCAAAAGGAAGAAGTTGTTGCATCAGTACATGACACTCGTTAGACTTCAAACCATTCATCTTTGAAACATCATCAGACACGAGATTCTTGAAATTGGAACAATACCCATCAGGCACTTTTATGTTAGACAAGGTATTGTAAAATTTATGTTTTTCTGAGGTGTTCAATGTGTAGCATGCAGGCGGAAGCAAAAGTCGTTTCCCTTTTTGTTGAGGTTGTAGTTTAGGCTTAATGCCCAACTCCTCAAGATCTTGTCGTGCATTTAACCCATCCTTCGTCTTGTGAGGCAAATTCAACAAGGTTCCGTAAACACTCTCACACACATTTTTTTCTATGTGCATAACATCCAATTGATGACGAACAAGCAACTTCTTCCAATATTCAAGTTAAAAAAAATCGATTTTTTATGCCACAATTTAGCCCTCTCATCGATACTTTCTTTTTCCTTCTTTGGCGTCTTCTTCTTTAATGTTTCCATCTTTGACTTTACCTTCTTTAACTTTGCCTTCTTTGACTTCTCTTTTTTTTGGCCTTTTCTTCTTACCCCATGTATTCTTAAACCCCTCCAAATAGTTGTAAATATCTTCACTTGATAATGGGTTTTTTACAACATCGTTTTCTTGTAAATTGTTGAAATCTTTTTTCCTTTTACGAAAAGGATGATTAATTGGGAGAAATCTTCTATGCCCGAGAAAGCATACTTTTTTGGACTTTGGCAACCATTGTGAACAAGTATTCTCTGAACATATTGGACAAGCATAATAACCTTTGGTAACACAACCCGAAAGATTACCATACGCGGGAAAGTCATTTATAGTCCAAAGTAATACTGCCCTTAGATTGAAGTATTCTTTCTTGTAGGCATCATATGTCTCAACGCCAGTTTCCCACAAGATTTTTAGATCTTCAATCAATGGTGCCAAGTAGACATCAATATTGTTACCAGGTTGACTTGGCCCTGATATCAATAGAGTCAACATCATGAATTTTCTTGACATGCACAAATGAGAAGGTAGATTATAAGTTATTAGGATAACCGGCCAACAGCTATGCTTGGAACTTAATGACTTGTGAGGATTGATTCCATCAGCGGACAACGCTAATCTAAGATTCCGATTCTCCTTCCCGAATTCTTTCCACGTGTTGTCAACAAGCTTCCAAGAGGGGGAATCGCGGGGATGAGTTAGCTTGCCATTATTGGCCCTACCTTGTGCATGCCACGTTAAGTCATGTGCAGTTTCGGGTGATGAAAACATTCTTCTAAATCTATGGATCGGGGGAAAGTACCACAAAACTTTTATAGGCACGTTTTTTGTATTCTTCTTCCGACGAGATGCGCCACAAGTTGGACACCGATAAGCATCCTTATGTTCTTTCCAAAATAGAACACAATCGTTTTCACATGCATGACTCTTTTCATATTGTAGACCTACTCCTTTTAGCAACTTCTTGGCCTCATATATCGAGCTAGGAATTGCATTGTTTGATTGTAAGATATCTTTTAGGACACCCAACAATGAATCAAAACTAGCATCAGACCACCCAAATTGACCCTTTAAATGTTGGAATTTCAATAATCCACTAAGTGCATTATACTTTGACCCTACGTAAAGTGGCTTATCACACTCTTCAAGTAGTGCTTGTAATGATTTGGGTTCTTTCTCTACATATGTAAAGGCATCATGTATCATCTCTTTTGTACAATCAAAGTCGGGAGGTCTTGATGTATTAGGGAAGTTAGAATCGAGGCTGGGATGTGTTTCTCCATGGAAAGACCAAACATTATAATTTTGAGAGAAACCACGGGCAAACAGATGATAACGCACATTATCAACTGACTGGTAAGAAAAATTAATACAATCTACACAAGGACATGGAATAGCATCTGCATTTGGATAAGTAGATTGCGCAAACTTTGAAAAAGCCTCAACACCCTCTTCATATGCATTTGATAATCTATCTGACGAAATCCACGATTTATCCATGACTTATGCAAAGATTATTACCTTCTGAAGAAAAAAAATTCCATATAAAACATGACCGAAACCGAAACATCCATAATGTATAGACAAACAAATTGAGCTTAAAATACCTAATTGAGCCTAAAATACCTACACAAACAGTAACATGCCTTTCAACCACCATATTAATATCAACATGTAAAAACAAACTAATTGAGCCTAAAATACCTAAAATAGGTCACAAACTGATGCTAACCACAATATAACAACAAACCGAATCTAGCAAGGAGATATCCAAACAGGTCAGAATTGGAACTTACCGAGCACAAATAGGTCAGAATTGTAACGAGCCGACGAGCAGGAACGAGCAGGAGCAGAACGAGCTGTAATGTTGATTTATCAATATCTTTCATCAATAAGAAACACTAACTAACATCATAATATGGAGTATTATCCCAATTAAAACCCTAAATAACGAATTAAAACTAAAAATAAACAACAAAAACAGGAGAGAGGATAGATACCCTGGTTAGGTTACATTCACGAGCAGGTTAGGTTAGGTCACAAATCAGGTTAGGGATGAACGAGCAGTGATGAAATCTGGTTAGGTTACATTCACGAGCAGGGATGAAATCTGCAGGTTAGGGTTTCAGCATCTCTTTACGAATCAGGGATGAAATCTGCAGGTTAGGGTTACATTCACGCTTTCTGATACATGCTTTCTGATACACGCTTTCTGATACACGATGCTGGATGAAATGTGCTGAAATCAAGTTGGATTTAGTCTTTTCATAGCCCTTTCAGAAAGCTTTCTACAGGTTAGGGTTACATATACGAATCAGGGATGAAAGCTTTCTTGATACACGATGTTGGATGAAAGCTTTCTGATATATTTATGTTCTGCTGGAAGGGATGAAATCAACGAGCGGAGAAGGGATGAAAATCAACGATGCTGGATGAATCAGGGATGAAAGCTTTCTTGTTTAATTTGAGAGAGAGAAGGGAAGGTTTTAGGTGAGGGGTTTGATTAATTTGAGAGAGAAGGGGAAGGTTATGGAAAAACGCGCGGGATTGAAAACTTTTGAGATTTTGGGCGACAAAAATCATGACACGCGATTTCAAAACTGTCATGTTTTTTTATTTTATGACGGTAAATTATTGACACGCGTAAAAAAAATCAAGAAATTATCACTTTTTTCCAAAGATGACATTTTTTTTTATGACATGCACTTTTGCATGTCATAAAATGTGGCATGTCATAAAAAAAGTGTCAAGGAAAGCCTATTTTCTAGTAGTGAGAGTATAAATCTTGTTTCATTTTCATTTATGTAATAGCATATATCTAATGTATTGCTTTATATAATACTACAAATATTATATTATATAATATTGTATCACTTCGTGGAAAGTGAGACATTAAATTAAATAAATAAATATAAGAAAATACACATTTTTAAGATACTTAAAGGAATAGAGTTATTTAGTTTAGATTTTTCTACTATAACTTTTCAACTTCTCTTACCAATTAATTGTATTTAACAATACTTTATTTATCAATTTATTTTGCTTATTAATTCATATATCAATTTAATACTCATATAGAATGACCCTTTTGCCCCTTAATAACTCTATTATTATTTATTAATAACAATATATTAGTTATAGTAATTACTTAAATTTTGTTGGTATCCTTTTAATCACTGTAATAGTAGAATGATGATTATTACAATGAAACCTAGTTTAATAATATCTTCTAGGTAAAGTCATTAAAATGAACCATAACTAATATATTGTTATTAATAAATGTAAAAATGTACATGGACACGAATTTCATAATAATCCATAATCTTTACATAAAACAATTCAATTAAAAATTAACCGAAAACCAAAAAGAAGGCATTGATTCTTTTTCGCATCAAAGAGTTTCACTATAGGAAGTAACTGGTGTATCGAGTATTATTAGTTGTCAAGCCTTGACCAAGAATCCTTCGATTATTGACTTTTTGAACTAAATGCGTAAATGTATGACCTGTAGTTTTGGTCATGTTGGCAGGGGTAAAGTTGTCATTTCACAAATAATAATTGAACACGTGAGTGAATAACAGGGAATGAATGAATGGTGGACAGCCAGATAGGTGGCGGAGCGTGAGTTGAAGAGAAGATGTTAAGCGTGGACCCATCTACAGAAACGTGTTGACGAGCCTCACGTGTAATTTGGTTATAACCCATTTGCATCCTTTTTTATTATTAATTTTATTATTGGCTTTTGATTAAATATCTACAATTAACTTTTTAATAATATATTATTTTTTAAGGGCCAATAATTAGACCCCTATAAAATATGAACAAATAAGATATCCATATACCAATGATCTCTAGCACAGTTAGTTAGAGAGTTTCTGTCCAGGTTTGGTCTCAGGTTTAATTCCCACGTTCCACCGAAAAAATAACTGTTGGGTTTGTAAGGAGAAACCCGTGTGGTTTCTATGGGATTCGATCTTGAGTAGTGGTCGCTTTGCAATACGGGATTTACCCATAAAACACTACTATCCAAAAAAAAAAAAAAATAAGATATCTATATTTAAAATATTATAAACCTTTAATTAACTTATATAAATTGTTAAGCAACTAGTATCAGAGTGCGCGCTTCGCAGCAGAATCATAGGAGTGTGTTGACGCTAATATATTTATTATATGATATATCAATGACTTATTATAGACCATGTATGTTTTAATCTAAATAATAGTGAAAATAAACAATCAAGATGCTTAAATAAATCCGTCTAAAGTTAAAGTTAGCATAAGATAGATAAAAAATATAATTAAAGTTGTTACTTTAGTATATTGAAGAGTTAATATAGACCATGTAAGTTTAACTTAAACGGCGATAAAAATAACAAGCAATATGGTGAAATAAAATGTATAGAGTTAAAAGTTATTAATTTCTATATCTTTTTTAAAAATATGTATAATATATAAGTTATTAATTTAATAAAAAAACTTTACAACAACAACAACAACCTTACCCAGTAAATTCCACAATTAGCAAAGCTAAGAGTAGGGTCTGGGGAGGGTGAGATGTAGGCAAACCTTACCCCTATCCTTGCAGATAGAGAGGCTGCTTCCAGAGAGACCTCCGGCTCGACAACACATAATTGAAAAGCAAACAACACTCAAAAAAATTAATAAAGAACTAAATTTAGAGAAACATTGAGAGAGTCACGTAGTAAAACAAAGGTAGATATGTTATCATAAAACAACCAAATAAAACACCCAAATACAAGTCACCCTAATGACCTCCGACCAGATTAAGAAAAAGTCGAAGCTCCTATAACCACGCTACGATACAACCAAACATTCCCTAATAATCCTTAACCTTAATCTTGTGCTTCCACAAACCCCTATCCTCGACCATGTCCTCAGAGAGGTGCATCTCTATTAAATCCTTCCTAACCCGTTCATCCCAAGTCAATTTGGGTCTTCCTCTACACCTCTTTCCCTCTACAGTGAGGGTTTCCACTACTCTAACTGGGGCCGTCATTTGCCTCCTCTTCACATGCCCGTACCATCTTAATCTGCCTTCCTTTATCTTATCTGATATACTAGCTACCCCTAACTTTTTCCTAATAACATCATTTCTTATTCGGTCTATCCTAGTGTGCCCGCACATCCATCTTAGCATCCTCATTTCTGCTACCTCCATCTTGCGAGCTTGAGTCTTTTTGATCGCCCAACAATCTGTCCCATATAACATAGCAGGTCTCACTGCAACCCTATAGAATTTTCCCTTTAATTTAGTAGGGAACCTTTTGTCACATAAAACCCCACTGGCGGCCCTCCACCTACACCAACCAGCTTGTATGCGATGGGTGACATCACTATCAAGCTCTCCGTCCCTCTGAACAAATGATCCTAAGTACTTGAACTTAGTTGCCTGCGGGACAAGTTGACCTTCAATCGTAACTTGAGTATTTTCATCGTTACTTGCACCACTGAAACCACAATACACGTACTCAGTCTTAGAACGGCTAATCCTTAAGCCTTTTCCCTCTAAAGCTGCACGCCAACCCTCTAGCTTCTCATTTAGACTATGTTTGGACTCTACAACTAACACAATATCATCTGCAAAAAGCATGCACCGCGGCACTGTCTCCTGAATCGACTTGGACAGCTCATCCAAGACAACTGCAAAAAGGAACGGACTCAACGCAGAACCTTGGTGGAGTCCTACGCCCACGGGGAAGGAATCGGTATCACCTACAGGCGCGCGAACACTAGTTTTGGTCCTACCGTACATATCCTTAATTAAGTCTATATACCTCTCCCGGACCCCTCTACTCTCTAGACTGTCCCAAATCAGTTTACGTGGCACACTGTCATATGCCTTTTCAAGATCTATAAAGGCCATATGAAGATCCCGCTTTTTCTCCCTATACTTTTCCATCAACCTCCTAAGAATGTGTATTGCTTCCGTAGTTGACCGCCCTGGCATGAAACCTAATTGGTTTACCGTAACCCGAGTTTCTCTTCTAATTCTAGCTTCAATAATCCTTTCCCATAGTTTCATAGTGTGACTTAACAACTTAATACCTCTATAATTCCCACAACATTGTGCGTCTCCTTTGTTCTTATACAGAGGCATTATGACACTACTCCTCCACTGCTCTGGCATTTGTTTAGATTTGGAAATACAATTCAACAAAGTAGTTAACCATTGGACTCCTTCCTCTCCAAGACACTTCCACACCTCAATCGGTATGTTGTCTGGACCAACTGCCTTAGCTCTTCTCATCTTTCTGAGTGCAGACCTCACTTCTCCCCGCGTAATATTTCGACAGTAACAGTTATTCAGATGCCGCCTTTGTGTGATGGTGTTGTCATGTTCCTGTTGGTAAGCTCTCCCATCGTTGAAAAGATTGCAAAAATATGTTTGCCATCTTAGCTTAATGTCGTGTTGGTTTACTAGAATACGCCCATCTTCTCCCTTTATAAACTTCACCATCCCTAGATCTTGCCTCTTACGCTCCCTAGCTCTGGCGATCTTAAACATATCATGCTCCCCTTCTTTAGTTTCCAGTCGATCATACATCTCCTTATAGGCCGTGTTCTTTGCCTCAGTCACTGCCTTCTTTGCCTCCCTCTTGGCCTTTTTGTATCTTTCCTTAAGTGTGACACGTTCCCGATCGTCTGTGCACCTCAAAAGATCTCTAAAGCTATCATGCTTACCCCTAATTTTAGTCTGCACCTCCTCAGTCCACCACCAATATTCCTTATGCCCACTTGACTTTCCTGTTGTGACCCTTAAAGTCTCAGTCGCCACGTGGTTAATGATAGTCGCCATATTTTCCCACATCCGGTCCGCGCGTCCACTCAGTACAGTCGTTGTCTTTGATATGACCTTACCTTTAAACTCTGTAATTTTTTCGCCCTTAAGTTTCCCCAGCGAATCCTAGGTCGGATATTTCTCTCTCCTGCCACCAACTTCTCTCTTAGACCTATATCTGCAACCAACAAATGGTGTTGAGTCACCGTTGTCTCCCCAGGTATAACCTTACAGTCCTTCCACCAACGTCGATCTTCTCGTCTCATCAAGAGATAATCTATTTGCGTACTCCGCTCCCCACTTCTAAACGTAACCAAATGTGATTCTCTCTTCCTAAAGAACGAGTTTATAATACCCAACTCGTGAGCCACCGCAAATTCAAGAAGATCCCTACCAGGTTCGTTCCTAACACCAAAACCAAAAACCCCATGCACCAAGTTAAAACCATCGCTATCCTCGCCAATGTGCCCATTAAAATCACCTCCTATTAGTATTCTCTCCTGTCTAGGTATAGCCCTCACGACTACATCCAAGCAATCCCAAAACTCCCTTTTCTCCTGATCTCCTAGACCCACTTGTGGTGCATAAGCACACACCACCGCCACTACCTCCTCGCCTACTACTAATCTTAACACCATAATTCTATCGTTATGTCTTGTGACCTCAGCCACATTCTTGTGCAATTCCATAGCCACTAGAAAACCTACCCCATTATTTGACCCATTCGACCCTGAATATAGCAACTTGTAGCCATTGTATTCTCCCCCTTTATTACCCTTCCACCTAGTCTCCTGTAGACACGCTAACTGAACCCTACGCCTCTTAAGTGCATCTATCACCTCCAACAATTTACCATTTAGAGTTCCTACATTCCAAGAGGCCACACGTAAATTATACCCCCTATCCCTTCCCCTACAAGCACCCCTCGTCCTCGGACATGAACTCAAGGAAAAATCACGATAACCACTCACAATCACATATTACACTAAAGATTATTATATTTTCTTCCTATTCCACTCACAACCATTTTCTAAAAATATTGAAAAGAAAATACAAGAATACTATTTTCTCCAAAATATTCCTAAATATACCGATAAACAGTAGGTTCCTCATTTTCTCCACTCACAACCTCATAAAAATTGTAACTATATTTTGTACTTTAGAGACTTTTTTTTCATTAGAGTATTAGATTTATATAATTTAGCAATTGGTCGTTATCAATCCCAACTGACAAATTGTGTGCTAAAGGTTCTACATTTTAACATTTTGGCCACTAACAGACCTTGCCTAACAAAATCTTGCCTAACAAAATATTAACTGATTACAAAAATAGAATACATTTTCTAGCAATAGTCTGTTGGTGGCCAATTTGTTAAAATGTGGACCGCCAACACATATTTTGTTAGTTGGGACTTGTGTAGTCAATTACTAATAGTTGAGATTTTTTAAATCCAATACTTTATTTTCATTTTTTTATTCAACTTATATACTTTTTATATTTACAAATGTGGCACAAAGGTAGTTTTCATTTTTAATTCCATCACGTTTTCACTTTAAACATTGGTCCTATACTTTTAATCTTTTACAATTTTTTGGGTTACGTTACGATGTAAATTTTTGCAAGTTAACACGCTTTAAAGCGTGTCTATGGTACAACATTTTTATGCCTATTTTCCATGGTTAACGGTTTCTTCGCAACGCGCAGGTCCTATCTCGACTTAATTATTCTTTTTTATGTCTTACATTTTAATCTACTTTTTGCGCGTTAACATGCTACAAGTGGCGTGCATTATTCAACGTTTTTTACGTATACTTTTTGCTCAGTTTAGCAGTCCCACCGCAATAAGGCGGATCCTAAATACTAGTTAATAACAAATGCTAACACTTGTATGTGATAGTTGAGGTTGACGAGCTTGGATGTGGCTAGTGGAGGTGGGTTGTGGTCAAGTTCTCTATTTTTCCCCGACGTCCGCTTAATGTATATACAGTTGGAAACACGTATAAAACAAAAATGTGAGGTGGTGTGGCAAAGACTATGTTGGGGGTTAAAAGTTGGGAAGCATGCTTGAGTCCCAAGACGTCTTAAATGTTTCCTGATTAGAGTATTTAATCACCTCATGCGTCTGGTACAACCCCTATATGCATTATATGTTTGCTAATTAGAGTATTTGAAATGTCTTTTTCCACGAGAGTTACTTTATTTTTTTTATTTGATTTTCATTTTTTAACCTTTTTATGCAAGACGAATACTTATGTTGTAAGACTTTAGTTTGAAAACAATATTTTAATATTTTAATATGTGGAAATTGGTCCTTAAAAAGTTTTGTTTAACAGTTTACAGTTGATATCAATTGCAAATTGTATTTCTTGAAGACTATTAATTAGGTACTAGTATGAATGCCCGCGCGTTGCTGCGGGTATATTTATTTTGTAACCTCGTAGTTGTTGCTGAGTTTGTAGTGTGTGTATGACGTTTGTAGATGATTCGTTATGGTGACATGTAGTATGCAGAAAGCAACAACCTAGTATAACTGTGTGGTATTTCGACATTTATAAAACTTCACTATGCATAAACAAACCTCCATAAAAGAGATTTTTAAGAGGCAAACTAATATAGAGTTAAAAAGAAAACAATATAGTATAGGATCCTTATGACATTATCTTTTTAGTAAAAAATAATAAAATACTTGATTCCATCCAGTACAATAACTTTTGACTGATGAAGCAAAACAATTTCTTGTCGGTTTTTACAAAAGTTATTACCATGTAAGCTCATTTGCACTCTCTTTAATATCATTTCATTTCTTCCTGTTCTCATGAATTATGAGTATGGTTTTAAGATGTGGTTAATCAAGTGTACCTAAATTTGACATGGGTAATAGCTGCTATTTGCTTTAGTCCCTTAATCGTCTTCATTTGTGATTCCTATTTATATTATGTGAGAATATATGTGGTTGGAAATAGCCAGAATCTGAATAATACAAGACAATGGTACAAACATAAACATTTTTGTACAAGAAAATTTAGAAGGGAAGAGAGCTCTTTCTACCTCTCTATTGTCACCTAAAAAGAGGAAATGACAAATAATTTGTTAGAATAGCTCGTTATATTAGTACTGACAAACCGAGATCCACGCATGAGCTACTTAAGATATCACTAAAAGCTTGAAACAACGGTTAAACAAGCTCATCCTATTTAGAGGTAGACTTGATACCTCCTTTTGCTTTTGACATAAATAGTTTCTCAACTATTCTTCCCTTCGGACCTTGCTTCTTAGCCCATTTCGTGTACATTCCAACAAGTTGTTCCTCCGCCCATATCTGGTTTTCCCCAATTTGACAAGTTAGTTGGATAAATCGTATAAGTCTAAAAGGAAGAAGAAATAAACTTGCAAAATATGCAACAAAAAGCTATGAAAAATAAATAAATTTCACTACAAGAGCATTCAAACTTTCTAGGTGATTACGCATATGATACGTATATGTTCATAAAGATATACAATTGAAAATGAAAATCAACTTTAAGAGATTCCCAACATACCTCCAAAGTGATGATGTCGGGGAAATTTCTCTCTTCTTGTTCTAGGTTCAAATGTCTAGAACAACAATCACAAACCTAACTTCCATGTCAAATAACTATATATAAAATCAACAATAGTTAGAATACACATCAGAGGATCAACATAGAACCAAAAATAACATTAAAAACAAATAATGAACCTGTTTTTAGGATGATTGGGCCTAAGGCTTCAATAGATTAAACCTGAATTCTGCACATCAAAAGTTTTTACTTCAAATCAAATGTTTTGAATTTGAAAGTGGAAACCATAAAATTGACAAAAGGATAATACCTACCTGCTTCACGTGGACGATACTCGATCCAGACGGTTCAACATGATTATAAATAAATCTTAAATTAAATTAATAACCGACCAGGGTAAATTGAGTAGGTCTGTTTCAAAATCGATTCATATTGGAAAATCATATTGATTTGTAGTTAATGATTTGGTATCTGCTACGATCTCAAATAGAATGGGTTAAAGGGAAGAAATGGCAATAATAACATGTAATTAATCATAATTAAGTAATTAACAAGCTTAAGAGCATTCAAACTTTCTAGGTGATTACGCATATGATACGTATATGTTCATAAAGATATACAATTGAAAATGAAAATCAACTTTAAGAGATTCCCAACATACCTCCAAAGTGATGATGTCGGGGAAATTTCTCTCTTCTTGTTCTAGGTTCAAATGTCTAGAACAACAATCACAAACCTAACTTCCATGTCAAATAACTATATATAAAATCAACAATAGTTAGAATACACATCAGAGGATCAACATAGAACCAAAAATAACATTAAAAACAAATAATGAACCTGTTTTTAGGATGATTGGGCCTAAGGCTTCAATAGATTAAACCTGAATTCTGCACATCAAAAGTTTTTACTTCAAATCAAATGTTTTGAATTTGAAAGTGGAAACCATAAAATTGACAAAAGGATAATACCTACCTGCTTCACGTGGACGATACTCGATCCAGACGGTTCAACATGATTATAAATAAATCTTAAATTAAATTAATAACCGACCAGGGTAAATTGAGTAGGTCTGTTTCAAAATCGATTCATATTGGAAAATCATATTGATTTGTAGTTAATGATTTGGTATCTGCTACGATCTCAAATAGAATGGGTTAAAGGGAAGAAATGGCAATAATAACATGTAATTAATCATAATTAAGTAATTAACAAGCTTTAGGAGTTGAGAATTAAAAGGAGGGAATGGAAGAGATTTTTAGTATTGAATGTCCAAAATTGTTAAAGCACATGGTACAAGCATCTTAATGTATCACATGGTACAAGCATCTTAATGCATCACATGTACAAGCATCTTAATGCATTGACAAGGGCATAAAGGGAAGAAAAGTGGTCAAGTTTAGAGAATTACACTTGTGACTTTTAAGTTGCCACCTTAACTTTGACATTTTGGACCTTTTTACCCATCTCTCCCTCTTTATAATGTAATATAGATTACAATCTTTCCATGAAGAATGTGTTTATAATCTACTTAATGAACCACCTATCCTTGCGTGACTTTTGATAGCTTTTTATTGATAACGTTTTAACCATTTACTACCCGTTCTGGCTTCTTATGATTTAACCCGGAGGATTGATTTAATTGACATGACCGTTATTGAAGTGAGCCATCATTAGGTCATGTGTAGTGGTGGGGGGTTATATGGGGTTATGGTATTAAAATATTAAAAAGTAATAGAAGGGGGGTTATGTTAGGGTTATGGAAAAAGAGGATGTAGTGGAAAGGGGGGTTATGAGGGGGTTATAAATGATTGGGTAATCATTGATTTTTATTGTTTTTTATTTAAATAAGAATATTAAATAGTTTAAATTATTTTTCATTAAATATAGAAAACTTACAAATACTAAAAAAAATTACAAATACTAAAAAACAACAAATACTTAAAAAAAAAAGTTACAAATACTTAAAAAAACCTACAAATACTTAAAAAAACCAGTCGTCGTCGTCGTCTCCTTCTTCTTCTTCTGCTTCTTCTTTTCCTTCTTCTTCTTCTTCATCATCATCTTCTTCTTCTTCTTGGTTGTGATGAATCGGGCGAATCGACCATGCTTCCTCCACCAAATCCGCGTTCAACGCGTTATGTATCTCCTTGGAACGCAACATGGCACTGTTTTGGAATCTCTCCTCCTGTGTCGCTTGCGTCCCTGGAACATCTTCTTCTGCTACATAGTTTGGGCATATTGCCTTTCCTTCGTCTTCAAGTATCATATTATGCATTATGATACAAGCATACATCACCATTCTAATCCTTTCTTTTTCCCACATACGACAAGGATTTCTAACAAAATGCCATCGTTGTTGAAGACAGGAAAAACACCTCTCAACGTCCTTTCTTGCAGACTCATGAACTCTTTTAAAATATTGCCTTCTTTCATCTTGTGTCTGACTAAACGTTTTGACGAGCATTGAATACTCCGGATATATACCATCCGCCAAGTAGTATCCATGCTCGTAGTAATTATTATTTGCATAAAACCCACATTTCGGTATTGTTCCGCCAATGTAAGACTCTAGCAATGGCGAAAACTGAAAAGTATTTATGTCGTTCATACACCCGGCTAGACCAAAGAAGGCCGACCAAACCCACATGTCTTGTGAGGCAACTGCTTGTAAAACCAACGTTGGTCCCTTTTGGTCACCGCGTGTATGTTGACCTCGCCATGCGGTTGGACAAGCATACCATCGCCATTGACGACAATCTATACTACCAATCATACCGGGTAATCCATGTTTTTGTAAATGCGTTTCATATAGTTGTTGAAGGTCGCTCCATGTCGGGTTTCTCAAGTATCTTTTTCCATATAATTGGCATATACCTAAAAAAATCAAATGTATATATAAAAAATATGTACCAACTATATGTATATATAAAAAAATCAAAAGTATATTTGTAAATACCGTAGCAGAAATACTCCAAAGTATCGCGTGTGGTTTTCTCCGCCATCTTCAAATACTCATCATTGATATCGTATGTGTTCCCGTAGGCGAGTACACGTATTGCGGAAGTCACCTTTTGAATTGCGGTGAATCCTAAACACCCTCTAGCGTCGGGTTTTTGCTTAAAGTAGTCATAGGCGGACTCTAAATCTTCCGTGATGCGCGAAAATAAGTTTTTATGCATCCTAAATCTTCGCCTAAACATACGAGGGCCGTAAACCGGATTCTCATTGAAATAGTCATTCATCAAACGCTCATTGGCGGCTACACGGTCTCGCTCTATATATTGCCTAGACAATATCGGCCGTGGGGCGGAATTATTTATAAGATGCATCGCGCTAGTCGCTAGCGTAGCCGCACTCATAACGGCTTCTTCCTCTTCCGCGCCGTCATCGTGAAAAAACTGCTTATATAGATCGACAAACGAATCTTCGGAGGGAGGAGACGACATTTTGGTGATTTGTTTGTGTGTTGAATTTGTTTGAGTTGTATGTATGTATTGTATGTGTGTGAATGTGTTACACATATATATATATAGAAAATAGAAATTGATTTTTTTTTAATAGGAATCCGACCGTTGCAAACGGTCATGTTGACCAAAAACAACTCCACAACGCCGTTGTCTACATAGCTGCTCAACCATAAAACGCCCTATAGCGCCCCGGAGGGCGGTGTTCCCGGGCGCTATAGGGGTGATAACGGCGCCATACCATTGCCACTACACACAACCTTAGGCTCGGGAGAGTTGCTTGACAGTTATTATTCTAGCCTTTGATTTTTACCCTTTTGTTTAAGGATTTGAATTTTGGAAAAGATGGTTTTTAAATAATTATAACCGTTCTATGATTTTCAAATCATTTTCTTCACAATTTCCCCTTGGTTTTTGCTTATCTTCTTTGAAGTTTTTTTTTGTTGTGCTTTATGATTTCATTGCTTCTAATTTCTTGCTTTTCTATTTGAAAGCGTTCAAAAATGACATCGCCTCTAAGGTTTCAAAATTATCAGAACATGTTGTCGATCTTTTCTGTTTGGAACACAGGATTGACCAGTCGTTTAATATTGTGTTCCCAGCAAGAAAGTTCCAACGACTAAGTGTCCGATTTGTAAGATTGTCCTTTGTACTCTTCTTTTTTTGCAATCTAACCTTCACTATCCCTTTTCTATCTTATTACTAGAAGTTTTTAGTATTATCGTGCTTGTTTTAGTCAATTGGTCCCTACATGTGTTGCTACGGTTATGAATTTTGAAATTACTTGTCGTTTCCTAAGTTATAAGCCTTCTTTCTTAATGTTTAGTTGGTTTTTCGGTTGGCTAAAAGTGGTAGTTGGTTTACCATTGAGAAAACTCAATGTGAAGTTGGTTATTTCTGCAATTGGCGGTTGTACATTATGTTGTAAGATAGGTTCTTTTTTATTTATAATTTTGTTGTCCCATCCCCACTATCCGGAGGAAGTTTGATTCTACTTTGAATGAGAAAGAACCCGATGTTGTGGATCTTGATTGTCAACTTTTGACTTTTCTTCGAGGCACTTTTACCCGACTTCACATAGACCCTTAGGAGTTTCTAGTTCATTTAGGGATTAACACTAGGTCTAACATGGAGCCTTCAATTACCATTGCTAGGATTGGTATATGAGCATAAATATACTTCATAATAATCCAACCCTTCAATGTTCCTGAAATCTTGAACTACCAGTGTGACATCCGTCCCGTTTATTTTATCAATATTACAACTTTAGCCCTTCTTGTAATTAGGAATTTACAAATTTAACCCTTATACTGTTCTCCTTTATTCTAAATTAATAATATTTTAAATTATATTGAATCTTTGTATGTTGTGTTTGGGATACATATACACCAATTTATAAAAGTTTCTTTAATAGTAAAAAAAAAAAAACTGTTAGTTTATACAAAGTTTTAATTATAAAGGTATAAGGTTAAAAAGTTATAAGTGGTTAAGTCTTTAATAATTTTTCTGCATAATATGATAAGTTTAAACTGAAAGCAAGTTTGAAACCAGTTTTTTTCCCACTTTCTGTGAACCACGTTTTCTGGTGGAAGGGTGGCCGGATTCGGCGAGTCCTCTGGCCACCAGTTTAAATCACTTTTATTGCATTTTAACACTCCTTTTCGAATCCCAAATCTTCCTCTTCTAAATTGCAACGTTTAATAATCTTCCAAACAAGCTATAACGCGACATTACTGAGATTTAGTTCGAGTTTAAAGTGGGTAACGGCCGGATTATTCAATCGACTAAAAACGTTTATATTATCGAACAACTCTATAAATTGGCAACCCAAAATTGTTCCCCAGCCTTTACGCGATCTAAACCCACAATAATAACCGCTCGAACATGACCAAGGAGCTTGATTATTTGGAGCAAAAGCCCAAATGTGTCTCATTCGTTTTCAGCTCAAAACAAACGAGTAAGTGTATATTCTTGTTGCCATTTAATTATTCGGCCCTTACAGAGTAAAAGCCCCTATAATCTATATCTAAACGATTTTGAATCGGTTGATTAAATTTTGAAGCTAGGGTTAGGGTTTCCTTGGTTGAAATGGGGAAGATGATGCCATAGAATTCTTGTTTAATTATAAATCATTTTCATTTTTAAACGTGAACTGAGTCATGTTCTAGTGGTGATGCAACTGGTTATCAGTCAAGGACTGGCCAGAGGTCCTGGGTTCAAACCCAGCATGGCCATTATTTTTGTTATTCCATTTTTTTCAATAAACATTCATAATTTCATATACATAAAAACTAGGAATATTTATTATAAATTCAATTTTATCATTTTTTTTATTTTCTGGGAAATAAATTATTTTCGTGCTTTTATTTAATTAAAATATTTTAATCAGAATTAAATGATTAGAAATTCATTTTAAATGAACATCACAACTTTTTAGGAAATTATTTCTAAACAGCAGGAACTGAAGTAAAATTATTTGATTAGAATACATTATTTTTATAGATTTTTCTGTTTTTAATCATTTAAACATGATTTAAATTCATTAAATCAGTTTTAACTGCAAATAAAAAGAGAAAAATTGTGGAAAATTTATTCTAAACATGAAGAAACAACGAGTATATCTAGATAGTATTTACCACACAGGAGGTATATGGGTGGTGAAATCATGTTGCTGTAGGATATAATCTTTTGCTCTACATGATGGCTGGATCGGAACCTATAAAATAGAACATGTGGGTCGTATGAAAGGAGGCGACCGCCTAGAGACACAAGGAATCGTGATAGTAGACACAAAAATGGTGTCTTGTCCGGTAGGTTGTAAGTGTATGATCGAGAGAGTGAGATCCTAAATAAAGGAGGTGTGAGCTCCTATATATAGGGAGTACATGGGCCGGTTACCATTGACCCATAACCATGATGATGGGCTTAGGCCCGGGTTATGGGTTTGCCTTCCTTTCGGCCCAATTGGTTAGGTTTGGACTAAGGAAATTATAAGTAAACTAAGTGTAATAAATGCAGTAGAGAGAGAAAGGGGTACTGCGCTGTCAATAATCCACATGGCGTGCTGCTAGTGGCTGCAGGTGGATCTTTCTCTGTCCGCGTCAGAGTGTATCAGGCGGCGTCAGTATAACGTGACGCCTGACACAAAACAGATAAGTGCAACAAGTGGAGATAAGGGGAGCTGCACCTTCCCTGCTGACACTTTAGACTTGGCGGGCCCACGCCGAGTTGGGCGTCTTGCGTTGATGGATCGCACTCCATGTGTGGCCTTGTAGGGCTTGGGCTACGCGGAGGTCTGTTGTCTTCAAATACTCAGCCTTGTGGAATGGCATTGGTGATTCTGCCCGCAGAGGTCTTGTGGGTAAACGGTATCATGGGGTAGGGTCTGTCTCCACGCTAGTAATTCGGACCCTATCCTTTCAAGTCCCCAGTCCAACGCGTCTTCTGATCTTTCAGAGAGGTCGGGTGGGGTGCTGGACTATAAGTATTAAGAGATGGGTGACAGCTTATCCACATTTGTTACTTGAATCTAAAAACCAACTCTGGCTTTATATTGAGCGCATCCACGGAGATCCGATTTCCCTTGTCTTTGTTTAATTTTAAATATATGCTAAAAAGTGGTTGTTGCAGCTTTTTAACATATATCAAGATAAAGACGATCCTTCATTCAATGTTGTCTAGAAAGGAGAATGGTTGATTAAGATATATGAGGATGATGTCTTTGTTGTTGTGTATAAAACCATTGACGAGTGATGATGTGGCAGGCCTAACCCTGAGAGGGAATCATGCGGAGAACGTCTTTTTGGTTTTACGTCAAACCAGCGCCTAGTGATGACGTGGTAGGCATGACCTTGATAAGGAATAATCTGGAGAACGTCTTTTTGGTTTTACGTCAAACAACTCCTATTGATGACGTGGCAAGCATGACCCTGAGAAGGAATAACAAGGAGAACGTCTTTACGTCAACCTATCTCCGAGAGATAACGTGGCAGAGCATGTTGGTGAGGTGGAGCCTCGCGGGTGACGTGTCTGCCCTTTTCAGAGTAATTAATGCGCAGCCTTCATATTCAATGTGGATATGATTAGGAATAATGGCGCCGAGAATTTGAAAAGGTTTGTAATTAGTTTGGAGGGAATCGAGGAGGCGTGTTAAGGAAGTCAAGGAGGTACAATGTGATGTTAGAGGGCAGCCGGGATGTTTGCCATGATGGTAGTCACGCCAGGCACGTGGGGGAGTCACTTTTCGTCTGTGTCAGGCGCATGGGCATCCCGCGCAAGTGAGTAGCTGCTACTTAGAGGACGTGTGCTACGTGTCACGATGAGATTAATCCAAATCTTGGATCATCAAGACGTGGCTACAGTTGTTACCCATTGCAATTAATGCGATGGGTAATGCCTCTCCCCCTCTCTCTCCTTCACTTTTTCGATTGATTTTCAAACTTTCCAATGAACCTCAAAACTATTCTTCTTATTTCTTAACGCAGAGATATTTGAGGCTTCTAGAACAAGCTCTTAAACTCCTAAGCTGAACCCTAAGATGGTGGAGAAGGCAAAGGCTCCGGCGAAGTTGATCGGATCCACCCATGTGAAGCGGAGCAAGAAGACCTTCAAGGACTTCTACAAACAAATGGAGTTGGACCCCTCTTGGGAGCCGGAGTTACCGACGGCTAATGCGCCGGCTTTGACTCCTCCTTTCGGTAAGATAGCCCTATATGAATCTCACTTTTCTTAGTGTAGGTTTCGTCTCCCGTCTCTCGGCCACCAAGTTCTAGATTGAAACTCTGGTGGCCATTGGGATTCATGTAACCCAGTTGAGTGGGTTTGGGATGCTCAGGCTTATCCACTTTGAAGCCTGCTGTTGAGCTCTAGACGTTGAACCGACTTTTGAGAGGTTCACCGTCTTTTATGTGATAACGTTGTTGGAGACATGGTTCAATTTTGCCTTGCGCTCTAAGGTGCAGCCGATGGGGACGACTGCTCCAAAGTCCCTCCATGGTTGGAAAGAAAATGTTTTCTTTGTTAAGAGGGGTGTCATTCCTATGGCGATGCCATGGAAGGTGGTGGGGAGCGCTAGAAGGTGGCAGATCATCACCCTATGATGGCGCTGTACCAGGAGCAGGATTGTTACGCACACTTGACTGCCAACGCTTCTCCTTTTGATGTGCATTTATGTAAGGAGGAGCTTCTTGTGTTCCTCTGGAAGTGCCGCATCCGCCTTGTGCCTGGCTAGGAGGCATCATCTGTGATGAGGGTAAGTATCTATTTTTGCGCCGTGTTTGTGTTAACCTTTTTGGTTATAGTCCAACTTGTTTGTTGTTCTATTCATGTGTGACGTAGTTTGATGCGTTTTTGGCGCGAGATAAGGAGCGCTTGAAGTGGATGACTCCGCTGGCAAGCAGGATGTCGCGGGTAGGTTTTACCTATCTGATCTTGAGAAAGCGCCCGAGCATTACGTCATCACGGGTTATCTTCCTCTAAACCATGACCCCATTCTTTTGTGACGCTGGGAGGGATCCCGTGTGTCGTTATTTCTGATGAGGAGTCTACCAGGTCCTCTAGGGGGTTGCATTATTCCATGTGGCGTTCCAGGATTCCCGGTTCTCGTGGGCGCAAGAAAATGACGCCCAGACTCATACTTATATGTCTAACTAAGAGTACGTAGAGGTATCCGAAACTACCCCTTTGAGTGCAAGTGGCGAAGGGCCGTTTTTTTGGCCAGAAGGAGAAACACAAGGAATCCTCCTCCTCCGCCCCTTAAGTAGTTGAGCTCGCGAAGAAGCAGCCGAAGAGGAGAAAACTAAAGAAGATGTCTCACCAGGGCGGGGTTAGTTCGGAGTTGTTGACGCGGTGCCTTGAGGAGCTGACGTCCACTCAAAAGAAGTTCCCCAGTCAGGATTAGCAGGTCACCGGGGGGGGGGGGGGGGATAGGAAGACTGGAAAGTTTGGCCCCACTCCTACTGCTGAGAAGCTTACGAAGGAGACGCAACCGCAGTTACTCCTCATGATAAATCCGCCATGATTTTTAAATTTTCATTTTTGTCTTTGCAGTTACTAGTCCCAAAATTTTACCTTCTTCTTCTCCGTCCCTAACTTTGACTGAGGAGGAGATTGCACAAAAGCGTATATCTGAAATTCTTGCGTATGAGGAGAAGGAGAAGAAGAAAGACTGCGAAAGGAGAGGTAAGAGGTGACGGCTAAGGCAACGGCAGATGCCGCCGCGAAATAGGTTGAAGTGGAAAGGGTTGAGGTTGAGAGGTTGAGGAAGGAGAAGGAGGCGATGGAGAAGGCGAAAGACGACGCCGCCGCCTCGGAGAAGGGTGAGGGCAAAATCCCTGGCTTCCTTGGAGTGAGACCCTAGATAGACTAATCAACATGAACTTAACATAAATAAAAGGGGGCTTGGAAACCGGTTTGGGTTTAAGAGGATCAGTATACCTGCAATCGCAATCAACACGTTAGTAGATTATAAATTAAGTAACCTATGTTTTGAAACCGGATGTAAGCCTGACTGTGATTCCGTAGCATAATTCTTTTTCAGGGACGAAAAAAAGATAAGTGTGGGGATGTTTGATGTATTGCAAAATACATCGGTTATTTGTACATATTTTGCGTCGTTATCGAGTCAGTGTGTGTCGTTTATATATATTTTCAGTTTCTATTTAGTATTTTATGTGTCACAGGAATCCGGATGGCAAAAGAGGCAAATTTATGCATAAACGGTGCTTTACGAGGTCCCGGATGAGTCGCAGGTGAAAAGAGAAGATAAAAATAAACAAAATTGGAAAAATCATCCCGTCGTGTCACGCGACAGACTTCCTTGCAAGCCATCGTGTTACGCGACGCCTCCCCTCTTCAGCAAAAAGTCTATTCTACCCCTCCCAAGTTGAGATTATTACCCTTGCATGCCCTCGTCAGCTTGAACGCGTCGTGTCATGCGACCACTTACCCAGAATCCCGTCGCGTGACACGATGGCTGTTAGGAAGCCCAAAATTGTGTTTTTTCAAGCCCAAATCGAATTTAAAAACCCTAGATCGTAATTTTAAGCTTCATTCTGCACTTTTGGACGAAAATAGAGCTGCTCAAGGTGATTCCAAGGCAAGGAAAGGGCAAGGTTCGGGATTTGAAGCTAAAGGATCGACTTCCTTGGGTGTTAATCATTCGGTTTAGTTGTTTCTTAGTTTTTTCTCATTCAAAACTCATGTTGATTGATATTATGAACCTTTTAATCTCTGTTTTGATGATGTTTTGTGGCTAAACTCTTATAGCTACCTAGACTAAGACAAATAACTATGTTTTGATTTGCGTTTTCTATGGTTTTTTGGAACTTGTTTTGGATTTATGATTCAGTAAAGATTTTGATTTCTCTAGATCTGGTGTATGTGCGTATCTGTTATTTTTTTATTGTCACTTATTCACTCCACTCGCACTTTTGTGAATGTCTTTCATGTATGAGTGCTAGTTAGGTTGCAGACTTTGTGTAGCAACTAGTTTATGGTCAATAGTCGCGAGTTTACCATAGGAGTGATATTTGGTGGTTAGAAGATTTTAGGTTTTCTTCCAAGTTCAATAGCTGTGAGGTGAGGGCTTGTTGGTATGTCTAGGTTGTTAAATTGCTAGGTTAGAGGCTTTGTGAGAAGATCTGTCTAGTTTCCCTTTCAACTCTTGCATATCAAGTTAGATCTAGGCTTCAATAATTATCCCTTGCACCTAGTGTAGTGAGGCTTTCGCGCTGTGAGGTAGATTGTCTAGCGGGTACTCGATCATTAGAGTTAGATAACCTGTGAGGGTTTGTACTCTAACCGGTAGTTTAACAGCACAATAATATTCCAGGGTTTCCCCTTGAGAAGGGTCGAGGGTGTCTAGTTTATTCTTGATGTTTAGTATTTTAAGATCCCGGTTCCAAATCAGTTCCATAACCATAGAAGCTTATCAGGCATAGTTAGGAGTCTGGTCTAGGTAGTGTCTTGTCATATCTGAATTCAGCTCAACTCAGTTCTCGTCTTTAGTTGAGTTTAGTTAATCTTAGTTAATCTTTATTTTATTGCAATTTTTATTTTTCAGTAAAACCCCCCTTTAAAATAATAAAATAATTTATTAGATATTTAGGATAAGTAATCGAGTCTAGTTTTCGTTTTCCATTAGAGTCTCGTGGGTTCGATATCCGGACTTACTTTAGCTATACTAGGGTCGATAGGTTCACTTGCCTGTCAGTAGTTTAGTTTTAGAGAGTCTAGAGTATTACTAGGTGTCTAGTTTTAGGTTTAATTTAGTTATTTTTATTAAACTACTTTTAGCACATCAGGTTACAACCTTTATGACTAACCCAGTTAATTATCTTTGTTAAGTCCCTTCATGTGCAGATCACGTGAGGGTATTTTTGTCTTTTTAACTCGTCTTCTTCTTAAAACACTGAATAAAAGCCCTCTTTCAAACCATACTTCAACGATTACAAAACCCTAACTTCTTACAACCCTCAATCGTATAAATGTCGACGATTTATTGCAGATGTGGAAGTGAGGCAACTATCAAAACATCGTGGACCAGTAAAAACCCAGGTCGAAGGTTTTTTTCATGTCCAAAGAAGGGCTCCCAATGTTCAGATTTCCTTGGATGGGTTGAGCCAAATTTGTGCACAAGATCTGATTGTGCAGAGGTGCAGAAAGAAAAGAATGAACTAGAAAATGATGTTACCAAGCTTGAAGCTTTAAATCAAGTTTTATTGGACAGGTTGAAAGCCGGTGAAGATAGGTGAAAGAAGAGGATGAGAAAGTTGATTATAAATTGGGTGTTTTTTTTGTTCTTGTTGTTGTTATCAAGTTGGTCTAATTGTAATGCACAATGTTGCTATGAATTTAGTATGTTTAGTATGTAATGTACAATGTGCATGTTGTTTGACTGTTTGAATGTAATGGTAATGAAATGTAATGTAATGGATGCATTATGACTGTTTGAATGTAATGGTAATGAAATGTAAAGTATTGCCATGGATTTGAATGCCTTTGACTGTAATGCAAATGTGTCAAAATGGATTGTAATGCATATGGTTAAAAAATGGATTTGTAATGCAAATGGGTCAAAATGGATTAAATGTTAAAGACCATTGCCAAAGCAAATTCAAAATGGATTGTAATGCAAATGGGTCAAAATGGATTGACTATTAAAAACCATTGCTAAAGCAAATTCAAAATGGATTGTAATGCAAATGGGTCAAAATGGATTGATTGTTAAAAAGTCAAACTGTCATTCATAAACAAACAATAACATAAACATACCAAATCAAATTCATAACATAAACATAAACAATACTCATGCATAATCAAACAAAAGATTGTTAAAAAGTCAAAATGTCATTCATAAACATAAACATAAAGTCATTCATAATCAAAGTCATTCAAAGTCAAAAGACAACACATAATATAGTAAATACATTACATAGTCATACCCATTGTCAAATACATAAAAAACCAAAATGAAAGTTGACCCATTTGACTTCAGTTTCAAACAAAATACAACCACAACTAACAGCAGTAGCATCCTTACACCTTCTTTCCTTTTGCAGTTGTTTTTTTAGGCTGAACAGACTTGCTTGTTCCTTCACCATTTGCAGCAGCCTTCTTATCCTTCTTCTGCAAATTCTTGTCATTCTTACCCACTGCCTTTTTATCTTTCTTATCATTCTTCTGCTGTACTTTGGTCTTCTTCTTGACAGTTTCATTTCTTGGTCCAGTACAAGTCCTGCTGTTATGCCCCTGCCCTTGCACTTGCTACATCTACCTTGAACATTCTTTTTAGATAGCTTTCCAATCCTGTGCACATCATCATCATCATTACCCTCAAACTCACCCTTAGTTATTTTCTTTTTTGGTCTACCCACTAGTTTGTGATAGATTGGTGGTATAAGGGTTGATGGAATCCATAAAGACTGGCCATTAATGGGAAAAATCTTGAACTGGTAGGCTTGCTTCCAAGTCTCTAAATGGTAAACTGGATGCACCCAAGATTCTGGTATCCCTACCCTTTCACCAAAACTTTGCATATTCCAAATTGTGGCCACTGCATGTGAGTAGGGTATTCCTGTGACTTCCCACATTCTGCAGGTACAAGTTTTATTGGCCATATCTACAACACACTTCCACTTACCTGGTCCAGCAACCCCAAAATGATCCCCTCCATTCCAGCCGACTCTACACTTTGCAGCATTCTTCTTAATTTCATCAAAGACAACTGTGAAATATGGTGTCAAAGGTCCATCACTTTTATCAATAACTTGCAAGACATTGGCAATTCTTCTCATTAAATATTCCCTAATGTACTCCAGGACTGTGATGATTGGTTTATCTCTACCTTCTACCAGCTTTCCATTCAAGACCTCACACATGTTATGTAACAATACATCAGAAAGAGCTCTTCCTAGCAATTCAATATGACAAATTTAGTCACAGGTTCAATACTAAAACATATTCAACTATAATAATGTGTTTACCTGAGAAATGAGACCTTGACCAGTGCTTAGGGTCTATCTTTGATAACCATAGATGTGCAGCAAAATTCATCCTCTTCAAATCCTCTATTGTCTTTTCAAAATACACAACTGTTGTGCATCTTGCAAGCTTCCACAAAATTTCTTTGTAGGCCTTAGCTCTGTAAGTTAGTTTCATGTTCTCATATATGTGCCTAACACAAAACCTGTGTTCAGCACTTGGAAAAAGCCTTGAAACAACTTCAAGAATTCCGTGAAACATAAGACAAACATTAAAACATTTCATTTATAAAGTAATGAAAACAACATTTCAAATTCATTTCTAACCTTTTGTCTGTCAATCACTCATAAAAGTGAACTGATGGGTGTAAATGTATATATAAAAATAACACAAGCTTTAATTAAAACGACTCACCTAAAAACTACACACGCACGGCAAGTGTACCGGTCGCAAAGCAGGAAACAGATAAGACCGAGTATCGAACCTAAAGACGCGAATGCAACTCTAGATCACAGCCTCTGCCGAATACTGGCCTAAATAAATAGATACTTATATGGGAGGTTAAACTAATAATTATAAACTTAGTTAAACTAAATATAAATAAAATAACCTCAATTGCTTATACGAAACTAGGAACTTGGAGAAATCAGATAGGAAGAAGACTGGTTACTTAGGTAAAATCCCTAGATACTAGCAATAAATCATGAATATGGTAATTAACTGGAGACCCTATTATTATCTAATAAACCTCCCCGTCAAGGATGGCTCACTAGACTTAAGTCGGGACAAGTGAAGAAATGCTAAAATGGATCCGGATCGCCCTAGCATACCGAAATCCCATAGAAATCAAGTTACAATCTCTCCTGGACCAAAACCTTCTAACTATGAAGCAGACTTAAACTCTACTGAAGAAAACATAGGAAAACTCTAAACACGGACAAGTAGCGAGTCCCGCCCTAGCGCTTGTCAACTACCGAACAATGTCTAGTTAGTTACCTAGCAATCTCGAGTTAGATTTCTCACCCTCAAGAATGGACTGCACGTTTTAGTTAATTTATTATATTAGTTTGTCATACTTGTGTCGTACTCCAACTCTAAATACTAGCACGCTAAACTAGGTTGACGAACTAGATTGATTTCTAGACCTAGGGGGAATCTCTACATGCCTAGTTCCACAGAACCAATAAACAAACTTCAAATAAAATCAACACCAACACACATATATCAAATCCAACAATAAAAGTTAAAATCATGTAATTCTACACATCCAAACTAAAAACCAAAAATCATTAAATACTGTATAAAACGTGTCTAGTTCATAAACCTAAGCAACCATGGAAATATTTAGTTCATAATTAAAATCAGAAACATAAGTTCAAAGTCTATAAAAAACAATTTCATCATGTCTCTAAATAAATAAAAACGATAAAACAAACCACCGGGTCTTCAAATAATTAATCTTTATTGCACCCCGGACCTTCTCCGTCTCCAAAATATCCTCCAAAACTCCTTAGGATCGAAAAACACAGTAGCTCCTCTTCAAAATTATGTGGCTTTCGAATATCTATATATCCATTCACTTATTATCGTGACCAACTTTTGTTGTGGTGTTGTTTTAGGCTTGGACCACGGCCCAAGCTATTTTTTTACTTTATTATTATATACTATTATTACTCCATGCTTTCGTATTAGGTGTTCGCGACTTGACCAAAGTTCCCCGTTTACGCTCCAACGTCCATGAACACCTACAAAATATAAAAACGAGTAAATAAGTACTAAAAATAGCTAAAACTAATAAAACTATACAATGATAAAAATTGACAACCAAATGAATACACACCTAAAACTACTAAAAACTATATACAAAAGACTCATTTATAACTCAAAATACATAGGCAAATAGATGTGTTTTACGACACATCATGAACCTTGAATTACTTCCAAGCTATAAATCATCATCTATGTTCTCTAGGAACCATGTCCAATAGTGTATGTTTTCAAATTCAACAATAGCATATGCCAAAGGTTATAGGCCATTGTTATTGTCAATTCCTACAGGAGTAAGCAGTTGACCAGGAAAAGGTCCTTTCAAGAATGCACCATCTAGTCCTAGTAGATCCTTACCAACTGCTTTAAACCCCTCCTTTAAAGATCCCAAGCTAACATAGACTCTCCTAAACTGCCTTGTTGTAGAGTTTGGATCTACAACAGGTTCAACATCTAGCTTAACAGTAGAACCTGGGTTTGTTCTAAGAAGTTCTTCAAGGTAATCTCTAAGCAAACCATACTGAGCACTATAATCTCCATGCATCACACTTTGTGCTTTAGCTCTTGACCTATAAGCTTTCGTTCTAGAAATACTTACCTCATACTTTCTCTGCAACTATTCTTGTACTGCCTTGACTGTAATATTTGGATTTTATTCAATCTGGTCAACCAGATCTTAAGCTAAAAATGTGGAAGTACAGGCCGTGATAACTCTGCTTTGTAGACATTTATGTTGCTCAATAAATGTTTTCACCATCCAACTTTCTGTGATAGGGTCTATAGATACCAACAACGCCCAAGGGCAAGTTGTGTCATCAGGATTCTTTTTTTTTTTTGCCCCTGCCCCCTTTATGTTTTGCAGGTTCAGTCCCTACAACTTTCTTACCTTTCTGTTTACTACCCTATCCTTCAACTTGTGTTTTATCAGGCCCTTTACCTTTATGTTTTGCAGCTTCAATCCCTACAACTTTCTTACCTTTTCTTTTTGTAATCTTTTCAGGTTGTTTTTCAATAACAATAGTTTTCCCACCTTCTTTGCATTTTTTACTTACCTCAGCTGTTCCTAAATCTCCAATACATACAACCCTGATCCTGTCACCCTCATCCTTAGCTATTTTTAATTGTCTCCTTGATTCAATTGTGTGTCTTCTAATCAGCTTCTTCACCTCTACCTTGCTGCCAAACGTTTGACCTACATAGAACTGTCCATCATCAGCATAAGCCTGTCTAAGCTTCCTTAGTTTTTATTTCTAATGTTGCTAGGATTTTCATCATCACTAGCACGATCAAATTTGTCATTATCAAGCACATCTAATCCATTATTGTCTATTTCATGCTCAGGTTCATCTACCGCTACATCAACATGAAATCTAAAGTCCCTCATATCTACCTCATCCTCCTCCATAACATTGCCTTCATCTACAATAAAGTAACTATCACTATCATCTCCCTCCTTATGTTCACTCTCTTTATGTTCATCATCATGCAGCCTTCATCAATGAATTCATCATCATTAAAGTCATTAACACTATATTGACTATTGAACTTAGCATCAACAACATCATCTTTCTGTGTCTTATCATTATCAGCATCTATGAAAGGGTTAAAATCTTCAACCATATGATCAATATCTCTAACATGTATCTCATTTAAGAAAGGTAAACTATCTTGTACCTGAGAACTGTTACTCAATTTAACCACATATTCTGAACCACCATCAGGTTGATCAACATCTCCACCTAATTCTTTAGTCCAACATAATACAAGTCCCTTTGGTTTCTTTCTTTGATTTTCAATTAACTGTGCTTCTAACTCACTAATTTCTTCAATGACAACACTTGATTGTGTTTGTGAGTACTGAAAGATGTTTGACTTCCCATGCTCCATATAAACTTCAATTAGTCTACTATGATCCATCACAATTTCCACAAGTTGCCTTACATGATTGTCAGTAAACAGAGGGTGGAGACCATTATCCAAATTAATACCAGGTACTCTAAAATGGAAATAATGAGCAACATCATCATTGTAACCTAACTTTTTCCTAACCAGACCCAGTTCATACAAACTAAACCTGTCGTAGTCCAACAAATCAACCATGCTTAGCTCCCCAATTTCATACCTTCTGCCTGGATAATTAGTGAAATAACCTCCATGATATAGATTGATCGAAAATGGGGTTGGATACAATTCTGCATTGTAAATCAGTATTTGGTTAGAAAAATAATAAAAGACACAAATTTATCATCTATGAAGATCAGTTTGATAAATACCCCAAACTTCGTTGATATCGTACTCATCATCATCAGTTCGTATATGAAATCTCTCTGCTGGCGCTCCATCATCGTCTATTGTGCTGATCGTATTCAGTGAGAGTTGATTGAAGTGAGGTTTGGGGAGGGTTTGTAATGGAAGACTGGTTCGAAAAGAGGGCTTTTATTCAGTGTTTTAAGAAGAAGACTGTAGATTAAGAATTTTAGCTAAAACAGGATGTAATGATCATACAATTCACAATTCTAGGTGCGGAAACCCTAGAATTGAACAAAATGATAATACGCAAATCAAAACACGTAAGACACCTTTCCAATCTCCATTTGATAGATAAACTTGATCAAAACGTGTTTACAATCAATATACAAGTTAATCTAACCCAAACATAAACATTCACACTCTAGAGAGAATCCTGACCTTGACACACACACATTCAATAACTATTCTAAACATGAAAATGACCAAAACATATATATAGATACTGCAGGTTCGCCCCTTTTCATGGTGCGAATGTGGACAATGTCCACATTCGCCCACTACAAGGTACGAACCTGGACTTCTGGTCTTCTGACTTCCATATTCGCCCAGTATTCTTCTACATTCGCCCAGTCTTAAACACCTTCGCCCATATTCTTCACATTCGCCCACTTATAAACTTCATTCTAACATGTGTTAATAGCTAATCCAATCACTAGTCGCAAAACGTGCATCTACAAACTCCCCCTCGACTATTGATTGGATTGTCTTCGTTCTTCGTCCATGATCTTGTTCAGTATCTTGAGTCTCAGCTGCTTTTTCTGATCTTTAGTCATCTCAGGCTCAAGCTTACGTTTCACCGGCTTAGGCACATCAGCCATCTTCACCATCTTACCCAACTTAGTATCCAAGTTGCTTCCAGAGTTTATATCATATGCAAAGCAAACTCCAACAACTTGTCGATACTTCTTCGCCTGATCTGCATCATTGGGATCACAATGTATCGGATTGTAGAAAAGCATGATAATATCTTCAAACGTGCAATTGATAAGCCACATAGGATCAAACACGTATAGATGTTTGTACTTATCCTTTCCGTCTCTTAACACAATCACTGCCTCTGCCTTCCTCCAATCATAATACCAAAAGATGAAGTCTGCACTGAAGTGTTGTGGTAAAGGCATCAATGGAATTTTCCTCATCACTTCAGGCGCTTTGTATATCAAAGTAACCCTCTTCTTTCCTGTTCTCGGATCAACATCCCGATGAACCTTCCTCCTAGGGTACTGAGGTTTAAACGTGTTCCATTTGGTTCTGCTTTCCCAAACTAATCGATCAGCAAACCAACCAACAGCCGTGTTGTTAACAGAAGCTCCAGTCATAGGAAATCGACAAATGTCTCTGACCGCCCAGTACGGTAGAGTTAAAAGATCATGAAATCTGTAAAAATACAAGATTTCTGATTCCCATTTAACTGCTAAACACTTCAACCTCCCAAGATACTTCCAACCAAGAGCTCTGCCTTTGAACTTTTGGTTGTGATATCTGTAAAATCCACCTTGAGCTTCCGGCTTTGGTCGTTTATCATCATCTTCTTTCAACTTTTGTAATAATGTCTTCAAATCATCATTCTGATTTGAAGGTTTCTGCTGATCATCACCAAACACTTTCTTTACGAACTCTTCACTTCTCTTTTCTGCTTTCTTTCTAGCTTCTCTGTTTGGTATCTTAGTAAAGTTTGGGAATACCTCATTCTCATTGTTCTCCCTGAAATATTGTGGATATTCTTCGTTGTGTAATATCCTCAATCTCAATCTCTTCCATTTCAGGTGTATGCTTATCATCAGAATGATTTCCAATTTCCTTTTCAGGAATATCTGGAATCATCTGATCCATCATAATCTCCTCTAATGACTTCCCTACTCGCTGTGCAATACCCTCTAAAATCTCCTTGGCAACAGCAGCAGGTACTTCACCCTCTTCCAAGTCAGGGTCGTTATATTCAAGTTCATACCTCATGTCTTCCGTTTGGAAGATTTCGGCAAACTTTCCTGTGAACTCAATGGTCCATTCCCTTCTCTCAAGCATCTCTCTGTACACATTCTTTGCATCATCAGTCAAAGATCTAACTTTCTCGTTCCAGAAAATACTTTCATCTGAATCTACGTTCTCACTTCCTTTCTTCTTCTTTGAACTAGATTCTCCAGCATCACTTTTCTTCGACTTTCTCTTCTCAAATGAAAACTTACTAGTATCGTCTCCTCCATCATCATCATCACTCTCATCACTATTATCATTATCATCCTTACCACCCGATCCCTCAGCATCATCATCATCCTTATCACCTTTCTCACCTTCTTCATCAGAACTTTCTTCTGATTCATCATCCTCATCATCATCCTCTTTCTCTTCATCCGAAGGCGCAAAATCAACCTGTTCTTCTTCTCTCTCCTTATCCTCCTCTCCTTCTTTTAACTTCGGAGCTTCACGATAAAGTTTATCCAACAAATCACTTAAACGTTTGTTTTCCTTCTTTAACTCTTTGTTGTCAACCTTTACAACCTTAATCATTCTTCGATTCCTGTTGCACTTAACCTCAAGATCCTTATTCTCCTCTTCAAGTTGCTTTACTTTCTTCTCGATCTCATCTTGGTTAGTTTTGGATGCAACGACAATCTGTAGCATCTTTTCCTCATTCTTCTTAAACCTACTAATCTCAGCCTGTTGTGCAACGATCATTTTCATCATATCATCCATCTTCTTATTAACCTGTTTCATGACATCATCCGAAACAGTAACTTTGGAAGACTTGGATGTTTCAACTTCTTTAGCCTTCTCCTTCTGAGGATTCTTAAACATATCCAGCACATTCTCCAAAGCAGTTTCAAAATCAGCAACTGGTACTGCTTCAGCTTCTTTACTCTTTTTCTGTTTCTTTGCTACTGGTGAAGATAACTTTGATGATGTACCTGCTTCAGGTATCTTCTTGCCTTTAAGCAACTGCTCAATCTCTTTCTCTCTGAGCTTCTTAGTACTCGACTTCTTGGCCATCGACTTGTGTTTTGGTTTCTTCAAGTTCACAACCACAGTCGACCCTTCAAAATCATCAATGTTCACACTTAAACCTTCATCAACATCAACTGTCTTCTTCTGTAAAACTTCCTCAACAGTTTTGTTCAATGATTCAGACTCACCAACCATAGTGGCCTTATGCTTGGTGATCTTAATTCCTTCTTCTTCCGAATCCCACTGTTCATCAACTTCTGTTTCCTCAGAATCAACCGAATCCTCATCAACTAGACTTGTGCCTTTCTTCGCAGTCGTCTTCTTTCGAGTAACTTGTTGCTTTGAACTACCCTGATCCACCTTTGCCTTACCCTTCCCTTTGGCTCCAGCATTAACCACTTGCCTTTTCCTTTTAGTGCTAGCATCAGCATACACTAAAGGATCATCATTATCCGAGTCACTATTATCATGCCTCGCTTTGTTCAATCCAGGGTCAGTGTAACCCGGATTAACCAAAGCTCCAAACAATCTCCTGTGAGGTGGCTTCTCGTTGTCTGGCACACCTTTATAACCCTTCATCCTTACAAGCGTTCTAATATTCATGTGATCTTGACCCAAAATCATAGTCGGATCCTTCCTCAAGTCAGGATACTTGTGGTCGAAGATCATCATTAGAAACCTTGGGTATAACATGAACTGCTTCTTCTTTAAACCTTTTAGCATCTCGAGCATATGATCCAATATCATACCAGAAACATTAAATGGTTTGTTAAGAGTTAACGCAACCATTAATGAACTTAGGCTTTTCCTCATAACATCATATCCACCGCTTACACAACCAAACACATGTATGATCACGTGTGCAAAGTACTTGAACTGCACACTGAGCTTTCCTTTGTGCATTGCTCCATCGGTGATAGGACCTTTATACTTCATTCTAAGAAAACAAGCCTTCTGCTCAGTCCATGAAAGCTCTCTGGGATCAGTACTAGTTTCAAACTTAATCTGTAATGCCTCTCTGATGTCTTCTTCTGTTAAGAACATCTCCATCCCCTGAATTTTGCTTCGAATAATAGTTTGATCTTCCCAGAAATCGTATCTTGCATTCTTGTAAAAGTCCTCCACGATGTCTTTGTAGATAATAGCAGGTGTAGCTAAGGCATGAATGATTCGACTTCGCCTTAAGAACTCCACTATTGCAGAAAACTCTGTGTTCTTCACCACGTCGCCAACATAAGCACAACAGTTATGCGACGGTTCAAAAGGCCATGCTTGTGGAATATTCTCTGCCTCTGGTACTGGATCTGGCACAACATTCTCCACTGGAACTTCAATATTCTCTGGTTGTTCAGCCATCTGCATATCAAAAATCAGAAAATACGTCAAAACACAAAAACGACAAATTTTAAAAATTTTAGGTTTTTCACAGTTTCCACTTTCGCCCATTTTTACATGGTCGAATGTGTAATTTAAGGTTCGAAGGTAGAAATTTTGGTACGAATGTGGAAATGATCTGATTAAAAATCACATTCGCCCAATAAATGTCACATTCGTCCTTGATTTTCTACATTCGCCCGTTCCAGAAGGGACGAATGTAAAAAAGTTTTGCCCAAAATTTAAAAATTTTCATTTCAATGTTTAGGCTTCTGATTTTGATTCATTTATGAGCTAAACTGACCGACTAAGACTCGTACAACATCAATTGACCTTAACTTCAATTATTATTGGTTTTATAAAGGAATTAGGGTTTAAACCCACGAATTAATCGATTAACCAGCTTAAACATGTTATTAATCTAATTCCTTGTAACTTCTCCCCCTAAAACTGATAATAATTGAATCCCAATCAAAAACACACATCAAAACAGTCCAGATTGTTCCAGGTTGAAAAACCTAGGGTTCGTAAACCAAAAACCCAATTCTGATATGTTTCCTCGTCCATTACCTGTAAAACTTGGATTAAAATGATCAGGAATGAATAGGGAATAAGATTCTAAGGCAAACGAAATCAGGGCAACAAGATCTCTTATGTTTGAAATTTTTGAAAAAGAACAGAATGAATGGTCGAACCTGTGAATGGCAATATATATACGTGCACCTTCGCCCGTTTCTATTGGACGAATGTGGTATTATTCCACATTCGCCCCAAACCAATGGCACGAAAGTAGAACATGTACCCGAAGGTGAAAAGATTTTGATTAAAACCCACCTTCGCCCAATTTGAAACGTACGAATGTGAAGATTTTTCCACATTCGACCCATTTAAGGGGTGAATGTGAAATGGAAAAATCTGAAAATTTTGCCAAATCACGAATTCGAATCCCGTTCAACATTTTTCAACCCGTTAAGTCCCAAACACTCATTATTTCACTTTAGAATGATACAAAGCCCGGATGGTTTCATCAAATCTCAGAAATTGACCATCAAACACCATCGGTTATCTAAAAATAAAGCAGAAATGCAAAATTTTTTATTTTTCTGAAATTTATATCAAAACACACCTAAAATCTTTTTGGGTTTTGTATCTTTTTGACAATAAAAGTAAAATGCATCAAAGTAACTAAAGCAGTAAACATTTTGTGATGTTCGGTAAGAGGATCATATCAGTTGTTTGAGAAATCTGATCACAGCGTTGATCTTTTTGTTTAATATTATCATTAGAAACAATATGTGACACGGCAATTGCTGATATTGTGGTCCACATAAACTCACATGCAGACTATTACGCAATGCTTTAAAATGATACGATTTAGATGTATTAGACTAACACGTTGTGGTTCCCACACACACGACATACTCCCGTATCAAGTAATTGCACAAAGCTTCCTCGTAACGCGTGATTATGCCAGAGTTATCCGTTAAAGTTACAAAGTATATAGCACAGAGGTGTACAGGTCAGCAAACGAATGCAGCAGAGTAACATGTGCATATATACTAGGTTGAGGCTGATATCAACTACTGATTTGCATCAGTAAATTGATACGATGTAATTATGATCTTTGATCAGTAAAAACATGAAGTTCCTCAATTCGGTAACTTTTGGTTTTGGCATTTAAGCTCTTTTGGCAAATATTCTGATGAAACTAGGTCCGTAAATCAATACGACAAAAGTTTAATCAGAATATCCCAGATAACCATAACATAACGACCCGAAACCTCAGATTTTGGCAATCCTATCAAACGAAATTACGGTACTAAGACCATATGCCCATGAGGTGTTCAGCCACGAACGCGTAGTTCGTTATGTTTGTATCACTAATGCACGCAATTTTTAGTCTACGAAGCCTATCAGCACATCACATGTAATCAACACACGCCTCATATTACTATACATATCTTTAGCCTGTGTCAGATCCCCACTGATGTACTATTATTTCCTCTTTTTATCCTGGAAATCATTTTTGGTTTTTCTAAAATGTAAAACATATTTTTGGGTTTTAAATTTTTCTGAAAAACAATAAAAACTTTAAAGAAAATTTTAAAAACTAAAAAGCAATAAACCGAGGTGCTGATTAGTCCTGTTTTTCTTTTATGTTGTTAACTTTTAAATGATACTCAAATCGGGATCTGTCAAAAGCTTTAGTGAACAAATCTGCACGTTGATAGTCAGTATGGATTTTGACCATATCTATCAATTCTTTAGCGTAACAATCACGGATAAAATGGTATTTGATCCGGATATGTTTCGCTTTAGAATGATTGCCCGTATCTTTAGTTAATGCGATCGCGGCTTCATTATCACAGTGTATAGGGGTTTTAAGAAACTGCAAACCGTAATCCACCATCTGCTGTTGGATCCAGAGCACTTGCGAACAGCAACTCGAGGCTGCAATGTACTCGGCTTCACAGGTAGACAGCGCGACCGAAGTCTGCTTCTTACATTGCCAGGTGACTAACCTACTCCCTAAAAACTGGCATCCAGCTGTAGTGGATTTGCTATCCTTGTCACAGCCGCCCCAATCTGCATCACTAAAAGCGATAAAGTCAAAATCATCATCATTAGGGTACCAAAGTCCTCTCGAGGGACAACCCTTCAGATATCTAAGGATACGCTTGACCGCCGTCAGATGACTTTGTTTCGGCTTCGATTGATAGTGAGCACAGAGACACGTTGCGAACATAATGTCTGGCCGAGATGCGGTAAGATACATCAGAGATCCGATGATTGCTCTGTATGTAAACGGGTCAGTCAGCTCCCCCTTAGCGTCCACTCCAATCCCGTGATTGGGTTGAATCGGGGTATCCATCGGCTTGGAATCCTCCATCTGGAACCGGCTCAAGACTTCGGATACGTATTTCGTCTGGTGAATGAAGATCCCCGTGGGTCTTTGGTCCACCTGCAAGCCGAGGAAAAACTGCATCTCCCCCATCACACTCATCTCAAACTTTTCCTGCATGACAGTTTCAAACTCCCTGCATAAAAGTTCGTTAGTTGAGCCAAATATTATATCATCAACGTATATCTGCACTAGAAGCAAATCATCCCCTGATTTCTTCGTGAACAGGGTGCAGTCGACGAGTCCGCGCTTAAATCCCTTTGCCATGAGGTATGTACTCAACTCCTCGTACCACTGGCGTGGAGCCTGGTGCAGACCATACAGCGCTTTGTTCAGTACATAAACCTTATCCCGGTGGATAGGGTCTTCAAAGCCCGGTGGTTGCCCGACATAAACCTCTTCTTTGACTTTCCCATACAGAAATGCGCTCTTGACGTCCATTTGATATACCTTGAACTTCTTATAGGAAGCAAACGCAAGAAACATTCGAATTGCCTCAATGCGTGCTACAGGCGCATAGATTTCATTGTAATCAATCCCTTCGATTTGATGGAAACCTTGTACGACCAGTCTGGCTTTGTTTCGAACAATCACTCCACGATCATCCTTCTTACACTTAAACACCCATTTGGTGCCGATCTTTTTTCTACCAGGAGGTAAATCAGTGAGCGTCCACACCCCCAACTTCTGAAATTGTAATAACTCCTCCTGCATTGCTTCAACCCAGGCGTCCTCCAGCAAAGCATCCTTGTATGTCCTTGGCTCGACCTGAGACACATAACATGCAAACGACCAATCATTTTGACTACCAGATTTTTGTATTTTGGCATATAAAGCTAAAGCACCAAAACTCTCTGGTGAATTAACACTTCTCAGCTGCCCTCTCGTCATCACACTGCTTCCAGGATCACCAATAACTTGCTCCAGCGGGTGAATACGGTGAATCCGAGATTCCGGATGTTCAGGTACAGTAACTCCCGTCTGTATAGTCAAGTTCTCAACTGCATCCAGATCATGACCCGTGTTAGACGATGAAGCAACATCTGGATTTAGGTTCACTGGAGGTGCCTCTGGTTCAGTTGCGTTCTCAAGAATAACTTCTTCAAATTCTCCATCATCTTCCGATTCTGAAGTATCTAAAGTCGTAGAAGCCTCTTGAAACACTTCTTCCTCCGGTACAGGAACATTGGTATCATTAGAAGCTGTTGGAGGAGTTACGGTGATCGGACGCACCAACGGTGAAGTCGCCGCGTTTTCACACTCGTAAAGTAATCTAATAACAGCCTCTTCAATCAAGCTATCTAGATTGAATGATTCAAAGAAATCTTTGTAATCAAACATCCAATCAGGACCAATCCCTTGCACATTTTGTGTATACCGTTGAACTTCTACGTTAGCCCAATCCTCCACCTGACGAGTTCGCTTGTTGTATACCCGTTTGAGGGGGGTTGCATATCCAACAAAGTATCCCTCTTCAGCTTTCGGACTAAACTTCTCGCTTGGATTCAACATCGTGCATGGTGCCCCAAAAGGTTCTAGATACTCTAAGTTCGGCTTTCGTCGGTGTAACAGTTCATAAGAAGTTTTACCAAACTTCTTCACCGTTAAAACCCGATTGAGTGTATAATTTGCTGCATAAATCGCCTCGTTCCAGAACATTACTGGAAGGTTCGAGTCTGCGAGCATTGTTCTAGCCGCTTCAATTAGAGTCATGTTTTTACGTTCAGCAACACCGTTCTGTTGTGGGGTATACGGAGCCGAATATTCATGATGAATTCCTTTGTTTTCACAAAGTTCATCCATCTTTGCATTTTTGAACTCCGTCCCATTATCACTCCGAATTCTCTTGATCTTGAGATAGTAGAGATTTTCCAATCGAGTGAACAGAACTTTCAGGTTATTAAAGGTGTCACTTTTATGCTGCAAACACATCACCCATGAAAATCTTGAATAGTCGTTAGTGACAACTAAACAGTAAAGCTCCCCAAGATGACTTTTGCGCTTGACAGGTCCGAATAGGTCCATGTGCAATCGCTCAAGTGGCATCTCAACAGAGTTAACTTTCTTCACTTTGTGGAACTGTCTGTGTTGCTTCCCTTTCTTACAGCTCATGCACTTGTCATTCAAATGGAAATGCTTCACATTCACGCCATCGACAAGTCCATTCTTCACTAGATGATTCATTTTCCTCAAATGAATGTGCCCCATTCTTCGGTGCCACATTATTGATTCCTTCTCGGTCGCCTTTGATAGAAAACATGTTATTTGCCCCTGGGTTGTCATTGCCTTGGACATATCAAGAATATAAAGGTTGTTGACAAGAGGTGCCTTCAACATTACCCACTCTTTTGGAATTTTGAAGCCCGGTTTGAGATTGTAGCAGGATTTGTCATCAAAATGAACAGTGAATTGTTTGTCACAGATTTGACTGACGCTCAACAGATTATAGTCTATCTGCTTCACATACGAAATCCTCTCAAAGCTCACAATCCCATTACTCACACTTCCTTCCATAGTGATATATCCGCCTTTGTTCCCGGCAAATGCAACATATCCACCATTAATGTTCTTCACATCAAACAGTAAAGCTAAATCCCCGGTCATGTGGCCTGAAGCTCCACTATCAACAATCCAAAGACTGCTAATAGGGCCAGCTGAAGCTCCCTGCACACATCAAGTAAAACAGTTAGTTCTTTCGGGGGACCCAAGCCTGAGTGGTCTTGGGTCTTTGAATATCGTTGTTCAAAGAATCATTCACATCAACAGTTTGTTTTGGATCGATCTTTTTAGGATCATTCAAAACATTTTCAGCCTTTTCACTTGATTTTGAAGTTGAGGCTCCCGGAGAACCATTTGGTGTCCAAGATTGTTCAGAACGTTTCAAGATACGAATCTGAGATTTTGGGTTCTCAGTCGTTTTCTGAACATTGTTTACAAAAGAAATTTCTTGGGTACCTTCTCTGATTTAACAGATTTAGGTCCAACATTTGACTTGACAATAGGTTTTTGTGGAACCCGTTGCCTATCATTTGTCGTGTTCACCACTCGTTTTCTCCACGGTCTTTCCATAGCAATCCGGTTACGACGATCATACTGAAATGGACGATCGTTCCTCTTTTGATAAAAGTTGTTTTGATTATAAAATTGTTGTTGTTGAGGAACAAAACGCCTTTGTTGTGGATAGTAATGATTATCGACCGGTTTCCTCATGGATTGCCTAACTTCAACTTCGTGCCTCTTGTGCCTTACATACGGGCAGTGAGCAAGTAAATGCCCTCTCTCCCCGCATTTAAAACATGCACGGTATTCCTCAAAAACATTTGGAGCATTCGGTTGAGCAAATGATCGGACAGGATATTGATCATTATACTGTCTGTTCCTCAAACTCTCAGGGAGTGGACCCTTTGAGTAGGCTGGCTCATGAAAACCGTTTGCTTTGTTTTTTGGTTTAATAAACTCTGTGACATGAACCTTTGGTTCTTGAGGAACATCCAAATACAATTTTTTTAAAATTGCAGGTGGAATCTCATTTGTTCATTCATGTTTTGGAAACCAAATAGTGCTTTCTTGCCAAATTTTATCAATTTTGGAATAGTTAGCAAACTTAATTGGATATTCCTCATCAGAGATGATTTTATCGGATCCTTCCATCCGATAAAACACCTTGACTGGTTTGTCACTCAAAGGTTTGTCACTCAATTCTTTCTTAATCTCTTTCTTTTCAGACTTTTTCTCACGATGTGCGTTAGCCATCGGATGCACATGCTGAGACGATGACACTGGTTCAGTAGTAATGATGTGATTTTCTTTTGGAATATCACACGCATTAGCACTTTTGTAACTTCCAGAATCACTCTCAGAGTCTGAATCAACATTTTCAACTGTTACCCCTTCATCGTTCAAACCTAAAATCGGCCTCACATCGGAATGAGGATCACCAACACTTGAGGTATTGGATTCATTTTCCGATGATGAGTCTGATTTTACTGAGCTCTCCGGTGTCACTTGATGACAGTTGTGATTTTCAAAGAGCATCGGAGATGGCACAGATTTATAGTTTGTGGTTTGATCATCGATGATGTGGTCAACAACATAAGCAATGTGCTTATAACTCTCCAATTTCTTATTGATCTTTTCAGCAAAACACTTAATGGTGGCCATTTCCAACTTAGTGTTCTCAATTTCATTAATATAGTTGTTAATTGCTAATTGTTTTAATGAAAGAGTTTTCTTAAGGTCGGAAATGTCCTTTTTATATCCATCAAGTACTTTGTTAAAAGCAATCAATTCTTTGCGAGCAGATTGACAGTTGATTATAGCACTATCACGTTGAACGCGAAGTTCTTTGTTTTCATCAGTCAATCTGTCACAAGTTCCACAGTACTTATCACTAGTAACATCAGTGCTAGATTCAGAACTTACCTGTTTAGGAGGATCTGTCATGGCCATCAAAGCAAAATGAGCTTCCTTTCCAGCGAAAAACTTCGAATAATCGATCCTGGTGAAAGCGTCATCCACAATGCACGACTTCCTTGTTTTCAGAAAATCTGCTTCTGCTAGCAACTGATCAATCTCATCATCCAAAGATGTAACATTCGCTTCTGTGTCTGATTCACTATCTGAATCTGAGTAAACTGACTCACACTCCTCAGGAACATCAGAAACTGTGTCAATCAGCACTCCAGAACTAGCTTCCTCAGCCTGAACTTCAACAGTCTCAGTCTCCACTTTCACCTCTTCCACAGATTCATCAAATTCACTCTCAGTTTCTTTGTCTTGATTAACTATCACCGACTCCTCGATATCAACCCGTCGGGCAACACAAGCCACATTCCCACCAGTAGTGATCTCCTCAACACCAATTTGCATCCCAGACCAGTCAAACCTTTCATCCTGCTGGATCACCAAAGCTTGATTCTGATTCGTATTCTGTGTCTGTTCATTTGGTGTAGTGATAGGTATAACTGTTCTGTTAGTGTTATTTGGTGAGTGGTTTTGATTCTGGTTGGTTGTGTTAGGTTGTCTGGTTTGGTTGTTGTTTGTGGTGTTTTGTCGGTTTTGGTAATTGTTTTGGTTTTGATAGTTGTTGTTACCTTGGAAAGAAACTTGGTTTTGATTCTGTTGTTGACGGTTCTGATAGTTTGAGTTGAAAGGGTTTCTGTTACCTTGCTTCGGTGGCTGAGTGCATTCTCTTTTAAAGTGACCCTTACCTCCACAATTAAAACATGTCACCTTCTCCTTGTTGAAACCGTAGGTAGTGTTTGGAGAAGTTCCCAAATCAGTCCTCCCGGTCTTTTCAATAAACTCGGTTGCCCTTCTCATAATACTAGGAAAAGCCCACTGGATGTCAATCAGCTCCATCTCTTCTTTGTCGATTTGTGCATAGTCTTCATTGGTCAAGTTGTTATTACCAATTTGACTTGCAACTAAACCGTTATATGATGAAACCATTGCAGAGACTAATGCAATATGTTGCTGAGCAACCTCCACAGTCACATTTCCCAAATTGGAAGTCTCGAAAACCACCGGTTGTTGATTGGGTTGAGTCACTTGATTCATGTATTGTGGTTGTTGAGGTGGTTGTTGTGATTGGCTAGCAGTGTAAAATGCTGCTTGCTGCATCGGAGAGAATGGTGAAATATAAGAATTTGTGTATTGTTGTGGTGGTGGTGTATATGATGGTTGTGAATAGGATGAGGTTTGTGCTAGGTAGTTGATGGGTTGTTTTGGTGGTTCCATGACACTAGAAATACAGGCTATATGAGGTGCCACTGTACCACCAGCACTCGAGTTTCCCACTGTTGCTGAAGTACCACCATAATATAACTCTGGGTTCTGAGGAATCTGAGATCTTTTGGCTTTCCTCTTCTCCTCGAGCTCTTTATTCTCCAGCTTTTGAACAAACTCCTTGATAGTCCAATATTTGTACGCATCCTTCTCTTTGAGCACTTCAACATGTTGATCCCAGTACGGTGGTAAAGCATCTGCAAACTTGTCCACCAGATCTGTCATCGGAATCTGTATACCATAACTAGACAATTCAGTTAGTAAATGACAATATCTAGGAGTCAACTCTTTTAATGTCTCGTTTCCAACATAAGTAAAGTTCTCAAATTCTTTTCTCAACTCCTCCATCCTCAACCTTCTCGTCTTTTCATTCCCATCATGACGATTCTTTAGCACATCCCATAACTGCTTCGACGTAGTGCACGTTTCAAACTGATGTAGTAAATCGTTTGTGATCGCCTGAGTCAACTGAGAGTATGCTTTCTTCTCCACAGCAAATTTCTTTTTCTCCTCGTCTGACAAACTCTCCAAAGGAACAGGTTCACCGGTGTTCTCCAGAATCGGTGCAACATAACCTTTGGCTATCATCTGCCATGCCTCTGTGCCCTCCAACCCCATGCCTTCCAGATGGATCTTAAATTTCTTCTGCCACTGGTTATACTCGTGCATCTCCATTAGCTTGGGTGGACGATTCCCGCTACCTGAAGATAAGTCATTTATTAGTGTAGAAATAGCATTGGTAGTTTGAGTATTTACCACCGCGGCTGCTACTCCCCAGTAGTCTGTCACAGGTTGTGGTGGTGGAGGTGCAACACTCTGAGGCATCGAGCTAGTCATCGCTATGTAATTGATCGGTTGCGAAGACTGAGTGCTCGTTTTCTGGGCTGCCACTGTCCATGGGTCCATCGTCACTTGCTGCTGTTGTTGTGTCGTTGCTGGTCTCGGTGTAGTCGGAAAATTCCACACGATGTTCACGAACTTCGAAAATCACCAAACTTAGAAAATTTTCCAAACACAAGTTTACTTTCGCCCTTCTGATTACACTTTCGTCCAAAGCTGTCTACTTTCGCCCACTATAGCTGACCCGAAGGTAGACCAATAACCAGAATGTAGAATATCCTAAACCCTTTTCTACGTTCGCCCGGCAATATCTACTTTCGCCCACAAAATTTCCACGTTCGCCCGCCCGATCAACCGAAGGTGGAAATGTTCACCCGAATGTGGAAAATTCAAACACAACAATGTAGGTTCGACCTGAATGATTGTACCTTCGTCCAAAAATCCCTCAGGTTCGCCCTAACAAGGTCAGGTTCGCCCATTTCTCTCTAGATTCGCCCATTTCAGATTTGAAAAACGGTTACACTTTGAAAAACGGTTATTTTGATCTGAGATTTTCAAAAGTTTATAGATTTTGATGATCTTAATCAGGTTATGATTCAGAATTGATTTGGAACAACTTTAATTCTTGGAAAACTTGATTTTATCCACAAATTCAATTCGAAAATCCTCAAAATCACTCAAAAACCATTTTCAATCAAAAACAGATGAATATTGATCAAAATTAAGTCCAAATCAGCTCTGATATTATCAATTTTGTTGTTGTATGATCCGTATAGCTCTGATACCACTTTGTAGATTAAGAATTTTAGCTAAAACAGGATGTAATGATCATACAAGTCACAATTCTAGGTGCGGAAACCCTAGAATTGAACAAAATGATAATACGCAAATCAAAACACGTAAGACACCTTTTCAATCTCCATTTGATAGATAAACTTGATCAAAACGTGTTTACAATCAATATACAAGTTAATCTAACCCAAACATAAACATTCACACTCTAGAGAGAATCCTGACCTTGACACACACACACATTCAATAACTATTCTAAACATGAAAATGACCAAAACATGTATATAGATACTGCAGGTTCGCCCCTTTTCATGGTGCGAATGTGGACAATGTCCACCTTCGCCCACTACAAGGTACGAACCTGGACTTCTGGTCTTCTGACTTCCATATTCGCCCAGTATTCTTCTACATTCGCCCAGTCTTAAACACCTTCGCCCATATTCTTCACATTCGCCCACTTCTAAACTTCATTCTAACATGTGTTAATAGCTAATCCAATCACTAGTCGCAAAACGTGCATCTACAAAGATGAGTTAAAAAGACAAAAATACCCTCACGTGATTTATACGTGAGGGGACTTAACGAATGTAATTAACTGGGTTAGTCATAAAGGTTGTAACCTGTAGCAAAATCACTAGGTAAAGGTTGGTTTGAGTGCAAATGAAACATAAAGGTTGGAACCTGCAATTTTGGCCAAACATAAAGGTTAATTGATTTCTGTAATTATATATATATATATATATATATATATATATATATATATATATATATCTTCAAGTTTTTCATTATTCAACCTAGTACATTGCTATATTATATCATGAATCTTATTGTATAGGTGACGGATCATACATGCAAGACCAAAATCAAAGCAAATCATCCAACATACACACACACACACACATATACACGACACTCATACCACACATACATACCTATCTCTCTTTCATTTTACAAAAATCATTTGATAAACACTTGTATTTTAGACTTCGTGTGAATCACCCAAGTTTAAAGGTGAAATAGAATTGAAACAAAAGATCAAGAGTTTTTACCTTAAAAGAAATGAGAAAAGGTTGATGATAGATGTTAAAACTTAAAAACCCTTGATGATTTAAGCATGATTTTGGGTTTTAATTGTACAAAAGTGGAAGTGGATTGGTGATGATGTACGGTTATAGAGAGGAAAAAGAGCTAGTTAGTGTGATAAGATGTATGATGATGATGGGTGATATACATATATGTAATGAGGTGATGATGACTTGTTGTAAAGACATGAAGCCATGTGTTAGTCTTGTATTAATATAATATGATATTTAGCGGATATTAGGTGTAAATTAGCGGGCATATTACTAATTTACGCGGTACACGCTTCTAATTATTTTAAATACCCGACACACCCAAAAATAATATTTTCAACCCAAAACATAATATTATACAAGTTGAATTAATATTAGGTGCTATCCGGTGTAAAAACATCTAATTTTTATATTATATGTGCGTAGTTCGTGCAATATTGCGTGATGCGACTAAAAATCATAATTTTTAGTTTTTAATTCATTTCTCCATATCTCTCAAGTAAATATGATTAGAAATATTATTTTAAGCATATATTTTAAGTTTCACACTTTAATTATTAGCCGGACCATCACCAACGCTTGTTTCAGTTAAGATATCGCTACGCGATACCGTGATATCTAAAAATTACCAAATGCAAACCTATGCATTTAAGGACTTCGCTAGAATTTAAAAGACTTTAATTAACAAGTAATTAAATCCTATTGATGCTGAACTAAATAATATGTTTTATAATAGTACGGATTAAGACCTGAAATTTGCCGATTGTCACATTCTCCCCAAGTTAAAGAAATTTCGTCCCGAAATTTTCAAGTCGTATGGTTTGAAACTGCCTTTGACGGAAAAAGATGAGGGTAGTTATTTTTCATCTGTTCCTGGCATTCCCATGTAAACTCATGACTTCGTTTCGAATTCCATCGGACCTTTACCAACCTTATTTTACTTCGTCTAAGCTTTTGGATCATCCAATCCATCACTTCTGCTGGCTCCTCGATAAAGTGAAGCTTATCCTCAATGTGAATCTCTTCAGGAGGAATAATCAATGTCTCATCTGAAAGACATTTCTTTAGATTTGACACATAGAATGTGTCATGAACATCGTTAAGCTCTTGGGGTAACTTGAGCTTATAAGCCACATGACCAACCCTAGCCAAAACTTCAAAAGGACCAATGTACCTAGGGTTAAGCTTCCCGCGCTTTCCGAATCTTGGAACACCCTTCCAAGGTGAAACCTTCAAGAGAACTTTGTCACCAACTTGGAATTCCAAAGGCTTACGTCTTATATCAGCATAACTCTTCTATCGGTCTCGAGCAGCCTTCAAACAATCCTTGATCTGAAAAATCTTATCCGTGGTCTCTTGGATAAGCTCAAGTCCTATCATTTGTTTTTCCCTGACCTCCGCCCAGCACAACAGAGATCTACAGTTACGACCATAAAGAGCTTCGAACGGTGCAGCTTTGATACTTGCGTGGTAACTATTGTTATAAGAAAATTCCACCAAAGGAAGATGAGAATCCCAATTACCCCCAAAATCAATTGCACAATCCCATAGCAAATCTTCAAGCGTCTGGATAGTTCGCTCACCCTAACCATCCGTTTATTGGTGATAGGCTGTACTCATGTCTAACCGAGTATCCAACGCTTTCTGCAAAGTATTCCAGAATCTTGAAGTGAACCGACTGTCACGATCAGAGCTAATAGACACTGGCACACCATGCTTTGAAACAACTTCCTTAATATACAACCATGCTAACTTTTCCATCTTGTCAGTTTCTCGAATTGGCAAGAAGTGAGCGGATTTTGTCAATCGATCAACAATTACCCAAATGGTATCATGACCACTAGAAGTTTTGGGTAACTTGGTGATAAAATCCATAGAAATTTTCTCCCATTTCCATTCAGGAATCTCCGGTTTCTGTAACAATCCTGATGGCTTCTGATGTTCGGCTTTTACTGTTGAACAAGTCAAACAACGAGCTACATATGTAGTTATATCCCTCTTGAAACTTGGCCACCAATAAAACTCCTTCAAATCGTTGTACATTTTATCGGCACCTGGGTGAATTGAGTACCTAGACTTATGAGCTTCATCTAGTACTAACTCGCTTAATCCTCCAAATAGTGGTACCCAAATTCGATTCGAAAAATATAACGTTTTATTTGACTTAGGTTCTAATTGCTTAACCATTTTATACAGAGACTCTGGCTTCAGATTCTCAGGCTTAAGAGTGTCATGTTGGGCATCACGAATTTGAGTGGTGAGGCTCGTATGAATAGTTAAACCTAATGAACGGACGCGTAACGTCTTAACCCGTTCCTTCCGACTTAAGGCATCTGCTACAACATTTGCCTTCCCCGGATGGTACCTAATCTCACAGTCATAGTCATTCAACAGTTCTACCCATCTTCATTGCCTCATGTTCAATTTTTTCTGATTGAAGATGTGTTGAAGACTCTTGTGGTCAGTGAAGATAGTATACTTAGTACCATAAAGATAGTGTCTCCAATTATTCAAAGCAAACACTACAACACCCAACTCTAAGTCATGGGTGGTGTAGTTCTTCTCGTGCGCTTTCAACTGTCGGGAAGCATAAGCTATAACCTTCTACTTTTGCATCAATACACAACCGAGACCTTGGTGTGATGCATCACAATAAACCACAAAATCATCTGTACCTTCTGGGAGAGACAATATCAGCGCATCACAAAGTTTTTGCTTCAACAGTTGAATTGCCGACTCTTGCTTATTCGACCAATCAAGCTTCTTGTCTTTTTGGGTCAACGTAGTCAGTGGCAGGGCTATCTTTGAAAAATTCTCAATAAATCTCTGATAGTATCCAGTAAAACCTAAAAGTTGTCGCACCTCAGTTGGGGTCTTTGGTGCTTCCCAGTTTTTAATTGCTTCAATCTTCAACGATCAACATGAATACCTTTCTCATTCACCACATGTCCAAGAAAATGAAACTCACGAATCCAAAATTCGCACTTGGAGAATTTGGCATACAGCTTTTCATTTCTGAGCAACTCCAAAATCAATCTCAAATGATTCTCATGCTCCTCCTTGGTTCGTGAGTATATTAATATATCATAAATGAATACAATCACGAGTTTGCCAAGTAGGGTTTGCATACTCTATTCATTAAATCCATGAAAACAGCTAGCGCGTTTGTCAATCCGAACGACATGACTAAAAACTCATAATGACCGTAACGAGTTCCGAACGCGGTCTTCGGTATATCCTCCTCTTGATTACGCAATTGGTGGTATCCTAACCTTAAGTCAATCTTTGAGTAGTAGCTGGATCCTTGAAGTTGGTCAAACAAATCATCAATCTTAGGTAACGGGTATCAATTCTTGATTGTATGCTTGTTCAACTCGTGGTAATCTATGCACATACGAAAAGTTCCATCCTTCTTTTCACAAACAAAATCGGAGCTCCCCATAGCGAAAAGCTCGGTCTTATGAAACCTTTATCCAATAATTCTTCCAATTGATTGGATAACTCATGCATATCAGATGGAGCCAATCGATAGGGAGATCGTGCGACGAGCGCTGCTCCAGGGACTAGATCAATTCGAAATTCAACTTGTCGGGGTGGGGGTAACCCAGGAAGGTCTTCAGGAAACACCTCTGGATAATCCCTTACAACGGGAATGTCTTTAAGTCTTCTCTCATCTTGTTTCTTCTCCACAAGGTGTGCTAAGAATGCAGCATGACCCTTTCGTAAACACTTTTGGGCCTTCATACAAGAGATAATTTGTAGTGGGGCTCCGCATCGTTCTCCATAAACAGAAAGAGTTTCACCATTCGACAACGGAATACGAATTACCTTCTCGTCACACACAACAACCGCATGATTCTTTGACAACCAGTCCATGCCCACTACTATGTCAAAACTACCCAACTCTATTGGTAAAAGGTTAATACTAAACTCATGTCCGCATAAACCTAACTTGCAGTCTTCAACTTCGCCCGAATCAATTATCTTACAATTAGCCAATTATATTGAAAATGTGTGTCCAACTTATTTGCGACTAAACCGTGTGAGTGTTTAAATGCAGTTAACACAAAACTATAATCGGCACTGGTATCAAACAATATTGAAGCATAGTGGTTGTTGATAAGAAACGTACCAGTAACAACGTTAGGGTCCTAACGAGCATCACCAGTACCAATCACAAATGCTCGACCGTTGGCCTGATTCTTCAGTGCACCTGCTAATTCGGATAGTGGCCTCTGTTTTCCCAAACCACTTTAGCAGGCCAACAGCGCCTTCAGTACCATGAAACATTAGTGGCTTGCAATCCAGAAAGTTCTTGAAAGTGCAACCTTGATTGTTCATTCACATTCCTCCATGAGTTCGGTTATCTTAACCTGAACCTCCTTGACCATGGCCTCTAGATCCACCACTTTGATTCACTCGAGTCACCTCATGTTGGGCAATTGCGGCGGTGATCCTTGCTTCCATAAGCTCCTCAAGCTCAGCGACCGTACTGGTAATGCCTCGGGCTGTGTGGTCCTAGTGTTCTTTTGCTTAGGTGCCATAGTTCTTCAATATAAGATATCAAAGAAATGAGAGACATATATTTATCACTAAATATTGTCAACCATGCACATCAATAAAAGACATAACCACAACATTCGTAATTTAAACAACTACCGTAAGAATCACAAATAGAACACAATGTTGCCATAGTAAAATACCATGATTGCAGTAAATTCATAATAAACTTGGGTACGTCGTTTGTAGGGAAACAAGTAAGGGTACAAAGACTTTATCTTACACGTAGCTGCCCTCAGATGTCATGTTTCCTTCACATTCTCTGCGGTACCCATGGCGTTGACACCAAACTCTTCGTCAGAATCCGTTAATATAACGGGAGCAATGGGAAGTGACATCGCATTTGGCAAGAATCCGTACAATACCCAAATATATGTATATAAATAAATATTATTATATCTACTTATAATTGAAGGTACCATTGAACGTAATATGAATTTGATTGCATGAAATGAAAACATTTTTCCCATTTTATTTGTGATAACTTTTTCATGCGAGCATCCTAGGGGTTATAGTCTAGACTTGAGAAACAATCCTAGTTCGCTATAACCATTGGCTCTGATACCAATCTGTCACACCCCGCCGACGGCGGAAACACGAGGTGCGACACGAAAGGTTTTCACAGCATATGATCAAGCAAATAACTATATGAATTTAAAACATAACCATTGATGCCAGAGTTAAAGTTTCACATAGTTATTATAAGTTTGCTTAGAACAAAATATGTTACAATCACATCTAAAAGTCGTAGGAGATAAAATGTAAGTCTTCACAAAAGTGGCATCAAAAGAAAACTTGCTTGACCCGGATAGTTTCCATGCAATGCATTACGTTTTGTTACCTGAAATACATGCTTAAAATTGTCAACATAAAGTCGGTGAGTTCACATGTTTTAATGAATCGATTGAAACCTTTGTTTTCAAAACTGTACGCATGGCGGAATGAAAATAGTGATCGATGATCACTCTATGTCTAGCTATGACAATAAGCTATGTGTCTACATGAGCCTAAAACCAAGCCTGACTTTTATGTTTCCTTTTCCTCGCCCACCCTTCCCTAAATGGCAATATGCTTGGACACAATCACGTCCTTTTGGAACCTACCAGGTTAGAGCGACTAACCAAGGATGGGGGTCGTCAAACCCAATAGTACTATTCAATTGTTTCGCATTCACACTATGACTAGTGGTTATTGTAATATGTACGAGGGCTTATTGAGCGCTGTAAGTATTCAACCACCCCATGAACACATTGATACTACACATGCTATCATTTCCTTGCTATCGTACAAAGAATGTAAAGCATGTATTTCCCCCAATGTAGAAAATGGTACAAACATTTAAAAAGGGGCCGTGAAACTCACCTTGTGATCTTAAATATTTCCAAAAGCCAGTAATCCCATCAACTTGATTCCTATTTATATAAATCATGTCAACGGCCGATTGATTTTAATATTACCTAAGTTGTTCACCCAACTTAGACATTCACACCACATTTTTCCATAAAAAATGCAATTGTTAGAAAAGTATTTATTTTCAAAATACTCGTTTTAAAACACGACTTGTTGGTGATCATATCTCGTCTTCACCTGTTATATTATTATTTGTACACCAAAAACTTAGCACCTTAATTTTATTTTTATTTGTATACTACAACATACATAACACGAATCATATATACTCATGCACATAGTCTTATACTTTGCGTATTTTACTCAGTTTTCGCATTTTTCAAACCAACTCGATATTAGTTTTTCAAGCATGAGACCAGTATTAGTTGACAAGTTTAAAATTCATGCATCACATTTCCATCATGCATAAGTATTCTACTCAAATTATTCAATCTTTTAACATTTTAACATACACGACATTTAGCTCGTCAAATTGTCGGTTTTAAGCAGTATTTCGGCAGTTTCTTAAAATTCTAACGTGTGTGTTTGACCAAATCATGTAGGATTTCAAATATATACTTAAAAACATGTTTTTTTTTATCTCAAAGATATACTTTTGGGACCTGATCTAAATCAGATTTAGAATTTCATTAAAATCATGCCGAAATTCGCCTTTTTATCGCATAGTCTTGCACCGGACATTATCAAAACCATGTTTTCTTATCAAGACTCAAACCTTTTGAATAAAACATGTTACTTGCTGGACGTTTTATTGATTTTAACCTCAAATAATTAGGTCTAACTATTTGTACAAAAATCACTATTTTAGGGCCCAAATTAATCATTTTTGGGCTCTAATTTAACCCATAATCTTATAATTTATAAACTCAATTATTTTTCCATAAACATAGATTTATTTATGTTTAATAATAGCCTTTTTTTACTGATCTAAATCAGCCTTCAAAAGACCTTATATTTTCCTTAAAAATTTTATGTTAAAGTCCATAATTTAGAGATTTAAGGTGTCCAACATAAATCTTAATAACATTTTATTAAAAACCCAAATTTCTAATAGGTTTTAACATGATATTATTCCACTAACTTTTCTGTTTAGAAATCATCTTTTATAACTTCATTTCCCAAAACTCAATCAAGATACATTTAAACACAAATGTAATAAACATAACATATCAACAATGTGACTAACAAAACTCACCATAGGTATTGCATAATGCTACATAGGACATTGGACCTAGTCTTAATTAATCTATATTCCATTTCATGTTCTATGGTACATTTCAACATTTTCATATGACATTGTAAATCAATTAATAATATTTCAATTTTATTTAGTACCACGAGCTATTGAACAATCATTCACTTCGGGCAACCCAACGATTCTGCCATTGGTTGGGCTGTTACAATAAAACTATGTTTTCCAAAAATATATATGTTAGCAAAAAAATACATCATTTTATATAAGAGTATACATCTTGACATAATTACAAGTCTTAGAGTATTCTTCATGCTCATGACTATGTATTGATTGTCATGGTTTGTATATATACAAAAATATTAAAGTTTCACAATCTGGTTTTTAAAATGGAATCACCAGGCTAAACCACACAACAGCAAAGTCGGTAAGACCGAGTATCAATCCGTGGACACTAATATGTAGCCCTCAATACTAGACCTCTGTCAAGTCCTAATCTATATGAAAGAGCATGATTCAGTAACTAACGAGTAACTAAAATGATAAACAAGTAAATAAATAAAATAAGACAAGAAATAAACAAGTAGCGGGTGCGAGAGATCAGGGAGTAAACGCTCACGAAAGAGGAATCAGAAATGAGGAAGATGGCTGCCTATACTGGAAATCATACTGATAAAGCTAAAAGCTAGTGGGAAATGGATACTCAAATGACTACCAAGATCTACGTGTATAACCAACTCGGGAAACACTATGGTGTCCTAGATTTCCTCTCGGTATCTGATGTGTGAAAATGTGTATTAAATAAATTCGGGTCAAGTTTTAAAAATGGATAAACCCGCTAAACGACACACTAACGGCAAGTGTACCGGTCGCAGTGTAGCAGAGCAATTAAGTCCGGAATATCGAACCGTGGACACAATGTGGCGACTCTCGGTACTAGACCTCTATCGACTCCTAGCCGAGCAAATTGGATTTTTGTGAATTTTTTTATTAATTAATTACTAAAGTAAATAAATTAAAAGGCTTAAATTAATAGATAGCAAAGGATCACTAAGGATGGAAATCAGAGATGGGAAATGCAACCACCTAGGTATCGAATCCTACTAACAAAATTGGAACTGCCCTGGCTTTGGAAACTATGTTGGCAATCAGGATCTTATTATATTCACCTCTAGTATCCTAGTGGCTCCCGGGTCATTTACCAAGACTGACCGAAAAGGAATCCTAAAGGCTACTAATCTCACTGATTGGTTAGATCACCTCTCGGTCTCACTAACTATGCTAAAGTACTCGCTAGACTGGTTTAGATTTCTCACTCTCCAATCACAATACACCCTAAAGTGCAAGGAGTAACCTGTAAAGTCAATCTATGACACAGATAAGCAAATAATACTAGATAACCTAGGAAAACCTGATCTCTCAGCGTTTCTAGCCTAAACCTCTAGCACCAAAGACAAACCTGACTACCTATCACCTCTCGGTCTCAAGAGTAGGAAGAACACAAATTACCTCTAAACTCTCAATTAATGTTCCTATGGAATTTAGGCCTAAAACCATAAAGTAAACTACAAGCACAAAGCAAGTAATTCTAACAAGCATCCAAACATGAAAGAGATTCACTAAGACACTCGTGGAACATTAAAAGATCATAAATTAGTAAAAAGTACGAACACACATCATAGAATCATAAACAAGATTCTTACTAAAAAATAAATCCAACTATAAAATCCAAAACCAAAACATAAACCGAAATCAAATAGTCATCATCTTCAACCTAGGTGGCCACTAATGTTTTAGCCAAACATTATTAGGGAAAACAATAAAAACATAGGTTCAAAATATAGCAAGGTCATGATAACAATATTTATAAACACAAAGTAAATAAATATAAAAACTAGAACTTGCAGTGATTAAACCATTAGCTTCAATCATAATCCCCAGCCTTCCTACCCTTCAGTTCCTCTCCTCAAAACCTTAGTTGAAAGGCTGCTGTGTTCGATGCCTTCTTTTCTTCGAAGGCGGCTCTGATGTCTTTCGAGATTAATATCCTCTTCCAATAATAATCTGCGGCCTAATGAATTGGAGATCTATTATATTTGCCGTCAATTAGTGTCGCTCTTCTCCGTAATAATATTAGCCGTCCAAAATTTATGTGCTCCACAAAATTTGGTGATTGTTTGGACTTGGGCCACGAGCCCAAGTCTTTGACCCCTTTTTTTTCTTTTCTACTACTATTACTATTATTATTATTATTATTATTATTATTATTATTATTATTATTATTATTATTATTATTATTATTATTATTATTATTATTATTATTTGTTGGCTTAAACTCGTGTGTTTTTGACTCGGGTGTTCTTAGCTCAACCAAAGTTCCTCGTTTATGATCCAACTGAACACCTACAAAATATAAAATAAATAAATAAATATTAAAAATGACTCAAAACTAATAAAAATCTAATAAAACGCTAAAATACATAAAACAGACAAGTACAAGCGTAAAACTAATAAAACACTAATAGAAAGACTCGAAAATGACTATAAAATACATAGGAAATTAGATGTGTTTTGCAACACATCAAACATCCCCACACTTAAACCTTTTTCGCCCCCGAAAAAGACTACAATGGAATCATAATCAGGACTCTCGGTTTCAAAAACTTTTAGGTTCATTAATTAAGATTTATTCACGCATCAACCAAAACTGTCGGTATTGTTGTCCACCTAAACCCAACCACCAGCTAATCAGGCCCCAATCATGTAAACTATTAAGTTCATATTATTACAATCAATCTATGGGTCCCACACTCAAGATATCCAGCTTCACTTAATCCCACCTTAAGCTTTCAAGACAAAGGCTAAACCATATAGATTTACCAACCACTGCAAACTAAACTCCCTAATGTATTAAAAATTAAATTTATGATGGATGATGGATGAAGTGTATGAGCTTAGTAATATATATTTCTTTTCTTTTTTGTTCATACCTAACCCAGCGGTTGTCTCAACCAGAGTCACCATCCCCAAAAGCGACAGCATGAGCTTCGGCATATATTTTTTTTTAACTTGACCTAGAGGGAGTTTCGATCAGAGTCACCATCCCCAAGGGATACTCCATAGGCTTCAGTTATGTTCTTTTTTTTATATTATCTAGCTCAGTTGATGGACATGTGGAATTTTTTTTTAGGCGCCACTTTTCACCGGATTTATTCTCATAAAAAGGATCAAGTGTGCCATTTAATTAATAATACATATGGGCTTTTAACCTACAATGGTACCTCTAATTACTATCGGCGGTTTCAGTTCTACCGTTTCTCCTAAGATGAGAACCCACAAGATATCATGATTACTAGGTTAGAGTCCCGGGTGTACACCCGGTACATCTCCGAGTCAGATGAGAAAAATATTTTATAAAGATTGTAGTATGCAAATTTTATTTATTGAAACTTACGTAAGACAACTCGTATGGATTTTCGTTTCATGCAAAATATCATAAAAATGTTTAATCTTACTCAATAATGAATATATGAATCGACAAATGTTTGATTGGATGTGATTTAAAAACAAATAATGAAATGAATAATAACATATTTATCGTAACAGGATGCAAATGAATATTAAAATTCAAAGTAAATAAATATAGTTTAACAAAACATACAACTAAAAAATTATAAATAAAAATTAAACGATTTATACAAAGTATGATTTGTTACACGTGTAGAACAAAGGATAAATAAAAAGTGACGAAATATGTAAATAGAACAAAATAACTTCATCGGATTTAATTAGTACATTAAAACATATCATGAATCAAAATATCACATGACGAAGTAAACGATAATTATGAAGGAAAAGAAAGTAAAAACATAATTCACTTCATAAAATATCTATAACTAACATCAAATGAAAACATTACAAACTCATTATTAATACACTATGTGAAACCAATATAAACCATTACTTTAAAGGTATCAGGATTCAAACCAAACAAAAATTACAAAATCACTATCCATATTATAATCCAAACCAACTATACAAACAAAAAAAATGGCGTTTCCCAACCATAACATGTCATATTTGGAAATAATCTATAAATATTATAGAGATTTTTATTGTTATAAGTTATCCCTTTTACTATAACGCCATATTATGTTTTATGAAACGTAAATTATAAAAAATCCACCTACACATTAAATGTTAATATACCAATGTATTGTATAACCACAAACGTTGTGTAATAAATTAAATTTTATGTTTATTGAAGCTAAATTAATAAATTATATTTTATGTTTATTTAAATTTTAATGCAAATCAACATAAACATCAAATTAAACATTAAATATAAATAATATTATAATACAGAGACATTCAAACAATAAATTTATTCATACGAAAATCACGCCATGATTCCTTTAATTGTGTAATTGACAACTGATATTAGGAAAGTCGTAAAAACAGTAATATCAATAATCAATAAATTAGATTAAAATCTTAATTAATAACATCAAAATCATAATAAATAAAATTAAAAATCTTAATAAGTTACCATAATAAATAAGACTAAAAATCGATTCAAACAGTAAATTTATTCATACGAAAATCACGCCATGATTCCTTTAATCGTGTAATTGACAACTGATTTTAGGAGTAAAGAATCCATTAATATAATCTACGACTATATATATATATATATATATATTCAACAGTGTAAAGTAAATAAAGAAATACTAAAATAGAATGTTAGTAAAAAAATATGGATTTGGGAATTACATTCTCGTCAATTAGTATCATCTCAATTGAGTAAACATCGTTAGGATTGCGACGATTAGGTTGATGCCAAAGCCGAATAATCTTTAGCTTCAAAGCAAAATCATTTTGGTTGACATCAATTTCGTTAACCATGGTAAACTCCTGTGCTTGTGCGGCGGCCATTGTTCTCTTCGGGTGTACACAAGATTATACTAAAATTAGGAATGAATAAAAGTGTTGAAAATAAAAGATAATTAATACGAAAATTGACATTATGAAAAAATGAATGGAAAAACTTTTTTAAGTTATCAGTTGCTGAGCATTGTTCGGTACGTTTTTGTATGGCATATTTGGTGAATCCGGGTAAAAGAGAGACGTTGGGCATAATTGGGCGAGTTTAATTGGAATGGGTTTTGCATTTTTTGGGTTCAAAGGGTGCGTTAAATTTTATTAGTGGTTTTAATTTGTTATTTTTTTGTATTTGTATAAACAATGTATAACAAAATTGTGTTTACGGTTATTAAATATCTTTAATTGAACTTAATAATGTTATTATTATTAATTTAAATACGATATATATTTTAGGTAATTGTTGACTAAAGTTAAATTTAATTTACATATGCTGTATATATTAGGTAATTTTCAACATTATTTCAATCAAATTTAAATACATAGGTAATTGTCGCTAGGTTTGTCAACTTTATGCTTACATTTATCCTGAAATATATTTTTGTAAATAGCTTTAAATGATTACCGAAAATATTCATTTATTTTTATACAAACTTTACAAAAATAATATAATTAACCTCTATATAATAAATAAGGCTTATAATAAATAAGGCTTATTGTGGTAAACTTAAATTCGTATTAATGTTAATATAAATTCGGTCAATTATTAAAATATAGTAATAAATAAGATTAAATTGGGTCAAAATATATTAATGTAAATTGATAACAATCATTAAGATTCAAATTTCAGATTAAATGACATTAAATTCGGTCAACTTTATTAATGTAAATAAATAACAATAATTCAGAATTAATGAAATTAAAATTGGTCTAATATTATCAGCCGAATATGGAATGTAGGATTGAATACTAATGAAACCGACTTTTTAAGCATTTAATCGGATTCGCTATTTGAAAACCTACATTCCATATTCGGCTGATAATATTAGACCAATTTTAATTTCATTAATTCTGAATTATTGTTATTTATTTACATTAATAAAGTTGACCGAATTTAATGTCATTTAATCTGAAATTTGAATCTTAATGATTGTTATCAATTTACATTAATAATATTTTGACCCAATTTAATCTTATTTATTACTATCTTTTAATAATTGACCGAATTTATATTAACATTAATACGAATTTAAGTTTACCATAAAAGGATTTAGTCAATAAATAAACAAAACCTAAAATATAGATACAAAGCTGGAGCTCCATATACCTACTTGGATCCTACAATTTGTGTCTTCGGATCAAATCTTGTTTTTTAAATGTTAAAACATAGCATTAGTAAAACCGATTGAATAGTAATAAAATTAACAAAAATCCGAATGAAAAAATCCTTATTATCCCTTTAAAAAAATTTTGATTGAATATTTGTATATTACAAATCCCTTTATCACAATCAGATTGAATATGTGTTTAGCACAAATCCGGTTATAACAAATCTGAATATAAAAATCCGTTTCTTTAGAATATGTGCTTAAGAAGAATGATTTCCATTTAAACTAATAAGAAAGTTCATTAGTATCTTTGTTATTACTTTATAATAAACCTGATTTAATATGTGTTTATCACGATTCCGTTTAATCTGTTTTTAAAAATCTGAATGAAAATATGCTTTTAAAAAATACGGTTTCAAATGATTTCAAATGAATGAAAATATGTTTTTAAAAAAAATTTCGATTGAATACATGGGTATATTACACATCGGTTTAAAACAATCCAATTGATAATGTGTTTAGCACAAATCCGGTTATCACACATCTGAATGAAAATATGCTTTTAAAAAAATATGCTTTCAAATGAATCAAAGTACGCTTCAAATGATTTCAAATGAATGAAAATCTGCTTTTAAAAAAATCCGATTGAATATTTCTATATTACAAATCTGTTTATCATAATCCGATTGAATATGTGTGGATAATCAACATGAGAAGAGTAGTAAGGATGTTTACCTTTAATCAGTTGTGGATAATCAAGAAATGATGCAAGATGAAGAAGAAAGCCTCTAAGATTTGTTAGGAATTAGATTCGGAGCTTTGATATTGAGTAGTATCAATTGGAATTAGAAGAGTAGTATGAGAGTTTTGATATGGAGAATGAAAAATAAAATAAAAGAAAGAGGTTTTTATAGTGAGGAATTGAGAGTGTGATGGAAGAATGTAGATAATTAAAATAAGAAAAGAGTATTTATAGTGAGTAAGTTGGAGCTCCATATTCAATATGGATACCTCAAACTCTCTCTAAGGGCTTCATTCAACCCAAGTTAACCTCAATTATTATATAGATAGATTATTGTATATTAAGACAATCATGGGAACCTTTCAAAGCTAGCTGGGCCTACCAACACATCTTAAGAAAACACGCTTTAAATCTATTTATATTCTCATATATATAATATCTTGAAAACCAAAAATCCCAATTTTACTATCATCTTCCATATAAATGCACAAAAGATCAGGGACATTTTTCAATTTTTTTATTTTATTATTATTATTTTTTTTTTTGTATTTTTTTTACTCAACCTACAACTAAGCAAAATAAAGACGAAGTCTCCCATCCCCACACTTAGAAAGGCACAGTGTCCTCAATGTGCTCCAAGAGACAACACAAACTAAAAATAAAATAAAAATGCAAAAATAAAGTAGAAACAAAATAAATATATAACAAAATAAATATATAACAACAACAAAATAAATGGAACGAACTCCCCTGTAATATGTGGCGATAGCTCGCAGAAAGTGTCTCGTCCGTCCATCATCTACAGCCGTATAGCATTTCCTTCACGGCCATAGTCATAATCCTGCAAAAATAAACTAAAAAGAAAATGAAAGTAAAATGACCCAATGACAAATGAGATGCCAGTTTACAAATATAATTTTAAGATCGGCCCCGACCCGAATGTAGATTGAGTACGGGCAGGAGAGATCCAACAATGAAAAGGCCACGACAATCCCACAAGACTCGACCAAATGAAAATAGGCTAAACTGACTCAAAAAAAAATTAAATACAAGACTCAATTACACGAAACGTAATAAAATAAAAGAAAGCGAGGAAAACATACCTGGATCTGCACGGTGGTAGTCAGTGGCGGGTGATAATGATAATGGTGGAGGTTATGTGGTTTTTTAAGTGTTTTTTTAAAGAGAAAATAAAACCAACCTACCTCATATGGATGAAATATTTCCGCGCCAAAAACAAGCTTAATATCCTGCAAAAATAAGATGAAAAAAAAAACGCACAAATGCAAACCGACAAAATAAACACAAATAAATAAATAAACATATACAAACTCTACAAATTTGGGTTTTCACCCGTGTGATTCTATTCTTATTAAGCACTCTAACCTGGATCAACGAGGATATCTACACCATCCTTATGTAAATCAATCGTCACACTTATGTTATCTCTCCTAAGGCATGATCTTTTCCACCTAAATCTAAGGTGACCAGGAAATATTCTTAAATGCGAGTGGTGAATCAGGATCCTATCCCCACACTTAGATTTATTCACTACCTCAAGGCTTAATTTAAACAGTGCCTTATCCTCCTTATCTATCTTGTGATCACTATCATATTCGTGGGATAGCAAAATATGAACCGATGGCTCATCCATCACCTCCTCGGAACTCTCAACAACCTTAACTACCTCTAACCTATCGGGAGGCTCACCGGCTACACAACCCGGATCATGCTCCATAGGAACTACAGTCTCTATCTCTACCTCATGCCTCTCTTTTGTTTGATGCTGCCTATCTAATAAGTCTGCTCCACAGATGTAGTCAATGCACCGGTCGACATGCGACATGAAAGTGCCAAGAAAGCACACAGATTCGACCTGACTACTCGTACTCTCCCTAGACCTATTAACACCAAAGGTGATGGAGTCATCCCCTACACGGAGGGTAATCCAACCGTCCGAGACATCGATCAATGCCTTTGCGGTGCGTAAGAAGGGTCGTCCTAAGATCAACGGCACATGCTCGTCCTCCCGTATATCAAGTACGACAAAATCAACAGGAAACACGAAGCTCTCCACCCTTACTAGCAAATTCTCTAGAATGCCTATGGGGTACTTAACAGATTTATCAGCCAACTGTAAGCACATCCTAGTTGGATTCAACTCCCCAAGATCTAATCTCTTAAACATGGAATAAGGCATGAGATTAATGCTAGCACCTAAATCAGCGAGGGCGTTCCTAACTGTCAAACCACCTATCTAACAAGGGATAGTGAAACTCCCAGGATCAATCAGCTTCTCGGGTAGTTTATTAAGAACAACAGCCGAACACTCCTCACTCAGAGTGACTTGGGAAAGTTCTTTTATCTTCTCCTTGCGAGACAACATCTCCCTCAAGAACTTCCCATACTTAGGCATATCTCTACGAACATCAATGAAGTGCCTATATTGCTCTAAGTTCTCACTCTTATTCAACCTACCAGGATAGGGCGGTACTGGTTCATAAGGGGCAGGTGGAACATAAACCTTTTTGGGCTCCCCCTCAGACTGTTTCTCCTTCAACCTACTTTTGGGCTGTGCGGTACTTGCTGGGTCTAGCCTAGTAGGGTACACCTTGCCCGGAGACTCTAACCTAATCTCATCATCTACAATCTCCTCCTCAACTAACTCACTGTCTCTCGACACTGGGTGATCAACTCCCGTGCCCTTACCACTTTCAGTGAACACCGCGTTCACCTGAGCATCTGTTGCATTCTTAGTCAGCTTACCAACTAACTCTCCTACGACCCTCTCTAAACTCTGGAGCGTGGACCCCTGATTCCTAAATAGCTGCTCAAACTCCTGATTTTTCTTTTGCTGCTCCTGATAACGGGTCTCACGCTACATCACTATGGTCTCTAGGAGTTTATTCGTCCTAGCCTGATTCTCCTCACTTTTCTTTATTAACTCACTAATCTCAGACTTAGGGTCTCCTACACTCTGCCATTCAGAGTTGTAACTTTGGACATAGTTCAACTCCTCACTGGGACCTAAGTAGCAATCTATGGTCTCATGACCCCCTCTACAAATCTCACAGTTAGCACTAATCTTAACCTGAATATCCTTCATGACCTTAGCTAAAGACTCTACCTGGGCGGCTAGTGCAATGCTACTCTCAACAGAATGTATACTCTTAGGGGTGGCAGTAACGCCCCCAGAGCCAGGCTCAATGTACGTGCTAGTGGCTAGGTCCTCTATCATCTCAAGGCATTCAGCAGCGGTTTTGGTTTTCATCATGTTACCGCCTGCTGTAGAGTCAAGAAGTCTTTTGGTCGCTTCAGAAACTCCATTATAGAATTTCTCCACGACTCTCCAGTCCTCAAGACCATGATGAGGGCACTTATTCAGAAGTGCCTTGAATCTGTCCCATGTCTCATAGAAGGACTCCCCTGACTGCCCTATAAAGGCATAAATAAGATTTCTAAGACGAGCGGTTTTAGCAGGGGGAAAATACTTCTGCAGGAATTTCGTCTGAAGATCAGTCCAAGAGGTGATGGCTCCCTGTGGGAGGGAGTCCAGCCATGTGAGGGTCTGATCAGTAAGTGAGAACGGGAACAGACGCAAACGAATGGCGTCATCAGTGACACCATTAAGCTGGAAGGTGCTACAGACTCTACCAAATCTAGTCAAGTGGCCATATGGGTCTTCATCACGCATGCCGTGAAATTGAACTGAGTGAGATATGGTGTTTATCAGAGTGGGTTCAATGGTCCAGTTGTTCGACTCAACAGTAGGTAGTGTAATACTGGACCGGATGTGAGTGGGTGTAATGCTGATGTGTTCAGCGACAGTCCTACGTGCAACCATTTCTATATGATATATCTGGTGGGCAAAAAGTTCTAGGACTGCAACGGGGTACTTCCTATGCATACAGAGAAACTAAAACTATACTAGAATAAGAAAAACAAATAGCAAATAAACAAAAATATTTTTTTTCTTTTTATAAAATTAAAAACAAAAATCTACGAAACTACGAAAGCAATAAAACGACTAGATCCCCGACTCGGGTCGTCCTCAAAAGCGCACTGTGTCCCCGTCAACGGCGCCAAAAACTTGATGTGTGAAAATGTGTATTAAATAAATTCGGGTCATGTTTTAAAAATGGATAAACCCGCTAAACCACACACTAACGGCAAGTGTACCGGTCGCAGTGTAGCAGAGCAAGTAAGTCCGGAATATTGAACCATGGACACAATGTGGCGACTCTCGATACTAGACCTCTGTCGACTCCTAGCCTAGCAAATTGGATTTTTGTGAATTTTTTCATTAATTAATTACTAAAGTAAATAAATTAAAAGGCTTAAATTAATAGATAGCAGAGGATCACTAAGGATGGAAATCAGAGATGGGAAAGGCAACCAACTAGGTATCGAATCCTACTAATAAAATTGGAACTGCCCCGGCTTTGGAAACTATGTTGGCAATCAGGATCTTATTATATTCACCTCTAGTATCCTAGTGGCTCCCGGATCATTTACTAAGACTGACCGAAAAGGAATCCTAAAGGCTACTAATCTCACTGATTGGTTAGATCACCTCTCGGTCTCACTAACTATGCTAAAGTACTCGCTAGACTGGTTTAGATTTCTCACTCTCCAATCACAATACACCCTAAAGTGCAAGGAGTAACCTGTAAAGTCAATCTATGACACAGATAAGCAAATAATACTAGATAACCTAGGAAAACCTGATCTCTCAGCGTTTCTAGCCTAAACCTCTAGCACCAAAGACAAACCTGACTACCTATCACCTCTCGGTCTCAAGAGTAGGAAGAACACAAATTACCTCTAAACTCTCAATTAATGTTCCTATGGAATTTAGGCCTAAAACCATAAAGTAAACTACAAGCACAAAACAAGTAATTCTGACAAGCATCCAAACATGAAAGAGATTCACTAAGACACTCGTGGAACATTAAAAGATCATAATTTAGTAAAAAGTACGAACACACATCATAGAATCATAAACAAGTTTCTTACTAAAAAATAAATCCAACTATAAAATCCAAAATCAAAACATAAACCGAGATCAAATAGTCATCATCTTCAACCTAGGTGGCCACTAATGTTTTAGCCAAACATTATTAGGGAAAACAATAAAAACATAGGTTCAAAATATAGCACGGTCATGATAACAATATTTATAAACACAAAGTAAATAAATATAAAAACTAGAACTTGCAGTCATTAAACCAGTAGCTTCAATCACAATCCCAAGGCTTCCTACCCTTCAGTTCCTCTCCTCAAAACCTTAGTTGAAAGGCTGCTGTGTTCGATGCCTTCTTTTCTTCGAAGGCGGCTCTGATGTCTTTCGAGATTAATATCCTCTTCCAATAATAATCTGCGGCCTAATGAATTGGTGATCTATTATATTTGCCGTCAATTAGTGTCGCTCTTCTCCATAATAATATTAGCCGTCCAAAATTTATGTGCTCCACAAAATTTGGTGATTGTTTGGACTTGGGCCACGAGCCCAAGTCTTTGACCCCCTTTTTTTTTTCTTTTCTACTATTATTATTATTATTATTATTATTATTATTATTATTTGTTGGCTTAGACTCGTGTGTTTTTGACTCGGGTGTTCTTAGCTCAACCAAAGTTCCTCGTTTATGCTCCAACGTCCATGAACAACTACAAAATATAAAATAAATAAATAAATAAATAATAAAAATGAATCAAAACTAATAAAAATCTAATAAAACGCTAAAATACATAAAACAGACAAGTAAAAGCCTAAAACTAATAAAACACTAATAGAAAGACTCGAAAATTTTCTACAAAATACATAGGAAATTAGATGTGTTTTGCAACACATCAGTATCAATGGAACAAAAAATGTAAAGAGGTCATGTGAAGCTCACTAGGTAAAAAATGGCTTACCTCTCAGTCACACCAAGCATAAAAGTTTACACACCCAAGATTAGATCTCCTCTTGGTCTCAGTAATCATAAAACACCTAATAGTATACAGGGGTGAATCTAGTCCTATTGGTAAATGTTTAGGAAAATGAGTCGAAAGGATAATAGATGAAAAGCTCAGTCTCGTGCCACTTTTAACTCAAAGACCCCAAAACCGGGTGTCAAAATAGTTCGCCCACAAAGACTAAAATTGTATTAATAATTCAAAGGATGTCTTATTCTTATTTCAGAAACGTACGCAGCGGAATGTAAAATAAGTTTAATTTCTCCAAACATGGAGTTCCCGAAACTGGTCAAAACAGAGTTGTAAAACAAAATGAAACTTTAAAATAGAATCTTAAAAATAAGTGTGAAAATATTCAAGCAAATAACGTAGATGCCTTCTTATTCGAAATGTCAGCTACAACTAGGTAGTCCCACTGCATGCCAAGGCATCCTTTTATTCTTCCTCACACCTGACATCAATCAAATATGCTCGCAAAGTCAGATGAGTTGAGTGAATTCAAGTTTTATAAATTTACATAAACAAGTAAATTGTCAAAGGAAGGAATTAACAAAATACTTCAGGCTCAGAGTTAATAATAAGTGGATTCCGCCTATTTGTTCCCTAAGCAACAATCATAGTATAAAATAAGCGTAATCCGCCTATTAGACCCAAGACAGCATTCACTATCTACAATGCGCGCATTACGCCTATTTGACACAAAACTACTATCAAATCTAAATTAGCGCATCCCCCTTACTGAACTCAAACCACTTTCATAATTCAGAGTGGACGTATCACATATCTATCATAGCTCAAATAGTAATATCAAGTAATCGTCAAACACAGTTTATATATATTGATAAATACAATATAAACCATGCAATATTCATGACAAGACCTGATCTACCAAATAAAGTTTCAAGTATGTATGCATGACATGCATATTAGCCCAAAATGTTAGAAAATTGTAAAAAGGGCATCATGAATTCACCTGAAATGCGAGCACATGTACTCAACAAGATAATTAACTGGGATGATACTCACATAATCAAATTCCTGCTAAATAATATTTTACATCATACTCTAAGCCTATAAGGCTCCTATGGTTCCAACGGGTAGACCGAGTAACACTGAAATCCTTAGCCCCTAAACATTGTTTATACCCTCAAAACATTAGCCAGTATGTTTGGGAGGCAATCTGATGCGAGGCTACACCTGTTTTATTTTAATTATTCACATTACCCGATCTAGAATCGTACCAAAGGTGTAACTAACCATTTCAGACCCCATTATTCCGAACTTCATTTGCAACAATTACAAAAGTCATTTTAATGATCTAGGACCTGATTGGTGACCCATCACTTAAATTGCGAAAGTCTCTAAATATGCCGAACCGAATGCCCTGTTTCGCATAGCAATGTGTCCTTGACCCAATTCAGCCCTATAATTCACTTGGACCATATTTTATATCATATTTCCTAATTAGAAATGTTTGGGATCAGATCTGGGTGGTGTGTCGACGGCAACAACACATTCCTCCAAACCGTCCCTTTTCTAACATACCGTAAACCCCAAATGTTATCATTGTTAAACCATTCACTTATTGGCCATGTTAAAGCATAAAACACATTACAACAGATATTATAAGGGTTTAGGGGCTGAATTGATCACCTATTTGGTTATCTCACGTGTAGAACACAAAACCCCGAATCTCAAATCTTACAAACCCTAATTTCGCATTTACTTCAATTGACCCACCAAGCCCTAACCAATGGCATCCACATTCGAACATAGGCTTAGTAACATACCTTGGGACGATTTAGAGTCAAAATCCTAAAAGATTACTTCCAGTTGAATTCCAATTGAAGTAACCCAAATCGAAACCCTAAACGCAAAAAAGGCTATCAAAATCGATCCTAAACACATCAATAAATCACGAAACTAACCTTGTAGAATATTGTGACAGCCCTTGTGTTGGTTGGAGTATTTTAAAAAAAAAAAGACAAGAGGGAAAGGGGTTGCGACGTGAGTGAGAGGGATGGGGAAGGTGTTAGGGTTTTGTTCATCATCTCAAAATTTTCATAAATGGCCCCTCTAGTTTGTTTCCTTATGCCTTGTACCCAAAGAAATCTCCAATAGGTTTTGATTGTACCAAAGAGTCCCCTCAACAAAACCAAAGTATGAAGAAGGTAATTGTACAACTTTACAATGCAAAACACAAGTTGGGAAATGTATGGGTGTTATAATTCTTCCCCCGTGGCATTAGGATTCATACGTGAATCCTATTGCGAGTGAATCAAATGTCTCTATCGGAATAATAGACATTGGTACTCCGTGCCTCACTAAAAACTCGCGAATCAACAAATCCACTAACCGTTTGGAGTTAAGGGTCTCTTGTATCGGCAAGAAGTGAGCACTTTGGTCAGGACGGTCAAGCATCGGCCTACCTACCAGATAACTCCATCTGACATATTTCTATGGCCTTGGTAACAAAGAATGAATTTCCTGAAGCAACCTCAACCTCGTATAAATGTCTAATATCCTTGGGGGCCTTATCTAACCTACAACACAAGGTGGTAGACACAAAGCTCATACTAGCCACCGAATCAAACAAAATAAAGGCTTGAAGGCCATTAACCAAAAAGGTATAGACACGATATCACATAAGGATTAAAGGAAAAGATAAAAGAATGAATTAAAAAGAGACCTAGCACTAGATACCTAACACTACGTTTGTCTTCACCCTTGCTTCCTTCCCTGTGCACTTTTTGGAAAAGTGTCTTGTGCCCTTACATTTATAACATACTAGAGTCGGACACTGATAGTGGGGATCACCCATCTTCTGGCAACAGACACACGTACTAGTACCCTGTTTACATTCCCCTTTAATGCATTTTCCCACACTTAGCACACTGCTTTTCTCTCTATTACTATCCACAACATCTGTACCTTCGTTCTTCACCTTCTTGAAAGCGGGTCCGGTGGTGTCCGCTCCGTTCCCCTATATGTCAGGGCTACGATTTGGGTCCCAATTCTTCTTTTCATCCGCGACAAGTTCAACATCCCTTTTCTCATGCAAGGTTCCACTCATCACTACCACTTTTCGAAAAGAGTCCATCTTAGTAGTCACAACACCCCGGTGGATGTCCAATGGTAAACCCTGAACGTCATGATCCTTTTCTCTTCAGGGATAACCAAATCTGGAAACAATCGGGGCAGCTCATTAAACTTGGAGGTGTATTCTTTGTGGGACAGATTCTCGCTTCAACGTTGACAATCTTTCTCTCCAACTTATCCAACTCGTGAGTTGGACAGAACTGCTCAATAACCAACCTCTTCAACTCATCCCAGCGCTTCAACGTTGACAATCTTTCTCTCCAACTTATCCAACTCGTGAGTTGGACAGAGCTGCTCAATAGCCAACCTCTTCAACTCATCCCAGCTCATCCTCTTAACAGCCCCATCTCCCATAGCCTGCGTCAAGTTACCCACCAATATAATGCTTCAAATATGAATATGTAAGCTGCAAAAGTCACATTGTCCTCTTCCCGGCATCATTTAGTTATGTAACACCCCGAGGTGTTACGGGTCTCGTAAACGGGTCGGGTCGTACCCGACCACCCGTTTATAAAATAATAATAATAATAATAAAGTTATTATTGTAGCCAAACGCCCCTTATTCTGCAGTTGAAATTGCAGCCAAACACCTTTGTGTAGACTTATACTCATTACCAAACACTTGGAATCCTTGTTATCTTCAGTGCCAAACACCCTCCATTTTTTGCTTTCACTATAAATACCCTCCACTCCCCTTGCTTCTTCTTCCTCCTGCACAAATAAACACCCATATCACACACCACTATGTGTGTGCCGAGAGTCATCATCCAAGGTCACCGGACCGGTGACCAGTTCCGGCACCGCCGCCGCCGCCGACCTCTCCACCTCCTCCGGTAAGTTACTTTCCTCTGGTCCTCTTCCTCCTCCTATCCAATAACCTTCATCACCGAACTACTCAATAACTACAATCGGACTACCATCTTTCAGTTATCATAATCGGATAATACCAAGCCGATTGAACCTGTCCCTTCCTTTGTCATCATTAGCCATCCTTGTGCCTCCTCATCTGTTTTGTTATGAAACATCGAACCGAACCCGAGCCCTGTTCCGATAAAACCCATCATAATCCAACCGGAAAACCTGTTAAGGTAACTCTAATGAGAAACCATCCTTGAACCCATAAATCGTGACCTGTTATTTTTGTCCGATGAAGAAAAGCCACCGAAACAGTCACCAGAATCGGTGACTGTCGTGAGTCTTTATAATCCTCGGAGTCACCCTACTGTTCTAATAGTCGGATGGTCACAAGGTTCATGTGACCATCATCAATCAGTATTGAAGAGAATATATGGTTATGGGTCGGAGCCCAGAACAAGATAAAAAGGTCGGCTCCGAACCTAGCAAAGAAAAGGGTTGTAGATCGAAGCTCGGTTCACCAAGGAGCAACCGAAGCTTAGTCTCGACCAAACCCCTAGCTTCGACCAGAAGGCCCATGGGCCTGACCTCGCCGAAGCCCATCAAGGAAAGTATAAATACCTCCCAAAAATTCCCCATTTGGTAACTTCACATACTTGTACTTTCTGTACTTTTCGTACTTACTTTCCACTTCTTAAAACCATATTTATTCTCACGCTGGAGGGTGGTCACAGAGAGACCCTTCCTCTCCCCTGTGACGAGCCTAACGGTGTTTTGTTTTGCAGGTTATCATTAGATCCAATCATTTGTCATCTCTTCCAACACTACCTCTCAGATCTATTCCAAAGAACCAACAAGGGGTAACTTTTTTCCTCTTCAATTGGCGCCATCCGTGAGTTTGCTGTGTTTCTTTCTTTTTCGAAAGAGCAGAGTAACCTTTTCCCATGACGGCACATTCTGAGGGATTCACAGTCGAAGACGTGACAACAACTGAAATGAATGACGATCAGGTGATCATCACCTCATCTACACCAGCTATCATCTCCACCGGAGCACAGGGAAGCACCCAACAGTCGTCTTTCTCTGTTGGTGCTTCGGCTATTAAAGCAAGTGCTCCACTGATAGAGTTCGATGACGCTTTCCTCCAGAAAAACAGAGAATTATTACTTCGGCTAAAAAAACAGCAAAGTAGGGAGATGGTCTTGCAAAGCGTAAAAGCTAACCTATTCTCCACCGGAGGGCTTGCTGCTTCGGCAGAAACAAGCACCGGTCTGGGATCTTTTGCTACTTACTCTACAGTAGTCACCACTATGCAGCTCCAAACTCCACAGGGGCAACTTGCATCTCTGGGATATACTGGACCGATGCAAGTTAGCATGCCTATTTCAGAGAAGATGCCAGTTACAGCAGTGAGGGACGACGAACTTACCGCTCCATATCGCCCTGCCCATATGACGTCGTTCTCCAAATTTTCTCAAAGAGTTGCAACTGCACCTCTTCCGGTCAAACTGAAAATGCCAGCTACTGTAAAAACGTATGCAGGAACGTCAGATCCAGATGATCACGTTTTCGCATTTGAAGGAGCAGCAGAAATTGAACTATGGCCCATGCCAGCATGGTGCCACATGTTCGCCCAAACCCTCACCGGAGCGGCCAGGGTTTGGTTCGATGGGTTATCCGCCGGAGAGATCACCAACTGGATTGAATTTCGAAAGTTGTTTCTAATAAACTTTGCAAATCAAAGACGGTGCTCCAAGGATATCACAGAAGTACACAACATCCGGAGGAAGGATGGTGAATCTTTGGAAGCCTTCATCGATCGCTTTAGCAAAGAAAGTATGCAAATCCATGGTGCAATGGATCAGCTCCGAGTATCAGGCTTCTGCCACGGAGTTCGGAACAATCAGTTAGTAGAGAAGCTGCATGAAGACTTGCCAAAGACCATGGAAGTACTCATGGAACGAGCCAGAGCCTTCGCCAGGGGAAAGAGTGCCTGTGGGCAATCATCCGAAGGAGATTACAAAAGCTCCGGAGGACGTAACATGTGGAAAAAAGGCTCCCATAATGCAGACCGAAACAGTCACTGGAACAAAATCAGCCAGCAGCCGTATGAACGATCGGACCGGAACAGTTCTTCTAAGTCTCAAGGTTCCGGAAGAACCACTGATCTAACCAAAACTCCTCGTGACATCTTGTTAACAGAGAACTTGCAACTCCCCACACCGGCCAAGCAACGGCCTTCGTCTGACCGAAACTCCAAGAAGTACTGTGAGTATCACCGAGCAAAAGGGCATAATACTGACGATTGCTGGTCTCTCCGACAAGAAATCGAGAAAGCTGTTCGATCCGGAAAGCTCTCCCACCTTCTTAAAGAAGTAAAGGAAGGAAAGCCCGGGGCAATTACCAACACCAATAACCAAGCAGGGATTAATATGATTCAGGCTATCACACCACATGGCACTAAACGTTCCAGCTCTCACCTTGCTCCATTCATGAGTCAGGTTGACAAATGACACTATACGTATTAACATTCGTGTTTCTAAACAGACAATCTCCAAAAATCAGAAGTATTGCGGTACTTTTGGTTCTAAAGTAAATTTGTTTATGTAACAGGCAATTTCATTCCCCGAGGTAACACCAGACCAGTTTCTGGAAGGACCAATAATCATTTCTGCTGTCATCGCCGGACATAAAGTTCAGCGAGTTTACATAGACAACGGCAGTGCCTCGGAGATAATGTACCATCACTGTTTCCAGCGGTTGGCACCTGAAACCCAAAGAAGGATTATTCAGGTACAAACATTAGCTCCAAACCAAACAAACACTCTAACCAAAGTAACTCCTTTCGACTTTCGGTGTATTGGTAATAACCTATGCTTTAAATGACAACAGGTTTCCATGCCATTAGTCAGTTTTTCAGGAGAGGTAATTCAGCCCATGGGACGAATCACTCTTCCAGTAACCTTGGGTACCGAAGGTCGGAGCCGGACAGAAATGTTAACATTTTTAGTGGTTGGAGCACATTCCGTGCACAACGTCATTCTGGGCCGACCAAGCATGTGTGCCTTCGGAATGGTTGCCTCTTCCATCCATGGAGCTATCAAATTTCCAACGGAGGATGGAATAGCAACCGTTCACACCGAACCGATGCATTACGTAGCAGAAATTCGACAAGCTTCGAGCTCCCAAGCTACCCCAATCACTCAAGAGTTGTCAGAAAAATGGTCGATTAACCCATGTTTTCCGGAACAAATGGTAGTCGAAGCAACTAAAGGGTTTCAAATAACCTTACAAAATTCTTTGCTTAATCCATTCAAAAAATTGGCAGGTAACTGTTGGTGCACAGCTCCCACCTGATTGCAAAACCGCCTTGTGGAACCTTCTAACTGAATCCCTAGATTCTTTTGCGTGGCAACATTCGGACATGAAGGGGGTACCCAGGCACTTGGTCGAACACAAATTGAATGTTTACCCTTCGGTCCGGCCAGTACAACAGAAGAAGAGAAGCATGGGGTTGGATTGGAATAAGGCCATTGCCGACGATGTTCGAAAGCTCCTAGATGCAAGTATCATTCGAGAAGTCCAATACCAAACCTGGGTATCGAACCCAGTTTTGGTAAAAAAGCAAGATGGTGGTTGGCGTATGTGTGTTGATTTCAAAGATCTTAACAACGCATGCCCTAAAGATTGCTACCCACTCCCCGAGATGGACGTCAAGGTCGATTCGCTGGCTGGCTTTCGGCTAAAATGCTTCCTCGATGCATATAAGGGCTACCATCAAATTCAGATGTCAGCAGAAGATGAAGACAAAACTGCTTTTATCACCGCCGAAGGGCTATATTGTTACACAAAAATGCCCTTCGGCCTCAAGAATGCTGGTGCCACTTACCAACGATTAATGGACAAGGCATTCAAGAATCAGATCGGAAGAAACATGGAAGTATATGTAGACGATGTGGTGATAAAAAGCAAAGATGAAGCAGATATGATGACTGACATCCGAGAGACATTCACTTGTCTCCGGAGTATCAACATGAAGTTAAACCCAGCCAAATGTTCGTTCGGTATGGAGGCAGGGAAATTTCTAGGTGTTATGGTTGCCAAGGAAGGGATTCAGGCAAACCCGGAGAAAGTTAAGGCAGTAATGGAGCTAAAGTCTCCAAAGACAGTCAAAGAAATCCAGTCATTGAATGGTCGATTGGTAGCCTTACATCGCTTCCTTTCCAAAGCAGCCGAAAGAACTCTGCCCTTCATGACAGTGCTAAAGAGTAGCTTCGGTAAAAATGACTTCAAATGGACCGATGAAGCTCAACAGGCATTCGGTGAATTGAAGCAATGTCTTAGCTTACTACCGACACTCACTGCACCGAAGCCAGGAGAGATACTCACCGTCTATTTGGCAGCATCCCAAGGGGCCATCAGTGCAGTCCTTATGGTACAAAGGCACCTAGCCCAAGTACCAATTTACTATGTCAGCAGGGCCCTCCGAGATTACGAGACTAGATATCCCATGATTGAGAAACTGGCACTAGCTCTGGTCCATGCTTCAAGAAGGCTGCGAAGATACTTTCAAGCACACGAAATTGAAGTCCAAACTGATAAAAACATCCAATATGTGCTCCGAAAGCCGGAGGTCTCAGGTCGATTGGCCAAATGGGCCATCGAGCTGGGAGCCTTCGACCTAACCTTCAAAACCAGAGGTGCCATGAAAGGACAGGCCGTAGCAGACTTCATAGCTGAATTACCAAACGGAACGGACCAGTCAGAAGAACAACCTTTGGAAGGTACAGAGCAATCAGAAGCATGGTCTCTATATACCGACGGTGCATCTAGTGCCGAAGGTTCCGGAGCTGGTCTCGTGTTAATCAATCCAGATAACACCGAGTTTGTTTATGCCCTCCGACTTGAATTTCCAAGTTCAAACAATGAAGCTGAGTATGAAGCGTTGTTAGCTGGCCTCCGAATAGCACGAAGGTTCGGAGTAAAGAATCTCAAGATTCATACTGACTCGCTGCTCGTGGTCAACCAGCTTCGAGGAGAGTATGAAGCAAGAGAAGAAAACATGACGAAATACCTTCGAAAGGCCCAAGAGCTCATAGCTTCTTTCCAGACATTTAAAATCTTTCATGTCCCAAGGGAAGAGAATGCTCAGGCCGATGCTCTCAGTAAAATTGCATCGGCTAGTATGGCCACCTCGACCCAAGGCACAAAGGTTGAGGTATTAACAAGGCCCTCAATTGAAGAAAGTGAGGTCTTACAAGTCGAAGTCCAAGAAGATACATGGATGACTCCCATTGTGAAGCATATCACCGAAGGCTGGGTTCCAGAAGACAAGGCCGAAGCTCGAAAGCTCAAAGTCAAATCCCTGCAGTACCAGGTCCAGAATGGTCAGTTATACCGAAAGACTTTCTTAGGCCCATTACTACGATGCCTTTCTTTAACCGAAGCTGCATACGTGATCAAAGAAATTCACTTTGGTGTGTGTGGCATACATGCCGGACCAAAAATGGTCGTTACAAAGGCAATGAATGCTGGGTACTACTGGCCCAACATGCACCAAAGTGCTGTACAAGAGCTTCGAAGTTGCCAAGAGTGTCAGAGGAATGCCCCAGTCAGCCTTCGAGCGAAGAACAACCTGATTCCGGTAACTGCAGCCTGGCCATTCCAGAAATGGGGGATCGACATTGTCGGACCATTCCCCAAATCCACTGGAGGAGTCAAGTACTTATTGGTAGCTATCGACTACTTCACAAAGTGGGTCAAAGCTAAGCCTATGGGTGACATCACCGGCCATCAGGTGAAGAGATTTGTGTGGGAGAACATTGTTTGTCGGTTCGGATTACCACTCTATATCATCAGCGACAACGGGAAGCAGTTCGCTGAAAACCCTTTCAAAAAATGGTGCTCGGACCTAGGGATCAAACAGCTATTCTCATCAGTAGCTCACCCACAAGCCAATGGCCAAGTAGAAAGGGCCAACCGAAGCGTTGTCGAAGGAATTCAACGTCGTTTAGGAGGCAAGAAGGCCGGATGGGCAGACGAACTGCCCAACGTCTTATGGGCACATCGAACGATGCCAAAAACAAGCACCGGCGAGTCACCTTTCAGCCTGACCTACGGCACCGAAGCTATGATTCCGGTCGAAATTGGCATGGTCAGCCCTCGAAGAGCCAACACATCAGATAATGATCATTCCCTCCGGCTTAACTTGGATCTCTTGGAAGAAAGAAGGGAAATGGCTTCCATCAGAGAATCTCGATACAAGAAAGAACTTGAAAAATACTATAATGCCAGGGTGAAAAAGCAATCATTCAAGGTCGGAGACTACGTCTTCCGAAGCAATGAGGCTAGCCGAGCCGAACTCTCAGGGAAATTGGCATCGAGATGGGAAGGCCCCTACCAAGTTACCTCCGTCGGAGAGAGAGGATCATATACCTTGGCCAAGATAGATGGCACTCCAGTTCCCAGGACTTGGAATGGAGTCCATTTGAAGAAGTGTTATATGTGAAGCCTCGAAGATCGAAGCTAGTGTTTGAATCTTATTTTCAATAATTTTAATTTGTTAATCGGGATGTGGTTTACCCCGAACCTTTTTACCTTTTTGCTTGTAATTCGGGATGATGAGTACCCCGAACCTTTTCTATTCGAAAGTGGGATGTGTTTACCCCACCTATAATAAAAAGTTTGGTGCAAATTACTTATCGTATTAGTTATTTATGTTCAAAATAACACCAAAGTTAGGAAGGATAACTTCCAAGATAATAAGAAGCATTGTGAAAAGATCGGAACAAGTTAGCAACAGGACATTCTAACAATTTTTAAACGTTCCGACCTTCCAGTAAAAAAAAACAAGCAAAAAATATGCCGGAACCCATGATGACAGGCATAATTTGTCAGCATGAAACCCAAAGGCCGAACGAGATACAGCATAACGAAGGTCGAAACATTCGAACCTACCACCAGAAATTGCCTCGTAAAAAAGAAAAAGAAGGAATCATAAACTATGCCTATCTCGAATAAACAAATATAAAATGTGCCGAAGCACGTTGGAAGTAAATAAACAAGGCATGCAAAGTACAAAACACATCGACGTCGAAGAAAATAAGTTCACCTTCTACTTATTAAACCGCCGAGGAAAAGGCTTCGGTGGATAGGCTTAACAGCCACCGATGCCACAACCGGGCATACCGAAGGTCAACAAATGACCTTGTGTAAAAAAAAAAACTTGCAAGTATAAACATAATTGTCGAACCGAAGCATATGGACGCATATCAAGGTCGATACAAGAAAAGATTAAAATAAGTCTTAGGCTTATTCAAAAGCTATGTAGAACTACACCCCTTCAAACCGAAGTGGGAATTTCCATCGAGGCACGAAACAGATTACAAAGTAGTTCACTAGTGGTATAGGGCCAACATAAACCCTTGAAAACATTCAAATGCACACAGGTAACATCAACATAAAATGTTCGATCATTGCATTCATAAAAAATAAAGTGTGCCGAACCAAAAGTGGTTCGACCAAATCCATATAAAAAACTTAAACAAAATATTGTTTTGAAACATTGCCGTTGCGGCATACATGAAAAGTACAACATCAAGCAGATGGGGGTTGAAACATGGCACCAGATTGGGCAGTAGCTTTGAGGGTGTCAAGGGGCTCCGAAGCAAGGCGTGCAACATGCTGAAGAAATGGAAACTCTAAAGTATCGAACCGATCCAAAGCATCGTTCAACATCTCATCAGCATTCAACTTCAGTTTTGGCACTTGCTCCAAAGGAAGACCCTTCGACGAGTAATGATATCCAGCCTTAACACCCACATTCACGCCGCATGCATTCATAGCATTGTTAATGGCTCCCACCACTGCTCGAAGCTCTTCCCCAGTATGAACCCTCCGAGCCACCGAATGCATACCCTCAGTGAGCAACCATTCCTTCGTCTCTAGTAATTCTTTCACTTGACCTGTCAAACGGGAATTGGTTTCACCAAGTTTAGACACCTGACCATCCATCTCCAGCTTCATCTGGTCCAGTTGGCTCCGGAATCTGGTCGCTTCGACCTCGAACATCTTCTTCTCTGAAATAATGCAAAAAATAGACAAGGTTGTAAAATAAAGGATATCACCCTTGAACTAAAAAAGAAGGGAATAAAACCTACTACCTTGCAATGCTGCGTCCCTCTCAGCCTTCAACCCTTCCACCTCCTTCAAGGCCTTGTCCCTCTCCTCCGAAGCCGAAGCCATGGCAGCATTGTTAGATTTCACTTGCATTAGTGCCTGGTTCAGCTTCTCCTCCAAGGCCTGTTTCTCCCCAACCAAAGCCTCGAGCTTCTTGCTCCATTCCCCAACATCCTCTCCTCCGATCAATGAACTCACCTTCTCCTTTTCTATCTCCAGCTCCACCCAACAACGATACACCTCCACCACGATGCCGTTCGACTGTGCCTGATTAATCATCAAGGCATCAGCTAGAGCCAAAGGGGCAGCATGTCGATACCGATGGTCTTCAGCTGGTGTATTAATATTCAGAAGCATTGTACGAGCAGTTAAAGCATCAAGTATCTTATCCCCATTCTTCAAATCCCAGTTCGGGATAAACTTGGCTTCGGCCACCGAAGGATCCAACTCCATTGAATCTACAATAACAGGGAAATCACCCACTTTAGACTCTGGACCAAACCACAGACGTTCAAGGTAATCCTTTGGACCTTCATCGTCTGAAGTAAAGTACAGAGGAAAACGATCTATATCGTCATCATACTTACCGACTGGGCTGGAAGGACCGGCCAGATGTGGTTGAGAGTGCAACGGAGAAGGGTTAGGATGACTTGGAAATTCCTCATGAAAAGAAACTGGAGGTTCGTCACGAGCTGACTTCCCACCATCCAGATGATCCGACAAAGTTTCTAAAAGGGTGGATGGAGAAGCCTGACCACCTGGAGATAGTTCGGTTATTGTAGCCAGGGGGTCTTCGCCCTCTTCGGAGTACCTTTAACCTTCTCTCCAGAACTTCCCTCCTCCGAAGATTTCCTTTTCCTTGAGGATTTCTTTCTATGTTTGGGCACCTCAACAGTGGCAGCTGACACAGGCTCACCTTCGGGCAACTTCCCAGAATCCCGTTCCGACGTAGCAACAGCTGCAGACGACGAAGCACCCTCTGTGCTCGCCGGAGCATTCCCTTCCGGTTGCCTGATCTTGAAAGAAGGAGCCTTCAAAAGGTCCAAAAAAGGCTTGTCTCCAGGGTTCTGTTGATGAGAAGTATATTCAATGTCATCATCATCAAAAGACTCCAAATGGAGCATGTCACGAAGAGACATATCTGCAAAAGAAACAACAAGGCAACGTTAGTCAAAAAGTTTAAAAAACTTACAAAAAATCATTTTATACAATCAATAAACGAACCTATGTTGTTCCGTCTAACCACAGGCCACTGATCCGAGAATTCCCAGTTCCTACTCACACAACCAATCACCAACACATGCTCCGGCAAACGTCTAATATCAAATTTATTGGACACCAGAGCAGCATACAAATTCTTATCTACAGCGAAGCCCTTCGGCAACTCACCTTCTAAAGGATCGTCCTTCTTCCTCCACACCATATCCTTAGGAAGGCATAAGTCATCCAACCAGAACCATCTGTCCTTCCAATCCTTCAGGCTCGAAACCTCCCAACCCACACACTCCCGGTCCTCCTTCTTCACCTCCGACTTCTTGTCCTTCGGTTGTCTCTTCTCAAAAGTGTACCAGTTGCCGGAACGATTCAACCGATAGAACGCCCTAAAAAGATCTAAGTCGGGCACAAGGTCTAACGATCGACATGAAAGTTCAAACTGATTTACCCGACTCAAACCGAAGGGTGTCATCTGGGAAATATGAACTTTGTGGAACTGCAACACTTTCATCAAAAACCGAGTAAAAGGAACCCGATAGTTTGCATAATTACACACCCGCGTGTAAAATGCAAACTTCCCAGGGGGAAGAGGGTATATAGGGGTTCTCGGAGCAGGTAAGGTAGGGTGAAGATCTACAGGAATCCTAAATTCTTCTATAAACTCATCGAGTTTTGCTTGACTTAAGACACTAAACGACACAAGCATATTATCCTTAGGCATGATTTAAAAGATGAGAAAGACAAGAATACACACCTTATGAAGAAGAAGAAGACACCTAAGACGATCCGGATGAAACTCGAAGAAAAACTGAAAAAGCTCGAGAAAATTCAGAGAGAAGATGAAATATGGAAAAGAGAAAGGTAAAAAAAGAAAATGAAGGGTAAAACCCACTTATAAAGGAGAAAAAATGACGATTGGAATAACCGTCCAATCAAGGGCCATCAACTGACCACCTTGAGCCAATAAAAAAGGGGGGATCTGCTAAAGTGATCGAACGGTGAGGCAGCAAAAGAGGGTGAAAGACAACAGCTGTCACCCACTCATATAAATGAATGACAATAGCTGTCATACACTAGGCAGATCGAAGCTCGAAGGAAATCCAAAAGTCAAAAACCCTGAAAAAATTATTAAGTCCTTTTCGAATACCGAAGCATTCAAAAAGACTTCAGGGGACTTGAAGAGAATATATGGTTATGGGTCGGAGCCCGGAACAAGATAAAAAGGTCGGCTCCGAACCTAGCAAAGAAAAGGGTTGTAGATCGAAGCTCGGTTCACCAAGGAGCAACCGAAGCTTAGTCTCGACCAAACCCCCAGCTTCGACCAGAAGGCCCATGGGCCTGACCTCGCCGAAGCCCATCAAGGAAAGTATAAATACCTCCCAAAAATTCCCCATTTGGTAACTTCACATACTTGTACTTTCTGTACTTTTCGTACTTACTTTCCACTTCTTAAAACCATACTTATTCTCACGCCGGAGGGTGGTCACAGAGAGACCCTTCCTCTCCCCTGTGACGAGCCTAACGGTGTTTTGTTTTGCAGGTTATCATTAGATCCAATCATTTGTCATCTCTTCCAACACTACCTCTCAGATCTATTCCAAAGAACCAACAAGGGGTAACTTTTTTCCTCTTCAAGTATATTTAGCTTCCTTTTCACTAACCTAACCACAACCCAATCGCATAATCTATTCTAATATTGGATTCACATATACACCGGTTGATGTATATGTGTAGGTGAGATTGCTCTCTATAACCGAAGGATTATTATTGGGATGGGATTATCATTAATCGAAGGTCCGGTCAATATCCGATGAGGTTCCGGTCCCTTTCCGGTAGGATTTCCAGCCACCTTCTTGTTGTGTTCCGGCAAGGTCCGGTCACTCCGGTGAAAAGCCAGTTACTCTCCAAAAAGGTATAGTCTATACATATTATATTATAATTGAATATTGATTATTGATATTAGATTATAATATTGCCTCTGTTATGATTACGAGGTACCGACTAACGATTCGGAAGATGGGTGCGATACCCGGTTTAACTCAACTACCGGAACAGAACCCGGTCCAGTAGCTCGGAGTAGATATTATAATTATATTAATATATATATAATACGGATAACGTACGGACTTGATAATAATAATAAGAAAATAATAAACATATATTAAATATACATGTTTATATATATACAAGTCGATATATAAAATGATATTCTAGACTCGGGTTAATAATAATATTTTCTATCTTTTTGTTAGTTTAGATCTGCCAAGCTGTAGTGGCCAGCTTTATTAGTTTAATAGTGCCAAGCTGTAATGGCCAGCTAGATTTAGGATGTCCGGGTCGTGTCTCATATAATAAATATCAATAATGAACCCCGATTTTAGGACTATCTAATATATACCGAATTCTATATGTATAAATGTATAAATGATATATATCCTAAGTATTACAATCTAACAAGTCCCACGCGTAACACGTATCGTTATATATATGACAGATAATTATAGTAAGAAGATTAAGCAGAAGATATAACGCAAACCTGTGAGTATCGTGAACTCCCCACTTTTACTGTTTTATTAAGTGTTTTCGGGGGAATACATGTCGTTTATGAGAAAAACTAGAAATTCTTTACATAATAGAAGTTTTATAATGTCCGGTATTCGCCATTTCCATTCTTACCCAATTAGAGGGTGGGAACCATTCTTGTCCAATTAGAGGACGGGAACCATTATTCTTGCCCAATCAGAGGTTAGGAACCATTTCTTGCCCAATGATAGGCAGGAACCATTATTATTACCATGGTAATGTGGTACCATCGATAGGAATGGCACATAATAGAATTGATTAATAGAATATGATAGAATATATTTTCCCCTCTAGAAGTTATAATCTGTAAAGCATGTTTTATATAAAAGAATGTTATTAAAGAATTGTCAATAAATGAACTGGACATTCACTTTATAAAATACATGACCTCACCAACTTTATGTTGACAGAAACTATTTTTGGGCATGTGTTTAGGTAACCCACCAGATATGATGACATAGATCCTGGGAAAGTAAAGATGTTATTATCCAAATCCGCTGCGTAGCTCTGGTAACCCGACCCGACGACCTGACTCCGTCAGCCCGGGTCATTACAACTTATTTGCAACACACCCTCCATTTCACGTATCCATTGATGGGATGCCAAGACATCCTTGTTGCCATCAAATGGAGTCAGTCACACTTTTTGAAATCTCCATAACTGCAACCCCAAGTGACAACCCGACTAACTTGAACTCGGTCCTCATCTCTAGAACAAACAGGATTGGGGTCCCAGCGTTCCCTCCCTGCTCCCCGTCTGGCATCCCTGTCAGTCTCAGTCACGGCTTTAATCTCTTCGGCAATAATCTCAGGCATAATACTGTGCAAAACCTGGTACACCCCATCTGCAATCGCCTTTCTGATGTATGGTCCCAACACGTCATGGTGATTGATATTCGACTCGGGTGTGCCTTCCCACTTTGAAACGGGTCTATAATGCGGCCACCCACGCGACCACCTCCGCGACCACCACCACGACCACTACCACTACCATGACCATGACCATGACCACAACCACGACCTTGAGCATGGCCGCCCCTAGATGCACGTGTTCTCTCCATACTAAACCTTCAAGACAAAACCATTACATGATCAGTCACAAGGCATAATCAAAATGTATAAAGTAAGGGTAAACTTCTAATGACGTTGATCAAGTGTGATTAGCTGTTTACAACTTATGGTCACATTAAGAGTTTTTCCTACACACTAGCATTTGATCACTACAAATACACATAGTATTTATTTATTTAGCTTTCAAGGTTACCTCGGGAAATGCAACTACCCAACAGTTGACATTTCTTAGTATCAGTTCGGTCCCATACCAAATTCGAGTTCGAGCACAAACTACCTGAATCACTCGATCTATTGCTCAGATACCAACATGAAAGACCCTAACAATAGGTGTCAAAACAGCTAGCCCTCAAAGACTAAAACTATATTAATAGTTCAAAAGATGCCTTATTTTTATTTCAGAAAAGTACGCAAAGGAATGTCAAATATGTTCAAGTTCTCCAAACATGGAGTTCCCGAAACGGGTCAAAACATAGTTGTAAGACAAAATGAAACTTTAAAATAAAATCTTAAAAATAAGTGTGAAAAATATTCAAGCAAATAACATAGACGTCTTCCTAATCGAAATGTCAACTACAATTAGGTAGTCCCACTGAATGCTAAGGCATCCTTTTATTCTTCCTCACACCTGAAATCAATCTAATATGCATGCAAAGTCAGACAAGCTATGTGAATTGAAGTTTTATAAATTTACGTAAACAAGTAAATTGTCAAAGTAAGGAATTAACAAAATACTTCAACCTCAGAGTTAACAATAAGGGCGTTCCGCTTATTTGTTCCCCAAGAAACATTCATAGTCTAAAATAAGCACAATCCGCCTATTAGACCCAAGATACGATTCATTATCTACAATAAGCGCATTCCACCTATTTGACACAAAACTACTATCAAATCTAAATAAGCGCATTTCCCTTACTCGACTTAAACTACTTTCATAATTCAGAGCAGACGTGTCACATATCTATCATAGCTCAAAGAGTAATATCAAGTAATCTTCGAACACAACTTATATATATATATATGTATTAATAAATACAACATAAACCTTGCAAAATTCATGACAAGACCTGATCTACCAAATAAAGTTTCAAGTACGTATACGTGAAATGCATATTAGCCCAAAATGTTTGAAAATAGTAAAAAGGGCATCATGAATTCATGTGAAATGCGACCACAGGTACTCAGGTACTCCTGCCAAATAATATTTTACATCACACTCTAAGCCTATAAGGCTCCTATGCTTCCAACGGGTCAACCGAGTAACACTGAAATCCCTAGAAGGGTGTAATTAATTAGTTACCCTCCCTTGTATAAAACCCCATTACCTCAGCGCCCAAACCTTGATTATAACCTCGAAACATTTGCCAATATGTTTAGGAGGCAATCAGATGCGAGGCTACACCTGTTTCATTTTAAATATTCACATTACCCAAGCTAGAATCGTACCAAAGGTGTAACTAACCAATTCAGACCCTATTAGTCCAAAGTTCATTTGTAATGATTCCAAAAGTTATTTTAATGACGTAGGACCTGAATTGGTGGCTAAAATGATGACCAATCATTTCAAGTGCGAAAGTCTCTAAAATTGTCGAACCGAAGACCCTGTTTCACATAGTAATGTGTCCTTCACCCAATTCAGCCCTATAATTCACTTGGACCATACTTTATATCATGTTAACTCATTAGAAATGTTTGGGATCAGATCTGGGTGGTGTGTGGACCACAACAAGACATTCCTCCAAACCGTTCCTTTTCTTACATTCCAAAAACCCCAATTTTATCATTGTTGAACAGTTCACTTATTGACCATGTTAAATCATAAAACACATTACAACAGGTCATTATAAGGGTTTAGTGGTTTATGTAGAGGATTGTTTTATGAAAAACAGTTAGGTTTGATCATACAAGTCTCTATTCCAGGTGCGGAAACCCTAGAACAGTTACAATATGATAGTTTACGAATTAAACGCACAAATTCACCTTTTCAATTGTTGTTTCCATTAATAACTTGTTAAAATATGATCACATAAACGATTACAAGTTAATCCGACTGATTTCAAATACGCCTAAACACTAGAGAGCTCACACATTCAAAATGATCATAGTTACAATGAAAAATAACATTTAATCTTATATAGCTCTGCATCTTCGTCCCTTGCGTGAGGTCGAATGTGGAATTCTTCCACATTCGCCCTTCAATGTGGTACAGATCTGGAACTCTTCTAAGTAAACTTCTACCTTCGACCCCATATTTCTACATTCGCCCTATCTGAAAACCACCTTCACCCCTACGATTATTCACAAAACTTGTTTTAGTCGCAATCCAAAGCATTAGTCGCACTATATGCATCAACAGTTTAATTGATCACCTATTTTGTTATCTCATGCATTGAACACAAAACCCTCAAATCTCAAATCTTACAAGCTCTAATTTCACATTTACTTCAATTGACCTAGCAAACCCTAAACAATTTCAAACATAGGCTTAGTAACATACCTTAGGATTATTTAGAGGCAAAATCCCCAAAAGATTACTTCCAATCGAACTCCAATTGAAGTAACCTAAATCGAAACCCTAAACATAAATAGGCTATCAAAATCGATTCTAAACTCATGAATAAGCAACGAAATTGCATTAGGATTATGAGACTAACCTTGTAGAATATTGTGGCAGCCCTTGTGTAGGTTGGAGTGTTAAAAAAATAGGAAAAGGGGTTGCGTCGTGAGTGAGAGGGAAGAGGGTAGTTGTTAGGGTTTTGATTATCTTCTCAAATTTTCATAAATGGCCCCTCTATTTTGTTTCCTTAAGCATTGAATCCAAAGCTATTTCCAATAGGTTTTGAATTTACCAAAGAGCCCCCACAACAAAACCAAAGTAGGAAGAAGATAATTATACAACTCTAAATGCATGTACTATGATGTGTATATTTTGAGACGGTCGGTGTTAGAAGTCTCCCTTTTCTGTGTATTCATTCTTACTGGCTAGTGGGAAATCTTGCCACCTATCCGACCGTGCCCTCCGTTGTTAAATTAGCTTTGTAGGGATGACTAGTACTCAACTGTTGGGGCACGACATCTATAATCCCGTTGTAAATTCTAGACTCATGCGGAGTCCGTAAATTGATACTTTGAACATAAACTTTAATTCAGTTTAAAATCCAGTCTTCCTTGGGTGAGGCTATTGTTTTTTGGACAATAGGACTCCTTCACACAACCACGTGCAACAGTGATCATGGATATTAGTATTTGGAGGACAGGCCTGATATGTCGCACTTTAGACGTCCTTTAAAAAATGTTTTTTAGCCTTTTACCAGGAAAGGAACCGACCCGAAGAATAACTGATCCGACCCAATACCCAACACCCCATAAATTACAAAACCGAAAGGAACCCTAACCTAGTAGCTGGTCTCCGTTCTTGATGCACTCGGGTTAATTGGTTCTCATCTGAGGACCAAAACCGGGATTCCAATCCCCAAATTTGATGAATTTGATTGTGAAGGTATGTAATTTTATTTAAGATTTGTTACATTCATTGATCATATTTGTATCTCGTCAGGTTGATTATAATATGCATTCATTCATCAATGTGAGTGCGTATATATAAATTTAATATAGATGAGATGTCATTATATGAATCAAAAAGAGTTATGTACATGTACGTACACAAAACTCTTTTCAAATTCATATCCTCATTAACAAATACATTGGAGAAGATTAGCACCTCATTTTTATTGATTGCAATGGTTATCAGTTACCATTTACAACTTAATAAATAAAGCAACCAACTGTGAGCGCATGCTATGATTTGAATTTGATAGATTGCAGACTATGATTAGAATGTACTGAGTGTTGTATTACCTATATATAGATGTTGCCATATGTATTATTTTAGGTTAATTGATCCCTGATCCCATCTTCTGATTTTAATTTTCGGTCCAGCAAATATATTATCGGTTTGATTAGGGTCGGAACCGAGAACCAACCGAACCCGAAATTGGCAAAAATATAGAACCGATGTTTTACTTGTATACATGTTACCGGTTCGGTTTCGGGACACTTACGGTCTGGTTATCGTGTAATTTCAGGTCGACCCGATATATGCTCACCCATAGAGCTATCAGAAGTTGGTGGATTTTAAGTTTCTTCCATCAAAGCCCATTATTTTACGTCATCAACATATAAAAATAAGATTACTATATACAAAAGTAGGTTAAAATTTAAAATTGAAGGTTAGATATGAAAGATAAATGGTTAGTTGCAAGTATTTTTCTTGTAGAATTTCTAACATGCAAGGAATAACCGACAACCCTTCATCACTTACGTGGAGTTCCAATATTGAAAGATACATGATCCTAATCAATTGATGCAACCATATATGATTTGTCAAACGTCAATTTTGAGTGACTGTGTTAACCTCATCTTTGATCCATTACTTGTTAATTTAATAGAATTAAAACGGTCAGTAAATTCTTAGCAGACGCAAATTATAGTAATCAATCCCAATATGTAAAAATACCTAGAAACGTTGCTTACAAATTTCCATTTATCAATTTTGTCCATTTCTTTAGTATAAGTTAAAAAGATCGGAATTGATAATGCACTTAAATAAGAATTAACATAAAATTAATTATAGATTCTTTAAACAAATAATTTATTGGTACAGACTCCTTAGAATCATCTATGTTACATATGGAAAACTAGCATTTATCCCGGGAGCCTTCCGGGATTGAAAAAGATAGTCATTCTAATAATACTAATACTAATACTAATATTACTCTTGTAATTAAATAAATAAAAAAATAACTTTGCTATAAGGTGACACCATGTGTTGCAATGTTGCGCGATTCTTTCTCCTAACTTCTCTTGATGAAGTATACTTATCCATCTTTAGAAGAGTAAAATTCCAATGATAGCATGGCGATTGAGCTGAATTTCAAAATCGTAGATAAGAACCTGATTTAAAAGAAAAAACATGATTAATGAATAACCTGAACACTTTGTTTTTTTCCTGTATGAACGAAACCCCACAAAAAAATTGTTGTTTTTTTCTCCGTTTTTTATATTGCACTATGGTACTCGTTGGAAAGATAAAAAAATGCTCGTTAATTTGGTGTAATTTTTTTTCTTTAAAAAATCTCGTATATAAAAGATATTAACTTTTAAAACTTATGGGAATAAACATGAGAGAAAAAATTTAAATTTGTTTTTAAATTCTTTTTTCCTAAAATAACTCAATCCCTTTTTGTTTTTTGATTGGTCCACATTGGATCCTACATGGCACTCTCAAAAGAGAGAATGCGTGTATGCATGCCATGTAGGACAACATCATCTCATCTCAAATATATATAGATACTAGGTGAAATTCCGTGTGATACACACGGGAGACCGAGTCCCGGACTTAAAGCGTTGTTTAGTAAAAGACAACATTAAGAACCCATTCGTCTGCTCCGAAGAACAACTGTTTAGTACCATCTGTTTCATTTCTTTATAAACAGATATTATTATAAACAGCCAAAATATAAAAAAACGTATACAGACCAAGTGTTATGGTCTGTTTAGTAAACCCCAATTAATCATCGAACTATTATGGAAAGGATAAATGGTACTTCGTAAGTTCAGTTCCTTTCATGATACCAGTAAATAATAGGAATCAAATATTTAATAACTGCAACTGTTACAACAACCCAAACATAAATCTACAGACGGATTAAACAACTGTTGAGATAACAAAAATAAATATACAGACGGATTAAAGTCTGTTGGATAAAGCACAAAAGTTAATACGATTCAATTTAGCATCACAAAACATAAAAAACCATATATAATCTTCAAAGACATACAAAACAAAAAACATAAATAGATACAACTGTTACAACAACCCAAACATAAAACTACATACGGATTAAACCTCTGTTGAGATAACATTAAGATACAAAGCTAGTTAAAGGAATTATATAACTTAACCTTCAATTCCATTGACGCTTCAAATTGTGCATCTAGATCTTTCAGTTTTGCCAAAACATCTAAATCCTTCAATTCCATTGTCAAAGGTCTCGATAAATATTTGCGTGAAATTAATACACGACAACGACAATATCTTTGTTATTCAACCCTAAAATCACAGATGATCCTCACACTTATGCGTAAATCAAGGAGATTCATGCAAATATTCATCAAGACCTTTGGCAATGAAAAACCTAAGATCAAGGATGATAAAATCTAAAATGTCTAAAGATTTAAAATAGCGATTCTGTGCAACATATATAGATAATAATGGATTGATGTTTTCCTTTGATTGTATGAATCATCGAAAAACATCAATTCCAACTTTCTTATCTACGGAATGTTGGTAATATATTTTCCTTTGATTGTAAGAATCTTTAAAAATTTGTGCAAACACTTTTGAAAGTAATATCATTATGCATATAGAATAGAGAGATAAGATGTATGTGAGAATAGTTAATAGTTAACCGAATATATAAAGATGGAAAATGAATATTGGGAAATCCTCCCCTTTAATAGCGTGAATATATTAAATATTCGTAAAGTTGGTTTTCAACTTTATCAGTTGGATTTCAAATATATCTAACATTCCAAGTTACTTTTGGCACCTTTTATTTGTTTATTTATTTTTTATATAATAAAAGACAATTGCAACACAACAATAATAAATAAAATAATAATGATAATAAAGTAAGTTCAAAATCGTAATCATTATTTTTGGGCCTTTTTATAACATCTGTTGTCAGTATAAACAGTTGTTGTCCAAACTAAGTTTCTCTATATTTTTGTCAACAGATTGTGTAATCTGTGGAAGGAAAAATAAATAGAATCAACGTTAAAATGCGTGAAATGAAACGTCATACCGTACTATATAGTTATTATACTTGAGTTAATGCGTTAAACGAAAAGTTTTGTTCTAAGGATTATTTGTATTCAAAACGTTTATTGTATCCGAAGTGTATATACAACTTGGGAAACATTAAATAGACAAATTCTTTAGAAAGAGAACAGACGAAACCAATCGTCTGCTATGAAAAAAAACGTAAATAGTCTAACTGTAATGCTCTGTTGAGATAAAACATATTTTTAAAAACTGTGTTTTAAAAACTGTTGATTAAAACAGATGTAAATTCAACTGTTTAGATAATATTCCTACTTAAACAATTCTTTAAATTATTTATTTTTTAAAATACAAATTTCCATACAAACACAAATACTATTTAGAAATATTTTTAGAAATATGAACATGTCATCTTCTACGTTATTCATTCATATTATAAATAACTGTTTAAGTTCAGCCTTAGTTCTGTTTTATGTAAATTCAAAATTGAAAGGTTGTTTAACTTCGTTTATTAAAATGATGTTGTCACTAACAACAGTTATCTAAAATGCTTACCTAATAACCGTGTGCTAAATTATATTTAAATTAATTTTAACCTTAATTTAACTTATGTTCTTACAATTTTAAATTATTACTCTTAATTGCAAAATAGAGCAAAACTGTTACAATCATTAAATAATAATCATTAACTTTGGAATTCACGGATGCATCATCGAAAAAAACGGAAACAAAAAAGATTGAAAAGAAGTACATAACAACAACTATATGTGTAAAACACAACAAAACAAAAGTTTTTACAAACACAAAAGATCGAAGTCCTCTAATAAAAAAATCCAATATTAATAGAAAAGTAAATTAATACACACCACCACATTTCCTCAATTAGACAACAAAATACATAGAAAATACAGGAAAAAGATACAATATCTTAGCGAATGATCTTTCTTGTCAGCATCACCGAAACATAATGAAAAACAAAACGACGAAGAGCAGTACATGAACACAGCTCGTATTTAAATGTCATCCAACTCTAAAAGCCCTAAATATTCGAATAGTGCTGCTACGTACATATATAATAATAATGGATTGTTGTTTCAGTTTGATTGTATGAATCATGCAAAAACAACAATTCCAATTTTCATATCAACGAATTGTGGGTAATCTATTTTCTTTTGATTGTAAGAATCTTTCAAAATTTGTGGAAACACATTTGAAAGTAATATTATTATGCATATGCGATAGAGAGATTATTGTGAGAATAGTTAAACGAAAATATAAAGATGGATAATGAATATTGGGAATTCATACATATTTATAGAGTGAATATATTAACTATTTGTAAACTTGATTTTCAACTTTATCAGTTAAATTTGAAGTAAATCTAAAGTTGTAAGTTACTTTTGCAACATCAATAATAATAAAAACATAAAAATATTAATGTTAATAAATTAACTTCAAATCGTAATCATTACTTTTAGGCATTTTTATAGCATCCAATAAAGAGATACATTGACTTTTCAAGTTTTTTAAAAACGGATTGTTGAAATTTTTTAATTTAACTAAAAATACCTGAATCACACAAACATTAAAAATAGAAAATACAAAGAAAAACTACAAAATAAGATTGTTTACATAGATACAAAAAGGAAGTCTTGTAACAAAAAATTCCATTATCCCTACAAAAGTGAAGTAATACTAACTATAAAATTTGTTCCATGAACTTAAAAGTTAATACAAAAGTCATACAAAACATGAACAAAAAAGTAAAAACAACACAAAACTGAAAACAAAATAAACAATCAGATAATGTATTTGAATACTCAATAAGCAGAGAAATATTATTTTTCTAATCAACCTACATTTGTTGTGGGGATTTTCAAATAAACATGAAACCATTACAATAACAAAAAATAAAATAACAAAATGATGTTATAAATAACTTACAACTATAAATATTTTCTTTTGATTGAAAGAATTGTAAGAATCTTCCGAGAACACCAATTCCAACTTGATTATCAAAGGTTTATTCGAAATACATTTTTCTTTCATTAACTGAATTTTTGAAAAAAACTGTTGGTAAGAAGTTTAATAAAAATAACATATTGTTGCATTTATCAGCCCTTGCTTTCATTATTATTATCGTAGAAAAGAAGAGAAATAAAATTACAAACTGAAATGACGATTTCCTCACAATTTATAGAGCCAAAAAAATATTAGTCTTTTCAAATACAACAAATAAAATAATGTTATAAATAATTAAATACAATAAATTTAAACAATATTACTCTTTTTAAATTCACAATTACAAAAGGTCCAGAACTTACAACTTTACTATGACACAAATTTACATATTATCATTATTTTTTTATTACCCAATAAAAAGTATCTAATTTATACTGATTTGAATCTATAAATGATATGAAGTATTTTATTTATGTTACAACTTAAAAAAATTAATTATTTATAAAAAAAACCGTTGTTACTACGAACGATTTTCTTAATACTTAAGGGTATTACAACCACGAGAAATAAATCAGTAAACATTGAAAAGAAATATTGCAGCTAACAAATTTAAAAAACAAAAAGACAATTTTAATTGAAGCAACCATCTGATTTATAAATCTACATAGAAAATGGTACACTTGTAAAAGAAAAAGTACATATATTCTTAAAAAACTGCTTTGATATCAATTAATAAATTTACAACATCAAATTTAACAAACTAAATAAAAATCCCAATAAACTTCAAAGAACGTTTCTAAGAAACAACACTAAAGAATGATCTTCCTACCATAGAATTCGAAACAACAACTCAAACAAAACGAATGACGGTATTTAAGATCTGTTGCACTTGCATTAAATATAATTAAAACAAACATCAACAAACCTTTCTAGCTAAACATCATGAAGTTTAACAATCCAGCCTAAATTTCACAAACAGGATTTGCATGTAGTAATTATCGATTGATGTTTTTCTTTGACTGTATGAATCTTCAAAAAACAACAATTCGAAGCTCACTGCAGACGGATTATTAATAATCCTTTTTCCTTTGATTGTAAGAATCTTTTACAATATTTGTGGAAGGAAATTTGATCGTAATATCATTATGACTAAGGGATACGGAGTTTGAAACTGAAAATAGGGGAAGGCATATAAGATTGGAAAATGAATATACCCTACTATGCTTCCTTATCTTTATATTCTGATTAGTAACCGGTAAACTATCGGAACCATCCAGTCACCCAAACCGAACCCTACTGTGAATTTAACATCAAAATATTAAAGTCTAAGTTTTAAACAACTGATCCCATAGATCAGATGGTTCCTCCGGTTTGTTGTGACACAAAGGTCCTGAGTTCGAGTCCTTTCAGAACTGGTTTCAACCCAAAATTTTTAAAAACTGAATATATAGGTGATTGGACCATAATACCCCTCAAACTCAGTTAAGTTTTAACTAGGTTAGTCCCTAATACCCTACATTGAAACAAATTAAAAGGTTAATACCTTAAAGTGAAACAATAAAACCTTAATACCTTACATTGAAACTGGAAGGAAACCACAAGGACTAACGGCGTAATTTTTTCATATACATATTTCCTTTCCATTTATAGGGTGAACAATCAATTTATCAATTTTCAATTATAAGTTTGAACTATAACAACATCATTTATTACAAAATTAAATTTGTTATAAAGTAACACTATAAAATATAATTAAATAACTAATTTAAATTTTATAATTAAAGTTTTTAACTTTGGAGTATTTTATTTTTATAAAAATATGTGTATTTTTTTATTTATAATGTCAACTTATATTTTCAATAATAAATAATTTTTGTAGCTTTTACAGACAAAACACAATTACAACCCAAAAATAATAACATAATATTTCTAATAAAATTAGTTCAAAGGGTAATGATTAACTTTGCAACTCGAGCTTGTGTTGATATAAAAAAATTTCAATGATACTTTATACAACATAAACAATTTGAGTTATCTATTAAGAAAAAAACATCCAAACTCAACTTAGAAAATTATTGATTAAAGATATTTGTTGAAATTTGTTTTTCATTACACAATTTAATATCTTCAATCTTTTTATACATTTCACCCTGGTTACAAAAGAATCGATTTAGCAATTACTGGAAAACAGCACGTGCAATATAGAAGGACTCTTACTAATTAATATGAATAATATTTGTAAGAAACATCATTCAAGCCCATACTTTCAATACAAATTTACATAATTATAAACTATAAATTAAAAACTATAGCAGAAGAAATAAATAAACTTAGATAGACCTAAGTATTGAAAGTAGGAGCTCCAATGATTTTACTTACAAACGTTCATTAAACAAATATATTATAAAGTTCCATTTAAATAAAAGGAATCTTATAATGGAAGCTTCAAGGGAAATTTATAACGTAAGATTAATATATCAATTACTGAAAGCATGGAAAAAAGCTTACAGGACAAGATTCATATAATTTGCCTCGGAACAGACAATAGATATAACAAACGATCTTTTACTAAGTAACAATAATAATAATAATAATAATATAATATAATATAATAATAATACATATACATATCCATAATTTAAGTTGAGAAATTACATATAAAATACTAACAAAACATACAATTATAACGTAACTTTCATATTTGTTATAATATACAAAACATCTACTTTTAAAATAAAATTTTTAAAAAAAACATTACTATAACAAAATAATTTTTTTAATAATTTCAAATAGCAAATAGTATTATTAAATTAAAAAAGGATCCAAATTTGAACAAACTAACTTTCGAAAAAGTAATCATGTTTTCGACAATCGAGGATCTAAATCTTTAATGAAGATTTTTTTACAGATAAAACCTGTAAATAATTATTACAAACATGACACTTGCTTGTAAACAGATTATCCCCAACTAAGTGTTGTACTATTTTTTATTAAAGTACTATTCAAGTGAATAGCATTTAAATCAAACAGACTCAACTAAAGATCTATACAGACACATGAACAGATGTATTCCATATTCTATTACACATATTAAAAAACTGAAGAATGTTAACAGTAGATGTTATTAACGACGCTCGTTACAAATTCACGTCAACACACAATAAATTAACTACTTCTGAACTTGAAAAATAACAAACAATAAAAATCGTGATTATTATTTTTTGGAGCTCGATGTTCAAGATCGTCATTATTATTTTTCACTCACCACTGTTAATATTCTAAACTGAATTTAATTAGAAAATACTACACAACTTTATTATTTAAATAATAATGGTTATTCTATATAATTTTATTTAACTTACTTTTAGATATAGTTTATAAGAGAAGCTATATATTATGATTATACCTGAAAAATAATAAAACAAACACAATTTTCTATATTAACTTTAAACGTTTACTTCAAAATTTAATTATGAGCGGCAAAAGATTGAACAATTATTACAAACATTATTAATATATTTATTATTCGGCAAAAGATATATCAATATTATATAACTTTTTATATTTTTAAATGTATTATATAATTTCAACATTAACATCAAATTATTGATTGTTTGTATAGATTTTTCGAGAAAAGCAATTTGAACTTCAAAAGTAACATCCAATTAATACAAATACTTTGAGAAGTTTTAGAGTGGATTTCAAACTAAAATCGAATTATTAATATCATTATTATGAATATGAAGTCAAAATTAGAATATCAAAATGGTTTATGAAAAAAATATGAAAATACAAATGACACATTCTTAAATATATTATTAATTAGTATTAATAATAAAAGAAATAATAATAATCAAATACTATTGACAGAAAACCCAAAGAATCATTTTTAAATTTATTTTGATCTGAACATCTGCTAAAGAATATCTAAAACTCTGTTGGCATTAAATAATCATATGTTGAAATAGATGCACCATCTCATGAATTGTATTTGCTCAACTTTAACACGATGATTACATTATACTGCAAAGTAAAAATGTGACACCCGGCAAACTCCGGTAACTAACTTTTTTAAAACTTAGTAAGTCTACCTTAGCGAGTCGCGCATACATTACACATGACAAGGTCAGTCGAGTCGAGTCGTGCATCATTGGGGTTTTAACACACGCAAGTCTCGAGTCCCGGGAATTGGTGAACGAGTGTGAACGTGTTTGTTTTCATGTATTATGTGTTTATAATCATTATGTGACTTATCGGTATGTGTATACGTATTTACATACGTTAAAACGATGATTACACGCAATTGCATGACATTATAGGTGATTACGCGTAATTGCATGATATTAGGGGGTGATTAGCCCTAATTGCATACTGATAGGAGGTTATTAGCCTTAATTGCATGCTGATAGGGGTGATTAGCCCCAATTGCATGAAATATCAGGTGATTAGCCCCAATCGCATGAAATATCAGGTGATTAGCCCTAATCGCATGAAATATCAGGTGATTAGCCCCAATCGCATGAAATATCAGGTGATTAGCCCCAATCGCATGAAATATCAGACGATTAGGCCCTAATTGCATGAAATGTCAGGCGATTAGGAGCCCTAATCGCATGTACCTGCTGCACAATCGCCTGACGTGTTATAAACGACTAGAAACGCCTATAAATACCACCCTTGACCTCTAAAACACCATTTGTGCAACCCTAGCCGTCCCATAACATATCCCAACACACAAACACCCTCTGGAACTCGTTTTTGCATCAAAACAACCATTTCCAAGCTTATTCCATCATTTTCTCTTAAATCCAAGGTGTGTTCTTCAAACCCAAACCTTTAAATGATTATATTTTGTTCCCTAAAAGTCCAGACCTGACTTATAAATGTTTTTGTCTTTGAAAACCCATTTAAAACCGTTTTTAAACAAACCCAAACCTTTATGTGTGTTATATGTGTTATTTGTGTTTAAAGGTAAGATTTTTAGGATTGAAACATGATTGTTTTTGTGTTATTAAGGTGTTTATGGCTGTTACAAGTTAGTATGATGATGTTCTAGGAGTTTGGATGGTTTTGGTTGTGTATTGTTGATGCTTGATGTTTTGACCCATTTGAGTGATTTTGAATGATTAAGGATGCTATGAGGTGTGTTGTTGATTGTATGATGTTAGGGTTTGCTTTAGGATGATGCTAGAGCAGTAGGATACTATCGGACAACGTGGTTATGTGATGAAATCTGGATATTTGCTAGTTAGGGCAAGTTCTTGCATGTTGATGTGATGTTTACATGTTAAGTTACTATTTTGGGAAAACGCTCGCATTCGGGACTGTTAAAATGATGAAAACTTAGGGGTTTTGCTTGAAATATGTTTGTTAATGTGTTAGGATTGTTTTTGGGTGTTTACACATGTTTCGGATCTGATTTGGAGGGTTAAACGCGCGAAATTGCGTCGCGCAGCAGCTGCAGGCGATTAGCCTCCTTAGCAGGCGATTAGCTTTCCTAATCGCATGCTAAGTCAGGCGATTAGCCCTCTTAGCATGAGATTAGCCTCTCAATCGCATGCTAAGGTAGGCGATTAGCCTCACAATCGCCTGTTGACCATCCCCAATCACATGTTGACTTTTCCTAATTGCATGCTAAGTTCCTAATCGCATGTAATGCTGTTATAAGTGTATTTTGACATTCCGAATCCCGATTCGACACCTAGGAGCATGATAGAAACCCCGTTACATGCCTAGTAACATAGTAACACGTGTTTGGACTTGTTTGTGCGTTATTTGACCTATGTGTTAGATTCATTGAACTTTAACACATGTTAAGTACTAAGTTGCATGATTTGTGTATGTTTGTGTATGAGATGAACACGTGGAATGTCGGGTCACCAATGGGATGTCGAGTCTTGTCTTACGTAGTCTGGTTGTCGGTCAAACACGTTTTTCAAACACATCATGGTCATGGACTGGACTTAGGGACTAATGAACCCGACGGGTTATTAGTCTAACTTGACATGTATCTTATGATAGGTCGCCACTAGTTGGGGCTATCATATCATATAAACGGTTTACTCATTTAACAGAAGACGCAACTAAGGTGAGTTCACGGCCCCACTTTTATCTGTTTTGGTTTTCGGGGGAGAAACATGCTACACACTTGTGTTCTTAAAAACTTACACACAAACCTGATTTGCTTATACAAAAGTGTTCGGCTTATTAAACAACTCTTTTAAGTTTGGATAAAACTGTGATCATTCGGTGACGCATAACGGGGAAACGGGGATGACGGTAGTTTAGTGTATTCTTGCAAACGTGTATTCGTGAAATAGTGTAGTCGTGTATTCGTGTATTCGTGAAATAGTGTATACGTGTATTCGTGCATACGTGAAATCGTGTATCCGTGTTTTCGTGTATTCGTGCATCCGTGTAGTCGTGTACCCATGTACTCATACATTGTGAACTCAGGTATTCGTGTATCCTAGCTTCAGCATTGGTAAAGGTTTATCAAAGTTCAAACTCGTGAAACATTTTCCTTAAAAACCTGTGAAATCACCAGTATTTTATACTGACGTTTTTAGCATGTTTTCTCAGGTCGCTAAGGTAGCAGCTGTCATCTAGGCGCACGGAGTCGCACTGGAGTCGTACTCGCGTCTAGGGTCATTATGCATGTTTTCTTTGGAATGTTGAACTCTTAACTTATGTTTCCATTTACTTTTGACTTTTGTAAACTTAAACGCTTCCGCGCTTTCAAATGATGGTTTTTAAATCTTATGCATGGTTTTATTTACGTATGTTTTCACATTTAGTCGTCGTTTATTGTGACCGTTGACTTGGATCCTGGTGTGTCGCACGCCTCGCGGTAGAACTCCGCTTGTGGAAATTTGAGGGTTTGACAGATTGGTATCAGAGCCAGGTTATAGTGAACTAGGACTGCATGTAGAGTCTAGACTATAGCCGAGTCTCACACACTAGACGGTCACATACATTTGAGTCGTGTCTTTTGGTAAACATACTAACCTTGTCGGGGTGTCGGTATCCTTATCACACAGCGTCATATTTTCTATCTCATTCTTGGTTATTCCTAGTTTCATTCGTTAATCTGTGTTGACTGTATCTTCCTAAGATGAGGGTACCGGGGACTTGAGGTTCGAGCTCGGGGCACGCCTTGAGGACCATGTAGAGCAATTTATCATTTCGGGTGCACACGAAATCATAAGTTGAAATGCATGGAAGACTTGGTGGATCTCGGGTTGGGATTAATGGTCACATTTGGACCCAATCCTGGACTTTTCGTATTCTCTTGGTTTAGCGTTGGTGATGGGTCTGAGTGTTTGTTTCTTACTTTCTCAGAAGATGTCAGGACGCACTGGTGGACGTACTGGGGGACGACGTGGAGGTCGCACTGGCGGGGGTAGAGGTGGTGGTAACATCACCCTGACGTATGATGAGCTCAAATAGATGATGCAGCAACAGTTGGGCGTTGCACTAGCTGCCTTTCAGGCGGCCCAGCAGACTTTCATGGGTGTTGCCGCTCCTCCGGTGCAGGCGGGAGTTGCCTATAAGCGGTTTAAGGATTGTCAGCCCCTCAACTTCCGTGGTACGGAGGGAGCTATGGAGTTGCTCAGGTGGTTGGAGAAGACGGAGTCAGTGTTTGCTTTATGTGAGACTCCAGCAACGGATTGGGTGAAGGTTGCTTCGGGAACCTTTTTAGGACCCGCCTTGACGTGGTGGAATTGCGTCACTCAGACACTTGGTCTCGGGGAGGCCAACGCCATGCCTTGGGCGGATTTCGTGCATAGGTTGAAGGATGAGTACTGCCCGCGAGAGGAGATCAAGAGGTTGGAATAAGAATACGGGAATCTTAAGATGGTGGGTTCTGAGATTGAGGAGTACACAATCAGGCACAACGAGTTAGCAGTGATGTGTCCAGGTTTATCGACACCGGAGTACAGGAGGATAGAGCAGTATCTTGCAGGGTTGGTGCCAGAGATTGCTGGGTTGGTGTCTGCGAGGGATCCTACTACCATGTCTGAGGCTGTGCGGTCGGCTACCAAGATGACCAACTTGAAGATTACTGAAGGTGTCTTGCCTCCTAGGGGCTCTTCTGTGAAGGCGTCGGCGGATAACAAGAGGAAATGGGAGAGTGTTGAGAAGAGTTCAACTGCAGTTCAGCGGCAGTCGGCAGCGAAGAAGACTGAAGCTTCGGGGTCAGCGTCTGATCAGAAACAGGGAGGGTATGCGGGAAACCTCCCAAGGTGTAATCAGTGTGGGTTTCATCACACAGGTAGTTGTGGTAAGTCCCGCTGTCATCGGTGTCAGCAGTTTGGCCATCATGTTAAGGACTGTAGAGTCAATCTGCAACCAGGGCAGACTCAAGCGGTTACCCCCACTCCTGTTCCTCGGGGAAATCGAGAGTGTTTTATTTGCGGCGAAGCAGGACATCTCAAGCGCAACTGCCCGAAACTACACCAGGCTGAATCTGGGGCCGCAGGTGGCGGTGGGAACAACGAGGGTGGTGGTCCGACTGCTCGTGTCTTTGTGATCGGTTCTAGGGAGAACCAGGTGGACCCAGACACTGTTACCCGTACGTATTCTTTCTTATCTCTTGTTACGCTTTGGTTTTACTTTTATCCGCATCGTTGTGCGTTCGAGTCTTCGGGTGTTTTCTTTATGGTTTGGTCTCTGTTTCTCATTCTTTGGGTCGATGAGGGTCCTTTGGGGATGCTACTTGGACGGTACCAGTGGGTTAGTAATACCGATCATAGTAGTCTCCAGTAGGCCTTCGATCGGGGGTCTCTAGTCTTATATTCACATTTGGGGAAGTGGTTTCCCGGTTGTTACTATCACGTTGCGGTTCACGACCTTCACTCGTTGTATTTTGGGGAAACGTTACTTGGGCACACACAGAGGTCGACACTCATCACTGTTGAGGCCGAAAGAATCTCGGGGCGAGATTCCTTTCAACAGGGGGATGATGTGACGACCCGGAAAATTTTTCTTCTTATTTGTTTTCTCTCTTCGACTTCGGGAAATTTTCAGGACGAAAATTCTTTCAACAGGGGGATGATGTGACACCCGGCAAACTCCGGTAACTAACTTTTTTAAAACTTAGTAAGTCTACCTTAGCGAGTCGCGCATACATTACACATGACAAGGTCAGTCGAGTCTAGTCGTGCATCATTGGGGTTTTAACAAACGCAAGTCTCGAGTCCCGGGAATTGGTGAACGAGTGTGAACGTGTTTGTTTTCATGTATTATGTGTTTATAATCATTATGTGACTTATCGGTATGTGTATACGTGTTTACATACGTTAAAACGATGATTACACGCAATTGCATGACATTATAGGTGATTACGCGTAATTGCATGATATTAGGGGGTGATTAGCCCTAATTGCATGCTGATAGGAGGTGATTAGCCCTAATTGCATGCTGATAGGGGTGATTAGCCCCAATTGCATGAAATATCAGGTGATTAGCCCCAATCGCATGAAATATCAGGTGATTAGCCCCAATCGCATGAAATATCAGGTGATTAGCCCCAATCGCATGAAATATCAGGTGATTAGCCCCAATCGCATGAAATATCAGGCGATTAGGCCCTAATCGCATGAAATGTCAGGCGATTAGGAGCCCTAATCGCATGTACCTGCTGCACAATCGCCTGACATGTTATAAACGACTAGAAACGCCTATAAATACCACCCTTGACCTCTAAAACACCATTTGTGCAACCCTAGCCGTCCCATAACATATCCCAACACACAAACACCCTCTGGAACTCGTTTTTGCATCAAAACAACCATTTCCAAGCTTATTCCATCATTTTCTCTTAAATCCAAGGTGTGTTCTTCAAACCAAACCTTTAAATGATTATATTTTGTTCCCTAAAAGTCCAGACCTGACTTATAAATGTTTTTGTCTTTGAAAACCCATTTAAAACCGTTTTTAAACAAACCCAAACCTTTATGTGTTTTATATGTGCTATTTGTGTTTAAAGGTAAGATTTTTAGGATTGAAACATGATTGTTTTTGTGTTATTAAGGTGTTTATGGCTGTTACAAGTTAGTATGATGATGTTCTAGGAGTTTGGATGGTTTTGGTTGTGTATTGTTGATGCTTGATGTTTTGACCCATTTGAGTGATTTTGAATGATTAAGGATGCTATGAGGTGTGTTGTTGATTGTATGATGTTAGGGTTTGCTTTAGGATGATGCTAGAGCAGTAGGATACTATCGCACAACGTGGTTATGTGATGAAATCTGGATATTTGATATTTAGGGCAAGTTCTTGCATGTTGATGTGATGTTTACATGTTAAGTTACTATTTTGGGAAAACGCTCGCATTCGGGACTGTTAGAATGATGAAAACTTAGGGGTTTTGCTTGAAATATGTTTGTTAATGTGTTAGGATTGTTTTTGGGTGTTTACACATGTTTCGGATCTGATTTGGAGGGTTAAACGCGCGAAATTGCGTCGCGCAGCAGCTGTAGGCGATTAGCCTCCTTAGCAGGCGATTAGCTTTCCTAATCGCATGCTAAGTCAGGCGATTAGCCCTCTTAGCATGCGATTAGCCTCTCAATCGCATGCTAAGGTAGGCGATTAGCCTCACAATCGCCTGTTGACCATCCCCAATCACATGTTGACTTTTCCTAATTGCATGCTAAGTTCCTAATCGCGTGTAATGCTGTTATAAGTGTATTTTGACATTCCGAAACCCGATTCGACACCTAGGAGCATGATAGGACCCTGTGACATGCCTAGTAACATAGTAACACGTGTTTGGACTTGTTTGTGCGTTATTTGACCTATGTGTTAGATTCATTGAACTTTAACACATGTTAAGTACTAAGTTGCATGATTTGTGTATGTTTATGTATGAGATGAACACGTGGAATGTCGAGTCACCAATGGGATGTCGAGTCTTGTCTTACGTAGTCAGGTTGTCAGTCAAACACGTTTTTCAAACACATCATGGTCATGGACTGGACTTAGGGACTAATGAACCCGACGGGTTATTAGTCTAACTTGACATGTATCTTATGATAGGTCGCCACTAGTTGGGGCTATCATATCATATAAACGGTTTACTCATTTAACAGAAGACGCAACCTAAGGTGAGTTCACGGCCCCACTTTTATCTGTTTTGGTTTTCGGGGGAGAAACATGCTACACACTTGTGTTCTTAAAAACTTACACACAAACCTGATTTGCTTATACAAAAGTGTTCGGCTTATTAAACAACTCTTTTAAGTTTGGATAAAACTGTGAACATTCGGTGACGCATAACGGGGAAACGGGGATGACGGTAGTTTAGTGTATTCTTGCAAACGTGTATTCGTGAAATAGTGTAGTCGTGTATTCGTGTATTCGTGAAATAGTGTATACGTGTATTCGTGCATACGTGAAATCGTGTATCCGTGTTTTCGTGTATTCGTGCATCCGTGTAGTCGTGTACCCATGTACTCATACATTGTGAACTCAGGTATTCGTGTATCCTAGCTTCAGCATTGGTAAAGGTTTATCAAAGTTCAAACTCGTGAAACATTTTCCTTAAAAACCTGTGAACTCACCAGTATTTTATACTGACGTTTTTAGCATGTTTTCTCAGGTCGCTAAGGTAGCAGCTGTCATCTAGGCGCACGGAGTCGCACTGGAGTCGTACTCGCGTATAGGATCATTATGCATGTTTTCTTAGGAATGTTGAACTCTTAACTTATGTTTCCATTTACTTTTGTAAACTTAAACGCTTCCGCGCTTTCAAATGATGGTTTTTAAATCTTATGCATGGTTTTATTTAGGTATGTTTTCACATTTAGTCGTCGTTTATTGTGACCGTTGACTTGGATCCTGGTGTGTCGCACGCCTCGCGGTAGAACTCCGCTTGTGGAAATTTGAGGGTGTGACAAAAAAAAATGAATAATATTTTCATGTAACATTGCAACTTCATTAAATTTATAATCTTTTACATGAAAAAAATATTAAAAACTACACAAAAAAATTAACAAATGAAACTATTATTTCCAAATGAGTAATTTTACAAATATCACCAAATTAACAATGTACATCTCCTAACTATTTCTATAGTTCTGTTGAAAGAAAATAACCATCTATTCACGAAAGGCTACTAATATTGAAAGATATACGAACAAAATACTATATTATCAAGTACAAAGTAACACATTTTACAATATTCAACTAAACAAAGTAAAACGAAAATTTTAACTTTGGTAGAATCCTTTCCAGAATTCAAAACAAAGAAGGAAAAGTATAAAGATCTTATTCTACGTTTATGACCGATTTGCTTCCTATATAATCACCGGTCTTCTTCAGGAAATACTTTGGTAGAATCCTTTCCAGAATTCAATACAAAGAAGAAGGGGAAAACATGTTATTCTACGTTTATGACCGAGTTGCTTCCTATATAACCACCGGTCTTCTTCAGCAAATACATATTGATTGTATGTAAGCATTTTCCGAGAACACCAATTCCATCTTCAACACTAACATCGAATTATTAGAAATACTTTATTGAGAAGTGTTTGGATTACATTTGAAAATAAGATAATTATTAAGATCATTATGAATGTCAAAATGAAATAATCATTTAGAATGTAAAATTGACTTAAGGGAAAAACATATGATAACAAATTGCAATTTCTTCTACTTTTATACAGAGAAAATAACCATTAAATTTAAATAATATAATTATGATAAAGTAATATTGTCAGAAAACCCAAAATGTGATACCCCGCAATTTCAGGTTCTCACTTTAACTAAACTCTAGTTACATTCCTTACATTATACTTAACTAGGGTTAGCTAGATAGGACACACGTTTCACAGTTATAGGTTAATAACTGCATGAAGTGGTAATTCGGGGAATTACCAGACTATATACATGATTAGTGAACCTCGGACGTTGGTGAACAATGAAGTTAAATAATTGTGAGTTAATTGATTGAGATTGATTGCAATTACTTGCTTTTATGATACTCTGTGAAACTATGTGCAAACTGTATATGATTACGTGAATTTAAACCGAATACGTTAATAAAAATCGTTAAAGGTGGACCATTAGGATGGTTGGGGTCTCAACACATGGGGATACACTTATTATGGTCCAAAATAGAGAAAACATCGAAGAAAACACGCTATACAACGAAGCAGGCCACCCGGTGCGGGCCGAAGAGGAGTGAGCGGCCGCTCACTCCCTCCTAGCGGCCGCGCGCGGGTGACAGACTTCACCAAACCGACTTAAATTTGTATTTAAGCAACCTTAAGCCTCTTGTACCTCCTAAACTCAAACCCTAATCGCCCCTACTGCCCTATTTATGAAATATTAACCCCTAAACACCTTCTAAGGCGCAAGAACATCGATCGGGAAGCTTCAAGAGCATCGGTTGATTGTTTCGAAGAGATTGCGGTATACTCTTTAATCTATTATGCTTTAATATTCTTAATATGTTATAAAATCCTTATAACTAAGTTTGTCCAGGTCTGAAACCTTTTTATAAAGATTAAAACTTGAAGTTTATAAAGATTTAATGGGTTAAACATGATCCTATGCGATTAGTGATATGATAGGTTGCTTGTTGCGCAAGTTTGTGATGTTTTGATCGTTAGGGTTTATGATTTAGCATGTGTTATGATAGGTTCTGATCATGCTTGGTCTTATGAATGTTTTGTGATGATTATTGATTGTTGTTGATCGATTATACGCACACGTGGGTTGTTTAAATAAGAGTTTATGCATGATTAAAATCCGGACAGAATGTTTAGGTCAACTTGTAGGGTCTATTACGTGACTTAAACATGATGGTTTTGATGATTTCTTTACATGGTTGTATTATACCTGGTCTTAGCTTTTCATAATGGGTAAAATCGAGTGATTTGGACATCGTTTGAATAGTTTTTGGAATTTTCTTTGAATAAAGGTCATATCAGATTTTCGGATTAACTAACTGAGTCAACTTTAAACGATCATAACTCTAGTTTTACAAGGAATTAAGTTATGAAATTTGGACAGTAGATTAACATTGGAATAACTTGGATTTTCTAATGGATTCATCCCGTTTGGATGAATACACGATTCTTGGGAGTTTTTCTACTAAACTGATCTGTTGTGTGCATTTTCTGAATGTAGCTTTGTTCCGCGAATTTTTATAATTTTTATACAAAGTTTTATCACAAACTAAAAATATGGATTTTTCCAGTAGACCCCTTAGAATATTTGGTAAAATTTTTGGAGTCTAACTCACTGGATAAGTATTTTTAGTAAATTAGTTTTCATGACGCATAATCTGTCCTAAAAACGCAGATTGTGTATTGTGTGTTTATGTGACTATTTGGAGTCTTATATGGTATGTAATTGACATGAACTTGAATGGGCACTTATATGAGATGCATATGAAGTGTAAAAGTGATGATAACCAACATATTCACCAATGGGTCCGTAGGGTTTACATATGCATGTAGAATCACTAGGTGTCACTTACACGGTTTCGAACATTTAAACGTCTTGGACAAACGGGTTATATGGTGTATTGGTTATACACATATACTCACTTAGTGACACTTGTAATAGGGAGTCGGTAGCACCCTATTGTTTTGGAATTTGGATAATTTGCTTGCAACCAAAGGTGAGTTTCACTACTCTTTTCTCAAAAGCATGCGTCTCAGGGAGACAACTTACTAAACATTCTCTAGTCTGGTTTGGGACTACTCTTACACATCCCGGGTTTTGGGGTGCTAGGTTCACGGGGTGAATCTACTGTTACTAATTCATGTTTATGTCCTTGATGAACTAAACCAATCCTATATTTTAAGTCCTTCAAAATACCGAATCAGTTGTCGGATGGGCAAGCGGGTTACTAGTTGATAGAGCTATTAGGTTTAACAAACCTCACATCGTGCTGGGAGCATGGGTGTGAACTATAACTTCAAACATATTGAGAATCCGGTTAGGGACCGAACTCGTGGATCGTATACGCATAAACAACTCGGTTTCAGACGGGGAATTCGAGACGAGACAGAAACATACGATAACAACGTCATCACAGATTTGTATTAATACAGAAACGGTTACAGACACTGTCATCAGTAGGATAAACGTCTATCTCGTGGCCGGGGGAGGTCGGGCATGACCTCCCCCTTGAGAGCATTCAAAGTATCAACTCAAATCACCAAATGAATACAAACACATGATATTGCTATTTATAGTCCAATACACCATTCCACCTTCGCCCCTTTTGAATGGTCGAATGTGGAGCATTTCCACATTCGCCCATTTGTAATGGTCGAATGTGGAAAACTTCCACATTCGCCCAGTGCATATGGGTCGAACTTGGCTCAGTGTATTGTCCTATATTTTACAAATGCGTCAGATCCATAAAATGCCCTTATGGATCACCACAATCTCATGTAACTCAATACCTAGACTCAACCCTAGTCTATTCGACAGTGACGTCCACAGAAAGTGCATCAACACATATTATCATTGTTGATGGGCAATGATGCAAGGCACTATACTCACGGTTGTGGGAACTCGTTCATTAGTAGTTCGGTATTCATCGGTTTTAGTTATCATGAGTGTGTTAGCTACCCCTGGCATATGAATTAGTTGTTTACTTGTTGTTATGTGGTCTGGGAGACCGACGCTTTTACTTGGTTACGTGGTTTTGGAAACCTATGCGTTTACTTACTCATTTACTTTACTTAGTGAACTCACCAACATTGTTTGTTGACCCACCATGTACATGCTTTTGCAGGTAGTTAGCTTCCGGTGTCACGATTAGGAAGCACTGCACGTTCACTACATTTGGGGTCATGGGAATACACTGAAATTACATATCATGCTTTTATGTTTATTTCTATATGGTTTTAATTTGGGCGCGTTGTTTTGCGTATGGTTTCTAAAAGGTTTAAATTTTGTTTACGCTTCCGCAGCTTAACTAAACTTGGCTTTTGAAAATGAACTAAATGGTTTGGGCATTTAGAGTTCGTTCATGTGACTTATGGCTATGGGATCCTGGAATGTCATGCGCCTCACGGTAAAACCTCGCAGCGGAAATTTGAGGGTGTGACAGATTGGTTTCAGAGCCATTGGTTATAGTGAACTAGGACTGCATGTTGAGTCTAGTCAATAATCATCATAGCATAAGTATTAGTACACTCACAGCTTAAGTGCACAGTTAGCTGTTGGCTACATATATCTACAACACACGATTTCAGGAGATATGTTATCTTCTAGTTCTAAACCTGATTCTGAACACGTCACTAGTGGTAACCAAGGGTTACACCAGGTGGCGCATTACTGGGATTAGTATCCTAACGAACCTCATGGATGAGGAAATGATAAAAGTATAGGGGAGAGAGCCCTTGCGAGCGTTGTGGTGCACGTACACAGGAAGCTGCACGATGCACATGACGTGTTACCATTAAACCGAATCAAATTCGGAGAAAGTCAAATACCGAGACTTATCCTTTTTCACTGAGCAAGGAGACAATTAGTTTATGTTCCTTATTATTTGACCTTTCTTACCCTCATTTGAAACTCAGACGAGACTGGGTTACTCATATGGAATTTTATTCTTACTCTAGTACATTTACCCCCTGTACGAGCGAGTGATGTATGACATGCGTGTCACTGTTCCTCGTGAGTATATAGAGGATTCATGGGAACACATCAGATCGGGGCTTGTTACACACACTCTAGGGGAGTTATGTAAAGACTACGATGCAGTGCAAGGTTTCAAGGGAAGACGAAACCTACTAATAACTAACAGCCACGATTGGAGGAACGAGTGGTGAAGCTGACCACTAAACTGACTTACACAGAACCGGAGTATGAGACTATACGCTACGAGGTCCATATAACACTGATACCTGCGAAGAAGGGACGAATGGAAAACCTGAGCAGGACGAACACATGGAAAGTGAGAATGAAGGCTCTACTATCTAGACAGAGCGTGGCGACGATTGACTCTTACCTTTTCTTAACTGTCTTTTCTTTCCTTTCCCTTTGTTAACTTAGATAAGACTGAGTTCTTATGATCAACGATAGGGTGGTTGAGGCCCTCCAATCTTTCCAAGCTAGTAAAGATTCAATTTTCTAAATCATTCATTTCCCCTGACTCCCACATTTGAACTTTCTTATACCTTGAACGCACATGCAACAACAACAACAACCTACCATCGTACTTTCAAGGCTTTTATTGGTTGTAAACCTCTATAACTCCAACATAACTGAAGGAGACCGTCTGATTGCTTCGATAGTACAAGTCTTTGCCATGTGCAATTGCCCCAAGCAGGATGGGGTAATGTATGCTACATGCACACTCGATGAGTTACAGATACTTGTGTGGAGAATGTAACCGTCGTGACGAAATTTAGAAATTTGTTATCTAAAGACGGTTGGGTCTGAGATCGACGCCTACACTTCCAAGCTACAGGAGTTAGCTACTATATGCTCAAACATATCTAGCCTACCTTACAAACGGATCGAGCTTCATACCAAGGGTGGGTCTCTCAGATTCGTGGCATGGCCACTGCAGCTCACCTACCCTGAATTTAACAAATCTTTCACCTAGCTCGCAAATTCACCGACGAGGCTGTTGAGCATGGTACTTTTCCGAAGCATGGTGCTTCATCTTTATGAGGTATAAGTCCTTCAACAACAACAAACACAACGGTAACAACAACAATGGGGCTCGTGGAAGAGCATTTGTGATTGGCTCTAGGGAAGCTAGGACTATTAACAATGTCGTGATGGGTACGTGTTCTTTAAACGACACTCTCGCTTCTGTTTTATATGATACTGCTGCGGACTATAGTTTTGGGTCATCGAAACTTAGCAAACAACTAGGGATGGTTCCTACTCTTCTTGATACCCCGTACACCATAGAGTTAGCTGATGGGAAGCCTGTTGAGGTAACCCATATTCATCGTGACTGTAAACTCGAGCTAGATAGGCAATTAATTTCCATCGACCTTCTACCTATCACCCTAGGAAGCTTTGAACTCGTGGTTGGCATGGACTGGTTGCCCAAGCAACACGCTGAAATTCTCTGTCAGGAGAAGATTGTTCGTATCCCCCTCCCAAGTGGAGAACTTTTATCTATTCAGAGTGATCGTGGTGGTGCCATGGTGGGCATCATCTCCTTTTTGAAAGCCCAGAAGTGTATCCGTAAGGGCTGTCCAGCCATTTTGGCTAACATATCTGACACTCAAGCTGAAACTGAAACTAAGATTGAGGACATCCCAGTAGTCCGAGATTTCCCAAATGTTTTCCCAGAGGAATTACCAGGACTTCCACCTGTTCGCCAAGTGGAGTTTCAAATTGATCTTGTACCTGGAGCAGCTCCAGTTGCACGCCCAACATACCGCCTAGCACCAGGCGAACTTCAAGAACTGTTTACCCAACTCCAAGAGCTCTTGGATAGGGGCTTTATTAGACCTAGTTCTTCGCCATGGGGAGCTCCAGTTCTGTTTGTTAAAAAGAAAGATGGGAGTTTCCGCATGTGTATCGATTATCGGGAGTTAAACAAAGTGACGGTTAAGAACCGTTACCCTTTGCCTCGTATTGATGACTTGTTCGACCAGCTGCAAGGGTCGAGTTTCTATTCTAAGATTGACTTGAGGTCAGGATACCATCAGCTGAGAGTCCGAGAGGAGGATGTGGCGAAGACAGCCTTTCGAACTCGTTATGGACATTATGAGTTTTTGGTGATGCCATTTGGGCTAACTAATGCACCGACTGTGTTCATGGATCTAATGAACCGTGTGTGCAAGCCCTATTTGGACAAATTCGTCATAGTGTTCATAGATGACATACTGATTTATTCCAAAGGAGGGAAGAGCACGAGCAACACCTGCAACTGATCTTGGAACTTTTGAGACATGAGCAGTTGTATGCCAAATTCTCTAAAAGTGACTTTTGGATTCGAGAAGTCCAATTTCTTGGACATGTGGTTAACGAGGCAGGAATACATGTCGATCCCGCCAAGATTGATGCTATTAAAAAGTGGGAGGCTCCTAAGACTCCTACAGAGGTGCGCCAGTTTCTTGGTCTTGCAGGATATTATCGCAGATTCATTGAAGGATTCTCTAAGATCGGTCAACCCCTCACTGCTTTGACATAGAAGGGTATTACTTACAAGTGGGGAGATGCCCAGGAATATGCTTTTCAATTATTGAAGGCGAAACTTTGCAGTGCACCTATACTATCATTACCTGAGGGTACAGAGGACTTCGTGGTGTACTGTGATGCGTCTATCCAAGTGTTAGGGTGTATACTGATGCAGCGCGATAAGGTGATCGCGTAGCCTCACGTCAATTAAAGGTTCATGAGAAGAATTACACCACCCATGATTTGGAACTGGGAGCAGTGATTTTTGCTCTAAAGATCTAGAGGCATTATCTCTATGGGACGAAGTGTACGATCTACACTGACCACAAGAGCCTCTAACACATATTCGATCAGAAGGGGCTGAACATGCGACAGCGTCGATGGGTCGAGCTTCTGAATGATTATGACTGTGCCATCAAGTATCATCCAGGGAAAGCTAACGTAGTAGCTGATGCCCTCAGTCGTATGGAAACGAAACCTAAACGGGTGCGAGCTTTACAACTTACCATACATCTTCCTGATAAGATACATGAAGCCCAGGGAAAGGCCTTGAAAGAAGAAAACATCGGGCTTGAAACATTACATGGTGCTGATAAGCACTTGGAACTAAAGACAGATGGTCTTCAGTACTTCATGAATCGAGTCTGGATTCCACATTTTGGAGATCTCAGACAACTAGTGCTTGATGAGGCTCACACCTCTCGTTATTCGGTACAACCTGGTTCGGATAAAATGTACCAAGATCTCAAAAATCTTTACTGGTGACCAAACATGAACTCTGAGATAGCCATATATGTTAGTAAGTGCTTAACGTGTGCCAAGGTTAAGATTGAATATCAGAAACCTTCGGGCCTACTTCAGCAACCGGAAATTCACATGTGGAAATGGGATGGTATTTCCATAGAGTTTATCACCAAACTTCCCAAAATGCCCAGCGGGCACGATATGATTTAGGTCATTGTTGACCGTTTGACCAAATCAGCACATTTCTTGGCAATTAAAGAGACGGACAAGTTGGAACGTCTAGCCGCCCTATATATTACAAAAATTGTCTCTAGGCATGGGGTGCCTACTTCTATTATATCGGATCGCGACCCGCGATTTATCTCTCATTTTTTTTGACTACTCTCCATGATGCATTGGGGACTTGTTTAGACATGAGCACATCCTATCACCCTCAGACGGATGGGCAGAGTGAGCGTACCATCCAAACACTAGAAGATCTACTACGAACATGCGTGGTGGACTTTGGCAACAATTGGGACAAGCACTTGCATTTGATTGAATTCTCTTATAACAATAGTTATCACACTTCGATTCAGTGTGCGCCTTTTAAGGCACTTTATGGCCCCAAGTGTAGATCTCCCATCTACTGGACTGAAGTTGGGGATAGCCAGCTGACAGGTCCCGAACTCGTGCAGGAAACTTTAAGAAGATAGTGCAAATCAGAAACCGGATGGCAGCTGCTCGTGATCGACAGAAAAGCTACGCTAATAAGCGTAGGGAAACCCTTGGAGTTCTAGATTGGGGACCAAGTATTATTAAAGGTGTCACCTTGGGAAGGTGTCATACGCTTCGGGAAACGGGGAAAGTTGAACCCGCGATATGTCGAACCATTCAAGATTGTCGAAACTTACAGGTTAAACCTGCTTAATATACCCAGTGGGGTACACGGTATATCCCACGTATCGAATCTAAAGAAATGTCTGTCGTATACTACACTGGTGATGCCACTGGAGGAGATCCACGTGGATGATCAGCTACGGTTCATGGAACAACCAGTGGAGATTCTTGAGTGGGGCGTCAAGAAATTTGAACAGAACACTATACCCATTCTTATGGTATGATGGAATTCCCGTCAAGGACCGGAATACGCGTGGGAACGCAGGGATCAAATGCGACTTAAATACCCACATCTCTTCACTGAACCTAGAACTATGCATAAACCAAACACTAAACGTAAAGTGCTCTCTCAAAGTGAATTTCGGGGCGAAATTCCATTCAACTTGGGGATGATGTGACATCCGGGAACTAAGCACACATTTTTACGCTGGCTTTACTGTTTACTTACTGAATTTCGGGACGAAATTCTTTTCAACTTGGGGATGATGTGATACCCCACAATTTCAGGTTCTCACTTTAACTAAACTCTAGTTACATTCCTTGCATTATACTTAACTAGGGTTAGCTAGATAGGACACACGTTGCACAGTTATAGGTTAATAACTGCATGAAGTGGTAATTCGGGGAATTACAAGACTATATACATGATTAGTGAACCTCGGAAGTTGGTGAACAATGAAGTTAAATAATTGTGAGTTAATTGATTGAGATTGATTGCAATTACGTGCTTCTATGATACTCTGTGAAACTATGTGCAAACTGTATATGATTCCGTGAACTTAAACCGAATACGTTAATAAAAAACGTTAAAAGTGGACCATTAGGATGGTTGGGGTCTCAACACATGGGGATACACTTATTATGGTCCAAAATAACGAAAACATCGAAGAAAACACGCTATACAACAAAGCAGGCCACCCGGTGTCCGAAGAGGAGTGAGCGGCCGCTCACTCCCTCCGAGCGGCCGTGCGCGGGTGACAGACTTCACCAAACCGACTTAAACTTGTATTTAAGCAACCTTAAGCCTCTTGTACCTCCTAAACTCAAACCCTAATCGCCCCTACTGCCCTATTTACAAAATAGTAACCCCTAAACACATGCTAAGGCGCAAGAACATCGATCGGGAAGCTTCAAGAGCGTTCGGTTGATTGTTTCGAAGAGCTTGCGGTATAATCTTTAATCTATTATGCTTTATTCTTCTTAATATGTTATAAAAACCTTATAACTAAGTTTGTCCAGGTCTGAAACCTTTTTATAAAGATTAAAACTTGATGTTTATAAAGATTTAAAGGGTTAAACATGATCCTATGTGATTAGTGATATGATAGGTTGCTTTTTATAAAGATTAAAACTTGAAGTTTATAGACAAAACACAATTACAACCTAAAAATAATAACATAATATTTTTAATAAAATTAGTTCAAATGGTAATGATAAACTTTGGAACTCGAGCTTTATGTTGATATAAAAAAATTTCAATGATACATTGCACAGTATAACAACATAAACAATTTGAGTTGTCTATTAAGAAAAAAAACATCCCAACTCAACTTAGAAAATTATTGATTACAGATATTTGTTGAAATTTGTTTTTCATTACACAATTTAATATCTTCAATCTTTTTATACTTTTCACGCTAGTTACAATAGAATCGATTTAGCAATTACTGGAAAACAGCACGTGCAATATAGAAGGACTCTTACTAATTAATATGAATAATATTTGTAAGAAACATCATTGAAGCCCATACTTTCAATACAAATTTACATAATTATAAATTATAAATTATAAATTATAAACTATAGCAGAAGAAATAAATAAACTTAGATAGACCTAAGTATTGAAAGTAGGAGCTCCAATGAATTTACTTACAAACGTTCATTAAACAAATATATTATAAAGTTCCATTTAAATTAAAGGAATCTTATAATGGAAGCTTCAAGGGAAACTTATAATGTAAGATTAAGATATGAATTACTGAAAGCATGGAAAAAGGCTTACAGGACAAGATTCATACAATTTGCCTCGGAACAGACAATAGATATAACAAACGATCTTTTACTAACTAATAATAATACATATACATATCCATAATTTAAGTTGAGAAATTACATATAAAATACTGATAAAAGATACAATTGTAACGTAACTTTCATCTTTGTTATAATATACAAAACATCTACTTTTAAAATAAATTTAAAAAAAAACATTACTATAATAAAATATTTTTTTTAATAATTTCAAATTGCAAATAGTATTATTAAATTAAAAAATGATCCAAATTTGAACAAACTAACTTTCGAAAAAGTAATCATGTTTTCGACAATCGAGGATCTAAATCTTTAATGGAGATTTTGTTACAGATAAGACCTGTAAATAATTATTACAAACATGACACTTGCTTGTAAATAGATTATCCCCAACTAAGTGTTGTACTATTTTTTATTAAAGTACTGTTCAAGTGAATAGCATTTAAATCAAACAGACTCAACTAAAGATCTATACAGATACATGAACAGATGTATTCCATATTCTATTGCACATATTAAAAAACTGAAGAATGTTAACAGTAGATGTTATTAGAGACGCTCTTTACATATTCACGTCAACACACAATAAATTAGCTAATTCTGAACTTGAAAAATCACAAACAATAAAAATCGTGATTATTATTTCTTGGAGATCGATGTTCAAGATCGTCATTATTATTTTTCACTCACCACTGTTAATATTCTAAACTGAATTTAATTAGAAAATACTACACAATTTTATTATTTAAATAATAATGGTTATTCTATATAATTTTATTTAACTTACTTTTAGATATAACTTATAAGAGAAGCTATATGTTATGATTATACCTGAAAAATAATAAAACAAACACAATTTTCTATATTAACTTTAAACGTTTACTTCAAAATTTAAATATGAGCGGCAAAAGATTAAACAATTATTACAAACATTATTAATATATTTATTATTCGGCAAAAGATATTTCAATATTATATAACTTTTTATATTTTTAAATGTATTATATAATTTCAACATTAACATCAAATTATTGATTGTTTGTAAAGTTTTTTCGAGAAAAGCAATTTGAACTTCAAAAGTAACATCGAATTACTACAAATACATTGAGAAGTTTTAGAGTGGATTTCAAACTAAAATCGAATTATTAATATCATTATTATGAATATGAAGTCAAAAATTAGAATATCAAAATGGTTTATGAAAAAAAGATATGAAAATACAAATGACACATTCTTAAATATATTATTAATTAGTATTAATAATAAAAGAAATAATAATAATCAAATACTATTGACAGAAAACCAAAAGAATCATTTTTAAATTTATTTTGATCTGAACATCTGCTAAAGAATATCTAAAACTCTGTTGGCATTAAATAATCATATGTTGAAATAGATGCACCATCTCATGAATTGTATGTGCTCAACTTTAACACGATGATTACATTATACTGCAAAGTAAAAACAATGAATAATATTTTAATGTAACATTGCAACTTCTTTAAATTTATAATTTTTACATGAAAAAAATATTAAAAACTACACAAAAAAAATAAACAAATGAAACTATTATTTCCAAATGAGTAATTTTACAAATATCACCAAATTAACAATGTACATCTCCAAACTATTTCTATAGTTATGTTGAAAGAAAATAACCATCTATTGACGAAAGACTACTAATATTGAAAGATATATGAACAAAATACTATATTATCGAGTACAAAGTAACACATTTTACAATATTCGACTAAACAAAGTAAAACGAAAATTTTAACTTTGGTAGAATCCTTTCCAGAATTCAAAACAAAGAAGGAAATATATAAAGATCTTATTCTACGTTTATGACCGATTTGCTTCCTATATAATCACCGGTCTTCTTCAGCAAATACTTTGGTAGAATCCATTCCAGAATTCAATACAAAGAAGAAGGGAAAAACAAGTTATTCTACGTTTATGACCGAATTGCTTCCTATATAACCACCGGTCATCTTCAACAAATACATATTGATTGTATGTAAGCATTTTCCGAGAACACCAATTCCAACTTCAACACTAACATCGAATTATTAGATATACTTTGTTGAGAAATGTTTGGATTACATTTAAAAATAAGATAATTATTAAGATCATTATGAATGTCAGAATGAAATAATCATTTTGAATGTAAAAATGACTTAAGGGAAAAACATATGATAACAAATTACAATTTCTTCAACTTTTATACAAAGAAAATAACCATTAAATTTAAATAATATAATTATAATAAAGTAATATTGTCAGAAAACCCAAAATGTGATAGCCCGCAATTTCAGGTTCTCACTTTAACTAAACTCTAGTTACATTCCTTGCATTATACATAACTAGGGTTAGCTAGATAGGACACACGTTGCACAGTTATAGGTTAATAACTGCATGAAGTGGTAATTCGGGGAATTACCAGACTATATACATGATTAGTGAACCTCGGACGTTGGTGAACAATGAAGTTAAATAATTGTGAGTTAATTGATTGAGATTGATTGCAATTGCGTGCTTCTATGATACTCTGTGAAACTATGTGCAAACTATATATGATTACGTGAACTTAAACCAAATACGTTAATAAAAATTGTTAAAGGTGGACCATTAGGATGGTTGGGGTCTCAACACATGGGGATACACTTATTATGTTCCAAAATAGCGAAAACATCGAAGAAAACACGTTATACAACGAAGCAAGCCACCCGGTGCGGGCCGAAGAGGAGTGAGCGGCCGCTCACTCCCTCGGAGAGGCCGCGCGCGGGTGACAGACTTCACCAAACCGACATAAACTTGTATTTAAGCAACCTTAAGCCTCTTGTACCTCCTAAACTCAAACCCTAATCGCCCCTACTGCCCTATTTACGAAATATTAAACCCTAAACACCTGCTAAGGCGCAAGAACATGGATCGGGAAGCTTCAAGAGCGTTCGGTTGATTGTTTCGAAGAGCTTGCGGTATAATCTTTAATCTATTATGCTTTAATCTTCTTAATATGTTATAAAAACCTTATAACTAAGTTTGTCCGGGTCCGAAACCTTTTTATAAAGATTAAAACTTGAAGTTTATAAAGATTTAATGGGTTAAACATGATCCTATGCGATTAGTGATATGATAGGTTGCTTTTTATAAAGATTAAAACTTGAAGTTTATAGACAAAACACAATTACAACCCAAAAATAATAACATAATATTTTTAATAAAATTAGTTCAAATGGTAATGATTAACTTTGGAACTCGAGCTTATGTTGATATAAAAAAATTTCAATGATACATTGTACGGTATAACAACATAAACAATTTGAGTTGTCTAGTAAGAAAAAAATATCCAAACTCAACTTAAAAAATTATTGATTACAGATATTTGTTGAAATTTTTTTTTCATTACACAATTTAATATCTTCAATCTTTTTATACTTTTCACCCTGGTTACAAAAGAATCGATTTAGCAATTACTGGAAAACAGCACGTGCAATATAGAAGGACTCTTACTAATTAATATGAATAATATTTGTAAGAAACATTGAAGTCCATACTTTCAATACAAATTTAAATAATTATAAATTATAAATTAAAAACTATAGCAGAAGAAATAAATAAACTTAGATAGACTTAAGTATTGAAAGTAGGAGCTCCAATGAATTTACTTACAAACGTTCATTAAACAAATATATTATAAAGTTCCATTTAAATAAAAGGAATCTTATAATGGAAGCTCCAAGGGAAACTTATAACGTAAGATTAATATATCAATTACTGAAAGCATAGAAAAAGGCTTACAGGACAAGATTCATATAATTTGCCTCGGAACAGACAATAGATATAACAAACGATCTTTTACTTAGTAATAATATTAATAAAACTATAATAATAATAATAATAATAATAATAATAATAATAATAATAATAATACATATACATATCCATAATTTAAGTTGAGAAATTACATATAAAATACTAACAAAATATACAATTGTAACGTAACTTTCATATTTGTTATAATATACAAAACATCTACTTTTAAATAAATTTAAAAAAAACATTACTATAATAAAATAATTTTTTTTATAATTTCAAATAGCAAATAGTATTTTTTAAATTAAAAAATTATCCAAATTTGAACAAACTAACTTTCGAAAAAGTTATCATGTTTTCGACAATCGATGATCTAAATCTTTAATGGAGATTTTGTTACAGATAAGACCTGTAAATAATTATTACAAACATGACACTTGCTTGTAAACATATTATCCCCAACTAAGTGTTGTACTATTTTTTTTATTAAAGTACTGTTCAACTGAATAGCATTTAAATCAAACAGACTCAACTAAAGATCTATACAGACACATGAGCAGATGTATTCCATATTCTATTGCACATATTAAAAAACTGAAGAATGTTAAATGTAGATGTTTTTAGAGACGCTCTTTACAAATTCACGTCAACACACAATAAATTAACTACTTCTGAACTTGAAAAATCACAAACAATAAAAATCGGGATAATTATTTTTTGGAGATCGATGTTCATGATCGTCATTATTATTTTTCACTCACCACTGTTAATATTCTAAACTGAATTTAATTAGAAAATACTACACAATTTTATTATTTAAATAATAATGGTTATTCTATATAATTTTATTTAACTTACTTTTAGATATAGCTTATAAGAGAAACTATATGTTATGATTATACCTGAAAAATAATAAAACAAACACAATTTTCTATATTAACTTTAAACGTTTACTTCAAAATTTAAATATGAGCGTCAAAACATTGAACAATTATTACAAACATTATTAATATATTTATTATTCGGCAAAAGATATTTCAATATTATATAACTTTTAATATTTTTAAATGTATTATATAATTTCAACATTAACATCAAATTATTGATTGTTTGTAAAGATTTTTTGAGAAAAGCAATTTGAACTTCAAAAGTAACATCGACTTATTACAAATACTTTGAGAAGTTTTAGAGTGGATTTCAAACTAAAATCGAATTATTAATATCATTATTATGAATATGAAGTCAAAAATTAGAATATCAAAATGGTTTATGAAAAAAAGATATGAAAATACAAATGACACATTCTTAAATATATTATTAATTAGTATTAATAATAAAAGAAATAATAATAATAATCAAATACTATTGACAGAAAACCCAAAGAATCATTTTTAAATTTATTTTGATCTGAACATCTGCAAAAGAATATCTAAAACTCTATTGGCATTAAATAATCATCTGTTGAAATAGATGCACCATCTCATGCGTGAATAATTGGAACATACCTGCAGGGGGCAATTAGGGGAATCCTAATCGCCTGAGTGTCATGTGAGTAGCCTACTCGCATGTAACACACGTGATTACAATCCTAATTGCTAGTTTGACTATCCTACTCACCAGTTGACTTTCCTAATTGCTAGTTTGACTATCCTACTCACCAGTTGACTTTCCTAATTGCTAGTTTGAGTATCCTACTCACTAGTTGACTTTCCTAATTGCATGTTTGACCATCCTAATTGCTAGTTGACTTTCCTAATTGCATGTTTGATTCCTAATCGTGTGTTTGGCTGTTATAAGTGTATTTTGACATCCCGGAACATGATTTGACATCTAGAAACATGTTAGGAACCCCGTGATATGTCTAATAACTTGGTAACACGTGTTTGGACTTGTTTATGCGTTATTTGAGCTGCATGCTAGACTTGGTGAACTTTTAAGCATGTTAAGTGTATAATTGAATATGATTATATGATATCTTGTATTTGGCTAACACGTGGGATGTCGGGTCACCAATGGGATGTCGGGTCTTGTCTTGTCTTGTGTGGTAAGGTTATCAGTCAAACATGTTTTCAAACATTTAATGGTTATAATCTGGACACCTAGGGACTAGTTGACCTGCGGATGAATAGTTCGGGTACTCATATGCATTTAATGATAGGTTGTCGATACTAAGACTGTCATTTGCATTTGTCTGTGGTTTATTAAGAAGAACGCAACCTAAGGTGAGTTCACGGCCCCACTTTTTACTGGTTTTGCTTTCAGGGGAGAAAACATTATGTATTCTTTAAACGTGTGTCAACTTACGTTTTCATAAAAGATGTGTCAAACTATATTTTGGTATTCATAAAACCTATGATTTGCTAAGTATTCATATTGGTAAAACTTACAAGGTAGTCATTGGTTACTATATGGTATTACTTACTGGTATTCTTGAATTCTTTATGTATTGGGGTATTCTTTTGGGTTGCTATACGAGTTGTTAAAGTCCCGAGGAAAACCATGAATGTGCGGTGGTTGCACAACGGGGGAAATATGGATAGATCTATTTGGGCGTGATCGGCCCCACTCGTCGACTGGAGGTCGGACGGGTGCATGTTGTCTCTTCAGGTATTATTGCATTCTTGCATTCGTATATCCGGGCAGGTGTATTCATGAATTCTTGCATTCGTGTTAAGTAATGGTTTTCGAATCGTAGTAGTGACAGGTATTCTTTTGGTTAGCACACATGTGCCGGGTTTGGCCGGGATTATTCTTGAAACTTGTAGAGTCGTTTTACATAAAAACCTGTGAACTCACCGGCATTATTTGCTAACGTTTTTAGCATGTTTTTCTCAGGTCGCTAAGGTAGCAGCAGTTGATAGGCGCACGGAGTCTTGCACGGCGTCTAGGGTTCTAGTACATGTTTAAATAATGTTTTCAGAGTACGATATGTCTTTTGGTTGTAAAACAAATTTATGCTTCCGCTGTTGGTTAATGGTTCAAACTTAATGTTTTGGTTTTCATATATTACATTTAGTGTTTGTTTATTGTGACCGTTTACTTGGATCCTGGTGTGTCACGCGCCTTGTAACATCCGACAAAAATCGACGTGTTTCTGTACGTAAGTAGTATATGTAATTAAAGGTTTAAGTGCATATTAAAATTAATTGGATTAATTTAGCCTTAGAGAATAGCAAATTCCCCATAAGATGCATAGGGATGCACATGTTTAATGTTGAAGCACGACAAAATCGAGTGCGAATAAACTTGTCCAGAACGGGCGTTGGTGATTACCCGGTAAAAATTAAATAAACGGAAAGGATCCCTGACACCCAGGATATAAAATAAAGGGTATTTTCACAAAATATAATGTGTTTTGGAACTCCAAAACCATAAGTGAAAACTTTACATACAAATCTCCCGGTAACGAATAAAGTGCGCGTACCGCACCCGGTACGCGTATAACTTATAATTTCACCCAATGAAAGCCTAACTAACCAACCAACACTTAAATTAGGCTATGTTTAAGGGTTATTAGAGACTATTTTGATGTCTGGATAACTCGTAATTAAAAGCCGAATAAAACCCGAACGAAACCCGAACTTTATGCTTAAAACTTAACACACTAGTTAGTAGATATTTTTGGTGAATGGACCCCACAAAATCCCAACCCCAAACCGTCCCCCATTCCCTTACCATGCCAAAATCTTTGATTTTGTACAAACTAATCCATGAAATCTAAGAAATATCATGAGGGTGTGGATGAGGTTTTATATAAGATTGTTATGTACTTACAAGATTTATAAAAATCCTCTAAAAATCCTTGATAAAATTAGCCAACATACACACATCCATATCTAGCAAGATTGCTAGAGTACTACCTTCCATATTTTAAGGTATTAGAAGATCTAAGTTGGATATTATGTATCTAGGAGATCTTGGAATGATTTATAAAAGAGTGTGAGATTACAACCTTTGATAAACACTCCATAAAAACTCTTTCTTTCTCCTTCCTTGTGGCCGTGGGATTCCACTCACACACACACACACCACTTTCAAGTTCTAACACTCCAAATTCATTCATAAACATCCATTTCCAAACCCCTAATTGTTTGTTTCAAGCTTGGAGCTTAACCACCTTGGTAGAACACACTAAACCCCTTCAAAATCAAGTGTTTTTAGCTTCCCTAGCCTTGTGCTAGTTGTAAGTATTCTTGATCTTGTTCTTGTCTTTAAAAGTTTATGTTTTGATGTTTTAAAAGCAAGTTGTACACAAGTTTTAACAAGATTTTAAACATAAGTTATGATGTGTTTTATCAAACTAAAATGGACCTTAAGAACTTGTATGTTGGCCGTAGATGGTGATGGATGTTGTAAGATTGTTGAAATTTATAAAAAGTTACATAATCTTGTTTAAAATGATGATCAAAGCAAAGGTTGTGAATCTAACTTGAAAACACTTAAAAGTGGTTTTGATCATCTTAAAATGATCATCTAGTGCATAATATTGTGTTGATCTTGTGAGAAAATGAAAAATATAAAGTCTACATATTGTAAGACTTGGACATAAGGTGATCAAGTTGGACAAAATGGACATAATACTCACAAATACACACATTATTGTTCTTAATGAGGTCATTAAGGACTATGGATAATGTTAAATCATACTAAAAATCTATCATGACAAAATTGACATAATAAAGTTACTAGTTTAGTAGAAAATTGCCATTGTTGGAAGGATAGAGATAAAAATGTAACTTTCAAAAGTTAAAGGTATTATTTGATAACTTTAAAAGTTGAGGGGTGTAAAATGTCATTTTAGAAACTTAAGTCTAAAAACGTGACATTGTAAAGTTTGGTGTTAAAGGTGGAAAGTTGTATAAACAAGGGTTGTTTATGAAAATGTTTACAAAAGATTGTATTTTCATACTAAGTGTCATTTTTATAATAGGGGATGTTATAAAAAGGTAAATTTCCAAAGATGTCGAGAAAAATAAAAACTAGAATTTTTATTACGAAATTGGTGATTTTAAAGACTTGGTGGAATTTTATAAAATGAGCATTTTTATATTTATGGGGATATAAAAATGTTGGAGCATTTTATGTTGAAAATAACCAAGTCTTGGTTTGGAAAATACACAAGTTATTTTATAAGTTTCCAAGTAAAAATATGAAGAAATTAATAGGTGATTAATTTCAAGTGGATCATATTATTGGAAATTTGAGATAAATAACTAAATATATATTTGGAAGGTAGGAAAAATAATATTCGACAAGAAGTAATTATTCCTACGAAATATATATTTGAACTTATATTAATCGAGAAGCGATAAATATATAAGTTTAAATGATCAGGTATGGACGTGTTTATATTACGACAAGTTATCGGACAAAATGTAAATCAGACGAATAAGTATATATCGTATGACTTCCTACAAGATACGTATGCATATGTTATTGTGTCAAATGTAAATAATTATTCTAAGGATGAATGTGAATGTGGATGTAAAATATATATTTTAAGGACTTAAAATATATAATTTGGGTGAAAATACATAACACTTTCCTATGTGTTGGAAACTTATTCAAGGGAGAAAATAACGTAAATAATCTAACGATTAAACGTCTAAAACAAGCATATGGACTTGACAAAGAAGATATATTATCAAATCGACAAGATACTAGTATATTTATTTAATGGGAAAGTAAATATACGGTAAAGTGAGTCGAATTGAGTATTAGAAATGTTATATCGAATCGACAAGATCCTAGTATATTTATTTAATGGGAAAGTAAATATACGGTAAAGTGAGTCGAGTCGAGTGTTGAAAATATGTCATCGATCGACAAGATCCTAGTATATTTATTTAATGGGAAAATAAATATACGGTAAAGTGAGTCGAGTCGGGTGTTAAAATATTATATCGATCGACAAGACCTTAGTATAATTATTTAATGGGAAAATAATTATACGTCAAGTGAGTCGAGTCGAGAACGATATTATACAAGTTAATTAATATTCATGGAAATATAAGTGTAACTTGTAACAACTAACAAGGGTAATCCATCACCAACGGAGCTAGGATACACGTTTAATTAAATGGGGAATTGAACTAAATAGTGGTTTGGGAGTTGAATGTACAACTTGCCGGAAAACACACGCTATAGACTTAGTGACTTATACGCACTAGGACGTTCTGCTATTTGATTGTACGCTGTACTTCAAGTGAGTTTCACGGCCCCTCTTTACTGTTTTATTTGGGGGAAAGATATGTTTGTCAAATGTTGTCACATGTTGAAATGTTTTCAAAGGTTAAAATGTGATGAGTGGCATGATGAGTACTTGGGTTTTGTTGTTTGTACACCACTCGGGGTGAGTCCTCGCTACTGTAACCATTAATTCAGGGGCATGAAACCGAAGGAATATTTGGATAGTACTATTGGTGCCTGACAAGGCCCACCCCCTAATCGATAGCGTCGATTATGCATCGGTATATGCCTGAGGTGCACGTATTCTGAACTAAGTTGTTATTTGCCGAGAAACAACTTGTGCTCGCGGGGCATATTTATTAGTCTTGGTTTGGTTATGGGCTCAAGGGATTGCTCATCATCATAGTTTTTAGGAGCTAGCTACTCCTTGCAAAGGCCACAAAATGTGCTGGTTCCACACATGTTGTAAAAATGTTGTTGTTAGGAAACTAAAACCTGTGAACTCACCAATATTTTATATATTGACGTCTCTTTTAAACATATCTTTCAGGTAACCAAGTGCTGAATAGATATGGGGCTAGTGCGGTGGAATACGGGGGGGTTTCATCTATTGTTACCATCGGGTTGGGAGATAAACGGAAACACACCACATTGAAATTTAATGTTCGTTGTTTTATGTAATGTTGAAATATGATATTCCGTTTAGACATCTTAATAAATTGATCTTTTCTAATTAAATATAGTTTGTGTTAATCTTTACTTTGATATGCTTTCGAGCGTTGCGCCACGTGTTTCCGCCATTGGCGTGGTGTGACACGCCTCGCGGTAAAACCCCACATGTGGAATTTGAGGGTGTGACACGCTTTGCCTAAGATATTATCTCACTAATGATTAGGAGACCGTCAAGAATATAGCTTCCCGTTAAAAATGTCGATTGCGTCTCATTTGTGATAGAACCCATAACCTTCTTCAACCTATTCGCGAGAACTTTAGAGATAAATTTACTAACCACACAATGAGATTGATAGGCCTATACTCCCCAAGCTCAACCAGATTGTTAACCTTAGGTATCAATGTAGTGAATGAAGACCCCACCCCACGATTTATTATACCCGATTCAAAAAAGTTCTGAAGTGCCATGATAAAATCAGGAGCAAAGATGGACCAAAACTTCTTAATAAAACGAAAATTAAAAATTGTCTGGTCCCGAGCTTTTATCACTACCACAATCAAAGATGGCTTCTTTGATTTCACCTTCTGAGAAAGGACAAGCAATCTCTTCTGCACAATCTTGAGAAAGCGTTTTTAACCCATAACATGACAACGAGGGCCAATCCTTCATGTCCTCTACAAATTTGTTTTTGAAAAAACCGAACACTTCTTTTTTAACTTCTGACGGTTTAGACACCCATCTAGCTTTAATCATCAATCGCGGGATATTATTCAACACCCTTAATTTATTATTCACACCATGAAAGAATGTCGTTTTCTCGTCGCCTTCCTTCGCCCATTTGACCCTATATTTTTGTCGAATATCCTTCATTTTAAACTCTTCCAATTCTTTCAACATTTTCTTTGCTTCGACATGCACCCACGGCTCCGCCTCTGTGAAATCTCTATACTCAATAATCTTGTCCAACTCATTGATTTTTTGAGTCAAACTATCGGCCTCCTCTCCTTCTAAAACAACAAGTTTCTTTCTCCAACTCACAATCGTTGCCTAATGTTCTTGAACTTGTCCATTAAAACCAGATCTGGACGCCCACTCCCGTTAAACTCAGCAACAGCTTTTAAAAACACTTCCTCGAAACCTTCCCTGTACATCCATGAGTTGAAAATCCGAAATGGTTTAGCAGCAAAGTTTCAATCTTCCACCTTAAGAACCAACGGACTATGATCCGATTTCTCCCTTGCAAGAGCTCTATATTCGATGTTCGGCCAATCATTAAAGAAGCTCCAGGACACAAACAATCTTTCAATATGGCTACATTTATTCCCGGATACAAATGTGAATTTTCTCCTCGCAAACAATACTCATGTAAACCAACAACTTCAAGAAAATCATTAAAATCATTAGTCGCGGACGCAATGAACTTCAAATTTCTTCTTTCACAACGATCTCTTACAGAATTGAAGTCACCCCCCCCCCTCCACGATCCAACAACCCAAATCTTGAACTACAACCCTCTCAATATCAACCCAAAAAAATCTTCTTATCTACCGACTTTTGCGGAGCATAAACGTTTGTAGATGCATTTATGTCTGCAGCATTCGAGTTGCTGTTTAGTTTGTTGGTCGTTATGTTTAAAGTTTGTGTTTTGTATTATAAAGACCCATTCGCAGTATCGAATATGCGAATGGGATTCTCGTAGTTGCGAATGAGTCAGAAACTAGCCATTCACATGGTGTTTTAGCCATTCGCATGCTCGACCATGCGAATGGGCTAGGTCTATATATATGTTGAGTTAGTTAGAGAGTTTAGTTTTTTGTCATTTTGCACACAGAGTCTAGGCGCCAAAAAACTCTCTGTTTGAATATTGTTTAATCTGATTATCGAGGCTAGAACTGAATGATTTGAAAGTTAATGATTATGAAAATGTTGAAAATGAAATCTTTCTTGTAATCCGAACTGATAAACATCAATCTTGCTAGATAAAGAGTAATTCCGCACATCTCTGTTTATATATCATGCAGATTACGTTGTAATTGATCATCCTACGACCCTACAAAGTTAATTATAGTAATATATTTACCATAATCCTTCAACTTACCATTCACCAATAAGTAATTCATATTCTTAACCACCGAAACGATAACAAACTTGTTTGGATCCCATAACGATACAACGCCACCCGAGCGACCCGTAGCATCAAGCCAATGATATAAAAATTCCTCGTAACCCCAAAACTTTCCCATATCCATGCCATCCAACGAAGCAAATTGTGATTCTTGCAACATCACAAACCCAATATTGTTTTTGGACCGCAGCTTCCAAATCCACTCCCCCTTCTCATCATCTCCAAGTCCTCTAATATTAACGGATTGAACATTCATAATCCACCCTATTTAAATCCTTCTTCGTTAACCACATTAACCACTGAATGTTCGAACCTGTCCATGTTCTCAGCTCCAAGAGCCTTGGCTAAGATTATTGTTTCCAATACTTCATTATCATGCTCCTTTTCTTTCCTAGATGAAACAGGCCCATCCCCGTCAATAAACCCCACAGACCTTAGTTCATTAGGCCCACCTTCTTGGACATCAACATCCCTATTAAAATCGGTTGTTAAAACTCTACCGGGCTTCCTTCCCTACCTAAATTATTTTTATTTACAATTGGGCTCCTATTCATCAAAAAAATAAAGCGGTCCACATCAAATTGATCCTCCTCATCCCTTAGTCTTATCTTGGGCCTTTCTAGGCCCACCGAAGAACTTGGTTTGCTACCCGACGTCTTCTTTCTAGAAACTTTCTTTCTCTTAATTTTCAAAATTTTGCATTTAATGGCCTCATTAGGGGGGACGGGGCGCTACCAGAATTGGGGATGGGTACCCCACTACCAGCACGGTAACACCGCCGCCACCCGTGCTGGTAGGGGTCTCGTGAACCAAATACGGGTTCCATCTAACGGGCTGGTAAGAAGAGTTAATTATTGCAACGGTCACTTTTTATAATATATTTTATTACTTTTTGACCGTTTGGAATTTATTTAAATGAAACGGTAATATTTTGTTGACCGTTATTTTTGAAATGGTATAAATTGTGCACGGTTTAAATTAAAAAACACAACCTACATTAACCAAACTACTTAAGTTACAAACAAAACAAATGGATCCAAGGAAAACAAAGAGTGTTTCGAGGGGTGCGAGGGGAACCTCGAAATCTAGGGGTTCTAGTAGTCGAGGCAAAGCTTCGAGTTCGAGATCGGCTACGGTTGAGCCGTATAGGCCCGTGCTCAATTTTCCACCAACCCAACCCCAACAACAACCGTTTTACTCACAATACACACAATTCCAACAATTCCCACAAAGCCAACCACCAATGATGTATCAACAATATATTACGCCGCCTCAATTAACAAATTCCCAACTAGAAGACTTCGAGCTCAACTTAGAAGATGAGGATGATGACGAGGAGGAAGCTGTGCCAGAGACACAGTTCGAGCATCATGTAGATGAACAGATAGACGAGGAAGTGGGTGACGCGTTTGAGGTTGAAGTTGAAGAACTTGAAGCAGGGGTGAAAAAGAACTATGCAAACCGCCTGAAAGCTGTGAAGTGGAATACGGCACAAGAGGTTGCTTTGGCAAAAGCTTAGTGTTATGTGTCGGAGAACACAAAAGTTAATACGAGTCAATTTACCATAACAAAACATAAAAAACCATATATAATCTTGAAAGACATACAAAACTAAAAACAAAAATAAATAGAATCAACGTTAAACATCAAGATACATAGCTAGTTAAAGGAATTAATAAACTTAAGCTTCAATTCCATTGACGCTTCAAGTTGTGCATGTAGATCTTTCAATTTTGCCGAAAAATCTACTCTCTTACTCCCGGCCTCTGAATTGTACAACAACGCCAAATCAGGAACAGCATCGAAGGCTTTGACTTCAAAATCCGTTGAACATAATCTCGGTCAAACATGCCCAACTGCAAACTGTCAAAACAAATCTTCAAATCTCTTGTAGTCTTCAAATCTTGATAGTACTGTGCTCTAATTTGATTAAGAACAAATTCCTTCATTTCATCTTCTTGGTTATTAGTTAGGGCTGCCATTGTGACTATTGATGAAGACTGAAATGTAAATGTTAAGATGGTTTATTATGAAATTCCTGATTTGTTTACTAATTTATATATTTAAAATGCGTGAAATGAAAGGTCATAGCGTAGTATACTTATTATACTTGGGTTAACGTGTTAAACGAAAAGTTTTATTATAAGGATTATTTAATTTCAAAACGTTTATAGTATCTGAAGAGTGTATACAACTTGGGAAACATAAATGGACGAACTCTTTAGAAAACGAACAGACGAAATAATAAAGTATCAGTTGTGCAAATCAAAGATTTAAATAATTATATCAAATGTCGCGTGAAATTAATTATCTTTAAAAAATATTTCTATAAATATGTTCATATACAACTTAAAATTTATCTATAAATTCATCTACCAAAACGGCAAACAGATCATACTATCATTTTGCTGATACATCAGACGTTAAGTCAATATTCGGTATATGGTCAGTAACAGAAAGGAGAAAAGACGAAGATGTTAGAATGAAGTAGAGAAGATGGGAGAAATAGTTAAGCAACAATCATGGACAAACATTGAGGAGCTAGATAAGGTGTTGCATGAACCTCTAACTGCTTCGAGAGACAAGATAGAAGACTACATAACTCAACAACTACAAATCGACAACAACATTCATGAAGCATTGATGGAGTTAAAAAGAATATTTCAAGAGAGATTCTGAAAAAGAAACACAGAGTTTTGGAGATTTTAATTAAGTAGTTTATATAGTAGATATGGTTTTTATTATGTATGTTTTAAATGTTAAGAACTGTTTAGTAAAAACAAAATTAAGAACCAAATCGCCTGCTGCAAAGAAAACCTGTTTATTACCATCTCTTTGTTTCTTTAAAACAATTACTTTAAGATCTGTTTACTAAAACCAACATTACGAAGCCAATCGTCTGCTATAAAAAAACATAAACAGGCCAACTGTTATGCTCTGTTGGTAAAAACCAAATTAAAGAATCAATCTACTATTAAAACAAAAATTGTATTTCGTAACGTCTGTTTCATTCACAAACTATTACAAAGACGACAACATAAATCTACAAACAAATTAAAGCACTATTGAGATAACACATATTTTTAAAACACTGTGTTTAAAACACTGTTGATTAAAACAGATGTAAAATCAACTGTTTAGATAATTTTCCCACTTAAACAATTCTTTAAATTCTTTATTTTTTTAAATACAAATTTCCATACAAACACAAGTACTATTTAGCAATATTTGTAGAAATATGAAAATGTGATGTTTTACTTTATTCATTCATATTATAAATAACTATTTAAATTTTGTCTTAGTTCTGTCTTATGTAAATTCAAAATGAAAAGGTTGTTTAACTTCGTTTGGTAAAACGACGTTGTCACTAATAATGGCAATCTAAAATGCTTACCTAATAACCGTCAATCAAAATTTGTTAACGATTTGCTAAAGTATATTTAAATTAATTTTGAACTTAAATTTAACTTATGTTGTTACGATTTTAAATTATTACTCTTACGTTTAATTGCAAAATAAACCAAGCTCAAAATTATAATCATTAACTTTGGAATTCACGCCACTGAAACTGTTACAATGAGGAAGAGAAAAATGAACACACGAATGAAAATATCTGTTTGAAAAACAGATAATAGAAACAAACAAATAATTTTAACCATCAACGGAAATTTCATTAGACTGTTTTTCAAAATCTGTTGAGTAATCAAGAAATTTGTGAAACAGCAGTTACACGATTCAACATCATTATTACAATTCCATAATTTGAATTAAATATTGAATTTAACAGAAATAAATACAAAATGGTAGACCTATAAAAGAACAAATACAAATATCTCTAAAAAGGTACTTTAATAACAACAGAGTTACAATAAGTGACTTTACAAACTACATAGAAATACAAGGAAACATAAAAAAATCCTTCTAGCCACCAAAGTCTAGATAATGATATTTCTTGCCAGCATCATCGAAATAAAAGCGGAAACAAAAAACAATGAAAAGAAGTACATGACAACACCTATATGTGTAAAACACAACAAAACAAAACTGTTTACAAACATAAAAGATAGAAGTCTTCTAATAAAAAAAAATTCCAATATAATTAGAAAAGTGAACTAATACACACGAACACATTTCCTCAATTAGACAGCAAAATACATAGAAAATACAAGAAAAATATACAATATCTTAGAGAATGATCTTTCTTGTCAGCATCATCGGAACAAAACCACAAACAAAAGAAGGAAAAGCAGTACACGAACACAGCTCGTATTTAAATGTCATCCAACTCTAAAAGCCCTAAATATTGGATTATGGACCTGCTGCTGGGTACATATATAATGGATTGTTGTTTCAGTTTGATTATATGAATCATCGAAAAACAACAATTCCAACTTTCTTATCAATGAATTGTTGGTAATCTATTTTCCTTTGATTGTAAGAATATTTCAAAATTTGTGGAAAGACATTTGAAAGTAATATCATTATGCATATGCGATAGAGAGATGTATTGTGAGAATAGTTAAACAAAAATATAAAGATGGAAAATGAATATTGGGAATTCCTTCATATTTATAGAGTGAATATACCAAGTATATGTAAAGTTGCTTTTCAACTTTATCAGTTGGATTTCAAGTAAATCTAAAGTTGTAAGTTACTTTTGGAATTTTTTACTTATTTTTTATATAATGAAAGACAATTGCAACATCAATAATAATAATAATATAATGTTAATACAGTAACTTCAAAATCGTAATCATTACTTTTGGGCATTTTTATAGCATCCTTCAAACATATGCATTGAGTTTTCAAGTTTTTTAAAAACGGATTGTCAGAATTTCTTAATTTTACTCAAAATACCCGAGTACACAAACATTAAAAATACAAAATAAAAACACAAACTACAAAATAAGACTGTTTACATACATAAAAGAAGGAAGTCTTCTAACAAAAAACTCCATTATAATAAAGTTGTAAGTTACTTTTGGAATTTTTTACTTATTTTTTATATAATGAAAGACAATTGCAACATCAATAATAATAATAATAATAATAATAATAATAATAATAATAATAATATAATGTTAATACAGTAACTTCAAAATCGTAATCATTACTTTTGAGCATTTTTATAGCATCCTTAAAACAGATGCATTGAGTTTTCAAGTTTTTTAAAAACGGATTGTCAGAATTTCTTAATTTTACTCAAAATACCCGAGTACACAAACATTAAAAATACAAATAAAAACAAAAACTAAAAATAAGACTGTTTACATACATAAAAGAAGGAAGTCTTCTAACAAAAAACTCCATTATCCCTACAAAAGTGAAGTAATACAAACTATGAAATTTGTTCCATGAACTTAAAAATTAATACAAAAGACATACAATGATACAAAACATGAGCAAAAAATAAAAAGAACACAAAACCGAAAACAAAAAAAACTATCAAATACTGTATTTAACTACTCAATAAGCAGAGAAATATTATTTCTCTAATCAACCTGCATTTGGTGTCGTGATTTTCAAGTAAACATGAAACCTTTACAATCACAAAAAATAAAATAACAAAATAATGTTATAAATAACTTACTACTATAAATATTTTCTTTTGATTGAAAGAATTGTAAGAATCTTCCGAGAACACCAATTCCAACTTGATTATAAAAGGTTTATTGGAAACACAGTTTTCTTTCATTAACAGAATTTTTTAAAAGACTGTTGGTAAGAAGTTTATAAAAATTACATATTGCTGCATTTATCATCCCTTGGTTTGATTATTATTATTATCCTATAAAAGAAGTTATAAATAATTTATTAATTGTTATAAATACAGAAACTGAAATGACGATTTCCTCGCCTTAAAAATATTAGTCTTTTCAAATACAAAAAATAAAATAATAAAATAATGTTATATTTAATTTACTACTATAAATTTAAACAATATTAGTCTTTTCAACTTCATAATTATAAAAGGTCCAGAACTTATAATTTTACCATCACAACTTTTCAGATAAATGAAGTAAATGGAAACATGCAAAATACAAAAGTTGTTATGATAGATGTACTTTATTTAAATGTTGTTTAACAACTAAAAAATATTAACACAAATTTACATATTATCATTATTTTTTTTATTCTTATTAAGCAATAAAAAGTATTTAATTTATACTTATTTGAATCTATAAATGATATGAAGTATTTTATTTACGTTATAACTTAAAAAAAGTAAATTATAGACAAAATTACACTTTGTGTCCTTAATGTATTACTGAAATAATGAAACGTGTCCTTTAAAAAAAAATTTTGCATTTTATGTCCAAAATTTGTTTTTTCTTGCATTTTATGTCATTTATGACTAACTGGGTTAGTTTTCTCAGTTAACCTTAAAAGCATCAGGGTATTTTTGTCCATTCACCACATTAAGGACACAAAGTGTTATTTTTACCTTTTTTTATTATACTTTAGTTTATTTGTGGGACCCACTCACCACCACTTCATTCCTCTTCAACCTCCACCCACCACTTCATCTTCAACCTTCACCACTTCATCCAAATCAAGAATATATATCAACACCACATCCACCACATACTCCTTCCACCACCATCATCACCACCTGCCGCCACCCACCCACCCCTTTTCTCTCTCACCTGCCACCACCCTAACCATCACCAGTCACCACCGTGACCCCACCACCATCACCAACCACCACTAACCCTCTGTCGTGAACCACCGAACCAAACCCCTACGTGGAATCCTCCTCCGATAACATCACCAAACAACAGATCTATCATTGATTCTCAGGTGTTTTTTACGGTTCTAACCTCTAGCAACAGCTGCGCCGGCCGAGCAAACCCCACAACTACACCCTCATCCCTACACATTTGGCTCAACTGATTATTATTGTTAGGGAAAGAGAGAGATCTGAGAGGAAGAGAGAGAAGCAGAGATCAATATAGAGAGAGAGGAAGAGAGAGTCGATAGAGAGAGATAGACAGACAGACAAAAAGAGGAGGAGACGCGGTGGCTCCGGCACCGGCACCGCCTTGTCACCCGATTAATCATCAATCCAGGTAAAATAAACCCACCTCCGTTCGATATCTAGATCTGATGGTCTATTGTTATGATTGACGGTGGCAGTAGGGTTGTAGGAAGGTGGGTTATCTGTGGGGGTAATGGTGACCGATTGGTGGTGAAGGGAGACTATGGGCTGTGGTGGTCTTGGCGATCTCAGGTGGTGGTTATGGTGGACAGAAGCCGAGGTGAACAGAGGGACCGGTGGTGATTGATGATTGGTGGTGGTTGGTTTTGGGTGTTTAGATTCGGGTTAGAGGAGACGAGTCAAATCGAGTATAATAAAAAAAAAGGATAAAATGGTGGTGGTTGAAGATGAAGTGGTGGAGGTTAAAGATGAAGTGGTGGTGGGTGGAGGTTGAAGATGAAGTGGTGGTGGGTGGGTCCCACAAATAAAATAAAGTAAAATAAAAAAATGATAAAATTACACTTTGTGTCCTTAATGTGGTGAATGGACAAAAATACCCCTGATGCTTTTGAGATTAACTGAGAAAACTAACCCAGTTAGTCATAAAGGACATAAAATGCAAGAAAATAAATTAAAGGACACGTTTCATTATTTCAGTGATATATTAAGGACACAAAGTGTAATTTTGTCTAAATTATATTTTATAACAAAATAATATAAAATAATAATCTTAATAAAGTAACTTCAAAATCAGTATGTAACTTCAAAAACTTAATCATTATTTTGGGGCTTTTAATTTATTAATTGTTTTTTAATATAGAAAGAAAGACAATTGCAACTACACAATAATAATAAAATAATATTGTTAAAAAACTAAATTCAAAATCGTAATCATTACTTTTGTGTCTTTTTATAACATTTGTTGAGTTTTCAACAAATGTTCACAAAAAAACTCTATCAGTATTTACAAACAGATTCTGTAGATAAATAGTGAACGGTGTTACAACAATGGAAACATAAATCAACAGACATGGTAAAGAAAATCGTTGTTACTACGAACGATTTTCTTAATACTTAAGGGTGTTACAACCACGAGAAATAATCAGTAGACATTGAAAAGATATATTGCAGATAACAAATGTTAAAAACAAAAAGACACTTTTAATTGAAGCGAATTATCGGATTTATAAATGTACATAAAAATGGTACACTTGTAAAAGAAAAGGTACAAATATTCTTAAAAAACTACTTTGATATCAATTAACAAATTTACAACATTCAAATTAACAAACTAAATAAAAATCCCAATAAAGTTCAAAGAACGCTTCTAAGAAACAACACTAAAGAATGATCTTCCTGCCATAGAATTTGAAACAAAAACTCAAACAAAACGAATGGCGGTATTTAAGATCTGTTGCACTTGCATTAAATATAATTAAAACAAACATTAACAACCCTTTCTAGCTAAACATCATGAAGTTTAAGAATCCAGCCTAAACTTCATAAACAGGATTTGCACGTAGTAATAATCGATTGATGTTTTTCTTTGACTGTAAGAATCTTCAAAAAACAACAATTCGAAGTTCACTGCAGACGGATTGTTGATAATCTTTTTTCCTTTAATTGTAAGAATATTTTAGAATATTGGTGGAAGGAAATTTGATCGCAATATCATTATGACTAAGGGATACAGAGTTTGAAACTGAAAAAAGTGGAAGGCATATAAGATTGGGAAATGAATATTGATATTTTCTTTCCATTTAAAGGGTGAATAAACAATTTATCTGTAATTTTCAATTATAAATTTCAACTGTAACAACATCATTTATTACAAAATTAAATTTGTTATTAAAGTAACACTATAAGATATAATTAAATAAATAATTGGAACTTTATATTTAAAGTCTTTAACTTTGGAGTATTTTATTTTTATAAAAATATGTCTATTTTTTTATTTATAATGTCGACTTATATTTTCAATAATATATAACTTTTGAAGCTTTTATAGAGAAAACACAATTACAACACAAAAATAATAGCATAATATTTTTAATAAAATTAGTTCAAATGGTAATCATTAACTTTGGAACTCGAGCTTCTGTTGATATAAAAAATTCTCAATGATCCATTGTACAGTATAACATCATAAACAATTTGAGTTGTTTATTAAGAAAAAACATCCTAAACTCAACTTACAACATTATTCATTACAAATATTTGTTGAAATTTGTTTTTCATTACACAATTTAATATCTTCAATCTCTTTCTACTTTTCATCCTGATTACAAAAGAATCGATTTAGCAACTACTAGAAAACAGTACGTGCAATATACAAGGACACTTACTAATTAATAAGAATATTTGTAAAAACATCACTGAAGTTCATACTTTCAATACAAATTTACATAATTATAAATTAAAAAATAGTATAGTAGAAGAAATAAATAAACTTACATAGAGCTAAGTATTGAAAGTAGGAGCTCCAATGAAGTTACTTACAAACGTTCATTAAACAAATACAGTTATAGAGTTCCATTTATATAAAAGGAATTTTATAATGGAAGCTTCAAGGGAAACTTATAACGTAAGATTAATATATGAATTCCTGAAAGCATGGAAAAATGCTTACAGGGCAAGATTCATATAAATTGTCTCGGAATAAAATAATATTTTTAATAATTTAAAATAGGAAATATTATTATTAAATTAAAAAATAATCCAAATTTGAACAAACTAACTTCCGAAAAAGTAATCATGTTTTCGACAATCGAGGATCTAAATCTTTAATGGAGATTTTGTTACGGATCAGAACTGTACATAATTATTACCAACATGACACTTGCTTGTAAACAGATTATTCCCAACCAAGTGTTGTACTATTCTTTTATTAAAGTACTATTGAACAGAATAACATTTAAATTAAACAGACTATAGATGTTCAATTTCAAAAGTAACATCGAATTATTACCAATACTTTGAGAAGTTTTAAAATGGATTTCAAAAGTTTTGTCTAACAGAATATCATTTAAATCAAACAGACTCAACTAAAGATCTATACAGATATATTTCATAATCTATTGCACATACTAAAAAACTAAAGAATGTTAACTATAGATGTTCAACTTCGAAAGTAACATCGAATTGTTACCAATACTTTGAGAAGTTGTAAAATGGATTTCAAAATAATATCGCTATTACAATTCTTGGGGAACAGGCTCGTGACTTGGCAGTGTAAGAAGCAGACAGCAGTTGCTCTACCTACTTGCGAAGCAGAATACGTGGCAGCCTCGAGATGCTGCTCACAGGTTTTGTGGATTCAACAATAGATTGTTGACTACGGTTTGCAATTTCTTAAAATCCCAATTCACTGTGACAACGAAGCTGCAATAGCACTCACTAAAGACACGGTCAATCACTCAAAAGCTAAGCATATCCGGATTAAATATCACTTTATCCGTGATTGTTATGCCAAAGAGTTGATTGATATTGTCAAAATCCACACTGACTATCAGAGGGCTGATCTTTTTACCAAAGCTTTTGACAAATCAAGATTTGAATATCTATTAAAAGCTAATGGTATAGAAGAAAAACAAGACTAATCATCACCTCGGTTTATCACTTTTTGTTTTTAGATTCAAGTTTTTGCTGTTTTTCAGAAAAAATCAAAAACCCAAAAATATGTTTTACATTTTAGGGGGAGTCTGCCAAAAACATTGAAAATTTCAAAAAGCCATAAAAATCAGAAAAACCCAAAAAATTTCCAGGAATAAAAGAGGAAATGATAGTACATCAGTGGGGATCTGACACATGCTAAAGATTTGAAATGCTATATAAGGCATGTGTTGATTTTGTGTGATATGCTGGTAGGCTTCGTAGACCTATTACTGCGTGCCTTAGTGATACAAACATAACGAACTACTCGCTAGTGGCTGAACACATCATGGGCATATGGTCTTAGTATCGTAATTTCGTCTGATACGGTTGCCAATGTCACACCCCGACTTTTCCCTTCGTCGGTTGTGACGTTTGGTGCCTTTGCCAACGCAGCGGAAAGATGCTTCTAAGACCTTTGGTTTCCTGAACGCCAATTCTAACCCTCTAGGATCCCCGATCCCAAACTGCCACCTACTCCAACCGTGCCGTTACCAAAGTTTAAACCTGAAAGACACACTTAAAAAGTCAACATAAAGTCGGTGAGTTCATAAGTTTTTACAAAAGAGTTGTTATAAGTTCCAAAGATCATATCCGTTACTACTAGGTTATAAGAACGTTAGCTAGACGTTAAGTATTTTTACTACTACGGTTGGGAACCCATTACTAAACATGTACCAAACGATGAACAGCGCAGACGATTGGGCTACCGATGCCTCGGTAACCCGATAGTTAGAGACAATATGCACCCGCCCGGCATCCCCGCCGTCGAGTGGGGTTTGTGAGGCCCAATTGATCTATCCACATTTCCCTCGTTGTGCTTCCCGCACATTCATGGTTTCCCCCTGGGACTTTCCGAAAAAGCCGTATAGTAATTGTAAAGTAACCATAGTATAACATGACCTTTCGTAAGTAATAATGTAACATGTTTCTTCCCCGAAAGTAAAACCAGTAAAAGTAGGGTCGTGACACTCACGCACCCATTTCATTTTTCAAAAACTTGTTCGTTTGGAATTCCTCAGGTTTTCATAAAAGAAGCATGTCTTCCAACCCGAAAACATTTATAAAACAGTAAAAAGTGGGGTCATGAACTCACCTTAACCCCTTGCTAAGCTAGCAAACAAGCCCGAAGCTTTGACCGACCTCCTCGTGTCCTATAACCAACAAAGGACACCTTAAAGTCTAACACATATAAGCCTAACCTATTATCCGGCTAAAAGATAGTTTATCCAACTATCTAGACTCGCGTGCATTAACTCGAGTACTACTATACTTTAACTCGACGAACCGATCGTGACTTAAATATGTTTTATGCGACTTAATACTCAAGTTAATCACATGTTACTATTCGTGTATAAACCACGTTGGACCATTATTATGAAACGTATAACTTATCATGTGTCAAAACTCATCTTATAATTATATTTTAGGAAAATACCCTTTGATAAAAAAAATATAAGTATAGTTATTTAAAACGATCAATAACAATGTCGCTTCTTTTCCAAAATCCGCGATCCTTTAAAGGTTTCGAAACATAAACTTTTGTATAAATCATTCTCAAATATGTCGAGCGTTTTGTGATTCAAAACCATTTAAATAGAAATGTTTTAGTTACCAAAATCTTTGAAAATTAACAGTTGACGCTCAGTAAATAATATGTATTTGTTTTGGAAATAGTGTTCGACGTTTTTCTTTAAATGTTGCAAGAAATCATTTGTCGAGAACCCTTTGCGATATTGTAGAAAACTACATTTGTCAAAATACTTGAAGATTGTTATAACGAAATATATAATAAATATCATCCCGTTTATACTTATAATTTTGTAGAAATTTCGGCAGAGTTTCCACTGTTTTTATATAAACCAGGCAACACAAGTCGCCTACAATTTTCCCAAAAACCAATATCCAATACAAGACTTCAAATCCACTTATTCGTCATATCAATTTACAAGTCTTTATACGTTTCGACGACTATTATAAATAAATTACTTATCTATATAAAAACGCAACAATATATATAATAGTCCAACCAATTTAGTCCAATAACAATTTTTATAAGTCACGCCTTTTATATTCAAAACTAATCGTCCGATATAATATATAGTTACCGTTTATTATTATTATTCGGTTCGTTCGCGAGTAAAAACTATTTCACGAATATCAACATATTTATAAAGATATAGTATCCACAACAAAAATAACAAATACGGATTTAAGTATACCGACTCGTACGCGCGTAACCCGGAGCCACCTCGAACTACGTGTAGACCGGAACCAAAGTTTGACCAGCTTTGACCGCGTGTTGACCGAGGCTTGACCATCCAGATCTGACCCGAACAAGACCCGTACCGAACCTGATCTCGCACCGAATCTGACCCGAACACCAAAACCACCAAACTTTGACCCGAACCCAGATCTAACCCGCTGACCCGAGACCAAACGAACACGAACTTGACTTGACCCGAGATCTAAACCGAACCACCAAACGAGCCAGAAGCCAAGGCTGACCAGATCTGAACCGGAACTCGAGACCCGAGCAGATCTGACTCGTTGACCTGAGCCAGACCCGAGCACCATCACTTCAACCCGCACCAACCATCGGACCACCACAACCCATCTCCGGCTCCCATCAACAACAACCAACCGCTGACACCTACCAAAACCCGAACCATAACAACCCGACCAGACCACAGCCCGATCGGAACCCAAACCAAAACCATTACCAGCGCCGCCCCTTTGTGAACCATGACCGGAAACCACCACTCGATCCAACCACGAACCAAAACCGGACCACAAACAACCACTAACCTGCTAACCTTCACCAACAACCACCAACATCTCCGCCGCCGCCCTGCACCCTTGAACCACCACCGTCACAGCCTTCTACAACCACCACCATCTCCGGCCAGCCACCACCCGAAACCAAATCTGACTCAAAAACCCACCAAATCTGAGAAACCCCAAACGAACCCAACCTAACCCGGCGCCCTTTGACCTGTACACCACCACAGCCGCCTCCATCTCGAACCAAACAACCACCCGGCGCCACTATCTCCTTGACCCGGCACCACCACAATCACCCGAACCAACACCACCAAGCTCCACCACTAACCCATCTCCTCTGCCCATTTCGGGCTCCACTGAACCACCACGTCGCCGCCGCCACCAGAGGAGGTGGTCGGCCGACTGTTAAACGGGGAGGAGAGAGAGAGAGAGACGGGTGAGAGTGAGAGAGCCGAAGAGAGAGAGTAGAGAGGGAGTTACCAGGGAGCGAGAGAGGGAGCTTGAGAGGGTTTCATCTTTGTGTTGGCTGCCAAAATGAGAAGGAAGAAGAAGATAAAGGGTTTAAATAGCTAGGGTTAGAGTTAGGTAGGTAGACACCGCGTATCGAACCCGTAATCTCGCGAAACGTCTCGGTTTAGATTTAAGCTCGATAATTAATTATAAAAAAATAGTCGGTTTTATTCGAAATTAGAAATATAACTAAACCCAGCAAATATAATTTTTATTTTCGTCGTCCGACAGGCGCGTTCGACGCACGCGTTTAAATCGCGTTAATTAATTCGGTCACGTTTCCTTCATTTAAACGATCAGCAATCTTTCGAAACTTAATAATTAACAATACTTGGAATAAATATTTGTTTTTAAATCATAAAAGTCACGCCAGTGTAGATCGGAAGTTGCCGGGTGTCACAGCCAAAATCTGAGGTTTCTGTCTCTCCATTAACCACCACTCATCATCATCACCTCCATCAACACAATGAACTCCGATGACGAAGAAGAAGAAGACGACCGTCATTTGATCCAAACCACCCCTAAATTCCCCTTCTAGATTGACAATCAACAACCCCACAATCACTGTTTCAAGAAATCTTATCACTACATTCTTCGCTTCTTCAACAATAAAAGGTACCTCCTTGCAATCACCCCCTATTATTATTATTATCTTTATCTACTTCGCTACAGACTTCAAGTTCCTATTCCATACCAGTACTAATCTATCATCATTTTCTTTTCTTCCAATGAATCCCAATTAAGAGCTGCTTTATACCTTTTACGCTGTGTTCCCGAGTTAACTTAAAGAGGGAAAAGAAAGGAAAAGAATTGAAGGAAGGGAAGGGAAAAGAAAAGAAAGGATGAATGTTCTTTCCTTCCGTTTCCTTCCAAATCGGAAGGAAAACTAAACTAAAGAATTTTAACTAGTTTTCCTTCCATTTCCTTTCTTTTCCTTCCTTTAATGAAACTCGGGAACACACCAGATTTTGTTTTCCTTTCTTTTCCTTCCTTTAATGAAACTCGGGAACACATCTTTCCTTTCATTTCTTTTCTGTTCTCCCGTTTAGTAACTCGGGAACACAGCGTTAAAGCAGCAAGAATCACGCCTTGTTGGTTTATTAAACACCCCTTTTAATATGTCCTCAAATTCTTCATTTTTTCATCATTTTAGATATGCTATTCTTGATCAACTTTCACTTAATAATAAAATCCAACAATCTTTATTAAGTAGTAATAATGATAATAATAATGTTTCCAATTTGGGTTTTGCTTTTGGTTGTAAAAAGGTATACCAGAGGTTATCTGGAAGGCGAACAATCGAGTGGAAGCCGAAGAAAGATAAGTATCTTTTCGCTAATTGTACATCAGGGCAGATGTCGAATCATTTGATATGTTTATAGAAGCATATGTTTTTTGCTGCTGTGTTGAATAGGGTGTTGGTTATTCCTAGTGCAAAGGTGGATTATGAGTTTAATCGGGTTTTGGATATTGATCATATTAATAAGTGTTTGGGGAGATTGGTTGTGGTGACGTTTGTGGACGTGGTGGAGGTTGTGGTTATGGTGGTGGAGGTGGTGGGTATTCTAGAGAGAGAAACGGGGAGAGAGAGTGTGTGTGGGTGGGTGGTGATATTGTTAAGGTTTTAACCTTGACGATGGTTTTTTTTATAATTAAAATAATCTTAGGATAAAATGTCTAAATTATCCCTCGTTAAGTATACAAAATGATAAACCTACCCCTAACCTTAACGTTAGTTTTTAACTGAGTTAAGGATTATTAGGGTGAGTTTGGTTTTATCGTAGTTTGGTTCTAGGAGACTAGACTTTTTCTTACATTGGTAGGAGGCCTATAAGGGTGTCTTGTTTTTGGGTGTTTATGGTTTATTGTTGTTTGCTTGTCGATTGTGAGTTATGGCATAAATACCTTTGTTTACTATGTGACGCTTTCAGTGTTTCTCTAAATTCAGTCCATTTATTACTTTTTTAGTGTTGTTTGCTTGTTGATTGTGAGTTATGGAGCCGAGGGTCTTTCTGGAAGCGGCCTCTCTATCCGCAATGATAGAGGTAAGGTTTGGCTATATCTCACCCTCCCCAGACCCTACTCTTAGCTTTGCTATTTGTGAAATTTACTGGGTAAGGTTTGTTGTTGTGAAAATGACAAAAATAACAAGAAAATCCAAACCTTATAGTTCAATTATAAAAAAATAATTGTACTGAAGTGCCTGCTGCAGTGAACGAAATTGACATTTAACTCTACAAAAAAATCTAAGAAAAAAAAGACAAGAAAACAATAAAACACGTGGTAAAGTAAAGCACCCCCGTTATCTAAAATGTCGTGTCTTCCTCATCACTTCCTTCCTTTCCTTATATAACCCGCAACTCTTCACTTTTAAAGCTACCACATCTCTCATCCATTCATATTCCAAATATCTTTCCATTGTAAGTCAGATCTCTTCTTCTTTTCCTTCAATAATATTAATAATTATCTGTATATATTTATCACACATATTATCATTTCATACATAACCTCTGTTGATTCAATCTTTTATCAAACTCAACAGATCTAAGGTTATACTTTATATTTATACTCTTTTATAGATTGTAGATCTGATAGATTTACATTACATATTTTATATATATAATAATTATATAAATAAAACCTGTTTAAGATTTAAATTAATAGGAATAAATAATGGTTAGTTGTACTTGTATTGGAATATCCACAATGAAGCCATCTTGCTGTAGGATCTTAATTAGTTACAAAAGATCTTTGCATTTTGGTATTCGGATACCGATCAATTCGTCGAAATCTCGTTTTGTTTCCCGGGGGATTCATGGTGGGAATAGAGTGTTAGGGTTTAGGGGAGGTGGAATTGATGCAAAGTTAGGGTTTAGAGATGTTGTTGATTCGAATCGGAAGGGTTTTTGTGGTTCCGGTTCGAATTGGGGAAGGCAGCCTAGGGTTTTATCGAATGGCTGTCTGGGAGTAGATGGTAGGAGGTTTGGTAGGTTTGTGTGTAAAGTGGCGTCGGATTATAGGAATTATTCGAATTCGGTTGAGTCGCGGGTTAATGAGAGTACAAGCTGGGAAAAGATTTATATTCAAGGGGGGTTGAATGTGAAGCCGGTTGTTATTGAGAAGGTTGAAAGTAAGGAGGAAAGTGAAGATAAGTTGTTAGATAGTAGTCCTGCGGATGTAAATATAGAGGTTAATGATAGGAAGGAGTCTGAGATTGAAAAGGAAGCGTGGAGATTGCTTAGAGGGTCTGTTGTGAATTACTGTGGAAGTCCGGTTGGAACTATTGCGGCAACTGATCCGGCTGATAAGCTGCCACTGAACTATGATCAGGTGTTTATTCGTGATTTTATTCCTTCTGCGCTTGCGTTTTTGCTCAATGGAGAAGGAGAGATTGTCAAGAATTTTTTGCTTCATACTCTTCAGTTGCAGGTAATCGCTTGTTTACTTACCTGTTCTTTTCACAGAATATATAGCTTTAACATGTAACCTTGGGTTTTAGAGCTCGTTTGGTACCACTATATATGGCTTAAGTTACTTAGAACAACCTATAAAGTTAATTATCTATGACCCGTAAAGATATTTGTTTCTGTCAATCTCATAGAAGCAATCCTTCTTGTAAGAACACTGGAGAAGCCTCATTGGTGCACTGAGGTTGTGCTTTTATTTACAGTCCTCAGAAGTGCCTTTTGAATTTGTTATTTGTTTTCAGTTATTGCTTGCATGAATGATTTGTGAAACCATGAACAGCAGAGTGTCATTAACGTTGTCGTGAATTTTGGTTAGCTTACTGTTTTCTAGCTACAGGCCTGCAGCCTACTTGTGGTGGTATAGTTATTCTTTGATTTTCTTAGTTGAAGCATTCATCACATTTGAGATTTCCGATGTTTACAGAGTTGGGAAAAGACAGTTGATTGCCACAGCCCTGGGCAGGGGTTGATGCCAGCTAGCTTTAAAGTTCGAAGTGTGCCTCTTGATGGAAAACCTGGGGAATTGGAGGATGTTCTTGATCCTGATTTTGGTGAATCAGCAATTGGGCGTGTTGCACCAGTTGATTCTGGTAGGTTACTACTTCCCATACCGTAATATTAGCGACTTTAGCTATGAGTTTGGAACTTCATCTTCGGTATGATATTCATGTTAATCAGGTTTGTGGTGGATTATATTGTTAAGAGCTTATGGGAAGATTACAGGGGACTACACATTGCAAGAGAGGGTGGATGTTCAAACAGGAATACGATTGATACTCAAATTGTGTTTGGCTGATGGGTTTGACATGTTTCCGACTCTGTTGGTGACCGATGGCTCCTGCATGATTGATAGAAGGATGGGTATTCATGGCCATCCTCTTGAAATTCAAGTAAGTTATATTTTAAAGAAATAGCATATCACTGTATTTGCTTACAATTTATTTCGAGTGTGAAATACGCCACATTTTTGTAGCAGGATTTCTTGTTTGATTGCCGATATTTTCTTTTTAAATTGCCTCATTGGCCGTTTTCGTTGATTCAAAAGCATGATAACATTAACTGACGGCTTACAGGCTTTGTTCTACTCAGCACTACGGTGCTCACGAGAGATGGTGAGCGTGAATGACACAACAAAAGATCTAGTAGCAGCCATCAATAACCGGCTGAGTGCCCTGAGTTTTCACATTCGTGAATATTATTGGGTTGATATGAAAAAGATTAATGAAATCTATCGTTATCAAACTGAGGAATACTCTACCGATGCCATCAATAAATTCAACATCTATCCTGAGCAGATACCGTCTTGGTTGGTAGACTGGTTTCCAGAATCTGGTGGCTACTTTATTGGCAACTTACAACCAGCTCACATGGATTTTAGGTTCTTCACCCTTGGAAATCTGTGGGCCATTGTTTCCTCATTGGGTTCCCCCAAACAGAACGATGGAATATTGAACTTGATTGAAGAGAAATGGGATGATCTTGTAGCAAACATGCCTCTTAAGATCTGTTACCCTGCACTCGACAATGATGAATGGCGTATAATTACTGGAAGTGATCCTAAGAACACGTATGTTTCTTTGCTTGAATTCATTTTTCTCAATATTTACACATTACATACGTGCTGTTACGGGTCCAAACGGGTTCTTGCTTTGTTGACGCACAAACATGTTTTGTCCACTTTTAGTCCATATAATAACTAATGCCTTAAATGTGGTTCCAAATACACTTTGGAAAGCTCTTTTAACCTGTTTAATCCATTTGAACCGTTTGGAACGAAACATAAATTAACTTAACTCATTAATAAGCTAATGTGTTGAAATTGCCATGGCTGCAATGTAAAAAATTGTTCTTGTTTTGTGCTATTTAAAAATACTTCATTCTGCTAGAGATGGCATGGTGTATCGATGCTAACTTTAACTTGGGCATGTATGTTTTGCAGCCCGTGGTCATACCACAACGGTGGATCCTGGCCTACGCTCCTTTGGCAGGTATTATTCCTTGTGTAGATGTGTGTGTGTGATAAATATAATGGAACTTGGATATATAAATGAAATCTGATACAATCTTTCCAATTTTCAAATTCATGTTTATGGAAGATAGATTTAGGGCTGCTTAACGAGCGGGCTCAAGCAAGCTCTAGCTCAAAGTTAAGCGAGCCAGCTCAGCTTGAAACTCTTAACTAAGCGAAATTTTAGCTCGAGCTTGTCTTGGATAAAGCTTGAGCCAACTCATGAAGTCATGGCTCGGCTAGCCAGCTTGTTTATTTTGCACATATGGGTGGATATATTTGAACATCCCGACTGTGATCGTTATTGCTGCAGCTGTCAACTTCTTTAGATCTGGATACAGCACTATGATAATATTATCTAAGTGGATTCAGCCATTCAGGAGTTAGAAGTGCAATTTAGTGACTTTTGATTTGTTTGACCCATTTACCGTTCAGTCAAAATAAATTATTTACAAGTCAACCTCGTAGAGATAGCAAACACTAGCAATGACACATTTTTTTTTCCTCTGTTATCTCAGTTCACTCTTGCTTGCATCAAGATGAAGAGGCCAGAACTTGCAAGGAAAGCAATCGCATTAGCCGAGAAGAGGCTTTCAGCTGATAAATGGCCTGAATATTATGACACAAGATATGGAAGATTCATCGGAAAGCAATCTCGACTTTATCAAACATGGACGATTGCTGGATTCCTGACCTCCAAGAAGTTATTGGACAACCCTGAGATGGCATCAAAGTTGTTCTGGGAAGAGGATTATCAACTTCTTGAGAACTGTGTGTGTAGGCTAGGTGGAAAACAGGGGCGCAAGAAATGCTCTCGCTCTGCACCACGATCTAGTCATGTGATTTAGAAACCAGCTTATGACCGAATAAACCAGGCTTGTCGAGTTAAGGAACTTTGTTCGACTCAAGGCCTGTTAGCCTAAATAATGTAGTTTCATTAAAGGACCAAATTACTTGTAGCTTAATCTTACATGTAGAAGAACTTATGACTGATTGCCGGTTGATTTATTAAAATCGACTTGCGAACTGTATTTTATTCCAGTGTTGTTTATTAGTTATTAATTATTTTTTATATGAAGCATGAAATACAACACCTCTATATACAAAACAGTTGGAAACTAATGTTATGCAAGTATTAGTTACGTTTATGTTAACTATAAATAACCTTTACAATTTAATCAAAATTAAATAAAATTTGTTATATTCCTTTAAATTAAAGCTTGTGTAGGTTTTCTAGTCTGGTCAAGTTAGGTACATAAAGCCCAGGCTCAAAGACGTTTATTAAACGTGTTTAAATTTAGGCTCAAGCTCCTTCAAGCTCGGTCCAGTTTGAGCTTTTAGCGAGTTAATCTCGAGTAACTCCTGGTTCAGCTCATCTACACCCTTTAGTGTCCCTTACTTTCAACACCTTTAAAAAATTTACCATTCATTCTCTAGTAGTATCAACAAATGAACACCAACCGCAGTTGTTTGCGATTCTCCCATGCCACATCACTAACCTCATCCCTACAACTTTCGTTCATACTCTAGTTTCATCACAAGTTTAATAATTAATTCATTTATTAACATCTTATAAAACCAAACATCCACTTAGAGGTTAAGGTAACATGTCATACTAGGTTCAGAAAAATAAACATTTTTATAAACCAAAGTCCAAACACCGGATCAAATCATAACTAAAACACTTGGGCTTCTTTTAGACTACTCTTTGTTAAGTTAACACTAGCTAACACGTGTTACCAGCTTACCATGGGTTCAACAACACTGTTTTTCAGTTTGCAAAATTTGTTTCTAGGGAAAGAAAAGATTTACAACCAGTCATTTTCTTTTCACCTTCTGCATCATCGCGATCAAGCGATTTTGAAATGATCAAGCCTAGTTTCACCGAGTCGATGAGCATACGCATTCTTCTTGTATTCTGCCCAAGTGAAAGCTCTGTAGCGCGGCTCATTTTGCTTGAGTAGTTGGGGCGGGCAAGTGATTATTGCTTCCGGTGGAGGTGCACCAAAGAACACCAGTGACAATCTAGATCGGTCGGGTAATGTATTAGCCATGGCTCGATGTCTAACACTTACGAACCTTCCGTTAGTCATAGCCTACAAAAAAATGCAACCCCGATCGAGATGAAGTTATATGTCTTTAAACCTATATTATTCATTCATACCTCAAAGTGCATTTTGTAAAAAAGTAAATAGAGTTGTTATTATATGTAAAACTTTAATGTTCAAATTGTGTGGCATGTGTTATACTTTTGGTAAGCTGAGTAGTAATTTGTTAAAAAAGTTTAAATAAAAAAAGTATCAGTGTAAACAGATTCGTCATGTCAACTTTTATCATTGCTAATATTCGAGTAGTTTATGTTTTTGTCTGACAGGGTTTTCAGGCTTTTATCATATTCAGGTCAAAATAGTTATTCAGTTTATTGTCGGATTTGACCACTAACCCGTAAACACAGTTATTTGACTTTTAACACCCTTTATTCTCAATCAAACCTCGAAACCATGTATATTTCTTTCATACATTTCCTCCTTCCCGAGAGAATAATATAAAATTCCAACGTTAAAAGGTACTAATATTGTCACAACTCACAACCCAACTTGAATCTACACATCCTTATCCGCTTTAGGCCGCGTATAGGGTCATACACGCCGGATAGGAAGTCTGACAATAACAAATGTTGGGACGCATGTACTTCACTTGTCAGACCTATACGCCGTGTAATGAACCTATACGCAACGTATAGGGTCTGACAAGACATGTGACAGATGAACATTAATGATGCGTGGGATTTTGTGCACTCACCTATACGCGGCATTGAGGTGGGTGTTTAAATAATTTTGAGAGTGTGCTATTACCATTACCCTACTAAAAATTTCTTTTTTTTAACTAAATATTTAAATGTCTTTCTACTTTAATAAATCACCTATCTTTGACACCAAATATACGAGTCATATATGCCTTGTTGGTATAGCGTCTCTATATGATTTATATATTTGTATATTTATGTAAAAAAGAATATACAACTATATACAGAGTTGTCCATGAGAAACTTCAAAAAGAAAAAAAGAAAAATAAAAACTGTGGCAAGTATAAAAATGGGCCCCATTGAGCCATTTTCAAATGGGTTTAACTTTAAACTCTTAGGCTAATCTTGAATTGGTTTAAAGTCTACTAATGATTATTGATAAGTAAACAAGTAACGGGTTTAATTTAGGATGGGTTTCAGTGTTCGATGGACATAAAATAGATAAAATGTTTATATATGGTTTAAGTATTTAAAAACTATCTAGATTTTTATTTTAATATATATGATAAAAAAAAAAATAAGTGCCCTAGGGGAGACCGGGCCTAGGGTTGTCCCCCACCTGGCCTCCCCAAAAGCTGTCTCTGCTCGTATATTTATATATGAGTCGTATAATTCATGTAAAAAGATACACAACTTGTATATATGTATACGGTGTTGGGTTAATCTTGACGAGTAATAAATATGGGTTTTAAGCAGTAAAGGTTTTCTTTGTATTATTGAGACTTGAAACCCAACATACGAGTCATACAATTCATAAAAAAAGATATACAAGCCGTATATACTAATACATACAACTTGTATACTTGTCACCTTTGTTTTAAAATTCAATAACTACATAAAATATTAAATGGAATATGTACGAACGGTGCATGAAAAATAAATAAATAAAAAAAATTGTAGAAAGAAGTAAAGAGGTAGAAGCAAACACCTGCAAGACATCACCAATATTGACACAGAAAGCAAGTGGGTCAGGTTCAACAGGGACCCAAGTGTCATTTCCCAAGGATATCTGAAGGCCACCCACACCGTTGGATCTGAGGAGGGTCAAGATCTGAGGGTCAGAATGCTCTCCAAAGCCAATACCGGTAGTGCCACGTAGGAAGGAGGGTGACGTGTCACTGACAGGTGGATAGTGATTTAGCCTGAGTAAGGAGTCGCTGTCAGAGGTGTTGAGGAGATGGGTGAAGGATTGGTGTGGGACCCCCAACCCTGTGGCTATAAGTTCCAGTATCTTGCATGCCAAGTCCCGAACGCATTCTACATAACTACTCATTGCACTTCTGTCACACACAACAACTCTTGTCTTTTCATTTCAGTTCAAAACAATACATACATACATACATACATGCACTTATTGTTTTCCTATCTATAAAAACATTGTCCTAAAATCGTTTTTATAACTTCTGTTATCTACTATGATACTATTTCTAACTACTCTTTAGAGTATATTTATTGCGATTCTTAATATACTATTGATTTTAATTTGAGTATGCTTACCAGCTTATGTGGTATACTATTGATACATAAACACTATAAAGCATGTGGTTTAGAACAATGTTATGTTAAGAACTGTAAGAAATGCAATAGGACTAGTGCCCTCCATAATGAGTATTTGATCTTTTATTGTCAATTCATAACTATGTCTAGAGTGTGATACTTATTTCTTAATTCCCATAATCAATTACAAGAGGATGGCAGGTAAACGGGATTAAAAATAAAACCTTGATTATTGGAGGGAAAATCACTATGCACGACATTTTGCATTGATCCAGGAATCGGATTGCCTCAGGGGCAAGAGATCCAATTTCGAAAAGAACGTATAAATTCATATTGTATGTGAAATAATGCATGTAGACAAAATTCTACTAAGTACTATGATCATAGATTTTAAAAATAAATTTAAACATATTTCAATTTCAATACATGTAATTTGTTCAGTTTATATAAAAATAAGTACTGCCTAGCTTAAAAGGTTGCTAATAGTTTTTAGCATAGTACTAGTGTTTTGAAACCAATGTTTGTCTATGTGTGTGTGCGGCCTATACAAGTTTAATCAAAAAGTAAATTGTTTTTCTTCTTAACACTGGTTTCTAAATTGAACACTAATTCTTTGTTAATTTATTTATAATTAAGATGAAATAAGTAAAGTGATAACTTTTTCTGAATAGCTTTACATAAAGAAAAAAAATATTTGTTTAAGATGAAATAAGTAAAGGCTGGGTAGAGACAGTTGACTTGAGTTGAAAAGTGAAAACCAAACAGCTCACAATTTCTGATACTGACATATTTTATCCTACCTAATTTCCACCCTTTTTAGTTTTTTCTGCGTCTACCCGTGATTTTCTTTTTATTTCTTTTTTTGGTAAAACAAAATTACTATTCAATTTACCAAATCAATGTTTTCTTCTCATAGAAATTAACGATGATAATTTCTTTTTATAAATAGATAAATACTTTGTAGCTTCTCCGTGTGATGAGGAGGATATCGGTTTTGTAGGTATTGGTTCACCTCGTTATGGTAGCATAACATATTTGAACAAAACATCGTATTCAAAAAATTTATGTTGGAATGTTGAGAAAATGTCAATTTAAAAATGTTATACCTATATAGCATTATTAAAAATATGAATAGAAAAATAAAAATTGATGGGTTAAACAGTTAAATTAAACTAAATAATATTTGTATTAAAGTTATTAGTAGTCTATGCAAATTATTATTAAGATAAAATTTTGATTTAAATGATCACTAATAAATAATAAGGGTGGTGAGTCTCACAATGCTAGAATTGGTTGCAAATTGTAAGTCACTGTTCAAAAATAATAGCAATAAGGGTGATTTTTCGTTATTCAATTGAGATTAGAGTACTAGATCTTAATTAGATTTAGCAACTTTTTTTAACGGCCAAATATTTGTCATCTATACGATTTGAACCTTTCATCATTTAAAAAGACAAAGTCTTAGTCAACACTTTATAATAACACCAGGCCAAAAACCCTTTGTTAAATTTAGCAATGTTAGTAACACAATAAAGATACTCCAGTGTTCCGTGAGTGATTCCAATTTGTTGGCCGTTTAAAAAAAAAGTAACACAATAAAGAAGAGATAAATACGGTAGTAAATAAATAAATTTTGGAATGATAATTTATAGCAAAATAAGCTACACAACTTTCTTAAATCTACTTTTCATAGTAAAAAACGTCTGAGTTATTACATAATTTGTTAAATGATTTAAAGTATGTGTGTATATACATGTATAAAATTTAGTAAATCGACAATAAAGTGTGTTATTAAACTTAGGCTAAGTATCCTGTGGAAATCTTTTTGAGTTGTGGAAACTCGTGGAAACCCTATGTAACAACATTATTTTTTCCTAATTTTTTTAGGATAGCTTGTATACTTAATTTGATGAGTTTCGGCCAAAAAAATTAAAAAAGCGCCGAGTAGATTTTAAAAAAAAAAAAATTATTTAACATGTTTGTTACATATGTAACAATGCTGACGTATGATAAATCCGAGTTTGTGTAACACATGTGTAACAAAATTATCTACTCGGCGTTTTTTTTATTTTTTTGCCGAAACTAATAAAATTGAATATAAAAGCTATGCTGAAAAAATCAGGAAAAAATAATGGTTTTACATGGGGTTTCCACGGGTTTCCACAACTCAAGGGGGTTTCTAATATAACCCAACCCATTAAACTTATATACAATTTCAATTATAAAAGTTTGGAAATTGGAGGTAATATGATTTTATAAGCAGGGTTGTATAAACAACGCATATCTTTTTTTTTTTTTTTTTTATCTTGGGTTAACGAAAATTACTTATTATTTCATTTTTGTAACATCTTAGAGTCCTAGCTAGTTACTCTACTTCTCATGCATTATGCATAGTTAATGCAATTCGTATACACTGAATTGCAAGTATTTAGAGTAAACAATTATCATATTTCTCTTAATACTTTGGTTTGCTACAAAATAATCATTCTTTAAGTAAAACTTATCGATTTTTCAAAATATACAGAATTATAAGTAAAACAAAAATTAAAATACGCTGATTGTAAATTATTATTTATAAGGTCATGCTTGTTTTTTATATGTTTCCATTGTGGGTTGTGTTTTTTTCTTTTTCTTTAGCAAACTTACTAGTAAAATCTATTCTAAAATCCACCTATCGTATATTTTATCAGACAAAACTATGTTAAGTCAAGAGGCCATCGCCGATATTCCGTTGTGTGTGTTGTTTGGTGAGACTCTTTATAAACCATTTAAAAATAATAAATATAATTTAAACAAAATGGTCAATATTTCAACGACACAGTCTTAGGAATAAGACCATGACGCAGTCTTAGGAAGAATAAGATTTTTTTTTTCATCTTTAATTCATGTTTCATTCCAGGGATAAAAAAAATTACATCAATAATAATAATAATAATAATAATAATAATAATAATAATAATAATAATAATAATAATAATAATAATAATAATAATAATAATAACAATTACTGTATTATTATTATTATTGTAGTATAAATGTATAATAATATGAGTTGTTAAAATACCTGAATAAGTTTGATGTGTTAATGATGGAGTCTTGATTGGTTTGAAGAATAAGATATTCAAGCTCTCCTTGATCACCACTAAGACCAATGTTCTTGCAGCCATAGCCAAATGGGTTGGCGGATCCGACCCGTATCTTATCTGATAATGGTTTATCAAAGAAGTCAAAACCTTGGTCTTCCATTTTCTTGATAATGTGATGAGGAACACCATGGTTGATGACCTTGAAGAAACCATATTCTTCACAAGCCTTTACAATCAGCTTTGCTACTTTAGATTTCTTCCATGAAAGATCAATCACTGGAATCTTCAGTTCTTGAATTTTTTCTATCCGAATTGGATTAACTTCGGTTGATGCCACCATTTTAATATTTTGATGGAGAGAGGTAGAGATAGGAATGTAGTAGAACTGTTGGAACATGTTTCTATATATATTGGAGGATCATGTCGTGAAAAGAATATTTTGAAAACCAAGTGTAAAAACCTTAAAATACTAATTAATTTTTATTAAAAAGTTATTATATATGTCGTGAAAAGAACATTTGGCTAGCGGGTTGGTCCGCACGATGCGACGGGTGACACCGAGCCTCGTTTAGAGAGGGTGTTTTTGGTTACTTGCACCAGATCGCACGTTTTATAACAAACCGTAAGGACTAAGGAGCGTCAAATTTGATTGTTTCTTATAGGTATTTTATTTATAAGCTTCATTATATTTATTTAGTTTTATATAAAGCTACTAATGAATAAATGGTTATGTACCCATTCAAATACCCATGTTAATTTCATGATTAACTTATTGATTTAATATTTATATTAACTTACTCATCAAATTAATATTTATGTTCAAGTATTACAACATTCAATTGGGTATTTATGGTGTTTATGAAAAAAAACTAATTCGGAGCTTCTCTTTCCCACGTCATACCCGTTCAGAAAAAAATAAAAAAATAAAAAAAACACATCTAAAAAACGCTACTGCACATGTGTAGTATAACCCAAAAGCCTAAACCCCCCACCCCCAACTTACCCCCACCCACCCCCACCCTAACCAAAAAACCTAAATCGCTTACCCAAAACCCTAAACCGCCCATCCACCCCCCACCCAAAAACCTAAACCCACCCCACCCACCGCCTACCAAAAACCTAAGCCCCACTCGCCACAACCAAAAACCTAACCCCCACCAAAAAACCTAACCCCTACCCAAAAACCTAAACCCACCCTACCTACCCCCACCCCACCCCCAAAAACCTAAACCTTACAAGCTAAACTTAAAAAAACTAACCCTAAAAGCTAAACTAAACCCAAAAACTAAACCCTAAAGCTAACCGGACATTTACTACACACGTGCATTAGAAGTCGCCTATTTTTTTTATTTTATTTTCTGAACGGGGATGACGTGGGAAAGAGAAGCTCCGAACTAGATTTTTGGTTTTTGACTTAAATTTTGAGTTATGATTTTTTTTTTATTTTTTTCTTAATTTAAGTAGGAGTTCTCGAGTTCTCTCCCTAACTATGAGTTCTCAATTGAACTTTCCCCTATATATATATGGGATGGTTAGAATAAAAACCTACTCAAATTGAATAAACCTTGTAAACTTTTTCATAGCCATTGATCAATGGTGTAGCTTTGATGGTTGTTATTATTTAAGGGAAGGACAAAAAAGTACGAGAGAGGGTATGAGAAGGGTAGATAGGTAATTTATCTTTCTTTCACTCTCCTTCAATCAATCATCTCTTTCTCTCTCATATTTTTTTCTTTACAAAAATCAGATTTTTAATGATTGAAAAAAAACTATTTTATTTATTAAAATAAAACAGAATCAGATTCATATTATTGTTCCAGCACCAGCGCTGTTACGTACGTAAAAACCGTCACGACAGTTTCATATTAATTTAAAAAAATGCTGCTTTGTTAAGTTTTTATTAGACCATGTTATTTTTTTGTTTTATTTTACCAGTACCAGTAATGTTACATACGTAAATAAACGTGTCGCTAGTTCATATTATTTAAAAAATTAGGCTTATTAATTTTTTTATTAGACCATGTTTTTTTTGGTTTTATTGTACCAACAGCAGAGTTGTTGCATACGTAACAAAAGGTCCAATTGATTTTTTTTTTATATTCACTACTTTTTAAAATAAAAAAAAACATAATAATATATGAAAAGTTACATGTTAAACGTACATTTTTCACGTCTTAACATACGCATCAACCAGTGTATCTTAGTAACTATTGTACTCATATATAAAATTAAGCTTCATCTGACAAGACGAATTAATATATTACAGTGAATCTGTTGTAGGGTTGTAACATATGTTAAAATTCATCAGCCGACATCATATTGTTAAGTAATGGTGCATTGCATTGCTATACAAAAACTTACAATAACCATACTTCTCAAAAAAAGCCATACATCATATGGTTAAGATTCATCAGCCGACATCATAGTGTTAAAGATTCATACACTGCCCTTTGGCATCCAATAACCATACTTGTCATAAAAGCCAATTCTTCATACGTAATATGTACACCCCGACATCCTCCATTGCAACCAACAGTAGAAGAGGGCATCCAATAACCATACTTGGCATAAAAAGCCTACTGTTCCTCCGTATAACCTATACCCTCCCATTCTGCCCTAATACGCCCACCTTCCTGCGATGCTGGTTTCATCAAGTCAGGTTCATATGGTTCTTCATATTCAGCCCCTGGGTCTGATTCGTAACCGGCAGCCCATTCAGGTGTGTAAATGACATCATGCAAATCAACCTCCGGTGTCATAAAGTCTTTTGGTGGCGGATATTCTTCGTAAAAAACGTAATCAAATGCCGCATTCCATGTAACATCGCGTTATTTTTACTTTTACATGTATTTTAAATTCTATATTTAACAAATTCCAGGTACGCTCTTATTCGTTTCTTTTATGTTAGTCCTACCAACTCATGACGAGTCGTCATTATAATTTACCCTATTCAATTTAGGCACTATTACAAGAAGCTCATTTAGTTAAGATCTTAATATATATTTATTAATAAAACATATATATATATATATATATATATATATATATATATATATATAATAGTACTTAAAAAAAACAAAGCAAAATATGAAAATTTGAAGTTTGACTTTATGTAACAATAACATAATATGAAAAATTTTTTGGCCGTACGTTTTTTTTAATCAAATTATGATTTTATTTTAAAGATATATTTACCACTTAATTAACTTCTAACCACCCTAATTAATTCATTAAATACCCAACCCCTTCACCCCAACTATAAATACACCACTCCCTACCCATTCTAACACTTGCTCAATCCTAAATCCTCTCTAAATCTCCAAATCTCTCAAGAATTCTCTAAAAAATAAGTGAGTTTCTCACTTCACCTTCAACCTCTCTTCTACTTTCTTCACTCTCCTCTTCTTCAAACCCTTTGAGGAAACCTCTAAGACCTCTCTCCTATTTGCCATGGCGAATAAACATGAGTAGGGCACCAATTTGAGGCCTCAAATGTGGTCATCTTCTATTATCTTTTATGCACTAGGTTGTTAATAATACCAACCAAGTTCACCAACAACTCAATGATGGAGGGACTTGTGTTATGGTTCATGGTTGACAAAAGGAAGGCCAAGGCTCATCCAAGCTAAGTCACCATACCCTACTTCCTAAGTTATATTATATAAATACTAAATTATATAAACTCTACTAATCTAATAACTCAGAAAGGTTTGTGGATACATCCCTACCTTACCAATGCTTGACTCTCATAACCATCCGAATCACCTCTATGGTGGTTTGTGTTTTGGTTCGCCTAAAAGGCTTGCTTGACTCTTATGACCATCCGAATCACCTTCATGGTGGTTTGTGTTTTGGTTCGCCTAAAAGGCTTGCTTGACTCTCTTGAATCTATAACCTAAACTCGAATCTAAGACCCGTTATTTTTTTAATTCTAGTTAACCAAGGCTAAGGAACTAATCTTCCAAGACTCATTCTTTTGGAACCTTGCTAAACGCACCCAAAGGTGAGTTCATACTTCTCCCCCTTTTATCCTTTATTCTTTGGGGCTCAACATGTATCACTATCAAAACTCAAACGATTTTGAACTCTGCAATCTATTATGCTTAGTCTAAAGTCTATCATATTCTAAATTCTATCATGCGCAATCTAAAGTCTATTATATGCTTGTACGCTATGCTATGTAGAATTATTTACTCTAACATACAAATGTTCATATAGTTGACAACCCACCTTGCATGTATAGCGCTATAGGATTGGCTATCCGCCCCCTACATGGGTCATGTTAAGCAAAATTCTTCGTGGCTAGTCGCCGTTTGTATGGTTCTCTTGCATATGCCTATAAGCAAAACTTTATTATACTATGTATGTATGTCAAAACTAGTATGCTCACCAATGCTTTATGTGTTGACAGATATTTTATACATGTTGCAGGATATATTTGTTGCAGAACATTCAAGAAAACTACTTAGGATTGGACATAGAAACTCACTCTAGTTCAAGTTATCATATTCTTGTTGTTGTATTTTTCGTTATTTGAACTACTTGTATTTCTATTTTTAGACAATAAATGAAATTCTATCTTAAAACTATATTGTCACAAAATCTAGTGTCATGAAGTCTTTGAACAATCTACCACTAAGTCTCGCCCCGATGTATTCCGCCATCGGTTGGGGTGTGACAGATTGGTATCAGAGCCATGACTATAGGGAATTAGGAAAAATTGCCATGTTTGACCTAGACTATAGTTAAGAGCCTTTTTGACCTTTCCTTTTATCATGCTTAATATACTTGTTCTTCCTATCTTACTTCTACTCTATCCTTTTGGACTTTTAAAATTACCTTCCTATTTGGTGGATTACTCTACACTCGAAGACATTCGTATACCACAAACGAAAGGAAATCACCGAAATAGGCGTGAAACCCTCACTTTGGTGACAACTTTCAATCCGCGTTATTCTTTTTGTGTTTTTTTGAAACTACACCAAGATAGGCGTGAATTCCTTACCTTGGTGGAAATTTCACAACTTCTCGTTCTAGTGGAAACTTACCAATTGAGTATTGGAATTAATTTTCCTACCTCGTTGGACAAGTTTAAAAACCACACTAAAAGAAACGACCTCGCTAAGATAGGAGTGAAATCCACAACTTAGCGACTAGTTTCAATCCTTGATATTTTTTCTTTTTAAATCTCGCCAAAGTCTCAAATTTACTAATGACAAGAAACATGTAGTAACTGGAAGGGTGAATACCGTTAACCGCAAGTTCGGCGAGAGTATTTCCACCTATTAGGCCAAAGCATGTTTTCAAACTCAAAGGTAAATTCGAACCACTTTGGTTAGTCTTAGTTCCGTTCCAGAACACTCCAATTGCTTGCTTAAAACAAGCCTCTCATTTTATGTTAATATTATTTTCAATGTTGTTTTCATGCTATGTTTTCACTACATATATTCGATTTTTTTTTCTACTCGCATACAATCTCAAGACTCGCATTTACAATCTACTCTCGCGATCTCCAAACAATACTAATAATCGCAACCAACATAAATCAAAACTCCTTTATGTTAACTAAGTGCACTATACTTGCTTATACATATGTGTTACGCTATTTGAACAATGTGAAACTTGCGTCCTATACGTGTAACTTGAACTTGCATACTAAATCTATGAGAACAATTTGAGCTTATGTATTCTGTTTATCTAAAGTTTACATCTATCCTACCCACAAGCTTTTCAATGTTAACCAAAATGCTAGCAACTTAATTTTTAAATTCAAAAGACGTATTATTTACAAACACTTATGCAAATTTCTTATGCGTAATCCTCGTAGATGTCTTCCCATCTCAACAACATCGACCTCAACCAACTGGCGAGTCTTATTGCCCAAGAACTAGTCAAGATTCTCCCTAACCTAGAAACACCAACAAACCCGATTCCAAACCCCGGCGATACCATCCAGGACAACACAATCCATGTAGATACTAAAATCTCCTACCCATACCCTTACCAAACAAACGAAAAAGGGTGGCCGAAAATGCAAAAACCTCAAACGAAACCACACTTCGACAACTCCTACAACACCAAAACATAACAAAAAGCGATACCATGGAACCTTTCCGAAATGCAACAGTTGCAAATTTCATCATCCCACCTCCTCACCATGCCGCATATGTGCCAACTGTGGCATATATGGTCATTTAGCCAAAACATGTCGCCACACCACTAAACCACAATCCGAACAACCTACTAGTACCACCTCATTTGCCGAAGACAATGGATGGATGTGCTTCGAGTGCAACGACCCAACTCATGAGCGTGACCAATGCCCAAGACTTGCCTTGGTAATCTACAATACTGAAGGACCCATTCACCACACCAAAGAAGACTGATTTTTCTTTCCTTTAAAATATGAAAATTTCTTTATGTAATGTTTTCAAGATTGTTACTTCAAATGTGAAATTTCCTTATGAATAATAAAATACTATTGTTATTCAAGCTTACAATCACCATTTATCGGCAAAATTTAAACAATGCAAAATCAATTTTCTCCGCACGCACAATATTTTTCAAAACGGTTGAACAAAATTCTTCCTACTATTTCTAGAGGATGCCTATTCTTCTATAAAATCCTCACTTTCAAATCATTAACAAATGTGTGCGCCGAGTCGGTATGACAAACAAAATTTTGGATGATAAAAGTGTTTGAAATAGATTTTTCTTTGTAAACAGGACTTGCGAGCAAGTACGCTAAATCAAATAATCTTAGTCTCAAGACCTTTTGAAATTCTATCACGAGTCAAAATAATCATCAACGCCAAACTAGGATTGTCAATAAACTATTTTCCTCGTTAATAAAATGAATTTTTCATAAAACAAACAACCATTTTAGATAAGACTTCTACACTAAACCTTCCTCACTACAATTAAATTCGCCATTCATTAGCATACAATGGGCTAAATTCATATACCACCACACTTGACCCTTAGACTTGAAAAGCTAAAATCCCTCGTGGACTCATAAACTTGATTTGTAATAAACCTAAATTCTATGTCGTCCAAAGTCAAAACGTTTTCCCCATTTCAATAGGAACCTAATTGTCCACTCTTTTGTTTTCCTTGCTATTATACATCTTAACGTAACCACATATACACAAACCTACACCTTTACGCCATGATACCATATACCTCCGCCAAAAACTCGTACGCACCACAACATCAAAAACTTGCTTAAATGCCTTTCCATTTTATGTGTTACATGTCACGTTACTTGCTATGTTTACAACATTAAAACTGTTTAAATGTCTTAGTTTAATTTCTTGTCCTTTGTGTGTAAGTATTTTTGTTCACTAGCGACCCACACATGACGAAGGCAAAATTATTTGGACCATACGACAACTGGACTAATTACGGGTGCACACGTAATTACGATAATTGGCCGCATGGAAAACATAACGAGCCCTAGTGTGTGTAATCTAACATGACTCGAATAACAACGCGGATGGAGTATGATAACGACATGGTACGCCCTACAACGTAAATGTCCTGTCATGCTACCAAAAGTAGAGTTATTCGCGCCATGAGAAGTTGGGTTTCGAATTAAAATTTTAATCAACATGTACATTATTTGTTTTCGGTAATACCACTTAAATTGTAGTTCACTAGTCTAAATATGTTTGTATCACTTATCCCTTAGGCATACCATAACTTTGTTTGAACCACACTCTTTACTATGTAACATCATCCATGCTATGAATAATCTATGCTTGCAATCTACATCAAACTCCACTCTTTCCTCATGCGTTCCTTGCTTAATCATCAATCCTTCGTTTTCAAAAGTCGCTTTCAAAGGCCCGTAAACTTTGGCCTGATACTCTAAAAGCTCTTATACAACTAAAACAAGATTTTCCCTCACTCTCTCATACCTCCTTGACTAACTATATGCCGGATTTCCAAAACTAAATAACAACTACTTATTTCGCCAAAATATTGTTTCCATATAGTCCAATTTCTCGTTTACTTAATCCCCTCTACAAGTTTTCTAACTAAAAGTTTCGACCTCGTGCAAACCAAATAACTAGTACTAACTACTACTCATTCCCACATCTAGTCACTCATTATACTCATGTTTTTACTATCACACCCACTTACCCAAGACACTTATTCTGCAAGCCAACAATTTCTACTAATTCATACTCCCTCCGTCCCATTAGAAGTGTCTTGGTTTGAAAAACACAAAGTTTTAGGCATATTAAATGATTGTTTTTTTGCTTGCCATATGACAATAATACCCTTGTCATATGTGGGCCCATCATATTCTTTGTTTATTTTAGTTGTATTTTTAAGGGTAACTTTGGAAATTGGCTTAAAATTTTTGAAAGTGGACACATGAAATGGGACAAATAAAAAAAGGAATATGGACACTTCTAATGGGACGGAGGGAGTATATGATATACCGTATAACTACCTATTTTACCAAAATTTCTATATAATGTACGATATACTTAACTACCTTCAATTTTCACTATTTTGTACGTACAAGTATCTATTTTCCCAAAGATTTCTATATGTTATACAAATATACTTACTTACCTTCACAAGGTTTTCGTTTTTTTTCATACGGTATACTTACTATTGCTACTTCATATACACTATGAAGATGCTTATTTTCCAAAAACTTTTTATCATTTTATGTATATATTATACTAGATATTTACTATTCTTCAAATTGCTGCGTATACAAACCTATTTATACATACCCCTTATTTCACTATTTACAAAATGCTTACGTCGGTTAAGTTCTCAAATTTCTACCTACGACCTTGGGTTAAAATTTTAAAAGTACTTCTCTTACGAGCATAATTATCGCACAAATGACTAGATACCGTATTCGCTTTAAACATAATGAACTAACAAGCTTTGTTCTCATATCAAACCACTTACCTATATTTCAAAGGTTGACACTTAATTAAACTTCGAGACGAAATTTCCTAAAGTAGGGGAGACTGTAACATCGCGTTATTTTTACTTTTACATGTATTTTAAATTCTATATTTAACAAATTCCAGGTTCGCCCTTATACGTTTCTTTTATGTTAGTCCTACCAACTCATGACGAGTCGTCATTATAATTTACCCTATTCAATTTAGGCACTATTACAAGAAGCTCATTTAGTTAAGATCTTAATATATATTTATTAATAAAACATATATATATATATAATAGTACTTAAAAAAAAACAAAGCAAAATATGAAAAATTTTTTGGCCGTACGTTTTTTTTAATCAAATTATGATTTTATTTTAAAGATATATTTACCACTTAATTAACTTCTAACCACCCTAATTAATTCATTAAATACCCAACCCCTTCACCCCAACTATAAATACACCACTCCCTACCCATTCTAACACTTGCTCAATCCTAAATCCTCTCTAAATCTCCAAATCTCTCAAGAATTCTCTCAAAAATAAGTGAGTTTCTCACTTCACCTTCAACCTCTCTTCTACTTTCTTCACTCCCCTCTTCTTCAAACCCTTTGAGGAAACCTCTAAGACCTCTCTCCTATTTGCCATGGCGAATAAACATGAGTAGGGCACCAATTTGAGGCCTCAAATGTGGTCATCTTCTATTATCTTTTATGCACTAGGTTGTTAATAATACCAACCAAGTTCACCAACAACTCAATGATGGAGGGACTTGTGTTATGGTTCATGGTTGACAAAAGGAAGGCCAAGGCTCATCCAAGCTAAGTCACCATACCCTACTTCCTAAGTTATATTATATAAATACTAAATTATATAAACTCTACTAATCTAATAACTCCATAAAGGTTTGTGGATACATCCCTACCTTACCAATGCTTGACTCTCATAACCATCCGAATCACCTCTATGGTGGTTTGTGTTTTGGTTCGCCTAAAAGGCTTGCTTGACTCTTATGACCATCCGAATCACCTTCATGGTGGTTTGTGTTTTGGTTCGCCTAAAAGGCTTGCTTGACTCTCTTGAATCTATAACCTAAACTCGAATCTAAGACCCGTTATTTTTTTTAATTCTAGTTAACCAAGGCTAAGGAACTAATCTTCCAAGACTCATTCTTTTGGAACCTTGCTAAACGCACCCAAATGTGAGTTCATACTTCTCCCCCTTTTATCCTTTATTCTTTGGGGCTCAACATGTATCACTATCAAAACTCAAACGATTTTGAACTCTACAATCTATTATGCTTAGTCTAAAGTCTATCATATTCTAAATTCTATCATGCGCAATCTAAAGTCTATTATATGCTTGTACGCTATACTATGTAGAATTATTTACTCTAACATACGAATGTTCATATAGTTGACAACCCACCTTGCATGTATAGCGCTATAGGATTGGCTATCCGCCCCCTACATGGGTCATGTTAAGCAAAATTCTTCGTGGCTAGTCGCCGTTTGTATGGTTCTCTTGCATATGCCTATAAGCAAAACTTTATTATACTATGTATGTATGTCAAAACTAGTATGCTCACCAATGCTTTATGTGTTGACGGATATTTTATACATGTTGCAGGAAATATTTGTTGCAGGACATTCAAGAAAACTACTTAGGATTGGACATAGAAACTCACTCTAGTTCAAGTTATCATATTCTTGTTGTATTTTTCGTTATTTGAACTACTTGTATTTCTATTTTTAGACAATAAATGAAATTCTATCTTAAAACTATATTGTCACAAAATCTAGTGTCATGAAGTCTTTGAACAATCTACCACTAAGTCTCGCCCCGATGTATTCCGCCATCGGTTGGGGTGTGACATTCCAATCGAAATCTTCGTCGCTTACAAACCCATCGTCCGCCTGCTCTAGGGGTATAACCGGTTATAGGGGCGGGATGACCGGGGCAACAGGGTGTTGGGGTTTACGTTCGGCTACAACAGGAGGGATATCCAGTTCAACGGGTGGTGGTGGTTCAGGTGCAATTGCCATGTCCAGTTCATTTTGAGGTGGCTCGTGTACGATTGGGATGAGATGGTGACGTGGCTCAAGAACCTCCCAAGGGGGAGTGCTGGGGATGGAATTCATGCTTTGACTAAAATAGGACCTGTAACATATGTTATAACAGAGTAAATGTTGACATTTTTAATATGAAACAGAAAAAAACCTATTGTAACATGCGGAAAACAGCTTATTTAATATATAATAATGAGCCATAATAAAACATACATTTTCTGTTAAAAACCTATAGGTAACAAAAAAAACTCATAGATGAGAAAACACAAAAAAAAAATACACAGACATGCTGCAAAAAACACGAGTGTTACGTGTGTAACAGGCGTTGTTGTCTACAAATACAGACAAACCTTTGTAGTCTGCAAACATCATACATTTTTTACTGCATACAACACACGTAACACCCTAACTAAACACAGAGATGCTATGAACACAGAGAAAACACCCTAAGTAAACATAGAAGTGATACGAATATATAGACGAGAAAACACCCTAACTAAACACAGAGATGCTACGAACATACAACACAAAAAGAAAAGTCAGTCTGAAAAAAAATAACAACACATTTTCTGTGTTTAGTTATAGATGAGAAAACACAAAAACAGACATTTTCTGTTAAAAACATATAGGTAACAAAAAAAACTCCTAGATGAGAAAACACTAAAAAAAAAAAAAACACAGACATGCTGCAAAAAACATGAGTGTTACGTGTGTAACAGGTGTTTTTGTCTGCAAACACATACAAACTTTTGTAGTTTGCAAACATCATACATTTTGACTGAATACAACACACTTTGACTGCAAACAGATATGCTACACGCGTAACACCCTAACTAAACACATAGGTGATACGAACATATAGACGAGAAAACACCCTAACTAAACACATAGATGCTAAGAACATACAAAACGAAAAGAAAAGTCATTTTCGATGTTTAACATATATAAGAAATCACCCCAAAAAACAGAGATGCTAGCAATTTTATGTTCATTCTATTTAGCACACAAAACAAAAATTACACAAAACCATACCTAATGGTTCTAGTAACACAAAAAAACAACAAAATATATTAAACCACCTAACCTCCACACCCCCCCCCCAAAAAAAAAAGGGTGCCACCAAAAACAGGGCTGGAGCAAAAAAAAAACAGCTGTTTCCCTCGGAAAAATCATTATGAAAAAACAAAACATTTTATGTTCAATCTATGATCATTTTTTAACAAATATCCACAAATTGTTTCAAAAATAAAAAACTAGAAACAGATACCCTAGGAATAACCCTAAAAAAATTAACCTGAAAATAAAAAAATAAAAAAGGGATAACCGGTAGGGGTGACAGGGACGATGGCGACGATGATGAATCGTTAAGTGGTGGGCTTCGATGATGATGCTACTATTGTCATGAATGCAACGACGGTCCTCTTTCGATGAATGGAACGACTGTGCTCGGTGGTGGTGTAATTACAGAGAGACGGTGATGACGGTGTCTGGGTGGTTTCTGGGGTGGTTCGGTGGCGGGGTGGTTGCTGGGGTGGTTCGGTGGTGGTGTAATTACAGAGAGAGGGGTAAGAGAAGAGGGAATTCAGGATACTCAAAATTTGAAAAATGGAGAGAGAAAGACTACTTATATACTCCACCTTGTGTGAGGGTGTGGTAAAATTACAAATATAACCTTTGTTTAATAAAATATCATTTAACTTCATAGGCTATGTGGAGCTTTTTGGACCACAAGATGGGTTTCTGGGGGTTTCTTCAAAATTTTGGGTTTCTTCTAGATACTTACCCTATATATATAATGGATAACGGATAACATAAGCTTGTTAGCATCCATAATCTTGTTACTTACCCTCTCCTAACCATTTCTATATAAAATATATAGGTAATGGAGGCCTAACAAGCTCAGATTGTTTGATTTTGATCCTGGAACCCTAGACCTTTAAATTGGACATTAATAAGACCTGTTTTTGGACAATTGATGACACACAAACCATTTTTTATGGTTTTAGGGGGAGAAAATTCCAAAATCTATGATTTAAACACACTAATTAATCAGTTTGATTGTTTGAGTTTATAAAACCCTAGTTTTTAATGAAAAACCAACAAAAACAGTTTGTTTGTTAAAATTGATGTTTGATAGATGTTAGTCGGTCATTGTAGGACTCAAACAAACCAAAATGTGATGTTAATCTTAACTGATTTGAACTTTGGCAATTTTGAATTCAAACAGTCAGATTCGACCAACTTGACAGGGTCGAATGAGACTTTGACAGGTCGAAAGAAGCCTGAGAAGGTCGAATGTGATTGTTGGAGGGTCGAAGGTGGATTTTAGGTCGAATGAACATTTTGTTTCTATAATTTTCTCATTCGAACCTGTTTTCCTCATTCAAACCACTTATTTTTCTTCATTCGAACCACCGTATGGGTCGAAGGAAGGATTTTTGACCAAAATTCAAATTTTGTCCAATTTTGATAAATTTCATGTTTATTGTTTTGCAGTTTTCAATGGCTGAACAACAAAATCCTGAGAAAGAAGTTGCTGTGCAAGAGAAACCAGTTGAAAAATCCAAAGAGAAAGAATTATTATTTAAAGAAGCACACAACTGTTGTGTATTTATAGGAGAAGTCAAGCAACATGTAGAATTTGCTGGAATTGTGGATTTCTTGAGAAGAAACTGTAGATGCATGTTTTGCGACTAATGATTTGGATTGTGCTTTAACATATGTTAGTTGATATTCAGAAGGGGCGAAGGTGAGTTCATGTGGGCGAATGTGTGTTTGTAATGGGCGAAGGAAGATTAATCTGGGCGAATGTGGATACAGACAGAAGAATGTTTATATTCGTACCAAGTAACTGGGCGAATGTGGACTTTGTCCACATTCGCACCATGCAAACGGGCGAATGTGCAGTCAGTATATATATGTTTTGGTCATTTTGAATGTTAGAATAGTTATTGAGAGTGTGTGTTTTGTGGTCAGGTTTCTCTCTAGATTGAAAGTGTGTTAAGTTGATTTAGATTAACTTGTAAGGTCATTGTAAACATATTTTGAACAAGTTATCTATAAAAATGGTGATTGAAAAGGTATTATCCGTGTTGTGGTTTGCGTATTATCATTTTGTTCAGTTCTAGGGTTTCCGCAACTGGAATTGTGACTTGTATGATCATAATATCCCGTTTTAGCTAAAATTCTTCATCTACAAAGTGGTATCAGAGCTATACGGATCATACAACAACAAAATTGATAATATCAGAGCTGATTTGGACTTAATTTTGATCAAACTTCATCTGTTTTTGATTGAAAATGGTTTTTGATAGATTTTGAAGGTTTTTGATTTGAATTCGTGGTTAAAATCAAGTTTTCCAAGAATTAAAGTTGTTCCAAATCAATTCCGAATCATAACCTGATTAAGAACATCAAAATCCACAAACTTTTGAAAATCTCAGATCAAAATAACCGTTTTTCAAAGTGTAACCGTTTTTCAAAGATGAATGGGTCGAATCTAGAGAGAGTGGGCGAACCTGGACCATTTTAGGGCGAACCTGAGCTGTTTTTGGACGAACGTAGCTTATTTCAGGTCGAACCTAGGATTGTTGTGTTGATTTTTCCACATTCGGGTCTATTATTTCACCTTCGGTTTTACGGGCGGGCGAATGTGGAATTTGAGTGGACGAAAGTAGATATTTTTGGACGAACGTGGAAAGTGTTAGGTGTGTTTCTACATTCTGGTTATTGTTCTACATTCGGGTGAACAGAAGTGGACGAAAGTAGGCATTTTTGGGCGAAAGTAGATCCAGAAGGGCGAAAGTAGAAAGGATTTTGGGAAATTTTCTAAGTTTGGTGAATCTCGAAGTTCGTGAACATCATGTGGAATTTTCCAACTACACCGAGACCAGCAACGACACAACAATAGCAGCAAGTGACTATGGACCCATGGACAGTGGCAGCCCAGAAATCAAACATTCAGTCTTCGCAACCGATCAATTACTTAGCGATGACTAGTTCGATGCCTCAGAGTGTTGCATCTTCGCCACAACAACCTGTGACAGACTATTGGGGAGTAGCAGCGGCGGTGGTAAATACTCAAACTACCAATGCTATTTCTACGTTAATAAATGACTTACCTTCAGGTAGCGGGAATCAGCCACCCAAGCTAATGGAGATGCATGAGTATAACCAGTGGCAGAAGAAATTCAAGATTCATCTGGAAGGCATGGGGTTGGAAGGAACAGAGGCGTGGCAGATGATAGCAAAAGGTTATGTTGCACCAATTCTGGAGAACACCGGTGAACCTGTTCCTTTGGAAAGTTTGACGGACGATGAGAAGAAGAAATTTGCTGTGGAAAAGTAAGCATACTCTCAGTTAACTCAGGCGATCACAAACGATTTGCTACATCAGTTTGGGTTGTGCACTACTTCGAAGCAGTTATGGGATGTGCTAAAGAATCGTCATGATGGTAATGAAAAGACGAGAAGGTTGAGGATGGAGGAGTTGAGAAAAGAATTTGAGAACTTCACTTATGTCGGGAACGAGACATTAAAAGAGTTGACTCCTAGATATTGTCATTTACTAACTGAATTGTCTAGTTATGATATACAGATTCCTATGACAGATCTGGTGGACAAGTTTGCAGATGCATTACCACCGTACTGGGATCAACATGTCGAGGTACTCAAAGAGAAGGATGCTTACAAGTATTGGACTATCAATGAGTTCATTCAGAAGCTGGAGAATAAGGAACTTGAGGAGAAGAGGAAAGCCAAAAGATCTCAGATTCCTCAGAATCCAGAGTTATATCATGGTGGTACTTCAGCAACCGTGGGAAACTCAAGTGTTGGTGGAACAGTGGCACCTCACATAGCCTGTATCTCAAGTGTCATGGAACCACCGAAACAACCCATCAACTACCTAGCACAAACCTCATCCTATTCACAACCATCATATACACCACCACCACAACAATACATAATTCTTACATTTCACCATTTTCTCCGATGCAGCAAGCAGCATTCTATACTGCTAGCCAACCACAACAACAACTTCAACAACCACAATACATGAATCAAGTGAACCAAACCAATCAGCAACCGGTAGTATTGGAAACATCCAATATGGGTAATGTGACTGTGGAAGTTGCTCAGCAACATATTGCTTTAGTCTCAGCAATGGTTTCTTCATATAACGGTTTAGTTGCAAGTCAAATTGGGAATAACAACTTGACCAATGAAGACTATGCACAAATCGACAAAGAGGAGATGGAGCTCATTGACATCCAGTGGGCTTTTGCGAGTATTATGAGAAGGGCAACCGAGTTTATTGAAAAGACCGGGAGGACTGATTTGGGAACTTCTCCGAACACAACCTATGGTTTCAACAAGGAGAAAGTTACATGCTTTAACTGTGGAGGTAAAGGTCACTTCAAAAGAGAATGCACTCAGCCACCTAAGCAAGGTAACAGAAACCCTTTCAACTCAAACTACCAGAACCGTCAACAACAAAACCAAAACCAAGTTTCTTTCCAAAACAACAACTATCAAAACCAAAACAATTACCAAAACCGACAAAACACCTCAAACAACAACCAAAACAGACAACCAAACACAACCAACCAGAATCAAAACCACTCACCAAATAACACAAACAGAACAGTTATACCGATCACTACACCAAATGAGCAGCCACAGAATACAAATCAGAATCAAGCTTTGGTGATCCAGAATGATGAAAGGTTTGACTGGTCTGGGATGCAAATTGGTGTTGAGGAGATCACTACTGGTGGGAATGTGGCATGTGTTGCCCGACAGGTTGATATCGAGGAGTCGGTGATAGTTGATCAAAATGAAGAAACTGAGAATGAGGTTGATGAATCAGTGGAAGAGATGAATGTGGAGACTGAGACGGTTGAAGTTCAGGCTGAGGAAGCAAGTTCAGGAGTGGTGATTGACACAGTTTCTGATGTTCCTGAGGAGGGTGAGTCAGTTTATTCAGATTCAGACAGTGAATCAGACTCAGAAGCGAGTGTTACATCTTTGGATGACGAGATTGATCAGTTGCTGGCAGAAGCAGATTTTCTGAAGACGAGGAAGTCGTGCATAGTGGATGACGCTTTCACCAGGATCGATTATTTAAAGTTTTTCGCTGGGAAGGAAGCTCAATTTGCTTTGATGGCCATGACAGATCCTCCAAAACAGGTAAGTACTGAATCTAGCACTGATGTTACAAGTGACAAGTACTGTGGAACTTGTGACAGATTGACAGATGAAAACAAAGAACTTCGCGTTCAACGTGATAGTGCGATAATCAACTGTCAATCTGCTCCCAAAGAAGTAATTGCTTTTAACAAAGTACTTGATGGATATAAAAAGGACATTTCCGACCTAAAGAAAACTCTTTCATTGAAACAATTAGCAATTAACAACTATATTAATGAACTTGAGAACACAAAGTTGGAAATGGCCACCATCAAGTGTTTTGTTGAAAAAGTCAACAAGAAATTGGAAAGTTATAAGCATATTGCTTATGTTGTTGACCACATCATTGATGATCAAACCACAAATTATAAGTCTGTGCCATCTCCGGTGCTTTTTGAAAATCACAATTGTCATCAAGTGACACCGGAGAGCTCAGTGAAATCAGACTCATCATCGGAAAATGAATCCAATACCTCAAGTGTTGGTGATCCTCATTCCGATGTGAGGCCGATTTTAGGTTTGAACGATGAAGGGGTAACAGTTGAAAATGATGATTCAGACTCTGAGAGTGACTCTGAGAGTGACAAGAGTGCTAATGCGTGTGATATTCCAAAAGAAAATCACATCATTACTACTGAACCAGTGTCACCGTCTCAGCATGTGCATCCGATGGCTAACGCACATCGTGAGAAAAAGTCTGAAAAGAAAGAGGTTAAGAAAGAAATGAGTGACAAACCAGTCAAGGTGTTTTATCGGATGGAAGGATCCGATAAGATCATCTCTGACGAGGAAGATCCAATTAAGTTTGCTAACTATTCCAAAATTGATAAAATTTGGCAAGAAAGCACTATTTGGTTTCCGAAACATGAGAGAACAAATGAGATTCCACCGGAAATTCTAATGAAGTTGTATTTGGATGTTCCGAAAGAACCAAAGGTTCATGTCACCCAGTTCATTAAACCGAAAAACAAAGCAAATGGTTTTCATGAGCCAGCCTACTCGAAGGGTCCACTTCCTGAGAGTTTAAGGCATCGACAGTATAATGATCAATATCCTGTCAGATCATATGCTCAACCGAATGCTCCAAATGTATTTGAGGAATACCGTGCATGCTTTAAGTGCGGGGAGAGATGGCATTTACTTGCTCACTGCCCGTACGTAAGGCACAAAAGGCACGAAGTTGAAGTTAGGCAATCCATGAGGAAACCGGTTGATAATCATTACTATCCACAACAAAGGCGTTTTGTTTCTCAACCACAACAATTTTATAACCAAAACAATTTTTATCAAAAGAGGAATGATCGTCCATTTCAGTATGATCGTCGTAACCGGATTGCTATGGAGAAACCGTGGAGAAAACCAATGGTGAACACAACAAATGATAGACAAAGGGTTCCACAAAAACCTATTGTCAGGTCAAATGTTGGACCTAAATCTGTTAAATCAGAGAGGGTACCCAAGAAGGTTTCTTTTGCGAACGATGTTAAGAAAACGACTGAGACCCTAAAATCTCATATTCGTATCTTGAAACGTTCGGAACAGTCTTGGACACCAAATGGTACTCCGGGAGCCTCAACTTCAAAGTCAAGTGAAAAAGTTGACCAAGTTTTGAATGATCCTAAAAAGATCGATCCAAAACAAACTGTTGAAGTGAATGATTCTTTGAACAATGATATTCAAAGACCCAAGACCACTTAGGCTTGGGTCCCCCGAAAGAACTAACTGTTTTACTTGATGTGTGCAGGGAGCTTCAGCTGACCCTATTAGCAGTCTCTGGATTGTTGATAGTGGAGCTTCAGGCCACATGACCGGGGATTTAGCTTTATTGTTTGATGTGAAGAACATTAACGGAGGGTACGTTGCATATGCTGGGAATAAAGGAGGATATATCACGATGGAAGGAAGTGTGAGTAATGGGATTGTGAGCTTTGAGAGGATATCGTATGTGAAGCAGATAGACTATAATCTGTTGAGTGTCAGTCAAATCTGTGACAAACAATTCACTGTTTATTTTGATGACAAATCTTGCTACATTCTCAAACCGGGCTTCGAAATTCCAAAAGAGTGGGTTATGTTGAAGGCACCTCGCGTCAACAATCTCTATATTCTTGATATGTCCAAGGCGATGACATCCCAGGGGCAAGTAACATGTTTTCTATCAAAGGCGACCGAGAAGGAATCAATAATGTGGTACCGAAGAATGGGGCACATTCATTTGAGGAAAATGAATCATCTAGTGAAGAATGGACTTGTCGATGGCATGAATGTTAAACACTTCCATTTGAACGACAAGTGTGTGAATTATCAAAAGGGAAAGCAACACAGACAGTCCCACAAAGTGAAGAAAGTTAACTCTGTTGAGATGCCGCTTGAGCGATTGCACATGGACCTATTCGGACCTGTCAAACGTAAAAGTCATCTTGGGGAGCTTTATTGTTTAGTTGTCACTGACGACTACTCAAGATTTTCATGGGTGATGTGTTTGCAGCATAAAAGTGACACCTTTAATAACCTGAAAGTTCTGTTCACTCGATTGGAAAATATCTACAATCTCAAGATCAAGAGAATTAGGAGTGATAATGGGACGGAGTTCAAAAATGCCAAGATGGACGAACTTTGTGAAAGCAAAGGAATTCATCATGAATACTCGGCTCCGTATACCCCACAACAGAACGGTGTTGCTGAACGTAAAAACAGGACTCTAATAGAAGCGGCAAGAACAATGCTAGCAGACTCGAATCTTCCAGTAATGTTCTGGAATGAGGCGATTTATGCGGCAAATTATACACTTAATCGGGTTTTAACGGTGAAGAAGTTTGGCAAAACTTCTTATGAACTGTTACACCGAAGAAAGCCGAACTTGGAGTATCTAGAACCTTTTGGGGCTCCGTGCACTATGTTGAATCCAAGCGAGAAGTTTAGTCCGAAAGCTGAAGAGGGATACTTTGTTGGATATGCAACCCCGCTCAAAAGGGTATACAACAAAAGAACTCGTCAGGTGGAGGATTGGGCTAACGTAGAAGTTCAACGGTATACTCAGAATGTGCAAGGGATTGGTCCTGATTGGATGTTTGATTACAAAGATTTCTTTGAATCATTCAATCAAGATAACTTGGTTGAAGAGGCTGTTATCAGATTACTTTACGAGTGTGAAAACGCGGCGACTTCACCGTTGGTGCGTCCGATCACCGTAACTCCTCCAACAGCTTCTAATGATACCAATGTTCCTGTACCGGAGGAAGAAGTGTTTCAAGAGGCTTCCACAACTTTAGATACTTCAGAATCGGAAGATGATGGAGAATTTGAAGAAGTTATTCTTGAAAACGCAATAGAGACAGAGGCACCGCCAGTGAACCCAAATCCAGATGTTGCTTCATCGTCTAACACGGGTCATGATCTGGATGCAGTAGAGAACTTGACTATTCAGACGGGAGTTACTGTACCTGAACATCCGAAATCTCGGATTCACCGTATTCACCCGCTGGAGCAAGTTATCGGTGACCCTGGAAGCAGTGTAATGACGAGAGGACAGCTGAGAAGTGCCAATTCACCAGAAAGTTTTGGTGCTTTAGCTTTATATGCAAAAATACAAAAATCTGGTAGTCAAAATGATTGGTCGTTTGCATGTTATGTTTCGCAGGTCGAGCCGCGGACATATAAAGAAGCTCTTTTGGATGACGCCTGGGTTGAAGCGATGCAAGAGGAGTTATTACAATTTCAGAAGTTGGGAGCCTGGACGCTCACTGATTTACCTCTAGGACGGAAGAAGATTGGAACCAAGTGGGTGTTTAAGTGTAAGAAAGATGATCGAGGAGTGATTGTACGGAACAAAGCCAGATTGGTCGTACAAGGTTTTCATCAGATCGAGGGGATTGACTATAATGAAATCTATGCATCCTGTGGCGCGCATAGAGGCAATTCGAATGTTTCTAGCGTTTGCCTCCTACAAGAAATTTAAGGTGTATCAGATGGACGTCAAAAGTGCATTTCTGTACGGGAAAGTCAAAGAGGAGTTTTACGTCGGTCAACCACCGGGCTTTGAAGACCCTATCCACCGGGATAAGGTGTACGTATTGAACAAAGCACTGTATGGTCTACACCAGGCTCCACGCCAGTGGTACGAGGAGCTGAGCACGTACCTCATGTCGAAGGGATTTAAACGCGGACTCGTCGACTGCACCCTGTTCACGAAGAAAACAGGAGATGATTTGCTTCTGGTCCAGATATATGTTGACGATATAATTTTTGGCTCAACTAACGAACTTTTGTGCAGGGAGTTTGAACGTGTTATGCAGGAAAAGTTCGAAATGAGTGCGATGGGGGAGATGCAGTTTTTCCTCGGCTTGCAGGTGGATCAAAGACCAACGGGGATCTTCATTCACCAGACGAAATACGTATCCGAAGTCTTGAGCTGGTTCCAGATGGAGGATTCCAAGCCGATGGATACCCCAATTCAGCCCAATCACGGGATTGGAGTTGACGCTAAGGGGGAGCTGACGGACCCGTTTACATACAGAGCAATCATCGGATCTCTGATGTATCTTACCGCATCTCGGCCAGACATTATGTTCGCAACATGTCTCTACGCTCGTTACCAGTCGAAGCCGAAACAAAGTCATCTGACGGCGGTCAAGCGTATCCTTAGATATCTGAAGGGTTGTCCCTCGAGAGGACTTTGGTACCCTAATGACGATGATTTTGACTTTATCGCTTTTAGTGATGCAGATTGGGGCGGCTGTGACAAGGATAGCAAATCCACGACAGCTGGATGCCAGTTTTTAGGGAGCAGGTTAGTCACCTGGCAATGTAAGAAGCAGACTTCGGTCACGCTGTCTACCTGTGAAGCCGAGTACATTGCAGCCTCGAGTTGCTGTTCGCAAGTGCTCTGGATCCAACAGCAGATGGTGGATTACGGTTTGCAGTTTCTTAAAACCCCTATACACTGTGATAATGAAGCCGCGATCGCATTAACTAAAGATACGGGCAATCATTCTAAGGCGAAACATATCCGGATTAAATACCATTTTATCCGTGATTGTTACGCTAAAGAATTGATAGATATGGTCAAAATCCATACTGACTATCGACGTGCAGATTTGATCACGAAAGCTTTTGACAGATCCCGATTTGAGTATCTTTTAAAAGTAAATAACATAAAAGAAAAACAGGACTAATCAGCACCTCGGTTTATCGCTTTTTAGTTTTAAAAAATTTTCTTTAAAGTTTTTACCGTTTTTCAGAAAAATTCAAAAACCCAAAAATATGTTTTACATTTTAGGGGGAGTCTTTTATCAGAAAAACCAAAAACATTGAAAAAAAATTCAAAAAGCCATAAAAATAGAAAAACCAAAAATGTTTTCCAGGATAAAAAGAGGAAATGATAGTACATCAGTGGGGATCTGACACAAGCTAAAGATATGTATAGTAATATGAGGCGTGTGTTGATTACGTGTGATGTGCTGATAGGCTTCGTAGACTAAAAACTGCGTGCATTAGTGATACAAACATAACGAACTACGCGTTCGTGGCTGAACACCTCATGGGCATATGGTCTTAGTACCGTAATTTCGTTTGATAGGATTGCCAAAATCTGAGGTTTCGGGTCGTTATGTTATGTTATTGTTATCCGGGATATTCTGATTAAACTTTTGTCGTATTGATTTATGGACCTAGTTTCATCAGAATATTTGCTAAAAGAGCTTAAATGCCAAAACCGAAAGTTACCGAATTGAGGAACTTTATGTTTTTATTGATCAAAGATCATAATTAAATCGTATCATGCAAATCAGTAGTTGATATCAGCCTCAACCTGGTATATATGCACATGTTACTCTGCTGCATTCGTTTGCTGACCTGTACACCTCTATGCTATATATCTTGTAACTAAACGGATAACTCTGGCATAATCACGTGTTACGAGGAAGCTTTGTGCAATTTCTTGATACGGGAGTATGTCGTGTGTGTGGGAACCACAACGTGGTAGTATAATACACCTAAATCGTATCATTTTAAAGCAATGCGTAATAGTCTGCATGTGAGCTTATGTGGATCACAATATCAGCAGTTGCCGTGTCACATACTGTTTCTAATGATAATATAAACAAAAAGATCAACGCTGTGATCAGATTTCTCAAACAACTGATATGATCCTCTTACCGGACATCACAAAATGTTTACTGCTTTATTTACATTGATGCATTTTCGTTTCATTGTCAAAAAGATACAAAACTCAAAAAGATTTTAGGTGTGTTTTGATATAAATTTCAGAAAAACCAACAGTTTTGCATTTCTGCTTTATTTTTAGATAACCGACGGTGTTTGATGGTCAATTTCTGAGATTTGATGAAACCATCTGAGCTTTGTATCATTCTAAACTGAAATGATGAGTGTTTGAGACTTAACGTGTTGAAAAATGTTGAACGGGATTCGATTTCGTGATTTGGCAAAATTTTCAAAATTTCCATTTCACATTCGCCCCTTTATTGGGTCGAATGTAGAAATTTTTACATTAAAATTTTTCACTTTCGGGTGATAGGTTCCACATTCGGGCCATTGAATTGGTCGAATGTAGAAATCCTTCACATTCGTCCATTTACACCGGGCGAATGTAGCCTCCTATATATAAGGCCCTTTCACTTTCGAACCCACATTCTGAAATTTTTCAAAAATTTTCCAAAGTGCAAGACCTTGTTGCCCTGATTATTTACAACCTAGAATCTTGTTCCTTGATCTTTGCTGATTGTTTTAATCCAATTTTTACAGGTAATGGACAAGTGATACGATCAGAATTGGGGATTTTCTTTACGAACCCTAGTTTGTTGAATCTGGAACTTTATAGACTGTTTTAATACAAGTTTTGGACAAGGATTCAATCCTTTTTAGTTTTAGGGGGAGAATGTATAAAGAATTAGGATTTTACAGTGTTTAATCATGATAATCGATTGTTTAAAAGTGTTTAAACCCTAATTCTTCGTGAAAACCAATAAGAATTGAATGAAAACAAAAATTGATTGTTGTTTAGTCTTAGTCGGCCATATTAGGTCATGAATGAATCAAAATCAGAGGTTAAAATCACAACTGGTAAATTTTTAAATTTTGGGTAAGAACAGTTTCACATTCGTCCATATAAAAACGGGCGAATGTAGAAAAATAAGGACGAAGGTGATCGTAACCGGGCGAATGTGATTTTTAACTCAATTATTTCCACATTCGAACCTAATTTCCTACCTTCGAACCATTAAAACCCACATTCGACCATTAAAAGTGGGCGAAAGTGGAATTCCTATTAAAACCTAAAATTTCTAAATTTGTCGTTTTCGTGTTTTTGACGTATTTTTCTGATTTTTGATTTGCAGATGGCTGAACAACCGGAGAACATTGAGATACCAGTTGAGAATGTTGTACAGGATCCAGTTCTAGAAGCCGAGAATGTTCCACAAGCTTTGTCGTTTGAAGCATCGCATAACTGTTGTGCGTATGTTGGTGACGTGTTGAAGAATACTGAATTTTCTGGCATTGTGGACTTTCTAAGGCGAAGCCGAATCATTCATGCTCTAGCTACACCAGCCATCATTTATAAAGACATTGGAGGAGATCATGATGGATCAGATGATTCCAGATATTCCTGAAAAGGATATTGGAAATCATTCCGATGACAAACATACACCTGAGATGGAAGAAATTGAAATTGAGGATATCACTCATGAAGAATATCCACAATACTTCAGGGAGAACAATGAAGATGAGGTATTTCCAGACTTTACAGAACTCCGACAGAGAGAAGCTAGAAAGAAAGCTGAAAAGCGAAGTGAGGAGTTTGTAGAGAAAGTGTTTGGTGGAGATCAGCAGAAACCGTCTGATCAAAATGATGATTTGAAGACGTTGTTAAAGAAGTTGAAAGAAGCTGATGATAAACGACCTAAGCCAGAAGCTCAAGGTGGATTTTACAGGTATCACAATCAAAAGTTCAAAGGCAGAGCTCTTGGTTGGAAGTATCTTGGGAGATTGAAGTGTATAGCAGTTAAATGGGAATCAGAAATCTTGTACTTTTACAGGTTTCATGATTTATTAACTCTACCGTACTGGGCGGTTAGAGACATTTGTCGATTCCCTATGACTGGAGCTTCTGTGAATAACACGGCTGTAGGTTGGTTTGCTGATCGTTTAGTCTGGGAAAGCAGAACAAAATGGAACATGTTTAAGCCTCAGTACCCAAGGAGAAAGGTTCATAGGGATGTTGATCCGAGAACTGGAAAGAAGAGGGTTACTTTGATATACAAAGCGCCTGAAGTGATGAAAAAGATTCCTTTGATGCCTTTACAACAACACTTCAGTGCAGACTTTATCTTCTGGTACTATGATTGGAGGAATGCAGAGGCAGTGATTGTGTTAAGAGATGGAAAGGATAAGTACAAGAAGATCTACGTGTTTGATCCAATGTGGCTTATCAACTGTACTTTTGAGGATATAATCATGCTTTACTACAATCCAATATTCAGTGATACCAATGATGCAGAGCAGGCGAAGAAGTATCAGCAAGTTGTTGGAGTTTGTTTTGCTTATGATATCAACTCTGGAAGCAACTTGGATACTAAGTTGGGTAAGAAGGTGAAGATGACTGATGTGTCGAAACGTTCAGTGAAACGTAAGCTTGAACCTGAGATGACGAAAGATCAGAAAAAGCAGCTGAGACTCAAGTTGTTGAATAAGATAATGGATGAAGAAAGAAGGCAATCCAATCAATAGTCGAGGGGGAGTTTGTAGATGCACGTTTTGCGACTAATGATTTGGATTGTGCTTTAACATATGTTAGTTGATATTCAGAAGGGGCAAAGGTGAGTTCATGTGGGCGAATGTGTGTTTGTAATGGGCAAAGGAAGATTAATCTGGGCAAATGTGGATACAGACAGAAGAATGTTTAAATTCGTACCAAGTAACTGGGCGAATGTGGACTTTGTCCACATTCGCACCATGCAAACGGGTGAATGTGCAGTCAGTATATATATGTTTTGGTCACTTTGAATGTTAGAATAGTTATTGAGAGTGTGTGTTTGTGGTCAGGTTTCTCTCTAGATTGAAAGTGTGTTAAGTTGATTTAGATTAACTTGTAAGGTCATTGTAAACATATTTTGAACAAGTTATCTATAAAAATGGTGATTGAAAAGGTATTATCTGTGTTGTGATTTGCGTATTATCATTTTGTTCAGTTCTAGGGTTTCCGCACCTGGAATTGTGACTTGTATGATCATAATATCCTGTTTTAGCTAAAATTCTTCATCTACAAAAACAGAGCGATTTATGCTCTTGGTACTACAACAACCATTTACAAAGATCATCAGGTAGATTTTTGGAAGAATGCATTGATTAGTTTTTGTAGATGCACGTTTTGCGACTAGTGATTGGATTAGGTTGTTAACACATGTTATAATGATGTTCTGAAGGGGCGAATGTAATTCAGAGTGGGCGAAGGTGTATGTATGTGGTCGAAGGAAGAAGTAGACTAGGCGAATCTGGAAGCTGTATGGAGAATGTTCAAGTTCGTACCATATAACTGGGCGAATGTGGACTTTGTCCACATTCGCACCATCAAAACGGGCGAACGTGCAGCAGTATATATATGTTTTGATCATTTTGTTGGTTAGAATAGTTTTGGAGAGTGTGTGTTTTGTGGTCAGGTTTCTCTCTAGGTTGAAAGTGTTTTATGTTGAACTAGATTAACTTGTAGATTGATTGTAAACATATTTTGATCAAGTTATCTATAAAAATGGAGATTGAAAAGGTGTCTTACGTGTTTTGATTTGCGTATTATCGTTTTGTTCAATTCTAGGGTTTCCGCACCTGGAATTGTGACTTGTATGATCATAATATCCTGTTTTAGCTAAAATTCTTCATCTACAAAGTGGTATCAGAGCCATACGGATCATACAACAACAAAATTGATAATATCAGAGCTGATTTGGACTTAATTTTGAAGTGATGAAGAAAATTCCATTGATGCCTTTACAACAACATTTCAGTGCAGACTTTATCTTCTGGTACTATGATTGGAGGAAGGCAGAGGCAGTGATTGTGTTGAGAGATGGAAAGGATAAGTACAAGAAGATCTACGTGTTTGATCCAATGTGGCTTATCAACTGTACGTTTGAGGATATAATCATGCTTTACTACAATCCAATATATTGTGATGCCAATGATGCAGAGCAGGCGAAGAAGTATCAGCAAGTTGTTGGAGTTTTCTTTGCATATGATATAAACTCTGGAAGCAACTTGGATACTAAGTTGGGTAAGATGGTGAAGATGACTGATGTGCCAAAGCGTTCGGTGAAACGTAAGCTTGAGCCTGAGATGACGAAGGATCAGAAAAAGCAGCTGAGACTCAAGTTGCTGAACAAGATGATGGATGAAGAACGAAGACAATCCAATCAATAGTCGAGGGGGAGTTTGTAGATGCACGTTTTGCGACTAGTGATTGGATTAGGTTGTTAACACATGTTAGAATGATGTTCTGAAGGGGCGAATGTAATTCAGAGTCGGCGAAGGTGTATGTATGTGGTCGAAGGAAGAAGTAGACTGGGCGAATCTGGAAGCTGTATGGAGAATGTTCAAGTTCGTACCATATAACTGGGCGAATGTGGTCTTTGTCCACATTTGCACCATCAAAACGGGCGAACGTGCAGCAGTATATATATGTTTTGATCATTTTGTTGGTTAGAATAGTTTTGGAGAGTGTGTGTTTTGTGGTCAGGTTTCTCTCTAGGTTGAAAGTGTTTTATGTTGAACTATATTAACTTGTAGATTGATTGTAAACATATTTTGATCAAGTTATCTATAAAAATGGAGATTGAAAAGGTGTCTTACGTGTTTTGATTTGCGTATTATCGTTTTGTTCAATTCTAGGGTTTCCGCACCTGGAATTGTGACTTGTATGATCATAATATCCTGTTTTAGCTAAAATTCTTCATCTACAGTTTTTGGGACGGCAAAACAGCTATTCAAAGTAAGATTCAGGGAGAACTCACACTTATGATTGAAGATGACATTCGTGAAGCATTGGATTTGAAAGATTCTCCTATTGATCCCAGAGAGCTTTCATGGATTGAACAAAGATTATGTTTTCAGAGAATGAAATACAACGGTCCTATCACAGATGGTTTATTACACAAGGCCAAACTGTGTCCACAGTTCAAGTATCTAGTACATGTGATCTTGCATGTATTTGGACCAGTTCGTGGTGGATATGATGTGATGAGGAAGAGTTTAAGTTCTTTGGTGGTTGTTTTGATATTGAACAAGCCATTCAATGTATCTGGAATGATTTTTGATCATATGATGGAAGTACTAAAAGGTTTGAAGGTAGACAAGTTTCTTATGTATCCAAGGTTTTTACAAATGATCTTTGACAAGAAGTATCCAAATTTGAAGAGAGATCCCAAGCAGATTGTAGTTCAAAGTCATATGAACCTAAGCACGTTGAGCAGGATGAAAGGTTATAGGGGGTATTCCAAAGAGTGAAAGACCTCCATTCAAGAATCTGTTTGGATACTTGATCAATCCAAACTACAAGGATCTAGGTAAAAAAAAAGCAAGGAATGCAGATAGTGAATCTGATGAAGATAATCCATTATTTCCAGTCGATCTTGATGCAAAGAGAAAACGTCAGGTGATTAACAAAGGTGCTAAGTCTGGGAGGGGTAAAGCAAAGGTTGTGGAAGTGGAACCAAAGAGGCAAAAGAGTGTTGCAAAGAAGAAAACTGGAAAAACCAAGACAATGCTTGTTAATGAAGTGTCTATAGATTCTGAAGAGACTCAAGACGATGAAGAATGGGATTCTGGTAACGAGAATATCAAATCCACTAAGCCCAAGGCCACTGAGGCTGGTGAGATTGATAGTTTGAATAAAGCAATAGAAGAACAACAACAGAAGAGTCCAATAGCTGTAGATGAGGAAGAACTTGATCTTGGAATTGATGATCAAGACTTTGGTGGATCTCATATTGCTGGAGGAAAGATAAAGAAGCCTAAGTTCAAAACAATGGCTAAAAGAGATAACCCTAAGAAGAAGAAGGATAGAGAAGTGGAATTATTGATTGCTGGGAAGAAAGTTCCTAATATTGGAAGTTCTAAAGCTACCACACCTGTGACATCCCCAGTTGCTAAGAAAAAGAAGAAAGCAACTCAAGAAACAACAGTTAATCCTCCTCCAGATTTTGAAAAAACTTTAGAGAATGTTTTGAAGCAGTTTCAGAAAAAAAAATCTACTCCTATTGCTTAATCATCCTCACCTCAGGTTACTGTGTCAAATGAGGTGATGGAAGCTGTGAATAAGCAGATTGCTGAAGTGATGCAAGCATTTAATAAGCAACAACAGGAGATAGAGAAGTTGAAAAAGAATGAGGAAACTATGTTGAAGATTGTTGTGTCATCCAAAGCGAATCAAGATGAGCTAGAAGTTAAGATCAATGAGCTTCAAGAAGAAAACAAGAAGTTGTTAGCTCATGGAAAAAGAAATACTAGAAGAATCAAAGTATTACAGATTGAAAACACAAAGATTCAAGCTGACAACAAAGCTATGAAGAAGTTATTGGATGATCTGTACTCTAAAGCTCCTCAGCTTAAAGGTACTGAAGAAGAGGTGAAGGAGGATGATAAAGAACAAGTAGATTTTGAAGACTCAGATGATGAGAAAGAAGGAGATGATGAGTCTGATGATGATTCTTCAGATGATAATGATGCTGGAGATAAATCGAGAAACAAGAAAGATGATAAAGCAGATGATGATGATTCTGATGAAGATGATGATGATGATGTTGACAAGTTCAGTTATGAAAAGAGAGAGTCTGATAAAGGAGATGCAGGTGAATCTAGCTCAAAGAAGACACCTGATGAAAATGTTGATGATGATGATATCTTTTGGACTGAAAAGATCAGATCTTTATCAGAAGATGACAAGAATTTGTACAGACAAATGTTGAAAAAGAAAGTCTGGACTATAGAGTTGACTGGAAAATTTCCAGAGATCTTTGAATCTAAAGATATGAGATATGAATTGGAGTATAATGATCCTGATCTGGAAGATGGAGAAGTGTCTGCAGATCTATCTAAAGAAATTCTAGAAGGTTTGGCTAAACAGATTGGAAAGTCTCTTGAGGATATTATGAATGAAAAAGAGATTCCAAATATTTCTGAAAAGGATGTTGGTACTCATTCTGATGATAAGCAGACTCCAGAATTTGAAGATATTGAGATAGAAGACATCACACATGAAGAATACCTAGAATATTTCAAAGAAAAAGAGAATGTGGTGTTTCCAGATCTGAATGAAGAAACTCTAAAAGAAGCTGAACAACTTGCTAAGAAGAAAAGTGAGAAGTTTGTTAAGAAATATTTGATAATGATTCAAGTCAGAAACCAACTGTTGAGCAATGTGATGATCTGAAGACATTGCTAAAGAAACTAAAGGAGAAAGAAGAGAATAGACCAAAAACAGAAGTTCAAGGAGGTTTCTACAAATATCATAATCAACTGTTCCAAGGAAGAGATTTAGGATGGAAGTATCTGAGACAGTTAAGATGTATTGGTGTAAAATGGGAGAAAGGAATTCTGCACTTCTACAGATATCATGATATTAAAACTCTACCGTACTGGGCGGTGAGAGATGTTTGTAGATTCACAATGAGTGGGGCTTCTACAAATTGTGATGTGGTTGGTTGGTTTGCTGACAGAATGACTTGGGAGAGTAGAACAAGATGGAACATGTTTACTCCTCAGTATCCCAAGAGAAAGGTGCATAAAGAGATTGATCCAGTGTTTGGAAGGAAAAAGGTGACTTTGAAGTATAAACCTCCAGTGGTGATGAAGCGGATTCCTGTAATGCCAATACAGCAACATTTTAGTACAGAGTTTGTAATGTGGTACTATGACTGGAGAACTGCTGAAGCTGTGATTCTTTTGAAAGATAAGAAGGAAGAGTATAAGAAGATTCATATCTTTGATCCGATGTGGATTATCAACTGCTCGTACGAAGGCATCATCATGCTTTACTACAATCCGATTTACTGTGAAGAGAAAGACGCAGACCAAGCAATGAAATATCATCGCGTCGTATGTTTTTGCTTTGCTTGGGATGTTAACGCAGGTAGTGATTTAACGAAGAAATTGGGCAAGTATGTGAAAGTTAATGAATTGAAGAAAAGATCGACAAAGCGTCAACTTGAACCAGAGATGAGCAAAGAAAAGAAAAGGAATCTCAAAATCAAGTTGATGAACAAGACGATGGATTATGAACGACAACAATCCAAGCAATAGTCAAGGGGGAGTTTGTAGATGCACGGAATGTGACTAATGCTTTGGATTGTAAATACAAGTCTTTTGGTTGTTATCGTGGGGTCGAAGGAAGACATTTTATGGGTCGAATGTAGATTATAAAGGTTGAAGGAAGTTACTGAAGACTAATGTCTTGTTCGAGCTATATCAAGGATCGAAGGAACACATTCGACCTAGTCGAGAGGTCGAATGTGCAGGTCTATATAAGCAAAAAGTTTTGTTTAGTTATTAACTTTTGTCATTTGGTCGTGTGTGTTTTGTTATTATTCTCTCTAGGTTTCAGGAAGGTTCTAGAGTTGTGTTATTTCATTATTAACCAAATTGTAAAGCAAAATTAACATGTTTATGAATGAAATAATGATTGAAAAGGTAATCGATTGCGTCTGATTCGATCTATATCATTTTGTATACGATCTAGGGTTTTCGCACCTGGATTGTTTGACTTGTATGATCATTTAGTTGTTTTCATCAAAACCGGTCCTTTACAAAAACGTTGTGTGAAAGTATAAGGTGGGTGAACAACTTAGGAAATATTAGAATAGATCGGTCCTTTACATGATTTATATGAATAGGAATCGAGTCTACCGGGAAATCAGCTTTTGGGAAAATTAATTGTTAAGATCACAAGGTGAGTTCACAGCCCCATTTTTATAGTGTTTTATAAATATTTCAGGGGAAAAACACGTTGGTAAAGTTTTATAGATTATATAAATTGACAACGGGTTAAGGTGGAATATGTTCGAATATATAGGCGGTTTATTGTCTTTCGTGGAAGGACGGATTGAAGTCTTAAGATAAGTTCCTTTGCCAATCATACTCATTAGCCTTACCAAAGAGGGTGAGAGAAGAGTTGGTGGATCCATCCGGTTGACGACCCTAGTCGAGACCAGTCGCTCTGGTCACAGTATGGAAAACTTCTTCGGAAGGTGTATTGAGACACCGGTATTATTAGGAACAAAATTGTCATGTGCTGATTATGAATTTATATTGCGTTAACATATACTTATATTCCTTGCAAGCTTATGAATCCACATGCTGTCAAATAAAAATCTATTACATTTTAATATAGACTTTTTGTAGGAAAGACAAAAAGGGTTTTAAAATAGACTTTTCATGGATAAAATGAAAAGGGTTTATAAATATTTTGCAAGAATTGTGAAGTTGCTTTATAAAAAGATCTCGGTGAATTCACCAGCCTTGTGTTGACAAAATTGTTTTAACATGTTTTTAAGGTACTTAAGGATGGCTTTAGAATTGGCGAAAGCAAGTGTTTTAGCAAAAATGTGTTTGGACTTGTTCATAAATAAAATTTGGGACCGATGTACTGTAGAGTCTAAATTTGACACGAAAACAGGATTATACGATCATACAAGTTACAAAACCAGGTGCGGAAACCCTAGCTTTGAACAAACTGAAGTAAACTCAAATCAAAACACAATCAAAGTCATTTTCAATGCTTTTCATAGATTAACTCTTTCAAATACTTGATTACAATGTCTATTCAGTTAATCTAACACACACACAAATTCTCTCAAACCTCTCTGGAACACACCTGAAAAACACACACAACTAATGACTCCCTTAAACTTACAAAATCACAAAATCTATATATAGGACCTGCACGTTCGCCCCTTTCAACTTGTCGAACGTGAAGCCATTCCACATTCGCCCACATGCTGTGGTCGAATGTGTCTTCTCAGTCTTGTTCCATCCAGATTCGTCCACTGACTTTCTACCTTCGCCCACTAACAAATCACCTTCGCCCATCTTGTTTACCTTCGCCCCATCAGCCTATTCTAACACATGTTAACTATCTAATTATTAGTCGCAAAACGCATCTACAAACTCCCCCTCGACTATTGATTAGATCGTTTTCTGTCTTCATCCATGGCTTTGTTCAGCAACATAATCCTGAGTTGTTTCTTCTGCTCTGTCGTCATCTCAGGCTCTAATTTTCTCTTCACAGGCTTAGACACATTAGCCATCTTCACCATCTTGCCAAGTTTTCCCTCCAAATTACTACCAGCATTAATGTCATAAGCAAAGCATACACCAACAACTTGTGTGTATTTCTTTGCTTGATCTGCATCGTTCGGCTCATGATGAATCGGATTATAAAAGAGCATGATGATGTCTTCGAAGGTGCAATTGATCAACCACATAGGATCAAATACGTGAACATGCTTGTATTTGTCCTTCCCGTCTCTCAACACTATCACGGCTTCTGCTTTCCTCCAATCATAATACCAGAAAATGAAATCAGCACTGAAGTGTTGAGGCATAGGCATCAAAGGTATCTTTCTCATCACTTCAGGTGCCTTATATATCAAGGTAACCCGTTTCAGCTTGGTTCTGGGATCAATATCCCTGTGAACTTTCCTCCGGGGATATTGAGGTTTGAATCTATTCCATCTTGTTCTACTTTCCCAAACCAGCTTGTCTGCGCACCAACCGACATGAGAATTATTCACTGAAGCGCCTGACATTTGGAATCTGCACAAATCTCTAACCGCCCAGTACGGTAGAGTTAGTAAGTCAATGAATCTGTAAAAGTATAAGATCCCAGATTCCCACTTAGCAGCTAAACACTTCAGCCTGCCTAAGTATGTCCACCCGAGAGCTCTGCCTCTGAACTTAGCATTGTGAAACCTATAAAAGTTTCCTTGAGCTTCAGGCTTCAGTCGGTTTTCATCCATCAATCTTAATTTCTTCAAATAATTCTTCAATTCATCTGATTTATTTGAAGATTCAGGCATATCAGCTCCAAATACTTTTTCTACAAACTCAGCACTTCTCTTCTTTGCCTTTTTCTTTGCAGACGTATTAGGAATCTCAGTAAAATCAGGAAATACCAAGTCTTCATCAGTTTGTCTGAAGTACTGTGGATATTCCTCATGTGTTATATCCTCTATTTCAACTTCTTCAAACTCAGGGGTGTCTTTATCATCAGAGTGACTTCCAATATCCTTTTCAGGAATATGTGGAATCGACTCGTCAACAATAAACTCTTCAAATGTTTTCCCTACCCTCTGTGCAAGCCCATCCAAGATCTCCTTTGCCACAGATGCAGGTACTTCCCCTTCTTCCAAATCAGGATCGTTATATTCCAATTCATATCGCATATCATCAGTTTGGAATATTTCAGCAAAACGACCTGTGAACTCAATGGTCCATTCTCTTCTTTCTAACATGTCCTTATAGACTTGTTTAGCGTCGTCAGTCAAGGACCTCACCTTCTCATTCCAAAACACAGTCTCATCAGAATCAACATTCTCACTTTTCTTCTTCGAACTTGACTCACCAGTGTCTTTCTTCTTCTTTGAAGGTGGTCTCTTCTCGAATGTAAACTTCGAAGTATCATCTCCTCCATCATTATCATCATCACTACTACTCTCATCCTCCTTCTGACTTCCAGAGCCTTCAGCATCATCATCATTATTATCATCATCATCTCCATCATCACTCTTTTCCGATTCTTCATCCTCATCATCATCCTCCTCTTTATCAGATTCAGATGGTTCAAAATCAACCTGTTCAACTTCTTTCTCTTTGTCTTCCTCACCCTCCTTCAACTTAGGTGCAACATTGTACAGGTTATCAATCAGCTCACTAAGGCGTTTGTTCTCAGCCTTCAACTCTTTATTATCTTCTTTAATCGCCTTGTACCTGTTTTTGTTTCTTAAACACTTTCCTTCAAGCTTCTTATTCTTTGCTTCTAGCTTCTTCACCTTCTCGTCAATCTCATCCTGATTCGACTTAGAAGCTACTACAATCTGAAGCATCTTCTCCTCATTTTGCTTGAACTTGGCTATTTCAGCTTGCTGAGCCACTAACATCTTCATCATGTCGTCCATCTTCTTGTTCACTTGTTTCATAACATCGTCATCCACAGTGACTTTCTTTGATTTGGACTTTGACTTTGATGGCTCAACTTCAGTTTCTTTTTCTTTCTGAGGCTTTGTAAACATGTTAAGAACATTATCCAGTGCTATATTGAATTGATCCACTGGTAATTTCGTTGCCTCTACAATCTTTTGCTTCTTTGTGGCTGGTGAAGATTGTTTTGATGATGTACCAGCTTCAGGTAACCTCTTTCCTCTCAAAAGTTGGTTCAACTCTTTTTCTCTGAGTTGCTTTGTACTGGTTTTCTTGGCCATGGTTTTGTGTTTGGGCTTGCGCAAGTTAACTACTACAGTTTCACCTTCATTCAACTCGTCCAAATTCACAGTTAACCCTTCATCTTCAGCACTAACAGTCTGCTTGCTCTTCTTAGCTTCTTCAATAGATCTGTTAAGTGATTCAGACTCACCAACCAAAGTGGCCTTTTGTTTGGTGGTCCGGACATTTTCAGCATCCGAATCCCATTGTTCTTCAGTTTCTGTCTCCTCTGAATCTACAGACTCTTCATCCACCAAACTAGTACCTTTCTTTGCGGTAGATTTCTTTCTCACAGCTTGTTGTTTTGAACTGCCCTGGTCAGTCTTTCCTTTGCCCTTCCCTTTGGCTCCAGGATTGACTACTTGTCTTTTCCTCTTCGTACTTGCATCAGCATATACCAACGGATCATCATTATCAGAATCACTATCAGGATGCCTTGCTGTGTTCTTTCCAGGATCCATGTAATCCTCTCTAGCCAAGGCTCCAAACAATCTCCTGTAAGGTGGTCTCTCATTATCAGGCACACCTTTGTAACCTTTCATTCTCACCAAGGTTCTAATATTCATGTGATCCATAGCAAGTATCTGTGTTGGATCCTTCTTCAGGTTAGGATACTTGTGATCAAAGATCATCATCAAGAATCTAGGATAAAGCATGAAATACTTCTTCTTCAAACCCTTCAGCATTTCTAGCATATGATCCAATATCATTCCAGCAACATTAAATGGTTTGTTGAGAGTCAACGCAACCATCAATGAGCTCAAACTCTTTCTCATCACGTCATAACCTCCACTAACACATCCAAATACATGTATGATAACGTGAGCAAAATACTTGAACTGCACGCTCAGTTTTCCTTTGTACATAGAACCATCAGTGATCGGTCCTTTGTATTTCATCCTAAGAAAACAGGCTTTCTGCTCAGTCCATGAGAGTTCTCTTGGATCCTCACTAACTTCAAATTTGATCTGGAGAGCTTCTCTGATGTCAGCTTCAGTAATAAACATCTCCATCCCTTGAATCTTGCTTCTGATAACGGTCTGATTATCAAAGTAGTCATACTTGGCGTTGTTGTAGAAATCCTCAACTATATCCTTGTAGATAATAGTTGGTGTAGCCAAAGCATAAACCACTCTGCATCTTTTCAGAAACTTGATGATCTCTGTAAACTCCACATTCTTCTCAACATCTCCCAAATACGCACAACAGTTATGATTCTTCTCAAACGGCCATTTACTGCCGCTTGATGATTCACCTTCCTGAACAGGTTCTGGAACAGGATCAGGAACAGCAGTCTCAACAGGAATCTCAACATTTTCTTGTTCTTCAGCCATCTGAAACATAAAATCAAAACAAACGTCAAAACACAAAATCGTCAAAAACTTAAAAATTTTGGAATTTTGAAATCCACATTCGCCCATAAATTCTGGTCGAATGTAGTTTTCTTTTGGTCGAAAGTGGAATCTCATGGTCGAATGTGAAATAACATTACATTAAAATGTACATTCGCCCGTTTAAAGATACATTCGCCCACTCAGTTTCACATTCGTCCATTCGATGGACCGAATGTAGAAACTGGTTTATCCCAAAATTCAAAAATTTTCACAAACATGTTTTTAACCCATCATTTTGATTCAAACATAGTCTAAAATGGCCGACTAAGACTCGCAAACTATCAATTTCCCCTAAATTTCATTCTACATCAGTTTTCAAAAGGAATTAGGGTTCTTATTGTTTCATTCGATCAATCAGTGATTAAACATTGTTTTTATCCTAATTCCTTGTACATTCTCCCCCTAAAACTGATGTGGAGTGAATGTGTATCAAAATTAAACATTAACAATCAGTTGAACACCATTAACCCTAAAACCCTAGTCCAGTTTAAAAAACGAATGATTCTGTGCTTGTTTCTGCATCATTACCTGTGATAATTATAGGAAAAGGATCAGTGAAATGAAGGGAACAAAACACACAATCAAGAGAAAGAAAATCAACAAGGTTCTGGTACTGAGAAAAATTTTGAAAAAATATAAGTGAGGGTCGAATCTGGGTTTTGGCAATATAAAGGCTCTACGTTCGCCCGTTGGTAGTGGACGAATGTGGGAACATTCCACATTCGCCCCAACTTAATGGCACGAATGTGAAACTTTGTATACCCGAATGTGGATTTTGAATAAACATCCACATTCGCCCGTTTTAACCAATCCGAATGTAGAACATTTTCCACCTTCGACCCATTTAAGGGGCGAATGTAAAATGGAAAATTCTGAAAATTTTGCCAAATCACAAATTCGAATCCCGTTCAACATTTTTCAATCCGTTAAACTTCCAAAACACAAATTTTCACTTTTAGAATGATACAAAGCCCAGTTGGTGTTGTCAAATCTCAGAAATTGACTATCAAGCATCCCCGGTTATCAAAAATAAAGCAGAAATGCAAAAATTTTGGATTTTTCTGAAATTTTATCAAAACACACCTAAAATCTTTTTGGATTTTGTATCTTTTTGACAATAAAAGTAAATTGCAACAAAATAAAATGCAGCAAAGTAAATGAAAGCAGTAAACATTTTGTGAAATCTGGTCAGAGGATCATATCAGTTTTCTGAGAAATCTGATCACAGCGTTGATCTTTTTGTTTAATATTATCATTAGAAACAGTATGTGACACGGCAATTGCTGATATTGTGGTCCACGTAAGTTCACATGCAGACAATTACGCAATGCTTTAAAATGATACGAGTTAAGTGTATTAGACTAACACGATGTGGTGCCCACACACACGACATACTCCCGTATCAAGTAATTGCACAAAGCTTCGTCGTAACGCGTGATTATGCCAGAGTTATCCGTAAAAGTTACAAAGTATATAGCACAGAGGTGTACAGGTCAGCAATTGAATGCAGCAGAGTAACATGTGCATATACACTAGGTTGAGGCTGATATTAATCACTGAGTTGCATCAGATAATCAATACGATGTAATAATGATCTATGATCAATTAAAACATAAAGTTCCACAATTCGGTAACTTTCGGTTTTGGCAATTAAGCTCTTTTAGCAAATATTCTGATAAAACTAGGTCCGTAAATCAATACGACAAAAGTTTATCAGAATATCCCGGATAACCATAACATAACGACCCGAAACCTCAGATTTTGGCAATCCTATCAAACGAAATTACGGTACTAAGACCATATGCCCATGAGGTGTTCAGCCACGAACGCGTAGTTCGTTATGTTTGTATCACTAATGAACGCAATATTTAGTCTACGAAGCCTATCAGCATATCACACGTAGTCAACACACACCTCATTATACTATACAATTCTTTATCCTGTGTCAGATCCCCACTGATGTACTATCATTTCCTCTGTTTTACCAGGAAATCATTTTTGATTTTCTAATTTTTTTAGGTCTTTTTGAATTTTATAATGTTTTTGATTTTTCTGATAAAATGGCTCCCCCTAAAATAAAGAACATATTTTTTTTGGATTTTCATTTTTCTGAAAAACAAATAAAAACAAAATTTAAAAGAAACAATCCACTCGAAAGCATCAACTTCTTTGAGGATTAAACAATCCCCTCGAAAGCATCAACTTCTTTGAGGATTACGATAGTAAAGAGAAATTCCCAATTAGCAAAGAGAAATTCCCAATTAGCAAAATATAAAAACTAAAAATAAAAAAAAACGATAAACCGAGGTGCCGATTAGTCCTGTTTTTCCTTTATATTGTTTACTTTTAAAAGATATTCAAAGCGTGAACGGTCAAAAGCTTTAGTAAACAGATCTGCACGTTGGTAGTCAGTATGTATTTTGATCATATCGATCAATTCCTTAGCGTAACAATCACGGATAAAATGATATTTGATCCGGATGTGTTTCGCTTTAGAATGATTTTCCGAATTTTTAGTTAATGCAATTGCGGCTTCGTTGTCACAGTAAATAGGAGTTTTTAGAAACTGCAAACCGTAATCCACCATTTGTTGTTGAATCCAGAGTACTTGCGAACAGCAACTCGAGGCTGCAATGTACTCGGCTTCACAGGTAGATTGTGCTACGGAAGTCTGTTTCTTGCATTGCCAGGTGATTAACCTGCTCCCGAAAAACTGGCAACCAGCTGTAGTAGATTTGCTATCTTTGTCACAGCCGCCCCAATCTGCATCACTAAAAGATATGAAATCAAAATTATCATCATTAGGGTACCAAAGTCCTTTTGAGGGACAACCCTTCAGATATCTAAGGATACGCTTGACCGCCGTCAGATGACTTTGTTTCGGCTTCGATTGATAACGGGCACAGAGACACGTTGCGTACATAATATCTGGTCGAGACGCCGTCAAATACATCAGAGATCCGATGATTGCTCTGTATGTAAAAGGATCCGTCAGCTCCCCCTTAGCGTCCACTCCAATCCCGTGATTGGGTTGAATCGGGGTATCCATCGGCTTTGAGTCCTCCATCTGGAACCGGCTCAAGATGTCGGAGACATATTTCGTCTGGTGAATGAAGATCCCGTCGGGTCTTTGGTCCACCTGCAAGCCTAGGAAAAACTGCATCTCCCCCATTGCGCTCATTTCGAACTTTTCCTGCATGACAGTTTCGAACTCCCTGCATAAAAGCTCGTTAGTTGAACCAAATATTATATCATCAACGTATATCTGCACTAGAAGCAAATCATCTCCCGTCTTCTTCGTAAAGAGGGTGCAATCGACGAGGCCGCGCTTAAATCCTTTGGTGATGAGGTATGTACTTAGCTCCTCGTACCACTGTCTCGGAGCCTGGTGCAAGCCATACAAAGCTTTGTTTAGCACGTAGACCTTATCCCGGTGGATTGGGTCTTCAAAGCCTGGTGGCTGCCCAACATAAACCTCTTCCTTGACTTTCCCGTACAGAAATGCGCTTTTAACGTCCATTTGATAAACTTTGAATTTCTTATAAGAAGCAAACGCGAGGAACATCTGATTCGTGCTACCGGTGCATAGATTTCGTTATAATCAATCCCTTCGATTTGATGGAAACCCTGCACGACCAATCTGGCTTTGTTACGAACAATAACCCCACGATCATCCTTCTTACACTTAAACACCCATTTGGTGCCAATCTTCTTCCTATCCGGCGGCAAATCCGTGAGCGTCCAAACTCCCAATTTCTGGAATTGTAATAACTCCTCCTGCATAGCTTCCACCCAGGCATCATCCTTCAAAGCGTCCTTGTATGTCCTTGGCTCTACCTGCGACACATAACACGCAAATGACCAATCATTTTGACTACCAGATTTTTGAATTTTGGCATATAAAGCTAAAGCACCAAAACTCTCTGGCGAATTAACGCTTTTAAGCTGCCCTCTGGTCATAACACTGCTTCCAGGATCACCGATAACTTGCTCCAGCGGGTGAATACGATGAATCCGAGATTCCGGATAATCAGGTACTTGAACTCCCGTCTGAACAGTCAAGTTCTCTACAGCATCCAGATCATGACCCGTGTTTGATGATGAAGCCACATCTGAAGTTGGAGTTGGGTTCACTGGCGGTGCCTCTGGTTCTTCAGCTTGTTCAAGAATAGCTTCTTCAAATTGTTCATCTTCAGATTCTGAAGTGTCTAGTGAAGTTGAAGCCTCTTGAAACACTTCTTCTTCTTGTATAGGAGCATTGATATCATTAGAAGCTGGTAGGCGGTTCACGGTGATTGGACGCACCAACGGTGAGGTTGTTGCATTTTCACACTCGTAAAGTAATCTGATGACAGCTTCTTCAACCAAGCTATCTAGATTGAATGATTCAAAGAAATCTTTGTAATCAAACATCCAATCAGGACCCGTGCCTTGAATATTTTGAGTATATCGTTGAACTTCCACGTTAGCCCAGTCTTCCACACGAAGAGTTCGCTTGTTGTATACCCGTTTGAGCGGGGTTGCGTATCCAACAAAGTAACCCTCCTCGGCTTTAGGACTAAACTTCTCGCTTGGATTCAACATAGTGCATGGCGCCCCAAAAGGTTCTAGATACTCTAAGTTCGGCTTCCTTCGGTGTAACAGCTCATAAGATGTTTTACCAAACTTCTTCACTGTTAGAACCCGATTTAATGTGTAATTTGCTGCATAAATCGCCTCATTCCAGAACATTACTGGAAGATTTGAATCAGCAAGCATTGTTCTAGCCGTTTCAATTAGAGTCCTATTCTTTCGTTCAGCAACACCGTTCTGTTGTGGGGTGTACGGAGCCGAATATTCATGATGTATCCCTTTGTTTTCACAAAGTTCATCCATCTTGGCATTTTTGAACTCCGTCCCATTGTCACTCCGAATTCTCTTTATCTTCACATTGTAGAGATTTTCCAATCGAGTGAACATAACTTTTAGATTGATAAAGGTGTCACTTTTATTCTGCAAACACATCACCCATGAAAATCTTGAGTAATCGTCAGTGACGACTAAACAGTAAAGCTCTCCAAGATGACTTTTGTGCTTGACCGGTCCGAAAAGATCCATGTGCAGTCGCTCAAGTGGCATCTCTACAGAGTTAACCTTTTTCACTTTGTGGGACTGTTTGTGTTGCTTCCCCTTTTTACAACTCACACACTTGTCATTCAGATGGAAATGTTTCACGTTTACTCCATCGACAAGTCCATTCCTCACAAGTTGATTCATTTTCCTCAGATGAATGCGCCCCATTCTTCGGTGCCACATTATCGATTCTTTCTCTGTCGCTTTGGACAAAAAGCATGTTATCTGCCCCTGTGATGTCATCGCCTTGGACATATCAAGAATGTATAGATTGTTGACGCGAGGTGCCTTCAACATTATCCACTCTTTAGGAATTGTAAAGCCCGGTTTCAGAATATAGCAGGATTTGTCATCAAAATGCACAGTAAATTGCTTGTCACATATTTGACTGACACTCAACAGATTATAGTCTATCTGCTTCACATACGAAATCCGCTCGAAACTCACTATCCCATTGCTCACACTTCCTTCCATCGTGATATATCCTCCTTTATTTCCCGCGAAAGCTACATACCCTCCATTGATGTTCTTCACGTCGAACAGCAACGCAAGATCCCCTGTCATGTGGCCTGAAGCTCCACTATCAACAATCCAAAGACTGCTAATAGGGCCAGCTGAAGCTCCCTGCACACACAAAGTAAATCATTTAGTTCTTTCGGGGGACCCAAGCCTGAGTCTTGGGTCTTTGAACATCAGGTTTCAAAGTAACATTATCACAAGTATTTTCAACAACTTTTTGATCAATCTTTTTCTGATTGTTCAAAATAGTTTCCTTTTTCTCATTAACTCTTGAAGTAGAGGCTCCTGGAGTACCATTGGATGACCAAGATTGTTCAGACCTTTTTAAAATACGAATATGAGACTTTGGGTTCTCAGTTGGTTTCTGAACATTGTTAGCAAATGTAACTCTCTTGGTAACCTTATCTGATTTAACAGACTTAGGTCCAACATTTGATTTGACAATCGGTTTTGGTGGAACCTTTTGCCTATCAACTGTTGCGTTCACCACAGGCTTCCTCCAGGATTGTTCCATAGCAATCTGATTCCTTCGATCATAGTGCATTGGACGAGTGTTCCTCATTTGTTGAAAATTGTTATGATTATAAAACGGTTGTGGTTGTTGAGGAACAACTCTCCTATGTGGTGGCACATAATGATCAATCGGTTTTCGCATAGAATTCCTCACTTCAACCTCGTGCCTTTTGTGCCTTACATATGGGCACTGAGCAAGTAAATGCCCACGTTCCCCACATTTAAAGCACGCACGGTACTCTTCAAAAACATTCGGAGCATTTGGTTGAGCAAATGATCTAACAGGGTATTGATCATTGTACTGTTGCTTCCTTAAACTCTCAGGGAGTGGCCCTTTTGAGTAAGTAGGCTCATTAAAACCATTAGCTCTGTTTTTGGGTCAAACAAACTCTGTGACATGGACCTTTGGTTCTTGAGGAACATCCAAATACAACTTCTTTAACAAAGCTGGTGGAATCTCATTTGTTCTCTCATGTTTTGGGAACCAAATGGTGCTTTCTTGCCAAATTTTGTCAATTTTAGCATAGTTAACATCTTTGATTGGAAAGTCCTCATCAGAGATGATCTTATCGGATCCTTCCATCCGATAGAACACTTTGACAGGTTTGTCACATTGTTCGTTCTTAGCATTCTTTTCAAGATCTTTCTTAACCACATTAAGATCTTTCTTCACAACATTCTTTTCAGACTTCTTTTCACAATGAACATTTTTCATTGGAATTACAATCTGAGATGATGAGACTGGTTCATTTGTAATGATGTGATTTTCTTTTGGAATTTCACATGCATTAACAGTTTGGTTACAACCAGTATCATCACTCTCTGAGTCTGAATCTACACTCTCAGCAGTAACACCCTCATCATTGATACCCAAAATCGGTCTAACATCGGAATTTGGATCTCCAATACTTGAAGTATTAGATTCATTTTCCGATGCTGAATCAGATTTTACCGAACTCTCCGGTGTCACTTGGTGACAATTATGGTTTTCAAAGAGAACCGGAGATGGTACAGCCCGATAATTGGTGGTTTTATCATCAATGATGTGGTCTACCACATAAGCAATATGCTTATAACTTTCCAGCTTTTTGTTTACTTTCTCAGCAAAGCATTTGATGGCGGCCATTTCCAACTTGGTATTTTCAATTTCATTGATATAGTTGTTAATTGCCAATTGTTTTAAAGACAAAGTGTTTTTCAAGTCGGAAATGTCCTTTTTGTAGCCATCTAAAACTTTGTTGAAAGCATTCAACTCTTTGCGAGTAGATTGACTGTTCATGATAGCACTATCACGTTGAACACGGAGTTGTTTATTCTCCTCAGTCAATCTATCACATGTACCACAATATTTTTCACTTGTATTATCAGTACTACTTTCAGAACATACAGGTTTTGGCGGATCAGTCATGGCCATCAATGCGAAATGAGCTTCCTTTCCTGCAAAGAATCTGGAATAATCAATCTTTGTGAAAGCATCATCTGCAATGCACGACTTCCTTGTCATCAGAAAATCCGCTTCTGCAAGCAATTGATCGATATCTTCATCTAGAGAATTAACACTTGCTTCCGTATCCGATTCACTGTCTGAATCAGAATAAACCGATTCACACTCCTCAGGAATATCAGAAACAGTATCAATCACAACTCCAGAATTTGTCTCTTCAGCTTTAACTTCAACATCAACATTGACCTCAGCATTAACCTTAACAGGTTCAGTTTCCACATCCATCTCAGCCTCAGACTCATCACTTTCAACCTCAGTTTCTTCCTTCTCCTCCACCATCACTGAATCTTCAATGTCAACCTGATATGCAACACAAGCCACATTGCCCCCAGTAGTGATTTCCTCAACACCTATCTGTATACTCGACCAGTCAAACCTCTCATCTTGTTGAGTAACCAATGCTTGATTGGTATTTTGTTGTTGTTCATTTGGTGTAGTGATTTGTATGACTGTTCGGTTAGCATTGTTTGGTGTTTGGTTTTGTGTCTGGTTTGGTGTGTTTGGTTGTCTATTTTGGTTGTTATTAAAGTTGTTTTGACGGTTTTGGTAGTTGTTGTTGTTGTTTTGGTAAGAAACTTGGTTTTGGTTTTGTTGTTGACGGTTCTGATAGGTGGCATTGAATGGATTCCTATTGCCTTGTTTTGGTGGCTGGGTGCATTCTCTTTTAAAGTGACCTTTCCCTCCACAGTTAAAACAAGTCACTTTCTCCTTATTGAACCCGTAGGTTGTATTAGGAGAAGTTCCCAAATCTGTTCTTCCTGTCTTCTCGATAAACTCCGTTGCTCTTCTCATTATGCTCGCAAAGGCCCACTGGATATCAATGAGTTCCATCTCTTCCTTGTCAATCTGTGCGTAGTCTTCATTGGTCAAGTTGTTATTCCCAATTTGACTAGCAACTAATCCATTGTAGGATGAGACCATTGCCGAGACTAATGCAATGTGTTGCTGAGCAACTTCAACTGTCACATTTCCAAGGTTAGATGTCTCCAAAACCACCGTTTGTTGATTAGGTTGGTTCATTGGTTGTTGTTGAGATTGGCTAGCAGTGTATAAAGCTGCTTGTTGCTTTGGGGAGAATGGTGGGATGTATGAATAGTTGTATGGTATTTGTGGTGGTGGTTGTGAAAAGGATGATGTTTGTTGATGGTAGTTCAGGTTAGGTGATTCCATAACATTGGATATACATGCAACATGCGGTGTAACTAGCCCTCCTGAGCTTGTACTAGCTGGGACTGAAGATCCTCCAAAGTATAAGTTTGGATTCTGAGGAATCTGTGCTCTTCTAGCCTTCCTCTTCTCTTCCAATTCTTTGTTTTCCAGCTTCTCAATGAACTCCTGAATAGACCAGTATTGATAAGCATCCTTCTCCTTCAGGACTTCCACATGCTGATCCCAGTTTGGTGGTAATGCATCTGCAAACTTGTCCACCTGTTTTGCCATAGGAATCTGTATACCATAGCTAGACAATTCAGATAACAAATGATTATATCTAGGAGTTAGTTCTTTCAAAGTTTCATTTCCAATATAAGAAAAATTCTCAAACTCCTTTATAAGTTCTTCCGTCCTCAAACTTCTAGTCTTCTCATTCCCATCATGCTTCCTTTTAAGCATTTCCCATAGTGCCTTAGATGTTGTGCAAGTCCCAAACTGATGCAAAAGATCATTTGTGATTGCCTGTGTCAATTGGGAAAACGCCTTCTTTTCCACAGCAAATTTCTTTTTCTCATCCTCAGCCATGCTCTCCAATGGCACTGGTTCACCTGTGTTCTCCAAAACTGGTGGTGTGTAACCTTTAGCAATCATGTTCCATGCTTCAGCACCTTCCACTCCCATCCCTTCCAAATGTATCTTGAACTTTTTCTGCCACTGATTGTATTCTTGAATCTCCATAAGCTTCGGTGGCCGAGTCCCGCTACCTAAAGACAAATCATTAATCAGTGTGGAAATAGCATTTGAAGTTTGAGTGTTTACCACCGCTGCTGCTACTCCCCAGTAGTCAGATTGTGGTGCTGGAGGTGCACTTTGAGTCATGTAGTTAACCGGCTGCGAAGACTGTGTGCTCGTCTTCTGTGCTGCCACTGTCCATGGGTCCATCACCTGCTGTTGTGGTTGTGTAGTTGCTGGTGTCGGAGTAGTCTGAAAATGCCACATGATCACGAACTTCGAGAAATTCAACACTTAGAAAATTTTCCAAAAACTAGTCTAGGTTCGCCCAAATGTACTTCAGGTTCGTCCCTTTCTTCTTCAGGTTCGTCCAAACAGTACTTCCCGAATGTGAAATCTCACCAGAAAGTAAAAACACACTAACACTTTTCACGTTCGCCCAAAAAGTTTCAGGTTCGCCCGTTTTGGTTCCAGGTTCGCCCGCACGATCACCCGAATGTGAAAAGTTATACCCTAATGTGAAAAATTCAACTGATAAATTCTAGGTTCGCCCAATTCTACCTAGGTTCGCCCAGAAAAACACTCAGGTTCGACCAAAAACTCACACCTTCGACCAAAACACTCCAGGTTCGCCCATTTTCACTTTTGAAAAACGGTTACACTTTGAAAAACGGTTATTTTGATCTCTGATTTTCAAAAGTTTGTGAATTTGAATGATCTTGATTAGGTTTTGCTTCGGAGATGATTTGGAACAACTTTAATACTTGGAATTTTGAATTTTAACCACAAAATCAACTCTAATTCTTTCAAAAACACTCAAAAACCATTTTTATGTAAAAACAGATGTGAATTGATAAAAATAATGTCCAAATCAGCTATGAGTTTATCAATTTGTTGTTGTATGATCCTCTACGCTCTGATACCACTTTGTAGAGTCTAAATTTGACACGAAAACAGGATTATACGATCATACAAGTTACAAAACCAGGTGCGGAAACCCTAGCTTTGAACAAACTGAAGTAAACTCAAATCAAAACACAATCAAAGTCATTTTCAATGCTTTTCATAGATTAACTCTTTCAAATACTTGATTACAATGTCTATTCAGTTAATCTAACACACACACAAATTCTCTCAAACCTCTCTGGAACACACCTGAAAAACACACACAACTAATGACTCCCTTAAACTTACAAAATCACAAAATCTATATATAGGACCTGCACGTTCGCCCCTTTCAACTGGTCGAACGTGAAGCCATTCCACATTCGCCCACATGCTGTGGTCGAATGTGTCTTCTCAGTCTTGTTCCATCCAGATTCGTCCACTGACTTTCTACCTTCGCCCACTAACAAATCACCTTCGCCCATCTTGTTTACCTTCGCCCCATCAGTCTATTCTAACACATGTTAACTATCTAATCATTAGTCGCAAAACACATCTACATGTACTAAAAGATCCGTTAGGGATCTTAATCTTTAAAACTTATGTTTTGTGGGTTTTTAAATAAAAATGTCCAAATACTAAGTTTAATATTTGCTAAGACACTTTTTTATTACCAACCTCCGTCACCACCATGCTAAGTTTTCCGCTGTGGCATTTTGAGGTGTGACATCAACAAGGCTCAAGATACTCACATGGAAAGTGTAAGCTCTCTTTTTATGAAGTAAGAACACTTGAAGTTGGTTCTTTCGGCCGTGCCAAAACCTCCTAAAATCCCCTATTTTGATCTTTGGGTGGACTCAACGGGTTAAAAAATGTTTTTAGTTACTCTAAAAACGTTTTTGAAAACTTTGCCTTTAGTTGGTTTTGATTTGCTGATTTCAGGAGGTGTTAAAATTTGAAAATTTTTACCACATCACACTTAATTCTTTAACATATCTTGAGATTATAGATTTTTATGATATATTTTATGCTTAATGAAGTAAGTGGGACAAGGTGTGCTCCCCTAATTGGCTTTCTAAAAGAAAACTGTTTGGGGAATATCCACTACTGCCTGACCACTGAGCCTTTTTTAGAGAAATCACTTGGCATGAATTTAAATAGCTAGAACTAAAAACATAAATAAACTACTAAAAGATAAAATACTATGTCCTAATGCCGAGAGGGCATACCTGGCGATAAGAAAGTAAAAGTGAACGATCATACCCGAGGGTCCTCAAATGCTTTTATTACCTTATGCACCAACCTCTCAACTTATTCTTCAAAGCTATCACTCCGGGTTGCCTCCCTGGTAGCGCCACATTTCGCGTCTTTGGCTGGACATACGCATGCCAGTCACGGGTGTGCTGGCATATCATCTACCTCCTCATTGACCATGTATTCAAAGTATGGCTTAATTTTGTGGCCATTACTTTGAATAATGCTCCCATAGATGTCTCTAAATCTACTGCATCGTAAGGGTAAATCTTCTTTATAGTATACGGCCCGGTCCATTTTGACCTCAACTTCCCAGGAAAAAGCTTGAGTCTCAAACTGTATAATAATACTTTCTGCCCTTCTTGAAAATGCTCCCTTTTTCTGATTCTTTGGTCGTGGAACTTCTTGGTCTTTCTTAGTAGATGAGGCAGTTGTCATAAGCTTGTCAGCGGAGTTCTTCTAATTCATGAAGCTGAAAAGTCGGTGTTGCTTGACGTCATCAGGATCATAATTTGCTGCATTAAGTGCCCAATATGCCATGTGCTCCACTTAGCTTTTCCGTACACAAGTCTGTACGGGATGGTACCGATCGGGGTCTTGTATGCGGTAAGTAGTGCCCAAAGTGCGTCGTCGAGATGATCGGCCCAAATCTTTCCTATCTGTCCTCACGGTCCTTTCAAGAACTCTTTTTATGGCTCGATTGGTGACTTCTACTTGGCCATTGTCTTGAGGGTGATATGGAGTTGAGAATCTTTGTTGACACCCATATCTCTGTAGTGCTTTTTCCAACTGCTTGTTGCAAAAATGGCTTCCTCTGTCACTGACGAGAGCCTTTGGTATACCGAACCAAGCGAAAAGAGCTTTCTAGAACTTGATCACAACTCTAGCATCATCTGTTGGTAGTGCTGGTGCCTCGACCCATTTGGAAACATAATCAACTGCCAAAAGAATGTAGAGATTTCCCTTTGATGGTGGGAATGGTCCCACAAAATTTATCCCTTAAACATCAATTATCTTGCAAACCATAATTCCCGTTTGTGGCATTTCATCATGCGCATTAATATTGGCAGATTTTTGGCATGCGTCACGATTTTAGATGAGAACAACAACATCTTTAAAAATTGTAGGCCAATAAAATCCTGCTTCATAAACTTTTCGAGCCGTGTTACCCGTTGCGTGGGGCCCTCCTGTAGGACCTTCATGGCACTGAAGTAGAATGTCTTGGGCTTCTTTTCCATGAATATGTTGGCGAATCATATGATCAGGGCAAATGCGGAAAAGATAAGGACCTTTGCAAAGATAATACCTCAAGTCTGAAAAGAATTTCTTCTTCTCGTACAATGATTGTCCTTTCACGTGCATTCCACTTGCTAAATAGGTTACATAGTCCACGTACCATGGGTAAGCATTTGAATCTTTTATCTTGAGAATATGCTCATGCGGTAAGTCGTCATGAATCTCATCTCCTTTCTTGTTGGGTGGTGTTTCTTCAAGACGAGACAAATAATCGGCTGCAACATTTTCGGCCCCATTTTTATCTTTTATTTCTATATCAAATTCTTGTACTAAGAGTATCTACCGTATGAGCCTTGGCTTTTGCGTCTTGCTTGTTGAAAAGATGGCGCAAGGCTGCTTGATCAGTGTAGACGATGGTCTTTGACAACATGAGGTACGAATGAAACTTATCAAAGGCAAATACTACGACAAGGAGTTCTTTTTCTGTCGTCGTATAATTTTCTTGGGAATCGTTGAGAGTCTTGCATGCATAAAAAATGGATTAAAACACTTGTCTTTTCTTTGCCCCAAAACTGCCCCTACCGCCATGTTTCTTGCATCACATGTTAAACCGAATGGCAGGTCCAAATCTGGAGAAATGACGACTGGTTCTTCAACTGATTTTCTCTTCAAGTTGTTGAACGCCTCAAGACACTCCTCTGTGAACATGAACTCTTGATCTTTTCAAGGAGCTGACTGAGTGGATGAGCGATCTTAGAAAAATCCTTGATGAATCTTCTATAGAAACCGACGTGGCTGAGAAAACTGCGGGTTCCCGTCACCGTGGTACGCGGGGAAAGCAATGAGATTGCTTCAACTTTGGCCTTGTCAACCTCGATCTCTTTGTGTGAAATTTTATGCCCCAATACGATTCCTTCTTTTACCATAAAATGACACTTTTCCCAATTTAACGCCAAATTCACTTCTTCACATCTTGCTAACATTTTCTTGAGATTGCCCAAACAATGATCGAATGAATCTCCGAAAAACGAGAAGTAATCCATGAAGACTTCCATGAAATCCTCAATCATGTCACGAAAAATGGCTACCATGCATCGTTGGAAAGTGGCGGGAGCATTGCATACCCAAATGGTATTCTTCTTTAAGCGCAAAAGTGTCATACGGGCAAGTGAAAGTAGTTTTCTCGTGGTCCTCTAGATCAATGGGGATCTAAAAGTACCTAGAAAATCCATTGAGAAAACAATAATATTGATGCTCGACCAATCTCTTCAACATTTGATCTATGAATGGTAGAGGAAAATAATCTTTTCTTATAGCATCGTTGAGCTTCCGATAGTCAATGCAAACCCGCAAACCCAGAACCTTGCTTGTGGGAATAAGTTCATTTTGAGCGTTGGTTACGACCATCATACCACCCTTTTCTGGAACTACTTGGACTTCTTACATCTTGCAAGGTGAGTTAGAAATAGGATAAATCAAGCCGGCATCGAGCAGCTTAATTACTTCTTCTTTAACGACTTCTTGCATCTTGTGGTTAACTCTTCTTTGCCTTTGCACACATGGCCGATAATCGTCTTCCATGAGAATTTTGTGTGTGAAAAGTGAAGGGCTAATGCTTTTTATATCCATCAACTTTCATGCAATTGCTTTCTTGTGTTGCTTCAAAACTTCAAACAAACTTTCTTTTTCTTCTTTTGAGAAATTTGCTGCAATTATGACAAGGAGTTTGGAGTCACCTTCAAGAAAAGCATATTCCAGATGGGAAGGTAGTTTACTAAGCTCTAAAGATGGTGGTTCTTCAATGGAAGGCTTTGCTTTTTCTTCAGGACTTTGTTCTTGAAGTTGAGTTTCTTCAGGATCATCTTCAAGAGAAATATGCTCGATACGGTAACTTTCAAAAATTATGGGATCACCTTCATCGATTCAGGAAGTGGATTCCCTAAAAACATCTCCTCCCCTAAGATATCATGGAGATAATACCCCATGAGATAATTGAAATTCGTTACGGGGGATAGGTAGATCGTCTTGAACGCTTGGGTACCAAAAAACTTTCTTCAAATCGAAACCCCACTTTTCACCATTCAAGGTCACTTTAAGTCTTCCTCCCCAAGAGTCGAGTAGAGCTAATGTGGTATTGAGAAAAGGTCGCCCCCAAATTGTCACACCCCGCCAAGGCGGAAACATGGGAATGCGACTTCGAAAGGTTTTCAAGCACAAGTTTTGAGCAACACATAAGATAACATACGTTTGATACCAAATACTTCAAATTGTTTTACAAACAAAAATTTAAATGTCTGGACGACCCAAATCATCATAGCAACACATAATTATTAAATTGTTTTCAAGACTAGACCCATGACAAAGGTACCACACTATGCCTACTCAAACCAATTCCTCAAGTCCCGAGGCTCCGTGCAACCAATTACCTGAAAAACATGCGTAAGATTTGTCAACATAAAGTTGGTGAGTTCACAGGTTTAAATGTACGTAATGTAAAGTTTGTTAAATTCTTGTATGACTAATTAAATCTAGGTAAGCCAATGATTACTGTGCCAACCATGAGTCCTATAACCAAACCTCTTAAATGTTGTGCCTCCCGCATTGTACAATAAAGACAACGTATGAATCGTAAAAAACTAGCACTCTTTCGTATGTTACGGGTTAGAGAGACTAACTAAGAGTGGGAGTGTCAACCCAATAGATCTATTTAAGTGTTTTATGGCTCCTGCTAAATAATGGTTACAATGAAATATATGTACGAGGACTATTGAGCTCACAAATGAAATGTATCAAGTAATTTACCATGTTTATTCCCCCAAAGTATGAAAAACAGTAAAAAGGGGGCGTGGAACTCACCCGGTGTCTAAGTGGATGGTCTAGAAAAGTGGAAGCCTGAATAACTATAGTCCGAACAAAGAGTGTCCTAAAATGTTAAGGACATCTTAAGTCGTTTTTACTTTGTTATTTACCATACACTTTGTTCACCCGATTTGTGGACCCTTGTACCTTGTGTACGTGGGGCCATAGTCCATACACGTGATGATTACTACGTATCATTGTTTGTACTTTCAAAAAGTATACGGTTTTATCTTGAATCTTGGAGATTCTTGTTAGATTTGTATATAAAAATAATCAATCTTGCGAAAACCGGGCTGACAAGTTATCATAGGTTACCATATGTTAACACCTGTTATGAGGTTGCATGAGATATAGCGGTTTTAACTTGTGTTTTAGTGTCCTTATGTTAAAAACATGATTAACTTATGTTGGCAGCTTCTTTAACATATATTTTTATTGAACCGAAATTTCAACATGTTTATGTTAGTTCAAAAATCGACTCTTGTGTACCAAGCTCGACCCCCACACACATTCGTGCACACTTATAAGTGAAATTGCAAGTATGTGAGTGGGTATTTTCATACATACATGTGTGTGTATATACAAATAATAGTGGTAGGTTTGCGTGTAGGTATATGTTATGTTTATGTTCAAAAAGTTGAGTTCTTGCCTTACACACGTCTCTATACACACACATACACTCTTGTGTATGTGTATGAATGTATATACGGGTAGCAATATGTGTGCGTGCGCGTATGTGCAGTATATATACATGTATGCGCGTTTGTGTATGTATAATGTTTTTAACCCAAAATCTGGTATGTTTTACCTTTTATTGAATAATGTTTAGTCGATTATAAAGCCTATTACTCGCATGTTAATGGTTTATGGTTCGGGTGAACATTGTTGTTAAACGAAACATTGAGGAATTGAAAGATAAATGGAGAAGGCCGGACATACCCAAGAGATCCAAGATATGATGAGATAATCCGAGTTTTAGTTTCTTATTATCCTATCCATAGCCTCCACACTCCAATAACACTTGGTAATGGTTGTTTCTCGTCGATTTTCATCGAAAGTGTCTCGATAGAGGGCTGTTGTGATCATCCTAAACAAAAGAAAGGAAGAAAGGAAGTGTAGGTGGTTTGTGTTAGGGAGCTTTGAGAGAATAGGTGTGGTTAAAACTTTGGCCTTGTGGCCCTTCATATAGACGACCGAAAGAGAGAGAGAGAGAGAGAGAGAGAGAGATCAAGGGTGTGTTTGTGTGTAATGCTATTTGAGGTAAGTCAAACTCCTAGATTGTTGCAGTAAGAAAAAGGTCAAAGCATTGTTTGTGTAAGAAGTTGACCAAAAAAAAGATTATTATGCATTCCCTTGATTTCGGCCGATTAGAAGAAGATCATGACATTTAGGGAAGGATATCATCTCTTGGAAGATGTTTAGGAAGGAATTGAAAGGGCCTAGTTTGGTCTAAGTTTAGATTAGGGTGTGATTTGTCCTATATAACATGCATGCTTACCTTTGTCCTCATCTTGTGTGACACCCGCCACTTAGCCAGGTCAAAATCCGTACACTTTCTGGTCAACGTTTAATTTTACATGCATTATTCATGACATTTTATATGCATAAGTCCCCCGAGATAGTCTAGCAATGTCCGAACAAGTATAATTTCACCCGTATCAACGAGTCTTGGTGACATAAGTCTATATGTTTACAAGAGATTTTCCGAAATCATGTATGAATGCCCATTTATTTTATAACACAATGGGAAACATCATGGATTTTTATGTATAAAGCCTAGTATTTATTTAACTAGCATACTTACACATATGTGAATATGTGTACACGACATACATGTATATGTATATATATATATATATATGTATGTATATTTTCGGCACATGTATACATATATGAACAAGAGTACAAGAAACTAGTTAACAGATTTATATGTAGCACTACTTATTCCTTTTGTTACATCCTAATTAAACTAACTAGTTCTTTATAAACATAACCATTTTTGGTAAACAAGTGATCAACACTAGTATTTATGAAAACTACTAGCCCAAAAATGATCATCACCACTTAGTTTAAAGTCATACATTTTATTAAACACTTGGAACATAATCAATGTATTGTCATGTCTTATTATTCTTTCTAAGACTATTAAATACAAGATTTGGTGGTTTAACTATATAAGGTAATATTCCTTAAACACCTAAGATCAAGAATGTTGGTTTACCCCATTTGTTAAAGTTCACTTTTTCCCTCCCCTTTCCTTCTTTTTTCGGCCGAAACCCACCCCCCTATCATATTATTTTTTTTTCTAATCCAACACATGCTTGTTTAGACCTCTAAGAATCCCCATGTGTTGTCACATTAGCTTTAGTCTTGTTAAGATAAACATCATCATGGAAGAGTAGTCAACCTTAAGATGTGATTAAGACCCATGATATGTTAGTAAGATTTGAGACAAAAGCAAGATCATTAGCCAAACATAGTAGGACTCCTTTAGTCACCAAGAACCATGAAAGATCATTACCACATTTGGAGACACCTCCCTTCCTTGCACCCTCCAAACCGTCGCCCCCCCCCCCCTAAGTGCCCTCTAATCTTTTTTTTTAATCTAAGTCAACCCCTATATTAACATGTGTTGATTAGTTCCATAAGTTGACTCCATGTAGTGTCACTCATGCTTGGAATCTTACCAACATAATCAAGTGATTAGTGACCTCTTAAAGGTTGATTTGGACCTTGGATATGCTAGGAGGATATGGAACACTTGGAGATTTCTAACCATTTTAGGAAGGATTCTCTAATCACCCTAATCCATAAGAGTTGACTTACCCTAAGTGTTAATCACTTTCCTTGCACCTTCTCATCTCCACCTCTATATAAGTAGGCCTTGGGTGAGCCATTCATCACACCACAACCTCCCTTGCTCTCCCTCCCCACTCGAAACACACACACACACACACAAGCTTAGGAGCAACCAAGGAAGCACTAGCATTTTGCCTTCCATCTTGGATCCACTAGGAGGTATAAACCTTAACCTAGACACTTCTTTAATTTACACATGGTTCACCTTAGTTCCTAGTAATTATTTACAATAAAACAACACCATAGATGTTAGTGTATGTATGTAAGCGTATGAATGTATGTGTGTGCGTGGACATACATACACATGTATGTATGCGTGACACATATGTATGTATGTGCGCGTGTACATATGTGTAGGTATAGATGTATAAGGAGCTAAGTATCATGTTACTTTACTAAAGTAGTAAAAACAAAGTCCCTTTGTATACACACATACATATGCGTGCGTGTATATATATGATGTGTGTGTATGTGTGAAACAAACTCATAAGCATAAATAGAGGTGTGTATGGATTACCAAGGTGCATATGTGTATGGGTATGTATGTACAAGTGTAGATTCCATAGACATCCCTATATATGGTTGTGTGTGGAAATACACATATGTATAGATGTAAGTATAGGTACATGCATGAGTAAATATGAATACATGTGTAGATAATATTCGGGAATAGTAAGGATCAATGTGATTATGAACTAAAAAAACTCGTTTTCAAAAGAACATATACTTTATGGAAAGTATCACATGTTGGGAAATAAGATCTATTTTCTTATACAAACTATTATTTCCATGTAATATATAGTGTCACCAAGAAAAGCTAAACTAACATATCGTTAAGGATCGGGTGAACCACGAGTACCAAAGATTACATATTTGTAGAAATCTAAGGTACCATGTATGTATATAGGACGATATATCTAGTTGTCGGACTTACACTTTTGCTAGACTACACGCAGACTCGAGGTGAGTTCTCATGGCCCCTTTTTACTGTTTTATGTTTTGGGGAAAAGCATGCATCATTACTTGTTTTTAGAATGAATTCCTAGCCGACCGGTGTACATGAGACAATGTGTATAAGAGTACTTGTTTAAGCCCTCGTATATTAGTTTATCATAACCATTAACTATGGATATAGCCAGAAATGCATGAATAGATCTATTGGGTTGACACCCCCACTCTCGATTAGTCGCTGTAACCGGTATATGATATATGAGAGTGCTTGCATTTCTTTTATGACGATTCATTGCATTGATATGCAATGTGCGAGGCACCACTCGTCAAGGCTTAGTTATGAACTGATGATGGTTTATCATCATTGCTACTAGCTAGGCAATGATGGGTCATTCAAGGAATTCATTAAACTTTTCATTTTACAAAAACCCGTGAACTCACCAACATTTTGTTGACAAAGTTTTCATGCATGTTTTTCAGGTAACTAAAATCATGGATGGAACTTGGGAAATGAGTGGGCTTGCATTCACGACCACCACACACCGTGCCTTTAAAACTTTTGACCCCGCTAAGGGTTTTAGACTATATCTTTTGATACTTGTTGTCGTTGAACACGTGTGGTACTTTTATAAATAAATAAAAATGAATGTTTGCTCATATCTTGTGCTTGAAAACCTTTCGTGGTTACACCTCGTGTTTCCGCCTAGGCGGGGTGTGACATCTTGACACACACACACACACACACACGTACATATGTATATATGTATATATGTATGGTTTAGTGTAGGCTGATTTTAGGGAAGAGAAACAACAATTTGGGATAGTCAACATGTACTGGAAGTTGTAGGTAGGTTAGTCTTGAAGTGTTTCTGGTATAAACTTTGTTTAGTGTGTAGTAAGATATGGGTATATGCTTTAGTTGCTTTCAAGTGTCATACACATATATATGTGTATCGTGGTGTATGTGTGTGAGCATATGTATTGTATGTATGGATTCAATCTTTGATTTAATACTCACCCATATGTATCGCCTGTATATATATGTATGGTAGCTTACATTTGATAAAACACACACACTTACATAAGTCATGTGTATGTATATGTAGGTTAGATTAGTTGGTTATTTGTTTGGTTATCCACTTTCATAGCCAACGGTGTATATACACATATATGTGCTTTCTAGGTAGTTTTTGCCTTGTTTTTATATATATATATATATATATATATATATATATATAATATGTTTAATGAAAATCTCTAGTTTACCTTGTGTATAGGAATCGATTTCATGTGTTTACATATGTGTATATAGTCTAGTTTGGTAATAACATTGTATTGTCACAAGATATTATTATCATGTAGTTAATATCACGTGTTATTTATCCATAAACATACGTTGTTTTAATGAATTAACTCATGTTACATATGTGGTGATTGTGAATTGATGAATGGTAAGATTCTATGATTTCATGTACCGGATATCCAGAAAACGTCTCATGAATTGTTCGGGTTTGTTATGGAATTGAATAATTTCCAACCTAGGTTTTGTCACGTGTATCCTTGTTTTATTTGTACTTAATAATCGGAGATTCGGTTGCTCTCTGTTGAGCGTGTGATTGGCTTGATTGTTCATTGCCAATTGTTTCGGATAAATAAGGTGTTTGCATGCGTAAACGGAAAATGTAATGAATTCCTGAAATAGTTTGGGCTTTGCTAGACTTGGACGACATAGTTAATGTTAAGAATGTCTAATGCACCCATGAAACGACAAAGTTTAAAAGGGCGTGTACGGATCTTGACCTAGAAATTCGACGGGTGTCACAAAAATGATATGCCATCATCCTCAAGAACATCCAAAACCACAAAATCTATCGGAAAGATATTCTCGTTAAAGCCAAGTAAAACATCTTCTGCGACTCCTAGGGGATACCGCACCAAACGATTGGTGAGGTAAAGCTCCATTCTTGTTGGTATTAGAGATTGTTTTTGGAACTTTCGGAATATAGATGCTGGAAGAATGTTCATGTTGATTTGTAGGTTGGCCATGGCTTTGGCATTGAATCTTTCTCCTACGGTGCAAGAGATTGTGACTTTGTCAAGAGGTTGCTGATGTGCCAAGAAATTAATATGTTTTCACTTATAATTATCACCCATTTTATACCTAAAATCATGCTTTTATCTTTGTTTTTTTAGGATTTATCTTTCTTTGTTGACAATTGCAGGTTCAGAGGTCCGATGATGAAAAGAAGTGAAAAACCGCACAAAACGGCACAAAACAGACGAAGATTTGAAGACTTTAAAGGCCTGCCAGACATGGCACGGCCGTAACGAAGGACGTGCAACCCTCCCGGGTCAACAAGTCAACATTTCCAAGTCAACAGAGGACAATTTCAATGCTTCAGGAAGAGCACGGGCGTGCTCTGGTGTATGGCACAGTCGTGCTTTAATCCAGCGTGTTCTCCAAGGCAAAAACCGACCAAGACTGACAAGACGGTTGAGTTTCTGATCATGCACGGGCATGCCAAGAGAAAATGCAAGGGCGTGCTTACTTTGGTACAGACAATTCTGCATGCAAGGACTCTGCAACAGTACCCGTTGTCTAGCAGGGGCATGCCAGAACGTTGTTAAGGGCGTGCTAGAGCTGGAATGCCTATAAATAGAGGCCTCTACCCCACATTTTGAAGCATCCCTTCTCACTCGAAACTCCACATTTCTCCAAAGTGTTTCTGCCTTCTTTGAGGATCTTTGGTGTCCTTTAGAGCCTGGGATCACTCCATAAACACCTTGAGACATAGAGAAACCACCCAAAATCACCCAAATCCCTTAGAAATCTTCATAAAACCTTCATGATGTCTTGTACACAAACCCAACCTTGTGAGCTTGTTGTATCAACCATGCTAGGCTAGATTTCTGTTGGTGTTGCTAGGGTGATGATGGAAACTTGGTATGAATTGATATAGTTTATCTTTTATTTTAAAGTGGTGTTTTGTGTTCTTAATAATTCTAACTATTCTAAACTTTGTTTAATGATCTAATTAATAAATCACTTAGTCTTTGGTCTTGTGGGTGTCTTGATAGGAAGTGGGAGGACTCATAAGTGTACCCATGGTGTGTAACAACCCATGCACTTGTGAGCTAACCTAATCCCGCGAGTAGTGATTAGCCCATTTGTGGGTAGAAATACACACACTTTGTGGCTTAATCCTCTACTATCAAGATCTCATTTAGGGTCGGTATGGTCTTTATACTTGGTCCTAGTGATAAGTCAAAACTTAATCTTGCGACTTGGCTTCATTGTCTATGTGATAGCCTTGGTGCAGGTTAAGAATTGATGAACCCGTGTTGAAAGAAAACGGTCTTTATTTTCTTTCATTATTATACTGCTGCACAGTTAATAATAGAACACTCACTTTTTGATAAGTTAATTAAATCAAGTAGGAGATGCACGTGTGCCGGTTGGTCACGACTCTTCTATGATATTAAGTGGTAATTTATTCGGTCATGCTCCGGCCACCAGTAAATTTTCATAAAAGTTTAAATAGTCAGATGTCTATATCGCAACATTGGGAGGCGGATACTTCGGGGTCGAGTCAACACAGTCTCGGCTAACTTTCTTTTCAGTGTTGAGAGGTGAGCTTACGAGTTCGGGAGACCGTCACAATAACCTTAAGAACACAATTGTTTGTACAACTTTTGCGATAACAGTCACCTCTAGAAAATGTTGTAGCAATTCTAAGTTAAGCATAAAGTGCGCAGCTCGAACACACCACTTAAAATAAAGATAACTATTTTTCATACCAGCTTCCATCTGATCCCGAAGCAACTCTATTGTTTTGTCAATGATTTCTCTTAAAAGTTTACATCTCTCTTTTTACTTTACTTTTTCTCCACGCTAATTAAAAAGGTCTTTTAAGTAATTTTAGGAAGCTGAGTAGTAAAAATCGTGTCCACGGATTCGATACTTGGTACTTGCACATTTCTATACTATACACGATAGGTGCGCTTGCCTATTGTGCTGGGTCTAGAACGTTGAGCAACTATCGTTTTAAATTATAAATTTAAAACTTGCAAGTGTCTTTCTGTTTTCTAACTTACTCACCTTTTCATCACTACTCTTGGCATTTCTTTCGGGATTTGCTCTTTTGGAAACGAAGTTAAGTTTTTATTGGAACACCAGCACACACGTCAAGTTTTTGGGCCATTGCCGGGGACACGACTATTTTAGAGAAAGGTTTTCTTAAAATTACTCACTTTTTCATTTTCTTAGTGTTTTTACAAAAATCTTATCTAAAAGGTTCTCCACTAGTGTATGAACTTGCGTCCCTCGCCAATTCCTACACCTCCTCTTGAAGAACCCGAAAGATATTTTAGATCGAAGAAAAGAACAAAGATTAAAAATGGCACAAGTTGATAGAACCATCTCTTGCTAGACCTTCCATCAATGCCTTGGGCCCTAGCATCGTTAGACCCAACGTTGATGCTGACCATTTTGAAATAAAGTCCCATGACATCCACATGATACAACAAAAAATGCACTTTTCATGGTCTTCCCGATGAAGATCCCCATGCTCACATCGCAAATTTCCTCAAAATTTGTGATACTTTTAAGTTGCAAAACGTCTCTCCCGACGCTATTCGACTTCGCATGTTTCCTTTTTCACTAAAGGATCGTGCCAAAGCATGGCTAAACTCACAACCCGTAAGTTCCATTACCACCTGGGCTGACCTTGCCCAAAAATTTCTCTCAAAATATTTTCCCCCAGCCAAAACCGCTAAGTTAAGAAATGACATCACCACCTTTTGCCAAGAAGAAGGAGAGTCACTCTATGAAGCCTGGGATAGATTCAAAGATATGCTGAGAAAATGCCCACACCATGGTCTTGAAGTTTGGTTACAAGTTTCATCCTTCTACAATGGGCTGACGAACCAAGCAAGGCAGACGCTAGACGCAACCGCAGGAGGTATTTTTGGGAACAAGAGACCGTAGGAAGCTTATGATCTCATCGAAGAAATTGCAGTTAACAGCTATTAGTGGTACAACCCTTGAAGCCGGCCATCAAAGACCGGCCTCTACCAGGTCGATTACACCACTTCTTTGCAAGCTCAAATTGAGGCATTATCAACTCGCCTCAACCAGTTGAGCAAACCACAAGTCAATGCCATCACCTCAACAGAGTTGCAGCCGCAAGACGGGAGTCTTCCTCAAGCCACCGTGGAACAAGTTGACTTCATTGGTACAAGCCGCCCGCCAAACAATCCTTACAGCAACACTTATAATCCTGGCTGGCGCGATCATCGAAACTTCGGGTGGAAAAATAACAAAAGTACCATGAAACCACCCGGATTCAGTCAACAAAACAACCAGCAACGCCCTCCAAACAACGGTTACCCATCCGTAGATGAAAGACTTGCAAAGCTTGAAGCCCGGTCAGCAGCTCGAATGGACGAGAAGTTCAACAACACCGACAAGAGGCTTTAAGGACTCAAGTCCATCATCAGAAACCTAGAGGTACAGTTGGGCGTAATGGCCAAGTCTCTCGTAGAAAGACCCGTCGGAAGCCTTCCAAGAAACACTGACACCAACCCAATAGCCAATGTTAGTGCCATAGCTCTTCGAAGCAGCCGTGTCTATCGTGAGCCAGCGGTACCTGCCAATGAAGAAGTTACACCACCCATCCAACTCGCAAATGAACCCACTCCAACCATAACCATTCCCAATATCACCGCACCAGAAAACTCGGCCGCTAGTTCACCAATGCCGGTTAGTGAAGGCCCCGCAGTCAACCAGAGCCCTCCAGTTGCTCCACCACCTGAACCACCATCGAAGACGTTACGGAGGGAATATCGGCCCAACATAACTTACCCAGGACGATTGATGAGGAAAAAGACGGGCGAGCAGTACAAGAAATTCACCGAACTCCTAAGTGAGATCCATGTCAACTTTCCTTTCATAGAAGTCATTCAGCAAATGCCCAAGTACTCCAAATTTCTGAAGAACTTCTTGAGCAACAAAAGAAATCTCGAGGTGGCAGTCAAGGGAAACGCACTAGAGTGCGCTGCACTACTCCAGCAACATCTTCCTCTAAAGCTGACTGATCCTGGGAAGTTTTCTTTGCCATGCTCCATAGGCAATTTGCCCACAAATTATGCCTTAGCAGATCTGGGTGCGAGTGTGCATGTTATGCCTACTTATATCTACAAGCAACTCAATCTGGGAGAACCACGTCCGTAAACAGCTACGATCGAGTTGGTGGATGGCACCATAAAGAAGCCTGAGGGAGTTATCGAAAACCTGCTCATCAAGATAGGAAAATTCGTCTTTCCCGTCGACTTCGTCATCCTCAACATGGGCGAGAGTAATGTTCCTATCATTCTCGGTTGGCCGTTCTTAGCTGCTGCTTGAGCTACTATAGATATGAGTGAGGGGATTCTTACACTTCGGTTTGGGAATAATAAGTTGCACTACATGGCCAGTGGAAGAGAATACGCGCCTGAAGACCCATTTGATGTGGCCTACTTCATTGATAGGCAGCTCGACTATCAATTGAAGAAAGGCAAAGGCGCGCCAGTGGCACCACTAGAGGAATCGGCGGTAGGGCTTGACAATACCAAGTGGATAGATGAGTACTAGGACAACCGTCAGAGTACTGGATGGAAGAAAAGGAACGGACCAAAGAAAAACACCATCAATGCCCCAGGGGCAGGGAAGGAGGCAGTCTGAGTATCACGCGTTTTGTCCAGCCAAAGACGTGAAACGTGGCCCTACCGTGGAGGCAGCCCGGATTCAGTAGATTAGGACGAATAAGTTGAGAGGTTGGTGCATACGGTAGACAAGTCAGTCAAGAACCATCAAGTATGGTCGTTCACTCTTGATACTTTCTATCACCCAGGTATGCCCTCTCGGCATTAGGACCAGTAACTTGTTTTTATTTTATTTCTATTTTAGTACTAATAAACTGTTGACGTTCATGCCAAGTGATTTCTGTCGAGGACATATCCATGTAGAGGCAGCTACAGGGATCGACCGCACGTGGACTGTTAGAAGACAAAAAGGGGAGATACTTGTTCCTTTTGACTTGCCCACTTTTCCTTTGCACACACATATTCTAATATCATAAATTTAAAACTGTGTAAAATAATTAAGTGTGAGATGTTTAAATTTTTTTTGAAATTTAAAACACCTCAAAGCAGTCAGTAAACCGTAACAAAAAGGCAATGTTTTTAAAAGAGTTTTTGCAAACAAAAACATTTTCAAACCATTTGAGTCAGCCCAACGACTTTGCGGGAGATTAGGGAGGTTTTTGGTAGACAACAGGATAGCATGAGGTGTTCCCAATTCCTTAAATAACCCCTACCCTTACATGTGAGTATTGAGCCTTACCGAGCACACCATTACATATATACTATACATGCTTGTTCATTTGACTTGAGGGATATTCCCCGATTGGCATGACCCGATTAGAACTTGTGTGACTTATACGCGGCAAGACCACATCAGAGGGGAGTGTGTGAAAATGATCTAGGCACCTAGGACTTACCCATTCCGTTATCATTAGCCTTCTAGATATTTTCCACACACCTAGCCACCCATCTTTGAGCCATAGCCTTTTCACTTCCTTACATCCATTTAGCCTCCGCCATGACGAAACTAGGGAAGTGTTGAGGTGTTGAAGAAGCCCTTTGGCAATTTTAGGACTTTGAAGCATAGGCCGCACATCAAGCAATCAGAGTTGAGATCATGAAGAGGCTACAAAAGAAAGCAATCATAAAGAGCATACGAAGTATCAAGAAATCATCCAGCAAGCATCATATGAAATCTGTGTTAAAAAAAGTGTGAATAAAGATACAAAACCAATCAAGGGATAAAGAGAACTTCAAAAGAAAAGTTTTGCAAAGCTTTCCAGAAAGACCGAAGTGACCGACACAGCCTAGTGGAGGCTATTAGGCGGCCCTCGCACCGAACAATTCACGAGAGTAGGCCACAGTCGAGCTACAAAGTCCAAGGAAAGATCAACAAAGCCAACTTAGAAGATCGCCAAAAAGATTCCAACCAATACCTCAAGCACCAAACCCGAAGATAGTCATGGTGGTAGACTCCATTCCTACCCTATTTTCCACTATCCCACTAAAAATAACCCATGAAAAGTCCTTTTGATTCACACGCTCTACCTCAATAAAAGTGGTGGAGTTGCGATTTGCACCCAAGCCTATGATAAGAGCCAGTCATCGGGTAGAATTTGAGTGCTCACCCCCAAATAAAACCCGAGTGAATGAGAGGCGTGAGGAAAAAGGAAAAAGGGGCACCTTAGGAATTGTTTCAGTAAGTCTCACCTTAAGCCATGCCCGAAATCCCGAAAGTTTATTAAGTTAGACTCTTAGGAGGTAAGTTGAAGCTCGGCACATCGAGTTAGGCTTACAATTTTTGTCCCACAAGAAAATTGCCTAATGTTCGGTTTGCTTGAGGACAAGCAAAAGCTCAAGTGTGAGGTGTTATGATATGCCGAGAAATTGATATGTTTTCACTTATAATTATCACCCATTTTATACCTAAAATCATGTTTTTATCTCTGTTTGTTTAGGATTTATCTTTCTTTGTTGATAATTGTAGGTTCAGAGGTCCGGTGATGAAAAGAAGTGAAAAACCGCACAAAACGGCACAAAACAGACAAAGATTTGAAGACTTTAAAGGCCTGCCGGACATGGCACGACCATGCCTAAGGACGTGCAACCCTCCCGGGTCAACAAGTCAACAGAGGTCAATTTCAGTGTTTCAGGAAGAGCACGGGCGTGCTCTGGTGTATGGCACGGCCGTGCTTTACTCCAACGTGTTCTCTAAGGCAAAAACCGACCAAGACTGACAAGACGGTTGAGTTTCTGAACATGCACGGGCGTGCCAAGACAAATGGCACGGTCGTGCTTACCCTGGTACTGACAATTCTGCATGCAAGGACTCTGCAACAGTACCCGTTGTCTAGCAGGGGCGTGCCAGAACGTTGTCAATGGCGTGCTAGAGTTGAAATACCTATAAATAGAGGCCTCCACCCCACATTTTGAAGCATCCGTTCTCACTCGAAACTCCACACTTCTCTAGAGTGTTTCTGCCTTCTTTGAGGATCTTTGGTGTCCTTTGGAGCCTGGGATCACTCCATAAACACCTTGAGAGATAAAGAAACCACCCAAAATCACCCAAATCCCTTAGAAATCTTCATACAACCTTTATGATGTCTTGTACACAAACTGAACCTTGTGAGCTTGTTGTATCAACCATGCTAGGCTAGATTTCTATTGGTGTTGCTAGGGTGATGATGGAAACTTCGTATGAATTAATATAGTTTATCTTTTATTTTAAAGTGGTGTTTTGTGTTCTTAATAATTCTAACTATTCTAAACTTTGTATAATGATCTAATTAATAAATCACTAAGTCTTTGGTCTTGTGGGTGTGTTGATAGGAAGTGAAAGGACTCATGAGTGTACCCATGGTGTGTAACAACCCATGCACTTGTGAGCTAACCTAATCTCGCGAGTACTGATTAGCCCATTTGTGGGTAGAAATACACACACTTTGTGGCTTAATCCTCTACTATCAAGATCTCATTTAGGGTCGGTACGGTCTTTATACTTGGTCCTAGTGATAAGTCAAAACTTAATCTAGCGACTTGGCTTCATTGTCTATGTGATAGCCTTGGCGCAGGTTTAGGATTGATGAACCCATGTTGAGAGAAAACGGTCTTTATTTTCTTTCATTATTATACTACCGCACAGTTAATAATAGACCACTCACTTTTTGATATGTTAATTAAATCAAGTAGGATATGCACATGCGCCGGTTGGTCACGACACTTCAATGATATTAAGTGGTAATTTTTTCGGTCATGCTCCGGCCACCGGTAAATTATTCATAAAAGTTTAAATAGTTAGATGTCTATATCGCAACATTGGGAGGCGGATAATTCGGGGTTGAGTCGGCACAGTCTCGGGTCACTTTCTTTTCAATGTTGAGAGGTGAGCTTACCAGTTCAGGAGACCCTCATAATAACCTTAATAACACAATTTTTTGTACAGCTTTTGCGATAACAGTCACCTCTAGAAAATGTTGTAGCAGTTCTAAGTTAAGCATAAAGTGCACAGCTCGAACACACCACTTAAAATAAAGATAACTATTTTTCATACCAGGTTCCATCTGATCCTGAAGCAACTCCATTGTTTTGTCATTGATTTCTCTTAAAAGTTTACATCTCTCTTTTTTATTTTAGTTTTTCTCCAAGCTATTTAAAAAGGTCTTTTATGTAATTTTAGGAAGCTGAGTAGTAAAAATCGTGTCCACGGATTTGATACTCGGTACTTGCACATTTCTATACTATACACGATAGGTGCGCTTGCCTATTGTGCTGGGTCTAGAACGTTGAGCAACTATCGTTTTAAAGTATAAATTTAAAACTTGCAAGTGTCTTTCTGTTTTCTAACTTACTCACGTTTTCATCACTACTCTTGGCATTTCTTTCGGGATTTGCTCTTTTTGAAAGAAGGTAAGTTTTTATTGTAACACCAGCACACACGTCAGTTGCTTTCCTTGGATGATTGATGAGCACACTTTGTTGATGGGTATGATGGCACTTTCTTCAAGAGTATTCTTTTTGGAGAGGATATCTTTAAGAAATTTGAAGTGTGCAGGTACTCTGAGCTGACAATCGGCATAAGGGATGTTGAGTTGCACTTACGTTATCAAGGAATGAAATTTGTTGAATTTTTCCTCCATTTTAGGAACAAGAATGTGTTCAACTTCTCCTTTCTTCATTTCTTCTCCCATTGGGGATTCACAAGCTTCCTCCTATTTTGGGCTTCCATCTCTTTGTCTTTGGCAGCATCATCCACAACATACATTTGCATGAGGTAGTTTTTGACTACCTCAATTTTTTCTCGAATTTCTTCAACTCAATGAGCGAGGGTTCGGGCTTGAGCTCAACTTCGGGTGGACTTAATGGTGGCGAGGAAAATAGATGAGCTAGTGGAGTGTATTGGTAAGGTTGTGGTAAAAAAATATGGTGGTGATTCCTCGAGGCGATAAAATCCATCGAATGCATCAGGTGAAGGAGGGATAGGATCAAATGGTGGTGGTGGAAATAAAGGTGGTGAAGGTGGTTGAGTACTTAATCGACAACCATTGATGTGGTAAATTTCTTCACTATGGTTGTGAGGAAATGGTGAATGGTTGTAAGATGGTGGTTCAAGAGGGGGTGAATAATGGTTGTGACAAATAGTCTTCACAATTGTGGTAGAAGGAAGGTCCACCACAATATTCACACCGTTGTTGGACATAACACCATTCATAGTCAAAAAAGTTCTTTGTCATGAACTGATCTTCCTCCATATAATCCATCCTAAAAACTAACAAAATAGATTAGAAAAGTGGTTAGAAACTAGCAAATTAAAACCTTTCTCTAAAACAGTTGTTTCCCCGGAAACGGCGCCAAAATATTGATGCGTGTGGTTTTAGTGACTTAAAATCCTTTTCTTTAAAATAACAAGTTCCCGGTGAATATGCCAAAAAAATGATGCTGAAGAGATTTAAGTCGAGAACTTTCGTGTGTGAGACTTTTAAGTTTTAAATTTATAAAATAAAACGATAGTTGCTTAATGTTCTAAAAATCACACAATAGGAAAGTGTACCTATCGATTGTAGTAAAGAAATGAACAAGTACCGAGTATCGATTCCATGGACACAATTTTTACTACTCAGCTTTAAGTTTCTAAAATTAAACTAAAGATAAATAAAAATGAAAGATAAAGGAAGTGACCAAGAAGATAACCAATAACCAAATGGAAGTGTTGCTTCAGGATCCGACTTGTCTTGGTATAGATTAATAGTAAATGATCAACTAGTGATGTGTTCCAAGTCATGCATAACGGTGATAAATTTTAAAAAAGATTTGTGTTCTCAAGTGTTATTGTGAAGGTCTCCCTAGCCCAGTAAGCTCACCTCTCAACTGTGAGGGGGAGGATCACCCAAGATTGTGTATACCCAACCACGACGAACCCACATCCGAAAGTTGCGATATTGACATCTAATGACTTCATTCTTTTGTGAATAACTTGCCGGCAGCCGTAGCATGGCTAACAAGCTACCACGTGACTTGGTAGAGGCGACACCACCTCCCACGTATGCTAATCCCCAACTTGAATTAATTAATTTTTCAAAAAGTGATTGGTCTATTATTAATTGTGTAGCAATATAATAATAGAAGTAAATAAAGACCTTTTTCTTCTAGTATGAGTTCACGAATTCTTGGTTTGCACCAAAGTTAACACATAGACCATCTAACTAAGTCGCTTAACCAAGACTTGGCTTATCACTAAGACCAAGGATATAGACCATACCGACCCTAAGTGAAGTTTTGATTGTTGAGGTTCAAACCACAAAGTGTGGATATTTCTATACACAAATGGCCCAATCCCTACACGTGGAGTTAGGTTAGCTTACAAGTGTACTAGCTTTTACACGCCATGGGTACACTCATAAGTCTCTCCACTTCCTATGAAAACACCCACAAAACCAAATACTAAGTTAATCGATTAGTTGATTCGTCAAACAAAGAAAGACTAGAAAGAATTACCGCGAACACAAATCATCACTCAAAATAAACATAAACTATATAAATCCATACCAAGGTAGTCTTCACCCTAGCAACACTCTAAGAATCATAGCCAAATAATGGCATTACAACAACATCACTAAGGTTGATTTTATGTGAAATCATGGTGAGGATTGATAAAGGTTTTGAAGAGTATTTGGGTAATTGTGTGTGGTTTCTCTTAAGGCTCACTTGATCTAAGTGTTTATGGAGTGATCCCAAGCTCCAAAGGTCACTTACAAGACCCTGAAACAGCAGAAATGTGGGAGAGAATCGGGTGGAATGGGATGCCGAAATGAAGAGTAAAGGTCTCCTTTTATAGAGCTGCCAGGAGGAGCACGCCCGTGCTTCAAAGTGGGCATGCCTGTGCTTCATGGTGGGAATGCTCATGCTCAACAGTCAAGTACTGTTCGTTGGTATTGGAAGTCCTTTTGAGTAGGTTTTGTCTTGAGTACACCTCTGCTTAATGAGGAACACGACCGTGCTTGGACTCGTGGGATAACTGGATGTCTGTCTTGGTCGGTTGGAGCCTTGTGGTGCACGTCTAGACAAGCACGACTGTGCCAAGTGATGGGCATGCCCGTGCGCATTGACTTCTTAATCTGGTTGACTTGGAAAAGTTGACTGGTTGACCCTGGGTAGGAGCACTGCCGTGTACGGCGTTTGTGGTGAGCTTTGGTTGTGAGAGGTCCCAAGGTCAAACCTTGGGAGAGGAGGAGAACTCCACAGTTAAGCGTGCTCAGGTGGGAGCAGTACCAGGATGGGTGACCTCCTGGGAAGTCTCCACCAGGGCAACCAAAAACAAATCCGTGAGTTCCTGGATGGGAAACCCATCGGGGGCAAAGTGGACAATATTGGTGGTAAGAGAGGCCGGATGTTACAAATGGTATCAGAGCTACTCCTGTGCTGTTCGGGATGGTCGGGCAAACCTCATCGAGGACGATGAGTCCCTAGGGGGGGGGGTGATTGTAACAGTACTGATTTCTGAGACGATTAACATGGACCATTGTGACACCCTAGGCAAATCCCACATCGGCCGTGGCCAGGAGAGATCCTTGGTTCATAAGTAATCCAAAGCCTCTTAAATCACCAACGCGTTTTGGGCTTAACGTTAGTGGATGAGAGGAGAACTCCACAGTTAAGCGTGCTCAGGTGGGAGCAGTACCAGGATGGGTGACCTCCTGGGAAGTCTCCACCAGGGCAACCAAAAACAAATCCGTGAGTTCCTGGATGGGCAACCCATCGGGGGCAAAGCGGACAATATTGGTGGTAAGAGAGGCCGGATGTTACAATGACCCTGTACCATCTGCAGCAGTCTGTGAAGTCTTCGATTTCCTACCCTTTGTGCCAGTTTTCGCTCCTTTTTGGTTGTTGCTTCCAAATACCTGCATTTATCTCTTAGAAACAATTTAGCTCTGTTTTCTAAGGGTAAAAGCATAAATATGTGCAAAAAGGATGATAATTACTCATGTAAAACATATGTAAATGATGGCACATCATCCAGATACTTAATAAACAATGAGAAAGTGTGAAAAAGTTAATAAAGAAGTCAAACGGGTCAAGTGGTGATTTTGTCATCATTTGAACATGGTATTTAATACTAGAATATTAAGTATTATGATTAATAAAGAAGTCAAACAGGCATATTCACTTGATGAAGATGAATCATTTGCTCCGGAATCAACTAGTGGAAGGTGTCTCAGTCAAGTTTTCATGTAAATGACGTCTGTGTATCATGCATGAAAGGGAAGCAGAAGAAGAAGTCTCACAAACCTAAGAAGGTCAACTCAGTTAGTGTTCCTCTCGAACGGTTGAACATGGATCTCTTCGGCCCAGTCAAACGAAAAAGCAAGAATGGAGATTTATACTGTCTAGTTGTCACCGATGATTATTCAAGATTCTCTTGTGTTGTGTGTATGCAGCACAAGAGTGAGACCTTCGAACACTTGAAGAATCTGTTCGCCAAACTAGAGAACATCTATCAGCTCAAGATCCGTCGGATTCGCAGCGACAATGTCACAGAATTCAAGAATCATGCTATGGAGATGTTATGTGCAGAAAAGGGAATTCATCATGAGTTTAGAGCTCCATACACTCCACAGCAAAACAGGGTTGCAGAAAGAAAGAATCAAACTCTTATAGAAGTAGCCAGAACAACGCTCGCAGATTCAAACCTTCCTGTATTCTTCAGGAATGAGGCGGTTCACTGCACGTGTTATACTCTGAATAGGGTTCTTAGGGTAAAGAAGCATGGTAAGACTTCTTACGAATTGCTGAACCGTAGGAAACCAAACTTAGATTTTCTGGAACCATTGGGGGCTCCATGCAATATGATCTAACTTAACAAGAAATTTGGGGCAAAGGCAGAAGAAGGGTTCTTTGTTGGCTACAACACTCCCAATAAAAGAGTGTACAACAAAAGAACTCAATGCGTTGAAGAGTGGCTTAATGTCGATGTTCAACGCTATACTGTTAATGCTCCTGGTGTTGGACCCGATTGGTTGTTCGACTACAATGTGGTGGATGATGTTGTTGCACAAATGTATTACAAGGGTGAAAATGCAACCAGATCACCACTGATGCGTCCGATCGTCGTTATTACACCAACTCCAACAACATCTGATGGCTCTGCATCCACGGGTCCCCCTTGTAAAATCGCATCAGTAGAGGTTGAGGAAGTTTTTCAGAAAGCGTCAGTAGAGATTCAAGAATCTTCATCTTTAGACGAGGAATTTGCAGAGTCTCATGAAACACTAATTGATGAACTAACTGGAATTGGTGAATCAACCACTACAGCTCCAGTTATTCCTATAGGAAACAATCAAGCCGGTCCTTCTTCTTTAGCAGCTCCATGGATTGGTCTTCGGATTGATCTCTTAGGTTTTAATATGCAACCCGCTGCTCCCTCTAGTTCAAGTGCTGCAGAGACAAATCTATCTGAAGGATTGGAAAATCTCAATTTGCAATCGGATGATCCAGTGCCGGCACATCCGGAATCTCAGATTCATGACACTCATCCATTGCAGAATGTGATTGGTGATCCAGCTAGAAGAGTTATGACATGCAGTCAACTCAGAAATGCTAGTCCAAGTGACAATACAGGTACCCTGGCACCCTACTCGGAAATCAGAAAAGCAAGTCATCGGAACGATTAGTCTTTCACTCTATATGTTTCTCAACAAGAACCAAGAACCGTGCAAGAGGCACTGAGGGAAGAACCATGGATCGAAGCAATGCAAACTGAGCTTCAGCAATTCCTAAAGCTAGGAGTGTGGGACTTAGTTGACTTACCTCCAGGCGCAAAGAAAATTGGAACAAAGTGGGTCTACAAGTGCAAACGGGATGACTGCGGGGTGGTTGTTAGAAACAAGGCTCGATTGGTTGTCCTTGGCTTCCGTCAAATTGAAGGAATAGATTACAACGAAGTATATGCTCCAGCTGCTCGCCTTGAAGCTATCCGAATGTTCTTAGCTTACGCTTCGTACAAACGGTTTAAGGTGTATCAAATGGACGAGAAAAGTGCTTTCCTATATGGTATGGTGAAGGAAGAGGTGTATTTTGCACAGCCGCCAGGTTTTGAGGATCCGCTTCATTGCAAAAAATTCTACAAATTGAACAAAGCGTTGTACGGACTCCTTCAGGCTCCACAAGAATGGTATCAAATGCTCAGCAACTATCTGATATCCAATGGGTTCAGTTGTGGACTCGTGGATTGCACCTTATTCACCAAGGAAAAGGGGTGGTGACCATCTGCTGGTACATGTTTATGTTGATGACATTATTTTTGGGTCTACTAATGATGATATGTGCAGGGAATTTGAAAAGCTTATGCAGTAGAAGTTCGAGATGAGCTCGATGGGGGAGATGCAATTCTTTCTTGGTCTATAAGTAGAACAACAAGCGTCGGGGATCTTCATCCACCAGACCAAATATGTTGCTGACTTCTTGAGCCGGTTCCAGATGGAAGACTCTATTCTAGTAGCCACCCCCATTCAGACCAATCACGGGATTGGTCCTGATGAGAAAGGACAAGCCGTTGATCCTTTTCTTTATCGGGCGATGATTGGCTCGTTGATGTATCTCACTGCTTCATGAGAAAGGACAAGCCGTTGATCCTTTTCTTTATCGGGCGATGATTGGCTCGTTGATGTATCTCACTGCTTCAAGGCCTGACATAATGTTCGCAACATGTCTACTATCCAGATACCAGTCAAGGCCGAAACAGTCCCACCTGATTGCTGTGAAGATGATCTTACGTTATCTAAAGGGTTGTCTGACCAAAAGTCTATGGTACCCTAATGACGATAAGTTTGACCCCACCACTTTTAGTGATGCTGACTATGGCGGATGCAAGACAGATGGAAAATCCACATCGGCTGGATGCCAGTTTTTGGGAACAAGACTAGTCTCGTGGCAATACAAGAAGCAAGCCTCTGTGTCCTTGTCAACTTGTGAGTCGGAATATGTAGCTGCATCTAGCTGCTGCTCCCATGTTCTATGCATACAACAACAAATGAGAGACTACGGTTTGAAATTTCTGAATACTCCCATCTACTATGACAATGAGTCCGCTATAGCACTTGCTAAAGACTCAGTTAATCATTCCAAGGCGAAACATATCAATGTTCGGTATCATTTCGTACGCGATTGCTATGAAAAGAAATTGATAGGCATGATTAAAATCCACACTGATTACTAACATGCCGATTTATTCACCAAAGCTTTTGACAGACCTCGTTTTGAGTATTTGTTAATTTTAAATGGCATTAAAGAAATAACAGTATCAGGTCCTCATTGGTGATCGTTTTTGTAAATATTTTTCTTCAAAAATCTGAAAAAATCCAAAAATATGGTCTTTTTGCAAATTTTTAGATTTTTAGGGGGAGAAAATCAGAAAAATACAAAAACATCAGAAAAATACAAAAAATAAAAAAATTGAGAACCAAAAATGAGTTTCTTTGGTGATATAGGGAAAATGATATCGACTCATCAGTGGACTATCTGAACCTTAAAATTTAAAAGAATTGGAATCGTTAAGCAGCCTCTACAATGATGTGTCAGTGGGCTCAAAATCATTTCCATGTTCGGCATGGTGATATAAACTTAAATCAACTAATAATTGTGTGAATTAACGTTGCGTTGGCATATGGTCTCAACACCTAAATCTCGTTTGATCGAATGCCAAAATCCGAGGTTTCTAATCTTTAAAAGGTTGATACATCCGGGTGAACTGGACGCCTCTCAGAATAAAACATGTGTCGTACGTTGGGTTCGCATCCTATAATTGAGACACCTCTATGTCATTTCCAAAGAAAAAGAAAGAGAAAACAAAAAAATATAATAAATTCTGATAAGGAGACCTCTGGGAATCCTTTAAGAGCAGAAAGATCATAAATGCTAAAACCCTAATTCTCAAAGAGAATTCGATCTAAGATATCAAATCATATACCTAAAGCATCATACCGAAAAATCAATTAATGATATTTGACTTGAACCCTGGTCTGGATCTCATTGGTCTCTTTGCTGTAGCGTTCATGCAGACCTGATCACCACTGAGTCCATTCCTTGTAAATACGAATGACAAAAGCATATTCACCGGTTACGAGGAAGCCTTGTGCATGACTTGCTACAGGAGTACGTCACGTGTGCGGGGAACACCTTTAATCAGTCCTAATATTACGAATGACAATAGCTTATTCACCGGTTACGAGGAAGCCTTGTGCATGACTTGATACGGGAATATGTCACGTGTGTGGGGAACACCTTTAATCAGTCCTAATATTACATTAACGTATCTAAAGTGCCTAGCGATAAATCTTGATTTTGAATTTAGGTGGACAACAATATTGGCAGTTGTTGTAGGATGCTTATTGGTAATTTGAACTAAAACTGAATAATTAAGGGCTTTAGCTTAGTCCGTGCACAAATATGATTCCCTAACTGATGAAACTCGCAAAAATATGCTAGTGTAGAGTTAGTTGATTTCCTACATTTAAATTTCTGTTTCTTATATTAAAAAACCACAAAAAGATTTTATCTTTATTTCATTCTTGATTACTGATATTGGAATCCTAATCCATTGTAATCTTACTCCTTTCAGAAATAAAAGCTGGAAAGTCAACTAATCGATACTTGAATGTAGCCAGGTCAAAACCGTTCTCTCTCAAGTATCGGGGTGAAAGAATTGAAAAATGAAAAATTCTCCGAGTCGAAATTTGAATCACTTGTGAAAACTGGATGAAAATGCATGTTTTAACTTATTAGGGGTTAAAATGCCATTTTTGAAAATTCAGGGGCATTTTGGTAAATCAGTGATAATAGACACGAGTAGAAAGTCTAATTGCCTGTTTTTAGGGACGATTAGGAAGCTACTCGTGTGTATTTAGGCCTAATCGTGTGTGGTAGACACGTTTAGGAAGTTAAAAGGGTTAAAGTCTAATCGTTGGGGAACAGGTGAGTAGAAATGTAATCGTGTGCATTATCAGGCGAGTAGTCCTTCTACACGTGTATGTTTGCGAGCGAGTAGAGTCCTACTCGTGGCTACAGTAAAAGCGAGTAGGAACCCCTATATAACCAACAGTTAGAAAATTTTAACCATTATTTCAAATATCTTACTGTTGAAGCTTTGTTCCCTCTCAAACGAATATAGAACCTCTTGTTGCCCGTTTCCTTTTGATCTTGGTTTTGTGTTCTACACCACTTAGGTAACAATCGGCTCAAATTTCAGTCCATAACAACCTGTTTTAAGTGTTTAATCGAATGTTCTTGTTTTTGAAACCCTAGCCGACTTCAATCTATCAATAAACCTACTCAACATGTTTCAAAATGAAAAATTAGTATAGGGGTTTGTTAATTGATATTGTTAGAACATGAAAACACAAGAAAAACATGTAAAATCGATCAAATACAATTTTGACCCATTTGAATGAGTCGTCAGACCTGACAGGAGATTAGAAGCCCTACTCGCTTGAACAGTAGCACGAGTAGGCTTCCAATCGTGTGTTAATCATGCGAGTAGGCATCTACTTGTGTGCAAATGAGGCGATTAGGAATCCTAATCGCCTGTTACAGCATAGTTGGCAACTTTTGGTTGTTTTTGTCCGTTTTGTCGTTTTTATGATCTAATCCCTTCTTGTGTGTTCAGAATCATGGATTGGGGAACTTCACCTGAGAATAACATGTGTGCTTTCCTTGGCCCGATTGACAAAGACAAAAAAACAAAGCGTTCAAAGGGATTATAGAGTTCTTGAAGCGGTCGAGGATCGTGTATGCTATAACAAAGCAACATGTGTCGTATAAAGACATTCTACGAGAGTTCTACCACAATGCTCAAGTGGATTGTATTGTCATGCCTGCTATTATCAGGAGTCAAATTCAAGGAAAAGAAGTATTCGTTACTAAGCAGCACATTCGAGAAGAACTTCGTTTCCAAGGTGCATCTGATGAACCTATCACTTCCATTCTATCCTTATCCGTGGTGGTTTTCTTAGAATGAAGTACAATGCGAAGGTTATAAGAAATGAAATGTTGCAGAAAGGAAACGTGTCGCCACTGTTCAAATACCTAATACATGATGTCCTGAAGTGTCTTGGTCCTAGAAAGGAAACTTTTGACGTGATCAGAGATACTCTAGCATCGGCAGTGGTCGCATTGACTTTGAACAAAAACCATTTAACTTCTCAGGCATGACCATGCATCACCTGAAAGAAGTTATTCAGTCAAAGATGACGAAGAGTCCATTCATTGTGTATCCTCTTTTTCTACAGATGATTATAGATAGACAGCTTCCGGATTTGGTGAAGAATGAACTAGAGAGTCTCTCACTGACTCATATCAATGAAAGGGAAATGGAGAGGATGTTGAATATTTAAGGGTCAGCCGAAAGACAAACAGCCTAAGAACAGACGGTTGTTTGGTCACCTTAGGGATCTAAAATACAAGGCTACCAAGGGTAACAACTGGAGGAACGAAACGAGCGATTCTGAAGACGATTTTTGGATTCAAAGGCGAACATTCCCAGAATGAGACATTAATGGTAGGGATTCTGATGAATTGTGCAAGAACATCCCAGGCAGCACTTCTGCAGCTGCTGTTACTCATGATGACATATTGGACGTGGATGTTCTTGATACACAGGATCCATCTTCAGCTGGGGGAGATTAGGGATCGTCCCAAAGTGGAAAGGGTAAAACTGTGGTAGAGGAAGATGCTCCAGTTAATGTTACAAGTGACACAGATTCTGACGACACAGATTCAGATGATTCTGCCGGTACTAGAGCCCATAAAGCGGCAGAGAGAATGAAGAAGTGGGCGGAGAAGAAGAGTTTGGAACATGATCCTACTTACACAGTGGATCCAGATGAGAAGATAGCATATATTGATACTGAGCTCGCCACTTCGCCCTCGGGAAAAGAAAAGACTAAGGTAAAGGGTTGTGGTATGAAAGAATGGCTCAATGATCTCCTGAGAAATCCAAGAAGAAAACAACAAGATTTTGGAGACTCTTTAAAGTTGTTCAGACCTCTATGCTTGAAACTTCAACAGCAAGAACTACAACAACAACAGCAACAACAACATCAGGTGCAGCTATGTCTGTAGGTATTTGTATGCCTATGCCATCAACAGTAGTCTTTACTGAGTCTGTCTCAGCTACTGTTGGTGCGGCAACATCATCTCAGCAGTTGGTGTCCGGATCAGTGGGTGATACTTTGAAGAATCTAAGGGCACAGCTGTTTTCTCAGGCCTCAGCATCAGCTACAGCCACACAGTCTTCTTCCTCCTCTGCTCCTGCCTCTAATGAACAACTTCAGCGCCAGGTAAATGAACTTATGTTGATTGTAAATACTCAGGCGCGTGAGAATTCTGAGCTGAGAGGCAAGGTAGCTACTATTGAAGAAAATGAGGAAGGTATGCTTGAGCTGCTAAGCGAAACCATTCGGATCAGCAAGGAAGTGCAAGCTTCAAATAGGTTGCTCCAGTTGTCAAATTAGCATCTTGTTGAATTCAACCAGCAGCTAGTAGAATCAAACCATCATTTGGTTCAGTCTAACCAAGAAACAGTGGCTAGATTGAACAACGTTGAGTCATAGTACTGCCCGTTGCAGCTTGCAAATGTCAATAACGAACGAAGAATTGAGGCATACAAGGCTGAGAACAAGCAACTGAGGGAAAGGGTGGACAAGTTGATTGAAGATCACCCTAGATTGACTGGTACCTCAAGTTCTGCTGCTAGTTCGGGTAATGATGAAGAAGAAAAAGAAGGTGAGGATGAGGAAGATGATGATGGTGATGATGATGATGATGATAGTGGTGATGATCTTGGAACCACAGGTGGTGGTGGATCATCATCCAGTGCACCAGAGGGGTGACAGAAGAAAAATCATGATAGGCAAGGAAAGGATCCTGAAGCAGGTTCTTCTACTAAGGGGGAGTGTATAGGTGATCAGATTAAAAGAATGCATGATTACATAAAGCATGGGGTGGTTCCTATAGAAGTTGTTTAACCTTTGAGGAATCTGTTTCTGTATGATGACTATGGGAATCTGAGACAACTCCCTAAGTTTCTGGAAGATCTAGAAGAAGGTGAGATTGCACCTGAACTGTCATGGGAAGATATGAAGCAGATCTATGGTTTGAAACTTGGAGAATCTTTCGGTGCAAGCTATACTCCACCTCCAGAAACAAATCCTGATAACAATGAAGTTGATTTGGAAGAGGGAACCCGAGTGGAAACTCCTGAATATGTTGTTGACAACACCTCCACGGGGATTCCTGATATTGATGATGAATGTTGAAAGAAGTTGAGGAGAAGCTACAGTCTGAACCTACTCCTATCCCAGATGAAGTACTTTCCAGAACCGAGCAAATCATGAGACTGTTCTCTCAGTGGTACCCATCTGTGGAAGCTCGCACAGTAAAGAAAGGTCGAGTTCAAGCTTCTGCCTACAAGAAGAGACTGTCCAAGATGTGTGGGAACGTGATAGCCTGGGCTTACATACAACATGCCAAGATCTTCAGCATTAAATGGCAAGACGGGCTTCTATACTTCAATTATTATGACAAGATCAAGAGTCTGCCTTTCTGGTATGTTCATCACCTGGTTCGTCTAGATTTTCCACTTTATTATGACAGGTGTCCTGGATTCGAATGCTTCTACTACATTCTGAAGCGAGAGAGTTATGATGGTCGGGAGACTTTTAAGCCTCAATATCCTAAGTCCTACAAGACGAAGGAGTTAGACCCCATCACCAAGCACCCTATCTGGAGACACAAGATCAAACCACCTGAATGCATGTCAAGAATTCTGATCGCTCCCTTGGAACAGGACTTCACACCAAAGTTCTGGTTCTGGCACTATGATTCCATAATGACTCAAGCAGTGATCGTGTTAGATAATGCTCCAAAGATGTGCAGGAAGATTAGGATCTGGGATCCCATGTGGCTGATTAACTTGTCAGAGAAGGATGTAGAGACGTTGTTCCTGTATCCAATCCAACACCTTTAGTCAGAAGCCGATCAAGCTGTGAAGTTTCAACGTGTGATTCGGTTCTGCCATGCTCACAAGATACATGCTGGATGTGATTGGTCGAAGCTTACAAGGATCAGGACTATGAAGAAGTGAAGTTTGAAGTTGCTACAGCTAGTTTTGTTTGTTTGTTTTGTTTTGATGTTTAGAACGATTGTATAGTTGTTTGCTGTGTTGTTTTGAATTCTGTCTTTTGTAAGTCATACTAGCTAGGTCCAAGGGGGAGTCTGTTAGTACACGATGTCCCTAGCCTAGTATAGGTGATGTTTGGATTGTATTAGGGTGCTTGGGTGTGTTTACGAATCGTTTGTGGGCTGATTGGCAAAACAGGCGAGTAGGACTTAACAGGGGCGATTAGCTTTGCTAAACGCCTGAGAATCAAGACGAGTACGACTCTACTCGCCTCTTCTACTCGCCTGATAGTATCCTACTCGCCCTAGGACCCTGGACGAGTGGGACAGGTATAAAGCCTCCAATCATGGCCCTAATCATCAAGTTGTCACATCACACATTCCCTAAGCACCCTGTCCTAGGTTGAAAGTCTGAGGTTGTCTTGTAATCACCTGAGCTCTTAATTCAATGCAATAAACCTTTTAACCTTATTCTTCTGTGTGTTGATGCTTCGTTTATCTTAGTTTCATATCGATTTTGTTGTCCGAATACTGGTTAGTGGATTCCGCACACTAAACAGTGTAACTCGTGATGGTCGGGTTGCCTTTGAGAGTTGATCCTACAAATGGAATTGCCTATATATAAAAGTTAGTTATTGATGGTTATAGAGTTGGCTAGTCAGTTGTGTGTGTGACTTTGAGAGTTGATTTACACCTTTAAGTGTGTGTTTTCATTAATCTAAACCTGTAAACCTTTTATTATCATAATATTAATGAAAACATGTTGAAAATGATTTGTATTGCGTTTTCATTACGGTTTTTATCATTTTGCATGATATTCAGGGATTCTGCACCTGAAATATCTTGACTCGTGTGATATTTGTGTTTCTTTGTTAAAATCCGATCTACAAAGTGGTATTAGAGCTTGTGCTCAATCACACGACTGCAAATTGATAAGAATTTTAAAGTTTTCGGATCAAGATCATCAAAACCCTAGTTTTTCTGTTGAACAACTAATAAACATGGTTTTTGATTGATTTGGAGGTGTTTTTATGTGTGGTTTTCAAAATTCTTTCATAAAAGTTGTTCCTCTACAGATCCGAATCAAAACCTAATCAATTAACATCAAGATCAACAACATTTTCAAAATTCAGATCAAAACTTTGTGTTTTTGGTGAAAATTAGATCATGAACTCTGTTAGGGTCGAATCAGTTTCTGAGTGGGGTCAAATTAGTTCTCAGGACATTCATTCGTGCTAGATTCAGGTCAAACCAATCTGACATTAGTTCATTCGACCTTTCTAGATTTTCATTGTGGTCCTTAGAATTTCATTCGTACCTTTAGTTTTTCATTTGTACCCGCAGTTAGGTCGAACCAGTGACATATTTTTCATTTGGGTTTATATTTGGGTCGAACCAGAGAATTTTATTTTGTTCGACCTCTCGATAGTCCAAACCAAGTTATCTGTTGTTGAATTTTTATAAGTGTTTGAAGGTGCACATTATGGATAACATTTGTGGATGCCCGATGAACACCAAACCTAACATGACACCGCATCAATCACAACCGATGAATCCTTAGACTGTAGCAGCTGAAAGGGGTAAACCACAACCACAACCACAACCAATGACTAACTACTGGGCCTCGGGTCCATCTCAACATGTTGTGAGACCTCCTCTTCAACCCATACTAGATTATTGGGGAGTAGCAGCAGCCGTAGCTGTCCAAAGCCAAACAACCAATGCCATAACTACTTTGGTGAATGATCTTCAAACTGGAAATGGGAATAGACCACCATAGATGTTAGATATGATTGAATAACCATCACGGCATAAATGGTTTAAGATTCATCTTGAAGGATTAGACGGTGGTGAAGCGTGGCAAATTATTGTAAAGGGATATGTGCCGCCGATGATTGAAAAATTCCAACACACCTGTTGCACTTGATGATCTTAAAGATGACGAAAAGAAGAAGTATGCTGCAGAGAAGAAGGCTTATTCTCAATTGTCTCAAGGGTTAATAACTTATTTGCTTCATCAGTTTGGACCATGCACTTCATTGAAGTAGCTTTGGGATGCTTTGAAGAGTAGGAATGACGGGACTGAAAAGACAAGGATGCTCAGGACTGACGAGCTAAGAGATTATTTACCCCATGTCTGAATGTGTTGAAAAGTTTGCAGATGCACTACTATCACACCCTCAAATATCCACTGCGGGGTTTATACCGTGAGGCGCGTCACACACCAAGATCCCCATATAATTTAACGTTTAATCAAAAATTTAAATAAGTTGCGGAAGCGTAAACCAAACATAATCATTTTAAGTTTATGCGCAAAACAGCGCCCCCAAATGCATAACTAAATAATAATAAATAAAGCATAAGTTTAATAGTGTTCAATATTCCATGACACAATGATGCATGACCTACAGTGCTCCGAACCTAGCAACCTGCAAAAGCATGCTAGCATGTGTCAACATAAAGTCTGTGAGTTCACAGTTTAAGTAGCAAAGTAAAGTTATCAACATTGTAAAAACAATCAGTTTTAAGCTTGTCATGGGTAGCTAACCCACTCATTGTAACTAAACATGCAATTATTGGGAACATACAGATGATAAAGTGCCTTAGCACTAGTGTCTATCAACACTAGCAAGAAAAATTTGTGGTCAGAAGTTAATGCCCGTAACCCAAACACCTCATGCATGAGGTTGCTGGACAACCTAATAGCGCTATCAAGTAATACCCCGTTCGCCTCCAGCGATTAACCCAATAATATTCTAAGGACTTTCAAATGATAGAAATAGTTTAGTTCACAAAGGACAGTTAAAGTGGCAAAACTGATAAAACCCAATCCACACAAGGAATCGAAAATCCGACGCACACAAGGAGTCAAAATCCGACCCACACAAGGAGTCAAAGCACCCCAAAACCCGGGATGTAAAAGTAGAAAAAGTTTAGTAAGTTGTCTCAACCCGAGACGCATGCTTTTGAGAAAAGAGTAGTGAAACTCAGCTTAGGTTGCAAGCTAAAAATCCAAACTCCACAAGTAGTAAGGACGTGCTATCGACTCCCTATTATACATGCCACTACGTAAGTATATGTGTAAATACGATACACCACATAACTCGTTTGTCCAAGACGTTAATTTATGCGAAAGCGTTTAAGTGACACCTAGTGTAACTACATGCACAAGTAACCCTACGAACCCGTTTGTGAACATTATGTTTAACATCAGTCATACACATTATTTACATCTCACATAAGTGTACATGCAAGTTCAAGTCAAAGTCAAGTCATACAAGACTCCAAATAAGCACATATACACATATACACGTATCTCATAATCTGCGTTTTTAGGGCAGATTATACACTATAAAAACTATTTTATTAAAAATACTTACACAACGAGTTAGGCAACCAAAAATTTTCTGAATATTCTTGGGTGTCCAGTTGTCCTGTGCATATTTTTTTCGTGATGAAGCCATATAGAAAAATTGTGAAAAATCATTTATTACAGCTAGGCTCTGAAAACATTCATATCAGGTCAGTTTACGACAAAAATTCTCAAAAATTGTGTGTTCATCCAAACGGGATGAATCTACTTGGAAAAGCCGATTTATTCTTACATCAACCTACTAGCAAAATTTCATGACCTAACTCCTTGTACAACTCGAGTTATGGTCGTTTAAAGTTGACCCAAAATATTAATCCGAAAATCAGTTTTAACCTTTGTTTGTATAGAATTCCAAAAACATATCAAACGATAACCAAATCGCATAATCTTACACATTCTGGAAAGCTAAGATTATAATTAAGTGGTTTAAACCAAGAAACAATCAAAACAAACAGCTTAGAACTACGTTACTTGTTCTCCAAGTTTCTACACACAATCAGTCTGTTTTTAAACATGCAATAATCTTAACTATAACAAACCCTAGTTGCATATTATCAATCAAGAACTTCAAATAAACCTCATACATGTCTCATCACACATTAATCTGACGAAAACATGCAAGATTCATGGTAACATTATCATCTATAAACCCTAGATGTTCAAATCATGCAATTATGTCAAATGATAATCACAAAACCCCATGTTTAGCATATTAATCTTTTAGAAAACTCAAGTTTTAATTTTTATAAAACCATCTCAGACCTGGAAAAACTTATTCATGGTGTTTTAAAACATAATCAAAAGAGATTAAAACATATTAGAATCAAAGTTATACCTAGAGGTCTTTAAACAATCAACCCAAGCAACTTTAATTCTTCCCGAATGATATTTCTTGAGCCTAGCAGGTGTATGGGTTATGTGTGTTTTATATGAAAAACTAGGTTAAATTTCGAGTTTATAACAAAGTATCACGACTTGGGCCTGATCTGACACCGCCGAACGGCCGGCCTGAACGGCCGTTAACTTTGACACGGCCCGTTTTGGGCAGTCTAGTTCAGCGTATTGCATGTTTTCTTCGATATAGTTGTTATTTTGGACCCTACCAAGGCGTAAACCCCCGTGATTTTTGACCCAAACCATCCTATCGGTTCATCGGTTACGAGTTTGATGACACATTCGGTTTAAATAACATAATCACACAACAAGTCACACATATTTTCACAGAAACACGTAATTGCAAACAATATCAAATAATTAATTCACAATTATCTATTTTCTCAATTTACCAACATTCAGGGTTCGATACTCATGTACGCAGTCTGGTAATTCCCCGAATTACCTTTTATGCAGTTGGTAACCTATAACCATGCAACATGTGACTCACCTAACTAACCCTAGTTAAGTAACATGCTGTGAATGTAAGTAAAAGTTAATTAGAGTTTAGTTAAATTATGAACCTAAAAATGCGGGGTGTCACAACTACCAACTTACTGGAATCAACATGTGGAGGTGCTGAGAGAGAAAGATACAATTCAATTCTGGACGCTTAATGAGTTTATTTAGAAGCTTGGGAACAAAGAAATGGACTAAAGAAGGAAGGCATAGAGAGCTCAGATTCCTCAGAATCCTGAGTTATACTATGCTAGTTCATCTTCAGCTATTCCGAGTGTTGGTGTAAGTTCGTCACCACAAACAGCTTTTGATTCTAGTGTCGAACCAAACCATACTGCTAGTTTTTATGGTGTATCTTCTGCACCATCTTACATATCGACTCAACCTCCATTGCAAGATGCAAGTTACTATAGTGCTCCTTCAATAAATAGGACTCAACAATCGACACCGAATGTTAGTTAGGGTTCATCCAGCTCGAGTTCCATCGTGTAAGAAACTTCTAACATGGAGTATGTGACAGTTAAAGTAGCTCAAAAGCATGTTGCTTTAGTTTTTGCTATGGTTGCTTCATACAATGGACTCGTAGGAAGTCAAATTGGTAACAACAATTTGACTAACGAGGATTATGCACAGATCGATAAAGAAGAGATGAATTGATCGATATTCAGTGGGCGTTTGCTAGTGTTGTGAGGAGAGCAGCCGAATTCATGGAGAAAACAGGAAGAACAAATCGTGCTACATCACCTAACACTACATATGGTTTCAACAAAGCAAAAGTGACATGTTTTAATTGTGGAACAAAAAGTCACTTTGCTTGGGAATGTACTAAACCTAAACAACAAGGAAACCGTAATCCTTTTAAATCAAATTACCAAAACCGACAAAACCAAAACAACTTTCAAAACCAAAACCGTGTTTCACAAAATTCTAACCAAAGACAAACATCAACACCCAACCAAACTCAAACCACACCAAACCATGAAAGAAATTTAGTTCCAATATCCACTCCAACCAACCAAAGCCAAAGCCAAAACACTAACCAAGTTATGTTGATTCAGCAAGATGAAAGATTTAATTGGAACGACATTTAACTTTGTGTTGAAGAGATTTCTGGGGGTAATGTTGCATGCTTTGCATAAGAGGTGGTGAATGTAGAAGCAGTGAAAGTTAATGATTTGCTGATTGAAGAGGTAGTTGAGGAGACGGTTAATGAACGAATTGCTGAAGAGACCGCGTCTGAGACGGTTGTAGATTCGGTTAGAGATGCTTCTGATGTTCAAGAGTCTGATTATTTCGATTCTGAGAGCGAGACAGATTCTGATGCAAGTGTTAACTCACTTGATGATTATGTGGAGCAACTTTTCGCATAAGCAGACTTTCTAATCAGCAAGAATTCGTGTATGGTTGATGATGCTTTTACGAAAGTGGATTTTTCCAAGTTTTTCTCTATAGAGGAAGCTTGGCTATGAAAGACTCGACCAACTCGGTAAGTTCTAATTCTTCTCCTAAATACAATTATTGTGGTAAATGTGATAGACTTGAAAGTGAGGTTTCAAAATTAAAATATGACATAGACAGTGCGAAGACTGCCAGTGAAAATTTTCGTAAAAATGAGAGAACTTTAAACAAAACCTTAGAAAATTATAAGAAAGATGTTTCAGAATTAACAAAAACTCTTTCAAATAAACAAATTGCCATAAACAATTACATCAATGAGATTGAAAAAACTTGAATTGGCAAAAATCAAATGTTTTCTCTAAAAAGGTAAACAAGAAACTTGAAAGCTATCTCAATGTGGCCTATGTTTTGGACCACATTGTGGATGAACCAAGTAAAGAAAACATTCATTCCAGTGTCAATTACAAATCGGTTCCATCCCCGGTGTTGTTTGAAAATCACAACCTTGATATTGTGACACCGGAGAGTTCAGATAAGTCTGATTCTGCATCAGAAAATGAATCGAACACCTCTAGTGTGGGCGATCCGAATTTTGATGTAAGACCAATATTGGGAGTGAATGATGAAGGTGTGATAGCTGAAACTGATAATTCAGATTCAGAGGATGTTGAACCTATAAAGAATGTTGATATTCCTTTGGAAAATCACATTTGTAACCCGACACCTAAGGTTCAAAATCCTCCCGAAGCTATAAATAAGCCAAATCCATCATTTAAGAAATCTAAAAAGAATGAATCAAATGAAAAACTGGTGAAAGTATTCTATCGGATGGAAGGATCCGATCAGATATTTTCCGATGAGGAATATCCCATACAATTTGCTAACTATTCAAAGATTTCTAAAATTTGGCAAGAAAGTACAATTTGGTTTCCAAAATCAGAAAGAACCAATGATATGCTACCAGAATTGATTAAGAAATTGTATGGTGATAATTCCAAAACACACCGAAAGTTCATGTAACTGAATTCATTAGACTGGTTAAACGTGTTAATGGTTTTGTTGAACCAACTTACTCATTGGAGCCTGCTCCAAAGAGTTTAAGGCGTAAGTGTATTGATGATCAATACCCGGTCAACACATTTGCACGTTATCATGAGAAAAACAAGTTTGAAGAATACCGTGCCTGTCTCAAATATAGTTTTATCCTCAAAAATAATTTTATCAACAAAGAGGAAACCAACCGATTGTCTATGATAATTGAAATCAAATTAATATGGATAAAAAGTTGAAGAGGCCTATGGTGAACTCGGTGAATAATAGGCAAAAGGATTATCCTAAACCTTCTGTCAAGTCAGTTGCTGGACCTTCATCTATTAAATCAGACAACGTAGCTAAGAATGTTCCCCCAAAGGTCGTTTCGAAGAAAACTGAAGAGGTTAAATCTAAAGCTCAAACTCAAATCAGAATCTTGAAATGATCGGAACAATCTTGTACACCTAAGGGTTCTTCAGGTGCTTCTGGCTCTACTTCAAAAGAATCGGTAAAGGAGGTTCCTAAAACGAAAGTTTTGGAGAAACCGAGTGTTGTAAAGAAAGTGTTTCTGAAAAGAATGTTTCTTTGAATGATTCTAATGTTGATACTCAAAGAACTAGACCACAAAGGATCGGGTTCCTCGTAAAAACTAATCATTTGTTGATTGGTGTAGGGAGTTCTAACTGGCCCTGTTAGCATTCTTTGGATTGTTGACAGTGGAGCTTCCGGGCACATGACTGGCGATATGACGCTCCTATTCGATATAAAGAACATCCATGGAGGTTATGTTGGGTTTGCTGGAAACAAAGGAGGGTATATTACGATGGAGGGGAGTGTGAGCAATAGGATTGTGAGTTTTGAGAAAATTTCATCTATGAAACAGATTGATTATAATCTTTTGAGTGTGTCTCAATGTGATAAGAAGTTCTCAGTGCATTTTGATGATAAATCGTGTTACATTGTTAAGCCTGGATTTGAAATACCAAAAGAATGGATTATGTTGAAGGCTCCGAGAGTGAACAATTTGTACATTCTCGACATGAGCAAAGCCACTAAAACTCAAGGCCAAGTGACGTGTTTTCTATCCAAGGTTACTGAAAAAGAATCCATCATGTGGCATAGAAGAATGGGGCATTCAATTGAGAAAAATGTATAATTTAGTTAAGAATGGGCTAGTTAAAGAAGTTAATGTGAAACATTTCCACTTGAATGAAAAATGTGTTTCATGCAAGAAAGGAAAAAAACACAAACATTCCCACCGACCCAAGAAAGTTAACTCTGTTAGTATACCGCTTGAACGCCTACATATGGACCTCTTTGGACCTGTGAAGCGCAAAAGCATCAACGGAGATCTATACTGTCTTGTGGTGACTGATGATTATTCTCGATTTTTGTGGGTGATGTGCATGCAACACAAGAGTGAAACGTTCAATAATTTGAAGATTCTGTTTACCCGTTTGGAGAACATTTATGGATTGAAGATCAAAATAATCCGAAGTGACAACGGGACGGAGTTCAAGAATTCGATGATGGATGGATTGTGTGATTAAAAAGGAATTCATCATGAATACAGTGCACCATATAATCCATTACAGAATGGTGTTGCAGAAAGGAAAAACAGGACTCTAATTGAAGCGAATAGAACAATGCTTGCAGATTCTAATCTTCCGGTTATTTCCTGGAATGAAGCTATTCATGCAGCTTGTTATACATTGAATCATGTGTTGACTGTCAAGAAGTTTGCAAATACTTATTATGAGCTACTCAACAGACGAAAGCCGAACTTGGAGTTTTTAGAACCATTTGGGGCGTCGTGTACGATGCTTAATCCGACAGAGAAGTTTGGAGCGAAAGCTGAAAAAGGTTATTTTGTTGGTTACGTGACACCAAATAAACGCATTTTGAACAAAAAAACTAAATGTGTTGAAGAGTGGACAAACGTGGATGTTCAGCGTTACACTCAAAATGCTCCCGACATTGGACTTGATTGGATGTTTGACTACAAAGAACTCTTTGAGTCATTCAATCTAGAAAGCTTGGTTGAAGAAGTTGTTTTACGACTTTATTACGAGTGTGAGAACGTGGTTACTTCACCGTTAGTGTGTCCGATCACCGTAACTCCTTCTGTAGAAGTTTCTAATGATACCAATGCTCCTGTGTCGAATTCAACTGAGGAAGAAGTTTTTCAAGATGTTTCTGATTTGATTCTTCTGAGTCGGAAGACGATGATGAAGTTACCAGTAAAGCAGTCTTGAATGAGTCTACAGTATCACCTCTAGTGAACCCTAATTCATCTGTATCAACAGATGTTCCTTCTACTTCAAATGTGGGTAATGATCTGGATACAACAAAGAATTTGAATGTTCAAACGGTGATTTTGTTCCAGCACATCCGGAATCTCAGATTCACAAGGTTCATCCGTTAGAACAAGTTCTTGGTGATCCTGGTAGCAGCGTGATGACACGTGGACAGTTGAGGCATGCATCATCAAATGAGAATATTGGAGCCCTTGCCATGTATTCTACAATTCAAAAGTCAGGTGAACAAAAAGATTGCTTGTTTGCTTGTTATGTTTCGCAGGTTGAGCCTAGGACTTACAAGGAAGCATTGAACGATGAATCATGGGTGGACGCGATGCAACAAGAACTTCAACAATTTGAAAAGGTTGGAGTATGGACTTTGACTGATCTACCAGCAGATAGAAAGAAGAATGGTACAAAGTGAGTTTTCAAGTGTAAGAAAGATGATAGAGGAGTGATCGTAAGGATCAAAGCTCGATTGGTCATTTAAGGTTTTTGTCAAACTGAAGGAATCGACTACAACGAAGTCTATGCACCAATTGCACGTATAGAGGCAATTCGAATTTTTCTTGCATTCGCATCTTATATGAAGTTCAAGGTGTATCAGATGGATGTTAAAAGTGCTTTTCTTTGCTTCTGGTACACATATATGTTGATGGTATTATATTTGGTTCAACTAACAAAAGTTAGTGCAGGGAATTCGAAAAGGTCATGAAGGAAAAGTTCGAGATGAGCTCAATGGGGGAGATACAGTTCTTTCTGGGATTGCAAGTGGACCAATCACCGTCGGGAATCTTTATTCACAAGACGAAGTATGTTTCTGAAGTCTTGAGCCGATTCCAGATGGATGATTCTATGCCGCTGGCCACTCCCATACAACCTAATCACGGGATTGGAGTTGATGCTAAGGGGGAGCTTGTTGGCCCTTACATTTATAGAGCTATCGTTGGATCGTTAATGTATTTGACCGCTTCCTGCCCAGATATAATGTTCGCAACATGTCTTTGCGCAAGATACCAGTCGAAGCCGAAACAATCTCATCTTGCTGCAGTTAAACGTATCCTACGTAATCTGAAGGGATATCCATCACTCGGTTTATGGTACCCTAGTGATGATAACTTTGACCTTACTGCTTTTAGTGATGCAGAATTCGGAGGCTGTAATATTGACGCTAAATCCACAACGGCTGGATGTCAATTTCTGGGGAGCAGGTTAGTAACCTGGCAATGGAAGAAGCAGACGTCAGTTGCATTATCCACATGCGAAGCTGAATATGTGTTAGCTTCGAGTTGTTGTTCACAAGTGCTTTGGATACAACAACATATACGCGACTACGGCTTGCAATTTCTTAAAACCCCCATTCATTGTGATAATGAAGCAACTATTGCACTCACTAAAGATATCGTTCATCATTCGAAGGTTAAGCATATCCGAATACAGTATCACTTTATTCGTGATTGCTATGCTAAAGGTTTGATTGATATGGTAAAAATCCACACTGACTATCAACGTGCTGATCTTTTCACCAAAGCTTTTGATAAATCACATTTTGATTTTCTATTAAGAGCTAATGGTATATAAGAAAAGCAAGATTGAACTCCTCATCGGTTTATCAATTTTTCTTTCTTTTTCATTTTTCAAAAATTAAAAATCCAAAAATATGTTTTTAATTTTAGGGGGAGCTTTTATTTCAGAAAAACCAAAAACATTGAAATATTTGAAAACCATAAAAATCAGAAAATCCCAAAATGATTTTTCCTGGAGCAAAAGAGGAAATGATAGTACATCAGTGAGGATCTTTCACATGCTAAAGAATTGAAAAGTCAAAATTTGACAGTGATGATTTTTTGTGATGTGTTGGTAGGCTTCATAGACCTATTAAGTGCCTTAGTGATACAAACATAATGAACTACTCGCTAGTGGATGAACACCTCATGGGCATATGGTCTTAGTACCGTAATTTCGTTTGATAGGGTTGCCAAAATCAGAGTGTCATACCCTCAAATTTCCACAAGCGGAGTTCTACCGCGAGGCGTGTGACACACCAGGATCCAAGTCAACGGTCACAATAAACGACGTCTAAATGTAAATCATACGTAATAAAATCATGCATAAGATTTAAAACCAACTGTTGAAAGTGCGGAAGCATTTAAAGTTTACAAAAGTCATGAGTAAATAAAGACATGAGTTCAAGAGTTTAACATCCCAAAGAAAACATGCATAATGATCCTAGACGCGAGTACGACTCCAGTGCGACTCCGTGCACCTATCCAGTTTCTGCAATTCTAACGACCTGAGAAAACATGCTAAAAATGTCAGTATAAAATACTGGTGAGTTCACAGGTTTTTAAGGAAAATGTTTCATGAGCTTTTGAAAGAACTATCATGTTACTACTGACTGATGTAAACACTTGTTAGACGTTTAGACTCTGAGACGAACCTATCAACGAACTATCGTTAAACACGACCAACGCACTATCGTTTATAACGACTAACGAACTGCTCAAACATGGCCAACGAACTACCACTCCGTGGTCAACGAACTGTGCATTCACAATTAACGAACTACCGCCATAACGGTCAACGAACTGTCACAACGTGAACCACATGTACATAGAACATAAATGAAACGTACAACCAACCCAGCATAACATGATCTTTTATAAACCGAAGTACTAAGCATGTTTCTCCCCCGAAAACGAAAGCAGTAAAGAGTGGGGCCGCGAAACTCACCTTTGGTTGCGTCTTCAGTTAACAAGTAAACCGATGTGTGTATGATAGCCCCAACTAGTGGCGACCTATCATAAGATGTGTGTGTAAAGTGTGAGCGAAAGATTTTGACTAAAACAGGATTATTTGATCATACAAGTTACAAAACCAGGTGCGGAAACCCTAGCTTTGAACAAACAGATAAAAACTCAAATCAAAACACAATCAATATCATTTTCAAAGCTTTTCATAGATTAACTTGTTCATAAACTTGATTACAATGATGTTTAGGTTAATCTAGATCAATTACAGACACTCTCAATCTAACCTGGAACCTGACTCAAACACACACACAACTGATAACTCTCTATACATTGCATAAACACAAAATCTATTTATAACACCTGCACGTTCGCCCATATGCTGTGGTCGAATGTGGACTTCTTCCACATTCGCCCAGTATAAGGTACGAACCTACACTTTCAGTCAAGCTCCCTTGCACCTTCGACCACTTCTCTCTTCCTTCGCCCACTATAGTCTACATTCGCCCAGAGCACTTCAACCTTCTATCCATCAGCATCTCTAACATATGTTAATATCCAATCATTAGTCGCAAAACGCATCTACAAACTCCCCCTCGACTATTGATTGGATCGTCTTCTATCTTCGTCCTTGGCTTTGTTCAACAACATAATTCTGAGCTGTTTCTTCTGCTCTTTGGTCATTTCAGGCTCCAACTTTCTCTTTACCGGTTTCGACACATTTGCCATCTTCACCATCTTGCCAAGTTTGTTATCCAAATTACTTCCAGCATTTATATCATATGCAAAACAAACTCCAACCACTTGAGTATACTTCTTTGCTTGATCAGCGTCATTCGGCTCATGATGAATCGGATTATAGAAAAGCATGATGATGTCTTCAAAAGTACAGTTTATCAACCACATTGGATCAAATACGTGAACATGCTTGTATTTATCCTTTTCGTCTCTCAACACTATCACCGCTTCAGCCTTCCTCCAATCATAATACCAGAAAATAAAGTCAGCACTGAAATATTGTGGCATGGGCATCAAAGGTATTTTCCTCATCACTTCAGGTGCCTTGTATATCAAAGTAACCCGCTTCAGCTTGGTTTTAGGATCAATATCCCTATGAACTTTCCTTCGGGGATATTGAGGCTTGAATCTATTCCATCTCGTTCTACTTTCCCAAACCAGCTTGTCAGCACACCAACCGACATGTGTATTGTTCACTGAAGCACCAGACATAGGGAATCTGCATAAATCTCTGACCGCCCAGTACGGTAGAGTTAGCAAATCAATGAATCTGTAAAAGTACAAGATCCCTGATTCCCATTTGGCAGCTAGACACTTCAGCCTGCCCAAATATGTCCACCCAAGAGCTCTGCCTTTAAACTTAGCATTATGAAACCTATAGAAATTTCCTTGAGCTTCAGGCTTCGGTCGGTTTTCATCCATTTCTCTCAATTTCTTCAAATAATTCTTCAATTCATCAGATTGATTTGAAGATTCTTGCTTATCAGCACCAAACACTTTCTCCACAAACTCTGCACTCCTCTGTTTAGCCTTTTTCTTTGCTGAAGTGTTTGGTATCTCAGTAAAGTCAGGAAATATCACATCTTCATCCGTTTTTCTGAAGTACTGTGGATATTCCTCATGCGTTATATCTTCAATCTCCACTTCATCAAATTCTGGAGTATTCTTATCATCTGAGTGACTTCCAATATCCTTCTCAGGAATATCTGGAATCGACTCTTCTACAATGAACTCCTCAAATGTTTTCCCTACTCTCTGTGCAAGTCCATCCAGGATTTCCTTTGCCACAGAAGCAGGTACTTCAGCTTCTTCAAGATCAGGATCGTTGTATTCCAATTCGTATCTCATGTCATCTGTTTGGAATATCTCAGCAAAGCGTCCTGTGAACTCTATAGTCCATTCTCTTCTTTCCAACATATCTTTATACACTTGTTTAGCATCATCAGTCAAAGATCTCACCTTCTCATTCCAGAAGATACTCTCATCTGAATCAACGTTCTCACCTTTCCTTTTCTTCGAACTTGATTCTCCAGTATCTTTCTTTTTCGGTGGTCTCTTCTCAAATGTAAACTTTGACGAATCATCTCCTCCATCATCATTATCATCACTACTACTATCATCTTCCTTCTGACTTCCAGAACCTTCTGCATCATCATCATCATCATCTTTCTTATCATCCTCATCATCACTCTTCTCAAACTCTTCATCATCCTCATCATCATCTTTTTCTTTATCCGATTCAGACGGTTCAAAGTCAACTTGCTCTTCTTCTTTTTCTTTATGTAGATGCGTTTTGCGACTAGTGATTGGATAGTTAACATGTGTTAAATAGGCTGTTTGGGCGAATGTAGAAAAGATTGGGCGAAGGAAGAAAGAAAGTGGGCGAAGGTAGAAGGCTATGGACGAATCTGGAATGGAACAAGACTGAAGCTACACATTCGACCATGGAAATGGGCGAATGTGGAAAACTCTCACATTCGACCAGTCAAAGTGGGCGAATGTGCAGTGCCTATATATAGATTTTGTGATTTTGTAAGTTTAAGGGAGTCATTAGGTGTGTGTGTTTTCAGGTGTTGTTCCAGAGAGGTTTGAGATAGTGTGTGTGTGATCTAGATTAACTGTTTGAATATTGTAATCAAGTTTATGAATGAGTTAATCTATGAAAAGTATTGAAAATGACTTTGATTGTGTTTTGATTTGAATTTACATCAGTTTGTTCAAAGCTAGGGTTTCCGCACCTGGTTTTGTAACTTGTATGATCATATAATCCTGTTTTCGTGTCAAATTACATCCTCTACAAAGTGGTATCAGAGCATAGAGGATCATACAACAACAAATTGATAAACTCAGAGCTGATTTGGACATTATTTTGATCAATTCACATCTGTTTTTACATAAAAATGGTTTTTGAGTGTTTTTGAAAGAATTAGAGTTGATTTTGTGGTTAAAATTCAAAATTCCAAGAATTAAACTTGTTCCAAATCATCTCCGAAGCAAAACCTGATCAAGATCAATCAAATTCACAAACTTTTGAAAATCAGAGATCAAAATAACCGTTTTTCAAAGTGTAACCGTTTTTCAAAACTGAATATGGGCGAACCTGGATCAGAGTGGTCGAAGGTGTAATTTTCTGGTCGAACCTGAGTATTTTCTGGGCGAACCTAGGAGTTTTTGGGCGAACCTAGAATTTTTCTGTTGATTTTTTCACATTCGGGTCTCAATTCTCACATTCGGGTGATCGGGGGTACGAACCTGGAATTAGAACGGGCGAACCTGAAACTTTTTGGGCGAACGTGAAAAGTGTTAGTGTGTTTTTACTTTCTGGTGAGATTGTACATTCGGGTATCACTGTGGGGGCGAACCTGAAGCAGAAAGGGACGAACTTGAAACATTTTGGGCGAACCTAGAGCTAGTTTTTGGAAAATTTTCTAAGTGTTGAATTTCTCGAAGTTCGTGATCATGTGGAATTTTCCGACTACTCCAACACCAGCAACTACACAACCACAACAGCAGGTGATGGACCCATGGACGGTAGCAGCACAGAAGACGAGCACACAGTCTTCGCAGCCTGTTAACTATATGACTCAAAGTGCACCTCCAGCACCACAATCTGACTACTAGGGAGTAGCAGCAGCGGTGGTAAACACTCAAGCTACAAATGCTATTTCCACACTGATTAATGATTTGTCTTCAGGTAGCGGGAATCGGCCACCGAAGCTTATGGAGATTCAAGAATACAATCAGTGGCAGAAAAAGTTCAAGATACATTTGGAAGGCATGGGAGTGGAAGGTGCTGAAGCATGGAACATGATTGCTAAAGGTTACACACCACCAGTTTTGGAGAACACAGGTGAACCAGTGCCATTGGAGAGCATGGCTGAGGATGAGAAAAAGAAGTTTGCTGTGGAGAAGAAGGCGTTTTCCCAATTGACACAGGCAATCACAAATGATCTTTTGCATCAGTTTGGGACTTGCACAACATCTAAGGCACTATGGGAAGCACTTAAAAGAAGGCATGATGGCAATGAGAAGACTAGAGGTCTAAGGATGGAAGAACTGAGAAAGGAGTTTGAGAATTTTTCTTATATTGGAAATGAAACTTTGAAAGAACTAACTCCTAGATATAATCATTTGTTATCTGAATTGTCTAGCTATGGTATACAGATTCCTATGGCAAAGCAGGTGGACAAGTTTGCAGATGCATTACCACCAAACTGGGATCAGCATGTGGAAGTTCTTAAGGAGAAGGATGCTTATCAATACTGGTCTATTCAGGAGTTCATAGAGAAGCTGGAAAACAAAGAATTGGAAGAGAAGAGGAAAGCTAGAAGAGCACAGATTCCTCAGAATCCCAACTTATACTTTGGAGGATCTCCAGTTCCAGCTAGCACATCAAGCTCAGGAGGGCTAGTTGCACCACATGTTGCATGTATATCCAATGTTATGGAATCACCTAACATAAACTACCATCAACAAACATCATCCTTTTCCCAACCACCACCACAACAACAATACAACAATTCATATATTCCACCATTTTCCCCAATGCAACAAGCAGCTTTCTACACTGCTAGTCAATCTCAACAACAACCAATGAACCAACCTAATCAACAAACGGTGGTTTTGGAGACATCTAACTTAGGAAATGTGACAGTTGAAGTTGCTCAGCAACACATTGCATTAGTCTCTGCAATGGTCTCATCCTACAATGGATTAGTTGCTAGTCAAATTGGGAATAACAACTTGACCAATGAAGACTACGCACAAATTGACAAGGAAGAGATGGAACTCATTGATATCCAATGGGCCTTTGCGAGCATAATGAGAAGAGCAACGGAGTTTATTGAAAAGACAGGAAGAACTGATTTGGGAACTTCTCCTAACACAACCTACGGGTTCATTAAGGAGAAAGTGACTTGTTTTAACTGTGGAGGGAAAGGTCACTTTAAAAGAGAATGCACCCAGCCACCAAAACAAGGCAATAGGAACCCATTCAATGCCAGCTATCAGAATCAGCAACAACAAAACCAAAACCAAGTTTCTTACCAAAACCGTCAAAACAACTTTAATAACAACCAAAACAGACAACCAAACACACCAAACCAGACACAAAACCAAACACCAAACAATTCTAACCAAACAGTCATACCAATCACTACACCAAATGAACAACAACAGAATACCAATCAAGCATTGGTGACTCAACAAGATGAGAGGTTTGACTGGTCGAGTATACAGATAGGTGTTGAGGAAATCACTACTGGGGGCAATGTGGCTTGTGTTGCATATCAGGTTGATATTGAAGATTCAGTGACGATGGATGAAAAGGTAGGAACTGAGGTTGAAAGTGATGAGTCTGAGGCTGAGATGGATGTGGAGACTGAACCTGTTAAGGTTAATGCTGAGGTTAATGTTGAAGTTAAAGCTGAAGAGACAAATTCTGGAGTTGTGCTTGATACTGTTTCTGATGTTCCTGAGGAGTGTGAATCGGTTCATTCTGATTCAGACAGTGAATCGGAAACGGAAGCAAGTGTTGATTCTCTAGATGATGATATAGATCAGTTGCTAGCGGAAGCGGATTTTCTGATGACAAGGAAGTCATGCATTGCAGATGATGCTTTCACAAAGATTGACTATTCCAGATTCTTTGCAGGAAAGGAAGCTCATTTCGCATTGATGGCCATGACTGATCCGCCAAAGCCTGTAAGTTCTGAGTGTAGCACTGATGTTACAAGTGATAAATATTGTGGTACATGTGATAGATTGACTGAGGAGAATAAACAACTCCGTGTTCAACGTGATAGTGCTATCATGAACAGTCAATCTACTCGCAAAGAGTTGAATGCTTTTAACAAAGTATTAGATGGCTATAAAAAGGACATTTCCGACTTGAAAAACACTTTGTCTTTAAAACAATTGGCAATTAATAACTATATCAATGAAATTGAAAACACCAAGTTGGAAATGGCCGCCATCAAATGCTTTGCTGAGAAAGTAAACAAAAAGCTGGAAAGCTATAAGCATATTGCTTATGTAGTAGACCATATCATTGATGATCAAACCACCAATTATCGGTCTGTACCATCTCCGGTTCTCTTTGAAAACCATAATTGTCACCAAGTGACACCGGAGAGTTCGGTAAAATCTGATTCAGAATCGGAAAATGAATCTAATACCTCGAGTATTGGTGATCCACATTCCGATGTTAGACCGATTTTGGGTATCAATGATGAGGGTGTTACTGCTGAGAGTGTGGATTCAGACACTGAGAGTGATGATACTGGTTGTAATCAAAATGTTAATGCATGTGAAATTCCAAAAGAAAATCACATCATTACAAATGAATCAGTTTCACCATCTCAGATTGTGATTCCAATGAAAAATGTTCATTGTGAAAAGAAGTCTGAAAAGAATGTTGTGAAGAAAGATCTTGAGAAAAATGTGGTTAAGAAAGATCTTGAAAAGAGTGCTAAGAATGAACAATGTGACAAACCTGTCAAGGTGTTTTATCGGATGGAAGGATCTGATAAGATCATCTCTGACGAGGAATTTCCAATCAAAGATGTTAACTATGCTAAAATTGACAAAATTTGGCAAGAAAGCACCATTTGGTTCCCAAAACATGAGAGAACAAATGAGATTCCACCAGCTTTATTAAAGAAATTATATTTGGATGTTCCTCAAGAACCAAAGGTCCATGTCACAGAGTTTGTTCGACCCAAAAACAGAGCTAATGGTTTTAATGAGCCTACTTACTCAAAAGGGCCACTCCCTGAGAGTTTAAGGAAGCAACAGTATAATGATCAATACCCTGTTAGATCATTTGCTCAACCAAATGCTCCGAATGTTTTTGAAGAGTACCGTGCGTGCTTTAAATGTGGGGAACGTGGGCATTTACTCGCTCAGTGTCCATATGTAAGGCATAAGAGGCACGAGGTTGAAGTGAGGAATTCCATGAGAAAACCGATTGATCATTATGTGCCACCACATAGGAGAGTTGTTCCTCAGCAACCACAACCGTTTTATAATCAAAACAATTTTCACCAAATGAGGAACATTCGTCCAATGCAATATGATCGAAGGAATCGGATTGCTATGGAACAATCTTGGAGAAAGCCTGTGGTGAACGCAACAGTTGATAGGCAAAAGGTTCCACCAAAACCGATTGTCATATCAAATGTTGGACCTAAGTCTGTTAAATCAGATAAGGTTACCAAGAGAGTTACATTTGCTAACAATGTTCAGAAACCAACTGAGAATCCAAAGTCTCAGATTCGTATCTTGAAAAGGTCTGAACAATCTTGGTCACCCAATGGTACTCCAGGAGCCTCAACTTCAAGAGTTAATGAGACAAAAGAAACTGTTTTGAACAATCAGAAAAAGATTGATCAAAAAGTTGTTCAAAATGCTTGTGAAAATGTTACTTTGAAACCTGATGTTCAAAGACCCAAGACTCAGGCTTGGGTCCCCCGAAAGAACTAACTGATTTACTTTTTGTGTGCAGGGAGCTTCAGCTGGCCCTATTAGCAGTCTTTGGATTGTTGATAGTGGAGCTTCAGGCCACATGACAGGGGATCTTGCGTTGCTGTTCGACGTGAAGAACATCAATGGAGGGTATGTAGCTTTCGCGGGAAATAAAGGTGGATATATCACAATGGAAGGAAGCGTGAGCAATGGGATAGTGAGTTTCGAGCGGATTTCGTATGTGAAGCAGATTGATTATAATCTGTTGAGTGTCAGTCAAATATGTGATAAACAATTCACTGTGCATTTTGATGACAAATCCTGCTATATTCTGAAACCGTGCTTTACAATTCCGAAAGAGTGGATAATGTTGAAGGCACCTCGCGTCAACAATCTATACATTCTTGATATGTCCAAGGCGATGACATCACAGGGGCAGATAACATGTTTTCTATCAAAAGCGACAGAGAAAGAATCGATAATGTGGCACCGAAGAATGGGGCACATTCATCTGAGGAAAATGAACCAACTTGTGAGAAACGGGCTTGTCGATGGAGTAAACGTGAAACATTTCCATCTGAATGACAAGTGCGTGAGTTGTAAAAAGGGGAAGCAACACAAACAGTCCCACAAAGTGAAAAAGGTTAACTCTGTAGAGATGCCACTTGAGCGACTGCACATGGATCTTTTCGGACCGGTCAAGCGCAAAAGTCATCTTGGAGAGCTTTATTGTTTAGTCGTCACTGACGATTACTCAAGATTTTCATGGGTGATGTGTTTGCAGAATAAAAGTGACACCTTTATCAACCTAAAAGTTCTGTTCACTCGATTGGAGAATCTCTACAATGTGAAGATTAAGAGAATTCGGAGTGATAATGGGACGGAGTTCAAAAATGCCAAGATGGATGAACTTTGTGAAAGCAAAGGGATACATCATGAATATTCGGCTCCGTACACCCCACAACAGAACGGTGTTGCTGAACGAAAGAATAGGACTCTAATTGAAGCGGCTAGAACAATGCTTGCTGATTCAAATCTTCCAGTAATGTTCTGGAACGAGGCGATTTATGCAGCAAATTACACATTAAATCGGGTTCTGACAGTGAAGAAGTTTGGTAAAACATCTTATGAACTGTTACACCGAAGAAAGCCGAACTTAGAGTATCTAGAACCTTTTGGGGCGCCATGCACAATGTTGAATCCAAGCGAGAAGTTTAGTCCTAAAGCCGAGGAGGGTTATTTTGTTGGATATGCAACCCCGCTCAAATGGGTATACAACAAGCGAACTCGTCGAGTGGAAGACTGGGCTAACGTGGAAGTTCAACGATATAGTCAAAATCTTCAAGGCACGGGTCCTGATTGGATGTTTGATTACAAAGATTTCTTTGAATCATTCAATCTAGATAGCTTGGTTGAAGAAGCTGTTATCAGATTACTTTACGAGTGTGAAAATGCAACGACTTCACCGTTGGTGCGTCCGATCACCGTGAACCCCCTACCAGCTTCTAATGATACCAATGCTCCTATACAAGAGGAAGAAGTATTTCAAGAGGCTTCAACTTCATTAGACACTTCAGAATCTGAAGATGAACAATTTGAAGAAGCTATTCTTGAACAAGCTGAAGAACCAGAGGCACAGCCAGTGAACCCAACTCCAACTTCAGATGTGGCTTCATCATCAAATACGGGTCATGATCTGGATGCTGTAGAGAACTTGACTGTTCAGACGGGAGTGCAAGTACCTGATTATCCGGAATCTCGGATTCATCGTATACACCCGCTGGAGCAAGTTATCGGTGATTCTGGAAGCAGTGTTATGACCAGAGGGCAGCTTAAAAGCGTTAATTCGCCAGAGAGTTTTGGTGCTTTAGCTTTATATGCCAAAATTCAACAATCTGGTAGTCAAAATGATTGGTCGTTTGCGTGTTATGTGTCGCAGGTAGAGCCAAGGACATACAAGGACGCTTTGAAGGATGATGCCTGGGTGGAAGCTATGCAGAAAGAGTTATTACAATTCCAGAAATTGGGAGTTTGGACGCTCACGGATTTGCCGCCGGATAGGAAGAAGATAGGCACTAAATGGGTGTTTAAGTGCAAGAAGGATGATCGTGGGGTTATCGTTCGTAACAAAGCCAGATTGGTCGTGCAGGGTTTCCATCAAATCGAAGGAATTGATTATAACGAAATCTATGCACCGGTAGCACGAATTGAAGCTATTCGGATGTTCCTTGCGTTTGCTTCATACAAGAAATTCAAAGTTTATCAAATGGACGTTAAAAGCGCATTTCTGTACGGGAAAGTCAAGGAAGAGGTTTTTGTCGGGCAGCCACCAGGCTTTGAGGACCCAATCCACCGGGATAAGGTCTACGTGTTGAACAAAGCTTTATATGGCTTGCACCAGGCTCCGAGACAGTGGTACGAGGAGCTAAGTACATACCTCATCTCCAAAGGATTTAAGCGCGGCCTCGTCGATTGCACTCTCTTTACGAAGAAGACGGGAGATGACTTGCTTCTAGTACAGATATACGTAGATGATATAATATTTGGTTCAACTAACGAGCTTTTATGCAGGGAGTTCGAAACTGTCATGCAGGAAAAGTTCGAAATGAGCGCAATGGGGGAGATGCAGTTTTTCCTAGGTTTGCAGGTGGACCAAAGACCCGACGGGATCTTCATTCACCAGACGAAATATGTCTCCGACATCTTGAGCCGGTTCCAGATGGAGGACTCAAAGCCGATGGATACCCCGATTCAACCCAATCACGGGATTGGAGTGGACGCTAAGGGGGAGCTGACAGATCCATTTACATACAGAGCAATCATCGGATCTCTGATGTATTTGACGGCGTCTCGACCAGATATTATGTATGCAACGTGTCTTTGTGCCCGTTATCAATCGAAGCCGAAACAAAGTCATCTGACGGCGGTCAAGCGTATCCTTAGATATCTGAAGGGTTGTCCTTCAAAAGGACTTTGGTACCCTAATGATGATAATTTTGATTTTATCGCTTTTAGTGATGCAGATTGGGGCGGCTGCGACAAAGATAGCAAATCTACTACAGCCGGTTGCCAGTTTTTAGGGAGCAGGTTAATCACCTGGCAATGCAAGAAACAGACTTCCGTGGCTCTATCTACCTGTGAAGCCGAGTACATTGCAGCCTCGAGTTGTTGTTCGCAAGTACTCTGGATTCAACAACAGATGGTGGATTACGGTTTGCAGTTTCTAAAAACTCCTATTCACTGCGACAACGAAGCCGCAATTGCATTAACTAAAAATACTGAAAATCATTCTAAAGCGAAACATATCCGGATCAAATATCATTTTATCCGTGATTGTTACGCTAAAGAATTGATCGATATGATCAAAATACATACTGATTACCAACGTGCAGATCTGTTTACAAAAGCTTTTGACCGATCACGCTTTGAATATCTTTTAAAAGTAAACAACATAAAGGAAAAACAGGACTAATCGGCACCTCGGTTTATCGTTTTTTAGTTTTTAGTTTTTATATTTTGCTAATTGGGAATTTCTCTTTGCTAATTGGGAATTTCTCTTTACTATCGTAATCCTCAAAGAAGTTGATGCTTTCGAGGGGATTGTTTAATCCTCAAAGAAGTTGATGCTTTCGAGTGGATTGTTTCTTTCAAATTTTTGTTTTTATTGTTTTTCAGAAAAATTAAAACCCAAAAATATGTTCTTTATTTTAGGGGGAGCCATTTTAACAGAAAAGCCAAAAACATTATAAAATTCAAAAAGCCTAAAAATTAGAAAATCAAAAATGATTTCCTGGTAAACAGAGGAAATGATAGTACATCAGTGGGGATCTGACACAGGCTAAAGAATTGTATAGTTTATGAGGCGTGTGTTGACTACGTGTGATATGCTGATAGGCTTCGTAGACTAAATATTGCGTGCATTAGTGATACAAACATAATGAACTACGCGTTCGTGGCTGAACACCTCATGGGCATATGGTCTTAGTACCGTAATTTCGTTTGATAGGATTGCCAAAATCTGAGGTTTCGGGTCGTTATGTTATGGTTATCCGGGATATTCTGATAAACTTTTGTCGTATTGATTTACGGACCTAGTTTTATCAGAATATTTGCTAAAAGAGCTTAATTGCCAAAACCGGAAGTTACCGAATTGAGGAACTTTATGTTTTAATTGATCATAGATCATTATTACATCGTATTGATCATCTGATGCAAATCAGTGATTAATATCAGCCTCAACCTAGTGTATACGCACATGTTACTCTGCTGCATTCAATTGCTGACCTGTACACCTCTGTGCTATATACTTTGTAACTTTTACGGATAACTCTGGCATAATCACGCGTTACGATGAAGCTTTGTGCAATTACTTGATACGGGAGTATGTCGTGTGTGTGGGCACCACATCGTGTTAGTCTAATACATCTAACTCGTATCATTTTAAAGCATTGCGTAATTGTCTGCATGTGAGCTTAAGTGGACCACAATATCAGCAATTGCCGTGTCACATACTGTTTCTAATGATAATATTAAACAAATAGATCAACGCTGTGATCAGATTTCTCAGAAAACTGATATGATCCTCTGACCGGATTTCACAAAAAGTTTACTGTTTTCATTTACTTTGCTGCATTTTATTTTGTTGCAATTTACTTTTATTGTCAAAAAGATACAAAATCCAAAAAGATTTTAGGTGTGTTTTGATAAAATTTCAGAAAAATCCAAAATTTTTGCATTTCTGCTTTATTTTTGATAACCGGGGATGCTTGATAGTCAATTTCTGAGATTTGACAACACCATCTGGGCTTTGTATCATTCTAAAAGTGAAAATTTGTGTTTTGGAAGCTTAACGGATTGAAAAATGTTGAACGGGATTCGAATTCGTGATTTGGCAAAATTTTCAGAATTTTCCATTTCACATTCGCCCCTTAAATGGGTCGAAAGTGGAAAATTATCACCTTCGGGCTGTTGCTAAACGGGCGAATGTGGGTCTTTAACCAAAATCCACTTTCGGGTGATTAATTTTACCTTCGTGTCATTTGTTTGGGGCGAAGGTGGAAATACTTCACATTCGTCCACCTCAAACGGACGAAGGTGGACTCCTTTATATTGCCTAGACCAGATTCGACCCTCATTCAAATTTTTTCAAAATTTTTCTCAAGTACCTCACCTTGTTGCTTTTCTGAATTTTTCTTGTGCGTTTGCATCCCTGATACTTCCTGATCCTTTTGATACTAAAATTACAGGTAATGATGCAGGAATGAAGCCGGAATCGTTGTTTTTCTTTATCGGCCTAGGGTTTAGGAGTTCATGGATTTAGAGTGTTTGTTGATACTTCTTTTTGTTATACGATCAATGTATATCAGTTTTAGGGGGAGAGTGTTGATAGAATTAGGTTATTAACACTGATTGATTAGTTGATTGATTGTTTGAAACAAAAATAACCTAATTCCACTTGAAAACTGATATAGATTGATTAAAAGGAACAATTGATGGTACACGAGTGATATTCGGCCATATTAGACCATGAATGAATCAAAATGTAGTGTTAAAAACATGTTTGTGAAAATTTTCAAATTTTGGGATAAACAATTTCCACCTTCGGGTCGTCGAACGGACGAACGTGGAATTGGCTGGACGAAGGTATCTCAAAACGGGCGAATGTATATTATTGTTCAATAGTATTTCACATTCGACCAGCATTTTGTACATTCGGCCAAAGAAAACTACATTCGACCAGAAAGTTTTGGGCGAATGTGGATTTCTAAATTCCTAAAATTTTTAAGTTTTTGTGGATTTCGTGTTTTGACGTTTATTTTTGATTTTGTGTTACAGATGGCTGAGGAACAAGAGAATATTGAGATTCCTGTTGAGACTGCTGTTCCTGATATAATCCCAGAACCTGTTCAAGAAGGTGAATCATCAAGCGGCAGTAAATGGCCGTTTGAGAAGAATCATAACTGTTGTGTGTATCTGGGAGACGTGGAGAAGAACGTGGAGTTTGCTGACATTATCAAGTTTCTGAAAAGATGCAGAGTAGTTTATGCTTTAGCTACACCAACTATCATCTACAAGGATATAGTTGAGGACTTCTATAACAACGCGAAGTATGATTACTTTGATAATCAGACGATCATAAAGAGCAAGATTCAAGGAATGGAGATGTTCATTACAGAAGCTGACATCAGAGAAGCTCTCCAGATCAAATTTGAAGTAAGTGAAGATCCAAGAGAACTCTCATGGACTGAGCAGAAAGCTTGTTTCCTTAGAATGAAATACAAAGGACCGATCACTGATGGTTCGATATACAAAGGGAAACTGAGCGTGCAGTTTAAGTATTTTGCTCACGTCATCATACATGTATTTGGCTGTGTTAGTGGAGGCTATGATGTGATGAGGAAGAGTTTGAGCTCATTAATGGTTGCGTTGACTCTCAACAAACCATTTAATGTTGCTGGGATGATATTGGATCACATGCTAGAGATGCTGAAGGGTTTGAAGAAGAAATATTTCATGTTATACCCTAGATTCCTGATGATGATTTTTGATCACAAGTATCCAAACCTGAAGAAAGATCCTACACAGATACTTGCTATGGATCACATGAACATTAGAACCTTGGTGAGAATGAAAGGTTATAAGGGTGTGCCTGATAATGAGAGACCACCTTACAGAAGGTTGTTTGGAGCCTTGGCTAGAGAGGATTACATTGATCCTGGAAAGAATACAGCAAGGCATCCTGATAGTGATTCTGACAATGATGATCCTTTGGTATACGCTGATGCTAATACTAAAAGGAAAAGGCAAGTAGTCAATCCTGGAGCCAAAGGGAAGGGCAAAGGAAAGACTGATCAGGGAAGTTCGAAGCAACAGGTTGTGAGGAAGAAATCTACTGCTAAGAAAGGTACAAGTTTGGTGGATGAAGAATCTGTAGACTCAGAAGAAACAGAGGAGGAGGAACAGTGGGATTCGGATGCTGAGAATGTCCGGGCCACCAAACAAAAGGCCACTTTGGTTGGTGAGTCTGAATCATTAAACAGATCTATTGCAGAAGCTAAGAAGAGCAAGAAGTCTGTTAGTGCTGAAGATGAAATGTTTACTGTGGATTTGGACGAGTTGAATGAAGGTGAAACTGTAGTAGTTAACTTGCCCAAGCCTAAACACAAAACCATGGCCAAGAAGACCAGTACAAAGCAACTCAGAGAGAAAGAGTTAAACCAACTCTTGAGAGGAAAAAGATTACCTGAAGCTGGAACGTCATCAAAACAATCTTCACCAGTCACAAAGAAACAAAAGACTAAAGAGGCAACAAAATTACCAGTGGATGAATTCAATGTAGCACTGGATAATGTACTTGATATGTTTAGAAAGCCTCAGAAAGAGAAAGAAGTTGAAGTTGAGCCATCAAAGTCAAAGTCCAAGTCAAAGAAAGTCACTGTGGATGACGAGGTTATGAAACAAGTGAATAAGAAGATGGACGACATGATGAAGATGATTGTGGCTCAGCAAGCTGAAATAGCCAAGTTCAAGCAGAATGAGGAAAAGATGCTTCAGATTGTAGTAGCTTCTAAGTCTAATCAGGATGAGATTGATGAAAAGGTGAAGAAGCTAGAAGCAAAGAACAAAAAGCTTGAAGGAAAGTGTTTGAGGAATAAAAACAGATTCAAGGCTATCAAAGAAGATAATAAAGAGTTGAAGGCTGAGAACAAACGCCTTAGTGAGCTGATAGACAACCTGTACAATGTTGCACCCAAGTTGAAGGAGGGTGAGGAAGACAAAGAAAAAGAAGTTGAACAGGTTGATTTTGAACCATCTGAATCTGATAAAGAGGAAGATGATGATGAGGATGATGAAGAATCGGAAAAGAGTGATGATGGAGATGATGATAATAATGATGATGATGATGATGCTGAGGGTTCTGGAAGTCAGAAGGAGGATGAGAGTAGCAGTGATGATGATAATGATGGAGGAGATGATACTTCAAAGTTTACTTTTGAGAAAAGACCACCTTCAAAGAAGAAGAAAGACACTGGAGAATCGAGTTCAAAGAAGAAAGGTGAGAATGTTGATTCGGATGAAAGTGTGTTCTGGAATGAGAAGGTGAGGTCCTTGACTGACGATGCTAAACAAGTCTATAAGGACATGTTAGAAAGAAGAGAATGGACCATTGAGTTCACAGGTCGTTTTGCTGAAATATTCCAAACTGATGATATGCGATATGAATTGGAATATAACGATCCTGACTTAGAAGAAGGGGAAGTACCTGCATCTGTGGCAAAGGAGATCTTGGATGGACTTGCACAGAGAGTAGGGAAAACATTTGAAGAGTTCATTGTTGATGAGTCGATTCCACATATTCCTGAAAAGGATATTGGAAGTCACTCTGATGATAAAGATACCCCTGAGTTTGAAGAAGTGGAGATAGAAGATATAACTCATGAGGAATATCCACAATACTTTAGACAAACTGATGAAGATGTGGTGTTTCCTGACTTTACTGAGATTCCTAACACTTCTGCGAAGAAAAAGGCAAAGCAGAGAAGTGCTGAGTTTGTGGAGAAGGTATTTGGAGCTGATAAGCCAGAATCTTCAAATAAATCTGATGAATTGAAGAATTATTTGAAGAAGTTAAGATTGATGGATGAGAACCGACCGAAGCCTGAAGCTCAAGGAAACTTTTATAGATTTCACAATGCTAAGTTCAGAGGCAGAGCTCTTGGGTGGACATACTTAGGCAGGCTGAAGTGTCTAGCTGCCAAGTGGGAATCTGGGATCTTGTATTTTTACAGATTCATTGACTTGCTGACTCTACCGTACTGGGCGGTTAGAGATTTATGCAGATTCCCTATGTCTGGTGCTTCAGTGAATAACACTCATGTCGGTTGGTGCGCAGACAAGCTGGTTTGGGAAAGCAGAACAAGATGGAACAGATTCAAACCACAATATCCCCGGAGGAAAGTTCACAGGGATATTGATCCCAGAACCAAGCTGAAGAGGGTTACCTTGATTTATAAGGCACCTGAAGTGATGAGGAAAATACCTTTAATGCCCATGCCTCAACATTTTAGTGCTGACTTCATTTTCTGGTATTATGATTGGAGAAAGGCAGAAGCAGTGATTGTGTTGAGAGATGGAAAGGATAAATACAAGCATGTACATGTATTTGATCCTATGTGGTTGATAAATTGCACTTTCGAAGACATCATCATGCTTTTTTATAATCCGATTCATCATGAGCCGAACGATGCAGATCAAGCAAAGAAATACACACAAGTTGTTGGTGTTTGCTTTGCATATGACATAGCTGGTAGTAGTTTGGAGGGTAAACTTGGCAAGATGGTGAAGATGGCGAACGTGTCTAAACCAGTAAAGAGAAGATTAGAGCCTGAGATGACGAAAGAACAGAAGAATTTGCTCAGAATCAAGTTGCTGAACAAAGCCATGGACGAGGACAGAAAACGATCCAATCAATAGTCGAGGGGGAGTTTGTAGATGCGTTTTGCGACTAGTGATTGGATAGTTAACATGTGTTAAATAGGCTGTTTGGGCGAATGTAGAAAAGATTGGGCGAAGGAAGAAAGAAAGTGGGCGAAGGTAGAAGGCTATGGACGAATCTGGAATGGAACAAGACTGAAGCTACACATTCGACCATGGAAATGGGCGAATGTGGAAAACTCTCACATTCGACCAGTCAAAGTGGGCGAATGTGCAGTGCCTATATATAGATTTTGTGATTTTGTAAGTTTAAGGGAGTCATTAGGTGTGTTTGTTTTCAGGTGTTGTTCCAGAGAGGTTTGAGATAGTGTGTGTGTGATCTAGATTAACTGTTTGAATATTGTAATCAAGTTTATGAATGAGTTAATCTATGAAAAGTATTGAAAATGACTTTGATTGTGTTTTGATTTGAATTTACATCAGTTTGTTCAAAGCTAGGGTTTCCGCACTTGGTTTTGTAACTTGTATGATCATATAATCCTGTTTTCGTGTCAAATAACATCATCTACACTTTATCTTCTTCACCCTCCTTCAACTTGGGTGCAACATTGTATAAATCATCAATCAAATCACTAAGGCGTTTGTTCTCAGCCTTTAGTTCTTTGTTGTCTTCTTTAATAGCTTTCAATCTGTTCTTATTTCTCAAACATTTACCTTCAAGCTTCTTGTTCTTAGCTTCAAGCTTCTTAACCTTCTCGTCAATCTCATCTTGATTTGACTTAGAAGCTACCACAATCTGAAGCATCTTCTCTTCATTTTGCTTGAACTTGGCAATTTCAGCTTGTTGAGCCACTATCATCTTCATCATGTCATCCATTTTCTTGTTCATTTGCTTCAATACATCATCATCAACAGTGACCTTTTTAGATTTGGATCTAGATGACTCAACTTCAGCTTCCTTTTCTTTCTGAGGCTTTCTAAACATATCAAGTACATTATCCAGTGCAACATTGAATTGATCAACTGGTAATGTTTCTGCCTCTTTAGACTTCTTCTGTTTCTTAGTGACCGGTGAAGACAGCTTCGATGACGTACCAGCATCGGGTACTCTTTTACCTCTCAAGAGCTGGGCTAACTCTTTTTCTCTCAACTGCTTAGTACTTGTTTTCTTAGCCATGGTTTTGTGCTTAGGCTTGGGCAAGTTTACTACCACAGTCTCTCCTGCATTCAACTCATCCATATCCACACCTAAACCTTCATCTTCAACATTCAATGACTTCTTACTTTTCTCAGCTTCCTCAATTGATTTGTTTAAAGATTCAGACTCACCAACCATAGTGGCCTTACGTTTGGTGGCCCTAACATTCTCAGCATCAGAATCCCACTGTTCCTCTTCCTCAGTTTCTTCTGAATCCACTGATTCTTCATCCACCAAACCTGTACCTTTCTTCGCAGTTGTTTTCTTCCTAACCACCTGTTGCTTAGAGCTACCTTGATCAGTCTTTCCCTTACCCTTCCCTTTGGCTCCGGGATTGACCACTTGTCTCTTCCTCTTGGTACTAGCATCAGCATAAACCAATGGATCATCATTATCAGAATCGCTATCAGGATGCCTAGCCGTGTTCTTTCCAGGATCAGAGTAATCCTCTTTGGCTAAAGCTCCAAACAATCTTCTATATGGTGGCCTTTCATTGTCCGGCACACCCTTGTAGCCCTTCATTCTAACCAACGTTCGAATGTTCATATGATCTTGACCAAGTATCTGTGTCGGATCCTTTTTCAAATGAGGATACTTGTGATCAAAGATCATCATAAGGAATCTAGGGTATAACATAAAATACTTCTTCTTTAAACCCTTTAACATCTCTAGCATGTGATCCAAAATCATTCCAGATACGTTGAATGGTTTGTTGAGAGTCAACGCAACCATCAACGAACTTAAACTTCTCCTCATCACGTCATAACCTCCACTGACACATCCAAACACATGTATTATGACGTGTGCAAAGTATTTAAACTGCACGCTCAACTTCCCTTTGTGCATCGAACCATCAGTAATAGCTCCTTTATACTTCATTCTGAGAAAACATGCCTTCTATTCAGTCCATGATAGTTCTCTTGGATCTTCACTCACTTCAAACTTTATCTGGAGCGCTTCTCTGATATCAGACTCTGTAATAAACATCTCCATGTCTTGTATCTTGCTTTTAATGATAGTCTGATTATCCCAGAAATCATACTTCGCGTTATTGTAGAAGTCTTCAACTATATCCTTGTAGATAATAGTCGGAGTTGCCAAAGCATACACAACTCTACTTCTTTTCAAGAACTTGATGATATCAGCAAACTCAACGTTCTTTTCCACGTCTCCCAGATAAGCACAGCAATTATGTGTTTTCTCGAACGGCCATTTGCTTTTGCTTGACGATTCTCCTTTCTGAATATTCTCTGGGACTGAATCTTTGACAACAGTCTCTACTGGAATCTCAATGTTTTCAGTCTGATCAGCCATCTGTACATCAAAATCAAAGAAATAAGTCAAAACACAAAATCGACAAAAATTTCAAAATTTTAAGGTTTTTCAATTTCTACATTCGCCCGTTTTCCTTAGGTCGAATGTGAATATTAAGGTACGAATGTGTAAGTTTCTGCTCGAAGGTAAACAGGTTTTGAATGAAACTGTACATTCGCCCGTTTTGAAATTACCTTCGCCCAAAATATTCCACCTTCGCCCGTTTGTATACCCGAAGGTAGAATCTGTTCAACCCAAAAATTCAAAAATTTTGCAAACTCGTTTTTAACATGTAATTTTGATTAGGATATGATCTAATGTAGCCGATTAACCTTCGTATCACATCAATTGTTCCAATTATTTCAGTTTACATGTAATTTTGATTAGGATATGATCTAATGTAGCCGATTAACCTTCGTATCACATCAATTGTTCCAATTATTTCAGTTTACATCAGTTTTACATAAGAATTAGGTTTAAACTGTTTTAATCGATTAATTAACCAATCAAACATTGATAAAAATCTAATTCTTGCCATATTCTCCCCCTAAAACTGATGTGAATTGGAATGCAAGCAAAAACAAACATCAAAAACCATTCTAAGACCCTTAATCCTGAAACCCTAGAGACGGTTCTAAAAACGACGATATGTATCTCATTCCGGCTCCATTACCTGTAATTTTGGTAAGAAAATAATCAGTAGTAATCAGGGAACAAAACGCACAAGAAAACTAGGTCAAAGCAACAAGGTGACAGATCGAAGGAAAATTTTGAAAAATTGTAATGAGGTTCGAAAGTGGAAGCAGCTTATATATAAAGAGCCACCTTCGACCGTTTGTATGGGCGAATGTGGAATGTTCCACATTCGGTCCAAATAAATGAACCGAATGTGAAAGAATTCACCCGAAGGTGGAAATTTGGTATTAAAACCCACATTCGTCCGTTTTTAAACAGCCCGAAGGTAGAGATTTTTCCACATTCGACCCAATTAAGGGGCGAATGTGAAATGGAAAAATCAGAAAAATTTTGCCAAATCACGAATTCGAATCCCGTTCAACATTTTTCAATCTGTTAAGCTTCCAAAACTCATATTTTCACATTTTGAATGATACAAAGCCCAGATGGTGTTATCAAATCTCAGAAATTGACCATCAAGCATCCCCGGTTATCAAAAATAAAGCAGAAATGCAAAAATTTGGATTTTTCTGAAATTTTATCAAAACACACCTAAAATCTTTTTGGATTTTGTATCTTTTTGACAATAGAAGTAAATTGCATCAAAGTAAATGAAAGCAGTAAACATTTTGTGATGTTCGGTAAGAGGATCATATCAATTTTCTGAAAAATCTGATCACAGCGTTGATCTTTTTGTTTAATATTATCATTAGAAACAGTATGTGACACGGCAATTGCTGATATTGTGGTCCACGTAAGCTCACATGCAGACAATTACGCAATGCTTTAAAATGATACGAGTTAGGTGTATTAGACTAACACGATGTGGTGCCCACACACACGACATTCTTTTCAGACTTTTTCTCACGATGAGCATTTGCCATCGGAATCACAATCTGAGATGGTGAAACTGGTTCATTTGTAATGATGTGATTTTCTTTTGGAATTTCACATGCATTAACATTTTGAACATTACCAGAGTCATCACTCTCAGTGTCTGAATCAACACTTTCAGCAGTAACACCCTCATCATTGAAACCTAAAATCGGCCTCACATCGGAATGTGGATCACCAATACTCGAGGTATTAGATTCATTTTCCGATGATGAGTCTGATTTTACCGAGCTCTCCGGTGTCACTTGGTGACAATTATGGTTTTCAAAAAGTACCAAAGATGGCACAGATCGGTAATTAGTGGTTTGATCATCAATGATGTGGTCTACCACATAAGCAATGTGCTTATAGCTTTCTAACTTTTTGTTTACTTTCTCAGCAAAGCATTTGATGGCAGCCATTTCCAACTTGGTATTTTCAATTTCATTGATATAGTTGTTAATTGCAAGTTGTTTTAATGATAAAGTGTTTTTCAAGTCAGAAATGTCCTTTTTATAGCCATCTAATACCTTGTTGAAAGCATTCAACTCTTTGCGAGTAGATTGACTGTTCATGATAGCACTATCACGTTGAACACGGAGTTGTTTGTTCTCCTCAGTCAATCTATCACGTGTACCACAATATTTATCACTTTTATTATTAGTGCTACACTCAGAACTTACAGGTTTTGGCGGATCAGTCATGGCCATCAAAGCGAAATGAGCTTCCTTTCCAGCAAAGAATCTGGAATAGTCAATCTTGGTGAAAGCATCATCTGCAATGCATGACTTCCTCGTCATCAGAAAATCCGCTTCTGCTAGCAACTGATCAATGTCATCATCTAGAGAAGTAACACTTGCTTCCGTATCCGATTCACTGTCTGAATCAGAATAAACCGATTCACACTCCTCAGGAACATCGGAAACAGTATCAATCACCACTCCAGAATTAGCTTCCTCAGCCTTAACCTCAACAGGTTCAATCCCCACATCCATTTCAGTCTCAGACTCATCACTTTCAACCTCAGTTTCTATCTTCTCATCTACTGTCACCGAATCTTCAATATCAACCTGATATGCAACACAAGCTACATTGCCACCAGTAGTTATTTCCTCAACACCTATTTGCATTGCCGACCAATCAAACCTTTCATCTTGTTGAGTCACCAATGCTTGATTCTGATTGGTGTTCTGGTGTGTCTCATTAGGTGTAGTGATCGGTATAACAGTTCGGTTAGTGTTGTTAGGAGATTGGTTTTGAGTCTGGTTTGATGTGTTTGGTTGTCTGTTTTGGTTGTTATTAAAATTGTTTTGACGGTTTTGGTAGTTGTTATTGTTTTGGTAAGAAACTTGGTTTTGGTTTTGTTGTTGACGGTTCTGGTAGCTTGCATTGAATGGGTTTCTATTACCTTGTTTTGGTGGCTGGGTGCATTCTCTTTTAAAGTGACCTTTTCCTCCACAATTAAAACAAGTAACTTTCTCCTTGTTGAACCCGTAGGTCGTGTTAGGAGAAGTTCCCAAATCTGTTCTACCTGTCTTCTCAATAAATTCCGTTGCTCTTCTCATAATGCTTGCAAAAGCCCATTGGATATCAATCAGTTCCATCTCTTCCTTGTCAATCTGTGCGTAGTCTTCATTGGTTAAGTTGTTATTCCCAATTTGACTAGCAACTAATCCATTGTAAGATGAGACCATTGCAGAGACTAATGCAATGTGTTGCTGAGCAACTTCAACCGTCACATTACCCAAGTTAGAAGTCTCCAAAACCAGTGGTTGTTGATTAGGTTGAGTAACCTGGTTCATTGGTTGTTGAGATTGACTAGCAGTATAGAAAGCAGCTTGTTGCATTGGGGAGAATGGTGGAATATAGGAATTGTTATATTGTTGTTGTGGTTGTGGGTTTGATGACTGTGAAAAGGATGATGTTTGTTGATGGTAGTTGATGGTAGGTTTTGGTGATTCCATAACATTGGAAATGCACGCAACATGTGGTGCCACTAGTCCTCCTGAACTTGAGTTACTAGCTGGAACTGAAATACCTCCAAAATATAAATTGGGATTCTGAGGAATCTGTGATCTTCTAGCTTTCCTCTTCTCTTCCAATTCTTTGTTTTCCAGCTTCTCTATAAACTCTTGAATGGACCAGAATTGGTATGCATCCTTCTCCCTGAGAACTTCCACATGCTGATCCCAGTGTGGTGGTAAAGCATCTGCAAACTTATCCACCTGCTTTGTCATGGGAATCTGTATACCATAACTTGATAATTCAGTTAGCAAATGACTATATCTGGGAGTTAATTCTTTTAAAGTTTCATTTCCAATATAAGAAAAATTCTCAAACTCCTTTCTCAATTCTTCCATCCTTAGACTTCTAGTCTTCTCATTACCATCATGCCTCCTTTTAAGAGCTTCCCATAGTTGCTTAGATGTAGTGCATGTACCAAACTGATGCAACAGATCATTTGTAATTGCCTGTGTCAATTGGGAAAAAGTTTTCTTCTCCACAGCAAACTTCTTTTTCTCATCCTCAGCCATACTCTCCAATGGAACTGGTTCACCTGTATTCTCCAAAACTGGTGCTGTGTAACCTCTAGCAATCATGTTCCATGCCTCTGCACCCTCCACTCCCATGCCTTCCAAATGTATCTTAAACTTTTTCTGCCACTGATTATATTCTTGTATCTCCATAAGCTTCGGTGGCCGATTCCCGCTACCTGAAGACAAATCATTAATCAGTGTGGAAATAGCATTAGTAGTTTGAGTGTTTACCACCGCTGCTGCTACTCCCCAGTAGTCAGGTTGTGGTGCTGGAGGTGCACTTTGAGCCATGTAGTTAATCGGTTGCGACGACTGTGTGCTCGTCTTTTGTGCTGCCACCGTCCATGGGTCCATCACTTGCTGTTGTGGTTGTGTCGTTGCTGGAGTAGTCGGAAAATTCCACATGATCTCGAACTTCAAAAAATTCAACACTTAGAAAATTTTCCAAAAACTAGTTCTAGGTTCGCCCAATATTTTTCACTTTCGACCCTTTCTGATGCAGGTTCGCCCAAACAGTATCACTCGAAGGTAGATATTCACCAGAAAGTAAAAACACACTAACACAAATCCACGTTCGCCCAAAAATTTCAGGTTCGACCGTTTCTATTATACGTTCGCCCGCCCGATCAATCTGAAGTGGAAAATGTGACCCGAAAGTGAAAACTTCAAACAAAAACTTTCCAGGTTCGCCCAAAAGTACCCAGATTCGACCAAAAACCACTCAGGTTCGACCAAAAATGTCCAGGTTCGACCACTTAGGTTCCAGGTTCGCCCATTTCAGGTTTGAAAAACAGTTACACTTTGAAAAACGGTTATTTTGATCTCAGATTTTCAAAAGTTTGTGGATTTGAATGATCTTAATCAGGTTTTGATTCGGAATTGATTTGGAACAACTTTAATTCTTGGAATTTTGAATTTTAACCACAAAATCAACTTCAAATCAATCAAAAACACTCAAAAACCATTTTCATTCAAAAACAGATGTATTTTGATCAAAAATAAGTCCAAATCAGCTCTGAGTTTATCAAATTTGTTGTTGTATGATCCGTATTGCTCTGATACCACTTTGTGAGCGAAAGATTTTGACTAAAACAGGATTATTTGATCATACAAGTTACAAAACCAGGTGCGGAAACCCTAGCTTTGAACAAACAGATAAAAACTCAAATCAAAACACAATCAATATCATTTTCAAAGCTTTTCATAGATTAACTTGTTCATAAACTTGATTACAATGATGTTTAGGTTAATCTAGATCAATTACAGACACTCTCAATCTAACCTGGAACCTGACTCAAACACACACACAACTGATAACTCTCTATACATTGCATAAACACAAAATCTATTTATAACACCTGCACGTTCGCCCATATGCTGTGGTCGAATGTGGACTTCTTCCACATTCGCCCAGTATAAGGTACGAACCTACACTTTCAGTCAAGCTCCCTTGCACCTTCGACCACTTCTCTCTTCCTTCGCCCACTATAGTCTACATTCGCCCAGAGCACTTCCACCTTCTATCCATCAGCATCTCTAACATATGTTAATATCCAATCATTAGTCGCAAAACGCATCTACATAAAGTTAGACTAATAACCCGTTGGGTTCATTAGTCCCCAAATGTCCAGTCCATGACCATTACACGTTTGAAAATGCGTTTGACTGATAACCAGACTATGTGAGACAAGACTCGACATCCCATTGGTGACCCGACATCCCACGTGTTAATCTTATACAAGGTATCGTACGACATATGCAAACAACACTTAACACGTGTAAGAGTTCACCAACACTAGCATATAGTTCAAATAACGCATAAATAAGTCCGAGCACGTGTTACTATGTTGTTAGGCATGTTACGGGGTTTCTAGCATCTTCCTAGGTGTCAAATCGGGTCTCAGAATGTCAAAATACACTTACAACAACAGTACATGCGATTAGGAAAAGTCAACTAGTGATTAGGAAAAGTCAACTAGTGATTAGGAAAAGTCAACTAGTGATTAGGAAAAGTCAACCAGTGATTAGGAAAAGTCAACTAGTGATTAGGAGCTATAAGACATACAATTCACGGTTCAACTAGTGATTAGGGCTATAAGACATGCATTATAGGCGATTGGGGGCTATAAGACATGTAATGAAGGCGATTGGGGGCTATAAGACATGCAATATAGGCGATTGGGCTCCTAATCACCTTCAGCATAGGCGATTAGGATCCCTAATCGCCCCCTGCAGGTCTATTCCGATTTTTCGCGCGTTTAACCCTCCAAATCAGATCCGGAACGTGTGGAAACACCAAATATCAATCACAAAACATTAACAAACATATTCCAAGCAAAACCCCTAAATTATCATCATTCTAACAGTCCCGAATGCGAGCGTTTTCCCAAAATAGCATACTTATCATGTAAACATCACATCAACATGCAAAACTTACCCTAACTAGCAAATATCCAGATTTCATCACGTAACAACGTTGTTCAATACTCTCCTATCATTCTAGCATCATCCTAAAGCAAACCCTAACATCATATAACTAACAAAACACATCATATCATCCTTAATCATTCAAAACCATTCAAATGGGTCAAAATACCAAACATCAACAATACACAACCATGGACCTCCAAACTCCTAAGTTAACATTATCATAATCCATTTAAGTCAGAAACACATTCATAACACAAGAATAACCATGTTTTAATCATAAAAAATCCTACCTTTATACAAATACCACACATATAACATGCATAAAGGTTTGGGTTTGTTTAAAAACGGTTTTTAATAGATTTTCAAAGACACAATATTTTAGAAATCAGGTCTGGACCTTTAGGGAACAAAACATAATCATACAAAGGTTTGGGAATGAAGAACACACCTTGGATTTATGAGAAAATGATGTGTAAAGCTTGGAAATGTGTGTTTTGATGCAAAAATGTGTTCCAGAGGGTGTTTGTGAGTTGGGATAGGTTATGGGACGGCTAGGGTTGCACAAATGATGTTTTACAAGTCAAGGGTGGTATTTATAGGCATTTCTAGTCGTTTAAAACACGTCAGGCGATTACGCAGCTGAAGGCGATTAGGGCCTAATCACCCCATGTAACACACGATTAGCCCCCTAATCGCCCCCAGACTCTCCTAATCGCCTTCCCTATCAGGCGATTAGGGTGCTAATCGCCCCCTGTGTTGCGTAATCACCTATAATGTCATGCAATCACGTGTAATCACCGTTTTAACATATGTAAACACGTATACACATACCGACAAGTCACATAAAGATTATAAACACATAATTCATGAAAACAAACACGTTCACACCCATTCACCAATTCTCGGGACTCGAGACCTGTGTGTGTTAAAACCCCAATGATCCTCCGAATCATTGATCCTAGATTCAGTCAGGATATCTGCAAAAGAGCATATATGCCAAATCCTAAATTACCGAATGAGGAACTTTAGTGTATGACAATGATCAAAGATCATTTAATGCATTGTATCATATCTATGATGAAAATCATGATTGATATAAGCCTCAACCTGGTAAGAGTGCACATGTTGCTTTGTAGCATTGATTTGCTGACCTGTACACCTCTGTGCCTCATACCTTGTAAATTACGGATAACAATGGCATAATCACGCGTTACAATGAAGGTTTGTGCAAATTCCTTGATACGGAAGTATGTCGTGTGTGTGGGAACCATAAGCTTGCTAGTTTTAATACATCTAACGCGTATCATTTTAAAGAATTGCATAACGGTTTGCATGTGAGCTTATGTGGACAATAATATCAGCAATTGCCGAATCTCACATTGTCTTTAATGTTAAAATATTAAAGAACAACGGTGTGATTAGATTTCTCGCAAGCTTCTATGAACCTCTTACCGGAAAATCACAAAAATATTATTTATTTGTATTTGTTTCCTGCTTTCTGTTTGATTTTCTTCATATATGCAAAACTCAAAAAGATTTTTAGTGTGTTTTAACATAAATTTCAGAAAATCCAAAAGTTTTTACATGTTGGAAGCCGATCATTTTCTTGAAGTTTGACGTACCACTCTGACTTTTGTGTCACTAAAATCAAATTTTTGAAAGATTGAAAGTTTAAAGGTTTGAAATTGCCAAAACGTGGCTCGAATTGGACATTTTGGTGAAAATTAGTATAACGAAATTTCCATTCGCCCCTTTTTAGGTCGAATGAAAATTTTGAAGTTGATTCGTGCCTGTTGATAGGTCAAATGGATATTGGGTTAGTTTTACAATTTCATTCGAACCAAGGAATATTGATTCGTGCGTTTGTTAGTCCGTACCAATATTTTTCAGGTTCATTCAACCTTTCAAGAGGTCGAACCAATTCATCTATATATAGTCCAAATTTCCAATCGAACCTCATCCATTCATTCAAGTGTACTGTTACAAAAACGAATTCTCTCTAAGGCCGAGTTTTTCCTCTTGAATTTTAGACTTTATAATCTTGTTTATGAGTATATAAGGTATAATAATCTTCAAGTTTTGTAGGTTTTCATCCATTAATGAATCTGGAAATTGGGATTTTGTATTCGAAACCCTAACTTCTGAGTTGGTCTGATTGGACTTCTATTAATATATATAAAGAATTGAACGTTGCTGACGTGGCGTGCAATGGTGGCTTCAACCTCTCCATGAAATTGCCACGTAGCATCATAATTGAAAGATTTTAGGGTTTTTGAATTTTTTTTTTTAAATCTTAATCCTTTTGCCATTATATTCTCTACATTCTTTATCTTTTCCATAATTCTCTCACAAACCAAACCTACTTATATTTTAAATATACTATCATTATAAATTCAAATATTTTATTAAGATATGGCTATCTTCAAAATAAAATAAACATATTTACCTTCCATATTATATTTATATACATATGTTTAGATTTTTTTTATATTATTGTTTTAAAAATAAATCAAAGAAGATATGGATATCTTCAAATTTAAATAAAAAGATTTATATTCCAATTTATCTAACAAGCATTTATTAAATGAATATTATAAATAGAGGTGAACATTCCGTTAGCTTCTACCTTTGATCAGGAGGTAAGGTTTATACCAATAATCTAATGCATAAATATTATAACTTTTGCTTTGACAAATAAAACAAACGATGTCATAGATTTAAAACAAAGCACTAATTACTTTAACAATTATCATATATACCCTTAATTTGTTAGTTGGGATTTTTACTTTAATTAAATATGTAATGTTTGTAATTCAATATATGTATTAATAAAATCATATAACCAAGTACTTTAAAGTGAGACCAAAACGATGAAAACTTCAAAAATGTCAAAACCTCATCTGTAATCTTTAACCACTATAGGAGTATGAAGAGAAAGCCGAAGCTACTGCTTAAGTGAGCTATGAATCGCCACATTTGCTTCAAGGTTCAGGTCAGTGAACGCAAATGGGAATTAATGATCCGTATGACTAAGTGTACGATTGGTATGTTTTCTACTTTTATCATTTTTTATTAAGTCATATTAGATTTTTCAACCCCGGGACACTCCCGGGGTAATTAGCTAGTGTTTAAATATGAATTTTTGATTCCATTACACTAATCGATTCTTTTAGGGGGAGAATTGATCAAAAACTAGGATTTAACATCAACTGATTATCACTTTAATTTTTCAAACCCTAGTTTTATTAGAAAACAATCGATTAGGTAAATAAAATGAAAATTGAATGTTATTTAGGCTTAATGGTGTAAATTAGATGCTAGACAAATCAAAATCATGGATTAAAATGAATGAAATAGGGAATTAAATTTTTGAATTTGAAATCAGTTTCATTCGAACCCAACGATGGGTCGAATGAAGTTTCTAAGGGTCAAATGAAGCATTTTATGATTGATTTGAACCTAATGAAACTGGTTCGAACCTTCGATAGGTCAAACCAGCTGGTTAAAATGACAAATTTTTTATTTCTATTGTTTTTGAATCCGAACTTATATGTTTTGTGTATTTGTGTGTTCGACAGATAAATGGCAGAACAAAAAGAATTGAGATTTGAAAAAAAGCATAAATGTTGCGCTTATATAGGTGATGTGGGAGAGAAATATGAAGAATTCCGGGGATTTGTTGATTACTTAAGAAGATCAAGAATTGTGTATGCAATTGCTCAGCCCCACACCATCTACAAAGATCATCAAGAAGATTTCTGGAGGAATGCAGCACTTGATTTCTTTGATGATAAAACAGTTATACACAGCTCAGTTCAAGAGAAGGAGATTATCATTGGTGAAGAAGATTTCCGAAGAGTATTAAAGTTGACTAAAAAAGAGAAGGATCCTATAAAATTACCTTAGTCGGTACAGAAAGGGTGCTTTCTCAGGATGAAATATTTTGAGAAGATTACTGAATGTTAACTGAATAAGGCGAATGTTTCTCCACAATTCAAGTATCTATTACGTGTTCTGATTCATGTGTTTGGTCCTGTCAGAGGAGGATTTGATGTTTTGAGGGATACGCTAAGTTCGTTAACTGTTGCCCTAATCATGAACAAAGATTATAACATTTTAGGGATGTTATTCCATCATATGAAGGAGGTGTTTGATGGGACAAAAACTGATAAGTTTTTTATGTATCTGAGGTTTCTGAAAATGATATTTGATGAGAAATATCCTGATTTGGAGAAATATCCTATGAAGATTCTCAATCAGGAACATATAGATGAGATGACCCTCAACAGAATGAGAACATATAAGGGAAAGATAGAGAAGCCACCTACTAGAAGGTTGTTTGGACACTTGATCAATCTGGGGTACACTGCTCCTGATAAAGATCAAGTTAGACATGCAAATAGTTAATAAAGGTGCAAAGTCTCAGAAGGGGAAGAAAAAGGTTGAAGAATCATCTACAGTACAGAAGAAAGGCAAGGCAAAGACTTTGTTAATAGATGAGGATACAGAGATTGATGAGGAATGGGATTCGGAAGCTGAAACTGTTAAGGAGACTGATCCCAAGGCCGCTGGTGATTCAGCTACTCCTGATCCAATGGATAAACGGGTTGAAGAACAACTGAGTAGAGGTTATGTAGAGGAGAATGAAGATCTGATTCTTGATGAAGATGTTGATATAGCTGGATCAACTGTTGCTCCTAAATCTACAAAAAGAAGAAGGATTAAGACTATGTCAAAGAAAGAGGCGAAAAGATCCAAAAGACAGAAGGAGATGGATTTATTGTTTAAAGGAAAGAAAGTTCTAGAAGCTTCACAAGAACCAGTCCAGTCACAAAGGAAAGAAACACCATCCAAGAAAAGAAAGACGACTCAAGATGTTACAACTCAACAGAACACAGATTCAGTGTCTAAATCATTGAAAAGCATATTACCCACACTGAACACACCCAAACCATCTTCTAAACCCCAAACATAATTGAGTTCACAGCCTACTGTGACAGTTTCAGAAGATGTGATGAATCTGGTGAATCGGCATATGACCAAGATGATGAAATTCTTCACTAAGCATGAGAATGAGGTAAAACAAATGAAATAGAATGAGAAAGACACGCTTGCTGTGGTGATAAAGTCAAAGGAAAGACAAGATAAGCTTGAAGAAGAGGTTACAAGCTTACAGATAGAGAATGTTGAGCTGAAATTGTCAAGTATGAATAGTGAAAAGAGAATCTTGGCTGTGGAGAAAGAGAACAAGAAGCTTAGAAAGATTATTGATGATCTATACTCGAAAGCACCGCAGTTAAAAGGTGTTGATGATGAGGAGGAGGATGAAGAGAAGTTAGATTACAGTGGAACGGATAATGATGACGATTCTGATGACAATGATGATGATACTGGTGGTGGTGATGGAACTAATAGAGAGAAATCTGCTAGTTCAGAAGAATCTAATGATGATGCAAATCAATATTCTTATGAAGCTAGAGATACTCCAAAGAAAGGCACATCAGCAGGCTTAAGTTCAGGAAAAGGTGAAATGACTGAAGCTGATAAGCAAAGATTGCTGAGAATGATGAAGAAAGGTTATGTTTCTATCAAGTTCATTAATAGATTCAAAGAAATATGTGTTAATGATAATATGAGATATTGTCTTGAGTATCCTGAACCGGAAATGGAAGATAGAGAAGTCAGCACTGAGATTTCACGAGAGATTCTAGAAGGTGTGGCACAACAAGCTGGTATATCGTATGAGGAACTTTTTCAGAGAAAGGAGATTCCAGTATTACCAGTTGTTGAACCAGGACAACACTCAGATGATGCAAACGTGGACTTCAATGAGATAGACATTGAGGATATTACACATGAAGAATATCCAGAGTATTATAATGTGAAAGACAACACATCTATCCCGTTTGTTGATGAGTCTATGTTGAAAGATGCTGAGAAAGTTGCTGATGATAAAGGCAAGAAGATGATTGATGAACTGATTGCTGATGAAGGTGAACGAGCAGATGTGAATAAAAATTCTAATGCGTTATTGAATTATCTCAGAAGGTTAAGAGAAGCGGATGAAAGCAGACCAAAACCGGTAGTTCAAAGGGATTTCTATCGTTTTCACAAGCAAGTTTTCAAAGGAAGAGCGATTGCGTGGAAATTCTTCCCACAACTCAGATGTATTGGTATTAAATGGGAACGGGGAATTCTGTACTTTAATCATTTCCATGATATCAGAACTCTACCGTATTGGGTTGTACGTGATGTATGTAGACACAAGCTTGCTGGTGTTGAGAATGCGAATGTGCTTGAGTATATGGCAAACAAGATGTCAAGAGAGTGTGACGAAGTGGGACATGTTTAGACCACAGTATCCGAAGAGAATCGTTCATAAGAAGATAGATGAGATGAGCAAACTGCCGTATATCACGTTGAAGTATAAGTCGCTAGTGTGCATGAATAAAATACCATTGATGCCTATGGAACAAGATGGGCACAAGAACTTTGCATTTTGGTATTATGACTGGGGTTCGGCAGAAGCTGTGATTGTTCTGGATAATGAAGATAAGAAGATATTGTGTAGGAAACTGAGGATATTTGATCCTATGTGGTTGCTGAATTTGTCGAAGATGGATATTGAAACGTTGTATTTCAATCCAATTCACTTTGATGCTCTTGATACTGATCAAGCTTGGAAGTTTCAGAGAGTAGTCAAATTCCGTTGGGTGTTTCATGTGAATGTTGGATGTGATTATAAGAGTTTGTTTGGAAAGTATGTGAAGCCGAGGAAACCGATAGAACCGAAGAAGAAACTGAAGATTGTGTTGAAAAAGAAGACCAAGGAAGCTGAAAAGACAACAGAATCCGTGCAATAGACAAGGGGAGTTTGTAGATGCATTTTGTGTCTATTGCTTTCGGATTACATCAAAAATTGCAAGTTTTGGAAGTTTCATAGTTTGGTTCGGGTAGTCGAAGGGTCGAACCAACTTTTTATAGGTCGAATGAGTTTATTGTTATTGGTTCGAGCCTGAACAAGGTCGAAGGAGTTCATTCGACCTCACGATGGGTTGAATGGAATTGCCCATATATAGAAGTTAGTTATTGACGGTTATAGAGTTGGCTAGTAAGTTGTGTGTGTGTGTCTTTGAGAGTTGATTTACACCTTTAAGTGTGTGTTTTCATTAATCTAACCTGTAAACGTTTTGTGATCATAATATTAATGAAAACATGTTGAAAATGATTTGTATTGCGTTTTGATTACGGTTTTTATCATTTGCATGATATTCAGGGATTCCGCACCTGATGTATCTTGACTCGTGTGATATTTGTGTTTCTTTGTTAAAATCCAATCCTACAAATATACCTGATGGGTGTAGCCTCCACAACCATTTTTCTACTATAAGCTGGAATTAGTGAGACAAATACATTCATAGAGATGTTAAACTTGCTGCCACTCAGTTGGCAGAAGAGACCGACTCCAGTTCCAGCACCACTTAAATCCAGCCCCACTTTGTTTAACCCTATCTGCCACAAGGCACATTTTGTCTCCTTCAACAACAAAAAAGATAAGGAAAAACAAGTATAAAGGCCCCGCCTCTAACAATATATCCAGCCAAAAAATATTATTCGACCCGTTACCCAACATCACCGTTATGGACTTACTAAAATCTACATCCATATGTGTTAAGTCAGCCGGCCAGCACGTTATTGATTTGCTTTCACAAACCATGAAGGGAGAGCTTTATGGGAATATAATTCAATTCCTAGGATTGTGGTGCAAAGCCCAAATTACTTTCCTCTAAAGACTATCCTTTTCAACTTTGAATATCCACTACCCTTTGCAAACAAAGCCAGATTTGCATTGTGTAGAGAGCCAAACCCCAACCCATCATACTCCACCGACCTTATTACCTTATTCCACACAATCCAATTTTCATGAGATTTGTTCTCTGTGCCTCCCTAAAAGAATACCATTTTAATTTTTTTTTTAACTATTTTAACACCTGGAACGAGGTTTTATACATAAAAAAAATAAGTGGGCAATGAATTGAGAACCAACTCTATTAATGTGACCCTACCCCCATAAGATAAAACTCTTTGCCTTCCAAAGAGATAACCGGTTCCTTAACAGATCCATAATCGGTTTTCAATTCCTATCAAGATTTATATTGACACCCACCATTAGCCCAAAGTATTTGAAAGAAAAGGTACCTCACTTGCAATGTAGCACATTTGCCCTATTATTCATCTCAAGTTGACTAACGCCAATACCACGTAGATTCAAAGCGTTCGACTTCGACCAATCATCAAGGAAAACTCCACCATCTACCTTCTTCATAATTGTGGTTAGGGCTTCTATGGCCATCACGAAGAGAAAATACGAATCCCCTTGACGAAGCCCTCTTAACATTTATATAAGTACATGTAAGTTTTTGTGTAAAAAGAATTCATAGGGTTTAGTTAACTTTTCTGACTAAGATGTCATGATGGCACATCTTTGATAGTTGTCAACAGATAAAATGATGTTAACTTAAGGTTTACTACCTTCTTAATAATTGTGGTTAGGGCTTCTATGGCCATCACGAAGAGAAAATACGAATCCCCTTGACAAAGCCCCCTTAACATTTATATAAGTACATGTAAGTTTTTGTGTATAAAGAATTCATAGGGTTTAGTTAATTATTCTGACTAAGATGTCATGATGGCACATCTTTTATAGTTGTCAATAGATAAAATGACGTTAACTTGAGGTTTACTAATGCATATAACAGTCGATCTATATATTCATCATAACCTTAGACCATGTATAGTAGCAATCAAGTGAAATGAAACTTTTTTTTGTCATAGGTCGTCCATGTCAGCATGAACATTTTTTATCTGCAAATGGTGTAGTGGTTCAAATTCATTTCACGTCAGGATAATTATTACCCCCACAACGGTCACTTTTGGAAATCAAACCCATATGTCGCGTGATATGTATCATGTCCAACCCTTTGACACTGAGGATCACGAGACGAGGGAGGGTGTTCCCCTCGTGAAACACCATTTCACGAGCACAATATCATGCGACTACGCATGGTATAAGATGTAATTTGCGTGTACGCTCGATCAAAGTATTATATTAGGCAACAGTCTCATAAAATTATATCACATGTATTAGGCAATAGTCGCTTGAAAACATATTGATGTGACGTGTATCTATCTCTTTCGTTCCATCCTTTTTTCCCTCTTTTTATATCACGTTATCATCTTTAAAAAAACTATGATTAGTTTCATGATTGGGCATATGGATCGTCTAGATCATTTGGTTATCGATGATGAGGATTTGTGCCTTATAGATGGTACGCCTACACTGATCAATTTATGATAAAAAGAGTTGTTTCTTTCTTTAATCATAAAGGGGAACTATTTTAGCAATAAACTTTGATAGTAAGAGCTTTGGGTAATGTAATGAATAAAGGAATAATAAATAAAAAAGGATATAAATGCACAAAGAAATAAGATGAATCATTACTATTTCATATCTTATTTGCTTACCAAGTAATAATGGGATGCATCATTAGTTTTTGTTGTTTGATAGGCATGAAAAGAGAAAGTAACATAATCGGTGGTGAGTGACGGTGGTGGGAGGGTGGCAGCAATGGTTGGTGCATGATGGTGGGAGTGGTGGCAGGGCTGTGGTCGGTGGCGGCAATAATAGATGGTGGACGGGGTTGTGGGTGGCAATGGTATGGTATGGTATGGTTAGTGGTGGTGTTATGAAAGGTGAATGATGGAATGGAATTAAAAGAAAATGGGTGGGTGTGGGTGTGGGGGTGGGTGGGGGTGGGTGGGGGGAGGACTGATCATGGTTATTGGGTGTTTAGAGTGAATGTGATTCCTTGTGTGATTGATGATTCTATAATTATGTTAACCAACGAAACACATTTTTTCACACATCCATGTGTGTCATTATGTGGATCTCATCAAGAGAACTATGAATAAAATCAATATTACACAATAGGAATACAAACATGTAACTTTCAATGCTCATTTCTTTAAAATTTTCATAAAGTTCTAGTTTTATATCTAAGTGTGTGTATATATATCACTCAAAATACATTATTGTGATTATTGGTTAAAAACACACACACAAAAAAAAAAGTTTAAAATTTTTCTTTTTAGAAATTTAACATAATAATGTAGAGCTGGGCCAAATGACCACCTAATTGTGTGTTTTAGAGCACAAGGGAGTTGGACTTGTGTTATTGAGAGTTGACTTGGGAAACAATAATACGTGCACAGCATTTTAAAAAGAAAAAGGACAGAAAGTTTGGGGCTAAGAAAACTACATAAGTTTACCCACTTAATATTGAAGTTTAGGGTTTGTTTCGTCTGTAATTTTTAAGATGCACATGAAGGTCATGAAAGCACCTAGATTTGTTTTTGTTTCTCTCCATTGAGGTGAAATGTTCGAAAAGCAGTATAATACAACTTTGCCATCCAATCTTGTTAGTTGTTCCTAATCAAAAGAATACATATGTGTGACTTTGTTAACAAAATGTAAACATGTTTTCTTTAACATAAACAACCAATGTAGTGTATAACATGTACAATGAGAATGGGCTCAAAAACTCTTGAATGTCAATAGTCTATAAACTAAAGCTTCCAAATGAATAATCGCAACTGAGTACATGGAATGCTACAAATGTATACTAAAGCAAGTATGTTAAATCCTGAGAGTTCATTAGGTCTAACAAGAAGATAATGAGACGCGTCATCACCTTTTATCTCTCTAGTCTACAATCTCTTTGATTGAATTTCATCACACATCACCATCTACTTAATGGGGTATTGAGGTAGGAAAATAATGAGTAATGAACATATGGCTCATGTAGTTACATCTATGGTTTTTCATAGTCCCCCTATTTAGCGTATTCTAAAACGGCACGACTTAAATCCAAGTGGCGAGTCTATGATGTAGGCACCTTCTAAGAACATGCTATGCCTCTCCCATGTGTCATATAATGTTTCTCATGGAATAGGAAATATCATAACACTAACTTACAGTTTTTGGTTGTCTAAAATAATTAAGAAAAATCCCATACAAATGTACGAGAATGTTGGCCCAATGAAATCAAGCTAGTTCATGAAAAATATTCCTTAAAAAGGATTGTGAGGCTAAAGCTTATAAAGTTACATTCTTATGTTCAATAGAAATACAATACAATAAAATAAAAAATACACATATACTATGATAGTGTTTTTATGGGATGAGAAAGGAAACTAACGAGAAATGAACAACTGTTGCACTTGCATCAATCGTTTTCGTCGTCCCCATACTTAGCCCATTGTAAATTAACGTCTCAACTTGAAGGCAAGTGGTAAGTCCATATGATGGGACACCTCCTAAGCAGGTTCTTATGCCTCTCCCATGTGTCATATCATGTATCCCCATTCATGTGCATGAAATAGGAAATATCATCATATAATTTTTGTACTTGTCAGATAGTTGAACCAAAATTTTCTATTTAAAAGTAGAAGAATGTGAAATTGATTTATGCTGAATTTTCAATAGAGATTTTAATTTTAGGCAAAAGTTTATAAGACTATATCATTACACTGTATTTTTATATGCTGAAAACTATCATTGATCTCGCAGGCAAAGCCGGTAGAAGCATCATTTATAAGGAGGTCGCAAGATTTATTTGAAAGTAGAAGAATGTGAAATAGATTTATGCTAAATTTCCAATAGAAATACTTCAGATAAAAGTTTACAAAACTATATTTTTTTTTGTAAGGTAAACTTCATTAAAAACTGCCACGAGCGGTTCTCAAAGCAAGGACCCCCGGGCCAACAAAAAACGACATTACAGCGAGTTCAAGGGATATTTACACCAATCCAACCACTCTATCGTTTTCATTCTACCTCTATGTTTATACCAAAAATATGACGTCATTTTGATACTTTCAAAGACTTCAATAGCTCTTCTTCTTTTACCATTGAAGATACGCTCATTCCGTTCGCTCCAGATCTGCCAGATAGCAGTAAAAATGATGCCTTTAAACAACTTCTTACCTGCAGACGACTGAACAGCAGCATACCAAGGATGGGAGTCAGCGGCCTGCAGCAAATCAGCAACATCGAACAACAGCAAAGGGGGGATTCTGCACCAAACTTCCAACCGGTTCCAAATTTCAGCAGCAAACTCGCATCCTGTGAACAGGTGCGTGTTCGTTTCCACCGCTGAATCGCACAGACCACACACTTGACTCGGAATGTTAACCCCTCTCTTGCACAGCTCCACTTTTGTAGGAATCGATTTAAAGATGCCCTCCAAACCAGAATTTTACATTTCAACGGTACCCAAACCTTCCATAAATTGATAGTGTGGGACACCGGCCTCGGGAAGCTTGCCATTAAACTTTTGATGTTTTTCATCTATTATCTGTTATTATACATAATAAATCAATAGTCATCTATATTTTAGTTTTTCCTTCTATTTCTCCTGCTTAATTATGGATATTTATCTTTTAGTTAAATATATTATTTCTCATATTTTAATTAAGAATGCTTATCTTTTAATTATAAATATTTTTTTTTTCTATCTAACTTAATTATGAATAATTAATTTTTTAATTAAAGATGGTTATTATATTATTAATCAAATAAATTTAATACAAAATTAATTATTAATGCTTTAAATAAATTATATTTTTAATTTAAAAGCTTCACCAACTTCAAACTTATGTTAGTTAAAATATCAAAATTAAAAATAATGAAGATAATTGTTTTTATAACTGATATCTAAAAGAATTCAAATACTTGATGTAATTAGGTTGTAAATAATAGTAAAAATAGAATATTTTAAATAATAAAAAAGTAGGTGGTATAAAAAAATCAAAGTTAATTCTCATTTGAAAAAAAAAATAAAAATTAACTTAACATACATTATAACTGTCACATCAATGTTCATTATTTTAAATGAATTTCTTGACGATTATATACGTTAACAAATTACATTACTCTATTTATTCTAAATAGTATGCATCATTTTTTTTCAACTGTGAAATGTATATGTTTTTTTAAACATAATTTTTTTAATTATATAACATTACTTTTATCAACTCGTGTAATACACAAAACTGTAACTTAGTTGCTCTCTATTTTTATATGCTAAAAGCTATCATTGGTCATAAAAGCTTTTTGTGGGAAGGTCGCAAGTTTTATTTTGAGCAAGCGTAATATATCGGGTGTAATTTAGTAGTATGAGTAGGATAGATTGCAATGAAAAAAACTTATTAAAAACTAAAATTAAAGTAAAAACAAATTGATGTATATACATTAATATTTTCAACTTTTTCTTTTTATTAATCAATTTTACCATATTTCTCGATCACTTTATTAGGTATATAACTTTGAATCAATAATTTAGTTATATTTGGCAAATAATGCATGTTGGGACCAGGGTGAATGAAAGGTGATAGACTTTGTGGTTAAGTACAACTAGCAAATTGATGTCCCAAAAAGAAGGTTTTGACATTTTATTTTACTTTAACCAAATATTTGGATTTAATCTCATTGTTTACAACTCCTTTTTGACTAACCTTCTCGCCAGCAAATTAAGTACTTATTTTACTGTTCACTTGGGTTGAATTTTCTCTTGTTTTACCAATGAACTTTATAGCAACAAATCTCGATATTGCAAATCTTATCTACCCGTTTTAAAACTAAATATTAAATATAGTATATATATTTTTGGGGAAATGGAATTTAATAATCCCAACTTTGGGGGTTGGAAGGCAACAGTCCCAACTTGAAAGTTGTAACACAGCAGTCCCAACTTGTCAACAATTTTATTTTAATGGTCCCAGACTAACCTCAGTTAATCCACGTGGATCGCTCACACAACAACACCCTCACGTGGACCGTCGCGCGAGCTAGCCGAAGCTACCACACTCGCGTGTGGTAGCGGATGGAATATGACCGTTGCTGGGTCAAAATGACCGTTGCTGCCGACCGTGGCGGCTGCCGGTTATTTTTGGCAAGCTTTAAAATTTCAAATCCCACACCACGCAAACAATCAAAAAAAATTTCTTTCACTCACTACAAAATGGCTTTGGAATGGAATGATTATTCTTCGCCCGAAGAAGACGACTTGTTTATCGAAGTGGGAAGGATAACGATTGAATACTTGATGGCCCGGTCTCGAAGACGAAGAACTCCCGCACTAACCAGACAACCAGCGCTTGATCGTGATAGAGAGGGAGCATACGAAACTTTGATATGGCATTACTATAGCCCGGATCCCGTCTATACTGAAGAACATTTTAGGCGACGCTTTCGAATGAGCAGACAATTATTCATGCGCCTATCAAATGATTTGTCGGAGCGTTATCCTTTTTTTCAACAAAGAGGAGACGCAAGGGGCCGACTAGGGTTCACCTTCGTATGAAAATGTATGGCCGCTCTTCGGCAGCTAGCCTACGGGCTTTCGTCGGACGCAATGGATGAGTATATTGCCATGTCCGAAAAAGTTGCGCGCGACTCTCTTCATTTTTTTTGTCAAGGTATACATCTATATATAGTTTACTCACATATTGTTTATACTTTTATTATCAAATTTCGTTTAATATATATATATATATATATATATATATATATATATATATATATATATATATATATATATATATATATGGGGATGATAAATTGAAAACCCACTCGAGTTAAGAAAACTAAGAAAACCCTTGTAAAAATCATCAAAAAAAATTTTTTTTTTTTAAAAATACACAAGGTAACATACATGTATTAAAGCGTTTTGGGGCAAAAAAAAATAAAAAAAAAAAGCGCCGATTGGATATTTTTTAAAAAAATAATCAAAATTTGCACTGTTACATATGTAACAACTGACGTTACATATGTAACAACTGACGTTACATATGTAACAGAGCTGTTACATATATAACAGCACAAACTTTGTTTATTTTTTTTTTAAATATTCTATCGGCGTTTTTTTTTATTTTTTTTGCCCAAAACGCTTTAATACATGTATGTTACCTTGTGTATTTTTTTCAAAAAAAAAATTAAAAAAATTTAAATGGTTTTTACAAGAGTTTTCATAGTTTTCTTAACTCAAGGGGGTTTTCAGTTTATAATTTCCCTATATATATATATATATATATATATATATATATATATATATATAGGTAAAGTATATGGAGGAAACCCTCCTTATTTGGTAAACTCTGGAAACTCTGACTTCCCAACATTTTTTTTTTTTTTTTTTGAAAAAAATAGGGTATGTAATATACATTTTTTAAGCATTTTGAGCCAAAAAAATCGAAAAAGCGCCCAACGGTTTTTTTTTTAAAAATAAAAAACGTCTACTGTTTACATATAGTTAACACATTGTTAACACCTGTTATTAGCGCTTAACATGTGTTAGTCAAAATTTTATTTTATTTTTTTAAAAAAAAATACTCGGCGTTTTTTTAATTTTTTTGGCCCAAAATGCTTAAAATCATGTATATTACTTGCCCTATTTTTTTCAAAAAAAAAAATATTGGGAAGTCAGAGTTTCCAGAGTTTACCAAATAAGGAGGGTTTTCTTTATATCCATTCCCTATATATATATATATATATATATATATATATATATATATATAGGATTATTTGAGAAGCATTTTAATTTGAGAATAAAAAGAAGAAATAAAATTAAGTACTATTCTCTTTCAAAGATTTTTATTCTACTGTTGTTAAATTCCTTATATTTGATTACAAAGTTTTGTACCAGACATATTATTACACATTCCTTTGATAGTTATAATCTATTAATATATATATATATATAGGATCCGGATATTTTGAGAACTCCTATGAGTTGTGAGAACCATAGGAACTCACTTTATAACCACATACTTTTTTTTAATAAAAAACTAGCGGTAATGCCCGCGCGTTGCTGCGGGTACTTATGTTTTTTTAGCGAACGTTGCATAGCTGGTTTCACGTAAACTATCTTTAATACCAATTTGCTAAGACAAGTAACATATCAATTAACAAAAAACAATTGAATATAAATAAAAGAATTGATATGAAAAAAAAACAATATAAGAGATGGTAGACAACATTATGGAAACATAAATCATTACAAGGCGGCATATCATGTTTTGTTCATGTGGTTATTAATTTGATAGAATCTCTATGTGTCTCGTGTCCCTTAGCATGCACGTCTTGGTCTATCGGTTGGTACTAAGTAATGGGTTACGAGGAAAAAGAGTTCCTAGTCAAAACATTTTTTGAGCAATATTAGTTTCGGACAAAACATGTTTTAAAAATGTATCAAATTGGCTTAGAACACATGTGTTCAGAACACAATGGGCAAGGATTAAAAAGAGTGGGTTTAGAAAAGAAAAAAAAAAGTATCAAAATGCAAGACTTATGGTGGTGGACGTGATGATGAAGTTGGTGTTTGTGGCGATAGTGGTGTAGGTGGCATTTTGGTGGTAGTGTGTTGATGGAGGTAGTGGCGACGGTGTTGGTGATAATGGCAACAAACAATGGTCGTGATGGTGTTGGCCTATTTAAACCTATTTCAAGTTAGAAAGTTTTATTAAAGTAATACATTTCAACCTTCTATGTAACCTGGGTATATCCAAAATCCAAATTGACCAAATGTATAACTTAAATCTAACTAAATGAAACCAAGTTCAAATCCTTTGTACCCAAATTAAATATTTACTATAAGTTTACCTTTTTAAGAGACTATAACTAAGAGAAGAAAATAAAAATCAATTATCTATTTAGTATGAAAAAAACTACAATAGCAAATACAATATAAACATTCAATAAAGTTCATTCGTATGGAGATATTAAAAACCTTATTTGAACTGGAGTTTTCATCACGAACATTAGAGGATCCACCCAACCTTAGTAATGAGGCTAGCCACCATAAAACCTGCCACATAAAAAGGCACGCAATTTAGAGAAACCGCCATTAGGATATCATGTTGAAGATCTTATTTTTTGAAATTCATGATTTGATACAAATTATCATCATTTTTAAGGTTGATTAAAACGAAGTTATAGTGTGTACCATATTTACCTTCATCCTTTTCTTTTAGGTCTCTAGTCTCATCATCATCAAACTTTCTCACTCCGAACTTTCATCGGAACTGTATGGCTTATGTACACCCAACAACTAAGGACGACTAACAAAACAACATTATTATATATCAATAACAAAAGTATTTGGTACAACAATAAAGATAAACAAAAAAGGCCATAGAAACACACATTCGTTAAAAAAGAAAACTCTAACGCGCAAATCTTGCCCAACAACCACTTCCACCTGTAAAAAAGAAAAGAAAAAAAAAGTAATTTATTACTACACCTCATAGTTTTTCATATATTTTTTTTCTTGATTGGTCGGAGACCACCCCCACTCGACATTCCTTTTCTTCGTATATATATACTTGATCAGTTTATTGTTACCAAACAAATTTTATGTGTATAGCCTCGAAATCAAATTCTAACAAAGCCAGGCTCAAGAACTAACAATGCAAATTCTTTAATCAAGACAGAAGAACCGAAAACAAGAAGTGTAATATATACATTTATTTTGGATACAGCATGCAATCAATTGCCCCTTCCCACTCACCATGTTCCTTATTAATAGTCATTCCATAATCAATCACATGGAGAGCTGGGTAATATTGTAGCTCAGTCTAGCTCTCTACCCCACTATAATTACAAGTTCAATATCAGTTTTGAATTCCGTTAAACCAATATGCGTTTGTCTTCCAAAGCAGTTTACCAAAGACATATCGTATCCAATGGCATTGTGAGGTTTTGTTCATTTTCTTACAGGTTACAACAAACAATGTATTATAACACAAGTAACTCATCATGTTTTCCAAAAACAATATATAGTGTTGATATATCAATCAATGTTTAGTCCCATTAGTAACATGTTTAAAACCATCAGATTGAATGCATACAACATGTAAAAAGAATCACTTGTGAATTTAAATATATGCACTTTGTAAGTTATACTGGATAGTGAAAATATAAGCCAACACAACCCTTGTGAATTTTTTTAGTGACTCACCATCAACATGTACAGTTCCTCTGAAGAGATATGAGAACGCGCAAGCGCACGGGCCCACATCTCAACATATGCCAGCACAGCAGGCCTACGTGGGCTTCTAGAAAGCGGCGCGGGGTACCTCGTAGCATGACAGCTAATAACCGACAAGAAAGGGACGTCCAGCCAATAAGAGACGTCCATTTCCTGCTCCACGATCGCCTGCAGGTACGAGGTACAGAATAGTACAGGAAAGGACAGACAAAGACACGTGGACCAATAGCGAAGGAACAGCGCAACGAATGACAACGGCCTAATCGTACAGCCAGCTGTCATTCCCCCCTCGACCAATCACAGAAGACCTCAGGTGGCCTATAAATACCCCATGAGGTCAGACGAAGAAAGGGATGAACAATCAGAGAAAGAGAGAACCATAGTTACGAGAAGTAGATTATAGTCGAAGCGCTGTAACAGTCATTGAATCGTTAATAAGAATCCTGTCTTTACTTGTGCTACTATCTTAGTAAACTGTTATATTGGTGTTTCTTCATTGGCGCCATCCGTCTATTTGAGCATACAAGAACGTTAAAAACTTCTATTTCTCAAAAACAGTAACTATGTCTCTCGTACCACCGTTACCAAACTTCACAAATGCTGTCTCCGACACCGACGTTGCCCAGGGAGGCACCGGCCAGTCGGGGAACACAGCAGATGTTCAGCAACAGACGACAAACACGGGTCCAACTGTCACCCCATCCTCAGGGACAAGACAGACCCCTTCCTTCCAGTTTGTCACTGAAACGAATCAGGTTTCCCCAGCTGAGAATACCGCGCCGATGGTTAGTCCGGAGGTATGGTATACTCAGCAAAAGGAAGCCCTGAAGCGTGTATACTTCCAAAAACTGAAGGACCAACAACTCTGGGAGGCCGCCCGCACGCTTTCCTACAGCGAGGGACCGTCCAACGCAGCAAGGAACAATGGCGGAAGCAACCATGAAACTGACCCCACATGGAGAGAAGACTCAGACGAGTCCCAAAGTCGCTTCACGCGTGACATAAGCCAGCCCTTAAGCAACACCGTTGCGCGAGGGCACTTTATGACCGGTGATGACGACCTAACCAAACCATATTATCCTCCATCGTTCATGGAAAAGTCAAAGTTCACCCCGCGCATTGCGCTGGCACCCCTGCCACCCAAAACAAAAATCCCAAGTACGTTAGGCAAGTTTGATGGAACAGGGGACCCAGACGACCACCTGAGGACATTCGAGGTTGCAGGAAAATGTGCACAGTGGAGCTTGCCAGCATGGTGTCACATGTTCGCGCAGACGCTCACGGGCGCTGCGCGAGTATGGTTTGACAGCCTACCAAATGGGAAAATAGACAACATCAAAGAATTGACAGACAAGTTTGCGGACCACTTCAGTCAAAACAAACGAATTGAGCGCGACTCAACTGACATCCTGCAAGTCCGGCGACGGGACAATGAGTCAATCGAAGATTACATCACCCGCTTCAATAGGGAAGCTCTGCAGATCGGGCCCATCGGTTTCGAACTTATGAAAGCAGCCTTCACTCAGGGAGTACGATGTGACTCCCTCATCCGCACACTAGCAGGTTGCACTGGAATGCCCAACACATGGGACGAAATCATGAAGGGGGCTAAAACATATGCAAAAACAGAAAGAGAACTGTCTGTCTGGAACCGAGTGCAAGCACCTCAATACACGGACGTACAAGCACAAGCTGCGCGCACCAGACATGGTCGACAAGACAGAAGGGGAAGAGGCTCTGTTTGGAACCGACTCCAAGGAGGCGCCCAAACAGATACCAAACCCATTGAGGTCCAAGACCACAAGGGAAACACACAGAATGACCACAGGTCAGGAAGAAGGAGTCACAACAATTGGACCCCACTCACGAAAACCCCAGCGCAGGTGTTAGCAACGGAAAACGTAGCTTTCCCAGAACCCAAGGTGATCAAAAGACGAGATAACTTAGATCCAGGAAAGTTCTGCGCCTATCACCAAGACATCGGGCATGACACAGACAAATGCTATCAGCTGAAGCAAGCGATTGAAGAGGCCTTAAAATCAGGGAAACTTGGGCACTTGCTAAGAAATGTCGAGCGCAAGCAGCAAGAAGGGCCACCACAAAAGAAGATCAAAAATGTTAGCCTGATGATCCACTCTGACAGAAGAAAGCAAGCAAAAAGAAAACCTGACCAAGTGGCAGAATGGAAAGAACAACAAGTACATTTCCCAACAGTCAAGGGCGGACCCTCATCCACCCGAGCGCTGGTTATCACAGCCATCTTTGATCATTACCGAACTACTCGCGCGCTGGTGGACACAGGGAGCAACTCTGACATAATGTACGAACAATGCTTTAACCTCCTAGATGAGGAAGACAAGCAGCGCCTGCGCCCAGTCAACTCCCCTATCATGGGTTTCTCAAATGAAGTCATATCACCTCTGGGGGAAATTTCCTTCCGTCTAACGATGGGGAACAAAGCACACTCAAGAACAGAAGATGTCACCTTCCTCGTTGTGCCAACGAAGTCCACCTATGACATCATTTTGGGGCGAGAGGCAATGGCTGCCTACAACATGGTACCGTCAACGATACATGGAGCCATTGGATTCCCAACACCAACGGGCGTAGCAATCGTATGGGCCAACAGAGAGTGCGTTATGACAGAAGAGCCACATCCCGCCAAAATGTTAAAGGCCACCCCGCGCACTGAGCCGGAAAAGTGGATCCTCAACACCAAGTTCCCAGAACAGACGGTAACACTGGGGGCCGCCATCTCAGAGAACACACGGGAACGCCTAAAGCAGCTCCTGCGAAAGAACTTGGACGTTTTCGCGTGGCAACCATCAGACATGGTGGGGGTCCCGCGAGAGCTTGCCCAACACAAGCTTAATACATACCGTTCGGTTGAGCCGATCGCACAAAAGCGCAGGAGCATGGGCGCCGAAAAGGCCAAAGCAATGAACGAGCAAGTCAATGAACTACTGAAGGCAGGGATCCTGCGCGAAACCAGATACCAGACCTGGGTCGCGAACCCAGTCATGGTCAAGAAAAGCAATGGCAGCTGGAGGATGTGTGTGGATTACACGGATCTCAATAAAGCTTGCCCAAAGGATTGCTACCCTTTGCCGGAAATAGACTTGAAAATCGACTCCCTCGCGCCATTCAGATTCAAATGCTTTTTGGACGCCTACAAAGGCTACCACCAAATCCAAATGGCACCCGAGGACGAGGACAAGACTGCTTTTCGAACAGACAAAGGCGTCTTTTGCTACACAAAGATGCCATTTGGGCTAAAGAATGCAGGAGCCACCTATCAACGGCTGATGGATCGCGCGTTCGCGCTACAAATTGGCAAAAACCTCGAAGTCTATGTAGATGACTTAGTCATCAAAAGCAAAGAAGAGGATCAGATGTTGAAAGACATTGAAGAGACCTTCAAGCACTTGAAAGAGATCCACATGAAACTCAACCCGAGCAAGTGCGCATTCGGAATGGAAGAGGGAAAGTTTCTGGGGGTAATCGTCACCAAAGACGGTTTTCGCCCAAATCCAGAAAAAATTCAAGCCATAGCACAAATGCCGTCTCCATCAACGCTGAAGGATGTCCAAACCCTGAACGGACGCTTGGTCGCCATCAACAGGTTCCTCTCCAACCACGCGACCAAGTCCATCCCGTTCATTGAAACACTAAAGAGTTGCCTGAAAAAGAACCAATTCAAATGGACCAGCGAAGCAGAGAAGGCTTTTCAAGACATGAAAGCCTGCCTAATGGATCTCCCAACGCTCACTGCGCCCCTACCACGAGAGCCCTTAACGATGTACTTATGCGCCACAGAAAAAGCGGTAAGCGCAGTGCTCATGGTGGATCGCAAACTGGTCCAAACCCCAATTTACTACATCAGCAGAGTCCTGACAGATGCAGAGACCAGGTACACGACGATGGAGAAATTGGTACTAGCCCTAGTGCATGCATCGCGCAGACTGCGCCGATACTTCCAAGGACACCCAATCAATGTGCTCAGCGACTACAAGCTGAACAATGTACTCTCCAAGCCAGAACTGTCCGGGAGATTGGCAAAGTGGGCAATCGAATTAGGCGAACATACCATCTTCTACAAGTCCAGACCAGCTATCAAGGGACAAGTCCTGGCGGATTTCATCGCCGAGGTACCACAAGAAAAAATAGAAGAGTGCAAGGCTGAGCAAGGCCCACAGCAACAATGTGAAGACAAGGCTATTTGGAACTTATACACAGACGGAGCCTCAAACGAAGATGGCGCAGGTGCGGGGGTCAGGCTCGTCCACCCTGACGGAGCCGAGTTCACCTACGCAATCCGCCTAGAATTCAAAGCAACGAACAATGAGGCTGAGTATGAAGCCTTCCTTGCAGGCCTGCGCATCGCGCAAAAGCTGGGCGCCAAGCACGTCTTCGCGCATGTAGACTCTATGTTGGTAGCAGGACAAATCACCGGGAAGTACGATGCCAAAGACCCATCCATGGCAACATACCTTCGCTACGCAAAAGAATTAATGGCTACTTTCTCAAGCTGCACCATCGACCACATCAGTCGCAGTCAAAATAAACCAGCTGACGCTCTAAGCAAAATGGCATCCACAAACTTTGGCCATTTAGCAAAAGAGGTCCGCGTGGAAGTGCTAGCCGAACCTTCAGTACCACCTAAAGAGGTCCATGTAATTCAAGTAGGTATTGACAGCTGGATGACCCCCATCATCTCTTACCTCACTACAGGCACACTGCCAAGTCAGCGCGCAGAGGCAAGAAAAATACAACACAAAGCGCTACAGTACCAAATGCAAGACGGAGTGTTGTATCGAAAATCTTACTTGGGGCCATTGCTGAAGTGTGTCGATGGGACAGACGCAGACTACCTTATCAGGGAAATCCATGAGGGGATATGTGGTATACATGCGGGGCCGCGCATGGTGGTGGCAAAGATCATGAACGCCGGCTACTACTGGCCTGGCATGCATCTGGACGCCCTAGAAACCATTCGACGATGCGATTCTTGCCAACGCCACGCGCCGAACACCATGCGCCCCAAAAATGACTTAATACCCGTAACATCCGCATGGCCATTTCAAAAATGGGCCATCGACCTGGTAGGACCATTCCCCATGACAACAGGCAAGCGACGGTACTTGATCGTTGCAATCGACTACTTCACGAAATGGATAGAAGCCAAACCGTTAGCAGAGATCAACGCAAGCCAGGTAAAGAAATTCATTTGGGAGTTCCTCATCTGTCGTTTCGGCCTACCCATGGAAATTGTCACAGACAATGGAACACAATTCGCGGACCGGGGACTCCTAAAGTGGTACGCAGAGCTGCACATCAAGCCCATCTTTACATCAGTCGCCCACCCACAGGGTAACGGCCAGGTTGAGCGCGCCAACAGGAGCATCGTCGAAGGCATCAAAGCGCGCCTAGGGACGAAGGGAAAAGCCTGGGCGGAGGAGTTACCGAGCGTGCTATGGGCTAACCGAACGCTAACAAAAACGAGCACCGGCGAAACCCCGTTCAGCCTCACCTATGGCTCCCAAGCAGTCATCCCGGCCGAAATAGGCTGCCCCTCTGCAAGAGTCCTGTCCGCACGCCATACTGACAACGAAAAAGAGCTGCGCACCAACTTGGATTTACTGGAGGAGCGTCGAGACTTGGCAGCGATAAAGGAGGCTAACTACAAAAAGAAGTTGGAAAAGTACTACAACGCCAAGGTCAAACTGAACACCTTCAAAGTCGGCGACTTTGTCCTCCGAAACAACGAAGCCAGCGGAGTGCTTCCAGCAGGCAAGCTCACTCCCACCTGGGAGGGTCCATACCGCATCACCGAAGTGTTAGGGAAAGGAGCATATAAGCTATCAACACTAGAAGACAAGCTGATTCCACGCACGTGGAATGCAGCACAACTAAGAAAATGTTATATGTAATCACCGCGCGCATTGTAATGAAGGCTGTTTAGCCATTTAAATATGACGATCGTTTTCTTTCCCTAACCCAAACCTCTATTCCATTACCCATCATGTCGTTACACATAATAACTTGCAAATTCAAAAACAGGCGCGCCATATGGCTAAGATATCGCGCGCCACTTAAACATTGTATGGCTAAGATACAATGTCTAAAAATAAAAATTGCAAGATAACTTGCAAATTCAAAAACAGGCGCGCCATATGGCTAAGATATCGCGCGCCACCTAAACATTGTATGGCTAAGATACAACGTCTAGAACTAAAAAATTGCAAGATAACTTGCAAATTCAAAAACAGGCGCGCCATATGGCTAAGATATCGCGCGCCACTTAAACATTGTATGGCTAAGATACAATGTCTAAAAATAAAAATTGCAAGATAACTTGCAAATTCAAAAACAGGCGCGCCATATGGCTAAGATATCGCGCGCCACCTAAACATTGTATGGCTAAGATACAACGTCTAGAACTAAAAAATTGCAAGATAACTTGCAAATTCAAAAACAGGCGCGCCATATGGCTAAGATATCGCGCGCCACTTAAACATTGTATGGCTAAGATACAATGTCTAAAAATAAAAATTGCAAGATAACTTGCAAATTCAAAAACAGGCGCGCCATATGGCTAAGATATCGCGCGCCACCTAAAACATTGTATGGCTAAGATACAATGTCTAAAACTAAATAATTGCAAGATAACTTGCAACTCCTAAAACAGGCGCGCCATATAGATAAGATATCGCGCGCCAACTAAACATGTTGCATACTTAAGATGCACTGTCCAAGACTAAAAAATTGCAACGATAACCTGCAATCTCCTAAACAGGCGCGCAATACAGCTAAGATATCGCGCGCCACTAAAAATTGTATGACTAAAGAGCAACGTTTCAAACCAAACAATCACAACGCTAGGTGGCAACTGCCTAAGGCCATACCTAAGGCGCAACATAGCCAAACCACAGCGTCAGCTGGTCAGCCTGCAACTAACATTGCACGACAGCAGAAAAAACACAAGGCATACGAATGACACAGCAAAACAATAAACGAAACCAAAATTTTCATTAACATAAAAAGGCACAAACATGCTGCCCATTAAGTCATTACAAAAACTATGAAAAAGCAAAATACAAATTTGGCCTATGGCGCCCCACCACCCTCCGAAGCATCGCTAAAGTCTTCTTCTGAGCCAGACAGGTCCAACCTTTCACTTGGACCCGGCGCGTCACCCTCCACATGAGGACCAGCATCTGTCTTCCTCATAGCATACTTGCGCCGCGTGTGTGTCAAGCCCTGCTTCTCAAAAGACGATCGCAGAGTATGACAAGTTGGTTGGTCTCGGTGGCTCACAACAAAGTCCACCAACTCAACATTCAGCTTGTCATACTCCGCCGTTTTCTTCTCAAACAAGGCGTCCAAGTCCTTGTTATACAAAGGGAACTGCTCTAAAGCTTTCCCATCTTTCGCATGCTGGAACCCCTCGAGGAACCCAGCCTTGCGCCCCACCAACTTGGCAGCAGCGTTTACAGCAGCGACCGCCTGGCGCGCCTCATCACAGTTCTTCACGTGATAAGCGACCTATAAAATGCACACAAGAGCCTGTTAAGCATCATACAAAAAGAAAACAACAGGAAAATAAACAATAAGAGCAAAAGACGAACCTCCGGGACACAACAAGTCATAAGCCATTCCCGGTCTTCATGCGCCAAACGCGCCTCGTCACGAACATCTAACGCTTCCCCCTCAAGGTCAGCGTTCTGCTGCTCAAGTTTCAGGTTGGCCTCCTCTAAGCCTGCCACCTTGGTGTCCAACTCTGAAATCTTGGCATCCTTCTGCCTCAGCATCTCGCGAGCCTCAAGCAAGGCATCGCGACGCTGGTCCAACTTTTCATTAAGATCAAGGATCTTACGCGACGCCTCACCCCACAAGCGCTCAGCCTCCTGCTGCTTCTGCGCTGCAACCTCCAGAGTCCGGTTGGTTTTAGCACAGGCAGCTGTCCACTGCTGCTCTCGCTCAGACAAGTGCTTGTCAAGCTTATCCCGTTCCTCGCGATAAGTCACGGCGTCCCACTTAGCGCGCTTCAACTCCTGCGCCAACCTATCGCGCTCCGCGCACACCTCACTAAACTTAGCGTCATATCCCTGACGCTCGTGGGCCAGAAAACCCCACTGCCGGGCAATCTCGGCAGAAGTAGAGATCAGATTCGCCAGGCTCATCATGTTGTCCTCAAGAAGATCCTGATGAGGACGGCTAGCCTGGTGCTCGCGTTCGGCGGGAGGCACAAGATTACCTAGCAACTCCCTGCAGCTATTTACATCCACAAACCTGGCACTGGTAGTCAATTGCCAGGAAGGGATGTAAATTTCATCAGGGTTTACATCCGCGCTCTTAAGGCTGGCCCCTGAAAAGCCAGCCTCGGATTCAGGGACTGGACGCTTCTCGTTGGAGTCATCGTCCATAATTTGCAAGCCCCTTGTATCGCCCTCACTAATGTCCGGCGGAGACACGCGATGGGTCTCCCCCTCCAAACCCACAGATGCCTCAGTGATCACTGGAGCAGTATGGACAAGGGGGTCATCCAACTGCGCCGTCTGACGCAGAGGAGAAGGTTGAACCACATCACGAATAGGAGACGCCGGCGGAGTCCTGGACGAAAGAGGCTGAACAGGAGGAGTAGCAACCCGCCTATCTGGCGAGGGCACCCCCTGCACCTCAGTCGGGTTCACCACAAAACCCTCATGAACAGCAGCCTCAGTCACGTGACTGGGCGCACCTTCACCCATCAAGTCAGCTGCAAACAACACAAAAAACAAACAACAAGTCAAAAAGGGAAGAATAAAGACAAATGCATCGCGTACACGACATGACACCAAGGAACATACCTAACAAGCTGTCCTCGGCGCTATGCACCAAGTCACCCAGCTTTTGTCTCTTTTCAGCAGGGGACAAAGAACCAGTAGAAGACTTATGAGACTTGCTCCGTCTCGAACGTTTCTTCTTCTGCGGAGTCTGCTGAGGCGCAGACTGACCCACTTCAGTCTCTACAGTTAACGGCGCCTGAACAATCACCCCCTCCGTAATGTCCTTCAGCGCAGCCGTTCCCTCATCCGTGAACGCATCTGAAAGTTCAACGTAGCTTCGTTCAATAGGGTTGTAATTTTGAAGATACCTGCTAACGACCTCATGGTCTAAAATAAAAGCAAAACCTTCACCTCGACTACCACCCCGCGCCACCCCAGTCCTTGGCTGCCTCACTAGACGAAGCACAAACTCTTCAGCCTCCGTCTCCTCTCCGCTGTCGTCCGCGTTGAAAGTTGGCAGCACCTCCCTCTCGCCTCCGCCTGCGGGCGACAAACGCGGAGAAGAGGACGCACCAGAGTCAGATGACTCATCACTTGAAATAACAATAAAAGGATAACCCGTCCGCATGAACATGTTCACCGGAGAGGGGTTATCAAAAGGAGAAAAAGGCTCACCTGTCTCGGTTATCTGCAAGGGCGCACTGACACCCTCCTGCGCCACAACCTCCAACTGTGGCCGCACGAGCGTGTCCCAGGCCTTCTCCAAAATGTAGAGCTCATTCTCAGCAAGCTCCCGAAAGACGAACCCCATGTTGTCACCACCCAACAATAAACTATACAGACTCTCTACATCTGATAAAGAAAAAAAAAATGAGGTTTAGTAAAAAGGCAAAATTAACACGCTGCGCAATACAGACAGGAAGAGATACCTTTCCCATCTTCAGTTAAGTGAGGGTTGCGCCCCTGAATATCATATTTCAGGCTCATCCCTGCCATCACCAGCGCCGTCTCCGGAATCTCACACAAGTCCACTGGATGCGCCGTAAGGGTCTGGAACCAATCCTGTTCTTTGTAATCAATCAGCACCGCCTTCGGCGCACCATCATCGGGGTTTAGGCGACCCATAACCAGGGGAATAACACCCTCATTAATCCAGAAAAACTTGGGCTTCCAGTCGCGAAAGCTCTTCACCCCTGCCTTGGCACAAGGAGCCACCCCTGTGCGGGGACGGCAAGATAGCCAACTCTCCACAAAGCAGAGAGAATAAAAGACATAGAACATGTCAACCAAGGGCTCAATCTTCTGGGAGTGGCAGCAGAACTCGAAGAACATCAGTCGTGACATCAAACCAGGGTGAATCTGGTTAACATGCACCCCAACGGTCTGAATAAACGTCTTTAAGAAACGGGTTACCGGAACCCTAAAATTGCAATCTCTAAAGTAGGTGGCGTAAAGCCCAACTTTGCCCACTGGAGGCTCAAGTATGGTTTTATCTGGGGCAGGAGCCTCAACACCATAGCTAGAAGGAAACCCATATTCCTTCCTAAACTTTCGAAATTCCCCCTTCGCCCACACCGCCGTAACTTCACCGGCGTGTGGCGGTCCCTTCTTAGAACCGTCATCCTTCCTCTTAGACCCACCACGTTTCTTTTTTGGGACCTGAACAACGTTCTCCATAACGAAAGTTTGAAGGTTTTTAAGAAAAGAAATTCAACTCTTGAAAGAGGCAGAGAGAAAGAAGTTTCTTTTTGGCTAAGTTTGAAATGAAAGTGTAAGAATGGAAGGAAGAAAGAACAACCTTTTATATGCAGGTCACGTGCCTTCAGGACGGTTACAAATCGTGTTGCACGACCAACCAATAAGAAAATGCCACGTCAGGAGAGAGAAGGGCAGGGAGCACGCGAAACGACAGGTTGGACCCACCACTCTCTGCAATAGTACAACCGTCAGAGACTTTTCGGCTACCAACCTGTCCCATCCGCCCCGCACCCTGACACATCTGATGTGTGCATTAATTACTGACGTGCGCAGCAATTCCACTTGGAATATCACTGCGCAGCGCGCAGTCAAACTTAAACGAATAAAATAAGTAATAACAAACACACAAAATTTTCTTTTCCTCTTTTCTTTCCTTTTAGCGCAGCGCCCTGCATGCAACGCATACAGCACACTACACTGGGGGGACTTGAAGAGATATGAGACCGCGCAAGCGCACGGGCCCACATCTCAACATATGCCAGCACAGCAGGCCTACGTGGGCTTCTAGAAAGCGGCGCGGGGTACCTCGTAGCATGACAGCTAATAACCGACAAGAAAGGGACGTCCAGCCAATAAGAGACGTCCATTTCCTGCTCCACGATCGCCTGCAGGTACGAGGTACAGAATAGTACAGGAAAGGACAGACAAAGACACGTGGACCAATAGCGAAGGAACAGCGCAACGAATGACAACGGCCTAATCGTACAGCCAGCTGTCATTCCCCCCTCGACCAATCACAGAAGACCTCAGGTGGCCTATAAATACCCCATGAGGTCAGACGAAGAAAGGGATGAACAATCAGAGAAAGAGAGAACCATAGTTACGAGAAGTAGATTATAGTCGAAGCGCTGTAACAGTAGCTATTTGGGTCTTGTAATAGTCATTGAATCGTTAATAAGAATCCTGTCTTTACTTGTGCTACTATCTTAGTAAACTGTTATATTGGTGTTTCTTCATCCTCCATCATGTCTGTAGGCGGCAGGATTACACCCAGCTCGTATAGCCCCTGCTGGATTCCAGCTGAAAGAGTTTTGTAACAATAAAATAAAATAATAAATACTATATGTAGCCAAACAACTGCAACCTAATCCTAATTAATAGTATTACTAAATGTAATAAACTCTTCTTGTAGGCTCGTCTGGTTTCTTTCAACAACTTGTAAACTTTTAAAATGTAGGTAGAGTCTAGAGACAAGGCTTTGTAGATTACAAAGCAAATATGATTAAAGAACTGAAAGTTAAAATCTTATTTTTACCTCAACTTGTTGAGCAGGAGCACTCAATACAAAATCTGTAACTTTGAGGTTTCCAGATACATCTAGAAGCAATTTTTTTGGCTGCCGCAAAAGCAAGCTAAATTCAATTCAATCCGTTAGATGATTTTAATTACAAAATTTAAACATCAATCAAACAAATTAAACACAACATCGATCAAAAGCATGTTCAATGAGATTTGACTGATGTTTAAACCTTCTCTATGAAATTATAAAACCTTCTCTATCAAAATGCAAACAAAATTCAATTCAACCAGACACGAATTCACCAACCAAATGGATTAAACAATTAAACGAAACACGTATTCAGAAAACATAAAATGAGACTAAAATCAACTATCACCCGAACCCAGTCGTCTCATGCCGCCGTAAGAAGACCATCACTGCCTCTGGTTCAGCTTGAAACCACCAAACTCAAAGAATAGGGTTAAAGAAGGGGGAAAGAGTAGCTGATAGTTGTTCTTGGTTAGGGATTCAAATGGTTGAAGGGTGCGTTATAAATTTATAACCCAACCACACCTTTTGATTTGGTTTGAGAAATTGGTACAAAGACACGATGTAATGCGCAAGATGAATCGAATCCATTCAATAATGTATTATAGATAATTGATTTTCTGCTCATTGATGGCATCAGTTAGAAAACTCTACGGTGTCAAAATCAGGGATTGGGCAATGGAAATTAATTGCCCCATTCATTCTCTAAAACTGAAACGGATTCATCAATGAGTGAATGATGCTAGGGGGTGGGTAAAAGGATGGGAGGGGTAAAAAGGGGATGAACTTTTAGGTTTGAACTAAAGGCTTAAGATAAAATTACACTAATAACCTTGCAAGTGTCTTAATATGCCTCTAGGTGACTAATTTACCCTTATCAATTAAGCTTTATTAAGTTGTATATGTAGCTTCAAAACTTGTACCCATAACAAAATTACAATCTTAGCCATCACTCCTCCTTTATATGTATTATAGATTATAGATTATAGATTATAGATGAATATGTGGTCCATAATTAATCAACAATAAAATAATGAATAAAATATTAATATACTTACACGAGGATAAAAATCCCTTACACTGGTGTATTTTGGCGTAAACTATTGTATTTTTTTAAAATTTTTTTTACAGCGGGGTTTACGTGTTTTACACGAGTGTAAAAAAGATTTTTTTTTCGCATTTTACGTCGAGTTCCTACGAGTTCTCACAACTCATCGAGTTCTCAAAGTATCCTAACCCTATATATATATATATATATATATATATATATATATATATATATATATATATATATATATATATATATATATATATGTTTAGGTTCCTGTACAAAGGACATATTTCGTGAGTAGATTGTTTTAACTTGAAAAACACCAAACACAACAATCTAAAACACAATCCAATGTATTATAGTCATCAAATTTATAAAACAGCTAAAACACACTAGTTAACACTTAAAACACACTACTTAATGTTCTTAGCATGGTGTTTTAACTTTTAAGTCTAAAATACAATGTTTTCGGTTTTTAATTGTTATGTTTGGTATTTTTATAGGCAAAAAATCCAAAACAACATGACTAAGTTCAAAAAATGATGCCTACATATCAATTTTCAATCCTTCTCACACTTCTCACGAAATATTGCCTTTGTACAGGAACCTCACCCTATATATATATATATAAAAGAATAAAACTTTGATGAAATGATGGTCATTGGTGGTCTCATCCCTCATTAAATGTGTCATGTGGTATAATGTGGTGCAAAAAATTTTTTTTTTTGGTTTTTTGTTTTTTTAATCAAATTAATATATATATATAACCTTAACCATCTCTTCTCCTCCTCATTCCCTTTTTTCCTCAAAACCCTAGCCCCCATCTCCTCATTCTTCTCCTTCCTTGCATATCTTCTCCACGTACACACTCACACGAAGGCAACCCCACTTATGCTCCAACCACCACCGAACCACCATACCCCACCCCCACTCCGGTCACTGCGATGCAGCCACAACGAACTACCACCCGAGCCATAATGTGCGGCGTCTACCACTTCCATCTCCTCTTCAATACCGGCCAGCCACCGTAGTCATCGCCTCTTTCAGGCCAACAACAACATCAGCGATAACCATGAACAACAGAGACAACATCATGAGCCACCCCTAGCCTTGACACCCACGCTGTTAAACTCGAGCTCTTTGGTTCTGGGTCAGATTCTGTTTTATCGGGTCAGGGGATCGACGGGTTGTATCGGGTTTTTGGTTCAGATTGGTTACGGTGTACCTCTGTATATCTACCCATTAATAATCTCACAAATTTCTTCTTCATCTGGGTAATCTACAATCACAGTTAACTCCTTTGAATTACCCTTCAATCAGATCTTAAATTACCAATCTTTTTACACATCTAGGTACCCCCACAAGCATAGTTATTAATTTCATTAACCCAATATTATCAACTTTCAAACTTATATATTAATATTTCCAATTCTTTGTTTTGTTGTAGAAATTCTGTGTTACATGGTGATCAAGTATCGATCTGTTGAAGATCCGATGCTATATGATTGAATTCAAGAATATCTGTTTCTTAATTTTAAAGCAACCTTAATATTTTTTGGTAATTTTGTCTGTTATTTTTCATGTTTTATTTATTTGTTTTGTAATATTAATCTGCATTATGATGTTTTTGCAATTTTGCTGCTATTGTATTTGTTTACGATTAGTATGTTTTCTACTTTTATTATTTTTTGTAAATGAAGAATTTTAGCTATAAACAGGAAATCTGATCATACAATGCACTATTCCAGGTGCGGAAATCCTAGAACAGAACAAAATGATAATCAACGAATCAAAACACACGAATTACGCTTTTCAAACTCATTTTCATAGATTACTTGATCAATATTTGATTACATACGCTTGTACAAGTTAATCTAATAACACATTCAAAACCTCAACCTAGAGAGCAAACCTCTGACCTTAACACACACACAATGACCAAGTTCTGACCAACAAAACAAACTAAACCTATTTGTAGTATCTGCACATTCGCCCATTTCCAGAGTACGAATGTGTAATTCTTCCACATTCGACCGTTCATTCAGTACGAACCAAGACTTGTTCTTCAGCACACTCTACATTCGTCCGTTTCATTCTACCTTCGCCCATAAATCTCTACCTTCGACCTTCTAAATAGTCACCTTCGACCTTCTGAACACTCTAACATATGTTTATGTTTACAATCCGAAGCATTAGTCGCATATAATGCATCTACAAACTCCCCCTCGACTATTGCTCGGATTGCCTTCTCGCTTCGTCCATCTGAATGTTCATCAACTTAATTCTCAGCTGTTTCTTTTGGTCTTTTGTCATTTCCGGTTCAAGTTTCCTCTTTGTTGACTGCTTAGGTACTTCAGCTACCTTCACCTGCTTGCCCAGCTTCTGCTCAAGGTTGCTACCGGAGTTGATATCATAAGCAAAGCATACTCCAACAACCTGTTGATATTTCCTTGCTTGTGATGCATCATTGGGATCACTGTAAATCGGGTTGTAATACAGCATGATGATATCTTCAAATGTACAGTTAATGAGCCACATCGGGTCAAAAACATGTATTTTCTTGTACGAGTCCTTCCCATCTCTCAACACAATCACCGCTTCAGCATTCCTCCAGTCATAATACCAGAAAATAAAATCTTCACTAAAATGCTGTTGAATTGGCATAAGCGGTATCTTTCTCATAACTTCAGGAGCTTTGTAGATCAATGTCACTCTCTTTTTACCCGTCTTTGGATCAATATCTCTATGATCCTTCCTTCTTGGGTACTGAGGTTTAAACATATTCCATTTCGTTCTACTCTCCCAGACCAACTTATCAGCAAACCATCCAACCGCTGTATTGTTCACAGAAGCACCAGTCATTCTGAATCGGCATATATCTCTCACCGCCCAGTACGGTAGAGTTAATAAATCATAGAATCTGTAGAAGTACAGAATTCCAGTTTCCCACTTGACTGCTATGCACTTCAGATTTCTAAGATACTTCCAACCAAGAGCTCTGCCTTTAAACTTTTGGTTGTGATATCTATAGAATCCTCCTTGTGCTTCTGGTTTCGGTCTCTTATCATCTTTCTCTTTCAACTTCTGCAACAAAGTCTTTAACTCATCACTTTGTTCAGATGGTTTCTGTTTATCTTCACCAAACACATTCTTAACAAACTCTTCACTCTTCTTCTCAGCTTTCTTCTTAGCCTCCCTCATATGTGTTTCGGTGTAATCTGGGAATACTTCATTTTCATCATTCTCTCTGAAGTATTGAGGATACTCTTCATGAGTTATGTCTTCAATCTCAATCTCCTCAGTTTCTGGTGTTTGCTTGTCATCAGAATGATTACCAACATCCTTTTCAGGAATGTCTGGAATCATTTGTTCTGACATAATCTCCTCTAGTGTCTTTCCAACTTGCTGTGCTATTCCTTCAAGAATCTCTTTTGTCACAGCAGCAGACACCTCACCATCCTCTAGATCAGGATCATTATACTCCAATTCATATCTCATATCTTCTGTTTGGAATATTTCAGCCAACTTCCCAGTAAACTCTATCGTCCATTCTCTTTTACCCAACATCTCCCGATAAACCTGTTTTGCATCATCTGATAACGCTATGATTTTCTCAGTCCAGAAAATGTTATCATCAGCATCCACATTCTCTCCTGCCTTCTTCGAGCTAGATTGACCAGAACTCCCCTTCTTGGTCTTTCTTTCTTCAAAAGTGAACTTGCTCGAATCGTCATTGTCATCATCATCATCATCATCATCACTACTGCTACTCTCATCATCACCATCCTTCTTATTACCCGATCCACCCTCAGCATCATCATCGTCATCTGATTCATCACCTTCTTCTTCATCAGATTCTTCATAATCAACATGTTCTTCTTCTTTCTCTTTATCTTCTTCTCCTTCTTTTAACTTAGGAGCTTCACCATAAAGTTTGTCAAGAAGATCACTCATTCTCTTATTCTCCTTCTTCAACTCCTTATTCTCTTTTCTAACACTCTTAATCATCCTCCTGTTTCCATTACACTTCACATCAAGCTCATTTTTCTCCTCCTCTAGTTGTTTCAGCTTCTTTTCAAGCTCATCCTGATTCGTCTTAGAAGCAACAACTATTTGTAACATCTTTTCCTCATTCTTCTTAAATTTTTCTATCTCAGCTTGTTGAGCAATCAACATTTTCATCATTTCTTCCATCTTCTTATTTACTTGCTTCATCACATCATCCGAAACAGTGACTTTTGATTTGGAATATTCAGCAACAGGAGTCTTTTCTTTCTCTGACTTCCTGAACATATTAAGAACATTCTCTAAAGTAGATTCCAGATCAGGAACTACTTCAGGTTCTTTGGAAGTCTTCTTTTGTTTCTTAGCTGCATGTGAGGAAACCTGTGACGAAGTACCAGCTTCAGGAACTTTCTTTCCTTTCAACAACTTTTCAATTTCCTTCTCTCTTAACTTCTTTGTACTCACTTTCTTAGCCATCGACTTGTGTTTAGGGGTGTTCAGAAAAACCGCAAACCAAATAAAAACCGAAAACCAAACCATAACCGAAAAAACCAATCCGAACAACGAATTTGGTGTTTGGTTTGGTTTTTGGTTCTACATTTTTTTTATTTGGTTATTTGGATAACCGAATAAACCGGCAAAATAATTAATTACTAAATAAAAATAATAATATTTAATAAATCATATATAATATATAAGCCCAAAATATTAAACCTAACCCCAAATAAATAAAGCCCACCAATTTATAGAGGTAATAATCTGAGTATAAACTAGTAAACTATGGTTCATTTTACTATTTCTAATTTTTATAATGTTTCTGTTTGCGTGGTTTGATTTTTTGGTTTATATTTATTGCAAACTTTCTTTTCGGATTTTGGAACATATAGGTAAATAAGTTAGAGAAAAAAAAACTTAGATTCAATTTGGTTTGTTTGGATGAGTTTGGTTTGTTTGGTTTTAAACCGAAACCGAACCGAATTCAATTTGGTTGAATTTGGTTTGGTTTTCATATTCCTAATTTGGTTTGGTTTGGTTTTTGGTTTGAGGTGCAAAATTTTGAAAACCGAATAAACCGAATCGAATAAACCAAATAAACCGTAAACCGAACCGATGAACACCCCTACTTGTGTTTAGGCTTTTTCAGATTCACTACTATTGTAGATCCATCAAAATCTCCAGTATCCCGCCCTAAATCACCTTCAACATCAATAGGCTCTTTCTGCAACTGTTCTTCCACTGCTTTGTTAAGTGAATCAGACTCTCCAACAGCAGTGGCCTTGCGTTTGGAGCTCTTCCTCACCAACTCAGTTTCAGAATCCCACTGTTCCTCTTCCTCTGTCTCTTCAGAATCTACAGAGTCCTCATCCACCAAACAAGTACCCTTTTTAGCAGTACTTTTCTTTCTAGCCTTCTGATTCTTTGTGGGTTCTGCTTCATCAGCCTTTGCCTTGCCCTTCCCTTTGGCTCCGGCATTCTTAACTTGTCTCTTCCTCTTGGTATTTGCATCAGCATGTACCAATGGATCATCATTGTCTGAATCGCTCTTATCATGTCTAGCCTTGTTCAATCCTAGGTCAGTGTAACCCGGATTAACTAAATAACCAAACAGACGTTTGTGTGGTGGCTTCTCATCATTCGGAATACCCTTATATCCCTTCATTCTCACCAACGTTCTGATGTTCATATGATCCTGTCCCAACACCATAGTAGGATCCTTCCTCAAGTTAAGATACTTATTATCAAATATCATCATCAGAAATCTGGGATACATCAAGAACTTCTTTGACTTCAAACCTTTCAGCATCTCCAGCAAATGATCTAAAATCATTCCAGCTATGTTAAATGGCTTATTCAGTGTCAAAGCAACCATTAACGAGCTTAAACTCTTCCTCATCACATCATATCCACCACTCACTGTCCTGAATACATGAATAATCACATGAGCAAAGTATTTGAATTGGACACTAAGCTTTCCTTTATGTAACGCTCCATCAGTGATAGGACCGTTATTTTTCATCCTCAGAAAGCATACTCTCTGTTCAGTCCAAGATAATACTCTAGGATCAGTACGCTCCTCGTCCTTGATCCTCAGTGCTTCTCTAATATCCTCTTCAGTCACCAAAACTTCCATCCCCTGAATCTTGCTTACAATAGCAGTCTTTCCCTCCCAGAAGTCATAGCGAGCATTTTTCCAGAAGTCTTTAACTATGTCTTTGTATATAATAGCAGGTGTAGCAATGGCATGTATAATCCTGCTCCTTCTGAGAAAGTCAACGATACCCGAAAACTCAGTGTTCTTCATCACTTCTCCCACATAAGCACAACAATTGTGAGGAGCTTCGAATGGCTACACTGGTGGTACATTATCAACAGGAGCTTCTAGAGCTTGTTCTTCTTGAACCGGAACTTCTACATTCTCTGCTGGAATTTCCACGTTCTCTGCCTGTTGTTCTGCCATCTGTAACACACAAACAAGAAAAATACGTCAAAATAATCAAAAACGACAAACTTTGAAATTTTTTGAGTTTTACTAATTTCCACATTCGCCCTTTTTGAGGTACGAATGTGAAAAAATATGAGTTCGAATGTGTGATTTTAGGTTCGAATGTGAAAATTCAACAAGCAAACTCCACAATCGTCCCTTTGTTTCTACATTCGTCCTTTAATCAGTCACCTTCGACCAGAAAATTCTACATTCGCCCCTTTCTACTTGGCCGAATGTGACTGGGTTTTACCCAAAATTTCAAAATCGTGTTCTGATGTGTTTTAACCTTAGTTTTTGATTCACACACTGTCTAAAACAGCCGACTAAGCTTTTAGAACAATCAATTGATATTATCATTTAGTTTTTATTAGTTTTAAAGATAATCTAGGGTTTATTATTCAAGTTCAATCGATTAACCCTAATCACCATGTTATAACCCTAGATTATGAATCCTTCTCCCCCTAAAACTAATAAACACTAAATGGTCAACAATAATTTTGTCAAAAACAATCCATAAAGGTCCAGATTGTGAAAGTAAGGGTTCGGCGACAAAAACCCCAATTCTGGCTACATTTTAACTCCATTACCTGTATAAAAAGGATCAAAAGGATCAGTAGATAATAGGGAACAAGAATCAATGATCAGAGAAATCAGGACAACAAGGTTTCCACACTTTGAAAATTTTTGAAAAAATTTTAGAATGAGGGTTCGAACCTGGTGAGATGCTTATATAGAGTGCCACATTCGACCCTTCTCTTTGGACGAATGTGAGGATTTTTCTACATTCGTCCCAACTGAATGGCTCGAATGTGAAAATTGAATACGAAAGTGAAATGTTTAAATGAAACTCCCACCTTCGTCCATATTTTCAGGTTCGAATGTGACAAATTTTCCACCTTCGACCCATTTAAGGGGCGAATGTGAATGGAAAATTTTGAAAATTTTTACCAAATCACGAAATCGAATCCCGTTCAAACCTTTTTCAACACATTAAGTCATGCATTCTACAAAGCTCAGATTGTTTCATCAAATCTCAGAAAATGACCATCAAACACCGTCGGTTATCTAAAAATAACGCAGAAATGTAAAACTTTTGGTTTTTCTGAAATTTATATTAAAACACACCTAAAATCTTTTTGAGTTTTGTATCTTTTTGTAAAAACAAAATAAAATGCACAAATGTAAAGTAAAGCAGTAAATGTTTTGTGATATCCGGTAAGAGGATCATATCAGTTTTTGAGAAATCTGATCACAGCGTTGATCTAATTTGTTTTATATTATCATTAGAAACAGTGTGTGACCCGGCAACTGCTGATATTGTTGTCCACATAAGCTCACACGCAGACTGTTATGCAGTGCTTTAAAATGATACGATTTACGTGTATTATACTAACACGTTGTGGTTCCCACACACACGACATACTCTCGTATCAAGAAATTGCACAAAGCTTCCTCGTAACGCGTGATTATGCCAGAGTTATCCGTTTAATTACAAGATATATAGCACAGAGGTGTACAGGTCAGCAAACGAATGCAGCAAAGTAACATGTGCATATATACCAGGTTGAGGCTGATATCAATTACTGATTTTCATCAGTAAATTGATACGATGCAATTAATGATCTTTGATCAATAATAAACATGAAGTTCCTCAATTCGGTAACTTTTGGTTTTGGCATTAAAGCTCTTTTAGCAAATATTCTGATGGAAACTAGGTCCGTAAATTAATACGACAGAAGTTCAACAGAATATCCCGGATCACAATAACATAACGACCCGAAACCTCAGATTTTGGCAACTCTATCAAACGAAATTACGGTACTAAGACCATATGCCCATGAGGTGTTCAGCCACGAACGAGTAGTTCGTTATGTTTGCATCACTAATGCACGCAGTTATTAGTCTACGAAGCCTATCAGCACATCACACGAAATCAACACACGCCTCATATTTCATTACATATCTTTAGCCTGTGTCAGATTCCCACTGACGTACTATCATTTCCTCTTTTTATCCTGGAAATCATTTTGGGTTTTTCTATTTTTACGACTTTTTGAATTTTTCAATGTTTTTGGTTTTTCTGATAAAAGACTCCCCCTAAAATGTAAAACATATTTTTGGGTTTTTGAATTTTTTTTGAAAAACTATAAAAACTTGAAGAAAATTTGAAAACTAAAAACGATAAACCGAGGTGTTGATCAGTCTTGTTTTTCTTTTATGCCATTTACTTTTAAGAGATAATCGAATCTGGATTTATCAAAAGCTTTTGTGAAAAGATCCGCTCTCTGATAGTCAGTGTGGATTTTGACCATATCGATCAACTCTTTTGCATAACAATCACGGATAAAGTGATACTTAATCCGGATATGTTTAGCTTTTGAGTGATTGACCGTGTCTTTAGTTAATGCAATTGCGGCTTCATTATCACAGTGTATAGGGGTTTTAAGAAACTGCAAACCGTAATCCACCATCTGGTGCTGAATCCAGAGAAACTGTGAGCAACAACTCAAGGCTGCTACATACTCTGCTTCGCAAGTAGATAATGCAACCGAAGTCTGCTTCTTACACTGCCAGGTGACTAGCCTGCTCCCTAAAAACTGGCATCCAGCTGTCGTGGATTTGCTGTCTTTGTCACAGCCGCCCCAATCTGCATCACTAAAAGCGATAAAGTCAAAATTATCGTCATTAGGGTACCATAGTCCTCTCGACAGACAACCCTTTCAGATATCTAAGGATACGCTTGACCGCTGTGAGATGACTTTGTTTCGGCTTCGATTGGAAACGTGCGCAGAGGCATGTAGCAAACATTATGTCTGGCCTTGATGCGGTTAGATACATCAGAGATCCGACGATTGCTCTGTATGTAAATGGGTCAGTCAGCTCCCCCTTTGCGTCAACACCAATCCCGTGATTAGGTTGTATCGGGGTATCCATCGGCTTGGAATCCTCCATCTGGAACCGGCTCAAGACTTCGGATACGTATTTGGTTTGATGAATAAAGATCCCCGTTGGTTTTTGATCCACCTGCAAGCCGAGGAAAAACTGCATCTCTCCCATCGCACTCATTTCGAACTTTTCCTGCATAACACGTTCAAATTCTCTGCAAAGAAGTTCGTTAGTTGAGCCAAAAATAATATCGTCTACATAAATCTGGACGAGAAGCAAATCATCTTCTGTTTTCTTCGTAAACAGAGTACAGTCGACCAATCCGCGTTTGAATCCTTTCGACATGAGGTACGTGCTTAGCTCCTCGTACCATTGGCGTGGAGCTTGGTGCAACCCGTATAGTGCTTTGTATAAAACGTAAACCTTATCCCGATGGATAGGATCTTCAAAGCCCGGTGGTTGTCCGACGTAGACCTCTTCTTTGACCACACCGTAGAGAAACGCACTTTTGACATTCATTTGATACACCTTAAATTTCTTGTACGAGGCAAACGCTAGAAACATTCGGATAGCTTCTATGTGCGCCACAGGTGCATATATCTCATTATAGTCAATTCCTTCGACTTGATGAAAACCCTGCACTACCAATCTGGCTTTGTTCCTCACGATCACGCCTCTATCATCTTTCTTAGACTTAAATACCCACTTGGTACCAATCTTCTTCCTTCCTGGAGGTAAATCTGTAAGTGTCCAGACGCCCAACTTCTCAAATTGCAACAACTCCTCTTGCATCGCCTCGACCCAGGCATCATCCAATAGAGCTTCTTTGTATGTCCGTGGCTCAACCTGCGAAACATAACATGCAAACGTCCAATCATTCTGACAACCAGATTTTTGTATTTTTGCATATAAAGCTAAAGCACCAAAACTTTCTGGTGAATTGACACTTCGTAGCTGTCCTCTCGTCATAACACTTCTACCAGGGTCACCGATAACTTGCTCTAGCGGGTGAATACGATGAATCTGAGATTCCGGATGTTCAGGTACAATAACTCCCGTCTGAGTAGTCAAGTTCTCTACTGCATCCAGATCATGACCCGTATTGGACAATGAAGCAACGTCTGGATTTGGGTTCACTAGCAGTGCCTCTGTTGCATGATCAAGAATAGCTTCATCAAAATCTCCATCATCTTCCGATTCTGAATTATCAAGTGTAGTTGAAGCTTCTTGAAAGATCTCTTCCTCTGCTACAGGAGCATTGGTATCATTAGAAGCTGTTGGAGGAGTTACGGTGATCGGACGCACCAATGGTGAAGTCGCTGCGTTTTCACACTCGTAAAGTAATCGGATAACAGCCTCTTCAACCAAGCTATCTAGATTGAATGATTCAAAGAAATCTTTGTAATCAAACATCCAATGGGGACCATTTCCTTGCACATTTTGAGTATACCGTTGAACTTCAACATTTGCCCAGTCTTCCACCTGTCGAGTTCTTTTGTTGAATACCCGTTTGAGCGGGGTTGCATATCCAACAAAGTATCCCTCTTCAGCTTTTGGACTAAACTGTTCGCCTGGATTCAACATAGTACACGGAGCCCCAAAAGGTTCTAGATACTCCAAGTTCGGCTTTCTTCGGTTCAACAGCTCATAAGACGTTTTGCCAAACTTCTAGATAAAATTAGGGGTGTAAGTGACATATAGCGGCTCCAGAGCTACTCGGGATCAGCTCAGTAAAAAGCTCAAACGAGCTAAGTCTTATCAAGCCCGAGTTCGAGCCTGAATTATGACTCGTTTAATTATGGAGCCCGAGCTCGAGCCTTATATACAAAGCTCATTTAGGCTTGCGAGCCTAAACGAACCCAAACAAATATTTTATTATTTTTTTTATATATGCAATTTTGTCCTTTGAACATCTTCAATTTTAATTAATAATATTGGTGAGCGAGCTCGAGCCGAGCTTTTAGGTCGTTTAAAATTATTTTTAAATTACCTCGAGCCGAGCCAAGCCAAGCTCGAGATCTTAGGCTTTACTTTCGAGCCGAGCTCGAGCTTAGAATAGTAGGCTAGAACCGAGCCGAGCTCATGCTCGGGCTTGGCTTGACTTGACTCATTTACACCCTTAATAAATATAATATGCTGTGATAGAACTGAATATGTGTTATTATGTAACATAGAAAATTAATTTTGTATAATATGAAAAAACAATAATATTAATCATGTGGATAAGAATGAAAATGTATATTAAAAAGATGTATGGTTGGATGACGAGCAGAGCTAGAAATAATTATTGCAGGGCGTGATTGAGTCGGTAATCTTGAAGGTGTTACTTTTTTTTTGAAAGGGGTGGTTTTAACATATTCTACTCTTGATGAAAATAGAATTCCTAGTTTAAACATGATTAGTGACTTGTATAGACATGATTAATAAATTACCTGAAGAATGAACACAGTGTGTTTTTTTTCCTACCCACAAAAAAGTAATTTTTTTTTCATTTTTTATATGGCACTATGTTACTCGTTGTGAAGATAATAAAACGTTCGTTAATTTGGTGGCTTGACTTGACTCATTTACACCCTTAATAAATATAATATGCTGTGATAGAACTGAATATGTGTTATTATGTAACATAGAAAATTAATTTTGTATAATATGAAAAAACAATAATATTAATCATGTGGATAAGAATGAAAATGTATATTAAAAAGATGTATGGTTGGATGACGAGCAGAGCTAGAAATAATCATTGCAGGGCGTGATTGAGTCGGTAATCTTGAAGGTGTTACTTTTTTTTTTGAAAGGGGTGGTTTTAACATATTCTACTCTTGATGAAAATAGAATTCCTAGTTTAAACATGATTAGTGACTTGTATAGACATGATTAATAAATTACCTGAAGAATGAACACAGTGTGTTTTTTTTCCTACCCACAAAAAAGTAATTTTTTTTTTCATTTTTTATATGGCACTATGTTACTCGTTGTGAAGATAATAAAACGTTCGTTAATTTGGTGTAAATTTTTTTTAAAGAAATCTCGTATATAAAAGTTACTAACGCTTTAAAATTGTGTGGGAAACATGAGAGAGAAAGAAACTTTTGGATGTAAATAAGGAGGATGCCACATGACACACGTAAGGGGAGAGAATGACCACTTTGAGTGTCATGTAGAATTTCATACTTTGGAATATTAAGAATATACTAGTAGGGTGCCCGCGCGATGCAGCGGAGAACACAAACACTTCTATAGGTGTGTATGGTTCAGTTCAGTTTGATAATTAGCCTCAACCGAAATTAAAATCAAAGTCATCAGTCTATCAATCTTATTAAACAATCGGTTCGTTGGTTCGGTTAGTATGTTTAGATTATCGGTTTTTAGTCCAGTTTACTCCCTCCGTCCCATTAGAAGTGTCCATATTTCCTTTTTTATTTGTCCCATTTCATGTGTCCACTTTAAAAAATTATTAGCCAACTTCCAAATTTACCCTTAAAAACATAACTAAAATAAACAAATAATATGATGGACCCACATATGACAAGGGTATTATTGTCATTTAGCAAACAAAAAAAGCAATCATTTAATGTGCCTAAAACTTTGTGTTTTTCAAACTAAGACACTTCTAATGGGACGGAGGGAGTAGTTAATTTTGATGAAAAACAAAAACCAAACTTTGACTATTTTTTTTGCCTAGAAGTACATGAAATGGATGTATAAATACAGGAAATAGAGATATAAATAGGCATGTAAACGAACCGAACGTTCATGAACAATTCGTGAATATGTTCGGCAGAAGTTCGTTTATTTAATAAACGAACAAACACGACAAAAAAAATTGTTCGTTTAGTTAAATGAACGAACATGAACAAACGTTGTGTTCATTAATTTATGTTCGTGAACGTCTAGGGCTGTAAACGAACACGAACAAGGCCTTGTTCGTGTTCGTTTGTTAAGGAATTAACGTGTTCGCGAACTGTTTACGAACACTTACCGAACGAGATTTTTTGTTCGTGTTCGTTTGATAAGAAAATAGCGTGTACACGAACTGTTCATGAACACTTACCGAACGGGATTTTTGTTCGTGTTCGCTTGTATTTATTTGCTAAATTTAGGTGTCAGCCAAAAACGAACACAAACAAACACAAATGGATGTAAACGAACACAAATAGGTATTACTGAATAAAATCGAGCACAAACTAACACATTAAGTTCTGAAAATTCGCATTTTTCACTGCTAACATTGTCCACCCAGAATATACTAATCCAATTACCCAAATATACGTGACATATCTTGATCACATAACGTTTTACAAAAACACAGAGGTATTATCTTAAACTTGAAATCCTCGTTTAATCCACTAAAAATAACAGTTAATCAAAATAGTTAAAGTAATATTAACATGTGATACACTAATATATGTTAAATAATCTACCACTGAGAAATTTGAAATCCTTAGATTAAATGTAAAATTTAAAAACCCTAATGAACTATCGAACAAAAACAAACATACACGAACACGTTACCGAACGTTCACAAACATAAACGAACGAACGCGACCACTGTTCATGTTCGTTTGTTTAGCTAAACGAACAGAATTTTTTGTTTGTGTTCGTTCATTTATTAAACGAACGAACACAAACGAACTTCCCGCCGAACAGTTCACAAACTGTTCTCCGAACGCTTGGTTTGTTTACAGCCCTATGAACGTCCATTTATGTTCGGTTATTTATGTTCGTTTAAGTTAATTAATTACATAAATATAAACATAAATTGGGCTTTAGCTACTTGTATAAATATATAACAATTTATTATGTTCATGAACGTCTGTTTATGTTCATTCATGAACTGTTCGTTTAGAGTTTAAAAGAACAAACATAAACGAACACGAACATGACAAAATTCTTAATGAACGAACACAGACACAAAAATGTGTTTGATTATGTGTTCGTGTTCGGTTAAAATTAAATGAACAAACACAAACACGGTGTTCGTTCGGTTCGTTTACAAGCCTAGATATAAAAGCTAAAATATATGAATATGACAATTTAAAAATGATGGAGGATAATTTGCTTAAACTAAGGAAAAGAAATTCTATAATTAAATAAGCAAAAAGTTGAGTAAAGATTAAGGGATAAAGTGTAACTAAGATGAGTTATCAAAGTGTAAAAGTGTTTACGTGACTATTTTACCCTCATTTTAGGGTGGTTAATGAAAATCAAGTTATTAACTTTTGGGTATCTTAAACTTCACTTGCCTTATGCATTACAATATAGTATAGATAGATATATAGATACACTAGATTATCCCCCGGGTGCTTATCGGGAATTCTAATATGAAGTGAAAAAATGTATATATCGTAAAAGAAATAGGTTGTTTTCCAGGAAATTATACTATAAGGATCAACACTCGATAGCTCATAAACCTACTTCTAAATCTACGTGTGCACATCTTGCTCGAGTGAAGTCTCTATACAACTTTATTACTTGCTCAAGACATTGTAAAGCTGTGATGTGAACTTGGGAAAAAAATAACAACCAAACTGGTATCAAAATGATATGTCTTGATGATGATGATGATGATGATGATGATGATGATGATGATTGATTGATTGATTTAAGAGGCGTGCATGGTTGAGTGATTAATTATCACTTATCAGTTAGAGATTTACCTGGTGTCTAACAATCATAGGCTACATCTAACCGGCTTAGCAACCTTTGTAATTAATGTTCCTAGCAACACCAATCAAAATACAAAAAAAAAAAGATTTTTACAAAAATAACTACATCTGTGAATATATATGTACTTAGTGAGTTCTTAAATGTAATAGTTAGTTCAAAAGCATATATACTATCTTAACATGATTAGTGATTTGCCTAGAAATGATTAATGAATTACCTAAACACATTGTCCATTTTTTTTTCTTCATGAACAAAAACCTACTAAAAAAGTCGTTTTTTATGTTTTTTTGTATAATACTATGGTGCTCTTGGAAAGATAGTAAAACGCTCATTAATTTGGTGTAATTGTTTTTAAAATTTTGAATATAAAAGTTACTAACATTTAAAAAATTTGACAGAAAAATAAGGAAAAGATAAAGATAAAAATATTAATTAACATATTTTAAATTTAAAATAAAAATAATAGTTTACTAACATTTAAAAATTGTGAAAGGAAAATAAGGAAAGATAACCAAAAAATATCAATTAACATATTTAAAATTTTAAAATAATAATAATTAATAGTTATTTTATTTAAAATATAATTTAAAAAATTAATTAATAGTTATCTTTAATTAAAATTTAATTAAAAAAACTTTTGGAGAGAAATTAAAGCGTGTGAAGGCCCTCACATAATACCATGTGACATACCCCTATTCCTTTATATATATATATATATATATATATATATATATATATATATATATATATATATATATATATATATATATATATATATATATATATATATATAGTAGATTATATCTCGAAATCTATCCAAGATAGATAAATCTAATATGAAATGATAAATATGTGTTATATAACATAAAAATTAATATACTATAATATGAGAAAACAATAATTTTAATCATGTGAATAAGAATGAAAATATATATTAAAAAATGTATGTTTGGATGAGGAGTAAGCTAGAAACAAACATTGCAGTGCGTGATTGAGGCGGTGGCCTTGAATGTGTGACTTTTTTTTTTCCGGAAATGAGCGATTTTAACCTATTATGCTTTTGATGAAAATAGAAGTACTCGTTTAAATATGATTAGTGACTTGCCTAGAAATGAATAATAAATTACCTGAACAAATTGTGTGTTTATTTTCCTGTATGAACAAAAATCCACCAAAAAAATTTGTTTCTTTTTTTCGTTTTATAGCACTATGGTACTCGTTGGAAAGACAAAACACGTTTGTTAATTTGGTGTATTTTTTTTTTTAAAAAAATTAGGTATATAAAAGTTATTAACATTTTAAAATTGTGGGGGAAACATTATAGAGAAAAAAAAATTTAAATTAGGAGTAGAATATCACGTGATATACCTAAAAAGAGAAGATGACCTCATTAAACACAATGTCAGCTATAGTGTTTTTTTGTTAATATCTATAGATATATAGATATAGATAGATTGACCATAAATTTGTATATGAAGAGGTAACTACATGTAGTTTTTCATTAAAAATAAGTAAATAACCATCCATATCTATATCTATATTTTATATATATAATAAACCAAAACAATAAATCCTACATGGAACTCAAAGATGTCAACTTGCTCATTGAGTGTGTCATGTGGCATTAAGTGATTTTAAGAAAAAAAATATTTAAAAATAAAATTAGATTTTTCTCTCTAATGTTTCCTTCCATAAATTTTAAATGTTAATGTCTTTTAAATATGAGATTTTTAAAGAAAAAAAAATACACCAAGTTAATAAGCATTTTATTATCTTTCCAACGAGTACTATAGTTTTTTTAGCATTTGATTTGTAGATTGGTTTAGGTTAGGTATTGAATATTGATGCTAGAGTTATGGAAATTTTTTAGCCTTTATGATAGGTGTTAATATTAGAGTTATACATTATTTTAGGTTAGATATTGAATATAGATATTAGAGTTATGCATTTTTTTAAGTCTTTATGATATGTGTTAATACTAGAGTTTTACATTGTTTTAGGTTAGGTACCAATATTAGTATGTTAGAATTGTACATTTTTTTAGCCTTTAAGATAGGTGTTAATATTAGAGTTACATTGGAATTATACATTGTTTTAGGTAAGATGTTAGCATTGGAGTTGTACATTGTTATAGGTTTCGACATTGTTTTAGATTAGATGTTAACATTATAATTATACATTGTTTAAGGTTAGGCGTTAACATTGGAGATACATTGCTAATTGTTTAAGGTTAGGTGCTACCTGAAGCTTTCCTGCATGTAACTGTAAAGCGCATCAGTCTATTTCATATGTAAAATTAATGTTTCATATTAGACTTCTTAACCCTAAAACGGTCCCGGAATATAATCTAGTCTATATATACCGGAGTTTTATCGTTGATTAACTTATACAATTATTTATTATTTAAATTACTATATTTCAAATTACTAGAAAATATGTTAGTTCTTATAACGGTTCAAAGTACATGGTTTTTAAAATAAGAGATTTCTTTTACATAAATAGGGATTAGTACATTGCAGTAATTAAAATTTGAATGAAAAAAACGTATTAATATATTGTTATTACATTTATTTTATTAATATTTAAAATAAAATACGACACACACTTTTGAAAAAAATATTATTTTGTTATTTAAACTATATACCTATAAAATATTCAACAATACAAACAAATATATGAACGAGACAAGTGTTCATGTTCACAATGGCGAAGCTTGAAGATCAAATCGGTGGGGGACAAACTCAATTTTTTCGTATCGGTAGCGGCCAAAAGGTTTAAATCGGTTGGAGCCGGACTCAGTCCATATAAAAATTTACGAAAATCGCAAACTTCTACCACTAAGGGGCTGTTTGGTTGATTAAGTGCTGAATCATTAAGATGTCTGAATGGTTAAGAGGTCTGTATGGTTAAGTGCTGAATCATTAATTTGGACCTCTTAATGGTTAGTTTTCTTGTCCCACATTGGTATGAGAGTTTCATTAAGGTTCAGCCTATTTCAGTGCTTAATGATTCAGTGCTTAATGGTTCAGCAACATCCCAAGTCTTAATGATTCAGCCTTAACCATTCCATTCAGAGGCTGAAACAAACGCGCTGAATGCTGAATCATTCAGCACTGAATGGTTAAGAGCCTCATTAAGAGGCTACCAAACAGCCCCTAAGCCAAAAAACGGTGAGAGTCGGGACACCCTCTGACCCTCACTATCCTTCGCCACCGCACGTTTATTCTATTAACTAAATGAAAAAAAAAAAATTATGTCCAGCCCGAGCCCGACAATATAAACAAATTTCCTATTGAATGATTCACTGCATATTTTGTAGGGGTGTAAATGAGCCCAGCCCGAGCCCGACTAGGCTCGAGCTCGGCTCGTCATGTTTTTCTGAGGCTCGAGCTTGGGCTTGGCTCGAGCCTACTATTCTAAGCTCAAGCTCGACTCGAAAGTAAAACATAATAGCTCGAGCTCGGCTCGAGGTAATTTAAAAATAACTTTAAACGACCTAAAAGCTCGGTTCGAGCTCGCTTCAATAGCTTAAACGAGCAAAACCTCGGCTCGAGCTCGCTCACCAATATTATTAAATAAAATTGAACATGTTCAAAGGACAAAATTGCATATATAAAAAAAATAATAAGACATTTGTTTGGGCTCGTTTAGCCTAAACTTGCTTTGTATATAAGGCTCGAGCTCGGGCTCGATAACTAAACGAGTAATATTTCAGGCTCGAACTCGGGCTCGAACTCGATAAGGCTCGACTCGTTCGAGCATTTTACCGAACCGATCCGAAGTAACTCTTGAATCGCTACGTGTCATTTACAACCCTAATATTTTGTCTGTTTACAAGCTTAGAGTCCTAGACATTTATTTTGAGTTAACTTAAAACAGAAACTCAGAAACATGAATACTAATTTTAGACATCATTTGTTTGTAAATTGTAATTATATATATATTAATTGTAACTCATCATGAATAGTAACATCCTCCCCTCATTGGTTGAGAGGGGAGGTGGCAATTTTATATTTTTTTTTCCTAACACCATTATTTGATGTTAAATATAGTTACATTCATATAAAACTCAACATACTATTGTGGTGTAGTGGTTTGAGGTGGAGTTTCTTAAGAAGGCTATGTAGGTTCAAGTCCTTCTTATGGCATTTTATTTTCTTTTTTCACTTCAATAGCTTTATGTAAGGTTAGGCATGATTAGGTTCATTTATAAATTGTAACTCATCATGAATAGTAACATCCTCCCCTCATTGGTTGAGAGGGGAGGTGACAATTTTATATTTTTTTTTCCTAACACCATTATTTGATGTTAAATATAGTTACATTCATATAAAACTCAACATACTATTGTGGTGTAGTGGTTTGAGGTGGAGTTTCTTAAGAAGGCTATGTAGGTTCAAGTCCTTCTTATGGCATTTTATTTTCTTTTTTCACTTCAATAGCTTTATGTAAGGTTAGGCATGATTAGGTTCATTGTAAATCCAAATGGAGTTGGTGGTGTAGTGGTATGAGGTGCACTTTCTTAGTTGGAGGTCTCAAGTTTGAGTTTGGGTGCTAGCATTTAATACTTTTATTTTTCATTTCAACGGTATTTTTTATTGTTAAATATTAATTGTTTCGAATTAAAATACAAATTGGGTTGATGGTATAGTGGTTTGAGCTGCTTTTTCTTAATGGCAGCTCATAGGTTTGAGACCTGGTTTGAGGCAATCACTTTTCTAAATTATTTTTTTGATAGTCGCTTAGGCTAACATTGTAGCATTGGTACTCTAATAAGACGATAATGACAGCGAACGCGCTGCAACGCGCGCGAGAATCCTGCTAGTTAACTTTAGAACAAACAAATATTATAAATGTAAAACAATAGAAATATAGCTACTTTGGGAAGTAACTGGTCCTTTGACTGCATATAGCCTATAGGGTATGGATTCCCATGCACGTTACCATTCGCGTCAGTCTCTTTTTTCATAGAATGCATAGTTTAAAAGTTGTAGTCAAATAATTACTCGTAGTGAATTGTTAATTAGACGAGCATTGGAAGGCGTGCCTTAAATCTCAATAAACAAATTGATGGTTTTTTTTGGTTCTAAGTTTTATACACTTCTGACATCAAATTCTGGTACGTGAGATCATATTCTGCGGTATGTACTTGATGTAAGTCATGATGTATCATTCCTAATTAAGGGGTGTATGGTTCCTAAATTCCTTTTTTTTATTCAAAATTGCATAACAATTAACTATTTTTTTAACACGGATTCGACCTCATCGGAGGGGCATCTTACTATGCACCCTATGTCGATAAGAAAAAGGCTCTTCGGTTGTATTCTTCTGTCTATTAATAGATGAAGAGATTTGAAAACTAGAAGGACAAGTCTAGTATTTTATTTTATTTTAGAGCAATTACATATATCCCCTTGTAAACTTAATAAATTACCTATATACCCAACTTAAAATTTAATTTACATATACCTCCTTCCAAAAACATAAAAATATCATATATGCCCAATTATCTATACTTACTATAATAGAAGAGTCGTGAGTGACATAAGAAATGCTTAGAAAAGCTAATGTGACAGCTATAGAGATAGTCCAACAATGTCTTGTTGATAATAAATGTGATGTCATTAATCAGCTTAAAATAATGTCACTTGCCTGAACAATGGTTCATAATAAATTAATTAAATATTGTCACTTGCTTTAACAGAGGTTCATACAACTGTTGCTTCAAAATTTGAGCTCCAAATTCAAATTCAAATTTCAAACTCAAAATCCAATTACAAAACTATATAAAGGTATCGTCTCTCTTCCCCCCTCTCTCTCAAATAATTTACTGCTTTCTCTCTCTCTCTCACTCTCTCTCGAATAATTTAGTGCTTTCTCTTAAATTCTTAAATCATAACAGATGCTTCTCTCACATTCACGTTCAGATCGAAGGATTCAAGTACCAGGTAACCAAATTCTAATCGATCATAACAATAAGAATAAAATTTATCCGTTTGGTTTCCAATAACCGTCAATCTTTTGTCTGTTCCATTAGCAACCAGAGTATTTAGGTTAAAAAAGGTATTGATTTTGGAAGATTCTTACAATCAAAGGAAAATATTAGTTGTACCATTACCAACGGTTCAACAACGGCAGCGTCAAACTCAAGATAGGTATGTATCTATTTTTTTAAATCCATTTATGTGTTTGTTTAATGCGTCTTAGTTTTTGTCTGTGCAACTTGTGTGTTTGATTAATTTGAGTCATGGTTGATGCAGTATTTTTTTTTGAATATTTTACCGTTACCAGATTGAGGCGTTAGATCAAGCAATCAAGGAGAACACTATAGTGTTTTTCCAGATGGTGTAAGGCAAGACATTGATTGCGATTATGCTTTTACGTCACTATGTTTATCTTTTGAGAAAGACGTCTCCGTTTACTGTCGTGTTTTTGGTTCCCGCTGTTGTAGTTGTCAACATGTATGTTTGTTGAATTTATTATTTCTTGAGTTTGTTTTCAAAGTTTGTAGGTGAAGTATAATCGTGAATGTTTTTGTCCGTCCCATTAGCAAGCATATTATGTGAGGAAGCACCTTGAGTATGTTGATCTTTGAAGGTTGATCTTTTGAAGATTCTTTCAGTCGAAGAAAAATATTATTTGTATTGTTGCTACAACAAATATGAGTCCAACGTTAGTTTAGAGTCCGAGGAAGGGTAAAAGGGTTAAAGGGTTTCGTTTTGCCTAACGCATGTCGTGGTGTCCCTCTACGTTGCAAAACGTAGAAGGAGGTTCAAGAATATTATGTTTTGAGTTGTTATAATTCTAGTTTGAGTTAGACTCAAAGCCAGAAGTGTAGTTGTAAACTCAAGTGAAGTGTTAGTGTGATAGAAAGAATCTCCACACGTGTATTATCAAAGGGAATAGAAGATGCGTGTAAGTAAGACTGATGGAAAAGGTGTCTTCAGATCTGAGTTTGTGATCTGATTTATAATAGAAGCATCTTCTTCTTTGAGTAGGGATAATATCTTAATCCATGATGCAACTTAGGGACATGCCACTTTTAGCTAAGGATGGCTTTGGACCTGCGGTCCGTGCATTGCAGCATCTCCACGTGTAAGATGTGGACAACTGCTTGCTTTGACCGAGAAGTGTGATGACAAGACAAGTCATCTTTTGATCAGTGCTTTTTTGATCGTGGAACCTTTGTATCCTTTAACCTTTTAAGCAGTATTGTGAAACGTTATTAAATTGTTTTGCTTTAGGCTACCCACGTCATCAGCCCCCCAAGTCAGAGGTTTTTGTGGCGTAGCTCAAAGGCTTCTGACTTTTTTTGTGGCGTAGCTCAAAGGCTTCTGGTTTCAGGCGGTTTGTTTCTCTGGATTTGAATTTCAAAATGACACTTGATGTGACAACTGTCAGTACCCCCTGCGGCGGTTTTCAATGAAGGGCATCATTGCATCTATAGTTTAATATATTTATAACTTCTTTTTTTTATCTTTCCACATTTTACTTTACCTTTCAATCGACGGTTCCTTCACCTTCTTTCCTAGGGTTTCTTTTCCTTGAAATTATCAGGTTAGTTTTCTTTTTATTTCCTTCATCTGATCATCTTTTGAAGCAAAAATGGGCGCCAAGAAGGACATGGCGACCAGCTTCTCTTCCCTTACACAGGAAGAAGTTGAATCGTTTTGTGCAGAGTGGGATATTGATTTATCATTTAATCCGGTTGCACCTGGGCTTACTGATTCAATCAATCGATGTCTGAGTGGTTCTATTGCACTTTATTGTCGTCATTTCGAGTTCTCAAACCTTCATCATCCTTTTTCTATCTTTCTGTTGAATGTCCTTGAATATTACAGAGTTTCTTTTGGTCAGTTTCATCCACATGGGTTGGCTCGGGTTTTGCACTTTGAAATTTTATGTCGAGCCCTTGGTTATGATCCCACCCTCCTAATGTTCAGACGTTTCTTCCGATTGACCAAGAATGGCGATTGGTATACGTTTGAAACGTTTCAAGTTGACATTTCCTTGATTTCTTCACACGTGACTATGGTTGGTGTGTGGAAGACAAGGTTTTTCTAGGTTTCTGACTCTATCCTTCCCTTTAAACCTGTTTGGAGGCATCCTGATGCTATTATGAACAAAATGGAACCATCTGAATCTGAGTTGGATGAGAACTTTCTCAAGGCCCTTCGAGCATGTCCTTCAAGGCTTCGCCCTTTTGATGAGCCTTTTTTGGTTATATCCGGGATTAGTACCCGGTGGGATAAAGAGGGTAGAGATCCAGTTCTCATGAAGGGTGATCGGGTATGCTTATTGTATGTTGTTTATTTTACTGTTTCTACTTTGATTGATGCTTATGCCGTTTGATGTTTCTTGTTTTTTTGCAGTCATGTCTGCACTAGACTTCATTAAGAGCGATGATGCATCAGATGTTGTGTTTAAAGACGTTGAGGCTGTGGAAGGGGAGCATGTGTTTGTGAAATATGATAAGGGGAGGTTTGATGGTGTGAATTATATGCATGTTCCAAACGTGAAGGGTTTTACAAAGCCCAGCTCTTCCAAGGCTTCGACCAGGCGGTCAAGCCATCGTTTGTTGAAGGGTGCTAAGCAGGCTGATGTGTCCGAAGCTGTGAATGTGAATGATGAAATTGAAGATTCTGATGATGAAAACGATGAAGGGGTTTAAACTGAGGTTCCTGAGAAGGTGCCAGTTGTTGTGGCAAAGAAGGGGAAGGGTAAGAAAACTGTTACTAAGGTTGCTGTGCTGAAGAGTGTTGAGGGTGAAGGGGTCTATACCCCTGGTTGGAGTGTGAAGGTAGGTGATACTTTTAAATCCTCTGTAATGTGTGAGGATGTTTCGGCTCATCTTTCCCCTCCTGGTGTAAAAGATACCTTGTAGGGTATGGATGATGATGTGTTGTTAACAAAGATGATGATGGGAACCTGTAATCTTGCTGCTATGCTTCCCGAAGGTGTAAGCAGATTTAGGAAGAGGATGGCCGAATATGAGGATTTTGCCAAGAAGGAGGAGATGAAGCAATCCCTTGCTGCCCTGAAGAAGGATGCCCTTGAATATGCCGAGAGGGAGAAAACTCTGATTAGCCTTATTAATGAGCTTAAGAAGGGTCATGAGGCAGAGACTGCAAACCATGAAGCTGCAAGGGTTCAGGTTGAGGTGGATAGGGCGACACTAGATGTGGATAAGAAAGCCTTTGAGGCAGAGAAAGAAAGGTTGGAGGCTTCCCTTGCCCAAGCTTTGGATGACAACAAATGGTTGATTGAAAATGGGTTCCAGCAGGTGGTCACGTATCTTCTTCATTCGGCTGAGTTCAATTCTGCTTTAGGGGAAGTCTACACCAAATTACTTGTTCATGGAAAGCATGCAAGTTTTGTTGCTGGGTCTAAAGCTCATGAAGCTGGTCAGGATTTGGAGCAGTCTCCTTTTTACCAACCGGACTCTATGGACGTGTTTAAAGAGTCGGTTGTGAAGATGGAGCATTTAACCTATCCTTATGTTACCCACGTTTCTTCTTTCTATGGTAAACCATTGCAGGATCTGAAACAATTAAAGCCTCCAGGGTCTAAATGAGGTAGTGTGTGCTGAGATTCTTGAAGAGTTTTCCAATAAGAGAGCCTACTCTGGTGATAGTGAGGAGACCCAAGATGTGAATGAAGGTGCTCAAAAGGATGTGAGCTTGGATGCTTCAGGAACTTGTGGTGATGGTGCTGAGAAGAAACTCAAGAAAGCAAGGAAATCAAGGAAAGCAAAGAAGGTCAAGGTCGGGGAGACTGTTCCTGTGGAGGAAGAAGCCTCGAAGCCTGCTGCTTCAGGTGGTGTTGCTTGAATATCTTATGCTTTCTGATTCGTAGATTTCTTAGCAATGTGTTTGTGAACAACTAATTATCTCCTGTGGTAGTCTTAAATGATGTTTCTTTTGTGGAGCCTAGTAAGGTTCCAAGTATGGTGGTAGGCTTTGGTAAAGCCTTTTGAACAATGTTTTAAGTTTATGGCTTGTTAAAGCTTTTTATGTTAATATGTAGCCCTTAAGGATTTTTAGGTATGTTTGTGTTTGCTTAGCTTGGTTGTCAACTTCGTTTTATGTTCATGTGTTTGTGTTTGTACTTGTTTAGGGAATGTCTTACCAGTAGCACCTTAAAAGGTTGGATGCTGCAGTCACCCTTACTTAAGTCAGTCTAGGCAGACAAGTCACCGCCTATCCTATGTACACTACTTAGTGTTTCTAACTTTTCATAAGTTTGTTTTAAAACTTAAGGAACAATTGGTGTAGGCTGCTCAAACCCGTCTATGAGACATGTAAAGGAGAACTTTGTTCGTCTCATGGAGTTGGATTGATTTATGAACTCACCCCTTATAAGGGTCCATTCAACCCTTGAACCTATTGAGCGATATAGCATGGGAGCTCATCCCTTTACATGGCCCATGCCATGGAGTTTCTTGCAAGGTCCTCAACCTGATAATAGGATACAAAGACAAATATAAAAGAGGATCACCTGATCCATTCATTCATTCATAAGCTGAGCATTACATTTGATAGCTTGAGTTTGACAACATTTGATAAAAAGCTAAACAAAGAACCTTTTAAGGTTTTTTCCATTCCAATGGCGGGGAAGCTTCTTGCCTTCCATGTTGGCAAGCTTGTAGGATCCTCCTTTGTGGGTTTCAAGGATTGTGTAGGGATCTTCCCACTTTGGTCCTGGTTTTCCTTGGTGAACTTTCTTGCTGGCTTCATTATTCCTTAGGACTAGATCCCCTTGCTTGAAGCGTTCATGTTTGACACGAGCATTGTAATAAGATTAAATTTTTTGCTTGTATCGAGCTTCTTTGATGGCTGTTGAGTGTCTGGCTTCTTCGTGGAGATCCAAATTGAGTAGGGCTTCATTTTCATTAGCCTTGATGTCCACATGAAGTGTTCGAGGTGTTGTAACTCCTATTTCAGCAGGAATCACAACTTCAGAACCGAAGACAAGGCTATAAGGTGTCTTCTTGTGGCTTGTTTTTTCAGTGGTTCTGATGGCCCATAGGACACTTGGAAGCTCATCAAGCCATTTACCACCCTGCCTGCCAAGTCTGGTCTGGATCCCTTCAACGATGCTTTGATTCATTCTTTCTACTTGTCCATTCGATTGAGGGTAGGCTACCGAGCTGAACACATGTGTGATTCGGTATTCTTTACACCAGGAGTAAAAGGCTTCTCAGCGAACTGCTTGCCATTGTCCGTGACTAACACCCCAGGAAGGCCAAACTGACATACGATATTTTCCCATACAAAATCGATGATTTGTTTTCCAGATATCTTTCCCAATGGTTTCACTTCGGGCCATTTTGTAAAGTAGTCGACTGCTACAAGTAGGAACTTGACTCCTCCCTTGGCCAGTGGGAAAGGACCAACTATGTCCATTCCCCACTTGTGAAATGGCCAAACTGAGTTGATGGGAATCATGTCGTGTTTTGGGCTCTTTGGAACAGGAGCATGGATTTGGCAAGCTTCACATTTCTTCAGTTGCTCGGTTGCATCTCGGTGCATGGTTGGCCATAAGTAACCAAGGTTCATGAGTTTTGAAACCACTGTTCTTGGACCACAATGAGCTCCACATATCCTTTCATGAACCTCTTTGATCAGATATTGACTTTGTTCAGGCCTACACATCGAAGCAATGAGGCCAAATAGCCTCTTTTGTGGAGGATATCTTCTTGAAGCATGTATTGCTTTGACTTGATTCGAACCCTTTCAGCCTCTACATGATCTTGAGGCAGTTCACCATTCTTCAAGAATGCTACGAGGGGAGTCATCCAATTTGATCCACCTTCAATGATCACATTTTGAACTTCAAGGTCTAATATGGAAGGAGTCTTCAGCACTTCGACTACCACTTTTTTAGTGAGATGTGCAAAGTTCAACGAATCAAGCTTGCTAAGAGCATCAGCCTTCTTGTTTTGTGACCGGGGAATCTGCTTGATCTTACAAGACTGGAATGTATTCATGATTTCCTTATCCTTTTCTCTGTATTTCTTCATGTTGGATTCCTTGGCGATGTAGCTGTAGGTCACTTGGTTTGAAACCAACAGTGAATCAGTGAAGACTTGAAGCCTTTGTACAGTCATTCTTTTATCAAGCTTTAGCCCAGCTATCAAGGCTTCATACTCTGCCTCGTTGTTAGTTTTCTGAAAATCAAGTCAAAGAGCATAGGCAAATTCTAATCCTTCAGGGTTAATTAGAACGAGGCATGCCCCTGAACCTTCAATGCTGGAAGCCCCATCGGTAAAAAGCTTCCAGGCTTCAGGGTCAGGGGGTTCATCCATGGTCCACTGTTAATGTCAGCCATGTTTTCTTTTGGAATTTCAACAATGAAATCAGCAAGTATTTGTGCTTTGATTGCTTTCCTCGGGACGTAGGTGATTTTGTGTTCACCTAGCTCGACGGCCCATTTTGCTAGTCGTCCTGGGGTTTCAGGTCTTTCAAGCACACTTTTAATAGGTTGATCAATGACCACTTGTATTGGGTGTGCCTGAAAGTATCTTCGAAGCCTTTTGGCTGTTTGTACAAGGGCCAGGGCTAGTTTTTCCAAAGGAGGGTACTTGACCTCTGCTAACTTTAAAGATTTACTGAAGAAGTAAACAAGTACCTGAGCTTTGTCTCGTTCGATTGTGAGGACAACGTTGAGGGCTTCTTCAGTAATGGACAGATAGACAGAGATCATTTCCCCTGTTTCAGGAGAAACGGTGGTGGGAAGGGAAGCAAGATGCTGTTTCATTTGGTTGAAGGCTTCCTCGGCTTCCTTAGTCCATCTGAAATCTTTCTTAGCAGTACATCCTTTAAGTGTCTTGAAGAAGGGCAGGGACCTTTTAGCCAACTTGGACGTGAAACGCTTTAAGGCTGCGAGCTTCCCATTTAGGCTTTCCACCTCTTTCTTTGTCTGAGGAGACTTCATGTTTAGGACAGCTCGAACCTAGTTCGGGTTGGCTTTGATGCTTTGCTTTCCTACGATAGGTCCCAAGAACATGCCTTCTTCAAATCCAAATGAGCATTTGACAGGGTTAAGCTTCATGTTGATCTGTTTAAGGTTGACGAACGTTTCTTGTATGTCTTTAAGCATTTGGTCTTCACTTTTACTCTTGATCACCAGGTAATCAACATAAGCTTCCATGTTTTTGCCAATTTGGTTAGCGAAGTCTTTATCCACTAGCCTTTGGTCAGTTGCACCTGCATTTTTTAAACCAAAAGGCATCTTTCGATAGCAAAAAAATACCTTTGTTAGTGTGGAAAGCGGTTTTTCTTTGTCTTCTTCCTTCATTTGTATCTGGTGGTAACCTTTGTAAGCGTCCAGAAAACACTTGAAGGGGAAGCCTGTAAGCGAGTCGACTTTGAGGTCAACTTCAGGCAAGGGGTAGTGGTGTGTGCTGGTGTTTCAGTAAAAACTTAACTTCTTTTAAAAAAAAAGGCAAATCCTGAGAGAAATGCCAAGAGTAGTGATTAAAAGGTGAGTAAGTTAGAAAACAGAAAGACACTTGCAAGTTTTAAATTTATTATTTAAAATGATAGTTGCTCAACGTTCTAGACCCAGCACAATAGGCAAGGGCACCTGTCGTGTATAGCATAGAAATGTGCAAGTACCGAGTATCGAATCCGTGAACACGATTTTTACTACTCATCTTCCTAAAATTACTTAAAAAGACCTTTTTAAATAGCGTGGAGAAAAAGTAAAGTAAAAAGAGAGATGTAAACTTTTAAGAGAAATCAATGCCAAAACAATGGTGTTACTTCGGGATTAGATGGAACCTGGTATGAAAAATAGTTATCTTTATTTTAAGTGGTGTGTTCGAGCTGTGCATTTTCTAGAGGTGACTGTTATCGCAAAAGCTATACAAACAACTGTGTTCTTAAGGTTATTATGAGGGTCTCCCGAACTGGTAAGCTCACCTCTCAACACTGAAAAGAAAGTGACCCGAGACTGTGTCGACTCAACCCCGAATTACCCACCTCCCAATGTTGCGATATAGACATCTAACTATTTAAACTTTTATGAATAATTTACTGGTGGCCGGAGCATGACCGAATAAATTACCACTTAATATCATAGAAGAGTCGTGACCAACCGGCACACGTGCATCTCCTACTTGATTTAATTAACTTGTCAAAAAGTGAATGATCTATTATTAACTGTGTGGCAGTATAGCAATGAAAGAAAATAAAGACCGTTTTCTCTCAACACGGTTTCATCAATCCTTAACTTGCGCTAAGGCTATCACATAGACAAAGAAGCCAAGTCGCAAGATTAAGTTTTGACTTATCAGTAGGACCAAGTATAAAGACCGTACTGACCCTAAATGAGATCTTGATAGTTGAGGATTAAGCCACAAAGTGTTTGTATTTCTACCCACAAATGGGCTAATCACTACTCGCGGGATTAGGTTAGCTCACAAGTGCATGGGTTGTTACACACCATGGGTACACTCATGAGTCCTCCCACTTCCTATCAAAACACCCACAAGACCAAAGACTAAGTGATTTATTAATTAGATCATTAAACAAAGTTTAGAATAGTTAGAATTATTAAGAACACAAAACACCACTTTAAAATAAAAGATAAACTATATTAATTCATACCAAGTTTCCATCATCACCCTAGCAACACCAACAGAAATCTAGCCTAGCATGGTTGCTACAACAAGCTCACAAGGATGGGTTTGTGTACAAGAGAACATGAAGGTTGTATGAAGAATTCTAAGGGATTTGGGTGATTTTGGTGATTTCTCTCTCTCTTATGGAGTGATCCCAGGCTCCAAAAGACACCAAAGATACTCAAAGAAGGCAGAAACACTCTAGAGAAGTGTGAAGTTTCGAGTGAGAAGGGATGCTTCAAAATGTGGAGTGGAGGCCTCTATTTATAGGCATTTCGGCTCTAGCATGCCCTTCACAACGTTCTGGCACGCCCCTGCTAGACAACGGGTACTGTTGCAGAGTCCTTGCATGCAGAATTGTCTGTACCAGGTCAAGCACGCCCGTGCCACTTAAACTGGCATGCCCGTGCACAATCAGAAACGTAACTGTCTTGTCAGTCTTGGTCGGTTTTTGCCTTGGAGAACACGCTGGAGTAAAGCACGGGCGTGCCATACACCAGAGCATGCCCGTGCTCTTCCTGAAACACTGAAATTGACCTCTGTTGACTTGAAAATGTTGACTTGTTGACCCGGGAAGGTTGCACGCTCTTGGGCACGGTCGTGCTATGTCTGGTAGGGCTTCAAAGTCTTCAAATCTTTGTCTATTTTGTCCCGTTTTGTGCGGTTTTTCACTTCTTTTCATCACCGGACCTCTGAACCTGCAATTATCAATAAAGAAAGATTAATCCCGATAAAACAGAGATAAAAGCATGATTTTAGGTATAAAATGGGTGATAATTATAAGTGAAAACATATCAATTTCTTGGCACACCATGTAGCAGTCTTTGGGGCATGCTTGGTTGAGGTCTTTGAAGTCTATGCACATCCTCCATGATTTGTCAGGCTTTCGAACCATCACAGGGTTAACAACCCATGCTTGATATTTTACCTCACGAAGGATTCCTGCTTCTACAAGTTTGCCGACCTCTTGGCAAGCTGCCCGGCTTCTTTCAGGAGCACGGCTTCATTTCTTCTGGACCACAGGCTTGACGCCAGGGGGAATTCTGAGTTCATGCTCAACAACATCTCTTGGGATACCAGTCATGTCGTTGGGTTTCTAGACAAAGGCATCAATGTTGTCTTTGAGTAACCTTTCAAGCTTTGAGAGTATGTCCTTGGGGAGGTTCATATTGACTCTAATCCTTTGTTCAGGATAATCCGGATTAATACTTAAACCTCATTGGAGGGTTGGGGGGTTGTTACCCCGTTTTTGGTAGGGAATTTTGCACTCTTTTGGCTGATAGAGACGGCCATATCGAAGATGACTAGGCCTGGCCTTCTGATGATAACATCATAACTAGAAGGCATGTTGAGGACTATGAAACTGAGTGGTTCGGTTCTCTGCATTTTCATCTGAGCTTAAAAGGTTGAAGTACTTTTTGAACATGATCTCCGTGGCTGCTCCAGTATCAATGTAAGCTCTTCGTGTCTTTGTGGACCCTGTCAAGGCTTCCAACATTTGACGCTTGTTAGGAGCTCCTGGTTCAGCTAGGACCATGTTAACTTCTTTCTTTTTGCCTTCAGCCATGTTCTCTTTAACTCCTTTCACCAAATGAGCTAACTCCCGAGATTTAACAACTTCCTCGATCCTTTTCTTGAGCTGGAAACAATCGTTGGTGTAATGTCCCTTCTTTTCATGGAACTCACAATACTGGTTGGAGTTTTCGTTTCTCTTGCTCTTGGGTAAGGGACGGGGAGGTCTAAAGCTATGTTTGACTTCCTCAGTTTCCAGGATTTCCTAGAGGGTCTTTGTCAGAGCAGTGAAGTTTATTGTTTTGTCTCTGCTTGAAGGGTTCCGACCTTTACACCTTCGAGACTCAGATCCCTTGGATCTTCTGTCATAGGCCCCATAGTTACCTCTTTTTCTGTTTGGGTTGGAGCTTCTCTAATTAGCACCACTTTTTCTTTGTTCTTTGATATCCACAACCTCTTCCCCTCGATGTGAGCTTCAGCCCTTTCAAGGGCCTCTTCGAGGGTTCTAGGGAGACTCTTGTTGAAATATCTGATGAGGTATTTAGAGTTAATAGCATTCATGAACCCTGCAACCTTCATCTTTTCGTCAGCACCTACATAGGTGAGACCTTCTCTTTTATACCGTTCGATGAAGCTTTTAAGGCTTTCATAATCCTTTTGCTTGATCTGGAAGATGAAAGTGGCATCTTTAACACAACGTCATTGTTGAGAGAAGTTGGCTAAGAATCCTTTGCCCAGATCATTAAAGGAGAAAATGCTTCTAGCTGGCAGGTTATTGAATCCGATACGAGCAGATGCAACCAACGTTTGCATGAACATGAGGCAACATTCAGGGTTCCCCCACTTTTCCATCCGGGCTGCCCCTGAGAAGATTTGCAAGTGGTCTTCGGGATCTTTAGTACCATCATATCTTTATATATGACAGGGCATACTCAGCTTGTTGGGGAACTCATAGTCAGCTATTTCTTGGGTGAAACAACATAAGCTACTAGGTTTATACAGTTGGTTAAGGTTACTTTCAACTCATGTGTCGTTGTTCCCATTTACGTTTCCTTGGTGAGCAGCTATCGCCTGGCTAATGAGCTGCTTTCAGGGAAAGTGAGCCATCATTTGGTCTATCATATGAGGCATGAGGCTGAAGCCTTGAAGGCTTTCAGGCATTGTTGTATTGTTGACTCCCATAGGCATGCTCATGGATGCACTTCGAGCCATGGGAAAAGTAGCCATTGCTTGTTCCCACGAAGTGGGAACTGGGGGTGGTACACTTGAGATCGGAGACTGTAAGAGCTGATCTAAAGTGAGTTCATGCCCTATGGGTGCACCTGAGGTTGAAGGTTGAGATGTGAACAGGGGGAAGGGAGTAGGACTCGACATTCCCTGTAGGTAAGGTGCATGATAAAAAGTAGGGAGATTTGAGCTAGGTCCTGCTCCGGAGTTGGGAAGAGTGGACCGAGAGCTGGAAGGAGTAAGATGGGGAGGAAGAGCTGGCCCTTGTGAAAATGTAGGCTCTTCCTCATTGTAGTCTAGTCGTATTCTCACTCCTTTTTCCCTTTCCTTCATTACATATTGGTTAAGGAGAATCCTTAATTGCAAGAAGTCATTTGCAACTCCTTCAGGAGTCAGATCTACGCATTCTAGGGTTCTCACAGTGTTGAGGAGAGGAGATGCAATCCCTGAACGAGAAGGATTCGGTGTCTGGAAGAGAGAGAACTCCGGGGAGGTTGCACCCGTTGGAGTGCTCCCAGGGGTTGAAAAAAACCCAGATTTATTAAGAGAATTCTTATCTGTATTAGGGGAAGACTGGTTTACTTCTTCCGGGGACTCGTGGTCAGACATATCAAAGAGTTGGAGCTACACAATTGATTTTAGAGAGGAAACAATGACGCAGCCCCATGGTGGGCGCCAACTTGTTGCTACAACAAATATGAGTCCAACATTAGTTTAGAGTCCGAGGAAGGGTTAAAGGGTTTCTTTTTGCCTAAAGTAGGTTGTGGTTTCCCGCTACGTTGTAAAACGTAGGAGGTTCAAGAATATTATGTTTTGAGTTGTTATAATTCTTGTTTGAGTTAGACTCAAAGCCAGAAGTGTAGTTGTAAACTCCAGTGAATGTTAGTGTGATAGAAAGAATCTCCACACGTGTATTATCAAAGCGAATAGAAGATGTGTGTAAGTAAGAATGATGGAAAAGGTGTCTTTAGATCTGAGTTTGTGATCAGATTTATAATAGAAGTATCTTCTTCTTCTGGCTTGCTGGCTAGTGAGTTAGTATACCTGTTAGCTTAAAGTTCTTAACCTATTTCGAATGCTAGATTGGGTTGGTGTTCGGTTAGCAAAGGGAGAGCGGTTAAGCACCTTGCTCTTAGGACCCTTGAGTTAAGCTTCTCCAATGAGACCTTTCTTTTAGGCAGGCGATAGCCTGATTCAAAAGATCGTTCAAAATCTTTCTCTTTGTTATGTAGCTAATTAGGAGTTACCGGCTTGGTCTCGGTCCCTTCCCGTACTATTACTCCCCACTAAAAAATAGCGATTGAGAATCTCGAGAACCTTTCTGAACGTCTGTCTTCGCGGGGCGATTTGAAAAGGAGTAAATCTTTCTTGTAGTGTCTTCCATTCCAGTATTCTGATCGAGAAAAAATCTCTTCTGAACGACTAAGTCATATTGAGATTAAAAATTGATGCTTCCTTGGCCGTGTGGAACATTGATTAGCAATATGTCATTCCTACAAGTGATCCCCCCATCCAGGATTGGAAGAAGTGCTATATGAGGACTTCGAGATCAAATAGAATATGTTCCTTTCCATTCCTCGTGAGCCACTGATTTCTCCGAAACAAGAGATCAAAGTGATCTTCCTCCTTTTTTCCAGTAAGTCAACGGCCTTACACCATTGGGAGACTTCGAATAAACTGGAGTACATATAGGATAGACCAGTGCTAAAACCTTTTCTCAAGATATCTTCCAAACTGTTGGGGTCCTTGCTCCGGATGTTGTTCATACGGTGTAAAAGCAGCTGGTTACGTAGTGTTAGAATTCTGCTGATCCCATGTAGTCCATCTCCATCAATGTAAATGGCAATATAGAAAGTAAAGAGGAAGAAGAATTGTGTGAAATAAGTGAATTTATCAAGTTGAGGCATCTTGATTGAGAATAAAGGATCCCCCCCCCCTTACGCGACTGGCGCTTCAAAAGGAGAAACTCTCGTCGTAGTTTGGCTAATATCTTGATCCATGATGCAACTTTAGGGACATGCCACTTTTAGCCGAGGATGGCTTTGGACCTGCGGTCCGTGTATTGCAGCATCTCAACATGTAAGATGTGGACAGCTGCTTGTTTTGACCGAGAAATGTGATGACAAGATATGCATCTTTTGATCAGTGCTTTTTCGACCCTGGAACCTTTGTATCCTTCAACCTTTTAAGCAGTATTACAAAACGTTATTAAATTGTTTTGCTTTAGGCTACCCACGTCATCATGTATCATTAGCAACGGTTCAAGAGTAGCGGTTTTTTTTGCAAGACTATTTCTCAAAGACTGATGGGTTTATAAAGAAACAAATATGTCTCTGTCTATTCAAGAAGGGAAGGCAAGATTAATGACATGTTATAATCAAAGTTGATTTGTATGTATTAGCAAGATTAGTTGCAAGTTTTCTGCAAGTTTAGTTGGCATTAGTTCACCTTTGTAGCGATATCGCAGTTGTTCACCTTTATGGAAATTCAATAATTGTTTTCACTCTTAGTGGCTTTTTGTAATTTATAAATTGTATTGGATGACAGTTTTTTCATTACATCTGTTGACTTGCCAACAGATCTTTTAAAATACATGTTGTCATTTATAAGTAGCAGAATCCTCTTCATTCTATTAGTAGTTTTTTTGTAATGTCTGCTTACAGTCCAGACATGTTTGTAAATAGTCTATAGTATAAACTGAAGTTATATTGGATGACAGTTGTTTTGTGAAGATCTGTTGACAAATCAACAGGTGTTGTAAAACAGGTGTTGTCCAAATTTAATGAAAGTTTTTTCATTACATTTGAAGTTGTATTGGATGATAGTTGTTTTGAGAAGATCTGTTGACAAGTCAACTTACAACAGATCTTCCGATTAATAAATGATACAAATTTTCTTTAAAATCACTTTTTAAATTTCTAAGAGTTTGTATGTTCGATCAATACTGTAGTATTGGTTAGAGTTAATAGCCAAAATCGTCCCTGAGGTTTGGCCACTTTTGCCACATTAGTCCAAAACCCAAACCTTTTACATTTGTGTCCTTCAGTTTTAGTTTTTTTTTTTTTGCCAAATTCGTCTCTGACACTAACCCAGTTAACTTATCTCGTTAACTTTGGGGGTATTTATGTCTTTTTGTCTGCCCTTTTATCTTTTTAAGCACCTTCTTCCCCTTTTGGAACCCTAGATCATGAGGATACAACTCCACCATCTCCTATCTCTCCCATAATCAGCCACCCATAATCATATACCAATAATTTGATTTTCCATTCCTTTTGTCTGACTCTTATAGCCTTTCAATTTTTAGTAAATCTCCCCACAAAAGAAAAACCCCTTCAATGTGCGTCCCATGAATCTGATCCATTCACGAGAAAAACTAAACACAGTAACACACACACACACATATATATATAGATACATAAATATACATACAACAAATGCAGCAATAAAGTTTAGAAATTGGGAATCTTTCTTTAATTTCAAGCCCTAACCCTAAAATTCCAACAAATTCAACAGATTGGTTCCTTCATTTTCATTGGTTTTTGGTTTCCGAATCTTATTGATGTTGATATTGTTCAGGTTATATAATATCCTTGAGGAATTCGGTTATTTGTTTTAGGTTCAGAAATGGTCAATAGAGGTTCAAGAATCTGTTCTTGTTTTAGGTTCAGAAGTTTACAGGTCACGTGAAATTTATAAGCACATTTCGGGTGCATTTATTCACATGGTGCAACGGTGGTGGGTTTAAAGAGTAGATATTGGAGCAGTGGGTTTAGGGTGAGGTGGTGCGACGGTGATTTGGTGGTGGGTGATGCTATGATGGTATACGTGGTGGTTGTGATAGTAGTGGTTTGGTGGTGGTGGGTTGATAATGGCATGGTGACGATAGTGGTGGTGGTTGTTTGAAGAGAGGAGATGCAGAACTTGGGGGGGGGGGGTAAGGAGTCAGGGGGTTGTTTTTATTAAAGGTTAAAAAACAATAATAAATCTAAAATAATTAAAGTATACAAAATGTCCAATATGCCCTTGGTTTCCTAGGTAAAATGTCTAAAAAGTCCCCCAAGTTAACGACAATATTTAACTGGGTTAGTGTCAGGGATGAATTTGGCAAAAAAAAAAAGTAAAACTAAAGGACCCAGATGTAAAAGGTTTGGGTTTTGGACTAATGTGGCAAAATGACCAAACCTCAGGGACAATTTTGGCTATTATTGGTTAAATAGAAACCCAAAAGTCCACATTTAATGATTACGATTTTCAAACTTACTTTATTTCGATAAGAATGGTAACTTGAAATTGGAATATTTTATTGTATGAAATATTTTATTGTATGAGTTGCTCCTAAAGTTTGAACTTTTAAGAGGGAAAGTTTTAAATTAACATGGGGAAGCGTGGTTACGATTTTGAACATTAACAGGGTTGAGTAGCAAATAATAAGAGTTTTGAGGGCAAATATTGTTATTATTATTATTATTAATTAATTGATTTATTTACATGGCACATGGTAATTTCTAAGTGAAAATTGAAAATTCTATTAGATGATAGTTGTTTTGAGAACAACTGTTGACAAGTCAACAGAAGTTGTAAAAGATCTGTTATGATTTATAAGTAAAAGAACCCTCTTCAAAATCAGTTTTTTATTTTCTACAGATTTTGTACGTACCATCATTTTATTTACATAAATAAATAAATAAATAATAATAATAATTTTTTTAAAACCATCTTTAAATAAGCCCTAAGTTTTGAACTTTTAAAAGGGTAAGTTTTAAATTAGCATAGGGAAGCGTGTTTACAGTTTTGAACATTAACAAGGTTGAGTGACAAATAATAAGAGTTTTGAGTGCAATTATTATTATTATTATTATTATTATTATTATTAATTAAATGATTTATTTATGTGCCAAATTGTAATTTCTAAATGAAAATTGTATTGGATGACAGTTGTTTTGAGAAGATCTGTTAACAAGTCACCAGTTGTTGTAAAGCAGATCTTTTGATTAATAAATAATAATACAAATATCTATAAAATCACTTCTTAAATTTCTAAGAGTTTGTCTGTTCGATCAATACTGCAGTGTTGGTTAAATAGAGACCCAAAAGTCCAAATTTAATGATTAGAGCCCGTGATAACATGTGGGGTCCATTGGTGTTCAAAACATCATACTTTCGGGATCACATAACTCAAATATACACTAAATACAAAGGTCCATAAATGTTAGGTGAACAAATTGTATGATGAGCAATAGGAACTTGTGATTTACCATGCCTTTGATGAAATCATAGGGCAATTACTGTCAAGACGATAGTTACTTCACATTCCGGCTTCACTAGACCACATGCATCTCAAACAGCTGAGTTTCACGGCCCCATTTTACTATTTTTACATTTTCGGGGGAAAGAAATGCAAATACATAGTTCAAATCACACATTGGGTGATAATTCTATCATGACTGCCATGTGAAACGTGAGACAATTTGGTTCATGAGCTCACTAGTCCTCGTACTACATTTACTGTAACCATTAGCTTTCAAAGCCATGGAACACTTTAATAGATCTATTGGGTTGACACCCCCACTCTTGGTTAGTCGCTCTAACCGGTCACATACAAAAGAGTGTTAGTATTCTACAATACATACATTGTCTTTAGTGTACAATGCGCGAGGCACAACAGTCAAAAGGTTTGGTTACGGGACTCATGGTTTGCACAGTAATCATTCGCTTAGCTAGCTTATGATTGGTCATACACGAATTACACATACGTTTTACTAAGTACATTTAAACCTGTGAACTCACCAACATCATTGTTGACAAATCTTTATGCATGTTTTTCAGGTAACTAGATGACGAGCCATGGAGATTTGGGAGATGGGTTTGAGCAAGCACTTGGTGGTACCTCAAAAGCATGGGTTATGGCAGCCTCATGATTTTCCGTACTATTTTTCATGAATTCAGTCATTATTTCGTTTCCAAACAATGCTATTTGAATAAATATACGACATTATCCATCTTTCGATGGTGCCATTTTAATAAATATGTGTGTTGCTTGAACCTTGTGCTTGAAAATCTTTCGATGGTTGCATTCCCGTGTTTCCGCCTTGGCGGGGTGTGACAATATGTTTCAGAAAAGTACAAACTAAATCAGAATATTTACAAAATGTTGTAGAAGTTTCTGAAGAAATTTTCAATTTGCCTGTTACAGCTTCGGTTTGTCCTAAATGCGAGTGTGAATGTACATCCATCTCACCAAAGTAAGATAAAATGTTTATTTACACTTTGTTCAAGTTTCATATGATTACATTGAAGTTATTGTAAGTTATTTATTTCAGGTTTAAGGTACAAGCTAGGGTTCAGGATGAGAGTGGTAGTGTGTCGTTTGTGTTGTTTGATAGAGATGTGTCCAATATTATTGGTTCATCTGCAAGTGATATAAGGGAAAGATAGTTGAAGCTTGAGGATAGTGAAGGCTTGCCTCAAGAATTATTTCGGTTGGTAGATAAGCTTTTGGCTTTCAATATTGAAGTTTGTGAATACAATCATAAACATTGACTACTGTGTGTACACTGTTCAGAAGATATGTGATGATCCTGCAATAATTGCTGAGTTGGTTATGGGTAATGAGTATGAAAATAAAAATGATGGAGAGGTATTTAATTACTTTTGAGTTGTGTTGTTAAATTTGGTAAACAAAGATTTTGAAGTTGACTGTTAGCTTTTTTTTGTATGAGCACTTCTTAGGTCAGTCAGGATGATGGTGAATACAAGTGTGCTAACCTTGATGAATCTTCTCAGGGTGGTTTCCAAGTGTTTTAAAAGGTGAGTATTGTAGATGCACGTTTTGCGACTAGTGATTGGATTAGAGTTTAACATGTGTTAGTATAAGTTTTTGTATGGCCGAATGTAGATTATATGGGCGAAGGTATATGTGTTTGGGCGAAGGTAGAAGAAGACTGGTCAAATGTGGAAGACAGCAGTTCAGAAGATCATATTCGTACCTTGTAGTGGGCAAATGTGGACATAGTCCACATTCGCACCATGAAAAGGGGCGAACCTGCAGTCTATATATATATGTTTTAGTCATTTTCAAGTGAGTAAGAGTTTTAGAAAGTGTGTATTGAGAGGTCAGGTTCAGGTCTAGATTGTGAATGTGTGTGTGATCATTAGATTAACGTGTGAATCAATTGTAAACAAGTTTTATTGAAGTTAATCTATGAAAAGGTGATTAAAATGATGTCTTACATGTTTTGATTTGGATATTATCATTTTGTTCATGTCTAGGGTTTCCGCACCTGGATTTGTGACTTGTATGATCATTACATCCTGTTTTAGCTAAATTTTTTAAACTACAAAGTGGTATCAGAGCCATACGGATCATACAACAACAAAATTGATAATATCAGAGCTGATTTGGACTTAATTTTGATCAATATTCATCTGTTTTTGATTGAAAATGGTTTTTTAGTGTTTTTGAGGATTTTCGAATTGAATTTGGTGTTAAAATCAAGTTTTCCAAGAATTAAAGTTGTTCCAAATCAATTCCGAATCAAAACCTGATAAAGAACATCAAAATCTATAAACTTTTGAAAATCAGAGATCAAAATAACCGTTTTTCAAAGTGTAACCGTTTTTCAAACAAGAAATGGGCGAATCTAGACCACAGTGGGCGAACCTGACCTTGCTAGGGCGAATCTGAGGTAGTTTTGGACGAACCTAGAGTGTTGTGTTTGAAATTTCCACATTCGGGTGAGATTTTTCACCTTCGATTGATCGCGCGGGCGAAGGTGGAAACGTAGTGGACGAACCTGAAACAGAGTGGACGAACGTGGAAAAGGGTTTTGGATATTTTACTTTCTGGTGACTGTTCTACATTCGGGTCAATTAAACTGGGCGAAAGAAGCTCATTCTGGACGAAAGTAGAACTGTAGGGGCGAAAGTAGAACTGTGTTTGGAAAATTTTCTAAGTTTTGTGATTTTCGAAGTTCGTGAACATTATGTGGAATTTTCCGACTACACCGAGACCAGCCACGACACAACAACAACAGCAAGTGACGATGGACCCATGGACAGTGGCAGCCCAGAAAACGAGCACTCAGTCTTCGCAACCGATCAATTACATAGCGATGACTAGCTCGATGCCTCAGACTCCACCACCACAACCTGTGACAGACTATTGGGGAGTAGCAGCCGCGGTGGTAAATACTCAAACTACCAATGCTATTTCTACACTAATAAATGACTTATCTTCAGGTAGCGGGAATCGTCCACCCAAGCTAATGGAGATGCAGGAGTATAACCAGTGGCAGAAGAAATTCAAGATCCATCTGGAAGGCATGGGGGTAGAAGGCGCAGAGGCATGGAGGATGATAGCTAAAGGTTATACTGCACCGGTTCTGGAGAACACCGGTGAACCAGTTCCTTTGGAGAGCATGTCAGACGAGGAGAAAAAGAAATTTGCTGTGGAGAAGAAAGCATACTCCCAGTTGACTCAGGCGATCACAAATGATTTATTACATCAGTTTGGAACGTGTACTACATCGAAGCAGTTATGGGATGTGCTAAAGAATCGTCATGATGGGAATGAAAAGACGAGAAGGTTGAGGATGGAGGAGTTGAGAAAAGAGTTCGAGAATTTTACTTATGTTGGAAATGAAACATTAAAAGAGTTGACTCCTAGATATTGTCATTTACTAACTGAGTTGTCTAGTTATGGTATACAGATTCCGATGACAGATCTGGTGGACAAGTTTGCAGATGCTTTACCACCGTACTGGGATCAGCATGTTGAAGTTCTCAAAGAGAAGGATGCTTACAGATTTTGGACGATCAACGAGTTTGTACAAAAGCTGGAGAACAAAGAGCTCGAGGAGAAAAGGAAAGCTAAAAGATCTCAGATTCCTCAGAATCCAGAGTTATATTTTGGTGGTGCTTCAGCAACAGTTGGAAACTCGAGTGCAGGTGGAACAGTGGCACCTCACATTGCTTGTATTTCTAGTGTCATGGAACCACCAAAACCAACCATCAACTACATCGCACAAACCTCATCCTATTCACAACCATCATACACACCACCACCACAACCATACACTAATTCCTACATTTCACCATTCTCTCCAATGCAGCAAGCAATATTCTACACTGCTAGCCAATCACAACAACCACCTCAACAACCACAATACATGAATCAAGTGACTCAACCCAATCAGCAACCGGTGGTTTTGGAGACTTCCAATTTGGGCAATGTAACTGTTGAAGTTGCTCAGCAACATATTGCATTAGTCTCTGCAATGGTTTCATCATATAACGGGTTGGTTGCAAGTCAAATTGGAAACAATAACTTGACCAATGAAGACTATGCACAGATAGACAAAGAGGAGATGGAACTGATTGACATTCAGTGGGCTTTTGCTAGTATAATGAGAAGGGCAACTGAGTTTATTGAAAAGACAGGGAGGACTGATTTGGGAACTTCTCCAAATACAACCTACGGGTTCAACAAGGAGAAGGTGACATGTTTTAACTGTGGAGGTAAGGGACACTTCAAACGGGAATGCACTCAGCCACCGAAACAAGGTAACAGAAACCCTTTCAACTCAAACTACCAGAACCGTCAACAACAAAACCAAAACCAAGTTTCTTTCCAAGGTAACAACAACTATCAAAACCAAAACAACTACCAAAACCGACAAAACACCTCAAACAACAACCAAAACAGACAACCAAACACAACCAACCAGAATCAAAACCAATCACCAAATAACACTAACAGAACAGTTATACCTATTACCACACCAAATGAGCAGACACAGAATACGAATCAGAATCAAGCTCTGGTGATCCAACAGGATGAAAGGTTTGACTGGTCTGGGATGCAAATTGGTGTTGAGGAAATTACAACTGGTGGGAATGTGGCTTGTGTTGCCCGACAGGTTGATACTGAGGAGTCGGTGATAGTTGATAAGAATGAAGAAACTGAGATTGAAGTTGATGAATCTGTGGAAGAGGTGGAAGTGGAGACTGAACCTGTTGAGGTTCAAGCTGAGGAAGCAAGTTCTGGAGTGGTGATTGACACAATTTCTGATGTTCCTGAGGAGTGTGAGTCTGTTTATTCAGATTCAGACAGTGAATCAGACACAGAGGCGAGTGTTACATCTTTAGATGATGAGATTGATCAGCTGCTAGCAGAAGCAGATTTTCTGATGACGAGGAAGTCGTGCATTGTGGATGACGCTTTCACCAGGATCGATTATTCGAAGTTTTTCGCTGGAAAGGAAGCTCATTTTGCTTTGATGGCCATGACAGATCCTCCTAAACAGGTAAGTTCTGAATCTAGCACTGATGTTACTAGTGATAAATACTGTGGAACTTGTGATAGATTGATAGAGGAAAACAAAGAACTTCGCGTTCAACGTGATAGTGCTATCATCAACTGTCAATCTACTCGCAAAGAATTGATTGCTTTCAACAAAGTACTTGATGGATATAAAAAAGACATTTCCGACCTTAAAAACACTCTTTCATTAAAACAATTAGCAATTAATAACTATATTAATGAAATTGAGAATACAAAGTTGGAAATGGCCGCCATTAAGTGTTTTGCTGAAAAAGTCAATAAGAAATTGGAGAGTTATAAGCACATTGCTTATGTTGTAGACCACATCATTGATGATCAAACCACTAACTATAAGTCTGTGCCATCTCCGGTGCTTTTTGAAAATCATAATTGTCATCAAGTGACACCGGAGAGCTCGGTAAAATCAGACTCATCATCAGAAAATGAATCTAATACCTCGAGTATTGGTGATCCTCATTCCGATGTGAGGCCGATTTTGGGTTTGAATGATGAAGGTGTTACAGTTGAAAATGTTGATTCAGACTCAGAGAGTGATGACTCTGGAAGTTACCAAAGTGCTAATGCGTGTGATATTCCAAAAGAAAATCACATCATTACGACTGAACCAGTGTCATCGTCTCAGCATGTGCATCCGATGGCTAATGCACATCGTGAGAAAAAGTCTGAAAAGAGAGAAATTAAGAAAGAAGTTAAGAATGAACCAAGTGACAAACCAGTCAAGGTGTTTTATCGGATGGAAGGATCCGATAAAATCATCTCTGACGAGGAATATCCAATTAAGTTTGCCAACTACTCTAAAATTGATAAAATTTGGCAAGAAAGCACTATTTGGTTTCCAAAACATGAGAGAACAAATGAGATTCCACCGGCAATTTTAAAGAAATTGTATTTGGATGTTCCTCAAGAACCAAAGGTTCATGTCACAGAGTTTATTAAGCCCAAAAACAAAGCAAACGGTTTTCATGAGCCTTCTTACTCAAAAGGGCCACTCCCTGAGAGCTTGAGGAACAAACAGTATAATGATCAATATCCTGTTCGATCATTTGCTCAACCGAATGCTCCAAATGTTTTTGAGGAATACCGTGCATGATTTAAATGCGGGGAGAGAGGGCATTTACTTGCTCACTGCCCGTATGTAAGGCATAAGAGGCACGAGGTTGAAGTTAGGAAATCCATGAGGAAACCGGTCGATCATTATGTTCCACCACATAGACGTTTTGTTCCTCAACAACAACAATTTTATAATCAAAACAATTTTTATCAAACGAGGAACAATCGTCCATTTCAGTATGATCGTCGTAACCGGATTGCTATGGAGAATTCATGGAGAAAACCAGTGGTGAACACAAAAAATGATAGGCAAAGGGTTCCAACAAAACCTATTGTCAAGTCAAATGTTGGACCTAAATCTGTTAAATCAGAGAAGGTACCCAAGAAAGTTTCTTTTGCAAACAATGTTCAGAAAACGACTGAGAACCCAAAATCTCAGATTCGTATCTTGAAAAGATCTGAACAATCTTGGACACCAAATGGTTCTCCAGGTGCCTCAACTTCAAAATCAAATGAGAAAAAGGAAAATGTTTTGAATGATCCCAAAAAGATCGATCCAAAACAAAATGCTGAAGTGAATGTTTCTTTGAACGATGATATTCAAAGACCCAAGACCTCTCAGGCTTGGGTCCCCCGAAAGAACTAACTGTTTTACTTGATGTGTGCAGGGAGCTTCAGCTGGCCCTATTAGCAGTCTTTGGATTGTTGATAGTGGAGCTTCAAGCCACATGACCAGGGATTTAGCGTTACTGTTTGATGTGAAGAACATTAATGGTGGATATGTTGCATTTGCTGGGAACAAAGGCGGATATATCACTATGGAAGGGAGTGTGAGTAATGGGATTGTAAGCTTTGAGAGAATTTCATATGTGAAGCAAATAGATTATAATCTGTTGAGCGTCAGTCAAATCTGTGATAAACAATTCATTGTTCATTTTGATGACAAATCCTTCTACATTCTCAAACCGGGCTTCAAAATTCCAAAGGAGTGGGTAATGTTGAAGGCACCTCGCGTCAACAACCTTTATATTCTTGATATGTCCAAGGCAATGACTACCCAGGGGCAAATAACATGTTTTCTATCAAAGGCGACCGAGAAGGAGTCGATAATGTGGCACCGAAGAATGGGGCACATTCATTTGAGGAAAATGAATCATCTTGTGAAGAATGGACTTGTCGATGGAGTAAATGTGAAGCATTTCCATTTGAATGACAAGTGCGTGAGCTGTAAGAAGAGGAATCAACACAGACAGTCCCACAAAGTGAAGAAAGTTAACTCTGTTGAGATGCCACTTGAGCGATTGCATATGGACCTATTCGGACCTGTCAAACGCAAAAGTCATCTTGGGGAGCTTTATTGTTTAGTTGTCACTGACGACTACTCACGATTTTCATGGGTGATGTGTTTGCAGCATAAAAGTGACACCTTTAACAACTTGAAAGTCTTGTTCACTCGATTGGAAAATCTCTACAATCTTAAGATCAAGAGAATTCGGAGTGATAATGGGACGGAGTTCAAAAATGCAAAGATGGACGAACTTTGTGAAAACAAAGGAATTCATCATGAATATTCGGCTCCGTACACCCCACAACAGAACGATGTTGCTAAACGCAAAAACAGGACTCTAATTGAGGCGGCAAGAACAATGCTCGCAGACTCAAATCTTCCAGTAATGTTCTGGAACGAGGCGATTTATGCAGCAAATTATACACTCAATCGGGTTTTAACGGTGAAGAAGTTTGGTAAAACTTCTTATGAACTGTTACACCGACGAAAGCCGAACTTAGAGTATCTAGAACCTTTTGGGGCACCATACACGATGTTGAATCCAAGCGAGAAGTTCAGTCCGAAAGCTGAAGAGGGATACTTCGTTGGATATGCAACCCCGCTCAAACGGGTATACAACAAGCGAACTCATCAGGTGGAGGATTGGGCTAACGTAGAAGTTCAACGTTATACTCAGAATGTGCAAGGAATTGGTCCTGATTGGATGTTTGATTACAAAGATTTCTTTGAATCATTCAATCTAGATAGCTTGGTTGAAGAAGCTGTTATCAGATTACTTTACGAGTGTGAAAACGCAGCAACTTCACCGTTGGTGCGTCCGATCACTGTAAATCCCCCACCAGCTTCTAATGATACCAATGTTCCTGTACCGGAGGAAGAAGTGTTTCAAGAGGCTTCTACAACTTTAAATTCTTCAGAGTCAGAAGATGATGAACAATTTGAAGAAGTTATTCTTGAAAATGCAACAGAACCAGAGGCACCGCCAGTGAACCCAACTCCAGATGTTGCTTCATCGTCTAACACGGGTCATGATCTGGATGCTGTAGAGAACTTGACTATTCAGGCGGGAGCTACTGTACCTGAACATCCGGAATCTCGGATTCACCGTATTCACCCGCTGGAGCAAGTTATCGGTGATCCTGGAAGCAGTGTGATGACAAGAGGGCAGCTGCGAAGTGTTAATTCGCCAGAGAGTTTTGGTGCTTTAGCTTTATATGCCAAAATACAAAAATCTGGTAGTCAAAATGATTGGTCGTTTGCATGTTATGTGTCGCAGGTCGAGCCAAGGACATACAAGGACGCTTTGCTGGAGGACGCCTGGGTTGAAGCAATGCAGGAGGAGTTATTACATTTTCAGAAATTGGGGGTTTGGACGCTCACTGATTTACCTCCTGGTAGAAAGAAGATCGGCACCAAATGGGTGTTTAAGTGTAAGAAGGATGATCGTGGTGTTATTGTTCGCAACAAAGCCAGATTGGTCGTACAAGGTTTCCATCAAATCGAAGGGATTGATTACAATGAAATCTATGCGCCTGTAGCACGCATTGAGGCAATTCGAATGTTTCTTGCGTTTGCTTCCTATAAGAAGTTCAAGGTATATCAAATGGACGTCAAGAGCGCATTTTTGTACGGGAAAGTCAAAGAAGAGGTTTATGTCGGGCAGCCACCAGGCTTTGAGGACCCTATCCACCGGGATAAGGTGTATGTACTGAACAAAGCGTTGTATGGTCTGCACCAGGCTCCAAGACAGTGGTACGAGGAGCTGAGTACATACCTCATGGCAAAGGGATTTAAGCGCGGACTCGTCGGCTGCACCCTATTCACGAAGAAATCAGGGGATGATTTGCTTCTTGTGCAGATATACGTTGATGATATAATATTTGGCTCAACTAACGAACTTTTATGCAGGGAGTTTGAAACTGTCATGCAGGAAAAGTTTGAGATGAGTGCAATGGGGGAGATGCAGTTTTTCTTAGGCTTGCAGGTGGACCAAAGACCCACGGGGATCTTCATTCACCAGACGAAATACGTATCCGAAGTCTTGAGCCGGTTCCAGATGGAGGATTCCAAGCCGATGGATACCCCGATTCAACCCAATCACGGGATTGGAGTGGACGCTAAGGGGGAGCTGACGGACCCGTTTACATACAGAGCAATCATCGGATCTCTGATGTATCTTACCGCATCTCGGCCAAATATTATGTTCGCAACGTGTCTCTGTGCTCGCTATCAATCGAAGCCGAAATAAAGTCATCTGACGGCAGTCAAGCGTATCCTTAGATATCTGAAGGGTTGTCCCTCGAGAGGACTTTGGTACCCTAATGATGATGATTTTTGATTTTATCGCTTTTAGTGATGCAGATTGGGGCGGCTGTGACAAGGATAGCAAATCCACTACAGCTGGATGCCAGTTTTTAGGGAGCAGGTTAGTCACCTGGCAATGTAAGAAGCAGACTTCGGTCGCGCTGTCTACCTGTGAAGCCGAGTACATTGCAGCTTCGAGTTGCTGTTCGCAAGTGCTCTGGATCCAACAGCAGATGGTGGATTACGGTTTGCAGTTTCTTAAAACCCCTATACACTGTGATAATGAAGCCGCAATCGCATTAACTAAAGATACGGGCAATCATTCTAAAGCGAAACATATCCGGATCAAATATCATTTTATCCGTGATTGTTACGCTAAAGAATTGATAGATATAGTCAAAATCCATACTGACTATCAACGTGCAGATTTGTTCACTAAAGCTTTTGACAGATCCCGCTTTGAATATCTTTTAAAAGTCAACAACATAAAGGAAAAACAGGACTAATCAACACCTCGGTTTATCGCTTTTTAGTTTTAATATTTTCTTTCAAGTTTTTATTGTTTTTCAGAAAAATTAAAAACCCAAAAATATGTTTTACATTTTAGGGGAAGTCTTTTTAACAGAAAATCCAAAAACATTGAAAAATCAAAAAGACCTAAAAATTAGAAAAACCAAAAATGATTTCCAGGATAAAAAGAGGAAATGATAGTACATCAGTGGGGATCTGACACAGGCTAAAGATATGTATAGTAATATGAGGCGTGTGTTGATTACGTGTGATGTGCTGATAGGCTTCGTAGACTAAAAATTGCGTGCATTAGTGATACAAACATAACGAACTACGCGTTCGTGGCTGAACACCTCATGGGCATATGGTCCTAGTACCGTAATTTCGTTTGATAGGATTGCCAAAATCAGAGGTTTCGGGTCGTTGTGTTATGGTTATCCGGGATATTCTGATTAAACTTTTGTCGTATTGATTTACGGACCTAGTTTTATCAGAATATTTGCTAAAAGAGCTTAAATGCCAAAACCGAAAGTTACCGAATTGAGGAACGTTATGTTTTTATTGGTCAAAGATCATAATTACATCGTATTGACTTACTGATGCAAATCAGTAGTTAATATCAGCCTCAACCTGGTATATATGCACATGTTACTCTGCTGCATTCGTTTGCTGACCTGTACACCTCTGTGCTATATAACTTGTAACTTTAACGGATAACTCTGGCATAATCACGCGTTACGACGAAGCTTTGTGCAATTACTTGATACGGGAGTACGTCGTGTGTGTGGGAACCACAATGTGTTAGTCTAATACACCTAACTCGTATCATTTTAAAGCATTGCGTAATAGTCTGCATGTGAGCTTATGTGGACCACAATATCAGCAATTGCCGTGTCACATACTGTTTCTAATGATAATATTAAACAAAAAGATCAACGCTGTGATCAGATTTCTCAAACAACTGATATGATCCTCTTACCGGACATCACAAAATGTTTACTGCTTTGTTTACTTTGATGCATTTTACTTTTATTATCAAAAAGATACAAAACCCAAAAAGATTTTAGGTGTGTTTTGATATAAATTTCAGAAAAATCAAAAGTTTTGCATTTCTGCTTTATTTTTAGATGACCGACGGTGTTTGATGGTCAATTTCTGAGATTTGATGAAACCATCTGGGCTTTGTATCATTCTAAAAGTGAAATTATGAGTTTTTGAGACTTAACGGATTGAAAAATGTTGAACGGGATTCGAATTCGTGATTTGGCAAAATTTTCAGATTTTTCCATTTCACATTCGCCCCTTAAATGGGTCGAATGTGGAAAAATCTCTACATTCGTGTGTTTTTAAACGGGCGAAGGTGGGTTTTAAACTAAAACATTTCACCTTCGGGTATCAAGTCTACATTCGTGCCATTAACTTGGGGCGAATGTGGATTTCACCCACATTCGTCCAACACAAACGGACGAATGTAGACACTATATAAGCCAGATATCAGGTTCGACCACCCATTCAGAACTTTTTCAAAAATTTTCACCTTAAAGAGACCTTGTTGCCTTGATTCCTTTTGCCTTCGATTATTAATCCTTGTTGATTCCTGATCATTTTAATCCAATTTTTACAGGTAATGGACACTTAAACAGATCAGAAATTGGGTTTATAGTTTACGAACCCTAGGGTTGTTCAACTGGACATTATTGGACTGAATTGATATATGTTTTTGTTAGGGATTCAATTAACATGTTTAGGATGGTTAATCGATTGTTCTTTGATTAAAACCCTAATTCCTTTTTGAAAACTGATAATAATTGATTGAAAATGCAAATTGATTATGGACGAGTGTTAGTCGGCCATGTTAGGACACATACAAATCAAAAACAGAAGCAAAAACATTGAAATGAAAATTTTTGAATTTTGGGTAAAACCATTTTTACATTCGTCCAAACTGAAACGGACGAATGTAGAAATTTGGGTCGAATATGACATGGTTTGGGCGAATGTGATTTCTAAACTGAGTATTTCCACATTCGTGCCATGAAAAACTGGGCGAATGTGGAAACTGGAAAAACCTAAAATTTTTAAAATTTGTCATTTTTGTGTTTTGACGTGTTTTCTGACTTTTGATGTGCAGATGGCTGAACAACCTGAAAATGTTGAGATACCAGTGGAGAATGTCGTACCAGATCCAGTACCAGAGGCTGAGAATGTTCCACAAGGATGGCCGTTCGAACCAACGCATAATTGCTGTGCGTATGTTGGCGATGTGGCGAAAAACACAGAGTTTTCTGGTATTGTGGAGTTTTTAAGGCGAAGCTGTATCATTCATGCCTTAGCCACACCTGCTATAATCTACAAAGACATTGTGGAGGACTTTTACAGGAATGCTAGATATGATTTCTGGGAAGATCAGACTATTATCAGAAGCAAGATTCAGGGTATGGAGATGTTTTTGACTGAAGCTGATATTAGAGAGGCATTATAGATAAAGACGAGTACTGATCCCAGAGAGCTTTCCTGGACTGAGCAGAGAGCTTGTTTTCTCAGGATGAAGTATAAGGGTCCTATCACTGATGGTTCGATGCATAAAGGAAAGTTAAGTGTGCAGTTCAAGTATTTCGCACACGTGATTATTCATGTATTTGGGTGTATGAGCGGTGGATATGATGTGATGAGAAAGAGCCTTAGTTCATTGATGGTTGCGTTAACACTTAACAAACCATTCAATGTATCTGGTATGATTCTGGATCACATGCTCGAGATGCTGAAAGGTTTGAAGAAGAAGCAGTTTATGTTATATCTGAGGTTTTTAATGATGATCTTTGACCACAAGTATCCTAATTTGAGGAAGGATCCGACTATGATTCTAGGTCAAGATCACATGAACATTAGAACACTTGCTAGAATGAAGGGTTATAAAGGTGTGCCAGACAATGAAAAGCCACCTCATAGGAGATGGTTTGGAGCTTTGGCTAATCAGGGTTACACTGATCCTGGTTTGAACAAAGCAAGGCACGATAATAGTGACTCGGATAATGATGATCCCTTAGTTTATGCTGATGCAAACACTAAGAGGAAAAGGCAAGTGGTTAATGCTGGAGCCAAAGGGAAGGGCAAGGCAAAGGTAGATCAGGGTAGTTCTAAGCAACAAGTTACTCGTAAGAAGACGACTGCAAAGAAAGGCACGAGTTTGGTTGATGAAGATTCGGTAGATTCAGAGGAAATAGAAGTTGATGAGCAGTGGGATTCGGAGGAAGAAAGAGTAAAGACCACCAAGCGTAAGGCCACTATGGTTGGTGAGTCTGAATCTTTGTACAAAACTGTTGAGGAAGTTTTACAGAAGAAGACAGTTAATGTTGATGAAGGTATGAGTGTGAATCTTGATGATCTTGAAGAAGGTTCGACTATGGTTGTGAATTTAAAGAAACCGAAACACAAGTCGATGGCAAAGAAGTCGAGTACTAAACAGTTGAGAGAAAAAGAGATTGCTCAGTTGCTTAAAGGCAAAAAGATACCTGACGCAGGTACATCATCTAAGCTATCTTCACCAGTGGCAAAGAAACAGAAGAAAAGCAAAGAGTCTGAAGCTGTAACAGTTGATGATTTTAATACTGCTTTGGATAACGTGTTGGAAATGTTTAAGAATCCTCAAAAGGAGAAGGCTAAAGAAGCTGAAACATCCAAGTCTTCAAAAGTTACTGTTTCGGATGATGTGATGAAACAGGTTAACAAAAGAATGGATGAAATGATGAAGATGATTGTAGCACAACAAGCTGAGATTAGCAAATTCAAGAAGAATTAGGAGAAAATGCTACAGATTGTTGTTGCATCCAAAACTAACCAAGATGAGATCGAAAAGAAAGTTAAGCAACTTGAAGAAGAAAATAAAGATCTTGAGGTTAAGTGCAACAGGAATCGTAGAATGATTAAGATTGTTAAAGCTGACAACAAAGAGCTTAAGACTGAAAACAAACGTCTAAGTGATTTGTTGGACAAGCTATATGGTGAAGCTCCTAAGCTGAAGGATGGAGAGGAGGATAAAGAAAGAGAAGAAGAACAGGTTGATTTCGAGCCTTCTGATGAAGAGAAAGAGGATAATGAGGAGGATGATGAATCGGAAGAGAGTTCTGATGATGAAGGTAAGAAAGATGACAAAGATGATGATGATGCGGAGGGATCAGGTAGTAAAGATGATGATAATGATGATGAGAGTGATGATGATGATGGAGGAGACGATATGAGTAAGTTTTCATTTGAGAAGAGAACGCCAAAGAAAGATGCTGGAGAGTCTAGTTCGAAGAAAAAGAAAGGAGGTGAGAATGTAGACTCAGATGAAAGCATTTTCTGGAATGAGAAAGTTAGATCGTTGACTGATGATGCGAAGAAAGTTTATAGAGATATGCTTGAGAGAAGAGAATGGACCATTGAGTTCACAGGAAAGTTTGCCGAAATCTTCCATACGGAAGACATGAGGTATGAACTTGAATATAATGATCCAGACTTGGAAGAAGGTGAAGTACCTACTGCTGTTGCTAAAGAGATTTTGGAGGGGATTGCACAGCGAGTAGGGAAATCATTAGAGGAGATTATGATGGATCAGTCGATTCCTGATATTCCTGAAAAGGATATTGGAGATCACTTTGATGATAAGCAGACACCTGAAATGGAGGAGATAGAAATTGAGGATATTACTCACGAGGAATATCCACAATATTTCAGGCAAAATGATGAGAATGTGGTTTTCCCAAACTTTACTGAGATACCAAACAGACTGGCTAGAAAGAAAGCATAGAAGAGAAGTGAGGAGTTTGTAGAAAAGGTGTTTGGTACTGATCAGCAGAAACCTTCAAATCAGAATGATGATTTGAAGACATTACTACAGAAGTTGAAAGAAACTGATGACAAACAACCAAAGCCTGAAGCTCAAGGTAGTTTTTACAGATATCACAACGAGAAGTTCAAAGGCAGAGCTCTTGGTTGGAAGTATTTGGGAAGATTGAAATGTTTGGCAGTCAAATGGGAATCAGAAATCTTGTACTTCTATAGATTTCATGATCTTTTAACTCTACCGTACTGGGCGGTCAGAGACATTTGCCGATTTCCTATGATTGGAGCTTCTGTGAATAACACGGCTGTTGGTTGGTTTGCAGATCGGTTGGTTTGGGAAAGCAGAACTAAATGGAATATGTTCAAGCCACAGTACTCTAGAAGGAAGGTTCATCGGGATGTTGATCCGAGAACAGGAAGAAAGAGGGTTACTTTGATATATAAAGCGCCTGAAGTAATGAAGAAAATTCCATTGATGCCTTTACCTCAACACTTCAGTGTTGACTTTATATTTTGGTACTATGATTGGAGGAAGGCAGAGGCGGTGATTGTGTTAAGAGACGGAAAGGATAAGTACAAACATGTCTATGTGTTTGATCCTATGTGGCTGATTAATTGCACGTTTGAAGATATCATCATGCTTTTCTACAATCCAATACATTGTGATCCCAATGATGCAGATCAGGCAAAGAAGTACCAGCAAGTTGTTGGAGTTTGCTTTGCTTATGACATAAACTCCGGAAGCAACTTGGATACTAAGCTGGGTAAGATGGTGAAGATGGCTGATGTGCCTAAGCCGGTGAAACGTAAGCTTGAGCCGGAAATGACTAAAGATCAGAAAAAGCAACTGAGAATCAAGATTCTGAACAAGATCATGGACGAAGAACGAAGACAATCCAATCAATAGTCGAGGGGGAGTTTGTAGATGCACGTTTTGCGACTAGTGATTGGATTAGAGTTTAACATGTGTTAGTATAAGTTTTTGTATGGCTGAATGTAGATTATATGGGCGAAGGTATATGTTTTTGGGCGAAGGTAGAAGAAGACTGGTCGAATGTGGAAGACAGCAGTTCAGAAGATCATATTCGTACCTTGTAGTGGGCGAATGTGGACATAGTCCACATTCGCACCATGAAAAGGGGCGAACCTGCAGTCTATATATATATATGTTTTGGTCATTTTCAAGTGAGTAAGAGTTTTAGAAAGTGTGTGTTGAGAGGTCAGGTTCAGGTCTAGATTGTGAATGTGTGTGTGATCATTAGATTAACGTGTGAATCAATTGTAAACAAGTTTTATTGAAGTTAATCTATGAAAAGGTGATTAAAATGATGTCTTACATGTTTTGATTTGGATATTATCATTTTGTTCATGTCTAGGGTTTCCGCACCTGGATTTGTGACTTGTATGATCATTACATCCTGTTTTAGCTAAATTTTTTAAACTACATGTATTTTTGCAAGTGCTTTAAGCTGTTGACAAAGTATGTTTTCTTCATTTTAATAGTTCATTAGTTTTTTGTGATTTGTTTCAAGGATGTTGTGTCTGTTACTGTCGACTCTTCCGTCGATGAAGCTTTAAAGGATTCTGGTACAAGCCCCAATGGAAAAAGAAGTGTTGAAAATGCTGATATTTTAAATGTTGGTGACCTATCCTCTACTGCCAAAAGAACCCGGAGGAGATTATCTAGGATTAAAAGTTATGTGGTTATGGAGTAACATGTTGTATGAAACTTTAGTAGAAAGTTTAATTTTTGTGAATGTTTAAAGTTGAATCATGTGTATGCGGTTTTAGGAGAAAATTTTAATACTTTGTAAGATGGTAATTAATTTCAAGTCATCACTTTTGGACTTGAAGTTTATTACTATGAATATTATCATTAGTTTTCGTCTAAAATATTTAGTGTTTTGTTTTTAAATAGTTAATTAAAGTAAATATTGTCAGATTAATTAGAGTCGAGATGTTTTTAACATTGATATTTTATAAAGTACATTACATCTGTTAGAAACTCCCAAAGTACCCTCGAGAAACAACTGTTAGCAAAACATCAGTTTATACAAAAGGTGGAAAGTAAATGTATGATAACAATTTATTATTGAAAGCTCTGTTGTTTCATTAAGTACGATGACTGAATTACAAGTTTTGCCCTTTATGCTTTACCTGATTATAAAGCAATGTCTTTTGCTTTTAAATTGACGAGTTTTGTACTTTATGTTCAAAAATCTTGCATGTTACGTCCTCTGACACTAAGCTAGTTAGATTTTAACTCTAGTACAAGGGTAAATTTGTTTTTTTTTTTTTACTATTATAGGGCCTATTTGTGTAAATAAGTTAAAGTTTTGGACAAAAAAAAGTATATTTTAAAAATTAATATAAACCCCCCTCTCTCTCTCTCATAATACCTGCCACCACCACAACCTACCACCATTACCTGTCGCCGGCACCACCATCACCACCACCTGTGTTCTCCAACTCAAATATATATAAACTCTTACCTTTCTCTCTCTCTCTCTCTCTCCCCTATCTCCCTATACCACCACTAGCAGCACCGACACCTGCCACTTCCTACAAACAACCACCCCATTCAATCATCCTAACCCAATAAAATCACCATCATCGTTCACCTTCTTCACCACCAAACCATCAGTTTTTATCTACGGGAAGGCGGTTACGGCTTTGAAAAAGGGTCATCTAACACTTGGTGGCTGGAAAGTCGTCCTCCTCTGCATCGCCTTTGTCTTCATCGTCGGATGTTTCTACTCCCCAATTGGGGAAGCAACGAAAGCAACATCAGAGACATGTTAAGGCTTTTTTTAGTTTATTGTTTTTTCTATTATATATATATATATTTGCAGTTAGTTTTGTTTTTATGTGGAATTATTTGGATGGTAGACTGGTGGTGGAGAGTGTTGGGTTCACAGGTTTCAAGGTAAAGATGATTATTATGGATTGGTGGTTCATAGCGGTGGTTTGGAGATGTGTTTATAATAGGGTTAAGGAAGATGGTAATGGTGTGGGGGTGGATGGTGGCAGATGATTGTATGGTGGTGGTATTGGCTGTAGCAGTTTGTGGTGAGGGTAGGAGTTTACCCTACGGAAAGAGAATAGAGAGAGACGGTGGTTGCTTATAGCGGCACCATGGTGGTGGCAGGTGGGAGAGGTGGTGTACAGTTAAGAGATGGGTGGCCTCTCTCTCTCTCTATCTCTCTCTGTCTCTCTCCATTTAACGGTTAAACTTAACTGGGTTAGTGTCAAAGGACAAAACGCGTAAAATTTTGAAACACAAAGTACATAACTTATCAATTTTGAACGTAAAGGACGTGCTTTGAAAGCTGATATAAACGTATAGGACAAAACTTGTAACTCATTCATCTTTTATTTTTATCCAATCTTTATCTATAAATAATAAACAACACATAATAAAACCAAATTTTCAATCTTAATGCACATTTGCATTAACATTACTTTTTCCATTACCACATAATATATGAACATGTGCGTTAGACCGAAAGACCTTAATGATATCAATATAAATGCACATATGCATTAACATTACTTTTATCAGTAGCAACTAAGTTATGCACGTGTGCATTAACATTCTTAATTCACATGTACATATCAAGAAATGGCACCTCTTTAAGATGCTTATGGTAAAACAGATAAAGAAAGAAAAAACATACCTAAATTAAATGCATAATTGTCACAACATCATACTTCAAACCTAATTCACCAAACACATATATGCAGACATTTCATCATCAAATACAAACCTAACTCACTAAACACAAAATCAGTACATCACTAAAACAACACCACTATGTAGCTGATGAATCGATCTATCCTAAATTTCAACGATGATAAACAATTTAACTAATCAAATTGTTGATGCACTTTCTGTGGACGTCACTGTCGAATAGACTAGGGTTGAGTCTTGTATTGTATTACATGAGATTGTGGTGATCCATAAGGGCATTTTATGGATCTGATGCATTTGTAAATATAGGCCAAAACACAAAGTTCAGGTTCGACCCTAGGTAAAGGGCAAATGTGGAAACATTCCACATTCGACCTATATAAAAGGGCGAATGTGGAAACATTCCACATTCGACCATCACTAAGGGGCGAAAGTGGCTTTGAGTGTTGGACTATATATAGCAATCTCATGTGTTGGTTTTCATTGGCAGATTTGAGTTTGTGCTTTGAATGCTCTCAAGGGGGAGGTCATGCCCGACCTCCCCCGGCTCCGAGATAGATGTTTATCCTACTGATGACAGTGTCTGTAACCGTTTCTGTAGTAATACGAATCTGTGATGACTTTGTTATCGTTAATTTTTGTCTCGTCTCGAATCTCCCGTCTGAAACCGAGTTGTTTATGTGTATTCGATCCATGAATTTGGTTCCTAACTGGCTTCTCAACTGGTATCAGAGCCGTGGTACCGATTTGAACGATCTAACAGTCGTTTGAATCAATCACAGCTCGTTTTCCTGTTTTTAGACGTTAAAATCAGATTTTGAATGAAAGGTTGAAACCCTAGATACCCTAGATTCTTAATCGAACCCGAAATCATGTGATTTCTCCATGTTTTTGTGAATTCGAGGGTTAGGTTTTCATTTCCGCACCTTTCTGAACAAGTTTCATCATCAAATTCAAAGAATTAGAGTGATTATGGACTGATTTGAAGAAAATATTGAACAAGAACACGTTTGTTCTGCACATTCGCCCCTTTAAGAAAAACGGGAGGGCGAATGTGGAATTCTACTGGGCGAACGTAGGATTTGATGGACGAACGTGGAGTGTAAATGGACGAATGTAGAACTTTTAGGGCGAAAGTGAGAATTTTCTACATTCGTACCTTATTACTGGGCGAATGTGGAATCCCAGTGGACTTTATCATTCATATTCTACATTCGGGTCCCTATTTTGGGCGAAATTGAAGTTACCAAGGGCGAACGTAGAATTTAGGGGTAAAAAAAATTTCGAAAATTTTCGAATGGCAATTTTTGAAGATTTTTGGGAGAATGGTGATGAGGTTTACCCAAATTGTTGAAGAATTGATGATGATGAAACGTTTTATTGTGGGGTAGTCATGAGAATCAACAGTATGATAATCAGATTCAAATGACTATTATGGGCCAGAAAACATAACAGTTATTTTTATTCCGCAAGATAAGAACAGTCAACCCAGTTCCAGTACGTTTGAAGGAACTTGTTCAAAGAGAGTTGTTATGAAGAAGGAAATCAAGTTTGAGATTTCAATGTTCTGAAAGTAATGAGGTATCCTAGTAGGAGTCATGTGGCACGTAGGTTCAACGAAAGTTTCAAGATCACAGTCCTGAAGAATTTCAAGAGCTATTGGTAGATATTGTTGGCCCCGCCGAAAACTTCAGTTTCTGAAGCATTTCAAGTCCTCAATAGTATTGGTAGTTCCCGCTGAAAACTTCTGATTGCTTGATCCACTCGTCTACGGCTTGTATTCTGTCGAACAGATGAAGTTACTCAAGAACATGAGTGATTGATCATACGGGATCTCAGAGAAACTTGATGAAGCATCAGTCAAGGGGGAGATTGTTGATGTAAGAATGTGTCTGATACTTCAACAATAACTGACTGAAGATGCTAGGTGTGTTTACTATCATCAGTAGGATAAACATCTATCTCAAATGAATATGCCCCATTCTTCTGTGCCACATAATCGATTCCTTCTCTGTAGCCTTCGATAGAAAACATGTCACTTGCCCCTGGGATGTCATCGCCTTAGACATATCAAGAATATAGAGATTGTTGATGCGAGGTGCCTTCAACATAACCCACTCTTTTGGAATTTCGAAGCCCGGTTTGAGAATGTAGCAAGATTTGTCATCAACATAAACAGTAAATTGTTTGTCACAGATTTGATTGACACTCAACAGATTATAATCGATCTGTTTCACATACGATATCCTCTCGAAACTCACAATACCATTACTCACGCTTCCTTCCATTGTGATATATCCTCCTTTGTTCCCGGCAAATGCAACATACCATCCATTTATGTTCTTCACATCAAATAGTAATGCTAAATCCCCTGTCATGTGGCCTGAAGCTCCACTATCAACAATCCAAAGACTGCTAATAGGGCCAGCTGAAACTCCCTGCACACATCAAGTAAAACTGTCAGTTCTTTCGGGGGACCCAAGCCTGTGTGGTCTTGGGTCTATGAATATCACTTTTCAAAGAATCATTTACTTCAACATTTGGTTTTGGATCAATCTTTTTAGGATCATTCAAAACTTTTTCAATCTTTTCATTAGATTTTGAAGTTGAGGCTCCCGGAGTACCATTTGATGTCCAAAATTGTCTGAACGTTTCAAAATACGAATCTGAGATTTTGGGGTCTCAGTCGTTTTCTTAACATCGTTCATAAATGAAACCTTCTTAGGTACCCTCTCTGATTTAACAGATTTAGGTCCAACATTTGACTTGACAATAGGTTTTTGTGAAACCCTTTGTCTATCAGCTGTTGTGTTCACTATTGGTTTTCTCCACGGTTTCTCCATGGCTATCCGGTTACGATGATCATAATGAAATGGACGATCATTCCTCTTTTGATAAAAATTGTTTTGGTTATAAAATTGTTCTATTTGAGGAACAAATCGTCTTTGTGGATAATAATGATTATCAACCGGTTTCCTCATGGATTGCCTAACTTCAACTTCGTGCCTTTTGTGCCTCACGTACGGGCAGTGAGCAAGTAAATGCCCTCTCCCCCGCACTTAAAGCATGCACGGTATTCTTCAAATACATTTTGAGCATTTGGCTGAGCATATGATCTGATAGGATATTGATCATTATACTGTCTACGCCTTAAACTCTCTGGAAGTCGACCCTTCGAGTAAGCTGGCTCATGAAAACCATTTGCTTTGTTTTTCGGTTTAATGAATTGGGTGACATGAACCTTTGGTTCTTTTGGAACATCCAAATACAGTTTCTTTAGAATTTCAGATGGAATTTCATTTGTTCTTTCATGTTACGGAAACCATATTGTGCTTTCTTGCCAAATTTTCTCGATTTTGGAATAGTTAGCAAACTTAATTGGATATTCCTCGTCAGAGATAATCTTATCGGATCCTTCCATCCGATAAAATACCTTGACTGGTTTGTCACTCATTTCAATGTAGGATTTGATGGACGAACGTGGAGTGTAAATGGACGAATGTAGAACTTTTAGGGCGAAAGTGAGAATTTTCTACATTCGTACCTGATTACTGGGCGAATGTGGAATCCCAGTGAACTTTATCATTCATATTCTACATTCGGGTCCCTATTTTGGGCGAAAGTGAAGTTACCAAGGGCGAACGTAGAATTTAGGGGTAAAAAATTTTCGAAAAATGGCAATTTTTGAAGATTTTCGGGAGAATGGTGATGAGGTTTACCCAAATTGTTGAAGAATTGATGATGATGATGAAACGTTTTATTGTGGGGTAGTCATGAGAATCAATAGTCTGATAATCAGATTCAAATGACTATTATGGGCCAGAAAATAGACAGAATTTATTCCGCATGATGAGAACAGTCAACCCAGTTCCTGTGCGATTGAAGGAACTTGTTCAAAAAGAGTTGTTATGAAGAAGGAAATCAAGTTTGAGATTTCAATGTTCTGAAAGTAATGAGGTATCCTAGTAGGAGTCATGTGGCACGTAGGTTCAACGAAAGTTTCAAGATCACAGTCCTGAGGAATTTCAAGAGCTATTAATAGAGGCCCGCCGAAAACTTCAGTTTCTGAAGCATTTCAAGTCCTCAATAGTATTGGTAGTTCCCGCTGAAAACTTCTGATTGCTTGATCCACTCGTCTACGGCTTGTATTCTGTCGAACAGATGAAGTTACTCAAGAACATGAGTGATTGATCATACGAGATCTCAGAGAAACTTGATGAAGCATCCGTCAAGGGGGAGATTGTTGATGTAACAATGTGTTTGATACTTCAACAATAACTGACTGAAGATGCTAGGTGTGTTTAGGATTCGCCAGCAACGTCCAAGGGGGAGATTGTTGATGCACTTTTTGTGGACGTCACTGTCGAATAGACTAGGGTTGAGTCTTGTATTGTATTACATGAGATTGTGGTGATCCATAAGGGCATTTTATGGATCTGACGCATTTGTAAATATAGGCCAAAACACAAAGTTCAGGTTCGACCCTAGGTAAAGGGCGAATGTGGATCACATTCCACATTCGACCTATACAAAAGGGTGAATGTGGAAACATTCCACATTCGACCTTCACTAAGGGGCGAAAGTGGCTTTGAGTGTTGGACTATATATAGCAATCTCATGTGTTGGTTTTCATTTGTAGATTTGAGTTTGTGCTTAGAATGCTCTCAAGGGGGAGGTCATGCCCGACCTCCCCCGGCCCCGAGATAGATGTTTATCCTACTGATGACAGTGTCTGTAACCGTTTCTGTAGTAATACGAATCTATGATGACTTTGTTATCGTTAATTTCTGTCTCGTCTCTAATCTCCCGTCTGAAACCGAGTTGTTTATGTGTATTCGATCCATGAATTTGGTTCCTAACTTGATTCTCACAAATTCACAAAACATACACATACACACACACAAAAAAAAATCATTAGCCACATTCTGTAACAAAATAATTATCCTAAAACTAACAAAAAAAATCTATATTGCTCTAAGTTCTTAATTATTTCATAAACTGTGGCAAATAATAATAAACAACATATTCTATCATAATTCCACCACATCGATTATCAATACAACTTCAAGAGCTCACGAATCACATTCAGTCAATTTATTTGACAATCAATCAAACAACAATGTAGATCTAAAAAAACAAAAATTATACAAATCACACAATAACACCTAAATCATTAGTAGCAGGTCAAGCCTGTGTAGACAGTCAAGTCAACCTAATTTCTCAACACCATTACCATCAGTAACAATCAAATCGATTAACATAATAACTTCAAGAGGTTACAAATCAACTTAACTGAAATCACATTCAAGACCTAACTAACAGGATATTGTATATCCAAAACTAAATTGGATATCTTCAAAATCATATAAATTAAATAATAATAATATTAATAATAATAACAACAGAAGTAACGACCTAATCGAACAACTGGAAGTTAGGTTAGTTATACCTTCTTCGTCGAGATCATTGTCTTTCTTCGCGTACTGAGACATTGTAGAGAGAGAGAGCATAATCGATTGAAAGGATGATTTAGATCTTGGTGTTCTATGTCGTTATAGAGAGAATATGCGAGCCCAACTACAGAGTTTGAAGTCCGTCTACATTATCTTAATATAATTGGGTTTTTTTAAAGAGTTAAATGTCAATTTCATCCCTAAGGTTTGGTTCAGTTTACTGCTTCAGTCCAAAATAGTTTTTTTTTTTTTTTTTGCAATGGAAACCCTGAGGTTTGGATTTTGGTGCTATTTTTGTCCATTTCACTAACTGGGTTTATTTTTATGTTAACTCGGGGGTATTGTAGTCATTCCACCTATTTATTTTTGTTTTTAATTTTTTTACTCTTTTTTTATACATAAACAAAAAACAAAAAAAATCTATATATACATAAAACACACATACAAACACCTCTCTAACACTACACCATCACCACCAGGGCTTTTGATCAGAGGATCAAAATGAGTATAAACCCAAAATAAACTTATGGTTTAGAAGGCTAATGGGAGGAAAAAAGAGACGATCATAACCAGCTTCTTCAGCCGTCATCATCAACATAGTCAATACCATTACCACAACTATCTCCAACCATTCTCATCATCATCCACCATCGAATCTTAAGACTATCATGCCTACCATAACAGTAACATCACCAACTCCTTCTTATGTAACCATTGCACACTCCACTGATACCAATAATCCATCGAGACCACCACCACCAATCGTATGTAAACTCAACATCACCACCATGGCTTTATCAGGATGTATTCAAAGGAAGAAGAGGAGTTAATTTGGGGATTTTACCTCTACAATCAGATCCGACCCGACCGGACACTGTGTTCGTTAATTCCTCTACTCCGCCTCTTTCTCTCTCTCTCTCTCTCTCTGTCTCTTTCCTCTGCTTCTCTCTCTCCTCTTTGATCTCCCCTCTCCCTTTCTCTCTCTCTAGCTCTTATAAGATGAAATGAGTTATTTCTTGGTTTGTTGTTCAGTTGTAAGGTTGCCAAAGATCCACCGTCTCCTTCCTCTCTCTAACTCGCTATCTCTCTCTCTCTTTCTAACCTTATGCTTCCTAAAAACGTGCATGTGTGTGAGATGAGAGAGAGTGAGGGTTGTGGGGTGGCTTCGTTAATGGGTAGCGGTCAAAGAGAGATAGAGGAGAGAGAGAGATAGAAGGGTTGAGATGTGGATGGGGAAGATGAAGATGACAATATATTTATGATTAAAATAATCATAGACGAAATGTCCAAATTGCCCCTCATTTAACTATGTAAAATGACAAAAAAATGCCCTTGACTTAATGTCACTTTCTAAAGCAGTTAGTTAAATGGACGAAAACAGGACTAAAATCCAAACTCCAGGAGTTCCATTGCAAAAAAAGAAAAAGAAAAAAAGAAAACATTTTTGGACTAAAGCAGCAAAATGGACCAAACTTCAGGGCCGAAATTAGCATTTCACTCTTTTTTAAATCTAACTATATATTTACAATAATGTCCTATGTTTATATTGGTTCCTTGGTTCTCTCCCTAAGGCTGGTTAAGGGTTGGTTCTCGCATGATCTTACCCATAGAACTTGTAACGCCCCAAAAACCTGTTTCGCTTAATTACGCCATTAGGCGTGATTAGCAAACAATAAAACGGAGTTTAAACGATAAGAACATGGGTTATGTTCCAATATGGAGATAGCCTAATTAATAATATTATTTTATATAAATGAATATAAGGTAGTAGAAACTAGATGATTAGTTAGTTTCTATATAAAAATGACATTGTGATAACTTGAGGGACCATTGTTGATAACTAGCCAAACATGAAGTGTTAATGGTTGAAAAGGGTGTGAACACACACAAGTGTGTGTGTGTTGTGTCAAAATACAGAGAAGAGAAAATGGGGATACTCTTCCCAAACCCTAAAACAACCTTAAATCCCTAAAATTGAAGAAATTGATGCAAGAGATTGAGGCAAGAAGGTGAAGGGTGTGTTCTAGAGGGTTAATCTTCAAGGATTAAGCTTTTGGTTTGGTCTTGTCAAGCTAGGTGGAGCTTGGATGGGATAAAACCAACAAAGCAAACGGAACATGGAATGCATAAGGGAGGCCAAGGTAAGTGACTTATCTTACATAAGTCTCTTAGCAACTAAATGATAGTGCAAACACATAAAAAATATGGATTCAATGTTGTTAGTAAAGAACCGACAATCTATGCATAATAAAGGATAAGGAATATGGGATTCTAGCTTGTATTGGGTTAGAATCGCCAAAATTAGAAGAAAATGGCTAAGTCCGTGTCGGGATTCCTAAATAGATAATGAGTGTTTTATAATGGGTCAAGTGAGGTTTATATCACTTGAGCCCAAGATTTGAAATGTAAAGATTGAGTGTTTGAAAGATAAGACAAACGAGTCAAAAGATGGTGTGAACATCAATCGAATTCGGTACTTAATGCTTTCATATTAAGCATTAGAATCTGAAAAGGGTAGACGGGCCAAATGGTGATGTGACACCATTTGGATCCCGGGCTATTAATGTGTGTGAATTGAGATTTTTACACAGGTTGTTAAATTGGAAGAAAGGGGCACTTGATGCCAAGGAGTCATATAAATGCATTGATAAGCATGTAATGGGTCGACACTACCGGGTAAGTCAGTAGTGTAAAATAGGACCATGGGCAAGTAAATGTGGATGGAAAACACCCACATGAAGTGTGGTGCCAAATCGGTGAGTCGTTTTCTATAAACGTGTCTAATGCGTGCTAATGCGCTTAGATGTGATTTAAAATATGGAATTCATGAAATTGGTAAAACACTAAGTCCGCAAAGGCTTAGAGGTTTTCAAACATGTTAATGAGTCAAAAATAGTGAGTGGTAAGCAAGTGGTGTCGCCCACGGGTGACTAACATAGAATCTAGACCTCTAAGGGTAGTTTGGGAATTTCGAAGATTTACTAAAGGCTAAATCTATAAACCGGGTCATATTTCAACAAACCGGACAATGTTTTAGTTTAACAAGTGTCCAATGGGTTTGACAATATGATTGATATGCTTTTTGAATGGTTAAATAAGGTTTTGTAAAACCTAAGACCTTAACGGGTCAAACGGTTAAAACCTAACTAAGTGGATTATAATGGGTCAAAACCGAAAAGGGAAATATATATATCTTGATATAACTTATCGATGCAGGTCTAAAATAATATTGGGTAAGTCCCGGATGTCTAAAAACGCCCACAGAGAAGGGTTGGGCTTGGGAAGGCATAAATATTTCATGCCTTAATAAAGTTGCAGCCCGGGCGGGTCACATTCTGACCCGGGCGGGTCAAAGTTCGGAGTTTTTAAATTAGCAGGTCGCCCGGGCGGGTCACATGCTGACCCGGGCGGGTCGAAGTTCGGAGTTTTAAATCAGCAGATTAACCCGGGCGGGTCACATTCTGACCCAGGCGGGTCGCGACAGACAATCTGATTTTTAAAAATTCGTATAAAATCATAGAAAAATCGTTAGGAGGTGTTCTTTATATGCCTGGAAAGGTATTTGAACGAAGAACATTTCTTATTTTAAAGACGAAGTCAGATTATGAGTTTTAAAATGGGTAAATGCGACCTAAACAACTACTGCGCAAAAGTGCAGCAGTTTATTTTCTTGATATGGGGCCGTTTGGCCTGGTTCGTTCCGTTTCGACACGCAACGACATTTCTAATATAGTAAATGCAGTATTTGTAAACCCCACTAACCATTACTTGTGTAATGGTGCAAGGTACACGTTCGGTAGGAGCTCCGGAGCACGGATCAAGTCAAGAGGAGAGTCGAACACACCCGATCACTTATACGCTTCCGCAATAAATTGTCGTTTAAAGCACAAACCGTAGTATAGGTTTGTGATATCCAAAAGAAAAAAAAATAATAAAGTTGAAGGTCTCTATCAAATCAAAGTCTTTAAAATGGATTGTAGTTATAAAGGTAAAAAATTTAATTGGTCGTGATTTTTATTAAGGCCAAAACTCGTAAGTTTTAGCGTTAATTACGTGTTTACGGGTTAGGGTCTTACAAGTGGTATCAGAGCCATTGGTTTGAGGGATCCGAATGTCAAGAAGGATACTTGGACTCAAACTGTGCGCTCTAAGTGTTAGAGGGTGTTCGGTTCAAGACTTGGTCGCGTAAATCCGGTAAGTTACTTTCATTGTAACTAAGAAGATATAGAAATAGAGTTGGGATAAATAGCACCTAAGGGTAATTGTGTAACAACACGTTGTCCGAAGGGAATTAGTAGATGATCATTATGGCAACCAAAGGTTAGCCGAAGATCAAAATAGTTAACGAGAAAATGGTGCTGATAAGCATAATAGGAATGCTCTGTATTGCATACGGGCATACACTAAAATTGATATGATTAATGTTTATAAATTGTTGCAGAGATTGAGTACCGCATCAAAGGATGGTGAAAGAATGGATAAATCCATCAAGAGTAATGAATGAAGAGTCAATAGCATGGCCATAAGGCATGTGCAAAAATGACTCGAACAAAAAAAATGATGAAGAAGGATGATTAATTGGTAATGAAAAATTACCAAAGGCGAGTATGCCATGGAAGCATGCTCCTAAATAAGGTACGAATATTAATGTAGATAATATTCACATATTGAATGTTGTTCCTTGCAAGGAACTAAGATTTGGGAGAGATCGGGATGGTATACCTATCTCGGGCGAAATCCCCAAGATAAAATTGTTGAGAATAGATAACTACGTGTTACTATAAAGAATAGCAGATGCATAAAATAAGCCTTGAATATGGGAATTTGAAAATGAGATACTCAAATAAAGAGTTTCAATGAAAACTATAAGCCGAATGAGCTACAGCCACGTGTAGACATGTAATGAAAATATAGAAAGGGTGATTACACCCCAAAACAATTTGGAAGAATTTTGTAAGGAAAAGATCCACGTTTTTTAAGTAACAAAAATTAGAGTCTTTTACTAAATAAAAGATGAGCACCGAAAGGATTTGTTACCTGGAATGAATCGTGACAATCGAGGTAAGATCACGCGCGTCATGTGTGGATTACTTACCCTGGCCAGGTAAGTGTTAAACACATGATATCGTGGGCTTTCTTTGATTTACACGCATACCATCCATCTAGCAAATACTAGGTCGGTGGGGGGAAAGGGTGATAAACGAGTCAAACGGGTCACCTATAAGGGGCGGATGACCCTAAAGCTAAATGCTGAATGAAATGGTTACACGTGGAGTCTAAGTGCTCACGTGGAAAACCTTAAAGCTGAATATTGAATAGAAGTGGTTGCACATGAAGTCTAAGTGCTCATGTCGACAAATCTTAAAGTCGAATACTGAATTAAAATGGTTACACATGCAGTCTAAGTACTCATGTGGGAACTTAAAGCTGAATATCAAAATGAAATATTTACACATGAAATCTAAGTGCTCGTGTAGGGACCTTGAATCTGAATACTGAAATAAAAAAAGGATACATGTGGAGTCTAAGTACACACGTGAAAACCCTCAAGCTGACTTATGATTGATGATTTAGAAAAATTTCATAAAGAAAGAAAGAACATGGTTACTTTTAGAAATAAAAGATAGATGACGTGCACACTATTGTGATTCTTAGGACCACCATAGTAATACTGAATATAAAGACCGAAGTGCAAAAGATTTTGTGAACTGTAGAGAATAATAGAAAATTGAAAGAAAGTGATCATGATTAATAATGCTGAGAAGTAGAAAGAAATTGATCATGATCTTGTGATCATGATTAGTAATGCTGAAAATTAGAAAGAAATTGATTATGATCTTGTGATCATGATTAGAAAAGCTGAAAAATAGAAAGAAATTGATCATGATCTTGTGATCATGATTATTAATGCTGAAAATAGAATGAAATTGAATATGATCTTGCGATCATTATTAGCGAAGCTGGAAAAAAATGAAATTGATAATGATCTTGCGATCATGATTAGCGAAGCTGAAAAATAGAATGAAAATGATCATGACCTTATAATCATGATTAGTAAAGCTGAGAATAGAAGGGATATGACCATGATCTTATGATCATGATTAAAAAAAAAAAGAGGTTGAAAGTAGAAAAGAAATGATCATGATCCTGTGGTCGTGATTGGTAAAGCCAAGGATGGAGAGAAAATGATAATAATCTTATGATCATAGTTAGTAAGGTTGAAAAAAAAAACGATCATGGTATTAAGACTATGGTTGTTCAAATCAAAAATAGAAGAGAAAGGAAAATTGCTAAGTTGCGGGAGTCAGGTATGACTATCACGCTAAATAAAAAAAATGTGTGTTGATAATTGCCTATACATATGTTAGTATATATGTGTATAGTAATTATAGAAGTAGGGGTAAATTGACGCCCTACTAGAATATGTGTGGATATACTATACCTAATATTTACATCTTTGAGATATTAATAAACGGGAATTATGGGTCGTTGGACATGGAAAACCGACCTTATATAGATTGGTAGGTTGGGAAAACGATCTTATGATCTAAATGCCTACGGGAAAGATAGCTAAAGAAAGTAGTATTATGGAAAATTTAAATAGGATGCTATGAAATGAAATAGCCCCAAGGTAAAAGAGAATGATCATGTAGTAATGGGAAGAATTAGATGGATAGAATAAAATGATGTCTATGTACATAAAAGAGTCGAGGGACTCGAGGTTAAGCAGAATAAGAAATTCATGAATGCAAATAAAAAGGGGTCGTGAACCCTAAACGTGGGTTACTATCTGTAGGGTAGTGGACCAAATTGAGTTAGTCAGGACGACGTTTAAAAGATGGTTAAAATAAAATTCTTGGGCGTAATGCCAAGGAATAAAAAACCAAGGTTTCGAGGACGAAACTTCTTTAAGGGGGGTAGACTTGTAACGCCCCAAAAACCTGTTTCGCTTAATTACGCCATTAGGCGTGATTAGCAAACAATAAAACGGAGTTTAAACGATAAGAACATGGGTTATGTTCCAATATGGAGATAGCCTAATTAATAATATTATTTTATATAAATGAATATAAGGTAGTAGAAACTAGATGATTAGTTAGTTTCTATATAAAAATGACATTGTGATAACTTGAGGGACCATTGTTGATAACTAGCCAAACATGAAGTGTTAATGGTTGAAAAGGGTGTGAACACACACAAGTGTGTGTGTGTTGTGTCAAAATACAGAGAAGAGAAAATGGGGATACTCTTCCCAAACCCTAAAACAACCTTAAATCCCTAAAATTGAAGAAATTGATGCAAGAGATTGAGGCAAGAAGGTGAAGGGTGTGTTCTAGAGGGTTAATCTTCAAGGATTAAGCTTTTGGTTTGGTCTTGTCAAGCTAGGTGGAGCTTGGATGGGATAAAACCAACAAAGCAAACGGAACATGGAATGCATAAGGGAGGCCAAGGTAAGTGACTTATCTTACATAAGTCTCTTAGCAACTAAATGATAGTGCAAACACATAAAAAATATGGATTCAATGTTGTTAGTAAAGAACCGACAATCTATGCATAATAAAGGATAAGGAATATGGGATTCTAGCTTGTATTGGGTTAGAATCGCCAAAATTAGAAGAAAATGGCTAAGTCCGTGTCGGGATTCCTAAATAGATAATGAGTGTTTTATAATGGGTCAAGTGAGGTTTATATCACTTGAGCCCAAGATTTGAAATGTAAAGATTGAGTGTTTGAAAGATAAGACAAACGAGTCAAAAGATGGTGTGAACATCAATCGAATTCGGTACTTAATGCTTTCATATTAAGCATTAGAATCTGAAAAGGGTAGACGGGCCAAATGGTGATGTGACACCATTTGGATCCCGGGCTATTAATGTGTGTGAATTGAGATTTTTACACAGGTTGTTAAATTGGAAGAAAGGGGCACTTGATGCCAAGGAGTCATATAAATGCGTTGATAAGCATGTAATGGGTCGACACTACCGGGTAAGTCAGTAGTGTAAAATAGGACCATGGGCAAGTAAATGTGGATGGAAAACACCCACATGAAGTGTGGTGCCAAATCGGTGAGTCGTTTTCTATAAACGTGTCTAATGCGTGCTAATGCGCTTAGATGTGATTTAAAATATGGAATTCATGAAATTGGTAAAACACTAAGTCCGCAAAGGCTTAGAGGTTTTCAAACATGTTAATGAGTCAAAAATAGTGAGTGGTAAGCAAGTGGTGTCGCCCACGGGTGACTAACATAGAATCTAGACCTCTAAGGGTAGTTTGGGAATTTCGAAGATTTACTAAAGGCTAAATCTATAAACCGGGTCATATTTCAACAAACCGGACAATGTTTTAGTTTAACAAGTGTCCAATGGGTTTGACAATATGATTGATATGCTTTTTGAATGGTTAAATAAGGTTTTGTAAAACCTAAGACCTTAACGGGTCAAACGGTTAAAACCTAACTAAGTGGATTATAATGGGTCAAAACCGAAAAGGGAAATATATATATCTTGATATAACTTATCGATGCAGGTCTAAAATAATATTGGGTAAGTCCCGGATGTCTAAAAACGCCCATAGAGAAGGGTTGGGCTTGGGAAGGCATAAATATTTCATGCCTTAATAAAGTTGCAGCCCGGGCGGGTCACATTCTGACCCGGGCGGGTCAAAGTTCGGAGTTTTTAAATTAGCAGGTCGCCCGGGCGGGTCACATGCTGACCCGGGCGGGTCGAAGTTCGGAGTTTTAAATCAGCAGATTAACCCGGGCGGGTCACATTCTGACCCAGGCGGGTCGCGACAGACAATCTGATTTTTAAAAATTCGTATAAAATCATAGAAAAATCGTTAGGAGGTGTTCTTTATATGCCTGGAAAGGTATTTGAACGAAGAACATTTCTTATTTTAAAGACGAAGTCAGATTATGAGTTTTAAAATGGGTAAATGCGACCTAAACAACTGCTGCGCAAAAGTGCAGCAGTTTATTTTCTTGATATGGGGCCGTTTGGCCTGGTTCGTTCCGTTTCGACACGCAACGACATTTCTAATATAGTAAATGCAGTATTTGTAAACCCCACTAACCATTACTTGTGTAATGGTGCAAGGTACACGTTCGGTAGGAGCTCCGGAGCACGGATCAAGTCAAGAGGAGAGTCGAACACACCCGATCACTTATACGCTTCCGCAATAAATTGTCGTTTAAAGCACAAACCGTAGTATAGGTTTGTGATATCCAAAAGAAAAAAAATAATAAAGTTGAAGGTCTCTATCAAATCAAAGTCTTTAAAATGGATTGTAGTTATAAAGGTAAAAAATTTAATTGGTCGTGATTTTTATTAAGGCCAAAACTCGTAAGTTTTAGCGTTAATTACGTGTTTACGGGTTAGGGTCTTACAGAACTATAGAGTTCACATAAATTAAAGAGTCAAAATTTGTTTAGATCAAGTTACCCCTGTTTAATTTTTGTAATCTTTTTTATTGATTGAATGACATTTTACCAACATTCTATACATAGCCATATGTTCATACCGTGGGACTGATGACTGATCATAATCAGCAAGGTGATTTAGCATCCACAAAAATCTATGTGATCGGACCAAGAGAAGGAAGAAGCAAGGGACAACAGGACTAGTCTTTGAATCCATGTAATGAAGCAAGAATATTAACAAAGAATAACGCATGAACATAGAAAGTTTAAGCAAGAAAGTTCAATATATATTAGCTAGCTATAAAAACATCAAGTTCTGCAAGAAACTGAACCATCAAGTTAAGTGCGTGCAACACGAAAGTAAGCAAGTCTAGAAACAAGTTAAGCAAGAACAAAACAAGGAAAATAATCCAACACGTCACGTTGATAAGAACCAATAACTAAGCAAGTAATTAGCAAGAAAATCAAGTGAAAAGCAAGATAACAAGAAAAGAAAGTAATAAATTAGTAAACAAGAAAGAGAACAAATAGCAAAGAAGCATTAGGAACAAACATGAAGCAAGAAAAAGCATGTAGAAAGAAGCATGATCAAGAACTTGTGTGGAGAGCAAGGAAAAACCGAATCGGGAAGAAGCTCCTAATTAGATTTATTGTGGAGAATGCAAGTTTTAATCTTAATTGAATCGTTTTCTAAAGAAAGGATAGTTGAAAAAGTGTTTCATAAAAGGATCAAAAGTTTTACTCTAGTTTGTTTTTCGTTTAATATGGTATGGCGCCTATTTAGTTTATAGTCTAATATATTTTTTTTGAACAACCAAACGAAATCTTTTATTCAATTCACCAAAATGTTTTACCAATACAATCACCCTAAAACCTTTCTAGCTAGTAGCTAACTAGGCCCATCAAAGAAACATACAAAACAAACTTACAAAACACACAGAAAAACCGATCAGCCGATTTAAACCAAAGCCACCGCTTACATAATACAATGGCGTAAATAGCTTCTTTTTTCTTACGAACCATATTCAGCCCCATACATATCTCGATCAGCTGTGCTAAAGATACTGCATCACCCGGCAGACCGACCTTGACCCATTGACTGATGTTCCACCAAATCACCCTTGCCCAAATACACTCGATAAAGATATGATCCACCGTCTCGGGTTGCAGAGCACACCTACTACACAACCCATTTCCCACTTAAATATCTCTCCACGATAACGTTTCGTTGTCGGTATGCAAATATCCACCGCCCTCCATACGAAACAGTTTACCTTTGGAGTCGCTTTCCTGCACCATTCGAACCTTTTTCGGCTGTTCCCATTCGACGCAGCATAACTCAAAGCCCCTCTCACCACTTTGACCGAATAGTCTTTCACAGCTGCAATATCAACCCACCTCCATTTGTCATCTGCATCAGATACTGTAACCGAACCCAACAACCCCTGTAAAAACGTCCACTGCTGCATTTCGACTCCAATGGAAGGCAGCCTTTTCCACTTCAGGTCCCATGACACCACCCCGTCAACGCGCTTGAGACATTCAGACACTTTAACTCTCTTTTTGTTGCATAGTAAAAATAGATTCGGACACTGATTCCTGATTCTATCCCCACAGCACCAATTTTCATCCCAAAACCCAACCGTATTTCCTTTCCCAATTTCACATTTGAACCTTGTCTCGATTTTTATTCCTCTTTTATCGAACTCCTTCTTTAGAGACCCGATTGTATCCCAAGTTCCTGGAATGGACTTTTTGCAAGGAACGAAACCATATTTTGTGCTACCCCCGTTTATTGCTTTAACAACTCTACACCATAACTGATCCACCCGATTTTATAGCGCCACCACCACTTGGTGAGTAGTGCCATATTGAGGTCTTCAATACTTGCAACCCCAAGACCCCTAAACCATTTAGGCTTAAGTATTTTATCCCACGCTACCCACTTGATCTTACTATTAGCCGATGAGCCGCCCCTTAATAATTTCCTCCGCAGGCCTTTCAATACTTTTATCACCCCCTTTGGCGCCTTGAATAATGAAAAATAGTAATTTGGTAGAGAGCCTAACACTGATTTTACCAAAACCATTCTTCCTGCGAATGATAATGATCTCGCCTTCCATGATGATAGCTTACATTGGAGTTTATCGATCACTAATTTCCAACTTCTTATAAGTTTCATATTATCTCCAACCGGAAGACCAAGATGAACGAATGGCAAGTTACCCCTTTTACAATTTAAAATCGCAACCATCAAATCCATAGCTTCATCCTCCACATTCACTCCATAGATCACACTTTTCATTAAGTTCACCTTTAGACCTGAGGCTAGAGAAAAACCACGCAGCAGATGCTTTAAATTCTGCACATTTGTCTCCGACCACGCACCAATAAATAATGCATCATCTGCATAAAGGAGATGTGATACCGTCGGACCATCTTTCGGAAGTTTCACACCCGAAAACGACCCATTCTCTACCGCATTTGTCATCAACGCATGAAGCGCCTCCATGAAAATCGTGAATAGAATGGCAAAAGTGGGCCGCCTTGTCTAAGGCCCCGCTTCACTTGGAACTCGTCCGTAGGTGAACCGTTTATTAGGACCGACGCTTTCCTGGTGACCAATAAACCCATCATCCAATTCTTCCATTTTGAGGGAAAGCCCATGTGGTGCATTATGTTCAAAAGAAACTTCCAAGAGACGCAATCATATGCCTTCTCGAAATCCGCTTTAAATAGTAATGCTTCGTATTTGACTTTTTTAGCCCACGACACCACTTCATTTGCTATAAGTTGCCCATCAAAGATATTCCTCCCCGCAATAAAAGCCGATTGTTCGAATGAGATGATGCTGTCAAGAACTTTTTTTAGCCTAGTCACCAATATTTTTGATATCGTCTTGCAAATTGCCCCGATCAAGGAAATCGGCCTAAATTCAGAGAGTAACAGTGGGTCTTGGCCTTTGGTATTAATGCAATAAAAGATGAGTTGCAAGATGTGTGTAAGGACACGTGAGTGTAGAATTCATTCATTACCTCCACCACTAGCGCCTCCATTTTCCCCCAAAATTTCTTCACAAAGCCAAACGAGAACCCATCCGGGCCTGGTGATTTATTCTCCCCGCACTCCCATATTGCTTCACGAATTTCGTTGGATGTAATCGGTTGGATTAAACTTTTAGCATCCACTCGAGAGAGTCTCTTAAAACCAACCCCGGACATTCGAGGTCTCGACAGCATTGGTTCATCAAACTTTTCTTTAAATGCTTCAAATACCTTTGCTTTTATCACTTCCATGTCCGTACACCACGATCCTTCAATAACTAAACCGTCCACCTTATTCCTTGCCTTTCTACTGTTGATTACCCCATGGAAAAAAGCGGAGTTTTCGTCACCCTTCATTATCCAATCCAGTTTAGATCTTTGTTTAAAGTCTTTTAAGCGTTCCCACTCCCATTTCCTTACCCTAAGTTTCGCATCTTTCCACACCAATAATTCCCCGTCGCTTAATGTTCTGTTTTTGGCTATGGCATCAAGATTTCTAATGCTTTCTTTCGCCTGCTTTACTTCAGCCACTTCACCCTCCATAAGTTCTGACCTCCACCCTTTTATTAAAATCTTTGTTGCTTTCAATTTTGGTAACAAAACAATGTCTTTTCTACCAGCCGACACCTCCGTATTCATACCCTTATTAACCACATCTTCTAAACCCGGCTTTCAAATCCATGAATTAAAGAATCGGACAGGCCGCGGTCCTGTATTTGCACCCGAACATGATAGCACTACCGCTGAATGATCAGATACGTCACGGTCTAACGCAGTCAACTTTGCATCCGGCCACCTAGACATAAAGTTGTCGCACCCGAAAACCCTGTCTAACTTACTTAACTTGGATCCGTCTGCCGACATATATGTGTATTTTCTGCCCCCTATATTATACTCCACCAAGCCTACATCCGCTATAAAGTTGTTGAAAGACAGGGCATTAGCAGCAACGAAATTCGAGTTCAATCTTTCTTCCCCATATCTTACTTCGTTGAAATCCCCCGGCATAATCCATATACCCCTGAATTGTGCCTTTATTACTTTGATTTCCTCCCACAATTCTCTTCGCCTAACCGGTTCCGAGGGAGCATAAACATTCATAACTAACACCCTTTCTGTTACGCCCATTAAATCCCCTCCAATCAATGCAAAATTTTGCCCGGATCTTAACACCTCAGCTTTAAAGATGGATGAGTTCCATATGGAAATAATACCCCCTGATTTCCCGTTTGCATTCACCACTGCAGATTCGTGACTCGACCCATCCTATGATCTATCCACTTGAAATTCGGACATAGCTTCCATTTGAATCTCTTGTATACCAATAAACGATAAATTAAAAGAGCGTTTGATACCTCTAACTTTCTCCGACTTGCCACCTCCCCTAGCGCCTTTAATATTGAAGGTTAGAAAATTCATTTTGACTTCCTAGGCACCCTTTCATCTTCAATTGTTCTTCCGAGCTCACTTTCGAACCCACCTAGATCCAACCCAGCTTTCACACCGACCCCGATAGTCTTAGATATTTCCTCCTCATTCCCAACTTCATTTTGCTCATTCTTTATGTCCTCCGGTTTGTCATTAGGTTGTTGAAACTCAGTGTCGGAATCTTCCACCCAATCGATTTTGATATCGTCGTCGACCCCCCCCCCCCCCCCCCCCACCTCATTTGAGCTAGAAAACTTCATTAGGTTCCATAATAATCGGCTGAGAAAAACTCGTCCTTCTTCGTTTTTTCTTTTTCCCTCTAGATCCAGCTGAGTCACCTGTACCTTCGTGTGTTTTTGAATTTAGATCCGGAACCTTTGCTTTGACCTTGTGTTTTATTCTTCCAAACTTAACGCCATTCAACAAGCCCCTTTTCCTTTTAGTTTTGGGCCCCTCCTTTTTAAAACAGTTAGCCCACATATTAAATAAAGTTGGATCTGCTTGGGTCGGCCCACTATCCTTTTCCAATTGTATAGGTTAAGTCGATGTGGTCCACCTCAACACCCAATACTGGTTCAAAAAACGAAGGGTTTTTGTCTGGTTCCACCAAAAAATAGCCATGCACTTTATCTTGAAATTCGTGTGAACCTTCCCCATGCATCAACGACCCACCGACTTCCTTTAACCCCTGCTCTTCCATCGGAACTTCCTGCTCCACCACATTCTGGTCAGAACCCACCACATCAACCACCATAGGAGAAGTCTCCACCCTTGGCTCTGATTGAGTCTGATCAACATCTGATCCGATAACCACCAACTTATCGTTTATGAAATCAGGGACCCATCTACCAGTGCCTTCAGTTACCCAGCAATGGAACACTTCGTTACGCCGTTTTATGATGATTTCCTCATCAATTTTCTTTCAATGCTTTGTTGATACACCTACTAGGTAAACCCCAGACATGTTGGTGTCAGCCATCCCTTTCTCAGCCTGCCTGACAATATCACCGTATGTAACCGCAATCTTTTCGACATTTTCTTCCGATCGGAGTATCAGTGGTAAACCCGTAATCTCTAACCAAGTTAGTCTCTCGTAATCAAGGATCTGCCCATGCCATCCGCATACCGATTCCAGCCATTCCCCCCACTTGTCTGCCACGGACATGAACTCAGACACCTTATCTGCTGAGGACAGAAGTATCAACACTTTTAATCCGCCCAAGTAACGAACCTCCATTCTCAACCCCTTAATTTCTTTAAGACTCGTCACCAAGTTGCACAGGCGATAGTAGTTTTTAACCACCGCCACCACCGCCTTGTCTATCCATGCCTCCGGACCCTCGGCCACCTTATCATTGGAAGCATTTCAGACCAAACTCAGTTATGTCCTCCTTTTCCCCCATCAGAGTTGCCTTGTAAGATTGGAACGTATGATCATTCCTCTTAACATTATTCTCCTCTCGAATCTTATTTGACTGGCACTCAGAGGGTGTTTGGGATTGAGTTTCAAAACAACTTATTGACTTATTGGCTTTTTCAAGAAGCCAATAAGTTAAGAAGCTGTATGTGTAGCCCAAAACTACTTTCTGTTTTGACTTTTGGCTTTTAAGGATGGAAAAGTTGTTTTTGAGAAGTTAGAAATCCTGGCTTTTGGCTTTTGGAAAAAAAATTACAAATCTACCACCCATACAACCAATATTCACAATAAGTTAAGCAGAACACTTAAAAAAACAATCTATTGACTTTTTGACGTTTCTCATCGCAAAAGCTAATCCAAACACTTTTTTAAAACTGTAATAAACCAATAAGCACTTCTGATCAAAAGCAATTTCGCATTTCCAAACTCAATCTCATTGCTGCTGATAACAGGCCCTCTCCTGATATTATCCTCTACAGGCCCTACCCTGGTTCCGCTGCCGCCTATGTGTCTGCTGTCTTCTTTACTGAACCTGGCAACTCGAACAAACACCTTTCTTCCCCACCCATTCTGGTTATTTAACGCCTTCATGAGTTTGTCAACATCTTTGATATTTGTAAATCTCACGAAGGCAAATATCTTCCCAAATTTATCTTTCTTTCGAGCAACTTGTGCATCAGTCACTTGTCCGCACCTCCCATATACCTCCTTAAGATCTTTAGAAGTAACCCGATCCGGTAGATTAGAAATGAAAAATGACGTTGTCTGGCGCTTGTCCTGCCGGAATCTCCCCTTCCTCTAGTTGGCTCTCCATTTTTTCTTTTATATGTTTTATAGTCTAATATATGGTATGTTATATTAGAAGTTTATTTAACTTAGAGGCTAAGTTAGGGTTGAGTTCAATAGTCTATCTAATTGAGGTATGAAATTGTACACAACAGAATTATGGAGTTCACATAAATTAAAGAGTTGGTCTTTTGTTAGGATTAAATCACTTATGTTTCATCGTTTTCTTTTCTGGTTCACAAGTTTTCTTTCTGATTGAATGAAGGATTCTGGGCCAACAAAAGCGAGTTTAAACATAGATCGTAAGGTTGCACTTGATTATTTGGTACTTTGTCCAAAACGTTGTATACACTGACAATGATGAAGAATAAATCATTGGTGTTTAGAAGCATGAAGCATCAACCTCAACAAATTAAACAAAAAACTTGGGCTACATGTTACATTCTTTTTGGGCATGACGCAACAAAATAATAAGACTCTAAATGTTTAGGGCCTAAAGTTCTAGCTTATTCATCATCATCTTCAATGACAGGTCGGCCTTGTTTTGTGTAACTATAACCGTCTGGTATTTAAATTGGCCGTGTTTGTAGTTTGGTGGGTTGAAATCAATCTGAACCTAAAACTTTGACACACGGGTCCTATAAATGTGTCAGCCACATGAACTGAAAAAATACAAGTTTTCACGGGTTGACATGCAAAGCCTATTTAACCCAAAATTTATTTTATTTACATATTAATACTTTAGACTTGCAAACATTTAACCAAACCACGCATGTGTAAAAAAAATTACGTTTAATACTAACGTATTAAACGTGCATCTCATTAATCACCAAGTTGCCACAAACATAATTTGTTTAGCTAACCCTGTTAGAAGGGTTTCACCCGTGCGGTTGACTTGAACTCGTTTAGAGTAAACCAAAACATGTTAATTTCGTGTTAGATATGTATCATTTTTATGTCGTGTTAGAAATTCACTCACATCTCAAGTGCGTCGGATTTTGAAGGGAACCTGCAGCGGCACATGTAGGTGCCTGGGACGTTGCGGGTTTGGTTGGCTTTGTATATGGGGGGGGGGGGGGGGGGGGGGTGTTTACATGGGTTATGATGCTAGGTGCAGGGCGTTATCAAGTAAATCTATAGAAAATCGATCCATTGGATTATTTGAGTTGATAAAACATCTAGACAGACCCAAAAAACATGCTCTAGGAAAATGCCAGAACCTTAACGCAACTGTAACTAACCGACACAAAATGATGACAAAGTTGTTCATTTTTATCAGAATTTCAACTAAAATCTGCCTGAGTAGCGCCACGTAGAGCTCGTGAGAACCTTAGAATGCAGGAAGAATTTCAGGAAATCAATCTCCAAAAACTGCATCAAGAAGATTGTTAGAAGACTCGCTTCCTCCCATATCTTCAAAAAAACTGTTTTTGGCGTCATTTTCTCTTTTAAGCTTGCGTTCTTCGGTGACAGATTCTGCTGTTTCAGTGCAGAAGTTACGCCCCACCTTATGCACCGGTCTTTCTGCTACAACAAACTTGTTCCCATTACGGGTTCGCTCAGGGAATCCTGCCCAGACTGAAGAAATAAAACATCCATCAGACAGTAAATTATAGCAAGCTTTAAATAACTATATAAAAGATGTATACTTGTTAAAGTTTAGCTTAATTGTTAATCAAAATGTTTAGGTTTGTTTTTACGGTAAGGGTGTGAATTTTTGACACAACACAAACCTAACAGGAACTTGGTATAGTCAGTTTATGATCGGGCCCACATACACTTAAAGCTGAATGGCATATTCAGGTCAACCTGGCGGACTCACACATTGACCCATTTAACTTTGTAAAAAGAAAAGAATGTGTTTTGTACCATAACTTAAATTGATTGGGTATGTTAAGGCATTAAAAGATAAAAGAAGAAATGAGCTTTAGGTTTTATAGTTTAAACCATAATTATTTTATATACATGTTTATTTTTGTTGCAGACACTTTTTTAGAATACTAATATGCAAAAATAAATATATAATCAATTTCAGGTTATACGGCTGTGTTCGTTTCAACCTTGCTTGTGTCGTGTTTGGGTTCATGCGGCTGACACGCCTTTTAGGTGCGTGTCAGATTTCTAGGTCCGTGTCAGGCTTGACCCATTTGACACATTCACCTTATGGTAGGTACTAAATGGTTATTATGCCTGGTGATGGTCAAGGAATTGGTGAAACAAAGAGCATTCACCAGGTGTTGACAAATTCTCACAATGAAACGTAGCTCATATTCTTCGGGTGGGACTTATGTTATATGAGTAAAAAAAATGATGCTGAGATCATCAAAACTGAGCATGGGCAACTTGGGTAAATTGGGATTGAAGTCAGATCAGCACAGTTTTGTTTTCTAATTAAATAGCATTCTTAACTTTTATGTACAATAGTGACTAGATATACATCCATACCGCAATTGTTATTTTAGGTCAATCAACAAGAGATCTTGTTTATAAAATTATATCTTCAGGCATTATAAACAACATAGTTCTATCACCAGGTTCATTACATAATATTAAAAAAAAAAAATAGTTAAAATAACTCACAACTTGTCATGTAAAACTCTATTTGAACATTTATCAAACAATCATTTTCCATCACAGAACAGTAAACTTGTATTATTCAGCACAAAAAGTAAAGCAATCATTTATCAATCAGATGTTTATAAAGCATACAGTTTTCAGTCAACATCTATTCCAGATAGATGGTTTAGCCGTCATCTTCTATCACCCTCAAACAAACAATTGTTCATTTATCATTTTACTCTGGACGGACCAATGTATTCACTTGGGTCGAGAGTATGTGTATGGAGTTCATGGTGCTAATTAAGATCCTAATAATAGTATGATAACTTGGGAAGACGTGTAAATGAGCTCAGCCTTTTGAGCTACTCGAGATCAGAACACTAAAGACCCGAATCGAGCCAGGCTTAAAAGAGCTTGATCCCAAGCTCAAGCTTATATTGAGACACGTTTAATAAACGAGCTCGACCCTGAGTTGACTAGCTCCTTAGCCTAAACAGGGCTAATTTATAGATAACATTTAGTTAGTTAAATAATTATGATAACAATAAATGAATAAATATCTATAATGTTAAATACAAAAAGTATAATTATAAATATAAATGTGGAGAAATATTATAATTAAATATTAAATAAATAATAAACAAGTAGGGCCTGAGCCTAAGCAGAGCTCAAGCTTAAAAAAACTACTCACAAGCCGAACTCAAGCTTTAGACGTAGAGATCTAAACAAGCCGAGCTTGAGAGCCAAGCTTCAGTAACGCTCGGCACATTTACACCCCTAAAACAGAATCTACAATTCATTATACAGATTACACCTTCCCAGTTTCACCATTATTGAGGGGCTTTCCCAGCAGCCCGGCCGTGTAATGTCTTTGGCGCGCTTTTTCAAACCTAGGTATAATCACTTTGTGTTCTTTTCAACTTAAAAGTCCTATATGAAATAAGGCGAATTTACCTGCAAAGTGATGTAGAATGATGGAAGCTGCAACAGTGACATTTAGAGAAGCGGTACCACACCCATATTGAGGTATATACACAAAATAATCACAAAATTCACTCTCTTTAGCAGATAACCCACTGCCCTACAAACAGATAACAACAGTAGAGTATCATGCACATGTTAGATAACAGGTCAGGTCAGAATAATTGATTATTTCATAACCCACTGCCCTACAAAACAAAATGTCCAATATCCTTACAAATCTTGTACTATTTCCAAAACAATCCTTTTTTTCAGAGAAAATTAGGCAGAATGTTTTATGAACTAGAATTAATCTTTGAAAGCTTGTGACCCGTTTGCCATGTTTTCCTTTTAGTAACCTTTTACTTTTATATCTTGCCGTTAAAGATAAAACATAACCTGAGTCGACCAATTTATAAGTAAATGATCAAACCGCTATTTCAATTTCACAGAAAGCACAATAGCGACTCAACCTGATTGCCAGGTAAATCAAACTGATCAAAATTTCAAAGCAGCCTAACATGTTCATTAGATTCACACACTTTTTCGGTAAGAAGCTAATTTGCGTAATGGCTTTGGGTTCCCAGGGACTGTAAGATTTTGTTCTATCTAAGAGTGTAAATCCATCTGAGCTTGGCTTGTGAGTAGTTCTTCGAACTCGAGTTTGGCTCATTTACTATTTATACATAATTAGTTCTTCGAACAATTTATACATAATTACAATAATTATGTATGATATAACATATAGTATTTAGTTATTTCTATCATGATTCTGTACAATAATAGATCTCGTCTTCTATTTTCTTAGGACCATTTGATTAACGATTCAGTTCGTATTAGTCTGACTCCTCAACAACATAATACTTCTACACTAGTACTACTACAAACACAGTAAATGAGTGTATGACCTGATACTCCAAATTCAATGTGCCCGATCAGGTCATACGCTCATACTCACAAAATCATTACAGAATTGTATTTGTACTATAAATATACTAAATAAAAATTGTACATATAATATGCTCGTTTAGGCTCATGAGCCTACTCGAGCTCGTTTACATGCTTATTTTTAGGCTTGAACTTATTTTAGCTCAGCTCCATTCAAACTTTCAGGCAGCCAACCTAGAGAAGCTCACGAGCGTCTTGGCATGATTCATTTACATTTTACACCATATTTCTCTCAGAACAGTGACTCGTAAGAGTTACCAACAGACTCAACTTGAACGAATCAATCAATAACTCATGAATCAGAGCACGAGTCAGCGCATTTACTAATCACCAAAGTTGAGATGTAAATCAACTAGTACCACTTGATTTCAAAACTTAATACCATATAAGTTGAAAGTATTACACTAACTGCCCAATTCATTTTAACACACATTCAGCATTATAAACACCACATAAATGCATGTAAAACTAGAATCACATACCTCGTTGCCGAGCAGGAAAGCTGTGCTTTTCCTAAACGGGTGACTGCTTACAGCGGTAGCGTCATCAGTAATCTCAACCCCACATATATCAATATCCTTCTCCTGTAAACATTCTGTCAAATTTGCAAAACCTATTCTCTAAATTTAAGAGACAAAGATAGATATATTCGTTTCCTTGTGGAGTTACTTAGCCGGGTCCAACAAGTCAACAAAATATTGTTTTGAAAAGCCTTAGTTTTATTATTCAAAAAGAACTAGCCGCACAACTTTTTGCCCGTTAAGTTAAATGTTACAGAAAAAAAAAGATATATCGGTTTCCTGGTTTCCTTGTGTAATACTGTAATTACTTAGCCAAGTCCGACGGTACCATATAGGGGTGCAAACGAGCCGAGCCAAGCCAAGCCCGAGCTCGACTAGGCTCAAGCTCAGTTCAACTGTTCAAGCTTTGTTTTCAAAGCTCGAGCTCGACTCGTTAAATAGTTATTAGAGCTGTAAACGAACCAAACGAACACGAACAAGGCTTTGTCCGTGGTTGTTTATTAAGGTGTATTGGACAAACAAACCACTCATGAACACACTAACAAACGAAATTCTATGTTTGTGTTTGTTTGTTAAGGAAATTCAACTGTTTGTGAACTGTTCGTGACCACGGGGTTTGAACAAAAACAAACATTTAATACGCAACTAAAAGACATTGTTAACATTAACCATTAGATAAAGTAGATCCAGTAAACGATAAGTCAAATTATACCTAGACCTAATTATACAAAATTACTTAGACATGAATAAATGATAATCCTAGTTCATGCATTCATAATTCTTCCGAAAAATGTAATGATTCTTGAATGCCTAACTTCCTTAAATTCTTCGTATTATCTTCGATTTCTTAAGAACATTTAAAATCAAGTATTAATTAGATAAGGGTACATAAACTTGCATAATAACTACGCAGGTAAAAAGCATGTCGCATCTTCAATTGCCTAGTAAGGAATCAAAATAAAAGACAGGTTTTCCATTAGTTTAGTACCACCAAAAACTAAAAAAGATGATGTTTTATGAATGCAAGAATTATCATATTATTTACTTAAACAATTATGTATAAGGGGAATATTAGGTGAAAATAATTAATCTTTAGGTGGAAATAAAAGTTAGGAGGGACCAAGGGAAATTGAAAAACTAAAAACTTTTAAGTTTTAACTAATGAACTGATGAACATAAACAAATAAACACGAACGAATATAAACGAGCGAACATAAACACAAAGACAAACACAAACACATTGTCGAACGTTCATGAACGCATTCGAACGGAATTTTTTTGTTCATTTATTAAACAAAAGAACATAGCCGAACAATTGGTTTGCTTGCGGCCCTAATATTTATTAGTTAATATATTAAATAAATAGTATAAATAATAGGCTCATATAAGCTCCCGAGCTCCATAAGTGAAGCTCGGGCTCGTTTACTAAACACGCTTATTTTTAGGTTCAGGCTAGACTCGTAAACAAGTTTAAATAAGCGCGGCTTGGTTATTTTTAGGTCCAGGCTCGGGTCGTAAACAAGTTTAAATAAGCTAAGCTTGGATATTTTTAGGTTCAGGTTCGGCTCGTAAACAAGTTGAACTAAGCTCGAGTTGGCTGGTTTACTAAATAACTTTAAACGAGGGGCAAATATTATTAAATATTAACAGAACTAATGTTACACTAAAGCTCGACTTATTATGTTATTAAAAAGATTAGCGGCCCAATTTGTTGCCCGTTCATTCAGTTAAATGATAAAAAAAAATAAAAAAAAAAAGATATATAGAGAGAGAGACCTTGAGGAAGAGACGGGCATCGGAGAGAGAGTAAAAATGACGGAAAGGGAGGTGGGAAGTGGAGCCGTGGCTGCCGAATGAGTTGAAGTCACGCCGCCCGACGAGGATGAGCTCGGAGACGCCGAATGCAGTGGCACTGCGAGCTAATGTGCCAACATTGTGCCTCTTTGCTATATTGTGTATCACTACGTAACTCTTGTAACCCTCATTGTTATTGTTATTTTGGCTTTGATTTGGATTTGGAGTTTGTGTTTGACTTTGATCTCCCATTGTGTTTGGAAGACAGAACCCTAAACCCTGTTCGGTTAATTGGTTTTGTTGTGAAATTTTTAGATTAGCGCCTTTGTGGTTTCACTAAATACAACATCGGTCCTTGCGCTTTCACTTGTTACAATCATACTCACAACTAATGACTTCTGAAAATACAAGTATAAGGGCATGTTTGGCTCTCCAACCTCCTTATCTCCTTTTCTCTTTCTCTACCTCCTTATCTTCTTTTCTAAGAAGTCACAATTTATAACTTCTCATTTTTCTCTTTATTAAAGCACAAAAGCTCTTTTCAAATCCTTACCCAAACACTATAAAAACTCCTTATTAAATTTTTCTTGATAAGTTAATAAGTTAAATGAAGGTTAAATAAGGTTACCCAAACATGGCCTAACTATATTGTTAGACTATGACCTCATGGGAGGAGTGGAGTTAGGTTGTTTGGGAACATCGCGCCCTATCATTCTTGAACTGCGATTCATGCAGTGACGGATACATAAATTTTTTATACGGTGGACACAATACGAATTGAAAAAATATTAAGGATCATCATTACACTCTAATAATCTACACAGTAGTTCTTTTGAACGATTTTCATCAAATCTATAACTAACTTATAATAAAAGAATTGAACTTTGATGATGTGGCATTCAATGGAGGCCTCAACCCCTCCTTGAATGTGCCACGTGGCATCATGTAAGATTTTTTAATTTTTGATTTTTTTAATAAATCTATATATATTATAATTATTTTAGGAAAAGATAAAAATTTAAAAACAAAATTAAATTTTCTCTCTAATGTTTCCTCCCATAACTTTTAAACGTTAATATCTTTTATATACGAGATTTTTTAAAGAAAAAAGTTACACCAAATTAACGAGCGTTTTATTATCTTTCCAACGAGTACCATAGTGCTATATAAAAAACGGAGAAAAAAACAACTATTTTTGTGAGGTTTTGTTTTCAAATGTATTTTACTCTACTAATAAATCACAAACGATAAACATAACTTCATAGGCAGAGATTCCTTTTTTTATATTTGAATATGATAACTTATGGCATAAATTTGTTTAAAATAAATAATAATAATAATAATAATATTCATTAAGCATGTATTGGCAAATTATTAATTATGTTGTCATATTAGATATTTTATTATGTTATATTAGATATTTCAACCCCGAGAAACTCCCGGGATAAAAGCTAGTTTATACATATAATAAACCAAAGCCATTTTAATGACATGACACTCAAAGAGACATTCTCTTCCTTGAGTGTGACATGTGTCATCCCACGTGGTATTGAGATATTTTAGAAAAAAAAAATTTAAAAGTTGGATTTTTTTTCTTTTATGTTTTCTCCCATAATTTTTAAACGTTAATATCTTTTATATACGAGATTTTTTAAAGAAAAAAATTACACCAAATTAACGAGCGTTTTATTATCTTTCCAACGAGTACCATAGTGCTATATAAAAAACGGAGAAAAAAAACGACTATTTTTTGTGGGGTTTTGTTCATACAGGAAAAAAAACACAAAGTGTTCAGATAAATCATACCCGAGAGCGTCCCGGGCTGAAAGTTTTACATTGTTCAGATATAATATAATAAGAAGTTATGGGTCTTGCCAACATGGTCAAAAAATGTAATGTATGAAATATGATTGATTTAATATTGAATGATGTATTAGTAATGTAAAAAGAGTTTTATATACATAAACACAAAAATGACTGATAACAAAAATTATAAGCATTAGTAGTAGTTGACATTGAATATTTACTTTACAGTTACATGCAAGTCACTAATTATATTCAAATCAGTAAATATGAATTCTATTTTCAACATACGTTAGCATTGGAGTTATACATTGTTTTAGGTTAGATATTAATATTAGAGTTATACATTGTTTAAGGTTAAGTGTTAACATTGGAGATACATTTTTAATTGTTTTAAGTTAGGTGTTACCCGAAGCTTTCTTGCATGTAACTGTAAAGCAAATCATTCTATATATATATATATATATATATATATATATATAAAAGAAATCATATATGCCCATTGAGAGTGCCACGTGGCTTAATAATTGAGTGTTTTTGGTGTTTTTGAGTATTTTTCTAAATTTATCTCTCTATCTCTTAATGCTCAATTACTAAAATTAAATTGAGTTATTTTAGAAAAAAATAATTTAAAAACAAATTAAAATTTTTCTCTCTTATCTTCCTCCCATAATTTTTAAACATAAATATCTTTTATATTCGAGATTTTTTAAATAAAAAAATTACACCAAATTAACGAGCGTTTTATTATCTTTCCAACGAGTACCATAGTGCTATATAAAAACGAAAAAAAAACGACTATTTTTTGTGGGGTTATATTCATACAGAAAAAAAACACAAAGTGTTCAGGTTATTCATTAATCAAATTGTAACATATTTTAATTTACGTGAAGATGATTATATGTTGAAGGTTATCCTTTTAATAATTTATTATGTTTAATATGGTTTATGCTTTTTATTTTTTTAACTTTTTAAATAAATGTTTTTAACTAAGATTGATTATGTTTAAGTTATTTACTCTTTTCGTGATTTGAGTTTTCTTTTTTTATCATTTTTTATTAAATCATATTAAATTTTTCAACCCCGGGACCTTCCCGGGGTAATCGGCTAGTTTCATATGTAAAATTAGTATGTCATATTAGATTTTTCAACCCCGGGACGTTCCCGGGGTATAATCTAGTACTTTTCTAATAATACATTCCTAAAACATAAAATTCCATACTCAATTATATAATTTTTAGTTAATGCCTGTAGAAAGTTAATAAAAAAAATAAAAGACTAAATAAAATTACTTTTAAATTTTGTGTCAGATTGTGAGGTTAGTGGTATTGACTATTGAGTGCATATGCCTACAAAACCCATATAACATAACAAAATATCTGGTTTGTTCCTTCTTCTCCTTCACTAAATACACCTGCAATTTCCATAGCTCAGATGCTCCGTCCATCCATCGCAAAAGGGGTCGTACGTTTCTCTTTTTTCTCACTATTCTTATTTTAGTTCTACTACTAAGACAAAAGAGTCAAGCTACTTAAATGATGCCGAGTATATAAACAAAACTTTGAACCGACTGGAATACTCACCTAAGCGTCTAGATTGGACGGTGGGCACATGCCCATCGTACCATAGATATGAATCCGCCCCTGGATTCATGTGCTCGAGTCTTCCCTGAAAGTAACCACCTACCGGATAGTTCGTTCTTGTTTAAAATTTAAATACAATCAAATTAGCCAAAAGTCGCATAATGCATGGTCTTCTCTATTACAATCCAATTCCTCTACTATTTAATACCTAACAACCTCTAAATTCTGATGTATATAAATTGAGAAATCAAGTTTTTACGCTACAATAATCTATATTTCCCCAAAAAAAAAAAAAAAAAAAAAAAAAAATTTGGAGAATGGATTTATTTTCTTTATTAATAACGTCAAAAATTTTTATTACATTAATCATAGATGCTTCAACTCAATTTATTACCAAGGTAAGCTTGTGCCCAAGAACAAAGCAATCAGTGTTAAATAGAGATTGTTTTTTTTTTTTTTGGAAGGCGAATTTTCTATGTTGCGGCAGAAATCATCGCAACCCCCCATAAGGGGAGTCCCCTAGCCACTCTACAATGGTCAGACTATGTTGTCTTAACCGGGTCCACGCTGACGCGAGAGTGGCCGGCCCACAAGCGAGTCGAGGCTGCGCATAAGGGGCACTAAGGCTTCCACCCGGAAAATTTCCCGCCACCTGCCACTTGACAGATGTTGCACCCTCCACAAGAGGCAAGCCTCTCTGAAGTAAATGCTTGTTAAGCCATAGGGTCTTCATTTCTTTAGTTTTTTTTTTGAAAAATATTTATTTCATTTCTTAAAACTTGTTAAGTTACATCAAAATAGAATGTAGACGAGCAACAAGTTGCGTCACCGCTCCTTTCTTTATTTATATCGTAAAAATGACTACTCAATAATAAATTACAAAGGTACGATATCTGGAAAAAAATCGTTTAGAAATTTACAAACTACAATTGCAACCGAGCCTAAATATTTGGACATTCAACGTATATTAATTTACAAAGATAGATCTTAAATCATCTTGCTCATGTGTAGCGAATAACAAATACATGATTCGAATAAAGTTTAAGGATCAAACGTTGGAACTTTGTCCCAAGGAGTACCAGTTTTTGCCTGAAACAATGCCCTTTTTACAATACCTCTATAAGGATCCTCGTTTCGCTTCTTAATTAGATATGCAATGTTCGTTTCAACCATGCGCTTCACTTGCGCATACAATGCTTGCGAATTTTCTTTGTCATTCAAGATCTTCTCCAATCCCTTTGTTTTTATAGGTTTCCCGAATAGATAGTAAAACCGACCAGGTATTTTGGGTATAACCAAAGGCAAATGAAGTTGTTGGTTAGCAACCTCCCCTTCCTCATCTTGCCTGTTATGTTGTGTCACGTTTAAATGCGACAAATGAGTGTCGTTTATTTACTATGGGTAACTAGTTAGGTTTGACGAAAACACGGGGCAAACCGTTAACACTCAGTAGGCTGTACTCAGTGTACTGACATCTCGTTGCATGAGATCTTGTTCAGTGTTACATGCTTATAATTACTTCATTTCCCAAAAGCCAAATTAGACAACATGGTTTTTGAATTAAATTTGATATTGTTTGGTTTGTGGCTTTGATATTGTTTGGTTTAAACAATTTTGTATTCATGAATATTTTATAATATATTACGGAAATGAAAAATAAGTAAATAAATAAAAAGGGGTTAAACAATGCAGGTTCCAAGTTCGAAACCTTACCGGATATTGTTTTGAAATAAAACATTTCACTTAAACTACTTGACAAATCAACTTATCCAGTTTCATGAGATGTAAACAAAAGTAAAATTTACCTCAAAAGAAGTGACTTTTCATTAAGCTCCTGTAGATGGTTGTTGAGTACAGGAATGTTCATCTGATCGTTATAATCCGCAATCATCTGCACGCATTTTAGGATATTCAATACACTAGCATGCATGGAGAACCTACATGTACACTTGAGGCAAGACTGAAACTGAAACTTATTGAAGAATACAACTAAATCTAAGACTCTAAGAGCCTGAACCAACTTGTAAACAACACAGAGAATGATACACCAAACTCAAATATCTGTTTCAACTCTTCTTCTGTAACAAGATTCAGCAAGTGGTGGTACTAGATGTAAAATGCCATCTGGTATCCCCTACCATCAAGAGCCAAGACTACAAGCTCAGTCGCTTGTACAGTTTCTTTTGAGGCGCACAAATCCCCTACCTCATGATGCTCTCACTTGAGTCTATCTTTTTCTTTTTAAGACCTTCATCCTACCTTTTCTTAGCTAGCCCTACCTCGTGCTGTCCGACTTGTGTTTAAATCTTCACTTGCTTGTGATTTAAGTACGCTTTCTTTCTAACCTTCTATATGACACTTATTAATCCAACTAAGTCAGCGTAACTCCGATTCACGGCTCTTTAACTTGTCATCCTTCATAGCGTACCCTAATCTTTAAACTTAACATGCCTAAGATAGTGGATGGATCTAGTGGCATGTTCACATTTAGTGAGCTTGGCAAACAAGACACGTTTGATGATTGGTTCAGTGATTCTATCTAGCACCAAACAACAAACTGTCATAAAAAGAACTAAATAACTCCCATTAATAGTTGTCACATGACTTTGTTCATTAAGGTTGAAAAGGGAAGGCAGCAGGCATAGTTTTCACAGAGCGTTACACCGTTACCTCAAATGTATTTGTTCCGGATGTATTTTAATAAAGAACACCATGCATAAGTATTTAATGGTACCTAGCCCTAAAGTCCTACTTTGAGAACGAAGTTTCAGCTTGTAGTCAACCCACGAGTTCATTTGTTGCAAGTACCGAAAACTTGTGCTTAATGCTCGCCACATTTATTTCCCGGTGATCAACACCAGGTGACATCATGTTTTTTTACCTAACTAATAAATGTGGAAAGCATAAGGATTGTGGTTGTGTTGTTAGTACCGTTTGTTTAACCAACCGTTCTATTTCATTCTTGTAAACATGATGCTACTTATATGGCCTTATGCTCAGAGGTTGGGTGCGTTATTTGAGGTGAATGTAGTGCTTATGTTCCTGTGCTTTCCATTCTGGCATTAGCCTTTGCAGCCTTAAAACACTCATATGTTCCTCGTTCCCCCTACACTCATTTGTTTCAAATCATTACACCTTGTCCCTAACAGATGATATTTGGGAACCATCGCTCACAACAATTTTATAATTGTATCATCTTATGCAGATAAAGACAACTATTCTATACTATACTATTCAATTAAACTATACTAACCACTTTGAATTGGGCCTCTGAATTTGCAATTATTTCAACATTGCCACTTGCCCCTAGACATTACAGCCCACTCCATCAAAGGAGATCAAGTTTGATTTGAGCAAGAGAACACTAGAGTTTTAACAAGTGACGGGAACGTTTCATTAAGGTGATTGAGGTAGCAAAAGCAAAACATGACAAGTGGACACGTTTTTTTTTTTTATGTATAAGATCATGCACAAAAGGGCAAAGTTAATTCTTACTTCCGATACATCATCTTCCCCAATGGATCCGAAAGGTATAATGGTAGCCCCACATTTTGCTGCCATCCTTACGAATTCTTGTTGTTCAGGCCAAAATAACTTGTGTACTTCACCCTGAAAAACACAAAATACATAAGACGGTTTAAGAATGTAACCATAGGGGAGGGAACGAGTGATAAGAAAATAAAAAAGAAATGGCAGACCAGACCTTACGGTGGAGGGCCTCACGTGCGCCACCAGGATAAAGCAGCACGTATGATTTATTTGACAACAATTTGAAAAGATTGATTGCAGAGACGGGCAACATACCAAATACTCTCAACAAAATGGAAATACCCGGTATCCCAGACTCGGTATCTAATTGAAGATTTTGTGGGTGACCTAACCCACGAAGCATTATGCGTTTTTCTTTCAAAAACGCTAGAAAGAGTATAAAAAGATCAAGCCCCAAGAGCATGTGATTGCCAACAAACAATACAGGGCCGTCGCTTGGAATCCCCCCCAAACCAGTCACTATTTTTCCATCCTCCAATGTCGAAAGCATTACCGGACTGGTAGCAAGATGGAACCACCTGCATTTCATCGTTTCATCAAGCTGTTTACACAATCATGTTATTAGCCTCCTGAAGCTACAAGCATTCATAACTAGAGTTAAGCTTAATAAGGGGACAGATTGACTAGAAAAGTTTTTTGGGTCCATAATAACCATTAGGGATAACTCACCCACACCAATTCCATTTCCATGCTAACAAGTGGGACCAGGTAAAGACACAAACCAATGGAAGTTTGGACTCAAACATGAGACCTCTACTAGAGGGATAAAGTATAATGATTTAGAAAACAATTAATGAAAACAAAACGAACATGAACATGTGTGATACCTATGTCCTTTATATTCCGTTCTGAATTCTGACATATTAGGAGGGATATAATCTTTAATATTATCATGATATGACGTGCGGCGGTACTTTGCAGAACCTTTAATTAATGTCAACAAATTATTATCCCTTTTCTGCACAAAAAATACAAACAAATGCGCTTATTTCTATTGATATTAAATATGTGTCAAAATGAAAGGGACAAACACAAGAATTTGCATACCAACAGGAATTTGTGATCGTTGCCTTTTACGATGCATATTCTGCAGTTCCGCAAAGATTTCTTTAGCCTTTGTGCTTCATCTTTACTAGGGAGGAGCTGATCCTTGAAACTGAAATGTTATGGCAATGGTTAGAAATTAGAATATGTTACGAGTTACGATTTTTTCTACATCTATAATCTATATATACGTGTACATCATATCATACAAATTATTATATATGCTAATTCACAACATCCTTCGCAATAGTAAACTTTCTTCTTTTCCATTTTGGCTACTAAGTATTTCGTCCTCTAGCGTATTTCGTCATCTAGCATTTCTTTTTTATATACCCCTTGTAATTTAGTGTTTTGTTATTTAACGCAGTTTTTTTGCGACTTTACACGTGTTTGTTCTTTGTTTGATTAATACTTAACATGGTTTTACGACTCATTTGCCTGCTACGTTTTCACGTTATGTGAGTCACTTTGTGTTAATAGTTTGTTTTTTTGCTTTACGATTGTCCTGCTTTTTGTCGCTTTTCCGTTCCTACTTAGCACTGTTTTCCGCTCACATCCTACAACGCTATTAACACGGTTTTACGCCCCGCAACGCGGGGCAATTCTACTAGTTAACACTATAAGGTGTACTCTCTTTGTTAGTCCGTCCTATGAACAATATAGGATATCTTTATAGTGCAATGTGCATGATCAACTGAAGACAGTCACAAACATCGGGATAAACGAAGAAGGAAGGAACCTGGCCAACACCAATACTTCAGCTGTAACATCCTGAAGATGAGAATTCGCATACGCAGCAGCTGATTTAAGTAGTTTCAATCTCCAAATAAGAGTGTTTTTTGGTAATAAATCACCCAAACCCTGCCAAGAAATAAAAATGTAATAAATGATAAAATCAGCCTTAAGTATACATACCACAAAAAGCTTACAGGAAAAGCACACCTACCCGTATCGCAGATAAGAAAAATGTGCTCAAGGCACCATAGAGTACATTCGGTAGAGCCTTGAGAAGAAATAGAAAAGTTGGAAGCCGTGACCTCTCGAAAGAAGTTGCTGAAATACTTGCCCCCAAAGATTAAGTTGGATGATTGAATGTATTTATAGGTGGCAATTTCAACCCTTATTGATGAATAGATTCATGTAATATTGTAATGTTTCATCTTCAAGAGGCCAAACCGATAAAATCAGAAAAATACTTGAAAAGGATAGAGCTCAAAAAGATAAAACCAGTCGAAACTTACAAAAAGTGTATTTCAATGTACAAAACCTCCAAAATCATTCTACTTATTAAAAAATTGGACACTCTTTCCTGCCAATACAACCCGGCCAGCCTGCTTCAACCCGTGACAAGATATTACTCATTGTGACATGTTACCCAACCGGCCTTATCTGACAAATTTGCCACCTATAATTGAACATAAAGTAGACTTGCAGTTTAAAACTGTACCTGGATTCGCTAGTATAACTACTAAGTCAACTGTAGGATTACGGGCAGCAACTGAAATAGCTAAACACCCACCAAAGCAATCTCCAACCAGATAAATCGGCTTCGTTGGAGATAAAGCATGCTCAAGTCTCACAGCTTCTTCAACAAATTGAACCAAATCTTCATACAGCAAAGCAGTTTCTTTAAGCATTAATGGCTATGTAAGTATGAGCTGATAGCTATATGAAGATAAATACCTTCAAGTGGTGCTCTATTTTGGACAGGAATATGCAAGCATCTAACTTCAAAAACTCTGCAATCAAGCAAACATGTGATCATGGTTATTGAAGATGAAGAACGTATGGAATTTCTTTTTATCTAGAGTTATGCGCCTGAGAACAATTTCAAAATCTTCTTATATAAGAACATAGTTTCAATGAATAAAAGCATGATGATCAAAGGTGACTTACTTCCCAAGAGCTTTCTCGTGCAAAAGGAGTCCCAATCCAAGACTGTCCAATCCTGAGTACGTCAGCACACCAAAACTTGTTAAACAACAGTTTGAAGTTTGAACCTCAAATTCCATATATCAAAAAGGAGTACTTACAACTTTACAGAACTAAATATAATTATGCTCATAAACATGAAGCCACAAGTTAACAGAACATAATTGTCGTCATCATCATAATGCAAAATAATGTGACTTTAACCCCCTTAAAGGTCACTGCCTGGTCCCAATGGCTTGGTTTAGAATACTGTGCGTATGTGCCTGAGGTGTGCCTGATGCACGAGGCACACAAAGCGATCAGGAAACGCCTCAGTGCCTTGAGGTGGCACCTAATGTACATCTACATCAATCTTGATCAAATTGGGGTATGTAGGCATAGGAGGGTGATATGTAAAAGCAAGTAAAGGAATAGGAGATTATGAATGGTTTACTTGTTAAAAAGGCTAATATGTAAAAGAGACGAGACATATTCAACTTTCGGTTGTAAATAAAGCTTATTTGGTTGTAAAAAGAGCAACGCTAGCGTATGTGAAGCTCTCACCTCGCCCCTCCGAGCATCTCGTGCCTTTTTAAACCAAGCCCATTGGTTAGCATAGTACCGGCGGCGCCATTGACCATGAATATTACAGTAACTTACATGAAACAAAATATCTATCACGTTTAATATTCCAATTAGTTATCTACAATCATTCACCTGGCAAATACAAAAGAACCGGCGAATCCTTCAACGGTCTACCACATGCAACGGGACAAAACCACCGCGGCGGTCCTGCATCAGATTTACTAAAATCCTTAGCTAATTTAAAATAATCTTCATCACTCTGAGTCCCATATCCATCATCCCACAAAGCTTCAAGGTTCTCAAAAACATCTTCCTTTCTCTTCTTTCCAACATCTTCATAACTTAGCCTCCCATTCTCAACACCTTCAAGGCGGCTTCTAAATGATTCGGACAATAATACTTTAGGATCCTGACTAGATAAACTCCTAACAAGACCTTGTGACCTGGATTTACATCTTGCATTTAGGCCTGCATGTGGTGGAACACAAAAACCGTTTGCAGTTAATATCATTGCATCTACAACTAATCAGATGAATTGTTTAGGTTATAATAATAAAGTGATAAAGAAGAAACAAAAGTGAAGATTAAAATAGATTATGAATACGATAAGTTCTATGATGTGATTTAAATGGACGGCAAAAGAATGTATGTATATAAATAATGATAATAAAAAAAATTGATGGAAATATGTTGATAATACCTGAGAGGGAAATTGCAGTTGAAGATCGAGATGACGGTGGAGCTTTCAGCCACCGTTCTTTGCCTCAGCCCAGGACACAATGCAGGAGAATTAAACTAAACCAGTATTTTGCTCACCATGCACTAACACACAAGGTCACAACACTTAGGATACAAAGAGCTACACACAATTAACACGATTTATAAAACACAATTACTGTAAAACACAATGTTTTTAACTCGCTTCAAAACAAAATTTACATTCAAACATGGACTAACTGGACGCACGCATAATGTAAAAGTGAAAACGTATTTTTTTTAATAGCCGAACGGAGTGTCACCCTTAAGATCATCTCATTCGCACAAGTTCGATCCCCAGCTGCAACGGTTGTCAGCCCGCGTAAACACGCGTTGTGAGACTCGAACCCGCGACCACCCGGGCAGGAAACCCTAAGGAAAACCTTCCCACCTCTCCACAAACCAACTGGTCTGTGAGTCATTGGCTAAAAAAACGTATTATATTTGACATCACTCGTTTTCCAAAAGAAAAAAAAAAGTTTATGCTAAAACGTAGACCAACTCGTATTTTGACCTACGCATATATAAAAATTTGCATGTAAAAAATAGTTTTTTTCCAAGTAAAGGTACGAAAAAGGGTAAACTCAAAATTTTCCAAATGGGAAAAAAACTTAAGTCGAAACGTAGACCAACTCATATTTATACCGACAAATATATAAAAATTCGCATGTAAAAAATAGTTTTTTTCCAAGCAAAGGTATGAAAAGGGGTAAACTTGAAACTTTAGAAACTCGAGGGAAAATTTTTTGAACATGTCAATAAATTAGTTTTTTTTTAAGTAGTTATTAGCCAACGAAGGGGTTATGAAGTAGTAGTCTAGAGTTGAAATTGCAATTATTAAAAGTTAAAGGCGCAAAACCAAAGTAACATTGCATGGCTAAATACGACAAAGTATGAAAGTTGAAATGGTCGGTGGGAAAATATTCCACTGACATTCCACAGAGATCATTTATCAAATCTTTCATAATCGGAGCGTACGTAGCCAGTTCGGGTAGAGGAGGAAAATCGGGTAGTGGTAGCTGGTGACAGTTAAAAATAATGACGAGTGTTGTGTTTTTAATTTATTTTTAAATTAAATAAAAAAAAGGTTTTAGGGTAGTGTTGTCATCTATTATGATATCGGGCTATAGTGGAGGTGTCATGCAGGCACTGGAGGACTGTGAACACCACCCCCATGCCATGGACATGGTTCGTCAAGATCGTGGAGATTTTTTGGGATGCCACATACCTCTCTTTCTCTCTTCAATTTATGTTGTGTAGTGATTGGGTGATGTGAGGATCATAACCACACCTTTTGATGGTGATGAAATGAAATGGTGATGGAGTTAAGGACCATCACCACACCCATTGTTTTTAAGGTGTTTTACGTGATTAATGGTAACAATGAAGTGCAGGTTAGACGGGGTCGAGCCAATAGGCTCACAAGTGCAAAAATATAGAGGCCCTAATTTTAATTTTTTTTGTTATATATGTATTGTATTTTGCATAAGAAAAGCCCAGAAGTTAACTATGTTCAAATGTTCAATTTTAAGAAAAAATTAATTCTCCTAACTATAAACTTTTTAGTTTATAATTATCGGTCATAGACTAGGCTAAATGAGGAGATTATATGTTTAAAAGGGCACTAATTATTTAGTTAGCTTAGAACTCCTAGAACATTGGGTTGGCCCTAAGTATATAATTGGTGAAATCCAGGGTTCTCTCATTGAACACTTTTCCTCCCTTATGGTTTGATGGTATATGCCCTATAAAGCGTTCTAAGTTGCCCCATTCTCCTATGTAGGTCATGTACATGTAGTCACACGGACAATATTTTCAGGACATGACCAGATGTTAAATAGGTCCACTAGTCGATCCTGTCCGACCAAATGTAGGAACCTGATAATGTCATAAATATTATAAAAATACATAGGGTAAAATGGAAAGAATTCAATCAATTTCGGAATAAAGAAATTATTCTTAGGGCCAAAATATGATGGGGAAAAAGGAACAAATAATGATAAAATAAAATAAAAAGAGTTAATAGCCAAAATCGTCCCTGTGGTTTAGTGGTTTTTGTTAGTCCAACCCAATATCAAAGTAATTGCCAGAACAACCAAGTAGTTTCATGAAATCCTCCAAAACAGTCCAATTATTTAACGGAGTTAACTGAACCCATTTAAGTCAGGGACAAAATTGTCCATTTACCTCCCACTTTTATATTCTTATTATCTTCCCCGATCCCCACCATTCCCTTCCTTTAGTACCAGTCACCCACATCCACGTCCTCTCTCTGTCTCTCTCTCTCTCTCTATCTATCTCTCAAACACATTGTCACACACACACACACCCCTCTCACGTCCCTATCTTTCTCACTCTGTCACACATACACAACCCTCTCAACTCCCACTCTCGGCATCACCTCCGATCACCACTCTCCCCACACCCACCTTTTCTCACCCCCTGTCTCTTTCTCTCTCTCTCTCATACACACACACACACACTCCATCCACCGAATGCCTCCCACCTGCAACCACCTCTGACTCCAACGCCACACCCTCTTAATTCAGATATGAAATCGCATAAAATTGGTAGATGGTGGTGGTAGCAATTTGATGACGTGATAAGGTGTTTATGGTGGTTCCAGCGGTAGGATGAGGTGGTAGTGGGAGATGTTAGTGGTGGTTTTGACAGCGAGATGAGGTGGTGGTAGGAGTTGAGAGGTGGTGGAGAAAGGGAGATGGGTTGGAGTTGCAGGTTATAACGTTAACACGGATCCTATTTTAATTTCCTATTTTAATTGTCGAGTTTGTGTCGTAAGTGGAACTAGAGACTTAATCATGGATTCATGGTGTGGGAGATAGTTTGTTGTGGATGGTGGTTTGAGAAGGTAGTGATGGTGTGGTGGTGGTGGTGACGGTGGTGACGGCGGTCTAGTGTGGTGGTGATGGTAGCGGCGGTCTGGACTGGTGGTGGTAATGGTATGGTGGTTGTGATAATGGGGAGAGAGAAGGTAAATGAACAATTTTGCCCCTGACTTAACTGGGTCCAGTTAACTCCGTTAAATAACTGGACTGTTTTGGCGGATTTCGTGAAACTACTGGGTTGTTCTGACAATTAGTTTGGCTTTAGACTGGACTGGCAAAAACTACCTGCAGGGACCTAAGTTACACAGTTTGTTCTTGAACAATTAATGAATTAAAGTAAATGCAGCGAAATAATAATAATTGTTCTAAGTTAACAGTTCACTTTTATGATCAGTAAATGCTCCCCCTCAAATGATTAACTAATGTATAACAAGTGTATATGAGAATCAAAACAGTAAATGATATAACATTTGTGAATGCTCAAATGATTCTCATATATTAGATAATGGATTTCTGACTTAAAGTATGTGTCATAAATATAAGGTATGAACCCTTCTATTTATATACAAGAAAACGTACATAAGAAGCATAAGATTAATAGTATAATACTACAACAGGCTATAGTATTGGAACTTGATCAAAATATCTATTAAAAACTAATATAATATGAACCTGCTGAAGTTCAAGGCGGTGGGAAGTTTCTAATGGAACTGCTGATAAGTAATCAACTTCTGATGAGTAATCCTTCAGGAGTTGTTCTTCAGATGTTTGCCTGGTTCATCTTCGGAACTTTACTCTTCAGCACTTTGTCTCAGCTTCATTCTTCATCAGCACTTTGTCTTTACTTCTTTAGCACTATCTATACTTAACAAAATTTGCAGAGAGGATAATAGACTAAGGTTGAAATGCTTATCAATCCTCTTTAACTTAACACTACCAAACCACATGGACGGTTTTGAGTATTAACTCAAATAAAAATTTAAATACTAACTACATAAAATATTAACTATCTATGAAATCAAGTTAAAGTAAAGATTCAACAATTTTAAAATCAGGCGATTGTATGTGAAGGCAATTAAATGAAAATGGGTCACACTTATTCTTCACACTGAAACGATCAACCATTCACCAAATACATATTGAATTTAATTGAGGCTTTTGATATTTTTTATTCTTGGGATCAAAATCTTTAACCATGGGTATTATTAAGTTATAAATAGTTTAATGTTTGATTTGTGATAGTTGAAGAGTGAAGGGGCTTCTTTGTGAATAACGAACTAGCTAAGTATTGTTACGGCATAAAAAGTTTTAAGGTTCGATTGGTAACTATTGAATAGTGAAGGGGGTCTTTGTAGATAACGAACTACTAGTTCGTCTGTCGTCACTATTGTGTAGCGTGATACATGATTAACTGATAGAAGGAAGAGAGACTAAGAGAGAAAATTCAATCAATTAAGCTAATCTCTTATTAATCATCGACTGGTTTATATAAGCTTGATTACAATATTATTCCCGCCCAAACTAACTACCCATTAACTAACAATTGAACTATTACATTTGACATATTAGCCCCCTCACTTTCTCACTTATTACAACTATGAACTTGTACTCGTAACAATACTCCCCTCCTTCACAATTCTTGACTCAAAAATTGGGAAATTCAGGACAATAAGCTGAAACGCATTAAGATACTCCCATGTTGCTTCAGTAATTGGTAAGTCCTTCCAATGTATTAATACAACAACTGCCATTCGATTCCCCTTCTTGACTAATTTTTATCCAAAATAGCTCGAGGCTGAAACTTGAATCCGGGCTGAGTTGGAAAAGGAATCACTTGTTGATGAGGCCCATGAGCAGCTTTCAGCAGGGATACATGGAATGTTGGATGCAATTGAGATTCAGTAGGTAAGTCTAACTTGTAAGCCAGTTGCCCTATTTTTTCAGTAATCATGAAAGGACCATAGTACTTTAGCCCTAATTTGTGATGTGCCTGCCCTTTTAGAGATTTTTGAACATATAGATGTAGCTTGACATACACCCATTCCCCTGCTTTGAACTGCCTGTCTAATCTTTTCTTATTAACTTCCTGTGACATTTGATTTTTAGCCCTTTCAAGAGAATGTTTCAAGTTCTTGATTTTAAATTCCCATTCCTTAAACAACTGTTCCTAAGAATCCACTTTAGTATCATCAGGAATATAGGGAATATGTATAGGAGGTTGAATACCATATAGGGCTTTAAAAGGTGACATCTTGATGGATGAATACCAAGATTTGTTGTACCATCACTCAGCTAGAGTTAGCCATTTAGGCCATTGCATAGGTGTATCCATGATCATGCATCTCAAGTAGAACTCTAGGCATCTGTTCAACAGCTCTATCTACCCATCAGTTTAGGGGTGACGACAGAGGAGAATTTCAACTCCACACCTTGCAATTTTATAAAATCAGTGTTAGGTATACGCACGCGGAAGCAACACACACACAAACGATTAATCTGCAGAAAATAAGCGGAAGCGAGAACACAAGGATTTACGTGGTTCGGTCGGCTGACCTACGTCCACGGGCTGGAACCAGGTTATTTTTATTATTGCTTTCTGCCTCATTCGTGATGAGGAATTACAAGTACAAGACATTATATTTATAATACAAGATTAGGGTTTACCACTTAATCCCCACGAAAACTAATAATGGGCTAATTAATAAAACGGGCCAAGTCTTCAATTTAATTAGTCTGCCACTTATATGTCTTCTAATCCGAGCCCAAATCAAGTCTCCACAAACCGAATAATCTCCCACTTGGAGGCTTGATAATCTTCAAACTACCATCCGCTGTGAACTTGTACCTCTTGTAATCTTCCTCATTTTCCTGGTTGCAACGGCCTTCTCATCAGTTAACCTGAAGGCCCATTGAAGCTCCCCCGAGCTTCAACACATCAGTCATGGCTATGTCTGCCACTAACCCTCTCCTTGTCTCTACCGGCTCCCACTGACATGAACTGCCGGATCCTAAAACACTTTGAGAACAAACACTCTCTGAATAAAGCAGATAATCACCTGGAGAGACTTTGACTGAAGAACAACTCATGCTCCCACTGCCACAAAAACCCCTGACTGGTAGTTCCGAACCTTTCGTACCACGCTCAACCTGAATCTTACCTGTGGCTCTGGGTTTATCATATGCAGAACAAACCTTCTTCTGCCCACAAGACTCCGTGAACCCGACTTTGTTTCTCTTCTGAACTGGGACGGTCATTCTCTCAGATGGTAAAGTGACCATGTAAAGAGAACCCCGGTTTCTTCCTCGAGCTATGAAAAGATTTCCCTTGATAACTTTCCACTGCCCGTTCCCGAATTTAACCTCATGTCCCTGTTCATCCAACAGCCCCACTAAAATCAACTGTTTCTTTAAGCTTAGAATCACCCTGACATCCTTCAAAGTCCATGAACCGGCTGAAGTTACTATATCCATATCACCCATGCCCGTAACATCAAGAATATCATTGTTCGCCAGACTTACCTTACCAAAGTCACATTTCTTCAAATTCCGCAATGCTTCAGTGCTGTGGGTAGCTTGAAATGAAGCACCATAATCCATGACCAAGGAATCTTCATAACTCTCTACACTACAGATTAATGCGTCATCATCTGAGCAGTCTGATGCAGTGTGAATCCGGTTAGAAACCGAATTCGTAGATCGAATACGCATAAACAACTCGGTTTCAGACGGGAGATTCGAGACGAGACAGAAATTAACGATAACAAAGTCATCACAGATTCGTATTACTACAGAAACGGTTACAGACACTGTCATCAGTAGGATAAACATCTATCTCGGGGCCGGGGGAGGTCGGGCATGACCTCCCCCTTGAGAGCATTCTAAGCACAAACTCAAATCACCAAATGAAAACCAACACATGAGATTGCTATTTATAGTCCAATACACATGTTCCACCTTCGCCCCTTAGTGATGGTCGAATGTGGAGTATTTCCACATTCGCCCCTCTGTAATGGTCGAATGTGGAAAACTTCCACATTCGCCCTTTGTATAAAGGTCGAACCTGGCTTTGTGTATTGTCCTATATTTTACAAATGCGTCAGATCCATAAAATGCCCTTATGGATCACCACAATCTCATGTAACACAATACTAAGACTCAACCCTAGTCTATTCGACAGTGACGTCCACAGAAAGTGCATCAACAATCTCCCCCTTGGACGTTGCTGGCGAATCCACAAATCTCTTGCACATCAACAGTCAGAATCACAGGTCTCCCCCTCAATACATGCACTATTGCATTGAGTTAGAAATACAATATCCTTCGTGAACCGACCAAGTAATGCACTACGGACCCTCAGCATCAATACGCAGGAAGTCAGCTAGACCACGTATATCATTTGCGAATTCAACCGGTCGTTGAATTACAACCAGATCACCGAGTTACGCCAATGTGAAGTCGACAATGTAATGCACTGCAGTCTCGTAGCATCAGTACCCAGGAATGTCATCTTGACCAAGTACATCACGCGCAATCCAACTAGCCTGATAAGACCCCTACTAGAAGGATTCCATACTGACCGATTAGATATTCAACGTAACATGTAGGTACCACCACTAATTTACGTCTCATATCTGCACTTAACCTTTGCATCACCCTTCACACCAACTGGAGAAGTCTAACTATCAGTACCCAATTAAAGATCTCAAATGTGACTATGTGCAAAACAATCCACTCGAACACCAGTATTTCTATGAAATTCTTCATCTGTGCTGACTGTGATTGCATTAACACATTCTTCTCTTTGAAAATTCCTAGCATCTTCAGTCAGTAATTGTTGAAGTATCAGACACATTGTTACATCAACATGCAGTGTTAACTTCTTTCTTCTCGTTTCGACATTGATTCCTAAGATGTCCAACCTCTTTGTAGTTCCAACATGTAACATCACTTCGAGCCCTAGACTGACTCCTCATCCTGTTCTTGCTCCCACTACCTCTATTATTCTTCCTTCCTCTGCCAACATTCAGTAATTCACTTGATGATCCACCTGAATTTCTTCGTCTGAAATCTTCGCCCAGAATAAGATCCCGAATCCCATCAAAAGTGAACTCGCTGGTAGAACTAGTAATCGCTGTAACACTCCCTGACCAACTATCTGGCAATGATGTTAACAGTAGTAAAGCCTGAACCTCATCCTCGAATTTGATACCAACTAACCCAAGTCTTGACAAAATCGAGTTCAAGTTGTTGATGTGCACTGTAACTGAACTTCCTTTTTTCATCTTCGTGTTCACCAGTTCACGTATCAGGAAAACCATGTTCGCTTCCGAAGGTTTTTCGCACATATTAGAAAATGCATCCATTATCCCACGCGCTTTGGTTTCCTTTAGAATCTTGAACACAACATCCTTCGTTAGCAACAATCTAATAACTGCCTTAGCCTTTTTATCCAAGGCATCCCACTCGTTGTAAGGTCAGAAAGGATTGACAAGCCTGAATAAACCTTTGTCTTATATCCTCTTAGTATTTTGTGAAACTGCTGAAGAAAGAAGAAAACATGTGAAGTTCTGAAGAGTGGAATACATCAGAAGTTCTGAAGATAAACCAGACAGAATATCTGAAGAACTGCTGAAGACTCATTAGCACTTTACATCAGCACTTTGATTAGAAGATTCTAACCGCCCTTAATCTAATCAGTTTAGAATTATATTAATTAGTTTAAAGTCTTTGTTCAAGTTTCGATGCTACAACCTGTTGTAGCTTTATCTAAACAATATCTAGAAGCTTTTGTTACTTGATAAGTATGTAATCTTTCGTCTATAAATAGAGGGGTTACTCCCACTATTTTAGACATACATTCACGAATATCTATCAAGAATCATTTGAACTATTTCCTTCAAATTACTTTATTGTTTATCCATTTCATTTACCTTTGAGAATCATCTTGCTTTAAACTGCTTTATTTACTACTATTGATTCTCTTCATTAACTTCCTAGTTCATTGATTGAGGGGGAAGTCTTAACTCCTGTTAAAAGTGATGTTTTAACTTAGAACACTTATTATTCCGCTGTGCAAACTACTTTGAGAAAAGCTTGACAAATCAAATTTCTCAAAAATGGATCCTCGTAATACTGGATCTGCCACTAAACTTGCTATGCTGGTTACAAATGAGTATAATATTTGGCAAAAAAAGGTTGGCACATACTTTGTCACAGACCAACACTGGTTGTTGGAGATCTGTTATGTATGGAGCACATAAACCAGTAAATGTAAATCTTGAAACTAAGGAAGAAATTCCAAAAGACCCAAAAGACTACACTGATGAAGATTTCCTAAAACTTGAGCTTGATGCTAAGGCATTCTCTATGTTGGCAATGGCTCTCCCAAATGATATCTACTCTGGACTTTTACACTGTGAAAGTGCCAAAGAGCTTTTGGATTGTCTAAAAGAACAGTTTGGAGGAACTGAAGAAATGGTTGCCAACATCAGAGAAATTCTTGCTCAACAATATGAAACATTTACTCACATAAATGGAGAAACTTTGACACAACAATTTGATAGATTTTCTTCATTAATCTCTGAGTTAAAGTTAAATGGTCAGACCTATACAACTGTATCTATGCTTCATAGATTTTTAAGGTCTTTACCAGAAAAATGGGAAACTTATTCTATAGTCCTTAGATCTGGATCAGATTTTAACTCCCTTACTCTTACAAAATTACATGGGAGATTGTTAACTTTTGAAAGAGAAATAAATCAAAATAAAAAATTACAAGAATCTGGTAAAACAGCTAATGACTATATTCCAGGTAGCACAGCCTTATTAGGACAGGACTTATCATCTTGTTCTAATAATTTTGGATCTTTTGAACACATTGACATAACAGCTGCGATCTCATCAGATGGATCATTCCTAGCTTATGACAATGAAGACCTAAGTCAAACTGCTAATAACATGTGTTTTATCATGGATGACTTAAAATATTTTAGCAGTGATGACTTGGAAGAAATGGATATCTTACACCAACTGGCCCTACTAAGCATAAAAACTAATAAATTTTATAAAAGGTCAGGAAGGAAATTTCCAGGACGGAACAATAGAACAAAAGTTGGTTTTGACAAATCTAAACTTGGATGTCATAAGTGTCAGAAGTTGGGACACTTTGCTAGAGAGTGTAGAAGCTCTAGGTTTAACCAAACACAGTTTGGAAATCAGTTCAACTCCAGTTATAATAGGAATAATGGAACTCAAGGGAGTGCTCATTTTGTACAGGCACAAGCTCCACAAATCCGATATGTGCCTCAATTACAATATGTTCAAATGCCTGCTCAACAACAGGGTCAACATCAAATACATCCTGTTCCAACTGCTCAACTTCCTCCACAAACTCAACAACCATCTCAACAAAGTCTTTTTACATCAGGGTATGTTGACTGGAGCAGTCTTCCCTTTGACACATCTGAATGCAGTCAAGATGCAGACAATAAAGTCTATGACATCAACTAGGGAGAACCTGATAATCGCAGAAAGAATTTTGCCTTGATGGCTTTTGAAGGAACAACTTATATATCTGCATTATCTCAGGTATCAAAAGAATCTTTGTTGAAACTATGTTCAAATTCATGCAAAGAATCTTTTGCTCTTATAAGAGAAACAAATGTGCATCTACATGGCAAAGCAAATGACTCAGAGAGAAAATACACTCAACTAAAATATGATTTTGAAAGAAAACTTGCTTCAAAGTCAAAAGAAATTTCTAAATTAACAAATAATGCTATTGAAACCCAAGCACAGATTAAAATCAAGATAAAAGAGCTAGGAAATGTCAGAAAAGAGCTTGCTGACACCAAGGTTGATTGTGAAAATTGGGTTGAGTCATGTAGAGGTTACCAAATGCTGCTTAACAAACAAACTGCATCAAATGTTAAGTTTGGCATAGAGTACAACCATACTGAAACTCCAACTGATTTTACTCTCAAAACTGCTGATGATGGGAGTAGAATAGTTCTGAATCAAACTTCTAATATGAAGGAATGCGCATCCTTTCACCAGAACTTTCTAAAAATTGAAAGTCCTGCAGAAGTCAAAAATACTAACATTAATTCATCTGTGGTTTCATCTACATCAGGAGTTGAGAACCTGAAAACCACTGATAACCCATCTCAAATCTTTCAAACAGTCAGTAACTTGCCTTCCACATCTCATGATGAATTTAAAAGGAAGGAGAAGGCAAGAGATTGTGAAATTTGTGGTTTGTTTAACCACAAAACAGAATTTTGTAGATATAGAAAAGGAAATCAGCATTACAAGAAAATTTTACAACTGGTTGAAAACCTTGAGTATAACTTGCTGAGTGTCTCACAAATGTGTGATAAAGGATATTCTTCCTTTTTCACAAAGACAGCATGCAAGATCATATCACCAGAAGGACAAAAGTTGATAGAGAAGATCATTGAAGATCATACTTTGCTGATAGCCAAAAGATGTGGCAATGTCTATGCAGTGGACATTGAGAAAGACAAAGTACTAAACGACACTGCTTGCTTCTTCTCAAAAGCATCAACTTCTGAAACTGATCTCTGGCATAGGAGACTTGGCCATGTGAACTTCAAAACCATAAATAAAGTCAAAAAAATGGGCTTGGTCAGAGGTCTACCTTTGAAGGAATACCAGTGCAAAGAACACTGTGTTTCCTATCTTAAAGGTAAACAACATAAGTCCACCAATAAGTCTATTGAAGAATCAAAAACAACTGCATGTCTTCAACTACTCCATATGGACTTATTTGGACCAGTCAAAATCATGAGCCTTGGTAAGAAAAAAATACTGCTTGGTCATCATTGATGACTACTCAAGATTCACATGGGCTTTCTTCTTATTTTCCAAGTATGAGGCAGCCGAAATAATCAAGTTCTTCATTCTACAAGTAGAGAGGCAATATTCTCTTTCTGTCAAAGTCATCAGGAGTGACAATGGGACAGAGTTCAGGAACAAAACTCTGGATGAATTCTGTTTGTCTAAAGGGATTGTTAGACAATTCAGCATTCCCAAAACTCCTGAACAAAATGGTGTGGTAGAAAGGAAGAACAGGACATTAATTGAAGCAGCGAGAACCATGTTAGCTGATTCAGGCCTACCTTTGTATTTTTGGGCTGAAGCAGTCAACACAGCTTTTTATGTTAAGAATAGAGTTCTTATCAACAAGAGACATACCAAGACTGCCTATGAAATTCTTCATTGCATGAAGCCTCTTATCTCCTTCTACAGGGCTTTTGGATGTCAATGTTTTCTCCTCAACATCAAAGACTCTATCTCTAAATTTGCTGCTAAAGTTTATTCAGGTTATTTTCTTGGTTATTCTCCAATGCGAAAAGCTTATAAAGTCTTCAATTCAAGAACCAAGAAAGTATAAGAAACACTGAATGTCAAGTTCAATGATACCAAACATTTTCTCATTCCAGCACAACCTACTGAACTTTTTGATCTTGACAGTTTTCATTTCGGACCTGAAAAGACTGTTACATCATCTAAACCCACTTATTATGGTGATCAAGGGTTCTATGATGATAGTCCTCCACCATGGACTCCAAACACAGTCGTCAAATCAACTTTCAAACCATCAGAAGTTCAACAAACTTCTACTTCTACAACTGCTGATGATCAAATTCATATTACTGATTCATCTCCACAGACTCCTGAACCACAACATATAGCTGAACCAGATATCATCAACCTCAGTGGTTGTTTGAAGAAGTTCAAGAGCCATCATCAAGTACAGGACTACAACAACTGATTGAACACAAGGATCATCCATTGGATCAAATCATGGGTGATATTGCCTCAGGGGTACTTACCAGAAACCAGCTCTCCAACTTTTGCTTTTTCTTAGCATTCATTTCCAGTTGGAACCAAATAAGTATCAAGAAGCCCTCAAAGATAACAATTGGGTTCAAGCTATGCAAGAAGAAATGCTTCAATTCAAAAAGCAACAGGTTTGGAAAATCTGTCCCTTACCTCCAAACAAGCTACCAATTGGCACAAGATGGGTTTTCAGAAACAAACAAGATGAATTTGGTATGATTATTAAGAACAAGGCAAGACTGGTTATACAAGGTTATTCTCAAGAAGAAGGCATTGATTATGATGAAACCTTTGCACCAGTTGCAAGACTTGACGCTATCAGGTTATTTTTAGCTTATGCAATTTCCAACAACATAAAAGTTTTTCAAATGGATGTCAAAAGTGAATTTTTATATGGAAATATAAAAGAGGAAGTATATATTTGTCAACCTCCTGGGTTTGAAGACCCTGCTCATCCTGATTGGGTTTACAAACTGCACAAAGCTCTATATGGGCTAAAACATGCTCCAAGAGCCTGGTATGAAACTCTGTCCAACTTCTTACTCAAAAATCACTTTACAAGAGGCTCCATTGATAAAACTCTGTTTATAAAACATGTTGGAAATCATGTCTTACTTGTTCAAATTTATGTTGATGACGTCATTTTTGTTTCAACAAATACAAAATTGTGTGATGATTTTAAGAAACTCATGCAATCAAAATTTGAAATGAGTATAATGGGAGAGTTGCATTACTTTTTGGGACTGCAAATCAAACAACAAACAAATGGAACTTTTATACATCAATCTAAATATGTTAAAGAATTGTTAAACAAATTTTCTTTACAAGACAGTAACTCATGTTCCACTCCCATGACACCAACCACACAAGTTGAACCTGATGATCAAGGAAAACAGGTTGATCAAACCATGTATAGATGTATGATAGGTTCTCTTCTGTACTTAACTGCTTCTAGACTAGATATTATGTTCTCAACTTGTGTCTGTGCTAGATATCAGTCTGCACCAAGAGAATCACACCTAATTGTTGTCAAAAGAATCTTCAGATATCTGAAAAAGAACTCCTACACTAGGAATTTGGTATTCTACCTCAGGCAATACCAAGTTAACAGCTTTTTCAGATAGTGACTATGCAGGGTATAAAATGTCAAGAAAATCAACATCTGGTGGTTGTCAATTCTTAGGAAACTGTCTGGTGTCCTGGCAATCAAAGAAACAAACATCTGTGGCAACTTCAACTGCTGAAGCTGAATACATTGCTGCTGCAAGCTGCACATCACAGATACAATGGCTCCAATATCAACTTCTTGATTATGGAATCAAAGAGACCAAGACTCCACTTTTAGTAGACAGTAAATCTGCCATTAGCATCATTCAAAACCCTGTTCAGTTTTCAAAGACAAAACATATAGAAATAAGATATCATTTCATCAGGGATTGCTATGAAAAAGGCAAGATTGAAGTGAAACATGTCACAACAGCTAATCAAATAGCTGATGTCTTCACTAAACCCGTTGACACATCAACATTTCAGAGGTTAGTTTCCATGCTTGGAATGCTAAACTTTGAGTAAATTGTGTAAGTGTTTTCATTTAACTGTACATATTTTATTTTCACTTACTTGTTTTCTAATCTTTGATCAAACCTCTGTTGAGAAATAAAAGGAAAGAGAAAACTACTGATCAACAAAATATTTGTAAAGGGAAAATTAATGAAAAGAAAATCTACTGATAGAATTATCAAGTATTGATTTTAGGGGTATTCTTAAGTTAAATCTTCTCAGAAGCTCAAAACTACTGAAGAATAAAATAGGAAACTCCTGATGAACAAACATGCATCAGAGGTTTAAGACACAAAGGGTAAAACCGTCTTTAAGACACAAAGGGTAAAACTGTCTCTCTCTCTCTCTCAAGAACAAAAACCTCTGTGAATCATTCAACTGTTCCATCAACAAACCATGGCTTTAGTTCTTAAACAGGGACACAATCAAGAGGCTACTTCGTGAAAGATAAAGCCTGGTCCCAATACGATGAAATCATTGATTTGATCGTAAAATCACAATTCTACACAGCGTTCACTGTAGACCCACCAATCCACACTGACACTCTAAATGAGTTTTGGGCAAACGCTGAGACTGTTACCGAAGATGGTAAGGTCCTTTCCTTGAAGACGAAGATCAAAGGGAAAGATTTGATAATCACACCGGCAACTCTGGGAGACACATTAGGTCTTGAAGATGCTGAAGCGACTGATCATATTCCCAGTGGAATAATTCAATCAACCATAACTGAATGTGAATATCAAGGTACATTATCACATGCTACTATTTATAAGAGATACTTTGATGCAAAATAGAAAGTTTTGTTTCATTATATTATCATGTGTTTAAGTCCAAAAACTGGATCTTCTGATCAGATGTCCTCAACCATGCAACCAATTTTTCACTCAATTATAAATGAGTCAAAGTTTAGGGCATCTGCTTTCTTTTTTAATGAGTTGGTGTTGCATCACCAAAATGATAAAAAGAAATTTTTGTTGTATCCAAGGTTCATCATGCAACATATTATTAAAGAACTTGGACAAGAGGTGCTTGTGGGTGAAACTACTGTTTTAAACCCTTTATCGTCACAAGCATACTCTAGGCATAACAAACCGGCACTTTTGCCAGAGGATGACCAAGGGGAAGATGTCACAGTCCCTAAGGAACCAACATCCTCCAAACCCAGATCCAAAAAGCCAAAACAACCCAAACAACAAAAAGCCAAACCCACCAACCCAAAAAGAAAAGCAATTCAGAAAGATAAGATACTTGAAAATGCTAATGTGCAATCTGCACTTTTAAAGAATGTGACTGAAACTTCCTCTCAGTCTAATTCATCTCCAATACATGATAGAGCACCCTCATCTATTCTGTATAATAGAAAGAGATTTAAAAGGTCAAAAACTTCTGAAACTTCTTTCAACCAAACTGATCCTACTGAACAAAATTCAGCTGCTGATCCTTTAACTTCTGAAAAAGAAACCTCTCCAGCACTTGAGATTGCTAATATTCTATCTGGGCTTAAACAAAACAACTCATCAGAAAATGTCAATCCCCAATCACCACATAAAACAGGGGGTGAAACCACAGAAATGGACGTTGATGAGAATGTGGTCAGTCCTAACCCAAGAGATGAGGAGGGACCAAGGTCTCTAAGCCTAAACTTAGAAACGTTCGGTATATTTGAGGCTTCTACTACTCTTTTACCATCCAGTTATGGATTGGAGGACAGTAGTACCATAGCTAAGACATCAAATGTGGCAACTACTGATGAAGGCCATGTGCCTGAGGTAGGAAATCCTCAGTTCCAAGAAAAAGAGGTTCATGAGACAACTAGGTTGGGCCTAGCTCATGAGACAACTGATACTGTTCTCGTTGAGGACTATATCTGTGATTTAAATGATTCCATTAATTTGGATGATGGATCAAAATCAAAACAAAATGAATTGACGGTTGACTGTGAAGGTCCTGACTCTAATGTATTTGTTCTCAAAGAGACAGTCACAGAAGAACAGGTTGAAGTCCACTTAAACCCTAATTCCCCAAAAGTGGCATCCCCAGTTCACACTGAGGATCATAGGGGTGTTCAGAATTCGATTCGGATTCGAAAAATTCAAAATTCGACTTAGTTCGATTCGATTACCAAGAATTCGATTCGAATATTAAGAATTCAAATTCGATTCAATTCGAATTCGAGTCCAGTAAATCGAATACGAATTTATGATTTTAAATTCTATTCGATTCGACATTCGAATAAAAACTGTAATGTATAGTTTTTTTCAATATATATACACACATACACATTATTATATACACAAATATACAGATTTAGAAAAAGTACTTCAAAGTTTTGGTCAAACTCTAAGAACCCATTGTCTCCAAAACTTTTACCATAACCATATTTTACATATTTACCTTTTACATCACAAAACTCAAAGAAACTATACTCTCTAATATTTTTACTATCCCCGTATTTGACATATTGTTGTTTATCAATTTTGTAGATTTATATTTTTATGTTAAAAATAATGAGTTTTTATTAGTTTTAAAATTAAAAGTCAATTTATTATTTATGGTGAATTTGAACTAAATCGAATTTATTCGAATTCGATTCGAATTCGAGTTCCTTATTCGAATCGAATACGAATCGAATACATTGAAATTTAAGCGAATACGAATCGAATACGAATTCAGGTAAAAATATTAAAAATTCGAGAAATTTGATTCGAATAATTCGAAAATTCGTTATTCGATTCGTTGAACACCCCTAGAGGATCACCCAAAAACTCACCCTCCACAATCACAAAAGCCTACCCAATTCTCTGGGTCATCAAGTAGCATAGAACTGAACCAACTATGTAGCCCAGATGGTCCTTTATACCAGATGATACACCAGCTTATCTCTGCTCATCTTCAAACATTTATAACTGCTATGGAGTTACAGAACAAAACTCAACTGGAGATGATAAACAATGCAATTGATCACAAGCTTGGTGAATTGTCGAGAAAGATGGAAGACAACAGAAGACAATTAGCCCATCTATCTGGTGTAACACCTCCACCTCCATGGTTTCCTGAAGTGGATGAAGCCAAAAAGGGGGAGATGTCAAAGAAACCAAAAGTTGTGTCTCTTGAAGCTGCAAAAAGAGCTACTAGAGAAGCACAACATCTCAAGGATTCTCAAAAATTAACTGCCATGACCAGACAAGAAAATGCTCTGAAAGAAAGAGCTTACTGGTATGAAAAACATGAAAGAAGGCTTAGAGAAATAGCTGAAAAATCTACCCAAGGCCTTAGTGAAGCTGCTGCTGAAGTCAACACCAAAAGTACTGAAGACAATCCTTTAGTAAAATTGATATTGCTTAGATCAACACTTCAGTAGTTGACATTTCCTGCACACTGAACCAGATCAATCATCTAATGGTGCAACAGAAACAGACACTGCTAAATTTCCAAAGCCTGTTCCCTTAAACTCCGCTTCTATCATAGTTGAAGATCAAGAAGAAGTAAATGAACCAACAGAAGAAGAGAAAAGAAAAGCAGAAAGAGAGCCAAAGGAAAAGAAAATTTTGGAAAGCATAGATGAAAGGGAAGATTTAAGCTATGATGATATACTGATAGAATATGAAAAGAAATTAAGAGAGTTAGATAAACAAGAGAGAAAGGCTGAGCAATTTCTCCTTGCATCAGAAGAAGACAAAAGGCAACAGCTGATGAACTTTATCAGCAAACATTCTAAGACAAGGAAATATACTCTCAAGGGACTCTCCACTGAAGAACTCACAAAACAGGCAACACTTGTATCGGAAAGACTTGCCACAGAAAAACAGAGAAAAGAGAAGAGAGCCCAGGGTATTCAAGAATTGGTAGATAATGGGTATGGTTCAAAACAACAGATATATAAGTGGAAAGAAGATATACTTTATGATACTTACAAAAAGCTCAAGGCTGACAAAATTGCACATCCAGAAAAATACAAATCCACACAGCCTGCTACCAATCAAAAATCAGGGGAAACCTCAAAGAAAGACTTCAAAATGCTCTTACATGAAAAGAATGTCATTGTTCAAAATGACTTTTCTGTTGATGAGAAGCCTCTGATAATTCATGACAGGGATCCTGCAACCTTTACTTATCAACTGACACAGACCATCAAAGATAAAGAATAGACCAAGGTAGTCACAGAACATCACAAGATCATTGGAAAAGGTGACAAACCCGGTACCGTACTAGTTGATAAGGCAAGGAAATCCAATCTGATCAATGCTGAAAAAGAAACACCTCCAACATCAGATCAACATCCAAACCTGCAGATAGTACCATACAGAGACGGATTCTTCATCTCTTTATCTCCAATCAAAAGATGGTACTTCACCCGAAAGTCCAATTCCATCGCTCTGGAAAAGCAAGACTGTTCAACAAAAGCTCTTCAAAGCTTAACTGATTTGGAAAGGTTATCTGACAAAGATCTACTAATCCTTTAGGAATTAAAACCAGAACATGGACTGCTTCCAGAAGAAGACGTTAGAGAACTCAGACATCAAGTACTTGATGAAATTGAAAGAGTTCTTAACTCAAGGAAGAGATGATCTAAATAAAGATAGATAAAGGTTTAGGCTTCATCAATCTAGGGGGAGATTGTAAGGTCAAAAAGGATTGACAAGCCTGAATAAACCTTTGTCTTATATCCTCTTAGTATTTTGTGAAACTGCTGAAGAAAGAAGAAAACATGTGAAGTTCTGAAGAGTGGAATACATCAGAAGTTCTGAAGATAAACCAGAAAGAATATCTGAAGAACTGCTGAAGACTCATCAGCACTTTGATTAGAAGATTCTAACCGCCCTTAATCTCAGCAGTTTAGTATTATATTAATTAGTTTAAAGTCTTTGTTCAAGTTTTGATGCTACAGCCTGTTGTAGCTTTATCTAAACAATATCTAGAAGCTTTTGTTACTTGATAAGTATGTAATCTTCCGTCTATAAATAGAGGGGTTACTCCCACTATTTTAGACATACATTCACGAATATCTATCAAGAATCATTTGAACTATTTCCTTCAAATTACTTTATTGTTTATCCATTTCATTTACCTTTGAGAATCATCTTGCTTTAAACTGCTTTATTTACTACTATTGATTCTCATCATTAACTTCCTAGTTCATTGATTGAGGGGAAGTCTTAACTCCTGTTAAAAGTGATGTTTTAACTTAGAACACTTATTATTCCGCTGTGCAAACTACTTTGATAAACCTAAGTGTTCTTGAATATAAATTACAATAGAGACCACTGATCCAACACTCGTCCTGCTTTAACTTCTCCGGTTTGTCATCCAATACCATGTCAAAATCCTTCTGAACTAGGAAATCCTCCATTTGCATTTTCCACCAACCAAAGTCTTTTCCAGCAAACTTCTCAATCTGAAGTTTACCACTCTCAGCCATTGTCTCAAACTGAGTAGTTTCCTAACTTTGGATCTCGGTAAAACAATCAGAAATATAATCTCGGAGAAACAAAATAAACCCCACTAAACTGCCCGATACATATGCCAACCACTCGAAACGATAATCAACCAGAGATCAAAACCCAATGCAAAGCCTTAATCAAGAAACTGAAAAACAATAAAAGAATGTAACCTATCTTCCTTTTTCTTCTTGAAATCGACGAGAATAAGGAAAATATGCCTTTTTTTTTCTTTTAGCGATTTGTTGATCTCAAAATAAGACAAAAATCCTATTAAGTCTTATCACAAAATCAATATGATGAAAAGGTTGATGTTGGCTGTGATTTATTTTATTGACCAATGAAATAAATCAAAGGCAATAGGAGCTTCCTTGGCAAACTTGACGGCGACAAATAAGACAGCTACAAGTTGATTTTTTTCTTGTTGTGACGAACTCGAACAAAACGATCGAACCTGCTCTATCATATGGCAGACTGCCAAAAAAAACTAGTCGATCTATCTCTCGCGTTGTGTCCTACGGTGTGTAAAGAGCCTAAGCTCTGATCCTAAAACCATGTCATAATTTGACAATGGTATGAGGAAAATATCAGATGGGAACCAGAACCCTTGCATGGTCCATTGCAAATTTTCATTCATCATTTCACATTTCATTTGATCCCCATCAGCCACCATTATATCCATAGGTTTAATTTTCTTAATTGGAATTCCCAATTTTAAAGTTGTTTTTAAATCCATAACTATGGGTAGATCCTGAATCAGTTAAAATTTGTAAAATCTTGTTACCTATCACACCTCTGATCCTCATAGTTGAATAAGATGCAATACCCATGAAAGCATTCAAGGAAATATGTGGTTCTTCATGAAAAATCACTTCCTCTCCAGTATCTATCTCCTTTTCTCCCTCCTCCTCATCAAATACTTCAATAGAAAATAACTATTTGTTTTTACATTGATGAGTAGGAGTGAACTTTTCTTTGCAACCAAGGCACTCCCCTTTAGCTCTTTTTCCTGCTATTTCTTTAGGATGATTAAGCCATCTAGTATTGGAGGTTCTTGGTTTAGTGGTAGGTGCAGGTAATAAAGGTAGGTTGGAAGAAGTGGCAATGGCTTTAGGTGTGAAATCAGAAGTCTTATGAAAGTTATTGGTTGAATAGGTTCGGGTAGGTTTGCTATTAATGTTTTGAATGGCCTGATTAGCTTCATCTTGCATTCTGCACAACACGTATGCTTCTGGAATATTTCTTGGCCTTAAAATTCTCACTGGATACCCAATCTCAGGCTTAACAACCCTTAGGAATAAGCTAACTGCATATTCTTCACAAATAGTTACCTTTGTAGGCCCAAATCAAACTGTTGACACAGTTCTTGTAAAGATCTAGTTTGCCTTAGGGATGCCAAAGCTCCCATAACATCTTGCACCATAGTTTCAGAAAATCTTGTAGAAATGAAATATTTGTATTATTCCCACATCATTCCTTCAATTGATCCCCCCCTAGATTTTACAAAAGATTAGTGCCACAATAATGCTGAATCTTCAAGATGGACTATGGCACATTTGATCTTCAATTGTTCAGGAGTTTCATTAATGGCAAAGTAATGTTCCACCCTACAGACCTAACCCTCTACATTTGTACCATTAAATTTAGGAAAATCCATCTTGCTTAATCTTTGATTGGTCCGGTGGCAATGGCAATGGTTGATCAATGGATTCCCCACTGCTGGTACCGGTTCTTCCCCATTAACAAATTGGCCTTCCCTGTTATTGACATTGATCTTGGTCAATTGTTACAGATTTCCGAGGATCTCATTCAACTGGGATTTCATTTCAGATACATGCATGGAATTTTGGTTGTCAACGACTTTCAGGCTTGCAAGTTCTGTTAGGTTTTGACCAGTAACTTTTTCTAATCGATTTAGGGAAGAATAATGATCTTGAATTCTTTGTTCTAAGGTTTGATTTCGAATAGACATTTTTGTAAAATTTTAGTAATGGATTAGAACAGATTATGGTAGGAATAGAGAAATTAATGGTAATGGAATGGTAAGGTCGCAAATCGATCCAACCACGTAATAGAATGATCACGAATTGATCAATTCCCGGATTAAGAAAGAATTGCAGAGCAGATGAATCGAAACAGAGCAGGTGAATCGAACAGAGTAGAATCTTTGATAATCAATGTTTTCATAACTGGACCAGACATCGAACCGGTCGTCTTACTGGTCCACTGATCAAACCGTTCGGACCGGATTTAAGAACTGGAAGGTTGTAGTATATATATATCATATATATATCCTCAAGAATTCACTGAAATCTTTATTTACCAACAATTTTGTCTGTAATTCAAATCTTACTCATTCCTTTCATTATTAAAAATCTATATTTTTCTTAAAAATGTTAAGGGATATGTAAATGACATAAGACAGAATTTTACAAATAATAAAAATCAAATGTTGTTTGGTATTTAAATCAACCGTAAGATAAAATGAATATATTTACTTAAATAATTAAAAAATTAAAATTAGGGTAAGCTATATTTTACTTTTGTAGCAATAGACTTTTGTACCTTTAGGAAAAGACCACTCATGTCATTAAACAACAGATTTATTTAGATTTATTATTTATACTTCACATTGTAGATAAAAACATAGCTTTAAAAACTGAAGAGGAGGCTTCTCCAACCTCAGTTAGCCACCATTCAGATCGGATTTGACTCCGGCAACCTCAGCCCTCCGGCGACGTCAATCATCCGGTGGCATCAACCGGAGACTCCTTTTCCTCAGCATTCGCAACTCTGTTGTTTCTCATACCTACTCTCTACTTGACCCTTCACCGGAAACCTTCTCGTCGGAGCCTTAAAAAGATGAACGGCCCGACCGAAATCTACACCGGTCTCCGGTTTAACCACCGGCCAGCGACCCAACCAGCTGGTTCCTGCACAAATGGTCCAAAGGGCATGGCCGGACCAGTGGCACTTCCGTTCTCCGGTTAAACCGGCCGGTCCGGTCCGGTTTTCAAAACGTTGTTGATAATGGAATAGAAACGAAGGATGATTATGTGTTTTATTGGTAGAATTGAAGAATGGAAGTTGAATTAATGGTGGAACACGGTGGTTGGTTATGGTAGTTGACGGTGGTGTTAGTGGTGTTATTGGCGGTTATTATCAAGAGTTATCCAAGGAAAGGACAACTCAGATAACACTTGATAGAAAGAAGAGAGACTAAGAGAGGAAATTCAATCAATCAAACTAACCTCTTATTAATCATCGACTGGTTTATATAAGCTTGATTACAATATTATTCCCGCCCAAACTAACTACCCATTAACTAGAACTATTACATTTGACATATTAGCCCCTCACTTTCTCACTTATCACAACTATGACCCTGTACTCGTAACATTAATTATCCTATATGTTTAAATTTGAATGATCATGAATAGTGCAGCATTCTTTTGTGTAATGTGTTATATAGTAGTTGGTTTAATAATGGTCAGAAACGATTACGTGGTGCAGTTGGTTAGGCAGTTGTTGTGTCTATGGTGATGGTCCGGTTCGAATCCCGTTAGGTTCCATGTTTTCCACAATATTTTTCTTAAAAGGGGAATGATTACGTGGTGAAGTTGGTTAGGCAGTTGTTGTGTCTATGGTGATGGTCCGGTTCGAATCCCTTTTTTTTTAAAAAAAAAAAGGGGAATGTTTTTCTATTTTAAAATATAAGTGGTTTAACAGCTGTTGGGTTGGTAGTTATGCCATGTATCCTGTTTGATTAGTCACTAATCCACTGAAGTTTCTTGCTCTTTATAAACTGTAGGTTTCAAAGGCCTTTTTTTGTCACTTTGTTCTATCATAGCAGTTCAGTTTGTGGCAACTAAAGGTGGAGACTACAACTTTCTTTTATGAATTATGAGCTGCATGTTTGTCTTTCTTCATGTTTTAAATTGTGACATTCATGTTAAAAACGGTTATGTTTTCTTTATATTTTTCCATTGTTCCTTTCTCTAAAGAAAATGCGGTTTAGCCTTTTTTTTGTGTTTTTATGGATAACTGCTTTCTTTTGTCAAGAAAAAGGCATTCAGACTGTGTTTTTTTTATATGGATGACCGGTTATTTTTAGTGTATTAAGATGTTTGAAGTAAGGATGTTTGGATTTGTGTTTACAAAATGGGTGAAACAGTTATAAGAAAAGTGGTATGTGATTACGGTTTTTGGTTGTTTATGTGTTGTTGCTGTTGGGTTCAGTTGAGACCACAGTTACCAGAACGAAGACTTTTGGTAGCTTATGATGTAGTTTGTAAGTCAGAGGGCTGATTACGTAATTATACCATAGTTTTGTGTAAACCCTAGAGATCTGTGCACTTATAGACGGGCCTTGCGCACTTAGCTAAGTGCGCAGGCCCATCAGTCCTGTCTATATATATAGAATACATGTTGCAGCTCTAGGGTTAGGGTTTTGGTCTTCTTTCATAGCACAAGATCATTGGGTGCGTACTTAATATGTATTTCCATGGTGTTTCAATGTTATATCAGTAATGGAATCATCTTTTTGTTCATCTTGTGTGTTGGTTTTATAAGATTTATCTAGTTTCTTTGTTGTGCAAGATTCATCACTTAAAACACCTAATCAATAGGTGTTTCTAAGTGATAACAATCTCTTGCACTAACAAGATCTAGTATTTGGGACTTACAATTTGGTATCAGAGCCTTTGTGCTCTAGATTGTATCTATTTAAGATACCAAAACCCTCATCTTGTTAGCTTTTCTTAATATTTTTATAAACTTTTGTGTTTTTATCAAAAAAAAAAGGGGGGGGGGGTTTCTTATCTAGTTGCTTCAGATTTCGTTTGGTGTTGTGTTTCTAAGGTGTTAAAAGTTGTTTATTTTGAGTAGAAACATAATCCAAGCATTTTCAGATTGATTGAAAAAGTCTTGGATAGGATTCAGCTGAGTTTTGTGCTTTTTATCAGACGTTTTTGCGCACCTATTTTGTAACATTTCGCATTAAATACTTGTACATTACGATTATGTTGAATAAAACGTCAAGTTTTCACCATTATTCGTCTTTTAAAAATATTATTGTGACGCATTTGGAACCCTAATACTATGTTATGTATATAATATACATATATATATAGAATATTTGTCAAAAAATAAAGAGCTTGGGCCGGGAATCGAACCCGCGCCCAAGCCGGGTCAACCAAACACACACACGTCTCAACCACTAGGCTACACAGACTTTTGTTTATAAACCTCTCCCGCCCTAAACATAACCCAACCTTAGATTCCACCATTTGACTTTCACGAGTCAAAACAACCGGGTTGTGATCAATTCGTGCTCAAAACACGTAATTGGGTTTAAGGAAGGTATCACACCGACACCCTAACTTCCTCTCCACGATTTTCAATCTTTAAAACTTTCCAATTTAACGAATTAACGCGTTTATTGATTAAATGGGTCAATATTTTCCATATTAACAAACGTCGATGATTAGTATAAATTGAACCCCCCTATACCTCCTCTATACACCGATAAACAACTCTCTGTTACTAAATTCCATTAATCTTTCGTGGTCTGCTCGTATTGATCAAACTTTGACTGTTCTGTTTGACCAGTCGTTCGTAGCCCTAAACGATTTGTAAGTGTAAATTCGTCCTTTGTTTATGTTAATCGGCCCCTGAAAAACAATAGCCCCATCATAACAGGGGCTATTGCTTATCGGTTTGATCGATTGATCAATCTAGGGCTCGTTCGTATAGGATTTGGGGATAAACTAATCTCAGATGTAGTTTATAATTATTTCGGAAATAAAATCACCACAACAGACCAACAGACCAGTTGGTTGGACCCTTGTTCGTAGGGTACGAACCGGCCTGGTGGCTCGGGTTCGAGTCCCACACTCTTTACCTTTTTATTCCTTTTTCTTTTTTTTTTGTATTATTTAACTTTTTATTTATTTATATATTCAACATTTAATTTTAAATACTAAATATGGTTTATAAATTCTATAAAAATTATTTTAAGTTATTTTGATGATAAAGTTAATTATCCAACTTTTAGTTTTTCAAAAATTATTTATTTATTATTTATAATAAATATTACAAGTTTATTCATTATTAATTATAAAATTCTATAAAAATATCAAAACGATTATATAAATTTCCACAAAAATTATTCTGAGTTTTTGTAACATTATACTTTACTGAAATAATTTTTATTTCTGAAAAATCGGTTATTTAATATTTTTAATCAATTATTGTTAGTTTTAAACATGAATAAATCATAATAAATCCAATTTTTAATATTTTCTCACCAAAATTTTATATAAATTATTCCTGATTATTTAGAACAGGAATATAATTTTTAAACTAATAATCCCTTAATTTTAGTATTTTTAAATATTAAAGTTAAATTTTATTAATTTGTTATAAATAGAATTAATATTCTATTTTAAAGAAAATAATTTTATAAAAATTATTTTTATACTTTAAACTCATTAATGTGACCCTCTTAAGTTCAGATTTTATAAGAAGATTCTTGTTTATTTATTTACTAAAATTCTCTCAATTATCAAACATTTTTATTATTAATCAAACGGACATTTTATTCCCAAATTCGAAACCCTAGAAAATACTTGTAGACTAGTTAGACTTAGACATATTTGTTACCTTATACATAGGGTAATACTTGGCATCTTTGGGGATACGCTTATTCTATTTTCTTTTTGAGACTTAACGCTTTGCTAAGGTGAGTTTACGTAACCATGTTTATGCAATTCTTTATACGTGCAACATTATACTTAAGCAATTCTACATACATGTCTAGTTGTAAACTTTAATGCCTCATGATTTAGACAACAACAACAGTTTCAACAAGTTTCAACAATACATAATCATTAGCTATGGCCAAGCCGGCGATACTCAATAATAGATCTATTGGATTGACAATCCCACCTAGATTCGTTGACCATCTTGTATGGGGAGCGCGGGTGATTGTTATCGTTCGAACGTGATATTAAGGTGAACATTGGATGACGGGATGGACCTAAACTTTGTCGGAGGTTTGATTATGTGCATACTATACTTCATGTTTATTCATGTAGACTTAAACTTACATTAGACATATGAATTGCTAAACTTTTATACTTAAACTATTTGCTTAACATGACTTATGTATTCTCACCAACTTCTAGTTGACCCCCCCATCTTTTCCAAACTCAACAGGAAATATTGATGCGTGAAGTCTAAAGCTAGCATGAGGAGTTATTTGAAGTTTTAAGTTCGTTGTTTGTTTGATGTATTAGATTTCATTCAAGACTTTAATGTAATTCATTATTGTAATGAAATAAAGGATTATTTAAACATATGTAATACCATGAGCTACTGAACAATCATTCATACGTGACACCTCGATGTTTCCGCCATCGGTTGGGGTGTTACAGATTGGTATCAGAGCCATGGTTATAGGGAATTAGGTTATTAGAAAAATAATCTAGTCTATAACCATAGGAATATAACCAGTATTTGCTCCTTTACTTGCTATTCTCTATCTTACTCCTATTTCTTACCCCTACTTTAATCCCTACAAGAAGATTGCTCTCCATCACTGGAACTACTCTTAAACTAATAGGACAAAATCCTCAGGTTTAGCCTGAACCACCTTGAGATCTCGTCGAAGTTCTAGATTTTAATAACGAACACGTGCAATCTGGAAGGGTGAACGCCTGTATTCTGAGTTTTCTGTCTAGGCTGGCATTGCGCATATATCCCAATCAGACGAGGGAACCGGATGCCTACCTGGGAATTCTCGGGATGAGTGTTCACTTATAGGCTAAAGCATGTCTTCACTGTGTTATTAGAATCTAGAATCTTTGATAAGTCAACGTTTTCGTTTATTCGTTTTAATTAATGAATAAAGGATTACATTCCTTATACTATCTTAACTACCCTTGATTCATCCTATGTCTCACTAAACCCTTCTTTGTGTCACTTTCAGATCATGCCTCCTCGTCGTAGTAATCGTCTTAACAATGATAACGAACATGAGGATGAAAGCATCAACAACAACAACAACAACAATAACAACCTCAACCCAGGCAACGGTACCCCTAGCAGTGCCCAACTCGCCGCAATCATCTCTCAACAAATGGCTCAACAAATGGCAGCAATACTCCCTAACTTAGTGGCCCAAATTTCTCAGGCGAACGGCAACGGGAACGGTAACGGCAATGGTAATGGAAATGGAAACCACAACGGGAATGGGAATGGTCTTCCAGCCTGTACCCTTAAGCACTTTAATTCTTGTAATCCCCCAAAGTTCAGTGGAGAAGAAGGAGCTACAGGACTCCTACAATGGTTTGAGGGTATTGAGAATACCTTCATCAACAGTGAGTGCCCCAACAACTTTAAGGTCCGTTATGCCATGAGTGTTCTTCACAAACGAGCACTCACTTGGTGGAATGAGGAAAAGCGCACTCGTGGGGCTGAAGCTGCACTGGCCTTAACTTGGGATCAAGCTAAAGACATTATGAAGGCAGAGTTCTGCCCTCGTAATGAAATCAAGAAGCTGGAAGATGAGTTTCATGATCTTGCTCAAGACGGTGGGGAAAACCTAACTTATAACACTCGTTTCCATGAACTCAGTATACTGCTACCCCATAAGGTCACCCCTTTGTCTGTTGCAATCGAAAAGTACATTGGTGGCTTACCCATGCAGATTCAGGACACGGTATGGGGAAGGAACCCTGCTACTCTCGAGGAAGCGAAGCGTTTGGCAGCCACCCTAACAGATAACCATGTGAAGGCAGGAACTCTGACTCGGAAAGGGGAAAAGAATACTGTTGTGAAAGATACTCCCCAACCTGCTATTGCAACTGAGGCCTCAACCAACGGGAGACGCAAGGCCAGAAATTTCGCAATAGATACCACTCCCCCGCCCAACAAGAAACCTTATACTGGACCCCATCCGTTATGTAACACCTGCAAGTATCACCACCCAACTCATGTGCCTTGTCGTCATTGTACCAATTGTCAAAGGTATGGGCATCTCGTGAATGTTTGTCGATTCCCCCTTAATGCCCCTGCTGCTCAAGTTAATCCTGCTCAAGACCCTCCAGCTACTTAAACAACAAGCTCACCGTTTGAATGTTATTTTTGCATTTAAAATCCTATGTATTGACGCTTTTGATTCAAGTAATAAATTCTAGTATTATCATAACACTTGGATACATGCTTGTTTGAATGTGAACTAATTGCTATCTAAACCATACTAGTTATACTTATAAACTTGCTTACTTGTACTACAGTTAGTTAGCTACCAAATAACCTACTCAACGATTGGTAGAGGTCATCATGTCTTTTCAACAGTCGGGAGAGGCCCTACAACCTGCTCAGCGACTGGTGAAGGCTATCGAACCTGCTCAACAATCGGTAGAGTCATAGAAGGACATAAAACCCTAATGTAAGGTAAATTGGTGATTGCGGTCCGGAACGTAATCATGAATTTACAGGTATGTTAAGGTAGTGTGAAATTCTATCAAGGTTTTCAGTAGTTGACCAATTATAAACCTTAGTTACCTGGTAGAACATTTGTTTTTTTGTAATAGCCCATCAACTCATTCCTTTTAGGACTCCTAAAACTTAAGATTCTTATTGCGATTTCAAGACACACCAAATCCTACCCTCTTATCCAAATTATTTGAACCAAGATTTTTCTATTCATATCATGCCTGAACACAAAAGTTCTCCAGATCACACTTGTCCTAATTTCTATCCAATCCCCTTCAACCCTGTGTTTTCAATAAACTTCGGGACGAAGTTCCGAAAAGTAGGGGAGACTGTAACATTTCGCATTAAATACTTGTACATTACGATTATGTTGAATAAAACGTCAAGTTTTCACCATTATTCGTCTTTTAAAAATATTATTGTGACGCATTTGGAACCCTAATACTATGTTATGTATATAATATACATATATATATATATAGAATATTTGTCAAAAAATAAAGAGCTTGGGCCGGGAATCGAACCCGCGCCCAAGCCGGGTCAACCAAACACACACACGTCTCAACCACTAGGCTACACAGACTTTTGTTTATAAACCTCTCCCGCCCTAAACATAACCCAACCTTAGATTCCACCATTTGACTTTCACGAGTCAAAACAACCGGGTTGTGATCAATTCGTGCTCAAAACGCGTAATTGGGTTTAAGGAAGGTATCACACCGACACCCTAACTTCCTCTCCACGATTTTCAATCTTTAAAACTTTCCAATTTAACGAATTAACGCGTTTATTGATTAAATGGGTCAATATTTTCCATATTAACAAACGTCGATGATTAGTATAAATTGAACCCCCCTATACCTCCTCTATACACCGATAAACAACTCTCTGTTACTAAATTCCATTAATCTTTCGTGGTCTGCTCGTATTGATCAAACTTTGACTGTTCTGTTTGACCAGTGGTTCGTAGCCCTAAACGATTTGTAAGTGTAAATTCGTCCTTTGTTTATGTTAATCCGCCCCTGAAAAACAATAGCCCCATCATAACAGGGGCTATTGCTTATCGGTTTGATCGATTGATCAATCTAGGGCTCGTTCGTATAGGATTTGGGGATAAACTAATCTCAGATGTAGTTTATAATTATTTCGGAAATAAAATCACCACAACAGACCAACAGACCAGTTGGTTGGACCCTTGTTCGTAGGGTACGAACCGGCCTGGTGGCCCGAGTTCGAGTCCCACACTCTTTACCTTTTTATTCCTTTTTCTTTTTTTTGTATTATTTAACTTTTTATTTATTTATATATTCAACATTTAATTTTAAATACTAAATATGGTTTATAAATTCTATAAAAATTATTTTAAGTTATTTTGATGATAAAGTTAATTATCCAACTTTTAGTTTTTCAAAAATTATTTATTTATTATTTATAATAAATATTACAAGTTTATTCATTATTCATTATAAAATTCTATAAAAATATCAAAACGATTATATAAATTTCCACAAAAATTATTCTGAGTTTTTGTAACATTATACTTTACTGAAATAATTTTTATTTCTGAAAAATCGGTTATTTAATATTTTTAATCAATTATTGTTAGTTTTAAACATGAATAAATCATAATAAATCCAATTTTTAATATTTTCTCACCAAAATTTTATATAAATTATTCCTGATTATTTAGAACAGGAATATAATTTTTAAACTAATAATCCCTTAATTTTAGTATTTTTAAATATTAAAGTTAAATTTTATTAATTTGTTATAAATAGAATTAATATTCTATTTTAAAGAAAATAATTTTATAAAAATTATTTTTATACTTTAAACTCATTAATGTGACCCTCTTAAGTTCAGATTTTATAAGAAGATTCTTGTTTATTTATTTACTAAAATTCTTTCAATTATCAAACATTTTTATTATTAATCAAACGGACATTTTATTCCCAAATTCGAAACCCTAGAAAATACTTGTAGACTAGTTAGACTTAGACATATTTGTTACCTTATACATAGGGTAATACTTGGCATCTTTGGGGATACGCTTATTCTATTTTCTTTTTGAGACTTAACGCTTTGCTAAGGTGAGTTTACGTAACCATGTTTATGCAATTCTTTATACGTGCAACATTATACTTAAGCAATTCTACATACATGTCTAGTTGTAAACTTTAATGCCTCATGATTTAGACAACAACAACAGTTTCAACAAGTTTCAACAATACATAATCATTAGCTATGGCCAAGCCGGCGATACTCAATAATAGATCTATTGGATTGACAATCCCACCTAGATTCGTTGACCATCTTGTATGGGGAGCGCGGGTGATTGTTATCGTTCCAACGTGATATTAAGGTGAACCGTGGATGACGGGATGGACCTAAACTTTGTCGGAGGTTTGATTATGTGCATACTATACTTCATGTTTATTCATGTAGACTTAAACTTACATTAGACATATGAATTGCTAAACTTTTATACTTAAACTATTTGCTTAACATGACTTATGTATTCTCACCAACTTCTAGTTGACCCCCCCATCTTTTCCAAACTCAACAGGAAATATTGATGCGTGAAGTCTAAAGCTAGCATGAGGAGTTATTTGAAGTTTTAAGTTCGTTGTTTGTTTGATGTATTAGATTTCATTCAAGACTTTAATGTAATTCATTATTGTAATGAAATAAAGGATTATTTAAACATATGTAATACCATGAGCTACTGAACAATCATTCATACGTGACACCTCGATGTTTCCGCCATCGGTTGGGGTGTTACAGATTGGTATCAGAGCCATGGTTATAGGGAATTAGGTTATTAGAAAAATAATCTAGTCTATAACCATAGGAATATAACCAGTATTTGCTCCTTTACTTGCTATTCTCTATCTTACTCCTATTTCTTACCCCTACTTTAATCCCTACAAGAAGATTGCTCTCCATCACTGGAACTACTCTTAAACTAATAGGACAAAATCCTCAGGTTTAGCCTGAACCACCTTGAGATCTCGTCGAAGTTCTAGATTTTAATAACGAACACGTGCAATCTGGAAGGGTGAACGCCTGTATTCTGAGTTTTCTGTCTAGGCTGGCATTGCGCATATATCACAATCAGACGAGGGACCCGGATGCCTACCTGGGAATTCTCGGGATGAGTGTTCACTTATAGGCTAAAGCATGTCTTCACTGTGTTATTAGAATCTAGAATCTTTGATAAGTCAACGTTTTCGTTTATTCGTTTTAATTAATGAATAAAGGATTACATTCCTTATACTATCTTAACTACCCTTGATTCATCCTATGTCTCACTAAACCCTTCTTTGTGTCACTTTCAGATCATGCCTCCTCGTCGTAGTAATCGTCTTAACAATGATAACGAACATGAGGATGAAAGCATCAACAACAACAACAACAACAATAACAACCTCAACCCAGGCAACGGTACCCCTAGCAGTGCCCAACTCACCGCAATCATCTCTCAACAAATGGCTCAACAAATGGCAGCAATACTCCCTAACTTAGTGGCCCAAATTTCTCAGGCGAACGGCAACGGGAACGGTAACGGCAATGGTAATGGAAATGGAAACCACAACGGGAATGGGAATGGTTTTCCAGCCTGTACCCTTAAGCACTTTAATTCTTGTAATCCCCCAAAGTTCAGTGGAGAAGAAGGAGCTACAGGACTCCTACAATGGTTTGAGGGTATTGAGAATACCTTCATCAACAGTGAGTGCCCCAACAACTTTAAGGTCCGTTATGCCATGAGTGTTCTTCACAAACGAGCACTCACTTGGTGGAATGAGGAAAAGCGCACTCGTGGGGCTGAAGCTGCACTGGCCTTAACTTGGGATCAAGCTAAAGACATTATGAAGGCAGAGTTCTGCCCTCGTAATGAAATCAAGAAGCTGGAAGATGAGTTTCATGATCTTGCTCAAGACGGTGGGGAAAACCTAACTTATAACACTCGTTTCCATGAACTCAGTATACTGCTACCCCATAAGGTCACCCCTTTGTCTGTTGCAATCGAAAAGTACATTGGTGGCTTACCCATGCAGATTCAGGACACGGTATGGGGAAGGAACCCTGCTACTCTCGAGGAAGCGAAGCGTTTGGCAGCCACCCTAACAGATAACCATGTGAAGGCAGGAACTCTGACTCGGAAAGGGGAAAAGAAGACTGTTGTGAAAGATACTCCCCAACCTGCTATTGCAACTGAGGCCTCAACCAACGGGAGACGCAAGGCCAGAAATTTCGCAATAGATACCACTCCCCCGCCCAACAAGAAACCTTATACTGGACCCCATCCGTTATGTAACACCTGCAAGTATCACCACCCAACTCATGTGCCTTGTCGTCATTGTACCAATTGTCAAAGGTATGGGCATCTCGTGAATGTTTGTCGATTCCCCCTTAATGCCCCTGCTGCTCAAGTTAATCCTGCTCAAGACCCTCCAGCTACTTAAACAACAAGCTCACCGTTTGAATGTTATTTTTGCATTTAAAATCCTATGTATTGACGCTTTTGATTCAAGTAATAAATTCTAGTATTATCATAACACTTGGATACATGCTTGTTTGAATGTGAACTAATTGCTATCTAAACCATACTAGTTATACTTATAAACTTGCTTACTTGCACTACAGTTAGTTAGCTACCAAATAACCTACTCAACGATTGGTAGAGGTCATCATGTCTTTTCAACAGTCGGGAGAGGCCCTACAACCTGCTCAGCGACTGGTGAAGGCTATCGAACCTGCTCAACAATCGGTAGAGTCATAGAAGGACATAAAACCCTAATGTAAGGTAAATTGGTGATTGCGGTCCGGAACGTAATCATGAATTTACAGGTATGTTAAGGTAGTGTGAAATTCTATCAAGGTTTTCAGTAGTTGACCAATTATAAACCTTAGTTACCTGGTAGAACATTTGTTTTTTTGTAATAGCCCATCAACTCATTCCTTTTAGGACTCCTAAAACTTAAGATTCTTATTGCGATTTCAAGACACACCAAATCCTACCCTCTTATCCAAATTATTTGAACCAAGATTTTTCTATTCATATCATGCCTGAACACAAAAGTTCTCCAGATCACACTTGTCCTAATTTCTATCCAATCCCCTTCAACCCTGTGTTTTCAATAAACTTCGGGACGAAGTTCCTAAAAGTAGGGGAGACTGTAACATTTCGCATTAAATACTTGTACATTACGATTATGTTGAATAAAACGTCAAGTTTTCACCATTATTCGTCTTTTAAAAATATTATTGTGACGCATTTGGAACCCTAATACTATGTTATGTATATAATATACATATATATATAGAATATTTGTCAAAAAATAAAGAGCTTGGGCCGGAAATCGAACCCGCGCCCAAGCCGGGTCAACCAAACACACACACGTCTCAACCACTAGGCTACACAGACTTTTGTTTATAAACCTCTCCCGCCCTAAACATAACCCAACCTTAGATTCCACCATTTGACTTTCACGAGTCAAAACAACCGGGTTGTGATCAATTCGTGCTCAAAACGCGTAATTGGGTTTAAGGAAGGTATCACACCGACACCCTAACTTCCTCTCCACGATTTTCAATCTTTAAAACTTTCCAATTTAACGAATTAACGCGTTTATTGATTAAATGGGTCAATATTTTCCATATTAACAAACGTTGATGATTAGTATAAATTGAACCCCCCTATACCTCTTCTATACACCGATAAACAACTCTCTGTTACTAAATTCCATTAATCTTTCGTGGTCTGCTCGTATTGATCAAACTTTGAGTGTTCTGTTTGACCAGTCGTTCGTAGCCCTAAACGATTTGTAAGTGTAAATTCGTCCTTTGTTTATGTTAATCGGCCCCTGAAAAACAATAGCCCCATCATAACAGGGGCTATTGCTTATCGGTTTGATCGATTGATCAATCTAGGGCTCGTTCGTATAGGATTTGGGGATAAACTAATCTCAGATGTAGTTTATAATTATTTCGGAAATAAAATCACCACAACAGACCAACAGACCAGTTGGTTGGACCCTTGTTCGTAGGGTACGAACCGGCCTGGTGGCCCGGGTTCGAGTCCCACACTCTTTACCTTTTTATTCCTTTTTCTTTTTTTTTTTGTATTATTTAACTTTTTATTTATTTATATATTCAACATTTAATTTTAAATACTAAATATGGTTTATAAATTCTATAAAAATTATTTTAAGTTATTTTGATGATAAAGTTAATTATCCAACTTTTAGTTTTTCAAAAATTATTTATTTATTATTTATAATAAATATTACAAGTTTATTCATTATTAATTATAAAATTCTATAAAAATATCAAAACGATTATATAAATTTCCACAAAAATTATTCTGAGTTTTTGTAACATTATACTTTACTGAAATAATTTTTATTTCTGAAAAATCGGTTATTTAATATTTTTAATCAATTATTGTTAGTTTTAAACATGAATAAATCATAATAAATCCAATTTTTAATATTTTCTCACCAAAATTTTATATAAATTATTCCTGATTATTTAGAACAGGAATATAATTTTTAAACTAATAATCCCTTAATTTTAGTATTTTTAAATATTAAAGTTAAATTTTATTAATTTGTTATAAATAGAATTAATATTCTATTTTAAAGAAAATAATTTTATAAAAATTATTTTTATACTTTAAACTCATTAATGTGACCCTCTTAAGTTTAGATTTTATAAGAAGATTCTTGTTTATTTATTTACTAAAATTCTCTCAATTATCAAACATTTTTATTATTAATCAAACGGACATTTTATTCCCAAATTCGAAACCCTAGAAAATACTTGTAGACTAGTTAGACTTAGACATATTTGTTACCTTATACATAGGGTAATACTTGGCATCTTTGGGGATACGCTTATTCTATTTTCTTTTTGAGACTTAACGCTTTGCTAAGGTGAGTTTACGTAACCATGTTTATGCAATTCTTTATACGTGCAACATTATACTTAAGCAATTCTACATACATGTCTAGTTGTAAACTTTAATGCCTCATGATTTAGACAACAACAACAGTTTCAACAATACATAATCATTAGCTATGGCCAAGCCGGCGATACTCAATAATAGATCTATTGGATTGACAATCCCACCTAGATTCGTTGACCATCTTGTATGGGGAGCGCGGGTGATTGTTATCGTTCCAACATGATATTAAGGTGAACCGTGGATGACGGGATGGACCTAAACTTTGTCGGAGGTTTGATTATGTGCATACTATACTTCATGTTTATTCATGTAGACTTAAACTTACATTAGACATATGAATTGCTAAACTTTTATACTTAAACTATTTGCTTAACATGACTTATGTATTCTCACCAACTTCTAGTTGACCCCCCCATCTTTTCCAAACTCAACAGGAAATATTGATGCGTGAAGTCTAAAGCTAGCATGAGGAGTTATTTGAAGTTTTAAGTTCGTTGTTTGTTTGATGTATTAGATTTCATTCAAGACTTTAATGTAATTCATTATTGTAATGAAATAAAGGATTATTTAAACATATGTAATACCATGAGCTACTGAACAATCATTCATACGTGACACCTCGATGTTTCCGCCATCGGTTGGGGTGTTACATATTTCTTGGTCTGCGCACTTATTTCTTTTTTTGAGCACTTTTTTCTTGTTTTGAGCACTGAACTCATAAGTTGCATACTTGTTTCTTAGTCTGTGCTCTTAATTCCAATCTGTATGTGCACACTTGTTTCATAAGTTTGCGTACTTATTGCTTGGATTGTGCACTTAAATCTTCAAAAATTTAAAAGTTTACTTTGTCTCCGGGCACACAACTAGGGTTTCTGCGCACTTAATCAGAAATCACTAGTTGTTCTGCGCACTTACTGAAAGGGCGTAGTTTTGAGTACTTGGCTAGGGTTTTTGCGCACTAAAATCTTAAACGAGAGTTTAAGTGTCTGCGTACTTTATTTAGTACGCAGATTGATCTGTCAAGACTGCGCACTTACCATGCCCAAGTCTTGACTGATCTGCGCACTTATCAAAGAAACACTAGTTCTCTGTGTACTTGTCAAAACTGCGCACTTATCAGGAGACAAGATCTTGACAGTGTTGTTACTATTGTTTTAGGCTGCTGCACACTTGTTCCCTATGCACTTATCAGAACTGCGCACTTATCTGCGCACTTAAGGACTTCTCACTTAAATTAAGGACTGTGGACTTAATTCTTGACTGTAATCTTTAAAATCAGAAAACCAAACTTATAAAATCAACCTTAATGTTGGATCAGTGGCTTAGTTTTATGAACACTTATGTGTTATCAGATTTATATGTGAGTTATTAAGCAGCGGAAATACAAGTGTTCAAAGGTCTAAAAGATCACTTTGATGAGGAGTTATTACTCCCCCTTGACTGAATAATAAATGAGAAACAATAAATACAGTTAAGTGTAAAGCAGTAAAGCAATTTATGTTTCTCAGATGTGAAATGGAATTATAAGTTTAAAGCCCGAAGGATTTCAATTTAAGATCAAAGATATTACACAAAATCACATGTCAAAATAGATGAACAAACTCATCTATTTATAGACTAAAGTACTAAACTGTTGTCTGAAGTAATCTAAGATATTTAACAAAGATATTATGCTAAGATAAGGTTACAACAGTCTGTACATCGAAACTTGAAATCAAGACTTTAACAAAACAATATAATAATCAAAACTGCTGATCTTCAGTCGGTTAGAAGCTTCTGATGCAAAGTGCTGATGAGTGACAAATTGCTGATGAGCAGTTTGTCTTCAGCAGTTCTTCAGTGAAATGTCTGGTTAGACTTCAGAACTTCTGATGTGTTTACTCTTCAGTACTTTGGTGTTTGTTCTTCAGCACTTCTTCTTTTGTTCTTCAGCAGTTCTATACTTAGGCAGATATGAATTAGACTAAGGTTATCAAAAGGTGGTTTCGTCAATCCTCTTTGTCCCAACAATCTCCCCCTGGATTGATGAAGCCAAAACCTTATCTATTCTTTATTGTTGTCCTTTTCTCTCTTCTAGTATCCTCCAGATCTCTGCTGTCATCCGGGTAGTAAGAGTACATCTTTGTTGCTCAGTGAGAGGACCAAGTTCAGGTGTTAAATGTTGAATGGTAAGAAGGTCTTTGGACGATAAAACACTCAACTCCTTTGAGTTTCTATAGACCTTACTTGAACGATCTCTCCTGGTCACAAGTACTGAGTTGGATTCAGTAAATGACCACTTGATAATATTTACCTTTGACCTGTCAAAGTCAGAGGCATAGGAAATTAAGCCAGTTTCCTTAGGTTGACCTGATTGAGGAATGTCTTCTATTTCAGTGACTCTCAGGTGAGATTCTTGACTTCCTTGAAGTTCAGCAGCACCTTGAATAGGCATGTTGGGCAGGTGATGCTCTGTAACAACCCTTGTATGTGTCTTTTCTTGAATGGATTGTTGTAACTGATAAGCATAGGTAGCCTTGTCTCTGAATTGGGTCAAGATGGGTTTTTCTTCAACATCAAAATCACCATGTACCAACTGATCTCCTTCTAAGAGTATCATCTTGAAGTCAGTCTTGACAATGGGATCACCATCTGCTTTTCTCTTGGTGGCTGGCCTCCTTAATGCACCAGATGATCTCCTAATAATAGAAGTTGTTTGGACTTCTGGAGTTTCAAATCTTTCTGGTTCAGCAACTTTCTTTGCCTTGAATTTCTTGTAAGCCTCATAAAGAGTTTGTTCTTTCCATTTGGAGATTGAGGCTTTTGAACCATAGCCATTTGCCACTAATTCTTCAATCACTTCAGCTCTTTTGGCTTTCCTCTCATCTTCTGTTGCTATTCTATCAGATAGCATTTGAGCTCTTCTGGTCAGCGCTTGTGTTGAGAGTCTTTTGAGGGCCACTTGCTTTGATTTGGAGTTCTTTGTAATGAATGCTATAAGCTGTGCTCTTTTGTCTTCTTCAGCAGCAGCTTCAAGTGCTCTCTCTTCAGCCTCAAGCTCATCAAGTTTTTCTTGGTACTTGATTAGTTTTTCTTCAAAACTCAAATCATCTCTAGTCTCTAGGCTGTTCCATACTCTGTCTTCTTTTGCCTTCTTTGCAGCCTCTTTTAAACTCTTCTCCAATAAATCTTTTGACATGCTGATGGGAGTAGGGTTTAAAACAGTTGTGGAAGTTGTTGTAGGCAAAGGAGTGGGAGCAGGTTCTTTTTCTGTTGCCTTAGGAACTTCTGATGTTGGTTTAGGAGGTAAAACTGCTGATGTGGTAATTGGAGTCACAACTCCTGAAGGATTGTCTTCAGTAGTTTGAGAAATGGGATCAGCAGTTTCCTCTGATGCCTTAGACAATTTGAATTCTAGTGCTACTTCTTTTCCTGGTCTTTGGGATGGTCTATCAGCTTCAGGATCAGGAGTTTGTCTTTGTGTAGTAGCAACTTCAGTTGGTTCCTTAATCATCTCCCCCTTTTTGGCTTCATCCACTTCTGGAAGCCTAATAGAATGAGATGTTGTAGCAGACAACCTTGCCAGTTGATCTTGTGTTTGGTCCATTTTCTTGTTCAACTCAGCAAGTCTCGAATTGATCAACCCAAACTGATTGTTAGCTTTTAACTCCCAAGCAGTTGTGAAGGGTTTGAGTTGATCAGTAATAATTTGTTTGAGTGCCTGGTACAGGGGACCATCTGGGCTGCATAGTTGGTTCAAGTCTATGCTTGTGAGCCCAGGGAATTGGGTAGGTTGTTTTGGTGAAGGGGTGCTTTTTGGGTGATCTTCAGATTGCTCTGAAGATGCCAGTTTTGGGGAACTTTGGGCTAACTGGTCTTTAACCTGATCCTTGGTGACCAGCTTCTTGAGCTTGGATACCTTAGATGCAGGACCTTCAATATCAACCGTCAATTCAGTTTGTGGAATGTTTGATTCATCAACCAAATTAATGGAATCATCTGAATCCCTAATAGTGTCCTCAGAGAGGGCAGGATCAGTTATATCATGAGCTGGACCCAAACCAGTAGTCTCATGAACCTCTTTGTCTTGGTACTGAGGTTTTCCTACTTCTGGCCTTAGGCCTTCATCAGTAGTTGCCAAGTTTGAGGTCTTAGCTATGTTACTACTGTCCTCAGGTTCACCACTGGGTGATAAGTGAGTAGTAGCAGCCTCAAAAGTATCAAAAGTTTGTAAGTTTGGGCTTACAAACTCTTGTTCATCCTCATCTCTCTGGGTTGGGCTAACAGGATCCACATTCATGTCAACTTCGGAAGGCATCTCCCCAATTTGATGTGTTGCTAGGGGAGTGACATGTGGTGAATGGGTTCCTTTTAGTCCTGAGAGAAGTTGGGCAATTTCTATTGTTGTGTGTGAGGGTTCAGGTTCAGTAGTTGTGAGGGGTTGGTGTTCAGGAGTTTTGATGGGTTCAGGGTTGTTTTCAGCAGTTTCAAAAGTAGGGTCAACAGTTATTGGTTTCTTAAATCTTTTTCTTTTAAAAATAACTGTGATAGGTTTTCTTTTGGTTGGTGGAGAAGGAGTGTGCTGAGAGGATGTTTCAGCCACTTCCTTTTCAAGTGCAGATTGCACATCAGTAGTTTCAGGTTTCTCCACTTCCTGAACTTTCTTTTTCAGTGACTTGGTTTGTTTTGGTTTTTGTTGTTTAGGCTTTTGAGTTTTCTTTTTGGGTTTGGAAGATGTGGGTTCCTTGGGGATGGGTTGTTCTTCCCCTTGGTCATCTTCTAGCATAAGTGCTGGTTTATTGTGCCTAGAGAATACTTGAGCAGTTAAAGGGTTTAAAGTTGTTGCTTCTCCCTCAAGTACTCCCTCTCCAAGTTCTTTTATTATGCATTGCATAACAAATCTTGGATACAACAAAAATTTCTTTTTATCATTCTCATGATGTAAAACCAGTTCATTGAAAAATAATTTTGATGCCTTGAAAGGAGTTTCATTTATGATGGAATGAAAAATAGGTTGAAAGGTAGAAGGCATCTGATCTATTGACCCAGTTTTTGGACTAAGACACATAATAATATAATGAAATAACAGTTTATATTGTGGGTCAAAATATTTCTTATAAACTGTTGCTTGTGCCAAAGTACCTTGATAGCCACACTCTGTCATGGTTAGATGAATATCTGAGGTTGGAATATGCTCAGGTGACTCAGAATCCTTCAAACCAAGCCTGATGCTTAGTGTTTCTGGTGAGATGGCCATCATTTTCCCTTTTATGGAAGATTTGAGGGAAATCACTTCGTTGTTCACCTTCACCGTCTCTGAATTTGCCCAGAACTCATTAAGAGTTTCTTCATGAATGGGTGGATCGATGGTGAAAGCATCATAGTATTGGGATTTCATGATGAGATCAAGCATCTCATCATACTGGGACCAGGCTTCATCTTTAACAAAGTAGCCTCTTTGGTTGTGTCCCTGTTTTAACACGAGAGCCATGGTTGTTTTTGATCGAACAGTAATTTTTTAGGTTAGAGAAGGGGTTTTGCTTTGAATTTGAGAGAGAGAGAGGGAATTTTGCTTTTTGAATGGATAAGTGTTGGAACAGGGTATTTATCAGAAGTTTTTAACCGACTAGGTCAAACTTCTGATGAGTGAAAAGTCTGTTTTACCCTTTTTAGTCAAACTGCTGAAGAAGAAGGTTTCTTCATCAGTGGTTTTAGTTATCTCATCAGCAGTTTTAACTGCTGATGCAAATGACTTTTAAAACACTTTTCTAACTTCTGATTTTCATCAGTAGTTATATCCATTTTGAAAATATCCCATTTTTGATGTTTATCAGCATTTTTCAAAATTTGTTCATCAGAACTTTCTCTTTCTCAAATTTTTGGTCTTCAGAGGTTTGTGACAGATAAGTATGTAAGTGAGAAATAAAATATGTGTAGAACTAAAAAGTGAAACACTTACAGACTTTCTTCTAAGTTTAACATCCCAAGCATGGATACTAACCTCTGAAAAGTTGTTGAATCAAGGGGTTTGGTGAAAATGTAAGCTATTTGATTAGCTGTTGTGACATGCTTCACCTCAATCTTGCCTTTTTCATAGCAATCTCTTATGAAATGATACCTGATTTCAATGTGTTTAGTCTTTGAAAACTGAACAGGATTTTGAATGATGCTAATGGCAGATTTGCTGTCTACTAAAAGTGGGGTCTTGGTCTCTTTGATTCCATAATCAAGCAGTTGATATTGGAGCCATTGTATCTGTGAAGTACAGCTTGCAGCAGCAATGTATTCAGCTTCAGCTGTTGAAGTTGCCACAGATGTTTGTTTCTTTGATTGCCAGGACACCAGACAGTTTCCTAAGAATTGACAACCACCAAATGTTGATTTTCTTGACATCTTGCAGCCTGCATAGTCACTATCTGAAAAAGCAGTTGACTTGGTATTGCTTGAAGCAGGATACCAAATTCCTAAGGTAGGAGTTCCTTTCAGATATCTGAAGATTCTTTTGACTGCAATTAGATGTGATTCTCTTGGTGCAGATTGGTATCTAGCACAGACACAAGTTGAAAACATGATATCTGGTCTAGAAGCAGTTAAATACAAAAGAGAACCTATCATACATCTATACATGGTTTGATCAATGTGTTTCCCTTGATCATCTGGTTCAACTTGTGTGATTGGTGTTATGGGAGTGGAACATGTTTTACAGTCTTGTAAAGAAAATTTGTTCAATAATTCTTTAACATATTTTGATTGATGTATAAATGTTCCATTTGACTGTTGCTTGATTTGCAGTCCCAAAAAGTACTGCAATTCTCCCATTGTACTCATTTCAAATTTTGATTGCATGAGTGTTGGGTCTGCTGACCTGGAGAAGAACAGATGATAGAAAGCCAAAATATACTAAGTGTTGATCAAGAATAAATAACAGTTGTTACAAGAGAGCTTCCTCCAAAGAACTGCTGATTCCCAAACTGCTGATGCCTAACAACTGATACAAGACAACTGCTGCTGATGAAAGGTCTGATGGATAAAGTCTGAAGAGCAAAAGTCTGTTAAAGAACAAGTGCTGATCAAAGGTCTGAAGAACAAAGGTCTGTTGAACCAACAGCACTTTGGTTCAACAGATGATAAGAAGACATCAGAGCTTTAGTTTAACAGAGTTTTACTATCAGTAGTTTCAATGTAACAGTAGTTTATTGTTTAACAGATGTTGTAGTTTGTTAGTCAGTTAGGGGTCGCTTTCTAGGTGACGTCAGCTAAGTGATCATCAGAGGTTTGTACTTGTCTATAAATAGAACAGTACTTGTACTGTTCTATTTGTCACTCGTCATTCTCTTTAGACAAACAAACTCTGAGTGATCAGGCTGAGGGGGAGTTTTAATTGTACTATTGTAATCTTTCAGTTTAATGAAAGCATTCGATTGATAACAATTATTCTCTATGTTTTGATTATTCTTTATTCCGCTGCACTTTCCATTTATACTTCATTCATAATTCATAGTTAATCAAAACAATCCAATACTCAGATCCTAACAATTGGTATCAGAGCTTGGTCAATTAAATCTGATCTAATCAATCAATTTAATACACAGATCAGCTCATAATCATTGATATCGTTTGTTTGTCGGGTTAAAACAGAGTAATAGTTTATTTTCGTTTCAACAGTTAGTAAACAGACTTTGTTTTTGAAAAACCAAGAGAATGACTTCACTTAATCAAGATCCACACAACACTGGCACACACAACAAGCCTCCGATGCTTGTCAGGTCAGAATACAACATCTGACAGCGTCGGGTAGCTCATGTGTTAGCACAACAGAACACAGGGTGCTGGAAATCGGTAGTATTTGGACCACATTTTCCAATGGTACCGAGTGCCGAGGATCCAAAGATCCAAGTACCAAAGAGTGTTGAGAACTACTCAGAGCAAGATTTTCAAAAAATCGAGCTAGATGCCAAGGCTTTCAGCATAGTAGCCATGGCACTGCCGAATGATATCTATGCCGGTCTCTTGCACTGCAATAGTGCTAAAGAACTGTGGGATGCTCTTAAAGAGCAATTCGGGGGAACTGATGATGTGATTGAAAACAACCGTGAAATACTTAACCAACAATATGAAACGTTTAGTCACATAAAAGGGGAGTCATTAACACAGCAGTTTGAAAGGTTTAACTGTCTAATTAGTGAACTTAAACTGGTTGGTCTAACTTTTCCTAATTCAACACTGAATCATAGGTTTCTTAGATCACTTCAGGACAAATGGGACACTATAGCTATAGTTATGAGAAACTCTATCGGATTCAAAGACCTAACCCTGACCCAGCTTCATGGTAAGCTCCTGACTTATGAAAGGGAGCTTAACCAGAAAAAGAAGCTCCAGGACTCTGGCAAAGTGTCAGATGACTATGTATTTGGTAATACTGCACTGTTGGGTCAGGATGATGGTTCTGGAAGTAGTAAGGATCAGAGTTATGATCATTACATTGACATAACAACTGGTTTCAATAATGATTCTTACTCATCACCAAACAACTGTGCTTTCACAGCCAGTGGTGATATCCAGGCTTCTGATAATTCATCTTTTGTGTACAATGACTTGCAATACATTGACCCTTTGGACCTAGAAGAAATGGACATTTTACATCAGGTTGCCCTGCTCAGTATTAGAACCAATAACTTCTATAAGAAAACTGGCAGGAGGTACCCAGGTTTACATGGTGGGTCAAAGGTTGGGTTGGATAAATCAAAGATAAAGTGTTACAAGTGTCATAGAATGGGTCATTTTGCTAGGGAGTGTAGGAGTCAAAATGGAGTTCCTATGATTACCTATCCAAATCAAAGACCACAGACCAACACTTATCAAACCATCCCTAATGTACCTAATGTGCAAAACACTGCTCACTTTGCACAGACCCAAACCACTGTTCCTGTGCATTATGTCCAAACCACTGTTCCTCAGTATCACTATGTCCAAACACCTGTTGCTCAGGCCCCTGTGCCAATGACTGTTACTCCACCCTCTGCTCCTGCAGAGACCAGTCAACCAGGTCAACAGAGTTTCTTTACTCAAGGCTTTGTTGATTGGAGCAGTCTACCAGATGAGATAACAGATGACAACATTGCTCTAGTTGCTAACACTGAAAAGGATTTTTGTTTTATGGCACTAGAAACAATTGTTGAAGAGACTGATTCTGAGGAAGTGGTGTCTATGTCTGAAAATGTGACTGATGGTGTTGTTGGTGAGATTGTTTCAGCTGAAGAATCTGAAGTGGAGGTTGTGAATCTATCAGACCCCTGGGGTAGTGATGACTGTGATTGCCAGTGTAACTGTGCTTTGATGGCTGCTGCTAAGGTATCTCCTCAAATCTTAAATGACTTGTGCTCAGACAAATGTATTGTGGCATTTGCTAAGATAAAAGAGGTGAATGAAAACTTTAGAAAGAAAATTTTGGATTCTGAAATTCAGTTTGAAAAACTAACAAAAGAGTTAAAATCAAAAATATCTGAAAAAGAGTCTGAAATCAGCAGTTTAAAACATGAAGCAAGCATAACCAAAGACCAGCTTCAGACTATGATAACAAAATATCATAGTTGTAAGAAGGAGCTTGAGTCCACCCAAGTTGAATGTAAGAAATGGGTGGAATCATCAAAGGGTTTTGAGATGATTGTCAACCAACAGTCTAAAAGTCATGTGAAATTTGGGTTTGGTTTTAAAACCACTGATCAAGTTTCACAAACCACTGACAAAAAGGAACCACAGTTGGTTGAGGTCATCCCTACAAACTCAAAAGGTCAAGAAATCAAGGTTACTGAACCCAATGGCAAGAAAATCATTCTTGAAAAGTTGGAAGGTACACCCTCATTTGATGAAATTGAGAAATATCAATTCAAACCAACATGGTCAGATGAGTGTGAAGTCCTTGAAAATTTCAAACCAATGACCTTCAAAACCTCTGATGGTAAAATGGCACCACAGGCCAAAGTAATCCCTCTAGTAAGTCTTCCAACAGATGATGAAACATCTGTTGAAAAGAAGAAAGAAAAAGGGAAAGCTAAGAACAACTTGTTTTGTGATTTTTGTGAAAAGAAGAACCATGTCACCAAAAACTGTTTTCTTCTAAAAGCATATGACATCAACAAAACAACAAGTTTAAATGATTCAAAATCTAAAGAATGTTCAATCTGCAAGAAAAAGAATCACAAAACAAAAGAGTGCCTATATCTCAAAAATTTTGATGAAAAGATAAAAGAGTATAAGGCTAAAACTCTGGAGAGTCAAGTGGTAAGTACTTCAAAAGGAAAACCCAAACAGACTTTTGAATCAGTTCAAACATCTGTTACCAAAAGTCTGAACAAAAACTCTGTTTCCAGAGAAGTTCAGGTAACAGATGCTCCACCTGTTAACAGATTACCAAGAGGATATGGACAACCCACTTGTCATCGTCTGCCACATGTTTATGAAGAGCCCAAGAGGCCTTCAAAACCAAAAGTGAACAGACAGCCTCATGGTTTTCAACAACTGATAGGAAATGATCAAACATCTGCTGGACCAAGTGTTGACATACAAGCACTGGCAAATGGTCAACTGCAGCTGTTGAACCTAGTTCAAAAGCTAGTCCAAGCCACTGATCATTCTCCTCAACTTAAGGCTGAGACAGCTAAGGGCCCATCCAAAGCCAATTTGGCTTTGGACACTCACCAAAACTAAAATCTTTACTGATGTGCAGGGAGCTTCTGCTTGTTTAGACAGTTTATGGTATGTAGATAGTGGAGGCTCCAGGCACATGACTGGATGTAGAGCCCTTCTTCTGGACTTTCTTGCTCATGGAGGGGGTGATATATCCTTTGGTAATGATTCTAAAGGTAAAGTGTTAGGTTCTGGTACTGTCAAAGCAAGGAGGCTTAAGTTTGAAAATGTTAATCTAATAGACAATCTAAAATTTAATCTACTTAGTGTATCACAAATGAGTGACAAAGGCTTTGGGTCATTCTTCACTAAGCAAACTTGTAAGATTGTTGGCCCAGAGGCTGTAGAAAAGATTAACACCATCATTGCTGAGAGCAAAGCACAACTTGTTGCTCACAGAAGTGGCAATGTGTATGTGGTTGATATGTTGAAGGATAATCCTACTGCAAATGTCTGTTTGTTCTCAGCTGCCTCTACCAAAGAGACAGAATTGTGGCATAGGAGACTTGGTCACACCAACCTTCAAACTATCAACTCACTCTCCAAACAAAACCTTGTCAGAGGTTTACCATCAAAAGAATTCAAATGTGATGAGCATTGTGTTTCCTGTTTAAAAGGTAAACAACATAAAAGCTCTTACAAATCCATTGATGAGTCCAAAACTAGTCAGTGTTTACAAATGTTGCACATGGACTTGTTTGGCCCTGTAAAAATCATGAGTCTAAGAAGAAAAAGATTTTGTCTTGTCATAGTTGATGATTTTTCTAGGTTTACATGGACTTATTTTTTACACTCTAAGGATGAGACTGCATGTCTCTTGAAGGACTTTGTCACCAAAGTTGAAAAACAATATGACTTGCCAGTAAAAGTCTTTAGGAGTGACAATGGAACAGAGTTTAAAAATAAGGAGTTAGATGATTTCTGTGTGTCAAAAGGGATTGTAAGGCAGTACAGTATCCCAAGAACACCAGAGCAAAATGGGGTGGTTGAAAGGAAGAACAGGACTCTTATTGAGGCTGCAAGAACAATGCTAGCAGATTCTGGTTTACCTCTGTCCTTTTGGGCAGAAGCTGTAAACACTGCTTGTTATGTTCAAAACAGAGTTTTAATCAACCCTAGACATCAAAAGACTGCTTATGAAATTCTGTTTAAAATCAAACCACTGATATCATTTTTCAAAGTCTTTGGCTGCCCATGTTTCATTTTAAATCTTAAAGATTCCATTTCAAAATTTGCAGCCAAAGTGGATTGTGGATATTTTCTGGGGTATTCTTCTATTGCAAAGGCCTATAAAGTGTTTAACACAAGGACTAAAACAATAGAAGAAACTCTGAATGTGAAGTTCAATGAACTTTCTTCTTTAAAAATCCCAGCAAACCCTGCTGAGTTGTTTGATTTAGATAAATTCAAATTTGAAGATATTGCTGTCAAAACTAACCCTGCAGGTACTCCACAATTTTCACAACAAGACTACAGAATAGATGTTGTGGTTCCAGACCACTACAAAGTCTATCCTGCATCAGAGGAAGTAGTGGTTCAAAACAACTGTCAAAACTCTGTCACAGCTGAGTCAGCCACTGTTGGTCAGTCTTACCTTCAATCCACTGATTCACCCAGCCAATCCACTGTTCAATCATCTGTTGACAAGAGTCAATCATCTGTTGACAAAAGTCAGTCCAATCTTACAACACTTGGACCCATTCCTCCACCTCCATTCCAAACATCTGTTGCCTCTTCAGAAGTGCCAACAGATGTTATGTCAACAGAGTCTCCAAACCTCTGTCCTTCACCACAAAATGCCATCATACCATATCAGGGAGATCTAATCTACCTAAGAGCTCATCCACCAGACCAAATCATTGGCAACATCAGAGAAGGTGTGCTCACAAGGAGCCAATCTTCAAACATCTGTCTTTTTGCAGGTTTTCTATCCCTTACACAACCTGTCAAGTACCAAGAGGCACTGAAAGACAACAGTTGGGTAGAAGCCATGCAAGAAGAACTCCTTCAGTTCAAAAGACAACAAGTATGGGAACTTGTACCACTGCCTAAGGATGTCTGTCCAATTGGCACAAAGTGGGTCTTCAAAAATAAAACTGATGAAAGGGGTATAGTTGTCAAGAACAAAGCCAGGTTAGTGGTTCAAGGCTTCAGACAAGAAGAGGGTATTGATTATGATGAAACCTTTGCCCCTGTAGCAAGGTTAGAAGCTATCAGACTTTTCTTAGCCTTTGCTGTCAACCACAACATCAAGGTGTATCAGATGGACATCAAGTGTGCCTTCCTATATGGCAAAATTCAGGAGGAGGTCTATGTATGTCAACCACCTGGTTTTGAAGACACATTCCATCCTGATCATGTCTACAAGCTCAACAAAGCATTGTATGGACTCAAACAAGCACCAAGAGCCTGGTATGAAACTCTCTCTACTTTTCTCTTATCCATTGGTTTCACAAGAGGTAAAATTGATAAAACCTTGTTTTTAAAATGGAAAGGAAAAGATTTAATGATTGTTCAAATATATGTGGATGACATCATTTTTGGATCCAAATGTAATAAAATGTGTGAGGAGTTTAGGGAACTCATGACAGCAGAGTTTGAAATGAGTGCTATGGGTGAACTTCAGTGCTTTCTTGGTCTCCAAGTAAAGCAACTGCAAAATGGCACTTTCATTCATCAAAACAAGTATGTGAAAAACTTGTTAACAAAATTTGAGATGAATGATTGTAAGCCATGTAGTACACCCATGAGCACTGTTAAGCCACTCACTGATGATGAAAAGGATGAACTTGTTGATCAGACACACTATAGATGCATGATTGGGTCTTTATTGTACTTAACAGCATCCAGGCCAGACATTATGTTTGCAACCTGTGTGTGTGCTAGATCTCAGGCTTCTCCTAGAAAGTCTAACCTTATTGCTGTGAAAAGGATCTTCAGATACCTAAAAGGTGCTCCCACACTTGGTATCTGGTATCCTGCTAATGGAAACATTGAGCTTTCAGGTTATTCAGATAGTGATTTTGCTGGCTGCCATACCACAAGGAAGTCCACATCAGGAGGGTGCCAGTTTCTAGGGAATGCCTTAGTTTCTTGGCAAAGCAAAAAGCAAGCAGCTGTTTCAACATCCACTGCTGAAGCTGAATACATTGCTGCTGCAAGCTGTACAGCCCAACTTATGTGGCTTCAAAATCAACTACTGGATTTTGGGATAACTGCACTGAGGACTCCACTCATGTTGGATAGTCAAGCTGCTGAAAATATCATCAAAAATCCAGTCTCCCACTCAACCACCAAGCACATAGATATCAGACATCATTTTGTCAGGGATAGCTATGAAAAAGGTTTGATTTCTTTGCACCATGTTCCAACAGAGGATCAGTTGGCAGATGTGCTGACAAAAGCTTTAGACACATCTACCTTCACAAATCTGATTTCTCGAATTGGAATGTTAAACATGGATTAAAAACAACAAAAATGTTTTCAATAAAAACATTAAAATGTTTTCAGAAAATCAAATTTTGCTAGAATGACACTTTGGTTGAAAAATCTGTTTTTTAAAAACCACTGATTCAGATAAAACAACCACTGTTTCATTAAAACCACTGTTAGTTGAAAAATCTGTTTCAAACATCTGATCAGGTAAAACAACCACTGTTGGTTGAAAAATCTGTTTCAAACATCTGATCAGATAAAACAACTGTTTTCATCAGTCTTTTGGTTAAACAACAGAGGTTGGCAACAGAGGTTTAACAAAATAGCTGTATGCCACCAGATGTTTCAACCATCAGATGTTTGCCACGTCTGCTCTCAAAAGCAGAGTTTTGCCACATCAGCGGTTTAACCAGAGCCTATAAAACCCTGTTATTTCCCCAACAGCAGTTTTACTGTCTCATTGTATTCAAAATACTAAAAACCGCTCTCGTCTTCCTCATAACCCTCAATCAAAGTTCATCAATTTCACAATCAAAATCCATTAAAATGGAACTCCAAACAAAAGCCACTCACAATTTCCTTCCTTATTTGGTTAAAACCGAAGACAACACACCATTCCATTCCACCATTGACATCATCAATAACTCAAAATATAAAAATGTTCTTATTGCTGATGCCCCCATATACCTGGAAACACTCCAAGAATTCTGGGCAACTGCTGAAGTTTTATACCAAGAGAAAAAGCCTACGTCCATAATTTCAAAAATTGGAGACACCAGTATCGCCATAACCCCTGAAATCATATCCACTACCTTCTCACTGAACGACTTGTCAGGTATGGAAACTTTTCCAAAAACAGAGCTTCACACTGAGTTTCAAGAGAGAGGGTATGATGCTCAAATGACTGGTTCCACACTATACAAAAAGTTTTTCCCACCAGTCATGAAATTTTTCTTCCATACCCTTCTCCTCTGTGCCTCTGCCAAGACTACATCCTTCAATGAAATCCCATTGAGGATACAATACTTGGGATATGCTATGTTGTCAGAATCTGACTTCAATCTATCTCAGGGATTGTTTTTAGACTTGGTATCCAATGTGAAAGCCATAAAATCTGGCTCAAACAATGCTTTTCTGCTCTACCCTAGAATTCTAAGTGTAATTCTACAAAAGATTTTACCTGAAAAGGATTTTCAAAAGGGTGAGTCTTTTAAAATGAAAAGTTTAACTGATGAAACTTTTACAAGAATGCTGGGTTCTTCAACCCAAGAAAAAGCAACAAAAGTTCAAAAAGTTTCCAAAACACAACCAAAGAGGACAAAGACAACAACTGTTGTTGAAACCTCTGTTGGTGAGCCCACTGCTCCTGGTGATCATGGCACTTCATCCAGTGCTGTGAAACCCACACCAGCCTCCAAAAGAAAACGTCCATCCACCAAAACAACCACCAAAACCAAAAAGGGACTTCTGGAAGATGAGATACCAGAAGCTAACCCTGTTGCATCACCAAAGCAACATGAAACCACTGTTGTTACTTCCTCACAACAGTTGGAGATATCTCAACCCAAGCAAACTCCTCAAGCATCCTCACAAAAGGATCTTGTTGTAAGCCAAAGGGAACCTCAAACTGAGGCATATGAGTCACTTGATCATATGTTTACAAGCCCATCTCCCAGGGCTAATCAGCTTCTCACTCCACCTACTTCACCACCACATGTCCCACAAACAATGCAACCCCTGTTTGAGGCTATTGACAAAACTCAGGACAACCCCAGTTCCTCTCCTTCACCTATCACTGAGAGTATGCCACTACCAGTGACTGGGGCTGAGGAAAGTCAATCAGCCATCCCACAAACAGATGAGGAGGTTATACTCCCAGAAGTCAATGTCACTTCTGATGAGGTTTCAAGAGAAGCAGCTACTACTGCTGTAGAGACCATTGTCTCACAGCAAGACAGTGGTTCTGTTGCTAAGACTTCCTTGAAGGCAACAACTGATGAGGACACAATTGTGTCTCCTAAAACAGTTGGAAGTCCCCAGAACCAAGACAAAGGGGCAGCAGGTTCTTATTCTATGGACTCACCTCCTAGAACTGAACCAGCTAAAACTACCTATGGTAGGGACTCAGATGATCGTATTAACTTGGGTGATGAGTCAAAATTTCAAGAATTGACGGCTAAAGTTCAAAACCTTGAATCCTCTGTTGCTGACATCAAATCTGATGTCAAGTCAATACTGGAAACATTGAATAACTTTACAAAGAGTCAACCATCCACTGCTGATGTTACTAATGAGCTATGGAAATCTGTTTCCCCCATCATCATAGCTCACAGAAAATTAGCAGATCAGACACAAGAGACTTACATGACTTTGATCAGAAACATGGTGGATGCCAGATTTAATGATACAAAGGCTGACATCAAGGTGATCAAAGACCATTTGCTGAAGACCACTGGCTCTGCCCCTACCACAATTCTCAGAGATGAAGATGATGATGAATTCACTGCTGATGATGCCAAAAAGGGGGAGAGTGGCAGAGATAGGCTACCAAAACTTGATCCATTTGGTGCACCACCCTCACAAAAAGGGAAGAAGCCAACTGCTGACAAACCAGGGTCACCCAAATCAGCTCCACAAACTCAACAACCAAATGTTCAGATCCCTGTCTCTGAACCAGCAAAAGCATCAAAGGCAAAAGAAGTTGATACTTCAGCTAATGAAAAAGCTGAAAAGGCTGCTCAAGACAAAAGAAAGAGGGCTGATACATTGGAGGTAAAAGCAGAGATGTTGGTGCAAAAGAAAAAGGAACAGCAGCAGGAAGTGGAAGATGTGAACACTTCAAAAAGGAAGAAAATGCCAGCCAAACACATCAGAAAACCACCTTCCAAACTAACTGCTGAAACCTCTGATGTACAAACACCTGTTACCACAACCACTGCTCCACAAACCACTGCCACCACAACCTCTGCTACGCAAACCACTGAACCTAAAACAACTGAACCTAAAACCACTGCTAAAACATCTGCTCAACCCAAACCAGTAACCAAACCAATCACTAAACCAACCACAACTCAACCAACTCCCAAACCTACTCCAACACAAACCACTGCCAAACCTACCTCAACACAACCCAAAACCCAAACAACTGCTGGTTCCACAAAAGGACCAACAGATGTTTCCCAAACCACTGCCTCATCCTCACCTTCACCCAAAATCTTGTATAGCAGAAAAAGGAAATCCACCTTTGTTGTACAAGATGAAAACATCCACAACACACCACCTAACACCCCAATCTCATCCACACCAGTCAATGCCATTCCACTCTCATCTTACTCACCACACACTGCCCAATTCAGATCACACAGACCACCACCAACCATCACCCCATTGGCTGAGAAGTATCCCCTTGAGTTGGATCTAATCAAGGGGGAACTTCAATCCTTCTACAATACTGATCAGCCATCAGAAAGATCCTTCCCATCTCTTAAAGGCTTCCCTGTTCCACTCAACATGGACACATATCTCAAATACAAGGGTGAACAGACTGATGCTGTCATCAAAGAGAAATGCAAAGGGAAGGATGACAGGACTGCTCAGGGCATCCATTCAGCAGAGCTTAGCAAACTCAGAAGGATTGAAGATTATGCTAAGACCCTGAGCAACTCCATGTCTACCATGCCTCTCAGCAGACACTTGGAGATGGAAGTGAGGGATTCACTGCTGGAACAGATCTTGGCATCCAAGCCTTATAAAGCAACAAAGAACCAATTTACAGGCTGGACCACACATGCTCTAAGGGAAGAACTAATCAGAATAGAGAACATGGCCAAGAATCCTCCTGCTAAGGCCTCTGCTCCTGATTTCAAAAAGGGGAGAGATGAAGCTAGAGCCTTGAAGTTCAGAAGAATGAGACAAGAGCTTGTAGCAGCTAAGTATGGAGAGATGAAGTCTGTTGCCAGATGGTCAGAGATCAGGCTAATTGAAACATACAAAAAGCTTGAACAAGAAAGAAAGACCAATCCTGATCCTCCAAGAAAACCAGTGTATGATGATGCTCCCAAGAAACCCTCTCAGGCCTTTACATTAGATAGCTTGCTTGCAACCTCTGATCTTACTATTGCTGCTCAAAGGCAATACAAGAAGCAGAAGGAAATGTCTGAAGAAGATACAAGGAAGTTCAATGAAACTTATGTAAAAGAGGGTCTCTTGAACCAACTTAGATATTTCTCTGACCCTGTCACAGAGAAGTTCAGAGAACTCATTGGAAGGCCTCCATCTCCCAACTCATCCAAAATAAAGATGCATCCCAGTCACTCCTCTGACTCTAAAATTCTAAAATGGAAGTCTGATAAAGAGACCCATGAATTGACACTGATCAGGTCAGATGGTAGTATTCAGAAGTTGAGTATGGATGATGCACCTGGCCTAAGTGCAGAAGATCTCCAGACACTTTTGAATCTGACACTGGATAGAGATGCTGAAGACCTCTTCTCTCTCAGCTTTGAATTACAATTGAAAGGGCAGATTAGAGAAAGTCTGATGAGGAATAAAGATCAAGAATAAAGCAGAGTTTTGGCATCATCTGTTCTAGGGGGAGATTGTTGGGTCTGCTGACCTGGAGAAGAACAGATGATAGAAAGCCAAAATATACTAAGTGTTGATCAAGAATAAATAACAGTTGTTACAAGAGAGCTTCCTCCAAAGAACTGCTGATTCCCAAACTGCTGATGCCTAACAACTGATACAAGACAACTGCTGCTGATGAAAGGTCTGATGGATAAAGTCTGAAGAGCAAAAGTCTGATAAAGAACAAGTGCTGATCAAAGGTCTGAAGAACAAAGGTCTGTTGAACCAACAGCACTTTGGTTCAACAGATGATAAGAAGACATCAGAGCTTTAGTTTAACAGAGTTTTACTATCAGTAGTTTCAATGTAACAGTAGTTTATTGTTTAACAGATGTTGTAGTTTGTTAGTCAGTTAGGGGTCGCTTTCTAGGTAACGTCAGCTAAGTGATCATCAGAGGTTTGTACTTGTCTATAAATAGAACAGTACTTGTACTGTTCTATTTGTCACTCGTCATTCTCTTTAGACAAACAAACTCTGAGTGATCAGGCTGAGGAGGAGTTTTAATTGTACTATTGTAATCTTTCAGTTTAATGAAAGCATTCGATTGATAACAATTATTCTCTATGTTTTGATTATTCTTTATTCCGCTGCACTTTCCATTTATACTTCATTCATAATTCATAGTTAATCAAAACAATCCAATACTCAGATCCTAACAATGAGTTTCTTAAATTCTTCACACAGTTTTGAATTTGTTGAACCAAATATGATATCATCAACATAGATTTGAACAAGTAAGACATGATTTCCAACATGTTTTATGAAAAGAGTTTTATCAATGGATCCCCTTGAGAAGTGATTCTTAAGTAAAAAGTTGGAAAGTGTTTCATACCAGGCTCTTGGAGCCTGTTTTAGCCCATAAAGAGCTTTGTCAAGTCTGTAAACCCAATCAGGATGAGAAGGATCCTCAAACCCTGGAGGTTGACAGACATACACTTCCTCTTTTATTTTTCCATACAAAAATGCACTTTTGACATCCATTTGATAAACTTTAATGTTGTTGGAAATTGCATAAGCTAAAAATAACCTGATAGCTTCAAGTCTTGCAACTGGTGCAAAGGTTTCATCATAATCAATTCCTTCCTCTTGGGAATAACCTTGTACCACTAGTCTTGCTTTGTTCTTGATGATCATACCAGCCTCATCTGATTTGTTTCTGAAGACCCATCTTGTTCCAATTGGTTGCTTGTTTTCAGGTAAGGGACAGATTTCCCAAACCTGTTGTTTCTTGAATTGAAGCAACTCTTCTTGCATTGCTTGCACCCAATTGTTGTCTTTGAGGGCTTCTTGATACTTCTTTGGTTCCAACTGAGAGATGAATGCTGAGAATAAGCAAAAGTTGGAAAGCTGGTTTCTTGTGAGTACCCCTGATGCAATATCACCCATGATTTGATCCAATGGATGATCCTTGTGTTCAATCAGTTGTTGTAAACCTGTACTGGATGATGGCTCTACAGGTTCTTCAAATAAACCACTGAGATTGATAATATCTGGTTCAGCTGTTATTTGAACTTCAGGAGTTTTAGGTTCAGCTGAATCAGTAGTTTCAAAATGTTCATCAGTAGTTCCTGAAGTTGAAGCTATTGAAACTTCTGAAGGTTTGATAGTTGATCTTCTGACTTTGTTTGGAGTCCATGGTGCAGGACTATCATCTTCAAATCCTTGAAAACCATTTTGAGGAGGTTTGGATGATTCAACAGTCTTTTCAGGTCCGAAATGAAAATTGTCAAGATCAAATAATTCAGCAGGATTTGCTGGAATAAGAGTGTGTTTTGATTCATTGAACTTGACATTCAGTGTTTCTTCTACTATCTTGGTTCTTGAATTAAAAACTTTGTAAGCTTTTCTCAAAGGAGAATAACCAAGAAAATAACCTGTGTCAACTTTTGCACCAAACTTAGAAATAGAGTCTTTGATGTTGAGGATAAAACATTGACATCCAAAAGCCCTGAAGAAGGAGATAAGGGGCTTTATGCCATGAAGAAGGCAGTCTTGGTATGTCTCTTGTTGATAAGAACTCTATTCTGAACATAACATGCAGTGTTGACTGCTTCAGCCCAAAAATACAAAGGTAGGCCTGAATCAGCTAACATTGTTCTGGCTGCTTCAATTAATGTTCTGTTCTTTCTTTCTACCACACCATTTTGTTCAGGAGTTCTGGGAATGCTGAACTGTCTAACAATCCCTTTAGACAGACAGAATTCATCCAGAGTTTTGTTCCTGAACTCTGTCCCATTGTCACTCCTGATGACTTTGACAGATAGAGAGTATTGCTTCTTTACTTGTAGAATAAAGAACTTGATGATTTCAGCTGCCTCATCCTTGGAATATAAGAAGAAGACCCATGTGAATCTTGAGTAGTCATCAATGATGACCAAGCAGTACTTCTTCTTACCAAGGCTCATAATCTTGACTGGTCCAAATAAGTCCATATGGAGTAGTTGAAGACATGCAGTTGTTTTTGATTCTTCAATAGACTTATAGGAGGACTTATGCTGTTTACCTTTAAGACAGGAAACACAGTGTTCTTTGCACTGATATTCCTTCAAAGGTAGACCTCTGACCAAGCCCATTTTTGTGACTTTATTGATGGTTTTAAAGTTCACATGGCCAAGTCTCCTGTGCCAGAGATCATTTTCTGAAGTTGATGCCTTTGAGAAGAAACAGGCAGTCGTGTTCAATACTTTGTCTTTTTCAATGTCCACTGCATAGACATTGCCACATCTTTTGGCAATCAGCAAAGTATGATCTTCAATAATCTTCTCTATCAACTTCTGGCCTTCTGGTGATATGATCTTGCATGCTGTCTTTGTGAAAAAGGAAGAATATCCTTTGTCACACATTTGTGAGACACTCAGCAAGTTGTACTCAAGGTTTTCAACCAGATTGACCTTGTCAAACTGCATTTTGCCTGAGGATACATTGCCATATCCTAGCACATATCCCTTGGCATTGTTCCCAAAGGACACAGATCCTTCTCTTTGACTGATAAAATTGTTTATCAGGTATCTGCATCCAGTCATGTGCATTGAGCCTCCACTATCCACATACCATATGCTATTCAAACCTCTGGAGACTCTCTACACAAGATAGCAAATTAGTTAGTTTTGGCAACCCAAGCCAGTTTGGCTTTGGGTTTGCTCTTGAGAACAGGTGCAGCTTGTTGTGGACCATTTTTAGTAATCCATGTCTTTTTGGCAATGGATTTGTCATTAAGAACAATGGTGGGTTCATTTTGGTTTCCACCATCAACTTTGGTCATCAGAAGTTTAACCAGGTTTATCAAATCTTTAACTTCAGCAGTTTGTGAAACTGCTGATGAGTTAGGTGAAACTTCTGAAATTGAACTTTGAGAAGATGACCTTTGTTGAGATAAAGGCCTCTTCTTAGAAAGGGTTTTGTTTGATTGTTGTTTGTTGGGAAAAAAGGTATTTTGATAATCTTGTTTTATCTGTTTTCCCACAATCAGTTGTTGTCTTTGTTTGTTTAACTGATTTACCTTTCTATATCTGCAAAGTTCAGTTATGTGGTTAAACAGACCACATATCTCACATGCTTTTGCCTTCTCTTTCTTTTTAGATAAATCAAGAGAGCTGGAAGGCAATTTACTGACAAAATCTGATTTTTGAAATAGGTCATCAGCAGTTTTCAGGGTCTCAACTCCTGATGTAGTTGAAACTGCTGATGGCTTATTGTCAGTAGTTTTAATTTCTGCAGTACTTCCCTTTTTGAGAAAGTTCTGATGGTAGGATGTGCATTCCTCCATATCAGAAGTTTGAATCAATTTCTTCCTATCATTATCAGTTTTATGGGTGAAATCTGTTGGTGATTCAGTGTGGGTATATCCAATGCCAAACTTAACATTGGCTGCAGTTTGTTTGTTAAGCAACATTTGATACCCTTTACAAGACTCAACCCATTTTTCACAATCAACCTTGGTGTCAGCAAGCTCTTGTCTGACATTTCCTAGGCTGTCTATCATTGTTTTAATTTGTGCTTCTGTTTCAATGGATTTATCATTCAGTTTGGAAATTTCTTTGTTTTTCAAAACAATTTTTCTTTCCAAATCACACTTCATTTGTGTGTATTTTCTTTCCATGTCATTGGATTTGCCTTGTAAATGCACATTGGTTTCTCTAATTAAAGCAAATGATTCTTTGCAAGATTTAGTGCAAAGCTTTAATAGAGATTGTTGTGATACCTGTGTGAGAGCAGAATTTGAAGAGTATCCTTCAAAAGCCATTAAGGCAAAGTTCTTTCTGCCATTATCAGGTTCTCCCCAGTTGACATCATAGACCTTATTGTCTGCATCCTGACTGCATTCTGATGTGTCATAAGGAAGACTGCTCCAGTCAACATACCCTGAGGTAAATAAGCTTTGTTGCTGAGGGGGTTGTTGAGTTTGTGCAGGTTGTTGAGCAGTTGGAAATGGAGGCATGAGCTGTTGTTGTTGTTGAGCAGGCATCTGAACATATTGTACTTGTGGCACATATTGAACATGTGGAGCTTGTGCCTGTACAAAATGAGCACTCCCTTGAGTTCCATTATTCCTATTATATGAGGGATTAAATTGATTTCCAGAGGACATTGGTTGGTTGTAGCTAGAGCTTCTACATTCTCTAGCAAAGTGTCCCAACTTTTGACACTTATGACATCTAAGTTTAGATTTGTCAAAACCAACTTTTGTTGAATTGTTTAGTCCTGGAAATTTCCTTCCTGACCTTTTATAAAATTTGTTAGTTTTTAAGCTTAACAAGGCCAGTTGGTGCAATATTTCCATTTCTTCTAAGTCCTCACTGCTAAAATATTTTAAATCATCCATGATGAAACACATGTTGTCAGCAGTTTGACTCAGTTCTTCATTGTCATAAGCTGGGAAGGATTCATCTGATGAGATCCCAGCTGTTATGTCAATGTGGTCAAAAGAACCAAAATTATTAGAACAGGATGGTGAGTCATGTCCTAATAGGGCTGTGCTACCCGGAGTATAGTCATCAGCAGTTTTACCAGATTCTTGCAACTTTTTCTTTTGATTGATTTCTCTCTCAAAAGTTAGTAATTTACCATGTAACCTAGTTAGGTTCAAGGTGTTAAAATCTGAACTTGTTCTGAGGACTATAGAGTAAGTTTCCCATTTTGAAGGTAAAGACCTTAAAAATCTATGCAACATAGACTCATTTGAATAGGTCTGATTGTTTATTTTTAACTCAGAGATGAGTGAAGAAAATCTTTCAAATTGTTGTGTTAAAGATTCACCCTCTATGTGAGTAAAAGTTTCATATTGTTGAGCCAATATTTCTCTGATGTTGGCTATCACCTCAGCAGTTCCTGCAAACTGCTCTTTTAGGCAATCCCACAGCTCTTTGGCACTTTCACAGTGTAAAAGGCCAGCATAAATTTCATTTGGGAGAGCCATAGCCAACATGGAGAAAGCTTTTGCATCAAGCTCAAACTTTTGGAAATCTTCCTCCGTGTATTCTTTTGGATCTTTTGGTCTTTCAGTCTTTCCCTCTGGATCACTAACAACTGGTTTGTGAGGTCCAAAAACTACAGACCTCCAACATCCAGTGTTTGTTTGGGAAATAGTATGTGCCAACCTCTTAGACCATATGTTATATTCATTTCTGACTAACATGGGAGGTTTGTTGGCAGATCCAGTATTGTAGGGGTCCATTTTTAAGAAGTTTGGATTTGTCAATACTTCTTTAAAGTGATGGATTAAAAAGTGAGCCTTTTATCCTTTATTGAATATCAATATTGAGCCTGTGTCTGAATCTCAATTTGTTAGATTGATTTTGATCAGATTAACCAGATGCTCTGATACCAATTGTTGGATCAGTGGCTTAGTTTTATGAACACTTATGTGTTATCAGATTTATATGTGAGTTATTAAGCAGCGGAAATACAAGTGTTCAAAGGTCTAAAAGATCACTTTGATGAGGAGTTATTACTCCCCCTTGACTGAATAATAAATGAGAAACAATAAATACAGTTAAGTGTAAAGCAGTAAAGCAATTTATGTTTCTCAGATGTGAAATGGAATTATAAGTTTAAAGCCCGAAGGATTTCAATTTAAGATCAATGATATTACACAAAATCACATGTCAAAATAGATGAACAAACTCATCTATTTATAGACTAAAGTACTAAACTGTTGTCTGAAGTAATCTAAGATATTTAACAAAGATATTATGCTAAGATAAGGTTACAACAGTCTGTACATAGAAACTTGAAATCAAGACTTTAACAAAACAATATAATAATCAAAACTGCTGATCTTCAGTCGGTTAGAAGCTTCTGATGCAAAGTGCTGATGAGTGACAAACTGCTGATGAGCAGTTTGTCTTCAGCAGTTCTTCAGTGAAATGTCTGGTTAGACTTCAGAACTTTTGATGTGTTTACTTTTCAGTACTTTGGTGTTTGTTCTTCAGCACTTCTTCTTTTGTTCTTCAGCAGTTCTATACTTAGGCAGATATGAATTAGACTAAGGTTATCAAAAGGTGGTTTCGTCAATCCTCTTTGTCCCAACACTTAATCAATGGCTGGTAACAACGACAACTTAATCATGAATCCTATAACCCAAGCTGAACTGGAAACTGGAACAATAACTAGAATTCCTAAGTTCAAGGGTGCAGATGATTTTGGAACCTGGAAAAACCGAATGAAGGCGTTTTACTACGTCAACGACTTTACCCAGTGGACGTCCGTACAACTTGGACCTCACATTCCAGTGAGGACCACTAAAGCAGGAGAGGTGTTTAACACTGATCCTACTACCTACACTGACCTTGATAAGCAGTTGTTGCAGAGGGATCACAAGGCTTACGGTGCTCTCACCATGGCTTTGTCTAATGACGTGTACAACATGTTTGAGGAATACGGATCTGCTCATGACCTGTGGTTTGCGTTAAGTGAGTATTATGAAGGAAATGCTGAGATGAGACAGAACAAGCAAGATATGATTCAAAAAGAATATGATATGTTTAGAAGTGTTCGAGGTGAAAGCCTATCGTCCCACATTGACAGGTTCATGAGTCTGTTAACAAAGATGAAGAAAGCAGGAATTCCAGTCAACAACCGAAACTCGATCAAGAAATTGCTCGACTCTCTGCCCAAGGAATGGAGTCTCCAATGCATGTTGATTGAGAGTATTTAGATGCTCAATCTACCTTGGCTGATCTTATCATTACTCTGAAGTCATTCGAAATGGATATCACCAAAAGAGAAATGAATCAAACTGTTCCAAAAGTCGTTCCCAGCACTGCTATGAAGAATCTGGCGTTAATGGCTCCAATAGGTGAAATGGGTTCAAGCTCATCACATGTGTATGTGGAATCAATTGGTGGTGGAAGTTCAAGCTCGGGTAAAGCAGTCTTGTACTCAGAAAAGGCAGCAAAGACACTCAATCCACAGGTTGCTAAGCTGGCCACTGAACATGTGGAACTCTTCAATACTTTCATGAGTAGATTCGAAGCTCTGAAGACTGGTGAGCTTAAGAATGAGATGATGACTCCTGAAGACATGTACCAGGTTGATCCGGATGATATGGAACAAATGGATCTCAAATGGCAAATGGCTATGATCACGCTGAGGGTAAAAAGGTTCCAAGACAGAACTGGAAGAAGAGTTGGAATGGGTAAAGCTGGCTTTGACAAGTCAAAGATTCGATGCTACAACTGCAAAATTCTTGGGCACTTCAAATATGAATGTCCCACCTTGAATCAAGCTGAGATCAAACTGGCTAAAAGATTGGTAGCTATCACTGATGGAAATGATGGAAATGAAAAGGATCCACAAAAAGCGCTGGTAGTTGAAGACTTTGATTGGGGAGAAGAGGCAGCTGCGGCTGAAGCTGAAGTGAACAAAGCTTTGATGGCCAAAATTTGCACCAAATCCACAAATGGTGTGAATTCACTGGAAGGGTCGTCAGCTGAAATGCCAAAGGGTGGAATGCTAGAGAATGCAGGTCTACAGAGTGTGTTGATTGCTGAAAAGGGAAAAGAAGCGACCGCTAAGGAAGCTCTGATAGCTGAGAAGACACCCACTGCCAAATCTGCTGAGAAGCCGCAAGATGTGCCCAAGAAAGCTAAGGAAAGAGATCTGGTAAGTATTCCTCTTGAAATAAAATCAAAGCTGTGCTCACCTAGGTGCGTTACAGATGTTGCTTACTGTTTGTCACACAATAGGAAAGTTTTAAGAGAAATGGAAGATATTCGAAAAATTAATGCTGAAATGAAAGAAAACGAGTTGGCGTATCAGCGAAAGTTAAATGCAACTCTAGCTGAAATGCAGACTCTAAAAGAATTTGTTCTCAAAAAGGATTTTCTAATAAATGATTTAACCTCAAAGTTAGAAAAATCTAGAAATGAAACAAATCATCTTCAAATCATTGTGGACAAATGGAATGTAAGCAAACAGGCTCATGCTGATATCATTGATTGTTCAAGGCAATCCTTTGTCAAAGATGGAATTGGGTATAAGGATAAAAATGGGATTGAAAGATCTCTATTTTTACCCTTGAGCCGAAGTGAATATATACCCATTCCAAAACCTCATCCAAAAACGATCTCTTTGAAAATGAATGTGTCAAATCTGAGTCAAATGCTAATATAAGTAAAAGCGATGCAGATGTGACCCAAAAGGCTTAGGTGGAAGATGATGAGAGTTGTGGTGGGCAGACGTTGGGGTTAGGACATCCGGGTGCCAATTACTCCACAGTGAATTGGTTCATCTGGAATAATGAAAAGACTAAAACTATTTTGAATTCGGATGACTGTAATATTTTAACTAAGTTGGATGACTGTAATAGTTTATCTAGGATGGATAACTGTAATAGTTTATCTAGGCCGGATGACTGTATTAACTTAACTTCTAAACTAGACTTAAAGGGCGCCGTGGCCCCTGATGATAGGAAGAATCCTATCAAACGCTCTAATGTTTGTGTTGACAATGTTATGCCAGTGTGTGTTGATCTTAATGCTGCGTTCTCTGATGATAAAAATGCATATAAACCATCTGTGTTTGTACCAGAACTAAAACAGAACAGGTTTGGGAAATTTCTCACTAAAGAAATTCCAGAGTTTATTCCATCATCCACAGATATATCATGTTCTGAAGAATCACAAAGTGAAACAGGTAACTCATGTTCTGAAGAATCACTGAGTGACATAGAAAGCAACATCAGCACGCCTAACTGCAACACAAATGAAGAATCAAGTGGTAACAAGGATGAATCATGTTCAAGTGAAAGCTCCAGCTCAGACAAGTTCAAGAAAAGAACATCACAACCATCATCATCCAGATCTTCACCTAAGATCAAGCCTAAACACTCAAAATGCTTCAAATGTGGAAATGAGGGACATGTGGTCAAAAATTGTCATTTGAAACCTAAACCACAAAATGAAGTCAAAACTCAAAACTCTTTTTCTGATCAGATCAAAAATCTTCAAGAAACAATAAAAAGTTTTGTTAAAACCACACAAATCTGGAAAAGACAAGAGTCAGTTTTTGGTGAAAATCCCGATAGATCAAAACTAAAACAGACTTGGATTCCCAAAGTTAACTAATTGAATGTCTGCGTCATGGTTGTACATAGATTTTCTTGAATTTATCCTTGATTTTTCTTTTGATTTTGTTTTTGTATTTCAGAATAAACTACAGAAATGGTTGATAGCCCTTATGAGATATCTTTGGCATGTTGATAGCGGCGCTTCGAGGCATATGACTGGGCTGAAAGAACTCCTCAAGAACTATCGGTTCATTGATGGAGAGTTCGTAGCGTTCGCTGGAAATGAAAAGGGTGGAAAGATTGTTGGCATAGGAGATGTGGTCTCCGACGCACTAACTCTAGAAGATGTCAATTATGTTCTAGAATTGTGCTACAATCTGTTGAGCGTATCACAAGTCTGTGACAAAGGAATCTCTGTGTTATTCAACGACATGGAGTTCATCTTTCTTAAGCCAGGATTTAAACCACCCACCAACATGATTATGTTGAAAGCCCCTAGGCAGAATAATACTTATGTGATAAACATGAGAGATGCCAAGTCTAAATGCCCAATGACTTGTTTACTATCAAAGGCATCCGAGTCAGAGTCACTGTTATGGCATAGGCGATTGGGACATGTGAACTTTAAAAACATGAACAAACTTTCTAAACTAAATCTAGTTAGAGGTCTTCCTTCCAAGGAATTCCCTTTTTCTGAAAAATGTTTAGCATGTGACAAAGGAAAACAACACAAGAAATCGCATAAGTCCAAAACAGTGAACTCAATTGACTCTCCCCTTCAATTACTGCATATGGATCTTTTTGGTCCAATTAGTGTTAAAAGCTTGGCTAAAAAGTCTTATTGTTTGGTGATTACAGATGACTTTTCTCGTTTCACATGGGTGTACTTCTTAGAGTATAAAAGTGAGGTTGCTGAGACCCTGATGCTGTTTGTTCCTCTTATCGAGAACATAATCAAGTTGAAGGTAAAGTCTATCAGAAGTGATCAAGCGACAGAATTCAAGAACCAAAGCTTCATGACATTCTGCAGCAGCAAAGGAATTCATCTTCAATATAGTGCTACAAGGACTCCTCAACAGAATGGAGTGGCTGAAAGAAAGAATCGCACACTTATTGAAGCTGCCAGAACTATGCTCATTGACTCAAAGTTGCCGATCATTTTCTGGGCAGAAGCTGTGAATACCGCCTGTTATGTTCTTAGCAGAGTCTTGATCGTCAAGCCACGTGGGAAAATTGCTTATGAATTACTCTTCAAAAGAAACCTCTCATCGATTACTTCAGGCCATTCGGATGTTCATGTACTCTTCTGAACAACTTTGAGAATATAATGAAGTTCGATGCAGTTGGAGATGAATGCTTCTTTGTTGGATACTCTTCAAGTCAAAAAGCTTATCGAGTATACAACAAACGCACCAAGATGGTACTTGAATCGTTCTATGTAGACTGGCAAGAATCTAACTCCACTAATACAGGAGCTGGTCCTGACTGGTTCTTTGATGTGGATGTTGTTTTCAATCATTTCGTCGTACCTGAAAATCAAGCACCTGCAGATCAAACTCATGAAAATCAAGCAGCAAATTCATCTCTTTTTGGCAATATCCTCTACTCTTCTGATGATGACATTGCACCGTTCACTACCCGTCTTTCTCCCCTTGTCGTTGATCCGATTGTTCCTCTTCAACCCATAAATGATGATACAACTGCTGAAACTACTCACCTTCCTGAAAGTACTTCAATTTCAGAAGGAACATCTTCAACTCAGCAGTCTGTAAATGATCCATCCAGCTCCTCAGTACCTGGAGATCACCTATCAAATCTACCCTCACAAGTGCAAGAAGAAGAGAACATGGGATACAAATCTTCAAAGAATCATCCCATTGAAAACGTCATCGGACCAATCACTGAAGGTGTTCTTATAAGAAATCAGACAGACAAACTCAACACAGCTCTCTCAGCATTCTTGTCACAGACGGTACCATTCAGCATTGAAGATGCAGTCAGAGATGCAAGCTGGGTAGAAGCCATGCAGGAAGAGCTCTTTCAATTCAGAAAACTCAAGGTGTGGGAGCTCTTGGATTTGCCTGAAGGAAAGTATCCTATTGAAACAAGATGGGTCTTTCGCAACAAAATGGATGAACGTGGTGTGGTGATCAAGAACAAAGCTCGTCTGGTTGTTCAGGGTTTTCGTCAGCAGGAAGGGATTGATTATGAGGAAGTCTTCTCACCAGTTGCTCGACTTGAATCCATTCGTATCTTCTTGGCATATGCCTCATATAAAAATTTCAAAGTCTTTCAGATGGACGTGAAGAGTGCATTCTTATATGGGAAAATCAAGGAAGAAGTCTACGTATGTCAGCCACCGGGATTTGAAGACCCTCATTATCCCAACAAATACTACAAGCTGGACAAGGCTCTCTATGGTCTTCATCAAGCTCCTCGAGCTTGGTATGAGACCTTGTCCTCATATCTGTTGCAAAATGGATACACCAGAGGGAAGATCGACATGAATCTGTTCACCAAAGAAGTCAACAAACACTCTATTCTAGTTCAAATATATGTTGACGATATTATCTTTGGTTCAACTGATGAAAATTTGTGCAGGGAATTTGAAAGCGTTATGAAGTCTCAGTTCGAAATGAGCATGATGGGAGAATTGTCATTCTTCTTAGGACTGGAGGTCCAGCAGAAGGAAGACGGAATTCTCATTCATCAAGCCAAATACACAAGAGACATCTTGGAAAAATACAACCTGTCTGACTGCAAGCCGTCCAACACTCCTTTTGCTGCTCAAACTACACTTGTACCGGATCTTCAAGGCCTATCAGTGAATCCTCACATGTATCGATCAATGATTGGATCCTTGATGTATCTCACAGCTAGCAGAGCAGATATAATGTGGGCAGTTGGATGCTGTGCTCGTTTTCAGTCAAATCCCAAGCAATCTCATGAAACGGCAGTGAAAAGAATCTTCCGCTACCTCAAAGGAACACCAAAACTCGGTTTATGGTATCCTAAGAGTGATAATTCTGATCTAATTGTGTACTCTGATAGTGATCATGCAGGTTGCAGGATTGACAGAAAATCTGTCTCTGGTGGCTGTCAATTTCTGGGGAATAGGCTCGTGTCCTGGCAGAGCAAGAAGCAGAAAACAGTGTCTATCTCCACCGCTCAGGCTGAAAACACGGTTGCCTCCAGTTGTTGTTGTTGTCAAGTGCTGTGGATTCAAAATCAGTTGTTGGACTACGGTATGAACGTCATGAGAACTCCTATTTATATTGATAATGATGCTTGTCGTGACATCGTGAAGAATCCAATTGATCATTCTAAAACCAAACATATAAAAATTCGGATTCATTCCATTCGCGATGCACACGACAAAGGATATATACAGGTGTTGCCAATAGATACTACTGATCAAAAGGCATATATCTTTACAAAAGCTTTTGACAAAACCCGTTTCCGCCAATTGGTAACGTGGCTGGAAATGATCTATTTTGAATGATTTTGTTCAAAAAAAAATTATTACACTTCTTGTATAAAATATAAAAAAAATCTTATTTTCAGTTAAAACAAGATTTTTGGGGGGAGAAAGTAAAACCGGTCGATCCCTACTGCAAAATTTCAAATTTCAAGAAATGATAGGAACTAATCATATTTTGTCAGCATGAGAATAGGATCCAGAGGATGTTGCGGATTCAAGCAACGATATGTCGGTAGATTCAGCTTGGAATCGAGTAAACTGCTAATAGGTGATTAACAGTAAAGATATACACGGAAAGATGGATTCCCACTGTGTTATAGGTCTACAAAAGCTGAGTCCGGTCATACACAGGTCGAGTGATCAAAAGACACAGAAAATTGTGCATATATAATCAAAAGACACCAAAGAGTGCAAGCTACCAATGCGGGGCTATTCAAACAAATGAGCAACAAAAGACACGCAATGTTAGTGCCGTGCAAACAAATATAGATAGCTCAACAAGCGATCAGATGATCATCTTCTCTGCTTATGGGAACATAGACCTGAAGCTCTCATCATCTGATTGACATAATGATCATCTTCTCTGCTTATGGAAACATAGACCTAAAGCTCTCATCATTATATCTCAATAAATCTTGAGGATTGGTAGGCTTACACCTAGCACAAGTGGGGTCCACAAAATTTCCGTCAATATTACCAAAACATGATAAAGCTCATCACCAAACGTACGTTGAAAGACGAGAAGCATGGATTTAAGTGGACAAATATACCGACAATTTTTCTTGGGCTGCAGCTATCCAACGGAAAGTTGAAATGTGAATCTGACAGGTATGGTTGGTATGATCTTGAACACAAAAGGTGAGAAACGGTTAATCCCTACTCTTTAGCTTCTATACCATTTTATTACTTACAAAAAAAGGGTGGTGCGCACTTGTTGTGCCCTGTGCACTTGTCTTAAGTGCGCAGACCCATATATCTAGTATATATACCATGTGTAAATTTTTTTTAACAGTCATTATCCACTGAAAACCCTAACTTTCACTTTAACCCTAATCATCATCATCTTCATCGATCATCATCACCCTAAACCCTATTAATCACCATTAATCACCTGTTTATTCATCTTTTCTTCTCCATTTTCAGTTGTTTTTATTCGTTTTTAAGGTAGATTAAGTTTTAACTGATCTGTCGTTGATTATTACAGGGATTGCAAGATCTTTTGAAGGATTCAGTTTAGGTTTTTGGGGATTTTGAGTTCTGCGCACTTGTTTCTTGATGTTGCGCACTTGTTTCAAGATTCTACGCACTTGTATCATAAATTCAAATCCCTGAAACCCTAGATCTTTGCGCACTTGACCTGCGCACTAAAATCTTAAACGAGAGTTTAAGTGTCTGCGTGCTTATTAAGTGCGTCGTCTGTCAAAGCTGTAGGGTTACCATGCCCTAGTCTTGACTGACCTGCGCACTTATGACTTAGTTATGTTCTGATTCATGTGACCTGCGTACTTGGCTGAGTACTTAGATCACTGAACCATCATGTGTCCTGCGCACTTGACTATCTAAGACTACTGACTGGATTGCGTACTTAGACTTGTTACCTGTGCACTTAACCTTATAGACTTCAATGACAATTATCCACAAGATCAAATAAAACCTGCGCACTTAGCTAACACATCTCAAAACCTAAGTGCGCACAAAAACCAATCAAGAATAATAATATATTTAACTAAACCACAAGACATTTATACCTTAAAATGGTCTAAGTCCGTCGTCCGTCTAAGTCTAAGATATCAGTCGTTGGTCGTTTTGCTTACAATTAAGAATTCTAACTTGCTTTTCGTGCACGTGACCTTAAACAGATGGCTCTTCCATGGGATAATAGAGGCATGCACAATCAGGCTATCAATCTCGAGACTGATGATCACAAGTTCAGAGACGTTGTAGCTTGGATCCGGCAAAGCAGAATTGGATATGCGGTGGAACATGACCTGACAGTATACATAGATCACATTGAAGATTTCTGGAGATCCGCGAAATTTGAAGTCGTCGATGGTGTCAAAAGAATCAAAGCAACTGTTCGAAACAAACCCGTAATTATCACAGAAGACACAGTCAGAAGGGTGTTAAGGCTTAGAGATCAACCTGGAAACGTTAAGCACTTAGCCAAAGTAGATCTGCTCAGTGAATTCAAGAAAATTGGGTACAAAGGAGAGTTCGACACAAGAAGCGATGTAAAGAAAAGTGAATTAACACGAGATTGGAGACTTATCTACCACGTATTCACCATGACTCTCTCGCACAGAAAAGGAGGGTACAATGCCCTCAGTCCGGAGTGGTCCAGTGCAATGATCAAAATCTGCAAGAATGAACCAATCAATGTGTCCGGGATGATCCTTGATTTCATGATAAAGAACACCCAACCAAAGTCAAAGTGGGCCATGTATCCTAGATTTGTGCAGATGATGATAAATGCACAACACGACAACCTGCCTCAGAACAAAGATGAAGTATACCAGTTTGTCAGAACTAGAAGATTTTTTACTGAGTGCAACACTGTTGACTGGGAACCAATGTATGAGTGCATGTATCCTGCTCAAAGATGTGCTGGAGTTAAAGCACTATACAACAAACTTCAGCAAAAGAAACGGGAAGCTGAGGAAGCACGTCTCAAAGCTGCAGCCGAATCTGTCCCATCTGAAACTGCTCCCTCAACTGCTCCACAGTCGGCTAAAGAGAGGGCTCGAGAAAAGGCTAGAGGTAAAAGACTGGAAACTGAAGAAGCCTCCAGTGAAGTGTCAAAGAAAAGCAGGCCCAGGTTATTGGCAGAAAGCAGGGAAGCACAAACTGAGGAACAGCTGGAACTTGCACGCGCGTTACATGACGTTGCTAAAGCCAAAAAGGCAGAGAAGAGAAAAAGAAGGGAAAGTCTTCCTGAATCTGAGATTCCGGCTGTGGTGACTGAAGAACAAATGGAAGATCAGGAAGTTCTTGAATCTATGCTTGGTGGTCAAGATCGACTAGGGCCATCCACTGCTAGGGCCCCTATTCCTAAGGCTCCTACAAAGAAACCAACCGAACCGTCCTCTTCAGCTCCTGCTGCACAACGTCGCAAACCAGTGCATCAGGAACTGTATGAGACTTTGGCGAAAGAGGTGGGAAAGACAGCTGCTAAAGAAATTTGCACTCTGAAAAGCTCGGTTCACAACAATCAAGAACTTAAAAGAAAGATGAAGAAGTTGAAACACAAGAATAGAAACCTTGAAAAGATTGTGAAAGATCAGAGATACCTCATCAAATTCCAGAACAAGGTGTAGATGAAGATGTTTGAGATGATTCAGGATCTGCAGAAACAACAAAATATTGAGCCGAGGATGTCATCTGATGAGCTGTTCGATTTTGGACAGTTTCTAGAAGAAGAAAAGGAGAAAGAGAGAATTGTTGATGAAAGTGACGTGGATGAGATAAGTGAAGATGAGATGCCCGAAACATTTATAGAATTTGGTGAAGGAGAGGCAACAGTGTATGAGACAGCTGATGGTCACCAGGTTAGCCCTGAAAGGCCCACATGGTTCCCAAGAAGAGAGATTAAGATTCCAGCTTTCCATCAGAATATTCACCACACTAAGGAAGCTCATCAGGAAAAGATCATCTCGTGGAAGTATGATGAGACTAAGAGGCTATTTGTGATAAAGCGTTGAGGGGGAGTTATTCAGTACTTCCAAGGTCAACGTGACTTGCAGTCTCTCCCTCGCTGGGACATCCGAGAGCTGAACAGGGCACACTTTATCAATCGCACTAACAACTCTATTGGAACCTTACTTGCAAGAATGATAGAGAGAGAGTATGTGAATGTGATTTCAAAGTGTTCAAGCCTCAGAAACTGAGACGTCGCTTGTCAAAGAAAAGAATTGATCCTGCTACTGGACAGGGTAGGATTACCTATGTGATAGATCCTCCCAAGGTTGTCACTAGGGTTCCGATAAGTGAAGAGCTTCCAGTCATGTTAAAAGATTTCAAGAAGTGGCACTATGACAGTCTGACTGGTGAAGCAGTAATCAAGTCCAAGGATGATGCAGAGATAATGAGAATTCTTGATCCAGTGGATGTCTTCGCTCTGAATTTGTCCGATCTGAACATGTTATTTGCTAACCAAATCAATGTGGGTGCAGGACATGTACTCTTTGAGGAAGCTGTACTATTCAGAAGAGCAGTAGATCGTGCGATGAAGTTGAAGCAAGAGCTGCTCGATACGGTGAACAGGATAAAAGCAGTAGACATTGCTAAAGAACAAGCTGAGAGAGCTGCAAAAGAAAAAGCTGCTAAAGCTGCTGCTGCACAGAAAATTCAAGCTGAAGTTGAAGCTGCTCCAGAGGTGCCTACTCAAGAACCTGCAGCAGTATCTGATCCAGAACCACCTGTTCACGTAGAATCTGCTGCAGAAATCATTCCAGAACCGCCTGTTGTCCAAGAAGATCCTGCTGCTGTTGTCATTCTAGAACCCCCTGTACAGGAAGAGAGAGAAGAGGGGGAGATAAGTGACGTGTCAACTGATTAAGAAAGAGGAAGATCTGGTAGCTGTGGTCTAGGGGGAGTATTGTTGGGTTCAGTTGAGACCACAGTTACCAGAACGAAGACTTTTGGTAACTTATGATGTAGTTTGTAAGTCAGAGGGTTGATTATGTAATTATACCATAGTTTTGTGTAAACCCTAGAGATCTGCGCACTTATAGACGGGCCCTGCGCACTTAGCTAAGTGCGCAGGCCCATCAGTCCTATCTATATATATATATATAGAATACATGTTGCAGCTCTAGGGTTAGGGTTTTGGTCTTCTTTCATAGCACAAGATCATTGGGTGCGTACTTAATATGTATTTCCATGGTGTTTCAATGTTATATCAGTAATGGAATCATCGTTTTGTTCATCTTGTGTGTCGGTTTTATAAGATTTATCTAGTTTCTTAGTTGTTCAAGATTCATCACTTAAAACACCTAATCAATAGGTGTTTCTAAGTGATAACAATCTCTTGCACTAACAAGATCTAGTATTTGGGACTTACAGTTGCCCAACTATATTTGGATTTCTGATGACAATATGGGTGAAAGAGTTATAGAAAAACTGGTCTCTGATTACGGTTTTTGGTTGTTTATGTGTTGTTCCACAAAAGTATGTCATTTCTTTCCATGATCTTTGCATGTGATGTCATTGTTCGGTTTGTGATCCGTTACAGGTAGATAGTAGCACATTTTTTTCGGCACCTCAGATCATGATTTTCGTTGTTTATAAGCAAGTTGTTATTTTTTGTGTCTCATATACGCATTAGGCGACATTTGCGAGGTCACGACCTGTGTTTATAGGTGACATTAGTGTTTTGACTATTATATGTTAACAAGATAAAAAGCTATATGCAGTTGACTATACGCATTTGCGAGGTCACGACCCGTGTTTATTTAGGCATACATAAAGATGCGAATGATAGGGTCTTCGCTAAACTTTAAATGTTTACTGTTTTGTAATCGTGTAACCTGCACTGTTTTGGATTGTATGTTGTTTGCTGTATGTGTTTTGGTTCGGTTATGCCGTGTGTTAATGTTACTTATGTTGAATGTTAATTTGGTATTATGTTTAATGTGATGGCTGCATTTTTGTTCGATATTAGGGGCAAATGGGTCAAAATATTATGTCATTAATATGGCTGCATGTTTTGGCATAAAATGGCTGCATGTTTTGGCATAAAATGGCTGCATTTTATGCCAAAAAATGGCTGCAAATGGGTCACTTTTCAGCCAATTTTTGATGAAAATGGCTGCATGTTTTGGCTGCTTTTTGTTCAATATTAGGGGCAAATGGGTTAGAATATTATGTCATTAATATGGCTGCATGTTTTGGCATAAAATGACTGCATTTTATGCCATAAAATGGCTGTAAATGGGTCACTTTTCAGCCATTTTTTGATGAAAATGGCTGCACGTTTCGGCTGCATTTTTGTTAACTATTAGGGGCAAATGGGTCAGAATAAAATGGCTGCACGTTTCGGCTGCACTTTTCAGCCATTTTTTGATGATCGTACAGCTCTAACAACCTATTCAGTCAATAATGCCATTTTCCTGCAACAAGATAAAACAACAAACATCGCTTCCAGCAAAGACAACCCAACCACATCAACTCCAACACCAGTCACTCCTGCTCCTAGCAAACCTTTTGTGAACGAGAAAAAAAAGGAAACAGGTGCAAGGCGCAGGTTGTTTGACAAGGAAGGTATAAAACAATAACATAGGTTGGTCAAACTTAAACAAAATTATGACTTATGATACTAATATTTGTTTTTTCCTATAACAGAACCCACAAATCCTGCAAAAAGACCAGCCACTGACAATTGACACGCAACATAACAACCATGTTCCCCTTTTTGGCTTCTCAGGGATGTTGCTGTCCTTCTCTTCTGCAGACATCAGTTTATAACTATGTTCTGATCATGCTGTTTGATACATACAACAAAACAACCACCGTGCCACTTTTTGTTGATCATGGATGTTTATAAGTACTTTGCTTAGTATGAATGTTGGCGTCCTAACATTAACGCCTTTATTTTCCGCTCATGCATACTCTTATCGTTAGTTTGGCACCTTTGTCTACTGTGAATATCTATTGTTAAAAGCGTTTAACTAACACCACCATACATTCACCAACATTACTGAAAAACATGTTCTGCCGTTGCGCAACGCGCAACTCAGCATCCACCTAGTTAATATAAAATATCGATGAATTGAGATGATGACTTCTTCCTCTATAATTCTACTTCTAACATTTCTGACCATAACACAACACAACCAAAAGTAGTTCAAATTTAAGAAACCCATTTGTCAATTTTGCAACTGTACAACTAAATATTGTGAAATCAAGTTTTGACTTTTGATCTACTAATGAATCAATATACCATCAGCTTTGAATTTGAAATGTTAAAAGAGCTCATCATCAAATTTGTGAAAATCAATGGTAATTTTGTTCAATTGTTCATGTCATTATAACTATTTTGCAGATAAGTTTTGCAGATACCCTATTGTTTGATAATGGCTGCTTTGACTCATATATGGTAACTTTTAGAAGCCAAATATATTTGTTTAACAGTTTCTGATTATTTCTTTGATGGTGTTGGTCATTTAATTATTTTCTATATCGACCCGTTTTGACACGAATCTATTTTGACCCAAGCCTATGTTGGTCAGACCACAACCTATTTTTGCCTTAACCAAACTTGACCTGTTTTAAAATGACCCGCTTTGACCAGTTACCTGACCCATCATGAATACAATATTCTCCAGCATATATTACGGCTAAGAGTCTCTTCTGTCAGGTCTTACCTAAAAAAATGAAGGTGCATGCCTTTTTATTCCTATATAAACTTCTATATGTATATGTGCATAATTTTGAAAAATACAAGCAAATTAATCCATATAAAAGTAATTCATATTATTTGGCTTACAAAAGACAAAAGAGCTATCATAACTCAAAACCAATAACCTAAACATAATATATCATACCAACTTCAATCAAACTTATATGAGGAATATGAAGAGCAACTGCAGGGCCCCTGCAGTTTTTACGAAGAAAAGAATACCCGATATCGATGACGAGCTTCTTCAAGTATGAAGAAGATCTCCGGGCCTTAACGTACGAGTGTCCCATGATATAAGCAACTCCTGCTTCTTTAGCCTGTATCAACTGCAGAAGCTCGTCTCGCACCGCACCATCCATCACTGGACCCGATGATGGCAGCTGGAACCTCACTTGCCGCCTTCTTATTTGCGGGTTTTCATCATCATACTCAGATCTTAAACGTTGCAACATTAACGATTTGCTACTTTGTATGGTAGAACCCGGCGAGTCCAGTTGGTCAGAGACGGTCAAAGTAGGATTTGACCTGGAATTCATCATTCATTTCATGATGTTACTATGTTAGACCTTTTAAGCTGTCTTTTAACTTCAAACTGAAGTCGATTTTGACCATTTTACTAATTTGAGATAAAAAGTAATTTATTAGAAAACTGACCTCGTGCTTATGACCGCCATTCGACCATCAAACGATGTGTTCTCAGAGGTGGATAACCGAGGTTCGACAGCTTCCATTTGTATAAACTCAGCTATGCTTTGAATGAGTTGATTCTCAAAGTTGCCATCATCTCTTTGGATGTCTTTATACCCGTATCTAACAATGCACCTATACATACGGTAAGATCTTGGACAGATACGCCCAATAAGAAACCGCTCTTCAGGCAATACAAAAGGCACGGGGACGTGTTTCACGCAAACAAACACCAAAACATTGTGAAAAGCGGGCAAATTCGTAACAAAATGTGAGAAAATTGGAGGTACACCAGTGGCAAGTTCTGAGTATATGAGTCCTATCCCGGGTACACGTACAATACCCAAACTGGGTCCCAGCCCAAGAAGCCATTTCAGTGAAACTTTATTATAAAGGTCATGGTTGTACTTTTTACGGGTACCATAATGCCAAATATACATTACGACCATAAACACAAAGGCGAGTAAAATAGACACCCAACCTCCTTGAGGAACCTTCACTATTGCAGCCGAGAGGTAAACCCCTTCGATGAACCCAAAAATAAGGAAGATCACAGCATATGCAATGTGTTTTTGCCACACAAAGGTTATAACAAGTGCCATGAGAAAAGTAGTGATGAACATAACCGTAATGCATGCAAGTCCTGCCAAACGACAATTTTACCATGACAATTATCCAAAAAAAAAAAAACAGAATAGGACTTGAAACAGCTTATATAAACACCTAAACTACTTTATTGACAATAGATTTATCATAGTACGATATTTCTGATCATATTTTATATATGTACTAAACTAAAGATAGGAACAACAAAGTGTTGGTTAGTAAATCTGCCTGTGTTGAACAGAAAAAAAAATGGCCCAATACCCGACCTATCAGATCATCCCATATTGCCACCTCTACGGCTCTACGGTCTAGATTAAACTGCCTTTTGCTTCAAGGGTCGACCTCAAAGAAAGACACAAAGTTAATTACAAGGAGAGGGTTAGATATAGTTTGGTTCAACATCTGGAAAAAGAAAACAAACTGAACCAATCCGTTTTAATTTGTTTTGAATCGCAACCATAACACATTGTGACATCACCGAACCAAAACAATAAAGCCGGTTGGTTTGGTGCGTGGTTCAGGCTTACACCCTATCATTACAAGCAGAGGGTTGGGAAGATTGGGTATTGTTCTTAAAACCCAAACACTTTTGTGTGCATTTTTTATTTCATAAATAGATAATTAAATAATAATATAACAAAACCACAATAACTAACATTTTGGTCTAATCCTTTTTAAATAGAGATTTAGGATATCATAATTATTTAAATACACTTTAGGCAACCTTCGACCTATTTGGCCCGGTTTCTTTATACTTTACCCCTTGTCATTTGCATGGGTTAAAATGGGGCACCTCTAGATATCATATATATTCACAAGCATATTTTGTCAAGTGGGACAACAGTAATAAGTAGACAAACAAAGATATGATGTAACTTACCATATGCATGGCCAACTAGAGTAGTGTCCTGGAATCCAACAGCAACTAAAAGAGTAAGAACCATGAGGATCCAATTGATTTCTGGTATATAGATCTGGCCAAACATATGTTTCGATGTGTGGACAATTTTGACCCTCGGGAAACAACCAAGGGCATGGCATTGCTTCACAATTGAAAAGGTGGCTGAAATGATAGCTTGACTCCCCACAACAGATGCTAAAGTAGCTATAATAAAGACTGGCCAAAATACCGGTTCTGCAAGACATGAAAGGATGCTTATAAGCTCAAATCAAACTAATCAGTAGAGATTAGAGGTGACAATTTCCACCCATTCTTCTTTCAAATGAGCAAGGGGAGATGATCAATTCAGGTTGAATTTTATTACTGGTGGGTCAAACGGGTAAGAAAAACAGAGATCAACTATGGGTGATTTTTAGCCAAAAGCGTATTAAAACGCTTACATAGTCCATACACCAGCCTAAATTGTTTTGTTTAAAAAAAACCTTTTTATCACTATAGTGTTTATATAAATTGGGCAACTGGTGGGGCATCTCAAGTCAAACAGACACGTTTTAGCTCAAAACTTAAAAATTACCTAAGTTAATCCATTACCCAACCCACCCGTTTGCCACCTCTAGCGAGGATACATGGAAAAAAAAACTTGCAAGAGCTAACCAGGTATCGATTTATAGAAACTATCTGGAATAGAGGTGATGTTTTTAGACAGATAAGCGGCCTGGCCCATGTATTGTATGACCAAACACGGGTATACGGCGGCGGCAAATGCAAGCTGCACAGATAGACAAGCATTACTTTCATAATTCGTAACATAATGATAAGTCCCCCGACCCAGATCAATTGATAATAAAAACAAGAAATAGAGAACACTGGTAATGAAGTAAGAAAAGATAGTTCGTACACTTGAGAAGTAGGGATCTCCTGGTGGGTAAATACCAAATTGAAACTATTATATCCTAATTTTATAAATAAACAGGAGCCTAAACTTGATCGAATATACATCCTTTTTATACATAAACAGGATTCCTAAACTTAGTCCAATATACATCCTTTTATACATAAACAGGATTCCTAAACTTAGTCCAATATACATCCTTTTATACATAAACAGGATTCCTAAACTTACTCGAATATACATCCTAAGACCTGTCAGACAAGCAACTTGTTCCCCAAGTTTATAGATGATTATACAAATTTCTAACAAAACCTACTTAATAATGTAAATAACTTTCCAAATTGTAAATAATAATCTGAGTCGGTCATCAAACTGATAATTACGTTTGGAGGACTTTGGTTGTCAGATTATGATTAGAAAGTTACTGAGCTTGTGGCATGTGAAAATTACCACAGAGAAATCCATTTTCCATAAAATATTTATAGCACACTGGTGGACTTACTCTTATCGAAAAGGCAGTAAAGTGGCCGAGATCAGCAAACATAGCTTCAGTACCTGCCCAAAGATGTGGATTGAAAACAAAAATAAAGAGATATGAGTAAGAATTGAATTTACATAAACAATGTCGTCATGCATAACTGGTTGCTGGACGAAACAAAAAGAAAAAAGAAACGAGGAAGACTGTACACCAGCAAAGAAATCTCATGGCATCTATTACGTATTCAATTTTAGGGGTATTTGGATGGTGTGCTTTAAAAGTGATTATGTGTTACTGAATAATCAGTTGCAATAGATTAGACTAATCATTTGGAAATAATAAAATAAAGAGAAGCAGAATTTGTTCTCCCAAATATAGAAAACTGATAATTGCATGTAAGCGATTCCAAAATGCGAAAACACACCCTCCCTAATCCTGATTGAAAAAATCAACTAGCAATCTATTTTTAACACATAATATCTTGAATATTTAGATTAAAATACCTGTTATAGAGAGAAGAACACCCCCAAGTGACAGCCAGCCAGCTCCACCAGTCTCTCTAAAGAACTTGATTATGTAATGTGGAGATAACGCATACACAATCTTTGGGTTCCAATGCACGATATTATATATCCCAATGCCACATATTGAAATCAACCATAAAATAACAATAGGAGCAAAGACAATGGCCACCCGTTGAGTACCAGTGTGTTGCAAAGCAAACAGGCCAATCAATACGACACACGCTAATGATAGTACTGCCCCTGCAAAAAAAAACCAAAAATCCTAAGGTAAGATACATAGACAAAATCTCAGCCAATGAAAACTTGCAGAATTTCAGTTTATCTCTAGTGAGATTCCAATGTTTCTGCTTTTGACCAATTTTCGAGCTAGAATTACAGGATTCTAAATTCTAATTCGTCAAGACATTTCTATTAGCGCATGTGGTCTCGATGAAAGATATATTAGATTATTCTATTCCAACTTTTTCTAACATTTTTTTGACAAATAAAGACCAGAGCAACTTTAGCTCAAGCATGTATTACCTTGACTTAGCTCCAATCCCACACCTTGAACTTGAAGTCCAGATACTGCTGACATAACTGCAATAAGAAATACAGCATGATAGTCAAACATCTTTTCCCTTGAAAATTAATTAAATAGAAAACATCATACGCATTAATCCATTTATCCAAAAATACATACGACAATTCCTTTCCAGGGTAGTGGGCGTCATACGAACAAATACAAACATTTTCCTTTTCAGAAAAGTTCATAGTCAGTATTTGCCCACTAGCATATATTACAATATATGAGTGGAATTGATTTTGGTACACATGCATTTCTTTACTTTATCATCATTGCAGGGAATTCTACAGATTGTTACTGTCAATCAAACACTTCCCTTGAATTCAATGTTGCAGAAGGCGCTAGGTGGGCGGTGAGGTCCAGCCTAGGGACAAGTCGGGACTTGGCGAAATTAGGCGTTTTGGGTAGGGTTATCTTGAGAAAACTAATCAAAATCATTTTTTTTTTTTCAATATAAACCTAATTATAATTAAAATATAACATTAATAAATGAATTTCTTTCCAAATAATTCATGTTTTCTTGCAAAAACACTCTACAATTAACTTTTTACACATGTGTAAATGAAACAGTTTACACATGTATAAACAGTAAATTTACACATGTGTAAAAACAATTTATTTTCGTATACGTTTGAATTTTACGCGTAAATTGTGTTTTTGATATTGTAATTTTAATAATAAAGATAAGTGTAAAAAGAAATTTTGAATTTGATTGGTTTTAGATAGCGTTCCCGCGGTTCGCATGAAATATAGGTGTTCTCAAATTAACTTTCCCCTATATATACACACACACACACACACACACACAAATTTAGGTGTTTTTTGAAAATATGTTAAGATATATACACATAATACTTAGAAACTATAAAAAAAATAAAAATAAAAAAACCACCGCCTAGGCCCGCCTAATGGCCGACTAATGGCCAAAACGCCCAGATCTCCGCCTAGGGGCTTATTCCTATATTGGTCACCGCCTAGGCCGATTTTTACAACACTGCTTGAATTATATGCCTGATCAAGAGTGGCATTTATTATGGAACAGGGAGAGTATAAGCTCCTGGTAAAAAAATCATCTGGAAGTAATTTGACTTAAAAATATGTTAGTTGCATCAACTTGGACAAATCTAAAACCACAATTGGATTGCTACTTTAAAATATCAGTGATTATTAGTCCTCAGCCCCAAATATAATAATCCAATTCTGATTTAAAAGAGTTAAGACGAGTGTTTTAAATAAATTGTTGAAAAGCACTAACCAGAAATTGCAGGAGTAATGACACCATCACCAATGACCATAGAAGCTCCTAATAATACAACAATAAGTAAAGCTGTGCGTAGTTTTTTATGTTTCTCCAGAAACCTCTTTAATGGTGAAGGTGATGTTGATGGAGGGTGTGAAGGACCATATTTGTAAGACGACAACTCCTCATCAGCTGCTTGTTGATTCGGAAGTAAACTAAACTTAGCATGCCTGCAGAGTAACGAGTATAGAGCAATCGTTCCACCTGAAAAGTTCATATGTAGTTATACCATAAACAGCTCAGCATTTGAATTACAGGTAAACGTGAATGGGCAGATCAGGCAACCAGTCAACTGGAACACATTATTCTTTAGTATGAGTCGAGTTAAAATCACACGCAACTACGCAAGCATTTTTGTTGTACATATCTTACAATAGTAGACTAAATCTTTGATTCAAACAAATAAACACTGGTCGATTTCCAACCCCTTCCCCACTTTTTTACTATTTTTACCAACTTTTTTATTCGACCCATTTGCAGTAACAGCATAAACCGGCCCATTTATAATTAAATGTATCAAAACTGACACCACTGGACTCTATTTTGGCTCACCTTCACCATTATCATCAGCACTCAAGACGATGAACACATATTTTAGCAAAGGGATCAGGGTTAAGGTCCAAAATATCAAGGAAAATGCACCAAATATGACGTCTGGAGTTTGAGAATCATTCAGATTGCCGGAAAATATACTTCGATAAACATAAAGAGGTGAAGTACTCAAGTCTCCATATACCACGCCAAAGCTTTGGTATGCCAACAATAAATTCCGTGACAGATTCAAGAAAAACTGCAACCACAAATATAGCATGTCATGTCACTGTCAATTTAATAAGAGGAACTCTAAAATGAATCTGAATTAATAAGAACAGTAACAAGTGACTCTGAATGCTCAAGTCTATAGATCCTAATTTTCAATCTACTTTATTTAGCTCTCAGTGATATTTTGATTGTACATAGAGCAACGCCTCGCGCTTTTGTGGCCTAAACGCCTCAGAGATCTGACGCTTTTTAAAAACCAAGGTGCTAAGGTTGAGTTGAATGAAAGATGACAAAACTTTCTCTTGAGTCTTGACGAGTTCAACTATTTAGAAAAAAACCAACAAAGAACAAAAGACATTTGTAGAAGATGGTGGTATAACCTGAGAAGAGTGTCTAGACGTTAAGGTGCCAGATTCTGGCTCCATCCGCATCGGCAGCAACCTGCCAATTACAATAAAAGAGGGATCTTGAGATAAATGAACATTGACCACACTGAAACTTGTGTTCCTAAACTAAAGTCAACCACATAATAAACCTCTTATATTGTTAATTCATGTCATGACATTGACAACTAAAATAATAAACCAAGTAATGTACCTCACAAATAATTAATAAGTTAAGTAACTATCCAATGACCTAATGTTGACAAACATAGCTAACAACTGTCAACTGCTATTATAATATATGATGATTCACGTTCACCAGACAAGAAAATTATTCAACTATCATATGTAAGCATTCTTGTACATTTTATAATGTATTCTGAATATCAAGTGTATGTAACTTCTTCACACAAAGAAAAGAACCGTGGGATTCTTAAAATAAAAAAGATACGCAGCTGCTAACATATAAGTATCATGTATAAAATCAATACATGTTTTCTGAAGAGAGGGAGAGCTCACAATCCTAGTAACATTGAAAAGATGCACCGATGCCTGAAGCTTGAGGCTTCTGTGTGCCTGTGCACACGTATGGGCACTCTCAACGTTACTAGGATTCCGATCACCCCCGCTCTTCAGAAAACATGTATTTCTTTTACATATGATACTCGTATGTTAAGGAGTGCTTATCATTCTATTTCAAGTAAATAAGACTTACAATCAGATCATAACAAGAATGCTATAAGTTAAGGTCTAAATCAAACATCATGAAGAAATCAAAATCTTTCATAATAGATGAATCTATAATAATGATTATTCTCCAGGGAATTACATGTATAGTAAAATATATTGATCAAACCCTACAATTTAAACTGGCTGGCTTAATAATCTAACAAAACAACAAAAAAAAATGCATCAGAAAACTACTTTTTTGGTGTTCCTGCACAGATCAAATGTTGAGATTAGGAATAATAAATACAAATTGAAGTAAATAATTGAGTGTCGAGTGTGAGAAATGAACCTGTGGATTATAATTTATTAACAATAAAGATTGTGGATTTAAACAGATGAATTATTATTATTATTATTATTATTATTATAATAATAAACAGAGATGAAGAGAGAGGGAGAGAGAGAGAGAGAGAGAGAGAAGTGAACCTGATCCAGTGAGGATTGGAGAGAAGGAGCAGATCGATCGAAGTGGGGAAGGGGGGCAGTAGAAGAGGGCCAGTAGTTTTAGCGCTCGTGACCGCGATCTCTAAAAGATAGGTTCGCTCACTGGTATCCTATTATTATGCCGTCACATCAAAGTTTTGTAAGAAAAAATAAATGTTTTTCTTTTTCGTTTAGACCGGTGGGTGTGGTGCCGCCCCCCATACCCATGCCGTCCCACCACCTGTGTGAAAAATAATTTTGGCCCGGCTTAGGCCGGCATCACCAGCGAAATTTTGCCACCCACGCCACTCCAAAGGCTATGTCGCCCCAAGGGGGTGGTGTAGAGAGGCCCGGCATAGCCATGCCCCCCCTATGCCGCCCCCACACCCTTTGGTCTTAGAGTAAACAAAAAATAGAAAATATACGGTACAAATCTATCTATATAATAATTGAGGTCACTTGGGTTGAATCAAGGCCTTAGAGATGGTTTGAGGTATCCAACAACTAATATGGAGCTCCAAATTATGACTATAAAAACCTTTTTTTTTCATTCTCCATATCAAAACTCTCATATTCTTCCTAATTCCTAACAAATCTTTCAATCTTTCTTCTTCACCTTGCATCATTTGTTGATTATCCACAACTGATTAAAGGTAAACATCCAAACTACTATTCTAATGTTGATTCCTATTATTATTTTGACTTTTTTTATTGTTAACATTATTAAGAACAAATCAAACCGAATGAAATTTCTTATTCTTTTACGTGGGAATCATTCTTCTTAAACACATGTTCTAATGAAACGGATTTGTGATAAACGGATTTGTGATAAACGGATTTGTGATAAACACATATTCAAATGGATTTATTATAAAGTGATAACAAAGATACTATCAATTCCTATTGTTATTTTTTTTCTTTTTAAGATTTCCTAATCTAATAACCATTTGAAATCAGTCTGGTGTTTATCACATGTTCTAATGAAACGGATTTGTGATAAACAAAATATTCAATCGAATTTGTGATAAAGGGATAACAAAGATACTATCGATTCCTATTGTTACTTTTTTTATTCTTTTTAATATTTCATAATCTAATTACCATTTGAAATCATTTTTGTGTTTATCACATGTTCTAATGAAATGGATTTGTGATGAACGTATTTGTGATAAACACATATTCAATCGGATTTGTGATAAAGGGATAATAAGGATTGCGCTTAATCAGATTTATGTTAATTTTATTATTGTCATCACGGTTTTTTTACATAAATTGAATCGGTACTATTCGATCGGATTTAGTAATGCTATGTTTTAACATTTGAAAAACAGGATTTGATCCGAAGACACAAACGCTATTATGTGTTATCATAATGGTTCTCAATTCTTCAAGGTATTGCATGACCCTTCGGCAACAGTTTTGGTATATTTGTTATTTTCATGTACATATGCCTATTTAATTTTTAAAAATGATTCTTTATTTTTTAATGTTGTTTTTTAACGTGTCAATTCAGAATGTGCTGAAGGCCATGAACAAATTTCTGTTGTCTAAAAACATACACAACAGGAACGTTACAGTTAATCACATTTATTTATATTACTGTTTTTCGAAATTATGTTTAATATTGTTGTAATATTAGACCGAATTTAATATCATTAATTCTGAATTATTGTTATTTATTTACATTAATAATAATTGACCGAATTTAATGTCATTTAATCTGATATTTGAATTTAGATTATTGTTATTTATTTATATTAATAATAATTGACTGAATTTAATGTTATTTATTACTATCTTTTAATAATTGACCGAATTTATATTAATATTAATATGAATTTCAGTCTACCATAATAAGCCTCATTTATTTTTTATTATAAATGATTGATTATTAATCAATTTAACATTTATTTATGAACGAAATAACTCTCATTTATTTTTAATATTACGATTTTACTTTTACTATTCGTAAAAATAGTATTGTTGACCGAATATATTCCTAATACTAATTGACATTAATAATAATTGACCGAATTGAAATGTTATTTATTACGATTTTTTAGTCACATTTATTTATATTAATATTACTACGAAATTATGTTTAAACCATCTTTATGAATTATTATTGGTCTTGCCTGCAATTAATAGGATTTATTTTATTTTTTAATGTTATTTACTATGAGTTTTAATGACATTAATAATAATTGACCAAATTTAGTGTTATATGTTACGATTTTTAAGCTCATTTATTTATTATTGACCGAATTAAATTACGAATATACTACTAATACTAAAACTAATATTACGAATTATTATTGGTCTTGCCTGCAATTAATAGAATTTATTCATTTTTTAATGTTATTCAGTATGAGTTTTAATGACATTAATAATAATTGACCGAATTTAGTGTTATATATTACGATTTTTAAGCTCATTTATTTATTACTAATACTAATACTAATATTACGATTTTTAATTTTAATCTGATTTATTTGTTATTGACCGAATTAATTTACGAATATATTATTAATACTAATACTAATATTACGTTTTTTAATTGTAATCTGATTTATTTATTATTAACCGAATTAAATTATGAATATATTACTAATAATAAAACTTATATTACGATTTTTAATTTTAATCTCATTTATATCTTATTGACCGAATTAAAATTTTCTATTACTATTTTTACGAATATATTACTAATTACTAATACTAACTAATACTAATACTAATATTACGATTTTAGTTTGTTTCAATTAGAAGATATTTCCATTGGCAAATATTGTGCCTTTAAATGGTGTTCAATCCAGCACAAGATGTTTGTTACAAAGGTTCCACCACAAGAAGTAATTGATTTTCAAATTAAAATTACGATTTTTTATGTTTGTAATGTAATTTATTTGAATTACTGATTACGATTTTGAGTTTATTTATTAAGATTTATAATCTCATTTATTTATATTACTATGTTTACGAATTATGATTAGTCTTGATTGCAATTAATAAGATTTATTCATTTTTACTGTTATTTATTAAGATGTTTAATATTATTTATTGACATTAATAATAATTGACAGAATTTAATGTTATTTATTAAAATTATTAATCTCATTTATTTATATTAGTTTTTTCGAATTTATGTTTATTAAGATTTAATTATTTTTAATGTATTTTTAGTATGTTAGAATTAATGTTATTTATTGACATTAATAATAATTGACCGAGTTGAATGTTATTTATTATGATTTTTTAATCTTATTTATTTATATTAATATTACTACGAAATTATGTTTAATCTATCTTTATGCAATTATGTTTAATATTATTTATATTACTATTCATTCGAATTATTATTGGTCTTGCCTGCAATTAATAGGATTTATTTATTTTTTAATGATATTCATTATGAGTTTTAATGACATTAATAATAGTTGACCGAATTTAATGTTATATATTACAATTTTTAAGCTCATTTATTTATTATTGACCGAATTAACTTACGAATATATTACTAATACTAATACTAATATTACGATTTTTAATTTTAGTCTGATTTATTTATTATTGACCGAATTAAATTATGAATATATTAATAATACTAAAACTAATATTACAATTTTTAATTTTAATCTCATTTATATCTCATTGACCGAATTAAAATTTTCCATTATTATTTTTACGAATATATTACTAATTACTAATACTAACTAATACTAATACTAATATTATAATTTTAGTTTGCTTCAATTAGAAGATATTTCCATTGGCGAATATTGTGTCTTTAAATGGTGTTCAATCCTGCACAGGCTGTTTGTTACAAAGGTTCCACCACAAGAATTCATTGATTTTCAAATTAAAATAACGATTTTTTATGTTTGTAATGTAATTTATTTGAATTAATGATTACGATTTTGAGTTTATTTATTAAGAATTTATTTATATTACTATGTTTATGAATTATGATTATTCTTGATTGCAATTAATAAGATTTATTCATTTTTACTGTTATTTATTAAGATGTTTAATATTATTTATTGACATTAATAATAATTGACCGAAGTTATTGTTATTTATTAAAATTATTAATCTCATTTATTTATATCACTTTTTTTGAATTTATGTTAAATAAGATTTAATTATTTTTAATGTATTTTTAGTATGTTAGAATTAATGTTATTTATTGACATTAATAATAATTGACCGAGTTGAATGTTATTTATTATGATTTTTTAATCTCATTTATTTATATTAATATTACTACGAAATTATGTTTAATCTATTTTTATGAAATTATGTTTAATATTATTTATATTACTATTCATTCGAATTATTATTGGTATTACATGCAATTAATAGGATTTATTTATTTTTAATGATATTTATTATGAGTTTTAATGACATTAATAATAGTTGACCGAATTTAATGTTATATATTACGATTTTTAAGCTCATTTATTTATTATTGACCGAATTAATTTACGAATATATTACTAATACAAATAATAACATATCGATTTTTAATTTTAATGTGATTTATTTATTATTGACCGAATTAAATTAGGAATATATTACTAATACTAAAACTAATATTACGATTTTTAATTTTAATCCCATTTATATCTTTTTGACAGAACTAAAATTTTCTATTACTATTTTTACGAATATATTACTAATTACTAATAATTACTAATAGTAACTAATACTAATATTATGATTTTAATTTTATTATTCGTAAAAATAGTATTGTTGACCGAATATATTATTAATACTAATTGACATTAATAATAATTGACCGAATTGAATGTTATTTATTACGATTTTTTAATCTCATTTATTTATATTAATATTACTATGAAATTATATTTAATCTATCTTTATGAATTATTATTGATCTTGCCTACAATTAATAGGATTTATTCATTTTTTAATGTTATTTATTATGAGTTTTAATGACATTAATAATAATTGATCGAATTTAATGTTATATATTACGATTTTTAAGCTCATTTATTCATTATTGACCGAATTAAATTATGAATATATTACTAATACTAAAACTGATATTACGATTTTTAATTTTAATCCCATTTATATCTTATTGACCGAATTAAATTTTTCTATTACTGTTTTTACGAATATATTACTATTTACTAATAATTACTAATACTAACTAATACTAATACTAATATTACGTGTAGAAATTGTTTCACAAGTCGCTAGGTTTGTTATTTGCATATTCAACATTTTTGTTTACAATATTCTTATTTTATAATTAGTTACACATTCTAAATTTTCTATACATAATTCTTTTGTAAAGGTTTACCGTGATTGGATGACCTGATTTACTTCAATCAAAAGATACTTCCATTGGCGAATATTGTGTATTCAAATGGTGTTCAATCGAGCACAAAATGTTTGTTACTAAGGTTGCACCACGAGATCTCATTGATTTTGAAATTTAAATTATGATTTAGTTGTTATTTATGAAGAGTTTTAATGTTATTTATGATAATTTTAATGTTATTGATTTGAATGATTGATTATGATTTGGTTGTTATTTATTAACATTTTTAATCTTAATTATTGATATTACTAATATTACGAAATTCATTTTAATATTGTTGACCGACTTTAATTTTGATAATACAACTTTCCTTTAATCAATTGTGATGAAACAATATTTTTCTTAAACATATACGACTTTCTTTCAAACATTTATTTAAATCTATTTAACAATGTTAAATCTATTTAAGAGTTTATAATTTAAATATAATTTAAATATAATCCAAATATAACAATGTACATTTATTTTCCTACACTTTTATTATTCTTTTAATAATAAATATAATTTAAATATAATTAACAGTTTCCTAAAATATATATAATGTATTCAAAATAATTTTCAATGCTATTACTAATATTACGACCTTAATGTTAATATTGTTGAGCGAATCTGAGTAAAAACTTTTTACGTTTTTGTTCAATTGATGGAGGTCAATTCTATGACTATATGTTTTTTAATTTGATTGTGCTTTTTAAGCGTTGTTGACCAATTCACGTCAATTACCAATCATTCCCTTTTTTATAATTCAAAGATTTTCCTTTAATCAATTGTCATGAAACGATATTGTTTTAAACATATACAACTTTCCTTTAAATATTTATTTAAATCTATTTAACAATGTTAAATCTATTTAACAGTTTATAATTTAAATATAATCCGAAGATGGGAGTGTACATTTATTTTCCTACACTTTTATTATTCTTTTAATAATAAATATAATTTAAATCTATTTAACAGTTTCCTAAAATATATAATGTATTCAAGATAATTTTCAATGCTATTACTAATATTACGACCTTAATTTTAATATCGTTGACTAAATCTGAGTAAAAACTTTTTACGTTTTTTTTAATTTGATGGAGGTCAATTCTTTGACTTTATGTCTTTGAGTTTGATTGTGTTAATTTTAAGCGTTGTTGACCAATTCACGTCAATTACCAATCCTTCCATTTTTATAATTCAAATATATAAATAAATACTCCTACTCAATCACGTCAATCGAGGCACAGTATTTCCAATTTTGCAAAATTGTTCGAGACACAACAATACTATATAAACCTTAACAAATAATAAAATCATTTAATCGTCATACCAAATTTAACAACGAAATTAAATGATAATATAAATTTTCAAAATGTTACTTTCTGTACAACTAATAATGATTACTAAAGATGTTAATAATAAATTGTATATAATGGGTAAGGCAATTTAAGACGCGGATGATTTTAATGTCATTTATTTGAATGATTGATTACAATTTTGATGTTATTTATTAAGATTTTTAATCTTATTTATTGATGTTACTAATATTACGAATTTCATTTTAACATTGTTGACCGACTTTCATTCTGATATTACGACTTTCCTTTAATCAATTGTAACTAAACGATAATCATCATCTTGATTTCAATAAGTGTGCTAATTTTAAGTGTGCTAATTTTAAGATGTTAATAATAATTTGTATATAATGGGTAAGTCAATTTCAGACACGGATTATTTTAATGTCATTTATTTGAATGATTGATTATGATTTTGATGTTATTTATTAAGATTTTTAATTGTTAAGTACTATATTTACACAGTTTAAATAATGACGTTTTTTGGCGGCTTTTTGTAACATGTCAAAAGTTGCCTAAAGTGTGTGTACAATGAGTCCTTTTGGCTACATGTTGAAATGGGTCTGGGTTGATCCTTTTGGTGTCTATTTTTTTTAATAAAATATAGGAAATTTATATTACAGCATGTGACATTGGACCCATTTTCTTATTAGTTGTTTTTTAGCTATGTAATCGGATTGAACCATTGGAGAGATAACATGAAAATTTAAGCTACCCATTCAAGTAAGTGGGTTAAGGATTGTTTCTTAATTTACTTATCACCGTATCCATATCTTTACAAGAACTATATTTTATGTAGAACACAAATATGGAATACAATAGTGGAGGTTTTCATAAATTATTGAAAATGAGCTGCACTCCGAGGATCGTGATGACAATGATAACAACTTCGAAGGTGAAAAATCAGCTATCAATGAGCAAGAGTTGGAAGATTTTGATTGAAGTAATGAAAATGGACCATTGGTTGAAGTTCGTTAAGCCCCAACTAAATGATAAATGTTTTATGCTTAAGCTTAGTTATGATTATAATATAGATATTACCCTTACCTAAATGATGTAATGTGTGATAATGGTTGAAGTTCGTTAAGCCCCAACTAAACGATAAGTGTTCTATGCTTAAGCTTAATTATGATTAGAATATAGATATTACCCAAATGATGTAATGTGTGATATTGTGATAGTATGCTATGTAGTTTGCAGTTGTCAAATTAAACTTTACTTATTCGATATATCCATCATTTCGTTACATTAAATTGTTATATGACATTTTGCATTTAACATCAAAATTCATACATATTGCATTATCAAACATTTAGTAACCAAAACAAATTGCATAATACAATTCTTATTTTCCTACTTTTTTTTCATTTACTTTCGGGTGAACCGTGGGTCCCCGCGGGACTCTAACCTAGTAACCTTAATATAGAAAGTGTAGAAAGTCATCACAGGCTGTGGTGACCACAGCTTAACACATGTAAACCCTAGTTAACTTCAACTAACCCAATCCCGATTGATAAAGGGTACAACTGCTACATCTCCTCCTCCCTCCTCCTTTGAAGCAAACGTTTATTCTCACTTCATCGATCGAGATCTGGCCAATATTATCATCGTCATCACAACCACCACCACCACCTACCGCCAATACACCACCACCGTGCACACTCTTGGTAGTGTCATTAACCAAAATACCAAACAAAAAACTGACAATCGAATTGAAAAATTCAAATCAAAACGAACCGTGCACACTCCTGGTAGTGTCATTGCGCAGACACCCTTCTAGTCTCTATCGAAGAACAACTACTTTCCTTGGAGGTTGTTAAGTTAAACACCCTATGCGTGTTTTATGAACTGTATAGTTATTTACATTTGGATCATTGGTGAATTTTGTTTAAAATATTTGACATGTTTATAACTTTCATTGCAAATGATTTTCAAATGGACATGTTAAAACCCAGTAAAACTATCACTCAAAAATTCTAATAATTCGTAAATGTAAGTAGCACTTGATAAATTCATTTGAGGGAAATATCATGGGATTATTCAACATTTTCAAAGTTAAAAACCTATGATTAATATGCGCATAAGCAATTCTATAACCTTCTGAAGGCTTATATGCCATCATTTACACATATAATACATGCATAAATTAATCTCATAATAGGGTAAAATTGGGCTTAAAATGATAAACTAAACTACTTAATCGTTCCTATTTGTGTTTCTCAGGAAATTGGAACTCCAACATGAAGATAGATGATTTTTGGGTAAAAACAGCTAAAATCGAAGATTTTTGGAAATAAGAGACCCGAAGCATGTTCCAAGGATGTGTAAAGACCTTCTTAGGGTCTAAATGATGGTAAATTGACCCGGGGTTGACCAAGCACGCCCATGCTTAGTTGTACGAGGGCCCCGCACACTAGAAGACAAAGCAGCCAACTTGGGAGACAAGAAAATACTGTTTGTCAACAGGCACGCTCGCGCCCATCAAAGAGCATGCCCATGCACGACCTGAAGTACAGACAAGACAAATTCTGCAGCAACAGAACGTACGTTGGGCAGGTGCAGGGCCGTGCACCACTATCAAGCACGCCCGTGCTTAACATGACATCTCTATAAATAGCAAGCTCAAGTCAATCAATAGGTGTTCTTTCTTGTGCCTTGTAGAGCTTTCTTGGGCAAACTTCCAAGTTTTTTTCAGAGATCTTGGGGTCTTGTGGGAGGCCTTAGGGTCATCCTAACATCCCACCAATGTTAGGATTCATCCTACCATGATTATCTTGGCCGAGAATGGAATCGTATGAGTAATTTACATGCAATAAAACATTGAGGGTCGTGAGGATCACATTTGAGGCATATGATCAAGGAAGTTAAAGACTTGTCTATGAGTTGGAGACATCCATGTTCTTGTGTTGATTATCTATTATGGTTGTATCTATCTAGTATCTTCCGAACATATTCGATTAGTTAGACTTTTTATATTATTAGTAGTTTATTTTTAGTTATTTGGTGTGTTTATCTTCTTAACTAACTCTTGTTTGTTTATCTTTGTGACAGGTTCAACTAGTGATTCACTTAACAAACCTAAAATCAATCTAAAACTTAACTTATAAAACAAGCTATCATGGGGTCGTACGACTTTTGGTAGTCTTGAGCTAGATCCAAGGCAAAGAAACCGGTAGTGAGACAGATTCTTAGGGTTTATGATATCCAAACCGGGTTCTAAGCAATGGCTTCTGATGTGGACCATATCCGGGTGACAAGTTTCTGGTTCATACCAAATGTGTGAGTGACTTTCTTGGCAAATGGAGGATTCCCTACGGGTGCACCAGTGATCTCCGGATTGCACACATTTAGGATTATGTTCTACCTTTGTTAAGGATTCTATTCACAAGTCTTGGGGGTTAAGGGTTGAAATTGTTAAGTCACATAATAACTAAACCACGCTTATATTTACGTGATCAATAAATATTTAAGTTGTCACTTTTAAAAGATAAATAAAACAATAATACTTTATCCAGCTCTCGTTAGTACAACGTTGTTAACTTCTTAGAGGGTCCCCCGTCACACAAGCTGATGGTATGTGAGATCCTTCGGTACGGAAAGCGAGAGTTGAGAGAGGTGGAAGGGATTCCTGGTCAAAATTATGCCTCTACATAAATTTAAGAAGGTAAATTAGAGAACCCAGTGCTTAAATGAGTGGCTTTGCGGTGGTTTGGTAAGTGCATAATAAGCATGACTCAAGTTTTTCAAGAAGTTACATGGCTAGTGTGAGTTAGGTAACATCACACTGTTAACCAGGAGACGACCGACTTACGGGTCAGCAGTCCAATCGTACACTTCCCCTGTGCATGACCCATAGAGTTGCCAGAACGACATCCCTTATTTATTTCTTTTCCCATCTCCTAACTTTGAAGGGACCGTTCAAACCCGTTCTCCTCACCTATAATTAAAACTACTACTACTTTTAATATAATTAGTCTACTTACCCGAAGGCTCCCTGAGATGTGCATGTTTTCTATCCCTACTATTTTTATCTTTTTATTTTAAAATCAAAACCTTTTCAAAAACTATTTTCTTTTAGAACCTCTCCGTTTTATTTTCTTTTTCAAAACCCGATTAACTAAAGTGATGAAAGGTTGAGTAGGAGAAAGTGTTTTCTTTATAATACCATACTTGGTATTTACCATAGAAATCTATACTATACACATTAGGTTTTTGCATATGTGTTGGTTTTAGTTTCTGAGTAATTATCGTTTACTTATAAATTTAAAACTTGTTAAAATGGTTTAGTAAAAATTCATCTTTTTTCCAAAATCAAGGTTTTTGAAACTAAAACATCAAGTTTTTGCCCCAAAAAAATGATATCTTTTCTAATTATTAAAATTAGGCACACCAAAGACTAACTTTTAATCAACTCAAGCAATTTGTCAGTGTACCGTGTGGCTTTTTGAATTCCTATTAGTGTATCCTTATTATTATATATCTTACGTATGTATTTTTCAAGCCACTATGACGTTACAGTATGCATTCCCAAATGTACAACTTATTGTTGAAAATAACCATAGTTTGCTATCTATATTCTACCATGTAAATTTTTGTATATGCCATTTGCCTCGTCTTTCTATTATAAAGTACAAGTTTAAATGGTGTATACGTTAAGGAGCAACAAATTTGGTGGAGCATAGATTAAGAGCACCATTTTCTCAGATGTAAAAAAATGTATATGTGCAATATGTTAAGACCCCATGGAGGTGAAGCCCCAATGGGCTTGACACCCTTCTGTTACAAATATGGAATCAAAACTCTAAAGTTTTATTAACAAGATCCCAACCCAAAATAAGCTAGAACCCCTTACAAGATTATCAGATACAAACATGAACCTCTAAGAACTCTCAAATATCACACACACTTTGAGATTATACACAATAATCTCAATATACAGACCCAACATAATCACAATATCAACTAATTCAAGGTGAATTAGAAGAAGACTCTAGATCGTAACTCTAATGTGACGAGAGAACAATAATGAGAGATCAAATGTGTAAAGTGAACGAATGAAGACTAATTGACCAATGAGATACTGTGCAAGGCTATTTATAGTTCCAGCCTTGCACACCTTCCAAATAGAATGGACGGCCAGGATCATTCTCTCAGAAGTTGATCAACGACTATAAAGCCTTTGTGCTTTCTCCCACGGATCGCCAACTCAGCAAAATAGACTTGGGCCAGCTAAAAGACTTGGGCCAATCACCTCTTCACAAAACGTGGGCTCCTTTATCTTTGGGCTTTTTCAATCAGGATATATCTTTGGGCTCCTGCACTTTGGGCTCCTGCACAACTTATGCAAGATGATGAAAACTATGATAAAAATAAAAAGAAATAAAATTGGAGAATATATAAAAATATGTGTTTATATTTTTAACACCTTCCAAATGGAGTTCTTTACGGGCATTAGGCACTTTAGCATTTGACTTGATTTGTTGTTGTTTTTATACCTCTTGCCTTTTACTGCTCCTTCATTTTTCTTGCTTGAAGGGCAAAGTCCCCTTTACCTAATTAGTGCATACGTGACGGGGCAACCCTCTAGTCTAATATATGTAATTAGATTTGACACTTCTATTACACATTTGCAACATGGTACATTTTTTAAATTTATATCCATATAGTGCAATCTTTAACAACCTATAACATGTTTGGTCATTTTTACAATAACATTAACAATCTTTTATATTTATATAAAATTATCATTCTAACATTTTTATATTAAAAACCTAAAACACTCTAACAACCATGTGTATCTATATCCGATGTAATCCCATAAAAGGGAAGCTAATACTAGAGAGATCTGAACCACATTTTTTTGGTTCATGAAGTAGAGTTTATGTTGCAATATTAGTTAGGATGAAATTAACATATACATGCATAATGAAAACGAGATAATCCATAAATTGAGCGAACTTACGTTTTTATAAAAAAGAGTGAGACTTAACGCAATACACTATTCAAATCCTTTCTCTTTTAAGAGATAAGATAACATTACATTACACATTTTTTATATAAATAGTGACAAGAAATATGTAACTTAAAAAAAACAATAAATTACAATATTAACATTAACATAAATTAGGAGACTTTTTAAATTTTATTATTACGTATCATCAAAGCAATAAAGAGGGCGAATATGGGCAGTCACCGGAATCCCATTCCGGCTGATATTCAGGCAAGGGTTACTAAGTTTTTTGTTTCGAATATTCCAGACGGTTGCAGTGGGTCAGATCTGGCGAAAGAAGTTAGGGTTTTTGGCACGATTTTTAGCATCTATTGTGCTCGCAAAAGGGACAGGAATGGGAAGAGATTTGGTTTTGTTTCAATGTTAGACGTTAAAGATCGTGGAGAGATGGAGAAACAGTTGTCTACAATCCGAATGGGTGATTATAAGTTGAAGTGTAATGTTGCTAGGTTTGTGTTAGAGGATGGTGAGATTAATACACGTAAGGATTTCAAGGATAAAACATATGTGAAAAGGGCTCCCCAAAGAGATACTCCCAGATTCAATCCGGTACACGGTGAAGGGAACGTTGGCATGGGGAATGGAATGTCATTCAAAGAAGCTTTTGCAGGAGCGAATGTTGGGAAATCAGTGGTTATTGACGATGATGTTTCTGCTTTTGAGGAGTATCACGGGAAAGCTATTTTGGCGAAAGTGGCTTCCCTGGATGTTCTTGGGAAGATAAGAATTATTCTAAAGGAGATGGGTTTATCGGAGGGTGTAGTTCGATGTCTGGGTGGCTTCTATGTTATGATCACGTTCAAGTCCAACGCACATGCTGTCATGGCTTTAGACGAGATCTTTGGTAGACCGGAACAGTTCGTATATGCTGCGATTTGGGAAGGACAGGAGGTTCCGGTAGAAAGGATTGCGTGGCTGAGGGTGGTGGGTATCCCACTGTGTATTCTTGACGATCGTGTTCTCCGGAATATTGGAAGCTTCTATGGATCGGTTGTCAAGCAATCTTTCCTGGGAAGAACTGAGGTGGACTCGTCGTTCCATTACATTGGAGTGCTCATACGGCAAGGTGGTTTCGTGAACGAGGAGTTATTCCTTAAATGGCGTGGAAAAACTTTCAAGGTATGGATCATGGAAGAACATAAAGAGTGGTTATCGGAATTCTTAGAAGACTGTGATATTTCTAGGGATGATGAGCATGGTCGGAATTCATCGTCGGAGTTTGAAAAGGTCAACTCGCCGGAGATAGAGAGTAATGAAGGGGAGGATTTTTCGGAAGGAAATTTTGGAAACTCCATTAATGACGAGAAAATGGAAACTCCAGTTTCCTTGGAGAATACGGTTTCGAATAAGGCGATGATTGGGGAAGAATTTAATGTAAATCCTTTGAATCAGGAGAAGTGTGAACATGCAGTAACCGACAAAAAGAATAAAAGAAAAAAATTCATTGAGAAATCTATGGTGGGCCGAATGTCATTGGGCAATTACTCTAGTAGTAATGAGCGGCCCATTAAGGAGCCCAGACAAGAGGATAGTGACCCATTTAACCTTGAGCCTATTATTTTGGGTTGTGATAATTACGTGGTAAAGAATAGAGGTCAGGCCCATTTAGAGGACAATAACCCCTTTAGTGTTTTGATGGAAGATCAGGAGATGGAAAAAGACCCGCCTGAACAGGAGGATGAGCCGGAGGGTTCTCAGAGTCATGGTCGTATGGCGAATGAACAAATGGTGGAAACAGAAGTCGCTGCAACAGTTGGCTTTGGGGAAAGATTGGGCGCGCAAATGGAAGGTTTTGAGTCTCTTATTTCATAAACAATTGTAAGTGAAGGTTTACAACCAGGTTTAAAATGAATTTTCTATCTCTTAATACTAGAGGGTTGGGGTCTGTGGATAGAGTCTCATGTTTGAAGGGGTTGGTGTTTAAAAATTCGGTTGATTTTTTGGTGATTCAATAGTCATTGTTGTGTGATAGCTCTAAGTTCAATTTCTCTGCTGTTGGGGGAAATCGGCTGGTTGGGGTTGAGTTTGTTAATGCTGTTGGGAGATCTGGGGGGTTGATTAGTATGTGGGACCCAAAAAAATTTAGCAAGTTTAGTTCGGTGGTTGATAAAAACTTCATTGTGTGTTCTGGTAGCTTGGTTGAGGATGGGTCAGTCATAAATGTTGCTAATATTTATGCGCCTCAGAAAATGGGGGAAAAAGATTATTGTCGGATCGTTTAAGGAGTATGATTCAAGGGATGACGGGTATGTGGATTCTTTTAGGAGATTTTAATTCGGTTAGGGAGGCTGAAGATAGAAAGAACTCGAAATTTAATAAAAGAGCGGCGTTGGAATTCAATTCGTTTATTGATGATGCTATTTTACAGGAGTATAATATGAGGGGCAATCGGTTTACTTATATGGCATGTGTGGAGCAGGTTATGAAAATGAGTAAAATAGATCGGTTGCTAGTGTGCTAGGAATTTTTTAATAGGTGGCCGGATGCATGTTTCAGGGCTCTCCCTAGGGAATGGTCTGATCACTGTCCAATATTGTTAACCGTGATTGATTCCAACTATGGGCCCAAACCTTTCAGATGGTTTAACTCATGGTTGGAAAGGGATGGATGTGAAAAAGTTGTCTTAGATGCTTTAAAAGGCTGTACGTTCGAGGGGCCTGCTGATCTTCGGGTTATAAAAAAATTAGAGGCGGCAAAGGTTGCGGTTAAAGATTGGTGGAAAGAGGTTTCGTTGAAAGAGAATGAAGATTTGGCTTCAATAAAAGATGAGTTAATTCGGTTAGAGACTGTGATGGAGGAACGGGATCTCGAAGAGGATGAACTTTGGATATGGGAGGAGGGTAAGAAAGAGGTAGAGAGGGCTTCGATTATAAAAAATAAGGACTTACACCAAAAGTCTAGAGTGAAATGGGCGTCGTTGGGGAACGATAACTCGGCTTACTTCCATAGATGTATTAATGGGAGGAAATCGGCAAATAGTATTCCGGGTTTATTGGTCAATGGGGTGTGGGTGAACAAGCCATCTTTGGTTAAGAAAGAGGTTTTTGGGTTTTTTAGGAATCACTTTCGGAAGGCGGTTGATAAGAGGCCTACGTTTATATGTGATAACTTGAAGCAGGTACCTATGCTGAAGAAAGCGAATTTAACTGCTCCTTTTACAAAGGAAGAAATCAAGAATGCGGTTTTCGATTGCGAGGGAGATAAAGCGCCAGGCCCGGATGGTTTTAATTTTAAATTCATTAAACATTTTTGGCAGTGGCTAGAGGAGGATTTCTTCAGGATGTTCGTTGAGTTTTATGAGACTGGGGTAATTAACAAAGAGTGCAGTTTGTCTTATATTACCCTGGTAGCGAAGAATAAAACGCCAGTGGGATTGAAAGATTACAGACCAATAAATTTAGTGGGGGTGGTGAGTAAGGTGATATCCAAGGTAATTGCGATTAGAATAAAAAATGTTATGGGAGACGTCATCTCTAATACGCAATCGGCGTTTTTAAAGGATAGGTGTATTTTGGATGGTCCTCTCATTCTAAATGAGCTTATTGGTTGGATCAAGAAGAGTAAGAAAAAAGCGTTTTATATGAAGATAGATTTTGAAAAGGCATATGATAATGTGTCTTGGGATTTTTTATTGTCGATTATGGATCAAATGGGTTTCCCGTCAAGATGGTGTAGATGGGTGAAAGGTATTCTTGAATCGGCTAGGTCGGCGGTGTTAGTTAATGGATCGTCTACCTTTTCGTTCCAGTGTTATAAGGGTCTTAGACAAGGGGACCCTTTATCCCCTTTCTTATTTTTGATTGTAATAGAGGCCTTGGAGTTTCTTGTATCTAAGGCATGTTCGATGGGGGATTTGACGGGCTTGAAGCTGAAAGAGGAAGGTTTGATTATCTCTCATATGTTTTATGCTGATAATGCCCTTCTTATGGGAGAGTGGAGTTTTGAGAATGTTATTAATACAAAGCGGCTGCTCCGGGTTTTCTACTTATGTTCCGGGTTGAAAATCAATATTCATAAATCTCAGCTTTTTGGAGTGGGTATTTCAGAAGATGAAGTGAAGAATATGGCAGAATTATTGGGGTGCAAAATCGGCATTTTACCCTTCCAATATTTAGGCATTAAAGTTGGTGCGAACATGAATCGCCTAGTTCATTGGGAGCCTATTTTGGATGTGATTAGAGCGAGGTTGCTGTCTTGGAAGGCTAAAATACTATCTATAGGTGGTCGGCTTACATTAATCAAGGCGGTGTTGGCTAGCTTACCGGTCTATTATTTTTCTATATATAAAGCCCCGGTGGCGGTAATAGACGAGATAGAACGTATGATGCGGAAGTTATTGTGGACAGCGGGAAAGGAAGGAAGGGGTATGTATTGGGTTTCCTGGGAGAGAGTTACTCGGACAAAAAAGATAGGAGGGATGGGGATTGCTAAGATGTCGGAACTGAATGCGTCGCTTCTTGTGAAATGGGCTTGGAGGTTCAAAAGTGAAAATGTTGGCTTGTGGAGTAGAGTGATTCTAAGTATTCATGGGGGGAGAAACAAATGGGAGTTTTTGCCGTGCAGCAAATCGTTACCAGGATGTTGGAAATCTATTGTTAGCTTTTTGGACAAAATGCGTTTTAATGATAAACCGTTAAAAGCGTTTTTGTCCTGCAAGTTGGGGGACGGAAAATGCATTAAATTTTGGAAAGATCCTTGGTTTGGGGATAAATTATTGATGTATAGGTGGCCAAATCTGTTTGCAGGAGATAAACACAAGAATGTGATAGTAGCAGATCGGTTGAAACAGGTTGAAGGTAGATTGGTTCTGGATGACAACTGGGTGATTAATGCAGCTACGGTGGAGGCTGTTTCGGAGGCTCAAGATGTGCAGTGGGTCATCTCGCAAGCTCAGTACACAGGTAATCGGGATTCGTGGGGCTGGGGGCTGAAAGGGGATAAACATTTCTCGGTTGCTGCAGTGAAGGAGAGTCTGCGAAAGGAGGTTACAGTGCAGCAGAGTCAGCAGATGCGTTGGGTCAGTTGGGTTCCATTAAAAGTAAATATCTTGTTTTGGCGTATTGAAATGGACAGGGTGGCGACCCGTTTGGCTTTGATCAATAGAAATATTCAGATCCCGGATACGTCATGCCCATTGTGCAATGTGGACGCGGAAACGGCCTCGCATTTATTTGTTAATTGTGGATTCTCTTACGGAGTATGGAGAAATATTTGGGCTTGGTGTAAACTCTACCCGATTGGTATTAATTCGATTAAAGAACTGCTGACTTGGTTGAAGACGCTTCAATTATCGGATTGGGGGAAGAAAATAATTCGCGGGGTTGTCATGGTTACTTGCTGGTGCTTATGGAAAGAACGAAACAAAAAGATATTTCAGGACTCTACTCCGAAGGTGCTCGAGGTGGTAGCGTGTGTTAGATCTTTGTCCTTCCTATGGTTTAGATATAGGTCGAGTCGATATGATGTTGAGTGGAAAGAGTGGGTAAAGTACCCGTTGTATATAATGTAATTTGGTTTGTTAGGCGGGCCTCGTTTTGAGTTCCCGTCTTTGTTTTTAATGAAGTTTTAGTTACAAAAAAAAAAACATTAACATAAGACCATTAGTGTAACTTAATCCAATGTTAACTTAACATATGCAACAAGCAATATAATATTTGTTCTAATCATCGCCACCATATTTCTAGGGCGAAAAGACTTTGCCAACAATTTGCATAATAAATCCATCGACGATCCAAATTTTTATAAACTAATACTCGATCTGCATTCTTTACCTCTCTATCTATCTGCTCTATTAATCAAACCCATTTCTTGTTCAAATCATGTTGCCTTATTATTAACTTCCATTCTTCAGGTACCTTCTTTATCACTTTTTTATTTTTAATAATCTTTGATTTATGTTTCATCGTTTAGATATGTATTCTTTTTGTTTTTGATCTTTTTTGTTATTATTATTATTATGCATTAATTGATTTATTGCCACATACCCATTTGGTTTTATTGCATTTTGGTTTCTGGATATTTTATTTTTTAGGGAATTTTATGTTATGATGTTAAAAAAAAATTGGATTTTGATGCTATTATTATTATGCTAGGAAGATCATTGTTGGGGGAGAAAGAAATTTCTTGAAGTTAGATTTTTTTTTTTTTTTTGCAGTATATTTGAATTAATGGTGGTTAGATTTTTAATGAGGTGACTGGGTTTGCATTTAAAGTGATTATCTGATTTTTGATAGATTTAGCTAGCAATAATTAGCTTTAAAATGCACATTTAAACACCACGAAGCCTGCGTCGTATGGACGGTAAAAAATGGGCCGTACTTAGATCTTGCTGGTCAAATTGCTTATACCAAATTTGCCAACAAGAAAGGGAAGTTTGTTAGATTTTTTAGGGAAAAGATTGCAAACTTGTTGGAATTAAGGTTTGTTTGTTATAGTTCTTTTCGAGTGTTAGCACTTATATAAGTGATCAAATGGGAGACAATGAAGTAAAGCTCGTGAACCTTGTTGAGCTTGTGCATACGTATATTTACATAGTTAACGTACTATCTCATTTCGTCGAGTCAAGCGAAGCTCAAAACTATCAACCTGAATAAACTATAAAGTAACCTTGAGTAGCAATTTTCACTAATATTCTCGTACTGATTGTTGAGTTGAGTTTCCAAGTATGAGTTTAATAATATTTTCATAGTTCATAAAGTCTTGATCAACCTCGAGTTCCGTTTTATAGTTGATTAGAACTCGAGTTTGTCACCGTCCCATCGGGATTAGACCACTATTCAGAGGAGACTGTGAAAAGCTCATAAGACTTGTTATATAGACGGTCACATAATATATTGATTAATTGCTTACGGGTCTAAAAGGTTAACCACTTTTCAATATAGGCCTATGGCGTGAATCTAATTTTAGATCTAGATACTCAATATGGCTTATCATGGGGAGTATGTATGCTATAAGCAGATTAGATGTAAACTTGCAATATCTAGGAAGTTATGAAGACTGAAGACATATGCCTCTTAAACACATGTTGCGGTCTAGTATTATGCATATATGTGCTATGCTTCTCGATCTATTCTCAATAAGTTAATGCACAGAACGTTTTGTTGATGACGTAGTTGACTTCTAAAATAAGATGTTTATCTCCGATGGTATGAGTCATATATCATATTCTTTGATCATGTGTCGTCTCGAGGCCCTAGACAATTGGCTAGGCTTCTCATATTCATTTCCAACATACATGCGTATGTAATGGTGAATCAATTTTTGAGTAGATTCGAATTATGGATATATAATCTATTGTGAGTTGTGACCCATGATACGCGATACATAGGGTGTGTGGATGTATATTAAGAAACTGACCATCAATTCTTATTCTCTTTATTTTGGGTTAAATAAATCATTTCCATACGAGCTGTAGCGAAACTCATTATTTAGGGAAAAACAAAAAGATTATTTATACTACTCACCTTTTTTTTCAAATACTTTTTCTTCTGCATTTTCTATTGTTAGCAATTTAAAAAAAAAAAAAGAGTGTTGATGAAATTATATATATGATAAATATTTTATAATATTATTTCAATAATTTGCCACAATATTAGGATAGTTGGTGAGAAATAGTTTCTTATATTTTATTTAAAAGTTTGACATTTTAACTATAAATAAAATTTCTATTTTGGTCATGGTATCATTAGTTTCTTAAATAGCTAGAATTTGCGAGACACTGTAATTATCACACTTCTATCAGCTGAAACATTTCCAAACACCATCTCTCAGATCATGTTCTATCCATGGTATTTATCTGATTTTGATCATTCAATCATACAAAAGCGGTTTCATGACACAAATGTATTATGCATACATCCCGTAGGTGATATTAAATTGCTATTTGGCAAGCTTATCATGGTATTGATAGTTTATTAGAAAGAGCCCCCTCCTCTCTTTCAACCTGTTGAACTTAAGGACCCATTGCTTTATAAAAACTTGGAACTTTAGTTCTTCAGGAATACGTTTAATATATTTATGTATTTGGAATTTTACAGTCTGGAAATTGTACCCATTGACGTTAATAGTTAAACTTGTATTTATTTGATAAATATACATAATAATTATATACTCTTTTACATATTAAGTACCATATTACCATCTATTTTGCTTTATAGTTGTCAGTTTTATATTTCCTCAAGAAAAGTAAGCATTTATACTTGAACTGTGAAATTGGAAGCATCATGTTTGGCAATCAAAGTGAAACAATAACATATAACAAAGAAGGGTTTAGTTTGTTCCGTTTTTTGTTTGTAAGTGAGCTTCACTATTAAGAAACTTAGGAGTGGTTACGATGGTGAAGATCATGCGCTGACAAAGAAAATAGATACAATTGGACTTTGACTTCTAACTTAGCGTTATCCAAAACCGAACATTTTTGTTTATATTGATACAACTCATTGTTTTAACTTTGTATAGTATGTCACAAAGTTTAAGATGGTCATTCATTTTTTTTAATTGTTTTGAGTTCACTCCATCCAACTTTAGAGTCCCAGTTTAATTTATTTGACATAAAAATTTTAAACAATTTTTTTAATCATATAAGTAATCTAGTTCATTTAGTGGTAGTTTGAGCCCTTTATTGTGTAGAACTTTCTTTTTCTGTGTAAATTGAAGATCTTCTATTAATTTGGACTTTAATAGTAGTTTTTTTTGACATATATAGTAAAAGCATCTTATCCAGTTATAAACTTCCTTGCAGATGTTCCAACCTTGATTCGAAATGGAAAATGGTCATAATGGTATTCAAATGTCAGCCGTGGATAATTTACAAATGATCCCGTTTGACGATAATGACCCTGAAGTGATAGCTCGCCGTATAAAGAACAGAGAAAGACAACGCAGGTATAGGGCTCGGAAGCGTCAAGAAGCGGATTTAAAGAGATCGGGCATTATCAATCACTCGATTCAACTACATGTTGACCAAACACAAGTTAATAATACTCCCATGAACGTCTTAACAGATGTCTACAGTCAACAAGTTGACCAGAGCCCAGTCAGTGATACGCGTGTGAACACCGTAACAAGTGTGTGTGGTGAACAAGTTGATCAAACCCAAGTCAGTGATACCCCTGTGAACATTGTGACCCGTGTTTACAGTCAAAGAAACTGGAAAAAAGACGCCAGGACAGCACATTTGTTTAAACAACAGAAGCTGGAAGAACAAAAAAGCGTTACCAGTTGTACATCTGCAAGTACAGATATTCAAGTTTCAAGTCAATCGAATGTAATTGTGGACACTAGAGAACACTCGAGTACCCCGAGTGGCAGGAACTGGAAAGCGGAAGCAAGAAACAAAAGAAACTGAAATTTCGTTGCTTTATTAAGATGCCGAATTCAGAAAGAAAATTGTTTAGCCTCAAAACAAAACGATTTGAAGAAGTGAGGCGGGTTTGTTTTTGTTGTCACAAATATCAGATGAAAATCGGTTTTTTAGTCAACTGTTTGATGGTTTTGTGCAACTTTTATGAAGAACTTGTGCATGATTGCAAATTCAAAAGACAAAAGAATATTCTGAGTACTTTTATTGTTTTCTTTTTATAAAGTCAAGTGGTTACCGTTGTGGTCATTGCTGCAAGTTAGATGATTTTAGTGAGTTGGTTTGCCTAAATAGCTCGTGGTTTGTAAGCGAGCTGGTCGGTGGCCAAGGTTGGGTCGCTCTAAGCTCAACCCATTTCTACTGATCTAGAAGGAGCACAACCTCTTCTACCATTCAAGCTTATGGAAATTGCAAAGATTCGGGTCTAGAAAGCGATGGAGAGCAAGCAACTATCATATCATTATCATCAATCAATAATCGGGATAGAAAAAAAGTCCGGAAAAGAATTTACACCCAATCAATCATGTCTAGCTTTGAATTAAGGTTGTCAAATTGGGTTTGTTCACATCCACCACAAATCCATCCAAAACCATTAATTGTTTTTGTTTGTCCACTTCTAGACCAAAAAATGTCTAGGATATATATACATTTTAAAAGCAAAGGTTGCCATCTGAATATCATACCAAAACGTTAGCTTTCATGTTACTTTCGCATTGTTTAAATGAAATTTTCTATTGTCGTCTCTTCAACACCCCCACAAAATAAATAAATAAATAAATAATTAATTGCTCTCAACATCTCTAAAGATTTTAGAACCAAGGTGAGTGCCCCAAAATAGAAAAATTATAAACCTCTAGAGAACCAAGGATCGAAGTGACCAAAACCAACCAAACACCAATAGATAAAAGAATAACCTCTCGATTTATTTGTTTTCAAAACTCAACCATAACTAGTATACAAGTAACTACTGAAGCACAAAGGTACTTGTTATCGAAACTAGCTCACTTTTTTTTTTTTATATAAAGTGACACCACCATTTACCCTTTTTATTATTTTAAATATATGATGTAATGTTCCATCAAATTTTAAATATCTAGTTGTAATGTACTTATTTTTATCTATATTTTCACACATGGTTTTCTTTTTGATATTTTTGGAAAGGGTTAAGATATAACTAATGTTTCTATTCTTTATCGTGACGAGCCGAACTAATAACGTCCAAACAACTTCGATACCAGTATCAATATTCATTTTTATGATTCTCGGCATAAATTTCGTTGAAAATCGAGTTCTAAACGTAATAGAGTATATTTTTCTTATCATAAGCTATAACGTGTGCTAGCACCACTAATACATGATAAACAATATACTGACCTATATGGATATTCGTTTTTATACCAAGTGTTGATACTGTACTGATATTGTAATAAACCAAACCAATACCAACTAAATTTTGACAGCAGCATATGAGAAAAATTTACAGTCATTTACAATAGCAACATCATCATCATACTCAGTTAATCCCACTAACAGCAAAGCTAAGGTAGGGTCTGAGGAGGGTAAAATGTAGACAACCTTACCTTTACTCCAAGGGAATAGAGAGACTGCTTCCTGTGAAACCCCCGTCTCGATAGTGGTTTTGCATCAAGCCTTGGATATAAGGCACATAACACTTAGCAATCGAGACAAGCCCAATTGGTGTACAATCGAGAAAAGCCCAATTGGTGTATGTACCCCTATTGTTTTTTGGCTATCAACGCCACCACATGATGCATGATTTAACTGTCCGTCGTTCTTAATGTTATTGTCACGAAAGTAGTAACATTAACATTAGTGCAATTTTACCTTTGTCCCTCAAATGCCTACACATATATACATTATATGTGCACGCCTAGAGCTTTAGTCATTTACAATAGCAGTTTTTATACAATGTAATTTCAATTAATACTTTTATTTAGTAAATAAAATATCTTTAAATGCTCCACATAAAATCTCAAATTTTGAGTTAAAAATAACTAGTTAAAAAAATTATCAAATTTTTAACTATTTAAGTTTTTTTATTTGAGTTATATTAATTTAGGTCTACACAGGTTGTCCTTTAGTATTACTGAAATTGCATCCTATGTCCTTTTTGGAAATTTTTCACTCCTTATATCCTTTGTTTTATACATTTGTTACACCCTATATCCTTTAGATCAAACCAAGTTAAAAAAACTCAGTTAAGTTTGTCACGTGCCCCTCACGTGAGGGGCAAAACCTGTTTTTTCACCCTATATTTAAACGTTTGTATCTCTTTAAATCCAACATAACCCACATTCTTTAACCTAAACCACCATCATCAGAGTAAACCCTAAGTAATTCCTGCCCAAAATTACACCCAGACGACAATGGATTTTAATAGTCGGGCACTAAGCCCTGATCTGAGAGATGAACGATTTTACATACGCGAAGAGCTAGAACGGGAAGATATTGATGGTATCTATGGTAAGTGTGTGTTAAAGTTTTTATTTTTTTGATATTAATTTTGAACATAAAGTAATGTACGTTCACTGGTTGTTAGCAATCACATATGATGGGTTGTTTTTGATTGAACTGCATCATGGAGGACATTTCACACAGAATAATGGCAGAGAATATTTTGAAAGGAAGGTTAGCCTTGTTGATACACTTAATCAACATTATTCCTGTGTTAACAGACTAGATCAAATAGTAGAGAAGCTAAATTCACTGTTGAAATGGTTAGGTTTTATCATTATGTTGAGCCAAATGGGGATTTAGATACTGGTCTTAGATTATTAGGCAACTACGGCGATGTTGGAATTTTTTTTGAAGTTTGTATGGGATAACAGTAGGTTGGTGATGAGGGTTTATGTTGAATTTGGGTATAGAAATGCTTTTAACATTGATGAATTACCTACTGAATGTGTAACTCAACCAACACCCTTGCAGTGGAATTACCACCCTAAACAGATTTATGATGCTGCTTTTTGTGATGACTTTGATCATTTCTTTGGGTTTAATGTTGATCAAACTGATAGGTTAAAAGATAAGAAGATAGACAATGATAAACATAATAATGTTGAAAAAATTGATGATGACATAAAAATGGATACTTTAGATGAGCATGAGGAAGACAGTGATAGTGATTTTGATGGTGAGGATACATGTAAGGATGATGTAGATGTAGACATGAGGGATTTTAAACTTAACATTCATCTAGGGCTTGATGAGAATAATAATGAAGGACCATCTGAAAACATTGAGGATGATGTGTTGTGCAATGAATCTGATAGTGGCAGTGAGTTTGATGATAATGCATCAAGGGTTAGCAAGAAAATGCTTAGGGATTTAAGGAATGCTAATGAGAAGAATAGTAACTTCTACTATGGGCAGATTTTTGGAAGTAAAATTGAGGCAAAGGAGTTAATTAAACTGCATGCAGTTGAAACTAGAGGGGAGCTTACGATTGTGAAGGATGATTTAGTTAGGGTAAGGGCTGTTTGCAGAGGTCATTTGCCTAATTTTCACGTGGATGAAGTTGGTATTCATAACCATGCTGATACAGGTGGTAAGCCAAGCATTAAAGGGAAGGGTAAACTCAAAGGACCTAAGGTGAAACCTGATAAACCTAAAGGGGTTGGTGTGGAATTAAAGGGGAAAAGGACAAACAAGTTAATGTGGGTGGAAGAGGGAATAAATCTAACCCCAATAAAGTGTGTTGTCCATGGTCCATTCTAGTTTCCAAGGAGGGAGTTGTAGAAACATGGATGGTGAGGACTTTTGTCACCCAACATAAGAGTCTTCAAACTAGATCTGTTTATCATTACACCTCTACCTTTCTTAGCAAACAGTTGATGCCACAAATTGAGGAAAACCCTAACATACCTGTTAAGGCAGTTCAAGAGCAATTTCAGAGGAAGTTTGAGGTTGGGATATCGAGGATGAAAGCCTTTAGAGCTAAAACAAAAGCCCTTACAAAGCTACATGGTGACTATCAAGCATAATACAGTGTCTTGAGGGATTATTGTGGTGAACTGATGAAAACCAATCCAGGTACAACAGTTCATATTGAAGTTGAACCATGTCCAGATCCAAAATCAGATACAAGGAAGTTCAAGAGGATTTACATTTGTTTAGGGTCACTAAAGAATGGGTTCAAGGCTATTGGTAGACCTTTATTGGGTCTTGATGGTGCTTTTGTTAAGGGTCCATACCCAAGCCAGGTGTTGTCTGTTGTGGGTGTTGACCCTAATAATGAAATATACCCCTTAGCATATGCAGTTGTGGAGGCTGAGAGTTTGAACTCTTGGACATGATTCCTCCAATGCCTAGCTGATGACATTGATTTGGAGACTGACTCATACTTCACCTTCATTAGTGACAGACAAAAGGTGAGTCCCTTATTTACTTTATTACTTTGTTAGGGTATTACATATTACTGATTACATAAAATGTTGCAATTTGTGTAGGGTATTATTCCAGCTTTAGAGAAACTATTTCCGTATGCTGAACACAGGTTTTGCCTCAAACATATTCATGAGAATATGAAACTGAGGTTCAAAGGTAAAGCATACAAGGATCATTTGTGAAAACTGGCATCATCATCAACAGTTCAACATTTTGAGCAAAATATGAAATATTTGAAAGATTTTAATGTTGAAGCTATGCAGTGGTTGTCTGCCATCCCACCAAAACACTGGTCCAAATCACATTTCACTGGTAAGTTTTCTTATTTATTGTTTTCCATTGTTTGCCAATCAATTAGCCATTTATGTTTTTTCATTATTCATCTTATAGGGAGGGCAATATCAGATGTGTTATTGAACAACATGTGTGAAAGTTTTAATTCCCAACTGGTAGATGCAAGAGACAAGCCAATTATTACAATGTTGGAGTACATCAGAGAGTATCTAATGAGAAGGATTGTGAATGTGCTTCACCTAATGGACACTGCTGATGGTCCATACCCTAAAGTTTGAAGAAATTAAGCATCAAGCTAGTAGGTGCACTGTGTTGTGGAATGGGAAAGATCATTATCAGGTTAGAGGGCCAACAGGTTTTGGGGTTGTGGTGGATTTGAGAAAGAAGGAATGCACTTGCAGGAAGTATGAGATAACAGGGATGCCATGCAAACATGTTGTGGCTGCAATCTGGAACAATAACATGTATAGTGATAAAGAAACAGAACTACCAGAGACATATGTTCATCCTGTTTATAGAGTTGCTAGGTGGAAGGAGGTTTATAACTATAAGATATATCCCATTAATGGAAGGACAATGTGGCCTAAGTCTGATGTCCCAACTACTCTAACTGCACCCAACCATTATAAGCCCATTAGCATGCAAAATAAGGTTAGAAAGAAGTCCCCTATGGAATTGGAAGATGCAACAAAAGGTGGAAAGTTATCACAAATAGGGATCCCCAAGAAATGCAAAAAAATGTGGGAATGTGGGGCACAATAGCAGGACCTACAAGGGATAAGTTCAGGCTTAGTGTTTTATTATGTTAACTTTAATTTGGTGTGTTATGTTTTGTTGACTTTAATTACTATGTTATGGTCTATTAGACTTTGATGTTTGTTGACTTTTATTAGGGCTGGTATGGTATGAAGTCTTTTATGGTTTGATAATGGTTGTTGTTTGTCCATTTTTGACCCATTTGAATTGTGCAGCAAATATTATGGTTTGTTTGTGGTTGTTGATTGTCCATTTTGAACCATTTGAATTGTGCAGCAGGTACCATTTTATGGTTAGATAATGGTTGTTGTTTGTCCATTTTTGACCCATTTGAATTGTGCAGCAGATATTATGATTTGTTTGTGGTTGTTCTTTGTCCATTTTGACCCATTTGAATTGTGTAGCAGGTACCATTTTATGGTTTGATAATGGTTATTATTTGTCTATTTTTGACCCATTTGAATTATGCAGCCCATTTGAATTGTGCAGCAGGTATTATGGTTTGATAATGGTTGTTGTTTGAACATGTTGACCCATTTGAATTGTGCAGCAGGTACCATTTTATGGTTTGATAATGGTTGTTGTTTGTCTATTTTTAACCCATTTGAATTGTGCAACAGGTATTATGTTGTTGTTTGTACATGTTGACCCATTTGAATTGTGCAGCAAGTACCTTTTTATGGTTTGATAATGGCTATTGTTTGTCCATTTTGACCCATTTGAATTGTGCAGTAAACCTATTGTGCACAGCCTAATTCATGACCCATTTACCATAACTTCTGACAATATATTTGATAACCATTGAACTTCTGACAATCAATATTATACCAATTACAAACATTTTATAACCAAAGTTCTTATATTTCATAACCATTAAACTACATTTCAACTAACTAATCAGGAACAATAAACTACAACAACAATAACAAAAAAAAAACGATGACAATCCAACTTATCCGAAGCTTGTTTCTCAGTTTTATTGACTCCTCTTGAGTTTCTTGAAGCTTTCGAAGCAAAGTAGCATTCTGAAAGTTAGAATCTACACATTGCGTGTCTTCACACCAAGCAATAAACCCACAACCGACTGGGCAACAATAGAATCTTCTACCTGGATTTTTTGGTGTTCTGGATGTTCGAATCATTGCCAACATTCCACACCTACAATACACCATCGTTCTTGGTTAGCCCTATTTTCTATGAAAACCCTAATTTTTGATTCTAATAGAAAGTCTTGATCGTTATAAACTAGCAGGGGAGAAGAGGGTGATGGTGAAAAGACAGGTTTGCCCCTCACGTGAAGGGCACGTGACAAACTTAACTGAGTTTTTTAAATTGGTTTCGTCTAAAGGACATAGGGTGTAACAAATGTATAAAACAAATGACATAAGGAGTGAAAAATTTTCAAAAAGGACATAGGATGCAATTTCAGTAATAACTAAAGGACAATCTGTGTAATTCTCTCTTATATCAACGATCAAAGCAATTGTGGTGTGTTTGGTTCATAGAAGTTTTAAGGAATTGGAAAATTAAATAATTCGATATGTTTGGTTTATAGAATTTCATATAATTTGAGTTGCAATTTAAACATTCTAAAAAATAAAAGACTTTTAAAATTTTAGAATTTATAAGAAGAGAGTGGAGGGGTTTGGGTTGGGCATGAGTTGCCATGTGGCAATAGTAGGCTTCACAACTTAAGCCTCCAAAAGGTAGGGGAGTAGAAGGGTTTCGGTTTAGAGCTTGGGTATGTTCCAATGATTATTTATTTATTAAAAAAAGCAGCCAATAACCTTCACATCAAACCAACCTCGGTCCCACGCCCGTTGCCATGTCCACGCCAAAGGAGCCATGCCCATAACCATCCATCATAGGAGGTGGTGTTCATGGCATGGGTGGATTTCCCACGCTCCCACTCCCTTCACTCTAGAGGAGTTTGAATTTGTAATGAACTAGTAGAGTTGCCGAAATTACCAGTTCGCCCTTGGTTTACTATTCTGCCGATGGATAGCATTTAATATATATACTAATTTGATTTACAAAAATAATCATATTATTATCGTATTAACATCACCACCTCTTGTGTGGTTGAAGTGGCACGCCGCAAGCCAACTCTCACCTCCACTGCACATACGGTCAACAATGGGTTTCTACTAAAACATGAAAAAAAAAAGCAGATAAAACAAGAAAAGGTGCCAACCTGGGCCCACACCGTCATTTAGAAAATTGAATATGGTGATGCAGAATTGAGATTCATGACACATGAAGTCTTTGGCTGTTAAATTTGTTTTAAAAAGGACCAACTATCCAAACCCACTTCTAAATCTAACCAATTAATGTCTATCATCAATTAAAAAAAAACTAAACAGCGTTACTGTTGGGCTGCAAGTAATTGCTAAATATAAAATTACATTACATTACAATATATTAAAACACAAAGTGATTGAACAGTATCTTATATCTTATATTATTTTTTATAGTTATTGCTCTTGAAATTAAACAGTATTTTGTCAAATCTTAGACCCTCTATTTTTGATCCAATGGCTACCATTATGTAAGCCTTTTATTTATGCCACGTATTGTTTTACTTTACACCTCAGGGGTTCAAGTTTCTGCCACGTTTGATTTTACTTTACTCCTGATGCTTCTTTCATCCATATATCACAAATATTATATCACAAACTAGCTGATTACCCCGGGAGGTCCCGGGGTTGATAAATCTAATTTTACGTGATAACCTATTACAAATGGCTCAAGTTAACTAACCACAAAATCTTTCAATCATTGCATGTTTATAGTATTCTAATCAGTAATAACTCATATTCCCCACAAAATCTAATTTTACGTGATAACATGAACACTTTGTGTGTTTTTTTCCTGTATGAACGAAACCCCACAAAAAATAGTCGATTTTTTCTCCGTTTTTTATATAGCACTATGGTACTCGTTGGAAAGATAATAAAACGCTCGTTAATTTGGTGTAATTTTTTTCTTTAAAAAATCCCGTATATAAAAGATATAAACGTTTAAAAATTATGGGAGGAAATATGAGAGAGAAAATTTTAAATTTATTTTTAAATTCTTTTTTCCTAAAATAACTCAATTTAATTAAAAAAGGAAACAATTTAAAAACACCAAAAACTCTCCATTATGATGCCACGTGGCATAAGGTTGAGGCCTCCATTGCACGCCACGTCAGCAAAGGTCTTTTCTTTTATATATATATATAGATAACAAGACTTCATCAATATCTTTCGAATCTCAGACCTCAACCATCGGAGCACCATCCATCTTCCCCCTTTGTTCTTCAGCTTATGACCTGCAATACGCCGCCATCATCTGCCGCCATCCCCCCTTTGTCATCTCCATCAACAGGTATGACCTTCTCGCCTTTCTTTCAGGTTTATGTGTGGCTGTTGTGGACTGATTTTGATGGTTGGGTTTTTTTGGTACTGGGGTTAGGATTTAAAACGGCTTTGATACTTTGATAGTGCATATTATGTTTTATAGGGCCTTGGGGATGAGACCCTGCGTAACGGTGATGTTGGGTGTCAGGTTGGGTTGTTAGCGGTTGCCTTTGGTGGCGGCTAGCAAGGTATATCCCCTTATAGTTGTGACATCACTTGATTTGGTGGTGATGTAGGCGATCAAGGGGTGGTTGTACAAGAAGAGGGTGGTGAAAGCAAGCAGGTGTAAAACTAGGTGAGTGGTTTGGATGCTTTTTTATTTGGGGTAAGGAAACTAAGAATGTATTGTTTCAGCGTTTTTCTATTTATGGCTGTCGTCATTGGTTTAATTAGTTTCGTTTTTTTAATGCACGTTTGCTGTGATTTATTGGTTGGCTTTTAGGTGTACTGAAAGAGTATTTGTAACATCTACATATTTACGTTTATTTGTTAAATATTTTAAAGTATAAAAGTGGTTATTGCGACTTCAAATTGTAATATAGAAAGTTTAATCACACATTGAAACACCTTTTGAAGTTCTTTGATTGTAATATGGGATCATACTATAAGCCTTTTTTTTGCCTTCTACCAATTTTATAATAACTTTCAGTATTCAGGTGAAGAGTGCCTAAATGAATCACCGCCTAGAGGCTTGAAGAACTTTGACAATGTCAGCAGTCATCAAACTTTACCCATGAATGGTAATCACCCACGCGTTACTAATATGAATATTTTTAGCGGATTAATGAATTGAATGGACAGAAGTAGAGCAGGTGATGGATTTCGACAGGTGGTGGTGAATCTAGATGCCGTGTATGGGATAAAATCTTCATAGTGGATGGTTGACCTTGGTCTTGACCATCAGGTTTAAATGTTTAATCCATTCTTAATCATCAATAATTGCATTGTAACTTATCTATATATGAATACACAGCAATGTACTTCTTTCCGTATACAAAAAAAGCTTTGCACCTTCTGTGTCCCTTTTTGTGTGCAGAAATGCTCCGTAAGACTGAAAACAGAAGGCGGGTAAGTTTAAGTTTTTGGGACATTTTAAAAGAGAATTTGAAGTTACAAATGTGTTTTTTTTTTGTGGGAATGCTTTGGTTTCTTTCTAAATTTTATCTTTTCATGCAGGATCTTATGTTTTTCTTCAGATTATAAAGATGAACCACAACACTCTGGTACATCTCTGCTCCACAGGTTTGGTTAACTGTAAATGTTTATGTTCTTCCAAGTTTTATACTTACTTACAAATAGTGCTTGATTGTATCTAATCAATGATTCCTTGTCACTGCCATTCAGGTTTGAAGTTTAAAATAACAGTAGCTTTTAATGTGGGTTAGTTTTTTTTATGACAGCAAATTCGAGTTTCAGATAGTTAAAATGATGTTCAGGCAGTTATTTACGCCTGGAAGTACCTAGCACCATGTGCACCTACTGACCTACATATATGAAAAACTTCCAGAAAGTTTTAATGTTGGATATGAGATATACAAGGTTAATGTTCTTATTGATGCATGCTTTCTCAAATTAGCGTAGACATATATGGTAATATTGAATGATGATATCAGTAATACACTTTGATAACTTTAGTCACAATATTAATCAGTATTGATACATATAAATTACCACACCTCACAGCTAAAGTAAATTAAATTCAGAATGATATTTCTTTATAGAGTTAAATGCCAAAATGGCCCCTGTGGTTTGACCCAAATTGCCACTTTGGTCACTTTTTTGAATTTTTTGCCAAAACCACCCCTCAAGTATCGAAAAGTGCCAAAATGACCCATATTTAACTGAGTTTCTAACTGAGGATGGAAAGTCAGTTAAGTATCAGGGGCATTTTTGTCCTTTCACTCTGTACTTCATCTTCTCCATATAAATGGCCCCTGTGTTCTTCTTCCCCCTCTATTTCATCTTCAACTCCTCTGTTCTCATTATTTTCATTCCATTAATTCACCACCTCCACCTTCAGAAATCACCACCAACATCGCCACCTATGACCACAGCATCCAGAACCCAACCAATGTCTATGAACGTAACCGAGTCTGACCACCACCATCAATCCCTTTACAACAACCCTTACTAACCTTCAATCGATGCCTCCACCGATTACCTTCATAGCTGACACTATCTGACCTCCCACCATAACCACCGTTACCCATTATCTCAACAATAAATCATCACCAATTATTATCAGGGAAGAAAGGGTTTTGCCGATAGACGCCGCCGCCATTGGAACCCAACCGCACGATCGTGCTAAGCTGCAAACAAGGTTTACTGGTTTGTGTTCGGAGGCCGACACACTCATGGATAATATGATGGATCGTATGAAGATCCAATGTGATAAGAAACCAAAACGTTCAAATGTCTACTTTGATTAACTTGCTACAACATCACAACCGCCTTCTTGAAAAATTGTAAGTTCTTGATTTTCCATATAGTCATATACTCGCATCTGAATCTGATAACTCTCGCAAAAAGGATTGTTATAAGCCGAGGAGAGAGAAGAGTCACGGTAGGCAGAGGAAGCTCTAATGGCTTGTGCAGCAAGCGACTGTGTAGCAGATTCATCGGAATTAGGGTTAGGGGTTGTAATTGGGTCGTTTACTAATCCTTGTCTTCGTCTGTATGCGATAATAATAATAACAAATAATAATAATAATAATTATGGTGTAGTTGGTGGTGTTATGGTGGAGTGGGTTTATCAAGAGAGAGAGAGAGAGGTGATAGGTGGAGGTGGTGGTGGTTTGTGTTGGTTTAGCACGTTGGCAGAGGAATCGGTTTCAGATCTGTTAGTAGGTGGTGGTGGAGGGTGAAGGGTGGTGGTGGATGGTGAAGGGTGAAGGGTGGTGGTGGTGGTGGCTGGTGAAGGTTGTGGAGATGGGTGGTGGCAGAAGTAGAAGAAGAGGGGAGGTTGGGATGAAAGGACGAAAATGCCCCTGATATTTAACTGACTTTCCATCCTCAGTTAGAAACTCAGTTAAATATGGGTCATTTTGGCACTTTTCGATACTTGAGGGGTGGTTTTGGCAAAAAATTCAAAAAAGTAACCAAAGTGGCAATTTGGGTCAAACCACAGGGGCATTTTGGCATTTAACTCTTCTTTATAAGTATTGATCTCAAGTACCATCATTTGTATTTTATTATACTTTTATGGTTCTATTACTTAAAAGAATACTAGAACCGTACGAGTCAATATATAGCTAACATAATAATATATTAAAATATTGTACAAAATCGATTTAACGTGAAGGCGTCGGCAGCCGAATGGTGGTTGTGGGGTTCATGCATGGTTCTAATTTTGCATTTGGCTTACTATTTTTCACTACGATGTGTTAATATATGTTCACTAAATTGATTTTAGGTATCGTTTGCCGTCAACTTTGGTGCTAATAAAGGTACGTCCTATATCTGGTTGGCGTCCAAGCTTTGTGTACCGTCATCTTTTGTTTTGTTGGTGAATGTAGCATTGACCTGTGAACAATTTGTTGATTGCAAATGGTAATGTTAAGATCAACTTTGATTATAGTCTATGGAATTAACTCTTTCATATGTTGTTTTGAAAGTCATGCAAGTGTGTTGATTAGTGTTTGTTTTAAAGTTGTAGGATAAAGTGGGGAACAACGGGTCAAAAATGGAGCTCTTCCCTGCCCACAATCAGTTGAAAGAGTTTAAAGAGAGCTACTAGGCAGCGAGATTTGATGGATTTGTTTTGGCCTCAGTTATGAGTTGCGCAACGCGCAACTTTTAAAACCACTAGTTTCAATAATGTTCTAAAAAATCCATACAATCCACAATAAATATTAGCAACTAGTGTTTTACCCATGTCGCGCGTTGCGGCGACAGCCCGACGCTTGCAAGTTTTCAATAATTGTCGGTTACAAAAGCAGATTCGATATTAAACAAACCCAGCCACCACCATTCCTCCCTCTCTTCTCTAAAAACCTAGCCACCACCACACTCTCTCTTAAACCAAAAAACTCTCTTTAAAACCCAGCCACCACCACCACCACCACTCTCTCTCTTAAACTCAGACACACTCTCTAAGACCCAACCACCAGCACCGACCGCCATCACATCTCTGACATCCGCGTATGCTACAACCACCGCCACTTACTCTATGGCACCCACACACAGCCACCCTCTCTAAAACCCAACAGCCACCACCGCAATCTACAACAAGTCGGCACCAACACCAAACATAATTAACACAAACACTTTAAACGAAAAAGGAAAAAACGTAAAGAAATAAGCCAATCAATAACCATCGCAAACAAAAGGAAAAAAATCGAAAACTAATCGACTCAGGTCTACAATCATCATCGTCGTTGGAGAACAAACAGGCTCAGATGCCGCCACGGCTGCAACCGGAGTTGCCGTGCCAAGTAGCAGGCCACCATCATCACCACAAAGATCTAAAATCGAAAGCCGTAAGAGATTCAGGAGAGAAATCACCGTCAATGCACTTTAAGAATCCTATCACCGACTTTGTTAACATCTTCTCTCTTACGTTGTTGTGGTGATACTTACCGGCTTGGTTACCGGAGCAAAAAGAAGCTGCCGGTGATGGGGTTTGAAAACCCCCAAAAGACAAATATAAGAGAGAAGGCAGAGAGAATACGTATAGGGAGAGAGAGTTGTAAGGGTGGGGTTTATAAACCCCAAAATCATGCAAAGAACACTTATACAAAAGGAAAATATATGCAAAGACCACTTGTACTATTTGCAATAGTTGCTTTGCACTCACAAACCCAATCTACTAAAATATAGTAAATATAGTAGTAATAATATGAGTATCATGCTTTCATTCTATCATGTGTCAACCACATTCATTTCCTAAGAAACAAAAAAACAAATGAAATAAATTCAAAACCATGATCCACAATATCATTTGTATGCCAACATCTTGCTCCTCAATGCTAACCGAAGCTGATCTTGGGTATAAAACCTACCACCCATTTTAACAGTCACTTGTTGCATCATCACTTCCTTCACAACTGATACTCTGCCATCATTGACTTCTAGATGCATATCTTCTAATGCCGACATTAGTCGCGCTGCAGGATGATGTTTTTTGTTACATTGGATTCTAATAATAGCCTCCCACCCAACGATCTTCACATCTATGTCCATATCATGTATTTTGAGATCTTCTGGTAGTGAAACAGTTGAAGAAGTTGAATGTCTTGTGTTTTGTATGGTTGGCACTTCTTTCTTCAGTTCATGAATTCGAGTTTTGAGTTCTTGTATTTCGGTTTCAGTTATTTGAAGCTTTGATTTGAGGTCGTTGATATATGCAATCGCGTCCCCAATGAGTGATGCTTTGTCCATTTTTGATGTTTTTGGTACCACTGCTCGAAGCGCGTAGAATTTCTGGTTTAGTTTCTCCCTTCTTTGTCTCTCGGCTTCTACATGACTCAGCGGCACTTGTCTGCCGTTTGCAGGCTTTCTACCTCGTTTTTGTGGTCGTTTCTCTGGCTCTGTCACCACGCAGCTGCTCTCCGCCTCTCCCCCTATTGAACAACCACCCGAGTTTTCCTTATCAGCTGGCGGAACAACAGTTTTACTCGAGCTGCTGAATGATAACATTCCGTCTTTAATTCCTCTTGAAACATGAGAACTAACGTTAATGTTGTTGTTATTGTTATTGTTATTCTTGTTCTCTCCAATGTGGAAAGAAGGAGCGACTGCATTTACATTTACATCAACAGCAGTCTGATCATGGCTGCTACTAAAATCAAACAGAGCTCTAACCTTATTAATAATGTTTTCACTGCTATAAATCAACTCAGTTGAACCTAACTCAACAACTCCATGTTTAACTGGTACACAAACTATAGTTTGGAAGCCGAGACCATGGGCCTGCACTGCACGTTCGCAGCGCGAACCCAACAACTGCTCGCGTCCCACAATCCAAACCGGTTGATTACTAAGCATTGCCTGACAAGGTAACCCAGCACCATTAGCGAATGAATATGTCATGGATACGATAAAAAACCACTCCGTATCAATAATCTCCTCATCCACATCGTTTTCGGGTACCTTTGAAGTGGATATTAACGATTTTAGGTGTCGAAGCATCTTCTTTCGATACTCCTTTTCTTCAAAAGAAGCCGAGGACGGCGTGGTTTTGGACCTGTCCATCTCAACCTTGCAGTAGCCCTCACCCCACACTAACAACGGATTGGCGTAAACGGATTGCCAAAAGATGCCATAAATCCATGATTCAGAAGCGTTATCAATCAGCCTCTGGAAGCGTTGGTGTAAAGGGTCTTGTGATGATGATGATGCATGAGGAAGGGAGGTGGTGAAGGCATCCATGAGGATGTTGTTGTCGTTTGTATTCCATATACTATTATTATTATTCATTGTTGGTGGGTTTGGTGGTGGTGGTGGTGTTTGAAGGAGTCATAATAAATATAAATAGTGAGTTAGATTAGATTAATATATAAGAGATATAGAGATGGGGATGAGTAGCGGCTGCGGCGGCTGGATAGTTGAGTCTTCTTACGAAGCATCCACGAAGGAAGGATGAAATGATATGGGCCGAAATTGTTATTATAATTTTGTGGGTTTTTATCATTATTATTCTTATTATTAGTTAAAAACATGGTTAGATTATAGCATTAAAAATACTAAAAAAATCACGATTAGTTCCAACATCATAAAAATATTTATTTCTTAAAAACAATAAAACTCACACAATAAGGATAGTGATTGTGAAGGAGACTCATCATCATAGATGATGATTCTTCACCTAAGCTATCACGTCATCACCATAATGGTACATGGAGTTAGGAGCATCATCGTCCTTTTCTTTTTATATATTTTTTTTGTTTTTTTCTAATTAATTAATATTCTAATATTAATATTAAAAAGTTAAAATTACATTAATAAACCTAAAATTACAAATAAAAAATCACTTAAATAAAACTAAAAAAACGAACACTTAACTAAAACTAAAAAAAACGAACACTTAAATAAAAAAACTACAAATTATATTTTTTGACGATATTCTCCTTCATTTTGAGCAAGACGGGACAGTCTTCTTGGGAATATTGGGTGAAAGGGTTGGGACTTTGTTGGAACCCCGTAAATGTCGCCCAATTTGGATCGATTGGCATCTTGTAACCCAGTGTCGTAACGGGGTCGGGTTCGGGTTCGGGTTTTGATTATGTTGTGGGGTTTGATTCTTGTTTGGGTACGGGTTGTTTTGGTAGGGATTCATGATGATATAAAATAAAAGATTGTATAAAAAAATAGAAGTGTGTTTGTAGAGGAGTGTGTGAGATGGTATAAAAAATAGGAAATTATGTGGTGTATTTATAATATTAAAAAAACCTTTTCTTAAACGGTCGAAAAGGAGCAAATGGGACAGATGGAGGCACAACATGCTCGGCCTGGGGTTGCTGTTGAGGACGACGTCGTCCCTAGGGGGTGGTGTTGCCGGGCCGTTCTTGGGGTTGTCGGCCCAATGCCGAGCCCCACACCCACAAGCCTAAGAAAAAGTAAAATACATTGCCACATTATCAACATCTTTTGTATTATTTTTATAGAGTATCAGATTTAAATAATCCCAACTATTAGCCATTGGTAGCCACCGGTTTCAACTTTAAAAATCACTGTTGACGGTTCCAACTTTAAACCCATTTTATCTCAGCAATCCCATACTAACTACAAGTTAACTCAGTTAGGTTTTGCTGATGTGAATTACCACATAAGCAGTCCATGTCATCGAAACTTTGCCACATAAGCAGTCCACATGATCAAAACTTCGACTTTTTTTGCACATAAGCAATCCACGTCAGCAAAACTTGGACTTTTTGCCATATAAGCAGTCCATGTCAGCAAAAATAAACTGAGTTAACTTTTAGTTAGTATAGGACCGCTAAAGGAAAATAGGCCAAAAGTTAGAACTGTTAGCAGTGACTTTTATAGATAAAATCGGTGACGACCAATAACTCACGTTGGAATTATTTAAACCCAGTATTCTTATTTTTATTCAACCCACGCCCTTAGCCACACAACTTAATGTGTTTTTTCTTGTTTTAGAAAGAAAACATAACCTAAAAAATGGGTTAAAAAACAAACTCAACAATAAAAAGAAACCACAAAAAAATGCCACATGGGTTAAAAACACTCTTCCAAAAACATTACTGAAGTTGCTCGCGAACTACTCAATATCGGCTTGATAAACAACTCGAAACAAGTCGAGCTGAGCTTGAGCCTAAAACAAAGCTTGTATATTTATTGTGCCCGAACTCAAACCTGACATATGAAACTTTTCATGCTCGTCAAGCCTTATCGAACCTTATTGTGATATTTGTTTTATTAATTTAATTATCAATATTTACTCCTCATTTAATCTTGTTTAGTAAACAAGCCGAGCCAAGCTTATTTAAACTTGTTTACGAACCGAGTCTGAACCTAAAAATAAGCCTGTTTCGTAAACGAGCCCGGGACTGAGCTACACTTATCATGCCTAAACCAGCCGATTATTTTTATTATTTTATTAATACTTTAGCTAATAAATATTAAACGAGCCGAACCCGAATAGAGTTTGAGCCTTAGAAACTACCAACTAGCCGAGCTTTCTTAAGTTAATCGAGCTCGAGCCCAGATTGGACTCGTTTGCACATTTATAGACAGACGTCCGATCCCCTCTACACACTGAAGTTGTTACAAATCAGCAAACGGCAATTGCGAAACTCGCAATTTCAATTTCTCGCAACTATGGGCCAAATTCAAAAAAAAAAAAAAATGCACCAAACGTGAAATTGCAAACGTCTCCACAGTTTGAGGTCCTAAATGCAAACCTCTCCATATAAATCACAAATCTATTACATACATACCATCATCATCATCATAAAAAAACCCAATGGGTCTCCTCTCTTGGTTCAAAGGCAACAACAATAAACCCACTTCCTCCTCAACCACCACCACCACCACCGAAAAACCAAGCCCAAACCTTAAACCCATCGTATCAACAAATAAAGCAACCGATGAACTTCCAGACATGAACGGTGCCGTTGAGGTCTCTAGACCTGCTTCCAACATGGACGTGACGGTGTTTGAATTCGGGTCAGTTGCTGCGTCTACTGATAAGGTGACTCTTGCTGGGTACTGCCCTGTTTCTGATGACGTTGAGCCTTGTCGTTGGGAGATTCTGCCGGCTACTGGCTCAGATGCTCCTCAGTTTCGTGTTGTGTTTTGATGGGGATATGTTATTGTTTGGTTTTGTTTTGTTTTGTTTTGTAAGTTGTGTTTTTTAATTTGAGATTACTTTTGCTTATAGTCTCCAATTGTTGAAACTTAAAACCCTAGGGGAAAAAAACCTAGTTATTTGCGGCCTAGTTATGTTACTATCCACCCACATGGTGTTTGCTCTTGAATTAGTTATATGTCTTATAGTTTGTTTAATTTTGTGGTGTTATTGAGTAATTTATGAAAAAAAAAAATACATTAGGTAATGAATTTGAATTACAACTGTTTAGGGTGTGAGGGGCACTCCTAATCCAACCCAAATTCCATTTTTCCATTTTAACGGTTATTGCTTCAGCTTTAACATTGGGTTGGACCGTTAGTCGGCAAGAATTCCCAACCCGAATACCATTCCGAGCCATTTGTGGTGGTGTTCCCGTCCAAACCTGATGAATCCAAATCAAATCCCCCACCCCCACGGGAGGCGCCCCCTTAACCCTTGTAAGCATTTTGAAGAGTGATTAAAAACACGAATGAGGTTTGGGGTTTTGTGGAATTCAAACGATAAGGTTTCCGAATTGTTGTTTATTGCATTGCATATGTGTGGGAAGCTTTGATCATTGGGTGATGAATGATTCGAGAGGTTATTTTGATGCCAAGTTGCTGATGATAGTTTGGTTTTAGAATCAAAAGAATGTGATTAGTTTGTCATTACCGGTGGTAGTTTGGAATTCGAATTCGAACTTTCATAGCGTGTCAATTAGGTTGATGATGCGTCCACCTGAAGATTAAGAAAGGTACCATGTGATTGTATGGGTGATCCAGTCTCGCTGTTTGTCGTTGTAGCGAGTGATCAAAGCAAGGCATCAGCAATGGTTTGAAGAGCAACACACACTTTTAGAGATGTAATATTATTCCTGAATGCATAAATATTATGTCATACATTAGTACCTCAACTGAACAATTAAATAAGTGCCTGATGATAAAAATTTACGATAGGGTCAAAACGGACTTAAATTTGTTAATACGCTTCCATGGATGGGTTATGTGTATGTGTTTAAATTCCCAGCTCATTCACCTTAAACTAATTCGTTTAAATAAATGATCATGATTCATGACTATAATCTTGTGCATTTCCGTACAGGTACTATACTCATGTGGGTGAAAGTAAATAGACATTCCATAGCGGAATTTGGGTGTATGCTCATTTTAGTGAGAATGCTTAGCTGATCCTTAACAAACCAAAACCAAAACCAAAGTGAGCCACTACAGGATTTTTTATTTTCGGTTCTCTTTCGTTGAAAGAAACTTGTTTACCGTGTCGTGTCAAGTTGGCTCACCCAAGTCCAATAATAATGGACACTCTGTGTATTCGTATAAACACTATACCGTGTCAATTCATTCAAATTTAGTAGTAAGAACAAGTTGTAACAAAATACACTCCATCCTGCCCATCACCTAGATTTGCACACCTGAAGCACTACATATAATAAAGTTGTCACTCCCAGGAATGGGGTTAAGTAAATGCCTACACGCACACCTAGGGTCTGTTTGGTATGGCGTAATGGAATGGATGAAGGAATGAAATGGACAAGGTAATGGAATGGATCATTACCATTCCATGTCTTGTTTGATTGCCATGTGGGAATGGAACAAAACATTACTTTATGTTGTTGGATAAACAGGAAAAAACGAAGAAATAAAATCGGTGGTGAGTGGTGGTCAGTGGCGTTGATGGTGGGTGGTGATATGTGGCGGTAGCGGTGGTGGTAGGTGGCGGCGACAGTGGTGGTGGCGGTGGAGGTGGATGGTCGTGATGGTGGGTGGGCGACGATGGTGAGTCGTGGCGGTGGTGGGTGATGGTTGTTGGCAGTGATGGTATGTGGTGGTGTGTGGCGGTAGCGTGGTGGTGGGTAGTGGCGAAGATGGCGATGGGTGGAGGTGGATGGCGGCGGTGGTGGATAGGTGAAGGTAGTGGGTGGTGGTGGTTGGTGACGGCGACGACAGTGATGGGTGGTGACGGCGAGGGTGGGCGACGATGGTGGGTGGTGGGTGGTGGGTGGTGGGCGACGGTGGTAGGTGGTGGGCGACGGTGGTGGTCGGCGTTGGGTGGTATTGGATGGTGGCGGTGGGTGGGTGACGGTGGTGGGTGGCGACGGTGGTGGGTGGGTAAAGGTAGTGGGTGGCGGCAACGGTGGTGCTGGGTGGTGACGACGGTGGTGGGTGGTGGCGGCAACAATGGCGGGCAACGGTGGTAGGTGATGGGCGACGATGGTGGGTGGTGGGTTGTGACGATGGTGGTGGTGGTGGTGGTTGGTGGGTTATGGTGTTGTTAGTAAAGGGTGAATGAGGGATAGAATGAAAAAAAAAACATGGGGGGTGGATGGAATGGTTTTGAGGGAATGGAATGCCTTGTGGAATGGGTGATTCCATTCCTTTAACTAACCAAACACACTATTTTTCATTACCTCGTAATGATCCATTCAATTCCCCATTCAATTCCATCATACCAAACGCTACCCTAGAGGCACACAAAGTGGATTTATATTAAATCCGGATCGAATTTTATCCGATATCGGATAAAGTCAAACTATGGTCAAAACTAGATTGTGAAACTGAAAATCTGGATCGGATTTTATGGTATAATTACTAATTAGCATGCTGAGTGATGTGATTACCCGTGTATGTCTTTCCCCTTGCATAGCAATGGCACCTTTCTAGTATAGAGAGAGGCTATTGTACAAAGCCTTCTTAACCTACAAAGTGTAAGAAGGGATCCTGGCCCTCCATCTCCCACCTTCTGCGTTTTATTATAAAACATCGTACATTAATTACACACGTTTCTCATTTAATGGCAGTTATCAAATTGAGGGTAGATCAGACAATTTACAACTCTAATAATTTGAATTTTTTTAATATTAGCGCCCAAATCACCCGTATTCATTGACGGTTACAAAATCGACTAATCATTCAACCAAATTAAACACACCAAGCGACTAAAAACTCACACAAAAATCACAAAACAAAAAACAGAGCACTCGAAAATAACACTGACTATAGGAGAATCATGGCTCCAAAACGCAAAACAAGTAAGGAATTGATCACGTTTTTACTTTATTTTTGATCGTATATCAATAATTGAAACAATAATGGTTGCTAATCGTTGGTTTTTAAACCCTAAAACAGGTGAACGACGAGAAAGAAGAAGCAAGTTGTGTCATGACAGGCCTTCAAAACCAACGAATACAGGTATGATTTATATGAAGATAATACGTTTTATGTTATTGTTAAAGGCGTTTTTTGCTCACCTGAATGATGATGAAGACGGTTTACTGTATTCTTTGGATTTTGACAAAGTTACTAAAGGCGTTTTAATGTTCTGATTGAATTAGTAAAGGCGTTTTGATAGTTTATGTTATAGTTAATCATTTTTGTTTCATAATCAACTCATTTGTTGTTATAATTAAAGGCGTTTTACTAATGTTAGTGAAGACGTTTTATCAGATCTGATTTATTGTTGAAAACAAGCAGAATATGATCCATAAAACTTGAAAAAAACAAAAGGCGTTTTACTAGTGTTAATGAAGGCGTTTTATCAGATCTGATTTATTGTTGAAAACAAGCAGAATATGATCCATAAAACATTAAAAAAACAAAAGGCGTTTTACTAATGTTATTGAAGGCGTTTTATTAGATCTAATTTATTGTTGAACAAGAACATGAAAGCTAAGAAGGTATGTATGTCTATGTAGCAATAGTTTATATTTGTTTGTAAAACGCATTTGGAAAAAACTAAAACGCATTTGATGTTTTCATGGCAGGTTTGGATGAAAAAAAATGGACAAGAACATATAGAAGTATCTGGACATCCAAGAGGAAAATGGATGATATGGTTTCACAAGCAAAAGAGAAGTATTTCTGGTCTAGGGAATTGATCGATAGGTGCCAGAAATGGGACGATATTAGAGGCAAGTCTTCGAAAAGAGACGATGTTGTTGAACCAAAAGATGCTGATGAAAATGTAGTCGGCCTGGAAGACAATCAAAGTTTTGGTGATTTAGGTGTGCAATTGGGTGGTGAGGATGATAGGGTTATTGAAGAAGAACAGGCGGCGGAGATGGTCCCATCCGTGACCACAAAAACATTGGTAGGATACAAAAGATATGGGCATGGTCAGAAGAAGAAGGGTGGAGATCAAAGTGGACAGAATGAAAGTATGGCTGAACAGGTAAAACACATTTGTTTAAATCCTAAAACGCAAGTATTGTTATACTGACATTTTGCAAGTATTTGTAAAACGCATTTGAATAAAGCCTAAAACGCATTTGTTGTTTTTTATGACAGATTGTAAATCTTGAAGACAACACAGCAGTGGGTCTTGATGAAACTGTTTCAGGGCTTAAGAATGTTGATGAAAATGTTGTGGGGGAGTCAGCAAAGGTGGTGGAAGATAATGTTGATAAGGCAAGTGTTAATGAAGAATTAATTGAAGACTATGGTATAAGTGATACAACACTTGCTATGATACAAACAATAGAGCCAGATGTGTATGGTATAAGGGAAGCAAACATTGGGGATGAACAACAGGAGGAGCGTAGGAATCGAGAAGATTGAAGGGGGGACAATACATAAGAGAGAAATGCCATGGAGGACTGAGAATAACAAAGAAGACTGCGGTATATTCGCAATACGGCACATGGAAACGTATAAAGGGAATAAGGTATGGAAAGCCGGTTTTGTTAATGAGTTGGAACTACAAAACAAGCAGCTAGTTGCGTTGAGGTTCAAGTATGTTGCAAAGTTGATACTTAGCGAGCACAACAGGGCAAGGGATGACGCTATCGAAGAAGCTCATAAGTTTAGCAAACGACCTTACAAGGATAAGATGCTTCAAAATGCTTACAACAAAATGCTGAAGCGAGTAGATAGTGTGAGCTAAATGTTTAAAATTTATAAGTTACTTAATTTTAAACATGTTGACATGAACATCTCTTGTTGGTTTGTTAAATGAATGTTTCTGCTTATGTTAGTTTTGTTTTCAGTTTATTGTTTGTTTTAAAAGGTTAGTAAAACACATTTAATAGGTACTAAAACGCATTTAATAGGTACTAAAACACATTTAATATATATAGAAGGCATTTTAACTGTATATATTTAACAAACAAATATAACGCCTTCAATATTAGATAAAACGCAAGTACATTATTATTCAACACATTTTACATAATGAAACAAACAAAACAACACAAACAAAACACATGATGTTAAAGTTGGAGAAAGGTAACATAGAAACAAAGGCTAGAAGGTTTAAAGTGATTTGAGAAACTTGATCTTCATTTCCATTGAGCACCTCAAAAGACCAATTGAGTCGGTCCAAACGATGTTACAAATTCGCCGCTTGAACTCATCATCCCTGCATAATGTGCCGAACTTAATTTTTGTGGCTTCCTACCCTCTTTGTAACAAACAACATATTTGATACGAAGAACATTCATATGAACATATGAGGTACTCTTCCTAGCTGTAAATCCAAAAGCCTTGGCATACTGCTGATAAAACTCAAAAGCATGATCTATACTTGGGAAAACCATACCAACTTCTGGTTTCATTGAAGATGCAACAGCAGGTTTGTAGATTGGAGTTTGATCATCAATTGGAACATCTTTGTTGGATAGATCTGGCATAAAACAACATGATAAAACAACATAAAAAGCCTTTTATTTAATGCATTCATAAAACAACAGAAGGACCTCAAAACGCATGTTAAAACATAATAAAACGCATTCTGAAGGTTATCAATAACATAACACCACCAGTTACATCAAAACGCATGTTAAAAACATACTAAACGCATTCTGAAAAGTTATCAGTAACATAATACCACCAGTTACATCAAAACACATGTTAATAATCCTAAAACGCAAATGATTATGTTCATATCCATAAAAACAGCAAAAATACCTTGCATCCTTCTGTGTTCAACCATGAAATCAAATCTCTCACTAATATGTTCATCAGTATTGTTAACATCTTCCTGTATAATATCTACATACAAAATTAAAAACTGATCGCTCAACCTCTGTTTCATCTCTGATTAATATGATATGCTAAAAAACTTCAAAACAGTAAAAACTAACCTTCAAAATTGAGATTATGAGGATCAACAACTTCATCTTCTTCATCGATTAAGAATTCAGGTTCATTGTTTAGATCTGGAAACAAAATTAAGAGTAAGATCATGATTAAGTGTAACAATATAAACAGAGTACGTATCGAACATGATTATGAACTCAGAAAATTGATTATGATTTTCGTAAAAAATTTGAACCAGTGATGCAATGCGATTATACTTTTTTGAATATGGTAAGAATTGATAATCGTATATTGTGGAATCAGTTATGAAATTTGAATTATTGTATTTCGATAAAACAGGGATTGACAATTATGATAATAACGTGATTAATTGATAGATGCAATTGACTATAATACCCCTCTCATCAGTTATAATGTTATAACAGACAACTTCCACGTGGCATAATTTGGTGGCTTCCTACACTTTGTAGGTTAATGGACTTTGTATCCTACACTTTCTCTTCTAGTATATATACTATTTTATTTAAAAGAATATAATATTTTTAACGTTTAAAGCACCCGAAACTATATTTAGTTATTTGGGTAGAGGATCATGTACAAAATGCTAAAAGGGCAAAGTGTAGCAGACAGTATAAGACATTGATCAAGCAATCCAGCGGTTGAGATTAAGTGATAAGAAATCAAGCAATTACTTTTTTTTAATGGCTAATTTCTTCCCTTATTTTTACACCCCTTTCTTACCTCTAATGAGACTTGACCTCCCAACCTACCATTTGAAACTCCAACATTTTTACCGTCACATCACAAGAGGTGAGACTAAATCAAGCAATTACTTAATGAAAAAATAGTAGCTATTGTAGGGGAAGTTAGTTCAGTTTTTTTCATCAAGCAATTAGTTAATGAAAAAAAAAAAGAATAGCTACTATTCTTGACTTCTGAACCAACTTCCCTCGCAATCTTTTTAAATGATCATAACTCTTTCATATGTAATATTTAAAAAACTAACACCATAAATCAATCAATTTATTCTTTTTTTAATTAGAGTAGGATATTTCTATAGTTGTTATTAATTAAATTTTTTTTTTAACATGCTATGTGATTACATAGCATTATATGATTACGTAATATGCCTTACGTGATTAAGCAGCAGTATGTAAATACGTAACATTGTGTGACTATGTATATTTATTATTTAATACGTGATTACTTGACACAACGTAATTTACATGGACGGCACCTTTGACTTTTGTGATCTCCTACGCTTTGCACGAATTTAAGACTTTGTACATTAACCTTCCTCTAATTATTATTATTATTATTTTTTACCTATTAAGAGTAACTTGATCATTTCACACTTGACAGAAAAAAGATAACACTAGATCGTTGAATTTCACATAGGGCTAAAGATATACAAAATTTTCAAATAAAAGAACTATAGTATAGTTAATGAAACCAATGACATAACATATAGTTAAACAACACAATATGTAGTTTGCTTAAAAATTAAACACAAGTTGTGTATTTAGTTTTTTTTAAGGTTACCGAAAGCAAATCAGTAAAAATAAATAAATTAAATGAATACTAATTAGGTTAAAAGACATTATTTATAAACAGGTGAATTATATCTATACTTTCCTAATAGGAGAAGCGTGAGTGACGTAAGAAAGCTGAGTTATCAAGCGGAGAAACAGACTAACAATGCCTGTGTGATGCAAAAAGTGATGTCATCAACCACCTTAAAATATTCAAAAAAAATACGTGGGCCACTTGAATGTACCATTGTTGTCCTCAACAGACGTTCAGCTTTGAAAGGAGCTGACGTGTTAAGCAGCAGATGTTATGCACATCTATTGCAGTTGTTAAGGCCCTAAGTTTGAATTTTAGGAGGGAGATTTTAAATTAACGTAGGGAAACGTGCCTCATTAACTCCTTATATATAAGTACATAATGAATACCGCCATTTCTAATATCAGCTTCGAATTTTCTAAACAAAGATTTTCAAATTTCCCTTTTAAAAGATATCTTTAAAACCATGTCAACATCAATGGACAATGCTGAAAACAATATCACTTTTATTCGTGATCTGAATTCAGCTAAAGATATGTGGGACATGAAGGCTCGAGTCATAAGAAAGTGGAACACAACTTATAAGATGGAGGTGATATTCATTGATGAGCAGGTAAAGTTTATAACATGGTTTTGTTTCTTATTCTTGAAGACGTGGTCTTTCCTGAATACTTTGTGCCTTATGTTAACCGATTTGCAGGGTGATAAGATTCAAGGTTCTGTCAAGGCACCTTTGATGCAACTTTTTGACAGTCAACTTGAAGAAGATGTTGTGGTTGTCATATCTATGTTCGGTGTAGGTGAAAACAAGGACATCTACAAAGTTATAGCACATCAATTCAAAATCAATTTTTTATCGTTGTACAACTGTGAAACCTGTTAAGGGTTGGCAAGGTGTTGAGTATGGTTTCAAGTTCTTCCTTTTTAAAGATATTCTTAACGGAGAAGCCAAGAATTTGTTGACCGTTGGTTTGTATTTTATTTTTTATTTTAGAACAAACTTTAATATTCAGTTTAGTTGAATATTGTTCCTTTAAAGTTAACAGATGTTTGATAAAATTGTGTGTTTTATTTGTATAGATGTTGCTGGAAGTGTCATTTGGTGTGGGGACTTGGATGTGTTTGGATGACCTCCTAACGAAACCAAACGGATGAATCTTGATATTCAGGACTTGGAGTAAGGATTCCTTAAAATTGTTATACATTTTTTTTTGGAAAAGTATTGTTTCTCCTATTCACATACCTGAAAGTTAACAAAAATATTCTATTTTTAAGGTGAGTCTTATGTTTCAATAGTTGAAAACAATCATTGTTAGAATTGCAAATTTAGTTTTTGTAATAAATGTTATGAAGAAGTTAATTTATGATTCACTGTTTTGAATCTTATGTGGAACACATTTATTGACATAATAAATTATCTCTAATTAATGTATGTATAGAATCAAATTTTTGCATATGTTTTACATCTATGGTTCTGTTGTTTTGTTGTAGAGATATGATGTTAAGATGTACATTGTGGAATGTGACACCCGACATATTCAGGTTAACATTTTACAAACGTATAAGTCTACCTTAGCAAAAAACATTTATCAAACGTACTTAACAGGGTCAGTTGAGTCGGTTTACATTACGTATTGTCCAGGGTTCAATGATTCGGAGGATCATTGGGGTTATCACACACACACACACACGCGCGCGCGTGAGTTTTGAGTCCCGTTGATGGTGAATTACATGAATTGAATTAAGTAATAAACATGAATTGATCCATATATGATGTTAACTGTGCAAATACGTATTTAAATGATGTTTATATGATTATACATGCTTAACATATGTTAGGATTGCATGTTCATGTGTTAGGATATGTTAAAACGCGTTTAAACGACAAAATTACCAATTCAGGAAAAGGAGGAAACTGTTTCGACACTAAGGGGGTTCGAACCAGTTGGATGGTCTTCCATTCGACCTCTACAAACTCCCATTCGACCCCTTAAGGGTGCTAACCAACAACAGCTATAAATACCACACATTGCAACTTTTTCATCATTTCACAAACCCTATTGAAACACCCAAAAATTTTTTTATTTTTTTTTTCTAAACAAGCCTTATATCAGAGTTTAAGCGGAAGGTCCCAATTTAATTATACAAAACGTCAAACTTTTATTTCATTTAGAATAATTATTTTACAGCCATTAGTTTGCCAAAACAAGTTTGACTATCGTTCATCATATTTTACCAAAAACACGTTCGATCCTTTAACCGCAAGACATGATCTGGTCCGACCCTTCTGCTTATGGAAACCACCTGAAAGCATATACATATAACAACTAATTAGCTAAGTGAGTGTACATTAGATCACCAGGTCATATAACCACGATAACGACACACAACAATTTAGAACCATACAACTTCCATATGGTTTATATCGCAAAACTCCCATGCGATTATTTATTGGATCAGAAAACACCCATCTGAATCCAATAATTCTCCAAGATCGCCAACTTCCAGCGATCTCATGTTAAATCAGAAAACTCCCATCTGATTCAACATATACTAATATCACATTCAAATGTATGTGATCAATTAAGACCTATAACACATGACCACAATAATGACACATAATAAATTAGAACCATACAACTCCCATATGGTTTAAATTCGCGAAACTCCTTCGCTATTATTTATTGGATCAGAAAACACCCATCTGAATCCAATAATTCACCAAGATCGCTAACTCCCTGCGATCTCATGTTAAATCAGAAAACTCCCATCCGATTCAACATATACACATATAACCTTCAAATATATGTGATCAAATAAGAACTATAATAACACTCATACAGTTCTAACACATAATCATCACATATTATATATATATATATATACACTTCCAGAGGTATGTAACACTCACCTGTACACGTAACGCCACGCTATAACCAGTTCTCCTTAGGGCTTAACAAATCCTAGCTCAAACTCGATCACCTAAAATAATCGTAACGCCCACAATTATTTACGTATTTATATAGGTTATTTAACAGGTTATTTTAGTATATATTTGTGTACTAAGTTTATTAGCCAACTCCATAATAAACAACACGTACTTCAATTATTCAACCTTACGGGTCAATCAATGCACCCCGTATTATTCATGGCTTTTCAAACCATTTCAACACTTCATCCTTTATTTTCTATTTCAGCATTTTGTATCTAGAACTTTGGCTAAACTCTTTTAATATGTTGATTATGAAATCAACAGATTCCACCTGTGACTATCATTAAGTCAAATGAGTTTACATTCTTTAAGTATGTCACTATATATAACCAACCATTTGGAACAATCCATAGATGAAACCATTTAATTGTTCATCCATCTACACCCCACCATCTGTTGGCATTTAGATATACTCTTGTCAACAACAACCAACAACCAATCCATTGAAATACCCGTATAGAACCAATAAACTACACTCTTCAGTTACCGAGCTCGTCTACGACACCAAATTAACCCATTAAAGTGTAGTTATCAATCTAAATCCCACCCCTCTATTGAGATTTATCTATCTGCATGCTAGTTACTTAAATAAAAACACACCCATCAAATTAAATTTACATACCTGTAGCATCGGTATTAAAACTTGGCTCGGATTCGAGATTGTTACCGCCGAATGTCCACTAAATCGCCACCGTAGTTCACTTTCACTTTTGACTGGTTTCTTTGGTACCGGCGCCACATATTACCGGCCTAAACGACCACCGAACACTACCCACCTAACTCGCCTTAGAACTCTGCCAATCTCTGACAACTATTACTCCATAACCATCGCAGCTATACCACCTTTGAACCGTCGGTCGTCGCACACAACCACCGCCTAATCAGTGAACCTTACATCGCAGCTATATGTTTTGAGATATCTTTGAAGTTTATATAAACTCAATAGCTTCCAGGTGTCAAGAAAAATGATACACGGCACTTTGTGATTTATATCTATCTGATACATGCACTCCATGTGCAATATGGAAATATTTCTATCCATCCATAGTAATCTTTCCAATTATGTACTATATATAATAATCATTTGTGATAAAAGTAAATAAATACTTGCTTCCATACGTGGCTTCTTCAAAATGGTGACATACCATTTTCATTTTGTACTAAAACTCCTCAAGTTTCTTCATATGGCGAAGATGGTACCTCAAGTACGCTTAATGATACTTTCACCCTTAACTTAAATGACACGTATTATTAAACTCTATATAACATCTCTTTGGAACTTATCAAATATATATATCTGTTTATTTAGGGTGTTACACCTATATGCCCCCAAGTGCTCTCTCTCAACTTTAAACCTGTAGGAAGGAGTTTTTGACCTTGTTTTTCAGATCCTAACATAAAGATATCATCTACATCATAAACAAGAGAAGATTCAAGGTGTGTTTTTGATCTAAACCTATTTAATCAAATTTCATTCATTTTTCTCAAACCCCAAGGGTCCAGATCTGATTTAAACACGTTTTCATGGAAAAAAAACTTTCTAACATCTTTCCAAACAAAACCCTTCCATTAATAATGAGTTTTTATGCAAAAATACATGTGTTAATGATGTTAAATGATGTGTTATGAACTTTTATGTATTGTTTGATGTTTGAATGATGTATAGATGATATTATGATGATTTATAATTGTTCTAGATGATGGTTTAGGATTATTATAGGTTACAATCGATTATTGTTAATGTTTTGCCCATTTTGGGGTTTTTGTGTTAGATCTAGGGTTTGTTCATGATAGTATTGTTGATTAAATGATTAGGGGTTTTCATATACATGATAATCTGAGCATAATGATCTATTTATGAGGTAGATTTGATAAGTTTCCATTTTGGGTAAAGTTTGCATGCATTGATGTGACATTTCCATAATTTGCCATTTTGGGAAAGTTGTAAAACGCACTGATTTCAAGATAAAATTGGTAGGGTTTTGTGGGCATAGGTTAATGATAGTTGACTCCTGTGATTTGTGGTGTTTCGTGATGTTTTCGGACTGTTTAGATGCAATTTGGTGCGTTTGTGACATTGTAACAGCTTTGAGGTCGAACCAAAACTTCATTCGACCATCGTGGGGTCGAATGAAGATCCCTAGGGGTCTAACCAACTTCATACAGGTGGAAACAGACTGTTTTTAGATCAAATGAACAATGTTTAGGTCAAATTAACATGTGTTAGGGTCAAATTAACATGTGTTAGGGTCAAATTAACATGTGTTAGGGTCGAATAAACATGTGCTAGGTTGAATGAACTTGTGTATAGGTCGAATGAACATTATTAGGGTGTAACCAAGGGATCATGGGTCAAACCAAACCCTGAAATCCTCTGATTCGACCTTACGACTTCGTATATGCGATTTTTTATTCAAACTAAGTGTTTTATGCTTGAAACTTGTGTGTTAACTGTATATACTTGATTAATTGATGTAATGGGTCACCAACGGGATGTCGGGTCTGTCTGGTGTGTCGGGTCAACAGTCAAACATGTTTTCAAACATACTTAGTCACGATCTGGACAATCGGGGGCTAGATAACCTTAGGGTTATTAGTCAAAACACTTATACAAACTTTTATGATAGATCCCCGGTATTTGGAAACTATCTGACCGTGTCGGTAATTCTTTTTAGAAGACGCAACCTAAGGTGAGTGTCATAGCCCCATTCTTTTACTGTTTTCATATCTGGGGGAGAAACATGCGGTACAAACTTACGAACATTTAGACCAACATATTACATTATATCACATGGATACTTAGTGACATTTTTCATCGGTGAAGTCCTCCTAACATTTAGTGAACCATTAATATGTGGATATATAGCGGGGAAAGTGTGAATAGATCTATTGGGCCCGAGAAGCCCCACTCGGGCCGACTGGAGGTCGGTGGCGGGTGCATATTTGTCCTATCTAACTTACGACACCGGACGATGACCTGTGGTGGGTATTGAGGCATTCTAACTTTCAGCTGTGGTTCACGACACTATAGTATCATGTAAGGTTGTCTAGCTAGCATCAGGTATAGATGTAAGGATTGTTGGGTCTGGTTAACAAACGTTACAAACTTTTACAAACTTATCTCTGTGACTCACCGACACATTATGTGTTGACTAACATTTCATGTTTTCTCAGGTCGCTAAGGTAGCAGGGAGTTTTAGGCGCACTGGATTCGCACTGCGTCTTGTCTTTTCATGCATAATGTAAACTAGGACAGCATGTAGAGTCTGGTCTATAGCCGAGTCTCACACATTAGACGGTCACACATTTATGAGTCGTTACAAGTGGGGTAAAACTTATTAACTTTGTCGGGGTGTTTACATCATCATCATACTTATGTGTTGCATCATCTGTTCTATCTTTGGTTTATCTATCTTCTATCTGTTTCTATCTTCTATCTTATCTTCTTCGGGAATTGAAGACGTAGATGTTAGCTTGTTGATCCTTGCACGACGGTGCTGTACATTGGAGTGGCTTCGGCGTACCTTCGAGATCTGTCTAGTATTCGGACATCTTTCCTTCATGCTCCAATGGACACACTCGCTTACACACACTATCTTGCACTTGTACTTTGTTTAGTACACCACAGGATGATTATTCATTCGGGGATTCTTATAAGTTTGGCTTTCTGATTTGAAGATTCGTGGTTTATACGGATTGGTCGGATTAGGATGATTCTTTATCGTAGTTACTGGTTATTGATACTAGTGACAAATCTGAATATCCTATTATTTTGAATTCCAGAAGATGTCAGCTGCTCGTGGTGGTGGTCGTACTAGTGGACGTCGTGGCGGCGGTGGTGGTCGTGCTGGGGGTCGTGGCGGTGGCAACATCACTATGACCCAAGAGGAAATGAAGAATCTGATCAAGCAACAGGTGTCTGTTTCCCTTGCTGCTTTTCAGGCTGCTCAGCAAAGCTTTAGTGGTAATTTGATTACTACTATTCTTATCTTTATTTTGTGTGGTGTATTCGTTTTGTTTTATCGGGTGTGTTGGTACAAGTAATGCTGTTAACCCACCTCCTCCTATCTGCACCTACTAGATGTTTATGGATTGCAAGACACACAATCTCTTTGGGTATGAGGTAGCAGTGAGATTTCTCCAGTGGTTGGAAAAGGTCGAGTCTTCATTTGCTATGTGTGGTTGCCCTGTTGAGAATCATATGAAGTTTGCTTCTGGTACCTTTGAAGGTCCAACTTTGACTTGGTGGAATTCTACTATTCAGGCTCTGGGTTTGGTGTAGGCTAATGGTATGCCGTGGGCTAAGTTTGTTTCTCATTTGAAGACGGCTTAAATATAACATGTTTTTATTTGACGATATAAAATTGAGTTATTGTATATTTTCATATGGTTATTGCATCATATGACCTATCAATCTATAAATTTAAGTGTGGTTGCAACAACGTGCGACCTATTTAAACCATCTAGAAATAGTTAATTATATGGCAATTGAAGATTGATGAGGAAGGCATCCAATAAAGCACACTTTCATAACTTTCACTTTGCTTCAATGCTTCAAAGTTGACTTTAACAATCCAGAGCAAATGAGGACAAAAAAAAAAAAAATCCAGAACAAGGTACAAATGTTGATGCACATTATAAGCCACTAAGGGATTAAACGACTATTTCTCTGGAAAAATGTTCTGTTTCAAAATACAAAATAAAATTTTGGGCCAATTTGTTTACCAGTCCCCTCATCTCCTCAAAGTTGTTCAACCTTTATTGCTTAGGCCCATTCTACAGCCTCACAGTGGGCCCCCACGAATCAAAATGTCTGAGTTAGGAAGTATATACATACAAGCAGCAGCATTAATGAGAGCCGTTGATTTGATGAGGGACGGTGGAGATTCCCTGCTTGAAGAGCTCGTGAATGACGCTCTCAGCAGATGGAGGTCTAAGGCCCAAAGGCAAGGGTAGCCATGGGTTATTTATTGCTTCCTTCACAACCTTGTCAATCACTTCATCACCCTACAATAATAATAATATTACTACTTTCATATGTCACAATTATCACAATGCACATGCCAATCATATTGACTTTTTAGTTTCATCATTAATGAAAGATGAGAGGGCCAGAATGAAAGCACACTTCAGTTGAAAAACCTTGAGACTGCGTAACAATCAAAGGTCACGTGTGTAATATATGTTATTATGTTTCCGGTAATAAAAATATTAGAGAAAAAAGTTGTAACTACTTGTTACATATGTGTAACAAACGTTCTGTTACACATATGTAACAATTACTTACAAAAAATAAAATAATATCTGGGAAAGATAATAAAATATAAAATAAATCTTTTTTATTTGTTTTATGGTGTTTTTACGGTTTTCTCAACTCAGTTGGGTTTTCATTTTGTCTTCTCCCATTCTTGACATTCTTGTTTATCATAACATTATCTTATTAACCAGTCAAAATTTGTAATTACTGTACTGTTAATTGACCTATGTTTCTCGTTAATTTGATAGATAAGTGGATATACCAAAATTTGGTTGAGCGACTTCTTTGTACACAATAAAAAGAATGTTGGTTTTTATGGTATAACCTATGTTGTCAAAGCGCTAGGCACACTCAAGGCGCATAGGCCGAGCCTGGAGCCTAGGGGCTTAAAAAACGAGGGCTTTTTTAAATAAGGCGCATAGTATAAAATACATTTTTAGGGGCTTTAGAGATGTTTTATGCTTGTTTAGGGCTACTTTAGGATGTTTTAGGGTTGATTAGAACTTGCTTATGGCTCATTTATGATATTTTAGAGGTTTCGGGCAACTTTTAGCCTGAGGGCATGTTTGGCTCTTCTTTTACAAGCCTCCTTATGACTTATAACTTAATCATTAAGTTATAAGTTGAATCAAAAATGTTTGGATGGATGGAGTGAAAAGTAACTTATGAGAATTTTAGGCTTCAAAAAGGAGATTTTGGAGGATAAGTCATAAGTAACAAATTGTTACTTATGAGATTAAGTTACTTTTTATGTTTGAGAAGTTATAAGTAGAAATCCAAAAGGAGAGCCAAACATGCCCTGAATTTAGCCGGAAACTGGCCTAAAATGGTCTGAAATTGCACCTCACCAGTCGTAGTGCACTTGGTGCGCCTCGCTGCACCTTAGCGCCTAGGTGCGCACCTCGTGCACTTTTGACAACATAGGGTCTAACCACTTCTTTAGATATTGATACTATAAGAATCTCATTCTGGTGTGACATTAGTTGTCAAAAGTATTGTGTTTGACCAAAAAAGTCAAATGTTGTCTATTTTTTGTAGGAAGAACAAACTTTTATATAAAATAGTGCATAAATACCGGATAATTGTCGAATGGATACTTTGGAATGGCTTGGTTACTCTGCACCGAATCACTAATCTGGAATTGAGCAGCATCCTGCAGTTTCTCAGATCATTCATAAGTAAGTACATTTTCACAATTAAAGAAATTAATTCAATGCAAAAAAAGACCACAAAAAGCATACTCACTTGAGGGAAAGATGTACGCGGCGGTGGTATGGCGGGGCATCCCCACGCTTCGGCTTGTACCTGGAACATAAACATTACACATTAATCATAACAATAGCGAAAGTTGGTCTTTTGGTCTAGAAATGATGAAATAACTGACTTACCCCTGAACAAGGATTCCACATCCAGTTACCAGAAGACTGCCAACCTGGATAATACATATGAGGTGGAGGCGCGTAATTGTGATGAGGTGGCCAAGCAGGATACACTTGGGGGTGGTTAGAATGATATGGAGGAGGGTAAGCCATAATGGGCTTCTGTAGAAGGTAGTTTCTTGGTGTTGAATGTCTAGTTTGAGGCCATTTTCGCGCACTTTCCTTTGGTAAAATATGTCGCCTTTGCAATCTATATTTCTGTTTGAATTATAATATAAATAACATATAAGCACGAACATATGTGCCGCCAAGGCGCCAACTATATAACAAGATGTTCAAACTAACCTGGAGATGACTTGACACATTATGGCGAGTCAAACCTGGAACGTTCATAAGTTCTAGTATACGCGAAGGTATTGCTTGATCAACACCAAGTTGTTCTACGGCTTGTACAAACTTTTTGTGTAGTTCAGAAGTCCAATCGACCTGTAACATAATTTATCCAGTATAGTGGTATTTGAATGGAAAGACTTAGGCGGTTGTATGCATTCATAGTAGAATTTGGGTAACTCTAGACCCGTTAACCCACTTGTGGTTAAAACACAAGCGAGAGTAACCATATTGGTTACAAGCACCACATAAGTCGCTACTAGGGGTGCAAGCGAGCCGAGTCGCTCGTGAGTTACTCGAGACCGGCTTGCTAAAAGCTTGAACTGAGCTAAGCTTAGATGATCTCGAGACGGAGCTTGAGTCTAAAAATAAGTTCGTTTAATAAACAAACCCTAGCCCGATATTCGCTTATCTAGCTTGAGTATGATGTGCCTAAACGAGCATATTATTTGTATAACATCCATATAATACATTAATATATAATTACATAACAATTCAGAAAGGGGTGGCGGCGCAGCTTGTTGCCCGTCTACCTTCTATTGTGATGTAAATTTCGTATTTTGTTTTAATGAAGTGTTTAATCCAAAAAAAAAAAAATATTGTTACAAAATTACAACAAAAATTAATATATCATGATATACATCAAAATTATTATTATTATTATAAGCATAAGCATAAGCATATAGCAAAATAACTATAAATATATAAATAAATTAGTAAATAATAAATGAGCCCGGTCCTAGCCATGCTTAAGCTTGACAAACTAGTCACGAACCAAGCTCGAGCTTTGGAAATAGGACAAAGCTCTTGTGAGATAAACGAGTTGAGCTCAAGCTTAGGCGAGCTCAGGCTTAGCTAGGTTCATTTACACCCTTAGCTGCTACCCGCCTCGCCCCTGCATCTTAAATCAAGATTACTATAAAATATTACATAAACCATCATCCTACCTTGATCTTCCTTCGACCAGATTTAGTGGGGCGTGAATTAGGATGCTTAGATGCTTCAGTTGACATCTTATTATTTGTATGATCTGGACAAATTTCATTGCTTAACGGCTTTCCAATACCCTCCTCCAAACTCGTGGATGTGTCTGTTTCAATAGTAGCAGTAGTATCAACAACTAAATTATCACAAGTAGTTTCGACTAATTTGGATTCACCATCATGATCAACACACACTTTCTCGGTTGATATGTGAGTTTGATCTTGATGACATCCATTATCAATTGATGCATCCTCATTATGATCTTGATTTTGACTAAAGTCTTCCTTTATATCTTCGTCCTTCATACGATCGTCTAGATCAGAGCCAGATAAAGCTCTGTCAGATTTCAAAGGTTCAGATTGATTCTTCGGTCCTGCATTAAACGCCTGCTTGATGTTTTCATGTTCCTATTATCAGAAAACAAGTGAAGGTAACCAGATTATAAACTGTTAAGGATACAAGTTAAACTGACCTTGTGAGCCACATGCTGCCATATGTTTCTAAGTTTATCCTCTGAAAGTGGTTTTTCAAGGTACTCAACCGCACCAAGCTGAACAGAGAATTGACAGTCTTATTAAAACAGTTTTTAAGGTCGAGGGGTGTTTAAATGTGCATTTTGAAGGAGGTTACATGATATATGATAATCATACTCTGATAGAAAGGGGGCAGTACAAAATAGTGGTTATGCATGCTTGTCCAAATTTTAAGTTGTTTGAGTATTGAAGAAATTTATATGACAACCGTGATGCCATGAAAACCCGTCACTGGAAAAGGGCGGCCAGGATGCGCAAGGCAGGCGGCCTTCAAGGGGTTATAGGCAAAAACCATTGGAAATTGGATTCAAACCTGTAAAGGGAATCATGCAATTATCACTGCGCACCCCCTTGACGGTTTGAGTTGTTTTGTTACAGCTTCAATTCTAGGAAACCAAATTATCTTAGCCCTAAAGAATATAAAGAAACATTATGGGTTTATTTAAACACTAAACAGAGATTATCGTCAATTGGTAGTTTCAAAACGCATATCCAAACACCCGCAGACTACTTAATTTTTTAAATAATAAGAAGCATGTGAAGAAGAAAACTTGCTGCGATGCACTTCATCATGGTACTTATGCATTTCACATCTGAAGTTACTGCAATCAAAAGCAAACAAACATCAAACATTATGATCCAAGAGAAGGAAACTAGGTTTGTGGGGCGTACTGATTGTCGGCAAATCTTTCGTGCTTTCAAGAAATTTAAACCTTCCATCTTTGTTGTCAGCTCTCACCTGTAACAAAATATAACCATCACCCTATATCATGACTAAAAAACATACAAAAAACAAAACATTTCTTATTATTATATCAATCAACTTCAATACCTCTACTATTGCAACATGAAAAACACTAGAATTGTCTGAAATGGCTGACAATGCTTCATTCTCACTACCGAAGGTAGAAACTGTACGCAATAAACCAAAAATTTTAAATAATTATTTATATTTACTTAAAATTCACTGTGTCCATAACTCTGGGTACAAAACCAAGAATACTGCTAGGGATGGCAATGGTCCGGGTATTGGTTATCCTGGCCAGATACCTGTTTATAAGACTATCCATAACCATTTCGATTATAAACCCGTGTCCCATATTTGCTGTTTGGGTTGGATCTTTCTGTTTTGGAGCATAAATAACTTACCAACATAATCCATTTCTTCAAGCTTTGATCTTATATCAGTTGCAGAATTAATGTCATCATCAAGGAGCAAGACTCTAAGACCCTTTGGAAAGTCTTTCCACTCCAACAAATCATCAGCAGTGCAAACCATGGCCGGTTAGGCATCTCTTACCTCATCAGATCATTATTTTAAATATCACTTTTCTTGTAAAAATTCTGCATAAAACCAACATAATTTTCAATCTCAACAGTCTTGGATACACAAGATATATTGCATTTTTACAAATCTTGATTGGTAGATCAATGATCATATCATTTGATTTGATTTTGTAGATCCAAAATCAGACACAAAAAGGAGGAGTCATATTATTGTTGAAGCTAAACAGTTATCAGATGATGGAATAATTGCATAGTGATAGCATTATACTTTGAGAGAACTATGCATAGCCATACACATATAATAAATAATATTCATAAAGTGTATTCACTTTTAATAATGATTCCAACTAATAAAAAATAGCATCAAATAGTTGTAGGTCATAACCCATAATGCAAAGCAGATTCTTGATTATTCACAAACACACACACAAAACACAAACATGTTCATGAACCAAGTAACCAACACAATCTGGTGCTCAAAAAAGCATAAAATAACAAGTTATTCAATTCTTTAAAACCAACAAGTGTGCCAAAACATGAAACCAAAGGAACCCACTTGATCAGATGTTCCCAAAGATATGTAGATTAGATTAAAAATAGAAAAGTTTATAGGAAGGAAGAACACAAGAGGAGGGAAGAGTAAATGCATGTAAGGCAGAAGAAATGAAATAGTTAAAAATGGACAGAGTTGGTAAATAATAAGTGGAAAATGAAGTACACATGATTCATGAAATGGAGTAAATGTTAAAACACCACCAACTTGAAGCAATAATAACAGAAAAGGAGCTCTATAATTTTGACCTTTACTAATAAAAAGCCAAGTGCCACTGCCACTATGATGACTTCCTTTTGCAGAAAAAAGATACCATGTATGTATGTATGTGTGTGTATTTATAGAGAGAGAGAGAGATGTACTATAGTGGAGCTTTATGAAGGATGAGATATGAAAAAGTACTCAACATCTTTCTTGAATTTTATCCAACAACCAAATATATAAAAGAGATTAATTGTGTGCTTGGCTTTATTGTTTGGATCTCAAAAGATAAAAGAAAAAAAAAAATTTCTGTTCTATGTAGCTAGTTAAACTTGACTGTTGACAACTACTATTGTTATGGTTCTTTTAACAATGACACGTGTGAACATATAACAGAGGAGAAGCGATTTACTAATATCATTATACTAGTTGATTATCCGGAGGTGTCCCGGGTTTGAAAAATCTAATATGACTTAATAAAAAATGATAAAAGTAGAAAACATACCAATCGTAAACTCAGTCATACGGATCATTAATTTCCATTTGCGTTCACTGACCTGAACCTTGAAGCAAATGTGGCGATTCATAGCTCACTTAAGTAGTAGCTTCGGTTTTCTCTTCATATTCCTGTAGTGGTTGAAGATTAAAGATGAGGTTTTAACATTTTTGAAGTTTTCATTGTTTTGGTCTCACTTTAAAGTACTTGGTTATATGATTTTATTAATACATATATTGAATTACAAACGTTACATATTTAATTAAAGTAAAAATTCCAACTAATAAATCTATTAGTGTACACACAATTATCTATTGTTAAGAGTATCTATGACAATTGTTAAAGTAATTAGTGCTTTGTTTTAAATCTATCAGTGACATCGTATGTTTTATTTGTCAAAGCAAAGGTTATAATATTTGTGCATTAGATTATTGGTATAAATTTCGCCTCCTGATCAAAGGTAGAAGTTAACGGAATGTTCCTCTATTTATAATATTCATTTAATATATGTTTGTTAGATAAATTGGAATATAAATCTTTTTACTTAAATTTGAAGATATCCATATCTTCTTTGATTTATTTTTAAAAAACAATAATTTAAAAAAAATTCTAACATATATATATATATATATATATATATATATATATATAGGTATAGGTTCCTGTACAAAGTACATTTTTCGTACAAAGTGTGAGAAGTCTATATAGTCATTGTGTTTTAAAGTTTGGCTATAATGTTTTTTATTCCTTTTGTATTGATTTATATAGAAAAGCACCAAACGTTACACTCTAAAACACAATCAAACGTATTCTAGACATTAAATTTAAACACTTTGATTACTTTCTTCGTAGGGTGTTTTAGATTGCATGTTAAGAATACATTAATTAGTGTTTTAAATTGTTAGTTTTTGTGTTTTTCTATATAATACTACGCCAAAGGAACATAAAACATCATGCCTAAAATTTAAAACACAATGCCTATATAGACTTTTCACACTTTGTACGAAAAATGCACTTTGTATAGGAACCCCACCCTATATATATATATATATATTAATATAATATGGAAGGTAAATATGTTTATTTTATTTTGAAGATAGCCTTATCTTAATTAAATATTTGAATTTATAATAATAGTATATTTAAAATATAAGTAGATTTGGTTTCAATTTTAATATCTACTTAAAAATTAAAAAAATAAATAAAAAGAAAGCACCTCATCATGCCACGTGGCACATTCAAAGGGGGGTTGAGGCCTCCATTGAATGCCACATCATCTAAATTCAATTATTTTATATATAGTTACTAGGTGAAATTCCGTGTGATACACACGGGAGACCGAGTCCAAAACTTAAAGCCCTGTTTAGTAAAAGACAACATTAAGAACACATTCGTCTGCTCCGAAGAACAACTGTTTAGTACCGTCTGTTTTATTTCTTTATAAACACATATTATTATAAACACCAAAAATATAAAAAAAACGTATCCAGACCAAGTGTTATGGTCTGTTTAGTAAACCCCAAATTAGTGATCGATCTATTGTTGAAAGGAAAAACTGTATTTTGTAAGGTCTGTTCTTTTTAGGATACCGGTTAATAATACTTATTAGATGTTTAATAACTGGAACTGTTACAACAAAGTCCCAAACATATATCTAAAGACGGTTTAAACCTCTATTGATTATACACATATAAATCTACAGACGGATTAAAGGTCTGTTAAATAAAACACAAAAGTTAATACGATTCAATTTAGCATCACAAAACATAAAAAACTATATATAATCTTGAAAGACATACAAAACTAAAAACATAAATAAATACAATCAACGTTAAACATCAAGATACATAACTAGTTAAAGGAATTAATAAACTTAAGCTTTAATTCTATTGAAGTTTCAAGTTGTGCATGTAGATCTTTCAATTTTGCCAAACAATCTACGTCCTTACTCCCGGCCTCAGAATTGTACAACAACGCCAAATCACGAACAACAGTTGAAGGCATTGACTTCAAAATCCGTTGCACATCATCTCGCTCAAACGTGCCCAAGTGCAAACTGTCAAAACAAATCTTCAAATCTCTTATAGTCTTCAAATCTAGATAGTACTGTGCTCTAATTTGATTAACAACAAACTCCTTCATTTCATGTTTTTGGTTATTAGTTAGGGCAGCCATTGATGCTATTGATGAAGACTGAAATGTAAATGTTAAGATGGTTTATTATGAAATTCGTGATTTATTTACTAATTTATACATTTAAAACGCGTGAACTTGAAAAGTCATAGCGTAATATAGTTATTATACTTGGGTTAACATGTTAAATAAAAAGTTTTGTTATAAGGATTATTTAGTTTAAAAACATTTCGAGTATTTGAAGAGTGTATACAACTTGGGAAACATAAATGTATGAATTTTTTCGAAAATGAACAGACAAAATAATAAATTATCAGTTGTGCAAATCAATGATTTAAATAATCATATCAAATATCGCGTGAAATTAATTATCTTTCAAAATTATTTCTATAAATATGTTCAAATCCTTCTTAAAATTTATCAATAAATTCCACACAGTACATATTTTAAACTTCATCTACCAAAATGGCAAACAGATCATACTATCATTTTGCTGATACATCAGATGTTAAGTCAATATTCGGTATTTGGTCAGTAACAGAAAAGAAAAAAGACGAAGATGTTAGAAATGAAGTGGAGAAGATGGAAGAAATACTTAAGCAACAATCATGGACAAACATTGGGGTGCTAGATATGGTGTTGCATGAACCTCCAACTGCTTTGAAAGATAAGATAGAAGACTAAATGACTGAACAACTACAAATCGACAACAACATTAACGAATCATTGATGGAGTTAAAAAAGAATCTTTCAAGAGAGATTCTGAAAAAGAAACACAGGGTTTTTGAGATTTTAATTAAGTAGTTTATATAGTAGATATGCTTTTTATTATGTATTTTTTAAATGTTAACAACTGTTTAGTAAAAACAACATCAAGAAGCAAATCGTCTGCTACAAATAAAACCTGCATATTACCATCTGTTTTTTTCTTTAAAACAATTACTTTATCGTCTGTTTACTAAAACCAAAATTATGAGGTCAATACTATGCTGTAACGAAAATCTGTTTACTACATCTGTTTCGTTCTTTAAAACAATTACTACTGAAAATATAAAAAAACGTAAACAGTCCAACTGTTATACTCTGGTTAAAACCACATTAAAGAGTGAATATACTGTTAAAACAAAAACTGTATTTCGTAACGTCTGTTTCTTTCAAAATACCAGGTAATAATACCGATCAAATGTTTAATAATTGAAACTATTACAATTACGGAAACATAAATCTACACAAATTAAAATGCTGTTGAGATAACACATATTAAAACACAAAAGAGGATGAGGAAATTAAAAGGTAAATCTAAAGTTGAAAGAAACACTGTATTTGCTAACGTCTCTGATTACCAATATTTGCAGAGAGTGAGAATAGGGTAATGAATATTGAGAATTCATCATCTTTTATACGGTTAAATATAATAACTATTCATAAAGTTGGTTTTCAACTTTATTACTTGGATTTCAAGTAAATATAAACTTGGAAGTTACTTTTGAAAATTTTAATTTATTTTTTATACAATGAAAGACAATTGCAACACAACAAAAATAATAATATATAATAAAATAATAAAGTAAGTTCAAAATAGTAATCATTATTTTTGGGACTTTTTATAACATCTGTTGATCAGATGTTTAATAATTGAAGCTATTACAACCATGGAAACGTAAATCTACACACAAACTAAAGGGCTATTGAGATAAAACATAAAAAAAAACAAATTACCAGCAGTTACACGATTTAAGCTTTTTATTAAACCGAAATTTCATAACACTGTTTATTCAAATCTTTTAGAAGTCATCAACAAATTTGTGAAACAGCAGTTACACGATTTAACACTATTATTACAAATTCCATAATTTGAGTTATACATTGAATTTAACAGAAATAAATACAAAATGGAAGAGTTATAAAAAAAAATACAAATATCTCTAAAAAAAAGTACTTTAATGACAACAGAATTACAATATGTGACTTTACAAAGTACACAAAAATACGAGAAAACATAAAAAACCCTACCAACAACCAAACCCCAAAGAATGATATTCCTTGCTAGCATGATCCAAAAAAATCATCCAATGAAAAGCAATACACGACAGCAGGTCGTATATAAATATCATCAGGATGCAAAAACCCCTAAAATTGAAAATAGGAAGGGGATGTATATATTTATATATGTAATAATGAATTGATGTTTTCCTTTGATTGTAAGAATCATCAGAAAACATCAATTTGAAGTGATTAGCCAACTAACTGTTGGTTAACTACTTTATCATAATGCATATTGGATGGAAAGATGTAAAGTGAGAATGGGAAATGAATATTGGAACTTCATCCCCTTTTATAGGCTGAAATATAATAACTATTTATAAAGTTGGTTTTCAACTTTATTAGTTGGATTTGAAGTAAATATAAACTTGGAAGTTATTTTTGAAAATTTTAATTTATTTTTTTATAGAATGAAAGACAATGCAACACAACAATAATAATAAAATAATAATAAAGTAACTTCAAAATGGTAATCATTATTTTTGGGACTATATATAACATCTGTTGATACGTGTTACTTTCCCACTGAAACAACTCTTGAAATTCTATTTTATTTTTATTTAACAATCAAATTACCTAAGAAAAACAAATACTATTTAATAATATTTGTACAAATATGAACATGTTATGTTTTACATTAAATAATAAGTGTTTAACTTCTGTTTTAGTAATATCTGTTCCTTTCACAACAGCTGTTAATAGTAGTAATCAGATGTTTTATATTGAATACAATGAAAACTAAATATACACTTTCAATATCTAATTTAAAAAATTATGTAACAATAGTTGAAACAACATGTGAAACGACGGAACAGTGTATCTTTTTTTAAAACAATTAGTTATCAAATTAAACTTCAAATATGTTGAATCAGTTAAGCTCATCGTTTTTAAAACAACTTTTATAGAAACAATTGTTGATTAAACAGATGATTCACAAACACTGTCCATAAAATAAATGTTCAATTAAACAATTTTTACTAACAATATCATCAAATTCACGATTAGCAAATTGTTGCTATAAATTTATATCAAAATTGATGAACCTTTCTGATAACAACATTCAGGAACACAAAATAAAGATACATCAACTTAATCCATTTAACCTATGATTTACAATTAAACCCCAACAAAATAAAAGCATTGTATTAACATCAAAATATTTCCACTCCCTACCATGCCATTAATTTTTAGTTATAACCAAAATTCCTACTGATTGATCAAACTTGAAATTAGAGCAGTCACCCATTTTCAATCCTTTGGAGTTTATAAAACTTACCCATCTCTTGATTGCAAACCTATAAAGTTAGAATATAAAAGTGTTACTTATATTATTAAAATTAAATGCAAATTTAATTATTAAAATTTAAGTATTACCTTTGGTTACCCCTATCTTTTTCCACATATAGTTTACACTCGTTAACTTCACCATCATTCACTTGAACAAAAATCTTATGCGGCAAAGTACGGTTAGCTAAGTTAACTGTTGGAGCAGGAAGCCACTGAAAAGTTTATGTATTTATAACATTATTAGTTAATTAAGTTCAGTAAAATAATGAAAAATATAACACATAAACTCATATATAACTTACATAACGTTTTTAATAACAGCATTATTCTCATAAACTTTAACAGTCATATTTTCATCCAAATGATCTACCTGTACAAGCATTTTAAATAAATGTATTAGTACATAACATTAGATATGATGAATATTAATTGCATATAAATACTTATAATATAAATAAAACATATAAACGGTTTTTTAACCTGCATGTCAAGCTGATCATGATCAGACATTTCAATATATTGACCTGATTTTTCAGATTGGTTAGTTTGCTGAAAAAGATAACTACCATTGCTTAAAAAGACTTTAATTTCAAATGTGAAGAGATCTCTCATCTCCAGAAAGACAAAATCGAAAACATCAAACTGAAGATCTTTAACTACATTCAACCATCCATGATACAAATAACAGTGTTTCTCGAAGGTAATTATCTTCAACCGCCAAGAATGATCACCAAATTTAATAGTTACTAAATGTTCAGCAACTTTAGCATTACGATAGACACAAGAAAAACTATCAGGTACTCTCTGTCAGTAAAACAAACAAAAAAATTATGTTATTTTGTTATTTTTAATGATAAATATGCGTATAATAATAGTAGAAAAATACGTACTAAAAACTCGCTTGAAGGGTCATATATAAACTGAATGAAAGAAGTCCCACAAATCAAGTTCCGGAAACAGGACATTAACAAAGTATCTTTAGAAACATACTCAAATAATAATATATCATGGACTTCAAGTCCCATATCCTTAACAACACTTTGCCATCCTTTACTGAACTCGGCTTCATTTAAAAAATGTCTCGTTAAAACAACTTCCCATTTCCTTGTATCTGCTGTAGTAGTTATAATTACATGATTATCCATAGCTTTAGAAGGATGAGAGTTATCAACAACATTTACTGATAAATTCTATAAACACAAAACATTTAAAAATATGTAAGCACCAAAAAATACTTTATTACAAGTTTTACAACTAATATAACTTTCAATAACATAATAAATACCAAATTTTCAGCTTCAAGCTCAACAATACATCCAATGAATGAGCTCATTTTAACTGTTTACATATTAGAATCAATGTAAAACAAATTACTAACACAAATATAATATTTTAATGAATCATAAAAATATAATCACAATAAAAAATACGGTTGATTTCCATGTTAGTTAAATATTTGTAAATATTCACGTAAGATATCTTGATTCAAAAATGATTTTACCTGATTTAATGTTTGTAAAGTTAACTTTAGTACTTGTAATAATGGATATCTACATTACAGATTCACTTGGAAGTCTTTTAGTTTGTTCACAACTTTGATACAAAACTTTAACTCTGATATTAGACAGCTTATATATTGGTTAGGGACACCGATATTGTCACACCCTCAAATTCCACCTGCGGGGTTTTACCACGAGGCGCGTGACAAACCAGGATCCAAGTCAACGATCACAATGAACAATACTAAATGAACTCATGCAAATTTAAAAACATAAGTTTAAACCATAAAATAGTAGCGGAAGCTTTGATTACAACTCAAAATCCAAAAGTATTCAATCTTATTCAACATGCGAAAACCATGAACCCTAAACTAGACGCCGTGCAGACGCGTGCGCCTAAGTACTGGGATGCTACCTTAGCGACCTGAGAAAAACATGCCAAAAATATGTCAGCACAATTATGCTGGTGAGTTCACAGGTTTGTAATAAAAGTACCAAGTTCACCCTGTCCATACTATGCAAATATGTAAACTAAAGTACGCTAGCTAGGAGTATGTTTTGTCACTACTACGATTGGGAACCATTACTAACTCGCAAACCCAGAAGCATTGTGCCCGAATAATGTACCGTTCCTGTTTGAGACAATATGCACCCGCCCGGCTCCAAGCCGACGAGTGGGGCAGGTCACGCCCAATAGATCTATCCACATTCCCCCGTTGTGCTACACCGCACATTCATGGTTTCCCCCGGGACTTCCAAAGATCGTATAGTAACCCATAGTATGACAGTTTTTACCAAACACAAGTTTAACGCATGTTTTCTCCCCCAAAAGTAAAACCAGTTAAAGTGGGGCCGTGAACTCACCTTAGGTTGCGTTACTTCGAGAATGATTAAAAAAAGCAAGCTATGCTAGCCCCGTAAAGCGGCGACCTAACATATGACAGTTACAAGTACTTAGACTAATAACCCGTAGGTTAGTTAGTCCCTAGATGTCCAGACCATAACCAGGTTCATTTGAAAACACTTTGACTATTAAACTAACCAAATGTACAAGACTCGACATCCCATTGGTGACCCGAGACTCCACGTGTTATCCTTGTACTCTAAGTCATACAAATCATGCAATCATGCTTAACATGTGTTAAAGTTCAACAAGTCTAGCACATAGTTCAATCAGCGCATAAATAAGTCCGAGCACGTGTTACCAAGTTACTAGGTATGATACGGGGTTCCTAGCATGTTCCTAGGTGTCAAATCGGGTCTCGAAATGTCAAAATATACTTACAGCAGCAGTACATGCGATTAGGAAAAGTCAACTAGTTATTAGGAAGGTCAACTGGTGATTAGGGAGGCTAATCGCCCCTTAACATAGGCGATTAGGCCTATTCTAGTGCTTAACAGGCGATTAGGGCTATAAGGCATGCAATTCAGAGCTTAACTAGTGATTAGGATCGTAATCGCATGCTATGAAGGCGATTAGGCCCCCAATCGCCTACCCTATAGGCGATTAGGTCCCTAAATGCCTCCCTTATTGGCGATTGGGCTCCCAATCGCCTATAGCATAGGCGATTAGGGTCCCCAATCACCCCCTGTGTAGCTGTTCCGGTTTTTCGCGCATTTAACCCTCCAAATCAGATCCGGAACGTGTGAAACACCAAATATCAATCCTACAACATTATCAAACATATTTCAAGCAAAACCCCTAGCTTAACATCGTCCTACCAGTCCCGAATGCGAGCGTTTTCCCCAAAATTGCACACTTAGCATGGAAACATCACATCAACATGCACAACTTTACCCTAAATAGCAATTACTCAGATATCATCATGTAACAACGTTGTCCGATCATTCCCTACTGTTCTAGCATCATCCTATAGCAAACCCTAACATCATACAACTAGCAAAACTCCTCATATCATTCTCAATCATTCAAAGTCATTCAAATGGGTCAAAATACCAAACACCCACAATACACCACCAAAACCATCCAAACTCCTAAGACATCATCATCCTAATACAAACAAGCTGTAAACACCTTAACAACACAATAACAATCCTTTTTAAGTCATAAAAATTCTATCTTTTAAATCATATTCAACACATACAACATGCATAAAGGCTTAGACTTGTATAAAAACTATTTTAATAGGTTTTCAAAGACATAAAGATTTATAAATCAGGTCTGGACCTTTAGGGAGCAAAACATAATCATTCAAAGGTTTGGGGATGAAGTACACACCTTGGATTTATGAGAAATTGATGTGTAAAGCTTGAAAATGTGTGTTTTGATGCAAAAACGTGTTCCAGAGGGTGTTTGTGAGTTGGGATATGTTATGGGACGGCTAGGGTTACACTAAGGGTGTTTTGGAGGTCAAGGGTGGTATTTATAGGCGTTTCTAGTCGTTTAAAACACGTCATGCGATTGTGCAGCATTATCAGGCGATTAGGGATGCTAATCGCCCTCCTTAGTATGCGATTAGGCCTAATCGCCTATGGTTACAGGCGATTAGACTGCCAATTGCCTGCTAAGGACTCCCAATCTGTCACACCCTCAAAATCCACTTGCGGAGTTTTACCGCGAGGCGCATGACAAACCAGGATCCAAGTCAACGATCACAATAAACAAGTCTAAATGAACATATGCAATTTCAAAAACATAGTTTAAAATTCCAAATAACAGCGGAAGCTTATTCGCAAAACATAACCAAAAGTAATCCAAAGTATTTAGTGTTTGAAAACCATGCAACGCTAACTAGACGCCGTGCAGACGCGTGCGCCCTAGTCCCGTAGTGCTACCTTAGCGACCTGAGAAAACATGTAAGAGTTACGTCAGCACAAAAATGCTGGTGAGTTCACAGGTTTGTAAAATAGAGTACCAAGTTCAACCTGTCCATACTATATAAAATTGTAAACCAAAGTACGCTAGCTAGGCGTATGTTTTTGTCACTACTACGATTGGAAAACCATTACTAACTCGCAAACCAGATGTTGTGCCCGAATAGTAAACCTGTTCCTGTTTGAGACAATATGCACTCGCCCGGCCCTCCAAGCCGACGAGTGGGGTTGGTCACTCCCAATAGATCTATTCACATTTCCCCGTTGTGCTAACCCGCACATTCATGGTTTCCCCCGGGACTTCAAAAGATCGTATAGTAAACCATAGAAACCCATAGTCTGACAGTTGTTACCAAAACATAAGTTTAACACATGTTTTCTCCCCCAAAAAGTGAAACCAGTTAAAAGTGGAGCCGTGAACTCACCTTAGGTTGCGTTACTGCGTATTATGAACAAAATCAGCAAGCTATGCTAGCCCCGTAAAGCGGCGACCTAACATATGACAGTTACAAGTACTTAGACTAATAACCCGTAGGTTAGTTAGTCCCTAGATGTCCAGACCATAACCAAGTTCGTTTGAAAACACTGTGACTGTTAAACTAATCAAATGTACAAGACTCGACATCCCATTGGTGACCCGAGACTCCCCGTGTTATACTTGCACCCTCAAACATACAATCATGCAATCACACTTAACATACGTTAAAGTCCAACAAGTTCTAGCACGTAGTTCAATTAACACATAAATAAGTCCGAGCACGTGTTACCAAGTTATTAGGTATGATACGGGGTTCCTAGCATGTTCCTAGGTGTCAAATCGGGTCCCGGAATGCTAAAATACACTTACAGCAGCAGTACAGGCGATTAGGAAAAGTCAACTAGCAATTACGTGAGTCAACAGGCGATTGTGAGGGCTAATCGCCTATACTATAGGCGATTAGGGTCATGTGGTATGCAAATAAGGAGTTATTAGGCGATTAGGGTCGTAAGACAAGCAATTCAGGACTTAACTAGCAATTAGGATCACAATTGCATGCAACGAAGGCAATTAGCTCCCAATCACCTATGCTATAGGCGATTAGGCTGCCTTAACAGGCAATTAGCCTCCTAATCGCCTATAGCATAGGCGATTAGGGTCCATAATCGCCTTCAGCACATCTGTTCCGGTTTTTCGCGCGTTTAACCCTCCAAATCAAATCCAGAACGTGTGGAAACATCAAATATCAATCAAACAACAATACCAAACATGTTTCAATCAAAATCCTTAGTTTAACATCGTTCTACCAGCCCTGAATGCAACCATGTTTCCCCACAATAATACACGTAGCATGAAACATCACATTAACATGCACAACCGTAACCCTAATGAGCAATTACTCAGATTTCATCAACATGCTATCATCATCAATCTGTAAATACCTTACTATGATGTTAACAATCCTTTTTGAATCACCACAAACCTATCTTTTAATTATAATTAACACATACAACATGCATAATAGTTAGAATCCAATTAACAACGATTATTAACGAATTTCAGAAGACACAAACGTTCATAAACAGGTCTGGACCATTAGGGATTCAATAAAAACGTTAATAAAGGTTGCATGAATGAAAACCACACCTTAGGTTTATGATAGATTGATGTAATAGGCTTGAAAACGTGTAGTTTGATCCAAAATCGTGTTCCAGAGGTTGTGTGTGTGTTGGGACGAGTTGTGGGACGGCTAGGGTTGTTATAATGAAGTTTAGGAGGTTAAGTGTTGTATTTGTAGTCGTTTTTAGTCGCCAGGTACGTTGCATGCGATTGTGCAGCTTTTACAGGCGATTAGGGCTGCTAATCGCCTTCACTATAGGCGATTAGCCCCATAATCGCCTATAGGAGAGCCCAATCGCCTATAGGATCATGCTACTCGCCCTCATATAGGCGATTAGGGTCCCCTAATCGCCTATAGGGTCTGGTGCAGGGTATTTTGTGCGTTAAACCCCGTTTTAACATACGTTAACACACTTTCACATACCGACAAGTCACATAATGATTGTAAACACATACTACATGCAAACAAACACATTCACACTCGTTCACCAATTCCCGGGACTCGAGACTTGTATGTTCCCTACGCTTTGACGATCCTACGAATCGTCACCCCTTGTACACTTGGTTAAGGACTGACATCTACTGATCCTCTAGACTGACATCTAATGATCCTCTAGACTAAAATAACAGTTCCCGAACCATAGCACGACTCAACTAACCCAATTAAGTAAAATATACGCGTGACTCGCTAAGGTAGACTTTGACCTAGACAACGTTGTTAACCTGAATTTGCCGGGTGTCACACAATCGCCCCTTAAGCTGCGCAATCACCTATAATGTCATGCAATCGCGTGTAATCCCCGTTTTAACATATGTAAACACGTATACACATACCGACAAGTCACATAAAGACTATAAGCACATAATTCATGGAAACAAATACGTTCACACTTGTTCACCAATTCCCGGGACTCGAGACTTGTGTGTTTACTAAGGTTCGACGATTCTACGAATCGTCAATCCTTGCATACCTGGTCCATGGCTGACATCTAACGATCCTCTAGGTTGTAGTAACGACTCCCGAACCATAACACGACTCAACCGACCTAGTTAAGTATAATATACGCGTGACTCGCTAAGGTAGACTTTGACCCAAACAATGTTATCGACCTGAGTTTGTCGGGTGTCACATCATCCCCACGTTAAAAGAATTTTCGTCCCGAAAATTGCACAAGTCAAAAAGAAACAACAAAAAGATAGAAACCAAGAGAGAGAATTTACCCGAGTTGTCACAGATGTATTTTACACTATACTTACTTTTATTTCAAATATTCTATTAAAAAATGCACTTAAAAACTCAATATTAAATTAATTTTGACTTAAAAGACTTTCATTATTAACTTATAACTTAAATGAAATATTTATTTGATATATTTTTACTAATTTAAATTACAACTATAAATTCATTTAAGTACTATTAAATCAATAAAGGTTAAGAAGAATTTTCTTAATCTTAACTATTATGTATTTTCTAATGACGTGTTCCAGTCAACAGAAATTACAAACAACTGATAAAATCCTAGATACCGTTGCCATATCCTCAAATTATTCTACAGTAGATTAAATATCTGCTAACGTTTATCATCTGTTCACTCAAACAGAATATCAATTAACTTTTTTTTACAACAGATGTTGTTCATTGTAAAATGTGTTTACTTTCTATAGAGTTATAACCATTTTTTTTAAATAAAATAGGACAATATTTAAGTACTTTTGGAGAATAGATAACCACAATGCATTTTTTAATCCTATCTTTTATATCTTTTCTAGCCATCTGTTCGACAAAACAGATTTTACAAACATCTGATAAAATAATAAAGACTATTATGTATGGTCAAATCATACCACAGTAGTTTAAATATCTGATGACGTTTATAATCAGTTTTGACGTAAATATGATTTTTTTTAAATAACACCTTCTTATGAAAACTGTATCAAATATGTTTGGATTAATTTATGTTGAATGTACCTATTATACAAATAACATAAACAAAACACTAATATTTTATTTAAATATTATGATATTACATCAAGATCTAATACATTACCATAAAAATATAAAATAAATAAATAAACATAACATTCAAAATGAATTTAAAAACTACAACTTCAACTCGATAGACAACTTAAGTAACTTTACAATATCAGAAATTATTTCCAACTGTTCCAGATCACCTTCCATCGGATCGATGTAAAAGTCTAGACCAATGTCACAAATAGTTTATGAGGGCAAACACTTCAATTTCCTCACAATCCTGGCTTTTTTTTTATCCAAACAGTTTGAAATACGCGTGAAAGTCTGTCTCAACACATCTTTATACAATGTATCTTTATCATATTGGATCAGAACTTGTCTTATAAAATCGATCTTCAAATCCACTGGGAATACTGCTGGTGAAGATGATGATGCCATAACTTTAAAACATTAATAAAAAGCAATCTAATACAATATGACTATATAGAAGAAACTTTCAGTAAAAGATCTACATATTTATAAGCCGATAGTTGAAACCAAAGTTACCCATTTCGTATTAATTAACGAAATTTAATGCTATAAATGCGGTAGATGAAAAACCATATTTACAAGTGCCAACTGTAAAATTTATAGACTTCCAATTTAAACGTCACTGCGTAAAGCGTAAAACACGTGTACCATACCGTGTTTAAAGTTTTATTCTATTCACACCACCATATATATATATATATACAAAACACTCGATTACAATGCACATCTAACCTTCCAATAATCAAATACTTACATTACATAACATAAAAACATGTCATCTTCTCAAAATTACCAAACCAGTGTACAACAAACAGCCCATGAAATTCTTATTAAGTCTTTCAAAAAAGAATCTTTTGAAGAAGAAACAATAAGAAACTCATGTGGAATGCTTACATCTCTACTTCTTACAGATCTAAGGAAAAACGGCAAAACCATGATTGATATGGTTGAAATTCCGGAATCAATTGAATGAAACATAGCTCTACAACGTCTAGCGGATCAAATCGAACTAAACGACGACATTTCCAAGAAGATGAAAGGCCTTACTGATAATATTATTTCCATCAGCAAGGAAAGGAAGCAGCGTCGTGAAGAAATTATCAAGAATCATCAATAGTAACTCTAATTTGTCACAGCAATGTAATTTTGGATTAAAAATCCTTGAAAAATGTAAATCTTATTTATCTATATATACATATGTATGCTGTTTATGTTATATTGAATTTTAAACTAACATAGAGCAAATCAAACAGAAATTAAATAGATGATGAAAACATTTATTTCACAAAACACAATTTATAAATAAACACTAATAACTTTTACATTCCTCATACTTAAGTTAGTTTATTATTATTTTTTAATCAATACAAATATGTATATATTAATTTTTGATAAATAAACATAACTAAAAAATATATTTTATAGAAATCAAAATTCTTCAAAAATACATATTTTCTAGCAAGTTACAATTCCTATAATACATATTTTCTAGCAATAAAAATTGTTAAAAAAATCATCATTGTTAAAAATTGTAATAATCATTTTTATTCACAATGTATTACGTTTTAGATTATTAGTATTACCATTATAATTAGTTTCAACGTCCTAATAATAAAGTTTCATATACAAACCTATTCTAATTTAAAATTAATAAAATATTTGATGACTTGTGAACAAATGTTGATAAACAACTGTGATCAATTACAATTATCAACTAAAGAATAACATAATCACATTTTTAAAACAAACTTTGTAATGAATATACAAACCTATCCTAATTTAAACTTTATTCAACGTCTTAATAATAAAGTTTCATATACAAACCTATTCTAATTTAAAATTAATAAAATATTTGATGACTTGTGAACAGATGTTGACAAACAACCGTGATCAATTACAATTATCAACTGAAGAATAATATAACCACATTTTTAAAACAAACTTTGTAATGAATATCTAACGAAATAACTATAACTTTAAATTAAAGCAGTCTTTTCAAATTCATAATTAGAAACAGTCCCTAGAGCCGTAAAAGTCTTTGCTGCCCAATGCACAGATGAACGATTAGATGCAACCTGACAGAAAATACACCAACAATTAATGCTAAATGTACTTATTTTTACTATTCTTTAACAACAAAAAAGTTTACCATAAAAATTCTTAAAAATGAAGACATATATTTTAAATATATAAAAATTCTACAAAAATATTAGCGTATATAAAATATGTAATTATAGTTTTTATTGACGAAATATTATGTTTTAAATAAAAAATATTTGCATGACAAACTTTTTTAAGAAATAACATGAATTGTACCGACTGTAAGTAATATTTTAAAGAAACTAAAGTATTACATAGTGAATAAAAATTTCTTATTTGAATTTTGAAACATATTCTAAGTACATGCTATACAATATTTGATCACTTGTAATGAATATCTAACGAAATAACTATAAATTTAAATCAGTCTTTTGAAATTCATAATTACAAACAGTCGTCACAGCCCTAAAACTCTTTGATTGCCACTGTACAATTAAACAACTAAAACTATTGTTCTAACAAATGATTTGAAGTCTTTTATTGTTCCTATAATTTTAAAAATTTAACATACATTTTATTTTATAACAATAAAAATTCTACAAAACATGTAATTATAGTTTTTATTATTGATAACTTATTATATTTTAAATTAAAAATATTTCCATGACAAACATTTTAAAAAAAATGAAGTCAAGTTTAATAATTGTAACAAATATTTTAAGTAATAACTATCACAAAATTTAATATTCAATTATTATAAAATACTCGAGACACTATTGTTTTAACAGATATTGCGTAACAGATGTTATAACAGATGAAATTAAAATAACATTACATCCACTGACAAAACATATGTTAAACAACAGCTGTTAACAAAAATATATTCATTCAACTGAAAAAACTAAACAAACATCTGAATACGTTAACAATAAATTCTAAGTTTTGAATCTAGCAGTCTTCTTTTTCAATCTTTTGCTTGTACAAGTTTGGTCAGCAACATTTGCATTAACAAAATCTCCAACACTTCTTTTTCCATTAGAACTTGTGGGAGTATCCACAACGGCATCAACACATACAACATCCTTCAAACAAATAACGAAAAAACTAATAAAATGCTACATGACAATACAATTTCTAGAAAAAAGTTAGACATAAATGCAGAAAGGTATAAATACCTTAGGAGTAACTTCAAACCCAACTTGCGATGATTCTGAAAGGTTAACAGATTTATTTTCACAAACTTCCTGAGTGACCTAAAAAGTGGTCATATACAAATAAACATAACAGATTTGAAAATTTACAGAATATAAATGCTTGTTACAAAATAATTAGAATAAATAACTCGACAGAACTATCGTGTACATTCTCATGTCCGTCGACCAACTCTTCAATTATAATAGCATCATCACAAATCTTGACGACAGTATACACATGATAGTCATTTGGTAAGATTGTAATCAGAAACATCAATCTTGAAGGAAAGTTTCTTTTCAAGTATTCGGGACAACTCATGCGGCAAACTTTTTGTGTCGCCTTCCTTCAACTGCCTTTCTCTGATATCACATGCAGCAACTCCAATGACCTTCATAACATCTTTATCGAACATGACAAATGATACACTACCGGATTCATCTTGCACCCTTATCTGCAACTTGAACCTAAAACAAAAAAACATAATTTATCTAAAAAACTGCATGAAATGAAATAAAAATTCTGAAACAAAAAATGTGTATACATTTACTGCTTTACATACTTTGTGGTAACGGAAGTACATTCACACTGGCATTTTCGATAAACCAACGCAGTAGCAGGCAATTTGAGAACCGCTTCAGAAACTTTTTTAGCATTTTGCAAATAGTCTGACTTGCTTAAAACTTACTTGTTACACTTCCGGCAGGCAGCATAAAACCAACCATAGCTTTCTTCAACACTTTTAATGGTCGCAACCACAACATAAGACATCGACTGCAAAAACAGTATATATGTATGCAACATTAGTAGTTTTAAAGAATACAAACATATAATAAACTAAAGACATATAAAAGGTACGAATAAAATATTGAAACCTCTTGAATATCAATGAGCTCATCAACACGCTTCTTCTGTGTTCCAACTATGAATTCCTGACGGGTTGGATAAACAGTCTGGGACAAAAGAATAGTTTGAGAAGTACAACCAGACTCTTGTTCTTGTTTCAACATCAAGCTACATAAAAACAAAAACAATTAAATCTGTTAGCTAAAAGAAACATAAATGTAAACTTTCGTATAGAAATATAAATAAATTAAATAGCACCCCGTCTTTAGGTCAGACACCTCATCTATAAGTTGATTGAGAAAGAGGCGAGATCCACACTTATCGGTTTGAACTGTAATTGTGTAACATCCCAAAAATTCGCTAGATAAATATTTAAACAAAACGATTATCCGAATGTTTATTGAATGGATCTAGTGTCGGGTTTTTTTGTCATATGTCTTTATTTAAATAGGTTGATAAGGGAATTCAATACCTATCTTGGTTTAAAGAATTAGAGGGGCTCGTTTTGTTATTGATTAAAGATATAATATTGACTTTGGGTTCTATATGGTTATACTCTATTGTGAAAGGGCCTCTAAGTGAATTTTATTGTTCTAAAAACAAATTATGGCCAAACGCTAGATGCTATATAGTTCATGCGGCTGTTCACAAAAAAAAGGGAGATCGAAGAGGGAGTTCACAATGGCAACGGTGGTGGTTCAATCGGTTGCTATCAAGCGATTTGCAGGGAGACAAAGGATGCTTCGGTGTGTGTTTTCCAAGACATGATTGGAATGAAAAACATAAACATGATCGAGTGCTTTGTTAATAACCCACAAAGTAATATCGGATTCAATTATTGTGTTGATAACCCACATGATAGTTGGAATCGTGGATTCAAGGAGAGGAAGGGAGGGCCGTGAGTTTCATGCAAGCCAAGGAGTATGATATGCGCAAGATTGAAGAATGGGAGAGCTTCCGGTTCATATGGTTAGTCCTATCTCTTGAAATCGTGATTTTATCAAGGTTTGGAACGTGCTTCATGATTGTCTCGTGTGCATGGCTAACGAATCTCAAAGCTGGAGACCCGTAGCCCTAGTTGGCATTAGGTCGAACTCCAAGGTATGTGTTTGGTATTTGCATATTCTTGGTTGTTACGAGATGATTCGGTATGTTCTTGGGGCTGTTTGATTGTTCACCGTGTATGAAAGGTACGATCACAGTGAAGGAATTGGCCGTCTTGAGAAGCTTCGACTAGGGTTCTTTCGTGTCGTGAGTTACACGGGCGTACGAAACTAGTTGGGTTCTAAAGTTCTGGTTTGAACTCGGGTGGTTCGGGATGGATTAAGGTGTTGTACGGGGTAATAGTCGCATGTGGTGGTGATACATGGTGCCTTCATTCTCACATGAAGGTGACTATGTTTATTAGCCATGGAAGGTTTTAGATAGGATGTTGATGATGACGCATGGTTGGAGCAGAGACTTGCCTTTTAAGTTTTGGCAAGAATTGCATGATAATGAGCATATATTTATTATATATACATAAAATTACATGTACATGGTGTGCATTAATTTTATTAGATTAGTTTTGTAGGCAATGTGGTTAGAACTTTGATGGGCTCGCATGGCAAAACATAATGGTTTAGATCGTGGGTCCTTCAAAGGCGATGGTTTGGAAACTCAGTCAGGGACGCATTGCTTATAGATTTGTTTTTAACCACGGGTTATTTGGTTTACAAGTTGCATGAGATGAGATACGGCTCCAGCGGTTTATGTTGTGAATTTAGAAGCTTCGCGACCTGTGAGTTCTTGCGCCCACGCTTTTAGTTATTGTTTTTCTAAATATTTTGGGCTGACGTGCATGCTAAACCAATAAGATTATTTTACGAAGTCACAAAATATTTTTTTACGAAGTTATAAATATTTTGTGAACGAACAAAATCCATGTTAACTCGTACATATTATTTTGGTATGAAACGTGAGTAGGCGGAATGCGTCTAATGTCTTATTATATGGCTTGAGTTATATGTGTTATTATTTATATAAATAGACTGTGTGACGGTTACATGATTTTATAACTAAGCTATGACAGGAAGTGGGATATGCCTGATCTGATTTATGGTATTAGTTTTGTGTCATGGTTGTCACATGGTTTATGTTATACGTGTTTTTATATATAATAGACTATGTTGAGAGCTACTTGATATGTCGAACTGGGCTATGACAGAAGTGGGATATGCCTGCTCTGATCTCTGGTCTTGGTTTTGAGTCAGGATTGTTACATAGTTCATATTATATGTATTTTTATAAACTAAGCTATGAAAGAAATGGGATATGCCTGCTTTGATATCTAGCTTTGGTTTGAATTATATTATGTGTATTTTTATAAACTGAGCTATGACAGAAGTGGGAAGTGCCTGCTTTAATCTCTAGCTTTAGTTTGCTTAAATAGACTGGATTGTTCTTTGTGTTGAAAAGCGAGTTTCGCTTATTATAATATTTGTTAATTGAAGTTTTGAGATAAATAGGCAGATTTCACCAACCCTAGACTTTGATTTTTATTTGAGGGAAAACAAATTAGCGGATTGCGCTTATTGTTAACTTTGAGGTCGAGGTATTTTGTTAATTCTTATTTTGACAAATTACTTGTTTATAGAAATTTATAAAACTTGAACTCACTCAGCGTAGCTGACTTTTGCATACACGTTAGATTGATTTCAGGTCAGAAAATTGGACAAACGACTGCTTGGCGATGCAAGAAGCTACCTGGCAATTGAAGGCATTTCTAGTGGAAGACAACTTTTGTTTACACTTGAAGTATGCGTGGATGTTATTCTTTGAATTTCTATGTTCAATACATGGAAGGTAGAAACCTAGTGTGACGTGTTGGGAAACGTTTAAAACATTGTAGTGGCATAGACAACTGATCGCACTTGATCAACGTTGCTGGTGGTCTATTTTTACTTTTCTTTTCTGAGTTGTAACCTAAAATGATCATATGAATGTTCTATCTTGTGTAGGAGTAAGTGGAATGGAATAGGAGTAGAAGGCTATTCATCTGCACTTGTAGTTATTACATTCTTAGCAGGTTATCCTTAAAACATCACATTTGGTAGTTCCTTATCCAAGAGGATTCGAGGACGAATCCTATTATAAGGAGGGTAGACTTGTAACATCCCAAAAATTTGCTAGATAAATATTTAAACGAAACGATTATCCGAATGTTTATTGAATGGATCTAGTGTCGGCAATTTGAGAATCGCTTCAGAAACTTCTTTAGCATTTTGCAAATAGTCTGACTTGCTTAAAACTTACTTGTTACACTTCCGGCAGGTAGCATAAAACCAACCATAACTTTCTTCAACACTTTTTATAGTCGCAACCACAACATAAGACATCGACTGCAAAAACAGTATATATGTATGCAACATTAGTAGTTTTAAAGAATACAAACATATAATAAACTAAAGACATATAAAAGGTACGAATAAAATATTGAAACCCCTTGAATATCAATGAGCTCATCAACACGCTTCTTCTGTGTTCCAACTATGAATTCCTGACGGGTTGGATAAACAGTCTGGGACGAAAGAATAGTTTGAGAAGTACAACCAGACTCTTGTTCTTGTTTCAACATCAAGCTACATAAAAACAAAAACAATTTCGTATAGAAATATAAATAAATTAAATAGCACCCCGTCTTTAGGTCAGACACCTCATCTATAAGTTGATTGAGAAAGAGGCGAGATCCACACTTATTGGTTTGAACTGTAATTGTAGGGACAAAAAGGATTGAAGAAACCACTTTTGTTAACTTAGTCCAAATCATATTTCTGCTAAATATTCTAAGTATAGAACTGCTGAAGAGTAAAGATAGAAGTACTAAAGAAGAACAAGTCAAAGTGCTGAAGAGTAAAAGCATCAGAAGTTCTGAAGTCTAACCAGGCAGTTCACTGAAGAACTACTGAAGACAAACTACTCATCAGTAGTTTGTCACTCATCAGTACTTGCTAACAGAAGCTTCTAACCGACCCATTATCTTTAGTAGTTAGTATTATATTGTTTTGTTAAAGTCTTTGAATAAGTTCCCATGCTACAGCCTGTTATATGCATTATCTTAGTATATTATAATCTTTTGTTTACTTAGTACAACAGTTTGTATTCGTCTATAAATAGATGGGTTAATCCCACTATTTTAGACACTTGATTTTAATTGAATTCCTTCAAAGCTTTTATAACTTATAATCCATTTCCACATCTGAGAATCTTTCAATACTTGCATTTACTGCTTTATACTTTGAACTGTTTAGATTCTCATTAACTGCAATAGTAAAGGGGGAGTAATAACTCCTGTAAAAGTGATACTTTAACTTAGAACACTTATTACTCCGCTATGCAAATTACTTTGATAAACTTATAACACATAAGTGTTCTTATACTTAAACTGCTATAAAGAGACCACTGATCCAACAATTGGTATCAGTGCACTGGTTTATCTAATCTAATATCAATCTAACAAATTGAGAATCAGACACAGGCACTTATTGATATCCAATAAAGGATAAAAGTTCACTTTATTATACATCCATCACTTTAAGAAAGTATTGACAAACCAAACTTCTTAAAAATGGACCCTTACAATACTGGATCTGCCAATAAAACTCCTATGCTAGTCAGAAATGAATATAACATCTGGCAAAGAAGGTTGGCACACACCATATCTCAGACCAATACTGGATGTTGGAGGTCTGTTATTTTTGGACCTCACAAACCAGTAATAGCTGATCCAGAATCTAAAATTGAAAGACCAAAAGACCCTAAAGACTACATTGAAGAAGATTTCCAAAAATTTGAGCTAGATGCAAAAGCTTTCTCTATGTTGGCTATGGCTCTCCCAAATGAAATTTATGCTGGACTTTTACATTGTGAAAGTGCCAAAGAGCAATGGGATAGCCTTAAAGAACAGTTTGGAGGAACTGATGAGGTGATAGCCAACACCAGAGAAATCCTAGCCCAACAATATGAAACTTTTACTCAGGTAGATGGTGAAACATTAACCCAACAGTTTGAATGATTTTCATCACTCATCTCTGAGTTAAAACTAAATGGTCAGACCTATACAAATGCATCTATGTTACATAGATTTTTAAGGTCTTTACCTGCAAAATGGGAAACTTACTCTATAGTCCTCAGAACAAGTTTAGATTTTAATACCTGAATCTTAACAAGGTTACATGGTAAATTGTTAACTTTTAAAAGATAAATAAACCAAAAGAAAAAGTTACATGAATCTGGTAAAACTGCTGATGACTATACTCCAGGTAGCACAGCCTTATTGGGACAGGACTCACCATCTTGTTCTACTAATTTTGGATCTTTTGACCACATTGACATAACAGCTGGGATCTCATCAGAAAGATCCTTCCCAGCTTATGACAATGAAGACCTAAGTCAAACTTCTGATAACATGTGTTTTATCATGGATGACTTAGAGGAAATGGATATTTTACACCAACTGGCCATGCTTAAAATAAAAACAGACAAGTTTTATAAAAGGTTAGGAAGGAAATTTCCAGGACTAAAAAACTCAACAAAAGTTGGTTTTGACAAATCTAAACTGAGATGTCACAAGTGTCAAAAGTTGGGACACTTTGCTAGAGAGTGTAGAAGCTCTAGCTTTAACCAACCCATGTCTGGAAATCAATTTGACCCCAATTATAATAGGAATAATGGAACTCAAGGGAGTGCTCATTTTGTACAGGCACAAGCTCCACAAATCCAATATGTGCCTCAAATACAATATGTCCAAATGCCTGCTCAACAACAGGGCCAGCAACAAATGCCTCCTGTTCCAGCTGCTCAACTTCTTCCACAAACTCAACAACCCACACAACAAAGCTTATTTACTTCAGGGTATGTTGACTGGAGCAGTCTTCCTTTTGATACATCTGAATGCAGTCCAGATGCAGACAATAAAGTCTATGATATCAACTGGGGAGAACATGATAATGGCAGAAAGAATTTTACCTTAATGGCCTTTGAGGGATACTCCTCTAATTCTGCTCTATCTCTGGTATCACAACAATCTCTTTTAAAGCTTTGTTCAAATTCTTGCAAAGAATCTTTTGCTTTAATTAGAGAAACCAATGTGCATTTACAAGGCAAAGCAAATGATATGGAAAGAAAATACACACAGATGAAGTGTGATTTAGAAAGAAAACTTGATTCTAAAAATAAGGAAATTTTTAAATTAACAAACAATTCCATTGAAATCCAGGCACAAATTAAAAGCATGATAGACAATATAGGTAATGTCAGAAATGAGCTTGCTGACACCAAGGTTGACTGTGAAAAATGGGTTGAGTCTTGTAAGGGATACCAAATGCTGCTTAACAAGCAAACTGCATCAAATGTTAAGTTTGGCATAGGGTATACCCATACTGAATCACCAACTGTCTTTACCCACAAAACTGATAATGATGGGAATAAATTGGTTCAAACTTCTGAAAAGGAAGAGTGCACGTCTTTCCATCAGAACTTTCTCAAAAATGAAAGTTCTGCAGAAGTTAAAACAACTGACAATAAGCCATCAGTAGTTTCATCTACATCAGGAGTTGAGAACCTGAAAACTACTGATGACTTATTTAAAAATACTGATGATGTCTGTAACTTGCGTTCCAAATCTCTTACTGAATCTAAAAAGAAAGAGAAGGCAAAAGCATGTGAAATATGTGGTCTGTTTAGCCACATAACTGAATTTTGCAGATATAGAAATGGAAATCAGATTTCACTGAAAAAGAAACAACTGGTTGTGGGACAACAAATAAGACAAGATTTTAAAAATACTTTCTTTCCCAACAAACAACAACCAATCAAAACCTTTTCTAAGAAAAAGACTAAATCTCAATACAAGCCTTTTTCTCAAAATTCATCTTCAGAAGTTAGACCTAACCCATCAGTAGGTTCACAAACTACTGAGGTGAAGGATTTTATAAATTTGGTTAAACTTCTGATGACCAAAGTTGATGGTGGTCACCAAAAGGATGCCACCATTGTCCCTAATGAAAAATCCATTGCCAAAAAGACATGGATTTCAAAAATTGGTTCTCAACAAACTGTACCTATTCTCAATAACAAACCCAAAGCCAAATTGGGTTCCCAAATCTAACTAATTTGCTATTTTGTGCAGAGGTTCTCCAGAGGTTTGAATAGCATTTGGTATGTTGATAGTGGAGGCTCAATGCACATGACTGGATGTAGATAACTGATAAACTATTTTATCAGTCAAAGAGAAGGATCTATGTCCTTTGGGAACAATGACAAGGGATATGTCTAGGATATGGCAATGTATAATCAGGCAAAATGCAGTTTGACAAGGTCAATCTGGTTGAAAACCTTGAGTACAACTTGCTGAGTGTCTCATAAATGTGTGACAAAGGATATTCTTCATTCTTCACCAAGACAGCATGCAATATCATGTCACCAGAAGGCCAGAAGTTGATAGAGAAGATTATTGAAGATCATACTTTGCTGATTGCCAAAAGGTGTGGCAATGTCCATGCAGTGGACATTGAGAAAGACAAAGTACTGAACAACACTGCATATTTCTTCTCAAAGGCATCAACTTCAGAAACTGAACTCTGGCACAGGAGACTAGGCCATGTGAACTTTAACACCATAAATAAAGTCACAAAAATGGGCTTGGTCAGACGTCTACCTTTGAAGGAATTCCAGTGCAAAGAACACTGTGTTTCCTGTCTTAAAGGTAAACAACATAAGTCCTCTTATAAGTCTATTGAAGAATAAAAAACAAAGTGCATGTCTTCAACTACTCCATATGGAATTATTTGGACCAGTCAAGATCATGAGCCTTGGTAAGAAGAAGTACTGCTTGGTCATCATTGATGACTACTCAAGATTTACATGGGTCTTCTTCTTATATTCCAAGGGTGAGGCAGCTTAAATAATCAAGTTCTTCATTCTACAAGTAGAGAAGCAATATTCTCTCTCTGTCAAAGTCATCAGGAGTGACAATGGGACAGAGTTCAGGAACAAAACTCTGGATGAATTCTGTTTGTCTAAAGGGATTGTTAGACAATTCAACCTTCCCAGAACTCCTGAACAAAATGGTGTGGTAGGAAGGAAAAACAGAACATTGATTGAAGCAGCAAGAACCATGTTAGCTGATTCAGGCCTACCTTTGTATTTTTGGGCTGAAACAGTCAACACAACTTGTTATGTTCAGAATAGAGTTCTTATCAACAAGAGGCATACCAAGACTACCTATTATGGTTATCAAGGGTTTGATGATGATGGTCCCACATCATGGACTCCAAACACAGTCATTAAATCAACTTTCAAACCTTCAGAAGTTTCACAAGGTTCTACTTCAACAACTGCTGATAAACATTTTGAAACTACTGATTCAGCTCCAAAAACTCCTGAACCTCAACAAACAGCTGAACCAGATATTATCAACCTCGGTGGTTTATTTGAAGAAATTCCAGAGCCATCCTCAAGTACAGGTCTACAACAACTGATTGAACACAAGGATTATCCATTGGAACAAATCATGGGTGATATTGCATCAGGGGTGCTTACTAGAAACCAGCTTTCCAACTTTTGCTTTTTCTCAGCATTCATTTCTCAGTTGGAACCAAAGAAGTATCAAGAAGCCCTCAAAGATAACAATTGGGTTCAAGCTATGCAAGATGAGCTGCTTCAATTCAAGAAGCAACAGGTTTGGGAAATCTGTCCCTTACCTCCAAACAAGCAACCAATTGGCACTAGATGGGTCTTTGGAAACAAACAAGATGAAGCTGGTATGATCATCAAGAACAAGGCAAGATTGGTGGTACAAGGTTATTCTCAAGAAGTAGGAATTGACTATGATGAAACCTTTCCACCAGTTGCAAGAGTTGAAGCTATCAGGTTATTTTTAGCTTATGCAATTTCCAACAATATAAAAGTTTTTCAAATGGATGTCAAAAGTGAATTTTTCTATGGAAAAATAAAAGAGGAGGTGTATGTCTGTCAGACACCAGGCTTTGAGGATCCTTCTCATCCTTAGTGGGTGTACAAGCTTGACAAAGCTCTTTATAGGCTAAAACAGGCTCCAAGAGCCTGGTATGAAACACTATCCAACTTTTTACTTAAAAATCACTTCACTAGAGGCTCCATTGATAAAACACTTTTAATAAAACATGTTGGAAATCATGTCTTACTTGTTCAAATTTATGTTGATGCTATCATTTTTGGTTCAACAAATACAAAATTGTGTGATGAATTTAAGAAACTCATGCAATTAAAATTTGAAATGAGTACAATGGGAGAATTGCAATACTTTTTAGGACTGCAAATCAAGCAACAAACAAATGGAACATTTATACATCAATCAAAATATGTTAAAGAACTATTAAAAAAATTTTCTTTACAAGACTGTAAATCATGTTCCACTCCCATGACACCAACCACACAAGTTGAACCAGATGATCAAGGAAAACAGGTTGATCAAACCATGTATAGATGTATGATAGGTTCTCTGTTATATTTAACTGCTTCTAGACCAGATATTATGTTTTCAACTTGTGTCTGTGCTAGATATCAATCTGCACCAAGAGAATCACACCTAACTGCTGTAAAAAGAATCTTCAGATATCTGAAAGGAAGTCCTACTTTAGGAATTTGGTATCCTGCTTCAAGCAATACCAAGTTAACTGCTTTTTCAGATAGTGACTATGCAGGGTGTAAAATGTCAAGAAAATCAACATCTGGTGGTTGTAAATTCTTGGGAAACTGTCTGGTGTCCTGGCAATCAAAGAAACAAACATCTGTGGCAACTTCAACAGCTGAAGCTGAATACATTGCTGCTGCAAGCTGCACATCACAGATCCAATGGCTCCAATATCAACTTCTTGATTATGGAATCAAAGAGACCAAGACTCCACTCTTAGTAGACAGTAAATCTGCCATTAGCATCATTCAAAATCCTGTTCAGTTCTCAAAGACTAAACATATTGAAATCAGGTATCATTTCATAAGAGATTGCTATGAAAAAGGCAAGATTTAGGTGAAACATGTCACAACTGCTAATCAAATAACTGATGTATTCACCAAACCCCTTGATTCAACAACATTTCAGAGGTTAGTATCCATGCTTGGGATGCTAAATTTTGAGTAAAGTCTGTAAGTGTTTTCACTTTTTTCTTCTGCACATATTTTTACTTTCACTTATATATTTACTGATTTGTCACAAAACCTCTGATGAATAAATGAGAGAGAAACTACTGATGTTTTGAGAAACATTAAAAATGGAAATTTTCAGAAAAAAAATAACCACTGATAAGTATCAGGAGTTATTAAAGTGTTTTGAAAGTCATTCTCATCAGCTGTTAAAACTACTGATGAAGAACTCTGTTTCATCAGCAGTTTCATTAAAAAGGGTAAAACAGACATTTCACTCATCAGAAGTTTGACCTAGTCGGTTAAAAACTTCTGATAAATACCTTTTTCAAACACTTATCCATTCAAAAAGCAAAATTCCCTCTTTCTCTCTCAAAGCAAAGTCAAAACCCCTTCTTTAACCTAAAATTCACTATTCGATCAAAAGAAACCATGGCTCTTGTTTTAAAACAGGGACATAATCAACGAGGCTACTTCGAGAAAGATGAAGCCTGGTCCCAATACGACGAAATCATTGATTTGGTCGTTAAATCCCAATACTACACAGCCTTCACCGTTGATCCTCCTATTCACATACAAACTCTCAACGAGTTCTGGGCTAATGCTGAGTCGGTGACTGTGAACAACAAAGTGATTCCCTCAAATCAACAATCCAAGGGAAGCATACGACAATCACACAGGAGTCTCTGGGAATAAGGCTAGGCCTAAATGATGCTGATGCTCCTGAGCATGTTCCCACTGCTGATATCCATCTAACCATGACTGAGTGTGGTTACCAAGGTACTTTGTCACATGCAACAGTTTATAAAAAATATTTTGATCCACAATATAAACTGTTATTTCATTATATTATCATGTGTCTTAGTCCTAAAACTGGATCATATGATCAGATGCCTTCAACTTTTCTACCAATATTTCATTCAATCATAAATGAAACAACTTTTAAGGCATCTTCACTTTTCTTTAATGAGTTGGTGTTGCATCACGAAAACACTAAAAAGAAGTTTTTGTTGTATCCAAGATTTGTTATGCAATGCATAATAAAGGAACTTGGTGAAGGAGTACTTGTGCGGGAGTCAAAAACTTTAAATCCTCTAACTTCACAAGTATTCTCTAGGCATAACAAACCGGCACTTTTTCCAGAAGATGACCTAGGGGAACAAGAAACAGTCCCCAAGGAACCCACATCTTCCAAACCCAAAACAAAGAAAACCAAGAAAGCCAACAAACCAAAACAGCAAAAACAAAAACCCACCAACCCAAAGAAAAAGGTAGTTCAGGAAGATGAGATACCTGAAACTACTGATGTGCAATATGCACTTCCTAAGGATGTGGCTGAAACATCCTCTCAGTTCACTCCATCTCAACCACCCTAAAGAAAGCTCATAACTGTTTTATTTCATAGGAAGAGACTTAGGAAAGCCATAACTACTGATCCTTCCTTTGAAACTACTGATCCCTTACCCACATCTACTGAACCAGAAACATCCTACTCCACAATAGAAATTACCAAACTTCTCTCAGGGCTAAAAGAAAAAGTCCCATCCAAACATGTCACTCCCCAACAAACACATCAAACAGGTGAGATGCCTTCAGAAGTTGACATGGATGTGGACATCTTTAGCCCTATCCAAAGAGATGAGGATGAACCAAGGTTTCTAAGTCCAAACTTAGATACTTTAGGAACATTTGAGACTGCTTCTACTCATTTACCACCCAGTGGTGGACCTGAGGACAGAAGTAACATTGCTAAGACCTCGAGTGTGGTAACTACTGATGAAGGCTTTATGCCTGAAGTAGGAAAACCTCAGTACCAAGACAAAGAGGTTCATGAGAAAACTAGTTTGGGTCTAGCTCATGATTTAACTGATACTGCTCTCATTGAGGACACTATCAGGGATTCAGATGATTCCATTAGTTTGGATGATGATTCACATACTCCACAACATGAATTGATGGATGATATTGAAGGTCCTGAATCTAATGTCTCTAAGCTCAAAGAGCTGGTCACAAAAGATCAGGTTAAAGACCACTTAAACCCTGATTCCCCTAAAGTGGCATCTTCAGTTCACTCTGAAGATCACCCAAAAACACCCCCTTCACTACAGAAGCCTACCTAATTCTCTGGGATATCAAGCATAGACTGGAACAACCTATGCAACCTAGATGGTCCCCTGTACCAGATGATGTCTAACCTTATTGCTGAACAACTCAAAACTTTCATAATTGCTTGGGAGTTGAAGACTAACACACAATTTGAGTTGATAAACAAACAACTTGCAGAGCTGAACAAGAAGATAGATGACAACTCAAGACAGCTTGCAACATTATCTGCTATAACTTCTCAAACTTTAAGGCATCCAGACGTGGATGAAGCCAAAAAGGGGGAGAAGATTAAGGAACCAGAAGAAGTGTCTTTGGAAGCAAAAGAGATGTCAAAAAGAAAAGGAAAAGAGATACTTCAAACTACTGATCAATCCCAAGGCCATATAGAAGAAACTACTGATGAACACTATCAAACTGCTGAAGACAATCCTTTAGTAGTTGTGACTACCAGCAAACCTTCAGAAGTTATATCTTCCAAGACTGATCAAGGACAGTCTTCCAAGGCACCTAAACAAATTCCAAGGCCTGCACCTATAACAACAACAACCATTTTAAACCTTACTCCCATCTCTATGTCAAAAGAATTATTGGAGCAGAGTTTAAAAGAGGCACTAAAGAAGGCAAGGAAGATGAAGTATGGAACAGCCTGGAAGCAAGGGATGATCTCAGTTATGATGAAAAACTTGTCAGGTATCAAGCCAAACTTGATGAGTTAGAAGCTGAAGAAAGACCTAAAGAAGCTGTTGCTGAGGAAGATAAAAGATAGCAACTATTCTGATGATTACAAAGAACACTAAAGCTAAGAAGGCTTCTCTAAATAGGCTCTCTACTGAAGAATTGATGAGAAGAGCACAACTTGTAGCTGACAGGTTGGCAACAGAGAAAGACAGAAAGGCAAAGAGAGCTGAAATTATGGATGAATTGGTAGCTAATGGATTTGGTCCAAAAACATCAGTGTCGAGATGGAAGGAAGATACTCTTTATGACACTTATAAAAGATTCAAGGCAAACAAGGCTACTAATCCTGAGAAGTTCAAAACTTCTGAAGTTCCACAAACTTCAGTTGTCAAAAGATCTTCTGGTGCACTGCAAAGGCCAGCTACCAGAAAGAAGCAAAAGGAAATAGTCAAGTCTGACTTTAAAATGGTGCTACTGGAAGGGAACACAGTGGTACATGGAGACTTCGATGTAGAAGAAAAGCCTCTGCTTACTCAATTCAGGGATCCTGCAACATTTGCTTACCAGTTACAACAAACAATCAAAGAACAAACACACACTAAGGTTGTCACAGAACATCACCTACCAAACTTTGTTGTCCCTAGTGCTGTGAATACAGAAGAAAGCAGGGACTCCCACCTGAAGGTCACTGAAATAGAAGATATTCCTAAATCAGGATCAACCCAGGAGACTAGCTTGGTCTCCTACACCTCAGACTTTGACAGGTCTAAGGTAAACATAGTCGAATGGTCATTCACTGATTCCAACTAAGTGAAAGTGACAAGAAGAGATCGTTCAAGCAAGGTCTATATAAACTCCAAAGAGCTGAGCATATTTTCAACAAAAGACCTTCTCACTACACAACATCTTAAGCCTGAACAAGGATCTCTCACAGAGCAACAACAACATCAGCTGAGTGTCTCCATGACTTAAGAAATCTGGAGAATACTGGAAGCTAGAAAGAATGAAGGTAAATAAAGATTTGGATATGGTTTTAGCTTCATCAATCCAGGGGGAGATTGTAGGGACAAAAAGGATTGAAGAAACCACTTTTGTTACCTTAGTCCAAATCATATTTCTGCTAAATATTCTAAGTATAGAACTGCTGAAGAGTAAAGATAGAAGTACTGAAGAAGAACAAGTCAAAGTGCTGAAGAGTAAAAGCATCAGAAGTTCTGGAGTCTAACCAGATAGTTCACTGAAGAACTACTCAAGACAAACTACTCATCAGTAGTTTGTCACTCATCAGTACTTGCTGACAGAAGCTTCTAACCGACCCATTATCTTCAGTAGTTAGTATTATATTGTTTTGTTAAAGTGTTTGAACAAGTTCCCATGCTACAGTCTGTTGTATGCATTATCTTAGTATATTATAATCTTTTGTTTACTTAGTACAACAGTTTTTATTCGTCTATAAATAGATGGGTTAATCCCACTATTTTAGACACTTGATTTTAATTGAATTCCTTCAAAGATTTTATAACTTATAATCCATTTCCACATCTGAGAATCTTTCAATACTTGCATTTACTTCTTTATACTCTGAATTGTTTAGATTCTCATTAACATGCAACAGTAAGAAGGGGGAGGGGGGTAATAACTCCTGTAAAAGTGATACTTTAACTTAGATTACTTATTACTCTGCTGTGCAAATTACTTTGATAAACTTATAACACATAAGTGTTCTTATACTTAAACTGCTATAAAGAGACCACTGATCCAACAATTGGTATCAGAGCACTGGTTTATCTGATCAAATATCAATCTAACAAATTGAGAATCAGACACAGGCTCTTATTGATATCCAATAAAGGATAAAAGTTCAATTTATTATACATCCATCACTTTAAGAAAGTATTGACAAACCAAACTTCTTAAAAATGGACCCTTACAATACTGGATCTGCCAATAAACCTCCTATGATAGTCAGAAATGGATATAACATCTGGCAAAGAAGGTTGGCACACATCATATCTCAGACCAATACTGGATGTTAGAGGTCTATTATTTTTAGACCTCACAAACCAGTAATAGCTGATCCATAATCTAAAATTGAAAGACCAAAAGACCCTAAAGACTACACTGAAGAAGATTTCCAAAAATTTGAGCTAGATGCAAAAGCTTTCTCTATGTTGGCTATGGCTCTCCCAAATGAAATTTATGCTGGACTTTTACATTGTGAAAGTGCCAAAGAGCTATGGGATAGCCTTAAAGAACAGTTTGGAGGAACTGATGAGGTGATAGCCAACACCAGAGAAATCCTAGCCCTACAATATGAAACTTTTACTCATGTAGATGGTGAAACATTAACCCAACAGTTTGAAAGATTTTCATCACTCATCTATGAGTTAAAACTAAATGGTCAGACCTATACAAATGCATCTATGTTACATAGATTTTTAAGGTCTTTACCTGCAAAATGGGAAACTTACTCTATAGTCCTCAAAACATGTTCAGATTTTAATACCTTAATCTTAACAAGGTTAGATGGTAAATTGTTAACTTTTAAAAGATAAATAAACCAAAAGAAAAAGTTACAAGAATCTGGTAAACTGCTGATGACTATACTTCAGGTAGCACAGCCTTATTGGGACAGGACTCACCATCTTGTTCTACTAATTTTGGATCTTTTGACCACATTGACATAACAGCTGGGATCTCATCAGAAAGATCATTCCCAGCTTATGACAATGAAGACCTAAGTCAAACTGCTGATAACATGTGTTTTTATAATGGATGACTTAGAGGAAATGGATATTTTACACCAACTGGCCATGCTAAGTATAAAAACTGACAAGTTTTATAAAAGGTCAGGATGGAAATTTCCAGGACTAAAAAACTCAACAATAGTTGGTTTTGACAAATCTAAACTGAGATGTCACAAGTGTCAAAAGTTGGGACACTTTGCTAGAGAGTGTAGAAGCTCTAGCTTTAACCAACCCATGTCTGGATTTCAATTTGACTACAATTATAATAGGAATAATGGAACTCAAGGGAGTGCTCATTTTGTACAGGCACAAGCTCCACAAATCCAATATGTGCCTCAAATACAATATGTCCAAATGCCTGCTCAACAACAGGGCCAGCAACAAATGCCTCCTATTCCAGCTGCTCAACTTCCTCCACAAACTCAACAACCCACACAACAAAGCTTATTTACTTCAGGGTATGTTGACTGGAGCAGTCTTCCTTTTGATACATCTGAATGCAGTCCAGATGCAGACAATAAAGTCTATGATATCAACTGGGGAGAACATGATAATGGCAGAAAGAATTTTACCTTAATAGCCTTTGAGGGATACTCCTCTAATTCTGCTCTATCTCAGGTATCACAACAATCTCTTTTAAAGCTTTGTTCAAATTCTTGCAAAGAATCTTTTGCTTTAATTAGAGAAACCAATGTGCATTTACAAGGCAAAGCAAATTATATGGAAAGAAAATACACACAGATTAAGTGTGATTTAGAAAGAAAACTTGTTTCTAAAACTAAGAAAATTTCTTAATTAACAAACAATTCCATTGAAACCCAAGCACAAATTAAAAGCATGATAGACAATCTAGGTAATGTCAGAAAAGAGCTTGCTGACACCAAGCAGCACCAAATGCTGCTTAACAAGCAAACTGCGTCAAATGTTAAGTTTGGCATTGGGAATACCCATACTGAATCACCAACTGTTTTACCCACAAAACTGATAATGATGGGAATAAATTGGTTCGAACTTCTGAAAAGGAAGAGTGCACATCTTTCCATCAGAACTTTCTCAAAAATGAAAGTTCTGTAGAAGTTAAAACAACTGACAATAAGCCATCAGTAGTTTCATCTACATCAGGAGTTGAGAACCTGAAAACTACTGATGACCTATTTAAAAATACTGGTGATGTTAGTAACTTGCCTTCCAAATCTCTTATTGAATCTAAAAAGAAAGAGAAGGCAAAAGCATGTGAAATATGTGGTCTGTTTAACCACATAACTGAATTTTGCAGATATAGAAAAGGAAATCAGATTTCACTGAAAAAAGCAACAACTGGTTGTGGGAAAACAAATAAGACAAGATTTTGAAAATACTTTGTGACACCCGGGAAACTCAGGTTGATAACATTGGTTAAGTTAAAGTCTACCTTAGCGAGTCATGCGTACATTATACTTAACTGGGTCGGTTGAGTCATGTTATGGTTCGGGAGTCGTTACAACGGTCTAGAGAGTCATTAGATGTCAGTCCATAACCATGGGTACAAGGATTGACGATTCGTAGAATCGCCGGACTTTAGTAAACACACAAGTCTCGAGTCCCGGGAAATGGTGAACGAATGTGAACGTGTTTGTTTTCATGATTTATGTGTGTATAATCATTATGTGACTTGTCGGCATGTGAATACGTGTTTATATGTGTTAAAACAGTGATTACACGTGATTGCATGACATTATAGGTGATTACGCGTAATCACCTGATGCTGAAGGCGATTAGGATGCCCATGAGGGCGATTAGGGTGCTAATCGCCTATAGCTGAGGGCGATTAGGCCCTAATTGCCAATAGCAATAGGTGATTAGGAGCCCTAATCGCCTATACTGTTGCATAATCGCCTGACATGTGTTAAACGACTAGAAACGCCTATAAATACCACCCTTGACTTGTAAAACATCATTTGTGCAACCCTAGCCGTCCCATAACCTCTCCCAACCCACAAACACCCTCTGGAACACGTTTTTGCATCAAAACCCACCTTTCCAAGCCTTACACCTCATTTCCTTACAAATCTAAGGTGTGTTCTTCATCCCCAAACCTTTGTATGTTATTGTTTTGCTCCCTAAAAGTCCAGACCTGATTTCTAAGCATTTGTGTCTTTGAAAACTTATTAAAAACAGTTTCTAAACAAACCCAAACCTCTATGCATGCTATATGTGATGTATCCTTGTAAAGATAGGATTTTTATTATTGAAATATGAGTGTTCTTGTGTTATTGATGTAACACCTCGAGGTGTTACGGGTCTTGTAAACGGGTCGGATTGTACCCGACCACCCGTTATTAAAATAATAATAAATTATGTTTATTATTATAATAAACCAAGTAGTTTATGGCGACCAAACGCTCCCTATTCGGCATTTAGAATTTCAGCCAAACACCCTTGGGCAGCCTAATAACCGTTACCAAACACCCGAGTTTCAGTTATTATCCTCGTTGCCAAACACCCCTTTGTTTTATATCTCCTTTTAATCCCTCCAACCTCATATATCTCTCTCTCTCTGCATTCATACGAAACACACACACTTGTGTGTGTAAGAAAGAGAGCAGCCACACCAGTCAACCAACCGGAGAGCCATGGCGGCCGCTGCCGCTGCTCCCGGTCGCCGTCGCCGGCCGCCGTCGCCACTCGTCTTCTTCTCCGGTAAGCCTGAACCCTCTTCCTCTTCTGTCTCTGTTACCAAACAGACAACCATCCTTGAATCCTCCTCTCTTGATTCCGGTTATAACCCGATAACCCACCTAGTTCTTCCCTCTGTTTTAGTTAACCAAAGCCGGACAGTCACCGGATATGGTGACTGTCATCGTTAACCAACCAGAGAACCCATCTCCTTTGTTTCTATTAGTGACCATTAGACCTTCATTCCTCTGTTGTTGTTGTAAACCAACGACCCATCGCTCTGTTCGAGTAACCGGACAGTCACCAAACCCGGTGACTGTCATCGAATATATTAACCGAGCCCTGTTTCGATAACAAACCTACTGTCATCAGGAACTGTCATCGGGTCTGAATAACTTTCTGAAGTGAATCCCGAGACCATCTTTCTGATAGGTATTCGATGAACCAACCCATGAACCACCCGATAATCTTATAACCCACACACACATCGATGTGTGTGTGGTATTGAATTCAGTAACCGTATACCCGATTGGATTTCTCTTTATGATCTGATTTTGGTTGGTTATTGACAGTTATCATTTGATTATTGATATTGATCGGTGTGTGATGCTATTCTTTTTAACCAGGAGATTAGAGACATATGATGATGTTATTCTCAATAACCGGAGGTTCGGTTAGTCTCCGGCTTTATTCCGGTGAATATCCGGATAACAGTCCGATGTATTTCGGGTTATATGCAGAAGTACATGATATAGGTAAAGAGAATATTATAATCATCATCCAGATTAATTGTTATGTGCCTATTATACAGATTATTAACATTTCCTTGTGTTAATTGTTATGAGGTACCAATAATCGAGTGGAGGATACGAGTTTGATACCGAGTCAACTTAGTGACTCGGTCAACACCCGGAATAGAACCTGGTCCAATAGCTAGACGAGGAATATTATTAGAATTAATTGAATATATATATATAATACGGGAACGTACGGACTTGATAATAATAATAAGAGAATAATAAACATATATAAAATATATATGTTTATATATATACGATTCGATATATAAAACGTTATACTAGACTCGGGTTAATAATAATATGCTCTGCCGAACCATCATCCGGGTAAGTTCGTGTCTAGAGTTCTTTAGGTTCGTGTGCCAAGCTGTAATGGCCAGCTTTATTAGCTACGAGTGCCAAGCTGTAATGGCCAGCTAGATTTAGGATGTCCGTGTCGTGTCAATAATAAACCCCGGGTTTAGGACTATCTAATATATACCGAATTCTATATATATAAATTGTGTATATGATATATATCCTAAATATTACAATCTAACAAGTCCCACGCGTAAAACGTATTAATATATATATGACATATAATTATAATAAGAAGATTAGCAGAAGATATAACGCAAACCTGTGAGTATCGTGAACTCCCCACTTTTACTGTTTTATTAAGCGTTTTCGGGGAAATACATGTCATTTATTAGAAAACCTAGAAATGCTTTACATAATAGATTTTATAAACGAAATATAATAGAAAAGGGGATAATAGAAACGACTAGGACAGTACTGACCGGTATATCGCCATTTCCTTTCTTGTCCAAATAGAGGACAAGAACCAGTCTTACCCGAGTAGAGGGTAGGAATAATTATATTTACCACAAGCAGAGTAGTACCATCGATAGGAATGGCAACTAATAGAATATAATAGAAACAATATATTAGGTTGACATATAATCGGTATAATTTAATAGAATATAATAGCATATATTTTCCCTTTCAGAATTAGAATTGTAAAGCATGTTATAAAAGAATATTATAAATGAATTATTAATAAACGAACTGGCCATTCACTTTATAAAATACACGACCTCACCAACTTTATGTTGACAGAAACTATTTTTGGCATGTGTTCAGGTAACCCAACAGATAAGATGACGTGGATCCTGGAAGAGTCAAGACTGTTATTATCCTGAATTCCGCTGCGTAGCTCCGATAACCCGACCCGACGACCCGGCTGAGTTATTATGATGTTAACCTAGGAGTTTGGATGGTTATAGTTGTGTATGGTTGATAATAGATGTTTAGACCCGTTTGAAGGATTTTGTGGAATCTATGATATTATGATGTGTTTTGTTAATTGTTTAAGATTAGGGTTTGCTCTAGGATGATGCTAGAACAGTAGGGTATCATTGAACAACGTTGTTATGGGATGAAATCTGGATATTTGCCATTTAGGGCAAACTTTACATGTTGATGTGATGTTTACATGTTAAATATGCTATTTTGGGAAACGCTTGCATTCAGGACTGATAGAATGATGATAATTTAGGGGTTTTGCTTATAATAGGTTTATTAATGTTTTGGGTTTGATATTTGGTGTTTCCACACGTTTTGGATCTGATTTGGAGGGTTAAACACGCGAAAAATCGAAACAGAACTGCAGGGGGCGATTAGGAAGCCTAATCGCCAATGCTGAAGGTGATTAGGAGCCTAATCGCCTATAGTGAAGGCGATTAGGGGCTGAAGGTGATTACGATCCTAATCATTAGTTAGATCCTGAAATGCATGTATGATAGGCCTAATCGCCTATAAGGTGCATGAATAGGCCTAATCGCCTATAGCTATAGGCGATTGGGATCCTAAATGCCTATACTATAGGCGATTACCCCCCTAAATGCTAGTTGACTTTTTCTAATCGCATGTACTGCTGCTGTAAGTGCATTTTGGTATTCCGAGACCTAATGGGGTACCTAGGAACATGCTAGGAACCCCGTAACATGCCTAGTAACATGGTAACTCATGCTCGGACTTATTTATGCGCTAATTGAACTATATGCTAGACTTGGTGAACTTTAACACGTGTTAAGTGTTGTTTGCATATATTGTATGTTATATTGTATGAGGTTAACACGTGGGGTGTCGGGTCACCAATGGGATGTCGAGTCTTGTCCAGTATGGTCGGTTAAACAGTCAACACGTTTTCAAATGAACTTGGTTATGGTCTGGACATGTAGGGACTAGCTAACCTACGGGTTATTAGTCTAAGTACTTATATCTGTCATATGTTAGGTCGCCACTATACGGGACTAACATAGCTTACTGATTTTAATCATTTACAAGTAATGCAACCTAAGGTGAGTTCACGGCCCCATTTTCTTTGCTTTTACTTTTGGGGGAGAAAACATGCGTTGAACTATGTTTTGAGAACTGTTGTCATACTATGGGTTATTATAGGTTACTATACGATCTTTTAAAGTCCCGGGGGAAACCATGAATGTACGGGGATGCACAACGGGGGAAATGTGGATAGATCTATTGGGTCTGACAAACCCCACTCGACGGCTTGTAAGGCCGGGCGGGTGCATAATGTCTCGAACTGGTAACATTGTAGAACAGACTCGGGCTGAACATTGGTAACAGTCTAGTAATGGTTTTCCAATCGTAGTAGTAACAAAACATACACCTAGCTAGTGTACTTTGGTTGAACATATCATAGTATTGACAGGTTGAACTTGGTACACTTTTGGAACTTGGTAACTTTTATTAAAAACCTGTGAACTCACCAGCATTATGTGCTGACGTACTTTTGGCATGTTTTTCTCAGGTCGCTAAGGTAGCATCTCAGGGCTTAGGCGCACGCGTCTGCACGACGTCTAGTCTAGGTTTCATGGTTTTTGTTTGTTGAACAAACTTGGATACTTTTGGGTTTCATTTTGTAAAACAATGCTTCCGCTGTTTTGTCAAATGGTTTAAACTTGTGTTTTGAACTTACATATGTCTCACATAGTGTTGTTTATTGTGACTGTTGACTTGGATCCTTGTTTGTCACGCGCCTCGCGGTAAAACTCCGCAAGTGGAAATTTGAGGGTGTGACATACTTTCTTTCCCAACAAACAACAACCAATTAAAACCTTTTCTAAGAAAAAGACTAAATCTCAACACAAGCCTTTTTCTCAAAATTCATCTTCAGAAATTAGACCTAACCCATCAGTAGTTTCACAAACTACTGAGGTTAAGGATTTAATAAATTTTGTTAAACTTCTGATGACCAAAGTTGATGGTGGTCACCAAAAGGATGCCACCATTGTCCCTAATGAAAAATCCATTGCCAAAAGGACATGGATTTCAAAAATTGGTCCTCAACAAACTGTACCTGTTCTCAAGAGCAAACCCAAAACCAAATTAGCTTGGGTTCCCAAATCTAACTAATTTGCTATTTTGTGTAGAGGGTCTCTAGAGGTTTGAATAGCATTTGGTATGTTGATAGTGGAGGCTCAATGCACATGACTGGATGGAGATACCTGATAAACTATTTTATCAGTCAAAGAGAAGGATCTGTGTCATTTGGGAACAATGCCAAGGGATATGTCTAGGATACGGCAATGTATCCTCAGGCAAAATGCAGTTTGACAAGGTCAATCTGGTTGAAAACTGTAACACCCCAAAACCATTTGTTCGCCTAACTACGCCATTAGGCGTGAATCGCAATATAATAACACGAGACTTAGAGGATAATAATATGGGTTATATTCTAACATGGAAATAACCTAGTTAATAATATTATGTTTATAAATTAATAAAAGGTGTTTGAAACTAGTTTATGAGTTAGTTTTTATACGAAAATGACAGTGGGATAACTTGAGGGACTATAGTTGCCATCTGGCCAAACAAGAAATATGTAACGGTAAATTGAGTGAGAACACACACACTTGTGTGTGTGTATGCGATTAACATCAGGAGGTTCACCTCCTTGAACCTCAAACCCCAAAACACCAATTTCAAGCTCAAATCCAAGCCAAATCAAGGAGGTTTCGATGCATGAGCTAAAATCTGGATTTTCCAAGCTTGTTACACAACAAGGTATCTTTTATTTGGTTCAATTTGATGTAAAAATCTTTCTTTTTATCATGGTGAAAATTAGGGTTTTTTTAAAACGTGAAATTTATGATTAATAGAGGTTGCTTTAGCTTTGGGGAACCTCAAACATACTTAATTTGGTTATGAATCACGTTCTACACATGTAATTGATCATGCTCATATGATTATGTTAATGTATAAAGTTTGGGTTTCTACCTCTAGGTGGATACCACATATGGTTAGTAGTTATGATAACTCTTAGGAGTTGTTATCATGAGAAAATTAGGCTAAAAAGTCTAAATAACATGATATGATGATTATTAGGTAGATGGGTATGTTTTGATAAACTTAAACTCATGAAAATCAAGTGAATGTGGTGGGTGCACACCAAGTGTTTGATGAAATGCCTCAATAGTCTTGTTTGCAAATTGAGGTGATAACTTGATTTGGGTAATCATGGAATTACCCGCGTATAAAACGTGAAACACATGTTTAAAAGATGAATCACACCATACATGAAAAGTTTAGCCAAATGATAATTGGGAAAACGAAATAATGGTGTGAATAAACTCATGAGATGTGTTAGTTATTGGATATGATGACTAACTTAACTAATCTTATGAGTATAGTGAAGGTTGATCTTGTCAAGCTAGGTCCAAGCTTGGATGGAATGGATCAAAGAACAAAACGGGTCAAGTGGATATGAGCCTAAAGTGCAAGTCAATGGGAATGAATACAAGTAACTTTTACTTACACTAGTAGTCTATAACATGGCTTAAGTGTCGTATATATATATTGGTTATAAATCTCATGTATGTATTAGAGGAAAAACCCGAGGGGTGAAATGTATTAAATGAGTGGCCTCACATGAACTCATAACAAACAAGGTTTATGACATATATTCAAAACAATGAGTTGTGACCGAATGGTGAAATTCATCAAACGGGTCAATCAATAATGAGATGTGGAAAATGATGTTTTAATCCAAATGGAATCAATTGAATGAAATTGGTAAGCATGATGTTAAATGGGTCAAGTTGTATCACTTGAACCATATGTAAAAACTTGTGTAATATAGTATCTTGAACTATGGGTCCAACACTTGATGCTTGTATCCCAAGCATTAAGCTTTATAAGGTTAAACGGATCAAATGGCAAGGCATTACCATTTGAGTTCCGAGGAATTAATGTGTATATTTAGAAAGCACGCATGTAAATGCACTTGCGCATGCACGCTTGATGCTAAGAATCATGGAGGATACGCACAAGGTATGAGAATGGGTCAACACCACCCGGTAAGTCCGTAGCTAATTAAACACCTTCGGGCGAAGCAACATGGGTACTAAAACTACCCACATGAAGTGTGGGTGCAAATCAAGTAAGTTATTTCCATAACTATGTCTAATGCGCGCTAATGCGCTTAGAATCTACTAAACAAGTGAACCTTGGGAAAGGATGAAAATCTAAGTCCGGAAGGACTTAGAGGTTTTTAAACAAGTCAATGAGTCAAAAACATTGGAATTGGAACAAGAAGTTTCACCACGAATGGCTAAATTGAAATATTTGACCATGAAGGGCATTTTGGGAATTCAAAAGATTTCTAAAGGTTGAATCTAAGAAACTAAATCATAATGAGAAAAATCGGATAAACGCTTTTGTTGATCAAGTGTCTAATGACTTGACAACTTAATCTGTAGGCATTTGGTGTGGTCAAAAGGTGCCTTGTTTGATTCAAGGTCTTAATGGGTCGATATGGGTAAAAATCAACATAAACACTTAAAACTTTGAACCGGGTCATAGCATCATGAACCGGACTATAATTTCAGTCAAACAAAGGTTTATTTAGTCGTCAAATCAATACTTAGGCTTCGGGAATCATCAAATGCGGTTGCGACATGATTCCCATGCTTAAAAATCACCAAACAGTGATCAGAAGCTGTGCGTGGCCGCGCACAGAGACCTGCATGACAGCACGATCTTTAAAATTCCATATAAAATCGTAGAAAAATCGTTAGGAGGTGTTCTTTATATTCCTGGAAAGCTCTCGGAGCGTAGAACAATTCTCATATGAAAGTCAATGTCATATTTTGGGTTTTAGAAGGGGTAAAAGCGATCCGAACAGATGCTGCGCATAAGTTGCGGCAGTTTGTTCTCCTGATAAAGGGCCGTTTGGCCTGGTTCGTTCCGTTTCGACGTGTAATGACCATCGTACTAGTTTAAATGTTTCATTTGACCACTCACTAACCATTCTTTGTGTAATGGTGCTAGGTAAACATGTGATGGAAGTCCCGGAGCAAGGATCAAGTCCCGATAAGAGCCGAAAACACCCGATCACTCATTCAAGCTTCCGCACTAGAATCTAAGGAACTCCCGTTAAAACGCAACATCTTAAAATATGTTTTAACTATTAAAATGTAAAAATTTGTGTGAATCAAACATATATTTGATCTTAATGGGTTGACTTATAACCAATTTCAAAGTTTTAATCGGGAGTGGTTTTTAGTTAAGGCTATACCTCGTAAGATTAAGCAATAATCGCGTATTTACGGGTTAGGGTCTTACAAGTGGTATCAGAGCCATAGGTTTGAGGGATCCGAGTGTCGGGAAGGATACTTGGACTCAAACCGTGCGCTCAAAGTATTGAATGGTGTTCGGTTCGGGCTTGATCGAGGAATCCGGTAAGTAAAATTTACAATAACAATCCGGTTTGATCGGAGATTGTTATATATGATCAAATAGTGATATCGTGTAGATACATTCTATCACAAAATCTTGGTAAGGAAATGGTTGGGCGGCTTGAAGCCTATCCAAAGATTTATTCAGGCAGCAAAATTCTTGTGTAACAAGAATTCTAACATTATACTGTAATGATGCATACTAATACCGACATGTCATGATACTAACAAATTGAGATTGTAAATGTGATAGGAATGAGAACATTTTATTCGATCGAGATAGGATCAAATGATTCACCCAATGAGGTGGTGGAGGGTCCAGGAGCATGGCGGAAGGCATGCTCACCAAGGACCAAGTCAAGTAACAATTCAGACTAGTGGATTGATAAAAAAAAGAGGGGCACACATGAGCACATATCAATCAGGTACACACCCTAAATCATAGTAAGTGCACTAGTAGGCAATTATCACACAAAGAGTGGTAATTGCATACACAATCAAGGAGCAAAATGGGAAAGGTGCATAGTTCTAGATAATGAACGATCAATGCACAAGCTTAACTTGAACGTAGAAACCAGGTTGGGGGTAATCATCCCAAACTAACGTTTAAAATCTAAGAAATGCTAGAGTCGCGTAGTGGTCATATCAATGGATATGAACACACAAGGTTGTATGAAACGAAAACACATCGTTGGTTTTAAATGAGTAAAGGTAAAACTAAATATCAAACATATATCAAGAAAAAGGTTTTACCAAATAAAATAGGGGACACAAGCATGAGCTAAATATTTTGCTTGCATAGGGTGTGATGCCTTAATTATAATAAGTCTGTGTGTACCATATGCGAATTACTTACCCTGGCCAGGTAAGTGTTAAACATATGATACAATGGGTTTCTTATAATTAATACATATGCAATCTATGTAGCAAAGTCTTAGTAAGTGTGAGGTGCCGGGAGATTTTGGACGTAGTCCACTGTCTAACACGGCAGGGATGCGATCCATGCGAGACCTTGAGCGAGGCACTAGCTGAAATACGCTGGGCTAGCAGAGAGGTCAATATACTAAGGCATTTTGGATGTAGTCCACTGTCTAACACGACAGGGATGCGATCCATGCAAGACCTTGAGCGAGGCACCTGCTTATACGCTGGGCTAGCAAAGCGGGAAATATACTATATGAGTTATCTTTAGTTGTTACAGAAATAGACTTGAACCTTAATCAAGGTTGAGTCATAAGTAAATTCGGTTTGTAAATAGACTTGAACTTTAATCAAGGTTGAGTCATAAACAGATCTAATTCGTAAACAGGCTTGGGTCTTAATCAAGGTTAAGCCATAATTAAACTCGAATGTTTTTATAGAAGGATAAATTCGTAATGGGGGCTTGAACCATAATCAAAGGTTGAGTCATAGTCGCATTCGGGTAAGTTGTAAATCTTTGGATTAATGACATAAACAACGGATTTGGGCTGTGATAAATCAGTAAATCATTCAACCCTCGGTTTAAGAATGAAAAGAAGAGTAAAGTGCAATAACCTTAGATTGTATTGTTGGTACAATTTAATGCAAATTATGATAACAGTTGGATAGTTATTACAATCAGATGCAAACCGTGATAACAAGAGATTAGTCGATACCATACGTTGTAATGACCAATCTACACCATGTTTTATGAAAAGGAAACCGACTTCAACTTATATTGGGATCGGTAAATTAGAAAAAGGATTTTTGGAAAACAAACGTTCCAAATAAATAAATGATTTCAAATTCTAAAACTCAAAAGTCTTTAAACGGGTCAGTTGGGGCAATGACCATCAATCGAGTTAGCAAAACGGGAATTTGGGAAACCCAATTTCAAATTGTCGGTCACAAGTTAGACATGCATGGGTAAGACCCAAGCATAGTAAACCGAATAACTCACTAGGTGTGAGGTTAAAAGCAGGGTGGACTATAATGGTTCATACCTTAGCATACGATACTTGAAATATAGGAGCCTAGCAAACCGGCTGGGTAAAGCGTGGAAATTGGTAATGATTTCCACAACAAACACGAAGGGTAAGGGAAACCCAATAAATGACAAATTCTAAAATATGATTAGCCAAAGAATGGAAAACGTTGGGGAAAGCGAAGTATGTTATAACATACTAGCAAACCAAAAAGGACGAGAGTTGGATTCGGGGATGAATCCAAGGAGCTAGAAAATGGCTATGTTAAAAGCCGGGTTGGCCTTAGAAACCAAGGTAAATTACTTGTTGTTAATAAATGCATAGGCAGGTGTGCATATGCATGCTACAATCGAGTATTGCAGTAGATGCCCTAAGGTTCCTGATAGAATGGACCCTTAAACCAATACATCCTTTGGGATAATAGTAGACGGGGATTAGTCTATGGTTCTAAGGAAAGCCTATGAGGAACATAAGTAGCTAAAATGCCTGGTAGGGGTATGTATGCACATATTGCCCCCAGTTAACCGAAAGAATAAAATAACTCAGGTCATATTATGAAAGCTAAGGCTTTCATATAACAATCGAAAGGTGTGAAGTCGAACAAAGGGATAATCGCCCTAAGTATATAGTACTAATTTCTTAGACTGTAGATTGGTAAGGAACGGTCGGTGCTCAAATCGGTTTAGAGAACCAAAGCACTTTTGGGTAACCAAAGCAAATATAAGAGAAAGGTTTCGAGTACGAAACCTCTTTAAGGGGGTAGAGTTGTAACACCCCAAACTCTAGTTTCGCCTGAATACGCCATTCGGCGTAATCGATAAAAAAAACAACAAAGCGAGTTTAATGGCGGATGTTTTTTTTAACCACCGAATAAAAACGAGGCTAAATCCTTTACCAGAGACTAATCTAGTTAAAGTAATAATCTAGAAGCAAACTCGAGACTAAACATGAAGGGCCATAGTTGCCAATATGTCAAAGTGGGTTTTATTAATAAAATTAATAACTAAGAAAAACACACACTTGTGTGTGTGTTGATCGATCTCAACATCAGGAGATCAAGCTCCTTCACCAACCAAACCCTAAACACAAGAACATGCTTGAATCCAAGCCAAATCAAGGGGTTTTTCAGTGCATTAGCAAGAAACGGGTTATCTAAGGCCTATTGAACATCAAGGTACCTTTTATTTGGTAGAAATTAATGTTATATTCATCTTTGATTCTTATGAAAATCTAGGGTTTTGATAAAAACGTGGAATTGATGGTTATTATGGGTTGCCCTAGTCTTGGGGAGCCTTAAACATGTATAATCCGGTTACAAGTCACACTTAATATGTGTATTTGATTTTGATCATATGCTTATGTAAATGTGTTGAAATTGGGGGTTTAACCTCTAGGTTGAATCCACTTATATCTAGTAATCTTTGTGACTCTTAGGAGTTGTTGCATGAGAAAATTAGGCTAAAGAGTCTAGACAACATGATATGATGATTTGCTAAATGAGTATACTTTGGCTAAATTTAGAATGTTGAAAACTAAGTATGTTGGTGGAGGCACACCAAGTGTTCGATGAAATGCCTAGATGAGTTAATCTCGACTAGACATGTAAGAAAAGATATAATTGCATAATTTATGTAAGAAAATAGCTATGAATTTAGCTAGAATGAATAATGAATACATGATGTGTGGATAGTGAAATAATTCCATATTATGTATTCTAATAACCAAGTTTGACTCATCCCAAAGTTAGGTACAACAAAGAGGGATCAAACGGGTCAAACGGATGCAAGGCGAATACTTATGGAAACAAGAATGGATACGAGGTAAGTAATACTTACATTCACTAGATCACAAATGTAACTTTTGTATTGATGTAATGATCTAAACCTTGATAAGAGACAAAGGTAGGACCCGAGGGGGTGAAACCTATTAAACGGACGGTTTATGCGAATCCATGTCAAAACAAGATTTATAGTAATAAACGAATCAAGAGTGTTGATCATAAGATGGAAATCATCAATTGGGTCAATAAATAAAGCTATGTGGTAAGTCTAAACTCAAGTTTTGATAATAAAATCACTTGAATAAGAAAGCTATGCAATTTGGGTAAATGGGTCAAGTGGGATTGCCACTTCCCCCTAATTAAAAGTTGGAATGTCATAAGGTTATGAACCATGAGACTTAATGGGTCAAATGGTGATTTTCTCACCATTCGAACCCGACAATCAAAGCCAATAATCTAAGTCTTAAGAACCTTGGGGATAACGAGTCAATAGGAAATGCATCACAATTGAGTCTTAAGGGACTAATGTGGTTAATCTAGAAAGGGTGCAGAGAAACACTTGGAAATTGGGCACATGATGCCCAAGTAAACAATGAGGGTGCAAGTATGGAGCAACGCCACCCGGTAAGTGGTAGTTAGATAAATGCCTTCGGGCGAAGCAATAAGGGTACTATAATTACCCACATGAAGTGTGCGTGCAAATCAAGTAAGTTATTTCCATAACTATGTCTAATGCGTGCTAATGCGCTTAGAATCTACTAAACAAGTGAAAACTTGAGAAAAGATGAAAATCTAAGTCCGGAAGGACTTAGAGGTTTTTAAACAAGTCAATGAGTCAAAAACATTGGAATTGGAACAAGAAGTTTCGCCACGAATGGCTAAATTGAAATATTTGACCATGAAGGGCATTTTGGGAATTCAAAAGATTTCTAAAGGTTGAATCTAAGAAACTAAATCATAATGAGACAAATCGGATAAACGCTTTTGTTGATCAAGTGTCTAATGACTTGACAACTTAATCGGTAGGCATTTGGTGTGGTCAAAAAGTGCCTTGTTTGATTCAAGGTCTTAACGGGTCGATATGGGTAAAAATCAACATAAACACTTAAAACTTTGAACCGGGTCATAGCATCATGAACCGGACTATAATTTCAGTCAAACAAAGGTTTATTTAGTCGGCAAGTCAATACTTAGGCTTCGGGAATCATCAAATGAGGTTGCGACATGATTCCCATGCTAAAAAATCACCAAACCATGATCAGAAGTTGTGCGCGGCCGCTCACATAGAGCGCGCGGCCCCGCACAGAGACCTGCATGATAGCATGATGTTTAAAATTCCATATAAAATCGTAGAAAAATTGTTAGGAGGTGTTCTTTATATGCCTGGAAAGCTCTCGGAGCGTAGAACAATTCTCATTTGAAAGTCGAAGTCGGATTTTGGGTTTTGGGATTTAGAAGGGGTAAAATCGATCCGAACAGCTGCTGCGCATAAGTTGCGGCAGTTTGTTCTCCTGATAAAGGGTCGTTTGGCCTGGTTCCTTCCGTTTCGACGTGTAATGACCATCGTACTAGTTTAAATGTTTCATTTGACCACTCACTAACCATTCTTTGTGTAATGGTGCTAGGTAAACATGTGATGGAAGTCCCGAAGCAAGGATCAAGTCGCGATAAGAGCCGAACACACCCGATCACTCATTCAAGCTTCCGCACTAGAATCTAAGGAACTCCCGTTAAAACGCAACATCTTAAAATATGTTTTAACTATTAAAATGTAAAAATTTGTGTGAATCAAACATGTATTTGATCTTATGGGTTGACTTATAACAAATTTCAAAGTTTTAATCGGGAGTGGTTTTTAGTTAAGGCTATAACTCGTAAGATTAAGCAATAATCGCGTATTTACGGGTTAGGGACTTACAAGTCTTATCAAGCTTTTGAGATAGCGTGTATCTACACGATATCACTATTGATTACCTATAACAATTTCCGATTAGAACGGATGTCCATTATAGGTATTACTTACCGGATTCCTCGATCAAGTCTCGAACCGAACACCCTTCAACACTTTGAGCGCATGGTTTGAGTCTAAGTATCCTTCCCGACACTCGAATCCATCAAACCTATGGCTCTGATACCACTTGTAAGACCCTAACCCGTAAATACGTGATTGTTGCTTAATCTTACGAGTTATAGCCTTAACTAAAAACCACTCCCGATTAAAACTTTGAAATTGGTTATAAGTCAACCCATTAAGATCAAAAATTGGATTGTAAGATCCCACATCGGTTGAGAAGGAAAATAAACACTTCCTTATAAGGGGTGGGGGAACCTTCTCTACCAGACGCGTTTTGGCCAGTCCTTCGGGGGTGAGACCAATGCAAAACCGTGAGCTTGGTCACAGTCTAATACGGCTGGGCGGGCAAAGCGGACAATATCATGGTACGGGTTAGCTTGGGCTGTTACAAAAACCTTGAGTACAACTTGTTGAGTGTCTCATAAATGTGTGACAAAGGATATTCTTCATTCTTCACCAAGACAGCATGCAAGATCATATCACCAGAAGGCCATAAGTTGATAGAGAAGATTATTGAAGTTCATACTTTACTGATTGCCAAAAGGTGTGGCAATGTCTATGCAGTGGTCATTGAGAAAGACAAAGTACAGAACAACACTGCCTATTTCTTCTCAAAGGCATCAACTTCAGAAACTGATCTCCGGCACAGGAGACTAGGCCATGTGAACTTTAAAACCATAAATAAAGTCACAAAAATGGGCTTGGTCAGAGGTCTACCTTTGAAGGAATACCAGTGCAAAGAACACTGTGTTTCCTGTCTTAAAGGTAAATAGCATAAGTCCTCTTATAAGTCTATTAAAGAATCAAAAACAAACTGCATATCTTCAACTACTCCATATGGACTTATTTGGACCAGTCAAGATCATGATCCTTGGTAAGAGGAAGTACTGCTTGGTCATCATTGATGACTACTCAAGATTTACATGGGTCTTCTTCTTATATTCCAAGGGTGAGGTGGCTGAAATCATCAAGTTCTTCATTCTACAAGTCGAGAAGCAATATTCTCTCTCTGTAAAAGTCATCAGGAGTGACAATGACACAGAGTTCAGGAACAAAACTCTGGATGAATTCTGTTGTCTAAAGGGATTGTTAGACAATTCAGCATTCCTGGAACTCCTGAACAAAATGGTGTGGTAGAAAGGAAGAACAGGACATTGATTGAAGCAGCAAGAACCATGTTAGCTGATTTAGGCCTACCTTTGTATTTTTGGGCTGAAGCAGTCAACACAGCTTCTTATGTTCAGAAAAGAGTTCTTATCAGCAAGAGGCATACCAAGACTACGTATGAAATTCTTCATTGAATGAAGCCCCTCATCTCCTTCTTCAGGGCTTTTGGATGTCAATGTTTTATCCTCAACATCAAAGACTTTATCTCTAAATTTGCTGCTAAAGTTGATTCAGGTTATTTTCTTGGTTATTCTCCAATGAGGAAAGCTTACAAAGTCTTCAATTCAAGAACTAAGATTGTAGAAGAAGCACTGAATGTCAAGTTCAATGAATCTAAACATACTCTTATTCCAGCACATCCTGCTGAACTCTTTGACCTTGACAGCTTTAATTTCGGACCTGAAAAATTGTTTAATCATCCAAAGCTACTTATTATGGTTATCAAGGGTTTGATGATGATGGTCCCACATCATGGACTCCAAACACAATCATTAAATCAACTTTCAAACCTTCAGAAGTTTCACAAGCTTCTACTTCAACAACTACTGATGAACATTTTGAAACTACTGATTCAACTCCAAAAACTCCAGAACCTCAACAAACAGCTGAACTAGATATTATCAACCTCAGTGGTTTATTTTGAAGAAATTCCAGATCCATCCTCAAATACAGGTCTACAACAACTGATTGAACACAAGGATCATCCATTGGAACAAATCATGGGTGATATTGCATCAGGTGCTTACTAGAAACCAACTTTCCAACTTTTGCTTTTTCTCAGCATTCATTTCTCAGTTGGAACCAAAGAAGTATCAAGAAGCCCTCAAAGATAACAATTGGGTTGAAGCTATGCAAGATGAGCTGTTTCAATTCAAGAAGCAACAGGTTTGGGAAATCTGTCCCTTACCTCCAAACAAGCAACCAATTGGCACTAGATGGGTCTTCAGAAACAAACAAGATGAAGCTGGTATGATCATCAAGAACAAGGCAAGATTGGTGGTACAAGGTTATTCTCAAGAAGAAGGAATTGACTATGATGAAACCTTTGCACCAGTTGCAAGACTTGAAGCTATCAGGTTATTTTTAGCTTATGCAATTTCCAACAATATAAAAGTTTTTCAAATGGATGTCAAAAGTGCATTTTTGTATGGAAAAATAAAAGAGGAGGTGTATGTCTGTCAGCCACCAGGGTTTGAGGATCCTTCTCATCCTAAGTGGGTTTACAAGCTTGTCAAAGCTTTTTATGGGCTAAAACAGGCTCCAAGAGCCTGGTATGAAACACTATCCAACTTTTTACTTAAAAATCACCTCACTAGAGGCTCCATTGATAAAACGCTTTTAATAAAACATGTTGGAAATCATGTCTTACCGTTCCAGTCTCTAACCCTTCCATGCTGGATAACAGCCAGTAAATGCTCCTCAGTGATCTCTGAAATGAATTCCTTAAACTGTATTGCATAAGAGTTCCACAATGTACATCTTAAGGTCGTACCTCTGCAATAAAACAACAGAAACATATATGTAAAACATTAATGCTGATGTATGTATTAGATTAATAAATATGTTCCACATGAGATTCAAAACAGTCAGTCATAGAATAAGTTGTTCATAACATTTATTACACAAACTAAATTTGCAATACTAAACAATGATTGTTTACAAAACTGTATAACAATTTTAAGGAATCCTTACTCTAAGTCCTTAATATCAAGATTCATTCGTTTGGTTTCGTTAGGAGCTCGTCCAAAGACATCCAAGTCGCTACACCAGATGACGCTTCCAGCAACATCTGTAAAAAGAAAACAGACAAGTTAACCAAACCTCTGTTAAATATAATGCAACAGTGTTCAACCAAACTGAATGTAGAAAAATTGTAGTAAGGTAAAGAATAAAATACAAACCAACGCTCAACAGACTCTTGGCTTCTCCGTTAAGTATTTGGTTAAAAGGTAAGAAGTTGAAACCATACTCCACACCTTCCTAACCCTTAAACTGTTTCACATTCGTACAATGATAAAAAATTATTTTGAACTGATGAGCTACAACTCTGTAGATGTCCTTGTTTTCACCTACACTGAACTTAGACAAGACAACCACATCGTCTTCTTCAATTTGACTGTCAAAAACCTGCATAAAAGGTGCCTTGGTAGAACCTTGAATCTTATCACCCTGCATATCGGTTAACAGAAGGTAAAAAGAATACAGAAAAGAACATGTCTTCATGAATAAACCAAGCAATAAAATTTACCTGCTCATCAATGAATATGACCTCCAACTTATAGGTTGTCTTTCACTTCCTTATGACTCGAGCCTTCATGTACCACATGTCTTTGGCTGGATTCAGATCACGAATGAAACTGACGTGCTTTTCTTCACCGTCCATTGATGCCGACACGATTTGAAAGATATCTTTTAAGAGGGAAATTTGAAAATCTTTGTTTAGGTTTAAAAAATTGAAAGCTGATATTAGAAATGGCTGAATTGTTTGTGTGCTTATATATAAGGAGCTAATGAGGCATGTTTCCCTAGCTTAATTTAAATTTTTCCCCTTAAAATTCAAACTTAGGGCCTAAATGTTGCACCGTACGTCGCCAACATCTGCTGCTTGACGGCAGACCCTTTGGTTGGGAACCGCTGTTCATGACAGCAGCGGTGCTTTAACGTGGCCCATGTACTATTTGTGAATATTTTAAGGGGGTTAGTGACGTCAGGTTTTGCATCACGCAAGCATTGGTGGCCTGCCTAAGGTGTTGAAACGTCAGCTTTCTGACGTCACTCACGACTCTCCTATTATTGAAAGTATAGATAGATAAGGCTGGAACCCACATTCTGGTTTAGTGGTAACCCAATGATGGTGAAGAGCCCATTCACTCCTGAAGTAACACGTTTGATCCTAAGACAACCTTGGTTTTAAAGCGTTGTGTGTTACGCTAGAGAATCTAGGTTCTTGTGGTATCACAATGTTCGTTGCGTGCAGGTGGCAACAAGATTTCTTGAGGAACGTCGTAACCCAAACTTTGAAGTAAGCGCGGGCCCGGTTAAGACAACATAGTCTGGGCAGAGTGGGGTAAGGGCCCCCTATTTGATTTTTGTTTTTTTTTTTTTTTGGGAGGGGGGGGGGGGATCTCGCACTCAAATCTAGAAACTCGTCGTTCAAAAAAAGGGTCGGAAGGTGTGGAGCTACCAAGTATCCTAATAGTGTTCAATCATATACTTCCACATAAGATTTGTATCCCACTGCCATAAAGTACCCTGAAAAACATTTTTGGAGGGTGTGTAGCTACCAAGTACTCTAAACAATTTTTTTTTTTAAATTTGATAATACAATAAACAATTCAACAAAAAACTACATTTCATTTAAACTAGTGGAATGCATAGTCGCACGTTGCACAACGTTCAACTGTGTCTATTAAGTTGTAACATTAGCATCATGTGCATCATAGCCATAATTCCATAAACCATTCGTATATGGGTCCATTGATTGACAATTTGAAACCTATTATAAAAAAAGAGTTTAGGCATGTAACAAAGACTTTATGTCATACTGCGGGAGTATTTTATAAACTTGCGGGCAAGATTAACAGTATACTAAACGCCCGCGCACTGCGATGGGCTAAACACAAATCAACTGTAATAAATCCCATCTAATGAAAATGTATTGTTCCAAGTCAAAATGTCACCGAATTTGAAAAATATTCCTGTAAGTTGGTCAACGAATTGGCCATGAGCCGCGGGTTTGTTCACATAACGGAGTGGCTTAGCAGCGCCTTAAATCTGGAAAAAAAAATGTAAGCTTAACCAATTAAAAGAAATTGCAAGTTACAACTAACCACAACCTAAAAATGGTGGTTAGATCTAAGATGGAACATTCATCTACATAACCGGCTGTCATTTGGTGATTTACAAAATGAAATAGATCAAATGTATTTAACCACAATGTGGCTCTAAAAACCTCTATAACCACCATATTGGCAAGGCAACTTAATTTCTCACCACTAACAACCAAATCAATTGGCAAAACAATTGCAAAATGTCACAAATCGCCTTAAACAAATCTACCATCACATCCTATTTAATGGCAATCTAGTTGCAACAAAATGTAGTAGATCCTCTAGATCAAATAACACAAAAGAACCAAAAATAATCTTCCAAGTCTATCAAAATCACAACAAATTACCTCATACTGTCAGATGAATCGGAAAAGGAACGGGAAATTCAACGTCGTACCTTCCTTGATTCTAGAGATAATGCAGCTTCATGATAACCTGGCAACACAAATAAGAATTTAATCTTTTATATCATGTTCATGTAAGAGAATAAATAAAAAAATGAAGGAGCACCCATATGTTTTAAAAAAGTCAATAAAAGCACCTGAGAACACCTCGTTGAATCCAACTGTGGATTATTAAAATCCTAGCCTCCTAAAGAACCGCTCCTTTCTCGATTACGCAGAGGGGAGAGTAGTTAGCTGCACGTGATAATGAGACACAGTTATATACAACACAGATACATTCAAGACTAAAATGCTCTTTACTTGATGTTAGTATTTTCTGTAGCCAGCCCTTTGAAAAGTGAAAGTATTATTGTAAAAATAATAATGTTTAAGACATTAATCATTTATAAAATTCAAAAGCAATAGGTTATAGGATGTTTAGTGACAAAATTGAACTTAGCAGGTAGAAGTACAGAATTGAACATGTGATATATGCTTTATATTGGAGAAGGGAATTACCTATATATGATGTGTTATATCATTGATTAATTGAATACACTTCATGAACTTAGCTATGCATACCCAAAATAATTGAACATTAAACCGAAACTAATATAAATGAACGGTCGTTTCCAGGAAGGCGAATATTCTCAATTATTTTCCGGGATGTTTTCATTGCTATTCTCCTAACCCGACTACTCTAAACATGGAGGAGGCCACAAAGTAAATGACCGTCAACCTACCACGTATAATAAGGTAAAAGAATAAAGTTAGTAAAAACTATTTTAATACATACCTTCAAATATAAGAGCATTCACAGTAGCTGCTTCATCTTCATCTCTATAATTACACTAAAACTCACTACTTTTCTTTCCTTTTCTATTTAATAATACTTGTTCTATATTTTTACCATTACCTTTTCTCTCTCCTCTACTCACAACCTCTTTTAAAAATATTAAAAAAATCATGGAGGATGAACAGTGTCTCTTCCAAATTTACTGGTGAACAGTATCTCCTCCAAATATTTTCTCTATCCTCTACTCACAACCACTTATACCCACTCTATATAAAATAGAGATCACACTCATACCATTATGGAGGAGCTGATGTGAATGCTCTAAAGGACAACAACAGATTTCATATTGCAAAGCAAATGACGTTAAGATAATATGATGGAAGTTACCTACTCATGCCATCCCAGATGCCTTTTAAACTTCCACTCAGGCGACTTTAATGGATGCTCAAACTTCTTTCCATAGTTCTACTAAAAAACAGATCTAAAATTTTGTCTCTCTCATGATTTTAGCAAATACCTCATTCTACTATGTTCATACCGAAAATTTGGTATTTGCCCTAACCCTGGTCGAAAATCCATTGGTCTCTCTATTGCATCCAGATATATGCAAATCTGATCACCGATGATCTTGACCTTGTAAAACATACAGATGTCAGCAATTTACTCACCTGTTATGAAGAAGCTTGTGCATACCTTGATCGCGGGGGTATGTCATGATGTGGGACACACGGTTATTTCAGCATAACACATGTTAAAAAAATAAGAAAAACAAAGGAATTGAAGGCGTGTGTGTATGTTTGTTTAAGTGGATAAACGATGCTGGTAATCGTCTTGGACTGCTTTCTGGCACCTTAATAAGTTTATCAGAACAAATATAATAACGGTGTGTTACAATTTGACAAAGCTGATATGATCTTCTTGCACATGATTCTCACAAAAAGATGCCTTGTAAATAGTTTAATATTTCATGTTATTTTGTTTTCTTTTTATAAAAATTGACCATTCTTGAGGATTTGACAGATTCTTGAAAGAAATTCAGGTTTTGAGAAATTAAATTAGAAGTACACGGATGTACTCGGTGTTCATGTGTATACTGGACCCTCTGTTATATAAATTGTTTGCTTACAAAATTCGGAGAATTTGCAGAATTTGATTCGAATCAAGAAACAGGGGTTGATGAAGAATGAAAGAGTTCCAGTTGCTGACAAGCACGAATCACCTCGATGACAAGATGTACCTGAGTCAGAAGAACTTGAAGTGAATCATCTTTTGACAATGAAAGTAAAACTGAAGAAGTACCTGAAAAGTTGCTTGAAAGAGAAGACTGACAAAGAAAAGAGCTATGAGAATCCTCCTCTCATATTCTCTTTTAGCAAGATGTTCAAGGAGAAGCTGATGATGATCAAAATGCAAGTATGCCTCCAAGAAAAGAAGAAGGAACTCAAGATTGGAAGATCAAGATCTGAAGATTCTTCCTACTAAGCCATGATAAAGACAGCATAAACCTAGGGGGATATTGTAAGGCCCATAAATAGGATAGGTTTACGCTTGTCTTTATCAAGAACATTTGATAGATTTAGGCTTAGTTAGTCTATTGGGCTTGGGTTAGGCCATGTGGGCCAAGTGGTTAGGCCACCATATATATAGTTATGTTCTAGTTCATTTTAGGTCAAGCCACTAGAAGCCACTTCATTTGTAACAAGAACTTCATTTTGTAGTTCTCTGGCCACCACCTTGTACCAGAATATCCTAGAGATTGTGTGCAAGGTGAAGCAGCAATACAAGGGATTTCATAGTGTTTTCATCGTGTGTTCTTCTTTTGTTCTTACACTCAATCTTGTTTTCCGCACTCGATTGGGTGTGTTTGATACTCCGGAGAGGATTCTGGACTAACAAGTGTTTTCAGAAATGAATTTGTTAAACTGTTCTGCATAAACATTCCACATAGTACATCGCAAAATTGTATCACTACATAAAATCAATATACAAACATAGGTAAATATATATAAAAAATATAACAACTAAATAATGATTTGGTTGATTTATTAGATCACTACTAAATAACGTACACAAAAAAATGAAAGTAACAACAATACTTTACAAACAAAATCAGGTAAACGCTTACTCCAAGTCTTGAATATCAAAATTCATCCTTTTAGTTTCTTTTGGAGGTCGTCCAAACACATCCAGACCTCCACACCAAATGACACTACCAGCAACATCTACAAAATGTGCATATAATTCAAAATATGAAACCAAAAATTAAAATATACTAAATATTAAAGGTAAAGTAAGAAACAAACCAACAGACAAAAGTTCCTTAAAGTATTATGTCTCTTCTTCTCCTTTTAAACTGATTATACAACAAAATTACAAAGACGCCATTGATTAAATAATGAAATTTCAAAGACGCCTTTCTACTATTCGTTTGTTATTTACTATGTATTAAAACAAACTCAAGTTGAGTAGTAATTGTGTCAAGGGTACTTTGGGGATTTTAGTTGGGGTGGATGGGTATTAATAGTTTTGATAAATATAGTTAATAGTTAATATAATGAAATCATACCTCATCTTTGTGTAGTGATGGTGATAGAAAAGGAACTTATGAGAAGAGTGGGAACCAGTGGGGATGAAGGTGCAATGAAATCAGAAAACCAAGACTTTAGGATCAAAGTGAGATGGCAAAGAATCAATAAACATGGCACAAAGAAGAGATGCTAGCAAAAGAAATGTTCAATACCATGTAAATTCTTGTAATACCCATCCACCCCAACTAAAATCCCTAAAGTACCCTTGATACAATTGTTGTTCAACTTGAGTTTGTTTTAACACATAGTAAACTGGATTATTGTCACACCCCGCCAAGGCGGAAACACGGGAATGCAACGATCGAAAGGTTTTCAAGCACAAGGTTCAAGCAATACACGTTTTTATTTAAATAGTACCACCACTAAGGATGGATATCGTCATAAGTGATACAAAATAACATAAGAATAACTAGAAAGTATGATAGAGTCTAGTATTCATAATATCAAAACGAAACATCGTGAGATTGACAAAACCCATCTAGTGGTACCACGTGGTGTATGCTCGAACCTCTCCCTCAAACCCCTGTGGCCCTCCATTAGTTACCTGAAACACATGCATAACGAGTTTTTGTCAACAATAATGTTAGTGAGTCTACAGGTTTGAAAGTAATAAGTAAAAACCAACGTGTAATTCGTGTATGACCAATCATAAGCTAGCTAAGCAAATGATCACTGTGCAAACCATGAGTCCTGTAACCAAACCTCTTGACTGTTGTGCCTCGCGCATGATACACCAAAGACAATGTATGAATAGTAGAATACTAACACTCTTTTGTATGTAACCGGTTAGAGCGACTAACCAAGAGTGGGGGTGTCAACCCAATAGATCTATTACAGTGTTCCATGGGTAAATGTTTAGCTAATGGTTACAGTAAACGTTTTACGAGGACTAGTGAGCTCATGAACCATTATGTCTCATGTTCCACATGGTAGTCATGATAGAATGTACACACACACTTGAAAATGACACAAGTATTGATGCATGTATTTCCCCCAAAAATGTAAAATAGTAAAATGGGGTCGTAGAAACTCACTTGATGATGATGTATGAGGTCTAGTGAGGCTGTAGATGGTTACTGTCCTGACAAATGATACCCTATTATCATTATAGACATGGTAAGTCATCCGTAGCTTGTTTATCATACAAATTGTTCACCCGATATTTGTGGACCATTATGTCTCATGTTCCACATGGTAGTCATGATAGAATGTACACACACACTTGAAAATGACACAAGTATTGATGCATGTATTTCCCCCAAAAATGTAAAATAGTAAAATGGGGTCGTAGAAACTCACTTGATGATGATGTATGAGGTCTAGTGAGGCTGTAGATGGTTACTGTCCTGACAAATGATACCCTATTATCATTATAGACATGGTAAGTCATCCAGAGCTTGTTTATCATACAAATTGTTCACCCGATATTTGTGGACCATTGTGTTTAGTGGTTGTGGTTCGTGTTTTAGTGTACGTGACACTCGTTAGTGTTCTATAAAACATATATTTCCAAAACTTTGGTGTTTCGTTGAAATATAATATCTAATGTAGGCAAAATGGACTCCACATGTTGCCATGGGCTATAGTTTGATACCAAATCGTTATATGGGGTTGGTTTTTGAGTGAAACAAGATTTAACATGTGTTTATTACCTTTTTAACTATATCATGGAGTTAACATACGTTTTGGCCTATGTTATCATATGTTAAGTGGACTTAGCCGAAACAAGATGCCATTTAAGCTTTATTTTCGAAGGGTGTTTGGACAAACAAAGGTTGATCTCCATATGCTAAGATACTATCGAAGGTTATTAATCATTCTAGTAGTGTTTGGTGATAATGCTGATTATAAAACTCATCATTAAAGCATCTATCTTCGAGTATAAACCAATTGTGCTATTGTTTGTGAAAACTGATCATTAGATGATCTCTTTGTTGTTCTCGTGTTCGAATAATACTACTCAAATGATGGTGATTTTGTGAAGGCCAATTAATAACATGAAATAGTAATAGTTTACCCAAGTGACTACTAGTCATAACATCTAACAATGTGTTTAAGGTTTGTGTTATATGTGTTTGTTCTTAAGTGTCTTAGGATTTAGATAGTTGGATTAAACATGGTAACCGATTAGAACAAAGTTTAGTTCGGGTTTACAAGGGGCCAAGTGGTTCTAGGCTAGGAAGGAAAAGATTAGTTAGATAATTTTACCTAGTTGATCCAAAGTGGAGTTGGATGTCTTGATGCTTTCTTTCTCGAGCCTTGGTGCCTTCGGTTTTAGAGAGAGTGAGGGCTGATGGGTGTTGTGGAGTAAAGGAAAGTGATGGTGTGATTGTTGAAGCTCTTGGTACCTCCTTTTATAGTGGATCGGCCAAGTAGGGACAAAAACAAATGGGGAAGGTGTAAGTGTCTTGGATGAGGCAATGTTTAAGTAATCTAATGAAAGAAAGGACTTATGACTGTTGTCTTTCTTTGTTCTTGGTTGATTAAGATAAGCATGGGCATAAGAGGGTTAGTTGACTCATCAAGGAAGTGTTCTAGTGATTTATTTCTTTCCTAGTTTAGTGTAAGTTTGACAACTTTCATGTCCCTCCATCTATGCATGCATTCGGCCGAGTATAGGACAAAGAAAAGGTGACAAAATCTAAGTGAAAGTGATGGTTCCTTATGTCTCTTTCATGTAATCCGATTGGTGCCTTGTTCCCAAAGTGTTTGTACTTGTAATTCGTATGAAAGGGACATGAGATGGATTTGGCAGCTCCTACTAGGTTCATGTGGAGGATTTGCTATCTTGGGTATGGTTTAGGGTGATGAGTTAGGTGTTGGTGATGTCATGGTGCTAATTCCTTGCAAGATTTGGACATTCCTTTGATGGTGACTTCACATAGTTTTGGGTGGATGCTTGGCCGATTATTTCATCCTTAAATATGGAAGTTTTGTCATGCTAACCTATGGATTAAGAGTTCTTGTCCTATGCCTATTATAGTGTAAGATAGGGTGTCATAAATGAGGTGTCTAGTTTAGTTTCTTTGGCCGAAACCTATGAATGAAGGCTTGGTATTTTCGGCAAGTGTTCATGGGTGATAAAGAGTTGTAATGGTGATTAGGACCTTTGTTGGTATAATAGGTTAGGTGATGGTGACCTTCCTTGGTTTAGAAATCGACTAATAGGTAGTCCTAGGCTCAAGGTTTTATCATGGAATGTTGTATTGTATACAAGCTTGTCATGGGTGATAGCTTTGGAAGTTATCTTGTTTTGGTAGGGGTGAACCTTCGGCCGATCATATGAAGGTGTCAAGGCAAGGACTAATTCAAGTAGGTGTAGTATAGTCGTTTAATTGTGTGCACATGTATATATATTGTCGTGTGTGTTCATGTAAGTAAGTGTGGATACCATGCCTTTATAAAAATGTTGAGTTAGTTCATTGAATAGCCTCTTAGTTGTCCTTTGATATAGGATTATCCATAGTTGGGTATTAGTTAGGTTCCATGATATCTGATGACGATATTAACATGTAATTTGTGTATCATAAAATAGTTATTTGTTTCCATGTTCATGTGTTAAAGAGAGATTACCATACGTTAGGGTATAATAACCTTTTTGAATGCTTGTTTTTGTGATTGCTCGGGTGTTATATGACTAGACAAGTGTCCCATGTTGAGTTTTCTGATTACTCTCGCTTCACTAGACTGGGGGGGGTATAATGCATGGAAATTGTGAAATGATGCACAAAAAATGACAATTATAAATGAAAAACATACGGATGTTGACCGGGTTTATTGACTGTTGTCACAATTATATTCCGGGATACATAAATCTAATATAAAGTGACAAAAAGTGTGATACGATGTAGCATAGAAATTAATGTACTATAATATGAGAAAACAACAATTTTAATCATGTATAAGAATAAAAATATATATTAAAGGGAGAATGTATGTTTGAATGAGCTAGAAAGCCAGAAGCAACCATTGCCAAACGCGATTGAGGCGACGATTTTTAAGATGTAGCTTTTTTTTTAAATGACTTATTTTAACCTATTCTGCTCTAGATAAAAACAAAACTCCAATTTTACAGTTTATAGTGTAAGAATTTCATTAAAAGTTGTGTATCACATGGGTTATAACATTTTTTTGTTGTTGTTTTATTTATTATTAGGTTAGAAAATTTAATATTACATGAGATAGGATCACTAAAATATTAAATAGTTTTTAATAAACGAAAATATAAAAAGAATTAGTTAAGAAAAATAAATATTAAATTAATAATAGATAAACATGAAATTATGATTTAATAATATTACTTCATATGAGAGACAATTGAAATAATCATAAGATTTTTATTTATTATATAGTAAAGAGATAATAAATATAGAGATAAAAATTAAGATTATACATTAATAAATAGAGAAAGTATATGATACAAAGTTTCTTAACGTAAGAAGTGTAAGAAGCCACCAAATTACGCCACCTGTCAACTGTGGTTAAGTTTAATTAACCTATCTGGTTTATCAGAGGGGTAAATTCGTCTATATACGTTCCTTCAATCACGTTGTAATTAACGTTTTAATTAATACGATTGATTTCAATAATTAATGAGATTCAATTCATGATCGTGAACATCTAATCAAATGAGGATTCAATCAAACCAAATTTTAATTTTCGATTGCATTATTGCTCTATTTTTTATCGAAACCAGATGTTTAAAATTGATTTGATTTTTAATCGAAATAATATGTTTGTTTATTATATGGGTTTGATTGTTTTTGATCGTTGATTATAAGTTTGTATAGTTTGATATAAAAAATCAAGGTTTGGATGTGTTTTTGTCAGAATTAATTTTGCAGGGTTTTCAGAGGTTGAAGATGATTTTAATGAGTGCGTCTGAAAGTATGCAAAATTGATTGAACGTGCATTTGTTTAAATGGTCTTGTTTGTTTATTGTTGTTTAGTGAGTGCGTCTAATATATTCAATGAGTGCGTTTGTTTAAATCAGTTTGAATTATTTTATACACGTGCTTTGTACAGATCAAATATTGGAACAAAACAACAACATTAATTCTCGTGAATGATTTTATTTGTCACTTTGTGATTATTGTGTTGTTTTTATATGTGTTGTATTGAGAATTGATTCTCACATCAAAATTCAGACACAGCTTATATTTTTTTTACTTTTTATTTCAATAATGGCTTCATCATCTTCATCTGCAAGATCTGAAATGATCAAAAGGATGCAAGAGCAAATTGCAAAAGATTATGCTCTTGAGGGTCGTTTGGCTGATAATCTAAGCAGGATAAATGATGGCGTGAGTAATAGAGATGAAATTTCCAAGCTTCTTTTGCGTATGCCTGACTCAAGTCTTCGTGAACTGACGGTTATGTTCATGATTGATGCAAAGAAGGGCGATGTTAATCTTGTCGAACAACTTACAAAATGCATAGCTCTTTTGAGGTGTTCTATTGAATTTAAAATTCAATTTTTAAAGTCTATGTAAACTCCACTATCCATCTGTTGTTTTGTTACTACCTGTTGTTTTGCTTGTGTTTTTTAATAAAAGTGTGTTTTGAAATAACATTGTTATAATTCAAAATCATTAAGTGCGTCCAAATGTAATGTCACTTACAATTGAGTGTGTCCAAAAAAGTAACAACAATATAGTTTAAACTATTAGTGCGTCCAAAGTAAACAGACTAAAATATGAGTGCGTCTAGACATATATCAGTTTGCAGATGAGTGCGTCCAGATTAAATGATAGTAAGCCAGACTAAAGCATAAGTGCGTCCAAATGGTTACTCATTTGAAGATGAGTGCGTCCAAACTAGTATGCTAGAAAATACATAAGTAAGTAAGCCGTTTAAAAGTATTAAAACAAAATGACATAAAAACCATTAAAAATGTTTATAAACCAGCCACACTATTCTCTAACTTTGCCCTGGCATTCTCCAACATTTTTGTTTTTGCTTTGATTGGCCTTTTTGCAAACTTTTGAGCCTCTTCAGTTATTCTATCCCTAAGTATGTTGTGTGGGGAGAGTATAATCTTTGCCACGTACTTGAACCGCAATGCAATCAACTGGTTCTTTTGATATTCCCATTCAGCTGCAGAACCACAGTTCCACGACTGATACCCTTTGAAGGTTTCGAGGTGTCTCATGGGGAATATGCCACAATCTACATGGTTTTTTGCAGTCCTCCATGTCATTTCTCTTCTTATAATAGGGCCTGTTAGAAGTTTGTCAATTGCCGGGGTTGTAGGACATGTCTTCAGCCACACCCGGTACAAAGTGTGTCTCTGTAAACATTTTTTTTTCAAAACCATTAGGTTATTATCATAATAGTGTGCAGCTATATAATTTTTCATTTTTTTTTGGGTTAAATAATTACATACCAATATTTCTGGCACGCCTTTATATCGTTCTGCTTGGTCCTCTCCCTCTTTAGAGTTGTCAAGCAAGTCTGATATCCCATTCTTCACATCAAAAGCCAATACATAGAAATGCTTGTCCATCCACACTGGCTGAAGAATCATGTCGAACTCATATAAAGACTTTGCGTTGGTCTTTCTGAAGATATCTTGAAGGTTGCTACTGTAGACATTTTCCCTTTGTGTCCAAGTAACATTGTTTTCATAGTAGTTTGGAGGCTGAAAAAAAAAATTACAGTAAGAATAATGAGTGTGTCTAAATCAGATATGAGTGCGTCTGATTGTTTTTTTGCTGTTTTTAAAAGAGTGCGTCTGTTGTGGTTAGTAAGTGCGTCTAAATTAAATGTTATCATACCATCATGTTGGAACAAAGAAACAGTCTTCTTACAGACCCATCCTTCTTTCTCTCCATTTTCTCATAGTTCAGAATATTTGTCCAGGGCATAGATGCCAAACAAACCTGACCCCTAGAGTATTTACCCATTAACTACATAAAACGCAGGGTTTCTGTACATAGCTTTTAAAACACCCCCTGCTGTTAGTGTTTTATTAGTCCTGCCGTTAGTGTTTTTAAGGGGGTGTTTTAAAAGCTATGTACAGAAACCCTGCGTTTTATGTAGTTAATGGGTAAATACTCGTTAAGGTGGTTAAATAGGGGTTAGAGAGGTCTGCAGAGGCCATACAGGCTGTTGTTGTTTGTGCGCACGCACGTCATGTGCACGTGTGTACATGCGCGTGTGTGTGCGCCTGCGTGTGCACGTGTGTACACGTGCGTGTGTGCGTGTGTGCGTGCGTGTGTGTGTGTGTGCACACACACGTACGCGCGATTTCTCCCCCACTGAGTACAGGTAGGGGTTCGCTTTAAAGATGGGAGGAGTTATTGAATGGACTAGGTCTTGTTGGAAAGGTTATGTGTTTAGTCCCGACCCAGTTACTTGTATTGGGGCTTTCATATCTGTGGACGATAATGGCTTCTTATTGGTCTAGTGCTTCCGGGTGCTTGCCAGTTCTGAATGACTTCACTTAGCTTGCCCAGAAAGAATTATCTTACCTTTCTCTTCCGTCAGTTTCTACAGATAGCAGAGCAGAGTTTAAGAAGCTATAGCGGGCTTCCCAACCGCCACGGGGATTCCGTCTGGGTCCTCAAACGTGTGATTCTCTTTTTTAACCAGCGCCCCCTTTTGGGTATGCAGGTACTAAGAGTCCTCTCACTACCAACCAGCAGACATCATCTGGCTGGGTGTAAGGCCGTCGACTTATTGGGAAAAAGGAGGAAGATCACTTTGATCTCTTGTTTCGGGGAAATCAGTGGCTCACGAGGAATGGAAAGGAACATATTCTATTTGATCTCGAAGTCCTCATATAGCACTTCTTCCAATCCTGGATGGGGGATCACTTGTAGGAATGACATAATGCTAATGTATTGTCTGCAGTTGCCGGTTTCGTTCTAGCTCAGTCCCAGGACATGAAGGAAAGACTCCCTAACCCGTATCCCTACGCCTACTCCGAATAGCAACTACATCAACAACCTTGATTCCGCTCTCCCCTACTTAACAATCGAGAAAACACAAAAACAACTGCTCTATATACTAGGGGAGGAGAGCGGAGTGAGTGCAGGCCCTCGTATCTTAACAGCCATCGGACCGGATTTGTCATCCTGATTTCCGACCTCTTGCATTACCATAACGAAAAAAAAAAAAAAAAGAAAAAGAAAAAGAGCCTTAAGGTAATAATCTCTTTCTTAGTCCAATAATGGAACTTTACTTTCTACCATTTCATAAGGGGAAAGCAAAGGCAGTGGGCTATCAAGCAAAAATTAGGTCTCAAAACCCAGAATTCAATGACTGAAATCGAAGACTAAAGGTAAGAAGACAGAGAGAGGAGTCTCAGGGTTCGAACCTTTTTCCTATCTCTGAAGTGTATCCGCTGCTCCCCGCCGGTATAGGTCTAAGGGCGTTTGTTAGCCTCTTTGATGACTATCCTTTTTTGTTAGTGAAGGGGAGCGGACAGCAAGTTGGAGGACACTGCAGAACCGCGTGATTGATCCGCCGTTCAAGAGAGATCCCGGAGGCTCGAACTTTTTGCTAGCTTTGAAACATGGGCCGAAGGAAAGAGGAAGACCAAACAAAGTCGCGTAGAAAAATCCCCTTTATTTGAGGGTAATACAGAATTAGCTCTATCTTATCCAATGGGAAACTTTAGAGTTCATCCTTTAGCTGTCCAGGCAGACATCGGCCGATGAGGCTAGTAGGGCCCTAGTCCTGTAACCGGGCAATGAGAATTCCTAACTGAGAAGTCACCACGAGCATAACAATCTTATTGGAACTTGAAAGAGAAGTGAATTTGTGAATGCCTAGCTGAACGTTCAAGATTGGATTGAGTAGGAAAGAAGCTTGCTATAAATCACTTTTACGCGGAAAGGTTGCCTGCTTCCAAGGCTGATAGGATTTCACTCAACAAACTAAAAGTAAAAACCACTCGACCGAGCGTTTGAGGGTTTCCTTTTTTTGTCTCATATTGGCCAAAGTGAAAAAGAAGAAAATGGTAGAGAAATTCGGCATGGCGCTCACTAAACCTCCGTAATATCTAACAAGTCGAGTCTTATGTCGGTCATATAGAACACCAACACATAGAAAAAGGGCACGAGGGAACTATAAGCAAGGGATCCCAGCCGGCCTCTCGCCTCTTGCTGCTTTATCGTTCGGGATACCCTTGGGGCATCCCTCTCTTGTTTTACTTTACTGTCTTTAACCTACTGGATTTATGAGAGAAACCTCCATAGTGAAGCGCGCCTTTGAGCAGGCCATCCTGGCAAGCTTCAATCAATTCCAAACCATACTTTTCATTAACCAAACTACGCATACCAGCACCTAGATGGTATATAGGATAAAGATTAGGCCCAAACTGAGAAGTGTTGCAGACTGGCTTTACCATTGAAGTTTTGGTTAGCATTTCCAGAGTGTTTCCAGTCGTTCTTTTTTAGGTTGTTATAGTGGGCATCTTTCTCCCTTCTTTCTTTTCGGGTTCAATAAGTCTCTCGGGCGGGCGAAGGAGATGCATTTCTGGTACTGGTGGTATTGGACAAGACGGAATAGTAGGTATAAAGTAAATTGCATTTTGGCCTGCGGTAATGGAATCGGCTTGTAGTGGATGAACTTGCAATGGCTCTAGCTGATTGAGATAGGTTGCCTTATTCTGTATGTAGAGTCCCGGTTGCGGGCTCATTCCCATTCACAGGCACCTCAGCCAAAGCAGATATCCTTTGAAGTCGACTTAACTTAAGAGAGTACGGGCAGATCAAGTGAGGAAGATCATTACCGATAGAAGCCGGGGTCCAGAAAGACTGGAAAGTAGAGTTGAAACCCTTCTAATGCATCAGATATTAATAGAACCCTATCCTCAAATAGAGCTCGTTGCACTTTCAACCCTTGGACAGCTATCCTTGGCATGCGTGCTACTGGCCCGCCTACTGAACTCCTACTGTCCTGCTACCAAGCATTCTCTCTTTACTCGCCTAAGGGTATGCACTAAGAAAGATTCCCGTTTTATGTAGTTAATGGGTAAATACTCGTTAAGGTGGTTAAATAGGGGTTAGAGAGGTCTGCAGAGGCCATACAGGCTGTTGTTGTTTGTGCGCACGCACGTCATGTCCTTGCTGTCGAAGTTTACTACTGGATAGGAATTCCATCGGTATGGCATTAGAACTGCTCGAAACTGCAGCCAACGGGAGTAGGCGTAGGGGTGGCATGAACTAGAAGACTCCGCTGCCCGATCCCAAACCAAGGTTCATCTCGTGTAGTGATTGTGGACTCGTGGCCTCTGCAGACCTCTCTAACCCCTAATCTTTTCAATCCGAGAATTCTTAGCCTTCGTCTTAGAAACTGAGCTCTCACAATCTTTCTGTCTTCAACATTGCTTTTCAAACCCAAAGCTTTCAAATAAATCGAAATGCTTGAAGTTTTTCTTACACTCATACATGTGATTATAGGTACTCTTTTCTCGATCGTATGTGGTATTCGCCAATAGGAGATTCTCCCAACCTTCCCACTGGGCTGCCTGTCCGAAAAAAATAAAAAGGCCTTCACTCGCGCATCCATATGGAGATCAGCCTACAGGCAAAGGAGAGTCTACGACAAAGTTCTCTATGTCGCCGTCTCCTCAATGAGCGTAAGAATTGCAGGCGATAACACCTCTTCCTATTTATCAATGATATCCGACGAGCAACACCACCCTTCCTTTATCGCTCGGGATACCCTTGGGGGCATCCCTCTCTCGCCCTCATTACTTTAGGTCTCTCATTTTCTCTTTTTATTGGGGCTCATTATCTGATGCAGAACCGATGCGAGAGGGAGAATCAATAATTCCGTACCAAGCAGTCCAACCAAAACCTATAGCATTTGTACAAAGCCATAATCCAGGATGTAAACTTTCAAAAATCACTTTCATGATCTCATTCCCAGATTGATCCCAATAACAGATTTTCTAAAATATCCCAGATGACAAAAAATTAGTAAACAGTCTATAATTTTCGAGAAACAAAAATGAAGAAAGACACTTACATTTTTCTCTCGAATTGGTGCGAACATGTATTCTGTTATCTTGATTTCATCGTCTGTTAATTTTTCAATTGGGCACACTTGCTTCCCGGTGTATGGTGATCTTAATGCCCACGAAGGGTTTTTGTCCCTAATTGGCTTTTCATAAACATCCACCGCTTTCCCTTTGTCTTTCCCCGTTTTTTCTCCTGCTTCATTTTTTGGAGTTTTGTCTTTTTCAGCATTCTTTTCTTTTGGTGTTGCTTGCTCGTCACGAGCTGCATACACACCTGGTTCTATCGTTTGTAGCTCAATGAATGTTGCGTCACTTATTTCTTGTGATTCTAAAGACACACCAGCATCATCCAATGTTTCTGCTCTTTCTTTCTCCACTCCTCCGGCAGGTTCTTTGTTTGTTGTCTCATTCACATCTCTTACCCTATATACACCTGTTTCAACCGTTTGCAGCATGTTAATTGCTGTGTCAGTTACTTCTATTCTTCATTTTCATTTCCCAAACCTACCTTAACAGCCCGATCATCCATTTCCACCTCATTCCCCCTCATTCAGATTTGAAGCTCCAGTCAATTCAACATTTTGGTTTTAAGCTTCAACATTCTCTTTGACAACTTCTTCATCCTTGTCTACCTCAACTTCAACATTTTCATCACCCTTACCTTTATTGTTCAAGTCTTCGCACTTGTCACACAACTTCATCAACTCTGGAACCCACAAGTATTTGGTTCGTGCCTCCTTAACCATTTCCCCCATCTCCTCCTGTATTGCTTCATATTTCTTTATGTTCCTATCCACTGTTTTATCCAAACCTGTGGAAAAGCATTAGTGCGTCCAAAACTAAACATTAGTGCGTCCAAACAAATGATAACAGTTACACAGATCAGAAAAATATATAAGTGTGTCCAAATTACAATATAAGTGCGTCCAAAAAACAATATGAGTGCGTCCAAAGTACATTACAGATTGTTACAGTTATACAATACAGGCAATATATAAGTGCGTCCAAATTAGAATATGAGTGCGTCATCATCTGCGTAATCCTCGTCTTCATCATCAGCATCAACCTCATCATTATCTCCCCCATCATTCTTATCAGCATCAACTTCATCATCTCCATCATCTTCTTCAGTGTCAGTCAACGGCCCATTATTATAAAGATGTTCCTCCATCGCTGCAAGTGAACTAGTGGTTATGTAAGAAACTGCTGGTATGCTAATTCTTATTTCAGATGGATGTCTCTTGTTGTATTCATGTGTGTAGATAACCTGCATGTGTTTAAAACATCATATATTTTGTTAGAATTACAAATTCGTTTAAATTATAATTTAGTGCGTCCAAATAATAAATAAATAAAAAATCAAATGTGTTTGAAGTCTTACACTCAGCATTACAATTGGACCATTATGCTAGTCTTCTATCCATCCTTTTTTTGTTCTCACTAGACATTCAATCAGGTAAGAGCACCAATCCATATTTGGAATTTCTGCCTCATCATCCACCCCATGCAAAAAGCTTTGATTGATTGTGGTTGACTTTGTGATCTCCCCAAAAAATGTGTTCCATAGCACAAGAAAATTCAACTTAAACAGCCGTCCACCCTTTGGTTGTCCCCTAACAACCGTTGTTACCATCTTAACACTGATTTTTTTTTTCTCAAATTGATTCTTGAACTCATCTATTGTAGAGTCAGAACCTTTCCTTGCCCTTGTTTTTTCGAGCACCGGTTTCTTTCCCATTGGTATCCCTAAAGCTTCATGTACCAATGAAGGTGTGATTTTGATTTTCCAATTTCCTGCATTAAGTTGGTTTATTTCCCCATCATAATTGACTAACAGCCAGTAACCCAAGGCTGTTGAGATATGTTCAATCTTAATGTCCAACACTGATCCAAACCCCATTTTCCTTACTTCATTTTTTTGTTCATCAGTGTACTCTTGGATGCTTTCAATAAACTCAGCAGGAGAGCATCTTATTTTTAATTTTTTTATCCCTGTATTCCACAAACTTCCTTTCTTTTATTTTCTTCACCTTCTTAGGTTCATCCACTTTTACCTTTTTAATAGGCCTTTGGAAATCGTCGTCTGATGATTCGAAAGGTTGTTCATCAGCTTGTTTTTTTTTTCTGTAACTTTTGTCTCATCTTTTGAACATCAGCATCCAATCGTTTAGCAGCTTCCTTGTTGACCTTTTCAATCCGTTTTTTAATTAAATTTTTTATTAGTTGTTCTTCAAGATCATCATCATCTCCTGCTATAATTGGTTCTGTATAAATAAAAAAGACCAGACGCATTCAAACCAACATTGCAGACGCACTCTTTAACTTATCAGACAAAACAATCAGACGCACTCATTTAATAACTGAGACGCACTCATGTGTTATGTAACCTAAACTAAACTAAATATTTTCCGGACGCACTTATCAATTATTTTCAGACTCACTCATGTATTTTTAACCTAAATTAAACTAAACATTTTCTACAGACGCACTCTACTGTTATTTGAGACGCACTTTATACATTTAACCTAAAATAATCTGTACAACGTAATGACTGTAATTAAACATTTAATATACACATTAGAATAACCTAAATGCTTTTCATCTAAAATAAAGTGCGTTTTGAGGGATTTGTTCATACCTGTACTCTGTTTTGATGAAGTTTTGTCATACATGCTTTTGCTTCTTCTTTCCCCTGCTTTATCTGTGTTCATTTTTGCAATTTTTTTGTTTTAGAAGTCATAGAGTATAAGTTGATGAAATTTTGAAAATGTAATCACAAAAAACGCACCTGATTTTCGTTTTGAAGACATGTTGATCTGTGTTTTTTGATCGTCTCTGTTTTTGTGTTTGTTGATCGTCTCTGCTTTTTGATCGTTTGTGTTGTGTGTGTGTTTTTTATTTTTAGATGAAATAAACCCTAATTGAATGAGATGATGCTTTTGTTTCTCAAATTCAGTAACCGTCGTGTTAATGAGACGAATTGACGGTTCAAATTAAATTTTTTTTAACCGAGTTTATAATTTTTTTTTACTAATCTACCCCTGGTTTCATTTAAACGCGTTAGTTAGATTATCTGATCTGGTTATGATCTAATGGTCCAAATTGCTTCTTACGCTTCTTATGTTAAGACGCTTTGTACAATATCTCTTCCCTAATAAATATTGGTTTAATTTGTGTATGAACAAAAATCCAGTAAAACTTTTTTTTTTTCGTTTTTTGTATAACACTATGGTATTTATTGGAAAGATAATAAAACGTTCATTAATTTGATGTAAATTTATAAATGTCGTATACAAAAGCTATTAACGTTTGAAAAAAGTGGGGGCAAACATTAGACAAAAAAAAGTTTTTTAGAGGTAAATAAAGGGGAGGAGACCCTAGTTAGTATCATGTGTCACTCAAATCAAAAGATGTGTGAGGGTCTAAACTAATGCAATGTATCAAATGTTGTTGGATTTTCATTTTTCATTATCTGGCCCAGTAAATAAGCCCAAAAAGTGCAATATATATATATAATAATAATCATCTTAAAACCCAATCCACACATAAACAAAACAAAACCCTGTAGGGTCTATAAATCCACCCACAAATTACACCCCTTTCACACCTCTCTGCCGCTTCATTTAGGTTTTTTATCTCCAATAATAACAACAATAAGTCAATAACAATCAATAATCAATAATAATAATAATAATAATCTTCACACAACAGTGACTCTCTACCTTCAATAATTCTTCTATTCCAATCCATTAATAACAATCTTCAAACTCCCAATCTGTTTTTCTTAACCCTTGAATCCAATTTAATTTCTGGTGTGTTAAAAAATGGCAACAACCAACCCATTTGACCTTTTAATCGATGATGATAACGATGACCCAACCCAGCTTATAGCCAAGCTTCCAGCCGTCGCTGCTCCGCTCACCAAGAAGCCGGCTGCTAAGGCGGCTGCCAAGCTTCCTTCCAAGCCCCTTCCTCCTGCTCAGCCTGGTAATATTATTGTGTTTCTGATTTTTTTTAATTTTTTTATGTAAAATAGTTGTTTTTATTGGTGGGTTATTGTTGATTTATATGTTTGTTAATTCTATACAAATTTACGTTGTAAAGTGCTTTAGAACTAGTAATAAGCGCCGTGCGTTGTGGTGGGACCATTAAGTTGAATGGAAAATAGACTTAAAAATGTTGTTAATGCGCAAAAAAGTAGACCGAAACGTAAACAATAGAACATAATGGTTAAGTTGACCTAGGATCAGCATGTTGCTATGAGGATATTAAAGAGAAAAATAGACGTAAAAACATTGAACCACACGCGTTGTAGTGTGTTAACCCGCAAAGGTAGACGAAAACGTAATATGAAAAATTGGTATTAAATGAAAAGTAAAAAAAATGTTAGGGGTTAAAAAATGAATAATTATTTGTTACAAATTTATAAATAAAGAAAGATGCAAAGTATATAACCACTAACGAAGCACAATGGACATCGTGAGAACAAGTAAAAAAGTCAATCGAAATCAATTTTTATTAATACAAACATGATTATAAAATACAACATTAATAAATGAATTTGCTTTCCAAATAATTCATTTTTTCTTGCAAAAACACTTTCAAATTAACTTTTTACACATGTATAAACAGTAAATTTACACATGTGTAAAAACAATTTATTTCCGTATACGTTTAAATTTTTATGCGTAAATTGTGTTTTTGATTTTGTATAGTAGTAATAAAGATGACGGAATATTTTTTTGAATTTGAATGGTTTTAGATGGCGTTCTCGCGGTTCGCACTAAAAACTTTGTTAGAGTAGGATAATATAGTCTGATTTTATTATAAAATTGATGACACAAAACATTATAAGCGGTGGGTTATAGTGCTATTGTCTGCGTGTATCATTGGCTTTGGTTTGGAATAAGTTGAAAACAATATTCACTTACTATGTAGCCACTTGAGGTGTATCAAAATTGTTTGGTTAAATATAAAGATGGGTCCTAGAGTTATTCACTTTTGTGTTTCTGTTTGTGTTGAGTTGAATAACACAACTAGTGAATTTTTTTGTGGATGGTTTGAGTAATTGTGCTATGTAAGGACTATAATTATAGTACCTGAATGCAGAAGCTGTTAAGATATGGATATTATGTAACTAATTATATTTATAGTTTAGAAACATTATATTGCGTGTAACTATTTGGTTTAGAATAACTGTGGTTACTGAACTTTTGTTGGATTACAGTAATTTTGTTTGGAGTGATATTGTTTGTGTGTATAGGAGGCATTTGTTTTGAACAAGTTGCGAATCAATAATGTACACAACCGGTACACAATTACAATGGAGGTGTGTTTAAATTGGATTGCTGAGATTAAATTTGGAGCATAGAGTTATTTACTTTTGTGCTTGTTGAGTTGAATAAAATGCGATTCCAATCTGGGTTGATCAGTGATGAATGAAATGAAACTGCGGGCTGTATGTATGCCATGTAAGGAATATAACTATGGTAGTACAACTGACTGCAAAACCGGTTAAGATATAGATGTTACACAATTAGTTATAGTCCAGAGACATTATATTTGATTTTCATCAAGATTTGTTGGTTTCATTCATAGTTATCAAAGGCGCTAGGTGCTTGGTTTTAGAAAGTCTTCCTAGGCGCGAGCCGCACCTAGGCGCTTATGTAAGTCAAGGCGCACCCTGTATAGGAAGCGACCCTGAGTTGCACATCTTGGTGAAAAATCAGCCCTGAGGCGCGACTCATGTACGGGTCAAATTTTTGTGCAGTGATGTGGTACATCATGCTTTTGAGGTTGTACATGTATGTAATTTCAATAGTAAAACATAGTTATCAAAGGCGTAAGGCGCGCTCAAGGCGCTTAGGCTCTGCCTGTAGCCTAGGCGAGAAGCGCAAAAAAAGCGTGGGCCTGAGAAAAAAAAGCGCAAATAAAAAAAAATAAAAAAATCACTACATAATTACAAATAACAATCATCTTATAAAATAATATAAATATAAACTGACTGGTTTAGCCATACCTGGAAAAAGGATTAACACACCTTTGATAACTATGTAGTAGACAAAATCAGTTGATAGTAAATCAATGAGTTAAGGTGTTTATATATTGAAGAATAATTCAATATCTATAAGTGTTTTGAAAATCAAATATATTTAAAAAAGATTTGATTGACATTTATATATATCTCTATAAATTGGTAAGTATTGGCCGATTATATTAGTCAGGGGATTAGGTTTTAAAAATCAGACCATGGCTTTTTTTATCTAGGAGGGAAAAGCGGAATCGGGTGGCTTCTAGGAAATTGGTCGCCTAGGCGGTCAAGGCGATGGCTTTTGATAACTATGTAGTAAAACAAATATATAAAGCTTATTTGTGTCTATATTTTGGGTAAATGATCCTAGAAACCTATAGAATATATAAAAAAATATATATATTCGCCTTGCGCCTTGCGTACGAAAAGCCCACGCTTTTGCGCATTGCACCTCAGTTTTAGACCTTGTCGCTTTTGTGCGCATCCTTCTTTCTAAAACCATGTCCAGGCGCACTCAAGGCGACACGCAAGGTGCAAAAAACGCTAGGGCATAACAAAAAAGCGCATTATAACGAAAGAAATGAAATATATTATGTATTGAAAAATATCGTTTCATTAAATATATTAACCAAAGCTTGAATGTAGTTCTAAAAAACGGGACCAATTGATATTAATTTTGTATAGATAGAATTCTGAATCTTCTTGCTACAATCTGTATTGTTGAGGCGTTTATTAATAATATTTGCGCGTGGATATGAGGAATTTAACACTAAATAAAGAACAGGATAAATCAACATTAATTGCCCATTGATAGTGCTTTAAATGCCTGGTAACTAGAGGCACAACAAATTAGCGTCGCCTGAAAAGTATAGATCGCGTTTGACAACTATGGTTTTATTTGTAGTGCAAGAGGCGAAAGCTGATGGTCAGAGGGGAGGAGGCCGGTTTGGTGGACGTGGAAATGGTCGCGGTGGACGTGGTGGACGTGGGTTTAACCGTGATTCTTCTGAAAATGAGAATTCTTATGGAACTAACAATGGCTTTAACGGAGGTTACAGACCTTCAGAAGATGGAGAAGTTGACAAGTCTTCTGAAAGACGCCCTTACAGTGGGCCCCGTGGAGGTTATCGTGGTGGGCGTAGAGGTGGCTACACTAATGGTGACGCAGCAGACGGTGAACGCCCCAGGAGGGTGTTTGAGCGTCGCAGTGGAACTGGCCGAGGGTGAGCCCTTTTCCGTGTTACCATTAATTTAACTGATCAAGTTTCACTGAAAGAGTGAAGTGAATTATCTTTTTTTTTTCATTGGTTGGTCATTGGTGGAACCTTGTTAATCGTCTTTTGCTATGCAGTAATGAGTTCAAGCGAGAAGGTGCTGGTCGTGGCAATTGGGGAACTGCTACTGATGAGGTTGCATTGTAAGTATTCAATTTCCGATCATCAAATTCTATTGATTCAGTTTTTTTGAGAACTCGATTTGCAGAGAAATGGAATTTGGTTGACATAATTGTTTTTATTTTTTTTATTCTAGTGAGCCTGAAGAAACTGTGGTTGAAGTCGAGAAGAATGTGGAGTCTGAGAAACCAGCTGGACCAGAAGATGGAGTTGATACCAACAAGGAGAATGTTGCAGAGGAGGTAGAAGAAAAGGAGCCCGAGGAGAAGGTGATATTCTATTATGGTATTTTGAGATTCGAGAATTATATTTCTGACATTTTTTATGTGGTGAAGTTAAAACTGATATTAGTTGTAAATCTTTTGGTTTGGTGTCTTGTTTTAACTGTAACCTACACCACAAAACTTGTTATCTGTTTTGGTTACCACTGTAACTGATTAACCAGTTTCTATCAGTCAACGCATTTCCATGTTTGTAGCGTACAAAGTAAATAACTACCTCACATTTTTTGTCACAATTCACAGCCTCATACCTGTTGCCATCTCAACTTCTTACTGTTATAGCCAAACCAGAGTTGACCAGTATTGTAGTGTAATGTGTAGCTGTGTACAACAAACCAAAAAAAAAGTTATTGTCCAAGATATGTTGCAAAGTAGTATCAAGTATACATGTTTTAGTTAATCTATAGTTACATACCTGCAACAAAAGTTTGAAATACTTATTTGCTATAGATTTGTTTTGTTTTGTTTTGTTCTATTCTGTTCTGAGTTGGTGTCAAATTACTTATGTTTTTTAACTACATTTATAGGAAATGACACTGGAGGAGTACGAGAAGGTGCTAGAAGAGAAGAGAAAAGCATTGCAGCCATTGAAAGCTGAGGAAAGAAAGGTTGCATTGGATAAAGATCTAGCAAAAATGCAGCTGCTTTCAAACAAAAAGAGCGAAGAGGAGATTTTTGTTAAACTGGTGAAAACGCTTATAATTGTGCATGCATAGACTGATTTTTTTTGGCTATTTTTGTATTCTAATTGATTTTATATTTTATATCAGGGATCTGAGAAGGATAAGCGCAAAGAGGCTGCTGACAAGGAAGAAAAAGCCAAGAAGGTGAGTGTTTTTATTTATATTCATCATTTTTTAAACTGGCGAAATTGGTGGGTTAGTGTCTGAGACCTGAAACGTTTTTTTTGATACTAAGTGCCAAAATGGGTTCACTAATGACCCAAAAATATGTTATAACCTTTTTTTTTACGATTTTGAGGCCTGAATGATTTTCATGCTATTAAACAGTCATTAAGCATCAATGAGTTTCTGAAGCCAGCTGAAGGGGAAAGGTTCTACAGTTCAGGTGGCCGAGGTAGGGGCCGTGGGCGTGGGTCCAGAGGTGGATACAGTGGTGGAAACAGAATGCATGATGTGGCTGCACCTGCCATTGAGGATGTTGGTCAGTTTCCATCATTGGGGGTCAAGTGAGTTTTTATTATATCTTGCTTGGGTTGTCAGTCAGACGTGTTACTTTTTCTTAATTTATAAACTTCAACAACGGTCTTGTTTTTTTACGTGTGTAAATTGTTAAGAACGGTCTTGTGTTGCTTTTTATGAATCATGACTTGGTACCAGTTACCATTTTGTCCAAAGCGTAGGCAATTTTTATAGCCTCGAGAATATTATGAGTTGTTACTCGATTCTCAGTATTGATTTGGAGTCACCTGGTTGTTGTGTAATTCTTATGGTTCTTAGGCTATACTGGTTTTTTATTAAGTCAACTATGTTTTATTGATCTTGCGTGTCGCAAAGAACAAGAGGTGGCTTACATTGTTAGATCTCTTCAGTTTAGTTCTCATTTTAGGTGTCATGTTACTATTAAACAAATTTATAGGCTTGTTGTGATAAGAGTACTAGGCTATTGCCTGTGTAGTTTACTGCCGATAATGGTGAAATAGCCAAACATTAGAAAAGGTGGATGGTTTTATATCTATCGCTAGAAAATATTGGTTCATTTAAGTTGGTATATTGTGATGATAATGGTGTTTTAACTGCAACTGGAATAGACACTTCACCAAACTGGTGCGTTTTTATATTTTTTTTAGACCGAGTGTTGTGCCATAATGCCCCCAGCCATGTATGCTCTTTAGGGGAGAATAGTGTCACCATTGATGATTGATATTTGATACACTGGTTTTGTGTAGAGAATAGAGATGAAGGGTTTGTGTATTTAATGTTTGTTTTCTATTGATATTATGAGGGTTTTGAGGACCGGAAATGGATGGCAGAATAAACAGAATTTGATTTAAACATTAAACAACAAAACGTGTTGTGGTTGAGTGGTTGTTTATGCTTGTATGTAAATACCATACCCAGCTTCGAGTCCCCCTTCATCCATTGGTCTGATCTTTTTTTAAAGGTGAAAAGGTGATTCTTTTAAATTTCAAGAAATGGCAAGAATGGTCCTCTAAATTTAAATAAGTTAGTATTATCAGAGCTAAATGAACGATTTTACCTCTGACTTAACGAAGTTGAGTTAACCCCGTTAATTAATTGGACTGTTTTGGCCTATTTTGTGAAACTTAAGGGATTGTTCAAGCAATTATTTTGATTTTGGACTGGACTGGCAAAATGGTCCACACCACAGGGATTGTTTTGGTAATTAATTCATTTATTTTATTTGGTAAAATAAATAGACATAAAAGAACAACAAAACAAATTACAAAAATTAAAAACCCTATTAAACTATCAATCACAAACGAGCATAAACGAACACGTTACTGAAGGTTAATGAACATAAATGAATGAATGTTGCATCTTTTCATGTTCGATCACAAAAAAACTAAAAGAACGGAACTTTGTGTTCACAAACACAAACGGACTTCCCGTCGAACCATTTATGAACTGTTCACTAAAAGTTCAGTTCGTTTACAGCCCTATCTAACGATGTAGTCTTCCACTATAGCACTTCAATTCAGGGGTTGTTGGTACTTCATTATAGTAGGTTTTTAGGAAAAACCAACGTAAAGATATACAAAACCTTTGCATCGACTCGTCTAAGATGCTTATAGTTAGATTCTAGTTTATTAGAATAACCATCATAATCTGTCATTCAACACCAAAATGATACAATTTTCTCTTATTTAATTTAAATCTTAATATAAGTTATTGATTGTTGTTTTCTTTAGTTTTAATCATTCAAAAATCACAATTTAATGCTTGACTAAATACAAATAAAGGTTTAATATTAGGTTCTTACTTTTGCCGTATTACATATACCATAGCATATATGTCACACCCTTAAATTCTACATGCGTGGTTTTACCGTGAGAGCATGACAAATCAAGATCCAAGTTAACGATCACAATAAATGACAACTATATGAAAGATACGTAGACACAAAAACATAACTTTAATATCTCAAAACCTTAGCGGAAGCAATATCAAGTTACAACCCAAGTGACAAATGTTCAAAAAGATTATTCAAAAACATGAAACTAAAGCCCTAGACGCCATGCAGACCCGTGCGCCTAGTCCGTGTGATGCTACCTTAGCAACCTGAGAAAAACATGCCAAAAGGTGTCAACATATAATGCTGGTGAGTTCACAGGTTTTCATAAAACGTTACAAGTTGCTACCAAATGTTACCAAAATGTTCCAAGTTCAAACCTGTTAATACTATGTCAAGTGTAAGCCAAAGTACGCTAGCTAGGCGTAAGTTTTACTACTACTACGATTGGAAAACCATTACTGGACACGTTTAGCAATTTTAGCAAGTTTAGCACATGTTTAAGCCGCCCGAATAATGTTTAGCAAGTTTAGCATAGGTCGAGACAATATGCACTCGTCCGACCTCCAGTCGACGAGTGGGGCTGGTCAAGCCCAATAGATCTATCCACATTTCCCCCGTTGTGCAACCCCGCACATTCATGGTTTCCCCAGGGACTTCCAAAGATCGTATAGTAACTCAAAAGTAACTTATAGTATGACACAAGTTCCCAAAATATAAGTTTAGTGCATGTTTTCTCCCCCAAAGGTAAAGCTAGTAAAAGTGGGGTTTGAAACTCACCTTAGGTTGCGTTCTTCACAAATTAAGAATAAAAGACAAGCTCTTGATAATCCCAACTACCGGAGATCTATCTAAAAGTTCACATAAGTGTTTTGACTAATAACCATAAGGTTATCTAGTCCCCGATTGTCCAGATCGTGACCATGTATGTTTAAAACGCGTTTGACTGTTAAACCGACGCACCAGACTGACCCGACATCTCGGTTGTGACCCATTACATAAACTAATCATGTACACATAGATTACACATAAGGTTCAAGCATAAAACACTTAGTTTGCATCAAAAATCGCACATACGAAGTCGTAAGGTCGAATCATGAGTTTTTTGGCTTGGTTCGACCTGTTTGGCTCTCTGGTTCGACCCAGGCATGCCTGGTTTGACCCTAATGAAGTTCATTCGACCTCTACACAAGTTCATACAACCTAACACATGTTCATTTGACCTTAACACATGTTAATTCGACCCTAACACATGTTAATTCGACCTAAACCATGTTCGTTCGACCTAAAAGAAGTATGTTCGACCTGTAAGGTCCTTGGTTTGACCCCTGGGCCACCTCATTCGACCTCACGTGGGTCGAATGAGCCCCAGGTTCGACCCTAGTAGTTCCAAACACTCTAAAACGCATCAAATCACATCAAAACAGTTCAGAAACATCACGAAACATCATGAAACACACCAGTCAAGTATGAATAACATATCCCCACGAAACCCTATCAATTTTAATCCAAAATCAGTCCGTTTTAATACCTACCCAAAATAGCAAAATTATGGAAACGTCACATCATGCATGAAAACTTTACCCAATCTGGAAACTTGTTGAAATCCTTTCACAATCCTCTCAAAATGCTCAGTTTAATGTGTTTATGAAAACCCCCAATCGTTTTATCAATGATAACAACATGCATCAAGCCCTAGATTTATCAAAAATCCCCAAAATAGACATAATATCAACATCCATCCAATTGTAACCTAAAACAATCATAAACCAATAACAGTAGCATCCTAGATCATGTTTCTAGTATCTAAACCACAATTAATCATTAAACAATACATAACACAACATGAAACGCAATTAACACATGTTTATTTGTATGAAAACTCATGTTTAATGATAGGGTTTTGTTTAGAAAGATGTTTGAAAGGTTTTTAATCATAAAAACAGCCTTAGAACAGATCTGGACCTTTGGGGTTTAATGAAAACGAATCAAAAATGCTTTAAAAGGGTTTTAGATCAAGAACACACCTTAGATCTTTGCTTGGATGATGTTTGTAGGTTAGATTATGAAAAACGAGATAAAAAACTCCTTCCCCGGTGATTAAAGTTGAGAGAGAGTGTTTAGAGGCATTTAGGGTTTGTGAAATGATGAAAAATTGCGAAGTGTGATATTTATACCTAGGCTTCATTTGACCCCTTGCAAGGGTCGAATGGGACTTCATAAGGTTGAATGACCTTTCCATCAGATTCACAAGCCTGGTTCGACCCCCTTAAGGTCGAACCCGTCCCTATGTTTTCCAGATTTTCCAGTTTTGTCGTTTTAACACGTTTAAACACACCTTAACATATGAACATGCAATCCTAACATATGTTAAGCATATAGAATCATGTATAATCATGTTTACACCTTTGAAACCCGTATTTGCACATTATATCACATGTATGTATCAATCTACGTATCAGACTTAATTCAATTCATGTAATTTCACCAACAATGGGACTCAAGACTAGTGTATACGCAAAACAATCCCCAATGATCCTCCAGATCATTGAACCCTAGACAATCCTAACCTGACATGACTCAACTGACCTAGTTAAGTACGTTAATAAATGTTTTTCTCTAAGGTAGACTTATATGTTTTGCAAAATGTTTAAGCAGAACATGCCGGGTGTCACATCATCCCCACGTTGAAAGAATTTTCGTCCTGAAAATTGCACGAAGCCCAAAAAGGAAAGAGACGAAAAGAAAATTTACCGGTCGTTACAATATATCACAGGTACACTTGTGGATGTGTGTGCAGTATTTGAGTATTGATAATTATTATAATCTTAAATCCTAATTATATGAATCTATTATCTTTAAACATACTATTTTGCACAACCAAATCTTAAAACCAAATACACTAAATTATATTTTCAGATATTACACATTTCATTATCTCTATACGTGTTCCCATGTGCGTGTCGATGCTTAGCGCAAGCAACACGAGCAACACAACACAATACATTATCTTTATGTGTGACACACAACCCGTTCTAGATGTAGATAACACATAACATCAATAATCAATAACTATATATAAAAGAATAGCCATTTGATGACATGACATTCAATGGGGCAACCCCCACCCCTTGAATGTGACATGTGACATCATGTGGTGCTTTCTTTTTATTATTTTTTTTAATTTTTAAGTAGACATTAAGATTGAAATCAAATATACTTATATTTTAAATATTATTATAAATTCAAATATTTTATTAAGAAAATTTATATATGAATTATGAAATCCTAATCTCTCAATACATACGACCTATTTACTAATTTGCTCAAAGAAGATATGGCTATCTTGTCACACCCTCAAATTTCCACAAGCGGAGTTCTACCGCGAGGCGTGTGACACACCAGGATCCAAGTCAACGGTCACAGTAAACAACACTATATGAGACATATGTAAATTCAAAACACAAGTTTAAACCATTTGACATAACAGCGGAAGCATTCTTTTACAAAATGAAATCCAAAAGTATCCAAACTTTTTTGACAATCAAAACCATGAAACCTAACTAGACGTCGTGCAGACGCGTGCGCCTAAGCCCTGAGATGCTACCTTAGCGACTTGAGAAAACATGCCAAAAATACGTCAGCACATAATGCTGGTGAGTTCACAGGTTTAAGTTTACAATTAGTTTCCATGCGTTGAGAGTTTAATCACCAAATACCATGTCATGAGATGCATTAAATAAACTAATAAGCGTTTCATACTACTACCACGACTGTGATGCTGAAACCATTACTGACAGCGTTTCTTGTGTTGCTGCCCGTGTTTGAGATGCTAGTGTTACCAAGGTATAGAGACAATATGCACCCGCCCGGCTCCCAGCCGACGGATGGGGTTTGTCAGGCCCAATAGATCTATCCACATTTCCCTGCTGTGCCTAGCACATTCATGGTTTCCCCCAGGGACTTCCGTGTTTCGTCGTGTAGCAATCAAAAGTGTTGCGTATCAAAAGTGTTGTGTTTCAAAAGAGTTGCGTGTTCATAAGAGTTGCATTTCAAAAGAGTTGCGCGTTTATAAACGTTACATTCCAAAAGAGTTGCTTGTTCATAACGAGTGTTGTGTTTCCAAAAGAGTTACATGTTTATATAAAAGCGTTGAGTTTGTTAAATCGTGTGGCATGTTTCTCCCCTGAAAGAAAGACATATAAAAGAGGGGCCGTGAACTCACCTTAGGTTGCGTTACTTGCAAGTACTCAAAACCAGTAAGCTAGGTTAGTCCCATATAGCGGCGACCTAACGTATGACAGATATAAGTACATAGACTAATAACCCGTAGGTTAACTAGTCCCTGTATGTCCAGACCATAACCAAGTTGATTTGAAAACGTGTTGACTGATTAACCGACCACACCGGACAAGACTCGACATCCCATTGGTGACCCGACACCCCACGTGTTAACCTCACACAATGTATCATACAATATATACAAACAACACTTAACACGTGTTAAAGTTCAACAAATCTAACATATAGTTCAGATAACGCATAAATAAGTCCGAGCACGTGTTACCATGTTACTAGGCATGTTACGGGGTTCCTAGCATGTTCCTAGGTGTCAAATCAGGTCTAGGGATGTCAAAATACACTTACAACAGCAGTACATGCGATTAGGAGAAGTCAACTAGAAATTAGGAAAGTCAACTAGTGATTAGGGGCTATAAGACATGCAATTCAGGGTTTAACTAGTGATTAGGAGCTATAAGACATGCAATTCAGGGTTTAACTAGTGATTAGGAGCTATAAGACATGCAACATAGGCGATTGGGGCTATAAGACATGCAATTCAGAGTTTAACTAGTGATTAGGGGCTATAAGACATGCAACATAGGCGATTGGGGCTATAAGACATGCAACTCAGAGTTTAACTAGTGATTAGGATCGTAATCACCCTTAGTGAAGACGATTAGGCCCCCAATCGCCCTCCCTATAGGTGATTAGGCTCCTAATTGCCTTCAGCATAGGCGATTGGGCTCCTAATCACCTTCAGCATAGGCGATTAGGGCCCCCAATCGCCCCCTGCAGACCTGTTCCGATTTTTCGTGCGTTTAACCCTCCAAATCATATCCGGAACGTGTGGAAACACCAAATATCTATCCTAGCACATTAACAAACTTATTCCAAGCAAAACCCCTAAATTATCATCATTCTAACAGTCCCGAATGCGAGCGTTTCCCCAAAATAGCATACTTATCATGTAAACATCACATCAACATGCAAAACTTACCCTAACTAGCAAATATCCAGATTTCATCACGTAACAACGTTGTTCAATACTTTCCTATCATTCTAGAACCATCCTAAAGCAAACCCTAACATCATATAATCAACAAACACATCATATCATCCTTAATCCTTCAAAATCATTCAATTGGGTCAAAACACCAAACATCAACAATACACAACTAAAACCATCCAAACTCCTAGGATATCATCATACTAACTCACACAAGTTATAAACACATTAATAACACAAGAACAATCATTTTCCATCAATAAAAATCCTACCTTTTATGAATATAACACATATAACATGTACAAAGGTTGAGGTTTATTTAGAAACTGTTTTTAATGGGTTTTCAAAGACAAAAACGTTTAGAAATCAGGTCTGGACCTTTAGGGAACAAAACATAATCATACAAAGGTTTGGGGATGAAGAACACACCTTAGATTTATAGGAAAGTGATGTGTAAACTCCTTGGAAATGTGTGTTTTGATGCAAAAACGTGTTCCAAAGGGTGTTTGTGAGTTGGGATAGGTTATGGGACGGCTAGGGTTGCACAAATGATGTTTTACAAGTCAAGGGTGGTATTTATAGGCGTTTCTAGTCATTTAAAACACGTCAGGCGATTACGCAGCTGTTCAGGCTATTAGGGCTCCTAATCGCCTTCCCTATTGGCAATTAGGGCTCTAATCGCCTTCCCTATAGGCGATTAGGGCTCTAATCGCCTTCCCAAACCTCCTAATCGCCTACCCTATAGGCGATTAGGGCTAATCACCCCCTATCTGCATGCAATTACACTAATCACCCCCTCTCAGCATGCAATTACGCGTAATCACCTATAATATCATGCAATTCCGCGTAATCGCCTATAATGTCATGCAATTACGCGTAATCATCATCTTAACACATATAAACACGTATTCACATACCGACGAATCACATAATGATTATAAACACATAATTCATGAAAACAAACACGTTCACATTCGTTCACCAATTCCCGGGACTCAAGACTTGTGTGTGTGCATTGGACCCGGCGATTCTACAAATCACCAACAACTGGACTCATACCTCGTGTGTGTGTGTTAACCCCAATGATCCTCCGAATCATTGATCCCTAGACACTTACTTAATGTGACTCGACTCAACTGACCCTGTTATGCGTGATATATGCGCGATTCGCTAAGGTAGACTTACCGGATTTTCAAAAGTCACTAACCGGAGTTTGTCGGGTGTCACATATCTTCAAAATAAAATAAACATATTTACTTTCTATATTATATTAATATATATATGTTTAGATTTTTTTTAAATTGTTTTTAAAAATAAATCAAAGAAGATATGGATATTTTTAAATTTAAATAAAAAGATTTATATTCTAATTTATTTAACATGCATTTATTAAATGAATATTATAAATAGAGGTGAACATTGCGTGAGTTCAATTCATTCATAACAACTTTCAACAGCTTCTACCTTTGATCAGGGGGTAAAGTTTAATTTTGTTTCAATTAGTTGCAACTTCTTTGTTATTGAAAGGTTTTATATTTACATTAAAATATGAATTACAAATAAATGTTTGTGCTTTTCAAATACTATACATATGTTTACGACGGTTGTCGGTTGTGAAAGTGGCACACACTTGCTGGTTATTATCAACATCATATATGAAACAAATATTATTTCACTGAAAATAAACAATGAACATTTTTATCTAATTATTCTAAAGTCTAAATAGAATTTGATGTCTACAAGGCACGTAACAGCAGTTATTTGATTAAGATTTGCAAAAAGTATAAATTATTTTTATAACGATGTATAAATTGTTTTAGGTTAGGCATTGAATATTGATAGTAGAGTTATGCATTTTTTAGCATTTATGATAAGTGTTAATATTAGAGTTACACATTGTTTTAGGTTAGGTATCAATATTACTATATTAGAGTTGTACATTTTTTTAGCCTTTAGGATAGATGTTAATATTAGAGTTACATTGCAGTTGTACATTGTTTTATGTTAGGTGTTAGCATTGGAGTTGTACTTTGTTTTTATGTTAGATATTTACAAGTTTTATCCTTTACGTTTATACCAAATTTCAACGCATGTCCTTTGCCTTTAAAATTGATGAGATTTGTACTTTATGTTTTAGAATCTTACACGATGTGTACTTTAACGCTAACCCAGTTAAATTTTTTGGTTAAGTTAGATCACATGAAGGGTAGATTTGTATTTATACATGCTTTTAAAATGTTTAAACAAACAAAGAAAAAAGTAAACTTTAAAAATTAATATAAAGCCCCTTTGTCTGTTTACCTTTCTCTCTCTCTATACCCCTCTCTACCACCAAGCTCCACCAACAACCGCCCCTATCAACCACAGACAACCACCACCATCCACCACTCCCATCATACCAACACACCAACACTGTCAACAGCCACTAGCCACCAATCTTAACTGACATCCACACCCATTATACGTTGTCGGTAGTGGTTATCACCACCGTAAAACACCTTATCTACATGCCACAAAATTCAACTTCATCTGTCGCCGGTCAAACATCATTACCAATACAACTGGAGAATCGTCGGAACCCTAAAACACACTAAACGTCGTCGTCTTTGGTTCCACTTCGAACCACCACACCGCCTGTTTTTGTCTCTTCAGCGTCCCTGGTTTGACCCACTTGTAACTTGTGGATAAAATTGAGGTGAATTAGGTTATGGTTTATTTCTGAATTTCGGTTATGAGATAGATTTGTACAGTTTAGAAGATTATGGGAATTTATTTACATGTATAGGGCTTTAGAATTATTTAGGAATATTTGCTCAAAAGTGTGTGGTTTTAGTTGCCATCAAGATCCAGTTCCAGTTGTTGTATTTGGAAACGAGGAAGTAGGTAAGAAATGAGTTTTGGGAGATATTGTTTTAGGTGTGGGGTGGTGGTGGTGGCAGGTGGTGGTAACAGACTAAATGTGGTAGAAGATAGTGAGGTGAAAGGGTGTTACAGAGAGATGAGGAGTTTAGAGAGAGATAAATGGTGTGGTTTTTAATGTATTTATACAAAAGTCCCTAAAAAGGTGAAATGACAAAAATGTGCTCATGTGCAAGGCGCATGACTAGATTTAACAGAGAATTTTAACCGAGTTAGTATTAAAGGACACACCGTGTAAGATTTTGAAACATAAAGTATAAATCTCATCAATTTTAAAGGTAAAGGACATGCGTCAAAATTTGGTATAAACGTAAAGGACAACTCTTGTAATTCAGTCTTTAATATTAGAGTTATACATTGTTTTAGGTTAGATGTGAACATTGGAATTATACATTATTTAAGGTTAAGTGTTAACAATGGATTTATACATTATTTTAGATTAAGTGTTAACATTGGAGTTATACATGTTAATTGTTTTAGATTAGGTGTTGCCTGAAGCTTTTCTGCATGTAAATGTGAATTGCATCAGTCTATTTCATATGTAAAGTTAATGTGTCATATTAGATTTTTCAATCCCGGGACGCTTCCGTACTATAATGTAGTAATTCTATATATACATACATTTTCAATTGCGAACAGTTGTAATTCACTAGTGGGCCACATGCACATCATTTTTCTTTTACTGCCACAAAGCCACACCATACATGTACCATTTATTATACCACCAACAACTCTAACCACATTCTTGATCAGAAAGCCTAATCCTCTTATCTATAAATTTAATTCTTTCATATAGGAAGATTCTAATAAATGGAATTCAAATATTGTTAGGATAGAGAGTGAAATCGGTTTGGCTCATGTGGCAATGCATCTTTCAATCCCCCATACCCCCTCGATTTTGATCCACTAGCAACAAATAATGTGAAATTATTATCAGCATATAAACCGAAATTAGGTATTCTTACAGTTTGTAGCAACATAAAAAACTACTGCAGTCAAAGTTGGAGCATTTAGTTACTTCCTAGGTTATTTCATTACATGAATTGAGTTTTGAACATATACATTTTGTTATTAAAGGTTTAATTAGCGGCTTGAAATGATAACAGATAGATTTTTAGTTTGGATTTTTTAGTTAAGATGTAAAATTACATAATGTTTGCAAATTTTGTCACCGCGCGAAGCACGGGTCCAATACTAGTTAACTATATTTATATATGAGTCCACGAGTCACAATGGCTTCGTGTGGGCAACACATATAGAGATGGAACTAGAGATGAAAAGGACAAATAAAGGGTCAAGGTATATTTGAGAACAGACTTGTGTGTGTGGGGGGGGGGGGGGGGGTGGGGGAGGATTGGCTATGATAGTCTGTTTTCTTCACATGACGAATTAACATTCCTATATAAGTGTCAATAGAAATAAATTTAAAATCTTTTTGGGGTATCTATACATATAATAAACCAAAGCTATTTTAATGACATGACATTCAAAGAGGCATTCTGCTCTTTGAGTGTGCCATGTGTCATCCCATGTGGTATTGAGATATTTTAGGAAAAAAATAATTTAAAAACAAAATTAGATTTCTCTCTCTTATGTTTCCTCCCATAATTTTTAAACGTTAATATCTTTTATATACGAGATTTTTTAAAGAAAAAAATACACCAAATTAACGAGCGTTTTATTATCTTTCCAACGAGTACCATAGTGCTATATAAAAACGGAGAAAAAAACGACTATTTTTTGTTGGATTTTGTTCAAACAAGAAAAAAAACACAAAGCGTTCAGGTAAATCATTAATCATGTATAGACAAGTAACTAATTATGTTCAAATCAGTAAATATTAATTCTATTTTCTAGCATTGGAGTTATACATTGTTTTAAGTTAGATATTAATATTAGAGTTACACATTGTTTAAGGTTAGGCGTTAACATTCGAGATATATTTTTAATTGTTTTAGGTTAGCTGCTACCCGAAACTTTCATGCATGTAACTGTAAAGCGCATCATTCTATTTCATATGTAAAATTAATATGTCATATTAGATTTTTCAACCCCGTGACGTTTCCGGGGTATAATCTAGTTTGGTTACTGTAATAATGTGATACGGTTTCAGGTAATTACCTTGGATGTCACCTAATGCTATACTCGTACATGAAACCGTGATCTTTTTTAGTGTCCTATATCTAATACTCATCCTGTATGTTTTCGAATTCAAGGTATGTTTTTGTCATATTATTTTCTTTTTGTTGGAACCTAAGTACTTTTCTTCCATATCTGCATAAGCAACTCATTAATTTTAGTAAAAATAAAAAGAATTAAAGGCTACTTAAAAAATAGAAAGAAACATGATAAAATAAAATAATAAAAAAGCCAAACAACAAAAGTAAATACAAGAAGAAGAAAAGAGGGTCACACAGTCTTTTCTCCCCAATTTTCATCTTTTTTTTTTTTTGACAACCATTTTTAGTTTTCTTCTCAATTTAGTCTTCCTTGCTTTTGACAAGCCACCCATCAACAATCCCCAATTTTTTTTTATTTTTTTTAAATCAGATTTAGCTTATTTTCAGTTGTTTTACAAACAGAATTCAACTCATTTTCTTCTTATCATCCTTAATGTAAATAATATATTTCTTGTATTTTAGGTTTTATAATTTTTTTTTAATCTCCTTTTTGCGTTCTTATTGTAAATCCTAAGAAAAGAAAAGAAAAGAAAGAAGGATATAGAGAAATGAGAAAACAGGGACCTTGCTATCACTGTGGTGTTACAAGTGAGTTATTTGGTTTGACTGTTGACTTTTGATGTTGTTTCATAAGGCTCAGATTTGTTATTTTTAAGACTACCCATATGCTTGAATGGTTTGGCCTAAAATTGAAAGAGAAATTTAAATAGATTCATTTGGTATGTTTGGACTAAAATAACTTCTTGGAATTTGAGGATTTGGATTTAGATTTATTCAAATTGGATCTTTGACTTGGTGATGAAGATAATACCAAATTTGATGTGGCTTCTTTTCATTTTGCAACTTTGTGTCATGTGCATTTCGATGCGTGTATGCTTTTAAGCCACTCGACTGAAGCTTTGAGTTTGTGTGGATGTTCAAATTGTTGCGGCATTGCTTCAAACTTGTGTAGACACGTATGTTTTGTGTTTATGCAATCATAAAGTTGGTAATGCACCGGTTCTCATCAGAGCTCTTTGGTTAGTGAAAATAGTGACGGTTGACGTTATAATCTTGTTGCGTTTGGTCTTGATTAAATCTTGCAAGGTCTATGTGTATTAATTTCATCATTTGTTGTTAATTTGCAATAGATTATGTTTATCTTTCCATATAGGTTGCTATTTCATTCCATATGATCAGATTTTTTATTTTTCTATTTGAGGCGAATGAAATTTCAAGTTATTGAACTATAACTTCTAAATAGCGTATATGATTCATTGCACATTGTTTCATCAAGAATCAAATTAGCCAGTCTTAAGTATAAATATATGTGCTTAAGTTTGGTAGGTGTTTCACTAATTAGCTCAAAATATAGTATCTTTGACACTCGTGGAAATGGGAATTGTGAGTGCAGGCACACCTCTTTGGCGAAACGGGCCTCCAGATAAGCCTGTCTTGTGCAATGCGTGTGGTTCCCGTTGGAGAACCAAAGGATCACTTGTTAACTACACCCCTCTTCGTGTTAGATCAGAACCAGATGAGTTTGAGGATCGCCGCGTTTCAAAAGTCAAAGAAATATCCATAGAAAACAAAGAGACAAAATTATTAAAAAGAAAAGACGTGTATGCAAGTGTACTTGATGGTGGGCTTGCTCCTAGTCACTACAGACAGAGTCTCTTTAAGGGACGCGATGAAGATACCAGCAACAAATCAAGTTCTGGCTCTGCTATATCTAACTCTGATAGCTGTATGCAGCTTTGCAGTGCTGATGCGAGTGATTTGACTGGTTAGTCGTTTGAATACTTAGTAATGATTTTTTCAATTTTGAACAACAGAAGATCATCCAAACACCTGTTTTACTATGAATTATTTTGTGTTCTTATTATTAAATATCATATAATCGCTTTCAGAACGCACATCCAAACACCCGTTAAGATGGATGACATTGTCAAATCTAAGTGGACAATGAAGCATTGATGTATTTCTCTCTTTCTAGCAAGTATTATGGATAAATTTGAACATATGTTTATATTGTATATTACTTTTAGCAGGTCCATCTCAATCGTCGGTTGTGTGGGATACAACGTTACCTTCAAGAAAGAGAACATGTTTTAGCCAATCAAGACAGTCTCCTGTAGAGCAGTTAACTAGAGATTTACACACAATCTTACATGAGCAACAATCTAGCTTTTCGGGATCATCTGAGGACGACTTGATTTTTGAGAGTGTCACGCCAATGGTTTCTGTTGAAATAGGACATGGGAGTGTGCTTATTCGTCATCCAAACTCAGCTGTCCGAGAAGAGGAATCTGAAGCTAGTTCTCTTTCGGTTGATACCAAAAACGAGGCTCATTCATGCTTCACTACCCCTCCTGTACATAATGCTAACAAAGCTGGAAAATTTCCAATAGAAATGTCTCAAAATCAAGAACAAATCAACAGGTGAGATAGTGTTGTAATCTTGGTTTTAAAAAGCGCGCTTGAGGCGCGCTTAAGCGCAAAGCGCACCTAGGCGCAAATCTGTGCGCCTTATGTAACCCTAGGCGAGCAGTGTACAAAAAGCGCAAGAAAAGCGCAAAAAGCGCACGAAAAGCGCAAAAAGCGCATTAAAAAAGCGCAAGAAAAGCGCGCTTTTTGTACACATGATGTTTTTGTGCTTAAAATTGTTATACATGTAGCTAAAAAGGTTGTACATTTTAGTTAAATCATATATATACCTTATTTGTATCTATATTTTGAGTAAATAATGCTAAAAACCTATAGCATATATAAAAAAAATTATATAATTGTTTTGCGCCTCGCGTACGAAAAGCCCACCGCTTTTGCGATTTGCGCCTCGGTTTTAGACCTCATCGCTTTTGTGCGCTTCACGCTTTTTAAAACCAAGGTTGTAATGTGTTTTTGCGCTTATTTAATAAGTTAGTACATAAAGCTCTAAGCCCCCTTTAATATAAATGATGTTTATATTACCTTGGTAGACAAATCTTTTTTCAGGGAATGTACTAGTTTTTGTTGTATTTGTGCAGTTTCCTTTTGATACAATTGACATGTTGATAATCACAGGGATAATGATGAAAGATTACCAATACTTATGAATCATGATTCACCACTATGCAAAATAGATCTAAAAGTGAGTTCATTCATCCTTAGATAAACTTATTTTTGGGGATCATCGACATGAAAGTTGTTACTATTGTGTGTAAACTTGCAGGATATTATCAACTTCGAGGAGTTTGCAAGTCAAATGACAAATGATGAACGACAGCAGTTGTTCAAGTATTTGCCTCCTACTGATACCGTTCAACTGCCCGATAGGTTTGCATTAGTTTAGCCTCTGTTAACTCACATGAACTATCATTTTATTAACAAAGTTTACGCCTTTATTCATGATACTGCAGCCTCAAAAGCATGTTTGATAGCCTTCAATTTAAGGAGAATCTTTTCTTCTTCCAGAAACTTGTTGCTCAAGGAACTTTTGATCCATCTGCACCTGCAACAAAAAATGAAGGATCTACGACTTTAAAGAAGCTTGCTCTCTGTAATATGACAAAAAGCAAGTGGGTGGAACAATATAATCTGCTTCAGGTTTGAGTTTGAACAACTAAACATGACTCCATGAATCCAGTGAAATTTGCAAGAATTTCACTTTCCTCTTTTTTACTCTTTTTGCGCGGTTAGGATGCCAAGTGCAAAAACGATAGCAAGCTGTCTATAGTTGCTGGAGTACCTAAGACAATAGCACCGGGCTGTACGGTGAATTTACAAAGATCAAATCAGTTTGGTTCTTTTCCAGGTTAGCTCTTTCTTGCGCCTCACACTAATGCTGCATTTGAAACCTTTAACGTATAATTCCTTTTGGAATTAATGCGTAAAAAAGTAATTAACTTTGGTAAAATATCTGTTCTAGGAAACCAACTTTTTTGTTGAGAAAAAAATATGAAATCTTGATTTTATGTTGACCAACTTTGACTGTGTTGACTTTGACTTTGCGCCCAGAAGCTAATTTAACTTCAAAGATTATTCAAAATCGAAAATCTTGAAACGGGCTTGTTTTATACATCATTAAATCATTTGAATCTTTCAGGAATGAAGAGCACAACCAAGAACCCGAAGGGGGCGTTGAAGAAAGCAAGCTATGAACACAAGGAGAATGTTGTTAAAGGTTTCAGCCCAAGAAGCCTATTTGCCTTGCCTCCTGATAATAGCTCCCTTACACTTGATTATATGAAATATGTAGAAGACAGTTCCAACCATGATCTTTTGCTCGATGTGCCATCAAACACATCCTTCCCACTGGCAGAGCTTCTGCCGGCTTCAAGTTTTGCAACGGAAACCAATCGAAATCTTTAAGGAAGGTTATGTAGATAATTACTATTTTGGCTTTTGGTTACTTTACCTAGACAAGCTTCTTACTTGGGGTCATTTGGGTATCACATTTGCAAAACCTTATGAATTTTGGGTTTGTAGCATTTTGCATCTCCAACACAAGTCTGTTGGTTTTTTTTTTTTTTTTTTTTTTTTTGCGATTAATGCTTACGGAATACATATATACAAGAGCGGATCAATACAAAACTGATTTAATTAGAGCACCGCATAACCTTTACCTGGAGTGTTGGTCATACATAGTAGAAGAGAGAGAGAGATGGTTATGTGGTTACATTCTATCTATTATAGTTAAGTATATGTGTTTATTTGGTTCTTGGAGTTTTCCTATATACAGTAATTACGTACTGGTTGACCCTTGTAAGGCTCGCTTATTACACATGGTGCATTAGCTGTATGTAGTGTTGCCTAGATATAGTAGAAAAAGATAAAGAGTTAATTATATGAGTGCATAATCTTCTTATGTCAGTATAGATCAACATATGTGAGTGTTTATGTAGTTATCAAAGTTAAAATTGGTTGTGTGTATATGTTCTCACTTACAATTTTGTGTACAGGTTCACAAGGTTGCATGATTGATAGCGATGAGGTTTTTTTTTTTTTTGAGTGCCAAACTTACAAAAGCTAGTGTTAAAAATACCAATTTTATGCACCACATAGATATTTTAAATAAGTGTATGGGTACATTGAGCTACCATTATCTATATCTTGTAAGTGGGGCTCATTTGAAAAATACAATTAAATTAAATCCGTTGTCAGCTCCATTCAGCATGTCGACATAAACTGAACATCATAACCATTGTCAAACTATCAAATACCAAAGTCATTAACTCATGATATTTAAATGACAAGATCATGTACAATTATGTACATGTTCTTTATATCAAACTAGGTGAAATCCCGTGTGATATACACGGGAGACCGAACCCTAAACTTAAGGCCTGTTTAGTAAAAGACAACATTAAGAACTCATTCGTCTGCTCCGAAGAACAACTGTTTAGTACCTTCTGTTTTATTTCTTTATAAATAGATATTATTATAAACACCTAAAATATAAAAAAACGTATCCAGACCAACTATTATGTCTGTTTAGTAAACCCCAAATTAATCATCGATCTATTGTTGAAAGGAAAAACTGTATTTCGTAAGGTCTGTTCCTTTTACGATACTAAGTAATAATACTTATTAGATTTTTAATAACTGGAACTGTTACAACAAAGTCCCAAACATAAATCTACAGACGGATTAAACCTCTGTTAATTTAACACATATAAATATACAGACGGATTAAAGGTCTGTTGAATAAAACACAAAAAGTTAATACGATTCAATTTAGCATCACAAAACATAAAAAAACTATATATAATCTTGAAAGACATACAAAACTAAAAACATAAATAAATACAATCAACCTTAAACATCAAAGATACATGGCTAGTTAAACGAATTAATAAACTTAAGCTTTAATTCCATTGAGGCTTCAAGTTGTACATGTAGATCTTTCAGTTTAGCCAAAAAATCTACGTCGTTACTCCCGGCCTCAGAATTGTACAACAACGTCAAATCACGAACAACAGTTGAAGGCATTGACTTCAAAATCCGTTGCACATCATCTCGCTCAAACGTGCCCAAGTGCAAACTGTCAAAACAAATCTTCAAATTTCTTGTAGTCTTCAAATCTTGATAGTACTGTGCTCTAATTTGATTAACAACAAACTCCTTCATTTCATGTTCTTGATTATTAGTTAGGGCAGCCATTGATGCTATTGATAAAAACTGAAAATGTAAATGTTAAGACGTTTATTATAAATTCGGGATTTATTTACTAATTTATACATTTAAAACGCGTGAACTTGAAAAGTCATAGCCTAGAAATACTTTAGAAAACGAACAGACAAAATAATAAATTATCAGTTGTGCATATCAAAGATTTAAATAATCATATCAAATATCGCGTGAAATTAATTATCTTTCAAAATTATTTCTATATATATGTTAAAATTCATCTTAAAATTTATCAATAAATTCCACACAGAACATATTTTAAACTTCATCTACCAAAATGGCAAACAGATCATACTATCATTTTGCTGATACATCAGATGTTAAGTCAATATTCGGTCTTTGGTCAGTAAAAGAAAAGAAAAAAGATGAAGATGTTAGAAATGAAGTGGAGAAGATGGAAGAAATACTTAAGCAACAATCATGGACAAACATTGGGGTGCTAGATATGGTGTTGCATGAACCTCCAACTGCTTTGAGAGACAAGATAGAAGACTACATGACTCAACAACTACAAATGGACAACAACATTAACGAAGCATTGATGGAGTTAAAAAAGAATCTTTCAAGAGAGATTCTGAAAAAAAAAAAACACAGGGTTCTAGAGATTTTAATTAAGTAGTTTATATAGTAGATATGCTTTTTATTATGTATTTTTTTAAATGTTAAGAACTGTTTAGTAAAAACAACATCAAGAAGCAAATCGTCTGCTGCAAATAAAACCTGCTTATTACCATCTGTTTGTTTCTTTAAAACAATTACTTTATCGTCTGTTTAGTAAAACCAAAATTACCATGTCAATACTATGCTGTAAAGAAAATCTGTTTACTACATCTGTTTCGTTCTTTAATACAATTACTACTGAAAATATAAAAAAACGTAAACAGTACAACTGTTATACTCTGGTTAAAACCGCATTAAAGAGTGAATCTACTGTTAAAACAAAAACTGTATTTCGTAACTTCTATTTCTTTCAAAATAACAGGTAATATTAACGATCAGATGTTTAATAATTCAAGCTATTAAAATCACGGAAACATAAATCTACACAAAATAAAACGCTGTTGATATAACACATATTAAAACAAAAAAGAGGATGACGAAATTAAAAAGTAAATCTAAAGTTGAAAGAAACACTGTATTTGCTAACGTCTCTGATTACCAATATTTGCAGAGAGTGAGAATGGAGTAATGAATATTGGAAATTAATCATCTTTTATACGGTGAAATATAATAAGTATTCATAGAGTTGGTTTTCAATTTTATTAGTTGGATTTCAACTAAATATAAACTTGGAAGTTACTGTTGCAAATTTTAATTTATTTTTTATACAATCAAAGACAATTGTAACACAACAATAATAATAATAATATATAATATATAATAAAATAATAAAGTAACTTCAAAATCTCATGTTTTACTGCTTCTAAGTCAAGGACAAGATCTGAAAGTCCTTCTGGTGTTCTGAAAATAGATGTTTCATCTGTGGTGGTAACATTAGTTTGCACATTTTGGAGTTGGACAGATGTTGTTTGGATTGTTGCTTTGTCTGGTATTTTTGTGGTTTCTTGAGCATGTGTTCTTTGTACTTTTCTTCTGTTTGAGGAGCCTATATCCTCGTCTTGCATTTGCTGCTCTTTTCTTTTTTTAATCAATGCGACAACATTTGCTTCTCGCTCCTTTTTCGCCTTCAACTTAAGTAACAGGTCTTTTTCTGCCTTTTGGTTTGCACTTTTATCAACTCTTTTACCTAAAGACACTGTAGATTGATCTTCAACAGTTGTAATCACTGGAATAGATCCTGGATTATCAGCTGTTTGCACATTAGTAGGTTTTGATGTCTTTGGTTGTGCTTCCTTCTTAGGTGGCAGGTTTATTAATTTCTATTGTGTTTTGTTCTTCTTTTCGGCTTCATTATTATTTTCTTCATCTTGCTCATAAATTGTTGTTGGGGCAGAGCCAGTGGTCTTTAGTAGATGGTTTTTGATGGCTTTGATGTCAGCTTGAGTATCTTTGTATCTAGCGTCCACCATGTTTCTTATCAATGCCATGTGTGAATTATGATTAAGGTCAACCATTTGTTTGTGAGTTTGGATAATTGGGACAACGTGTTCCCATATCTTACTTGCAATAGATGCTGGTGTGCCATTGTATAATTCAATCAATTCTTCCATTGAAGATTCAAGTTTGCTGACTCTTTCCGTCAATTCTTGATTTTCCAAGTCATCAGATTCAATAATAGGATTATCGGAAATCATACCAGATGTGGCTATGGTATTTGTTTCAATTAGGTCAGTTGAGTCCACTGTCAAAGGAGGTGAATGCTTTTTTTGTTGGTTTTTCGGACTTCCAGCCGGTACAGAGTCCGCAATTATAGTGTCAACAGTTGTTACCATTGCAGTTTCAGTTTCTTTTGGTTGTGCATTCTCAGTTGTAGGAATTGGAGAGGAAATGGTATCTGTCTGAGTTTCTGATGCAGCTTGAAACAAGGGTTCAAAACCAGTTGCAATTGTAGAAGTAGGCTGTGTAACAGAAGGTTGTGGTTTTGTTGCAACAGTTGTTTTGATTCTTTTTGGCAGTTTAGATTTAGCTTTATTTCTTGACTTACCTCTTGTGTTTTCTACACCAGTTGTTGTAGTCTCTTGGACAGCAGTAGTAGCAGTTGTTTCAGAAACAGGTGTTGTAACGACAGATGTTGAAACTTCACTTTCTTTGCTTTTAAATTGCAACATTTTTGTTAAAGTTTTATCTGACAAGCTTTTAATTTTCTTTGGTTCACCTTTTTTAAAATTCTCTTCAGTCAAAAGGTTTTTCAAATAGAAGCTTATCAGTCTGGGATACAGTAGGAATGACTTACTTTGACTTGAGTTTATGCCTTTAAATTGCGAATTATATCTTAGAATACAGCCTTGGATAAATTGTAATCATTGTTTGTTAAAATTGCATAACCAAGGTACTGTATGTTCAAAGGTATTTCATTAAAGGAAGTTGTCTTTGCGGATAGACAAATAAGAAGGGTATGGAAGAAAAACTTCATTGGTGGGGGAAAATCGGGTTTCATTATTGTCGCCCAAGTCGTTGTTCCTGCATACCCTCTTTTAGAGCTCTTCGTTGAGTTCATCTTTCAAAAAGGAGACTTTACCTTGCAAGTCGTTTATTGAGAATGTTGTGGAGATGGATTCTTCGGTGATCTGAATATCTGTATCTCCAATCTTCGAAACAATCTTTTTTTCTTTATCTAAAAGTTTCGCGTTAAAACCATAATTCTTGTAGAGTTTCGACATATATTGGAGCGTCAGAGGTGAGAATGGGTAGGTATTTCGAATTTGTGAGAATATCGATTATTGAGTGAAATTGTGTGTTACGTTCTGTTTTAACCAAGTATGGTAGATTGTTATGAGGGCTTTTTAATTGAAGATCCATGCAGAAGATTGAAGAAGATGATGTGAAATCTATTTAGGGTGTGGAAGAGGGAAAACCGTCTTTGTGTATTTAAAAGTCAATAAGACAGTGTTACGTTTATTTTTTAGGACAAAAGGAATGAAAAAGGGTTGCTGACATGGCAAAAAATCTATTTTTGTGTAAATGATGTGGCATATGTCTGACCAAAAAATTTTAAAGTCAACATCTGTATCATACACCAACTCTGTTGTTTTATTATACTGTTGAACAGTCGACAGTTGTTTTTGAAACAGTGTCATACAGTAAAGGAAAGATACGTTTCAACTGTGGTTGATTTTTGGTCAAGCAGATGGTTATTTATATAAGCTATATCTAAAAGTAAGTTAAATAAAATTATATAGAATAACCAATATTATTTAAATAATAAAATTGTGTAGTATTTTCTAATTAAATTCAGTTTAGAATATTAACAGTGGTGAGTGAAAAATAATAATGACGATCTTGAACATCAATCTCCAAAAAATAATAATCATGATTTTTGTTGTTTGTGATTTTTCAAGTTCAGAATTAGTTAATTTATTGTGTGTTGACGTGAATTTGTAAAGAGCGTCTCTGTCACACCCTCAAATTCCACGTGTGGGGTTTTACCGGGAGGCGCGTGACACACCAGGATCTCAGTCAACGATCACAATAAACAGTCAACAAACATGCATTCATATATATATATATAAAACCAAAATATCATGCTTTGAGCCGTAAACCAGCAGCGGAAGCATTTCTTGTTTACAACCAAAAGACATATTAAAGTTTACAAAACATTGTTTAATACGTTTCAAAATCCTAGACGCTGTGCGAGACTCCGTGCGCCTAGTCCATTAACTGCTACCTTAGCGACCTGAGAAAACATGCCAAAAATGTCAACATATAATGCTGGTGAGTTCACAGGTTTTCTTTCATAAAAGAGTTGTTATAAGTTTGTAAAGATCATATCCGTTACTACTAGGTTATAAGAACGTTAGCTAGACGTTAAGAGTTTTTACTACTACGGTTGGGAACCCATTACTAAACATGTACAAGAAGTTGAATCTAGCCCAGACTGACTGGGTTACCGATGCCTCGATAACCCGATAGTTAGAGACAATATGTACCCGCCCGGCATCCCCGCCGTCGGGTGGGGTTTGTGAGGCCCAATAGATCTATCCACATTTCCCTCGTTGTGCATCCCTGCACATTCATGGTTTCCACCTGGGACTTTCCGAAAAGGCCGTATAGTAACATAAAGTAACCATAGTATAACATGAACTTTAATAAATAAGTAAGTAGCATGTTTCTCCCCCTGAAGGCAAAACAGTAAAAGTGGGGCTGTGACACTCACCTTAGATTGCGTCACTTGAAAATAGTTAAGTAATTATGCTATGATAGCCCCAAGTAGCGGCGACCTATCATAAGATGTGTATAAGTATCCGGACTAATGACCCGCAGGTTAACTAGTCCCCGAATGTCCAGACCATAACCATAAACTTTTGAAAAAACCTTTGACTGATAAACCGACCGTGCCAGACAAGACTCGACATCCCATTGGTGACCCGACATTCCATGTGTTAGCTAAATGCAAGATATCATGCAACATATGTAGTTAAACACTTAGCACGCGCAAGAGTTCACCTAGTCTAGCACAACACCCAATTAAAGTACAATTTAGTCCGAACATGTGTTACCAAGTCATACGGCATGTCACGGGGTTCCTATCATGTTCCTAGGTGTCAAATCATGCTTCGGGATGTCAAAATACGAACAGCAGTACACGCGATTAGGAATTTAACATGCAATTAGGAAAAGTCAACTGGTGATTGGGGGTGGTCAACAGGCGATTAGGAGGTCTAATCGCCTGATGTTGCATGCGATTAGGGGCCTAATCGCCCTCATGGGCAATCATTTTCCCTAATCGCCCCCTGCATCAGGCGATTAGGATTCCTAATCGCCTGCTGCAACTGCGCAACGCATTCTCGCGCGTTTAACCCTTCAAATCAGATCCGAAACATGCAAAAACACCCAACATCAAACCTAAACCAATTACCAACCCATTCCAAGCAAAAACCCCCAATTTATCTCTGCTCTAACGACCTCGGTGCGATTATTTCCAAAAAGGGCAAAGTACTAGGTTTCATTAACTATGAAATCTTTCCTTAAATGGTAAAAACCAGATCACACCTCCTACAACTTGCAAATCATCATTTCTTTGTTATAACATCATCCTAGTGTGATTCTTAACAACAAACAAGCATCGAATCACATCATAACATCCTAATTCTTAAAGAATCATTCAAATGGGTCAAAATGCATACTTTTATCAAAACACTATAACAATAGCTCAAATCTTTAGAAAACCATCCTAATAACTCCTACATATCAGAAGTACATCAATTTCATAGAAACATTCATGTTATAATCACCAAAAAGATCATCATATGCATAAAAACTTCACATATAGCAAGTATTATGGTGTAGACTTGTTTTGGGACTCTTTTCAAAGGTTTTTAAAGACACATACTTAGCAAAACAAGATCTGGACTTTGGGGAACTAAAACAATAACATTACAAAGGTTGGGGATGAAGAACACACCTTGGATTTTATCAAAGAAAGGTGTGTTAGCTTGGAAATGGTGATTTTTGAAGCAAAACAAGTTCCAGAAGTGTTTTGAGGTGTGTGGGTGGCTTAGGATCTGTTAGGGTTGCACTAAGGGTGTTTGGGGAGTCAAGGGTTGTATTTATAGGTGTTTTGACTCGTGCACAACAGATCAGGCGATTAGGAGCAGGTATCAGGCGATTAGGAGTCCTAATCGCCTGTCTATAGGCGATTAGGGGCTCCAATCGCCCTCAAACCTTCCCCAATCACCTATAGTCAGGCGATTAGGCAATCCTCTGGTTCCTAATCGCCTGTAGCATCCCAAGTTGGGTTTTCGGCGCGTTAAACACTATTTTAACACATATAAACACGTATTAACATACCGACAAGTCACATAATGATTATAAACACATAATGCATGATAAGTAACACGTTTACATCCGTTCACCAATTCCCGGGACTCGAGACTTGCGTGTGTGCGATAAACCTGGTGATTCCACGAATCACCAATCCTTGTACACATGGTTATGGACCGACTCCCGATGATCCCGCGGATCATCGTAACGACTCCCGATGATTCCCTAGAATCATCGTAACGACTCGACTGATCCAGTTAAGTATGTAATATGTATGACTCGCTAAGGTAGACTTACTAGTTTAGTCAATGTTACTAACCTGAGTTTGCCGGGTGTCACAGTCTCTAATAACATCTACTGTTAGCATTCTTCAGTTTTTTAATATGATTAATAGAATATGGAATACATCTGTACATGTGTCTGTATAGATCTTTAGTAGAGTCTGTTTGATTTAAATACTATTCAGTTGAACAGTACTTTAATTAAAAAAATAGTACAACACTTAGTTGGGGATAATCTGTTAACAAGCAACTGTCATGTTTGTAATAATTATTTACAGGTCGTATCTGTACCAAAATCTCCATTAAAGATTTAGATCCTCGATTGTTGAAAACATGATTACTTTTTCGAAAGTTAGTTTGTTTAAATTTGGATCATTTTTTAATTTAATAATACTATTTACTATTTGAAATTATTAAAAAAATTATTTTATTATAGTAATGTTTTTTTTTGTAAATTTATTTTAAAAGTAGATGTTTTGTATTGTGACACCCGGCAACTTCCGATCTACACTGACGTGATTTTTATGATTTAAAAATAAATAATTATTTCAAATATTGTTAATTATTAAGTTCGGAAGTTTACTGATCGTTTTAACAATAGAAACTACGACTGATTTAATTAACGCGTGTGTCGAACGCACGTGCCAGTCGACGAAAATATTTATTTTATTTTGCTCGGTTTAATTATATTTTTAATTTCGATTAAAAACGAGTAGTTTTTATAAATAATTAACGAGCCTAACTATAAACCGAGACGTTTTACGTTTATACGGGTTCGAACACGCGGTATACTGCACCTACACCTAACCCTAACTATAAAAGGCTTGTTATCTTCTTCCTCACTTCATTTTGTGCAGCCAAACCCCAAATCCACCTCTCTCTCTCTCTCTGGTCTCTCCCTACCCTCTCTCCCGCTCATCTCTCTCTCCCTCTCCTCCCGATTTTTCCTTCCCCTCGTCCCTGTTACGATCTCAGCCGGCCACCACCATGACTCGGTGGTGGCGGCGCTGGTCCATGGCCCCAAGAACAAGCAGAAACTGGTCGGGTTGTAGTTCCAATCGTTTTTATTGGTGGGTCCGGTGGTGGTTTTGCTTGGTTCAGGTTAGTTATAGACGTGGTTGTTGAAGGTTGTGGTCCCAGCAACAGATCCGATGGGCGTTGGGTGTTGGGTGTCCGGTGGTCGTGGGTTCGAACAGGTTGGAAGTTGGTTCACGGGGGTGACAGCTCGGGTGGAAGGTTTGGGGTCAGATCATGGTGGTGGTTGGCCGGAGATGGTGGTGGTTGTAGAAGGTAGCAGGGGCGGCGACAGTTTAGGGTATAGCGGATGGTGGTCCGGTCCAGTTATGATGATGGTTTTGCTCGGGTGATTGGTGACGATCGGAAATGGAGGTGGATTGGTCCGATGAGGTTTCGTTTGGGTCCGACTTGGTGCTCGGGTCAAGATGGGTTCGTGTTGGTGGTCCGGGTCTCGTTTCAGATCTGGGTTCGGGTTCGTTTTGCGATTCGGGTTCAACCCGGGTCTTGAGTTTCAGCTCAGATCTGGTTCGGTTTGGATTTCCGATCGGGTTTATCTTCGGGTTCATGGCTGTGGTGACTTAGGTGGTTGTTTTAGGACAGATCTGGTCCGGGTTTACTTCGGTGGTATGAATCTCGTTCGAGTCTTGGCAGATCTGGTCAAACTTGGTCAAACCGAGTCAACTCAGTCAATGACGGTCAACGGGTCAAATTTCGGATTCAGTCAAGACCCGGTCAACTCAGTCAAGCGCTTCGGTATAACTAACTCGTGATTATTTCTTTTGTATTATTATTTGTATTTATATATGTATTTCTAAAATATATAAATATAAACGACTAACTCGCTAGCGAACCGATATGAATAATAAACGAAAAGTATTATATATAGTAATTGTATATTGGTCGTGACTTGGTGTTGTTGATTATCGAACTAACCTGTTGGACTGTACGTATATGTATATAAACAAGAACGATTTATATAAAAGTTAACGAAATATATAAAATCTCGTTTGATTTGAAAACTGCGGATAAATATATATACGTCGTGTGTTTGTTATTGATTTTTGGGAAAATTGTAGGCGACTTGTGTCGCCTGGTTTGTACAAAAACAGAGGAAACTCTGCCCAAATTTTTATAAAAATCCAAAGCGCGACTAAGTTAATACCGTTGTGTATGTTTTTATAAATGAATTTCCAAGCATCTTAATAAAGGTATTTACATAAAATCACGACGCATTGACAAAGATATTTGTAGCAATAATAAGTAAATCCCGGACAATATTTTGAAACATGTTATATATAGTTTCGCCGAACGTCAAGTATGACGAGTTTTCGAAGGGTTTTCGGTATCTAAATAATGTTTATTGTTTGGATTTAAAAATGTATATATTTTACTTGGAAACTATTTTTGCAAAGAGCAAAGTTTTGAATAACTTAAATGTTCGGATTTGGGAAAAGAAGCGATATTGTTATTGATCGGAATTAAATAACTATACTTACATTTTTACCAAAGAGTATTTTTCCTTAAAGTAATAATACAAGACAAATACAATTATTCAATTTACAACACGAACTACGACTCATGATAAGTTATACGTTTCGTAATATTGGTCCAAAATGGTTTATACACGAATAGTAACCAGTGATTAACTTGAGTATTAAGTCGCATAAAACATATTTAAGTCACGATCGGTTCGTCGAGTTTAAGCATATTAGTACTCGAGTTAATACACGCGAGTCTAGATAGTTGGATAAACTATCTTTTAGCCGGATAATAGGCTAGGCTTATATGTGTTAGACTTTAAGGTGTCCTTTGTGGTTATAGGGCACGAGGAAGTCGGTCAAAGCTTCGGGCTTGTTTGCTAGCTTAGCAAGGAAATTAAGGTGAGTTCATGACCCCACTTTTTACTGTTTTATAAATGTTTTCGGGGTGGAAGACATGCTTGTTTTATGAAAACTGAGGAATTCCAAACGAACAAGTTTTGGAAAAATGAAATGGGTGCGTGAGTGTCACGACCCCACTTTTACTGGTTTTACTTTCGGGGAAGAAACATGTTACATACTTACTTACGAAAGGTCATGTTATGCTATGGTTACTTTACATTACTATACGGCTTTTTCGGAAAGTCCCAGGGGGAAACCATGAATGTGCGGGGATGCACAACGGGGGGAAATGTGGATAGATCTATTGGGCCTCACAAGTCCCACTCGACGGCAGGGCCGGGCGGGTGCATATTGTCCTTAACATTCGGGTTGCCGATGCATCGGCGACCTAGGCAGTCTGGGCAGACAGTAGACGGTGTTTAGTAATGGTTCCCAACCGTAGTAGTAAAAACTCTTAACGTCTAGCTAACGTTCTTATAACCTAGTAGTAACGGATATGATCTTTGGAACTTATAACTCTTTTGTAAAACTTATGAACTCACCGACTTTATGTTGACTTTTTAAGTGTGTCTTTCAGGTTTAAACTTTGGTAACGGCACGGTTGGAGTAGGTGACAGTTTGGGATCGGGGATCCTAGAGGTTAGAATTGGCGTTCAGGAAACCAAGGTCTTAGAAGCATCTTTCCGCTGCGCTGGCAAAGGCACCAAACGTCACAACCGACGAGGGGAAAAGTCGGGGTGTGACAGTTTGGTATCAGAGCCATAGGTTTTAGCGAATTAGGTGTCTGTGTAGATATCTAGGCTTTAACCTGAGTTTGTTTCGAGATAGGGACCAAAATTCTAAGACATAATAATTAGCACGAACGCCTAGGAACTGGAATTCCAACCGTTGCCAAATCAGTTGCGTGACTATTAGTGTATCACAGTAGCTCAGTGTACATTCCTTCGGCGCAAGGAACATTTATTTTCTGATGTGAATAGTGAGTATGTTCTATAATTGGGTATAGAAAGGATAATAGCACGTGGTGGTTTGGCATACCTCACTAGTGACTAGCGAGTCATCGCTTTAGATAGCAGAATGTTTATTCACATAGCGTTAGTTGAGTCATTGTTTCTTGGTATGAGGAACAATTTACTTGTTTATATACTATGTGTATTTATGTAAAGTATATATAATACGTATCGCCATGGTTGTCGGCTCAAGCTTGGACGTATCTACAACACTCACACGTGTCACGTTTGTTGGACGAGTTGGCAAAAGGATTGTTGTAGCATTTGCGGTCTCACATCCCTGGTTCGGAGTATGCTATGTCGTCAAGGTCGACTCGGGTGAGAAACGTCTTGATAAGGCACCTCATTCTGCCGATGATGCTGCGAAGCTGGAATGCGGATGGGATGAGCACTCGAAAAAGTGGCGCACACAACAACCATTATATTATGTTATATATATATATATGTGTTACTACGTGTATGTTGAGTGCTTGTGATATACTCATGATGGTGGTTAATAGGATGATCTGGTGAGGTAAATTTTTGATAACGCAGACGTCACGTTATTGCAAATTTACAGGCACTTGATAGTTCTAAGAATTTCTATCGTGAGGGTATCCTACATGTTGTTGTTTGTATATTTATATTTATATTTATATATTTTATATGGATAAGTGTTTTTCATTCTTATGTTGTTACGGACGTGATTGTCAATTCTCCCCTGTTCGTGTCATTTGTGACTTCGTTCTTTTTTTTTAAAACCCGTTTAAGATCTTGATGATCTCGTTTCTTGAGCTTCTAAGGTTCATGTTGTAGAGCCTAGTTATATCTTTTGAGTATGATTTACATCTCTTCTTTTGTATTTGTGGCCTTCGACATTCAATTATAAAGGAATTTAAATTTTTGTTGATTCCTTACCTTTCTCGCAAAACTAGACGCGTATTTTTCTTTTATATACGTGTCAACTGTTGTATCTTTGAGTTCCATAAATTTGTGAAGATCCATTGTAGGACTTCACATCGAACAACCGTTTCATTAATGATTTGTTTATCATTACGTTGCTCGTAATTCTTGTTTCCTAGTCTTGATATGTTAGGCCATTGTGGGCAATGAATCCTTTGATACTTCGTCGATGAGTTTCTTCAAAGTCGACATTTCAATTGAATCAAATTGTTGGAATTTGATACAGCACCTTGCGGTGAATATTCAATCGACTTGGAATAATGAATGATTTTTATTGACGTGTCTCACTTTCATCAACTTGTTTGTTATTGCCTTAAATGCAGACATACCTCGTGGTGTGTAATGAAAAAGTTGGTGCACTAGTTGCTTCGTTTGAGGTGCGCCAATAGTATTTTTTTTGACAGAGTTATTGTGTACACTTTGAATTCGGTTGATTCTGAAACTTTATTTCGTGCGATTTGTACCGGCAAGTCCGTGACCATTTATGTTGTACTACCATTGGTTCTTGGATGATATCCTACCTCAAATTTTGATGACAAAATTTCTGTAACATGGGGAGGATGTGACACCCGACAACTTCCGATCTACACTGACGTGATTTTTATGATTTAAAAATAAATAATTATTTCAAATATTGTTAATTATTAAGTTCGGAAGTTTACTGATCGTTTTAACAATAGAAACTACGACTGATTTAATTAACGCGTGTGTCGAACGCACGTGCCAGTCGACGAAAATATTTATTTTATTTTGCTCGGTTTAATTATATTTTTAATTTCTATTAAAAACGAGTAGTTTTTATAAATAATTAACGAGCCTAACTATAAACCAAGACGTTTTACGTTTATACGGGTTCGAACACGCGGTATACTGCACCTACACCTAACCCTAACTATAAAAGGCTTGTTATCTTCTTCCTCACTTCATTTTGTGCAGCCAAACCCCAAATCCACCTCTCTCTCTCTGGTCTCTCCCTACCCTCTCTCCCGCTCATCTCTCTCTCCCTCTCCTCCCGATTTTTCCTTCCCCTCGTCCCTGTTACGATCTCAGCCGGCCACCACCATGACTCGGTGGTGGCGGCGCTGGTCCATGGCCCCAAGAACAAGCAGAAACTGGTCGGGTTGTAGTTCCAATCGTTTTTATTGGTGGGTCCGGTGGTGGTTTTGCTTGGTTCAGGTTAGTTATAGACGTGGTTGTTGAAGGTTGTGGTCCCAGCAACAGATCCGATGGGCGTTGGGTGTTGGGTGTCCGGTGGTCGTGGGTTCGAACAGGTTGGAAGTTGGTTCACGGGGGTGACAGCTCGGGTGGAAGGTTTGGGGTCAGATCATGGTGGTGGTTGGCCAGAGATGGTGGTGGTTGTAGAAGGTAGCAGGGGCGGCGACAGTTTAGGGTATAGCGGATGGTGGTCCGGTCCAGTTATGATGATGGTTTTGCTCGGGTGATTGGTGACGATCGGAAATGGAGGTGGTTTGGTCCGATGAGGTTTGGTTTGGGTCCGACTTGGTGCTCGGGTCAAGATGGGTTCGTGTTGGTGGTCCGGGTCTCGTTTCAGATCTGGGTTCGGGTTCGTTTTGCGATTCGGGTTCAACCCGGGTCTTGAGTTTCAGCTCAGATCTGGTTCGGTTTGGATTTCCGATCGGGTTTATCTTCGGGTTCATGGCTGTGGTGACTTAGGTGGTTGTTTTAGGACAGATCTGGTCCGGGTTTACTTCGGTGGTATGAATCTCGTTCGAGTCTTGGCAGATCTGGTCAAACTCGGTCAAACCAAGTCAACTCAGTCAATGACGGTCAACGGGTCAGATTTCGGATTCAGTCAAGACCCGGTCAACTCAGTCAAGCGCTTCGGTATAACTAACTCGTGATTATTTCTTTTGTATTATTATTTGTATTTATATATGTATTTCTAAAATATATAAATATAAACGACTAACTCGCTAGCGAACCGATATGAATAATAAACGAAAAGTATTATATATAGTAATTGTATATTGGTCGTGACTTGGTGTTGTTGATTATCGAACTAACCTGTTGGACTGTACGTATATGTATATAAACAAGAACGATTTATATAAAAGTTAACGAAATATATAAAATCTCGTTTGATTTGAAAACTGCGGATAAATATATATACGTCGTGTGTTTGTTATTGATTTTTGGGAAAATTGTAGGCGACTTGTGTCGCCTGGTTTGTACAAAAACAGAGGAAACTCTGCCCAAATTTTTATAAAAATCCAAAGCGCGACTAAGTTAATACCGTTGTGTATGTTTTTATAAATGAATTTCCAAGCATCTTAATAAAGGTATTTACATAAAATCACGACGCATTGACAAAGATATTTGTAGCAATAATAAGTAAATCCCGGACAATATTTTGAAACATGTTATATATAGTTTCGCCGAACGTCAAGTATGACGAGTTTTCGAAGGGTTTTCGGTATCTAAATAATGTTTATTGTTTGGATTTAAAAATGTATATATTTTACTTGGAAACTATTTTTGCAAAGAGCAAAGTTTTGAATAACTTAAATGTTTGGATTTGGGAAAAGAAGCGATATTGTTATTGATCGGAATTAAATAACTATACTTACATTTTTACCAAAGAGTATTTTTCCTTAAAGTAATAATACAAGACAAATACAATTATTCAATTTACAACACGAACTACGACTCATGATAAGTTATACGTTTCGTAATATTGGTCCAAAATGGTTTATACACGAATAGTAACCAGTGATTAACTTGAGTATTAAGTCGCATAAAACATATTTAAGTCACGATCGGTTCGTCGAGTTTAAGCATATTAGTACTCGAGTTAATACACGCGAGTCTAGATAGTTGGATAAACTATCTTTTAGCCGGATAATAGGCTAGGCTTATATGTGTTAGACTTTAAGGTGTCCTTTGTGGTTATAGGGCACGAGGAAGTCGGTCAAAGCTTCGGGCTTGTTTGCTAGCTTAGCAAGGAAATTAAGGTGAGTTCATGACCCCACTTTTTACTGTTTTATAAATGTTTTCGGGGTGGAAGATGTAACAACCGGCAAAAATAAGGTAATTCCGTACTGATTAATTAATATATGATTAACGTAATTAAATGCAATTATGTGTGATTTAATTAGCAAGGCCTTAGGAGATAGCAATTTCCAAATAATGCATAGGTGTGCATACGTTTAATGGTAGAACATGATTGGATCATGTGCGAATAAACTATCCGGTATGGACGTTGGCAATTACCCGGTAATAATTAAATAAACGAAAAGGATCCCGGACACCCGGGATATAAAATAAAGGGTAGTTTCATAAAATATAATGAGTTTTGGAACCCCAAAACCATAAGTGGAAACGCCTCATACAAATCTCCCGGTAACGAATAGAGTGCGCGTACCGCACCCGATACGCGCATAACTCATAATTTCACCCGGTAAAAGCCTAAATAACCATCAACGCTTAAATTAGACTATATTTGAGGATTATTAACGGTATTTTTAATGTCCGAATAACGCGTGATTAAGACCCGAAAAATACCCGAACGACACCCGAACGGCGGGGGATTAAACTTAACAAATATTGGGTAAATATTTGGAGTGGTGGACCCCACCTAGACCCACACAAGGGCCGGCCTAAAGGCCTTGTAACCCTTCCATAATTTGCTTGCAAGTGGTCTTAATTATAACCTAAAGCCTAGGATGTAAAGCATGAAGGATAAGACAAAGTTGTAAGAAACATGGAAGTACAAAGCATGCAAACTTTTGTCCTTCCCTTACACAATTTTCGGCCATATGGCCATAAAATCCAAAGACAAAACTCAACCTATCATTACACAAGTATACACATGCATGCAAGAAGATCTTATATAAAGATTAAGATAGATTACAAGGTTTAGCAAGATTTGCAAGCAATCTTCCACTCCTATACATACATACACGGCACAACACACACACACACATATCATATCTTTCCAAAAATCCCAAGTACACAACTCAATCCTCCATAAGATTACTTGAATCTTTGGAATGATTACATGTGGTAAGATTATATAAACATGTGCTAGAATACTTACACATTCAATCTTTCTTCTTCCTTTTCTTCTCCTTGAGCCGTAAACCATACCCCCCCCATATACACATTTCTTTCAAGTTTTTAACAACACAAATCACTTCCAAACATTCATCCATCAAAACCCCTATTGTGTGTTTCAAGAGCTTGGAGCTAAACCACTTGGAAGAACACACTAAACCCCTCTCAAATCCAAGGTTTTTGTCTTCCCTAGCCTTGTGCTAGTAGTAAGCTTCTTAACCTTGTTTTTGATTATTATTATTCATGTATGTGTTCTTAGAAGCAAGTTGTACATGAAGGGTTTAAAAGGTGGTTTGAACATAATCTTTAATAGGTTTTACATGTGTAAAATGGATGATTAAAGATATGTAAATAAATCATGGATTTGATGATGATGAAGTAATGACCTTGAAAATATATAAAGTTTACACATACACTAAGTAGGATGGTGATTTGGTTAAGATTTGTGGAATAAACTTGAATGTATTAAAAAGTAGTGTTAATCATCTTAATATGATCATCTAAGGTATAATATATGGTGGAACATGTTAGAAGTTCAAGAATAAAGAAAATGAAAAATTAAAGTTAACTTACTTAGAAGAATGACATTTTGTTAAAATGAGCAAATGCATAAAACACACATACAAGTAGTCTTATATATGGAATATAAGATTAATAAAAGTGTTTTGATACAAAAATAACTTACCAATAAAAAGTTGAATCTTCAAAGTCTACTATTTTGAGTGAAAAATGTTAACTTTGGAAGTTAGAGTGGAAAAATGCAACATTTGAAAGTTAAGGGACTAATATTGTAACTTTGAAAGTTAGAGGACTAAAATGGATATTTTAGAAACTATTAGTCCAAAAATACAAGGATGGAAAGTTTGGTGTCAAAAGTGTAAGTAATAAACTTCTAAGGATGATTTTGGTAAATACTAGTAGATACTTGGGTATTTTTGTATAAAAGTATATTTTTGGAAAGTTATAAAAATATGGATTTTATTAACATAAGGATTTTTATAAAATAGAGATTTTATAAAAATATTAAACAAACTTGAGAAACTTATACAAAAATGAATACTTTTATATAAATGGGAATATAAAAGTGTTGGAAACATTTTTGTAGTTAAGTTAACAAGTTGGGTTAAAAATACATAAGTATTTTAAACCTTCCAAGTAACTTGTGTTAGGAGGAAGAAATATGGATAATATTTCTATAAAACACATGTTGGGAAAAACTTGGAAAAATTAACTATTCGAGCTAAGATATCGAACTAAGACGCGATAACGAACCGTACACGGACAAAACATGAGAAGAATGCCATTGCGGCAAGATAAGAAAATATATATTTTTAAGAAGTAAAATATATATATATACATCATGGGTGAAAAATGATAAACACTTTCCTAAGTGTTGAAGGAATTATTCGTGGGAGAAAAATATAACGTAAACAAGTAAGACGTTAAACAAACGTATATACTTAACAAGAAAATTACACATTTATATATATATGTACGCTCGTCTCGGCAAAATTCTAGTATATCTACTTAATGGGAAAGTAGATATGTGGGGAGGAAAGCCGCGACGAGTAGACAAAGATATATATATGTGTATGCCGCGCCGACAAGACCCTAGCATATTTATTTGAATGGGAAAATAAATATACGGTATGGTGAGTTGAATCGGGTGTTAAGAATGTACAATCGAACGACAAGATCTTAGTATATTTGTTTAAATGGGAAAACAAATGTGCGGCAAAGTGAGTCGGGTCGAGTGTTGAAATATATATTATATCGAGCGATGCGATCTTAAGTATAATTATTTAAATGGGAAAATAATTATATGTTAAGTGAAGTCGAGTCGATGATAATAAGGTACGAGTTAAGGAAATATTAACAAGAGTAATATATAACTTGTAACGCAAAGGGGTAATCTAACGCCAACGAAACCTAGGATACGCGCTTAATTAAACAGGATTTGGAATAACTTGTGGTCGGGAGTTGGGTGTACAACTTGCCAAGGCACATGCACTATAGGGATAGTGACTTATACGTCTAGAACGTTTGTAGGTGCGAGACCATCTTTGCTATCCGCCTAGTAAGCCAGACAGAGTTTCAGGTGAGTCTCACGGCCCCATTTTAAACTATTTTTACGTTTTCGGGGGAAAGATATGTTAGGGAAGATGTTTGACGGATTAGTTACTTGAGGTGTGACCGCCACTCGGGGTTGAGTCCTCGCCTCTATAATCATTTATTCGAAGTATGAAACCGGAGGAATATTTGAATAGTACTATTGGTGCCTGACAAGGCCCACCCCTAATCGATAGCGTCGATTATGCATTAGTGTATGCCTGGGGTGCATATATTCTGAACTTAAGTCGTAGGATACCGAGTAACGACTTGGAGCGGGGCATTATTATTATATGTCTTGGTTTGATTATAGTCTCAAGTAGAGTATAGGAATTTGCAACTCCTATACATTGTCATAACATGGTATTTCCCAAGTATTCAAGTTTTGGAAACTAAAAACCTGTGAACTCACCAATATATTTATATTGACGAAATTTTAAACATATCTTTCAGGTAACTAAGTGAAGACTGACATGGCGGGCCGGGTCGTGGAATTCTCCTTGAGGCGTCGGATATTTTGTGGGGTTTCACTCTTATTTCCCAAGGCTATGGGATATATTTGAGAAACCTCATCTATTATGTTAAAAACTATTTACTTGGTGTGTAATATTTGAACAAGATTTGACGCCTAAATAAATGACCCATTTTCTTAAATTACTTGTGTTTAGCATTAACCTTGACTTTATGCTCTTGAACCGTCGCGCCACGTGTTGCCGCCATTGTCGTGGTGTGACAGAAAGTGGTATCAGAGCCAAGGTTATAGCGAACTAGAGTATTTTCTTTAAAAACTAGACTATAACCGGATTTGGTTCAAATAATAATGTTTTCAAAAGAAAAATATGTAAAGATGCTAAACGCAATAAAGTAATTTTTTTTTTCAAGAAGCGTTGGGCATGAGGAGATTCCGACCAAGCCAGCCATGGGTATTGTTATGCATTAGCGTGAAATTAGAAGTTAGGAAGGTTACTGATAACGTATGCCATAACTATCTAATTCAAAAAAAAAAATTCATATATGTTAGTACGGTTCTTTTGCCAGGGATGTCAGACACAGACGCAGGGAGCGTAGCACCGAGCTACGATAGCAGTATTCAGATTATCCCAGCGCCGCCAGCAGAGCCGGTCGAGGTGGTGGTACTCGATTCGGAGGATGACGAGATGGAGATTGACGCCGCCGTGGAGGGCGCAGGAGGAGATAGCTCGGATGAGACTGACCCGAGCGAGGACCCGGCGTGGGCCCCCGCTGAGGGCGACGTGGCCGACCTACCTATGGTCGAGGCACCACAGGCTGACTTGCCTATAGTGCCATTCCAGGCAGCGCCACTGCCAGTACTGCCCCTCCAGGCCATCAGAGACTTTCCAGAGGGCTGTGCAGGTCCATCGAGGCCTGTCCCCGCACAGTCAGAGACCGTTGAGTCTCCCTATGACCGACACGCACCTGTCGACCGTGAGCCCTCAACTACCCCACTTATCCCCGTACCCCCGGGCATGATGCTCGTGCCCGTTCCCCGAGGACACAACGGGTGGATTTCTGATGACTCCGACGATGAGTCGACCGCATCGGTGGAGCACATTGCTGTGCCGATCCCACCAGCAGACCAGGAGGAGCACGTCGCTCCGGTGATCGAGCATGCCACTACTGCACCAGCTACCCTACCCACCATACCCGAGCCCATACCTCAGGGTGGGCCAGTTCCTACTAGGCACATCCTGGAGGGGAGCTCTGCCCGCAGCTCGGAGCTGCACCGGGCGGGCATGACGGCATACGCCACTGCGAGCCCTCCCACACCCACCATAGTGGTGTCCACCCCAGAGTGGGCCACTATCTCAGAGCCCCTCTTGGCCCCCTTGGCCGAGCTTGTACCACCACCCACCATAGCCATGACACTACCGATTCCCACTGTGCCCAGCATGCCACCTGCACCGTATCCTCTAGGTGCAGGGGACCCCTACATGATACCCCCACACTTTACCCCCAGTCCACAGGGTTTTGCCCCGATATTTTTCCACACACCGATACCAGACCCCTTTGGCCCATTCCAGTCAGTTCACCCAGATATACCCGGACCATCCCAGCCACCTAGGATGACACCCCTATCTGGACCAGCATGGACCTCTACCATCACACTGGAGCGAGACTTTCAGACCCTCGCCAATACGGTGCAGCGCACCGTGAACCAGGTAGAGCAGCAGACACGATTGATGTGGACGCGGATGATCGATGCCCGTGATGCCTTAGCGCATTACGCGGAAGAGTTGTTGCGCATGGATGCGCAATGCGGGATTACTGGAGATGCGCATTTGGCACATCGACAGTTCTTATATGAGCGCATCACGGAGATTAGCATGACTATCAGTGTGCATGCACCGCAGTATCAGTTCCCTCCGCCACCGCCACAGTAGGGATGCATCAGGGACGCACGGAAGAATCACCAGCTCATGTACATAGTAGCAGCAGTATGGTAGTATAGCACGGGTTATGACACTCGTCTGCATTTTGCCTAGCCGTACGGGTACGACGGCACATGATATGATGTTTTATTTATTTCAAAAACAATGTATTGTATGAGGGATGTATTCCCCATTTTGTTATTATGAACAAGCATTGTACTAGTACTACTGAAATTAATGAAAAATCTTATTATTATGATGGTGAAATATGTTGTTGTCTACGATTAATATTGCTTACTCCATATATTGTGATTCGTGTGATTGCGTGGTGATATTGTGTTGATTACTATTTATTCTGTATGATGTGTTGGTATGTTGTGGTGTTGATCATTCGTGTTCAGATTCTGGTTTGTTATTTATATATTGTATAAATGTTTGCCAAATTAACCTTTGATAATTATTATTGAAGAAAATGGCACCAGCCACCAGAAGCAACAGCGGTGCAGACGGACTGCCCGCTACACCCGCTGAACTCGAGACACTGATCTCGGAGCGCATAGCCCTCGCCATCGCAGAACATGAAGCCGCCCGCTCTGAACACTCGCATGACAGGACAGGGAGCGAACGACGAGAAACCTCCCCTATTGGTAAGAGGTTTAAGAATAAATGAAAAAGTGATGGGAGAGTATTTCGAAACTCCTGTCCCATAATAACATACTACATTACTATTACAGGAACAGCCTCAGGAGAGCGCGGCTGCACTTTCAAAGCTTTCTTGGACTGTAAGCCGATTAACTTCAACGGCACTGAGGGATCCATAGGCCTGGTCAAGTGGTTCGAAAAGACCGAGGCAGTTATCCGCATCAGTGGGTGCACCCCTCGACAGTCCGTCATGTACTCCACCAACCTGTTTCTGGATCAGGCACTAACTTGGTGGAATGACCAAGTACAGTCGTTAGGAGATGATGCTGCATACTCCCTATCATGGGCGGCACTAAAAGAACTTATGATTGCCGAATACCGCCCGGCAAGTGAGGTACAGAAGTTGGAAACCGAATTCTGGTACCATACTATGGTAGGAGCAGACGTTACTGGGTACACGTCTCGATTTCATGATCTCGCTCGACTAGTACCTCGTTTGGTTACACCAGAGACTAACAAGATAGAGCGCTACTTGTTCGGGTTAGCACCGCAGATACGCAGCATGGTCACCTCTTCCAAACCCACGACCATGCGCGAGGCTATTGATCTTGCACTGAGCCTCACTGAAGACGCTATCCGAATGGGTACCTTGATCCGACAGGTTTCGGGACTGAAAATTTCTGAAGCAAGCAGTGTGGAAGGTAAGAACCAGGGAACAAGTTCAGCAGTGGTGACGAATGAACAGGGAAACAAACCAAGGTTTGGGAAACGTAAACGGGAGGAAGGAAAGAAGGATGGAGCATCGGGTAGCTCCAACAAGAAGGGGAAAGGGTATGTCGCCACAGGGCGTGGGAACGGTGGAAAACAGGGCAACCGGGGGAGAAACAGTGGGATGACATGTGGGAAGTGCCACCGATCGGGACACAAGACGGAAGAGTGCCGGTCAGGAGCACCGAAAAATGGAGGAGCTAGACCCTGTTTCGCTTGTGGGTCACTTGACCATTGGAAGAAGGACTGCCCCAAGGTCAACAACCAAGCCCGCGGGCGGGCGTTTGTGATTGGAGCCGGTGATGCACGACAGGACCCCAATGTGGTCACTGGTACGTTTCCTCTTAATGGTCATTATGCCTCTGTATTATTTGATACCGGTGCAGACTTGAGCTTCGTATCCATTGAGTTTAAAATACTACTTGGATTAAAAACTAGTAAACTAGATACGCCCTACTCCATAGAACTGGCTAATGGTAAAACTATTGAAACGAGAGAAGTAGCGAGGGATTGTAAATTAGAACTCTGTGGGCACGAGTTTGGGATTGATCTTTTACCAGTCGTATTGGGAAGTTTTGACATAGTTGTTGGCATGGACTGGTTGTCCGCGCACCATGCCGTCGTGGTTTGCAACGATAAAGTCATTCAAGTCCCTCTCGCAAGCGGTGAAACTCTCTCAATCCAAGGGGAAAGACACGGGACGCCGCTGAGGATTATTTCAAGCATGAAGGCTCGTAAGTGTCTAAGAAAAGGGCTTGTCGCATTCTTGGCACACGTAGTGGACAAGAAGGCCGACGAGCGAAAGTTGGAAGACATTCCAGTAGCTAGAGATTTTCCGGATGTATTCCCAGAAGATTTGCCGGGGTTGCCACCACCTCGACAAGTCGAGTTCCGCATCGACCTCATTCCTGGAGCTGCTCCCGTGGCACGATCGCCATACCGCTTAGCTCATCGGAGATGCAAGAACTATCCAGCCAACTGCAAGAATTATTAGACAAGGGTTTTATAAGACCGAGTTTCTCACCTTGGGGAGCTCCCGTCTTATTTGTGAAGAAGAAGGATGGCACATTTCGCATGTGCATCGACTATCGAGAGCTGAACAAGCTAACCATCAAGAATCGCTATCCTCTCCCCAGGATCGACGATTTATTTGATCAGCTTCAAGGATCTAGCTTTTACTCCAAGATTGATCTAAGGTCCGGCTACCATCAGTTGCGAATCCAAGAGGAAGATGTACCAAAGACGGCCTTCAGAACTCGATATGGGCATTATGAATTTTTGGTAATGCCATTCGGCTTAACCAACGCACCAGCAGTTTTCATGGATCTAATGAACCGCGTGTGTAAGCCGTACTTGGATAAATTCTTCATTGTTTTCATCGATGACATTTTGATCTATTCACGCACTAAGGAAGACCACGAGAATCACCTTCGATTAATCCTTGAAGTATTACGCAAAGAGAAGCTATATGCTAAGTTTTCAAAGTGCGACTTTTGGATTCGAGAAGTCCACTTCCTAGGTCACGTGGTGAATGAGAAGGGCATACATGTCGATCCAGCCAAGATCGAGGCAATTAAAAATTGGGAAGCCCCTCGAACTCCTACCGAAGTACGACAATTTCTTGGGCTCGCGGGTTATTACAGAAGGTTCATCGAGGACTTTTCTAAGATAGCACAAGCTTTAACCATGTTAACCCAAAAGGATAAGAAGTTCGAGTGGACGGAAAAGCAAGAGGCAGCGTTCCAATTACTAAAAGACAAGTTATGTGGCGCTCCGAAACTATCGCTCCCCGATGGTACGAAAGACTTTGTGGTTTACTGTGACGCCTCGCATCAAGGCTTAGGATGCGTATTAATGCAACGGGAAAAAGTGATAGCATATGCTTCCAGGCAACTAAAAATCCATGAGAAGAACTACACTACACATGATTTGGAATTAGGTGCAGTGGTATTCGCTCTCAAGATATGGAGGCACTACTTATATGGAACCAAGTGCACGATTTTCACTGATCATAAGAGTTTGCAACACATCTTTGATCAGAAGGATTTGAATATGCGACAACGGCGATGGGTTGAATTATTAAACGATTACGATTGTGAGATAAAGTACCATCCCGGTAAGGCGAACGTCGTGGCTGACGCCTTAAGTCGCAAGGAACGGGTTAAGCCGTTGCGTGTTCGAGCTTTGGGTTTGACTATCCACACGAATCTGACTGAACGAATTCGTGAAGCTCAAGTCAACGCCCTTAAACCCGAGAATGTCAAAGGTGAAAGGTTACGAAAGATGGTTGACTCACTGGAACCAAAGGTGGACCAGACCCTGTATTTCATGAATAGAATTTGGGTTCCAGTATACGGGGGATTGCGTGAACTAGTATTGGCCGAAGCTCACAGTTCTAGATATTCGGTTCACCCTGGTGCAGACAAGATGTTCCACGATTTGAAAGGATTTTATTGGTGGCCAAACTTCAAGAGAGATATAGCGGCTTATGTTGCGAGATGCTTGACTTGTGCAAAGGTCAAAGCAGAGCATCAAAGACCATCCGGCTTGCTCCAGCAACTGGAAATACCTGAATGGAAATGGGAACGAATTACCATGGATTTCATTTCTGAGTTGCCCAGGACGACGAGTGGCCATAATAAGATTTGGGTAATTGTTGATCGGTTGACGAAATCCGCGCACTTCCTTCCAATCCGTGAAACGGATGGAATGGAAAAATTGACCCGTTTGTATATCAAGGAAATAGTGTCTAAGCATGGTGTACCTATATCTATCATCTCCGATCGAGATGGTCGTTTCACCTCAAGATTTTGGGAAAGTTTGAATGATGCCCTGGGTACTCGCCTTGACATGAGTACCGCATATCATCCCCAAACCGATGGTCAAAGTGAACGGACCATCCAGACTCTAGAAGATATGTTGCGGGCATGTGCGATTGATTTTGGCGGAAATTGGGATACACACTTGCCATTGGCAGAGTTTTCTTATAACAACAGTTATCATACGAGCATTCAAGCTGCACCGTTTGAAGCTCTGTATGGACGCAAGTGTCGATCTCCGTTATGTTGGGCTGAAGTTGGAGAAAAACAGCTCACCGGGCCTGAAATTGTTCAAGAGACAACGGACAAGATCTTCTTGATAAAGGAACGTCTCAAGGCGGCTCGTGACCGCCAGAAAAGCTACGCCGACATGAGACGAAAACCTTTGGAATTTCAAGTTGGTGACAAGGTCTTACTAAAGGTGTCACCTTGGAAAGGTGTCGCGCGCTTTGGAAAGCGTGGAAAACTGAACCCGCGATATGTAGGACCGTTTGAAATCTTGTCCAGGGTAGGCCCGGTGGCATACAAACTCAAGTTGCCTCAAGAGCTCAGTGGAGTACACGACACATTTCACGTGTCAAACTTGAAGAAGTGTTTATCCGACGAAACCCTCATCATCCCTGCTGAAGAAATCCAAATTGACGACAAGTTACATTTTGTTGAAGAACCAATCGAGGTAACCGATTGGAAGGTCCAAAAACTAAGACGCAGCAAGATCAGATTGGTCAAAGTGCGCTGGAATGCCAAGCGTGGACCGGAGTTCACGTGGGAAAGGCTGGACCGAATGAAGCAAAAGTATCCCGCCCTATTCGAGAAGACATCTATACCGGAGAACTCGAAGTGAATTCCGGGACGGAATTCTCTTAACGGGGGGAGAATGTAACAACCGGCAAAAATAAGGTAATTCCGTACTGATTAATTAATATATGATTAACGTAATTAAATGCAATTATGTGTGATTTAATTAGCAAGGCCTTAGGAGATAGCAATTTCCAAATAATGCATAGGTGTGCATACGTTTAATGGTAGAACATGATTGGATCATGTGCGAATAAACTATCCGGTATGGACGTTGGCAATTACCCGGTAATAATTAAATAAACGAAAAGGATCCCGGACACCCGGGATATAAAATAAAGGGTAGTTTCATAAAATATAATGAGTTTTGGAACCCCAAAACCATAAGTGGAAACGTCTCATACAAATCTCCCGGTAACGAATAGAGTGCGCGTACCGCACCCGATACGCGCATAACTCATAATTTCACCCGGTAAAAGCCTAAATAACCAATCAACGCTTAAATTAGACTATATTTGAGGATTATTAAAGGTATTTTTAATGTCCGAATAACGCGTGATTAAGAACCGAAAAATACCCGAACGACACCCGAACGGCGGGGGATTAAACTTAACAAATATTGGGTAAATATTTGGAGTGGTGGACCCCACCTAGACCCACACAAGGGCCGGCCTAAAGGCCTTGTAACCCTTCCATAATTTGCTTGCAAGTGGTCTTAATTATAACCTAATGCCTAGGATGAAAAGCATGAAGGATAAGACAAAGTTGTAAGAAACATGGAAGTACAAAGCATGCAAACTTTTGTTCTTCCCTTACACAATTTTCGGCCATATGGCCATAAAATCCAAAGACAAAACTCAACCTATCATTACACAAGTATACACATGCATGCAAGAAGATCTTATATAAAGATTAAGATAGATTACAAGGTTTAGCAAGATTTGCAAGCAATCTTCCACTCCTATACATACATACACGGCACAACACACACACGCATATCATATCTTTCCAAAAATCCCAAGTACACAACTCAATCCTCCATAAGATTACTTGAATCTTTGGAATGATTACATGTGGTAAGATTATATAAACATGTGCTAGAATACTTACACATTCAATCTTTCTTCTTCCTTTTCTTCTCCTTGAGCCGTAAACCATACCCCCCCATATACACATTTCTTTCAAGTTTTTAACAACACAAATCACTTCCAAACATTCATCCATCAAAACCCCTATTGTGTGTTTCAAGAGCTTGGAGCTAAACCACTTGGAAGAACACACTAAACCCCTCTCAAATCCAAGGTTTTTGTCTTCCCTAGCCTTGTGCTAGTAGTAAGCTTCTTAACCTTGTTTTTGATTATTATTATTCATGTATGTGTTCTTAGAAGCAAGTTGTACATGAAGGGTTTAAAAGGTGGTTTGAACATAATCTTTAATAGGTTTTACATGTGTAAAATGGATGATTAAAGATATGTAAATAAATCATGGATTTGATGATGATGAAGTAATGACCTTGAAAATATATAAAGTTTACACATACACTAAGTAGGATGGTGATTTGGTTAAGATTTGTGGAATAAACTTGAATGTATTAAAAAGTAGTGTTAATCATCTTAATATGATCATCTAAGGTATAATATATGGTGGAACATGTTAGAAGTTCAAGAATAAAGAAGATGAAAAATTAAAGTTAACTTACTTAGAAGAATGACATTTTGTTAAAATGAGCAAATGCATAAAACACACATACAAGTAGTCTTATATATGGAATATAAGACTAATAAAAGTGTTTTGATACAAAAATAACTTACCAATAAAAAGTTGAATCTTCAAAGTCTACTATTTTGAGTGAAAAATGTTAACTTTGGAAGTTAGAGTGGAAAAATGCAACATTTGAAAGTTAAGGGACTAATATTGTAACTTTGAAAGTTAGAGGACTAAAATGGATATTTTAGAAACTATTAGTCCAAAAATACAAGGATGGAAAGTTTGGTGTCAAAAGTGTAAGTAATAAACTTCTAAGGATGATTTTGGTAAATACTAGTAGATACTTGGGTATTTTTGTATAAAAGTATATTTTTGGAAAGTTATAAAAATATGGATTTTATTAACATAAGGATTTTTATAAAATAGAGATTTTATAAAAATATTAAACAAACTTGAGAAACTTATACAAAAATGAATACTTTTATATAAATGGGAATATAAAAGTGTTGGAAACATTTTTGTAGTTAAGTTAACAAGTTGGGTTAAAAATACATAAGTATTTTAAACCTTCCAAGTAACTTGTGTTAGGAGGAAGAAATATGGATAATATTTCTATAAAACACATGTTGGGAAAAACTTGGAAAAATTAACTATTCGAGCTAAGATATCGAACTAAGACGCGATAACGAACCGTACACGGACAAAACATGAGAAGAATGCCATTGCGGCAAGATAAGAAAATATATATTTTTAAGAAGTAAAATATATATATATATACATCATGGGTGAAAAATGATAAACACTTTCCTAAGTGTTGAAGGAATTATTCGTGGGAGAAAAATATAACGTAAACAAGTAAGACGTTAAACAAACGTATATACTTAACAAGAAAATTACACATTTATATATATATGTACGCTCGTCTCGGCAAAATTCTAGTATATCTACTTAATGGGAAAGTAGATATGTGGGGAGGAAAGCCGCGACGAGTAGACAAAGATATATATATGTGTATGCCGCGCCGACAAGACCCTAGCATATTTATTTGAATGGGAAAATAAATATACGGTATGGTGAGTTGAATCGGGTGTTAAGAATGTACAATCGAACGACAAGATCTTAGTATATTTGTTTAAATGGGAAAACAAATGTGCGGCAAAGTGAGTCGGGTCGAGTGTTGAAATATATATTATATCGAGCGATGCGATCTTAAGTATAATTATTTAAATGGGAAAATAATTATATGTTAAGTGAAGTCGAGTCGATGATAATAAGGTACGAGTTAAGGAAATATTAACAAGAGTAATATATAACTTGTAACGCAAAGGGGTAATCTAACGCCAACGAAACCTAGGATACGCGCTTAATTAAACAGGATTTGGAATAACTTGTGGTCGGGAGTTGGGTGTACAACTTGCCAAGGCACATGCACTATAGGGATAGTGACTTATACGTCTAGAACGTTTGTAGGTGCGAGACCATCTTTGCTATCCGCCTAGTAAGCCAGACAGAGTTTCAGGTGAGTCTCACGGCCCCATTTTAAACTATTTTTACGTTTTCGGGGGAAAGATATGTTAGGGAAGATGTTTGACGGATTAGTTACTTGAGGTGTGACCGCCACTCGGGGTTGAGTCCTCGCCTCTATAATCATTTATTCGAAGTATGAAACCGGAGGAATATTTGAATAGTACTATTGGTGCCTGACAAGGCCCACCCCTAATCGATAGCGTCGATTATGCATTAGTGTATGCCTGGGGTGCATATATTCTGAACTTAAGTCGTAGGATACCGAGTAACGACTTGGAGCGGGGCATTATTATTATATGTCTTGGTTTGATTATAGTCTCAAGTAGAGTATAGGAATTTGCAACTCCTATACATTGTCATAACATGGTATTTCCCAAGTATTCAAGTTTTGGAAACTAAAAACCTGTGAACTCACCAATATATTTATATTGACGAAATTTTAAACATATCTTTCAGGTAACTAAGTGAAGACTGACATGGCGGGCCGGGTCGTGGAATTCTCCTTGAGGCGTCGGATATTTTGTGGGGTTTCACTCTTATTTCCCAAGGCTATGGGATATATTTGAGAAACCTCATCTATTATGTTAAAAACTATTTACTTGGTGTGTAATATTTGAACAAGATTTGACGCCTAAATAAATGACCCATTTTCTTAAATTACTTGTGTTTAGCATTAACCTTGACTTTATGCTCTTGAACCGTCGCGCCACGTGTTTCCGCCATTGTCGTGGTGTGACAGAAGACATGCTTGTTTTATGAAAACTGAGGAATTCCAAACGAACAAGTTTTCGAAAAATGAAATGGGTGCATGAGTGTCACGACCCCACTTTTACTGGTTTTACTTTCGGGGAAGAAACATGTTACATACTTACTTACGAAAGGTCATGTTATGCTATGGTTACTTTACATTACTATACGGCTTTTTCGGAAAGTCCCAGGGGGAAACCATGAATGTGCGGGGATGCACAACGGGGGGAAATGTGGATAGATCTATTGGGCCTCACAAGTCCCACTCGACGGCAGGGCCGGGCGGGTGCATATTGTCCTTAACATTCGGGTTGCCGATGCATCGGCGACCTAGGCAGTCTGGGCAGACAGTAGACGGTGTTTAGTAATGGTTCCCAACCGTAGTAGTAAAAACTCTTAACGTCTAGCTAACGTTCTTATAACCTAGTAGTAACGGATATGATCTTTGGAACTTATAACTCTTTTGTAAAACTTATGAACTCACCGACTTTATGTTGACTTTTTAAGTGTGTCTTTCAGGTTTAAACTTTGGTAACGGCACGGTTGGAGTAGGTGACAGTTTGGGATCGGGGATCCTAGAGGTTAGAATTGGCGTTCAGGAAACCAAGGTCTTAGAAGCATCTTTCCGCTGCGCTGGCAAAGGCACCAAACGTCACAACCGACGAGGGGAAAAGTCGGGGTGTGACATGTATATTATAACAAATACGAAAGTTACGTCACAATTGTATGTTTTGTCAGTATTTTATATGTAATTTCTCAACTTAAATTATGGATATGTATATGTATTATTATTATTATTTAGTAAAAGATCGTTTGTTATATCTATTGTCTGTTCTGAGGCAAATTATATGAATCTTGTCCTGTAAGCCTTTTTCCATGCTTTATTAATCTTACGTTATAAGTTTCCCTTGAAGCTTCCATTATAAGATTCCTTTTATTTAAATGGAACTTTATAATATATATTTGTTTAATGAACGTTTGTAAGTAAATTCATTGGAGCTCTTACTTTCAATACTTAGGTCTATCTAAGTAAATTCATTATGTAAATTTGTATTGAAAGTATGGGCTTCAATGATATTTGTTACAAATATTATTATTCATATTAATTAGTAAGAGTCCTTCTATATTCCACGTGCTGTTTTCCAGTAATTGCTAAATCGATTCTTTTGTAACCAGAGTGAAAAGTATAAAAAGATTGAAGATATTAAATTGTGTAATGAAAAACAAATTTCAATAAATATCTGTAATCAATAAATTTTAAATTGTGTGTTGGCTGTTTTTTCTTAATAGACAAGTCAAATTGTTTTTGATGTTATACCGTACAATGCATCATTGAAATTTTTTTATATCAACATAAGCTCGAGTTCCAAAGTTTATCATTACCATTTGAACTAATTTTATTAAAAATATTATGTTATTATTTTTGGGTTGTAACTGTGTTTTGTCTATAAAAGCTACAAAAGTTATTTATTATTTAAAATATAAGTTGACATTATAAATAAAAAAATGCACATATTTTTATAAAAATAAAATACTCCAAAGTTAAAAACTTTAATTATAAAATTTAAATTATTTATTTAATTATATTTTATAGTGTTACTTTAATAACAAATTTAATTTTGTAATAAATGATGTTGTTACAGTTCAAATTTATAATTGAAAATTGATAAATTGTTTTTTCACCCTATAAATGGAAAGGAAATATGTATATTCATTTTCCAATCTTATATGCCTTCGCCTATTTTTTGTTTCAAACTTCGTATCCCTTAGTCATAATGATATTACGATCAAATTTCCTTCCACAAATATTGTAAAAGATTCTTACAATCAAAGGAAAAAGGATTATCAACAATCCTTCTGCAGTGAGCTTTGAATTGTTGTTTTTTGAAGACTCCTACAGTCAAAGAAAAACATCAATCGATAATTCATCATCATCATCATCATCATACTCAGTTAATCCCACCTATAGCAAAGCTAAGGTAGGGTCTGAGGAGGGTAAGATGTAGACAGCCTTACCCCTAAGAATAGAGAGGCTGCTTCCAGTGAGACCCCCGGCTCGATGTGGTTTGGTATCAAGCCTTGGACATAAGGCACTGAACACTTAGCAATCGGGACAAACCCGATCAGTGCATGTACCCCTTTGTCTTTTGGCTATCAACGCCACCACATGATGCATGATTAACCATCCGTTGTTTTTAACGTTATTTTCACGAAATTAGTAAAATACCGTTAAAACTAGTGCAACTTTACTTTTGCCCCCCGAGGGCCACACATATATCAATCGATAATTACTACATGCAAATCCTGTTTGTGAAATTTAGGTTGCATTGTTAAACTTCATGATGTTTAGCTTGAAAGGGTTGTTGATGTTTTTTAATTATATTTAATGCAAGTGCAACAAATCTTAAATACCGTCATTCGTTTTGTTTGGGTTGTTGTTTCGAATTCTATGGCACGAAGATCATTCTTTAGTGTTGTTTCTTAGAAACGTTCTTTGAAGTTTATTGGGATTTTTATTTAGTTTGTTAAATTTGATGTTGTATATTTTTTAATTGATATCAAAGCAGTTTTTTAAGAATATATGTACTTTTTCTTTTACAAGTGTACCATTTTCTATGTAGATTTATAAATCAGATGGTTACTTAAATTAAAATTGTTTTTTTGTTTTTTAAATTTGTTAGCTGCAATATTTCTTTTCAATGTTTACTGGTTTATTTCTCGTGGTTGTTATACACTTAAGTATTAAGAAAATCATTCGTAGTAACAGCGGTTTTTTATAAATAATTTACTTTTTTTAAGTTGTAATATAAATAAAATACTTCATATCATTAGAGAAATAATATTTCTCTGCTTATTGAGTATTCAAATACATTATTTGATAGTTTATTTTATTTTCGGTTTTTTTGTTGTTTTTATTTTTGTTCATGTTTTGTGTGACTTTTGTATTAACTTTTAAGTTCATAGAACAAATTTCATAGTTAGTATTACTTCATTTTTGTAGGGATAGTGGAATTTTTTGTTACAAGACTTCCTTTTTGTATGTATGTAAACAATCTTATTTTGTAGTTTTTCTTTGTATTTTCTATTTTTAATGTTTGTGTGATTCCGGTATTTTTAGCTAAGTTAAGAAATTCAACAATCCATTTTAAAAAAATTGAAAAGTCAATGTATCTCTTTGTAGGATGCTATAAAAATGCCAAAAAGTAATGATTACGATTTTGAAGTTACTTTATTAACATTATTATTTTTATATTTTTATTATTATTGATGTTGCAAAAGTAACTTACAACTTTAGATTTACTTCAAATCTAACTGATAAAGTTGAAAATCAAGTTTACAAATAGTTAATATATTCAGTATATAAATATGTATGAATTCCCAATATTCATTATCCATCTTTATATATTTTCGTTTAACTATTCTCACAATACATCTCTCTATCGCATATGCATAATGATATTACTTTCAAATGTGTTTCCACAAATTTTCAAAGATTCTTACAATCAAAAGAAAATAGATTACACACAATTCGTTGATATAAAAATTGGAATGAGTTAATTACACGGATGGTCCCTGGGCTTTAAGAATATTGCATCTATGGTCCTCAAAACTTAAAAGTAACACGGATGCTTCTAATAGTATGCATTTTGTAACAACGATGATCCTTACCATGGATGGTCGTTAATTTTTCTGTTAAGTGGATGTAAAATGTCTATTTTACCCTTATACTAAAAGACAAAAGAATTATAAAAACATATAAACCTAACTTTATGGGACCCACCTGTCCTCATTTTCACCTTCACACCACCACCACCACCACCACCACCTGTCTTCACCTCCCCTTTCCTCAACCACCACCACCTGTCTTCACCTGTTGACCCGAACCAGACTTCAGCCCGTTGACCAAACCTTGACTGGATTTGACTTCAGTTGACCAGCCATTAGTCGTGACCACCATAACCAATGGTCACCGGAAACCCAAAAACGAAGCTGACCAAAAATAAAGAACCGGAACCAAAGATCAATCGACCAACAGAACCCAAAATGAAGCAACGTACCATCGAGACATGGAACTAAAACACCAAACGAACCATCTCCTGTCATCGAGCTATGGCCAAACGGAACCAATAACCAAACGGAAACTCATCCTTGGTCGTCGTTACTGTAGCGGCCGTTGTTTATCCCCTTTCTGTCTTAAACCATTACGCCGTCGCTGCTGTGTTGTTGATCTGTGACGGAGATGAGAAGGGGGAGGAGTTGCAGGGCCGTCGGATTTAACTTCAGTTGACCAGCCTTTCTGTCTTAAACCCTTACGCCTCCGCCGCTGTAGAGTGAGAGAGAGTACGGGGGAAGAGGTGGAGGAATGTGGTGGTTGTTGGAGGTGGTGGTTTAGGAGGTGATGGTGGTGGCAGTTTTGGGAGGTGATGGTGGTGGTTTAGGAGGTGGTGGTGGTTTGGTGTAGGAGAAGAAGATAGGTTGGTGAAGGTGGTTTAGTCTTTTTAGAGGGTTAAATTAGACATTTCACACTTACTTAACCGAGAAATTTAACGTCCGTTAGAGGTAGGGACCAACCGAGTGCAAAATTTATACCACTAGGACCATCCGTGTTACTTTTGGGCATTTATGCAATTTGTGTATACCACAGGGACCATCCGTGTAATTAACTCAATTGGAATTGTTGTTTTTGTATGATTCATACAATCAAACTGAAACAACAATCCATTATTATTATATATGTACATAACAGTAGGTCCCTAATCCAATATTTAGGGCTTTTAGAGTTGGATGACATTTAAATACGAGCTGTATTCGTGTACTGCTCTTCCTCATTTTTTTTTCATTATGTTTCGATGATGCTGACAAGAAAGATCATTCGCTAAGATATTGTATCTTTTTTCTGTATTTTCTATGTATTTTGTTGTCTAATTGAGGAAATGTGGTGGTGTGTATTAATTCACTTTTCTAATAATATTGGAAGTTTTTTTATTAGAAGACTTCTATCTTTTGTGTTTGTAAAAACTTTTGTTTTGTTGTGTTTTACACATATAGTTGTTGTGATGTATTTCTTTTCAATCTTTTTTGTTTCCGTTTTTTTTCGATGATGCATCCGTTAATTCCAAAGTTAATGATTATAATTTAATGATTGTAACAGTTTTGCGTTATTTTGAAATTAAGAGTAATAATTTAAAATTGTAAGAACATAAGTTAAATTAAGGTTTAAAAATCTACATCCTTCATCTGTGACTTTAAAATTGAATAACAAAGATATTGTCGTTGTCGTGTACATTCATCGAGACCTTTGACAATGGAATTGAAGGATGTAGATTTTTTGGCAAAATTGAAAGATCTAGATGCACAATTTGAAGCGTCAATGGAATTGAAGCTTAAGTTATTTAATTCCTTTAACTAGCTTTGTATGATAATCTTTAACGTTGATTCTATTTATTTTTGTTTTTAGTTTTGTATCTGTATTTCAATAATATAATTCGTCTGTAGATTTATATGTGTTATCACAACAGAGGTTTAATCCATCTGTAGTTTTATATTTTGGGTTGTTGTAACAGTTGTATTTATTTATGTTTTTAGTTTTGTATGTCTTTGAAAATTGTATATGGGTTTTTATGTTTTCTGATGGTAAATTGAATGGTATTAACTTTTCTGTTTTATAATAACTATACTACGCTATGACTTTTCATTTCACGCGTTTTAAATGTATAAATTAGTAAATAAATCACGAATTTCATTATAAACCATTTTAACATTAACATTTCACTCTTCGTCAATAGGATCAATGGTAGCCCCAAGCAATAAGCAAGAAGATGAAATGAAGGAATTTGTTCTTAATCAAATTACAGCACAGTACTATCAAAATTTGAAGACTATAAGAGATTTGAAGTCAATGTCTTCGAATCCTGTTTGTGATTTGTCGTTGTTATCCAATTCAGAGGCTGAGAGTAAAGACGTAGATTTTTTAGCAAAATTTATAGATCTACATGCACAACTTGAAGCTTCAATGAAATTGAAACTTAAGTTTATTAATTCCTTTAAGTAGCTATATATGTTGATGTTAAAAGTTGTTTATATTTATTTTTGTTTTTAGTTTTGTGTGTGTGTCAAAATTATATATGATTATTTATGTTTTATGATGTTAAATTGACTGATATTAACTTTTATGTTTTATTCAATGGAGCTTTAATCCGTCTGTAGATTTATATGTGTTATCTCAACACAGCTTTAATCCGTCTGTAGATTTATATTTTCCTTTATTGTAACAGTTCCAGTTATTTAATGTCTGATCAGTATTATTAACTTGTATCGTGAAAGGGACAGAGGTTACGAAATACAGTTTCTCTTTTTAAGAATAAAGAAATAAACAGATGGTACTAAACAGATGTTCTTCGGAGCAGATGAACGGGTTCTTAATTTTGTCTTTTACTAAACAGTGCTTAAAGTGGGGCTCGGTCTCCCGTGTGTATCACACGGGATTTCACCTAGTATATAAAAGAAATCAAAGTTGGGACACATGTCATATTCTCAGGCCATCTAACTAAGTTTTTCCCGCTCATTTTACCAGGTCAATTAAATATGTCATGGATACTCCATCTACTATTAAATTATTTTTTTCTCTCTCATGTGCATAGCACATGCACTTTCCTCTATGATTTTTAAACGTAAATAACTTTTTTAAATGACATTTTCTTTGGAAAAAACTTACACCAAATTAACGAGTGTTTTATTATCTTTCCAATGAGTACCATAGTGCTATACAAAAAACGAGCGTTTTATTATCTTTCCAAATCAAGAAGTAAAGTATCTGTTGCAAGCAAAGTCTGTTTACTAAAGTCTGTTCCAGAGCAGTGAGTCTGTTAAGGAGATTTGTCTGAAACAGCTATTGCTTCAAACATATGATGATTTAACATTTTGCTTGCAACAACTGTTTGAAGCAAACTGTTAAAGCAACATCTGTTTGAAACAACAGCTGTTTACTAAACAGACCCGCTGCTCTAGAACAGACCTTAGTAAACAGACTTTGCTTGCAAAATATGCTTGACTTCTTAAATTGTTATTTAGGAAATAGACCTTAAAAATGATGTAGTCTTTCCGTGCATCGCACGAGATTTCACCTAGTATATATATATATATAGATGCGAAGTGTATATGTATATGTATATGTATGTATATGTGGGGTTCCTGTATAAAGTAGGTGTTTTGTGAGAAGGCTAAGAAGGAATTGTGACCATTAGATGAGTGTAATCTAGGGTGGAGATTAATTAGATCTCAGTTTTGTAATTAGTGTAATAATTATAATAAGTGATGAGATGTTTTAGGGATATAATGGTAAAATACTCATTTTCATAACAAAAAAAAACAACCATGAAAACACCTCCATGATTCATGCACCTTTAAAAAAACCTCTCTAAATTTGGCAACAATAATCTTGACAATCATGGATTTTGATTAAAGATTTTGGTTGACAAACGTAAGTCCAAACAATGTTACTTATTTTTTTCAGTTTGGGATGACGATGAAGACGATGGCCAGTGATAAAGACGATGAAGATGATGGCCAGTGATGACGGTAAACTAGAAACAACAAGTAACCTATTATTGTGTTTTATAATCACGTGTTCGTAGATTATATGTTTTGGGAGCATGTTTTAGTGATGGATATTAAAACCTTTGTGTTTTATGTTGGTATACTAGAATTTTTTTTATAAACTGCTTGGTTTAGTGTTTTTTGAATTTAAAACACATTTTGATTGTATGTATAGTTGTTCATGGTGTTTTAAAGTCATATGTGACTTCTGTTTTGTGAGTATTGGTGTGATTGTGTTTTAACATCATAAGTTACTGTGTTTTAACATAATGTCTTATTTGCTGGAATTGTATAAGGTTTGTAAGGGATTGATGAATAAAACACATTTAAAAATAGAACACTATGGTTTTAAAGACAAACTTACTAGTAAAACACTTTTGTGGCTGTTGGTGTTGATTGTGTTTTAACATCATAGGGTGTTTTTGATTGTGTTTTAACATCATGATTTACTGTGTTTTATCCATGTCAACAATACAAAACACACCAGCAAGCAACTTCGAAGAAAATAACAAAAGAAATAGAAGTTTTTTTTTCCTTTTACGAGTGTGAAGAATATAAACACAATGAGATTATAGAAATGCATATATTTGATCAAATAGGTTGTGTAATTAATCCCTAAAATCTCTCAATAGTTATAACTGGATGATCCTTTCATTAAATGAATTAAAATGTAATTTACAATAATACCCATTAAATTAATATTAAAGGCTGCCACATATCACGTCCAGGAGCCTTCTTATCGTTCTCCTACTTTTGGTATTTTGTATAAGAACCTAAACCTGTATATGTATATGTATATGTATATGTATATGTATATGTATATGTGTTTGAAGTTTGATTCCTAGTAAATAAATGCGACAATAACATGCAAACAAAGTGGTCATAATGAAACAATGATTTGGTAAAGTTAATGCTTGGATTATTATAAAAAGTTGATAGCATGTATGATCTAAGTGTTTGATAATGTTGTTGGGTGTATAGGACATAATGATAGATAGTTAAAACATGATCAAAATGTGATTTATAGGACTTTAAAAATCTGATTTTGAACAAAAAGTTTAGTTCATAATTTTGATTATAATGACCCATGTTTAAGGTAAAATAATTGGGTTTTTGATTTATAAGGAAATGGGTGATTTTTGTGCATAAAATTTATGTTTAAATAGGTGTAAACATATGATTTTTATGGAAAATATGAGACCTGAACTCAAGTAATAAAATTTACTAAATAATACATTAAATAAAGTGTCTTGACTAAATATATTAGGTCTTGATGTTTTAAGATCGTTATGGTAAAGTTTAACGCAAAACTATGCGGTAAAAATGCAAATTTTGCCAAGTTTGATGATGATTTTTGAATCTGATTTACATCAGGTTGTAAGTGAGTATTTTTGAGATAAAATTGTGTATTTAAGATCCTACATGTTTTGGCTAACGACGCATGTTGAAAAACTAAGAAATTGTTGAAATATCCCTTAAAACCGGCAAAATGTTGAACATAATCGTCATACATGTTAAATTATGAATCTCATGGTAATATGGGTAGAAACTATTGTATGAAAACTTATATGTCCTATGAGTGATAGCTTAGCAAGTAAACTAAGTACATGAATAAGGAACCGTTTTCGTGTTCGGTATTAGACGCAAAAATCGGATAATTTGCTAAGTGTAGATTTTTGTCTTTGACAACATTTGTTAATATGATAAGTATAACTATTGCATGCATGTGAGTTTGATATGAGGTGCTTAGTGTTCGGTGTAAATGCTTTTAAATAATGGACTAAACCAAGTTATGTTCACCAATGTGTCGTATTAAAAGCAAGTATTTCAAAATAAAAACTTTTTCGAAAAGAATACAGTTTTCAATGAAAAATGGTTGTGTGAGAATCTAAGTTGGGTAAACAACTTAGGGAATATTAAAATTTATAACGGTCGTTTACATAATCCATATGAATAAGAAATGAGTCGACCGGGAAAACTAGCTTTTTGTGGAATTAAATTGTAGAGTCCACAAGGTGAGTTCCTAGCCCCATTTTTATAAAGTTTATAAATATTTTTGGGGAGAAACACGCTACTTATTTTTAATAGATATGTTAAGTTGACAACGATAATTTTGGAATATGTTGTATGAATATGAGCATATTAATATCCTTAAGAAAAATGATGGAATCCATGGAATAGTCCACTGCCATCATAATCATTAACCTAGTAAAAGGACGAGTAAAGAGTTGATAGATCTATCGGGTTTGAGCACCCAGGCCGTCAACCAGTCACTCTGGTCATAGTTACAGAAAACTACTTTTGAATGTGTAAGTGTTTTGGAAACACGGGAAAATAATATTAGGGACCTTAATGTCATGCTTTGATTATGGCTTGTATTGTGTAGCATATGCTTATATTCCTAGCTAGTTTATGAATCCACAAGTTGTCGGTAAATATATAAATATCTATTTAATATTTGGAAATAAGGCAAAGTAAAACGGCCAGGGTTTAAAGAGTTGAGAATATTCACGAGGATTGCACGAATAGGTTTTGAGGTAAATGTGAGATAAGAATAATTCCAAGGATTGCGCGAATGGATTTTAAAAGGAATTACTGGGAAGTCTAGGTTAAAAGACACTCATGATAAAATAATAAGTTTGGTAAACTTATTTGTAAAGGAAATTTTGGTCTAAATTTGCCATTAATTATATCTGTGAATTCATCAGTCTTGTGTTGACAAAAATATTTTTAACGTGTTTTTGAGCACTAGCGCAACTTACTTGGGGCGGGGAGGGGCGGCCGACCCCCCCCCCGGATTTTCGCGCAGAAGTTCCGATTATATAGTATCCGTATAGAAAATTTTGAAAATATAGGGTTTCGACCCTTCGAAACTGGTTTTCGACCCCCCGAAACTAGTGACCTCCGAACCCCCGGTGACTTCCGACCCTCCGAACCTTCGGGTCAAGCTTCGCCACTGTTTTTGAGGTACTTAGTTGGCTTCGGAATTTGGCGAAAATGGGTGTTTTGGCAAAGAAGTGTTTGGACACGTATTTAAATAAATTTGGGACTGTTGTAATAAAAGATCTATCATTTGTCTTAAACTTTAAAACTTAATGTTTTGTGGGTTTTAAAATGTTTAATTTTGTCCAAACGCCTTATTATAATATTTGCTAAAAACACATTTGGTTATCAACCTCCATCACCACCATGCTAAGACTTTTGCTGTGGCATTTTGGGGTGTGACAGTTATTCGGTTGGTGAGGTGGATGTTGTGGTGGTTGTTGGTTTTGGTTTTAATGTGGTGGAGTGTGTGGTCTTCAGTTACTGTTGGAACGCTTATTTTGGTTAGGTTTAGGTTCTCCATTTGGACGGTTCCAAATGAAAAGTTTCAGTTTAAGGTGGGTGGATTCGAAGGAATTAGTTCCTCTAACCAGTTAGTTTGGTTTCTTCTTGCAAGTCTCTCTATCTCTGGTTCAAACACCAAAGAAGAAGTCCTCCTGGAGTGTCTTGTATGCATGCACCACATGTGATCTACACAACACCTTGCGTAACACAAAAATATAGAAAATGTGAGAAAAGCAAACAATTAAACAGATACTCACGAAAATCAACTAACAACAGAAAAACACGAAGCGCACAAACTCCCCGGCAACGCTATATGATCGGATGTCACGGTCCGATCAAAGATAGTATTTATATTGTTTCCTTAGTACCTTTAACTGGGTAGTTTGCGACAAAAGTATGTCGAAACACGAAGAGTCTGGATGGTTGGTGAATAAGTCTTAGTTGATTATGAAAGTCACTTATGAAGATGTTTTTAATTATGAAGTTTGTTAGTGTATATCATTTAAGAAATTGATTGGAAAATGGGTGAACTACAAAATATTTCATGATTGTATTCGAATCCTTGGTAAAAGGTATTCAAAACCCCCTATAAAAACCCATAAAAAATGTTAAAAAAAATTATGATCAGACCGGACTGCCGTCCACGGGTATTTAGCCTGTCAGCCATGGCTTAAGATCCATTGGAGACGACAAGTATGGCCGTAAGCCACGGAATTGGTCAGGCTACAACAGTTTTGATTGCCTACGGGATAGGTACCTGTCGGCTACATGTATAGTACCCGTAGGTGACGACTTTGGCTCATTTTTGTCTGATGTCTTTGTTTCTTCCATCCAAATCACTCTAGCTTCAATATGAGGTCACGTTAAACTTCCGAAATGCAGCTTAAACTCCTTTAGAACTGCAAAACGCAAACAAAATCAATGTAGTGCATCCGTAACCATAAAATTGTACAAAAATACAATCTTAAATACAAGAAACATCGGACCTTCAATCACGTATAAATCTTTAGTTTTGATTAATATGAATGACTGAAATGTATTTTACATGAACAGTGTCTTCAAGATTATGTTAAAACTTTTCATACAATTGTCCCTCATATAAAATAATTGAAAAATACAAGTTTTATTTTTAACTCGAGGTACAAAAAAAACTTTTATTTTTAACTCAGGATACAAACATTTTGTTTATAATTTTCTTAAAGCTTATATCGTCCAAAATGTTTGTCAACTTGTGTTCGTAAACAGTAAAATCATTGAACAAAATATATTTTTAAAAAATGTTACAAATACATATAAACAAAAACCACTTCAATCGTTGAAGTCGGCAACCGGTAACGGTTGACAAATGGAGGATTCGCATGAGTTTAATCATGCATGTCAAAATTGTCCATTTCATGCGTATGGGCTCTATATGACCTAGAAATGTCAACGCTTATAAAAAAAGGCTATATTTTTATTGGATCATGTTAAGAAAAAGTATACCTTAATAAAATATAGCAAGCTTCATATATATTTTATTTTAATTGTATATAGAATACCAAAGATATTATAAATAGAACTTTACACACCAAAATACGTGTTTTTGTTGTGTTCAATTAACAAAGTAATTAGAGTTTGAGGTGGTTTGAGCCTCGAAGAAATTTAAGCCGTAAAATAAAATCTTTTTGTACACTAAATAATTGAACCATTTTTAATTCTAAAAGAGAATTACACGTTTTATCATTTATGTTTTTTAGATTATAATTTTTTTGATGAGATATATTTTTTTAAAACTTGCTAAGTACATCAAAATAGATGGTAGACGGGTAACAATTTGCGCCGCCACCCCTTTTTGAATCGCGAATCTTAATCTACCAAATACAAACCCTTGCCCCCCTGGAGATGAACTATTGTTGTGGACAACCCGTTGAACCCTAGTCAAGAAACGAATTATATTATCTATCCTTTATCTTTAAAAATTGCACTGGGTGTCTTTTATTTAAAACTTTTGCACACCACAAGTCCTTTGGAATAACCCGATCCAATATCTTGGTTATCTTCTCTAACGCCATCAAATATTTTGGTTATCTTTAATTATATATTATTCATTTAATGGTTCTAATAGGTATTTATAATACATTTACAACTCCAAAAATTCTATAAATTTTGCAAAAGCTTATTTGCATCCTAAATTTCATTATTTGGAAAATAATTTTGTAAATCAAAATTATTACCGTTTACCCATATACTAATGAATAAAGTTGGAAAATAATTTTGTAAAGTATTTCCTGTTTTCATTTAATATAAACCAGATTTACTTTTTTAATAATGAATAACTTGATTTAAATTGCTTAAAAATATTAAAATACAGTATTTTCTGAAATAATAATTTTTACTAGGCTAAATATGATAGAAATTTTTTTATAAAAATTTGGGTTTTTGAATCACTCAAGGATTTATAATGAATTAAAAATAAAATATATTAAATATATTTAAAAACATATTTTTCGAGAGTGAAAACACAAATAATGAAATTTGGGATGTAAATAAGCTTATGTAAAATTTATAGAATTTTTGAAATTCTTAATGTATTTTAAATAATTATTAGAACCATTAAATGAATAATATATATTTATAGGTAACCAAAATATTGGATGAGGTTAGAGAAGATAACCAACATTTTGGATGGGTTAGTGTAAAGGACTTGTTGTGTGAAAAAGTTTTAAATAAAATACACACGGTGTGATTTTTAAAGATAAATGGCACACATTACAATTTGAGATAAACATAAAGGACAAAGCGTGGAATTCTTCCGAATTCTAACGAACAACCGTGTTCGTATCGTTTGATACTTTTGTAGGTTTACATCTCTAATAAATAATTTATTTTTATCTATTTATAATTGCTAATAACTATATTAGTTGAACTAAACTGATTTTTTTTTTATATTTATCTAACAAAAAGATTCAAAAAAGTATTTGTGTCCCTTGACCCATTGCTAATGTATTTTGCTGGTTTTCGTTGTTTCAAGTGTGGATGAGTTGAATTTCATTAAAATCAAGTATTTCTTCCATCCAAAATATGAAATGACCAAACTTTAAATTGTTTTGATAGTTAAAAATAGGGTTGTAAACGAACTGAACTTTCAACGAATAATTCATGAACCGTTTGGCGGGAAGTTCGTTTGTGTTCATTCGTTTAATAAATGAACGAACACGAACAAAAAATTTCGTTTGTTTAGTTAAACGAACGGACATGAACATGGGCCGCGTTCGTCCTTTATGTTGGTGAACGTTCGATAACGTGTTCGTTTATGTTCGTTCGTCTATGTTCTTTCACTTATGTTTGTTCGTTTATGTTCATTCGACGACTTCAAGTTTAATTTGGGTAGATTCATGAAGACTTCAAGTTTAAAATGCAAACTTAGATTTTTTAGTAGGGATGGGAATGGGTCGGGTTTGGGATGGGTTTAGGTAATCTCAACCCCATACCCGATTAGGTATGCTTGTCCCAAACCCGGCCCAAAACCCGCCGGGTTTCTGTCGGGTAATTACCCATCGGGTATCGGGTATACCCGCAGGTTTCGGGTAAACCCATTAATTTTTAAAACTTACCTATTGAGTATATCTGACCAAAGACCCGACGGGTATCTATTATGTAACTATTAACCAATTACATTTAGCATTATTAAATATATATGTAAATGATTACAATGTATAAATAGAAAATACTTAAATCTTATAAAAACACTCAAAGACATAGATAACAAATAGCATACACTAATTTTTGGTAATTTTTAGCACAAGATGACAATCTAGATGGACAATTTGATATATTATGCATACATATTTAAAAAGATATATTAGAAATTATATTGGGTATCTAATCGGGTAAACGGGTAAACTTTATCGGGTAATCAGGTCGGGTAAACGAGTATATCATCAAATCCCAAACCCGTCCCAAACCTGAAAAAAAAATAAAAACTATTCCCATACCCGGACCCATACCCGATTACCCGATCCCAAACCCGTCCCAAATGTATCGGGTTTCGGGTTTACCCATCGGGTTTGGGTTTGATTGTCATCCCTATTTTTTAGACAATACTATATTGCGCTTACCCATATTATGTTAAGTACCAAGTATGTTAGGATAATTTATATTTTGGATGGATTTAAATAATGTCTTACTATATGTGAAATTGATCTTATTCGAAAGTTAATGTATGTCAGTTTGTGCTTGTTTCCGTCCATGAACATTTATTTGTGTTCGTGTTGGGTCTTCCGGACCAAAGAAGAACAGATGAAGTGAAAAGCGACAACAAGCTAAACATCTGATGGAATAAAACAGCGCTTAGGATACAAGTCTCCCAAACTGCTGCTGGCTGTGATCTGCTGTCACACCCTCAAATTCCACTTGCGGGGTTTTACCGCGAGGCGCGTGACATACCAGGATCCAAGTCAACGGTCACAATAAACGACAACTATATGATATGAAAACAGCGTGATAAAACCAATCACACAGTTAAAAGATACATAAGTCAAGACCACTGCAGAAGCAAAATAAGTTTTACAAACCAAATCCAAAAGTAAGTAGTTTAAACTGAAATAAAATTTCAAACATGCAAGATGAAGTGAGATGAGATGAGACGCAGTGAGACCCTAGTGCGCCTAGACTCCCTGCTACCTTAGCGACCTGAGAAAACATGCAATGTTAGTCAACACATAAAGTGCCGGTGAGTCATAGAGATAAGGTTGTAAAAGTTTGTAATGTTTGTAAACCAGACCAAACAATCCTTACATCTATACCTGATGCTAGCTAGACATCGTTACATGATAATATAGTGTCGTGATCCACTTCTGAACGTTAGAATGCCTCTATACCCATCACCGGTTCATCACCCAATGCCGTAAAGTTTGGTAGGATAAATATGCACCAGCCACCGACCTCCAGTCGGCCCGAGTGGGGCTTGCCAGACCCAATAGATCTATTCACACTTTCGCGGCTATGTATCCACATATTAATGGTTCACTAAAGTTTGAGAGGTCTTTACCGATGAATAAAAGTCACTAAGTATCCATATGATATAATGTAATATGTTGGTCTAAAAGTATGTAAGTTCGTACCGCATGTTTCTCCCCCAAAAGTATGAAAACAATAAAGAATGGGGCTGTGACGCTAACCTTAGGTTGCGTATTCTAAATAAAAGAATAACCGACACATCTTGATAGTCCCGAATACCGGAGATCTATCATAAATGTTTGTATAAGTGTTTTGACTAATAACCCTAAAGTTATCTAGTCCCCGATTGTCCAGATCGCGACTAAGTATGTTTGAAAACGTGTTTGACTGTTGACCCGACACACTATACTGACCCGACATCCCGTTGGTGACCCATTACATAAACTAATCAAGTACATATAGATTACACACAAGGTTCAAGCATAAAACACTTAGTTTGCATCAAAAATCGCATATATGATGAAGTATGGTTGAATCAGCAGGTCTGGGAAATTCATTCAACCCATATAGGTCTTCATTCGACCCATATTATGTTCATTCGACCTGTACACAAGTTCATTCAACCTAACACATGTTCATTCGACCCTAAGACATGTTAATTCGACTTTAACACGTGTTAATTCAACCTAAATCATGTTCGTTCGACCAAATTGAAGTTCATTCGACCTCTCTTGATATTGTTTCGACCTCTTGGAAGTTCATTCGACCTTTCGAAGGGTCGAATGAGTTTCCAAGTTCGATCCAAATGCTGAAAAATCTCAAAAAGGCACCAAATCGCATCTAAACAGTCCGAAAACATCACGAAACGCCACAAATCACAGCAGCCAAACATCATTAACCTATCCCTACAAAACCCCAATAATTTTACTCCGAATTCAGTCCGTTTTACAACTTACCCAAAATGGCAAATTATGGAAACGTCACATCAATACATGTAAACTTTACCCAAAATGGAAACTTGTCGAAATCACTTAACAATTAGCTCAATATGCTCAGATTATTATGTATATGAAAACCCTTAATCATATGACTAACAATAACATCATGATTCAAACCCTAGATCTAACAAAAATCCCCAAAATGGGCAAAACATCATCATCCAACAAATTGTAACCTAAGATAATCAAAACCCATCATCAATAACAGCCCTAGATCATTGTTATAACATCTATACAACATTCAATCATCAAAAAACACATCACACATCATTCAACACCATTAACACATGTTATTTTGTATAAAAACTCATTATGAATAATGAGGTTTTGTTTAGAAAGATGTTAGAAAGGTTTTTATTCATGAAAACCATCTTAGAACAGATATGGACCTTTGGGGTTTAATAAAAACGAATAAAAATGCTTAAAAAGGATTTTGGATCAAGAACACACCTTAGATCTTCTCTTGATTATGATATAAAAGATGTTTGTAGGTTAGATTCTGAAAAACAAGTTTAAAAACTCCTTCCCAGGTGTTTAAGGTCGAGAGAGAGCACTTAGAGGCATTTAGGGTTTGTGAAATGATGAAAAATTGCAAAGTATGGTATTTATACTACATGTTCGTTCGACCCTTGTAGGGGTCGAATGAGTTTCCCATTTTTCCAGTTTTTCCAATTTTGTCGTTTAAACGCATTTTAACACATCCTAACACATGAACATGCAATCCTAACATATGTTAAGCATATATAAACATGTATAATCATATAAACACCGTTAAAACAAGTATTTGCACAATATATAACATATATGGATCAATCTATGTATAACACTTAATTCAATTCATGTAATTCACCAACAACGGGAGTGAAGACTCGTGTGTACATAAAATAACCCCAATGATCCTCCGAATCATTGAACCCTGGACAATACGTAATGTAACCCTACTCAACTGACCCAATTAAGTACGTTAATAAATGTTTTTCGCTAAGGTAGACTTATATGTTTTGTAAAATGTTAAGTCGAATATGCCGGGTGTCACATCATCCCCCTGTTGAAAGAATTTTCGTCCCGAAAATTGCCCAAAGCCAAAAAGGGAAGAGACGAAAAGAAAGAAAAATTTACCGGTTGCTACATCATCCCCCCCTATTGAAAGGAATCTCGCCCCGAGATTCACTCAGCTTCAGCGGTAACATGTCTAGACTCCAACGCGCACTTAGGAAAAAGATGAGGATACCTAGCTTTCATCTGATCCTCCTGTTCCCACGTGAACACCGGTCCACGATTAGAATTCCAACGAACTTTAACAATGTGGATTTTACTCCGACGAAGACTAAGAATCTTATAATCAAGAATTTCAACCGGTTCCTCTACAATACGCAGACAATCATCAACCTTGATCTCTTCGAGAGGAACAATAAGAGATTCATCAGCCAAACACTTCTTCAAGTTAGACACATGGAAGACGTTGTGAACACTACCGAGCTCCGCCGGCATGTCAAGTCTGTATGCCATCGGTTCAATCCATTCCAGGATTGCGAACGGTCTGACATAACGAGGGTTAAGTTAGCCACGCTTTCCAAAGCGTATGACGCCCTTCCATAGGGAAACTTTCAGAAGTACCCTGTCCCCAACCTGGAACTCCAAAGGTTTGCGACGACGATCGGCGTAGCTCTTCTGAGGATCCTGAGATGCCGCCATACGATTTAGAATTTGCACGATTTTTTCCGAAGTTTCATACACAAGTTCCGGACTAGTGATCTGGCTCTCACCCACTTCGGCCCAACAAAGAGGAGACCAGCATTTCCGTCCGTAAAGAGCCTCGAAAGGAGCTGCGTTAATGCTAGAATGGTAGCTGTTGTTTTAGGATAACTCCACCAACGGTAGATTACTCTTCCAACTCTTACCAAAATCAATAAAACATGCTCGAAGCATATCCTCCAATGTTTGAATTATCCGCTCACTCTGACCGTCGGTTTGAGGATGATAAGTCGTACTCATATCCAACTGAGTACCCAAAGCTTTATGAAACGTTTTCCAGAAACGGGAAGCGAAACGAGAATCACGATCAGAGTTGATAGAAACAGCTTTGCCAAAGGATGAAAGTTTCAAAACCAAACAAAACTCTCCCTCCTGCCTCCCTCGTTTTTCCGGTGGACCAATTTCTGGTCACCGGAATTTGTCCGGCGACCCTTTAAAAGCCGTTTTAGAGCATATTTAATTCGTTTTTATGGTGGCCTTTCGTTTCCCCATCTTTATTCATAAGTTTCGGACAATAATATGTGGTATTAATGCGTTTTAATCAAGGTTTAAACGGATTTAGGAACTTGTAACCGCCGGATTTTTAAAAACGTTAAAACTAGACTTTCTATGAGTCCATTTTATAAACCAATTGCCTCTATAGTTTTCTGCACTCTTTGAAAACCCAAAAAACACTATAAAATTATCGAAAACCATCCAGATAAGCCTTCTAATTTTCGCTTCTTGGTTCGGGTCTTGTATCTCCATTTTCGATTTTAAAAACCATGTGTAAGTTTCTTTTCTTCATGCCGTTTTGTTCTTCATACATCCCTTGCTAATAGCCCTCTATTACAGATCGTGTATCATGTCTTAATCGGGTTATTGATTTTGGGTTAGGGTTAGGGTTCTTGGCTAGAAATTTGGGGAAGAAGATGAGTTTGAAACTAATATTTTTTATGTTTATTTCTCTAAATAATATCACAAATATGGTTGTGGTGTAGTGGTTGTGATGGTGTTGTTCTACAGAGGGTACCCGGGTTCGAGTCCCCTTATACACGGCTCCTTTCATTTTTTCTCCAAAAACCTTATATTATCCTATTTATTCTTTATTTTTATTATAAATATACATTGGAAACTTAGAATATTCATAATAAATTCATTTTTGATCCAAAAATTATAAAAATTTAGGTGTAGCATCTTGACACCATAAAGAAAATTACCACACTTTATTTTCTGGAATATGTCTTATTTTTATATTTTTATTGATTTAATTTCTTTTAATCATAGTTAATTGATTAAAAATTCATTTTTAATGATTTTAATCTCAAACTTTTTGGGAAATTATTTCTAGTCATCAAGAACTGAAATAAAAATTATTGGTTCAGAAAACATTTATTTTTATTGATTTTCCTATTTTTAACCATTTAAACATGATTTAAATTCATTTAATCAGTTTTAAATGCAAATAAATGGAGAAAATTTATGAGAAAGTTATTTTCATTTATTTACATAAGAAAGCATTCTTTTTCTACAAAAATAATATTTTTGGATCATATCTTGTATTTTTAGTCTTATTTAGTTTTAAATAGAAATAGTTAAACATATATTTATGAAAAAATTACACCGTTAGTCCTTATGGTTTCCACCAAATTTCAATGTAAGGTATTAAAGTTTTTGAGATAGATACGAGCCAACCGCTCAAGACTGTCGGTTTCCTTAATAGCTAGGAAGTGTGCAGATTTTGTCAACCGGTCGACGATCACCCAAATCATATCACAACCACTAGGGGATCTCGGAATCTTGGTTACAAAATCCATCGTGATCAAAGATGTGCTGAAGACTCTTGTGATCGTTATAAATGGTGCACTTGGTATCGTACAAGTAATGTCTCCAGATCTTTAAAGCAAAACACCAGCACCCAATTCCAAATCATGGGTGTCACACCCTCAAATTTCCACTACGGGGTTTTACCGCGAGGCGCGTGACACACCAGGATCCCATAGCCATAAATCATATGAACGACTCTAAATGCCCAAACCATTTAGTTCGTTTCAAAGAAAATCAGTTTTATTTTGAACGAAAGTCAACTATACGTTTTAAGTAAATGAGGAAACGAAATCAAAATAGTTTAAGTAAGTAATATCACGCAAAACAACACGCCTAAACCAAAATAGACGTAGATAAAGTCAAAAAGGTTATAAAGTTTTAAATCCCATGTGTGACACCATGCATGAACTTAGACGTGCTCTTTCCTAGCGACCTGCGAAAGCATACTACATGTGTCAACATAAAGTTGGTGAGTTCACAGTACAAATAACAGTTGTAAATTCATCAAGTTGTTTTAAAGACATCAGCTTTAAGCTTGACAGGGGTATCTAACCCGCTTAATGTAACTAAACAGTGGTTATTGGGAACATACAGATGATACAGTGCCTCAACACTAGTGTATATCAACACTAGTAAGAAAAAGTGGTCAGAAGTTCATGCCCGTGGCCGGCCCAAACACCACCAGCGTGTTAACCAACTGAGCTACGCGTCTGGTTGTGTTATTATCCTACACATTTAAATATAAACCTTCCCTATTTACACACCTTTGACTTTCAAGAGTCAATCTGCGAGCCAATCAATCCAAGATCTCCTTTTTCCACGTCTTTGATCTCAATTCGTTTATGGTAATGATCCCACCGACACCCTAGTGTATTCCCCACGCCAATTAACGAATTAAAAACCTTCCAATTTCATACATTATACGCGTATACGTATTAATACGGGTCAATCTTCCCAAAATTTCAAGAACGAACGATTAGTATAAATTGAGGCCTCCTTTACAAGCTCTAATCGCCGAACAACAAACCCTAAACACCAAATTAAGCTACACTGCCCTGTATCGTTCGAAATCAAAAGTTTTTGACTTTCTGTTTGACCCACGATTGGAAGCTTTGCGTGACTGGTATGATCTTAATTTTTGTTTATATGCATTAATCGACCCTGTAGAAACAATAGCCCCAACGATTCAGGGGCTATTGATCGGTATTTTGATAGATTAGAAAGCTAGGGTTCTTGTTATTAGATTTGGGGAAGATGACTCACTGCAGAAACCTTTTAAGATTAAAACAAAACAAAATCCACCACCAACTGAGTCTGCAGACCAGTTGGTATTCGGTTGTGTTATAAACGTAGGAACCGGTCTGAGACCAAGGTTCGAGCCCCGTTTTCATCATTTATTTTTACAAACAAGTTATGAAATTTATGAACGAGCCTATATAATTAATTGAATCCAACACTAATTGTTCTCAGGGTCTAGCCCAGTTGGTGGCTAGTCTTGTGATTAAGCCACGAACCGGTCACAGACCCGGGTTCGAGTCCTGGCACAAGCCACTTTTTTTTAGTTTTTCTTTATACTTACATTATATATATATTCTTTTAAAAATAGTTTTTAAAATACTAAAACTGCTTTATAAATTCTATAAAAATTATATTATGTTAATCTCATGACGAAGTTTATTATAAAATTTTTTAGATTTTCAAAAATCATTCATTTATTATATATTATAAATATTACAAGTTTATTCATTAATAATTTTAAAATTCTATAAAAATATCCAAACAGATTTATAAAATTTCACAAAAATTATTCTAGACTTATAAACTGATGAACTTTATAAAACTAAATTCCATTCTTGAAAAATATTAATTAATTTATTTTTATTCAATTTAATCTATTTTAATCGTATTAAATTCATAATAAATTCATTTTCAATATTTTTATACCGAAATTTTTCATAAATTATTTTTGTTCATTTAGAACAGAAATATAAATTTTAATTTGAAGTTTCTTTAATTTTAATATTTTTAGATATTAAAATCATATTTTGACAAATAGAAATAAATATACTAAATATATAACTTTTGAGAAAATAATTTTATAAAAATTATTTTCATACTTAAAACCTTATAATATGACCATCTTTAATCAAAAATCTACAAATAGTCTTTTATTTCATTAGTTACCAAATTTCTTTTATTTATTAACAATTTACATACTTAATAATTAAACAATTACTTATCCCCAAATTAGGAACCCTAGGAATACTTGTGGACTAGAAAGACTTAGACTTATTTATTGCCTTAACCATAGGGTAGTACTTGGCAACGTTGGACTACACTTATTCTATTTCACAAGATTTAACACTTTGCTAAGGTGAGTTTACATAACCCTGTTTATGCAATTCTTTATACTTGAAACTTTATACTTAAGCAATTCTACATACATGTCTAGTTGTAAACTTTAATGCCTCATGACTTAGACAAAGACTATTAGACTTAAACTTAAACTTACATAATCATTAGCTTTGGCCAAGCCGGCGATATACAATGATAGATCTATTGGATTGACAACCCCACCCAGATTCGTTGACCATCTTTTATGGGGAGCGCGGGTGATTGTTATCGTTCCAACGTTATATTAAGGTGAACTGTGGATGCGGGATGAACCTAAACTTTGTCGGAGGATTGAGTATGTGCATACTATACTTGTTGTTTATTCATGTAGACTTAAATTTACATTAGACATATGAATTGCTAAACTTTTATTCTTTTAAACTTATTGCTTGACTTGGCTTATGTATTCTCACCAACTTCTAGTTGACCCCCCATCTTCTCCAAACTCAACAGGAAATATTGATGCTTGAAGTCTAAAGCTAGCATGAGGAGTTATTTGAAGTTTTAAGTTTCGTTTGTTTGTTTGTTTGTTGTATTAGACGTCAGTTAAGACTTTAATGTAATTCAATATTGTAATGAAATAAAGGATTATTTTAACATATGTATTACCATGAGCTACTGAACAATCATTCATACGTGACACCTCGATGTTTCCGCCATCGGTTGGGGTGTTACAGATTGGTATCAGAGCCTTGGTTATAGGGATATAGGTTATTAGAAAAATAATCTAGACTATAACCTTAGGGATTTAAACCAGTACTTGCTTCTCTTACTTGTAACCCAAATTGATTCCTTATTCTTATCCATATCCTACACCCTATACTACCCTAAGCTTTACAAGTTGCCTACTCTCACTCGTCTGCTGCAATCCTGATCCACCTTTAGTTTAATAGGACAAAATCCTCAGGTTTAACCTGAACCACCATGAGATCTCGTCGAAGTTCTAGATTTTAATAATGAACACGTGCAATCTGGAAGGGTGAACGCCTGTATTCTGAGTTTTCTGTCTAGGATTGGCATTGCGCATATATCCCAATCAGATGAGGGACCCGGATGCCTACCTGGGAATTCTCGGGATGAGTGTTCACTTATAGGCTAAAGCATGTCTTCACTATGTTATTAGAGTCTAGAATCTTTGATAAGTCAACGTTTTCATTTATTCGTTTTAATTAATGGATAAATGATTACATTCCTTATTATACCTCACTAACCTTGATTCACCCTATGTCTTATTGAACCTTCATTGTGTCTCTTTCAGATAATGCCTCCTCGTCGCAGCACTCGTCTTAACAATGACAACGATCATGAGGATGAGAGCATCAACAACAACGACAACAACAACAACAACAACAATAATAACAACAACCCGGACGACGGTACCCCTAGCAATGCCCAACTCTCCGCGATCATTACCCAACAAATGGCTCAACAAATGGCGGCAATACTCCCTAACTTAGTGGCCCAAATTGCTCATGTGAATGGAAACGGCAATGGAAATGGCAACCACAACGGGAACGGTGATGGGAATGGAAATGCTCACCCTGTTTGCACCCTCAAGCACTTCAACTCTTGCAACCCCCCAAGGTTTAGTGGTGACGAAGGAGCCACTGGTCTACTTCAGTGGTTCGAAGGTATCGAAAATACCTTCATTAATAGCGAGTGCCTAAACAATCTCAAGGTTCGCTATGCTATGAGTGTCCTCCACAAACGGGCACTCACATGGTGGAACGAAGAGAAAAGGACTCGCGGAGCTGAAGTCGCATTGGCCTTGACTTGGGAGCAAGCTAAAGACGTCATGAAGGCGGAATTCTACCCTCGTAATGAAATCAAGAAGTTAGAAGATGAGTTTCACGATCTAGCTCAAGACAGTGGAGAAAACCTAGCCTATAACACTCGTTTCCACGAACTTAGTCTGCTACTACCACATAAGGTCACCCCCTTGCCTGTTGCAATCGAAAAGTACATTGGTGGCTTACCCATGCAGATTCAGGACACGGTTTGGGGAAGGAACCCTGCTACTCTCGAGGAAGCAAAGCGTTTGGCGGCCACCCTAACAGATAACCACGTAAAGGCAGGAACCCTGACTCAGAAATGGGAAACGAAAACTGTTGTGAAGGATACTCCTCAACCTGCTATAGAGATTAAAACTGAGTCCTCAACCAACGGAAGACGCAAGGCCAGGAATTTCGCAATAGATGTCACTCCTCCACCCAACAAGAAGCCCTATACTGGACCCCATCCTTTGTATAACACCTGCAAGTATCACCACCAAACCCATGTGCCTTGTCGTCATTGTACTAATTGTCAAAAGTATGGGCATCTCGTGAATGTTTGTCGATTTCCCCCTGCTAATGCCCCTGCTGCTCAAGTTAATCCTGCTAGGGACCCTCCAGCTACTTAACGACAAGCTCCACCGTTTAGATGTATTTGCTTTTTAAAATTCTATGTATTGACGCACTTTGATAAATTTCGTATTGAAATTTTTGAGAGTTGGATTATCTAGTATGTTCATAACACTTGGGTACATGCTTGTTGATTGTGAACTAATTGCTATATCAATATTTAAATCCTTACAATTACAACTCACGTACTATACTCGTTATACTTATAAACTTGCTTACATAAACATACTATCAATTTGCAATAATTGCTACACTTAATCAAACAACTGGTAGAGGATGAAGCACTTGCTCAACAGTTAGTAGAGTACCAAATAACCTACTCAACGATTGGTAGAGGCCCTAACAACCTGCTCAACAATCGGTAGAGGTTCTTACTCACTGACTGGTAGAAGTCTTCTTCCTGCTCAATGGTTGGACCCATTTTTTTGAATACATTGTATATGATTCAATCACAAGGTTATTTTGCATTACTTACATGTGTGTTTAGAGTCATAGAAGGACACAAAACCCTAATGTAAGGTAAATTGGTGATTGCGGTCCGGAACGTAATCATGAATTTACAGGTACGTTAAGGTAGTGTGAAATTCTATCGAGGTTTTTGGTAGATACCGTATCATAAACCCTGGTTAACTAATGGTCCATTCTAACTTTAATGATCATTTTGTGCATTCTTGGAACTTACAGTTTAATGCTCTATAGGACCCTTATCTTAGACCTATATGACTCAAAACCTTGATCACGTCACTCTTAAACTTTTACTACAGGCATCTTAGCCTGCACCAGATACCCACACCTCTTCCCAGCAGACTCTCCAACTCCAACTACGGGACGAAGTTCCTAAAAGTAGGGGAGACTGTAACATTTCGTATTTTCAATTACGTTTGTCAACCGATAAAACGTTGCGTTTTGACATTCTAGTACGTTCTAAAAATATTTTGAGGCATATTCGAGCTTATATAATCATATTATATATTTGTGATAATATAATAATAGCTAAATAATTGCCAAAAAATAAAATGCATGGGCCGGGACTCGAACCCGCGCGCATGGCCGGCCCAAACACCACCAGCGTGTTAACCAACTGAGCTACGCGTCTGGTTGTGTTATTATCCTACACATTTAAATATAAACCTTCCCTATTTACACACCTTTGACTTTCAAGAGTCAATCTGCGAGCCAATCAATCCAAGATCTCCTTTTTCCACGTCTTTGATCTCAATTCGTTTATGGTAATGATCCCACCGACACCCTAGTGTATTCCCCACGCCAATTAACGAATTAAAAACCTTCCAATTTCATACATTATACGCGTATACTTATTAATACGGGTCAATCTTCCCAAAATTTCAAGAACGAACGATTAGTATAAATTGAGGCCTCCTTTACAAGCTCTAATCGCCGAACAATAAACCCTCAACACCCAATTAAGCTACACTGCCCTGTATCGTTCGAAATCAAAAGTTTTTGACTTTCTGTTTGACCCACGATTGGAAGCTTTGCGTGACTGGTATGATCTTAATTTTTGTTTATATGCATTAATCGGCCATGTAGAAACAATAGCCCCAACGATTCAGGGGCTATTGATCGGTATTTTGATAGATTAGAAAGCTAGGGTTCTTGTTATTAGATTTGGGGAAGATGACTCACTGCAGAAACCTTTTAAGATTAAAACAAAACAAAATCCACCACCAACTGAGTCTGCAGACCAGTTGGTATTCGCTTGTGTTAAAAACGTAGGAACCGGTCTGAGACCAAGGTTCGAGCCCCGTTTTCATAATTTATTTTTACAAACAAGTTATGAAATTTATGAACGAGCCTATATAATTAATTGAATCCAACACTAATCGTTCTCAGGGTCTAGCCCAGTTGGTTGCTAGGCTTGTGATTAAGCCACGAACCGATCACAGACCCGGGTTCAAGTCCTGGCACAAGCCACTTTTTTTTTTAGTTTTTCTTTATACTTACATTATATATATATTCTTTTAAAAATAGTTTTTAAAATACTAAAAATGCTTTATAAATTCTATAAAAATTATATTATGTTAATCTCATGACAAAGTTTATTATAAAATTTTTTAGATTTTCAAAAATCATTCATTTATTATATATTATAAATGTTACAAGTTTATTCATTAATAATTTTAAAATTCTATAAAAATATCCAAACAAATTTATAAAATTTCACAAAAATTATTCTAGACTTATAAACTGATGAACTTTATAAAACTAAATTCCATTCTTGAAAAATATTAATTAATTTATTTTATTCAATTTAATCTATTTTAATCTTATTAAATTCATAATAAATTCATTTTCAATATTTTTATACCAAAATTTTTCATAAATTATTTTTGTTCATTTAGAACCGAAATATAAATTTTAATTTGAAGTTTCTTTAATTTTAATATTTTTAGATATTAAAATCATATTTGACAAATAGAAATAAATATACTAAATATATAATTTTTGAGTAAATAATTTTATAAAAATTATTTTCATACTTAAAACCTTATAATATGACCATCTTTAATCAAAAATCTACAAATAGTCTTTTATTTCATTATTTATCAAATTTCTTTTATTTATTAACAATTTACATACTTAATAATTAAACAATTACTTATCCCCAAATTAGGAACCCTAGGAATACTTGTAGACTAGAAAGACTTAGACTTATTTATTGCCTTAAACATAGGGTAATACTTGGCAACGTTGGACTACACTTATTCTATTTCACAAGATTTAACACTTTGCTAAGGTGAGTTTACATAACCCTGTTTATGCAATTCTTTATACTTGAAACTTTATACTTAAGCAATTCTACATACATGTCTAGTTTCATGACTTAGACAAAGACTATTAGACTTAAACTTAAACTTACATAATCATTAGCTTTGGCCAAGCCGGCGATATACAATGATAGATCTATTGGATTGACAACCCCACCCAGATTCGTTGACCATCTTTTATGGGGAGCGCGGGTGATTGTTATCGTTCCAACGTTATATTAAGGTGAACCGTGGATGCGGGATGAACCTAAACTTTGTCGGAGGATTGATTATGTGCATACTATACTTGTTGTTTATTCATGTAGACTTAAATTTACATTAGACATATGAATTGCTAAACTTTTATTCTTTTAAACTTATTGGTTGACTTGGCTTATGTATTCTCACCAACTTCTAGTTGACCCCCCCATCTTCTCCAAACTCAACAGGAAATATTGATGCTTGAAGTCTAAAGCTAGCATGAGGAGTTATTTGAAGTTTTAAGTTTCGTTTGTTTGTTTGTTGTATTAGACGCCAGTCAAGACTTTAATGTAATTCAATATTGTAATGAAATAAAGGATTATTTAAACATATGTATTCCCATGAGCTACTGAACAATCATTCATACGTGACACCTCGATGTTTCCGCCATCGGTTGGGGTGTTACAGGTCAGGCAAGGAAGAATGGATGGTGAGCTGCAAAGCTCGAACACGACGAGGTCTAGCGGATTCCTTCCTGCTCAAAGTGTCTGCCACAACGTTCGCCTTGCTAGGATGGTACTAAATTGCACAACCATAACTGTTAAGAAGTTTGACCAAGCGACGCTGTCGCATGTTCAACTCCTTCTGATAAAAGATGTGCTGAAGACTCTTGTGATCGGTATAAATGGTGCACTTGGTACCGTACAAGTAATGTCTCCAGATCTTTAAAGCAAAAACAGTAGCACCCAATTCCAAATTATGGGTGTCACACCCTCGGGGTTTTACCGCGAGGCGCGTGACACACAAGGATCCCATTTCCATAAGTCATATGAACGACTCTAAATGCCCAAACCATTTTGTTAGTTTCAAAGAAAATCAGTTTTGTTTTGAAAGAAAGTCAACCATACGTTTTAAGTAAATGCGGAAGCGAAATCAAAATAGTTTAAGTAAGTAATATCGCGCAAAACAACGCGCCCAAACCAAAATAGACGTAGATAAAGTCAAAAAGTTTATAAAGTTTTAAATCCCATGTGTGACACCATGCATGAACTTAGACGTGCTCCTTCCTAGCGACCTGCGAAAGCATACTACGTGTGTCAACATAAAGCTAGTGAGTTCAAAGTACAAATAACAGTTGTAAATTCATCAAGTTGTTTTAAAGACATCAGTTTTAAGCTTGTCAGGGGTAGCTAACCCGCTCAATGTAACTAAACAGTGGTTATTGGGAACATACAGATGATAAAGTGCCTCAACACTAGTGTCTATCAACACTAGTAAGAAAAAGTGGTCAGAAGTTAATGCCCGTGACCCAAGCACCTCAGGCTGGTTGCTGCACAAGCTAATAGCGCTACTAACTACTTCCCCGTTCGCATACAACGATTAACCCAATAATAATGTAAGGACTTTCAAGATAGAGTGTGTTTAGTTCACAAAGGACAGTTAAAGTACAGACTGATAAAAGTGCGATCCACACAAAGAATCAAAAACCCGACCCACACAAGGAGTCATAGCACCCCAAAACCCAGGTGATTAGTTCATGATGCAACATGCCAAGACTTTTAACATAACTAGTTCTCATAACACATTGCATAAAATCAACCTATCATGTCATCTACCTCATGCACATAATATAAAAACATGTTCTCATATAGAATTTCACAACCCACAACTTATTAACACATTCAAAACATCATTAAATCCTCATTTCTCAATTTCGCGTTTTTGGACAGATTCTGGGTTACAAAAATGAATTTTTATAAAATATTAAACCAACTCCTCGAGTCCTCAAAATTTTACAGGAACTTCCTATATGTTTACCCGTCACTTTACTATTTTTCTTTTGTGACAAAAAATACCATGATTTTATGAAAAATTATTTATTTCAGCCTCTTCCAGAAAAGTGTGCTGTTGACAGCAGCTTAATCGAAAATTCATTAAAAATTATAGACTCATCCAAACGGGATGAATCCAATTGGAAAAGCTCCTACCCTCATAGACGCAACTGCTGTCCAAAATTGACGATCAATGGATTTGTAAAATTCAAGTTACAGCCCTTTAAAGTTGATCAATTTTTCACATCTGAAAATCTGATTATACCTCTAAACTCATAAAATCATGAAAAAAATATCAAAACAAGTAAAAAACGCATGATTTTGTACTTTTTGAAAACCTAATATCATAACCCATGTTCTAGTATCAGCAAAGAATCGAATTAAACAAGTTATTCACAATACAACAACCCTAAAAGTTGCTACAACGAATCTGCCAGAATTCAGAACCTTCATAACACGATACTCATGAACCCTAATCATCCACAATAGTCTATAATCATATAGTAAACTCATATTATCACAATCAAACCCATGTTATCACAGTTAAATCCATATATTTACGTACCAAAAACCCTAGTTATGATTTATTAACAACAATTCCCATCAACAATCATAAACATCCAACAATTCACGTACAATACTAATTTGCGATTTCATTCAAGAAGTTTTTAGGGTTTTTAAAACTTTTCAAGCATTATAAATCATCATGCAACATGTAAGACGTATACATGCTAAAATCCTCAAAGCCTCAAGATCGCACCCAAACCGAGGTGAAAGTTGTTGAAAGATTGAAATTGAGAGAGAGGGTGGGGGTCTTGCTAGTCCACGGTGGAAGGGTGTAGTAGGGTTTGTGTTGTTTTTTTTATAAATAATATACTAAGGGTTGAGTCATGGGCCAGGGTTTCGGGTATTCTGGGTTTTTACTTGTTAGTTGGACCCGATACCAAAGTTTTAATCCTGATAATAGTCCCGTAATATTAATCACCCTAACTCATATAAAAACTATTGTTTCTATCATCTCGTATCATATTAATCATAGAGTGTACATGTTTCGCAGTGTTTACATACTGGCTATCTATTACGTAGTAATTCACATAAACATGTAAATCACATACACATGTTAATTCACATTCATCATCACTCAATTACTCATGTAATCATGCATGCTTGACCAATCACCAACATTCGGGATACAGGACTCGTGTGTGTGTCAAGACAAAGACTCTCCTAATAATAACGTACGTTAATATCATCTAACATATGTTATTATTCCATAACACAGTGGAAGACCTTCTTAACTAACCCTAGTCAAGTGTTTAACCACGTATGAACATGCAAGTTAACTAGAGTTCAGTAAAAGTATTAACCTGAAAATGCGGTGTGTCACAATTGATAGAAGCATAAGCAATAACCTTCTTGCGTTGCATCAACACGCAACCGAGACCATGGATAGAAGCATAACAATAAACAACGAAATCATCCGTACCCTCAGGCAAGGATAGGATAGGCGCAAAACAGAGTTTGAGTTTCAGCATCTGAAATGATGATTCCTATGGGTCACCCCAGTCAAACTTTCGGTCTTTCTGGGTGAGAGAGGTGAGGGGTTGAGCAATCTTCGAAAATCCCTCAATGAAACGACGATAGTAAACTGCGAGACCTAGAAATTGCTGCACCTCAGAAGGCGTCTTTGGTGCTTCCCAGTCTTTGATGGCTTCTATCTTAGCTGGATCAACATGAATTCCTTTTTCATTAACCACATGACCAAGGAATTAAACTTCGCGTAACCAAAAGTCACATTTCGAGAACTTAGCATACAGATGCTCTCGCCTTAAGAGTTCCAAGACTAGTCGCAGGTGTTCCTATGGTCCACCTTGCTTTTGGAATAGACCAGAATATCATCAATAAACACGATGACGAATTTATCAAGATAAGTCTTACAAACACGGTTCATCAAATCCATGCTGGTGCGTTGGTGAGACCAAAAGGCATGACTAAGAACTCAAAGTGGCCATAACGAGTACGAAAGGCAGTCTTCGGAAAATCGGCTTCTTGCACACACAACTGATGATATCCGGATCTCAAATCAATCTTCGAGTAAAAGATATAACCTTGGAGTTGGTCAAAAGATAATCAATACGGGGAAGAAGATAACGATTCTTGATCGTCACCTTGTTCAGCTCACGGTAGTCGATACACATGCGAAGGCTTCCGTCTTTCTTCTTCACAAACAGGATAGGGGCTCCTCACAGGAAAGAACTAGGTCGGATGAAACCCTTTTCCAAGACTTCCTGCAATTAGGTAGACAATTCCTACATCTCGGAAGGTGCAAGATGATAAGGGGATCGAGCGATAGGGGCTACACCAGGTGCAAGATCAATACCAAACTAGACTTGACAGTGAGGAGGAACACCAGGAAGGTCTTCAAGGAATACATCAGGAAAATCACATACCACAGGAATATCTTCAATCTTCTTCTTATCATTGGATGACACAGAAACAAGAGCCAGAATAGCAGAATGACCCTTCCGAAGAGACTTATGGGCTTTCAAACAGGAAATGATACTCAAAGGAGCACCACTTTTCTCACCAAGCACCGAAAGAATTTCTCTATCAGGGAGAGGAATCTGAATGATCTTATCAAATCAAACGATTTTCGCACGATATAACAACAACCAATCCATGCCGACCACGACATCAAAACTACCCAAGGACACCGGCATGAGATCAATGGGAAAGGATAAATCCGAAAGCTCTAAGCGACATTCCCTAAGAACATGTGTTGCCTCGATTTTCTTACCGTTAGCCAATTCTATCATGCAATTGACTAAACTCAACAGATAAAAAACACTTATTAGCACCAGAATCAAACAAAACAGAAGCATAGCGATCGTTAAGAAGGAACGTACCGGTAACTATGTCAGGATCTTCTTTGGCTTCCCCCGAGCCAATGACGAAAGCACGTGCATTCTTGCCGCCGCCTCCATTGTTCCTGTTACCATTCCCATTCTTACCACCATTGCCCTGCTTCAACTTAGGACAATAACGCTTGAAATGACCAGCCTGCCCACAGTTATAACACCACTGGTTAGGCTGAGGAGCTGCAGGAGGAACAGATTTATCACCAAAATGAACCCGACAATTCTGAACCTCATGACCGGGCTTCCCACACCGCTGACACTGAACCTTGCGGCACTGCCCGTTATGATGATAGTTACACTTGTTACACTTGGGATAAATACCATGATAAGAACCAGACTTCTGCCCAGACTGGGCCCCAGACGAAGGGGTTGAGGACTCAAACTTCTTTTGCTGCTGCTGCTGAGACGGAGCTGAATTCTTCCCAGATTTATCCCTCTTTCTCTTGTTGTTCTCAGGGGCTTTCACAGCCGCGCCCCTAGGAGGTAAGGCACCTTCATCCATTTTCTGATTTGTCAACTTGTGAGCCAACCGAATAGTACCCTGGAGAGTAGCATAATCATTAGCAGTAACCAACCCACGAATTTCAGGTACAAGCCCACCAACGAAAAACTCAATCCTCTTGTAGTCAGGAGTATCAGCATCCAAACACATAAGAGCCAATTCATGATATCTGACAGTATACTCCTCAATCTCTAATCCAACCATCGCATGATTCCACAGTTCATGTTCCAACCTCTTAATCTCATCCCGGGGACAATACTCATTCTTCAGCCGAAACACAAACTCATCCCAAGCATGGCATTGGCCTCAGCCAACCCAAAAGTCTGTATAACAGAGTTCCACCAAGTCAAAGCACGATTCTCGAGGGTTCCAGAAGCAAACTTCACATGGTCCGCAGCAGGACAATTACACATAGCAAAAGCAGACACAATCATCTCCAACCACCTAAGTAAACCCATTGCTCCCTCATTCCCACTGAAGTTATGAGGCTTGTAGTCCATGAACATCTTGTAGGTGCAGGTAGGAGGAGGTGGGTTAACAACATTACCTGTACCAACACACCTGATAAAACAAAACGAAAACGCCACACAAAATAAAGACAAGAGTAGTAGTAATCAAATTACCACCAAAGCCTTGCTGAGCAGCTTGGAAAACACCCTGACAAAGTTAGTAAGTTTTTCCTACTTGTAACGACTCATAAATGTGTGACCGTCTAGTGTGCGAGACTCGGCTATAGACGAGACTCTACATGCAGTCCTAGTTCACCATATCCATTGGCTCTGATACCAATCTGTCACACCCTCAAATACCACTTGCGGGGTTTTACCATGAGGCGCGTGACATATCAGAGTCCAAGTCAACGGTCACAATAAATGACAACTATATGATATGAAAACAACGTGATAAAACCATCCACACAGTTAAAAGTTACATAAGTCAAGACCATAGCGGAAGCAAAATAAGTTTTACAACCCAAATCCAAAAGTACGTAGTTTAAACTTAAATAAAGTTTCAAACATGCAAGGTGAAGTGAGATGAGACGCAGTGAGACCCCAGTGCGCTTAGACTCCCTGCTACCTTAGCGACCTGAGAAAACATGCAATGTTAGTCCCCACATAAAGTGCCGATGAGTCACAGTGATAAGGTTGGAAAAATTTGTAATGTTTGTAAAGCAGACCAAACAATCCTTACATATATACCTGATGCTAGCTAGACATCGTTACATGATACTATAGTGTCATGAACCACTACTGAATGTTAGAATGCCTCTATACCCGTCACCGGTTCATCACCTAGTACCGTATAGTTTGGTAGGACAAATATGCACCCGCCACCGACCTCCAGTCGGCCCGAGTGGGGCTTGCCAGGCCAAATAGATCTATTCACACTTTCCCCGCTATGTATCCATATATTAATGGTTCACTAAAGTTTGAGAGGTCTTTACCGATGAATAAAAGTCACTAAGTATCCATGTAATATAATGTAATATGTTGGTCTAAAAGTATGTAAGTTCGTAACGCATGTTTCTCCCCCAAAAGTATGAAAACAGTAAAGAATGGGGCTGTGACACTCACCTTAGGTTGCGTATTCAAAATAAAAGAATAACTGACATGTTTTGATAGTCCCAAATACCGGAGATCTATCATAAAAGTTTGTATAAGTGTTTTGACTAATAACCCTAAGGTTATTTAGTCCCCGATTATCCAGCTCGCAACTAAGTATATTTGAAAACGTGTTTGACTGTTGACCCGACACACCAGACTGACCCGACATCCCGTTGGTGACCCATTACATAAACTAATCAATTACATATAGATTACACACAAGGTTCAAGCATAAAACACTTAGTTTGCATAAAAAATCGCACATATGATGAAGTATGGTCGAATCAGCAGGTATGGGAAATTCATTCGACCGATATGGGTCTTTATTCGACCCATATGATGTTCATTCGACCTATACACAAGTACATTCAACCTAACACATGTTCATTCGACCCTAACACATGTTAATTCGACCCTAACACGTGTTAATTCGACCTAATTCATGTCCGTTCGATCAAATTGAAGTTCATTCAACCTCTCTTGATATTGGTTCGACCTCCTGGAAGTTCATTCAAACTTTCGAAGGGTTGAATGAGTTTCCAGGTTCAACCCAAATGCTGAAAAATCTCAAAAATGCACCAAATCGCATCTAAACAGTCCGAAAACATCACGAAACGCCACAAATTAGAATTCAGTCCGTTTAACAACTTACCCAAAATGGCAAACTATGGAAACGTCACATCAATGCTTGTCAACTTTACCCAAAATGGAAACTTGTCGAAATCACTTAACAATTAGCTCTATATGCTCAGATTATTATGTATATGAAAACCCCTAATCATATCACTAACAATAACATCATGATTCAAACCCTAGATCTAACAAAGATCCCCAAAATGGGCAAAACATCATCATCCAACAAATTGTAACCTAAGATAATCAAAACCCATCATCAACAACAGCCCTAGATCATTGTTTAGAAGAATGTTAGAAATGTTTTTATTCATGAAAACCATCTTAGAACAGATCTGGACCTTTGGGGTTTAATAAAAACGAATAAAAATGCTTAAAAAGGATTTTGGATCAAGAACACACCTTAGATCTTCTCTTGTTTATGATATAGAAGATGTTTGTAGGTTAGATTCTGAAAAACAAGGTCAAAAACTCCTTCCCAGGTGTTTAAGGTCGAGAGAGAGCACTTAGAGGTATTTAGGGTTTGTTAAATGTTGAAAAATTGCAAAGTATGTTATTTATACTACATGTTCGTTCACCCCTTGTAGGGGTCGAATGATTTTGTATGAAGGTCAAATGAGTTTCAAATCAACTGGTTCTAACCCCCATAGGGTCGAACCAGTTTCCCATTTTTCTAGATTTTCCAGTTTTGTCGTTTAAACGCGTTTTACACATCCTAACTCATGAACATGCAATCCTAGCATATGTTAAGCATATATAAACATGTATAATCATATAAACACCGTTAAAACACGTCTTTGCACATTATATAACATATATGGATCAATATATGTATAACACTTAATTCAATTCATGTAATTCACCAACACCGGGACTTACGACTCGTGTGTACATAAAATAACCCCAATGATCCTCCGAATCATTGAACCCTGGACAATACGTAATGTACCCTGACTCAACTGACCCAGTTAAGTACGTTAATAAATGTTTTTCGCTAAGGTAGACTTATATGTTTTGTAATATGTTAAGTTGAGTACGCCGGGTGTCACATCTGCTGGATTGAATCAACTGATCTGGAACAAACTACTAATGAAAGGTCTGCTGAGAATAACTGTTGAAGACCAACAGATGATAGGCTTCGACAGAGGTTTCTGCAACATATGTTTTGACTTATGGAACTGTACCTTCTTTAGAATAGTTGTTTATTTCAAGTTAATTAGTCTAGTAAGAAAGCTCTCTTGTACACATTCGTCATCTTAGATCATCATAGTTTATCTATAAATGTAATGATGCTGTATCATTCTGTTTTTCACTTTCACATACATTCTCTGTTAAATTAACACTGTGAGTGATCGATTTGAGTGGGAGAATTGTAATACTTTGTGCTAAACTTTTATGGTTTATAAAAGTACACGTTGAAAGCAATTCTTCTGATTGTTTTGATTTAAATTTTATATTCCACTCCACTTTCAATATCAGGTTATTCTTCATTTATTGTTTCATTGATTATACATCATAACAAGTCAACCTAAGATCTCAATAGTTCGTTTGTGTTTGTGAACAATTGTTTGCGTTCATGATCAAAATTAACAAGCAAACACAAACGAACACGAACAAGAGTAATTTCTTAACGAACGCGAAGAAAAAATCCCGTTCGGTAAGTGTTCATGAACTATTAGTGAACACATATATTCCTCAACAAACGAACATGAACAAGGCTTTGTTCATGTTCGTTCGGTTCGTTTGCAGCCCTAGTTAGAAATATTATTTTTTAGAGAACCAACTTTTATTTGGTTTATTTAATAGCAAAGTATTAGTATTATTATTATTATTATTATTATTATTATTATTATTATTATTATTATTATTATTATTATTATGTTGTTGTTGTTGTTGTTGTTGTTGAAAGTATACAATGTATGTTGGAAACTTTGTGTAAAATACGTTTACGTAAATTTGAACGTCGTCTTTTGTTTTCCACTTTCTAATTCAATAAGCTTTTAAATAATAATAATAATAAAAATCCATGAGCATGCTAGCATAACTATTAAAGCAATAAAATAAATTATTAAAAAATAAAAATCCTTATCCCAATTAACAAATATTTTCAAGTTATCCTTCACGGTGTAACATAAATGAGAAGGGTGAGAAGGATGTTGATCAGTTTTGACTGTAGGTTATGGAAAACATAATAATAATAATAATACGTACTTGACAGATTGGTGAGACCTAAGACCGATGCTGTAAGCGTATATGAAAACGACATCCCTTGTCAGTGTGATCGGGTTCCCTTTAGTGTGTATACTAATGATGGCTAATGATCATAAAGTAATCGAATGAGAGAGAGATGGGATGGTGGTTTATTAGTGAGTTATGGTGTTATGAGAGTCCAACCAAATACCTCTAGTAACCTCTATATTTATACACACATGGGAAACCTTCATTAGCTTTAGTAAGGGTAATTTTGTCCATCAAGGAAATACCTATTATAAACTTAGGGATATAAAGGTAATTAACCAATATTAGATAAATGATTATAATGGCTATAGATAAATATACTAACATAATGTATATTTATTCTAACATTCTCCCACTTAGCCGAGTAATCATTTATTATGAGTATTATGTAAGTCTGCAGAGATTAATACTCATTTTAGTTCCAAACCCAAACTGCAGTAGAGAAATATAGTCATTAAGTCGATATTCAACTTAGGACCCCCCATTAATCATACTACAATCCAAATTCAGAACTTAATGTTAGGGTCAATTTAAGTTATGCCCTTAATTATTGATGAAGAAACAACGAGTACAACTAGGGAGTACAATGTGGGGTAGGTACTTGTGTTCGCTACAGGATAAAATCCTTTGCTCACACTGAGACTAGATCCGTGTCCCTTAAGATAAAGAGGGGATGAAGATGTTGTAAACGAATACACAAGATAAAAGTTGTTCGGTCTCGTTGACCTACGTCAACTTTAAAGTATGATCTTTATTACTCGAACGATTACAAGTATAAAGAAAGAGATACAAGTGTATTACAAGTGTGTATGTTTGGGTGGTGTATTGATCGATCTCTAGGAAGGAGGTGAAGTTTCCTTTTTATAGAGGATACATGGGCCAAGCGATGCGGCCCATAACAGGAGCGACAGGCTTGGGCCCGGGAATTGGGCCTAAAGGTTTGCATAAAGCAAACCAGGTAGAAACGACGCCTTGCCATTGGTCCATGTGGCACGCTATATTAGCTGTCAGGGGCGGCGCCCTGCAACTGGTACACGTGGCGCGTTGTGGTTGACATGTAATGGCCTCCTTTTCTTCCTGCGTCAGGATGTGTAAGGCGGCTTAGCATCCTCTGGAAGATTAACTAAAGTGACCCCTGACACCTAGGAACCTGTGCAACAAGTGGGGCTCAAGGGAGCTGCATCCTCTCTGCTTGAGCGACCGATAGGCGCAGCAGCCCTGAGGTGCATCTTGCTATTATCTTTCGCGGGAGACCATCGCCAGGACTGGCGCATGATCTGACGTGGGTGGATAGCACTCCATATGTGATGTACATGAAGCCTAGCTTCTGCCAAGGGCTGATGCTCCGCGGAGGTGTGTTGTGCTCTTGAGTTTAACCATTTCGAATGGTAAGTCCTCCGCGGGTGTATTATGATGACGACGTTGCGGGGTAGGGTGCGCCTGCACGCCGGAATTGGTACCCTACCCCATCAAGTCCCCCAGTCCTGTGTCTCTCCTGGTCTTGCTGAGAGGTCTGGCGGGGCACTGGATTATGATGTTGCGCAGGTTAGGTGAAGACTCATCGACATTTTATGTTAAAAAGTGCTCATTGCAGCTCTTAAAAATATATCAACATAAAATATATTAGGAGGATTGAAATCCATTTTCCTTTGCTTTGTCATTATTTACATCTATGTTTGCGCTGACCCCTAGAGAGGAATCAGGTGGGGAACGTGTTGTCGTTTTTACGTCCACATATCAACGAGTGATGACATGGCATGCCTGACCCTGAGGAGGAATCAGGCGGAGAACGTCTTTTCGGTTTTACGTCAACTTATCGCCGAGTGATGACGTGGCATGTCTAAGCCTGAGGAGGAATCAAGCGGAGAATGTCTTTTTGGTTTTACATCAATGTATGGCCGAGTGATGACGTGCCATGCCTGACCCTGAGGAGGAATCATGCGGAGAATGTCTTTTCGTTTTTACGTCAACGTATCGCTGAATGATTACGTGGCATGCCTGACCCTGAGTAGAAATCAGGCCGAGAATGTCTTTTCGTTTTTATGTCAACGTATCGGTGAATGATGACGTGGCATGCCTGACCCTAAGGAGGAATCAGGCGGAGAACGTCTTTTCGTTTTTACCTCAACGTATCGCCGAGTGATGACGTGGCATGCCTGACCGAGAGGAGGAATCAGGCGGAGAACGTCTGTTCGTTTTTATGTCAACATATCGCCGAGTGATGACGTGACAGTCTGGTTTTTGAAGTAAATTCCGCGGAGAATGTCTTCTTGATTTACGTCGAACCAGTGCCAGGTGATGACATGGCAAACTTGTTGTTGAAGTGTAAATCTTGCGGATGACGTGTCTCACCTTTTTGATGGAGTTAATGCGCTGCCATACTTCTATTAAAAATGAAATGATTGAGAGTAAATGTGCTGAGAATTTGAAAAGTTGTCATAAATTTGGGGGGGAAACCAAGGAGGCGTGTTGAGGAAGCCTAGGAGGATGGTGGATGTGCCAGGTGACAGAGAGGATGTCTGTCATGATAGCAGTCACGTCAGCACGTGGATGGTGTCCTTTTTTTGTGTGTCAGGTGCGTACCCGCCCACGCCCGCGAGTGAAACTTCCACTCTGTAGGAAGTAGACACGTGTCGAGTGAAGGACAACTTGTGTCAGGCGGGTGAGTACCACGCACGCCAGATAGCTGTTTTCATCCTGTTGTATACCACGTGTCGTGCAGAGGTTCATCATCATCTTTGGAAACGTGCAGACGTGTGCCAGGTGGGACCCATTGCAATTAATGCGATGGGTATAAATAGACGACGAGGCCTCCTCTCTCTCCTCATGCTTTCAAAATTTTCCTGCTTTCTCTCTAAAAAAATCCTTCAACTGACGTTCCTACTTTCCGACGAGCATTCAAGTTTTCCGGCGGAAGTTTATGTTTTCCAACCAGATTTTTCATTTATTCTCCTTGTTTTCCAGTATTTATTCTTGCTTTTTCTCAGAAGATGTCTCAGACTTCCAGATCTAGCTCCCAAAACCCTGAGCAATAGCTGTAAAAGCAACCAGAGAAGATGGAGGAGAAGAAGTTGATGGGGAACACACCTGTGAAGTGGGTTGCCAAGAGGTTTGAAGAGTTCTGCAACCATTATGAGATCGCTTCCGAGTGGGATCCAGAGTTGCCGGCTGCCAGCCAAACCGTTCTGACACCTACATAGAGCAATATTTTCTGTATGAAGTTTTAGGTGGCTTTCGCCTGTCCCCACCAAGTTTTAGGTGGACACTCTGGTGCACTATGGTGTGCACATTACCCAGCTTCATGCCTTTGGCATGTTGAGGCTGGTGCACATTGAGGCCTGCTGCCACGCCTTATACATTGAGCCTAGCTTTGATAGGTTTAATGTATTTTATATGATGACCAAGGATCAGACTTGGTTCAATTTTGCGCAGCGCTCAAAAGTGTAGGCGATAGCCTTTGGCGCCCCGAAATCCCTACACGATTGGAAGGAGAAATTCTTCTATGTTAAGAGGGGCGTCACACTAGTGGCGATGCCATGGAAGGTGCTGGGAGATCGCCAAAAGTTTCCAGAGAGCCCCGTGTTGGCTGGGTACAAAGAGGAGCCTTGGTTTATGGATCTTGTTGGCAACGCCGCCCCCTTGATGTTAATCTATGCAAGGAGTCTATGCTGGCGCTGCTAGGGATGAGCAGATTGCGCCTGGTGCCTGGGTAGGAGCCTTATATCACTATGGAGGGTAAGCCTTTGTTCATGCGCCACCGTTTTGATTGTAGGACATTGGTGGATTACAAACTTATTTATTTTTTTGTGTTCTCAGGTATGTCAAAGTTGGAAGCATTTTTGTTGCGCGATAAGGCGCGGTTGAAGTGGAGGGGTGATGGTTGATTTAGGAGATGGTTGGGAGATTTTATCTACCCAACTTGGTGAATCCGCCATAGTGCTATACGATAACAGGTGAGACTCCTATTAACCCTGATCCTATTTCTTTTGTGGAGCCGAGTGGGGTCTCGTGCGTCATCATTTCTGATGAGGAGTCGACCGGTTCTTCTAGAGGGTTGAATCATCTGATGCGGCCCTTCCAGAGTGCCTGAGTCGCATGGGCGCAGGAAAATGGTGTCCCGGACTCACTCATATACTTCTAGATCAGATTATGTAGAGGTGTTTGAGGCTGCGCCTTTGAGTGCAGATGGTGAGGGGCCATATCATGGTCAAAAGCACAAGCGCAAGGAGCTCTCCACTTCTGAAGATGCGCCCGAAGAGCCAGAGTCTTTAGAGCAACGTCTTAAGAGTAAGAGGAAGGTGATGAAGGTGGTGGAGCAGGGTGGAGGAAAGGGTGGTAACATTACTCCCCCCCCCCCGCGCCTGGAGCCCATTCTACACAAGACGTTAAAGAAAACGCATGGTAACCTTCTCAACATTAGTTTTGCAATTCTCCTAATATTGGTTGCTAACTTGTTTTATTCTTTCGGTGTGGTTGCCCCAAAAGTTTTCCCTTCTTCTTCCTCTCTAACTCTTTCAGAGGTGGAGATCGCCAAAAAGCGCATAGCTGAAAAGCTAGCTATTGGCGAGAATGAGAAGAAGTTGGAGGTAGAAAGGTTGTAGAGAGAGTGTGAAGAGGTTGAGGCCAAGCGATTGGCTTATGAAGCTGCAAAGAAGGCGAATGCGGAGAGGATCCGTCTCAAGAAAGAAAAACTCGAGGCGGAGAGATTTAGTCTTGCTAAAGAAAAAGCTGAGAAAGAGAAAGCTGAGAAGGAGGCGGCGGAGGCCGTGCTTGGGCCGATTATGCTGTGAAGAAGGCTGCTGATCAAACTTTGGTTGTTCAACCCCCCCCCCCCAAGCTGGAGGTGCTGGGGGTGGTGAAGGTGCTTCGGGCAGATGGGCGAGATGCCATTTGGCCCATTTTTGAAGAACCCATCTCCTCAAGGGGGTGGGAAGAAAAGTGGTCTTACGAGTGCATCGAGTTACTCCGAAGGCGATAAAATCTTCCGCCTTCAATAGAGTATTCGCGAGAGCTCGCGCTTCGCCAACCCTCTGTTGGCGGAGAAGTTCGTTGCTGAGGCCATCCCTCAAAAAGAGACGGGATATCAAGATTGCCTGGAGTGGTCGGCACCAAGCCCTTCAATGCGCGGCTATATATTCTTTGGAGAGACGTGATCCTGCAATTCAACGCAGCATTGCAGAATTCAACGCTTCGAAGGGTGTTCAGGTTCAAAGAGAAGAGAAGCTTCAGACGAAAGTGGAAAGGTACCGAGGTCGCGCTTATGTGGCCAAGGATAAAGTTAAGGCGCTGGAGACAGAGCAAGTAGTGCAACGAAAGAGGTGGACAGAGTCCTGCACTCGCACCAATGCTGATATGAAGAAAGCCAGGGAGAGGATTCTAAATTTTGAAATTGAGAACTCGCAGCTGTGTGCTGCCGCCGAAAGCCATGCCAAGGCCCTAGAAGAAAAAGATTCAATGGTTGCGGAGGCGCGGTCAGAGCTCCAGATAAAAGACAAGGAACTGATGGCTGCGACCTCTTACGTTTCACTTTTGGAGTCTGAGAAGTTGACTCTTATGCGGGTGATGGAGGATCTGGAGCTGGAGAAGGCGTCATTGGAAGAGTCTCGGGCTGTTGCGATTCAAGATGCGGATAATGCTAAAGCCTTACTCGACTAATCCGCCGCCGACCAAGAGAAAGCCTAGGAGGCCATGCAATGGGTGATGCCCGCTCGCATCTCCGGGGTAAGTAATTTTTTGAGTCCCCCTTTCTTTTGTAATTTGCTTTGAAATTTAGCTAACCTTTAGGGTTTGTTTGTAGATCTTCAAGCGCATCTGCAACGAGCCTCAGCTCGGGGACCAGGTCGCTGCCATAGTCGCTGCTGCGTGCGTTGTTGGGTTTTTGGTGGGGTTAGATGGTGGCTATCATCACGCACTAAATGGTGATAGACTCGATCAAGAGGAGCACTATGGAAATCCACTCCAGGAGGAACTTGAGGCTGAACTTGCATAGTTCGAGCAAGTTCAGTTCCCTATCCTCAAGGTGATTGAATTGAAGACTACACTTTCTTCGCAGATCCAGCTGGCGCCCTCCGTTACTACATTAAACAATCTGACCGTATGTGTGCAGAGGCGCAAAAGAAGGCAGAGCAGGAGGAGGCAGAGCGCTTGGAGAAGGAGCGCCAAGTGGCTAGGGGTGAAGGTGCATCAGGAATAGGCCATGATGATGAGGAGGAAAAAGAGCGCATCGACGATGATGGCTCTGATGTAGAATAGGTGCTTTGTAATATTTTCTTTTCTTGTAAATACCATGGCCGTTAGCGCCTCTTTTGTGAACATGCAACGAAATATTTTCTTCTTTTATTTTGTACGCACTTTTATTCCTTATGAGTTGAATACCTGTTGGAATGTTTTTGACTTAGGCTTTTTGTAATGAATGCGTAGTCCAGCGTTGGGTATTTAGAATGCCCGGGCCTTGAAGTGCAAGGTGCTAAGTAATGAATACAGTAAATAGATAGAAAAATTTTCATTAGAGCTCAAAAAATAGAGGCATGTGAAGCCCTTAGTAGTACAAAGGAGTGTTAAAGAAAACAAGTACGAAGTTGCGCTGCGTTCCAACAGAGAGGGATAGGTGTGCCATCTAGATTTTCAAGCGCATAGGCACCGTTTCCCAAGATTTCTTGGATTTTGTATGGTCCCTCCCAGGTAGGAGCCAACTTTCCGTGCTTCTCAGCGTTAGAGGCCTCATTACTGCGGAAGACATAATCGGTAATATTGAATTTGCACAACTTGACCCGTTGATTGTAGTAGCGCTCTAACTGATTCTTGTACTTGGCTTCTTTGATTCCGGTGATTTCGTGCCGTCCTCTAGCAAGTCAAGGTTTAGGCGGAGCTCTGCGTCATTTGTTCCTTTGTCCGCCATGAGCACCCATGCCTAGGGGCACCCAATTTCGATGGGTATAACGGCCTCGGAACCGTATGTGAGACTAAACGGAGTTTCACCGTTGCTCGTGTTGGTTAGTGTGCGATGGGCCCACAGAACATGCGGAACCTCATCGACCCATCCCGTCCTCTTGGTTCCGAGCCGCACCTTGATGCCTTCAACTACGCTACGGTTTGCTCTTTCGACTTGTCCATTTCCTTATGGCTTCGCAACAGATGTGAAGATCTGTTGAACGCCCATTTGCGTCAGCCATTCTTGCAAATGTTGGTCTGTGAATTGGGTGCCATTGTCCCTTACAATTTGGTTTAGTAAGCCGAATCTTCCAATAATAAATTCCCAAATGAACTTCTTGACGTGCGCTCCGTTAATCTTTGCTAGGGGTTTTGCCTCAATCCATTTGGTGAAGTAGTCGATTGCGATGATCAGGAACTTAACATTTCCTGGCCCTGTAGGGAATGGCCCAACAAGATCTATTCCCCACTTTTGGAATGGCCATGCCGCAGTAATAGGCACCAAGTCGTTTTTGAGCGCAGGGTGTTTGGCACGTGACGCTGGCAGGAGTCGCACTTGCACAATTATGCCACTACGTCTGGGTGCATTCCCGGCCAGTAATACCCTGCGTTCATCAGCTTGGCGACTTCCATTCTGGGTCCCGCGTGCAATCAACAGATGCCCTCATGGATATCTCGAATGAGGAAAGAGGCATCTGCGGCGTCAACACAGCGGAGTAGCAGCCCTAGGTAAGAGCGGCCATAGAGAATACTGTAGGTCAGCTGATAGTGTAAAGCCTTGTATAGGATTTTTTGGGCCTCTGCTTTGTTTTCAGACAGGATTCCGAAAGCCAAATAGGCTTTGATTAGGGTAATCCAAGACGCGTTGCCTGTTTGGATGACATTAACCTGTCGCAGTGGGATGGATGGTTTATCTAGCAGCTCGACGCGAATGTCTTTGACCATGTGTTCGAAAACCGTTGAGGCCATTTTTCTCAGTGTGTCAGCAGGTTTATTCTCGCTTATATTGATATGGATGATAGTATAAGAATTAAACTTGCGCATGAGTAGTTTGGCCTGTTCAAGGTAGAGTGCCATGGTAGCGTCGCGCACGCCATAAGTGCCGTTGATGTGTCCTACGACAAGCATTGAATCCACGTGTGCCAATAGGTGGCGGGCTCCCATTTTATCTGCAATGCGGAAGCCTGCCAGCAAAGTTTCGTATTCCACCTCGTTGTCTGTGACTCGAAAATCTAGGCAGATGACGTAGGTGAATTCATTGTTATTTGGGCTGATAAGGCGTAGTCCCGCGCCTGACCCATCGCTATTGGAGGCCCCGTCAGTGTAGAGGGACCATTCTTTGGTTTCATCTTTGGGTTGCGCGGGTTCTTGCTCTGTCAAGCAGTCTTGGACTTTATCCGCGGGTATCTCTATTGCGAAATCAGCAAGTACCTGCCCTTTTATAGCGGGTCTGGGCTTGTAATTGATGGTGTGCTCTCCGAGCTGAATCGCCCATTTTACGAGGCGACCCGACATTTCGGGTTTACGATGTACATCATTGATTCGGTAATCAGTTAGGACATTGATGGGATGTCCGTGGAAATACCGTCGCAGTCTGCGCGAGCCATGAATGAGAGTGAGAACCTGATTTTCCATCGTGGGGTATCTTGTTTCCGTATCCAGAAGGGTGCGGCTAATGTAATAGATTGGTGTTTGAACTCTCTGGCGATCCACAAGGAGTACCGCGCCAATGGCCCTTTTCGTGATGGATAGGTATAATGTTAGCGGTTCCTTGGGTAGGGGCGCAGTCAAAATTGGGAGGTTCATAAGACATTGTTTCATTTCTTGAAAAGCTTTTTCCGCCTCAGGAGTCCAATGTAAATTTCTCTTTTTCAAACAATTTTTTAAAGTAACCACAAAAGGAAAAGATCTAGAAGCGTAATTAGAAAGGCGACGAGTCGGCCCGTGAGTGTTTGTACTTCCTTGATAGATGCTAGGGAAGACATTATTTCATCTCCATGATTTTTTTGGGGGTTTACGCAGAATCCGTCACGCGTGACAATGACCCCCAAGGAATTTACCTTCCTACATGCCAAAGGAGCATTTGCTGGGGTTCAGCTTCATGCGCACCTTGCATAGCTGATCAAACGTTTTCTGTATGTACCCCCAACATATGCTCTTCTTCCATTCTTTTTATGACAAGGTCATCGACATACTCTTCCAAGCGTATGCCGATTTCGTTAATGAAGGTGCTGTCCATCAGGTGTTGATAAGTAGCTCCCGCATTTTTCAGGCAAAAGGTCATTTTTGTATAACAAAAAGTGCCCATGTCTATGCGGAAGGCTGTTTTGTCTTCATTTTCCTCTACCATTTGGATTTGGTGGTAGCCCTTGTAGGAGTCCAAGAAACACTTGAATCGGTAAGGCGCAAGGGAGTCCACCTTGAGGTCGATTTCTGGCAAAGGGTAGCAGTCCTTTGGACAGGCCTTGTTCAAATCTTTGTAGTCAATGCACATGCACCATCCCCCCGTTGCTTTGCCTACCATGACTGGGTTGGCAACCCAAGTTTGTTAGCGGATTGGGCGTAGGATGCCTGCGTTGAGTAGCTCTGTTACTTGTTCATTCATGGACTTTGTTTTGTCTGGCCCCATGTTGCGCTTCTTTTATACAACTGACTCCACCGATCTTTACGTGTTGTGCTTATGTTCCGCGACCTCGCGCGGAATGCCAATCATATCGAATGGTTGGCAGGCAAAGACGTCAATGTTCTTGACGAGATGCTGGTTTAAATGCGCCCGGATGGTGTCGGAGATTACATGGCCGATGACCACCGTTTGGTCCGAGAATTCAGGGTTAAGAACCTAGTTTTCTGGCTCTAAACGGGCCTCTGTTTTGGCTATCTTTAGGTTCTTTGTTATGTCGACTGCATGACATTCCTTGTTGCCCCTAATAAAGGCGACTCCTGTGCGGGTAAGGAAGCCAATGATCTGATGTCGAGTTGACGCGTTCACGTTGAAGCGCGCCAAGCCTTCCTGCCCGAGCAAAATATCATGATGTGACATTGCTGGTAGGGCCATGAAGTCGCACATTTGTGTGCGGTCATGTCTACCATCAGTCAAGGTGACTGGAAAAGATATCATGTCTCGTGGCATGATGACTTCATGAATAAAGGCCGAGATTGGTTCATTGACTGGAACGAGGTGGGCTTTGTCTTCCTTGTCCAGTTTTTGAAAACACTGATCGTACATTATATCAGTGTTGCTTCCGCTGTCTAGGAACGTATATCTAGTTCGATAATGTCCGAAAAAGGCTGTGATGACTAAAGGCGCCGTGGATGACGGGTCATTGGGAACCTTAGGGAGGAGGACATCCGCCTCCTTCCAGGTGTCATTGTTTTGTTTTTAGGAACGTTTGCCCTGTTTTTGGTGCTTGGCGTTCCCTCAGATCATGTTACAGTGGTGGCGCGGGGGGCGGTGGATCATGATTGCTTCGAGGTTGAAATTCCGCTTCCGCCAGCTCTCTTCGCGGTTGTCATCCTGGTTGTGCCTCCACCCACCCCTGTGGACATTCTTGATCAAGTTGCCCAGCTGGCCAGACTTGAGAGCGACTTCCTTTTCCAACTTCAGACTATTACAATTGTCTGTAAGATGGCCATAGTTGTTGTGGTAATCACGAAACTTTCTGGTCTCCACATTCTTCCACTTTCCAAGGGCCTTGGGCTCCTTGAAAGTGATTTACTCAGTCTTGAGCACTTGAGAATGCGTCTTGGTCAGAGGGGTCCAATTAGTGTTTTTCTTGGAGTGTGCCCTTTATTCCCGCGACTGCCTATTGCTAAACGTGTGGCGGGCGTCATTAGCAGACGAGTACTTGCCCTCGTCTGTTGAGCCGGAGATACACGACCAAACAGACTGCTTATTTATGTTTTTATTGTTGTTGTGGGTCTGTTGGAAGCCATGCTGCTATTTGAAGGAGCGCTCGAAGCATGCCAAGATCTTCGATGCTTTGATTACTTCATCCCAGGAATCTGGGATTCCGTCTTTACCTGTAAGGGTCTTCATGAGTTCCTCATTGCAGACTCCCTAGATGAAGCCTGCGAGCGTGAGTGCTTCATCGCATGCGATCTGTAGCTCCTCCTTGTTGTAGCTCACGATATAATCCTCGATGGAATCATTTTCGATGTGCTGGTATAGTAGGACATGCGCCTTGTCCTTCTTGAGCTTCATGAGGTGGGAGAAGTGGTCTTTGAACTTCTGGATGAGGTCATCAAAGTCCACAATTCCTCCTACAGGGAGATTGTCAAACCACACCCTGGCGGCTCCAGTGAGCGTCTGGGCGAACAGATGGCACCAGACTTGAACCGGCCAGAGGACTGTGGTTCCCGCACATTCAAAGTCATGCAAGTGATCAATAGGGTCGCGCAGGCCATCATACTTGCGAATGTTGTTAGGGAGTGTAGCGTGCTTCTCAATGGGAGCGGTGGCTATTTGCTGACAAAATTTCGAGTTTGCTGCAAATGACTTAGGCTTGTATGGCCTGTTAAGATCGTCATCCGCCTTCCAGTGAGACATCGTGGACGTGTTACACGATGTACGGTGATGGCTAGACTGGCGATAGTCTAGCTCACAGGTGGATTGGTAACTGTCTCACTCTTCCGTTGATTTGTCATGGTCCTGATCGTGTGTATTTCTACCACGACCTCCACCACGACCCTTGGACTGGTCAGTATCTTTTTCTTTCCCTTTTCGTCTATGTTTAGCCAAATGGGAGCCAAGATTGATTGTTTTACCAGCTTTCTGCTTTGCAAGCATTCGCTGGTAGATAGCGGTGTTTTTCATCTGCTTTTGGAACAGCCACTCGTCTAGATCAATGGGCGCTACAGGATCATCATTAGAATCCGGGTCGGAATAGCCGAGCGCCTGGACTGCCTTGCGCGTTTTTGGAGCAGGTTTTTTGTTTTCATTCTCCGGAGTGCCTGATGTTCCCACCAGTGTACTCGGGAGCACAGTGGATGGGGTGAAAATAGGAGCTCCGGTTGGGTTGGGATCTGCCATGGGTGGGCTAACAGATCTTGTTTAGAAAACATGGTTTTCAGCCGGTACGGGTGGTGCCAATGAAGAAACAATGAGTATAACTAGGGAGTAAAATGTGGGGTGGCTACTCATGTTCGCTACAGGATATAATCCTTTGCTCACACTGAGACTAGATCCGTGGCCCGTAAGAAAAAGAGGGGATGAAGAAAGATGTAGTAAAGGAATACAGAAAATATAAGTGGTTCGGTTTCGTTGACCTACATCCACTGTAAAAGTATGATCTTTACTAGAATGATTAAAAGCATAAAGAAAGAGATACAAGTGTATTACAAGTGTGTGTGTGTGTGTGTGTTTGAGCGGTGCATTAATCGATCGCTAGAAAGGAGGTGAAGTCTCCTTTTTATGGAGGATGCATGGGCCAGGCGCTACAGCCCATAACAGGAGCGACGGGCTTGGGCCCGAGAACTGGGCCTACCTTTAAGAAGCCCATCCAGTTGGGTTTGGACCAATGGTTTGCATAAATCAAACCAAGTGAAACGGTGCCCTGCCATCGGTCCAAGTGGCACGCTGTGATTGGCTGTCAGGGTGGCGCCCTGCCACCGGTACACGTGGCGCATTGTGGTTGACTGCAGTGGCCTCCTTTTCATCCTGCATCAGGATGTGTCAAGCGACTTAGCTTCCTCCGGAAGACTAAATGAAGTGACCCCTGACACCTAGGAACCTGCGCAGCAAGTGGGGCTCGGGGGAACTGCATCCTCTCTGCTGGAGCGCCGGATAGGCACAGCAGCCCTTAGGTGCATCTTGCTGTTATCTTTCGCGAGAGACCATCTCCAGGACTGGCGCATGGTGTGATGCGGGTGGATAGCATTCCGTTTGTGATGTACATGAAGCCTGGACTCCACCAAGGGCTGATGCTCTGCGGAGGTGTGTTGTGCTCTTGAAGTTAACCAATTCGAATGGTATGTTCTTCGCGAGTGTATTATGATGATGACGTTGTGGGGTTGGGTGCGCCTGCACGCTAGAATTGGTACCCTACCCCTTCAGTTGATTTGTTACATTATTGTGGTTATGTCATTATCCCAGCTTAACATAATATTAGACAAACAAATCAAAATGAGGAAAAATTAATCATTAATCATTAGTAATTCATAGTATGATATTTAATTGTACATGGTCATTAGTGTGAGACTTATGGGTAATAGACTTTCTGTTATTGGATCCATAAGCATATCATGAATGCATTCGATACAAAATTCTAATTCCCTCTACTTGTTAAAATAAGCGAACAATAATTTCGCATCGAACTCTAATGCAGCTTCTCTCAAACTGTTACTTTCGAGAAATTAGGGTAGCTGACTTTATCATAATAAGTCTTCAATATAGTATTTAAACGGAGTTAATAAATTATGAGTCAACTGATAAATTTACCAACAACATTTAGTGACCATTTTTGTTGTGTTCGGAAACACATTATGTCATTATAACTTAGGTTGTTGTTAACAATTCCTTATGACTCCTCCATGAGATAGTTATGTCTGCTGACGTTATGATGTACTCCAAAATTGACACTTGATTTCCTTTGAATATAATAAATTTTCAATAAAAGTAGTAAATCACTTTAAGTTCTCACTTCTTCTTTAGATTATAGTCTCTTGCTTGTTAAAGATATTGTAATGTTTCATTAGATGCTTTTCAATAACCTAGACAAGTCTAGTGTTAAGCAATACGAACAATATCATAAACAAGCATAGACTTAAATTAACATACGACTTCTAAATTATGAAGCATAAGCTAATAATTTCATTTATCCTATTATCCTCTAAAAGAGAGCAATGTTGTATGTTACATATTTAAGGAAACGCTTAGAGTAAAACCTATGGGATGAAACTAATATCCTGTTGGGTCTATCTTGGCATATTTTGATTCCTATCACGCAAGAGGAATCCATGATATTCATCATGTCAAAATATGCATGAATAATGCTTTGACTCAGGTAACATATACTTGTCAAGAAAAACGCCATCTATGTAATGACAAGTTTTCATTAGTTGTTCCCCCTCATCTTGAGGTAGGTGCTTTAAAACACTTGGTTCTTGATGAAGAGTAATACATTATGATTCCAACACATTTTATGCTTGCATCAACCCATACATGGATCTTGGTGACTTACAAACTGAGCGTTCTTAACCTTCAGTTTAGAACTTTTAGGTTGTTTAATGAACATGTAGGTCATTGTTATGGAAAATTGTTTTAAGGTCCATCTAATGTGGCTCTCAGTTATTATGAGCTACTAGGATGGTAATGATCCTCAAAGAAATCTTTTGTAACATAGATAAGAAGATTATTTGATAAACTAATCCCTCTTGAGTATAATTTTTACAATCAATCTTATCTTTTAACGTTCCCATTCGGATCTAGTTTAATTATGAATACCTTTAGGTTATTTAACCAAATCCCAAATGTTATTCTAATTTATGGAATTAAGTTTTGCTAATAATAGCTTTATTCCATTTAAAAGATTGATTGATGCTAATGATTTAATTAGAGGACTGGGGTAGGGTTGGTACACTTTCCAAACATCCATTTTTGTATTAGCCATTTAAGTTACATAATCATCAAAGTTAATGGGCTTTTAGACCCAGATGACCTCCTGAGTTGAACATTGGGTTTATTATGATACAAATTTAGCTTTAGTTATGTGTTTTTATTTTCAGGTATATAAGGAGCAATATTAGCTTCTAAGTGTGTAAGAGTTGGTGCAGTAAGGTGTACAAGAGGAATAATCGATGTAAAATTCGAAGTTAAATTCAACGAGTCTCTCCCTCACATCTTGTACTTCCGGAAAGTCATGATAAGGACTTTTACTGCACCCACTGACCTTAGAAATCTTAATGAATTCACCATGCTTAAGGTCTAACATTTGGAAGACCCATAGATTTTAATATAGAAAACACCCGAATGATGTTTGTTGTTGTTTCTCTTAATGAGGTAATACTTTGGTTTTAGTAAGAATTCTAAGTTTGCCCATATTTAGGCATCCATAAAACTTTGTTAGAAGTACGTTAAATACTAAGGAGACAGTTGTGATAGAGCATTGTCCAATGTAAGAAGTGTAATATGAGGATAGATCAAATTGTTGTCCCCCCCCACCTCTATAACTTTTGCATGTAATAATTAGGACACTTAATGCTCCAAATAATCTATTATGTCTCTTAGTACACCCACATAATAAGTTTTGGCATTGCGTGTGAACGAGAATATTTCATATATTTTATACTTGATTTCCCTTATTGTCCAGATTTCATAAGAAATTTTTAAGAACATACTTAGAAGGAATCTTATTAAGTATATAGGAATTTATTTCTTTAATACTTTGATCGGTAGGAAACAGATTAGATACAATCAGATATATATCTAAGCTCCACTAATGTCAATTATGTATGTCTTATGATGGAAACCTATTTATTCCTTTCGCCATTTAATGTTTTGGCGTTTAACACATGATTGAAAATCACTGAAAATGAGATTTGATAGCTAAGCATCTGAAGGGATAGGATCCTAATTCCTAGCGCGAAGACGGACCCTACCCCACAACATTGTTGACTCAAGACCTCCGTGGACAGAATCACCAAAGCCATTTACAAAGCTAAGTGTTTGAAGACAGCAAACCTCTGTGGATGTTCCTTCACGAAGTCTCAACCTCCGCGGAGCCAAGACCTGCAAAGCCACATATAGTGCAATCCACCAGCGCAGGACCCATCGCCCAACCCAGCGATGGTTTGCCACAGACCTATCACAACCTGATGCGTAGAGCTGTTCAAAACGCTTGGCGTTTGCCGATTGCTCGCCGCTCGCTTGGAATTTGTTCGCTCGATTTTCCGCTCGGTTGTAAACGAGCTGATCGGCTTGATTTGGTTTGTAAACGAGCCAACCATGAGCAAAGGTCCGCTCGGCTCGGTTCATCTCGATACAATTTTTATTAATTTATTAAATATATAATTATATATATACACAATAATTACAATTATATTTATATTTTATACATGCCACTCTGTTGAGTTTGGCTATATATATGCATATATACAATTATATTTATAGTTATTGGTACAATCAACCCAATGATAACTTAACACAAGTTTAATTGTAAAACCGTAAGCTGTGAAAAAACATGCTTGACTTCCTATTCCCATTAGTTATCCACCATCAATCATCTCTCGTTATCAACCTACGCCACAACTCGACAATCGTTCTTTGTAGTATACTCATCACCTCACGGGGCTCAACTAGAGCCTCATTCTTGAACGGTCGAACCTCAGTCATCACTACGTGGTGAGAATACTAAAGAAAACATCCCAAATTTATGGTTGCCCGAAAACACTCGCCGCTTGTCGCTAGCTCAAAAAAATGTGCGCTCGAACAATGCTCGCTCGGTTTCCGGATCGATTGTAAATAACCCAATTGGCTTGGTTCGGTTTAGAAACGAGACAAGCACGAGCAAAGGTCCGCTCGGTTCGGCTCGGCTCGTGAAAAGTCCTACTGATGCGTGTCAGTGCGGACCTACCAGGTCTATGTGCCAGCAGGGAGGGTGCAGCTCCCCTTATCTCCACTTGCACCGCTGTGTCAGGCGTCACCTCAGATGACCTTCCGGAAGGAGTAGACTTACAGTGACAGGCGCCGACTGACACACCTGACGCAGGAAGAAAACGAAGAACCTGCAGCCAGTCACAGTGCTCAACGTGGACCAGTGGCAGGCGGTACCTCTTTCTCTCTCCTGCATTTATTACATCTAGTTTGCTTTATGTTTTCCTTATTCCAAACTTAATCAATTGGACCGAAAGGAAGGTAAGCCCAAAACCCGGTTTCAAGCCCATCGTCGTGGTTATGGCTCAGTGGTAACCGGCCCGTGTATTCCCAATATAAAGGAGCTCACAATTCCTTTATTCGGGATCTGATTCTCTCAAACATACATGTATAACAAACTGGGCCAAACACCATTTTTGTGTCTGCTATCACGAGTTCTTGCAACTCTAGGCGGTCGCCTCCTTTCATACTGCCCAAAGTCTCTCTTTTACGGGTCCGGATCCAGCCAAGGTGTAGAGCAAAGGATTATATCCTGCGACAAGCACGAGTTTATCACCCCACGTACCTCCTATAAGGTAAATACCATCCGCATTTCTACTCCTTGTTTCTTCATTGGCGCCATCCATTACGACTGAAAACTTGTTTTCAAAAACACATCTTTTAGCCTATCCATGGTAGATCCCACCTCTGAGCGGGCTCACAAGAACTCATGAAACCATAACAAAACAAACTACGACGCGGGCTCACAATCCTATCCGGTATGTACACCACTCCGACAGTGACGACGACACCGGTTCTGACGTGGATCCAAATAAATGGTTTTTCAGATAGCAAGCAAAAGACACTGCTAAATATTAGCGGATGCTTGCAAAACAAAAAAAGCACAGGAAAATGGCTCAATCTTGACTCCCCTTCGGGCAAACAAAGCCGAAAAGGGAAAGAAAAAACTGCTGACCGGTGGGTCGTAGCGGGGGGCACGATAGAAACACACGCAACCGGGGCTACGCTAAATCAACTGATAACTTAGATGGGTACCAGTACACCAGCGATCAGGACTACCGCGTACCAAGTCACCCTCACGCCTCTAGGACCACCGCAGGCACCTATGAGGCTCACTACAACGCGGATGACGACCTGGTAAAACCATATAGGCCAAAGTCATTCGCAGCAAACTCCAAGCTCTGTGAGCGGATTGCCATCTCTTGTATCAATAAGCAAGCTAAACTCCCCAGTAGCATCAGAAAGTACGATGGGCTCTGAGACCTAACTGATCACTTGCATGATTTGGAATGTGCGGGAAGCACTATGCTCTGGCCGGTTCAAGTCTGGAGCCATTTATTCGCCCAAACACTCACTTGAGCCGCTAGAGTATGGTTTGACAACCTTCCCGCAAGGAGCATCACGGACTTCGATGATCTCATCAAGAAGTTCTCTAGTCATTTCTCCCACTTGGGGAAGCATAACAAGGATAAGGCACATGTCTTATTATGCCAACGCACTGATAATGAGTCCTTCGAGGACTATATTGTGCACTACAAAACTAGGCGCTGCAAATGAGTTGCGGAGAAGAACTCACGCGCCCCGGATTCATACAGGGCATCCGCAGTGAGGAGCTCATGAAGTGCCTTGCTGGCAAAGATGGCATCCCATAATCTTGGGATGAAATTGCCAGGTAGCCAAAATATTTTCATCTTTCGAGCGCTCTTTCAAACAAGCGCATGACTTCCAACAAAATTACAAAAATAACAAAAAAAAGGAGGCAATGAGTCTAGTTGTGCATATCTGGGTCTACAGACGACGACAAGTGCTCGTCTTCCAATGTCGCCCATCAGATTCTTAGAAATAAGCAATCGCGGGAACAACGGAGACGCCCCAAAAAGAACACCAATTGGACCCCGCTACCAAAAACACCTTTACAAGTGGTCAAGACGTAGCAGATAATATTCAAGGAGCCCAAGGTCCTTGGGAAGCGGAAGAACGTAGATACAACAAAATTTTGTGACTACCACAACGATTACGACCATCTTACGGATAACTGTTACAGCCTGGAGATGGAAATCGAAGCCACTCATAAGACTGGCCAACTAGGCCACTTGGTAAAGAATGTCCACAGGGTTGGGCGTGGCAACAATCATGACGATACCTGTGAAGAGGGCGGAGGAAACAGAACTGCAACATTGAAACGAACATAATTCATTGGCCACCGTGCTACCATTGTAACATGATCAGAGGGAATACCAAAGGCTAGAAACAGCGGAAGAGTTCCTGATCCCAGAAGAACAACGCCTGGAACTCTTGAAGGAGGCTGGCGTCCTTCTCCCTAAAGTCCGTGGCGGCTGATCATCTGCGGCACCGCTCGTAATCACAGCCGTCTTCGGACATTATCGCACCATATATATGTTCTTAGACGGCGACATCAACACTGATATAATGTATAATCAGTTTTTTCAACAACTGGACGAGGAAGACAAAGCCCGCCTTTTTCCAGTGAATGAACCAATTTCGGCTTTATCCATGAAGTTATCATGTCGCGGGGCATGATTTCTTTTCCTGATCACCATGAACTTCATGGTTTTACCAGCGACATCACTGATGTGCCGAGAAATTGACATGTTTTCCACACATATTCTCACCTATCTTATACTCAAAGTCATCCTTTTATCTCGGTTTTGTCAGGATTTTTCTCGTTTTGTTGATAATTGCAGGATCAGAGGTCTGGAGGTGAAAAGAAGTGAAAAATGACACAAAACGGCACTAACAGACGAAGAATTGAAGACTTTCAAGCTCTGCCAGCTGCAGCACGACCGTGCTTACGGCCGTGCATGGTCGTGCAACTATTCGGGTCAACAAGTCAACATTTCCAAGTCAACAAAGGCCAAAAGTCAACTTTCAGGCAAAGCACGGGCATGCCACATCACTGAGCACGGCCGTGCTCTTTGAAACATGTTCTCCAAGGCTTGCAACCGACCAAACTGACAAGATGGTTATTTGTACCAGCAAGCACAGGCGTTCCCCTTCCCATGACACGACCATGCAAGGCCTGCAGGTGGACAATTCTGCACAAAAGGACTCTCAAACAGTACCTGTTGTCGAGCATGGGCGTGCCACACCAGCAAGCATGGCCGTGCTTGGTCTTATTTGCCTATAAATCGTGGCCTGCACTCCACATTTTGAGCATCCCTTCCCATTTCGAAAACCAACACTTCTCCATGAAGTTTCTTCCCTCTTTGAGGATTGTAGGTGTCCTTGGAGCCTGGGATCACTCCATAAACACGACATTCAAGAGAGAAACAACTTGAAATCACCAAAACACCTAGAAATCTTCATACAACCCTTCACCATGTCTTGTACAAGAACCCAACTTTGTGAGCTTGTCGTATCAACCATGCTAGGCTAGATTTATATTGGTGTTGCTAGGGTGATGAAGGAAACTTGGTATGAATTAAATAGTTTATCTTTTATTTAAAAGTGGTGTTTTGTGTTCTTAATAATTCTTCCTATTCTAAACTTTGTTTAATGAGTTAATTAATAAATCACTTAGTTTTGCTCTTGTGAGTTTCTTACTAGGAAGTGGGAGGACTCATGAGTGTACCCATAGTGTGTAACAGCCCATGCACTTGTGAGCTAACCTAATCCGACGAGTAGTGATTAGCCCATTTGGGGGTGGAAATATACAAACTTAGTGGCTTAATCCTCTATTATCAAGATCTCATTTAGGGTCGGTACGGTCTATATACTCGGTCCTGGTGATAAGACAAGACTTGATTGTGCGACTTGGCTGATCGTCTATGTGAAAGCTTTGGCACAAGTCAAGGATTGGTGAACCCGTGTCGAAAGAAAACGGTCTTTATTTTCTTTCATTACTATATTGCCACACAATTAGTAATAGACCACTCACTTGGCGTGATTCAACGTGAACGCATCAATGCCACATCAGATGATAGGCTTCCCCATCCGTACTGGCGTCGCATTCATAAGGGGGAACAAGGACTGCCATGTTATTGATACAATGAAGCCCTCAAATTGGGTTCTTAACCCTAAAGTTTTGGACCAAACGGTGGTCATCGGCCGTATAATCTCCAACACCATTCGCGCACATCTAAAGCAGCTGCTCGTCAAGAATATTGATGTCTTCTCCTAGCAACCATCGGATATTATCAGCGTTCTGTGCGAGGTCGCGGAACACAAGCTCAACACGTACCGATCAGTAGAGCCAGTCGTACAGAAAAAGCGCAGCATGGGGCCAAACAAAATAAAGGCCATGAATGAACAAGTGTCTTAGCAAATCAACGCATGCATCCTCCGCCCTATTCGGTCCCAAACTTGGGTTACCAACCCAGTTATGGTCGGCAAAGCAATGGGAGGATGGCGCGTGTGCATTGATTATAAAGATTTGAACAAGGCATGTCTAAAGGACTGTTATCCTTTGCCCGAGATAGATTTAAAGGTGGACTCTCTAACGGTTTACCGCTTCAATTGTCTCTTGGACGCATACAAGGGCGACCACCAAATTCAGATGGCAAAGGAATATAAAGACAAGACAGCCTTCCGCATAGACATGGGTACTTTTTGTTACATAAAAATGCCCTTCGGCCTGAAAAATGTGGGAGCTACGTACCAGCGCCTAATCGACAACGCCTTCATGAATGAAATCGGCATACGAATAGAAGTGTACGTCGATGACTTGGTCATAAAAATCAAAGAAGAGGAGAATATGTTGGGGTACATATAGAAAACCTTCGACCAGTTGCGCAAAGTACGCATGACGCTAAATCCCAGCAAATGTTCATTCGAAATAGAGGAGGGTAAATTCCTCGGCGTCATTGTCACGCGAGATGGTTTCCGCACAAACCCCGAAAAGGTCTAGGCGATTGAATGAATGCGTTCTCCCGCATCTATAAAGGAAGTCCAAAAATTGATGGGCCACCTAGTGGCCCTCAACCGCTTTCTTTCCAATTATGCTTCAAGGTCCTTTCCATTCATGGATTCTTTTAAGAATTGATTGAAAAAGTACAATTTCCGCTGGATGCCCGATGCAGAAAAATCTTTCTAAGAGATGAAACGGTGCCGAATGAACCTCCCAACTTGGATTCTTTTAAGAATTGATTGAAAAAGTACAATTTCCACTAACGTTGTACCTCTCCGTCACGGAAAGGACAATCGGCACGTAACTCCTAGTAGACCGCAACAGACTTCAAACACCGATTTACTACATCGGCCGCACACTCCTAGATGCGGAAACAAGATACTTAGCAATGGAGAAGCTAGTCCTCGCACTGATACATGCCGTTGCAAAGACTGCGGCGATATTTCCAATGACATCCTATCAACGTCCTAACTGATTATAGAATCAATGATGTACTTTGCAAACGGGAATTATCGGGTCGCCTCACCAAATAGATGATTGAACTAGGAGAACACACCATCAATTACAAGCCCAGGCCCGCAATAAAATGACAAGTATTCACTGATTTCGCTACAGAGATACCCATCGACAAGATTCAGGACTGCTTTGTGAAGCAAGAGCTCGCACAACCCCAAGAGGAAACAAAAAAATGGTCGCTATGAACTGACGGGGCCTCAAACGACGTCGGGTCTGGCGTGGGACTACGCCTTATCATCCCAGATAACAAGGAATACACATATGCCATCCGCCTTGATTTCTGGGGCACGAATAACGAGGCAGAATATGAAGCTTTATTGGCAGGCCTCCGCATTGGGGAAAAAAATGGGAGCCCGCCACCTTGAGGCGCATGTGGATTCAATGCTTGTCGCAGGGCACATTAACGGCTCTTATGACGCGCGAGACGCAACCACGGCACTTTCCCTTAAATAGGCCAAGCTACTCATGCGTAGGTTTCATTCATGCACAGTCATCCATATCGATAGGGTCCAGAATAAACCTGGTGACGCGTTGAGTAAATTGGCCTCAACGGTCTTTGAACACATGGGCAAAGAAATCCGCGTCGAAGTGTTGAATAAACCTTATGTTCCACAACGACAAGTCAACGTCATCCAAACAGGAAACGCGTCCTGGATAACGCCAATCAAAGCTTACTTGGCTTCCGGCATCCTGCTTGAGAACAAATCAGAGGGCCAGAAACTCCAATACATGGCTTTACATTATCAGTTGACTGACGGTATAATATACCGCCGATCTTACCCAGGGCCTCTACTCCATTGCGTTGACTCTGTAGATACATCGTTCCTCATCTGAGACATTCATGAGGGCATCTGTGGCTTGCACGCGGGACCTAGACTGGTAGTCACAAAGCTGATGAACGCAGGGTACTACTGGCCAAGCATGCACTTGGACGCAGCGCCGGAGCTTTGCAAATTCGTCTCCTGCCAGCGTCACGCGCCAAACACCCGCGCCCCAAAAATGACCTGGTGCATGTCACCGTGGCATGTCCATTCCAGAAATGGGCAATCGACATTGTTGGGTGTTCCCTACAGTGCCAAGAAATCTTAAGTTCCTAATTGTCGCCATAGACTACTTCACCAAATGGGTCGAGGCGAAGCCCCTAGCAAAGTTTGATGGCGCACATGTCAAGAAATTCATTTGGGAGTTCATCATTTGCAGATTCGGCTTACCCTTCCAACTTGTGAGCGAAAACGGCACGCAGTTCACAGAACAGCAATACAAGAGTGGCTGGCGCAACTAGGCGTCTAACAGATTTTCACATCTGTCGCGCACCCACAAGGGAACGGAAAAGTCGAAAGACCAAATCGATGTATTGTTGAAGGCATCAAAGTGCGGCTTGGAACCAAGTGAACCGGTTGGGTCGATGAGGTTCCGCATGTTCTATGGGCTCATCGCACCTTAACCAACACGAGCAACGGTGAAACTCTGTTTAGCTTCACGTATGGTTCTGAGGCCGTCATACTTGCTTAAATTGAATGCCCTTTCACAAGGATCCTCATGGCGGACAAAGGAACTAAAGAAACTGAGCTCCGCTCTAATCTTGACTTGCTAGAAGAACGGCGCGAACTCGCAGAAATCAAAGAATCCAAGTACAAGAAACAACTGGAGCGCTACTACAACCAACGTTGAAAGTCGTGCAAATTCAATGTTGGGGACTACGTCTTCTGCAACAATGAAGCCTCTAAAGCAGAGAAGCAAGGAAAGTTGTCTCCTAACTGGGAAGGACAATACAAGATCCAAGAACTCTTGGGAAAGGGCGCCTAGGCAATGGAAAGACTAGATGGCACACCTATCCCGCGATCTTGGAACGCGACACAACTTGGTACTTGTGTTATTTAACTTCTTTGTATAATTATGGGCTACTCACGCCTACTTCTATTAAATGTTAATGGAAATACATTCTTACTTCTCTTATTGTGTTCATTACTTGCGCATTTGTCTTCAAGGCGTGGGGTCTCTAAACACCCAGCATCGGACTATAAACTTATGACAAAAGTCTAAGTTAAAAAACTACAATTTCAACAAGTACCCAACTTATAAGGGTGAAAAAGGCGCACAAAGTAAAGATAAGAACAAAATTTGGCGTTAAAGGCCTTATATTTACAAGGAAATTAAAAAATATATACAAAGAGGCACCAGTGCAGTCTAATCAGACCCATCAAAATCTACAAGTTCTTCTTCATCATCATGATGGGCGCCTGATGTCTCAAGCCCAAACTCCGCATTCTCGGCGGCCTGGGCATCTTCCTCACGCTTCCGCGCTGCCTCCGCTTCTGCTTCCTTCCTCTACTGTGCCCCAACCTATCTGATTTGTGGATAAAATACTTGTGGGCACTAGCAGGATCCGCGTAGGCATTGCATTGGTAAGAACACCAAGGATCGAAAAGCCCACTTGCTCAAACTTGGCAAGCTCAACTTCGTATTCCGCCGCAAAAGGCTTACCATAGTTCTCCACTTGTTGAGCGCATGATGGTAGCAAGTGTCGGACCCGTCTTCTTAACCAGTAGCACGGTCAGTGGAGGCAATAGGACCTGGTCCCCAAGATTGGGTTCGTTCCAGAAGCGCTTGAAGATCTGCACAACGACTCAAAAGTGTTAGAAAAATTTCAAACAGGCAAGTAATCATAAAACAAATGGATAAGGTGATACTTACCCCATACACGCCTTCATTCATCACCTATCTGACCTACTCCTACGCTTTCTCTTGAGCATTGGTGGCCTCCTCGAGCAACGCCTTGGCATTCTTAGCATCCTGCGCTTTCGGTCTCAAGGACCTCCTTCTCCTTCGCCGAGGCGTCCTATTGGGACTCCAAGATGGATACCCGCGAAGTCATGTCCGTCAACTCCTAGTCTCTATTCTGGAGTTCAGACCGAGCATCCGCCACCTTGGAGTCACGTTCCTCCAGGGCCTTAGCATGGCCTTCGGCGGTAGCACGCAGCTGGGAGTGTTCATTATCTAACACTTGAATCCTTTCCGTGGCTTTCATCATGTCAGCATTAGTGCGAGTGCATGACTCATTCTACCGTTTCTGTGCCTCTACGTGCTCCATTTCCAAAACCTTCACCTTGTCCTCAGCCGCATGAGCGCGGCTGCGTTAACGCTTAACATCAGTAAGGAGCGTCGCCTCCTTCTGTGCCAACACCCGCTTCTCCTCCTCAAACTCATCAATGTTACATTAGATTTCTTTATCATGACGTTTCATCGAATCCAGCATAACCACACCCAACACGGCGCTGATGCAGAGGTCAGTGACAAGATTGTGGCGCGGAACCCCGTCTTGATACTCCCGCTCCTTGGGAGGGTCATCAGTATCTGTCAACTGCTCTACATGAGTTTGTTCACGAATCGGAAATTCACCCCTAAACTCTAGTGGGCCTGATTATTCTATCAGTCCCGAAGTAAGAAGAAGTATTCGCCTTAACAGTTTTTACAACTGTCCCCCCTGCGGAGACTGGCCTTCAACAGACTTAGGCATTTAGTCCCCTTTTGCAAAATGGCTAGATGGTGTTATGCCTGTTTGCCCAATTTTAGTAGGACCACCCCTAGCGCCTCCCACTGGGTGGCCTCAGGCGGCTTACTCCGGGCCTTCAGCAAGGCGGTGTCTGCCTCGGCCTTCGCTGGCGCCTCCCTCTCCGCCTCGGCCTTAGCCGCCGCTTCCTTGTTAGTGACAGCCTTTGCTTTGGCATCAGCGTCCTTGTCATCGAGCTACCCGCTCCCCCCTTTCTTCCTCCCGCCTCGCCGTGCGTAAGTTTTTTATGTATACGCTTCTGAGCAATTTCTTCCTCAGCAAGCACCGGCAGAGGGAGGGGGGTCAAGACTATCTTTGGCCCAGTAGGAGCTTCCAATGGAAGGGCGCAAAATCAAGAAAATAACAACCATAATGTAGCGGTACTTATCGGGCGCTTTCTTCAGAGTTTTGCGAAGAATAGGCTGGTGCTCCAGAGGAGGGGGTAATGTTGAATGAGAATAGTGGTTGCTCGATTTCTTTTGAAACCTCCTTTTAGGGGGAGTGACCAGACTTTTCAGCCTGACTAACCACCCCTTCCGCCCTATTCGGTGTCTTCTCCTTTCGACCCTTCACCAGCTTACTCTTCTTCTTTAGCTGTTTTTCAGGTGCCGCTTCGGTGTCTTCAGCGTTAGAAGAAGAGGACTCCTTGCACTTCTCTTTTTGGCCATAATAAGAACCTTCTCCACATGCACTCAAAGGCGCGGTCTCAAATAGCTCTACATAATCAGACTTAGAGGTATAACTGTGAGTCTTGGGAGCCATTTTCTTGTGCCCACGAGAACCCGGAATTCTAGAGGGTCGTGTTGGATGAAGAAGCTCCTCAGAAGACCAGGTAGACTCCTCATCTGATATACTAACGAACGGATCTCTCCCGGCGCTGCAAAAGAAATAGGGTCAGGGTTTAGAGGAAGCTGACCCGTACCGCTGAAATGCGCTGGCGGATTCACAAGGTTGGGAAGGTAAAACCTAACCAACATCTCCTCAACAACTAAGGGTCTATTCACTGGCGGAGCTCGCCACTTCAACCACGAATTCTCTCGCGCCACAAATGCCGCAAACTTCGAAACACCTGAAAAACAAAACAGTTAGTCTAAGCCAAACTGAAGACCAATTTAAACATGACGTAGAAACATATACTTAACCACTACACTGTCACACCCTCAAATTTCCACTGCGGGGTTTTACCGCGAGGCGCATGACATACCAGGATCCCATAGCCATAAGTCATATGAACGAACTCTAAATGCCCAAACCATTTAGTTCGTTTTCAAAAACCAAGTTTTGTTAAGCTGCGGAAGCGTAAACCAAATTAAACCTTTTAGAAACCATGCGCAAAACAACGCGCCCAAGATTAATGTCATATAAAAATAAAGGTAAAAGCATGATGTGTAAATTAGGTGAATGCCCAAGACCCAATGCAATGAAACGTGCAGTGCTTCCTAATCGTGACACCGGAAGCTAACTACCTGCAAAAGCATGTAAATGGTGGGTCAACAAACAATGTTGGTGAGTTCACTAAGTAAAGTAGGTGAGTAAGTAAAAGCGTAGGTTTCCCAAACCATGTAACCAAATGAAAGCGTCGGTCTCCCAGACCACATAACAATAAGTAAGAACGTCGGCCTCCTTGGCCACAAGTAAACAGCTAATTCATATGCCAGGGGTAGCTAGCCCACTCATGATAACTAAAACCGGCGAATACCGAACTACTAATGAACAAGTTCCCATAACCGGGAGAAAAGTGCCTTGCGTCATTGCCCATCAACAATGACATATGTTTTAAGTTATTAGTTCACACCCATGCTCCCAGCACGATGTGAGGTTTGTTAGACCTAATAGCGCTATCAACTAGTAACCCGCTTGCCCAACCGGCAATTGATTCGGTATTTTGAAGGACTTAAATGATAGGGTTGGTTTAGTTCATCAAGGACATATAGCATGAATTAGTAAAAGTAGATTCACCTCGTGAATCATGCACCCCAAACCCGGGATGTGTAAAAGTAGTCCCAACCCGGACTAGAAATGTTAAATAAGTTGTCTCAACCCGAGACGCATGATTTTGAGAAAAGAGTAGTGAAACTCACCTTAGGTTGCAAGCAAAAATATCCAAACTCCAAAGTAATAGAGACTCGCTACCGACTCCCTATTATATGTGTCACTATGTGAGTACATGTGCATAACCAATACACCATATAATTCGTTTATTCGAAATTTTCAAAAGTTCAAAACCGTGTAGTGACACCTAGTGACTCTACATGCACAAGTATGTCCTACGTATCCCGTTGGTGATCATGGTGATTATTATGAGTTTAACACATCAAATACATCTCATACAAGTTTCCACACAAGTACATGTCAATTACATACCACATACAACTCCAAATAGTCACATAAAGACCTCGTACACAATCTGCGTTTTTAGGACAGATTGTGCGCTGTGAAAAACGCATCATTTAACCCACTTAATGAATGAATTAAAATCCCAAATTTTTACTGAGTACACATGGGGATTCAGTTGCAAACCCCTATTTTTATTTTGTGTTAAAACCAAACACAAAAATTATAAAAATTCGTACAACACAGCTATGTCTAGAAAATTTCCGCAACAGGTCAGTTTAGTAGAAAAATTCCCAAAACTTGTGTATTCATCTAAACGGGATGAATCCACTTGGAAAAGCCGAGTTTTTCCAATTTTGACCTACTGTAAAAATTTCATAACTTAATTCTTTGTAAATCTCCAGTTATGACCATTTAAAGTTGACCCAATTTTCAATTCCGAAAATCTGATATGACCCCTAATCAATTAAAATTCCAAAAACGACTCAAACGATATCCAAATCTGATGGTTTTGCCCATTATGAAAAGCTAAGACTATGTACATCACAATCATGTAAAGAAATCATCAAAACCATCAATTTACCAACCCGTTACAGCCCCTACAAAACGTCCAAACGAATCTGCCAGAATTTAAAACTTGCATCCCAAGTTATTCACAAACCCTAATTTTACATGAACATCTCTAATACATGTATAACACATATAATCTTGATTAAACACAATATTAACATAGTAAAACACATATATTATCATGTGAAAACCCTAATCATGGCTACTAACAACAATCATCATCATCCAAAACATAATCAACATTCAAGAACACCTACTCATGCATATTTGCGATTTTAAACATATTGTTTCTAGGGTTTTTATAGTTTTTCAAGTATTATTAATCATCAAAGAACATAATAACACATACCTTGCAATGCTAAAACCCTCTAAAGCCTTGAGATTGCACCCTAATTAGCTTGAATATGTGAAGGATTGAATGATTGTTTGAAAATTGAGAGAGTAAGGGGGAGGGGATATCCACGGCGCATAGGGTATTAGGGTTAGGGTTCTTATTTTTTTTGATCTATAATTATAAGGAGATTTAGCTTGTTGCCCAAGTAATTGGGTATTAGGGCCCTTCTAGTCCATTAACTTGACCCGTTAATCATGTTCTAGTCCAATACCTGGTCCGATAATGTTAATCACTCTAAATTGCATAAAAACTATTGCTTTTATTATTACATGAGATATTAATCATCAAGTGTACGTAATTTGCATGGTTTACGTATTAACCTTCAGTCAAGTGATAATTCACATAATTCACATAAGCAGGCACTCCACGTCCATCATGATTTAATTGCACATATTATTATTATACATGCCATATAATTCACCAACGTTCGAGATACAGGACTCGTGTGTGTGTTCAACAATGATTTTCCTATTTAACGCATATGTTAATATCATCTAACATATGTTCGGCCTACTTAACTAACCCTAGCTAAGTATCTAACCATGTACGACACGTAAGTTAACTAGAGTATATCATGTAAGTTAACTAGAGTTCGGTAAAAGTATTAACCTGAAAATGCGGGGTGTCACATCATCCCCAAGTTGAAAAGAATTTCGTCCCGAAATTCAGCAAGTAAACAATAAAGCCAGCTATAAAAATGTGTGCTTGGTTCCCGGATGTCACATCATCCCCAAGTTGAAAGGAATTTCGCCCCGAAATTCACTTTGAAAGAGCTGCTTTTTGCTTAGCGTTCGATCTATGTTCAGGTTCAGGTTTAGAAAAGAGGTGTGGGTATTTAAGCCGCATTTGATCCATGCGTTCCCACGTGTATTCCGGTCCTAGACGGGAATTCCGTTGTACGTTAATAATAGGTATCGTGTTTTGTTTGAGTTTCTTGACGCCCCGCTCAAGAATCTCCACTGGTTCTTCCATGAACCGTAGCCGATCGTCCACCTGGATCTCCTCCAGTGGCACCATCAGTGTTGTATCCAACAGGCATTTCTATAGATTCGGTACGATATGTGGGATACATCGTGTACCCTACCAAGTTTGTTAAGCAGGTTTAACCTGTAAGCTACCAGACCAATCCCATCAACAATCTCGAATGGTCCAACGTCACGGGTTCATCTTCCCCCGTTTTCCAAAGCATGTCACACCCTTTCAAGGTGACATCTTTAATAGTACCTTGCTCCCAATCCGGAGCTCTAAAGGTTTCCTACGCTTATCAGCGTAGCTTTTCTGTCGACCATGAGTAGCAGCCATCCGTTTTCTATTGCACTATCTTCTCAGAAGTTTGGTGCACAAGTTCGGAACCTGTCAGTTGGCTATCCCCAACTTCAGTCCAACATATGGGAGATTTGCACTCCCGTTCATAAAGTGCCTCAAAAGGCGCACACTGAATCAAAGTGTGATAACTATTGTTATAAGAGAATTCAATTAAAGGCAAGTGCTTGTCCCAATTGTTTCCAAAGTCCACCACGCACGCTCGTAGCAGATCTTCTAATGTTTGGATGGTACGTTCACTCTGTCCATCCGTCTAAGGGTGATAAGCTGTGCTCATGTCTAAACGAGTCCCCAAAGCATCTTGGAGAGTTTCCCAAAAATGGGAAGTAAATCGCGCGTCGCGATCCGATATGATAGAAGTAGGCACCCTATGCCTAGAGACAATTTTCATAATACAAAAGCGGCTAGACGTTCCAACTTGTCCGTCTCTCTAATTGCCAAGAAATGCGCTGATTTGGTCAAACTGTCAATAATGACCCAAATCATATCGTGCCCGCTGAGCGTTTTAGGAAGTTTGGTGATAAAGTCCATAGAAATTCCATCCCATTTCCCATAGGGATTTCTGGTTGCTGGAGTAAGCCCGAAGGTTTTTGATATTCAATCTTAACCTTAGCACAGGTCAAGCACTTACTAACATAAGTAGCTATCTCTGCTTTCATGTTTGGCCACCAGTAAAGAGTTTTGAGGTCCTGGTACTTTTTATCCGAACCGGGGTGTACCGAATAACGAGATGTGTGAGCCTCATCCAGCACTAGTTGTCTAAGATCCCCAGAACTTGGGATCCAGACTCGATCCATGAAGTACTGAAGCCCATCCGACTTCAGTTCTAAGTGTTTGTCAGCACCGTGCAGTGTTTCCAGCCCGATGTTTTCCTTTTTCAAGGCCTCGCCTTGGGCTTCACGTATTTTGTCAGGCAGATTAGAATGTATGGTAAGTTGTAAGACTCGCACACGTTTGGGTTTTGTTTCCTTACGGCTCAGGGCATCTGCTACCACGTTAGCTTTCCCTGGATGGTACTTGATGGCACAGTCATAATCATTCAAGAGTTCGACCCATCGGCGTTGTCGTATGTTTAACACCCTTTGGTCAAATATATGCTGGAGGCTCTTATGATCTGTGAAAATCGTGCACTTTGTCCCGTAGAGGTAGTGCCTCCAAATTTTGAGAGCGAAGACCTTCGCTCTCAGTTCTAAGTCGTGGGTGGGGATATTCCTCTCATGCACTTTTAGTTGTCGTGAAGCATATGCGATCACCCTTTCGCGTTGCATCAAAACACACCCAAGACCTTGGATAGATGCATCACAGTACACCACAAAGTCCTCCATACCCTCAGGTAATGATAGTATTGGAGCACTGCAAAGTTTAGTCTTTAATGACTGAAAAGCAGATTCTTGGGCATCTACCCACTTGTAGGTAATCCCCTTCTGTGTCAAAGCAGGGAGGGGTTGAGCAATCTTTGCGAATCCCTGAATGAATCTGCGATAATATCCTGCAAGGCCAAGGAATTGCCGCATCTCCGTAGGAGTCTTAGGAGCCTCCCATCTTTTAATCGCGTCAATCTTAGCGGGATCGACCTGTATTCCTGCCTCGTTCACCACATGACCCAAAAATTGGACCTCACGAATCCAGAAGTCGCACTTAGAGAACCTTGCATATAACTGCTCATTTTTCAGAAGTTCCAAGATCAGTCGCAGGTGTTGCTCGTGCTCTTCCCTACTCTTGGAATAGATCAAAATGTCTTCTATGAACACTATGACAAATTTGTCCAAATAGGGTTTGCACACACGGTTCATAAGGTCCATGAACACAGCTGGTGCATTGGTCAGCCCGAAAGGAATTACCAAAAATTCATAGTGTCCATAACGAGTTCGAAAGGCTGTCTTTGGCACATCCTCCTCTCGGACTCTCAGTTGGTGATACTCCGACCTCAAGTCAATCTTGGAATAGAAACTCGACCCCTGGAGCTGGTCGAATAAATCATCAATACGAGGTAAAGGGTAGCGGTTTTAATTGTCACCTTGTTCAATTCTCGGTAATCGATACACATACGGAAACTCCCATCCTTTTTCTTAGCAAATAAGACTGGAGCTTCCTAAGGTGAAGAACTAGGTCTAATGAAACCCCTGTCCAATAGCTCTTGGAGTTGGGTAGATAGTTCTTGAAGTTCGCCTGGTGCAAGGCGGTATGGTGCACGCGCAACTGGGGCGGCTCCTGGTGCAAGGTCAATTTGAAACTCCACCTGACGAACAGGTGGAAGTCCAGGCAGTTCCTCTGGGAAGACATCTGGGAAATCTCGAACCACAAGGATGTCCTCGATTCTTGTTTCGACTTCAGCTCGAGTATCAGAAATGTTAGCCAAGATGGCTGGATAGCCCTTCCGAATGCACTTCTGGGCCTTCAAGTAAGAGATGATGCCCACCATGGCACCACCACGATCACCCTGGACAGATAAGAGTTCTCCACTAGGGAGAGGGATACGAACAATTTTCTCCTGACAGAGAATTTCAGCGTGTTGCTTGAACAACCAGTCCATGCCAACCACGAGATAAAAGCTTCCTAGGGTGATAGGTAAGAGGTCGATGGCAAACAATTGCCCATCTAGTTCGAGCTGACAGTCACGATGGATGTGGGTTACCTCAACAGGCTTCCCATCAACTAACTCTAGAGAGTACGGGGTCTCAAGTAATGAAGGAACTATCCCTAGTTGTCTGCTAAGTTTTGATGACACAAAACTATAGTCTGCACCAGTATCATATAAAACAGAATCGAGAGTGTCGTTTAAGGAACACGTATCCGTCACGCCGTTGTTATCAGTCCTAGCCTCCCCAGAGCCCATCACAAATGCTCCTCCACGAGCCCCATTGTTGTTGTTACTGTTGTGGTTATTGTTGTTGAAGGACTTATACCTCATACTATCTCATGTTCTCTTGCTATCACCAAAAGTAGAAGATGAAGCACCCTGCTTCGGAAAAGTACCATGCTCAACAGCCTCGTCGGTGAGTTTGTGAGCCAGGTGAAAGGTTTGTTATATTCTGGATAGGTGAGTCGTAGTAGCCATGCTACGAATCTGAGAGACCCACCCTTTGTATGAAGCTCGATTCGTTTGTAATGTAGGCTAAATATGTTTGAGCATATAGTAGCTAATTCTTGTAGCTTGGTAGTGTAGGCGTCAATCTCAGACCCAGCCGTCTTTAGATAACAAGTTTCTAAATTTCGTCACGGGGGTTACATTCTCTACCCAAGTATCTGTAACTCATCGAGTGTGCATGTGGCGTACATTACCCCATCCTGCCTGGGGCAAATGCACATAGCAAAGACTTATACTATCGAAGCAATCAGACGGTCTTTTTCAGTTCCATTGGAGTTATCGAGGTTTACAACCAATAAAAGTCTTGAAATACGATGGCAGTTTGTTGTTGTGGCATGCGCGTTCAAGGAATAAGGAAGTTCAAATGCGAAAGTCAAGGGAAAAGAATGATTTAACAACTTAAATCTTTATTAGCTTGAAAAAGATGTGAGGGCCTCAACCACCCTGTTGTTGACAAGTGCAGTCAGCTCAGCTTGTGTTAAGTTGATGTTTCCTCGTCCGTGGCCTCTTCTCGCCATAGTAGCTCTACACTTATACCATACCCATGAGGATGCAATCGTTCGCACACTCCAGTGTACTAGTGTGCCATATACGTATGAATAATAATATAAAAAGTTCAATCGATAGTAGTAATAAAATACCAACGTTCTAACACAAACCAAAAGATCATCAAGTCTCACGAGGTAGAATAAAAGTCATAATATACTAGGAACAAAATAAGTAAATAAAAATTGTAGAGGACGGAATTTGACAAAAACACAGGATTATATGATCATACAAGTTGCTAAACCAGGTGCGGAAACCCTAGCTTAGAACAAACTGAAATAAACTCAATCAAAACACAATCAAGATCATTTTAAAGGCTTTTCATAGATTAACTTGATCAAATAAACGGTTACAGACTCAATACAGTTAATCTAGAACTCAAGCTATCAATCTCAAACCTCTCAGGAACACACACACTAAACACACACTCTCAATGACTCGTTCTTAGGCTCCTTAACTATCAAAAACTCACAAAACCTATTTATAGGCTCTGCACGTTCGCCCAGTTGGAATGGTCGAATGTGGAATCTTTCCACATTCGCCCATTTGTGTTGGTCGAATGTGGAATCTTTCCACATTCGCCCACTTTGATTCTACATTCGCCCCATCTGGTTCCACGTTCGCCCACTTTTTCTGTGTAATTTCCACGTTCGCCCACTTTTTCCACCTTCACCCCATCAGCATTCCACTTTCAACCCATCAGCACTTTTTAACACATGTTAACTTTGTAGATCCAATCACTAGTCGCAATACGTGCATCTACAAACTCCCCCTCGACTATTGATTGGATTGTCTTTGGGTTTAAGACTTTGTCGTTCTCTAATTATCTGAACCTTCGACATTCTATACTGGATCACTAGCTAGGGACATACATGAAAAGTGCACTAACAATCTCCCCCTTGGACCTAGCTAGTGATGTACCAGATCAGAAAGTTATCAATGTTTCAAGTCTTGATTGAAAACTTTCCATCTTCATACACGTTTGTGTCGAAGTTCCTGTCTATCTCTCAGTAAGCTTTGAAATCTCAGACAGACTCAAGAAATCTTGGCTTTGTCATTTGCTGATTCAGAGATGAATATGGACGATAATCTTGATTTCTTCAATCTTCATCATTTCTTTAATCTTTTACTAACTTCTGTTGTTCTGGCAATCTCGATGTTCAGGTTTGGGTCTTGTTCAGTTACACTCTTTGTCGATGAGTCATGAGAAGTGCACCTGTTGTATTTGATTCTGCAGAAAAAATTTACTAAAAACTGCACAAACTACAACCGGCGTTAGACACGACAAAAATCTTGGAAGTACTTTTCACATTCCTCTTGACCCTTAATAGTTCTTCCCCTGAACTATAAAACATTGTCAATGTATACCAGAAACTTGAAAATTTACAGTCTTTTTCAATTTTTAAGCATCTGAGCCTTCACATTTAGTATTCCAACATCGGTTATCAAAAATAAAATTGAAACAAAAATTTTTTGATTTTTCAAAGTTTATGCTAAAACACACCAAAAATCTTTTTGGATTTTCAAATGTAATTGCATAAAAGTAAATTCAACATATTTTTGTTAATTTTCCGGTAAGAGGATCATATCAGTATTGAAACAGTCAGTCATAACTCTTTTTGATTAATTTTCTGTTTTTGTCATTGAGTATCCTACAACCATTACCAGTATGTTTGTCCACTTAAACTCAAAATCATCATTCATTGCTCAGCACTTTAGATACATTATGGTAATATTAGTTTCTGAATAATATATGGTCCCCGCACTCGCGACACATTCCCGTATCAAGAATTGCGCAAAGATTCATCGTAACGCGTGATTATATTGAAGTTATCCGTTAGTTACAAGGTATAAGGCACAGTGGTGACAGGTCAGCAAATTAATGCTTCAAAGCGACTTGTGCACTCTACCAGGGTGAGGACTAATATCATACATGACTTTCATCATAGTATTGATACGATGCATTAGATAATCTTTGATTATCATCACACATGTTAAGTTCCTCATTCGGTAACTTATGGTTTTGTCATTAAAGATCTTCTAATAAGATACCCTAACTGAATCTAGGTCTGTAAATCAATACAGCAAAAGATCAGTTAGGCCATCCCCAGATAACTTTCAATATAACGACCCGAAACCTCTGATTTTGGCAATCTATCAAACGAAATTTCGGTACTAAGACCATATGTCAACGATACGTTGATCCACATGATTATCAGTTATTGATTTTAAGTTTATATCACCATGCTGAACTTTAAACTTTGATTTCAAGCCTACCAATATATAATTGTAGTGGCTACTCAATGTTTATCAATTCATTTTTGTTTTTAGAGTAGTCTGACAGTTCACTGACATACTATCATCTCCTCTTTTTCTCCAGGAAAACTCATTTTTGATTTTCTATTTTTTTTATTTTGATTTTTCTGAATTTTCTCCCCCTAAAAATCTCAAAATAAGCATATTTTTGGATTTTTAAACTTTTTGAAGAAAAACAAAATAAAATGATATCCGATGCGGTTTACTCATTCAATTTCAAAAACCATTTTCTTCTCAGATTACTAGACTCATTAAGATTTTTCAATTAGCAAACCATTTTGTCGTATCTGTTATTGAAATCCAACACCTGAGAGCAATTGCATGAGATTGCAACTTGTTCCGGCTTCACAGGTTGGAAACAGACTACAAACCCTCTCATCTTTGTTGAAATCATGTTTTCCTTCTTCGATAACCCTTCCTTGACCTTCACCTCTCCAATAAATAGCTTGTATACAGATGCTCCACTATTAACTATCAAAGAACAGCTAACAGGTCTGTCTGGAACAATCTGCACACTTATTAAACAATTAGCATGAGAGAGGTACCCATCCCTTCACAATGATGGGTCGTCCAAGGTCATCAATTCTTGGAACATCAATCCATTCTCCTTTTGAAAAATCAATTGGTTTTTCAATGGATTGATTTGAAGTAGAAATTGCTATTGATTTAGAAAGTGCTTTGGGTTTCCAAACACGTTCAGAGTTTATTTTGGATTTTGTTGAAATTGTTTTACTTTTTGACTTTTCAGATTTCTTATTTGAAACCTGCTTCTGAACATTGTTTGGAATCTTCTCAGACTTAACTGATGAAGACCCAGATTTAGAGTTATTCTTAGGCTTAACCTTAGAACTCCCCCTTACCTCAGCAACCCGTCCACAATCTCCATTTTTATTCAAGGCAATTTTGTTACGATTGTCATACACAACCTGTTTCCCCTTTTGCTTCTTAATTGGTTTTGGGGATACAGGCTTTCTGACATTGCCTGAATTTCTAGCAAATTTCACTTCGGTCTTTTTCTGTTTAACATACGGACAGTAAGCAATTAAATGCCCACGCTCTCCGCAGTTATAACAAGACCTATATTCAACAAAATCATATGCATACCCGTCATCCCAATACCAATAGGGACAATGAGCAGCAATATGACCAACTTCACCACATTCAAAGCAGTTTCTCCATTCAACATAACCATGAGAATACTGTGGTGAGTTGTTTCCCCAATGACCATCAAATCGAGAGTTATATGAATAATCATAATAGTCATATGATCTAGATGAAAAATTTCTTGAATTCTTTTGATAAGAATTTTTCATCTGATCATTTCCTTTCGATTTGTTTGGTTTTGTTTCTTTTACTTTAGAACCCTTTTTATTTTCAACATTTTTCTTTTGATCCTCTTTATTCTCATGTTGGTTAGGACTGAGTTCAAAATGAAGATGATCAAATTGATTTCTAAATTGATCTAACAAATCGATATTATCAACAAAAATACATTTAAGTAGAGATTGTTCGATATTCTCAATTAGAAAATCTTTGTTGAAAATCAATTTGTCATGTCCTTCCAACATGTAGGATCCTTCAACTCCTTCAGGAAAACTGAATATGGGTTTTTCTTCAGATTCAGATTCTGAAGTTGTTTCAACATTTTCAGTTTTCTGTTCAAACTTTGGTTTCACTTCAGAATCAGAATTAACAACACAAGGTGTTGTAATTTCCAATTCTGATGTGGAAGTATTCTTAGAAACACTTTTATTTATTTCTAACAATTCCTTCTTTAAAGAATCAATTTTATTTAACAAATCTTTTTCATTGTTTTCAAAAACTTTAATTTGGTTTTTACAATTTTCTAGATCATTAGCTAGTTTCTGTTTGTCCTCAATAAGTGTCATCATTTCACATTTCAACTTGACACAATTAGAACAACTAGCACTTACCTCATCATCTGATTTATTACCATTATCAGATTTTGCATCACCATTTGAGGTATCACTCTGTTCTGATTTACTTTGTTCTGAACTCGTATCAGAACTCACATCACTCTTTGACAATTCACTGGAATCATCATGTCTCATTTGTTTGACTAAACACGCAACATTCCTATGAACACCTTCTCTGTTAACACACTTGTTAACATGTACCATTGCATCAGTTGGTTTCGGTGTCAATGAAAATCTCCACATGTAGTCATCTTGAGAATTTTGTCTCGGTAATCTCTGTCTCTTTTTATCAGCTTCTATTAAAGCTCTGATATCCTCTTCCGTTCTATATAAGTACTCCATCGTTTTTCCAACAAAAATATTTCAAAAATTTTCTAAATTCTACGTTCGCCCCTGATACTTATACTTTCGCCCAAAGTAGTATACCCGAATGTAGAATTTGACCAGAATGTAAAATATCCAAAATCAAGTTCTAGGTTCGCCCGTTATCTCTCACTTTCGTCCCTTTCTGGTTCAGGTTCGCCCAAACAGTGTTCCCCGAATGTAAAACTTCACCAGAAAGTAAAACACACTAACACACTTTTCACGTTCGCCCAAAATAGTCCAGGTTCGCCCGTTTCTGTTCCAGGTTCGTACCCCCGATGAACCGAATGTGAAAAATGTGACCCGAAAGTGAAAAATTCAACAGAAATTTTCTAGGTTCGCCCAAAATGCCCTAGGTTCGCCCAAAAAGTCACTCAGATTCGCCCAAAACTTACACCTTCGACCAAACAGATCCAGGTTCGCCCATTTTTACCTTTGAAAAACGGTTACACTTTGAAAAACGGTTATTTTGATCTCTGATTTTCAAAAGTTTGTGGATTTGATTGATCTTGATCAGGTTATGCTTCGGAGATGATTTGGAACAACTTTAATACTTGGAATTTTGAATTTTAACCACAAAATCACCTCTAATTCTTTCAAAAACACACAAAAACCATTTTTATATGAAAACAGATGTGAATTGATGAAAATTATGTCCAAATCAGCTCTGAGTTTATCAATTTGTTGTTGTATGATCCTCTACGCTCTGATACCACTTTGTAGAGGACGGAATTTGACAAAAACACAGGATTATATGATCATACAAGTTGCTAAACCAGGTGCGGAAACCCTAGCTTAGAACAAACTGAAATAAACTCAATCAAAACACAATCAAGATCATTTTAAAGGCTTTTCATAGATTAACTTGATCAAATAAACGGTTACAGACTCAATACAGTTAATCTAGAACTCAAGCTATCAATCTCAAACCTCTCAGGAACACACACACTAAACACACACTCTCAATGACTCGTTCTTAGGCTCCTTAACTCTCAAAAACTCACAAAACCTATTTATAGGCTCTGCACGTTCGCCCAGTTGGAATGGTCGAATGTGGAATCTTTCCACATTCGCCCATTTGTGTTGGTCGAATGTGGAATCTTTCCACATTCGCCCACTTTGATTCTACATTCGCCCCATCTGGTTCCACGTTCGCCCACTTTTTCTGTGTAATTTCCACGTTCGCCCACTTTTTCCACCTTCACCCCATCAGCATTCCACTTTCAACCCATCAGCACTTTTTAACACATGTTAACTTTGTAGATCCAATCACTAGTCGCAATACGTGCATCTACAAAAATAGAATCAATCGTCCTCTTGATCCGTAGACATATCGGACTCCTCATCTTTGTTCTCGATCTCAACCCTGAACGTGATTGGGCCATTCGGGTCGGCTTCTTCGTCTGTCTCAACATTTTCTACAAATGCTGCTTCAAGCGCCGCCTCAAGTTCTTTCACACGTCGCTCTCTCTCCTCTTCCTCCCGCTGGGCTATAACTTCCATGAGTTTATTACGAACGATGTTTAGCTCTTGCCTAGTAGTGATCAGCTCTTTCTTTGTGTTAGCCACCTCCTGCTTAGCCACGGCCAAGTCGGCCAATAACTGACTGATCCTCCTTTCTATATGCCGAAAGCGATAGTCAGATGTCTTTTGCCACCATTTGAAACGTTGAATATACGAGTTCACAGTATCGAACTGGGTAAGAAAATGCCTCACAATTCCTACAATGGACCTCTCCCATGAGTCCAAAACGGGTGGTACCCTCTCAGGCACTCTACTACTGGTTACCCACGTACGTATCATACTGGGATACCATGTCCACGAACCATTTTCCGAGCCCAAAGGTTGACGGCTTGCTACAGGTTCAGTCTCGTTAATGCGTTCAGAATTTTGATTGACAGAAAACGACATTTCATGTAATACATATCCATAAATAAGTCTTAAATGTGCACTAATGGGGTAAGTGTACTAAGGTATTACTTATGCTATGATGATTATAGACTAGAATGCAATGCAATTCCTAGTTCACTATAACCAATGGCTCTGATACCAATCTGTCACACCCTCAAATTTCCACTGCGGGGTTTTACCGCGAGGCGCATGACATACCAGGATCCCATAGCCATAAGTCATATGAACGAACTCTAAATGCCCAAACCATTTAGTTCGTTTTCAAAAACCAAGTTTTGTTAAGCTGCGGAAGCGTAAACCAAATTAAACCTTTTAGAAACCATGCGCAAAACAACGCGCCCAAGATTAATGTCATATAAAAATAAAGGTAAAAGCATGATGTGTAAATTAGGTGAATGCCCAAGACCCAATGCAATGAAACGTGCAGTGCTTCCTAATCGTGACACCGGAAGCTAACTACCTGCAAAAGCATGTAAATGGTGGGTCAACAAACAATGTTGGTGAGTTCACTAAGTAAAGTAGGTGAGTAAGTAAAAGCGTAGGTTTCCCAAACCATGTAACCAAATGAAAGCGTCGGTCTCCCAGACCACATAACAATAAGTAAGAACGTCGGCCTCCTTGGCCACAAGTAAACAGCTAATTCATATGCCAGGGGTAGCTAGCCCACTCATGATAACTAAAACCGGCGAATACCGAACTACTAATGAACAAGTTCCCATAACCGGGAGAAAAGTGCCTTGCGTCATTGCCCATCAACAATGACATATGTTTTAAGTTATTAGTTCACACCCATGCTCCCAGCACGATGTGAGGTTTGTTAGACCTAATAGCGCTATCAACTAGTAACCCGCTTGCCCAACCGGCAATTGATTCGGTATTTTGAAGGACTTAAATGATAGGGTTGGTTTAGTTCATCAAGGACATATAGCATGAATTAGTAAAAGTAGATTCACCCCGTGAATCATGCACCCCAAACCCGGGATGTGTAAAAGTAGTCCCAACCCGGACTAGAAACGTTAAATAAGTTGTCTCAACCCGAGACGCATGCTTTTGAGAAAAGAGTAGTGAAACTCACCTTAGGTTGCAAGCAAAAATATCCAAACTCCAAAGTAATAGAGACTCGCTACCGACTCCCTATTATATGTGTCACTATGTGAGTACATGTGCATAACCAATACACCATATAATTCGTTTATTCGAAATTTTCAAAAGTTCAAAACCGTGTAGTGACACCTAGTGACTCTACATGCACAAGTATGTCCTACGTATCCCGTTGGTGATCATGGTGATTATTATGAGTTTAACACATCAAATACATCTCATACAAGTTTCCACACAAGTACATGTCAATTACATACCACATACAACTCCAAATAGTCACATAAAGACCTCGTACACAATCTGCGTTTTTAGGACAGATTGTGCGCTGTGAAAAACGCATCATTTAACCCACTTAATGAATGAATTAAAATCCCAAATTTTTACTGAGTACACATGGGGATCCAGTTGCAAACCCCTATTTTTATTTTGTGTTAAAACCAAACACAAAAATTATAAAAATTCGTACAACACAGCTATGTCCAGAAAATTTCCGCAACAGGTCAGTTTAGTAGAAAAATTCCCAAAACTTGTGTATTCATCCAAACGGGATGAATCCACTTGGAAAAGCCGAGTTTTTCCAATGTTGACCTACTGTAAAAATTTGATAACTTAATTCTTTGTAAATCTCCAGTTATGACCATTTAAAGTTGACCCAATTTTCAATTCCGAAAATCTGATATGACCCCTAATCAATTAAAATGCCAAAAACGACTCAAACGATATCCAAATCTGATGGTTTTGCCCATTATGAAAAGCTAAGACTATGTACATCACAATCATGTAAAGAAATCATCAAAACCATCAATTTACCAACCCGTTACAGCCCCTACAAAACGTCCAAACGAATATGCCAGAATTTAAAACTTGCATCCCAAGTTATTCACAAACCCTAATTTTACATGAACATCTCTAATACATGTATAACACATATAATCCTGATTAAACACAATATTAACATAGTAAAACACATATATTATCATGTGAAAACCCTAATCATGGCTACTAACAACAATCATCATCATCCAAAACATAATCAACATTCAAGAACACCTACTCATGCATATTTGCGATTTTAAACATATTGTTTCTAGGGTTTTTATAGTTTTTCAAGTATTATTAATCATCAAAGAACATAATAACACATACCTTGCAATGCTAAAACCCTCTAAAGCCTTGAGATTGCACCCTAATTAGCTTGAATATGTGAAGGATTGAATGATTGTTTGAAAATTGAGAGAGTAAGGGGGAGGGGATATCCACGGCGCATAGGGTATTAGGGTTAGGGTTCTTATTTTTTTTGATCTATAATTATAAGGAGATTTAGCTTGTTGCCCAAGTAATTGGGTATTAGGGCCCTTCTAGTCCATTAACTTGACCCGTTAATCATGTTCTAGTCCAATACCGGGTCCGATAATGTTAATCACTCTAAATTGCATAAAAACTATTGCTTTTATTATTACATGAGATATTAATCATCAAGTGTACGTAATTTGCATGGTTTACGTATTAACCTTCAGTCAAGTGATAATTCACATAATTCACATAAGCAGGCACTCCACGTCCATCATGATTTAATTGCACATATTATTATTATACATGCCATATAATTCACCAACGTTCGGGATACAGGACTCGTGTGTGTGTTCAACAATGATTTTCCTATTTAACGCATATGTTAATATCATCTAACATATGTTCGGCCTACTTAACTAACCCTAGCTAAGTATCTAACCATGTACGACACGTAAGTTAACTAGAGTATATCATGTAAGTTAACTAGAGTTCAGTAAAAGTATTAACCTGAAAATGCGGGGTGTCACATACACAGATATAGGGCTCTTGGCCAGGCACCAAGCGCAGGCGACTCATCCCTAGGAGCACCAGTAGGGACTCCTCGCACTGGTGAATATCGAAGGGAGAGGTGTTAGCAGTCATGTCCATAAACCACTACTCCTCCTTGTACCCCGCTATCATAGTGCGGTCTGGCACCTTCTCGTTCTAGTTATGAAGTGACTTGGGAGCAGTTGTTCCTATCGGCTGAACCTTGGAGCGCAGAGCAAAGTTAAACCAAGTTTCAGACGTCAGCAACATGTAAAAAACGTTGAACCTTTTGAATGTAGGTTCAATATCCAAGGCTCGGCAGCAGGCCTCAAAGTGCACCAACCTCAACATCCCAAGCCCACTGACTTAGGTAATATGAATGTCGTACTCCACCAAAGTATCAATCTGGAACTTGGTGGCAGGTAGACGGAACTCACACTTCATGAAGTGGGCCCTGTATATTTTGCCCGGAGAAGGAGTTAACGCCGTCGCACCAGTACCCGGCAACTCCGGCTCCCATGTCGGACCTAGCTCAAAAAGCTTACAAAAATTTTCAAACCTCTTTTTTACTCCATTTGACGGTGGTCATCCCTATCAGCTTGGCAGGAGCTCTAGTCTTCTCAGATATCTTCTCTGGTTTTTTCTCTGGGGTTTGTGAATTCGTATGAGAGCCTTCTAACATGAAAAAGGAAAGAAACAAGAAGGAAGAAATGGACACGTTGCCGGAAAAGTTGATGATGGCTCGGAATACTTGAAGGTTTCACTAGAAAATTAGATAGCATTTGGGAAGAAACTTGGAAAATTTTCAGAAACTGAAGGAGAGAGATGAGGGAAACCACCTATTTATACCCATCGCATTAATTGCGATGGGTAAAAACTCGATCCACGTCTTGACGATTCAATATTTGGACAACCGGGATTAAGACACGTGTCCCACATTTTCAAACTGTCAGACCCACTCGCACACGTGATCTACACGCACCTGACACCAGACGAAAAGGTGGCTCCCCACGTGCCTGACTTGACTGCCATCATGACAAACATCTTGTCTGCCTCCTGACATCACACTATACTTCATTGACTTCCTCAACACTCCTCCTCGATTCCCACCAAATTAATTACAAACCTTTTAAAAAACACAGCGCCATTACTCCCAATCATATCCACACTGAATATAAAGGTTTTGCATTTACTACTCTAAAAAGGGCACACACGTCATTCGTGGAGTTCCACCTCACTAACATGCTCTGCCACGTCATCAATTGGCATTGGTTTGACCTAAAAACGTAAAAACGTTCTCCGCATGATTCATTCTTAGGATCATGCCTGCCACGTCATCACTCGGTGCTAGGTTGACGTAAAAATCTAAAGACATTCTCCGCATGACTTCCTCTCAGAATCATGTCTACCACGTCATCATTCGGGCCGAAAGGAATCGTCGTGGTTATGGGTCAATAGTAACCTGCCCGGATATTCCCTATATAAAGGAACTCACACCTCCTTTATTCAGGATCTATTTCTCCCAAACATACACGTATAACCTACCGAGCCAAACACCATTTTTGTGTTTGCTATCACGCGTTCTTGCAACTCTAGGCAATCGCCTCCTTTCATACGGCCCACAGTTTCTCTTTTACATGTTCGGATCTAGCCAAGGTGTGGAACAAAGGATTATATCCTACAACAAGCACGAGTTTATCACCCCATGTACCTCCTGTGAGGTAAATACCATACTCATTTATACTCGTTGTTTCTTCAACATCCTTTAGTGACTTGGTCATGATTTCTCGTGAAATTTTGGTCTTAGTGGATGAATTGCATGGGTCTCATTTTCCTTTATTAAATTCTCATTTTCATGATAACAAAGTTATGAAAAAGTTATTGGATCTTCTAGTTTTATTTCATAAGGTTTCTATTCAGATAATGACAACAAACAGTATGAGAGTTTAAGTTAATAGTGGCTTTGGATTGGTCATTAAAATGTTGTAACTGTCAAAAGAATTGTAGCTTTTAGTATTGATACTAAATTCTGAGTAATCTCAAGAATATTGTAAGGTATCACAAAGCTTCAATAAGAAGATCAGTTATTAATGGTTGATAGACCCTTAGTTTTGCCACTAACTCTCATTTTAAGTTTTTGTTGAATTCTAGTAAGGAAACGTATAAAACTAGGCTCAGCCATCATGTGTTAACTTGAATTCATTAGTATTTGTGGAGTTAAATATCCTTAATTAGGCATTACATATCTCAGCTAGCTTATCTCTTTACTTATAGGTAATCTCATTGCTTGTACCTATACATAATGACACAGTTTTGTTTAGTAAGACTTCCTTTTTGGAGAAACTTATAGCTGAAAGTAGTACTTGTGTTTTTTTTCCAAGACATTAGAATTATCTTTATGGTAATTATTCTTCCTAGTTTAATGTGTCCCTTTTCCTATACGTAATTCGCTATCAACACACTCATTTTACTGTGATATTTCTGAGTGTTTAGTTGATTCATAATGCATGTAATCGTACTTGTGGAAAAGTTATAATGCACTAGAATTTTATTGATTTCCATGTATAAGCTCTAAATTTATGGGTCATGTCATTCCCTATTAAGATGTATTCATAGATGTCATTTAACCATAAAGTTAGATTTATTTATTATTGCATGCTTCTTAGCAATTCATTATATTCTTTCATTTCCGTAGATAATGCATCAGTCTTAGAAATTTTAGAATCAATTAATAGCTCACCTGATAGGAATCTGTAAAAGAGTTCTTCGTAACCATAATAGGCATTTTGTTTATTCCACTTTCTTATGGTCATGAGTTATTCTGAAAATACTTTTATCAAATAGAGTAGTGGGAATGTCATGTTTTAAGAGGTAACTTAATAAGAACAAAATTTTAGAAAAACTCTTTTTAGTTTTGAAAATTAGAGTGGATCACTTAGTTGAGATAGTAATTTATAGAAGAAAGTGAGATTAGTTTTGAGTTATGGGTATTGATGTAAGGCAGACTTAAAGTTATGATCATTATATTAATGAAGGATCATTAATTGTGAGGATCAATTTTGTAATGAGGATGTGATAATATAATAACACCAACATAAGATACTTAAATAACACGCAATTTCACTTTGGCTATATGTGCTATTTATTTAAGTATTAATTTTGCAAATAGTGAATGTAACACATCACATTTGGGCAAAAGTGAGACATACAAAGTTTTAAAGCAATACACTTAGTTCATCGACATAATTCTATTACACATCACCTTTGGGCAAAAGTGAAATTTTATGTTAAATTATGTGAACTAAGTTACAATGCTTAACGAGACTTTAAATAACGAGCTAACGTGACTGATGTGTGAAATGTGTAGTAAATAAATCGGTCAAGTTTTAAAAATGGAAAAACCTACAAACCACACACTAACGGCAAGTGTACCGGTCGCAGTGTGGTAGAGTAAGTAAGTCCGGAATATCGAACCGTGGACACAATATGGCGACTCTCGGTACTAAACCTCTGTCGACTCCTAGCCTAATAATTTGGATTTTTGAGAATTAATTTTAAACTAAATGCAAATAAAATAAAAACAATTAAAATAAATAACACAGAGACGAAAACAAGAAACTAAAGACACTGGATCAAACTCAAATGATATGGAAGGCAACTACCTAGGTCTAGAATCCTACCCGCAGACTCACAACTCTTGGAATCGAATAATGGATTGGCTACCAGGTTTTCTAAAGATATGCCCGACCCAGGAAACCCCTAAAGCATGCTAGCTCACCTCCCGGTCTCACTAACACCTCAAAGAAAATCCTAAGGGACGTGTAAATCACTGGTTACTAGTTCGGATCACCTCCCGGTCTTACCTCACTAGGGAATGCTAAGGTACTCGAAAGACTCGTTAACCTCCCGGTCTCGCTAGTCACAACACACCCAAAAATGTGAAGGAGTAATCTAATTGGCTTGGAAATAATTCGGAATTACAAGAATCTAAAGACACACTAGGCAAGGATCACCTCCCGGTCTCACCTCTACCCGATACCTAAAGATCTAGACAACCCGACACCCTATCACCTCCCGGTCTCAAGGAATGGCAGAATACCTAAGTCCTCTAAACTCTCAAATCAAGTTCCTATGGAATTAGACGTCAAAAACCATAAACTAGTTACAAGCACAAAGCAGGCAACCTAACATGCATCTATAACTGAAAGACATTCAACAAGACACATGTGGAACTTTCAAAGATAATAAATTAGACTTAAATACGCATACGCATCACAACCAAACACAATTAAATCTTTACCAAAACATAAGCCAATTATATAGTTAAACGAATCCGAAAGTCTTAAAAAAACTAAGTATTCATCAACATGACCTAGGTAGCCTAAATGTTTAACTACTCATCATAATGGAAAAAAGATAAAAACATAGGTTCAAACTAATATATAGTCATGGTCTCAATATTTATAACACAAAGTAATAAATATAAAAACTATAACGTTTATTGATCAAACCCGTAGCTTTAATTTTGAACCCGTGCCTTCCTCTCTATTTTTTTTAGAGGCTGATGGCAATCCCTCTTACTACGGCCTTGGCGGCTGTTGTCGATGTTCTACGAAAATAAATATCTTGTTTCGATAATAATCTCCTGCTTCTTTTTGGCGCTCCTCCAATTCTCCTCTGATAATATTATATGCCCTCCTAATAAATGTGCCGTCCACTTTAGATGTAGGTTTTTATTTTTGAGTTAATAGCGAATTTCGTCCCTGAGGTTTGGGCCAATTTGCCACTCCAATACAAAATGTTTTTTTGGCAATTCCTTACCTGAGGTTTGGATTTTTTTGCCAAATTAGTCCTTTTCACTAACCCAGTTAAAAAATCTCGTTAATATCAGGGGTAGGATTGTCTTTTTACCAGTCAGGGACGAATTTGGCATTTAAAATTCAGTTAACCTTGAGGGACTGAATTTGCCAAATGATGAAAGTTTAAAATTTTTGATTTCCCTCTCCAGCCTCCCACGTTTTTTTTCCGGCCACTTATTCCGGCCAAATTCCAGTCTATTTCCGGCGAGTCCCAAAACACACTTGTAGGTGATTCTAAATCATTTTTTTATAAAATGTAAAAAAAGGAATTACCTTTCTTTCTTTTGAATATTCTTTGGGCTTATTACAAGAATAAACTGTTAGCAAAAATGGTCCCTTGCAGCATCTACTTACATATCTGCTGCTTGTGAAGTTGTCTTGAATTCCAAGTTCTATTCATGATTGAGCAAGGGACAATAATGGTTGGCAGCCTTGATTGTTCATCAACATGTGGGAAATCAGTCGTGTAGTGGAGCCCGCGGCTTTCGTGTCTAGTCAACGCACTGGTCAGCACAAGTTTCGCACAACAAAACAGGTTCCTCATCTCACACGCCTCGAGCCCAACCATTGTCGGTTCCCACCCTTGTTGGAACAAGTAGGCCTCCCATTCAAGTTCAAGTTCCCCGATCCTTTGCTCAGCCACCATTAGCCTTGTGGTGGACCTCACGATCCCGACGTACTCCCACATGATTGACTTCAGTTCCTTTCGCACTTCCTTTTTTCGCCTGATGATTTTGTCTAGACTGGTGCGCCCTAGCTGCATTTGGATAACAGGTGGGTCCCACCATCTGAAACAGTTTGATCGATGTGGGATCCTTTCATGTGATCTATTGATGGTTTCACTGCCCTTCGTGCGAATACCAGTGCTTCTAGTAATGAGTTGCTGGCAAGTCTGTTTGCTCCATGTAACGGACTAATAATGATGGAGAAAGCGTTTTGCACCCATTAAAATGATTTAGAATCACCTACAAGTGTGTTTTGGGACTCGCCGGAAATAGACCGGAATTTGGCCGGAATAAGTGGCCGAAAAAAAAACGTGGGAGGCAGAAGAGGGAAATCAAAATTTTTAAATTTTCATCATTTGGCAAATTCAGTCCCTCAAGGTTAACTGAATTTTAAATGCCAAATTCGTCCCTAACTGGTAAAAAGACAACCCTAACCCTGACATTAACGAGATTTTTTAACTGGGTTAGTGAAAAGGACGAATTTGGCAAAAAAATCCAAACCTCAGGTAAGAAATTGCAAAAAAAAATCTTTTGTACTGGAGTAGCAAACTGGCCTAAACCTCAGAGACGAAATTCGCTATTAACTCTTTATTTTTTGTCTATTTTTTTCGTTGACTTCATTTTGGCCCAACACATCTTGGCCTTTTCTCTTTAACTAGGGGTATATATCGACGCGCGTTGCGCGTTTTACAATCGTGATTTAGATGAGGTGTTGATCAATCAATGAATTATACAATTGAGATTTCATTTTGGTTGTAAACGTTAAAAAAATAAAGAAATCTACACATAAGGTAACACATGAAATTTGTAACGAAATGACATAATATTATGTTATTTATATTAATAGTATATAATATAATATAAGCCAATGATCTCCAGCCCAGCTGGTTTGAAGTGGGAAGGTTTACCTCCTTGGAGGGTTCCAGCCCGGGTTTGGTCTCAGGTTCGATACCCACGCATCACCGAAAAAATAACCGATTGGGTCAAATAACTGTTACTTAAATTTAATAAATATAAAAAAACCTTTTATGAAAAAAAAAAAAAACTAATATTTTTCTTATCAATAAAAATCAAAGCTCAAATCCAATTAGTAAATAAAATGAAGTCGTCTAATACCTATATTTTAGTGTTGTCGCCTCTATATTATTGGCATAAAAGGTAAGAAATCTAACTAAAAATTAAATTTGTTCTATTTTAGTGGCATGAAAGGTAAAATTATAACTAAAAATGTAAACTTATTAAGCATTAGGTACCATCCCATAGAGTTTTTGTTACATGATAAAATACTACAATGGTTTATATGAATAGATTTTTTATCGGTAACCAAAAAGTAGATTTTAATCCATTTTTATAATATATCAACATATGTCAATATGGGAAGGAAAAAATATACCCGTAGATGAATTGTAAAGAATTTAGTTTTTATGTTTATATTTTAAATACTGTGGGTATTAGCTGGCACCCACCCAACACAATACTACTCTCTCACTATGAGTATGATATGATATGTGTCATTCTTGTTTCTATCTGGAAACACCCACCCCCTTTCTCTCTCTAAAAATACTGTGGGTATTAACACACACAAAAATCAACCACCAACACCTCCGCCATCACAGCGCCACCATGCAGTTGTTTTCCATCTTCTGTCACTTCTACCTACCACACAACACGGCCACAACCAACCCGCCTCCGCTGAAGATGTCGAACAACACTACCACACAACAACCACCGACCAAGGTCTGATATGTCCCACGCTTCCGTCACCGGCTATATCCACCGGAACTGATTCTCCATACGGCCTGTGTCCCCTGCATATTCCCCCCCCCCCCCCCTCTCTCTCTATTGAGTATTTGATGGAGATAAATCATGAGGTGTAGAGGTTAAGTGAAACGTGGCAGAAAGGAAGCTGATTTTGAGGTGTAAATGTTAAATAATGTGGCAGAAACAAAAGCCTCATCCCCTTTACACCTAAATGTTACCGTTAGATAGAAGCCGAGGGCTAAGACATTAAAAAAAATGTGTTCATTGGCTTCGTGAAAATCTCCTTTACAGCGATGGTGGCGGTGTGTGATGGTAGTGATGGTGGTCGTGGTAACCGGTTTCGCCGGTATCTTTTGTCTCTCTCTCTCTCTGCAGCTGCTAATGGTGGTGATGATGACGATGAGGATGGCTTACTGGTGTGAAGGTGGTCATGGTCTGTAGATCTGTTTTATTAAGTTATGTTCATAAGGGTTTTTTTTTCTTTTTTTTTTTTTTTGGGTTTTGGATATTTGGAGTGGGTTTTGTGGAAAAATAGATTTGGATTTGAACTTGGATTGAAGACGATGATGAAATGGAAGACGGTGATGTATGTATGTGGGAAAAGAGTGTCTACAGGTATCGCATCGGTTGTGGGGAAAGAGAAAACGTGAAGTGTAAAATCCCGAAATTACCCATTAATAAAATAGTAGTAAATCCACTGTTCAAAACACCTCAAAAAAAAAAAAAACCCCACCGGCCTAATACTCCAGGATTTGAACCGGCCCCTTTTGCATAACACACACCCAACCCAACCACCATGCCATAAGAGAATACTTGATTTCTTACCACAAACAATAATATTTATTAGCTGACAAAACAGATCAGTTAAATTTACTGTTCAATTCCAAAGCTCTATTATGTTATATAATTTATTATTATTATTATTATTATTATTATTATTATTATTATTATTATTATTATTATTATTATTATTATTATTATTATTATAATTATTATACTCCAAGCTTAAATAAGGTGTTCTTGGCTCGGCTAAAGTTTCTCGTCAACGCTCCAATGTCTATGAACACCTACAAAATATAAAATAAATAAAAACTAAAAATGACTCAAAACTAATAAAAATCCAATGAAACGCTAAAATAAATAAAATAGACAAGTACAAGCCTAAAACTAATAAAACACTAATAAAAAGACTTGAAAATGACTACAAAATACATAGGAAATTAGATGTGTTTTGCAACACATCAAACATCCCCACACTTAAACCTTTTTCGTCCCCGAAAAAGACTGCGATGGAATCATAATTAGGATTCTTATTTTCAAAAACTCTTAGGTTCATTAATTAAGATTTAATCATGCATCAACCAAAACTGTCGGTATTGTTGTCCACCTAAACCCAACCACTAGCTAATCAGGCCCCAATCATGTAAAGCAATTAAGTTCATGTTTACAATCAATCTATGGGTCTCACATTCAAGATATCCAGTTTCACCTAATCCCACTTCAAACTTTGAAGGCAAAGGCCAAACCAAATAGATTTACCAACCACTGCAAACTAAACTCCCTAATGTATTAGAAATTAAATTTATGATGGATGATGGATGAAGTTTATGAGCTTAGATGTATTTTTTTCTTTTTTTTTTCATACCTAACTCAGAGGTTGTCTCAACCAGAGTCACCATCCCCGAGAGCGACAGCATGAGCTTTGGTACTTTTTTTTTCTTTTTTTTAACTTGACCTAGAGGGAGTTTCGATCAGAGTCACCATCCCCGAGGGAGACTCCATAGGCTTCAGTTATTTTTATTTATCTAGCTCAATTGATGGACATGTGGATTTTTTTTCAGGCGCCACTTTTCACCGTATTTATTCTCATAGAAAGGATCAAGTGTGTCATTTAATTAATACTCCCTCCGTCCTAATTTAAATGTCCTACTTTCCTTTTTTGTTTGTCCCAAATTAAATGTCCCTTTCCAAAAATGGAAATGTAATTTCCAGTTTTGCCCATAAAAGACAAAACACAATCACCACTTTTAAGGATATTGTTGTCATTTTACCACATACAAACAAAATATTTCTTAAAATGTGTGTTTTTTGAACTATGACATTTAAATTGGGACGGAGGGAGTAATACATATGGGCTTTCAACCTACAGTGGTACCTCTAATTACTATCAGCGGTTTCAATTCTATCGTTTCTCCTAAGATGAGAACCCACAAGATATCATGATTTATTAAGGTATATTAAGACAATCATGGGAACCTTTCAAAGCTAGTTGGGCCTACCGACACATCTTAAGCAAACACGTTTTCAATCTATTTATATTATCATATATATAATATTTTGAAAACCAAAAATCCCAATTTTACTATCATTTTCCATATAAAATGCACAAAAGATCAGGGACTCTTTTTTTTTAATTTAATTTTTTTTACTCAACCTACAACTAAGCAAAATTACGATGAACTACAACTAAGCAAAATAAAGACGAAGTCTCCCATCCCCACACTTAGAAAGACACAGTGTCCTCAATGTGCTCCAAGAGACAACATAGACTAAAAATAAAAATGAAAAATAAAGCTGAAACGAAAATAATATATGACAACAACAAAATGGAACGAACTCCCCTGGAATATGTGGCGATAGCTCGCGGAAAGTGTCCCGTCCATCCATCATCTACAGCCGTATAGCATTTCCTTCGCGGCCATAGTTAGAATCCTGCAAAAATAAACTAAGAAGAAAATATAAAAACAAAGGGTTGCCTTAAATGATTGTTGGGTCGTCCCCCACCCGAATGGAGATTGAGTACGGGCAGGGAGGATCTAACAATGAAAAGACCATGGCAATCCCGCAAGACTTGACCAAACGAAAATAAACAAAACTGACTCAAATAAACTAAAATACTAGACTCAATAGCACGACACAGAATAAAATAAAAGAAAGCGAGGAAAACATACCTGGATCAGCACGGTGGTGGTCAGTGGCGGGTGATAATGATAATGGTGAAGGTTATGTGGCTTTTTTTAAGGTGTTTTTTTTAAACAAAAATAAAACCAACCTCAAACCTCATACGAATGAAATATTTCCGCGCTAAATACAAGCATAATATCCTACAAAAATAAGATGAAACAAAAACACACAAATGCAAACACACAAAAAAATTAATATATACAAACTCTACAAATTTGGGTTTTCACCCGTGTGATCCTATTCTTATCAAGCACTCTAACCTGGATCAATGAGGATATCTGCACCATCCTCATATAAATCAATCGTCCCACTTATCTCATCTCTCCCAAGGGACGATCTTTTCCACCTAAATCTAGGATCACCAGAAAATATTCTTAAATGCGAGTGGTGAATCAGGATCCTATACCCACACTTAGATTTATTCACTACCTCAAGGCTAGATTTAAACAGTGCCTTATTCTCCTCATCTATCTTGTGCTCACTCTCATACTCGTGGGATAGCAAAATATGAACCGAGGGCTCATCCATCACCTCCTCGGAACTCTCAACAACCTTAACTACCTCTAACCTATCGGGAGGCTCATCGGCTGCACAACTCGGATCATGCTCCACAGGAACTACAGTCTCTATCTCTACCTCCTGCCTCTCTTATGTTTGGTGCCGCCTATCTAATAAGTCTACTCCACAGATATAGTCAATGCACCGGTCGACATGTGACATGAAAGTGCCAAGAAAGCACACAGATTAGACCTGACTAATCATACTTTCCCTAGACCTATTAACACCAAAGGTGATGGAGTCATCCCCTACACGCAGTGTAATCCGACCATCTGAGACATCGATCAATGCCTTTGCGGTGCGTAAGAAGGGTCGTCCTAAGATCAACGGCACATGCTCGTCCTCCCGTATATCAAGAACGACAAAATCAACGGGAAAAACGAAGCTCTCCACCCTTACTAGAAAATTCTCTAGAATGCCCATAGGGTACTTAACAGATTTATCAGCCAACCATAAGCACATCCTAGTTGGATTCAACTCCCCAATATCTAATCTCTTAAACAAGGAATAGGGCATGAGATTAATGCTAGCACCTAAATCAGCAATGGCGTTCCTAACTGTCAAACCACCTATCTGACAAGGGATAGTGAAACTCCCAGGATCAGTCATCTTCTCGGGTAGTTTATTAAGAACGACAGCCGAACACTCCTCACTCAGAGTGACATGGGAAAGCTCTTTCAACTTCTCCTTGCGGGACAACATCTCCCTCAAGAACTTCCCATACTTAGGCATATCTTTACGAACATCAATGAATGGGACACTAGTCTTAGGTTCTTTAGACAAATCAATGAAGTTCCTATATTGCTCTAAGTGGTAACTCTTATTCAACCTACCAGGATAGGGCGGTTCTGGTTCATAAGGGGCAGGTGGAACATAAACCTTTTTGGGCACCTCCTCAGACTGTTTCTCCTTCAACCTACTTTTGGGCTGTGCGGTACTTGCTGGGTCTAGCCTAGTAGGGTGCACCTTGCCCGGAGACTCTACCCTAATCTCCTCACCGACACTCTCCTCAACTAACTCTCTCTCTCTCGACACTGGGTGATCAACTCCCGTGCTCTTCCCACTTTTAGTGAACACCGCGTTCACCTGAGCATCTGCCGAATTCCTAGTCACCTTACCAACTAACTCTCCTAAAACCCTCTCCAAACTCTGAAGTGTGGACCCTTGATTCCTAAATAATAGCTCAAATTCCTGATTTTTCTTTTGTTGCTCCTGATAACGGGTCTCACGTTGCATCACTATGGTCTCTAGGAGTTATTCGTCCTAGCCTGATTCTCCTCATTCTTCTTTATTAACTCACTAATCTCAGACTTAGGATCTCCTACACTGTGCCATCTAGAGTTATAACTTTTGACATAGTTCAACTCCTCACTGGGACCTAAGTGGCAATCTATGGTCTCATGACCCCCTCTACAAATCTCACACTTAGCACTAATCTTGACCTGAATATCCTTCATGGCCTTAGCTAAAGATTCTACCTGGGCGGCTAGTGCAATGCTACTCTCAACAGAATGGATACCCTTAGGGGCAGCAGTAACGCCCCCAGAGCCAGGCTCGATGTAGGTGCTAGTGGCTAGGTCCTCTATCATCTCAAGGCATTCAGCAGCGGTTTTGGTTTTCATCATGTTACCGCCTGCTGTAGAGTCAAGAAGTCTTTTGGTCGCGTCAGAAACTCCAGTATAGAATTTCTCCACGACTCTCCAGTCCTCAAGACCATGATGAGGGCACTTATTCAGAAGTGCCTTAAATCTGTCACATGTCTCATAGAAGGACTCCCCTGGCTGCTCAGTAAAGGCATAGATAAGATTTCTAAGACGAGCGGTTTTAGCAGGGGGGAAATACATCTGTAGGAATTTCGTCTGAATATCAGTCCAAGAGGTGATGGCTCCCTGTGGGAGGGAGTCCAGCCATGTGAGGGCCTGATTAGTAAGTGAGAACGGGAACAGACGCAAACGAATGGCGTCATTAGTGACACCATTAAGCTGGAAGGTGCTACAGACTCTACCAAATCTAATTAAATGGCCATACGGGTCTCCATCACGCATGCCGTGAAACTGAACTGAATGAGATATGGTATTTATCAGAGTGGGTTCAATGGTCCAGTTGTTCGACTCAATAGTGGGTAGTGTAATACTGGACCGGATGTGAGCGGGTGTCATGCTGATGTGTTCAGCGACAGTCCTACGTGCAGCCATTTCTATGTGATCTATCTGGTGGGCAAAATATTCTAGGACTGCAACGGGGTACTTCCTACGCACACAGAGAAACTAAAACTATGCTAGAATAAGAAAAACAAATGGCGAATAAACAAAAATATTTTTTTTCTTTTTATAAAATTAAAAATAAAAATCTACGAAACTAAGAAAGCAATAAAATGACTAGATCCCCGACTCGGGTCGTCCTCGAAAGCGCACTGTGTCCCCGGCAACGGCGCCAAAAACTTGATGTGTGAAATGTGTAGTAAATAAATCGGTCAAGTTTTAAAAATGGAAAAACCTACAAACCACACACTAACGGCAAGTGTACCGGTCGCAGTGTAGTAGAGTAAGTAAGTCCGGAATATCGAACCGTGAACACAATATGGCGACTCTCGGTACTAAACCTCTGTCGACTCCTAGCCTAATAATTTGGATTTTTGAGAATTAATTTTAAACTAAATGCAAATAAAATAAAAAACAATTAAAATAAATAACACAGAGACGAAAACAAGAAACTAAAGACACTGCATCAAACTCAAATGATATGGAAGGCAACTACCTAGGTCTAGAATCCCACCCGCAGACTCACAACTCTCGGAATCGAATAATGGATTGGGTACCAGGTTTTCTAAAGATATGCCCGACCCAGGAAACTCCTAAAGCATGCTAGATCACCTCCCGGTCTCACTAACACCTCAAAGAAAATCCTAAGGGACATGTAAATCACTGGTTACTAGTTCGGATCACCTCCCGGTCTTACCTCACTAGGGAATGCTAAGGTACTCGAAAGACTCGCTAACCACCCGGTCTCGCTAGTCACAACACACCCAAAAATGTGAAGGAGTAATCTAATTGGCTTGGAAATAATTAGGAATTACAAGAATCTAAAGACACACTAGGCAAGGATCACCTCCCGGTCTCACCTCTACCCGATACCTAAAGATCTAGACAACCCGACACCCTATCACCTCCCGGTCTCAAGGAATGGCAGAATACCTAAGTCCTCTAAACTCTCAAATCAAGTTCCTATGGAATTAGACGTCAAAAACCATAAACTAGTTACAAGCACAAAGCAGGCAACCTAACATGCATCTATAACTGAAAGACATTCAACAAGACACATGTGGAACTTTCAAAGATAATAAATTAGACTTAAATACGCATACGCATCACAACCAAACACAATTAAATCTTTACCAAAACATAAGCCAATTTTATAGTTAAACGAATCCGAAAGTCTTAAAAAAGCTAAGTATTCATCAACATGACCTAGGTAGCCTAAATGTTTAGCTACTCATCATAATGGAAAAAAGATAAAAACATAGGTTCAAAATAATATATAGTCATGGTCTCAATATTTATAACACAAGTAATAAATATAAAAACTATAACGTTTATTGATCAAACCCGTAGCTTTAATTTTGAACCCGTGCCTTCCTCTCTATTTTTTTTAGAGGCTGATGTCAATCCCTCTTACTACGGCCTTGGCGGCTGTTGTCGATGTTCTACGAAAATAAATATCTTGTTTCGATAATAATCTCCTGCTTCTTTTTGGCGGCTCCTCCAATTCTCCTCTGATAATAAATGTGCCGTCCACTTTAGATGTAGGTTTTTATTTTTTGTCTATTTTTTTTCGTTGACTTCACTTTGGCCCAACACATCTTGGCCTTTTCTCATTAATTTATTATTATTATTATTATTATTATTATTATTATTATTATTATTATTATTATTATTATACTCCAAACTTAAATAAGGTGTTCTTGGCTCGACTAAAGTTTCTCGTTTACGCTCCAATGTCTATGAACACCTACAAAATAAAAAATAAATAAATATTATAAATACTAAAAATGACTCAAAACTAATAAAAATCCAATGAAACGTTAAAATAAATAAAATAGACAAGTACAAGCCTAAAACTAATAAAACACTAATAAAAAGACTTGAAAATGACTACAAAATACATAGGAAATTAGATGTGTTTTGCAGCACATCAGTGACACATCACCTTTGGGCATAAGTGACACGTAAAATGTTATTTCAAGTCAAGCACGGTTTTGGAAATAATGTTTTGAATAAACTTGATACATTAGGTTTTATCAAAACTCCAAATTAATTAACGACAAACCTCCCGTTAGTGCAAATTGAAACCCACTGAATCTTCTCTAGGGGTGCGGGGGCATAATCCGCTACTTGGGGACCCCTAAATTTTTTCGCTACCCCTAAAATTTTATAGAGGTGTCCAAATTAGTAGGTTCAAGTTTGCGGAAATTAAGGTTTTTTTAGAAAATTAGTGGGTCCTCGACAATCTTATGAGTTCCCGGAAAAATAATGAGTTCTCGAAAAATAATGAGGTCTCGGATGACATTAGTAGTTCTTGGTTTAGTACTGTTCTCGAAAAAAGGTAATGGGTTCTCGAAACATATAAGGAGTTCCCCTAAAATATTATTGTTTTAGAATGGTTTGAAGTTTGTTTTCGAATTTTTGGCTTATGTTCTCGAATTCCACAATGGTTCTTGGATTCCATAATGAGTTTTCGAATACTTAATGGTTCTCGTTTTTTATGTTGGTTTTCGAATAATGGTTCTTGGAAAAAATATAATGGTTCTCGAAAAATGCCCATAACCGAGAACTCCTTTCCCGTGAACCTGGTCGAAATCCATTAAAAAACCGAGAACCTGAAAAACCAAAAACTCCATCCAAAAACTAATTAATAAACCCGAGAACTCACAATTCGTTAATATTATAAAAACAAACCGAAAACCTTTATTTATTTTTGAGAACTAGAACCGGATAAGGATGGTTCAAAACGTTAGGGATTTGTTATTTCTATTTCCGGTTTAAATTGATGACTATCTCCAAAAGATTTCCTATTATATCGAAATCTTAGATTAATCATAATTTATTTCGAAAAATAATTCCTTGGAGATAAAGTTATGTCTTAAATTATCGAAAAAAAATTCAATCCAATTTTGAACCAAAACATAATGATTTTTTTGGTTTTCTTTATGATTTTCGTGATGAACATCAACCGAAAAATTTACATGAACATTAAAATATTAACCTTAATCTGGAATTAAAATTTGATAACATTAAGATTTACTACAGATTTCGAAAATAATCATAAGATCATGAATACGGTTAAAAAAAATTCCATTAACCGAAAACTTAAAACATTAGCCAAAAATTATTAGAACCCGTAAAACACCATTATCAGGTTTTAAGAAAATTGTTTTCCGATTTTAATTCCAGATCTTAATGGAAAACAATCAAAACTGATTGAGCAATATAGCTCTGATACCACATGTTGATCAGTTTTGACTGTATGTGATGGAAAACATAATAATAATATGTGCCTAACAGATTGGTGAGACCTGAGACTGATGCTATAATCGTATAGGAAGACGACATCCTTGTCAGTGTGATTTGGTTCCCTTTAGTGTGTATAGTAATGATGGCTAATGATCACAAAGTAATCGATGAGAGAGAGGTGGGACGACGGTTTATTAGTGAGTTGTGGTGTTATGAGAGTCCAACCAAATACATCTAGTAATCTCTCTATTTATACACAGGGGACACCCTAATTAGGTTTAGTATGGGTAATTCCGTCCATCAAGGAAATACCTATTATAAACTTAGGGATATAAGTTAATTGACCAATATTAGATAAATGATTATAATGGCTATAGATAAATATACTAGCATAATGTATATTTATTCCAACTAAGGATACAAATGTAACACCCCGACCGATGGCGGAAACATCGGGATGTCACGTAGTGACGATTGTTCAATAGCTCATGGTACTAAAATGTAACTTGATACATTGATTAAATAGTTAATACATGAAAGGAAATACGAGAGATACAAAGGTTCTAGAACAAAACAAGTAAGCTTGAAAATACAATGAAAACAAAGTCCAAACTACTAGTCCAAAGCTTAGAAAAATACGTCTCAAAGATAACCTGAAACATGTACGAAAATAGTATATGTCAATACAAAAATGTATTGGTGAGCATACCCTGTTTTTGAAAACATATAGAAAAGTTGTCCGCAATATATGTGCTATGATAATGTAGTATGTAAAAGGGTCAAAATCAAGCCTCACATCGTTCAATACTCGTTCATACATCGTTCAAGAAAAACCATAACAATGACCGAGGACTTAACTCGATCCCGTAAGTCACCAAGGGAAAATAATTCGTAGTACTACTCATTGTTAGGTCCGGCCCAAAGGTTAATGACTTTGACAAATCGATCATACAATTCACACAAACATATCCAGAGCACATTGCTTGTAAATAACATACGTAAGTTTAATAATAATAATTGTACATGAATCACCCCAAAATAGTAAAACAGTAAAAAGGGGAAAGATATACTCACCTTTGCTAAGTTTGCTAAGCGGTGAGTGAAGCAAGGTGATTCCCGAAGATTCAACCTAAGGTTTATGGTATATCGTAAGTGTTTGTACTTAAAGGAGTCTAGGGTTCCTAATCTAAGGCATCTAGGATGTTAAGTCTAGATTTCGGGGTTTTTAAGTTCGATAACGAAATTACGATGCGTCGAGTTGAATAATTAGTTCATAAGTATTGTGTGGTAATAATTTCATAAAGAGTTTTATGTGTATAACTTAGTTTAATATTGCAAAATATTTACCAAGTTACATATTATAAGTAATGATATTGGAAATGATTTTGATAAGTTTAAAACTATAATTATTTATATTTGTTTTATTAAATATAAACAATTATATTTATTAATAAAAGAAGTGCCAAACATGATGAGAAATCTTGAGTTTATAAAGATGATATTTTCTGAGTTTACAAAGTAATAAATTTAACTCGGAAAATATCGGTAATTTATGTATAAAAGTATTAGTTTAATTTGTATTATCAAAATGACATAATTTTGGAATAAAATGTAAAATAGTTGTAAAAATAAAGTTTTCTGTGAAAACTTCATCTTCTGACCTTAAAGGTCTGAAAATAATTTTTATAAAAGTTTTGGTGAATAAAATCTATAGATTATAAATTTTATTGTTTTAAAACTATTTTAATGAATAAAATGAGTTAAATTACAAAAATAGTTTTATAAAAGAATTCTCCTGTGAAAACTTATTACTCTGACTTAAAAAGTCTTGGAATAATTTTTATAAAACTTTCTTTGATGAAAATCTATTTATTATAGATTTTATATGTTTAAAAATTAGTTTATTAACCAAAAATGTAATTAGTATGAAAACAATTTAAAACTGAGTAAAACTGATGTGGGAATGTTTATAATATGTTAAAATATATTTCCACCAATTTTCATAATTATATGAGTTAAATTCGAATTTATATGAATTAAATATGATAAATAATACATAAATCCGAAATAATTACTAAACACTTTCTAAAAATAAAAGTTTTTGTAAAACTTATTCTACTGACTTGAAAGGTCTCATAATAAATTTTATAGGATTTTTCTGATGAAAATCTATTTATTATGAATATTATTTGTTTAAAATTAATTTAAAAAATAAAAATGAGATAACCTGTAAAATCATATCAAAACAGAGGGAAAATAGCATGATAATTATCCTAACATAATAAGATACATTTCTGGAAATTTTCATGTTTAAATTCGTTATATTCGATTTTCTATAAATTAAACATGATTAAAGCATATTAAAAATGATTAAAAATACTAAACGGTTTCTAAAAATTCCGAAACTTTTTCTAAAACTCTTAGTCAGTAATATGAACATGTCTACCAAGTTTCATAATTTTTAGATCAGTAATAAGCAAGTTATGGCATTTTAAAGTCCTTAAAACTTTTAAATGTAAAATCCCCAAAATTCCTAGAACACCCTAAACCTTAGATTTTCAATTGGAACCCTTAGAGGCTATGTTTGCTATAACAAATAGAGGGCTTTTGATCTACTGATAATAATGAAATAATTTGTAAAAGGAATTGGAAAAACTCACGGTTTTGATAGCTCAAAAGAAGAAAGAAAACCGAGTTAAAACCCAAAGAATAAGCTTCCAATTCGTCAAGGATATGAGATAATAATCGGGGATTCTTGTGCAGACTTGATATACCAGCTGATATGAATGTGTGTGTGTGTTTAATTGAGTTAATGTAATCGTTTGAGGTACGAATTAGAATGGTTAAGTTTAATGGGTTTTTATAAAAGATTTGAAGAAGTAGGTTGATAATTGGTGTAATAAATGAGGTGTTGGTCTCAATTAGACACAAGGAGCAGACAAGGGTCACGAGAGTCAACTTAGAAACGCGTCTTTAGGTCGCATAGGGGGCGGGATTGGACAAAGCTCGAGATGCCATAAATGCAAGTTTGAAAATCTGCAGACAAGGCTGCCGCGGTCCGCGGGAGGATTACATAACCCGCCGCGGTCCGCGGGGGAGAAAGGAAGAAAAAAATTTTTTTTTTAAAAAACTTTTTACGGACCGTAAATATTTATTTACGGACCGTAAATTTTTTTTTTTTTTTTTTTTTTTTTTGAAGGCTAGAAAAATAAAATGTAACCATCATAAAAATTATAAATTTTTATTTCCTGAAATTTATATAAAAATTTTAAATAATATATGAGGGACCAAATGTGTACATTTATAAAAGAGGAAGGTGACGGATGTCACAGTCTCCCCTACTTTAGAGAATTTCGTCCCGAAATTTATTTCAAAATAGAGGTTTCTTATGACAACAAGCGTCGTAACAAAATGGATTATGAAAACAGAGTTTTGTAAAATACAAGTTTGTTTAGTTCATCAAAATATAGTAGTCGTGATAAAAATTAATCGTTTAAGATCCAAAAGACAAGTTTGAAAATTTTAACCAGATGTTAGGAAGCAAAAATTTTGAAAGTGTAGGTATGTGTAGGTTTACTATGGGATGGTGGTAGGAGTACTGCTGTAGCAGTCTCCCCTACTTTAGAAAGTTTCTGACTAAACTACTAGGAGTGCAATACTAAAATGTCAGGCAAACAGGTTAATGGTATATAAGAAGTGTGCATTTGTGGGAAGGCAATGAGGGAGATTCTCGGACGACGAATTGAAGCTTTGGGTAAAAATTTGATAAAGTAAAGGAAGTTATAGCTATTGGTCAATGACCCTATTAGAAGAGGTTAAATCCAATGCTATTAACTTAAGTAACCATAGAAACGTAATCATGTAAACAATCAAGTAGGGCCAGGTCTTTGGTCAAAACTCTCAGTCCATTCCCGTAGTACCGTTAGTGCTTATATATAGGGTGTACCGCAGCTAACCCACCACACTAACGATGCCTTAGGCTCGTACTGTTTGTTCATGGACCATGTGGAATCGCACTTCACCCCCGTGTACCTGTAAACCCTATAGTTACGTTTGCAACCGTAACTATTGGTTTACCTTACATTGAGGTGTCTTGCTTTCCACGACTCTACACACACATAATAAACAAATGATAATTCTGATATATAACAGCCAGTATGATAGATCTCCTCAGCCCGAGGTGGATCTGTCGATACTGTGATAATCATGTGTAATATGGAAGGTCTTCTCCTTTCGGGTTGGTTCTTCCAGGTAAACTTGTCAAATATAGTTCAGACTGTTGGCTTTTAAACACCCGTATTGATAGGCCCTGAGGGTTACACCGTTCCCCTCGGGTTGGAGGAGTACTCCGACCCGAGTCGTACGTGGGCATTGGCTTAAGTCTCGTATGAGTCATCAATCGGTGTGCTTGTTGGCCTTAGTACTGAATTTATAAGTAAACATGGCAGGGTTTTGCTCAAAACGAAAACGAAAATATACGTGTAAAAGTATGCATCCTCAAGAGCATGTAGTATAATGATATAAAAAGAACAAATATGATAAAAGAATCGGATAACTAAGTGATTGCATATGGAAAATCGAGTAATATAGGAGAAATGCTTAGTTATAAGTCAATGGTAACTCAATAAGGGGAAACTTGTTCGTGAATGCGAGTGTGCAGATTAGGCGTATAGTCCAATAGCATGTGTGTTAAAATCTGATGGTTTGACAAATATATACTAGGACGTGATAGACTTTTTGGTGGTGGATAAGCCAAAAAGTCTTATAGTTTTAGAAAATAAACGATATCATGAGGTTTTGATAAAGTACTTCGTAGGCATAATTTGCGTTTGTATGAAGTCGATTTGTAAAACATGTATATGGAAAAAGTCAAATTCGTGAAATAATCGTGAAAGGGGTATGTGTTTCCAAAAAGGCTAAGACTTTAGGTATCGTGTGGAAGGAAAAGTCTATGACGTTAGTGTTATTGATAAGTAGATTTTATATGTTAAGAAGCGACCAAGTCAATATGTAAAATAGTAAAAAGTTGCGAGTAATGTGTAAGTGTTGTGTTTAGTTTGTAAAACTTTGAAGAAAAACTTAGGTCACTTTGATAATGATGTGATAAAGACTTATAAGTTATGAAATAGGTTTCCCTCGAATTAGGTAAAAAGGGATTCTTATGTAATTGTAAAATAAGTGGTACGAGGACGGTTTGTTAGGGCAATTGTCTCGCAAGGTAGTATGTAAGTCTGTCGATGTATGGTGAAATACAAGTATTGCAAGCAAGGTTCTAGTCAGAGAGACAAGGTTTCTCGTTGGTTATGTTATGCAAATGGTTGAGTAAGGAAGGTACCGGTAGATATGTTGTTAACAGCGTGACCCTGGGATTCACGGATGTTGACCTCGGAAACTGGCTGATAGACCACAATCTGGGTTAGAAGATTTGGACATGCATTCTTGAGGTGGTTAGGATCGCCACACACGTCACAAGTGTGGATTTGAATGGTGGTGTGACTCCGTTTCTTGGTAGCAGGCTGCTGGTTTGTCAATGGTTTACCAGTCGAACGACAATAAGGAGCGGTATGATTCGTCCTGTCACAAATGTCACAGTGACGGCAAGGCATGGTGGTGGCATGGTGATAGGTACAATTTGGACACTGGGGGTGCGGGCCTTGGTAAGCTCTTCGAGGTGTTTTCTTAGAGATAGGGACCTGATTCAGGGGTTTGGATTTAACATAGTTGTGGGTACTAGAGTTGGCATCAGGAATGGGGTCTTCAGCGGGTCGTTTGGCGCGTTTGCGAGTCAGGGCACCATTGGTAGTTCCTTCTTCCGTGTTTGGGTCATTATTCTGGTTGACAGTTTGGATGATGGTAGTGATGATGATTGGGAGAATGGTGGTTAGTTGCTTGGTGACTAAGGTTGTAATGCGACGTTCGGCTCGTCGGGCAGCTTTGCGTCTGGAGGCTTTTCTGAGTTGTTGACGGCTATCCATCTATAGGTTAAAACAAGAAGTGTAAGATTTTGGGTTTTGAGAAAATGATAACTTGGGCTGAGTCGGATAGTGGAAATGCAACAGCGATGATAATGCAATGTTAACTTGTGAATGATAACGATAATAATTAGTATAGTATAGTCAAGGTAGCCTTAAAACATCTGGATTGAAACTTCAAATAATAAAAGACAAGATGCAACGTAATAATTCAATAAAACAATATGTTGGGATTGTTTCTTAAGAAACCGTGACTAACTAAAGTATTTGAAACTTTACATAGTGATATGCGGGGGCGTACTTTAGCCTATAAGTGAATGCTCATCCCGAGAGTTCCCAGGTAGGTAAACGGGTCCCTCGTCTGATTGGGATTTATACGAATTACCAGGCCTAGACAGAAAACTCAGGATACAGGCGCTCACCCTTCCAGATTGCACGTGCCCCATCACTAGTAAATTTCAAGACTTTAGCGAGATTTAAAACGAGGTGTGGAAATAAATCCTTGAGGTATGGGTTTCACGCCTAACTCAAAGATGTATTTCAAAAACAAAAACATACGGTGGAGTGAAACTAGTCACTAAGTTGAGGATGTCACTCCTAGCTTAGTGGTGAAGTTTCTTTTGGATGAAATAATTTCTTGAGGTGTGGATGTCACTCCTATCTCAAGAATATATTCCAAAGATGTGCAACATATAGACGAGTGAAACTAATCACTAAGTTGAGGACATCACTCCTGGCTTAGTGGTAGAGTTTCTTTTGGATGGAATGAGTTCTTGAGGTGTGGATGTCACTCCTATCTCAAGAATATATTCCAAAGATATACGACATATAGAGGAGTGAAACTAATCACCGAGGTATGGATGTCACTCCTAACTAGGTGACTGGCTTCCTTTGTAGAATACGAGTGTCTTCTTCTCCGAGCATGATGTCGAAAAGGATGATGAAAAGTGATACGGTGAAAATAATCTTGGAAGGAAATGCAAAGATAAAGTAGAGTATATACGAGAGGACTCGTAAGTGTAAGCTTAGTTATAGACTAGGCTAAAAGGCATTCTAATAACCTAATTCCCTATAACCATGGCTCTGATACCAATCTGTAACACCCCGACCGATGGCGGAAACATCGGGATGTCACGTAGTGACGATTGTTCAATAGCTCATGGTACTAAAATGTAACTTGATACATTGATTAAATAGTTAATACATGAAAGGAAATACGAGAGATACAAAGGTTCTAGAACAAAACAAGTAAGCTTGAAAATACAATGAAAACAAAGTCCAAACTACTAGTCCAAAGCTTAGAAAAATACGTCTCAAAGATAACCTGAAACATGTACGAAAATGGTATATGTCAATACAAAAATGTATTGGTGAGCATACCCTGTTTTTGAAAACATATAGAAAAGTTGTCCGCAATATATGTGCTATGATAATGTAGTATGTAAAAGGGTCAATGTAACGCCCCGCTTTTCCTGAATAATATAATAATAACTTTATTATTTATTTATTCGTAAAACGATTCGTTAATTCGTTAACAATATTATCTCATTAACAAGAAATACATTCTTATTTCATTTATAAATTTAATTAGCTAAATTCGCCAAATAACGGGTTGTAAGCAATAATATACTAGCAACCGACACTTATCCTTGTAAATTTCTAACCGCGACTAAAAATATGTAGTCCAACCACTCGTTTGAAGTCGGTTTATATAAATAAAATACGGGATACAAATGTTTAGATGACTAAACGAATATAAATAATAAACGAGACCGAGTCAGTAACTGGCTCGTACACGTGGTTGACACCCACCTAACTTAACCTAGTTCACAACAAAACCCTATCTATATAAACAAACATCTTATCTCCTTGCTCTTTCATATCTCCCTACTCTCTCTCGCACAAGGCACAGCCGCCGCCGCCGCCGACCACCATCAACCACCACACCCAAGCTTCCATAGGCCCTTACTCTCCTCCTCCTTCTCTGTATAGTCCGGTGACCGGACATGGGCTCCGATTGAACCCGCCAGCCACCAACAACCACCTACAACATCCAACCCCTCTCATCTCCTCCTTTCAAGACCCACCATCTGAGCCCCACAAACATTGAAACCAAGCTCCTCCCCTCGTCCTTGTAGCAGCGTCGCCCTAGAACACACTACATGACGGCGCCGCCGTCGACAACAACAACAACAATGTTCAGGTTATCGTGGTGGTTTCCGGGAAGCTACAGTAACAGCGAGCAAGGGTGGTAGTCTTTGTTTGGTTGCCGAGGCGGGTGAGGATACAGACCCGATGGTGCAGCTAGGCGGTAAGATTTGTTCTTTTGTTGCCTAGATTCTTTTCTATTCGTATCATGTTGGTTTTGTTCCGATTGTTTCTTTTTTTTATCGTGATGGGTCAGATTCTGAATCGACATGGTGGTTGTCCGATTACTTATGGTTGCGGATTGAGTTTTGGGGCTGCACTTAACACTGGTTGACCAGGTCAACCTACTGGTTAACTTCAGTCAAGACTCGATTCGGTCAAAGGCTGTTTTAGCTACTATCCTTCTCGGGTCAGTTCTCGAGTCCGGTTATACCCGGTCAACATTGGTCAAGGTCTGGTCAACTCCAGTCAACGGTCAAGCCGGGTCAGACCAGTCAACTCGGTTCGAGGCAAGTACATGTCAGTTTGCGAGACCTTTTACGGAAAGGTATAACGCTTGTCATACCTTTACTTTAATTATTTCGCACTCTATTATAGTTGCATATATTTTTATATCGTAAAAGCAAAAACGAACCGAACCGACTTGTGAACAAAAATACTTCTTTATTAGCTTAGACTAACCACTTGGCGACTAACTTACGCTATGAATATTATTTCTAGAATTATCAAGGCGTCAAACCATATACATATTACTTAACAAATACATAGTTTTCTCGTTCTTTATAGTCTTAATAAATTGAATCTTTTGTCGCGCTTAAAGACTTAGTTAAATTGTTTTACATTTTTGTGAAACTGGACATTGAGTTTTGGGATAAAAATAGACGACTTGAGTTGTCTGGTTACTTACAAAAACAGAGGAAACTCTGCCCAAATTTTTATGGAAAATAAGAAACAAATCGGGTTTTCAAATTTGTAATTACGTGCAAACGAAATTGTGTTTCTATAAATGATACTCTTAACTTCCAACCTCGCATCGTTAAACAAAGAAATATTTATAAATATACACATAGGAACATATGTATATATTATCATATAAAAATATATATATATATATATACACACTATCCAAGATATGAGACGCATTAACATTTGAGTCAAGCCATGTAAATATTATTTCGTTATACAAAATATGTCTTTAACAATAACTTCAAGACGCGACCTTGAATAATATAGTAAAGTATTTATTTTCAATAACTATATGCACACGCATACCTTCGAGCAACTAAACCAAATACAAACGGTTCGTTGAGTTGTACACACTTTAAGACACGTATTAGTCAATACGAGTCTAGGTAGTTGAATAAACTATCTTCAAAACCATGAAACAAAAATCAACTTATTGCATTAGAATTTAAGGCGTCCTTTACTTGTAATAAGACACAAGAGATTCAGTTAATACAACCTGAGGCATTGTTTGCTATCATTTCATAATGCACCCAAAGGTGAGTATTATCTTTTCCCCCTTTTTCATGTTTTACACTTTTGGGGTGACTCATGTATACTATTACTTCACTCACTTAATCATGTTTATCATATATTCACAATCGCAATTCTTGTATGTGTTTTACTTGTTGATTCGCTGATAGCATGTACCTATGACCTTAATCATTAACCCGATGTGGGCCTAGCATAATAATGAATAGTATAAACTACTATGATTTAACATCACCTGTGCCTCTGTTGTATGAGACCTTGTTCATTATTGTGTGTAAACTCATCATGTCGCATATTATTTTGGCGAATACTATACATAATATCCCTTTATTCTTGGATATCATTTATCAAAGGTTTGATTTTGGGTGGCATTTGTACAGCTTGAACATAAAATTGTAGACAGTTTAACACTTGAATTGCGAAACAGTTTTTCTCTATTATACATAACCAAAACAGGATATGCTCACCAATACAATTTTGTGTTGACAGATATTTTATACATGTTTCAGGTTATTTTGAGACGCATTATTTAAGCTTTTGGATTAGTATTTGATTTTGGAATCTTTTGTATTACAGTTTAGATTTTGAGATTTTCGTATTAGAATCACTGTATTAGTTATATTTCATTTCTAATGTAATAAATTATTCAAATCAATGTATCAATATTTACAAGTTAGTCCATGAGCTATTGAACAATCGTCACTACGTGGCATCCCGATGTTTCCGCCATCGGTCGGGGTGTTACAGATTGGTATCAGAGCCATGGTTATAGGGAATTAGGTTATTAGAATGCCTTTTAGCCTAGTCTATAACTAATCTTACACTCACGAGTCCTCTCGTGTGTATTTCTCTTATTTCTTATATTTTCTTACAAGATATTTTCGTTATGATTCTTTCTCGTTATTCTTTCGATATTTTGCTTGGAGAAGAAGACACTCGCATTTCACAAATGAAACGATATCACCAAGTTAGGAGTGATATCCATACCTTCGTGATTAGTTTCACTCCTCTATATGTTATTTATCTTAGGAATATATCTTTGAGATAGGAGTGACATCCACACCTCAAAGAGTATTTCCTTCAAAAAGAAACTTAACCACTAAGCTGGGAGTGATATCCTTAACTTAGTGATTAGTTTCATTCCTCAATTGTTTTCAATTTTGAAATACATCTTTGAGTTAGGAGTGAAATCCACATCTCAAGGATCTATTTCTACATCTCGTTTTAAAGTCTCGCTAAAGGTTTTGAAATTTATTAGTGACGGGGTATGTACAATCGGGAAGGATGACCATTTACTCATAGGTTTAAGTACACTCCCCATAAGTCACTAATAATATTTCACTTTCTTTGGTTAGTCACCAGTTTCGTTAGAAATATTTTCAGTATCACATTCCATTATTGGTATACCTTTCTTTTTGAACTCTTATCATAATTTTCTATAATGAAGTTATTATCTCTTTTGAGTTTTTCCTTATTAATAGCTATCGCTATTAGTGCATTTTTTTCGTTTTCTGTTATTAATTCTTTTGTTTAACATTTGGGTTTTAAATTCCATCATCTGTTGTTTTATATACTCTTTGATCGTTCGCTTTTCATCATCACTACTAAAACTTCTATGCACTATTTTATCGCATTAAAACTTATACTATTTCCTTTATGTTTCGTGATTTTCGTAAAGCATCATTTCTATTGTTCAAAAACATTTTCCTAAGACTCAAATTTTTAAGCTTATTGTTTAACTCTGATCACATATTTTATTCTTGAACGTTGCACAGTTAAACACGAATGTGGTTTCAAACTTATTAATCGTCTTGTTATTATCATCATCTTTACAAATTTACTCGATCGATGTCACAGTATATCTCTAAAATATTCCCTTGTGTCTCTACAATATACCCAACATCATAAATACTTATTTACCCAACACACACCAGTACACTACCCTCTAAAGCGATTACCTTGACAACTGACCCTATGTTGTCATCTCATAAAAACACAAAACCCAATTACCCAACTTTGGAGAAACTTATTCATTAGATGAGCACATCTTATACACACTTGGTGTCTTGAAACATTTAGCGTGCTATGAGCCCAGAGAGATGCCTTAACAACTCTTACAAACAAACTATTTTTCAACGTATAAATTTCGCAACATTGTGGTAATTCAAGGTTTCAAGTTTAATCAAAATGAGTAACACTCGAAATTTCCCAACATTTAATAAATAAGAAAGATTTTTTTCAACTGTAATGGGATTTTAATTTGTAAACAAACTGAATGTTTTAATACAGTAAAATTTTACTTCTCAAAATTCGTCAAGGCATTCGGGACCATATGCAATCTTCTACCTGTCTTACCCATATCTTTCGATCATTATCAAGGAGAGTTAACTCAACCCTTATCAATTCCTTTACTGTGACTCGATCTTCTTTTCAAAGTTTGAAATCTGTTTTCAGAAATGTTATGTAATTATAAGCTTTTTGTGTCATACACGTTGGTTTTTATCATTCATGCAAATTCTTGAAGCTTGGTCTTTTGAAACACATTTGATTTATATGATTTCGTCTTGCATCTTATAAACTTGATTCACATATCCACGAGTCAAATGTAAACCTTCTTGTTTTCATATAACGGATCCAATATATGTTTTCGGGAAAAGAAACTTGCGACTGATAAAATACCTTATAACAATTTTCAACTCGACTTCTCGTAAACACATGAAAGTGTGTACTTCGAAGTCTTTTCATGTGAACCTGTTTTTAATCTAAAACATTCATCGATTTCTGAAAAGTTGTTCTCAAACATTACTACAATTCTTTCAACCATATCATAAAGTTCGAGTAAACTACGTATTTATAAACGAAAAAAAAAAATTCTCTTTACACTTATACACTCTCAGTCGTAACACTTTTGGTTTAACAAAACAATGGAGATATCCTCACCGGAATGTTGCTAAATGCCTTTTATCGTATAGTACATACATGAAAAACTATTAAATTTTAACTCATATGCCAGTAGGCTATACGCCTGTTCTGTGCACTCTCATTTGCAGTAAATTTCATTAATTTATTCTTGCACCATTTTATTTTCAGTTATTCTTACATCACTGATTTGAGCATTGATGCAACACGTTTACTATCCTTTTGTGCAATTGTGCAATTTACTCTATTATATTGTTCTTTCGAATCAAAATTTTATACTATACTTATATACATACATGAACATGTATTTTGTATGCATATATTTCCTGTTTTGAGCAAGACCCTGTTATACTTTTTCATTATTTTGTTCATCATCATGGTCAATGAACACACTAGCTGATAGCTCGCATGAGGTCTAAGCCAGTGCCCACGTACGACTCGGATCAGAGTATTCCTCTAACCCGAGGGGAACGGTGTAATCCTCAGAGTTCATCAATATGAGTGTTTAGAGCCCAACGATGTGAACAGAAATTTGCCGGTTAAGGGTGAACCCGAAATGAGAAGGACCGCTAACCGTGCTTGATACTTATCCTTATTCTTATTACGGTTATTCGGGTGAACCCGAAAGGGGAAGGACCTCTAACCACATTTTATACTTGAGCAGTATCTATTACTTAACACATTCTAGTTGCACGCATTGTTTCTTATATTATTAGTGTCATAGAAAGACATAACACCTTAATGTAAGGTAAATTGGCGATTATGGTCCGGAACGTAATCATGAATTTACAGGTACGTTAAGGTGAGATGAAATTCTATTTAGAGTTGTCGGTAGACGCTCAGTACAAATTCAAAATACCAAAGGTGTGGTGGGTTAGCTGCGGTACACCCTATATACAAACACTAATGGTGTATCGAAGATGTGACTGAGGGTCGGACCAAGGATCAACTCTAGTCAGCCTGTCCAAGTTACAATCAATCACGTTCTAAGTCTAAGTGTAATTAGTCATAGCATTTAAAACACGACTAAAACATTCTCCATTTTACATAAAAGCTTATCACTCAACAAAACTCAACAACACACGCTATAACCCCGACAGTCCACCCTCCCATAAGTTCGCAACCGTACTTAACAGTCATTTGTAAATAAATTTCGAGGACGAAATTTTCTAAAGTAGGGGAGACTGTAACGCCCCGCTTTTCCTGAATAATATAATAATAACTTTATTATTTATTTATTCGTAAAACGATTCGTTAATTCGTTAACAATATTATCTCATTAACACGAAATACATTCTTATTTCATTTATAAATTTAATTAGCTAAATTCGCCAAATAACGGGTTGTAAGCAATAATATACTAGCAACCGACACTTATCCTTGTAAATTTCTAACCGCGACTAAAAATATGTAGTCCAACCACTCGTTTGAAGTCGGTTTATATAAATAAAATACGGGATACAAATGTTTAGATGACTAAACGAATATAAATAATAAACGAGACCGAGTCAGTAACTGGCTCGTACACGTGGTTGACACCCACCTAACTTAACCTAGTTCACAACAAAACCCTATCTATATAAACAAACATCTTATCTCCTTGCTCTTTCATATCTCCCTACTCTCTCTCGCACAAGGCACAGCCGCCGCCGCCGCCGACCACCATCAACCACCACACCCAAGCTTCCATAGGCCCTTACTCTCCTCCTCCTTCTCTGTATAGTCCGGTGACCGGACATGGGCTCCGATTGAACCCGCCAGCCACCAACAACCACCTACAACATCCAACCCCTCTCATCTCCTCCTTTCAAGACCCACCATCTGAGCCCCACAAACATTGAAACCAAGCTCCTCCCCTCGTCCTTGTAGCAGCGTCGCCCTAGAACACACTACATGACGGCGCCGCCGTCGACAACAACAACAACAATGTTCAGGTTATCGTGGTGGTTTCCGGGAAGCTACAGTAACAGCGAGCAAGGGTGGTAGTCTTTGTTTGGTTGCCGAGGCGGGTGAGGATACAGACCCGATGGTGCAGCTAGGCGGTAAGATTTGTTCTTTTGTTGCCTAGATTCTTTTCTATTCGTATCATGTTGGTTTTGTTCCGATTGTTTCTTTTTTTTATCGTGATGGGTCAGATTCTGAATCGACATGGTGGTTGTCCGATTACTTATGGTTGCGGATTGAGTTTTGGGGCTGCGCTTAACACTGGTTGACCAGGTCAACCTACTGGTTAACTTCAGTCAAGACTCGATTCGGTCAAAGGCTGTTTTAGCTACTATCCTTCTCGGGTCAGTTCTCGAGTCCGGTTATACCCGGTCAACATTGGTCAAGGTCTGGTCAACTCCAGTCAACGGTCAAGCCGGGTCAGACCAGTCAACTCGGTTCGAGGCAAGTACATGTCAGTTTGCGAGACCTTTTACGGAAAGGTATAACGCTTGTCGTACCTTTACTTTAATTATTTCGCACTCTATTATAGTTGCATATATTTTTATATCGTAAAAGCAAAAACGAACCGAACCGACTTGTGAACAAAAATACTTCTTTATTAGCTTAGACTAACCACTTGGCGACTAACTTACGCTATGAATATTATTTCTAGAATTATCAAGGCGTCAAACCATATACATATTACTTAACAAATACATAGTTTTCTCGTTCTTTATAGTCTTAATAAATTGAATCTTTTGTCGCGCTTAAAGACTTAGTTAAATTGTTTTACATTTTTGTGAAACTGGACATTGAGTTTTGGGATAAAAATAGACGACTTGAGTTGTCTGGTTTCTTACAAAAACAGAGGAAACTCTGCCCAAATTTTTATGGAAAATAAGAAACAAATCGGGTTTTCAAATTTGTAATTACGTGCAAACGAAATTGTGTTTCTATAAATGATACTCTTAACTTCCAACCTCGCATCGTTAAACAAAGAAATATTTATAAATATACACATAGGAACATATGTATATATTATCATATAAAAATATATATATATATACACACTATCCAAGATATGAGACGCATTAACATTTGAGTCAAGCCATGTAAATATTATTTCGTTATACAAAATATGTCTTTAACAATAACTTCAAGACGCGACCTTGAATAATATAGTAAAGTATTTATTTTCAATAACTATATGCACACGCATACCTTCGAGCAACTAAACCAAATACAAACGGTTCGTTGAGTTGTACACACTTTAAGACACGTATTAGTCAATATGAGTCTAGGTAGTTGAATAAACTATCTTCAAAACCATGAAACAAAAATCAACTTATTGCATTAGAATTTAAGGCGTCCTTTACTTGTAATAGGACACAAGAGATTCAGTTAATACAACCTGAGGCATTGTTTGCTATCATTTCATAATGCACCCAAAGGTGAGTATTATCTTTTCCCCCTTTTTCATGTTTTACACTTTTGGGGTGACTCATGTATACTATTACTTCACTCACTTAATCATGTTTATCATATATTCACAATCGCAATTCTTGTATGTGTTTTACTTGTTGATTCGCTGATAGCATGTACCTATGACCTTAATCATTAACCCGATGTGGGCCTAGCATAATAATGAATAGTATAAACTACTATGATTTAACATCACCTGTGCCTCTGTTGTATGAGACCTTGTTCATTATTGTGTGTAAACTCATCATGTCGCATATTATTTTGGCGAATACTATACATAATATCCCTTTATTCTTGGATATCATTTATCAAAGGTTTGATTTTGGGTGGCATTTGTACAGCTTGAACATAAAATTGTAGACGGTTTAACACTTGAATTGCGAAACAGTTTTTCTCTATTATACATAACCAAAACAGGATATGCTCACCAATACAATTTTGTGTTGACAGATATTTTATACATGTTTCAGGTTATTTTGAGACGCATTATTTAAGCTTTTGGATTAGTATTTGATTTTGGAATCTTTTGTATTACAGTTTAGATTTTGAGATTTTCGTATTAGAATCACTGTATTAGTTATATTTCATTTCTAATGTAATAAATTATTCAAATCAATGTATCAATATTTACAAGTTAGTCCATGAGCTATTGAACAATCGTCACTACGTGGCATCCCGATGTTTCCGCCATCGGTCGGGGTGTTACAGTCAAAATCAAGCCTCACATCGTTCAATACTCGTTCATACATCGTTCACACATCGTTCAAGAAAAACCATAACAATGACCGAGGACTTAACTCGATCCCGTAAGTCACCAAGGGAAAATAATTCGTAGTACTACTCATTGTTAGGTCCGGCCCAAAGGTTAATGACTTTGACAAATCGATCATACAATTCACACAAACATATCCAGAGCACATTGCTTGTAAATAACATACGTAAGTTTAATAATAATAATTGTACATGAATCACCCCAAAATAGTAAAACAGTAAAAAGGGGAAAGATATACTCACCTTTGCTAAGTTTGCTAAGCGGTGAGTGAAGCAAGGTGATTCCCGAAGATTCAACCTAAGGTTTATGGTATATCGTAAGTGTTTGTACTTAAAGGAGTCTAGGGTTCCTAATCTAAGGCATCTAGGATGTTAAGTCTAGATTTCGGGGTTTTTAAGTTCGATAACGAAATTACGATGCGTCGAGTTGAATAATTAGTTCATAAGTATTGTGTGGTAATAATTTCATAAAGAGTTTTATGTGTATAACTTAGTTTAATATTGCAAAATATTTACCAAGTTACATATTATAAGTAATGATATTGGAAATGATTTTGATAAGTTTAAAACTATAATTATTTATATTTGTTTTATTAAATATAAACAATTATATTTATTAATAAAAGAAGTGCCAAACATGATGAGAAATCTTGAGTTTATAAAGATGATATTTTCTGAGTTTACAAAGTAATAAATTTAACTCGGAAAATATCGGTAATTTATGTATAAAAGTATTAGTTTAATTTGTATTATCAAAATGACATAAATTTGGAATAAAATGTAAAATAGTTGTAAAAATAAAGTTTTCTGTGAAAACTTCATCTTCTGACCTTAAAGGTCTGAAAATAATTTTTATAAAAGTTTTGGTGAATAAAATCTATAGATTATAAATTTTATTGTTTTAAAACTATTTTAATGAATAAAATGAGTTAAATTACAAAAATAGTTTTATAAAAGAATTCTCCTGTGAAAACTTATTACTCTGACTTAAAAAGTCTTGGAATAATTTTTATAAAACTTTCTTTGATGAAAATCTATTTATTATAGATTTTATATGTTTAAAAATTAGTTTATTAACCAAAAATGTAATATAGTATGAAAACAATTTAAAACTGAGTAAAACTGATGTGGGAATGTTTATAATATGTTAAAATATATTTCACCAATTTTCATAATTATATGAGTTAAATTCGAATTTATATGAATTAAATATGATAAATAATACATAAATCCGAAATAATTACTAAACACTTTCTAAAAATAAAAGTTTTTGTAAAACTTATTCTACTGACTTGAAAGGTCTCATAATAAATTTTATAGGATTTTTCTGATGAAAATCTATTTATTATGAATATTATTTGTTTAAAATTAATTTAAAAAATAAAAATGAGATAACCTGTAAAATCATATCAAAACAGAGGGAAAATAGCATGATAATTATCCTAACATAATAAGATACATTTCTGGAAATTTTCATGTTTAAATTCGTTATATTCGATTTTCTATAAATTAAACATGATTAAAGCATATTAAAAATGATTAAAAATACTAAACGGTTTCTAAAAATTCCGAAACTTTTTCTAAAACTCTTAGTCAGTAATATGAACATGTCTACCAAGTTTCATAATTTTTAGATCAGTAATAAGCAAGTTATGGCATTTTAAAGTCCTTAAAACTTTTAAATGTAAAATCCCCAAAATTCCTAGAACACCCTAAACCTTAGATTTTCAATTGGAACCCTTAGAGGCTATGTTTGCTATAACAAATAGAGGGCTTTTGATCTACTGATAATAATGAAATAATTTGTAAAAGGAATTGGAAAAACTCACGGTTTTGATAGCTCAAAAGAAGAAAGAAAACCGAGTTAAAACCCAAAGAATAAGCTTCCAATTCGTCAAGGATATGAGATAATAATCGGGGATTCTTGTGCAGACTTGATATACCAGCTGATATGAATGTGTGTGTGTGTTTAATTGAGTTAATGTAATCGTTTGAGGTACGAATTAGAATGGTTAAGTTTAATGGGTTTTTATAAAAGATTTGAAGAAGTAGGTTGATAATTGGTGTAATAAATGAGGTGTTGGTCTCAATTAGACACAAGGAGCAGACAAGGGTCACGAGAGTCAACTTAGAAACGCGTCTTTAGGTCGCATAGGGGGCGGGATTGGACAAAGCTCGAGATGCCATAAATGCAAGTTTGAAAATCTGCAGACAAGGCTGCCGCGGTACGCGGGAGGATTACATAACCCTCCGCGGTCCGCGGGGGAGAAAGGAAAAAAAATTTTTTTTTTTTTTTAACTTTTTACGGACCGTAAATATTTTTTTTTTTTTTCTGAAGGCTAGAAAAATAAAATGTAACCATCATAAAAATTATAAATTTTTATTTCCTGAAATTTATATAAAAATTTTAAATAATATATGAGGGACCAATTGTGTACATTTATAAAAGAGGAAGGTGACGGATGTCACAACAAAAAACACAATAGATCACGAAACAAAACATAATGAGTCACAAAATATAACATAATGCCAACAAGTATAACACAATTAATGCCGAGGAAAAAAGACAATGAATTGCAGAAATGACATAATGAAGAAAATAAAGAAAAGACATAATGCAACATAAAAAGTTAAAAATCTGAAAAGATGAAAAAACTAAGGACCACTTGAATGAGTTCAATTGGACTTTGTTTGATATCCTTCATACGACATCCTATTTTTCTTTCACTGTGTATTTGATCCTAACCCTTAATACATACACATAGGATTTGTTCAAATGTGAACTTTTGGCCAAATTGAGAACTGAGAGAACCATTTTGGACCATACATTTCTCTAAGGCAAGAAAAAACATTTTTTCTTTGCTTAATCGCAAGTTTTTTTAAAAGAATAATGTTTTTTAATTTTTTTTTCATTTATACATATGTATATATAAGTGTCTAAAACTGCAAAAACTAATGTTCTACATATATGTACATACATATTTTGTAATGTACGTACATGTCAACACCACAATCCTTCTCATACTTCTCACAAATTTTACTCTTTGTACATGAACTTTTACATATATATATATTTGAAAACCCATATTAGTTAAGAAAACTCTAAAAACCCTTAAAAAACACTAGGTTACACAATGTATTTTTTTAAAAACTAAGGCATGTAATGTACATAAAATCTAGTGTTCTACATATATGTACATACCTATTTTGTAATGTACATACATGTCAACATCACAATCCTTCTTATACTTCTCACAAATTTCACCCTTTGTCTATGTACTTATATATATATATATATATATATATATATATATATATTTATATATATATATATATATATATATATATATTTGAAAACCTATGTTACTTAAGAAAACTCTGAAAACCCTAAAAAACACTTGGTTACAAAACAGATTTTTTTAAACTAAGGCATGTAATGTATATAATTTCAAGTGTTTTGAGCAAAAACAAAATGTAAAAAGTGCAAAGTAAGTATTAAAAATAAAAACGAAAAAACTCTAAAATGTAACTGTATTAGTGTACTTTGCCTAGTGATACATTTTTTGCCCATTAAAACACTGCTACAGTTACATTTTTTGGATTTGATTTTTAGTTTTCATAGAAATCTTTGCTCGACGCTTATGACATTTCTTTGGCTCGAAACGCTTGTTTTTACCTATATTACATACCCTATTTTTTTTATAAAATTAAGTTGTGTAACATATTGTTATTGAAGAGTTTTGGGTTTTCTTGACTCAAGTGAGTTTTCTTGTTATTAATTCTATCTCTCTCTCTCTCTCTCTATATATATATATATATATATATACTATTTAAAAAATTATTTTTTATAAATCTATAAAATATATTAAATTATAACAAATAACATATATGATGATGACTGTAGTAATGTTTAAAATATTTAACAATGTAAATATATTATAATATTAATTATATAATATAATATAATTTTTGTACTTTATAGCACATAATTACTAATAATAATAATGTCATCAAAATGCATATCTATAAAGAAAGTTCATTTATGATTTTATATAAGTGCATTTTTATATTATACATTGGGATGGCAAAGAAATTTTGAGCTTAACAGAATATGTTAAACCTAAAGTATTTGGAAGGAATATATCTGAATTTATACAATCAAAACGCGTACGCAAAAACTTTTTAGTTTTGTATGTAATTTCCCTTTTAACTATTTTTATTAATGTTTAATTCAAGTAGCGTCCTTAGATGAAAATGAATACGCTGTCCTATGTATACCCTTAAGGCCTGTTTGGTATGGGATAATGGAATGGACGAAGGAATGAAATGAATGAGATAGGTAGCGTTTGGTATGATGAAATGGAAGGGGGAATGGAATGGACCATTACGGGGTAATGAAAAATAGTGTGTTTGGTTGGTTAAAGAAATGGAATCACCCATTCCACAAGGCATTCCATTCCCTCAAAACCATTCCATCCACCACCCATGTTTTTTTTTCATTCCATCCCTCATTCACCCTTCAATAATAACACCATAACCACCACCCATCACTGCTGCCGCCACCACCCACCACCACCCATCACCGTCGCCCACCACCGCTGCCGCCACCACCCACCACCGCCGTCACCACCCACCATCGCCGCCAACAACCACCACCGTTGTCGCAGCCACCAACCACCGCCACCCACTAACTCCACCCACCCACCACCGCCATCCAACACCACCCACCGTCGCCTCCACTACCTGCCACCATCACTCACCACAATTTCCTTTACCCACCACTACCGTCGCCACCTACCACTATCCACCACCGCCGCCGCCTCTACCCACCACTGCCACTACTCACCATTGTCACCCACCCACCAACACCGCCATCCACCTCCACCCATCGCCACCACCCACCACCATCGTCGTCGCTACCCACTACCACGCTACCGCCACACACCACCACCTACCATCACCTCCACCAACCACCACCCACTACCACCACCACCACCACTACTGCCACTACTCACCATTGTCGCCCATCCACCATAACGGCCATCCACCTGCACCTTCCATCGTTGCCACCACCGTCGTCGCCGACACCCACCATCGCCGCTACCCGCCACATATCACCACCCAACATCACCGCCAGTCACCACCAACCACCACAACCACTCACCACCGATTTTATTCCTTCGTCTTTTCTTGCCTATCCAACAACACAAAGTAATGTTTTGTTTCATTCCCACATGGCAACCAAACAAGACATGGAATGGTAATGATCCATTCCATTACCTTGTCCATTCCATTACCTCATCCATTCCATTCCCCCATCGATTCCATTACCCCATACCAAACAGACCCATAGTGGAATGGACAAGGTAATGGAATGGATCATTACAATTGGGTGTTGCTAAATGCAACCCCCTCTTTATATATTTTTACAGATTGCACCCCCCCCCCCCCTAAAGTTTTCAAATAAATACAATTAAACCTTTTGTTTTCTAATTTTTTAAAACTTGCATTAGGTAACATCCTGAATTTTTCAAAGGATTTATCCACATTAGATAACTTGAATTTTGATATAGAACGAGTTTCATTGTTTTAATCAATTTGTTAAGGACCCGGCTATTCTCACCCCCCTCAAAGAGCCTCGCTTTGGCCAAACAATGGTGGTGGTAGTGGTGGGTGGGTAGGTGGAGGTAGTGGGTGGCGGCGACAACGGTGGTGGGTGGTGACGATGGTGGTGGGTGGTAGCAGCGGCAGCGGTGTGGGTGACAGTGGTGGGTGGTGTAGCAGCGGTGGTGGTGGTGGGTGTGGTGGTAGTGGGTGATAGGTTATGGTATTATTAGTAAAGGGTGAATGATGGATGGAATGAAAAAAACATGGGGGGTTGATGGAATGGTTTTGAGGGAATGGAATGCCTTGTGGAATGAGTGACTCTATTCCTTTATTCAACTAAACACAATATTTTTTAGGGAAAATCACCAATATAGCCTAAGACTTGGTCAACTTACCAAAATAGCCACCTTCCATCTCTTAGGAGAGTCGGCTCACAGGTCCCGAGGCGTCTTCGTGAGACCTTAGTGATGGACCACTAGCTGAGCGACACCTCACCCGTCTCCTCACCCGTCTTTGGAGAGACGGTTCCTGAATCCCGAAACGTCTTTGTGAGGCTTTTAGCCTACACACTTCCCAACTCTCCCCCCCTCTCTCTCTCTGTCTCTCTCTCTCTCCATGAAATCTGTTCCAGAATTAGAGATAGCGGGTCTGGGTCTTTCGAAGATTCTGATACGTATGGTTCCGCTATCTAAGATAGTGGATCCAGCCAACTCATCCTCATCATCGTTGTGTCGTCATCTTCTTTGTCCAGCTCGCGTTCACCCAACGGACACATTCACCTCCACCTTGAAGAATCAAGCTACACTGGAAGAATCAAGCTATTTATTATTCGTTAAAATGGACTAAAGTTTGACTTTTAATAGATTGGTGTCACTGTTTGGTTTCAGGATTTTAATAATATTAATAATAAAAATATGATCACTGTTCGAAGAGACGAATAAGTTCTACATATTCAACCATACGTATCAGAATCACCTCCAACAAAAGAATCAAGCTACACCGGAAGAGAGAGAGAGAGAGAGAGAGACAGAAAGAGGAAAGAGTTGGGAAGTGTATAGGCTAAAGCTTCACAAAGATGTCTCAGGATTCGGGAACCGTCTTTCCAAAGACGGGTGAGGAGACGGGTGAGGTGTCGCTCAGCTAGTGGTCCATCACTGAAGTCTTACGAAGACGCCTCGGGACCTGTGAGCCGACTCTCCCAAAAGATGGGAGGTGGCTATTTTGGTAAGTTGACCAAGTCTTTGGCCAATTTGGTGGTTTTCCCTTCCCTAATTTTTATTACCTCGTAATGGTCCATTCCATTCTCTTCCCCATTCTATCATACCAAACGCTACATTAAAATAAAATTATAGAAAACGATTTCTAATAGGTATTTCAATGTGGTGCCAAACAAATAAATAAATAAATCTGTTTTATATGTATAACAAACTGAACAGTATATTGTAATTATTTAATTTTGAATTTTTGTGTGTGAAATGTAGTTTACGTTTTGAATTTTTGTGTGTTTTTACTTTACTTTATGTGTTGAATAATTAATATCCACTTTAATATTGAAGAAATCTCATAAAAAATACTAAACTTTCCTCTTTTTTTTTATAAAATTGATTCAACAATTTTTTGCATATAAAAAATACTATACTTCGGGTATGTTTGGCAAAACTAGCAGGTGGATGGAAGCTGCTAGCTGTAATTATATTTTGATATTTGGTAGAGTAGCTGGAGATTTTAATAAAATGTATAAAATAACCAAAATAACCATTAACTAAAAGCTTGTATGCATGCTTTTTTTGTATGATAGAATGGGTATTTATGTCATTTATTCTTTAAAAGTTTGTAGCTAATAGAAGTTTTTTCTTAAACGCTAGTACTACCAGCTTTTCATTATAGAGTTTTTTCTCCTAACCTAAAAGCTTCAAGGTCCTTCAATCAAACAAAGTTTTTTATTGAGTAGGAGTTTTTTTCTTAAAAGCTCGAAGCTTTTAAAAGCTCATTGCCAAATATACCCTTTACTAGCTTTTATCCCGGAAGCGTCCCGGGATTGAAATATCTAATATGACATAATAAAATATCTAATATGACAACATAATTAATGACTTGCTAATACAGGATTAATGAATATTATTATTATTTTTATTTATTTTTAAACAAATCTCTGCCATAAGTTATCATATTCAAATATAAAAAAAAACGAATCTCTACCTGGTGTAATTTTTTTCTTTAAAAAAATATCGTATATAAATGATATTAATGTTTAAAAGTTAGAGTAAAGATCAAATACATATAGTTTTTTTGTAAGAACTGTGAGAATCAAAGGGGGTAAAAAAATTATTTTTTTTTTTTTAGAATTTTTTTTCCCATGTGCTTAAACATTCTTTCTAGATGAATAATGCAAAAAAAAAAAATTAAAAAAAAAAATTTTTTTTAGTGTAATTACGTCATTGAGGTAAATACATTAGTTTACACTAGAGTAATTATGTAATTACTCTACACGTAATTACTCTACACCAAATTTTTTTTTTTTTAGTTTTCAATACTATAATACATGTTTAACAATATGGGGAAAAAAAATTTTTAAAAAAATTAAAAAAAATACCCTCCTTTGATTCTCACAGTTCTTACCAAAAAAAGCTATTTGTACCGGATCTTTCCCCTAAAAGTTATAGGAGGAAACATAAGAGAGAAAATTTAATTTTGTTTTTAAATTCTTTTATTTTCCTAAAATAATTCAATAGCTTTTGTTTTTTAATTGGTCCACATAGGTGCCACATGAGATCCTACATGACACTCTTAAGGGAGAGAATGGCCTCTTTAGGTGCCATATAGGATATAAGCATTTGGAATATTAATATATATAGATATAGATGTTTTTTCTTCACAAAAGTGACTCAACAACTTTTTTACACATAAAAAACACTACATTTTTTTTAATTGCTCACAAAAGTCATTTAATAATTTTTCCACATGGTCCATCCACATTTCAATTTGAAACAAATTATGATTTCTTTTTATTTTAAATAACCTAAATCCATAACATTGCTTACGTTCTTTTTTCCCATAAGTGGCATGTGTATTTTTTATCGCTACAAAAGAACTCAAAATGATGGAAGTTATTGAATGGTATTTAGGAATCATACACCCTCTATTTAGGATTCATACATCCTGATTTACATCACACACCAATAGAATGCTGCCACATACTCAGAATGTGATGTCACACCTCCCAAAATGTGATGTCACGTGGTGTATGAAACCTAGAACACTATTGAATAAGAAAGTTCAACTTCAAGTGAGTTACATCAACTAGAAAGCAATTGTTAATGTGTTTTTTTTTAAATTTTTTTTATTGATTAAAAATTGTATGACTATTTAAATTAACGAAACTAATATTATTTTGATTGCAACGAGAGTTTTTTTGTCATGTAATTTGCAAAAAAAGAAAATTTTTGAGTGACTTTTACGATTAAAAAACATAAAGTATGATATTTTATATGTGTAAAAAATTATTGAGTGACTTCCGTAAGAAAATAAAAACACTTAGTTCAATATTATTTATGTATAAAAAAATGTTAAGTGACTTTTGTGAGAAAAAAATTAGAAAAATATAATGTTTTATTTTATATTTCCCATTTAATATTCATTCATGTTTTCACTTATCTTGTAAGAGGTTCATATTTTTTATAAAATTCTTTTGCATGTGGTAATTCCTTGAGATCCATATTCTTTGCCAAACTTGTTTGTTATTAGACGGAGGTAAAACATACAAATTTCCTATCATTTCACATTTCTTTGCCAAACTTTTCGTTATTAGAGGGAGTTAAAACGTACAAATTTCCTTGATGGGCAACCTAATTGGCAACCTAATTAATTTGACCAAAATCCTCAACAAAGAAGTTAAATTATATAATTATATGCTCATCGGGTCAAACAGCACCGTCTTTGAGAACACTAAAAAGAATTTAGGCTTCGGGCGAAAAAAAAGTTGGGCCCAAAATTTTGTAAAAAGTAATGAATTAAAAAAAATGAATATGGTGTTAGATCCAAGGATTAAACTTGAGACCTCTACATTAAATTAGCATGATTTTTTCAACTCCATTAACAAGACTTTAATCTTTAAAACACAAATAAATATCCTAAATATAGAATTTAATATATATATATATATATGTGTGTGTGTGTGTGTATTTTTAAAAAACGTTTGGGCCCATTTGAGGGTCGAACCCTGGGCCGGTGACCACCTGGCCCATAAGGCCAGGTGTCGGCCCTGGGCTTAAGGTGCTGTTTGTTTTTTCTGCAGGAAAAGGTCTGCAGTCTGCGGACCACATCTGCAGACATCTGCAGGAGAAGAGGTGGACCAAAAGTCTGTAGTCTGCAAGAAAAGACTGTTTGTTTGTTAACGTCTGCAGGCTGCTGAAATAAACTTAAATTTAAATAAACTGAGTTTTTACAGCAGTCTGGTGGTAGACGATGGTGGTGGTGGTGGGTGGTGGTGGACCGTGGTGGGTGGTGGGTGGTAGTGGTGGTGGGTGGACGGTGGTAGGTGGTGGTGGACCGTGGTGGTGGTGGTGGGTGGGTGGTGGTGGTGGTGGGTGATGGTGGTGGTGGGTGGTGGTGGTGGGTGGTGGTAGTGGTGGTGGACGGTGGTGGGTGGTGAACGATGGTGGTGGACGATGCTCGGTGGTGGACGGTGGTGGTGGTGGTGGTGGTGGTGGTGGTGGTAGTGGGTGGTGGTGGTGGTGGTGGGTGAGGAGAAGAGAAGAGAAGATGAGAAGACCTTTGAAGACCTTAGAAGACTTTGGTTAAAGTCTGCACCAAGAAGAGGTCAGGAAGAGCTTTTGGAGTGAAATGTCTTCCGAAAAACAAACAGTCTGCCCGCGTCTGCGCGACGCAGACTAAAGAGATCAGAAATGCTTCTGGGAGAAAAACAAACACCACCTAAGTCACTAAGGATGATTATGAGAAACATCAAATGACTTCGTGAATGTGTGTTAATGTACAATCGTTTAATATTATTTGCACATATGTTGTATGAAATGTGTTCTAGTTTGTCTTTAAAAGTGAATTTGTAACGGATCAGAAATAGAGCTGACTCGTGTGCCTGGTTCGGTTTTGGGGCGACTACCTACTCAGTCAAAGCTGTTAAAACTATGATGCAAAAGAATAGAAGTTATGAGGAGTGGTATAAGTTTAAATGGGTCAATTGGATGTCATTAAAGTGCAACGTTTTCGCTTAGAGATCCGAGATGGATCATATCCCGACAACACCTCTTACGTTGACCAGAAGGAATGTTCATGTTGCGGATCAAGTCTGTGTTCTCTGTAATTATGATTTGGAATCATCTTTACATCTTTTTTCGGGATGTGGATTCACACATGGAGTTTGGGCTGCCGTTGGCCGATGATGTGGGCTGAATATGATGTTTGCGTTTCATGTGTGCGATCTATTGGATATGGCTAAGCAATCGACAGAAGATAGAAGAGGTAGGAAGTTGATTCAAGGCATTATCATTGTAACTTTGTGGTTGATATGGGACAGCCGAAACAAGAAGATCTTTAATGACAAGGATCCTAAGGTGCACGAGATTTTGTCGAGTGTCATGTCTCTGTCGTTTTTATAGATTAAGAATAGGAGTAGGTTTAAAAATATTGTATGAAATGATTGGGCTAATTTCCTTTTGTATATGTTGTAAGTGATTGTATGGCGGTCCTCGTTTTGAGGACACGCCCGTTTCTTAATAAAAGTTATAGTTAAAAAAAAAAGACATTTTATAGACTTTTGGCCAATTCGGAGTATATTTATGACTAGACTAGATTTTATCCCGGGAGCGTCCCGAGTTTGAAAAATATAACAATTCTAATAATACTAATACTAATACTAATACTTCTCTTGATTAAGTATACCTATGCATCTTTAGAAGAGTAAAATTCCAATGATAGCATGGCGAATGGGCTGAATTTCAACATCGTAGATAAGAACCTGGTTTAAAAGAAAAAACACGATTAATGAATAACTTGAACAATTTATGTTTTTTTTCCCGTATTAACGAAACCCCGCAAAAAATAGTCGTTTTTTTTCTCCGTTTTTTATATAGCATTATGGTACTCGTTGGAAAGATAATAAAACGCTCGTTAATTTGGTGTAATTTTTTTTCTTTAGAAAATCTCGTATATAAAAGATATTAACGTTTAAAAATTATGAGAGGAAACATAAGAGAGGAAAAAATAAATTTATTTTTAAATTCTTTTTTCCTAAAATAACTCAATTTAATTTTAGTAGATTAGGTTTTATATTATTATTTATTTATTTTTAATTTGTCACATGGCATGACACATGGCACACTTAAGGAGGAGAATGCCTCCTTGAATGTCATGTTATTAAAATTGCTTTCTTTTATTATATATATATATACATATATATATAGATACAACAACAACAACAACAACAACCGTGCCCAGGAAATCCCACAAATAACGACGTTATCAGTAGGGTCTGGGGAGGGTAAGATGTAGGCAAACCTTACCCCTATCTTTAGAGACAGAGAGACTGCTTCCAGAGAGACCCCCAGCTCGAAAAACAAACGCACACTATATATTTATGAATAATTAGGCAAACACAAAAAACACTACTATAAAAAAGTAGTGAAAGCATAAATAATGTCTAACAAACGAAAATCACTCCTATCATTTAGCATTTATGAAAAAAAAGAATCTTACCTTTTTAAACTTCTTGATCTTCAGAACATGATTTTCCAGCCGTTCAAAAAAAAAGAACATGATTTTCCAATAAGTTGACGAATCTTCTTTATATTTTCTATTTTTTCTTCTTAAGTAAAATATTAGTTGGCTTAGTTGAAAATTACTAAGTTTAAATCACGCTTTAGCAAAAATAATAAATAAACTTCCTGATGCTTTCGTGGGTTTAATCCCCGGTCTTTATACCCTTATATGGAGAGGAGAGTGAGATTCTTTGAAATTATAGGAGACGTTACAAACTCCTATTTGGAAACACACTTATCATTGGTGAGTCGTATCGAACCCACTTGCTTTAGGTTATCAATTGTGTATCCGGTCATTTGACTTGGCGTTAAAAAGATAAAATATTAATTAGGAATAATTAATATATATATATATATATATATATATATATATATACTACATATATGCACACACACACCAATTTTTGTTGTATGAAGTCTTCATAGCTTATAACGATGTTCAACTTGAAGCTTCATCTCTCCCATCCATGGCTTTCTCTCCTAATATTACCAATACTTTTCGAAGTTATACACTGCGAAGTCGGCACGGCTAGCTTGTACAACCCACCATACACACGTAAGTTGGTATCCGGCCAGTACATTTTTTTTAATAAATTCAACCTAACATGTTCTATGTATCTCTCGATTATTGTTAATCTGAAAATGGAATACATATCTTTGTATGACAAAACCATAGCTACCGCGTGTTATGGAAGCGATGCTTCGCAATTTCCTTCAAGCAATTTGTTTGCAGCAGCAGGAGAGGGGATATGGGACAACGGTGCGGCTTGTGGGAGACAATATTTGGTGAAGTGTATAAGTGCAGCCATACCGCGAACGTGTATTCCGGGTCAAACGATTGAGGTTAGGATCGTCGATCGGGCACAAACATCGGTTTCCAGGCCAACACGGGCCGGTACCACTATGGTCCTCTCGGATACTGCTTTTAGAACTATCGCAAATCCAATTTCATCCATTAACATTGAGTTTCAAAAGTAAGCTTCCATTTTTTTAGAGTCAACTTTTCAAAAAATTATATATGTGAATAATAGTTTGTTGTTATATTACTAGAAACTGAATTTGTTTATATGGAAACTAGGTTACAACCCTATATATTAAATGGGTTGACTATATGTAACTTTATATACTAAGTAATAAAATTATTATATTTTTAAAAAATACTTATTTTGCAAGGACCGAATAAACCAACCTCTTTACATGGGTTGAATAACTATAATGTAATTGGTTAACACAAACAATCATCAAGATATGTCTCTAAAGAAATTAATAAATTTTGATGTACTATTTTATTATAAATTTAACTATGTTTTTTTTATTTATTATAGGTTATGTATAATACATAAAGTTTGATCAATAAAATATTAAATATGTACTAATTCAAGAAAAAAATAGAATCTTGCATGTCAAAAGATAAATGAGAGAGAAATGAAAAATTATGATTTAGTATCTTTATTTAATATGATAGTGAAATGAAAAAAAAATGTAATTTAACATTGTTAATTAATAGGAGAAAAAAATAAAAAATACAATTTAATATTAATATTTAATTGGAGATATAGATTTTTTTTTTGGAAGGTGTACTTCAGCGGTGAAACCAATCGACAGACAACCCCTCGACCTGAGTTCGAATCACTACCCACGCACCGGTGTCCACTTTGAAGTTATCTCAAACCGTTACAGGGAATTTTTTCGTGGTGTGCAGGATTCGAACTCAAGACCAAGCCCGGGCGGGAACCCTCCGAAAAGGTAAACCCTCCCACCTCTCCCCAGCTGGGCTGGAGGCCATTGGCAATTGGAGATATAGATTAGAGGATTATATGTTAATATATTCATAATTTTAGATATTAGTAATTTAATAATGTTGAAGATAAATTAAATGAGAAAGTGACATGTAACATTAACTACAATCATTTATTAAAACATGAACATTAGACTCTTGGTTGTGGAGGAGTAGCATCATGGATGATGGGCCAATGGCGTGGAGAGGAGCATCATCACCCTTTTATCTTTTTTTTTTCAATTAATAAACCGAAAATTACATTAAAAAACCAAAAACTACAAATAAAAAAAACATTTAAATAAAACTAAAAAAACTAACACTAAAAAAACGAAAACTTAAACAAAAAAAACTACAAATTATATTTTTTGGCGATATTCTCCTTCAAATTGAGCAAGATGGGACGCTCTTCTTCGGTATAGTCGTTGATGTTGGTTGTCATTATTCCCCATTCTTCTAGTTGCACAGCTTTATTTCGGGAACAAATTTTTTCCTCAACTTGCTTTTGCTTCAACCGAAGTTTTTCTTCAACTTCACGACCTTTAGTTTTACCTTCTCTGCTTGCGTTTGACTAAAGGTATGTTTGAACGCTTCCAATTCGGCAACCAAACTGTCCATCTTTGACCCACTCCCACTCCCTGATGCGGATTGTTTTTTTTGCAGCCGCTTGCTTTTTAGCTTTGTCCCTCCCTATGGGTCGTGCCTCCTCTGGAATGTGATCTTCCTTGAACTCTGGGTCGTCGTTTATATTAATTTGACAACAACCGGTCGACACGCATCCCATGCTATAGCTGCCCGACCCTGAAGTTTTGGTTCGTTTGGCACCAGTGCCCATTTGGGAGATGTCTTCAAAGTCATCCACGCACGAACGTGAGGGAAAACTTGCCCATGCTTGTCTTCAAATTTATGCATCGCCTCTTTGAAAATCATTTCCTCGTTCCACCCACTTGGAGGATTGACAAACAACGAATTATAATACTTGATGAAGCGGTTGATTGTAGTTCATTTTCCTCCACTTGGAACTTATCGACTCGAAGTTGCGATATGGAGGTTGCTCCATTATTTCGTGGAATATATTGGTTACTTCAAGATATAAGCTATCTCCCGTTTGATTGTTCCCTACATTTTTTTAATACAACGTATATTATAGCTCTTGAAAAAATAAAAAAAATTGTAACACATATTGTAAGAATTTTTTTACCAACTATGGGATCTTTTGAAGTAGAAATATACGCCTTAGCTAATGCTTCTTTTTCTATTTTCGACCATAGCATTTTTGACGCGGGAGTTTCACGCACTTTAGCCCGACTTTGATTTTTTTCTTTCCCCTTCGAAGATTGGGGTTGCGTTTCGGACATGAACTCTTCCACCTCATCTTCTTCTTCGGGTTCGATTGACGGTTGTCGTTGTGGTTGTTGTGACGGTTGTGGTTGTTGAGACGGTTGGAATGGCGGAGTTTGCAAAAGTTAGGTGAAAGATTGAGGGTTTTGGTGCATTTGCATATGGCCAAATCGTTTAAAAGTAGTGGGGTTTTGGTGCATTGCATTTGGGAATATTGGGTGAAAGGGTTGGGACTTTGTTTGAACCCCGAAAATGTAGCCCAAGTTGGATCGATTGGGATCGTGTAACCCGGTGTCGTGAACGGGTTTGGGTTCGGGTTTTTTTATTACATTATGGTGTTTGATTCGGGTGGTTTTGGTAGGGATCCATGATGATATAAAATAAAAGATTGTATAAAAAAGAGAAGATTGTATAAAGATTGTAGAGGAGATGGTGTACAAATGAGGTACTAGTTTGTGTATTTATAATAATAAAAAAACCTTTTTTTTAAACGGTAATAAGACAATTTACAACAGTCAAATTTTCTTGGAAAACACACAAAAGAGGCCTGTCAAGCTCGGAAAGTGGACGACGATTATGCCTATGCCACCCCTAGGGGGCGGTGTTGCCGTGCCCGTCTTGGCCTTGCCAGCCCAATGCCGGTTCCACACCAAGCAGCCTTACTGTAAAATGTATAATGATAAAACCGACTAACTCATGTTAATAATAAACCGTTAATATCCTAATACAATTAAAAGTAGATGAAGTAATAACTAACCAATAAACTCTCAATTGATAAATGATATATCAAATAATGGGGAAAGATCCGGTACAAATAGCTTTTTTGGTAAGAACTGTGAGAATCAAAGGAGGGTATTTTTTTTTTAAAATTTTTTCCCCATATTGTTAAACATGTATTATAGTATTGAAAACTAAAAAAAAAATAAATAAATAAATTTTTTGTGTAGAGTAATTACGTGTAGAGTAATTACATAATTACTCTAGTGTAAACTAATGTATTTACCTTAATGACGTAATTACACTAAAATTTTTTTTTTAATTTTTTTTTGTATTATTCATCTAGAAAGAATGTTTAAGCACATGGGAAAAAAAAATTCTAAAAAAAAATAATTTTTTTTACCCTCTTTGATCTCACAGTTCTTACAAAAAAACTATATGTATTTGATCTTTACTCATCAAATAATAATATAAACCTGATAAATAAGTAATTGACTAGGTCATATATCACAATTAAATGAGCTCAAGATTGTTTTCCACTTATTTTAGTTCATTCATTACTTTTCAATCTTTTCTTCTTACACATATTTTTCTTATCATAACATATTAACTTATATTTCTTAATTTTTTATTGCTAACTATTTAACATGTCTTGATTCTTTATTGCTAACTATTTAATATGTCATGTATTAATGGTATAATATATGAATTTGTAAATGTAACCTAGCAATTGTAATAAATAATAAGTTTTCCACTAGCAATAATCAAATATGAGATATATAAACCATACACCATACAAACTTTCTTAAAAAGGTGGTAATTAATACTTTTGGAATGATCCGATTCAATATATGTGATGTGCATAAATGGATCACATAACTCAATAATCGGATATGATCCACGTAATATTTAAGTTGATAAAAAAAGTTTGGTGCTTACAATATATGATTTTACTAGCTGATTACCCCGGGAAGGTCCCGGGGTTGAAAAATTTAATATGATTTAATAAAAAATGATAAAAAAAAAAGAAAACTCAAATCACGAAAAGAGTAAATAACTTAAACATAGTCAATATTAGTTAAAAAACATTTATTTAAAAAGTTAAAAAAATAAAAAGCATAAACCATATTAAACATAATACAGTATTAAAAGGATAACCTTCAACATATAATCATTTTCACGTAAATTAAAATATGTTACAATTTGACTTATACTTATATAGATGTAGAATTCATGATGGGGGTTGAAAAATATAACCATTCTAATAATACTAATACTAATAGTAATAATTATTATTCTTGTAATTAAATAAATAAAAAAATAACCTTGCTATAAGGTGACACCATGTGTTGCAGTGTTGGGCGATTCTTTCTCCTAGCTTCTCTTGATGAAGTATACCTATCCATCTTTAGAAGAGTAAAATTCCAATGATAACATGGCGATTGGGCTGAATTTCAACATTGTAGATAAAAACCTGGTTTAAAAGAAAAAACATGATTAATGAATAACCTGAACACTTTGTGTTTTTTTCTGTATGAATATAACCCCACAAAAAATAGTCGTTTTTTCCGTTTTTTATATAGCACTATGGTACTCGTTGGAAAGATAATAAAACGCTCGTTAATTTGGTGTAATTTTTTGATTTAAAAAATCTCGAATATAAAAGATATTTATGTTTAAAAATTATGGGAGGAAGATAAAAGAGAAAAATTTAAATTTGTTTTTAAATTCTTTTTTCCTAAAATAACTCAATTTAATTTTAGTAATTGAGAATTGAGAGATAGAGAGATAAATTTAGAAAAATACTCAAAAACACAAAAAACACTCAATTATTAAGCCACGTGGCACTCTCAAGGGGAGGTTGAGGCATCCATTGCACGCCACGTCAGCATATACGTTTTCTTTTATATATATAGATAGATAATGGCGCACAAAAAATATTCTGTGGCCAAACATATATTAAAAATACTAAGAAGAATGAGGTTCTCAGAGACGTCCTTTATGGAAATGAAGATATCGATAAATATGAATCTCAAATAGTATACATTTATTATTCTTATATACCATGATACTGACGTAAGCTCGCACTTTCGCACATTTATCAATAGTCGAACATTTGTGAGTTAGAAATGTAACCAAACGGAATTTGGTCTAGTGTTATCAAGGTGTTGAATAAGGCTTTGCTTTTTTAAATGGTAAGGGATTCAAATCCAATAGGTGACAAAACATTTAGCCGTTCAAAAAAAAAATGTCACAAGTACGACAATATCACATTAATAATCAGGTAGTTCAACCATTCTTTTCTTGAACGATATATAGTTTAATCACTAATGGTTTGGTGGCTCGTTTACAAAAGCAAACCTTTTTCATTAACATCTGCATCTAAAGGTCTCGAGCTTAATTAAGTCGTACGGATAACATGATTAAAGAAATTCACCGTTAAAAAAATATATCTTAACCATCCATATTCATGAATTCTCTTGTTAAAATGTTTTTTAAATAAAACCAGGCTTGGATTTAGGATAACTATATCGGGTTTTGAATATCTGTTGCAAATTTCTAAGGGATGTTCATTTAGTCACACCTACACATATGAAAATCCATAAGAATGTGTTTATATATATGTATTTGTTGTATACAGCTTGATAAAAAAAACATGAAAGGTTTGACAATACCACAAATGAAAGAAAACTTAACACCCTTGTGAATTACGGTTAATCTGTCTGTTGGCCCATGCAAAAAAATTAAAAATAAATTCTTCTTAAAAAATTATTATAATGAAATTCAATGTTTCACATGCAGGGTTTGAATATGGTGGCTGATATTGCGTCCTCCATCGGCAATACTTTTATTCATATGTAATCAATCAACAACTTGCACGCATTTTTTATAACTACTCTAGAATGTTTTCGTATTGAAAAGTCAGACGAGTATTAGTTCACCAGTTTTCTTATTTTCTTGAATTTTTTTTATTTTAATCTGTGTTATCTGTATAAAAATGTCTAATATCTCCGAATCACTCATTAGGGTTGACAACAAGCTTATTTATAACCAGGCTTAAGCCTATTAATTCGGATGGGCCTGTTGACTAATATATCATATAAGACCGTCCCAATAGCTAATAACTCATTATCTTCAAATGTCCAAGCCTGCTACACATCAGCCCGTTTTCTTTAGCCCAGATAGAATCTAGCCATCAGTACACTTCAACAACATTAGTCCAGTCAGCATTCATATTTGTAACATGTAACAAATTTAACCACGTATAAGAAACAACAATAATATGAAGTAATAGAATTGTAATATGAATATTAAGACATTTCAACACCCCCACAATTTTATTACTCATATTACTTAAATGGACCATGTAAGCAAATTCAACTACACACGTGTAGATGCTATTATACCATGAATCCTTTTTTTGTAAATAGATCAACTAACTGACCCTTTTGATTCGTTGCAATATACAGTGCAACAATGTTGTCACCAAATAACGAAATACTTACACCAATTTAGATCTTATTTAGAACATTACACAACTACAAATCTAGTATGTCGTAGTACACATAGCATGATATTCAGCCTTAACAGAAAATCATTAAAATGAAGACTGCCTTTTATTTTCCAAGACATTAGACAGTTACAAAGAAATATGCAGCACCAGTAACCGATTTTATAAATTTTAAGAAAATCTAAACAAGTTGTCAAAAATAAACACAGAACTTATAAACTGAAAAATACCTCAATGTTTCAACTGAAAAAAAAAACTTTTATTTCAAAAACTTAAAAATGAATACAAACAGTCAAGCCAATACAGTAAAACATTCTCACGACAACAATCAATCGATCTGCTGCAAATTCTCTCAAAACGTTAGATTAAACAACTGATCTCTATGACAAAGACCTTACAATCAAGCGAGAAACACCAAAAAAGAAAAATGACATTTTAGTTGAACACTTCTAAATAATGTTCACAAATTAAAAAACGCTTACACATTTCACAAAATATTTATTCAAAAAATATCTTGGAATACTTGCAAGTAAAACAGCGAAGCACTGAACATTTAAATGAATAGTGGACTTTAAATCCTCAACTAACAAGATAAAAGACATGCCAATAGGCGAAAACAACTTTCTTGTAAATTTTATAAAGAAAATGACCAGAAAAGACTTTTTGATTAAACAACTAAATCACGTGATTCAACAACAATGTTAGAACATCTGAAACATTTGAATCTTCCGATCCAATAACATTAACATTGTTATTTCAGACAAACTAAAAAGTCACACGACTTTACAAACTTAGTACCAAATCGACAATACTTGTAACTTAGAGACTAATTTGAACCATGTAAAATCTTTTACCACTTTAGAAATAAATTGATCACATGTTTCAATAAGAATATCACAAACATATTTGATTAGACAAAAGTTACACAACCTTTGACAAACAAAACACAAAATTAAAAAAAACAGGTCTGATAACAATGCAAACACCAGACTCTAAGATGCAGCTAAATAGATTCCGACTAAACACAAAATCATACGATTTGAAAAAAAGGAACATACTCGTTACATAAGAGACTGAATCCAAGGCCATCAAAACATTCAAGAACATTAATCTTGCCAATATAGTTTGTTAAAAACCACTTGAACTACAGGACTCAACAAACCATACAAAGACGGTGAACCAAATATTTTAACAACTGAAAATCAACCTTTAGAACATAGGCAGAAACCTAAAATGAAACTGCTTACAAAGACTCTATAGGCAACACAAAACCATCAAGATACGAGTTTGTATGACAAAAACCCATCAAGATACGATTAAAACCAATATTAAAAAATAGTAATCTCATGATTCACAACATGTAAACACAGTTACAGCCGAAACAATATCGGATAAACATTCAATATCAGAATAAAATCTTCCACATAGAAGAACACACAAAAGACTGCAACAACAACAAGAATAATCTTTTAGAACATATACAGAAACCAACCGGAACTGCTTACTATCTTCTCTAACCTCTACGGTTCAAGTCATGAACAAGTCAATAGACAATAACACTAACATGATCTAACGGATTACTTAAACCTACAACATGTAGTTTTCTATTCAAGAATCCTAGATCTAGTGCCAAAACCAGAGACTACAAGAGAATAGATAAAACCAAAGAATAACCCAATAGGTTAATCACCATATATTCTCATATGAACAGACTAGAACACCTTTGATACTATGCACAAATTCAAATAAAAGTGCAGTACAAAATCCTAATCGTCAATCAACAAAATGAGAGAATAATATGACTCAATTATCTGGATAAAATAGGATTCATGTCACATATCTTGTAAAGAATATAACGACTAATTAGATTAGTTAAAAAAACTTTGATTAAATAAAACAATCCCTTTTTTCCTTACAAGAACACGGATCAACCATAAAAAACAAAAACAAACCTGATAACAAAGAATCACACAACTCTTCATCAGATCACAAAAATACAGCCAAACACAAGTTTTTCTCTAATAAAGGAAAACCACACGGATGCACAATATTAAAGATATAATCTTGACAAACATATTTTGATGAAAAAAAACTTCATCAGCATAGGTCAACAACCAATTAAGAGGAAACAACTCATGACTGCATACAAGCAAAAAAATCTCTGAAATACAAACACTAAGATACAATAGAATCAAACCAAATCGAGAGATAACATGTTTTCATATAACCAACAAGTAACATGACTTGTAAAACTTAGAATAACAGTCTGAATATTTAAATCATATGATTTAAAGACAATAAAAGCCACACAACTTTTAATTAAGAACCACATCTAAAAAAATTGGATTCTTATAAAAAAGAAGACTTTTTTTTTTAGTTTTAAAAGAACATGAACATAATAAAAAACTGACAATGTCTACTTAACAACCTATGAGTTTAACATACACAATAGTCTCATACTAAAGATTCTATAAGTAGAGTACAGATTAGACAAACAGTCAAACACATTGTTAGGATCTGAGTATTGGATTGTTTTGATTAATGATGTAATATGAATGAAATATAAATGGAAGGTGCAGCGGAATAAAGAATAATCAAAACATAGAGAATAATTGTTATCAATCGAAAGCTTTCATTAAAGTTGAAAGATTACAAAGGTACAATTATAACTCCCCCTTAGCCTGATCACTCAGAGTTTGTTTGTCTTAGAGAGAATGACGAGTGACCAATAGAACAGTACAAGTACTGTTCTATTTATAGACAAGTACAAACCTCTGATGATCACATAGCTGACGTCACCTAGAAAGCGACCCCTAACTGACTAACAAACTACAACATCTGATAAACAATAAACTACTGTTACATTGAAACTACTGAATGGAAACTCTGTTAAGCTATAAACTCTGATGTCTTCTTAACAACTGTTGAACCAAAGTGCTGTTGGTTCAACAGTCCTTTGTTCTTCAGATCTTGATCAGCACTTGTTCTTTATCAGACTTTTGCTCTTCAGACTTTCTTCATCAGACCTTTCATCAGCAGCAGTTGTCTTGTATCAGTTGTTTAAGCATCAGCAGTTTGGAGTCAGCAGTTCTTTGGAGGAAGCTTTCTTGTAAACTCTGATATTTATTCTGGATCAACACTTAGTATATTTTGGCTTTCAATCATCTGTTCTTCTCCAGGTCAGCAGACCCAACAATCTCCCCCTAGAACAGATGATGCCAAAACTCTGCTTTATTCTTGATCTTTATTCCTCATCAGACTTTCTCTAATTTGCCCTTTTAATTGCAATTCAAAGTGCAGAGAGAAGAGGTCTTCAACATCTCTATCCAGTGTCAAATTCAGAAGTGACTGGAGATCTTCAGCACTTAGGCCAGGTGCCTCATCCATGCTCAACTTCTGAACACTACCATCTGATCTGAGCAATGTCAATTCATGGGTCTCTTTATCAGACTTCCATTTTAGAATTTTAGAATCAGAGGAGTGACTGGGATGCATCTTTATTTTGGATGAGTTGGGAGATGAAGGCCTGCCAATGAGTTGTCTGAACTCCTCTGTGACAGGATCAGAGAAGAATCTAAGTTGGTTTAAGAGACCCTCTTTTACATAAGTTTCATTGAACTTCCTTGTGTCTTCTTCAGACATTTCCTTCTGCTTCTTGTATTGCCTTTGAGCAGCAATAGAAAGATCAGAGGTTGCAAGCAAGCTATCTAATGTAAAGGCCTGAGAGGGTTTCTTGGGAGCATCATCATACACTGGTTTTCTTGGAAGATCAGGATTGGTCTTTCTTTCTTGTTCAAGCTTTTTATAGGTCTCAATTAGCCTGATCTCTGACCATCTGGCAACAGATTTCATCTCTCCATACTTAGCAGCTACAAGCTCTTGTCTCATTCTTCTGAATTTCAAGGCTCTAGCTTCATCTCTCCCCTTTTTGAAATCAGGAGCAGAGACCTTAGTAGGAGGATTCTTGGCCATGTTCTCTATTCTGATTAGTTCTTCTCTTAGAGCATGTGTGGTCCAGCCTGTGAATTGATTCTTTGTTGCTTTATAGGGCTTGGATGCCAAGATCTGTTCCAGTAGTGAATCCCTTACTTCCATCTCCAAGTGTCTGCTGAGAGGCATGGTTGACATGGAGTTGCTCAGGGTCTTAGCATAGTCTTCAATCCTTCTGAGTTTGCTAAGCTCTGCTGAATGGATGCCCTGAGCAGTCCTGTCATCCTTCCCTTTGCACTTCTCTTTGATGACAGCATCAGCCTGTTCACCCTTGTATTTGAGATATGTGTCTATGTTGAGTGGAACAGGGAAGCCTTTAAGAGATGGGAAGGATCTTTCTGATGGCTGATCAGTATTATAGAAGGATTGAAGTTCCCCCTTGATTAAATCTAACTCAAGGGGATACTTCTCAGCCAATGGGGTGATGGTTGGTGGTGGTCTGTGTGATCTGAATTGATCAGTGTGTGGTGAGTAAGATGAGAGTGGAATGGCATTGACTGGTGTGGATGAGATTGGGGTGTTAGGTGGTGTGTTGTGGATGTTTTCATCTTGTATAACAAAGATGGATTTCCTTTTTCTGCTATACAAGATTTTGGGTGAAGGTGAGGATGTAGCAGTGGATTGAGAAACATCTGTTGGTCCTTTTGTGGAACCAGCAGTTGTTTGGGTTTTAGGTTGTGTTGAAGTAGGTTTGGCAGTGGTGTGTGTTGGAGTAGGTTTGGAAGTTGGTTGAGTTGTGGTTGGTTTGGTGACTGGTTTGGGTTGTGCAGATGTTTTAGCAGTGGTTTTAGTTTCAGTTGTTTTAGGTGCAGTGGTTTGGGTAACAGAGGTTGTGGTGGCAGTGGTTTGTGGAGCAGTGGTTGTGGTAACAGGTGTTTGTACAACAGGAGTTTCAGCAGTTAATTTGGAAGGTGGTTTTCTAGTGTGTTTGGCTGGCATTTTCCTTCTCTTTGAAGTGCCCACATCTTCCACTTCCTGTTGCTGTTCCTTTTTCAGTTGTACCAACCTCTCTGCCTTTACCTCCAATGTTTCAGCCCTTTTCATTTTGTCTTCAGCAGCCTTTTCAGCTCTTTCATTAGCTGAAGTGTCAACTTCTTTTGCCTTTGATGCTGGAGCTGGTTCAGAGACAGGGAACTGAACCTTTGGTTGTTGTGTTTGTGGAGCTGATTTGGGTGACCCTGGTTTGTCAGCAGTTGGCTTCTTCCCCTTTTGTGTTTTGAGTTTTGGTAGCCTATCTCTGCCACTCTCCCCCTTTTTGGCATCATCAGCAGTGAATTCATCATCATCTTCATCTCTGAGAATTGTGGTAGGGGCAGAGCCAGTGGTCTTCAGCAAGTGGTCTTTGATCACTTTGATATCAGCCTTTGTATCATTGAATCTGGCATCAACCATGTTTCTGATCACAGTCATGTAGGTCTCTTGTGTCTGATCTGCTAATTTTCGATGAGCTATGATGATGGGGGAAACAGATTTCCATAGCTCATTAGCAACATCAGCAGTTGATGGTTGACTCTTTGTAAAGTTATTCAATGTTTCCAAAATTGACTTGACATCAGATTTGATGTCAGCAACAGAGGATTCAAGGTTTTGAACTTTAACCGTCAATTCTTGTAGTTTTGACTCATCACCTAAATTAATAGGATCATCTGAGTCCCTACCAGAGGTAGTTTTAGCTGGTTCAGACCTAGGAGGTGAGTCCATGGAGAAAGAACCTGCTGCCCCTTGGTCTTGGTTCTGGGGACTTCCAACTGTTTTTGGAGACACAATTGTGTCTTCAGCAGTTGTTGCCTTCAAGGAAGTCTTAGCAATGTAACCACTGTCCTGCTGTGAGACAATGGTCTCAACAGCAGTAGTGGCTGCTTCTCTTGAAACCTCATCAGAAGTAACATGTACTTCTGGGAGTATAACCTCCTCATCTGTTTGTGGGATGGCTGATTGATTTTCCTCAGTCCCAGTCACTGGTAGTGGCATACTCTCAGTGATAGGTGATTGAGAGGAACTGGGGTTGTCCTGAGTTTTATCAATAGCCTCAAACAGGGGTTGCATTGTTGGTGGGACATGTGGTGGTGATGTAGGTGGAGTAACAAGCTGATTAGCCCTGGGAGATGGGCTTGTAAACATATGATCAAGTGACTCATATGCCTCAGTTTGAGGTTCCCTTTGGCTTACAACAAGTTCCTTTTGTGAGGAATCTTGAGGAGTTTGCTTGGGTTGAGATATCTCCAACTGTTGTGAGGAAGTAACAACAGTGGTTTCATGTTGCTTTGGTGATGCAACAGGGTTAACTTCTGGTATCTCATCTTCCAGAAGTCCCTTTTTGGTTTTGGTGGTTGTTTTGGTGGATGGACGTTTTCTTTTAGTGGCTGGTGTGGGTTTCACAGCACTGGATGAAGTGCCATGATCACCAGGAGCAGTGGGCTCACCAACAGAGGTTTCAACAACAGTTGTTGTCTTTGTCCTCTTTGGTTGTGTTTTGGAAACTTTTTGAACTTTTTGTGCCTTTTCTTGGGTTGAAGAACCCAGCATTCTAGTAAAAGTTTCATCAGTTAAACTTTTCATTTTAAATGACTCTCCCTTTTGAAAATCCTTTTCAGGTAAAAGCTTTTGTAGAATTACACTTAGAATTCTAGGGTAGAGCAGAAAAGCATTGTTTGAGCCAGATTTTATGGCTTTCACATTTGATACCAAGTCTGAAAACAATCCCTGAGATAGGTTGAAGTCAGAGTCTGACAACATAGCATATCCCAAGTATTGTATCCTCAATGGGATTTCATTGAAGGATGTAGTCTTGGCAGAGGCACAGAGGAGGAGGGTATGGAAGAAAAATTTCATGACTGGTGGGAAAAACTTTTTATATAGTGTGGAACCAGTCATTTGAGCATCATACCCCCTCTCTTGAAACTCAGTGTGAAGCTCTGTTTTTGGAAAAGTTTCCATACCTGACAAGTCGTTCAGTGAGAAGGTAGTGGAGATGATCTCAGGGGTTATGGCGATACTTGTGGCTCCAATTTTTGAAATTATGGACATAGGCTTTTTGTCTTGGTATAAAACCTCAGCAGTTGCCCAAAATTCTTGGAGTGTTTCTAGGTGAATGGGGGCATCAGCAACAAGAATATTTTTATATTTCGAGTTATTGATGATGTCAATGGTGGAATGAAATGGTGTGTTGTCTTCGGTTTTAACCAAATATGGAAGAAAATTGTGAGTGGCTTTTGTTTGAAGTTCCGTTTTAATGGATTTTGATTATGAAAGTAATGATCTTTGATTGAGGGTTATGAGGAAGACGAAAGCGGTTTTTAGTATTTTGAATACAATGAGACAGTAAAACTGCTGTTGAGGGAAAGAACAGGGTTTTATAGGCTCTGGTGAAACCGCTGATGTGGCAAAAACTCTGCTTTTGAGAGCAGACGTGGCAAACATCTGATGGTTGAAACATCTGGTGGCAGACAGCTGTTTTGTTAAACCTCTGTTGCCAACCTCTGTTGTTTAACCAAAAGACTGATGAAAAACAGTTGTTTTATCTGATCAGATGTTTGAAACAGATTTTTCAACCAACAGTGGTTGTTTTACCTGATCAGATGTTTGAAACAGATTTTTCAACTAACAGTGGTTTTAATAAAACAGTGGTTGTTTTATCTGAATCAGTGGTTTTAAAACAGATTTTTCAACCAAAGTGTTATTTTAGCAAAATTTGATTTTCTGAAAACATTTTAATGTTTTTATTGAAAACATTTTTGTTGTTTTTAATCCATGTTTAACATCCCAATTCGAGAGATCAGATTTGTGAAGGTAGATGTGTCTAAAGCTTTTGTCAGCACATCTGCCAACTGATCCTCTGTTGGAACATGGTGCAGAGAAATCAAACCTTTTTCATAGCTATCCCTGACAAAATGATGTCTGATATCTATGTGCTTGGTGGTTGAGTGAGAGACTGGATTTTTGATGATATTTTCAGCAGCTTGGCTATCCAACATGAGTGGAGTCCTAAGTGCAGTTATCCCAAAATCCAGCAGTTGATTCTGAAGCCACATAAGTTGGGCTGTACAGCTTGCAGCAGCAATGTATTCAGCTTCAGCAGTGGATGTTGAAACAGCTGCTTGCTTTTTGCTTTGCCAAGAGACTAAGGCATTCCCTAGAAACTGGCACCCTCCTGATGTGGACTTCCTTGTGGTATGGCAGCCAGCAAAATCACTATCTGAATAACCAGGCTCTTGGTGCTTGTTTGAGTCCATACAAAGCTTTGTTAAGCTTGTAGACATGATCAGGATGGAATGTGTCTTCAAAACCAGGTGGTTGACATACATAGACCTCCTCCTGAATTTTGCCATATAGGAAGGCACACTTGATGTCCATCTGAAACACCTTGATGTTGTGGTTGACAGCAAAGGCTAAGAAGAGTCTGATTGCCTCTAGCCTTGCTACAGGGGCAAAGGTTTCATCATAGTCAATACCCTCTTCTTGTCTGAAGCCTTGAACCACTAACCTGGCTTTGTTCTTGACAACTATACCCCTTTCATCAGTTTTGTTTTTGAAGACCCACTTTGTGCCAATAGGACAGACATCCTTAGGCAGTGGTACAAGTTCCCATACTTGTTGTCTTTTAAACTGAAGGAGTTCTTCTTGCATGGCTTCTACCCAACTGTTGTCTTTTAGTGCCTCTTGGTACTTGACAGGTTGTGTAAGGGATAGAAAACCTGCAAAAAGACAGATGTTTGAAGATTGGCTCCTTGTGAGCACACCTTCTCTGATGTTGCCAATGATTTGATCTGGTGGATGAGCTCTTAGGTAGATTAAATCTCCCTGATATGGTATGATGGCATTTTGTGGTGAAGGACAGAGGTTTGGAGACTCTGTTGACATAACATCTGTTGGCACTTCTGAAGAGGCAACAGATGTTTGAAATGGAGGTGGAGGAATGGGTCCAAGTGGTGTAAGATTGGACTGACTTTTGTCAACAGATGATTGACTCTTGTCAACAGATGATTGAGCAGTGAATTGGCTGGGTGAATCAGTGGTTTGAAGATAAGACTGGCCAACAGTGGCTGACTCAGCTGTGACAGAGTTTTGACAGTTGTTTTGAACTACTGCTTCCTCTGATACATGATAGACTTTGTAGTGGTCTGGAACCACAACATCTATTCTGTAATCTTGTTGTGAAGATTGTGGAGTACCTGCAGGGTTAGTTTTGACAGTAATATCTTCAAATTTGAATTTATCTAAATCAAACAACTCAGCAGGGTTTGCTGGGATTTTTAGAGAAGAAAGTTCATTGAACTTTACATTCAGAGTTTCTTCTATTGTTTTAGTCCTTGTGTTAAACACTTTATAGGCCTTTGCAATAGAAGAATACCCCAGAAAATATCCACAATCCACTTTGGCTGCAAATTTTGAAATGGAATCTTTAAGATTTAAAATGAAACATGGGCAGCCAAAGACTTTGAAAAATGATATCAGTGGTTTGATTTTAAACAGAATTTCATAAGCAGTCTTTTGATGTCTAGGGTTGATTAAAACTCTGTTTTGAACATAACAAGCAGTGTTTACAGCTTCTGCCCAAAAGGACAGAGGTAAACCAGAATCTGCTAGCATTGTTCTTGCAGCCTCAATAAGAGTCCTGTTCTTCCTTTCAACCACCCCATTCTGCTCTGGTGTTCTTGGGATACTGTACTGCCTTACAATCCCTTTTGACACACAGAAATCATCTAACTCCTTATTTTTGAACTCTGTTCCATTGTCACTCCTAAAGACTTTTACTGGCAAGTCATATTGTTTTTCAACTTTGGTAACAAAGTCCTTCAAGATACCTGCAGTCTCATCTTTAGAGTGTAAAAAGTAAGTCCATGTAAACCTAGAAAAATCATCAACTATGACAAGACAAAATCTTTTCCTTCTTAGACTCATGATTTTTACAGGGCCAAACAAGTCCATGTGCAACATTTGTAGACATTGACTGGTTTTGGACTCATCAATGGATTTGTAAGAGCTTTTATGTTGTTTGCCTTTTAAACAGGAAACACAATGCTCATCACACTTGAATTCTTTTGATGGTAAACCTCTGACAAGGTTTTGTTTGGAGAGTGAGTTGATAGTTTGAAGGTTGGTGTGACCAAGTCTCCTATGCCACAATTCTGTCTCTTTTGTAGAGGCAGCTGAGAACAGACAGACATTTGCAGTAGGATTATCCTTCAACATATCAACCACATACACATTGCCACTTCTGTGAGCAACAAGTTGTGCTTTGCTCTCAGCAATGATGGTGTTAATCTTTTCAACAGCCTCTGGGCCAACAATCTTACATGTTTGCTTAGTGAAGAATGACCCAAAGCCCTTGTCACTCATTTGTGATACACTAAGTAGATTAAATTTTAGATTGTCTATTAGATTAACATTTTCAAACTTAAGTCTCCCTGCTTTGACAGTACCAGAACCCAACACTTTACCTTTAGAATCATTACCAAAGGATATATCACCCCCTCCATGAGCAAGAAAGTCCAGAAGAAGGGCTCTACATCCAGTCATGTGCCTGGAGCCTCCACTATCTACATACCATAAACTGTCTAAACAAGCAGAAGCTCCCTGCACATCAGTAAGGATTTTAGTTTTGGTGAGTGTCCAAAGCCAAATTGGCTTTGGATGGGTCCTTAGCTGTCTCAGCCTTAAGTTGTGGAGAATGATCAGTGGTTTGGACTAGCTTTTGAACTAGATTCAACAGCTGCAGTTGACCATTTGCCAGTGCTTGTATGTCAACACTTGGTCCAGCAGATGTTTGATCATTTCCAATCAGTTGTTGAAAACCATGAGGATGTCTGTTCACTTTTGGTTTTGAAGGCCTCTTGGGCTCATCATAAACATGTGGCAGACGATGACAAGTGGGTTGTCCATATCCTCTTGGTAATCTGTTAACAGGTGGAGCATCTGTTACCTGAACCTCTCTGGGAGCAGAGTTTTTGTTCAGACTTTGGGTAACAGATGTTTGGACTGATTCAAAACTCTGTTTGGATTTTCCTTTTGAAGTACTCATCACCTGACTCTCCAGAGTTTTAGCCTTATACTCTTTTATCTTTTCATCAAAATTTTTGAGATATAAGCACTCTTTTGTTTTGTGATTCTTTTTCTTGCAGATTGCACATTCTTTAGATTTTGAATCATTTAAACTTGTTGTTTTGTTGATGTCATATGCTTTTAGAAGAAAACAGTTTTTGGTGACATGGTTCTTCTTTTCACAAAAATCACAAAACAAGTTGTTCTTGGCCTTCCCTTTTTCTTTCTTCTTTTCAACAGATGTTTCATCATCTGTTGGAAGACTTACTAGAGGGATAACCTTGGCCTGTGGTGCCATTTTGCCATCAGAGGTCTTGAAGGTCATTGGTTTGAAATTTTCAAGGACTTCACACTCATCTGACCATGTTGGTTTGAATTGATATTTCTCAATTTCATCAAATGAGGGTGTACCTTCCAACTTTTCAAGAATGATTTTCTTGCCATTGGGTTCAGTAACCTTGATTTCTTGACCTTTTGAGTTTGTAGGGATGACCTCAACCAACTGTGGTTCCTTTTTGTCAGTGGTTTGTGAAATTTGATCAGTGGTTTTAAAACCAAACCCAAATTTCACATGACTTTTAGATTGTTGGTTGACAATCATCTCAAAACCCTTTGATGATTCCACCCATTTCTGACATTCAACTTGGGTGGACTCAAGCTCCTTCTTACAACTATGATATTTTGTTATCATAGTCTGAAGCTGGTCTTTGGTTATGCTTGCTTCATGTTTTAGACTGCTGATTTCAGACTCTTTTTCAGATATTTTTGATTTTAACTCTTTTGTTAATTTTTCAACCTGAATTTCTGAGTCCAAAATTTTCTTTCTAAAGTTTTCATTCACCTCTTTTATCTTAGCAAATGCTACAATACATTTGTCTGAGCACAAGTCATTTAAGATTTGAGGAGATACCTTAGCAGCAGCCATCAAGGCACAGTTACACTGGCAGTCACAGTCATCACTACCCCAGGGGTCTGATAGATTCACAACCTCCACTTCAGATTCTTCAGCTGAAACAATCTCACCAACAACACCATCAGTCACATTTTCAGACATAGACACCACTTCCTCAGAATCAGTCTCTTCAACAATTGTTTCTAGTGCCATGAAACAAAAATCCTTTTCAGTGTTGGCAACTAGGGCAATGTTGTCATCTGTTATCTCATCTGGTAGACTGCTCCAATCAACAAAGCCTTGAGTAAAGAAACTCTGTTGACCTGGTTGACTGGTCTCTGCAGGAGCAGAGGGTGGAGTAACAGTCATTGGCACAGGGGCCTGAGCAACAGGTGTTTGGACATAGTGATACTGAGGAACAGTGGTTTGGACATAATGCACAGGAACAGTGGTTTGGGTCTGTGCAAAGTGAGCAGTGTTTTGCACATTAGGTACATTAGGGATGGTCTGATAAGTGTTGGTCTGTGGTCTTTGATTTGGATAGGTGATCATAGGAACTCCATTTTGACTCCTACACTCCCTAGCAAAATGACCCATTCTATGACACTTGTAACACTTCATCTTTGATTTATCCAACCCAACCTTTGACCCACCATGTAAACCTGGGAACCTCCTGCCAGTTTTCTTATAGAAGTTATTGGTTCTAATACTGAGCAGGGCAACCTGATGTAAGATGTCCATTTCTTCTAGGTCCAAAGGGTCAATGTATTGCAAGTCATTGTACACAAAAGATGTATTATCAGAAGCCTGGATGTCACCACTGGCTGTGAAAGCACAGTTGTTTGGTGATGAGTAAGAATCATTATTGAAACCAGTTGTTATGTCAATGTAATGATCATAACTCTGATCCTTACTACTTCCAGAACCATCATCCTGACCCAACAGTGCAGTATTACCAAATACATAGTCATCTGACACTTTGCCAGAGTCCTGGAGCTTCTTTTTCTGGTTAAGCTCCCTTTCATAAGTCAGGAGCTTACCATGAAGCTGGGTCAGGGTTAGGTCTTTGAATCCGATAGAGTTTCTCATAACAATAGCTATAGTGTCCCATTTGTCCTGAAGTGATCTAAGAAACCTATGATTCAGTGTTGAATTAGGAAAAGTTAGACCAACCAGTTTTAGTTCACTAATTAGACAGTTAAACCTTTCAAACTGTTGTGTTAATGACTCCCCTTTTATGTGACTAAACGTTTCATATTGTTGGTTAAGTATTTCACGGTTGTTTTCAATCACATCATCAGTTCCCCCGAATTGCTCTTTAAGAGCATCCCACAGTTCTTTAGCACTATTGCAGTGCAAGAGACCGGCATAGATATCATTCGGCAGTGCCATGGCTACTATGCTGAAAGCCTTGGCATCTAGCTCGATTTTTTGAAAATCTTGCTCTGAGTAGTTCTCAACACTCTTTGGTACTTGGATCTTTGGATCCTCGGCACTCGGTACCATTGGAACATGTGGTCCAAATACTACCGATTTCCAGCACCCTGTGTTCTGTTGTGCTAACACATGAGCTACACGACGCTGCCAGATGTTGTATTCTGACCTGACAAGCATCGGTGGCTTGTTGTGTGTGCCAGTGTTGTGTGGATCTTGATTAAGTGAAGTCATTCTCTTGGTTTTTCAAAAACAAAGTCTGTTTACTAACTGTTGAAACGAAAATAAACTATTACTCTGTTTTAACCCGACAAACAAACGATATCAATGATTGTGAGCTGATCTGTGTATTAAACTGATTGATTAGATCAGATTTAATTGACCAAGCTCTGATACCAATTGTTAGGATCTGAGTATTGGATTGTTTTGATTAATGATGTAATATGAATGAAATATAAATGGAAGGTGCAGCGGAATAAAGAATAATCAAAACATAGAGAATAATTGTTATCAATCGAAAGCTTTCATTAAAGTTGAAAGATTACAAAGGTACAATTATAACTCCCCCTCAGCCTGATCACTCAGAGTTTGTTTGTCTTAGAGAGAATGACGAGTGACCAATAGAACAGTACAAGTACTGTTCTATTTATAGACAAGTACAAACCTCTGATGATCACATAGCTGACGTCACCTAGAAAGCGACCCCTAACTGACTAACAAACTACAACATCTGATAAACAATAAACTACTGTTACATTGAAACTACTGAATGGAAACTCTGTTAAGCTATAAACTCTGATGTCTTCTTAACAACTGTTGAACCAAAGTGCTGTTGGTTCAACAGTCCTTTGTTCTTCAGATCTTGATCAGCACTTGTTCTTTATCAGACTTTTGCTCTTCAGACTTTCTTCATCAGACCTTTCATCAGCAGCAGTTGTCTTGTATCAGTTGTTTAAGCATCAGCAGTTTGGAGTCAGCAGTTCTTTGGAGGAAGCTTTCTTGTAAACTCTGATATTTATTCTGGATCAACACTTAGTATATTTTGGCTTTCAATCATCTGTTCTTCTCCAGGTCAGCAGACCCAACACACATAAAGCAGCCCAACAATATGAGAATACGAGATCTACGCACAAGAACATCAGTGCTGACCACAAACTCTTGATAGTCTACCAACAAGATAGATAAAAAAAACTTTCTCATCATGCACAACAAAGATTCTATAAGTAGAATACAGATTAGACAAACAGTCAAACACATAAAGCAGCCCAATAACATGGCAAAGTCAGGTTAGAACTATGAATTATACGTCTTATAATCACAATAGTCTAACAGGTTACAAACTCAAGGTATCCAAAAAAAGAAATGAATCATACGGTTTCAGATTTCACACAAGCTCTATCAATATAACTCCACTTATTTTTTACTTGTAAAGCTAATGACATAGTATTTGACCACATTGAATAGTTTATCAGACATTATAGTGAAGTTGCAAGAACCAGAAACATGCAAATACAAAAAATCACTCGCAAATTTTTCCTAATTAATGTTATAGTAACTACAAGTATATGTTATTACTATCACCATTATTTCCAGGATCTACATTGTAACTCATTTAAACAACCAACATAATTATCAAATAAACAGATACAAAACTTTCAAGTCAAATACTATCACAACTAGAAATAACAGGCCAACAGAATTAATGAAATCAAAACCAATCAGACCGGTGAAGCTAAGCCAGGGACTAGTTCAGCGGTTCATCACTCAAAGGTGCCACCGCATACCTTAACTTGGGAGCCACCTAGATCAACTCACTTAGCAACCAACTAAGACTCAATCAATTTTCGGTCCTTCTAACCCGGTACCAGATGTCTAGACAAACAATGCCCAAAAAAACATTAAGAGAGTTTAGAAAGATATCACAGTGGGGGTTGCCCAAGTTAGGGTTCTCCTAGCAATAACTCACAACATGTAACCTTTGCTTAGGGTTACAGAGCTGTGAGACAAAAGGATATGCACTCCAAGCTTTAACAGATAAAACATATACATGATCTTCCCACAATTTTAACCACACAAATGATGTTCCAGATTTGAGCTGCATCGTTTGAACCAAACTTGATCCACCATGAGATTTCTTCAGAACATGAATTACCAGTGGAAGAACAATAGAGCCAATGGGCAATAGACTAGATATATGACTAAAAAATCTATTGTTTTTTTATCAACAGGAATCCGATCTACACAGCTAGACACGATTCAACCAAACCAAAATAGCGAATCGATAGAATCCACATAAAAAACAAGTCTACTTAGAGATTAAACCAGAAGACCGACCCAGGCCAAAAACTTGTTAAAAAACAACATAACATCTTCACAAAACTAGAGCAAAGGTAGATCTTTAACTCAAATAATTAAAAACCAGATCTAAAAAGATAGGATTTGTCAACCAACGTTATTAGGATACAGACCGCTTAACGACTATATCCCCAAACACCTCTATGAAACTCAAATACACAAACAAGTGCAAGAAACTTCACAAGAAACGTAAACAAAGGTGTTAAACTACAAACACAGACTCAGAAAAAAACCTAGATCTATTACAGATCTTCTCAACAACTCGAAAAATATTGAACCCACCAGCCGAACCACAATGGAAGAACCCAAGAATTAGAGACTATGGCTCTCATACTATGTCAAAAACATGATATCAACACATAAAACTTCCACTTATTCTCCTTAATCAAATAAGTTCAAACCCAATACATACAAAGACCCATAAAATACAAGGAAATACCATATCATCCTAAACCAACAGACACTACACTCAAACGATTACAAAACCAGACCTCACACGGCTAAAATAAAACTGAGAATAACAAAAAACAAGACTTATCTGGTTTATACTCAAACCTAGACAAAATCTTTAACCAAGAGGGTCTGAAAGATTGATTAAATAACAAGAACAATAATAGTCTTCCCTGGATCAATATATGAAATAATCCCTAATCGCCTGGAATTAAACGAAAGAAAAAAAAGAGATATTTGGACTTCAATCTCAACAAACATCTGCAGGTTCGCCTTTTAACATAAATGTAGCGATCTTGAAATTGGGATCTTGAACTGAGAGTGAGGTTTTTATTTTTATTTTGATCTGTGTTATCTGTGTAAAGATGTCTAATATCTCCAGATCAAAAACCCTCATTAGGGTTGACAACAACCTTATTTATAACCATCCTTAAGCCTATTAATTCGGATAGGCCTGTTAACTAATATATCATATAAGACCGGTGTTGGGTCTGCTGAACTGGAGAAGAACAGATGATTGAAAAGCCAAAATATTCTATCTTTTGATCCTTGAAAAAAAAAACAGTTGTTATAAAGAAGCTTTCCCCAAAAGACTGTTGACCCTAACAACTGCTGCTTCAAACAACTGTTAAAGACAACTGCTGCTGCTGTAAAGTCTGCTGAACAAACGTCTGATGAATAAAGGTCTGATGAAGAAACAACTGCTGAGCAAGTACTGAAGAACAAAGGTCTGTTAAACCAACAGCACTTTGGTTCAACAGATGATAGAGACCATCAGAGCTTTACTTTACAGTGTTTTGTATTATCAGAGTTTTCAATGTAACAGTAGTTAGAGTTAGCAGATGTTAGAAGTTGTTAGTCAGTTAGAGGTCGCTGTCTTAGGTGACGTCAGCACTGATCATCAGAGGTTTAGTCTAGTCTATAAATAGAACAGTGAATGTACTGTTCTATTCATCACTCGTCATTCTCTAAGACAAACATTCTCCGAGTGATCAGGCTGAGGGGGAGTTTACTTGTACGATTGTAATCTTTCAATTAATGAAAGCATTCGATTAAAAACAATTATTCTCCATGTTTTGATTTATAGTTTATTCCGCTGCACTTTCCATTTATATTTCATTCCATTTGTTTCATACTTATTCAAACAATCAAAACAAACAGAACTCAGATCCTAACAATTGGTATTAGAGCTCGGTCAATTAAATTCGATCTAACCAATCAATTTAATATAAACAGATCAGCTCACAATTATTGATATCGTTTGTTTGTCGGATTAAAAATAGAGTAATAGTTTATTTTCGTTTCAACAGTTAGTAAACAGACTTTGTTTTTGAAAAATCAAGAGAATGACTTCACTCAATCAAGATCCACACAACACTGGCACTAGTAACAAGCCTCCGATGCTTGTCAGGTCAGAATACAACATCTGGCAGCGTCGGGTGGCTCATGTGTTAGCACAACAGAACACAGGGTGCTGGAAATCGGTAGTATTTGGACCACATGTTCCAATGGTACCGAGTGCCGAGGATCCAAAGATCCAAGTACCAAAAAGTGTTGAAAACTACTCAGAGCATGATTTTCAAAAAATCGAGCTAGATGCCAAGGCTTTCAGCATAGTAGCCATGGCACTGCCGAATGATATCTATGCCGGACTCTTGCACTGCAATAGTGCTAAAGAACTGTGGGATGCTCTTAAAGAGCAGTTCGGGGGAACTGAAGATGTGATTGAAAACAACCGTGAAATACTTAACCAACAATATGAAACGTTTAGTCACATAAAAGGGGAGTCGTTAAGACAATAGTTTGAAAGGTTTAATTGTCTGATTAGTGAACTAAAACTGGTTGGTCTAACTTTTCCTAATTCAACACTGAATCATAGGTTTCTTAGATCACTTCAGGACAAATGGGACACTATAGCTATAGTCATGAGAAACTCTATCGGATTCAAAGACCTGACCCTGACCCAGCTTCATGGTAAGCTCCTGACTTATGAAAGGGAGCTTAACCAGAAAAGGAAGCTCCAGGACTCTGGAAAAGTGTCAGATGACTATGTATTTGGGAATACTGCACTTTTGGGCCAAGAGGAGGGTTCTGGAAGTAGTAAGGATCAGAGTTATGATCATTACATTGACATAACCACTGGTTTTAACAATGATTCTTACTCATCACCCAACTATGCTTTTGCAGCTAGTGGTGATATCCAGGCTTCTGATAATTCATCTTTTGTGTACAATGACCTTCAATATATTGACCCTTTGGACTTAGAAGAAATGGACATCTTGCATCAGGTTGCCCTGCTCAGTATTAGAACCAATAATTTCTATAAGAAAACTGGCAGGAGGTACCCAGGTTTACATGGTGGGTCAAAGGTGGGGTTGGATAAATCAAAGATAAAGTGTTACAAGTGTCATAGAATGGGTCACTTTGCTAGGGAATGTAGGAGTCAAAATGGTATACCTATGATTACCTATCCAAACCAAAGGCCACAGACCAACACTTATCAAACCATCCCTGTACCTAATGTGCAAAACACTGCTCACTTTGCACAGACCCAAACCACTATTCCTGTGCACTATGTTCAAACCACTGTTCCTCAGTATCACTATGTCCAAACACCTGTTACTCAAGCACCTGTGCCAATGACTGCTGCTCCACCCTCTGCTCCAGCAGAGACCAGTCAACCAGGTCAACAGAGTTTCTTTACTCAAGGCTTTGTTGATTGGAGCAGTCTACCAGATGAGATAACAGATGATAACATTGCTTTAGTTGCCAATTCTGAAAATAACTTTTGTTTTATGGCACTTGAAACAATTGTTGAAGAGACTGATTCTGAGGGAGTGGTGTCTTTGTCTGAAAATGTGACTGATGGTGTTGTTGGTGAAGTTGTTTCAGCTGAAGAATCTGAAGTGGAGGTTGTGAATCTCTCAGACCCCTGGGTAGTGATGATTGTGATTGCCAGTGTAACTGTGCCTTGATGGCTTCTGCTAAGGTATCTCCTCAAATCTTAAATGACTTATGCTCAGACAAATGTATTGTGGCATTTGCTAAGATAAAAGAGGTGAATGAAAACTTTAGAAAGAAAATTTTGGAAGATGAAATTTAGTTTGAAAAACTCACTAAAGAGTTAAAATAAAAAATAACTGAAAAAGAATCTGAAATCAGCATCTTAAAACATGAAGCAAGCATAACCAAAGACCAGCTTCAGACTATGATAACAAAATATCATAGTTGTAAAAAGGAGCTTGAGTCCACCCAAGTTGAATGTCAGAAATGGGTGGAATCATCAAAAGGTTTTGAGATGATTGTCAACCAACAATCTAAAAGTCATGTGAAATTTGGCTCTGGTTTTCAAGAAACCACTGCTCAAAGTTCACAAACCACTGACAAAAAGGAACCACAGTTGGTTGAAGTCATCCCCACCAATTCAAAAGGTCAAGAAATCAAGGTTACTGAACCCAATGACAAGAAAATCATACTTGAAAAATTGGAAGGTACACCCTCATTTGATGAAATTGAGAAATATCAATTCAAACCAACCTGGTCAGATGAGTGTGAAGTCCTTGAAAACTTTAAACCAATGACCTTCAAAACCCCTGATGGTAAAATGGCACCACAGGCCAAAGTTATCCCTTTGAGAGATCTTCCAACAGATGATCAAACATCTGTTGAAAAGAAGAAAGAAAAAGGGAAAGCCAAAAACAACTTGTTTTGTGATTTTTGTGAAAAGAAGAACCATGTCACCAAAAACTGTTTTCTTCTAAAAGCATATGACATCAACAAAGCAACAAGTTTAAATGATTCTAAAACAAATGAATGTTCAATCTGTAAGAAAAAGAATCACAAAACAAAAGAGTGCCTGTATCTCAAAAATTTTGATGAAAAGATAAAAGAGTACAAGGCTAAAACTCTTGAAAGTCAAGTGGTGAGTTCTTCAAAAGGAAAACCCAAACAGACTTTTGAACCAGTCCAAACAGCTGTTACCAAAGGTCTGAACAAAAACTCTGCTCCCAGAGATGTTCAGGTGACAGATGTTCCACCAGCTAACAGACTACCAAGAGGATATGGACAACCCACTTGTCATCGTCTGCCACATGTTTATGAAGAGCCCAAAAGGCCTTCAAAACCAAAAGTGAACAGACATCCTCATGGTTTTCAGCGTCTGACAGGAAATGATCAAACATCTGTTAGACCAAGTGTTGACATTCAAGCACTGGCAAATGGTCAATTACAGCTGTTGAAACTAGTCCAAAAGCTAGTTCAAACCACTGATCATTCTCCTCAACTTAAGGCTGAGACATCTAAGAACCCATCCAAAGCCAATTTGGCTTTGGACACTCACCAAAACTAAAATCTTTACTAATGTGCAGGGAGCGTCTGCTTGCTTAGATAGTTTATGGTATGTAGATAGTGGAGGCTCCAGGCACATGACTGGATGTAGAGCCCTTCTTCTGGACTTTCTTGCACATGGAGGGGGTGATATATCCTTTGGTAATGATTCTAAAGGTAAAGTGTTGGGTTCTGGAACTGTCAAAGCAGGGAGGCTTAAGTTTGAAAATGTTAATCTGATAGACAATCTAAAATTTAATCTACTTAGTGTGTCTCAAATGAGTGACAAAGGATATGGGTCATTCTTCACTAAGCAAACATGTAAGATTGTTGGCCCAGAGGCTGTTGAAAAGATTAACACCATCATTGCTGAGAGTAAAGCACAAATTGTTGCTCATAGAAGTGGCAATGTGTATGTAGTTGATATGTTGAAGGATAACCCTATGGCTAATGTCTGTCTGTTCTCTGCTGCCTCAACCAAAGAGACAGAATTATGGCATAGGAGGCTTGGTCACACCAACCTTCAAACTATCAACTCTCTCTCCAAACAAAACCTTGTCAGAGGTTTGCCATCAAAAGAATTCAAATGTGATGAGCATTGTGTTTCTTGTTTAAAAGGAAAACAACATAAAAGCTCTTACAAATCAATTGATGAGTCCAAAACTAGTCAGTGTTTACAATTGTTGCACATAGACTTGTTTGGCCTAGTAAAAATCATGAGTCTAAGAAGAAAGAGATTTTGTCTTGTCATAGTTGATGATTTTTCTAGGTTTACATGGACTTACTTTTTACATTCTAAGGATGAGACTGCAGGTATTTTGAAGGACTTTGTCACCAAAGTTGAAAAACAATATGACTTGCCAGTAAAAGTCTTTAGAAGTGACAATGGAACAGAGTTTAAGAATAAGGAGTTGGATGATTTCTATGTGTCAAAAGGGATTGTAAGGCAGTACAGTATCCCAAGAACACCAGAGCAAAATGGGGTGGTTGAGAGAAAGAACAGAACTCTCACTGAAGCTGCAAGAACAATGCTAGCAGATTCTGGTTTGCCACTGTCCTTTTGGGCAGAAGCTGTAAACACTGTTTGCTATGTTCAAAACAGGGTTTCAATCAACCCAAGACATCAAAAGACTGCTTATGAAATTTTGTTCAAAATCAAACCACTGATATCATTTTTCAAAGTCTTTGGCTGCCCATGTTTCATTTTAAATCTTAAAGATTCCATTTCAAAATTTGCAGCCAAAGTAGATTGTGGATATTTTTTGTGGTATTCTTCTACTGCCAAGGCCTATAAAGTGTTTAACACAAGGACCAAGACAATAGAAGAAACTCTGAATGTGAAGTTCAATGAACTTTCATCTTTAAAAATCCCAGCAAACCCTGCTGAGTTATTTGATTTGGATAAATTCAAATTTGAAGATATTACTGTCAAAACTAACCCTGCAGGTACTCCACAGTCTCCACAACAAGACTACAGAATGGATTTTGTGATTCCAGATCACTACAAAGTCTATCCTGTATCCGAGGAAGCAGTAGTTCAAAACAACTGTCAAAACTCTGTCACAGCTGAGTCAGCCACTGTTGGCCAGTCTTATCCCCAAACCACTGATTCACCCATCCTTTCCACTGCCCAATCATCTGTTGACAAAAGTCAGTCCAATCTTACACCACTTGGACCCATTCCTCCACCTCCATTCCAAACATCTGTTGACACTACAAAAGTGCAAACAGATGTTATGTCAACAGCGTCTCCAAACCTCTGTCCTTCACCTCAAAATGCTATCATACCATATCAGGTAGATCTAATCTACCTAAGAGCTCATCCACCAGATCAAATCATTGGCAACATCAGAGAAGGTATGCTCACAAGGAGCCAATCCTCAAATATCTGTCTTTTTGCAGGCTTTCTTTCCCTCACACAACCTGTCAAGTACCAAGAGGCACTAAAAGACAACAGTTGGGTGGAAGCCATGCAAGAAGAGCTCCTTCAGTTCAAAAGACAACAAGTATGGGAACTTGTACCACTGCCTAAGGATGTTTGTCCAATTGGCACAAAGTGGGTCTTCAAAAACAAAACTGATGAAAGGGGTATAGTTGTCAAGAACAAGGCCAGGTTAGTGGTTCAAGGCTTCAGACAAGAAGAAGGAATAGACTATGATGAAACCTTTGCCCCTGTAGCAAGGTTAGAAGCTATCAGACTGTTCCTAGCCTTTGCTGTCAACCACAACATCAAGGTGTATCAGATGGACATCAAATGTGCCTTCCTATATGGCAAAATTCAGGAGGAGGTCTATGTATGTCAACCACCTGGTTTTGAAGACACATTCCATCCTGATCATGTCTACAAGCTTAATAAAGCCTTGTATGGACTGAAACAAGCACCAAGAGCCTGGTATGAAACTCTCTCCACTTTTCTCTTATCCATTGGTTTCACAAGAGGTAAAATTGATAAAACCTTATTTTTAAAATGGAAAGGAAAAGATTTAATGATTGTTCAAATATATGTGGATGATATCATTTTTGGATCCACATGTAACAAAATGTGTGAGGAGTTTAGGGAACTCATGACAGCAGAGTTTGAAATGAGTGCTATGGGTGAACTTCAGTGCTTCCTTGGTCTCCAAGTGAAGCAGCTGCAAAATGGCACATTCATTCATCAAAACAAATATGTGAAGAACTTGTTAACAAAATTTGAGTTGAATGATTGTAAGCCATGTAGTACACCCATGAGCACAGTCAAGCCACTCACTGATGATGACAAGGATGAACTGGTTGATCAAACACACTACAGATGCATGATTGGGTCTTTATTGTACTTAACAGCATCCAGGCCAGACATTATGTTTGCAACCTGTGTTTGTGCAAGATCTCAGGCTTCACCTAGAAAGTCAAACCTTATTGCTGTGAAAAGGATATTCAGATACCTAAAAGGTGCTCCCACACTTGGTATCTGGTATCCTGCTAATGGAAACATTGAGCTTTCAGGTTATTCAGACAGTGACTTTGCTGGCTGCCATACCACAAGGAAGTCCACATCTGGAGGGTGTCAGTTTCTAGGGAATGCCTTAGTCTCCTGGCAAAGCAAAAAGCAAGCAGCTGTTTCAACTTCAACAGCTGAGGCTGAGTACATTGCCGCTGCAAGCTGTACAGCCCAACTCATGTGGCTTCAAAATCAACTACTGGATTTTGGGATAACTGCACTGAGGACTCCACTCATGTTGGATAGCCAAGCTGCTGAAAATATCATCAAGAATCCAGTCTCTCATTCAACCACCAAGCACATAGACATCAGACATCATTTTGTCAGAGATAGCTATGAAAAAGGTTTGATTACTCTACACCATGTTCCAACAGAGGATCAGTTGGCAGATGTGTTGACAAAAGCTTTAGACACATCTACCTTCACAAATCTGATTTCTCGAATTGGTATGTTAAACATGGATTAAAACAACAAAAATGTTTTCAATAAAAACATTAAAATGTTTTCAGAAAATCAAATTTGCTTAAAATAACACTTTTGGTTGAAAAATCTGTTTTAAACCACTGATCAGATAAAACAACCATTGTTTCATTCAAACCACTGTTGGTTGAAACATCTGTTTCAAACATCTGATCAGTTAAACAACTGTTATTCCATCAGTCTTTTGGTTAAACAACAGAGGATGGCAACAGATGTTTACCAAAACAGCTGTATGCCGCCAGATGTTTCAACCACCAGATGTTTGCCACGTCTGCTCTCAAAAGCAGAGTTTTGCCACATCAGCGGTTTCACCAGAGGCTATAAAACCCTGTTTTTCCCCTAAAAGCAGTTTTACTGTCTCATTGTATTCAAAATACCAAAACTGCCTTCGTCTTCCTCAAAACCCTCATTCAAAGTTCAGTACTTTCACACTCGAAATCCATTACAATGGATCTTCAAACAAAAGCCACCCACAATTTCCTTCCATATCTGGTTAAAACAGAAGATAACGTTCCATTTCATTCCACCATTGACATAATCACCAACTCAAAATACAAAAACATCTTAACTGCTGATGCTCCCATCCATTTAGAAACACTCCAAGAATTTTGGGCTAATGCTGAAGTTTTGTTTCAAGACAAAAAGCCTACTTCCATTATTTCAAAAATTGGAGCCACCAGCATCGCCATTACACCTGAACTCATATCCACAACCTTCTCCCTCAATGACATGTCAGGTATGGAATCTTTTCCTAAAACAGAGCTTCACACAGAGTTTCAGGAAAGAGGGTATGATGCACAAATGACTGGATCAACCTTATACAAAAAGTTTTTTCCTCCAGTCATGAAATTTTTCTTCCATACTCTCCTTCTCTGTGCCTTGGCCAAGACCACATCCTTTAATGAAATCCCATTAAGGATTCAATACTTGGGGTATGCTATGTTGTCAGACTCTGACTTCAATCTTTCCCAGGGATTGTTTGTGGACTTGGTTTCAAATGTGAAAGCCATAAAATCTGGCTCAAACAATGCTTTTCTTCTCTACCCAAGAATCTTAAGTGTAATTCTTCAAAAGATTTTACCAGAAAATGATTTCCAAAAGGGAGAGTCTTTTAAAATGAAAAGTTTAACTGATGAAACTTTCACAAGAATGCTGGGTTCTTCAACCCAAGAAAAAGTGTCAAAAGTGTCAAAGGTTTCAAAAACACAAACAAAGAGGACAAAAACAACAACTGTTGTTCAAACCTCTGTTGTTGAGCCTACTGCTCCTGGTGATCATGGCACTTCATCCAGTGCTGTGAAACCCACACCAGCCACCAAAAGAAAACGTCCATCTTCAAAAACCACCTCTACACCCAAAAAGGGACTTCTGGAAGATGAGATACCAGAAGCTAACCCTGTTGCATCACCAAAGCAACTTGAAACCACTGTTGTTACTTCCTCACAACAGTTGGAGATATCTCAACCCAAACAAACTCCTCAAGAATCCTCACAAAAGGATCTTGTTGTAAGCCAAAGGGAACCACATACTGAGGCATATGAGTCACTTGACCATATGTTTACAAGTCCATCTCCCAGGGCTAACTCTCTTCTTACACCACCTACTTCACCACCACATGTTCCACAAACCATGCAACCTCTGTTTGAGGCAATTGACAAAACTCAGGATAATCCCAGTTCCTCTCCTTCACCTGTCACAGAAAGTATACCTCCACAAGTGACTGGGCCTGAGAAAAGTCAATCTGCTAACCCACAAACAGATGAGGAGGTTACACTCCCAGAGTTAAATGTAACTCTTGGTGAGTTTTCAAGTGAAGCAGCCACTACTGATGTAGAGACCATTGTCTCACAACAGGACAGTGGTTACATAGCTAAGACTTCCTTGAAGGCAACAACTGATGAGGCCACAATTGTGTCCCCAAAATCAGTTGGAAGTCCCCAGAACCAAGACCAAGGGGCAACTGGTTCTCATTCCATGGACTCACTGGTTCTCATTCCATGGACTCACCTCCTAGGACTGAACCAGTTAAAACTACCACTGGTAGGAATTCAGATGATCCTATTAACTTAGGTGATGGATTAAAACTACAAGAATTGACGGATAGAGTTCAAATCATTGAAACCTCTGTTGCTGACATCAAAACTGATGTCAAGTAAATATTGGAAACCTTGGGTAACTTTACAAAGAGTCAACCATCCACTGCTGATGTTGCTAATGAGCTATGGAAATCTGTTTCCCCCATCATCATAGCTCACAGAAAATTAGCAGATCAGAGACAAGAGACTTATATGACATTGATCAGAACTATGGTGGATGCCAGATTTAATGACACAAAGGCTGACATCAAAGTGATCAAAGACCATCTGCTGAAGACTACTGGCTTTGCCCCTACCACAATTCTAAGAGATGAAGATGATGATGAATTCACTGCTGATGATGCCAAAAAGGGGGAGAGTGGCAGAGATAGGCTGCCAAAACTGAATCCATTTTGTGCACCACCCTCTCAAAAGGGTAAGCCAACTGCTGACAAACCAGAGTCTACCAAATCAGCACCACAACAACAACAACAACCAAGTGTTCAAACCCCTGCTACTGAACCAGTCAAAACCAGCAAGGCAAAGGAGATTGATACCTCTGCCAATGAAAAGGCTGATAAGGCTGCTGAAGATAAGCTGAAAAGGGCTGACACTTTGGAAGTTAAAGCAGAGAGGTTGATTCAGCTCAAAAAGGAACAACAGCAAGAAGTGGAAGATGTGAGTTCCTCAAAAAGAAAGAAAATGCCAGCAAAACATACAAGGAAACCACCATCTAAACTATCTTCTGAAACCACTGCTGCTGAAACTCTTGTTACCACAACCACTGCCACCAAAACCACTGAAACCACAACCACTGCCACCAAAACACCTGTTCCAACCAAACCAACCACTACACAATCAATAACCAAACCTACCACAACACAACCAAAAACCCAAACATTTGCTGGTTCTACAAAAGGACCAACAGAGGTTAACCAAACCACTGCCTCATCCTCACCCTCACCAAAGATCTTGTACAGCAGAAAAAGGAAATCTACCTTTGTTGTACAAGATGAAAACATTCATACCACACCACCTAACAACCCAATCACACAATCCACACCTGTCCCAGCCATTCCACTCTCATCATACTCACTTCACACTTCACAATTCAGATCACACAGACCACCACCATCCATCACACCATTGGCTGAGAAGTATCCCCTTGAACTTGATTTACTCAAGGGGGAACTTCAATCCTTCTATAATACTGATCAGCCATCAGAAAGATCCTTCCCTTCTCTTAAGAATTTCCCTGTTCCTCCTAACATTGATACATATTTGAAGTACAAGAGTGAACAGGCAGATGCCATCATTAAAGAGAAGTGTAAAGGGAAGGATGACAGGAGTGCTCAGGGCATCCATTCAGCAGAGCTTAGCAAATTGAGAAGGATTGAGGATTTTGCTAAGACCCTGTGCAACTCCATGTCTTCCATGCCTCTCAGCAAAGATATGGAGAAGGAGGTTAGGGATTCTCTTCTAGAACAGATCTTGGCCACCATGCCTTACAAAGCCAACAAGAAACAATTTACAGGCTGGACCACACATGCTCTTAGAGAAGAATTAATCAGGATTGAAAGCATGGCCAAGAATCCTCCATCAAAGGTCTCTGCCCCTGATTTCAGCAAAGGGAGAGATCAAGCTAGAGCTCTCAAGTTCAGAAGAATGAGACAAGAGATAGTAGCTGCTAAATATGGAGAGATGAGATCTGTGGCTAGATGGTCTGAAGTCAGGTTGATTGAAACCTACAAGAAACTAGAAGAGAATAGAAAGACAGACCCTACCCTACCAAGAAAACCTATCTATGATGATGAGCCAAAGAGACCTCTACAGGCCTTTACACTTGACAGCTTACTGGAAACTTCTGATCTTTCTATTGCTGCTAGAAGACAGTTCAAGAAGCAGAAGGAGATGACAGAAGAAGAACAAAAAACAGTTTGCTGACACATTTGTAAAAGAGGGTCTCATGAACCAGATTCGATACTTCTCTAATCCAACCACAGAGAGACTCAGAGAACTCATTGGAAGACCTCCATCTCCCAACTCATCAAAAATAAAGATGCATCACAGCCATTCCTCTGATTCTAAAATTCTAAAATGGAAGTCTAACAAAGACACCCATGAATTGACATTGCTCAGATCAGATGGAAAGATTCAGAAGCTAAGTATGGATGATGCACATGGCCTGTGTGCTGAAGATCTTCAAACATTGCTGAATCTAGAGCTAGAAAGAGATGCTGAAGACCTCTTCTCTTTGAGCTTTGAATTGAAACTTAAGGGCCAAATAAGAGAAAGTCTGATGAGGAATAAAGATCAAGAATAAAGCTGAGTTTTGGCATCATCTGTTCTAGGGGGAGATTGTTGGGTCTGCTGACGTGGAGAAGAACAGATGATTGAAAAGCCAAAATATTCTATGTTTTGATCCTTGAATAAAAACAGTTGTTATTAAGAAGCTTTCCCAAAAAGACTGTTGACCCTAACAACTGCTGCTTCAAACAACTGATAAAGACAACTGCTGCTGCTGTAAAGTCTGCTGAACAAACGTCTGATGAATAAAGGTATGATGAAGAAACAACTGCTAAGCAAGTACTGAAGAACAAAGGTCTGTTGAACCAACAGCACTTTGGTTCAACAGATGATAGAGACCATCAGAGCTTTACTTTACAGTGTTTTGTATTATCAGAGTTTTCAATGTAACAGTAGTTAGAGTTAGCAGATGTTAGAAGTTGTTAGTCAGTTAGAGGTCGCTGTCTTAGGTGACGTCAGCACTGATCATCAGAGGTTTAGTCTAGTCTATAAATAGAACAGTGAATGTACTGTTCTATTCATCACTCGTCATTCTCTAAGACAAACATTCTCTAAGTGATCAGGCTGAGGGGGAGTTTACTTGTACGATTGTAATCTTTCAATTAATGAAAGCATTCGATTAAAAACAATTATTCTCCATGTTTTGATTTATAGTTTATTCCGCTGCACTTTCCATTTATATTTCATTCCATTTGTTTCATACTTATTCAAACAATCAAAACAAACAGAACTCAGATCCTAACAACCGGCCCAATATCTAATTACTCATTATCTTCAAATGTCCAAGCCTGCTACACATCAGCCCGTTTTCTTTAGCCCAGCTAGAATCCAACCATCAGTCCACTTCAACAACATTAATCCAAGTCAGCATCCAAATTTGTAACATGTAACTAATTTAAACATGTATAAGAAACAACAATAATATGAAGTAAGAGAATTATAATATGAATATTATGACATTTCAACAATTACAACTAAAATAAAGAAAATATAAGAAAGATATAGAAGAAGAAAGATTGGCTGAGGATCATGTTTGACACGGGACCCTTAAAACAAGCACTCGAAAAGTACCTTGAATTATTGAAGAAGAGATAACTTAAAGTATTCTGAAAGAAGAAAAGAGAAAGAAGAGTTTAGAGATTTTCAGTGTGTCTCCAACCAAGTTGTCTCCTTGGTTTTATAGTGGAACCAAAAGTCAAAACAGTCATGGGAATTAAAAACGAAAATAAATGTCATTAAACATATTTAATGGTATTTATCATGTTTTTGAATTTTCAAACATAACTATTTGACCAGTCCATTACAAGTCACTGACTCAAAGATCTGATGCTACTGATTGGGAGCTGGGCGACTCCGTGCGCGCGTACCACACCGGCCCGTTGGTGTGACACGAAATTAACGATTTACGTCAGGCAATCTAGGCCCGCGGGTCTGCGCGATACGTAACATTCGTTCTTCATCAGACGCGGATCAGACCCGCAAGTCTTTGAGACAAGTATTTACGTTCTATGTCAGACGCGTAGTAGCACCCGCGTGCTCACATGGAAGCCTCCTCACGTGTACTCGTGCAGACCCGGACGCCACCTGGTCTTCCGCTTGTACTGCGCGCTACACGTTCAGCAATGTCATTCGCCTAGTTTGACCCGTCACTTGGTCTTCACCACCCAAGTTCTGTACCATGCGCACATGGTCAAAAATACTAAAGATGCTCTCAAGCGGCTCGCGGTGATGCGTATGTGCGAAGTGCGCCATCAAAGCGCCACATTGCGCCCATTGCCCACGCCACGTGCGCGTGTGCAAGTACGAGTTAGGGTGCTCTGCACCCTTCACGAGTCCATTAGTGTGTGCTTCGATGAAACAATAAGGAAGGAGTGTTCCCACTTATATACCACTCAAGGTTTTGTCACTCAACCAATGTGGGTGTAGGGTATTGTACTTTGTCTCCTAATGCCCATTTCTTTACAGAAATTATCAAAAACATGCGAATTAAATTCCCCACCTCAATTTGTTCTTAATACTTTAACCACAAATTCACTTTCCTTTTTGAACTTGAGTCTTAAACTCTCTAAATTTTGATAGATGTTGTGTCTGCTGACCTGGAAAAGAACAGAAGATTGAAAGCCAAAATATTCTACTATTCTGATTTGAATAAAACAGTACTTTATACAAGGATCCTCCCAAACGACTGATGACTCTAATTGCTGACACTAAAGTGCTGCTGATTGAAGAAAACAACTGATGATTAAAGTGCTGACAAGGAACAAGACAAAGTGCTGACAAAGACCAAAGGTCTGTTGGAGCCAACAACACTTTGGCTCCAACAGATGTTAAAGACCAACAGAGTTTACCTATCAGCTGTTTGCTTATCAGTGGTTTAATCAATGTAACAATAGTTTAGCCTAGCAGATGTTTTATGTTGTTAAGGTAGTTAGCTGTCACTGTCTAGGTGACGTTAGTCTTAGGTCATCAGTACTTTGGTCTGTCTATAAATAGAACAGTGCCTGTACTGTTCTATTTATCACTCTCACACATTCTCTTACACAGACAAAGTAATTGAGTGATCAGGCTGATGGGGAGAATTGTAATAACTTGTACTCTTATTCACAATCTGTGATGACTAATGAAAAGTACTTGTTTGAAAGAAATTGTTCCATTTGTTAAGATTTATAGTTTATATTCCGCTGCACTTTCCATCTTTAGTATTCATTCATTTACTTCATTTACTTAAACAATCTTAACAAATCAAACTCAGATCCTAACAATTGATATCAGAGCTTGGTCAATTAAATTCGATCTAGTCAATCAATTTAATATAAATAGATCTGCTCAATATTATTGACATCACTTTGTTTGTTGATTGAAAACAGAGTAAAAGTTTATTTTACGTTCAAAGTTTCTTAAACACACTTTGTTTTACAAACAATCAGAGAATGGCTTCTATGCATCAAGATCCACATAACACTGGCACGAGCAACAAGCCACTGATGCTTGTCAGATCTGAATACAATATCTGGCAACGTCGGATGAGCCATGTTCTAGCTCAACAGAACACTGGGTGTTGGAAGTCGGTTGTCTTCGGACCACATGTTCCGATGGTGCCGAGTACCGAAGATCCCAAGGTCCAAGTACGTAAAAGTGTCGAAAACTACTCCGAGCAGGATTTTCAGAAAATTGAGTTAGATGCTAAGGCTTTCAGTATTGTAGCCATGGCTCTACCAAATGATATCTATGCTGGGCTGTTACACTGTAACAGTGCAAAGGCGTTGTGGAATGATTTGAAAGAACAATTTGGTGGGACTGAGGATGTTATTGAAAACAACCAGGAAATTCAGAATCAACAATATGAAACATTCAGTCATGTGATGGGAGAGTCATTAACACAACAATTTGAGAGGTTTAATTGCTTAATAAGTGAACTAAAACTGGTGGGTCTAACTTACCCAAAATCAACTTTGAATCATAGGTTTCCTAGATCAGTACCAGATAAATGGGACACTATTGCAATTGTAATGAGAAACTCAATTGGTTTGAAGGACTTATCTCTGACCCAGCTTCATGGTAAGCTCTTGACTTATGAGAGAGAGCTTAACCAGAAAAAGAAGCTTCAGGATTCTGGAAAAGTGTCTAATGATTATGTTTTTGGTAATACAACACTTTTTGGTCAAGATGAGGTGCCTGGTAGTAGTAAGGATCAGGGTTATGATCATTACATTGATATAACTACTGGTTTTAACACTGATTCTTATTCACCCAACTATGCTTTTGCAGCAAGTGGTGATATCCAGGCATCTGACAACACATCCTTTGTGTATAATGACCTTCATTACATTAACCCTATGGACTTAGAGGAAATGGACATTTTGCATCAATTGGCTCTGCTCAGTATTAGAACTGATAATTTCTATAAGAAAACTGGCAGAAGGTATCCAGGTTTACATGGTGGGTCAAAAGTGGGGTTGGATAAATCTAAGATTAAGTGTTACAAATGTCATAAAATGGGTCATTTTGCTAGGGAATGTAGGAGTCAAAATGGTACACCTATGATTAACTATGCAAACCAAATGCCCCAGACAAACACTTATCAGTTTTCCCAAAATACCCCTGGACCAGATGTGCAAAACACTGCTCACTTTGCAAAGTCCTCATCCACTGTTCCTGTGCATTAAATCCAAACCACTGTTCCCTAGTTTCACTATGTTCAAACCCCTGTTGCTTAGGCACAAGTGCCCATAGTTGCTACTTCATCCTCTGCTCCTGCAAAGACCAGTCAACAAAGCCAACAGAGCTTTTTCACACTAGGTTTTGTTGATTGGAGCAGCTTGCCAGATGAGTTAACAGAAGAAAACATTGCTCTAGTTGCCAAATCTGAAAATGAACCAGGAAACTTCTGTTTCATGGCACTAGAAACAATTGTTGAGGAGGTTGAATATGAGGAAGTGGTGTTTCAGTCTGAAAATGTGACTAATGATGTTGTTGATGAAGTTTTTTCAATTGAAGAATCTGAAGTTGAGGTTGTGAATCTCTCAGACTCATGGGGTACAGATGACTGTGAGTGCAAGTGTAATTGTGCCTTGATGGCTGCCGCTAAGGTATCACCTCAAATCTTGATGACTTATGTTCTGATAAATGTGTCATAGCATTTGCTAAGATTAAAAAGGTGAATGAAAACTTTAGAAAGAAAATTTTAGAGGATGAAATTCAGTTTGAAAAACTCACTAAAGAGTTAAAATCAAAATTAACTGAAAAAAAGAATCTGAAATCAGCAGTTTGAAACATGAAGCAAGTGTAACCAAAGATCAGCTCCAAACTATGATAACTAAATATCAGAGTTGTAAATAGGAGCTTGAGTCCACCCAAGTTGAATGTGCAAAATGGGTGGAATCATCCAGAGGTTTTGAAATGATTGTCAACCAACAAACTAAAAGTCATGTGAAATTTGGCTTAGGTTTCAAAGAAACCACTGATCAAGTTTCTCAAAACAATGAAAAAAAGGAACCACAGTTGGTTGAGATGATTCCAACAAATTCTAAAGGTCAGGAAATCAAAGTCACTGAACCTAATGGTAAGAAAATTATTCTTGAAAAACTTGAGGGTTCACCATCATTTGATGAAATTGAAAAATATCAATTTAAACCAACTTGGTCAGATGAGTGTGATGTTCTTGAAAATTTTCAACCAATGAATTTTAAAACCTCTGATGGGACAAAGGCACCACAGGCTAAGATCATTCCCTTGAAAGATCTTCAACAGATGTTCAAACATTTGTTGAAAAGAAGAAAGAAAAAGGGAAATCCAAAGATAACTTGTTTTGTGATTTTTGTGAAAAGAAGAACCATGTTACTAAAAACTGTTTTCTTCTAAAAGCATATGATATCAACAAAGGAACAAGTGTGTGTGATTCTAAACCAATTTGCTCAATATGTGGTAAAAAGAATCATAAAACCAACGAGTGTCTTTATCTCAAAAATTTTGATATCAAAATACAAGAGTATAAGGCTAAAACTCAGGTGAGTCAAGTGGTTAGTACTTCAAAAGGAAAACCCAAACAGACTTTTACACCAGTCCAAACATCTGTTGTCAAAAGTCTGAATGAAAACTCTGCTCCCAGAGATGTTCAGGTAACATATGCTCCAAACTCTAACAAGTTTCCAAGAGGATATGGACAACCATCTTGTCATCGTCTGCCACATGTTTATGAAGAGCCTCAAAGGCCTTCAAAACCTATAGTGAACAGGCATCCTCATGGTTACCAACATCTGACAGGAAATGGTCAAACATCTGTTGCACCAAGTGTTGATATACAAGCACTGGCAAATGGTCAACAACAGTTGTTGAACTTGGTTCAAAAACTAGTTCAAACCACTGATCATTCTCCTAAGCTTGAGGCTGAAAAGTCTGAGAACCCATCCAAAGCCAATTTGGCTTTGGACACTCACCAAAACTAATTCTTTACGGATGTGCAGGGAGCTTCTGCTTGCTTAGATAGTTTATGGTATGTAGATAATGGAGGCTCCAGGCACATGACTGGATGTAAAGCCCTTCTTCTGGACTTTCTTGCTCATGGAGGGGGTGATATATCCTTTGGTAATGATTCAAAAGGTAAAGTGTTGGGTTCAGGGACTGTTCAGGCTGGGAGACTCAAGTTTGAAAATGTTAATCTAATTGATAATCTTAAGTTTAATCTTCTTAGTGTCTCACAAATGAGTGACAAAGGTTATGGGTCATTCTTCACTAAGAAGACATGTATGATTGTTGGACTAGAAGTGGTTGAAAAGATTAACACTATCATTGTTGAGAGCAAAGCACAACTTGTTGCTCACAGGAGTGGCAATGTGTATGTGGTTGATATGTTGAAGGATAACCCTATGGCAAATGTCTGTCTATTTTCTGCTGCCTCAACCAAAGAGACAGAATTGTGGCATAGGAGATTGGTCATACCAACCTTCAAACTATCAACTCACTCTCCAAACAAAACCTTGTAAGAGGTCTACCACCAAAAGAATTTAAATGTGATGAGCATTGTGTTTCCTGTTTAAAAGGTAAACAGCATAAAAGCTCTTACAAATCCATTGATGAGTCCAAAACAAGTCAATGTCTTCAATTGTTGCATATGGACTTGTTTGGCCCTGTAAAAATCATGAGCCTTAGGATGTCCCTCCCCCTTTATAGAATAGAATAGAATAGAATAGAATGGAATAGAATGAATATATATACTTAGTATTGGTAAAGTTGCTTTTCAACTTTATCAGTTAGATTTCGAGTAAACGTAAAGTTTAAAAATCCTTATATTTAAGTTAATTTATTATTATTTTTTAATCAATAGAAATATGTACATATTCATTTTTGATAAATAAATATATAATTAAAAAAATATAAAGTCACTTCAAAATTCGAGGTACAAGGTAATGATCACTATACAGCTCATCATCCTAAAAAATGTAAATATTTTTTTTATTATTGTAAAACAACTAACGAGGGTTAGAATGTTGAACGAATCTAAATTTCAAAACTTAAATCCTTAACTTTATATTTTTCCAATATATTTAAAAGAAATAGTTATACCTTTAATAATATACATAATTATTATTTACCAGACAACACTATTAATGATCAAGTCCTATTTTAGTCAAATTTTCAACTAATATTTTATAATATGTTTTTGTAATATCATTTTAATAAATAATAACAGTGTGTTTTGCAGAAAATCTTAATTGAACAATACTGGAAAAAAACTATCTACCAATAAAACTCATCATTCCAATTGCATAATATTATTTACAATATGAGAATATAAGTAAACATACAAAATACAAAATACAGCTAAAACACCGCAAAACGAAACATGGTTACAAAAATACAAAATAGAAGTACATTGAACAAAAGCAGAAAGACACCAACTTAGAAGTTATGATCTCCTTGTTGCAATGGGAATATTGAAACCAATAAACTCAAAGAAGACAATCTCTCTGTTACTCGTCTTCTTGGCGCACGAAAATTCCTCATGATGGCCTCCTTTTATTGTATGAATGACGAAAAACATGAATTCCAAGTTTCTAACCAACAGATTGTTGGTAATATATTTTCTTTTAATTGTAAGAATATTTAAAAAATTTGTCGAAATTCATTTGACAGTAATAGCATTATGGATATTGATTCGAGATATGCATATAAACATGAAAAATGAAAGATTGGGAGTTCCTCCCCTTTTAAAGAATAAATAAATATATTCGTAAAGTTGGTTTTCAACTTTATCAGTTACATTTCAAAATCGTAATCATTATTTTTTTTCTTTTTATAACATTTGTTGAAAGTAAAAACAGGATTTGTCACTATAAAGTTACATTTTACAAACCTTTTCAACTACATAAATAAAATCTTAATATATTTGTAATTATTACTTAAAATTTTACATATAAAAAAACTTAACATTACAATAACATTCATATTTTCATTTTTAAAATTTGGTATGATGTTTTATGTTTTTTAGATTATAATAACTGTTGAACTTCTATCATATGTAAATTGGACATGAAAAGGTAATTTTTTTATTCTTTATACGACGAATAAACAAACAACTCCTAAATTTGTTTTTAAACTTTAATAATTCAATTTTAAGTAAATATAAAGTAAACTTCAAAATCGTAATCATTACTTTTGGGCATTTTTATAACTTCTGTTGCAAGCAAAATTTGCTTTTAGTAAAGTTCAAAACCGTAATTATTACTTTTGGGCGTTGTTATAACAACTGTATTGCAAACTTCTGTTTGACATTTTATACCACTTAATAATATTGATCAGATGTTTAGTAAGTGAGAATATTAAAACGATGGAAAGATAAGTCTAAAGAAAAATTAATTACAAAATGCAAGACTTATAAAAGAAGAAATACAAATCTGTAAAAAACTACTTTAATAACAACTGAATTACAATATGTGACTTTACAAAGTACATAAAAATACAAGGAAACATAAAATAACACAACTAAACAACCAAATCCTAGACAATGATCATTCTTGCCATCACACAAAAATAGGTCTTATGTAAACATCATCGACCAACCTCGTCGTTGTCTGGTGGTTTTCACGTACAAACTGAAACCAATAGCTCATGAGTTCGAGCCTGTTGGTGTACAATCTTCAAAAAAAATAAAAAATAAAAAATGTAAATATCATCCAGTTCCAAAATACCTAACGATGGAAAATAGGAACTTGATCTATATATATAATAATGAAATGATACTTTCCTTTGATTGGAAGAATCATTGGATAACATGAATTCCAGAGTGTTTATCAACCAACTGGTTGTAAACTATTTTACTTTGATTGAAAGCATCATTCGAAAAACTTGTGCATAATACTTTGAGGGTAATATCATAATGCATTTTGAATTGACAGATAGAGAGATGTAAAGTGAGAATACTGAAAATGAATATTGGAAATTCATCCCCTTTTATAGGCTGAAGTATAATAAGTATTCGAAAAGTTGGGTTTTCAAGTTTATTAGTTGCATTATCAACAACTATTGAATTTTTAACATATATTAAAATTCAACAAAGGTTAATAATGTCGGATGTACAGATGAACGGTTTGTAAAATACAATTTACAATTTCCATAAGACATATTTTATAGCAATAAAAATTGTTAAAAAATCATCATTGTTAAAAATTGTAATAATTGTTTTTATAAACAACGTATTACGTTTTAGATTATTAGTATTACCATTATACGTAGTAATTATTTAAAACGTCTTAATAATAAAGTTTCATATACAAACCTATTCCAAGTTAAAATGAATAAAATATTTGATAACTTGTGAACAGATGTTGACAAACAACCGTGAATCATTATGATAATCCACTGAAGAATAATATAACCACATTTTTTAAACAGACTTTGTAATGAATATCTAAGGAAATAACTATAAATTTAAATTAAAACAGTGTTTTCAAATTCATAATTAGTAACAGTCGCTGCAACACTAAAAGTCTTTGATGACCAATGCACTAAAAGTCTTTGTTCCTATAACATTAAAAAAAGAAAATATATTTTATAGAAATTAAAATTCTTCAAAAACATCAACATTTATAAGATATGTAATTATAGTTTTGAATAGAAAATATTTCCATGACAAACTTTTTTAAGAAATTATATGAAATATTTACATATAATTCACTTAAATTATTATAACCATCTGTTTGATAATGTTTATCAACAACTATTGAATTGTAAACATATATTAAAATTCAACAAAAGTTAATAATTCCGAAATAACTATAAATTTAAATTAAATTAAATCACGGTTTTCAAATTCATAACAATTACAAAGAGTCCGCACAGCCCTAAAAGTCTTTAATGACCACACATCATATTTTACAGACTGCACCTATTGTCAAATCATACCACAGTAGTTTAAATATCTGATAACTAATTAGTTTACGATAAATATGATATTTCTTAAAAATAACACTTTATTACACGTTATACATCAAGTATGTTTGCATTAATTTGTGTTTAATTTATCTATTATACAAATAACATTAACAAAAAACTAATATTTTTATTTAAATATTATGCTATTACATCAACATCTACTACATTACCAAAAACATACAAAAACAAAAAGATAAAAGACATAACATTCAAAATGAATTTAAAAACTTGAACTTCAAGTCCATAGAAGCCTTAAGTGACTTTACAATATCAGAAATTATTTCTAACTGCTCCTAATCACTTTTCATCACATCGATATGAAACACTATACCACTGTCACGAATTGTTGATGGTGGCAAACACTTCAATTTCCCGACTACTTTAGCTTTTTTTATCAAAAGAGTTTGAAATACGGTTGAAAGTCTACTTCAAGACATCCTTATACAATGTATCTTCATCATATTGCATAAGAAATTGTCTTATTAAATCGACCTTGAAATCCACTACGAGTACTGCTGGTGAAGATGATGATGCCATAACTTGAAAAAGTAATAAAAAATATTCTCGATATACAATATGACTATATAGTAGAATTTTCAGTAAAAGATCTACATATTTATAAGCCCATAGTTCAAATAATAAACAAAAGTTACAATTTCATATTAATTACGAAATTTAATGCTATAAACGCGATAGATGAAAAACTATATTTACATGTGCCAACTGTAAAACGTATACATTTGCAATTTAAACGTCACTCCGTAAAGTGTATAATACGTGTACCATACCGTGTTAAAAGTGATTTTCTATTCACACCATATATATATATATATACACACACACTCAAAAACTGTGTGTAAAGATTAAGCAACACTAACTGTAATTTGTCAAAACTACCATACTGAAAAAAATTATACCAATAAAACTCATCATTCAAATTGCATAATTTTACTTACAATATGAGAATAAACAAACATACAAAATACAAAAAACAGCCGAAACACAACAAACTAAAAAAATGCTTATAAAGATACAAAATAGAAGTGCTCTAACAAAAATCTCCAATATCACAGTAAAAGAGAACTAATACAAACTAACACACCTCATTTATAAGACAAAAAGAAAAATACAAAATACAGCTGAAACACCACAAAACAAAACCAAAAGAAGTTGGGCTCCAAAAAAAAAGAAAACATATACAATAATATGCCTCTAAGTAGCGGAAAAATTAGAGACATATTATTTATATAGAAACCCATCACATTTTAGACAAGCTTCCTTATTATAACAAATCAACTAATATTTTCCTTTGATTGTAAGAGTCTTCCAGCAACACCAATTCCGACTTCATTAGCAACGGGTTATTGCCAATACCTTTTTTTTCAAACCCACAATTTTAGAGAAGACTAAGGGTACATAATTTAAATGAAATAACATTATATACTGAAGGTATAGAGGGCTGGTTTGCTTTTCAATAGTTCAAGTATTACAAGCTTGCAAACTTAAATGAAGAGTTCCTCGCCTTTTATAGACTGTGAAAATAGATATATACGTACGACAATTAATCAATAACTACATTTATTATTACATGACAGACTTTTTTAACCAATCACATAAACTTTAATCATTAAAAAAATAATAATAAAACATTTGATAACTTGTCAACAGATGTTCATAAATAACTGTAATCCAATACAATTATCCACTGAAGGATAATACAACTAGATTTTTAAAACAGACTTTGTAATGAATATCAAACAAAATAACTATGAATTTAAATTACACCAGTCTTTTCAAATTCATAATTAGTAACAGTCGCTACAGTAATAAAAGTCTTTAGTGGACAATGTACACCTGAACTATCTAGATGAAACCTGACAGAAAATACAGCTGCAATTAATGCTAAATGTACTTATTTTTACTATTATTAAAAAACAAAAAAACATTAACATTTTTATTAACAATGTCTAATAATATTTTTTATTATTCACAATCTATTATGTTTTAAATTATTAATATGAATATTATCATTAGTTTCCAACAACTGTGATGAATTACAATTTTCAACTGACTTTTAGGATGATGTAACCAGATTTTGAAAACAGAGTTTGTAAAACCTAACTTGTAATTAATATGTAACGAAATTAGTCTTTTCAACTTCATAATTACAAATAGTGGACACAGCCCTAAAAGTCTTTGATAACTGCTGTGGAGATGAAGGATCTAGATGAAACATAACATAAATTTACACATTATTCTTTTTATATTAATTAAACAATTAAAAGTATTGTACTTACAAATGATTTGAAGCCTTTTATTGTTCCTATAAATTTAAAAAAAGAAAATATATTTTAATTCTTCAAAAATATCAACATTTATAAAATATGTAATTATAGTTTTCAATAGATAATATTTCCATGACAAACTTTTTTAAGAAATGATGTGAAATATTTACATATAATTCACTTATATTATTATAACCATCTGTTTGATAATGTTTATCAATAACTATTGAATTGTAAACGGATATTAAAATTCAACAAAAGTGTTGATGCACTTTCTGTGGACGTCACTGTCCAATAGACTAGGGTTGAGTCTTTGTATTGTGTTACATGAGATTGTGGTGATCTATAAGGGCATTTTATGGATCTGATGCATGTGTAAGTATATAGGACAATACACAAAGTTTACGTTCGACCCAAGGTAAAGGGCGAATGTGGAAACATTCCACATTCGTCCAGTGCAATGGGGCGAAGGTGGACTTTGGTCCACATTCGTCCAAAGCAATGGGGCAAATGTGGAAACAGTCCACATTCGCCCACAGCAAAAGGGGCGAAGGTGGAATTGTGTATTGGACTATAAAAAGCAATCTCATGTGTTAGTTTTCATTTGGTGATTTGAGTTTGTGCTAAGAATGCTTTCAAGGGGGAGGTCATGCCCGACCTCCCCCGGCCACGAGATAGATGTTTATCCTACTGATGACAGTGTTTGTAACCGTTTCTGTAATAATACGAATCTGTGATGACGTTGTTATCGTTAATTTCTGTCTCGTCTTGAATCTCCCGTCTGAAACCAAGTTGTTTACGCTTATTCGATCCACGAATTCGGTTCCTAACCGGATTCACAACTGGTATCAGAGCCGTGGTACCGATTTGAACGATCTAACAGTCGTTTGAATCAATCACAGCTCGTTTTCAGGTTTTCAGACGTTAAAATTCAGATTTGAATGAAAGGTTGAAACCCTAGAAACCCTAGATTCTTAATTGAACCCGAAATCATGTGATTTCTCCATGTTTTTGTGAATTCGAGGGTTAGGCTTTCATTTCTGCACCTTTCTGAACAAGTTTCATCATCAAATTCAAAGAATTAGAGTGATTATGGACTGATTCGAAGAAAATATTGAACAAGAACACGTCTTGTCTGCACATTCGCCCCTTTCAGAAGATCGGGAGGGCGAACGTGGAATTCCACCAGGCGAATGTGGAATTCTACTGGGCGAATGTAGCATTTTTAGGACGAACGTGGAGAGATTTGGGCGAACCTGGAATTTTGTTATGTCAATTTTCACATTCGGGTGACAGATTCCACATTCGGTTTATCGGGCGGGCGAACGTGGAACTGTAAGGGACGAAAGTGAGTATAAATGGGCGAAAGTGAAAATTATCATTCATATTCTACATTCGGGTCCCTATTTTGGGCGAAAGTGGTGTTCCTAGGGGCGAACGTAGAATTTAAGGCCTAAAAAATTTCGAAAATGGCATTTTTGAAGATTTTCGGAAGAATGGTGATGAGGTTTACCCAAATTGTTGAAGAATTGATGATGATGAAACGTTTTATTGTGGGGTAGTCATGAGAATCAACAGTATGATAATCAGATTCAAATGACTATTATGGGCCAGAAAACAGAACAAATTTTATTCCGCATGATGAGAACAGTCAACCCAGTTCCTGTGTGTTTGAAGGAACTTGTTCAAAGAGAGTTGTTATGAAGAAGGAAATCAAGTTTGAGATTTCAATGTTCTGAATGTGGCACGTAGGTTCAACGAAAGTTTCAAATGCTGAAAACTATGGCTTGATCCACTCGTCTACGGCTTGTATTCTGTCGAACAGATGAAGTTGCTCAAGAACATGATTGATTTATCATACGAGATCTTAGAGAAACTTGGTGAAGCATCAGTCAAGGGGGAGATAATTGTTGATGTAACAATGTGTCTGATACTTCAACAATAACTGACTAAAGATGCTAGGAATTTTCTCTGTCTTTCAAAGAGAAGAATGTGTTAATGCAATCACAGTCAGCACAGATGAAGAATTTCGTGGAAATACTAATGTTTGAGTGGATTGTTTTGCACATAGTCACATTTGAGATGTTTAATTGGATAGTGACAGTTAGACTTCTCCAGATGGTGTGAAGGGTGATGCAAAGGTTAAGTGCAGATATGAGACGTAAATTAGTGGTGGTATCTACATGTTACGTTGAATATCTGATCGGTCAGTATGGAATCCTTCTAGTAGGGGTCTTATCAGGCTAGTTGGATTGCGCGTGATGTACTTGGTCAAGATGACATTCCTGGGTACAGATGCTACGAGACTGCAGTGCATTACATTGTCGACTTCACATTGGCGTAACTAGGTGATCTGGTTGTAATTCAGTGACCGGCTGAATTCGCAAATGATATACGTGGTCTAGCTGACTTCCTGCGTATTGATGTTGAGGGTCCGTAGTGCAATACTTGGTCGGTTCACGAAGGATATTGTATTTCTAACTCAATGCAATAGTGCATGTATTGAGGGGGAGACCTGTGTTTCTGATTGTTGATGTGCAAGAGATTTGTGGATTCGCCATCAACGTCTAAGGAGTAGATTGTTGATGCACTTTCTGTGGACGTCACTGTCGAATAGACTAGGGTTGAGTCTATGTATTGTGTTACATGAGATTGTGGTGATCCATAAGGGCATTTTATGGATCTGATGCATGTGTAAGTATATAGGACAATACACAAAGTTTACGTTCGACCCAAGGTAAAGGGCGAATGTGGAAACAATTTGTAGATGCACGTATTGCGACTAGTGATTGGATTAGATGTTTAACATGTGTTAGTGATGTTTTGGATGTGGGCGAATGTAAACCAGAGTGGGCGAATGTGTGATAGTATGGGCGAAGGTGTTTGTGTATGGGCGAAGATGGAAGTTAGAAGACTTGAAGACCAGGTTCGTACCAAAGCAGTGGGAGTCCACATTCGCACCAACGAACTAGGCGAACCTGCAGACCCTATAAATAGATTTTGGTTATTTTCATGTAAGTTAGAGTTTTAGAAAGTGTGTGTTTAGAGGTTAGGTTCAGGTTTAGATTGTGAATGTGTGTGTGATCATTAGATTAACGTGTGAATCAATTGTAAACAAGTTTTGTTGAAGTTAATCTATGAAAAGGTGATTAAAATGATGTCTTACGTGTTTTGATTTGCATATTATAATTTTGTTCATATCTAGGGTTTCCGCACCTGGATTTGTGACTTGTATGATTGATTTATCATATGAGATCTTAGAGAAACTTGGTGAAGCATCAGTCAAGGGGGAGATAATTGTTGATGTAACAATGTGTCTGATACTTCAACAATAACTGACTAAAGATGCTAGGAATTTTCTCTGTCTTTCAAAGAGAAGAATGTGTTAATGCAATCACAGTCAGCACAGATGAAGAATTTCATAGAAATACTAATGTTCGAGTGGATTGTTTTGCACATAGTCACATTTGAGATGTTTAATTGGATACTGACAGTTAGACTTCTCCAGATGGTGTGAAGGGTGATGCAAAGGTTAAGTGCAGATATGAGACGTAAATTAGTGGTGGTATCTACATGTTACGTTGAATATCTGATTGGTCAGTATGGAATCCTTCTAGTAGGGGTCTTATCAGGCTAGTTGGATTGCGCGTGATGTACTTGGTCAAGATGACATTCCTGGGTACTGATGCTACGAGACTGCAGTGCATTACATTGTCGACTTCACATTGGCGTAACTAGGTGATCTGGTTGTAATTCAGCGACCGGCTGAATTCGCAAATGATATACGTGGTCTAGCTGACTTCCTGCGTATTGATGCTGAGGGTCCGTAGTGCATTACTTGGTCGGTTCACGAAGGATATTGTATTTCTAACTCAATGCAATGGTGCATGTATTGAGGGGGAGACCTGTGTTTCTGATTGTTGATGTGCAAGAGATTTGTGGATTCTCCAGCAACGTCCAAGGGGTAGATTGTTGATGCACTTTCTGTGGACGTCACTGTCGAATAGACTAGGGTTGAGTCTTTGTATTGTGTTACATGAGATTGTGGTGATCCATAAGGGCATTTTATGGATCTGATGCATGTGTAAGTATATAGGACAATACACAAAGTTTACGTTCGACCCAAGGTAAAGGGTGAATGTGGAAACATTCCACATTCGTCCAGTGCAATGGGGCGAAGGTGGACTTTGGTCCACATTCGTCCAAAGCAAAGGGGCGAAGGTGGAATTGTGTATTGGACTATAAATAGCAATCTCATGTGTTGGTTTTCATTTGGTGATTTGAGTTTGTGCTAAGAATGCTCTCAAGGGGGAGGTCATGCCCGACCTCCCCCGGCCACGAGATAGATGTTTATCCTATTGATGACAGTGTCTGTAACCGTTTCTGTAGTAATACGAATCTGTGATGACGTTGTTATCGTTAATTTCTGTCTCGTCTCGAATCTCCCATCTGAAACCGAGTTGTTTACGCGTATTCGATCCACGAATTCGGTTCCTAACCGGATTCACAAAAAGTTAATAATTCCCATATAACTATACATTTAAATTAAATTAAATCAACGTTTTCAAATTCATAATAATTACAAACAGTCCGCACAGCCCTAAAAGACTTTAATGGTCACTGTAGAGATGAAGGATCTTTATTGGAATCGCAACATAAATTTACACATTATTATTTTTATATTAATTAAACAATTAAAACTATTGTTCTTACAAATGATTCGCAATCTTTTATTGTAAGTATAACTTAAAATAATGAACATATATTTTGTACCAATAAACATCTTACAAAAATATAATCATCTATAAAATGTGTAATTATAATTTTTAATGAAGACTTATTATAAATGAAGTAAATAATATTTCGTTGAATAACCATCTGTTTCATAATGTTTATCAACAATAATTGATAAACATATATTAATATTTTTTATTTACAACGTGTAATAATATTTTTTATTCAAAATGTGTAATTTTTTAAATTATTAATATGAATATTCTCATTAGTTTCAATTACATAGTAATAAGCTTCATATTGAAACCTATTCTAAGTTCAAAGGTAGGTCTAATTTGACGACTTCAAACAGATGTTTTCAAACAACTGTGATCCATTATCGCTGTTGAGCTGAAGGATGATGTAACCAGAATTTTAAAACAGAGTCTATAAAACTTAACTTGTAATCAATATCTAACGAAATAAATATAATAATTACAAACAGTCCGCACAGCCCTAAACTATTTAATGGCCACTGTAGGTATGAAGGATCTAGATGGAAAGATAACATAAATTTGCACATTATTATTTTTATATTAATTAAACAATTAAAACTATTGTTCTTACCATGATTTGAAGTCTATTATTTTAAATGTAACACTTAAAATGAACAGATATTTTGTAGTAATAAAAATTCTACAAAAATATCAGCATCTATAAAACGTGGATTTATAATTTTTAATGAAGACTTATTATACTTTAACTAAACAACTGTTCTTTGAATAAATGTTTTGACAAAAAAACGTAAAATTTCATCATTGTAAGTAATGTTTTAAAGAAAGTAAATTGAATATTTGCTTTCCACTCAGTGAAGTTATTATAACCATTTTTTTCATAATGTTTATCAACAATAATTGATAAACATATATTAATATTTTTTATTTACAACGTGTAATAATATTTTTTATTCAAAATGTGTTATGTATTAAATTATTAATATGAATATTCTCATTAGTTTCAATTACATATTAATAAACTTCATATTGAAACCTATTCTAAGTTCAAAGGTATGTCTAATTTGACGACTTGCAAACAAATGTTTTCTAACGAAACTGAAGCATGATGTAACCAGAATTTTAAAACAGGCTCTGTAAAACTTAACTTGTAATGAATATCTAACGAAATAACTATATTTACTTAACTTGTAATGAATATCTAACGAAATAACTATATTAATTATAGTTTTCAATAAAATATGTAATTATAGTTTTCATTAGATAATATTTCCATGACAAACTTTTTTAAGAAATGATGTGAAATATTTAAATATAATTCACTTAAATTATTATAACCATCTGTTTGATAATGTTTATTAACAACTATTGAACTGTAAACAGATATTAAAATTCAACAAAAGTTAATAATTACCAAATAACTATAAATTTAAATTAAATTAAATCAACGTTTTCAAATTCATAATAATTACAAACAGTCCGCACAGGCCCAAAAGTCTTTAATGGTCACTGTAGAGATGAAGGATCTTTATTGGAAACATAACATAAATTTACACATTATTATTTTTATATTAATTAAATAATTAAAACTATTGTTCTTACAAATGATTTGCAATCATTTATTGTAAGTATAACTTAAAATAATGAACATATATTTTGTAGCAATAAATGTGACGACCCGAAAAATTTTTCTTCTTATTTGTTTCTTTCTCTTCGACTTCGGGAAATTTTCGAGACGAAAATTCTTTCAACAGGGGGATGATGTGACACCCGGCAAACTCCGGTTATTAACTTTTTGAAAACTCAGTAAGTCTACCTTAGCGAGTCGTGCATACATTACACATGACAGGGTCAGTCGAGTCAAGTCGCGTTAAGTACTTGTTCAGGGATCAATGATTCGGAGGATCATTGGGGTTTTAACAGACACAGGTCTCGAGTCCCGAATTGGTGAATGGGTGTGAACGTGTTTGTTTTCATGAATTATGTGTTTATAATCATTATGTGACTTGTCGGTATGTGTATACGTGTTTAGATATGTTAAAACGGTGATTACACGTGATTGCATGACATTATAGGTGATTACGCAACACAGGGGGCGATTAGCACCCTAATTGCCTGATAGGGAAGGCGATTAGGAGAGTCTGGGAGTGATTAGGTGGCTAATCGTGTGTTACATGGGGTGATTTGGCCCTAATCGCGTGCACTGCTGCGTAATCGCCTGACGTGTTTTAAACGACTAGAAACGCCTATAAATACCACCCTTGACCTCTAAAACACCATTTGTGCAACCCTAGCCGTCCCATAACCTATCCCAACTCACAAACACCCTCTGGAACACGTTTTTGCATCAAAACACACATTTCCAAGCTTTACACATCATTTTCTCCTAAATCCAAGGTGTGTTCTTCATTCCCAAACCTTTGTATGATTATGTTTTGTTCCCTAAAGGTCCAGACCTGATTTCTAAACTATTGTGTCTTTGAAAATCTATTAAAAACCGTTTTTAAACAAACCCAAACCTTTATGCATGTTATATGTGTTGTATTTGTTTAAAGGTAGGATTTTTATGATTAAAACATGGTTATTCTTGTATTATGAATGTGTTTCTGACTCAAATGGTTTATGGTAATGTTAATTTAGGAGTTTGGAGGTCCATGGTTGTGTATTGTTGATGTTTTGTATTTTGACCCATTTGTATGGTTTTGAATGATTAAGGATGATAAGATGTGTTTTGTTGGTTATATGATGTTAGGGTTTGCTTTAGGATGATGCTAGAACAGTAGGATAGTATCGGACAACGTTGTTACGTGATGAAATCTGGATATTTGCTATTTAGGGCAAGTTTTTACATGTTGATGTGATGTATACATGATAAGTATGCTATTTTGGGAAAACGCTCGCATTCGGGGCTGTTAGAATGATGATAACTTAGGGGTTTTGCTTGAAATATGTTTGTTAATGTTGTATGATTGATATTTGGTGTTTCCACACGTTCCGGATCTGATTTGGAGGGTTAAATGCGTGAAAAATCAGAACAGACCTGCAGGGGGCGATTAGGGATCCTAATCGCCTATGCTGAAGGTGATTAGGAGCCCAATGCTGAAGGTGATTAGGAGCCCAATCGCCTATGTTGCATGTCTTATAGCCACCCAATCGCCTATATGCATGTCTTATAGCCCCTAATCACTAATTAAACCCTGAATTGCATGTCTTATAGCCACCCAATCGCCTATATGCATGTCTTATAGCCCCTAATCACTAGTTAAACCCTGAATTGCATGTCTTATAGCCACCCAATCGCCTATATGCATGTCTTATAGCCCCTAATCACTAGTTAAAACCTAAATTGCATGTCTTATAGCCCCTAATCACTAGTTGACTTTTTCTAATCACTAGTTGACTTTTCCTAATCGCATGTGCTGCTGTTGTAAGTGTATTTTGGCATTCCGAGACCCGATTTGACACCTAGGAACATGCTAGAAACCCCGTAACATGCCTAATAACATGGTAACACGTGCTCGGACTTATTTGTGCGTTATTTGAATTGTATGCTAGATTTGGAGAACACTTACACGTGTTAAGCGTTGTTTGCATATATTGTATGTTACCTTGTGAATGATTAACACATGGGATGTCGGGTCACCAATGGGATGTCGAGTCTTGTCTCACGTAGTTTGATTGTCAGTCAAACACATTTTTCAAATGTATAATGGTCATGGACTGGACATTAGGGACTAATGAACCCAACGGGTTATTAGTCTAACATTACACATGCATCTTATGATAGGTCGCCACTAGTTGGGGCTATCATACACATAACGGTATACTCATAAACGGAAGACATAACCTAAGGTGAGTTCACGGCCCCACATTTTACTGTTTTTGTTTTCGGGGGAGAAACATGCTTAAACTCTTTTATCACACATTTTCATGTTATACTATGGCTAACATCTTATTACTATACGGTTCATCTAAGTCCCTTAGAAACCACTAATACGAGGATGTAGCAGGGAACTGTGGATAGCGCTATTGGGAACTGACAAACCCCACTCGACGGCTGGAGGCTGGGCGGGTGAATATTGTCTCTAAACACACAAGGCCTACCGGCGATGACGGTAGTCCGTAAATAAGGGTTACACATTAAAACACAGTCAGCAATGGTTTCACCCGTAGTAGTAATATTACATAACGCCTAGCTAGCGTTCACATAAGCATAGTAGTAACAGCAACGGTAACGGTTTTCAAGGATTGTTTTTAACGTTTAAATAAAACCTGTGAACTCACCAGCATTATATGTTGACTCTTTTAGCATGTTTTCTCAGGTCGCTAAGGTAGCAGCGGTCAGCTAGGCGCACGGAGTCGCACTGGAGTCGTACTCGCGTCTAGGATCATTTATGCATGTCTTTTGTCGCTAAACTCTTAAACTCGTGTCTTTATTTACTCATGACTTTGTAAACTTTAATGCTTCCGCACTTTCAACAGTTGGTTTCAAATCTTATGCATGATTTTATTTACATATGTTTTACATTTAGACGTCGTTTATTGTGACCGTTGACTTGGATCCTGGTGTGTCACACGCCTCGCGGTAGAACTCCGCTTGTGGAAATTTGAGGGTGTGACAGACTGGTATCAGAGCCAATGGTTATAGTGAACTAGGACTGCATGTAGAGTCTAGACTATAGCCGAGTCTCACACACTAGACGGTCGCATACATTTGAGTCGTGTCTTTTGGTAAACATATTAACCTTGTCGGGGTGTCGGTATCCTTATCACGCAGTATCGTATTATCTATCTCATTCCTGATCATTCCTAGTTTTATTTCATCCCCTCCTTCGGGTTTGAAGCCGAAGGAGCTTGTTTATTGATCTTTTTGGTTGACCATTTCTTTCTAAGTTGTGGGTGTCGGGTGACTTGAGGTTCGAGCTCGGGGCACCCCTAGAGGACCATGTAGAGAAATTTATCATTTCGGGTGCACACGGAATCATAAATTGAAATGCATGGAAGACTTGGTGGACCTCATGTTGGGATTAACAATAACGTTTGAACCCAATCCTTGACTCTTTCTTATCCCCTTGGTTTAGCATTGGTGATGGGTCTAAGTATATTGTTCTTGTTTCGACAGAAGATGTCTGGGAGTCGTGGTGAACAAAGTATTGGCGGGAGTCGTGAAAGCATCAACATAACCCAGAAGAGCTGAAGAATTTAATCCAGCAACAAGTGACTGCTGCTCTTATTGCTCAACAGGCCGTTCAGCAAGGCGTCGGTGGGAATGTCGTTTGTCCTCCACCACCACCTCCTCTGGGCCAGCAGGTGTGTACTTTTAAGGTGTTCAACAGGCCGTTCAGCAAGGCGTCGGTGGGAATGTCGTTTGTCCTCCACCACCACCTCCTCTGGGCCAGAAGGTGTGTACTTTTAAGGTGTTCATGGAGTTTGAGCCCCACATCTTTGGAGGGACTGAAAACAACAAAAGGAAACGGGAGAGTGTCGAGAAGGATCTGGCCAAAGCCGAAGTGCATCAGCAGAAAGTAAAGCTTGAAGCTTCAGGGTCATCGTCTGGTTAGAAGCAAGGAGGATATACTGGAAAGCTCCCGAAGTGCATTAGGTGTGGATACCATCATGTGGGGAGTTGCGATACGTTTTGTTGTAACCGATGTCACCGTTTTGGTCATCTGGCTAGGGAATGTAGGTCCAACCCTCAGCTGAAGCAGCATAAGAACAACGGGAGTGGGTATACTGGGAAACTACCAGAGTGCAACCAATGTGGGTACCAGCATCTCGGCAACTGTGAGAAGTTTCGTTGCAATCGTTGTAAGCAGGTGGGTCATGTTGCCAAAAACTGCAGAGTTAATCTTCAACCGACTCCAGGTCAAGCGATCGTCCCTGCTCCTGTTCCTCGTGGAAATCGTGGGTGCTATAACTGTGGTGAGCTGGGACATCTCAAGCGCAATTGCCCAAAGCGGATTCAAAGTGGTGTTGGGGCAGCTGGTGGTGACAGAGACAACGGAGGTGGCGATCGGAATGCTCGTGCGATCGTCTTGGGCTCGGGGGAGACCCGTGAGGATCCAGACGCTGTTACCAGTGTGTTTTTCTTTCCTAACTTTCGTTATACTTTGGTTTTACCTTTATCCACATCGTTGTGCATTTCGTATCCGTTGATTGTTTTGTTATTGGTTTTGGTCACCGTTTCGTACTCAGTGGGTTGATGGGGGTCCTTTGGAGATGCTACATGGACGGTACCGGTGGGTTAGTTATACCGATCATAGTAGTCTCCAGTAGGCCTTCGATCGGGGGTCTCTTGTCTTGTATTCACATTTAGGGAAGTGGTTTCCCGTCTGTTACTATCACTTTTGGTTCACGACCTTCATTTCGTTGCATTTTGGGAAAACGTTACTTGGGTACACAAAGGTCGACACTCATCACTGTTGAAGCCGAAAGAATCTCGGGACGAGATTCCTTTCATCAGGGGGATGATGTGACGACCCGAAAAATTTTTCTTCTTATTTGTTTCTTTCTCTTTGATTACACGCGATTGCATGACATTATAGGTGATTACGCAACACAGGGGGCGAATAGCACCCTAATCGCCTGATAGGGAAGGCGATTAGGAGAGTCTGGGGGCGATTAGGTGGCTAATCGTGTGTTACATGGGGTGATTAGGCCCTAATCGCCTTCAGCTGAGGGCGATTGAGAGGCCTAATCGCCTGCACTGCTGCGTAATCGCCTGACGTGTTTTAAACGACTATAAACGCCTATAAATACCACCCTTGACCTCTAAAACACCATTTGTGCAACCCTAGCCGTCCCATAACCTATCCCAACTCACAAACACCCTCTGGAACACGTTTTTGCATCAAAACACACATTTCCAAGCTTTACACATCATTTTCTCATAAATCCAAGGTGTGTTCTTCATTCCCAAACTTTTGTATGATTATGTTTTGTTCCCTAAAGGTCCAGACCTGATTTCTAAACTATTGTGTCTTTGAAAATCTATTAAAAACCGTTTTTAAACAAACCCAAACCTTTATGCATGTTATATGTGTTGCATTTGTTTAAAGGTAGGATTTTTATGATTAAAACATGGTTATTCATGTATTATGAATGTGTTTCTGAATCAAATGGTTTATGGTAATGTTAATTTAGGAGTTTGGAGGTTCATGGTTATGTATTGTTGATGTTTGGTATTTTGACCCATTTGTATGGTTTTGAATGATTAAGGATGATAGGATGTGTTTTGTTGGTTATATGATGTTAGGGTTTGCTTTAGGATGATGCTAGAACAGTAGGATATTATCGGACAACGTTGTTACGTGATGAAATCTGGATATTTGCTATGTAGGGCAAGTTTTTGCATGTTGATGTGATGTTTACATGATAAGTATGCTATTTTGGGAAAACGCTCGCATTCGGGGCTGTTAGAATGATGATAACTTAGGGGTTTTGCTTGAAATATGTTTGTTAATGTTATATGATTGATATTTGGTGTTTCCACACGTTCCGGATCTGATTTGGAGGGTTAAACGTGTAGATGCACGAAGTGCGACTAGTAATTGGATTAACAAATTAACATATGTTAGAAAGTTTTGTTGATGGGCCGAAGGTGGACTTGGTGGGCGAAGGAAGAGATTAAAGGGGCGAAGGTAGAAGACTGACCAAGTGAAGACACATTCGTACTGTTGATGTGGGCGAATGTGGAAAAGTTCCACATTCGCACCATACAACTGGGCGAATGTGCAGACATTATATATAGATTTTGTGTATTTTCAAGTTAGAGAGAGTTTTAGTTTGTGTGTGTGTGTGTATTGTGGTCAGGTTCAAGGTTAATTTGTGATAGTGTGTGAGTTCACTAGATTGACTAGATGATTGATTGTAACACGTTTTTATCAAAGTTAATCTATGAAAAAGCCTTTGAAATGATGTTTTCTGTGTTTTGATCCGAGTTTTATCAGTTTGTTCATATCTAGGGTTTCCGCACCTAGATTTGAGACTTGTATGATCATATTTTCCTGTTTTAGATAAATTCTTTCAATTACAAAGTGGTATCAGATCCATACGGATCATACAACAACAAATTTGATAATCTCAGAGCTGATTTGGACATAATTTTGATCAAAATACATATGTTTTTGATTGAAAATGGTTTTTGAGTGTTTTTGATTGATTTAGAGTTGAATTTGTGGATAAAATCAAGTTTTCCAAGAATTAAAGTTGTTCCAAATCAATTCCGAATCAAAACCTGATAAAGATCATTCAAATCCATAAACTTTTGAAAATCAGAGATCAAAATAACCGTTTTTCAAAGTGTAACCGTTTTTCAAACTAAAAATGGTCGAAAGTGCAGTCTAGTGGGCGAACCTGGCCAACAGTGGGCGAACGTGTGTAGTTTCTGGTCGAACGTAGAGTAAATCTGGGCGAACCTGGAAGTTTGAGTTTGAATTTTCCACATTCGTGTAAGAATTTCCATATTCGATTCGTCGGGCGGGCGAACGTGGAATTAGGTTGGTCGAACCTGAGAAATTTTGTACGAAAGTGGAACTTGAGTTAGGGTATTTTACATTCTGGTGATTTTCTACATTCGGGTGATACTCTTTTGGACGAAAGTGAACTAAAAGGGACGAAAGTAGATATTTTGGGCGAACCTAGACTTAAGTTTGGAAAATTTTCTAAGTGTTGTGATTTTCGAAGTTCGTGAACATCATGTGGAATTTTCCGACTACCCCGAGACCAGCAACAACACAACCACAACAGCAAGTGATGGACCCATGGACAGTGGCAGCACAAAAGACGAGCACACAGTCTTCGCAACCGATCAATTACATAGCGATGACTAGCTCGATGCCTCAGAGTGTTGCACCTCCAGCACCACAACCTGACTATTGGGGAGTAGCAGCCGCGGTGGTAAATACTCAAACTACCAATGCTATTTCCACACTGATAAATGACTTATCTTCAGGTAGCGGGAATCGGCCACCTAAGCTCATGGAGATGCAAGAATATAATCAGTGGCAGAAAAAGTTCAAGATTCACTTGGAAGGCATGGGAGTGGAAGGTGCAGAGGCATGGAGGATGATTGCTAGAGGTTACACTGCACCGGTTTTGGAGAACACCGGTGAACCAGTTCCATTGGAGAGTATGTCAGAGGAGGAGAAAAAGAAGTTTGTTGTGGTTTTGGAGACTTCTAACTTGGGCAATGTAACTGTTGAAGTTGCTCAGCAACATATTGCACTAGTCTCTGCAATGGTTTCATCTTACAACGGGTTGGTTGCAAGTCAAATTGGGAATAATAATCTGACCAATGAAGACTATGCACAGATTGATAAGGAAGAGATGGAACTAATTGATATTCAGTGGGCTTTTGCGAGTATTATGAGAAGGGCAACGGAGTTTATTGAGAAGACGGGTAGGACTGATTTGGGAACTTCTCCTAACACAACCTACGGGTTCAACAAGGAGAAGGTTACTTGTTTTAATTGTGGAGGGAAAGGTCACTTCAAACGGGAATGCACTCAGCCACCAAAACAAGGTAACAGAAACCCTTTCAATGCAAGCTACCAGAACCGTCAACAACAAAACCAAAACCAAGTTTCATACCAAAGTAACAACAACTATCAAAACCAAAACAACTACCAAAACCGACAAAACAACTCTAACAACAACCATAACAGACAACCAAACACACCAAACTAGACTCAAAACCAATCACCAAACAACACTAACCGAACAGTCATACCGATTACCACACCCAATGAGACACAACAGAACACCAATCAGAATCAAGCATTGGTGATTCAACAGGATGAACGGTTTGACTGGTCGGGGATGAAAATAGGTGTTGAGGAGATTACAACTGGTGGAAATGTGGCTTGTGTTGCCCAACAGGTTGGAACTGAGGAGTCGGTGATAGTTGATAAGAAGGAAGAAACTTAGGTTGAAGTTGATGTATCTGAGGCAGAAGTGGAAGTGGAGACTGAGCCTGTTGAGTTTAAGGCTGAGGAAGCAAATCCTGGAGTGGTGATTGACACTGTTTCTGATGTCCCTGAGGAGTGTGAATCAGTTTACTCAGATTCAGACAGTGAATCAGATACAGAAGCAAGTGTTACATTCCTGGATGATGATATTGACCAGTTGCTAGCAGAAGCTGATTTTCTGAAGACGAGGAAGTCGTGCATTGCTGATGATGCTTTCACCAGGATTGATTATTCCAAGTTTTTCGCTGGAAAGGAAGCTCATTTTGCTTTGATGGCCATGACAGATCCTCCAAAACCTGTAAGTTCTGAGTGTAGCACTAATATTACTAGTGATAAATATTGTGGTACTTGTGATAGATTGACAGAGGAGAACAAAGAACTTCGCGTTCAACGTGATAGTGCTATCATCAACTGTCAATCTACTCGCAAAGAGTTGAATGCTTTCAACAAGGTACTAGATGGCTATAAAAAGGACATTTCCGACTTGAAAAATACTCTTTCATTAAAACAACTTGCAATTAATAACTATATAAATGAAATTGAGAACACTAAATTGGAAATGGCCGCCATTAAGTGCTTTGCTGAAAAAGTTAATAAGAAGTTGGAAAGTTATAAGCACATTTCTTATGTGGTAGACCACATCATTGATGATCAAACCACTAATTACAAGTCTGTGCCATCTCCGGTGCTTTTTGAAAATCATAATTGTCATCAAGTGACACCGGAGAGCTTGGTAAAATCAGACTCATCATCGGAAAATGAATCTAATACCTTGAGTATTAGTGATCCACATTCCGATGTGAGGCCGATTTTAGGTTTGAATGATGAGGGTGTTACAGTTGAAAGCGTTGATTCAGACTCTGAGAGTGATGATTCTGGTTGTCACCAAAATGTTAATGCATGTGAAATTCCAAAAGAAAATCACATCATTACTAATGAACCAGTGTCATCATCTCAGCATGTGCATCCGATGGCAAATGCTCATCGTGATAAAAAGTCTGAAAAGAATGTGATTAAGAAAGAAATTGAGAAAGATGTTAAGAATGAACCGTGTGACAAACCAGTCAAGGTGTTTTATCGGATGGAAGGATCCGATAAGATCATCTCTGACGAGGAATTTCCAATTAAAAATGCCAATTATGCTAAAATTGATAAAATTTGGCAAGAAAGCACCATTTGGTTCCCAAAACATGAGAGAACAAATGAAATTCCACCAGCAATTTTAAAGAAATTATATTTGGATGTTCCTCAAGAACCAAAGGTTCATGTCACAGAGTTCATTAGACCCAAAGACAGGGCTAACGGTTTTCATGAGCCTGCTTACTCAAAAGGGCCACTCCCTGAGAGTTTGAGGAATCAAGAGTATAATGATCAATATCCTGTTCGATCATTTGCTCAATCGAATTGTGACAACCCGCAAATTTCGATTAATTTCCGTATAATATTTTTTTTATATTATTATTCGAAGTAATTATTTATTTATAAATAATGTTATTTATTAAATATCGAAAGCTATAGAGTCGTTCGGACGAAGGAAACGGTGACCGGTTAGGTTGACGCGATTTAACGAATGTTTCGAAATAACGCGTGGGATACTGATATTAATTATATTTTTGCTCGGTTTAGTTATGTTTTAGATTATGAACATAACCGACTAACTTTCATAATTATTCACCAAGCCTAAAATAAAACCGAGACGTTTCGCAAGATTACGGGTTCGATACACGGTGTCTACCTACCTAACTTTAAACCCTAGCTATAAAAGGATTGGTTCTTCTTCTTCCTTTCATTTGGCAGCCAAACAATCAAGAAAAACTCTTTCATCTCTCTCAATCTCCCTCGACACTCTCTCTAGTCACCTCTCTCTCTGTAACCTCTCAACTCTCTCTCTACCTCTCTCCAGCTCGTCTCTCTCTCTCTCTGGCTAAAGATCAGCCGGCCACCACCAGGATCGGTAGTGGCGGCGCAAAGATAAACAGGTGACGGGAAGGAGGGATGGGTTGGGTTTATGGTGGTCGCTGGGATGGTGACGCACGAGTAGTGGTTCCAGGTGGTGGTTTTGTTGAAGGAGATGGCAGCGGTGGTGGTTCTGTAGATCCCGAAATGGGCAGAGCCGATGGTGGTGGCCGATGGCGGCCATGGCTATGGTTGTGATTTTGGGTGCTCGGGTCAAGTTCTGGTTCGGGTTTGTCCAAGTCTGGTCCGAGAAGTGTTCTGGATTCAGGTTTTGTTTGGATTTTGGGTGGTCACGGCAGTGGATCGTTTTGGGTTTGGTCTCGTTGACTGTGAATATGGTGGTCCGATGATGGTGATCTTGTTTTGGGTTCCGATCGGGTTTTTGTCTCGGGTTATCCAGACGACGATGTTTGGGGGTCAAGGTTATGGTTATGGTTTGTGGTGGTCTGGTTCGTTGGTGTATACAGATCTAATCGTGTTCGGGTCTTGGGTCCGACTTGGTGTTGGTGTTCAGGTCTTGGGTCCTTGGTGCAACTTTGGTTCTGGTTCACGCATGGTGGTTTTGGCTTCGGGTTATGTTTTGGTCTCGGGTCTGGCTCAGGTCAACGAGTCAGATCTGCTCGGGTCAGTTTTGGAGTTGCTGGTTCAGTTCCGGCCTTGTTCGGCAAAACGCTCGACATATTTGAGAATGATTTATAAAAGTTTATGTTTTGAAACCTTTAAAGGTTCGCGGATTTTGGAAAAGAAGCGACATTGTTATTGATCGTTTTAAACAACTATATTTATATTTTTATCACAGAGTATTTTCCTAAAATATAATTATAAGATGAGTTTTGACTCATGATGAGTTATACGTTTCATAATAATAGTCCATCGTGGTATATACACGAATAGTAACAAGTGAGTATCTTGGGTACTAGGTCGCGTAAAACATATTTAAGTCATGATCGGTTCGACGAGTTAAAACGCTTAAGACTTGGGTTAGTACCCACTAGTCTAGATAGTTGGATAAGCTATTTGTTAACCGGAAAATAAGCTAGGCTTATTTGCAATAGAATATTAAGGTGTCCTTTGTTGGTAATTAGGACACGAGGAAGCCGGTCAAGGCTTCGGACTTTATTTGCTAAGCTAAGCAAGGAAATTAAGGTGAGTTCATGACCCCACTTTTTACTGTTTTGATAACTGTTTTCGGGGGAAAGACATATTTGTTTTATGAGAAACAATGAATTTTAAGCGTAACAAAGTTCTGAGAAAACAAATAAATTTATAAATGCTTTTATAAATTTGTACATGAATAAACAGGAAATGAAAGGTGTTGCATGAGTTCATTACACTTTCACAAACCAGGATCCCATAGCCATAAGTCATATGAACGCACCGCGAGGCGCGTGACACACCAGGATCCCATAGCCATAAGTCATATGAACGAACTCTAAATGCCCAAACCATTTAGTTCGTTTTCAAAAATCAGGTTTAGTTAAGCTGCGGAAGCGTAAACCAAATTAAAACCTTTTAAAAGCCATGCGCAAAACAACGCGCCCAGATTAAAACCATATGAAGGAAAATGTAAAAGCATAATATGTAATTTAGGTGTATGCCCGAGACCCCAAATGCAGTGAAGTGTGCAGTGCTTTCTAATCCTGGCACCGAAAGCTAACTACCTGCAAAAGCATGTAAATCGTGGGTCAACAAACAATGCTGGTGAGTTCACTAAGTAAAGTAGATGAGTATGTAACTGCGCTGGTTTCCAAAACCATGTAAACAAGTAATTGAGTTGGTTCCAAGAACCGTGTAAACACTAGTTCATCGCATGTCAAGGGTAGCTAACCCATTCATGATAACTAACACCGATATACCGAACTGCTGATGTACGTGTAGCCACAAATGTGAGCCGCATGCCTTACATCATTGCCTATCAACAATGATAAAATCTGTTAAGTTATAGTTCACTCCCGCACTCCCCCGAGCCGGTGTGAGGTTTGTCAGACCTAATAGCGCTATCAACTAATAACCCGCTTGCCATAACCCGGCAACTCATTCGGTATGTGAAGGACTTACAGATGATAGAGTTGGTTTAGTTCATCAAGGACACAGTTTGCGAACTAGTAAAAACCGACCCACACAAGGATCCATAGCATCCCAACCCGGAATGTGTAAGTAGTCCCAAACCGGACTAGAAAGTAGTAGTCCCAACCCGGACTAGAAAAAGTTAATTACGTTGTCTCAACTCGAGACGCATGCTTTTGAGAGAAGAGTAGTGAAACTCACCTTAGGTTGCAAGCAAAAATATCCAAACTCCAACGTAATAGAGACTCGCTACCGACTCCCTATTATATGTGTCACTACGTGAGTACACGTGCATAACCAATATACCACATAGTACGTTTATTAGATACTTTTAAAAGTTCAAAACCGTGTAGTGACACCTAGTGACTCTACATGCACAAGTATGTCCTACGTATCCCGTTGGTGATCATGGTGATTATTATAAGTTTAACACATCAAATACATCTCATGCAAGTTTCCACACAATTACATGTCAATTACATACCACATACAACTTCAAATAGTCACATAAATACCTCGTACACAATCTGCGTTTTTAGGACAGATTGTGCGCTGTGAAAAACGAGTCACTTAACCCACTTAACGGATGAATTAAAATCCCAAATTTTTACTGAGTATTCATGGGGATTCAGTTGCAAATCCCTATTTTTATTTTGTCTCAAAACCAAACACAAAAATTACAAAAATTCGTACAACACAGCTATGTCCAGAAAATTTCCACAACAGGTCAGTTTAGTAGAAAAATTCCCAAAAATTGTGTATTCATCCAAACAGGATGAATCCACTTGGAAAAGCCGTGTTTTTCCAATGTTGACCTACTGTAAACATTTCATAACTTAATTCTTTGTAAATCTCCAGTTATGACCATTTAAAGTTGACCAATTTTTCAATTCTGAAAATCTGATATGACCCCTAATCAATTAAAATTCCAAAAACGACTCAACCGATGTCCAAATCTGATGGTTTTGCCCATTATGAAAAGCTAAGACTATGTTCATCACAATCATGCAAAGAAATCATCAAAACTATCAATTTACCAACCCATTACAGACCCTACAATTTGTCACAATGAATCTGTCAGAAAATCAGAATTCTAATAACATGCTTCTCATGAACCCTAATCATTCTTATTAACCCATAATCATGCAATAACCTCATACTAGCACAATAACATTCATATTAACATGTTAAATCTCAGGTTTTTACATACCATACACCCTAGATATGATTTCTATTAACCATATTCATCAACAATCTCAATTAAACAATCAAGATACCTAACTAATCATCATTTGCGATTTTTATATATATAGTTCTTAGGGTTTTTACAACTTTTCAAGCATCAATAATAATCATATAACCCATAAACAATATACCTTGCAATGCTAGACTTCTTAACACTCCAAGATATCACCCGAATCAACTTGAACTAGTGAGAATTTGATGAAGATTGAAATTGCAAGGTGAGTGTGTGTGGTGTGTGGGTTCACGGCGCAAAGAGTGGTATGTAGGGTTTCTTTTATTTGTTTTTATATAATAAGCTAGGGTTAAGCTCATGGGCCAAGTCCTCCGGGCTTTGGTGGGTTTTTGTCTCATAATTGAGCCCATTAGCCCTAACTAACTCTCGAGATCAATCCCGACAATAATAGTCATACTAGCATATATAAAACTACTGTTTTATCAATACGTATTATGTTTATCATAAGTGCACGTATCTCATAACGTTTACGTACAAGTTAATTAATACGCAATAATTCACATAAGCATGTAACTTACATACACGTGTTAATCCACATACATCAACACTCAATTGTTCACATAATCATGCATGTCCAACAAATCACCAACGTTCGGGTTATAGGATTCGTGTGTGTGTCAAGACAAAACCTTCCTAGTTATACGTGCGTTAATATCATCTAACATATGTTATTATCCCATAACATATCGAAAGACCTTCTTAGCTAACCCTAGTTAAGTGTTTAGTCATGAATGCACATGAAAGTTAACTAGAGTTTAGTAAAAGAGTTAACATGAAAATGCGGGGTGTCACATCATCCCCATGTTGAAAAGAATTTCGTCTCGAAATTCAGCAAGTAAACAGTAAAGTCAGCTAGAAAAATGTGTGCTTGGTTCCCGGATGTCACATCATCCCCAAGTTGAAAGGAATTTCGCCCCGAAATTCACTTTGAGTTATGCATAGTTTCAGGTTCGGTAAAGAGATGTGAGTATTTAAGCCGCATTTGATCCATGCGTTCCCACGTGTATTCCGGTCCTAAACGGGAATTCCGTAGTACCTTAATAATAGGTATAGTGTTTTGTCTGAGTTTCTTGACGCCCCGCTCAAGAATCTCCACCGGTTCTTTTAGGAACCGTAGCTGATCGTCCACCTGGATCTCCTCCAGTGGCACCACCAGTGTTGTATCCGATAAGCATTTCTTTAAGTTTGATATGTGGAATACGTTGCGTACTCCACTGAGTTCATCAGGCAAGTTTAACTTGTAAGCTACCAGACCAATCCTTTCAATAATCTCAAATGGTCCAACGTATCGTGGGTTCAATTTTCCCCGTTTTTCCAAAGCGTATCACCCCCTTCCAAGGTGACACCTTCAATAGAACCTTGTCCCCAACCTGGAACTCCAAAGGTTTCCTACGCTTATCAGCGTAACTTTTCTGTCGATAACGAGCAGCAGCCATCCAATTTCTGATTTGCACTATCTCCTCAGAAGTTTCGTGCACAAGTCCGGGACCTGTTAGCTGGCTATCTCCAACTTTAGTCCAGCAGATGGGAGACCTACACTTGCCTCCATAAAGTGCCTCTAAAGGCGCACACTGTATCGAAATGTGGTAATTGTTATACGAGAATTCAATCAAAGGCAAGTGCTTATCCCAACTGTTGCCAAAATCCGCCACGCACACTCGTAGCAGATCTTCTTTTGTTTGGATGGTTCGTTCACTCTATCCATCCGTCTGTGGGTGATAGGCCGTGGTCATACCTAAGCGAGTTCCCAAAGCGTTTTGGAGAGTAGTCCAAAAATGAGAAGTGAATCGCGCATCGCGATCAGATATAATAGAATTAGGCACCCCCATGCCTAGAGACTACATCCTTGACGTAGAGATTTACTGGTTTCTCCAGCGAGTCCGTTTCCTTTATTGCCAGAAAGTGTGCCGATTTGGTTAAACGATCCACGATAACCCAAATCATGTTATGGCCCATTGGCGTTTTAGGAAGCTTTGTGATAAAATCCATAGAAATTCCGTCCCATTTCCACGTAGGGATTTCTAGTTGCCGGAGTAGGCCTGAAGGTTTTTGATATTTAATCTTAACCTTCGCACAAGTCAAGCACTTACTAACATAAGTGGCTATTTCAGCTTTCATGTTTGGCCACCAGTAGCGAGTTTAAGGATCTTGGTACCTCTTATCCGAAACAGGATGTACCGAATATCGAGAGGTGTAAGCTTCATCGAGCACAAGTTGTCTGAGATCCCCAAAACGTGGTGTCGAGACTCGATTCATAAAGTATTGAAGACCATCCGTCTTCCGTTCCAAGTGCTTATCCGCACCATGTAAAGTTTCAAACCCGATGTTTTCTTCTTTCAAAGCCTCGCCCTGGGCTTCACGTATCTTATCAAGAAGATTAGAATGTACGGTAAGTTGTAAAGCTCGCACTCGTTTGGGTTTCGTTTCCTTACGACTAAGGGCATCAGCTACTAAGTTAGTTTTCCCGGGATGATACTTGATGGCACAGTCATAATCATTCAGAAGCTTGACCCATCGACGCTGTCGCATGTTCAGCTCCTTTTGATCGAATATGAGTTGGAGGCTCTTGTGGTCAGTGAATATCGTAGACTTCGCCCCATAGAGATAATGCCTCCAGATCTTTAGAGCAAAAACCATTGCTCCCAGTTCCAAGTCATGGGTGGTGTAATTCTTCTCATGAACCTTTAATTGACGTTAGGCATATGCGATCACCTTATCACGCTGCATCAGCACACACCCTAACCTTTGGATAGACGCATCACAGTACACCACGAAGTCCTCTGTACCCTCAGGTAGTGATAGTATAGGTGCACTGCAAAGTTTCGACTTTAATAATTGAAAAGCAGATTCTTGGGCATCTCCCCACTTGTAAGTAATACCCTTCTGTGTCAAAGCAGTGAGGGGTTGAGTGATCTTAGAGAATCCCTCAATGAATTTACGATAATATCCCGCAAGACCAAGAAACTGGCGCACCTCTGTGGGAGTTTTGAAGCCTCCCACTTTTTAATAGCATCAATCTTGGCGGGATCGACATGTATTCCTGCCTTGTTAACCACATGTCCATGAAATTGGACTTCTCGAATCCAAAAGTCACATTTAGAAAATTTTGCATACAACTGCTCATTTCTCAAGAGTTCCAAGATCAGCTGCAGGTGTTGCTCGTGCTCTTCCCTGCTCTTGGAATAAATCAGTATGTCATCTATGAACACTATGACGAATTTGTCCAAATAAGGCTTGCACACGCGGTTCATTAGATCAATGAACACAGCCGGTGCATTGGTTAGCCCAAATGGCATCACCAAAAACTTATAATGTCCATAACGAGTTCGAAAGGCTGTCTTCACCACATCCTTCTCTCGGACTCTCAGTTGATGATATCCTGACCTCAAGTCAATCTTAGAATAGAAACTCGACCCTTGAAGTTGGTCGAACAGGTCATCAATACGAGGTAAAGGGTAGCGGTTCTCAACCGTTACTTTGTTGAACTTCCGATACACCTGCGGAAACTCCCACCATTCTTCTTATCAAACAGAACTGGAGCTCCTCATGGCGAAGAACTAGGTCTAATAAAGCCCCTATCCAATAGCTCTTGGAATTGGGTAGACAGTTCTTGAAATTCGCCTAGTGCTAGGCGGTACGGCGTGCGTGTAACTGGAGATGCTCCAGGTACAAGGTAAATTTGAAACTCCACTTGACGAACAGGTGGAAGTCCAGGTAGTTCCTCTTGGGAAAATATCTGGAAAATCTCGGACTACTGGGATGTCCTCAATCTTAGTTTCAGTTTCAGCTCGAGTGTCAGATATGTTAGCCAAAATGGCTGGATAGCCCTTACGAATACACTTCTGGGCTTTCAAGAAGAGATGATGCCCACCATGGCACCACCATGATTACCCTGTATAGATAAGAGTTCTCCACCCGGGAGGGGGACACGAACAATCTTCTCCCGACAGAAAATTTCAGCGGGATGCTTGGACAACCAGTCCATGCCAACCACTAGATCAAAGCTTCCAAGGGTGATAGGTAAAATGTTGATGGCAAACGATTGCCCATCCAACTCGAGCTTACAATCACAATGGGTGTGGGTTACCTCAACAGGCTTCCCATCAGCTAGCTTTATGGTGTACGGGGTATCAAGAAGAGTAGGAACCATCCCTAGTTGTTTGCTAAGTTTCGATGACACAACACTATAGTCCGCACCAGTATCATATAAAATAGAAGCAAGAGGGTTGTACCCGTCACGACATTGTTATCAGTCCTAGCTTCCCCAGAGCCAATCACAATTGCTATTCCACGAGTCCCATTGTTGTTGTTACCGTTGTGGTTATTGTTTGTTGAAGGACTTGTACCTCACACTATCCCAAGTTCTCTTGCTATCACCAAAAGTAGAAGATGAAGCTCTATGCTTCGGAAAAGTACCATGCTCAACAGCCTCATCAATGAGGTTGCGAGCCAGGTGAAAGATTTGTTAGATTCTGGGTAGGTGAGCTGCAGTGGCCAAGCCACGAATCTTTGGGACCCACCCTTTTGGTATGAAATCCGATCCGCTGGTAAAGTAGGTTAAATAGATTTGAGCACAAAGTATCTAACTCCCGTAGCTTGGTAGTGTAGGCGCCGATCTCAGACCCATCCGTCAAATTTCTAGATTTCATCATAGGGTGCAACGTTCTTCATCCAAGTATCTGTAACTCATCGAGTGTGCATGTAGCATACATTACCCCATCCTGCCCAGGGCAAATGCGCATGGAAATGACTTATACTATCGAAGTAATCAGACGGTCTCCTTCAGTTCTGTTAGTGTTATCGAGGTTTACGACCAATAAAAGGCTTGAAAATATGATGGTAGGTTGTTGTTGTGGCATGTGCGTTCAAGGAATAAGAAAGTTCAAATGTGGAAGTCAGGGAAACGATTGATTTAGCAAGATGGATCTTTACTAGCTTGGAAAGATGCGAGGGTTTCAACCACCCTATCGTTGATCATAAGAACTCAGTCTTATCTAAGATAGTAAAGAAAAAAGAAAGAAAAGATAGGTAAGAAAAGGTAAGAGCCAATCGTCGCCACGCTCTGTCTTAGATAGTAGATCATTCATCCTCTCTTCTCATGTGCTCGTCCTGCTAAGGTTCCCCTTCCATCCCTTATCCTTCCTCTTTCGCGATGTCAATGTTATATGGTTCTCATCACGTACAGTCTTCTTTTCCGGTCCTGTGTAAGTCAGCTCAATGGTCAACAGCACCATTCGTTCCTCCAATCGTGACTGTCAGTCACTAGTAGATTTTGTCTTCCTTTGAGATGTTGCACTGCATCACCGACCTTCGTAACTCCCCAAGAGTGTGTGTAACAAGCCCCAATCTAATGTGTTCCCATGAATCTACCATATACTTATGAGTAACAGGGATATGCAGTCATACGTCCGCCCGTTCACACTAGGTGTAAGGTACTAAAGTAAGAAATAAGTTCTATATGTGTAACCCAGTTCCGTTTGAATTTCAAATGGAAGTAAGAAAGATCAAGTAACAAGGAATATAAACTAATTGTCTACTTGCTCAGTGAAAAAGGATAAGTCTCGGTATTTGAATTTCTTCACAGTTGATTTGGTTTGATGGTATCACGTCATGCGCATCGTGCAGCCTTCCTGTGTACGTGCGCCACAATGCTCGCCAGGGCTTTCTCCCCTGTACAATTGTTGTTTCCTCATCCACGAGGTTTTTTAGGATACTACTCCCAGTAATGCGCCACCTGGTGTAACCCTGGGTTCCCACCAATTGACGTGTTCAGAATTAGGTCTAGAACTAGAAGATAACATATTTCCCGAAATCATGTGTTGTAGATATATGTAGCTAAAAGTTAGTTGGGCACTTAAGTTGTGAGTGTACTTATGCTATGATGATTATAGACTAGACTCAACATGCAGTCCTAGTTCACTATAACCAATGGCTCTGATACCAATCTGTCACACCCTCAAATTTCCACTGCGGGGTTTTACCGCGAGGCGCGTGACACACCAGGATCCCATAGCCATAAGTCATATGAACGAACTCTAAATGCCCAAACCATTTAGTTCGTTTTCAAAAATCAGGTTTAGTTAAGCTGCGGAAGCGTAAACCAAATTAAAACCTTTTAAAAGCCATGCGCAAAACAACGCGCCCAGATTAAAACCATATGAAGGAAAATGTAAAAGCATAATATGTAATTTAGGTGTATGCCCGAGACCCCAAATGCAGTGAAGTGTGCAGTGCTTTCTAATCCTGGCACCGAAAGCTAACTACCTGCAAAAGCATGTAAATCGTGGGTCAACAACAATGCTGGTGAGTTCACTAAGTAAAGTAGATGAGTATGTAACTGCGCTGGTTTCCAAAACCATGTAAACAAGTAATGGAGTTGGTTCCAAGAACCGTGTAAACACTAGTTCATCGCATGTCAAGGGTAGCTAACCCATTCATGATAACTAACACCGATATACCGAACTGCTGATGTACGTGTAGCCACAAATGTGAGCCGCATGCCTTACATCATTGCCTATCAACAATGATAAAATCTGTTAAGTTATAGTTCACTCCCGCACTCCCCCGAGCCGGTGTGAGGTTTGTCAGACCTAATAGCGCTATCAACTAATAACCCGCTTGCCATAACCCGGCAACTCATTCGGTATGTGAAGGACTTACAGATGATAGAGTTGGTTTAGTTCATCAAGGACACAGTTTGCGAACTAGTAAAAACCGACCCACACAAGGATCCATAGCATCCCAACCCGGAATGTGTAAGTAGTCCCAAACCGGACTAGAAAGTAGTAGTCCCAACCCGGACTAGAAAAAGTTAATTACGTTGTCTCAACTCGAGACGCATGCTTTTGAGAGAAGAGTAGTGAAACTCACCTTAGGTTGCAAGCAAAAATATCCAAACTCCAACGTAATAGAGACTCGCTACCGACTCCCTATTATATGTGTCACTATGTGAGTACACGTGCATAACCAATATACCACATAGTACGTTTATTAGATACTTTTAAAAGTTCAAAACCGTGTAGTGACACCTAGTGACTCTACATGCACAAGTATGTCCTACGTATCCCGTTGGTGATCATGGTGATTATTATAAGTTTAACACATCAAATACATCTCATGCAAGTTTCCACACAAGTACATGTCAATTACATACCACATACAACTTCAAATAGTCACATAAATACCTCGTACACAATCTGCGTTTTTAGGACAGATTGTGCGCTGTGAAAAACGAGTCACTTAACCCACTTAACGGATGAATTAAAATCCCAAATTTTTACTGAGTATTCATGGGGATTCAGTTGCAAATCCCTATTTTTATTTTGTCTCAAAACCAAACACAAAAATTACAAAAATTCGTACAACACAGCTATGTCCAGAAAATTTCCACAACAGGTCAGTTTAGTAGAAAAATTCCCAAAAATTGTGTATTCATCCAAACGGGATGAATCCACTTGGAAAAGCCGAGTTTTTCCAATGTTGACCTACTGTAAAAATTTCATAACTTAATTCTTTGTAAATCTCCAGTTATGACCATTTAAAGTTGACCAATTTTTCAATTCCGAAAATCTGATATGGCCCCTAATCAATTAAAATTCCAAAAACGACTCAACCGATGTCCAAATCTGATGGTTTTGCCCATTATGAAAAGCTAAGACTATGTTCATCACAATCATGCAAATAAATCATCAAAACTATCAATTTACCAACCCATTACAGACCCTACAATTTGTCACAATGAATCTGTCAGAAAATCAGAATTCTAATAACATGCTTCTCATGAACCCTAATCATTCTTATTAACCCATAATCATGCAATAACCTCATACTAGCACAATAACATTCATATTAACATGTTCAATCTCAGGTTTTTACATACCATACACCCTAGATATGATTTCTATTAACCATATTCATCAACAATCTCAATTAAACAATCAAGATACCTAACTAATCATCATTTGCGATTTTTATATATATAGTTCTTAGGGTTTTTACAACTTTTCAAGCATCAATAATAATCATATAACCCATAAACAATATACCTTGCAATGCTAGACTTCTTAACACTCCAAGATATCACCCGAATCAACTTGAACTAGTGAGAATTTGATGAAGATTGAAATTGCAAGGTGAGTGTGTGTGGTGTGTGGGTTCACGGCGCAAAGAGTGGTATGTAGGGTTTCTTTTATTTTTTTTATATAATAAGCTAGGGTTAAGCTCATGGGCCAAGTCCTCCGGGCTTTGGTGGGTTTTTGTCTCATAATTGAGCCCATTAGCCCTAACTAACTCTCGAGATCAATCCCGACAATAATAGTCATACTAGCATATATAAAACTACTGTTTTATCAATACGTATTATGTTTATCATAAGTGCACGTATCTCATAACGTTTACGTACAAGTTAATTAATACGCAATAATTCACATAAGCATGTAACTTACATACACGTGTTAATCCACATACATCAACACTCAATTGTTCACATAATCATGCATGTCCAACAAATCACCAACGTTCGGGTTATAGGATTCGTGTGTGTGTCAAGACAAAACCTTCCTAGTTATACGTGCGTTAATATCATCTAACATATGTTATTATCCCATAACAAATCGAAAGACCTTCTTAGCTAACCCTAGTTAAGTGTTTAGTCATGAATGCACATGAAAGTTAACTAGAGTTTAGTAAAAGAGTTAACATGAAAATGCGGGGTGTCACAGGATGGGTTGGTTTTATGGTGGTCGCTGGGATGGTGACGCACGAGTAGTGGTTCCAGGTGGTGGTTTTGTTGAAGGAGATGGCAGCGGTGGTGGTTCTGTAGATCCCGAAATGGGCAGAGCCGATGGTGGTGGCCGATGGCGGCCCTGGCTATGGTTGTGATTTTGGGTGCTCGGGTCAAGTTCTGGTTCGGGTTTGTCCAAGTCTGGTCCGAGAAGTGTTCTGGATTCAGGTTTTGTTTGGATTTTGGGTGGTCACGGCAGTGGATCGTTTTGGGTTTGGTCTCGTTGACTGTGAATATGGTGGTCCGATGATGGTGATCTTGTTTTGGGTTCCGATCGGGTTTTTGTCTCGGGTTATCCAGACGACGATGTTTGGGGGTCAAGGTTATGGTTATGGTTTGTGGTGGTCTGGTTCGTTGGTGTATACAGATCTAATCGTGTTCGGGTCTCGGGTCCGACTTGGTGTTGGTGTTCAGGTCTCGGGTCCTTGGTGCAACTTTGGTTCTGGTTCACGCATGGTGGTTTTGGCTTCGGGTTATGTTTTGGTCTCGGGTCTGGCTCAGGTCAACGAGTCAGATCTGCTCGGGTCAGTTTTGGAGTTGGTGGTTCAGTTCCGGCCTTGTTCGGCTCAAGTGTCTCGGGTCAGATCTGGTTAACCGTCAGATCTGGTGAGCGGGTTATGCGAGACGGCGTTGTTGGCACGAACGAATGGTATAACTAAATCTTTTGTATTAATTTTGGTGTGATTGTAGTTAACAATATAAATAGATATAGATTTGAATAATAAATATAGTTATCTCGCGAACGAACCGACAATATATATTGATTGATAACTATATATAAAGCGTGACTTAACATTATTGGACCTCGGACTGAATTAGGTGGACTATATATATGTATATATATTGTTAGTCTTTATATAAATAAGTAGTTTATATAATAGTCGTCGAAACGTATATAGACTTGTAAATTGATATGACAAATAAACGGATTTGAAGTCTTGTATTGGATATTGGTTTTTGGGAAAATTGTAGGCGACTTGTGTTGCCTGGTTTATACAAAAACAGAGGAAACTCTGCCGGAATTTCTACAAAATTATAAGTATAAACGGGATGATATTTATTATATATTTCGTTATAACAATCTTCAAGTATTTTGACAAATATAGTTTTCTACAATATCGCAAAGGGTTTTCGACAATTGATTTAATACAACATTTAATGATAAACGTCGAACAATATTTCCAAAACAAGTACATATTATTTACTGAGCGTCAATTGTTTAATCTTCAAAGATTTTGGTAACTAAAACATTTTTATTTAAACGGTTTTGAATCACAAAACACTCGACATATTTGAGAATGATTTATAAAAGTTTATGTTTTGAAACCTTTAAAGGTTCGCGGATTTTGGAAAAGAAGCGACATTGTTATTGATCGTTTTAAACAACTATATTTATATTTTTATCAAAGAGTATTTTCCTAAAATATAATTATAAGATGAGTTTTGACTCATGATGAGTTATACGTTTCATAATAATAGTCCATCGTGGTATATACACGAATAGTAACAAGTGAGTATCTTGGGTACTAGGTCGCGTAAAACATATTTAAGTCATGATCGGTTCGACGAGTTAAAACGCTTAAGACTTGGGTTAATACCCACTAGTCTAGATAGTTGGATAAGCTATTTGTTAACTGAAAATAAGCTAGGCTTATTTGCAATAGAATATTAAGGTGTCCTTTGTTGGTAATTAGGACACGAGGAAGCCGGTCAAGGCTTCGGACTTTATTTGCTAAGCTAAGGAAGGAAATTAAGGTGAGTTCATGACCCCACTTTTTACTGTTTTGATAACTGTTTTCGGGGGAAAGACATATTTGTTTTATGAGAAACAATGAATTTTAAGCGTAACAAAGTTCTGAGAAAACAAATAAATTTATAAATGCTTTTATAAATTTGTACATGAATAAACAGGAAATGAAAGGTGTTGCATGAGTTCATTACACTTTCACAAAAACATGCATCCCGGGATTTGGGATAACTAAACTCAGGTTGGGAACTTGAACTACTTAGATTCCAGGATTGGGATCTACTATTTAGAATATTTGGATTTAAAATCATGTCTATAGTTTATTCGAACAACTCTATCAAAGGAAGTCCTTCACTCGATACCGAAACTAATTGTCGGACCATGGCAAACGGGATACTAGTTGGTAGCGCTATCTAGGTTGACAACCTCACTATGGCTGGGAGCCGGATGTGAACTATCTATCTTTCTAGGCTTGTCATTGTTGATAGACAATGATGGAAGGCAAACAACGTATCCGCAGAGCGGGGCTTAGTCAAAAGTAACTTCGGTACACTATTGTTGAATAACTATAAAACGGGCTAGCTACCCACGGCATGACTTTTAATAAACATAAATATTCTGCAACTTGTATTTTATACAACTTGAACTCAACATTTTGGATTACATAAATACTTTTGAGTATTGTATGTCAATCCGGTCTTTTGAAAAGAACTTTAAACTTAAACCTATGAACTCACCAGCTTTATGTTGACATTTTTAAGTATGTCTTTCAGGTTTAATTTTTGGTGACGACACTGTCACACCACGACAACAGCAGAAACACGTGGCATGGACACGAAAGAGAAATGTTTCATAGCCAAGATTAAACAAACACATAATTTAGAAAATAAACATTCATTAGACGGCGGAAAGTATTTTGTTTAGGTACACGTCCCAAAATGTAGTTTTTAACAAAATAAGGATTTTCGACTATTTCCCAATACCATAGGAAATATTAGTAAATCCCTAACAAAAGTCCGTCTCGTCTTTATTTTGCCCGCCCTAGCCATTGCACGCCTTCACACTCCTAGTTACCTGAAAGATATGTTAGGGAAAACGTCAATATATAAATATATTGGTGAGTTTCACAGGTTTTGACACACAAATAAATTAACATTCATTTGTAGATAAGTGCGCATAACGAAATAAGAAATGTGCTACATATGCTATTAGGGTTGCAAGTCCTAATACCGATGGAATTCCCATAGGCCCGTAACCAAAACTAGACTATTTTACTTTGCCCCGCAAGTTGTTTACATGGTAACAACTAATTTAGAATATCGTCGCACCCCGTGGTCCTTCCGTGTTGATCGCTAATCAACCGGGGTGGGTCTCGTCAAGAACCAATAGTACTATTCCCATATTCTACGGCTACATCCCTTTGTATAAATGGTTACAGTTAACTGCGGAGACTTCACGTCCCATGTGACTTTACCGTTACCCATGTGCCCATCTTATGTACCATTTCATACTTTTACATGTTATCGCACATTTAATTCTTTCTTACATATCTTTCCCCCAAGTTTAAAAACAGTAAAACATAAAAAGGGGCCGTGAAAACTCACCTCAAGCGTGCCACGAAATCAGAAAATAGTCTTTGCCAAGTCCAATGTGAGACTACCTACACGTGTCCTAATTTAATAAGGCACTGGTCTCAGAGTGCGTGTCTTACTGGCAAGTTGTCTTTCCCCGACTCCCGACACCACGTTTACATATTCGGTTTAATTAGGAATATACCCTAGTCTTAGGTCCGTTGGTGATGATTTATCCCTTTACAAGTTTCACTTAATCTTATAATATAACAATTGGTATTAATTACCAAGTTAGTTGGTTTCGTCATTGCGAACCCCGATCATTGCCCGTTTTCCTTACACGTCATGATCTTTAAACATATTTATCAATATGTATTTACTAACTTGTATTAATATTTCGTTATATCTTCCGACTCGACTCACTTTTATTATATATTTATTTCCCCATAAAAATAAATATACCAAGATCTTGTCGAACGAGATTCATTTCGTGTTAAGTAGTTATTTTTCCCATAAGTATACATATACTTATAATAACATACTTAACTTATTTTATTTCTTACAAACTCTCTCATTTTACTTCCAACACTTAGGAAAGTGTTTATGTATATTTTTCACCCTTAATCATCATTGCATATATTTTGTTCACAAAATATATACTTATTTTCTTACTTGGAATAATTAGTCCGTAATCGCCGCAATAACGTATACTCGTATCTTGTAGGAAGTTATACTTGTATACTTATCCGTCCGATTTACTTTTTGTCCGATTTATACTTTGTTCGTCTTACATTTGTGTCTGATAGTTCGTCGCATTAACATATGTCCGCTTCCCCGATTTCTTAACTTATATATATTTTTTTCTTGTGTAGGAAATCATACTACTTGCCGGTTTACGCATTTTCCTACTTTCGAAAATATATAAATATATTTATTGAAAATATATTAACTTGGATGTTTTATTCCTAAAAAAATTCTTACAACACTTTTACATCCCCATAAATGTAAAAATGCTCATTTTTATACAAAACATCCCAAGTTATTTAAATTACCATTTTCTTTCTAAAAATGTTTGTATTTATATTTTTCAACACATATGGTAAATTTATATTTTATAAAATACTTTTTATAAAAATAACATTCTTACAAGTAAAATATTTGTGTAAGTTTCTTCACTTTTACAAAAGCAACCCTTTTAGAATCTAACTTTTCATTCTTAACCTTTTACTTTTCAAAGTTACATTTTTCAACATAAGGTTTCCAAAATCACATTTTACACCCATGGACTTTCCAAAGTAACTTTTCAAATCTCTATCTTTATAAAAGTTACATATTATTCCCAAGACTTATAAAAATGACAATTTCTATGACGACTAGTGAACTTGAACATGTCAAAATTTACAATAAGTGTTCTTTTCACTATCCAACACTTTTATTAGTCTCATATGGTCATTCTAAGCCTACTACCATGTTTGATTTAAGTCTTGGAGTCCATTTGGTCATACTTGTATTTTTAAAGTCTACAACTATATTTTTGTGATTTTAGCTTCTTTACATTTTGTTACAATTATTTCATGTTCAAGTGGTTCCATTAGTCATAATATTATGATCAAAACCATTTTTAGGTGTATTAGGTGTTACTTTATGTTTTTCATCCTAAACAACTTCAAAAAAAAATACTAGAACATACATTATTGTTGTAACAAAATAACATCACCAACCACCCTAAAACTTATGTTTATGATCATCTTTGTAAACATTTCATTTCATTTTTAGAAACACATACAAAACCTTGTTTAAAAACTTTAGTTAAAAACACCCCAAAACAACTTGCAAGTTAAGCACATGAATAAATAAAACTTAAACAAGATGAGTTTTGAGAAACTTACTACTAGCACAAGGCTAGAGAAGTCTCAAAAACACAAGATTATGATGGGGTTATGTGTGTCTTCCAAGGGTTATGCTCCAAGCACTTGTACACACTTGATTTATGGTAGGAATGGAGTGTTTATTATGTGTTTTTAGCTTAAAAATGGAGGTGGGTGTGGGGTATAAAGTCACGGCAATTCAGCAGCAAAAATGAAGGTTTTGAGTTGTTTTGTGATGTTAAAATGAGACTTTCATGGTTTATATGGTGCATTATAAGATTATAAAAAATAAAATATCTTAGGCATGCTACAACATAATCATAATCCCTTTGCAACATGAGACATTAGGGTGGCTAAGCCACCTTTAGGGTGGCCGGCCTAATGGCCCTTGGTGGGTCCCATTCATGTTGCAAAATATCCACTAATTATTTAGTTAGAATTGAATCGGTTTGGTTAGGGTTTTCGGGATTTTTACGCGTTCTTATTACGAGCTATTTCGGACACGTAATTAACTTTAAGTTACCCTTAAACATAGCTTAGTTTAAGTATTGGTATGTTATTTAGGCTCTTACCGGGTGAAAATATATATTTTACGCGCATCGGGTGCGATACGCGAACTTTATTCGCTACCGGGAGATTTGAATTTGGAGTTTTCATTTATTGTTTTGGGGTTCCAAAACACTTTATATTTCATAAAAATACCCTTTATTTTATATCCCGGGCATTCGGGATCGTTTTCGGTTATTTAATTATCGCCGGGTAATCACCAACGTCCGTTTCGGACTAGTTTATTTCTATGCGACCCCTTCGCATTTCTAATTAAACTAAGGCATTTCTATGCCATCTATTGGACTCCGCTATTTTCCGAATACTCAATTATACTTAATTGATATTAATTCTTGCTTAGAACAGTTAATTACATATATTAATTATGTACGTATTTAACTTAATTTTGCCGAACGTCACATTCTCCCCCTGTTTAAGGAGTTTCGTCCGCGAAACTCTGCATGAGCCCTTCTTTCGAGGATTTTTCTTAAACAAGGCGGGATATTTCTGCTTCATTTGATCTTCCCTTTCCCATGTGAACTCCGGTCCACGCTTTGCGTTCCAACGCACTTTCACTAACTTGATTCTGCTACGCCTAAGCTTTTAAACTTTCCAGTCCGTTACTTCTATCGGTTCTTCGATAAAATGAAGCTTATCGTCAACATGAATCTCATCATCGGGAATGATCAAAGTTTCATCCGAGAGACACTTTTTCAGATTAGATACATGGAAGGTATCATGGACTCCACTAAACTCTTCAGGCAACTTGAGCTTATAAGCAACGGGACCAATCCTAGCCAAGATTTCGAAAGGACCAACATATCTAGGATTTAGCTTCCCGCGCTTTCCAAAACGAACTACACCCTTCCAGGGTGAAACCTTCAACAGGACCTTATCACCGACTTTGAATTCTAGAGGCTTACGCCTATTATCCGCATAGCTTTTCTGTCGGTCGCGAGCCGCTTTCAAACGATCTTTTATCAGAAAGATCTTGTCAGTCGTCTCTTGAATAATTTCTGGTCCAGTTAATTGCTTGTCACCAACCTCTGCCCAACACAATGGAGATCTACACTTACGTTCATACAGAGCTTCGAGCGGTGCAGCTTGAATACTTGAATGATAAGTATTATTATATGAGAATTCAACAAGAGGCAAATGTGAATCCCAGTTACCACCAAAATCAACTGCACAGGCTCGCAACATGTCCTCCAATGTCTGAATAGTCCTTTCACTTTGACCATCAGTTTGAGGGTGATATGCTGTACTCATATCTAAGCGAGTACCCAGAGCATGTTGCAGTGTTCGCCAAAATCTTGAAGTGAATCGGCTATCTCGATCCGAAATAATAGATACAGGCACTCCGTGCCTAGATACCACTTCTTTGATGTACAAACGAGCCAATTTTCCCATTCTGTCGGTTTCACGAATGGGCAAGAAATGAGCAGATTTTGTTAAACGATCAACAATTACCCAAATAGTGTCGTGACCACTTGTTGTTTTGGGCAACTTTGTAATAAAATCCATAGAAATTTGCTCCCATTTCCATTCAGGAATTTCAGGTTGTTGGAGCAATCCAGATGGTTTTTGATACTCGGCTTTTACTTTTGAACAAGTTAGACAACGAGCCACATAGGCCGCAATGTCTTGTTTAAAGTATGGCCACCAATAAAATTCCTTCAGATCTTTGAACATCTTATCAGTTCCAGGATGAATCGAATACCTTGACTTGTGAGCTTCATCCAAAACTAACTCACGCAGGCCACCATACAGAGGTACCCAAACTCGATCCATAAAATACAAAGTTCCATCCATCTTAGACACCAACGAATCAACCACACCGCGAAGATTTTCCTTCTTAACGTTTTCAGGCTTTAGCGCGTTACGTTGGGCTTCACGAATACGATCGGTCAAATTGGTATGGATCGTCAAACCCAATGCACGAACACGTAATGGCTTGGCCCTTTCTTTCCTACTTAAAGCATCCGCTACAACGTTTGCCTTGCCAGGATGGTACTTGATTTCACAATCATAATCATTTAACAATTCCACCCAACGTCTTTGCCTCATATTTAACTCCTTTTGATCAAAGATATGTTGCAAAGACTTATGATCAGTGAAAATCGTGCATTTAGTACCATAGAGGTAATGCCTCCAAATTTTCAGAGCAAAAACCACGGCACCAAGTTCCAGATCATGTGTCGTGTAATTTTTCTCATGAACTTTCAACTGTCTGGAAGCATAAGCGATTACCTTATCACGCTGCATTAACACACAACCCAAACCTTGATGCGAGGCATCACAATATACCACAAAATCTTTCGTACCTTCAGGTAGGGAAAGAATTGGAGCTTCACATAACTTTTGCTTCAACAATTGGAAAGCTGACTCCTGTTTATCGGTCCATTCAAACTTCTTGTCTTTCTGGGTTAGCATCGTCAACGATTGTGCTATCTTAGAAAAATTCTCAATGAATCTTCTATAATAACCCGCAAGACCAAGAAATTGACGCACCTCGGTAGGGGTCTTTGGTGCTTCCCAATTTTTAATCGCTTCAATTTTTGCAGGATCGACATGTATACCCTTCTCATTAACAACGTGGCCCAAAAAGTGGACTTCTCGAATCCAAAAGTCACACTTAGAGAATTTGGCATACAACTTTTCTTTCCGCAAGAGCTCAAGAATTAACCTTAGGTGATTTTCATGCTCCTTTTTGGTTCGCGAATAAATAAGAATATCATCAATGAACACGATCACGAATTTGTCCAAATAAGGTTTGCACACCCGGTTCATCAAATCCATGAAGACTGCAGGAGCATTCGTTAGTCCAAAAGGCATGACAAGAAACTCATAGTGACCGTAGCAAGTTCGGAATGCAGTCTTTGGTACATCTTCTTCCTGAATACGCAACTGATGATACCCGAACCTTAGGTCAATTTTTGAATAATAACTAGAACCTTGAAGTTGGTCGAACAAATCATCGATTCTAAGCAAGGGATAACGATTCTTGATGGTAAGTTTGTTCAACTCACGATAGTCGATACACATGCGAAACGTACCATCTTTCTTTTTAACGAACAAGACCGGTGCTCCCCAAGGTGAGAAGCTTGGTCGAATGAAACCTTTGTCCAACAATTCTTGCAACTGGTTGGACAATTCTTGCATTTCGGAGGGAGCTAATCGATATGGCGATCGTGCCACAGGAGCAGCTCCAAGAACAAGATCAATACGAAACTCGACTTGTCGGGGAGGCGGCAATCCCGGCAAATCTTCAGGGAAAACTTCAGGAAAATCCCTTACCACAGGAATATCTTCGAGCTTACGCTCTTTGGACCTCTTATCAACAACATGCACTAAGAATGCATAACAGCCTTTTCGCAAGCACTTCTGGGCTTTCATGCAAGTAATGATTCGCAACGGCGTTCCACGCCTTTCCCCTTGAATAGAGAGAACTTCATCGTTCACTAGAGGGATTCGAATTAACTTTTCGTCACATACCACGACTGCACGGTTTGTTGACAACCAATCCATACCAATAACGACGTCGAAACTACCCAAGACGATCGGTAGAAGATCAATACTAAACTCATGCCCACAAAGACCCAATTTACAATCTTTTGCTACTTCATTTGTTTCTATAGTTCTACCGTTCGCCAATTCTATGGAGTAAGATGTATCTAGTTTACTAGTCTTTAAACCAAGAGAGCGCTTGAAATCAATAGACACAAAACTAAAATCGGCTCCGGTATCGAATAGAATAGAAGCATAGTGATTGTTAAGGAGGAACGTACCGGTGACAACATTGGGATCCTGACGTGCTTCACCGGCACCGATAACAAAGGCTCTTCCCTGGGCTTGATTTCTGAGCTTTGGGCAATTCTTCCTCCAATGGTCAGTGGATCCACATTCATAGCATGGACGCTTGTCACTAGGAACCGCAGGCGTTCCGGTATAACATTTCTCACCACTATGACCAACCCTTTTGCACTTCCAGCAAACAGTTTGGTTTCCACCACCATTACCTTGGAAATTTTGTCTTTTACCGCCATTTTGAGTAGTGGCAACAAAACCTTTGCCTTTTCGATTAGACCCAGATTTGTTACCAGAAGAGTTGTGGTTCTTGTTTCCCGAAAACTTTCTTTTACGACCAGAAGACTGACCTTCAACCACAGTGTTCTTAGCCTCAGAAACTTTTATTTCAGAAACTTTACCATCAGTAGCCTTTTTCGACAGTGTGCCAATACGTATAGCATCCTCTGTCAAGCTAAGAGCAAGATCAATCGCTTCACGCATAGTAGCAGGCTTTGAGGAAGCCACCATGCCACGAATTTGAGGGGCTAAACCATAAAGATACCTCTCAATTTTCTTCGACTCAGGAGTCACAAGGCGGGGTACCAAACGAGAAAGATCATGGAATCGGGAGGTATAGGTAGCAACATCTGCCCCGATCATGGAAAGGTTCCAGAATTCAGTTTCCAACTTTTGAATTTCGCTAGCTAGACAGTATTCCCTAATCATCAGTTCCTTCAAATCAGGCCATGAGAGAGCATAGGCTGCTTCATCGCCCATAGATTGCACCTGACTATTCCACCAAGTCAATGCGTTGTCCAGAATAAGGTTTGTAGCATACATGACTTTTTGTTCATCAGTACACTTGCTGATACGAATCACAGCTTCAGTTTTCTCAAACCATTTCAGAAGACCAACGGATCCTTTAGTGCCGTTGAAGTTAATCGGCTTGCAATCAAGGAACATTTTGAAAGTACATTGGGGAACAGGATTGCCAGATTCTGTAACATCACACAATAATGTCACCACAAGATAAGTCAATTTGGGTTTTAACCTCACGTATAAGACATATCAATGTTGTATACCTGACGTAGATCTTTCGCGGTTATTGTCACCTCGGCTACCAGTTCCGCCAGAGCCCCCGCTTGGATCGGTACGGTTGGCCTCGAACTGGGCCAGGGCGGTAGCAATTCTGTCAGCAATCAATTAGTCTAGTTGTGCCTGAGAAGTAGGCAACTGGTCTTGTGGTGTCTTTCTTGTCTTAGGCGGCATTTTATACTTCAATATCAAATATCAAAGAATAATTAGACATATATTTAACCAATATTGTCATGCACGTCATACTATTAAAACAAACATGCCACAAGATTTGCAACTCATCACCATATAATCACCACATCAGAATATGATAATCACAAGGAAAGAATGAATAATAGTTGTAATCATAACAATAATAACAACCATAACGAAAGATAAGCACAAAACAATAATATATTTTACCATAATACATCATGATTTTCATTCATTTTCATTCATAACGATTACATCATTTGTTCGTACATAACAAAAGGTGGTGATATCTAATCCCACATACATCGTTTGAAAATAACAAAACATCATAACATACTACGCTAGTCATAACCAGTCTAGCTAGGTAAAATACAAAAGATACAACATCCATCACTACTACAACCATCTCTAGCAGCTACCACGATCCACCATCCACTGGAAACTCAACTAAGGCTGCGAAGGAGGTCGAGGAGCGTACTGTGGAGCGTTGAGTCGAATAGCTGCATCCACGGCGGCAATGTGATCATAGATTCGCTGGGCGCGATCCATATGCTCACCAAAAGGAAGACCACGTAAGCTATCCACGCGAAATAGATCATCAGCGATGCGAGTCAGCGTAGAGTTCGTCTCTATGATGCGTGCCCAAATGGACCACATCTGTGCATCAACGTGGGAGACAGTGGAAGAAAACGTCTCTGTCAGGGTCAAAAAGTCTTGCTCAAGAGCGAGCAAAGAGGAAACAGCAAAAGCAGGCATACGTGCCGCCTCACGGGGCGGACCGGGAGAGAAGCTAACCGGTTGAGACGGACCTACCATCTCAGGGACACCAGGGATGACAGGAGCTGGCTGGGAAAAACCAGCCTCAAGGGGTACACTGGGAACCACAAGGGTAGCAGGGAGAACGGGAGCAACAGAGATAACAGGAGCGACAGGGACATCAACTGGGTCGACAACAGGCAACACAGGGGAGTGAGGTTGTGCTTCCACCTCGGGGCTGGCAGGGACAACATCCCTGGAAGCATCATCACTATCAGTAGCGTGGGCACGCATCCCAGCGCGTCTAAGCTCGCTACTGCGGGCAGGACTGCCCTCCAGAATAACAGCAGGACGATCACCCTCCAAGGGCTCATCCTCGTCATCCGAAACAAATGCACCATGAGGCGCTAACGGCACCTCACCAACAACAACAGGAAAAGGCTCGACAGGAGCCACGAGAGTAGGGGCAGGAATCGGCTCGATATGAGCCTCAGACACGACAGGCACACTCGGGCCAGCCTGACCCGATGGCTCAACACGAGAAGATGGGGAGACCGAATCAAAGAATCCCGGAGGGAAGGTACGAATAGCTGGGACAGGGTAAACAGGGAATGTGGGTGTGGGAGCGACGAGTGGCGGGGAAGTGAATGTCGCCTCAGACATCACATCCTCCTCACTTGGGTCCTCCTCCTCATCCTCATCCTCCTCATACTCACCGTCAACCATCATCTCATCCGGCTCGACCTCATCGTCCGAACTCAATACCACAACCACAGGGGCGTTGGGAACGTTCTCCACGATCTGAACACTGCTATCGGAGTCAGACATGTACTCGGATTCTTCAGAAGCAGACATTTTCTTTCCTGGCAAAAGTATCGTACTATATATATATATATGAATATTTAATTAACTTAAGCAAGAACATCTATACATCCAAAATTTTACCATCTACTTTTTGTTTCTTCCCTTGGCGTGCTTGGCTAGGCGATTCGGGACTTCCTTTTCTAATATATTTTTCGTGTTTGTTTTTAAGAAAATATATTTTTTTCTCTTTCAAACCAAAAACCGGTTATAGTCTAGATTTTTCCAAAATACTAGTTCGCTATAACCTTGGCTCTGATACCATTTCTGTCACACCACGACAACGGCAGAAACGCGTGGCATGGACACGAAAGAGAAATGTTTCATAGCCAAGATTAAACAAACACATAATTTAGAAAATAAACATTCATTAGACGGCGGAAAGTATTTTGTTTAGGTACACGTCCCAAAATGTAGTTTTTAACAAAATAAGGATTTTCGACTATTTCCCAATACCATAGGAAATATTAGTAAATCCCTAACAAAAGTCCGTCTCGTCTTTATTTTGCCCGCCCTAGCCATTGCACGCCTTCACACTCCTAGTTACCTGAAAGATATGTTAGGGAAAACGTCAATATATAAATATATTGGTGAGCTTCACAGGTTTTGACACACAAATAAATTAACATTCATTTGTAGATAAGTGCGCATAACGAAATAAGAAATGTGCTACATATGCTATTAGGTTTGCAAGTCCTAATACCGATGGAATCCCCATAGGCCCGTAACCAAAACTAGACTATTTTACTTTGCCCCGCAAGTTGTTTACATGGTAACAACTAATTTAGAATATCGTCGCACCCCGTGGTCCTTCCGTGTTGATCGCTAATCAACCGGGGTGGGTCTCGTCAAGAACCAATAGTACTATTCCCATATTCTACGGCTACATCCCTTTGTATAAATGGTTACAGTTAACTGCGGAGACTTCACGTCCCATGTGACTTTACCGTTACCCATGTGCCCATCTTATGTACCATTTCATACTTTTACATGTTATCGCACATTTAATTCTTTCTTACATATCTTTCCACCAAGTTTAAAAACAGTAAAACATAAAAAGGGGCCGTGAAAACTCACCTCAAGCCTGCCACGAAATCAGAAAATAGTCTTTGCCAAGTCCAATGTGAGACTACCTACACGTGTCCTAATTTAATAAGGCACTGGTCTCAGAGTGCGTGTCTTACTGGCAAGTTGTCTTTCCCCAACTCCCGACACCACGTTTACATATTCGGTTTAATTAGGAATATACCCTAGTCTTAGGTCCGTTGGTGATGATTTATCCCTTTACAAGTTTCACTTAATCTTATAATATAACAATTGGTATTAATTACCAAGTTAGTTGGTTTCGTCATTGCGAACCCCGATCATTGCCCGTTTTCCTTACACGTCATGATCTTTAAACATATTTATCAATATGTATTTACTAACTTGTATTAATATTTCGTTATATCTTCCGACTCGACTCACTTTTATTATATATTTATTTCCCCATAAAAATAAATATACCAAGATCTTGTCGAACGAGATTCATTTCGTGTTAAGTAGTTATTTTTCCCATAAGTACACATATACTTATAATAACATACTTAACTTATTTTATTTCTTACAAACTCTCTCATTTTACTTCCAACACTTAGGAAAGTGTTTATGTATGTTTTTCACCCTTAATCATCATTGCATATATTTTGTTCACAAAATATATACTTATTTTCTTACTTGGAATAATTAGTCTGTAATCGCCGCAATAACGTATACTCGTATCTTGTAGGAAGTTATACTTGTATACTTATCCGTCCGATTTACTTTTTGTCCGACTTATACTTTGTTCGTCTTACACTTGTGTCTGATAGTTCGTCGCATTAACATATGTCCGCTTCCCCGATTTCTTAACTTATATATATTTTTTTCTTGTGTAGGAAATCATACTACTTGCCGGTTTACGCATTTTCCTACTTTCGAAAATATATAAATATATTTATTGAAAATACATTAACTTGGATGTTTTATTCCTAAAAAAATTCTTACAACACTTTTACATCCCCATAAATGTAAAAATGCTCATTTTTATACAAAACATCCCAAGTTATTTAAATTACCATTTTCTTTCTAAAAATGTTTGTATTTATATTTTTCAACACATATGGTAAATTTATATTTTATAAAATACTTTTTATAAAAATAACATTCTTACAAGTAAAATATTTGTGTAAGTTTCTTCACTTTTACAAAAGCAACCCTTTTAGAATCTAACTTTTCATTCTTAACCTTTTACTTTTCAAAGTTACATTTTTCAACATAAGGTTTCCAAAATCACATTTTACACCCATGGACTTTCCAAAGTAACTTTTCAAATCTCTATCTTTATAAAAGTTACATATTATTCCCAAGACTTATAAAAATGACAATTTCTATGACGACTAGTAAACTTGAACATGTCAAAATTTACAATAAGTGTTCTTTTCACTATCCAACACTTTTATTAGTCTCATATGGTCATTCTAAGCCTACTACCATGTTTGATTTAAGTCTTGGAGTCCATTTGGTCATACTTGTATTTTTAAAGTCTACAACTATATTTTTGTGATTTTAGCTTCTTTACATTTTGTTACAATTATTTCATGTTCAAGTGGTTCCATTAGTCATAATATTATGATCAAAACCATTTTTAGGTGTATTAGGTGTTACTTTATGTTTTTCATCCTAAACAACTTCTAAAAAAAATACTAGAACATACATTATTGTTGTAACAAAATAACATCACCAACCACCCTAAAACTTATGTTTATGATCATCTTTGTAAACATTTCATTTCATTTTTAGAAACACATACAAAACCTTGTTTAAAAACTTTAGTTAAAAACACCCCAAAACAACTTGCAAGTTAAGCACATGAATAAATAAAACTTAAACGAGATGAGTTTTGAGAAACTTACTGCTAGCACAAGGCTAGGGAAGTCTCAAAAACACAAGATTATGATGGGGTTATGTGTGTCTTCCAAGGGTTATGCTCCAAGCACTTGTACACACTTGATTTATGGTAGGAATGGAGTGTTTATTATGTGTTTTTAGCTTAAAAATGGAGGTGGGTGTGGGGTATAAAGTCACGGCAATTCAGCAGCAAAAATGAAGGTTTTGAGTTGTTTTGTGATGTTAAAATGAGACTTTCATGGTTTATATGGTGCATTATAAGATTATAAAAAACTAAAATATCTTAGGCATGCTACAACATAATCATAATCCCTTTGCAACATGAGACATTAGGGTGGCTAAGCCACCTTTAGGGTGGCCGGCCTAATGGCCCTTGGTGGGTCCCATTCATGCTACAAAATATCCCTAATGGCCCTTGGTGGCCGGCCTAATGGCCCTTGGTGGGTCCCATTCATGTTGCAAAATATCCACTAATTATTTAGTTAGAATTGAATCGGTTCGGTTAGGGTTTTCGGGATTTTTACGCGTTCTTATTACGAGCTATTTCGGACACGTAATTAACTTTAAGTTACCCTTAAACATAGCTTAGTTTAAGTATTGGTATGTTATTTAGGCTCTTACCGGGTGAAAATATATATTTTACGCGCATCGGGTGCGATACGCGAACTTTATTCGCTACCGGGAGATTTGAATTTGGAGTTTTCATTTATTGTTTTGGGGTTCCAAAACACTTTATATTTCATAAAAATACCCTTTATTTTATATCCCGGGCATTCGGGATCGTTTTCGGTTATTTAATTATCGCCGGGTAATCACCAACGTCCGTTTCGGACTAGTTTATTTCTATGCGACCCCTTCGCATTTCTAATTAAACTAAGGCATTTCTATGCCATCTATTGGACTCCGCTATTTTCCGAATACTCAATTATACTTAATTGATATTAATTCTTGCTTAGAACAGTTAATTACATATATTAATTACGTACGGATTTAACTTAATTTTGCCGAACGTCACAGACACGGTTGGAATAGGTGATGTCTTGGGATTAGGAATCCTAGAGGGTTTTAGAAATGGCATTCAGGAGTAAAGGTCTTAGATGCAATCTTTCCGCTGCGAGACAAAGGTACCAAACGTTACAGCCGACTGGGGAAAAGTCGGGGTGTGACACGAATGCTCCAAATGTTTTTGAGGAATACCGTGCATGCTTTAAATGCGGGGAGAGAGGGCATTTACTTGCTCAATGCTCGTATGTAAGGCATAAAAGGCACGAAGTTGAAGTGAGGAATTCCATGAGGAAACCGATTGATCATTATGTTCCACCACACAGACGTGTTGTTCCTCAACAACAACGGTTTTATAATCAAAACAATTTTTATCAAACGAGGAACAATCGTCCAGTTCAGTATGATCGCAGAAATCGGATTGCTATGGAACAATCATGGAGAAAACCAGTGGTGAACACAACAAATGATTGGCAAAGGGTTCCACCAAAACCTATTGTCAAGTCAAATGTTGGACCTAAGTCTGTTAAATCAGATAAGGTAACCAAGAAAGTTTCATTTGCAAACAATGTTCAGAAACCGACTGAGAAACCAAAATCTCAGATTCGTATCTTGAAAAGAACTGAACAATCTTGGACACCAAATGGTTCTCCAGGTGCCTCAACTTCAAAATCCAATGAGAAAAAGGAAAATGTTTTGAATAATCCTAAAAAGATTGATCCAAAACAAAGTATCGATGAGAATGTTTCTTTGAAAGCTGATGTTCAAAGACCCAAGACTCAGGCTTGGGTCCCCCGAAAGAACTAACTGTTTTACTTGATGTGTGCCGGGAGCTTCAGCTTGCCCTATTAGCAGTCTTTGGATTGTTGATAGTGGAGCTTCAGGCCACATGACAGGGGATCTTGCGTTACTGTTCGACGTGAAGAATATTAATGGTGGATATGTTGCATTCGCTGGGAATAAAGGCGGATATATCACTATGGAGGGGAGTGTGAGTAATGGGATTGTGAGCTTTGAAAGGATATCATATGTGAAGCAGATAGACTATAATCTGTTGAGCGTCAGTCAAATCTATGATAAACAATTCACTGTTCATTTTGATGACAAATCCTGTTATATTCTCAAACCGGGCTTCAAAATTCCAAAGGAGTGGGTAATGTTGAAGGCACCTCGCGTCAACAACCTCTATATTCTTGATATGTCCAAGGTGATGACATCAAAGGGGCAAATAACATGTTTTCTATCCAAGGCGACCGAGAAGGAATCGATAATGTGGCACCGAAGAATGGGGCACATTCATCTGAGAAAAATGAATCATCTTGTGAAGAATGGACTTGTCGATGGAGTAAACGTGAAACATTTCCATCTGAATGACAAGTGTGTAAGTTGTAAGAAGGGGAAGCAACACAGACAGTCCCACAAAGTGAAGAAAGTTAACTCTGTTGAGATGCCACTTGAGCGATTGCACATGGATCTATTCGGACCGGTCAAGCGCAAAAGTCATCTTGGGGAGCTTTACTGTTTAGTTGTCACTGATGACTATTCACGTTTTTCATGGGTGATGTGTTTGCAGAATAAAAGTGACACCTTTAACAACTTGAAAGTTTTGTTCACTCGATTGGAGAATATCTACAACTTGAAGATAAAGAGAATTCGGAGTGATAATGGGACGGAGTTCAAAAACGCCAAGATGTATGAACTTTGTGAAAGCAAAGGAATTCATCATGAATATTCGGCTCCGTACACCCCACAACAGAACGGTGTAGTTGAACGCAAAAACAGGACTCTAATTGAAGCGGCTCGAACAATGCTCGCAGACTCGAATCTTCCAGTAATGTTCTGGAACGAGGCGATATATGCAGCAAATTATACACTTAATCGGGTTTTAACGGTGAAGAAGTTTGGTAAAACTTCTTATGAACTGTTACACCGAAGAAAGCCAAACTTAGAGTATCTAGAACCTTTTGGGGCACCATGCACGATGTTGAATCCAAGCGAGAAGTTTAGTCCTAAAGCTGAAGAGGGATACTTTGTTGGATATGCAACCCCGCTCAAACGGGTATACAACAAGAGAACTCGTCGGGTGGAGGATTGGGCTAACGTGGAAGTTCAACGGTATACTCAAAATGTGCAAGGAATGGGTCCTGATTGGATGTTTGATTACAAAGACTTCTTTGAATCATTCAATCTAGATAGCTTGGTTGAAGAAGCTGTTATCAGATTACTTTACGAGTGTGAAAACGCGGCGACTTCACCGTTGGTGCGTCCGATCACCGTGAACCCCCTACCAGCTTCTAATAATACCAATGTTCCTGTACCATAGGAAGAAGTGTTTCAGGAGGCTTCTACTTCGTTAGATTCTTCAGAATCTGAAGATGAACAATTTGAAGAAGTCATTCTTGAGCATGCAGAAGAACCAGAGGCACCGCCAGTGAACCCAACTCCAACTCCAGATGTTGCTTCATCATCTAACACGGGTCATGATCTGGATGCTGTAGAGAACTTGACTATTCAGACGGGAGTTACTGTACCTGAACATCCGGTGATCCTGGTAGCAGTGTGATGACCAGAGGGCAGCTGCGAAGTGTTAATTCGCCAGAGAGTTTTGGTGCTTTAGCTTTATATGCCAAAATACAAAATTCTGGTAGTCAAAATGATTGGTCGTTTGCGTGTTATGTGTCGCAAGTAGAGCCAAGGACATACAAGGACGCTTTGCTGGAGGACGCCTGGGTTGAGGCAATGCAGGAGGAGTTATTACAATTTCAGAAATTGGGGGTTTGGACGCTCACTGATTTACCGCCTGGAAGAAAGAAGATTGGCACTAAATGGGTGTTTAAGTGCAAGAAGGATGATCGTGGTGTTATAGTTCGTAACAAAGCCAGATTGGTCGTGCAGGGATTCCATCAAATCGAAGGGATTGATTATAACGAAATCTATGCTCCTGTAGCACGCATTGAAGCTATTCGGATGTTTCTTGCGTTTGCTTCCTATAAGAAGTTCAAAGTTTATCAAATGGACGTCAAGAGCGCATTTCTGTACGGGAAAGTCAAAGAAGAGGTTTATGTCGGGCAGCCACCAGGCTTTGAGGACCCAATCCACCGGGATAAGGTCTATGTGCTGAACAAAGCTTTATATGGCTTGCACCAGGCTCCGAGACAGTGGTACGAAGAGCTAAGTACATACCTCATGGCAAAAGGATTTAAGCGCGGACTCGTCGACTGCACCCTATTCACGAAGAAATCAGGGGATGATTTGCTTCTGGTGCAGATTTACGTTGATGATATAATATTTGGTTCAACTAACGAGCTTTTATGCAGGGAGTTCGAAACTGTCATGCAGGAAAAGTTTGAGATGAGCGCAATGGGGGAGATGCAGTTTTTCCTAGGCTTGCAGGTGGACCAAAGACCCACGGGGATCTTCATTCACCAGACGAAATATGTATCCGAAGTCTTGAGCCGGTTCCAGATGGAGGATTCTAAGCCGATGGATACCCCGATTCAACCCAATCACGGGATTGGAGTGGACGCTAAGGGGGAGCTGACGGACCCGTTTACATACAGAGCAATCATTGGATCTCTGATGTATTTCACGGCATCTCGACCAGATATTATGTTTGCAACGTGTCTCTGTGCCCGCTATCAATCGAAGCCGAAACAAAGTCATCTGACGGCGGTCAAGCGTATCCTTAGATATCTGAAAGGTTGTCCCTCGAGAGGACTTTGGTACCCTAATGATGATGATTTTGATTTCATTGCTTTTAGTGATGCAGATTGGGGCGGCTGTGACAAAGATAGCAAATCTACTACAGCTGGTTGCCAGTTTTTAGGGAGCAGGTTAGTCACCTGGCAGTGTAAGAAGCAGACTTCCGTGGCACTGTCTACCTGTGAAGCCGAGTACATTGCACCCTCGAGTTGTTGTTCGCAAGTGCTCTGGATCCAACAGCAGATGGTGGATTACGGTTTGCGGTTTCTTAAAACCCCTATTCACGGTGACAACGAAGCCGCTATCGCATTAACTAAAAATACTGAAAATCATTCTAAAGCGAAACATATCAGGATCAAATATCATTTTATCCGTGATTGTTACGCTAACGAATTGATAGATATGGTCAAAATCCATACTGACTATCAACGTGCAGATTTGTTTACAAAAGCTTTTGACAGATCCCGCTTTGAATATCTTTTGAAAGTCAACAACATAAAGGAAAAACAGGACTAATCGGCACCTCGGTTTATCGCTTTTTAGTTTAAAATTTTCTTTAACGTTTTTATTGTTTTTCAGAAAAATTAAAAACCCAAAAATATGTTCTTTATTTTAGGGGGAGTCTTTTTATCAGAAAAACCAAAAACATTGAAAAAGTCTAAAAGACCTAAAAATTAGAAAAATCAAAAATGATTTCCTGGATAAAAAGAGGAAATGATAGTACATCAGTGGGGATCTGACACAGGCTAAAGAATTGTATAGTAATATGAGGCGTGTGTTGACTACGTGTGATATACTGATAGGCTTCGTAGACTAACAATTGCATGCATTAGTGATACAAACATAACGAACTACGCGTTCGTGGCTGAACACCTCATGGGCTTATGGTCTTAGTACCGTAATTTCGTTCGATAGGATTGCCAAAATCTGAGGTTTCGGGTCGTTATGTTATGGTTATCCGGGATATTCTGATTAAACTTTTGTCGTATTGATTTACGGACCTAGTTTCATCAGAATATTTGCCAAAAGAGCTTAAATGCCAAAACCGAAAGTTACCGAATTGAGAAACTTCATGTTTTATTGATCAAAGATCATTATTACATCGTATTAACTTACTGATGCAAATCAGTAGTTGATATCAGCCTCAACCTAGTATATATGCACATGTTACTCTGCTGCATTCGTTTGCTGACCTGTACACCTCTGTGCTATATACTTTGTAACTATTACGGATAACTCTGGCATAATCACGTGTTACGACATTTTAAAGCATTGCGTAATAGTCTGCATGTGAGCTTATGTGGACCACAATATCAGCAATTGCCGTGTCACATACTGTTTCTAATGATAATATTAAACAAAAAGATCGACGCTGTTATCAGATTTCTCAGAAAACTGATATGATCCTCTTACCGGATATCACAAAATGTTTACTGTTTTCATTTACTTTGATGCATTTTACTTTTATTGTCAAAAAGATACAAAATCCAAAAATATTTTAGGTGTGTTTTGATAAATTTCAGAAAAACCAAAAGTTTTTACATTTCTGCTTTATTTTAGATAACCGACGGTGCTTGATGGTCAATTTCTGAGATTTGATGAAACCATCTGGGCTTTGTATCATTCAAAAAGTGAAATTTTGAATTTTTGAAGTTTAACGGATTGAAAAATGTTGAACGGGATTCGAATTCGTGATTTGGCAAATTTTTCAGATTTTTCCATTTCACATTCGCCCCTTAATTGGGTCGAATGTGGAAAAATCTTCACATTCGGGTGTTTTGGTTTGGGCGAATGTGGGTTTGTTTAACAAAATCCACCTTCGGTTGAACATGTTTCACGTTCGTGCCATTTATTTGGGGCGAATGTGGAATTCATCCACATTCGACCACCATAACGGACGAATGTGACCCTCTATATATAAGCCAAACCAGTTTCGACCCCTCATTCATAGTTTTTCCAAAATTTTTCAAAGATACCTAGACTTGTTGCTGTGATTTCTCTTGATTGTGTTTATTGTTCCTTGTCAAATCCTGATCATTTTAAGTCTTATTACACAGGTATTGGAGCCAAGAACAGTTCAGAATCGTTGTTTTTTGTTTTCGAACCTAGGGTTTTTCATCTGTGTTGAATGGACTGATGTTGATGCTTATTTTTGTTGTCATTTCAATCTACATTAGTTTTAGGGGGATAAATATCAAAGAATTAGGTTAATAACAAGTTTTAGATGATTGATTGATTGTTTGAAGCTTTAAAACCCTAATTCTATTTTAAAACTAATGAATATTGAATAATTATCACAATTGAGGGTTCATGAATGATAATCGGCTATGTTAGAACAAACGTAAATCAAAATCAGAGCTTAAAAGCAAACTTGGAAAATTTTTAAATTTTGGGGCTTTACAGTTTTCACATTCGGTCCTCAAAACGGGCGAATGTAGAAATTAAACGGGCGAATGAAACTTTAAGTTGGACGAATGTAATTTTTAATCTATACATGATCACATTCGTACCAAATCTTTCACATTCGTACCAAAATAGATACATTCGACCTGATAATAAGTGGCGAATGTGGAATCTAAAATCTTAAAATTTTCAATTTTTGTCGTTTTCATATTTTGACGTATTTTTCTGATTTTGATGTGCAGATGGCTGAGCAACCCGAAAACGTTGAAGCACAAGTGGAAAATGTTTTACCAGATCCTGTTCAGGAAGCTGAAGCAGCTGTTCCACGTGGATGGCCGTTCGAACCGTCACACAATTGCTGTGCTTTTCTTGGAGATGTTGAGAAGAATACCGAATTTGCTGGGATTGTGGAGTTTTTAAGGCGAAGCAGAATTGTTCATGCCTTAGCTACACCAACAATCATCTACAAAGACATAGTTGAAGATTTCTACAAGAATGCTAAGTATGATTTTTGGGAGAATTAGACTATCATCAAGAGCAAAATTCAAGGGATGGAGATGTTTCTGACAGAATCAGACATCAGAGAAGCACTGCAGATAAAGTTTGAAGTCAGTGAAGATCCCAGAGAACTGTCTTGGACTGAACAGAAAGCTTGTTTTCTGAGGATGAAGTACAAGGGTCTGATTACTGATGGATCTATGCATAAAGGGAAGTTGAGTGTGCAGTTTAAGTATCTGGCACATGTTATTATTCATGTCTTTGGATGTGTAAGCGGTGGATATGACGTGATGAGAAGAAGTTTGAGTTCATTGATGGTTGCGTTAACTCTTAACAAACCATTCAATGTTTCTGGGATGATTTTAGATCACATGCTCGAGATGTTAAAGGGTTTGAAGAAGAAGCAATTCATGCTGTATCCAAGGTTTCTCATGATGATCTTTGACCACAAGTATCCAGAATTAAATAAGGATCCAACTATGATCCTAGGTCAAGATCACATGAACATTCGTACTTTGGTGAGAATGAAAGGATACAAAGGTGTGCCAGACAATGAAAAACCACCTTACAAGAGACTCTTTGGAGCTTTGGCTAGTCAGGATTACACTGATCCTGGCAAGAACAAAGCAAGACATGACAACAGTGATTCTGATAATGATGATCCCTTGGTGTATGTTGATGCAAACACTAAGAGGAAGAGGCAGGTAGTCAATGCTGGAGCCAAAGGGAAGGGCAAGGCAAAGACTGATCAGGGGAGTTCTAAGCAACAGGTTGTTAGGAAGAAAACTACTGCGAAGAAAGGAACTAGTCTAGTTGATGAAGACTCAGTTGATTCAGAGGAGACAGAGGTAGATGAGCAGTGGGATTCTGATGAAGAAAGAGTTAAGACCACCAAACGTAAGGCCACTATGGTTGGTGAGTCTGAATCTCTGAACAAGACAATTGAAGAAGTATCACAGAAGAAGAAGTCTGTTGATGCTGGTGAAGGAGGTTTAGGTATTAATCTGGATGAGTTAGAAGAAGGAGAAACTGTGGTTGTGAATTTGCCTAAACCAAAGCATAAGTCTATGGCAAAGAAATCTAGCACTAAGCAGTTGAGAGAGAAGGAAATAGCTCAGTTGCTGAAAGGGAAAAAGATACCTGATGCAGGTACATCATCGAAGCTATCTTCACCGGTTGCCAAGAAACAGAAAAAGAGTAAAGAAGCTGAAACATTACCAGTTGATGAGTTTAATGTTGCACTGGATAATGTTTTAGACATGTTTAAGAATCCTCAAAAGCAGAAAGCCAAAGAAGCTGAGCCATCCAAGTCGAAGAAAGTTACTGTTTCAGACAATGTGATGAAGCAGGTTAACAAACGGATGGATGATATGATGAAGATGATAGTAGCTCAGCAGGCAGTAATTGCAAAGTTTAAGCAGAATGAAGAAAAGATGCTTCAGATTGTGGTTGCTTCTAAAAATAACCAAGATGAGATTGAGCAGAAAGTAAAGAAACTTGAAGCTGATAATAAGAATCTTGAGGTTAAGTGTTCCAGGAATCGGAGTATGATTAAAGTGATTAAGGCTGACAACAAAGAACTAAAGGCTGAAAACAAACGTCTTAGTGATTTGTTGGATAGTTTATACAATGAAGCACCGAAGTTGAAAGGATGATGATTCTGAGAAGAGTGATGATGAAGAAAGCAAAAAGAGTGATAAAGATGATGATGATGATGCTGAGGGGTCGGGTAGCAAAGATGATGATAGTAGTGATGACAGTGATGATGATGATGATGGGGGAGATGATTCGAGTAAGTTCACATTCGAGAAGAGAACACCTAAGAAGGATGCTGGAGAGTCTAGTTCTAAGAAGAAGAAAGGAGGGAATGTAGACTCAGATGAAAGCATATTCTGGAATGAAAAGGTGAGGTCTTTGAATGATGATGCGAAGAAGGTATACAAAGATATGTTAGAGAAGAGAGAATGGACTATAGAGTTCACAGGCAGATTTGCTGAGATCTTTCAGACTGATGATATGAGATATGAGCTGGAATATAATGATCCTGATCTAGAGGATGGTGAAGTACCTGCTGCTGTTGCTAAAGAAATTCTAGATGGTCTTGCACAGCGAGTAGGGAAATCAATTGAGGAGTTTATGATGGATGAGTCGATTCCAGATATTCCTGAAAAGGATATTGGAAATCACTCAGATGATAAGAATACTCCTGAGATGGATGAAGTAGAGATTGAGGATATTACTCACGAGGAATATCCACAATACTTTAGACAGAATGATGAAGAAGTGGTTTTCCCAGACTTCACAGAGATTCCAAACACTTCAGCTAAAAAGAAAGCTAAGAAAAGAAGTGAGGAGTTCGTTGAAACAGTGTTTGGTACTGAAAAGAAACAATCTTCAAGTCAGAATGATGAATTGAAGACATACTTGCAGAAGTTGAAGGAAATGGATGAAAACCGACCAAAGCCTGAAGCTCAAGGTAGTTTTTATAGATTTCACAACGAGAAGTTCAAAGGCAGAGCTCTCGGCTGGACATAATTGGGAAGATTGAAATGCTTAGCTGTTAAATGGGAATCAGGAATTCTGTACTTTTACAGATTCATTGATTTGCTAACTCTACCGTACTGGGCGGTTAGAGACATTTGCAGATTCCCTATGTCTGGAGCTTCAGTGAATAGTACAGCGGTTGGTTGGTTTGCAGACAAGTTGGTTTGGGAGAGCAGAACGAAGTGGAATAGGTTTAAGCCTCAGTATCCCAGAAGAAAAGTTCACAGGGATATTGATCCTAAAACTGGTTTGAAGAGGGTGACTTTGATTTACAAAGCACCTGAAGTGATGAATAAAATTCCTTTGATGCCTTTGCCACAACATTTCAGTGCTGATTTTATCTTTTGGTATTACGATTGGAGGAAGGCAGAAGCGGTTATAGTGCTGAGAGATGGGAAGGACAAATACAAGCATGTTCATGTATTTGATCCTATGTGGTTGATAAACTGTACGTTTGAAGACATCATCATGCTTTTCTACAATCCGATTCATCATGATCCCAATGATGCAGAACAGGCGAAGAAGTATACACAAGTTGTGGGAGTTTGCTTTGCATATGACATAAACTCCGGTAGCAACTTGGATGCCAAACTTGGTAAGATGGTGAAGATGGCCGATGTGCCTAAACCGATGAAAAGAAAGTTGGAGCCTGAAATGACAAAAGAACAAAAGAAGCAGCTGAGAATTTATTTGATGAACAAGGTGATGGACGAAGATCGTAGACAATCCAATTAATAGTCGAGGGGGAGTTTGTAGATGCACGAAGTGCGACTAGTAATTGGATTAACAAATTAACATATGTTAGAAAGTTTTGCTGATGGGCCGAAGGTGGACTTGGTGGGCGAAGGAAGAGATTAAAGGGGCGAAGGTAGAAGACTGACCAAGTGAAGACACATTCGTACTGTTGATGTGGGCGAATGTGGAAAAGTTCCACATTCGCACCATACAACTGGGCGAATGTGCAGACATTATATATAGATTTTGTGTATTTTCAAGTTAGAGAGAGTTTTAGTTTGTGTGTGTATTGTGGTCAGGTTCAAGGTTAATTTGTGACAGTGTGTGAGTTCATTAGATTGACTAGGTGATTGATTGTAACACGTTTTTATCAAAGTTAATCTATGTGTGTATTGTGGTCAGGTTCAAGGTTAATTTGTGACAGTGTGTGAGTTCATTAGATTGACTAGGTGATTGATTGTAACACTTTTTTATCAAAGTTAATCTATGAAAAAGCCTTTCAAATGATGTTTTCTGTGTTTTGATCCGAGTTTTATCAGTTTGTTCATATCTAGGGTTTCCGCACCTAGATTTGAGACTTGTATGATCATATTTTCCTGTTTTAGATAAATTATTTCAATTACAAAACGCGTGAAAAATCGGAACAGACCTGCAGGGGGCGATTAGGGATCCTAATCGCCTATGCTGAAGGTGATTATGAGCCCAATCGCCTATGTTGCATGTCTTATAGCCACCCAATCGCCTATATGCATGTCGTATAGCCCCTAATCACTAGTTAAACCCTGAATTGCATGTCTAATAGCCACCCAATCGCCTATATGCATGTCTTATAGCCCATAATCACTAGTTAAACCCTGAATTGCATGTCTTATAGCCACCCAATCGCCTATATGCATGTCTTATAGCCCCTACTCACTAGTTAAACCCTGAATTGCATGTCTTATAGTCCCTAATCACTAGTTGACTTTTCCTAATCGCATGTGCTGCTGTTGTAAGTGTATTTTGGCATTCCGAGACCCGATTTGACACCTAGGAACATGCTAGAAACCCCGTAACATGCCTAATAACATGGTAACACGTGCTCGGACTTATTTGTGCGTTATTTGAACTGTATGTAAGATTTGGAGAACTCTTACACGTGTTAAGCGTTATTTGTATATATTGTATGTTACCTTGTGAATGATTAACACGTGGGATGTCGGGTCACCAATGGGATGTCGAGTTTTGTCTCACGTAGTCTGATTGTCAGTCAAACACATTTTTCAAACGTATAATGGTCATGGACTGGACATTAGGGACTAATGAACCCAACGGGTTATTAGTCTAACATTACACACGCATCTTATGATAGGTCGCCACTAGTTGGGGATATCATACACATAACGGTATACTCATAAACGGAAGACGCAACCTAAGGTGAGTTCACGGCCCCACATTTTACAGTTTTTGTTTTCGGGGGAGAAACATGCTTAAACTCTTTTATCACACATTTTCATGTTATACTGTGGCTAACATCTTATTACTATACGGTTCATCTAAGTCCCTTAGAAACCACTAATACGAGGATGTAGCGGGGAAATGTGGATAGCGTTATTGGGAACTGACAAACCCCACTCGACGGCTAGAGGCCGGGCGGGTGCATATTGTCTCTAAACACACAAGGCCTACCGGCGATGACGGTAGTCCGTAAATAAGGGTTACACATTAAAACACAGTTAGCTATGGTTTCACCTGTAGTAGTAATATTACATAACGCCTAGCTAGCGTTCACATAAGCATAGTAGTAACAACAACGGTAACGGTTTTCAAGGATTGTTTTAAACGTTTAAATAAAACCTGTGAACTCACCAGCATTATATGTTGACTCTTTTAGCATGTTTTCTCAGGTCGCTAAGGTGGCAGCGGTCAGCTAGGCGCACGGAGTCGCACTGGAGTCATACTCGCGTCTAGGATCATTTATGCATGTCTTTTGTCGTTAAACTCTTAAACTCGTGTCTTTATTTACTCATGACTTTGTAAACTTTAATGCTTACGCACTTTCAACAGTTGGTTTCAAATCTTATGCATGATTTTATTTACGTATGTTTTGCATTTAGACGTCGTTTATTGTGACCGTTGACTTGGATCTTGCTGTGTCACACGCCTCGCGGTAGAACTCCGCTTGTGGAAATTTGAGGGTGTGACAATAAACATCCTACAAAAATATAATCACCTATAAAACGTGTAATTATAACTTTTAATGAAGACTTATTATAAGTGACGTAAATAATATTTCGTTGAATAACCATCTGTTTCATAATGTTTATCAAAAGTAACTGATAAACATATATTAATATTTTTTATTTACAACGTGTAATAATAATTTTTATTAAAAATGTGTAATTACATAGTAATAAACTTCATATTGAAACCTATTCTAAGTTCAAAGGTATGTCTAATTTGACGACTTCAAACAGATGTTTTCAAACAACTGTGATCCATTACCGCTGTTGAGCTGAAGGATAATGTAACCAGAATTTTAAAATAGACTCCGTAAAACTTAACTTGTAATATCTGTCACACCCTCAAATTTCCACTTGCGGAGTTTTACCGCGAGGCGCGTGACAAACCAGGATCCAAGTCAACGGTCACGATAAACAACACTATATGAGACATATATAAGTTCAGAACACAGGTTTAAACCATTTGACAAAACAGCGGAAGCATCGTTTTACAAAATGAAACCCAAAAGTATCCAAGTTTGTTCAACAAACAAAAACCATGAAAACCTAGACTAGACGCCGTGCAGACGCGTGCGCCTAAACCCTGAGATGCTGCTACCTTAGCGACATGAGAAATCATGCCAAAAAGACGTCAACATATAATGCTGGTGAGTTCACAGGTTTAAGTTTACAATTAGTTTCCATGCGTTGAGAGTTTGATCACAAAATACCATGTCATGAGATGTGTTAAATAAACTAATAAGCGTTTCCTACTACTACCACGACTGTGATGCTGAAACCATTACTGACAAGCGTTTCTTGCGTTGCTGCCCGTGTTTGTGATGCTAGTGTTGCTAAAGTATAGGGACAATATGCACCCGCCTGGCTCCAAGCCGACGGGTGGGGTTTGTCAGGCCCAATAGATCTATCCATATTTCCCCCGTTATGTTCACCCACATATTCATGGTTTCCCCCAGGGACTTCTATGTTTCATCGTGTAGTAATCAAAAGTGTTACGTATCAAAGGTGTTGCGTTTCGAAAGTGTTGCGTGTTTATAAGAGTTGCATTTCAAAGGAGTTACGTGTTTATAACGAGTGTTGCATTTCCAAAAGAGTTACATGTTTATGACATAAACGTTGAGTTTGTTAAATCGTGTGGCATGTTTCTCCCCCAAGAGAAAAATGTATAAAAGAGGGGCTGTGAACTCACATTAGGTTGCGTTACTTGTAAGTGCTTAAAACCAATAAGTTGTGTTAATCCCGTATAGTGGCGACCTAACATATGACAGATATAAGTACTTAGACTAATAACCCGTAGGTTAACTAGTCACTGTATGTCCAGACCATAACCAAGTTGATTTGAAAACGTGTTGACTGTTTAACCGACCACACCGGACAAGACTCGACATCCCATTGGTGACCCGACACCCCACGTGTTAACCTTATACAATTTATCATACAATATATGAAACAACATTTAACACATGTAAGAGTTCACCAAGTCTAGCATATACTTCGAATAACGCATAAATAAGTCCGAGCACGTGTTACCATGTTACTAGGCATGTTATGGGGTTTCTAGCCTATTCCTTGGTGTCAAATCAGGTCTCGGAATGTCAAAATACACTTATAGCAGCAGTACATGCGATTAGGAAAAGTCAACTAGCAATTAGGAAAAGTCAACTAGCACTTAGGAAAAGTCAACTAGCAATTAGGAGGGGTAATCGCCTACATTAAAGGCATTTAGGCTCTAATCGCCTATAGCTATAGGCGATTAGGCCTATTCTAGTACCTTAAAGGCGATTAGGCCTATACCACATGCATTTCAGGATCTAACTAGTGATTAGGATCGTAATCACTTTCAGTATAGGCGATTAGGGCCCCAATCGCCTACCCTATAGGCGATTAGGCTCCCAATTGCCTACCTTATAGGCGATTAGGCTCCTAATCACCTTCAGCATAGGTGATTAGGATTCCTAATCGCCCCCTGCAGTTCTGTTCCGATTTTTCGCGCGTTTAACCCGCCAAATCAGATCCGAAACGTGTGGAAACACCAAATATCAAACCCAAAACATTAATAAACCTATTCCAAGCAAAACCCCTAAATTATCATCATTCTAACAGTCCCAAATGCGAGCGTTTTCCCAAAATAGCATACTTATCATGTAAACATCACATCAACATGCAAAACTTACCCTAATTAGCAAATATCCAGATTTCATCACGTAACAACGTTGTTCAACAGTCTCCTATCATTCTAGCATCATCCTAAAGCGAACCCTAATCTTTAACAATCAATATAACACACCATAATATCATAGATTACACATAATCCTTCAAACGGGTCTAAACATCTATTATCAACAATACACAACTATAACCATCCCAACTCCTAGGATAACATCATAATAACTCATTCCAGTTAGAAACACATCAATAACACAAGAACAATCATATTTCAATAATAAAAATCCTACCTTTATATGAATATAACACATATAACATGCATAGAGGTTTGGGTTTGTTTAGAAACTGTTTTTAATAGGTTTTCAAAGACACAATAGTTTAGAAATCAGGTCTGGAGTTTTAGGGAGCAAAACAATAACATACAAAGGTTTGGGGATGAAGAACACACCTTAGATTTGTAAGAAAATGAGGTGTAAGGCTTGGAAAGGTGGGTTTTGATGCAAAAACGTGTTCCAGAGGGTGCTTGTGAGTCGGGAGGGGTTCTCGGACAGCTAGGGTTGCACAAATGATGTTTTACAAGTCAAGGGTGGTATTTATAGGCGTTTCTAGTCGTTTAACACACGTCAGGCGATTATGCAGCAGTATAGGCGATTAGGGCTCCTAATTGCCTATAGCTATTGGCAATTAGGCTCTAATCGCCTTCCCTATAGGCGATTAGGTCTCTAATCACCTTCCCAATCCTCCTAATCGCCTACCCTATAGGAGATTAGGCCAATCACCCCCTATCAGCATGCAATTACGCGTAATCACCTCCTATTAGCATGCAAGTACGCGTAATCACCTATAATGTCATGCAATTACGCGTAATCACCTATAATGTCATGCAATTACTGTAAGTGCATTATTCATGTATGTCCCTAGCTAGTGATCCGGTACAGAATGTCGAAGGTTCAGATAATTAGAAAACGACCAAGACTTAAACATGAAGATACATTCGACCAGACAAAAGGGGCGAATGTGGCTTTCCCTGGGCGAATGTGGAAGTTCTGGGCGAACGTGGAAATTACACAGAAGACAAACTGGGCGAATGTGGAAAGATTCCACATTCGTACCTTAGAAATGGGCAAATGTGGAAAAGTTCCACATTCGTACCTTCATTATGGGCGAATGTGCAGACCCTATAAAAGGGTTTAGCTTGTTTTGAATGTTAGAGAGAGTTTTAGTTGGTGTGAGTTTGAAGGTCAAGTTCAAGTTAAGTTTGTGAATGTGTGTGAGTTGATTAGATTAACTTAACTAGGTGATCAATTGTAAACAAGTTTTATAAAGGTTAATCTATGAAAAAGTGTTTGAAATGATGTTTTACGTGTTTTGATCCGAGTATTATCATTTTGTTCATATCTAGGGTTTCCGCACCTAGATTTGTGACTTGTATGATCATATTATCCTGTTTTAGCTAAATTCTTTCAACTACACAGTGGTATCAGAGCCATACAGATCATACAACAACAAAATTGATAATATCAGAGCTGATTTGGACTTAATTTTGGTCAAAATTCATCTGTTTTTGATTGAAAATGGTTTTTGAGTGTTTTTGAGGATTTTAGAATTGAATTTGGTGTTAAAATCAAGTTTTCCAAGAATTAAAGTTGTTCCAAATCAATTCCGAATCAAAACCTGGTAAAGATCATCCAAATCCATAAACTTTTAAAAATCAGAGATCAAAATAACCGTTTTTCAAAGTTTAACTGTTTTTCAAAGTCAAAATGGTCGAATGTATACTGTTGTGGGCGAACCTGACCTAGGTAGGGCGAACTTGAGTGATTTCTGGACGAAAGTGTGTTCATTTTGGTCGAACCTAGAGTTTTGTGTTTGAATTTTCCACATTCGGGTGAACATTTCCACCTTCGGTTCATCGGGCGGGCGAACGTGGAATCTTAGTGGGCGAAAGTGACACAATTTGGACGAAAGTGGAAAAGGATTGAAGATATTCTACATTCGGGGTACTGTTTGGGCGAACGTAGATTCATACAGGGGCGAATGTAGAATTTAAGGCCTAAAAAATTTCGAAATATTTTTGTTGGAAAAATGATGAATTACTTGACCATATCAAGAACGGATGAGCAGATAAGAGCTATAATAGAAGTTGAACGACAGCAATTACAGAGACAAAATTCTCAAGTTGACAACAGTTGGGGATTTCCAATGACACCGAAACCAAATGATGAAATGGTACATGTTGACAAGTGTGTTAACAAAGAAGGTGTTCATAGAAATGTTGTGTGTTTAGTTAAACAAATGAGACACGATGATTCTTGTGAATTGTCAAAGAGTGATTCGAGTTCTGATACGAGTTCAGAACAGAGTGATATCAGAAATGTTAATGCAACATCTGATAATGGTAATGAATCAGATGCTGAGGTAAAGTCTAATGTTGATTGTGCTAACTGTTTTGAGTGTGTCAAATTGAAAAATGAAGTGTTAAAACTTCTTAAGGACAAACAGAATTTGACAAATAAACTTGAAAGGTTTCAAATTGAAAATAAGATGTTGACAAATAATGAAAGACATTTTATGAATCAAATTGAATCTTTTAAGAAAGAAATTTCAGAACTTCATAACACTATTTCAAAGACTAATTCCACATCAGAGTTGGAAATCACAACACCTTGTGTTGCTAATCCTGATTGTGAAGTGAAACCAATGGTTGAACAGAAAACTGAAAATGTGGTAACAACTTCAGAATCTGAATCTGAAGAAAAACCCATATTCAAATTTCCTGATGGAATGGAAGGATCCTATATGTTGGAAGGACATGACAAGTTGATTCTTGATAAAGATTTTCAAATTGATAATATCGAACAATCTTTACTCAAATGTATATATGTTGATAATATCGATTTGTTAAATCAATTTAAAAATCAATTTGATCATCTTCATTTTGAACTCAGTCCTAACCAACATGAGAATAAAGAGGATCAAAAGAAAAATATTGAAAAGCAAAATGCTGAAAATAAGATAGGTCCTAAAGTGAAGGGACCAAAGCCAAATGATCAGATGAAAAATTCCCATCAAATGAATTCAAGAAATTTTTCATCTAGATCATATGACTATTATGATTATTCATATAACTCTCGATTTGATGGTTATTGGGGAAACAACTCACCACAGTATTCTCATGGTTATGTTGAATGGAGAAACTGTTTTGAATGTGGTGAAGTTGGTCATATTGCTGCTTATTGTCCCTACTGGTATTGGGATGACAGGTATGAATATGATTTTATAGAATATAGGTCTTGTTATAACTGCGGAGAGTGTGGGCATTTAGTTGCTTCCTGTGCGTATGTTAAACAGAAAAAGACCGAAGTGAAATTTGCTAAAAATTCAGGCAATGTCAAAAGGCTTGTAGCCCCAAACAAAACCAATAAACAAAAAGGGAAACAGTTTGTTGTGTATGACAATCGCAACAAAATTGCTTTGAATAAAAATGGAGATTGTGATAGGGTTGCTGAGGTAAGGGGGAGTTCTAAGGCTAAGCCTAAGAATAACTCTAAACCTAGGTCTTCATCAGTTAAGTCTGAGAAGATTCCAAACAAAGTTCAGAAGCAGGTTTCAAATAAGAAATCTGTAGAGTCAAAAATTAAAACAATTTCAACAAAATCTAAAATAAACTCTGAACGTGTTTGGAAACCCAAATCACTTTCTAAATCAATAGCAATTTCTACTTCAAATCAATCCATGGAAAAACCAATTGATTTTTCAAAAGGAGAATGGATTGATGTTCCGAGGATTGATGACCTTGGACGACCCATTATTGTGAAGGGATGGGTACCTCTCTCGTGCTAATTGTTTAATAAGTGTGCAGATTGTTCCAGACAGACCTATTAGCTGTTCTTTGATAGTTGATAGTGGAGCATCTGTATACAAGCTATTTATTGGAGAGGTGAAGGTCAAGGAAGGTTATTGAAGAATGAAAACATGATTTCAACAGAGAGGAAAGTGTTTGTAGTCTGTTTCCAACCTGTGAAGCCGGAAAACATTGCAATCTCATGCAATTGCTCTCAGGTTTTGGATTTTTACAACAGATACGACAAACGGTTTATTCTACACTCTCTTATCTTTGTTAATGGTTTGCTAATTGAAAGATCTTAATGAGTCTAGTAATCTGAGTGAAAAATGGTTTTTGAAACTCAATGAGTAAACCGCATTGGATATCATTTTATTTTGTTTTTCCTCAAAAAGTTTAAAAATCCAAAAATATGCTTATTTTTAGATTTTTAGGGGGAGAAAATTTCAGAAAAATCAAAATAAAAAAATAGAAAAACAGAAAATGAGTTTTTCCTGGAGAAAAATAGGAGATGATAGTACATCAGTGGACTGTCAGACTACTCTAAAAAAAATGAATTGATAAACATTGAGTAGCCACTACAATTATATATTGGTAGGCTTGAAATAAAAGTTTAAAGTTCAGCATGGTGATATAAACTTAAAATCAACAACTGATAATCATGTGGATCAACGTATCGTTGGCATATGGTCTTAGTACCGAAATTTCGTTTGATAGATTGCCAAAATCAGAGGTTTCGGGTCGTTATATTGAAAGTTATCTGGGGATGGCCTAACTGATCTTTTGCTGTATTGATTTACAGACCTAGATTCAGTCAGGGTATCTTATTAAAAGAGCTAATAAAGCCAAAACCATAAGTTACCGAATGAGGAACTTAACATGTGTGATGATAATCAAAGATTATCTAATGCATCGTATCAATACTATGATGAAAATCATGTATGATATTAGTCCTCAACCTGGTAGAGTGCACAAGTCGCTTAGAAGCATTAATTTGCTGACCTGTCACCTCTGTGCCTCATACCTTGTAATACACAGATAACTTCAGTATAATCACGCATTACGATGAAGCTTTGCGCAATTCTTGATACGGGAATGTGTCGCGAGCGCGGGGACCATAGATTACTCAGTATCTAATATTACTATAATGTATCTAAAGTGCTGAGCAATGAATGATGATTTTGAGTTTAAGTGGACAAACATACTGGTAATGGTTGTAGGATGCTCAGTGATAAAAACAGAAAATTTGATCAAAAAGAGTTATGACTGACTGTTTCAATACTGATATGATCCTCTTAACCGGAAAATTCACAAAAATATGTTGAATTTACTTTTATGCATTACATTTGAAAATTCAAAAACATTTTTGGTGTGTTTTAGCATAAACTTTGAAAAATCAAAAAGTTTTGTTTCAATTTTATTTTTGATAACCGATGTTGGGATACTGTATGTGGAGGCTCAGATACTTAAAAGTTGAAAAAGATTATGAATTTTCAAGTTTCTGGTATACATTGAAAATGTTTTATAGTTCAGGGGGAGAACTATTGAGGGTCAAAAGGAATGTGAAGAGTAATTCCGAGATATTTGTCGTGTCTAACACTGGTTGTAGTTTGTGCAGTTTTTAGTAAATTTTTTCTGCAGAATCAAACACAACAGTTGCACTGCTCAAGACTCATCGACAAAGAGTGTAACTGAACAAGACCCAAACCTGAACATCAAGATTACCAAAACAACAGAAGCTAGTAAGAGGTTAAAGAAATGACTGAAGATTGAAGAATTCAAGATTATTGTCTATCTTCATCTCTGGACCCACAAATGATAAAGCCAAGATTTCTTAAGTCTGTCTGAGATTTCGAAGTTTACTGGAGAGATAGACAGGAACTTCGACACAAACGTGCATGAAGATGGAAAATTTTCAAGTCGTTCAAGATGATGAGATCAAGACTTGAAGAATTGATAACTTTCTGATTTGGTACATCACTAGCTAGTTCCAAGGGGGAGATTGTAAGTGCATTATTCATGTATGTCCATAGCTAGTGATCCAGTACAGAATGTCGAAGGTTCAGATAATTAGAAAACGACCAAGACTTAAACATGAAGATACATTCGACCAGACAAAAGGGGCGAATGTGGCTTTCCCTGGGCGAATGTGGAAGTTCTGGGCGAACGTGGAAATTACACAGAGGACAAACTGGGCGAATGTGGAAAGATTCCACATTCGTACCTTCATTATGGGCGAATGTGCAGACCCTATAAAAGGGTTTAGCTTGTTTTGAATGTTAAAGAGAGTTTTAGTTGGTGTGAGTTTGAAGGTCAGGTTCAAGTTAAGTTTGTGAATGTGTGTGAGTTGATTAGATTAAGTAGGTGATCAATTGTAAACAAGTTTTATAAAGGTTAATCTATGAAAAATTGTTTGAAATGATGTTTTACGTGTTTTGATCCGAGTATTATCATTTTGTTCATATCTAGGGTTTCCGCACCTAGATTTGTGACTTGTATGATCATATTATCCTGTTTTAGCTAAATTCTTTCAACTACAATTACGTGTAATCACCTATAATGTCATGCAACTACGCGTAATCACTACTTTAACACATATAAACATGTATTCACATACCGACAAGCCATATAGTGATTACAAACACATAATTCATGAAGACAAACACGTTCACATTCGTTCACCAATTCTCGGGACTCGAGACTTGTGTGTGTGCATTGGACCCGGCGATTCTACAAATCGCCAACAATCGGACTCATACCTTATGTGTGTGTGTTAACCCCAATGATCCTCCGAATCATTGATCCCTAGACACTTACTTAACGTGACTCGACTCAACTGACCCTGTTATGTGTGATGTATGCGCGACTCGCTAAGGTAGACTTACCGGATTTTCAAAAGTTACTAACCGGAGTTTGTCGGGTGTTACATCATCCCCACGTTAAAAGAATTTTCGTCCCGAAAATTTCCCGAAGTCAACGAGAATGAAGCGATAAAAAGAAAAATTTTCCCGGTCGTCACATCATCCCCACGTTAAAAGGAATCTCGTCCCGAGATTCATTCGGTTTCAACAGAAAAGAGTGCTGACTTCTATGTGTACCCAAGCAATGTTTCCCAAAATGCAACGAATTGAAAGTTGTGGGTGAAAAGTGATGTTAACAGCCGGGAAACCACTTTCCCACGGTGAATACAAGACAAAAGACTCCTCCAGATCGAAGGCCTAATGGAGACTACTGTGATCGGTATAAATAACCCACTGATACCGTCCAAGTAGCATCCCCAAAGGACGCCCATCAACCCAATGAATGCGAAATGATGACCCAAACCAATATCAAAACACTCAATGGATACGAAATGCACAACGACGTGGATAAGGATAAAATCAAAATGTAACAAAAGATAAAAGAGAAAACGCACCGGTAACAGCATCAAGGTCCTCCTGGTCCCCCCTAGCACCAATAACATAAGCACGAGCAGCCACACCGCCACCTTCGTTGTTTCCACCGTCCCTTGCTGTACTTGCCTCCCCCTGATTCAGCTTTGGGCAATTTCGCTTGAAATGCCCTGTTTCACCACAATTGAAACACCCTTGATTTCCCCGAGGAGCAGGAGTGGGGACGACTGCTTGAACGCGTCCTGGCTGAATGTTGGCCCTACAGTCCTTAGCCATGTGACCATTGCGATGACAATGGTTGCAACGAAACGTATCACAGCCCCCAACATGATGGTACCCGCACTAGTTGCACTTAGGGTTCTTTTACAGTGTATCCACCTTGATTCTGAGTCGACGGTGACCCCACCGCCTCTAGCTTCCTAGTCTGCTGATGCGGCTGTTCTTGAGCTGAACTCTTCCCCGAGCCTTCCCACTTGCGCTTGCCGCTCTCTGGAGCCTTGACAGTCGAACCACGAGCAGGCAAAATACCCTCATTCACCTTCAGATTAGTCAACCTATGAGCCGATCGAACCACCTCTGCATAAGTAGGGAGATTTCCTGCAGCCACCAACCCTGCTATTTCTGGTACTAGCCTTGAAACATAGTGCTCAATCCTCCTATACTCTGGTGTGTGCAAATCAGGACACATCACCGCCAACTCGTTACGCCTCACCGTGTAATCCTCTATCTCTGATCCAACCATCTTGAGGCTCCACACCTCATGTTCCAACTTCTGGATCTCCTCCCTAGGACAGTACTCCCTCTTCAAGATATGAACGAAGTCCTCCCACGGCATAGCATAAGCTTCCCCCAATCCCATGTTTCGTGAAGTAGAGTTCCACCAGGTCAAAGCTGGACCCCGGAAGAGCGCGGAAGAATACTTAACCTGATCCTCCGAAAGGCAGTTGCACATCAAGAATACCGACTCTACCTTCTCCAGCCACCTGAGCAGTCCCACTGCTCCTTCAGTGCCAGAGAAATCATGGGGCTTACAGCCCCAAAACATCTTGTAGGTGCACATAGATAGAGGTGGGTTAACAACACCACCTGAAATGAAACACATAAGAAAACCACAAAAGAAAGATACCACACTCATAACTAGGCAAGCTGATAGAACCAACTAACCACCATGAGCATTGTGTCCAGCCTGGAAGGCAGCTAGTAACAGGTTATTCAGATCCTCCTGAGTTAGGTTAACGCCTCCCCGACCACCGCCACCAGTGCGGCCACCTCTACGTCCTCCACGAACACCAGACATTATTCTGACAACAAGAACGAGGAATTCAGATTTATTGCTAGTGTCAACCACTAGAGTTCGTAAAATCAAGGCTAGGTCAAGTCCAGGACTATCCATTCAAACCTGGAGCTCACTGGGATTTTCATGCATTTCAGTTTATGATTTCGTGTGCACCCGAAATGATAAACTGCTCTACATGGTCCTCCAAGTGTTCTCCTAGTTTAAAGTTCAAGTCACCGAACACGAACACCTAGCAGTGTGCCACAATGACATAAATGTCAAAGTAAGAGTATGGGCGAGTGTTTTTATTGGAGTGCGGAGGGGAGATGTCCGAACCCTGGACAGATCTTAAGAGTACGCAAACCACCCCAATACACAACACTGCCTTGCCAGTCAACAATTCCACCCCCTTTCATCTTCCTATCCTGAAGAAGAAAGGAACAAGTAAAACACACAGGAGAGCGGATGATGTAACAAAAAGAGTTTGAGGATCTAGAGACACCCCGACAAAGCCTGTATGTACCCTCTATAACGAATCGTACCATGTGGCCGTCTAGTGTGTGTGACTCGGCTATAGACTAGACTCTACATGCAGTCCTAGTTCACTATAACCATTGGCTCTGATACCAATCTGTCACACCCTCAAATTTCCACTTGCAGAGTTTTACCGCGAGGCGCGTGACAAACCAGGATCCAAGTCAACGGTCACAATAAACAACACTATATGAGACATATATAAGTTCAAAACACAGGTTTAAACCATTTGACAAAACAGCAGAAGCATCGTTTTACAAAATGAAACCCAAAAGTATCCAAGTTTGTTCAACAAACAAAAACCATGAAAACCTAGACTAGACGCCGTGCAGACGTGTGCGCCTAAACCCTGAGATGCTGCTACCTTAGCGACCTAAGAAATCATGCCAAAAAGACGTCAACATATAATGCTGGTGAGTTCACAGGTTTAAGTTTACAATTAGTTTCCATGCGTTGAGAGTTTGATCACAAAATACCATGTCATGAGATGCGTTAAATAAACTAATAAGCGTTTCTTACTACTACCACGACTGTGATGCTGAAACCATTACTGACAAGCGTTTCTTGCGTTGCTGCTCGTGTTTGCGTTGCTAGTGTTGCTAAAGTATAGAGACAATATGCACCCGCCCGGCTCCAAGCCGACGGGTGGGGTTTGTTAGGCCCAATAGATCTATCCATATTTCCCCCGTTATGTTCACCCACATATTCATGGTTTCCCTAGGGACTTCCGTGTTTCATTGTGTAGTAATCAAAAGTGTTACGTATCAAAGGTGTTGCGTTTTGAAAGAGTTGCGTGTTTATAAGAGTTGCATTTCAAAGGAGTTACGTGTTTATAACAAGTGTTGCGTTTCCAAAAGAGTTACATGTTTATGACATAAACGTTGAGTTTGTTAAATTGTGTGGCATGTTTCTCCCCCGAGAGAAAAATGTATAAAAGAGGGGCCGTGAACTCACCTTAGGTTGCGTTACTTGTAAGTGCTTAAAACCAATAAGTTATGTTAATCCCGTATAGTGGCGACCTAACATATGACAGATATAAGTACTTAGACTAATAACCCGTAGGTTAACTAGTCACTGTATGTCCAGACCATAACCAAGTTGATTTGAAAACGTGTTGACTGTTTAACCGACCACACCGGACAAGACTCGACATCGCATTGGTGACCCGACACCCCACGTGTTAACCTCATACAATGTATCATACAATATTAGCAAAAAACATTTAACACGTGTAAGAGTTCACCAAGTCTAGCATATAGTTCGAATAACGCATAAATAAGTCCGAGCACGTGTTACCATGTTACTAGGCATGTTACGAGGTTTCTAGCATGTTCCTTGGTGTCAAATCAGGTCTCAGAATGTCAAAATACACTTATAGCAGCAGTACATGCGATTAGGAAAAGTCAACTAGCAATTAGGAAAAGTCAACTAGCAATTAGGAAAAGTCAACTAGCAATTAGGAGGGGTAATCGCCTACATTAAAGGCATTTAGGCTCTAATCGCCTATAGCTATAGGCGATTATGCCTATTCTAGTACCTTATAGGCGATTAGGCCTATACCACATGCATTTCAGGATTTAACTAGTGATTAGGATCGTAATCACCTTCAGTATAGGCGATTAGGCCCCCAATCGCCTAACCTATAGGCGATTAGGCTTCCAATTGCCTACCTTATAGGTGATTAGGCTCCTAATCACCTTCAGCATAGGCGATTAGGATTCCTAATCGCCCCCTGCAGTTCTGTTCCGATTTTTCGCGCGTTTAACCCTCCAAATCAGATTCGAAACGTGTGGAAACACCAAATATCAAACCCAAAACATTAATAAACCTATTCCAAGCAAAACCCCTAAATTATCATCATTCTAACAGTCCCGAATGCGAGCGTTTTCCCAAAATAGCATACTTATCATGTAAACATCACATCAACATGCAAAACTTACCCTAATTAGCAAATATCCAGATTTCATCACGTAACAACGTTGTTCAACACTATCCTATCATTCTAGCATCATCCTAAAGCAAACCCTAATCTTAAACAATCAACAAAACACACCATAATATCATAGATTACACATAATCCTTCAAACGGGTCTAAACATCTATTATCAACAATACACAACTATAACCATCCCAACTCCTAGGATAACATCATAATAACTCATACCAGTTAGAAACACATCAATAACACAAGAACAATCATATTTCAATAATAAAAATCCTACCTTTATATGAATATAACACATATAACATGCGTAGAGGTTTGGGTTTGTTTAGAAACTGTTTTTAATAGGTTTTCAAAGACACAACAGTTTAGAAATCAGGTCTGGACTTTTAGGGAGCAAAACAATAACATACAAAGGTTTGGGGATGAAGAACACACCTTAGATTTGTAAGAAAATGAGGTGTAAGGCTTGGAAAGGTGGGTTTTGATGCAAAAACGTGTTCCAGATAGGGTTGCACAAATGATGTTTTACAAGTCAAGGGTGGTATTTATAGGCGTTTCTAGTCGTTTAACACACGTCAGACGATTATGCAGCAGTATAGGCGATTAGGGCTCCTAATCGCCTATAGCTATTGGCAATTAGGCTCTAATCGCCTTCCCTATAGGTGATTAGGGCTCTAATCACCTTCCCAATCCTCCTAATCGCCTACCCTATAGGCGATTAGGCCAATCACCCCCTATCAGCATGCAATTACGCGTAATCACCTCCTATCAGCATGCAATTACGCGTAATCACCTATAATGTCATGCAATTACGCGTAATCACCTATAATGTCATGCAATTACGCGTAATCACCTATAATGTCATGCAATTATGCGTAATCACCTATAATGACATGCAATTACGCGTAATCACTACTTTAACACATATAAACACGTATTCACATACCGACAAGCCATATAGTGATTACAAACACATAATTCATGAAGACAAACACGTTCACATTCGTTCACCAATTCCCGGGACTCGAGACTTGTGTGTGTGCATTGCACCCGGCGATTCTACAAATCGACAACAACTGGACTCATACCTTGTGTGTGTGTTAACCCCAATGATCCTCCGAATCATTGATCCCTAGACACTTACTTAACGTGACTCGACTCAACTGACCCTGTTATGTGTGATGTATGCGCGACTCGCTAAGGTAGACTTACCGGATTTTCAAAAGTTACTAACCGGAGTTTGCCGAGTGTCATAATATCTAACGAAATAACTATAATAATTACAAACAGTCTGCACAACCTTAAACTGTAAACTATTGTTCTTACCAATGATTTGAAGTCTTTTATTTTAAATGTAACACTTAAAATGAACATATATTTTGTAGCGATAAAAATTCTACAAAAATATCAGCATCTATAAAACGTGAAAGGCCTAATTTTTAATGAAGACTTATAATACTTTAACTAAATAATACTTCTTTGAATAAGTTTTTTTTAACAAAAAACGTAAAATTTCATAATTGTAACTAATGTTTTAAAGAAAGTAAATTGAATATTTACTTTCCACTCAGTGAAGTTATTATAACCATTTTTTTCATAATGTTTATCAACAATAATTGATAAACATATATTAATATTTTTTATTTACAACGTGTAATAATATTTTTTTTTCAAAATGTGTTATGTATTAAATTATTAATATGAATATTCTCATTAGTTTCAATTACATAGTAATAAACTTCATATTGAAACCTATTCTAAGTTCAAATGTATGTCTAATTTGACGACTTGCAAACAGATGTTTTCAAACAACTGTCATCCATTACCGCTATTGAGCTGAAGGATGATGTAACCAACGAAATAACTATAATAATTACAAACAGTCCGCACAGCCTAAAACTCTTTAATGAACTTGTAGGTATGAAGGATCTACATGGAAAGATAACATAAATTTACTTATTATTATTTTTATATTAATTAAACAATTAAAACTATTGTTCTTACCAATGATTTGAAGTCTTATATTTTAAATGTAACACTTAAAATGAAAATATATTTTGTAGCAATAAAAATTCAACAAAAATATCAGCATCTTTAATACATTCAAATCACCTTTGAATATAACATGTCTTTATACACCGATCAGTCTTGAACACATATTTCTTTCTTTTACTGTAAAGAATCTCCAAAAGATGTTTTACGCAGACAGATATTACACAAAAGTACTAACAAAATGAAAATAATTCTTTTACTCCACTAATCTTCAGAAAACTTGAAACTGACGCAGCTAATACATTCAAATCAACTTTGAATATAACATGTCTTTTACACCCATCAGTCTTGAACACATATTTGTTTCTTTAACTGTAAAGAATCTCCAAAAGACTAACCTTGAATATTCAACATACTCAAGGTGGTTGCTCACATACTCTGCTTAGAAACAGAATAGAAAAAAACATCCACGGTTATACTTCAACTACAAGCCTTGAAAAAAAAGTTAAGAATTTCAACAAACATACCTATTGAGCACAACAGCGGGAACCACAAAAGCGGGAGTAGACGCAGTCGACTTCCTCAAAAGATACGAGCATATTGGCGTAAAAGCTTAATTGCAATCTGGAAAGAGTCCCGAGTGCTTAATGTTGGATCAGTGGCTTAGTTTATGAACACTTATGTGTATCAGATTTATATATGAGTTAATAAGCAGCGGAAATAACAAGTGTTCAAAGGTCTAAAAGATCACTTTGAAGAGGAGTTATTACTCCCCCTTGACTGAACAATAAATGAGAAACAATAAAACAGTTTAAGTATAAAGCAGTAAGAGCAGTTTATGTTTCTCAGATGTGAAATGGAGTTATAAGTTCAAAGCCTGAAGGATTTCAATTTATATCAAAGATATTACACAAAATCACATATCTAAAATAGATGAACAAACTCATCTATTTATAGACCAATGTACTAAACCATTGTCTGAAGTAATCTAAGATATTTAACAAAGATATTATACTAAGATAAGCTTACAACAGCCTGTACATTGAAACTTGAAATCTAGACTTTAACAAAACAATATAATAATAAAACTGCTGATCTTCAGTCGGTTAGAAGCTTCTGAATATAAAGTGCTGATGAGTGACAAACTGCTGAAACTGCTGATGAGTAGTTTGTCTTCAGTAGTTCTTCAGTGAAACGTCTGGTTAGACTTCAGAACTTCTGATGAGTAACTCTTTAGTACTTTGCTGTTTGTTCTTCAGTACTTCTTCATTTGTTCTTCAGCAGTTGTTTCCATACTTAAGCAGAATATGATTTGGACTAAGGTTATCAAAAGGTGGTTTCTTCAATCCTCTTTGTCCCAACAATCTCCCCCTGGATTGATGAAGCCAAAACCTTATCCAATCTTTATTGTTGATCTTTTCTCTCTTCTAGTATCCTCCAGATTTCTGCTGTCATCCGGGTAGTAAGAGTACATCTTTGTTGCTCAGTGAGAGGTCCAAGTTCAGGTGTAAGATGTTGAATTGTAAGAAGGTCTTTTGAAGATAAAACACTCAACTCCTTTGAGTTTTTGTAGACCTTACTTGAACGATCTATCCTGGTCACAAGTACTGAGTTGGAATCAGTAAATGACCATTTAATGATGTTTACCTTTGACCTGTCAAAGTCAGAGGCATAGGAAACCAAGCCTGTTTCCTTAGGTTGACCTGAGGATGATTGAGGAATGTCTTCAATTTCAGTGACTCTCATGTGAGATTCTTGACTACCTTGAAGTTCAGCACCACTTTGGATAGGCATGTTGGGCAAGTGATGCTCTGTTACAACCCTTGTATGTGTCTTCTCTTGAATGGATTGTTGTAACTGATAAGCATATGTAGCCTTGTCTCTGAATTGTGTTAAGAGGGGTTTCTCTTCTACATCAAAGTCACCATGTACTAACTGATCTCCTTCCAAGAGTATCATCTTGAAATCAGTCTTCACTATGGGTTCACCCTCTTCTTTTCTTTTTGTGGCAGGCTTCCTTAGTGCACTAGATGATCTCCCTACAATAGAAGTTGGTTGGACTTCTGGAGTTTCAAATCTCTCTGGCTCTGCAGCTTTGCTGGCCTTGTACTTCTTGTAAGTCTCATAGAGTGTTTGTTCTTTCCATTTGGAGACTGACGCCTTTGAACCATAGCCATTTGCCACTAACTCTTCTATGATCTCAGCTCTTTTGGCTTTCCTCTCATTCTCTGTTGCTATTCTGTCTGATAGCATCTGAGCTCTTCTGGTCAGTTCTTGTGTTGAGAGTCTTTTGAGAGCCACTTGTTTGGATTTGGAGTTCTTTGTAATGAAGGTGATAAGCTGTGCTCTTTTGTCTTCTTCTGCAGCAGCTTCAAGTGCTCTCTCTTCAGCCTCAAGCTCATCAAGTTTTTCTTGATACTTGATCAGTTTTTCTTGGAAATTCAGATCATCTCTAGACTCTAGGCTGTTCCATACTTTGTCTTCTTTTGCCTTCTTTGCAGCCTCTTTCAAACTCTTCTCCAATAGATCTTTGGACATTGCAATGGGAGTAGGGTTTAAAACAGTTGTGGAAGTTGTTGTAGGCAAAGGAATGGAAGCAGGTTCTCTATCAGGTGCCTTGGAAACTTCTGATGTTGGTTTTGGAGGTAAAACTGCTGATGAAGTAACTTGACTCACAACTACTGAAGGATTGTCTTCAGCAGTTTGAATAATTGGATCAGCAGTTTCCTCTGATTCCTTAGATGATAAGAATTCTTGTGCTACTTCTTTTCCTGGTCTTTGTGTTCGTTTTTCAGCTTCAGGATCAAGAGTTTGTCTTGTTGTAGCAACTTCAGTAATTGGTTCCTTAGTCTTCTCCCCCTTTTTGGCTTCATCCACTTCTGGAAGCCTTATTGAGTGAGAAGTTGCAGCAGACAACCTTGCTAGTTGATCTTGTGTTTGATCCATCTTCTTGTTCAACTCAGCAAGTCTTGAATTTATCAAGCCAAACTGATTGTTGGCTTTTAAGTCCCAAGCAGTTGTGAAAGGTTTGAGTTGATCAGTGATAATTTGTTTTATTGCCTGGAGCAGGGGACCATCTGGGCTGCATAGTTGGTTCAGATCTATGCCAGTGAGCCCAGGGAATTTGGTAGGTTGTTTTGGTGAAGGGGGGCTTTTTGGGTGATCCTCAGATTTCTCTGAAGATGCCACTTGTGGGGATTTTTGGGCTAAGTGGTCTTTAACCTGATCTTTGGTGACCAGCTTCTTGAGCTTGGATACCTTAGATGCAGGACCTTCAATTTCAACCGTCAATTCTTTTTGTGGAGAGTTTGATTCATCATCCAAGCTAATGGAATCATCTGAATCCCTAATAGTGTCCTTAGAGAGGGCATGATCAGTTATATCATGAGCTAGTCCCAAACTAGTAGTCTCATGAACCTCTTTGTCTTGGAACTGCGGTTTTCCTACTTCTGGCCTTAGGCCTTCATCAGTAGTTGCCAAATTTGAGGTCTTAGCAATGTTACTACTGTCCTCAAGTTCACCACTGGGTGATAAGTGAGTAGTAGCAACCTCAAAAGTACCAAGAGTTTCTAAGTTTGGGCTTATAAACTCTGGTCCATCCTCATCTCCCTGGTTTGGGCTAATAAGGTCCACATCCATGTCAAGTTCTGAAGGCATCTCCCCAATTTGATGTGTTGCTGGGGGAGTGACATGTATTGGATGGGATCCTTTTAGTCCTGAGAGAAGTTGGACTGTTTCTATGGTTGTATGGGATGGTTCAGGTTCAGTAGTTGTAATGGGTAGGTGTTCAGAAGTTGGAATGGGTTCAGGTTCTGTTTCAGCAGTTTCAAAGGTTAGGTCAACAGTTATAGGTTTCTTAAATCTTTTTCTTTGAAAAATAACTGTGACTGGTTTTCTTTTAGGAGGTGGAGAAGGAGTGTGCTGAGAGGATGTTTCAGCCACATCCTTATCAAGTACAGATTGCACATAAGCAGTTTCAGGGTTCTCCACTTCCTGAACTGTCTTTTTCAATGGTTTGGTTGGTTTTTGTTTTTGTTGTTTTTGCTTTTTGGTTTTCCTTTTGGGTTTGGAAGATGTGGGTTCCTTGGGGATGGGTTGTTCTTCCCCTTGGTCATCTTCTAGCACAAGTGCTGGTTTGTTGTGCCTAGAGAATACTTGTGAGGTTAATGGGTTTAAAGTTGTTGCTTCACCCTCAAGTACTCCCTCTCCAAGTTCTTTTATTATGCATTGCATAACAAATCTTGGGTACAACAAAAACTTCTTTTTATCATTTTCATGGTGTAAAACCAGTTCATTGAAAAACAGTTTTGATGCCTTAAAAGGTGTTTCATTTATGATTGAATGAAAGATTGGTTGAAAAGTAGAAGGCATCTGATCAATAGACCCAGTTTTAGGACTTAGACACATTATAATATAATGAAATAACAGTTTATATTGTGGGTCAAAATATTTCTTATAAACTGTTGCTTGTGCCAAAGTACCTTGATAACCACATTCTGTCATGGTTAGATGGATGTCTGAGTTTGGAATATGCTCTGGAGCCTCAGAATCCTTCAAACCAAGCCTGATGCTTAGTGTTTCCGGTGATATGGCCATCAGTTTCCCTTTTATAGAAGATTTGAGGGAGATCACTTCATTATTTACCTTCACCGTCTCTGAGTTAGCCCAGAACTCATTAAGAGTTTCTTCATGAATGGGTGGATCGATGGTGAAAGCTTCATAATATTGGGATTTCATGATGAGATCAATCATCTCATCATACTGGGACCAGGCTTCATCTTTCTGAAAGTAGCCTCTTTGATTATGTCCATGTTTTAACACGAGAGCCATGGTTGTTTTGATCGAACAGTATTTTTAGGTTAGAGAAGGGGTTTTGCTTTTGATTTGAGAGAGAGAGAGGGAATTTTGCTTTTTGAATGGATAAGTGTTTGAAAAAGGTATTTATCAGAAGTTTTTAACCGACTAGGTCAAACTTCTGATGAGTGAAAAGTCTGTTTTACCCTTTTTGGTCAAACTGCTGATGAAGAAGGTTTCTTCATCAGTGGTTTTTGGTCATCTCTTTAGCAGTTTCAACTGCTGATGCAAATGACTTTTAAAACACTTTACTAACTTCTGATTTTTATCAGTAGTTATATCCATTTTGAAAATATCCCATTTTTTATGTTCATCAGTAGTTTTCAAAAATTGTTCATCAGTACTTTCTCTTTCTCAAATTTTGGTCTTCAGAGGTTTGTGACAGATAAGTATGTAAGTGAAATTAAAATATGTGCAGAACTAAGAAGTGAAACACTTATAGACTTTCTTCTAAGTTTAACATCCCAAGCATGGATACTAACCTCTGAAAAGTTGTTGAATCAAGGGGTTTGGTGAAAATGTCAGCTATTTGATTAGCTGTTGTGACATGCTTCACCTCAATCTTGCCTTTTTCATAGCAATCTCTTATGAAATGATACCTGATTTCAATATGTTTAGTTTTTGAAAACTGAACAGGATTTTGAATGATGCTAATGGCAGATTTGCTGTCTACTAAAAGTGGAGTCTTGGTCTCTTTGATTCCATAATCAAGAAGTTGATATTGGAGCCATTGTATCTGTGAAGTACAGCTTACAACAGCAATGTATTCAGCTTCAGCTGTTGAAGTTGCCACAGATGTTTGTTTCTTTGATTGCCAGGACACCAGACAGTTTCCTAAGAATTGACAACCACCAGATGTTGATTTTCTTGACATCTTGCACCCTGCATAGTCACTATCTGAAAAAGCAGTTAACTTGGTATTGCTTGAAGCAGGATACCAAATTCCTAAAGTAGGAGTTCCTTTCAGATATCTGAAGATTCTTTTGACTGCAATTAGGTGTGATTCTCTTGGTGCAGATTGGTATCTAGCACAGACACAAGTTGAAAACATGATATCTGGTCTAGAAGCAGTTAAATACAAAAGAGAACCTATCATACATCTATACATGGTTTGATCAATATGTTTCCCTTGATCATCTGGTTCAACTTGTGTGATTGGTGTCATGGGATTGGAACATGTTTTACAGTCTTGTAAAGAAAATTTGTTCAATAATTCTTTAACATATTTTGATTGATGTATAAATGTTCCATTTGACTGTTGCTTGATTTGCAGTCCCAAAAAGTACTGCAATTCTCCCATTGTACTCATTTCAAATTTTGATTGCATGAGTTTCTTAAAATCTTCACATAGTTTTGAGTTTGTTGAACCAAATATGATATCATCAACATAAATTTGAACAAGTAAGACATGATTTCCAACATGTTTTATGATAAGAGTTTTATCAATGTATCCCCTTGAGAAGTGATTCTTCAGTAAAAAGTTTGAAAGTGTTTCATACCAGGCTCTTGGAGCCTGTTTTAGCCCATAAAGAGCTTTGTCAAGTCTGTAAACCCAATCAGGATGAGAAGGATCCTCAAACCCTGGAGGTTGCCAGACATACACTTCCTCTTTTATTTTTCCATATAAAAATGCACTTTTGACATCCATTTGATAAACTTTAATGTTGTTGGAAATTGCATAAGCTAAAAATAACCTGATAGCTTCAAGTCTTGCAACTGGTGCAAAGGTTTCATCATAATCAATTCCTTCCTCTTGGGAATAACCTTGTACCACTAGTCTTGCTTTGTTCTTGATGATCATACCAGCCTCATCTGATTTGTTTCTGAAGACCCATCTTGTTCCAATTGGTTGCTTGTCTTCAGGTAAGGGACAGATTTCCCAAACCTGTTGTTTCTTGAATTGAAGCAACTCTTCTTGCATTGCTTGCACCCAATTGTTGTCTTTGAGGGCTTCTTGATACTTCTTTGGTTCCAACTGAGAGATGAATGCTGAGAATAAGCAAAAGTTGGAAAGCTGGTTTCTTGTGAGTACCTCTGATGCAATATCATCCATGATTTGATCCAATGGATGATCTTTGTGTTCAATCAGTTGTTGTAGACCTGTACTGGATGATGGCTCTACAGGTTCTTCAAATAAACCACTGAGATTGATAATATCTGGTTCAGCTGTTATTTGTATTTCAGGAGTTTTAGGTTCAGCTGAATCAGTAGTTTCAAAATGTTCATCAGTAGTTCCTGAAGTTGAAGCTATTGAAACTTCTGAAGGTTTGATAGTTGATCTTCTGACTGTGTTTGGAGTCCATGGTGCAGGACTATCATCTTCAAATCCTTGAAAACCATTTTGAGGAGGTTTGGATGATTCAACAGTCTTTTTAGGTCCGAAATGAAAGTTGTCAAGATCAAATAGTTCAGCAGGATTTGCTGGAATAAGAGTGTGTTTTGATTCATTGAACTTGACATTCAGTGTTTCTTCTACTATCTTGGTTCTTGAATTGAAAACTTTGTAAGCCTTTCTCAAAGGAGAATAACCAAGAAAATAACCTGTATCAACTTTTGCAGCAAACTTAGAGATAGAGTCTTTGATGTTGAGGATAAAACATTTACACCCAAAAGCCCTAAAGAAGGAGATAAGGGGCTTTATGCCATGAAGAATTTCATAGGCAGTCTTGGTGTGTCTCTTGTTGATAAGAACTCTATTATGGCTGCTTCAATTAATGTTCTGTTCTTCCTTTCTACCACACCATTTTGTTCAGGAGTTCTGGGAATGCTGAACTGTCTAACAATCCCTTTAGACAAACAGAATTCATCCAGAGTTTTGTTCCCGAACTCTCTCCCATTGTCACTCCTGATGACTTTGACAGAAAGAGAATATTGCTTCTCTACTTGTATAATGAAGAACTTGATGATTTCAGCTGCCTCATCCTTGGAATATAAGAAGAAGACCCATGTGAATCTTGAGTAGTCATCAATGATGACCAAGCAGTACTTCTTCTAACCAAGGCTCATAATCTTGACTGGTCCAAATAAGTCCATATGGAGTAGTTGAAGACATGCAGTTGTTTTAGATTCTTCAATAGACTTATAGGAGGACTTATGCTGTTTACCTTTTAGACAGGAAACACAGTGTTCTTTGCACTGATATTCCTTCAAAGGTAGACCTCTAACCAAGCCCATTTTTGTGACTTTATTGATGGTTTTAAAGTTCACATGGCCAAGTCTCCTGTGCTAGAGATCATTTTCTGAAGTTGATGCCTTTGAGAAGAAACAAGCAGTTTTGTTCAATACTTTGTCTTTCTCAATGTCCACTGCATAGACATTGCCACATCTTTTGGCAATCAGCAAAGTATGATCTTCAATAATCTTCTCTATCAACTTCTGGCCTTCTGGTGATATGATCTTGCATGCTGCCTTGGTGAAAAGGGAAGAATATCCATTGTCACACATTTGTGAGACACTCAGCAAGTTGTACTCAAGGTTTTCAACCAGATTGACCTTGTCAAACTGCATTTTGCCTGAGGATACATTGCCATATCCTAGCACATATCCCTTGGCATTGTTCCCAAAGGACACAGATCCTTCTCTTTGACTGATAAAATTGTTTATCAGGTATCTGCATCCAGTCATGTGCATTGAGCCTCCACTATCCACATACCATATGCTATTCAAACCTCTGGAGACCCGCTGCACAAGATAGCGAATTAGTTAGTTTTGGCAACCCAAGCCAATTTGGCTTTGGGTTTGCTCTTGAGAACAGGTGCAGTTTGTTGTGGACCAATTTTAGAAATCCATGTCTTTTTGGCAATGGATTTGTCATTAAGAACAATGGTGGGTTCTTTTTGGTTTCCACCATCAACTTTGGTCATCAGAAGTTTAACCAGGTTTATCAAATCTTTAACTTCAGCAGTTTGTGAAACTGCTGATGAGTTAGGTGAAACTTCTGAAGATGAACTTTGAGAAGATGACTTTTGTTGAGATAAAAGCCTCTTCTTAGAAAGGGTTTTGTTTGATTGTTGTTTATTGGGAAAGAAAGTGTTTTCAAAATTTTCTTTCATCTGTTTTCCCACAATCAGTTGTTGTCTTTGTTTGTTTAACTGATTTACCTTTCTATATCTGCAAAGTTCAGTTATGTGGTTAAACAGACCACATATTTCACATGCTTTTGCCTTCTCTTTCTTTTTAGATAAATCAAGAGAGCTGGAAGGCAATTTACTGACAAAATCAGATTTTAGAAATAGGTCATCAGCAGTTTTCAGGGTCTCAACTCCTGATGTAGTTGAAACTGATGATGGCTTATTGTCAGTAGTTTTAATTTCTGCAGTACTTTCCTTTTTGAGAAAGTTCTGATGGTAGGATGTGCATTCCTCCATATGAGAAGTTTGAATCAATTTCATCCCATCATTATTAGTTTTGTGGGTGAAATCTGTTGGTGATTCAGTGTGGGTATACCCAATGCCAAACTTAACATTGGCTGCAGTTTGTTTGTTAAGCAGCATTTGGTACCCTTTACAAGACTCAACCCATTTTTCACAATCAACCTTGGTGTCAGCAAGCTCTTGTCTGACTTTTCCTAGGTTGTCTATCATTGTTTTAATTTGTGCTTGGGTTTCAATGGATTTATCATTCAGTTTAGAAATTTCTTTGTTTTTCAAAACAATTTTTCTTTCTAAATCACACTTCATCTGTGTGTATTTTCTTTCCATATCATTGGATTTGCCTTGTAAATGCACATTAGTTTCTCTAATTAAAGCAAAAGATTCTTTGCAAGATTTAGTGCAAAGCTTTAACAGAGATTGTTGTGATACCTGTGTGAGAGCAGAATTTGAAGAGTATCCTTCAAAAGCCATTAAGGCAAAGTTCTTTCTGCCATTATCAGGTTCTCCCCAGTTGACATCATAGACCTTATTGTCTGCATCCTGACTGCATTCTGATGTGTCATAAGGAAGACTGCGCCAGTCAACATACCCTGATGTAAATAAGTTTTGTTGCTGAGGGGGTTGTTGAGTTTGTGCAGGTTGTTGAGCAGTTGGAAAAGGAGGCATCAGCTGCTGTTGTTGCTGAGCAGGCATTTGGACATATTGTACTTGTGGCACATATTGAACATGTGGAGCTTGTGCCTGTACAAAATGATCACTCCCTTGAGTTCCATTATTCCTATTATATGAGGGGTTAAATTGATTTCCAGACATTGGTTGGTTGTAGCTAGAGCTTCTACATTCTCTAGCAAAGTGTCCCAACTTTTGACACTTATGACATCTAAGTTTAGATTTGTCAAAACCAACTTTTGTTGAATTGTTTAGTCCTGGAAATTTCCTTCCTGACCTTTTATAAAATTTGTTACTTTTTAAGCTTAACAAGGCCAGTTGGTGCAATATCTCCATTTCTTCTAAGTCATCACTGCTAAAATATTTTAAATCATCCATGATGAAACACATGTTGTCAGCAGTTTGACTCAGTTCTTCATTGTCATAAGCTGGGAAAGATCCATCTGATGAGATCCCAGTTGTTATGTCAATGTGGTCAAAAGAACCAAAATTATTAGAACAGGATGGTGAGTCATGTCCTAATAAGGCTGTGCTACCAGGAGTATAATCATCAGCAGTTTTACCAGATTCTTGCAACTTTTTCTTTTGATTGATTTCTCTCTCAAAAGTTAATAATTTACCATGTAACCTAGTTAGGTTCAAGGTGTGAAAATCTGAACTTGTTCTGAGGACTATAGAGTAAGTTTCCCATTTTGAAGGTAAAGACCTTAAAAATCTATGTAACATAGACTCATTTGAATAGGTCTGATTATTAATTTTTAACTCAGATATGAGTGAAGAAAATCTTTCAAACTGCTGTGTTAAAGTTTCACCCTCTATGTGAGTAAAAGTTTCATATTGTTGAGCCAATATTTCTCTGATGTTGGCTATCACCTCAGCAGTTCCTACAAACTGCTCTTTTAGGCAATCCCACAGCTCTTTGGCACTTTCACAGTGTAAAAGGCCAGCATATATTTCGTTTGGGAGAGCCATAGCCAACATGGAGAAAGCTTTTGCATCAAGCTCAAACTTTTGGAAATCTTCCTCCGTGTAGTCTTTTGGATCTTTTGGTCTTTCAGTCTTTCCCTCTGGATCAGTTATTACTGGTTTGTGAGGTCCAAAGACTACAGACCTCCAACATCCAGTATTTGTTTGGGAAATAGTGTGTGCCAACCTTTTAGACCATATGTTATATTCATTTCTGACTAACATAGGAGGTTTGTTGGCAGATCCAGTATTGTAGGGGTCCATTTTTAAGAAGTTTGGATTTGTCAATACTTCTTTAAAGTGATGGATAAAAAAGTGAGCCTTTTAGTCCTTTATTGAATATCAATAATGAGCCAGTGTCTGAATCTCAATTTGTTAGATTGATATTGATCAGATTAACCAGATGCTCTGATACCAATTGTTGGATCAGTGGCTTAGTTTATGAACACTTATGTGTATCAGATTTATATATGAGTTAATAAGCAGCGGAAATAACAAGTGTTCAAAGGTCTAAAAGATCACTTTGAAGAGGAGTTATTACTCCCCCTTGACTGAACAATAAATGAGAAACAATAAAACAGTTTAAGTATAAAGCAGTAAGAGCAGTTTATGTTTCTCAGATGTGAAATGGAGTTATAAGTTCAAAGCCTGAAGGATTTCAATTTATATCAAAGATATTACACAAAATCACATATCTAAAATAGATGAACAAACTCATCTATTTATAGACCAATGTACTAAACCATTGTCTTAAGTAATCTAAGATATTTAACAAAGATATTATACTAAGATAAGCTTACAACATCCTGTACATTGAAACTTGAAATCTAGACTTTAACAAAACAATATAATAATAAAACTGATGATCTTCAGTCGGTTAGAAGCTTCTGAATACAAAGTGCTGATGAGTGACAAACTGCTGATGAGTAGTTTGTCTTCAGTAGTTCTTCAGTGAAATGTCTGGTTAGACTTCAGAACTTCTGATGAGTAACTCTTCAGTACTTTGCTGTTTGTTTGTCAGTACTTCTTCATTTGTTCTTCAGCAGTTGTTTCCATACTTAAGCAGAATATGATTTGGACTAAGGTTATCAAAAGGTGGTTTCTTCAATCCTCTTTGTCCCAACACTTAAAGCTAACGCCTCTACCTGTTAACGGTCAAGTATTGACAAAAATAATAAATCAAGCATCACTCAAATTAATCAAACACAGATGTTAAACACATAAAGATTAACGCGAATTAAACGCTGGCATAAATGGCTATAAAAAGGTAAAGACATACCTATCTTGTGGCAACAGGGGGATGATGTGACACCCGGCAAACTCAGGTTAGTAACGTTGACTAAACTAGTAAGTCTACCTTAGCGAGTCATACTTATTACATACTTAACTGGATCAGTCGAGTCGTTACGATGATTCTAGGGAATCATCGGGAGTCGTTACGATGATCCGCGGGATCATCGGGAGTCGGTCCATAACCATGTGTACAAGGATTGGTGATTCGTGGAATCACCGGGTTTAACACACACACGCAAGTCTCGAGTCCCGGGAATTGGTGAACGGATGTAAACGTGTTAGTTATCATGCATTATGTGTTTATAATCATTATGTGACTTTTCCTGTATGTTAATACGTGTTTATATGTGTTAAAATAGTGTTTAACGCGCCGAAAACTCAGTCTGGGATGCTGTAGGCGATTAGGAACTAGAGGGTTGCCTAATCGCCTATACTATAGGCGATTGGGAAAGTTAGGGGGCGATTGGAGCCCCTAATCGCCAATAGACAGGCGATTAGGACTCCTAATCGCCTGTTACCTGCTGCTAATCGCCTGGACTGCTATGCACGAGTCAAAACACCTATAATTACAACCCTTAACTCCCCAAACACCCTTAGTGCAACCCTAACTGATCCTAAGCCACCCACACACCCTAGAACACCTCTGGAACTTGTTTTGCTTTGAAAAATCACCATTTCCAAGTTAACACACCTTTCTTTGATAAAATCCAAGGTGTGTTCTTCATCTCTAACCTTTGTAATGTTGTTGTTTTGGTTCCCCAAAAGTCCAGACCTTGTTTTACTAAGTATGTGTCTTTAAAACCTTTGGAAAGAGTTCTAAAACAAGCCTACACCATAATACATGCTATATGTGAAGTTTTTGTGCATATAATGATCTTCTTGGTGATTATAACATGAATGTTTCCATAAAATGGTCGTACTTATGAGATGTAGGAGCTATTAGGATGATTATCTAAGAGTTTGAGTTATTATTTTTGTGTTTTGGGTGATGATGTTCATTTTGACCCATTTGCATGATTCTTGAAGATCTAGGGTGTTATGATATGATTTAATGATTTATTGTTGTTAGGGTTTGCATTAGAGAGGTATTATAACAGAGAAATGTTAATTTTCAAGCTTGTAAGTGATGAAATCTGATTTGTTGCCATTTAAGGAAATATAAGCTTAGTTAATGAAACATGGTACTTTGCCATTTTTGGAAATAATTGCACAAGGAGTGTTAGAACAGTGATTAATTGGGGGTTTTTGCTTGGGATGGGTTGGTAAATGGTTTAGGTTTGATATTGGGTGTTTTTGCATGTTTCGGATCTGATTTGGAGGGTCAAACGCGCGAAAATGTGTTGCGCAGCTGCAACAGGCGATTAGGAATCCTAATCGCCTGATGCAGGGGGTGATTAGGAACATTAAGGGGCGATTAGGCCCCTAATCGCCTGATATGTCAGGCGATTACAAGCCCCAATCGCCTGTTGACCACCCCCTAATCACCAGTTGACTTTTCCTAATTGCATGCTAAATTCCTAATCGCGTGTACTGCTGCTATAAGCGTATTTTGGCATCCCGAAGCATGATTTGACACCTAGGAACATGATAGGAACCCCGTGACATGCCGTATGACTTGGTAACACGTGTTCGGACTCAATTGTACTTTACTTGTGCGTTATGTTAGACTAGGTGAACTCTTGCGCGTGCTAAGTGCATAACTACATGTGTTGCATGATATCTTGCTTTTAGCGAACACATGGAATGTCGGGTCACCAATGGGATGTCGAGTCTTGTCTGGCACGGTCGGTCTAACAGTCAAAGGTGTTTTCAAACGTCTATGGTTATGGTCTGGACATTCGGGGACTAGCTAACCTGCGGGTTATTAGTCCGGATACTTATACACGTCTTATGATAGGTCACCGCTATTTGGGGCTATCATAGCATAATCACTAAACTATTTTCAAGTAACGCAATCTAAGGTGAGTGTCACAGCCCCGCTTTTACTGTTTTGTCTTCAGGGGGAGAAACATGCTACTTACTTATTTATTAAAGGTCATGTTATACTATGGTTACTTTATGTTACTAATATGGCTTTTTCGGAAAGTCCCAGGGGGAAACCATGAATGTGCGCGAAGCACAACGAGGGAAATGTGGATAGATCTATTGGGCCTCATAAACCCCACCCGACGGCAGGGATGCCAGGCAGGTGCATATTGTCTCTAACTATCGGGTTATCGAGGCATCGGTAGCCCAGTCATCTGGGCTGGATTCATCTTTTGGTACATGTTTAGTAATGGGTTCCCAACCGTAGTAGTAAAAACTCTTAACGTCTAGCTAACGTTCTTATAACCTAGTAGTAACGAATATGATCTTTACAAACTTATAACAACTCTTTTATGAAAGACAACCTGTGAACTCACCAGCATTATATGTTGACATTTTTGGCATGTTTTCTCAGGTCGCTAAGGTAGCAGTTAATGGACTAGGCGCACGGAGTCTCGCACAGCGTCTAGGATTTTGAAACGTATTAAACAATGTTTTGTAAACTTTAATATGTCTTTTGGTTGTATACAAGAAATGCTTACGCTGCTGGTTTACGGATCAAAGCATGATATCTTGGTTTATTATATATATGAATGCGTGTTTGTTGATTGTTTATTGTGATCGTTGACTGAGATCCTGGTGTGTCACGCACCTCGCGGTAAAACCCCACACGTGGAATTTGAGGGTGTGACACATCTTGAGTTTGATGCTACCGATCTACATCCGCTGGTAATTGTATAGCGAATATTTTCCTTTGATTGTAAGAATCTACCAAAGTGGAATCTTTTTCAACGTAAATAATCTGGTTGGTGATTAAGGAGACAAAAGATTGAGGCTCACTGAAAAAACAAAACGGATAAATTTTATTCTTATTGATATGATCGGTTAGAATTAGTTTACCTGATAGTCGAATCCTTCAACATGAGCTTGTATGTGAGAGAAACAGCTGTTACGGTTTAAAAATTATGGGAGAGATTTAATAATTGTCTGAGAGAAAAAGAGGGTGTTGGGTCTGAATTTGGTAGTCTAATGTTATCAACAAATTAAAGTCAACAAGTCAAAGTTTGGTCAACAAAAGTCAAAGTCGAACGAGTCGCGGTCAACACGTAAGGCGACTCGAGAAATCCAGATAATAGATCGATGAGTGAAGCTCAAGTTATGATCAAGAAAGGCGATATAGATAATAAATATATTTTGTTTAGACAAAATATATTTATTACTTTAGAAAAATGGTTTTCTTGTTTAGTAGTTGTATTAGTAAGTTGTTAACCCTAGGCACCTAAATGTAATTGGCCTAAGTGTGTTTGGGCTATAAATGGAATGATAGATTAGGGTTTTGGTTATCTTAATATCACAAGTTCACAAGGGTGCGTACTTAATCTTTTATCCATGGTGTTGAATGAATATTATCAGTAATTGAAATCTTGATTCTCCTTATCTTATGTGTCGGTTTTACTAGTTTTATCTAGTATCTTTGTTTTTCAAGATTAATCACTTAAAACATCTAATCAGTAGGTGTTTCTAAGTGATAACAATCTCTTGCACTGACAAGATCTAGTATTTGGGACTTACAATTTGGTATCAGAGCTTGGTACTCGAATTTGGGATTTAACCATCTACAAATTCGTTGTTTAATCTGATTTCTGTTGAAGATTTTTCATCAAACTGTGTACTTATTTCATATTTTGCGCACTTATTTCATATTTTGCGCACTTATTTCATATTTTGCGCACTTATTTCATGTTTTGCGCACTTATTTCATGTTTTGCACACTTAACTCATAAGCTGCGCACTTGTTTCTTGTTTTATGTACTTAACTCAAGTCTTCAAAATCTTAATTTGTGTACTTAACTCATAAGTTGCGCACTTAACTCATAAGCTACGCACTTAACTCATAAGCTGCGCACTTAACTCATAAGCTGCGCACTTGTTTCTTGTTTTGTGTACTTAACTCAAGTCTTCAAAATCTTAATTTGTGTACTTAACTCATAAGCTGCATTTCTTGTTGTGTGCACTTAACTCATAAGCTGCATACTTATTTCTTGCTGTGTGCACTTAACTCATAAGCTGCATACTTATTTCTTGTTCTGTGTACTTAACTCATGTCTTCAGAATTTTAAAATTTCTTTGTCTCCGCGCACGTAACTAGGGTTTCTGTGCACTTAATCAGAAAATTCCTAGTTTTCTGCGCACTTACTGAAAACTGTGTAGTTTTTGTGTACTTATCTAGGGTTTCTGCGCACTCACCAAGGAAACCCTGGTTATCTGTGTACTTGTCATAGGCTGCGCACTTATTGTTTTCCAAGGTTGCTGCATACTTATTTATGTGCACTTACCAAAGGTGACTTTGGGAGACAGTGGTTTAGCCATCTGTGGCTTTATCACAATGTACTTATTCTCGTGTTCTAGTCGTTATTCTGCCCGAAACTTCTTGTGCCATCAGATCATCAGACCGTTGAATCTGCATACTTAAATCTGCATACTTAATTCTGCATACTTAAATCTGTGCATTTGAGGACTGCACACTTAAGGACTGCGCACTTAAGGACTGTGGACTTATTCTTGGACTTTAAACTTTAAAATCAGAAAATCAGACTTAAAATCAACTTTAATCAATGGCTGGTAACAATAACAACTTAACCATGAATCCTATAACCCAAGCTGAACTCGAAACTGGAACCTTATGAAAGCTTTCTACTATGTGAACGACTTTACCCAATGGGCCTCAGTTCAGGTCGGACCTCATATTCCCACAAGAACCACTGATGCGGGAGAAATGTTCAACACTGATCCCTCCACCTACACCGACCTTGATAAGCAACTGCTGCAACGTGATCAGAAGGCCTACGGTGCTCTCACCATGGCATTGTCCAAAGATGTGTGCAACATGTTCGAAGATTATACCTCTGCATATGATTTGTGGTTCGCACTAAGTGAGTACTTTGAAGGAAATGCAGAAATGAGATAGAACAAACAAGATATGGTTCAAAAAGAATATGATATGTTTGGAAGTATTCGAGGTGAAAATCTGTCATCTCACATCGACGGGTTTATGAGTATGCTGACTAAAATGAAAAAGGCTGGTATCCCGGTCAACAATAGAAACTCGATCAAGAAGTTGCTGAATTCACTACCTAAGTGTAGGGGAATGATTTGACACGAAAACAGGATTATATGATCATACAAGTTACAAAACCAGGTGCGGAAACCCTAGCTTTGAACAAACTGATATAAACTCAAATCAAAACACAATCAAAGTCATTTTCAAACGTTTTCATAGATTAACACATTCATAAACTTGATTACAATTGACCTTAGGTTAATCTAGAACACACACTGAACCTCTCAAACTACTCTGGAACAACACCTCAAAACACACACACCTAATGACTCTCTTAACATTACAAAAACACAAATTCTATTTATAGGCACTGCACATTCGCCCATTTCACTTGGTCGAATGTGAGTCTTTTCCACATTCGCCCACTGTAGTGGTCGAATGTTTACCTTCTGTGTAGCTCCATTCCAAGTTCGTCCACTATACTTCTACCTTCGCCCACTGAACTTCTTCCTTCGCCCATATACACCTACATTCGCCCAGATCAGCATCCTAACACATGTTAACTATCCAATCACTAGTCGCAAAACGCATCTACAAACTCCCCCTCGACTATTGATTGGATCGTTTTCTGTCCTCGTCCATGGCTTTATTCAACAACTTGATTCTGAGCTGTTTCTTCTGCTCTTTTGTCATCTCAGGCTCTAATCTTCTCTTCACCGGTTTTGACACGTTTGCCATCTTCACCATCTTGCCAAGTTTTCCATCCAAATTACTACCAGCATTAATATCATATGCAAAGCAAACACCAACCACTTGAGTATATTTCTTTGCCTGATCAGCGTCGTTCGGCTCATGATGAATCGGATTGTAAAAGAGCATGATGATGTCTTCGAAAGTTCAATTTATCAACCACATAGGATCAAATACATGTACATGCTTGTATTTATCCTTTCCATCTCTCAACACAATCACCGCTTCTGCCTTTCTCCAATCATAATACCAGAAGATAAAATCAGCACTGAAATGTTGTGGCATGGGCATCAAAGGTATTTTTCTCATCACTTCAGGTGCTTTATATATCAAAGTAACCCGCTTCAGCTTGGTTCTGGGATCAATATCCCTATGCACTTTCCTTCGGGGATATTGTGGTTTGAATCTATTCCATCTTGTTCTACTCTCCCAAACCAGCTTGTCTGCGCACCAACCGACATGTGTATTGTTCACTGAAGCACCAGACATAGGGAATCTGCATAAATCTCTGACCGCCCAGTACGGTAGAGTAAGCAAGTCAATGAATCTGTAAAAGTACAAGATCCCTGATTCCCATTTGGCAGCTAGACACTTCAGCCTGCCTAAATATGTCCACCCGAGAGCTCTGCCTCTGAACTTAGCATTATGAAATCTATAAAAGTTTCCTTGAGCTTCAGGCTTCGGTTGGTTCTCATCCATTTCTCTCAGTCTCTTCAAATAACTCTTCAATTCATCAGATTTATTTGAAGATTCTGGCTTATCAGCACCAAATACTTTCTCTACAAACTCTGCACTTCTCTGCTTGGCTTTCTTCTTCGCCGAAGTGTTTGGAATTTCAGTAAAGTCAGGAAACACCACATCTTCATCAGTTTGTCTGAAGTATTGTGGGTATTCCTCATGCGTTATGTCCTCAATTTCCACTTCTTCAAATTCAGGGGTATTCTTATCATCAGAGTGACTTCCAATATCCTTTTCAGGAATATGTGGAATCGACTCATCTACAATAAACTCTTCAAACGTTTTCCCTACCCTCTGTGCAAGACCATCTAAAATCTCCTTTGCCACAGATGCAGGTCCATTCTCTTCTTTCTAACATGGCCTTATAGACTTGTTTAGCATCATCAGTCAAGGACCTCACCTTTTCATTCCAGAATACACTTTCATCCGAATCAACATTCTCACCTTTCTTCTTCTTCGAACTTGATTCTCCAGTGTCTTTCTTCTTTGAAGGTGGTCTCTTCTCAAATGTAAACTTCGATGTATCATCTCCTCCATCATTATCATCATCACTACTACTATCATCTTCTTTTTGACTTCCCGAACCTTCTGCATCATCATCATCATCATCATCATTATCATCCTCATCATCACTCTTTTCCGATTCTTCATCATCCTCATCATCATCTTTCTCTTTATCAGACTCAGATGGTTCATAATCAACTTGTTCAACTTCTTTTTCTTTATCTTCTTCACCCTCCTTCAATTTGGGTGCAACATTGTACAGGTTATCAATCAACTCACTCAGGCGTTTATTCTCAGCCTTCAATTCTTTATTATCTTCTTTGATAGCCTTAATCCTGTTTTTGTTCCTTAAACACTTTCCTTCAAGCTTTTTGTTCTTTGCTTCTAGCTTCTTTACTTTCTCATCAATCTCATCCTGATTCGACTTTGAAGCTACAACAATCTGAAGCATCTTTTCCTCATTCTGCTTGAACTTGGCTATTTCAGCTTGCTGAGCCACAATCATCTTCATCATATCATCCATCCTCTTGTTCACCTGCTTCAAAACATCATCATCCACAATGACTTTCTTTGACTTGGATTTTGATCTGGATGGCTCAACTTCAGCTTCCTTCTCTTTCTGAGGCTTTCTAAACATGTCAAGTACATTATCCAGTGCTACATTGAACTCATCCACTGGTAATGTTGCTGCCTCTTTAGTCTTTTGTTTCTTTGTGACTGGTGAAGATTGCTTTGATGACGTTCCAGCTTCAGGAACTCTTTTACCTCTCAAGAGTTGAGCTAACTCTTTTTCTCTCAGCTGCTTTGTGCTAGTCTTCTTAGCTATGGTCTTGTGTTTAGGTTTGGGCAAGTTAACTACTACAGTCTCTCCTTCATTCAACTCATCCATGTTTACACCTAAAACTTCATCTTCAGCACTAACAGACTTCTTGCTCTTCTCAGCTTCCGCAATTGATTTGTTTAATGATTCCGACTCACCAACCATAGTGGCCTTACGTTTGGTGGCCTGGACATTTTCAGCATCAGAATCCCACTGTTCATCCTCCTCAGTCTCTTCTGAATCCACTGACTCTTCATCCACCAAACCAGTACCTTTCTTAGCAGTCGATTTCTTTCTAGCAACCTGTTGCTTTGAGCTTCCCTGATCAGTCTTTCCTTTGCCCTTCCCTTTGGCTCCAGGATTGACTACTTGCCTCTTCCTCTTAGTACTAGCATCAGCATATACTAAGGGATCATCGTTATCAGAATCACTATTAGGATGCCTAGCTGTATTCTTTCCTGGATCAGTGTAATCCTCTCTAGCTAAGGCTCCAAACAACCTTCTGTACGGTGGCCTTTCATTATCTGGCACGCCCTTGTATCCTTTCATTCTTACCAAAGTACGAATGTTCATGTGATCCTGAGCAAGTATCTGTGTTGGATCTTTCTTCAAATCAGGATACTTGTGATCAAAGATCATCATCAGGAATCTAGGGTATAACATAAAATACTTCTTCTTTAAACCCTTCAGCATTTCCAGCATGTGGTCCAAGATCATTCCAGCAACATTAAATGGTTTGTTGAGAGTCAACGCAACCATTAATGAGCTCAAACTCTTTCTCATCACGTCATATCCTCCACTAACACATCCAAACACATGTATGATGACGTGAGCAAAATACTTAAACTGCACGCTTAGTTTCCCTTTGTACATTGAACCATCAGTGATAGGTCCTTTGTATTTCATCCTAAGGAAACAAGCTTTCTGCTCAGTCCATGAGAGTTCTCTTGGATCTTCACTCACTTCAAACTTAATCTGGAGAGCTTCTCTGATGTCAGACTCAGTAATAAACATCTCCATGTCTTGAATCTTGCTTCTGATAATGGTCTGATTATCCAGAAAATCATACTTTGCGTTGTTGTAGAAGTCTTCAACTATATCCTTGTAGATAATAGTTGGAGTAGCCAAAGCATACACTACTCTACTTCTCTTCATGAACTTTATAATATCTGCAAACTCAACGTTCTTTTCCACGTCTCCCAGATAAACACAGCAATTATGATTCTTCTCGAATGGCCATTTGCTTCCACTTGACGATTCACCTTCCTAAACAGGTTCTGGGACTATATCAGGAACAACAGTCTCAACTGGAATTTCCACATTCTCTTGTTCCTCAGCCATCTGTATTACAAAATCAAAAATAAACGTCAAAACACGAAATCGACAAAATTCAAAATTTTAAAGGTTTTAGAATTCTACATTCGCCCATTTTGGACTGGTCGAATATAAATTCTTCTGGTCGAATGTAAAGTATGTTGGTCGAATGTGGAATGATTTTGATTAAACATCACATTCGTCCGTTTTTGATGTACATTCGCCCACCAATTCCACATTCGCCCGATCGTTCAACCGAAGGTGAAACAGGTTCTTCCCCAAAATTCAAAAATTTTGCAAACATGTTTTTAACACTTTATTTTGATTCAGTCGTGGTCTATTATGGCCGATAAACACTCGTGTAGCAACAATTGTCCCTTAATTTCATTATATGTCAGTTTTAATAGAAAATTAGGGTTTATATTTGAAAATCAATCGATTACTCAATTAAAATCTGTAATAACCCTAATTTGTTATTCATTCTCCCCCTAAAACTGTCATAGAATGAAATGCACTCATAAAGAAGCATTAACAAACACTCTAAGTCCTTGAAATCCTAAACCCTAGGTCCGGTTACAAAATGAATGATTCTGAACTCGTTTCAGCTCCTTTACCTGTGATTTTGATATGGAAAAGATCAGTGAAACGTAGGGAATCAAATGCACAAACAAATGAAATCAAAGCAACAAGGTTTTGTACTTAGTAAAAATTTTGAAAAATATCGAATGAGGGGTCGAAGCTGCTGTTGGCTATATAAAGACATCTACCTTCGACCGTTTTCATTGGACGAATGTGAAGGATTTCTACATTCGCCCCAAATGAATGGCACGAATGTAAAAAGTGTTTACCCGAAAGTGAAATGTGTATAAACAACCACATTCGCCCGTTTTTAAACGACCGAAGATAAAGAATTTTCCACATTCGACCCATTTAAGGGGCGAATGTGAAATGGAAAATTCTGGAAATTTTGCCAAATCACAAATTCGAATCCCGTTCAACATTTTTCAATCCGTTAAGCTTCCAAAACACATATTCTAACATTTTGAATGATACAAAGCCCAGATGGTGTTGTCAAATCTCAGAAATTGACCATCAAGCATCCCCGGTTATCAAAAATAAAGCAGAAATGCAAAAATTTTTGGATTTTTCTGAAATTTTATCAAAACACACCTAAAATCTTTTTGGATTTTGTATCTTTTTGACAATAAAAGTAAATTGCAACAAAATAAAATGCAGCAAAGTAAATGAAAACAGTAAACATTTTGTGAAATCCGGTCAGAGGATCATATCAGTTTTCTGAGAAATCTGATCACAGCGTTGATCTTTTTGTTTAATATTATCATTAGAAACAGTATGTGACACGGCAATTGCTGATATTGTGGTCCACCTAAGCTCACATGTAGACAATTACGCAATGCTTTAAAATGATACGAGTTAGGTGTATTAGACTAACACGATGTGGTGACCACACACACGACATACTCCCGTATCAAGTAATTGCACAAAGCTTCGTCGTAACGCGTGATTATGCCAGAGTTATCCGTAAAAGTTACAAAGTATATAGCACAGAGGTGTACAGGTCAGCAATTGAATGCAGCAGAGTAACATGTGCGTATACACTAGGTTGAGGCTGATATTAATCACTGATTTGCATCAGATAATCAATACGATGTAATAATGATCTATGATCAATTAAAACATAAAGTTCCTAAATTCGGTAACTTCCGGTTCTGGCAATTAAGCTCTTTTAGCAAATATTCTGATAAAACTAGGTCCGTAAATCAATACGACAAAAGTTTATCAGAATATCCCGGATAACTATAACATAACGACCCGAAACCTCAGATTTTGGCAATCATATCAAACGAAATTACGGTACTAAGACCATATGCCCATGAGGTGTTCAGCCACGAACGCGTAGTTCGTTATGTTTGTATCACTAATGCACGCAATATTTAGTCTACGAAGCCTATCAGCATATCACACGTAGTCAACACACGCCTCATTATACTATACAATTCTTTAGCCTGTGTCAGATCCCCACTGATGTACTATCATTTCCACTTTTTACCAGGAAATCATTTTTGCTTTTCTAATTTTTAGGTCTTTTTGAATTTTATAATGTTTTTGGTTTTTCTGATAAAATGACTCCCCCTAAAATAAAGAACATATTTTTGGGTTTTCTGAAAAACAATAAAAACAAAATTTGAAAGAAACAATCCACTCGAAAGCATCAACTTCTTTGAGGATTAAACAATCCCCGCAAAAGCATCAACTTCTTTGAGGATTACGATAGTAACGAGAAATTCCCAATTAGCAAAGAGAAATTCCCAATTAGCAAAATATTAAAAACTAAAACTAAAAAGCGATAAACCGAGGTGCCGATTAGTCTTGTCTTTCCTTTATGTTGTTTACTTTTAAAAGATATTCAAAGCGGGATCTGTCAAAAGCTTTTGTAAACAAATCTGCACGTTGGTAGTCAGTATGAATTTTGATCATATCTATCAATTCTTTGGCGTAACAATCACGGATAAAATGATATTTGATCCGGATATGTTTCGCTTTAGAATGATTTTCAGTATTTTTAGTTAATGCGATGGCGGCTTCGTTGTCACAGTATATAGGGGTTTTAAGAAACTGCAAACCGTAATCCACCATCTGCTGTTGGATCCTGAGCACTTGCGAACAGCAACTCGAGGCTGCAATGTACTCGGCTTCACAGGTAGACAGCGCCACGGAAGTCTGCTTCTTACATTGCCAGGTGATTAACCTGCTCCCTAAAAACTGGCAACCAGCTGTAGTAGATTTGCTATCTTTGTCACAGCCGCCCCAATCTGCATCACTAAAAGATATGAAATCAAAATTATCATCATTAGGGTACCAAAGTCCTTTGGAAGGACAACCCTTCAGATATCTAAGGATACGCTTGACCGCCGTCAGATGACTTTGTTTCGGCTTCGATTGATAGCGGGCACAGAGACACGTTACATACATAATATCTGGTCGAGACGCCGTCAGATACATCAGAGATCCGATGATTGCTCTGTATGTAAATGGGTCCGTCAGCTCCCCCTTAGCGTCCACTCCAATCCCGTGATTGGGTTGAATCGGGGTACCCATCGGCTTAGAGTCCTCCATCTGGAACCGGCTCAAGATGTCGGAGACATATTTCGTCTGGTGAATGAAGATCCCATCGGGTCTTTGGTCCACCTGCAAGCCTAGGAAAAACTGCATCTCCCCCATTGCGCTCATCTCAAACTTTTCCTGCATGACAGTTTCGAACTCCCTGCATAAAAGCTCATTAGTTGAACCAAATATTATATCATCAACATAAATCTGCACTAGAAGCAAGTCATCTCCCGTCTTCTTCGTAAAGAGGGTGCAATCGACTAGTCCGCGCTTAAATCCTTTGGTAATGAGGTATGTACTTAGCTCCTCGTACCACTGCCTCGGAGCCTGGTGCAAACCATATAGAACTTTGTTCAGCACGTAGACCTTATCCCGGTGGATTGGGTCCTCAAAGCCTGGTGGCTGCCCGACATAAACCTCTTCCTTGACTTTCCCGTACAGAAATGCGCTCTTAACATCCATTTGATAGACTTTGAATTTCTTGTATGAAGCAAACGCAAGGAACATCCGAATAGCTTCAATTCGTGATACCGGTGCATAGATTTCGTTATAATCAATCCCTTTGATTTGATGGAAACCCTGCACGACCAATCTGGCTTTGTTACGAACAATAACCCCACGATCATCCTTCTTGCACTTAAACACCCATTTAGTGCCTATTTTCTTCCTGTCTGGCGGCAAATCTGTGAGCGTCCAAACTCCCAATTTCTGGAATTGTAATAACTCCTCCTGCATAGCTTCAACCCAGGCATCATCCTTCAAAGCGTCCTTGTATGTCCTTGGCTCTACCTGCGACACATAACACACAAACGACCAATCATTTTGACTACCAGATTGTTGAATTTTGGCATATAAAGCTAAAGCACCAAAACTCTCTGGTGAATTGACACTTTTCAGCTGTCCTCTGGTCATCACACTGTTTCCAGGATCACCAATAACTTGCTCCAGCGGATGAATACGATGAATCCGAGATTCCGGATATTCAGGTACAGTAACTCCCGTCTGAGCAGTTAGATTCTCTACAGCATCCAGATCATGACCCGTATTTGATGATGAAGCAACATCTGAAGTTGGAGTTGGGTTCACTGGCGGTGCCTCCTGTTCTTCAGCTTGTTCAAGAATGGCTTCTTCAAATTGTTCATCTTCAGATTCTGAAGTGTCTAATGAAGTTGAAGCCTCTTGAAACACTTCTTCTTCTTGTATAGGAGCATTGGTATCATTAGAAGCTAGTAGGGGGTTCACGGTGATCGGACGCACCAACGGTGAAGTCGTTGCATTTTCACACTCGTAAAGTAATCTAATAACAGCTTCTTCAACCAAGCTATCTAGATTGAATGATTCAAAGAAATCTTTGTAATCAAACATCCAATCAGGACCCGTGCCTTGTAGATTTTGAGTATATCGTTGAACTTCCACGTTAGCCCAATCCTCCACTCGACGAGTTCGCTTGTTGTATACCCGTTTGAGCGGGGTTGCATATCCAACAAAGTATCCCTCCTCGGCTTTAGGACTAAACATCTCGCTTGGATTCAACATCGTACATGGCGCCCAAAAGGTTCTAGATACTCTAAATTCGGCTTTCTTCGGTGTAACAGCTCATAAGATGTTTTACCAAACTTCTTCACTGTTAGAACCCGATTTAATGTGTAGTTTGCTGCATAAATCGCCTCGTTCCAGAACATTACTGGAAGATTTGAATCAGCAAGCATTGTTCTAGCCGCTTCAATTAGAGTCCTATTCTTTCGTTCAGCAACACCGTTCTGTCGTGGGGTGTACGGAGCCGAATATTCATGATGTATCCCTTTGCTTTCACAAAGTTCATCCATCTTGACGTTTTTGAACTCCGTCCCATTGTCACTCCGAATTCTCTTAATTTTCACATTGTAGAGATTCTCTAATCGAGTGAACAGAACTTTTAAGTTGTTAAAGGTGTCACTTTTATTTTGCAAACACATCACCCATGAAAATCTTGAGTAATCGTCAGTGACGACTAAACAATATAACTCCCCAAGATGACTTTTGCGCTTGACCGGTCCGAATAGATCCATGTGCAATCGCTCAAGTGGCATCTCTACAGAATTAACCTTCTTCACTTTGTGGGACTGTTTGTGTTGCTTCCCCTTTTTACAACTCACACACTTGTCATTCAGATGGAAATGTTTTACGTTGACTCCATCGACAAGCCCATTTCTCACAAGTTGGTTCATTTTCCTCAGATGAATGTGCCCCATTCTTCGGTGCCACATTATCGATTCTTTCTCTGTCGCCTTGAATAGAAAGCATGTTATCTGCCCCTGTGATGTCATCGCCTTGGACATATCAAGAATGTATAAATTGTTGACGCGAGGTGCCTTCAACATTATCCATTCTTTAGGAATTGTCAAGCCCGGTTTCAGAATATAGCAGGATTTGTCATCAAAATGCACAGTAAATTGCTTATCACATATTTGACTGACACTCAATAGATTATAATCAATCTGCTTCACATACGATATCCGCTCGAAGCTCACTATCCCATTGCTCACGCTTCCTTCCATCGTTATATATCCACCTTTGTTTCCTGCAAAAGCGACATACCCTCCATTGATGTTCTTCACGTCGAACAGCAACGCTAGTTCCCTGTCATGTGGCCTGAAGCTCCACTATCAACAATCCAAAGACTGCTAATAGGGCCAGCTGAAGCTCCCTGCACACAAAATGTAAATCATTTAGTTCTTTCGGGGGACCCAAGCCTGAGTCTTGGGTCTTTGAACATCAGGTTTCAAAGTAACATTTTCACAAGCATTTTCAACAACTTTTTGATCAATCTTTTTCTGATTGTTCAAAATAGTTTCCTTTTTCTCATTAACCCTTGAAGTTGAGGCTCCTGGAGTACCATTGGGTGACCAAGATTGTTCAGACCTTTTCAAGATGCGAATCTGAGACTTTGGTTTCTCAGTCGGTTTCTGAACATTGTTAGCAAATGTAACTCTCTTGGTAACCTTATCTGATTTAACAGACTTAGGTCCAACATTTGATTTAACAATCGGTTTCGGTGGAACCTTTTGCCTATCAATTGTTGCGTTCACCACAGGCTTCCTCCATGATTGTTCCATAGCAATCCGATTCCTTTGATCATATTGAATTGGATGATTGTTCCCCATTTGATAAAACTTGTTTTGATTGTAAAATTGTTGTGGTTGTTGAGGAACAACTCGCCTATGCGGTGGAACATAATGATCAATCGGTTTTCTCATGGAATTCCTCACTTCTACCTCGTGCCTTTTATGCCTTACATATGGGCACTGAGCAAGTAAATGCCCTCGTTCCCCACATTTAAAGCACGCACGGTACTCTTCAAAAACATTCGGAGCATTTGGTTGAGCAAATGATCTAACAGGGTATTGATCATTATACTGTTGCTTCCTTAAACTCTCAGGGAGTGGCCCTTTTGAGTAAGTAGGCTCATGAAAACCATTAGCTCTGTTTTTGGGACGAATGAACTCTGTGACATGGACCTTTGGTTCTTGAGGAACATCCAAATATAATTTCTTTAACAATGTTGGTGGAATTTCATTTGTTCTCTCATGTTTTGGGAACCAAATGGTACTTTCTTGCCATATTTTGTCAATTTTAGCATAGTTAACATCTTTGATTGGAAAGTCCTCGTCAGAGATGATCTTATCGGATCCTTCCATCCGATAAAACACCTTGACAGGTTTGTCACATTGTTCATTCTTAACACTCTTTTCAAGATCTTTCTTTACCACATTTTTCTCAAGATCTTTCTTCACAACATTCTTTTCAGACTTATTCACACGATGAACATTTTTCATCGGAATCACAATCTGAGATGGTGAAACTGGTTCATTTGTAATGATGTGATTTTCTTTTGGAATTTCACATGCATTCACAGTTTGAACACAACCAGTATCATCACTCTCTGAGTCTGAATCTACACTCTCAGCAGTAACACCCTCATCATTGATACCTAAAATCGGCCTCTCATCGGAATGTGGATCACCAATACTTGAAGTATTTGATTCATTTTCCGACGATGAGTCTGATTTTACCGAACTCTCCGGTGTCACTTGATGACAATTATGGTTTTCAAAAAGAACCGGAGATGGCACAGATCGGTAATTGGTGGTTTTATCATCAATGATGTGGTCTACCACATAAGCAATATGCTTATAGCTTTCCAGCTTTTTGTTTACTTTTTCAGCAAAACATTTGATGGCGGCCATTTCCAACTTGGTATTTTCAATTTCATTTATGTAATTGTTAATTGCCAATTGTTTTAAAGATAAAGTATTTTTCAAGTCGGAAATGTCCTTTTTGTAGCCATCTAACACTTTGTTAAAAGCATTCAACTCTTTGCGAGTAGATTGACTGTTCATGATAGCACTATCACATTGAACTCGGAGTTGTTTATTCTCCTCAGTCAATCTATCACATGTACCACAATATTTATCACTTGTATTATCAGTACTACACTCAGAACTTACAGATTTTGGCGGGTTAGTCATGGCCATCAATGCGAAATGAGCTTCCTTTCCAGCAAAGAATCTTGAATAGTCAATCTTGGTGAAAGCATCATTTGCAATGCACGACTTCCTCGTCATCAGAAAATCTGCTTCTGCTAACAACTGCTCAATGTCATCATCTAGTGAAGTAACACTTGCTTCCGTATCCGATTCACTGTCTGAGTCAGAATACACCGACTCACACTCCTCTGGAACATCAGAAACAGTGTTAATCACCATTCCAGATTTCGCTTCCTCAGTGTTAACCGCCACAGGCTCAGTCTCCACATCCATCTCAGCCTCAGACTCATCACTATCACACTCAGTTTCTACCTTCTCATCAACATTCACCGAATCTTCAATATCAACCCGATATGTGTCACACCCCGACAGCGGCAGCGGAAGGCTAGTCGTGCGGTAACGGAAGTTGTTACCATAAAAATTATTTAGCAATCACACGATAAATACATAATGGACATTTTGCTTCAAATCCTCTAGTCGAACAAGTTAATTTTTCCCATTAATAATAAAAAAGTACAAACATTGTTCAACCAAGATTTAAGTTTTAAAAAGAGATACATGGTTCAACTACAGAGGGCAAAGCCCTAAAAGTTAGGTCCCAAAACATGTCCAATATGCAGTGCGTGCCAAATCTTGTTTTCAAATCTCATGCATCAAGTACCTGAAAAACATGCTTAAAAATATCAACATAAAGTTGGCGAGTTCACAGGTTTTAAGGCAAATGTAAATATTTCCTTGTTTATAAATTTATGTATGATAGAATCCCGACTAAACCAAGAACCAAGTAGACTAGCTAGGTCCTACAAGCATGATCGCAACCAAAGGCCCGTAATCAATCCAAGACAATCCTTCCCAAATGCGCTCCGAAAGCGACTTTCAACAAAGTATATTCTCCCGTTCAGGAACAGCGCGACTGTCCCGGGAGGGGGTGTCAAACCCAATAGATCTATTAACATATTCTGCGGCTCCCTACAAGAGTTAATGATTACAGCTGCGGGAAGTTCCCCCTGCAGGAATAACTGGACGTCCCACGCCTCTTATTTGCACTTACCAAAGGCCATCATAATGTTCTATAAAGTTCTAGTCTATCCATCATACAAGCATGTTTAACCCCCGATAGTAAAACGTTCAAAAACATTTAAAAGAAATGGGGCTGTGAAACTCACCTGTTGCGCTGCAAATTAACACTCTAGTCCAAACAAACAATTCTTGTTTCTAACAATACCCTATACACGAAGGGCTATTTTAGCAAACACTCTAAGTCTTTTCCCAAGTTATTCACCAAACTTTACAAGACTTAGTTGAATTAGAAAAAGTTGAGTTTTTATAAACCCTTACCCCGTGGACCCATTGGTGACCGTGACACTTGGTTAAGTTTTGGACCACACACGTATATGCGTCGTGTTTTTAATACTTGACCCTTAGGTTTATAACTATATAATTACACATATACTACTCTAAGTCAAATATCACACAACTTGACTTAATAAACCTAACACTTTATCATGGCAAAACCGAATCATGAAACGCTCAATTTCACATGTACACATCTTATCATTCCATGTAATATCACATATTAGTCACATAGCATGTTAAAAATACACTTTTGACCATCTAACATATTTCATGAAAATTCGACAACTTATAGCCTAGTAAGGCGATTTCTAGCGATTTTCAAGCATAACAAGTTTCCACCATCACATTTTAACCTATGGACATCCTTGAAACTTATTTTCCATGTTAGGACCTGGTCATTTTCACAAAAATAAGACCAATTTTGCTGTTCTAAAACAGTTTCGTAAAACGACCCTTTTGCGTCTCAAAACTCATATTTTAGCGGCTTTTAACGCATAGTTTTGCATTGTAAGTGTCCGTTAACATGTCAAGCTTAATATACACCTAAAATGATGATATTTAAACACATTTAAACATCAAATAACCTGTTTTACATCAGATCTGAAAATGGTATGTTTTATTGCTTGAAACACACATTTTAGCGACTTTTAGCGCATATTTTTGCATTGTAAGCGTCCGTTAGTATACCAAACTTAATGTACATCCAAGATGAGCATATTTAGACTTATTTTGACATCAAATAATCTGTTTTACATCAGACCTGAAAATAGTGAGTTTTATTGCCTAAAATGCGTCGAAAAACATGTAATTTCGCATGTATTTTGTAAAGACATTTAGGTTTTTATGTTGGGATTTTTATAGGAACCTTAAACCATATTATTTCCCTTCAAAATAACCTTTTATAATCTGTTAAAAACCTGTTTTAAAACAGTCCCAAAAATATCCATTTTTATCGCGTTTTAAGCCGATTTTTACGTCTTGATCGTACATGCAAGGTATCCCAAGCGTGTAGATCATGGACAAGTTTAATAATCTCTATTTTAAACTTGTCAAACTCATCAAAATATCATCATCATCAGATCTGACCCAACTTTATTTTTAGTCATAAAACATTAACTAAACAATGCATGTACATGAACATATTCATCATTTAAGTCACATTTTAATTATCATGCTCATATATGTTGAATCTTAAACATGTAAATCTTTTAAAATATAAAATAATTCAGATTCAAAACATATATAAAAACCACCTTGCATGCAACTAAAATAACAAGATCTACACATATCCAAGTATCTTTCAAGCAAAACAAACATATACAAACACACATACACAATGGCCGATTTTTATACCCTTTGAAACACACTCATTACATATATTTTTCATCCCTTTTAACAACTCCTTTGTTATCTTATCAAAACTCTTTATAAAAACCATTTTGTTTGGTGAAAACTCATCGAAATCAGAATTTTAAACAAGAATAAATACAAGTTTAGGATGAGTTTTATACCCTTGAAGACACTTGGTAAAATAGCTCTTTGAATGCCTACACACTCTAAGAACCTCATGTTTCTTGCAAGTTTTGCTTCCAAATCACCCAAAAACACTTGAAACTCAAAGAATCAGACTTATATTTATTGATTTGGTGAACAAAAGAAATAAAGGAGGAGTTGGAAGAACCTACGATTCTTATGAGTGAGAGAAGAAGAATTTTAAAAAGTCTTGGTCAAGGAAACACAAAACCTTTGCATGTTGAATGGTAGGGTAGAAGTGGAGTTGTCATTTTAATGCAAGTGGAGTGTATAATAAAATGAAAAGGTGGTCTTGGAGACACCACATGACCGACCCTTAAGCATGCTTACACTTTTTTTTTCTTTTTTTTTTTTTTTAATATTAAGTTATAAAACATTTGGACAAGTCTTGGATTTTTATAAAACATCAAACTAACAAATAAGTACGGTTTTCACCCAATTATCAAATAATTACATTCCCCTACTAAAAATAATCATTTTTAGCTAATTTAACTATTTTATGGATTTCCCTGGTGTACCGGGTCTCGTACACGCGCTAAAACCGCAAAACACGCAAGCATTCGCCAAATGCGACGCAAAAACTATCAATTATAGTTTTTATTGGTTTTAATAATATTTCAACTCTAAAAATATTATTCCACACAAAACCAAGCTATACGGGTCAAAACTTTACTGTTAACGTTAACCGGGTCGTCACCAATGTCCACTGCGGGTAATTTACCGCATTGCGATTTAATAATTCCCTGAATTATTAATAATTCTTTAAAAATTGTTTGGACTTTGTTAATGTATTAAAATGACTCTAATTATCACCAATTAAGTCTACTACGCAATTAGATATTATTATACCACGTTTTACAGCCTAGTACGGATGATGTCTCAAAAATGCCGGATGTCACAGTCTCCCATCGTTTAAGAAATTCCGTCCCGGAATTTTCAGTTTGCCATTTCCGAATCTAATTCGGACTGGGACGGATGAAGGTATACTTTTGCATTATACGATCCTCTTGTTCCCATGCAAACTCTGGACCACAAGCAGAATTCTATCTAACCTCGACCAACTTGATCCTATTCCGCCTAAATTTTTGACTTACGTCCACGCAACCTCTACAGGTTGTTCGACACAACAAGGTTTATCCTCAAGTTCGACTTCGTCAGGCGGAATAACAATTGTCTTGTCAGATAGCATCACTTAGAATTCGATGGGTAGGACACATCGCGAACACCTGAAGACTCTTGCAGAAATTTGGGTTGGTAATAACATCGCCTACATGAGCAAGAATCTCGAGCGGTTCAATACTACGGGGACTACACCCCATAGCTTACCAAATTTAGATTAAGATGAATGTTCTAGCCATTCACTCATTAATCGGATTTTTACCTCAGGTTAATCGGTTCACGCATAAATTGATATTCCAATTAGAATCGGGTCTCAAGCTTCGAGGAACTCGTCCTACGAACGAGAAAGGCTTTATCTTCAAAACATTCAAGCATTAAAGAAAACTCATTTCCTTATCAAGACACACGCGTAAACTAACTCCGGATGCAGTTCTGATACATACCCTCTACGTCCAGGTTTCGACCAAAGCATGATAACCTTCATCTCGTAGGAAAAGAGTACACTAAGATTCAGTTATTGCTAACAATAATTATTAACCGACGATACCGAAATGATCTAAACGAGGGCAAGAACTACATAGATACGACAAAGGAATTTCAACTCCACAATGGGTATCAATTGCGGTGAATCAGAGATAGGAGTAAGAGGAAGATCTGGTCATGCAAAGGCTCTTACTAAAATGTCAATATGACATTCAAAGGCTTCGCATGAACCTATGCTGAGAGATTTACTCTCCAAGAGCCACAACAGCTTGCACGGTTCGCAACATACCGGCAAGATCGATATCGAGCGAAGTAGGTAAAATAAAGGAACAAGAAAATAGTATTTTACTATTCATCCCAAGACGGAGGGATTGGTAGATACCTCTGCGCCCTAATTGATGATAAATAGTGTACTGACTACTATACATCATCATGAAATTAAAAAGGCAATTGGAAAAAAAAAAAAAAAACTTTCAACCACTAGAGATTTAACATCCAAACCATAGACACATAGTTAAATCTTCTAATGTTTCAGGTCGATATATTCGTCATTGAAAAATGAAGTCAGAATCGAAGAATGGTACAGGGGCTAGAATAAACGATGGACGTAAGTCTTGTGCATAAATCAAGACTAGCATCTCCTTCCATCGCTTCCCAAGAGGGCTACACAATTTCTCTTGAATAAACAAACTTATTCCAAGTCATTTGATAAATTAAGTATACATACAAATACATGACAAGAGAAATTTTCAACGATGAAAAATGCGAATAAGCGATTTCCAACTTCGAGGTTACACCCATGGAATAAGATAATTCCCAGTTTCTAAGCGAAACACATATGACTACCCCATAATCGAATCCGAAATATCAATACACAGACAAGAGCGATCGAGCAAGCTGGATTAGATAGAGACACAAGATCTAGAGGCCAACCTAACAATGAACACCGAAAACAAACTGCACGAAGCCAAGGCTACGTATACTGCACCATCCAAATGAAAACCAAGACTGAGACCAAAACCCCGTACTAGAACAAACGCTGCCACGAAATCAATACAACTCAAAGATAACGTCGTCCAAAACAACATAGGATTCTGATCGGAAACAGCTTCCATGTTCAGATTTTTAAGACGAATTCAGCGATTACACGTGTTTCATTCGAGAATTAAACCATCTTAGAATATCCTAGATTTCTAAATGATATTCTCAAGAAAAATCCTTAGATTTTCATGAAACAACGATTCTAAATTCGAAACGGTTATACAACCAAGAATGGACACGGGCAAACGATACAGAGTCTCATATAGGAGCAATTACAGAAAATAATTCCTTACAAATCCAATGCTTCACTACAATGAAGTCTGAACCACATAGGGACTTGTCATCTATGCACAAATGGACATTAATATCAGACCAATACTAGTGATATGGCAGATGTAGATTCAACAAGACATGAAAATAGCTCCGCACACAGGCCTTCAAGAAAATCGAGGACTGAAATGCCTTTCTAGGAATCCTTTTAGGAACATTAAAGATGTGTATATAAAAACACATACAATTCCGCTCGAAAGGAAAGACAATCGATAAAATAAGTCGTATAACCAAGGTTATAAAAACCTCGTCTAGGCGTCAATTAGTCAACGGGTAACCCCCCAAGCACTCCTTGACTTGGCCGCGTACTCACAACTTCTAGTCAACTCAGTTGACACCACCTAATGAATTTTGAAATCATGTGTATAACACAGAGGTACCAAGAATCAAAAACATGTTGGTACGAAGGAAGATATGAGATGGTGAGCGTAGCATACACCCGCTATTCCATGACTAACGCACAGGAAAACTCAACTTTCAAGTTAAGGTTAGAGTTTTTGTTCCTTTAAGGTCCTGGCGCCATACGATCGCAAATCAAAGTTACTTAGAACTCATGGTACACCCATCATGCTAGGTGCCATGTACTCCATTCATCGAACCACTGAGTTCGGTCGAATTTATTGATGCGACATCAAGAGGCCAAAATTTTTAGCAATGCAATGCATTAAGATTTAAGGTGTCACATTGCAAATACGAACCGATAAAAGAATCGATGGTTCAAGATGAAGTCCTACAAAGGATTTTTTACAATCCAGGACTTTCATAAGCACATCAAGTGACTACTTGTGTGAACATCACAACTTCGTCGTAAAAGGTAGCATGCCAAAGGAGTAAAATAAGAATTCACACTACAATATATTTTCAAGGAAAAGATTTGTTAATGTCCATAGCCGGAAGAAAAGAGATGAGAAAAAACATACTCATCATAAAGAAACTTGATTCATAAACAAGAGTATGAATCCAAGGGAGTAAGAGTCATTCAGCTTTACACCGCTAGCTCGTTAGAGAAAAACTACACCCCAGATTGTATAAAACTTCCGATTCACTCAATCAGTGCATTTTGAAAGGGAAAAGGACATCTCCGACGCTCCCCAAGAGAAAGGTCACCTTAACATGACCCATACATAACTAGGGTGAATACTACTAATAATGATTTCTTGGACCCCAAAAAAAAAATGTTAGATTTAAGTAAATATATACATTGTAGTAAAACGCGTGCATAAACTTTTTGTCCAACCAGAGAAATATATGTACTCACATATATTATATATTTTCCAAAATATATAGTTCTTAACATTTTAAATCACCGTATAATGCAATTTTCATAAAAAATGACTCACACATTTTAGAAGGAGAGGATGATTATGCCGATTCGCGGATTGTATGAAGACGATGCGTGTTTCAATAGTTTCTGGTTCGTAAAACCGCACGAATCAAACTAGGGGACGGTCCAACAAAAGATGAGAGGTCAATATGTTTCTCTAACCTCACGAAGGTACCTTGAAACATATAACTAGACTTTCGGACAAAAGATCTAGTATATTCTTGCGACATTTTCAAGCTTCCTGGCACTGGTTATTAGCCAAAACCTTTAACTCCAAGGTTTATCTATCACTATGGATACGCACGTGCCAGACTTGATAAGGGAGATAGATCACAAGAAGACAAGGTCCACTCGAGTATCGTGCTGAGATATAAACGAACAACGGGTTCACATAGTTCTCTTGGTCAATGGTACTCATAGTTTCACGCAAGCAACGTGTTGCGAAACTAACACGAGTAAACCCTTATAAGACCCACACCGAGAATTTTAATGCCCATGGGAATTAACAAAGAACACGGATTAGAAGGGAACAGTACAACCTTAGGATTTTTAAAATAAGCGGAGGGTTTATAGAATTTTCAAATACCCAAATCCTGTTATAGTATCTTTTGTAGACCTCTAAGGGTTATATGCATAAATCTTTGAAAACCATAGCCATCGTGTACGTTGGCAATTTTTTATTAAAAATTCTTATGAAAGTATCATTTAAATGTGACAGAATTCGTGAAAACCTATCTTGCATGAAAGAAAAAAAAAAAATACAATGGGTCTTAAAACTTTTGTATACAATTAACACACTTAAGAATACTGAAACTTTTTGAACATTTGGTTTTGAAATATGCTTAGAAAACTTCCCCCGTGCTTTGTATTAAACCTTATACAAAAACTAGTCATTCAACTATTAAAGCTTCGTCATCCCAAATTATTCTATATATATATATATATATACATACGATCCCAACCGTTATAACATTGAGCACCAAGGAATCAGAAGGGAAAGATCGCGAATGGAATGAGTCAAGACTACTCATTGCAAAGGGAACAACATACGAATTTCCTCTATTGCGAGAGGTCGAACAGACGATTGCCATTTAAAAGATGCTATGGTCTCAAGCGACCAATGTTTTCTTTATCTACAAATTTCCAGAGGTTAAAATGATAAGACATATCACAGAATAAAACAAATGACCATCGCCAACGATGCCAAGATCATAGAGAAAGGAAAAGTACAAATATGTTGTGGTAAACAAGGTTCCTTCATAAAGAAGTTTATCACGGAAGATGAACGAACTTGTTTAAACCATTCCACAATTCGTCACGTCGTGTCAAAAGCACAATCATCAATTGTACATGCACGAAAGACTCTAAATGTTATCAAACAACTAGAGGGGATAAGTAGGGAATCTACTTCGAGGTATACGATGTTAGCCCAACAAGATTTATAGAAATCTCTGGGTATCTTAGAATAATCAAGGCAATAAGGTCACATAGTGACACGTGCAACTAAAGAGCACATCCATCTTCGGTCGAGTGACAGTTCCAGAATGCCGATTGCGCAGTCACTACTGTAACCAGCAGAGTAAATCCATCTTGAACTTCACCAGATTACCATAACAGGTAGGAATTTCCAAAAGATCAAAGGATAATCTGACCAAGATAGTTGGCCAATTTTGTCACCAACGACGATTCGAAAGGTTTACAAGAATACGAACATTCAACTCAAACCATGGAGTTCACCTGGGTTCTCATGCACCGCAAGATATAATTACGTGTGCACCCGCAATTACAATTTGCCCTGCATGATTACCCGAGCATCCTCCACTTTTGAGTTCCCGCCCAAAAGAGTTGAAACATTTCGTAGGACTGCATTTCCGAATGCGAATGAACTATAGCGCCTATACACCTTGGAAGATTTAGCCCTTAATCGCTGATGATTATTTCACCGGATAAGACTATCCCAAGTAGTCTACCAACATGAGACTATGGACTTAGGAATCTTCACGACGATCCGCCATTGTACCAACAGAGTAGTCCTCCAGCCACTTGCTCTTCCATACATTGAAACACCGCTACATGTCCACACCCGGGCTAGCGTCCCATCGTGTACAATATAGCTAACAACGCAAAGGCGAGAACAGGGGTAATATGTCCAAAGGGACCGAAATCTTAAGGGAAACTGTAAAGGCATCTTCCTAGTGACATCATCAATCCGTACTACACAACTGACTACATACAGCTACATATGTATATAAAACTTTAACACACATTCAAGGTACTAACGAGCATTTAAATGAAATGATGCATGCTTTTGAAAAATACTTTGTGTGAAAACGTTTCAAAAACTTTTGCGGTTATAGTCTAGATTTTTGGGAAAACGTTCTAGTTCTCTATAACCAATGGCTCTGATACCAACTTCTGTCACACCCCGACAGCGGCAGCGGAAGGCTAGTCGTGCGGTAACGGAAGTTGTTACCATAAAAATTATTTAGCAATCACACGATAAATACATAATGGACATTTTGCTTCAAATCCTCTAGTCGAACAAGTTAATTTTTCCCATTAATAATAAAAAAGTACAAACATTGTTCAACCAAGATTTAAGTTTTAAAAAGAGATACATGGTTCAACTACAGAGGGCAAAGCCCTAAAAGTTAGGTCCCAAAACATGTCCAATATGCAGTGCGTGCCAAATCTTGTTTTCAAATCTCATGCATCAAGTACCTGAAAAACATGCTTAAAAATATCAACATAAAGTTGGCGAGTTCACAGGTTTTAAGGCAAATGTAAATATTTCCTTGTTTATAAATTTATGTATGATAGAATCCCGACTAAACCAAGAACCAAGTAGACTAGCTAGGTCCTACAAGCATGATCGCAACCAAAGGCCCGTAATCAATCCAAGACAATCCTTCCCAAATGCGCTCCGAAAGCGACTTTCAACAAAGTATATTCTCCCGTTCAGGAACAGCGCGACTGTCCCGGGAGGGGGTGTCAAACCCAATAGATCTATTAACATATTCTGCGGCTCCCTACAAGAGTTAATGATTACAGCTGCGGGAAGTTCCCCCTGCAGGAATAACTGGACGTCCCACGCCTCTTATTTGCACTTACCAAAGGCCATCATAATGTTCTATAAAGTTCTAGTCTATCCATCATACAAGCATGTTTAACCCCCGATAGTAAAACGTTCAAAAACATTTAAAAGAAATGGGGCTGTGAAACTCACCTGTTGCGCTGCAAATTAACACTCTAGTCCAAACAAACAATTCTTGTTTCTAACAATACCCTATACACGAAGGGCTATTTTAGCAAACACTCTAAGTCTTTTCCCAAGTTATTCACCAAACTTTACAAGACTTAGTTGAATTAGAAAAAGTTGAGTTTTTATAAACCCTTACCCCGTGGACCCATTGGTGACCGTGACACTTGGTTAAGTTTTGGACCACACACGTATATGCGTCGTGTTTTTAATACTTGACCCTTAGGTTTATAACTATATAATTACACATATACTACTCTAAGTCAAATATCACACAACTTGACTTAATAAACCTAACACTTTATCATGGCAAAACCGAATCATGAAACGCTCAATTTCACATGTACACATCTTATCATTCCATGTAATATCACATATTAGTCACATAGCATGTTAAAAATACACTTTTGACCATCTAACATATTTCATGAAAATTCGACAACTTATAGCCTAGTAAGGCGATTTCTAGCGATTTTCAAGCATAACAAGTTTCCACCATCACATTTTAACCTATGGACATCCTTGAAACTTATTTTCCATGTTAGGACCTGGTCATTTTCACAAAAATAAGACCAATTTTGCTGTTCTAAAACAGTTTCGTAAAACGACCCTTTTGCGTCTCAAAACTCATATTTTAGCGGCTTTTAACGCATAGTTTTGCATTGTAAGTGTCCGTTAACATGTCAAGCTTAATATACACCTAAAATGATGATATTTAAACACATTTAAACATCAAATAACCTGTTTTACATCAGATCTGAAAATGGTATGTTTTATTGCTTGAAACACACATTTTAGCGACTTTTAGCGCATATTTTTGCATTGTAAGCGTCCGTTAGTATACCAAACTTAATGTACATCCAAGATGAGCATATTTAGACTTATTTTGACATCAAATAATCTGTTTTACATCAGACCTGGAAATAGTGAGTTTTATTGCCTAAAATGCGTCGAAAAACATGTAATTTCGCATGTATTTTGTAAAGACATTTAGGTTTTTATGTTGGGATTTTTATAGGAACCTTAAACCATATTATTTCCCTTCAAAATAACCTTTTATAATCTGTTAAAAACCTGTTTTAAAACAGTCCCAAAAATATCCATTTTTATCGCGTTTTAAGCCGATTTTTACGTCTTGATCGTACATGCAAGGTATCCCAAGCGTGTAGATCATGGACAAGTTTAATAATCTCTATTTTAAACTTGTCAAACTCATCAAAATATCATCATCATCAGATCTGACCCAACTTTATTTTTAGTCATAAAACATTAACTAAACAATGCATGTACATGAACATATTCATCATTTAAGTCACATTTTAATTATCATGCTCATATATGTTGAATCTTAAACATGTAAATCTTTTAAAATATAAAATAATTCAGATTCAAAACATATATAAAAACCACCTTGCATGCAACTAAAATAACAAGATCTACACATATCCAAGTATCTTTCAAGCAAAACAAACATATACAAACACACATACACAATGGCCGATTTTTATACCCTTTGAAACACACTCATTACATATATTTTTCATCCCTTTTAACAACTCCTTTGTTATCTTATCAAAACTCTTTATAAAAACCATTTTGTTTGGTGAAAACTCATCGAAATCAGAATTTTAAACAAGAATAAATACAAGTTTAGGATGAGTTTTATACCCTTGAAGACACTTGGTAAAATAGCTCTTTGAATGCCTACACACTCTAAGAACCTCATGTTTCTTGCAAGTTTTGCTTCCAAATCACCCAAAAACACTTGAAACTCAAAGAATCAGACTTATATTTATTGATTTGGTGAACAAAAGAAATAAAGGAGGAGTTGGAAGAACCTACGATTCTTATGAGTGAGAGAAGAAGAATTTTAAAAAGTCTTGGTCAAGGAAACACAAAACCTTTGCATGTTGAATGGTAGGGTAGAAGTGGAGTTGTCATTTTAATGCAAGTGGAGTGTATAATAAAATGAAAAGGTGGTCTTGGAGACACCACATGACCGACCCTTAAGCATGCTTACACTTTTTTTTTCTTTTTTTTTTTTTTAATATTAAGTTATAAAACATTTGGACAAGTCTTGGATTTTTATAAAACATCAAACTAACAAATAAGTACGGTTTTCACCCAATTATCAAATAATTACATTCCCCTACTAAAAATAATCATTTTTAGCTAATTTAACTATTTTATGGATTTCCCTGGTGTACCGGGTCTCGTACACGCGCTAAAACCGCAAAACACGCAAGCATTCGCCAAATGCGACGCAAAAACTATCAATTATAGTTTTTATTGGTTTTAATAATATTTCAACTCTAAAAATATTATTCCACACAAAACCAAGCTATACGGGTCAAAACTGTACTGTTAACGTTAACCGGGTCGTCACCAATGTCCACTGCGGGTAATTTACCGCATTGCGATTTAATAATTCCCTGAATTATTAATAATTCTTTAAAAATTGTTTGGACTTTGTTAATGTATTAAAATGACTCTAATTATCACCAATTAAGTCTACTACGCAATTAGATATTATTATACCACGTTTTACAGCCTAGTACGGATGATGTCTCAAAAATGCCGGATGTCACAATATGCAACACAAGCCACGTTGCCTCCAGGAGTAATTTCCTCAACACCTATTTGTATGGAAGACCAATCAAACCTCTCATCTTGTTGAGTTACCAATGCTTGATTCTGATTGGTGTTCTGATGTGTTTCATTTGGTGTAGTTATTGGTATGACTGTTCGGTTAGCATTGTTTGGTGTTTGGTTTTGTGTCTGGTTTGGTGTGTTTGGTTGTCTGTTTTGGTTGTTATTAACGTTGTTCTGACGGTTTTGGTAGTTGTTGTTGTTTTGGTAAGAAACTTGATTTTGGGTTTGTTGTTGACGGTTTTGGTAGCTGGCATTAAATGGGTTTCTGTTACCCTGCTTTGGTGGTTGGGTACATTCTCTTTTAAAATGACCCTTTCCTCCACAATTAAAACAAGTCACCTTCTCCTTATTGAACCCGTAGGTTGTGTTAGGAGAAGTTCCCAAGTCTGTTCTACCGGTTTTCTCAATGAACTCTGTTGCTCTTCTCATGATGCTCGCAAAGGCCCATTGGATATCAATGAGTTCCATCTCTTCCTTGTCAATCTGTGCGTAGTCTTCATTGGTTAAGTTGTTATTCCCAATTTGACTAGCAACTAATCCATTGTAGGATGAGACCATTGCAGAGACTAATGCAATGAGTTGCTGAGCAACTTCAACCGTCACATTTCCCAAGTTAGATGTCTCCAAAACTACCGGTTGTTGTTGATTAGGTTGAGGAACTTGGTTCATTGGTTGTTGAGATTGACTAGCAGTATAAAAAGCAGCTTGTTGCATTGGGGAAAATGGTGGAATGTATGAATTGTTGTATTGTTGTTGTGGTGGTTGGTTTGATGGTTGTGAAAAGGATGTTTGTTGATGGTAGTTGATGGTAGGTGATTCCATAACATTGGAAATACATGCAACATGTGGTGCCACTAGCCCTCCTGAGCTTGATGTACTAGCTGGAACTGGATTTCCTCCAAAATATAAGTTGGGATTCTGAGGAATCTGTGCTCTTCTAGCTTTCCTCTTCTCTTCCAATTCTTTGTTTTCCAGCTTCTCTATGAACTCTTGAATAGACCAGTATTGATAAGCATCTTTCTCCCTAAGAACTTCCACATGCTGATCCCAATTTGGTGGTAATGCATCTGCAAACTTATCCACCTGCTTTGCCATAGGAATCTGTATACCATAGCTAGACAATTCAGATAACAAATGACTATATCTAGGAGTTAGTTCTTTCAAAGTTTCATTTCCAATATAAGAAAAATTCTCAAACTCCTTTCTCAGTTCTTCCATCCTTAGACCTCTAGTCTTCTCATTACCATCATGCCTTCTTTTAAGTGCTTCCCATAGTGCCTTAGATGTTGTGCAAGTCCCAAACTGATGCAAAAGATCGTTTGTGATTGCCTGTGTCAATTGGGAAAACGCCTTCTTCTCCACAGCAAACTTCTTTTTCTCATCCTCAGCCATGCTCTCCAATGGAACTGGTTCACCTGTGTTCTCCAAAATTGGTGCTGTGTAACCTCTAGCAATCATATTCCATGCCTCTGCACCCTCCACTCCCATGCCTTCCAAATGTATCTTGAACTTTTTCTGCCACTGATTATATTCTTGTATCTCCATGAGCTTCGGTGGCCGATTCCCGCTACCTGAAGACAAATCATTAATCAGTGTGGAAATAGCATTTGTAGTTTGAGTATTTACCACCGCTGCTGCTACTCCCCAGTAGTCAGATTGTGGTGCTGGAGGTGCACTTTGAGTCATATAGTTAACCGGCTGCGAAGACTGTGTGCTCGTCTTCTGTGCTGCCACTGACCATGGGTCCATCACTTGCTGTTGTGGTTGTGTAGTTGCTGGTGTCGGAGTAGTCGGAAAATTCCACATGATCACGAACTTCGAAAAATTCAGCACTTAAAAAATTTTCCAATTTCTAGTCCTACGTTCGCCCAGAAATGCTTCACCTTCGTCCCTTTCTGATGTAGATTCGACCAAACAGTAACACTCGAAGGTAAAATCTCACCAAAATGTAAAAACACACTAACACTTTTCCACGTTCGTCCAAACTAATCCAGGTTCGCCCGTTTCTGTTCCAGGTTCGCCCGCCCGATCAATCGAAGGTGAAAATTGTGACCCGAAAGTGAAAAATTCAACAGAAAATTTCCAGGTTCGCCCAAAATACCCTAGGTTCGCCCAAAAATCTTTCAGGTTCGCTCAAAACTACACACTTTCGACCACTCAGTTCCAGATTCGCCCATAACAGATTTGAAAAAAACGGTTACACTTTGAAAAACGGTTATTTTGATCTCTGATTTTCAAAAGTTTGTGAATTTGAATGATCTTGATCAGGTTTTGCTTCGGAGATGATTTGGAACAAGTTTAATTCTTGGAATTTTGAATTTTAACCACAAAATCAACTCTAAAACTTTCAAAAACACTCAAAAACCATTTTTATTCAAAAACAGATGTGAATTGATCAAAATTAGCTCCAAATCAGCTCTGAGTTTATCAATTTGTTGTTGTATGATCGTCTAAGCTCTGATACCACTTTGTAGGGGAATGATTTGACACGAAAACAGGATTATATGATCATACAAGTTACAAAACCAGGTGCGGAAACCCTAGCTTTGAACAAACTGATATAAACTCAAATCAAAACACAATCAAAGTCATTTTCAAACGTTTTCATAGATTAACACATTCATAAACTTGATTACAATTGACCTTAGGTTAATCTAGAACACACACTGAACCTCTCAAACTACTCTGGAACAACACCTCAAAACACACACACCTAATGACTCTCTTAACATTACAAAAACACAAATTCTATTTATAGGCACTGCACATTCGCCCATTTCACTTGGTCGAATGTGAGTCTTTTCCACATTCGCCCACTGTAGTGGTCGAATGTGTAGCTTCTGTGTAGCTCCATTCCAAGTTCGTCCACTATACTTCTACCTTCGCCCACTGAACTTCTTCCTTCGCCCATATACACCTACATTCGCCCAGATCAGCATCCTAACACATGTTAACTATCCAATCACTAGTCGCAAAACGCATCTGCACTAAGGAATGGAGTTTGCAGTGTATGTTGATAAGGAAAGAGTTTCTGAATCCACAATCCACTCTAGCTGATCTCATCAACACACTGAAGTCGTTTGAAATGGACATAACCAAGAGAGAGATGAATCAGACAATGTCAGAAGTTACTCCAAGCAGCTCTCTAAAGAATCTGGCTTTAATGACTCCAATTGGACAGAAGGCACTGGTGGTCGAAGACTTTGACTGGGGGAAGGAAGCTGCTGCAGCTAAAGCAGATGTTAACAAAGCATTGATGGCAACGATATGCAGCAAATCCGCAAAGGGTGTAAACTCTGTGGAAGGATCTTCAGTGGGAGTGCCAAAAGTAAGAATGCAAGAGAGTGCGGGTTTGAAGGGAGTGTTGATTGCTAATGAAGGAAAAGAAAAGGCAGTTGAGGAAGCACTAATAGCTGAAAAGAATCAAGTCACCAAAGCAGATGAAAAGGAGCAAGAGGCCCCCAAGAAAGCTGATCAGAGGGATCTGGTAAGTATTCCTCTTGAAATAAAAACAAAGATGTGCTCACCAAGGTGTGTTACAACTGTTGCTTACTGTTTGTCTCACAATATAAAATTTTTAAGAGAAATGGATGACATTCGAAAAATTAACAATGAAATGAAAGAAAATGAGTTGGCATATCAACGAAAGTTAAATGCAACTCTCGCTGAAATGCAAACTCTTAATGAATTTGTTCTTAGATAAGATTTTTTAATAAATGATTTAACAGAAAAGTTAAAAAAATCAAGAAACGAAACAAATCATCTTCAAATTATTGTGGACAAATGGAATGTAAGCAAGAAGGCTCAAGCTGATCTAGTGGAGTGTTCAAGGCAATCTTTTGTTAAAGATGGAATTGGATATAAGGATAAAAATGGGATCGAAAGATCTTTATTTTTACCGATGAGCAAAAGTGAATATATACCAATTCCAAAACCTCATCCTAAAAGTGATCTTTGTGAAAAGGAATGTGTCAAACCTGAGTCTAGTACTAATATGATTAAAAGCAATGCAGAAGTGACACAAAAGGCAGAGGTTGAAGATGACGCCAGTTGTGGTGGAAAGACTTTGGGGTTGGGTCACCCAGGAGCCAGTTACTCAACAGTTAATTGGTTTATTTGGAATAATGAAAAGACTAAAACTGTTTTAAATTTGGATGACTGTACTGGACCTAGACCTAATGTTGATTCGAATGGTGTGGTAAATGTTTGTGGTAGGCAGAAACCTATCTCACGTTCTGATGTTTGTCATGATAATATTGTGCATGAATGTGCTGATTTAAAATCTGCATTTTGTGATGATAAAACTATTTGTGCTCCACCTGTTTTTGTGCCCGCTCTTAAGAATAACAGGTTTGGAAAGTTCTTAACTGAAGAAATTCCAAAGTTTACTCCGTCAACATCATGCAAAGATGATTCACAAATTGATTCGGAGTTTTGTTCATCTAGAGAATGGGAAAGCTCAAATGACTCAGAAACTTCAGTGTCAGAACTTGATGTTAGAGTTGACACTACAAATCAAGTCCATCAAGATTCACTGGAAGAAGATCTGTTTATAGAAGATTGCTCAACTTCATATGATGAATTAGTGATGAATGAAAATCACAAGGGGTTAAAGATCACAGAGTCAAAAGGTGATGTAAAACTCAATGCTTCTCAACAAGCCGAATCAAGCTCAAAACAATCTACATCCCAATTGCATCACACGGGACAATAAAGCATCAAAAGCCATTCAAAGCTTGCTTTAGGTGTGGTAAAGAAGGTCATGTGCTCAAGCAATGTCCAGAACGACACAATCCAGACGGTAAAGGCAATGCGGATTGCTTCTCCGGATCAAAGGATAAAATGCACACATCTTTGAATGTTAGGATGACACATATTCCATCAAGATCTCCACATATGAAGCCGGTTTCATATGATTCTAAGATGAAAAGGACCAAAGCATCAAAACCACAATCTATTCCTCCAGGTCTTAAACAGAAAATTGTTTCAAAAATTAAATCTTTTACAAATAATTTTTTAAAACCAACACAGGTTTGGCGAATCAAACCAAAAGTTGAAAAAGAAACTAATGAGGGAAAAGGTATGGTGTTTCAAGAAGTTAGTTATGTTGATGAAAAAGGACAAACCAGGACCACGATGGCCTGGGTTCCACTCTCTAATTAATTTACTTATGAGTGCAGGAACTACCATGGAGGACTGTTAGTAACACGGTTAGTAACAGTGGTTGTTCCAAGAATAGGTTTGGAGCAGAAATCTCACAGGTTTGGTTATGGTATCTAACCTGATTGCACAATTGACACCGTTATCACACACTCATTTTCTTGCTGATATATGTTTATGTGTGTCTGATGTGGAAGACATTATTTTTCATAAATATTTTTTTAAGAAAATACAAAAAAAAAGAAAAATTAATTGCAAAAAAAGGGATTATACAAAAATAAAAGTTTAGGGGGAGTATGAAAATATAGTCTCGGCCATGAGATGTGATTAATGCAAATAATCCTGATCTTATATGGGAAATGATAGGAACTAACTTGTTTATGTCTGCACATGAATAGGATCTGAAGGACGTTACAACTACAAGTTAATGATGTGTAGGTAGGTTCAGCCTTCAAGTTGAGTAAACTGCTATAAGGTGAATAATAATAAATCTACACGAAAAGCTGGATTCCCACAGTGTTTTAGGTCTGCACAAGCTAAGTCCAATCATACACAGGTTGAGAGATCAAAAGACACAGAAAATTTTGTGCATATATAATCAAAAGACACCTAAGAGTGCAAGCTACCAATGCGGGGCTATTCAATCAAATGAGCAACAAAAGACACGCAATGTTAGTGACATGCAAACAAATATAGATAGCTCAACAAGCGATCAGATGATCATCTTCTCTGTTATGGGAACATAGACCTGAAGCTCTCATCATCTGATTGACATAATGATCATCTTCTCTGTTATGTGTAAACATAGACCTGAAGCTCTCATCATTATATCTCAATAAACCTTGAGGATTGGTAGGCTTATACCTAGCACAAGTGGGGTCCACAAAATTTTCGTCAATATTACCAAAAACATGATAATCTCATCACCAAACGTATGTTGAAAGACGAGAGACATGGACTTAAGAGGACAAACATATCGACAATCGTTCTTGGGTAGTAGCTATCCTCAAGAAAGTTGAAGCGTGGTAGGCTTTTCAAGTTAGTGTGATCCCATATCTGATCCCTTCTGTATCTCGGAGGTTGATGGCTGTTTTAAAAAAACAAAAACTTTATTTGTGTACAGTTATTTTTAAGTCTTCCATGTCACATTATTTGTGTCTCAAGCCGTTTGAGATACGTACTTGATTACACACCACAGATGAATACGGTTTTGTCTGTAAATTGAATTTGTCTAAAGAAAATTCGGAGTTGTATTTGTGATTGTGGTTAGGTTTCTTCGACTACTTTTTGCAATGATGGCCGATCATCAGTTGAGCAAGATACCAAACCAAGCACCTGTTGCCTCAAGCTTGCAGAAGATCAGTGTTAGGAATCCTCCTCCTACATCTTCAAAACCACTCAGGCTACCGAGAGTTGAAAAAGTTTGTTCTTGATTGTCAAAGGTGATGCATGCAAAAAGGGGGAGATTGTGAGATAAGAGTACTCAAGGAACAAAGTGACAAGAACACCTTCAGCAAAGAAAATTTGGAAAGCATCAGTCTAGGGGGAGCATTGTTGGGTATTGGATTTGAGACTGAAGCTTCCTAAATTGAAGATCACAGTATGTAGAGATTGACGATTCTGAAGATGATACAAGAGATTGATGACATTAGACTAAGGGGGAGATTGTTGGATCTAAATTTGGTAGTCTAATGTTATCAACAAGTTAAAGTCAACAAGTCAAAGTTCGGTCAACAAAAGTCAAAGTCGAACGAGTCGCGGTCAACACGTAAGGCGACTCGAGAAATCCAGATAATAGATCGATGACTGAAGCTCAAGTTATGATCAAGAAAGGCGCTATGGATAATAAATATATTTTGTTTAGACAAAATATATTTATTACTTTAGAAAAATGATTTTCTTGTTTAGTGGTTGAATTAGTAAGTTGTTAACCCTAGGGACCTAAATGTAATTGGCCTAAGTGTGTTTGGGCTATAAATAGAATGATAGATTAGGGTTTTGGTTATCTTAATATCACAAGTTCACAAGGGTGCGTACTTAATCTTTTATCCATGGTGTTGAATGAATATTATCAGTAATGGAAATCTTGATTCTCCTTATCTTATGTGTCGGTTTTACCAGTTTTATCTAGTATCTTTGTTTTTCAAGATTAATCACTTAAAACATCTAATCAATAGGTGTTTCTAAGTGATAACAATCTCTTGCACTAACAAGATCTAGTATTTGGGACTTATAGAGGGACATGATGCCTTTATATAGTTGTGTAATGTGGTGTCGAGTTTGAAATTTGAATTTCAATTTGTAGCTCAAATTTAAAACCAACACTCATTCAAAAGTCTGTTCAAGCAAGTGGGATTCTTACCACTGTTCAGGCAAGTGGGTACGAAACAGATGTTTTTAAACTCAGCAGCGGTGCTTTAACGTGGCCCACGTATTATTTGTGAATATTTTAAGGGGGTTAGTGACGTCAGGTTTTGCATCACGCAGGCATTGGTGGCCTGCCTAAGCTGTTGACACATCAGCTTTTTGACGTCACTCACGACTCTCCTATTATTGAAACTATAGATACTAGGTGGAATCTCGTGTGATACACACGGGAGGAAAAACTCCCACTTTAAGCACTGTTTAGTAAAGACAAAATTAAGAATCCGTTCGTCTTCTCCGAAGAACACCTGTTTAGTACCATCTGTGTATTGCTTTATAAACAGTTATTATTACTACCCAAAATACAAAAAAAAAAAACATAAACAAACCAACTGTTATGCTCTGTTTAGTAAAACCAAAATTAAACAGTCGATCTATTGTTAAAAAGAAAAACTGTATTTCATAACCTCTGTCCCTTTCATGATACCAGTTAATAATACTAATCAGAGGTTTAATAACTGGAACTGTTACAACAAAGGAAAATATAAATCTACAAACGGATTAAATCTGTGTTGAGATAACACATATAAATCTACAGACGGATTAAAACTATATTGAATAAAACATAAAAGTTAATACGAGTCAATTTAGCATCATAAAATATAAATAATCATATATAATTTTGACAGACATACAAAACAAAAAAAAAAATATAACCAACGTTTAACATCAACATACATAGATACTTAAAGGAATTAATAAACTTAAGCTTCAATTCCATTGAAGCTTCAACTTGTGCTTGTAGATCTTTAAATTTTGCCAAAAAAAATCTACGTCCTTATTCCCGGCCTATGCATTGTACAACAACGACAAATCATGAACAGCAGTTGAAGGCATTGACTTCAAAATCCGTTGCACATCATCTCGGTCAAATGTGCCCAAGTTCAAACTATCAAAACAAATCTTCAAATCTCTTGTAGTCTTCAAATCTTGATAGTACTGTGCTGTAATTTGATTAAGAACAAATTCCTTCATTTCATATTCTTGCTTATTAGTTGGGGCTGCCATTAATGCTATTGATAAAGACTGAAATGAAAATGTTAAGATGGTTTATAATGAAATTCGTGATTTATTTACTAATGTATACATTTAAAACGCGTGAAATGTAAGGTCATAGCATAGTATAGTTATTATATTTCGGTTAACGTGTTAAACGAAAAGTTTTGTTATAATGATTATTTAATTTCAAAATGTTTATAGTATCTGAAGATTCTATACAACTTGGGAAACATAAATGGACGAATTCTTTAGAACACGAACAGATGAAATAATAAAGTATCAGTTGTACAAATCAAAGATTTAAATAATTATACCAAATATCACGTGAAATTAATTATCTTTCAAAATTTTTTGTATAAATATGTTCATATCCAACTTAAAATTTATCTATAAATTCCACACGGTACATATTCTAAACTTCATCTACCAAAATGGCAAACAGATGATACTACCATTTTGCTCATACATCAGACGTTAAGTCAATATTCAGTACTTGGTCACTAACAGAAAGGAGAAAAGACAAAGATGTTAGAAATGAAGTAGAGAAGATGGAAGAAATAGTTAAGAACAATCATGGACAAACATTGGCGTGCTAGATATGGTGTTGCATGAACCTCCAACTGGTTTGAGAGACAAGATAGAGGACTACTTGACTCAACAACTACAAATCGACAACATTCATGAAGCATTGATGGAGTTAAAAAAGGATCTTTCAAGCGAGATTCTGAAAAAGAAACAAAGGGTTTTCGAGATTTTAATTAAGTAGTTTATATAGTAGATATGGTTTTTATTATTTATGTTTTAAATGTAAAGAACTGTTTAGTAAAAACAACATTAAGAAGCAAATCGTGTGCTGCAAAGAAAACTTGTTTATTACCATCTCTTTGTTTCTTTAAAGCAATTACTTTAACGTCTGTTTACTAAAACCAACATTACGAAGCCAATCTGTCACACCCTCAAATTTCCACTTGCGGAGTTCTACCGCGAGGCGTGTGACACACCAGGATCCAAGTCAACGATCACAATAAACAACACTATATGATAAAATACGTAAAATAAAAACATTAAGTTTCATAACATAAACCAACAGCGGAAGCTTTTTGAAATCTTGATTACAACTTAAACAACGTGACTGAAGTCTGAAATTACTAAAACATGAAACTAGAATCCTAGACGCCATGTGAGACTCCGTGCGCCTAAGTCCGATGCTGCTACCTTAACGACCTGAGAAAAACATGCTAAAAACGTCAACATATAATGCTGGTGAGTTCACAGGTTTTTGTGAAAAGCAACTTAGTTAGTTTCAAAGAATATTCCAAAGTAGACCAAACCATAAGTAAACCGACCAAAAGAATACTACTCAAAGAATGCCAACCAAAATGAATACCTGTCGCTACTACGATTGGAAAACCATTACTGGACTCGAATACATGAATACAAGAATACTACCTGCCCGAATACAAGAATACTCTAAGAGACAACATGCACCCGGCCGACCTCCAGTCGACGAGTGGGGCCGGTCACGCCCAAATAGATCTATCCATATTTCCCCCGCTGTGCAACCACCGCATTCATGGTTTTCCCCGGGACTTTAACAAATCGTATAGCAACCCAAAAGAATACCCCAATGCATAAAGAATTCAAGAATACCAATACGTAATACCATATAGTAACCAACGACTACGTTGTAAGCTTTACCAATCCGAGTACTTAGCAAATCATAGGTTTTATGAATACGAAAACGCAAGTTGACACACCTTTTATGAATACGAGAACGTAAGTTGACACACCTTTTATGGATACGAAAATGTAAGTTGACACACCTTTTATGAATACGAGAATGTAATTTGACACACGTTTTATGAATACCAGTACCCAGCATGTTTTCTCCCCTGAAAGCAAAACCAGTAAAAAGTGGGGCCGCGAACTCACCTTAGATTGCGTTCTTCTTAATAAACCACAGACAATGCAAATGACAGCCCTAGTATCGGCAACCTATCATCGAATGCATATGAGTACCCGAACCATTGACCCGCAGGTCAAATAGTCCCCAAGTGTCCAGACCATGACCAAGTACATTTTGAAAACACGTTTGACTGTTACTTTGACCACACATGCAAGACCCGACGTCCCATTGGTGACCCGACGACTCACGTGTTAGCTAAGAATGAGAAATCATGCAATCACAAGCAAACATGCACTTAATACGCATAACAGTTCACCAAAGTCAACATATAGTTCATATATCGCATATACGAGTCCACACGTGTATTACCGGGTTATCGGACATTCCACAGGGTTCCTAGCATGTTCCTAGGTGTCGTTTCATGTTCGGGATGTCAAACTATGCTTAAATCAGCTAATCACGTGCTTAGACATTAATCATGCAATTAGGAAAGTCAACTAGCAATTAGGATGGTCAACTAGCAATTAGGATGGTCAACTAGCAATTAGGATGGTCAACTAGCCATTAGGATGGTCAACTAGCCATTAGGATGGTCAACTAGCAATTAGGATGGTCAACTAGCCATTAGGATGGTCAACTAGCCATTAGGATGGTCAAACATGCCATTAGGAGGCTAATTGGCTGATACATCAGGCGATTAGGGGTCTACTCGCCCCTAACCTTTCCTACTCGTCCCTGCATCAGGCGATTAGGATTCCTAATCGCCCCCTGCAGGGCTGTGCCACTTTTTCGCGCGTTTAACCCTCCAGATCAGATCCGAAATAAGTGGAAACACCCAATATCAAACCCAACTCAATTACCAAGCTATTTCAAGCAAAAACCCCCAATTTATCATCTCTCTAACAGTCCCGAATGCAAGCGTTTTCCCAAAATAGCATATTCATCATGTAAACATCACATCATCATGTAAAACTTACCCTAAATAGCAAATACTCAGATTTCATCAAATAACAACGTTGTCTAACTCTTTTCTACTGTTCTAGCATCATCCTAGAGCAAACCCTAATCCTCTAGAATCATCAAAACATTTTAAATCACACCAAGTCTCCCAAAATCACCCAAACGGGTCAAAATATCAAATATCATCAAAACACAACTATATGCTCCCAAATTCATAGACAATCATCCTAATGATTCATTTAAGTCAGAAACATATCAAACACATGGAAACAAACACGTTTTAATATCAAAAATCTCATCTTTGCATGATAACATAACATAGAACAAGCATGAAGGTGTGGGTTTGTTTATAATCTGTTTTTAACAAGTTTTAAAAGACACAAATACTTAGAAACCAGGTCTGGACCTCTAGGGAGTAAAACTTTACCATTAACAAGGTTTAAGAAGATGAACACACCTTAGATTTTAGCAAAGAAAGGTGTAAGATCTTGTAAAGGTGGTTTCTTGATCAAAACCGAGTCACAGAGGTTGGGTAAAGTGTGTGGTGGCTTTGGGGTGTGCTAGGGTTTCTAAAATGATGTTTTGCAACACAAGGGTGGTATTTATAGGCGTTTCTAGTCGTTCCAGAGGTTACAGGCGAGTAGGAATCTGCAGCATGCCATTACGGCACCTAATCGCCCCCTATGCAGGCAATTAGGCCTCTAATCGCCCCTAATAGGGGCCTACTCGCCCCTGCAACAGGCAATTAGGCCTTCTAATCGCCTGCTGCAGGGTGTTTTGGGTTTTCGGCACGTTAAACACTATTTTAACACATATAAGCACGTATTCACATACCGACAAGTCACATAATGATTATAAACACATAATTCATGAAAACAACACGTTCACACTCGTTCACCAATTCCCGGGACTCGAGACTTGTGTGTGTTAGAACCCCCAATGATGCATGACTCGACTCGACTGACCTTGTCATGTGTAATGTATGCACGACTCGCTAAGGTAGACTTACTGAGTTTTCAAAAGTTAGTAACCGAAGTTTGCCGGGTGTCACACTGAAACAACTCTTCAAATTCTTTATTTTTTAACACATAATAAAACAAAGGCAGGGAGTTTATTTAGCAGAATTCTTAAAACACTATTTTTAAAACACTGTTTATTAAAACAAATGTAAATGCAACTGTTTAGATAATTTTCCCACTGAAACAACTCTTCAAATTCTTTATTTTTTAAATACAAATTTCCATACAAACACAAATACTACTTAGCAATATTTGTAGAAATATGAACATGTGATGTTTTACGTTATTCATATTATAAATAATTGTTTAAGTTCTGTCGTATGTAAATTCAAAATGAAAAGGTTGTTTAACTGCGTTTGGTAAAAAGACGTTGTCACTAACAATGGTTGTCTAAAATGCTTACCTAATAACCTTCAATCAAAATTTGTTAACGATCTGGTAATTTTTATTTAAATTAATTTTAAACTTAAATTTAACTTATGTTGTTACGATTTTTAATTATTACTCTTACGTATAATTGCAAAATACACCAAGCTCAAAATTATAATCATTAACTTTGGAACTCACGCCACTGAAAGTCTGAAACTGTTACAATGGGAAGAGAAAAATGAACAGACGAATGAAAATATCTGTTGGAAAAATAGATATTAGAAACAAACAATTAATTTTAACCTTCAATGTAAATTTCATTACACTGTTTATCAAAATCTGTTGAGTAATCAACAAATTTGTGAAACAGCAGTTACACGATTCAATCATATTATTACAATACCATAATTTGAGTTAAACATTGAATTTAACAGAAATAAATACAAAATGTAAAACTTATAAAAGAACAAATACAAATATCTTTAAAAAAACTACTTTAATAACAACAGAACTACAGTATGTGACTTAATAAATTACATAGATATTACAAGGAAACATAAAAAAATCCTTCTACCAACCAAACCCTAGATAATGGTATTTCTTGTCAGCATCATCGGAACAAAAGCAGAAACAAAAATAATGAAAAGAAGTACACGACAACACCTACATATGGGTAAAACACCACAAAACAAAACTATTTACAAACATAAAAGATAGAAGTCTTCTAATAAAAAAATTCCAATATCATTAGAAAAGTGAACTAATACCCACGAACACATTTCCTCAATTAGACAACAAAATACATAGAAAATACAGGAAAAAGATACAAAATAACAATCTTAAAAAGAAAAAAAAAACAAAACCTAAACAATAATATGCCTCTTACTCTTTAAAGGGCGGAAGAGACATTACTTCGCATATACCCATCTCTATTTATTAAGACTATAGAGGTGCATATGATAAAAATAACATTTTTCTTTGACTGTAAGAATCTTTAGAGAAAACAAAGTCCAACTTCAAAGGCAATCGTTTATTGGTAATATATTTTTCTTTTATTGGAAGAATTTTCGAGATGATTGGTGGTAGAAAATTTAAAGAAAATAACATTATGATGAAGATATGGAAGAAAGATTTGTTTTTCCAATGATTTAATGCATATAAGGTTGCAAACTGAAATGACGATTTCCTGCCCTATTTATATACTGAAAAAATAACTATAATAAAATACAACAATAATAAAGTAATAAAATAATATTGTTAATAAAGTAACTTAAAAATCATAATCATTAATTTTGGGTCTTTTTATAACATCTATTGCAAAACAATTTGTGTTTAGTAAAGTGGGTTCAAGTGTAGAGGCTTTTTATAACATCATTAAAACAGATGTTGCTTTAAACATCACTTTATGTAATGTTATTTTATATTGTACTTGATAACGTCTTTCAAAGGAAGTCCGTCAATTTAGCAGAATTTTTAAAACACTGTCTTTAAAACACTGTTAACTCAAACAAATGTAAATTCAATTGTTTAGTTAATTTTCCCACTAAAACTACTTTTCAAATTCTTTTTTTTAAATATAATTTTCCAGACAAACACAAATACTATTTACCAATATTTCCTACCGTCTTATCAAAAGCAGTGCGTCAGTTAAGCAGAATTTTTAAAACAACTGTTTGTAAAACACTGTTTTATTCAAACAGTTGTTAATTCAACGTTTCTTTCAAACAGTTATTGCATTAAACAGTTGCTACTAACAACTATAACATATTTACATTTTTAATGTTTGTTTACTAAAGTCCAATCATCTATTGAGTTTAGCAGTAGACTATTTAATCAGTTTTATTATACTGAAAATTTAACTTAAAGCAATAATATCAAATACATTTAAATAATTAATCTGCGGTTTTCAACAGTTCGTTAAATCGTTTTTCTTCTCTTTAACAAAGTTTCTTTGAAAAAGATGTTATACGATTCAATCATATTATTACAATTGAATAATTTGAGTTAAATATTTAATTTAACAAAACTAAATACAAAATGGAAGATTTATAAAAGAATAAATACAAATATCTTTAAAAAAACTACTTTAATGACAACAGAATTACAATATGTGAGTTTACCAAAAACTACATAAAAATACAAGGAAACATAAAAAAAATCCATCTAGCAACCAAACCCTACCCTAAAGAATGATATTTCTTCCCGGCATCATCGAAACAAAAGTAGAAACAAAAACAATGAAAAGAAGTACACAACAACACCAGTTATTTAAATGTCATCCAGTTCTAAAAGCCCTAAAGATTAAAAAGACCATCTCTTCTATTCTTCTTCACCATCAAGGTACCAACCTCGATCTTGTGATCTCCTTGTTCCAATGGAAACATTAAAACCAAAAAAGTACAAGAAGACCATCTTTTATTAGTCACTCAAGGAAGTGCAAGAAATTCTCATGATGTCTTCCTTTGATTGTATGAATAACGAAAAACATGAATTCCAACTTTCTTACCAAGCAATTGTTGGTAATCTATTTTCCTTTGATTGTAAGAATCTTTCAAAAATTTGTCGAAACACATTTGAATGTAATATCATTATGCATATCAGATGGAGAGATGTATAAAGATGGAAAATGAATTTTGGGAGTTCCTCCCCTTTTATAGAATAAATATACTAAGTATTCGTAAAGTTGGTTTTCAACTTTATCAGTTAGATTTCAAGTAAATCTAAAGTTGCAAGTTACTTTTGGGATTTTTTATTTATTTTTTTATATAATGAAAGACAATTGCAACACAACAATAATAATAAAATAATAATGTTAATAAAGACTGATTGTAACACCATCTTTTATTACAAGATTATTATTAAAGTCGTTATTCAAATATCACTATAAAGTTTACATTTCAGAAACCTTTTCAACTTCATAAATAAAATATTAATATTTGTAATAAATGACGAAGCAAAACCGACAAAGCATTGGAAATTATTCCTTAAAATTTTACATATAATAAAACTTAACATTACAATAATATTCATATTTGAAATTTGATATGACGTTTTATGTTTTTTAGATTATAATAATTGTTGAACTTCTGTCTTATCTAAATTGGATATGAAAAGGTTTTTTTTTTTCGTATATAAACGAGTAACAATAGTTCAGAATATTTTTGGAAAGAAATTTGAACGTAATATCATTATGCATATAGCATGGAGAGTTCTAAAGTGAAAAGAGTTGAAGGAATATATAAACATAGAAAACGAATATTGCGAATTCCTCCCCTTTTTATAGCGTGAATAAACTAACAACTCCTAAAGTTGGTTTTCAACTTTATCAATCGAATTTTAAGTAAATATAAAGTAAGCTCAAAATCGTAATCATTACTTTTGGGCATTTTTATATCATCTGTTGCAAGCAAATTTGTGTTTAGAAAAATGGATTCAGCTGTAGAAGCTTTTCATAACATCATTCAAATAGATGCGTTGAGTTATCAATAGATTCTGAAAAGAAAAACTATATTTCGTAACGTATGTTCCATTCACAATACCAGTTAATAATACTGATCAAATGTTTAATAACTAAAACTATTACACCGACGGAAAGATAAATTTACAGACGAATTAAAGCTCTGTCGAGATAACACATATTAAAACAAAAAAGAGGATGATCAAACTAAAAACTAATATAAAGTTTAAAGAAAAACTATATTTGGTAACATCTAGCAGAAATTTTAAAAAATGTGTTTAAAATACTGTTGATTAAAACAGATGTAAATTCAACTGTTTAGTTAATTTTCCCACTGAAATAACTCTTCAAATTCTTTTATTTTTTTTAAATAAAAATTTCCAGACAAACACAAATACTATTTATCAATATTTATAAAAATATGAACATTTGATGTTTTACATTTTTGATATTATAAATAACTGTTTAACTTCTGACTTATGTAAATTGGACATGAAAAGATTGTTTAACTTCGTTTGCAAAAAGACGTTGTCACTAACAATGGTTATCTAAAAATCCTTACCTAATAACCGTCCATCAACATTTGTTAAACAACTGGTAATTTTTATTTAAATTAATTTTAAACTTAAATTTAAGTTATGTTGTTATGATTTTAAATTATTACTCTTATGTTTAGCTGGAAAATATATTAAGATCAAAATTATAATCATTAATTTTGGAATTCACATCACTGAGACTGTTACAAGGGGGAAGACAAAAATGAACAAACGAATGAAAATATCTGTTGGAAAAACAGATATTAAACACAAACAATTAATGTTAACTTTCAACAGAAATTTTATTACACTGTTTATCAAAATGTGTTGAGTAATCAACAAATTTGTAAAACAACAGTTATACGATTGAACCCTATTATTACAATTCCATAATTTGAGTTAAACAATGAATTTAACAGAAATAAATACAAAATGGAAGAATTATAAAAAAACAAATACAAATATCTGTAGAAAAACTACTTTAATAACAACAGAATTACAATATGTGACTTTACAAACTACATAAAAATACAAGGAAACATAAAAAAGACCCTACTAACAACCAAACTCTAGAGAATGATCATTCTTGGCAGCACAAAAATATAGCTCGTATCTAAATATCATCCAGTTCCAAAACCCTAACGATTGAAAATAGGAACCAGATCTATATATATAATAATGAATTGATGTTTTCCTTTGATTGGAAGAATCATTGGAAAACATCAATTCGAAGTTGTTTATCAACCAACTATTGGTAAACTATTTTCCTTTGATTGAAAGAATCTTTCAAAAAATTGGTGGAAATAGATTTGACAGTAATATCATAATGCATATTGGATGGAGAGAGGTAAAGTGAGAATACTGAAAATGAATATTGGGAATTCATCCCCTTTTATAGGTTGAAATATACTAAGTATTCGAGAAGTTGGTTTTCAACTTTATTAGTTGGATTTCAAGTAAATATAAACTTGGAAGTTACTTTTGGAAATTTTAATTTATTTTTTGTAGAATGAAAAACAATTGAACAACAATAATAATAAAATATAATTTTTTAATAAAGTAACTTCAAAATCGTAATCATTTTTTTGGGACTTTTTATAACACATGTTGAATTTTCGACAACTATTGTCCAACAAAAGTCTCTCAGTATTTACCAACGGATTGTGAAAAATCTATATTCTATAGAAGGAAAAAACCCGTCAAAACACTCATTGTAACAACATATTTTGTTACACGACTAAACTTATTATTAAACTATCAATATAAATTTAAAATACAGAAGCATTTTCAAATTCATAAATAAAATCTTGATATGTGTAATAAATGAATATTGGGAATTCATCCCCTTTTATAAGCTGAAATTTACTAAGTATTCGAAAAGATGGTTTTCAACTTTATTAGTTGGATTTCAAAGTAAATATAAAGTTGGAAGTTAGTTTTGGAAATTTTAATTTATTTTTTTGTAGAATGAAAATCAATTGAACAACAATAATAATAAAATAATATTTTTAATAAAGTAACTTCAAAATCGTAATCATTTTTTTGGGACTTTTTATAACATCTGTTGAATTTTCAACAGCTGTTGTCGAACAAAAGTCTCTCACTATTTACCAACGAATTGTGTAAAATCTGTATTCTATAGAACGAAAAAAACCGACAAAAGACTCATTGTAACAACATATTTTGTTACACGACTAAACTAGTTATTAAAGTATCATTATAAATTTAAAATACAAAAGCATTTTCAAATTGATAAATAAAATCTTGATATGTGTAATAAATGATGAATTTCGCTACTTTCCCACTGAAACAACTCTTCAAATTCTATTTTATGTTTATTTAACAATCAAATTTTCTAACAAACACAAATACTATTTAGTAAAATTTATACAAATATGAAAATTTGATGTTTTACGTTTTTATATTATTATAAGTGTTTAACTTCTGTTTTATCTAAATTTGATATGAAAAGTTTGGTTTTTTTCTTATATAAGCGAGTAAACATTATTAATTTGTCACACCCTCAAATTTCCACTTGCGGAGTTTTACCGCGAGGCGCGTGACAAACCAGGATCCAAGTCAACGGTCACAATAAACAACACTATATGAGACATATATAAGTTCAAAACACAGGTTTAAACCATTTGACAAAACAGCGGAAGCATCGTTTTACAAAATGAAACCCAAAAGTATCCAAGTTTGTTCAACAAACAAAAACCATGAAAACCTAGACTAGACGCCGTGCGCCTAAGCCCTGAGATGCTGCTACCTTAGCGACCTAAGAAATCATGCCAAAAAGACGTCAACATATAATGCTGGTGAGTTCACAGGTTTAAGTTTACAATTAGTTTCCATGCGTTGAGAGTTTATCACAAAATACCATGTCATGAGATGCGTTAAATAAACTAATAAGCGTTTCTTACTACTACCACCACTGTGATGCTGAAACCATTACTGACAGGCGTTTCTTGCGTTGCTGCCCGTGTTTGTGATGATAGTGTTGCTAAAGTATAGAGACAATATGCACCCGCCCGGCTCCAAGCCGACGGGTGGGGTTTGTCAGGCCCAATAGATCTATCCATATTTCCCCCATTATGTTCACCCACATATTCATGGTTTCCCCCAGGGACTTCCGTGGTTCATCGTGTAGTAATCAAAAGTGTTACGTATCAAAGGTGTTGCGTTTCGAAAGACTTGCGTGTTTATAAGAGTTGCATTTCAAAGGAGTTACGTGTTTATAACGAGTGTTGTGTTTCCAAACGAGTTACATGTTTATGACATAAACGTTGAGTTTGGTAAATCGTGTGGCATGTTTCTCCCCCGAGAGAAAAATGTATAAAAGAGGGGCAGTGAACTCACCTTAGGTTGCGTTACTTGTAAGTGCTGAAAACCAGTAAGTTATGTTAATCCCGTATAGTGGCGACCTAACATATGACAGATATAAGTACTTAGACTAATAACCCGTAGGTTAACTAGTCCCTGTATGTCCAGACCATAACCAAGTTGATTTGAAAACGTGTTGACTGTTTAACCGACCACACCAGACAAGACTCGACATCCCATTGGTGACCCGACACCCCACGTGTTAACCTCATACAATGTATCATACAATATATGCAAACAACATTTAACACGTGTAAGAGTTCACCAAGTCTAGCATATAGTTCGAATAATGCATAAATAAGTCCGAGCACATGTTACCATGTTACTAGGCATGTTACGGGGTTTCTAGCATGTTCCTAGGTGTCAAATCAGGTCTCGGAATGTCAAAATACACTTATAGCAGCAGTACATGCGATTAGGAAAAGTCAACTAGCAATTAGGAGGGGTAATCGCCTACATTAAAGGCATTTAGGCTCTAATCGCCTATAGCGATTAGGCCTATTCTAGTACCTTATAGGCGATTAGGCCTATACCACATGCATTTCAGGATCTAACTAGTGATTAGGATCGTAATCACCTTCAGTATAGGCGATTAGGCCCCCAATCGCCTACCCTATAGGCGATTAGGCTCCCAATTGCCTACCTTATAGGCGATAAGGCTCCTAATCACCTTCAGCATAGGCGATTAGGATTCCTAATCGCCCCCTGCAGTTCTGTTCTGATTTTTCACGCGTTTTGTGACACCCGGCAAACTCAGGTTGTTAACATTGATTTGGTTAAAGTCTACCTTAGCGAGTCACGCGTATATTATACTTAACTGGGTCTGTTGAGTCGTGTTATGGTTCGGGAGTCGTTACTACGGTCTAGAGGGTCATTAGATGTCTCAAGTCCCGGGAATTGGTGAACGAAGGTGAACGTGTTTGTTTTCATGATTTACGTGTGCATAATTGCTATGTGACGTGTCGGTATGTATATACGTGTTTACATATGTTAAAACGGTGATTACACGCGATTGCATGACATTATAGGTGATTGCGCAGTGCTGTAGGCAATTGTGCAGACCTTAGGGGCGATTGGGCCTTGTAATCGCCAATAGGAGGGCGATTAGGGAGGGTCTAAGGGCGATTGGGCCCTAATCGCCTGATACTGCTGCGTAATCGCCTAACTTGTTTTAAACGACTAGAACCGCCTATAAATACCACCCTTGACCTCCAAAACACCATTAGTGCAACCCTAGCCGTCCCATAACCTATCCCAACTCACAAACACCCTCTGGAACACGTTTTTGCATCAAAACACACATTTCCAAGCTTTACACATCATTTCCTCATAAATCCAAGGTATGTTCTTCATCCCCAACCCTTTGTATGATTATGTTATGATCCCTACAAGTCCAAACCTGATGTAGTAACTATTGTTTCTTTGAAAATCTATTAAAAATCGTTTTTAAACAAGCCCAAACCCTCATGCATGTTGTATGTGTTGTATATGATTAAAGATAGGATTTTTATGACTGAAAAACGATTGTTCTTGTGCTATTAAGGTGTTTACAGCTTGTATGTGTTAGTATGATGATGTCCTAGGAGTTTGGACGGTTTTAGTTGGGTATTGTGGATGTTTGGTATTTTGACCCATTTGAATGATTTTAAATGATTAAGGATGATATGATGAGTTTTGTTAGCTATATGATGTTAGGGTTTGCTTTAGGATGATGCTAGAACAGTAAGGAATGATCGGACAACGTTGTTACATGATGAAATCTGAGTATTTGCTATTTAGGGTAAGTTTGTGCATGTTGATGTGATGTTTACATACTAAGTGTGCTATTTCGGGAAAACGCTCGCATTCGGGACTGATAGGATGATGATAACCTAGGGGATTTGCTTGAAATATGTTTGATAATGTTGTATGATTTATATTTAGTGTTTCCACACGTTCCGGATTTGATTTGGAGGGTTAAACACGCGAAAAACCAGAACAGCACTGCAGCGGGCGATTGGGAGCCCTAGTCGCCTATGCTGAAGGCGATTAGGAGCCCAATCGCCTATACTGAAGGCAATTAGGGGCCTAATCGCCTATAGGGAGGGCGATTGGGGGCCTAATCGCCTTCATAACATGCGATTACGATTACGATCCTTATCACTAGTTAAACTCTGAATTGCATGTCTTATAGCCCTAATCGCCTATAGAGCACTAGAATAGGCCTAATCGCCTGTGTTAAGGGGCGATTAGAGCCCAATCACATTTAGGGAAGGCGATTAGCCTTCCTAATCACCAGTTGACTTTCCTAATTGCTAGTTGACCTCTCCTAATCGCATGTACTGCTGCTGTAAGTATATTTTGGCATTCCGAGACCCGATTTGACACCTAGGAACATGCTAGGAACCCCGTATCATACCTAGTAACTTGGTAACACGTGCTCGGACTTATTTATGCGCTGATTGAACTATGTGCTAGACTTATTGAACTTTAACACATGTTAAGCATGGTTACATGATTTGTATGACTTAGAGTATGAGGTTAAAACATGGAGTCTCGGGTCACCAATGGGATGTCGAGTCTTGTACAATTGGTCAGTTTAACAGTCAACGTGTTTTCAAACGAACTCGGTTATGGTCTGGACATCTAGGGACTAACTAACCTGCGGGTTATTAGTCTAAGTATTTGTAACTGACATATGTTAGGTCGTCGCTTTACGGGACTAGCATAGCTTGCTGATTTTTAATTACTTTCGAAGAAACGCAACCTAAGGTGAGTTCACGGCCCCACTTTCTCTGGTTTTAATTTTGGGGGAGAAAACATGCGTTGAACTATGATTCGAGAACTTTTGTCATACTATGGGTTAATTGGAGTTATTGTACGAACTTTTAAGTCCCGGGGAAACCATGAATGTGCGGTGTAGCACAACGGGGGAAATGTGGATAGATCTATTGGGCGTGACCTGCCCCACCCGTCGGCTGGGAGCCGGGCGGGTGCATATTGTCTCGACCTTGTAAGTTGTAACATTATTCGGGCTGTAACATTGGTAACTTGTGACGTGTCCAGTAATGGTTTCCAATCGTAGTAGTAACAAAACATACGCCTAGCTAGCGTACTTTGGTTGACATTTCATAGTATTGACATGTGGAACTTGGTACACTTTTGGTACTTGGTAACTTTTATTAAAACCTGTGAACTCACCAGCATTTTGTGCTGACGTAATTTTTGGCATGTTTTTCTCAGGTCGCTAAGGTAGCATCCCAGGGCTTAGGCGCACGCGTCTGAACGGCATCTAGTTTAGGGTTCATGGTTTTCGAATGTTGAATAATATGGAATACTTTTGGATTGTGAGTTGTAAACAAAGCTTCCGCTACTGTTTTATGTGTTTAAACTTATGTTTTAAATTTGCATGTGTTCATATAGTATTGTTTATTGTGATCGTTGACTTGGATCCTGGTTTGTCACGCGCCTCGCGGTAAAACCCCGCAAGTGGAATTTGAGGGTGTGAAAGATTGGTATCAGAGCCAATGGTTATAGTGAACTAGGACTGCATGTAGAGTCTAGTCTATAGCCGAGTCGCACACACTAGACGGTCACATGGTACTAGACGTCATAGTGGGCTACATATGGGCTTGTCGGGGTGTCTTTAAATCATCAAACTCTTTGTGTTACATCATCCGCTCTCCTGTGTATTGGGATATTAATTTCTTAGGCAGTGTGGTATATTGGAGTGATTTGTGTACTCTTGAGATCTGTCCAAGGCTCGGACATCTCCCCTTTGTACTCCAATAAACACACTCACCCATAAATTACCTTGGCATTTATGCCATTACGGTGTACGGCTAAGCGTCTGTGTCCGGTGACTTGAACTTTAAACTAGGAGGACACTTGGAGGACCATGTAGAGCGGTTTATCATTTCGGGTGCACACGAAATCATAAACCGAAATGCAAAACTTATCATGTAAACATCACATCAACATGAAAAACGTACCCTAATTAGCAAATATCCAGATTTCATCACGTAACAACGTTGTTCAACACTATCCTATCGTTCTAGCATCATCCTAAAGCAAACCCTAATCTTAAACAATCAACAAAACACGCCATAATATCATAGATTCCACATAATCCTTCAAACGGGTCTAAACATCTATTATCCACAATACACAACTATAATCGTCCAAACTCATAGGATAACATCATAATAACTCATACCAGTTAGAAACACATCAATAACACAAGAACAATCATATTTCAATAATAAAAATCCTACCTTTATATGAATATAACACATATAACATGCATAGAGGTTTGGGTTTGTTTAGAAACTGTTTTTAATAGGTTTTCAAAGACACAATAGTTTAGAAATCAGGTCTGGACTTTTAGGGAGCAAAACAATAACATACAAAGGTTTGGGGATGAAGAACACACCTTAGATTTGTAAGAAAATGAGGTGTAAGGCTTGGAAAGGTGGGTCTTGATGCAAAAATGTGTTCCAGAGGGTGTTTGTGAGTTGGGAGAGGTTATGGGACGACTAGGGTTGCACAAATGATGTTTTACAAGTCAAGGGTGGTATTTATAGGCGTTTCTAGTCGTTTAACACACGTCAGGCGATTATGCAGCAGTATAGGCGATTAGGGTCCTAATCGCCTATAGCTAATGGCAATTAGGCTCTAATCGCCTTCCCTATTGGCGATTAGGGCTCTAATCGCCTTCCCAATCCTCCTAATCGCCTACCCTATTGGCGATTAGGCCAATCACCCCCTATCAGCATGCAATTTCGCGTAATCACCTCCTATCAGCATGCAATTACGCGTAATCACCTATAATGTCATGCAATTACGCGTAATCACCTATAATGTCATGCAATTACACGTAATCACCTATAATGTCATGCAATTACGCGTAATCACCTATAATGTCATGCAATTACGCGTAATCACCTATAATGTCATGCGATTACACGTAATCACTACTTTAACACATATAAACACGTATTCACATACCGACAAGCCATATAGTGATTATAAACACATAATTCATGAAAGCAAACACGTTCACATTCGTTCACCAATTCCCGGGACTCGAGACTTGTGTGTGTGCATTGGACCCGGCGATTCTACAAATCGCCAACAACCGGACTCATACCTCGTGTGTGTGTGTTAACCCCAATTATCCTCCGAATCATTGATCCCTAGACACTTACTTAACGTGACTCGACTCAACTGACCCTGTTATGTGTGATGTATGCGCGACTCGCTAAGGTAGACTTACCGGATTTTCAAAAGTTACTAACCGGAGTTTGCCGGGTGTCATATGTTAGGTCGGCGCTTTACGGGACTAGCATAGCTTGCTGATTTTTAATTACTTTCGAAGTAACGCAACCTAAGGTGAGTTCACGGCCCCACTTTCTCTGGTTTTACTTTTGGGGGAGAAAACATGCGTTGAACTATGATTCGAGAACTTTTGTCATACTATGGGTTAATTGGAGTTACTGTACGAACTTTTAAGTCCCGGGGAAACCATGAATGTGCAGTGTAGCACAACGGGGGAAATGTGGATAGATCTATTGGGCGTGACCTGCCCCACCCATCGGCTGGGAGCCGGGCGGGTGCATATTGTCTCGACCTTGTAAGTTATGACATTATTCGGGCTGTAACATTGGTAACTTGTGACGTGTCCAGTAATGGTTTCCAATCGTAGTAGTAACAAAACATACGCCTAGCTAGCGTACTTTGGTTGAACATTTCATAGTATTGACAGGTGGAACTTGGTACACTTTTGGAACTTGGTAACTTTTATTAAAACCTGTGAACTCACTAGCATTTTGTGCTGACGTAATTTTTGGCATGTTTTTCTCAGGTCGCTAAGGTAGCATCCCAGGGCTTAGGCGCACGCGTCTGCACGGCGTCTAGTTTAGGGTTCATGGTTTTCGAATGTTGAATAATATGGAATACTTTTTGATTTTGAGTTGTAAACAAAGCTTCCGCTACTGTTTTATGGGTTTAAACTTATGTATTAAATTTGCATGTGTTCATATAGTATTGTTTATTGTGATCGTTGACTTGGATCCTGGTTTGTCACGCACCTCGCGGTAAAACCCCGCAAGTGGAATTTGAGGGTGTGAAAGATTGGTATCAGAGCCAATGGTACTAGTGAACTAGGACTGCATGTAGAGTCTAGTCTATAGCCGAGTCGCACACACTAGACGGTTACATGGTACTAGACGTCATAGTGGGCTACATATGGGCTTGTCGGGGTGTCTTTAAATCATCAAACTCTTTGTGTTACATCATCCGCTCTCCTGTGTATTGGGTTATTAATTTCTTAGGCAGTGTGGTATATTGGAGTGATTTGTGTACTCTTGAGATCTGTCCAAGGCTCGGACATCTCCCCTTCGTACTCCAATAAACACACTCACCCATAAATTACCTTGGCATTTATGTCATTACGGTGTACGGCTAAGCGTCTGTGTCCGGTGACTTGAACTTTAAACTAGGAGGACACTTGGAGGACCATGTAGAGCGGTTTATCATTTTGGGTGCACACGAAATCATAATCCGAAATGCATGAAAGTCCTAGTGAGCTCCGGGTTTGAATGGATAGTTCTGGATTAGATCTAGCCTTGATTACATGAACACTAGTGGTTGCCACTAGCTGAAAATCTGAATTCCCTCGTTCTTGTTGCCAGAATCATGTCTGGAGTTCGTGCAGGACGTAGAGGTGGCCGTACTGGTGGACGTGATGGTGGCGGTGGTCGTGGAGGTGTGAACCTAACGCAGGAAGATCTGAACAACTTGCTGCAAGCTGCCTTTCAGGCAGGACACAATGCTCATGGCGGTAAGTTGATCCTATCAGCTTTGCCTCGTTATGAGCATGGTATCTTTCTTTTGTAGTTTTCTTACGTGTTTCATTTCAGGTGGTGTTGTTAACCCACCCCCAGCTATGTGCACGTACAAGATGTTTCGGGACTGTAAGCCCCATGATTTCTCTGGCACTGAGGGGGCTGTGGGCTTGCTCAAGTGGCTGGAGAAGGTGGAGTCGGTGTTTTTGATGTGTAACTGTCTTCCTGAGGATCGAGTTAAGTATGCTGCCGCGCTCTTCCAGGATGTTGCTTTGACCTGGTGGAACTCTACCACTCGGAACATGGGTTTGGGGGAAGCTTACGCCATGCCGTGGGAGAACTTTGTTCAACTCTTGTAGCGGGAGTACTGTCCCAGGGAAGAGATCCAGAAGTTGGAACATGAGGTTTGGAACCTCAAGATGGTTGGGTCAGAGATTGAGGAGTACACTGTGAGGCGTAATGAGTTGGCGGTGCTGTGTCCTGATTTGCACGTACCAGAATATAGGAGGATCGAGCACTACATTTCGGGGCTAGTACCAGAGATAGCAGGGTTGGTGGCTGTGGGAAATCTTCCTACTTATGCGGATGTGGTTCGATCGGCTCATAGGATGACTAATCTGAAGGTGAATGAGGGTATTCTGCCTGCCCGTGGTTCGACTGTCAATGCTCCGGAAAGTAACAAGCGCAAGTGGGATAATGTTGGGAAGGGTTCAGCGCCAGCTCCGTCACAGCAAGGTAAGAAGTATGATGTTGGGGGTTCTTCTTCTTCGGGATCGAAGCAGGGTGGTTATGCTGGGAAACATCCAAAGTGCAACAAGTGTGGGTTTCATCATCCGGGGAATTGTGATAAGGCACGTTGTCACTGTTGTCAGTAGTTGTGGCATCATGCTAAGGACTTTAGGGTGAATCTTTCGTCTCCTCAGGGTCGTACTGTTGTCCCTACTCCTGCTGCTCAGGGGACTTCGGGGAAACAGGGTTGTTTTAACTGTGGTGAGGTTGGACATTTCAAGAAGGATTGCCCGAAACTGAAGCAGGGCGGAGATGTGAAGGATAGGAACGGTAACGGGAACAACGGGGGCGGTGGCAAGAACGCACGCGCCTTTGTCATTGGAGCCGTGGAGGCTAAACAGGATCCTGACACGGTTACCGGTACGTTCCTTATCAATAATCGCTCTGTTAATGTTTTGTTTGATTCCGGTGCCGATAGATGTTTCATATCTTTGGAAGTTAGCCGATTGCTAGATTTAGTACCCATCCCTTTAGAGGCTAAGTATTTGATCGAGTTGGCTGACGGTAAAAAGATTGAAGCGACTTGTGTCCTTCGGGAGTGTCGACTAGAGTTGTCGGGTTTGTCTTTCCCCATCGACCTTATGCCTGTACCCTTGGGTAGCTTTGATGTCGTTGTAGGCATGGATTGGTTATCGTTGTATCGTGCGGAGATCGTTTGTTTTGACAAGGTTATTCGGATCCCTCTCCCGGATGGAGAGTTTCTTTTGGTACATGGTGAGAAGAGCGGTGCTCCGCTAAGTCTCATCTCCAGCATGAAAGCCCTTAAGTACCTTCGAAAGGGTTATTCAGCTGTTTTGGCACTTCTTTCTGTTTCCCCTACCGATGAGAAGAAGATCGAGGATATCCCTGTGGTTCGCGAATTCCCTGATGTTTTTCTCGATGATTTGCCTGGTCTTCCTCCCCACCGTCAGGTCGAGTTCGGTATTGATCTTGTACCGGGCCCTGCTCCCATTTCTCGGGCCCTCTACCGTCTTGCACCTCCCGAGATGCAGGAATTATCTAGCCAGTTGCAGGAACTCTTGGATAAGGGTTTTATCAGACCAAGTTCCTCACCTTGGGGAGCCCCGATTTTGTTCGTGAAGAAGAAAGATGGAAGCCTTCGGATGTGTGTGGATTACAGAGAGCTAAACAAAGTGACTATCAAGAACCATTACCCTCTCCCTCGTATAGATGATCTCTTTGACCAGCTCCAGGGTTCTAGCAACTAGTCAAAGATTGACTTAAGGTCCGGCTACCACCAGTTGCGCGTGCAGGAAGCTGACATTGCGAAGACAGCCTTTCGTACACGTTATGGCCATTTTGAGTTCTTGGTCATGCCTTTCGGTCTCACTAACGCATCGGCGGTTTTCATGGATTTGATGAACCGCGTTTGCAAACCTTATCTTCATAAGTTCGTCATCGTGTTTATTGATGACATCCTGGTTTACTCCAAGAACAAAGCCGAACACGAGGAACACTTGCGTTTAGTTTTGGAACTTTTGCGACGGGAACAGCTTTATGCTAAGTTCTCGAAATGTGACTTTTGGTTACGCAAAGTTCAATTCCTAGGGCATGTGGTTAATGAATTAGGGATTCATGTCGATCCGGCTAAGATCGAAGCAATCAATGACTGGGAAGCACCAAAGACGCCATCTGAGGTGCGGCAATTCCTAGGTCTTACGGGTTACTACCATCGTTTGATTCAGGGGTTTTCGAAGATCGCTCAATCCCTTACCTCCCTTACTCAGAAGGACATGAAATTTGACTGGGGTGAACCGCAAGAATCAACGTTCCAAAAGTTGAAGTCCAAACTTTGTTCTGCTCCTATCCTATCTTTGCCTGAGGGCACTGAGGATTTCGTTGTTTACTGTGACGCTTCGATTCGGGGTCTCGGTTGCGTGTTGATGCAATGCGAGAAAGTGATTGCCTACGCTTCTCGTCAACTCAAGGTTCACGAGAGGAACTATACCACCCATGACTAGGAGTTAGGTGCAGTGGTGTTCGCGTTGAAAATTTGGAGACATTACTTGTACGGTACCAAATGCACCATCTACACCGATCACAAGAGTCTCCAGCATATTTTCGACCAACAACACCTTCACATGTGACAGCGTCGCTGGGTTGAACTCCTGAACGACTATGACTGCGCCATTAAGTACCATCCTGGCAAGGCGAATGTGGTAGCAGACGCCTTGAGCAGGATGGAATCAGCAAACCCTCGTCGCGTTCGGGCGTTGCAGCTCACCATCCATTCCTCTCTACCTGACCAAATCCGTTCTGCGCAGCTAGAAGCTTTGAAGGAGGAAAACTTTAATGCTGAGATCATGCACGGTGCCGACAAGCACCTTGAACAAAGGCCTGACGGCCTGCACTACTTCGCAGAACGCGTATGGGTTCCTTTATTCGGGGGATTACGGGAGCTTGTCTTGGATGAGGCTCACAAATCCCGGTATTCCGTTCATCCTGGCACGGACAAGATGTACCAAGACCTAAAGGTACTCTACTGGTGGCCAAACATGAAGGCGGATATAGCCTCCTACGTGAGCAAATGCTTGACCTGTGCTAAGGTCAAGGTGGAGTATCAGAAGCCTTCTGGTCTCCTGCAGCAACCTGAAATTCCAGAATGGAAGTGGGAACGGATCACAATGGATTTTGTCACGAAACTACCTAAGTCACCTAGTGGGTGTGATAAGATATGGGTGATTGTTGATCGGTTGACGAAATCAGCCCACTTTCTTGCCATTAAGGAAACCGACACTATGCATCGTTTGGCTCGTCTCTACCTTAAGGAAGTTGTTTCTAGACACGGAGTGCCGGTTTCTATCATTTCTGATCGTGATTCCCACTTCACTTCGCATTTCTGGAAATCTTTGCACAAAGCTATGGGTACCCAGTTGGATATGACTACAGCTTACCACCCACAAACTGACGGTCAGAGTGAGCGAACAATTCAAACCTTAGAAGACATGCTTCGGGCATGTGTGATTGATTTTGGCAAGAGTTGGGAGGTTCACCTACCGTTAGTGGAGTTTTCCTACAACAAAACTTACCATGCGAGTATCAAGGCAGCTCCGTTCGAGGCACTGTACTGGCGGAAATGCCGGTCTCCTCTTTGTTGGGCTGAGGTGGGTGAGAGTCAACTCACTGGGCCTGAGCTAGTGTACGAAACTTCGGAGAAGATCATACAGATTCGTAACCGTTTGGCAGCGGCACAGGATCGGCAGAAGAGTTATGCCGATCGACGTCGCAAACCATTAGAGTTCCAGGTTGGGGACAGGGTACTTCTGAAGGTTTCACCATGGAAGGGCGTCATACGCTTTGGGAAGCGTGGCAAACTTAACCCTCGGTATGTTGGACCGTTTGCAATCCTGGAACGGATTGGACCGGTGGCATATCGACTTGGTTTACCGGCGGAGCTCGGTAGTGTACACAACGTCTTCCATGTGTCTAACTTGAAGAAATGTCTGGCTGACGAATTTCTTATTGTTCCACTGGAAGAGATCAAGGTTGAAGATCGTCTTCGCATTGTGGAGGAACCTGTTGAGATCCTTGATTACAAGATTCGTAGCCTTCGTCGGAGTAAGATCCGTATCGTTAAGGTTCGCTGGAACTCAAATCGTGGACCGGAATACACTTGGGAACGGGAGGACCAGATGAAGTCTAAATATCCTCACCTCTTTCCTAAGCGTGCTTTTGAATCGAGACATGTTACCACTGCATCTGAATGAATCTCGGGGCGAGATTCCTTCTAACGTGGGGATGATGTGACAACTCGGGTAAATTCTCTCTCTTGGTTTCTATCTCTGTGTCATTTTCTTTTTGGAACTTGTGCAATTTTCGGGACGAAAATTCTTTTAACGTGGGGATGATGTGACACCCGGAAAACTCAGGTTGTTAACATTGATTGGGTTAAAGTCTACCTTAGCGAGTCACGCATATATTATACTTAACTGGGTCGGTTGAGTCGTGTTATGGTTCGGGAGTCGTTACTACGGTCTTGAGGGTCATTAGATGCCAGTCAATAACCGGGTGTATAAGAACTGACGATTCGTAGAATCGTCAAACCTTAGTAAACACACAAGTCTCGAGTCCCGGGAATTGGTGAACGAAGTTGAACGTGTTTGTTTTCATGATTTATGTGTGCATAATTGCTATGTGACGTGTCGGTATGTATATACGTGTTTACATATGTTAAAACAGTGATTACACGCGATTGCATGACATTATAGGTGATTGCGCAATGCTGTAGGCGATTGTGCAGACCTTAGGGGCGATTGGGCCTTGTAATCGCCAATAGGAGGGCGATTAGGGAGGGTCTAAGGGCGATTGGGCCCTAATCGCCTATAGTTATAGGCGATTAGGAGCCCTAATCGCCTGATACTGCTGCATAATCGCCTGACGTGTTTTAAACGACTAGAAACGCCTATAAATACCACCCTTGACCTCCAAAACACCATTAGTGCAACCCTAGCCGTCCCATAACCTATCCCAACTCACAAACACCCTCTGGAACACGTTTTTGCATCAAAACACACATTTCCAAGCTTTACACATCATTTCCTCATAAATCCAAGGTGTGTTCTTCATCCCCAACCCTTTGTATGATTATGTTATGATCCCTAAAAGTCCAGACCTGATGTAGTAACTATTGTGTCTTTGAAAATCTATTAAAAATCGTTTTTAAACAAGCCCAAACCCTCATGCATGTTGTATGTGTTGTATATGATTAAAGATAGAATTTTTATGACTGAAAAACGATTGTTCTTGTGCTATTAAGGTGTTTACAGCTTGTATGTGTTAGTATGATGATGTCCTAGGAGTTTGGACGGTTTTAGTTGGGTATTGTGGATGTTTGGTATTTTGACCCATTTGAATGATTTTGAATGATTAAGGATGATATAATGAGTTTTGTTAGCTATATGATGTTAGGGTTTGCTTTAGGATGATGCTAGAACAGTAAGGAATGATCGGACAACGTTGTTACATGATGAAATCTGAGTATTTGCTATTTAGGGTAAGTTTGTGCATGTTGATGTGATGTTTACATGCTAAGTGTGCTATTTCGGGAAAACGCGCGCATTCGGGAATGATAGGATGATGATAACCTAGGGGTTTTGCTTGAAATATGTTTGATAATGTTGTATGATTGATATTTGGTGTTTCCACACGTTCCGGATCTGATTTGGAGGGTTAAACGCGCGAAAAACCGGAACAGCACTGCAGGGGGCGATTGGGAGCCCTAATCGCCTATGCTGAAGGCGATTAGGAGCCCAATCGCCTATACTTAAGGCAATTAGGGGCCTAATCGCCTATAGGGAGGGCGATTGGGGGCCTAATCGCCTTCATAACATGCGATTACGATCCTAATCACTAGTTAAACTCTGAATTGCATGTCTTATAGCCCTAATCGCCTATAGAGCACTAGAATAGGCCTAATCGCCTGTGTTAAGGGGCGATTAGAGCCCAATCACCTTCAGGGAAGGCGATTAGCCTTCCTAATCACCAGTTAACTTTCCTAATTGCTAGTTGACCTCTCCTAATCGCATGTACTGCTGCTGTAAGTATATTTTGGCATTCCGAGACCCGATTTGACACCTAGGAACATGCTAGGAACCCCGTATCATACCTAGTAACTTGGTAACACGTGCTCGGACTTATTTATGCGCTAATTGAACTATGTGCTAGACTTGTTGAACTTTAACACATGTTAAGCATGGTTGCATGATTTGTATGACTTAGAGTATGAGGTTAAAACATGGCGTCTCGGGTCACCAATGGGATGTCGAGTCTTGTACAATTGGTCAGTTTAACAGTCAACGTGTTTTCAAACGAACCCGGTTATGGTCTGGACATCTAGGGACTAACTAACCTGCGGGTTATTAGTCTGAGTATTTGTAACTGTCATATGCTAGGTCGCCGCTTTACGGGACTAGCATAGCTTGCTGATTTTTAATTACTTTCGAAGAAACGCAACCTAAGGTGAGTTCACGGCCCCACTTTCTCTGGTTTTAATTTTGGGGGAGAAAACATGCGTTGAACTATGATTCGAGAACTTTTGTCATACTATGGGTTAATTGGAGTTACTGTACGAACTTTTAAGTCCCGGGGAAACCATGAATGTGCGGTTTAGCACAACGGGGGAAATGTGGATAGATCTATTGGGCGTGACCTGCCCCACCCGTCGGCTGGGAGCCGGGCGGGTGCATATTGTCGCGACCTTGTAAGTTGTAACATTATTCAGGCTGTAACATTGGTAACTTGTGACGTGTCCAGTAATGGTTTCCAATCGTAGTAGTAACAAAACATACGCCTAGCTAGCGTACTTTGGTTGACATTTCATAGTATTGACAGGTGGAACTTGGTACACTTTTGGTACTTGGTAACTTTTATTAAAACCTGTGAACTCACCAGCATTTTGTGCTGACGTAATTTTTGAATAATATGGAATACTTTTGGATTGTGAGTTGTAAACAAAGCTTCCGCTACTGTTTTATGTGTTTAAACTTATGTTTTAAATTTGCATGTGTTCATATAGTATTGTTTATTGTGATCGTTGACTTGGATCCTGGTTTGTCACGCGCCTCGCGGTAAAACCCCGTAAGTGGAATTTGAGGGTGTGAAAGATTGGTATCAGAGCCAATGGTTATAGTGAACTAGGACTGCATGTAGAGTCTAGTCTATAGCCGAGTCGCACACACTAGACGGTCACATGGTACTAGACGTCATAGTGGGCTACATATGGGCTTGTCGGGGTGTCTTTAAATCAGCAAACTCTTTGTGTTACATCATCCGCTCTCCTGTGTATTGGGATATTAATTTCTTAGGCAGTGTGGTATATTGGAGTGATTTGTGTACTCTTGAGATCTGTCCAAGGCTCGGACATCTCCCCTTTGTACTCCAATAAACACACTCACCCATAAATTACCTTGGCATTTATGTCATTACGGTGTACGGCTAAGCGTCTGTGTCCGGTGACTTGAACTTTAAACTAGGAGGACACTTGGAGGACCATGTATAGCGGTTTATCATTTCAGGTGCACACGAAATCATAAACCGAAATGCAAAACTTATCATGTAAACATCACATCAACATGCAAAACGTACCCTAATTAGCAAATATCCAGATTTCATCACGTAACAACGTTGTTCAACACTATCCTATTGTTCTAGCATCATCCTAAAGCAAACCCTAATCTTAAACAATCAACAAAACACGCCATAATATCATAGATTCCACATAATCCTTCAAACGGGTCTAAACATCTATTATCCACAATACACAACTATAATCGTCCAAACTCCTAGGATAACATCATAATAACTCATACCAGTTAGAAACACATCAATAACACAAGAACAATCATATTTCAATAATAAAAATCCTACCTTTATATGAATATAACACATATAACATGCATAGAGGTTTGGGTTTGTTTACAAACTGTTTTAATAGGTTTTCAACGACACAATAGTTTAGAAATCAGGTCTGGACTTTTAGGGAGCAAAACAATAACATACAAAGGTTTGGGGATGAAGAACACACCTTAGATTTGTAAGAAAATGAGGTGTAAGGCTTGGAAAGGTGGGTCTTGATGCAAAAACGTGTTCCAGAGGGTGTTTGTGAGTTGGGAGAGGTTATGGGACGACTAGGGTTGCACAAATGATGTTTTACAAGTCAAGGGTGGTATTTATAGGCGTTTCTAGTCGTTTAACACACGTCAGGCGATTATGCAGCAGTATAGGCGATTAGGGCTCCTAATCGCCTATAGCTAATGGCAATTAGGCTCTAATCGTCTTCCCTATAGGCGATTAGGGCTCTAATCGCCTTCCCAATCCTCCTAATCGCCTACCCTATTGGCGATTAGGCCAATCACCCCCTATCAGCATGCAATTACGCGTAATCACCTCCTATCAGCATGCAATTACGCGTAATCACCTATAATGTCATGCAATTACGCGTAATCACCTATAATGTCATGCAATTACGCGTAATCACCTATAATGTCATGCAATTACGCCTAATCACCTATAATGTCATGCAATTACGCGTAATCACCTATAATGTCATGCGATTACGCGTAATCACTACTATAACACATATAAACACGTATTCACATACCGACAAGCCATATAGTGATTGGACCCGGGACTCGAGACTTGTGTGTGTGCATTGGACCCGGCGATTCTACAAATCGCCAACAACCGGACTCATACCTCGTGTGTGTGTGTGTGTTAACCCCAATGATCCTCCGAATCATTGATCCCTAGACACTTACTTAACGTGACTCGAATCAACTGACCCTGTTATGTGTGATGTATGCGCGACTCGCTAAGGTAGACTTACCGGATTTTCAAAAGTTACTAACCGGAGTTTGCCGGGTGTCACATCATCCCCACGTTAAAAGAATTTTCGTCCCGAAAATTTCCCGAAGTCCACGAGAATGAAGCGATAAAAAGAAAAATTTTCCCGGTCGTCACATCATCCCCACGTTAAAAGGAATCTCGTCCCGAGATTCATTCGGTTTCAACAGAAAAGAGTGTTAACTTCTATGTCTACCCATGCAATGTTTCCCAAAATGCAATGAAATGAATGTTGTGGAGAAAAGTGATGATAACAGCCGGGAAACCACTTTCCCACGGTGAATACAAGACAAAAGACTCCTCCAGTTCGAAGGCCTAATGGAGACTACTGTGATCGGTATAAATAACCCACCGGTACTGTCCAAGTAGCATCCCCAAAGGACCCCCATCAACCCAATGAATGCGAAATGATGACCCAAACCAATATCAAAACACTCAATGGATACGAAATGCACAACGACGTGGATAAGGATAAAATCAAAATGTAACGAAAGATAAAAGAGAAAACGCACCGGTAACAGCATCAGGATCCTCCTGGTCCCCCTAGCACCAATAACATAAGCACAAGTAGCCACACCGCCACCTTTGTTGTTTCCACCGTCCCTTGCTGTACTTGCCTCCCCCTGATTCAGCTTTGGGCAATTTCGCTTGAAATGCCCTGTTTTACCACAATTGAAACACCCTTGATTTCCCCGAGGAGCAGGAGTGGGGACGACTGCTTGAACCTGTCCTGGCTGAATGTTGGCCCTATAGTCCTTAGCCAGGTGACCATTGCGATGACAACGGTTTCAACGAAACGTATCACAGCCCCCAACATGATGGTACCCGCACTGGTTGCACTTAGGGTTCTTTCTAGTGTATCCACCTTGATTCTGAGTCGACGGTGACCCCACCGCCTCTAGCTTCCTAGTCTGCTGCTGCGACTGTTCTTGAGCTGAACTCTTCCCCGAGCCTTCCCACTTGCGCTTGCCGCTCTCTGGAGCCTTGACAGTCGAACCACGAGCAGGCAAAATACCCTCCTTCACCTTCAGATTAGTCAACCTATGAGCCGATCGAACCACCTCTGCATAAGTAGGGAGATTTCCTGCAGCCACCAACCCTGCTATCTCTGGTACTAGCCCTGAAACATAGTGCTCAATCCTCCTTTACTCTGGTGTGTGCAAATCAGGACACAGCACCGCCAACTCGTTACGCCTCACCGTGTACTCCTCTATCTCTGATCCAACCATCTTGAGGCTCCACACCTCATGTTCCAACTTCTGGATCTCCTCCCTAGGACAGTACTCCCTCTTCAAGATATGAACGAAGTCCTCCCACGGCATAGCATAAGCTTCCCCCAATCCCATGTTCCGCGAAGTAGAGTTCCACCAGGTCAAAGCTGGACCCCAGAAGAGCACGGAAGAATACTTAACCCGATCCTCCGGAAGGCAGTTGCACATCATGAATACCGACTCTACCTTCTCCAGCCACCTGAGCAGTCCCACTGCTCCTTCAGTGCCAGAGAAATCATGGGGCTTACAGTCCCGAAACACCTTGTATGTGCACATAGCTGGAGGTGGGTTAACAACACCACCTGAAATGAAACACGTAAGAAAACCACAAAAGAAAGATACCATACTCATAACGAGGAAAGCTGATAGAATCAACTTACCACCATGAGCATTGTGTCCATCCTGGAAGGCAGCTTGTAACAGGTTATTCAGATCCTCCTGAGTTAGGTTAACGCCTCCACGACCAACGCCACCAGTACGGCCACCTCTACGTCCTCCACGAACACCAGACATGATTCTGACAACAAGAACGAGGAATTCAGATTTACTTTTAGTGTAGACCACTAGAGTTCGTAAAATCAAGGCTAGGTCCAGTCCAGTCCAGGACTATCCATTCAAACCCGGAGCTCATTGGGATTTTCATGCATTTCAGTTTATGATTTCGTGTGCACCCGAAATGATAAACTGCTCTACATGGTCCTCCAAGTGTTCTCCTAGTTTAAAGTTCAAGTCACCGAACACGAACACCTAGCAGTGTGCCACAATGACATAAATGCCAAAGTAAGAGTATGGGCGAGTGTGTATATTGGACTGCGGAGGGGAGATGTCCGAACCCTGGACAGATCTCAAGAGTACGCAAACCACCCCAATACACAACACTGCCTTGCCGGTCAACAATTCCACCCCCTTTCATCTTCCTATCCCGAAGAAGAAAAGAACAAGTAAAACACACAGGAGAGCGGATGATGTAACACAAAGAGTTTGAGGATCTAGAGACACCCCGACAAAGCCCGTATGTAACCCTCTATAATGACTCGTACCATGTGACCGTCTAGTGTGTGTGACTCGGCTATAGACTAGACTCTACATGTAGACCTAGTTCACTATAACCATTGGCTCTGATACCAATCTGTCACACCCTCAAATTTCCACTTGCGGAGTTTTACCGCAAGGCGCGTGACAAACCAGGATCCAAGTCAACGGTCACAATAAACAACACTATATGAGACATATATAAGTTCAAAACACAGGTTTAAACCATTTAACAAAACAGCGGAAGCATCGTTTTACAAAATGAAACCCAAAAGTATCCAAGTTTGTTCAACAAACAAAAACCATGATAACCTAGACTAGACGTCGTGCAGACGCGTGCGCTTAAGCCCTGAGATGCTGGTACCTTAGCGACCTAAGAAATCATTCCAAAAAGACGCCAACATATAATGCTGGTGAGTTCACAGGTTTAAGATTACAATTAGTTTCCATGCGTTGAGAGTTTGATCACAAAATACCATGTCATGAGATGCGTTAAATAAACTAATAAGCGTTTCTTACTACTACCACGACTGTGATGCTGAAACCATTACTGACAAGCGTTTCTTGCGTTGCTGCCCGTGTTTGTGATACTAGTGTTGCTAAAGTATAGAGACAATATGCACCCGCCCGGCTCCAAGCCGACGGGTGGGGTTTGTCAGGCCCAATAGATCTATCCATATTTCCCCCGTTATGTTCACCCACATATTCATGGTTTCCCCCAGGGACTTCCGTGGTTCATCGTGTAGTAATCAAAAGTGTTACGTATCAAAATTGTTGCGTTTCGAAAGAGTTGCGTGTTTATAAGACTTGCATTTCAAAGGAGTTACGTGTTTATAACGAGTGTTGCGTTTCCAAAAGAGTTACTTGTTTATGACATAAACGTTGAGTTTGTTAAATCGTGTGGCATGTTTCTCCCCCGAGAGAAAAATTTATAAAAGAGGGGCAGTGAACTCACCTTAGGTTGTGTTACTTGTAAGTGCTTAAAACCATTAAGTTATGTTAATCCCGTATAGTGGCGACCTAACATATGACAGATATAAGTACTTAGACTAATAACCTGTAGGTTAACTAGTCCCTGTATGTCCAGACCATAACCAAGTTGATTTGAAAATGTGTTGACTGTTTAACCGACCACACCGGACAAGACTCGACATCCCATTGGTGACCCGACACCCCACGTGTTAACCTCATACAATGTATCATACAATATATGCAAACAACATTTAACACGTGTAAGAGTTCACCAAGTCTAGCATATAGTTCGAATACTGCATAAATAAGTCCGAGCACGTGTTACCATGTTACTAGGCATGTTACGGGGTTTCTAGCATGTTCCTAGGTGTCAAATCAGGTCTCGGAATGTCAAAATACACTTATAGCAGTAGTACATGCGCTTAAAAAAGTCAACTAGCAATTAGGAGGGATAATCGCCTACATTAAAGGCATTTAGGCTCTAATCTCCTATAGCTATAGGCGATTAGGCCTATTCTAGTACCTTATAGGCGATTAGGCCTATACCACATGCATTTCAGGATCTAACTAGTGATTAGGATCGTAATCACCTTCAGTATAGGCGATTAGGCCCCCAATCGCCTACCCTATAGGCGATTAGGCTCCCAATTGCCTACCTTATAGGCGATTAGGATTCCTAATCGCCCCCTGGAGTTCTGTTTCGATTTTTCGCGTGTTTAACCCTCCAAATCAGATTCGAAACGTGTGGAAACACCAATTATCAAACCCAAAACATTAATAAACCTATTCCAAGCAATATTCCTAAATTATCATCATTCTAACAGTCCCGAATGCGAGCGTTTTTCCAAAATAGCATACTTATCATGTAAACATTACATCAACATACAAAACTTACCCTAATTAGCAAACATCCAGATTTCATCACGTAACAACGTTGTTCAACACTATCCTATCGTTCTAGCATCATCCTAAAGCAAACCCTAATCTTAAACAATCAACAAAACACACCATAATATCATAGATTCCACATAATCCTTCAAACGGGTCTAAACATCTATTATCCACAATACACAACTATAACCGTCCAAACTCCTAGGATAACATCATAATAACTCATACCAGTTAGAAACACATCAATAACACAAGAACAATCATATTTCAATAATAAAAATCCTACCTTTATATGAATATAACACATATAACATGCATAGAGGTTTGGGTTTGTTTAGAAACTGCTTTTAATATGTTTTAAAAGACACAATAGTTTAGAAATCAGGTCTGGACTTTTAGGGAGCAAAACAATAACATACAAAGGTTTGGGGATGAAGAACACACCTTAGATTTGTAAGAAAATGAGGTGTAAGGCTTGGAAAGGTGGGTTTTGATGCAAAAACGTGTTCCAGAGGGTGTTTGTGAGTTGGGAGAGGTTATGGGACGGCTAGGGTTGCACAAATGATGTTTTACAAGTCAAGGGTGGTATTTATAGGCATTTCTAGTCGTTTAACACACGTCAGGCGATTATGCAGTAGTATAGGCGATTAGGGCTCCTAATCGCCTATAGCTAATGGCAATTAGGCTCTAATCGCCTTCCCTATAGGCGATTAGGGCTCTAATCGCCTTCCCAATCCTCCTAATCGCCTACCCTATTGGCGATTAGGCCAATCACCCCCTATCAGCATGCAATTACGCGTAATCACCTCCTATCAGCATGCAATTACGCGTAATCACCTATAATGTCATGCAATTACGCGTAATCACCTATAATGTCATGCAATTACGCGTAATCACCTATAATGTCATGCAATTACGCGTAATCACCTAAAATGTCATGCAATTACGCGTAATCACCTATAATGTCATGCGATTACGCGTAATCACTACTTTAACACATATAAACACGTATTCACATACCGACAATCCATATAGTGATTATAAACACATAATTCATGAAAGCAAACACGTTCACATTCGTTCACCAATTCCTGGGACTCGAGACTTGTGTGTGTGCATTGGACCCGACGATTCTACAAATCGCCAACAACCGGACTCATACCTCGTGTGTGTGTGTTAACCCCAATGATCCTCCGAATCATTGATCCCTAGACACTTACTTAACGTGACTCGACTCAACTGACCCTGTTATGTGTGATGTATGCGCGACTCGCTAAGGTAGACTTACCGGATTTTCAAAAGTTACTAACCGGAGTTTGCCGGGTGTCACATAATTGTATTTCAGATATTGTATTATACTATTATAACAATACCTGATAGAAAACTTATTTGTTAACAACATTGATAGAAAACGTTAAGACTGATAACAGACAGCTTATATATTCGATGGGAACATAGATGTTTATTACGCTATAATTACTTGTATTTCAGATATTGTACGATAATAATGGGCTTAAAAATTCAATATTAAATTAATTTTTACTTAAATAACTTTCATAATAAACTTGTTACTTAAATAAATTACTTATTTGATACATTTTTACTAATTTAAATTAAACTATAAATTCACTTAACTAACATTAAATCAATAAAACTTATGAAACATTTGTTAATCTTATCTTTTATGCATTTTCTAAACATCTGTTCCAGTAAACATATTTTACAAACATCTGATAAAATCCTAGATACTGTTGCCATATCCTCAAATCATTCTATAGTAGATTAAATATCTGCTTACGTTTATCATCTATTTTGCCTTAAAGGTCAGTTCACTCCAATAGAATTTCAATTAACTTTTTTTTACAACAGCTATTGAAGAATAGTTAACCACAATGCATTTTTTAATCGTATCTTTTATATCTTTTCTAACCATATGTTGTACAAAACAGATTTTACAGTCTGTTAGGTATCGTCAAATCATACCACAGCAGTTTAAATATCTGATGACGTTTATAATCAGTTTGCAATAAATATGATCTTTCTTAAAAATAAGACTTTCTTATACATTATATTTCAAATATGTTTGCATTAATTTGTGTTTAATGTATCTATTATACAAATAACATAAACAAAACACTAATATTTTTATTTAAATATTATGCTATTACATCAAAATCTACTACATTACCAAAAACATACAAAAATAAAAAGATAATAGACATAACATTCAAAATGAATTTAAAAACTACTTAAACTTCAAGTCGATAGAAGCCTTAAGTGACTTTACAATATTAGAAATTATTTCTAACTGCTCCAGATCACTTTTCATCGCATCGATGTAAAAGACTACACCATTGTCACGAATTGTTGATGGTGGCAAACACTTCAATTTCCTGACTACTTTGGCTTTTTTATCAAAACAGATTGAAATACGCGTGAAAGTCTGCTTCAACACATCTTTATACAATGTATCATTATCATATTGCATAAGAACTTGTCTTATTAAATCGACTTTGAAATCCACTGCGAGTACTGCTGGTGAAGATGCTGATGCCATAACTTGAAAAAAGTAATAAAACATATTCTATATATACAATATGACTATATAGTACAGTTTTCAGTAAAAGATCTACATATTTATAAGCCCATAGTTCAAATAATAACCAAAGTTACCATTTCGTATTAATTACCGAAATTTAATGCTATAAATGCGGTAGATGAAAAACTATATTTACATGTGCCAACTATAAAATGTATAGACTTGCAATTTAAACGTCACTACGTAAAGTGTATAACACGTGTACCATAGCGTGTTTAAAGTTATTTTCTATTCACACCATATATATATACAAAACACTCTATTACAATGCACATCTAACCTTACAATAATCAAATATACTTCCATTACATAACACAAAAACATGTCATCCTCCGAAAATTACCAAACCACAGTTCAACAAACAGCTCATGAAATTCTTATTAAGACTTTCAAAAAAGAATCTTTTGAAGAAGAAACATTAAGAAAATCATGTGGATGCTTACATCTTTGGTTGTTACGGATCTAAGGAAAAACGCCAAAACCATGACTGATATGGTTGAAATTCCGGAATCAACTGAACGAAACATAACTCTGTAGTACCTAGCGGATCAAATCGAACTAAACGACGAGATTTCCAAGAAGATGAAAGGTCTTACTCATAACGTTATTTCCATCAGCAAGGAAAGGAAGCAGCGTCGTGAAGAAATTATCAAGAATCAGCAATAGTAACTGTAATTTGGCAAAAAAAAATGTAATTTTGGATTAAAAATCCTTGAAAAATGTAAATCTTATATATATATATATATATATATATATATATATATATATATATATATAAACATATATTATGCTTTTTAAATTATATTGCATTTTACAAAAACATAAATCAAATCAAATCAAAATGAAATTCAATAAATGATGAAAACATTTATTTGATAGAACATATTTTATCTATACTATATTAATAAGCATATAGGAAGGGCAGGAATGGTCATTTGCTAGTTTACAACACCTTAAAGTATATTGTACAATGAACCTATGCACAAAATTTCTTAAACTTCTAAAAGGAACAAGTTACCAGGAATCATGTGTAACCCTATTATGCCAAATCAAAAAAACACGGGATACACGTGATTAGGGATTCATTCATTTCATCAGATCTCACATTTCAAAACTTATTCACCCCCTTCTCTCCTCTCTCTCTCTCTCTCTTTCTCTCTCTTGATTCTAAGAACATCAAAGAGATTTCTTCATGATTTCAGCAGATCTATGAGTATTTCACCAAATCGACAAAGATTCCAACCTTCGTCAAGGTAAGTGACTTTGTTTTGATTTTGAACACTATTTCGTCATTCCAAACCTTAAAAAAGACTAACAAGTTCACTTTGATGTAGATCCAGGGTGATGTTTTTGCTACAATGGGGGAGCCAGTACGGGTTTTTACAACGGAGGTAAATCTAAAACCCTAATAAATGACGTTTCTGCAGTAATTTAGCTATATAATTTGTGCAAATTAGATGATAGTTTCCTAAGACGATGTTGTTTGGGAGAAAACTAGGGTTAATGTTTCTATGGTGTATGTTGTGATGCCTCCTGGAGCTTTTAAGGCCGCCAATCCTATTAATGCTGCTGAAAATGGTACTTTCAACCATGGAGTCTTTAGGGGTTGATATTTATATTTGCATTTATTCGTTCATGTACACCATGTCTTGCGTATCACATAACCATGTAAGTGACTTGGTTATTAAAGTGATTATGTTAATTGCAACATAGGAGTTATGTGCAAGTTGGGTGGCTTAGCTGGTTTGGTAAAGCATCTCCGAGCGGCCCACAGTCGGTTGGACAACATGTGAAAATTGATTTGGGTTGTAAGTTGAAACAAATAGTTTTTACTATGGGTTGAAAGTCATTTTTAGTATGCAGACACTTTCTGGTGGCCTTAACCTGTTTACGAACATGTAACCCTAATCGCGTGGGGCCCGTGTTCAGTGTGTCATACATGATATGGCGCTTGTGATGAAAGGTTTTATAGGTATATTGACTGGTATGTATGAATAGATTAAAAACAAACAGAAAGCCAGGTATTATATGCATAAAGCTAGGTAGCTACAGAAAGCTAGGTCTGGTAGGACCAGCGACAACATGAGAGGATCCTCCGCCATGCCTCAAAGCAGCTTATCGATGTAAGTTACTCGACCCTATTCCACTTATGTACCTCTGAATCTAGCTTAGATCTTTAATGTGGTTTTTTCAATTGAAAACTAGGTATCTGAAGATTTCAATTTTAGCAATGGATGTTTTGAAAACTTGATTCAATTTCGACATGTGTTGGAGAAACAAGGTTGTCTAATAAAGGCATCCTTCAAATTGTTTTATGCATTTTTTTACCCGTTTATGTTGCAGTCACTAATTTAAGGTTTAGTTGTTTTGCAGTTTAAATCTACGATAAGCAGATTCTGATCACAACAACACATAGTGAACGCAGAATCATGATTAGTTATGTTGAGCAATGTTGAAACCATAACAGATCACCGATTTTGATGTAAGTGACGTTAAACAATATTTTTACGCTAATTCTAGGAGACTTTATTATGTGATATGTTATAATTTATTGTTTGATGATTCTTTTCAGTTGCTTGCAGTTATGTTAGATTTCATTGTGGTAGCTAAGTCATATGCTCTTTTCATATGCTGCAGACACTCCCAGGTGCTCTTTTTTCACTCAAGTTTGGTAGGTTGTGTATAAAAAATCATGTTATAGCTTTGAATTATCTAGGATTTACTTGAGGAGAAACAAGGTTTTCTAAATCTCTATTTACATGATTCTGGTAAGTCTTGTTCATTGAAAAATCTGTATTTAGTTTTTTTTTTTTCATTTGCTGAATTACATGTTATCCATTTGTTATGCCTTATGTTCATTAAATTTGAATTGTATGGGTTAGACATTGTTAACACTTGTTATTTTATATATTAACAACTATTTTGTAAGACTAAAGAAGTATGTTTTGTTTGATTCAAGAATCGATTCCCTTGATAGCTTTGCATCTTTTTTTATAGTAGATAAAAAGATATTATAAACAAGAAACACCAAAATTTTGATTATTATTTTTATCGTCATTTAATTGAGTTTGTTGCTAATAAAGTCCATTCAGCTTTATTCGATTTTCACCTAATTGGATAAAATTAGACAATAATAAACATCTTTCTCATTTCTTGTTCAATTATATCATAAACTTTGCAAAAAAACTCAGAAGCTTTTAGTTGATTTATAAATGGAGGTTTGCACTCAATTAATTCTTATTCTTTAATCTGTTTCTGTGATTTTGGCACAAAATGTTGAAGAGTCATATCTGGTAATCCATGGGAGTTTACAAATGGCTCGCACAGATTCATGTTTTATCTGTGCTACTACAATTTGTGGCCAAATAATAACTCTGATTACCACCAATGTCCATGGGGATCTTCATCGCATTTGAATCTGGTAAGCATGTTCTTCAGGAGGTGGTTTTTTATATTATTATTTGTAGCCAGCACCAGATGAACATACTTAAAATAAAGTTTTATTCTCATGACATTAATGTTTATTGTATGATTTAACTGCATTGAGAACCCCAATAGCAAGCATTGACAGTTAACGCTGGTAACAATATTTTCTCTTATAGGGATGACATATTGATTATTTGGAAAAGATATATCTCACTGAATATTTGAGATTTGACCAGCTAAATTAGTATTTGAGGAAAAAATATATAAAAAGGCAAAAGTGTTAGAAGTTAAGGCTGTAAACAGAAATGGAAGTTCATGTTTTCATTTATTATTAGAATATTGTTCAACATCATATTATGATTGTGTGGTTAGTTGATAAATGTTTCCATTTTTTTATAGTTCAGCTAGGGAATCGGTGGACGCTATGACCAAGTTGGATCGACTGTTGTCATGGATAGCAATATCATAAATAGTTTAAAAGAATGGATGAGGCGTGCGCCTTGAATCTTTCCTCAAGGCGAGTTTTTGATGTTTTAGACTTTCTATGCCAATAATTGTATTTTTGATGTGTGTTTTTGACGTGTTTTTAATGTTTTAGAGTTTCTATGCCAATAATTGTATTTTTGATGTGTGTTTTTGTCGTTTTAGACTTATTTAAATTTTAAATTCAGCATCGGCTTATCCCTCGTTTCGCCTCTAGGCTCGATTATGTTTTTTTAACTTTTGTGATAGTGTATCAAGCTTTGAATGCATGACTTTTTTGGGTTTTTCTTGGTCTTTTCTAATTGCAGCTTTGTTTAAGTAGGTTTCTGAAAGAGTTTACACAACATATAATTATGATGGGAGCTAAAGGCTGCACATGGTGCTCGTAAAGATGATTAAGGTTAGAAACTGCATCAATACTTGAAGGTCTTAAATCTTTCACTCACTCCCTAAAATAACAATGAGATGCTTAGTAGTGTGATAGATTTGTATTTATTTTAAGTGGCAAATAGTGTACAGAATCAAGTGAATGGAGCAATGTACAGAAACCTACACACAAGTAAAAACTAAAAAGACGTCGAATGTTGCATTTTGATAATGGATTTCGGATGCGAATATTATGTCACTTTTCAGGGACTCCAAAGTGGTTAATTGAGTTGATGCTGTGTGATTTATGGTTTACTTGTTTGCTAAATGTTGTCAATTGAAAATATTTTTGTTGAAATGTTGGATCACAAGGTGCGACGAAATCTGGAGTATTCCTATGAAATGCGGGATCATAAGGTGCAGTATTTTGTAAAGTTTATTATTATACAAACTTAATTATATTTGATACCTTCTGTATCAGATACTTCTGATATATAAGAGGTTTTTTCAACATGCCTATACAGTTGAATGGGTCAAAAATGGTTTTGTACATGGAAGATGTTAAATGGGTCAAAGTTGTCTACAGTAAGGTTTTAAGTTTTAAAAAGATAATAGGTTAGATAGTAATTTTTGGTAACATCAGACAATATGTTTTTTTTAGCTACAAATATTTCTAATTGCATGCTTTTTTCAGTTATTACATGTGAAGGAAAGTCAAAGACAATGCATTTAGTAGCAGATTTAGCTTTTTGCCATTGCTGTGTATGAAGACAACAGAGAATTGTCGGATCATCTTTTACTCTCCTCACATATTAAGCTCCTGCGTAGCTTTTTGTCATTCTTGTGTATGAAGACAACGGAAAATTGTCAGATCATCTTTTAGTCTCTTCACGCATTAAGCTCCTGCATTGACTTCCCAAAAACTTGACATATTTGATTCTCTAACCTATTCTATTTAGGATATGTTCTGTACATTAAACAATAGACCAATAATTACTTCTTTTTCCGAAAAATAAACTTTCATTCAAAAAAGACCACCATCAAAAATAATAGGGGCGCCAAAGAGGCAACTTCAAAACCGAGGCCACAACAACGTACAAAATTGTTAACTTATGAAAAGATACAAAACCCACTCTCCAAATGAGAAATTTAAATTTAGAAATATACTTGAGCCGAGGGAAGCACAAGGACTTCATCGACCTGATAATATCTTCTACTTGAAACCATTTTTAGAGAAAAACTTAATCGGCCCACTTAAGCGACCAATATTCACTAGACCTCTTAAAAGGTAAATTAAATGAATTAATATTATTATTATTATTGAATAGGGTTGCAAACAGTTCTATACACATATATAGACTATAGGAAACAAGCATTTCAATTAAACTTAAGTTTCAAGTTAACATTCTTCTTAAGATGAGGTATCTTACACTTAATTAGCTAGGATCGTTACCATACAAAACTCATGAAGAGAGTTTATATGCTTCGTCAGATATTTGTATGGATATTCTTTAAATTTGCTTTTTGTTATACAAGTAAACACCTTTTCTACAACTAAATTTCTTTAGTGACTAGAGAAAAATATTGTTGGGATCGTTCACAAAATTCGCTATGATTAAGAATTTCAATTGTCGAAAGCTCCCAAAGTAGAATTACAACTTAAAACACATCTTTTGTGTTTAAAATTTTCTATAACATGAAACACTAGAATTCAAAATGTAAAGTTCAGCAAAATGAAGCACAGTCCATCATAGGGATGAGCTCGGGACGGTATCGGTACCGACCGATACCGATACCGAAAATACCGATCCCGAAAACTCTCAAAACCCAATACCGATACCGATACCGAAAACATACGGTACGGTACGGTACGGTATCGGTTCGGTATCGGTACGGTACCGGTATGGTATCGGTATTTTAAGGTAAAATACCGATACCATACCGATCCCGTACCGATACCGAAAATACCAAAACCGAAAACCACTAAATGTGAATACCGACTCCATCATGACATTATTTATATTTTATTATAACTGTATATTTGAAATATATTTTATTAGTACATGGTTAGTAATATTTGTAACATTAACATTATTTATACTTTTAAAATTTGTTAGTATTTACTGAATTTTTTTGGGGAGATGATGAGATATCTAATGTTTGATCAACTAAGAGCATTTTCATCTCTTTCACCAAATATCCTCTATCAAATTACACTAAAAATCATTATTCCACCCTAAAATTTTCTCTCACCTTTTTAAAATAATAATACTTTTTCATACTTTTATCATTATATTTTCTTTCTCCTCACTCACAACCACTCCCAAAAATATTAAAATATTTTTAAGGGTGAACAGTAGCTTTTTCAAATATAGGGGTGAACAGTGCTTCAATCAAATATTTTCTCTCTCCTCCACTCACAACCACTTACACCCACCCCATATAATTTGGTAGACACACTCACATACATTTGGTTCACCAAATGAGAATGCTCTAAGACCCAGTATACTATAAATGAACATCAAATTTGGATCACTAACGGACTATTAGAGTATAATCGTGTTACCAGCGGAGCCACCCGATCATATCCATCTCCACTAGGTAATAATGCATATACACTATTTCAAGAGGAAACCCAATCAATCTAGGAAAAACCACCTCGTGGGAATCGAACGCATGATCAAATACTTCAGCAAACTATAATGTCATGGCAATGATAAACCAATGAATTAATTGTTTATTATGGGAAATATTTCAGAAAACTATAACTAATGTTATGAAACTATATAGATGTTAATAGGAAATAAGATTGAAGATAATAAATTTTATGGCACAAATGAGAGGAAAGTGAAATGTATAAAGGTAACGACGAAAATTGATCTCATCACAATGTAAATAGGTAACAGACGTGTTATTATTTTTTATTACGATGTTTATGACTAATGTTTTCTTTTTCGTGTGTTCATATTTTTATCTTTAAATTACTATGTTTATTATTAATATTTTCTTATAAAAGTAATTGTTATCGTTTAATTGAGATCTGCAAATCATAGATAGGTCACACCGAAGCAACGAACTAGAAAATTAATTAATGTACTATATAGTTTAATAAGATGATTAATAAACTAACAGAACATGAGTACCGCGTTTAAATTGTCGCAGCCGCCGCATCGCGCGGGTTTCTTACTAGTAAACAAAAACTGATAACTTTTAAAATCCTTATATTTAACTTAATTTATTATTATTTTTTAATCAATAGAAATATGTATATATTCATTTTTGATAAATAAATATAAGTAAAAAATATCAAGTCACTTCAAAATTCGAGTTTCGAGGTAATGATTATTACTGGTAGTCAATAGCCCTAAAACGCTATAATGATCACTATACAGCTTAACAATCTAGATGGAAACTTGCAAAATATGACGGTAATTAATGGTAGATGTAAATATTTTTACTATTATAAAACAACTAACAAAGGTTACCATAAATTTACATTTTTATTTTAAATTAAACAAACAAACTTATTTACTTTTAGAAAATTAATCTGAACTCTTTTATTGTTCGTAAACTTTAATATATATATATATATATATATATATATCATAAGAATAAAACTTGTAATAAAATATCTAAGATCACCAAATCTAATTTCTTTACAAATCCATTCTTTGTAACTAATTTTTATACTTCATTCAATGATTAACTTAGAAATTCGAACTTCTTTTTAGATAAAAGTATACTCATTTTATTGTATATAATCTGTTTTACAACATCTTTTGAATGATATCCAACGTTTATCAAACAACTGCCAATCAATACAATTTTACAATTAAAGATTACAATAAATATACAATTCAGATTGAAAAAGATTTGAAATTATATTTTACAATAATTTTTTAAACGAAGTAGTCCAGATTGAATTTATTATTTACTACTGAACACCTTTAATCTTCAATTGAACTTTTATTTACATTTATAAATTATACTTCAAAATTTGATAACATTTTTAACAATATTTTAAAATAAAATATTACAACACCTGTTATAAAATAGCTGTTAGCGAATACAATAAGCTAATCAGAGGTTAGAATGTAGAACAGAAACTAAATTTGAAAACTTTAATCCTTAAGTTTAGATTTTGACAATAAATTTAAAAGAAATAAGTATATCTTTAAGAATATACCTAAAATTTATTGAATGTAATTAATAATTTAATTAACTAAATCAATTATTTACATACAAATCAACACATGATTATTTCAGATGCAGAAACTTACAATTTTAAAATACAAATTTCACAATTGATACAAGTATAAGATATTAATGCGAGTTTTAAGTCGTTTTATTAAGTGTTATTTTTCTGATTCAATAAGTTAGTAAAATTAAAATTGTTAATAAAATTTATAAACGAACTACGCGAGATCATAATTATATTTACCACACAGCACTATTAATGTTCAACTGAGCTTTTAGCCAAATTTTGAACTAATATTTTATAATATGTTTTTGTTACATCCTTTTAAGAAATAATAACAGTGTTTGGGGAAAATCTTAATTGTTCAAACATATCTTGAATATATTCTATACTACAATACTTAAAAAAGCTATAGCAATAAAACTCGTCATTGGAATTGCATAATTTTACTTACAATATGAGGATAAACAGACATTGAAAATACAAAATACAGCCAAAACACCACAAAATGAAAAATGCTTACAACAGTACAAAATAGAAGTGCTCTAACAAAAAAACTCCGGTATCACAGCAAAGGAGAACTAATACAAACTAACACATCTCATCTATAAGACAAAAACAAAATACAAAATACAGCTGAAACACCACAAAACAAAACCAAAAGAAGCCGGGCTCAAAAGAAAAAGAAAACTGTCACACCCCGACCTTTCCCACATCGGTTGTGACGTTTGGTAGCTTCGCCACGCAGCGGAAAGATGCTTCTAAGACTCTGATTTCCTGAACGCCAATTCTAACCCTCTAGGATCCCCGATCCCAAACTGTCACCTACTCCAAACGTGTCGTTACCAAAGTTTAAACCTGAAAGACATACTTAAAAGTCAACGTAAAGCTGGTGAGTTCATAAGTTTTACAATAGTTTTTCCACAAGTTTTATAAAAGAGTTCTAGTAAGTCCGAAAAGATCATTCCCGTTACACTATGTTATAGAACGTTAGCTGGACGTTAAGTTTTGTTACTACTACGAGTTGGAAACCATTACAGACCCTTAACCGTGTATGCCCAACGCGCGCGAACCACCGTCATCATCGGTGGCCCCAAATAATTAGAGACAATATGCACCCGCCCGGCTCCAAGCCGTCGAGTGGGGTTTGTCAGGCCTAATAGATCTATCCACATTTCCCTCGTTATGTCTACCCAGATATTCATGGTTTCCCCCTGGGACTTCCCGATGAAACGCCCGTATAGTAAACAACCATAACCATAGTATAACATGATCTTTAAAAGAGTGTAATCAGTAAGCATGTTTCTCCCCCGAAAGTAAAACATTAAAAAGTGAGGCTGTGACACTCACGCACCCATTTCATTTCCCAAAACTTGTTTCGTTTTAAATTCCTCATGTTTGCATAAAAGAAGCAAGTATTCCCCCCCGAAAACATTTACAAAAACAGTAAAAAGTGGGGTTATGAACTCACCTTAATGTCCATGCTAAGCTAGCAAACAAAGCCTGAAACCCCGACCGACTTCCTCGTGCCCTAATTACCAACAAGGGACACCTTAACACTCTATCACACACAAGCCTAGACTACTAACCTCTTAAAAGATAGTCTACTCGACTGTCTAGACTCGTGTGTACCAACACGAGTCTGAATACGTTTCAACTCGACGAACCGATCGTGACTTAACTTAACATAGTACCCAAGTTGTACACTTGTCACTATTCGTGTGTAAGTCTTGTTAGACTAATACCCCGAAACGTAAAACTTATCCTGAACCAAAGATCGTCTTGTAATCCGAATAAAGGTGTCTGTCTAGTACAATTACTTTTTAGGAAAATACTCTTTAAAGAAATACGAGTTTAGTTATTAAATCTGATTAATAACATTTGTTACTTTTTCCCAAATATCGTTTGAAAATCATCATTGTTACAAATAATTAGTCTTTGAAAACATTTTGATTTTGTATATAGTGCGCTTGTCCAAAACACTTAGAGGAATTTTATTTATAGAAATAGCAGTTCGATACGCTTTGATTTTATAAAAATTTGGGCAGAGTTTCCTCTGTTTTGTACAAACCAGACAACACATGTTGTCTACAATTTTCCCCAAAATCAACTTTCAAACACAATTTATCAAGTCTTTTTATCCACACTTCCGATTCACGAGACTATACGTTTCGACACCTATATATACTTATTTATATATAGCAATATATATAAAATATAGTCCGACAATATAGTCCAACGTTTATTTAGTCCAATGTTCGATATTATAAGTCACGTCAAGTTAACCGTTTACCAAAACGTTCGATATATAATATAATTACCGTTTATTATTGTTATTCTGCCCGTTCGCGAGTTAAAAGTAATTCGTTTGAATCAATATATTTATAAATATATAATATTCATAAATAAATAATATTTACAAATATAAAATATTTATAAATATATAATATCTACAATAATAATAAATACGAATTTAAGTATACCGACTCGTACGCGCGTTTCTTGATCTGCGCGACTCGAACAAAGTGTTGACTGAATGCTTGACCAGATGACCATGTGTTGTGCAACAGCCCACTCCCGTACCACGATATTGTCCGGGCATGCCCTGATTTTGCATTGGTCGTAGGCAATTCCTACGCCAAAACGCGTCACGATAGGGAAGGTATCCCACCTCTTATAAAGAAGTGTTAGTTCTCCTTCCCAACCGATGTGGGATCGTTACAATCCCCCCCCCCTTAACGAGCCCAGCGTCCTCGTTGGCACAACGGCCTGGCCCTGGCTCTGATATCATTTGTAACAGCCCACTCCCGTACCACGATATTATCCGGGCATGCCCCGACTTTGCATTGGTTGTAGGCAATTCCTACGCCAAAACGCGTCACGATAGGGAAGGTATCCTACCTCTTATAAAGAAATGTCAGCTCTCCTTCCCAACCAATGTGCGATACCTTCCCTATCGTGACGCGTTTTGGCGTAGGAATTGCCTATGACCAATGCAAAATCGGGGCATGCCCGGACAATATCGTGGTACGGGAATGGGCTGTTACAAATGGTATCAGAGCCAGGGCTGGGCCGTTGTGCCAGCGAGGACGTTGGGCTCCTTAAGGGGGTGGATTGTAACGATCCCACATCGGTTGGGAAGGAGAACTAACACTTCTTTATAAGAGGTGGGATACCTTCCCTATCGTGATGCGTTTTGGCGTAGGAATTGCCTACAACCAATGCAAAATCAGGGCATGCCCGGACAATATCGTGGTACGGGAGTGGGCTGTTACAAATGGTATCAGAGCCAGGGCCGGGCCATTGTGCTAGCGAGGACGCTGGGCTCCTTAAGGGGGGTGGATTATAACGATCCCACATCGGTTGGGAAGGAGAACTAACACTTCTTTATAAGAGGTGGGATACCTTCCCTATCGTGACGCGTTTTGGCGTAGGAATTGCCTACGACCAATGCAAAATCGGGGGCATGCCCGGACAATATCGTGGTACGGGAGTGGGCTGTTACATGTTGACCGGACCAAAACTGACTCGTAACCAACGTCCCGAGCCGTTCCTGAGCCGAACCAGAGCCCATGCATAACCGAACCTGACCAACCCTCCGAAACCATATCTGACCCGTGACTCGAACCCAAAACTGAACCACCACCGGAGTCGGACCACCACCAGAGACAAAACCCATCTACCCCGAGACCCAGCCCAAACCGAACCCTAACCAGCATCACGCCATTAGACCACCAGAACCACCACCTGAGCCCAAACCACTACCTACCAGACCATCAACCATCACCGAAACCCCAAGCAGCCAAAACCGCTACCCTCTGCACATGACGCGGCCACCACATCCTGTCATCATCCACCAACCCTCCGACCTGCTGCACCCGAGCATCAACAACCCTGAACCAGATCTGACCTGACACACCCTACCCATCGGACCACAGCACCAAACAAAGTCACCACCACCGACCTGCACCACTCCTCTCTCGTATCTTACCACCGGGACCCACCACTAAGACAGCCAACATCCATCCCCCTTGACCCTATCTGAACCGAAACCAAAACAACCCGACTGATGACCTGAACCGGACCCGAGTTAAACCCAAACCCAAACTAGACCCGAGAGTAAAACCACCAAAACCACACGAGACCTGCTTCCTTGAATCACCACCAATCGGACCACCATACCTGGAGGCCATCACAGCCTGCTACGGGCCTGGGAACCACGCGCCGCCACCACCATAAGGTGGGTGGTGGCCGGCCGCCACTGTAACAGAGGGAGAGAGACAAGGTGTGAAAGAGAGGAGAGAGAGATTTCGGGTGAGAGAGAGAGGTTAGAGAGAGAGTGACGGGTGTAGAGAGAGAATGTGTGGGTAGGGTTTGTGACTTGGAGAAGAAATGAGGATAAGGGGAATGAGATGAATTTATAGTTAGGGTTATTAGGAAGGAGCACACCACGTAACGAACCCGTTAAACGAAATATGATTCGGTTTATATTTTGGCTCTATAAATAAATTACAAAAATTTAGTCGGTTTTGTTCGTAATTAAAAATAACAATAAACCGAGCAAAAATATAAATACTTTCGTTGACCGACGCGTGCTTTCCAAACACGCGTTTAAATCACGTTAATTAAATCGGTCGCTGTTTCCATTGTTAAAATGATCAGTTAACTTCCGAAACTTAATAAATTAATAATATTTATAACAAATAATTACTTCAAATAATAAAAACCACGTCGTTATAGATCGGAAGTTGCCAGTTGTCACAAAAACATATACAATAATATGCCTCTAAGTAGCGGAAAAATTTGAGACATATTATTTATATAGAGACCCATCTCATTTTGGACAGACTTTCTTATTATAACAAAACAGATAATATTTTCCTTTGATTGTAAGAATCTTCCAGCAACACCAATTCTTACTTCATTAGCAATGGGTTATTGGTAATACATTTTTCTTTCAGAGCCACAATTTTTTAGAAGACTAAGGGAACGAAATTAAAATGAAATAACATTATATACTGAAGCTATAGATGGTTGGTTTCTTTTCAATAGTTCAAGTATTACAAGCTTGCAAACTGAAATGAAGAGTTCATCGCCTTTTATAGACTGAAAAAATAGGTATATACCTACTACAATTTTGACACCCGGCAAACTCTAGTTAACAATTTTATCAAATCAGTAAGTCTACCTTAGCGAGTCGTGCATACATTACATAACTAGGACAGTTGAGTCATTGGGATGGTTCTGGGAATCCGCGGGAGTCGTTACAGTGACCCTCGGGGTCATTGGGAATCGGTCCATAACCATGTGTACAAGGATTAGTGATTTGTAGAATCGTCGGGTTTTAATGCACACACGCAAGTCTCGAGTCCCAGGAATTGGTGAACGAATGAGAAAGTGTTAGTTATCATGCATTATGTGTTTATAATCATTATATAACTTGTCGGTATGTGAATATGTGCTTATATGTGTTAAAATAGTGTTTAACGCGCCAAAAACCCAAACAGCCCTGTAAGGGGCGAGTATCTGGGGGTGAGTAGCCTAAATGCATGTAAATAGGGGGTGAGTAGCCTAAATGCATGTAAATAGCGGGTGAGTAGCCTAAATGCATGTAAATAGCGGGTGAGTAGCCTAAATGCATGTAAATAGGGGGTGAGTAGTCTAAATGCATGTAACTAGGGGGTGAGTAGCCTAAATGCATGTAAATACGGGGTCAGTAGCCTAAATGCATGTAAAAGGGGCGATTAGGAGGTCCTAATCGCGTGTTGCAGCCCCTAATCGCCTGTTATGTTGTGGACGACTAGAAACACCTAGAAATACAACCCTTGACTTGTAAAACATCATTTGTGCAACCCTAGACGTCCCATAACCTCTCTCAACCCATAAACACCCTCCGGAACACATTTTTCTCAGGAATCCACCTTTCCAAGCCTTACACCTCATTATCTTGCAAATCCAAGGTGTGTTCTTCATCCCAAACCTTTGTAATGATTTTGTTATACTCCCTAAAGCTCCAGACCTGGTTTTTAAATGTTTTATGTCTTTGAAAACCCATTAAAATCAGTTTCTAAACAAACCTAAACCTTTATGTTTGTTCTATGTGATGTATTCGTGCAAAGATAGGATTTTTATTGATAAAACATGATTGTTCTTGTATGTTTGACATGTTTCTGACCTAAATGAGTTGTTATGATGTTAATCTACGAATTTAGGAATTTAGGATTGTGTTTTAAGGATAATACGTGTTTTGACCCGTTTGGATGATTTAGGAAGATTTAAGGAGATTTAATGTGTTTGAATGATTGCATAAGGTTAAGTTTTGCTATAGGATGATGCTAGAACAGTAGGATAATGTCGGACAACGTTGTTATGTGATGAAATCCGGATCTTTGCTATTTAGGGCAAGTTTTGAATGTTGATGTGATGTTTACATGAGGAATATGCCATTTTGGGAAACGCTTGCATTCGGGGCTGTTAGAATGGTGATAATTTGGGGTTTTTTTGCTTGAAATAGGTTTATAAATGTTTTGGGTTTGATATTGGGTGTTTCCACATGTTTTGGATTTGATTTGGAGGGTTAAGTGCGCGAAAAAGTGGAACATCACTGTAGGGGGCGATTAGGGAGTCCTAATCGCCTGTGGGACACGTGAGTAGCCCTAATCGCATGTAAGTAGGGGCGATTAGGCTCCTACTCGTGTGTCTAACATGCATTTACAATCCTAAATGCTAGTTTGACTTTCCTAATTGCTAGTTGACTTTCCTAAATGCATGTTTGATTTCCTAATCACATGTACTGCTGCTGTAAGTGTATTTTGACATCCCGAGACATGATTTGACACCTAGGAACATGCTAGGAACCCCGGGACATGTCTAATAACTTGGTAACACGTGTTTGAACTCGTTTATGCGTTATTTGAACTATATGCTAGACTTAGTGAACCTTTGCGCATGTTAATTGTTTAATTGCATATGTTGCATGATATCTTATATTTTGATAACACGTGGGATGTCGGGTCTTGTCATGTGTGGTTAGGTCATCAGTCAAACATGTTTTCAAACGTATAATGGTCATGGACTGGACATTTGGGGACTAATGAACCTAACGGGTTATTAGTCTAACATCTCACACACATCTTATGATAAGTCGCCACTAGTTGGGACTATCACACACGTGTCGGTTTACTCTTTAACTGAACTATGGCTATCATTTTATTACTATACGACGCATCTAAATCCCATAGAAACCACTAATACGGGTATGTAGCGGGGAAATGTGGATAGCGCTATTGGGCCTGACAAACCCCACTCGACAACTGGTGGCCGGGCGGCTGCATATTGTCTCGATCACACAGGGCCTACCGAGGATGACGGTAGTCCGAAGGGTATCACACAGTAGTAAATCACAGTCAGAAATGGCTTCAAACGTAGTAGTAATTATCATAACGCCTAGCTAGCGTTCACACAACATAGTAGTAACGGTAACGGTTTTCAATGGATTAACGAAACGCATATTATAAAACATGAGAACTCACTAGCATTATATGTTGACTTTTTAGCATGTTTTCTCAGGTCGCTAAGGTAGCAGCAGTCGGGCTAGGCGCACGGAGTCGCACTCGCGTCTAGGATCATACTTTTGCGATGTTAAAACGTTAAACTCATGTTTTTACCTATGTTGGGATTTTGTAAACTTAAAATGCTTCCGCTACTTTTGGATCATAGTTTTTTACTTATGCATGGTTTGGATTACGTATCTTTTACATATAGTTGTCGTTTATTGTGACCGTTGACTTGGATCCTGGTGTGTCACGCGCCTCGCGGTAAAACTCCGCATGTGGTAATTTGACGGTGTGACAACAATTACTAACACAAACGATAAAATATTAAAATAAATTTCAATATCATAATAATTAACTTTGGTATTCGTGACTTTGTGAAGTTGAAATGCATAAATATCTCTTTACTTGTCAACAAATATTATCAAAAAATTGTCATTAATTACAATTTTGAAAGCATAGAATCGATACAGATGTTGTAGGAAATCAAGATGTTGAAACCGCTCTAACAGTAATATAACCAGATGTCTATACAGACTTTCTAATACTTAAAAACAGTCTACAACCCTAAAAGTCTATATGACAACTGTCCAGATGAACAATCTAGATTGTAACTTACAAACTACGACGATTATTAATGGTAGATGTACTTATTTTTACTATTATTAAACTACTAAATAATGTTATCATAAATATATAAAATATGTAATTATAGTTTTAATTATTCAAAATATAATATTTTCAAAATTAATAACTACATCTATTATTACATGACATGCTTTTTTAACCAATGACCTAATATTAGTATTAACATTATCATTACTTTCAATGTCCTAATAATAAACCTTCATATACAAACCTATACTAATTTAAATTAATACAATATTTAATGACTTGTCAACAGATGTTGATAAACAACTGTAATCCATTACAATTATCAACTGAAGGATAATATAACCAGATTTTTAAAACAGACTTTATAATGAATATCTAACAAAATAACTATAAAGTTAAATTACACCAGTCTTTTCAAATTCATAATTAGTAACAGTCACTACAGCCCTAAAAGTCTTTGGTGGACAATGTACAGCTGAATGATCTAGATGCAACCTGACAGAAAATACAACTGCAATTAATGCTAAATGTACTTATTTTTACTATTATGAAACAACAAAAAAAACGTTACCATATAAATTCTTAAAAAATGAATACATATTTTATAGAAATAAAAATCTTTAAAAAAAAATCAGTATTGTTAAAATGTGTAATGATAATTTTTATTCACAATGTATTATGTTTTAAATTATTAGTATGAATATTATCATTAGTTTCAAATACATAGAAATAAACTTCGTATTGAAACCTATTCTAAGTTCAAAGGTATACAAAATTTGACGACTTGGAAACAATTGTTTTCAAACAACTGTGATTCATTACAATTTTCTACTGAAGGATGATGTAACCAGAATTTTAAAACAGATTTTGTAAAACCTGGCTTGTAAACAATATCTAATAAAATAACTATAAATTTAAATTACATCAGTCTTTTCAAATTCGTAATTACAAACAGTAGACACAGCCCTAAAAGACTTTAATGGCCACTGTCTATGATGTAACCATTACAGTTTTCAACTGAAGGATGATCAGTGATGTAACCAGAATTTGAAAACAAACTTTGTAAAACTTAACTTGTAATCAATATCTAACGAGATAACTATAAATTTAAATTACATCACTCTTTTCAAATTCATAATAATTACAGACAGTCGTCCCAACCCTAAAAGTCTTTGATGGCCAGTGTAGAGATGAATGATCTAGATGGAAAGATAACATAAATTTACACATTATTCTTTTTATATTAATTAAACAATTAAAATTATTGTTCTTACAAATGATTTAAAGTCTTTTATTGTTACTATAACTTTAAAAAATGAACATATATTTTGTAGCAATAAAAATTCTACAAAAATATCAGCATCAATAAAACGTGTAATTATAATTTTTAATGAAGACTTATTATGTTTTAACTAAATAATATTTCCTTGACAAACTTTTTTAAGAAATAACGTGAAATTTCATCATTGTAACTAATATTTTAAAGAAAGTAAATTGAATATTTATGTATAACTCAGTTAAGTTATTATAACGATCTGTTTCATAATATTTTTCAACAACAATTGAATTGTCAACAGATATTGAAATTCAATACAACCCTATAATGCCTACTGTACAGATGAACGTTTTGTAAATAGAAATTTACGAAACAATACAGCTATTTACGGTAGATGAAATCATTTTCACTATTAATAAACAACTAACTAATGCTACATAAATAATGACTATTATTAAAATGTGTTGAAAATAGTTTTTATTTACAATGTATTATGTTTTAAATTATTAGTATAAATATTTTCATTAGTTTCAATGTCCTACTAATAAATTACGTATTGAAACCAATTCTAAGTTCAAGTTATACAATATTTGATGACTTGTCAACAGATGTTGTCAAACAACTGTGATCCATTACAATTTTCAACTGAAGGATGATGTAACCAGAGTTTTAAAACAGACTTTGTAAAACTTAACATGTAATCAATATCTAACGTAGTAATTATAAATTTAAATTAAATCAGTATTTTCAAATTCATAATTACAAACAGTCACCACAGCCCTAAAAGTCTTTTAATGGCCACTGTATAGATGAAGGATCTAGATAGAAAGATAGCATAAATTTAAATATTATTCTATTTATACTAATTAAACAATTAAAACTATTGTTCTAACAAATGATTTGAAGTCTTTTATTATTCCTATAACTTTAAAAAATGAACATAAATTTTATGACAATAAGAATTCACAAAAATATCATCATCTATAAAACGTGTAATTATAGTTTTTATTGACGACTTATTGTATTTTAAATTAAAAATATTTCCATGACAAACTTTTAAAAAAAATGACGTCAACTTTACTAATTGTAACTAATATTTTAAGGAATAACTATCAAAATATTTAATATTCAACTACTATAAAATACTCGAGACACTATTGTTTGAACAGATATTGGATAACAGAAGTTAAAACAGATGAAATTTTAAAATAACATAACATCCACTAGCACAACAGGTGTTAAACAACAGCTGTTAACTAAAATATATTCATCCAAAGTTGTAAACCAGTCTGTACAAAATTAACATACATATCTTTGAACTTCAAAGATGTTAAAAAAAACTTAAAACTGAAAAAACTAAACACACATCTGAATACGTTAATAATAAGTTCTAACTTTTGAATCTAGCAGTCTTCTTCTTCAATCTTTTGCTTGTACAAGTTTGCTCACCAACATTTACATTACCGCAATATTCAACACTTCTTTTTCCATTGGGACTTGTGGCAGTATCCACAACGGCATCAACACATACAACATCCTTCAAACAAATCACGAAACAACTAATAAAATGTTACATGACAATACAAGCTGTAGAAAAAAGTTAGACATACCTGCACAAAGGCATAAATACCTTAGGAGTAACTTGAAATCCAAGTTGCAATGATTCTGAAAGGTTAACAAATTTGTTTTCACAGACTTCCTGAGTGACCTAAAAAGTTGATATGATATACAAATAAATATAATAGATTTGAACATCTACGGAATATAAATTATTATTACAAAATAATTAGAATAAATACCTCGACAGAATTATCGTGTACATTCTCATGTCCGTCGACCAACTCTTCAATTATAACAGGATCACACAAATCTTGACCACAGTGTACACATGGTACTCATTTGTAAGATTGTAATCAGAAACATCAATCTTGAAAGCGAGTTTCTTATCAACGATTCAGGACAACTCATGCGGCAAACTTTTTGTGTCGCTTTCCTTCAACTGCCTTTCCCTGATATCACATGAAGCAGCTCCAATGAGCCTCATGACATCTTTATCGAACATCATAAATGATACACTACCGGATTCATCTTGAACCCTTATCTGCAACTAGAACCTAAAACAAATAAAACATAATTTATCTAAAAAAACTGTGATAACCCACAATTTCAGGTTCTCACTTTAACTAAACTCTAGTTACTTGTACTTACATTCTTTGCATTTTACTTAACTTGGGTTAGCTAGATAAGTCACACATTGCACAGTTATAGGTTAATAACTGCATGAAGTGGTAATTCAAGGAATTACCAAACTATATACATGAGTAGTGAACCCTAGACATTGGTGAATTGTGAAATTAGAAAATTGTGAACTAATTGATTGAGAATGATTACAATTACGTGTTTCTGTGAAACTATGTGCAAACTGTATGTGATTACGTGAACTTAAACCGAATGAGTTATTAAAAACCGTAATCGATGAACCGTTAGGATGGTTGGGGGTCTTAATGCTTGGGGTTACACTTGGTATGGTCCGAAATAGCGAAAACGTCAAAGGAAACACGCAATACACCGGACCAGACCACCCGGAGCAAGCTCAGGGTGAGTGAGCGGCCGCAAGTACCCCATAAACTAAACCCTAATTGCCCCCTACTGCCTAATTACGAAAATATTAACCCCAAACACCTGCTAAGGCTCAAGAACACCATTCGGGAAGCTTGAAGAGCAATCGGTTGGTAGTTTTGATGTGATTTCGGTATAATATTAAATCTCATATGTTTTAATCTTCTTTAATATGTTTTTAAAACATCACAACCATGTTTGTCCAGGTCTGAAACACTTTTGTAAAAGTTAAAACTTGATGTTCATTGAGATTAAAAGGATTAATCATGTTGTTATGTAATGGATATTATGTGTTTTGCATGATTATGCATGTTCTTGATGTTTTAGACTTCTAGGGTTTATGAATGATAATATATACATGAATCTTGCTAGGTTTTGATCAGGTTATGTCTTGTTGATGTTGTATAATGATTTTTGGACGTTGTTGATCGATTATATGCGTAAAAGGTTGATTATAACTAGGATTTATGCATGTTTAGAATCTGGACAGAATGCCTGGGTCAATTTATAGGGTCTGTTACGTGACCTAAAATATAAAACTTGATGATTTCTTTGCATGGTTGTATTATACATGGTCTTAGCTTTTCATAATGGGCAAAATCATCTGATTTGGACATCGTTTGAGTAGTTTTTGGAATTTTATTTGAATAAGGGCCAAATCAGATTTTCGGATTTTTAAATTGAGTCGACTTTAAACGATCATAACTTGAGTTTTACAAAGAATTAAGTTATGAAATATTTGGGATTTTCCAAGTGGATTCACCCCGTTTGGGTGAATACAAAATATTTGGGATTTTTTCTACTAAACTGACATGTTGTGGAAACTTTCTGGATATAGCTGTGTTGTACGATTTTTCATAATTTTTGTGTTTGGTTTTGAGACAAAACGAAAATACGGGTTATCAAGTAAACCCCAAAGAATATTCAGTAAAAGTTGGGGAGTTTAATTCATTTGTTAAGTATTTTAAATAAATTGTTCTCCACAGCACACAATCTGTCCTAAAAACGCAGATTTTGTAGAGTGTGTTTATGTGACTATTTGGAGTCTTATATGGTATGTATTTGACATGAACTTGTATGGACACTTATGTGAGATTTATATGAACTATAAAAAATGATAATAAGCAATATGTTCACCAACGGGTTCGTAGGGCTTACCTGTGCATGTAGAATCATTAGGTGTCACATACGCGGTTTTGAACTTTTAAACGTCTTGGACAAAAGGGTTATATGGTGCATTGGTTATGCACATATACTCCCTTAGTGCCACTTGTAATAGGGAATCGGTAGCACATTATTGTTTATGAAGTTTGGATAATTTGTTTGCAACTAAAGGTGAGTTTCACTACACTTTTCTCAAAAGCATGCGTCTCGGGTTTGAGACAACTTACTTAGCGTTTTCTAGTCCGGTTTGGGACTACTTTTACACATCCCGGGTTTTGGGGTGCTAGGTTCACAAGGTGAATCTACTTTTACTAATTCTTGCAATATGTCCTTGATAAACTAAACCAACCCTATCGTTGAAGTCCTTCTAGATACCGAATGAATTGTCGGGTGGGCAAGCGGGTTATTAGTTGATAGCGCTATTAGGTTTCACAAACCTCACATTGTGCTGGGAGCATGGGTGTGAACTATAACTTAACATTTTATTGTCATTGTTGATGGGCAATGACGCAAGGCACTTTGCTCAGTATTGTGGGATCTCGTTGTTTAGCAGTTCGGTATCACCGGTTTTAGTTATCATGAGTGGGTTAGCTACCCCTGGTATATGAATTAGCTGTTACTTATGTTTATATGGTCTGGAGGCCTACGCTTTATTTGTGATTATTGGTTTTTGGAAAACCTACACTTTTACTTACTCACCTACTTTATTTTATGAACTCACCGACTTTATGTTGACACATGTTAGCATTCTTTTGCAGGTCTCTATGTATGGAGCACGATTAGGGCATGCATCATATTGTGTCTTGGGATATGAACACTTTATTATTCTCGAACATTCAATTTTTCACTTTTGGTTTTGGGCGCGTTGTTTTGCTCAGATTTTATGTTTAACTGTTTTCTTTAATTACGCTTCCGCACTTATTTTAAATGTTTGGTTAAACTATGGAACTTATTTTACAATAACGAACTAAATTGATTGGGCATTTAGAGCCGTTCATGATACTTATGGCTATGGATCCTGGCTTGTCATGCGCCTCGCGGTAAAACCCCGTAGTGGAAATTTGAGGGTGTGACAGATTGGTATCAGAGCCATTGGTTATAGTGAACTAGGATTGCATTCTACTCTATAATCATCATAGCATAAGTACTAGTTACACTCACTACCTAAAGTGCACAACTTATTATTCTCTAATACGTGTACTGATCTAAGATATTGCAGGAAACCATGACTAACCCCACTCATAGAAAATACTCTTATCGTGCTATTGATGGGCAACAAGCTCCATCATATGATCCTTATCAGCGTCCAGCTTCGTCACATGATCCATATGAAGCCACCAATCGTTGGCTTTGGATCACGGACATACTACACTCTTGGGTTGTAGGCTATGGGGTGCCAGCCAGAGTACCTCCCATTGTTGACTCATGGGAGAGGTCACTTGTAGGGATGGTGAGGCACATACATTCTGAGTTGGATAATTGTCACACCACGTCAACGGCGGAAACACGTGGCGCAACGCATGATAGCATATCAAAGTCAAGATTAACACAAACTATATTTAATTAGAAAAGATCATTTTTTTAAGATGTCGAAAATGAGTATCTTGTTACAATATTGTACAAAACAACAAACAAGAAGTTCATAATTGGGGTTTTTCTGTTTATGTTCCAACCCGATGGTAACAATAGATGAACCCCCGACAAGTGTCCGACATCTCGTATTCCACCGCACTAGCCCCATATCTAGTCAGTACTTAGTTACCTGAAAGATATGTTTAAAAGAGACGTCAATATATAAAATATTGGTGAGGTCACAGGTTTTAGTTTCATAACAACAACATTTTTACAACATGTGTGAAACCTGCACATTTTGTGGCCTTTGTAAGGAGTAGCTAGCTCCTACAAAACTACGATGATGTGCAATCCCTTGAGCCCAAAACCAAACCAAGACTAATAAATATGCCCCGCGATCACCAGTTGTTTCTCGGAAAATAACAACTTAGTTCAGAATACGTGCACCCCAGGCATACGCCGATGCATAATTGATGCTATCGATTAGGGGTGGGCCTTGTCAGGCACCAATAGTACTATCCAAATATTCCTTCGGTTTCATTTCCCTGAATTAATGGTTACAGTAGCGAGGACTCAACCCCGAGTGGCGAACACACAACAAACTCAAGTACTCATCATGCCACTCATCACATTTTAACCTTTGAAAACATTTTAACACGAGATAACTTTTGACAAACATATCTTTCCCCCAAGTAAAACAGTAAAGAGGGGCCGTGAAACTCACCTGAAGCACAGCGTACAATCAAATAGCAGAGAATAGCAAGTCCGAGGTCAAGCACCTACGAACGTCCTAGTGCGTGTAAGTCACTAAGTCTATAGCGTGTGTTTTCCCGGCAAGTTGTACACCCAACTCCCAACACCACCATTTACATATAATTCCCCGTTTAAACTAAACATATGTCCTAGGTCCGTTGATGATGGATTACCCTTGTTACAAGTTACACTTATATTTCCATGAATATTAATTAGCTTGTTTAATATTGTTCTCGACTCGACTCACTTGACGTATAATTATTTTCCCATTAAATAATTACACTAAGATCTTGTCAATCGATACAATATTTTCAATACTCGACTCGACTCACTTTACCGTATATTTATTTTCCCATTAAATAAATATACTAGGATCTTGTCGATTCGACATAACGTTTTCCACACTCGACTCACTTTACCGTATATTTATTTTCCCATTAAATAAATATACTTGGATCTTGTCGATTCGATATAACATTTTTATTACTCAATTCGACTAACTTTATCGTATATTTACTTTCCCATTAAATAAATATACTAGGATCTTGTCGATTTGATAATATATTTTCATTGTCAAGTCCATATACTTGTTTTAAACGTTTAATCATTAGATTATTTACGTTATTTTCTCCCACGAATATGTTTCCAACACTTAGGAAAGTGTTATGTATTTTCACACAATTTATATATTTTAAATCCTTAAAATATATGTTGTCATCTCCACATTAGACGTAATGATACAAATACTTATTCATCCGTTTTTATGTATTTTTCCGTTAACACGTCGTAACACGTCCATATCCGATTCAATTAATCTTGTATGTATATTTTGTTAAGTTTTCCAAGTTTCCAACAATATGTATTCTTGAAATTATTCATCCTTTAATTTCTACATATTTTTACTTGGAAGTTTGTATTTTTAATACAAAGACTTGGTTACTTGTACATAAAAATGCTCAAACACTTTTATATTCCTATTTATATAAAAGTGTTCATTTTTATACAAGTGTTCACCAAGTTTTTATTTTCTCTAACCTTATTATAAAAACCTTTGTTTTTATACTTTTCCAACATGTTAGAAAATCTATATTTTTATAAAACTCCATTTTATAAAAATACATCTTTATATAAGATATATATATATATATATATATATACATATTTGTAAATTTGCTATTATTTAAAAAATCAACAGTGGAAAGTCAACAACTTACACTTTTGACACCAAACTTTTCAAAGTTACATTTTTAGATGCAAGTTTCTAAAAATGTCATTTTATGTCCATTAAATTCTAAAGTTACCAAAATAGTCTTTTAACTTCCAAAACTTACATTTTCTTCTCAATCTTTCAAACATGACAATTTTCTACTAAACTAGTAAACTTTATTTTGTTATTTTTGCCATGATAGATTATTTTTTATTATAGGTTATTATTGTGTTCCAACACTTTTAATCGACCATAATAGTATTTTTAAGGATACTAGTAGGTGCAATACTTGTATTTAGTTCACCATGTCCATTTTTTTGTGTCTTTTAAAGTTTGAAAACTTTAAAGTTGTAACTTTGTAATCTTATAATTTTACTAGTTCAACATGTTTTTACATTTTAGAGGGTCATTTATGATGATCTAAACCATCTTTAAGTATATACAAGTCACATTTACGAACATTGCTTTAAATCATCATTTTACACAAGTGTATGTGACCCTTTTGTAACTTACAAAAACATTACAACATCACCATCTAAACCCACGACCCATATATTCTTTTTAGATCAACCATTTTGTTAAAAGAAAACCATTATATCTTATGTTTAAAACCCTATGTACAACTTGCTTTAAAAACATAAAAATATAAAGTTTCAAGAACAAAAGCAAGATCAAGAGACTTACGTCTAGCACAAGGCTAGGGAAAACAAAAACTCTTGATTTGAATGGGGTTTAGTGTGTTCTTCCAAAGGGGTTTAGCTCCAAGCTTGAAACACACATAAACATAGTTTTTCTTAGGATGATATAAGGCTTTGTTTAGTGATTAAATGGTTTGAAAATGGAAGAAGGGTGGGGATCATTGTAGTTCATCTGTAGGGTCTCCAAAAGGGGAAGTGAAATTTGTTTTGATGTTTCAAATGATTGTGATAAGCTTATAAGATCTAGTAGGATCTTGTAAAGTACCTAATGCATTATTTTAGTATAAAGGCCATGCCAAAATCCCAAAATATCGACATAACTTGCAAGAATAAAGATTTACAATATGGGGGTGATATGGTGGACGTATGGGTTGGTCATTGGGTCCCACTTTTTTTTAATCACATGTTGTATTTTTATATATTAATTTAAATGTGGTTCGGTTCAGTTTCGATCGGTTCTAATCACACGATATTTCAGACACTTAATTACCCATTATTACTCTTAAATATTGTCTAGTTTAAGCATAGTTAAGTTATTTAGGCTTTAATGGGGTGAATTTATAAGTTATACGTGTACCGGGTGCGGCACGCGCACTTTATTCGTTACCGGGAGATTTGTATTTAGAGTTTTCATTTATGGTTTTTGAGTTTCAAAACACATTATATTTCATGAAAATACCCTTTATTTTATATCCTGGTTGTCCGGGATCATTTTTGGCTATTTAATTTTTACCGGGTAATCACCAATGTCCGTTCCGGACAACTTTATTTGCACGCGATTTCGTCGTGCTTTCAATTAAAGAAATGCATTCCTATGCATCTTATGGGGAATTTGCTATTCTCTAAAGGCTAAATTAATCCAATTAATTTAAATATGCACTTAAACCGTTAATTACATATACTAATTACGTACGGAAACACGTCGATTTTTGCCGGATGTTACAATAATGCTTTCACTACTGTCAAAGAACTTCAATTCTGGAGAAGAAATGCTGATGAGACACTGAAACATATGGAGGGACAGATTGATCACTTGTTTGGTGAACTAGGAAGGGTTAAGAAGGAAGCTGATGAAGCTAGGCATGAAATGACAGCTACTAAACAGGATCTAGCAGCTACTAGAGATGAGTTAACTTTGGTTCGCAACAGACTTATGGAAGCTCTGGGGCAGAATGGAGAGGAGGATCCCGAAGAGGAACCCATGGAGAATGGATTTGATGCTCTGGGAGCAGCACTTGATGCGACACTCATGGATGAAGAGGAGGAAGAACCTGTTGAGATACAGATTGAAAGTGAAGACGAAGGCTCAGTCATTTCCATGGAACCTAAAGACGACTGATTTTATTATTATTCTAGTATTCTATATTTATTAATATAATGACTTTTATTTTATCACGTGAGACTTGAGGACCATTTGGCTTGTGTTTGGAACATTATTATTATTATCACTATCGATCGACTACTTTATCTTATTCTTGCGCTTATGACCTGTGTGACATTCTAGTTTACTTGTACTGTGTGAACGATTGTATATGGGACATATTATTGTTTTCTCATGGGCATAGTGTAAATGTAGAATTACTATGGCGGGAAGAGGTCACGGTAGAGGGAACATCAACATGACACAAGATGAGCTGAACACACTTATAAATGACAGGGTGGTTGCAGCCCTCGCAGCTTTTCAAGCTGGTAACGCCAATTCGCTCTACCCTCTTGTCCTAGACTCCAGCGTTAAATTCTTTTTCTCATTTGTGACTTTCGCATTTTGTACTTAGGCCAACCTGCTCATCACCCTCCAGTCTGTACCTACATGTCATTCATGGATTGCAAGCAAGGTTGCAAAAGTCGCTAGGCGCTCTCAACTCGGCTGATTGGGGAGTTGCGAGTACTCGGCCTAGGCGGGGAGTACTCAGACATGGTGATTTATATAGAAATTTAATAATTTAGTGATTATATATATGTCATAAATTCATAAAAGTATGCCAAATACTAAAACTATCTCAAAAACGACAACTAGAGGCCTAATTTGATTTATTCAGGCCGAGTTGGCCGATTCCAAGGCCGAATCTGACCGATTCCAACCCGAGATGCCCGATCCAGACTTGACCGATTCCATCCCGAGTTGATCGATTCTGACCGATTCCATCCCGAGTTGACCGATTCTGACCGATTCCAAGCCGAGTTTGACCGATTCCGAGTTGGGATGGCCGAGTAGGGAAAACTCGGTGCGCCTCACCTCCGAGGAGCGATTCCTCGCCGAGTACTCGGCCGAGTTGGCCGAGTTTTACAACACTGATTGCAAGCCTTAGAATTTTGGAGGATCTGAAGGGGCAGTCGGACTACTGAGGTGGTTCGAGAAGTTGGAATCATGCTTTGCTATGTGTAACTGTCCACCAGCTGACAGGGTCAAATATGCCACTGCTACACTTCAGAATGCGGCATTGTCTTGGTGGAACTCTCAGAAACAGATGCTAGGTGTGGATGTGGCCAATGTTACACCTTGAGCGGATTTCAAGGATTTGATGAGGGAGGAGTACTGTCCTCGAGATGAGATTCAGAAGTTGGAGACTGAGTACCTTAACCTGAAAATGGTAGGGTCGGAGATTGAAGCTTATACTACTAGGTCGCATGAGTTGGCGACTATGTGCCCTAACTACTCTACACCGCTCTACAAACGGATTGAGCTGTACATCAAGGGCCTAGTGCCACATATCAAGGGGATGGTCCCTGCTGCAAACTTTAACAACATTCAACAGGTAATTCGTTTGGCACACCAACTGACTGACTTGAAAGTGGAAGAAGGACTGCTACCCCCTCGTGGTGCTTCGTCTTCTGGTACTAATGACAACAATAGGAAGTGGGAGAATGCATCTGGCAAACCCCCAGGCAATGGTAATCAGCAGCAGCAGCAACAGAACAAGAAGCACGACAGTCACAACAGTGGCAACAATCGCAATCAACCGCAAGGTGGTTATCAGGGACAGCGTCCCAAGTGCACTAGGTGCAACTACCATCACTCGGGGCCATGTAACAGGGTTAAGTGTGATCGTTGTGGCAAGATGGGGCATATGCAGAAAGACTGTAGGGTCTATGTTCAGGGTAATCCACCAGCACCACAGCAGGGCCAGCAACAGAAAAATGGAAAAGGTTGTTTTCAGTGTGGGAGTGAGGGTCACTTCAGGAAGGACTGTCCATAGCTAAAGGGCAATGGTAACAATAATAGCGGGGGTAACAATAACAACGGTGGTGGTAACAAGGCTGGAAACAACAACACTACCAACGCTAGCAACAACAACAACAACAATGGGGCTCGTGGGAGAGCATTTGTGATTGGCTCTGGGGAAGCTAGGATTGATAACAATTTCATGACGGGTACGTGTTCCTTAAACGACATTCTCGCTTCTGTTTTATATGATACTGGTGCAGACTATAGTTTTGTGTCATTGAAACTTAGCAAACAACTAGGGATGGTTCCTACTCTTCTTGATACCCCGCATTCTATAGAGTTAGCTAATGGGAAGCCTGTTGAGGTAACCCACATCCATCGCGACTGTAAGCTCGAGCTAGATGGGCAATTATTTGCCATCGACCTTCTACCTATCACCCTAGGAAGCTTTGATCTCGTGGTTGGCGTGGACCGGTTGTCCAAACAACGCGCTGAAATTCTCTGTCAGGAGAAAATTGTTCGTATCCCTCTCCCTAGTGGAGAACTGTTATCTATTCAGGGTGATCGTGGTGGTGCCATGGTGGGCATCATTCCTTCTTGAAAGCCCATAAGTGTATTCGAAAGGGCTATCCTGCTATTCTGGCTAACATTACAGATACTCGAGCTGAAGTTGAAACAAAGATTGAGGACATCCCAGTGGTCCGTGACTTCCCAGATGTTTTCCTAGAGGAGTTACCTAGACTCCCACCGGTTCGCCAAGTAGAATTCCAAATTGATCTTGCACCTGGAGCGGCCCTATTTGCGCGTGCACCATATCGCTTAGCACCAGGCGGACTTCAAGAACTATCCACCCAACTCCAGGAGCTATTGGGTAGGGGTTTCATTGGGCCTAGTTCTTCTCCTTGGGGAGCCCCAGTCCTGTTTATTAAGAAAAATGATGGGAGTTTCCACATGTGTATTGACTATCGGGAGTTGAACAAGGTGACGGTTAAGAACCGCTACCCTTTGCCTCGTATTGATGACTTGTTCGACCAGCTTCAAGGGTCGAGTTTCTATTCCACGATTGACTTGAGGTCAGGGTATCACCGGACCAGACCACCCAGAGCGAGCCCAGGCTGAGTGAGCGGCTGCTCACTCAGACCGAGCAGCCGCTCGCGGGTGTCTGACGTGATGAAACCGACTTAAAACTCTATTTAAGCAATCTTAAGCCCCAAGTACCCCATAAACTAAACCCTAATCGCCCCCTACTGCCTAATTACAAAAATATTAACCCCAAACACCTGCTAAGGCTCAAGAACACCATTCGGGAAGCTTGAAGAGCAATCGGTTGATGGTTTTGAAGTGCTTTCGGTATAATATTCAATCTCTTATGTTTTAATCTTCTTTAATATTTTTTTAAAACATCAAAACCATGTTTGTCCAGGTCTGAAACACTTTTGTAAAAGTTGAAACTTGATGTTCATAGAGATTAAAAGGATTAATCATGTTGTTATGTAATGGATATTATGTGTTTTGCATGAATATGCATGTTCTTGATGTTTTAGACTTCTAGGGTTTATGAATGACAATATATGCATGAATCTTGCTAGGTGTTGATCAGGTTATGACTTGTTGATGTTGTATAACGATTGTTGGACGTTGTTGATCGATTATATGCGCAAAAGATTAATTATAACTAGGATTTATGAATGTTTAGAATCTGGACAGAATGCTTGGGTCAACTTATAGGGTCTATTACGTGACTTAAAAGTATAAAACTTGATTATTTCTTTGTATGGTTGTATTATACATGGTCTTAGCTTTTCACAATAGGCAAAATCATCTGATTTGGACGTCGTTTGAGTAGTTTTTGGATTTTTTTTTGAATAAGGGTCAAATCAGATTTTCGGATTTGTAAATTGAGTCAATTTTAAACGATCATAACTTGAGTTTTACAAAGAATTAGGTTATGAAATTTGGATAGTAGGTCAACATTGGAATAACATGGCTTTTCCAAGTGGATTCACCCCGTTTGGGTGAATACACAATTTTTGGGAATTTTTCTACTAAACTGACCTATTGTGGAAACTTTCTGGACATAGCTGTGTTGTACAATTTTTCATAATTTTTGTGTTTGGTTTTGAGACAAAAATGTAAAACTTTGGGAGTTTAATTCGTTTGTTAAGTATTTTAAATAAATTTTTCTCCACAGCACACAGTCTGTCCTAAAAACGCAGATTGTGTAGAGTATGTTTATGTGACTATTTGGAGTCTTATATGGTATGTATTTGACATGAACTTGTATGTACACTTATGTGAGATGTATATGAAGTATAAAAACTGATGATAATCAATATGTTCACCAACGTGTTCGTAGGGCTTACTTGTGCATGTAGAATCATTAGGTGTCACATATGCGGTTTTGAACTTTTAAACGTCTTGGACAAACGGGTTATATGGTGTATTGGTTATGCACATATACTCACTTAGTGTCACTTGTAATAGGGAGTCGGTAGCACATTATTGTTTTTGAAGTTTGGATAATTTGCTTGCAACCAAAGGTGAGTGTCACTACACTTTTCTCAAAAGCATGCGTCTCGGGTTTGAGACAACTTACTTAATGTTTTCTAGTCCGGTTTGGGACTACTTTTACACATCCCGGGTTTTGGGGTGCTAGGTTCACAAGGTGAACTACTTTTAATAATTCATGCAATATGTCCTTGATGAACTAAACCAACCCTATCGTTGAAGTCCTTCTAGATACCGAATGAATTGTCGGGTGGGCAAGCGGGTTATTAGTTGATAGCGCTATTAGGTTTCAAAAACCTCACATCGTGCTGGGATCATGGGTGTGAACTTTAACTTAACATTTTATTGTCATTGTTGATGGGGAATGACGCAAGGCACTTTGCTCACTATTATGGGATCTCGTTGTTTAGCAGTTCGGTATCACCGGTTTTAGTTATCATGAGTGGGTTAGCTACCCATGGCATATGAATTAGATGTTACTTATGTTTACATGGTCTGGGAGGCCTACGTTTTATTTGTGATATTGGTTTTTGGAAAACCTACACTTTTACTTATTCACCTACTTTATTTTGTGAACTCACCGACTTTATGTTGACACACATTAGCATGTTTTTGCATGTCTCTAGGTATGGAGCACGATTAGGCCATGTATCATATTGTGTCTTGGGATATGAACACTTTATTATTCTCGAACATTTAATTTTTCACTTTTGGTTTTGGGCGCGTTGTTTTGCGCAGATTTTATGTTTAACTGTTTTCTTTAATTACGCTTCCGCACTTATTTTAAATGTTCGGTTTATCTATGGAACTTATTTTACAATAACGAACTAAATGGTTTGGGCATTTAGAGTCGTTCATGATACTTATGGCTATGGATCCTGGTTTGTCATGCGCCTCGCGGTAAAACCCCGTAGTGGAAATTTGAGGGTGTGACAAAACCTGCATAAAGTGAAATGAAAAATCTGAAACAAAAAATGTGTATACATCTACTACTTTACATACTTTGTGGTAATGGAAGTACATTCACACTGGCATTTTCGACAAACCAACGCAGTAGCAGGCAATTTGAGAATTGCTTCAGACGCTTCTTCAGCATTTTGCAAATACTCTGATTTACTTAAAACTTTCTTGTTACACTTGCGACGGGCAGCATAAAACCAACCATAGGTTTCTTCAACACTTTTTTATGGTGGAAACCACAACATAAGACATCGACTGCAAAGACAGTATGTATATATATATATACAACATACACTTTTAAAGAATAGAAACATATAATAAACTGAAGACATATAAAAGGTACGAATAAAATATTGAAACCTCTTGAATGTCAATGAGTTCATCAACACGCTTCTTCTGTGTTCCAACTATGAATTCCTGACGCAATGGATAAACAGTCTGGGAAGAAAGAACGGTTTGAGAAGTACAACCAGACTCTTGTTCTTGTTTCAACATCAAACTAGATAAATATGGAAAGAATTACATCTCTTAGCTAAAACAAATTAAATATAAAGTTGCGAATAGAAATATAAATAAATAGCACCTCATCCTTAGGTCAGACACCTCATCTATAACTTGATTGAGAAATAGGCGAGATCCATACTTATCGGTTTGAACTTTAATTCTTTCTAAAAATTTCACAACATCTTTACTGACTTCATTTATATTAATATCTTTTTAAAATAACAAAACTGAAACACAAGTTACCGTTCCAGTCTCTTACCCTTCCATGCTGGATAACAGCCAGTACATGCTCCTTAGTGATCATTGAAATGAATTTCTTAAACTGTATTGCATAAGAGTTCCACAATGTACATCTTAAAGTCGTACCTCTGCAACAAAACAACAGAACCACAGATGTAAAACAAATGCAAAAAACTGATACTATAAGCACATTAATTACAGATAATTTATTACATTAATAAGGTTATTCCCGGGGAGGACTGTAAGGTTATTCCCGGGGAGACAACGGTAACTCAACATCGTCTGTTGGTGGCAGATATAGGTCTAAGTGAAAAGTTGGTGCTAGGAGAGAGGAATATCCAACCTAGGATTAGATGGGGAAACTTGAAGGGCGGAAAAATTGCAGAGTTTAAAGATAAGGTCATCTCTAAGGCAACAACTGAACTGAGTGGAGGCGCGGATCGGATGTGGGACGGTATGGCGGCTACCCTTATTCAGGTGGCAACTGAGACGTCAAGTGGGTATAAAGAGTCTTGGTGGTGGACTGAGGAAGTGCATATCAAAATTAGTGGTAAGCATGATAGTTTTAGAGATCTTTTGAGGTGCGCAGATGATCGGGAGCATGTCACACGTAAGGAAAGATACAACAAGGCCAAGACGGAGGCAAAGAAGGCAGTGACGGAGGCAAAGAACACGGCCTACAAGAAGATGTATGAACGTCTGGAAACTAAAGAGGGGGAACATGATATGTTCAAGATTGCCAGAGCTAGGGAGCGTAAGAGGCAAGACCTAGGGACGGTAAAGTGTATAAAGGGAGAAGATAGACATATTCTAGTAAAGCAGCGCGACATTAAGCTTAGATGGCAAACATATTTTTGCAATCTTTTAAACGACGAGAGAGCCTACCAACAGGATCATGACAACCCCACCACCAAAAGGATACCACCGAATAAGTGCTACTGCCGAAATATTACACGTGGAGAAGTGAGATCTGCGCTGAGGAAGATGGGAAGGGCTAAGGCAGTCGGTCCAGATAACATACCGATTGAGGTGTGGAAGTGTCTCGGAGAGGAAGGAGTCCAATGGTTAACTAATTTCTTCAATTGTATTTTTATATCTAAGCAAATGCCAGAGTAGTGGAGGAGTAGTGTCATAGTGCCTCTATATAAGAATAAAGGTGACACCCAGTGTTGTGGGAATTACAGAGGCATTAAGTTGCTAAGTCACACTATGAAATTATGGGAAAGGATTATTGAGGCTAGAATTAGAATAGAAACTCGGGTTTCGGTAAACCAATTTGGTTTTATGCCAGGGCGATCGACTACGGAGGCAATTCATATTCTAAGGAGGTTGATGGAAAAGTATAGGGAGAAAAAACGGGATCTTCATATGGCCTTTATAGATCTGGAAAAGGCATATGATAGTGTGCCACGTAAACTGATTTGGGACAGTCTGGAGAGTGGAGGGGTCCCTGAGAGGTATATAGACTTAATTAAGGATATGTACGATAGGCCTGAATCTAGTGTTCGCGCGCCTGTAGGAGATACCGATCCTTTCCCTGTAGGGGTAGGACTCCACCAAGGATCTGCGTTGAGTCCGTTCCTTTTTGCAGTTGTATTGGATGAGTTGTCCAAGTCGATCCAAGAGTCAGTGCCGTGGTGCATGCTTTTTGCAGATGATATTGTGTTAGTTGCAGAGTCCAAAGATAGTCTGAATGAAAACCTTGAGGGTTGGCGTATAGCCTTAGAGGGCAAGGGTTTAAGAATAAGACGTTCTAAAACTGAGTACATGTATTGTGGTTTCAGTGGTGCTAGTCAAGATGAAAATACTCAAGTTATGATTGAAGGTCAAGTTGTCTCGCAGGTAACTAAGTTCAAGTACTTAGGTTCTTTTGTTCAGAGGGATGGGGAGCTTGATAGTGATGTCACCCATCGCATACAAGCTGGTTGGTGTAGGTGGAGGGCTGCTAGAGGGGTTTTATGTGACAAAAGGTTCCCAACTAAATTAAAGGGGAAATTTTATAGGGCTGCAGTGAGACCTGCTATGTTATATGGGACAGAGTGTTGGGCCATCAAAAAGACACAAGCTCGCAAGATGGAGGTAGCAGAAATGAAAATGCTGAGGTGGATGTGCGGGCATACTAGGATAGACAGAATAAGAAATGAGGTTATTAGGGAGAGGCTAAGGGTAGCTAGTATTTCAGACAAGATAAAAGAGGGAAAATTAAGATGGTACAGGCATGTGAAAAGGAGGAAATTGACGGCCCCGGTTAGAGTAGTGGAAACCCTTACGGTAGAGGGAAAGAGGTGTAGAGGAAGACCCAAATTAACTTGGGTTGAGGGGATTAGGCATGATTTAGTAGAGATGCATCTCTCTGAGGACATGGTCGAGGATAGGGCTTCATGGATCTGAGGACATGGTCAAGGATAGGGCTTCATGGAGGCACAGGATCAAGGTTAAGGATTTTTAGGGAGGGATTGGTTGTATAGTAGCGTGGTTGAGGAGCTAACACTCTGTCTTGCACTGGGGGTTGTTTTTATGGCATATATATCTTTATTTTAATACGTGACGCTTTCATTGTTTCTATAAACCCAACAGCTCTGTACTTTTTTTCTTTTTTTTCTTTTTTCCTTTTCTTTTCTCTTTTTTTTTCTTTTTTTCTCGATTGTTTGTTTTCGAGCCGGGGGTCTCTCTGGAAGCAGCCTCTTTATCCGAAAGGATAGGGGTAAGGCTTGCCTATATCCCACCCTCCACAGACCCTACTACTAGCTTTGCAAATTGTGGGATTTACTGGGTAAGGTTGTTGTTATTACATTAATAAATGTGTTTCACATGAGATTCAAAACAGTCAGTCATAGAATAACTTCTTCATTACATTTATTACATAAATTAAATTTACAGTTCTAAACAATGATTGTTTACAACTATTGATGCATAAGACTCACCTTAAAAATAGAATACTTTTGTTAACCTTCATGTATGTGAATAGGAGATACAACACTTTTCGAAAAAATTGTATAACAATTTTAAGGAATCCTTACTCTAAGTCCTGAATATCAAGATTCATCCGTTTGGTTTCATTAGGAGCTCGTCCAAACACATCCAAGTCCCCACACCAAATGACACTTCCAGCAACATCTATAAAAACAAAACACACAATTTGACCAAACATCTGTTAGGTTTAAAGGAACAGTGTTCAACCAAACTGAATGTTAAAGCTTGTACTAAGGTAAAAAATAAAATACAAACCAACGCTCAACAGATTCTTAGCTTCTCCGTTAAGAATGTCGTTAAAAGGTAAATGGTTAAACCATACTCAACACCTTCCCAACCCTTAACCTGTTTCACAATTGTACAACGATAAAAAATGATTTTGAATTGATGAGCTACAACTCTGTAGATGTCCTTGTTTTGTTTTCACCTACACCGAACTTAGATAAGACAACCACACCGTCTTCTTCAATTTGACTGTTAAAAAGTTGCATAAAAGGTGCCTTGGCAGAACCTTGAATCTTATCACCCTGCATATCTGTAACGACCCAGGTGGCGCAGCAGATTAGCATTAACAGGTTTACTTGTAATGATTACATTAAACTGAATTTCAATACTAATGAAATACATAAAATGTAGCCATAGCATCCTCTTCTTATCCAGATCTTCTATTCGTCAGCTTTCTCTTTATTATTTTGTATAAATACCTGACCACATGCTTAAAAGTACGTTAGTATTTTCATACTAGTGAGACATGCCGAGATTTAGACATATTGATATAATAACTCAAGTTTAATAAACATATAACTCAATGTTATGGTTCGGTCATTCTAAGGTGGAATGTATTATCGATGGTAGCACCGTACAAATGCTATATAATGGTTCCAAACCTCTAATTGGTCCAGAAAATACATTCACTTGATACCGAATGGATCCATCCTACGTGATTTCTATTCGACCGAATTCTAATATATTCTCATGATCATGATTCGATAATATTCTATTAACAACTCGATAATACTTTTACAATATAAACCATATAAAATATAACGACCGGACAAGCATGTAATCACCCCAAAAGCTTTATAGTAAAAAGGGGAAGGGTCATGTACACACCTCTATTATATTCTCCCGGATTCTGTAGTATATTTCTTAACGGTATATTCCAAGATATATTGTACCTATTATATTTTAATAACATTAGCACATGCAAAACTTATACATGTGATAACATCGGGGACAATCCTTTATTATAATACTTTGTTACTTTATACTTTTGTTAGATAAATAGTTGGTTGATAAATATTACTCGGTTTACTACTAATGTTTCCCCACACGTCTCACGTTAATAATAATAACTACTATTTTGCCTGCCGCGCGTTGCGGCGGCGCACGGCGGGTCGAATCGTCCAAAAAACACGCAAAGCGTAAAATACAATGCGCTACACCCTAAAACTAATTAACAAAAAAAAAAAGCTTAAGAATGTTAAAAATAATTAACACGGGTTTTCTTCCCGCTTTCGGTACGCTAGAGAGTCTCGTTTTCGAACCGTGCAGTAACATAACATGTAAAACATAATGCGCAACACAGCATGCGTAAATGACAATTATAAATATTGTAAAACACATTGGTAAACACGAAAACGGGAAAAACAACTAACGGGGGAGTCGGACGTCAAAATGGGTTGTTTTAACAGTAATCGAACTTTCGGAATAATTATTTAGTATAATAATGTTATTCATCAACTTTCGAAAGTTGGCGGATCATTGTAAATTAAAAAAACCATGACCGAATCAATTAACGCGATTTAAACGTTGTATCCATAACCTGTTAGAAAATATTTACTTGTATCTCTTAAGAGATCATGGTTTAGGCCATTCTTATTCATTAGCTGGCGTAGGCCATTGGGAGTGTTTATTACATTCTTCATTTGGTAAAACTTCCAACCACCACCTATTCCACCGACGAATTACCCACGTACAAAGTGGTCATCTTGCAATTAAAAGTCACAGATGATGCGCCTCAATCATTTCTATGTTTACAAATTTGTATCACGCGTGTTTGTTCCCGATTTAAAGGCTAATTGAACCAAATTTACTAAGACGTTCATGACCTCCCTAAACCATTTTCATGATTTTCATGGTCTTTAGGTCGCTCGGTTTAAGGCCCGACTGGTTGGTCCGCTGGTTCTTGGTTGCGACTATGGGGCTCGGGTCGATGTTAGAATCTGTGATGGTTCGACCTCTTGTTTTGGTTCGTTTTTGTTGTTGATCGTGTCAAGCAGCTGTTGTGTTCACCGGAAAACGCCTAATGGCTTCGTGTACTCCGGTCGTTTGCTTCGTGGTGGCAGTGGCAAGATCTTTTACGTCCGTTTGCAAGTGGATCCGAGTGAAGGGCACGGCTATAATTTGGTTTCAAAGCAAGGAGAACTGGAGAAGCCGGTCATTTCACCGAGTAAACAAAAGGGGGTGAAGGGTGAAGGGTGTACTTGAAATGCAAATTGACAAAAAGAGAAAGGACCAAATGAAGTTTTTCACCGACATTCACAAATAGGATATAGATAATAATAATAATAACAACTTAATAATAATAACATTCTAACCTCTTGGTGTAGAGGTAATGACTTCTGTGGAAAACCAGGAGGAGAAGGGTCGACCGGTGGCGGAAGATAATCGAACAGTGGTTCCTGGTTGGTTGGTATCTGGCCGGTGAGAATACCGATGACAGTCACCGGACTGGTGACTGTCCCAATCATCGTTTCAGTTAGATCGTTGGTTGATGATGGACCCGGTGAACAGAACCAGATACGAGCAATGGGTAGTCGGGTTTGTAATCAGTCGAAGGAGAGACTTGACGTGGTTTCGGGTTGTGAGTTACAGGTTGTGGGGTTGTAACCAGAAACGGACGAGAGGAAGTCGGTTGTCGGAGGAAAAGGTTTTTGGGTTTCAGTTGGATTGCCGGTAAGATATCCGGCCAGAAATTAACCGAGGAAGGTGACCGGAAGGTATCGGGTTCGGGTTACAGTTGGTGGTGAACGACGTGACTGGTCGGAGAAGGTAACCGGAAACGGGAGGGTCGATCAGGACTGCCCGGAACCCGGTCATGAACACAATCGGTAACGGTGAAGTGGTGGGAATCGTGATGGTTCTATTGTGATGCTGGTCAGAGGAGACGAATAGCCGGAGAAGATGACCGGCGCTTGGCTCCTTCTCGTAACCTTCTGTCTTTCCATCTCTCTCTCGTTTCTTTCTTTCTATCTCTCTCTCATCTTACTCTCTCTTATTCTCATGCGATGGACAGGAAGTGATGCAATTCTATCTATTCATATTATTATAAGTCAAGCTGTACAGGTTATGTGTGCCGCCAATGTGTGTATAAATAATACATAATTGGATGATGATTACAAGATGATAAGGCTTCGCCATATATGCATGAATGGTAATAATTAGATAATGATGATGAAGCTAAGGTTTGGACAGGTGATTCATGTATGTAGAGGATAGGAATGAATGATGGTGATCATTACATGATGATGCATGAGGTGTGAAGGTTGGTATTAAATGAAGGCAAGTGTCCATAAGATGTGTAGCCATGCGTGAGTTATAAGCTCTCCTTCATGAGCTGTTAGAATGAAATTTGGATAAGGATGATAGCAATAAGGTGGTGTGTGCATGAATGTATATGATAAAGATAAACTTGGACATGTGGGTTAGTATATCGAGTCATGCACTGGAAGGTACAATGTACGTAGAAAAGAAGCAAGGAAAGAGGCTCTGCGCTTGGGCCGGATAGTTCTAGTGGGCCGAGATGTTTAACGGGCTGAAGGGGTATTGGGCTTTTGCAAATGGAGTCCAATTGTTTTAGGCTAATATGTTTTGGTCTTCTATTGTCGGGTGGGCTCGATATATTGGGTCGATTCCATTGGGTCGGATTAGCTTAGTTATAATATTAGATAATTATGTTAATTAATCATAGATTATATATATAATTTCGGGTACTTAACAACGGGGTGTTACAATATCGGTTAACAGAAGGTAAAAAGCATGCAGAAAAGAACACGTCTTCATGAATAAGAGAGAAAACCAAGCTATAAAGTTTAACTGCTCATCAATGAATATGACCTCCAACTTATAGGCTGTCTTCCATTTCCTTATGACTCGAGCCTTCATGTACCACATGTCTTTGGCTAGATTCAGATCATGAATAAAAGTGGCATGGTTTTCTTCATTGTCCATTGACGTCGACACGGTTTTAAAGATATCTTTTAATATGAAAATTTTAAAATCTTTTTTTAGATTTACAAAATTGAAAGCTGATATTAGAAATGGCTGAATTGGTTATGTGCGTATATATAATGAGCTAATGAGGCACGTTTCCCTACGTTAATTTAAATTTTCCCTCTTAAAATTCAAACTTAGGGCCTAAACAGCTGCAGCATATGTGCCTAACATCTGCTGCTTAACGGCAGACCAGATGGTTGTGAACCGTTGTTGTCCTGGTGCTTTCACGTGGTCCACGTATTTTTTCTTAATATTTTAAGGTGATTACTGACGTCACTTTTTGCATCACGCAGGCATTGGTGGTCTATCTCTCCACTTGACACATCAGTTTTTTGACGTTACTCACGACTCTTCTATTATAGAAAGTATAGATATAGATAGATATAGATTGAACTCAATTCACTAACGTAACCAGATTATACCACATTAGTGATAACTCCCAAAAACAAGCATGCATTCTTTTAAGACTTGTTATACCAAAATCATAAAAATAAACACAAAAATATTTAAAAATAAATGCAAATTGCAGCTATCCCTTCTTTTAAAAAAAAAAACAAAAAAAAATTTAAAGGTGCAACTTTATTAACAGATGAACAAATTATTAGCTACCATAAATTAAAGTAGATACAACTTGCAAACAAGACATCATCAATTTCTTACCGTTTTCACTTTTTCCTATTTTCACCTTCTTCTCTCTCTCTCTCTCTAGGTTCGTTACTTCTATATCCTATGAGAGAGAAAAAACAACAAAAACAAAAACAGCTTTTGTATTTAGGATCCACACCATACCACCTAAGTTTCTGATCTGATCTGATCTAATCTAATCTGATCAGAAATGGCCACCGAAACAAAACATAATTTGGTTAAAACGAAACCCAGTAGCGGAATTCGAGATGGGTCTACACCAAAAACTAAATTCGATTCCTCTGTTATTAAGAACAGAGTTGTTGTTGGGAGCTCAACCGATTCCAAACATAAAGTTTCAACCTCCTCCTCCATCACAACTAATGTTTCTAAAACTGAGGTGAATTCCTTGTTTCTTTTGTACTTTTGTTGATTTTGTTATTTTATTAAAAAGGTGAATTGAGATATTGAAATGGATATTAGTTTAATTGTGTTTTGTGGATTTGATGAAGTTGCAATTTTAAATCTGATTTGTCGATCACCCGAATCGCCAATTTGATGAATTGATAATCTAATTGTCAGTTTGCAAATTTATAGGTAAAACTGATTATATGATTGTCTGATTGTAAAGAATGGTGATTTGTGTTGTAATAGGGACAATGAAAGCAGACATTCAAACAACCACCGTTTTAGTTTCGGTCTTAAACAGAATGTGTACATTGTTGCCTGTTTTAAATGTTTGTTTGTGGTCTAACTATGGATGGATGTTTGTTAAATGAGCTTGCTGGTTTTGATATTGAAGGCTAAAGGAAAGTCAGTTTTGAGCTCCTCGACGACTAAAACAAAAACAACAACGGTTAAGACAAGAGAAAAGAAAGTTTACTCTTTGCCTGGACAGAAGTTTGATGTTCCTGAAGAGGTATGCCAAATGTTCTTATGCTTTTTGTATTCGTTTATAAACCGAATCAGTTGTTGTGATTATAGCATTTTACCTTTGTCTTTTCTGTGTAATTTTATGATATGCAGCGAGAACCGCTAAGGATCTTCTACGAGTCTTTGTCGAAACAGATACCTTCTAGTGAAATGGCAGAGTTTTGGTGAGTTCTATTCTTTAATACTTACAACTATAACCATTTAATCTAGAGTTAATAATAATAATATGCATATGCATACTTTCTCTCTCATTCTATACAAAATATTCTGTTAAGCAAATTTTAGTACCTACTATTAGTAACACAACATTACCCATGTGGATAAAGTTTTTGGTGTCGCGGATGTCATGTAGACTTTTTTGGTGACGTTGAACACAACTTCGTCTACCTTATCCACTTCAAATACAAATTAATATCCTCTTATATAATACAAATTTTTTAACCATGTCAACATTTGTGAGCATTTGGAACGTCGCTTCATGAAATTGACTTGTTTAAAGGGCAAGAATGCAATTTTTCAATAACTCTTTACTAATTTGTATATTTTAAACAAGTTATGTGACTTCAATATACCAAAACTGGTTTGAGAGACTTTCTTACAACATGAGCAAGTATGTTGGTTTTTATACTTTTAAACCTATAATCTACAATCTTTCTGCAATTCTGCGTTTTGAACTGCGTCGTGTATAAGTCGCTGGAGCTATTGTAGCTGGGTCTGCAAAATATATGATTTTGAAATGGGATTCATAAACTAGACAGAAATGTTAGAATGAGAAGGGAGCTTGGATAGAAAGTATATCAATTATGGTTAATTTAAAGAACTATTATAATATATGGTGATCTATTTTATTTATACATCCATATAGGAGGCAGTAAACACTCGGTGTAAGTGCGAGTGTGTTATGGTGGACTCCTAAGTTAACCCGCTTCACACAGTTTCATTTATGTAGATTTTTAAGAATGCCTGCCTATATGACGCATTAGCTATAAAACGTAACATGATTTCCTTTGTTGCATGTGGATTGATGTGTAGGATGATGGAGCATGGCATGTTGTCACCCGAGAGGGCGAAAAGGGCATTTGAGAAAAAGAAGAGGAAGCAAAAGGAAATACGAGTAGGAACACCCGTCAAGTCTCCACCACCAAGTAGAGTGGAAAGTTCAAAGAGGCCACAACAGTTGTCATCACAAAGTAGAGGTGAAAGTTCAAAGCGGCCACAACCAGTTAACGTATCAAAGAATGGGGACGCGAAACCAATTAAACGAGTGTTAGACGATAGTGATGATGATGAAGATAATTTCACATTGAGCCACAAGAGAAGGAAAGGGTAGACCATTTGAATCAGTTCCTCCAAACACTTCTTTATAGATTGGTTAAACTTTGGAGCAAGAGAGGTAATTGTCATAGTAATAATATGTATGGATTAAAGGTATTAAAAGTTATTCATTTCAATGCTCAATAGTCCTCCGATATGAACGAGCTTGCTTAATGAATTTCAATCACAATTTAGAAGTGTTGGGTTCTTAAAGGCCACTTTATTTGAGATCTCAAGCGAGGGTGTAGGAAAAGGGTTAGGGCAGTCGCGGCACTAGTTTCAGTTGGCCCATTTAATTTAACTAGTGGTATCGATGGCCGCGCGATGCGCACCTTACACTTTTGTCATCAACGAAACACAAACCCGATCTCTTCCATTAAACACGCAACTCTTTCAACATAAACATAATAAAAAAAAAACATAACATAAATTCATGTAAGAAAAAGCCGAGAGAACATAGACGAAACCATCATTGTAATAAAAAAAATAAGTGTTGTTACAACTAAATCCATAAAAAACACAAAACGTATTGTTATAACTCAATCCATAAAAAACACAAAACATTATTTCTAATTAAATGCCTAACGCAATCAAATGACGTCTTCACGCATCACCTGACACAAACCAACACAAAGCAACCCTCGCTGCAATCATCATTGTTGTTCAAACCTGCATTAGCTAAGACGGATAAATGACTTAATTGGTTCAAAGTTTTGCAGAAGCATGGCTGTAAGGCGGATTGCAGGTTAAGACCTATCATTCAACGGCCTTGCCACGCCATCGTCATTAGTTGTCCAAAAGTATGTGTAACTCATCATAACCAAGTTAAAGAAGTAATAACTGCATGTCTTATATCAGTAAAGTAAACACATATTTGAACACCAAAATTCATGCAGCCCCAAAAAATGTAACAAAAATAAAGCAGATTTAGGAAAGACATGAAGAATGACTATTGACAAATTTGGCAAAGCCACGTTGGTGTCCATATCGTTGATTCATCACTCAGAGGTGTCAACGCAAGTCCTAACGTGGGAACCATTTCTAGAGCTAGATACAGGTGGTAACAAAATCAGTAATAATAGTAAACAACAGAACAAACACATAAAAAACGCAACAAATAAAGTGATGTAAACATGACACACATAATACACAATTGACAGACTTGGCGAAGCCGCGTTGGTGTCCAGATCGTTGATTCATCACTCAGAGGTGTCAACGCAAGTCCTAACGTGGCAGCCAGTTTGAAACTACATAATTACAAATAAGAGTTTATCATAGAAAACAGGTCGACTCTCTAAGGCTCAGAAAGGGTGATCAATTGTGGCTGCGACCAAACTATCGCCTCGCCATAACGACACAATCAACCCTTGTTTATCATCATCGCCTTAAGCCCTTTTTTTTCAAACTACAAAACTGCATAGGAAAACAGAGAATGAGTTTTAACAGAATGCGTGTGTTCTCAATTACCTTTAAGAACCAAATGCAAACTAATGCAAACATCAACCAACCATGCATCCATTAAAACATACTGACGTTTGAATAAAAATACCGAAAATGTATGAAGCTCACAAAACCCAGAAGAATGAAAGAATGAGTTATAACAGAATGCACGTGTCATGAAGTACCTTGAAGAACAGAAAGAAAAAAACCAGCACAGCAGCATCGAAGGTTCTTTGGCAGAGAAAGATGAAGTTTATTATTCTATAATTACTCAATAATTATAATTATGTATTAAAAGGCGTTGTAAACGTGGCCAGGAACACACCACAGACAGAGACGTGTAAAGCAGTACGAAGATTATTATTTGGAAAAAAAATTGACCCCCAAAGAATCGAGCCCGGGTCGACTGCATTTGAAACAGCGACTTGAACTGTAACTTTAGTTTTCTGCCCTTTATCACGTTTTATATAACATTGTTTCTAATAATCATTGAGTATTGTGCTTTGGTTCAATGGCTTGTGGTCATCTTTTACACGCCAAACAATGGAACTCGGGTTCACTGAATTTTAAAACCTTTGACTTTAATGACCTTTATGTAAAGCATTATAAAATCCAGCAGACCAAAGTTACTGTTAAGATCGCTGGCCTATTAGGCCTCAAAACCATCACTGACTCAACAAACGCATCATAGCCACACTTATTTTTTGAAACATATATAAGGCCCAGGGAAGGGCAGTTAATGTCACACCCCGAATTTCCCTGTAGGTTGATCTCTTAATACTATGCAGTGGAATATATACTTCTAAGACTCTTTGAATTCCAAACGCCATTTCTAAATCTCTTAGGTTTCAAGTTCCAAGATGTTTGCCTATTCCAACCATGTCATTGCCAAAATCTAAACCTGAAAGACATACTTAAAAAGGTCAACATAAAGTTGGTGAGTTCATGGTTTTATATTTGTACTTTGTAAACCCATGTTCAATAACGTGATTTCTTCCCATGAATCACCCAACCTGAACCATCCTGTTCAATAATGGGATTTCTTCCCCATAGTATAGAATATATCTAAAAGCAGAAGTAGTAAAACAAAAATGTTCGATGCCAACATGTTTTTATAAAATAAAAAGCGATTGTCGCATTTACAGGTTTTAAAGCAATTACGCATATTTCTTAGCTTTTAAAAACAAAAGGCGTATGATTTCCGTATTACTAGAATAGAACCATGTAGACTAGCTAGGTCTCACAAGTATATGATGTATCCTAAGGCTCCTAATCAATCCATAACTTTGTTCCCGTGGTGTCCTCTCTGTGAGAGGAACTTTTTGGAGTTTATGTTCATTCTTTCAATTAGATCCCAAAAAGAAAAGAAAATGCCTTGATCATGAAAACGGGGGTGTCAACCCAATAGTACTACAACATAAACAACGGCCTTTTCCGAAGGCTAATGATTAAGATGTGCTGGGAGTGTGAGTGGCAACCCGTCGGTTGACACTGGTGTCACGAAAGAATCGTAGCCACCGGTGCACAAACCAAAGGGCATCATATATTCTATATTTCTAGTTTATTCATCATACACGCTTGTTAATCTCCCCGATGGTTAAGATGTCTGAAAAACATTTAAATGAAAAGGGGCCGAGAAACACATACAATACCATTTATCTCCTTTTATACCAAATCTGTATAATCCAATACAAATTATCCCCTTTTATACCAATCTGTATAATCCAGTCTTTGATACGTTTTATAGTAAATAGGTTTTCATAAAACAAGTATGTCTCCCCCCCCCCAAAAAAACAGTTATAAAACAGTAAAAAGTGGGGTCATGAACTCAACTGGATATTCTTGCTTAGTTAGCTATCAGCTTGAATCCTTAATCACTCCTTTGTGTCCTAATTACCAGCAAATACACCTTAAAATCTAACACGAAAAGCCTATTATCCATCTATCTAGATTCGTATGTACGAATCCGAGTCTAGAAAGTGGTGTGACTCAACGAACCAATCACGACTTATTTTAGTTTAGGTGTTAACATACGACGTAGTACTCAAATTGCGCACTTATTACCACTCGTGTGTAACCTACGTTGGACTAGTGCTACGAAACGTATAGCTCATTTTTAATCATAGAATCAGATCAATATATTTGTTTTGTACATCTATTTCTAGGAAAGTATACTGTGCAATATACATAAGAAGTTATAAAAACATCAATCAATATTGCACTCGTTGTGCTCTGGATTTTATAAAATTTCGGCAGAGTTTCCTCTGTTTTTATACAATCTAGGTGTCACACCCCGACTTTTCCCCTCGTCGGTTGTGACGTTTGGTTCCCTTGCCAACGCAGCGGAAAGATGCATCTAAGACTATGGTTCCCTGAACGCCAATTCTAACCCTCTAGGATCCCCGGTCCCAACTGCCACCTACTCCAACCGTGCCGTTACCATAGTTTAAACCTGAAAGACATACTTAAAAAGTCAACATAAAGCTGGTGAGTTCATAAGTTTAACAAAAACGTTTCCAAAGGTTACCAAATGTTACCAAAGTGTTCCAAGTTCAAACCCGTCAATACTATGAAATGTTCAAACCAAAGTACGCTAGCTAGGCGTATGTTTTGTTACCACTATGATTGAAAAACCATTACTAGATTGTTACCAATTGGTCAGCCCGAGTGTGTTCAACAATGTTTCCAATGTTACCAGTTCGAGACAATATGCACCCGCCCGGCCCTCCAAGCCGTCGAGTGGGGTCTGTCAAACCCAATAGATCTATCCACATTTCCCCCGTTGTGCATCCCCGCACATTCATGGTTTCCCCGGGGACTTTAAAAGATCGTATAGTAACCCGTAATAACCCATAGTATGACAATAGTTCCCAAAACATAGTTCAACGCATGTTTTCTCCCCAAAAGTAAAACCAAAGAAAGTGGGGCCGTGAACTCACGCAGCCCGTTTATTTTTCAAAACTTGTTTCGTTTTAAATTCCTCAAGTTTGCATAAAAGAAGTATGTCTTTCCCCCGAAAACCTTTACAAAAACAGTAAAAAGTGGGGTTATGAACTCACCTTAATGTCCATGCTAAGCTAGCAAACAAAGCCTGAAACGTCGACCAACTTCCTCGTACCCTAATTACTAACAAAGGACACCTTAACAGTCTATCACACATAAGCCTAGCTTAATAACCGCTTAAAAGATAGTCTACCCGACTACGTAGACTCGTGTGTACCAACACGAGTCTCAAAACGTTTCAACTCGACGAACCGATCATGACTTGTCTAAATTCACGAGTTACATACAACATAGTACCCAAGTTCCACACTTGTCACTATTTGTGTGTAAACCTTGTTGGACTAATACCCCGAAACGTATATTTATCCTGAATCGTAGCTCGTCTCGTAAATCATAAAAATGTATTCGTTTTGTGTAATTATATCTTAGAAGATACCCTTTAAGGAAAAATACAAATCTAGTTATTAAAATCAATTAATACATTTGTTACTTTTTCCCAAATGTTGTTTTAGAATCCTCTTTATTGTTACAGATAGTTAATCTTTGAAAACATTTCGATTTTGTATATAATACACTTGTCCAAAACACTTAAGGGAATTTATTTATAGAAATAAATAGCAGTTCGTTACGTTTTGATTTTATAAAAATTTGGGCAGAGTTTCCTCTGTTTTTGCACAAACCAGACAACACCCGTTGTCTATAATTTTCCTTCAAATCAACCTTCAAACACAATTCATCAAGTCCTTTTATCCACAAGGTCCGATTCACGAGACTATACGTTTCGTCACCTATGTATACTAATATATATATATATATATATATATATATATATATATATATATAACAAGGGAGTGGATAATATGGAAACCTCAAATAATGGAAAAACCCTGGAAACTCTATTAGGACCATTGATCATGTTTGATCAATGGCCCTTGTTTAATCCTATATTATAATATAAAGCTTGAGGGATTATGTGGTTATAAATGAGAGCAAGGGTAATAGTGTCATTAACCATTTCATTGTCTGTATAACTGACATGCAAGTCCTGTCATCTCTCTCTCTCTCTTCTGTCTTCAAAACAAATTCAAATAATCACTCACCCCCTCAACGATCCACTCCCTCTCTCTATTAAACCAGTTTCTTCAACCCTTTCACAAACCCAAAAAATCCAGAAGCAACAAAGGAAGATGTAAACGAAAGATTTTAGATGAAACAGGATTAATTGATCATACAAGTAACAAAACCAGGAGCGGAAACCCTAGTTCTGAACAAACTGATAAAACTCGGATCAAAACACAGTAAACATCATTTTCAAAGCTTTTTCATAGATTAACATTCATAAAAACTTGTTACAATATGCCTCCTAGTTAATCTATTCAGTACACACACTTTCTCAATTACACCTAGAACCTGACACAAACACACACTTCAACTAAAACTCTCTATAACTCAAAAACACACAAATTCTATTTATAATGTCTGCACATTCGCCCAGTATAGATGGTCGAATGTGGACTTCTTCCACATTCGCCCACACTAGGGTACGAATGTGTGTCTTCTGATCAGGTTCCATCTACCTTCGCCCCAAAGCTTCTACCTTCGCCCACTATTCTCTACATTCGCCCACTTCTGTTCCACTTTCAATCCATCAGCAACTTTTAACACATGTTAACTTTGTAGATCCAATCACTAGTCGCACTTCGTGCATCTACAAACTCCCCCTCGACTATTGATTGGATCGTTTTCTGTCTTCATCCATTGCCTTTTTCAACAAGTAAATTCTGAGCTGTTTCTTTTGCTCTTTAGTCATTTCAGGCTCCAACTTTCTTTTCACTGGTTTCGACACATTAGCCATCTTCACCATTTTACCAAGCTTAGCATCCAAGTTACTCCCTGAGTTTATGTCATAAGCAAAACAAACTCCTACAACTTGAGTATACTTCTTTGCATGTTCAGCATCGTTAGGCTCATGATGAATCGGATTGTAGAAAAGCATGATGATGTCTTCGAAGGTACAGTTTATCAACCACATAGGATCAAATACATGAACATGCTTGTATTTGTCCTTCCCATCTCTCAAAACAATCACGGCTTCAGCCTTTCTCCAATCGTAGTACCAAAATATAAAGTCAGCACTGAAATGTCGTGGCATAGGCATCAAAGGTATCTTTCTCATTACTTCAGGTGCTTTGTAGATCAAAGTTACCCTCTTCAACTTGGTTTTAGGATCAATATCCCTGTGAACTTTTCTTCTGGGATATTGAGGCTTAAACCTGTTCCACTTTGTTCTACTCTCCCAAACTAGCTTATCAGCACACCAACCGACATGTGTATTATGCACTGAAGCACCAGACATTGGGAATCTGCAAAGATCTCTGATCGCCCAATACGGTAGAGTTAGCAAATCAATGAATCTGTAGAAGTACAGAATTCCTGATTCCCATTTGGCAGCTAAACACTTCAGTCTACTCAAATAAGTCCACCCGAGAGCTCTGCCTTTGAACTTAGCATTGTGAAATCTATAGAAACTTCCTTGAGCTTCAGGCTTTGGTCGGTTCTCATCCATCTCCTTCAACTTCTGCAAATATGTCTTCAATTCATCAGATTGACTTGAAGATTGTTGCTTATCAGCTCCAAACACCTTCTCAACAAACTCTTCACTCCTTTTCTTGGCTTTCTTCTTTGCTGAAGTATTTGGAATCTCTGTGAAGTCAGGAAATATCACATTTTCATCATTTTGTCTGAAGTATTGTGGATATTCCTCATGTGTAATATCTTCAATCTCCACTTCATCCATTTCTGGAGTATTCTTATCATCTGAGTGATTTCCAATATCCTTTTCAGGAATATTTGGAATCGACTCATCCATCACAAACTCCTCAAATGATTTCCCTACTCTCTGTGCAAGACCATCAAGAATTTCTTTAGCCACAGTAGCAGGTACTTCACCCTCTTCTAAATCAGGATCGTTATACTCCAGTTCATATCTCATGTCATCAGTCTGGAAAATTTCAGCAAAACGACCTGTGAACTCTATCGTCCATTCTCTTTTCTCTAACATATCTCTGTAAACTTTCTTCGCATCATCACTTAGAGATCTCACCTTTTCGTTCCAAAAGATACTTTCATCTGAATCTACATTCTCACCTTTCTTCTTTTTGAAACTAGATTCTCCAGCATCCTTCTTCGGTGTTCTCTTCTCAAAAGTAAACTTAGAAGTGTCATCTCCCCCTTCATCATCATCACTATCACTACTATCATCATCTTTCTGACTCCCAGACCCCTCAGCATCATCATCATCATCTTTATCGCTTTTCTTACTATCCTCATCATCACTTTTCTCAGACTCATCATCTTCCTCATCATCATCTTTTTCTTTCTCAGAATCAGAAGGCTCAAAGTCTACTTGTTCTTCTTCTTTTTCCTTATCTTCTTCACCTTCTTTCAACTTGGGTGCTTCATTATACAAACTTTCTAACAAATCACTAAGGCGTTTGTTTTCAGCCTTTAGTTCTTTGTTATCCTCTTTGATCACCTTAATCATACTCTTGTTCTTTGAACATTTACCCTCAAGCTTCTTATTTTTAGCTTCCAGTTTCTTTACTTTTTGTTCAATTTCATCTTGATTAGACTTTGAAGCAACCACTATCTGAAGCATTTTCTCCTCATTCTGCTTAAACTTAGCAATCTCTGCTTGTTGAGCTACAATCATTTTCATCATCTCATCCTGTTAGGATCTGAGTATTGGATTGTTTTGATTAATGATGTAATATGAATGAAGTATAAATGGAAAGTGCAGCGGAATAAGGAATAATCAAAACATGGAGAATAATTGTTATCAATCGAAAGCTTTCATTAAAGTTGAAAGATTACAAAGGTACAATTATCACTCCCCCTCAGCCTGATCACTCAGAGTTTGTTTGTCTTAGAGAGAATGACGAGTGACCAATAGAACAGTACAAGTACTGTTCTATTTATAGACAAGTACAAACCTCTGATGATCACATAGCTGACGTCACCTAGAAAGCGACCCCTAACTGACTAACAAACTACAACATCTGATAAACAATAAACTACTGTTACATTGAAACTACTGAAGGGAAACTCTGTTAAGCTATAAACTCTGATGTCTTCTTAACATCTGTTGAACCAAAGTGCTGTTGGTTCAACAGACCTTTGTTCTTCAGATCTTGATCAGTACTTGTTCTTTATCAGACTTTTGCTCTTCAGACTTTCTTCATCAGACCTTTCATCAGCAGCAGTTGTCTTGTATCAGTTGTTTAAGCATCAGCAGTTTGGAGTCAGCAGTTCTTTGGAGGAAGCTTTCTTGTAAACTCTGTTATTTATTCTTGATCAACACTTAGTATATTTTGGCTTTCAATCATCTGTTCTTCTCCAGGTCAGCAGACCCAACAATCTCCCCCTAGAACAGATGATGCCAAAACTCTGCTTTATTCTTGATCTTTATTCCTCATCAGACTTTCTCTAATTTGCCCTTTTAGTTGCAATTCAAAGTGCAGAGAGAAGAGGTCTTCAGCATCTCTATCCAGTGTCAAGTTTAGAAGTGACTGGAGATCTTCAGCACTTAGGCCAGGTGCCTCATCCATGCTCAACTTCTGAACACTACCATCTGATCTGAGCAATGTCAATTCATGGGTCTCTTTATCAGACTTCCATTTTAGAATTTTAGAATCAGAGGAGTGACTGGGATGCATCTTTATTTTGGATGAGTTTGGTGATGGTGGCCTTCCAATGAGTTCTCTGAGCCTGTCTGACACAGGATCAGAAAAAGATCTGATTTGGTTCAAGATCCCCTCTTTCACATAAGTATTAGTGAACTTCCTTGTGTCTTCTTCAGACATTTCCTTCTGCTTCTTGTATTGCCTTTGAGCAGCAATAGATAGATCAGAGGTTGCAAGCAAGCTATCTAATGTGAAGGCCTGAGAGGGTTTCTTGGGAGCATCATCATACACTGGTTTTCTTGGAAGATCAGGATTGGTCTTTCTTTCTTGTTCAAGCTTTTTATATGTCTCAATTAGCCTGATTTCTGACCATCTGGCAACAGATTTCATCTCTCCATACTTAGCTGCTACAAGCTCTTGTCTCATTCTTCTGAATTTCAGGGCTCTAGCTTCATCTCTCCCCTTTTTGAAATCAGGGGCAGAGACCTTAGCAGGAGGATTCTTGGCCATGTTCTCTATTCTGATTAGTTCTTCTCTTAGAGCATGTGTGGTCCAGCCTGTAAATTGATTCTTTGTTGCTTTATAAGGCTTGGATGCCAAGATCTGTTCCAGCAGTGAATCCCTTACTTCCATCTCCAAGTGTCTGCTGAGAGGCATGGTTGACATGGAGTTGCTCAGGGTCTTAGCATAATCTTCAATCCTTCTGAGTTTGCTAAGCTCTGCTGAATGGATGCCCTGAGCAGTCCTGTCATCCTTCCCTTTGCACTTCTCTTTGATGACAGCATCAGCCTGTTCACCCTTGTATTTGAGATATGTGTCTAGATTAGGTGGAACAGGGAAGCCTTTAAGAGAAGGGAAGGATCTTTCTGATGGCTGATCAGTATTATAGAAGGATTGAAGTTCCCCCTTGATTAAATCCAACTCAAGGGGATACTTCTCAGCCAATGGGGTGATGGTTGGTGGTGGTCTGTGTGATCTGAATTGGTCAGTGTGTGGTGAGTAAGATGAGAGTGGAATGGCATTGACTGGTGTGGATGTGATTGGGGTGTTAGGTGGTGTGTTTTGAATGTTTTCATCTTGTATAACAAAGGTGGATTTCCTTTTTCTGCTATACAAGATTTTGGGTGAGGATGAGGATGTAGCAGTGGATTGAGAAACATCTGTTGGTCCTTTTGTGGAACCAGCAGTTGTTTGGGTTTTAGGTTGTGATGAAGTAGGTTTGGGAGTTGGTTGAGTTGTGGTTGGTTTAGTGACTGGTTTGGGTTGTGCAGATGTTTTAGCAGTGGTTTTAGGTTCAGTTGTTTTAGGTGCAGTGGTTTGGGTAACAGAGGTTGTGGTGGCAGTGGTTTGTGGAGCAGTGGTTGTGGTAACAGGTGTTTGTACAACAGGAGTTTCAGCAGTTAATTTGGAAGGTGGTTTTCTAGTGTGTTTGGCTGGCATTTTCCTTCTCTTTGAAGTGCCCACATCTTCCACTTCCTGTTGCTGTTCCTTTTTCAGTTGTACCAACCTCTCTGCCTTTACCTCCAATGTGTCAGCCCTTTTCATTTTGTCTTCAGCAGCCTTTTCAGCTCTTTCATTAGCTGAAGTGTCAACTTCTTTTGCCTTTGATGCTGGAGCTGGTTCAGAGACAGGGAACTGAACATTTGGTTGTTGTGTTTGTGGAGCTGATTTGGGTGACCCTGGTTTGTCAGCAGTTGGCTTCTTCCCTTTTTGTGTTTTTAGTTTTGGTAGCCTATCTCTGCCACTCTCCCCCTTTTTGGCATCATCAGCAGTGAATTCATCATCATCTTCATCTCTGAGAATTGTGGTAGGGGCAGAGCCAGTGGTCTTCAGCAAGTGGTCTTTGATCACCTTGATATCAGCCTTTGTATCATTGAATCTGGCATCAACCATGTTTCTGATCACAGTCATGTAGGTTTCTTGTGTCTGATCTGCTAATTTTCGATGAGCTATGATGATGGGGGAAACAGATTTCCATAGCTCATTAGCAACATCAGCAGTTGATGGTTGACTCTTTGTAAAGTTTTTCAATGTTTCCAAAATTGACTTGACATCAGATTTGATGTCAGCAACAGAGGATTCAAGGTTTTGAACTTTAACCGTCAATTCTTGTAATTTTGACTCATCACCTAAATTAATAGGATCATCTGAGTCCCTACCAGTGGTAGTTTTAGCTGGTTCAGTCCTAGGAGGTGAGTCCATGGAGAAAGAACCTGCTGCCCCTTGGTCTTGGTTCTGGGGACTTCCAACTGTTTTTGGAGACACAATTGTGTCTTCAGCAGTTGTTGCCTTCAAGGAAGTCTTAGCAATGTAACCACTGTCCTGCTGTGAGACAATGGTCTCAACAGCAGTAGTGGCTGCTTCTCTTGAAACCTCATCAGAAGTAACATGTACTTCTGGGAGTATAACCTCCTCATCTGTTTGTGGGATGGCTGATTGATTTTCCTCAGTCCCAGTCACTGGTAGTGGCATACTCTCAGTGATAGGTGATTGAGAGGAACTGGGGTTGTCCTGAGTTTTATCAATAGCCTCAAACAGGGGTTGCATTGTTGGTGGGACATGTGGTGGTGATGTAGGTGGAGTAACAAGCTGATTAGCCCTGGGAGATGGGCTTGTAAACATATGATCAAGTGACTCATATGCCTCAGTTTGAGGTTCCCTTTGGCTTACAACAAGTTCCTTTTGTGAGGAATCTTGAGGAGTTTGCTTGGGTTGAGATATCTCCAACTGTTGTGAGGAAGTAGCAACAGTGGTTTCATGTTGCTTTGGTGATGCAACAGGGTTAGCTTCTGGTATCTCATCTTCCAGAAGTCCCTTTTTGGTTTTGGTGGTTGTTTTGGTGGATGGACGTTTTCTTTTGGTGGCTGGTGTGGGTTTCACAGCACTGGATGAAGTGCCATGATCACCAGGAGCAGTGGGCTCACCAACAGAGGTTTCAACAACAGTTGTTGTCTTTGTCCTCTTTGGTTGTGTTTTGGAAACTTTTTGAACTTTTTGTGCTTTTTCTTGGGTTGAAGAACCCAGCATTCTAGTAAAAGTTTCATCAGTTAAACTTTTCATTTTAAATGACTCTCCCTTTTGAAAATCCTTTTCAGGTAAAAGCTTTTGTAGAATTACACTTAGAATTCTAGGGTAGAGCAGAAAAGCATTGTTTGAGCCAGATTTTATGGCTTTCACATTTGATACCAAGTCTGAAAACAATCCCTGAGATAGATTGAAGTCAGAGTCTGACAACATAGCATATCCCAAGTATTGTATCCTCAATGGGATTTCATTGAAGGATGTAGTCTTGGCAGAGGCACAGAGGAGGAGGGTATGGAAGAAAAATTTCATGACTGGTGGGAAAAACTTTTTATATAGTGTAGAACCAGTCATTTGAGCATCATACCCCCTCTCTTGAAACTCAGTGTGAAGCTCTGTTTTTGGAAAAGTTTCCATACCTGACAAGTCGTTCAATGAGAAGGTAGTGGAGATGATCTCAGGTGTTATGGCGATACTGGTGGCTCCAATTTTTGAAATTATGGACGTAGGCTTTTTGTCTTGGTATAAAACCTCAGCAGTTGCCCAAAATTCTTGGAGTGTTTCTAGGTGAATGGGGGCATCAGCAACAAGAATATTTTTATATTTCGAGTTATTGATGATGTCAATGGTGGAATGAAATGGTGTGTTGTCTTCGGTTTTAACCAAATATGGAAGGAAATTGTGAGTGGCTTTTGTTTGAAGTTCCATTTGAATGGATGTTGATTATGAAAGTAATAATCTTTGATTGAGGGTTATGAGGAAGACGAAAGCGGTTTTTAGTATTTTGAATACAATGAGACAGTAAAACTGCTGTTGGGGGAAAGAACAGGGTTTTATAGGCTCTGGTGAAACCGCTGATGTGGCAAACATCTGTTTTTGAGAACAGACGTGGCAAACATCTGATGGTTGAAACATCTGGTGGCAGACAGCTGTTTTGTTAAACCTCTGTTGCCAACCTCTGTTGTTTAACCAAAAGACTGATGAAAACAGTTGTTTTATCTGATCAGATGTTTGAAACAGATTTTTCAACCAACAGTGGTTGTTTTACCTGATCAGATGTTTGAGACAGATTTTTCAACTGACAGTGGTTTTAATAAAACAGTGGTTGTTTTATCTGAATCAGTGGTTTTAAAACAGATTTTTCAACCAAAGTGTTATTTTAGCATAATTTGATTTTCTGAAAACATTTTAATGTTTTATTGAAAACATTTTTGTTGTTTTTAATCCATGTTTAACATTCCAATTCGAGAGATCAGATTTGTGAAGGTAGATGTGTCTAAAGCTTTTGTCAGCACATCTGCCAACTGATCCTCTGTTGGAACATGGTGCAGAGAAATCAAACCTTTTTCATAGCTATCCCTGACAAAATGATGTCTGATATCTATGTGCTTGGTGGTTGAATGTGAGACTGGATTTTTGATGATATTTTCAGCAGCTTGGCTATCCAACATGAGTGGAGTCCTAAGTGCTGTTACCCCAAAGTCCAGTAGTTGATTTTGAAGCCACATAAGTTGGGCTGTACAGCTTGCAGCAGCAATGTATTCAGCTTCAGCAGTAGATGTTGAAACAGCTGCTTGCTTTTTGCTTTGCCAAGAAACTAAGGCATTCCCTAGAAACTGGCACCCTCCTGATGTGGACTTCCTTGTGGTATGGCAGCCAGCAAAATCACTATCTGAATAACCTGAAAGCTCAATGTTTCCATTAGCAGGATACCAGATACCAAGTGTGGGAGCACCTTTTAGGTATCTGAAGATCCTTTTCACAGCAATAAGGTTAGACTTTCTAGGAGAAGCCTGAGATCTAGCACACACACAGGTTGCAAACATAATGTCTGGCCTGGATGCTGTTAAGTACAATAAAGACCCAATCATGCATCTATAATGTGTCTGATCAACAAGTTCATCCTTTTCATCATCAGTGAGTGGCTTGACAGTGCTCATGGGTGTACTACATGGCTTACAATCATTCATCTCAAATTTTGTTAACAAGTTTTTCACATACTTGTTTTGATGAATGAAAGTACCATTTTGCAGTTGCTTTACTTGGAGACCAAGAAAGCACTGAAGTTCACCCATAGCACTCATTTCAAACTCTGCTGTCATGAGTTCTCTAAACTCCTCACACATTTTATTACATGTGGATCCAAAAATGATGTCATCCACATATATTTGAACAATCATTAAGTCTTTTCCTTTCCATTTTAAAAACAAGGTTTTGTCAATTTTACCTCTAGTGAAACCAATGGATAAGAGAAAAGTAGAGAGAGTTTCATACCAGGCTCTAGGTGCTTGTTTGAGTCCATACAATGCTTTGTTAAGCTTGTAGACATGATCAGGATGGAATGTGTCTTCAAAACCAGGTGGTTGACATACATAGACCTCCTCCTGAATTTTGCCATATAGGAAGGCACACTTGATGTCCATCTGAAACACCTTGATGTTGTGGTTGACAGCAAAGGCTAAGAAGAGTCTGATTGCCTCTAGCCTTGCTACAGGGGCAAAGGTTTCATCATAGTCAATCCCCTCTTCCTGTCTGAAGCCTTGAACCACTAGCCTGGCTTTGTTCTTGACAACTATACCCCTTTCATCAGTTTTGTTTTTGAAGACCCACTTTGTGCCAATAGGATAGGCATCCTTAGGCAGTGGTACAAGTTCCCATACTTGTTGTCTTTTAAACTGAAGGAGTTCTTCTTGCATGGCTTCCACCCAACTGTTATCTTTTAGTGCCTCTTGGTACTTGACAGGTTGTGTAAGGGATAGAAAACCTGCAAAAAGACAGATGTTTGAAGATTGGCTCCTTGTGAGCACACCTTCTCTGATGTTGCCAATGATTTGATCTGGTGGATGAGCTCTTAGGTAGATTAAATCTCCCTGATATGGTATGATGGCATTTTGTGGTGAAGGACAGAGGTTTGGAGACTCTGTTGACATAACATCTGTTGACACTTCTGAAGAGGCAACAGATGTTTGAAATGGAGGTGGAGGAATGGGTCCAAGTGGTGTAAAATTGGACTGACTTTTGTCAACAGATGATTGACTCTTGTCAACAGATGATTGAACAGTGGATTGGCTGGGTGAATCAGTGGATTGAAGATAAGACTGGCCAACAGTGGCTGACTCAGCTGTGACAGAGTTTTGACAGTTGTTTTGAACCACTGCTTCCTCTGATACATGATAGACATTGTAGTGGTCTGGAACCACAACATCTATTCTGTAATCTTGTTGTGAAGATTGTGGGGTACCTGCAGGGTTAGTTTTGACAGTAATATCTTCAAATTTGAATTTATCTAAATCAAACAACTCAGCAGGGTTTGCTGGGATTTTTAAAGAAGAAAGTTCATTGAACTTTACATTCAGAGTTTCTTCTATTGTTTTAGTCCTTGTGTTAAACACTTTATAGGCCTTTGCAATAGAAGAATACCCCAGAAAATATCCACAATCCACTTTGGCTGCAAATTTTGAAATGGAGTCTTTAAGATTTAAGATGAAACATGGACAGCCAAAGATTTTGAAAAATGAAATCAGTGGTTTGATTTTAAACAGAATTTCATAAGCAGTCTTTTGATGTCTAGGGTTGATTAAAACTCTGTTTTGAACATAACAAGCAGTGTTTACAGCTTCTGCCCAAAATGACAGAGGTAAACCAGAATCTGCTAGCATTGTTCTTGCAGCCTCAATGAGAGTCCTGTTCTTCCTTTCAACCACCCCATTCTGTTCTGGTGTTCTTGGGATGCTGTACTGCCTTACAATCCCTTTTGACACACAGAAATCATCTAACTCCTTATTTTTAAACTCTGTTCCATTGTCACTCCTAAAGACTTTTACTGGCAAGTCATATTGTTTTTCAACTTTGGTAACAAAGTCCTTCAAGATACCTGCAGTCTCATCTTTAGAGTGTAAAAAGTAAGTCCATGTAAACCTAGAAAAATCATCAACTATGACAAGACAAAATCTTTTCCTTCTTAGACTCATGATTTTTACAGGGCCAAACAAGTCCATGTGCAACATTTGTAGACATTGACTGGTTTTGGACTCATCAATGGATTTGTAAGAGCTTTTATGTTGTTTGCCTTTTAAACAGGAAACACAATGCTCATCACATTTGAATTCTTTTGATGGTAAACCTCTGACAAGGTTTTGTTTGGAGAGTGAGTTGATAGTTTGAAGGTTGGTGTGACCAAGTCTCCTATGCCACAATTCTGTCTCTTTTGTAGAGGCAGCTGAGAACAGACAGACATTTGCAGTAGGATTATCCTTCAACATATCAACCACATACACATTGCCACTTCTGTGAGCAACAAGTTGTGCTTTGCTCTCAGCAATGATGGTGTTAATCTTTTCAACAGCCTCTGGGCCAACAATCTTACATGTTTGCTTAGTGAAGAATGACCCAAAGCCTTTGTCACTCATTTGTGATACACTAAGTAGATTAAATTTTAGATTGTCTATTAGATTAACATTTTCAAACTTAAGTCTCCCTGCTTTGACAGTACCAGAACCCAACACTTTACCTTTAGAATCATTACCAAAGGATATATCACCCCCTCCATGAGCAAGAAAGTCCAGAAGAAGGGCTCTACATCCAGTCATGTGCCTGGAGCCTCCACTATCTACATACCATAAACTGTCTAAACAAGCAGAAGCTCCCTGCACATCAGTAAGGATTTTAGTTTTGGTGAGTGTCCAAAGCCAAATTGGCTTTGGATGGGTCCTTAGCTGTCTCAGCCTTAAGTTGAGAAGAATGATCAGTGGTTTGGACTAGCTTTTGAACTAGATTCAACAGCTGCATTTGACCATTTGCCAGTGCTTGTATGTCAACACTTGGTCCAGCAGAGGTTTGATCATTTCCTATCAGTTGATGAAAACCATGAGGATGTCTGTTCACTTTTGGTTTTGAAGGCCTCTTGGGCTCATCATAAACATGTGGCAGACGATGACAAGTGGGTTGTCCATATCCTCTTGGTAATCTGTTAACAGGTGGAGCATCTGTTACCTGAACCTCTCTGGGAGCAGAGTTTTTGTTCAGACTTTGGGTAACAGATGTTTGGACAGATTCAAAAGTCTGTTTGGATTTTCCTTTTGAAGTACTCATCACTTGACTCTCCAGAGTTTTAGCTTTATACTCTTTTATCTTTTCATCAAAATTTTTGAGATATAAGCACTCTTTTGTTTTGTGATTCCTTTTCTTGCAGATTGCACATTCTTTAGATTTTGAATCATTTAAACTTGTTGTTTTGTTGATGTCATATGCTTTTAGAAGAAAACAGTTTTTGGTGACATGGTTCTTCTTTTCACAAAAATCACAAAACAAGTTGTTCTTTGCTTTCCCTTTTTCTTTCTTCTTTTCAACAGATGTTTCATCATCTGTTGGAAGACTTACTAGAGGGATAACCTTGGCTTGTGGTGCCATTTTGCCATCAGAGGTTTTGAAGGTCATTGGTTTGAAATTTTCAAGGACTTCACACTCATCTGACCATGTTGGTTTGAATTGATATTTCTCAATTTCATCAAATGAGGGTGTACCTTCCAACTTTTCAAGAATGATTTTCTTGCCATTGGGTTCAGTAACCTTGATTTCTTGACCTTTTGAGTTTGTAGGGATGACCTCAACCAACTGTGGTTCCTTTTTGTCAGTGGTTTGTGAAACTTGATCAGTGGTTTTAAAACCAAACCCAAATTTCACATGACTTTTAGATTGTTGGTTGACAATCATCTCAAAACCCTTTGATGATTCCACCCATTTCTGACATTCAACTTGGGTGGACTCAAGCTCCTTCTTACAACTATGATATTTTGTTATCATAGTCTGAAGCTGGTCTTTGGTTATGCTTGCTTCATGTTTTAGACTACTGATTTCAGACTCTTTTTCAGATATTTTTGATTTTAACTCTTTTGTTAATTTTTCAACCTGAATTTCTGAATCCAAAATTTTCTTTCTAAAGTTTTCATTCACCTCTTTTATCTTAGCAAATGCTACAATACATTTGTCTGAGCACAAGTCATTTAAGATTTGAGGAGATACCTTAGCAGCAGCCATCAAGGCACAGTTACACTGGCAGTCACAGTCATCACTACTCCAGGGGTCTGATAGATTCACAACCTCCACTTCAGATTCTTCAGCTGAAACAATCTCACCAACAACACCATCAGTTACATTTTCAGACATAGACACCACTTCCTCAGAATCAGTCTCTTCAACAATTGTTTCTAGTGCCATAAAACAAAAATCCTTTTCAGTGTTGGCAACTAGGGCAATGTTGTCATCTGTTATCTCATCTGGTAGACTGCTCCAATCAACAAAGCCTTGAGTAAAGAAACTCTGTTGACCTGGTTGACTGGTCTCTGCAGGAGCAGAGGGTGGAGTAACAGTCATTGGCACAGGGGCCTGAGCAACAGGTGTTTGGACATAGTGATACTGAGGAACAGTGGTTTGGACATAGTGCACAGGAACAGTGGTTTGGGTCTGTGCAAAGTGAGCAGTGTTTTGCACATTAGGTACATTAGGGATGGTCTGATAAGTGTTGGTCTGTGGTCTTTGATTTGGATAGGTGATCATAGGAACTCCATTTTGACTCCTACACTCCCTAGCAAAATGACCCATTCTATGACACTTGTAACACTTCATCTTTGATTTATCCAACCCAACCTTTGACCCACCATGTAAACCTGGGAACCTCCTACCAGTTTTCTTATAGAAGTTATTTGTTCTAATACTGAGCAGGGCAACCTGATGTAAGATGTCCATTTCTTCTAGGTCCAAAGGGTCAATGTATTGCAAGTCATTGTACACAAAAGATGTATTATCAGAAGCCTGGATGTCACCACTGGCTGTGAAAGCACAGTTGTTTGGTGATGAGTAAGAATCATTATTGAAACCAGTTGTTATGTCAATGTAATGATCATAACTCTGATCCTTACTACTTCCAGAACCATCATCCTGACCCAACAGTGCAGTATTACCAAATACATAGTCATCTGACACTTTGCCAGAGTCCTGGAGCTTCTTTTTCTGGTTAAGCTCCCTTTCATAAGTCAGGAGCTTACCATGAAGCTGGGTCAGGGTTAGGTCTTTGAATCCGATAGAGTTTCTCATAACAATAGCTATAGTGTCCCATTTGTCCTGAAGTGATCTAAGAAACCTATGATTCAGTGTTGAATTAGGAAAAGTTAGACCAACCAGTTTTAGTTCACTAATTAGACAGTTAAACCTCTCAAACTGTTGTGTTAATGACTCCCCTTTTATGTGACTAAACGTTTCATATTGTTGGTTAAGTATTTCACGGTTGTTTTCAATCACATCATCAGTTCCCCCGAATTGCTCTTTAAGAGCATCCCACAATTCTTTAGCACTATTGCAGTGCAAGAGACCGGCATAGATATCATTCGGCAGTGCCATGGCTACTATGCTGAAAGCCTTGGCATCTAGCTCGATTTTTTGAAAATCTTGCTCTGAGTAGTTCTCAACACTCTTTGGTACTTGGATCTTTGGATCCTCGGCACTCGGTACCATTGGAACATGTGGTCCAAATACTACCGATTTCCAGCACCCTGTGTTCTGTTGTGCTAACACATGAGCTACTCGACGCTGCCAGATGTTGTATTCTGACCTGACAAGCATCGGTGGCTTGTTGTGTGTGCCAGTGTTGTGTGGATCTTGATTAAGTGAAGTCATTCTCTTGGTTTTTCAAAAACAAAGTCTGTTTACTAACTGTTGAAACGAAAATAAACTATTACTCTGTTTTAACCCGACAAACAAACGATATCAATGATTGTGAGCTGATCTGTGTATAAAACTGATTGATTAGATCAGATTTAATTGACCAAGCTCTGATACCAATTGTTAGGATCTGAGTATTGGATTGTTTTGATTAATGATGTAATATGAATGAAGTATAAATGAAAAGTGCAGCGGAATAAGGAATAATCAAAACATGGAGAATAATTGTTATCAATCGAAAGCTTTCATTAAAGTTGAAAGATTACAAAGGTACAATTATCACTCCCCCTCAGCCTGATCACTCAGAGTTTGTTTGTCTTAGAGAGAATGACGAGTGACCAATAGAACAGTACAAGTACTGTTCTATTTATAGACAAGTACAAACCTCTGATGATCACATAGCTGACGTCACCTAGAAAGCGACCCCTAACTGACTAACAAACTACAACATCTGATAAACAATAAACTACTGTTACATTGAAACTACTGAAGGGAAACTCTGTTAAGCTATAAACTCTGATGTCTTCTTAACATCTGTTGAACCAAAGTGCTGTTGGTTCAACAGACCTTTGTTCTTCAGATCTTGATCAGTACTTGTTCTTTATCAGACTTTTGCTCTTCAGACTTTCTTCATCAGACCTTTCATCAGCAGCAGTTGTCTTGTATCAGTTGTTTAAGCATCAGCAGTTTGGAGTCAGCAGTTCTTTGGAGGAAGCTTTCTTGTAAACTCTGTTATTTATTCTTGATCAACACTTAGTATATTTTGGCTTTCAATCATCTGTTCTTCTCCAGGTCAGCAGACCCAACACATCCATCTTTTTATTCACTTGCTTCATCACATCATCAGCAACAGTGACTTTCTTAGACTTGGATGGCTCAACTTCTTTAGCTTTCTCTTTCTGAGGCTTCCTGAACATATCCAAAACATTATCCAGTGCAACATTAAACTGATCAACTGGTAATGTTTCAGCCTCTTTAGTCTTTTTCTGCTTCTTTGTTACTGGCGAAGACAGCTTTGATGATGTACCAGCATCGGGTAATCTTTTTCCTTTCATCAGCTGGGCTATCTCTTTCTCCCTCAACTGTTTAGTGCTTGACTTCTTTGCCATTGATTTGTGCTTCTGTTTTGGCAAATTCACTACAACAGTTTCTCCAGCATTCAGTTCATCCATATCAACACCTAAACCTTCATCTTCAGCATCAACAGACTTCTTACTCTGTTCTGCTTCTTCAATTGTCTTGTTCAGAGATTCAGACTCACCAACCATAGTGGTCTTACGTTTGGTGGTCCTAACATTTTCTTCATCAGAATCCCATTGTTCATCTACCTCTGTCTCTTCTGAATCAACAGATTCTTCATCCACTAAACTCGTTCCCTTCTTAGTAGTAGTTTTCTTCCTCACCACTTGTTGCTTAGAACTTCCCTGATCCGTCTTTCCCTTGCCATTCCCTTTGGCTCCGGGATTGACAACCTGCCTCTTCCTCTTAGTGTTTGCATCTGCATACACTAAAGGATCGTCATTATCTGAATCACTCTCAGTATGTCTAGCTTTATTCTTTCCAGGATCAGTGTAATCCTGTTTAGCTAGAGCTCCAAACAATCTCCTGTATGGTGGCTTATCTTCATCAGGCACACCCTTATATCCTTTCATCCTCACCAAAGTACGGATGTTCATGTGATCTTGACCGATTACCATGGTTGGATCCTTCTTCAATTCAGGATATTTGTGGTCAAAAATCATCATCAGAAATCTCGGGTATAGCATGAATTGTTTCTTCTTCAAACCCTTAAGCATTTCAAGCATATGGTCCAATATCATCCCAGACACATTGAATGGTTTGTTGAGAGTCAACGCAACCATCAATGAGCTTAAACTTCTCCTCATGACGTCATATCCACCGCTCAGACATCCAAACACGTGAATAATGACATGTGCAAAGTATTTGAATTGCACACTCAGCTTCCCTTTGTGCATAGAGCCATCAGTGATCGGTCCTTTGTACTTCATCCTCAGGAAGCAAGCTTTCTGTTCAGTCCACGATAACTCTCTGGGATCTTCACTAACTTCAAACTTGATCTGAAGTGCTTCTCTAATATCAGACTCCGTCAAGAACATCTCCATTCCCTGTATCTTGCTCTTTATTATAGTCTGATTCTCCCAGAAATCATACTTCGCATTCTTGTAAAAGTCTTCAACAATGTCTTTGTAAATGATCGTCGGTGTAGCTAAAGCATGCACAATTCTGCTCCTCTTCAAGAATTCAATAATCCCAGTGAACTCTGTATTCTTCTCCACGTCACCAAGATAAGCACAGCAGTTATGAGATCTTTCGAATGGCCAACTGCTTGCAACTGATGCTTCAGCCTCCTGAACAGTCTCCTGAACTGGATCTGGAATGACATTCTCTACTTGAGTCTCAATATTTTCAGTTTGCTCAGTCATCTGCACATTAAAATCAGAAAAATACGTCAAAATACGAAAACGACAAAAATTTAAAATTTTAAGATTTTTCAAATTCCACATTCGCCCCTTTTTGTCAGGTCGAATGTAGGATTTTGGTACGAATGTGAAATATTCAGGACGAATGTGAAAATATATTTGTTAAAAAAATACATTCGCCCATTGTAAATTACATTCGTCCAATAAACTCCACCTTCGCCCGTTTTGTGACCCGAAGGTGAAACCTGATAAACCCTAAATTTCAAAAAAATTTCATCTTTGTTTTTAACATGTAATTTTGATTGCAATGTATCCTAAATAGGCCGATTAACACTCGTGCATATCCAATTGTTTCCAATCTTCAATTTATATCAGTTTTAAAAGAAAATTAGGGTTTTATTATCCCAATCAATCTATTAACCCACTAAATGATGCTATAACCCTAATTCTTTAATCCTTCTCCCCCTAAAACTGATATAGATTGAAATGCAATCACAAACAATCAATATTAAGCATCCTAGAACCCTTAATTCTAAACCATAAGTCCGGTCATAAAAACCAACGATTCTGAACTCGTTTAAGCTCCATTACCTGTGTAATAGGTATGAAAAAGATCAGTAATTATCAAGGAACAAAAGGCACAAGACAAAAGAAATTCAGCAACAAGTCTTTGGATCGAAATTCGAACCTGAAATAGGTTTATATATAATGGCCACCTTCGCCCGTTTATATGGTCGAATGTGGGTTTGTTCCACATTCGGCCCAAACCAATGACCCGAAAGTGGAATGTTTCACCCGAAGGTGGAATTTTGTGATAAATTCCCACATTCGCCCAAGTTAAAACGCTCGAAAGTGATGATTTTTCCACATTCGACCCAATTAAAGGGCGAATGTGAAATGGAAAAATCTGAAAATTTTGCCAAATCACGAATTCAAATCCCGTTCAACAATTTTCAATCTGTTAAACTTCAAAAACTCATATTTTCTCTTTTTGAATGATACAAAGCCCAGATGGTGTTATCAAATCTCAGAAATTGACCATCAAGCACCGTCGGTTATCAAAAATAAAGCAGAAATGCAAAAATATTGGTTTTTCTGAAATTTTATCAAAACACACCTAAAATCTTTTTGGATTTTGTATCTTTTTGACAATAAAAGTAAAAATGCATCAAAGTAAATGAAAGCAGTAAACATTTAGTGATGTCCGGTAAGAGGATCATATCAATTTTCTGAGAAATCTGATCACAGTGTTGATCTATTTATTTAATATTATCTTTAGAAACAGTATGTGACACGGCAATTGCTGATATTGTGGTCCACGTAAGCTCACATGCAGACTATTACGCAATGCTTTAAAATGATACGAGTTAGGTGTATTATACTAACACGATGTGGTGCCCACACACACGACATACTCCCGTATCAAGTTATTGCACAAAGCTTCATCGTAACGCGTGATTATGCCAGAGTTATCCGTAAAAGTGACAAAGTATATAGCACAGAGGTGTACAGGTCAGCAAACGAATGCAGCAAAGTAACATGTGCGTATACACTAGGTTGAGGCTGATATCAACCACCGATTTGCATCAGTAAGTCGATACGATGTAATAATGATCTTTGATCAATTAAAACATAAAGTTCCTCAATTCGGTAACTTTCGGTTTTGGCATTTAAGCTCTTTTAGCAAATATTCTGATGAAACTAGGTCCGTAAATCAATACGACAAAAGTTTAATCAGAATATCCCGGATAACCATAACATAACGACCCGAAACCTCAGATTTTGGCAATCCTATCAAACGAAATTACGGTACTAAGACCATATGCCCATGAGGTGTTCAGCCACGAACGCGTAGTTCGTTATGTTTGTATCACTAATGCACGCAATTTTTAGTCTACGAAGCCTATCAGCATATCACACGTAGTCAACACACGCCTCATTATACTATACAATTCTTTAGCCTGTGTCAGATCCCCACTGATGTACTATCATTTCCTCTTTTTATCCAGGAAATCATTTTTGGTTTTTCTAATTTTTAGGTCTTTTTGACTTTTTCAATGTTTTTGGTTTTTCGGATAAAATGGCTCCCCCTAAAATAAAGAACATATTTTTGGGTTTTTTAATTTTTCTGAAAAACAATAAAAACGAAAATTTGAAACAATCCACTCGAAAGCATCAACTTCTTTGAGGATTAAACAATCCCCTCGAAAGCATCAACTTCTTTGAGGATTACGATAGTAAAGAGAAATTCCCAATTAGCAAAGAGAAATTCCCAATTAGCAAAAATAAGAAAAATAATAAAACTAAAAAGCAATAAACCGAGGTGCCGATTAGTCCTGTTTTTCCTTTATGTTATTTACTTTTAAAAGATATTCAAAGCGGGATCTGTCAAAAGCTTTTGTAAACAAATCTGCACGTTGGTAGTCAGTATGGATTTTGACTATATCTATCAATTCTTTAGCGTAACAATCACGGATAAAATGATATTTGATCCGGATATGTTTCGCTTTAGAATGATTTTCAGTATTTTTAGTTAATGTGATAGCGGCTTCGTTGTCACAGTGTATAGGGGTTTTAAGAAACTGCAAACCGTAATCCACCATCTGCTGTTGGATCCAGAGCACTTGCGAACAGCAACTCGAGGCTGCAATGTACTCGGCTTCACAGGTAGACAGCGCCACGGAAGTCTGCTTCTTACATTGCCAGGTGACTAACCTGCTCCCTAAAAACTGGCAACCAGCTGTAGTAGATTTGCTATCTTTATCACAGCCGCCCCAATCTGCATCACTAAAAGCAATAAAATCAAAATCATCATCATTAGGGTACCAAAGTCCTTTTGAGGGACAACCCTTCAGATATCTAAGGATACGTTTGACCGCCATCAGATGACTTTGTTTCGGCTTCGATTGATAGCGGGCACAGAGACACGTTGCATACATAATATCTGGTCGAGACGCCGTCAAATACATCAGAGATCCGATGATTGCTCTGTATGTAAATGGGTCCGTCAGCTCCCCCTTAGCGTCCACTCCAATCCCGTGATTGGGTTGAATTGGGGTATCCATTGGCTTGGAATCCTCCATCTGGAACCGGCTCAAGACTTCGGATACGTATTTCGTCTGGTGAATGAAGATCCCCGTGGGTCTTTGGTCCACCTGCAAGCCTAGGAAAAACTGCATCTCCCCCATTGCGCTCATCTCGAACTTTTCCTGCATGACAGTTTCGAACTCCCTGCATAAAAGCTCGTTAGTTGAACCAAATATTATATCATCAACGTAAATCTGCACCAGAAGCAAATCATCCCCTGATTTCTTCGTGAATAGGGTGCAGTCGACGAGTCCGCGCTTAAATCCTTTTGTGATGAGGTATGTACTCAGCTCCTCGTACCACTGTCTCGGAGCCTGGTGCAAGCTATATAAAGCTTTGTTCAGCACGTAGACCTTATCCCGGTGGATTGGGTCCTCAAAGCCTGGTGGCTGCCCGACATAAACCTCTTCCTTGACTTTCCCGTACAGAAATGCGCTCTTGACGTCCATTTGATAGACTTTGAATTTCTTATAGGAAGCAAACGCAAGAAACATCCGAATAGCTTCAATACGTGCTACAGGCGCATAGATTTCGTTATAATCAATCCCTTCGATTTGATGGAATCCCTGCACGACCAATCTGGCTTTGTTACGAACAATAACCCCACGATCATCCTTCTTGCACTTAAACACCCATTTAGTGCCAATCTTCTTTCTTCCAGGCGGCAAATCCGTGAGCGTCCAAACTCCCAATTTCTGGAATTGTAATAACTCCTCCTGCATTGCCTTAACCCAGGCATCCTCCTTCAAAGCGTCCTTGTATGTCCTTGGCTCTACCTGCGACACATAACACGCAAACGACCAATCATTTTGACTACCAGATTTTTGTATTTTGGCATATAACGCTAAAGCACCAAAACTTTCTGGCGAGTTAACACTTCGCAGCTGCCCTCTGGTCATCACACTGCTTCCAGGATCACCGATAACTTGCTCCAGCGGGTGAATACGATGAATCCGAGATTCCGGATGGTCAGGTACAATAACTCCCGTCTGAGTAGTCAAGTTCTCTACAGTATCCAGATCATGACCCGTGTTAGACGATGAAGCAACATCTGGAGTTGGAGTTGGGTTCACTGGTGGTGCCTCTGGTTCTTCTGCATGCTCAAGAATGACTTCTTCAAATTGTTCATCTTCAAATTCTGAAGAGTCTAATGAAGTCGAAGCCTCCTGAAACACTTCTTCCTCTTGTATAGGAGCATTGGTATCATTAGAAGCTGGTAGGGGGTTCACGGTGATCGGACGCACCAACGGTGAAGTCGCCGCGTTTTCACACTCGTAAAGTAATCTGATAACAGCTTCTTCAACCAAGCTATCTAGATTGAATGATTCAAAGAAGTCTTTGTAATCAAACATCCAATCAGGACCCGTCCCTGGCACATTTTGAGTATACCGTTGAACTTCCACGTTAGCCCAATCCTCCACCCGACGAGTTCGCTTGTTGTATACCCGTTTGAGCGGGGTTGCATATCCAACAAAGTATCCCTCTTCAGCTTTAGGACTAAACTTCTCGCTTGGATTCAACATCGTGCATGGTGCCCCAAAAGGTTCTAGATACTCTAAGTTCGGCTTTTGTCGGTGTAACAGTTCATAAAATGTTTTACCAAACTTCTTCACTGTTAGAACCCGATTTAGTGTATAATTTGCTGCATAAATCGCCTCATTCCAGAACATTACCGGAAGATTTGAGTCAGCAAGCATTGTTCTAGCCGCTTCAATTAGAGTCCTATTCTTTTGTTCAGCAACACCGTTCTGTTGTGGGGTGTACGGAGCCGAATATTCATGATGTATCCCTTTGTTTTCACAAAGTTCATCCATCTTGGCGTTTTTTAACTCCGTCCCATTATCACTCCGAATCCTCTTTATCTTCAAGTTATAGAGGTTCTCCAATCGAGTGAACAGAACTTTCAAGTTGTTAAAGGTGTCACTTTTATTCTGCAAACACATCACCCATGAAAATCTTGAGTAGTCATCAGTGACAACTAAACAATAAAGCTCTCCAAGATGACTTTTGCGCTTGACCGGTCCGAATAGATCCATGTGCAATCGCTCAAGTGGCATCTCAACAGAGTTAACTTTCTTCACTTTGTGGGACTGTCTGTGTTGCTTCCCCTTCTTACAACTTACACACTTGTCATTCAGATGGAAATGTTTCACGTTTACTCCATCGACAAGTCCATTTCTCACAAGTTGATTCATTTTTCTCAGATGAATGTGCCCCATTCTTCGGTGCCACATTATCGATTCCTTCTAGGTCGCCTTGGATAGAAAACATGTTATTTGCCCCTGTGATGTCATTGCCTTGGACATATCAAGAATATAGAGATTGTTGACGCGAGGAGCCTTCAACATTATCCACTCCTTTGGAATTTTAAAGCCCGGTTTGAGAATATAGTAGGATTTGTCATCAAAATGCACAGTGAATTGCTTATCACATATTTGACTGACGCTCAACAGATTATAATCGATCTGCTTCACATATGATATCCTTTCAAAGCTCACTATCCCATTACTCACGCTCCCCTCCATAGTAATATATCCACCTTTATTTCCTGCGAATGCAACATATCCACCATTGATGTTCTTCACGTCGAACAGCAACGCAAGATCCCCTGTCATGTGGCCTGAAGCTCCACTATCAACAATCCAAAGACTGCTAATAGGGCCAGCTGAAGCTCCCTGCACACATAAAGTAAATCATTTAGTTCTTTCGGGGGACCCAAGCCTGAGTCTTGGGTCTTGGAATATCAGTTTTCAAAGAAACATTTTCATTAACAATTTGTTTTGGATCAATCTTTTTAGGATTATTCAAAACATTCTCCTTTTTCTCATTGGATTTTGAAGTTGAGGCACCTGGAGAACCATTGGGTGTCCAAGATTGTTCAGTTCTTTTCAAGATACGAATCTGAGATTTTGGGTTCTCAGTCGGTTTCTGAACATTGTTTGCAAATGAAACTTTCTTGGTTACCTTATTTGATTTAACAGACTTAGGTCCAACATTTGACTTGACAATCGGTTTTGGTGGAACCTTTTGCCTATCATTTATTGTGTTCACCACTGGTTTTCTCCATGATTGTTCCATAGCAATCTGATTTCTGCGATCATATTGAACTGGAAGATTGTTCCTCGTTTGATAAAAATTGTTTTGATTATAAAACTGTTGTTGTTGAGGAACAACTCGTCTGTGTGGTGGAACATAATGATCAATCGGTTTTCTCATGGAATTCCTCACTTCAACTTCGTGCCTTTTATGCCTTACATACGGGCATTGAGCAAGTAAATGCCATCTCTCCCCGCATTTAAAGCATGCACGGTACTCTTCAAAAACATTTGGAGCATTTGGTTGAGCAAATGATCTAACAGGATATTGATCATTATACTGTTGATTTCTCAAACACTCAGGGAGTGGCCCTTTTGAGTATGCAGGCTCATGAAAACCATTAGCTCTGTTTTTGGGTCTAATGAACTCTGTGACATGGACCTTTGGTTCTTGAGGAACTTCCAAAAATAATTTCTTTAAAATGGCAGGTGGGATTTCATTTGTTCTCTCATGTTTTGGGAACCAAATGGTGCTTTCTTGCCAGATTTTATCAATTTTAGCATAGTTAGCATTTTTTATTGGAAATTCCTCGTCAGAGATGATCTTATCGGATCCTTCCATCCGATAAAACACCTTGACTGGTTTGTCACATGGTTCATCCTTAACAATCTTCTCAAGATCTTTCTTAACAACATTCTTTTCAGACTTTTTCTCACGATGAGCATTTGCCATCGGATGCACATGCTGAGATGATGAAACTGGTTCATTTGTAATGATGTGATTTTCTTTTGGAATTTCACATGCATTAACATTTTGAACATTACCAGAATCATCACTCTCTGAGTCTGAATCAACGCTTTTAGCAGTAACACCTTCATCATTCAAACCTAAAATCGGTCTCACATCGGAATGTGGATCACCAATACTCGAGGTATTAGATTCATTTTCCGATGATGAGTCTGATTTTACCGAGCTCTCCGGTGTCACTTGATGACAATTATGGTTTTCAAAAAGCACCGGAGATGGCACAGACTTGTAATTAGTGGTTTGATCATCAATGATGTGGTCTACCACATAAGCAATGTGCTTATAACTTTCCAACTTTTTGTTTACTTTTTCAGCAAAGCACTTAATGGCGGCCATTTCCAATTTAGTGTTCTCAATTTCATTTATATAGTTATTAATTGCAAGTTGTTTTAATGAAATAGTATTTTTGAGATCAGAAATGTCCTTTTTATAGCCATCTAGTACTTTGTTGAAAGCATGCAACTCTTTGCGAGTAGATTGACAGTTCATGATAGCACTATCACGTTGAACACGGAGTTGTTTGTTCTCCTCTGTCAATCTATCACAAGTACCACAATATTTATCACTAGTAATATCAGTGCTACACTCAGAACTTACAGGTTTTGGCGGATCAGTCATGGCCATCAAAGCAAAATGAGCTTCCTTTCCAGCGAAAAACTTGGAGTAGTCAATCTTGGTGAAAGCATCATCAGCAAAGCACGACTTCCTCGTCATCAGAAAATCAGCTTCTGCTAGCAACTGATCAATATCATCATCCAGAGATGTAACACTTGCTTCTGTATCTGATTCACTGTCTGAATCTGAATAAACCGATTCACACTCCTCAGGAACATCAGAAACAGTGTCAATCACCACTCCAGGATTAGCTTCCTCAGTCTTAACCTCAATAGGTTCATTCTCCACTTCCACTTCAGCCTCAGACACATCAACTGCAACCTCAGTTTCTTCCTTCTCACCAACTATCACCGACTCTTCAATGTCAACCTGTCGGGCAACACAAGACACATTTCCACCAGTTGTAATCTCCTCAACACCTATTTGCAATCCCGACCAATCAATCCGTTCATCTTGTTGAATCACCAATGCTTGATTCTGATTGGTGTTCTGTTGTGTCTCATTAGGCGTAGTTATCGGTATGACTGTTCGATTAGTGTTTTTGGTTGATTGGTTTTGAGTCTGGTTTGTTGTGTTTGGTTGTCTGTTCTGGTTGTTGTTGGAGTTATTTTGACGGTTTTGGTAGTTGTTGTTATTTTGGTAAGAAACTTGGTTTTGGTTTTGTTGTTGACGGTTCTGGTAGCTTGTACTGAAAGGATTTCTGTTACCTTGTTTTGGTGGCTGGGTGCATTCCCGTTTGAAGTGACCTTTCCCTCCACAGTTAAAACAAGTAACCTTCTCCTTGTTGAACCAGTAAGTTGTGTTAGGAGAAGTTCCCAAATCTGTTCTACCTGTCTTCTCAATAAACTCCGTTGCTCTTCTCATAATACTTGCAAAAGCCCACTGGATATCAATCAGTTCCATCTCTTCTTTATCAATCTGTGCATAGTCTTCATTGGTCAAGTTGTTGTTCCCAATTTGACTTGCAACTAACCCATTGTAAGATGAAACCATTGCAGAGACTAGTGCAATGTGTTGCTGAGCAACTTCAACAGTCACATTTCCCAAGTTAGAAGTCTCCAAAACCACCGGTTGTTGATTAGGTTGAGTGAGTTGGTTCATTGGGTTCATGTATTGTGTTTGTTGAGGTGGTTGTTGAGATTGGCTAGCAGTATAGAAAGCTGCTTGTTGCATTGGTGAGAATGGTGAAATGTAGGAATTGTTATATTGTTGTTGTGGTGGTGGTGGTGTGTATGATGGTTGTGAGTAGGATGAAGTTTGTGCAATGTAGTTAATGGTAGGTTTTGGTGATTCCATAACATTGGAAATGCAAGCAACATGTGGTGCCACTACTCCCCCTGAACTTGAGTTACTAACTGGTACTGAAGTGCCTCCAAAATATAAGCTAGGATTCTGAGGAATCTGTGATCTTTTAGCTTTCCTCTTCTCTTCAAGCTCTTTGTTTTCCAGCTTCTGCACAAACTCATTAATAGTCCAGTATTGGTATGAATCCTTCTCCCTGAGAACTTCCACATGCTGATCCCAGTATGGTGGTAGAGCATCTGCAAACTTATCCACCAAAGCTGTCATAGGAATCTGTATACCATAACTAGACAATTCAGTTAGCAAATGACAATATCTAGGAGTTAATTCTTTTAAAGTTTCATTGCCAATATAAGTGAAATTCTCAAACTCCTTTCGTAGCTCTTCCATCCTCAAACTTCTAGTCTTCTCATTCCCATCATGCCTAATTTTAAGCATATCCCATAGTTGCTTAGATGTAGTGCATGTCCCAAACTGATGCAACAGATCGTTTGTGATCGCCTGAGTCAACTGGGAATAGGCTTTCTTCTCCACAGCAAACTTCTTTTTCTCCTCCTCAGACATACTCTCCAATGGAACTGGTTCACCTGTATTCTCCAAAACTGGTGTAGTGTAACCTCTAGCAATCATACTCCATGCCTCTGCACCCTCCACTCCCATGCCTTCCAAGTGAATTTTGAACATTTTCTGCCACTGATTATATTCTTGTATCTCCATGAGCTTAGGTGGCCGATTCCCGCTACCTGAAGATAAGTCATTTATTAGTGTGGAAATAGCATTTGTGGTTTGAGTATTTACCACCGCTGCTGCTACTCCCCAGTAGTCAGGTTGTGGTGCTGGAGGTGCCACACTTTGAGGCATCGAGCTAGTCATCGCCATGTAGTTAATCGGTTGCGAAGACTGTGTGCTCGTCTTTTGTGCTGCCACTGTCCGTGGGTCCATCACTTGCTGTTGTGGTTGTGTCGTTGCTGGTCTCGGGGTAGTCGGAAAATTCCACATGATGTTCACGAACTTCGAAAAATTCAACACTTAGAAAATTTTCCAAAAACAGTTTTAGGTTCGCCCAAAAATCCTTACTTTCGTCCCTTTTTATCCTACTTTCGTCCAAACTGAAATCACCCGAATGTTGAACTTCAACAGAAAGTAAAATATCCCAACACACTTTCCACTTTCGCCCAAAAGTCTTCAGGTTCGACCAGTATTTTTCCACTTTCGCCCGCCCGACGAATCGAATGTGGAAAATTTACCCGAAAGTGAAAAATTCAAACAAAACTTTCCAGGTTCGCCCAGAAATGTGCTACGTTCGACCAGAAAACTCACACGTTCGCCCACTCTATGTCAGGTTCGCCCACAACATTCCAGGTTCGCCCATTTCAGGACTGAAAAACGGTTACACTTTGAAAAACGGTTATTTTGATCTCTGATTTTCAAAAGTTTATGGATTTGAATGATCTTTATCAGGTTTTGATTCGGAATTGATTTGGAACAACTTTAATTCTTGGAATTTTAGATTTTATCCACAAATTCAACTCTAAATCAATCAAAAACACTCAAAAACCATTTTCATTCAAAAACAGATGTATTTTGATCAAAATTAGGTCCAAATCAGCTCTGAGTTTATCAAATTTGTTGTTGTATGATCCTTATGGCTCTGATACCACTTTGTAAACGAAAGATTTTAGATGAAACAGGATTAATTGATCATACAAGTAACAAAACCAGGTGCGGAAACCCTAGTTCTGAACAAACTGATAAAACTCGGATCAAAACACAGTAAACATCATTTTCAAAGCTTTTTCATAGATTAACATTCATAAAAACTTGTTACAATATGCCTCCTAGTTAATCTATTCAGTACACACACTTTCTCAATTACACCTAGAACCTGACACAAACACACACTTCAACTAAAACTCTCTATAACTCAAAAACACACAAATTCTATTTATAATGTCTGCACATTCGCCCAGTATAGATGGTCGAATGTGGACTTCTTCCACATTCGCCCACACTAGGGTACGAATGTGTGTCTTCTGATCAGGTTCCATCTACCTTCGCCCCAAAGCTTCTACCTGCGCCCACTATTCTCTACATTCGCCCACTTCTGTTCCACTTTCAATCCATCAGCAACTTTTAACACATGTTAACATTGTAGATCCAATCACTAGTCGCACTTCGTGCATCTACAGAAGATGACATCCTTTAGCCTTTCTCCCCTCTGGTGGCGACGACGACGCAAAAGCAAGAAAACCTCCACAAAAAAATCATCAAAAAGGTGTGTAAATCGTTATTGCTATGTGAGGATTGTTAGGTTTGTCAGTGTAGATGTTATATAATTTGTTTTGTGTATATTAGTTACAGTAATTAGTCATAAAATAATATTCTCGAGATTTAAACCCCTAACAGTGTATGGTTTTTTTTTCAGGAATAAAAACGTTCTGATCATAATGTAGTTGTTGTGTCTGATGACTCTACACATGAAAGGATTGTTATAAAGCATCAAGGGCCGTCTCAAACTCCACATACAGAAACTAGACGTACATTAGGTATGAAAAACCTTATTGGCATGATCAATAGACAGTTTAAGAGCATAAAAGAGTATGTTTGAATTTGTTTTTATTTGCTATTTTGGAATGTTATTCACTGATATTTGTCTTTGTTTGCTATTTTGTAAGAGTATGATTCTGACACCCCTTTAAGTGCATTAAAGAGGAAAAGGAAAGGTAATATATTGTTGTTGTTTTTTTTTCACTTTTTAAGTATGTATGGTATAGATATTAATCAAATGTGTTCTGTTTTGTTGGCTTATGTGTTTTGATATGGATAAAGGTGGCAGTGAAAAGGAAACGGTTGGGCCAACAGATGGTAGGACATCCAGAAAGCATAAAGGTTTGTTTTGTTTGTTTGCATATGAATATATTTGATTATGTGGTCCAACATTTGCTTATGACACCTATTTGTGTGCAGGCAAAGATTCAGTAATTGTGGTGAGCAGCAACACACCTGCGAAAAACAATAAAGGTACCAATGGCTTTATATATGTTAACATGTTTTATGATGCTGGTAACATGTGTTATGGCACGCCTGTCGTGTGTATTCATGCCTGAGTCGTTCGCGTCTGGCAGGTAGGACGAGGGCAAGTGGCACACATCCTATTAGCAGGTCAGTTAGGGTAACACGGTCTGGGTCGAGGGTAGTTGACAGTTCCGCAAATCCAGTTGTGAAGAAAACAGGAAAAAGGGAGTCGAAGTCAGGGACCGGTGTTAAGCGGAAAAGGGCTGAACATTTGGAGAGGCATGGCGTTGGAGCCGTTAAACAACGCAAGAGGTCAAAAAAGAATGAATGGAATGGAATACGGACTAGGTCAACGCCTATTCAATTTGCTAGGTGCGTGGAAGTGTTAAGTGAAGAACAACGAATGGTTGTTAAGGAATTGGGTTTCGGGAAGTTGCTAAACTTTAAGATGGACGGTATACCAGCCAAGTTGGGCCATTATGTGGTTGATAATTTCAACCCTGATACGCTAGAGATGACATTCCCTTGTGGGAAAATTATTGTAGATGAAAAAGTAGTTGAGAAGATACTTGGCATTCCACGTGGAGGGGTTCCATTCAATTCATTTGACCGGTTGCCAAAGTATGACGAAGGAGTAGCAAAGTGGCGTACGAGGTACCCGGAAAACAAGTACGTTACGCCAAAACAGATGGTGGATATGATCCAGAATGAGTCAGAAGGGGCTGATAGCTTTGAGTTCCGTCTAGATTTTCTGATGTGCTTTTATGCGGTGATAGTTGAATGCCACAAACAAGGTAGTTTGAAGGATTCAACAGTTGAGTACCTACGGGATACTATGGACTTTGCAAAGGTGGATTGGTGTGGCATCTTAGTTAACAAGTTGAGGACTTGCAAAAATGGATGGAATAGAGATTCTCAACAGACACCATTTGCTGGCCCCCTCGCTTTGCTGACGGTAACTCTGTCAATTAATATCCCTTTACCTGAATTTACGCATTGTGATTTATATCATGTGTTCTTGTGTTTTGACTAACGTATGTCAACCTGCAGCTTGTGTATGTTGATTGCGTTACATGCGAAGGGATTGACGTTGATGATTCGGTGTATCCAATTACATTTTGGAATTTCCAAGGGCTGAGAGAGAGGGAAAAGTTAGATATACGAAATGGTGGATTTGGAACAGGTAAGTTCAGGGGATTGTCAGCATGTGAAAACGTGAAGACTGGAACAGACGAACCAAGCATTCAGGTTTTCTAGTCCTTGTTTCCATAAAAAGTATACTTTATGTATGATATTAATAATAGGGAAATCATTCTTTAGTTTGATATTTACGCCCCCTTTCCCCTGCTTTACAGGAAAAGGTCTTGGCAGTTGATAAGTTAGTAGATCTTGTTACGAAGACAAAGAAACGGATTGAGTCGTCACTTGGCAAGTTATATGATGAGCATCCAGATAGGGCAGATGTGGTTGCAGTCAAAGCGAAGTATGAGACCGTGGCGGCGGAGTTACCGAAGTGGATGAATACAGAAGTTCGAGCCCACGATATGGTATCATGCACCATCGAAGGCGTACTGGGGGATTTGGAAAAAATGCCGGTAGATACAGATGGCGTTAAAGCGGTTGCAGCAGACGTTCAGACAGTTCAGGGGGACGCTGTTCTACAGGTTGCATCAGATATTCCTGCCATTCAAGAGATTGCATCAGACAAACCTGGTAAGCCAGTGCGGATTTTATTAACATTGACAATAAAATAAGATAGTCTGATGTCTGTGCATTGCATCATAAAACAAATACAGGTGCTACAATAGAATCTGAAATTCCTGTTGGACTAGATGACTTAAGCATGGGGACGCAGAAGTCGTCGTTAACAACACCTATGCAGGCTCGTAAGAAAACCATGTTGGGAAATGATGACGTTAGCGATGCTAGTCCAGTGGACAGCCAATACCGAAAGATCCTGCATGAAGTTGAGAAGCGCAAGTTGGTTGACAAAGATCTGGATATTGATATGACAGTGCCCGGTGGAATGACATGCGAGGAAGTGGACCATGTGGTATCTATTGTCGATGCACGCAGCAAAGGTAAGTTTCTTGTATAATTGTGTATCACCCTTTAATTGTTTTAAACAAAAATACACATGTTACTGAAAATTTTCTCGATGACACATGTCGAAGGCGAAGGGTCCGTTGTGGATGAACCGAGCAGTGATAAGGTGGCCATGGATACGGGAGCGGTACATTCACATGAACCGAAATCTGGTGTTTTTAGGAAGACGAGGAGCAAGTCGAGGGCAGGTGTGAAATCCAGGGGTAAAAGGGATAATAAATCAGGGTTAGATGATGCTGCTTTGCTGGAGAAAGGAAGCGACAAAATCCAAGGTTAGTTTTGGCTTGTTTATAAAAACTGACTTTCGGTGGTTGCTAACTTGTGTTAAAATACTAGCCCTTGTGACACGTTGGCGAGAAAGGCATTGTTAGATAACGCTACCTGACATGAATTGTTGGTTTTTATTAAAGTAGGCAAGTTGATGGAAGACGAGAAGGATGTTGTTGATGTCGGCACTAGTAGTGTTCAAGAGACTGACAAGGACGTTGGCTTGAATATAGGACATGACGGGGCACCGGTAACAGCAGAGGTGCAACCCGAGTCGACGGAAAGTAAGTTGTTCGATCATGTTTGTAATATGTTGTCTTTGTTCTTTTCCCAATTGTTCTTAAAAATTTAGATGTTAATGCGCGGGACGTTTGTTTTTTTTCTTAAATAGGCAAGCCAATAAATGAGAAGCCAGCTGCTGACCCGGTTGCTAGTCCATCTGATGTCAACCCTGGTGAAGACGTCCTAAATACGAAGCAGGAGACGTGTGTTATTGAGACCGACAAAGACGCAAGCTTGTCAACGGGATATACCGCAACCCCGGTCATAGAAGATATGCAAACAGATTCTCCAAAAAGTAAGTTCTGCCCCCAACCATGTGCTAACATGTGTTACTGGTAGTCACTATCATGAGTTAGGATTGGGTGTTTATCTTTTACATGTTAATGTCCGCAAAAATGCGTTTTATTTTTGACACGTGAATAGGCAATCCTACAGATGAGAAGGCCGCTGCTGACCCGGTTGCTAGTCCATCTGATGTCAACGCTGGTGAAGACGTCCTAAATACGAAGCAGGAGACGTGTGTTATTGAGACAGACAAAGACGCAAGCTTGTCAACGGGATATACCGCAGCCCCGGTCATAGAAGATATGCAAACAGATTCTCCGAAAAGTAAGTTCTGCCCTCAACCATGTGCTAACATGTGTTATTGGTAGTCACTAGCACGAGTTGGGATTGGTTGTTTATTTTTTACATGGTAATGTCCACAAAATGCGTTTTTTTTTTACACGTGAATTGGCAATCCCACAGTTGAGAAGGCCGCTGCTGACCCAGAAAGTTGTCGGTCTGATATTAGTGTTGCTGCAAACCCCAAACATACCAATAAGCAGACGACGTGCGGTCCAGTTCATGCCAAAGCAGATAAGGGTGCGGAAGTCCTATGGTGGGCGCCATACGCGATAGCGGATGACACGGCGCCTAATCCAGGTGGGCATGATGATGTTGGACCATCGGTCGGGTAATCAGGACAGGTGACACCAAAACAAACTGTGTCGGTTGTCGACTACGATATGCCAAGTTTTAGTGTTGGCCTGACGCAATTGGAACAGGTGGTCAATCTATGAATGTTCCCCTACACGGTACGCTAATATGTTTCGTATGTTAGTCTGATTGTTTCATAACAGCCACATTTAGACAAAAGGTCAAATACAATTAGAATTGAAAATAAAATTCCCTAGGCGCATATCATTAGTTTATTTGTTTGTTGAATGTGTAACTAAAAACGCTATACTTATTTAATAAAAAAACAGTGTGCACATCGTCTAAGAAAGCTGTGGAAACACCCTTGCCTTTCCCAATGGTTTCCCCTATCAGTTCCTATGACGCCAATAGTGGAGCATACAAGGAATATGGCGTTGGGGGGTCGGAACTTCAGGATGAAGACAATCTAACATTGGCAGAAAGGAAGAAAATGATTGCAGAATTGGATAAGACAAAGAGAAATCCACTTCGGGAAAGAAGCGTGACGTACGTCCACAAATCGCCCTTCATCATACGTGGTGTAAACCTGCTGGAGGGTGTGACCAAAAATGACGAAGATATGTGGGAGTACATATGCAAAGATGAAACTTTGATGCATCAGCTGCATGGCGGTTTTGCGAGGAGGAAAGTTGCAGCAGATCTGTAAGTTAACGCTTCTACTACTATAGTGATCCTATCGTGATTAATAACATTGAAAGCATAATCGATTGTTTGTTGTGATGCAGGGCTGGGGGAGGCAAACAACCCAGTGAAATGGTTGATGACGATGCTGATACGCTGTCTAAGTAAGTTGCGCACATGCTGCTTTTTTATGTATATTTCTATCAGAAATGTTAATTTCATATTAAACATATGTAGGGAGGTGTTGTTTAGAAGTAGTTCTAATGTGGAAGCCACACGGGGTTTGTTAAAGTCGTTAAAGCCAGGGGAGTGGGTTGGTGACGGCATAATTGATTGTTGGGCTGAGGTCCTCAATTATGAAGAAACTTTAAAGTCAGATGACGCTTACCTTCGCCTGTTTAAAGGAACCAAAATTGTGGTAATTACTAGTGGCTATTAGTTTGCATGTTGTGTTATGATGCGAATATTGCCCTAACGGATTATGCATTATTGATTAAACAAATTCCATGGATGCTAAACGATAAGAAATGTGATCCCCAAACAAGGCAGGAAAAGTTTGCATCCGGCATGTATGCCGCTATGCCAAGTTACCAAAAGATCACCGACATCAGAAAATATGAGATCATCCAGTTCCCTGTGCTTGAGAGAGGGCATTTCTACTTGTTGGTTTTTGAGTTGCGCAATGTCGCGATACTTCTTATTGACAATGATAAGAAGAGAGGCCGCCGTGGGTTTCGAGACAGCAGCGACTTCCACAAGAAGGATGTGCCATATAAATACGTAAGTTTTTTACTTCTGTCTTGAATATTATAGTTTATGCATGGTACTAACATGTGTAAAAAAACTGCAGAAACACATGTTTGTACACTTCCTAATGGAGATTCAGCACCCAAAGGCAAAAGCGATTGAGGCTGCAGCAATACAGAGGCTTGATGTGGCTTGGGGGACAGCAGGGAATGGAACGGCTGCGGCGTTTTTCTGATGCGACATATGGAGAGGTTCATGGGGATGCATGTGCCGTTTGAGTGCGACCTCAGTTCACAGTGGAGGAAAAAAGAAGGGGAGTTGAACAGGCTACGCAAAAAGTTCGCAGCCCACATCCTCTGCTCTCCAATTAATACCATGAAGGAGAAGGTTGCGAAGCACGCGTTGAGGAAGCTGTAGATGGCAGGCTTGGGATGGTTGGCATGTGGTGGTTTATTTTGATGGTTGTTTGCCGCTTTAAGACATGTAGTTTTAATTATGCCCAAACCAAAACTTTATTTTGAGGAAGCTGTAGATGGCAGGCTTGGGATGGTTGGCATGTGGTGGTTTATTTTGATGGTTGTTTGCCGCTTTAAGACATGTAGTTTTAATTATGCCCCAAACCAAAACTTTATTTTGGTAAACTAGCTCTAGGTTTAAGTAGACATTACCTGATGTATGTGTGACTAACGTATGTAATATAAGTAGTATTAGTGATGGCCTTATAGGCATGTCATGTTTTCCCTTATTACCAAAAAGCCTTACAAGTTATTACTATAATAGTAAAAAAATACAAAATGGAAAAGTTCTAAAAAAACCTAAAGTAAATAAACTAATAGTGAATAGTTATTGTACTATCACAAGTACACAAAAAGAGTGAATTTAAAAATAGATTATGACATCTATGACATCTATCAACTTTTTAGCTTTTGATTTGACATAAAGCTTGTTCTCTCTCCACCACATAATAACCTTATTTTAAAATTGACATCAACTTGCATTTAAAAAATTATAAAAATTAGATTACACCTATCACCTTATTAATATGCTTTAATTTTTTTTACCTACCCTCTCTACCACCCTTCTATTAATACAAACAAGTTTCAACACATTCATACACACCTCTAAGATAAATCATCCACACAAAAACTACGTGATGGCATCTCCATCATGCACCCCACCTCCAAAACGTCAAAAAGTTGAAGAATAAAAGGAAAACTCACCCAAAGATGTTGGCATGCGTGATGTTGGAAAGGCCATTGTCGAGTACCCTACTCAAGAAGTTGGCGTAGATCCGAAGCAAGCAAAAAAGGGCACCGGGTGTGAAGAAGGCCAAGAAAATTCTGATGATGTGATGATGGCGGTTGAAGGCTCACCCGATAGCGTGAGCTCGGTTGTGCCAGGCGCACCGTGCACTTGCAAAGGGTGTGCCTCGGATTATGTGTGCCCCGGCATAGATGGTGACCATGAGTATTGTGGGTGTCCTTTGTGCCCGAACTCACCAAAAACACTTGCAAGGTGGGCTAGCCATAACCCGTGGGAAGGAGAGGAGACTACTTCACCCTCCGAGTATAGCTTTGAATCCGAGTATGGCAAGTTTTCTCCATGATAGGGGAGTAGGGGTGTGTGGTTTGAATGTAGGTGTTAGCGTGGGCTGAATGTAGGTGTTAGCGTGGGCTGTTATTGCCTTTTGGTTAGCCGCGCATGTTTTTAATAAATAAAGTAATGTAGGATCTTTAGATCTACCCCTGTGTAAAAGTTTAGTATGTTTTAATGTATGATATCGTGGTGTTTATGAAGTAATCCTTCTTAGATATGGACATGATTAAACGCGATCTATGATTTTTTTAACACAGGTTATGAAAAAGGACAAAACATACTAACACATGATAAGCATCACCCGTTAACATGTGTAATTTGTGTTGATTATGCATGTGTTAGTTACCTGTATTACACATATCAGCATTGGCATGTGTTAAAACACCCCATCACTAACACATGTTACCACATGGGCCAATTAACTAACACATGTCATGAAAGCTTGACACAAGTTATTGTTAACTAACACATGTCATGTAAGCTTGACACTACTAACACATGTCATGTGTTAGTGACTGGCTTGGCACAAGTTATTGTTGTTGTTGTAATTAACCCGTACTTGTGGCAAACACCCATCAATAACACATGTCACCACCTCAAAAAACTTGTGTCACATCCAACCAACTAACTAACTTACATGTGGTAGCACACATTGTAAGGCTTACACAAGTTATTGTGTGCCTGCACATGTTAGCACACAAAATAACTAACACATGTTATGTAAGGCTTACACAAGTTATTGTTGAGCCTGCACATGTTAGCACACAAAAATAACTAACACGTGTTATGTAAAGCTTACACAAGTTATTGTGTGCCTGCACATGTTAGCACACAAAATAACTAACACATGTTATGTAAGGCTTACACAAGTTATTGTTGAGCCTGCACATGTTAGCACACAAAAATAACTAACACGTGTTATGTAAAGCTTACACAAGTTATTGTTGTGCCTGCACATGTTAGCACACAAAATAACTTGTGCCAGATCACCAATTACTAAAACATGTTATGAAAAAAAGCATTCAAGTTAGCACATGTTAGCAAATCAAAAACTTGTGTTAGGACAGTCACTGACATATGTATTCATAAATGTAATAACACGTGTTATTGTTGTACCCTGTTTTTTATTTGTGCAGTTTATTTAAGCTGTTCCTAACAAGTAGTTGTTTGTTCTGTACACTGTATTTACATCTGTGTCATTTTATGTCACACTAATGCAGCAGCGTGACGTAAGATAAAAAAAACGAAAAACATAAGGGTATAAGTAAGTGGCATGTCATAACAGAAACTACTTCATATAAGTCTGCATCCACGTCCTTTCAAAAACAAACCACATACACATAAAACATTAAAACATAAACACCCCTAGAAATTTTACGCACCGCCTAATCATGCAGGTAGTTGCAACAGTAACTGTGTTACGTCCATAACAGGTAGTTGAAGCACAAAACAGGACATGTTACCAAGTACGTAACACAGTTCAAAAAGTGCAACTTATTTATATACATACCTACCGGCGTAATGCGTGACTTTGTAAAAACTACGGTGGTGCAACAGCCGAGTTACGTGCTTCCTTGGCCTTCTTCATCACGGCGACCTTCCCACAGTTTCTTGAGTCGTGATCAGTCACGTACTTCTTGCACTTGGCGCAGAGACGGGGGGCCTTTTGCATCTTCGGTGGTTTCTTTGACGCCTTCTCACCAGGACCGCTAATCCGCCTAGTTGCCGCAGCCCTTATTCCGGACAACGTCCGGGTTAGCAACAGCCACTTCACACTCAATGGATTGACCAATTATATCTTCGACAACAGCTTCATCTGTCTCCGGTTTAGGTGGTGAGATTGGCTCTTTTGTTAGCAAGTTAAGCTTCATCATTCGAAGCTGCTCAGCTAAGTCACTAAGTGACTTCTCATCACTCCTTGCAACATCCACGCATTCGGCCACTAGTTCAAGGATTTCATTCCTGAGTATCGATTCTGGGTGGCAATCAACACCATAACGGCTAGAAATGGAGAAAACTTTCTTTGGAAGCACGTCACGCAACCACCTCTCAGCAACGTATTTCGTAGGGATACGGTCAACCTTTTTCACCATGTAAACACAGAAAACGTGATGACACAAATAGCCAATGCGGATGAAACCCCTGCAGGAACATTCAGCTGTGTGGTCTGATGGATCGAACCTAACCTGCAGAAGTTGAAAAAATACATGTGTTAGTACAGTCAAAAAACAGTGTAATAAAAACTAAAGGCAAAGGTTCGTAAACCTTCGCATTCACATAATACTAAAATGTCTAACCTGGTACACATTAGTAACATCACGACGACGATCCAAGTGTGTGACATCAAAAACAAAGACATCCTCTTGCGGGGTGGTGTTGGAAATGTAGCAAGCAAATTTGCCCTTCGTGATCTCCTTGTTGACCTCTTTAAACAAGTTATGCGTATACAAACTGAAAGCATGCTGCTCGATGGGTAACTCCGTGGTACCAACAAAAACAATAGATGAAGTCTTGTACTCAGCGACCCTCTGGCGATAACGTTGGCTATCAACCCTTGACTCAAAGCATAGCATAAACTGCACAAGCGTGTTGGCGCTCGTAGAATTCACCTTCAAAGCTGCGTTAGAACTCTCGCTCCTTGATGTTGTTTTCATTAGGCAGCACATTGGAACCTCCCTGAAGTAAGCTGGAATCCTTAACTCTTTAAGTGCAAACATGTCCTGCAACCATTGATTATCGGCTACTTCAAATGTGTCGAGAAGCTCCTGCCATCGTGTCTCAAACGTCGATGGTTTGATATAGATGTTCTAGACCAATCGGTGGATACAGGCACGGAAATTTGTCTTATTCAGAAGGTCACCGGATACCTGAAATTTTCAATGAGAAAGTGGTTAGGCTGATATTCATCTTATATGGACTGACGTGCATTTTTTTTTGCGCACACAGGGGGGGGGGGGCACGGCACCGAATTACAAACCTTTAACGGCAGTTTCTTCATTATATGCCACATGCATAGTCTGTGACGAGACTCCGTAAAAACTTGGGGTATGGCTTGCAACATCGCCGGGTCCTGGTCACTTAGCACTAGTGCTGGCTGAGAACCGTGTGCTTTTAAAAAGGACTGACACAGCCAAACATATGATTCAATTGTTTCATTTGTTATCAACCACGCCCCAAACGTAACACATTGCTTATGATGGTCGACACCGGTAAACGGGATAAAAATCATGTTGTACCTACATGGGCAGAACAAAAAAATTAGGCATCAGGAAAAATAACATATATGCTGTGTAAGTAAAAATTAGGCAGATGAATACACATGTTATTAGGTGGAAAACGTGTGTCAGCCATTACTTGTACATGTGTTAGCAGTGCCAAAACAGGTATGTTAAATAATGTTGTCCAGCAGCCCAGGTAATGTGGGTTATGGCTGATGTCTCATACCTTAATAATATATACACCGAGAAGAAATGACAGTTCATACGTGTATTTATTGGAACCAAACAACATGTTAAACAAACTCAGGAAGTTGACGTGTATAGGTTGGAAAAAACCCTTACTTGTTTGTGTGGTAAGTTGCATCAAGCGCAACGACGTCCCCGAAAGTTTTGTAATTAAGTTTGGATATCTCATCCACCCAAAACACGGAATGTAGTTTCCCCTCTTTAACAACAAAATCAAAGTAGAAGTCAGGCAAATTGTCAAAGCGCTCACGCAAACGTTCCAGGAAAAGCGTGGAGTCACGGTCGCCAATAAAGATTCTTAACTGTTGGCTGAAGTTCTTGAAATCTACGACAGTGCCGTTGACATTATGGTGCCCACCTTTAAGCGACACTAAAAACCTATGTGCTTTGACAGGACCTATCCGATTCAGGCTCATGTTGTGGATAAATTGTTTAGTGGAATATGATAGTTTCCTTGAAACCTTTGCGAGATCACGGTTATGTGAATCAAGCAGCGCGTGGTTATGAATATCATTGAAACCCCTAATCGTATAACAAGAGCCTTCATCACTGATTGCAAGTAACAAATGAGCCTTGCAGTTGGAGAGTGTGAATGAACTGCTGCGTGGCCTCACCGACAATTCATCTAACGTGTCGAATGTTCTCTTCAACTGAGGTGTCCCATACTTTGCACAACGTAAGTACCTGTGCGTTGCAATGCCCATCCACCTCTTAGTTTGGCCCTTCTTAACACAGAATCCACCTTGATCAGCATATTCCTTGTACATCGCCAACGCATCTTCGAAAGTTGAAAAAGTTTTGTTGTGTACAGGTATGAACCTCGGGCTGACGTTAGGTATCCAATATTGGGTACCGTTAGGAGTTGCAATCACATAATGCTGGGATGCTTCTACACGACCTACATTTTAACACGATTGTCCAAATTAAATCAAAATCAGCTACAAAAACAAATCATCTTGAAAACCCATTATCATCACCATGTTATGTTGAATACACTGTATTCAAAACATGCATCCAGGTAAAAAAAAACATGGAAGAAGGTACACAAACCTTCATTAACACCATGATCAGAAGCTTGCTGGTTAACTGGGCTAAATAAGGGGGAGCCAGAAGACGATCCTTCCCCTGCATCAGTTGGAACCCCGATAAAAACACCACCACACCTTTTATCCGGTGAAACTCCATGCTTGTATATGGCCTCCCCTTATAAAAACACAACCAAATAACACAACAACAAATTTTAAAAAAGATTTATGGAAAAGAGCAACAACCTGATGTGACCTAACATATATATATATATATATATATATATGCATGGATCTACTGTGAGAAAAAAAAGACTCAAACCTAACACAAAAAAAAGAGTAAAGAATGTTTGTTTTATCCATAAATCGAAACATACCTTCTGATTCAGCATCATCGGACATTGAATGACCTGAAGATTCTATGTTAAAGTCCATCGCATTTAGTAAGGTAGTGATTTAATGAAGCTTATTAATAATAATAATAGAGAGAGAGAGATGAAATATGAAGGTGTGATTCAAATGGTGATTAAAGGAGAAAGATGAACTTTGATCATAATAATAGAGAGAGAGGAGGGAAAAGTACTGATGATTAGACTATGACTAAGACATAGAGAGAGAGGAGGGAAAAGTAAAAAGACCAAACAACCCTTGAACATATAATATGTATTGATAGTGGGATGGGTGAGGTGGCACATTGTGGACCAAGTGTTGGGTTTTTCCATTTTGGAGGGTTTCCTCCCTATACTTCCTCTATATAAAAAAATATATATATAGAAAATATAGTCCGACAATATAGTCCAATGTTATTTAGTCCGATGTTCGACATAAGTTACGTGAAGTTAACCGTTTACCAAATCGTTCGATATATATAGTTACCGTTTATTATTGTTATTCGGTCCGTTCACGAGTCAAAACTAATTCATCCATATCAATAGACTTATAAATTTATAATATTCATAAACATAATAATATTTATAAATATATAAATTTATAAATATACGATATCTACAAATAAAGTAATAATTAACACGAATACAAGTTATACCGAATCACACGTGCGTAACCCGAAGCCACCTCGAACTACGTGTAGACCGGAACGTTGACTCAGTTGATCGTGACTCGTTGGCTCAAACCGTACCAGATCTGACCTGAAACCCGAACCCGAATGGAACCCAAACCGAAAGCTAAACCAGACCCACAAGAGCCGAACTCCGCCATAACCACGAGCCAAGATCCAACCTCATAACCGGACATCAATAACCCAACCATAACCACTGATAAACCTGAGCAGATCTGACCCGAGACAAACCCTACGACCAAAAATCAATCTGAACACCCAAGCTGTACAAATCGGACCCAACTAGACCCGAGACCCTAACCAGGCCTGAGCCATGGCTAAACCAACCAGGAATCCACCTTAGCTGCTGCCGTCAGGCCTGACTCCACCAACCTCCACCACGTCGCCGTCGTTGCCCCTTGTAACCACCACCGGAACCCACAAATCGAGCCACCATCACTTCATCTCGTCATCATCTCCGTCTTCCACCCTGTAGCCGATGGGAACCACCATATGAGACCATAACCGAGCAACCTAAACCTACAAACCATCATCAACCTGAGACCATCTACCACCGCATTCCACCTTCTCCACCCCTGAACCAGCGCCGCCTAGCACAGTCACCATCATCATCGGTCACCTCCTCAAGAGCCCCAACCCCACCGAACCTCCATTCCCCTGACCCGGCCACCAATCATACAGAAAATGACCCCCAAAACACAACCAGATCCGAGAGCAATACAACCAGTAACCAGAATCATATAGGCAAACTGAACCTACCGTGAACCACCTTGAAGTCGTACCTGTGTGAGCCATTCCCGGTTACCACGAACCTTGTTAATATTCGTCTTCAGGTTCAAAATCACCACGCCGCCACCACCAACGATGGTGGTGGTCGGTCGCCTTCGGGAGAGAGAGAACAGATGGTGTAGAGAGAGAGCTGAAGAGAGAGTGTGTGTGCGAGGGAGAGGAGAGGGAGGGTAGAGAGAGAGCAGGTAGATATCGCGTGTAGGAACCCGTTTAATTAGTTCACGTCTCGGTTTTATTCTAGGCCCCGATAATTAATTCTAAAAAGTAGTCGGTTTTGTTCGAAAGGTAAAGCACAACTAAACCGAGCAAAATATAAACGTTTTCGTAGACTGGCACATGCATTCGATGCACGCGTTTACATCACATCAATTAAATCGGTCGCAGGTTCCATTGTTATAACGATCAGTTAACCTCTGAAGCTTAATAATTAACAATATTTAAAGTAAATAAATTACTTTACATAATAAAAATCACATCGGTATTTGTCGAAAGTTGCCGGTTGTCACACTAGGCAACACAAGTTGTCTATAGTTTACCCAAAAATCAATTTACAACCGCATGATATTCAATATATTAATCCGTAATTCCAATGAACTAGACTTTATACATTTCGCCTTTTTATATAAATTATACGTATACAATTATGTATCATAATTTATACGTATGTATATATATATATATATAGTCCAACGGTTCCGTCCAAAATATAATATTATCAAATCCGTCTAAATATACAATATCACTTATTAAATAATCAATGTTGGTTCGTTTCGCGAGTCACAATAGTTTCGTATCTATAATATATATATATATATACACATAATTATATATACAAAATAATAACAAAACTAAATACTATACCATTTATATACGCATGCAACTCCATCTATGACCGGATCTGACCGAACCCAAACTGAACTAGATCTGACTCGAGTTGAACCATAATAACCCGAAACCCTCTACAATGAACCCGAACCAAGTCTGTTCCAAAACGACTTCTAACCGAGCTCCGATCTTTCAAAACTGAACCATTTTATAATCCTTTACAACCGAGACCCAAACCCGAGCACCAAACTGAACCCGAACATCCTTATCATCATCATCAAGCCACATGCTGACCAAGATCCATTAACATACCCAAAATCTGACCCGAGCCTGAGCCCCACCAGACCCGAACCTGAACCGAAACCCGACATGCAGGCCGCAAACCAGCCCGAACCACCATTAACGAACCAGATCAGACCAGAACCAGACCCGATCTGGTCTGTCCGGCCCGAACCACGAGCCACCGCCGCCATCTTCATCCTTCTTAACCACCGCCGCCGTGTCACCTCCAACAACCACCATCTTCATCGGCCAGAACCCACCACCTGAGAACCCTCCGGCTGATACACCACCTCCACCGCCACTCCTACGCGTTCTTTCAGAGCGCATGTTAGAATCGCGTTAACCTAACCGTTTACCGTTTCCTCCATTTCGATAGCTTTCGATACTTAATAATTAATATTATTTAAAATAAATAATTATTTCGAAAGCACAAATGCGATTAAAACACGCATTTCGATGTCCAGTTCTCATATCGGTTACTCTCCGCGTTCTCCAAACGCTACGTTTTAATCCATTCTTCAAATCGATTCCACATCCAATTGCCTCAATAGCAGATACGGGCCGTATTTACATGCAATAATTCTGTGTTTGTCCATTCTGACAAATTCTTACTGATGTCAGTTTGTTGACGTTTAAATGCGCAGTCTTCCCTTAGAACGTCTAGACGTACATGAACTCCACGAAAGACATCATCGGACTCATAGCCATTCAACTTAACCAAAATCAACCGTAATATATGCGAAGTATATAGGAATTGTGATTAAGATCCAGTCAAAGGCTGACCGAATTTTACCGGTTGTCATAGTTAATTGTGGCTGTGATTAAACTATCACATCGCCAAAACAATATAACCTAGCCTTCCTTAACATCATCGCCTCAAGCCCTCTTTTTCCATCATCGCCACAAAAGTATAAAATACATCAAAGGTCAAGCCACAGCCCGTGATGAGAAATTAAATATGCATTAATAGGCCAGCGATTTGAGCAGTATAGCCTATGGCGTTTACTGTTCAAACTAGTTTGATCTTTCCCAATCATCCTGACCAGAACTTGCATAACCTCACGTTTTTTTTTTACAAACATGCTTTAAGGATCATAGAAGGGCGATTAACTGTGGCTGCAATCACACTATCGCCTCAAATAACAATATAACAAACCCTTCTATAACATCATCGCCTTAGGCCTCCCACAATGAATCATTCAATTTGCACACCAATAAATATATTGGTAAAATGCAGTTACCATTCATGTAGACAAAAATTAGGCCCAAAATGAAACACACCGGGTTGCCTTTGTTAAGCCATCCCACTTGGCAGTTTCACAGCCATCATAGGCGAATATGACGTATAGCGTTGCAAACTCAGATACAAATCATAACCTTCAATAACCAATGAAAAAGCCTGTCAAACCCAACAAACAAAAAATCATAGGCTCCGCAAAATCATCATAGCCTCACTTTGGCATCAGGATACCACACACACATAAAAAAAACCATTGAATCACACACAACAAACATTCTTTTAACCTAATGCAAGCAGCCCGAGGGAAAAATAAGTATTTAATGAAAAATGAAAATCAATGCACGACATCTGAATTATGGCACCACCATTAAAAATAATCTCTTACCACCTTATAATCACTTAAAAAAGATAATGTTTTATCAGCTGATAAAAAAATAACATCAACAAAACACAACATGCATGAATGCCACCAAAATGATGATCACTAAGCATCAAATATGCATGCATCAAAACGTAATCATGATCGCATAAAAAAACAAAAACATACGAAGCTCACAAAATCAATCAAGAATTATGTTTGAAAACTGCGACAGGTTGACATGAAGCACAACCACAATTCACATGGTAGGCGAAGCCACGTTGGTGTCTAGGTCATTGATTCATCACTCAGAGGTGTCAACGCAAGTCCTAACGTGGGAGCCAATTCTAGACCTAGATACACAGGTTAAAAACCATTAAGAATAGTAAATAACTAAACAAACACACGCATAGAATACACAACTGACGGACTTGGCGAAGCCACGTTGGTCTCCAAATCATTGATTCATCACTCAGAGGTGTCAACGCAGATACTAACGTGGGAGCCGATTCTAGACCTAGAATAGCAAACAACTAAATAAACACGAACACAATGCAACTGGCAAAAGCTCAAATGTTTTGACCCGTTATCCAAGTCGCAAATGACATAAAGAAAACTTCCAAATCGGTTTTAAACTTGTCGACTACACTACAAAAGTAAGCGAAACTGAGTTTTATAACACATAGGAAGCGGTTTTACATACATAAGAGGCAATCCTACATACAAAATTGTAGCACATAGGAGGTCCTTTAGGAAGCGGTTTCACATACCTAAGAGACAGTCCTACATACAAAATTATCCCGCTATCAACCTTAATAGGTAATACCAACCTCCTATTTATAACACATAGGAGGCGGTTCTACATACAAAATTGTAACATATGGGAGGTCCTTTTGACCCCAACCTGATCAGGAGCTCTTATTAGCGTCATTTTGACTTTTCTTTGCACCCTATCCAGGTTCATCTGCCACTGGCGTTAATAGGTGGGCCACCGCATATCGTTTTCGGCTAAATATGGAAAGTATTTAAATCTTCATTTGCTGGATTTGGTGGATCATAAACCTCAGCTTCAATATATCATAACATTCAAACACATACATAATTGTATATGCAGATAAAAGTGCAAATAACAATAACAAACATGCACTAACAAAGACCTAGCCTTGATAGGTTCATACACAAATCAAACCAAAACCATGACCACTTCATAAAAAATTATTTATAAAATAAACAAAATAGTAAAGCCATAACACCAAAAACTTCAAAGACTAAACTATCAATCATATTGCTTTAAACCGATCAACCTAAACTATCAATTCTACTCCTTTCTACTGATTGATCAATAACATCTTCAGAAATGCAAACACACATAAAAAAACCATTGAGGCAGACACAGAAAACTTTATTTTAACCTCATGCAAGTAGGCTGATGAAAAAATAAATATTTAACCGAAACTGAAAATCAATGCATGCCATTAAAAAATAGCAACAGAGGCTCAAGACCTTCATCCCTTCAATTACAGGCCAACTGACGACCACCATCATCTAAACAAATGTAGACAATGACGGCTAGAGTTCAGCAAGGAAAAGGGCCTCCACATCTTCAATCACATGCCAACCCATGACCACCATCATTTAACAACCGAAAAAGAAACACTGACAGTGGAGGATAGGGTTTAGCACACAAACACACAAAGAAAACGGCTATGTTTAGCAAGAAAGGGACCTCCATCCTTTCAATCACAGGCCAACCCACGACCACCATCATCTAACAACTGAAAAATAAATGCAGACGGTGGCAGCTAGGGTTTAGCACACAGATACACACACAATTATCAAATACAAATTATAAAGAAAAACAGAGAGAGAGAGAGAGAAACCGAGAGAAAGAGTATAAGAGAATATCAATACATGCCATTCGATTCTGGTGTAACACCAGACACCTATGACAGTAGTGGTTTTGAAAAATAAAGACGGTGATCATAGACGGTGGATGAAAGAGGAAAACGAAGGGGTTGTAGAGAGAGAGAGCAGAGATATGTTACGCAGAGGTTGTAGAGAGAGCAGAGATATTATTATAAAGTGAAGAAGGCTAATGAACCGCCAACACACACATCCCCCCCCCCATAATTACCCATCTACCAAATACAACCTAAAAATAAATTAGCAAAAAAAGGGCCCCCGAAGAGTCGAACCCGGGTCGACTAGTTTTAAAGATCACCACAACCCACTAAACCAAAGCACAACATTGAATGAATGTTACAAATTATGTTATATAAAACATTATAAAAGGCAGCAAACCAAAGTTACTATTCAAATCGCTGGCCTATTAATATATTTATTATAATATAATTAGTTAGTCGTTCAAGGGATTAACCCTGATTGTAATCTCATTATGATGATCCTTTTTTTAAATTGCTAATTTCTCCCCTTTTAAATACACCAACTTTTGCCTCTTACGAGGCTTAAACTCCCATATATGATGATATCTTATCCTTGTAATTTACTATCACCTTAATAGAATAATATTTAATTGCCACCCGTAAAAATAGATTAGTTTAGACTAGACCATATCAAATTCTTGTGTTGTTGTATTGCTTGTTCAGTTTGTGTGTGCTTAATCCTGATAAGAAGAACCCTATGTGTTTATAAGTATTTAGAAGAAAATATACTTCATTACTTGAAAATATACTTTCTATTAAATATATTTGATTGTATTAATTGTATTTGTATGAGTTAGAAAAGCGAAAAAAATGTTGTGGCTGACAAACTGCATTTTACTGATGGTTCTCTTTGGTTTAATCCTGAATGGAAGGATGGTATCTCGTCAGTTGAACAGATGTCCGAGCTGCATGACCTTCAATTTCTTTTTAAAAATATTGTTTCACAAGTACAGATGATCGCTGGTTGTGGGGAGACCCTACTGATAAGAAGATGTTTACTGTGGCAGATTGAAAAAAACGTATCCGACAAGCAGAGGAGGTCCGAATGAACATGGATACCGATTAAAGTGAACCTGTTTATTTGGCGGGCAGAAAAGGAGAGAATCCCGACAAAGATGGTGCTTATGAATAGAAGAATCAATATACAAGACTCTTTATGTGACCTTTGTGAATCAAGTAATGAGGATGTTATGTATCTTTTTTCGGTGTGTGGTTTTTCATTTGGTGTGTGGTCGAAAGTGGGTGCTTGGTATAAATTTTCTCCTATTTTTTTGTTTGACTTCGAAGACATTTTGAAGCTCCATCAAAACAAAAAAGGCGACAAGCGGAATAAGAGGGTGATTAAGGGCATTGTCATGACTGACTACATGTTGGGAAATTTGGAAAGCAAGGAATGATAAGGTGTTTAACAGGTCAAATCCGAAGGTTATTGAAGTAGTTGCGAAGATCAAGTCATCCTCGATTTCATGGCTGAGAGATATATCTAGATTTAAGGATATTGTTTGGAAAGATTGGGTAGTTAATCCATTGTACATGTTGTAAATTTTTCCTTTTAGGTGGTCCTCGCTTTGAGGGCGCGTCTAGTTTCTAATGAAGTTCATTGTTAAAAAAATTGTATTTTTATGCGAAGAAAAGAAAAATTATCTTTTGAGATTTATAGACCATAATATTTTCAAATTTAGATAATTCAAAGATTTTGACTATGAAGTGTTCAAATTTCTCATATATAAATTTATTATAAGATTTTGAAATATATATATATATATATATATATATATATATATATATATATATAGGGGATGGTTTAAATAAAAACCCACTCAAAACGAAGAAACCCGGTAAACTATGACTTCCCGAACTTTTTATCATCTAAAAAAATTAGGGTATGTAATATACATGATTTTAAGAGTTTTGAGCCAAAAAAATAAAAAAAGCGCCGAGTGGATATTTTTAAAAAAAATAAATAAGTTTTTTGTGTTACATATGTTACATGTCTGTTTTTGTGTAACATACGTAACACAAAAAAAACTTATTTATTTTTTTTAAAAATATCCACTCGGCGCTTTTTTGATTTTTTTGGCTCAAAACTCTTAAAATCATGTATATTACATACCCTAATTTTTTCAGATGATAAAAAGTTCGGGAAGTCATAGTTTACCGGGTTTCTTCGTTTTGAGTGGGTTTTTATTTAAACCATCCCCTATATATATATATATATATATATATATATATATATATATATATATTTCAAAATCTTATAATAAATTTATATATGAGAAATTTGAACACTTCATAGTCAAAATCTTTGAATTATCTAAATTTGAAAATATTATGGTCTATAAATCTCAAAAGATAATTTTTCTTTTCTTCGCATAAAAATACAATTTTTTTAACAATGAACTTCATTAGAAACTAGACGCGCCCTCAAAGCGAGGACCACCTAAAAGGAAAAATTTACAACATGTACAATGGATTAACTACCCAATCTTTCCAAACAATATCCTTAAATCTAGATATATCTCTCAGCCATGAAATCGAGGATGACTTGATCTTCGCAACTACTTCAATAACCTTCGGATTTGACCTGTTAAACACCTTATCATTCCTTGCTTTCCAAATTTCCCAACATGTAGTCAGTCATGACAATGCCCTTAATCACCCTCTTATTCCGCTTGTCGCCTTTTTCGTTTTGGAGGGTTTCTTGTCTATACTTAGCCTATATATATATATATATATATATATATATATATATATATATATATATATATATATATATATATATATATATATATATATATATGGGAAGGTTTAAATAAAAAGTAATGAAAAGGTGCGAAGTGTGCGAAGGAATCTCAAGCTTCTATTTTGACATGGTTAATTTTCACATGGGAGGACATTTTTGTCCTTTTTACTTCTTGACTCATAAACCCACTTCCCCCATGATTTTTAAACGACTATAACTTTTTCATACGATAATATTTTAAAAAAAAATTACACTGTATTAACGAGCGTTTTGTTCTCTTTAATTTGAGTAGCCTAGTGCTATAGTCTTCTTAATTTTTAAAAACTGGTATGTAATTTCACATTCAAGTATCAGGTATGTGATTTTAGGTGTAGCCCAACTATGTGAATCTGGTACGTGATTTTAGCTATAGGGTATCTGATACATGGTATCAGATGCTCACATTTAGCCATACACATAAAATCACGTATGAGATACCTTACAGCTAAAATCACGTACCAGATTCCACAGTTTGGCTTACACCTAAAATCACATACCAATTACTTGAATGTGAAATTAAGTACCTGTTTTTTTAAAATTAAGAAAACTATAGCACTAGGCTACTCAAATTAAAGAGAACGAAACGCTCGTTAATATGGTGTAATTTTAAAAAAAAAAATATTATCGTATGAAAAAGTTATAGCCGTTTAAAAATCATGGGGGAAGTGGGTTTAGAGGCAATTGACGAAAGTACCATTTTGTTTCTTTGTATAATCTATAATCTATATCTATAAGTCTATCTATACTTTCAATAATAGGAGAGTCGTGAGTGACGCCAGAAAGCTGATATGTCAACACCTTAGGCAGGCCACCAATGCCTGCGTGATGCAAAAACTGACGTCAGTAACCCCCTTAAAATATTCACAAAAAATATGTGGGCCACGTTAAAGCACCGCTATTGATTTTAAAACCATCTGTTTGTTGCCCACTTGCCTGAACAGCTGTTGTTAATAAATTAATTAAAATACTGCCACTTGCTTCAACAGAGTTTTGAAGGACTGTTGGTTTTAAATTTGAGCTCCAAATTCAAATTCAAATTTCAAATTCGACACCCCATTACACAACTATATAAAGGCATCATGTCCCTCTCTTTCTCTCAGACAATTATTAAATCTCTCCGATAATTTTGAAACCGTAACAGCTGCTTCTCTCACATTCAAGTTCATGTTGAAGGATTCGACTATCAGGTAAACTAATTCTAAACGATCATATCAATAAGAATAAAATTTATCAGTTTTTGTTTTTCAGTGACCCTCAATCTTTTGTCTCCTTAATCAGCAATCAGATTATTTACGTTGAAAAAGGTTTCCAGTTTGGAAGATTCTTACAATCAAAGGAAAATATTCGTTATACGATTACCAACGGTTGTAGATCGGCAGCGTCAAACTCAGAATGGGTATGTCTTTACCATTTTCAAGCCATCTATGCGAGTGTTTAATGCATGTTAATCTTTTTCTGTTCAACATGTGTGTTTGATTAATTTGAGTGATGCTTGATTTAGTGTTTTTGTCAATATTTGACCGCTAACAAATAGAGGCGTTAGCTTTAAGCACTCGGGACTCTTTCTAGATTGCAATTATGCTTTTACGCCACTATGCTTATCTTTTGAGGAAGTTATCTGCGTCTACTTCCACTTTTGCGGTTCCCAATGTTGTGCTTGTCAACAGGTATGTTTGTTGAAATTCTTATTCATTAACTTTTTTTTCGAGGCTTGTAGTTGAAGCATAACCGTGAATGTTTATTTCTGTTCTGTTAGCAAGCAGAGTATGTGAGAAAGCACCTTGAATATGTTGAATATTCAAGGTTAATCTTTTTGAGATTCTTTACAGCCAAAGAAACAAATATGTGTTCAAGACTGATGGGTGTATAAAGACATGTTATATTCAAAGCTGATTTGAATGTATTAGCTGCGTCAGTTTCAAGTTTTCTGAAGATTAGTAAAAGAATTATTTTCATTTTATTATTAGTTTTCTGTAATATCTGTCTATGTTCAAAACATCTTTGTAAATATTTTGTAGTATACTCTGTAGTATAAACATGAAATTGTGTTGGAGATGTTTTCTTAAGATCTGTTGAAAAGTAAACAGATGTTGTAAAACAGATCTTCCCATTAATAAAAGTTTTATCATTAGGACTTCAAATCATTTGTAATAATAATAGTTTTATTATTAGGACATTCAAACTAATGAAAATACATTGTAAATAAAATATATGTTCATTTTTTACAATGATGAAATTTGACGTTTTTTGTAAAAAAAGTTATTCAAAGAAATATTATTTAGTTAAAGTATAATAAGTATTCATTAAAAATTATAGTTACACGTTTTATAGATGCTGATGTTTTTTGTAGAATTTTTATTGGTACAAAATATATGTTAATTTTTTAAAGTTATACTTTTTAAATTATATATTGCATTTTAGGAAAACTTAAATGAAATCAAAATTAAATTCAATTAATGTTGAAATAATTTATTTCACCGATTTATTAACAAAAACTGATAACTTGTATAAAGTCCTTATATTTAACTTAATTTATTATTATTTTTTAATCAATAGAAATATGTACATATTCATTTTTTATAAATATTTTTTTTAATGTCAAAGTTGTTTATCAATTTATTAACACATAACCGTGAAAAATTACATCAAGATAGCGGGCAGGCGGGCAACAAGCTGCGCGCGGCACCCCTTTCTGAATGGCAAACCCTAACCTACTAAAAACGAATCCATGCCCTCTCGGCGCCGAGACACTTCTATAAATAGCCCGTTGGACTCTGGTCAGGAAACGGATGGCTTCCGGTACCAAGGAGCCAAAGGTATCAAATGCCAGGGGTTTGAAAACGTGTTGGTTCTCCTCACAAGCTTTAGCATGTTTCTTAACTTTCTTCTCCTCTGCTTTCCGCACCGCTTGCCCTACCACAAAACCATTATCCCTCAAACCAACCAGTGGAGATACACCTGTTAGGTCGACACAAGCGTGTTTCCCCTGGGCCCACCCAAAGACAAGCAGTTTTGCTGGACGTAGGGTGGATCTCCCTTCTGCGGGGTCCGAGAGGCAATTCACAGGAGCCTCCTTTTTGGCTGAGATCCCAGCCCTTCTTAAAATGTCCCAAAGGACGTCCCGGACCCAGTCATGCCTATATTTGAAACCAGGAAACTCCTTAGAGTGAACCGCGTGTTCCCCGTATTTGTCCAAGCATGCCTTACGACAAATTGGACAGACTTCATCTTCATGGTACATGGGGATCACCAAACGATATTTGAGAATTGCCCTATATTCAACCATAGACATGGTTTGGCCCAAACCTTCGATCGGGATAACATTCAGGAAATCTTGGGCATGGGGGCTTTGCAAGCATTCAATAACTGCCTTTTGGCGGGGAGACAAATCAAAAGCTTCACCCAGGCTCTGTGCGATTTTGCCAAAAAGGGTATTCGCCAAAGTTTTTTTAGGCTTTAGGATGGCAGTGTCCTTGTTAGAAAAACCGTCAATATCAAAACATGGGAGATAGTCATTTATCCTTTCGAGTTTCAAATAAATAATTAGAGACGAATTAGTAGTTGATACTAATTCGAGGAGGTATTAATATTTTTTAGGGATATTGGATTTTATTAATCCGAACTTTGACAAATTGGCCAATATTAATCTCAACTTTAAAAATTGTCTGTGCCGGTCCCAACTTGTAAAATATTTTCCTTTACTGGTCCTTTAAAATGTTTTGTTGGAGTTAGATCTAATCAAATGTTTATCGTAATATGTTAATCTACACGGATTCATAGCGATTCAAATTCAATCAAGTTTGACCTCTTTGATGAGCACAAGTAGATCCTAGTGGAAAACATTGCATACGCTGTGTATCTTTTTCGTTCTACTTTGTTGAATTGTAGTAGTGTTATATATATAAAAATAAAAATAAAAAAAATTCTATACATGTTGAAAAACAAGGCCTATTAACAAACAAGGATGAAGTGAATAAGAAAAGGGAATTCTTTCATTGAGATAGATATCTCTAATAGCAATACAATGATCATTATTTATAGGACTCTAGTAATAAGTATACACATAAATGAGATAGGAGTTAGTAAGATGGATGGTCACTATTAATAACATTATTTATAACACTCCCCCTTGACTATCCATCTCATACGCTTTTAGATGCTGCCTCGTTAAAAACCTTGCAAGGAAAACCCAATGGGACAAAACCTTAGCTAAGGAAAAAAGAGTGCAGCGCGTATTTATCTCCCCCTGATGATGATCAGTTAAGCTCCTTGAGTTGACGCATCCCAATCCCATGAAGCAACTTCTTGAATGTTGAGGTTGGAAGTGATTTGGTAAACAAGTCTGCCAAATTTTCGCTGGAACGAATTTGTGGGACGGTAATATCTCCATTCTTTTGCAGATCGTGTGTAAAGAAGAACTTTGGTAGAATGTGCTTTGTTCTATCACCTTTGATGTATCCTTCCTTAAGTTGAGCAATACATGATGCGTTGTCTTCATGTAAAATAGTTGGTCCCTCATCTTTCGAAGAAATACCACAAGACCCACGAATGTGTTGTATTACATTTCTTAACCAAATACATTCTCGACTAGCTTCATGAATCGCCAATATTTCAGCATGGTTAGATGATGTGGCTGTGATTGTTTGCTTTACAGAACGCCATGAAATTGCAGTACCTCCACTTGTGAATAAATATCCAGTTTGAGATCGTCCAGTGTGAGGATCAGACAAATACCCTGCATCAGCAAAACCAACCAAACTTGTTTTCGATTGGTTAGTAAAATACAAACCCATATCTTTTGTACCTTGAAGGTATCGAAATATTTGTTTTACCCCATTCCAATGCCTCTTTGTTGGGCATGAGCTATATCTTGCCAGTAAATTTAAAGAGAACGATATATCTGGTCGTGTATGGCTAGCAAGAAACATTAATGCACCAATTGCACTTAAATATGGTACTTCTGGACCAAGAATTCTCTCTTCATCACTCGGAGGTCGGAATGGGTCTTTTTCAACATCAAGCGACCTTACAACCATTGGGGTACTCAATGGATGAGATTTCTCCATATAAAACCTTTTGAGTAATTTCTCTATGTAAGTTTCTTGGTGCACAAGGATTCCACCCTTAAGGTGTTCAATTTGTAGCCCGAGACAAAACTTTGTCTTTCCAAGATCCTTCATTTCAAATTCGCTTTTCAAATATTCAACCGCCCTTTGTAGCTCCCCAGGAGTTCCAATTATATTTAAGTCATCAACGTATACGGCAATTATAACATATCCCGAGTTTGATTTTTTTATGAAAATACAAGGGCATACTGAGTCATTTTTGTAACCTTCTTTCAACAGATACTCACTAAGGCGATTATACCACATACGCCCAGATTGTTTTAATCCGTATAATGATTTGTTCAGTTTAATTGAAAGATGTTCTCGAGAACTAGATTTACATGAGTTTGGCAATTTGAACCCTTCAGGTAGTTTCATGTAGATATCTGTATCAAGCGAGCCATAGAGGTAGGCTGTCACAACATCCATTAGACGCAGATCAATCCCTTCTTGTATTACCAGACTAAGAAGATAACGAAAAGTTGTCGTATCCACCACTGGAGAATATGTCTCCTCATAATCAATCCCAGGTCTTTGCGAAAATCCTTGTGCAACTAATCTTGCCTTATATCGCACAATTTCATTTTTCTCATTACGTTTTCGCACAAAGACCCACTTATAGCCGACAGGCTTTACACCTTCAGGTGTATGGACCACTGGTCCAAAAACATCTCGTTTATTCAGGGAATCCAATTCTGCCTTAATCGCATCTTTCCATCTTGGCCAATCATTTCTTTGTTTACATTCATCCATGGATTTTGGTTCTTGATCCTCATTGTTTCTCATTACTTCTAGCGCTACATTATATGAAAATTTGTCATCGACGTCGATTTCGTTTCGGTTCCATACCTTTCTAGACATGATATAATTTATTGAGATCTCTTCGTTTTCAGGTACCTGAGGTTCTTCTGGAACCATCATGTCTAGTGTCTCTTCAGGAGACTCATTTCTTGGTTTTATCGTTACCTCGACTTGACCATCTAAATTATTTGCTCCTTTCTTCTTTCGAGGGTTTTTATCTTTAGAACCGATTGGTCTACCACGTTTGAGACGTGCATTAGACTCATTTCCAACATGTGGTTGTCCTTCTGGGACACTTATTCTTACTGGAGCATTGGCAGCTGGTATATGTGACTTTGTCACTCTCTTGGGGTCAGTGAATGCGTCTGGTAGTTGATTTGCCAATCCTTGTAAATGAATTATCTTTTGAACTTCTGTTTCACACTGTTTAGTTCGAGGATCAAGATGAGATAATGATAATTCATTCCAACTTAAATTATTATTTTTTTCAGCTGCTTTTCATCTCCCCCTAATGTTGGGAATGTTGATTCAACAAAATGACAATCACCAAATCGAGCCGTAAATAAATCTCCCGTTGATGGCTCCAAATACTTAATGATGGATGGTGATTCATACCCAACATATATTCCTAACCTCCTTTGAGGGCCCATCTTTGTTCGTTGTGGTGGAGCGATAGGTACATATATGGCACAACCAAAAATTCTTAGATGGGAAATATCTGGTTCCTAACCAAAAACCAACTTTAATGGGGAGGAAGTGTGATAACTCGTTGGCCTGATGCGAATTAGTGTTGCTGCGTGTAGAATTGCATGGCCCCAAGCAGATGCTGGTAATTTTGATTTCATAATCATATGTCTTGCAACCATTTGGAGTCGCTTAATAAGCGATTCAGCAAGTCCATTTTGTGTATGTACATGAGGTACAGGGTGCTCTACACTTATCCCAATGGACGTACAATAATCATTAAATGTTTGGGATGTAAATTCACCAGCATTGTCCAACCGAATTTTCTTGATGGGGTAATCTGGAAAATGTGCTCTTAACCTTATTAATTGAGCAAGTAGCCGTGCAAATGCCATATTACGACTTGATAGTAAGCACACATGTGACCATCTAGTTGATGCATCAATTAAGACCATAAAGTATCTGAATGGTCCACTAGAGGGGTGTATAGGCCCACATATGTCCCCATGTATTCTTTCCAAAAAACTCAAGGATTTTGTCGCCACCTTAATTGGTGATGGTCGAGTGATTAGCTTCCCCTGTGAGCATGCAAAACATGTAATATCCTTGGACTGAGGAATCTTTTTGTTCTTCAAAGAATGTCCACGTGAATTTTCTATAATTTTTCTCATCATTATTGACCCGAGATGGCCTAACCGGTCATGCCAAATGATAAAATTTTCTTGGTCCATAAACTTCTGGTTTATGACTGCATTTGTTTCAGCTGCACTAATTTTAGTACAACACAAACCAGAGGCAAGGGCGGGTAACTTTTCTAATACATGCTTTTTACCCGAAATCATATTTGTGATTTGAAGGTACTCATCGTGTCCCTCACATGTAGTCTCGAGATGATATCCATTTAGACGAATATATTTAAAACTTATTAGATTTCTTTGAGATAGTGGGGAAAATAATGCATTGTTAATTTTAAGTGGAGTTCCATTTTGTAGAATTATATAAGCGACTCCAAAGCCTTCAATCAATTTTGATTTACCAGATATGGTATTAACGCTTGCCTCTTTCATAGATAAACTAGAGAAATATTCTCTTTTCTGTAGAATTGTATTTGTAGTCGCACTATCTATTAGGCTAACATCTTCACCATTAATAGGAAGTTTAGTTAAACACTCCATATGCTTCAAAACAAAACAAAACTTCATAAATAAAAGATATATTATGGTTTAAACATAACGACTCCCATAAAATGCCACAAAAGTTCTCAAAACGAAACATAATAAAATCTCAAACGAAACGTCTTAAAAAACATAAAGGAAATAGGATAATTTAAAGTGTAAGCACTCATATGTAAGGAAAATTGCAAGCATCCAATTGAGTTGTATCAGCCACGATATCACCAGAATCAAGATTCGTTTGCTCAATGAGGAAATCATCATAATCCAGTTTAGTTGCATCAGTATGGTCTTTAGGACCACTAGGGACATCAACATTTCCATCTTCATATGTGAAATTTGTCTCTATTTCTTTTCCTTTTCCTTTTTCTTTTTCTTTTATTGATTGCTTGTAAAGCTCCACCAAGTGTTTGGGTCTACGACATGTACGAGCCCAATGATTATTACTCCCTCATCGATAGCATGTATTTGATGGAGCCCCATTTTTCTTCTTACCTTTTTCAATATTGGATTTATTTTCATTATCATGCAACTTTTGGTAATTACCTTTTTTTTAAATTGAACACCATGATAATTCCCTTGACCACGTCCACGCCCATGACTTCCTTGGTATCCACGACCACGACCACGTCCATGACTTCCACCATTATATGTTGCCACATTCACTTCTGGGAATGCGACAGTACCAACTGGTCGAGTCTCATGATTTTTCATTAGAAGCTCATTATTTTGCTTAGCCACAAGCAAACATGATATTAAGTCACTGTATTTGGTAAAACCCCTTTCACGATATTGTTGTTGCAAGACAATGTTTGAGGCATGAAAGGTGGAGAATTTTTTTCCAACATCTCCTTATCAGTAATATTTTCACCACATAGAATCAATTGTGATGTGATTCTAAACATTGCCGAGTTATACTCGCTTATAGACTTAAAGTCTTGCAACCTTAAATTGATCCATTCATAACGAGCTCTTGGTAATATCACCGTTTTTTGGTGATCATACCTTTCTTTCAAATTGGTCCATAGGACGAGTGGGTCTTTGATAGTAAGGTATTCACTTTTCAATGCCTCATGAATATGGTGGCGTAAGAAGATCATCGCCTTTGCTTTATCTTGGGTATTTGTTTTATTTCCTTCTTTTATTGTATCCCCAAGATTATTGGCATTCAAATGGATTTCAGCATCCAATACCCATGACAAATAATTCTTTCCAGTGATATCTAGAGCCATAAACTCAAGCTTTGCAAGATTCGACATGATTAACTATATTATACAAGAACATGTGAATTAGTATGTGTCACTTATATTAAATCAATTAAATAATAATAAAAAACTGTACAAATAAATCTAGTCTTTTGTCTTTGTCGTTGTCTGGTTATCGAATATCGAAGTGCTTATACATCTTCCATTAAAACCATGTGAAGGCTTCTTTTATTGTCGATTATGGCATTAGTTTGTAACTATGATGCACACATATATTGTGTCATAATAAATTAATTTATCACTTTCAAATATGCATTTTATACAAACAAAACATAACAAAAATATTCTGATGAATAAACGTTTTTGAAACAAAAATTAAACTGACTGTACGAATATTTTAACATCGTTAAAATATGGCCTTCTTTAACCAACCCAATATTTCACCCACATAATTTTAACCAACTCAATATAACATATGAAAGAAATACGAACAACAATCTCTACGCAACCAAAAGTTGTATTAATTACAATATGGATTTAGTTTAAGAAATAGTAACAAGTCTCTAATACAACCCAAAATTGTATGAATTACAATATGGATTATATATGAGATAATAAAGAATAATAATAAAGTAACAAGACAATATGATATACCTTATGATGATATGATTCTTTTCTAAAAGCAACTCGTGCTGATAACGTGTTGAAAAACAAGGCCTATTAACAAACTAGGATGAAGTGAATAAGAAAAGGAAGTTCTTTCATTGAGATAGATATCTCTAATAGCAATACAATGATCATTATTTATAGGACTCTAGTAATAAGTATACACATAAATGAGATAGGAGTTAGTAAGATGGATGGTCACTATTAATAACATTATTTATAACAATACAGTAAATCTCCTAAAAGAAATTGAAGTAATATGGGGCGTTTGGGATTCCTTATTAAGACTGCTTAGTTGCTTATTGTGGTTTGATACAATACTAAGGGGGTTTTGTGATTGCTTATCCAAACTTCTTATTTGATTATGATCTATGAATGAATAAAATAAGCTGTTTTAAATAATCAATTTGAAGTTTGTTTATTCCAGCCTACTTATATTTTCAACTTTTAGTACATAAACCTCCTAAATCCATACAAAGTTTGGATTATTGTTATTATTGTATTATTATAGTACATACTAAATACACTTTTGATGACTTGTGGCTCATTTGACTAATTGACTTGCTTCTTTTTAACCAACTTTTTTTTATAATCTATAACTTATAATAAAAGAATTGAACTTTGATGATATGGCATTCAATGAAGGCCTCAACCCCTCCTTGAATGTGCCACGTGACATCATGTAGGATTTTTTAATTTTTGAGTTTTTTTAATAAATCTATATATATTATAATATTTTAGGAAAAGATAAGAATTTAAAAACAAAATTAAATTTTCTCTCTAATGTTTCCTCCCATAACTTTTAAACGTTAATATCTTTTATATACGAGATTTTTTAAAGAAAAAAATTACACCAAATTAACGAGCGTTTTATTATCTTTCCAACGAGTACCATAGTGCTATATAAAAGACGGAGAAAAAAACAATTATCTTTGTGGGGTTTTGTTTTCAAATATATTTTACTCTACTAATAAATCACAAACGATAAACATAACTTCATAGGCAGAGATTCTTTTTTTTTTAATATTTGAATATGATAACTTAAGGCAGAAATTTGTTTAAAATAAATATTATTATTATTATTATTATTATTATTATTATTATTATTATTATTCATTAATCATGTATTGGCAAATCATTAATTATGTTATTATGTTATATTAGATATTTCAACCCCGGGACCCTTTAAACGCATTAGAGATAAAACACGGTGTAGTCAACGTGTTCATTAGTAAGTGGGCCTTAATTGTATTATTTTGTTAATGCATTTTGCTATGATAAGGAATTATTCATGGTAATATAATGCGAAATTTGATTATATTTTAGGTGGGAGAAACCTGGGCATAGTCCATTGTTTGGATATGATTATTGCTACCAACCTCGACACAAAACAATGATTAGTACATCATGGGGAGCCCCAGCTGCTTTTACACAGGGATTCAACCTTCAACATGTTTCAGATGGTTTATATGGTCGTCATTTGCATGTGTACAGCTGGCCCGAGGGTGAACTAAAACAAACAATTGATTTCTTACTTCTTATATAGACTCGTCTAGAAGGTGTTTTGATACATGTATAAATGCTTTGAAGCTACAATAACTAATTTCTAGTGTTTGTGTAAATTATATATGATCCAATTCTTCACGGTCAAATTGATCATATTTGAATGAACAGAAAATTGTCAAGAAAGGAAATTAGAGATCCCACATTTGACAATGTGGGTATGTATGAATAATTTTCTCTGTTATAAGAGTAGTGAAAGTACAGGTTTTAACAATACTAGAGATCCAGTTAGTTCAATTTTGATCATTTAGATGGTTTTCATGTTTTGTATTGTTTTCTGATTTCAAAGTCCATCTATAAATAACAAAATAAACGTATTCATGAACCCACACTGATTCAATTATGTACAGATAAGGTTTTTGCATGACCCGGCTAAAGATACAGGGTTTGTTGGATGTGCATTAAGCAGCAACATGGTTCGATTTTTCAAGACCTCAGATGGATCATGGAGCCATGAGGTGTAGACTTTATGTTTCTATCGTAATTTCATGTAATATAATCTCAGTTTAGATAAACTTTACTAAATAAACTGTTAATTTTCATACACAGGTGGCGATGTCAGTGAAACTGGTCAAAGTCCAAAACTGGATTTTACCAGAAATGCCTGGGCTTATTACAGATTTTCTAATTTCTCTTGATGACCGGTTTCTTTACTTTGTAAATTGGTCACATGGGGATATTCGACAATATAATATTGTGGACCCTACATGTCTGGTTTTGGTGGGCCAAGTTTGGGTCGGTGGACTGTTTCAGAAAGGAAGCCCGATAGTCGCTGTGAACGAAGATGGTATAACTTATCAAGTTGATGTTCCACAAGTCAAGGTACGTATTTTGACACACCGCTACGCCATCAAGTATTTAATGCCACAGCCCCATTTTATTGCTACGGAGAAGGTTACTTGCATATAACTGTAAATAACTGAAAATATGTTATAATGAAAAACATCTTTTCTTGCATACATTGACAAAAATGTCACTTACATTTGGGGTAATTAACTTTCTAATCGGATATATTCTTGAATTATTAAAGTTCACTAAAGGGGTAGCTAAGTAATTTTGTTTTACCCTATCGACGAATAGTTTTGTTGCAAATAAAATGATACTTGATCAGCCAAAACTAATTATTCAACCCCTAACTATGGAATCCAATACCCAAGAACACAATCTATATATCCAAACATTGAAAATCGCTAATAATAATAAGTTTTATGAGTGTTTCATTTAGGGACACCGATTGATAGAGGGGGGGCCACAAATGATTCAACTGAGTTTAGACGGGAGGCGTTTATACGTTACAAACTCATTATTTAGCAAATGGGACCAACAGTTTTATCCAGAAGTAGTGGAAAAAGGATCTCACATGTTACAAATTGATGTCAACACAGAGAAAGGTGGACTTTCTATAAACCCTGATTTCTATGTAGATTTTGGAGCTGAGCCAGATGGACCTTGTTTGGCTCATGAAATGAGATATCCAGGTGGTGATTGCACTTTAGATATATGGATTTAGACCTTAATAATGAAGTTCCTTTATGTTACTTGATTTACATAATTTAATTTCCTGGAACTGTGTTTTATGTACTTGTTAGGAATAAAGTTTCCCTTTTCCAGTTTTTGTTTTGTTTTGTTTGTGACACATAATATCGTGATCAATCACCATCACCGCCCCACCCATAGCCGTTGAATCCGTTTTGATATATTTTTTCCTAAAATATCCAATTCAAGGCGAGCTCATTTCCTTCGGAGCCCATTTTCACCAAAACTAAACAGATACTAATTTTACAACAACCCGTTTTAAAGGTAATTTAGTCGATCAATAGTCATGCTGATTCATGGCTCCATGAACTTGAATGAATATGATAATAAAAGTAAAAACGAGGATAAGAGTTTAATAGATTAGAATTTGCTATTCAGAAAGGGGTGGCGGCGCAGCTTGTTGCCCGCCTGCTCGTTATCTTGATGTAATTTTCTTTGTCCGGGAATAAAAGTCCTTTGGCTAAGAAAAAAAAAAAAAAACTTGCAAGTTGCAAAAAAAAAAAAAAAAAGAGTTTAATTTTTTTTATTACTATGTTTCTGAAAATTCTACAACGAATGCTAGACTGAGTTTGGCTGAAAGTCATTGAACTTACTAGAGGTATCCTCATGGGTTTGAAGAAAACGAGGAAGGCTTGTATGGTGAACGTTATAAGTTTGTACTTCATCATGTTGAGCAGGTTCCCGTTGCTATACAGGAGGAGCCAACACGTTAACCACATAACTCATGTCTGGTCTCTGAAACGGGTCACATGCAGTGCAGTGGACTGCCAACTCGGCCACCTTGAAAATGCCTTCAAGGGTTTCTTCATCATCAATATCAAGAACTTGGTCTATGCAATTTACCATGTTTTCCTTGTAGAGTAACGGGACCCTTCTAAACCATGTAGCCAAATGACAACTCTCATCTGACATAGTTTCATCTACTGCTTTTCGGCCGGTAACCAACTCCATTAGGACTACCCCATATGCGTAAACATCCACCTTTCTTGTCACCCTCCCGTTCCCTGTTTTTATAAGAAAATTTTGAATCTTAAAACTCGGGTAGCTTTTACTTAGAATAATATCCGAAAGGAACTATGCAAGGAGCATATATCTACTTCTGTTATTGACCGGTAACAAATAAAACTTGGTTTTCTAAGTGTTGAAATTACAATCATAGTCAATCTAATAATCAAAAGTTTTGTATTTTAGAATTATGCTTTAATATGTTGCATGTGCAGGAATGTAGCTGGGTGATGAGTTGATTAAAGTGAAGATATTATAGAAGTGTAGCTGAGTAGCAGGTCACAAGGTTTATTGGGTGCACTTAACATTGAGTCGTGTGATGAAGACAAAAACAAGATTTGTCATATTGGTCTTTAAGAAGAAATGGTGTCCAGTATCCAATATGGGCGCAGTCCAACGAGTTTGTTAAGTTTGTTTAGGCCCGGTGGTTGTTAGTTGGTGAAAATAGGGCTGTTCACGAGCCGAACCGAGCGGATTTTTGCTCGTGCTTAGCTCATTTATAAACCGAAACGATTCGATCGGCTCATTTACAACTGAGCCGAAAATCCAGCGACCATTTTTTTAGCCTACATTTTTTCGAGCGAGCGACGGGTGGCGACTTTTTCAAATAACCATAAATTTGGGATATTTCCTTTAATATTCTCGTTGCCTACTGATGACTGAGGTTCGACCATCCGAGAATGACACTAAGTCTGAGGTCCAGTTGTCCGAAAACGAGGCTCGGGTTGAGGTCGGTGAGACGATGATCATACTATAGAGAACAATTGTCGAATTGTAGCGTAGGTTGATAGCAGAAGACGATTGATGGCGAACAACTAATGAGAATAGAAAGTCAAACATGGTTTTTCACGACTTAGGGTTTTACAATTAAACTTAGTGTTATGTTATCATTGGGTTGATTAAGCTAGTAACTATAAATATAATGCATATATATATATATATATATATAGGACTAGCTTTTTTCCCGGGAGTGTCCCGGGGTTGAAATATCTAATATAACATAATAAAATATCTAATATGACAACATAATTAATGATTTGCCAATACATGATTAATGAATAATAATAATAATAATAATAATAATAATAATAATATTTATTTTGAACAAATTTCTGCCATAAGTTATCATATTCAAATATAAAAAAAAGGAATCTCTGCCTATAAAGTTATGTTTATCGTTAGTGATTTATTAGTAGAGTAAAATATATTTGAAAACAAAACCCCACAAAAATAATTGTTTTTTTCTCCGTTTTTTATATAGCACTATGGTACTCGTTGGAAAGATAATAAAACGCTTGTTAATTTGGTGTAATTTTTTTCTTTAAAAAATCTCGTATATAAAAGACATTAACGTTTAAAAGTTATGGGAGGAAACATTAGAGAGAAAATTTAATTTTGTTTTTAAATTCTTATATTTTCCTAAAATAATTATAATATATATAGATTTATTAAAAAAACTCAAAAATTAAAAAATCCTACATGATGCCACGTGACACATTCAAGGAGGGGTTGAGGCCTCCATTGAATGCCACATCATCAAAGTTCAATTCTGACGAGGTAGGGCCCAGTTTAACCAGGCTGGCCCATACCTACAACACGTCATGTGGCCCAATGGGTAAGGCCCAACGGCCACACGTAATCCGGCAGTGATTAATAACGAACATCTTCTAGAAGGAAGTGGAGGGTAAAGCATAACTGCCAGCCCGATAAATATGAATATAAGCGATATGGCTTATCTCCAAGAAAAGTGGAACAGCCAAAGAGAAGAGGGCGGTTAAACATCATAAGAGGTTAAGGACTCTTCTATTATAAATAGGGACGCAGGTAAAACTTATAATTCATTCACAAATACTCCATACCCTTACAATCGCTTAAAAGCCATACTTATTCTCACGCCGGAGGGTGGTCACAGGAAAACCCCCAATCCTGTGACGAGTCCTAACGGTGTTCTGTTTTGTAGCTAAACAGGTCCCGTTCAATCAGGTCAGAAGAAGTTCTTTGTCTTACCCAGAAGACTAGTTCCCCTCAGGTACTTGTTTCTTCATTGGCGCCATCCGTGGGACGGAAACTAGACAAAGGATCATTCTTTTTCACCTGACAGGATGGCATCTCAGTCGAATCCTCAGTTCACAGCACAAACCAACATGTTCCAAAACCCACCGATAACTACTGAAGAAGAAGATCACATCTCTGAGGAATCGGTGGACGAAGAGATAGAGATGGAGCCTCCGGGTTTCCCACCTAGAGAGCAACCTAGCGGAAACACGGCGGGCCAAGAAAGACCTTCAGGGAATCCTGCGGCAAGGTTAAACCCTACCGCACCACCTTTCCCGGCGCCAATCCCTACGGCAACTTATACTAGCCCCATCGTGCACACCACGATGGGCGGGAGGTCACGTCCTCCCACGTCCTCCATGCCTTGGATGACGGCCGCGGCTACACTCCCGTTGTTCTCGGCGGCCATGACAGCGTCGATGATGTCATCGCCAATGGCGACTATCATGAATCCAGCATATGCACCCTATACTCCCGTGACGCCGGGAAATCAACCATATATGCCATATTACCCCATGCACCCCTACGGCTACATGTACCAACCAACAGGCGCTAGTCCATACTCTTACCCTTATCCGTATATGTACCCTCCAGTGGCGCCCATGACGGGATGGGGAGGACCGGCCCCATCAGCTACTCAGGCCCCGGGGACCCGCCTGGATGAGGTTCGAACCCGGCTCACTTATGATGCAACGCCTGCGGACCCGTTGGCATTCCCGGCAGAAGTCGGTCAGACACGGCAGCCCGCGAGCAGCCAACACCCGGCACGACCTGTTCAGTTGGGAAGACGGGAAGAAAGGCATGACAGAGAAAATCCCGGTGATGAAGAAGAAGACGATCTCACTAAACCATACCGTCCACCGGCTATGGTCACTTATTCAAAGCTGGCACCAAGAATCGCCAATGCACCACTCCCGAAGAATCTGAAGTTGTCCTCTACTGTGGGAAAATACGATGGGACAGGGGATCCGGATGACCATCTGAGTATCTTTGAAGCGGCCGGACGTTCTAAGGATTGGCCTATGCAAGCGTTTTGTCATATGTTTATACAAACTTTGGTCGGGGCGGCCAGAGTCTGGTGGGACAGTCTGCCGCCCGGATCCATTGCGAATTGGAGAGAAATCGTGCAGGGATTCTCCCAGCAATTCAGTCAGCAGAAGAGACATACGAAATACAGAGATGAAGTCATGCATATCCGGCAACGTGATAATGAAACGGTAGAAAGCTTCATCGTAAGGTTCAATAGAGAAAGATTACAGATCCCGGGCCTCACCGAAGAATTGGCCTGCACGGCATTCACCATGGGAGTAAACGACGACGGCCTGTTAAGAAAATTACACGGCCCAAAAGGGTACCCCCAGACTATGGATGAAATGATGACCATAGCAAAGGCATATGTGAAACAAGAAAAATCCATAGCCATGAACCATGCAGTACGAAAGAAGCAAGAAGCTGCTAAAATTTCTGATTCTCATGACAACAAGGATCACCGGGGTGGTCGAAATCGAGGAAGAACCGAGTCATCTAGCCAGCCTTACTCCAGGAATGATAGGAAAGATGATAGGCGGGATGATCGTCGGAGATCCGACAGGCCCCGCGACACCTTCACAGGTAAAGGGGAAAGCCAATCAAGGTCTAGGCAGGAATACCCTGATCTGACAAAAACGCCGTCCCAAATTCTGGAGTCTGAAGATCTGAGGCTCAATACCCCGAAGCCAATCAAAGACTCACCGTCGCAGGACAAGTCCAAGTACTGCTCCTACCATAAAGGTGCCGGGCACGATACAGACGATTGCTTCCAATTGAGAAGGCAGATTGAGTACTTCGTTAAATCTGGGAAGTTAGCTCACCTACTGAAGGATGTAAAGCCAGGACCCTCGTCCGGAGGTGGCGACAAGGCCTCAGGGAAAAAACCCTGGGAAATCAATATGGTCCGAGTAGAATCCAGGTTCAGCAAGAAACGGACGTTTGAACGCTTCGAGCCGTGGATGGAAGCGGTCATGACAGTACCGCCGCATTACAAGGTGTTAAGTATGGAAGCCCTGGTAATTTGTGCCGCCTTCGGCGACTACAGCATGAGAAGAATACTCGTAGACACTGGAAGTTCTGAAGATTTAATCTACGAGCCCTGTTTCCGAAGGATGCGGCCCGAGGACCAGAAACTGTTAGAGCCAGCTCGCGGCCCGGTAAGAGGATTCACAGGTGAAAGCGTGGAGCCCTTGGGACAGCTCACGTTCCCGGTTACCATAGGGGACGGCCGCAGAGAAAGAACTATACTTGTTACCTTCCTGGTGATTCCAGCAAATTCGCAGTACAACATGATCATCGGCCGCTACACATTGGGCCGAATAGACGCTTTGGTCTCAACGGCCAGAGGGTTTCTGATGTTCCCGACCCCCAAGGGGTAGCAACCGTATGGGGCGACAAAGTTTGCTCAGCAGTCGAGCAGAAGCCGTGCCATCAAGCCCCCTCGGGGCTCAGGGGTCCAGAAAGATGGGTGCTGAACGCTGAACACCCAGAACAGACAGTGTTGATTGGTGACACCTTGTCACCATTGGCCGCGGAGAGACTGAAGCAAGTGTTGAAGAGAAACCTGGACGTTTTTGCATTCAAGCATGCAGATATGACAGGAATCTCTAGATCAAAGGCAGAACACAAACTGTCCACCTTCCCGTCAGTCAAGCCAATAGCACAGAAAAGAAGAAGCATGGCCCCGGACAGAAGAGCCGCGGTGGTTCAAGAGGTAAAAAAGTTAGAAGAGGCAGGCATCTTGCGGAAAACCAAATATCACACCTGGGTGGCAAACCCAGTGATGGTGCGGAAACATGATGGAACATGGCGCATGTGCGTCGATTATAAAGACCTCAATAAGGCTTGCCCGAAAGATGCATATCCGCTGCCCGAGATTGACCTCAAGGTTGACTCCCTCTCGCCATTTAAATTCAAATGTTTCTTGGACGCGTATAAAGGTTACCACCAAATCAAGATGGCCAGGGAAGACGAGGACAAAACAGCTTTTCATACTGACGCGGGCATCTACTGTTACACTAAGATGCCCTTCGGGTTGAAAAATGCTGGCGCAACATACCAGAGGTTGATGGATCAAGCGTTTGAAAGCCAGATCGGAAGGAATCTGGAAGTCTATGTCGACGACTTAGTCATCAAAAGCAGCAACGAGAGTAATATGATCGCAGACATCGAAGAAACCTTCAAAAAGCTCCGCGAGTACAACATTAAACTGAATCCAGGAAAGTGTTCGTTTGGGGTCGAAGAGGGAAAATTCCTGGGAGTAGTAGTCACTAAGGATGGCTTCCGGGTTAACCCAGAAAAGGTGTCAGCAATTGTCAACATGCCATCACCTAAAACACTGAAAGAAGCACAGACCTTGAACGGACGACTGGCAGCCATAAATCGCTTCTTAGCGCGGCACGCAGAGAGATCCTTGCCGTTCATATCTACATTGAAAGACTGCCTCAACAAGAATAAGTTCAAATGGACGGCCGAGGCAGAGAAAGCATTCCAAGAGATGAAGACATTCGTGAGCAACCTACCCACACTCACGGCCCCCAAAGAAGGTGAGTTGCTGAAGATGTATCTGGCCGCAGGCGTTCAAGCGGTCAGTGCCGTTCTCCTGGTAGAAAGAAACGGGGTCCAAACCCCCATTTATTACATCAGTCGGGTACTCGCGGATCCGGAAACCAGGTACCCGATGTTGGAAAAATTGGTCCTGGCCCTGGTTCACGCATCCCGCCGGCTGCGCCGCTACTTCCAGGCACACAAAGTCGAAGTGTTAACCAATTTTCAAATAGCACAAGTAATAAACAGACCGGAAGTATCAGGAAGACTCGCCAAATGGGCAATTGAATTGGGGGCGCTGGATATAGTCTTTAAAAAACGAACCGCGGTGAAGGGGCAAGTCATCGCTGACTTCATAACAGAAATCCCTGTTGGACATGAGATACCGGAAATAAGCAGCGAACCGTCCCAGGAATCGGATGAGCCAGCATGGCAACTGTATACGGACGGCTCATCAAACAGCAAGGGAGCGGGAGCCGGCCTCTTACTAGTCAGTCCAGACGGGGCCAGATTCCTGTATGCCCTACGGTTCGAATTTGAGTGTTCCAATAACCAGTCCGAATACGAAGCACTCCTTGCAGGGATGAGGATGGCTCTATCGCTCGGGGCAAAGAAGGTAGATGCCCACGTTGACTCTCTCTTGGTGAATAACCAAGTTAATGAATCGTACGAAGTCCGGGACGACACATTGTCCAAATACTTAGAGAAGACAAAAGCTCTGATGTCAAAGTTCCAGAAGATAACATTGATACATGTCCGGTGGCACCGGAACGACATAGCGGACGCCCTCAGCAAGTTGGCATCGTCAGGTACTAAGGAAGACGTCCACATCGAGACCCTTAAGCACCCATCTACCCAGGAGGCAACAGTGCATAGTGTACACGCAGCGGAAGTCTGTTGGATGACACCGATACAGCAATATCTGGAACACGGCATACTGCCTGATAGCAAGGGGGAAGCCCTTAAAATCCGCACCAAAGCCGTACAATATGAAATGCAAAACGGTGTCTTATACAGGAAGTCCTACCTGGGCCCATCTTTGCGGTGTGTGTCCCCATCAGAAGCAAAGTTCCTGGTTGAAGAGATCCACGCGGGCATCTGCGGCATACATGCCGGACCAAGGGCAGTGGTAGCCAAGATAACAAATGCAGGATACTACTGGCCGGGTATGCATAACATGGCAGTGGAAGTACTACAGAAGTGCATCAGTTATCAGAGGTACGCCCCACATACTTTCCGGCCTAAAAATGATTTGATTCCAGTGACGGCGGCCTGGCCGTTTCAAAGGTAGGGGATAGACTTAGTGGGACCATTCCCCCCGGCACCGGGAAAGCTAAGGTACTTGGTGGTTGCTATTGACTACTTCACAAAATGGGTCGAAGCAAAGCCATTATTCAAGATCGAAGCAGTAAACATCAAGAAGTTCCTATGGGAGCACATCGTGTGCAGGTTTGGGGTCCCACTATACTTAGTCAGCGACAACGGGACCCAATTCGCAGATAGGTCATTGCAAGAATGGTGCAAAGAGCTCCAGATCCAGCAAGTTTTCACATCCGTGGCCCACCCGCAAGGAAACGGGCAGGTGGAGAGGGCGAATAGAAGTATACTTGATGGGATCAAGAGGAGACTGGACGCCGAAGGCAAGTCCTGGGTTGACCAATTGCCACACGTCCTGTGGGCTCACCGGACCATGCCGAAAACAAGTACTGGTGAAACACCGTTTAGTTTAACATACGGGTCAGAAGCAATGATACCAGTAGAAGCCATGGTCCCGTCACAACGAAGAAGCAACGGCGGCGAAGACAACGAGCAGCTGCTACGTGAGAACCTCGAACGGCTTGAAGAACGCCGCGATACGGCCTGCATCAATGAAGCCAGATACAAGAGATTGTTGGAAAAATACTACAACAAGCGGGTGCTTGAAAAATCCTTCAAGGTTGGAGAACTGGTAATGCGGGACAACGAAGCAAGCAGATCCCAACCCCAGGGCAAGTTGGGCCCAAACTGGGAGGGGCCGTATGAAATAGCAGAAGTGCTGGGAAAAGGGGCCTACTCCCTGAAACAACTCACAGGGGAACCCATCCCGCGCACTTGGAACACAGCCCAGCTCAAAAAATGTTACGTTTAGTTCAAGCAAAAAACATTTGTTCTCCAGTACATTTAGTGTTAACTGTGTCATAGTCGGCCTGTTGGTCCTCACAGTCTATTTGTATCTTTCATTTTTTAGAACATTTAGCGTTAACTGTGTAATAGTCGACCTGTTGGTCCTCACAGCCTATTTGTATTTTTTAATAAGACGCCTATCACGGCCACTTTTTCATTAGCAAATAGTTGCATTAATTAACATATCACGGGGACTGACACTACAAAAAACGAAACTCCCCTACGGTAGGTGGCCGGACTAAAATCCTTGGCCATGACATAAACAGCCTACCACCAAAAGCGCTATACAAAAACAAGCAAACAAAAAGCCACATACGGCTAAATTGCTACCATCTAGACCGGCCCATTTCACATACGGCCGTCCAGCATAGCTACTACCTCTGCAGGGGTATGTAGCAGATCACCATCTGGAGCATAATCAGGAAGTATTAAGTACTGATTAAAATGCAAGACAACACCTTCCTCATCAGGGTTCTCCGGGAAGGCTTCCGCCACCAACGGAGCTTCACCAACATCTGGCACGTCTGGAACAGGGTGCTCAACATCCATAACTTCCAGATCATCATCAGGACCTGGTGCAAGCTCAGGAGGGTTCACTAAGGGAACCGGAGCGTTGAACAAACTCCTTGGGCCTCTGGAGTAAGTCAATCCATACTTGTTTGGAGGAACGAAGTCAGCAGTTCTGGCATTGTACTCCTCCATAGCTGCACGTTTCTCATCCATCTCGTCGGCCCACCTTCTGAGCATGTTAAGACCTTCAGCAGCATCTAGCTCACGAAGGAGCTCAGTCAGGGAGACTTGGTTGGAAGCCATAAATAGATACAGTAAATGTATACCTTTTTTGGAAAAAAATTTTCGAGTGCAACATTTGATAAGAAACCTGACTTATATACATGGGTCCAGAAGATCAAAGGTCAGTGTCAGTAAATATCGTTATTAATTCTCTGCCACACGCCGTCAAATCTATGACACATGGCAGTCGTAGCGTCATTATGACGTCACGCAATGATGACTCTTAATTAATAGACGTCTAATGATGGCTGTCCAATCAGCATTAATGAAGCACACAGACCAGCTGGAAAACACCAAGAGAAACCAAAAGTTTTTTCATTAATACGATGATTACATAGTCTTAATCACACTTAAACACAAGTTACGATTACACTAATTAGAGGTGACATCATCCCCATCAGAAGAATCGCTCAAGTATGGTTCCAACTCCGCCCGAAGGGCTGACACCCCCTCGTCACCAACCTTGTTGCTAAGACGACCCAGGGCCTCCAACGAGTCTGAACTCAGGGCTTGTAGACTATCAGCAACTCGGGTGGGCAAAGCTTTTTCCTGAGCAGTAGGGGGGGGGGGAAGTTTCTTTCCAGCCAGACCAACTTGATTGCCATAAGCCAACCCGTCATGATAGCCGGCCTCCATGGCCACGTCATAAAAGGCGTTCAATCTGTCCTGATACTCAGTGCTGCCCCGGACATATCGCCATGAAGCAGGAATACCGCGGCTTACCAACCAATCCCTATCTTGACTCATCGTATCCAGCTTCAATTGAAGGTCGTTTACCTGGGACCGCAGTGAGTCCGCAGCATTCATAGCTTGATCTGCACGATCATTGGCGGCAGTCAACTGTTTGTGGCAGTCAGCTAAACTTTTGAGGGTCTCATCCCTCTGCTCCTCAGCACGGCGAATTCGGGACTCGTAGGTCTCAATCTCAGCAGCCATCAGATTATACCTTTCCAGATTGGCCTGGTTACTGGCTATGGTGTTCTTAGCAGCCTCCAATTCTTTCTCCAGCGTCTTGATGCTGGCTTCATAACGAAACAAGTGCTGATTCAATTTATCCTCCCGCCGACGCCAATCAACTTTCTCCTCAGTATGGTTCGTCACCATCCGCTCACGGTCACCCTCTACCTTTTCAATGGCTATCTGCTGGGCGACCACCTCCACCTCTTTATCAGCAATAAGCTTCAACAGTCGTTCGTTCTCCAATACCAACAACCTTTGCTTCTCCCGAAGGTCGACAAGATATACCAAATCTGCACGCCATCGGCGAAGCACTTCATATACTGATGACGTTGTACTAACACCGGACACCATGGCGTTTTCAGCAAGCTGAGCGTTGTCTAACCCCTGCAAATAGTACCTCTCAGCTGGGGGGAAAGCAAACTCGGCCCAATGCCTTACCACATCCGGATGAATGAGCCGGGTGGTGTCAGCAACATTCCACCCGGGAGTGTACTTAACCGGCTTCAAGGACGGTCGCCAGTTTATGCCCGGCAAATAGGTGTTCGATGGCACGGGCCCGGAATAAGATGAAGACTCTTCACCCTGCTGGATGCCTGTCCGAAAACCCCCGGGGAACTTGATAGGATGTTGTTGAACATCCTTCAGAAGCTGGGAAAAACTTTGAAGAGAGAGACCACTGGGTGCCGCAATAGTACTCGCTACAGAGTATACAGGCTTTGTGGACGGCGGAATCGACACAGTGGACGTAGTAACAGTAAGGCTCACAGGTATGGTGGGGGGAGGACTTGTAGCTGCAACAACAGACGAAACAGTCGTCAAAACAGCAGAAGTGGGAGTCGTCATCATGGATGTAGACACAATGACGTCACTATCATCCCTGACGATAGCCTGACCGGCAGAAACAGGCGGAGACTCCATGGACAAACTTTCCTCTACCTGGGTGTCCCCGGACTCAAGCCTTTCACCTACACATAAACAAATAGACGTGAATACCTGCATGAATGCACAAGGCAGACGGCACAAGGACAGATAGGCAGAAACACTTACCCAAGGTCTTCTCTTTAGCTTCCTTTAGCTGCTGCCTTTTGGCCAGCAACCCCTCAGCATCCAGACCGGCGGTGGCTTTCCGCTTCTTATGCTTTTTGCCAGACACATCTGTCAACGGCGGTGCAACATTCAACGGATCGGGGTCTATGGGAGCCTCTTTGTCAACACCCAGCCCGGAGGTCCCTACAACATCGGTTGACACAGCTGCCGCTGGGACATAGAACTTGGCCACAGTCTGGCTTAAAACGTCTAACTCTTGTGCACCAAGGGGACGGTCATATTCCGTGAGTAACGGAGCAGCAGCAGGATCAAGCACGTCGAAATACTGCCAACTTTCCTGGTCCTCACGGCGATACTCAGGAAATACTGTATCATCCAACCATAATCGGCTCATGCCCACAGCCACCATGGCTCGTTCAGGTATGTGAGTACACTCGGTTGGATTATTAGTCAGGGCAACATATAAAGGATCTTTCTCATATACTGCCGGGGAAGGGCACAAATCTGCAAGCTTGGTTTTGCCCTCCGGATACCTAATCGGGGCATTCTCCGGAAAGACACAGGCATCAATATAGAAAAATTTCTTTCTCCATTCTTTATCCCTCACACTCTGCGGGAAGTTCTCTATACAGGATAAAACCCCGGGTCGGCGGTCAAAGGTAAAGTACTCTCCTTTGAACTTCAACACGTACAACACCCGGAAAATTTCCAGTTTGGGCGGCATACCCAAACCTAGAGCACAAAATTCAAAGTGGCGAATCTTAATCATCCCCAGCGGATGAAGTTGAGAAACATTGACCTCATAATATGATAATAATTCACAGAGAAACTTCGTGGCAGGAAGGCGAAAATGGGAAAAGGTGAAAAACTCAGCATACAGAGTTAGTTTCCCCTCCTTCAGGGGGAAAGCAATATCGTCCTTATCCGGCAGTACAGGATTCCATTCCGATGGAATTTTGTAATCGTTTAAGAAGGATTCAAGTACCGTTAACGACCACATGCAGTGAATCTCGGCAACACTCGTGACTGTGCGCGTAGAACCAGTCTTGGGGGCCATTTCGGAGGTAATAGTCTATTGAGGGGAAAGCAAGAATTTGCTGAGTACTGTGGATGGTTCACCTTGAAATGGCGAATTTATAGACCAAATTACTAACGGTTGAAATTCAAAATTGAACCGCCAAACATCATTTCCCCTGACACTCGGACTGTTCATAAACGGCTGATAGGACGTTTGAAATGACACAATGGCACGTGCACAAGTCATGCGGTACTAATCCCAATAAAGATTTTTTAAGTCACATTTATTCTTTATACATATGCTTGTTGAATTTTTTTATTTTCTATAAGTCTAGTAACGTTCACACGTTCACCTTACTAGACTGGGGGGACATGACGAGGTAGGGCCCAGTTTAACCAGGCTGGCCCATACCTACAACACGTCATGTGGCCCAATGGGTAAGGCCCAACGGCCACACGTAATCCGGCAGTGATTAATAACGAACATCTTCTAGAAGGAAGTGGAGGGTAAAGCATAACTGCCAGCCCGATAAATATGAATATAAGCGATATGGCTTATCTCCAAGAAAAGTGGAACAGCCAAAGAGAAGAGGGCGGTTAAACATCATAAGAGGTTAAGGACTCTTCTATTATAAATAGGGACGCAGGTAAAACTTATAATTCATTCACAAATACTCCATACCCTTACAATCGCTTAAAAGCCATACTTATTCTCACGCCGGAGGGTGGTCACAGGAAAACCCCCAATCCTGTGACGAGTCCTAACGGTGTTCTGTTTTGTAGCTAAACAGGTCCCGTTCAATCAGGTCAGAAGAAGTTCTTTGTCTTACCCAGAAGACCAGTTCCCCTCAGGTACTTGTTTCTTCAAATTCTTTTATTATAAGTTATAGATTTGGTTCAAATGAGAACCTTTCCCCAAATTGAGAACTGAGAGAACCATTCTGGACCACACATTTCTCTAAGGCAAAAAATTTTTTTTTTTTTTTTTTTGCAAAAATCGCTGCTTTATATGTAAGGAATTTTTTTTTTATTTTTTTTCAATATACACATGTGTATATCACTACAAGAAATTTGGGTATTTACCCACACATAGTATGTGTAGGAAAAACCATATAATGTGTTAGTAGTTACGTTTGCCTATAAATTAAGTGTCATGATGTGTAGACTCAGCACTGTGGATATAGATCATTACCTACACATTTATTATGTGTAGGTATATAGCAAGCTACACCTACACATATATGTGTGGCTAAAACTAATATATATGTGTTGGTATAAATATAGCAATTTGTTAGATTTGTGTATGACGTGGCAGCTGACGTGGCATCCAACATGGCAGTTAATTATGTGTAGGTAAATGTAAGATGTGTAGGTATTGATCTTAACATGTGTAGAAATAATATATATTGATGTGTTGGTAAAAATATTTAAACGTGTAGATAATAACCACAATTTATTTAAATAATAATTTTTAAATGTATACAAACAAATACAAAATTGGTTACAGAAACATACGCAACCAAATTTACATTCTTAATCAAAACATGAGTGTTCAAACAATTAAACAAACAAAGCAAATATTGACCATAAGTTACTAACGGGTTATATAAAATTCCTAAACGACATCACTCATCGATCTTTTCATCACCCTCTAGATTATCACCTTGAGATTGTCCAGAGATGCTTGATAGAGGAGGCATGATATTACTCTCGGTCAGTGATTGTTCCATAATTTCACATTTACTTGTCAGTGTTTGCAGTGCATGGATCAGCTCGTCATAAGTAGGACGCTTTGCTTTTTTAGTTGTACCCATTGTGTTAACAATAATTGGATCACGTCCCCACCCATGCAAACGAATAAAGCTTCATCCAAGTACATTCTCAATAATCGACTTGTCGCTCATTGATTCCATGGTATGCTGGTTTCTCAAGTTCATTATTTCTTCCTTTTAGAAAAAAAAAGAAAACAAATACAATAAATTAACTTTTTATCAAATAATGAATACTTAGCGGTAGAAAAAAAAAGTACACTTACATATATTGCAGCCGCATTTATAGATATCCAACCTTTTTCCGTATCCCAATGTGTAAGCCGCCAAGTCTTAAGTTGACCGGATGAAGAATCCAAATCCAAGCCATACTCAATGTGATAGCGTATTGTGCTCTTAGAACCATTTCTACTATCAAGTTTTCGTTTTCCACGTGCCATAACTCTCTTTATTGCAATTTCCTTCAATGACATACAACCAAATAATACATAACTAGGCGACCTGTGACCTGTTTAGTCCAATTGAGCAGTTTCACATTCTCTGTTCGGTTTTTAATAACTACCTACCATATTCGACCCGTTACCATACGAACGGGGAAATAACTATCTCAATATTTGACCCTCGATAACCAATCAATCAAAATAAGTCAAACACATTTTTTAGCATTAAGAGGTTTAAAGAAATATATGAAAATCGTTTATAGAAAAAAAAAAAAAAAAGATTCTGACCCACGGGGAGACAAGGCCTAGGCCTGTCGCCCACCTGACCCTCGCCCAAAGCCGGCCCTGCAAGTAATCAAAAGCATTTTTAACAACCAAGTATGGGATAACCAAACCAATCATGGTAATATATGTAAGCAAGAGAAAAAAATAGGAACCGTAAGCATATTAACCATCTCCATACATGATATAAATAAGCCCCACAAATGAATATGACTGAACTACTAAAGCAAATAATAGCTATTGCCCATGTCAAATTTAGTAGACTTGATTAACCAAATCTTAAAATCATACTAATACTAATGAGAACAACAAAAATGAAATATACTAAAAAGAAGGCAAATTAGCTTACTTGGTAATATCTTTACTCTCAAAACATAGACTTGGTTCTCTGATGAAGAGGATAAAATAATGCATTTGCCATGTATGGTTTAGGCCTCCCAACATTGTCTGGCCTGGAAAAGGTGTAAGAAGATAAAGGCGCTAGAAATATTTCGACGCCTCGAAAAGCATTACCAATATTTCAAAGAATAAAATTTATTGAGGGATATATTCCTAACCCACGAAAGCATTACCAATATATCGACCCTCTTTGATTACCCATTTTTACTCAATATAATGAGAACCCTAATTAACATAGAGGAGAAATATCAATCCAACAACCAGCGATTAGGAGGGAAAATCATAACAAAACATACCTTAAGCCAATTATGACAGTTGGATAATGCTTCAGGATCTGATTTCAGGAGCAATGGTACTATTGACGCAACCAATAACATATGCATAATCCTATAAGACACCAAAACCAGAGGAAAAAACGTTGAAGAAGACTAAAGCAATTTTAGGTTTAAATGAACGCATTGATGAATGGATATAAATCTTTACCTTTTAAATTGATGAAGGCGATGGTTTAAAGTGAAAAGTTTGAGAGCACAACAGAGTGGCTGCATCCAAATTAGGGTGAATCTTATAATGAAAATGTAAGGCGGTGGGTAAAGGAATGATTTGAGATGTGGCAAAAATATTTAGGAGGCAAATTTACAAAGAAATGGTTTTAATTGATCGACATGTCTACAAAGGCATTTTGTGTTAGGTATGTAGGATTCATACATTCTCAATTTTGATACACTCTGGTTTACATCATACATCAATAGAAGGCTGCCACATACCCAGAATGTGATGTCACACCCCTTATAATGCGATGTCACGGGGTGTATGAAACCCAGAACCCGTTGTTTTATTACATTTTATAGATTATAGATTATAGATAAAACGCGGTTTCGAGGTTGAATGGGGGTGTCGGTGTAAAAAAAAAGAACTTGTTGAAAAATTCTTCGATCCATTGTTGTAGCAGCTTTGTTTTTGTTTTCCCACCAGTAAATTTTTGTTTTTGTCTTCCATACATCAACGCTATAATAGATTTTGGCCTTATTTTCATGTAATATTTCAATACTGAATTTTCATACTTTAATCATGATTGGAAAAGTCGTTAGGCATTCTCACATTGGTTGACTGGGAGTTACAAGTACTTAGATAGTACTAAGACATGTGAAATTATATATAAAATAATAGAATGGGTTTGTGTTAAGATGAGTTTGGGTTAGGATGAGTACATTAGAAAAAAATGGGTAAAAATGGGTATGGGTTAGGATGAGTTCAGGGCATAATGGGTTCGGACTGGACTGTGTCTGTTAACGAATTATACTGTTTCGTCCTCACAGAATCCTTAAACCACCCGGACTGTTTCGACCAAACTGAATCCGTTAACGATCAAGACCCTTTCGACCCCGACCTTGAAAGACCCGGACCGCATTGTTTCGTACCGAATAGGCCCGTTAACGACCTGACCGGCCTAATAGTGACCGGGCCGTTTCGACCTGAGAGGCCCGTTAACGACACGGACCGCTACGATCCAAACCGTGCCCGTTAACAACCTGGACAATTTCTTCTGCACCGACCATTTCTTCTTTACTTGCACCTTCTTTACACACCATGTTAACAAAATAAAATAATGATTTAATTTTTCGATTTATATGTATCCAATATCTACGTATATATTTTTAGATACGCGTAGATATTTTTTATGCCACGACATTTACTAATTAGATATCTAATATTTACACATATTGTACATTTTTTAAAAAGTGTATGTATTTATTTAGCGCGTCATTTAAAATAAAATTATTACTTTTTATATGTAACCAATATCTACACATGTTGTATATTTTAAGCATGTGTAGGTATTTATTTTTCCATGTCATCATCAAAAACTAAAATAAGAATTTATATAATTTATTTATCTACATATTTGTTTAAATATATTATGTGTTGGTAAACATAATCATTTACCAACACATATATTAGTTGTTTACATATTTGTAGATAATTTACCTACACATAACAAAATTTTACCGATGCGTGGGTAGTTTAACATTTAATTGATGTCAATTTTGGGGGGAAATTTTCCCACCAACTCCAATGTGTAGATAAAAAGTATTACCAACATGTATTATGTGTTAGTTGTTATTTAACATAAATCGTCAACAATTACCCACACATGTACAAAAATGTGTAGATATTTACCCATACATTTACATGTGTAGGTAAGTTATGTGTGGGTAAACATAACTGAAATATACACATATGTATAGCTGAAAAATGCTATATACACATATGTATAAATGAAAAAAAAATTCAAAAAAAATAAAAAAAAATTTCCTTGCATAAAAATGTGCGATTAAAGCAAAAAAAAATTTTTTTTTTTTTTGCCTTTATATGAAATGTGTGGCCCAGAATGATTCTCTCAGTTCTCAAATAGGGGTTGGTTCTCTTAGGATCCCTACCATATATATATATATATATATATATATATATATATATATATATATACACACACACAGGGTGAGGTTCCTGTACAAAGGCAATATTTCGTGAGAAGTGTGAGAAGGATTAAAAATTGATATGTAGGCATCATTTTTTGAACTTAGTCATGTTGTTTTGGATTATTTTGCCTAGAAAAATACCAAACATAATAATTAAAAACCGAAAACATTGTATTTTAGACTTAAAAGTTAAAACACCATGCTAAGAACATTAAGTAGTGTGTTTTAAGTGTTAACTAGTGTGTTTTAGCTGTTTTATAAATTTGATGACTATAATACATTGGATTGTGTTTTAGATTGTTGTGTTTGGTGTTTTTCAAGTTAAAACAACCTAAAACATCATTCCTAAATCCAAAACATGATGCCTACATGCTAATTCTTAATCCTTCTCACACTTCTCACGAAAAATGTCCTTTGTACAGGAACCTAAACCTATACACACATACCCAAACCCAATAGAGTGGTATGTATAAAACTAAAAATATAATTGTAATTAATGTGTATATATAATAAATTAATAAAAATTATACCGAGCCGAGCAGACCTTTGCTCGTGCTTAGCTCGTTTACAAACCGAATTGAGCTGATCAGCTCATTTACAACCGAGCGGAAAATCGAGCAAGCATTTTCCAAGCAAAATCCAAGCGAGCGCCGAGCGATTTGAACTGCCCTAGGTGGAAGCTTCTACCTGCATTATACAAGAGAGTTTCTCTCTCTTCAATCATCTTATTTTGGCCTTTTTGTTCAATCTCTCTCATTGTTATTCTCTCAAGTTTTAGGCGATTTGGGTTTTATTTATCTAACAGTTTACATCTTGTTTTCTAGTTGATCTTTGTTCGATCAGTGTTAAATAGTTAGATCTAGTTGATCTGAGAGTTTTTGTGTGAGAGGTGTGGTTGATGTTTTGTAGAGTTTGTTTCGGTTTATTTGTGAGTCTAGGGTTTCCATACTTTGATAATAAACTTTGAGTTTAGTTTTATACCATGATTTCTGACACTAGAGCACGGGTTACTCTGGACACGTCCAGCTTGAAGTGGACGGAGGCAAAGTTGACCACCATCATTGTAATTGATGGTAATGTTTGAGTTTGGTTTGGTTTGGTAGAGCGGACGGTCCGTTTGGGTATATGGTGGGCCCTTTTTGATTTTTTTTTAATTTGGTATTGGGTTATATATTGTAAAAAGTAGGTGATGAAGTAGATAACAAAGTAAAGGTTTAGAATAATTTATCATTATAAGAAAAAAAGTGCAATTAAAAGAGTTGTGGTTTAGAAAAGTTTGGATGATGTGGCACGGTTGCAAATAACCAAAGCCACCCCAAAATATACGTAAATAAATAACAAATATAATTGTAAAAGAAACTGAATTGAAAAGGTGAAGGTGGGTAGTTCTCACCCACGTACTCTGGTGGCAAATAACCAAAAGTCCCTGCCAATCTCGTATCAACAGAGTGCTTCCCATCTGCTACAATCTTGACCAAACCAAAATCTGGTACTTTTGCTCTCATGTCATCATCAAGAAGAATGTTAGCCGACTTTGAGTCTCGATGAATAAAGTGTTGTTGTGCCAAACTATGCAAATACTCTACCCCTCTTCCTACATCTAAAGCAATTGAAACCCTTTGTTTCCAACTAAGAGCATGGCTTTTAAGTTTTCTCCATTCAAACAAATGTTGACTTAAAGTTCCCTGTGACATGTATTCATATACTAAAAGCCTCTCATTACCGTTAATACAATAACCAAGAAAAGCCACAAGATGTCTATGCCTAACTTTTGTTAAAACTCCAATTTCCGCTTGAAACTCTTTCATCCCTTTTGTTTCCAATTTCACTCTCTTGACCGCGATCATACTTCCATCATCAAACTCGCCTTTATAGACAACTCCAAATCCACCTCTCCCCAACACATTCTTGTCATTGAAATTATTAGTCACTTGGTTGAGCACTTGAATGGAAATCATTAGATTACCGTTTTCAGAACTAGGTGTGTGGTTATGATGCCTGCTAACTTGACTTTGTAATTTAGTAGGGATTCTGTAACACTTGTGGTAACATATGTATGACACAATCCCTGTAAAAAAAAAGAACACTAATCACTATACCAATGTAGGAAATAAGGTTCACAATTTTATTAAAATAATAATATAAATATAATAACGATACTCTCGTTATTCGTAGGAATTACAAAAGTACAATACCGTTTACAAAATTAAATAAATGAAATAAGATACAACGTAAAATGTACCGAATCTTGATTCAAGCAACTTCAACCGCATCATTTTTTACTAATCGTCTCTGCAAGAATAAGGAAATAGTCGATGGTTTTGGTTGAGGATCGTGTTTGACACGGGGCCCTTAAAACAGATTCCGCGCCTCCTCTCAGACGGTCTGTCTCCCAGGGTACAACAACCGGAACAGTAGTCGTACTGCCGGAGATGGTCTTGAGCCCGAGATTACACCATGGTATTTGTGTTTATAAAACAAAAAAGGAACAGTTGTAGAACATGAGATTAATCCCCATGTTATTTGGAACCAAAAATGGTTCTGTCGTCATTTTGGAACCAAAAATAATTATGTGAATGAAAAGTCAAAAATACTTCCCAACCTTTTATATTCATATGAACCCAATGTTCATATATTAAAATATTCACAATAATTGAAACATTATGGCATTTTATTATTATCATTAACAAGTCATTAAAACTTGTAATTAATAAAATGGTTAATGGATTTTAAGTAGTCACATTTATTCATCATAATGACTGAGTCGAAACAGTCATTTTGACCAGGTCTATGTGACCGTACCAGCTTACTAGTTCGCACGTCACGTTAATAGTTAACTGTGCTCGCGCGCCCTACCAACACATATCAGGACGCTACCTGATCTTGCGCACACATGCGAGTCGCCATGTCATCCGCGGATGACCACCCGCGCACTGACGCCACTCGTAGTTGACGGTTTACGTCAACCTTCCGCCAGTTACCTGACCATGCGCGCTGTTGTTACGGTTTACGTCGACGCGGAGACCAGGACTCTACCTGGTCTTTCGTCATGTACTAGACCACTTCATGTTTTGTCATCCCACCAAAGTGGGACAAAACTTAATCCATTTTCTCATCTTTGGTTGTTCCAACCTACAACTTTCAAGCTTCGATATCTCATTCATCTTAGCTCTATTTTGGACATGGTTTTATTCGTTGTGATGCTCTCACAATATAGTACACAAACGCACAAATAATTATTTATATAACACATATATAAATATATTTATTTAAGTCCAAAATTAGTGAAAAACTCATTTTCACTACCATTTTTCCAACAATCCCCCACATGAATGGAGATCGATTAAAACACACAAATTACCGATGTAACCTCGACGGTTGAGTCTTGCATAGGATAGGTAGGTGTAACCCTTCGAACCTTCCCTTGTGAAGCATACTTAGCTTACTAGTTGTCAATATGAACTTGATGTCTTTGAATTGACGGCTGTTTGTGTAAACGACAATATACGTTCACACAAGACTCCCCCTAGCCTGGCCATCCCCTCATTATCGTGTCCAATAATGGTCATGGAACACTTTCCTGGTTCTGCGGGAGCTCTAGAAATTGTGCCCACAATTTCATTCGAAGCGACCACACTTCTCTCCAACGTAGGTGATCTTAAATCATTAAAAGCATTATGGTATACAATGATTTACACTAATCATTAAACCATATGTTATGCTTAACCTCTCAACAATGTCACTGGTTTTATAGGAATGGACTAGGACGTATTTAAACACCCTTTTGTAGTTTAGGGGATATGTATATAACCATATATACTAGCTTATATATAAACATATATCTTAGCTATGCCCCCAGAGTGACTACCTTTCGGTTCATGATTAAGTTTGCCTATTGAATCTAGATCTTGGGATCTCCAGTCAACTAGATTAGGTTTCCCTCATGTCCCTTTTTCCATGGGCTTTAGTCTCATTCCATACAACTTCATCTCTTATCAACCATCAGGTTGTTGGATCCATTTGCAACTGAGATAAGTTGTTCTAACGTGTTCTTGACTCACTGGTCAATTTAGCCATTTTGTCAATTCGTAAGGCATATACCATGTGATCTAAACATAGATCTGGTTATGGTAGCAGGATAGGTAGGTGTTACCCTTTGAACCTTCCTTTTCGTCTTTAGAATGACATGAAACTCAATTCATGGCTAAACACGTTTCTATGCCTTTGGTGATGTGATTCAAAGTTAGCTAGACTTTGAATCTTACCAATTGGCATTTGAGTCCAATCAACTCGATTGACTCACTCCATTTTCAAATGCAAGCCACCCCCACATTTAAGTGTTATTGGATAACATCCAATGTGGTGATGAAAGGTTATCCCTTTCGTACGAAGTTGAGAAAACTTCTCAAATACCATTTTTACATACCCTACGGGTTGTTTCTTAAATGGCTCTTCCCCCCACATTGCTTGCACTTTGAGCATTATGAGTACTCCTCGTATGAAACCGAATAATATCATTAATTCATGAACTATGGAATCGGTTCGCGAGTTATCCTTGAAATTATATTTATAGTTTTGATTATATAAATCCATAATTATTATGTCATCACATAACGTTAACAAGTATTAGTCTAGCATAGACTCCAATACTCTAGCATGTGAACAGAAGATGCATCATTCTGATTATTCACAGCCTAAAGAGACAACGCACTGTCTCTTTCCAACATTCACGCTTTAGTTAGACACAATAGTTAGAGTTGGTTTTACCATTCCAAAACCTATGTTTTAGGAATGTCTCAAAACCATAGTTAATTTCAACCATTAGGATCAAACTCATTTACCTTTAATCTCCAAGGCTTCACCGTTGACTCTTAAGAACTTAAACATAAGTATTAATATAAGTCACTTTGATGAATATATTCATCACCAACAAGATAAACAATACTAGTATAAAATTACTAAAGTCTTGAGATAAAGTCAATTAGATTGACAATCAATGACATGGCATTCACATATGCGCCTCAAGTGATATATACATTTCCATGTTGTTTTGTTAAAACCATGTATTGGGGAAGTCTCCAAAACTAAGGATAAATCCTTCATATAGGTCAAACAACATTGATGGTTGTAGAAACATCTACACATCCATCACTATTGTAAATGCCTTTCAATAAATTTAGCAAAATTTATTAAAGAATTCACAATATTAACATATATTTCTTTCATATGTTATATTCATTGAAAATTCACATTTGTGTATTTTCATGTTGATGCTCTCAACATTGGATGACATATCTCGTTTTCGTGTATTTAATCTCAATACACTTGTCACGTTCGTCATGATTCGCTCATCATGTTGTACGTTTGATGTTTGGCATGTGACTTATTGCATAAGTCATGATCACAACCCGCTCATTGTGTTCTTGCAAGACACTCCTTGCACAACCCGTTAAAACATATACCCTTATTAAATTCGTCGAATGTAATCGTCGAAGAAAAATTTCCACATTAATTTCCTTTTTATATATATCGTTTATTACATTTTAAATCACTTGAACATTAAAAAAAATATAAACGATAATCCAAAAAAAATATATATATATAATACATAACACAAGTATTTTAACGAATTCATAAGGATATATAAACATCAAATCTCAAAGTGTTATTCTCTTCAACACTTTATCGTTCGACGAAATAATCGCAATTATATCGCCTTGTGGCATGTTTCGAGGTACTCCCTCAATGACACAAGATGTTCAAAACAACAAAGTTGTTTATAATGCACTACTCGCAAGTAGTTGAGCAAACAACCTCGAGTTGTTTTCCACCAAATAGTCTCACCATGACTATCATATGGTTCAAGACATGGTACTTCTCATACGAGTATCGAACCAATTACAAAGTCATGTTTTATTTGTACAAACATTTATCGTTTTTGCAAGTGTTTTAAAATTTAAACTATATATGTTTATGTTTTGATTACAAATCAAGACCATAAACTCGAAAATAGTTTTATTATTTAAAACCGCATCTAACTCGCTCGTTAGAAATAAAATGATTACCAATCATCTTAATTAGTTTATCATAGTTAACCCGATTCTAACCCGCTCGTTAGAAAATAAATGATTATAAATCGTTAAAGTATATGGATTTCATGATAAATCTTTTCTAATTCGCTCATTAGAAAATATACGTGTACCAAATATAAAATATTCGGTTTCAATAGGTCACCATTTCTAACATGCTTGTTAGAATACAAACGATTACGTTCATCGTTATATGGTGTTTGAGTATACAAACTAAACCGTTTCTAACACGCTCATTAGAAATAAACGATTACCAAAATCGTTTCAAAACTTATTAGTTTATATATATATATACAACCATTTCTAACACGCTCGTTAGAAACAAACGATTACAAGACCGTTTAAAATTTATTGGCTCATATATAAATATAATATGCCGTTTCTAACACGCTCGTTAGAAAAATTAAATGTCTAGCTTGTTCGTTTTTACAAAAGCAACAATTTCTAACACAATCGTTAGAAAAAAATATAAGTTTAAAATAACTTATGATTTTGTAAATAACCATTTCTAATATGCTCATTAGATATGTTTTATGACACGTTATTCTTTCAACGTCGTCATTTCTAACATGCTCGTTAGAACTACATGTTTCAAAACTTGTTGTTTACATAAGAAATTTCTAATACGCCCATTAGAAATCTAAATGTTCTCAACATATTATGAACCACTAATATCTTACTAAAATAATTATTTTCTAACACGCTCGTTAGAAATACGCAAGTTTTAAACCTTATTATTTACAAAATAATATTTTTCCAACTCGCTCGTTAGGAAAATAAAGGCTATTAAAACTTATTATTTTAGAATAATAGCAATATCTAACACGCTCGTTAGAAATGATAAATGTTTTGAAACTTATTATTTTTCAAAAATAATAATCATTTCTAACACGCTCGTTAGAAATAAATGTGTTTCAATACATTCGATGACAATCACTATTTCTCCAAATAATGATCTCTAACACGCTTGTTTGACTGAAAACGTTCACCAAACGTTCGTATATGGGTTTACAAAAAAATATACTTTTTCTAATATGCTCAATAGAAAAAAAAATATTTCAAAACCATTTTAAAATACATTTTCTTTTGTATATAATTGGTTTTAACACAAACACGAGAAAACCCAAAAACACTAAAAGCAAGAATCAAAATGTTCGTTTTGTAAACACGGTATTTCGGATTAAGGATTGTACTCCAATCATAAAATAATCCGACTTGTACTACAAATATATTTCCAAAAAAATATTTATAAGATTTCACCAAAATCCCAATTAATATTTTTATACTTTCGTGAACCCAAAAATCCTTTAATAAGAAGGTTTTTAGATTGTATCGACAATCTACACGAAAGTCTGTTTTAAGATTGTAAGAAATAGGGTTCACAATTTTATTAAAATAATAATATAAATATAATAACGATACTCTCGTTATTCGTAGGAAATACAAAATGTCACACCCTCAAAATCCACCTGCGGGGTTTTACCGCGAGGCGCGTGGCAAACTAGGATCCAAGTCAACGGTCACAATAAACAACACTATATGAACACATGCATATTTAAAACATAAGTTTGAAACCATTAAACAGTAGCGGAAGCTTTGTTACAATCCAAAATCCAAAAGTAATCCCAATTGTTCAACATAAGAAAACATGATCCTAAACTAGACGCCGTGCAGACGCGTGCGCCCTAGTCCTGGTATGCTACCTTAGCGACCTGAGAAAAACATGCCAAAAGTACGTCAGCACAAAATGCCTGTGAGTTCACAGGTTTGTAATAAAAGTACCAAGTTCACCCTGTCCATACTATACAAATATGTAAACCAAAGTACGCTAGCTAGGCGTATGTTTTGTCACTACTACGATTGGAAAACCATTACTAACACGCAAACCAGAAGCATTGCCCGAATGATGTACCGTTCCTGTTTGAGACAATATGCACCCGCCGGATCCAAGCCGACGAGCGGGGCAGGTCACGCTCAATAGATCTATCCACATTTCCCCGTTGTGCTACACCGCACATTCATGGTTTCCCCCGGGACTTCCAAAGATCGTATAGTAACCCAAAGTAACCCATAGTATGACACTTGTTACCAAACACAAGTTTAACGCATGTTTTCTCCCCAAAAAGTAAAACCAGTTAAAGTGGGGCCGTGAACTCACCTTAGGTTGCGTTGCTTCGATTAATGAACAAATTCAGCAAGCTATGCTAGCCCCGTAAAGCGGCGACCTAACATATGACAGTTACAAGTACTTAGACTAATAACCCGTAGGTTAGTTAGTCCCTAGATGTCCAGACCATAACCAGGTTCATTTGAAAACACTTTGACTGTTAAACTGACCAAATGTACAAGACTCGACATCCCATTGGTGACCCGAGACTCCAAGTGTTATACTTATACTCTCAATCATACAATCATGCAATCATACTTAACATGTATTAAAGTTCAACAAGTCTAACACATAGTTCAAACAGCACATAAATAAGCCCGAGCACGTGTTACCAAGTTATCAGGTATGATACGGGGTTCCTATCATGTTCCTAGGTGTCAAATCGGGTCTCGGAATGCCAAAATACACTTACAGCAGCAGTGCAGGCGATTAGGAAAAGTCAACTAGCGATTATGGAGGTCAACAGGCGATTATAGGGGCTAATCGCCTCTTAATATAGGCGATTAGGTCATAAGACATGCATTTCAGAAGCTTATCAGGCGATTAGGTCGTAAGACGTGCAATTCAGGACTTAACTATCGATTAGGATCACAATCACATGAAGTGAAGGCAATTAGGCCCCCAATCGCCGATCATACAGGCGATTAGGCTTCCATATCAGGCGATTGGGCTCCCAATCGCCTATAGCATAAGCGATTAGGGTCCCCAATCGCCCTCAGCAGAGCTGTTCCGGTTTTTCACGCGTTTAACCCTCCAAATCAGATCCGGAACGTGTGGAAACACCAAATATCGATAATACAACAATATCAAACATATTTCAAGCAAAACCCCTAGCTTATCATCGTTCTACCAACCCCGAATGCAAGCATTTTCCCAAAATAATACACTTAGCATGAAAACATCACATCAACATGCATAACTTTTACCCTAAATAGCAAATACTCAGATTTCATCATGTTATCACGTTGTCCGATCATTCCCTACCTCAGCCTCTGCATAATCGCCTTCAGGGTCTGGTTCTGTGTATTTGGCGCGTTAAACCCCGTTTTAACATATGTTAACACGTTTTCACATATCGACAAGTCACATGAAGATTATAAACACATAATACATGGAAACAAACACGTTCACACTCGTTCACCAATTCCTGGGACTCGAGACTTGTGTTTTTACTAAGGTTTGACGATTTCACGAATCGTCAATCCTTGCATACCTGGTTTAATGGCTGACATCTAACGATCCTCTAGGTTGTACTAACGACTCCCGAACCATAACACGACTCAACCGACCTAGTTAAGTATACTGTACACGTGACTCGCGAAGGTAGACTTTGACCCAAACCATGTTATTAACCTGAGTTTGTCGGGTGTCACACAAAAGTACAATACCGTTTACAAAATTAAATAAATGAAATAAGATACAACGTAAAATGTACCGAATCTTGATTCAAGCAACTTCAACCGCATCATTTTCTACTAATCGTCTCTGCAAGAATAAGGAAATAGTCGATGGTTTTGGTTGAGGATCGTGTTTGACACGGGGCCCTTAAAACAGATTCCGCGCCTCCTCTCAGACGGTCTGTCTCCCAGGGTACAACAACCGGAACAGTAGTCGTACTGCCGGAGATGGTCTTGAGCCCGAGATTACACCATGCTATTTGTGTTTATAAAACAAAAAAGGAACAGTTGTAGAACATGAGATTAATCCCCATGTTATTTGGAACTAAAAATGGTTCTGTCGTCATTTTGGAACCAAAAATAATTATGTGAATGAAAAGTCAAGAATACTTCCCAACCTTTTATATTCATATGAACCCAACGTTCATATATTAAAATATTCACAATAATTGAAACATTATGGCATTTTATTATTATCATTAACAAGTCATTAAAACTTGTAATTAATAAAATGGTTAATGGATTTTAAGTAGTCACATTTATTCATCATAATGACTGAGTCGAAACAGTCATTTTGACCAGGTCTATGTAACCGTACCAGCTTACTAGTTCGCGCGTCACGTTAATAGTTAACTGTGCTCACGCGCCCTACCAACGCATATCAGGACGCTACCTGATCTTGCGCACACATGCGAGTCGCCATGTCATCCGCGGATGACCACCCGCGCACTGACGCCACTCGTAGTTGACGGTTTACGTCAACCTTCCGCTAGGTACCTGACCATGCGCGCGGTTGTTACGGTTTACGTCGACGCGGAGACCAGGACTCTACCTGGTCTTTCGTCACGTACTAGACCACTTCATGTTTTGTCATCCCACCAAAGTGGGACAAAACTTAATCCATTTTCTCATCTTTGGTTGTTCCAACCTACAACTTTCAAGCTTCGATATCTCATTCATCTTAGTTCTATTTTGGACATGGTTTGATTCGTTTTGATGCTCTCACAATATAGTACACAAACGCATAAATAATTATTTATATAACACATATATAAATATATTTATTTAAGTCCAAAATTAGTGAAAAACTCATTTTCACTACCATTTTTCCAACAACCAATAACCATTCCAGTTGAAACAAGCTTCCCTTGTGAATGTGGAGGTGGGCTCCCATCTAAAGCGCTAGAGTTAGGTGTAGATTCATGTGGCTTAAGACTTCAATTATCAACGTCTTTACCTAGTAAAATATTGTTATCAAGTATAACCTTCACCTTTTGTGGGAATTGGGGTACAGGCCGTGAAAGATTATTCTTTGACAGATGAAGAAGTTGAAGATCCGGCAAAGATGTCAAAATCTTAGGAACAAAACCCGTGAGATTATTATCATTCAATGATAATCTCCTCAATGAAGTCAAGTTTCCAAAGGAAGGTGAAATAGTACCTGAAAACTTCATGTTTGAAAAGTCTACATTGGTCACGTTCTTTTGAGAGGAATCACAAGTGATAAAGGACCAATTGGCGCAAGCATTATTACCCACCCAATATTCTGCCAATAATATTGGATACGCAATAGCTTTGGCAACCTCAAGGAGGGCCATCACTTGTGGGTCACAATTTCCGGGAGTAGCTAAACAGAATCTATTAGTCCTTAATCCCAAAGAAACTCTTACACCACTTTGAAATATAGGCAACGGACCTTGTAACTTGTTCTCTTGTAAGGTAATGTTGGCTAAATTAGGGAGAGACATTAAAGAACTAGGAACTAAACCTGTTAGTTGATTTTGTTTAAGTTGCAAATCAAATAGATTGATGCATTTTGATAGGTCCGGTATAGCACCTGTAAATGCATTACCTTGTAACCAAACTTGATAAAGTTGAGTCATGGAAGAGATTACATCAAGCGTACCAGAAAGGCCTTGAAGTTGATTGTTAAGCCAAATATTTTGTATTTTTGATCCACCAAAAGTTGTAGGGAGGATTCCGGTGAGATTATTGCAAGACAAACGGAGGCTATGAAGATAACGGAAATGTTAGAAAACTTACATTGTAATCACCGCACGCCTTTCATACATGAAGCTCGTAGGTTTCCGAGTCTCTGTACTTGCTGCAGTAAACTGAAAAGAGAAAACGAAATCATAGAATTTTGAAAAGGAACCGGGCTTGTGTTTGACACAATTCCCTTAAACAGATTCGTCGTATGTTCCCAGGGTACACCGGTTCAACAGTGCGGCGCGGTGCACTGCGGACTATCCCACTTGCCTGAAAGATAACCGGACTTCGATTGAGTTTGTTCTCTACATATATGTGTGTGTATGTATCTCTTTTCTACATCTACAAATGAGGCACAAAGCCTTCCATTATATAAGAACATGGATGTATGAAAAGTCTTCTTAATTAGAGACTTAATTTGAGACATAAAGACTCCAATTAAGTGACATAAAATCTCTAATTAAAAGAAATAAAGACCTCTAATCAAAGACATAAAACTCAAGAGTTTTAGTCTTTAATTCACCACATTAAGGTCTTATTAATAATTATAATTTATCAAATTATAATTTCAATAAAATCCATTCACATATTTCCAACAGGAAACTATCAAATATGTCCGGAATGGAACCCATGATGTTAGCATTGCTAGCTTGAAGTGATAGTAAATTGGTGCTTTGATTGAGGTCATTAGGGAGACTCCATGGCGATAGATTTATATTATCAAAAATGCTAAAGGTCTGGAGATTGGTGAGACCAAGAAAAAAATTAGAAGGAATTGAAGTGAAATTGTTGGCATCTAGGTACACTTTTTAAGGAGAGTGAGGTTAGCTAAAGTAGGTAAGTCGCCCGTGAGTGAGTTGTGTTGAAGAGACAGGGTTTTGAGCTGGAAAGGCTGTTGAGGTTGGACGGGAGTCTCCCAGTGAGTGATTTAAAAGCTAGATTTATGGCAATAACATGTTTGGAGTTGTCGCATTTAATCCCATCCCAAAAACAGAAATCGTCGGTTTTCCAGTTGGATGGAGTAGGGAAAATGGAAGTGGAAAGCTTTGACATGAAGGAGGCGTCATCAGAGGTGGCAAATGGAATGAGGAGGATGAAGAAGGTGATGCATAGTAGGAGGTGGGCCATTGATTACAGGAGGTGAAGTGGGGGGTGGGTAGAGGCTATATATGTGACGAGTACGAGGAGTTATAAGGACTTTTAGGAACCAAATTGTTTGGTAAATCAAATAAGAGTTGTACAAATTGTTTGTGAGTATGCTTCTTATCGGTTTTTGTGCGTAGCTATGGACTGGGTTTGGATATTTGTGTTCCAAAGCAAATGTGATTCTCGATAGTTTATGGAAACTTATTTGCTCTTATAAATGTGATAGCGGTAGTTTGTGTAGATTGGGTATGGATTTGTGCTTTGTTGTATGGTTGCACCGTGTCGAAATAACTACTCATAATAATATGTTTGATTCCCACTATCTCCTTGGAAATTTATGGACAAGAAAAGGTTCCTTTCATACAATAAATAGAGTTACAACTCACGGTGGATATCTTAACACTCTGTTCCAGAGTTTCATTAAACGATGGAAGAGAAATGATTGGGAAGGAAGTGGAGAAAAATGTGTTCCAGAATTTTCTGTAGGAGGGAAAGGGAGGGAATGAGAGGGATAATAAAGAGGTTTTTAGGGTGATTTTTAATCTTTCCAATTTGGAAGGAATTGGAGAGAAAGGAAGAGGAGGGAGATCCTTTCTCTTCCTATAATGAAACTCTGGAACAGAGTGTAAATGTGAGTTTTAATAATTCCTCTAGGGTATTGTGCGTAATAATTAACCTCATACTATTGCTTAAATTTTTTTTTAACGGATGACGAAATTCATCAATAACTTTCTTCGTAGTTTCTACTCAGTTAAATCAGGATCCCTTTCACCCGGCATAGTCAGACATTTAAGGGAGCTCCTGGTTTCACCAAGTTCACCAGTTCCAGAAAAAACTCGACTATCCACCCGTCCGAAAGCACGACAATGGAATAATCGGTAAAACCCGACGCTCTCAAAAATCGCACCCATAATTTTTCAAACATGGGTCTTCTATCATTGAGCCTCTATACCATTCCACCATAAGCTGGTTGAACTCTTAAAAAGAATTTTATTATGATAGGGTGGTTATAATTAAACCCCCCCCCTTCTATTTTCACCCCCTGAAAGCGCCTTGCTTATGCCTAAGCTAGGCGCTTTCTTTACTTTTTAACTACCTCGGTACGAGGTCAGAAAAAGTTGATTTGTGACCCGAAGCGCCTCGCTTTGGCCTAAGCGAGGAGCTTCGAACAAAAAAACTTTTTTTTATTTTTTGGTCTTTTGAGTTAGTTTTTTGTTTTTTTAATATAATTATTATAAAAAAAGTCTGAATGTATTACAATACTTTTGGATGTTGAACGGACTCATCCCAACAGTCGGATCGACGATTTTCTTTACCCTCCCATTGATTTCAAAAATGTTCTTTTGACAAACGTCTAGCTAACCTGTCCAGTTATCAATCTCACTGTCCAACAACTGAATTTTATTTGCTTGCATGAAAAGTTGATTTTAATTGTTCGTTTGACAAACGTCTGGCTAACCTGAAGTTCCTTTGGATCAAAATGTCAACTTTTTCCTGTCACCCTCGTATGGTTTGGCTAACCTGTCCAGTTATCAATCTCACTGTCCAACAACTGAATTTTACTTGCTTGCATGAAAAGTTGATTTTAATTGTTCGTTTGACAAACGTCTGGCTAACCTGAAGTTCCTTTGGATCAAAATGTCAACTTTTTCCTGCCACCCTCGTATGGTTTGGCTAACCTGTCCAGTTATCAATCTCACTGTCCAACAACTGAATTTTACTTGCTTGCATGAAAAGTATTGTGTTTCCAAGACACATGCAAGTCCTTTTCTGATCCACAAAACAAAACAATAATCTTGAATGGGTTGAAGGTGTGTGTTCCAAATAACTGTTCAATTTCAGCTTTTGTTTAACTATTTTAGCAACTTCCATAGAGAAGTTATCAATCTCACTGTCCAGTTATATTACTCACTGTCCAACAATTGAATTTTACTTGCTTGCATGAAAAAGTTGTTTTTAATTGTTCGGGAATATGTTTTCTGATAAAAAAAGGCATAACTGTAATGATCAGGAACATTCCAAATAACCGTCCAATTTCAGCTTTTGTTTAACTCATGATAGATCCACCAAATCATTTCTTCAAGTTCATTTCACCAAAAAAGGCATAACTGTAATGATCAGAAACATTCCAAATAACTGTTCAATTTCACGTTTTGTTTAACTATTGTAGCAACTTCTATAGAGACGTTATCAATCTCACTGTCCAGTTATATTACTCACTGTCCATGTTTACCTTCAACGATCAACACACACCGCTAACGTCCAAAACATTTATAACCTTTATGTACCTGTGGCCAAAAGAACTAGGCTTCAAACACTACGGGCATGGCCAACTCCCATTTCCACCGATATGTACAATGATGTGGTTTCTTTTAGATAAGGAGGTATATGTACAATGATGTTTTTACGCAAAATAAAACTTACACACAACTTTTTGCTCTAGTGGTGTGGTCTACCTTTTTTGAAAAAGACATTTAGTCTTCAAGACTTCTATGGTTTCGGGTTCCCTTTCATCGTTGACAGATATCTCTCTAAGATGATAAAGGTAGATCATGGAAAGTTCAACTCAAGAAACAAAGATGAAACCGATTAATGTTCTTTATATATGAGTAATGACCCTCTGGCAATCGTCGTTGTTATTAATGGCAAAATACGTGGCTTTAGTCCTTTAAGCAGGTTTACCAGAGGGTCATTATTCATACATAAAAAACATTAATCGGTTTCATCTTTGTTTCTTAAGTTGAACTTTCCATGATCTACCTTGACATTATTATTATTATTTACATTATTATCGTATTTGTAACTTAGTTCCTTTCTATCAAAATACAAAAACGAAGGTTTGCGCGTTAGTGCCGATCCGATTGTTAAGAGTATCAAGACTCTGAAATTAGTAAAACAACTCTTCAGACAAGCAAGTAAAATTCAGTTGTTATTGGAGAGATAGCTGTCAACGATTAAGGCAACCTGATAAAGGTTGAACACGAGTGTAATATTTGAACAATTATCATTTCTTGACATGCTTGGTAACACCTTGATTTGCAATATTTAAAAATTATCATTTCTTGACATGCTTGGTAACACCTTGATCTGCAATATTTGAAAATTATCAGTTTTTGACATGCTTGGTAACACCCTGATCTGTAATATTTGAAAATTATCATTTCTCGAAAAGTAATTAAAAACACTTAAAAATGAATTAAAAACAATTGTTGTGTGTTAGGTTTAGTCGGAGGACCACGTACAATGATTCATCAAAGTTGTACAAAGCTGGATGTTTCTACTGAAAAACCCAAACGAGCAATAAACGAAGCGAAACGGAGAGATATAATTTTCTTGGCTTGGTAACACCTTAAAAGAACCAAAAATGAATTAAATTTATTTTTTGGTCAATAACAGATAATTTTAAAGAATTAAAAGAATTTCATTTTTTTTAAAAAGGCCAAAGCGCCTCGCTTTGGTCAAAGCGAGGCGCCTGTAGTCTAATTAAACCACTCAAGCGCCTAGCTTTGGCCAAAGCTAGGCACTCAAGCGCCTCGCTTTGGCCAAAGAGAGACGCTTTGGCCTTTTTAAAAAAAATGAATTTCTTTTAATTCTTTAAAATTATCTGTTATTGACAAAAAAATAATTTTAATTCATTTTTGGTTCTTTTAAGTTGTTTCCAAGCCAAGAAAATTTGTTTGAGGCATTTCGCTTCGTTTATTGCTCGTTTGGGTTTTTCAGTAGAAACATCCAGCTTTGTACAACTTTGATGAATCATTGTACGTGGTCCTCCGACTATACATTCGATAACCATATTTTTTCAGAACATAATTTTTGCATGTTTAATTGATATGCTTGACTTCCGGACTATACTATAATTGATCGTTGGTGGTTTTCATAGCACCTTGTTTGATTACACCCGTGTTCAGCCTTTATCAGGTTGCCTTCATCGTTGACAGTTATCTCTCCGATAACAACTGAAAAGTTGTTTTACTAATTTCATGGTCTTGATACTTTTAACAATCGGATCGGCGCTAACGCGCAAACCTTCATAGTTCGTTGTACCGGTTACAAAAAGAAATCAACAGTCGGATCGACTCTCACACTTATGCGTAGATCAAGGAGATTGATGAAGATATCTCTCCGATAACAACTGACTTTTACTTATGTAACTAACTAAAAAAAGGTTACAAATACTAAAATAAATGTCACACCCTCAGATTTCCACTGCGGGGTTTTACCGCGAGGCGCGTGACACACCAGGATCTCATAGCCATAAGTTATACGAACGAACCTAAATGCCCAAACCATTTAGTTCGTTTAAAATAAATCTCGCTTTTATTTTTAAAAGTCAATCTGTCACACCCTCAGATTTCCACTGCGGGGTTTTACCGCGAGGCGCGTGACACACCAGGATCTCATAGCCATAAGTTATACGAACGACCCTAAATGCCCAAACCATTTAGTTCGTTTAAAATAAAACTCGCTTTTATTTTTAAAAGTTTATCAACCATAAGTTTAAATAAGTGCGGAAGCGAAACAGTTTAGCAATTTTAAGTTATGTTGCGCAAACACAACGCGCCCAAAAACCAAAATAAAGTAAGTACGTAAACGTTTAAAAAGTTATAGTTCCCAAGAGACATCATGCATGAACCTAGACGTGCTCCTTTCTAGCGACCTGCGAAAACATACTAAGTGTGTCAACATAAAGCTGGTGAGTTCACAGTAGGGAAGCAATTGTAATTACAACAGTTGTAAATAAAACATCAGTTTTAAGCTTGTCAGGGGTAGCTAACCCGCTCAATGTAACTAAACAGTGGTTATTGGGAAACATACAGATGTTATAGTGCCTTAACACTGGTGTCTATCAACACCAGTAAGAAAAAGTGGTCAGAAGTTCATGCCCGTGACCCAAGCACCTCAGGCATGAGGTTGCTGCACAACCTAATAGCGCTACTAACTACTACCCCGTTCGCCTCTGGCGATTAACCCAATAAAATAGTAAGGACTTTCAAGATAGAGTGTTTAGTTCACAAAGGACAGTTAAAATACAAAACTGATAAAAGTGTGATCCTCGTAAAGATCGAATACCCGACCCACACAAGGAGTCATAGCATTCCAAAACTTGGAATGGAAAAGTAGTAGAAAAGTTTTACTTAACCTTGTCTCAACCTGAGACACATGCTTTCGCGAAAAGTAGTGAAACTCACCTTAGGTTGCGTGCTAAAGTAAACCGTACAGAAAGTAAGTGTGGAAGACTATTCGCCTACCCAAAAACCTATCAAATACAAGGTTGCAAGTGTTTGAGTGTATTGACACAAAGACTCAAGTGACATCTCACGTAATCGTACTTGACGTAATGAAACCATGCACAACCCGACAATCGTTGGTGATTAGTAAATGATGCAACATTTTAATACTTTTAAAACAACTAGTTCACATCGCACATTGCATACCATTAACCTATCATGGCATCTACACCTTATAAATAACATATACACATGTTTCATATAGAATTCCATAACCCATAACTCATTAATACACTCAAACTATCTCATAAACAATTCTTTGCAAATCTGCGTTTTCTGGACAGATTTTGGAGTATAAAAACCAATTTTTATAAAATATCAAATCAACTCCCCAAGTTCCCAAAATTTTACAGAGATGCCTCATATGTTTATACGTGACTCTACTATTTTTATTTCTCGTCAAAAATACCTCAATATTTTTATAAAAAATATTTTATTCCAGCCACTTCAGAAAATAGTGCTGTTGACAGCAGCTTACATAAAAATTCATTAAACATTATAGAGTCATCCAAACAAGGTGAATCCAATTGGAAAAACTCGTATACTCCAAGACTCAACTCCTGTCCAAATTTCATGATTAACGGATTTGTAAAACTCGAGTTACGGCCCTTTAAAGTTGGTCCATTTTTCACATCCGAAAATCAGATTATACCTTTAATCATATAAAATGTTGTTTATATATCAAAACAGGTCCAAAACACATGATTTTGGACTTTTTGGAAAGCTAACATCATAAGTTATGTTTGAGAGTCAGAAAATAATCGAATTAATCATGTTAACAATCATATAACAGCCATGAAAATCGTTACAAGTAATCTGCCAGAAATCAGAATCTTTATTAACATGACTTTTATAAACCCTAACCAACCTCCTTATTCCATAATCATGCAATAACCTCATACTAGCACAATAACACTCATATTAACATGTTCAATCTCAGGTTTTTACATACCATACACCCTAGACATGATTTCTATTAACCATATTCATCAACAATCTCAATCAAACAATCAAGATATCTAACTAATCAACATTTGCGATTTTATCTATACTATATTAATATGCATATAGGAAGGGCAATTTTGGTCATTTTACACAAGTACAACACTTGAAAGCTTTATGTACAATGATACAATGCACAAAACTCTTATACTTTTAGGGTTTGCAAGTCTTGATGCATCAGGTACAACTTCAATATCCAGGATACATTTGGGCGGGCTAATACATTCATCCAAATTTTGAACTCCCGCTCAACCCATTTGGGCGGCCAAATAATATCTATTTTCATTGAGAGAAACAAAAAGGGTTAGGATTTCATTCGTCTCCATCACCCTCTCCACCACCAAACATCTTATCTTAAGAAACCCTAACCCCGCTTTCATTCGGTTCATCTTTGGTCTGGACTCTGAAGAAACCATAACCACGCAATCGTCATTGCTATCGTCTCCCTCATCTCCATCATACAACCTTCTTCGCCACCTCCACTGCTACTTTCTTCCTTCGCTTTTCGTGTTGATTCGAATCACTTTTTTCAGGGATTAAATGAGTATATAGTTTCTTTATGATTTATGCTTTAGTTTGCTTGAATACAGATTATTTCTTTGTATTGTACTAATTAGATCGAAAATGTCTGAGTTAGGGGTTGGATGAAGTATATTAGTTGTTTTTTTATTCAGACTTGTGCGCCTATTTTCGGATGATTGTATCGTCAGTTAGTCATTACATATTTTTTGCTTGAATGAAAGAGGCCAGATCTTGGGTATAACTTTAATTATTAGTTATATTCAATTGAAATGATAATGTTCAGATTATTTCATGTTTTTGCTTGACTTGAAGAGGACATATTTAGGGTATAACTTTGTTACTCATGTTTATTTGAACGGGTGATGATTAAATTAGTGATTTCATTATTTTGCTTAAATTAAAGAGGCCATATTTACGGTTGATTAATTTGGAGTTATGGATTGATATTGTGTTTTTAGTGTTGATTACGTAGTTGATATTCATCAAATACTTACATCTTTGATTAATTTGCTTATATGATTAATTTTCCAGAGGGTTTTTTCTGCTATATTTTTGTATCATTAGTGTTTTCTGCTATTTTTTGAAAATGTTGATTAGAGATAGTAAATTGATTCTATTGATGTTATGTCTCATATTTCTTTGGCTTTGTATGTATTTGTATAGAAACCACAATTAGAAGCTACTCCCGACACATGGAAGATAAGCATAAAAAGTTTATCTGGAAAATGAACCTGCTATGAGTTGTAATTGATCACAAATCATGTTAAAATGCTACCATCAATTAGGTACACATAGTGTTCAATGTCATCGTCTTTTTTGGGCAGGCCCACCCAGAGTCAATGAAATTTGTCTAATTTGTACGTCTTTTGAACATGTATTCTTTTTGATGTGGGTCAGGTATTAGAGATAGTGATACCTGAGCCTGACGAGATGTGAACACCTCATATTTTATATGTTGGTTCTTAAGCAGCAATTTCATCAAGTCTTAATATCCAGGATGGGTATGCCTATTTTATTTCTAAATTTTAAGGATTATAGTTTAGATAATAAATGTACTTCCATTTGTTTATTTATATTTTTACTAATCTTGGAAAGATTGTGAGACTCATTTTGGACTCGCGCATTAAATTTGCACTTCTCAACTCATTCTCGGCTTCAGACTATGTTGCTGTCCAACGTCTCAGGTGGTCACAAGAATTCTACCCAATAATTTTGGATATTAGTCATCTTGGAACAAACACTACTTTTGTGAAGATTTTATTTGTGAGAGGTTTGTTTCACACATATATACTATTTTACAACTTTGTCGAATGACATATTATGGTTATTAGTTTTTAATGAATCTTCTTATATGAATGGAATTAGGTCTCATGTTAAAGCAAAAATAAAGAAGTTGGATGCCTTTCATGTCCCTTTGGATGTTGGTCTGTTCAAAACAACCTATTGGCATTGTGTTTTCGGTGCTCTCATGGTACATAATTGTATATATAATATGGCGGTGTGAGTCATTAACCACCTTTTGGGCATTTTTATCTATAAACTCTCATGGTTTTTTAGTCTTGTTCATGGTCATGCTTAATGAAGTGATGCTACTAGACCTTACACGGTTAGATTTCAAGAATTAAGTGTATGGTGAACCCCAACTAAAAACCATCAATAATAGTTGAAAGCCATGTAGTATTTAGCAGTGCACAAGCAAATGTGTGTGTATTGAAAGGTAAATGGCTGGTGAAACATGTGTAGGTAGCCGGATGCCGGTAAAACAGCGGCGTAGCTGGCTAAGCCTGCCGTTTAATTCCATCAAAGCTTTTTCCTGCTTAGGCCGGTAAGTTCTGAAGTTTCCATTTTTTCTTTATATTCGTTTATGTGTTGTTGAAAGAAATGCGATATTCACAGTCTTGTGGTTTGTTGTGTAGCAACCGGCTGTCGGTAAAACAGCGGGGTAGCCGGCTAAGTCTGCCACTAAGAGGTATGTTATTCCTAAGAGGTAGACTTCGTTTATCTTGTTGACTATTCTAAAAACGTCAATGTCAAGAGTATTTATGTTCTACTTCAAAATGGCAATCATGAGAAGCGATTCGCAAACGACTGGCAGAAACTAGGGCTTGACTTCATGAGTGCTAATGATGATATTAACTTAAATTGGATAGATATATTTGGTTGACGTTGATTTTCCAACCCTAGAATTAAAGGTATCTGCATTCTAAACTTTTTTTCTTATAAATACTTTATTAAACATGAAATGAGTGTTTGAAGGTGCAAATGTATTGAACTGATTACGGTATGCTCTTTTTTTGTGTGTGTATGCTATATTTGGTAGGTAGAGATAGAAAGACAAGTTGATTGGGTGACAGTTGGGTTGCGTGAAAACTGGTAGTTTTTTGGTATGGGTTGGTTGGGCTGGTTTGATTAAAAAATATTTCAAATGCTGTGTCAAACATGAATATTAGAACACGTTTTTATGTGTGTATATCTATACCATGGGTTTGATATGAACCGTGAGAGCTTATTGCGTTATATGAGTAATTAAAAGGTCAAATGGGTCAAAATCAAGCAGCTTCCTAAATTCAAAATTAAGTTCAAAGCCAACTCTTGTGATTTAAGTTTAGTTGGATGTCCATAACTCTTACCTTTAGTTGACAATAAAAGTTGACCTGAATTTACTGTACAACTATTTTACGAGTTAATCCTTCTTACTATAAAAACATGGTTTTATTTTTCCAAATATAGCTATTTTATGAGTGACCCTGCATGTTAAATAGTGTGCATTTGTGTAATTTGGATTCTGATAGTTATTAAATTAATAGTTATAAGCGTGCCTCGTTTTAATCCTCCTTACTATTAGGTATCGTTTTATTTTATTTTTCCTGACATAACTATTTTATGAGTGACCCTACAAGTTAAATAGTGTGCAATTATTTTTGAACAACAAATAGTGTGCATTTAAGTAAAATGGATTCCAACAGTTCCTTTCCATGAACCTTGCTACTGTTAATCCATAGCTAGATTTCGATATCCATAATATGTATTCGCTAATGAAGTAAAATAGTCGACAATCACAGTTGAACAAAATTTTTATGAACTTTTTAGTAATAGGTATTACTTAATAATAGTAATAATGGAATTTTGTTCTTACTGTGACTTCTTCAATCTGTCTTAACTAGTTTTTAAGCCCCGCGTTGCGGGGCGGGGGTTGTAAATCAATGGTATGTAGTAAGAAAATGACAACCAAGTTCATGATGGTATTAACATATGCTATAAGAAAGTTTAGAAAAAAAACTTGAAAAGCAAAGTTATAATGAAACCAAAATGATATCTCTAAGCTTTTTTGGTGCGGGTCAAAAAATTACGTTAAGTTATAAGTAAATAATGATTAAAACAGAGAAAAATCATACAAAAATGAATTTATACCGTCACATGACAGAAAACATAGAAAAAAACAATAAAAAGTTATAGTCTAAATGTATTTTTGTTGTAAAAAAAGATTTATTCTAAAACCAAGAATAAAAAAAAGGAATGTACGTAGCATTTTCATTTTTTTTAAATTTGTTTTGGTTGATTTCAATAGATTCTGTTTTTCACGTTTTGTATTTTATCAAACTACTTTCTAGAATATAAAAATTGTACTATATTGTTTGAAGTTAGATTGCTGCTTGTACAAGTGCATAAAACCATGAAGTGGTATTTAAAAAGTACCAAAACCATGTGCCAGGTTTCAATACAATCATCATTTCAAAAGCACCGTCACAATTCACAACAAAGCAACAACCACCACCATACAGTCTTTAGTGTACCGCATAACTAATACCTTCATCAAAATCCAAACTTCTTACTCTCCTACAGCCGCCACCACCGGATCCAAATGCTCAGCCGACCAGAAGTCCATATCCTATGTCGAACGTGGATTTGTTTTTTACTCTATTTCTATACCATGTTTCCTTCTTCAACATCGGCAGGGCTTACCACCACCGGCGGACCCATCGACCCCTTTTCTATTGTAAATATTATTTTCTCTCCCATTTCTCTGGTTCTATTACCAGCTCAGATTTGAGATACGAAATAGTTAAAGGTGTTGCTTCATTTCGTCATTAGGGATATCTATACTACGACGGAAACAACGCAGATTGGAAAAATAAGTCTCAACCGGAAAACAATTCAGACCGTAAAGAGCAAAAATGGAAAAAAAAAAAAAAAGAGGGACTAATGCGTGCGTGACACGTGGCGGCGCAAGTTAGAACTATTGCACTGGTCCTAAGACCTGACTCAAAATGATATATTAGATAATTTCTTTTTTCATGCTATTAATGAACAGGAGATAAGTTCACCAAAAAGTAGATTGAACATGTTGAATCAACATTAGAGATGTTGTATGGCTTGATACATGTCTGCTATGCCAAGAGATCATTTGCTATGATACAGGAACTGCGTGCCTTCTTATTTTTATAATTCATGATTAGCAAATTCAGTGTTTTGAGTTTACATGTTGGAAAAAATTAGAAGCCATTGACTTAATGATGACGAAAGGTGGTTACAATAGCACCATAACTGAATCAGTTAGCAAGCGTATCCAACTAACCCGTTACCAGAGCACAATGACAATGTCGTATGTCGATTACGTGAGCTATGTAAAGAAAACTCAAACTATCGCGCCATCTATATTAATTCTATTTAAAAATATGTATTTTAGTATCAAGGTATGTAATTTAAAGGAAACAATGGGATATGTTAAGGACGGGTCAAATCCAACTCGCCTATACACCTTGGAATTGCGGTCACCTTGTATCCATTAGTTCTATAAAATTTGGTCTGACGTGTATCTCAAGTGCACTGATGCTAATTGCTACCATGTTGGCTTTTAACGTTTGCTGAGACTTCAATATTACCAAGTGTGTTTTAATAATATGTGTTGTCTTATGATTGACATTATAATTTACTTTTGAGTTGATGTCAAAGCTTGGCATTATAATCTGCTAAAACTAAAGCATGTTAGTGTTATTTTTATAAATGCTACAATAGAGATCTATAAATGTGTTCATACCTTGAGGAGTTAAGGGTAAATTCACATAGAGGTAAGGACATACTTAGAATTGACTTAGACACCTTGTATGCAACGAACCGACTATGGATAAGTATTTTGGTATTAAATACCGAAAATACCGATACAAGTTCTTTTTCAATACCAATTTGGTACCAAGTTTCAGCGAAAATCAATATCGGTATATTTGGTTCGGTATCAGTTTGGTACAAGTACGGTACCGGTATATTTGGTTCACCTCAAAGGGTGGGGGAAACTACTAAACGATTGATAAACTGACGGAAGACGAGTAACGCCTTGTAAATTGTCGTCACCCGCCGCATCGCGCGGGTTTCGTACTAGTTGTATATAGTTCTTAGGGTTTTTACAACTTTTCAAACATCAATAATAATCATAAAACTCTTAAACAATATACCTTGCAATGCTAGACTCCTTAACACTCCAAGATACCACCCGAATCAACTTGAATTAGTGAGATTTTGATGAAGATTGCAATTGAAAAAGGTGTGTGTGTGTGCTAATACCCCATGGCGCAAAGAGTGCCTTAGGGTTTGTTATAGTTTTTTTTATAAAAGATAGGTTAGGGTTAGGCTCATGGGCCAAGTCTTTCGGGCTTTGGTGGGTTTTTGTCTGATAATTGAGCCCATTAGCCCTAACTAACTCTCGAGATCAATCCCGACAATAATAGTCATACTAGCATATATAGAACTACTGTTTTATCAATACGTATTATGTTTATCATAAGTGCACGTATCTCATAACGTTTACGTACAAGTTAATTAATACGCAATAATTCACATAAGCATGTAACTTATATACACGTGTTAATCCACATACATCAACACTCAATTGTTCACATAATCATGCATGTCCAACAAATCACCAACGTTCGGGTTATAGGATTCGTGTGTGTGTCAAGGCAACCGTTTTCCTAGTTATACGTATGTTAATGCCCCTTAACGTATGTTAATGTTACCTAACATTCAGAAAGACTTGTTCAACTAATCCTAGCTAAGTGTTTAACCACGTATAATCATGGAAAATTAACTAGAGTTCAGTAAAAGAGTTAACCTGAAAATGCGGGGTGTCACAATAAAAATTACAAATACAAAAAAAAAATACAAATACTACTCGTCGTCGTCGTCTTCTTCGTCATTTTCTCCTTCTTCTCCTTCTTCTTTTTCTTCTCCTTCTTCTCCTTCTTCTACTTTCCCTTCTCCTACTTCCTTTTCTTCATCTTCGTTGTTTTGAATCGTGCGAATCGCCCATGCTTCCTCGACCAAACCCGCCTTCAACACGTTATCTATATCCTTTGAACACAACATGGTTCTATTTTGTATTCTCTGCTCTATTTCCGCTTGCGACCATTCAACAACATCTTCCAGAAAAATAGTTTTGGTATATTGCTTTTCCTTCGTCTTCAAGTATCATATTATGCATTATGACACCAGCATACATCATAATTCTAATTCTTTCTTTTTCCCACACACGACAAGGATTCCTAACAAAATGCCATCATTGTTGAAGAACGCTAAAACACCTCTCGATGTCCTTTCTTGCGGACTCATGAAGTCTCTTAAAAATTGTCTTTTTTGATCGAGTGTTTGAGAAAACGTTTTGACGAGCATTGAATACTCAGGATATATACCATCCGCCAAGTAGTATCCATGCTCGTATAGTTGTTGAAGGCCGTTCCATGTCGGATTTATCAAGTATCGTTTTCCATATAATTCGCATATACTTAATGAAATTAAAAAATATATAAATATATATAAAATGTAACTACTAATTTTAATTATATACAAAATTCTAAATATATCGTAGGCGAAATATCCCAAGGTATCACGTGTTGTTTCTCCGCCATCTTCAAATACTCGTCATTGATATCGTATGTGTTCCTGCAGGCGAGTACACGTAACGCAAAAGTGACATTTTGAATTGGGGTGAATCCTAAACACCCTCTACCGTCGAGTTTTTGCTTAAAGTAGTCATATGTTGACTCTAAATTTTCGGTAATGAGCAAAAATAACCTTTTACTCATCCGAAATCTGCGCCTAAACAGATCAAGGTCGTAAACCGCATCAGGATTGAAATAATCATTCATTAAACGCTCACTGGTGGATACACGGTGTTGCTATATATATTCCCTAGTCAATTTCTCCCGTGGGGGTGGGGGGTTATTTATATGATGCATGGCATTCGCCGCTAGCGTCACCGTACTCGTAACGACTTCTTCCTCTTCCGCGCCGTCGTCGTGAAAAAATATTTAATAAAGATCGGTAAACGAAACTTCGGAGGGAGGAGACGCCATTGTGGTGATTTGTTTGTGTAGAAGTTTAATGGTTTTTGTTTGTGTTTGAATGGTATATGTTTGAATGTTTGTATTTGTGTTTGAATGTTTGTGTGTATATTTGTGTTTTGTGTTTATTATTTTTTTAATTCATTCGACCGTTGGTAAACAGTCATCTCCCAAGTCCCAACGTTCCATTTTCTCAATTGTTGTGCCATAACGCTTGCCATCTCAATAACCTCTCAAGCCATAACGCCTCCATAGCGTCGGCGGGGGGCAGTGTTCCCGACGCTATGGAGGTCTAAAACGCCCTATACCAAGAACGTTTTGCGCCCACTACGGGTGCACTTACCAAGTAGATGTTCCACAAGTCAAGGTATGGGTTCTGACACACTTCTACACCATCAAAAGTTTAAGGGAAAATCACGAGAATAGCCCTTTGACCGGATGACTTACGAGAATAATCTCCTCCCGTCTCTTTGGAGAGACGGTTCACGTTTCCCAACTCGTCTAAGGCGTCTCCCGAGAGCTTTTGGTTTCCAACCAATCAAAGAACAACACGTCTCCGGTGACGTCTCCGGAGTTGACTTTTGTGCCGTCTCGTGATTCCCGAGACGTCTCCGGTGTCTCTTTCGTCGTTTGAGTTTCCCACTTCCCCCCGAGACATCTCGTCGTTTTAGATTCCACTCGGGCTTCGCGCCGACCATTATTACCGCCAACATCCAACCTCCACCACTATCCCCTCCCTCCCTATATATGTCGATAAAAATTCGGAGCTCCCACCACTATCACCAACATTTACCCCACCAAAAAAAATCGGAGTTCAAACCGAATCCTTAACACAAGAAATGGCACCCACTCGTTTGACTGAAGAACACGAAATCGCACTTGTAGCTGCCTGGACGTTTGTCGAAGACAGCCCACATCCGGGTAACAAATGGTACCGAATCCTCAACGAGTTCAATCGGTTGGTAGGGGGCTCGAACCGAACTATTGACTCTCTCAACCGAAAATGGACCGATTTAAACACCAAGTGTCTAACTCTTCAACGGGTACCACAATGGAACACTGTGAGCGATACCTTCGGATATGCCCAAAGACGTGGCCATCAAATATACCCAAAAAAGAGTATGAGTCCAAGCAAGACAAATAATTCAAACACGTCTCTGCTTGGCAAATGATGAGGGATGGGCTTAATGTGCAACCTATGTTTATTTTCTTTTTATTTACTTTGTAATGTTTATGTATTTATTTTATCTTTTTTAATCGAATGACTACTTTATTTAGGATTTTATTAAAGTTGACAATTAGTATTTTAAATAAAGTTTATATAAAATCGAATAAAGTTATAACATAAAATCGTAGCTCTGAGACGTCACCGGAGACGTTTCCAAACCTGGAAAAGACGTCTCCAGAGACGTGTTGTTCTTTTATTGGTTGGAAACCAAAAGCTCTCGGAAGACGCCTCAGACGGGTTGGGAAACGTGAACCATCTCTTCAAAGAGACGGGAGGGGGCTATTCTCGTAGTTCAGACGGTCAAAGGGCTATTCTCGTGATTTTCTCAAAATTTAATGCCATTACCCCATTGTACTTTTTATACATATAAGGTTACTTGCATATAATGGTAAAGTGTGTGTATAGCGATCGTAAGTTACATTTTGTGGTACGTAAACTATAACCGGACACACATTCTTGAATTGTCAAAGTTGACCAAACAATATCACACTGAATACTGTTATATCATTTCATTTTAACCGTTTAGTATCATACAATCACTTTCAGGTTATGTTAAAGAAGAAGGTGATTAGGTAGTTTTATTTTACCCTAATGACAAATTAAATAATTTGATATTGATTACCCAAAACTGATCATTTGACCTCCTAGTTAAAGAATTAAATGACCAAGAAGTAACATAATCTACAAATCCAAATTCCAAACACTAAGAAACCAACTACTGTATAATCAGTTTTGTGATTGTTTCATTCAGGGACACCGATTGATAGGGGGCCACAAATGATTCAACTGAGTTTGGATGGGAAACATTTATACGTTACAAACTCATTATTTAGCAAATGGGATAAACAGTTTTATCCAGAAGTTGTGAAAAAAGGATCCCACATGTTACAAATTGATGTCAACACCGATAAAGGTGAACTCTCCATAAACCCAAATTTCTATGTGGACTTTGGAGCTGAACCAGATGGTCCTTGTTTGGCTCATGAAATGAGGTATTCAGGTGGTGATTGCACATCGGATATATAGATTTAGACCATAAAAGTAAAGCTCTTTGTGTTGCTTAATTTACTTGGTTTGATTTCCTGGAACTGTGGATTATGTAATTGTATTAGGAATAAAGTTTTATTTTTCTAGTTTTATTTGTGAGGATGAATGACGCATAGTATCTTGATTCACCACCATCGCCCCTAACCTGTTGCCATCAGCCGCCTGACATGGTTTCAGTCTGTAGCATTCGACCCTCCTCAAGGACCAACGTCCTTGCTGGTCACGGTTGGTTTCCTTCGGCCACCATTCCGAGTTTGACTATGATACAACTGTTATAGCCCAAACAGAAGAATTCTCCATTTGGGCTGTAAAAGAACCATTTTGATTTATTTTTCTTTCTCAAACAACCTGTTTTAATATGAGACCATTTTGGTTAGTACGTGTTTTGACATGAACCAAATTGGTACTTCTTGAAAATGATGTGCTTTAACCTAAACCCTTTTGGAAGGTAATTTAGGCAACAGTTTCGCTCATTGAAGGCTGCATGAACTATAAGGAACAATCCTTAGTCATCTACAACATAACAAAAGAAATTGACTTGTTTTCATCATCAGGTTTCTAGAAGTTCTGAACGGTGGGAATGGTACACTTAATTTGCTGGGAAGACATTGAACAACATATTATATAGGTGTTGATATGATCGGCCTAATACAAACTATAGGTGTCGTCGGTGGGGTCGTCATTTAATTTGTTTTCGGGAAGCTTGTGAAATTTCCCAACTTGGATGTTATTGTTCGTTTTGTTAGAACGAGCACGATGACTACCCGTTGGACCTTCAAGATCCATCAATGGAATGGGAACCCACTTGGAATGATTTCTCGCAATCTCCCATGCCCCCAATAAAAGTGGCGGAACCAAAATCTTTTCACTCGGGGTTCGTAATAGAATTTTTCCATAAATTTGCTAGTGTGCATCAATTTCTTTCGACACACTATTTTTAACGTTTTTTTTTTTTTTTTTTGAAAATTTAACTTGTAGGATGACCAAAGTTTTTCCTTAAGTACAATCTCTTTATATTCTCTTGAATATGAACCGTTAACTAATATAAATAACATAGGATCACGAGCAATATTATCTTTCACTAACTCAAATTCTCCCCATTTTTTATTTTTATTAGTTTTGTTAATACTTAAAAACCCTTGGAATGATTTATCGCAATCTCTCATGCCCCCAATGATAAAAAACCTTTCTTGTGTAGACTTTTGTATATTTAGCTAGGGCATATTTCACAGCATCCGTATCATTCGATCCACTTGGCCAAAGGCGTAACTGCTAAAAACAGATAATTAAAAGTTTACATTTTATAAAAATATGTAACAAAGTAATATAAGAAAAAAAATTAAATGATTAATCATATACCTTTGTAACGTATAACGCATTGAATTGACTTATTGTTTTTATTTAAATCCATCAATTTACCCGTGATTTGATCTTGCCCCGGGGTAGTTCCATTGTGTAGTTTTTCAAAATGTGTGATTACTTGTTTCCAAAATGTACCTTTTGATTGTTGATTTTCAACAAATTTGTCCTCGGAAATATGTAAAAAAGTCCTTGCCAATTGTGAAAACCGGCAAATTTCGGACAACATCTGACTGGATCTTAATCACATTTCTAACTAAGTAATATGGTTTAAAGTTAACTTTGATTATATAAGCAGATACGAGTCCGGCGATGTGCTTCTTGAAGAAAGTGGACGCCTTGATGCTTTTAAAGAAAGATCTGCACGTAATTCACTTTAACGAACCGACATCAGTATAATTTGTCAAATTGGACTAGGATTACATTATTATATGTAAATGCGGCGCGTGTTTACGGTTGAAGCGATCGGATGTGAAATTTGCACGAACAACGGCTTAAAACATAGCGTTTGGAAACATGAAAAGGAACGGACGTGGGAATCAAAGGTCGAAATGCATATCATACATTTGGAATAATTATTTATTATAGGCGTTGGTATTTATTAATTTTCGGAAGCCAATGGTTCTTTAAAAGGAGGAAACCATGACCAAATCGTTGTACGCGATTTAGACGCACACCCTCTATATGCACATGTTTTGAGTCCATCTCGTCATAATATACTTGTTTAGGTACGAATACAGTTATTATATTTTATAAAATAATTTATTTCGAGTCTTGCGGAAGAAAACTGGTCAAATGCGGTACAACTGGTATGCGGTACAGCTGGTACGCGGTATCGGTCTTGGAGTTTGAAAATATCTAGAAAATATCTTCACTATAAATACATAGAAATATCTAGATATTTTCATTCTTCCACCTACCACTCTCTTCACTCATATATTTTCTCTCACTTTCTCTCTTTAGAACGAGTGGTAATTATGGCGGTGGCCTAGTAGTGGCCAGTGGTGGCGGCCTGACGGCAGTGTTTTTTTCAACAAAGAACTACTTTTTCTTACTAATCTCGATGTTTCGGTTCGCGTGGTGATAATAGTTTTCGCTAGTTTGAAGCGGTGGTGGAGATGTAGAAATTTCGGTGACTTTCCGTACAAATTCTGGTGACCTCGTTTTGCTAAACAGGTTGTACTTCTTGGATGATCGATGTTTATGGAACCTCCATATGCGTTTTGATGAGGATTGGTGCTCCGGTGAAATTTCATCGACTTCTGGCATATCTCCGGCGAAGGTTCTAATCGCCCGTTTCCGACGAAAAATATTTTTTCGGGATTGTTATGACACGTAGAGTCCATATGTAATGGTTTCATCGCGAGATATTATTATGTTTTGGGCACGTTTTCAGAGCTAGAACGAGGCAATGACGGCTCACGATTGACACAAAAGGGTTTTTAGAAGTATATTTTGATTACATGTGATGTTCGGGTCGACCGGTCAAAGTTTGGTCAACTTTGGTAAACTCAATTTCAAGTGTGTCTTCTTCTTCTTCTTCTTCATCCGAATCGGGATCACGAACCACGTTTTAATATGGAAGATTTTGGAAAGCCGGATCGCGATACGCGAAAGACTCGATAATTTTGCCGATCACAAGGTCGAGAGGTAAATTGAATTGATAGGTTGCGACCTGGGTTGGCATATTGGGATGGGAAATTGTGAGCGTGATGTTTGGGATCGTGAAAGGGGGGGGGGTTGTTTCACAGGATGGTTTCATGAACCACCCTAATGGAGTAACTTGTCATTTTCGTCTCTAAATTAAGCTCAAATTCAGCAATTCCGTCAAAATGTTTTTTTCCCGTTTGCTCCCTAAAGCTTTAAAAAATCATGCTCCCAGAAGAAAAGCGTCATTCAAAATAATATACATTTGGTTGTTAAGCGTCATTCAAAAACATTGGTAATGTTGATTTTTATTTACAGTGATTGGTAATGTTTAATTACTCTAATAATAATATACGTTTATATCCAGAAGAAAAGCGTAAAAATCTAAATCCCCCCCCCCCCCCAAAAAAAAACCTTGATTTCTAGGCAACATGAGTCAAAACTGCCTCTATCTCTGATTAACCCTTCTTTTCCGATTCATCATGCTCCTCTCCCTCTCCACCGCCGACGACGTCTTCGTATCACCCTCTATTTCCCTAACTCCATATTCTGCTCTCACGATTATAGGCTGTGCAGTTGGTGCATTTGCCTTTAGTTTAGGGGTGTTCTTTTTAACCGATAACCAAAAACCGAACCGAACCCGAAGTGACCCGACCCGAGAAACTACCTTACCCGATTAACCCGAACCCGATTAAGTGCATACCCGAACCCGACTAGAGTATTTAGGGTCGGTTTTCGGATTAGTTTTGTATAATTCGGGTTGACCCGAATAACCCGAATAAGTCAAAAACAAATAAATGATCCAGTTTTCATATTTTTATGTATATTGGAGTAGTGTTTTTGTAGCCAAATTTGCAACTAAATACTATAGCCCATGTTGTGGTATTATTTTACACATATTGTAGCCCAAATGGATAGAAATACGCAACCCAAATGGTTGGAAATATGTAACTCAAACACCCGAACCATTAAACTTATAACCATTTAACCCGACCCGAAAAACCCGAACCCGATTAACCCCATAACCGATAACCATTTAACTAGATTGGGTCGGTTATCGGGTAATATTTTCACAATTGAAAACCCGATTAAATCGACCCGAATAACCCGATAACCGAAAACCAAACCCGATGAACACCCCTACTTTAGTGTGGTTTTGTTCTTTGTGCGTTATTGGTGTTTTGTTCATTACAATGATTTCTTGAATTTTTTGCGGTTGAAGACAAGGAATTGAATGATGTCAGTCAAATTTTTGGTCTTCAAATGGGTGTTTTGAAGTTTTCTATTGCCATTCTCAAACGTGCTACCCATAACTTTAGTGATGATAATGTTTTGGAGAGATATGGGGTCATGTATAAAGGCACACTTCAAGATGGAAGACAGGTTACTGTCAAGAAAATGCAGTTAGGTGTAAAAACTATCGAGGATAAGATTGCACACAACAATCTTGATGACTATATTGGGTGTTGTCTTAATGGCGACGAGAACCTCTTGAATTATGAACACGTGGCACAAAATCATTAAGCGAGCATTTATTGGGTGTGCGCCAACATGAAAGTCAACCTATTACTTGGAGACAAAAGTTCGTTATTGTATTTGCATAATTTGAAGGGGCAAACCTTTATTTGTCGAACATTCTTCTTGTTAATGATGATATTGGTGTGATGACTTAAGAGCTAAAGTCGCAGGTTATTATTTTGTTGAACGTGCACCTTCAATTGAGTCAGGTTAACGCTCTCACTTTAACTCCTTTTATCATCTGGCTTTGTAATTGGCACAATCTGATAAAGAGGTAACTTAAGACTTGGAAGCAATGAACATGTCACATTTTAGTTATGGTAAATGTGTTATATAATGCTTTAAAACTATACTATTTCACTAAAATTATAAACTTTATTTAATAATGAGATTTAAAAGGCTTTATTTTACATCAATATCTTGGTCATAAATTCGCGTGCATGATGAATAAGACTAGGGGTGTTCAGCATTCGATTTGAATTCGAAAATTTGACTTATCTCGTTTCAATTACCTAGAATTAGATTCAATCATCAAGAATACGAATACGAATTCGAATTCAAATTCAAAGTATACATATGTATTTTTTAATTATATACACACATAAACATTGAAAAAACAAACCTTCTAAATTTTGGCCAAACTCTAAGAATTCATAGTCCCTACTACTTTTACCATAATCGTATTTTACATATTTCCCTTATACATCACACAACTTTAAAAGACCATAGTCTCTACTACTTTTAGCATTCCCGTATTTGACATATTGTTGTTTGTTAATTATATAGATTAGTATTTGTAGTTAAAAATAATGAGTTTGTAGTAGTTTCAGAACTAAAAGTAAAACAATGGAGAATTTGAATTTTATCAAAGATAATCGAATTCGAGTTCCTAATATGAATCGAATAAATTGAATCTTAATCAAATACGAATCAAATATAAATTCATGTAAAAAGGTTAAAATTTTGAGAAATTCAATTAATTCAAAAATTCGTTATTCGATTCATTGAACACCTCTAAATACAATAACAAATATATAACTCCATTTATTTTTTGTCAAGATAGCCAATGGACAAGCAACAACAAAGACGGATATCTGTGCATACGGAGTCATTTTAATGGAGCCAAATCAACTTTTACACCATTTTTAAGCATAGGCAGTGGACCTTGTAACCTATTGCTCTGTAAGGTAAGGTTAGCTAGTCTAGGGAGAGACGTCAAAGAACTGGGAAACACACTTGTTACGTGATTATCCCTAAGTTTCAAGTCGAATAAATTTACGCATTTTGATAGATCCGGTATGATGCCAGTGAATAAATTACCATGTAACCAAACTTGATTAAGATGAACCATAGAATAGATTACATGAAGGTTACCCGAAAGGCCTTGCTTCTGAATCTTGAGCCAAAGATTTAAAACTTGCAATTTACCAAATGTTGCAGTTTGTGAGACAAACGAAGGTTCTGCAGATTGTGAAAATTTTAAAAAATGTCGGGAATGGAACCTATCAGGCAGGGTGAGCAGAAGGCACCGACTAACTCACCTTTCTCGTTAACAAAGAAATCAAAAGAAAAGTTATCTAAATATTGTTTCTTTCTGTTAAGCCGTTTCATTAACATATCTGCATCATTCTCGCCAACATATTTGTTTAAATCCCTCCTAAAGTTCTTAAAATCGGTTTTGGTGGCACCCACGTTGTTAAAACCACCGTACAACGTCCTCATTATATTGAAAGCCCTAACTGGCCCGACGTTTATTTTGGCCAACGAACTTATTGCCTCATCTTGTTGGTATGTCAATCCTCTATTAGATGGTAGAAAATGACTATCATCTTCTTGGACGAAAGAATGATTATGCTGAGAATTAAAAACATATACTTCATATCGCTTATGATCGTTCAACCTTATACGAATGCATGCCCGACATCCTGTCCTTATCGATGGTACTCTCCGTACAACTTTAGATGAAGACTCCTCGTTAGATGAATCAAACGGCTTCGGTTTTTTATAACCTTCCTTGGAGCATAAAAAAGTACTTGGTTTGAATGATATCATCCTTTTTAACTTCGGTGGCACTTCTAATTGTAAAACCACCTGCATCAACATACTTCTTATAAAAAATACAACCCTCCTCAACTGTCGCAAACGTCATTCCAAGCTGAGGAATAATTGATTGGTCTACTACAGGAATGTAAGATGATGGACCTGTATTAAAAAAAGGGAAATGATTCATACATAAACTATAATAACACCCTTTTTTAATTTATAAAACACACTTAAACACTACACTAAACAATAAACAAATCAGTCATTGTGAATCTGTATTTTAAAACAATACCAAAAGGATATATAAAACAACCTTCATTTTCTATTAAACTAAAACACACATTACATGAGTACCATAAACTCAACATATGCCTACATGTATAGTTTTAAATAAAACACTACTGATTCGTATCTTATAAAAAACAATACTTATAGGTCTAGATTAAAAACACTACTGGTTTGTATACTGATTCGTATCTGATAAAAAACACTACTTATACAGTTTTCCATTAAACACACCTTTAAAAATAAAAAACCAACTTAAGAACTAAAGAATGAAATACATTCATCAAACAACTAAACTATTCATAATATTTGTGTAGTTACTTATAATATCAAATGATTATAATACATAAAAACGACAAAATCATTGTAAATTCTGATACATGAATAACACTTTTGAAAAACACTTTTTAAATTTTAATCTAATCAAAGTTCAAAAATATGGCAATCAAAACACATAATCGTTGTAGGGGCTTCTAATAAAATCACATAACAAATAACTAACCAAAACAATTTAGAATCAATAAATCTTAAAACTTCAAACCAATCAATACCATAACAAAATTAAAAATAAATCTGGCAGAACTTTTACACATTTGCAAACAAAATTAAAAACCCATTTAACTCATCTATTTTGATTATAAAAATAAATCTTAAAACTTCAAACCAATCGATAACAAAATAAACAAAATCTTTCACATACTTGATTGCCATTTGTATACGTCGTCCTACATAAACGACGATGGTTGTAAGGTTTCCATCTTTCCATACCACACTACAATTTAGTACAAAGAATAACCGAAAAAACTTCTAAATTGAACAAAATAAAATAAAATAGACCAGACCGGCAAGGTAAGATTTAGACTTGACCTTGTCTCTTTTGCACATCTTTACAATGTCCATACCAACACAAGGCAAAGCAGTCTAATGGGTTGTATCAACAACATGCTAAACAACAGATACCATCTTTCAATAACCCATTTTTTATAAAAAATAAAATCGATGAAAAATATATTAAAAGCGAAAAAAACTTACCAATTGAAAATCGAAAAAAAACTTTTACCATTCGATTGATCTTGTAAAAATTCTGCCATAACAATAAACAATTGGTGTTTCTGATGTGATAGAGATCGGTTATACGCTTGAAGAATCGAACAAATTTTTGGGATATTGATCGAATTAATTGATATGAAGATGTTATGATTCTTATGAAAATAAGGAATAATCAGTTATTTTAGGATGATAATAAGGACTAATTCGTCTGTGTATTGATGGATCCATCTGTGTATATTCGTCTGTGTATTGATGGATCCATCTGTACTTGTTCCGAGATGAATTAGTATCATGCTAATTATTATTTGGAAATTGATGGATAATGGAAACAAAAACCTCTAATTTCAAGTATAGATGGATCCATCAATACACAATTAGAAGTTTTTGTTTCCAGAAAAGACAATTTCCAAATAAATAAATATGTAACTAAAATATATAAAGTCACTTCAAAATTCGAGTTTCAAGGTAATGATTATTACTGGAAGTCAATAGCCCTAAAACGCTATAATGATCACTATACAGCTCAACAACCTAGATGGAAACTTGCAAAATACGGCGGTAATTAATGTAGATGTAAATATTTTTTTTTTACTATTATAAAACAACTAAAAAAAGTTAATGGATGATAGTTGTTTGAAAACATCGGTTTCCAAGTCATGAAATTAGACATACCTTTGAACTTAGAATAGGTTTCAATATGAAGTTTATTACTGTGTAATTGTAACTAATGAGAATATTCATATTAATAATTTAAAACATAATACAATGTGAAAAAAATTTATTATTATACATTGTGAATAAAAAATATTAATACATGTTTATCAATTGTTGTTGATAAACATTATGAAACAGATCGTTATAATAACTTGACTGAGTGGAAAGTAAATATTCAATTTACTTTCTTTAAAATATTAGTTACAATGATGAAATTTGAGGTTTTTTGTTAAAAAAGTGATTCAACGAAATATTATTTAGTTTATGTATAATAAGTCTTCATTAAAATTATAATTACACGTTTTATAGATGGTGATATTTTTGTAGAATTTTTATTGCTACAAAATATATGTTCATATTTTAAAGTTATACTTACAATAAAAGACTCCAAATCATTTGTAAGAACAATAGTTTTAATTATTTAATCAATATAAAACTAATAATGTGTAAATTTATGTTATCTTTCCATCTAGATCCTTCATCTCTACAGTGGCCATCAAAGACTTTTAAGGCTATGCGGACTGTTTGTAATTATTATGAATTTGAAAACATTGATTTAATTTAAATTTATAGTTATTTGGTTAGATATTGATTATAGGTTAAGTTTTACAGAGTCTGTTTTAAAATTCTGGTTACATCATCCTTCAGTTTAAAATTTTAATGGATCCCAGTTGTTGGAAACATTTGTTTCCAAGTCGTCAAATTAGACATATGTTTGAACTTAGAATAGTGTCACACCCTCAAATTTCCACAAGCGGAGTTCTACCGCGAGGCGTGTGACACACAAGGATCCAAGTCAACGGTCACAATAAACGACGTCTAAATGTAAAAACATATGTAAATAAAACCATGCATAAGATTTAAAAACCAACATCTGAAAGTGCGGAAGCACTCAAAGTTTACAAGTCATGAGTAAATAAAGACATAAGTTCAGAAGTTTAACATCAAAAGACATGCATGAATGACCCTAGACGCGAGTACGACTCCAGTGCGACCTCGTGCGCCTAGCTGACAACTGCTACCTTAGCGACCTGAGAAAACATGCTAAAAGCGTCAACATATAATGCTGGTGAGTTCACAGGTTTTATTTAAACGTTTAAAACAATCCTTTGAAAACCGTTACCGTTGCTGTTACTACTATGCTTATGAGAACGCTAGCTAGGCGTTATGTGATATTACTACTACTGGTGAAACCACTGCCGACTGTGTTGTTACTGCGTAACTGTGTGACCCTTATTTCCGGACTACCGTCATCCCCGGTAGGCCCTGTGTGTTTAGAGACAATATGCACCCGCCCGGCCTCCAGCCGTCGAGTGGGGTTTGTCAGTTCCCAATAGCGCTATCCACATTTCCCCGCCATATCCCCATGTTAGTGGTTTCTAAGGGAATTTAGATGAACCGTATAGTAATAAGATGTGAGCCATATTATAACATGAAAATGTGTAATAAAAGAGTTTGAGCATGTTTCTCCCCCGAAAACGAAAACAGTAAAGCGTGGGGCCGTGAACTCACCTTAGGTTGCGTCTTCTGTTAATGAGTAAACCGTTATGTGATATGATAGCCCCAACTAGTGGCGACCTATCATAAGATGTGTGTAAAGTTAGACTAATAACCCATCGGGTTCATTAGTCCCTAGTGTCCAGTCCATGACCATTATATGTTTGAAAATGCGTTTGACCGACAACCAGACTACATGAGACAAGGCTCGACATCCCATTGGTGACCCGACATCCCACGTGTTCATCTCATACACTAAAACATACAATTCATGCAACCAATACTTAACACGTGTTAAAGTTCAACAAGTCTAACATATAGTTCAAATAACGCACAAATAAGTCCGAGCACGTGTTACTATGTTACTAGGCATGTTACGGGGTTTCTAGCATGTTCCTAGGTGTCAAATCGGGTCTCGGAGTGCCAAAATACACTTACAACAGCAGCACATGCGATTAGGAAAAGTCAACTAGTGATTAGGAATAGTCAACAGGCGATTGGCATTGTAAATGCCAGGTGGGAGGGTGATTAGGCTCCCTAATCGCCTATAGCATAGGCGACTGGGACTCCCTAATCGCCTATGCTGTTCTGTTCCGCCTTTTTCGCGCGTTTAACCCTCCAAATCAGATCCGAAACATGTGTAAACACCCAATATCAATCATAACACATTAACAAACATATTTCAAGCAAAACTCCTAAGTTATCATCATTCTAACAGTCCCGAATGCACGTGTTTTCCTAAAATAGCATATTTAACATGTAAATATCACATCAACATGCAAGACTTGCCCTAAATAGCAAATATCCAGATTTCATCACGTAACAACGTTTTCCGATAACATCCTACTGTTCTAGCATCATCCTAAAGCAAACCCTAACATCTTATGACTAACAAAACACCTCATATCATCCTTAATCATTCAAACTATTCAAATGGGTCAAAATACCAAACATCAACAATATACAACTAAAACCATCCAAACTCCTAGGACATCATCATACTAACTCATACAAGCTATAAACACCTTAATAACACAAGAACAATCATTTTTCATCAATACAAATCCTATCTTTTAAGAATATAGCACATACAACATGCACAAAGGTTAGGGTTTATTTAGAAACTGTTTTTAATGGATTTTAAAAGACAAAAACGTTTAGAAATCAGGTCTGGACCTTTAGGGAACAAAACATAATCATACAAAGGTTTGGGGATGAAGAACACACCTTAGATTTATAGGAAATTGATGTGTAAAGCTTGGAAATGTGTGTTTTGATGTAAAAACGAGTTCCATAGGGTGTTTGTGAGTTGGGATAGGTTATGGGACGGCTAGGGTTGCACAATTGGTGGTTTAGAGGTCAAGGGTGGTATTTATAGGCGTTTCTAGTCGACACATACAGGTCAGGCGATTACGCAGAGTTTATAGGCGATTAGGGCTGCTAATCGCTAGTAACTATTAGCAATTAGCCCCCAATCGCCCCATTATAGGAGATTAGGGCTGCCCCTGGTGGCCTAATCGCCTGCAGCCCCTGTGTCTGGGTTTTTGGCGCGTTAAACCCTATTTTAACATATATAAACACGTTTTCACATACCGACAAGTCACATAATGATTATAAACACATATTTCATGAAAACAAACACGTTTGCACTTCGTTCACCAATTCCCGGGACTCGAGACTTGTGTGTGTTAAAACCCCAATGATGCACGACTCGACTCGACTGACCCTGTCATGTGTAATGTATGCTCGACTCGCTAAGGTAGACTTACTGAGTTTTCAAAAGTTAATAACCGGAGTTTGCCGGGTGTCACAAATAGGTTTCAATATGAAGTTTATTATTATGTAATTGAAACTAATGATAATATTCAAATTAATAATTTAAAACATAATACATTGTGAATAAAAAATATTATTGGACATTGCGAATAAAAAATATTAATACATGTTTATCAGTTGTTGTTGATAAACATTATGAAACAGATCGTTATAATAACTTGACTGAGTGGAAAGTAAATATTCAATTTAATTACATACTTTAAAATATTAGTTACAATGATGAAATTTGAGGTTTTTTGTTAAAAAAGTGATTCAACGAAATATTATTTAGTTTATGTATAATCAGTGTTGCAAAACTCGGTTTGGCCTTGTACTCGGCGACCTACCCTGGAGCGAGTACTCGGACTAATCGGGGGAGTACTCGGGGGTCAAATCGGCCAATGCGGGGAGTACTCGGAGTAATCGGCCAACTCGGCTATACTCAGCGACCTAACTTGGAGCGAGTACTCGGGGAGTAATCGGTCAACTCGGCCTTGTTTTGCAACAGAGTGTATAATAAGTCTTCATTAAAATTATAATTACACGTTTTATAGATGATGATATTTTTGTAGCATTTTTATTGCTACAAAATATATGTTCATATTTTAAAGTTATACTTACAATAAAAGACTCCAAATCATTTGTAAGAACAATAGTTTTAATTGTTTAATTAATATAAAACTAATAATGTGTAAATTTATGTTATCTTTCCATCTAGATCCTTCATCTCTATAGTGGTCATCAAAGACTTTTTGTAACATCCCGAAAATTCGTCATATATATATATATATATATATATATATATATATATATATTTAGACGAAAGCTACTAACAGGATTTTTATCAAGTAGGTTCCTTAATGGGTTTTGACGTGTAAGGTTTCTTTGAGGGACTTATAGGACCCGGTTATTTATTTTAAATGGAACATCAAGACAAAACGCATTAGAACGGATATTCGAGTGACCCGTTTGGCGTTGCTTTAAGTTGGTTGTATTAACTTTTGGAACAAGTTAATAACGTATAAAATATAAGGGCCTTCGTGTAACTTTGCTAATTATATTTTCTTAAAACCCTACTATCGTCATTGCCGACATCGCCCCAATGCTTGAGTCGATTGTCACGGAAGAAGAAGCAAGTCATTGGCTGATTCTCACTCCTGGTTACATCTAAGAAAGAGCAGGTTGAATCGGTGCCTAGTTCTCATCCATTCCTAGTGTTGTTCGCTGGTGCAGTCCGACGTTCTTGGCCTCACCTGTTTCTGGCGGTATCAATCGGTTACAGGTACTCGGATGGGCTGATGATCATCTTCCGTACTCACGGATCGAAGCTAGAAACCCGACAGCCCGAAAGCAAAACCTACCGTCCAAATCCTATATTATCCCGACAAGGTAATCTTTTATGTTTCACTCAAGTCCATTCATTCGGGTATGCACGGTTTTGTTCTGAGGTTTGGCTCGAGTAGAATATGTGGTCGTGGTGAAAGTTAATCAGATATGGAGACCGAGTGATGGCGTACGATGATGATGTTGGGCTTGACGGAGGAAGTCGACGGTGTGGCTGATGGTGTGTGTCCAATGCGTGATGGTGTGTGTGGGTGTTTCATTGCATGATGATGATGGTGGAGTGCATAGGTGTGTTTAACTGCATGAAGGTGGAGGCTAATTATTATGTAGAATTGAAACAAACATTAGCTAGGATTCAGAAAGTTGATATGAATGTTTATTCATGTTGCTCAAGCATGAGACTAATGCATGGTTGTGCATGGAGAACCTAATTAGAGCTTATGCATGATTTCGGTTTGGATAAAAGTGGTGGAACCACTTAGTGCATGAACCCCTTCCTTGTGAATGTTTCTAGAAAGCCACGATCTTCATAGAAAAAAAATTTATTAGGATGCCTCTACATATTCCGTGTTTGGTTATACCTCCATGGGATTTCTCAACCTGTTGCGGAACATATATGACTAGATGGTGGAGTAAACAGCATGATAAGGTGAGTTCTTGTGCCCACTCTTTTAGTTATTATTTTCTAAATTTTTTTGGGCTGGCGTGCATGCTAAACCATTATTTTTATGAAGTCACAAAATATTTTTATCAAGTTATAAATATTTTTGTGTACGATCGAAATACATATTAGCTCATACATATATTTTTTTTGGTATGAAACGTAAGTGGGCGGAATGCGCCTAATGCGTTATTATATGGTTTGAGTTATATGTGTCATTAGAAGTGGGATAGGCCTGCTCTGATTTATGGCATAGTTTTTGCTATGGTTGTCACATAGTTTATGCCTAATCGTTATTATATGGTTTGAGTTATATGTGTCATTAGAAGTGGGATAGGCCTGCTCTGATTTATGGCATAGTTTTTGCTATGGTTGTCACATAGTTTATGCCTAATGTGTTATTATACGGTTTGAGTTATACGTATTATATATATATATATATATATATATGAATAGACTGTTGTCTGGATTAAAGTGTGGCTTGAGTTTTTAGTTAATAAGCGGAATGCGCTTAATGTCTTGGTCACGTATTCGAAACCTTACTTGTTAAATCAGGTATTATTTTGACTTGCTACCTGTTTAGGTTATGTGGATTATTACATATATATTTACATAAAATGTGTTTGGCGACTACATGAGCTTATAAACTGGGCTATGATGGAAGTGGGATACGCCTGCTCTGATCTATGGTATTTGATAGGTGTCATGGTTGTTGCTTAGTTTATGTTATACCTGTTATTAGATATAATAAACTATGTGTGATGGCTACCTGATATGTCGAACTGAGCTATGAAGAAAGTGGGATATACCTACTCTGATCTCTGGTCTTAGTTTTGAGTCAGGGTTATTACATAGTTTATTTCTTTTGTGTTATTAGAGGTGGGATATGCCTGCTCTAATATTATAACCTGAGCTATGACAGGAAGTGAGATGTGCCTGCTCTGATCTGTAGTTTTGGTTAGAGTCTAGCAAGCGGAATGCGCTTAGATAGACTTGATTGTACTTTGTATTTATAAGCTGTATGCGCTTATAATATTTGTTAATTGAAGTTTTGAGTTAAATAGTCGGATTTCGCGTATCCTAGACTTTGATTTTTGTTTGAGTGAAAACACATTAGCGGATTGCGCTTATTATTAACTTTGAGGTCCAGGTATTTTGTTAATTCTTATTTTGACAAATTACTCGTTTATATATAATTTAATAAACCTGAACTCACTCAGCGTAGCTGACTTTTGCATCCACGTTAGATTGATTTCGGGTTAATAGAGAGATGGATGGATGACTGCTTGGTGATGCGAGAAGCTACCTGGCAATTGAAGGCATTTCTAGTGGAAGACAACTTTTATTTACACATGATAAATTTTAAATTTGATTTACAATTCAATATGTATTTGTCATGTGTTTTGTAGAATTTCCTTCTAAATGATTTTCCGCTGCGTATACATACTCTTTTAAAAGAAAATTTTACTCATGTTTTTGCATATTTAAGAATTTAACCCAACTGTTTGACACCAGTTTTGCGGGTCTTACACTTTTAGGGCTATGTGGACTGTTTGTAATTATTATGAATTTGAAAACAGTGATTTAATTTAAATTTATAGTTATTTGGTTAGATAATGATTACAAGTTAAGTTTTACTGAGTCTGTTTTAAAATTCTGGTTACATCATCCTTTAGTTTAAAATTGTAATGGATCACAGTTGTTGGAAACATTTGTTTCCAAGCCGTCAAATTAGACATACGTTTGAACTTAGAATAGGTTTCAATATGAAGTTTATTATTATGTAATTGAAATTAATGATAATATTCAAATTAATAATTTAAAACATAATACATTGTGAATAAAAAATATTATTAGACATTGTGAATAAAAAATATTATTACATGTTTATCAGTTGTTGTTGATAAACATTATGAAACAGATCGTTATAATAACTTGACTGAGTGGAAAGTAAATATTCAATTTACTTTCTTTAAAATATTACTTATAACGATGAAATTTGAGCTTTTTGTTAAAAAAAGTGATTCAACGAAATATTATTTAGTATATGTATAATAATTCTTCATTAAATAATATAATTACACGTTTTAGAGATGCTGATATTTTTTGTAGAATTTTTATTGCTACAAAATATATGTTCATTTTTTAAATTTATACTTACAATAAAAGACTCCAAATCATTTGTAAGAACAATAGTTTTAATTGTTTAATTAATATAAAAATAATAATTTGTAAATTTATGTTATCTTTCCATCTAGATCCTTCATCTCTACAGTGGCCATCAAAGACTTTTAGGGCTGTGCGGACTGTTTGTATTTATTATGAATTTGAAAACAGTGATTTAATTTAAATTTATAGTTATTTGGTTAGATATTGATTACAAGTTAAGTTTCATACAATCTGCTTTTAAAATTCTGGTTACATCATCCTTGAGTTCAAATTTTTAATGGATCACAGTTGTTGGAAATATCTGTTTCCAAGTCGTCAAATTAGACATACGTTTGAACTTAGAATAGGTTTCAATATGAAGTTTATTATTATGTCATTTAAACTAATGATAATATTCAAATTAATAATTTAAAACGTAATACATTGTGAATAAAAAAAATATTATCAGACGTTGTGAATAAAAAAATATTAATACATGTTTATCAGTTGTTGTTGATAAACATTATGAAACAGATCGTTATAATAACTTGACTGAGTGGAAAGTAAATATTCAATTTACTTTCTTTAAAATATTACTTACAATGATGAAATTTGAGGTTTTTTGTTAAAAAAGTGATTCAACGAAATATTATTTTGTTTATGTATAATAAGTCTTCATTAAAAATTTTAATTACACGTTTTATAGATGCTGATATTTTTGTAGAATTTTTATTGCTACAAAATATATCTTCATTTTTTATTGTTATACTTATAATAAAAGACTCCAAATCATTTGTAAGAACAATAGTTTTCATTGTTTAATTAATATAAAAATAATAATGTGTAAATTTATGTTATCTTTCTATCTAGATCCTTCATCTCTATAGTGGCCATCAAAGACTTTTACGGCTGTGCGGACTGTTTGTAATTATTATGAATTTGAAAACAGGGATTTAATCTAAATTTATAGTTATTTGGTTAGATATTGATTACAAGTTAAGTTTCACATAGTCTGTTTTAAAATTCTGGTTACATCATCCTTTAGTTCAAAATTGTAATGGATCACAGTTGTTTGAAAACATCTTTTTCTAAGTCGTCAAATTATATATACCTTTGAATTTAGAATAGGTTTCAATATGAAGTTTATTACTATGTAATTGAAACTAATGATAATATTCATATTAATAATTTAAAACATAATACATTGTGAATAAAAAATATTATTAGACATTGTGAATAAAAATGGTAATGTTTTTTTGTTGTTTAGTAATAGTAAAACAAGCGCCAGAATGGCAGAATACCCCTTAATAAGATACTTATAAGCCTTCATGCACGAAATGATACTCAAAGGGATCCCGCTCTTCTCACCGTGTACCAACAGAAATTCTCCATCCGGGAGAGGAAGTCGAATGACTTTGTCGAAACAGACGATCTCAGCATGATGCAAGGACAACCAATCCATACCCACAACGACATCAAAGCTACCTAAAGATACCGGCATAAGATCAATAGGAAAAGAATAACCCGACAACTCAAGGCGACACCCCCTAAGGACGTGGGTCGCTTCGACTTTCTTACCATCGGCCAATTCTATCAAGTACTTAGCCTCTAAAGGTGTAGGTACCCTATCAAACAATTGACTAAATCCAAGAGATATAAAACTCTTATCGGCACTAGAGTCGAATAAAACTGTAGCATAGCGATTATCAAGAAGGAACGTACCGGTAACAGTGTCAGGATCCTGTCGAGCCCCGCTCGAACCAATCACAAAGGCGCGAGCATTCCTGCCTCCGCCCCCGTTGTTTCCATTTCCCGATCCATTCTTCCCTTCCTCGCCCTGTTTCAACTTGGGGCAATCCCGCTTGTAGTGACCAAGTTCACCACAGTTGTAGCATCCTTGTTTACCCTGGTTTCCCTGGGGAGCAGCAGTCTGGGGAGTTGGGGTAGGTGTAGCAGGTGGATTCCGGTTACCCTGAAGGTTACCCCTACAATCCTTCGCCTGATGCCTAGGCTTATGGCATCGGTGACAACGGTTCGTATCCTCACAGCGACCATTGTGGTGGAACCCACACCGGTCGCATTTTGGTAGTTTCCCACTATAACCCCCCGGTTTTTGCTCAGACGACGATCCCCCAACATCAAACCTTTTCACCTGCTGAGGCGGAGCTGAGCTCGAGCCCTTACTCACGCCTTCCCACTTTCATTTGTTGCTCTCGGGAGCCCTTACAGTAGCGCCCCGGGGAGGCAAGACTCCCTTAGTCACTTTCATGTTGGTCAGCCTGGGAGCCGATCGAACCACTTCAGAATAAACGGTGAGGCTGCCCGCAGCCACCAATCCTGCAACCTCCGGCACTAACCCAGCAATATAGTGCTCAATCCTCCTGTATTCCGGTGTGTGCAAATCCGGGCACAACACCGCTAGCTCGTTGTGCCTAGCCGTGTAAGCTTCAATTTCAGACCCCACCATCTTGTGAGTCCAGACCTCATGCTCAAGCTTCTGGATCTCATCCCTCGGGCAGTACTCGTTTTTCAAGAGTTGCACGAATTCTGTCCAAGGCATCGCATGGGCTTCTTCAATACCCATGGTCTGTTTGGTGGAGTTCCACCAGGACAAGGCTTGACCCTCGAAGGTCGCAGCAGCATACTTTACCCGGTCACCCGCCGAGAAACTGCACATCGAGAACACACACTCAACCTTCTCCAGCCATCGGAACAGTCCCACTGCCCCTTCAGTCCCACCGAAGTTGTGAGGTTTGCAATCCATGAACTTCTTGTAGGAGCACTGAGTTGGAGGGGGATTGACAGCACCACCACCTGGAACAGACACACAGGTAAGACGAGAAGAGGTATAGTACCCAAAACAAGGTAGAATAGGCGGAGATCGACTTACCACCAATAGCAGCGAGAGCAGCTTGGAATGCAGCCAGAGCTACGTTCGTTTGCTGCTGCAGCAGATTGTCCAACTCTTCTTGGGTCATGTTAACGTTTCCTCGGCCACCGCCGCCACCACGGCCGCCAGCACGGCCGCCTCTGCGTCCCCCACGAGCTCCCGACATCTTCTGTTACAACATGAAACAAAAGACTTAGGGTTGCCCGTGGTATAACCCATTAAGAATTTAATAAACTAGACCGGGTCTGGCTCGGGTCCATCCGTCCAAACACAAAGTCCAGCAGGATTCCCATGCATTCCAGTTTATGATCTCGTGTGCACCCGACATGATAAACTGTTCCACATGGTCCTCCAGGTGTACATTTTGCTTGAAGTTCAAGTCACCTAGCGCTAACACTCAATCATGGTATTATTACAAGTATAAGATAATAGACATAAGGACGAGCGCGTCTATTGGGGCATAGAAGGGAGATGTCCGAACCCTTGGACAGATCTCGAGAGTATGCCGAAGCCACCCCAATGTTCACCGCCGCCATGAAAGTTCAAAGGTAGATCGTTCGCCGTCGAATCAAGGTAAGGATGGATTAAGGAGTAGGATGATGGAAAGCAAACAGATGATGTAGCGTAGAAGATGATGGCACCGACACTCCGACAAGTTATAACGTTACCCATATGTTAAGACTTGACTATTTGTGACCGTCTAGTGTGTGCGACTCGGCTATAGACTAGACCCTACATGCAGTCTCAGTTTACTATAACCGTTGGCTATGATACCAATCTGTCACCCCCTCAATTTCCACGTGCGGGGTTTTACCGCGAGGCGCGTGACACACCAGGATCTCAGTCAACGATCACAACAAACATTCAACAAACACGCATTCATATATATATATATATATATATATATATATATATATATATATATATATATATTAAAACCAAAATATCATGCTTTGAGCCGTAAACCAGCAGCGGAAGCATTTCTTGTTTACAACCAAAAGACATATTAAAGTTTACAAAACATTGTTTAATACGTTTCAAAACCCTAGACGCTGTGCGAGACTCCGTGCGCCTAGTCCATTAACTGCTACCTTAGCGACCTGAGAAAACATGCCAAAAATGTCAACATATAATGCTGGTGAGTTCACAGGTTTTCTTTCATAAATGAGTTTTATAAGTTCCAAAGGTCATATCCGTTACTACTAGGTTATAAGAACGTTAGCTAGACGTTAAGTGTTTTTACTACTACGGTTGGGAACCCATTACTGAACATGTACCAAATGATGAATCCAGCCCAGATGACTGGGTTACCGATGCCTCGATAACCCGATAGTTAGAGACAATATGCACCCGCCCGGCATCCCCGCCGTCAGGTGGGGTTTGTGAGGCCCAATAGATCTATCCACATTTCCCTCGTTGTGCTTCCCGCACATTCATGGTTTCCCCCTGGGACTTTCTGAAAAAGCCGTATAGTAACATAAAGTAACCATAGTATAACATGACCTTTAATAAATAAGTAAGTAGCATGTTTCTCCCCCTGAAGATAAAACAGTAAAAGCGCGGCTGTGACACTCACCTTAGATTGCGTTACTTGAAAATAGTTAAGTAGTTATGCTATGATAGCCCCAAATAGCGGCGACCTATCATAAGACGTGTATAAGTATCCGGACTAATAACCCGCAGGTTAGCTAGTCCCCGAATGTCCAGACCATAACCATCGACGTTTGAAAAACACCTTTGACTGTTAAACCGACCGTGCCAGACAAGACTCGACATCCAATTGGTGACCCGACATTCCATGTGTTAGCTAAATGCAAGATATCATGCAACATGTATAGTTAGACGCTTAGTACGCGCAAGAGTTCACCTAGTCTAACTTAACGCACAAGTAAAGTACAATTGAGTCCGAACACGTGTTATCAAGTCATACGGCATGTCACGGGGTTCCTATCATGTTCCTAGGTGTCAAATCATGCTTCGGGATGCCAAAATACGCTTACAGCAGCAGTACACGCGATTAGGATTTTAGCATGCAATTAGGAAAAGTCAACTGGTGATTGGGAGTGGTCAACAGGCGATTAGGGTTGTAATCGCCTGACATATCAGGCGATTAGGGGCCTAATCGCCCCTTAACATGCCTAATCGCCCCCTGCATCAGGCGATAAGGATTCCTAATCGCCTGCTGCAGCTGCGCAACACATTTTCGCGCGTTTAACCCTCCAAATGAGATCCGAAACATGCAAAAACACCCAATATCAAACCTAAACCATTTACCAACCCATTCCAAGCAAGAACCCCCAATTAATCACTGTTCTAACACTCTTTGTGCAATTATTTCAAAAAATGGCAAAGTACCATGTTTCATTAACTAAGCTTATCTTTCCTTAAATGGCAACAAATCAGATTTCGTCACTTACAAGCTTGCAAATCAACATCTCTCTATTATAATACCTCTCTAATGCAAACCCTAACAACAATAAATCATTAAATCATTAAATCATAACATAACACCTTAGATCTTCCAGAATCATGCAAATAGGTCAAATTGAACATCATCACCAAAACACAAAAATAATAACTCAAACTCTTAGATAATCATCCTAATAGCTCCTACATCTCAGAAGTACAACCATTTTATGGAAACATTCATGTTATAATTACCAAGAAGATCATCATATGCACAAAAACTTCACATATAGCATGTATTATGGTGTAGGCTTGTTTTAGAACTCTTTTCAAAGGTTTTAAAGACACATACTTAGTAAAACAAGGTCTGGACTTTTGGGGAACCAAAACAACAACATTACAAAGGTTAGAGATGAAGAACACACCTTGGATTTTATCAAAGAAAGGTGTGTTAGCATGGAAATGGTGATTTTTGAAGCAAAACAAGTTCCAGAGGTGTTCTAGGGTGTGTGGGTGGCTTAGGATCAGTTAGGGTTGCACTAAGGGTGTTTGGGGAGTTAAGGGTTGTATTTATAGGTGTTTTGACTCGTGCACATCAGTACAGGCGATTAGCAGTAGTTAACAGGCGATTAGGAGTCCTAATCGCCTGTCTATTGGCGATTAGGGGCTCCAATCGCCCACTAACCTTCCCAATCGCCTATAGTATAGGCGATTAGGCAACCCTCTGGTTCCTAATCGCCTACAGCATTCCCGACTGAGATTTCGGCGCGTTAAACACTATTTTAACACATATAAACACGTATTAACATACCGACAAGTCACATAATGATTATAAACACATAATGCATGATAACTAACACATTTACATCCGTTCACCAATTCCCGGGACTCGAGACTTGCGTGTGTGCGTTAAACCCGGTGATTCCACGAATCACCAATCCTTCTACACATGGTTATGGATCGACTCCCGATGATCCCGCGGATCATCGTAACGACTCCCGATGATTCCCTAGAATCATCGTAACGACTTGACTGATCCAGTTAAGTATGTAATAAGTATGACTCGCTAAGGTAGACTTATTAGTTTAGTCAACGTTACTAACATGAGTTTGCCGGGTGTCACAACGTATATATCTATTTTCCTAGTCTATAAAAGGAGATGAACTCTTCATTTCAGTTTGCAAGCTTGTAATACTTGAACTATTGAAAAGAAATCCAACCATCTATACCTTCAGTATATAATATTATTTCATTTAAATTACGTACCCTTAGTCTTCTCTAAAATTGTGGGTTTGAAAGAAAAATGTATTGGCAATAACCCGTTGCTAATGAAGTCGGAATTGGTGTTGCTGGAAGATTCTTACAATCAAAGGAAAATATTAGTTGTTTTGTTATAATAAGGAAGCCTGTCCAAAATGTGATGGGTCTCTATATAAATAATATGTCTCTAATTTTTCTGCTACTTAGAGCCATATTATTGTATATGTTTTCTTTTTTTTTGGAGCCCGGCTTCTTTTGGTTTTGTTTTGTGGTGTTTCAGCTGTATTTCGTATTTTTGTTTTTGTCTTATAGATGAGATGTGTTAGTTTGTATTAGTTCTCTTTTGTTGTGGTATTAGAGTTTTTTATTAGAGCACTTCTATTTTGTATCTTTGTAAGCATTTTTCGTTTTGTGGTGTTTCGGCTGTATTTTGTATTTTGTATGTTTGTTTATTCTCATATTGTAAGTAAAATTTTGCAATTCGAATGATGAGTTTTTATTGGTATACTTTTTTCAGTATGGTTGTTTTGACAATTACAGTTAATGTTGATGAATCTTGATACACTGTTTTGTATATATATATATATATATATATATGGTGTGAAGAGAAAGTAACTTTTAACACGGTATGGTACACGTATTATACACATTACGGAGTGACATTTAAATTGCAAATGTATACACTTTACAGTTGGCACATGTAAATATAGTTTTTCATCTACCGCGTTTATAACATTAAATTTCGTAATTAATATGAAATGGTAACTTTGGTTATTATTTGAACTATGGGCTTATAAATATGTAGATCTTTTACTGAAAATTGTACTATATAGTCATATTGTATATTGAGAATATTTTTTATTACTTTTTTCAAGTTATGGCATCATCATCTTCACCAACAGTACTCGCAATGGATTTGAAGGTCAATTTAATAAGACAAGTTCTTATGCAATATGATGAAGATACATTGTATAAGGATGTCTTGAAGCAGACTTTCAAGCGTATTTCAAACTCTTTTGATAAAAAAGCCAAAGTAGTCGGGAAATTGAAGTGTTTGCCACCATCAACAATTCGTAACAATGGTATAGTCTTTTATATCGATGCGATGAAAAGTGATCTGGAGCAGTTAGAAATAATTTCTGATTTTGTAAAGTCACTTAAGGCTTCTATGGACTTAAAGTTCAAGTTTTTAAATTCATTTTGATTGTTATGTCTATTATCCTTTTGTTTTTGTATGTTTTTGCTTTTTGGTAATGTAGTAAATCTTGATGTAATAGCATAATATTTAAATAAAAATATTAGTTTTTTGTTAATGTTATTTGTATAATAGATACATTAAACACAAATTAATGCAAACACACTTGAAGTATAATGTGTAAGAAAGTGTTATTTTTAAGAAAGATCATATTTATCGTAAACTAATTAGTCATCAGATATTTAAACTACTGTGGTATAATTTGACAATAGGTACAGTCTGTAAAATCTGTTTTGTAGAACAGATGGTTAGAAAACAAAAAAAAAGAAATTTAGATGAAACAGAAATTAAACACTTATGATAAAATATGTTGTTACAATGAGTCTTTTGACGGTTTTTTTCTTTCTATAGAATACAGACTTTACACAATCCGTTTGTATTTACTAAGTGACTTTTCTTTGAGAACAACTGATAATTCAACAGATGTTTAAAAAGTCCTAAAAAATGATTACGATTATGAAGTTACTTTATTAAAAATATTATTTTATTATTTTTATTATTGTTGTTCAATTGTTTTTCATTCTACAAAAAATAAATTAAAATTTCCAAAAGTAAGTTACACTTTTAAATTTACTTGAAATCCAACTAATAAACTTGAAAACCCAACTTTTCAAATACTTACTATATTTCAGCCTATAAAAGGGGATGAATTTCCATTCATTTTCAGTATTCTCACCTTACATCTCTCTATCTCTCCATCCAATATGCATTATGATATTACTCTCAAAGCTTTTTCCATAATTTTTTCGAAAGATTCTTTCAATCAAAGGAAAATAGTTTACAACCAGTTGGTTGATAAACAATTTCGAATTGATGTTTTCCAATGATTCTTCCAATCAAAGGAAAGTATCATTTCATTATTATATATATAGATCCAGTTCCTATTTTGTAACAACCCGACCCAGTGGGGGCTGGTCGAAATGACAGTTTGGTAACAGACTTGCACAACGGAAGCAACGATAACTAATATTTAAGTGTTATACAATTTCTAATCCAAAAATATAAATACACAATTTAAATAAATAGACTAATATCTATGCAGGGACGTAACGCGGGGGTCGTCGAAGCAGTCGATAGGATATGATCCGCTAGTCGATCCAAATCTCAAACCATGCTTAGCTCTAGATGCTCTAAACCGTTACGCTAGCATCTTGAATCTTCTACCATAACAAGCTCTAATCCGCACTAGCAAGCATATACCTCGTCTTCAATATTTTCCAAATGCAGTACCTGAACACATGCTTAAAAGAGTTCGGTCAGCAATTATGCTGGTGAGTCCGTGTAAGTAGTTAAATAAATCTAAAACAGTTTAACAGTTCGAAAACAAGTTTACATAGTTCAAACACACAGTGATGTACAAGTCACACCTCAATCCTAACACGGAATCCATCTACTCCCTTTATGGATTCCCTACGGCATAACATATGCCGCAACGGTCCGCAGACCTCAGTGGAGGGTTTTCCGGGCTTCCGGATCCACTGTGCGTGGGGGATTCCCCAAGTAGTACTACCCATATATTAAGTGGCCCAACTCCCTTGGGTTAATGAGTGTGCATCTGGTTTCGGGAGCCCTTGTCACATCAAGTAAGTTTACAGACAAAACAGTTTACACGTACAAGCATATGTTCACCCGAAAACATTTAAAACAGAAAAAAAGGGAAATACACGAACTCACCTGTTGTGTCGTAAGGTTGTAAAGTATACCAAAGCTGTGAGCCCACCCAAAGTTGATATGCAATTTGGTTAGATAAACCTATTGGTGTCAAGTACCATTAGTATGAGTTAACACATAATGCGGTAACACGTGTGGGCGAGCTAGGACCTTTAGGCGTTATTGTTGATTTGCTATAATTGTCATTTCTTAGTTTATAATTATACAATCAATGCCTATTATTAATAATAGAAGTTCATATATTAATAAGTAAACTAACGTTTATATATAGTAGTTTCATTCATGGAATTAGTTGACTTAGTACATAACTATTCTCATATAAAGTCTTTAAGTGATACGTCAATTATCTAAAGTATCGTCTATTTTCACAACTGTGTATATTATTATTACCTGCTTAAGTGTTCAAGTCCCAAGTAATATCATCCACTAGTAGTCCATAACATGTATGTGCTCAAGAGTCATCTCTGATTATGGTCTTACTAGTTGGGTCCGATTTAATTGCCCAATGTTCATGTGTTTCGTTTTCTTCCCAAAGCCTCTATCAATGTTATCTTTTCCATAATCCAGTTGCCCATTAGAGTCCACATACCTATATCCCAAGTATCCCAACTTATTGAACAAGTTTCATACATACAGTAATCAAATACTTAATCTATTTAAGCCATATAGGTTTAGTTCTACATATACTTCTCCTTGTATACAATCTTATATATATATGTTGAATCGGTCCGGATTAGTTATACTCGTTCTCCCCATACGTGCTACGCAATAACTATAACGCAATAATGAGATAGTTCAAGTTGGTTCGTTTATACCTCTCCGTGACTATCGGTTACTAGATCTGACCCGACTCGACCCGGTTGACTTCTGTTGACCAGGTTAAACCTTGTTGGCTTGGCTTCTTGGCTCGTAACCAACCCCTACCATAGATCCAACATCCGAGACCACCACAAACCACCGTCCATCACCACCTTCCAACATCCTACGGTAATCAATCGTCCCCCTTGACCATCTTTACAGTAAGTCATCACCATAACCATACTACCACCATCACAATCATCTATCCTAACCCACCATTAATAATACCTTAGTCAATACTAACAGTTAATAAAGTAACAAAGGTTATGAGATTTACCAATCTTGACAGGTCATAATCAGAATCACCATCATCATCAGACAACTACCATGACCGCCGCTACAGTAACCTTCTAATTAATCGGAACCCATCATATTCACCGGAGCTACCACCTTCTTTTGCTATCCTATGAACCACTAAATCAGAACCTTAATCGGAAGTCTGGACATCGCCTGAATCTTCAGCGCGCCGCCACCATAACCGGATTTCAGTCCTTCTTTCTCTCTCTCCTTCGCGTCTCTCTCTCTCTCTCTCAGTTTCTTTCTCCATTTCTCTCTCTCTCTCTTTTGAACAGGTTAGGAGGTTGGGTGTGGGTGGGTTGTTGGTGGGCGGTGCCACCGTGCTCCGCCACTGTGGCGGTGGTTGCCATAATTCCTCAGCTTCCCTCACCTCGTTATCTCTTTCTTCAGATGTGTATAAAGTGTGTGTGTGTGTTATACTTGTGAGGTGGAATGGGTTTATAAGAAAATGAAGTGTGAGTGTGTCTTAATAATACAAGGCCATGGGGCACATGGCAAAGGGTGCCATGTGTCCCCCCCATGGTGACTAATCTTAATTAGTCACGGGTCGGGTTCGGGTTCGTATCGTGCTTCGGTTTTAGACTCATCGTACGTACTTTCGTATAATAATTATAAATTACTTTCGTTTTCAGTCTTGTATTTATATATTTCTTATTGTCTTTATCTAATTCCTCGTCATCTTACCTTTAATCGTGAAAAATTTTGGGCCCTAGGTCCGGGTTGTTACATTCTCCCCCCGTTACTGGAATTCCGTCCTCGGAATTATTTTCGAGCTATCTCTGGTCGTATGTCTAGTGTTTTCCACACTCAATTTTCGTCTTTGGTCCACGTTCCTGGGCTTTCTCATAATTTAAGTTATGATTACAGTGTTTCCATACTAAACCTCATGCCACATTTAGGTTTGAAATAACTAGTTTAAATTATCGACAAACAAGTGTTGTTCTGGGTTTGATTTTCAGTTTCATTTTTGATGCATCATTGATGTTTATATATAGGGTGTACCGCAGCTAACCCACCACACCAATGATACCTCGTAAATGTATTGAAAGTCCCCCCAAAAACTTGATAGAAAATGTATTTTGGCTATGGTTTCCTTAGTTGTGTTAGTCGAAATTTCCTACATGTGGGCCTCGATGGTTAGTTGTTCTTAATAACTATGTTTTAGTGTGGATTGACTTCCAAAATGGGGATCTTATATAAAACTACATTTTAAGGATTATATGCTATTCTCGCAAACCTTTATGCCTACTATTGTGCTCAATCTTATTTATACCGTCCGCAACATTGTTGAATTCTTAAACTTTCAGAATTTTCTATGGTACATGGTGTAGAATGTGACAATAAATTGCTAAGAAGTATAAAAAGGTTTAGACGTCCAAACTTACTACATTGTTCTTAACCATGTTAAGGGCACATATCCTTACTTTTGTCGTCCTAAATCTTACCTTCTCGTGTGGTCGAATAGTTATCTATGAAAAAATATTCTACTAACCTCGTCATTGCTTCCTTATTTATCTCAATTATTCCTCATAACAATTTTCACTAACGCATTTGCTCCCCCCGTTATGGCCTATCTTATACATTTTAACAAGTTTTATACGGGTGGCTCATCGCTATATTAGAATGTTTACACAAATATTCCAAAAGTTTTAGTAATACTCTAAGGAAAACTTGAGATATTAAGATTATGGAACATGTATTAAACCTTAAGAATACCTCATGTAGCATTCAATCCTATTTTCTTCAGGTTGCCGGTTAGGTTATTCATGGTGTCGCTACATTCTTGAGCCTAGTTCATTGCCTCTCCGGTTAATATTCCAGGATTATCTCTAAAACTTGTCATGCGGTTATGGATCAAATACTCTATTCTTGACTTAGATCCATGGAAAACCGGTATAAAACAAATCCGAATGAAGGAATCTAGTACTTAATGGTTTTAAATCTTCAACTTTGGTTTAGCGCGAAATTCAACCTATACATATGCACAACCCTATATAATAATGAACTATACAATTGACAATAACTATTTGAGTGGAAGACTAAACTTATCAAATTTATCCATTAGCTAAGTTAACCAAAGTGTACCTTAGTATTTCTGATTCCTTCAAATTGCAACGCCAAGGTTGGCGAGATACCTGGTACTTATAGTTAGCTTACACTTGGTCATGGAAAGTTAGTCACATATATTATTATCCGCTAAGAATCATTTCACTTACATGAACAATTAAAGGAATAAGTACTATAATAATCATGGATTTATGTATATATGTATACTATTAGAACATACCAAGTTGCACCAAGTATAACAAGTTTGGAACCTATATCATGGTTACACAAGTGTTTCACATGTTATTTATGTCCTTAGCGTGGTCTGTTCATTTCTTAGGTTCGTGGCTATCAGGTGTAATATTAATAATTTCGGCGACTCTTCGGATTTCTTAGAACTTTTACGTGCCTGTAAATTCACAATTACATGACGTCAAGTGTAATCGTCAATTTACCTCACGGAATTATTCTAATAATCTCCGCCGTAGTCATCATTCACATATCACACAAAGTCTGTTCACTAATCAAACTAGTTCTAAGTCGTTACAAGCATCCTAGTGTGTTCAGGTACTTGAGTTTCGACTTACTTTGTTTCTTACTCTGATCAGTCTTATATAATTCGAAGGCATTCCCTAGCTAGTTAATCTTAGAGCCTTAAACGCTAAGTTCTCTAAGTTGTCCTGGTGTGACATAGGATATCTGGAGATATCCTATTTCGACAAAACCGTTGCTCTGATACCAACTGTAACAACCCGACCCAGTGGGGGCTGGTCGAAATGACAGTTTGGTAACAGACTTGCACAACGGAAGCAACGATAACTAATATTTAAGTGTTATACAATTTCTAATCCAAAAATATAAATACACAATTTAAATAAATAGACTAATATCTATGCAGGGACGTAACGCGGCGGTCGTCGAAGCAGTCGATAGGATATGATCCGCTAGTCGATCCAAATCTCAAACCATGCTTAGCTCTAGATGCTCTAAACCGTTACGCTAGCATCTTGAATCTTCTACCATAACAAGCTCTAATCCGCACTAGCAAGCATATACCTCGTCTTCAATATTTTCCAAATGCAGTACCTGAACACATGCTTAAAAGAGTTCGGTCAGCAATTATGCTGGTGAGTCCGTGTAAGTAGTTAAATAAATCTAAAACAGTTTAACAGTTCAAAAACAAGTTTACATAGTTCAAACACACAGTGATGTACAAGTCACACCTCAATCCTAACACGGAATCCATCTACTCCCTTTATGGATTCCCTACGGCATAACATATGCCGCAACGGTCCGCAGACCTCAGTGGAGGGTTTTCCGGGCTTCCAGATCCACTGTGCGTGGGGGATTCCCCAAGTAGTACTACCCATATATTAAGTGGCCTAACTCCCTTGGGTTAATGAGTGTGCATCTGGTTTCGGGAGCCCTTGTCACATCAAGTAAGTTTACAGACAAAACAGTTTACACGTACAAGCATATGTTCACCCCAAAACATTTAAAACAGAAAAAAAGGAAAATACACGAACTCACCTGTTGTGTCGTAAGGTTGTAAAGTATACCAAAGCTGTGAGCCCACCCAAAGTTGATATGCAATTTGGTTAGATAAACCTATTGGTGTCAAGTACCATTAGTATGAGTTAACACATAATGCGGTAACACGTGTGGGCGAGCTAGGACCTTTAGGCGTTATTGTTGATTTGCTATAATTGTCATTTCTTAGTTTTTAATTATACAATCAATGCCTATTATTAATAATAGAAGTTCATATATTAATAAGTAAACTAACGTTTATATATAGTAGTTTCATTCATGGAATTAGTTGACTTAGTACATAACTATTCTCATATAAAGTCTTTAAGTGATACGTCAATTATCTAAAGTATCGTCTATTTTCACAACTGTGTATATTATTATTACCTGCTTAAGTGTTCAAGTCCCAAGTAATATCATCCACTAGTAGTCCATAACATGTATGTGCTCAAGAGTCATCTCTGATTATGGTCTTACTAGTTGGGTCCGATTTAATTGCCCAATGTTCATGTGTTTCGTTTTCTTCCCAAAGCCTCTATCAATGTTATCTTTTCCATAATCCAGTTGCCCATTAGAGTCCACATACCTATATCCAAAGTATCCCGACTTATTGAACAAGTTTCATACATACAGTAATCAAATACTTAATCTATTTAAGCCATATAGGTTTAGTTCTACATATACTTCTCCTTGTATACAATCTTATATATATATGTTGAATCGGTCCGGATTAGTTATACTCGTTCTCCCCATACGTGCTACGCAATAACTATAACGCAATAATGAGATAGTTCAAGTTGGTTCGTTTATACCTCTCCGTGACTATCGGTTACTAGATCTGACCCGACTCGACCCGGTTGACTTCTGTTGACCAGGTTAAACCTGGTTGGCTTGGCTTCTTGGCTCGTAACCAACCCCTACCATAGATCCAACATCCGAGACCACCACAAACCACCGTCCATCACCACCTTCCAACATCCTACGGTAATCAATCGTCCCCCTTGACCATCTTTACAGTAAGTCATCACCATAACCATACTACCACCATCACAATCATCTATCCTAACCCACCATTAATAATACCTTAGTCAATACTAACAGTTAATAAAGTAACAAAGGTTATGAGATTTACCAATCTTGACAGGTCATAATCAGAATCACCATCATCATCAGACAACTACCATGACCGCCGCTACAGTAACCTTCTAATTAATCGGAACCCATCATATTCACCGGAGCTACCACCTTCTTTTGCTATCCTATGAACCACTAAATCAGAACCTTAATCGGAAGTCTGGACATCGCCTGAACCTTCAGCGCGCCGCCACCATAACCGGATTTCAGTCCTTCTTTCTCTCTCTCCTTCGCGTCTCTCTCTCTCTCTCTCTCAGTTTCTTTCTCCATTTCTCTCTCTCTCTCTTTTGAACAGGTTAGGAGGTTGGGTGTGGGTGGGTTGTTGGTGGGCGGTGCCACCGTGCTCCGCCACTGTGGCGGTGGTTGCCATAATTCCTCAGCTTCCCTCACCTCGTTATCTCTTTCTTCAGATGTGTATAAAGTGTGTGTGTGTGTGTTATACTTGTGAGGTGGAATGGGTTTATAAGAAAATGAAGTGTGAGTGTGTCTTAATAATACAAGGCCATGGGGCACATGGCAAAGGGTGCCATGTGTCCCCCCATGGTGACTAATCTTAATTAGTCACGGTGTGACACCCGGCAACTTCCGGTAACTAACTTTTGAAAACTTAGTAAAGTCTACCTTAGCGAGTCGTGCATACGTTACACAAAACAAGGTCGGTTGAGTCGAGTCGCACATCATTAGGGTTTTAACGTACACAAGTCTCGAGTCCCGGGAATTGGTGAACGAGTGTGAACGTGTTTACTTTCATGCATTATGTGTTTATAATCATTATGTGACTTATCGGTATGTGAAAATGTGTTAACATATGTTAAAACGGAGTTTAACGCGCCAAATACACAACACCTGGACTGATAGGCGATTAGCCTGATCAGTCAGGTGATTAGCTTGAAGCTACCAGGCGAGTAGCTTGTGCCAGGTGGCGAGTAGCTTGTAATCTCAGGCGATTAGCCTGTTTTTGCATGCGATTAGCACCTTTCATCAGGCGATTAGCACCCTAATCGCCTGATACAACTTCATAATCGCCTGCAACATGTTTGACGACTAAAAACACCTATAAATACCACCCTTGACCTCCAAAACATTATTTACACAACCCTAGCCGTCCCATAACATATCTTAACCCACAAACATCCTCTGGAACCCATTTTTACACACAAACAACCATTTCCAAGCTTATTCCATCATCTACTCTCAAATACAAGGTGTGTTCTTCAAACCCAAACCTTTAAATGATTATGTTTTACTCCCTAAATGTCCAGACCTGACTTTTAAAGGTTTTTGTCTTTGAAAATCCATTTAAAACCATTTCTAAACAAACCCACACCTTTACATGTATTATATGTGTGGTATGTGATTAAAGATTGAGTTTTTGGGATTTAATCATGATTGTTTTTGTGTTATTTTGATGTTTATAGCTGTTACAAGTTAGTATGATGATGTCCTAGGAGTTTGGATGGTTTTGGTCGTGTATTATGGATACTTGATGTTTTGACCCGTTTGAATGATTTTGGATGATTTAGGATGATATGAGGTGTGTTGTTGATTGCTTGATGTTAGGGTTTGCTCTAGGATGATGTTAGAACAGTAGGATGCTTTCGGACAACGTGATTATGTGATTAGATCTGAATATTTGCTATTTAGGGCAAGTTATTGCATGTTGATGTGATGTTTTCATGTTAAATTGCTATTTTGGGAAAACGCTCGCATTCGGGACTGTTAGAATGATGAAAACTTAGGGGTTTTGCTTGAAATATGTTTGTTAATATGTTAGAATGATTATTGGGTGTTTGCGCACGTTTCGGATCTGATTTGGAGGGTTAAACGCGCGAAAAACCACAATTGCTGTACTGCAGGCGATTAGCCCTGCTAATTGCCTATGTATCAGGCGATTAGGGGCATAATCGCCTGATGTATGGGCTACTCGTGTGATGTTGCATGCGATTAGCTCCCTAATTGCTAGCAAGTCATGCAATTGTGATCCTAATTGCTAGCAAGTCATGCAATTGTGACCTAATTGCTAGCAAGTCATGCAATTGTGACCCTAATCACTAGTTAAGCCCTGAATTGCATACCACATGACCATAATCGCCTGATATGCATGTGATTAGCCCTAATCACCTAACATAGGTGGCGATTAGCCCTGCTAATTGCCTGTTGACCATCCCTAATCACGTGTTGACTTTCCTAATTGCATGCTAAGTCCCTAATCGCGTGTAATGCTGTTATAAGTGTATTTTAACATCCCGAAACCCGATTTGACACCTAGGAACATGATAGGAACCCCGTGACATGCTTAGTAACATAGTAACACGTGTTCGGACTTGTCCGTACGTTAATTGACCTATGTGTTAGAATCATTGAACTTTAACGCATGTTAAGTGCTGAGTTGCATGTTTTTGTGTATGTTTGTGTATGAGGTGAACATGTGGAATGTCGGGTCACCAATGGGATGTCGAGTCTTGTCTTACGTAGTCTGGTTGTCGGTCAAACACGTTTTTCAAACACATCATGGTCATGGACTGGACTTAGGGACTAATGAACCCTGTGGGTTATTAGTCTAACTTAGCACATATCTTATGATAGGTCGCCACTAGTTGGGGCTATCATATCTTACAAACGGTTTACTCATATCACACAAGCGATTCGCTCATAAACGGTATACGCAATCTAAGGTGAGTTCACGGCCCCACATTTTACGATTTATGTTTTCGGGGGAGAAACATGCTTAAAACACTCTTATGACTTATGACTTATTTACTCTTATGGCTCATGGCTCTTTATCACATTTTACTATGGCTTATTTAACATACTATGCGGTTCATCGAAAAGTCCCTTAGAAACCACTAACATGGGTATATGGCGGGGAAATATGGATAGCGCTATTGGGGACTGACAAACCCCACTCGACGGTAGGACCGTGCGGGTGCATATTGTCTCTATAAAACAAGGTCTACCGGCGATGACGGTAGCCCATAGGAACTAAGGGTCATTACACGGCTTAGTCAGCAATGGTTTCACCCGTATGAGTATCTTATTCTGCGCCTAGCTAGCGTTCTCACAAGCATAGTGGTAATACGAAACGGAAACGGTTTGCAAAAGATTATTTAACTGTTTAAACAAAACCTGTGAACTCACCAGCATTATATGTTGACTCTTTTAGCATGTTTTCTCAGGTCGCTAAGGTAGCAGCTGTCTGATAGGCGCACGGAGTCGCACAGGAGTCGTCTCGCGTCTAGGGTCTCATGGCATGTTTTGGAAATGTTAAACTTGGGAACTTATGTTTTATTTTCGGCATGACTTTTGTAAACTTTTAATGCTTCCGCACTACTAAATGTTGAATTTTAAATCTTATGCATGGTTTTTATTTACGTATGTTTTTACATTTAGACGTCGTTTATTGTTACCGTTGACTTGGATCCTGGTATGTCACACGCCTCGCGGTAGAACTCCGCAGGTGGTTATTTGAGGGTGTGACAGATTGGTATCAGAGCCAATGGTTATAGTGAACTAGGACTGCATGTAGAGTCTAGACTATAGCCGAGTCTCACACACTAGACGGTCACATACATTTGAGTCGTGTCTTTTGGTAAACATACTAACTTTGTCGGGGTGTCGGTATCCTCACCACACAGTGTCACGTTACCTACCTTATCCTTGGTTATTCCTAGCTCCATTTTATCTTCTTCTTCGGGTTTGCGCTCGAGGAAACTTGTGTGTTGGTCTTTTGAGTTGGTTATGTCTTTTTAAGATGTGGGTATCGAGTGACTTGAGGTTCGAGCTCGGGGCACGCCTTGAGGACCATGTAGAGCAATTTATCATTTCGGGTGCACACGAAATCATAAGTTGAAATGCATGGAAGACTTAGTGGATCTCGTGTTGGGATTTATGGTCACATTTGGACCCGATCTTGGACTTTTCGTATTTTCTTGGTTTAACTTTGGTGTTGGGTCTGAGTGTTTGCTTCTTGTCTTTCTCTTAGATGTCGGGACGTACTGGGGGACGCACTGGAGGACGCACTGGAGGACGCACTGGAGGACGTACTGGGGGACGCACTGGTGGGGGTAGAGGTGGTGGTAACATCACCTTGACGTATGACGAGCTCAATGAGATGATGCAGCAACAGTTGAGCGTTGCGCTAGCTGCTTTTCAGGCTGCCCAGCAGACTTTCATGGGTGCTGCTGCTCCTCTGGTTCCGGCAGGTGTTGCCTACAAGCGGTTTAAGGATTGTCAGCCTCTCAGCTTCCAGGGTACGGAGGGGGCTGTGGAGTTACTTCGGTGGTTAGAGAAGACTGAGTCGGTGTTTGCTTTATGTGAGACTCCAGTGGTGGATCGAGTGAAGTTTGCTTCGGGGACTTTTGTAGGACCCGCCTTGACGTGGTGGAACAGCGTCACACAGACACTTGGTCTTGGGGAGGCCAACGCCATGCCTTGGGCGGATTTTGTGCGTAGGTTGAAGGACGAGTACTGCCCGCGTGAGGAGATTAAGAGGTTGGAACAGGAATATGGGAATCTTAAGATGGTAGGTTCTGAGGTTGAGGAGTATACTATCAGGCACAACGAGCTAGCAGTGATGTGTCCAGGTTTGTCTACACCAGAGTACAGGAGGATAGAGCAGTACCTTGCGGGTTTGGTGCCAGAGATTGCTGGATTGGTGTCTGCTAGGGATCCCGCTACTATGTCAGAGGCTGTGCGGTCGGCGACTAAGATGACCAACTTGAAGATTACTGAGGGTGTCTTGCCTCCTAGGGGTTCGTCCGTGAAGGCGCCGGCAGAGAACAAGAGGAAGTGGGATAGTGTGGATAAGAGTTCAGCGGTGGTTCAGAAACAACCGGCGGCGAAGAAGACTGAAGCTTCAGGGTCAGCGTCGGATCAGAAACAAGGGGGCTATGCTGGGAAAAGCCCTAAGTGCGGGCGTTGTGGGTTTCATCATTATGGTACTTGTGAGAGTTTTCGCTGTGAGCGTTGTCAGAGGACGGGGCATCTTGCCAAGGATTGTAGGGTCAACCTTTCCAGGACGACTCAGACTGCTGCTACTACTACCCCTGCTCCACAGGGGAACCAGGGTTGCTTTCATTGTGGTGAGACGGGGCACTTTAAGCGCAGCTGTCCAAAGTTGAATCAAGGGGGCACAGGGAACGCAGGGAAGGATGGAGACAACGATGGAGGTGGTCGGGTTACTCGCGCTCATGCTTATGTGATTGGTGCTAGGGAGAACCAGGTGGACCCAGACACTGTTACCCGTACGTATTCTTTCTCATCTCTTGTTACGCCTTGGTTTTACTCTTTCGCATTGTTGTGTGTTCATGTCCTTGGGTGTTTCCTTGGGGTTTGGTCTTTACTTCTCATTCTTTGGGGTCGATGAGGGTTCTTTGGGGATGCTACTTGGACGGTACCAGTGGGTTGTTACACCGATCACGGTAGTCCCCAGTAGGCCTTCGATCGGGAGTCTCTTGTCTCTTATTCACTCGCTGTTCCTTGGGGAAACGTTACTTGGGCATACACAGAGGTCGACGCTCATCACTGTTGGGGCTAAAAGAATCTCGGGGCGAGATTCCTTTTAACAGGGGGATGATGTGACGACCCGGAAAATTTTTCTTCTTATTTTGTCTCCTCTTTTCGACTTCGGGAAATTTTCGGGACGAAAATTTTTTTAACAGGGGGATGATGTGACACCCGGCAACTTCCGGTAACTAACTTTTGAAAACTTAGTAAAGTCTACCTTAGCGAGTCGTGCATACGTTACACAAAACAAGGTCGGTTGAGTCGAGTCGCACATCATTAGGGTTTTAACGTACACAAGTCTCGAGTCCCGGGAATTGGTGAACGAGTGTGAACGTGTTTACTTTCATGCATTATGTGTTTATAATCATTATGTGACTTATCGGTATGTGAAAATGTGTTAACATATGTTAAAACGGAGTTTAACGCGCCAAATACACAACACCTGGACTGATAGGCGATTAGCCTGATCAGTCAGGTGATTAGCTTGAAGCTACCAGGCGAGTAGCTTGTGCCAGGTGGCGAGTAGCTTGTAATCTCAGGCGATTAGCCTGTTTTTGCATGCGATTAGCACCTTTCATCAGGCGATTAGCACCCTAATCGCCTGATACAACTTCATAATCGCCTGCAACATGTTTGACGACTAAAAACACCTATAAATACCACCCTTGACCTCCAAAACATTATTTACACAACCCTAGCCGTCCCATAACATATCTTAACCCACAAACATCCTCTGGAACCCATTTTTACACACAAACAACCATTTCCAAGCTTATTCCATCATCTACTCTCAAATACAAGGTGTGTTCTTCAAACCCAAACCTTTAAATGATTATGTTTTACTCCCTAAATGTCCAGACCTGACTTTTAAAGGTTTTTGTCTTTGAAAATCCATTTAAAACCATTTCTAAACAAACCCACACCTTTACATGTATTATATGTGTGGTATGTGATTAAAGATTGAGTTTTTGGGATTTAATCATGATTGTTTTTGTGTTATTTTGATGTTTATAGCTGTTACAAGTTAGTATGATGATGTCCTAGGAGTTTGGATGGTTTTGGTCGTGTATTATGGATACTTGATGTTTTGACCCGTTTGAATGATTTTGGATGATTTAGGATGATATGAGGTGTGTTGTTGATTGCTTGATGTTAGGGTTTGCTCTAGGATGATGTTAGAACAGTAGGATGCTTTCGGACAACGTGATTATGTGATTAGATCTGAATATTTGCTATTTAGGGCAAGTTATTGCATGTTGATGTGATGTTTTCATGTTAAATTGCTATTTTGGGAAAACGCTCGCATTCGGGACTGTTAGAATGATGAAAACTTAGGGGTTTTGCTTGAAATATGTTTGTTAATATGTTAGAATGATTATTGGGTGTTTGCGCACGTTTCGGATCTGATTTGGAGGGTTAAACGCGCGAAAAACCACAATTGCTGTACTGCAGGCGATTAGCCCTGCTAATTGCCTATGTATCAGGCGATTAGGGGCATAATCGCCTGATGTATGGGCTACTCGTGTGATGTTGCATGCGATTAGCTCCCTAATTGCTAGCAAGTCATGCAATTGTGATCCTAATTGCTAGCAAGTCATGCAATTGTGACCTAATTGCTAGCAAGTCATGCAATTGTGACCCTAATCACTAGTTAAGCCCTGAATTGCATACCACATGACCATAATCGCCTGATATGCATGTGATTAGCCCTAATCACCTAACATAGGTGGCGATTAGCCCTGCTAATTGCCTGTTGACCATCCCTAATCACGTGTTGACTTTCCTAATTGCATGCTAAGTCCCTAATCGCGTGTAATGCTGTTATAAGTGTATTTTAACATCCCGAAACCCGATTTGACACCTAGGAACATGATAGGAACCCCGTGACATGCTTAGTAACATAGTAACACGTGTTCGGACTTGTCCGTACGTTAATTGACCTATGTGTTAGAATCATTGAACTTTAACGCATGTTAAGTGCTGAGTTGCATGTTTTTGTGTATGTTTGTGTATGAGGTGAACATGTGGAATGTCGGGTCACCAATGGGATGTCGAGTCTTGTCTTACGTAGTCTGGTTGTCGGTCAAACACGTTTTTCAAACACATCATGGTCATGGACTGGACTTAGGGACTAATGAACCCTGTGGGTTATTAGTCTAACTTAGCACATATCTTATGATAGGTCGCCACTAGTTGGGGCTATCATATCTTACAAACGGTTTACTCATATCACACAAGCGATTCGCTCATAAACGGTATACGCAATCTAAGGTGAGTTCACGGCCCCACATTTTACGATTTATGTTTTCGGGGGAGAAACATGCTTAAAACACTCTTATGACTTATGACTTATTTACTCTTATGGCTCATGGCTCTTTATCACATTTTACTATGGCTTATTTAACATACTATGCGGTTCATCGAAAAGTCCCTTAGAAACCACTAACATGGGTATATGGCGGGGAAATATGGATAGCGCTATTGGGGACTGACAAACCCCACTCGACGGTAGGACCGTGCGGGTGCATATTGTCTCTATAAAACAAGGTCTACCGGCGATGACGGTAGCCCATAGGAACTAAGGGTCATTACACGGCTTAGTCAGCAATGGTTTCACCCGTATGAGTATCTTATTCTGCGCCTAGCTAGCGTTCTCACAAGCATAGTGGTAATACGAAACGGAAACGGTTTGCAAAAGATTATTTAACTGTTTAAACAAAACCTGTGAACTCACCAGCATTATATGTTGACTCTTTTAGCATGTTTTCTCAGGTCGCTAAGGTAGCAGCTGTCTGATAGGCGCACGGAGTCGCACAGGAGTCGTCTCGCGTCTAGGGTCTCATGGCATGTTTTGGAAATGTTAAACTTGGGAACTTATGTTTTATTTTCGGCATGACTTTTGTAAACTTTTAATGCTTCCGCACTACTAAATGTTGAATTTTAAATCTTATGCATGGTTTTTATTTACGTATGTTTTTACATTTAGACGTCGTTTATTGTGACCGTTGACTTGGATCCTGGTATGTCACACGCCTCGCGGTAGAACTCCGCAGGTGGTTATTTGAGGGTGTGACACACGGGTCGGGTTCGGGTTCGTATCGTGCTTCGGTTTTAGACTCATCGTACGTACTTTCGTATAATAATTATAAATTACTTTCGTTTTCAGTCTCGTATTTATATATTTCTTATTGTCTTTATCTAATTCCTCGTCATCTTACCTTTAATCGCGAAAAATTTTGGGCCCTAGGTCCGGGTTGTTACATATTTTCCATCGTTAGGGTTTTTAGAACTAGATGATATTTACATTTTTTTTAAGATTATACACCAACAGGCTCGAACTCATGACCTAACGGTTTCAGTTTGTACATGAAAACTACCAGACTACGACGAGGTTGGTGGATGATATTTACATAAGAGCTATTTTTGTATGATGGCAAGAATGATCATTCTCTAGGATTTGGTTGTTAGTAGTGTTATTTTATGTTTCCTTCTATTTTTATGTACTTTGTAAAGTTACATATTGTAATTCAGTTGTTATTAAAGTAGTTTTTTACAGATTTTTGTATTTCTTCTTTTATAAGTCTTCCATTTTGTATTTATTTCTGTTAAATTAAATGTTTAACTCAAATTATGGAATTGTAATAATAGGGTTCAATTGTATAACTGCTGTTTTACAAATTGGTTGATTACTCAACACATTTTGATAAATAGTGTAATAAAATTTTTGTTGAAGGTTAACATTAATTGTTTGTATTAAATATCTGATTTTTCCAACAGATATTTTCATTAGTCTGTTCATTTTTCTCTTGTGCCTTTTAACAGTCTCAGTGGCGTGAATTCCAAAGTTACTCATTAAAATTTTGATGCTAACGTATTTCAGAATTAAACATAATAGTAATAATTTAAAATTGTAACAACATAATTTTAATTTAAGTTTAAAAATAATTAACATAAAAATTATCAGATATTTAACAAAATTTGATGGACGGTTATTAGGTAAGGATTTTTAGATAACCATTGTTAGCGACAACGTCTTTTTTAGCAATCCAAGTTAAACAATCTTTTCATGTCCAATTTACATAAGTCATAAGTTAAACAGTTATTTATAATATCAAAAACGTAAAACATCAGATTTTCATATTTCTACAAATATTGATAAGTAGTTTTGTGTTTGTGTTGAAATTTTTATTTAAAATAATAAAAGAATTTGAAGAGTTGTTTGAGTGGGAAAATTAACTAAACAATTGAATTCACATGTGTTTTAAAATTTTTGCTAAATTGATGGCCTGCCTTTGAAAGACGTTACGAAATACAGTTTTTCTTTCAACTTTAGATTTAATTTTTTTTGTTCATCCTCTCTTTTGTTTTAATATGTTATCTCAACATAGCTTTAATTTTTCTGTAGATTTATCTTTCCGTCGTTGTAATATTCTCAGTTATTAAACATCTGATCAGTATTACTAATAAAAATCAAACAGACGTTACAGAATACACTTGTTATAACAATGCCCAAAAGTAATGATTACGATTTTGAACTTTACTAAAAACAAATTTGCTTGCAATAGATGTTATAAAAATGCCCAAAAGTAATGATTACGATTTTGAACTTTACTTTATATTTACTTAAAATTGAATTCTTAAAGTTGAAAACCAAATTTAGGAGTTGTTACTTTATTCACCATATAAAAAGTGGAGGAATTCGCTTTATTCATTTTCTATGTTTATATATTCCTTCAACTATTTTCACTTTAGAACTCTCCATGGTATATGCAAAATGATATTACGTTGAAGTTTCTTTGCAAAAATCTTCTTAAAGATTGTTACTCGCTTATATAAAGAAAAAAACAACATTTTCATGTCCAATTTAGATAAGACAGAAGTTTAACAATTATTATAATCTAAAAAACATAAAACGCCATATCAAATTTTAAATATGAATGTTATTGTAATGTTATGTTTTTTTATATGTAAAATTTTAAGTAATAATTACAAATATATTAAGATTTTATACGTAAAATGTTAAGTTTTTATATGTTAAGTTTATTTATAGTGACAAATCATGTTTTTTCTTTCAACAAGTGTTATAAAAAGAAAAAAAATAATGATTACGATTTTGAAGTTAAATTTTATTAACATTTTTTATAATTATTGTTGTGTTAAATTGTGTTACATTATATAAAAAATAAATAAAAAAATCCCAAAAGTAACTTCCAACTTTAGGTTTACTTGAAATCTAACTGATAAAGTTGAAAAGCAACTTTACGAATACTTAGTATATTTATTTATTCTATTCTATAAAAGGGGATGAACATCCAATATTTCATTTTTCATCTTTATACAGCTCTTCATCCAATATCCATAATGATATTACTGTCAAATGTATTTACACAAATTTTCGAAAGATTCTTACAATCGAAGGAAAATATATTACCAACAATCCGTTGGTATGAAAGTTGGAATTCATGTTTTTCGTCATTCAGACAATCTCTTGCACTTCCTTGAGTGAGTAACAAAGAGATTGTCTTCGATCTTATAGTTTATTTGGTTTCAATATTTCCATTGGAACAAAGAGATCTTAACTTCGAAGATGGTGTCTTGCTGACGAAGAAGAAAATAAGAGATGGTCTTTTTAAAATCTAGGGCTTTTAGAAGTGGTTCACATTTAAATAGTAGGTGTTGTCGTGTACTTCTTTTAATGTTTTTGTTTCTGCTTTTGTTCCGATGATGCTGGGAAGAACTATCATTGTCTAGGATTTGGTTGCTAGAAGGGTTTTTTTATGTACTTTTTGGTAAAGTCACATATTGTAATTTCTTCGTTTGTAAAACTTCCATTTTGTGTTTATTTTTGTTAAATTTAATGTTTAACTCAAATTATTGATATGATTGAATTGAATCGTATAACAGGTGTTTTAAAGAAACTTTGTTAAAGGGAAGAAAAAAGATTTAACGAATGGTTTAAAACTGCAGATTAATTATTGAAATGTATTTGATATTATTATTGGTCTAAATTAAAATTTCAGTATAATAAAATTGATTAAAAAGTCTACTGTTCAAACCAACAGATGATTGGTGTTTCATAAACAAACATTCAAAATGTAAATGTGTTATAGTTGTTAGTAGCAGCTGTTTAATACAATTGTTTGAAAAAAAACCGTTGAATTAAAAATTGTTTGAATCAACAGAATTTTACAAACAGATGTTTTAAAATTCTTCTAAATTAACGGACTTCATTTGAAAGACGTTATCAAGTACAAAATAAAATAAATTACATAAATCGATGTATAAAGCAACATCTGTTTTAAGGATGTTCTAAAAAGCCTCTACACTTGAGTCCACTTTACTAAAGAGAAATTGTCTTGCAGTAGATATTATAAAAATGCGCAAAATTAATGATTACGATTTTTAAGTTACTTTATTAACAATATTATTTTATTATTCTTATACTTTATTATGGTAATTTCTTTAGTTTATATATAGGGCAGTAAATGGTCATTTCAGTTTGCAACTTTATATCCATTGAAGCATTGGAAAAACAAATCTATCTTTCATATCTCCATGATAATCTTATTTCCTTTAAATTTTCTACCACCAATCATCTCGAAAATTCTTACAATAAAAGAAAAATGTATTACCAATCATCTCGAAAATTCTCTGAAGATTCTTACAGTCAAAGAAAAATGTTAGTTTTATCCATATGCACCTCTATGGTCTTAATAAATAGACACGGGTGTATGTGAAATAATGTGTTTTCCACCCTTCAAAGGTTAGGAGGCATATTATTATTTAGGTTTTGTTTTTTCCTTTTTAGATTGTTATTTTGTATCTTTTTCCTGTATTTTCTATTTTTTTTATTTTCTAATTGAGGAAATGTGTTCGTTGGTATTAGTTCACTTTTCTAATGATATTGGAATTTTTTTTATTAGAAGACTTCTATCTTTTGTATTTGTAAACTGTTTTATTTTTGTGGTGTTTTACTCATATGTAGGTGTTGTCCAATACTTCTTTTCATTGTTTTTTGTTTCTTCTTTTGTTCTAATGATGCTGACAAGAAATATCATTCTCTAGGGTTCGGTTGCTAGAAAGATTTTTTATGTTTCCTTGTATTTCAATGTAGTTTTATAACTCACATATTGAAATTCTGTTGTTATTAAACTAGTTTTTTTAGAGATATTTGTATTTGTTCTTTTATAAGTCTTCCATTTTGTATTTATTTCTGTTAAATTTAATGTTTAATTCAAATTATGAAATTGTAAAAATATGGTTGAATCGTATAACTGCTGTTTCACAAATTTGTTGATTACTCAACAGATTTTGATAAACAGTTTAATGAAATTTCCGTTGAACGTTAAAATTAATTGTTTGTTTGTAATATCTGTTTTTCCAACAGTTATTTTCATTCGTCTGTTCATTTTCCTCTTCTCATTGTAACAGTTTCAGTGGCGTGAATTCCAAAGTTAATGATTATAATTTTGAGGTTGGTGTATTTTTCAATTAAAAGTAAGAGTAATAATTTAAAAATGTAACAACATAATTTAAATTTAATTTTAAAATTAATTTAAATAAAAATTACCATATCGTTAACAAATTTTGATTGACGGTTATTAGGTAAGCATTTTAGATAACCATTGTTAGTGACAAGGTCTTTTTAGCAAACCAAGTTAAACAACCTGTTGGGACAAAGAGGATTGAAGAAACCACCTTTTGATAACCTTAGTCCAAATCATATTCTGCTTAAGTATAAAAGAAACTGCTGAAGAAGAAATCAGAAGTACTGAAGAAGAAAAGAGCAAAGTGCTGAAGAGTTAAGAATCAGAAGTTCTGAAGTCTAACCATACATTACACTGAAGAACTACTGAAGACAAACTACTCATCAGTAGTTTGTCACTCATCAGTACTTTCACATCAGAAGCTTCTAACCGACTCATACTTCAGTAGTTTTAGTATTATATTGTTTTGTTAAAGTCTTGATTCAAGTTTCGATGTAAAGCCTGTTGTAAACATTATCCTAAGTATAATATCTTAGGAAAATATCTTAGATTACTTCATACAACAGTCTTGTATGTTTGTCTATAAATAGATGAGCTTGTTCATCTATTTTAGACATGTGATTTACTTTGAATTAAATGAAAAACCTTCGAGGCTTTTAAACTTATAATCCATTTCATATCTGAGAATCATAAACTGCATTTACTGCTTTATACTTGAACTGTTTATTGTTTCTCATTAACTGCTCAGTCAAGGGGGAGTAATTACTCCTGTTAAAAGTGATATTTTAACCTTAGAACATTTACTATTCCGCTGTGCAATAACTCTTATATAAATCTGCAAACACATAAGTGTTCTGTAAAGAGGCCACTGATCCAACAATTGGTATCAGAGCTCTGGTTAATCTGATCAAATATCAATCTAACAAATTGAGAATCAGACACAGGCTCTTATTGATATCCAATAAAGGATTAAAAGGTTCACTTTTTCATCCATCACTTTAAAGAAGTATTGACAAATCCAAACTTCTTAAAAATGGACCCTTATAATACTGGATTTGCCAACAAACCTCCTATGTTAGTCAGAAATGAATATAACATCTGGCAAAGGAGGTTGGCACATACAATTTCTCAGACCAACACTGGTTGTTGGAGGTCTGTAGTATTTGGACTTCACAAACCAGTTGTTACTGATCCAGAGGGAAAAATTGAGAGACCAAAAGACCCAAAAGACTACACTGAAGAAGATTTCCAAAAATTTGAGCTAGATACAAAAGCTTTCTCTATGTTGGCTATGGCTCTCCCAAATGAAATATATGCTGGGCTTTTACATTGTGAAAGTGCCAAAGAGCTGTGGGATTGCCTAAAAGAACAGTTTGCACGAATTGAAGAGGTGATAGCCAACACTAGAGAAATCCTGGCTCAACAATATGAAACTTTTGCTCATATAGATGGTGAAACTTTAACACAACAGTTTGAAAGATTTTCTTCACTCATCTCTAAGTTAAAAATTAACAATCAGACCTATTCAAATGCATCTATGTTACATAGATTTTTAAGGTCTTTACCTTCAAAATGGGAAACTTATTCTATAGTCCTCAGATCAAGTTCAGATTTTAACACCCTGAACCTAACAAGGTTACATGGAAAATTACTAACTTTTGAAAGAGAAATCAATCAAAAGAAAAAGTTACAAGAATCTGGTAAAACTGCTGATGACTATACTCCAGGTTGCACAGCCTTATTAGGACATGACTCACCATCTTGTTCTAATAATTTTGGATCTTTTGACCACATTGACATAACTGCTGGGATCTCATCAGATGGATCTTTCCCAGCTTATGACAATGAAGACCTAAGTCAAACTGCTGACAACATGTGTTTCATCATGGATGATTTAAAATATTTTAGTAGTGATGACTTAGAAGAAATGGATATTTTGCACCAACTGGCCTTGTTAAGCATTAAAACTAACAAATTTTACAAAAGGTCAGGAAGGAAATTTCAAGGACTAAACAACTCAACAAAAGTTGGTTTTGACAAATCAAAACTGAGATGTCATAAGTGTCAAAAGTTGGGACACTTTGCTAGAGAGTGTAGAAGCTCTAGCTACAACCAACCCATGTCTGGAAATCAATTTAACCCCTCTTATAATAGGAATAATGGAACTCAAGAGAGTGCTCATTTTGTACAGGCACAAGCTCCACAAGTTCAATATGTGCCACAAGTGCAATATGTTCAAATGCCTGCTCAACAACAACAACAGCAGATGCCTCCTTTTCCAACTGCTCAACAACCTGCACAAACTCAACAACCCCCTCAGCAACAAAGATTATTTACATCAGGGTATGTTGACTGGAGCAGTCTTCCTTATGACACATCTGAATGCAGTCAGGATGCAGACAATAAAGTCTATGATGTCAACTGGGGAGAACCTGATAATGGCAGAAAGAACTTTGCCTTAATGGCTTTTAAAGGATATTCTTCCAATTCTGCACTCACTCAGGTATCACAGCAATCTCTATTAAAGCTTTGCTCAAAATCTTGCAAAGAATCTTTTGCTTTAATAAGAGAAACCAATGTGCATTTACAAGGCAAAACCAGTGATTTAGAAAGAAAGATTGCTTTAAAAAATAAAGAAATTTCTAAATTGACTGATAAATCCATAGAAACCCAGGCACAAATTAAAACAATGATAGACAACCTAGGAAATGTCAGACAATAGCTTGCTGACACTAAGGTTGATTGTGAAAAATGGGTTGAGTCTTGTAAAGGGTACCAAATGCTGCTTAACAAACAAACTGCAGCAAATGTTAAGTTTGGCATAGGGTATACCCACACTGAATCACCAACAGATTTCACCCACAAAACTGATAATGATGGGATGAAATTGATTCAAACTTCTGATATGGAGGAATGCACATCCTACCATCAGAACTTTCTCAAAAAGGAAAGTACTGCAGAAGTTAAAACAACTGACAATAAGCTATCAGTAGTTTCATCTACATCAGGAGTTGAGACCCTGAAAACTGCTGATGACCTATTTCAAAATACTGATATTGTCAGTAAATTGCCTTCCAACTCTCTTGCTTTATCCAAAAAGAAAGAGAAGGCAAAAGCATGTGAAATATGTGGTCTGTTTAACCACATATCTGAACTTTGTAGATACAGAAAGGCAAATCAGTTAAATAAGAAAAGACAACAATTGATTGTGGGAAAACAAATAAAACAAGATTTTGAAAACACTTTCTTTCCCAACAAACAACAATCAAACAAAAACCTTTCTCAGAAGAAGTTTTTATCTCAACAAAAGTCTTCTTCTCAAAGTTCATCTTCAGAAGTTACACCTAACTCATCAGTACTTTCACAAACTACTGAAGTTAAAGATTTGATAAATTTGGTTAAACTTCTGATGACCAAGGTTGATGGTGGTCACCAAAAAGAACCCACCATTGTTCTTAATGACAAATCCATTGCCAAAAAGACATGGATTTCTAAAATTGGTCCACAACAAGCTGCACCTGTTCTCAAGAGCAAACCCAAAGCCAAACTGGCTTGGGTTGCCAAATCTAACTAATTTGCTATCTTGTGCAGAGGGTCTCCAGAGGTTTGAATAGCATATGGTATGTTGATAGTGGAGGCTCAATGCACGTGACTGGATGCAGATACCTGATAAACAATTTTATCAGTCAAAGAGAAGGATTTGTGTCCTTTGGGAACAATGCCAAGGGATATGTGCTAGGATATGGCAATGTATCCTCAGGAAAAATGCAGTTTGACAAGGTCAATCTGGTTGAAAACCTTGAGTACAACTTGCTGAGTGTCTCTCAAATGTGTGATAAAGGATATTCTTCCCTTTTCACCAAGACAGCATGCAAGATCATATGACCAGAAGGCCAGAAGTTGATAGGGAAGATCATTGAAGATCATACTTTGTTGATTGTCAAAAGATGTGGCAATGTCTATGCAGTGGACATTGAAAAAGACAAAGTATTGAACAACACTGCCTGTTTCTTCTCAAAGGCATCAACTTCAGAAAATGATCTCTGGCACAGGAGACTTGGCCATGTGAACTTTAAAACCATCAATAAAGTCACTAAAATGAGCTTGGTCAGAGGTCTACCTTTGAAGGAACATCAGTGTAAAGAACACTGTGTTTCCTGTCTTAAAGGTAAACAGCATAAGTCCTCCTATAAGTCTATTGAAGAATCTAAAACAACTGCATGTCTTCAACTACTCCATATGGACTTATTTGGACCAGTCAAGATTATGAGCCTTGTTAAGAAGAAGTACTGCTTAGTCATCATTGATGACTACTCAAGATTCACATGGGTCTTCTTCTTATATTCCAAGGATGAGGCAGCTGAAATCATCAAGTTCTTCATTCTACAAGTTGAGAAGCAATATACTCGTTCTGTCAAAGTCATCAGGAGTGACAATGGGACAGAGTTCAGGAACAAAACTCTGGATGAATTCTGTTTGTCTAAAGGGATTGTTAGACAATTCATTATTCCCAGAACTCCTGAACAAAATGGTGTGGTAGAAAGGAAGAACAGAACTTTAATAGAAGCAGCTAGAACAATGTTAGCTGATTCAGGCCTACCTTTGTACTTTTGGGCTGAAGCAGTCAACACAGCTTGTTATGTTCAGAATAGAGTTCTTATCAACAAGAGACATACCAAGACTGCCTATGAAATTCTTCATGGCATAAAGCCCCTTATCTCCTTCTTCAGGGCTTTTGGATGTCAATGTTTTATCCTCAACATCAAAGACTCTATCTCAAAATTTGCTGCAAAAGTTGATACAAGTTATTTTCTTGGTTATTCTCCTTTGAGAAAAGCTTACAAAGTATTCAATTCAAGAACCAAGATAGTTGAAGAAACACTGAATGTCAAGTTCAATGAATCAAAACACACTCTTATTCCAGCAAATCCTGCTGAATTATTTGATCTTGACAACTTTCATTTCGGACCTGAAAAGACTGTTGAATCATCCAAACCTCCTCAAAATGGTTTTCAAGGATTTGAAGATGATAGTCCTGCACCATGGACTCCAAACACAGTCAGAAGATCAACTTTTAAACCTTCAGAAGTTTCAAAAGCTTCAACTTCAGGAACTACTGATGAACAACTTGAAAGTACTGATTCAGCTGAACCTAAAACTTCTGAAACTCAAACAACAGCTGAACCAGATATTATCAATCTCAGTGGTTTATTTGAAGAAACAGTAGAGCCATCCTCTAGTACAAGTCTACAACAACTGATTGAACACAAGGATCATCCATTGGATCAAATCATGGGTGATATTGCTTCAGGGGTACTCACAAGAAACCAGCTTTCCAACTTTTGCTTTTTCTCAGCATTCATTTCTCAGTTTGAACCAAAGAAATATCAAGAAGCCCTCAAAGACAACAATTGGGTGCAAGCTATGCAAGAAGAATTGCTTCAATTCAAGAAGCAACAGGTTTCGGAAATCTGTCCCTTACCTCCAAAAAAACAACCAATTGGTACAAGATGGGTCTTCAGAAACAAATCAGATGAAGCTGGTATGATCATCAAGAACAAAGCAAGATTGGTGGTACAAGGTTATTCTCAAAAGGAAGGGATTGACTATGATGAAACCTTTGCACCAGTTGCAAGACTTGAAGATATCAGGTTATTTTTAGCTTATGCAATTTCCAACAACATTAAAGTTTATCAAATGGATGTCAAGAGTGCATTTTTGTATGGAAAAATAAAAGAAGAAGTGTATGTCTGTCAACGTCCAGGGTTTGAGGATCCTTCTCATCCTGACTGGGTTTACAAACTTGACAAAGCTCTTTATGGGCTAAAACAGGCTCCAAGAGCCTGGTATGAAACACTTTCAAACTTTTTACTTAAGAATCACTTCTCAAGGGGATCCATTGATAAAACTCTTTTCATAAAACATGTTGGAAATCATGTCTTACTTGTTCAAATTTATGTTGATGATATCATATTTGGTTCAACAAATTCAAAACTGTGTGAAGATTTTAAGAAACTCATGCATTCAAAATTTGAAATGAGTACAATGGGAGAATTGCAGTACTTTTTAGGACTGCAAATCAAGCAACAATCAAATGGAACATTTATACATCAATCAAAATATGTTAAAGAATTATTAAACAAATTTTCTTTACAAGACTGTAAATCATGTTCCACTCCCATGACACCAATCACACAAGTTGAACCAGATGATCAAGGGAAACAAATTGATCAAACCATATATAGATGTATGATAGGTTCTCTTTTGTATTTAACTGCTTCTAGACCAGATATTATGTTTTCAACTTGTGTCTGTGCTAGATACCAATCTGCACCAAGAGAATCACACCTAATTGCAGTCAAAAGAATCTTCAGATATCTGAAAGGAACTCCTACTTTAGGAATTTGGTATCCTGCTTCAAGCAATACCAAGCTAATAGCTTTTTCAGATAGTGATTATGCAGGGTGTAAAATGTCAAGAAAATCAACATCTGGTGGATGTCAATTCTTAGGAAACTGTCTGGTGTCCTGGCAATCAAAGAAACAAACATCTGTGGCAACTTCAACAGCTGAAGCTGAATATATTGCTGCTGCAAGCTGTACTTCACAGATACAATGGCTCCAATATCAACTGCATGATTATGGAATCAAAGAGACCAAGACTCCACTCTTAGTAGACAGCAAATCTGCCATTAGCATCATTCAAAATCCTGTTCAGTTCTCAAAAACTAAACATATTGAAATCAGGTATCATTTCATAAGAGATTGCTATGAAAAAGGCAAGATTGAGGTGAAACATGTCACAACTGCTAATCAAATAGCAGACATTTTCACCAAACCCCTTGATTCAACAACATTTCAGAGGTTAGTATCCATGCTTGGGATGCTAAATTTAGAAGAAAGTCTGTAAGTGTTTTCACTTTTTAGTTCTGCACATATTTTATTTCACTTACACACTTATCTGTCACAAACCTCTGATGAACAATTTTGAGAGAAAGAAACTACTGAAAATTTGAAAAACATCAAAATGGGAATTTTTAAATAAAAGTAACTACTGATAAGTATCAGAAGTTATTCAAGTGTTTTGAAAGTCATTCTCATCAGCTGTTGTAAACTACTGAAGAGATGACCAAAACCACTGATGAAGAAACCTTCTTCATCAGTAGTTTCATTAAAAAGGGTAAAACTGACATTTCACTCATCAGAAGTTTGACCTAGTCGGTTAAAAACTTCTGATAAATACCTTTTTCATACACTTATCCATTCAAAATACAAAATTCCCTCTCTCTCTCAAAGCAAAACCAAAACCCCCTCTCTAACCTAAAAATTACTGTTCGATCAAAATCCATGGCTCTCGTTTTAAAACAGGGACACAATCAAAGAGGCTACTTCGAGAAAGATGATGCCTGGTCCCAATATGATGAGATCATTGATCTTGTTGTTAAATCCCAATATTATGAAGCTTTCACCATTGATTCTCCAATTCATGAAGAAACTCTCAATGAGTTCTGGGCTAATACAGAGGCGGTGACAGTTAATAATGAAGTGATTTCCCTCAAATCATCCATTCAAGGGAAACTGATGGCCATATCACCAGAAAGCTTAAGCATAAGACTTGGTTTAAATGATTCTAATGCTCTTGAGCATATTTCAAATTCTGATATTCATCTTACCATGACAGAATGTGGCTATCAAGGTACTTTAGCACAGGCTACAGTTTATAAGAAATATTTTGATCCAAAATATAAACTGTTATTTCATTATATTATTATGTGCTTGAGTCCTAAAACTGGATCTTATGATCAGATGCCTTCAACTTTTCGACCTATTTTTCATTCAATAATAAATGAAACACCTTTCAAGGCATCAAAACTGTTCTTTAATGAGTTGGTCTTACATGATGAAAACCAAAAGAAAAAGTTTTTTTATACCCAAGGTTCCTTATGCAGTGCATAATAAAAAAACTTTGAGAGGGAATACTTGTTGGTGAGTCAAAAATTATAAAACCATTAACTTCCCAAGTATTCTCAAGGCACAACAAACCGGCCACAGTGCCAGAAGATGACCAAGGGGAAGAACAACCCATCCCTGAGGAACCCACATCTTCAAAACCTAAAAAGAAATCCAAACAGCCTAAATCTCTCAAACAAAAACCTACCAACCCAAAGAAACAAATAGTTCAGGAAGTGGAGAACCCTAAAACTACTGATGTGCAATCTGCACTTGATAAGGATGTGGCTGAAACATCCTCTCAGCACACACCATCTCCACCACCAAAAAGAAAACCAGTTACAGTCATTTTTCAAAGAAAAAGGCTCAAAAAGACTGTAACTACTGACCAATCCTTCCAAACTACTGAACCTGAACCTATACCAACTACTGAACACCAACCCATTACAACTACTGAACCTGAACCCTCCCATACAACCATAGAAATAGCCCAACTTCTCTCAGGACTAAAAGGATCCCATCCAACACATGTCACTCCCCTAGCAACACATCAAACAGGGGAGATGCCTTCAGAACTTGACATGGATGTGGACCTTATTAGCCCTAACCAGGGAGATGAGGATGGACCAGAGTTTGTAAGCCCAAACTTAGAAACTCTTGGTACTTTTGAGGCTGCTACTACTCATTTATCACCAAGTGGTGAACCTGAGGACAGTAGTAACATTGATAAGACCTCAAATTTGGCAACTACTGATAAAGGCTTATTGCCTGAAGTTGGAAAACCTCAGTTCCAAGACAAAGAGGTTCATGAGAAAACTAGTTTGAAGCTAGCTCATGATATAACTGATTTTGCCCTCATTGAGGACACTATCAGGGATTCAGATGATTCCATTAGCTTGGATGATGAATCAGAAATTCCACAAAAAGAATTGACGGTTGTTGATGAAGATCCTGAATCAGAGGTCTCTAAGCTCAAAGAGCTAGTCACCAAAGATCAGGTTAAAGACCACTTAACCCATACTTCCCCAAAAGTGGCATCTTCATAAAAATCTGAAGATCACCCAAAAACACCCCCTTCACAAAAACAACCTACCCAATTCACTGGGCTCTCTAGCATATACCTGAACCAACTATGCAGCCCAGATGGTCCCCTGTTCCAGACAATGAAGGAAATTCTAACTGCTCAACTCAAAACTTTCACAACTGCTTGGGAGTTGAAGGCCAATAACCAATTTGGGGCGAGTAGGGTTCTAATCGACAGTTTGACTCTCCTACTCACCAGTTGACTTTTCCTAAATGCATGTTGATTTCCTAATCGCTTGTGCTGCTGTTGTAAGTGTATTTTGACATCCCGAAGCATGATTTGACACCTAGAAACATGATAGGAACCTTGTGACATGTCTAGTAACCTGGTAACACGTGTTCAGACTCGTTTATGTGTTGTTTGAGCTGTATGTTAGGCTTGGTGAACTTTTACGCATGTTAAGTGTATAATTGCATACGATGGCATGATATCTTGTATTTGGCTAACACGTGGGATGTCGGGTCACCAACGGGGTGTCGGGTCTTGTCTTGTCTTGTCTTGTCTTGTGTGGTTAGGTTATCAGTCAAACATGTTTTCAAACGTATAATGGTTATGGTCTGGATATTCGGGGACTAGTTAACCTACGGGTTATTAGTCTGGGTACTTATATACGTCTCATGATAGGTCACCGCTATTTGGGGCTATCATAGCTTGTTGATTTAACTGTTTTCGAGTAACGTAACCTAAGGTGAGTGTCACAACCCCGCTTTTAGTGTTTTACTTCCGGGGGAGAAACATGCTTCATACTTACAATTAAAGGTCATGTTATACTATGGTTATGGATGTTTACTATACGGGCGTTTCATCAGGGAGTCCCAAGGGGAAACTATGACGATGTGGGTAGACATAATGTGAATAGATCTATTGAGACTGACAAACCCCACTCGTCGGTTGGAAGCCGGCGGGTGCATATTGTCTCCACTTCCGGAATCACCAATAATGACGGTGGCTCCTTTATTCTGGGCAAAAACAGGAGTTACATGTTAGTAATGGTTTCCCACTCGTAGTAGTAAAACTACTTAACGTCTAGGTAACGTTGTGATAACATAGTATTAACGGAAATGATCTTTTCAAACTTATGGAAACTCTTTTATAAAACCTGTGAACTCACCAGCATTATATGTTGACATTTTTTTGGCATGCTTTCTCAGGTCGCTAAGGTAGCAGTTAATGGACTAGGTGCACGGAGTCTGGCACGGCGTCTAGGGTTCTAGTGCATGTTAAATAATGTTTTCAAACTACGTTACGTCTTTTGGTTGTAAACAAGAAGTTCTTCCGCTGTTGGTTTATGGTTAAAAACTTAATGTTTTGGTTTTCATCATTTTCATTTAGTGTTGTTTATTGTGATCGTTGACTTGGATCCTGGTATGTCACGCGCCTCGCGGTAAAACCCCGCAAGTGGAATTTTAGGGTGTGGCAGATTGGTATCAGAGCCAATGGTTATAGTAAACTAGGATTGCATGTAGAGTCTAGTGTATAGCTGAGTCATACACACTAGACGGCCACATATGGTCGAGTCTTAACATGTGAGTAACATAATAAATTCGTCGCGGTGTCAGTGTCATCATCTTTTGTGCTGCATCATCTGTTTACTCTTCTATCGTTCTATTCCTTAACTTATCCTTTTCGAGATTCGACGACGAGCAACACATTATTGAACTTTCTTGGCGATGGTGTACATTGGGGTAGCTTCGGCATATCCTTGAGATCTGTCCAGGATTCGGACATCTCCCTTCTATGCCCCAATAGACACGCTCGTCCTTACGCACATTATCTTACACTTATACTAGTAGTAATGCGCTTTTTGGGTGTTAGTACTCGGTGACTTGAACTTCAAGCTTAAAGTACATCTGGAGGATCATGTAGAACAGTTTATCATGTCGGGTGCACACGAAATCATAAACTGGAATGCATGAAAATCCAAGTGGACCTTGTGTTTGGACGGATGGACCCGAATTAGACCTGGATCAATTTCTTGTGATTCCTAGTGGGTTACACCATGGGTGAGCCTAAATCTTTTGTTCACTATTTTGGCAGAAGATGTCAGGAGCTCGTAGCGGTCGCAGGGGTGGCCGTGCCGGCGGCCATGGTGGTGGTGGTGGTGGTGGCGGTCGCGGTAACATTAACATGACCCAGGAGGAATTGAAAAACCTGTTGCAACAGCAGGTGAATGTGGCCTTGGCTGCATTCCAAGCTGCACATAATGCTTTGGGTGGTAAGTTGATTGCTACCCACTCTATCTTGTTCTTGGGTATTGTATTCTTCTCTTTGTTGTTTATCTGTGTGTTTTGCCCCAGGTGGTGCTGTCAATTCACCCCCACCTCAGTGCTCCTACAAGAAGTTCATGGACTGTAAGCCCCACAATTTCGGTGGGACTGAAGGGGCGGTGGGACTGCTCTGGTGGTTGGAAAAGGTTGAATCTTTGTTCTCTATGTGCAATTGCCCGGCGGGTGACCGCGTAAATTATGCTTCAGCGACCTTTGAAGGTCCTGCACTGACTTGGTGGAACTCCACCACCTAGAATTTGGGTATCGGGGAAGCCCACTATATGCCTTGGGCGGAATTTGTGCAGCTTTTGAAGGGTGAGTATTGTTCGCGGGATGAAATTCAGAAGCTCCAGCACGAGGTCTGGAATCACAAAATGGTGGGGTCTAAAATTGAGGAGTACACGGCTAGGCATAATGAGCTGGCGGTGTTGTGCCCGGACTTTCCCACGCCGGAGTATAGGAGGACCGAACATTACATTTCTAGGTTGGTGCCGGAGGTTACAGGGTTGGTGGCTGCGGGTAATCTCAAGGTGTATTCTGAGGTTACTCGGTCGGCTCACAGGCTGACAAATATGAAGGTGGCAGAAGGAGTCGCGCCTCCTTGAGGCTCTGTTGTGAAGGCTCCAGAAAACAACAAGAGAAAGTGGGAAGGCATGGGAAAAGGCTCGATTTCAGCTCATTCTCATCCAGTAAAGAAGTCTGATGCAGGGGGATCATCATCTGAACAGAAACCGTGGTTTATTTTGGGAAACTGCCGAAGTGCAATCGGTGTGGGTTTCATCATACTGGTCCCTGTGATAAGAACCGTTTCCATCGGTGCCATAAAGTTGGGCACCAAGTCAAAGATTGTAGGGTCAATCTTCAGGATAATCAGAATCAGTCTGCTACACCTGTTCCCGCTCCACAAGCTACTACCCCTCAGGGGAACAAGGGAAAGCAGGGATGTAACATTTGTGGTGAATTTGGACACTTTAAACGTGATTGCCCCAAGTTGAAGCAAGGCAAAGTTGGGAAGAACGGGTCGGGTAACGGGAACAACGGGGGTGGAGGCAAGAATGCTCGTGCCTTCGTGATTGGTTCGAGCGAGGCCCTGCAGGACCCTAACACTGTTACCAGTACGTTTCTCCTTGATGATCGCTATGCTTCGGTTTTATTTGATTCTGGTGCTGATAAGAGTTTTATATCTCTTGGGTTTAGTCAATTGCTGGATAGGGTACCTACACCTTTAGAGGCTAAGTACTTGATAGAATTGGCTGATGGTAAGAAAGTCGAAGTGACGCATATCCTTAGGGAGTGTCGCCTCGAGTTGTCGGGCTTGTCTTTCCCTATTGACCTTATGCCGGTGTCCTTGGGTAGTTTCGATGTCATCGTGGGTATGGATTGGTTATCCTTGTATCGTGCTGAGATTGTCTATTTTGATAAAGTCATTCGACTCCCTCTCCTGGATGGAGAAATTCTTTTGGTGCATGGTGAGAAGAGCGGTGCCCCTTTGAGTATCATTTCGTGTATGAAAGCCTATAAGTATCTACGAAAAGGGTATTCTGCTATCCAGGCCCTCGTTTCGGTTTCATCAGAGGAAGAGAAGAAGATTGAAGATATCCCTGTTGTCTGTGACTTTCCCGATGTATTTCCTGAAGATTTACCTGGCCTTCCACCTTATCGTCAGGTTGAGTTCGGTATTGAACTTGCACTAGGTGCAGCCCCTATCGCACGAGCCCCATATCGTCTTGCACCTCCCAAGATGCCAGAGTTGTCCAACTAGTTATATGAGTTATTGGATAAAGGTTTCATTCGACCTAGTTCATCCCCGTGGGGAGCCCCTATCCTCTTTGTTAAGAAGAAAGATGGAAGCCTACGTATGTGCATCGACTACCGTGAATTGAACAAGGTTGCCGTCAATAATCGCTATCCTCTCCCTCTCCCTCGTATTGATGATTTGTTTGATCAGCTTCAGGGTTCTAGTTTCTATTCGAAGATCGGCTTGAGATCGGGGTACCATCAGTTGAGAGTCTAGGAAGCCGATATTCCGAAGACCGCTTTTCGAACTCGTTACGGCCATTTTGAATTCTTGGCCATGCCTTTTGGTCTCGCCAAGATAGAAGCTATCAAAGACTGGGAAGCACCGAATACGCCATCTGAGGTGCGGCAATTCCTGGGTCTTGCAGGTTACTATCGTTGTTTTATCGAGGGATTTTCGAATATCGCTCAACCCCTCACGTCACTTACCCTGAAGGACAAGAAGTTCGACTGGGGCGATTCGCAAGAGTCAGCCTTTCAGATGCTGAAGGCTAAGCTTTGTTCTGCTCTTATTCTATCCCTGCCTGAGGGCACGGAAGATTTCGTGGTTTATTGTGATGCATCTATTCGGGGTCTCGGTTGTGTGTTGATGCAACGCGAGAAGGTCATTGCTTATGCTTCTCATCAGCTTAAGGTTCAGGAGAAAAACTACACCACCCACGATCTGGAATTGGGTGCTATTTTCTTTGCTCTGAAGATCTGGAGGTATTACTTGTACGGTACAAAGTACACCATTTATACCGATCACAAGAGCCTCCAGCACATCTTTGATCAAAAGGAGTTGAACATGCGATAGCGTCGCTGGGTCGAGCTTCTTAATGATTATGAGTTTGCTATAAAATATCATCATGGCAAGGCGAATGTGGTAGCAGACGCCTTGAGTAGAAAGGAATCCGCTAAGCCTCGTCGTGTTCGAGCTCTGCAGCTCACCATCCATTCTAGTCTGCCTGACCAAATCCGTTCTGCATAGCAAGAAGCTTTGAGGGAGGAAAACCTTAAAGCTGAAACCATGCGCGGTGCCGATAGGCACCTTGAGCTCAGGTCCGGCGGCCTGCATTATTTTGCTAAACGTGTTTGGGTCCCTTTATTCGGAGGTTTGCGGGAACTCGTTCTTGATGAAGCTCACAAATCTCGGTATTTTATTCACCCTGGCTTCGATAAGATGTATCAAGAATTGAAGATACTTTATTGGTGGCCGAACATGAAGGCGGATGTAGCTTCGTATGTAAGCAAGTGTTTGACCTGTGCTAAGGTCAAGGTTGAATATCAAAAGCCGTCCGACCTTCTACAACAACCTGAAATTCCCGAATGGAAGTGGGAACGGATCACGATGGACTTTGTAACCAAACTTCCGAGGTCGCCCAGTGGTTGTGACATGATTTGGGTGATCGTCGATAAGTTGACAAAGTCTGCGAACTTCCTCCCTATCAAGGAGACCGATGGCCTTGAGCGGTTGGCTCGTTTATACCTTAAGGAAGTGGTTTCGCAGCACGGGGTGCCTGTTTCTATTATCTCTTATTGTGATTCTTGTTTCGCCTTGAATTTCTGGAAATCCTTGCATAAGGCCTTGGGAACTCAGTTAGATATGAGCACAGCCTATCATCCTCAGACTGACGGTCAAAGTGAGCGGACGATTCAAACGTTAGAAGACATGCTTCGGGCATATGTGATCGATTTTGGCAAGGGTTGGGGGAGTCATCTACCGTTGGTGGAATTTTCTTACAACAATAGCTTCCACTCTAGCATTAAGGCAGCTTTGTTCGAGGCTCTTTACGGACGGAAATGCCGATCCCCTCTTTGTTGGGCCGAGGTGGGTAAGAGTCAACTCACCGGCACGGAACTTGTGTACGAGACCTCCGAAAAGATCGTACAAATTCGTAACCGCATGGCAGCAGCTCGGGATCGTCAAAAGAGCTATGATGATCCTCGTCGTAAACCTTTAGAGTTCCAGGTTAGCGTCAGGGTTTAATGAAAGTATCTCCATGGAAGGGCGTTATACGTTTTTAGAAGCGTGGCAAGTTGAATCCTCGGTACGTAGGACCGTTCGCAATTCTGGAACGGATTGGACCGGTGGCATACAGGCTTGACCTGCCAGCTGAGCTCAGTAATGTTCATAATGTCTTCCACGTTTTTAACCTTAAGAAGTGTCTGGCGGATGAATCTTTGGTTGTTCCTCTCGAAGAGATCAAGGTGGATGACCGTCTGCGTATTGTGGAGTAACTAGTTGAAATTCTTGATTATAAGATTCTTAGCCTTCGTAGGAGTAAAATCCACATTGTTAAAGTCCGTTGGAATTCAAATCGTGGACCGGAGTTCACGAGGGAACGGGAGGATCAGATGAAAGCTAAGTATCCTCATCTATTTCGTAAGCGCGCGTTCGAATCAAGATATGTCTATACTGAAGCTTAAGGTGCATATTTCTTTTGCTGTAGTCTTTCCCACCTCCTTTGATAGTGTCTCATACTGTTCTTGATGCACAGGTTTTCGACGTTGTGCACCAGGAACAGATGAGGATGGTACAGTTGGCTTCTTCACAGGGGGTTTGGGAATAGGAGGCCTGGCAGTGGAAGGCCCTGGTTGATCCTCCCCTCCAAACATAGATTCCCAAATTTCTTCATTCTCTACATCCTCTTCAGTCATAACACGTGGCCTTTCAGACTCAGGTAACTGCTCTCTTCTTCTCTTTCTTTCTGCCCTTGCCAGTTCAGCACTTTGTCTGGCAGCTTCAGCAAGCTCAAGTTCCTCTGGTGTCAGTGATTCTCTCCCTTGTTGCAACAAACCAGTCGGCCTATTTCTTTTTGTTGGCCTTGGAGGAACGGGTTCAGATGCTACTCTCTTGCCTATGGTTCTTTCTCTGGCAATTTCTTCAGCAGTTGGCTGAGGTTCTGAAGTAGCAGGTTCAGAAGATTCGGGTGCGGTTGTGGGTGGCTGTCGAGCTTCTGCAGCAGCCTGTTTTCTTTTCTTGATTTGGTTGTACAGCTTCATGATGACGGGATATCGTTGAGCAGCATACATGCTTTCAAGCAGGGGTTCCCAGTCTGGTGTGTTGCACTCAGTGAAGAATCGTGCACCTTTGGCGAAATTGTATTTATCACCAAGGGGCAGATCCTCATGTTGTGCGTTGATCATCATTTGAACGAATCTAGGATACATCGCCCATTTGTCTTTTCCAGCTTCAGCATTCTTCACCATGTAATCAAACACCATTCCAGACAGATTGAATGGTTCATTCTTGCAAATCTTTATCATGGCGGTTGCCCAGTCAGGGCTGAGTGCGTTGTAGCCACCTTTCCTGTGACATAGAGACATAAAAAACACGTGACTGATGAGCTTCCAATCTCTTGTCAGCTGGCTCTTCTTAATATCACCCCTCTTGTCAAAATCTCCCTTGTATCCAAAACTCTTGAATTCTTGGTGAATTTCGGCTTTTGGAAGAGATCTAACAGTTGCTTGCCGATCTTGGAATCTCAGAACATTCCGAACAGTATCTTCTGTGATGACCACTGCCTTGTTTCTCACTGTAGCTTTGATTCTCTTGACACGTGCCACGACCTCTACTTTAGCAGACCTCCAGAAGTCTTCAATGTGCGAGCTGTAAACTTGTACATTCTGCTCGACAGCATATCCAATTCTGCTTCTTCTGATCTAAGTAACAACATCTCGAAACTTTGTGTCATTAGTCTCAAGATTCATTGGTTGGTTGTGCATTCCTCTTGGATCCCAGTCAAGAGCCATCTATGTGGGTCACATGCACGAAAAGTAAGTTAGAACTTTTGATTTTGAGTTGACGACTGACATACTTCTTCATTGACTTTGACGGACAACGTACGTAGACTAGGTTTATTTTATTTGGTTTCATGTGTGTGATTCCTTTTATGGATTAGATTTATCAGTGTACACGGTATTTTTGTCTTTCATTTTAGTGATCATTTAAGTCCAGTTTTAGTTTACGAGTGAGTGAGTCAGATTACGTAGTCCGGTCAATTGTCAAGATTGGTCAAGTCAATAGTCCTGATTTGTTTCACTGATAAGTTCACAGATTCCTTAAGTACGCAGCCCGAGTCAGGAATTTTCAGCTAAGTGCTCAGTCAAGTGCGCACCCAAGTACTCAACCTTGACTGAGCACTTGGGTTGGTACGCATTCCATTGATCTGTTGAACACAAGATTACAAGTACGCAGCCTTTGACTCGGGCATGGTAACAGCTTAGCAAGAATGGTCAAGTCTGCGTACTAGTCAAGTACGCAGACACTTAAACCTTCGTTTAAGATTTTAAGTGCGCAACCAAGTGCGCAGTCACTTTAGGGTTTCTCAAGCTTGTATCATATGATGCAAGTACGCATTCTATGATACAAGTGCGCAGTTCTTCAAGGAATAAGTGCGCATTTCCAGAAAAACCCCAAATCTTCAACGGTGATTCCTCAGATTTCAACTTTAAACCCTGTGAATCATGACGAAAACATGTTAGAATCTTGACTACCTTAAACAAATACACAAACAGGTAATAGAAGACAGAAGATGGATCAACAGGTGGTGGTGTTACGGTGGCTTAATGGTGGTTTTGATGGTGGTTTAAGAGACGATGAAGACGGTGGTTAAAAAAAAAATTTAGGGTTTCAATTTAAGTTAAAAGTAAAAAGGAAGGATTTACTGTGGTATTTATAGTATAAGAGATTGGGCTGCGCACTTGAATTAAGTGCGCAGGCCCAAAAGGCCTAATAAGTACGCAGGCCCATAACTTAGAAATTAAGCTTTAATCAAAGATCTGGGTTTGGAGATCAACCGTTTCTCACCTTTTGCATCAAGATCACACTATCCATACCTGCCAGATCACATTTCAACTTTCCTTTGGATAACTGCAGCTTAAGAAAAACTGTCGGTATATTTGTCCACTTAAATCCATGCCTCTCGTCTTTCAACATACTTTGTGTGATGAGCTTTATCATGTTTTGGTAATATTGACGAAAGGTTAATGGACCCCACTTGTGCTAGGTGTAAGCCTACCAATCCTCAAGGTTTATTGAGATATAATGATGAGAGCTTCAGGTCTATGTTTCCATAAGCAGAGAAGATGATCATTATGTCAATCAGATGATGAGAGCTTCAGGTCTATGTTCCCATAAGCAGAGAAGATGTTCATCTGATTGCTTTTTGAGCTATCTATATGTTTGCACATCACTAACATTGCGTGTCTTTTGTTGCTCATTTGATTTGATAGCCCCGCTTTGGTAGCTTGCACTCTTAGGTGTCTTTTGATTGCTTATGCACAAAATTTTCTGTGTCTTTTGATCTCTCAACCTGTGTATGACCGGACTCAGCTTGTGCAGACCTAAAACACAGTGGGAATCCAGCTTTTCGTGTAGATTTTTTCAGTTTGTCACCTTTAGCAGTTTACTCGATTCCAGGCTGCATCTACCGACATGTCGTTGCTTGAAGCCGCAACGTCCTCTGGGTCCTATTCACATGCTGACAAATATGATTAGTCCCTATCATTTCTTGATTGTTTGAAAAAAGTTTTAAATTTGCAGTTAGGGATCTACCGGTTTATTTCTCCCCCAAAAATCTTTATTTTATTTTAAACAAAAGATTTTTCTATAATTTATACACAAGTTTTTTTTTTTTTAATCATTCAAAGTTGATCATTTCTAACCATGTTACCAACTGACGAAAACGGGTTTTGTCGAAAGCTTTTGTAAAGATATCTGCCTTTTGATCAGCAGTATCTATAGGCAACACCTGTATGTACCCTTTGTTGTGCGCATCGCGAATTGAATGAATCCGAATTTCAATATGTTTGGTTTTAGAATGATCAATTGGATTCTTCACGATGTCACGACAAGCATCATTGTCAATGTAGATAGGGGTTCTCATGATGTTCAAACCGTAATCCAACAGCTGATTTTGAATCCACAACACTTGACAGCAACAACTGGATGCGGCTGTGTATTCGGCATGAGCGGTGGATATAGACACCGTTGTCTGCTTCTTGCTCTGCCAAGACACGAGCCTGTTTCCCAGAAATTGACAGCCACCAGAGACAGACTTTCGGTCAATCCTGCAACCTGCATGATCACTATCAGAGTACGCAATTAGGTCAAAATTGTCACTCTTAGGATACCATAAACCTAGTTTTGGTGTTCCTTTGAGGTAGCGGAAGATTCTTTTTACTGCAGTTTCATGAGATTGCTTTGGATTTGACTAAAAGCGAGCACAGCATCCAACTGCCCACATGATGTCCGGTCTGCTGGCTGTGAGATACATCAAGGATCCAATCATAGAACGGTAAGTGTGAGGGTTCACAGAAGGGCCTTGAAGATCTGGTACAAGCGTTGTTTGAGCTGCAAAAGGAGTGTTGGACGGCTTGCAGTCCGACAGGTTGTACTTTGCCAGAATGTCTCTTGTATACTTTGCTTGATGAATGAGAATGCCGTCTTCTTTCTGTTGGACTTCGAGACCTAAGAAAAATGACAATTCTCCCATCATGCTCATTTCAAATTGAGACTTCATAATGCTTTCAAATTCCCTGCATAAATTTTCGTCAGTTGAACCAAAGATAATATCATCAACATATATCTGAACAAGGATAGAATGTTTGTTGACTTCTTTAGTGAACAGGGTCATGTCGATCTTCCCTCTTGTGTATCCATTTTGTAACAGATATGAGGACAAGGTCTCATACCAAGCTCTAGGAGCTTGATGGAGACCGTAGAGAGCCTTATCCAACTTGTAGTATCTGTTTGGATGATGAGGGTCTTCGAATCCTGGCGGTTGACACACATAGACTTCTTCCTTGATCTTCCCGTATAAGAAAGCACTCTTAACATCCATCTGAAAAACTTTAAAATTTCGATATGAAACATATGCCAAGAAAATGCGAATGGCTTCAAGTCGAGCGACCGGTGCGAAGACTTCCTCATAATCAATCCCCTCCTGCTGACGAAACCCTTGAACCACCAGACGAGCTTTGTTCTTGATTACCACGCCACGTTCATCCATTTTGTTGCGAAAAACCCATCTCGTCCCAATAGGATATTTTCCTTCAGGCAGATCCACGAGCTCCCACACTTTGAGTTTTCTGAACTGAAATAGTTCTTCCTGCATGGCCTCTACCCAGCTTGCATCTCTAACTGCATCTTCAATGCTGAAAGGTACTGTTTGAGATAAGAATGCTGAGAGAGCGGTGTTGAGCTTGTCTGTCTGATTTCTTGTAAGAACACACTCACTGATTGGTCCAATGACATTTTCAATTGGATGATTCTTAGAAGATTTGAATCCCATATTCTCTTCTTCTTGCACTTGTGGAGGAACGTTCGAAAGATGATCTCCAGGTGCAGAAGAGCTGGATGGTTCATCTACAGACTGCTGATTTGATTGTGTTCCTTCAGCATTTGACGTGCTTTCAGGAATGTTAGAGGTTTCAGCAGCTGTATCACCATTACTGAGTTGAGGAGGAACAATTGGATCAGCAACAAAAGGAGAAAAGCGGGTGGTGAATGGTGCAACTTCGTCGTCAGAAGAGTAGAGAATATTCCCAAAGGGAGATGAACTTGTAGCTTGATTTTCAGGAGCTTGATCTGCAGGAACTTGCTGTTCAGGTATGACAAAGTGATTGAACACAACATCCACGTCAAAGAACCAGTCAGGACCGGTTCCAACATTAGTAGAGTTGGATTCTTGCCAGTCAACATAAAAAGATTCCAGAACCATCTTGGTACGTTTGTTGTGTACTTGATAAGCCTTTTGACTAGAAGAGTATCCAACGAAGAAACATTCGTCTCCAACAGCATCAAACTTCATGATATTCTCAAAGTTGTTCAGAAGAGTGCAGGAACATCCAAACGGCCTGAAATAATCAATGAGAGGTTTTCTTTTGAAAAGCAATTCATAAGCTGTTTTCCCACGAGGCTTGACAATCAAGACCCTGTTAAGAACATAACAGGCGGTATTCACAGCTTCTGCCCAGAAGATGATCGGTAACTTAGAGTCGATGAGCATGGTTCTGGCAGCTTCAATGAGTGTACGATTCTTCCTTTCAGCCCCTCCATTTTGCTGAGGAGTCCTTGTAGCACTGTATTGAAGATGAATCCCTTTTCCGCTGCAAAACATCACAAAGCTTTGGTTCTTGAATTCTGTTCCATGATCACTTCTGATTGACTTTACTTTCAATTTGATTATGTTCTCGATCAGGGGAACGAACAGCATCAAAGTCTCAGCAGCCTCACTCTTGAACTCCAAGAAGTACACCCACGTGAAGCGAGAGAAATCATCTGTAATCACCAAACAGTAAGACTTTTTACCCAGGCTTTTTATACTGATTGGACCGAAGAGATCCATATGTAATAATTGAAGTGGAGAGTCAATTGAGTTCACTGTTTTGGACTTATGCGATTTCTTGTGTTGTTTACCTTTTGCACATGCTAAACATTTTTCAGAAAAAGGAAATTCCTTAGAAGGAAGACCTCTGACTAGATTTAGTTTAGAAAGTTCGTTTATACTTTTAAAATTCACATGACCTAATCGCCTATGCCATAACAGTGACTCTGACTCAGATGCCTTCGACAGTAAGCAAGTCATTGGCTGTTCAGACTTGGCATCTCTCATGTTTATCACATATGTGTTATTCTGTCTGGGGGCTTTCAACATGATCATGTCGGTGGGTGGTTTAAATCCCGGCTTCAGGAAGATGCATTCCATGTCGTTGAACAACACTGAGATTCCTTTGTCACAGACTTGTGATACACTCAACAGATTGTAACACAGCTCTGGAACATAGTTGACGTCCTCAAGTGTTAGTGCGTCAGAGACTACATCTCCTATGCCAACGATCTTTCCACCCTTTTCATTTCCAGCGAACGCTACAAACTCTCCATCAATGAACCGATAGTTCTTGAGGAGTTCTTTCAGTCCAGTCATGTGTCTTGAAGCGCCGCTGTCGACATGCCATAGATATCTCATAAGAGCTATCAGCCATTTCTGTAATTTATTCTGCAAAAACAAAATAAAAGAGAAGCAAAGATAAACAAAAGAAAATCTATGTACAGTGACGACTCTGCCCTTTAATTAAGTGACTTTGGGAATCCAAGTCTGTTTAATCTTTGATCTGTCATGATTTTCTCCCAAAATCGACTCTTGTTTCTTCCAGATTTGTGTATTTTTAACAAAACTTTTTACGGTTTCTTGAAGATTTTTTATTTGATCTGTAAAAGAGTTTTGTGTTTTGACATCTTTCTGTGGTTTAGGTTTTATATGACAGTTTTTGACCACGTGACCCTCTTTTCCACATCTGAAGCATTTTGAATGCTTAGGCTTGATCTTAGGAGAAGATCTGGATGATGATGGTTGTGATGTTCTTTTCTCGAGCTTGTCTGATCTGGAGCTTTCGCTTGAACTTGATTCTTCCTTGTTGCTGCTTGATTCTTCATTGATGTCGATGTTATGTAGGCTGGTGTTGCTCTCTGTATCACTTAGTGATTCTTCAGAACTTGAGGTACCTGTTTCACTTTGTGATTCTTCAGAACCTGATACATCTGTGGATGAGGGGATAAATTCTGGGATTTCCTCAGTGAGAAATTTCCCAAACCTGTTACGCTTAAGTTCTGGCACAAACACAGATGGTTTGAGCGTATGATTTGCATCAGAGAATGCAGCATTAAGATCAACACACACAGGCATAACATTTTCAACACAAACATTAGAACGTTTGATAGGAGGCTTCCTATCATCGGGAGCCACAGCCCCTTTTAAATCAAGTTTAGAAATACAGTCATCCGTCCTAGTTAAACTATTACAATCATCCACCCTAGGCAAACTATTACAGTCATCCGATTTAGTTAAAGTTTTACAGTCATCCAAAATAGAATTGTTTTTTGACTTTTCATTGTTCCAGATAAACTAATTCACTGTTGAGTAATTGGCACCTGGATGTCCTAACCCCACTGTCTGCCCACCACAACTTTCATCATCTTCCACATGAGCCTGTTGGGTCACATCTGCATCGCTTTTACTTATGTTAGCATTTGACTCAGACTCATCACATTTGTTTTTAAAAAGATCATTTTTAGGATGAGGTGATGGAATGGGTATGTATTCACTTCGGCTCAAAGGTAAGAATAGTGATCTTTCGATTCCATTCTTATCCTTATACCCTATTCCATCCTTTACGAATGATTGTCTTGCACAATCGACTATATCAGTATGAGCCTGTTTGCTCACATTCCATTTCTCAACAACGATTTGAAGACGAGTTGTTTCATTTCTAGATTTCTCTAATTTTGAGGTTAAATCATTTATTAGAAAATCTTTCTTAAGTACAAATTATTTTAAAGTTTGCATTTCAGCTAGAGTTGCATTTAACTTTCGCTGATATGCCCACTCATTTTCTTTCATTTCAGAATTGATTTTACGAATATCATCCATTTCTCTTAAAACTCGTCTGTTGTGTGACAAACAGTAAGCAACAGCTGTAACACACCTAGGTGAGCACAGCTTAGATTTTATTTCGAGAGGAATATTTACCATGTCTCTCTCCTCAGCTTTCTTGGAAGAACTCTTCACCTCTTCAGCAACTTTCTCTGATGAAGTCTTCTCAGCTATCAAGGCCTCCTCCTTAGTCTGATCATTCACTTTCTCATCAACCAGCACACTCTTCAGTCCAGCATTCTTCTGCATCTCACCCTTCAGTACCTCAGCAGATGACCCTTCAAGAGAATTCACACCATTTGAGGATTTGGTGCAAATTGTGGCCATCAGGGCTTTGTTGACTTCAACTTCTGCAGCAGCTGCCTCTTCTCCCCAATCGAAATCCTCAACAACCAAGGCCTTCTGTGGTTCCTTATCATTTCCTTCATTTCCGTCAGTTATGGCCACCAACCTCTTAGCAGGCTTGATTTCGGCTTGGTTCAAAGTGGGGCATTCATATTTGAAATGCCCGAGGACCTTGCAGTTGTAACATCTGATCTTCGACTTGTCAAACCCAGCCTTTCCTATTCCCACTCTTCTACCGGTTCTGTCTTGAAAACGTTTGACTCGAAGAGTGATCATTGCCATCTGCCATTTGAGATCCATTTCTTCCATATCATCTGGGTCCACTTGGTACATATCCTCTGGGGACATCATCTCATTCTTAATCTCTCCAGTCTTTAGTGCCTCAAAACTTCTCATAAAGGTGTTGAAGAGTTCCACATGTTCGGTGGCCAGCTTGGCAACCTGTGGAGTCAGTGTCTTCGCTGCCTTTTCAGAGTACATTGGTGCTTTGCCTGAACTTGAACTACCACCCCCCATTGAGTCCACATATGGATGTAGTGAACTTGAACTCATCTCACCAATTGGTGTCATCAATGCCAGATTCTTCATTGTACTGTTGGGAGTCACCTTCGGGACAGTCTGATTCATTTCTCTCTTTGTGATATCCATTTCAAATGATTTCAGCGTGTTTATAAGATCGGCCAGAGTGGACTGAGCATCCAAGTAATCTTTCTTAATCAGCATACATTGAACACTCCATTCCTTTGGAAGAGAGTCGAGTAGTTTCTTGATGGAATTACGGTTGTTCACAGGAATACCAGCTTTCTTCATCTTAGTCAACAGATTCATGAACCTGTCAATGTGTGACGACAGACTTTCACCACGGACGCTTCCAAACATGTCATATTCTTTCTGAATCATGTCCTGCTTGTTCTGTCTCATCTCAGCGTTTCCTTCATAATATTCACTCAAAGCAAACCACAGATCATGCGCCGATCCGTACTCTTCAAACATATTGTATACATCGTTTGACAGAGCCATGGTGAGAGCACCATAGGCTTTGTGATCTCGCTGCATCAATTGTTTGTCGAGATCTGTGTATGTAGTGGGATCAGTGTTAAACACTTCTCCTGCATCAGTGGTCCTTGTGGGAATGTGAGGTCCAAGTTGCATTGAGTTCCATTGAGTGTGATCGTTGACGAAATAGAAAGCTTTCATTCTGTTTTTCCAGGTACCATAGTCTTCAGCACCCATCAACTTGGGAATACGGGTTATTGTGCCAGTTTCCAGTTCAGCTTGGGTTATGGGATTAACTTGGAATGAGTTGTTACCAGCCATTGATTTAGATTGATTTTAGATTGATTTTAGAATTTTGATTAATTAGTTCAACAAGTTACAGGCCAAAGTCCTTGAAATTTTATAATCAGTCCACAAGTTCGCAGATAAGTGCGCAGCAACAAGTACGCAATCACTCTGAGCAGCAACCTGAAGCAGTAATTAAACAGAAGTGATAAGTTGTTGATCTCCTGATAAGTGCGCAGTCCCTGAAGCACACACACTGGCTTAAGTGCGCAGGTCAGCCAAGGCAGAGCAGCACAAGTGCTCAGTCTTTAACTGATCAGCCTGTGTACTAGTCAAAGTACACAGACACTTAAACTCTCGTTTAAGATTTTAGTGCGCAGAAACCCTAGCCAAGTGCTCAAAAACTGCACTTTCCAGCAAGTACGCACCCTAACTAGTAGTTTCTGATAGGTGCGCAGAAACCCTAGTTGTGGTACCAGGAGAGAGAAAGCTGTAAAGCCTTGTGAAAATTTAAGTGCTCAACACAGACACAAGTGCGCACAATTTTGAAATAAGTGCGCAGATGTTCCTGAGATAAGTGCACACCCTGAAATGTCAAGTATGCAACTTATGAGCTAAGTACTCAGCACATGAAACAAGTACTCAGAAATAAGAAACAAGTACTCAGAAATAAGAAACAAGTACTCAGTTTATGAACCAAGTACGCAGATTAAGTGCGCAAAAACGGCTGAAAACACTCAAATCATATCAGAAACATATCCAGGAGGTTTTCAATCAATCTGAAGTTCTTGAATGATGTTTCTACTGAAAATAACAATCTTTAAACACCTTAGAAACACCTTATCCACGAGATTTTGAAGCAAAACTAAAGAAAATACTCAAAGTTTTGATAAACACTAAAACTTATAAAAATCTTGATAGTAAGAACTAACAAGAGAGGGTTTTGATATCTTCAGATAGATACAATCTAGAGCACAGAGGCTCTGATACCAAATTGTAGTCCCAAAATACTAGATCTTTAAGTGCACAAGATTGTTATCACCTAGAAACACCTATTTATTAGGTGATTTAGGTGATTAATCTATACAAAAAAAGAAGCTAGATGAAGATAATAAACACCGACACACAAGATGAATAATGCAAGATTTCCATTACTGATTGAACATTACAAAACCATGGATAAACACTAAGTACGCAGCTATCTTGTGCTATCAAAGACAAATAACCAAAAACCCTAAACCCTAGCTGCTGGAATGATGTTCTATTTATAGCCAGACTGATGGGCCTGCGCACTTAAGCTAAGTGCGCAGAGCCCGTCCTTTAAGTACGCAGCCATCTTGTGCTATCAAAGACAAATAACCAAAAACCCTAAACCCTAGCTGCTGGAATGATGTTCTATTTATAGCCAGACTGATGGGCCTGCGCACTTAAGCTAAGTGCGCAGAGCCCGTCCTTTAAGTACGCAGCCTAGGGTTTTGGTGATACAACTATACTATAATTACATAAAAGACCCTCCAACTATTACAAACCACCAAACGTACTCAAACCTGGTAACTGTGGTCTCAATCTAACCCAACAATTATATGTTATAAACATTAGCCCGTGTAGAACTTATGCACGTGATAACGTCGGGGGATAATTCTGTATTATTATTCTTTAATACTTTTATATTCTTGTATAAAATATAAGTTGGTTTATCATTGTTATTCGGTTTAAGATTGTCGGGTAAATATTATCGTCCCACACGTTTCACGTATATAATAATAATAATAATAATAATACCATAATAGTAATATATATATATATATATATATATCTAACCTCTCATGTACTGTACGTCCAACGAATTCAACTTCTAAACAAAAGAGTAGGAATCGGAGACGACGGACCGAGAGCTGGGAAAACCGGTGCTGCTTATCGGATACGGGACGGGTTCAAACCCGAGTTTCATATGAGTACCGAGTCAACGAGATTCTGAGTCAACTGGTTCTTGCTTCTTATTAACATGTAAAGGGATGGTAACCGAAGAGGATGCGACCGATTAAAGGGCTCGAACCAGTGGGTTGTTGCAGGGTTACCGGAGACAGAAACGGACGACCAGATATGGAGATCTGGTTATGTTTGTTTGTTATGGGTCCATGGTTATGTAACCGGTCGAAGAGAGACTCGAAGTGGTTTCGGGTTGTGAGTTACCGGTTGTGGGGTTTGTTATTGGAGCCGTGGTCGGAGACGGGTATTCGGTGGAGATGTAAGTTAAGTGACAGAGGGTGGTTGGAACTTGGTGAGGTTGTCGGAGGAGAACTCAGCCGGAGAAGGAGACCGGAAGGCGGTTATCTCCGGTTGTCTTCCGCATCCCTCACTTTCTCTCTTTCTTTCTTATATCTCTTTCCTTTCTATCTTTCTCTCCTCTCACGATTTATATACAAGAAGTGAAGTAGTGCAGCCCTCTTTCGTTCAATATATATATGTGGGTATTTTTATGAATGTGATGTGCACTTATGTGTATATATTTACGAATGTAGTGCCTCCCCGAAAATGTGCAGTGAGTATTTGTAATATCTATGTGCATGAATGGTAATGATTAGATGATGATGATGAAGCTAAGGTTTGGACAGGTGGTGTGTACATGCGTGAGTTATAAGCTCTCCTTCATGAGCTGTTAGAATGAAGTTTGGATAAGGATGATAGCAATGAGGTGTAGGCGTGAATAATAAGCAGAAGAAGAAGATGACTTGAAGGAGTGTATGGGTGTGTGCATGTATCATAAATTATGAGAAGATAAGTGCATGTATCAAGGAAAAAGGGGTTGTGACTTGTGACCAGATGCATCTAATTAATTAGAGCATGTGTAGTGGGGGGCTTTATATATAGAGCCCCTCTTCCTGATTGGTCCACGTGGCTGCTGAGTCAGCATGGAGAGAAAAACTGAAAAAGGGGTGTAGTGGTGGGGCTTTATATATAAAGCCCCTGAATCTGATTGGTCCACGTGGATTTTATTTTTTAATTCTTTTAACTCAAAATAATTAAAATAAAAGGTAAATAAATATAAAAAAAATTACAAATAATATTAAAAAACACACAATTAATATTAAAAAAAAGTTACAACTAAAATTAAAAAAAAATTACAAATAATCTTAAAAAACACACAACTAATATTAAAAGAAATAGTTACAAATAATATTAAAAAAAATTACACACCTCCTAAATTACTTATTTAAACATTACATATTCCTAAATTACTTAATTAAACACATAATATAATCCTAAATTACTTATTAAAACCTAAACCTCCCACTACGGAGAGTAGTTGTCCCAGTCCTCGAGTGTGTAGTACTCGGGGGATAGGGAACGTGAGCTGTCCCGTCCATCGGACCTCGCATCCGATGGGAAATAGTAGTACTCACGAGGAGGGGTTGGCATGCTCCAGAGGCGCTCCTGCTCCTCAATTTCCCTGAGGGCTTCCAAGTCCTCAGGAGTTGGGTCCCCATATTCATGGGGTGGGGTGGTCTGGTGGTGGTGGGTGGGGGTATTCTAGGGGGTGGGGGTAGGTTGGTGGTGGGGGTGGGGGGTAGGCTGGTGGTAGGGGGTGGGGATAGGTTGGTGGTGGGTGGTGGGGATAGGTTGGTGGTAGGAGGTGGGGGTAGTCTGGTGGGTGGGGATAGGTTGGTGGTAGGGGGTAGGAGGAGGAGGGGTGAAGGTTGGTGGTGCCGACAACATCAGTCGGTCCAATTGATGAGTAGCCATGGTATAATCCATGGCCCATGCCCATTCTTCATCCGTCCAGCCATCATCGACTTCAGGATGAGTTGGTGGTGTCGCAGCAGGAGGAGGAGGGGTGAAGGTTGGTGGTGCCGCAGCAGGAGGAGGAGGGGGATTTAGCCAATGTTGTGGAGGAGGAGGAGGAGGAAGAGGAGGTTGTGCAGCAGCAGGAGGAGGAGAGGATGTGAATGGTAGTCTCCGGGGACGGCCCCGTCCCCGGACCCGACGAGTGTACTGCCGGACATTAGATGGTCCGGTAGCTCCTGGTTGAAAACCGCCCATGTTATTCATTGTGTTAAGGATTTGAGGGTGAGAAAAGGTGTGACTGAGAACTGAGATGAAGTGTTGTATTTATAGGGTGAGAAATATGACCGTTTGGGGGGAAAACGTTTGAATTTCAAAATTTGAAATTCAAACGTTTGGGGGGAAAATTTGAATTTCAAACGGTTTGAACAGTAACCGTTTAAAATTCAAATGTTTGAATATAATTTTTTTATATAATCTATTTTTTTGTTAATTTTAATAAATATTATTTTTTTATATAATTTATTTTTTTTATTATTATTTTATTAAATCTAAATAATTTTCTATTTAATTTATTATTATTAATATTGTTATGTTTATTATTGTTATTATTATTATTATTATTATTAAAATAAAAAAAAAGTTGACCGGATTTTTGACCCAAGTACCACGTGTCACCACCGGATTGGAGGAAGCATTTGTGACCCGGCGTTATCTTCATAAAGCCCCCCCCCCTTTTGGCCTATAGCGCCGGGGTGTAGTGGTGGGGGGGGGGCCTATAAATTAAAAAAAAGCCCAATAACGCCCCACTACGGGCAGTCTTAGGTGGAGATATAATCAAAGAAGAAAGGGTGTGGGTTTGGGCCGGATAGTTCTATTGGGCCGAGATGTTTAACGGGCTGAAGAGGTATTGGGCCTTTACAAATGGAGTCTAATTGTTATAGGCTAATATGTTTTGGTCTTCTCTTACCGGGTGGGCTCGATATATTGGGCCGATTCCATTAGGCCGGATTAGCTTAGTTATAATATTAGATAATTAATTACTTAATGATAATTCATGTCATAATCTCGGACACATAATAACGGGATGTTACATATGTCCTCACGTGTTCAAAACACAACATAACAATATGAACTCCAAAAATCCCTACACCTATTCGAATCTCTTCAAGCTTGAGGTATTCCATCGTTTTGTTCTTTTTATTATTATTATTATTATTATTTTGGAGGATCTGAATCCTGAAACTTGCATCTAATTTAGAAAATTTGATTTATTTATTGACTTCATTTTGTATATCTTTACCCCATCATAACAAATTTATTATAATGTATAATAATATGAAATTGTATCGTCAAATATTAAAAATAATTTGGTTTCTAAACTTGAAATTATGATATTTCTTGAAACCATACCTATAATACTATATATATTATGCATTGAAATAATGATTAAAAAATATTATATAAATTTAGAAGACAGTGGAGAAATTATTGATATCCCTTAAAGTATCTTATTATTTTATTTCATTTTATTTTATTTTCATAGTTGACATAATGAATTATTCATTTTTTCAATACGTTTGGTATGTTTTCTTCTTTTATTATTTTCTTATTAAGTTATATTAGATTTTTTAACCCTGGGACCTTCCCGGGGTAATCAGCTAGTTAATTATATAATCAAAATTGATCACGTGCTTTTTTAGTCAAAATTTTCAAATGAATGGTGGAGATGCCTTCGCACACTTCGCACCTTTTGAGCCCTTTCTACAATAACCGCCCCATATATATATGTATATATATATATATATATATATATAGGATTTGGATCGTTTGAGAACCACCACTTAGAGAGAGAACCAGTGTGAACAGATGACATTTTTGTAAATATGAAGGGTGTCTACAAAGCGAGGCCCCAATTCTTGACTGGGGGGACACCAAAGGACTCTGCCCTTCCATCCCTTGGATAGATAGAGAGGGAGGGCAGAGCTTTTGGTTTTTCATATTGTCAAAGAGTTGAACAATGGTTTTTTCGTGTTGTTAAAGAGTTGAACAATGAAAATAGATGGCGAGTGCCCCCCTCCATCAAAAGATAAAAAAAAATAAAAAAAAATTATATAACCTAAATAATAAAAAAAGTAAAAACACGAAAATGATTATTTTGCATTATTAATTCGAAAAAAAATGGCTGTTGTGACATCATATGACGTCATCCCTGATGCACATGTGCATTTCGCTGTTATATATACAGAAATGCACCGTATGCACATGTGCATTTCACTATTAAATCACACTTTTGAATGAATTATCAATTACCATACTTAAATGATTATAAAATGGACGTGATACAGATATATAAGGGGTCACAAATTCTATTCAATGATCATTAAATGGACGCAAAGTGTGATATAAAATACACTCGAACTCGTCAAGTGTTTATTCATGCATATTATAACATAAATTGAAAATAAAACACGTGTATGACAACAAACATGAATAAACTTGAAACACCTCTGTATAAGACCTATAAAATAAGAAACGTGTACTGCATGCACATGTGCATTTCACTAATATTGTTAGATTTTTTTAGTGGTTTAACTTTCGGGCATACATATATGCATGCATCGTTCTTCAAATAACAAAGTTTTTATACCAAATTGTCTTTATCATACAACTACATGTAGTCTCTTCCAAACGTATTAACTCAATTAAACAAACGATAACAAAAAAAATATCCATATTACAAACCAACTATGTTAACTACCTACATACAAACTTCTAATTATCTCACACCCTCACGTTCACCAATATAACAAGACGTCAAACCAAACATACATTACACAAAATGTTATACCAAACTCCTTTGTTTGTTTGACAATTTCCTCATCCCTAACCAAAGTTGATATGGTGTAACGCGTGTTCGTTTTGAACGCCAAGTTGTTTTTTTCATAACCTTCTTTTGAGTTGACTTCATTACCACCGTTTTAACACTCTTTGATGTTTTTTTTTTTCTTTCTTGTAATTGCATCTGCACACACATTTGTCAAAAACACATTATATCATGTTCATCCATAATTATGCACATGTGCATACTCAACTATATATATTAAATATTATGCAAAACAACATACCATCATTATTCACCGTCACAATATGTTTCCGCTTCTTTGACCTCGTTTGAACCTTTCTTCTTAAATCTATATCTGCATATAGGATAATTTATGCAGTAACAAACAGTCACAAACCTTACCAAACTAACAATCTCACCATGTCCCTACTCTTCGGCCAACGAACCGGCACTTTATATCCATCAGGCAACGGAATAAAAAACCTAACCCTTTTATCTTCTCACAACACTCTCCACACCTCATTGATGCCTTATCTAACATCTCCCTTGTTTTTTCATCCGTCAACCTGAACAACGTATACTTCTTAAATTTATCATATTGTTCATGAGTTAAAATAACTAATAATTAATATTTATTAGTTAACATGAAAACTATACATATATGCACATGTGCATATATATATCTAAATGGCTTAAATAAATAATAACGACCTTTTTTTAATTTCATGATCAACGATTATGTCATCATCCTCAATCGCATCTGGCAGCTTTTTTTTACCCTTTCTCCCTCGATTATAAGACAAAAGTTACCTTCTTCGATCTTTTTTCCCATTCTTTAACTACAAAAAATAAACACATAAGAAAACCAAAATTTCAATCTTAATGCACATGTGCATTAACATTACTTTTTCCATTACCACATAACAAATACACATGTGCATTATTGTTAATGACCTTAATGGTAACAGAATTAATGCAAATGTACATAAACATTACTTTTACCTGCTGCAACAAACTTCTTCAATAGAGACGATAACATCTTCTTAAAATTCGCTAGAAGATTCTTCTGCTTCTCCTTTATAAACTTCGCTATCGCATTCTGACTCGATCCGCTCCTCTCTTTCAACGTCACTACCGCCTCCTTTATCGTCTACACATTCATTATTATTATTATTCAATAAATTGTTTAATATATCAATTACTCGACCGTTTTAGATCTATTATTATTATTATTATCATTATATAAAACAACAAATCTACACATATTATTCACTCTAACAACAAAATCCACATATATTATTTAACTTAACAACAAATTTAGAGCAATTATTCAAATGAACAATGAATATAAAGCAATTATTCAATCGAACAACAAATCCACAACTATTATTCACTCAAGCAACAAAATCAGAGCATCTATTTACTAGAATAACAAATTTAGAGCAAATTATTCACTAGAACAACAAAATCTGAGCAAATATTCAATAGAACAACAAAATTAGGTTAAAAACGGAAATGTAATAGACTAATAATAATAATACCTCAAAGTAAGGAGGATGAAGAGTAGGTTTTCTAGGTTTTCGTGGAGCAGAAGAAGCTTTCTTAGTTTTCTTCACTTTCGTTTCCTTCGATTTCGTTTCAACCGGAGGAACTTCCGTCGCCATGTCAACGACGACCGCCGGCTCAGTGACGACAGTCTCTGTCACGACAATTGGTTCTCCAGTCGACATTACATGAGCTAGGGTTTTGACAGTTAATCGTTTATGAATTATAGATGTGTGAATAATAAGATGATGGTGATGATTATTATGATGGTAGGGATTTAAAAGAGGTGGATTTAATGAGGGTGATGTTAAGATACTAAAATAATAAGATGAAGGTGATGAATTGCAGATGTGTGAGGTGTGTGAATAATAAGATGATGGTGAAGATAAGATATTTACGATAATTTTTTTTAAATCTAACTATATATTTACTAAAATGCCCCATGTTCACATTGGGCCTCATGGTTCTCACAGTAAAGTTGGTTCTCCTATGATCCATACCATATATATATATATATATATATATATATATATATATATATATAGGTAGAGGATCCTGTAGGAAAATTGATTTGTGTGAGAATCGTGAGAAGGATTAAGAATTAACATGTAGCCATCATGTTTTTGATTTTGGAATGATGTTTTGGGTTGTTTTGGCTTGAAAAACACTTAACACAACAATATACAATAATTTAAAATACAATCCAATGTATTATAGTCATTAAATTTAAATTATATATAAAACACCCTAGTAATTACTTAAAACACTATGCTTAAATGTTTTTGACATAGTGTTTTAAGTTTTAAGCCTAAAATACATTGTTTTCGGTTATTAATTGTTATGTTTGTTGTTTTCCTAAGCAAAACAATCCAAAACATCATGAATACGTCCAAAAAAATGATGCATACATATCAATTTTTAATCCTTCCTACACTTCTCACACAAACCAATTTTCCTACAGGAACCCTACCCTATATATATATATATATATAGAGAGAGAGAGAGAGAGAAAGAGAGAGAGGAAAGTTAATTTGAGAACACCTATATTCCGTGCGAACCGCGAGAACGCCATCTAAAACCATTCAAATCAAAAATTTCTTTTTACGCTTATCTTTATTACTAAAATACAATCCCAAAAATACAATTTACGCGTAAAAATTTAAACGTATACCGAAATAAATTGTTTCTACACATGTGTAAATTTACTGTTTGTACATGTGTAAACTGTTTCATTTACACATGTGTAAAAGGTTAATTTGAAAGTGTTTTTGCAAGAAAAGATGAATTATTTGGAAAGAAAATTCGTTTTTTAATGTTGTATTTTGATTATAATTAGGTTTATATTGAAAAAAAATGATTTTGATTGGTTTTCTAATTTGTTCTCACGGTTCTCGCGATATTTAGCGTTCTCAAGATAACCCTCCCCTATATATATATATATATATATATATATATATATATATATATATATATATATATATATATATTCTAAAGGAATAAATCGTATATGGCAGTCATATAGTCATTCTCTCTCTTGAGAGTGCGATGTATGATGTCATGTGTCATTAAGTAATTTTAGGAAAAAAAGTTTAAAAAAAATTTGATTTTTCTTTCTTATGTTTTCTCCTATAATTTTTAAACTTTAATATCTTTTATCTATGAATTTTTTTTTAAAGAAAAAAATTACACCAAATTAATGATCGTTTTATTATCTTTTCAACGAGTACTATAGTGTTATATAAAAAATGGAGAAAAAATGACTATTTTTTGTGAGGTTTTGTTCATACAAGAAAAAAACACGTGTTAAGTTAATTTATTAATCATGTATAGGCAAGTCACTAATTATATTCAAACCAGTAAATATGAATTTTATGTTCAACCAGAGCAGAATAAGTTAATAGAGTTATACATGGTTTTAGGTTATGTATCAATATTAGTATATTAGAGTTGTACTTTTGTTTAGTCTTTAGGATAGGTGTTAATATTAGAGTTACATTGGAGTTATACATTGTTTTAGGTTAGGTGTTAGCATTAGAGTTGCACATTATTTTATGTTAGGTATTAATATTAGAGTTATACACTGTTTTAGATTAATTTTTAACATTAGAATTATACATTGTTTAAGGTTAGGCTTTAACATTGGATATACATTGTTAATTGTTTTAGGTTAGGGGCTACCTGAGGCTTTTTTGCATTTAACTGTAAAGCGCATCAGTATATTTCATATGTAAATTGATGTATCATATTAGATTTATCAATCCTGAGACGCTCCCGATATATAATCTAGTAATATAAAAATTATAAATGAAACAAAAAATATACTCAGATCTCAATATTTAATAAAAAACCACTTGATGGATGATTACCCAATAGGTATTATGACGAGTATCAAACATTGCTTTACAATCAAGCGTAGGCATAATAACAGAGGAGAAAGTATACGGTATAAAGCCCCTTAAAATAAGAAGCGTAAGAAGTCACCACAGATTGACACGTGTAAATCATGGTTAACTATACCTAACTCAAACCACCCTTCCTTCCTACCCGTTGTTTCTTGTAGATCTGAACAACAACGTCTCCCTTCCCTTTTTTTATTGGGTTTCTTCCTATTCTCCCATAACCCCCTTCTCTTCCAACTGTTTCATCCTTCCAAATTTATTATTATCATCAAACTTCACAAACAAATGGACTCAATTAACACCAAACAATACGCATCACAAGATCAAGAATAACACGATGACATCAGCGACGCCGGTAGAATATTATTGACGTCAACCCCGTTACTTTTCCGATCCATCTTCCTACACAATTGTTCCACACTGTAACAAAAATAATACTCCGTTAACTGAAATTAACCTCTTTAAACAAGAACCAACCCACGGTCTCTATGTGTTGGTTTAGTGGTTTAGGAAGTAGATAAGGTGCGTTTATAATTGAATGGAGTGCGTTTATATTTTTGAAAGGCAAGAGGATAAGGTGCGTCTATGGGCAAAAGTGAGTGCGTTCAAATTTTTGAAGGTGCCCAACTGTTTTGAAGGTGGCCGTCATTGTTCATCAACAAACAAGAGAGTAAGAGACGAGTTACGAAGAGAGAGGAGGGGAGAAGGAAGGCGACGACAGAAGAAGAAGGTCTGGGTTCCGACCACCGTGTACGGTGGGGTCACGGCGGCGGCGGCTAGGGTTCCAATTAAAAGGATGATGAACAGGGTGCCGATTAAGGTTCAGAACAAACAGGTTGTCAGGTGACTGTGGTGGTTGGTTGGTGTCTTAGTTGTAGTGACGATCGATGGCTGCTCGGGTTAGCACACAGGGTCAAAGGTTGAGGGAACTGGCAGAAGCAAAAAGATCTTCAAAAATAAATGAATTAGAGAAATGAGTTGAAGGGTATTATAAAGGTGCGTTTCAATATTTTCATAGGTGCGTTTGTTTTATTTTTAAGTGTGTTTCCAAACTTTTAATGAGTGCGTGTTGATGCACATTCTGTGGACGTCACTGTCAAATAGACTAGGGTTGAGTCTTAGTAATGTGTTACATGAGATTGTGGTGATCCATAAGGGCATTTTATGGATCTGACGCATTTGTAAAATATAGGACAATACACAAGCCAGGTTCGATCATTACAAAGGGGCGAATGTGGAAATACTCCACATTCGTACCTTCAAAAGGGGCGAAGGTGGCTTTTGGGTATTGGACTATAAATAGCAATCTCATGTGTTTGTGTTCATTTGGTGATTTGAGTTTGTGCTTAGAATGCTCTCAAGGGGGAGGTCATGCCCGACCTCCCCCGGCCACGAGATAGATGTTTATCCTACTGATGACAGTGTCTGTAACCGTTTCTGTAGTAATACGAATCTGTGATGACTTTGTTATCGTTAATTTCTGTCTCGTCTCGAATCTCCCGTCTGAAACCGAGTTGTTTATGCGTATTCGATCCACGAGTTCGGTTCCTAACCGGATTCACAACTGGTATCAGAGCCGTGGTACCAATTTGAACGATCTAACAGTCGTTTGAATCAATCACAGCTCGTTTTTCATGTTTTCAGACGTGAAAATCAGATTATAATTGAAAGGTTGAAACCCTAGAAACCCTAGATTCTTAATTGAACACGAAATCATGTGATTTCTCCATGTTTTTGTGAATTCGAGGGTTAGGTTTTCATTTCCGCACTTTTCTGAACAAGTTTCATCATCAAATTCAAAGAATTAGAGTGATTATGGACTGATTTGAAGAAAATATTGATCAAGAACACGTTCAGTCTGCACATTCGCCCCTTTCAAAAGATCGGGAGGGCGAATGTGGAATTAACCTGGGCGAAGGTAGCATTTTTAGGACGAACGTGGAGAGATTTGGGGCGTACCTGGAATTTTGTTATGTCAATTTTCACATTCGGGTGACAGATTCCACATTCGGTTCATCGGGCGGGCGAATGTGGAAATTAAGTGGACGAAAGTGAAGTTTTTGGACGAAAGTGGAACTTGTGTGCTGATATTCTACATTCGGGTCATCTTTTTGGGCGAATGTGAAGCTCCCAGGGGCGAATGTAGAATTTAAGGCCTAAAAAATTTCGATATGGCATTTTTGAGGATTTTCGGAAGAATGGTGATGAGGTTTACCAAAATTGTTGAAGATTTGATGATGATGAAACGTTTTATTGTGGGGTAGTCATGAGAATCAACAGTATGATAATCAGATCCAAATGACTATTATGGGCCAGAACAGATATAGTTGTATTCCGCAAGATGAGAATAGTCAACCCAGTTCCTGTGTGTTTGAAGGAACTTGTTCTAAAGAATTGTTAAGAAGAAGGAAATCAAGTTTGAGATTTCAATGTTCTGAAAGTAATGAGGTATCCTAGTAGGAGTCATGTGGCACGTAGGTTCAACGAAAGTTTCAAGTGCTGAAAACTTTTGATGGCTTGATGCACTCGTCTACGGCTTGTATTCTGTCGAACAGATGAAGTTACTCAAGAACATGATTGATTGATTATACGGGATATCAGAGAAACTTGGTGAAGCATCAGTCAAGGGGGAGATTGTTGATGTAAGTGTCTGATACTTCAACAATAACTGACTGAAGATGCTAGGAAAAGAGAAGAATGTGTTAATGCAATCACAGTCAGCACGGATGAAGAATTTCATAGAAATACTAATGTTCGAGTGGATTGTTTTGCACATAGTCACATTTGATATGTTTAATTGGGTACTGACAGTTAGACTTCTCCAGTTAGTGTGAAGGGTGATGCAAAGGTTAAGTGCAGATATGAGACGTAAATTAGTGGTGGTACCTACATGTTATGTTGAATATCTGATCGGTCAGTATGGAATCCTTCTAGTAGGGGTCTTATCAGGCTAGTTGGATTGCGCGTGATGTACTTGGTCAAGATGACATTCCTGGGTACTGATGCTACGAGACTACAGTGCATTACATTGTCGACTTCACATTGGCGTAAATAGGTGATCTGGTTGTAATTCAGCAACCTGCTGAATTCGCAAATGATATACGTGGTCTAGTTGACTTCCGGCGTATTGATGCTGAGGGTCCGTAGTGCATTACTTGGTCGGTTCACGAAGGACATTGTATTTCTAACTCAATGCAAAGGTGCATGTATTGAGGGGGAGACCTGTGTTTCTGACTGTTGATGTGCAAGAGATTTGTGGATTCGCCAGCAACGTCCAAGGGGGAGATTGTTGATGCACATTCTGTGGACGTCACTGTCGAATAGACTAGGGTTGAGTCTTAGTAATGTGTTACATGAGATTGTGGTGATCCATAAGGGCATTTTATGGATCTGACGCATTTGTAAAATATAGGACAATACACAAGCCAGGTTCGATCATTACAAAGGGGCGAATGTGGAAATACTCCACATTCGTACCTTCAAAAGGGTCGAAAGTGGCTTTTGGGTATTGGACTATAAATAGCAATCTCGTGTGTTTGTGTTCATTTGGTGATTTGAGTTTGTGCTTAGAATGCTCTCAAGGGGGAGGTCATGCCCGACCTCCCCCGGCCACGAGATAGATGTTTATCCTACTGATGACAGTGTCTGTAACCGTTTCTGTAGTAATACGAATCTGTGATGACTTTGTTATCGTTAATTTCTGTCTCGTCTCGAATCTCCCGTCTGAAACCGAGTTGTTTATGCGTATTCGATCCACGAGTTCGGTTCCTAACCGGATTCACAGTGCGTCTGAAAATTGATGAGTGCGTCTGAAAATGTGATGAGTGCGTCTGAAAATGTGATGAGTGCGTCTGAAAATGTGATGAGTGCGTCTGAATTTAATGAGTGCGTCTGAATTTTAATGAGTGCGTCTGAAATTTAATGAGTGCGTCTGAATTTTAATGAGTGCGTCTGTTTTAACCCAGGTATGGTTAGGGTTTTTAATCTGCATCCTTAATCTAATGGCTGAGATTGCTTCTTACGCTTCTTACGTTAAGGGGGCTTTATACGTTATCTCTCCCCATAACAGAGAGTTAGGGTCAAAATATTGGATGCCTTTTACTTAAGTTATAAAAAAACTACTAATTGTATCTACGCTGCGGTAGGGTACAAACCATTTATTAACAACATTACCGCCAATTGTTATAGGAATCAAAAGTGAAAACACACAAAATAAAATTAACTCACCAGCAAAGTTTACGTAACCTCCATCACATTTCATGAACTCGATCAACAACTTTAACTCCCATGTCATGTTCCTGGAGCAGCTGCTATCAACATACCACTAATTGATAACCCTCCTTATCAGCTCTTGTATTCACAAAGAAATCAGTTAGAGAAGGGGACCCAAGCTGTCAAAGTCTTGGGTCGTCCCATTTCATCAACAAAGGTAAACTCCCTCTAGTATCCATCACTCCCCTCTGGAGTCCTGGATCTTGGTGGAATGTTTCTTTGCGGTTGGTTGTAATGGTTGTATGGCCTTTGATTCGGAGGCGCGTAAAAACCTCTCTCATTCACTGACCTGTTGTGTTGATTTTGAGGATAACTCCCTCTGTTGGAGTATCCTTGATTATAATTATTTCTTGTAAAATTTTGGTTACTAGAATAATGTTTCCTTATAACCATTTTGAACATTTTGATTATTTGAATTGTTTGGTCTGTCACCTTGTGAACTTTGGTGACGTTGCTGTTTGTGAGGTTGTTGGTACTTGTTGGCATTAGCAGGTGGTGCCTGCTTAGTGGGAACAGCACCAGATGTGCTTTCTTGTCCAACACTTACCTATCTAGGAATAAATTTAGGCCTTTCAAAATTTCTGTTTATTAGTCACTTTTCGGATCCCTAGACCCACCATCAACTTCTCTTTCTAATTTCCTCTGCAAAGTTTTCTTTGTAGAGTTACTTACCTCTTTCCTACTTTCTGCTTTAACAGGACACTCACCTTTCTTAGCATGGTTGATGCAGTTTTCTCTCTCTTCTTGATAGTGCACATGCTAACAATATGTCCCTTTTGATGGCATCTAAAACAAGATCGCTTCTCAAGGGGCTTTTTGTATTGTCCCCGTGAGCTCGACCCCTCATTGCTGATAGACTTGGGTGACGTATTACTAAAACACTTAGAGTTACCCTGTTTGACTTCTTTTGTTTGTGCTTCTCCTTTTTTACAATGTTAGGGTTTTTCAAAATTATTTTGGGATCATCTTTATCAGTTTGAATTTTAGAAATCACAGGTGTAACCTTTTCCAATTCAGTTGAATCAGGTTTAACAGCATTTGTTTGTTTAACCCCGGATCCCTTGGTGTTCTTGAATACTTCACCTGTTTCTTCATCCTCAGACACATTGGATGAACTAGCACTATCAACACTGTCAATTTTCTTACAAAACAACTTTTACTTTTTCATGCTTAGGCTTACAGATTTCATCGGTCACCTCCTTTTCTGACGGTAGAAACGAGTAGTTTCCAGTCGTGGGAGGAGGTACATCTTGATAACCCAAACCACCATTATCATTCTTATCTTTTCTAGATTCTTTTCTAGAGTCAATCAAGGCATTAATAAGACATTTGGAGCTTCGAACCTGATCTATTTGCCTATTCAAGTCAGTTACCTTAACTTATAGTTGGTCTATTTCAGCATTCTTTTTAGCGATTTCTTCCTGTTTATCAACTAAGGCTAACTAAGATAAGTTAAGATAGTGTATCTTTTCTTTCAGCATATAGTTCAGTTCCTTAAGATCTTTCTTAGATGCTTTTAGGGATGTTTTAAGATTCCATTCTCTTACCTTGTTGCCTATATATAACTCTTTCTCTTGATCTAAAAGCACAACTAAGTCAGTATTATGCTTAGCTACCTGGTCATTTTCTTTCATAAGCAAAATAATACACTCAACATAATCCACACATTTATTACTAGGTTCTACAACAAAAGATAGAGGAAGAAGTACCTTTTTCGCATCCGAGTTCAAGTCTGCCATGTAAGCCATGAACTCTTTTGTAGACATCCCCTCAGTGGATGTTGTCAGATCTAGCATCTGTGTAGATACATCCTTTTCAGCTTCAACCTCAATCTCTATTATATCAGCTTCTTAAGCTTCACTTTCAGTTACTTCTGTCTCGGTCTCATTGACCTGTTCATCAGAAGCTTGCTCAACCGGTATCTTCTCGTTCTTAGTCTCTTCTTCTACAATTTATGCCATGAGTGCCTGATTGCTTGAACTATCAACACCATTTAGAACACTGATCCAGTCGTATGATCCATCAGGCTTAGCTACCATTAGTGCCTTTGAGCTTGAGTTGCTCTGAGAAGGCGCTACTGATGAGCTTTGCCTCGTGGTGCTTCCTTGGTTTTGAATTTTAGGTCTTGCACACTTTTTGGCGAAGTGTCCATACCCAAAGAAGTTATAACATTTGACCTTAGACTTGTCAAAACCTGCTCTACCTTCCACCAGTTTCTTCCCTGTTCTTTCCATAAACTTTCTTGCCTGTCTTGCGATCATAGCAAGATTCCATTGGAGGTCCATTTCTTCCAAGTCATCCGGATCAATCTGATCATAGTAATCATCAAAGATCGCCAGATCATTTATCTTCCCTTGTATGTAGTTTTCATAAGATGCTACAAATGAAAACAAAACTGCAAGTTGTTGTTCTGCCGACGTAACACTCATCGACATTGACTTGCAGGACTTGTGATCACACCCGGAGTCAGACTTGCTGGAGTCAGCGACACTTTTACCCTTGTCTTTGCCTGAAGGAATATCTTTCACCTTTGTCGATTCACCTAGTAGATGCACGAAATGCGACTAATGCTTTGGATTGTCATAATAAACCTTTTTGTTGAAAACGTGGGGTCGAAGGTAGTTATTACATGGGTTGAAGGAAGATATTCATGGTCGAAGGAAGCTTCTGAAGACTTATTCTTTGTTCGAGCTATGATAAGGGTCGAAGGTACACATTCGACCTAGTCGAGAGGTCGAATGTGCAGGTCTATATCAGTAGAAAATTTTGTTTAGTTATTAACTTTTGCCATTTCAGTGTGTGTGTTGAGTCTAGCTTCTCTCTGAGTTTTAGGAAAGTTCTAGAAAGTTATTATTTCATTGTAAACCTAATTTGTAAGACATATTAACAATGTTTATTAATGAAATGGAGATTGAAAAGGTGATTGATTGTGTCTGATTCGATCTATATCATGTTGTATACAATCTAGGGTTTCCACACCTGGATTGTTCAACTTGTATGATCAACTAGTTGTTTTTGTCAAAAACGATCCTTTACAAAGTGGTATCAGAGCCTATCTGGATCATACAACTACAAATTGATAGATTTTGAACAGATTTTGACTCAAAATTGTCCAAAATTTTTCTGTTTTGCATGAACATTGAGTTTTAATGGAGATTGACTGATTTGGACTAGTTTTTAAGAATAAAATCAAAAATTTCATTCATTAAAGTTGATCTCCATCAAATCCGAAGCAAAATCTGATAAAGATCATCAAAATCCATAATCTTTTGAAAAATTTGGATCAAAATAACTGATTTTTGAAGAATAACCGTTTTCAAATGGGTCGGGTCGAACCAGAGAGAACAGGGTCGAACGAGTGAGTTTTTGGGTCGAACCAAGTAGTTTCAGGTCGAATCTGAGTCATTTTAGGTCGAACCAAAACTTTTCAAGTGTGTTGTTTGTTCATTTGACCATCAGTGTTACATTCGACCAACCGGTAAGTCGAAGGAGGGTTTATACTGGCCGAACGTGTCTAGTGTGTTTCATTTCTTCATTCGAATCTGATTTTAGGGGTCGAACCAAGGGATTTCTTCATTCGAACCCTCGTTTGTTTATCAGAGGTCGAACCAAGCTTGATTTCGGGAAATTTTTCTAAGTGTTTACATTTCAAACATCATGGACAACATTTGGGGATTTCCTATGACACCTAGACCTACAACAACACAGCAACAACACGTGTCGATGAATCCATGGGCTGTAGCATCTCAGAAGACGAACACTTAATCATCTCAACCGATCAACTATCTTGCCATGAGCAGTTCAATGCCACAATCTGTTACTCAACCTCCACAGCAATCAGTGAATGACTATTGGGGCATTGTAGCAGCAGCGGTACATTCTCAAACTACTAATGCTATTTCCACCCTAATCAATGATTTATCCTCAGGTAGTGTAAATCGTCCTCCGAAGTTGATGGAAATGGCAGAGTACAACCAATGGCAAAAGAAGTTCAAGATTCATCTTGAGGGCATGGGTTTGGAAGGAACTGAAGCTTGGCAAATGATTGCAAAAGGTTATGTTGCTCCGTGTCTTGAGAATTCAGGAGAACCTTTTCCACTTGAAGGTCTATCTGAAAATTAGAAAAAGAAGTTCGAAGTAGAGAAGAAGGCTTTCTCACAACTATCTCAAGCTTTGACTACATATCTATTACATCAGTTTGGATCGTGTACTACATCTAAACAGTTATGGGATATGTTGAAAAACAGACATGATGGGAATGAGAAAACAAGAAGATTGAGAGTGGAAGAGCTAAGGAAAGAGTTTGAAAATTTTAGCTATGTTGGGAATGAAACTTTAAAGGAGCTTGTTCCAAGATACTGCCATCTATTAACTGAGCTATCAAATTATGATATCAAGATTCCTATGTCAGAATTGGTAGACAAGTTTGCTGATTCATTGCCTCCATATTGGAGTAAACACATTGAAGTCTTGAAGGAAAAGGATGCGTATCAGTATTGGACAATCAATGAGCTTATTCAGAAGTTGGAGAACAAGGAGCTAGAGGAGAAAAGAAAAGCTAAACGATCACAGTTCCCACAAAATCTGGAATTGTATCATGCTACATCATCCTCTTCTATGTCAAGTTCAAGTGTTAGTGGAAATGTTGCACCACATATAGCTTGTTTTTCTAGTGTTGTTGAACCACCAAGACAACCAATCAACTATCGTGCACAAACATCAACCTACACACCAAACCATACAACAAACTCTTACATTCCACCTCCACCTCAAATGTCTGCAGCATGTGACACATCAAACATGAACACAACTCAACAACAATCATATGTTCCACCAATGACACAAGCTTCATCAAGCCAAAGTCCGATCGTGTTGGAAACTTCCAACATGAATAATGTTATAGTTGAAGTGGCACAGCAACACATTGCTTTGGTTTCAGCAATGGTCGCTTCTTATAACGGACTTGTGGCAAGTCAGATCGGAAACAACAATCTGACCAATGAAGATTATGCCCAGATTGACAAGGAAGAGATGGAATTAATTGATATTCAATGGGTGTTTGCAAGTGTGATGAGGAGGGCTACAGAATTTATTGAGAAAACAGGCAGGACTGATCTTGCTACCTCACCAAATACCACATATGGCTTCAACAAAGCAAAAGTAACATGTTTCAATTGTGGTACTCGAGATCACTTCAAAAGACCAGAATCATTCGTTTTGTTCAGGAACCCTAGAACCCTAATATTGAACCTGCTAATGACTTGTTTAGGGATAATTGATCATGGTTTACCTGTTTTCGATAGTTTTAGGGGGAGAACGATCAAAAATCTAGGTTTAAAACATATTAGAGAACTGGTTGATGATTTGAATGATACGAACCCTAGATTTTAATTAAAAACTATCAAGAACAGGTTATTTGTTAAAATTGATTGTTGTTTATTGTTAATCAGCCATATTAGGATACAATTGAACAATAATGTGATGTTAATTAGGATTAAATTGAACTTTGGTTATTTTGAATCACAAACAGTCAAGTTCGACCAATCTGAAAGGGTCGAATGAGACTTTGCTAGGTCGAATGAAGCCTAAACAGGTCGAATGTGATTGTTTGAAGGTCGAATGTGGAGTTTAAGGTCGAGTGAATATTTTGTTCAGTATGATTTTCTCATTCGAACCTTACTTCCTCATTCGAACTACCAAAATTCTTCATTCGAACCACTGAAAGGGTCGAAGGAAGAAGTTTTTGACCAAAATTCAAATTTTGTCCGATTTTGATAAATTTCATGTTTATTGTTTTGCAGTTTTCAATGGCTGAACAACAGAATCCGGAGAAACAAGTTGCTGAACAAGAAACGTTAGTGGAAAAAGCCAAAGAGAAAGAGCTGTTGTTTGAATAAGCACACAACTGTTGTGCGTTCATTGGTGAAGTCAAGCAGCACATAGAATTTGCTGGGATTGTGGAATTTTTTAGAAGAAGCAAAGTTATATATGCTATTGCTACAACAACAACAACCATTTACAAAGATCATCAAGTAGACTTCTGGAAGAATGCAGTGATTGACTTTTGGGAAGGCAAAACAGCTATACGAAGTAAGATTCAAGGAGATCTCGCACTTCTTACAGAAGATGACATTCGAGAAGCCTTAGATTTGAAAGATTCTCCTACTGATCCCAGAGTACTCTCATGGATTGAATAGATATTATGTTTCCTGAGAATGAAAGACAACGGCCCTATCACATATGGTTTATTACACAAAGCCAAGCTGTGTCCACAGTTCAAGTATTTTGTACATGTGATCTTACATGTTTTTGGACCAGTTCGTGGTGGATATGATGTGATGAGGAAGAGTATTAGTTCTTTGGTGGTTGCATTGATACTAAACAGGCCGTTTAATGTATCCGGGATGATTTTAGACCACATGATGGAAGTGTTGAAGGGATTGAAGGTTGACAAGTTTCTTATGTATCCAAGATTCTTATAAATGATCTTTGATAGGAAGTATCCTGATTTGAAAAGAGATCCCAAGCAGATTGTAGTTCAAAGTCACATGAATCTGAGCACTTTAAGCAAGATGAAGGGTTATAAGGGTATTCCAAAAAGTGAAAGACCTCCATTCAAGAATCTGTTTGGACACTTGATCAATCCAAACTACAAAGATCCAGGTCAAAACAAAGCGAGGAATGCTGACAGTGAATCTGATAATGATGATCCTTTATTCCAAGTGGATCCTGATGCAAAGAGAAAGAGTCAGGTGATTAACAAAGGTGCTAAAACTGGGAAGGGCAAAGCAAAGGTTGTGGAAGTTGAACATAAGAGGCCAAAGAGTGTTGCTAAGAAGAAAACTGGTAAAACCAAGACAATACTTGTTGATGAAGAGTCTGTAGATTCTGAAGAGACTCAAGACGATGAAGAATGGGATTTAAGAAATGAAAATATCAGATCCACTAAGCTCAAGGCCACTGAGGCTGGTGAGATTGAAAGTTTGAATAAAGCGACAGAAGATCAACAACAGAAGAGTCCAATTGCTGTAGATGAAGATGAACTTGATCTTGGAATTGGTGATCAAGACTTTGGTGGATCTCCTGTTGCTGGTGGAAAGATTAAAAAGCCTAAGTTCAAGTCAATGGCTAAAAGAGATAACCCGAAGAAGAAAAGGGATAGAGAAGTAGAGTTGTTGATTGCAGGAAAGAAAGTACCTGAAATTGGAACTTCTAAAGCTACTACTCCCGTGACATCTCCTGTTGCAAAGAAAAAGTAGAAAACAGTTCAAGAAACATCAGTGAATCCTCCTCCAGATTTTGAAACTACTTTGGAGAATGTGTTGAATCAGTTTTAGAAGAAAAAGTCTCCTATTGTTGAGTCATCTTCACCACATGTTACTGTTTCTGGTGATGTCATGGAAGCAGTTAACAAGAAGATAGAAGATATGATGAAAGCTTTCAATCAGCAACAATAAGAGATTGAGAAGTTGAAAAAGAATGAGGAAACGTGGTTAAAGATTTTTGTATCATCCAAAGCTAATCAAGATGAGCTGGAAGCTAAGATCAATGAGCTTCAGGAAGAAAACAAAATGTTATTGACTCGTGGCAAAAGGAATACTAAAAAGATTAGAGTGTTACAGATTGAAAATACAAAGATTCAAGCTGATAACAAAGCCATGAAGAAGCTATTGGATGATCTGTACTCGAAAGCTCCTCAGCTTAAAGGTACTGAAGAAAAAAATTAGGAGGATGATGAACAGCAAGTAGATTATGCAGAATCAGATGATGATAAAAAAGATGATGATGTGTCTGATGATGATTCTTCTGATGATGAGGATGCTGGAGATAAATCGAGTAATAAAAAAGATGATAAAGCAGATGATGATGATTTTGATGAAGATGACGATGATGTGGATAAGTACAGTTATGAAGAAAGAAAGAATGATCAAGGTGAGACAGGTGAATCTAGTTCTAAGAAGACACCTGGAAAGAATGTAGATGATGATGACATCTTTTGGACTGAAAAGATCAAATCTTTATCAGAGGATGATAAGAAGTTGTATAGAAAGATGTTGGAAAAGAAAGTTTGGACTATAGAACTGACTGGAAAATTTCCAGAAATCTTTGAATCTGAAGATATGATGTATGAGCTGGAGTATAATGATCCTGATCTAGAAGAAGGTGAAGTGTCTGCAGTAGTTTCTAAAGAAATTTTAGAAGGATTGGCACTGCAGGATGGAATGACACTTGAGGAAATTATGAATGAAAAGGAGATGCCAAACATTCCTGAAGAGGATGCTGGTAATCATTCTGATGACAGGAAAACTCCAGAATTTAAAGATATAGACATTGAGGACATCACACATGAAGAATACCAATAATATTTCAGAAACAAAGAGAATGTGGTGTTTCCAGATCTGAATGAACAAACTTTGAATGAAGCTGAACAGCTTGCAAAGAAGAAAAGTGAAAAGTTTGTTGAAGAAGTGTTTAATGATCCAAGTCTAAAACCAACTGGTGAACAATGTGATGATTTGAAGACATTGTTGAAGAATCTGAAAGAAAAGGATGAGAATAGACCAAAACCAGAAGTTCAGGGATGTCACACCCCGCCAAGGCGGAAACAAGAGATGTAACGACCGAAAAGTTTTCAAGCACAAGGTTCAAGCAATCACATAATTTTATTCAAAATAGCACCACCGTATAAGATGGGCATTGTCATTAATTATTTAAAAACGTCACCATAGCGTTAACAAAAGAGAAATACGTGTCTATTACTCTCATGACTAAATAACAATAGGACAATATGATAGAACCATCATAGTGGTACCACACAGTGCTTGCTCGAACCTCTCCCTCAAATCCCTGTGGCCCTCCATCTAGTTACCTGAAACACATGCATAACGAGTTTTGTCAACAATAATGTTGGTGAGTTCATGGGTTTTGTTTGTGATGAGTAAAACCAACGTGTAATTCGTGTATGACCAATCATATGCTAGCTAGGCAAATGATCACTGTGCAAACCATGAATCCTGTAACCAAACCTCTTGACTGTTGTGCCTCGCGCATTGTACACTAAAGACAATGTATGTATTGTAGAATACTAACACTCTTTTGTATGTGACCGGTTAGAGCGACTAACCAAGAGTGGGGGTGTCAACCCAATAGATCTATTAAAGTGTTCCATGGCTAGATGTTTAGCTAATGGTTACAGTAAATGATGTACGAGGACTAGTGAGCTCATGAACCAAAATGTCTCATGTTCCACATGGCAGTCATGATAGAATGTACACACACTTGAAAATGACACAAGTATTGATGCATGTATTTCCCCCAAAATGAAAAGTAGTAAAATGGGGCCATGAAAACTCACCTGGTAGAGAGGTATACGGTTTAGTGAAGCTGAATTATGTAGATACTATCGTCTTGATAGAAATTGCCTTATGATTCATTTGAAAGTGAGACAAATCACAAGTTCTAGTTGTTTATCATACAATTTGTCTGCCCGACACTTTTGGACTTGGTTATGGAGTTGTGTGAACCTTGTTTTATGCGTTTGTGATAAAGATAGTTATCTTAACATGTGTTTAGGGCAATCGTACACCTAAATGGAGGTTAACACATGCTCTAACCTTGCTAAAACAAGTTATTAAATGATGTCCGATTACAAAGACCCACATAGGGCCTTAGGCCGATTGTAACATGTATCAAGTTTGTATGTTTGGATTTAACAATGGCTTGGGAAGTGTTATTGGGGGGTTTTCGTGGAAACATAGGTTAGTTTAACACTACATTAGTCTTAAACCTTAAGCTTGGATCAAGTGAGTGTCCAATGACAAGTAGATGCTAACCATGGTGATATGTGTGATCTATATGGCATAAGAGTATAGCTTCGGCCTTCTAGAGGTGTAACATGGGCCGATTGCTTGTAATGTTACAACAATACATTCACTAGTGCAAGATTAAGTAAGATCTAAGACAATGTGTATGTGTTTATGTGTCTAAGGCAACTACGGCCGATTAAACTGGGGTAGACTAGACTAGATTATAGCTCAAGGGAATGGGAACATTACCTAAAGATGGATCGAAGGTTGGATAGTCTCCAAGATTCCTCCAAGCTCTTGCAAGGCTTTGGCATCAAGGTGGGATACCCGAAAGTTTTAGAGAGTGAAAGAATGTGTTGGTGTGACAATTGAGAATGAGATGTGGCCTCTATTTATAATGAATCGGCTAGGGTGTGGACAAAAACAAAGATGGTAGTGAATCCTCTAGCTATGGATCGATCATGCCTATTATACACAAAAAGATGATAATGTTTGACAACACAATGGATCCTCTTGTCTCTTCCTCCCTAGCTTGGCCGATTGTGATCTATCCCAAATAGATATGCCTTCCATCTTGGGAATGGGGCAATCATTCCTTGTTTTATCTACATTCTTATGAAATCATTTGTCTTGTGTCCTTCTTGTCTTGTAGTCGTAGGGTGTAAGAGTTTAGGAAGGGGTATGGTTGACTTAAGAGATGGGTTATGGAAGGTTTGTCTCATTACTATATTGGTGAAACTTAGACAACTAATCATGCTTCCTCTTTGCTTCCATTCGATCGGCTTAAGACAAAAAGAAAAGGACAAGTGTTTGGATGATGGTGATAGTTAGAAGCTACCATGTCTTGTCTTTGCCATCCAACTTAATCGCTAGGTGTCAAGGGTAAGAAAGAGGTAAGGGTGGTTATGTTGGATGGTGCACATTCTAGTGTCCTTTCCATTTATGTGTAAACTTTGGCACTTGTGTGATGGTGACACATGAGGGTTCTTGGCTTGTTTCCATCTAGCCGAAATATGCACATGGTGGAATTAGTGTATTTGTGGTATGGATCAATGGGTATCAAGAGGTGTAAGAAAGGTTTAGACCTTAGTTAGTGTAATTCCATAGTTATCAAGTGATAGGGATGGGTGAGAGGATGGTAATAATGGGCCGATGATCATCACTAGGTGGGAGGTTTGTAGGTTGTCCACTAGTTTGCTTTGATGTAAGTGTGTATCAAGACAAAGTTGAATGATCATCTCCTCATGGTTTGGTTCGGCTAGGATAGTACATGGAGGTTAGAATAGGCATGGTTGTAGGTTATATAGTTGTATCCTAGCTTAAAGTAAATGTAAATGTAATATCTATTCATACATACATACATACGGCTTTAGAGTTAGGATAGTGTCCTAGTGTCTAGTCTTGGCGTCCTAGGGGATTAGTGTCTTGGGTTGTGTAGATGTTTACACGAGCATGGGTAGTCTCTTGATTAACACTAAGTGGTTGTGTGGTTGAGATAACACCTCAGGATAATGTAGTGCTTATGTGATCGAGTTACTAGCTTGCATAAAGTTGTGGTCCACCCAATTGTATTGAGAGGTGGCTTGATGTCGTTTTTATGGCAAGGATGCCTGGTGACGACATTAACATGTATTAGTGTCCTTTGTGATTAACACTATAGTTATCTTGTGCACATATGTTAGAGGGAAGTTACCATATCTTAGAGAATGAACATTCTCATTTTGGGTAAATGAAACATGTACGGATGTTGACCTGGTTTGTTGACTATTGTCACAAGGGAGGTTTCTACAAATACCATAATCAACTATTTAAAGGAAGAGCATTAGGATGGAAATACTTGAGGAAGTTGAAATGCATTGGTGTGAAATGGGAGAAAGGGATTCTGTACTTCTACAGGTTCCATGATCTTAAGACTCTACCGTACTGGGCGGTATGAGATGTTTGTAGATTTACGATGAGCGGAGCTCCTGCTAATTGTGATGTGGTTGGTTGGTTTGCTGATAAGATGACTTGGGAGAGCAGAACAAGATGGGATATGTTCAAGACTCGATATCCAAAAAGAAAAGTTCATAAAGAGGTTGATCCTACTACTGGATTAAAGAAGGTAGCTTAGAAGTATAAACCTCCAGTAGTGATGAAAAGGATTCCGTTGATGCCAATTCAGCAACACTTCAGTACAGAGTTTATTATGTACAATATAAGAAGGAAGAGTACAAGAAGATTCATATCTTTGATCCGATGTGGATTATTAACTGTTCATATGAGGACATCATCATGTTGTATTACAATCCGATTTACTATGTGGAAAAGGACGCTGAGCAAGCAATGAAATATCATCGTGTCGTTTGTTTCTGCTTTGCATGGGATGTTAACGCAGGATGTAATTTGGAGAAGAAATTGGGAAAATATGTGAAGGTTAATGAACTGAAGAAAAGATCGACAAAGCGTCAACTAGAGCCGGAGATGAACAAAGAGAAGAAAAGAAATCTTCGTATCAAGTTGATGAACAACCAGTTGGATTATGAACGACAACAATCCAAGCAATAGTCGAGGGGGAGTTTGTAGATGCACGAAATGCGACTAATGCTTTGGATTGTCATAATAAACCTTTTTGTTGAAAACGTGGGGTCGAAGGTAGTTATTACATGGGTCGAAGGAAGATATTCATGGTTGAAGGAAGCTTCTGAAAACTTATTCCTTGTTCGAGCTATGATAAGGCTCGAAGGTACACATTCGACCTAGTCGAGAGGTCGAATGTGGAGGTCTATATAAGTAGAAAATTTTGTTTAGTTATTAACTTTTGCCATTTCAGTGTGTGTGTTGAGTCTAGGTTCTCTCTGAGTTTCAGGAAAGTTCTAGAAAGTTATTATTTCATTGTAAACCTAATATGTAAGACATATTATCAATGGTTATTAATGAAATGGAGATTGAAAAGGTGATTCATTGTGTCTGATTCGATCTATATCATTTTGAATACAATCTAGGGTTTCCGCACCTGGATTGTTCAACTTGTTTGATCAACTAGTTGTTTTTGTCAAAAACGAACCTTTACACACCTGAAAAAAAAAGACAAAACAAACTTCACCATCAGCATCTAACATAATATTTCCTGAGTTATCTCCTGAAAAGAATGCAGTTGCATCCCCACTGCTGCTGGATAAGCTATTAGATGAATTCTTGGATGACGGTTTTCCAAAGTAAACTCCCGGATCTTGACCCTGATCAGAACCAGCATCCTTCCTTTTCATCGCTAAATAATAAGCTCTCAGCTTTCCCACTACGTCATCGAGTTTGTACGACGCGAAATCTGGATTTTCTTTAATAAGGAGAGTGTAAACCTCCCACTTTGCAAGTAAAGCATCCAGAATTTTAGTGGTCATCTCAACATCAGTGTGCTCGATATTATAGTTCTCTAACTCAATAAGTAAGACCCTAACCCGTAAACACGCGATTAACGTTAAAACTTACGGCCTTTGGTCTTAATGAATAACACTCCCGATTTAAAACTTTGATATCTATGAAATCCAACCCATAATTGTGACATCCGGGAACCAAGCACACATTTTTATAACTGACTTTACTGTTTACTTGCTGAATTTCGGGACGAAATTCTTTTCAACTTGGGGATGATGTGACACCCCGCATTTTCAGGTTAATACTTTTACTGAACTCTAGTTAACTTACATGATATACTTTAGTTAACTTACGTGTTGTGCATGGTTAGATACTTAACTAGGGTTAGTTAAGTAGGCCTAACATATGTTAGATGATATTAACATATGTGTTAAATAGGAAAATCATTGTTTAACACATACACGAGTCCTGTATCCCGAACGTTGGTGAATTGTGTGGCGTGTATAATTATAATATGTGCAATTAAATCATGATGGACGTGAAGTGCCTGCTTATGTGAATTATGTGAATTATCACTTGACTAAAGGTTAATATGTAAACCATGCAAATTACGTACACTTGATGATTAATATCTCATGTAATAATAAAAACAATAGTTTTGATGCAATTTAGAGTGATTAATATTATCGGGCCCGGTATTGGATTAAAACATGCTTAACGGGTCAAGTTAAGGGACTAGAAGGGCCCTAATACCCAACTACTTGGAGAACAAGCAAGCCTATCTTATAATTATAGTTCAAAAAAAAAACCCTAACCCTCTTCATTACTTGCGCCGTGGACTTCCCCATTCCCATACCCTCTCAATTTTCAAACAATCAATCAATCTTTCACTTAATCAAGCTAGTTCGGGTTTAATCTCAAGGCTCTAGGGATTTTTAGCATTGCAAGGTATGCGTTTATACGTTCTTTGATGAATTATGATACTTGAAAAACTTTAAAAACTCTAAATACAACCTATATATAATCGCATATATATATAGGAGTTCTTGAATGTTTTTGATGATTTAATGATGATGATTGTTGTTAGTTGCCATGATTAGGGTTTTTGCATGATAATATATGTGTTTGATCATGAGAGTATGGAGTATGCATGTGTTAGGGATTTTTGAGCATGATTAGGGTTTGTGAATAACTTGGGATGCAAGTTTTAAATTCTGGCAGATTCGTTTGGACGTTTTGTAGGGGCTGTAATGGGTTGGTAAATTGATAGTTTTGATGATTTCTTTGCATGATTGTGTTGTACATAGTCTTAGCTTTTCATAATGGGCAAAACCATCAGATTTGGACGTCGGTTGAGTCGTTTTTGGAATTTTAATTGATTAGGGGTCATATCAGATTTTCGGAACTGAAAATTGGGTCAACTTTAAATGGTCATAACTGGAGATTTACAAAGAATTAAGTTATGAAATATTTACAGTAGGTCAACATTGGAAAAACTCGGCTTTTCCAAGTGGATTCATCCCGTTTGGATGAAAACAAAATATTTGGGAAATTTTCTACTAAACTGACCTGTTGTGGAAATTTTCTGTACATAGCTGTGTTGTACGAATTTTTATAATTTTTGTGTTTGGTTTTAAGATAAAATAAAAATAGGGGTTTACAACTGAATCCCCTTGAACACTCAGTAAAAATTTGGGATTTTAATTCATTCGTTAAGTGGGTTAAATGATGCGTTTTTCACAGTGCACAATCTGTCCTAAAAACGTAGATTGTGTACGAAGTCTTTATGTGACTATTTGAAGTTGTTTATGGTATGCAATTGACATGTACTTGTGTGGAAACTTGCATGAGATGTATTTGATGTGTTAAACTCGTAATAGTCACCATGATCACCAACGGGATACGTAGGACATACTTGTGCATGTAGAGTCACTAGGTGTCACTACACGCTTTTGAACTTTTAAAAGTATCGAATAAACGTACTATGTGGTATATTGGTTATGCACGTGTACTCACATAGTGACACATATAATAGGGAGTCGGTAGCGAGTCTCTATTACGTTGGAGTTTGGATATTTTTGCTTGCAACCTAAGGTGAGTTTCACTACTTTTTCTCAAAGCATGCGTCTCGGGTTGAGAGTACATTGGTAACGTTTTCTAGTCTGTCTTGAGACTACTTTCTTTTACACATCCCGGGTTTTGGGGTGCATGGTTCACGGGGTGAATCTACTTTTACTAATTCATAATTATGTCCTTGATGAACTAAACCAATCATATCTTTTAAGTCCTTCAAAATACCGAATCAATTGCCAGTTGGGCAAGCCGGTTAATTAGTTGATAGCGCTATTAGGTCTAACAAACCTCACATCGTGCTGGGAGCACGAGTGTGAACTATTAGCTTTAAACATAATATCATTGTCGATGGGCAATGGTGTAAGGCATCATTCTCCCGGTTATGGGAACTTGTTCATTAGTAGTTCGGTATTCGCCAGTTTTAGTTATCATGAGTGGGCTAGCTACCCCTGACATTTGAATTAGCTATTGTTTACAGGGTCTGGGAGGCCAACATTATACTTTTGATTTTGGGGTTTTGAAAACCTACACTTTTATTTACATCGCTTACTTAATTTGTGAACTCACCGACTTTATGTTGACACATTTTAGCATGCTTTGCAGGTCCTTAGGTACGGAGCACGATTTAGGGCATGCATCATTTTGTGTCTTGGGTTATGAACATTTATTATTTCGTACTGTTAAACTTTGGTTTTGGGCGCGTTGTTTTGCGCAGACTTTTGCGAACGGTTCATTTTGTTTACGCTTCCGCATTACTTTAATTTGCTTGATTAAACTTTGAAACTTTTTCTTTAAAACGAACTAAATGGTTTGGGCATTTAGAGTCGTTCATGATACTTATGGCTATGGATCCTGGTTTGTCATGCGCCTCGCGGTAAAACTCCGCATTGGAAATTTGAGGGTGTGACAATAATGATTTCTACATTATAGGTCCCAACAAATTTTTTTATAATTAGGATTACAAAAAAAAACAAGTACTAAAGCCTGAGTTTTAATCGGGAACTTCAAACGCGGAAGCCTGTTGAGTACTCGGGTGTGTTCGGTTCTTCTCGCTACTTGATCCTTGCTTCGGGAAGCGGACGAGTCCTATGCATTCGATTCTTGATTCGAGCCTTGATCATCATCCGTGTCATGTACCTTAGTCCCTGAGGGTTAAACACGAGGAAATAACCCGCTAAACGTTACTAAAATCGAATAGGATGGAAAGTATAAAAAGATGAGCTTTTTTTCTAAAATTTCTAGCTCTAATGCCCCTTGAGGTTTTTCAGGTAGAACCAAACAGGGGAATCAAGTCTTCAGTTTGGATCCCCCTTGAGGTTCTGGATCCCACTTGAGGTTCTAGATCCCACTTGAGGTTCTGGATTATATCCAAAAAGGGAAACCACGACTCGTTAAGGCCATAGGTTATACAAAACCTCATTAGACCATTCAAAAAGCATAATAATCATTTTGTTAACTCATTGGGCTCTTGTTTAACTAAAAACATCATCCGGTTTATGTCATTAAGACCAGGTTCCCAGTTTTAAATGTTTTTGTCGATTTTTAACCAAATCGACCCGTTAAGGCCTTGGACTCTACAAGACACTTTTTAATCACACCAAAGGCATAGAAATCATATTGTCGACTCATTGGACACATGTTCAACTAAAAGAATTGTCTGTTTTGTGTCATTATGACTTGGTTATTAGATTTAACCTTTAGCAAATCTTTAAATTCCCAAAATCCCCCTTTATAGCCAAATCCATAAATTTAGCCATCCATGGTGACACTTTTGATTCAACCCATTGCTTTTGACTCATTGACTTGTTTAAAAACCTCTAAGTCCTTCCGGACTTAGATTTTCACCTTTTTCTCAAGTTTTCTCTTATTTAGTAAATTCTAAGCGCATTAGCGCGCATTAGACATAGTTATGGAAATAACTTACTAGATTCGCACCCACACTTCATGTGGGTAGTTTTTTTAATACCCATGTTGCTTCGCCCGAAGACGTTTAATTAGCTACGGACTTACCGGGTGGCCTTGACCCATATCCATACCTTGTGCTTATCCTCCATGATTCTTAGCATCAAGCGTGCATGCGCTGGTGCTTTTACCTGCGTGCTTTCTAGATAGACACATTAATTTCTCGGAACTCAAATGATAATACTTTTCCATTTGATCCGTTTAGACCCATAGTTCATGATACTATGTTACCCAAGTTTCTTTACCTATGGTTCAAGTGTCACACACTTGACCCAATTAACATCTTACTTAACGACTTCATTCATATAATTTCATTTGGATTAAAACATCATTTCTCACATGTCTTTATTAACTGACCCGTTTGATGGATTTCATCATTCGGTCATAACTCATTGTCTCGGTTAAGATCATAAACCACGTTTCGACTTGAGTGCACATAAGGCGACCCATTTAATAGATTCCACCCCTTGGGGTTTACCTTTATCAAATGCACTTGAATTAAGTTAAGTGTATACAACAATTAAGCTATGCTATAGTCTAATGGTGTAAGTGAAACTTACATTGTATTCATTCACATTTACTTGCACTTTAGGCTCATATCCGCTTGACCCGTTTTGTTCGTTGATCCATTCCATCCAGGCTTGCACCTAGCTTGACAAGATCAACCTTCACCATACTCATAATATTAGTTAAGTTAGTCATCATATCCAATAACTAACACATCTCATGAGTTTATTCACACCATTATTTCACTTTCCCAATTATCATTGGGCTATATTTTTCATGTATGGTGTGATCCATCTTTTAAACATGTGTTTCACATTTTATATGCGGGTAATTCCATGATTACCCAAATCAAGTCATCGCCTCTATTTGCAAACAAGACCATTGAGGCATTTCATCAAACACTTGGTGCGCACCCACCAAATTCACTTGATTTTCATGTGTTTAAGTTTAGCCAAAACATACCCATTTACCTAATAATCATCATATCATGTTATTTAGACTTTTTAGTCTAATTTCCTCATTAAAGCAACTCCTAAGAGTTAACTAAATCATTAAACATAGAGGGTTTCAACCTAGAGGTTAAACCCCAATTTTCACATATTAAGATAACCATATGACTAGAATCAAACACATATGTAGAATGTGATTCGTAACCAAATTAGGTATGATTGAGGCTCCCTAAAGCAAGAGAAACTCCAACAACTTGGAATCTCACGTTTTTGACAAAACCCTAGATTTTCATCATGATCAAAAAGGAGTATAACATCAATTTCTACCAAATAAAGGTACCTTGATGTTCAATAGGCCTTAGATGACCCGTTTCTTGCTAATGCACTGAAAAACCCCCTTGATTTGGCTTGGATTTGAGCAAGGTTCATGAGTTAGGGTTTGGGTTAGTGTAGGAGATGATTCTCCTAATCATTACACGAAACACACACACACAATGTATGTGTTTGTATAGTTTTATTTTTATTAATAAAACCCACTTTATCATATTGGTAACTATGACCCCTCAAGTTTTTCCCAAAGTCTTTTGTTGTTAAAACTCATTTAGCAAAACTAGTGTTATTCCCATAATAGGACATAACCCAAGTTCTCATTATTCAAGTCTCGTTTTATTATTTTGCTAATCACGCCTAATGGCGTAATTAGGCGAAAGGATGATTTTTGGGGTGTTACATAGTAACAAGATAGTAATATCTTGTTATAATTTCTTCGAGGGTTGTTTCTTTAACTAATCAACTCTATTCTTCTTCATATTATCATTCCCTTCAAATCTTTTCTCTAGAGCTAACCACAATTCTTTTGCATCTGTGTATTTCTAAAAGTATGCAAAATTTCTTATGGCATACTCATAGTGATGGCAGCGTGTGCCTTGTTGTTAGCTTCAAACATCAACTTCTCCTCTTCATTCATGTCTTGGAATGCCACAGTAACAGTCCTACCATCAACGGTTCTCGTAGGTTTTGAGTATCCGTCTCTTATACATATCCATCCTCTCATCATGTAAAACCTTGCCCACTCTTGAAACCTGTCTTTCCACCAGAAATAGCCATTTACCGAAATCATTTTTGGTGGTGAATTAGACTTTGCTACTTCATGGTCCATTTCAAGTAACTTATTTAAAGTTGACATTTTATTAAAGTTTAATATGACTTATGTTTGTTTTAATGTCCAAGTACAAGTTCTAAGTTCAATGTCCAAGGTTAAAGTCCAATAAACAGTTCAAAGTTCAGTTCGTTAGGTATTCTGATCAACAGGTCCAATTAACGAAGATGTCAAAAAACGAAGATACTTTCAAACGAAGATACCAAATAGACGAAGATACCACAAAATAAAGTTGAATAAAAACGAAGTTGGCTTATGAAGGGATATGGTACCAAAGCACCAGCAAAAACCATATCACAAGCTACAAACAATACTCCCATTTTTACGTAAACAGGGTCATTAGCGTCAGTCAGGTTCACCCGCCCTTTTTACGTCAGCGCACAGACTAGCGTCTATCTATCCGATGACGCTGGGGCATCCGCCCGTTTTACGTCAGTGCACATACTAGCGTCCATCCTACAGATGACGCAGACTTATCCGCCCGTTTTACGTCAGCGGGACTGACACACTGTTAAACTTCTCCAGCGAGATACACAAAGCTGCACCAACACGATTACAAAGATACCTTATGGGGCAACCTCGAGACACACACTCCTGCCCCAGGCAACTGTTCCTGACGCTGCAGGCTGCCTGTCAGACTTTCCAGCCAATCAATGGCTGCGTACGTCCTGACAGACAGAAAGGACGATGACGTGGCAGCCTCCCAGCCAAGATATCTTCGTTAAAAACATTTGCAACCCTTCAACTTGTCTCAGGTCGTTCTAGAAAGAGATGATTACTCACCGCCCTACCACAGCCACTAGGCGGACGCCACGCGTCTGCCGCCCACCAGCGTCCAATCAATGGACGCCACGTGTATTTACGTCAGGACGGTAACATCTCCCCTTTCCCCTTTTTTTATCAAACCCACTTGCACTATTGGGCCTAGGGACTTGGGCCGGAAACCTAGAGACACCTCTACATGGGTCGGGCCCCATCATGGGTAGAGGGCGGGTTGAGAAAGTCATATATCGAGGTACTATAAAAGGAGAGCTTCTTCTCCTTTTGTTGGCATCCGATATTTACAAACACTTTCACAGAAAAGACCACGAGCACATCGTACTTTTCCAACCCTAGTTTATTTGCTAACATTTAGAGGCTCGGCTCTTCTAACTTGTCGTCTCTAAACCTCCCTGGTCTTGTCCTTAGACCTATCCCATTTTATAAATATACTTCTTTATAAAAACCTCGTGGAATCACTACCAAGATTGGCGCTAACCCGACAATCTAGGATCTGTGTTTTTCTTCATTGGTGCCATCCGTGGCCTTACCACAAATACTCTAAACAAAAGCTTTAAACAGCCAGGTCATTTACATTAAAATGACTACTTCACCCCTAAAAAACCACTCCCCTTCGAGAATGGTTCAAGACATAACCCACGAACCTGACTAACCACAACATCAGGACGTTGGCGAACAACACAACACCATCCTTACCCCCCGTGGTATTGATTTCGACGCTACTAACGTACCACCTACCCAGGAGGAAATCGACGAAATCAACAACGAATGGTACGAAAAACAAAAGAAAGTGCTAGACGCTCACATGAAAAGCCATCATGGCTTCCACATCCAAAATCGTCAAACAACCGATTGGTACCCGTCATGGGGGAGGTCAGGGGAAACCCGTTACTGACCAGGCCTATACAGAGTACAACCGGTTCGATGAAGAAGACTATGACGAAAGTTCCTCGGATGACGAGGCCTCAAGACATTACCGGCGCACCCCTTATTATCATAGAGAACGTCTTAACCACTTCAACAATGCCGCAACCACCGACCTGTCGCTTCCGTACAGGCCCACGACGTTTACGGACAAATCCAAATTCACAAGACGTATCTCCAGAGCGCCCATACCACCAAGGCAGCGCCTACCAGCCAACGTCAAGCTATACGACGGCCTTACAGACCCCGATGACCACCTCGGCATTTTCAACCAAGCCAGGGCCGTCATCGGGTGGACCTTACCTGTCTGGTGCCATGTGTTTGCCCAGACAATCTCCGGAGCAGCCAGGGTATGGTTCGACAATCTTCCCGTCGGAAGCATCGACAGCTACGAATAGCTGATCGAAAAATTTTCACTCCACTTCAGCCAACAACGTCGCCACAAACGCGACAAGAGTCAAATTCATCTCTGCAAGCGCAGAGACACCGAACCGCTCGAAGATTTCATCGTGCGGTTCAACAAAGTAGCACTGCAGCTGGGAACCGGGGACGAGGCAACTCGAACCTCCTTCCTAGCAAACGTCAACGACGACAACCTACAAAATACCCTTCAACGCAAAGACGGTATCCCCGAGTCTTGGGAAGAGGTCGTCAGAATCGCTAAGCTCTACGCCGGAAACCAGAAAACCAAAAACCAAAACCAGCGCGGGAGCTCAAGCAATAATCGCAATCACAACAACAACCGACCCTTCGTCTGGAGCCGAATCTCCGGCGCCACCTACGAAGGAAGATATTCAACTTCTGGCGACGCCAGAAATATTATCGGCAGCAAACAAACGCGCGCAGGGCGCAACAGCGGCCGAAGGAATCAAGACTGGACACCATTGACAAAAACACCATCCCAGGTGTTAGCCCAGGTATTGTCGTCCGGCGAAGTCGCATTTAAACTCCCAAAACCTATGGGAGCCAACTGCAAGAATGTCAACACCACCAAATACTGCGACTTCCACAAAGATGTGGGTCATGACACGAACAACTGCTACAGCCTCAAAATGGAGATAGAGGGTGCCCTCCGTTTTGGAAAGTTGACCAACCTCGTCAAAACGTGCGCGCTGGCGCACGAAAGAACGAGGACCCACCAAAACCGATCAAGGACATCAGGACACATCATGTTCGCGGCGCATGCTCAAGACAGTGTCATATGACACAGCGCAACAAAAGGAAGCTATAGCCAGCCAGCGCGCCACCACGTCCACACAACGAGACGTGGGAAAAAACAACGACTGGCGCGAAGCCCAAGTTGTCCTCCCGACGGTACCGGGAGGCGCAAAATCAACCACACCACGCATCATCACCGCCCTGTTCGGCCACTACCGCACAAACAAAATGATGTGCGATAGCGGAAGCAGTTTTGATATAATGTACCAACAGTGCTTTGAACAGCTGGACGATGAAGACAAAGCGCGTCTACAGCCAGACGCACCCATTGCTGGCTTCTTCAACGAGGTAATCTACCCCCTAGCCAAGTGTGACTTCACAGTCAACCTTGAAGACGGGATTCACTCACGCTCAGAGACATGCACATTCCATGTCATCCCAGCCACCTCGTCATACGACATGTTGTTAGGCCGACAGGGCTTGGCCAACTTCAACAGCAACGCATCAACCCCTCACCAAACCATCGGTTTCCCAACACCAACGGGGATTCCTTACATCCGAGGCAATCAAGAATGCCTCGCAACATCAGCACCAGCGGCACAAACACCACCGTCCAAACCTGCCGCAACAGAAAATGAAAAATGGGTCCTCAACCCATCTTTTCCAGAACAAATGATCACTCTGGGATCGACCCTGTCCCTCCAAGTGCGCACACACCTCAAGCAGCTGCTAGTGGCAAACAAAGACATCTTTGCCTGGCAGTCATTCGATATGATCGGCGTCCCAAGGGATATGGCGGAACAACGCCTGAACACTTACAAAGACGCCCGACCAGTCGCGCAGAAAAAGCGCCCTCTAGGGCCGGACAGGGTCAAAGCCATGAACGAGCAGGTTGCCAACTTACTCGAGGCAAGCATCATTCGACGGTGCAACCACCAGACATGGGTGGCAAACCCGGTAATGGTCCTCAAAAAGAACGGATCCTGGCGCATGTGCGTCGACTACAAGGATCTAAACAAAGCATGCCCAAAGGACCACTACCCCTTGTAACAACCGGCAAAAATAAGGTAATTCCGTACTAATTAATTAATATGTGATTAACGTAATTAAATGCAATTATATGTGGTTTAATTATCAAGGCCTTAGGAGATAGCAATTTCCAAATAATGCATAGGTATGCATACGTTTAATGGTAAGGCATGATTGGATCATGTGCGAATAAACTATCCGGTATGGACGTTGGCAATTACCCGGTAATAATTAAATAAACGAAAAGGATCCCGGACACCCAGGATATAAAATAAAGGGTAGTTTCATCTATACTATATTAATAAGCATATAAGAAGGGTAGAAATGGTCATTTGCCACATGTACAAGCCTGAAAGCATATTGTACAAGGGTTAATGCATAAAAACTCTTAAACATTTAAAGGGTGCAAGTTATAATGCATCATGTACAAGCCTACTATGCTAAAAAAAATAACACGGATACATTATTCTGATTAGGGTTTATTCAACTCACCTCACATCCTCTTTATCCGCCCCCATATCCCTTGCCTTCTCTATCTCTCTCTGCGATTAAGATCTAGGGTTTCAAGACACCAGACACCAGATCAAGATCTAGGGTTCCGCCACCATCTCACTGTCTTCTCTTTCTATCCAAACAGAGGAGCATCGCTGAGATGGAGCTGCAGATGGTCTTCACAACACCGACTCATGTATCGTTTCTTCTGCTATTATCTCGGTACCTTCTTTTTAACAAGATCTACCCTTTTTGGTTGTGATTTGAGCATTTTATGTTCATACGTAGTTAAACTTTACATGTTATAAGTTTCTTTAAAAAGTTTTGCTTTTGTTTTTGGATGTATTTATGTTGCATCTGTGTAATACTTTCAGATCTGTGGAAATGAAAACCATAAGTCTTGATAATATAGAAAATTTCACCATACATGTCTGATGTAAGATCTGGAAATCAACTGATTTTGATGCTTGTTTGTGGCTTAGATCTGTACAGGGAACTCCTAAGCAGCAGTTTCATATGTGGAGAGGTTATTAAAGAATTGCGATTTTACCAGATATGTTTTATGTTTCAATACCCGAGCCAAGATGCGTATGCCTGGTAGTTTGTATGTATTAGGCTTTTTTTTTAAAAAAAAAAATCTTAATTGTAATGTTGTTATTTTGTCACTTCTAATTTTTATGTATGTTTTGCAGGCTCTTAAAGATCTCTATACACATTCGATGCCCTAAGTGTTGTGTGTACAACATTTGCGTAAGGTACAACATTTTAGAAAATAGGTTTAGCATGCAGGGAGGTAAAAATATGCTTTTTCATACTTTATTAATTTGATTTTAACATCACAAGTTAGAATAATAATGCTTTTCCATGTGCAAAACATGGGTAAGGATGAGGGTTGGAGCATCTTTGTAAGCCAAAAAAATCTTGTCTCAGGGGATTCGGTTTTTCTTTTAAGGTATCCTTTTGTCGCGTGTTACTCATTTATTTTTAAGATTTGTTTTAACATTTGCAAAACCCAATGAACTCAACCCATATACCAGCCATTAAAGATAGAGAGGCTAGAGATCCCTCAAAAGGTTTTTCAATTAAACAGTGGTTGAAAATTTAGTCCCATGTCATATTCAACACATGGTTACTTAAAATTTGCAAGGCCATAGCACGGTTGCGAGGCCTCAATAGTTCCTGCCCAGGAATTCTAAGAACACCATAGGAGACTACGTGTATGGTTTTTCTGTGCAGGTGTTAATGTGGAGACTGTCGAGCATAAAAACATCAGCTTGCTGGTATACTTCACTGGTATGTTGGGAATTCTTAGGTTGAACCTCAAAATGCTTTGTTTTTGGTTGGCCATCATGAGAAGGGATCAGCAACTTTAATTGCATACTGACTTGCTCACTTCCAACAAACTTTTCAATATTCTTGTAATTTTATAGTGGCAGCCACTACTTGATGATTGGATTATAATAAACTTTTCAAACAATGTTTTAAGATGTAAATTACTTTATGAACTACAATTTTGTTTTGAACTGTCTAACTTGGTATTTTTATAAACTCAGAAGAAAACACATCTGGCCTTTTATGCTTAACTCAAAACTAGAGGTGGCAAATTGTGAAGGTTGAGTTGGGCAGGGGTCAAATGGGTCATCCTATTTTTTTTGAACCAAAACGGGTTTGTCAGACCAAAGTGACATGGTGGCACCTTGTTTGTTCACTTTCGAGCCAAATAGCATGATTTAGGATTTTTGAAGATTTTAAAGAACTTTTGATATGTAGAATTACTTTATGTTGTTCTCTCCACATTTTGTCTCATGAGATGATCAAGGTTTGTTGCTGGTCTTTATGAAATTTTTACGCCAACATCTCTGTAAGTTATCTTTGCTCCTTTAATAGATGAATTAAAAATAAAAACAACCCATTGATGAAGAATAAGTAACAAATGTGTAATTTAGGAAGGAGGGAGCTGATGGTTTCGCTGCATCATATATTATTGGTGTTGTGAACGTAACAATAATCACATATGGTTTGCAATTATAGTGATTGGCCGATTTACATACGGCATAGGCTGGTAAGGTATGAATCTATCTATCTATCTCCGGAACCCAACCCGGCCATTTGTATTCTCGCTGACATATTTGTGACTTATTCGAACAGGTAAAACGTGGAAATAAAATACTTGTGCATGCAGTAACTGGTGGATTTGGATCATTATTGTGTCGATGGGCCAACGCACTTGGAGCCATGGTTGTTGGAACCATTTCGACCAAAGAGAAGACTGTAAAGCCAAGGAAGACAGGTGCAACCATGTCATTGTCACCAAATTAAAGTTGCCTCAATCTATTAACTTTTAGAAGTTTGAACCATTTGATGTATGTTGTCTATCCTTATAATTATTTTAGTGTTGCTACCCTTTTTTATGAAACTTTTTATTGTTAAAAGACACAAAAGGCATGCTTTGGTGGTTGCCGACAATTTGAAACTATTGATACCACAAAGCCACCTGTACGCATGAGCTTCGCATCTTTGCCTAGCATGTGGGAAAGTACACTAACAGTCAACGGCTTCTCTAAGGTGTATAATTCAACATCATTTAAAAGGTCTCTTCTTATACTTTTAATACTTTAACATCATTTACTTTAATCATTTGCTGTCATAATATTTGTGGCTCACTTAGTCTTCATTTCCCTAGGTTTTTGCTATGGCTGGTTGGAGACTTGGATTTATTGTTGGTCTAAGTTCTTCATTGTCACCTCTAATAAAATCCAAATCAGGTACATATTGTTGCATTAAAGCTGCTATTAATCATTATTCATCAAACATCACGTAATAATATCATATCAGATGTGGCTCACTTAAATTGATATATGCCAACTTGACACGTTTTTAATTCGTCCTGTTTTGAGTTAAAACAATTTGTTTAGAATGAGTTTTTACCTGTCACCAAACCGGAGCCTCCCGTTTTAACCATTTTGCTAGACTAAATTTTTAATTCAAACTTTTTGTTGAATATGATGATATCCTCTGAATATTGACTGATTTGGTCGGTGGTCCCTCTATATTTTGCTAGAAAGGGTGGGTAAACATTTTACCAAATGCTCATATATTAAGTTGTTGGTTCAGATTGGATAGTATCCTCAAACTTAACAAAACACTAGCATGAAACAACATAATGTCATTGCTGCATTATCTTCATTAGCGACATTACTTTTTTAATCTAATGCAAAAAATAAATGTTTTTGTAATTTCCTGCAGGAAATCAGATGGTAGAAAATGTTGAAACTGTGTAGAGGGTTCAAAAGGGTCTTAGTGCAGGCTGTAGAAATGGCCTGTCCCACTAATTTCCTTAAATGATGAAAGACTACAAAATGGTGAAAGAGTACATGCTAAAGAAACATTGCTCAGTGCTGCAACAATGCTTTACTAGGGTCAAAAGCTCTGTAAGGAACTCTATTTGGTTAAAAGCACCAAAAAGCAGAAAAGTTGCAGCCCTACAACATTTGAACTTTTGAACCCATGTACAGTCACACCTTCTCACTTACCATCATTAGCCAAGTGGTTATAGGCGACTTAGGAAAAGGTGTAGGGTAGTAAAAGGTGTGGGGTTCGATCCCCGGTGTAAGTTTATCAGTTCAAAAAAAAAAAGATAGGCTATTACCGTTAAGTTCCAAATTTTGATTGACTATCATATATATTATATTGTTTTATTTCAGTTATGGTAACTGGGGTGACTATGGTCTGGCAGTGTGTGTTCGGTTACTTATCTTTTATCTATACTCATTATTTACTTATATTATTTAATACTTTACATCATACAAATACTAACATGTTCATATAATTTTCTTATTGGATATGAGTAATTCATATCTATAGTTGACTTACGAGGAAAGTAGGAATAATGTTCGGATGTTCAGTATTGCTTTAATTATGTCCCCAAATGATTTTGAAACGTATATAAAATTGGTGCTTTTAGACTTGAACGATTTTTTTTTTGAAAAGCTACTTTCATTAAAACACCGGTAAGTCCTCAAACCGAGGGCCGTCACGAAACCAAAACAACGACTTACATCATATACATAGGAGAAACAACCCAATCCTTCCATATTACATCCTTGTATCTACTTCTATGTTTAACCAAAAAAAAAGAAGAGGACTTAATATTTGCAATAGCCTGCTGCACCTTGGCTTCCTTGTTAAAGATTTTATTGTTCCTGGACAACCAAATCTCCCATAATGTGATAATAGAGACACCTCTAATAAGGTCTTTAGCACGCTTATCCCCTTGATGAAGCTTGTACAGCTCTAAACAGTCTCGGGTATCAAACATGAAAAAATTCCGAATGCCACACCATGAAGAAACTGCAACCCAAACACCGCACGCGAATAGACGTTTCAATATCATAATTGCATAACACGCAGACCTGGTCTTCGATAACAACATTTCTCTTGACTTAAGCATTAGCAGTGGGAATTCGATCCATCTCAGCCCTCCACGCGAAAAAATTACATTTCAAAGGCACCCATTTGACCCAGCTGAAGCGATGCCAGTTCTCACCCATCTGATGCGACTGAATCGCTTTCTTAACCCCCTGAACAGAAAAAGGAGATGTACCTGAGCCAGTCCAGACCCACCTGTCTGCTGTTTGGTTGATACTGCAGGCCTGCAGGGCCGAAGACAAGGTGCACATCTCTGAGTTCGCCTTAGCCGAAAGCTGCTCATGTTGCTGCAGAATAATCCAAGATCCAGAAACAGCGTCCACAGCCCACTTTTCACAAACAAGGCAGTCTTTATGAACGTTTGTATCTATGTTTGTATCTATGTTTTTGCACCTTTTATTTGTTTTTTGAACGTTTGTATCTATGTTTTTGCACCTTTTATTTGTTTTGTCTTATGTTTTCTTGCTCTTCGTATCTGTTATGGGTACATTTTATTGAACCGATAATGGAAGACCATGGCATTATTAAAGATCTCTTGTGTAGCATAGAATTTGGTATATTGTGCTATTTTGTTTGGGTAAAATTTTATATAGCTTGATAAAAAATGGATGTCCATTTCTTTGTTTATTTTGGATTTACATAAGAATAAATACGCACACTGGGTGTAGCATAAAAGGATTCATAAGTTAACTTAATTGAGATATAACATATTACACGGCTAACTAAACTAACTTAAGTACTATACAATATATCACGACACCACCGATAAACTAATAGAAAACAAGTACCGAGTTGTAAATTGTCACCACCGCCGCATCGCGCGGGTTTCCTGCTAGTGAAATATAATGAGTTTTGGAACTCCAAAACCATAAGGGGAAACGTCTCATACAAATCTCCCGGTAACGAATAAAGTGCGCGTACCGCGCCCGATACGCGCATAACTCATAATTTCACCCGGTAAAAGCCTAAATAACCAATCAACGTCTAAATTAGACTATATTTAAGGGTTATTAAAGGTATTTTTAATGTCCGAATAACGCGGGATTAAAACCCGAAAAATACCCGAACGACACCCGAACGACGAGGGATTAAACATAACAAATATTGGGTAAATATTTGAAGTTGTGGACCCCACCTAAGCCCACCAAGGGGCCGGCCTAGATGGCCTCATGGTGTCCATGCATGTGTTTTTTTAATAATAATCATCTACACTCTAGATATAAAGCATGCCATGCATAAGACAAAAGGTGTAAGATATCTCAAGGACAAAAGCATGCAACATTTGGTCCCCCCCTTGTGAAAATTTCGGCCCTTAGGCCCTATAATCCAAGACAAGACCAAAGCTAATGATGCACTAAGTACACACATGCAAGTATAATATCTAGTGAAAGGTTATGAAAGATTACAAATACTTAGCAAAATTCACAAGTCACCTCACTTCCCCTCAAGAAAACTCACGGCCAAACACCCTCTTACACAATCTCCCAAGATCATTTTAGCACAATACATATCTCTTAAATCTTTAGTAATGATCACATGCAATCCATGGAAGATATGGTGAGCTTATATATAGCATGTGTTAGACACATGAGTTAACAAGGCAAAACTCTTTTTTTTTCTTTCTTCTTTAGGGCCGTGAGTTATACCCTCCCCATATACACTCTTCTTTTAAGTTTTTACATCTCCAAATCACTCAAAACAATCCATCATCCAAACCCCTATTGTGTGTTTCAAGCTTGGAGCTTAACCATTAAGGAAGAACACACTAAACCCCTCTCAAAATCCAAGGTTTTGTCTTCCCTAGCCTTGTGCTAGTAGTAAGCTTCTTAACCTTGTTTTTGATTATTATTATTCATGTATGTGTTCTTAGAAGCAAGTTGTACATGAAGGGTTTAAAAGGTGGTTTGAACATAATCTCTAATAGGTTTTACATGTGTAAAAGGGATGATTAAAGATATGTAAATAAATCATGGATTTGATGATGATGAAGTAATGATCTTGAAAATATATAAAGTTTACATTTAAAACTAAGTAGGATGATGTTTTGGTTAAAATTTTGGAATGAACTTGAATATGTTAAAAGTAACTTTAAATCATCTTATTATGATCATCTAAGTTATAATATGTGGTAAAACATGTTAGAAGTTCATAAATGAAGAAAATGGAAAATCTAAGTTAGCTTACTTAGATGAATGATATTTTGATAAAATGGACAAATACATAAAACACACATATAATTAGTCTTCCATATGGAATACAAGACTAACATAGGTGTTTTGATACAAAAATAACTTACCAATAAAAAGTTGAATCTTCAAAGTTTGCTAGTTTGAGTGAAAAATGTTAACTTTGAAAGTTAGAGTAGAAAAATGCAACTTTTGGAAGTTAAGGGACTAAAGTTGTAACTTTGAAAGTTAGAGGACTAAAATGAATATTTTAGAAACTATTAGTCCAAAAATACAAGTATGGAAAGTTTGGTATCAAAAATGTAAGTAATAAAGTCAAAGGATGATTTTTGTAAATACTAGTAGAAATACTTGGGTATTTTGTGTAAAAGGGTATTTTTGAAAGTTATAAAAATATAAAGGGTTTTAACATAAGGATTTTTATAAAATAGAGATTTTATAAAAATATTAAACAAACTTGGAAGACTTATACAAAAATGAATACTTTTATATAAATGGGAATATAAAAGTGTTGGAAACATTTTTGTAGCTAAGTTAACAAGTTGGGTTAAAAATACATAAGTATTTTAAACCATCCAAGTAACATGTGAAAATAGGAAGAAATATGGATAATATTTCTATAAAATACATGTTGGGAAAAACTTGGAAAAATTAATTAATCGAGTTAAGATATCGAACTAAAACGCGTTAACGAACCATACACGGACAAATCATGAGAAAAATGCCATTGCGGCAAGATAAGAAAAATATATATATTTTAAGAAGTAAAATATATATATACATTGGGTGAAAACTAATAAACACTTTCCTAAGTGTTGGAGGAATTATTCGTGGGAGAAACACATGACACAAACAAATAAGACGTTAAAACAAACGTATATACTTAACAAGAAAAATTACACATTTATATGTATGTACGCTCGTCTCGGCGAAGTTCTAGTATATCTACTTAATGGGAAAGTAGATATGTGGGGAGGAAAGCCGCGACGAGAAGACAAAGATATATATATGTGTATGCCGTACCAACGAAATCCTAGTATATTTATTTGAATGGGAAAATGAATATACGGTATGGTAAGTTGAAATGGGACGTTAAGAATATACAATCGAACGACAAGATCTTAGTATATTTGTTTAAATGGGAAAACAAATGTGCGGCAAAGTGAGTCGGGTCGAGTGTTGAAATATATATTATATCGAACGATGCGATCTTAAGTATAATTATTTAAATGGGAAAATAATTATATGTTAAGTGACGTCGAGTCGATGATAATAAAATACAAGTTAAGGAAATATTAACAAGAGTAATATATAACTTGTAACACAAAGGGTAATGTAACGCCAACAAAACCTAGGATACGCGCTTAATTAAACGGGATTTGGAACAACTTGTGGTCGGGAGTTGGGTGTACAACTTGCCAAGGCACATGCACTATAGGAATAGTGACTTATACGTCTAGGACGTTTGTAGGTGCGAGACCACCCACTTGCTATCCACCCTTTTGAGCCAGACGCAGTTTCAGGTGAGTTTCACGGCCCCATTTTAAACTTTCTTTATGTTTTCGGGGGAAAGATATGTTAGGGAAATGTTTGACGGGTTTATTACTTGAGGTGTGACCGCCACTCGGGGTTGAGTCCTCGCCTCTATAATCATTTATTCGGAGATTGAAACCGGAGGAATATTCGGATAGTACTATTGGTGCCTGACAAGGCCCACCCCTAATCGATAGCGTCGATTGTGCATTAGGTTATGCCTGGGGTGCAAATATTCTGAACTTAAGTCGTGGGAAACCGAGTAACGACTTGGAGCGGGGCATTTTATTTATATACGTCTTGGTTTGATTATAGTCTCAAGTAGATTTATAGGAATTTGCAACTCCTATATATTGTCATAACATGGTATTCCCAAGTATACAAGTTTTAGAAACTGAAAACCTGTGAACTCACCAATATATTTATATTGACGAAACTTTTAAACATATCTTTCAGGTAACTAGATGAAGAAGGATCAGGCAAGCTGGGTCGGAGAATCTCCCAATGCGGCGTTATACATTTTGCAGGGTTTCACCTTTATCTCCCAAAGCTTGGGATATATTTGAGAAACCTTGATGTTACTTTAAAAACAATTTATTTTTGTGTAATGTTTGGAAACAAGTAATGACGCCTTAATAAATGACCCATTTTCTTAAATTACTTATGTTTAGCAATAACCTTGACTTTATGCTTTTGAACCGTCGCGCCACGTGTTTCCGCCGTTGTCGTGGTGTGACAGAACGTGGTATCAGAGCCAAGGTTATAGCGAACTAGAGTATTTTCTTTAAAAACTAGACTATAACCGGATTTGGTTCTAAAGATAAAGTTTTCAAAAGAAAAATATAGAAAGACACTAAAGTAATTTTTCAAGAAAGCATTGGGCATGAGGAGATTCCGACCAAGCCAGCCATGGGTATTGTTATGCTTTAACATGAAAATTAGAAGTTAGGAAGGTTACTATGAAGTACGCCATAACTGTCTAATTTAAATAATTCATATATATTAGTACGGTTCTTTTGCCAGGAATGTCGAACGCAGGAAGTATCGCGCCGAGCTACGACAGTAGCTTGCAGATCATCCCAGCACCACCACCAGAGCCAGCAGAGTTGGTAGTGCTCTCCTCGGGAGATGAGGACGTAGAGATGGGCGTCGCCGCCGACGGAGCAGGCGACGATAGCTCAGATGAGTCAGACCCCAGCGAGGACCCCCACTGGGCACCGGCCGTGATTGACGCGCCACTGCCCATTGTACCAGCCGCACCTGTGGCCGTACACCCCATTCGAGCCATCAGGGACTTCCCTGACGGCTGTGCCGGTCCGTCGCGACCAGTTCCAGCCCAGTCGGATGCGGCAGAGTCTCCATTCGACCGACAGGCTCACGTGGAGCACGAGCCAGCACCCTTACCCCACATCCACGTACCTGCGGGCATGAGACTCCTGCCGGTCGCCCGTGGACAGAACGGGTGGATATCCGATGATTCCGACGACGAGTCTGTAGGTTCGGTGGAGCACATGTTGGTGCCCGAGATTCCGACTGATCAGGAGGAGCCAGTGGCTCCAATGCTAGAGGACGCCCCAGCCGACCCCGTAGCCCCACCAGCACCACTCGAGCCCATACCCCAGAAGGAGCCAGCCCCAGCAGCACTTGTCCTTGAGGGTAGTCCCGCCCGTAGCTCTGAGCTACATAGGGCAGGCATGGAGGCATTCGCCACTGCGAGCCCTCCCACACCCCCTGTAGTGGTGTCCACCCCAGAGTGGGCCACTATCTCTGAGCCTCTCTTGACCCCTTTAGCCGAGCCTATGCCACCACCCCCAGTAGCCATGACTTTACCCATCCCCACCATCCCCAGCATGACACCTGCACCGTACCCTCTGGGTGCAGGGGACCCTTATATGATGCCACCCCACTTTTCCATCAGGCCACCAGGTTTCACCCCATTACTGCCACACATACTGATACCCGCCCCCTTCGGGCCATTCCCATCCACACACCCAGATATACCCGGACCATCCCAGCCACCTAGGATGACACCCCTATCTGGACCAGCATGGACCTCTGCCATCACACTGGAGCGAGACTTTCAGACCCTCGCCAACACGGTGCAGCGCACCGTGAACCAGGTAGAGCAGCAGACACGATTGATGTGGACACGGATGATCGATGCCCGTGATGCCTTAGCGCATTACGCGGAAGAGTTGTTGCGCATGGATGCGCAATGTGGGATTACTGGGGATGCGCATTTGGCACATCGACAGTTCTTATATGAGCGCATCACGGAGATTAGCATGACTATCAGTGTGCATGCACCGCAGTATCAGTTCCCTCCGCCACCGCCACAGTAGGGATACATCAGGGACGCACGGAAGAATCACCAGCTCATGTACATAGTAGCAGCAGTATGGTAGTATAGCACGGGTTATGACACTCGTTTGCATTTTGCCTAGCCGTACGGGTACGACGGCATATGATATGATGTTTTATTTATTTCAAAAACAATGTATTGCATGAGGGATGTATTCCCCATTTTGTTATTATGAACAAGCATTGTACTAGTACTATTGAAATTAATGAAAAATCTTATTATTATGATGGTGAAATATGTTGTTGTCTATTGCTTACTCCATATATTGTGATTCGTGTGTTCGGATGGTGATATTGTGTTGATTACTATTTATTCTGTATGATGTGTTGGTATGTTGTGTGATGACATGGTGTTGATTATTTGTGTTCAGATTCTGGTTTGTTATTTATATATTGTATAAATGTTTGCCAAATTAACCTTTGATAATTATTATTGAAGAAAATGGCACTAGCCACCAGAAGCAACAGCGGTGCAGACGGACTGCCTACTACACCCGCTGAACTCGAGACACTGATCTCGGAGCGCATAGCCCGCGCCATCGCAGAACATGACGCCGCCCGCTCTGAACACTCGCATGACAGGACAGGGAGCGATCGACGAGAAACCTCCCCTATTGGTAAGAGGTTTAAGAATAAATGAAAAAGTGATGGGAGAGTATTTCGAAACTCCTATCCCATAATAACATACTACATTACTATTACAGGAACAGCCTCAGGAACGCGCGGCTGCACTTTCAAAGCTTTCCTGGACTGTAAGCCGATTAACTTCAACGGCACTGAGGGATCCATAGGCCTGGTCAAGTGGTTCGAAAAGACCGAGGCAGTTATCCGCATCAGTGGGTGCACCCCTCGAGAGTCCGTCATGTACGCCACCAACCTGTTTCTGGATCAGGCACTAACTTGGTGGAATGACCAAGTACAATCGTTAGGAGATGATGCTGCATACTCTCTATCATGGGCGGCACTAAAAGAACTTATGATTGCCGAATACCGCCCGGCAAGTGAGGTACAAGAGCTGGAAACCGAATTCTGGAACCATACTATGATAGGAGCAGATGTTACTGGGTACACGTCTCGATTTCATGATCTCGCTCGATTAGTACCTCGTTTGGTTACACCAGAGACTAACAAGATAGAGCGCTACTTGTTCGGGTTAGCACCGCAGATACGCAGCATGGTCACCTCTTCCAAGCCCACGACCATGCGCGAGGCAATTGATCTTGCACTAAGCCTCACTGAAGATGCTATCCGAATGGGTACCTTGATCCGACAGGTTTCGGGACTGAAAATTTCTGAAGCAAGCAGTGTGGAAGGTAAGAACCAGGGAACAAGTTCAGCAGTGGTGACAAATGAACAGGGAAACAAACCAAGGTTTGGGAAACGTAAACGGGAGGAAGGAAAGAAGGATGGAGCATCGGGTAGCTCCAACAAGAAAGGGAAAGGGTATGTCGCCACAGGGCGTGGGAACGGTGGAAAACAGGGCAACCGGGGGAGAAATAATGGGATGACATGTGGGAAGTGTCACCGATCGGGACACAAGACGGAAGAGTGCCGGTCAGGAGCACCGAAAAATGGAGGAGCTAGACCCTGCTTCGCTTGTGGGTCACTTGACCATTGGAAGAAGGACTGCCCCAAGGTCAACAACCAAGCCCGCGGGCGGGCGTTTGTGATTGGAGCCGGTGATGCACGACAGGACCCCAATGTGGTCACTGGTACGTTTCCTCTTAATGGTCATTATGCCTCTGTATTATTTGATATCGGTGCAGACTTTAGCTTCGTATCCATTGAGTTTAAAAGACTACTTGGATTAAAAACTAGTAAATTAGATACGCCCTACTCCATAGAACTGGCTAATGGTAAAACTATTGAAACGAGAGAAGTAGCGAGGGATTGTAAATTAGAACTCCGTGGGCACGAGTTTGGGATTGATCTTTTACCAGTCGTATTGGGAAGTTTTGACATAGTTGTTGGCATAGACTGGTTGTCCGCGCACCATGCCGTCGTGGTTTGTAACGATAAAGTCATTCAAGTCCCTCTCGCAAGCGGTGAAACTCTCTCAATTCAAGGGGAAAGGCACGGGACGCCGCTAAGGATTATTTCAAGCATGAAGGCTCGTAAGTGTCTAAGAAAAGGACTTGTCGCATTCTTGGCACACGTAGTGGACAAGAAGGTCGACGAGCGAAAGTTGGAAGGCATTCCAGTAGCTAGAGATTTTCCGGATGTATTCCCAGAAGATTTGCCGGGGTTGCCACCACCTCGACAAGTCGAGTTCCGCATCGACCTCGTTCCTGGAGCTGCTCCCGTGGCGCGATCGCCATACCGCTTAGCTCCATCGGAGATGCAAGAACTATCCAGCCAGCTGCAAGAATTATTAGACAAGGGTTTTATAAGACCGAGTTTCTCACCTTGGGGAGCTCCCGTCTTATTTGTGAAGAAGAAGGATGGCACATTTCGCATGTGCATCGACTATCGAGAGCTGAACAAGCTAACCATTAAGAATCGCTATCCTCTCCCCAGGATCGACGATTTATTTGATCAGCTCCAAGGATCTAGCTATTACTCCAAAATCGATTTGAGGTCTGGCTATCACCAGTTGCATATACAAGAAGAAGATGTACCAAAAACGGCCTTCAGAACCCGGTATGGACATTATGAATTTCTGGTAATGCCGTTCGGCTTAACCAACGCGCCAGCGGTTTTCATGGACCTAATGAACCGCGTGTGTAAGCCATACCTGGATAAATTCGTCATTGTCTTCATTGACGATATTTTGATCTATTCACGCACTAAGGAAGATCACGAGAATCACCTTCGATTAATCCTTGAAGTATTACGCAAAGAGAAGCTGTACGCTAAGTTTTCAAAGTGCGACTTTTGGATTCGAGAAGTCCACTTCCTAGGTCACGTGGTGAATGAGAAGGGCATACATGTCGATCCCGCCAAGATCGAGGCAATTAAAAATTGGGAAGCCCCTCGAACTCCCACCGAAGTACGACAATTTCTAGGCCTTGCGGGCTATTACAGAAGGTTCATCGAGAACTTTTCAAAGATAGCGCAAGCTTTAACCATGTTAACTCAAAAGGATAAGAAATTCGAGTGGACGGAGAAGCAAGAGGCAGCCTTCCAATTACTAAAAGACAAGTTATGTGGCGCTCCGATACTATCGCTCCCCGATGGTACGGAAGACTTTGTGGTTTACTGTGACGCCTCGCATCAAGGCTTAGGATGTGTATTAATGCAACGGGAAAAAGTGATAGCATATGCTTCCAGGCAACTGAAAATCCATGAGAAGAATTACACTACACATGATTTGGAATTAGGTGCAGTGGTATTCGCTCTCAAGATATGGAGGCACTACTTATATGGAACCAAGTGCACGATTTTCACTGATCATAAGAGTTTGCAACACATCTTTGATCAGAAGGATTTGAACATGCGACAACGGCGATGGGTTGAGTTATTAAACGATTACGATTGTGAGATAAAGTACCATCCCGGTAAGGCGAACGTCGTGGCTGACGCCTTAAGTCGCAAGGAACGGGTTAAGCCGTTGCGTGTTCGAGCTTTGGGTTTGACTATCCACACGAATCTGACTGAACGAATTCGTGAAGCTCAAGTTAACGCCCTTTAACCCGAAAATGTCAAGGGTGAGAGATTACGAAAGATGGTTGACTCACTGGAACCAAAGGTGGACCAGACCCTGTATTTCATGAATAGAATTTGGGTTCCAGTATACGGGGGATTGCGTGAACTAGTATTGGCCGAAGCTCACAGTTCTAGATATTCGGTTCACCCTGGTGCAGACAAGATGTTCCACGATTTGAAAGGATTTTATTGGTGGCCAAACTTCAAGAGAGATATAGCGGCTTATGTTGCGCGATGCTTGACTTGTGCAAAGGTCAAAGCAGAGCATCAAAGACCATCCGGCTTGCTCCAGCAACCGGAAATACCTGAATGGAAATGGGAACGAATTACCATGGACTTCATTTCTGAGTTGCCCAGAACGACGAGCGGCCATAATAAGATTTGGGTAATTGTTGATCGGTTGACGAAATCCGCACACTTCCTTCCAATCCGTGAAACGGATGGAATGGAAAAATTGACCCGTTTGTATATCAAGGAAATAGTGTCTAAGCATGGTGTGCCTATATCTATCATCTCCGATCGAGATGGTCGCTTCACCTCAAGATTTTGGGAAAGTTTGAATGATGCCTTGGGTACTCGCCTTGACATGAGTACCGCATATCATCCCCAAACCGATGGTCAAAGTGAACGGACCATCCAGACTCTAGAAGATATGTTGCGGGCATGTGCGATTGATTTTGGCGGAAATTGGGATACACACTTGCCATTGGCAGAGTTTTCTTATAACAACAGTTATCATACGAGCATTCAAGCTGCACCGTTTGAAGCTCTGTATGGGCGCAAGTGTCGATCTCCGCTATGTTGGGCGGAAGTTGGAGAGAAACAACTCACCGGGCCCGAAATTGTTCAAGAGACAACGGACAAGATCTTTTTGATAAAGGAACGCCTCAAAGCGGCCCGTGACCGCCAGAAAAGCTATGCTGATAAGAGGCGAAAGCCTTTAGAGTTTCAAGTCGGAGACAGGGTCCTACTAAAAGTGTCACCTTGGAAAGGTGTCGCGCGCTTTGGGAAGCGCGGAAAACTGAACCCGCGATACGTAGGACCATTTGAAATCTTGTCCAGGGTAGGCCCGGTGGCATACAAACTCAAGTTGCCTCAAGAGCTCAGTGGAGTACACGACACATTCCACGTGTCAAACTTGAAGAAGTGTTTATCCGACGAAACTCTCATCATCCCTGCTGAGGAAATCCAAATTGACGACAAGTTACATTTTGTTGAAGAACCAATCGAGGTAACTGATTGGAAGGTCCAAAAACTAAGACGCAGCAAGATCAGATTGGTCAAAGTGCGCTGGAATGCCAAGCGTGGACCGGAGTTCACGTGGGAAAGGCTGGACCGAATGAAGCAAAGGTATCCCGCCCTATTCGAGAAGACATCTATACCGGAGAACTCGAAGTGAATTCCGGGACGGAATTCTCTTAACGGGGGGAGAATGTAACAACCGGCAAAAATAAGGTAATTCCGTACTAATTAATTAATATGTGATTAACGTAATTAAATGCAATTATATGTGGTTTAATTATCAAGGCCTTAGGAGATAGCAATTTCCAAATAATGCATAGGTATGCATACGTTTAATGGTAAGGCATGATTGGATCATGTGCGAATAAACTATCCGGTATGGACGTTGGCAATTACCCGGTAATAATTAAATAAACGAAAAGGATCCCGGACACCCAGGATATAAAATAAAGGGTAGTTTCATGAAATATAATGAGTTTTGGAACTCCAAAACCATAAGGGGAAACGTCTCATACAAATCTCCCGGTAACGAATAAAGTGCGCGTACCGCGCCCGATACGCGCATAACTCATAATTTCACCCGGTAAAAGCCTAAATAACCAATCAACGTCTAAATTAGACTATATTTAAGGGTTATTAAAGGTATTTTTAATGTCCGAATAACGCGGGATTAAAACCCGAAAAATACCCGAACGACACCCGAACGACGAGGGATTAAACATAACAAATATTGGGTAAATATTTGAAGTTGTGGACCCCACCTAAGCCCACCAAGGGGCCGGCCTAGATGGCCTCATGGTGTCCATGCATGTGTTTTTTTAATAATAATCATCTACACTCTAGATATAAAGCATGCCATGCATAAGACAAAAGGTGTAAGATATCTCAAGGACAAAAGCATGCAACATTTGGTCCCCCCCTTGTGAAAATTTCGGCCCTTAGGCCCTATAATCCAAGACAAGACCAAAGCTAATGATGCACTAAGTACACACATGCAAGTATAATATCTAGTGAAAGGTTATGAAAGATTACAAATACTTAGCAAAATTCACAAGTCACCTCACTTCCCCTCAAGAAAACTCACGGCCAAACACCCTCTTACACAATCTCCCAAGATCATTTTAGCACAATACATATCTCTTAAATCTTTAGTAATGATCACATGCAATCCATGGAAGATATGGTGAGCTTATATATAGCATGTGTTAGACACATGAGTTAACAAGGCAAAACTCTTTTTTTTTCTTTCTTCTTTAGGGCCGTGAGTTATACCCTCCCCATATACACTCTTCTTTTAAGTTTTTACATCTCCAAATCACTCAAAACAATCCATCATCCAAACCCCTATTGTGTGTTTCAAGCTTGGAGCTTAACCATTAAGGAAGAACACACTAAACCCCTCTCAAAATCCAAGGTTTTGTCTTCCCTAGCCTTGTGCTAGTAGTAAGCTTCTTAACCTTGTTTTTGATTATTATTATTCATGTATGTGTTCTTAGAAGCAAGTTGTACATGAAGGGTTTAAAAGGTGGTTTGAACATAATCTCTAATAGGTTTTACATGTGTAAAAGGGATGATTAAAGATATGTAAATAAATCATGGATTTGATGATGATGAAGTAATGATCTTGAAAATATATAAAGTTTACATTTAAAACTAAGTAGGATGATGTTTTGGTTAAAATTTTGGAATGAACTTGAATATGTTAAAAGTAACTTTAAATCATCTTATTATGATCATCTAAGTTATAATATGTGGTAAAACATGTTAGAAGTTCATAAATGAAGAAAATGGAAAATCTAAGTTAGCTTACTTAGATGAATGATATTTTGATAAAATGGACAAATACATAAAACACACATATAATTAGTCTTCCATATGGAATACAAGACTAACATAGGTGTTTTGATACAAAAATAACTTACCAATAAAAAGTTGAATCTTCAAAGTTTGCTAGTTTGAGTGAAAAATGTTAACTTTGAAAGTTAGAGTAGAAAAATGCAACTTTTGGAAGTTAAGGGACTAAAGTTGTAACTTTGAAAGTTAGAGGACTAAAATGAATATTTTAGAAACTATTAGTCCAAAAATACAAGTATGGAAAGTTTGGTATCAAAAATGTAAGTAATAAAGTCAAAGGATGATTTTTGTAAATACTAGTAGAAATACTTGGGTATTTTGTGTAAAAGGGTATTTTTGAAAGTTATAAAAATATAAAGGGTTTTAACATAAGGATTTTTATAAAATAGAGATTTTATAAAAATATTAAACAAACTTGGAAGACTTATACAAAAATGAATACTTTTATATAAATGGGAATATAAAAGTGTTGGAAACATTTTTGTAGCTAAGTTAACAAGTTGGGTTAAAAATACATAAGTATTTTAAACCATCCAAGTAACATGTGAAAATAGGAAGAAATATGGATAATATTTCTATAAAATACATGTTGGGAAAAACTTGGAAAAATTAATTAATCGAGTTAAGATATCGAACTAAAACGCGTTAACGAACCATACACGGACAAATCATGAGAAAAATGCCATTGCGGCAAGATAAGAAAAATATATATATTTTAAGAAGTAAAATATATATATACATTGGGTGAAAACTAATAAACACTTTCCTAAGTGTTGGAGGAATTATTCGTGGGAGAAACACATGACACAAACAAATAAGACGTTAAAACAAACGTATATACTTAACAAGAAAAATTACACATTTATATGTATGTACGCTCGTCTCGGCGAAGTTCTAGTATATCTACTTAATGGGAAAGTAGATATGTGGGGAGGAAAGCCGCGACGAGAAGACAAAGATATATATATGTGTATGCCGTACCAACGAAATCCTAGTATATTTATTTGAATGGGAAAATGAATATACGGTATGGTAAGTTGAAATGGGACGTTAAGAATATACAATCGAACGACAAGATCTTAGTATATATGTTTAAATGGGAAAACAAATGTGCGGCAAAGTGAGTCGGGTCGAGTGTTGAAATATATATTATATCGAACGATGCGATCTTAAGTATAATTATTTAAATGGGAAAATAATTATATGTTAAGTGACGTCGAGTCGATGATAATAAAATACAAGTTAAGGAAATATTAACAAGAGTAATATATAACTTGTAACACAAAGGGTAATGTAACGCCAACAAAACCTAGGATACGCGCTTAATTAAACGGGATTTGGAACAACTTGTGGTCGGGAGTTGGGTGTACAACTTGCCAAGGCACATGCACTATAGGAATAGTGACTTATACGTCTAGGACGTTTGTAGGAGCGAGACCACCCACTTGCTATCCACCCTTTTGAGCCAGACGCAGTTTCAGGTGAGTTTCACGGCCCCATTTTAAACTTTCTTTATGTTTTCGGGGGAAAGATATGTTAGGGAAATGTTTGACGGGTTTATTACTTGAGGTGTGACCGCCACTCGGGGTTGAGTCCTCGCCTCTATAATCATTTATTCGGAGATTGAAACCGGAGGAATATTCGGATAGTACTATTGGTGCCTGACAAGGCCCACCCCTAATCGATAGCGTCGATTGTGCATTAGGTTATGCCTGGGGTGCAAATATTCTGAACTTAAGTCGTGGGAAACCGAGTAACGACTTGGAGCGGGGCATTTTATTTATATACGTCTTGGTTTGATTATAGTCTCAAGTAGATTTATAGGAATTTGCAACTCCTATATATTGTCATAACATGGTATTCCCAAGTATACAAGTTTTAGAAACTGAAAACCTGTGAACTCACCAATATATTTATATTGACGAAACTTTTAAACATATCTTTCAGGTAACTAGATGAAGAAGGATCAGGCAAGCTGGGTCGGAGAATCTCCCAATGCGGCGTTATACATTTTGCAGGGTTTCACCTTTATCTCCCAAAGCTTGGGATATATTTGAGAAACCTTGATGTTACTTTAAAAACAATTTACTTTTGTGTAATGTTTGGAAACAAGTAATGACGCCTTAATAAATGACCCATTTTCTTAAATTACTTATGTTTAGCAATAACCTTGACTTTATGCTTTTGAACCGTCGCGCCACGTGTTTCCGCCGTTGTCGTGGTGTGACACCCCTTGCCAGAAATCGATCTCAAGGTAGATTCCTTAGCGCCATTCAAATTAAAATTCTTCCTCGATGCCAATTGAGGATATCACCAAATACAAATGGCCTATGAAGATGAAGACAGAACCGCCTTCAGAACCGATAGAGGGGTGTTTTGCTACACCAAAATGCCATTCGGCCTCAAGAACGCAGGCGCAACCTACCAACGCCTAATGGACCTAGCCTTCATAAACCAAATCGACGTCAACTTAGAAGTATATGTCGACGCCCTGGTCATAAAAAGCCGGGAAGAACACACCATGCTCTCAGACATACAGCACACCTTTGAACAGCTGCGCAAAATAAAGATGAAACTTAACCCAAGCAAATGTTCCTTCGGCGCCGAAGAAGGCAAGTTTCTAGGCGTCATCATCACCAACGGAGGCTTCAAACCCAATCCCGAAAAGGTACAAGCCATCCAGCGCATGCCATCGCCCAGCTCCATCAAAGACGTACAGACACTCATGGGGCGTCTGGTCGCCCTCAATCGCTTCTTGTCAAATTACGCTTCAAAATCCTTTCCTTTTGTTCACACACTCCGCAATGTACTGAAAAAGACCCAGTTCCGCTGGACCCCAGAGGCAGAAGTGGCCTTTCGTGAAATGAAACAGTGTATGACTTACTTGCCGACTCTTACAGCGCCTCTACCAGAAGAACCGCTAACATTATACCTATCCGCTTCTGAAAACGCGATAGGTGCGGTACTACTGGTCGAGCACAACAAAGTTCAGACACCAATCTACTACAGCAGCCGCACCTTGGCAGACGCGGAAACCAGATACTCCACAATGGAAAAACTGGTCCTGGCATTAGTCCATGCATCTAGGTGTCTCAGGCGATACTTTCAAGGGCACCCAATAAACGTCCTAACAGACTTTCGTATAAACACTGTGCTCTCAAAACCAGAGTTATCTGGCCGCCTAGCTAAATGGGCAATCAAACTTGGCGCACACACCATTATCTACAAACCAAGACCAGCAATCAAAGGACAGGTCCTAGCGGACTTCATCGCAGAAATCCCCGCCGAAAGTATTGAAGAATGTCAAGACGAGCAAGATCCCAAACCCATCCCTGACTCTCGCGTCACCTGGTCGTTATTCACTGACGGAGCCTCAAATGACCAAGGCGCTGGAGCAGGCTTTAGGCTCGTCAGCCCCGCAACACAGAATTCACATACGCCGTGCGCTTAGAATTAGTAAGCACAAACAACGAGGCAGAGTATGAAGATTTCTTAGCAGGACTGCGCCTGGCTGCCAAAATGGGCGGAAGACATCTCAAAGCTCATACAGACTCAATGCTCATAGCTGGACACATCAACGGCATCTATGACGCCAAAGACCTAGTTATGGCCCAATATGTCGATCAAGCCAAACTCCTCATCAAAAAATGTACAACCTGCACGGTCACTCATATCAACCGAAGTGGAAACAAAGAAGTTGACGCTCTCAGCAAAATGGCATCCACAGCTTGGCCACACATGGCCAAAGAGGTAAGCATCGAAACTTTAGATCAACCATCTGTACCTATTCGACGGGTCAACGTAACACAAATAGGCGCCGGGTCATGGATGACCCCTATTCAAGCATACTTAGCGACATGCACTCTACCACCAGAAAAAGCGGAAGCCAGAAAAATCTAGTACAAAGCAGAACACTACCAACTCATGAATGGTGTCCAATATCGACGATCCTACCTTGGCCCCCTCCTAAGATGCGTCGACTCCGCAAATGCCTCATTCCTTATCAAGGAAATTCACGAAGGCATATGCGGTATACACGCGGGCCCAAGGATGGTCGTCGCCAAAATAATGAATGCTGGATACTACTGGCCAGGAATGCACCAAGACGCTATCAAAATCCTGCGAACCTTCTTCAATTGCCAACAGCACGCGCCAAACACCCTACGCCCAAAGAACGACCTTGTCCCAGCACGGCAGCTTGGCCATTTCAAAAATGGGCCATCGACCTGGTCGGCCCATTCCCAATGGCCCCAGGAAAGATACAATACCTTATAGTCGCCGTCAACTACTTCACAAAATAGGTCGAAGCCAAGCCCTTAGCAACGATCAGCGCTGAACACGTCAAAAAGTTCATCTGGGAATTTATCATTTGCCGCTTTGGCCTACCTATGGAAATCGTTACCGACAATGAAACGCAATTCGCAGACAAGAAAATCCAGGCATGGTTAACTCAAATGCGCGTCAACCAAATCTTCACATCAGTCGCCCACCCACAAGGAAATGGACAGGTAGAGCGCATTAACAGATCACTGGTTGAAGGTCTCAAGACGCGCCTGGGTTCCAAGCGCACAGGTTGGGTCGATGAACTGCCACACGTCTTGTGGGCACATCGCACCCTTACAAAAACAAGCACGGGGGAACCCCGTTCAGCCTCACTTACGGCTTTGAAGCCGTTATCCCTGCAAAAGTCATCTTCCCATCCCTGCGGGTGCTTAGCGCGGAACAAACAGACAACTATCGAGAACTGCGACTAAATCTAGACCTTCTGGACGAGAGACGCGAAATGGTAGCCATACGAGAGGCAAATTACAAAAAACAGCTCGAGCGCTACTACAACTCAAAGGTCAAGAGATGTGCATTTGACATCGGGGATTACGTCCTAAGAGATAACAACGCCTCCCACTCAGAGCGCCCTGGAAAGCTAGCGCCCAACTAGGAAGGCCCCTACAAAGTTCAATAGGTCTTAGGAAAAGGGGCGTACGCACTAGAAAAGTTGGACGGAACACCCGTCCCACGATCATGGAATGTAGCGCAGTTGCGCATATGTTACTTATAAAATTCCTAACCTTTGTGAATACATACAGCGGTACCCTACATCTTATTTATCACAGCGCAACCATTATCTTGGCTCTAACATATGAAGTTAATTCACTCTTCATAGCTTAGTCGCCAAATTCCTAGTCCAAACTTATGAAGCTAATTTACTGTTCATAACAGACACCAACTTCACTTCCGTCTACCTATCCATACTACAATCATTCAACAATAGGCGCAAAAGCTACAAAAAGGTTGATCTTCCATTTCATCAAAAAAACATGTTTACATAAAGAGACGATTACAATAAACATCCCAACCTACTAGGGAGGCTCATGGGCCGTCCCCGAACTACCCAAACCACTTGCCTTCGCAGCCTCCCTTTCCGCGTGCTCGCGCCCAGTATGCTCAGACTCTTCCAACCAATGCTTAAAGCGCGCGATGGGATCGGGATCCGACAAGCATTGTCTAACAACTTGAAGAACGGGAAACTCCAGCTTCTCAAGCTCTCCCATCAGCACCTGCTCAGTATTTATATCCTGAAAGGGCTGCTCGTCGACGGGAGCACCATCCTTAGCAGCTAAATACTCCTCAAGCCAGCCGCTGTGGACACCCGTGGTACGCGCAGCGTCCACCACCTCCACCTCCTGCTCGCCCATCTTTGGCTCGTTCCAGCAACGATCAAAGACTTGTAAACAAAAACAAAATTCACAAAAAGAAAGACAAATACAAACCCAGACAAGCGATAAAGAAAGATGGAAACTTACTGCGGCAATCCCGTCAGACATGATCCATAGCGACTTCTAGCAATAAGACCTCTGCGCATCCAACATCAGAGTCTTCTCCAACTCCCAAGCTTCTTTCTCTTTAACCAGGGCGCCAACCTGGCCCTCCAACTCAGAGACGCGAGTAGTGACCCGCACCACATCCTCATCCTTCTTCTTCAACTGGCCCGCGACATCAGCATATTTTGAGGACAGAACCTCCAACTCTTTATCCTTGGCAGCAACCAGCTTTTCCTACGCGGCCAAATCTAATTCAGCCTTTTGCACCGCTAGTCGGCGGCGCTTAAGCTCCTTGTTAATATTCTGAGAAGACTATTCCCAAGCCTTCTGCTTCTCAGCCGCCTCTACATCCTTCTGATGCAAGTCAAACTCCAATTGCCTGACCTGGTCAACCAACCTCTGCTTGGCACCCTCGAAAACCTCCTTCTCCTTCTCCAGGCGCTCCGATTCGGTTTTCACGGCAGACGCCTCATCCAGAAAATCATCCTCCCCACGACGCAACGCGTACAAGTTCCCCAGAGATTGCGCCAAGTTCATGCACAACTCTGAGAAAAGTGCACCGCGGTCCTGCGAACGATGATATATTCGCTCAGCCGGGGGAAGAAAATAGTTCACAAACTCCTCAGCCACGAAGGGGCTGAGGAAACGACAGTTGTCAGTTATACGCCAAGCAGGCGTATAGACTGAAAAGTCCAGTTTAAATCCAGGCTCACTCGTAGACGCATTGGCCCCTTCTACTTTTTGAACTTGCGACCCAGTAGAGCCACCCGCTTCACCAGTCACCAATGTACTAACTGAGACATCGCCCCCCTCCAAATCTACCACCATTGGTTCCGCCTGGGACCCACAACCACCCGAAGAGGACACCAGCTAACCTTTCTCACTCTTCACGGCCACCATCGCCGTATGCTGCCTGAGCAACTCAGCTTGACGCTGGTCCTCCTCCTCCTTCAGCTTTTTCTCGGCCGCGAGACGGGCCGCTTCTGGCTCCTTACGCTACCGTTTCATGGCAGCCTCCCTAACATGTGCATCCTCCTCCTCCTTCTTCCTAAGGGCGGCCGCAACAGCACGCTTATCCTCTTCAAGTTTTTTAAGCGGCTCAGAATCTGGCGCAACAACACCTTCAACAGAGCCAGATTGAGCCTTTAATCGCTCATCTTCCAACAGCTTCCTCCTTCTCTCTTCCTGCGCCTGCTTAAGAGAAGCAGGAACAGCACGTACAAACAGGCAAAAACTTATAAGGCAAGCCCAATAAATCAAAACCTATGATATATACAACTTTTACTTACCACTAAGTTTACGAAGGGCCTTCTTGCCAAACGGCTCGCGCACTGGCGGTAGAGTAAGATCGAGGCCCGTCAAAGTGGGCTCCTCCACATTCACACCCTCTGGTGCATCCTGCTGCACAGACTGAAAGTATTTGCGCTTCCGCACTACAAAAGAAAGTTTTCTCAAACATAAGGTACACCAACAAAGGATAAACCCACAACAGGTAAAGGTCGAACACTTACCTTGACCAGTCGCACCACCTCCAGCACCACTAGCGCTGCTTGAACCTGTTGGGTCTGCTGACCTGGAGAAGAACAGATGATTAGAAAGCCAAAATATTCTATCTTTTGATCCTTTAAATAAAGCAGTTGATTCAAGATACTTTCCCCAAAAGACTGTTGACCCTAACAACTGCTACACCAAACAACTGATGAAGACAACTGCTGCTGCTGAAAGGTCTGCTGAACAAACAACTGATAGACAAAGATCTGATGAAGAAACAACTGCTCATCAAGTACTGAAGAACAAAGGTCTGTTGAACCAACAGCACTTTGGATTCAACAGATGATAAAGACCATCAGAGTTTTCCTTTACAGTAGTTTGTATTAACAGTGTTTTCAATGTAACAGTAGTTGTAGTTAGCAGATGTTTTATGTTGTTAGTCAGTTAGAGGTCGCTGTCTTAGGTGACGTCAGCAGTGATCATCAGAGGTTTAGTTTAGTCTATAAATAGAACAGTGATTGTACTGTTCTATTTATCACTCTCGTCATTCTCTTAAGACAAACATTCTCTGAGTGATCAGGCTGAGGGGGAGTACTTGTACAATTGTAACCTTTCAATCTAATGAAAGCTTTCGATTAAAAACAATTATTCTCTTGTTTTGATTAATAATTTATCATTCCGCTGCACTTTCCATTTATATCTCACTTCACTTATTTCATTACTTGTCTAAACAATCAAAACAATCAAACTCAGATCCTAACAATTGGTATCAGAGCTTGGTCAATTAAATTTGATCTAATCAATCAATTTAATATTAACAGATCAGCTCACAATTATTGATATCGTTTGTTTGTCGGATTGAAAACAGAGTAATAGTTTATTTTCGTTTCAACCGTTAGTAAACAGATTTTGTTTTCGAAAAAAATCAGAGAATGACTTCACTTAATCAAGATCCACATAACACTGGCACTAGTAACAAGCCACCGATGCTTGTCAGATCTGAATACAATATCTGGCAACGTCGGGTAGCTCATGTGCTAGTACAGCAAAACACAGGGTGTTGGAAGTCGGTTGTCTTTGGACCTCATGTTCCAATGGTGCCGAGTACCGAAGATCGCAAGGTCCAAGTACCTAAGAGTGTTGAAAACTACTCTGAGCAAGATTTTAAAAAAATTGAGTTAGATGCTAAGGCTTTCAGTATAGTAGCCATGGCTCTATCAAATGATATCTATGCTGGACTATTGCACTGCAATAGTGCAAAAGAGTTGTGGGATGCTCTTAAAGAGCAGTTCGGTGGGAGTGAGGATGTGATAGAAAACAGACGTGAAATACTTAACCAACAATATGAAACGTTTAGTCACGTGAAGGGAGAGTCGTTAACACAACAGTTTGAGAGATTTAATTGTGTAATTAGTGAACTAAAACTGGTGGGTCTAACTTACCCTAATTCAACTTTGAATCATAGGTTTCTTAGATCACTTCAGGACAAATGGGACACTATAGCAATTGTCATGAGAAACTCTATCGGATTTAAGGAGCTGACCCTGACCCAGCTTCATGGTAAGCTCTTGACTTATGAAAGAGAGCTTAACCAGAAAAAGAAGTTCCAGGACTCTGGAAAAGTGTCTGATGACTATGTATTTGGGAATACATCACTTTTGGGTCAAGATGAGGTTCCTGGAAGTAGTAAGGATCAGGGTTATGATCATTACATTGATATAACCACTGGTTTTAACACTGATTCTTACTCATCACCCAACTATGCTTTTGCAGCTAGTGGTGATATCCAGGCATCTGATAACACATCTTTTGTGTATAATGACCTTCAATACATTGACCCTGTTGACTTAGAAGAAATGGACATTTTGCATCAGTTGGCCTTGCTTAGTATTAGAACCAATAACTTCTATAAGAAAACTGGCAGAAGGTACCCAGGTTTACATGGTGGGTCAAGAGTGGGGTTGGATAAATTAAAGATAAAGTGTTATAAGTGTCATAGAATGGGTCGCTTTGCTAGGGAATGTAGGAGTCAAAATGGTACCCCTATGATCACCTATCCAAACCAAAGACCTCAGACCAACACTTATCAGTTTTCCCAAAACACCCCTGTACCAAATGTGCAAAACACTGCTCACTTTGCACAGACCCAAACCATTGTTCCTGTGCATTATGTCCAAACCACTGTTCCTCAGTATCATTATGTCAAAACACCTGTTACTCAGGCACAAGTGCCAATGACTGCTGCTCCAGCCTCTGCTCCTGCAGAAACCAGTCAGCAAAGTCAACAGAGTTTCTTCACTCAAGGCTTTGTTGATTGGAGTAGTCTACCAGATGAGATAACAGATGATAACATTGCTTTAGTTGCCAATTCTGAAAATAATTTTTGTTTTATGGCACTAGAAACAATTGTTGAAGAAACTGATTCTAAGGGAGTGGTGTCTATGTCTCAAAATGTGACTAATGATGTTGTTGATGAAGTTGTTTCAGCTGAAGAATCTGAAGTAGAGGTTGTGAATCTCTCAGACCCCTAGGGTACTGATGACTGTGACTGCCAGTGTAACTGTGCCTTGATGGCTGCTGCTAAGGTATCTCCTCAAATCTTAAATGACTTGTGCTCAGACAAATGTATTGTGGCATTTGCTAAGATAAAAGAGGTGAATGAAAACTTTAGAAAGAAAATTTTGGAAGATGAAATTCAGTTTGAAAAACTCACTAAAGAGTTAAAATCAAAAATAACTGAAAGAGAATCTGAAATCAGCAGTTTAAAACATGAAGCAAGCATAACCAAAGACCAGCTTCAGACTATGATAACCAAATATCATTGTTGTAAAAAGGAGCTTGAGTCCACCCAAGTTGAATGTCAGAAATGGGTGGAATGATCAAAAGGTTTTGAGATGATTGTCAACCAACAATCTAAAAGTCATGTGAAATTTGGCTTTGGTTTTCAAGAAACCACTGCTCAGAGTTCACAAACCACTGACAAAAAGGAACCACAGTTGGTTGAAATCATCCCAACCAATTCAAAAGGTCAAGAAATCAAGGTTACTGAACCCAACGGCAAGAAAATCATTCTTGAAAAGCTGGAAGGTACACCCTCATTTTATGAAATTGAAAAATATCAATTCAAACCAACCTGGTCAGATGAGTGTGATGTCCTTGAAAATTTTCAACCAATGACCTTCAAAACCCCTGATGGTAAAAAGGCTCCACATGCCAAAGTCATCCCTTTGAGAGATCTTCCAACAGATGATCAAACATCTGTTGAAAAGAAGAAAGGAAAAGGGAAAGCCAAAGATAACTTGTTTTGTGATTTTTGTGAAAAGAAGAATCATGTCACTAAAAACTGTTTTCTTCTAAAAGCATATGACATCAACAAAGCAACAAGTTTAAGTGATTCTAAAACCAATGAATGTTTAATTTGTAAGAAAAAGAATCACAAAACAAAAGAGTGCCTGTATCTCAAAAATTTTGATGAAAAGATAAAAGAGTACAATGCTAAAACTCTTGAAAGTCAAGTGGTGAGTACTCCAAAAGGAAAACCCAAACAGACTTTTGAACCAGTCCAAACAGCTGTTACCAAAGGTTTGAACAAAAACTCTGCTCCCAGAGATGTTCAGGTAACAGATGTTCCACCAGCTACCAGACTTCCAAGAGGATATGGACAACCAACTTGTCATCGTCTGCCACATGTTTATGAAGAGCCCAAAAGGCCTTCAAAACCTAAAGTGAACAGACATCCTCATGGTTTTCAGCATCTGACAGGAAGCGATCAAACATCTGTTGGACCAAGTGTTGACATACAAGCACTGGCAAATGGTCAACTACAGCTGCTGAACCTAGTTCAAAAGCTAGTTCAAACCACTGATCATTCTCCTAAACTTAAGGCTGAGACATCTGAGAACCCATCCAAAGCCAATCTGGCTTTGGACACTCACCAAAACTAAACTCTTTACTGATGTGCAGGGAGCTTCTGCTTGCTTAGATAGTTTATGGTATGTAGATAGTGGAGGCTCCAGGCACATGACAGGATGTAGAGCCCTTCTTCTGGACTTTCTTGCACATGGAGGGGGTGATATATCCTTTGGTAATGATTCTAAAGGTAAAGTGTTGGGTTCTGGAACTGTTCAAGCAGGGAGACTTAAGTTTGAAAATGTTAATCTGATAGACAATCTAAAATTTAATCTACTTAGTGTATCACAAATGAGTGACAAGGGATATGGGTCATTCTTCACTAAGAAAACATGTAAGATTGTTGGACCAGCAGTGGTTGAAAACATTAACACCATCATTGTTGAGAGTAAAGCACAACTTGTTGCTCATAGAAGTGGCAATGTGTATGTAGTTGATATGTTGAAGGATAATCCTATGGCAAATGTCTGTCTGTTCTCAGCTGCCTCTACCAAAGAGACAGAATTGTGGCATAGGAGACTTGGTCACACCAACCTTCAAACTATCAACTCTCTCTCCAAACAAAACCTTGTCAGAGGTTTGCCATCAAAAGAATTCAAATGTGATGAGCATTGTGTTTCCTGCCTAAAAGGAAAACAACATAAAAGCTCTTACAAATCAATTGATGAGTCCAAAACTAGTCAGTGTTTACAAATGTTACACATGGACTTGTTTGGCCCAGTTAAAATCATGAGTCTAAGAAGAAAGAGATTTTGTCTTGTCATAGTTGATGATTTTTCTAGGTTTACATGGACTTACTTTTTACATTCTAAGGATGAGACTGCAGGTATCTTGAAGGACTTTGTCACCAAAGTTGAAAAACAATATGACTTGCCAGTAAAAGTCTTTAGAAGTGACAATGGAACAGAGTTTAAAAATAAGGAGTTGGATGACTTCTGTGTGTCAAAAGGGATTGTAAGGCAGTACAGTATCCCAAGAACACCAGAGCAAAATGGGGTGGTTGAGAGAAAGAACAGAACTCTCATTGAAGCTGCAAGAACAATGCTAGCAGATTCTGGTTTGCCACTGTCCTTCTGGGCAGAAGCTGTAAACACTGCTTGCTATGTTCAAAACAGAGTTTTAATCAACCCAAGACATCAAAAGACTGCTTATGAAATTTTGTTCAAAATCAAACCATTAATCTCATTTTTCAAAATCTTTGGCTGTCCTTGTTTCATCTTAAATCTTAAAGATTCCATTTCAAAATTTGCAGCCAAAGTAGATTGTGGATATTTTCTGCGATATTCTTCTACTGCCAAGGCCTATAAAGTGTTTAACACAAGGACCAAGACAATAGAAGAAACTCTGAATGTGAAGTTCAATGAACTTTCATCTTTAAAAATCCCAGCAAACCCTGCTGAGTTATTTGATTTGGATAAATTCAAATTTGAAGATATTACTGTCAAAACTAACAGTGCAGGTATTTCACAATCTCCACAACAAGACTACAGAACAGATGTTGTGATTCCAGATCACTATAAAGTCTATCCTGCATCAGAGGAAGCAGTAGTTCAAAACAACTGTCAAAACTCTGTCACAGCTGAGTCAGCCACTGTTGGCCAGTCCTATCCTCAAACCACTGATTCACCTATTGCATCCACTGCTCAATCATCTGTTGACAAAAGTCAAACATCTGTTGACAAGAGTCAGTCCAATTTTACACCACTTGGACCCATTCCTCCACCCCCATTCCAAACATCTGTTGACACTACAAAAGTGCAAACAGATGTTATGACAACAGAGTCACCAAACCTCTGTCCTTCACCTCAAAATGCCATCATACCATATCAGGGAGATCTAATCTACCTAAGAGCTCATCCACCAGACCAAATCATTGGCAACATCAGAGAAGGTGTGCTCACAAGAAGCCAATCCTCAAATATCTGTCTTTTTGCAGGCTTTCTATCCCTCATACAACCAGTCAAGTACCAAGAGGCACTGAAAGACAATAGTTGGGTGGAAGCCATGCAAGAAGAGCTCCTTCAGTTCAAAAGACAACAAGTATGGGAACTTGTACCACTGCCTAAGGATGTTTGTCCAATTGGCACAAAGTGGGTCTTCAAAAACAAAACTGATGAAAGGGGTATAGTTGTCAAGAATAAAGCCAGGCTAGTGGTTCAAGGCTTCAGACAAGAAGAAGGGATAGACTATGATGAAACCTTTGCCCCTGTAGCAAGGTTAGAAGCTATCAGACTATTCCTAACCTTTGCTGTCAACCACAACATCAAGGTGTATCAGATGGACATCAAATGTGCATTCCTATATGGCAAAATTCAGGAGGAGGTCTATGTATGTCAACCACCTGGTTTTGAAGACACATTCCATCCTGAGTATGTCTACAAGCTAAATAAAGCATTGTATGGACTCAAACAAGCACCTAGAGCCTGGTATGAAACTCTCTCCACCTTTCTCTTATCCATTGGTTTCACAAGAGGTAAAATTGATAAAACCTTATTTTTAAAATGGAAAGGGAAAGATTTAATGATTGTTCAAATATATGTGGATGATATCATTTTCGGATCCACATGTAACAAAATGTGTGAGGAGTTTAGGGAACTCATGACAGCAGAGTTTGAAATGAGTGCTATGGGTGAACTTCAGTGCTTCCTTGGTCTCCAAGTGAAGCAGCTGCAAAATGGCACATTAATTCATCAAAATAAATATGTGAAAAACTTGTTAACCAAATTTGAGATGAATGATTGCAGGCCATGTAGCACACCCATGAGCACAGTCAAGCCACTCACTGATGATGACAAGGATGAACTGGTTGATCAGACACACTACAGATGCATGATTGGGTCTTTATTGTACTTAACAGCATCCAGGCCAGACATTATGTTTGCCACCTGTGTTTGTGCAAGATCCCAGGCTTCACCCTGAAAGTCAAACCTTATTGCTGTGAAAAGGATATTCAGATACCTAAAAGGTGCTCCCACACTTGGTATCTGGTATCCTGCTAATGGAAACATTGAGCTTTCAGGTTATTCAGACAGTGATTTTGCTGGCTGCCACACCACAAGGAAGTCCACATCTGGAGGGTGCCAGTTTCTAGGGAATGCCTTAGTTTCCTGGCAAAGCAAAGAGCAAGCAGCTGTTTCAACTTTAACAGCTGAGGCTGAATACATTGCTGCTGCAAGCTGTACAGCCCAACTCATGTGGCTTCAAAATCAATTGCTGGATTTTGGGATAACTGCACTAAGGACTCCACTCATGTTGGACAGTCAAGCTGCTGAAAATATCATCAAAAATCCAGTCTCTCATTCAACCACAAAGCACATAGACATCAGACATCATTTTGTCAGAGATAGCTATGAAAAAGGTTTGATTTCTCTGCACCATGTTCCAACAGAGGATCAGTTGGCAGATGTGTTGACAAAAGCTTTAGACACAAATACCTTCACAAACCTGATCTCTCGAATTGGAATGTTAAACATGGATTAAAAACAACAAAAATGTTTTCAATAAAAACATTAAAATGTTTTCAGAAAATCAATTTTCTCCTTAAATATAGCTCTTTTGGTTGAAAAAGCTGTTTCAAACATCTGATCAGATAAAACAACAACTGTTTCATTCTATCCACTGTTGGTTGAAAAATCTGTTTCAAACATCTGATCAGATAAAACAACTGTTACTTCATCAGTCTTTTGGTTAAACAACAGCTGTTGGCAACAGACTTTTACCAAAACAGCTGTATGCCACCAGATGTTTAAACCATCAGATGTTTGCCACGTCTGCTCTCAAAAGCAGAGTTTTGCCACATCAGCGGTTTCACCAGAGGCTATAAAACCCTGTTTTTCCCCCAACAGCAGTTTTACTGTCTCATTGTATTCAAAATACTAAAACCGCCTTCTTCTTCCTCAAACCCCAAATCAAATTTCAGTCACTCTCACACTCGAAATCCATTACAATGGATCTTCAAACAAAAGCCACCCACAATTACCTACCATATCTGGTTAAAACAGAAGACAACGTACCATTCCATTCCACCATTGACATCATATTAAATTCAAAATACAAAACCATCCTAACTGCTGATGCTCCCATCCATCTTGAAACCCTCCAAGAATTCTGGGCTAAAGCTGAAGTCTTGTTTCAAGACAAAAAGCCTACATCCATTATTTCCAAAATTGGAGCCACCAGCATCTCCATCACACCTGAATTAATATCCGCGACCTTCTCCCTCAACGACCTGTCAGGTAAGGACTCTTTTCCTAAAACAGAGCTTCACACAGAGTTTCAGGAAAGAGGGTATGATGCTCAAATGACTGGATCAACATTATTTAAAAAGTTTTTCCCTCCAGTCATGAAGTTTTTCTTCCATACTCTCCTTCTCTGTGCCTCGGCTAAGACCACATCCTTCAATGAAATCCCATTAAGGATTCAGTACTTGGGGTATGCTATGTTGTCAGACTCTGACTTCAATCTTTCCCAGGGACTGTTTATGGACTTAGTTTCCAATGTGAAAGCCATAAAATCTGGCTCAAACAATGCTTTTCTACTTTACCCAAGAATTCTTAGTGTAATCCTTCAAAAGGTTTTACCAGAAAATGATTTTCAAAAGGGTGAGTCTTTTCAAATGAAAAGTTTAACTGATGAAACTTTCACAAGAATGCTGGGTTCTTCTACCCAAGAAAAAGTATCAAAAGTGTCAAAAGTTTCCAAAACACAAACAAAGAGGTCAAAGACAACAACTGTTGATCAAACCTCTGTTGTTGAGCCCACTTCTCCTGGTGATCATGGCACTTCATCCAGTGCTGTGAAACCCACACCAGCCACATCTAAAAGAAAACGTCCATCTACAAAAACCACCTCCACACCCAAAAAGGGACTTCTGGAAGATGAGATACCAGAAGCAAACCCTGTTGCAACACAAAAGCAACCTGAAACCACTGTTGTTACTTCCTCATGTTGTAAGCCAAAGGGAACCACATACTGAAGCATATGAGTCACTTGATCATATGTTTACAAGTCCATCTCCCAGGGCTAATTCTCTTCTTACTCCTCCACCTTCACCACAACATGTCCCACAAACCATGCAACCTCTGTTTGAGGCAATTGATAAAATTCAGGATAATCCCAGTTCCTCTCCTTCACCTGTCACTGAGAGTATACCTCCACACGTGACTGGGCCTGAGAAAAATCAATCTGTCAACCCACAAACAGAAGAGGAGGTTACACTCCCAGAGTTCAATGTAACTCTTGGTGAGTTTTCAAGTGAAGCAGCCACTACTGGTGTAGAGACCATTGTCTCACAACAGGACAGTGGTTACATAGCTAAGACTTCCTTGAAGGAAACAACTGAGGAGGCCACAATTGTGTCCCCAAAATCAGTTGGAAGTCCCCAGAACCAAGACCAAGGGGCATCTGGTTCTCATTCCCTGGACTCACCTCCTTGGACTGAACCAGGTAAAACTACCACTGGTGGGAATTCAGATGATCCTATTAACTTAGGTGATGGATTAAAATACCAAGAATTGACGGATAGAGTTCAATCCATTGAAACCTCTGTTGCTGACATCAAATCTGATGTCAAGTCAATATTGGAAACTCTAGCCAACTTTACCAAAAGTCAACCATCCACTGCTGATATTGCTAGTGAGCTATGGAAATCTGTTTCCCCCATCATCATAGCTCACAGGAAACTAGCAGATCAGACACAAGAGACTTACATGAACTTGATCAGAAATATGGTGGATGCGAGGTTCAATGACACCAAGGCAGATATCAAGGTGATCAAGGACCACTTGCTGAAGACTACTGGCTCTGCCCCTGCCACAATCCTCAGAGATGAAGATGATGATGAATTCACAGCTGATGATGACAAAAAGGGGGAGAGTGGCAGAGATAGGTTACCAAAATTAAATCCTTTTGGTTCTCCACCCTCTCAAAAGGGTAAACCAACTGCTGACAAACCAGAGTCTACCCAAACAGCACCACAAAAGCAACAACAACCAAGTGCTCAAACCTCTGCTGCTACTAAAACTGCCTAAACCAGCAAAGCAAAGGAAGTTGACACCTCTGCAAATGAAAAAGCTGATAAGGCTACTGAAGACAAGCTTAAGAGGGCTGACACTCTGGAAGTTAAAGCAGAAAGGTTAATTCAGCTAAAGAAGGAACAACAGCAAGAAGTAGAAGATGTGAGTTCCTCAAAAAGAAAGAAAATCTCTTCAAAACATACAAGGAAACCACCATCCAAACTATCTTCTGAAACCACTGATGCTGAAACCACTGCTACCAAAACCACTGCCACCAAAACCACTGATACCACAACCACTGCCACTAAAACATCTGATACTACCAAACCAACCACCAAACCAACAACCAAACCAACCACTACACAACCAAAACCCCAAACCACTGTTGGTTCTACAAAAGAACCAACAGAGGTTAACCCAACCACTGCTGCACAATCACCATCACCAAAAATCTTGTATAGCAGAAAAAGAAAATCTACCTTTGTTGTACAAGATGAAAACATCCATACCACACCACCAAATACTCCACTAACACAACCCTTAAATGCCATTCCACTCTCATCATTCTCACCACACACCTCCCAATTCAAATCACACAGACCACCACAACCATCACCCCATTGGCTGAGAAGTATCCTCTTGAACTTGATTTACTCAAGGGGGAACCTCAATCCTTCTACAATACTGATCAGCCATCAGAAAGAACTTTCCCATCTCCCAAGAATTTTCCTGTTCCCCAAAACATTGACACCTATCTGAAATACAAGGGTGAACAGGCAGATGCTATTATAAAAAAGAAGTGTAAAGGGAAAGATGACAGGAGTGCTCAGGGTATCTATTCAGCAGAGCTTAGCAAACTGAGAAGGATTGAAGATTTTGCTAAGACCCTGAGCAACTCAATGTCTTCCATACCTCTCAGCAGTGACATGGAAAGGGAAGTAAGGGATTCTCTTCTTGAACAAATCTTAGCTTCCATGCCTTACAAAGCAAACAAGAAACAGTTTGCAGGCTGGACCACTCATGCACTAAGAGAAGAACTAATCAGAATTGAAGAAATGGCCAAGAATCCTCTTTCAAAGGTCTCTGCCCCTAATTTCAGCAAAGGCAGAGATCCAGCCAGAGCTCTAAAGTTTAAAAGAATGAGACAAGAAATAGTAGCTGCTAATTATGGAGAGATGAAATATGTGGCAAGATGGTCTGAGCTGAGATTAGTTGAAACCTACAAAAGGTTGGAAGAAAACAGGAAAAAGGACCCTACTTTACCAAGAAAACCTGTTTATGCTGATGAGCCCAAGAGACCTCTACAGGCCTTTACTTTAGACAACCTACTGGACACTTCTGATCTATCTATTGCTGCAAGAAGACAGTTCAGAAAGCAGAAGGAGATGACAGAAGAAGAACAGAAACAGTTTGCTGATACGTTTGTAAAAGAGGGTCTCATTAACCAAAATCGTTATTTCTCTGATCCAACAACTGAGAGACTCAGAGAACTCATTGGAAGACCTCCATCACCAAACTCATCCAAAATAAAGATGCATCCCAGCCATTCCTCTGATTCTAAAATTCTAAAATGGAAGTCCAATAAAGACACCCATGAATTGACCTTGCTCAGATCAGATGGAAAGATTCAGAAGCTCAGTATGGATGATGCACATGGCCTGTGTGCTGAAGATCTTCAAACACTGCTGAATCTAGAGCTGGAAAGAGATGCTGGAGAACTCTTCTCATTGAGCTTTGAATTACAACTCAAAGGTCAAATTAGAGAAAGTCTGATGAGAAATAAAGATCAAGAATAAAGCTAAGTTTTGGCATCATCTGTTCTAGGGGGAGATTGTTGGGTCTGCTGACCTGGAGAAGAACAGATGATAGAAAGCCAAAATATTCTATCTTTTGATCCTTTAAATAAAGCAGTTGATTCAAGATACTTTCCCCAAAATACTGTTGACCCTAACAACGGCTACACCAAACAACTGATGAAGACAACTGCTGCTGCTGAAAGGTCTGCTGAACAAACAACTGATAGACAAAGATCTGATGAAGAAACAACTGCTGATCAAGTACTGAAGAACAAAGGTCTGTTGAACCAACAGCACTTTGGATTCAACAGATGATAAAGACCATCAGAGTTTTCCTTTACAGTAGTTTGTATTAACAATGTTTTCAATGTAACAGTAGTTGTAGTTAGCAGATGTTTTATGTTGTTAGTCAGTTAGAGGTCGTTGTCTTAGGTGACGTCAGCAGTGATCATCAGAGGTTTAGTTTAGTCTATAAATAGAGCAGTGATTGTACTGTTCTATTTATCACTCTCGTCATTCTTTTAAGACAAACATTCTCTGAGTGATCAGGCTGAGGGGGAGTACTTGTACAATTGTAACCTTTCAATCTAATGAAAGCTTTCGATTAAAAACAATTATTCTCTTGTTTTGATTAATAGTTTATCATTCCGTTGCACTTTCCATTTATATCTCACTTCACTTATTTCATTACTTGTCTAAACAATCAAAACAATCAAACTCAGATCCTAACAGAACCGCCACCTTGAGGCGCAGTAGCTGACGCGCTAGATCCACCACCTATAGTATGACGCGTACGAGGGATTAGACTAGATGATGATCCACTAGATTCATCATCTGATAAAAATACATAATCAACACCGGTCGCCGTCCGCGCAGACAACGACTTCGGGTTTACAAGAAAACCAACTTGTAGAAGGTTCTCAGACGCACCTTCCATCTGCGCAGGAATCAGGAAATTAACCTTCATCCTCTCCACGCCAGATACCTCACCCTCCGGGACCGCAACATACGCCGTGCGTGACACCCGGGCAGCAAAAAAATCAAACAGAAGCTCCCCTGCAACATAAGCACGCGTCAACAAAATAAAAAACAACAAAGAAAAAAATCAAAAGCAAGGAAGACGCAACACTTACCCTCCACCAACTGCATACCTCCGTCACCATGGGGCAAAACGTCATATCCTTCCCTGATCCCCAACCTGCTTACACCAATCAACCTCAACATCCCCTCGTCACACCTTTCCAAGTCATCCAGACGAGTAGGATGAGCCACCAGAGCCTTGAACCACTCCTGCTCCTGAAAGTCCTTCATCACCTCGAAGGACGACACTTTCTGCCCATGACGAAGCTCCAGGCTTGTCATCTCAGCAGGTATTGCTTCTTTCTTCAAGAAAAAGAAGCATCTCTTCCAATCACGAAGGCTCTTCGGAGAGCTCTTCAGAACCACCAAAGTAATAGCCTTCGACCTCTCAACAAAGGAGATCCAGCCAGTTTCCTTCACTTCCAGCTTGTAAAACACGTTGAAATGGGAAAACGTCGGCTCCATCCTGAGAGCCCTGTAAGTTGCCTCAAAGTGCATCACCCTCATCACCCCAAAAGGGCTCATCTGAGAGATATGCATGCCATATCTCTGCAAAACCATGATCAGGAACTTCGAACATGGAAGCCTAAACAGACTCTTTAAAAAGAAGGCCTCATAGAGACACATCTTGTCTTCCGGACAATCAAGAGGCGTCTAGCCCTTCTCCGGCAACTCCGGTTCCCATTCCCGGATAACATTGAACTTATGGACGAGGGCTCTATATTTATCCTTGGACCACCCTATCTGAGCTTCCTTAATGGTCATCTCCGGCTTCTTATCTTCGGAAGACATTTTTTCTATGGGAGAAAGAAATTTCGAGAAAAATTCTCTTAAGTTTTTCGCCGGAATTTTCAGACTTCACCGGAGTAAAAATAAAAATTTGGAAACGTAAACCTCTAAGGGCAAGGAAGGACTCCTATTTATACCCATCGCATTTATTGCAATGGCAGAGAAAGCAATCATCACAGGCGAAAAAACAGCAGCTGGGTCCACATAGAAATCGCCACGTCAGCGCACCCACGTGACAGTCGTCACACGCGCCGCGCGTGGCTCACTCACCTGACGGTTAATATGCCACACAGCTGTCAAACCACTCTGATGCACGACACGTGTATGCCCACGTTCGAATTCTCCAACCAACAGCTGTCTAAATGAAGGCGATGATCGACACGTGTCCACACACGTTCAAAACCACCCTCACCAGCTGTCTACAAGGAACAAGGAAACGACACGTGGCCGACTACCAACTACTGCCTACAGAACGTGTCAGACACGTTCTCTGCATAGTATACGAACTGTCAGCCACGTCCTTTCACCTACAAAACATTCCGGCCATTGAATTCACACGGAATTCAAAACAACAAATTCAATGCGTAGTAACTACACTTCGATAGACGCAAACGACCTTCAACATTCCCTCATCTTAGGGATGCGCTACAAGGCCCGACGCTTATTCAAGCATACAACTGCGCCATGATTGACACCTTTCAAGATTTTCTCATTTCTGGCATGCGCTTAAAGGCCCGACGCTTACCAAGCCTCCGCCTACACTGCTGATGTCAGTTCTCAACAACTCTTCATCTTTATCAAGCGCTTCAAACATGGACGCCTGCTCTGACGTCCAGGCTGCGCCCGAATTAGCCAATTTGAAATTTGGTTCCCCCCCTCATTATTCCACACGCGTATCAACGCACCACTGGATCTTTTATCCCGTCATACGCCCGCAGCTTGATCACTGCCGCGTGCACCAGTTGACGATGCTATAAAACTTACATGTACACTTTGTTACATGAAAACCCAGTGACGACTGGATGTAACTTAAAGTACACATGTAAAAACCTTTCAAACAACTCCTCTATCAAGTCTAGCACCCCCTTCTCAAAATAATAAGGGCATAAGGCAGCACTGGACTGGGGGACTAGAAGGGATATGGTACCAAAGCGCCAACAAAAACCATATCACAAGCTACAAACAATACTCCCGTTTTTACGTAAACAGGGTCATTAGCATCAGTCTGGTTCACCCGCCCGTTTTACGTCAGCGCAAAGAACTAGCGTCTATCTATCCGATGACGCTGGGCCATCCGCCCGTTTTACGTCAGCGCACATACTAACGTCCATCCTACCGATGACGCAGACTTATCCGCCCATTTTACGTCAGCGGGACTAACACACTGTCAAGCTTCTCTAGCAAGATACACAAAGCTTCACAAACACGATTACAAAGATACCTTATGGGGCAGCCTCGAGACACACACTCCTGCCCCAGGCAACTGTTCCTGACGCTGCAGGCTGCCCGTCAGACTTTCCAGCCAATCAATGGTTGCGCACGTCCTGACAGACAGAAAGGACGATGACGTGGCAGCCTCCCAGCCAAGATATCTTCGTTAAAGACTTGTGCAACCCTTCAACTTGTCTCGGGTCCTTCTAGAAAGAGATGATTACTCACCGCCCTACCACAGCCACTAGGCGGACGCCACGCGTCCGCCGCCCACCAGCGTCCAATCAATGGATGCCATGTGTATTTACGTCAGGACGGTAACATTTCCCCTTTCCCCTTTTTTTATCAAACCCACTTGCAATATTGGGCCTAGGGACTTGGGCCGGAAACCTAGAGACACCTCTACCTGGGTCGGGCCCCATCAAGGGTAGATGGCGGGTTGAGAAAGTAATATATCGAGGTACTATAAAAGGAGAGCTTCTTCTCCTTTTATTGGCATCCGACGTTTACGAACACTTTCACAGAAAAGACCACGAGCACATCGTACTTTTCCAACCCTTGTTTATTTGCTAACATTTAGAGGCTCGGCTCTTCTAACTTGTTGTCTCTAAACCTCCCTGGTCTTTTCCTTAGACCTATCACATTTTATAAATATACTTCTTTATAAAAACCCCGTGGAATCACTACCAAGATTCGCGCTAACCCGACAATCTAGGATCTGTGTTTCTTCAGCTTAGAAACGAAGTTGGTTAAAAATCAAGATGCTTTTGACAAAAACGATGATGCTTCAAACGAAAAACACAGATGATTTGAACCCTAAATCGAAGCTGTTCAAAACCCTAAATCGATTTTCAACCAAAAACACAAACAAGACACTCAAAACTTTTTGTAAACGATTAGTAATGATAGAAAATGATTTGAACACCCGAAAAACAGAAGTTTTTGACATAAAAACACATTCCAATCGATTCAATCTTTAAAACGATCAAACTTGAACCGTACAATCGAGCATAAATGCTCTGATACCAATTGTAGGTCCTTGGAATGGATCAATAGCAAGTAAGATCAGATCTATCATGGTGCGGAATCCCTTGATAGACGTTTATGCAAACAATGAATCAACCGGACGATAATAACATGAATATACTTTGAAAACTGGCTTGTCTATGGATAACTATTAGTGGAATAATATCAACTTACAAGAACATGACCAATCAACCCTAGACAACACCCCATGCAAGGTATTTATACTTGCATGGGCCTGATCTGTGTTTCACGAAGATAGCCCATGAACTTGTCAGGTGAAGATGCCAAATGGCATCTTCGCTTTATGATATCTTCGCCTACTATCTATGTTACTTAACTAACATCGTTTGCTAGGGTAAAACACAAAAGACTGTCATACTTAACTTATAACACCGTCAAGTATGTTTGTCACACCCCGCCAAGGCGGAAACACGGGAATGCGAACTCGAAAGGTTTTCAAGCACAAGGTTCAAGTAATACACAGATTTATTGAAACTAGTACCATCCTAGGACGGATATGGTCATAAATTATTTAAACAAACATAACATCCTCTGGAAAATAAGTTAGTGTATGAAATTCATGAAATTGAAACTAAAATATTACGTGACTGACAAAACCCATTCCAAAGAGGTACCACCAAATGCATGCTCAAACCCCTCTCTCAAATCTTCGTTGCTCGTCATTAGTTACCTGAAAAACATGCATAAAAGATTTGTCAACAATAATGTCGGTGAGTTCACAGTTTTGAATGTACAAAGTAAAATGCTTGTGTAATTCGTGTATGACCAATCATAATCTAGCTAAGCAAATGATCATTGTACAAACCATGAGTCCCATAACCAAACCTCTTGACTGTTGTGCCTCGTGCATTGTACACCAAAGACAGTGTATGTATAGTAGAATACTAACACTCTTTTATATGTGACCGGTTAGAGCGACTAACCAAGAGTGGGGGTGTCAACCCAATAGATCTATTAAAGTGTTCCATGGCTTTTGATAGCTAATGGTTACAGTAAATGTAATACGAGGACTAATGAGCTCATGAACCGAATGTCTCATGTTCCACATGGCAGTCACGATAGAATTAACACACAAATGTAAATTGTAATAGAATTGTAGCATGTTTATCCCCCAAAAATGTAAAAGTAGTAAAATAGGGTTGTGAAACTCACCTGATAATGTCACGTGTGGTCTAGTAAAGCTGACAATGTGAGATGGCTACTGTCCAGATGATACCTTATGATCATTGGGGACATAGTAAGTCGTACGGTTTTGTTATTTATCATACAAGTTGTTCACCCGACTTCGAGGACCCTTGTCTTTAGTGTATGTGTGCCATGTTTTTGTGCACGTGATAATCATTTGTAAAACATATAATTCCGGAACTTCAGTGTTTTGTTGAAATATAGTATCCATTGTAAACAAAATGGACCCCACATGTCGTCATGGGCTATAAATTGGCACCAATTCATCATGTGTGGTCGGTTTATGGAAAAACATAATTTAACATATGTTTATAACCCTTTTAAATCCATCATAGAGTTAACACATGTTTCGGCCCATGTTAACACATGTTAAGTAGTCATAGCCGAAACAATGCTTCCTATAAGTCTTGAATTCGATGGTTATTTGGATCAATAGGGATTGATCTAGACTTGTTAAGACATTACCGAAAGTTTGCAAGGTGTTTCTAGTAGTTTTGTTGATAAAACCTATTATAAAAACCATCCATTATAAACCTTAATCTTTGAACATGGATCAATGAGTTTAGCTAACCTAAATCGATTACTAGTTGATTGATTATGTTGAGTTTCGATTCAATAACATTACTCAACCTACTCTATTGATGCAAGGGCCGATAGATTGACAACTAGGTGTATTATCGTGGCAATGTGATCACTAGTTAGTTGATATCTTATAAGTGAGTCAATGTGTGTGACTTATGTGTGTATATGGCCGATTGCTCATGATTAAGGGTCAATGGGTTGGGTGAACATAATGAAGCCGAAAGTTAGAAGCTTTTTAGATAAAATAGCTTACCTAGTGAGGGCTCGAGATGGTGCAACTCCTAGGGATCTTGGGACCTTCTTTCTTCGGCTTGATGCTTGGATGGTTCGATGGTTTTGGATGGTTTTAGAGGAGTTTTCGGCTGCTATGATAGTCAAGAAAAGAAGTGTTGTGGTGTGGGTTTTGGTGAGGAACTATGGAGCATTTATATAGAGGTTCAAGTGGGATGGTGACAAAACAAATGTGGTAGTCTTATCCTTCTCGGCCAAAGCATGGTTTAGGGAAAGAATCATTGATTCATGCAAGGTTATTTGTTGGAAAATCTAATCAAGAGAAAGGAAAGGGTTGACTTGTTAAAGGATTAGATTAGTTTTGGATTTTATCCATTTATGTGTAAGATCTTTACAACATCATCATCCTAGTCGATCCTCATCATGTGTAGGCTTGAGGTTTGTGATCAATCACTATCTTGTCTCCTTGGATATGAATCGGCCGAAGCCTAGCATGAGTGTGGAGTTGATAGTGACTTGTCTTAGAAAATTCCTTGTCCTCATGTGTTGGATGTTGATAGTTTCAAGAGCTATTAGTTTTCAAGTTGATAGTGAGGTGGGCTTGGGGTGTTTGGCCAAGAATCAAGGTGGTTATTTGCGCATTGATCAAACAAAAGGGAATGTTAGGAGTCTAGGTGTAAGGTTCCATTTTGGTATAAAGGGAATGTTTGTCTCTATTAGCATGCATGAGTGTATTAGTGTTTGTCTTATCCTATAACCAATCATGTATTAGCAAATGTGATCAATCCTTTGGCTTGTTTTCTCTTGGGCCGATTGTAGTGTGGCATACACATATATAGGTAGTTTATTTTATGTGGGAGAATGGTTAACATTGGCCTTATGCTAAGTGATTACCTCATGTGTTAATCTTGTTGCTTATTTCATGTGTTCTTATGAGAAATATTTCGGTTGATTCCCATGAGTTGTAGGTGATAATGATGTGTCTAAGATCTTGTGTTTGTCCCATTACATGTGATGGTGATGGTTCAAAATTCTTAGTTATTATTTGCGAGACATTAATATGTGTGTGTGGATGTTTCGGCCGAAGGAAACAAAGAGAGGACAAGCCATTCATGTGCGAGTGTGTGATCGTGTATATACATACATATATGTGTCCATTTGTAACACCCCAACCGATGGCGGAAACATCAAGGTGTCACGTAATGATGATAGTTTAATAGCTCATGGTACTAAATGGAAGTTGAATATTACTAAACAATTTACAATTTGTCATACAATTTAATACATAAACTTGATTTACATAAACTAGGTCCAAAGCTCCTATGTGATCCAAGACTTGTCCAACTTCCAATAGCAAGTAAAACCTGAAACATGTTGAGTTGGAAAGATGGGGGGTCAACTATAAATAGTTGGTGAGAATACATAGGTTTTGCATATACTTGAAAACAATATGTTGTATAGCAATCATAGTTGAAGTATAATAATGAGTAATGTAAGAATATGAGTCTGACATGTAACAATGCGTCTTTTGTACAACAAAACCTTGTGTCGACTGAGACCTAACTCACAAGTTAGTAAAAGTGTAACTGTTATCGATCATCCCTGAATTTATGCGGGGGGATGGGTTTGTCAGACCTATAGCGCTATAATCTAAACAGGCGGCTTGATCAATGTTAATGATTGTACTGTGTCTTTTTGTTACAGTCACAAGTTTCAACAATGTACGAATGAGTAATTGTAGTGTATAAAAATGTTGAACATGTTTCACCCCAAAATGTAAAACAGAAAAAGGGGCTATGTAAACTCACCTTAATGCTAGTATTGAATCCCTTGATATAGAATAATTGTGGCTCGTGTGTATCCAAGTATCACCCTATTTTAAGGCAATAAATAAGTCTAAGTTTTTCTAGTCTATAAGTATTTCTAGGGTTCCTAATTTGGGGATAGGCAATTATTTAATTGTTATTTTAGATAAATTGTTAATGATCTAATAAATAAAAGAAATTAGAAAAATAAAAGACTTGTTGTAAAATTTTGATTAAGGATGGTTGTATTAAAATGTTATAGATATGAAAATAATTTTTATTAAATTATTTTCATAATAATTGAATATATAGTATATTTATATTTATTTGCCATAATATATTATTAATGTCTAAAAATATTAAAATTCATAAAGTTTCAAATTAAAATTTATATTTCTGTTCTAAATGACCAAAAATAATTTATGTAAAATTTGGATGTAAAAATAGTGAAAAATGAATTTATTATGAATTATTTATGATTAAAATAGTAAAAATTGATTAAAAATATTAAATAAACGTTTTCTGTAACAAAAAATTATTTCTGGATCATTTATTGGTTTATAAGTTTAAAATAATTTTTGTGAAATTTTATAAAATCGTTTAGATATTTTTATAAAATTTTCAATTTATAATTGAATAAACTTGTAATATATTTTATATATATTAAATAAATGATTTTCAAAAAACTAAAAATTGTAAAATAAACTTTATCATCAGATTAACATAAAATAATTTTTATAGAATTTATAGACCACTTTTAGTATTTAAAAAACTATTTTAAAATATTAATTGGTTAAATAAATAAATAAAGGGTTTTTAAAGAAAATGCTTGTTGTTAGCAAGATTCGAACCCGAGCCTCTGGCCGGTTCGTGTGTTTATAATCACAAGCCTGACCAACTGGTCTAGACCCTGAGAACGTTTATTATTGATTTCAATTTATTATAAAGGCTTTTTGGGTTTAAACCTTAATTATATATAAAAAATGATAGGTGGAGACGGGATTCGAACTCATGTCTACCACCGGTTCTATGTTTAAACAAGCAGAGTATTACCAACTGATCTGTGGATCAGTTTGTGTTTAGTTTCGTTTTGTGTTAGTTATGAACAGACTTGAATATAAGTCATCTTCCCTAAATATAAAGTATGAACCCTAGATTTCTAATCAGATCAATTAACAATCAATAACCACAGAAGCTATGGGATTATTGATTAGGTGCTAACGAAGATCAGAAACAATGATTTAATTGAAACTTACAGAGGGTTTTGGTACTTGATTGAGCCGGTCGAACGAATGGTCAAAAAACGCGATGAATCCGTTTATGAGGTTTTTTTAACAGAAATTGAAAGTGGGGAAGTGTTTTTCGGTGGGTTTAGGCTAAAGGGAAGGGTTCAATTTATAATAACTCTTACGGATTGAACAAATTTGAATTTTGAAGGTTCGATCCATAGCTAAATAAAAGGATTTCTGGTAAGTTTGATTTGAATTAGTATGGGGATAAAGCTGAGTAGGTCGTCCAGAACATTCCACGAACAATTATCGCGGATTTGAGGTTTGATTTGGAAGAGATTGGGTTGTAGTTGACTTCCAATAGTCAACTGTGAAATTTTAGGAAGGGTTATATTCATTTGGGTTGGTTAGAAATCACCACACAGGCTGTAGCCCAGTTGGTTTGATGCGTGTGTGTATGATACGAAATCTTTTTTTTTTTTGGTCCTGGTCCACACAAATCTTTTTTTGGGCAATTATTTTTCTAAGATTATAGTATTATAAATTCATAATATGATTTTATAAGCCCGAAATGATATGAAATATTTTTAAAACGTACAAAAATGTCAAAATACAACGATTTTATATTAAATAATTATTAGCTTAAGGTGTTTAAAACATATATTGTTTAAAACAAACTCATTCATTTAAAAAAATTTAGGGAAAATATGCGATGTTACACCATTCATGTTGTACACTTTGGCTATAGATGATTTCGTATGCCATTGGTTATATGTGTACACAAACGGGTGTGTTTTTGTTGTGAATGGTTGGGTATGAAGTGAGTTTGTGTGAATATGTGGTGTGTTTGAGGACTCGATGATGATATTAACATGTATCCATATCTACTAGTCGTGCACTCTTGTTATTATAAGTTAACGTATGAAAGCCTTTATGATCCATAAACATGTGTTAATGAGGGGTGATCATGTGTTAAAGTGTGATAACTTCATGTCATGAATTGTGATTGTTTGGGTTGGAGTGGATTGTATAGTTTCCTACCCGGGTATTGTCACATGTGTTGTTGTTGTGTACAATTGTTTCATATAGTTCGGGTGTTATATGCACAACGGATGACTTGTTGAGTTTTCTAAATAACTCATGTTTTACCAGAATGGGGGGGTCTAGTGTGTGTAATTATGTCTAAATATGCACATACAATGATAGTAATAAATAAAATGCGTACGGATGTTGACCTGGATCGTTGACTGTTGTCACAATGTTACAATAAACCTATCAGCTAACGCAAAAACGATACTAATCTAGAGAAGCGTTTGTCACACCAAACATGCACTAACATCTACCTTTCTCTTTATTTATTTCCTTTAAATATCTCTTTCTCTCTCATTTTCATTTTTCAAACCCAATTTCAAGTTTGAATATCTCTCTCCTTATCAAAATCCAAATTTCATATTTCATCTCCTTCAATTTTGAATTTCATGAACCCAATACACATACACACTTCCCTCCATTCCCCCCATTATCATCTAAAGCTCTTATAACCTTCATCTCCTTCTCACCCTAATATGGATTTTACTATATCATCTGAACATCAGGCGATGATACAGTGAAACAACACCTAGTCAACAGTAATATCCATCGTCTTTGTTGTTTCTAGATCCTTCCTTGGACGACGAATCTTGAGGCATTCATCGAGGGTATGTAGTAAGTTTTTTAATTTGGATTGTATGTTGGAAGGATTTGTGATCTCAACTAAGTCAGTTATAGATCGATAGATAGTTAGGTTTCCAATTGTAAGTTGGATCAATTTGTTATTTCTCAAATTCTTTAATTTAATTTGTTTCCGATTATAAGTAAGATCCCCAAATACTTACTTGCTACTGTTCAAACCCTAAACTTCCAAATGTTATCATTTTTTTTTCTTCTTCGGATGTATTAGGGGGAGGATTGAAACCATGTTTTCATTTTGTTGCTGATGTATTAGGGGCGGGATTGAAACCATGGTGAATGTATGGAAGGTAACTATAATGTCTTTTGTGTTTTGGATATATGCACTCCATGTGCTTGATGAAATGCCTGACTGGGTTAACATGTGTTACTTCTGTTTAGTATATTAGATGATGAGTTTGTCACATCGGTTAACATCTCATCTATTGTTTTGCAGTTGATAGCGAAGACCCCCCCTACCGGTTATGTTAACATACGAAGTCCAAGGAAGCCGAGAAAAAATATGTAGAAAAACTTTTGAATAACGTTTTCTTTTTGGTACTCGATGTATAGAATTACTATATTTATTTTGTTAAAGTGGTCAATAGTTTGTAATGATACTTCATAATAACGTGTGTTAATAGTTTGTATGTTTTATTTCTCAGTAAACTTATGAAGTGAAAACTATAGTGGTAAGCAAGACAAAAAAGGCTGACGGTAAATACAAGTTTAACATATGTTACCAAATAACACATGTTAACCTCTCATGCAACATTAACACATGTTACCCTTCCATGCAGTTCATTTGAATGTCCTGGGTAGGTTTTCTCTTATTCAGTAGTTTGTAATGATACTTTGTAATAGTGTGTGTTAATAGTTTGTATATTTTATTTCTCAGTAAACTTATGAAGTGAAAACTATAGTGGTAAATAAGACAAAAAAAGGATAACAATAAATACAAGTTATTTTGTTAAAGTGGTCAATAGTTTGTAATGATACTTTGTAATAACCTTTGTTAATAGTTTGTATGTTTTATTTCTCAGTAAACTTATGAAGTGAAACTATAGTGGTAAGCAAGACAAAAAAATGTTGACAATAAATACAAGTTTAACATATGTTACCAAATAACACATGCTAACCTCTCATGCAACATTAACACATGTTACCCTTCCATGCAGTTCATTTGAATGTCATGTGTAGGTTTTTCTCTTATTCGATAGTTTGTAATGATACTTTTTGTAATAATGGGTGTTAATAGTTTGTATGCTTTATTTCTCAGCTAACTTATGAAGTGAAAACTATAGTGGTAAGCAAGACAAAAAAGGCTGACAATAAATACAAGTTTAACATATGTTACCCAATAACACATGTTACCCTTCCATGCAGTTCATTTGAATGTCCTAGATAGGTTTTTCTCTTGTTCATCTTGACTTTGCTAGTGTTTGACATTCTTGTTGAAATATGTGTCACAAAAAAAAACAAGTGAGATGGGATAAACATGTGTTACAAAAACTTCATTTGTGCCTATAGGTCTTGGGGGTAAATTTTATGTATAAGTTAAAAACTAAGTCATGCTTGATCTTAACACATGATAAAATTCACATAACACATGTTACCTTACCATTCATTTAGAAACACTCACGAATATGCACAATAGATAGCTAAGAAAACAACAGTGGACAACATATGTCAGGACTACTATCACCTACCATCCATTATAGAGTTATATAAATATTGTTATATGTACATCACATGTTAAGGTCAATATTTTAGCAAAAGAGTATACAATATAAGGTACATAACCCGCAGCCAATTACCATACTTTTAAAGTCTATACAATATAAGGTTTTAACAAACATCCCATACAAGCGACCATGCAACCCAGCGCACAAAAAACACCACACCACCATAATTGATTCGCCCACTTCCTTAGCACTGTTGATTCAACTTTGTCCTTCAAAAGATTCACTGGTGACCATAAGATATATGCTGTAACGGAAACTCAATCATACCCTTTCTTGCTAGATGATTTAGCCATATCTGCACACGCTAACCTTTTGCCTATCAAAATGCTCAATCTTAACAAAATGACAACACATGTTAAAGCTAAGTAGTGGTGATACGGGAGAAAGTTAATCTTACCCTTATTTCCAGATGTTCCAGGGTCTGCGCTGAACGTTTTTCTGCAACATAAGTTATTATAGGTAGTAAAAAATAGTAAACAATAGGCTGCACCCTGATATCCAAAAACATAAAAACCATAGCACGTGTACCTCTGTCCTTGCTTGAGGATTTGACTCTGGTGTTTTCCAATGTAATTGGCTTCTTGACTACTAGCATACACAATTCAGGTAATGACATTTTAATAAACTGTTAACACGTGTTAATATTGGTTACACACATAATCCATTATAAATAGGCTGCACCCTGATATCCAAAAACATAAAAACCATAGCGCATGTACCTCTAACCTTGTTTGAGGATTTGAGTCTGGTGTATTCCAATGCAATTGGCTTCTTGACTGTTAACATACACAATTCGGGTCATGACAATTTAATAAACTGTTATCACGTGTTAATATTGGTTACACACATAATGCATTATAAATAGGCTTCTTGACTGTTAGCATACACATTTCAAAAACCATTGGAAAACACCAGACTCAAATCCGTGTTAGCATACACATGACAATTTAATAAACTGTTAACACGTGTTAATATTGGTTACACACATTTCAAAAACCATAGTGCATGTACCTATGTCCTTGTTTGAGGATTTGAGTATGGTGTTTTCCAATGCAATTGGCTTCTTGACTGTTAGCATACACAATTTGGGTCATGACAATTTAATAAACTGTTAACATGTGTTAATATTGGTTTCACACATAATGCATTACAAATTTATATCATAAAGACAAAATAACATACTATACATATCCTAAGTTGTATAGTCATGATAGATACTTATCCCGTGCTTAACTGACTGCCCGGACTTTGAGAGATGGAATGGAAGGTAGGGTTCTGGTCACCTTCTAACACCTCGGATGAATATCTTCACAATCAAACCAAAACCCACTTCAATTTTTTTATATAAAAATAATAAAACTAAATAAATGAAAAAAAACAGATAAAAAACTGGGTTATCAGAAACCTACATGGTCACCCACCAAAACCCAGATCAAGAACACATACATACCTGGTTAAATTGAAGATCATCACCAGTAGCCGCCGGATTTTGAACATTTAGGTCGTCGGAGGGAGGGAATGGAAGGTAGGGTCCTGCCTCCATGGACTTTGAGGGTACAGGGGATGGAGATGAGAGAGGAGAGGGATATGAGAGGGGAGATGAAGGTTGGAGGGGATGGAGATGAGATAGGAGTTGGGAGGAGATGGGAGGAGATGGAGATGAGAGAGGAGGAACGAGCTATTGTTTGGATAGAGAGAGGAGGAAGATTAGGGATGAGAGAAAGAAATGAGAGAGATAGAAAAGGTAGGGGTTTTATATTTTGGGTGGGATGAGAGAAAGAGAAAGATGGAGAATGACACTTGATGTGATGGAGAGAGAATGATTATAATAATATTATCTTTATTAACCAAGTTTACCATCCTAACCTTGGTTGTACTATATGTATTATAATATTATTATTTCAAACACAAAAGTCTTCAATTTAATCTCATCCATTGATCACATATAATGGATGGCTAAAATAGGGTTTTCATGGTTTTCACTCTAAGAGTGGGTTTCCACATTATCCATCCCCTATATGTGTGTGTGTGTGTGTGTGTGTGTGTGTGTGTGTGTATATAGGCTAAGGGTAGACAAGAAACCCTTTAAAATGAAGAAACTCCCGCAAACTCATCTTGTGGACCACATTGCTCCACATAACCATTCAAACTTAAATTATTTTTTATTAACCCAAGGGCATTTTAGCCATTTCCCCCTCTTTCTCTTTCTTGAACCCTTTTAAGTGTCAGTTTATATGATTCTCTCTCCCATTTTTTCAAAATTTGATTTCCCTCTCTCACATGCTCTCTTGCAAAGCCAGTCCTCTCACATCCTCTATCCCAAACCCTACAACCCAAAACCTACAACTCTGTTCAGATCCAACTTCTATTTGGAACCCACATACCAATCAACATAGTCGGAGTAAACAAAGGACGGCGGCGGACAGGAGAGAGAAAAAACGACGTTGAAAACCTGCAACTCTGTTCAGATCCAACTCTGTTCACGGCGGTGGTCGGTTTGTTTAATTTAGGCGAAGGTTTGTTCTTTTAAATAGTCAACGAAGGTTTGTTTAATTTAGGCGAAGGTCTGTTTAGAAGGAATTAATATTGAAGGAGTTATTAGTGTGAGCTGTTTATTCAATCCATGTTTTGCTTTTCTCTATGTTTGCTTTTCTTAATTTGAAATTAATATTGAACGATTGTGACCTTTTTCGTGTTTATGTCTTCTGTTTATGCTATTATTATTATTATTATTATTATTATTATTATTATTATTATTATTATTATTATTATTATTATTATTATTATTATTATTATTATTTTCGTCTCCTTCTTAAATACCTCTGTCTTTTTGGAAGGTAAAGAGGTTAATGTTAAAACATCATGTTAATATTATTATTATTCATAGATACCTCTGTTTTTTTTGGTAAATGTTGATCACCAAGTTTTGATTTTTTAATATGACTTTGAGAGGGGTTAGAAAACATTTTATGGTTGAGTTTGAATTTGTACTAATTAGTGTATGGTAATAGGAAGTTGGGGGTTGTTTGTCATGGTTTTAAAAATGTATGTTTTGCATCTGTTTCGTATGTAACTCCATAACTAATCATGTTTACATATTAAATAACCTTTTTTATATGTTATTATTATTAATATGTTTTTTAAAGCAAAATTGGTGAATTTTAGTGTCTCTTAACATATGCAACAATATGTCTGATTTGTTTTTTACCAGTATGTGCATGTTTGTATGAGTATTATAATATGTGGAATGTATGTTTGCATCTGTGTCCTGTTTCCTATATTGCGTCTGTTTCGTATGTAACAACAGAACTAAGTTGGTATAAATCAGTTACCAATTTTTTTACCATATCCAAAGGTTTGAATTTTTGACTTTTTCATGAGGTACACATGGTTTTACTTTCAACAGCAGTTGCATATGTTAATAAAAAAAAGTCACTTATCAGGAATGTAATATTGCATATTATACAGGAAAAAATCTATGTTCTTGCATCTGTTTCGTATGTAACAGCACCACTAACTTGGTATACATTGGATTCTGTTTTTTTTATCAGATACAAAGTTTTGATTTTTTAAGTTTGATAATCTTTGGTAACTAAATGTATAAAACAATATTTGTTTGTATCAGTTTCGTATGTTTTTTGTAATGCAGGTGGTTTTTTTGCATCAAAGATGAAGATTATTATCAAGGGTGTTTTTCTCGTCTATATGTTCGTATCATCTCTGTGTATTTACTTAGGGTGTTTTTTTCTGTGTTAAGGTAGGGTGTTACGTGTGTAGCGTATCTGTTTTTCGGTCAAAGGTTTCTTTGTAATTCAGTAAAAAATGAATGCTGGGTGCAGACTACAAAAGTTTGTCTGTGTTTTGCAGATAAAAAAAACCCTGTTACACATGTAACACTCGTGTTTTTTGCACCTTGTCTCTCTCTTTTTTTTTTTTTTTTTTTTTGCATATATGAGTTTTTTTTTGTTAGCTATATGTTTTTAACAGAGAATATGGTTTTTTCCCTGTTTCATATTTAAAATGTCAACATTTACTCTGCTATAACATACGTTACAGGTCGTATTTTTAGTCAAATCATGGATTCCAACCCCCAGCACTCCGCCTTGGGAGGTTTTTGAGGCCCGTCACCATCTGATCCCAATTGTACACGAGCCACCTCAAAATGAACCAGATATTGCATTTGGACCTGAACCCCCCCCCCCCCCCCCCCCCACCGGTTGAATTGGATATCCCTGTTGTTGCAGCAGAACATGAACCCGCCTCCCCTGTTGCCCCGGACATCCCGCCATTAGATCCGGTTTTACCCATAGTGCAGGCGGACGATGGGTTTGTAAGTGACGAAGATTTCGATTGGAATGCGGCATTTGATTACGTTTTCCCCGAAGAATATCCGCCACCAGAAGAGTATATGACACCGGAGGATGATGTGCATGATGTAATTTACACACCTGAATGGGCTGTTGGTTACGAATCAGACCCAGGGGATGAATATGAAGTACCATATGAACCTAAATTTAACAGACCTGTGCTGCCGGTTACGTCTCAGGAAGGTGGGCGTATTAGGGCAGAATGGGAGCGTATAGATTATACCGAGGAACAGTGGGCTTTTTATGCCAAGTATGTCGGGGTTTACATATTACATATGAAGAATTGGCTTTTTACGAAAAGAATGGTTATTGGATGCCAAAGGGCGGGGTATGAATCTTTAATTCTATGTTTTTGTGGTTGATACAAGATGAACAATATGATGTATAGCTTTTTGTATGTTTATTGCAAGTTTTTTGTGTTGTCATGCAATGCAGCACTACTTAACAAAAACGATGTCGGATGATGAATCTTAACATATGTTACAAACTTAGAACAGTTTCACTGTAATATAATTTTCATGTTGTCATCTGAATCTTAATTTTATATGAATCTTAAAGTAGTGAATATTAAAAAGAAAACAATATGGACCTTTCGTTACGTATGCAACAACTCTGGTGCTGGTACAATAAAACTAAAACAAACATATTGTAATAAAAAAATTAACAAGTCAGCACTGGTGCTGGCAAATAATATGAATCTGGTGCTGGTACAATAAAACTAAAACAAATATGTTGTAAAAATTACGTACGTAACAGCACTGGTGCTAGCAAATAATATGAATCTGATTATGCTTTATTAATAAATAAAATAGTTTTTTTTAATCACTAAAAATCTGATTTTGTAAAGAAAAAAGTGTGTGAGAAAATGTTGGAGAGAGAAGATTAGTGAGGTAAATTACCCTTAAAAATTACGTACGTAACAGCACTGGTGCTGGCAAATAATATGAATCTGATTATGCTTTATTAATAAATAAAATAGTTTTTTTTAATCACTAAAAATCTGATTTTGTAAAGAAAAAAGTGTGTGAGAGAATGTTGGAGAGAGAAGATTAGTGAGAGAAAGAGATAGAGAGAGAGAGAGGGATGATTGATTTGATGGAGAGAGAAGAAGGTGCAAATTACCCTTTTAACCTTTTTTGTCATCTTCTATCAATATAATATTCACTTTTAATCTTGACCATTGATCAACTACAATGGATGGTGGAGATGAAGTTTACAAGGTTTCTTCATTTTGAGTGGGTTTTATTCTAACCTTCCCCTATATATATATATATATATATATATATATATATATATTCCAAAGAGCTAAATTCTACATGGCACTCATATAGTCATTCTCCCCCTTGAGAGTGCCATGTGACATTACATAATTTTAGAGAAAAAAAAATTAAAAACAAAATTGGATTTTTCTCTCTCATATTTCCTCCTATAATTTTTAAACGTTAATATCTTTTTTCTACGAGATTTTTTAAAAGAAAAAATATTACACCAAATTAACGTGCGTTTTATTATCTTTCCAACGAGTGCCATAGTGCTATATAAATACCGGAGAAAAAAACGACTATTTTTGTGGAGTTTTTTCATACAGGAAAAAAACACGTGTTCAAGTAATTCATTAATCATGTATAGGCAAGTCACTAATTATGTTCAAACTAGTAAATATGAATTATATTTTCAACCAGAGCAGAATAGGTTAATAGAGTTATACATTGTTTTAGGTTAGGTATCAATATTAGTATGTTAGAGTTATACATTTGTTTAGTCTTTAGGATATGTGTTAATATTAGAGTTACATTGGAGTTCTACATTGTTTTAAGTTAGGTGTTAGCATTGAAGTTGTACATTGTTTTAGGTTAGGTATTAATATTAAAGATATAATATTAAAGATATACATTGTTTTAGGTTAGATGTTAACATTAGAATTATACATTGTTTAAGGTTGGACGTTAACATTGGAGATACATTGTTAATTGTTTTAGGTTAGGTGTTACCTTAGGCTTTCTTGCATGTAACTGTAAAGCGCATCAGTCTATTTCATATGTAAAATTGATGTGTCATGTTAGATTTCTCAACCCCGGGACGCTTCCGGGGTATAATCTAGTTATACATATGCAAACTAAAGATGAAGGAACCCTAATTTGCAATTTACAAATCATAGAGTATAGACACATACACCGCTTAGTCATCTCTCCTCTTCCTTTTCAACTCCACCGTCCCCGTCCATTGTCTCTGTCACCTATCCACCGAACCCGTCTGTTGTCACCCATCACTTGTCCTCTTTTGCATACCTAGCGTCACTGAGTCCCGCATTCATAGGTTTGTGGATACGATTTCAGGGTTAATGTTTATAAAAAAGAAGTTTCTTGTATTATTGCGTCTTATCGTGTTTTACCATGTTAACATGTTATAACCAAGTTAGAGTTCGTGTTTACTTATTTCGTGTTCATGTCTTATCATGTTCATAACTTAACAGGTTTTGTATGACACGATATGCCAGCCCTATTTTTAAGACACTAAAAAAGTTACAATTTAAACTATAATAATATAATTAAAGGTTGAGGTTAATTTAAACAACTTTTTTTTGGAAGATGACTTCTGGAAGATGAACTAAACTCCGTCATACCCACGTAACATGTAGGCCCTGACCCTACACACCCTAGTGTATGTTATCTGAATCGGGTCCACATTGGTGGTTGTGTGGGCTATTAACGGCTTTCGTCCAGAAACCGTACCACCTCCACACGAGTAACCTAGCTGAAGTAATGGCCGAATGAAAACCTAGTCGGCTCAGGTTTGAACTCCATCCAACGAGAAGGCCAAGCTTTTCCCATCATTGTCTGAATGCCTCAAGATTTGAACTTGGGACCTTAAGTGGTCCAAGCTCTCACCATCATCAGCATAACCACTCCACCGTAAGGTGGAAAGTTGGTTAATTTAATCAACTAACTAACCTTGACTCGTTCCATAAACTGAACCAACTATATCCATTTACAAACAAGTCAACTTTTTTTTTGAACGGCCAACAAATCAATCCCGATCATTCACGAAGTACCTACTGGACAAAGGAGTACTCCTAGAGTAAACCGGGTCCACCAATAATTTCACACCAGTTCCCGGGAAAAACCCACCGCCTGAAGGCCTACTGCGATAAAACCCAGCCCACCAGCAGCATTTTGGTGCCAGCAAGACTCGAACTCCCCACATCCCATAAGGAAAGCAAAAAGGGTGCCACTAAGGGGATTGGCACAAACAAGTCAACTTAACTCATATCGTTTACACACCGGAACAATTTAAATCTAGTTATTATTATTTTTTTAAAATCAAAATTCATAAAACTAGTAATCAAAGTTGAGAAAGTTTAGTGTAAAAAGTAGTTTAACGTAAAAAGTATAAGAAGTATTTTGGGCTTTTGATCAAAATAAATCAATGAATGAGATTAAAAGGGGAAAAGTATACGTTAAGTTTCTAAAAGATGAGAAGAAGGGCAAAATAGGTATAGCTCACAATGGTTGAGTTCCACCCCCATTTTTTTAACGTCCATAACTTTTTCATACGACATTATTTAAAAAAAAACACACCATAAAAACAAGCATTTTATTCTCTTTCATTTGCATACCATATTGTTATACTTTTATTCAAAAAAAAAATTTGCTGGGTTTATATTACTTGCATCTAAATGTAAAAACTTGATATTATTACTTAAGTTTAAACATTTTGAATGTAACAATACCTTTTTGTGTTTTTTAGTTTGTTTCCCCACACGTTGGAGTTGTTCATTTGGCTCTTCAGAATGATAAAATTACATTTTATGGGTCTTGTTTTAGGTTTTTTAGGAAGTGTGACTCCTAGCTAGGGAGTTTGATATGCTTCTATTCTACTTTCAGTGCACCCATCATACCCACTGACAGGAAAATAATCAAGTTTTGATTGTGATTAACAATCTTCATGCGTATAAAATTAAAATGTTCTAGTTAGCGAGTGCCAGTCTTGAAGGCCCTTCGTTGCAACTCCAAAATAATAAAATATTTGTTGTTTGTGTGGCTAAATATGCACCAGTAGGTAAAAGCTTTAAGAGTAAATTGAGAGTTATTATTGTAGGCTTGTTTTTTTAATCAACTAAAAACATTTAATTTTGGATCATTATATGTATGTAAAAACTTGAAATTACCTACTTGTGTTTAACGATAATAAACAATAATAACTTGTGTCTAAATGTAAAAACTTGGTATTACTTACTTTGCGCTTTAGCATGTATAACTTGCGTTTTATCATTTATAACTTGCGTTTGATCAGGTCGTTTTATCAGGTATAACTTGCGTTTCTAAAACACAAGTATACCTTCAATAAAACGCAAGTTATCAATCCAGCAAAAAAAAATTAAAAAGTTTAGCAATATGTTATGGAAATAAAAGAGGATGAAAAACTTGTTTTTGTGATGTATTTTTTTTTTTTAAAATAATGTTGTATGAAAAAGTTATGGCCATTTTAAAAATGGGATGAAAGTTGAAAAAAGTTAACAATTATAGTGTTGGACAATAATACCTTTTTTTGCTAGGGACATATATCAGCCCCTTATTGCTTCTTACGCTTCTAACCATAAGCTACTTTTTACGTTACCCCTAACCAAGTTTCACAAAAAGAACACCCCCCAAAGGTATTCTATCTTTAGAAACAGGACTTATTATTAGCAAAGACAGAGTCCGAAGAGCATGGATAGCGGCAATCTATCTCGGAAAGTAACCGCAATTGCTACAGGAGAAGCTCACACTCTCGCTCTCACCGGTAATATATTCTTATCTACTATTAGATGTAGCAATTGATTTGAGTATTATTATTTACTCCAATAAATATTGTTTGTTTGTTAATGTTAATTGTTGAAGGTGATGGTAAGGTATATTCATGGGGCAGAGGAACCTTCGGCCGCCTGGGCAATGCTTCGGAGGCCGACCAGCATTCCCCAGTCAAAATCCACTTCAATTCATCCGATTACTTGAAAATTATTGGAATATCTGCTGGTGCTTATCACACTCTTGCTCTTTCTGGTAAATTTCTTTCTATTCACTTACTTACCTTCTTTTTACTACTGCAGTAACTGTCCAGTGTCTGTCTGTAAAATCTAATCCAATTATATCAATCTCTGCTCATTTTTCGTTACATAAGCACCCGTGTTTAAGCTTGTTGACTGTCCGGTTTTTAGGTCAAACCATGAACCAAACCGTTACTAATATGGCTTTGATTTTGGTTTTCACGGTTTGGGCTTATTGATTTTTTTTTTCAATAAAAAAATAACCTAAACTATGGTAAAAAAAAAAATAAAGATATACCATTCTTCTAACAGATAAAACTTAATAGACCGACTTTGTATATAGTATTGTTAAGCAAAACATAAAATCCTACTGTATGGTTTGGTTTAACCGATCAGTTAAACATTTGGTACAGTTTGAAATTTTCTAAACCAACCGACTAAAATGTATTCAAAAAACCAACCGCGAAACCAAACCATGAACATTCGATTGGACTTGGTGATTGTTTTTCTAAATTCTAGAATTGGAGCATGAATGATGGAGTTGAGGGTCTAAGTTACCTGACATGTTGTTTATTTTTATTATTGTGTCAGATGATGGTTCTGTTTGGAGCTGGGGCTACAATTGTTGTATCCTTTCAGATCAGATGATGATGATACTTGTACACTTTTAGTGTTTGTTATATGCTGCTTACATATCAATATTTGGTTATTTGACTAGTTTACTAGAATGCCGGAGCCGGATTGTATAACTCTGTATGAAGAAGCATAAGACAGATGATTGATTTACATTCTTTATTTAAAATCTGAGTAGCATTTGAAAGGGATCTTTGTGGTGTTAATGTCATCCATCCATCCATCCTTGACACTAAGGTAGATGGTCAACTTGGAGTTGACGGAGACAACTCTGTTGTTCCCTGTTTGGTGAAGATGCCAATCACAGATGAGAATGAAAAGCCACTTAAGGTATGGGTATGGACAAAACATTATTAACTTCTCTTGTTTTTTGAGCAGCTACTATTATTAATACTTGTATTCATATTCCCAAGTGAAGTTTTGAACATGACACTATGCCTACATATGTGGGGGATATCTATCTGTCTATTGCGACTCATTAAGAGTTTGGGTAACATTCTTCAGCTTATGATTACCTAATTATCTAGGGAATATAATAATCAGTTTGCTACTACTTACAACAAAACTAATTAGTAATCATAAAGTGGTAAAAAGTAAAATTTTATATCTCTTAATTCACTCCTTTTGCCTTAATCAATATTAGTTTTCCTTAATGTTTTATTATAACCCAGTTATGTGATTCCCATTATTCATATCATATACTCACTCACTTTCGAAAAAATACCCCGTGCACTTTTCCATCAGATTTCTTCAGTGAAAGCGGGAGGTATGACGTCACTAGCAATCGATGATCTTGGGCGTCTCTGGATGTGGGGCAATTTACAAGGAATCTCAAGTGAAGTGGAATCTACACCTATTCCAACATCCATTAATTTCAATGGGCATACTGTAATTAAGGTATCATGTGGAGGTGGGCACATTGTAGCATTAGTTAATAACGGTGACCATCTTTCATGCTATAGTTGGGGTAACAACGATCACGGGCAGCTAGGCCTTGGTGATACACAAATGAGGCCTAACCCTCAAATAATTGATAAATTCAACACGTTGGAAGCTTATGAAGTAGCATGTGGAGCCTCCCATACTTGTGTGCTTGCTTATGCAACAAAGACAAAGACTGAAAGCTTATGCTGGAGTTTTGGTCGTGGTAGTAACGGGCAGCTCGGTCTCGGGACAACCAAAGATTCACCCTCCCCGGAAATGGTCAATGGTCTGCCCGGAAATTTGCTCCTAGTTTCTGTTGCCTGTGGTTTGTTCCACACAAGCGTTGTGTCATCATCTGGGAATGTTTGGTCATGGGGAATGGAAAACGGGCTTGGTCTATGTCCTGAAGCTACTTTTGCAGAAGGTGACGGTGGAGATGCCCTTTCTCCTCGTCTCATCAATGGCCCAAATTTCCCGCAACCTATTCAAGTAGCTTGTGGTGCTGCCCATACTGTTGTTGTTGCAGATGGTGGATACAAGCTCTGGTCTTGGGGAAGAGGAAGAAGCGGGGTCCTCGGAAATGGGCAAGAGGTTGACTTTTTCTCCCCAAAGGCCGTGTTGTGGCCCCCACCCAGCGAAGAAGCGTATCCAGAAACCGTTGGTAAGATCATGGAAAAGAATCCTGAAGAACTGACGGATATGGAGAAGAAATTATCTGCTGCAATGGAAGAGATGAATGTTCTCCGGTCAAGGCTTTCTGTAATGGAGCAGTATGCCAGCATTCTTCATGGTTCTATTTTCGGAAGGCCTTTTGATGGAGATAGAGATATACCGCTCTCGTTACGGGACTCACAGGGTGCATTTGATATTACAAAAGAGTGGGAGAATATGTTGGAATCTTGTGATCGCGGTAAGCTCATACGTTTGCAGATGTTTTATCGTAACATGCTTGCAGGCGTTGAAGATAAGATGATGAAGCAAAGGATTAAGGAGATGCTCAAAGAGTTTCTCGGATCATCAGCAGGTACCAGTCAATAAAACACTGAGTCTTTTATAGTTACCTTTTTTTTGTAAAAACTACAGTAGTTGTTAAAAGTTTATTGTTTACTGTAAGTTTTATGTCATGAATGTTATATATTAACATTAATTAAATTTAAATTGTAGTTTCTGATGATAAATGAATAAATATGAAACTGATGAGAAGTTTAAAAAATAGGCTCGAATGTGGTCGATCGAACCGAGGCCGGTACTAAGGTTCACACTTAGTCGCAGTCTAGGTTGAGCCTTGTCTGGGCAAGTTTATATGTTGAGTTCTCATACAATAAACTCCGGTAAGGTTTTGGTATGTTAAACTAGGACGACATTATAAGTATTGTCAAAACTGAGTTTACATGAAAAAGGTGATCCAATTAGCACGGAATTGGTATCAATGACCTGTTCGGTTGTTGTCTTGTTTAAACAAATCATTTATTTTCTTGATTCTAGGTCATAAATGTTGTTAAAAAAAAAAATCTTTCACTTCGGGTTTGTAGTTAGGAAATTTAAAATAATTATGCTTTACATATGAAATAGACTGATGTTCTTTACAGTTACATGCAGAAAAGCAAGCTTCAGGTAGCACCTAACCTAAAATAATTAACAATCTATCTCTAATGTTAACACCTAACCGTAAACAATATATAATTCTAACTAAGTTAGTACCCGTGTGATGCACGGGATTCCTTACATTATTATTCATAATGATTATAACTTATGAGTAGAGATTAAATACAAAGTGTTTTTTTGGTAAGAACTGTGAGAATCAAAGGAGGGTATTTTTTTTTTAGAATTTTTTTCCCATGTGCCTAAACATACTTTCTAGATAAATAATACAAAAAAAAAATTAAAAAAATTTTAAAAAAAAAATTTAGTGTAATTACGTCATTAAAGTAAATACATTAGTTTACACTAGAGTAATTATGTAATTACTCTACACGTAATTACTCTACACCAAAAAAAAAATTATTTTTTAAAATTTTCAATACTATAATACATGTTTAATAATATGGGAAAAAAAATTTGAAAAAAAAATATCCTCCTTTGATTCTCACAGTTCTTACCAAAAAAACACTCTGTACAAGATCTTTACTCTATAACTTACTAGCCGATTACCCCGGGAAGGTCCCGGGGTTGATAGGAAAAATCCTAAACTCTCATCACAGATCACACACCATTCCACTTAATACATGTATCAATTCTCTTAACAAATTAAACTAAACTGATATAATGGAACTTACATAACCACCAATACCTCTATCAAATCTGTTAAGAGTAAACTTAAGTGACATAAATTAAGCTTAACTGAATGTAAGTAAACTCAACTTAAAGTAACTAATGAAACATGTAACTCAACTCAGCTTTAAGTACCTAATGAAACATAAATCTATTATACTATACAACTCAACTGACATTGAAACAGACCTATGAGTAATAGATGTAAACAATCTTCCAATACATGTATCAATTCTCTTAACAAATTAAACTAAACTGATATAAATTAAACTTAACTCAACCTAACAAAACTCACCTCTCTACAAAAAATAAAAAAGAACAATATTATTATTATTATTTTTTAATTTTGTTTATTATTATTTTACTTGTTTTGTTTCTTTTTTATGAATCCAGCAACAGCCACGACAGGCTTTCTTTCCTTCCTCAATAGCTTTCTTTTTCAGCTCCTTATTATTATTTATTTTGGTTCCAATATTTTCTTTTATTTTTTAGGGCTAATATTCATTCATCCATCCTTTTCTTATCCGGTGCAGTCTCCATTCAAGTGATTCACCTCAAACTATAACTACCATTAGTTTAACATATAATTATATTAACCTATGAATTATTCAAACATGAAAACAGAGCAAATGGATATAAACACAAATGATGTAAAAGTAGAAACAGGGGTTGAGAAACTAACACAGCACGATGATCTTCTCTATTAACCACCACCGTGACCACCTTCTTCCTCCATCATAATGTTCTCACAAAAATCCCCAATTTAGAACAAACCCTGATCGGAACCCTAACTGAGCCGCCGCCACTGTCATCCTTGTCAATTTAGAACAAACCCTGATCGGAACCCTAACTGAGCCGCCGCCGCTGTCATCCTTGTCTGTGATGCCGCTGCTGTCCTTGATGACCAGAGAAGCTACCACCGTCAAAAATCCCTCTTCTTCCTCCTCTGTCTCTCTCTATAATATGGGGGTGTGTTGCTGTTGAGGGGGCGCCGCCGGAGCTCCGCCATAGACGGCGGCAGGAGCCACCGGCTCCTTACTTCTCTCTGTCTCTCATCCAGTGTACTTTGTGTGTGTGTTTGAAATAATAGATTCGATCGGATTAAGAGTGAGAGAGAGATAGCAGCCAGAGATTGGGAGGGTTTTTTAGGGTTTGTGAATAGAGGAGGAAAAGAAAAAGGTTTTTAGGGTTTGGGAGAGTGAATGAGGAGGTTAGGATTTAATAACCTTAGGGTTTTATCTTTTTCTTTTTTTATTTAATTAAAAAAACGAAATAATTAAAAAACACCAAAAACATTCATTAAGGATGCCACGTGGCACTATAGAGGGGAGGTTGGAGTCACCATTGGACGCCACGTCAGCAAAAGGGCTTTGTTTTAAAGAAACTAACTTACGGTATTAATTGATTATTGACATATTCGGATTAACGAATATTCTAAATATCTTGACATGATTTCTATCTATTTTACTAAAGAATGTTGTTACAAAATATATATAGAACTTTAAACAACTTATATCGAGGAGATTGACACAAAGTTTTTTGTTTAAACTGCTTACTTTTGCGATTTATTAACCTTGTTGAGACCTTTATCAATTTATTAATTAGATTCTTTCAAATAACTGAAAGGCACACATGTAGCAATCAGGTGGATTTATACTAGTGATAAGATAATATAAACTCCAAAAGTAACTTGCATTCTGCAGTACCACCCATGCAACCATTCAAGAAATGATGAAAGGACACCTTAGAACAAACAAAACTGCAAATGTCATAATATTATTCAAGGAACTGTTATAAACTACAAACGATTTTTAACGCATGCAGCCATTGCTTTTGACCCAACAAAAGGAAATGCCATTTTAGAAACATGTATACAATCAGGTCATGATACACAAATGTACAAAATATAAACATTTCAATTAAACTACCAATATTAATGGACTACATAAAGACCTATTTAAAGGTAGATGTTACCATATACAACACAATATTAACATGCAATACCATTTCAATTAAACTACCAAAATGTTATTTTGTGGTCATTGTTGACTAACTTAAAGTTAGCTTTATTATCAGCAAGAGAAGGCCTATTGATCAATATGTAGCCATCCTAAATGAAATATTTCTCAAATCTGAAAAAGAACTTATGCAAACAGTTTGCAGATATTTTGTTTCTCTGTATGTTAAAAAAAGATTAAAATCTACTATAATAATATACAATTTGTAAAAAATAAAATACAAATACGGTATACAAACAAAAAAAAATTAAGTGTTACAGCTTGCGTACATACCTCCTCATCCATAAGGATCATATCTATGCAGTAGAATTTGTTTTCTTCACCATTCATTTTTCTCCTCCATACCTTCACCTTAATTGTACGGTCAGTTTCATTCAAGTTCAAGGCATTCAACATGGTAACATTTCCGTTTGCCATTACTATAGATCATTCAAACATAGAAACCAAACATTTTTATTAGTGTTAATTAATATAGGTAATCCGTAGCATTAATAGTTAAGTATAATGAACAAATAAAGAAATACTAACCTCCAGTAGAGAGCTCAATGAATAATACTTGTGGTGTAGAGAGTACGTGTGAAAATGAACGATTCTTAAAATGATATATATAGGGAAAAAGTATATTTGTTTAGGCTACTATAATTCATAAACTTTAGAGATAAAATTTGTTTAAAAAAACGGTTTCTAATATAAGATAAGATTTAATATTTCAAAATTTGAACATGAAGATAATATTTAATACGTATTTATAAGTTTTAAACATAAATTTTACAGATTAAAATAGTAAAAACAAACATTACCGAATAATGTGGATAATAAGTTTGAATAAAAAATAATTCAAAGTAATAGTTTGTTTATAAACACATATATCAAGTCAGATAATATCTAGTATTTCAAATTTTAAACATGTAGATAGTAGGAGATGTATCATATCAAATAAAAACTAGTATTTCAAATTTTAAACATGAAGATCATATTAGAAGTTGGATCTTATAATTGATTAGATCTAATAAAGTTAGTTTTTAAAATGATATTAAAATTCATAAGCTACTAATGGGGGAATAAATCAGAAGCATTAACTTTTTTAAATATTTCAACATAACAAAACAAAGCAAATCAACAACAAATCTAAATCTATTTTAAAGAATGGACACTAGAGATTTTGATGAAAACATAGAACGGATCGGTTATCTAAACAGCCGGAGATCTTTATAGACCATAATTTTTAAAAATTTCAAAATAACAAAACAGTAAAAAAAAACATATCAACATCTAAACTGTAGCGATTATATGTTTGTAAACAACAATATGAGTATCAACACCTTAACTATTTAAAGATTTCAACCTAACAAATCACACTCAACAACAAATCTACATCTATTGCAAACAACGGCCGCCGAAGATTTTTGTGAAAACATAGAACGAATCAACATCGGAACCGGTGGCGATCTATATAAACCCTAATTTTTTAAGATTTTCAAAATAACAAAACAATAAGTAACGGATCTACATCTAAACTGCATTGACATACTGCTATTAAACAATTATAAACCATACATTTTAATTATGAGAATCAACGCAGGCGGCAATATATAAAAACCCTAATTTTTAAAACTTTCAAATTAACAAAACAATAAGAAACTAACAATAACTTGTAAAAGGAAAAATATAATACGACATACCATGGTGGCCGGACGACGGCCTGAAATGGAAAAGAACGTCGGACGATTGTAAAGGAAGGAAGCTACGGCGGACGGTTAGAGAGCTCCCGATGTTTATTCTTAAAGAGAGAGAGAACGTTTTACAATAATAAATATAAAAACCCCTATTTATATGGCGGCTCAATAGATAGTAGGTTGAAGCATCCATGACGCGTATAAATAAGCGGGAAAAACATAAAAGAAGCCCCCATATGGTGCCATGTGTCCCACAAATGCTTTCATTTATATATGATAAAAGATATTAACCTCTAACCTAAAACAGTGTATAACTCTAATATTAATATCTAACCTAAAACAATGTACAACTCCAATGCTAACACTTAACCTAAAACAATGTATAACTCCAGTGTAACTCTAATATTAACACTTATCCTAAAGGTTAAAAAATGTACAACTCTAACATACTAATATTGGTACCTAACCTAAAACAATGTATAACTCTAGTAACATATTCTATTCTGATTGAAAATAGCATTCATATTTATTGGTTTAAACATAATTAGTGACTTGCCTATACATGATTACTGAATTACCTGAACACGTGCTTTTTTTCTTATATGAACAAAACCCACAAAAAATAGTCGTTTTTTCTCCGTTTTTTATATTGTACTATGGTACTCGTTAGAAAGATAATAAAACGCTCGTTAATTTGGTGTAAATTTTTTTCTTTAAAAAATCTCGTAGATAAAAGATATTAACGTTTAAAAATTATGGGATGAAACATAAGAGAGAAAAATCTAATTTTTTTAAACTTTATTTTTTCCTAAAATTACTTAGGTGCTGTTTGATAAGATCTTTCTCATTAAGTGCTGAACCATTAAGTAGTCTGAATCAATAAGTGACTTTGAACTAGTAAGTGCTGAACCATAAGTGTTGTTTGGTTGAGTCTCTGAATGACTATGTAGAATGTCTGTTTTACCCCTGTGAACTATTTTTTGCTGATTTAAATGTATCTATTTCGTCAGAACTCTGAATAATGAATAATTATAAAGTAGAAAATACAAATCATCATAGAAAATCCATATTACACACAAATCCTTCATAATCCATGTAAACAAACTAAAATCCAAATTGAAATTAAGCATTTGACATTAGTTGAGTTGCTATCTCGTCACGCAAAGTAGACATATACTCAACGCTTTGTGAACCCCATTCCATGTCGTAAACGGACTTACCACCACTTTCCTCTTCATGCATTGCTGTAAACAATGTGTTCTCGTCGTATTCCATAAATAACTGATAAATTAATATTCCATTTCCTTATAAAGTTATGGACGGCGAAACAAGCAATCACAATGTCTCTTTGTATTGGAAATGCAAAGGGGCCATTTGTTTTAGGATTGGGAACCTTGCCTTCAAAACACCATATGCACGCTCAATAACATTTCTGAGTTGAGCGTGAGCATGATTGAATTTTTCTTCCTTCGTCAATGCACGTTGTCGTCGAAAATCCGCTAACCAATATCTTGTCCCACGGTAGGGAGTCATAAACCCACTAGTGTTGGTGTACGCAACATTGCAAATGTAATATTTGCCTGTAAACATTAATATCAAAATTATAACATACAAAATAATGAAGAATTTCATCGAAGTTAACGAATGATTAAAAAACCTGGTGGGGGAAAGTAAAATCAAAAATTTTGATTAAATGCAACTTCTTTCAAAACACGTGAATCATGTGCAATGTCCTCCCATCCAGCCCATACGAAGGTGAATATCACATCAAAATTACAGACTCCCAAGACATTTTGAAAGCATTCACCTTTTCCTCTACCCCTGTAACGAGTCTGTTGATCTATAGGTACAACCGCATGCACAAGAGTTCCATCCAAAGCACCAATTGATCCAGGAAATATTTCTTTTAGCCTTCTATGTCGTTTTGAAGCATTTGCGATTGGATTAGAAGATGTTGGTACTATAACTTCTCTTGCGAATTCCATCATTGCATTTAGGACCTCATGAAAACATCTATGAATTGTTTCTGTTGAGTGTTGGAACCTTCGTTTAACCATTCGAAAACGCTCATCATGTCCTATGACAATAAAAAATATAGCTATCTTTTCTTCAAATGTTATTGACCTACTACTCTGCAACCAATTTCTTTGGTTAAACTGATTGCACAATAGTACATACGAATCACGTGACATGCGCATCATCTCATGACATTGTGTAGAAGATCCATGCAACAATTCTTGTGTGTATTCATGACCGGTCAGTGCCGAATTAAGATCTCTTATCCTTTCTTGTCTTCTTGAGACTAATAGAAACCAATGCCAACAAAGCATCACAAAGACTATAATCTCCTCATCCGAGTCCATAGGTTACCTGTCAGACAAAATTATCAAAACAATATAATAAAAAGACATCCCAAAACATAACATCCAAAAGACATCCCAAAACATAACATCCAAAAGACAATCACTAACATATAACATAAAACCTCAAAACAACCCATACTTCGTTCCCGCATTCTTAACCCATATCTCACAAATTTGTGGCTCAAGTAGAAGAAATATTTTCCTAATATCAACACTCTTAGAAAATAGCAAAAGCGTTGTCTGGTATTTCGCATCTGTTTGTCCCCATCCTAATGTTGTCAACTTCTCCAGACACTTCTCCATATCATTTGATTGGTGTTTCTCAAGCAACGCATTTGCAACTTTGCTAATATTCTCCCCCGTCTCTATGATCTTTGCATTAAATGATTCCTTGCCTTTGGTTTTTTTAGACTGAACTGGTAACTCATCAATAACAACTTGAGTCGGTTGTGTTCTTTTATTTTTAGAACGATCTAAAGACTCTGATTAGAAACTTCATGTGGCATTTGAGTACCATCAATCTCTTCAATGCCACTTCGATCAAGCACATCCACAGTAGTACGAGGAATTTTAGCGGTCGGGCCCCAACTGTCAAAACCATTAGAAGTAGATCCTTCAAACAGTTGTGTACACAAATCGGTATGCTCAAGTGGCACTCTTCTTAAAGCTTCTACAAATTTGTTGGCCTATGTGAAAAAAAAAATATTATAAAGTACTATTAAGGTGTGTATATATATATATATATATATCTAAAAAATTACCTTCATCTCATGTTGTCATTCTTCTTCCGTCAAGTTAAAGGTATTTGTTAGAGGGTTATAAACGTTTCCAGATTTGTTCTTAAGCTTTGACCAATCCGCATATTTCGATTTCAAGTAGTCATAGTGGTTCTTCATCTGCTTTTGGTCTACTATGAAATCATGTTCAGTTTTCAATTTTTCAGCAACTCTCTTCCATGAATTTGCTTTCAAACTACCACCCTCACGTCCATGATGTGAAATTTCATGAATACACGATTCTAAAAAAGCTTTAACTACGCCTTCTTGCTTCCAATTAACTCTAATTTTTTTGTACCATTTCTTTAGCACAACCCTCATCAACCATCTAGAATCAAGAAAAAAAACCAATACATGTAACCTTGAAAATATAATCTGTCCACTCTATAATCAATCAAATAAACCAATTTATCCACCTAATTTGTATATGTAACCTTGAAAAGTGAACCAACAATAAACCTGACAAATAAACCAACAGATAGAACTACTTTATCCACCTTTATCCACCTAATTTGTATATGTAACCTTGAAAATATAATCTGTCCACTTAGAAGCATTGAACATCAATACTCCCAATCTGACCCTTTCTCAGGCGTAATACCAACCCATTTTAACCCTTTCACAGCCTTAATACCAACCCGTTCTAACCCGTTCTCAAATCTACTTGTTTAAATTAAACCCATTCTGACCCGTTTATGGATTTTTCGGTGCCCAGAATCACCCGAAGAGTCATTACTGAGACCCAAAATGAGATCTCCGGGTCACTGTTGCCAGGTGTAGTGATTACACTTTTAAAATAGAAGATCTAGAAAAAAAAATCGTAACCATATATGTAAAAAAATAAAGATTTTCGAGTGGAAATTTAACCGTTTTAAGTTGGAAATCGTTGATGCAGAGGAGACTTAGTGAGAATAGGGTTTTGGGGAGGAGTAGACAGAAAAGGGCGGCGGGCGGCGGCAAGGATGAGGCGGAGATGGAGAAGTGGCGTGGTGTGAGAATAGGGTTTTGGGGAGGAGTAGACTGAAAAGGGCAAGTAGGGAAGGAATGATTTTTTTTTATTCAGGTTGGTTTTCAAATCTGAATTAATAAGTGACCATTCAGATCTCTTTCTCATTAAGTGGACCAAACCAAACACATATATCTGACCGATTCAGATGTGTTGGTCTATTAAATGCCAACCAAACAGCCCCTTAATGCCACATGACATTCTACTTGACACTTTTAAAATGGAGTGAACTCTCAAAATGAAAAATGGATATATGAGTGTCATGTAGAATTTAGCCCTTTAATATATATATATATATATATATATATATATATATATATATAGGGGAAGTATTGAGAGAAAACCCTCTAAAATGAGTAAACCTTAGTAAACCTAATACTTGGCTCACATTTGTCCACATCACCCTCAAGCATCTTCTTATTATTATATTATCAAGGTTATAAAGGTCATTTTAGCATTCCCCCCTTGTCAATTTTGAATAATTTCCCCCTCCCTATATAAAACCCATTCTCTCTCATTATCTCTCATTCTCTCACCACCACATTCTCTCTCATTTCTATCACCTCACCACCATGAGCAACCACCACCACCACCTCTCACCGCCATGAGCAGCCACCACCACCACCGCCTCACCACTATCGACCACACTAACCACCACCATCATTAACATCTGGAACAACCATCGACCATCATCGTCTAACATTATCATCGTCGAACATCACCACCACCGTCGCTCCCACCATCGAAACAACCACCACCAGCATAATCAACAACGACCACAGAACCATTCACCACCATTTTCGAATCATAACAACCTGTAAGTATTTTCGAATTTTTTAGATTTTAATTTTTAGGTTTAATTAGGCTTTAGGTTGAAATAATTTTGGGGTTTTTGTTTGAACTGATTATAGATGTTGAAATAATTGTTTTTGAATGCTCTGTTGTGTATAATTTATTATATTAGCTGGGCTATGAATGTAAGTTATTGCTTAGATTTTGGTTGTTCTGATCCTTTTTTAAAGTTGAGTTTTTGTTGTGGGTTTATTCTTAATTTTTGTTGGGTTTTTTTAATAAGCTGGGTTTTGTTTAATTTAAATAATTGATGGTTAATTACTTGTAGTAGAAGTAATTGAAGTTTGAATGGAAATGAAATTAAATGAGATCTGTGTCGTTTTCAAAGCTGGGTTTAGTTTTTTGTTTATGTTAGATTGGATGTTAAAAAGATCATATTTTTTGAATGGGGTAAATGTGTTTTTGTTGCATATTTTTTTGTTTAAGGTTTGTTAGTTCTGAATTAGGAGCTGAATCTATCCCAATTAACATGTGTTAGGGTTTAATTAACATGTGTTAAATAGCAAATGGGTTTTATTTTCTTGGTATACTTTTAATTTGTTTCTAATAGTTTAATTAACTTTTTTTTTTTGTTTCTTGGGGTAATGTGTTTTTATTGCATAATATAACTTGGTATATCACTAATTTTTTTTTTCAAATATAACTTGACTGTTTATATCTTTTCATAAAAATGTATGTATTTGTATATATTAAAGTAAGGTTTGATTTTGGTGAAGGTTTTGAATATTTGTATTGGTGCTTACTGATGTGTCAGGGTTCAATTAACACATGTTAGTGATTCTAGCACATGTTTGTATTGGTGCCTACTGATGAATCTATCCCAATTGACATGTGTTAAGGTTCAATTACTATGTGTTAGTGATACTAAAAAGGGTGTATATGGTGCCTACTGATGAATCTATTCCAGTTGACATTTGTTAGGGTTCAATTAACATGTGTCACTGATGCTAACACCTGTTAGTATATGCCTAACTAACACGTGTTAGGGTTCAATTAACATGTGTTAGTTATGCTAACACATGTTAGTATATGTCCAATTAACACCCAAATTGACCCAGTTAACATTTTCTAGTGATGCTAACACATGTTAAAAATAATTAATGTAGGAGGTTCTATGAACAACCACTGGAGTTCAAACCGGCTACTCCGCACAAGGATCGACTAGAGATGGAGTGATAAGGATTGAAACATGAAGCTGAAGATGCCTAACAAGGAATGAAGCATAACGCCGAAGACGACTATTAAAGAGTGAAGGATAATTTTAAGTTTCATGTGTTTTTGTTAGTTTATGATAGTTTTGTATCATCTTTTTAACTGTTTAGATGTATATGAAATTAATTTGTTACACTCAATATCGATTGCAATAAATTTTTATATACATGTGTTCTTTTATGTTGTTATACTAGTCCAAAATTAACGTGATAATTATTTGAACCAATTACACGTGTTAGTGATGTCTGTGAAATGAGTTTCTTTGTAGAGACCAAGTGACATGTGTTAAAGGGCTCGTGTGACATACGTTATTAATAAATCTGGATCTTTTAAATTAATATGTGAAATAAGTGGTAGAGAAAAAAATAGGAGAAAGGAGGTGGAGAGAGAAAAGGTGGAGAGAGAAGATGAAAAGATGGAGAGAGAAGGTGACAAGATGGAGAGAGAAGGTACATTGCCATTTACCAATATACCGTTTTCCTAATATAATATCATTTAATCTCTATTATTAAAGTCAAGATAGAGAGAGAAGGTGGGACCATGCTTCACAACCATTGATCATGCTTGATCAATGGTTGTGGTAAGGTTTATAGAGTTTACTCAAATATTTAGGGTTTTCTCTAGAACCTTAACATATATATATATATATATATATGTGTGTGTGTGTGTGTGTGTGTGTTTGGGTTCCTGTACAAAGGACATATTTCGTGAGAAGTGTGAGAAGGATTAAGAATTAGCATGTAGGCATCATGTTTTGGATTTAGGAATGATGTTTTAGGTTGTTTTAACTTGAAAAACACCAAACACAACAATCTAAAACACAATCCAATGTATTATAGTCATCAAATTTATAAAACAGCTAAAACACACCACTTAACAATTAAAACACACTACTTAATGTTCTTAGGATGGTGTTTTAACTTTTAAGCCTAAAATACATTGTTTTCGGTTTTTAATTGTTATGTTTGGTATTTTTCTAGGCAAAACAATCCAAAACAACATGACTAAGTTCAAAAAAATGATGGATTACTGGAGTATCATCGTGTTATCAGTGAAATCATCCGATCAAAACCATCTCCATAAGGCAATAATGCATGTACACCAATTCAGGAGGAAACCTAATAAATTTGAGAAAACCCGTCTTGTGGGAATCGAACCCAGGACCAAATGGTCCCTAAGCCGTATCCCACCCTCAAGATATTAGAGTAAATTGTCATTTTTGTCTCTATAGTTAATTCACTTTTGTCACCTTCATCCAAAAGTTTATAGTTATTTGTATCCTACTCTTTACTTTCGGAGTTAGAAAAAACATGTGTTTTTCCTTTCCAACTCTAAGTTTCAATATTTGTCATTTTAACTCTAAGGTCTCAATCTTTGGTAATTTAAACCCTTTGATTAATTTGATTTTTTACTTCTAACTCAAAAGTTTTTAGCATTTGCAATTTAAACTATTTTTTTTTTACTTTCAACCTAAAGCTTTTCATATTTTGCAATTTACCTCAATATTATTTTTACTTTCAACTTTGGTCTCTTATATTTTTCATCATTCGTAAGTTTTTCGTTTTACGTTTCGATTTAAACTTTTCGACATAACACGCCACAACGTGCGTGTGGGGTTCAACGTTTTTTTATCTATTTTTCCTGTTTGACTTAAATGTGTTACGTGTTAAGACAATTTATTGTAAAATTTTGTTATATATAAGTATACAATCAATCACATTAGTTAAAATTAGTTATTCTTTAGTGTATAATCAATCGCATTGATATTTATGATTGCTTGATACGGCACAGGCTCACAGGATGCCCGCATGCATATACCTAGTTTTCACATCAATTTCTAACCGATCTAGGGATGGCAAGGGGTCGGGTTAGGGACGGGTTTAGGTAATCCCAACCCCATACCCGATTAGGTATGCTTGTCCCAAACCTGTCCCAAAACCAGTCGGGTTTATGTCGGGTAATTACCCATATGGTATTGGGTATACCCGCGGGTTTCGGGTAAACCCATTAGTTTTTAAAACTTATCCATCGGGTATATCCGACCATGAACCATCAGGTATCTATTGAGTAACTACTAACTAATTACATTTAGCATTATTAAATATATATATATAGGGGATGGTTAAAATGGAAACCACAAAAAGTTGAGAAAACCTTGCAAACTCCATGTGAGCCATTGATCAAACAAGATGGAGGGTGTGGATTGAATCTTAATATTATAATACAATAAAGGACATTAAAGTAGGAGAGAGGTATGAGTAAGGGTAGTTGAGTAATTTGGCATGGGCTACTAGTTGGTTACTGCATGCAAGATCAGAACACGTCTTATCATTCCCTCTCTCTATCAATAACATCTCCCTCTCTCTTCTTGCTTATACAAACATCCCAAATTCAAATTATCGAGCCCTGTACTCTCTTCTAAAGCATCCTACAAACACTGTATTTTCATTACAAAGCAACGTTCTTTGAAGAAACAACGAACAATCATCAGTGATTACACATCAACGAAAGGATGAGATCGTTCATGTGGAGCATATCATCGTTTAAACGACAGTTTGGTTCGAATAAAAATTCAAAAAGGTAGGTGTTTAATGTTTTTATTTAGCATTACAACCATTAGCCACAACCATTATTATTTTCTATAAAACATTTGGGGGTTCTCGAGTTGGGTGTAAAAAATCCTTGAGTTTGGAGGTTTTTGAATTTGGAACAGTAGATATGTCTTGAATTGGGGGTTTTGGGATTTGTTTTTTATTCTCTGTAAAATGACATGGTATGTTATGATTCTGACACAATAATCGGAAATTAAAAGTTGAATACGTATATACTTTGTTTGAAACAGGAGGAAAAGAAAAGTTGTCATTTTGTCTGATGATACCACATCAAAAAGGCATGTTAAGCACAAGAGCAGATCAACTAGTGGCCATGAAGAAGCAAAACGTCAACTAGGTAGGTGTTACATACATTATGGATAGTAATTAGGATATTTTGCTTTATAGATTATAGAACTGTAATTATAGTGTGATGTGGTTGTATTTTTAGTTTTATTAATGAGGATGTTTTATATATAAATGTTGTGATGGTAGATTATGATTCAGACACACCGCTTGTCAATTTAAAGAGGCTGTGTAAAAGAGTCGTGAAAGATTGTCAGGATGCTGATCCCGGGCCATCTAGAGCGAAAGCTTCAGATGATGACGAGGAAGGAGAAACATCCATTCAAGCGTCGGCTAATAGTGATGCGGACTTTTCTGGTGCAGAAAAGAGTGATGATGATGAGTCGAGCGTGAAGGCGCATAAGGGTAAGGGTCGATATTAAGAATACATTGTCACAATATGTTATGTATAATGCTATGGTTTACTTGGGTAATTGGTGTCTTATGTGTGCAGCCGAGAGGCCTTCCTTCTTTTGTAACAGACGTCTTCGACAAGCGGCTAAAAATAAAGGTTTGTATTAAATGTTTTTTGGATACTTTTCCTGTTACGTGTGTAAATGAGTTTTAGATGTTCTGGTTTAGCAATATGGTGTTCCTGTATCCTGAAATATATGTTTTGCAAAAGCAGGAAAAAAGCTAGCATGTGAAGCAGTTCAAACCAGAGCAAAGAAAGGTTGGTTTTACAGTACATAATAAAAATGTTATTTACAATGCTATTCGTAATAAATATGTAGGAACTTTTAATAGTTACATGTGTAATAGGTAAACAAGCCGTACCTGTGTATGATGTGTCATCAAGCTCGCCGGTTAGGATAACCCGATCAAAAGCACGTGCGATAGAGATATCATCTGAAAAACCAAGGGGCAGAAAAGTCGAACCAACAAAGCCAAATAAACGTAAGAGGGCGGAGAAAATGTTGAACGCTGATGTACAGTCTCGTAAGAAGCGCAAAAGATCAAAGTTGAACGAGTGGCTGGGAATACGTACTAGATCATCACCAACACAGTTTACAAGGTGCATACAAATACTAAGTGACGAACAACGCCTAGCAGTGAAGGAAATGGGGTTCGGCCGCCTGCTTAGTCTGAAAATGGATGGGATACCAGCGAAGTTAGGGCATTATGTTGTTGATAACTTTGACCCAGATAGTTTGGAGTTGACCTTGCCGTCTGTGACAATTGCCATTGATGCTTTGGTTGTGCACAAGATACTCGGTATTCCAATTGGAGGGGTGTCTTTCAATGCGCTGGAGTGTAGGGACGCGCATGATGAAGGGATATCTAACTGGAAGAAGAGGTACCCGCCGAGCAGATTTATATCTCCAAAGCAAATGGTTGATATGATTGAGAAAGAGTCCAATGGTGAGGATGATTTTAATTTTCGTATGGATTTTATGATGTGCTTCTATACGATCATGGTTGACTGCCACAAACAAGGGAGTTTGAAGGACAATATACTGGACTATCTGACGGATGACTTGGATTTTGGCGGGCTGGACTGGTGTGAGTTAGTAGTGGAGGTTCTAAGGAGTTGTAAAAATGGTTGGAGACGAGACAGTTTGGATCCACCTTTTACAGGCCCATTGACCTTTTTGACGGTATTTTATTTTTAACGTATGTTACATAGTGACATAGTGTAGTATTAACAGAGTTTCTTTACTTGTTTACAACATTTATTTTGCAGCTGTTATACGTGGATAGTTTTAAATGCAAAGGTATAGATATTGATTCGTCAATGCTTCCTATGAGTTTTTGGACATTCCAAAGGTTAAGAGAACGAGAAAGGATTGAAATAAAAGGAGGCGGTTTTGGTAGGGGTCCTAAGAAACCGTTGACTTCGTACGAGGGTTTGAAGGTTGGATTAGATGAACCAAGTATCAAGGTTTGTAACATGTTGTGTATTAGCTATGTACGTTTCGTGTATTACATATAAATATTATACTAACAGGTAACGAATATCAAAAACAGGAAAGGGTAGCAAGTGTCGGGGATCTAGTAGATGTTTTGATTAGAACGAAAAAGAAGGTTGAATCGGTCATCTGCAAGTTAGATGAGGAGTATCCAGGTAGAGAAGAAGTTGTGGCTGTCAAGTCTAGGTATGATGCTTTCATTAAAGACATAGTGAAGGCGAATGAGGCCGAAGCTGTTGCGTGTGTAAAAGCAGGTGGAGAAATCTCCTCTGTTTTAGCAGCATTAAGTAAATGCAGCACCTTGGATGCAGGTAAGTTTGATGTTTATGACGAATATATATTTTGGTAAAGTTTAAATACATTAATTCCCAACATTGAATATATGTATGTTACATCAGCAGAGAAGGCTGGACCAAGCAACCAGAAACAACAAGACGAGGATGATGGTGTTAGTTTGGGTGAATCGCCGCTGAACAAGTCGCCAGTTACGTGCTCAAAAAAGAAAAACGGCGATGGCGCGGTGGACGAGGGGGGGGGGGGCATTTGAAAGCCCAATAGTAAGCCAATACAGAAAGATTCTGCATGACAGTGAAAAGCAAAAAAATGACGGACAAACAACAGGTGTGGTAGAAACGGAAGGGCAGGAGATTTTCAAAAGTCAAGGTAAAAAAACACTACGCACATTCCAATCGTTAATAACATTGTGTTTGACTAGTTATGTCTTTAACATCTGTTAACAGGAAATGAAGATCTGGCCAAGAATTTAACCAGCAAATTTGCTGAGGTTAGTGAAGAGGGGAAACATGAGCAGCATGTAGCAGGACATTCAGGGGACCTACAACAAGAAGGTAAGCAGAGTAGCAACGGTATGTTCTGTTACATACGCATAGTATTCAGATAAGTCTAGGTGTTGATTGTAATGTTATGTGGTTATGCAGATGTCGATGCCAGCCGACAAGTTGTTGCGAATGTGTCAGACAATGTGGTACCAAATGACAATGAAGAGGAATTGCTGAGCACACAAACGTTGGCAGCAACACAAAGCGAACAATTAGGTAAAAACTGGATTCTTGTTAATAAACATGTAAATCACGTAACCAAAATTCTGAAAAGTGATTACATATGAAATGTGAATTAACTTTATACACGGGATAATATTGTTGTTTCAGAAACGGATGCGCCAACAAGTGAGATATTACACGAAGTGCTGATCACACAAACATTGGCTTCAACGCAAAGCGAACCAACAGGTATGCAGTGGAATAGTATAAAATTGCTAATATATAGAATTGCGTTAAGATTGTTGTATGGTGACGTATGTTACGATATCTTAAGGCGGCGCTATAACGCCAGAAGAAGCTGCAGAACCGAGGAAAGTTGAATCAAGTGTGAACATTGGAGACACAAAAGCAGACGAACAAATGCAAGAGGATAAAACAGGTGAAGTAGAGGTGACCACGCTCAGCAATAATGAGTCAGGTATGATATTGTAAAATTTATAGGTACATGTATAGCTCATATGATATGATTGTGTTATAAGGTATGTTGATAATGTGAAGCAGGGTACGTAACAAACGCAAACGCTACAACAAATACAGTTCAGTCAGAGGGAAATGATGAACAGGGGCAACAACCTGAAACAGGTATTGTAAAGTCATTTGATTGTGTTGATAGTAAAGCAATTATGTAATGTGGGCGGATACGGAATTGTCGTACAGGAGTACAGGTGCATACGGCAGAATCGAGTGATAGGGGCAAGCAGGTTGGTGAAGCAGGGAAACAAAAAGAAGCAGGTACGATGAAAAAGAAAAACTATATATGTTTAGAAAACACAACAGGGTCGATAAATTATATTTGGTTAAACATTTGCAGGAATGACCTGGATATTTCCATATATGTCAACACCAGATGGCGACGATGCGCCAACGTTTAGCTTTGGCCTTACACAACCAGAACCAACAGATCCGGGAGAGTCGGGTTTGAATACAGTTCTTAAAATGGCAATACAAAAATGTTAGATAATTGTCTGCGTTTTAAACAGTTTTTAATGTCTATGTTACAGAAGGTGTCACAATGACTCAAAAAATGGAATGTGGTTTGACAGACAAAGCAGGTGAATCAGGTATCAACTCTACATGCTACCAATGTTGAATCGATGGAAGATATTACTCAGCTAACAAAAGTTGTGACATACGTTACAGGTTCTGGCGGTGCGGAAGTCAATGAAATAGTTGATGAGAAGGAGGTTGTTGGCTCAACAGGTTAGATTGATGCTGTTTTTCAAAGTATAAAATTATTAACATGTGTAATGATACAACTGTTTTTAATGTCTATCTTACAGAAACTGTCACAATGGGTCAAAAAATGGAAGGTGTTCTGGAGGACCAACAAGGTGTAACAGGTATCAACTTTCCATGTTAACAATGTTGAACCGCTGGAACCGATTACTCACTTAACCATAGTTGTGACATACGTAACAGATTGTGCCGGTGTGGCTCCGAAGGCAAAACTTGATAAGAAGGAGAATGTGGGATCAACAGGTTAGATTTAGGCTATTTTTGGAGTGTTAAAAATGTTGAAATGGGTAGTCATATAACTGTTACATGTGTAACATTATTTTTATTTATATTAGGCGACACACCCCTGGATGTGAGCAAGGCGCGTGGAAAGGCGAAAGCTGTGATGTTATAGGTTAGTTCATAAGTAAAATTGTAATGTAATTTTAGTTTTCATACATTTCTGCTGATAATACTTATTTTGGATATTTAGAAGCGGGTTGGGTTGGTGGATCACTATGTAATACAAAACCGGTGTATCCGTTGGTGCCGCCCGTCAGTTCATATGACGCACAGACTCAAGTTTACAATGAGTATGGGGTTGGTGTTAGCCTGGAGGTAGATGAGGACAACATGACATTGGCAATGCGTCAGTCAATGATTGCAAAGATGGATGCAACCAAGCGAAACCCCCTACGTGAAAGGAATGTCACATATGTTCATAAGTCACCGTTTCACATAAGGGGGGTAGATTTGGGAGAGGGCGTCACAAAGGATGATGATATGGTGTGGAACTTTGTTTACAGGGACGAGGATCCGTTTAATATGTTGTGTGGTTCTGAGGAAAGAAGGAGGGTAGCCATAAAAACCCGGTAATTAATTTGAAGATTGTATGTGTTAATAAGATGTTGACATGCTGTAACATGTGTAACATTTGTTGTTTGGTTTTATGATTTTTTGCAGTCTAGAGCGTGGGGAAGAGGTAAAAAATATAGACATACCAGCTGAGGAGATAGATAATGCCCTTGCAAAGTAAGACAATGTTTTTTTTAGGAACTTATAAGACTGCTTCCTAAATCTTTCTTGGTTAAATGACAACAGTGAGGTGTTATTTAGAAGTTTATGTGACGTGGAAGCCACACGTCGCATGTTCAAAACGTTGAAGCCGGGGGAGCAGGTAATGGATGTGATTGTTGACTGTTGGGTGGATGTTTTAAACTACGAGGAGAGGTTGAAATCGGACGGCGCACCTCTACGTTTGTTTGTAGGGACAAACGCAGTGGTACGTAATTTAAAATGCAAACATTGGGTTACATATGTTATGTAACTGACAATGACAACTTCTTTTTATTTTGTTGACCAAAAAATTAGGTTCCATGGATGCTTAATGACAGAAAGTGTGATCCGGAAAGACGAAGTTCACGGTTTACAGCAGCGATGTTGGCTGCAGTGCCTCGGTATGAGAGCAACGGTGACTTCAAACGATATGATATCGTCTTTTTCCCGATCCTTGAAAGGGCCCACTTCTACTTATTGGTGTTTGAGCTGAAGAATATTGCCACAATGCTGATTGATAATGACAAAATGCGAGGGAGACGAACATGCAAGGATCATCCTCAGTTTCACAAAAAGGATACTGTAAACAAATATGTAAGTTTTTATAGATAATTTGAAAGGATATATAATAAAACCTTGTTGATTTAAAACAATGTTTTTTACAGAAACACATGTTTGTGGAGTTCCTTAAAGGCATCGAGCATCCGAAGGCTGCAAAGATCGGAGGGGCAGAAGTACATAGGCTGGATGTAGAGTGGGGCACATCTGGTAATGGGATGGATTGTGGTGTATACCTAATGAGACACATGGAGAGATTCATGGGGCTGCATGTACCGTTTGACTGCAAATTCAGTAAGCACTGGCGCGCTAAAGAAGGGGAGATCAATAAGCTGCGGTCCAAGTACACCGCACATATTCTGCGTTCACCGGTTAACACAAAGAAGGGTGAGGTGGAAGCAGGGGCACGCTTGAAGACACAACCTCCGATGTTGGTGTAGGTGTTTGTTGAAAACTCTGTATGATGATTGTGTAGTGTTGGAACACTTTTTGTGGTGAAAGATACACTTATGGGGTCTGTAATATAACTTAACCTAACTTAACTAATATGGTCAAATGTCAAACGCCTAAATGTTTTAAGCAGGTAGTATGTTTTAAGCACGTGTATTATGTTGCATATGTTAAACTGTTTTAAGCGGATGGTATATAAGAATCTTGCATACGATAATAGCTAGCAAAATGGTAAGGTAGTACCTAAGAGATGGTTTATATGGTACTGAGGTGGCAAAACACCCTGTTACATACATAACATAGATCCACACGAGCAGACTGACATACCCTACACGTCTTAAACAAACACATGAAACTAAAAACCTACATAAACTGCCTTCCAAACGAAACGTACATAGACGAAAACACAAAAAAAAAACACAGAACGACAAACCATGAGAATAAGTTGCCAACTCATGGTGAGAATGATCCATACTGCGCTTCCAGGCTCAGCTCTGACTCTTCGCTATCCTCGCCTTCCCAAGGGTTATAGCTTGCCCACCTAGCGAGGGTATTTGGTGAGTTTGGGCACAATGGACAACCGCAATACTCATGGTCGTACTCAACACCTGGACACTCCAAGTCTGATATTGGTACATCCGTTTTTGTTACTGAGTACGCAGTGCCAACTGACGTCCCTCCATCAACATCCATCTTTGCATCGCCCGATGGTGTGTGAGTACTAGAACCATCTTCCATCATTGTCGTGTCACCGCCTTTGTTCGCTAGTGTTTGATCATTGGGTGCAGTAACATGTTTCGAAGCATCATTGGCTTGACGTTCGGTACGCTCCAATAAAGCCCAAAAATCAGTTACTTTTGAAGTGACCTCCTGATCGACGTTGATCTTCTGTCGCTTGGCTGCATGAGGGTTTGAAGGAGTATCCATTTGGAAAAAGTGTTTCTTTTGGTAAGTTGGGAACACTATTATTATGGAACTTAAATCTACTTAGAAAATGGGTTATAAATATGAAGTTAAATGATGGGTGGTTGGGGTTATTTAATTAGAGTTTAATGGTATACTTTGCTTTATGTCAAATCAATATTGAGTTGTTGGGTGATAAAGTTGAATTTATATTTTATTCTATTCATGTGGTATATAATGTCTATCATTATTTTATTACATTTTGGTACTTCTCTTCCCTACAAAATCTACTACACATGCTCAAACAGTTCCTGTGCATGGGCCCACACAAAGGGATGTTTAATATAATAATAACCATGTCAGTGGAGATTCTGTGTTGCATATGTTACCAATACTGGGTAAAGTAAAAAACATAACCTAATAAAAACAACGCACCACATCGTAGGCCCACATTGTATATTACAAAACCAAAAACATCATGTCTGGTGGGTGAGCATCATACATAAACTAGTCAAATACCTAAACAACATAGAAGTAGCTGGGGAACAACAAAACATGAACATGTGGCAACCATGTTACACACGTAACAAACAAAAGGGACATCAGATGTTTCTAACTGTTACCGGAGTCCAACATGGTTCAAAAAGCAGAGATTAGTAATGCTGCCCCATCAACTGCCATCCACTTGTTTTACGCTTTCCCGGCCTTTGTCGCCGCCTCCTTGGCCCTCTTCATCGTAGCAACCTTCTCACAATTCCTTGCATCATGATCTGTGACATATTGGTGGCAGTTGTTGCATAAGCGTGGGGCCTTAGGCATTTCGGGACGCTTTGTGCTGGCCTTCTCACCAGCTCCCGATAGTCTGCGAGTTTTACCACAACCCTTGTTGCGTGCCACATCAGGATTCTCAACCATGATTTCAGTATCAGCCGATTGCCCGATAATGTCTTCCACATCAGATTGAGACTGTTGACTCGGAGCGACAGAAATAGGTTCCCTGGATAACAAGTTCAGTTTCATAGATTTCAGCTGCTCAACCAAGTCCGCAAGCGCGCTTTGATCTGTTCGGGCAACATCAACACATTCACTTACAAGTTCAAGTATCTCATTCCTCAACAGAGAACCTGGATGAGTGTCAACACCATAACGGCCGGTGATAGAATACACATGTTTGGGTAGTGTGTCACGTAACCACCTGTCGACAACATATTGCTGGGGGATGCGGTCAACCTTATTAATCATGTAAACAGCAAAGACATGGCGGCAAAGGTAGCCAAGACGCATAAAACCTCGACATGAGCATTCAGCCGTTGAATCACTGCTGTCAAAACGCACCTGCATCATTGTACCAAATGGTAAGACCTATGGAGTGCAACAAATATTAAGTCAATGAACACTATAGGTGGTATATAAAAGCAAGATTAGTTTCAGCAGATTGTCACATGTTTTTGAACTAACTTGTTACACATGTAGCAACTAACTGGTTACACATGTAGCATAAATTATAGAAGCAACGTAATTCACAAGAACATTAAAGTATTGACATCTGAAAACCTACCTCACAAAAAGTACAGAAAATCAAAATACATGCAATATAGTGCTTGGTACAAGTAAGTTGTTACTTATGTAGCATGAGCCAGAACTAACAATAATATTTTAAGATTGGGCAGAAAACTAAAATGACAGGGAGTAATAATCAAAAAGACCTTCTTACAGAGTGGAACAACACATGTTACACATGTAGCAGCCTTTTTTTTAAGCAGCTGTTGTTAAGATTATTAGCTGTTTTAACATTAAATACAAAAAACACAAGAAGTTGGAAAAATTAGTACCTGGTAAACGTTGGTAACATCACGACGCTTGTCGAGTTGTGTGACTGAAAAGACGGCCGGCATGTTCTCCTGTTCATCAACATTCGATATGTAGCACGAAAACTTGCCCTTCAAAATCTCCTTCTTAACTTCCTCGAATATAGTATTCGTGTACAGCGTAAACGCATGCTGCTCAATGTCTAAATCTGTAGAACCGAAAAAAACAGTTGATGAAGTTTTGAACTCGGCAACACGCTGACGGTAACGTTGGCTATCAAGGCGGGACTCAAAACATAACATGAACTGAACTAGTGTGTGTGCACTAGTCGAATTGACTTTGAAGGCACTGTTGGAACTCTCGCTTCTGGATGTAGTCTTCATCAAGCATGACATTGGAATCTCCCTGAAGTACGCCGGCACCCACAATTCCTTGATTGCAAACATATCGCTCAACCACTGGTTTTCTTCAAGACCAAATGTCTCTAGCAGCGCATTCCATCGAGATTCAAAGGTTGAAGGTTTTATGAAAATGTTCCACACCAATTTATGAATGCACGACCGAAAGTCAGTGTTGGCTAAAACATCTCCAGCAACCTAGGTACAAAGCATAAATAAAGGTAGGACATTATAAACATATGCGTGACATAATTAATATAAGTTAAACACAGAACATGGGTGCCTACATAACATTACCTTGTTGGGTAGTTTTTTCATTATATGCCACATACCTAGTCTGTGGCGAGCCTCACTGAAAACTTGTGGTACAGCCTGCATTATGGACGGGTCTTGGTCAGTCAACACAAGCCTGGGCTGTGAACCATGAGCTTTTAAAAAACTTTCAAGCAACCACACGTAGGAATCAATGGTTTCATTAACTATCAAGCCTGCACCAAAGGTCACACACTGCTTGTGGTGGTCCACACCAGTGAAAGGGACAAATATCATGTTGTACCTGGAAATTATAATAATGAGTAGATTGTTATTTACGTATGTTAAGTAGTGAAAAATACAAAACAGATAATCTGTAACGCACGTTAAGGTAACTTACTTGTTTGTGTTGTATGTTGCATCAAACGACACAACGTCACCGAAGGCCTTATAATTCAATTTTGAGATTTCATCAGCCCAAAAAACAGAGTGCAGCTTACCATCGCGTACCACAAAGTCATAAAAAAAGTCTGGCAAATTTACAAGCCAATCACGCAAGCGGTCAAGGAATAAAGACGAGTCCCTCTCGCCGATAAAAATCCGAAGGTCCTTACTAAAGTTCTTGAAATCAGAAGCAGTTCCATGGACATTATGGTGGCCGCCTTTAAGAGACACTAAGTAGCGATGAGCTTTCAAAGGTCCAACTCGGTTTAGAGACATGTTATGAATAAACTGCTTGGTCGAGAATGAAAGTTTACGAGAAATCTTAGTAAGGTCAATGTTATTTTTATCCCATAGCTGATGGTTATGAACATCATTGAAACGAATCACTTTAAACAACGAACCCCCACAAGTGATTGACAATAACACATGGGCTTGGCAGTTTGAAAGGGTGAACGTCGATTTACGGGGTTTAACAGAAGATTCATCTAAAGTGTCAAAGGTTTTGTTAAACTGAGGTTTACCGTATTTGCAACAACGGATATACTTGTGTGTGGGTTCCCCCATCCAATTCTTGGTTTGTCCCTTCTTAGGTGAAAAACCGGCCTGCTCTGCATATTCTTCATACATTGACATTGCAGCCTCAAACGTCGGGAAAGTCTGACCAATAGCAGGCAAATACCGAGGACTGACATTGGGGATCCAGAATTGGGTGCCATTGGGGGTTGAAATAACATAGTACGGCTCCCTGTCTTCATTTGCATCTGTTAAGTAAAACCATATTAGATTTCTATATTTACATTTGATCCTACAGGTGATCCTACATTTGATCATGTTAACTTTAGCCATCTTTGCAAGGCTGTGTTACACACGTTAGAATTATATACTTTTTTTTATTATGTTGTACTTAAAATATATTAGACACGAAAATAGTTACCAAAAATATATTTTTTTTTCAAAATCTTGCTACAAAAAAGGTCTACAAAAACAGCAGATATGTAACACATGTAACATATATAACGTAGATTCTTTCCCAAAATGGCTATCACCATGTACATAATCATGCTCTGTTCATGATAACTAAACTGAATCTTTGGAAAAAGTTGCTTACCAAACTCAACCCCTGCATGTACATTTTCATTTGGTCCTCTTTGATTCACATCAACACGATCCACTCCATCAACATTCCCAAACAAAGATGAGGACCCAGATGAGGAGCCAGCACTAAAGCCTGTAAACAACAAAAAAATAAAAAACCTTATAAACCACAATAAAAAAAATAACTTTGATGATGGTAGTATGAAACTGAATATAAAACATACTAACACAATGTAACCATGTTAAAGAAAAAATATAATCATCAACAGACAATAAGTAATGATCACTATAATGCTCTGTTTCTGATCATCGGTTTTTATGAATATAAAACCCTATGATCATAAACAAACAATAACTAATGATCAGTAAACATACAAACACAGTACTACAACATACTAAGCTACCTACTAGATCATCGGCATTAAAAAAAAAACAGGTACAAACCTTGGGAACCAGAATCAATCTCTGTTTCTGATACAGGAGAGGAACTTGAAACATAATCAGGCGCTGCATGGTTATTGAGAGAATCAACGAACATTAAATGTGGATTCAATGAAGGATTCGATTCCATCGAATGAATCACTTAATGAGGCAAGAAGAAGATTCAAACGAAGTTAATGAGAGAGTGAGAGAGTAGATTATTAATGGTGAAAAGGGGTTAAGTAATAATAATCAGGTGAGAGAGAGTACTTGACTTTTAAACCATCTAGTACTAATTATGTCAGTAAATGGCAAATCAAAGGAGAAGCAAAATGACTAAATTAACCTTTCCCTCCTAAACAAAGATTAGTGATGTGGATTAATGAGAACCACTAGTTGGGTTTCCGGGGGTTTTCTCGTTTTAGAGGGTTTTCTCCCTACCTTTAGCCTATATATATATATATATATATATATATATATATATATATATATATAAAAATGATTACAATGTATAAATATAAAATACTTATATCATATAAAAACACTTAAAAGACGTAGATAACAAATAGCATACACTAATTTTTGGTAATTTTTAGTGCAAGATGGCAATCTAGATGGACAAGACGATATATTATGCATACATATTTAAAAAGATTTATAAGAAATTATATTGAGTATCTAATCGGGTAAATGGGTATACTTTATCGGGTAATTGGGTCGGGTAAACGGGTATATCATCAAATCCCAAACCCGCGAAAAAAATAAAAACTAATCCCATACCCAGCCCATACCCGAATACCCGACCCCAAACCCGTCCCAAATGCGTCAGGTTTCGGGTTTACCCGTTGGGTTCGGGTTTAATTGCCATCCCTAAACCGATCTTCATACAATATTCAACTTTCACACCATTTTAGTATTGTATTTTTTAAAAGAAATGTTTTTTTATCTTGTAAGATTCTTATTTGTAAAATCTAATTTTTTTATAATTATTATTTATTTTAAAGGTTATATTTTTAAAAAATCAATCACATTGGTAATTATGATTGCTTGATACGGCACAGGCTCGCGGGACAATGCCTGCAGACATAGTACTAGTTTTCACATTAATTTCGAATCGTTCCTCATATAATACTAGTGAGAAACCCGCGCGTTGCGGCGGGACAGTTAGACCGAACAAAAAAAATTGAAAAAACGTTGAATCACACACATGCATGGCGATGAGTCAACTTGCCATATTAAAAAAAAGTTACAATTCATCAAAGAAAAAGCTAGGTAAGTCGAAACCGTAACAAATCTATATTAAAAGGAAATAAAAAACTAAAAAACACAACTTTAATGACTTGTTCGCCTCTTCTTAGATGACTTGTACATTATCACATGCAGACATAGTACTAGTTTTCACATTAATTTCGAATCGTTCCTCATATAATATTTAACTTTCACACCATTTTAGTATTGTATATTTTAAAAGAAACGTTTTTTTTTTATTTCGTAATTTTTCTTATTTATAAAATCTATTTTTTTCATAATTATTATTTATTTTAAAGTTATATTTTTAAAAAATCAATCGCATTGGTGTTCATGATTGCTTGATACGACACAGATTCGTGGGACAATACCCATAGGCATAGTACTAGTTTTCACATCTAATTCTAACCGATCCTCGTATAATATTCAACTTTCACACCATTTTAGTATTGTATTTTTTAAAGAAATGTTTTTGTTTAATATTGTAATATTATTATTATTATTTTAAAGGTTATATTTTAAAAAGAGTTAATTGCAGTTTTCGTCCCTGTGGTTTGCACCAACTAACAAGTTCAGCACGAGTATAACACCCTAAGTCCTTGACTTTTGTCGGGTTAACACTTTACGTACCTGAGACTAATGGCCGTTAGGTTTTTCTGTTAGTTTGTGGGTGGAATGACTAATATACTCGCATCTTCTCCAAAAACCCCCCACTTTGCAGTAGTAAAGTGTTAGCCCGACAAAAGTCAGGGACTCGGGGTGTTATACTCGTGCTGAACCTGTTAGTTGGTGTAAATCGCATGGACGAGAAAACTGGAATTAACTCTTTAAAAAATTATGGTAGGAAAAACTTACGTGAAGTTGGAGAGGGAGAGGGAGAAGATGAGAGCAAGGGAAAGGGAGAGAAGTAAGAGAAGTACTTCCCAACCCATAATTTGTAAATGGCGTGTGTAAATGTCATTTAAATGACTGTCACACATTCGTTGCCCCAAAATTTTAAGATACCGAACTTTCAAATAATGTACATGTTTATAATATGTTTTAATAGGTCAGGTTATAGATTACGTATGAAATGTGCATTACCATGATGTGGTTATGATAAGATGGAAGCATATAGCTTGATTTTTTTTCCGCAATTAATATGCTTAATTATAAGTCAAAATTACGAAATCATAGGATATAATTGATATTTGTCTCCATCATGTACTAATAAAAATGTTAGCTAATTGGTTTGAGTAAGACCTACTTGAATTCATTTTTAATGATGTGTTTGTATTATCATTAGTTGACGAGCCCAGTTAGGGCTGTAAACGAACCAAACAAACATGAACAGGACCTTGTTTGTGTTTGTTTGTTCAGAAAATAACGTGTTCACGGACTGTTCATGAATACTTACCGAACGGCATTTTATGTTCGTGTTTGTTTGTTAAGGACATAACATGTTCATGAACACTTAGCGAATGAGGTTTTTTTATCGTGTTTGTTTGCTATGGAAATGAACGTGTCCGTGTTCATTTGTGCTTATTTGTTAAATTTAGGTGTCAGACAAAAGGAAATGTGAACAAATACAAACTAATTAACTTAAACGAACACAAAACAAGCATTCACGAACAAAACCAAGCACAAACTAACACATTAATTTCCAATAAAATCAACAATTTTCATCACAAACATTATCGTCCAAAATATACTAATTCAATTACCCAAACATACTTAACATAACCTTGATTACGTAATTACCATGACATAATGTCTCATAAAAAAATTATCATATTAAACTTGAAATCCCTGTTTAAACCAACTAAAATAATAGTTAATCAATATATGAGAAATATTAATATGTGATACACTACTATATGCTAAATAATCTACCATGGGAAATTTGAAGTACTAAAATTAAAAATAAAAATTTAAAAACACTATTGAATTATTAAACACAAACAAACATAAACGAACAAATTACCAAACGTTCACGAACATAAATGAACGAACACACCCACTATTCACGTTTATTTGTTTAACTAAAGAAACAAAATTTCTTGTTTGTGTTCGTTGGTTTATTAAACGAACGAACAAAAACAAACTTTCTGCCGCACAATTCATGCAATTCATGAATTGTTCGTTGTATACTTGGTTTGTTTACACCACTAAGCCCAGTGATATCCTTAGAAAATGACAAATGACTATTGTACGATGATAGATAGACACAGAGTTGCTTAACCGACATGTATGGGTCTTTTTTAGATGGAATTATATTAATGATCTCTTTGTTCATCTGCAGACAATTTTATTTACTTTTTTTTTTCGCTAAATATAACTTGAGTTAGAAACGTTAAGAGATCAAGGCTATGATGAATCCGGATATATCATGTACATTTGTTTATCATCAACTCTATTTAGTGATTGTAAGAAAACATTTGGGTGTTGTGCTTTCCATCAACTCTATTTAGTGATGTTGTGGGTAACATAGTTATTGTCACAACAATACAACTACCATGTTATGGGTATGTTTGGCAGCTACCATGGGTATGTTTGGCAGCTACAATAGGTATGTTTGGCAAGTAACTTTTATGAGTTTTTAGCTTTAAGCTTTTAAGAAAAAGTTCATACTAAAAAAAACTTTGTTTAGCTGAAGGGGCTTGAAGCTTTTAGGTTAGGAGAAAAAGCACCATGTTGAAACGTTACTAGTAGTCGCGTTTAAGAAAAAACTCATACTAGCTATAAGCTTTTAATGAGTAAATGACACAAATACTCATTCTACCATTAAAAAACATGCATATAAGCTTTTAATTATGTCTATTTTAGTCATTTTATACATTTTATTAAAAATTGCAGTTACTCTATCAAACACCAAAATATATTTAAAAAGCTACAGCTACCAGTTTCCAGTGTCCAGCCACATGATTCCAGCCATCAACTACCAGCTTCCAGCCTCTAGCTTCCAACCATCAACTACTAGGCATCAGGTACCAACTAGTTTTGTCAAACATACTATATACCGAATTTTTAAAAACCCCTTTTATCTTTTTTAGTAACCTGATTTTTAACCCTTTATAGTTTTAGTAATTCGAGTTTTCTCTAATAACTTTTGTTAGTTTTCTCTAAGAACTAATGTCAGTTTACTTTTTCAATATATTGAATACGCTAATGTGTTTAATTTTTTTCTTTACATTTCGATATAAATTTTGTTGAATATGGAATTGAAATAAAATAGTGTTGTTTTTTTTTTTGTTATTGTAAGCTATACGAGTGCCCATTCCTTACCTATATCATGGCGAATTGAACAGACTGTGTCTGAATAAAATCGGTGTCGGTATCTGTATTATCGGAACTAGTGCAAATATTTATTTTTGTATAGTTTTCATTCGATTTTAAGAAAAAGTTGAATACGCTAGTAGTGTACCGATACCATTTCAAACCGAACCGATAAAGGCTAAATATTGGTATCGGTACCGATAATCGTTTAAATGGTTTTCGATTAATGCAAAATATATGTCAACATCCTTTAGGTATATCACTACTTTCTTTTTTATGTTTTATCTTTAAATTATTATAGGGATTGTGAGTATCGTAACAAATTAAGCCTATACCGATCGAATTCTTGAAGAAATCCCACTTATATACACATAATATTTGGAGGATAAATAACGAACAACGAATGATGTTCAAATTTACATTTCAATTAAATGAATATTAATTCCCATGAAACAATAAAACAAGAAACTGAAACTAGCTCTATTTAAGTTAAATTCACCCCACAATAATCTTCACCACCATGTTGATCATGAATAATACTATCTTCATCTTGGCTAACATACGCAGAGAGGTTAATATACCTCTCTTGTTCAGCTCGATCCCTCCATCTTGCTCTACATATCACACAACTTGTTGACCTTCTCCTACTACTCCTCTTCCATGCCAACAAGCAGTCTTCATGAATAGGATTCTTACACGTGGCACACGCCACCAGCTTCCTATCCTCCCTCCCCATCTCCTCTAGACACACCGGGCACGCGGACCCTTCCTCCGCCCGAACCGGGGGCATTTTCCCGTCCGGGTGTGTCGTGGCACGCTGGAGATACATCTCCTGGAAGCGTTGCCGTATGGACACACCCGCAACGGCTTCGAGTGAAACTGGAGCCGTTAGGAGACGGGTGAGCTGGTTCGGGCGAAGGGTGGTCCGCCAGAGGCATGGGTCGTCTAAGGAGACGGAGAGGACGCGGATATAGACGAATAATATGTGTTTGCATGGGGTGGTACGGTCGGGGCACGTGCATGATGGGGAGGGGGAGAGGGTCACCGTGTAGACATTTCCGGTTGCGCCCAAGACGAAGAAGTCGGAGTTGGCGCGGTGGAGGAGGCGTAGGCGGTGTTCGAGTGCGCGGAGGACGCGTTCGGTGAGGGGTTCGGGTGGGTATTGGTGGTAGTCGGGTGGCGGCGGTGGTGGTGGTGTTGGTGGTGAGGATGATGAGTTAGAGGCGGAAGGATGAGAAGGATCCATTTGGTTCGTGTTTGTTTGTTTGTGTGCGGGTCGTGAAATGGTGTAGGGGGTTGGGTAATGTACTAATGTATGTGTAGAGATATAGATTCTTTATAGAGACGTGAACGGAATGTTAAGGAATAAGTTAAAGGGGATAAGTTAACGGTTGCCTCGTTAATGTTTGTATTAGGTTGTCCACAAGGCAAGTCAACTACTAGTTTAGTACCCTCAATCCAACGACTTGACTTTGACTTTCTATTAATATATATGGTTAACTTTTTCTTTTTAAAGAAATTAATGTAACCAATATAATTTATTCACATGTACAACATAAAAAACAAAAAAAAAAGCGAAAAAATTACTGTTCAAATAGATTACTGTTCAATTTGTGAGTAAGGATGTGTTTATCTATTAATATAGTTTAATGTAATTGTAGTTTATTATAAAAAACCGCTACAATTGGATTGAAGTGGCATATGGATAGGTGTAGTTGGTGTAAATTTGTTATCTTGTAAGCATGTAGTTCTTTTGTTGCCATCAGGTCTATGATCTGGTGGTCAGGGGGTTTTGCCGTAAGGCATTTATCCTGTGCGGATTGTGACAGGTTGCAAGTTCGAGTTCTGGCTGGAGCGGGAATTTAGCCAATACCCTTCGATAGGATCGGATTGAGAGTTTAGCAGTTCAAAACAAAATGTATGCCTGCCTCGGTTCGTGAATTGATTTGCGTTTTTTTTATGAAGTATACGTTTAAAGGGGGGAGGGGGGATATGGGTGTCCATCGCCTTGTGGTGTCCATGATTCTCCAACCACTATAGGAGTAAAAAGATTGTTGTTAAAAAAATATAATTAGTATAGATGATTTTAAGGGGTAATATTATTTGAATAACACAAGTGGAACTTATAACTCTAAAATCTAAACTCGTCATCTGAGCATGTCATATCAATTAAGACTTCTATCAGTTGCTTTTTCCCCAATGATAAACAAATCCAGACCTTCACATCGGCATCCACTTCTCACTAATTAATTTTATTATTTTTTTAAATAAAAATCTGTTTCAATGTAAGGGTACAAGTATTCTTTTGGGTTTCTCTTTGTAATATTCGTATTTTTCCATTTCATCGTAATTATATATTGTCATTTTAGTCAACCTTGTACTCGTGAGATTTATGATTAATATAATTCTTGAACTTTTTATGTTATTCATTATTGCACATTTTATACACATTTGCATACGTATGTATGCGACACATACTTACACACCTTCAATTATATTATTTCTAATCATTTTACAAGTTATATTACATAAAAGTGCTAATTACTATTTGAGTGTGTTATGATGGTTTTAACTACTTGAATCTAAAACCAAAATGTTTAACTACATGAGTACCTCATTCTTAATTTGTAACCATTTGAATCCAAATTACTAACATCATCAATAAATCCGTTAGATTGAAAGGCATTTTAGTCATTTACCTATTTGATTATTATTATTATTATTATCATCATCATCATCATTATTATTATTATACACACATAAAGTGTCAAAAACTACACAAATCTTCTCTCTCCCCACCCATACCTCCTCACCACTAGCGCACCACCACCCCACCACTACCACCACACATAGCCAACAATCTGCATTAGAAAAACCCAACCCCAAAGCTGGCCACATTGAAGAACGCTGCCCCACCATCATCCACCTGCAAATCACACCAATTTAAACCAAACTCGTCCCCTCTCAAGTATAACATCTCTCTCTCTCTCTCTCTCTCTCTCTCTCTCTCTCTTTCTCTCTCTCTCTCCTCTATCTGTCTCTTTCTCTAAAAACACAACTTATGTTTCTCTGAAACCCTTCTTTTTTGGCAATCATTCCGGCCACACTGACTTTCAGGCGGTGACAACTACCACACCCTCTGTGAATACCATAGCCAGCAAAACCATCTCTATAACCCCTAGCTGCTAGAACCTTCAGCACATACACTACCTGCCACCTGAGAGTCCATAAAGCACCACCAATCATCCCTTGTCATCTGTTACCACCTGCATCTTGCCTTTTAAAGACGGCTATTCTCGTGGAGTGGAGAATATGACGACGGTTTCTCATGGGGAACCAGGGATGGGGTATGATGTGCGGTTGTAGCGGCGTTGGTAAGGTGTGTAGCGGGGTTATGAGGGGGTTGTGCAGTGGGGGTGGTGAGTGGTGCGGTGGTGGCCGTTTAGGGGCTGGTGGTCACCAGTTATGGGTCGGTGGTGGTGGGAATGTTCCGATGGGGTGATGGAGAGACCAAAAGAATAGGTTGACAGTCTTTTTCTGTGTGTATTATATATATATATGTATATATAGAGAGAAAATTGCTTGAATGGTCCCTGTGGTTTGCATTTTTTTCACCTATAGTCCCTAAGTTTTCAAAATTACAGCCATAGTCCTGAAACAGTGAATTTTTTTTAACTCGGATAGTCCCTGGAGCTAACTGAGGTTAAATAATCCAGTTAAGTGGGTATGAAATTACAACACTACCCTTACTTTAATAAAAAAATATACTAATTAATGTGGGTCCCACACTTCATCTTCCCCACTTCATCTTCTTCACCTCATCACCTCTACAAACCACCACCACCCATCTCCACCCTCCACCACCACCCACTTCATTCTCCCCACCCACCGTATCTCATCACCATCACCATCTGTATCAGAAACACCTGTTCGTCAAACCCTAACCCTAGGACCTTCAAATTCAATAACCCCTCAAAACCCTAACCCTAAAAAACTCAACCGGTTGTGGGTCTCGAAGTTTAGTGGTGGAGCTCGACGAGGATGGTGGCTGTGATGGTGGTTCCTGGCCGATGGTGGTGGTATTGGTGGTATACCTGAAGAAGACGACCGATGGCGGTGACAGTGGGTGTGTGGTTCACGTTAGTGGCTCGATCGATGGTTGCAGTGGTGGTTATGGTGGCTTCGTTTGACCGTTAATCTCGTTAGGAGGTGGTGGTTCGTTATGGTGCAGTACAGGGTGAAGCTTGACAGGGAGTGGTGGTGGTTGTTAGCAGGTCAGAGGTGGTGTTGGGGGTTACTTACTGGTTGTCCGATGGTGGTGTTGGTTCTCCAGATCTGATGGGTTCAAGAACTCAGGTTAGTGTTTGGTCTGATGGTGGTTTCCAGTGGACCTTGGTGGTGTTTGGACGATGATAATGGTGGCTGTGGTGGTTGAAAGAAGCGGCAGCGGCGGTGGTAGTTTTGGTTCGGGTTTGGTCCGGGTGGTGGTGCTCGGGTGTGGTTTGGGTTTTGGTTCGAGTGGGTGGTTGCTGGTTGGTGGTGGTGGTGGTGGTGGTGGTGGTGGTGGGTGGTGGTGATAGGGTGGGGAAGATGAAGTTGGTGGTGGTGGTGTAGGGATTAAGGGTTTTTTTTATATATTTAATTATAAAACGTGGGGCCCACCAGTTTTCTATTTTATTTGCTTTATAGAAATGGTAGTTTTGTAATTTCACACCCACTTAACTGGATAATTTAACCTCAGTTAGCTCCAGGGACTATCCGAGTTAAAAAAATTCACTGTTTCAGGACTATGGCTGTAATTTTAAAAACTTGGGGACTATATCTGAAAAAAGTGCAAACCACAGGGACCATTCGTGCAATTTTCTCATATATATATATATAGGGTATGGATCATACGAGAACTAACTTTAGGGAGAGAACTAGTGTGAACACAAACAAAAAAAAAACCTAAAAGCCCCACCTCCACCCCCAAAAAACCTAAGCCCACCCACCTCCACCCCCAAAAAACCTAAGCCCACCCACCTCACCCCCTAAAAACCTAAAACCCCCATCCCCCACACCGCCCCAACCCCCCCCCCCCCAATTGTGAAATGCACATGTGCAACTAACCCCACACCCCCCAAAAACCAAAACGCTCCATCCCATCCCCCCAAAAAGATACCCCCTTGTCACACCCCGACTTTTCCCCTCGTCGGTTGTGACGTTTGGTGCCTTTGCCAGCGCAGCGGAAAGATGCTTCTAAGACCTTTAGTTTCCTGAACGCCAATTCCAACCCTCTAGGATTCCCGATCCCAACTGTCACCTACTCCAACCGTGCCGTTACCAAAGTTTAAACCTGAAAGACATACTTAAAAAGTCAGCATAAAGCTGGTGAGTTCATAAGTTTTGCAAAAATAATTCCACAAGTTTTTATAAAAGAGTTTCCGTAAGTCCGAAAAGATCATTCCCGTTAGTACTATGTTATAAGAACGTTAGCTAGACGTTAAGTATCGTTACTACTACGAGTTGGAAACCATTACTGACCCGTGGATCCGTGATATGTCTGCCCAGTAAGTAGGAACCACCGTCATCATCGGTGGCTCCAAGTAATTAGAGACAATATGCCCCCGCCCGGCTCCAAGCCGCCGGGTGAGGTTTGTCAGACCCCAATAGATCTATCCATATTTCCCCGATATGTGTTCCCACATACTCATGGTTTCCCCCTGGGACTTCCCTGATGAAACGCCCGTATAGTAAACAACCATAACCATAGTATAACATGATCTTTAAAACAATGTAAGTAGTACGCATGTTTCTTCCCCGAAAGTAAAACTTGTAAAGGTTGGGCCGTGACACTCACGCACCCATTTCATTTTCCAAAACTTTGTTTCGCTTTAAATTCCTCAGTTTTTCATAAAAGAAGCATGTCTTCCCCCCGAGAACATTTATAAAACGGTAAAAAGTGGGGTATGAACTCACCTTAATTTCCTTGCTAAGCTAGCAAACAAAGCCTGAATCCTCGACCGACTTCCTTATGCCCTAATACAACAAAGGACACCTTAAAGTCTAACACATATAAACCTAGCCTATTATCCGGCTAAAAGATAGTTTATCCAACTATCTAGACTCGTGGGTATTAACCCGAGTCTTAAGCATTTTAACTCGTCGAACCGATCGTGACTTAAATATGTTTTATGCGACTTAATACTCAAGTTAATCACTTGTTACTATTCGTGTATAAACCACGTTGGACTAATATTATGAAACGTATAAGTTATCATGAGTCGTAGTTCGTATTGTAAATCAGATAATTGTATTTGTCTTGTATAATTACTTTAAGGAAAATACTCTTTGATAAAAATATAAGTATATAAGTATAGTTATTTAAAATCAATCAATAACAATTGTCGCTTCTTTTCCAAAATCCGCGAGCCTTTAAAGGTTTCGAAACATAAACTTTTGTATAAATCATTCTCAAATATGTCGAGCGTTTTGTGATTCAAAACCGTTTAAATAGAAATGTTTTAGTTACCAAAATCTTTGAAGATTAACAATTGACGCTCAGTAAATAATATGTAATTGTTTTGGAAATATTGTTCGACGTTTATCTTTGAATGTTGTAATAAATCAATTGTCGAAAACCTTGCGATTTTGTAGAAAACTACATTTGTCAATATATTTGGAAGATCGCTATAATGAAATATACAATAAATATCATCCCGTTTATGCTTATAATTTTGTAGAAATTTTGGCAGAGTTTCCTATGTTTTTGTATAAACCAGACAACACAAGTCGTCTACAATTTTCCCAAAATCGTCACCAAAACAAGACGAACATATAATTATCCGCAAAGTTTCAAATAAAACGAGATCTTATATATTTCGTTAACTTTTATATAAATCGTACTTATTTACATAAATATACATATAGTCCAACAGATTAGTCCGATAATCACCAACACCAAGTCACGACCAAATATACAAATACTATCATATAATCTTTTTCGTTTATTACTCATATCGGTTCGCTAGCGAGTTAGTCGTTTATATTTATATATTTTAGAAATATATATATAACTATAAATAATAATACAAAAAGAAATAATCACGAGTTAGTTATACCGAAGCGCTTGACTGAGTTGACCGGGTCTTGACCGAATCCGAAATCTGACCCGTTGACCGTCAGTTGGCCAGCTTTGACCGAGTTGACTCGGTTTGACCGAAGCTTGACTGACTAGACCAGCACCGTGCCCCGTACCCCGAAACCCAAGCCGACCAGATCTGACCCGGAGCCAATCAACCCGTCGGAACCCAACACCAAATCTGACTCGGCTCATGACTTGAACCGAACCCGAGTTAAACCCAAACGACCACGTGTACCATACGAGCTCCGACTCGAACTCGAGGACCTGGTTCACCCCGACGCCATCAACCTGCAACAATCCATCGTTGACCTTAGACCACTAACCCGTCACCATCGAACAACAATATGACGCGGACCAATCCAAACATCCCAGCCCGGCGTGAACCAACCAAAACAGAGCACCACCCAAAAACCAATGTCTCCGCCCCTTCTGTACTCAAACCCAAGATCATCGGCCACCATGACTGAAACAAAACCCGACCATACCACAGCCCGATCTATCACCTCCACCTGCAACCACCACCGCTGCCGTCACCGTACCAGCAACCACCATCATCGCCTTCAAACACGAGCATAACCATTCAAAAACCACTTGGAACCACCATCGGCCACCCTCAACTTCGTCTTCGTAGGCCCAACCACCATGAACTGCCGCCTCTCGTCGCCTGATAAACCCGTCTTATGGTCTAAAGCTGCTGCTCCGACTCGTCTTCTGCACAAATACCACGCCGCCACCACCAAGCATGGTGGTGGTCGGCCGATGATGAAGAAGGAAGGGAGATGGAGCTGGTTTAGTGAGAGGGAGTGGTTTTCTAGAGAGAGAGTAGAGAGAGAAAGGGGGTTGCGGCTGGTGAAAAATGAAGGAAGAAGAAGAAGGCTTGACTTTTATATCTAGGGTTAGGGTTTGGTGAGTGTGTACCGCGTATCGAACCTGTTTTAAACGTAAACGTCTCGATTTCTGTTTTGGTTCGAAAATAAATTACAAGAGTTAGTCGGTTGCGTTCGAAATGAAAAATAATACTATCCCGAGTAAAAATATTTATATTTTCGTTGTCTGACGCGCGTTTTCAGAACACGCGTTTAAATCGCGTTAATTAAATCGGTCGCAGTTTGGATTGTAAAAACGGTCAGTAAACTTCCGAAACTTAATAATTAATAATATTTGAAATAAATATTGATTTTTAATCATAAAAATCACGTCAGTGTAGATCGGAAGTTGTCGGGTGTCACACCCCTCTTCCACCATACCCAAAAACTAAACCCTAAGGCTAAACCCATTAAAAAACTTAACTATAATAGTGAAATGCACATGTGCATGTAGTATAATTATCTTATTTTATAGTTTAATATAGATGTTTTTTTAAGTTTATTCACCACCAACCCCAAAAACTTAAACCCACCACCCCATCCCCCAAAAAACCTAACCCCCCTCCCTTCAGGCGGAATATCGGCCAAGATACGTCGTGCTGTTGCCTAAAAACTAAACCCTAAAGCTAAACCCATGAAAAAAACCTAACTATAATAGTGAAATGCACTTCGCGTCTATTTAATGATCATTGAATAAATTTTTTTCCACTTTATATATCATATCACGTCCATTTAATGATCATTTCATTATGGTAAGTGATAATTTATTCAAAAGTGTGCTCTAATAGTAAAATGCGCATGTGCATACAGTATATGTATGTATGTATATATATATAACAGCAAAATGCACATGTGCATCAGACATGACGTAATAAAAGCCATTTTTTTTTGTTTTTTTGTATTTTTTTATTTTTTTTCTGAAAGATTAACACTAAAAAAACATTTTGGTGTTTTTACTTTTTTTTATTTTTTTAGCATATATAATTTTTTTTTATTTTTTTATTTTTTGGTGGAGGGGTTTTTGTGTTCACACTTGGTTCTTTGGTTCTCTCCTTAAATGATGGTTCTCAAATGATCCAAATCATATATATATATATATATATATAGGGTAAGGTTCTAGAGAAAACCCTAAATATTTGAATAAACTCTATAAACATTACCACAACCATTGATCAAGCATGATCAATGGTTGTGAAGCATGGTCCCACCTTCTCTCTCCATCTTGACTTTAATAATAGAGATTAAATGATATTATATTAGGAAAATGGTATATTGGTAAATGACAATGCACCTTCTCTCTCCATCTTGTCACCTTCTCTCTCCATCTTTTCATCTTCTCTCTCCACCCCCTTTCTCCTATTTTTTTCTCTACCACTTATTTCACATATTAATTTAAAAAGATGATACAAAACTATTAAAAACTAACAAATTAAGGTAAATGGCAATGCAATCGACATTGAGTGTAAGAAATTAATTTCATATACATCTAAACAATTAAAAAAATGATACAAAACTATCATAAACTAACAAAAACACATGAAACTTAAAATTATCCTTCATTCTTTAATAGTCGTCTTCGGCGTTATGCTTCATTCCTTATTAGGCATCTTCAGCTTTATGTTTCAATCCTTAGCACTCCATCTCTAGTCGATCCTTGTGCGCAGTAGCCGGCTTGAAATCCGGTGGTTGTTCATAGAACCTCCTACATTAATTATTTTTAACATGTGTTAGCATCACTAGAAAATGTTAACTGGGTCAATTTGGGTGTTAATTGGACATATACTAACATGTGTTAGCATCACTAACACATGTTAATTGAACCCAAACACGTGTTAGTTAGGCATATACTAACAAGTGTTAGCATTAGTGACACATGTTAATTGAACCCTAACAAATGTCAACTGGAATAGATTCATCAGTAGGCACCATATACACCATTTTTAGTATCACTAACACATGTTAATTGAACCCTAACACATGTCAGTTGGGTTAGATTCATCATTAGGCACCAATACGAACGTGTGCTAGAATCACTAACATGTGTTAATTGAACCCTGACACATCAGTAAGCACCAATACAAATATTTAAAACCTTCACCAAAATCAAACCTTACTTTAATATATACAAATACATACATTTTTATGAAAAGATATAAACAGTCAAGTTATATTTGAAAAAAAATTTAAGTGATATACCAAGTTATATTATGCAATAAAAACACATTACCCCAAGAAACAAAAAAAAAAGTTAATTAAACTATTAGAAACAAATTAAAAGTATACCAAGGAAATAAAACCCATTTGCTATTTAACACATGTTAATTAAACCCTAACACATGTTAATTGGGATAGATTCAGCTCCTAATTCAGAACTAACAGACCTTAAACAAAAAAATATGCAATAAAAACACATTTACCCAATTCAAAAAATATGATCTTTTTAACATCCAATCTAACATAAACAAAAAACTATTCAAAGTCAACGGTTTCAAGACTCAAACTTGACATGAATTTTTTACTTTTTTTTCCCTACAAAATGTTATAATATCATAATTTTGATACAGTTACCTGTAGCTAATAATCTTTTTGTACAAAACCAAATACTTCTCATCACTGTTGACTTAAGATAAAAGCTCATTTGACTCTCAAAAGTTAAACATGGTAAAGTTACAAAACAAAACCAATAATTTAACTAATCAACATCAACTAATCTACTAATTTATACAAAAAAAAACATATACATGATCATACAGTGAATAATAATAAATCCCATCTCCCACAATCCAGATTCTTTAACTACCAAAATAGTTATAAAAATTCAGAGATCTAGAGAAACAGTCGATTAATAACATAAACATAAAGATTGAAGAACACCAATGAATTGAAATGGAGAATTAAAAGAAATTACAGAGAGATATAGTTTGATGGTTACGAGTGCACTCTGTGTGCGACGATGACCGTTTCTGCTGACAGAAAATCTTGAAAAGAGACTAACCATGTTTAGTACTTTGCTTTTGGAACAATTAAGGAATTAAGTGTCAGATGGATTAAGTTTCTTTCTCTAGAGAAACCAGAGATTGTATGGAGGTGAAGATGGACAGATAGTAGCTTGCCTTGGTGGTGGTGGTGGTTGCTCATGGTGGTGAGATGATAGAAATGAAAGAGAATGTGGTGGTGAGAGAATGATAGATAATGAGAGAGAATGGGTTTTATATAGGGAGGGGGGAAATTATTCAAAACTGAAAAAAGGGGGAATGCTAAAATGACATTTATAACCTTGATAATATAATAATAAGAAGATGCTTGAGGGTGATGTGGACAAATTTGAGCCAAGTATTAGGTTTACTAAGGTTTACTCATTTTAGAGAGTTTTCTCTCAATACTTCCCCAATATATATATATATTAGGGGATGGTTCTATAGAAAACCCTATATTAGGGTGAAAACCGTGGAAACTCTAACTTCCCGAGCTTTTTAGGGTCTGAAAATTTTAGGGCATGTAATATACATAATTCTAAGCATTTTGAGCCAAAAAAATGAAAAAAGCGCCGAGCGTTTTTTTTTTTTTTTTTTTAAAATAAAGTTTTCAGGTAACACATGTTACACGAAAATAACACATGTTATTTTCCACTAACATGTGTTACCCGAAACGGTTTTTTTTTTTTTTTAAAAAAACGCTCGGTGCTTTTTTGATTTTTTTTTTTTGCTCAAAATGCTTAGAATTATGTATATTTCATGCCCTAAAATTTTCAAGCCCTAAAAAGCTCGGGAAGTTAGAGTTTCCACGGTTTTCACCCTAATATAGGATTTTCTATGGATACTTACACTATATATATATAAAAAAATAAGGGAATACCAATAACTAGATATATTGTAGTCATTTTGTAAAAAGTAACTAAAAAAATCTAACAAAGTAATTTGGACTCAGATGGTTACACATTGAAAAACGAGGTACTCAGGTAGTTAAACATTTTGGTTTTGGATTCAAGTGGTTAAAACCACCATAACACAGAAACTCAACTAGTAATTAACTCTACATAAAATAACAAACCAAACCAAGTTGAGGGGCTAAAGTTGCAATAAAACAAAGTTATTACACGAGATCAGGATTCAAGACGCGCTAATTTCCCGAAGGAAGATTCGTGGGTCGCTAATCTTCAGCAGATCAAACAAGCTATTTATCAGCTATGGATTTCGACCATTTTACACCTAAATCCACTAATTACTCTAATATTTGAGGTTTGGACCAATTTCTTAACCCCATACACTCCCTGACCTTCAACTAACATCATTAAACTCATTTCCATCCGTTTAACACCCAACCACCCTCTTAAGTGCTACCCAACCACATTTGGACGCGATCAAACAATTTCGAATTGACCCGCCTAGTACTCCTCGCTTTATACCTTCTCTATACATTGCAGCCACTCTCTCATTCATTTCTTTTTTCTCTACATTCCCCCTATACTCTCATCTTCAATTGTTCATTGTTCTTCGCGTACTTTGTGAATCAAGAACATAAGATTTGACTAAACTTTCTGATTTCATCTTTTATCCTTTTCATGTGATTCTTCTTTCTACTTGTTAGTTTTAATGCAGGGAATGAAACCCCTAAATGGATTTAAGCTTTCAAGCATAGATTTCATTTCTAGGATTTCATTATAGATCTTGGTTAGTTTGTGTTTTTGTTTAACTTAATTAAAACCCATTACCAAACCATAGAACCAACCTAGTTAAATGGTTGGATCATTGAATAGGATGGCGTCCAAAGACTCTCGCCGGAACCCTATTCCGGAGAATGTCCAACGGCGGATTTTGAAGGTTTTCGTTACTTATATTCCTGAAGGTTGTAGTGGCAATGATCTGGCTTCTCATGCTAGGGTTTTCGGTGAGATTTTCGATTTGTATATTGCGAGGAAGAGAGATAAGGGAGGAAACCGCTTTGGTTTCATATCATTCCTAGATATCAAGGACAAGGATGAACTGCTCAAAAACCTAAAGACGATTCGGGTAGGAGGTGTCAAATTATGGTTCAATATAGCCCGGTTCGTACTTGAAGACGGAGAAATTAACAATCGCAGGGACGAAAGATCAAAGTTTTACGAGGACAGAGTTAGAGATCAACCGACCAAGGTCGACAACATGGGAACGTCAGAAGTTGGGAATCAATCGTTCAAACATATGCTTGTGGGTAAGTCGATCACTGTGAACAATGACGTGGCCGGGTTCCAGTCTTTGCATGGCTTAGCGGTGGCGGCGAGGATGGTGGATTTAAGTGCTTTAAAAAATATTAAGATCACCCTCAGAGGCATGGGTTTTCGGCAGTCCAGAGTGCAGTACATGGGTGGGCTTGATGCGTTGATCACTTTCCCTGATGCGGATTCGGCTTCGCGTTTTAAAGAGGCAGCCAAGGTTAAACCAGAAGCGTTCTCTTTTCTGGCGTTATGGGAAGGTCAAGTGCTGGGCTATGAAAGATTAGCATGGGTTAAAATTCAAGGGGTGCCTTTGCACTTGTTGTCTAACGACGTTCTGGACTCGATAGGAGGTCTTTTCGGAAGGGTGGTTCATAGAGCCCAATGTTCGGAACATGACTTAGACTTATCGTATGTGTACGTTGGAATCCTGGTTGGGGATGGCAAAAGGCTAGCGGAAGAAGTTCAAGTGAAATGGAAAAACCGGAAGTTTAGAGTGTGGGTGACGGAAGAGCTGGGAGAGTGGATTCCGGATTTTGCGGAACCTGAAGAGGATGACGAAGAGAAGGTGGTAGATGAGGATATGAATTCGCCACAGGTGGACGTAGAAGGCATGGAAAATGATTTTTCCGGTGATAACGGTGTGGAATCTCCGGCAAGGGAAACAATTAATGTTACCGGCGAAACGGTTTTGGAAGGTGTATTGAAAACAGGCGAAGATCATGGGATTTTTAATGATGAGGTCAATGATTTGAACCTTTCTTTAAATAATAGAGTGGGTAGTTTTATGGAAGGAGTTATAGACGAGAACGGTTTTATTCCAGGAAATGAATTCGAATTTGAAAATGAAGCTGAAGAAATTGGGCCCCAACCGGTTACTAATATTAGCAAAAGAAAAAAGTTTAAAAAATCAGAACTGGGCCGGCCCAGTGCTTGTTATACAAGCAGCCAGGAAAGTCTCAAAGTCACTAAACGGGCCAAAAACAATGAAGACATCTTTGGGCTTGACAGTCTTTTGGGCCTAAATAATTCTGGCGAAAACATTGATGGAGATGGAGGGGATCCTTCTGATGATGATAGCGGACAACAACAACAGCATGAAGAACTCAATCCTTTGTGTGGTAATGATGCCGATAATCTTGCAAGGGATCAAAATGCCGATGATTGTGAAGTTTTTGAACCTGTGGAGTCCGTTTTGTTGAGGCAACAAGAAGCTAAAAAAACAATTGCTTTGGGCAACAAACTAGGAGTTTCGCTTGGATCGTGTGAAGTCTTGGTTCAAGAGGTAGTCAACAAAGAAGGATTACAATCAGGTAAAAGATGAATTGCTTGTCTATTAATGTTCGCGGGCTTGGGGTCGCTGGTAAATTGAATTGGGTTAATAAAACCAAAGTTGATTGTGGGGTTTCGTTTGTGGGATTACAAGAAACTATGTGTTCCAAAGTTTCTGCTGGTTTAATTTCTAGTTTGTGGGGAGGGGGTGGTGCGGATTTTGATTGGGTTGGCTCGACAGGTAATTCGGGGGGATTAATTAGTATGTGGGATCCTAAAATTTTTGCTAAAGATTCGGTAGTGAAAGACAACAACTTTCTTTGTGTCTCGGGTATTTTATCGGATGGTTTGGTTAGAATCAACATGCTCAACGTGTATGCTCCACAAAATAATGTAGACAAACGTGGGTTATGGTCTAGAATTGGGCATCTCATGGCTGCCAAGGAAGGGTGGTGGATAGTTTTTGAGGATTTTAACGCGGTCCGATATAGAGAAGAACGAAAAAATTCCAATTTTGATACCATTTGTGCTCGTGATTTTAATGAGTTCATTGAGGGGGCCGGGTTGAGGGAATACCAACTAAAAGGTATGAAGTATACATGTTTAACGGTTCGGAGAGGGGTTTGCAAGATGAGCAGAATCGACAGATTTTTTGTTTGCGACAATGTTTTTAACAAGTGGCCTAATGTTTGTGTTCGAGCTTTGAAGAAGGATCTTTCGGACCACTCCCCGGTAGTTTTTTCGGTTGTTGATTCTAACTTCGGAGCGAAACCGTTTCGGTGGTTCGATTCATGGCTTGAAAAACAGGGATGCGTTGAAATCATTACTAAAGTTTTTAACACTTGGGTGGAAAAAGGGCCGCCTGATTTAAATTTGTTGAGCAAACTGAAGAAATTAAGTGTGGAATTGCGGAATTGGAATAAACAGAACCGGCTTGTAGAGTTAGAGGCTGAAAGTGCGATGTTAAAAGATAAGGGAGATGTAGAGAGTATTATGGAGCATAGAGAATTAAATGAGGAAGAACTTTGGGTTTGGTCAGAATGCTCTAAAGGTTTGGAAGATATTCGCCTATCTAGGACTCGCGATTTGAAACAGAAATCTCGGGTCAAGTGGGCGGCCATGGGGGATGAAAATTCTAGTTATTTTCATGGCGTAGTGAATGGGAGAAAAGCGAAAAACGGAATTCCGGGTTTGATGATTAATGGGAAGTGGGTTTCTAAACCCGCCTTGGTCAAAAAAGAAATTATGAGGTTTTATAGAAATCACTTTCATGAAGATATTGTCTCTCGGCCTCCTTTAACATGCCCCGGGTTGAATGTGCTTAGTGTAGACGATAGTGACCAGTTAATCGCTTCTTTTTCTACACAGGAAATTAAAGAGGCGGTCTTTGAGTGTGGTTCTAATAAAGCTCCGGGGCCTGACGGCTTCAATTTTCTTTTTGTGAAACGTTTTTGGAATTTTTTGGAAGAAGACTTCGTTCGTATTTTGCGCCAGTTTCATGAGAACGGAGTTATTCACCCGGATTGTGCTTCGTCCTTTATTACTTTGATCCCCAAGGTGAGAACTCCTTTGGGGCTCAAAGATTATAGACCTATTACTCTTATTGGTATGGTTAGTAAGATTATTTCAAAAATTCTTGCGAACCGTATTAAAAGAGTGATGGGGAAGGTTATTTCGGACTCTCAGTCGGCGTTCTTAGCTGACCGTTTCATCCTTGATGGTCCTTTGGTGGTTAACGAGTTGATTGATTGGTTAAAGAGAAGACGGCGAAAGGTTTTTCTTCTTAAGATTGATTTCGAGAAGGCCTATGATAACGTGAACTGGAATTTTTTGTTGTCGATTCTTCTCCAAATGGGTTTCCCGCAAAAATGGTGTACTTGGATTAGAGGTATTCTTGAATCATCCAAATCAGCGGTACTTGTCAATGGGTCTCCGACATTTGATTTCAAATGTCAAAAGGGGTTACGTCAAGGTGACCCTATCTCCCCTTTTCTTTTCTTGGTTGTCATGGAAGCCCTCTCTTGTATTGTTAAAAAAGCTAGGGAGAACGAAGATTTAGTGGGTATTCGGTTCGCGGAAGGCGAAGAGGACGTCACTCATCTTTTTTATGCCGATGATGCTCTCATTTTGGGTGAATGGTCAAAGGAAAATATCCAAAATGTGGCGAGAGTCTTACGTATCTTCCATATTGTTTCGGGCCTTCGAATTAATATCGCTAAATCTAATCTTTTCGGAGTAGGCACTAATGATAAAGAGGTTGATGATATGATGGATGTTTTGGGTTGTCGCAGGGGTAGATTTCCTTTCGTGTATCTTGGTATTAAAGTTGGAGCAAACATGGCTCGGGTTAGCAACTGGAACCCCGTGTTAGAGGTTATTAAAAATCGGCTTTCCTTGTGGAAAGCTAGATGCTTATCGTTGGGTGGCCGTCTTATTCTTGTTAAATCGGTGCTTGAGAGCTTGCCGATTTATTACCTCTCCTTATACAAAGCTCCAAAATCGGTGGTAGACAACATTGAAGCTATAATGAGGCACTTTCTTTGGTCGGGTTCTAACGTCGAGAGAAAAATCCCTTGGGTCGCTTGGGATGTCATTACCTCCCCCAAAAAAGATGGTGGCCTCGGGGTGTCGAAGATTCAAACGGTGAATGAAGCGCTACTTCTTAAGTGGACTTGGCGCTTCAAAAAGGATGGTAATAGATTGTGGAAACGGATTATAACGGGCTGCCATGGTTTATCTCGGTCTTGGTCTCACCTTCCTTGCTTGACTTCTGCGAGAGGCGCTTGGAAATCGATAGTTAAGATCGGCGACAAACGGGTGGCAAATGGCATTCCTCTTCACAGTTTGATCTCTTGCTCAGTTGGTAATGGGGATTCGGTCTCCTTCTGGTGCGATGTGTGGCTTTTAGATATTCCACTTCGAGTAGCATATCCAAACTTATTCTTGTTAGAGTCTTGCAAGTGGGCTAAAGTCTCTGAGAGGATAAAGCTGGCTCAAGGTTCGAAAGAAATGCATTGGGGCTGGAAACATAATCCATCCTCTAGTGAGGAGATATCGGAGCTGTTTCAATTGTTACAAGTTTTGTTCGAATTCCAGCTTAGTGGTGATAGTGACAAGTGGTCTTGGAAAGCGGATAGTAGCGGTATTTTCTCAGTGCGATCTGCTAAAAAGCTTATGTTAGACGATTATCCGGCTGTTCACGGCCCAAGTGTTGACTGGAAAAACTGGACTCCTCTCAAATGTAAGATTATGGTTTGGAGAGCCGTCAGGGATCGCCTGCCCACCCGGGAACAACTGTCCAAAAGGGGAATGCAGCTGCAGAATTTAGAATGCGTTTTCTGTCAGTCGGCGAACGAAACAGCCCTTCATTTATTCACAGGTTGCATATATTCTTTGGAGATTTGGAACCGGGTCTCTCGTTGGTGCAGATTAAGCTCGTTTTTCGCTTTCGATGTGCAAGATGTGATCCGGTATATGGAAAGTCAAAGACTCCCCAAGAACAAGATCCGCATACTCAAAGGTATATGTTTCACGACGTTTTGGATGATTTGGATAGAACGCAACACCCGAGTTTTTAATAAGAGTATTCGAAGACCGGCTGAGCTCATGGAATGTATTAAGGCGACTTCGTTTTTTTGGTTCCGTCATAGAAGTAGAATTAAAAGTATTGATTGGAGTTTATGGTGTAATAATCCGTTGGTCGTGGTGTAATCGTTTTTGTTGCCCGCGGGTCCTTGCTTTGAGGACTCTCGTGGCTTTTTGAATGAAGTTGATCTTACAAAAAAAAAAATAATACTTATGTGATTGTCTCATAGCAAATGGTCTTTAAGTTTTCTCATATATTTACGACCACTACCAAATACATATTATTTTACCTTTTATTACACTTTCAATCTATTTATTTAATTCAAGATCCAATCCTAGTTTCAAATTCAAATCCTTTCCTTTTCCATAGTCATTTGATGTAAACAACTATACTATATTCCTGGACTTGTACGTTTCCCTTGCAAACTTTATAGGATAGTTCGCCATCCTTGCTTTTTTGCTCATTCATGCTCGTTGTGGAACATTTTCACAAACCATGAGTGTACATGACCGCTTTTGTTTTATAAAATTTTTTGGTGTGAACATGTTTGAACGGATATGGTCCCAAATCCTTACGCGGATAGGGTAGCCCATATCCCAAAAAGCCGAACAAGAAAACTAACGAGTGCACAAATGTAACGCCCCAAAATCTTTATTTATCATCATTCTCGTTTAAACTGAATAATACGTGATTACTAACTCAACACATGACGAGGAAATATTAGTATTTCCATCTTGGCCTAGTAACCGAGTAGATTTGTTAGTTTAAAGGCCTAAATAAACCCATAATGCTAAATCGGTTAGTTCAGAGGGCTAAATCTGCCAAAAAGCCAAAGTAGTATTTTGATTTTATATATATATATATATATATATATATATATATATATATCAAATGCAAGACATCATCTCCAAAGCCTGGAGATCGATCCCCACACTAAACACACACTTGACCTAAAACTCAAGAACAAGTCCGATCCAAGGCCAAATCAAAGGGTTAACAAACATCTAGGTAACATTCAATTGGCTTGATTTGTTGATTTTATTCATATATGGTTTAGTGATGATTATGGGTTGTTCTAAAAATGTGAAAATTATAGGAAGTGTCGAAAATATTAGATTTGAAACAGGAAGTGTCGCCATGGATGGCTAAATTGAAAGATTTAGCTATAAAGGGCATTTTGGGAATTAAAGGATTTCTAAAAGCTAAATCTTAGAAACTGAATCATAATGAAACTAATCGGACAAACGCTTCAGTTGATCAAGTGTCTAATGACTTGACAACGTAAACGGGACACATTCGGTGTGGTCAAATGAGGCCTTGTGTAATCCAAGGCCTTAATGGGTCGTTTTAGGTAAAAATCGGCGTAAACATTCAAAACTATGAACCGGGCCATAGCATCATGAACCGGGTCATATTTTCAGTCAAACAAAGGTTTATTTAGTCAACAAGTCGATGTTCAGGCTTTGGGAATCATCAAATGCGTTTGCGACATGATTCCCATGCTTTAAAATCACCAAACAAGCAGCAGCAGTAGTGAACGGTCGTTCACTAAGTGTGAACGACCGTTCGGTCATTACAGAAGGTTCAGAAATGTCCGTGTCCAAGTGAACGGGCGTTCGCATTGGCGAACGATCGTTCGGTTGGACAGACTGAATTTCAAAAATTCATATAAAATCATAGAAAAATTGTTAGGAGGTGTTCTTTATATGCCTGGAAAGCTCTTTGAATGAAGAACATTTATTATTTGAAAATCAAAGTCAGATTATGGGTCTTAGAATGGGTAAAAGCGATCTGAACAGCTGCTGCGCAAAAAGTGCAGCAGTTTGTTCTCCTGACATGGGGCCGTTTGGCTGGTTCATTCCGTTTTGACGTGTAACAACTCTCATACTATTTTAAATGTATTATTGACAACCCACTAACCATTCTTTGTGTGATGGTTCTAGGTAAACATGTGATGGAAGTCCCGGAGCAAGGATCAAGTCGCGAGAAGAACCGAACACTCATCAAGCTTCCGCAATAGAATTTAAGAGACTCCCGTTAAATTGTGAAACCATATTTGATGTTTTTAGTAGCTAAAAATGTAAAACCTATGGAAATAAAAAATGTATTGATCTTAGCGATTTAAGTTTTTCATAATTTAAAGGTTTTAATCGGGAGTGGCATTAAGTAAGGTCAAAACCCGTATGATTAGGCGTTGATCGCGTGATTACGCGTTAGGGTCTTACAAATAGTAACCTCCATCACCTCTAATCTCTTACACCACTCTCAAATAACTTCCAAATCTCCAAATTCTCTCAAGGATTCTCCAAGTCCCAAAATCCTCTAAAAATCTCCAACTTTTGGTAATTCTCTCTTCATTTCTAATACATTCTTCTTACATTTTTCTTACTTTCTACCTTTTCCTTCTTCTTCCAACCACTTGGGTGAACTTCTTGGACTTGTCTATTGTTTACCAAGGTATACATAAAGGGTAAATCACCATTTTGAAGTCCCAAGATTGGTTGTTTTTGCGTAAACTTTCTTCCATCTTTTATAAACTAAGTAATCTTACAAGTGAATGAAACCAAACCAAGTTCTCTAACAAATCTATGTTGGAAGGACTTGTGTTAAGGTAAACGGTGTCATAAAGGACCAAGGTTATTTCACTAAAGAAGATTGCACCATACCTCACTTTGATACTTAGCTAAATATAAGTATAATATATGTGCTTGTTTCCTTTTCATCATAATAACTATATATCAAAGGTTTGTGGATACATCCCTACCTTTCCCCTCTTGACCCACCTTGTGACTCGGAATTACTTCCACAGAAGAATGGGAAAATCCCATGTCCAAGACTCATGCTTAAACTCATAAGCAAAGTCGTCAAGACATGAAATACTCTAAGTTAGATTCACATTCCTAATCTAACTTTTATTATTTTTATTATATTATATTAATAAAAAGTTGAGGTATTACAATAGTATCCTCACAAATAAATTAATAATCTCATCCACGAAATATAAAATGTACACAATTACCAACAGAGTTACCGACTAACGAAAAAGAGCATATTAACTCAATATTGTAAGTTCAATGATAAAGTTCGGTTATACCTCCACTTAAGGTGATTTATAAGCCACTTACAAAAGTTGTGCGGACTCGAGCCTCATCTGGCCCGTAGGAAGATCCGCCAGTGCGCACACACACATTCCCACTACCCTGCTTAGCATGTGCCGGTATAGCCGCATGGTAGGGGTACCGGATACCACTCCGGCCACTTTAACAGATATTTGTAGATTCTTAAACACTAAGAGTGGTGGGAACGATGATAATAAGGTCATCCACTCATCTCGGCTGATGCACAAATGTCACAAAATAGACCGATTTAATTAAAAAATTATCATTTCTTTTTAAGCTAAACAAACTCACTCCCTTTTGCTACACAAATGTCGCAAAACTTATTAAGTCCACAAAATTAAACGTCCAGAGTTTCATCAAATTCTCTTTAAGATGTGACACCATGATAAATAAAAGTTGAAATAAGTTTATTGTATCTTCTAAAAATTAATGAATAGAAGTGTAACCTTAACTACCCATAACACGAACCTCACCAAATCACTGAATTAGAGCCTCCATTTTTGTCGAAACCCAACCTAACCCGGACCATATTAACCATTTTTAGAATGACCCATTTACCCCCCAGCCTGACCCTCCTTTTTGCCAGAAATGGGTTAAACCATTGCAACCCATTAGTATATACTCCCTCCGTCCCATTAGAAGTGTCCATATTTCCTTTTTTATTTGTCCCATTTCATGTGTTCACTTTAAAAAATTATTAGTCAACTTCCAAATTTACCCTTAAAAACATAACTAAAATAAACAAAGAACATGATGGACCCACATATGACAAGGGTATTATTGTCATTTAGCAAGCAAAAAAAGCAATCATTTAATGTGCCTAAAACTTTGTGTTTTTCAAACTAAGACACTTCTAATGGGACGGAGAGAGTATCAACACAATCCAAAGCAAGCATACTAAAATTTAAATTGCTACGCTTGCCGACTCTCTAAGACAGCGTAAGTGAGGCGATAAACCAAGATCAAACGCTACAAACAGAGGAAAGAAATGCATTGGAAGAACAGCTATTAGAACTCAAATCAAACATTAAGTAAAGCATGTGCACAACCCTTCGATAAAATGACTTTCGTTCAAAGGATATGTACGAGTTTGATTCTCAACTAAGAAGCATTATGTAAACGGTATTTTTAAAGAAAAAACAAAGCCCGATTACGTTACGTTAGTACTACCACTATTTGGCAAATAGAAATGGACCTCCGCTTGAAAGTAGCAGGCGGTTGATTGGTCGAGATATATATAACTGTGACTGATCATGAGACGGTTCGGCCGTAACACATAGAAGCAATATACAGATTCTTTGCCCATTTTTCCTGCAGCAGAAGACCACAAACAAACTTAAGGAAATCAAGCAAAGACATGTTCAAGGTTGGATTTCGCCGGTTTTGACCAAACAAACCAATCCACTAACTACGGTTTTAAGAAACAAAAAGCCAACCGCCAGAATGAGCGGGTAGAGACTGATCTGGCTGGTTTTAGCAGTTTATCGGTTTAAGGGTTCGTTTTCGGCAAATTGAACTAGTTTTTTTCTTTCAAAATCATTAGTTTTGATTCAAAACTTTAACATACATATTATGATTCATCATATAATACAGATACATAAACTGTGTATTCCAAGATGAAGACAAAAGATTAAATGGCCAGTTCGGTTTACTCAGTTGGTCCAAATTTTAAACCATTAGTCTTACCGTAAAACTGTCAATGCCGAAACATATAATTTTAAACCAGGCGACTTGATTACATTTAGGCGGTTCGGTTAGTTTCAAAATTTATGAACCCTAAAATCAAGCATATACGTCTGATGAGAGTAAAGAGAAACTTAACCTTGACATGTGTACTAGGAAAAGCTGAAGTCCGCAGAGTTTCCTGTGTCTCATCTGCGGGTTTTCTTCTTGGTACGCTAAGAACAAAAGCAGCTTGATCCCATGTAGCTGCGGTAGCTGTTATCCGATACCCGGCATCCCATCTTTTATGAATACCTTCACTTGGATACAAAAAGTCTAGTTCCACAACCTGAAATCACATATAAAAAAACCTGGATTAAAGATTTGTTCTACCCATATTAACCATCTTCACATAAATTGACCAAGTATAACAGCACCTGGTCAGAGAATCCAGCACCACGGGACATAACAATGGCCCATTTATTTCCCGCAGTTGCCATAGCAGTGACATGGAACCCCTCTTTCCATTTTTTATTTATCCACTTGAACGGGAATGATTCACTGACTTTATATGACTGCTGAAGGAACGGTGTACCTACATTTCAAGACAGGAACATAATGGAAAACTTACTAGAATATGGACACTAGACGACTTTAAATGGAACCAAAATATAAGCTTACCCTTTGACATTACAACCAAGGAGCTCCCATTGTTGGCACCAGCTATTGCACTAATATAATAGTTCTTATCCCACTGTTCCATAATCCAATCCTTTAATTTGAAACAAGCAGACAAACAAAACGCTTAGTTGTTTTCTCAAGTATAAAACACATGTATAAATAGTTGAAATTTAATTTCATTTAATTTTTCTGATTGTAATATACGACAAATCAGATCAGGAACAGGGGTTGCAATTACCTTGTTAAGAAATAAGGGAGAGAGTTGGTAAACTTGAGAGGTGTATCCAGTGCCTGCATCCATGATAAGAGCCCATAAGTTTGAACAAGAAGCCACACTGCTGATGAGTAACCCGTCTTCATTCCCTTTTTGAATATGTTGAGCAAGCCTTACTTCTGCCACATTATAGTGATACCTACAACACAACCAACATACAAACACATCCATGTGAGACACGGGAAGCTGGTAACAAATGAAAACTTTTTTACCTTCTTGGGTCACGCATTTAACAATTTACTTCATTAAAAAATAAATATAAATGATTGATATCTAAATATAACTCCACTGTGTATGGTTGTTTTATAATGTCTAAATATAATTATAAACATTGTATTACTTCAAATCTATTTTTTTTAATACAGAAAACGTAAAAGGTCTTAAGTATACATACAAAACTTTGGGCAACCCGTTAACCAGTTTCCTATTTACTGATTTGACAAGTTAGACATAAAACGCAATTGAAATTAACCTATTCTTAAGATTATGGGTGAAAATGCCAAACCTAATTCTAATATTTACTTTTTAGTTTTACACCCAATAAATTGAGTGCAGTTACACCAGCAAAAGGTTAAAAAAGAGATTAAAGTGTGATTGATACCTCTGCTTCATAGGGCGGCGAGCATTATATACGCTTATCCACTGAGTAGCAGGCATCCCCATGCGAATCTTCTTCTTTGGCTGCTCATCATCTTCTTGCTCCATTGTCAATCTTCCCCGCTTGTGTCCAATGAGCTAACGGATTATACATGCATACAAAAATCACGTCAATAACAGAAGAGTTGAGTTCATAAGAAATTTCAGGTTAAACAAAAAGACCATCATACAAGTGTAAGTATGTAACACATTTTGAGCACATTACCTTCTGAGCACCCTCGGTGTTGATGGGTCTAATATCCGGATTTGGACCCACTATCCCATCAAAAAGGGAAACATATTTTGCATAATTAGGTTCCTCATCGAACTTAAGATTAACAACGTATTCAACAAAATTCCGAAATGGGGCAGGGCAGAAGCTACAAAGTGTCTCTGGAGAAGTTGCCATCTTCTTCTTGCACACAAGGAACCCTTTATTTTCACCCTACAGTTTTTAAACGACCATTTAAGTATACCACCAAATGGCTACAAGTATATACAAACAAACAGGTGAAGTTGAGAACCAACCTGGAATCCTTGCCATGGTAGCCGACCACGAAGAAGAAATACAAGCGTATAAGCAAGGGATTCCAAATCATCCCTCCGGCTTCCTGTCCTACCAAGATGAGCATGTACACTTGCATACCGGACAGTTCCCCTTCAATATAATCATAATAATATCAATACACAAACCATTTTGTAAGAATTGATGATTGAATAAATTACATAAAGATGTCACCAACATACCTAAACACATCTGGTCGCTGATCATATTCAACATGCAGTCCAGATGATGCATCTCGCCACCTGGTGGCTGCATATAATGTAAAAATGTTTTACATTTTGCTTGGAAATTTTTTTATAAAATATCTATGATGCAAGAGAGAACCTAAATAAAATGATTAAAAAAATACCTAAACCAAGATCAACAAGAAACAGTTTCTTCTCATCTGCTGTTCCAGGAGGACCAAGCAAAAAATTCTCAGGCTTAACATCACCATGTACATACCTGAAAAAAAAGCAGCGGTATTACATCATATACCACGTTTATCCATGATGGCAGATAAGTCAAACAAGTGTTAATTAAAGCAAAAATGCAGCCTACCCTCTGGAATGGATTTTCTCTAAAATGGAGATGGCTTCTATAGCTATGCATGCAACCATTTCAATCGACATCCTAAACATGAGAAATGAATAGGCATTGCATCAGAAGACTGCAATTGGTTAATTGGTGTTTGTGTGTGACTGTGTGTATATGTTTAAGCCACTAGGAAAATGGATTTACGTGTGTGAGTTGTTATTCCAGACATCCCATAAGCTAGGTCCAAGCATATCCATGACCTTCAAGCATTATCAACATTAGCTACTGTCCACTTGAGATAGCCATTGTAGAAACCTTAAATTCATATACAAAAACAAAGTAGAGTAAGATGTACCATGATGTAGTAATCACCCTGCCTGCCTTTAAAATGTACACGTGGCACACCATGACTTCCACCAAGTACACTGAGAAATACCAGTGAAGCACATTATTTGGCAATAGCAATGAGAAGGTGAAAATGTAATAAAAAATGAAAAGATTAGTTGACTCACTTGTAAACTTGCCATTCATATGGTGGTCCATAGTTACATCCTTTGCTGCTTCGGTGTTCAAACTTCAATGCAACCTACAATTCAATTTGAATCATAGATGATAGGTTAGATGACAATCATTGTTGCCACTAGCATAATGCAGCCAAAACATCATGTGATAGTGATACCTCTACAGCTCCAGAACCAATTCTTTCATGAGGAAGTGGCGCATTAATACGGCGTCCAACATATACTTGGCCAAAGCCACCCTTTCCAAGTTTTCTCTCAATTTTATACGATGGCGAACCGCCAACCTGGACCTGTTTTTAATACGTAGAAACAAAGATTGACAATCAGCATCAAATCACAGCATACAGAACACAAGCTACATAAAAAAATTAATTAATCATCGTAATCCTCGTGGATATTATCCTCACATCTTTCTCTCTCACTCCTCTTTTTTCAAAAAAAAAAAAAATCATCTTTGATCAAAAGAACTGGTACCTCAGAAAGAGCATATAAATTTTGAAAAGAAAAAAAAAACTCAAATGGCAACAACACAAATGAATAAACAAAAGATTAACTTTAACCCTCTAAAATCACAATCAAGTATAAACTTTAAAGCTACAACAGAATCAAAACAAATATATATATATATATATATTATTTAAAATTTAAAATTACTCAAGCATGAGAAATCGAACCATAAATAAAACCATATTAATAAGGAATAAAATAAAGAGTTTGAATAGAAAGATAACAATAAAAAATATATTAGAATAAAAAATGAAAAGAAAAGAAAAGAATGGTATACCTTGTCTGGAAGAGGAGCAGTGGTAGGTTCATCTTCAGGAGCCAAACCCTTGTTATCAGCACTGGGACCCACACTATCATACTCATCCATATCCTTCTCTTCCTTAATAACTTGTTCTTTTAATTCTGTTTGTTTTTCTTTCTTGGTTGTGTTCTTGTTATGGTTTGATGGTATTCCTGTGCGTAGTCCGCTACGCAATTGAGGCATTATAATTTAATTCATCATCCATTAATCAATCGGAATTGTAAAATCTGATGATACCATAACAATGATCTATTCTATCAGTTACAAAGATCGATCGGGGAATTAAAAGATGGGATTTTAGGGTTTTTGCGTGTCAATCCAATTGAAATTGAATGAATTTTGTAAAATTTGTAAAAGAAGAAGGGGTGTGTGTGTGTGTTTTTGTGGCGGTGTTATATTTTGGTTCTCAAGAGAAGAGAAGAGGAGGTATAATAAAGGAAAATTCCAGAACTTAGAGCATTCACACTAGATCCTCCTTCTTCATCTCTATAATTACACTAAAAATCACTACCATTCTCTCTCCTTTTCTATTTAATAATACTTATTCTATACTTTTATCATTACATTTTCTCTCTCCTCTACTCACAACCACTTCTAAAAATATTAAAAAATTATGGAGGGTGAACAGTGTCCCCTCCAAATTTACTGATGAACAGTGTCTCATCTATATATTTTCTCTCTCCTCTACTCACAACCACTTATACACACTCTATATAATATGGAGGCCCCCCTCACACAAATATAGAGGCTCTACTGTGAATGCTCTTAGAACTTGTGTCAAAACTTCAAACCTCACCTTACCTTTCTACTCTTTACAATTTAGCCACCATCACTTTTTTTTTTTTTTTTTTTTTTTTTGACGACTTAGACCATTCACACACCCTGTTACCAAAATTTCAAGAGTGTATCTCCCATGTTTTAAAAATTGATTTTGAGAAATTATAAATGGATGAGAGAGAAAATGTTACTATTCATCTGTATATTTGAAAAGCTATTGTTTATCAGTCACCATCAAAATTTTTTAATATTTTTTAAAGTGTTTGTGAGTTAAAGAGAAAAAATGTAAAACTTATACAAAAATATTATTTAACTGAGAACGAGAGAGAAAATATAGTTGTTTCTAGTGTACTAAAGATGGAGAATGAGATATGAATGCTCTTATACTTAGTCATTATACTTATCCAGGCTAGTGTCACATCATCATTTAGGACGGTTAGGACCATGGCCTTGAGGCTCTTGCTTGAGGTGGGATATTAGGAGGGGTGCGGTGTTCCCACACGGCCACGTGACTCTCATGGCCCTCCCTCCTGATTCACTTAAGTTGGTTATGTGATTGGTTTATTATATGTTTTAGTGGTTGCATTTAAGTGTTGTGAAATGGATGGCTTATGTGTTTTTTGTTTTTTTAGAGGTAAAATGTGTGCAGTGTGCAGTCTGCGGACCACATCTGTAAGAAGAATACTGTTTGTTTTTTAATGTCTATAGACTGCTAAAATAAACTGGTGGTTGTGTTCGGACGGTGGTGGTGGTGGACGGTGGTGGCGGTAGTGGACAGTGGGTGGTGGTGGTATTTAACCCTCTGCAGACCTTAGAAAATCTTAAAAGTGGTTGAGCTAAGTCTGCACCAGGAAGAGCTCGTGCAGGCGTTTTTAATGAAACGTATTTGAAAAAACAGACAGCCTACAGATGGCAATGTCTGCGCATGGTTTGCGCGGCGCAGATAGAAGAGTCTGCATAAAACTTTTTTAGTAAAACAAACATCACCATAGTTTATGGTTTAGCTTAAAAAACACTTGATTTGTTTTAAACTTAAGGACGATATAAGTAAACATGAGAATCGTATTGAAAACAAAAGATACACAAGGAAAAACCTCATGTTAACTATTAACTAGTTTGAAGATTTGCATTTAAAATAATTTCTTTCAATTTAATGTACCAGAATTGAGTTAATTTAAAAATAAGACAAAATTACACTTTGTGTCCTTTTTGTATGACCAAAATTGTCACACCCTCAAATTCTACGTGTGGGGTTTTATCGCGAGGCGCGTGACACATCAGGATCCAAGTCAACAGTCACAGTAAATGACAACTATATGTAAATTACCTAGACCAAACCATTCAGTTTTTAATAACATAAAACCACTAGCGGAAGCTTAAGTATGTTTACATTCCAAAAATAAAATAAACGTTGTCTGAGGTTATACTAAAACATGCAACTAAAAACCCTAGACGCCATGTAAGACCCGTGCGCCTAGCCTATGTGCTGCTACCTTAGCGACTTCAGAAACATGCCAAAAATGCCAACATATAATGCTGGTGAGTTGACAGGTTTTTATAAAACGTTTCCATAAGTTTGCAAAGATCAATCCCGGCAATACTATGTCACGTGTACGCTAGCTAGGCGTATGTTCTGCTACTACTACGATTGGAAAACCATTACTGAACACGAATACATGAATACATGAATACTCCCGCCCGAATAATGAATACGTAGGTCGAGACAATATGCACCCGTCCGACCTCCAGTCGACCCGGGTGGGGCAGGTCACGCCCAATAGATCTATCCACATTTCCCCCGTTGTGCTACCCCGCACATTCATGGTTCCCCCGGGACTTTAACTGTAACAACCCGACCAAGAGGGGGTTGGAAGAAAATACAGATTGATGCCAAACTTGCACAACGGAAGCAACCAACGACTATAATAAATATTTATACAACTTCTAGTGGCAAAATAATACAAATACATAATATAAATTAACTAATATCTATTGCAAGGACGAAACACGGCGGTCGTCGAAGCAGTTGAGAAGTGTAATCCACTAGTCGTTCCGATCTCTACACGTTCATAGCTCTAGAAGCTCTAATCCACGATGCTTATAGCTTGAATCTTCTAATATAACAATCTCTAATCCACACAAGCAAGCTTATACCTCGTGAATGCCGTCCATCCAATTGTAGTATCTGAACACATGCTTAAAAAGAATTTGGTCAGCAAAATATGCCGGTGAGTCCGTGTAAGTAGTTCAGTGGATCCAAAACAGTTTATCATTTCAAAAGCAAGTTTACACAGTTTAACACAGTTCAACACACGTGATGTACAAGCGACCCCTCAACCCTAACATGGACTCTATCTACTGCCATTATAGGTCCTGACAAAATATATGCCGCAATGGTCTTTCACCTTAGTGGAGGGTTTCCCGGGCCCTATGTCCCGAGTCCACCTTGCGTGGGGGATTCACCAAGTAGTACTACCCATATATTAAGTGGCTCACCTATGAGTTAATGAGTGTCAGTGTTATCCGGCAGCTAGTATCTTGTCACATCACAGTTTTAGACACACAAGCATATGTTCACCCCAAAACAGTAAAACAAAAAAAAGGGGAAGTACACGGAACTCACCTTAGTAACGTATCACATTGCGTCGCACAGTCATATGGTAGTCCAAAGTCTCAAGTCCACCTATCGTCCACGAGTAAGATCCTACTATGATCATAAGCATTAGTGTGGTTAATCCGATCCTTGCGATCACACGTGTGGACGGTCTAGGATCTTTAGTTGTTTATGTTATCTAGTTCTAGTTCTCAAATATACTAAAACTATAATTGTGTTTATCATCTATCTAAAGTTTGCATATACTCCTATTCGTCCAAGTCTTAGAGGTCATAATCATAGTCTGATGTTAATGTTGTTTTGCCATAAATTGGTCAAACACATATTTAAGTCCCAAACACCCATGTTAACCAATTTCCACTTTTATGTATTATATGTCCATTATTTTCTATAGTGTCCGTATCATTCTAGTCGTTACCATTGTCGTTACATTAGCCGAATACTTAATGCTAATATCCGGAGATCTCAATAGTCAACTATATTATTGACATGTTCTACTCGTCAATCGAAACCATATACTATCCTTTCCGTTATCAAGTATCTCAATATTATCAACAATTCCTACTATACATTTGTTCTCTTCATTAGTTTGTATAGGTTCACGAGGTTAATTTAGTTATTCATATTCGATTAGTTGTTAGTCGAAGTCTCACACGTGTTTTCGCATCAACTACTATTAAGAAGGTTTGGGGTTCTTGTGTTATACCTTCTCTTCTCCTCGACAAGTTCCATTCACGGCTGTTAGCCATTATGCGGTTCCTCCTATCCCAACTTTAGTTTAGTTAGACAATAAATAGGAATGAAAAGGAAAGCAAGAATGGTATCGTGACTCACCAAATGGTTCAAAGTCCCTACAGTCCTCCTCCGCCATATCTGTGCATCATTGAAACTCTAGGGAACCACCGCCGCGAACCTCTGTCGTCACCACCGTAATTGACTAACAACCCCTGATCGGAACCATCATCGTTGCTGCACACTACCATCACCAGAACCCCACCTTCACCCACCACGAAACCCCTAACTGTCGTTATCCTCTCGAATCTTAATCTGCACCATCTATTGATCTTGTACAGTACCTACACCATTTTCCCTTGAACTAAGTCAGAACAACTACCACCATCGTCCTCCGTCGACCTCCACTGTAACCACCATCACCCATCATACAACCACCACAGAGCATCACCGTCGCCTATCTTCTTCGTCAGAACCCACTCGTCGCCGCCACCGTCACTGTCTCTTCCTCTCTCTGTGCTGCTGTTTTCTTCTTCTTCTGAACCTGGTGTGCCGGCTGGTCAAAGACCACAGCTGGCTCCTCCGATCCTTTCTCCCTCTATTTATGATTCCTCTCTCTCTCTTCTCTATGTTGTATAGTGTGTGTGTTTGTTGTGTTGTGTTGGGAATAGCGTCGCCGGAGAGGTGGAGTTACCACCGTGCTTCACCACTATGGCGGTGGTGGTTCTCTCCCGTTTCCATCTCTCTCGTGTGGATATGCATAAGAGCAGACAAATGGTTTCACCTTTATGTGAGTTGAGGGTTTTTTATAGTGGGGTTGGTTAATGGTTTCTAAGAAACCATTTTTAACCAAGTGGTTTTATTAAGGTGTTGGCATGTAAGACCCGTACCCGTAATCACGCAATCAACGCTTAATCATACGGGTTTTGACCTTACTTAAACCACTCCCGATTAAAACTTTGAAATTTATTATAAAATCAAACCATTAAGATCAAATACATATTTGATTCCGACAAATTTCTACATTTTAATAGTTAAAACATAGTCTAAGATTTTGCGTTTTAACGGGAGTTCTTTGAATTCTAATGCAGAAGCTTGATGAGTGATCGGGTGTGTTCGGCTCTTATCGTGACTTGATCCTTGCTCCGGGACTTCCATGACATGTTTACCTAGCACCATTACACAAAGAATGCTTAGTGGGTTGTCAAATTATACATTTAAACTAGTACGATAGTCGTTACACGTCGAAACAGAACGAACCAGGCCAAACGGCCCTTTATCAGGAGAACAAACTGTTGCAACTTTTGCGCAGCGGCTGTTCGGATCATTTTACCCCTTCAAAAACCCAAAATCTGACTTCGACTTTCAAATAAGAATTGTTCTACGCTCAGAGAGCTTTCCAGGCATATAAAGAACACCTCCTAACGATTTTTCTACAATTTTATATGAAATTTTAAAGATCACGCTGTCAGGCTGCCCATTTCATAGTGAGCGGCCACTCACTGAGAGTGAGCGGGCCGCTCATACGTTTACAGAAAGGTTGAGCGGCCGCTCACTCAAGTGAGCGGCCCGCTTACTTTGACCAAATGTTGATTTGTGATTTTAAAGCATGGGAATCATGTCACAATCGCGTTTGATGATTCCTGAAGGCTATATATTGACATTCTGACTAAATAAACCTGTGTTTGACTGAAATTATAGGCCAGTTCATGATACTACGACCCGGTTCATGGTTTTAAGTGTTTATGTCGATTTCTACCCAAATCGACCCGTTAAGGTCTTGAATCAAACAAGACACTTTTGACTACTTAAATTGCATACCGTTTGAGTTGTCAAGTTATTAGACACTTGATCAACAAAAGTGTTTGTCCGATTTGTTTCATTACGATTTAGTTTCTTAGATTCAACCTTTAGAAATCTTTTAAATTCCCAAAATGCCCTTCATGGTCAAATCTTTCAATTTAGCCATTCGTGGTGAAACTTCTTGTTGCAATTCCAATGTTTTTGACTCATTGACTTGTTTAAAAACCTCTAAGTCCTTCCGGACTTAGATTTTCATCCTTTCTCAAGTTTTCACTTGTTTAGTAGATTCTAAGCGCATTAGCGCGCATTAGACATAGTTATGGAAATAACTTACTTGATTTGCACTCATACTTCATGTGGGTAGTTTTAGTACCCATGTTGCTTCGCCCGAAGGTGTTTAATTAGCTACGGACTTACCCGGTGCCCGTGTCCCATATTCATACCTTGTGCTCATCCTCCATGATTCTTAGCATCAAGCATGCATACGTGAGTGCGTTTACCTGCGTGCTTTCTAGATAGACACATTAACTTCTCGAAACTCAAATGATAATACCTTGCCATTTGATCCGTTAACCTCAAGAATCTTAATGCTTGGAAAACAAGCATCAAGTGTTGGACTCAAATGATGATGAATTCACCATATGACCCCGTTTAGACCCATAGTTCATGATACTATGTTACCCAAGTTTTTATTATGGTTCAAGTGACACTAACTTGACCCATTTAACACCATGCTTAACGGCTTCATTCAAATGCTTTCATTTAGATTAAAACATCATTTTTCACATGTCTTTATTAATTGACCCATTTGATGGATTTCACCATTTGGTCATAACGCATTGTCTTGATTAAGGTCATAAATCACGTTTTGGATTGAGTGCACATAAGGTGACCCATTAATAGCTTCTACCCCTTGGGGTTTATCTTTATCACACATTCAAGATTTAAGACTAATGTCTACAATAATTAAGCTATGTCATATTACATTGGTGTAAGTAAAACTTACCTCATATCCGTTCTTGCTTCCATGCGCATTGAGCTTGCATCCGTTTGACCTGTTTGCATCCCTAGTTCTTGTACCTAACTTAGGGACATGTTAAACCTTGTTTTGTTAGAATACAATATGGATTTCTTTTATAATCCACGACATCATGTATTCGTTTTAACTCTAGTCCAACATCACATTTCAAGTATTCATGTTCATACATGTATTACACATTTATTTCCTCATTCAAGCATTGTATCGAACACATCATATGCACCATTTTCATCATGTTAATTCTAGGTGTTCAAGAATTTCTAGATTTCTCCATGGCTTAGCTAACCATTGACACATGATCATTTCAACAATTAGCACACATACATGATACTAATCACATAGAAATTGCAAGATTATTCCACATACTAGTGTAATTCATGTTTGAGGTAAAGACCCACTACATTTACATAACACAAGATCATGATTTCACATGAATCAACAACATATTCTGATTCACCACGTTTTATAGCTTCCTTAATGCCTACTAACACATAGAAACTCATAGAAACCAAGAAATTCACGTTTTTACCAAAACCCTAGAATTTCACCATGATCATAAACGAATTATAACATCAAATTACACCAAATTAAAGGTACCTTGGTATATGTAGCACCTTAGATGACCCATATTTGGCTTCATACATTTAAATCCTCCACAAATGTCCTTGATTTGAACATGCTTATGGATTTAGGGTTTTGGGGAAGAATCCCCTTTTGTTTTGTTCTCTGTATTCGACACACACACACACACACTGTGTGTTTACACTAATATTATTAATTAACACATTTGTTTGGCTAATGACAACTATAGTCCCTCAAGTTTTCCCACTGTCATTTTCGTATAAAAAAAACTAACTCATAAGCTAGTTTCAAACACCTTTTATTCATTTATAGACACTAGTAGGATATCCGCGCGATGCGGCGGCGGCAACAATTTACAATCTGGTACTCATTATCAGTCAGTGTATCGTTAAAATGTATACATGTAAGATAGAATATTCAGTTCAGTTTTAACTCGATGCATGTACCCACCTTTTAAAATTATAAAAATTGCTAAGAATTGAAATTTTTTTAAATTTTATTTTTAGATTTTTTGATGAAATAAATTGAAAATCAGTACAAAGACATAGAATTTTATTTCTGTGTATAGCCAAAATCGGTTTTTCCTTAAGACCTTACGGTGTGGAGGGACGGTAAGGGGAGTCATGCTGATGCCGGCCCGGGCAACACCGCCCCCTAGGCCCAGCACGGCATGACCGGGAGGCATAAGACTTTGATGCCGGGCCAAATTTATTACTTTTAATAGATTTTTTTTATTATTGTTAATAATTTTGGCCAATAAGGAGGCCCATCATCATATTGCACATCACCCCCTTAAAGGCCCATCATGAAAATGCCTCTCCCCCCACTCCTACGTAGCGCCTACGTAGAGGCCCATCATGAAGATGCCACCCACTCCACACCCAATGGTCTAAGGATGTCCGCTGGGCTGACCAAAAGAGTGGATTGGTTGCCAATTTGCCATGTGGAATTTTTTAAAATGAAATAACAATTTCTTTCTCTGTCTCACATCTTGGTTGCTATAGCAACCTAGGTTGTAACCCAACACATGTCACATATTACTTTATCATTGGTTCTCTTTTTATTTTCACTTATTTTTTTTCTTAAGTACTAATCCCCTCATCAATTTAATTACTTTAGCTTTTTATATTTAAACTATAAAATAAAAAAAAAACTAAATACACTATTTCTTAGTTTTTTTATTTTTTATAAACATCCTATATAAATTTTATTGAAAACAAAGTTTGTTTTTGAAACTTATTTTATTGGTTTTTGTTGATTTTGCAAATCTCAATTATAGAGTTTTCCGTAAGTTCCTCTAATTTAAGTGCAAAACACTCTTGAAATAAGCTTTAAACGATCTTGTACGGTTTAACAAGCTTTTAAATTGAATGAATATGCGATAAAGTTTGCACAAACCAAATTTTGCAACATAACCTTCCTATCACATTTAAAAAAATGAAGACAACGAAAATGAATCCGTTTTTGGCTTTGAATCATGATTGCTATGTGATAACGGCCAATCACATATTATATAAAATAGAGATTTGCAAATTGTAATACATTCAACCCAATTGACTGTTTGAAAAAAAATGTCAAATTACATTACCTAGTATATTTCAAACACTTGCCGATCACACTGCTCCTAATCAAAGACAATTTTTTTTACACTTGTGTCCATCTATTAGCGAAACGGTAATCGTCTACAATGAGCAAACCTATTAAGCATGTTGATGGTATTTGAGGTCGGGTACCTCATACAAAGCTATTATCTCTCTTATCCATGATGGGGATCTCTATAGAATGTTACATCTTCTATGTAAATCATGTGAAAGATGAAGACTAATTAAATAATGTTTATTTAATAAACCGGGACATTAGTACAAGCACATCTTTTGCTAGAATTATTCTTCCCTGGCTCCTACATAACCTGCCATACAGAAAAGAAAATAACCTTACGGACAAAGAAGCATCATAAATATTCTTACAAAAAGTTCTTTATTTTGTAATAGCAATATTTTTATTAACAAAGAGGTTATAAAGAGATATATCCCTTTAAGGATGGATAATTCATCTGTTTTTCCATCCAATTAGTTGATGTAGCTTTGATTTGCTACACAAACCACCTGACCTGTTTTGACTTGTTACCCAAACCGCCCGACCCATATTGACTTGCTACCCAACCAACTCGACCTGTTTTGACTTGTTACCCAACCTGCCCGACCCATTTTGACTTTAACCATAACATGCCTTTGATGAATAAGCTAACCTTTGTGTCTTTTATATCGAGTCTTGCATCGAGGGCAAGCTTGATTTCCACTTCGTCTCTCCCTTTGCTCATTCAACAGTATGGCAAGAAGCTTCAGGTATTCTGTAGCCTCTATTTTTCCTTGGCAATCCTCTTGTTCTTGTTAGCAATTCTAGCCCTCTACAAAGCTTCTTCCTTTGTAGAGCCAATGGTTTTACCAACCATTGATTCTTGGGAGCCTAACTCACTTCCTTCCCTGTAAATAAGTTTCAATTTGACCCGTTAATCCGAACGGTCCACTTCAAACCTAACTCACTTAACCAACTTAAAACAATATGATGCACTAACCAGCTTTGTTGGTGAAAGTCCACTTCAAACCCAACTCACTTAACCAACTTAAAACAGTATGATGCACTAACCAGCTTTCTTGGAGAGGTTGAAGAGCTTGCGGATCTTTAAAGCTATATTGGGACCTCTCATCCTTGGCTTCTCGACATCAGCTAACCCAAGAAGGTCATTCTCACCCTTCATGACAATAACCAAGTTCAGAACAGAGAAATCTTGGAATAATATAATGAGAAAGAGGAATGAATACTTACACGATTCTTGAATCAAAAGTGAGATATGTAATTAGGTTTATCTTGTTAGAAAAGTTCTTCAACTGACCTTCTCGTCCCTTCTGTTATTCTATCATTGCCAATAGGTGTGAGCAAATATGATTATGAGGTGGAAACATCTGGGTTTGCTGGTAAGATTTATCAGAAAGAGTTGTAGCTAGGGTTTGGGTTTGGGTTTTATGAATCGAGCTTGAAAGGATGGAAGGTATTGTGTGGGGCAGCAGATGAAAGAGAGAGAGATATGAATGGGGAAGAGAAGCGGGAATTCAAATTTTGAATGCTCACAAATGACCGCTCATTCTTTTCAGGAGATTTTAAGATATTTATGCTTTAAGTGTTTGGACCATATGCTTTTAAAGGGTTGTACATGGCAAATGACCAAAACTACCCATCCTATCTCCATATTATATATAGTATAGATAATATTATTAACTAGGTTATTTCCATATTAGAATATAACCCATATTCTTATCCTCTAAGTCTCGTGTTAATATTTTGCTAATCACGCCTAATGGCGTAGTTAGGCGAACGAATGGTTTTGGGGTGTTACATGGCACAATATGGGGAGGACAACTGTCCTCCCCTAATGACTCAGCTTATAGTAATCGGGTGGGTTCGTTATCGAGTTTCGATCCTGATACGTAACGAGCACTCGCGTAAGATATTTTCATATAATGGTTCGGTTTTTAATTTCATATAAAAACGTATCATTTATTATTCATCCTTGTTCGTGTAATTATCATATATGACTAATAATGCGTGAAAGCCTTAGGACCGGGGTGTTACATTAACAAATCGTATAGTAACCATAAAGACGACCATAGTATGACATAATTCTCATGAATATAAGTACATAGCATGTTTCTCCCCCGAAAGTAAAACTAGTAAAAGTGGAGCTGTGAAACCAATGCTATGATAGTCCCTAATACCGACGACCTATCATAAGATGTATATAAGTATCCGGACTAATAACGTGTAGGTTAACTAGTCCCCGAATGTCCAGACCATAACCAAGTACGTTTGAAAACATGTTTGAACGTTAATCTAACCACACAGGACAAGACCCGACGTCCCATTGGTGACCCGAGCTTCCCCGTGTTAGCCAAATACAAGTAACCATAATAATCACATGTAAACGTGCACTTAATACGCATAACAGCTCACCAAGTCTAGCATACAGTTCACATACTGCATATACGAGTCCGAACACGTGTTATCAGGTTTCTAGACATGTCACGGGGTTCACAATATGTTCCTAGGTGTCAAATCATGTTCTGGGATCCTAAAATATACTTACAGTAGCAAAACACATGACTAGGCATCAAAACACACGACTAGGCATCAAACTGGCAACTAGCACTGCTAGTACCCCCTGTAGGGGTGACTAGGACTCATCAGAGGCGACTAGCTAGCTAGTCGCCCCCTGTTGCATGCGACTAGCTAGGCTAGTCACCCCCTACAGCTGTGGTGCCTCTTTTCGCGCGTTTAACCCTCCAAATTAGATCCGAAACATGTAAAAAATCCCAACATCAATCCATAATCATCAAGCAACTTATCATAAATGAAAACCCCCTAATTTATCATCAGTCTAACACCCTAATTGCAAGCATTTCCCAAAATGGAATAATATTATGAAAACATCACATCATTGCATGCATAACTTATCCTAAATGGCAAATAATCAGATTTCATCACATCATCACGTTCCAAATCATCATCCTACTATTACTACACCATTCTAACATAAACCCTAACAACATTCAATCATAAATTCATAACATAACATCCTAAATCCTTCTAATGCCCTCAAACAGGTCAAAAACTCATATTATCAATAAAAACATCAATAACCTTCATAATCTGAGATGATTATCCTAACAACTCATTCATATCAGCAAAGCATCAAATACATAAAAATCCCTATGTTTAGATCATCAAAAATCATTTTCAAGCTTGTATTTTTATCAAAAACTCATGTAGATGCTAAGATATAGATTAGAATATGTTTTTCAAGAGTTTTCAAAGGTTTTCAAGAATGAAAACTTATTAAAATCAGACCTGGACCTTTGGGGCTCAAAATAATAACTTAACAAGAGTTTAGGATGAAAAACACACCTTAGATCTTGCTTAGAAATGATGTTTTAAGTTTGGAAATGGTAGATTTAGGGCAAACACGGGTTTCAGAGGTTAAGGATGGTGTGAGAGAGGTTTGGGGCAAGTTAGGGTTGCACAAATTATGTTTAGCACGTCAAATATGGTATTTATAGCTGCTTCTAGTCGCCTAACACTCAAGGGGCGACTAGCTTTGGTAACAGGCGACTAGCTTGCTATCTAACATGCTGATGCACACTACTTGCAAGCTATTTAACATGCTGATGCACACTACTAGCTAGCTATCTAACATGCTGATACACACTACTAGCTAGCTATCTAACATGCTGATACACACTACTAGCAAGCTATCTAACATGTTGATACACACTACTAGCAAGTTATCTACCATGTTGATGCACACTACTAGCAAGCTATCTAACATGTTGATACATAATTTCATGCATACATATATCAGCACGTTATACACTGATCGTAAAACTTTTATTACCCGATAACTAACATGTTTACATTAATTCACCAATTCCCGGGACTCGAGACTCGTGTGTGTGCATTAAATCCGGCGATCCTACAAATCACCAATCCTTGTACACATGGTTATGGACTGACCACCGATGATCCCTTGGACCATCTTAACGACTCCTGATGATTCCCTGAACCATCATAACAACCCCCGATGATTCCCCGATCCATAGAAACGACTCAACTGACGCAGTTAAGTATAATGTATGCATGACTTGCTAAGGCAGACTTACTAGTTTGACAAAAGTTACTAACCTGAGTTTGTCGGGTGTCACATCATCCCCCTGTTGAAAGAATTTTCGTCCCGAAAAGCTCAAGGCCGAGTGATGTGTTCTGATTACAACATATAAAACATGCATAATTAGTCTCATAATAGGGCAGAATTGGGGATTAAATTACTGATTTTGGCTACTTAATCGTTCCTATTCGTATGTTTCAGGAAATTGGACGATGTTCCCTGTATGTGCTTAAACGCTAATCAAATCAATCTGGGACACTACAAGACAAAGCAACAAACTTGGGAAGGAATTGAAGACTTAAAAGTTGTGTCAGATGTAGCACGGTCGTGCTTACGGCAGTGCACGGTCGTGCAACTGTCCCGAGTCAACAAGTCTACATTTCCAAGTCAACGGAAGGCAAAAAGTCAGATTTCTGGGTTGCACAGGCGTGCCAATACCTTGTGCACAGCCGTGCTAGCTGAAACGTGTTCCCCAAGGCATCAACCGACCAAGACTATAGCTGTACCGAAGAGCACGGCCGTGCCAACCCTTGGCACGGGTGTGCTTGCCCTGAAAACTGACAGATTCTGCTCGAAAGGACTCTGCAACAGTACATGTTGTCAAGCATGGGCGTGCCATCCCTCGTTGCACGGCCGTGCTTGCCCTGATTTGCCTATAAATAGCAAGCTCAACTCAACCATTTGTCATCCCTTCTTGTGCTTTCTTGGGCCAACTTCCAATCTTCTTCCTGAGATCTTGGGGTCTTGTGGGAGGCCTTAGGGCCATCCTAACATCCCACCAAGGTTAGGCCTCATCCTACCTTGATTATCTTGGCCGAGAACGGGAACGTAGAGTAGTTCATGCAATAAACACCGAGGGTCGTGAGGATTTTATTAGATACATAGCACTAGGAGATGGAAGGCTTGTCTATGAGCAACCATGTTCCTGTGCTGATCATTCTTATGGTTGTATCTTTCTATTATCCCCGGATCCACTTCGATTTGTAGACTTTTATTATTATTATTATTAGTAGTAGTTTGTTTTTAGTTATTTGTTGTGTTATCTTCTTTCTAATTCTTGTTTGTTTATCTTGTGACATGTTCAATTGGTGATTAACTTAATAACTTAAATCAACCTTAACATATTTAATAAACTATCAAGAGGCTTAAGAAGCTTTTGGTAGTCTCGAGCTAGATCCAAGGCGAGGAAACCGGTAGTGAGACAGATCCTTCGGGCTTCTGATATCCAAACTGGATTCTAAGCAATGGCTTCTGAAGTGGACCAGATCTGAGTGTCACATTTCTGGTACTTACCAGATGAATGAATGATTTTATTGGCAAAGAGCGGATTCCCTACGGGTGCACCAGTGATCTTTGGATTGCTTACCTTTAGGATTATGTTCCACCTTTGTTAAGGATTTCATTCATCTCGGGAGGTTACGGGTTGGGTTTGTTAAGTCACTAATCACAAAACTAACTTTGTATTTACCGGCCAATAAATATTAAAGTGTCACTTCTAAGATAAATAAAACAAGAATATTATATCTACATCTCGTTAGTACAAAACCATTAACCAATGGGGATACACGTCGCCTGAACTGACTGTAAGAGAGATCCTTCGGTCTTCATGATCGCCAACTTACTTAGGGGATACGATGTTGTCAGGACTGACTCTAAGGAGAGATCCTTCGGTAGGGAACGCGAGAGCTAAGGGAGGTGTACCTTCATGCGGACGTGCATTGGGAGGTTAAGCATACTACTCAGTAGTGGCCCCGTTTCTCTATCAAGGAGTCAACACTTCAAGCTCACTCTCGTCCTCCTCACAAATAATTAAACTTAATATTATTTCTAATTATAAACTTAACTACTTACATGGAGGCCCCCGAGATGTGCATGTTCACTATCTCTACTATTTATCTTTTTATTTTATAAAACCCAAAACCTTTTTCAAAACTATTTTTAAGAACCCCTCTGTTTTATTTTTCTTTTCAAACCCGATTAGTTAATTGATGGAAGGTTGAGTAGGGGAAAGTGTGTTCTTTAAAATATGATACTCGGTATTTACCCTAGAAACCTATACTATACACGTCAGGTTCTCTGCCTATGTGTTGGTTTTAGTTTCTAAGTAACTATCGTTTACTTCTAAATTTAAAACTTGTTAAAAGGTTTAGTAAAAATCAGCCTTTTTCCCAAAACCAATGTTTTGAACTTAACACATCAAGTTTTTGGCACCGGGAAAAATGACATCTTTATAAATTACTAAAACCAAACGCATCAAGTTTTTGGCGCCATTGCCGCGGAACACAAATAATTTCCAAAGAAATACCCAAGTCATTTAATTAATCGGTTTATTTTTATTTTTCTTTTTCTTTTTCACTTTATTTTTTTTGTTTTCGGTCTTCTTTATTTTTCTTTTTTATTTTATTTCTCCTTTATTTTTGATAATTGCGGCTGTTTTGAGTTTTCTTTGTAGGTTTCCTTCAAGATTAGCAACCTCGGAAAATTCCCGTAAAGGACGTCGAAATCGCCAAAATTATCAACTTTCATTTTGGAGGGTTTTTATTTCTGCTTTATTTTCGTTTAGACGAGGTTTGTCATACCGGGGAGATAGGCAGGTAAGTTTAGTTAAATACGGAAAATGAGCTGGGTGAGATTTGTGACATCCGGGAACCAAGCACACACTTTTCTAGCTAGCTTTACTGTTTACTTGCCGAATTTCGAGACGAAATTCTTTTCAACTTGGGGATGTTTTGATACCCCGCACTCAAGTTCTTACTATAACTAAACTCTAGTTACTTGCACTTAGATTCCTTGCATTCTACTTAGCTAAGGTTAGCTAGATAAGTCGCACGTACACACACGAGATATATATGTACCTATGGGTTATCATTTAATGAACGTATGATACCTATGAACTAAAATACATGTTAATGTCGTCATCAAGAGGCATAGAACTTAACTAACCCTTACCCTTGTGAAACCGGGTGATATTCCTATATCAACGGGATACTAGAGACTATTTAATGGACACAATGTGCAATCTCAACCTCATTACCATATGTATAGGCCAATTTACTCACCAAACATGATAAGACTTGGAACATAATAAAGGTATTATCATGGGGCTTCACAAAACATACTCACATATGAATATATATACACACGCATGCATATATGCAAGTTTGTAATACTTACACCAAAAATTTATACAAGTAAACTTGCATACAAGTCCATTCACCACTCTTTTGGTTATGCATGCTTTACACCTACTCTAGTGCATCAAGGTTGTCTCATTCTACTCTTACACTAAAATAGGCATAAGTAACTCCACAACACCACTCCCTACAAAACTAACCTTTCGGCCAAGGTGACGAGACAAGAAAACATTGGATTTTACTCAAATTAAGCACCTATACCTACTAGCAACTATCCCCAAGGTGTGATCACCTACCTTAAATCATGTGAGATTGCTTCCTTGTCCTTTAGTCGGCCGAACTCACACAACACATGCCAACATACATAGAGTCAACTCTTTCCTTTGAAAGACACTAGGAGACAATCGGCCCCCTTGGAACCCCATGATTTCAAGGAAGAACAAGACAAAGACATCAAAATCCTATGAAGTGTCACTATCTACATCAAATTCCTAAACTAGCACCAACATGGAATCCTATCCTAATACCTCTAGGTTCTTACAAGAAGCCACTTACCATAATTAACCTCCTAAAGCTTCAAACCAATCGGCCACCTATGGGAATGCATGAGCCGATGCCACCTAGAAGTTTATATGGAATTGGAAACTAACCTCTAACTAGCTCTTGCAACCCTATGACAAGCATCCTCTCCAATCGGCCTATATAAGGACCCATGGATTACTCTCAAACTCACACCAACACAAACACTCTTGCTCCCTCTCTCTCTCTCTTAATCACCTATGGCCAAAAGGCCACACCCAAGAAGCTAAGGCTCGAGTAAGGGAAGCATCAAGACAATCCAACTTCACTTTGATCCACTAGGTAAGTTATCTAACCATTCTATTCTTTCTTGGTTTAGAACCTTTCGGCCCTTGTGAACCCGATCTAAACCTTGCTCTAATCGTCTACCATAGTTATCACAACTATCTACTTCGTAAACAGTATAAAACAAGTACATTTATACTAAGATCACATGGATCATCATGTTTAAAAATCGGCTACCATCTAATGTAACACCCCGACCGATGGCGGAATCATCGAGGTGCCACGTAGTGACGATTGTTCAATAGCTCAAGGACTAAAAGTGTAAATATTGATACATTGATTAAATAGTTTATTACATTGAAATGAAATACAACGATTCTAAATGCCAACTAACTGAAATACAATGAATCCAAAATCTAAGTAAAATTCCAAAAGCTTAAAAGTTATCTCATAAATAACCTGAAACATGTACGAAAATAGTATATGTCAATACAAAATGTATTGGTGAGCATACCCTGTTTGAATACATATAATAGAAAAAGAGTTTCGCAATTCACGTGTTATACTGTCTACAATTTAGTGTTCAAGCTGTGTACAGATGCCACCCAAAATCAAACCTTAAAGAATCAAGAATCAAGAATCATATATATAGTAGTCGCTCATAAGTATCATTATATATAGTAGGCGACAGGACAACGTAGTTTACACATAACAATAATCAAGTACTATTTATTGCTATGCTAGGCCCCACCGGGTTAACGATTAAGGTCATAAGTACACACTATCATCGAATCAACAAGTAAAACACATACAAGAATTGCGATTGTGAATATGATAATAAAACATGATTAAGTGAGTGAAGTAATAAGCGTACATGAGTCACCCCAAAAGTGTAAAACATGAAAAAGGGGAACGATATACTCACAGTTTTGCTAAGTGGTAAATCCAAGAAAGTTCATCACAAAAGGCTTAAGAATTCCGAAGAACTCAACCTATATGTATAAGAATACTAATGAGAAAAGTGACTTAAAAAGTCTAAGGTATCTAGGGTTCTAAGGCATTAGGGTTTGCTAAGTTGATTTGGGGAATTAGAGTTTATGCGATTAATATATAATTTGTATATCAAAAACAATGTGACAAGGTTTATAAATATGATTAAGTAAAATAATTATTACCAATTGAAATTCTAGTTAAATAGTAGTTCCAAATAATTGGGACAAAGTAATTGAATTAATTATTTTAAAACTATAATTGTAGATAATTGAACAAATAAATATAGCCTACACAAGTGAAATAAATGTTGAGGATTATGACTTTAAAACACAAAATATTTCTGTTTTATAAATCATAAAATTTATAAAACAGATTTAAAGTATTATGAATTACAAAAGATTTATTGTATTTAAATAAGTATAAATACAACTAAAATACAAGATATGTTTCAAAAATAATATTTTCTTTTGAGAAACAAACACATTCTGATGAAAAAATGATTAGAATAAATTTTCCACAATTTTTCTCATTTTATTTGTATTTAAAACTGATTTAATGAATTTAAATCATGTTTAAATGATTAAAAATAGGAAAATATATAAAAACCAAATATTTCTGGACCAATAATTTGAAATCAAGTTTCTGATGTACCACAAACATTCTACAAAAATTTTGGTATAAAAACCATTTAAAGTGAATTTTTAATCAATTAAATATGATTAAAATAGTTAAATTCCTAAAAAGCATGAAAATTAATTATTTTCCAAAAAATAAAATTATGATAATTTTCTATATAGTGCCAAGATACTGCACCTAAATTTTTATAATTTTTGAAGAAAACAATGAATTTATTATGAATTATTTACATTTTATATGATTTAAATAATAAAACCAATGGAGTATAATATTATAAATGAATAAATAAAAAAAATAGAAAAAAAAATGTGTGTGGGAACCAGAGTCGAACCTAGGTGCTCCCTCATAGATCATGACAACTTTAACAACAACCACTAGACCAAACAACATTTTGTGTAATTAATCTGTAATTAATCAGAGAGAAAATATACATAACTAGTATGTAACCTTCATCTTCTTCCCCATATTAACTTAGAACCCTAACCCTAGCCTAAATCTCAATAAACACGATCAAGACCTGATAACCGGTCTGTAATAAAGGGGTTTTAATCAGAATCGGATGAGGAATAAAACGACATAATCGAATTAGACTTACTTTATCAATTCGAGGTCGAATAGGAAGAAAAAGAAGCCGATACTTGTGGTCTGATTCCTACATCTTCTGGACAGAATTAGCTATGTCTCTTAGTGGGTTTTCGAAGATAATCAGTGCAGAAACGAGATGGTAGGATCAATTTATAATGTTGTTTAAGAAAGAAAGACGTTTGAACTCGATTAAAGAGGCCGACGGTTTCATCATTAAACCCCGATTAACTTGATTATTAATGCGTTTTATGGCCCGATTAATAATAGGGAATTGATGATTTATGTGACGAAACGTATTGGCATTAAATTTTAGATGTTAGGATGGTTTAAAAACGCACCGGAGCTTTGCCGAAATGTCGCCGGAGGCGAGCTTTGTGGCCGGAACGAGTAACAGAAGAAAAAAAAATAATCAGTTTTGAAGTTTGGTTATTTTACACATCTAGCCCCTCTAATATAACTTAAGTTAGTTTCTAAGGTTTTCCAGTTAGTATTTCTTTTATAAAAACTAACCAAGTTAACTAATTTAACATAAATTGTTTTTAAAACACTATTAAAACTTGGAAATTATAATATCCCTTCCGAATAACGTTTCAACATACGCTTTTAATTAAAACGTAGACACGGTCCATAATAAATGTATATGATAAATTTTTAGTTCGCTCAAAAACAAATTTTGAAAACGACGGAACTTACAGGGACTATAATGGAAATATTTGAAGGACTATTATTGTCAATTAGATGAAAGACGAGGGTGACGGATGTCACATCTAATAACATGTGTCAACAAGGCTAGAACATGTGTAAATCTCAACTTAGGTGTATTAATGCCCTAAACACATGTTAAGATAACTAGCTTTATCACAAGTATGAAACAAAGGTTCACATAACACAATAACCAAGTCCACAAGTGTCGGGTAGACAAATTGTATGATAAACAACTAGAACTTGTGATTTACCATGCTTTTAATAAATCATAGGGCAAGTACTGTCCGGACAATAGTAACTACGTAATTTAGCTTCACTAGACATGAGCATCTCTATCAGGTGAGTTTCAATACTCTTTTCTCAAAAGCATACGTTTCGAAATGAGACACTTTCTAAACTTTTTCATAGTCCGGTTTGGGACTACTTTACACATCCCGGGTTTGGGGTGCTATGATTCACAGGGTGAATCTGCTTTCACTAATTCATGCTTTATGTCCTTTATGAACTAAACCAACTCTATCATTGAAGTCCTTCTAAATACCGAATGAGTTGCCGGATGGCAAGCGGGTTACTAGTTGATAGCGCTATTAGGTTTCACAAACCTCACATCGTGCTTGGAGCATGGGTGTGAACTATAACTTAACAATTATTATCATTGTTGATAGAAAATGATGCAAGGCACTTTGCTCACTATTGTGGGATCTCGTAGTTTAGCAGTTCGGTATTATCGATGTTAGTTATCATGAGTGGGTTAGCTACCCCTAGCATGTGAATTAGCTGATTACTCGTTTTACGTGGTCTGGGAGACCTACGCCTTTACTTTACTTTGTGAACTCACCAACTTTATGTTGACACACGAGTAGGGCATGCTTCATATAGCATCTTTGGGATATGATCACTTAACTATTTTCGAATGTTTAATTATCTACTATGGTCGTGGGCGCATTGTTGTGCGCAGACTACTTGTTTAACGATTTTCTTTAATTTCGCTTCCGCAACTATTTGAATGTTTGGTTATCTATAAAATTTGTTTTTGCAATAATGAACTAAATGGTTTGGGCATTTAGAGTTGTTCGTATGACTTATGACAATGGGATCCTTGTATGTCACACGCCTCGCGGTATAAACCCCACGGTGGAAATTGAGGGTGTGACAGATTGTTATCAGAGCCATTGATTATAGTGAACTAGGATTGCATTCTAGTCTATAATCATCATAGCATAAGTACTATATTAGTTACACTCACTACTTTAAGTGCACAACGTGTTAATTTCTGGAATACGTGTACTGATCTAACGTATTGCAGGAAAGACCACAGCAAACCCTACTCATAGAAACTATTCTTATCGTGCTATCGAGGGACAACAAGCTCCATCACTGGACCCTTATCAACGTCCAGCTTCATTTCAGGACCCACATTGGGATACCAACCGTTGGCATTAGTTTACCGACATGTTGCACTCTTGGGTTGTAGGTTATGGAGTGCCAGCTAGAGTTCCTCCTGTTATAGATTCTTGGGAAAGATCTTTTTCAGGTATAGTAAGGCACGTTCATACCGAGTTGGACAATGCTTTCACTACTGTGCAACAGTTTAAGTTTTGGAGGAGAAATGCAGATGAGACACTTAAGCATATGGAAGGCCAGATAGGCCACTTGATGACTAAGATAGCAGTTGTTAAGCAGGAAGCTGCTGAGACTAGGCAGGAGTTGGCTGCCAACAGACAAAATTTAGCAGCTACCATGCAGGAATTGAATACTGTTCGTAATCAACTTATAGCAGCTTTGGGGATAGATGAAGAGGATCTTGAGGAAGATCTCGAAGAGGAGCCTATGGAAGGAGGATTTGATGCTATTGGAGCAGCAGTCGAGGCGGCACTCGAAGAAGAGCTCGAGCCAGAGGAAGAGGTCGAGCCATTCGAGGACGAGATTCAAGACGAGAGTGAGGATGAAGGATCGTGTGTCCTCATGGATCGCACGGAGGATTGATTTGTACTATCATAGTATTCTATATATTCGTATAATAACTTTTACTTTGTTGTAGTGAGACTTAAGAACCGTTGGCTTATGTTTGGATTATTATTATTATTAATCTACTACTTTACCTTATTCTCGCGTTCATATTCCATGTTACATTCTAGTTTACTTATACTGTGTGAACGATGGTATGTGGGACATATTATTGTTTTCTCATGGGTATACTGTAAATGTAGAATTGCGATGACGGGCAAAGAACATGGTAGAGGCAACATTAGCATGATGCAAGAGGAGCTGAGCACACTCATCAATGACAGGGTGGTTGCCGCCCTAGCAGCTTTTCAAGCTGGCCAACCTGCTCATCACCCTTCGACTTTTACCTACAAGTCATTCATGGATTGTAAGCCTCATAATTTCGGAGGACCTGAAGGAGCAGTCGGGCTACTTAGGTGGTTTGAAAAGCTGGAGTCATGCTTTGCTATGTGTAATTGCCTGCCAGCAGATAAGGTCAAATACGCCACCGCTACACTAGAGAATGCGGCCTTATCATGGTGGAACACTCAAGTGCAGATGCTAGGAGTAGACGTGGCAAATGCTACCCCGTGGGCGGATTTCAAGGAACTCATGAAGGAGGAGTATTGTCCTCAAGATGAGATTCAGAAGTTGGAGACAGAGTATCTCAACCTGAAGATGGTAGAGTCGGAGATTGAGAGTTATACTACCAGGTCGCATGAACTGGTGACAATGTGCCCTAATTACTCTACTCCGCTCTACAAACGGATTGAGTTGTATATCCAGGGATTGGTGCCCCAGATTAAGGGAATGGTCACTGCTGCTAACTTCAATAACATTCAGCAGGTGATTCGCTTGGCTCACCAGCTGACTGATCAGAAGGTGGAAGAGGGACTGCTACCCCCTCGTGGTGCTTCCTCTTCTGGTACCAATGACAACAAGCGGAAGTGGGAAAATGCATCTGGCAGACCCTCGGGTAATGGTAACCAGCAGCAGCAGAATAAGAAACATGACAATCACAGCAGCAGCAGCAACCGCAACCAATCACAGAGTGGTTATCAGGGACATCGTCCCAATGAAAAGTGCAACTACCACCACTCAGGGTCCTGTAACAGGATTAAGTGTGATCGTTGTGGTAAGATGGGTCATGTGCACAAGGACTGTAGGACCAATATCCCAAGAAACCGGCCAACACCACAACAAGGTCAGCAACAGAAGAATGGAAAGGGCTGTTTCCAGTGTGGGGATGAGGGTCACTTCAAGAAGGACTGCCCAAAGCTGAACGGGAATGGTAACAACCACAACGGGGGTAACAATAACAATAACAATAACAACGGTAGTGGTAAAAAGACGGGGAACCACAACAATGCTACCAACAACAACAACAACAATGGGGCTCGTGGAAGAGCATTTGTGATCGGTTCAGGCGAAGCTAGGAATGACAACAATGTCGTGACGGGTACGTGTTCCTTAAACGACAACCTTGCTTCTGTTCTATACGATACTGGTGCAGACTTTAGTTTTGTGTCAATGAAACTTAGCAAACATCTAGGGATGATTCCTACTCTTCTTGATACCCCTCATTCTATAGAATTGGCTTATGGGAAACCTGTTGAGGTAACCCACATCCATCGCAACTGTAAGCTCGAGCTAGAGGGGCAATTATTTGCCATTAATCTTTTGCCTATCACCCTAGGAAGCTTTGATCTCGTGGTTGGCATGGACTGGCTGTCCAAATAATGCGTCGAAATTCTCTGTCAGGAGAAGATTGTTCGTATTCCTCTCCCTAACAGAGAATTGCTAACTATACGGGGTGATCATGGTGGTGCCATGGTGGGCATCATCTCATTCCTGAAAGCCCAAAAGTGCATTCGAAAGGGTTATCCAACCATACTGGCTAACATTTCTGATACTCGAGCTGAAGTTGACGCGAAGATTGGGGATATCCCAATAGTCCGTGACTTCCCAGACGTATTCCCCGAAGAACTTCCTGGACTTCCACCTGTTCATCAAGTGGAGTTTAAAATAGATCTTGCACCTGGAGCGGCCCCGGTTGCACGTGCACCATACCGCCTAGCACCGGGCGAACTTCAAGAACTGTCTATCCAACTCCAAGAGCTATTGGATAGGGGTTTCATTAGACCTAGTTCTTCACCTTGGGGAGCCCCAGTTTTGTTTGTTAAGAAGAAGGATGGGAGCTTCCGTATGTGTATTGACTATCGAGAGTTAAACAAGGTGACGGTTAAGAACCGCTACCCTTTGCCTCGTATCGATGACTTGTTCGACCAACTTCAGGGGTCAAGTTTAGCCAAGATTGACTTGAGGTCAGGGTATCATCAACTGAGAGTCCGAGAGGAGGATGTGGCGAAGACAGCCTTCCGAACTCATTATGGACATTGAGTTTTTGGTGATGCCATTTGGGCTAACCAATGCACCGGCTGTGTTCATGGATCTTATGAACCGCGTGTGTAAGCCTTATTTGGAAAAATTCGTCATAGTGTTCATAGATGACATCTTGATCTATTCCAAGAGCAGGGAAGAGCCTCAACAACACCTGCAGCTGATATTGGAACTCCTGAGAAATGAGCAACTGTATGCGAAATTCTCTAAATGTAACTTCTGTATTCAAGAGGTCCAATTTCTAGGACATGTGGTCAACAAGGCAGGAATACATGTCGATCCCGCCAAGATTGATGCTATTAAGCAGTGGAAGGCTCCTAAGACTCCTACAGAGGTGCGCCAATTCCTTGGTCTTGCGGGATATTATCGCAGATTCATTGAGGGATTCTCTAAGATCGCTCAACCCCTCACTGCTTTGACGCAGAAGGGTATTACTTACAAGTGGGGAGATGCCCAAGAATATGCTTTTCAATTGTTAAAGGCAAAGCTTTGCAGTGCACCAATCCTATCGTTACCGGAGGGTACAGACGACTTTGTGGTGTACTGTTATGCGTCTATCCAAGGGTTAGGGTGTGTGCTGATGCAGCGTGATAAGGTGATCGCGTATGCTTCGCGTCAATTGAAAGTACATGAGAAAAATTACACCACCCATGACTTGGAACTAGGAGCAGTAGTTTTTGCTCTGAAGATTTGGAGGCATTACCTCTATGGGACGAAGTGTACGATCTTCACAGATCATAAGAGCCTCCAACACATATTAGATCAGAAGGAGTTGAACATGTGACATCGTCGATGGGTCGAGCTTCTAAACGATTAAGACTGTGCCATCAAATACCATCCAGGGAAAGCTAATGTAGTAGCGGATGCCCTTAGTCGTAAGGAAACGAAGCCTAAGCGAATGCGAGCTTTAAAACTCACTATTCATTCTGATCTTCCTGGTAAGATACGTGAAGCCCAGGGCGAGGCATTGAAAGAAGAGAACGTTGGGCTCAAGACACTGCATGGTGCTGATAAGAACTTGGAGCTGAGGACAGATGGTCTTCAGTACTTCATGACTCGAGTCTGGATTCCACGTTTTGGAGATCTTAGGCAACTGGTGCTTGACGAGGCTCACACCTCTCATTACTCGGTACATCCTGGTTCGGATAAAATGTACCAAGATCTCAAGACCCTTTATTGGTGGCCAAACATGAAAGCTGAGATAGCCACTTATGTCAGTAAGTGCTTGACTTGTGCAAAGGTTAAGATTGAATATCAAAAACCTTCAGGCTTACTCCAACAACCAGAGATCCCTACGTGGAAATGGGATGGGATTTCCATGGACTTTATCACAAAGCTCCCTAGAACGCCAAGTGGGCATAACATGATTTGGGTTATCGTCGATCGCTTAACCAAATCAACACACTTTCTGGCAATAAAGGAAACTGACATGCTAGAGAGACTGGCCAACCTCTATCTCAAGGAGATCGTCTCTAGGCATGGGGTGCCTACCTCCATTATATCTGATCACGACTCGCGATTTACTTCTCTTTTTTGGACTACTCTCCAAGATGCATTGGGAACTCGCTTAGATATGAGCACAGCCTATCACCCAGAAACGGATGGACAAAGTGAGCGTACCATCCAAACATTGGAAGATCTGCTACGAGCGTGCGTGGTGGACTTTGGCAACAGTTGGGATAAGTACTTGCCTCTAATCGAATTCTCGTATAACAACAGTTACCACACTTCTATTCAGTGTGAGCCTTTTGAGGCACTATATGGACGCAAGTGTAGGTCTCCCATCTGCTGGAACGAAGTTGGGGATAGTCAATTGACAGGTCCAGAACTCGTGAACGAAACTTCTGAAAAGATAGTGCAAATCAGAAACCGGATAGCTGTTGCTCGTGATCGACAGAAAATTTACGCTGATAAGCGTAGGAAACCCTTGGAGTTCTAGGTTGGAGACAAGGTACTGCTAAAGGTATAGCCTTGGAAGGGTGTGATACGCTTTGGAAAACGGGGAAAGTTGAACCCGCGATACGTTGGACCATTCGAGATCGTCGAAAGGATTGGTCCGGTAGCGTACAGGTTGAACCTGCCTGATGAACTCAGTGGGGTGCACAATGTATTCCACGTCTCCAATCTAAATAAATGTCTCTCTGATACGACACTGGTGGTGCCACTGGAAGAGATCCAGGTGGACGACCAGCTACGGTTCGTGGAGGAACCGGTGGAGATTCTTGAGCAAGGCGTCAGGAAACTCAGACAGAGTACCATACCTATTGTTAAGGTGCGATGGAATTCCCGGTTAGGACCGGAATACACGTGGGAACGCAGGGATCATACGAGGCTCAAATACCCATATCTTTTTACGGAACCTGAACCAGTGCATAGATTTAACGCTAAACATAAAGCAACTCTTTCAAAATGAATTTCGAGACGAAATTCCTTTCAACTTGGGGATGATGTGACATCCGGGAACCAAGCACACACTTTTCTAGCTAGCTTTACTGTTTACTTGCCGAATTTCGAGACGAAATTCTTTTCAACCTGGGGATGATGTGATACCCCGCAATTTCAGGTTCTTACTATAACTAACTCTAGTTACTTGCACTTAGATTCCTTGCATTCTACTTAGCTAAGGTTAGCTAGGTAAGTCGCACGTACACACACGAGATGTATATGTACCTATGGGTTATCATTTAATGAACGTATGATATCTATGAAATAAAATACATGTTAACGTCGTCATCAAGAGGCATAGAACTTAACTAACCCTTACCCTTGTGAAACCGGGTGATATTCCTATATCAACGGGATACTAGAGACTATTTAATGGACACAATGTGCAATCTCAACCTCATTAACATATGTATAGGCTAATTTACTCACCAAACATGATAAGACTTGGAACATAATAAAGGTTTTATCATGGGGCTTCACAAAACATACTCACATATGAATATATATACACACGCATGCATATATGCAAGTGTGTAATACTTACACCAAAAAGTTATACAAGTAAACTTGCATACAAGTCCATTCAGCCCTCTTTTGGTTATGCATGCTTTACACCTACTCTAGTGCATCATAGTTGTCTCATTTTACTCTTACACTAAAATAGGCATAACTAACTCCACAACACCACTCCCTACAAAACTAACCTTACCCTATCTAGGATAACTAACAACAAACATGCCCCTTTTTCTTACAACTTTCGGCCAAGGTGACAAGACAAGAAAACATTGGATTTTACTCAAATTAAGCACCTATACCTACTAGCAACTATCCCCAAGGTGTGATCACCTACCTTAAATCGTGTGAGATTGCTTCCTTATCCTTTAGTCGGCCGAACTCACACAACACAAGACCACAAGTCACTTTCACACTCATGACAACTTCTTACACTAATGAGGCAAGTCACGTATGGATGCCAACATACATAGAGTCAACTCTTTCCTATGAAAGACACTAGGAGACAATCGGCCCCCTTGGAACCCCATGATTTCAAGGAAGAACAAGACAAAGACATCAAAATCCTTTGAAGTGTCACTATCTACATCAAATTCCTAAACTAGCACAAACATGGAATCCTATCCTAATACCTCTAGGTTCTTACAAGAAGCCACTTACCATAATTAACATCCTAAAGCTTCAAACCAATCGGCCACCTATGGGAATGCATGAGCCGATGCCACCTAGAAGTTTATATGGAATTGGAAACTAACCTCTAACTAGCTCTTGCAACCCTATGACAAGTCTCCTCTCCAATCGGCCTATATAAGGACCCATGGATTACTCTCAAACTTACACCAACACAAACACTTTTGCTCTCTCTCTCTCTTAATCACCTACGGCCAAGAGGCCACACCCAAGAAGCCAAGGCTCGAGTAAGGGAAGCATCAAGACAATCCAACTTCACTTTGATCCACTTGGTAAGTTATCTAACCATTATATTCTTTCTTGGTTTAAAACCTTTCGGCCCTTGTGAACCCGATCTAAACCTTGCTCTAATCGGCTACCATAATTATCACAACTATCTACTTCTTAAACACTATAAAACAAGTACATTTATACTAAGATCACATAGATTATCATGTTTATAAATCGGCTACCATCTAATAACATGTGTCAACAAGGCTAGAACATGTGTAAATCTCAACTTAGGTGTATTAATGCCCTAAACACATGTTAAGATAACTAGCTTTGTCACAAGTACGAAACCAAGGTTCACATAACACAATAACCAAGTCCACAAGTGTCGGGTAGACAAATTGTATGATAAACGACTAGAACTTGTGATTTACCATGCTTTTAATAAATCATAGGGCAAGTACTGTCCGAACAATAGTAACTACGTAATTCAGCTTCACTAGACACGAGCATCTTTATCAGGTGAGTTTCACTACTCTTTTCTCAAAAGCATACGCCTCGGAATGAGACACTTTCTAAACTTTTTCATAGTCCGGTTTGGGACTACTTTACACATCCCGGGTTTGGGGTGCTATGATTCACGGGGTGAATCTGCTTTCACTAATTCATGCTTTATGTCCTTGATTAACTAAACCAACTCTATCATTGAAGTCCTTCTAAATACCGAATGAGTTGCCGGATGGCAAGCGGGTTACTAGTTGATAGCGCTATTAGGTTTCACAAACCTCACATCGTGCTTGGAGCATGGGTGTGAACTATAACTTAACAATTATTATCATTGTTGATAAACAATGATGCAAGGCACTTTGCTCACTATTGTGGGATCTCGTAGTTTAGCAGTTTGGTATTATTGGTGTTAGTTATCATGAGTGGGTTAGCTACCCCTGGCATGTGAATTAGCTGATTACATGTTTTACGTCGTCTGGGAGACCTACGCCTTTAGTTTACTTTGTGAACTCACCAACTTTATGTTGACACACGAAAAACATGCTTTTGCAGGTCACTAGTTTCGGAGCACGAGTAGGGCATGCATCATATAGCGTCATTGGGATATGATCACATAACTATTTTTGAATGTTTAATTATCTACTACGGTCGTGGGTGCATTGTTGTGCGCAGAATACTTGTTTAACGATTTTCTTTAATTTCGCTTCCGCAACTATTTGAATGTTTGGTTATCTATAAAATTTGTTTTTGCAATAACGAACTAAATGGTTTGGGCATTTAGAGTCGTTCGTATGACTTATGGCTATGGGATCCTGGTATGTCACACGCCTCGCGTTATAAACCCCGCAGTGGAAATTGAGGGTGTGACAAGATTTTTCAAAGAAGTTTTAAACTTAAAATGTTTTCGGGGCCTAAAATTGGGTTTTAAAATTTAAGAATATGCTTCCCGAATTTTAAAACCATATTCTGAGAAACAGTTTAAAAATTGAAAAACGCAACCTCCACCCTTAAAACCGCCATTTTCCGTCATTTTTCTATTTCAAGCTCTCGTCTTCACTCTAAGGTATGTATAAAACTTTCCTAAACAACTTTCTTTTTCTTTTTTCGGTTGCTTTACATGCACGCGAGTTGCATGTTTGGGACATGTTTAATCTATGATTAGACATGTTCCACCTCGCTAGTATTTCGGCACTAGTATTCTATCCCTACTTTTAGTATTTTATCTATCTAGTTTACTTTTACTTTAGTTTTTAGTACAGGTTGAGGAGAGCTTGCTAGGATAAGGCAAAATTTTGGGTAAACTTGCAAGGCGGCTGTGGGTATCGACCACACGCCAGTGGATTCACAACTATCAGGGGAGTATTAGTTTCTCTTGCCTCTTTTTCCATTTCTATACTTCAAATTTTTGTAAAATTTTATGTGTGGGGTGAAACATTATTGCTGCTTATTTTATTACTTCTAGCGGGTTATTTTATTATTGTTTATGGGCCATCTGGTACCCTCTTAGCCGCTTGATACCCGTAGCGCCACTCAAAGTCATTTGAGGCAAATTAGTAAAGTCTATTAGATTTATCCGAGTGGACGCTATTAGGCATCTCGCCGAACGGTTCACACCAAAGGATAGTCGAAATATGACAAATTTTTAAAATCCAAAAGTCCACTTAATATATATATATATAAAGAAAAATAGGTTGCATGACAAGTAGAAAATACCCCGAAAATTATGCTCAAAATCTATACCTTATCCTACCTGCTTGTCCGTAAGAGTTTCTTGAGCCTTATCGAGCACCACACCTATATATATATATCTATACTATATTAATAATCATATAAGAAGGGCAGAAATGGTCATTTGCCACTTTTAATTTAAGAGATGTACAAGCCTTAAAAGCATGTACAAGCCCTTAATGCAAAGAAGAAAAAAAAACACGGTACATTTTGATTTAGGGTTTTCTCAATGACAAAACATACTCATTTATCCGCCCCCATCTCCAGTGCAGTCCAGGCGATTCAAGATCCTAGGGTTTTCTCCAAGCCGGTTCAAGATCTAGGGTTTCTCAATGACACCAGATCGATGAATCTCTCTCAATCCAACACCAGATTCACTGGGTTTAACCTCTTGGTATCATTTTTCCTTAACCATATATCTCTCTCTCTCTCTCTCTCTCTGATATCAATATTTCTCTTTGAACTCAAAGACAAAGAAGATGGTGTCACCTGAATTCGATGAAGAAACCGTTAAGAAAATCATTAGACATGTATTCTATTCATCTCTCTCTCTCTTATAAGTTCTACTTCAGTGATAGTAACCTCCCAAGAGACAACTTTCTCAGGAATACCATTTTTGAGAGTGAAGATGGTAATATCCTTCGATTAATATTCATTTTTATAATAATAAAGCGTATATTTCATTCATGTAAGAGTGTTTTGTTTTATTCTTAACTGAAAGTACAGTGGTAAGCTTGGCTTTGATTTGTTCTTTTTCTCGGATGAGAGGTCATCTCGGATTAGGGATATAAAGGTTGAAGATGTTTCTAATGAGACAATGGAAGTTGTTGCTGATATTTTGAAGACCAAATCAACTACTCTTAGAACAGGGGTGAGAACCAGAATGGATACAACTGGAGCAAGAACTAGGGCTTGTAGTTGCAGGTACCCGACTTTGTGTTTTACGGTTTGATTTTTGACATTTGTGAGGGTTATTTCTGTGGTTTTGTTTTATCAAAAGTGATTATGTTCGAATATGTGTTTATGGTTTTCGTAATTGAATCTTTTTATGGTTTATTGGCTTGTTTGTTCTTAATTAGGGCTGGAAAGGGTCTTTGAGGATGTGGTGTTGTATTATTTATTGAATACTAATCATCATACTTGCTAAACTGTAATGAACAAGATATTAGATGCAAGTGTAATTAAATTTGTACGCTAACATATACGTATGGGTTCAATGATTTGGGTCAGAGCTTTCAAGTTTATATCTGGCGCTGACATGGTTACTGCCGGGGAGATAACATTGACATGGTGCCTCGTCTTAGACTATCTGGTTTTGAGGAAGTGTCGAACCCAACCGTCAAGAAAACCAAGTCGAGTTTGGTCAACCGGGCTGCATACACCCACTGAGTTGTCGTCCGAATCAACGAAGTGGTAAGTCTTTTATGTATAGATATTAAGTGTGCTTTGTGTATGTTCTGAAGAGGAAAGTAAACTTGTTGAATCTGAACATTCTAATAAGGAAAATGATTTTGATTATCTGCTAACTTGTAACCTGGGTCTTAGATGCAACATTGTAAAGGGAAAATTCATTTAACTGGTCCATATGTTCAGTGAACTCTAGAACATTAACTTCTTGAGTTCCTGGTGAAGGGGATATTTAATGACATAAATGAGCTTACACCCCTCTGCTGCTACACATATATATGGTGAAGTAAAATATGGTTTGAAAATCCTATTTTTTATGAATTTTTATAATTTTTTTTGGATAAACCAGTTATTTATAAGGGGGGGGGGGGGTTAAAGGTTATGGATAATTAGTGTATTGAGTTAGCTTAGTAACTTATTTTATTTATATTTATTGCAAAATTAATTGCTTTGAATAATCACGTTTTACTTACATTAACTCAGGATTATCTCATTGCTGTAGTGAACATAGACAAGAGCATTAAGAACCATATTGATGGTGTTAATGTGACATAGTGACATTTTATCGGCCATTGTTGCGTCGGTTTCTGCTTGAGGTTGGTTATTGTGTTATGAAGTTATGTGATATAGTGACATTTTATCTTAGAAATGTTTGTTGCTGTTTGTTTGTTTACATAACAGGTTAACATGTTGGTGAAGCAAACTGCAATGCCGGAGACACTGCAAAAAGATGCTTGTAAGGAGGTTTTACGGTTCCAGTTTCTTTTTCCTTTTCGTGTAAAATAGGCCCATAATGCGAATACATTAATTCAGTAATTTAAGATCAATAACATCATTTAATCAATTTTGATCACAGAATTGCAGGAGGGGTGTGGAGAAGAGGCAGCAACAAACCCACAGTAGTATGCTTTTGTCTAATTCAAAAGGTCGTGTTTGTTGACACATCAAAATGGAGATAAGTCCAGTTAAAAAACCACATCTCTGCAGAAAAGACTTGAGAGACCAAACACATCAAAAGGTCTTGTTTGTGACATAGGCTATAAATAAAGTGGGTGGAAGATAGATATACCGCGTGGGTTGCCAGAGAAGTTATAGTTCAGTTTCAGGTTGGTTGAATTAATGTTTGTTTTTTACTGCATCTTATTATATGACTCTAATTGCATAATAATGTGTCTTTTTTTTTTCCCTAATTTGTTTTTTCAATCAAGGGTTTTAAGGTTAGATCCGATGGCGGTTGGAGTTGCATATCTGGTTCCGATCAGATTAATATGTGCTGCTGGCTAAGAGGTTCAGAAGGTACAAAACAAACAACAACAACAAACATTTCTAAGATAAAATGTCACTATATCACATAACTTCATAACACAATAACCAACCTCAAGCAGAAACCGACGAAACAATGGCCGATAAAATGTCACTATGTCACATTAACACCATCAATATGGTTCTTAATGCTCTCGTCTAAGTTCACTACAGCAATGAGATAATCCTGAGTTAATGTAAGTAAAACGTGTGATTATTCAAAGCAATTAATTTTGCAATAAATATAAATAAAATAAGTTACTAAGCTAACTCAATACACTAATTATCCATAGCCTTTAACCCCCCCCCCCCCCTTGTAAATAACTGGTTTATCCAAAAAAAAATTATAAAAAAGATAGGATTTTCAAACCATATTTTACTTCACCATATATAAGTGTAGCAGCAAGGGGTGTAAGCTCATTTATGTCATTAAATATCCCCTCCACCAGGAACTCAAGAAGTTAATGTTCAAGAGTTCACTGAACATATGGACCAGTTAAATGAATTTTCCTTTTACAATGTTGCATCTAAGCCCCAGGTTACAAGTTAGCAGATAATCAAAATCATTTTCACTATTAGAATGTTCAGATTCAACAAGTTTACTTTCCTCTTCAGAACATACCCAAAGCACACTTAATATCTATACATAAAAGACTTACCACTTCGTTGATTCGGACGACAACTCAGTGGGTGTATGCAGCCCGGTTGACCAGACTCGACTTGGTTTTCTCGACGGTTTGGTTCGACACTTTACAGCCATTATTATACGTAACTGATTACTATAATCACATTCATTATTTATGTAAACGATTTTTTCAAATCAGAATTTGAATTCTAGAACACCAGATGATCACAGACATTACGATTCAATCAAATTACGATACAATCTCAATTCTGTAATACCCCAACCGATGGCGGAAACATCGAGGTGTCACGTAGTGACGATTGTTCAATAGCTCATGAACTAAAATTGTAAATATTGATACATTGATTTAATAGTTTAATTACATTGAATGAAATTATAATATACAAAATTCTAAAGTGGTAACTAAAACTGAAATACAATAATCCAACATCTAAGTAAAATTCCAAAAGCTTAAAAGTCATCTCATAAGAACTTGAAACATGTACGAAAATAATTTGGTCAATACAAAAATTTATTGGTGAGCATACCCTGTTTGAATACATTTAGAAAAGTGTTCGCAATATATGTGCTATGATAATGTAATATGTAAAAGGGTCAAAATCAAGCCTCACATCGTTCAATAATCATTCACACATCGTTCAAGAAAAACCATAACAATGACCAAGGACTTAATTCGTTCACGTAAGTAACCAAGGGAAATAATTCGTAGTACTACTCATTGTTAGGTGCGGCCCAAAGGTTAATGACTTTGACAAATCGTTCATACAATTCACACAAAACATATCAAAGAGCACATTGCTTTGTAAATAATATACGTAAGTTTAATAATAACGGTACATGAATAACCCCAAAATAGTAAACAGTAAAAAGGGGAAAGATATACTCACAGTTTCGCTAAGTATAAACTCCACAAAAGTTCGTCGTAAAGGATTTAGAATTCCAAAGAACTCAACCTATATATGATAGAATACTAATGAGGAAAATAACTTAAAAGTCTAAGGCAACCAAAATCTAAGGCATTAGGGTTTATTAGACTTGTGTAGGGAAGATGAAGTTTTTAATAATAACAATAGTTTTGAAATAAATATATCACGATTAATTAAATAAGCAACTAAAACACTTATGTATCCCACACTTAGAAACATTTTCTATTTTATAGAAAAATATCCACGAAATAGATTTTATGAGTTATATTTAATTAAACAATTTATTATATCTAATTTAAATATAAGTAGAATAAATAATACGAGATATGATCAAAAAATAATATTTTTATGTAAAATAATTATTTTCTGGTGTGAACTACTGAAAATAATATTTTCATAATTTATCTCCATTTATTTGTATTTAAAACATATTTAATGAGTTTAAATAGTGTTTTAATGATTAAAAATAGTAAAAATAATAAAAATAATCATTTTCTGTGAAATTAAATCTTATTTCAGTCTATTATACATATAAATAAATCTCCAGAAAATTTGAGGTTAAAATCATTTAAAATGAAATTTCAATAAATTATCTATGATTAAAACAATTTAAATCAAGAAAAATAGGAAAATAATATATTTTCTGAAAAATAAAAATATGATAATTTTCTTTAGGGTGTCAAGATGTTTCCCCTAAATTTTCATAATTTTTGGAGTAAAAATGAATTTTCTAGGGATATTATAAGATTATAGCTAATATATATATATATATATATATATATATATATATATATATATATTTATTAATAAAATGAATAAATATGAAAAATAACCCAACAAAGCTAAAAAAGGGCAAAAATTCGTGACCCTTGAGGGGTTCGAACCTGAGCCTCTTGGTTTCCAACACAAACACCCAACCAGTAGACCAACCCACAACTTTGTATTAAGTTTCCAACAAAAATTTAGTTAAACATCTCCTACACTTCATCTTCTTCCCCAAACCATAAACCCTAACCCTAGATTTCTATAACCCGCAATTCGTAAGGATTAGACCCCGAATTCATAGGGCTTTCAAAGAACATGATTAGAGATATGAAATGGCATCAAAAACATGAACTCACAATGTATAAATCGTTCGAAAATAAAGCTTCAAACTCGCGTCTATTATCCACGAATTGGAGCCTTTCTAGACGTTTTTATTTGGGGTTTTTTAGTGGGTTTTGAAGATAATGAGTGCAGAAACCTAATTCTATGTTTCGTTTATATTATGGACTTGAAAAATTGGCGTTTTGCAAGGTTTAAAGAATCCGGTCGGTTACCCATTCGTTTCAGTTTCAATTGGACTTCTAAACGCGTTATAGGACCGTATTAATGAGGGAAAACAACGGTTTTAGGTGAAGAAACGTATACCTATAATTAATTGTGAGTGAAAACGCCTAAGATGCCCAATTAAATCTCGCCGGAGCTACCTCCGGCCGCCGGAAAAATCGTGGCCGACCAAAGGCCATAACAGCTTTTCTTTTTTTTTTAAAGGTTTGAGAATTGTCACCTTTAGTCCCTCTAGTTTAACTAGGTTAGTTTATAAGGTTTTTTTTTTGGTTAACTTTTTCTTTGTAAAACTTAACCATGCTAACTAAACCAAAACCAAACTTTTTATAAATTATTTTTTTTATCTTAACTTATCAAATAACTAATTAAATTTGTATTTCGTAAGTTTCGACAAAAAAAATTTCACACCTTCAGAAAGCGTTTAAATTTTTGATTTAAAAGTAACTCACGTTTTAATACATTCGAAAACGTTGAAAAGTATAGGCACTAAATTTGAAAATTGATTAAAAATGGAGGTGACAGTTGTCACAGTCTCCCCTACTTTAGAAAATTTCGTCTCAAAATTTCTTTTCAAAAGACGTTGTAAAAAGGTAAGTAGGTTTTAAAAATTGTATCAGCCATGATTTGATAAAATTTAAAGTAGTTGTTTAGCACCCAAAAGTAAAAGTTTCAAATTCTTTTGACAGTTAACCCAAAGTTAGAAAGTTGAGAGTTTAAATGAGTAAGGTTTGGGAATGTGTAACGGGTGAGAGGCAGAGAGGTACTAATGAAGCAGTCTCCCCTACTTTAGAAAGGTTTCTGACCGAACGTTATTAGGGACATGCAACAGGATTTCGACTAACGGAGAGTGTAAGAGTATACAAAGTTTAAGGTTTTCTGCAGAGGTGGTCATCAAGGAAGGCTCCAACAAAACTAATTGAAGCTTATGTAAAATGTTCTTATCAAAAATGGTAGCTATTAGTCAACGATCTAATGAAGAGGTAATTATAAAGTAATAGGTAGGTTCTTGGTCAGACTCCTAGTCCGTTCCCACAGTATCGTTTATGCTTATATATAGGGTGTACCGCAGCTAACCCACCACACTCCCGATACTTTGGACTCGTACTGATTGTCTACCAACAGCCTAAATAGAATCACACACCACCCTCATGTACCTGTAAACCCATGATTGCGTTCCGGACCGAAATCACCGATTTACCTTACACTAGGGTGTTATGCTTTTCCATAACACTGACATAAATAATACCAGAAACAAATGCGTGCAACCAATATGTAATAACCAATGTAAATAAATAATGCTCAATCATGACATGATTAGAGGTCCTTCCCTTTCGGGTTTTCCCTTTAACCGTAATGTGAATAACATGTAAATATAAGACATGGTTAGAGGTTCTTCCCTTTCGGGTTCACCATTAACCAGTAACTTCTGTTCACATCGTTGGCTTTAAACACTCATATTGATAATTCTGAGGTTTACACCGTTCCCCTCGGATTAAAGAAATACTCTAACCCGAGTCGTACGTGGGCACTGGCTTAGATCTCATACGAAATTATCAACAAGTATGTTCATTGGCCATGATGATGAACAAAATAATGTAAAGTATAATAGGGTTTTGCTCAAAACAGAAAAAATATGCATACCAAATATGCGTCAAGTATATAACATAAAATTTCGATTGAAAGAATAGTATAATATAAATCAAGTAAATCGCACAATTTTTCACAAAACGAAAGTAAACGAGCTCAAAACCAGTGTTGTAAGAATGACTACTAATAATTAGTGCGAGAATAATTGCAAATAACGCGTGAGAATAACCACCAATAAAATAATAATACGAGAATAAACATAAATAAGATAATACGCGAATATAATAAAATAAGATGATGTAAGAATAAGATAATGATATTTACTGCAATTGTGAATGGACGGAACATACGTATAGTCTACTGGTCATGTGCGTTTTAAATATATGCACTATATGTTAAAAGTCAATTAGCAACATTCCGATAAGGATATGTCCAATGTTTAGACCAAAAGTTTTGCGACTGAAAGAGTGTAAGTGTAAAAGATAAATTTTCGTTTATAAAACAAAACGTAGTTTTACTCGAACTTTGTGATATAGTTGAAAGAATAGTAGTAATGCATGAGAAAAACTTTTTAGATTTAAAACAGCTTCACATGAAAAGACTTCGTAAGTACACACTTTCATGTGTTTACAAGAAGTCGAGTTGAAAATTGTCATAAAGCATATTATCAGTTGCAAGTTTCTTTTCTCGAAAACCAAATAAATCAAATGTGTTTTCAAAAGACCAAGATTTAGAAATGACATGGATGATAAAAGTCAATGCGATAATAGTATAAAAGTCACAAGGCATAAATGAAATTAGTGTAAGTTTTAATGCGATAATATAGCGGATAAATGTTTTAATAATGATGATGGAAAATTTAAAAGCGAATGATCAATGAGTATAAAACATCAAGAGATAGAACTTAAAATCCAAATGTTAAATAAAACTTAAGAGTCAATAATGGAAAACGGAAAAAAATGCACAAATAGCGATAGCTATTAATAGGGAAAAAGTCAAAAGAGATAATAACTTCATTATAGAAAAGTTTCAAACAAGAAATGAAAAATATACCAATAATGAAATGTGATTCTGAAAATATTTCTAATGAAACTGGTGACTAGCCAAAGAAATTGAAATATTATTAGTGACTTGTGGGGAGTGTACTTAAACCTATGAGTAAATGGTCATCCTTCCCGATTGCACATACCCCGTCACTGGTAAATTTCAAAACCTTTAGCGAGACTTTAAAACGAGATGTAGAAACAGATCCTTGAGATGTGGATTTCACTCCTAACTCAAAGATGTATTTCAAAATTGAAAACAATTGAGGAATTAAACCAATCACTAAGTTAAGGATATCACTCCCAGCTTAGTGGTTAAGTTTCTTTATGAAGGAAATACTCTTTGAGGTGTGGATGTCACTCCTATCTCAAAGATATACTCCTAAGATAAATAACATATAGAGGAGTGAAACTAATCACCAAGGTATGGATACCACTCCTAACTTGGTGATATCGTTTCGTTTGTGGAATACGAGTGTCTTCTACTCCAAGCAAAATACCAAAAGAATAACGAGAAAGAATCATAGCGAAAATATCTTTAAAGAAAATATAAGAAATAAGAGAAATATACACGAGAGGACTCGTGAAAGTAAACTTAGTTATAGACTAGGCTAAAAGGCATTCTAATAACCTAATTCCCTATAACCTGGCTCTGATACCAATCTGTAACACCCCAACCGATGGCGGAAACATCGAGGTGTCACGTAGTGACGATTGTTCAATAGCTCATGGACTAAAAGTGTAAATATTGATACATTGATTTAATAGTTTAATTACATTGAATGAAATTATAAGATACAAAATTCTAAAGTGGCAACTAAAACTGAAATACAATAATCCAACATCTAAGTAAAATTCCAAAAGCTTAAAAGTCATCTCATAAGAACCTGAAACATGTACGCAATATATGTGCTATGATAATGTAATATGTAAAAGGGTCAAAATCAAGCCTCACATCGTTCAATAACCGTTCACACATCGTTCAAGAAAAACCATAACAATGACCAAGGACTTAACTCGTTCACGTAAGTAACCAAGGGAAATAATTCGTAGTACTACTCATTGTTAGGTGCGGCCCAAAGGTTAATGACTTTGACAAATCGTTCATACAATTCACACAAAACATATCAAAGAGCACATTGCTTTGTAAATAATATACGTAAGTTTAATAATAATGGTACATGAATCACCCCAAAATAGTAAACAGTAAAAAGAGGAAAGATATACTCACAGTTTCGCTAAGTATAAACTCCACAAAAGTTCGTCGTAAAGGATTTAGAATTCCGAAGAACTCAACCAATATATGATAGAATACTAATGAGGAAAATAACTTAAAAGTCTAAGGCAACCAAAATCTAAGGCATTAGGGTTTACTAGACTTGTGTAGGGAAGATGAAGTTTTTAATAATAACAATAGTTTTGAAATAAATATATCACGATTAATTAAATAAGCAACTAAAACACTTATGTATCCCACACTTAGAAACATTTTCTATTTTATAGAAAAATATCCACGAAATAGATTTTATGAGTTATATTTAATTAAACAATTTATTATATCTAATTTAAATATAACTAGAATAAATAATACGAGATATGATCGAAAAATGATATTTTTATGTAAAATAATTATTTTCTGGTGTGAACTACTGAAAATAATATTTCCATAATTTATCTCCATTTATTTGTATTTAAAACATATTTAATGAGTTTAAATAGTGCTTTAATGATTAAAAATAGTAAAAATAATAAAAATAATCATTTTCTGAGAAATTAATTCTTATTTCAGTCTATTATACATATAAATAAATCTCCAGAAAATTTGAGGTTAAAATCATTTAAAATGAAATTTTAATAAATTATCTATGATTAAAACAATTTAAATCAAGAAAAATAGGAAAATAATATATTTTCTGAAAAATAAAAATATGATAATTTTCTTTAGGGTGTCAAGATGTTTCCCCTAAATTTTCATAATTTTTGGAGTAAAAATGAATTTTCTAGGGATATTATAAGATTATAGCTAATATATATTTATTAATAAAATGAATAAATATGAAAAATAACCCAACAAAGCTAAAAAAAAGGGCAAAAATTCGTGACCCTTGAGGGGTTCGAACCTGAGCCTCTTGGTTTCCAACACAAACACCCAACCAGTAGACCAACCCACAACTTTGTATTAAGTTTCCAACAAAAATTTAGTTAAACATCTCCTACACTTCATCTTCTTCCCCAAACCATAAACCCTAACCCTAGATTTCTATAACCCTCAATTCGTAAGGATTAAACCCCGAATTCATAGGGCTTTCACAGAACATGATTAGAGATATGAAATGGCATCAAAAACATGAACTCACAATGTATGAATCGTTCGAAAATAAAGCTTCAAACTCGCGTCTATTATCCACGAATTGGTGCCTTTCTAGACGTTTTTATTTGGGGTTTTTTAGTGGGTTTTGAAGATAATGAGTGCAGAAACCTAATTCTATGTTTCGTTTATATAATGGACTTGAAAAATTGGCGTTTTGCAAGGTTTAAAGAATCCGGTCGGTTACCCATTCGTTTCACTTTCAATTGGACTTCTAAACGCGTTATAGGACCGTATTAATGAGGGAAAACAACGGTTTTAGGTGAAGAAACGTATACCTATAATTAATTGTGAGTGAAAAAGCCTAAGATGCCCAATTAAATCTCGCCGGAGCTACCTCCGGCCGCCGGAAAAATCGTGGCCGGCCAAAGGCCATAACAGCTTTTCTTTTTTTTTTTTTAAAGGTTTGAGAATTGTCACCTTTAGTCCCTCTAGTTTAACTAGGTTAGTTTATAAGGTTTTTTTTTGTTAACTTTTTCTTTGTAAAACTTAACCATGCTAACTAAACCAAAACCAAACTTTTTATAAATTATTTTTTTTTATCTTAACTTATCAAATAACTAATTAAATTTGTATTTCGTAAGTTTCGACAAAAAAAAATTCACACCTTCAGAAAGCGTTTAAAATTTTGATTTAAAAGTAACTCACGTTTTAATACATTCGAAAACGTTGAAAAGTATAGGGACTAAATTTGAAAATTGATTAAAAATGGAGGTGACGGTTGTCACAGTCTCCCCTACTTTAGAAAATTTCGTCTCGAAATTTCTTTTCAAAAGACGTTGTAAAAAGGTAAGTAGGTTTTAAAAATTGTATCAGCCATGATTTGATAAAATTTAAAGTAGTTGTTTAGCACCCAAAAGTAAAAGCTTCAAATTCTTTTGACAGTTAACCCAAAGTTAGAAAGTTGAGAGTTTAAATGAGTAAGGTTTGGGAATGTGTAACGGGTGAGAGGCAGAGAGGTACTAATGAAGCAGTCTCCCCTACTTTAGAAAGGCACAATTCGATCATCACAATTACAGTTAACTCGATTAATTCATCATGTTCGGTACGTATCTTCATAGTTAATTAAATCAGTTTTTAGTAGTTTTTTGTTTAATTTTTTATTTTGTTTATCAGATTTAAACTTGTTTGTTGACGAGCAGAGCGTTACTGCTGAGAATTCGAATCCTGTTCCTGATAATATTGCTTTTCATGGTATAGATCATCATGCTCTGTTTTTGACTCATTTTTGAATTTGTGTTTTAATGTTGATTTTTTTTGTTAACATGATGTTTTTATGTGTATTCAGACTTGATCGAAAACACTAACCAGGATATTGATATTCATAATTTGAACCTCATCAACGAATTCAGAATTCAAGGTATTTTAATTTTTTTTGGATATCATATTTCAATAAGTGCGCTTAAGTTATATATTAAGTGCGTTTAAAATGTATCTATTTATTTTTTATACTGATCCTATATAAGTGCGTTTAAAATAGATAATAAGTGCGTTTAAAATGTACCTATTTTGATATTGATCATATATGAGTGCGTTTAAGTTAATCACGAGTGCGTTTGAGTTTTCAAACTATCATTTTTACAAAGTGCGTTTGAAGTTTTATAAAGTGTGTTTGTTTTTGAAGGTGTTGCAACTGATGTTCCTGTTGACGACCAAGCTAGTAACACATATATTCCTGATGTACCTGATTCACACGAACCTGTAATCAACATGGAGTTTCCTAGTATTGAGCATGCATATGAGTTTTATGCCAAATATGCAAAGGCTGGTGGTTTTTCTATTCGAAAGGGTACGTCAGATGTGCGAAGAGGTGTTTTAAGACTTAGGTACTTTGTATGCTAAAAGGAGGGTTTTAAGCCATTCAAAGTAGGTGTAGAGACTTCTAATAAAGATGTTAGGTCAAGGAAAAGGCCGTATATCCGGGCTGGATGTCTGGCACATATAAAGCTAACTTATGGGAATGGAAAGACATTCAAGGTTTATGGCTTTGTGGAAGGTCATAATCATCCTTTTGTACATGAAAGTGACATTCATTTTCTAGCAGCTAATAGGAAGCTGACCCACACTCAAGAAGAGATGATATGTGAGTTGTCTTCATTGAACATGGGTCCTGTTAAAGCTTTTAACATTATGAAGACTAAATATGGAGGTTTTGAGAATGTTGGTGCAACTGCAACTGATTGTAAGAACTTTAAAGGTGGCTTAAACAGCTTTATGGGTGAGTATGATGCAGATATGATAGTGTCTAGGCTTAGGGATAAGAAGAAGTTCCTACTAGATTTTTCATTCGAGTATGCTGTGGATCAAAAGAATGCACTAACCGGTTTATTTTGGGATGATGCTTTATGCAAGAGGAATTATATGGAATTTGGAGATGTGATTTCGTTTGATGCAACATTTAACACTAACAAGTATGTTTTAAATTTTAATTTTTAAACTTGATGTCCAACTATTATATGTTTTTTAAATTATTTTTAATTTTTTTTGCACGTACAAGATGGTTTTTGCCATTTACCGGAATTGATAACCACTGTCGGAATGTCACACTTGGGGCAGGTTTGTGGTCACCAGAGACTAGTGAATCATACACATGGTTGTTACAATCGTATTCCAAATGTTTTGGAAAGCATCCCAAAGTGGTTGTAACTGATCAAGATCCTGCTATGAAAAATGCAATCCAATTGGTTTTTCAAAATAGCAGACACAGATTGTGTATGTGGCATATCATGAAGAAGGTTTCTGATAAGGTTAGTAACATGAGTGTGTTTGTTTTTAACATGAATGCGTTTTAAATAGTTTTAAATTGGTTTCAAATTAATGAATGCGTCCAAATTTATATGAGTGCATTTGTTTGTTTTATTGATTTTTTGATAAGTACGTTCAAATATTTTATAAGGTGCGTTTGTTTTCATGTTTTTTTTGTGTTTTTTTAGGTGGGTAGTGCATTATGCAGTGATGATGAGTTCAAAAGGAGAATTTGTGCAATTGTGTGGACAGACTCCATTAGTCCAGAAACTTTTGATTTCGAGTGGGGTGTACTTATTGTTGATTACAAACTAAGTGAGAACAATTGGTTGTCGGACATGTTTGACATGAGAATGATGTGGATCCCTGCTTGTTACCGGGATGAACCTATGTGTGGCTTACTGAGGACAACATCAAGATCCGAGAGTGAGAATCATTTTTGTTTGCCAAGTGGCAAATTCTCAGTTGCCTCTTGTTGAGTTTTTCAACCATTTTGAAACTTCCCTTGAAGCTCAGAGATTCAACCACAGGAAGAATCACCATGATTCAAGACATACAGTTCCTGATTTTTGGACTACAAACCCTATTGATGAAGAGGCATCTAAAATATTTACACGGACTATATTCTTTGATATTCAGGAAGAAATATATGCCACTTATGAAGGATTAATAAGTGTTCGTATGAAAAGGGCTGATGAAGAAGGTTTTTTAAAGGTTTATGTTGATAATCCACAAGCACATGTTCAAGGCTTTCTTGAGGTATTTTTTTGTTTTTTAATTATGAAGGTGTTTAAATCATTAACGAGTGCGTCCCAAAGACATTAGTATAGTTTTTGGTTTTTTAAATATTAATGCGTTTAAATTTATTCACTAGTGCGTCCAAACTAATCAGTATAGTTTTTTTTTTACCTTTTTACAGGTTCTTTTCAAGAAGGAAATTGTTGAGGGTGTTGAGGATGTTACTACATTATGTACCTGTAGGAGGTTCGAGCAGTATAGGCTGCTGTGTAGGCATATTTTTTTTGTATTAAGGTTGATGAAAGTTTATAGATTTCCGAAAAAATACATTCCGAGGAGGTGGACAAAAGATGTTGTTCCAAATGAAATCAAGAATTCATTTGAAACATGAGAGTTTGGTGATGACAAGACGAAAGAAGCTAGACGTATTGCACGGGAGATAGTTTTGGGAGGTGAATATCTTGCAAACTCTCTAATTGCAGATTTATCCGAGTTAACATTGGTTAATGATAAAATCAAAGAGATGGTTAAGAAGGTTGATGAGGGCAGGTTTAAGAGACCTAGTCATCAGAATAAGTATGATAGTTATTTTATTTTATTTTTTAAAATAACTTATTATAATTCTTTTCTTTTTTATATTATAACTAGGATGAAAAACTTGCGCTTCGCCGCGAGATATAAATTTTGTTAGCATGCGTTTACTATAAATCACCACCAGCTGGCTCTTAGAGTGTCTGAGTTCGTTGACAAAAAGCCGATATCCACCTAGGATCATTACATATAGCTGATGATCTATTCAAATAACTCGTAACCGTTGGTGGAAAAGACCGTAGGGATGTCCTAGAAACAAAACCAACACAGACGGTGTCGTCATCGAAAACCACCAACAAGGGTCGCATCGAAAGTATTGAAACCCCAAAAAGCTTCAACACATAAAAAGCTAAAGAAACCGATCATCGTTGTCGACGAAAAATCTTCAAACGGAAAGCCTCGTCACAATAGTCAGTCGACAGGAAAGGCAAAGACAGCCAGAAAAGTCCGCTGGTGACGATAGGGTTATACTTTCTGTCAAAGGAATTGAACGTTGGGGTTAAAAGGCAACATGTTATGGCCCATATCAGATTAGAAGGCAAGGAAAGTCCGTGATCAAAGTAGAAAAATCTCAAAATTCCATAACACAAACACATGTTCTAAATTGATATGTATAATAATAATGTTTTTCCTTTTATTCCCTTTTACATTTAGTTTTAATGCTTTCCATGTTCAAACGTTTTATCTTTTTATTTCCTTGTAGACCTTTAAGTTTTAACATTTCAATTCTATAGCATTCATATCTTATCCTCATCTTTAATCATATAATTTAAATAAAAATCACACATTCTAAATTCGTTTCTCAATTTTTAAAAGCCTCCTATATCTTATTTATTCCCAATACTCTAATCAATCAAATAAAAATACTTTAGATATAATTTTTTATATACTTTTTCTCTTTCTTCCACTCAAATCCAAGCATAATAAGTATAAATAAAAATGATATGAGAATAGTGAAACAAATTTGAGGGATTAGTTTGTTTTCTTTTAAAAATATGAGAATGAAATGTAGTGGTGTTTTCCATGCTTTTTTTTTCATTTTTCCTCAAATTTAAGAACAAGATCAAGTGGAAATAAAGGATGGAATGTGAATGCTCTTATACTAGTTAGACTAAGAGTGCTCACAATGGAGTCCTCGTTTCTTTGAATTCTTTCCTCATACCCAAAAGGATAATATGAGATTTTGTTCATTGGAATCCCAATGCCCATACACTATCTCTTAAATTTTAGGGGAAACTGAAGTAAATCCCGATATTTCCTCATATTGAGGGTTTACTATTCACCCCTATTTTTTTAGAGATCTGGTTTGAAGTTTTGGTATGGTGGTGAACCAGAATTTGAATTCAAATTTACACAGTCAAAATGAATTCAATGATGGAGTTCATGTAGAAGATCAACGATTCACACAGGGCCCACTAGTGTTTGACTTCTTTCCCGACGACGCTTATTCTTTTGTGTCAACTTTTTTGGTATGCGTGTTTAATATACATGACACTTTTTACTAATTTCTTTCATTAAGAAATGCATGTCTCTATATATTTTCCACCTCAACGTTTTTTTTTTGAACGGCAAATTTCTACTTCTTGTGGGATTTGAACCCATGATCTCCCCCTTAGGTGTTCCTAGAAGCTTTGCTTCTACCATTGGGCCACCAACCCCAATGGCTTCCACCTCAACGTTAACATTAAAAAAATGAGGGAACTTGACACATCATCAAGTGGTAATCTAAATCTATATATCTATAATCTATAACTTATAATAAAAGAATTGAACTTTGATGATGTGCCATTCAATGGAGGCCTCAACCCCTTTTTGAATGTGCCATGTGGCATCATGTAAGATTTTTTAATTTTTGAGTTTTTTAATAAATCTATATATATTATATAATTATTTTAGGGAAAGATAAGAATTTTAAAACATAATTAAATTTTCTCTTTAATGTTTCCTCCCATAACTTTTAAACGTTAATATCTTTTATATACGAGATTTTTTAAAGAAAAAAATTACACCAAATTAACGAGCGTTTTATTATCTTTCCAACGAGTACCATAGTGCTATATAAAAACGGAGAAAAAAACAACAACTATTTTTGTGGGGTTTTGTTTTCAAATATATTTTACTCTACTAATAAATCACAAACGATAAACATAAATCATGTAGGATTTTTTTAATTTTTGAGTTTTTTTAATAAATCTATATATATTATATAATTATTTTAGGAAAAGATAAGAATTTAAAAAAAAATTAAATTTTCTCTTTAATGTTTCCTCCCATAACTTTTAAACGTTAATATCTTTTATATACGAGATTTTTTAAAGAAAAAAATTACACCAAATTAACGAGCGTTTTATTATATTTCCAACGAATACCATAGTGCTATATAAAAAACGGAGAAAACAAATAACTATTTTTGTGGGGTTTTGTTTTCAAATATATTTTACTCTACTAATAAATCACAAACGATAAACATAACCTCATAGGCAGAGATTCTTTTTTTTTATATTTGAATATGATAACTTATGGCAGAAATTTGTTTAAAATAAATATTATTATTATTATTATTATTATTATTCATTAATCATGTATTGGCAAATCATTAATTATGTTGTCGTATTAGATATTTTATTATGTTATATTAGATATTTCAACCCCGGGACACTCCCGGGATAAAAGCTAGTATATATATAAAAAAAAGCATATATGCCCATTGAGAGTGTCACGTGGCTTAATAATTGAGTGTTTTTGGTGTTTTTGAGTATTTTTCTAAATTTATCTCTCTATCTCTTAATTCTCAATTACTAAAATTAAATTGAGTTATTTTAGGAAAAAAGAATTTAAAAACAAATTTAAATTTTTCTCTCTTATCTTCCTCCCATAATTTTTAAACATAAATATCTTTTATATTAGAGATTTTTTAAATAAAAAAATTACACCAAATTAACGAGCGTTTTATTATCTTTCCAATGAGTACCATAGTGCTATATAAAAAAGAAAAAAAAACGACTATTTTTTGTGGGGTTATATTCATACAGAAAAAACACAAAGTGTTCAGGTTATTTATTAATCAAATTGTAACATATTTTAATTTACGTGAAGATGATTATATGTTGAAGGTTATCCTTTTAATACTTTATTAAAAACGACTATTTTTTGTGGGGTTATATTCATACAGAAAAAAACACAAAGTGTTCAGGTTATTCATTAATCAAATTATAACATATTTTAATTTACGTGAAGATGATTATATGTTGAAGGTTATCCTTTTAATACTTTATTATGTTTAATATGGTTTATGCTTTTTATTTTTTCAACTTTTTAAATAAATGTTTTTTAACTAAGATTGATTATGTTTAAGTTATTTACTCTTTTCGTGATTTGAGTTTTCTTTTTTTTTTATCATTTTTTATTAAATCATATTAAATTTTTCAACCCCGGGACCTTCCCGGGGTAATCGGCTAGTCTAACGATATAATTGTGCAAGATTGAACACACTAAATGAAAGTTAGGTGACTTTAATGGAACAAATGGGAAACTTGGTTGTTATTCTGTAATGTTACCCTAAACATAAACATGAAACATTTGAAGTGTTTTAACAGTTTTTAAGAACGAGACAATAAATCAATTGGACAACACGATAAAAGTCATTCATGGAGATCAAAGTAGCAAAAAGCTAAGTTTTGTTTTGATAAACATCTAAAATACTACAAAATACTTTTGCAGACAACTCCACTTGTCAAACCGAGACATGATGTGTGTCTAATAGGAGAAAATGAATCTTGTATGACATTATTTATTCTTTGATGAGTCCATCAAACCTGCCTCACTCTATTTTGAATTATGCCTTAATAAACACAATACAACTAGTAAATAATGATTCCAACCAAAGGCACCATACGAGATATGGTATGGGAAGGATTCCATCTTGTCTTAAGATCGATTTTAATATTGTGTACGATTTGAATATTGGCTCATAAAGCTTTAAGATAGATTTGGTTTTGACGTTAGACGAAGTATGATGAATGATTTAACAATAAACCCATGCCATTAGCTTATTGCATGTTGTTTTAAAAGAAGTTACAGGTAGAAACATTGAAACAAGGTCATTTCATGATCTGAAACTTTATACTCTCTGAAAACAAACATATGTTGACATGTTTAAAAAAAAGTTTTGAAAACATAAAATTTGAACTTATCCGCTTCTACATCACTGTTTTAGCATTGTGTTTCGAGAAAAGTTTATAGCCTCAGATAGCAAAAGAAGGAAATATCCGAATAGAAGAGGCATCGGCTTGATATTTGGCGAAGACCTTGTAAACATAACTCTATTTTTTGTAGTCAAGTTTATAACTATGCATAAATCTCTATGTAAAACATACTAGACTTCTGCTATGTTTAATAAAAGACATTTTTGTGTATGTCCGACTATAGTTGCCTCTTGTTTTCGGATGTGCTATAAAAGTATTAACAATGGGTTCTTTATCTCTGTATCCATAATTTAGCTAAAAAAAGCATCTTAATCTCTAAATTTTGTTCATCTTTTAGAACTCCACACATCGTATTCTCCGTGTTAATTTTTATTCAATTAAATAATACTTATTTGTTCTTTTTATATTATTTTTTTTCCTTCCACCTACAAACTATTATAAAATGCATGCAGATATTATGGAGAATGAATAATGAGTCTCTATTTTTTTTTTCTCTATTTTAAAAATTGGATGCATGTAATTTTTTTTTTTACTTTCTGTACATTTTTTTCTAAATTTTAAGGATTAATTTGGGACAAAGACTCCAATGTGAGTGTTCTAAATTATTAGCATTACATAATTTATGCATATTGTATTTATTGTATTTGAGCTACATATCTTTATTCTAGGCATGTATCTTCTATTATTTCCGTGGTCAAAGTCTGTTGTAAATGTAGCTCAATTCACTTCACAATTGGAGCTCCTCATCTTGTACATATTCTCTTAATTGTAGTAAGAAAAATATCCTTTGACCAATACATTTGATACCCTGTGATATGGTATCAGAGCTGTAAACACTCTCACTTGTTTTCTTTCTTGCTTTCATCTCGATCCACAGCCGGCCAAAAACTCTATAGCCAAAGCTCAACCATTTCTTCCAAAACCATCATCCATCTCACTGCTGCAACCCTTTTTCCAATCAAGCTAACCTCCAATAATTTCCCTTCGTGGCGAAAACAAGTCCTATCGACTCTCATAGGACTTTGTTACAACCCAAACAGGAGAGCTCATCCCAAAAGACTATATTGGGTCTGCTGACCTGGAGAAGAACAGATGATTGGAAAGCCAAAATATACTACTCAGTTGATCCTAGAAATAAACAGCATTTACAAGATACTTCTCCCAAAAGACTGTTGACCCTAACATCTGCTGTACTCAACAACTATTGGAAACAACTGCTGCTGCAAAGGACTGTTAGATAAACAACTGCTAGAGAACAACTGCGGACTAAAGTGCTGAAGACTAAAGGTCTGTTGGAGCCAACAACACTTAGGCTCCAACAGATGATACAAGACCATCAGAGTTTTCCTCAACAGCAGTTTACCTTACAGTGTTTTACAATGTAACAGTAGTTTGTATTTAACAAATGTTTTATGTTGTTATTCTGTTAGAGGTCACTGTCTTAGGTGACGTCAGCTGAGATCATCAGTGGTTTAGATTTGTCTATAAATAGAACAGTGCTTGTACTGTTCTATTCATCACTCGAAACATTCTCTCAGACAAACAATCACAGAGTGATCAGGCTGAGGGGGAGTACTTGTAATATTGTAATCTTTCAATTAATGAAAGCATTCGATTAAAAACAATTATTCTCTTGTTTTGATTTATAGTTTATCATTCCGCTGCACTTTCCATTTATATTCACTTCGTTCATCACATCTTTTATATAAACAAATCAAAACAATCAAACTCAGATCCTAACAGACTAGTTTGATGGGAGAGAGAGCCCATTTGGGTTATAAACCCCACATTGGTTGCCCATACAACCGATGTGGGACAAGTCCCATACATTGCAACGTGTTCAGTCCATAACAATCGACCCTCCTCAAGGGCCAACGTCCTCGTTGGTCACGGCCACGTTGGTCATGGCTGGCTCTCTCTCTCTCCAGGCCACCACTCCGAGTTTGGCTCTGATACCATTGTTACAACCCAAACAGGAGAACTCATCCCAAAAGACTAGTCTGATGGGAGAGAGAGCCCATTTGGGTTATAAACCCCACATTGGTTGCCCATACAACCGATGTGGGACAAGTCCCATACCTTGCAATGGGTTTAGTCCATATCATTGGTATCAAAGCTGTGTCTTCCTCGGCACGCTCAATTTCAGTGATTCCTGCAAATTCACCATTGAAGAAACAAATAGTCTAACCTCCTTTAAGGGATGATAGACTAGAGTTACCACAGGGTTGATCCTTCACTAGCACTTCCTGGATTGGACTAACCTACAAGTAAAGTATGATGTGGGTAGGGAGACGACTAGATGAGGTAGTAGTTTATAACAAAAAACGGGGTGAATGGGGATACTATCAAGTGTGATAGCTCTTTGGGTTAACAAAAAGTGTCCTCTTTATTGGGGATGTGATCCCTTATATAGAGGTGGACGTATGCCACCATTACCCAAAACCCTAATCGTAATGGGTCAGGCCCGATTAGGGTTGTCTCCACTACCTTGAAAGTATATTAGTAAAGTAGTTAAGAGGAGCTATAAATAAGGAAACATGGAACGATTACCGCTTTTACCGTTCCGCACGCGTGCATCACTCCATGATTGTAGGAGGGTAGTTATTGACATGCTTGCTGGAGAAGTTTCCTTTGTGTGCGGAGAGTTGCTCCGCGGGGTTGTACTCCGGGTTTGGGTATGCTCTGCGCAGTGATAAGTACCCAATCCCATCAAGTCCCCCCAGTCCAGTGTGTACCCTTTTCTCGAGTGTGCGAGAGGAGAGGGTGGATGCTGGGCTTAAGCTATTAGAGGTTGGATGACAGCTCATCCTGCTTTTGTAGTGGAAACTAGGCTCTGGTGTCAAAGTTTGAGTGGATTAGAGAGTCAGTGCGGGGTGCTGAAGATGCGGAGTGTTGAAGGTGTGGAGTGCGGAGAACGGTAATTTATTTGACGTTAATTCTCCGCAGCTATGGGACACGTCATATTGGTGGGGGACAGTTGTCTTTCTCCGAGCATAGTTTGAAAAAAGGATGTTGGGTAGCGTCTGTCATAAGCTGTATGCTATGTCAGTTGGTGTCACTTTAGGCGGAATAGCAGACGTGTGTGTCAGGCGCGTGAGAGCGTGGGGCGCATGCGCCGTCTGCGTAACTGCTCCTTAACACGTGTCGAAGCCTCAGTGGCTGAGCGTGCCAAAAGTCGTTCGCATTTACCCATGCTGACGTCATCCGCATTAATTGCACATAGTATATAATGATTTCAAAATGGCAGTTTCCCCTTTTCCCACTTCTTTCTCTCTGAACCTTTCATTTTCCTCTCTTTCTCCATCCATCTTTCCTCACAAGCTTCTCTCATTTAAAAATGTCGCAAGACTCCTCACTACCTGTAGATCAGTCTAAGGCCACCGAGAAAGTGGAGAAAGGGATAGACACCACTGTTGTTAAGTGGGATACGACCTCCTTTGCCACCTTTGTTGATCATTATGCCATTGAGGCTGATTGGGAACCGGAGTTGCCGGCTATTGGTAAAACGGCTTTGGAGGCCCCACTAGGAAAGATTACTCTGTATGAAGCCTTCTTTACCCGATGCTGCTTTCGTCTCCCAATCACAAAGTTTCTGGTTAGTGTCTTTATGAAATATGGAGTTCATCCTACACAGATGACTCCGTTTGGTCTGTCTAGAATCATCCATTTCGAGGCGACGTGTCGATCGATAGACATGGAACCCACCTTCGAAATGTTGAATGTATTCTATGTTCTTGAAGAGGCTCGTGGTGGCCCAGGGTGGTACAGTGTCTCGCCACGGAGAAAAGTGACACAAGTTGTGTCAGAAAACCCCAAATCCATGTATGACTGGAAGGAGAAATTCTTTTATATCAATAGAGGTGTTATCCCTGCCTCCTTACAGTGGATGAGCGTTGGTGTAAAAGAGAAGATTGCCGAGTTTCCACCCATGGCTAACTACAAGAATCAACCATGGTATAAAGCCCTGTGCTCTCATGCTACTCCCTTGTCCATGGAAAAGTGTCCCGAGGGAGTTCTGGTGATGTTGGGACTTAGCCGGTTGGGGAAACCTGAAGGTCATGACCCCACTGCAATGGAGGAAGGTATGTGTTTCCCGCAGACTCTGTTTTCCACATTTTTTCCTTGCTGATTCTGATTTTGTGATTATGACAGGGGTGACCAAGTTTGGTCTATTTGAAGCGAGAGGTGCTGCCAAGTTGTTGTATGTGGCCCTGCCTGATGGAACTCCGTCAGTCATTGAACGGTTGGAGCACAACTTTATAATGCCTCAACTCGTGGATCCACCACGCCACTACATGCGGACAGGTTACTCAAATGTTGACCTTTTGTTTTGTTTACCTGATATTATTATATTGCGGAGAAATCCTGCGCCCGAAGGGTGCGCAGTTATGTGCGTTATCCGCGTACTAACCCAACGTGCCCTTCGTGACAGGCGCGGGAATTCAACCCCTGAAGAAAGTTGTGATTGACCTAGAAGCGAACTCTCAAGGTCGTAAAAAGAGAGCGTGTACAGGTGAATTTACTCCTGTGTTATGGTCTTGTGGACTATCTGTTACTCCCTGTCCATCTGGTTGTAGGTGCTGGACCAAAACGGCATAGGAAACAATCGAGGAAAAGCAAGAAGGTAGAGTCCTCCTCTGCTCCACCAAACGAGGATGATGAGGCGACGGAATCTGATGATGAGGTTGCGCATAAGCGCTCTCGGCAGCCGTCACCTGCGCTCAACACTGCTGAAGTGTCCGCGGAGTTATTTCAGAAGCGTTTGGAAGACTTTGCGTGTACGAAAGTGCAAGTGCCTAAGCCTACCTCTGAGAGTGTTAAGGAGGCTACATCCAGTGCTGCTATGATCCCACCAACGGTTGCGGGTACATCATCTGTTGCTCCTGAGAGTTCAGGTGTCACTTTGACTGTCAAGCCTCCGCCCAAGCGCAAGCCTGTTCTTGTAAAATCGGTGAAGCAAACTACTGGTGAGTCCGCCCTTCTGGGCTATGACCTCTGTTTTGATAAATATGTAGTGAATTTATCCTTTATTCTTTTTCCTGCACAGCTATTTTGTCTTCCTCTAAGACATTGTCTAAGAAGACTGTGGTAGCTGCTAAAAAGATTTATGAACCTGTCCTCGCCATTGTGGAGGAGATAAGGCCAACTGAGAAGGCCAATGTTGATACTGGGCCCCTTGATGTGCCTCAGACTATGAGGGATCCCTAAGCAGTTGAAAACGTGGAAGAGATGAGGTCCTCTCCGCCTGCGGAAGATGTGCTTCCTCCGCGGGATGTGAACAAGGCTGAGGGGAAGAAGAAGGTGGATGAGCCCTCTACTGCCAAAGTAAATTTAGACACACCTGACGTGTTAATCAACACTTCGGGTACGGAAAAAAGTGGTGCTTTTGTGCAATCACAAGGATTTTCTAAGACTGACTCGTCTGAGGCTATTGTGGAGAGGGCTCAAAAGGATGCTGTCATGTCTTCCTCTACCCCTAGGAAGTCTGCAACTGAAGCTTCCCGCGGATCTGGGAGGTTTGGGGGTGGCAGAGGAAGAGTTGCTCCTCCAGACTATGACCCGAACAAACCGTATCAACCCAGGTGGGATGTAAGGCAAACAACTCGCTTTACTAATCCATTACACGCTGAGGAGTGCATTGCTTATTCCGTACCTCCAAGTGAGCGTGATTATCAGGATAGCATTGATCGGAGGTCGCTCTTTTCCGATATGAGCATGAATCTGGCGCTGTACTTTAGTGGTTTTGGGTCCTTGATGCGTCGGGAAGAAGAATTTCAGCGCGCATGGCAGTCATTGAAAAGCACAGAAGAAACTCAGCTGAAGAGGGAGGAGGAGTTTCAGCGCTCCTGCGCGGATGCTAGAGCTGAGATTGATCAAGTGAGGAGCCAACTCCGTGCCGCGGAGAATGAGATCAAGAAATTGAAGTCTGAAAAGACGGAGGCCGCCAGACTGTGGAAAGAGTCTTGTGAGCGGACCAACTTAGACCTTGAGCGCGGGCGCGATGCTATTGAGAAACTCAAAAATGACCTTGCCCGCATGACCCGCGAAGCCGAGGAGATGAAAAAAGCGTGTGATGCTAAACAAACTGAGTTATCAGAGACCATCAATAAACTTAAGGAGCGGCATGAAGCGCTTATGACGGCTACTACGCGGATGTCTGAGTTGGAGACTCAAGTGAATGTGCTTGCTGGTGAGAAAAATCAGCTCAATGAGGAGAAAGCATTGTTGGACTCCTCTCGCGTGCAACTGGAAGTTAGTCTATAGCAAACACAAAACGAGCTAAAAGATGTTGCGCAGACTGCCCAAGCTGCTCGAGACCGGCTGACATGGATGATGCGCCATGGAATTCATGGGGTAAGTGTTCACCTAGCTTTCCTTTATGTAGTTTCAAATATTATTGCGCAGCTTGATTCTTCTCCGTGTGTGTGGCAGATCTTCAAGCGCATATGGAATAAGCCCAAATTTAGGGATGCTGTTGCGAAAATTGGGACAGCTTCTATGAAGAATGGGTTGCAGCTGGGGTTTGCTGAAGGTTTTCATCATCATGCTGCGGGCATAAGGCTTGAAGATGGTGAGTACCATGAGAAGCCCTATGAAGAGGAGGTTGCGGCTGCGCAAGAAGAGTTTGAAACGCTTACGTTCGATGTGTTTGATGTGGTCGACCAATGTTTGAAGACTGACGACCCCATTGGACAGCTGCGCGCCTACTTTGAAGAATCTGACCGTCTTGGTGCAGAATTGGAAGAGAAGGAGCGGATAGAGGAAGAGGAGAGAAAAGCTGTTGTTGCGCGGGAGGAGGGTGAGTCATCCACTGCGACTGCGGGTGGCGGTGCGCAAAACGAAGAGCTCGAACCCGATGCTTATCTTGATATCACTAACTATGAGTGATTATTGCTAGCTTCATTTCTTTGTTTTGGATAACTGTAGTACCTTAAACAATTCTTAATTTGTGTTTTTTTGTCTTTTTGCGTACTGTAACGCGTGATCATGAATTGGCGCGCACTTGTGTAATGATGACATGTCGTCAGCCTTGAAAAAGTGGCACCTGTGTCAGAAATGATGAAGTCCACTGACAGGTTTGGCGGCGTTTCAGTTGGCTGATGTGACTGCTGACGTCCACTTGAGTGTTTACCATTAATGGTGATTAATAGGTTGCCTCCTCCGTTCTATAAAAGCTTAACACTTGATTAACAAGAATTACCTTTACATAATTTCTTTCCTCCATCTTCTTTTCCACTCCAATGGCTTCCTCCTTGAAGATCACCAAGACTTAAGCAAAAGCTATCCAAGGGATGATGATGCTACCTGACCGTCCTCCTGTGATGGAGATGCCTCCAACAGCCCTTAATCGGCTGGCCGATTATTGTGGCTATTTACTAGAGATTGAGGACTATCAAGTTAATGAGTTAGATGAACAGGGCCCCTCTGGTGCAGCTCCATTGAAGATGAAGAAGCTGACTGAGCTTGGTGGAGTTCCAAAAACCCCTATGTAACATCGCAAATTTTCCCTAAATTTTTAAGTAATAAAAAAAATGTGTTCGTTTTAAACAACACCCTATACAAATAATCATTTAATAAAAACCCGTTGAATCTCAGCGTTTAGTGTGTTTTAAAATTATTCATAACATTTTTTAGTATAATCATTATATGTATATATATGAGTTTATAATATAAAACAAAAATTAAATAAAAACAAAGGGAGCTAACAAGACTCGAACCCGGGTCTAAAATCGGGTCAGTCTTATCCCTCTACACACAAACCAACTGAGCTAAAGTTTTTTTGTGATTATTATCCAAAACAAACAAACTTAACACATTCTAAACTAAATCAGTCAACCCTAAAAAGTCAACTGCACCTTCAATTGAATCATAATAACGGCGTTTTTGAATTCGAATCTGTTATGGAATGTTTTAACCGACTTGTTTAGCTTATTCCTCACGCCAATCACAATTATAACATTCCAATTTAAGCCCAAACACGCGTATATGTTTTATTGCGGGTCAAAACTTCCAAAGTTACGAATAAGAATGATTAGTATAAATTGTATCCTCCTTCTTAACCCTTTTGTGCCGAAAACAAAACCCCAACCCTCAAATCTTCCTAAAAACTCTTCATAATCTGCAAATTAGCGCGTTTTGACTTCTCGGGTTGACTCGCAATTCTGCTTCAATTCAGCCCTGTAAGTCACGATTGTTTTTGTGTTTTCAATCCTTAATACAATCCGACCAATAACCCTATGAATCCAAGGGTTATTGGTTGTTGATTCAAATTATTAGAAACATAGGGTTCTTCTTATTTTGGGGAAGATGATAACAGCCACGATTTGTTTAAAAATATTTCAGAAAGTAAGTAAACCAAGTATCTGATCTAGGTCAGATGGTTGTGTTGACTGATGCTCAATCGAAGGGTCTTGGGTTAGATCCCAGCCCCAACCATTTTTCTTTCCTTTATTTTTTAATATAAGATTTAGACAAATAAACACCCCTTATAAAATCCTGAAATCAAATAATATCGATCTCAGGGTCCAGACCAGATGGTCTGAACTTGTGATTATAAGCACAGAACCGGTTCTGACCCGGGTTCGATTCCCATTAACAGCAAGCCTTTTTTTATTTTATTTTTTTAAAAAACCCTTCTTTTATATTTTTTGTTATTAACTTTTAAAATGGTTTTAAAATACCAAATCTATTTTATAAATACTAAAAAATTTATTTTATGTTATATAAATGATAAATTTTATTATACAAATTTTATTTTCAGAAAAATCATTTATTTAATATATATATATATATTAAATATTACAAGTTTAATTATCAATAATTATTTTAAACTTATAAACTAATTTCACATAAATTATTTTTGTTCATTTAGACCAGAAATATAATTTTGTGATTTGAAATTTATGAATTTTAATATTTTTAGATATTAATACTATATTTTGACAAATAAATTATAATGTATTATATATTCATTAATTAAGAAAATAATTTTATAAAAATTATTTTCACATTATAACATTTCAATACAACTACCTTTAATCAAGATCTTACGAAAATTCTTTCTATTTTTTTATTTTCTAAATTTCTTTAATTATTATTTCATTAACTATTATTCTAAATTAATTATAAGATAATTGTCAATCCCTAAATTAGGAACCCTAGAATACTTTTAGACTAGAAAACTTAGACTTTTAAGTTTTCCCAACAATTATTTATTGCCTTAAAAATAAGGTGATACTTGGATACACACGAGCCACATTTATACTATATCAAGAGATTCAATACTATCATTAAGGTGAGTTTACATAGCCCCTTTTTACAGTTTTACATTTTTGGGTGAAACATGTTTAAACATTTTTTATGCAACAACAATTACTCATTCTCATTATGTTGAAACTTGTGGATTCAATTTGACTGTAACAAAAAGACACAGTACAATCATTAACATTGATCAAGCCGCCTGTTTAGATTATAGCGTTATAGGTCTGACAAACCCATCCCCCCGCATAAATTTAGGGATGATCGATAACAGTTACACTTTTACTAACTTGCGAGTTAGGTCTCAGTCGACACAAGGTTTGATTGTACAAAAGACGCATTGTTACATGTCAGACTCATATTCTATCATTACTCGTTATTATACTTCAATTATTTTTGCTATACAACTTATTGTTTTCAACTATATGCAAAACCTATGTATTCTCACCAACTATTTATAGTTGACCCCCCCATCTTTCCAACTTAACATGTTTCAGGTTTATTTGCTATTAGAAGTTGTACAAGTCTTGGAACACATAGAAGCTTTGGACCTAGTTTATGTTAATCAGCTTTTGTAATCTTTACTTGTAAGATGAAATGTAAATTGTTTAATATTATTCAACTTTCATTTAGTACCATGAACTATTGAACAATCATCAATACGTGACATCCCGATGTTTCCGCCATCGGTTGGGGTGTTACAGATTGGTATCAGAGCTATGGTTATAGGGAATTAGGTTATTAGAGAAATAATGTAGTCTATAACCATAGGATTTTAACACGTACTTGCTCTTTTTACTTGCAACCCTACTTGTTTCTATTCTCTATCTCCCTCCTACTTCTCATCCCTACTTTGGTCCTTACAAGAAGATTACTCTCCTTCACCGAATTTACCTTTAGACTAATAGGACAAATTCTTAAGTCCTGACCTGAACAACCTTCATTCTACTTCAAGATTTTTCATCATCCTCTCAAGAATTAGACTCATACCCTTCACCTTCTCAAACATGAACTAGTTACCCAGATAACCAAACTATTGAAACTTGATTGTGTGTTACATCAAACATAATCCTTAGTTATACATGAGGATTCAATTATCTACCATATTTGAACATTTGATACTAGAAGTCATGAAATATAACCTATTTGCTATAGACACACCTAGAGTCATTAACCTTGTCTAGGGCAACTCTATTACAACTCGCATGCTATACTTGATACTTGATTGCTTACATGTAAATATTATCAATTTGCAATTAAACGTGTGTAATAATTGGTACACTTAATCAAACAACTGATAGAGGATGAAGCACTTGCTCAACAGTTAGTAGAGTACCAAATAACCTACTCAACGATTGGTAGAGGTCATCATGCCTGCTCAACAGTCGGTAGAGGCCCTACAACCTGCTCAACGACTGGCAGAGGCTATCGCACCTGCTCAACAATCGGTAGAGGTTCTTACTCACTGACTGGTAGAAGTCTTTTTCCTGCTCAACATTTGGACTCATTTTTGGATACATTGTATACAATTCAATCACAAGGTTATTTTGCATTACTTACATGTGTGTTTAGAGTCATAGAATGACACAAAACCCTAATGTAAGGTAAATTGGTGATTGCAGTCCGGAACGGAATCATGAATTTACAGGTACGTTAAGGTAGTGTGAAATTCTAATTAGGTTTTGGTAGTTCATTTAGTTTTTCCTATAGTCACACATATCAAACCTCTTACCCAAATTATTCAAAACAAATTATTTTATTACCTACAAATTCATGTCGTGCCTTAACTCAAAACCACAGCCACCCTCAACCCTGTGTTCTTAAAAACTTCGGGACGAAGTTTCCAAAAGTAGGGGAGACTGTAACATCGTAAATTTTCCCTAAATTTTTAAGTAATAAAAAAACGTGTTTGTTTTAAACAACACCCTATACAAATAATCATTTAATAAAAACCCGTTGAATCTCGGCGTTTTAGTATGTTATAAAATTATTCGTAACATTTTTTAGTATAATCATTATATGTATATATATGAGTTTATAATATAAAACAAAAATTAAATAAAAACAAAGGGAGCTAACAAGACTCGAACCCGGGTCTAAAACCGGGTCAGTCTTATCTCTCTACACACAAACCAACTGAGCTAAAGTTTTTTTTGTGATTATTACCCAAAACAAACAAACTTAACACATTCTAAACTAAATCAGTCAACCCTAAAAAGTCAACTGCACCTTCAATTGAATCATAATAACAGCGTTTTTGAATTCAAATCTGTTATGGAATGTTTTAACCGACTTGTTTAGCTTATTCCTCACGCCAATCACAATTATAACATTCCAATTTAAACCCAAACACACGTATATGTTTTATTGCGGGTCAAAACTTTCAAAGTTACGAAAAAGAATGATTAGTATAAATTGTATCCTCCTTCTTAACCCTTTTGTGCCGAAAACAAAACCCCAACCCTCAAATCTTCCTAAAAACTCTTCATAATCTGCAAATTAGCGCGTTTTGACTTCTCGGGTTGAATCGCAATTCTGCTTCAATTCAGCCCTGTAAGTCACGATTGTTTTTGTGTTTTCAATCCTTAATACAATCCGAACAATAACCCTATGAATCCAAGGGTTATTGGTTGTTGATTCAAATTATTAGAAACCTAGGGTTCTTCTTATTTTGGGGAAGATGATAACAGCCACGATTTGTTTAAAAATATTTCAGAAAGTAAATAAACCAAGTATCTGATCTAGGTCAGATGGTTGTGTCGACTGATGCTCAATCGAAGGTTCTTGGGTTCGATCCCAGCCCCAACCATTTTTCTTTCCTTTATTTTTGTAATATATGATTTAGACAAATAAACACCCCTTATAAAATCCTGAAATCAAATAATATCGATCTCAGGGTCCAGACCAGATGGTCTGAACTTGTGATTATAAGCACAGAACCGGTTCTGACCCGGGTTCGATTCCCATTAACAGCAAGCCTTTTTTATTTTATTTTTTAAAAAACCCTTATTTTATATTTTTTGTTATTAACTTTTAAAATGGTTTTAAGATACCAAATCTATTTTATAAATACTACAAAATTTATTTTATGTTATACAAATGATAAATTTTATTATACAAATTTTATATTCAGAAAAATCGTTTATTTAATATATATATTAAATATTACAAGTTTAATTATCAATAATTTGAAAATTCTATAAACACCACTAAACAGTTTACAAAAATTCTACTAAAAATTATTTTAAACTTATAAACTAATGAACTTTTCAAAACTAGATTTTATTTTCGGAAATAGTTTAATTAATTATTTTTAATCAATTTATTTTGTTTTAATCAAAATAAATTCATTTTTCATTATTTTTGCACCAAAATTTCACATAAATTATTTTTGTTCATTTAGACCAGAAATATAATTTTGTGATTTGAAATTTATGAATTTTAATATTTTTAGATATTAATACTATATTTTGACAAATAAATTATAATGTATTATATATTCATTAATTAAGAAAATAATTTTATAAAAATTATTTTCACATTATAACATTTCAATACAACTACCTTTAATCAAGATCTTACGAAAATTCTTTCTATTTTTTTATTTTCTAAATTTCTTTAATTATTATTTCATTAACTATTATTCTAAATTAATTATAAGATAATTGTCAATCCCTAAATTAGGAACCCTAGAATACTTTTAGACTAGAAAACTTAGACTTTTAAGTTTTCCCAACACTTATTTATTCCCTTAAAAATAGGGTGATACTTGGATACACACGAGCCACATTTATACTATATCAAGAGATTCAATACTATCATTAAGGTGAGTTTACATAGCCCCTTTTTACTGTTTTACATTTTTGGGTGAAACATGTTTAAACATTTTTTATGCAACAACAATTACTCATTCTCATTATGTTGAAACTTGTGGATTCAATTTGACTGTAACAAAAAGACACAGTACAATCATTAACATTGATCAAGGAGCCTGTTTAGATTATAACGCTATAGGTCTGACAAACCCATCCCCCCGCATAAATTCAGGGATGATCGATAACAGTTACACTTTTACTAACTTGCGAGTTAGGTCTCAATCGACACAAGGTTTGATTGTACAAAAGACGCATTGTTACATGTCGGACTCATATTCTATCATTACTCGTTATTATACTACAATTATGTTTGCTATACAACTTATTGTTTTCAACTATATGCAAAACCTATGTATTCTCACCAACTATTTATAGTTGACCCCCCCATCTTTCCAACTTAACATGTTTCAGGTTTATTTGCTATTGGAAGTTGTACAAGTCTTGGAACACATAGAAGCTTTGGACCTAGTTTATATTAATCAACTTTTGTAATCTTTACTTGTAAGATGAATTGTAAATTGTTTAATATTATTCAACTTTCATTTAGTACCATGATCTATTGAACAATCATCAATTCGTGACATCCCGATGTTTCCGCCATCGGTTGGGGTGTTACACCCTAAGCTCAGGCTTCGTCGAACATCCACTGGTTGGCAGCATGCCTCTTAACTTAGTAGCAATGTAGATGCATATAAGTAGCAATCTTGGTTTTTTGGCTGTTGTCTATTTGCAGCATGATCGTATGATGTCCATAGTATGCTGTTTGTGCTACCTCTTTTTTATTAGTGGCATATTTTGTAGTTGCAGTCTTTTTTGTAAGCTTGTTTATGCTTATCTTTGAATGTGATGATCTTGGAATGTGATGATCGTTGTATGTAGTGAATTATGAATATAATAGAAAATGGAAATTCACTTTTATTGAATCAGAAATGAAACTTGGCCATGGGCCGTTATTACAAAACATAAAATAAAACCTCACAGGTAACAGATGCGCAATTGAGCTGCGTTCCATGTGCGCGGAATTGGGGTGCCATCCAGGCGTTCTAGAGCATAAGCACCTTTTCCCAATATTTCTTGCACTTTGTATGGGCCTTCCCAGTTTGGTGCAAGTTTGCCTGGTTTTTCCGCATTGGACGCTTCATTGTTGCGGAAGACATAGTCTCCAACGCGAAAAGCTTCTGCTTTGACCCTTGCGTTGTAATATTTCTCTAACTGTTGTTTGTAGTTAGCTTCCCTGATGGAGGCCATATGTCTGCGCTCCTCCAACAGGAATAGGTTCAATTTTAGCTCTGTATCATTGTCTTGCTTATTTGTCAGCAGTACCCTTGGTGATGGGCATCGCACTTCCGCGGGTATTACTGCTTCCGTCCAGTAAGTGAGGCTGAATGGTGTTTCTCTGTTGCTTCTCTTGGACAGTGTGCGGTGAGCCCATAACACGTGGGGGAGTTCGTCCACCCATCCCGTGAGTTTCGTGCCAAGCCTGGCCTTTATGCCTTCTACTATGCTTCGGTTTGCGCGCTCAACCTGTCCGTTTCCTTGCAGATGCGCAACGGAAGTGAATATTTGTTTGATACTCATGGATGACAACCATTCCTGTAAGTGTTGGTCCGCAAACTGCGTCCCATTATCACTTACAATTTCCATCGGTAAGCCAAACCGACAGATGATGAACTCCCATATGAACTTCTTGATGCTCCGCCCGTCGATGGAAGTGAGGGTTTTGGCTTCCACCCACTTGGTGAAATAGTCGATTGCCACTACCAAGTATTTGACATTTTCGGGAGCTGTAGGGAAAGGACCCACGAGGTCGATGGCCCACTTTTGAAATGGCCAGGCCGCTGTGATGAGCACCAAGTTGTTTTTTGGTCTTAGCGTTCCTGGCGCATGGCGCTGACAGGACTCACATTTGCGGAGTTCCGCCACGGCGTCCGTGTGCATTCCAGGCCAATAGTACCCTGCATTCATTAACTTGGTTACAACCATCCTTGCGCCGGCGTGTAGTCCGCATGATCCCTCATATATGTCTTTGATGAGGTATGTTGCTTCTGCGGTATCAACACATCGTAGTAATGGCCCAAGGTATGAGCGCCGATATAACACTCCTTCAATGACTTGGTAGTGTAATGCTTTGTTTTGGAGCTTGCGAGCCTCTGCCTTGTTTTCTGTAAGTATTCCATGCATGAGGTAGGCTTTGATGGGAGTTATCCATGATGCCTTGCCTGTTTGAACAACATTGACTTGCTTTTGAGGCACCGATGGGCGGTCCAGTACTTCTACCCTTCCGTCTTTTGCCAGATGGTCAAAAACTGTTGAGGCCATCTTGCTCAACGCATCTGCTGGCTTGTTCTGACTTCGCTTGATTTGGTTCACCTTGCAATAGGCAAAATCGCGCATGAGCATCTTGGCTTGTTCCAAGTATAAGATCATAGAGGCTTCACGCGCTTCGTAGGAGCCGTCGATGTCGTTAGCCACCAGCTGAGAATCGACATGAGCCTCCACTTGCTGCGCGCCCATCTTTTTGGCAATGCGCAAGCCTGCTAATAGTGCCTCATATTCCGCCTCGTTGTTTGTGGTTGGAAAATCAAGGCGAATGGCATACGTAAATACCTTCCCGTCCGGTGTTATCAAACGTAAGCCTGCTCCAGCCCCATCATCATTGCATGCACCATCTGTGTATAACTCCCACTTTTCTGATGAGTCCGATGCGGGGCTGGTCATGATTTCTTGCTGACATTCGGCGATCTTTTCCGCAGGTACTTCGGTGACGAAATCCGCGAGAATCTGTCCTTTGAAGGACGGCCTTGTTTTGTATGTTATTGAATGTTCACCCACCTCTATGGCCCATTTTGCCAATCGTCCTGATAATTCCGGCTTGCGAAGAATGTCATTGATTCGGAAGTCCGTTAGGACGTTAATGGGATGCCCCTGAAAATATCTACGGAGTCTTCGGGAAGCGTGTATTAGTGCGAGGACTAGTTTCTCCATTGTAGAGTAGCAGGTTTCCGCATCGAGTAATGTTCGGCTGACATAATAAATTGGGGTTTGCACGCCCTTTCTATCAACCATGAGAACCGCCCCGACCGCTCTATCCGTAACGGACAAGTAGAGGGTCAACGGCTCTTCTGGAAATGGGGCTGTAAGAGTGGGCATGTTAGCTAAACATTCTTTCATTTCTTTGAATGCCTTTTTTGCTTCTTTAGTCCATTTGAAATTTGACTTCTTTATGCAATTCTTCAATGTGTCCACAAACGGGAATGACTTTGAAGCATAGTTCGACAGGAACCGGTTCAAAGCCACCAGTCTTCCCATTAGTGTTTGTACTTCCTTTATGGAAGATGGTGATGGCATGCGCTCGATTGCTTGTATCTTTTCTGGATTTGCGCGGAAGCCATCCTTTGTGACTATAACACCAAGGAACTTTCCTTCCTCCATTCCAAAGGAGCATTTGCTAGGGTTGAGCTTCATTCGGACTGCGCGGAGTTGATCAAAAGTTTTCTGGATGTCTGCTAGCATTTGATCCTCCTCTCTGCTCTTGATGACCAAATCATCAACGTATACCTCGAGATTAACCCGTATTTGCTTGACGAACGCAGTGTCCATCAGTCTTTGGTATGTGGCGCCTGCGTTTTTGAGACCAAACGGCATCTTAGTGTAACAATAAGTGCCCGTGTCTGTGCGGAAAGCCGTTTTGTCCTCATCCTCTTTGGCCATCTGTATCTGGTGATAGCCTTTGTAAGCGTCGAGGAAGCACTTGAACCTGAATGGTGCCAGGTAGTCTACTTTCAAATCAATCTCTGGTAGCGGATAACAATCCTTTGGGCATGCCTTGTTTAAATCCTTATAATCGACGCATATGCGCTAACTGCCGTTGGAATTCCCTACCATAACTGGGTTAGCCACCCAAGTTTGGTATCTTGTTTTGTGCAGGATGCCTGCGTTCAACAGTTCAGCTACTTGTTCATTCATGGCCTTTGTTTTCTCCGGCCCCATGATGCGCTTCTTCTGAACGACTGGTTCGACTGATTTATAAACATTGAGCTTGTGTTCTGCGATGTGTCGCGGAACACCCACCATGTCCGCAGGTTGAAAAGCGAACACATCCATATTCTTGATCAGCACTTGCTTCAAGTGGGTACGAATGGTGTCGGAGATTACTGGGCCGATGATAACCGTCTGATCCGGGAATTTAGGGTTGATAACCCATTTTTCTGGATCAGTACGGACGGCTGGCCTCATTATCTTCGCAGGCTTTTGCGTGTCATCTGTGTGACAGTTTTTATTTCCGCGTATGAAGGCCACACCGTTACGCATTGGGAAACCAACCATTTGGTGCGGAGTCGACGCGTTGCAGTTGAATTTTGCCAGGCCTTCCCGTCCGAGTAAGACATCATGTGATGAATTTACCGGTAACACCATAAAATCACAAACCTCTGTTCGTGAGAGCCTTCCATTTGTCCATGTAACAGGGAGTATGAGCATGCCGAGGGGAATGATTACTTCATGAATGAAGCCCGAAATTGGTTCTGTCGATGGAATAAGCTTTGCTTTATCCTCCTCGTCTAGCTGGTTGAAGCAGTGCTGGTACATAATGCATGTGCTGCTTCCGTTGTCAAGAAACATATACCTGGTGCGGTAATGTCCTATGATTCCAGTGATGATCAATGGGGCTGTGGAGGAAGCCCCCCCTTTGACGCGCAGCATGATAACATCTGCTTCTTTCCAAGAATCGTCATGCGCCACCGTGTATGATCGTTTCTGCTGATGTCTATTGTGAGTCATGTAGCATTGGTGACGATCTATGCGTTGCACATGGTGAGCATTGAGATTCTTGATCTTTTTCTGAGAGGACTCGCCTCCGTCATGCTGGTCTCTTGGTTTCTTTCTCATATTCTTGACTAAGTGAGCCAACTGACCTGATTTGATGGCATTCTCGATTTCCATCTTTAAGCTATAACAATTGTCCGTCAGATGTCTGTAATCCTCGTGATACTCACAATACTTGGTTGTATCAACATTCCTTCTGTCACGTGTTAGTTCTCTAGGCTTTGGAAACTGAACTTGCTCGGTTTTCAGGACCTCGGACGGAGTTTTGGACAATGGATTCCAGTCATAGTTCTTCTTATTATGTGTCTTGTGGTCGCGCGAATGCTTGCTGTTCCACAGGGTTTTCAGGACCTCCCACGGATGGAGCCAATGAAGAAACAAATAGTCTAACCTCCTTTAAGGGAGGATAGACTAGAGTTACCACAGGGTTGATCCTTCACTAGCACTTCATGGATTGGACTAACCTGCAAGTAAAGTATGATGTGGGTAGGGAGACGACTACACGAGGTAGTAGTTTATAACAAAAACGGGGTGAATGGGGATACTATCAAGTGTGATAGCTCTTTGGGTTAGCAAAAAGTGTCATCTCTATTGGGGATGTGATCCCTTATATAGAGGTGGACGTATGCCACCATTACCCAAAACCCTAATCGTAATGGGCCAGGCCCGATTAGGGTTGTCTCCACTACCCTGAAAGTATATTAGTAAAGTAGTTAAGGGGAGCTATAAATAAGGAAACATGGAACGATTACCGCTTTTACCGTTCCGCGCACGTGCATCACTCCATGATTGTAGGAGGGTAGTTATTGCCATGCTTGCTGGAGAAGTTTCCTTTGTGCGCGGAGAGTTGCTCCGCAGGGTTGTACTCCGGGTTTGGGTATGCTCTGCGCAGTGATAAGTACCCAATCCCATCAACCATTGATAACAACAACCTCCATTAACGACCTTCAATCTAGCCTTCATAATAATAATAATAGTATTACTTAAAATAAACCCACATTTTTACATAATAATAATAATATTTCACTTCAAATTTCTATAACCTTTACCTAAAATGACGAAACGATCGGATGCCAACAAGAATTCCAATTCAGTACAAGATGAAGAACGATCCAGTGATTACATTGATAACGAGGTCACGCAGATTCACCAACAATTGAAGATGTGCATACAAACCATTAATGAAGCCAGGAAGAATCAAGAAACGTCAATCAATGAAATCAGAAAAAAGAGCAGAGTATGTCATTAATGGCAATGAAAGAAATGTTTAAAGAATTGTCCAATTCTCTCAAAGATCAAGCTACTTGTACCAGAACTCAAAGACCTTCTAGTTCAGATGATGCTAATTCTGGATACAATTACTCTGCAAGATTAACAAAAATCGATTTCCCAAGGTTTAATGATGGTGAGTTGTCTGCTTGGCTATATAAGACAGAACAATTTTTTCAATTGGACATTGTTACTGATGATGTACAAGTTAGACTAGCAACAATTCATTTTGAGGGAATAGCCTTACAGTGGTATCAAACCCTGATCAAGCAAAGAAACAACATTACACCTACATGGGATGAATTAAATAATAATCTTGAGGTAAGATTTGACAATCTATTTGATGATCGCATGTTTGATTTGAAAATTTTGAAACAAACATCAAATTCTAAAGAATACCATGATGAGTTTGATGCTATAGTGAGAAAATTGGATTTGCCTCCTGAATATGCCTTGAGTTGTTTCTTGGCTGGTCTTGATGAGGAAATCCAGTTGCATGTAAGGATGTTTCAACCCCAAACTGTTCAACAAGCTTACAGTTTGGCTAAGTTGACAGAAGCAAGTAAAAAATGTAAGAAAACTAAGTGGAATGGCAAGTCAGTTTTTAACAACAATCAAAAGGGTATTTTACCTACTCCTAAACAAATAAACAATGCTACTTACAAACCTAATGTGGCTAAGAAAACTTTTACAACCGAGGAATTTGAAGAAAAGAAAGCAAAAGGTTTATGTTATTTTTGTGATGAGAAGTATGTGAGGGGTCACAACTGTAGAGGTAAGAGGCCACAGTTGTTTCATATAGAAATGGAATTAAGTGATGATGAAGATGGAACTTATGAAGAAGATCCTGAGATGGAGTTGGCTCAGATTTCATTGAATGCAGTAGAAGGTAACAATAATTATCAGACTTTAAGGATAACTGGTCACTATGGGAGATATAGATTGCAGATTTTGATGGACACAGGAAGTTCACATAATTTTGTGGATTTCTTGTTAGCCGAGAGGTTGGGTTGTGTCATAGTTACTACAAAAACTCCTATGTTGGTTAAAGTGGCTAATGGTAAGAAAGAAGTGTGTGATAAAATGATTTTGAATTTTAGATGGAAAATGCAAGGGGTAGAATTTGTTACTCATGTTTATGTTATGCCACTAGGGGGTTGTGATTTGGTATTGGGAGTTCAATGGTTTTCCAACTTGGGGACTATTCAAATGAACTTTCAGGAAAGTATCATGGAATTTAAGTGTCAAGGGCAAATAGTGGTTCTCAGGGGTAGTTTGGGAAAGAAATTAATTAATATGGGAAAAGGTGGTGCTCAGAAGCTATCAATGCAAGCTGCTGAATTATCTATGATTCAGCTGTGTCACATTGAGGGTGAAGAGACTCCTACTTCTGTTGTTTTAAGCAGGCCTAAGACAGAAGATGTAGGTGATCAGTTGGAAGGGCTACAAGTTTTGTTAGAAGAGTTTAATGACGTGTTCTGTGATCTTAAGTCTCTTCCTCTTTCAAGAGGCCCTTTTGATCATAAGATTTCATTAAAAGAAGGAACTCAGGGTATCAATTTGAGGCCTTATAGGTACCCCTTATTGTAGAAAGATGTAATAGAGCAAATAACTGCTGAGTTACTGGAACAAAGAGTTATCAGGCAAAGTCATAGTTCCTTTGCTTCTCCTATGGTTCTTGTTAAGAAGAAGGATGGCAATTGGAGAATGTGTATAGATTACAGAAAGCTGAATCAAGCTACTATTCCTGACAGATTTCCAATTCCATTAGTGGAAGAATTGATGGATGAGCTTCATGGTACACAATTTTTCTCTAAACTAGATTTAAAATCTGGCTATTATCAAATAAGAATGCATCCTGATGATATAGGGAAAATAGCTTTTAAAACACATAATGGCCGCTATGAATTAATGGTCATGCCCTTTGGGTTGACCAATGCTCCATCAACCTTTCAAGGTTTGATGAATCAAGTGTTCAGGCCACACTTGAGAAAGTTTGTTTTGGTCTTTTTTGATGACATCTTAGTTTATAGTCCCTCATGGAACACTCATTTACAACATTTGAAGTTAGTCCTTCAGTTATTAAGAGAGAATAAACTGGTAGCAAAGAAGTCCAAATGTGTTTTTGGGGCTGATGAGATTGAATACCTGGGTCACTTAATATCAGTAAAAGAGTTAGCTACTGATCCTACTAAGGTAGAAGCTATTCAAAAGTGGCCAATACCTAAAAATTGTAAAGAATTAAGGGGATTTTTGGGACTGACAGGATATTACAGAAGGTTTGTTAAGAACTATGGTAGTATAGCAAGACCATTTACCCAATTAACAAAGAAGGATGCCTTTGTTTGGTCTAATGAAGCTACAATGGCTTTCAATCAGTTAAAGGTTGCTATGATGAGTCCTCCTGTGTTAGCATTACCAAATTTCAATGAGCCCTTTATCATTGAAACAGATGCTTCAGGGTATGGAATTGGGGCAGTCTTGATGCAAAAAGGCCACCTTGCTTTTATAAGCAAGGCCTTGTCCTCTAAAAATTTAGCCTTGTCAACCTATGAAAGAGAACTTTTAGCAATCATTCATGCAATTCAAAAGTGGCAACCTTATTTGATAAATAGACCCTTCATAATTAGAACTGATCAACAAAGTTTGAAACATTTGTTGGAAAATAAGGTGGCAACTCCTTTTCAACAAAAATGGCTTTCTAAACTGATGGGTTTGCAATATGAAATTCAGTACAAGAAGGGGTCTGATAATTCAGTAGCTGATGCCCTTTCTAGGGTCACTCATGGTGAACTGTTGCAATTAATAGTCTCCACTGCTCATACAAATCTGCTAGATGATGTTAGGCAGTCTTGGGAGGATTTGGAAGTTAAAAAGTTGATACAAGAGTTACAATCAAATCCTGCAAGCCACAAAAATCATACTTGGCAGAATAATGAATTGAGAAGGAAGGGTATTGGTAATTGGCAATGTTCCTTCCCTCAAGTTGAGCATTCTACAGTGGGTGCATGATTCTACTCAAGGTGGTCACTCAGCGGTGCAAGCTACATTGAAGAGGCTAGGTAGACTGTTCTATTGGCCAAGAATGAAGAAAAGTGTGAAATCATATGTTCAAGGTTGCCCTGTTTGTCAGCAATGTAAGTATGAAACAGCTGCAGCCCCTGGTTTATTACAGCCTTTGCCTATTCCTCAAGGGGTGTGGGAAGATATTTCTATGGATTTTGTGGAAGGTTTGCTTGTGTCAAGAAGTAAATCTGTGATATGGGTGATAGTGGACAGGTTGAGTAAAGCTACCCACTTTATTGCCTTATCACATCCATACACAGCAGAAGATGTGGCACAAATGTTTCTTGATCATGTTTATAGACTGCATGGGAGCCCAAAGACTATAGTTTCTGATAGAGACAAGGTATTCATCAGTACTTTTTGGAAAGAGTTTATGATTTTACAAGGAATTGAGCAATGTATGTCAAGTTCATACCATCCTAAGTCTGATGGACAGACTGAAGTGCTTAATAGGTGTTTGGAAAGCTACCTAAGAAGTATGTGTTTTGAGAAGCCTGCTGATTGGATGAGATGGTTACTATTAGCTGAATTCTGGTACAATACTAGTCATCATTCAACTATTAAATCAACTCCTTTTGAAATTGTATATGGCTAGCCACCTCCATTACACTTGCCCTACTTGCCAGGGGAGAGCTCTGTTAAAGTGGTGGATAGAAGTCTTACTGCCAGAGAATAAGTGATTGATATGAGCCAAATGGGTGGGAAAAGTAGTTAAATTGTTGACTATATAAGTCAACCAACTGTGTTAGTTAAAGGCAGTTAATGAATAAACCAACTTTCCCGCCTAAATCCTTTCTTCTTAATTCTGTTAATATTCCATAGCTATCTTCTTCAAGGTCTGTCCTTTGATCTTTAGGGTTAGCTTAGTGTTTGTCCATTACTAGTTAATCACAAACACAATCCATATCAGACTCGACCACCACATTACGGGCTGCTCTGAACCGCCGGCCAAAACCACGACAGTCGGTGATGTCTCCAAACCAAACCCCGGTCACCTACTGTGGTTCCGGCAGGACCAAATGCTCATAAGCTCCACACTTGGGAGCTGTTTGGATGCCATTCAGCCAGTCGTTTCTGCTGTCGAAACTGCCCGACAAGCATGGGAAACCCTGAACACTAGCTATGCTAGCGGTTCTCGCTCACGCATTGTCTGACTCAAATCGAAACTATCCAAAAATCCCAAAGGATCTCGGTCCATAACAGATTTCATACACGATATGAAATCAATTTCGGATGAATTAGCCCTCGCTCAAAGCCCCATCGATGAAGAAGACTTGGTCATCCACACTATGAATCAACTTGATGAAGAATTTACTGGTCTCGTTCAATCCTTGAAGTCACGAGACACTACTATTTCCTTCGCCTAACTCTTTGACAAACTATTAGACCATGAAAGAACACTCAAAGAAACATCCACTGAACCAATCATTACCACTGTGAATCAAACTAACCGACAACCTTCCCGACACTACTCCAAACAACAAGCCGAATACCGCTACCAAAAACCCAACCCACCTCCATCATCCCGTCCATCCTGGAACAACCGAGACAAGGGAGCATCACCGTCCTAGAACTGACCCGCTCGCAGCCACGCCTTCTGCCACTTTTGCAACATTATGGGTTACGCAACAAGAGACTGCTACAAACTAGGACGTTTTCTTCGCGACTACAACTACACGGTCCAATGTCCTAAAGGTTTGGCACCATTCGTTAACCATACTTCTACTTATCCTACTGCATGTTCGCAACCATCATGGATGTGGGACACAAGAGTATCTAGTCACACCGCCCCGAATCAGAACTCGGTGCTCGTTCTTTCCAAATACGGAGGCCCGGATGAAAATGTCTTAGGTGATGGTAAATCTGATCCTATTACACACATTGGCCATACTCAAAGTCACACTAACTCATGACCACTCTTACCCGAAATGTTCTTGTTCCTCATTTACGTAATTATGTAATTTTCGTTGCCAAATTTGTCGTACTAACCACTTATCTATTGAATTTTTCCCTTCTTATTTCATGGTTAAGGACCTACGATGGGGGGGGGGGGGGGCATTTCTTACAGGGAGTGAACGTCAATGATGTTTACTACAGACCATTTCCTTCATCTCCTCAAGTTAATGCAACCGGAACAACATCACTACTCGCGTGGCACCACACTCTTGGGCATCCGTCATACCAAGTGCTTAAGTCTTTAATTATTAAATTAGGACTAAAATGTAATAAAGTGTCACTTGAGTCATTTCACTGTACATCTTGTTCTCTAAATAAAAGCCACAAACTACCTTTTGGCTCAAATTCTTTTGTTGTTAACAAACCCTTGGAAATCATTTATTCCGACGTTTGAGGACTGATGCAAACCTCTATCGACGGGTTCAATTACTATGTTATAATTGTTGATTTCTTCTCCAAAGATGTATGGTTATACTCCATGAAATGAAAATCCGATGTCTCCACACTTTTCCCGCAGTTCAAATCTCTTGTTGAACGCTCCTTCAACACACCTCTTGTATCTCTATTCACCGACAATGGTGATGAATACATCGGTCTCAAAAACTACCTAAACTCAAATGGAATTTCTTACTACACCACACCACTTCACACACCCGAACAAAACGGAGTCGCTGAAAGGCGTCATCGTCATTTGGTTGAAGCAGGCCTTGCCTTACTTCACTATGCCAACCTACCCCAAAATTATTGGTCACATGCTTTCTAAACGAGCATCTATCTCATCAATTGACTTCTCACTTCAATTCTCAACAACAAAACACCCCATGACATGCTATTTGACAAACCACCCGATTACACGAAGCTAAAACCATTCGGATGTCTTTGCTTTTCGTGGCTACGCCCGTACACAACTTTCAAGCTACAACATCGCTCTCGTGCTTGCATTTTCTTGGATATTCAACATCAAAATCGGCTTTTAAATGCCTTGATCCCACCACTTCCAAGCTCTACTACTCGAGACATGTCGAATTCGTTCCTACTATTTTTCCTGCCCAACCCAATAATGAACCAACATCAAACACTCCTCAAAAATACTCATTTCCCATTCCCCACCGTCACCAAACTTCCACTACCTTGTTTGACCCTACACTACACAACTCTTATTCCATTCCACCACCTTTCCTTTCTCCTACAACTATTCCCACCTCACCAACCCATGCACCCCAATCTCCAATCAATAGCTTAACATATTCTGACTCATCTAATCCCAACCCAAGCTCACTCAGTACCAACACAACTTCACACCACACCAATCCAAACCCTCTGACACAACACCTCCCATACTGACTCCAATCACACCCTACCAAACTCTCCCTCCACCGAACATACCTCTATCCCGTCTACGTGAATCCCGAACTACCTCTGCCCCATCACCTTCTCTTGCCAAACGACAACCCAAACCCAACCACAAGTATTTAAATTTCAACTTCATCAACTCCACCACTTCGCACCCATTACCTCCAACGTTAGAACCCACAACCCACACTCAAGCCATGACAAACCCTTAATGGCGTCATGCCATGGATCTTGAGTTCAATGCTCCCATCCATAGGGGAACTCATTCCATGAACAAACCAAAAATGTAATCGGCTGTAAATGGATCATCCGAATCAAGCAGAAAGCCGATGGAACCATTGAAAAAAATACAAAGCACGACTTGTAGCATAGGGTTTCCACTAACAGTTTGACAAGGACTATTTCGACACTTTTAGTTTGGTAATCAAGCGCGTTACCATCCGCACCGTTATATCCATTGCTCTCTCCAAAAAGTGTCCCTTACGCCAAATCGATGTTAAGAATGCATTCCTTCATAGTACACTCCATGAGGATGTATTCATGCTTCAACCACCGGGATTTGCTCACTCGGAGTTTCCGGACTATGTTTGCAAACTTCGAAAATCCTTATACGACCTGAAACAAGCCATGTAGGCATGGTACAATGAATTCACTTCCTTCCTTCAACACTTTGGCTTTCAGAAATCTTTGTCTGACCCGTCTCTCTTTATCTATCAACAACAGGAAGTCATGTGCTACCTACTCGTCTATGTTGATGACATCGTCATAACCGGCAGTGACTCCAAGTTCCTTGAAACATTCATCCACTCCCTTAGTCACAAAGTCTCAATCAAGTATCTTGGCCCCCTTCACCACTTCTTAGGCATCGAGATCATCCCTACACCTCAAGGTCTATTCCTATCCCAACATCGCCATATTCATGACATCCTTACCACCTTCAAAATGGATGGCGCCAAGGAAGTTCAAACTCCCATGAGTACATCCGAACCACTCTTACTGGTTGACTATACTCCTACCGTTGATCCCACCTCATATCTCAAACTTGTTGGCTCTTTACAACACTTAGTTTTCACCTAACCTGACATCTCCTTTGTTGTCAACAAACTTTCACAATTCATGCACACACCTAGACAATCTTATTGGCAAGCCCTCAAACGGGTTCTACATTATTTGAAAGGAACGGTACATCACGGGCTCTATTTACATCGTGACTCTCCCCTCAAGCTTCGTGCATTCTCTGATTCAGATTGAGGGAGGAGTCAATGATGGCGTGCGGTCTACTATGGCATACATATTATACCTCGGTTCAAACATTGTCTCTTGGCGCTCCGCTCGGCAAAAGGCAATCTCCCGTTCTTCTACCGAGGCCAAATACAAAGTCACGGTCAATGCAGTTGCGAAAATTGCGTGGGTAAAGAATCTTTTTAGTGAACTTGGCATACAACCAACACACACTCCTCAACTTTTCTGCGACAATATCGAGGCTACTTACCTTTGTGCCAATCCGATATACCATTCTCAGATGAAACATATGGTATTAGACTACCATTTTGTTAGAGAACAGATCAATGCAGGCACACTACAAGTGTTACACATCAGCACCAAAGATCAACTCACGGATGTTCTCACTAAACCTCTACCACGGACGCCTTTTCATTCCATTCGATCCAAGATTGGAGTATCTAATGGATCCCCATCTTGCGGGGCGTATTAGCATTACATAATTTATGCATATTGTATTTAAGTTACATAGTTTTATTCTAGGCATGTATCTTCTATTCTTTCCCTAGTCAAAGTCTCTTGTAAATGTAGCTTAATTCACTCCTCAATTGGAGATCCTCATCTTGTATATATTCTCATAATTGTAATAAGAAAATTATCCTTTGACCAATACATTTGATACCCTCTTATGTAAATCGCATAAAACTACAACTCTGTATGATGTTTTGAGCATTAAATCAGGTATTCAATACTAGACTCTGTACAATCAATGTAATACATACTAGACTAATAAAAACCACTATTAATTTAACACATTTAAACTAAAGAATTAACGATACTTGCGGTATTTCGGTGAGTACATGCAACCCTCTGCGAATTTAACTAGATCTAGCGGACGAGGGAGGTGAGATGCCAAACCTAACAACAAAATGTTATCAGTGATAACTTTTAAACGCGAAATGATTTCAAGATTTTTTAACACTTACCAAATTCATATGCTCTTGAAGCCACCTTGGCCGCGATAGTTGCTGAAATCTTTCTAATATTCTTAAACCGAGGATAGATAATACCCTTGGCGTAGTCTTCTTCCGTCACTTGTGATGCCAAAGCGTCAGCTATATGTTTGAATAATGTAACAGTCAATAAAGGCTATAACATACATAAGTTGGATAATGGGTCAAAGAGGAAATGACTGAGGTCAGGTTGGTTTCACCCACTAGCAACACTCTAAATGTTTAGTGATGATCAAAATTTCTTCAACTAAACAATTTAAGAAGCTATAAGCAAATGAATATGTGATGAACTACTTTAACCCGCTCGCCTCATCCTGATTTCCTATAAGTTAAAACCCGTTTGACCCGTTAGCATTATCAGAGCCCAAAAACTTATGTCTTTAAAAAAATGAGTTGCTAATACTCATTGCCCTTATATCATTTTCCACTGGTCTTGTTTGATAAGCGTGGATGTTTGTTGAAGGAAAAGGATTTTGAATCCAACCCCGTATAAAACTAGAGATGTAAGGTAGGTATTTTTTTTACCTACATGCTATTTTTTATTTTGCGCATCCTACGTAAGTGAAGATGAGACCAGTAAAATGAAATAAAGATGCATGTAATGATATGTGGAGTATGAAGACTGTATTTTTGCCTTTACCTGCTGCCAAAAGGAACTCATCATGCACGCGGATCGCACCACACATGATCAATCCCAAACCAAATCCAGGAAATATGTAAGCATTGTTTGCCTACATTTGAAACACGAAAATGAGTACCAGTATAACATTTGATAACCGCGTATCAAGAAAAGTAAAATTTTAAGTGATTTCTCATGTAAAGGCTACACCTGTCCAGGCACAAACTCTTTGCCATCATATATGACCGGGTCAAATGGGCTTCCACTAGCAAAGATTGCATGACCCTGCAAATATTTGAACTCATGTGGTCATTTTCTGCAAGTATTTGCATCCTAGTTGTTTGGGCTTTTTTTTTACATTTTCTTTGGTTATACAGCACAACAGTTGTGGGGTCCATATACGAAATGAAGAACAATGTATAACTTACATTGCTCCATTTATAAGCTTCTTCAGCGGTACACTCAGATTGTGATGTTGGATTAGAGAGCGCCATTATTAGAGGTTTCTACATGCCAAACCATCATACTAAATATTGTGTATAATATGTAAAAAAATCTACGCGTAAGCAAAATTTGCTGATGGGTAATTTGTTGAAATATGTAACTTCTGGTATGGAAACATTTTTTTCAAGATATTTTTTCCCCGTAATTAACCAGTGTGTCAAATATGAGTAAAAGATTAAATAATACACTTTCAATGACTTTTAACTCATTTGGGATATGTTCAGCCCGTTTCTCACTCTAATCTATTCTTTCCCATTTTGCCGGCGTGACCCATGAGAGATAAAACATAACCTAAATCAACCCAGTCTTACTTAAAAGGCTCAAACTTATCACATGCCCAAAACCTTAATTGTGCCAAAGTGAGATAGCAAGAGAGAACTAACCTTATTAATAGATGACATTGCCTCGATAACTTCTTTTGTAAACTGTTTTCCGACTCCTGATGTTCCTATTAATATTGTTGGCTTGATTGCCTATGTTAACATACATAACGTAAACAACCTTTTTGCCAATTCATAAAGAGTGGTATTGTGACGAATCGACCATAAACGAAAAAAAATTATATGAGAATATACGCGTTACCTTAACAGCTTCCAAGAGTCCTCTAACCGGTTCATGATCATGAGCCCATGGTTGCTTAAAATGTTGAAGAGAATCTTTACGCGAGCTCACGACCAGTCCCTGCATTAAAAAATTTAGTGCATACTAGTATACAACCCCTTACTAGTTTATTAAGATAAATTTTTATTGTTGTTGTTGTTGTCGTTGTCACAAAAATAATTTATACAGCATCTAAAAATTTGGACAAAAAGTGTTTCGAGCCTATCCGACCAATTCGAAATAGCAAAAAAGTACCCATTTTGCCACCTCTAATATTTCTCATACCTTTGAGTCAACAAGCCAAATTTTCTTTCGAGAATCTTCCACCGTCAATGTTGTCTACGAGTACAATTTATATAGGTTAAGATCATCTAAAATAAAAATTACATTACTAAAGTAATAATATTGTAACCATATTTGACATCCCACTATTAATAGTAATAACATCTTGGATGAAAAATGTTAAATGTAACCCAAAGCATTTTGAAAGATTACTCAACCTTGGCATGTCCATTTTGGCATCCATAGCTTTTCTAGTCATCATAATAAGTTTTCAGAAATAGAGTGGTTTCTAGTAACAATTTACGTGACCCAGTTATTAGTTTAGCAAAAATCTGTCACATTTGTTGCAAATTCACCAGAAAAAAAAATAAATAAAATAATAGCAAGACCAAAAATCATGGAGCAATTACCTTCTTCGATATCTCAAGTGAAATAAGCTCTGCTATTCCGGTACCAGCCTTTAAAACAAAAGAACAAATATGATGACTCAATCAAGCCAAATTTGTAAGCGCGCACATATGCATGTACAATTTGAATGTGAAAAATTGGTTTAGGGAATATTTCATACTGACCTCTCCAGCACCAAGAAATAGGAATGTATGATCTGCAAGAGTCCCTCCAATTAATTTCAAAGCTGAAAGCAAACCTCCCAATACAACACATGCGGTACCCTTAATCACATTGAAAGAGAGGCAAGTATGTAAAATGCATACTAAAAAAATGTTAGCAACAAGTATATTTCTCAATATATAAAAACCTGTGAATTAATATATTACTGAAATCAAATAATTGTTGTAATCTGTTTCTTACTATTCATTATTAAGAAAAAAATACAAAATTTGGACAAAAAGTGTTTTGGGTCATCCGAACCCAGTCCATTATAAGTCTACCAAAGATGACAAGTTTTGAACCATGATCTACGTTGCCCATTGTCCCACCTATAATTCAAAGACAACTACCTGAATATCATCATTAAAAACAAGATGACTTGTTCGGTATTTCGTCAGCAAATTAAAAGCATTGTGGTTGGCAAAATCTTCAAACTGGACAGACGAAACAGATTCAGGTTTAGACAAATTTAAACCAAAAGTTTGACAAAACAGGTCAAAGAACCTGAATGAGGACTTTTTCTCCATAGTTCTTCTTGACCGCAGTCATGAACTCATGTAATAGATCGTCATATTCCTTGCCGGTTGCTCTTTTTTGTTTGAGACCAATGTAGAATTCGTCGTTCAATAATGTCTCATTTTTGGTGCCAACATCGATGGTTACGGGCAAGCACTGCAACAAAAATTAAGTGAGCATAGCGAACACTTACACCCTTTTAGCCCGATGTGAGTCAAGCCATTCGATTGATTATTGACAGGATGTTTGAACGCATTTAAACTAACAACCGTGACTTGAAGTGGTGATACTTGGTTATGATTTTAAACGCCAGAGAAGACTTACAACTGATGGACGAACACCCCCAAGTGCTGTATACAGAGAAAGCTTTCCAACTGGTATTCCCATCCCCTGTGATGTTTTAAGCATTTAAATTTATTCAACTTTAAGATGAGAAAAAACAAAGAGGTAAAAAAAATAATACAAACATGCACTGTGCATATCCTAAAGCACCTGGCAGCCAAGGTCGCCTAGCCCCAATATACGCTCACCATCGGTTACAACAATAACTTGGATGTTCTTCTCGGGCCAATTTTTCAGCACCTCAAGAATCTTTCCCCTGATAATTCAATTACCATGTAGCATTATTATTATCATGGTTGGAAATTGCTAACAAGACTCGTAACACGACACGAACATGAAAAGAAAATACTTAGGTAGTGTTCAGGTTGACCTATTTAACTTGTTTAATAATAGCATTTAATTAAACCCTTTGACTCACCAACCCATTTAATCCGTTTATAACAACCCGCCAACCCATTGGACTCGTTTAAATAAATGGGTCAAATGGATCGTGTTCAAGTTACACAAATTTAAGTGTGTCCGGGTTAGGTTGATGTTTTTAAAAACAATAAACATACCGGTAGTGTCCGGATTCAGGGATCAATGATTTGACCTGCTGACACAACCCCTAATTCTTATAACCATTACTACTTATTTTGTTACTATAACTGTTACAAACACGTTGATGATAAAATAATACAGAAAAAAGTTTGCATTTTGAACTTTGGCAAGTTATACATACTTGTCTTTAAGAGTGATGTAAAGTCCCTGTGGGCGCCGGAAAATGCTACCATACTTCTGGCAAGCTTCACCAACAACCGGCGTGTAAACTACTGGGAGCAGTTCCTCAACGTTATCGATTAGAAGCTTGTAAAATAGTTTTTCATTAGTCTCCTGCCCATAAATGCACAAATTGATTGTCAAATTATTATATATAATAAATGTTGACCACCTTAGGAATAGTACTAACGGTTGACCGTTAGTTACTATTCAACTCCGTTAGTTACTATGCAACTCCGTTAGTTATTATTTATCTCCGTTAGTTACTATACCTTAGGAATAGTACTAACGGTTGACCGTTAGTTACTATTCAATTCCGTTAGTTACTATGCAACTCCGTTAGTTACTATTTATCTCCGTTAGTTACCATTCAACTTCGTTAAGTTACTATGCAACTCCGTTAAAATAGTACTAACGTAGTTACTATTTAACTCCGTTAGTTACAATTTAACTCCGTTAAAATAGTATTCAACTCCGTTAACTTACTATATTCAACTCCATGATGGACGGTTCAACCGGGTATGTCGGATGGTTCAACCGGTTGTATTAGGTAGGTGGTTTAACCAGTTTAATCGGACGGTATGAATGGTTAGGAAGATTGGTTCAACCGGCCATACCAGACGGTTCAACCGGGTTTGTCGGGTGGTTCAACCGGTTGTACCAGGTGGTTCAACCGAACTGTCGCAATATGTGAGATTGGTTCGTATAAATTTTGTTAAAAATCGGTTTGCCCCGCGGCAAAGCGCTGGTGTTAAACCTAGTTATTTCCTAAATCTAAGTCCACAATTATGGGTGTGAGAGTGAGAGATGGGTACCTGGAGATCCATCATGGCTATGTATCTATGCAATGGAACTTGGTATTCACGGAGTATGTTCAAAGTTCTTTTTGCCTAGTTATCATGATCAAACAAATCAGAGTCAATGGAATGTGTACTAAAACTCTCCTCAAAGTCAAGGGAGGTCTTTGGAAGTGCATTTAAAGAGATCATGTGATATTGAGTATTCAGAATCAGATAAATAATTTTAATCAATGGTTTTGCAACCATTTATGATGATGGCATAATAGATATATAATTATTTGACAATCAGAATTTTGTGGCAATAGCAACACATTATTGTTGTCTGAACCACATAACTGTTTGTTTCCAAAATGGAAATCCCCTAAATACGCTTAACTGTGGAGTTCTAATGGGATGTGGGAAAGACAGCAAACCAAAGTCAACAAAAAAGTCAAAAGAAAAAGGACTTTGGAATTATGAACTAACCTGAAGTTCTTGAGTTAATACCGCGGGAGGCAGAAGTCCACGCAAGAAATGAGCATCTCTTTCTTTGTCGGTAAAAGCAAGTCCTTTGTTATGTTGCGGGCTGCGCAACAAAGTGTGCCCACTGAAACACAAAATTGATATGGACTTTGTTACTCGTTGTGTTCAAGAAAAGAATTACATTTCAACTCTTTGGACATGATGCTTAGCTTTTAAATGCAGATGAGTATTTGTTCTTGTGTAATTAAAAACACAAAAAAACAAAAATATAACCATCGCTAGAACAAACAGTTCAAGATATTTGAGGAAATTAAGATTAATGAGAACAAATGATGGTTGCCTTGTGTATAGTCTTAAATAAAACAGAACTAGTATAAATATGTAAAAACGGATACTAATAACAACAAAATGATCAATATAATAATATGATACCAATAGCAATTTGCAAAAAATGATTTTCTATCATAAAGCATCAAAATAATTGATCGGTTCTTGTTTTAACTGAGAAGAACTAAAATGATATATCATATATTCAATAATCACTGATATACATTTCATGTAGCCAACATCAAACTTCAAAAGTCGATACATCATGACATTGCAAATTTTTATAAGTTTTTTTTTTTAAAAATCATATATAAAGTAATTAGACATCCAAAATGATTAGAGTGACCTGGCAACAGAGACAGCCCAAGGAGTAAATGGTTGATCATCATCTTCGTCGTCACCATTGGTAGTGTTAGTATCATCTTCATTACCTTCTGTCATCATCGATAGATTACTCTTCCTCTGTCCTCTATCACCCAAAGCACCTAACAACTGTCTCCACATATCAGACAACCACAACAACAAAATTGCAATTCACCAACACTTATCTAATAATTTTTTTACACAAATGCAAGATATGACTTACACCTTTAGCTACCTAACTAAACAAGTGTTTTAGCTTTTGACCTTCTTATAAAAAGTCAATTGTATACGCATGTTCATAAAAGTGACCCAAGGAGTTAAACGCCAGTTTAACTGGAAGTGCCGAAACTAAACGAGCGTTTTAACTAAATTAGCCGAAACTAAACGCTCACTTAACCGGAATCACCAAAGGTAAACGCATGTTTAAAAGTTAAAACGACTTATGTGCAGTGGCAGATCTAGAAACATTTTTCAGTAGTAACGTTTTTCATTTTTTTTCATTTTAGTAACAACGTTTTTCAAATTTCGTAAAAAAAAACCAAATTTTCCACTACGCGTGCGAAGTTGAGCCGCAATGTCCGCACCCCCTAGTTGTAAGCTGGATCTGCCCCTGCTTATGTGACGTAGAAACACCCTTATTATAACAGTTTCACGAAAGTAAAATTGTGTGTATCAAGTCAAAAGGGTTTATTTCTTAGATCCTAGTGAGCAGATAAGAAATTAAGTGAAAAATAGTTTGTAACTAACTGGAATGTGCCAACATAAATATGCCAATTGCTTTATATGATCATTTGTCACATAAACCCAAATATTAATTATTATTTAAATTTAACACAAACTAAAGTGCATAAAAACTGCATTTGAGTGAAATCTAAATGGGACAACCTCAAAGATACAAAACAAAAAGAAAAGGGCAATTATTAAATAAAGATAATCATAAAACACACAAGGCTATACCATCCAAATTAAAAGAAACACACCCAACAGAATATTTATCTTAGTTGTATAAAAGGAAATGTATGATTAAAAAAGTAATGAAAAGGTATTATCTTGTAATTCAAGAAATGCATAATTTACCACCCATGAAAAAGTTTCAAAATTTCCACACTTGGTCTACTATTCTTTCAAGAAATGTACAACCTACCTATATATATATATATATATATATATATATATATAGGGTAGGGTTCCTGTAGGAAAATTGGTTTGTGTGAGAAGTGTAGGAAGGATTAAAAATTGATATGTATGCATATTTTTTTGGATGTATGCATCATTTTTTTGGACGTATTCATGATGTTTTGGATTGTTTTGCTTAGAAAAACAACAAACATAACAATTAATAACCGAAAACAATGTATTTTAGGCTTAAAACTTAAAACACTATGTTAATAACACTTTAGCAGAGTGTTTTAAGTAATTATTAGGGTGTTTTATCTGGAATTTAAATTTAATGACTATAATACATTGGATTGTGTTTTAAATTTTTGTATATTGTTGTGTTAAGTGTTTTTCAAGCCAAAACAACCCAAAACATCATTCCAAAATAAAAAACATGATGGCTACATGTCAATTCTTAATCCTTCCTACACTTCTCACACAAACCAATTTTCCTACAGGATCCTCTACCTATATATATATATATATATATATATATATAGTTTTACAAAGTTTATATAAAATGGGGTTGTATAAAAAGTGATGGGAAGAAAAGTACCAGAGAATTGAGTGTGTTGAAGGAGGAAGATGCAGTGAGCATCAACAACTGCAACGAATATGTTTTAGAGTTAGTTTTGTTGTATGTTCGGGAAATTTTAGGCACCATTTTAGAGAGAGAGACAGAAAGTAGTAATAATAAAAGTTTGAAGGGGTTTGTTCTTCCATTTCTTTTGTTTCTAGGGAGATAGATTGCAATGAGTGAGAGTGAAACGGTTGGACCATATGTTATCTTTTAGGCAACTGTAATTTTGTCCATTTTGCCTCTTTTATTATTATTAATTAAAATTAATACTATAATTGGTAACTTCTCTTCTCTACGTGAGTGAGAAGTTACTATTGCAATATGTACAAATAGCTTATGCTTTCATGAAGATAAGTACAAGTGAACTAAGCAACCATCTGAATTCTAAAGATACTCTCTGACTTTGTTGACACTTGACACCCAACCTTTACAAACATGTGGCCAGGCCACACTCTCTATTACATTACAGTAATTTCGATAGAAAGAGGAAGCGGGAAGAGTGGTCCGGCGATCGACCATCCGCATCACGAACGGCTAAAGACGCACCAATCGACAAAAACAGTGAAATTGATGGTTTAACGAGCAGATTGGAGAACGGTGGTTGCGCCATCACCGACGTTAGAGTTTCACCATAGGGAAAACTTTGAATTAGTTTGTTTTCAAGGTTTAAATAGGCGGAGAGTGTGATTTGTGTTGCTGGTGGTTGGATGCTAAGATTGCAGGTTTATGTTTGGAAAATTGGAGTAATTATATGATGAATTGCATTTTGGTTAACTGCTTGCTAAAGTCCAGTTTTTAGTTTTTGTTGGTTTAATGGAATTTGTCTTGGTTGGTAAGAAAAAGATATTAGGCTAGAGGTGCAACTTGCAAGACGTTGTCTACCACACAAGCAGAAATAGAATAAGAATATAAATTTGTGCTCAATTTATACAACTATACAAGTTAATGTATTTGCTCAATTTATTTTTTAACTTTTTGGTCAAATGATTTTTTTCTTAAAAACTAGACATATTGCTAAATCGAAAAGCTAGACGTATCACTCTTAGCGTCCTTTGTGCTTAGTTTCTTTTACCCGCGGCGTAGCGTGGTGTCAAAAATCTAGTTTTATTTAATTGGTAAAATGATGAAAGTATCCTACAGACTTTTTGTTGGTATCGGTTTCCTATATTATAGGCACCATATTGGTGCTTGATATAACAATTGATAACTGTTTTACATAGGTTGAAAACCATAAAAACGAATATCGGTATGAAAACAACACTCGATATAGCTTACGATAGAAAAAACCCTCTATTGTGAATACAACTCCGTTCTCAACGGAATTTATACTAGAATAACTAGAAATTATAAAAACAAATACCGGTAGCTCTGTTATTCGTATGATATCAAGTTTGACACAGTCAAGAAAATCAATTATATTTGACTAGTTCGATTTTGAACAAAATATTATTGAAACGTAAATAAAAAATTAAAAATAAACACGTCGTAGCACTATCTTCAGAATTTCATGACGCGAATGACGAAATTGGTAAACAATGTCACTTTATAAAAAGAAAATTAAATGTTAATGCAACTGTGATGACATGTACGTTTGTGTTTCGATCATTTATAAATTGCAATTCACAACTCGATTTTGAGTAAAATTTATAATGAAACATAGATAAAAATAAACACATCACAATGACATGCCTAGCACTTTATTTTTTTTAAATATCGTATTTTAAAAGTTATAAAAAATAATTAATAATAACTACAAATTACAAAAATACAAATAGTTCATTAAAAAAATACTATTGTGTTGAACACCAAGCATCATCGCCGACATTTACGTTTGATATATACTAGTAATTAGCCCGCGCGCGTTGCGGCGCGGGTACATCGCAAACGTAGAACGGATTGTCAAAGCGTCAACAATGTCGTCAATGGAAACCGTACGGTCCAGGCCAAACGGATAGACGCCACCGACGTCGTTACGTACGAAACCGGAAAAACATACCGACGACAACACCTCAAACAACCCAAAACCCGAAAAGCAAACAGTAACCGGCGATACGATAAACAAAGACTTTTAGACCCGTGCGCGTTGCGGTGCGAGCACATTGTAAACATCGAATAGATTAGTGCAGATGTTACATGATACTTTAACCGTATGAAAATGCGCATTTTACCGAACTCATATATAACAACTAATCACCAATTCAGCAAGCGTAATCAACCTTGAACAAAAAGGAGAAGTAACAGGACCATTTGAATCATATTAAGTAGAACAACCTTGAACTCTTGTCTTTCTCTCTCTGTGTCAAAGCAGAAACCGCCAGCACCCACCACAATAATCACCAATTCAGCAAGCGTAATCAACCACCGATCGCAAAACCACCGGAGAACCACCACATGCTCGACCGGCAACCCAGGTTACTTGACCTGTGAAAACTCTAACCTCCGTTACTTCTCCGCCTACCGCCGCCGCAGCAACCCGACCAGTGTGGCCTTAGCACCACCGCCACACCCCGTTTTCCTCGTGGCTGCAGTGGAAAGAGTGAAGAGCAGGCCTATAAATTTGTTTAAAACCAAGAGCAAACCGGCACCGACGTTGACAACAACCGTTATATGGAAGATTCGAATCAGCAAATTTGTTTAACCGGGTAATACAACCGGTAACGCACAAACCAATCTACAAGTGGTCGGCATCGACGAAGAAGGTGACATTGGCCGAGCAAGGATTGTGAGCAGGAGGGAAAAATACCCACCGTTAGATGGAGGCAAAACCAATCTACGGCCAAAAGTTGGATAAAATGGAATCCGTTTAAACCACCTAACATGTGGTCGGCACCGACGGTGGTTTTACATTTTCTGACGTACGGCTACGGTCAGCGGCGACGTCAGGTATTTTGTCGCCGCCGACTTTGTACTTTAAGTTTATAAGGTAATATAACAATTTACATTTCCATGAGATATATTTCATAGAAATTGGGGGTGAATACAATGTTTGTTGAGTAGGTGTCTTAAATTTTAAGCATTTTTTATTTTTTTTAATCACTTTTCATTGCTTTTACACTAATATTACTTAAATACCCCATTGCCTAAGTATTAAATTTGAACCTCCCATTTTTAAAAAAAAAAAACTTATGTCTTTATCAAATGTGCTACCACATATTAGCTAGGCAATTTTTATTTGATCCCTAATTATATGTATGAACTTGAGTCTGTATCAAATGAGCTACCACACATTAGCTAAGCAATTTTTATTTGATTCCATAATTATATGTGTGAACTTGTGTCTTTATCAAATGGGCTACCAAACATTAGCTAAGCAATTTTTATTTGATCCCATAATTATATGTATGAACTTGTGTCTTTATCAAATGGGCTACCACACATTAGCTAAGCAAATTTTATTTGAGCCCATGATTATATGTATGAATGCACAACCAGTTTTAAGTAGAAAATATAATAATTGCATAAACACTTATATCTAGTATTAAAAAGAAATTGTGTAAGAGAAAAACATCGACGATTATGTAGTTACATAACCTTCTTATGTATTACAATTTAAACACTATATACAAGACCAAATTATTAGAAATTAAAGCAACTACTTTAATCTCTTAGTTATTAAGTAGATAAAAGAAGAGGAGCATTCACGATAAATGAAGTGAAAATGACATAAGTGGGAATTATTGAGATTTTTGGACTATAAAATCAATGTATATGATGCAAGGACACATGTTTCGACATTTAGTTAACCCTTTTGGATCCAAAATTTGATGCGTGAATTCATAAAGTACCTTTAAAAGCCAGCCGATGCAATTGCTAATAACTTGAGAAGACATGATGATTAGTAGGATATCGACGATGGCAATATAATTGGTGTGATCAAAACATATGTAAACACTCAATATATGTACAAAAAAAATGATGATGGAATATGGCAAAAGCAAAGAATTGTGATAGTAGTAATGAAAAGGCAAACCCAAAGAATGGAGTACAGAATGAGAAATACGTATTCCAAAAATTTGGAACATTGTTCCTTTCTCTCATATTTTCTTTTATTGTTTGAGGTGCCCCCGGTCTTAAACCAATGGATTCCTCGAGAGATGCAATAGGAATTCAGTAACATCAACTGGCCGATGTGGTAAATGACACAAAGAAAACATCATTCTGAACATAACTCATCTGATTGGAAAAAAAATTCTTGTTTACAACGATTTCATTACATAAAACTTGTGTGCCGTAAACAAAAACAAAAGTTGTGCTTACAATGATCAGAAACCATAAAAACGGATATCAATATCAGTACCAAAGTTGTTCGGTAGGTGCTGATTCCGTTTGTCACGATACGAGTACGAGACCAACACTCAACATAACATACAATACAAAAAAAATACTTTATTTCAAACACAACACCCTTTTCAACAAAATTTATATTGTAATGTCGAGGAAAAAAATAGAAACACATGTGCATTCTTTTTTCTTTTTTGAAAAAGATAACGAACGCAAGTTATTAGAGAAAAAAATAGTAAAAAACACTAAGGTGTTGTTTGTTTTTCTAATAAAGGTCTGCACAGGCTCTTTTATTTGCGCTGCGCAGACAATGCCATCTGCACCCTGTTTGCTTTTTCGAAAACGTTTCGTTAAAAAACTTTTGTCCGAGATCTTCTTGATGCAGACTTGGCACAACCACTTATATGATCTTCTAAGGTGTGCAAAGGGTTAAACACCACCACACACTGTCCACCACCACCACCACAGTCCCCCACCACCACCCACAGTCCACCAGCACTGTCCACCCCCACCACCGTCCACCACCGTTCTTACACCATTACTAATTTATTTTAGCAGTCTACAGATGTTAAAAAAACAAACAGTTTTCCTTTTTGCAGACTGCAGAAGTTTTGTCCACCTCTTCTTTTGCAAATATGATCATCAAACTACATATATATAAATTAAAGCTTATATAAGGGTATAAGGGTGAAAATAAAAATTCAATAAAAAAATTTATTATTCATAATATTATTGCCAACTATATTGCTCTATAGTAAATAAACTACGATTTTAGCTGCCACGCGATGAGGCAGAGCAATGACTTTTGAAAGTAATTCAAGGACGCGGTTAAGTCCATAACGTAGAGGTATGGCATATCTATATTACAAACTAGATTTATATCCCGGGAGCGTCCCGGGTTGAGAAATCTAATATGACATATCAATTTTACATACGAAATAGACTAATTTGCTTTACAGTTACATGAATGAAAGCTTCGGGTAGCACCTAACCTAAAACAATTAACAATGTATAACTCTAATATTAAAACCTAACATAAAACGATGTACAACTCCAATGCTAACACCTGTTGTAAATAAATTCATATTTACTGGTTTGAACATAATTAATGACTTGCCTATACATAATTAATGAATAATCTGGACACTTTATTTTTTTTTTTCCTGTATGAACAAAACCCTACAAAAAAATAGTCGTTTTTTTCTCCGTTTTTTATATAGCATTGTGGTAGTCGGTTGAAAAATAATAAAACGCTCGTTAATTTGGTCGTTTTTTTCTCCGTTTTTATATAGCACTATGGTACTCGTTGGAAAGATAATAAAACGCTCGTTAATTTGGTGTATTTTTTTTCTTTAAAAATCTCGTATATAAAATATATTAACGTTTAAAAATTATGGGATAAAACATGAGAGAAATAAATCTAATTTTGTTTTTAAATTCACTTTTTTCTTAAAATATCTCAATGCCACATGGTATCCTACATGTCACTCTCAAAGAGGAGAATGACTATGAGTGTCATGTAAGGAAATTAAAGATAAACTAGGCTATTAATTATGTGTTTTTTTATTTTATATATCGTTTTAATTCTAGTCTAGCCTTTAAGCGGCTTTTCTTTTTCTTTTTTAAATTGTTGCAACTTTAGGATTCAAGTGTGTTTTTTAATTGTTGTAATTTTTGGCTAAAGTGTGTTACTTAATGAATTATGTTTTTTAATGTTATTTTTTTCATATTTTTTAATTTTATTTTTCATATTTTTTTATATTTTAATCTATATATATAATAAATGAAAAAGGATGTGTCACATGGTACCTCTCATGTGCATGGCACATGTACTCCCCCCCCCCCCCCCCCCCCACACACACACACAAATTTTAAACATTGGTAACTTTTATGTACGACATTTTTTTAAACAAATTACACCAATTTAATGAGCGTTTTATTATCTTTCCAAGAGCACCATAGTGCTATACAAAAAAACGAAAAGAAAACTGACTTTTTAGTGGGTTGTTCATGCGGCAAAAAAAACACAATGTGTTCAGGTGATTCATTAATCATGCATAGGCAAGTCATTAGTCATATTAAGATAAGTATATATGCTTTTAACCCTATTATTATATATAAGAACCTGCTAAGTACATATATATTCACAGAGGTTGCTAAGCCGTTAGATGTGGCCTATGATTCTTAAACATCATGTACAATTTAGTTGTTTTTTTAGGTTCACGTCACAGCTTTAGAATGTTTTGAGGAAGTGGCAAGGTTGTACAGAGACTTCACTTGAATAATTCTGCATACATAGAATTAGAAGTCGAGTTATCGAGTGTTTGTCTTTTAAAAATTTCTTGAAAAAACAACCTATTCCTTTTAGGGTACACACAATTTGTCACTTCATATTAGATTTGTCTACCATAGGAAGCACCGGAGGGATAAACTAGTTAACTTATAAATATAATATTCTTATAAGTAAATAAATATAAAATAGAGTATATAAAAGGAAAAATATGTGATAAGGTGAACAATAAGGTTAATGTTTGGAATGTTTATGGTTGTAAGGAAAAATACGTTTAAAAAGAGTTATGATTTGGAATGATGTGATATGACGAGGTGACGATTTGAAATTTCAAACCACACCTATCTCTACCATTGTGGGTGCTCCAAGGGGAAGGCAACGAGGATAACCAAACTGAATAGGCTTAACTTCTTGTTTTTTATTTAATTAGGAAAAACATATCTTAACCAATACAAATTGTATTATTTATTTAAAACAACGTACATATATTTCGGATAACTTGAATCAATGATGGGCATTTTCAAAAATCTTGTACGAAATTTGGGTTTAAAAACCCCAATACAATAGAAATTTAGCATTAGTTAAAGAAAAACTCAAACAAGAGGCAATTGAGGAACAAAAACTCCATTGCAAACAAGTTACAACAGTTGCAGTGATTAGATTAAGTTTGTTTTAATCTCTAAAATACAAGAAACAACACAAACTACATCATCATAATCCAGACACCATACATTCATTCACTTCCAAAGTTTTACAATCTTATCATGGCTAGCCGAGGCTACCAACCCTGTAACCGTCGACAAGGCCAGACCAGCGATTAGCCCTTCATGTGCTGACAGCGTCATTGTCTTGTTCTCAGACATGTTCCATAGCTCAAGAGACTGCATTCACGCATCCATTAACAAATACATACATATAATCAGTTATTATTATGTGGAGATTTCAGTCACTGTGTCGGGTTGGCAGATTGAAATTAACGAATCCATACATGACCCGTATTCTTAATCATGTCAAAGACACCAACCCTAACGTGGACACACTTGAAACTATGTAACCCAAACAAGACATGTGTAATGAATTTACCTAAATGAGTGAATACGGATTGTAATAAAATTGTAAATGGGTTGGTGGATTGAACTTATAACTTATATATATATTTTTTTACTTTATTTTTGAACAGGACCTCTTTACTTTTAGCGCAACACTAACACAACCCCTTTTTAAGTAAAAGGTTAAACATGTGAACCCAAACACAGCTTGTTTGTCAAACGGTAGATATTATAACCTAAAATCCAATCATTTTTATGTTGTGCCAAGTACAACAAAAGCTAACCTGGTAGCAGCCGATGACCAATAACGAAGGATAACTAGGATGAAAAACACAAGAATGGAACTTATTTCCGTTACAGCTAAGGTCATGTACACACTCCCCTTCATTCCCAGACATAAGAGACCAAACTCTGACCGAGTCCTCACTAACAGACGCCAAATACTCCCCTTTTGGGTCCCAGCAAATGGAATGAATTGGTTTTGTATGCCCCTGTCATTCAAAATACGCACCCAGATTGTCACCAATGTTATAAAGAAAATATAATAAAAAACGAGTAGACAAGAACCTGCAGTGAATGCCTGCAAACTTGCGTATCCACATCCAGTATTGACACGATGTTTTCTGCAGCTGCTGCAAGATATCTTCCATGGCGAGGCTGGAACCTCACTTGAGCCGTCCCACCCTGATCCATCAAAACAATATACAATTAAGTCTACCACGATTACTATCACAGATTTGACCCCCAAAAAATAGTAAAAATTGATAAGAGTATATGAAAGGATGCAAAGTTATATACCTTGAATACACGTGAACAGCTACCGTTAGTTATGCTCCAGTACCTTATTTCCCCATCTCCATCACACGAGCAGATAAGGTCATCTTTAATCGGGTGAAAGTCTAATGACATCACAGATGCAGAATGCCCAATGAATGTGCGCAATGAAAACCCAGGCTGCAGTTTTAAAACAAAAATCAGTAAAATGTAGAAACTAATTGGGGAAAGGTGCATGCATTAACTAACACACATTATCAGCATCCCAAACTCGGACTGTTTTATCAAAAGAAGACGTTGCAAGGCGTGGCATGCTTGGGCTAAAACGCACATCCGTGATCAATGATGAATGTTCTTCAAGGGTGGTCTTTGGCTTTAGAGAATCTGTGTACCACAATACAGCCTGCAAAACACAAAGATTCATTGTGACTGACTTACGGTCTTCATCTCAAGTATAACAAACGTGGTTGTCTTTACCTTCTTATCATGACCACCACTGGCTAGAAGTTTACCGTCTGATGAGAAGTGGCAACAGACTACCTTGCTTGCACTAGCCCGAACCGATCTCACCTCGGTAAATGTGAACTCTTAAACAATACAATGAAAACGATGAGAACTCAATATATGCAAAAAGCATTAGCAGGTCAACCCAACCCAACCCAACTTAACCTATTTTGCCACCTACACAATGGCGTCTTCGAAGTAGGAATATATTTGTAGAAAAGTGATTCACCTTTGCTTACATCCATACAACGACCAACAGCATCTCTGGGATCATTATCATCATGGGATAAAAAAGACTCGACGTTATCATCAAGCGATCCGTCCTCTACAAAATGATCCATATCAGCCTGCCCAATGTCTTTATCATCCCACTGCAAAATATAATATTTAGTAGGAAGAACAAACATGCAAATTAAACTTAACCGCTCTTGTATCACTTGACACTCACCAATTGATTTGATGGGGAAGTAAGAGTTGCAGGCCCATCTGTCCCAAACATCATTAATGGTTTTGAAGAATTAGTGTTATGTTGAAGTGCAGGCATTGAGATAACATCTCCAGGTGTATGAGTTGATGGTGTTGAAGGTGCTGAACTTGGTGATGGTCCTGCAGTGTTTCCTGTTCCTGAACTGTTTGCAGGCCCCGAAGATGACACTGGCTGCTTTCTCTTTCTTCCATTCTGCTTTTTTACAGGATACATGTTTTATTTCTTCTCTTCTTTTGGATCTTTAGGGATGTTTGGATATGTACATTCAACAAACATGATTTCGGATAACAGACTTTTATAAAACGGGTTATAGGGGATAGTTTAAAAGAGCTTTATTGTTGAATAAATAAAAGGGCATTTTAGTTGAATAAATTGCTTTATCTAAACAGTGAAAACTGATTATTACCAAACACCCCCTAAAACTCACGTTCCAAATGCAAGTGAGATGGAGTGTATGTTTGACCTGATCGTTTCCTCTAAAGGAGTTCGACATGCTCCCGTCTGCAGTTACACTGCTTGTCCCCAACATTTTGTCTTGCTGGAGATTGAGATTTGAATTTTGAATTAGCGGGGCAGAAAGAGAGTGCTGGAGATGTGGTTGTTGTTGTGGGTTACTATTTTGCTGTTGTTGTTGTTGCTGCTGCTGTTGTTGCTGCAGCTGGGCCATTTTTAACTACAAAAGAGGTATTTGAGTTCGGTTACAAGACTTATAACTCTTTATTCCCATGAGCCCAAACAGCCGACCTTGTTTGGATACAAACAAATTTTCTTTCAAGGAGGGGGGATTCCAACTCATATATGTGAACATGGGTCAATTTGGGTGTTATATGTGAAAATGGGTTATATAATATATAGGTTGATGCCTTAAAAAGTATACAACTTTATAGAAGGTGGCAAAATACTAGTGAATAAGGTTGGGTTTGACGCGTCAATCTTTATTGTGCATTTCTTTAGTATTTCATAGATAATCAATACATTAAATATGAATACAAAAAGTATATATTTATAAAATAATCTAAATAAAGAAATCTAAAAGTTGTACAGCTTATCTACGGACTACTTTTCAAATGTTTAACAAGTTTCCTTTTAAACAAAATTAATTAATTTGTATACATTTATTTACCATCTAACCCGTTATCAATAATAAGTAAAACAAACAATGACCTTTATTCACATATATGGGTAGAAATTGGTCCATCTAGTCGCACCCTCAAAAAGAATTAAAAAATAAAAAGATACTGTTAAATAATATGGAAAGGAAGGCACCTTTAGTAACATATCTGGATCACCACGAGGTAGAACAGGCATAGACGATCCTAGATTTGGAACATCACCCACTGCATTAGAAAGGCCGTCTTTACCCATGCTCATGCTTCGATTATTAAGAAGCATTCTCAGCCTTCTGCTTTCATCGTTAGCGGACTGCGATGTCATGTTTTGTTGAGCTAACAAAAGTTGGTGTTGATGCTGCGGTGTGAGCATTTGTAGCTGATGCAGTGGCTGGGAACCCTGCATATATGACTTCTGCTGCTGTAGTAGACCGGACCGTAGCTGATCCAAACCCTGTTGAGCCCGATTAAAGATATGGTAAAAATATAAAAGAAGTAACGGAGGTTATATCTTATAAGTTAAAGTGCAAGAAATCATTCATAAACTCACTGTGAGAGGCCATCCTTTCAACGTCAAGTTGTTACCCCCTTGATTTGATCCTATAAAATGGAACTTAGATAAATGAGTTTAAAATCAGAAGGCAATACCCAAAACAGTTTGCTTCCTTGTAAAAGAAATAAGAAAATTCAGAATCAAAATAAAAACATTAAAAAAAACTGAGTAATCCAAAGATTCAATCTTTTAAAAGGATCTTTTTTGTAGCGCATGAAACCATCAAAATCAACTTTACAACGAAAAGTGTACACAATTAAGGTACACTTACACTGTTATATGTTCAGTTTTCACTTGCCAAACACATGAAAAAAAAAGAAGTAAACCAACATTACCAGGAACTCCGATCAATGACCCCTCAGGTCCCGCAGCTCGGGGATTCAATATCGGATTCATCTCTGTCTTTATCTCCTATTCCACAAAGATGATATGACATGTAATGTAAGAAGGCAGTAAATGAACAAAATAACAAAACTGGCCCCAACAACTTGAGAAGTTATCGTCATTTGTGCTTGTATGTAATGCAATTACAATATAGTACATACTAATCGTTAAAGTCGATATCTATATGCGGTGTAACAGTACTCACCGATGCAGATCCCGGTAGTTGCTGGTGTCGACCTTGAACTTGAGGAGACATTTGGCCAGATGTACCATGCAACACTTGCCTGGAAAAAAGATGGTTCTTAAATTCTAAGCTTTATTGAAACAATAGAAAACAACATTACCCTGAAGGTTGTCCAGCTGCAGCAGATTTCAAAATTGATGCATGTTTTGGGTCCAAAAGCTGGCCAACATTCTCCCCGTATCTTTGCTGAATTAATAGAAAAACAAAGCCAGATTCGAGTTGTCAAAGATGCGATGCCATTTCCATATCTTTAATAGCCGATTCAAACATTTCATGTTGATAAAAAGAAATATGTACCTTCATAGCTGCATCATCTAACGAATCCCTTGAAAGTGGGACTTTTAAATTCTCCTCGTACATCTTTGTAGCCATGGCATTAGCAGTTCCAGGATTTTGCCTCATAAGCGGCTCATTTCCAACAAGCCCGTTTGAAGTTCCATTGAGTAGGTGGGCCCCATCCCTCCTCTGTTGTTGCTGCTGCTGCTGTTGTTGTTGTTGATGTTGTGCCTGTTGTTGTTGGTGTTGGTGTTGTTGCTGCTGTGCTTGTTGTTGTTGTTGTTGTTGTTGCTGTGCTTGTTGAGCTTGACGTTGCAACATCAGTTGCTGCATTTGCATCTGCTGCTGCTGTTGTTGCTGTTGTTGTGGATGAGGTGATTGTTGCGGTTGTTGTTGTTGTTGCTGCTGCTGTTGCTCCCTTGCTTTAATTAACTGTGTCTGAAATTACGGAAACAAAGTGAGCCAAATTGGTAGAAAGTATCAAAATTCGACCAGAATATATTAAAATAGTTATAAAACACCACCCCTAAATTGCTAGATTCGAAAATAAAAACCATATCATTGCGTTACTATGTAATAATATCTAACACCTAATCCGGACGGCCCATATTGGTACCTCTAGTACACAGTTGTGCAACGTCAATTAAGTGTAGGTTTAATGTAATAAATAAATAAAAGATGAGAAGTCAAACCGACTTCAATATAGGATGCTGCAACTTCCGAGTGCTTCTCATTAGTCCTTGCAATAAAAATGTCCCAAAACACAGACCACCATTCGAAAAGAAAGCCACCCGGGGCGTCGATAGCTGCCAAAATTACACACCATTTATACAATATACAAACTATTTATATAAAAAAATCTTTGCAAAGAATTCTTACCAACAGGGTCAGATGAGACTTTTCCCTCAGCTTGAAATGCCTGAGCAGAAGCTTTCAAATCCCTCTTTACCAAATAATCATGTATATAAACATCTAACCTGTTTGTTAATCACCCAAACATTTACACAAACATTAACCATTTGATGAAAATAATAAATAACATAAACTATAAATGCATTTCTTTAAACCATATGTTTCCTTCAAAATGCAGCAATGGTGAATCTACCAAGTAAACACAACTTACTAAAATAAAAACATTTTCTTTATAAAATGTAAACACAAAGGCAGGCAGATAGATGCAAAAAACCCTAAAACAAAAAAATAACTTACCAAAAAAAAAAAAGAACAAAATCAAGAAAAATGAAAGATACCCACAACCCAAATCTAGCAAAAAGATCAAGATTACTACCAACACAAAATAAAAATTGAAACTTTACCAAGATTTTTAAAAAAAAAAAAAAAAAAAAACTATTCAGATTAAAAGAAAAAAAAAGGCTTACATTTTATCAGCCTCCCAGTTAGCCTGAGACATTTTTAAGTGAATTTGCTGAAGCAAAAAAGCTCGAGAAAAAACAAATGTTAGATCTTCATATAATACAATAAAAATTTGAGCTTTTAACAATTCTTAGAATATTTTTTTAGGCAAAGACAAGATCCCCCAAGCAAGAAAGAGAGAGAAAGAGAGAGAGAGGAAAAGCCTCTTGCTGACTGACTGAAGAGAATATATATAAAGGACTGTTGCGTGTATTTATATATATATACGACTGCACAAAGTAAACAATTGACAGGAAAGAGATGGATGGAGATGGCTACAGTACAGCCTAGTTATTAACTTTTTTTTTTTTTGGACGGCGTCCCAGTGGTTAACTCGCCACTGGGGTGAAATCTCGGCCCGGGTTCGAGCCTCCGCGGTGGGCATTTAAGCCCTGAAGGAGTGGCTGCCAGACCGACTCGCCCTTCCACGTGTCTCGACCCCCAGTCCGCAACCCGTGGAGGAAACCACCACAAGCCGGAGTCGAACCCCCGACCTATAGAGTAAAACCTCCACACCTCACTGTGTAACCAATTGGTCCACAGATCATTGGCGCCTAGTTATTAACTTATATGCCTCAAAATACAATAAACATATACAACTAGTTAAAATCTCCGCCGCTTCGCGGCGATGGCGTTGCCGGTGCCATCGCACAAACGTCGCCGGTACGCGCCGCGCTAAGCGCGACGTAGAAACATAACCGACGCCGATTCGTGAAAAGCTACAGATTTTTCAGACGAATAGCGGAGTTACACCAACGGTATTCTGAGGGTCTGCTAATCGGATAACACAACGTAGAGAGTCATATTGTTTTGTGGGTACACCGGTGCGCGTTGCACCGAGCAAAGCGCCTAAACCGCTTGAAAAAAAGGAGTTACTAATAAAAGCAAAGCGATGACATTTTCGTAATTACCTGGAAACTAAAGGCTTTTTATTTTGGTTTTAATAATAAAAAAATTACTACGATGGCATTTTCATAGTTAATTTGAAACTGAAGGCGTTTTATCTCGCGTCTTACGATGTTACTATTGTTAAGGATGATAATTGTTATATATAATAATAATAATGACAATTTTCATAATTTTCTCTAAGATATTTATACCATTGATATAAATGTATGGTTGTTAAATTTAGATTGTTTGATGTCAAAATAGTAAAACTTTTATTATCATATAAATAAAAATTTGTCATCGACACAGTTCTAGATTTGTTTATAACTTGAATGCATAAGAATTTTAAAAACAACTTATTAAGAACGTCATTTTCATTGGTGATTGTACATAACTTTTAAACAATAGTATGTGTTTGAATATAAATGTATTAAACGACTTTGATTAGTCAAACTTTGATACCGCGTGTCATCTTCTTGGCACGCATAAGAATGAGAAAGTATGTAATTAATATTTTGGGCCAATAAACAGGGGACATGCAGAAGGCTGAAAAGGTTGGTCCAATAAACAGGTGACATGCAACTAAGAGCTATTGTTCCCAATCATCAATACAAAAAAAACTTAAAACGTGGGCCAATCGTGTGATGACACGTGGCGGTGCAAGTTAGCACTATGCCACTGGTCCTAAGACCCTATTATAAATGTAAGTATAGAAGAATGGTCCGAACATAAAAAACATAGATGGTCAAAAACTATATAGGGAGACGAGGCGCTACCAGAATTGGACAAGGGTACCACCAGTGGCGGATTCAGAAAATTTTTGTACGGGGGGCACAAATTTGTCAGGTAAAAGAAGATGGGTCAAAACGAGTCGGTTCAAAAAGTATCAGGTAATACAAATTCATACTTATCAACTTAATGATACAATAAAACTACTCATACTTATTTTACTTGATTATAACATAAATTTGAGAACATTATCAATTGACTAAATAAGAAAAAAAAACTTTTAGAATTTTATTTTAGTAAATCTGTGGACACTTAAATAAGAAAATATCACTTGACGTATTCTTGCAATATTATAATATATTTTATTACCTTTTGACCGTTTGAATTTATTAAATATGAAACGGTAATATTTTTTTGACCGTTATTTTTAAAATGGTATAAATTGTGCACGGTTTAAATAAAAAATCACAAACAACTACATTAACCAAACTAATTTAAAACTCAAAAAAAAAAAAATGGATCCAAGGAAAACAAAAGGTGTTTCGAGGGGTGCGAGGGGAACCTCGAAATCTAGAGGTTCTAGTAGTCGAGGCAAAGCTTCGAGTTCGAGATCGGCTACGGTTGAACCCTATAGGCCCATGATCAATTTTCCACAAACCCAACTCCAACCCCAACAACAACCGTTTTACTCACAATACCCACAAAGCCAACCACCCACGATGTATCAACAATATTTTACGCCGCCTCAATTAGCAATTCCCAACTAGAAGACTTCGAGCTCAACCTAGAAGATGAGGACGATGACGAGGAGGAAATTGTGCCAGAGACACAGTTCGAGCATCATGTAGATGAACAGCTAGACGAGGAAACGGATGACGCGCTTGAAGTTGAAGTTGAAGAAGTTGATGCAGGGGAAAAAGAAATATGCAAAGCGACTGAAAGCTGTGAAGTGGAATACGGCACAAGAGGTTGCTTTGGCAAAAGCTTGGTGCTATGTGTCGGAAAACAGGGAGAAGAGTAACCAAAGAAGCAAGGGTACTTTTTGGAAAGCTGTCCAAAAACATTATGTGGCGCTGTTGGGAGGATCCACCCGAACATTTGATCAAATTACTTCGAAATGGACCGCCATGAACCCACAAATGAATGCGTTCAATGGACTTCATCAACAAGCGGTAACAATTATGATATATTTAACTTAGTGTTTTATATAATTATACAAATTTCTATAAATTATATTTAATTTACGGTTTTATGTAATTATATAGGAGCGCTTACGAGGGAGTGAATGTAATGATCTAAACATCATGCAAACGGCGTTGAACGATTACAGAAAAAGTCATCCTTCGGGTTTTAATCATCAAGCGGCATGGGAGATTGTAAATGTGACAACGCAACTTTCGATCTATACTGATGTGATTTTTAATTATTTGAAGTAATCATTTCTTTTAAATGTGGTTAATTATTAAGTTGCGGAGGTTAACTTATCGTTTTAACAAAGGAAAACGTGATCGAATTAATTAACGCGTTTTAAACGCGTGTATCAAACGTACGCGTCGGGTGATGAAAATACTCTTATGTTTGCTCTGTTTTGTTATATTTTTAATTTCGAATAAAACTAACTAGTTTTTGTGATAGGTTACAGATCCTAAATAGAAACCGAGGCATTTTATGTTTAAAACGGGTTCGATACGCGATGTCCACCTACCAAGCTAACCCTACCTATAAAAGCATCCCTCTCTTTCTCCTCCCTTATTTTTCATCAGCCGCCACATATCTCTCTCTCTCTAGAACCCTAACACACACACACACACACACACACACTCTCTCTAACCTCTCTCCCTCTCCGCTCTCACGTAATCTCTCCCTCTCACACCCGATATCTCACTCTGCCCTTTCAGCAGGTTGATCGGCGTGGTGGTTCAAGGTGTTGCGTGGTCGTGGTGGTTACAGAAGATCAGCGGCGCAGATGTTTAAGCACGTTATAGGCAGAGGCGGTGGTGTTTAAGCTCATGGAAGGGGGTTGTGATGGTTCATGTCGTGTATTGATGAAGGTGAGGGAGTTGGAGAGTCAACGGGGGTAGATGGTCTCGGGTACGGTGGTCTTTGGTGGTTCGGTGGTCTTGTCAGGTGAGAGTAAGGGTGCAAGTGACGGGTCAGTGGTGGTTGTCTTGGGTGAAGGTCATGGTTGTGTGGTCGTGCAGGTGAAGCTCGTCGGGGATGGTGGTGGTTTACTCGGTGGTCAAGGTGGTAAATCAACCGGTGGTCAATCTAGTGGACTCGAGGGTGGTTCACGGGTCCAGGGTTTGAGTCTCGGACCAAGGGTGGCTCAGGTCAGATTTCGTTTTGGTTCAAGTCAAGTTGGCTTGGGTTAGTTCTAGGTCGGGTTCATTATGCAAGATGAGTTGTTGGGTTATTTTGGGCTCAGGACAAGCGAGTTCGGGTCCGGTTTTATTAAGGTCAATTCAACTTTGGTTGTGCTTGGGTTTTGGGTCTCGGTTTGTTCGTTAGTCAATGGTTCGGCTTGAGTCGAGGTGGGTCTGTTACAGGTCTCGTCAAATCGGGTCAGATTCGGTTTTGGGTTCGTGTTCGGGCTCGGTCAAACCTGGTCAACATTTCAGTCTACACGTAGTTCGAGGTGGCTCCGGGTTACGTGTAAGACCCTAACCCGTAATCACGTGATCAACGCCTAATCATACGGGTTTGGACCTTACTTATGGCACTCCCTATTAAAACTTTGAAATTTATTATAACTCAACCCATTAAGATCAAATACATGTTTGATTCCCACAAATTTTTACATTTTAATAGTTAAAACATACTCTAAGATGTTGCATTTTAACGGGAGCTCCTTAAATTCTAACGCGGGAGCTTGATGAGTGATCGGGTGTGTTCGGCTCTTATCGCGACTTGCTCCGGGACTTCCATCACATGTTTACTTAGCACCATTACACAAAGAATGGTTAGTGGGTTGTCAAATGATACATTTAAACTAGTACGATAGACGTTACACGTCGAACGGAACGAACCAGGCCAAACGGTCCTTTATTAGGAGAACAAACTGCTACAACTTTTGCGCAGTAGCTGTTCGGATCGCTTTTACCCCTTCTAAAACCTAAAATCCGAATTCGACTTTCAAATGAGAATTGTTCTACGCTCCGAGAGCTTTCCAGGCATATAAAGAACACCTCCTAACGATTTTTCTACGATTTTATATGAAATTTTAAAGATCGCGCTGTCAGGCTGTTCTCTATGAGCGGCCTCTCGGTCTTAGTGAGTGGCCGTTCGCAGAGAAGCTGACACTTTTGAGCCCTCTGTAAAGGCTGAGCAGCCGCTCACTTAGCCCGAGCGGCCGCTCATAGCTTCTGATGCTTGTTCGGTGATTTTTAAGCATGGGAATCATGTCGCAACCGCATTTGATGATTCCCAAAGCCTAAGTATTGACTTGCCGACTAAATAAACCTTTGTTTGACTGAAATTATAGTCCGGTTCATGATGCTATGAACTGGTTCAAAATTTTAATTGTTTGTGTTGATTTTTACCCATATCGACCCGTTAAGGCCTTGAATCAAACAAGACACTTTTTGACCACTTAAATTGCACACCGTTTGAGTTGTCAAGTCATTAGACACTTGATCAACAAAAATGTTTGTCTGATTTGTTTCATTATGACTTAGATTCTTAGAATCAACCTTTATTAATCCTTTAAATCCCCAAAATGCCCCTCATGATCAAATCTTTCAATTTAGCCATTCGTGTCGAAACTTCTTGTTTCAAATCCAATGTTTTTGACTCAATGACTTGTTTAAAAACCTCTAAGTCCTTCTGGACTTAGAGTTTCATCATTTCTCAAGTTTTCACTTGTTTAGTCAATTCTAAGCGCATTAGCTCGCATTTTACACAGTTATGAAAGTAACTTACTTGATTAGCACCCACACTTCATGTGAATACTTTTATCAACTATGTTGCTTCGCCAGAAGGCGTTTATTTAACTACGGACTTACCGGGTGGCCTTGACCAATATCCATACCTTGTGTTTATCCTCCATGATTCTTAACATCGAGTATGCACGCGCAAATGCATTTACCTGTATGCTTTCTAACTAGACAAGATTAATTTCTCGGAACTCAAATGGCAATAACTTGCCATTTGACCCATTTAGACTCATAGTTCATAATACTATGTTACCCAAGTCTTTATCTATGGTTCAAGCGACACAAACTTGACCCATTCAACATCATGCTTAACGACTTCATTCAATTAATTTAATTTGGATTAAAACATCATTTCTCACATATCTTTATTAGTTGACCCGTTTGATGGATTTCTCCATTTGGTCATAACTCATTATCTCGATTAAGATCATAACCCACATTTTGTATTGAGTGCACATAAGGCGACCCACTTATTAGATTCTACCCCTTGGGGTTTATCTTTAACTCGCACTCAAGATTTAAAACTAATGTTTATAACAATTAAGCTATGTTATAGTACATTGGTGTAAGTAAAACTTACCTTGTATTCATTCTCATTTACTTGCACTTTAAGCTCATATCCGCTTGACCCGTTTTGTTCGTTGATCCATTCCTTCCAAGCTTGCACCTAGCTTGATAAGACCAACCTTCACTATACTCATAAAATTAGTCAAGTTAGTCATCATATATAATAACTAACAAATCTCATGAGTTTATTCACACCATCATATCACTTTCCCAATTATCATTGGGCTATATTTTTCATGTATGGTGTGATCCATCCTTTAACATGTGTTTCACGTTTTATATGTGAGTAATTCCATGATTACCTAAATCAAGTTATCACCTCAATTTGTAAACAAGACTATTGAGGCATTTCATCAAACACTTGGTGTGCACCCACCAAATTTGTTTAGTTTCAAAAGCATAAGATTAGCCAAAGCATAACCATTTGTCTAATCATCATCATATTACATTATTTAAACCACTTTGCCTAAATTTCTCATCTTAACAACTCCTAAGAGTCACAATGATTACTAGATATAAGTTGATTCAACCTAGAGGTTAAACCCCAAAATTCTACACATATACATAAGCATATGATCAAAATCAAATACACATATTGAGTGTGATTTGTAACCGGATTATACATGTTTAAGGCTCCCCAAGACTAGGGTAACCCATATTAACCATCAATTCCACGTTTTTATCAAAACCCTAGATTTTTATCATGATAAAAAACGAATATAACATCAATTTCTACCAAATAAAAGGTATCTAGATGATTATCTTGCCTTCAAGCTTCGTTTTTGGGTTAATGCACTTGAAAGCCCTTTGATTCCTCTTGAGTTTAAGCTTGATGTGGTTATTATTGAGCTTGTGTGTGTAGAAGTGTGTGTTTGGGTGTGTTTTGGGCGACATATCTACTGATATGTCGATCCCACCCCAATTTTTATAATAACCCCCTTTTTTCCACTTTGGCTAATTGCAACTTCAATCCCTCGTGTTTCATCTTGAGTTCATTTTTAGATTATAACATTAACTAGAATAGTTTCTAGTAATGAGTTTAGCCTCGTTTATAAGATTAATAACATTGACTAGATTATTTCTATATTAGAACATAATCCGTGTTCTCTATGTTCGAGTCTTGTTTTATTATTTTGCTAATCACACCTAATGGCGTAATTAAGCGAAACCCTTGATTTTGGGGTGTTACAATACGCGCGTGTGATTTGGTATAACTTATATTCGCGTTTATTATTATATTAATTACAGATATCGTATATTTATAAATTTATATATTTATAAATATTATTATGTTTATGAATGTTATAAATTTATAAATATATTGATATGGAGGAAATAGTTTTGACTCGCGAACGGACTGAATAATAATAATGAACGGTAACTATATATTATATCGGACGATTTGGTAAATGGTTAATTTGACGTAACTTATATCGGACATCGGACTAAATAACATTGGACTATATTGTCGGACTATACTTTATATATGTAGTCCCAAAATTACTAGATCTTAAGTGTGCACTAGATTGTTATCAACTAGAAACACCTATTTGTTAGGTGTTTTAGTTGATTAATCAAGACAAGTTAAAGAACTAGATGAAGATTATAAAAACCGACACACAAGAAACATAAAGACACGATTCCATTAATGATAGATCTTCAAAGCACCATGGATTACAATATTCTTGTGTAATGAAAGATGTCCAAAACCCTCACCTAGAGTGTGCATATGAGTGAACTTTATATAGTGAGCACCTGATGGACTGCGAACTTAAGCTTAAGTTCGCAGTGCCCATCTCCTAAGTTCACACTCTAGGGTTTACACATAAACTAACAAAGAATTACATAACTAGTCCTCTAACTATCAAACTACAAAATAAGCTACCAAAAGTCTTTGTTCTGGTAACTGTGGTCTCAACTGAACCCAACAATACTCCCCCTAGACCACAGATACCAGATCTTCATCTGTTAGCTTCAAACCGAGATATCACTCGATTCACCTTCTTCCTGCTTTACCCGCACTTGTTGTTTTGGAACTATCACTTCTGGAGCTTCAGAGTTTCTGGCTGCTTTTCTTTAATTGTCAGCTTTGTCTTTGTTAGCAATTTCCTTGTCTTTGTCTCCAAGCTCCTTCTCTTTGTCTGCAGCCTCGATCATTTCCAAAATTTCTAACATCTCCAGCTTCCTCTCTTTAGCAGGATCTACTGCTCTTTGAAATAGCATTCCTTCTTCCAGCAGTGTCTGACCGGCTCCAACTCTGATTGTGTTCCCAAACAGCTACATCAACTCTAACAGATAAAACATGAATACATCTGCCAGATCGAAGAATCTCACAATCTAGTCCCCTGCACTGTTCTTGATCACAGACTGGACGATGATCAGGATTATATGCAATAAACACATCTCACATTCTAACACATATTTTAATACTCCCCCTAAACTTTTTATATTTTAATAAAAACAGACACAACAAGGAGGGGTTAACTGTTTCTCACCTTTTGCATACAAGATCATACTAACCATACCTGCCAGATCACATTTCAACTTTCCGTTGGATAGCTGCAGCCCAAGAAAAACTGTCGGTATGTTTGTCCACTTAAATCCATGCCTCTCGTCTTTCAACATACGTTTGGTGATGAGATTTATCATGTTTTGGTAATATTGACGGAAAGTTAGTGGACCCCACTTGTGCTAGGTGTAAGCCTACCAATCCTCAAGGTTTATTGAGATATAATGATGAGAGCTTCAGGTCTATGTTTCCATAAGCAGAGAAGATGATCATTATGTCAATCAGATGATGAGAGCTTCAGGTCTATGTTCCCATAAGCAGAGAAGATGATCATCTGATTGCTTTGTGAGCTATCTATATGTTTGCACGTCACTAACATTGCGTGTCTTTTGTTGCTCATTTTGATTTTAATAGCCCCGCTTTGGTAGCTTGCACTCTTAGGTGTCTTTTGGTTGCTTATGCACAAAATTTTCTGTGTCTTTTGATCTCTCAACCTGTGTATGACCGGACTCAGCTTGTGCAGACCTAAAACACAGTGGGAATCCAGCTTTCCGTGTAGATCTATTCTGTTAATCACCTATTAGCAGTTTACTCGATTCCAGGCTGAATCTACCGACATGTCGTTGCTTGAAGCCGCAACATCCTCTGGATCCTATTCACATGCTGACAAAATATGATTAGTCCCTATCATTTCTTGTTAATTTTGCAATAGAGATATACTTTCTCCCCCAAAAAATCTTGTTTTGTATGAAAATAGGAATTTTTTTTTTTTTTTTTTTTTTTTTTAAATCATTCAAAGTTGATCATTTCTAACCAAGTTACCAACTGACGAAAACGGGTTTTGTCGAAAGCTTTGGTAAAGATATCTGCCTTTTGATCAGCAGTATCTATAGGCAACACCTGAATGTACCCCTTGTCGTGCGCATCGCGAATTGAATGAATCCGAATTTCAATATGTTTAGTTTTCGAATGATCAATTGGATTCTTCACGATGTCACGACAGGCATCATTGTCAATGTAGATAGGGGTTCTCATGATATTCAAACCATAATCCAACAGCTGATTTTGGATCCACAACACTTGACAGCAACAACTGGATGCGGCTGTGTACTCAGCTTGAGCAGTAGATATCGACACAGTGGTCTGCTTCTTGCTTTCTCTTCAATGCTCTTTCCACAGCTCTTCTAAACAAGACAGCTTCTTCAAACAACACGTTACCAGCACCAACATTTATCTGATTAGCAAAGAGAGTAGTTAAATCAGATGGATTCAGAGCAAACACGTCCACTGGGTCAACTATTCTCAATGCTTCTGTATCATCTCTCAGTTTGATTACGGCTTCACCGGTTCTGCTGTCATAAAACCACTTCTTGAAATCTGCCAAAAGTACAGGAAGCTCTGGACGAATGGGAACCCTAGTGACGACATCTGGAGGGTCTATCACATAGGTTATCATTCCCTGTCCGGTTGCAGGATCAATTCTTTTCTTCGACATCCTTCGCCTCGGCTTCTGTGGCTTCCAGTTTTTGAAATCACGGGCACACTCATCCTCAATAAACACAGACACCATGTCAGCATTGGTACACCCAGAATGGTTTAGAAATGGTGTTCTGCACATCTCTCGTATGTCCCATCTTGGAAGGGTCTTCAAATTCGGTCGACCCTTGAAATACTGAATCACGCCACCCCTTCGCTTCACAAAGAAAAGACGTTTAAACCCATCATATCCCCAGCAGACAACTCTTTCCTGATGAGATGCACGAGTATGGTGAATGGTCTGGTGCAACGCAGGAATGGTGATTGGTCTTCTTGGAAACCAACTTGCTCTCTCAGGATCCAATACATACCCATCATCCATTTCATACACTGTCTTTTCCCCGGCACCGATTTCTACAAACGTCTCAGGCATCTCGTCTTCACTTATCTCATCTACATCACTCTCTTCCTCCTTTCTTTCTTTCTCCTTTTCTTCTTCCATAAATTTTCCGAAATCAAACACTTCATCAAACGTCAATTTTGGAGCATCGGTACCCTGAGTCTTTAACTCCTGAAGCATATCAAACATCTTCATCTGGACCTCAGTCTGAAACTTTATCAGATAGCGCTGATCTTTAACCACCTTTTCAAGACTTCGGTTCTTGTGCTTCAACTTCTTTAGTTTCTTTCTCAACTCCTGATTATTATAAATCTGATTCTTCAACATACAGATTTCCTTGGCAGCATTCTTTCCCACTTCCTTAGATAACTTCTCATACAATTCTTGATGCACCGGTTTTTGACGAGATGCACCAGGAACAGACGAGGAAGGTACTGATTGTTTCTTTGCGGGAGGCTTGGGAATAGGAGGTCTTGCTGAGGAAGGGCCAGGCCTAGCAGTAGAGGGCCCTGGCCTGGCAGTGGAAGGCCCAGGTTGACCCTCCACACCAAACATCTGTTCCAGAATAGCTTCATTCTCCTCATCTTCTTCTGTCATAACCCGTGGCCTTTCAGACTCGGGCAACTGTTCTCTTCTTCTTCTTCTCTCTGCCTTTGCAATTTCAGCATTCTGTCTGGCAGCTTCAGCAATTTCGAGTTCCTCGGGAGTCAGTGATTCTCTCCCTTCCTGTAGTAAACCAGTAGGCCTGTTTCTTTTGGTCGGCCTCTGAGGAACAGGATCAGATGCTGCTCTTTTACCAACTGATCTTTCTCGGGCAACTTCTTCAGCAGTGTGCTGAGGCACTGTAGTAGCAGGAACAGTAGTAGCAGGTACAGTAGGAGCAGGTTCAGCAGGGGCAGGTTCAGTAGGTTCAGGTTCGGTTGCAGTTTGTTGTTGAGTTCTAGAAGCATATTGTCGTCTTCTCTTCATCTCACTGAACAGCTTGATAACAACTGGATAGCGTTGAGCAGAGTACATGCTTTCCAGCATGGGTTCCCAATCAGGTGTGTTGCACTCAGTAAAGAATCGTGCACCTTTGGCAAAACCGTATTTATCACCAAGGGGCAGATCCTCATGCTTCGAGTTAATCATCATCTGAACAAACCGGGGATACATCGTCCACTTTTTCTTCTCAACTTGAGCATTCCTCACCATACAATCAAATACCAATCCCGACAGATTAAAGGGCTCATTCTTGCAGACTTTAATCATGGCTGTTGCCCAGTCGGGACTGAGTGCATTATAACCCCCTTTTCGGTGACATAGAGACATCAGGAATACATGACAGATAAGCTTCCAATCTCTGGTTAAATGACTCTTTTTGATATCACCTCTTGCATCGAAGTCTCCTTTGTATCCAAAGTTTAAGAACTCTTGATGGATCACAGTCTTCGGTAAAGATCTGACAGTCTCTGGTTGATCCTGAAATCTTAGAACCTTTCTCACTGTGTCTTCTGTGATGATAACTGCCTTGTTTCTGACTGTGGCTTTAATTCTCTTGACACGAGCCACTGTTTCCACTCTAGCAGATCTCCAGAAGTCTTCAATGTGAGAACTGTAGACTTCAGCTTGCTGCTCTACTGCATATCCGATCCTGCTTCTCCTGATCCATGCAACTACGTCCCGAAACTTTGAATCGTCAGTTTCCAGAATTATCGCCTGGTTGTGCATTCCTCTAGGATCCCATTCAAGAGCCATCTGTGTTGGACACGTGCACGAAAATTAAGTTAGAATTTTGATTTTGAATTGACTAATGACAGACACTTCATTTTCTTTGACGGACGACGTACTTAGACTAGGTTTGGTTTCAAGTTGGTTTTACGTGTGTTATTTATTTTATGAATTAGATTTTAACGTGTATATGATTTGTTTCGTTTTCCATATTAATAGTCATTTAAGTCCAGTTACGGTTTACAGATGAATCAGTCAAGTTACGTAGTCCGGTCAAATGTCCTGAAAAGTCAAGTCACTGGTCAACACTTTGGTCCAAGATTAAGTCCACAGAATTATTAAGTTCGCAGTCCAAATAAACAGGTCAGGTTAGGTAACCTAAGTGCGCACTTGGTTTTACTCGGGAATGTTTGGTGCGCACTTGGTTTTACTCGGGCATGGTAACGGCTTGGAAAGGTTATCAGGTCTGCGTACTAGACTAATACGCAGCCACCTAAACTTTCGTTTAGGATTTTAAGTCCACACCCAAGTACGCAGTTATATTAGGGTTTTGATTCTTGAATCATATGAAGCAAGTGCGCATTCATATGAAACAAGTGCGCAGTTCTTCAAGTTTTAAGTGCGCAGTTCATCAAAAACCCCAATCATCAACTGATTTTACTGATTTCAATCCTCAGATCCTGTTATACACGAAGAAATAGGTTAGAATCACTGAACTACCTTTAATCAAACACACAAACACGAAGGAGAATAGAAGGGAATGGATCAAAGGTGGTTTTCAATGGTGGTTTAGTGGTGGTTTAGTTGGTGGTTTGGAAGAAGACGACGGCAGTGATGGTGGTGATAAACTTAGGGTTTCAGAATTTTGAATAAAAAGGTTAAAAAGAAAAAGTTACTGTGTATTTATAGGGGTTAGGTTTGGGCCGCGTACTTGACATTTAAGTGCGCAGGCCCATGAGCCCAGTCAAGTACGCGAGCCCAGTTAAGAATTTTAAAGGAAGCCTTTAAGTGCGCAGGCCCAATTAAGAATTTTAAAGAAAGCTTTTAAGTGCGCAGGCCCACAATCAACAAAATAGCCTTTCTAACCAAAGATTTGAGTTTAGAGATCAACCGTTTCTGTTAGGTGTTTTAGTTGATTAATCAAGAAAACTAAAAGAAACTAGATGAACAAAGTAAAACCGACACACAAGAAACTCAAAACGTTTGATTCCATTAACAATAGATCTTCAAAGCACCATGGATTACAATATTCTTGTGTAATGAAAGATGTCCAAAACCCTTGAAAAAACAAAACAGTCCACAAGTTCGCAGTCTAAGTTCGCAGTCTAAGTTCGCAGTCTAAGTTCGCAGTCTAAGATCAAGTTCGCAGTTCCACAAGTTCGCAGTTCCTTAGAGACCTGAAACAATAAGAAGCAAAGATGATAAGTTCCTGATTCTCCTGTTAAGTACGCAGTCCCTGTAGCACACACTTTGGCTTAAGTTCGCAGTTCAACCAAGTCAGAGCAGCACAAGTGCTCAGTCTTGACTGATCAGCCTGCGCACTTGTATAAGTACACAGACACTTAAACTCTCGTTTAAGATTTAAGTTCGCAGTAACCCTAGCCAAGTGCTCAGAAGATGCACCTTTTCAGTAAGTTCGCACACCAACTAGAGATTTCAGATAAGTATGCAGAAACCCTAGTTGTGGTGCCAGGAGAGAGAAAGCTATAAAGCCTTGTGTAAATTTAAGTGCTCACACAGACACAAGTGCACACCTTGAAATATCAAGTATGCAACTTATGAGCTAAGTACTCAACTCTTGAAGCAAGTACTCACAAGCAAGAAACAAGTTCACACTCTATGAGCTAAGTTCGCACTCTTGAAGCAAGTACTCACAAGCAAGAAACAAGTTCACACTTTATGAGCTAAGTTCGCACTCTTGAAGCAAGTACTCACAAGCAAGAAACAAGTTCACACTCTATGAGCTAAGTTCGCACTTTAAGTGCACACAACAAGAAATAAGTACACAGCTTATGAGCTAAGTACTCAACTTTTGAAACAAGTACTCACAAGCAAGAAACAAGTTCACACTCTATGAGCTAAGTTCGCACTTTAAGTGCACACAGCAAGAAATAAGTACACAGCTTATGAGCTAAGTACTCAACTTTTGAAACAAGTACTCAGAAGCAAGAAACAAGTACTCAATTTATGAGCTAAGTTCGCACATTAAGTACGCACTTACGGCTGTGAAAATTTTAAATCATATCAGAAACATGTCCAAGAGATTTTCAATTGATCTGAAGTTCTTGAATGATGTTTCTACTGAAAATAATACCTTTTAAACACCTTAGAAACACTTGTTCACGAGATTTTAAGGCAAAAACTAGTGAAAATATTCAAAGTTTGATAAACACAAAATTTTTTGAAAAACTTGATAGCAAAAACTAACAAGGAGGGTTTTGATATCTTTAGATAGATACAATCTCGAGCAGAGGCTCTGATACCAAATTGTAGTCCCAAAATTACTAGATCTTAAGTGTGCACTAGATTGTTATCAACTAGAAACACCTATTTGTTAGGTGTTTTAGTTGATTAATCAAGACAAGTTAAAGAACTAGATGAAGATTATAAAAACCGACACACAAGAAACATAAAGACACGATTCCATTAATGATAGATCTTCAAAGCACCATGGATTACAATATTCTTGTGTAATGAAAGATGTCCAAAACCCTCACCTAGAGTGTGCATATGAGTGAACTTTATATAGTGAGCACCTGATGGACTGCGAACTTAAGCTTAAGTTCGCAGTGCCCATCTCCTAAGTTCACACTCTAGGGTTTACACATAAACTAACAAAGAATTACATAACTAGTCCTCTAACTATCAAACTACAAAATAAGCTACCAAAAGTCTTTGTTCTGGTAACTGTGGTCTCAACTGAACCCAACAATATATATTGCTATATATATATATATAAATAAGTATACATAGGTGACGAAACGTATAGAGTCTCGTGAATCGGAATTGTGGATAAAAGGATTTGATGAATTGTGTTTGAAAGTTGATTTTGGGGAAAATTGTAGACAACGGGTGTTGTCTGGTTTGTACAAAAACAGAGGAAACTTTGCCCAAATTTTTGTAAAATCAAAGCGCAACGAACTGCTATTATTTTTATATATGAATTCCCCTAAGTGTTTTGGACAAGTGTATTATATACAAAATCGAAATGTTTTGAAAGACTAACTATTTGTAACAATAAAGATGACTTCCAAACAATATTTGAGAAAAAGTAACAAATGTTATTAATCGATTTTAATAACTAAATTTGTATTTCCTCAAGGAGTATTTTCTAAAATATAATTACACGAGACAAATATATTTTTATAGTTTACGAGACGAGCTAGGATTCAGGAAAATTATACGTTTCGGGGTGTTAGTCCAACATGGTTACATACGAATAGTGACAAGTGTGCAACTTGGGTACTATGTTGTATGTAACTCGTGAATTAAGATAAGTCATGATTGGTTCGTCGAGTTGAAATGTATTAAGACTCGTGTTGGTACACACGAGTCTAGACAGTCGAGTAGACTATCTTTTAAGCGGTTGATAAGCTAGGCTTATGTGTGATAGATTGTTAAGGTGTCCTTTGTTGGTAATTAGGGCACAAGGAAGTCGGTCGAGGTTTCAGGTTTTGTTTAGCATGGAAATTAAGGTGAGTTCATGACCCCACTTTTTACTGCTTTTGTAAATATTTTCGAGGGGGAGACATGCTTCTTTTATGAAAACCTGAGGAATTTAAAACGAAACAAAGTTTTGGGAAATGAAATGGGTTACGTGAGTTCACGGCCCCACTTTCACTAGTTTAACTTTTGGGGGAGAAAACATGCGCTAAACTTGTGTTTTGAGAACTTGTGTCATACTATGGGTTACTTTTGGGTTACTATACGATCTTTGGAAGTCCTGGGGGAAACCATGAATGTGCGGGGTAGCATAGCGGGGGAAATGTGGATAGATCTATTGGGCGTGACCTGCCCCACTCGTCGGCTGGGAGTCGGGCTGGTGCATATTGTCTCGACCTTGTAACTTGTAACATTATTCGGGCAACTTGAACTTGTAACATGCTGAACTTGCCTAAACGTGTCCAGTAATGGTTTTCCAATCGTAGTAGTAACAAAACTTACGCCTAGCTAGCGTACACTTGACATAGTATTGACAGGATTAAACTTGGTGCGTTTTGGTAACATTTTGGTAACATTTTGGTAACATTTCGGTAACATTTTATAAAAACTTATGAACTCACCAGCTTTATGTTGACCTTTTAAGTATGTCTTTCAGGTTTAAACTTTGGTAACGGCACGGTTAGCATGGCCAACGTCTTGGGATCGGGGATCCTAGAGGGTTAGAAATGACGTTCAGGAAACAAAAGGGCTTAGAAGCATCTTTCTGCTGCGTGGCGAAGCTACCAAACGTCACAACCGATGTGGGAAAAGTCGGGGTGTGACAGTAAAAGACCACGACAAGTGGAAAAAGCAAGTGTTGATGGGTGAAGAACCGTCCGATAGTCATTTGGACAAGAGACGAAAGTCTTCGGAATGCGAAAACTATCAGGCGATTTCCTTTTCCACACCGGACGATACCACGCCCACTAGCCACATGTCGGACCTCAATGAAAATAACAACCCAACGCGGCCCAAACAAAAAACTAAGAAAGCCGCCGCCGCCGAGTCTTCAGGCAAATCATTGGTTGACGAACTCGGGTCATACCGAGTAATGAAAGAAGACAAACTCAACTAGTTGGTTACCCTACAATCTCAACAAGGTGAAAAAGCAATGGCGTTTTTAGAGGAACAACGCGAATTGTTGAGACAGAGGCAGTATGACCACGACTTGAATATGTATTCAAGACCACACGACCAGCTCAAAGGTAAATTTTGGAGTTGGTTTTGAAACGTAAAGAAGAAATCGCGGCGAAACACAATTGGGAGCATTATTGGGTTGAAGGCGACGCGGATGATGAAGGCGACGAGTAGGATGAAGGCGTTTGTATTTTTATTTCAGTTGATGTGTCTTGTAATTTTTTTATTTTAATGGGACGGTTTATTTTTTTAAGTTTTACAAACGGTAGTTTTAATTCAAACGGTCATTTTTTAGTAAAAACGGTAATTAAAAAAAAGGAAAACTAAAAAATATAGATTTCAGTGAAGTGAATCAGTTAAGTGCTGCCTACAAAAAATGAATCAGTGAAGTAAATCAGTGAAGTAATGTGGCAGTGCAGGATTGGTTAAAATTAGTGAAGGAAACAAATAACTAGGGTAGCACCCCTTGTGCCCTTAGTTAATAAATTCAAGGAATGTGGGTGATATTGGGTGATTGTAACGCAGTGAGGTGGGCGGAGGAACGACTAAAAACAGAATTCAATCCGCGTTGTGCCGAAGAATTCAATCATTTTATAGAAACTAATGAGCTTTTCGAGTATCCCATGGGTGGTCGGAAATTCACTCGCGTTGCTGGGGGTGGCAATCAGCTGAGCAAAATTGACAGGATCCTGGTTTCACAGGCGTTTTGGGATCGATGACCATCTGCTTCGGTTACAGGACTACCTCGGTTAATTTCGAATCATTGACCCATTGTTCTTTCTACCGAAGAGGTAAATTTCGGGTCCATACCTCTTCGGTTTTACAATTCTTGTCTAGCGAAACCTGGATTTGATCAAGTGGTGATGGGTGCTTTACACGGGATTACGGGGGACGAAAACCCGGATGTTATCTTGGCCAATAAATTGAGAGTGGTTAAAGGGGCGTTGAAGGTGTGGATGCAGTCTCAACGGATTAGTAGAAACGCCGCAAAAACCGACTGTAAATCTAAAATTAGTGACTTGGATGAACTCATGGAAAACAAGTTGCTTTTGGATGAGGAGATTGCAATTTGGACAGAAAACAAGCAGATTTTGGACGAAATTAATATGGAAATCGCTAGTAATTTAAAACAGAAAGCTTGCATAAAGTGGTCGGTTGAAGGCGACGAGAACACCGCATTATTTTACAGTATGATTAATCATAATTTTGGCTCTAACAGGTTGAACGGGATTATGATTAACAACGAATGGGCCGTGGATCCAATTAAAATGAAGGCTGAGGCAACGAAGTTTTTCGCATCTAAGTTTCGGGAACCCATACACAATCGGCCGGTATTTGCTTGTCCAAATATTAAGAGGTTGTCCGAGGCGAAAGCAAACACTCTCATCGCCCCATTCATCGAATTGGAAGTTAAAAACGCATTTGGGAGTGTGGGAATGAAAAGGCTCGACGGGTTTACTTTCAGGTTTCTTAAACACTTTTGGGAGGTTTTGAAGTCGGACATAGTGTTGATGATGGAGTCTTTTTTTGAGATGGGTTCAATTAGTAGAGGTTGCGGGTCGTCATTTATTGCTCTTATCCCCAAAGGAATGGATCCGCTACATTTCAATGATTTCCGCCCAATAAGCCTACTTGGTTGTATTTCAAAGATTATATCAAAGGTCCTGGCAAACCGGTTAAAAGGGGTCCTCGGGTCGATAATATCCGAGTTTCAATCAGGTTTCTTGGGTTCTAGAAATATCCTAGATGGTCCGTCAATGTTAAACGAGGTTTTATCTTGAGTGAAGAGATCAAAATCGAAGGCCTTTGTGTTAAAGTTAGACATGGAAAAGGCATATGACTCCATAAGTTGGAGCTTTATTTTGTCCGTTTTAGAGCAAATGGGATTTCATGAAAGATGATTAAATGGGTAAAGGGCATTTTAGAGTCCTCTCGGTCTTCGGTGCTGATTAACGGTTCGCCAACATTGGAGTTTCAATGCTATAGAGGTGTGCGACAAGGAGACCCACTCTCGCCGTACATCTTTATTATCGCCATGGAAGCTCTTACGTGTTTTATCCTGAAAACAAACGAGCTGGGGTGATTAGAGGGATTAGGAACCGAATTCGTGGATCGAATACGAAAAAACAACTCGGTTTCAGACGGGAGATTCGAGATGAGACAGAAATTAACGATAACAAAGTCATCACAGATTCGTATTACTACAGAAACGGTTACAGACACTGTCATCAGTAGGATAAACATCTATCTCAGGGCCGGGGGAGGTCGGGCATGACCTCCCCCTTGAGAGCATTCTAAGCACAAACTCAAATCACCAAATGAAAACCACCACATGAGATTGCTATTTATAGTCCAACACACAGATTCCACCTTCGCCCCTTTGCAATGGACGAATGTGGAATGTTTCCACATTCGCCCCTTTGCTTTGGACGAATGTGGACCAAAGTCCACCTTCGCCCTATTGCACTGGACGAATGTGGAATGTTTCCACATTCGCCCTTTTCCTTGGGTCGAATGTAAACTTTGTGTATTGTCCTATATTTTACAAATGCATCAGATCCATAAAATGCCCTTATGGATCACCACAATCTCATGTAACACAATACAAGACTCAACCCTAGTCTATTCGACAGTGACGTCCACAGAAAGTGCATCAACAACTTACCAAATAATGGACCCGTAATGAACCACTTGATGTATGCCGATGATATAGTATTCATGGGTGATTGGTGTGATGGTAACATCAGAAACGTTATGCGACTGATTAGATGTTTTCAGCTAATTTCGGGGCTTAAGATGAACCATAACAAAACAATTATCCATGGCGTGGGGGTGAGCGATAATGAGGTGGACCAACTTGCTAATGCCATAAAATGCAAGTCGGGTCGCTTCCCTTGCAAGTATTTGGGCGTGCCAGTGGTGGTTAATATGAACCAAGTTCGATTTTGGAATGGTGTCATAGATTGTGTAAGAAATAGACTTATCAAATGAAGGCGAAAAAGCTATCTATTAGCGGTCATGTGATTTTGTTAAAGGCGGTACTTGATAGCCTCCCATTATATTCCTTTTCTCTGTTTAAAGCTCCAAAAGGCGTCCTCGATAAGCTTGAAGCAATAACAAGGAGGTTTTTTGGGGTGGGGATGACGAGAAAGCGAAAACAAATTGGATTGCTTGGGGCCGGGTCATCGGGTCGGTGGAAAAAGGAGGTTTGGGTTTGGGTTTGGGTTCTTTGAAAACAATGAATGAAAGCCTTTTAGTGAAGTGGTGGTGGCGTTTTAAACACGAATACGGGTCATTGTGGCATAGGGTGATATCGGCCATTCACTAGAATCCAAATTCTTGGACCTATTTACCGGTTAATGCCGGTTGTGCAGGTGCTTGGAATTCAATCGTCAAGGTGGAAAAAGAGTTATGGGAACAGAACCTGGATATTAAAGGATTAATCAAAGGAAGGCTTGGGAATGGTCAGCACATCCGGTTCTGGGTGGATCTTTGGGTTGGTGACTACCCTTTAATGTATAAGTTCCCTGCTTTGTTTGTGTTAGAGGCTGATAAGAACATTATGGTGGGCCAAAGATTGCTGTGTTGGGAGTGGAGGAGGAAACCGATCTCTTCGCAGGAGTCACAGGAGCTGCTGCTGTGCGAGAGCTTGTTACAGGGCATAGGGCTGTCAAACGAAGTGGATAAGGGGGTGTGGGCCGACAATTTTGATGGGTATTTTACAATAGCTGCGTGCAGGAAGTTATTATCAAGAAATGTTGTTCCATTTTACCCATTCGAATGGGTTAATGGGGTGCTGAGGAAGGTGTCGGTTCATGGTTGGAGGGCAATTCAAGAGCGGCTTCCAACACTGATTGGGCTGAAGAAGAGGAAGATAGTTCACGGGCCGACGACTTGTAAATTGTGTGGTGAAGGAGACGAGGACGCGGATCGTCTTTTTACTTCGTGTGTAGTGGCGTCAGTAGTTTGGAACAAGATTAGCTCTTGGCTTGGGATTCAATCGATTTATGCGTTTAATGTCGAAGATTTGTTGGAACTTCACAAGGTGGTTAACACTTCAAATGAGCGAGGGCTGGTTTGAATCATAATCTAAGCGGCGTGTTGGACAATTTGGAAGGCAAGAAACGAGCTCATCTTCAACGGGAAAAGGCGAACGCTACTAGTGTGTTTGGCGAAACCCAAGCTTTGGCATACACATGGGTGAAACATAAGTATAAACGACCGGGGTGGGAAAATTGGAGGGCGTTTAATGTCCCAATAACTTAGAGCTTTGTAATTTGGCTAGGTGTGTGTCGGGTGACTAGTTTGATTGTATTTAACATCTCGCTTTGCACAATCTTGTATATACTTTGGTGATGAATGTAAGTAAGTTTGCCAATCAAAAAATGTTAATAAATTATAGTATATAATAAGTTATCGACACTTCTACAGTAAAGGGATTGGGTTGTTTGAATGTGGAGGCAAAAGCCTCTGAATGGTTGCTTCTGGCGGCAGCTATTTTTAACGTTTAAAAAAACGAAAGAAGCCACTAACTTTATTATTGACTTCAATTTTTTTTAGATAAATATACGATTAATATATAAAAAAGTCAAGTTTACATCTAGATAATGGGTAAGCGAGCAACAAACTGCGCTGCTATCCCCTTTTGAATTGCAAAGCCTACTGTACTAAAAACAAACCTTGGTTCCTTGGGCTCTGCGAGTCACTGTGGACCACCTTCTGAACCCGCTCTAAGAAACGAACCGCCTCAGGGGCTAAGGACCCAAATGTGTCGAAGGCAAACGGAAGGAAAATGTGCTGATTCTGTAGATATGCTGCCTTGTGCTTAGCCACCTTCCTAGCTTCCGCCTTTAAAACCTCTTGTCCCGGAACAAAGCCACTGTCTCTCAGCCCCACCAACGGAGAGACCCCAGTGAGGTCGACACAAGCATGTTTGCCCCCTGCCCAGTCAAACACAAGGATATCCGTAGGACGTAAGATAGATCTCCCCTCTCGCGGATCAGTCAGAAAGTTAACAGGCGCTTCTTTTTTGGACGAGATTCCAGCGCGTCTAAGCACATCCCATAAAACATCCCTAACCCAGTCATGACGATACTTGAACCCTGATAGTTCCTTACAGTGAAGGGCATGCTTGCCAAATCTATCTAAGCCGGCATTTTTGTAGATGGGGCATGGTTCGTTTGGAGGGAAAAGAGGTACCATGAGCCGGTATTTGAGGATGGCTCGATATTCAACAGCTGAAATTCGCTGCCAAAGACCTTCAATGGGCACAACGGTCAGAAAATCCTGAGTATGGCCCCCCCTTGAGACAAGCAATAACTTCCTTTTGGCGCGGAGTCATATTAAACCGTTCCTCCATATCCAGTATGTGTTTACCATAAAGAGCATTCGCCAAGGTTTGTTGAGGTTTCTTGGGGGCGGTCTCCTTATCAGTAAAACCGCCTAGATCAAGGTCCGGAATAGATGTTTCAATATTACCAAGCGCAATAGAGTAGTCAGGATCCATCCCTACGACCCAGCGCTTCGAAAGATGTGGTCTTGTAATTTCCATGACTGGGCGCTAGACGCCATAAAGGCAAATGCGGAGAGGAAAGCCCAAGACATCCGTAACGCATAGGGAGGGAAGCCAGCCTCCACTGGAGGTCCCCAAAATGCGGCCCTCCGCAGACAACAATGTTTTCAATGGCCTCCCGCAAAGCTGCATCGAAAATGGACACCGCCTCTACGACGTGTTCAAGCTGACAAGTCCGGAGCCCAAACACTAATTTAGCAACCCCCATGCAAGAGCGTAACAAAAGGAGCTCACTTTGGGGGTCCCTCAGGTCCGGTAGGCGTTTCATAAGTTTAATCGCCCGTAAAGCTCTTTTAGTCGCCAGAGAGCAAATAAACCCCACGTCCCGACTAACCGCTCCCCCAAGGAGTTTAACCTCCCCTACAGGCCTACTAACCTCACTAGGGAATAAGCCCGAGGCTTTCTTTGACCCATCGCATGACGACCAAAAAATCTCGGTGTTCCGAATATTAAGTCTAAGCCCTAGAGATGTCCCTTCAGAGCGAATAATACCCAACGCCCTAGCAACTTCCTCAGCCTTACCAATAATAGTGCCATCATCCAAATACCAGGCATGGAAGGGTAAGGAACAGGTGTCCTGCACCTGACTGATGAGCGGGTAGAGGACCAAGGCAAACAGAAGGGGCCACAGGGGGTCCCCTTGTTGCACCCCTGTAGTAGCCCCAATATGATTATCCCCACGTATAACCTGGTGGGCTGGGCGTATAAAAATTGAACCCATGGGAAGATGGATGGGCACCTGCAGCTAACCTCCGTGGTAAGGGCCGTACGGTCCACCTCGTTGAAGGCATTGGAAAAATCAACAGTGAGCATAGCCATGGACCCATTAGAATGTGTTAGGATCTGAGTTCTGATTGTTTTGATTGTTTAGATAAGTATGAAATGAATGAAGTGAAATATAAATGGAAAGTGCAGCGGAATAAACTATAAATCAAAACATGGAGAATAATTGTTTTTAATCAAATGCTTTCATTAAACTGAAAGATTACAATCGTACAAGTAAACTCCCCCTCAGCCTGATCACTCAGAGAATGTTTGTCTTAGAGAATGACGAGTGATGAATAGAACAGTACATCCACTGTTCTATTTATAGACTAACACTAAACCTCTGATGATCAGTGCTGACGTCACTTAAGACAGCGACCTCTAACTGACTAACAACTTCTAACATCTGCTAACTCTAACTACTGTTACATTGAAAACTCTGATAATACAAAACACTGTTAAGTAAAGCTCTGATAATCTCTATCATCTGTTGAACCAAAGTGCTGTTGGTTCAACAGACCTTTGTTCTTCAGCAGTTGTTTCTTTATCAGATCTTTGTTCATCAGACTTTTGTTCAGCAGACCTTTCAGCAGCAGCAGTTGTTAGGGTCAACAATCTTTTGGGGAAAGCTTCTTTATAACAACTGTTTTTATTCAAGGATCAAAAGATAGAATGTTTTGGCTTTTCAATCATCTGTTCTTCTCCAGGTCAGCGGACCCAACAATCTCCCCCTAGAACAGATGATGCCAAAACTCAGCTTTATTCTTGATCTTTATTCCTCATCAGACTTTCTCTTATTTGGCCTTTGAGTTGTAACTCAAAGCTCAAAGAGTAGAGGTCTTCAACATCTCTTTCCAGCTCTAAATTCAGCAGTGTTTGGAGATCTTCAGCACACAGGCCATGTGCATCATCCATACTTAGCTTCTGAATACTTCCATCTGATCTGAGCAATGTCAATTCATGGGTGTCTTTGTTTGACTTCCATTTTAGAATTTTAGAATCAGAGGAATGGCTGAGATGCATTTTTATTTTTGATGAGTTTGGAGATGGAGGTCTTCCTATGAGTTCTCTGAGTCTGTCTGAGACAGGATCAGTGAAAGATCGAATCTGGTTTATGAGACCCTCTTTTACAAATGTGTCAGCAAACTGTTTTTGTTCTTCTTCCGTCATCTCCTTCTGCTTCTTGAATTGTCTTCTTGCAGCAATAGAGAGATCAGAAGTTTCCAGCAGGCTGTCAAGTGTAAAGGCCTGTAGAGGTCTCTTTGGCTCATCAACATAGATAGGTTTTCTTGGTAGGGTAGGGTATGTTTTTCTATTCTCTTCTAGTTTCTTGTAGCTTTCAATCAATCTGACTTCAGACCATCTAGCCACAGATCTCATCTCTCCATATTTTGCAGCTACTATATCTTGTCTCATTCTTCTGAACTTGAGAGCTCTAGCTTGATCTCTCCCTTTGCTGAAATCAGGGGCAGAGACCTTTGATGGAGGATTCTTGGCCATGCTTTCAATTCTGATTAATTCTTCTCTAAGAGCATGTGTGGTCCAGCCTGTAAATTGTTTCTTGTTGGCTTTATAAGGCATGGTGGCCAAGATCTGTTCTAGAAGAGAATCCCTAACCTCCTTTTCCATATCTTTGCTGAGAGGCATGGAAGACATGGAGTTGCTCAGGGTCTTAGCAAAATCCTCAATCCTTCTCAATTTGCTAAGCTTTGCTGAATGGATGCCCTGAGCAGTCCTGTCATCCTGGCATCTGCCTGTTCACTCTTGTACTTCAGATATGTATCAATGTTGAGAGGAACAGGAAAATTTTTAAGAGAAGGGAAGGATCTTTCTGATGGCTGATCAGTATTATAGAAGGATTGAAGTTCCCCCTTGAGTAAATCAAGTTCAAGAGGATACTTCTCAGCCAATGGTGTGATGGTTGGTGGTGGTCTGTGTGATCTGAATTGTGAAGTGTGTGGTGAGTATGATGAGAGTGGAATGGCTGGGACAGGTGTGGATTGTGTGATTGGGGTGTTAGGTGGTGTGGTGTGAATGTTTTCATCTTGCACAACAAAGGTGGATTTCCTTTTTCTGCTGTACAAGATTTTAGGTGAAGGAGATTGTGCAGCAGTGGTTGGGTTAACCTCTGTTGGTCCTTTTGTAGAACCAACAGATGTTTGGGTTTTTGGTTGTGTTGTGGTAGGTTTGGTTGTTGATTGTGTAGTGGTTGGTTTGGTTGTTGGTTTGGTAGTTGATGGTGTGGTGATTGGTTTGGTTGGAACAGGTGTTTTGGTGGCAGTGGTTTTGGTTTCAGTGGTTTTGGTAGCAGTGGTTGTGGTTTCAGTAGTTTTGGTGGCAGTGGTTGTGGTAACGGGGGTTTCAGCAGCAGTGGTTTCAGAAGATAGTTTAGATGGTGGTTTCCTTGTATGTTTTGCTGGCATTTTCTTTCTTTTTGAGGAACTCACATCTTCCACTTCTTGCTGTTGTTCCTTCTTGAGCTGAATCAACCTCTCTGCTTTAACTTCCAAAGTGTCAGCCTTTTTCAGCTTATCTTCAGCAGCCTTATCAGCCTTTTCATTAGCAGAGGTATCAACTTCTTTTGCCTTGCTGGTTTTGACTGGTTCAGTAGCAGGGGTCTGAACACTTGGTTGTTATTGTTGTTGTGGTGCTGGTTTGGTAGACTCTGGTTTGTCAGCAGTTGGCTTACCCTTTTGAGAGGGTGGTGCACCAAATGGATTTAGTTTTGGCAGCCTATCTCTGCCACTCTCCCCCTTTTTGGCATCATCAGCAGTGAATTCATCATCATCTTCATCTCTGAGAATTGTGGTAGGGGCAGAGCCAGTAGTCATCAGCAGATGGTCTTTGATCACCTTGATGTCAGCCTTTGTGTCATTAAATCTGGCATCCACCATATTTCTGATCAAGTTCATGTAGGTCTCTTGTGTCTGATCTGCTAATTTTCTGTGAGCTATGATGATGGGGGAAACAGATTTCCATAGCTCATTAGCAACATTAGCAGTGGATGGTTGACTCTTTGTAAAGTTGGCCAAGGTTTCCAATATTGACTTGACATCAGTTTTGATGTCAGCAACAGAGGTTTCAATGGTTTGAACTCTATCCGTCAATTCTTGTAGTTTTAATCCATCACCTAAGTTAATAGGATCATCTGAATTCCCACCAATGGTAGTTTTAACTGGTTCAGTCCTAGGAGGTGAGTCCATGGAATGAGAACCAGCTGCCCCTTGGTCTTGGTTCTGGGGAATTCCAACTGATTTTGGGGACACAATGGTGGCCTCATCAGTTGTTGCCTTCAAGGAAGTCTTAGCTATGTAACCACTGTCCTGTTGTGAGACAATGGTCTCTACATCAGTAGTGGCTGCTTCACTTGAAAACTCACCAAGAGTTACATTGAACTCTGGGAATGTAACCTCCTCTTCTGTTTGTGGGTTGACAGATTGACTTTTCTCAGGCCCAGTCACTTGTGCAGGTATACTCTCTGTGACAGGTGAAGGAGAGGAACTGGGATTATCCTGAGTTTTGTCAATTGCCTCAAACAGAGGTTGCATGGTTTATGGAACATGTGGTGGTGATGTTGGTGGAGTAAGAAGAGAGTTAGCCATGGGAGATGGACTTGTAAACATATGGTCAAGTGACTCATATGCCTCAGTATGTGGTTCCCTTTGGCTTACAACAAGATCCTTTTGTGAGGATTCTTGAGGAGTTTGTTTGGGTTGAGATATCTCCAACTGTTGTGAGGAAGTAACAACAGTGGTTTCAGGTTGCTTTGGTGATGCAACAGGGTTAGCTTCTGGTATCTCATCTTCCAGAAGTCCCTTTTTGGGTGTGGAGGTGGTTTTTGAGGATGGACGTTTTCTTTTGGTGGTTGGTGTGGGTTTCATAGCACTGGATGAAGTGCCATGATTACCAGTAGCAGTAGGCTCAACAACAGAGGTTTGAACAACAGTTATTGTCTTTGACCTCTTTGTTTGTGTTTTAGAAACCTTTGACACTTTTGACACTTTTTCTTGGGTTGAAGAACCCAGCATTCTTGTGAAAGTTTCATCAGTTAGACTTTTCATTTTAAAGGACTCTCCCTTTTGGAAATCATTTTCTGGTAAAATCTTTTGAAGAATTACACTTAAGATTCTTGGGTAGAGTAGAAAAGCATTGTTTGAGCCAGATTTTATGGCTTTCACATTTGAAACCAAGTCCACAAACAATCCCTGGGAAAGATTGAAGTCAAAATCTGACAACATAGCATACCCCAAGTATTGAATCCTTAATGGGATTTCATTAAAGGATGTGGTCTTAGCCGAAGCACAGAGAAGGAGAGTATGGAAGAAAAATTTCACGACTGGAGGAAAAAACTTTTTGTATAATGTTGATCCAGTCATCTGAGCATCATACCCTCTTTCCTGAAACTCTGTGTGAAGCTCTGTTTTAGGAAAAGATTCCATACCTGACAGGTCATTGAGTGAGAAGGTTGTGGATATGAGTTCAGGTGTAATGGCGATGCTGGTGGCTCCAATTTTTGAAATTATGGAAGTTGGCTTTTTGTCTTGGAACAAGACTTCAGCATTAGCCCAAAATTCTTGGAGTGTTTCTAAATGGATGGGAGCATCAGCAGTGAGGATGTTTTTGTATTTGGAATTGGTAATGATGTCAATGGTGGAATGGAATGGTACGTTATCCTCTGTTTAACCAGATATGGAAGGAAATTGTGGGTGGCTTTTGTTTGAAGATCCATTGTAATGGATTTCGAGTATGAAAGTACTGAACTTTGATTAAGGCTTTTGAGGAAGACGAAGGCGGTTTTAGTATTTTGAATACAATGAGACAGTAAAACTGCTGTTGGGGGAAAAACAAAGTTCTATAGCCTGCGGTGAAACCGCTGATGTGGCAAAACTCTGCTTTTGAGAGCAGACGTGGCAAACATCTGATGGTTTAAACATCTGGTGGCATACATCTGTTTTGGTAAACATCTGTTGCCAACCTCTGTTGTTTAACCAAAAGACTGATGAAATAACAGTTGTTTTATCTGATCAGATGTTTGAATCAGATTTTTCAACCAACAGTGGTTTAAATGAAACAGTGGTTGTTTTATCTGATCAGTGGTTAAAACAGATTTTTCAACCAAAAGTGTTATTTTAAGCAAGTTTGATTTTCTGAAAACATTTTAATATTTTTATTGAAAACATTTTTGTTGTTTTAATCCATGTTTAACATACCAATTCGAGAAATCAGATTTGTGAAGGTAGCTGTGTCTAAAGCTTTTGTCAACACATCTGCCAACTGATCCTCTGTTGGAACATGGTGCAGAGTAATCAAACCTTTTTCATAGCTATCTCTGACGAAATGATGTCTGATATCTATGTGCTTGGTGGTGGAATGAGACACTGGATTCTTGATGATATTTTCAGCAGCTTGGCTATCCAACATGAGTGGAGTCCTTAGTGCAGTTATCCCAAAATCCAGTAGTTGATTTTGAAGCCACATGAGTTGGGCTGTACAGCTTGCAACAGCAATGTACTCAGCCTCAGCTGTTGAAGTTGAAACAGCTGCTTGCTTTTTGCTTTGCCAGGAGACTAAGGCATTCCCTAGGAACTAGCACCCTCCAGATGTGGACTTCCTTGTGGTGTGGCAACCAACAAAATCACTGTCTGAATAACCTGAAAGCTAAATGTTTCCATTAGCAGGATACCAGATACCAAGTGTGGGAGCACCTTTTAGGTATCTGAATATCCTTTTCACAGCAATAAGGTTTGACTTTCTAGGTGAAGCCTGGGATCTTGCACAAACACAGGTTGCAAACATAATGTCTGGCCTGGATGCTGTTAAGTACAATAAAGACCCAATCATGCATCTGTAGTGTGTTTGATCAAACAGTTCATCTTTGTCATCATCAGTGAGTGGCTTGACTGTGCTCATGGGTGTACTACATGGCTTACAATCATTCATCTCAAAATTTGTTAACAAGTTTTTCACATATTTGTTTTGATGAATGAATGTGCCATTTTGCAGCTGCTTCACTTGGAGACCAAGGAAGCACTGAAGTTCACCCATAACACTCATTTCAAACTCTGCTGTCATGAGTTCCCTAAACTCCTCACACATTTTGTTACATGTGGATCCAAAAATGATATCATCCACATATATTTGAACAATCATTAGATCTTTTCCTTTCCATTTTAAAAATAAGGTTTTATCAATTTTACCTCTTGTGAAACCAATGGATAAGAGAAAAGTGGAGAGAGTTTCATACCAGGCTCTTGGTGCTTGTTTCAGTCCATACAAAGCTTTATTAAGCTTTTAGACATGATTAGGATGGAATGTGTCTTCAAAACCAGGTGGTTGACATACATAGACTTCCTCCTGAATTTTGCCATATAGGAAGGCACATTTGATGTCCATCTGATACACCTTGATGTTGTGGTTGACAGCAAAGGCTAGGAACAGTCTGATAGCTTCTAACCTTGCTACAGGGGCAAAGGTTTCATCATAGTCTATTCCTTCTTCTTGTCTGAAGCCTTGAACCACTAACCTGGCCTTGTTCTTGACAACTATACCCCTTTCATCAGTTTTGTTTTTGAAGACCCACTTTGTGCCAATTGGACAAACATCCTTAGGCAGTGGTACAAGTTCCCATACTTGTTGTCTTTTGAACTGAAGGAGCTCTTCTTGCATCGCTTCCACCCAACTATTGTCTTTCAGTGCCTGTTGGTACTTGACAGGTTGTGTGAGGGATAGAAAGCCTGCAAAAAGACAGATATTTGAAGATTGGCTCCTTGTGAGCACACCTTCTCTGATGTTGCCAATGATTTAATCTGGTGGATGAGCTCTTAGGTAGATTAGATCCCCCTGATATGGTATGATGGCATTTTGAGGTGAAGGACAGAGGTTTGGAGACTCTATTGACATAACATCTGTTTGCACTTTTGTAGTGTCAACAGATGTTTGGAATGGAGGTGGAGGAATGGGTCCAAGTGGTGTAAAATTGGACTGACTTTTGTCAACAGATGTTTGACTATGGTCAACAGATGATTGACTTTTGTCAACAGATGATTGAGCAGTGGATTGGATGGGTGAATCAATGGTTTGGGGATAAGACTGGCCAACAGTGGCTGACTCAGCTGTGACAGAATTTTGATAGTTGTTTTGAACTACTGCTTCCTCTGATACAGGATAGACTTTGTAGTGATCTGGAATCACAACATCCATTCTGTAGTCTTGTTGTGGAGACTGTGGAGTACCTGCACTGTTAGTTTCGACAGTAATATCTTCAAATTTGAATTTATCAAAATCAAATAACTCAGCAGGGTTTGCTGGGATTTTTAGAGATGAAAGTTCATTCAACTTCACATTCATAGTTTCTTCTATTGTTTTGGTCCTTGTGTTAAACACTTTATAGGCCTTAGTAGTAGAAGAATACCCCAAAAAATATCCACAATCTACTTTAGCTGCAAATTTTGAAATGGAATCTTTAAGATTTAAAATGAAACATGGGCAGCCAAAGACTTTGAAAAATGATATCAGTGGTTTGATTTTGAACAAAATTTCATAAGCAGTCTTTTGATGTCTTGGGTTGATTAAAACTCTGTTTTGAACATAGCAAGCTGTGTTTACAGCTTCGGCCCAAAAGGACAGTGGCAAACCAGAATCTGCTAGCATTGTTCTTGCAGCTTCAATGAGAGTTCTGTTCTTTCTCTCAACCACCCCATTTTGCTCTGGTGTTCTTGGGACACTGTACTGCCTTACAATCCCTTTTGACACACAGAAATCATCCAACTCCTTATTCTTAAACTCTGTTCCATTGTCACTTCTAAAGACTTCTACTGACAAGTCATATTGTTTTTCAACTTTGGTGACAAAGTCCTTCAAAATACCTGCAGTCTCATCCTTAGAGTGTAAAAAGTAAGTCCATGTAAACCTAGAAAAATCATCAACTATGACAAGACAAAATCTCTTTCTTCTTAGACTCATGATTTTAACTGGGCCAAACAAGTCCATGTGCAACAATTGTAAACACTGACTAGTTTTGGACTCATCAATTGATTTGTAAGAGCTTTTATGTTGTTTACCTTTTAGACAGGAAACACAATGCTCATCACATTTGAATTCTTTTGATGGCAAACCTCTGACAAGGTTTTGTTTGGAGAGAGAGTTGATAGTTTGAAGGTTGGTGTGACCAAGTTTCCTATGCCACAATTCTGTCTCTTTGGTTGAGGTAGCAGAGAACAGACAGATATTTGCCATAGGGTTATCCTTCAACATATCAACTACATACACATTGCCACTTCTATGAGCAACAAGTTGTGCTTTACTCTCAGCAATGATGGTGTCAATCTTTTCAACAGCCTCTGGGCCAACAATCTTACATGTTTGCTTAGTGAAGAATGACCCATATCCTTTGTCACTCATTTGAGACACACTAAGTAGATTAAATTTTAGATTGTCTATCAGATTAACATTTTCAAACTTAAGCCTCCCTGCTTTGACAGTTCCAGAACACAACACTTTACCTTTAGAATCATTACCAAAGGATATATCACCCCCTCCATGTGCAAGAAAGTCCAGAAGAATGGCTCTACATCCTGTCATGTGCCTGGAGCCTCCACTATCTACATACCATAAACTATCTAAGCAAGCAGAAGCTCCCTGCACATCAGTAAAGATTTTAGTTTTGGTGAGTGTCCAAAGCCAAATTGGCTTTGGATGGGTTCTTAGATGTCTCAGCCTTAAGTTGAGGAGAATGATCAGTGGTTTGAACTAGCTTTTGGACTAGGTTCAACAGCTGTAATTGACCATTTGCCAGTGCTTGAATGTCAACACTTGGTCCAACAGGTGTTTGATCGTTTCCTGTCAGATGCTGAAAACCATGAGGATGTCTGTTCACTTTTGGTTTTGAAGGCCTTTTGGGCTCTTCATAAACATGTGGCAGACGATGACAAGTGGGTTGTCCATATCCTCTTGGTAGTCTGTTGGCTGGTGGAACATCTGTTACCTGAACATCTCTGGGAGCTGAGTTTTTGTTCAGACTTTTGGTAACAGCTGTTTGGACTGGTTCAAAAGTCTGTTTGGGTTTTCCTTTTGAAGTAATCACCACTTGACTTTCAAGAGTTTTAGCCTTGTACTCTTTTATCTTTTCATCAAAATTTTTGAGATACAGGCACTCTTTTGTTTTGTGATTCTTTTTCTTACAAATTGAACATTCATTTGTTTTAGAATCATTTAAACTTGTTGCTTTGTTGATGTCATATGCTTTTAGAAGAAAACAGTTTTTGGTGACATGGTTCTTCTTTTCACAAAAATCACAAAACAAGTTGTTTTTGGCTTTCCCTTTTTCTTTCTTCTTTTCAACAGATGTTTGATCATCTGTTGGAAGATCTCTCAAAGGGATAACTTTGGCCTGTGGTGCCATTTTACCATCAGGGGTTTTGAAGGTCATTGGTTTAAAATTCTCAAGGACTTCACGCTCATCTGACCAGGTTGGTTTGAATTGATGTTTCTCAATTTCAGCAAATGAGGGTGTACCTTCCAACTTTTCAAGAATGATTTTCTTGCCATTGGGTTCAGTAAACTTGATTTCTTGACCTTTTGAATTGGTGGGGATGACTTCAACCAACTTTGGTTCCTTTTTGTCAGTGGTTTGTGAATTCTGAGCAGTGGTTTCTTGAAACCCAAACCCAAATTTCACATGACTTTTAAATTGTTGGTTGACAATCATCTCAAAACCTTTTGATGATTCCACCCATTTCTTATATTCAACTTGGGTGGACTCAAGCTCCTTTTTACAACTATGATATTTTGTTATCATAATCTGAAGCTGGTCTCTGGTCATGCTTGCTTCATGTTTTAAACTACTGATTTCAGATTCTTTTTCAGTTATTTTTTATTTTAACTCTTTAGTGAGTTTTTCAAACTGAATTTCATCTTCCAAAATTTTCTTTCTAAAGTTTTCATTCACCTCTTTTATCTTAGCAAATGCCACAATACATTTGTCTGAGCATAAGTCATTTAAGATTTGAGGAGATACCTTAGCAGCAGCCATCAAGGCATAGTTACACTGGCAATCACAATCATCACTACCCTAGGGGTCTGATAGATTCACAACCTCTACTTCAGATTCTTCAGCTGAAACAACTTCATCAACAACACCATTAGTCACATTTTCAGACAAAGACACCACACCCTCAGAATCAGTCTCTTCAACAATTGTTTCTAGTGCCATAAAACAAAAGTTATTTTCAGAATTGGCAACTAAAGCAATGTTGTCATCTGTTATCTCATCTGGTAGACTGCTCCAATCAACAAAGCCTTGAGTAAAGAAACTCTGTTGACCTGGTTGACTGGTCTCTGCTGGAGCAGAGGGTGGAGCAGCAGTCATTGGCACTTGTGCCTGAGTAACAGGTGTTTGGACATAGTGATACTGAGGAACAGTGGTTTGAACATAGTGCACAGGAACAGTGGTTTGGGTTTGTGCAAAGTGAGCAGTGTTTTGCACATTTGGTACAGGGATGGTTTGATAAGTGTTGGTCTGAGGCCTTTGGTTTGGATAGGTGATCATAGGTGTACCATTTTGACTCCTACATTCCCTAGCAAAGTGACCCATTCTATGACACTTGTAACACTTTATCTTTGATTTATCCAACCCCACCTTTGACCCACCATGTAAACCTGGGTACCTTCTGCCAGTTTTCTCATAGAAGTTATTGGTTCTAATACTGAGCAGGGCAACCTGATGCAAGATGTCCATTTCTTCTAAGTCCAAAGGGTCAATATATTGAAGGTCATTGTACACAAAAGATGAATTATCAGAAGCCTGGATATCACCACTAGCTGCAAAAGCATAGTTGGGTGATGAGTAAGGATCATTGTTAAAACCAGTGGTTATGTCAATGTAATGATCATAACTCTGATCCTTACTACTTCCAGAACCTTCCTCTTGGCCCAAAAGTGCAGTATTCCCAAATACATAGTCATCTGACACTTTTCCAGAGTCTTGGAGTTTCTTTTTCTGGTTAAGCTCCCTTTCATAAGTCAGGAGCTTACCATGAAGCCGGGCCAGGGTCAGGTCTTTGAATCCGATAGAGTTTCTCATGACTATAGCTATAGTGTCCCATTTGTCCTGAAGTGATCTAAGAAACCTATGATTCAGTGTTGAATTAGGAAAAGTTAGACCAACCAGTTTTAGTTCACTAATCAGACAATTAAACCTTTCAAACTGTTGTGTTAACGACTCCCCTTTTATGTGACTAAACGTTTCATATTGTTGGTTAAGTATTTCACGGTTGTTTTCAATCACATCTTCAGTTCCCCCGAACTACTCTTTAAGAGCATCCCACAATTCTTTAGCACTATTGCAGTGCAAGAGTCCGGCATAGATATCATTCGGCAGTGCCATGGCTACTATGCTGAAAGCCTTGGCATCTAGCTCGATTTTTTGAAAATCTTGCTCTGAGTAGTTCTCAACACTTTTTGGTACTTGGATATTTGGATCCTCGGCACTCGGTACCATTGGAACATGTGGTCCAAATACTACCGATTTCCAGCACCATGTGTTCTGTTGTGCTAACACATGAGCCACCCGACGCTGCTAGATGTTGTATTCTGACCTGACAAGCATCGGAGGCTTGTTGCTAGTGCCAGTGTTGTGTGGATCTTGATTGAGTGAAGTCATTCTCTTGATTTTTCAAAAACAAAGTCTGTTTACTAACTGTTGAAACGAAAATAAACTATTACTCTGTTTTAAATCCGAACAAACGATATCAATAATTGTGAGCTGATCTGTTTATATTAAATTGATTGGTTAGATCGAATTTAATTGACCAAGCTCTGATACCAATTGTTAGGATCTGAGTTCTGATTGTTTTGATTGTTTAGATAAGTATGAAATGAATGAAGTGAAATATAAATGGAAAGTGCAGCGGAATAAACTATAAATCAAAACATGGAGAATAATTGTTTTTAATCGAATGCTTTCATTAAACTGAAAGATTACAATCATTCAAGTAAACTCCCCCTCAGCTTGATCACTCAGAGAATGTTTGTCTTAGAGAATGACGAGTGATGAATAGAACAGTACATCCACTGTTCTATTTATAGACTAACACTAAACCTCTGATGATCAGTGCTGACGTCACCTAAGACAGTGACCTCTAACTGACTAACAACTTCTAACATCTGCTAACTCTAACTACTGTTACATTGAAAACTCTGATAATATAAAACACTGTTAAGTAAAGCTCTGATGATCTCTATCATCTGTTGAACCAAAGTGCTGTTGGTTCAACAGACCTTTGTTCTTCAGCAGTTGTTTCTTCATCAGATCTTTGTTCATCAGACTTTTGTTCAGCAGACCTTTCAGCAGCAGCAGTTGTCTTTATCAGCTGTTTGATGCAGCAGTTGTTAGGGTCAACAGTCTTTTGGGGAAAGCTTCTTTATAACAACTGTTTTTATTCAAGGATCAAAAGATAGAATGTTTTGGCTTTTCAATCATCTATTCTTCTCCAGGTCAGCAGACCCAACAGAATGAAACGTGCTCAGAAACCTGTTAGCGTTGTGTAGCACCGCTTCTGTCCCATTAGGGACCCCCACCCCAAATTGGAAATCCCCTAAATAAGCAGCCATCTCTCTACCAACCTTATGCATAGCGACTTTCGACACCAATCTTCTCCATATAACCCCCAAAGCGATGGGCCTAATCCCGCTGTCAGGTTTTGACAGGGGGTAAATGGCGCCGAAGCAATGAACTCCGCCAGAGCTTAAGCGCAAAGCCCTCCAAGCCACAAGTTGAGAAAATCGGTGATGGACTTAAGGAGCCTGGAGGCGGTTGGATACCCCTGGCCACAGAAAGCGTCTAAGATATGTTGAGCCCGCAGACCATCCCTCCCACAAGATGCCCTTTCGGAAAGGATTTAATACATTCCAACACACAATCAACGTCCACCTGCAAGGCAGGTGCTAATGTCACGACAGAGGGCAAGGTCGGGGGGTCTACAACTGGGTGTTTATCTATCAAGGCTCTCAACGGTTCCCCCCCCCCCCCCAAGCTGGCACGACCCCTAATGAACATAGGACCTTGACCGCCGCTATGAAATGGCCATCTGCCACCTTTCGATGGCACTGCTTAATATTTCCACCCCTTCTTCTTTATCTTGGACCCCTGCCCTCCCAGATCCCCTCTCAACGGGGAGTTCAAGGAGGGGTAGGACCAACTCCTTTAAACCGCCCCCATCTTTCCAAACCGCCAATGCCTGCAAAATTGAATTACATTGAAGCGATTTCCTGTTACCCGACCTTCGTTCCTGCCTAGAAGTTGGTTTGACTACACGCAACATGTAGCGAGGCAATAATAAAAGTTTAATCCAAGCCTCAATGGACCCCGGGGCATCGACCAATCTGTGCAGGCCCCCCAACAAAGCCTGGGCAAATGCCATGCGACAGGCGGGCAGGATGCTCTTAACAGTAACAACAGGAAGGGCGAGGATTCACTCAAGGAGGGCACCATCAACCCCCATACCCCCAGATAAACCATTCCTAGGCTCCACTTGCGAACCGCAGGGTTGAGAAATCCCCGCAATAAAATCAATCTCGCCTCCTACACGTGATGTGCATTTAACCACATCTTTCCCATGCCGATAAAACCGATTCAGGGCATGCAGGGTCATGCACTCCCCACATAACCAATTCTTAAGCAAGCGTAGGGTGTCAATAACGCCATTGTAAAGGTCCAAGTTCGAAGCAACTTGCTCCTTTAACTCATCCCTCCTTTCCTTTTCATTCAAATGATCCCGCTGAAAATGCATGAGTAACCTTGAATACCCCTTATATCCAGGCATACCATCTTTACAGGAATGGTAATTTTTAAAGGGACAACGCCAAACCCCCGTGGCTGAACTGGGGCAAAGCTCCTCCCGACAGGATCCCCTGTCCGACATAGAAGATTCCATAAGGGAAATAACTAATAATAAAGCATATTATTATTATCATTATCATTATTATTATTATTATTATTGATATTGGGACCCACTTTGAGTTATATCATTATATCCACACTGTACCATCCAACACTGTACCACGACCTTCTCCTTACCAATACTGTACCACGAACGGTGATAAATGGTCGAACGGAGAGGAAGGACAAACGGCGAGGGTGAGGAAGGTCGAAAGGAGAGTAACTTTGACCACCAAACTTTTAACTTTTAGAATTTAAAATTTTGACCACCAAACTTTTACCTTTTAGGATTTCAAACTTTAACCACCCAACTTTTTTAAACTTGCATTGCACTTTGCCCACTAACTTTCTTACTAACTTATGTGCTTTGTTTCCTTCCAATTTGACCACCAAACCTTTAGCTTTTAGGATTTTAAATGACCAATGACTTTCTTACTAACTAATGTACTTTCATTTATTCCAATTTGACCACCAAACATTGGCCACCAAACCTTTAGCTTTTAGTTGCAACTATTTTTTAAGCTCATGCGAGAATAACAGTCATTTAATATTATCTTTTATGCCCACGAAACTCTCCACGCAATAGGAGCTCCCACCGTGCCGCACAATCTTTAACGTCTACCAAACCCTCAACGAAACAGAAACTCCCTCCGCGAAGCGCAGGGTAATAGAATCCTAGTTCTTTTTATGTATGTGAAAAATATTATATTAGTCTTATTATATTTTAACCTACATGTGCTAAACCTATCATCAAGAGTTAAAAAAGTTCTATGTTTCATTATGTGGTTTGATTATTTTAAGTATAAGTTCTATGTTTCATTTTCAAACCTTTTCATTCATGTGGTTTTCATTTTTTATGATCTCAATTTAAAATGACAAGTCTTGTTGAAACAACTCCGATAAATTGTTATGAATTGACAAAGGTATCATTAGTTATTTAAAAAAATGCTTAATTTAAAAAAACCCTGACTACCCAATTTATTCTATGGCTCTAGCTTCTCTCTCCACCGATTTCTTTGTGTTCTTGTTGCTCCCACATTGTTAGGTATCAAATAGTAGAGGGACCAAAGTTGTAATTGTTCAATAGGCTAGGGTTATCTTTTTAATATGTTCATATACATAAACATGAATCGTGAATAGGAAATGGCAGCTAATGATTTGAGATTAATCTCCTTCTTCTCTGTATTCTTCTTCCTCTTTAATTCTTAGCTCTTTACTCTTGACTACCAATTTGTATCATAACAATGGTATCAAAGCAATCTTTCCTCTGACCGTGGGTTAGGGCAACAATAATAATATCAACGATTCAAGAACGGGTTCCACTATAACAGACAACAATCGAATTAAGGAAACAAAAGAATTCCAATCATCCAGTGGATAGGCATCATCAACAAATTGAACAAGAACAACACTAATTAGGGCATCAATCTGATTGAGTGATTCAACCAAATCAATAAGAATAATGGCAATTAGGGCATCAATCAGATTTGATGATTCAGAGCACAACAACATGTCAACCATGGAATTGGCAATGGAAAAGATTATGGCAATATGGCAAAAAGGTACGGTTAAAGAGTATAGTGATGAATTCCAATTTCTGTTTAATCAAGTCAAAAATTCTGAAGAAATGAGTGAATATTATGCAATATATCTCTTCATGAATGGTCTAAAACCGAAAATTAGAGATGTTTTTATAACATGGCATCAATATAGTTGTATTATGGTGGAAGATGTGATTTCTTTGGCTTTAAAAATTTATTCTAATGGCTTGCAAGATTCTTTTCTCCATTCGATCCTAAATCTTCTTTTTACAACAAAATTTGGAGTTTGATATTAACATTCCTCTTAACGAATTAATGAAAGATAATGAGTTGTTTCGGGTTGGGGTGATTCAAGAAACTTGTGATAATATTCTAGAAACGTTTGAAGATGAAGTAATTGATTATGATGTTTTGGAAGAAAAGGGATATGATAATAAGGCTACATTGAAGATGATTGATGAAATGCAAGTTGAATCTGAAAATGGAAATGGGTTTGATATAACAACAAAAAATGATATCAATGAATCTTTTAATACATTACAAATGAAGATAGATGAATTTGAAAATGTAAATGAGATTAAGTTACCAATTAATAGTAATGAATCTGTAAAAAAGGAAGTTGTGATTAAGTTAGCAACCAATGGTAATGATTCTGTAACAAAAGAAGATGTGGATAATGGGCATAAAATTGGTGATAGGATTCAACGACACAATGGCATTGATAAGACTTTCGGTACGTTTGAAAATGGTAATAACATGTGTGCAAATGGAATTGGTTCTTTAAATCAGGTTTTGAGTATTCAAGCACTTACTGATGGTACTTCAAAAATATAAGAGTGTCGAAATTGTAATGGTTGATCAAGAAATAAGAAAGAAGAAGAAACATTTAAATTTGGCCAGATACAGGTTGGGTTTATAAAGATGTTGAAACCATTGAATTCAAAATGGTTTGGGAAAGTGGTGATAAAAGTGCATGGAAGTGTTTTTCAGAACACATGTATTCAATAATATTTCCTTCAGAAGGCTTTCAAGATGTGGGTAACAAGTATATAGAGGTCAAGAATGTTGCTTCTAATCATGCTAGTGTTTCTAGTTTGAGTGATTCTGGTCAAAAGTTGGGTGTGGCTGGTTATGTCTCTGTTCATAGTCTAAAGGCTAGTTATAATCAGTCCAATAATAGTCGAACAAGTGTGTATAACAGCAAAAACAAGTTATTAGTTCAAGTAGAAGGGACAAAGGAGGACATCGTCATTGGTAAAGCTGAAGGAAGTCTTATGGCAGAACCTGGATCTGTTGTAGTAGCATTTTTCAAGAAGAAAATGGTTTATGTTGGTTACTCTTCTGATGCTGGCCTAAACCACCATTTTTTGTTGTTATTGTGGGATGATAACTGTAAATGGAAAGGTAGAGTTTTAGTTGCATGTTGGATGTTGTTATACAATTGGAAACTTGATATGAGATTAATGCATATAAAGTTTAATATGGGTCAATCAATGGGTGTTGGTGGAAAGTAAGTTGTTCTCTATGGTCAAAAGTTGGGTCAAGATAACATCAAAAAGGAAATGGCTTACTAAAGTCAAAAGAAAGAACTTTGTGATGGAAGCTTTATTTAGAGCAAAAAAGAATAGCAAAAGTTGCAGATGCCATCTTTTTATAATTAGAGGAAGACAAATAGTAGGGCCTAATTTGATCATCAGGAGTTTGGGCCAAACATCACAAGAATGGCAATGGGTGTCAATATTAAAGTGCTTCTTAAAACCCTTGAAGCAGATGAGATTTTCAAAGGAGTTTGGTTTTGATACTTTTGATTAGCAATTTTTTTTTTCAAATTGTGTGTTAGTTGCTTAGAAATGTTTTCCTTATTCTGATTTTTGGGGACAAAAATCTTTTAAGGGGGGTGTAATATTAGGTATCAAATAGTAGAGGGACCAAAGTTGTAATTGTCCAATAGTTTAGGGTTATCTTTGTAATATGTTCATATACATAAACATGAATCGTGAATAGGAAATGGCAGCTAATGATTTGAGATTAATCTCCTTCTTCTCTGTATTCTTCTTCTTCTTCTTCTCTAATTCCTAGCTCTTTACTTTTGACTACCAATTTGTATCATAACAAAACTATGAAAGATAGAAAGAAGAACAGAATAGGTTATTCAATCAAATCACAGCTGATCATTATTGATATTATCATTGCCTTATATACACAATTAGACTAACTACTCTTAACTAACTTCTCTACTAACACTTTTAACCTTTCTAGCTTCTAACTATTACATTCTAGGTCCCTGTACTATTATTACTACTAACATAACTCCCCAAGAATTTTTGTCCTCAAAAATTGAAATTGGTTAAGCCAATGAAGCTTTCATGACACCTTTATATCTATTGACTTTAATAGCCTTTTTTTCCCTCAGTAAGTCTGTTGAGTTATCCTAACTTTTGACTATAGGAAGAAATGGACTTGTGGTCACCCACCATTCGATCCAGCCACTGAAACTTTCAAAGCAAGTGATTGTTCCTTAATGAAACTACTTCTTTGTCTTGGGCCATCTTGGTTTAGTTTTCCATTTATGCCATAAATGCCTCACTATCATTATCAATTGAACTTGATTATTTGGGTTATCCATAAGAACTTCATCTAATGTCACTGTCTTCACCTCTTGTTGCTTCTCTATTATAAGGAAATCTCTCATCATAACATCTTTTGTTTGTGAGCACGTATAAAGAACCCAAGATGGTTTTAGATCTAAGCCAAATCCACTTACATCACTTGCACCACACTTAGAGACTAGTGTGTTATCATGTGAATTTCTATCAAATGCATTCATATATCCATCATCTTCTACCTTATCAGCCTCCTTATTTTCTTTACCAATCTTTAAAGAAATTTTATTGTTATAGTTGAAACAGTAACCCGTAACATGTACTTCATGAGCAAAATTTTTCTTCATTATTTCTCTATCACCCACTTCTATTTCAACATTCACACCTGGCTTTACAACATCATTTCTATGTATTTCCTTACAAGAATCGTTATGAACTAGATCACTTCCATTTTCTTTTGAATCAACACAATCATATGATTCTTGAATCTCATTCCCAACCCTTTTAGGCATTTCCTCAAACACTTGGTGGACAGATTCTAATTTTGTAAATTGAGAATGATAAGGTGACTCGATTGATTCGATTTGATGTTTGAGTTTTATGAAAAACTTATTCCCTCAGAATCAGATTTTGTTGATTGTTCCTGCTTTGTATAGTTCACATATTGCTTCTTTTGTATCATCATATTGTTTAATGGCCTTTTCACTTCATTTGCTAATGCATTGAATTTGTCCAAGGAAAACAACTGTTCTTGTTCTTTCTCCATATGCAAAAATATCTTGTCATTATAAAATATTTCTGTAAGAGTTTCCTCCTTATTTTGTTCCAAAAATGGTTTCTTGTTGTTGTCATGGTGTTAATGTGTTTACTATTCAGGTATAGAAATGATGATTGGAATGTTTGAAGGAATTGAAGGATCACAAATTGATCACTTCAATGGAATAGTATGATTACGAATGAATCACACCAGGAAATGAAAAGAAAACAGAGTGCATAATTGAATGGAAAGAAAAAACGAAGTAGATGAAGTGAATTGATGATCAGTGGATCAGAAGGATAAGAATTTGATGTTAATTTAATGAAGTGAATTGTGACTACGCCTTTGAAGTGGCAGGAAAATGCGCATGATGGACCTTGCCAGCCTGGTCTCACATGTTCGCGCAGACACTTATGGGTGTTGTGCGAGTATGGTTAGATAGTTTACCAAATGGCAGGATTGACAGCATCAAAGAACTCACTGACAAATACTCTGATCACTTTAGCTAAAACCGCAGAATAGAGCAGGATTCCACTGACATCCTGCAAGTGCGGAGGCATGATAACGAATCAATCGAAGACTACATTACCAGATTTAACCGAGAAGCTCTTTAGATAGGACCTATCGGTTTTGAGCTAATGAAGGCAGCTTTCAAACAGGCCGTACATTGTGCTCCAGTAATCCATACCCTCGCGGGCTGCACTGGAATGCCAAATACTTGGGAAGAGATCATGCGAGGTGCGAAGACCTACGTGCGTACTGAGAGAGAACTGTCGGTTTGGAGCCGAGTGCATGCCCCGCAATACACAGATGCACAAGCTTATTCTGTCCGAAACAGAAATAACATAAATGAAAGAGGGGATAAGCGATCCGTTTGGAACAAGCTCCAAGGAGCCCCCCAAGCAGATACCAAAAACCCGAAGCCATAAAATACAAGGGTAATCCATCCTCTGACCACAAGTCAACAAGGCGTAGTCACAATTCCTGGTCACCGTTAACGAAACGCCAGCGCAGGTCCTAGCAATAGAAAAGGTGGATTTTACTGAACCACGAGTTATCAAAAAGAGAGACGGTCTGGACCCCAACAAGTTTTGTGCGTATCATCAAGGCATTGGGTATGAAACAGACGCATGCTTCCAGCTTAAAACAACGATAAAAAAAGCTTTGAAATTTGGGAAGCTCAGACACCTCTTGAAAAATGTCGAGCGCAAACAAAGTGATGGGCCACCCCAGAAGAAAATCAAGAATGTAAGCATGATGATTCACAGCAACACTCGCGCACTCATTCTTACAGCTATCTTTGACCACTGCAGAATTACATGCGCATTCATGGATATCGGAAGCAATTCTGACATCATGTATGAGCAATGTTTCAACTGATTGGATGATGAAGATAAAGAGCGCCTACGCCCCATCAATTCTCCAATCATAGGTTTCTCAAATGAGGTGATAATTCCACTAGGCGAAATCTCTTTTCCTCTCACCCTTGGGATAAAAACCATTCAAGAATGGAGGAAATCACGTTCCTTGTGATTCCGACAAGATCAAAGTATGACATCATCCTGGGGCGCGACTCCATGGCATCTTATAACATGATACCGTCCACAGTCCATGGTGCCATCGATTTCCCCACCCCAACAGGTGTGGAAATCGTTTGGGCCAATAAGAGAGTGCGCCATGATAGAAGAACCGCATCCAGCCAAGATGATCAGAGCCAGCCCACGCACAGAGCCAGAGAAGTGGATTCTGAACCCAAAGTTCCCAAAGCAAACGATCACATTGGGACCAGCTATCTCTGAGAATATTCGGGATCACCTAAAGCAGTTGCTCAGAAAGAACATGGACGTTTTCGCGTGGCAACCATTAGACATGGTGGGGGTCCTGCTAGAACTAGCACAACACAAGCTCAACACTTATCGCTCAGTGGATCCCATTGCGCAGAAGCATGGGCGCAAAAAAGACAAAAGCAATGAATGAGCAAGTAAACGAGCTACTCAGAGAAGGAATCTTAAGAGAAACAAGATACCAGACCTAGGTGGCAATCCTAGTCATGGTCACAAAGAGCAACGGTGGGTGGAGAATGTGCGTGGACTACACAGACCTATACAAAGCTTGTCCAAAAGATTGTTACCCACTCCCTGAAATCGATCTCAAGATTGACACCCTAGCGCCCTTTAGATTCAAATGCTTTTTAGATGCCTACAAAGGCTATCATCATATCCAAATGGCGCTAGAGGATGAAGACAAAGCAACTTTCAGAACAGACAAGGGTGTTTACTGCTATACCAAGATACCTTTCGGACTGAAGAACGCAGGCGCCACATATCAACGATTGATGGATCGCGCTTTTGCGCAGCAGATTAGTAAGAATCTGGAGGTATATGTGGACAACCTGGTCATAAAAAAAGCATAGAAGAGGACCAGATGTTGAACGACATCGAAGAAACGTTCAAGCACTTGAAGGAAATTCATATGAAACTCAATCCGAGCATGTGCGCATTTGGTATGGAGGAAGGAAAGTTCTTAGGGGTGGTTGTCACCAAGGATGGGTTCCGTCCAAACCTAGAAAAGATTCAAGCTATTGAGCAGATGCCCTCCCCCTCAACATTGAAAGAGGTGCAGACGCTGAACGGATGCCTGGTGGTAATCAACCATTTCCTATCACACCATGCTAGCAAATCAATCCCATTCATTGAGACTCTGAAAAGCTGCTTAAAGAAAAATCAGTTCAAGTGGACCGCTGAGGCTGAAAAAGCATTCCAGGACATGAAAGCATGCCTGATGAACTTGTCAACGCTCACAACCCCTCTCCTAACAGAGCCACTCAATTTATATCTCTGTGCAGCAGAGAAGGCAGTCAGCGCAATGCTAATGGTGGATCGAAAGTTAGTGCAAACCCCGATGTATTACATCACCAGAGTCCTCACAGATGCGAAAACTAGATACTCAACAATGGAAAAATTGGTGCTGGCATTGGTGTAACACCCCAAAATCAACCGTTTCGCTTAATTACACCATTAGGAATGATTAGCAAAATAATAAAACGAGACTCGCACAATAAGAACTTGGGTTATGTTCTAATATGGAACTAACCTATTTAATGTTATCAATCTTATAAATGAGCAAATATTACAAGAAAAACTAGCTTGATTAGCTAAGTTTCACTAGAAAATGACATTTGGGGATTTTGGAGGGACCATAGTTGCCAAAATGGCAAACTTGTGTGTTAATAATAACAAAAAGGGGAACAACACAGACACACTTCTGTGTGTGTGTGTCGTATATCATCAGGAGAAACATTCTCCTTCACCCCCAAACCCTAAACAACATATCCTTGCTCAAATCCAAGCCAAATCAAGGGGCTTTTTGATGCTTTAGCAAGAAAAGGATCATCTAAGGCTTAATAAACATCAAGGTACCTTTTATTGGCCGAAATTGATGCCAAAATTTGTTTTTGATTTCTATGAAAATCTAGGGTTTTGATAAAAACGTGGAATTGATGATTAATATGGGTTTCCCTGGTCTTGGGGAGCCTTAAACATGTATAATTTGGTTACAAATCACATTTAATATGTGTGTTTGATTATATTCATAAGAATATGTTAACTTATGAAATTGGGGTTAAACCTCTAGGTTGAACCCACATACATCTAGTAGTCTTGGGAATATTGTGAAGTTGTTATAATGAGAAATTTAGGCAAAATGGTCTATACAATATGATATGATGATAATTTGATATATGAGTATGCTTTGGCTAAACTTAAACTCATGCAAATCCATTAAATTGGTGGGTGCACACCAAGTGTTTGAGTAAATACCAATTAGGCGTGAACTAATGAAACTAAGAAATTAAATCATGTGAATGTTATCATTTGAATGTAATGTTGGTTAGCAATACGCTAAGTTAATCGCATACTTGATATGAGAAGATGGCTATGGGTTTAGCTAGAATTGATACTGAATACATGAATTTATGGATAGTGAAATAATTCCATATAATGTATTCTAAAAAATAGGTTTGACTCATCCCTACGTTAGGTACAACAAAGAGGGAGCAAACGGCTCAAACGGATGCAAGGAAGATGCGTATGGAAGCAAGAACGGATATGAGGTAAGTTCTACTTACACTACTAGACTATGAGGGATTAAGTGTTGTATATATTGGTATTAAATCTTGAGTGTATACTAAAGGCAAACCCCAAGGGGTGAAATTCATTAAGTGGGTCGATTTATGTGGACTCACAATAAATCAAGGTTTATGGGATCAATTGAAATCATGAGTGGTGACCGAATGGTGAAATTCATCAAACGAGTCAATTAATAATGATATGTAAGAAATGATGTTTTAATCCAAAATGGGTCACTGAAATCATTTGAAAAAGTCGTTAAGTATGTTGTTAAATGGGTCAAGTTTGTGACACTTGAACCATAGATAAAAGCTTGGATAACTTAGTATTATGAACTATGAGTCTGAACGGGTCAAATGGTGATGCCCTCACCATGTGAGTCCAATACTTGATGCTTGTATTTCAAGCATTAAGATTCATGAGGTTAAACAGATCAAATGGCAAAGTATTACCATTTGAGTTCCGAGAAATTAATGTGTCTATTTAAAAAGCACGCAAGTAAATGCACTTGCGCATGCACGCTTGATGCTAAGAATCATGGAGGATAAGCACAAGGTATTGATAGAGGTCAAGGCCACCCGATAAGTCCGTAGCTAATTAAACGCCTTCGGGCAAAGCAACATGGGTACTAAAACTACCCACATGAAGTGTGGGTGCAAATCAAGTAAGTTATTTCTATAACTATGTCTAATGTGCGCTAATGCGCTTAGAATTGACTAAATTAGAACAATCATGGGAAATTGTAGAAATCTAAGTCCGGAAGGACTTACAGGTTTTTAAACAGGTCAATGAGTCAAAAGCAATGGGTTTGAATAAAAAATGTCGCCATGGATGGCTAAAATTAAAGATTTGGCTATAAAGGGGCACTTTGGGAATTTAAAGATTTACTAAGTGTTAAGTGAAAGAAACTAAATCATATTGAAACAATCAGGCAAACGCTTTAGTTTATCAAGTGTCTAATGACTTGACAACATAAACTTTAAGCATTTTATGTGGTCAAATAGCGCCTTGTTTGATTCAAGGCCTTAACGGGTCGATTTGGGTGAAAAACATGTCAGTAATAGTTAAGCCGAAAGGGGTTATAAACCACCATAAACGGGCATCTTTCAAGACCAATAAAGGGTATCAAACAAGTCCCCAAGTGCCCCTAGGAAGGGCCTTGAACTTGGTTTAAAAACACCCAAAGGTTGGGAAAAAAATCGCTGCACATAATATGTTTCTGACTTGATCTTCAAATATTCATATAAATCATAGAAAAATCGTTAGGAGGTGTTCTTTATACGTCTGGAAAGGTCTTTGAATGAAGCACAATCCATCTTTGAACATGTTCAACTAATTCGGACTTTAAATGGGTCAAAATGGTCAATTACAGCAGCTAAAAAAGAAATCGCTGCACATAATATGTTTCTGACCTGATCTTCAAATATTCATATAAAATCATAGAAAAATCGTTAGGAGGTGTTCTTTATACGCCTGGAAAGGTCTTTGAACGAAGCCCAGTCCATCTTTGAATATGTTCAACTAAATCAGACTTTAAATGGGTCAATATGGTCAATTACAGCAGCTAAAAAGGAAATTGCTGCACATAATATGTTTCCGCCTGATCTTCAAATATTCATATAAAATCATAGAAAAATCGTTAGGAGGTGTTCTTTATACGCCTGGAAAGATATTTGAACGAAGCACAATCCGTCTTTGAACATGTTCAACTAATTGGGAATTTAAATGGGTCAAAATGGTCAATTGCAGCAGCTTAAAAGGAAATCGCTGCACATAATATGCTTCTGACCTGATCTTCAAATATTCATATAAAATGATAGAAAACTCCTTAGGAGGTGTTCTTTATATGCCTGGAAAGGTAATTGAACGAAGAACGATTCTTATTTGAAATCCGAAGTCAGATTATGTGTTTTAAAAGGGGTAAATGCGACCCGAACAGCTGCTGCGCAAATGTGCAGCAGTTTATTTTCTTGATATGGGGCTGTTTAGCCTGGTTCATTCCGTTTGGACGCGCAACGACATTTTCTAATATAGTAAATGCAGTACTCGCAACCCCACTAGCCATTATTTGTGTAATGGTGCCAGGTACACGTTCGGTAGGAGCTCCGGAGCACGGATTAAGTCAAGAGGAGAGCCGAACACACCTGATCACTTATACGCTTCCGCAATAGCTTCCCGATCAAAACACAGCCTTAATATAGGTTTGAAATACTTATAAATGTAAAGTGGAATGTTTCTATTAAATCAAAGTCTTTGTTAAATGGGTCGAAGTTATAAAGATTAAAGTTTTAATCGGGAGTGGTTTTTATATATGGCCTAAACTCGCAAGTTTAAACGTTAACCACATGATTTTGGGTTAGGGTCTTACAATTGGTCCACGCCTCGCACAGACTGCGCATGTACTTCCAAGGCCACCCAATTAATGTGCTCAACGACTAAAAACTAAACAATGTGTTATCAAAACCGGAACTATCAGGCAGGCTAGCAAAGTGGGCAATTGAGCTGGGTGAACACACCATCTTTTACAAGACTCGCCCAGCCATCAAAGGCCAAGTCAGCCGAAGTACCACAATAAAAGATCGAATAATGCAAAGCTGAGCAAGAGGTATAAGTGACATGCGATGAGAAAGCCGCCTGGTCCCTTTATACAGATGGAGCCTCAAACGAAGACGGCGCAGGCGCGGGCTTGCGGATCATAAGTCCAGAAGGTGCAGAATTTACTTATTCAATCCGACTTGAATTCAAGACCACAAACAACGAATCCGAGTATGAAGCCCTTCTGGCAGGACTACGCATGACACAAAAGCTAGGGGCCAGGCACCTCGTCGCGCATGTCGACTCTATGCTGGTAGTAGGACAGATCACAGGCAAGTATGAAGCCAAAGACCCGCCAATGATCATGTATCTCCAACGGGCAAAAGAATTGATGAACAACTTCGAAACCTGCATCATCGTCCACAACAGCCGCAGTCAAAACAAACCAGCGGACGCTCTAAGCAAAATGGCATTAATAAGCTTTGGCCATTTAGCAAAAGAGGTCTGAGTGGAAGTCATGAATGAGCCATCCGTTCCACACAAGGAAGTCCATATCGTTCAAACATGTGTTGACAGCTGGATGACACCAATCGTGTCGTTCCTCACCACAGACGCACTCCCAGATAAACGAGCAGAAGCAAAGAAAATACAACACAAAGCCCTCCAATACCAAATGCAAGAAGGAGTGTTGTACAGAAAGTCCTATTTGGGGCCGCTGTTGAGGTCTGTTGATGTGGACGACGCAGACTGCTTAATCCAGGATATCCATGAAGGAATCTGTGGAATCCACGCAGGGCCACGCATGGTAGTTGCAAAGATCATGAATGCGGGATACTGTTGGCCAGGCATGCACCTGGACGCATTAAAGGTCATCTGTCGTTGCGACTGATGTCAACGCCACGTGCCCAACACCCTACGCCCAAAAAACGATCTGATACCACTAACCTTTACCTGGCCATTTCAAAAATGGGCAATTGACATCGTAGGACCATTTCCAATGACAACCGGAAAAAGAAAATACCTGATAGTCGCCATCGACTATTTCACAAAGTGGGTAGAGGATAAGCCACTCGCAGAAATCACAGAGAAGCAGGTGAAAAAATTCATATGGGAATTTATCATCTGCCGCTTCGGGCTACCTATGACAATCGTCACGAACAATGGTACCCAATTTGCGGACAAATGGTTACTAAAATGGTACAATGATCTGCACATCCAACTAGTCTTCACTTCGGTTATGCACCCACAAGGCAACGGCCAAGTGGAGCACACCAACCGCAGCCTGGTTGAAGGAATTAAGTCATAACTTGGGACCAAAGGGAAAGCATGGGCAGATGAGTTGCCCAATGTGCTACGGGTGAATCGCACACTCACAAAAACCAGCACCGGCGAAACTCCTTTCAGTCTGACATACAGCTCAGAAGCCATGATACCAACATAAATTGGCCTTCCCACCACCAGAGTCCTCTCTGCAAGGCGCACAAACAATGAGGCAGAACTACGCCCAAACCTGGACCTACTGGAACTACGCCTAAAAGAAGCAAATTATAAGAAACAACTCGAAAGATATTACCATGCCAAAGTCAGACTCAATGCCTTCCAGGAGGGGGATTTTGTGTCCAGAAACAATGAGGCCAGTGGCGCGGTCCCACAAGGGAAACTCACACCCAACTGGGAAGGGCCACATCGCATTGCATAGGTCCTAGGGAAGGGGGGTACAAGTTGGTCACGTTCGATGAGAAAGTTGTATCGCGCACTTGGAATGCGGCCCAACTAAGAAAATGATATATGTAATTTATTATCTTTCATTGTAACGAAGGCTATCCAGCCAGCAAAATGGATGAGAACAGTTAACCTTTTGTTTTTAAAGCATATTGAATTATTGTCACTCATCCTACCGAGCAACGAATCAATGATAACTCTCATTGAGGCTGCAAGAACTATGCTAGCAGATTCTGGTTTACCACTGTCTTTTTGGGCTAAAGCTGTAAACACTACTTGCTATGTTAAAAACAGAGTTTTGATTAACCCCAGACATCAAAAGACTACTTATGAAATTTTGTTCAAAATCAAACCACTAATATCATTTTTCAAAATCTTTGGCTGCCCATGTTTCATTTTAAATCTCAAAGATTCCATTTCAAAATTTGCAGCCAAAGTAGATTGTGGATATTTTCTAGGATATTCTTCTACTTCCAAATTCCCTAAAGTGTTTAACGCAAGGACTAGGACAATAGAAGAAACACTGAATGTAAAGTTCAATGAACTTTCATCCTTAAAAATCCCAGCAAATCCTGCTGAATTGTTTGACTTAGATAAATTCAAATTTGAAGATATTACTACTAAAACCAACAGTTCAGGTACACCACAATCCGCACAACAAGGCTACAGATTTGACATTATGATTCCACAGTCTCACAGCAAAGTCTATTCTGCATCGGGAGAAGCAGCTGTTTAAAACATATGTCAAAACTCTGCTACAGCTGAGTCAACCACTGTTGACCAGTCTTACCCTCAAACCACTGTTTCATCCAGCTCAACCACTGTTCAATCATCTTTTGACAAAAGTCCACCCTCAGTTGACAAAAGTCAGTCCACTCTTACACCACTTGGACCTATTCCCCCACGTCCATTTCAAACATCTGTTGGCACTACATAAGTGCAAACATATGTTACATCAACAGATGCCACAAACCTCTGTCCCTCACCTCAAAATGCCATAGTACCATCCAAAGGAGATTTAATCTACCTTAGAGCTCATCCACCAGACCAAATCATTGGCAACATCAATGAAGGGGTGCTCACAAGAAGTCAATCCTCAAACATTTGTCTTTTTGCAGGCTTTCTATCCCTCACACAACCTGTCAAGTACCAAGAGGCACTGAAAGACAACAGTTGGGTAGAAGCCATGCAAGAAGAACTCCTTCAATTTAAAAGACAACAAGTATGGGAACTTGTGCCACTGCCAAAGGATGTATGTCCAATTGGCACAAAGTGGGTCTTCAAGAACAAAACAAATGAAAGGGGTATTGTTGTCAAGAATAAAGTCAGGCTTGTGGTTCAAGGCTTCAGACAAGAAGAAGGAATAGACTATGATGCAACCTTTGCTCATGTAGCTGCGTTAGAAGCAATCAGACTTTTCCTAGCCTTTGCTGTCAACCACAACATCAAGGTGCATCAGATGGACATCAAATGTGCATTCCTTTATGGCAAAATTCAGGAGGAAGTCTATGTATGTCAACCACCTGGTTTTGAAGACACATTCCATCCTAATCATGTCTGCAAGCTCAACAAAGCTTTGTATGGCTTGAAACAAGCACCAAGGGCCAGATATGAAACTTTTTCCACCTTTCTCTTGTCCATTCGGATTACTAGAGGTAAAATTGATAAAACCTTATTTTTGAAATGGAAATGGAAAGATTTAATGATTGTTCAAATATATGTGGATGACATCATTTTTGGGTCCACATGTAACAAAATGTGTGAAGAGTTTAGAAAACTCATGACAGTGGAGTTTGAAATGAGTGCCATGGGTGAACTCCAATGCTTTCTTGGTCTCCAAGTTAAGCAATTACAAAATGGAACATTTATTCACCAAAATAAGTATGTTAAAAACTTACCTACAAAATTTGAAATGAATGATTGTAAACCGTGTAGTACACCCATGAGTACCACCAAACTACTCACTATTGATGGTAAAGATGAACTAGTTGATCAGACACATTATAGATGTATGATTAGGTCTTATTGTACTTAACTGCATCTAGGCCAGACATTATGTTTGCCACTTGTGTCTGTGCAAGATCCCAGGCATCACCTAGAAAGTCAAATCTTATAGCTGTGAAAAGGATATTCAAATACCTAAAAGGTGCTCCCACACTTGGAATCTGGCCTGGTAATGGAAATATTGAGCTTTCAGGTTATTCAGATAGTGATTTTGCTGGTTGCCAAATCAGAAGGAAGTCCACTTCAGGAGGGTGCCAATTCCTAGGCAATGCCTTGGTCTCTTGGCAGAGCAAAAAGCAAGCAGCTGTTTCAACATCCACAACAGAGGCTGAATACATTGCTGCTGCAAGCTGTACAACCCAACTCATGTGGCTTCAAAACCAGCTACTGGATTTTGGTATAACTGCCCTGAGGACTCCACTCATGTTGGACAGTCAAGCAGCTGAAAATATCATCAAAAATCTAGTCTCGCATTCAACCACAAAGCACATTGACATCAGACACCATTTTGTGAGAGACAGCTATGAAAAAGGTTTGATTTCTCTGCACCATGTTCCAACAGAGGATCAGTTGGCAGATGTGTTGACAAAAGCTTTAGACACATCTACCTTTGCAAATCTGATCTCTCGGATTGGTATGCTAAACATGGATTAAAAACAAAAATGTTTCTTAAATTAAAACATTAAAATGTTGTCAGAAAATCAAAAATCAATCCTTAAAAATAGTTTTGGTTGAAAAATCTGTTCAAGAAAAAATAACCACTGTTTCATAAAATGTATCATCTGTTAGTTGAAAAATCTGTTTCAAAACTCTTATCAGATAAAACAACCACTGCTGGTTGAAAAATATGTTTCAAATATCTGATCAGATAAAACAACTGTTTTCATAAACATCTGTTGACTAGTCAACAGATGTTATAAACAACTGTCATCCACCAAAACAGACCTTCTATCAGATGTTTGCCACGTCTGCTCTTAAAAGCAGTGCTTTGGCCACATCAGGGGTTTCCCGTGAGACTATAAAAACCCTTTTTATCCCTAACAGTTGTTCCACTGTCTCATCGAATTCAAAATTCAGAAAACCGCATTCCATCAACCTTAAACCTACCCTTATAAAAAAATCATCGACTTTCTTACTGAAATCCAAAAAATGGATCTTCAAGTGAAAGCCCCCACAATTATCTCCCATATTTGTCCAAATAGAGGAAAACCGTCACTTTCATTCCATCATCGACATATTAAAAGAATCCAAATACTTGCCTGTCCTCACTGCCACTTCATTGATCTATATTAACACTATCCAAGAATTTTGGTTTAATGCTGAAACCCTGCTTATAGATAAAAAGCCAACAACCATTATTTCAAAAATTGGTGATACAAGTGTCACCATAACACCCCCCCCCCCCCAAACCATATCCACAACCTTCTCACTAGATTACCTGGCAGGTAAAGATTCTTTTGATATAGCTAAACTTCACACATAGTTCATAGAGAGAGGTTATGAAGGTCAAATGACTGGGGCAACAATTTCAAAAAGTTTTTCCCCCCAGCCATGAAATTTTTATTTCATACCTTGCTTACATGCCTCTCTACTAAAACTACTTCTTTTAATGAAATCCCATTGAAAGTTCAGTACTTGGGATATGCAATTTTGTCAAAAACTTATTACAATATATCCCAAGGACTGTTTCTAGATTTAGTAGCAAATGTGAAAGTTGTTAAGTCTGGGTCAAACAATGCTTTTCTTTTATACCCAAGACTTCTAAGTGTTTTCCTTCAAAAGTTTTTGCTTGAAAAGGACTTTAAAAAGGTGAAGGCCTTCAAATGAAAGGCCTTTTCACAAGAAACTTTTACAAGAATGTTGGGTCCTAATGCCCAAGAAAAAGCACCATAAGCAAATGTTTCCAAAACACAAGCAAAGAGTGTCAATCCTTCTACAATACTGAGGATCCATTACAACTATCCTTCCCATCTCTTGTTAATCTGAATCATCCTAAGCCTAAAAATGTTGATGAGTATTTGAAATTGAAAGCACAACAAGCAAACATGATTATCAAAGAGAAGTGTAAAGGGGAAGATGACAGGACTGCTTAGGGCATCCATTCAGCAGAACTTAGCAAGTTAAGAAGGATTGAAGATTTTGCTAAGGACCTGAGCAAGTCTATGTCCAACAAGCCCATCTGTGATGAAATGGTGAAGTTGATCAAGGATTCCCTTCTACATCAGATCATGGTAGCCAAACCTTAAAAAGCAAACAGAAAACAATTTGCAGGATGGACCATTCAGGCTCTAAAAGTAGAATTGAACAGAGTTGAAGAATTAAACAAGCATCCAAACCAACAGACCCTCTCACTTGAATGCCTACTTCTAACCTCTGGTCTCTCTATTGCTGCCAAGAAACAACACAAAAGACAGAAGGAGATGTCAGAGGAAGATCAAAAGAAGTTTGCTGACACTTTTGTGAAAGAAGGAATCTTCAAACAAGTTCATTACTTCTCTGATCCCATCAGTGAAGAGTTAAGAAAAATCATTGGGAGACCTCCATCACCAAACTCATCAAAAATAAACTTGCAGACCAAAAATTACTCAGATTCAAAAATTCTAAAGTGGAAAGTCAACAAAGACAACCATGAATTGACTCTGCTCAGATATGATGGAAAGGTTCAAAAGCTCAGCATGGATGATGCATATGGTCTGAGTGCAAATGATCTCCAAGACCTGCTGAACTTAGAGCTTGAAAGGGATGTTGATTACTTATTCTCTTTTGACTATGAATTACAACTAAAAGGTCATATTAAAGAAAGTCTGATGAGGAATAAAGATCAGCATTAAAGGTTGAGTTTTGGCATCATCTGTTCTAGGGGGAAATTGTTGGGTCTGCTGACCTGGAGAAGGACATATGATTTGAAAAGCCAAAATATACTAAACATCTGATTACCAATAAAACAGTAGTTTGCATACAAAGATCCTCCCAAAGACTGTTGACACTAACTGCTGTTCTCAAACAACTGCTGATTACAAATTGCTGATGAAGAAACCACTGATAGTCAAAGTGCTGATGAAGATACAAGGTAAAGTGTTGATGAAGACACAAGGTCTCTTGGAGCCAACAGCACTTAGGCTCCAACAGATGATTCAACACAACAGAGTTTTACCTATCGGTTGTTTAGTCATCAGAGGTTTAGTCAATGTAATAGTGTTTGTATTAGCAGATGTTTTATGTTGTTATCATAGTTAGCTGTCACTGTCTAGGTGATGTCAGCCTTAGGTCATCAGAGCTGTTGTTTGTCTATAAATAGAATAGTGCTTGTACTGTTCTATTTTGTAACACCCCAACCGATGGCGGAAACATCGAGGTGTCACGTATGAATGATTGTTCAGTACCTCATGGTAATACATATGTTTAAATAATCTTTTATTTCATTACAATATTGAATTACATTAAAGTCTTGAATGAAATCTAATACATCAAACAAACAAACGAAACTTAAAACTTCAAATAACTACTCATGCTAGCTTTAGACTTCAAGCATCAATATTTCCTGTTGAGTTTGGAAAAATAGGGGGGTCAACTAGAAGTTGGTGAGAATACATATGCCAAGTCAAGCAATAAGTTTTAAAAGAATAAGAAGTTTAGCAATTCATATGTCTAATGTAAGTTTAAGTCTACATGAATAAACAACCAGTATAGTATGCACATAATCAATCCTCCGACAAAGTTTAGGTCCATCCCGCATCCACGGTTCACCTTAATATAACGTTGGAACGATAACAATCACCAGCGCTCCCCATAAAAGATGGTCAACGAATCTGGGTGAGGTTGTCAATCCAATAGATCTATCATTGTATACCGCCGGCTTGATCAGGGTTAATGATTGTGCAAGTTTAAGTTTAAGTCTAATAGTCTTTGTCTAAGTCATGAGGCATCAAAGTTTACAACTAGACATGTATGTAGAATTGCTTATGTATAAAGTTTCAAGTATACAAAATTGCATAAACAAGGTTACGTAAACTCACCTTAGCAAAGTGTTAAGTCTTGTAAAATAGAATAAGTGTGGTCCAACGTTGCCAAGTATTACCCTATGTTTAAGGCAATAAATAAGTCTAAGTCTTTCTAGTCTACAAGTATTTCTAGGGTCCCTAATTTGGGGATAAGTAATTGTTTAATTGTTAATTAGGTAAATTGTTAATAAATAAAAGAAATTTGGAAAATAAATAAATAAAAGACTATTTGTAGCTTTTTAATTAAGGATGGTCATATTATAAGATTTTAAGTATGAAAATAACTTTTATAAAATTATTTTCTCAAAAACCGAATATTTAGTATATTTATTTCTATTTATCAAAATATAATGTTAATATCTAAAAATATTAAAATTAGAGAATTTTCAAATTAAAATTTATATTTCTGTTCTAAAAGAACAAAAATAATTTATGTAAAACTTTGGTATAAAAATATTGAAAAATGAATTTACTATGAATTATTTATGATTAAAATAGTAAAAATTAATTAAAAATATTAAATAAACGGTTTTCTGGAATTAAAATATATTTCTGAAATATTTATTGATCTAAAAGTTTAAAATAATTTTTGTGGGATTTTATAAAGTTGTTTAGATATTTTTATAGAATTTTAAAATTATAATTGAATAAAATTGTAATGTATATAATATATATTAAATAAATGATTTTTGAAAAACTAAAAATTGTATAATAAACTTTGTCATTTGATTAACATAAAATAATTTTAATAGAATTTATAAGGCACAATGAAGGTTCAATGAGACATAGGATGAATGAGGTATAATAAGGAATGTAATCATTTATTCATTACTTAAAACGAATGAATGAAAACGTTGACTTATCAAAGATTCTAGATTTTAATAACATAGTGAAGACATGCTTTAGCCTATAAGTGAACACACATCCCGAGAATTTCCAGGTAGGCATATGGGTCCCTCGTCTGATTGGGATTTATGCGCAATGCCAGTCCTAGACAGAAAACTTAGAATACAGGCGTTCACCCTTCCAAATTGCACGTGTTCGTTATTAAAATCTAGAACTTCGACGGGATCTTGAAGGCAGTTCAGGTTAAGACTTGATAATCTTGTCCTATAAGTCTAAGGGTAGATCTAGTGACGGAGAACAATCTTCTTGTAGGGACTAAAGTAGGGATAAGAAGTAGGAGGGAGATAGAGAATAGAAACAAGTAGGGTTGCAAGTAAAAGGAGCAAGTACTGGTTAAAATCCTCTGGTTATAGACTAGATTATTTTTCTAATAACCTAATTCCCTATAACCATGGCTCTGATACCAATCTGTAACACCCCAACCGATGGTGGAAACATCGAGGTGTCACGTATGAATGATTGCTCAGTAGCTCATGGTAATACATATGTTTAAATAATCCTTTATTTCATTACAATATTGAATTACATTAAAGTCTTGAATGAAATCTAATACATCAAACAAACAAACGAAACTTAAAACTTCAAATAACTCCTCATGCTAGCTTTTGACTTCAAGCATCAATATTTCCTGTTGAGTTTGGAAAAATGGGGGGGGTCAACTAGAAGTTGGTGAGAATACATATGCCAAGTCAAGCAATAAGTTTTAAAAGAATAAGAAGTTTAGCAATTCATATGTCTAATGTAAGTTTTAGTCTACATGAATAAACAACAAGTATAGTATGCACATAATCAATCCTCCGACAAAGTTTAGGTCCATCCCGCATCCACGGTTCACCTTAATATAACGTTGGAACGATAACAATCCCCCACGCTCCCCATAAAAGATGGTCACCGAATCTTGGTGGGGTTGTCAATCCAATAGATCTATCATTGTATACCGCCGGCTTGATCATGGTTAATGATTATGCAAGTTTAAGTTTAAGTCTAATAGTCTTTGTCTAAGTCATGAGGCATCAAAGTTTACAACTAGACATGTATGTAGAATTGCTTATGTATAAAGTTTCAAGTATAAAGAATTGCATAAATAAGGTTACGTAAACTCACCTTAGCAAAGTGTTAAGTCTTGTAAAATGAAATAAGTGTGGTCCAACGTTGCCAAGTATTACCCAATGTTTAAGGCAATAAATAAGTCTAAGTCTTTCTAGTCTACAAGTATTTCTAGGGTCCCTAATTTGGGGATAAGTAATTGTTTAATTGTTAATTAGGTAAATTGTTAATAAATTAAAGAAATTTGGAAAATAAATAAATAAAAGACTATTTGTAGCTTTTTAATTAAGGATGGTCATATTATAAGATTCTAAGTTTGAAAATAACTTTTATAAAAATTTTTTCTCAAAAACTGAATATTTAATATTTTTTTCTATTTATCAAAATATAATGTTAATATCTAAAAATATTAAAATTACAGAATTTTCAAATTAAAATTTATATTTCTGTTCTAAATGAACAAACATAATTTATGTAAAACTTTGGTATAAAAATATTGAAAAATGAATTTATTATGAATTATTTATGATTAAAATAGTAAAAATTAATTAAAAAATATTAAATAAACGGTTTTCTGGAATTAAAATATATTTCTGAAATATTTATTGATCTAAAAGTTTAAAATAATTTTTGTGGGATTTATAAAATTGTTTAGATATTTTTATAGAATTTTAAAATTATAATTGAATAAAATTGTAATGTATATAATATATATTAAATAAATGATTTTTGAAAAACTAAAAATTGTATAATAAACTTTGTCATTTGATTAACATAAAATAATTTTTATAGAATTTAGAAAAAATTACGTCGTTAGTCCCTGTGGTTTCGTTCTAGTTTCAATGTAAGGTATTAAGGTTTTATTGTTTCACTTTAAGGTATTAACCTTTTAATTTGTTTCAATGTCAGGTATTAGGGACTAACCTAGTTAAAACTTACCTAAGTTTAAGGGTTATTATGGTCCATTCACCTATATATTCAGTTTTTGAAAAAATTGTTGCTTGGGGGACTCGAACCTGGCCTCTGGCCGGTTCTCATTCATAAAACTTAACACCAAATACCAACTGCTCTGCAAGTCTTTTTGTGATATTATTGATTTCGAAATTTTATTAAACAATCTCTGTTATACTTCATCTTCCCCAAATTTTGCATAAACCGAGGAACGAAGAAACCACAGAAGCCTTCAACTTTCTCCTCAACGCAATCGTCAGCCTAACAGCCCTCAAAATCCGACGAACCTCACGAGCGTAAGCTCCCGTCTCAATCAGGGCAGCAATCTCTTTCAAATCTAAATATCAAATCCACATAGATTCACACACTAAATCCAAACCTTCGAATTCACAAAATTACTAATATTTCAGTATTTCACATTCATCGTAACAAACTTAACACTAAACAAACAAGCACAAGCATTACTTATTATATAAAGATACAATTTGCAAGGTCGGCTGTGAGAGGGCTTTACTGTAGCTATCTCACGGCCGACGTCTTGCCACGTTTCCAGCTGCCTTCATCAACGGCCAGATCATATGTGCTGACATGCCGACGTGTGTCCCAGCCCTTTAATCCAGCGATCAGGATCAAAAGGCCAAACCAAAACCACCCAGAAAACACCCCGTACCATCCAGCAACCGTCGTTCACCGGCGTTAGAGGTGCATTTATGTGCGGCGGCGGCGACGGCAAAAGTGTGGTTTCCGGAGACGACGGCCGGCGGAAACTGTATGCTTCGTCTTGCTTGCGCCGTTTCCGGCTAGATCTATTAGATTGAAGGTCGATCTCGAGTCATAAAGTTGTTGCCGGCGTTTTGCTGCAACAAAAAAAACCATCCCTTAGCAGAAACCCATGGAAAGAGAGGGTGTCTTTGGAGAGCGTGAGAGAGACGGGGGGAGTGGTGATGGTGGTGGCTGCGGTGTTTGTTGAGCCAGAGAGGGAAGACCGGTGGTGGTTACCGTGTTTTAGAGAGAGAGAGAGTGTTGGGATGAGGAGAAGTAGCAGTGTTTTTAGAGAGAGACAGGGACGACACTTCTGTGGACATGAATTTCTATTCTAATACTTAATTACTACTGCATCCGTTAGTGGGCTATTTGAAAAACCCATCACCTTTGGATAAAAATAATATTATTATATTACATGACAAGCCAAATAGTAGGTAGCTTTGAGACACATAATTCCTTTTACCCAACTGCAACCAGTTTTAAAAACGCCTATTCGGATTTCGGGTTGAAAAGGTATTAACAGTATGTTTACAAACAACAACGAAAATTATGTTTTATCTGCAATTTACGGGGGAAAATAAATATAACCATGCGTTCGGATTAAAAGAGACAAATTCATCAACGTAAAAATGTTGTATCACGACTAGCAATGTATGTGTTATAAATACGATATGTCAACCATTACACCAATCTAGGCAATAAAACAAGAGATAGCATCATATTCCTTAAGGCCAACATGCCCTCTTTTGAACCTCTTACACCTATCGGCTATAAACAAAGGAAGAAGCATGACATTAACTTTCATACAAACAAGTATAAGACAAGAATGATACACCTCCTCCCAAGAAGGAAAGCCTTCCTCTTTTGGATGCTCACTAGCGGCCGAAGGGTACAAGGAACACAAGCTCATGCTTGGCTGACAACATTCACCAAAAAGAACACCAAAACAAGATGAGAAATCCTACTAGATAAAGTCAACCTACCCCTTATTTTTCTAGTCCAATCGATCAGCTCATGCAAGAGCTAAACATGCCATCTTTTGTTTGTTTTTGGCCTACACAAACCTTGTACATAATAGGGATTAAAGCCTTAAACATTGCACCATTCTAGGATAACTCATTTGCCATTTTGAGCTTCCCTTGTCCATATCTATCGCCTATATAAGGACCTCCACCCTCACCCTCATTCCTTGCACCAACACTCAACACAAACACCTACTCTCTCTGTCAAACCAATCGGCCAAGCACTAGGGACACCCAAGCCGAAGCCATCGAGGAACAAAGGGAGCAAACATAAGACTCTCTAGCTTGGATCATCCTAGGTAAGATACATTGCACCTTTAAGCTTCTTTATTTCGATATACCCCCTTGTTAAACCCAACACTCGGCCTTAGAACACCACATTTAGGCACACGACACTTTGTAAGAGAATGGGTTACAAAACAATGCTTTTTGGATATAGATCTTAGGCACATTGTCTTAATACTAGTATTTGTTCTTATGATCTTGCCTTAATATCTCCATAATCGGCCTTGTTATAATCATGAGTAGTCAAATTGTATTTTTGAAACCATACACGACTTGAATCACCATGTAATGGATCGGGTTTCATGAGTTCAAGCTCACTTGGCTTAAGTTTGAAGCTAAGGCCAACAACATGGTGATCAAGGCTTAAAATTGTTACAAACTCATAAACATGTCATGTGGTAACTCTACAAGGTTTGGATTAGCTTAAAACAATCAAGTTTGATTCACAATATAATCGGCTTTAACCATATACTACAAAAACAATTCGGCTACCATGAACAAACATGTGTTAAGCCAAGGTAAAGAATGTGTTAGCTTTGAATTGTGTGGTATAGTGGTCTAAACATAAGTTAAGGTGCTTATTTGTCACAAATCAAACACACACAATGAATCTGGAACTACTTGGACTAATAACACCTCACAAAGAGTCCATTTTATCTGAGATCATTATCAACATTTCACGAACACATCACTAACACACTCATGGATAAAATACGTACAAGAGTCACACAATAACCAAGTCCACAAACGTTGGGTGAACAATTTGTATGATAAACAAGGCTAGACGGCTTACCATGTCCATAATGATCATAGGGTATCATTTGTCAGGACAGTGATCATCTACAGTTTTCCCCAGACCACCTACATTGCTATCAGGTGAGTTTTCATGGCCCCATTTTACTATTTTTCGTTTTGGGGGACATACATGCATCAATACTTGTGTCATTTTCAAGTGTGTGTACATTCTATCGTGACTGCCATATGGAACGTGAGACATATTGGTTCATGAGCTCACTAGTCCTCGTACAACGTTTACTGTAACCATTAGCTAAACATATAGCCATGGAACACTTTAATAGATCTATTGGGTTGACACCCCCACTCTTGGTTAGTCGCTCTAACCGGTTACATACAAAAGAGTGTTAGTATTCTACAATACATACATTGTCTTTAGTGTACAATGCGCGAGGCACAACAGTCAAGAGGTTTGGTTACGAGACTCATGGTTTGCACAATGATCATTTGCTTAGCTAGCTCATGATTGGTCATACATGAATTACACGTTGGTTTTACATACTACAAACAAACCCATGAACTCACCAACATTATTGTTGACAAAACTCGTTATGCATGTGTTTCAGGTAACTAGATTGAGGGCCATAGGGATTTGAGGGAAGGGTTCGAGCAAGCACTGCGTGGTACCACTATGATGGTTTTACTTTGTCGATCTTATGTTATTTGATTCTGAGAGTATTAGACAATATTCTCTTTTGTTAACGCCATGGTGACGTTTTTAACTAATTAATGACAATATCCATCTTATACGGTGGTACTATTTGAATAAAACTGTGTGTTACTTGAACTTTGTGCTTGAAAACTTTTCGGTCGTCGCATCCCCGTGTTTCCGCCTTGGCGGGGTGTGACATGTGCTCTTATATATAGATTGTTATATTGGTGTTTCTTCAAACACCTAATGCAACAAAGAAATTTGAAGACATCAAGAAGGATGCAGCTGATTGTAGTGTTATTTGGTGTGGACCATCAAACTACCAAGTCTCTGGACCTAATAACTGAACAAAGAATTGTGAATGTTGAATAGATGACTTGTTCAGGCAGAAGATGGGATATAACTGCAATGCCACGCAGGCATGCAGTTGCTTGTATTTGGAACATGAGGTTGCATAACATAGGTGATGGTATCCTAGAGAAGTATGTGGACAAAGCTATTGGGTAGAGACTTGGAAGACAATGTATATGAACACCATAGAACCTATCAATGGCATGGACATGTTGCTAGCTTCTAAATGCCCAACAACACTAGTTTCTCCAAACTTTCACAAGCAAGCAGGAAGACCAAAGAAGAAGAGAAAGAAGTCAGCTGTGGAGATTGAAGACTTGAGGAAAAAGGTTGAAATAAGTTATTCATTGACTTGCAGCATCTGCAAGGGTAAAGGATACAACAAGAGGACATGCAAAAGTGGTGGAAGCTCAGGTGGTAAAGGTACAAAGGCAAGGGTGCAGTGGTAGTGGGAGTCTAATGTCTTTTGTTTAGTGGGATCTTTATGTCTTTTGCTTAGTTAAATCTATTTAATGTCTTTTGTTTGGGCTTTATTGTAAACAGTCCGTTATAGCTGCATATTTGATGTAAACATTCCATATTTTGCTGATATGTTATGCTAAACAGTCAATATTTTGATGATATTTATGTTAATAGGTCAACATGTTAGTGGTTATTGCTAATGGGTCAACTGGTTATTGGTTTTGTTGTTTGACTGCACAATGGTTATTTGTAGTAGCTTAACGGGTCAATAGATTGTTATTGGTTCATTATTTGGGTCTCTTGTTTGACTGCACAAAGCCAATAGTCATTTTGGCATGATTGTTTGACTGCATAAAGTCAACAGTCATTGTTATTGTTAATGGGTCATTTGATTTGGACTTGGATGTTAATGGGTCAACAACTGCTCATGTTAATGGGTCAACAGCTGCACAAAGTCAACAGTCATTGTTATTGTTAATGGGTCATTAGACTTGGACTTGGACTTGGATGTTAATGGGTCAACACCTGCTTATGTTAATGACATCACAAAGTCATTTGTATCTTATTTGCAGTCATTGTTAACAGTCATTTGTATCTTATTTACAGTCATTGTTAATGGGTCATCTTATTTGCAACGGTTAATTCAACCCCATCATAAATACACACATGTTAATAAAACATTAATATTCCATCATCAATAGAGATTACATACAATGGCTACATAAGATAATTATAGCTAGATTCAAGTCCATCATCTTGCTAATACCACTTTTTAATCAACCCAAACATAATACATTAACATAATGATCAAACAAACTATCAAAATTATCTTAAGCCTCTTGTTCTCTTTTTTCAATGTTCTTGCATCATCTTCAAGCTTATTGTTTCTTTCATTCAACAACCTTGCATCTTCAATCAGGTTGGCAGGTTCACTCGATAGTCCATGTATAACAACATCAGCAGACATTGGCGCCTCAGCCTAACAAACAAACCCACAACTTTGTCTCTGTTTCATCATACATCAAACTTAGCCCTAATTTTTAAAATTGTTATTTATAGATCAAGAGAGGGTGAATTGATTATGTATACCTGTCTATTGCAACAATAAAACCGTCGCCCAGGTTCATTGGGTTGTAGGATGTGCGGATTAGGGTAGGGGTTCCGCAATCACAAAGAACCATCTCCGATCTCTTGTGAAGTGTTAATGTTAGGGTTTAGTCCGGTTGTCTGGGATTGAATTCGATTTAAAGGGGGGGGGGGGAATATAGTTGGATTAAAAAAAAAGCAAAATAAATTAAATATAGTAAATTTACCAATTTTCCCTTTATTTAACAAGCAAAATGACCATATTAGCTCCCATTTTTTTGAATTGCCAACAAATCCACGCCCGAGTAAACACGGTACTAGCAAAATTCCATTGTCCCCACGGGACTTATAGGATTTGCCAACACACACCAGATGTGCGGGAACCCCGTGGAATGGGTTAACCCTCGCTCCCCCTCAGACTCGAACCCGGGTAAAATCCGGGCCCAAGCTTCACCAAGATGTCCATCCTACCAGCTGGGCTGGGTAGTCAGGACATATTAGCTCCTATTTAACTGATAAACTTAACTGTGTTTATTTTTTGGATTGATTTGACATTTAAACATTAACTTGAAGGGTTCAAGTGAGAAAAAAACTTGTTTTTGGATGGATCTAGGAAATCTGATCAAAAGTCATGGACGAATTTGGCAATTTACTCCTACCATAACGAAGTGAATTGAACCGAACCGATACCGAATAAATAAATGTCGAGGCGGCATCATGTGGTGAGGAAAAAGGCACGTGTATAAGCGAAACGACGTCGTTGGGGACTACAGCGTGTAGGCCTGTAAACGAACCGAACGAACACGAACACAGGCGTGTTCGTGTTTGTTCATTTAACTTTAACCGAACACGAACACGAACACGAACACATAATCGAACACATTTTTGTGTTCGTGTTCGTTCATTAAGAAATTTGTCGTGTTCGTGTTCGTTTATGTTCGTCCATTTAAATCTAAACGAACAGTTCATGAACATAAACGAACACAAATGATCAATATAAACGAACACAAACAAAAACAAGTTAATAGTGATTCATGAACATAAATGAACGTTAAGGTTAGGGTGGAGAGCGGCTGTGAAGTGTGGGGCTGTGAAGTGTGGAGAGCGGCTGATAAGTGATATGTTTAGAATGTTAGGGTTAGGGTTAAGTTTTTAGAACATATGAATTAAGGTTACTTAACAAAAGGAAATAAATAATAAAAATAAAGTTAAGTTTAATTAAACGAACATAAACGAACAAAAATAAACGAACATAAATGAACGAACATAAACGAACGTTCATGAACATAAATGAACGAACACAACGTGTGTTCATGTTCGTTCGTTTGATTAAACGAACAAAAAATTGTGTTCATGTTCGTTCATTTATTTAAATAAACGAACATAAACGAACTTCCCGCCGAACAGTTCACGAACAGTTCATGAACGTTCGGTTCGTTTACAGGCCTAACAGCGTGCAACAGCACCCCCATTTGTGTCGTAGTAGGAGTCTCAACCACAGACGTTTTCTTCTGTGTTGGTTCCTTCCTTTCTTTCTTTCGTTCGTTCTCTCTACAAAACAATCCTTCCACACCATATTAATATAAATAAATAATAATAATAATAATAATAATAATATGATTGAAACAGATCTACAACATACCTAACTTTGATTCCCTTAGAAACACCTATAATAAATTTATATAAAAAAAGAAGAAGAAGAGATAGGTGGTTGGTTGGTGTTAGGGTTTTGATTCATTCTGTTTTTGTTTAAAAGATAAAGAGAAAGAGAGAGAGATTGAGAAGTAATGGTTAAGAATGAGAATGGAAGAAATTAAAAAGGTTGTGTATTTAGAAAATGAAAGCTCGTCTTCTTCTTCTTCTTCTTCGTCAGCATCAGCAACAGCAACAGCATCAGGTGGTAAACCTCCTCATCCAATCTATCCACGCTCTCTCCTTCGTCATCCCTCTCTGGTATTATTACCTTACCTAACCTAATCTAATCCTTTCCATTTTTATTATTTCCTTTTTAGAATGTCATTTATTTATTATTATTAGGGTTTACTTATTTGATTTGGGGATTTTTGTGTTATAATAGAAAGTGCTACAGATCCACTTCAAATTTATCCACAAATTGTAATAAATATTACTCCGTACTACTTTTTTCAGTTTGCTTACTGGCTTTTTATATAATTATTATTGGACAAAAGCCTTCATTTTTCATGATTTTCTTATGTTTTTTTTTAATTCTTCTTTTGTATGTGAAATGGTTTTTGTAAAGGGTTTTTTATTTATTTAAATGCATCTTCAATAATTCTATTGTTCCCTACAAAAGTCAAAACAGTTTGCATCTATACTCTACTGTGTGACAAATTGGAACCAGGAAAGACACCTTCTTTATTAGTTATTAGTTTATTACACCGTTTCACTAAACGGAGCGTTGTGGAATAACAAGGGGGTGCCACATCCGCCGATGTGAACACCACCCCTCTCCATTGAGCTAGTTAATGGTGGACATCGCCGTTGGAATAACGAGGAAGAAAGTGGGGATGATGGTGGGCCCACCCCAATCTGAGCTAATTACATTCTTTTGTTGTTTTTTTGTTTTAGTTATTCCACAACACCTACTTATTGGGTATTTAGCTATTGCTGATGTGGCATCTCTTTTTGCTAGTTAACGGGGTGGATTGTTATTCCACAACACATAGCCTAAGCTAATTATTTGGTTTGAAGCACACTTATCTAAAATAAAATGCAACTCTTTGCTTTTGGAATGCTATTAAATTATATGTTATCAACTAATTTTTTCAGCATCCCTCAGGTGATTCACTTTTCTTGTTATCTTTAGAATTTTTTGCTGCAAAAGTTTATCTAAAATTGTCGAACCAGAAAAAAACTGAGGGTGCTTTTCTTTTTGTCAAGTCAATGAACAATTTTTTTTTTTGTGTACCCATATTTGACCATAACTTGTATAGGTGAGGACAAGGATTGGGGATGCATCTGTTCAACCAGAAGATTGTAAACCTGAGTTTTTACCGATTCTGCGTTCAGGAGCATGGGCTGACATCGGGTTCCGTGGAAGCATGGAGGATGTATATATCTGTACTGACAGTTTTGTGAATGACTATGGTGGGAAGAATCCAATTGAAGGACCCGCTGCTTTTTATGCGGTATGATCTTTGTTATGGCTTGTGATTTTATCTTTGCAAAGTTTGGTTTCTTTCTCACCAAGTGGTGGACATAATGCCTCCGAACGTATGTGTGACACAGTGTGCATTGCTTTTAATGATGATTATTAAATATACTCTGGTGTTCATTTCAAATTTCATTATCTTTTTAAGGGTGATCCATGCATTTTTGGATTATTGCAATGCTCATCCAAATCCAATCAAAAAATAAACAAAGTGGGTGAGGGCGATCCTTTCATCAATGCAACTTTATTGATATAAGGGTATGCTAGTTATGGTCTAGGAGTGGTAGTGTGTAATGGGAGAAGCCATTGTTCTAATATTGTAAAAAAGATGGACTTTAAAGCATTGTGGCACGGTTAATAAAGCAAACATTTGCAGATCATATAACGCAGCAATGGGAAACTTTTAAGAAAGATTAAAAGCAAAGTAAGTGATAGTAAAAGTGTCAGAGAAGCTGTGCGAGTAAGAAATGATGTTTCAAACGATCATATTGTGTCAATGTGAGCACAGATATTTAACATGGCATTTAATAGGAAAGGACCAATAGTTTGCACATCCTGAGTTATATTTTGTTATATAGTTTTCTAAAGTGCACTCAACTCAAGAAACAAAAAGAGTATAGTCCTGTTTACTTCTACATTTGAACATATAAAAAGAAAGAAAATCATTTATTGAAAGAAAATTTGACTTTCTGATCTAATGGTGTACATCTACCACGCCCATGATTTTGTCACTAGGTGGGAATAGGAATGTATAGTTCTTTTTTTTCCTCTGTTTCAAACAATTGTTTTGTATTTCGTGATTTCTAGTCATGCGCACATGTTTTTTTCTTTATGACATTCTTGTGACATTGGTTTTAAATAGTGCGCCTTAGGCGCCAAGGCAGTCACTTTTTTTCGCTCAGCAGCTAGAGTAAAACCAAAAAGCACTAAAAAAGCGCATATTTTGGGGGCTCTCTGAGGCACACACCTTTTGTATCTTGGCCTCTCGGGCTTTTTATGCAGCAAACTGCTGTACCTTGGGTTTTTTTGGCTTGTATTTGTAGGTATAATCATTTAGAAACCTTATTTATAGCAAAATTTTGGGTAGGGGAAGCTAAACACCTATGGGATATTAAAAAAAGTTGCATAATCGTCTTGTACCTTGGGTAGGAAAAGCCTGCTGCTTTGTGCTTTTCCCTTCAGTTCGTTGTCGCTTTTGTGTGCTTCACGCTTTTTTAAAAATGTGAGAAGAGTTATTAAATTCTCTAAGAGTCTAAGTAGTTGTAAATTGCATGCATTTGGAGTTTGGAGCACGCCTGTAGCTTTTTTAAGATATGGCAGTTGTGGTCCATTGAGTTAAAAATGTGTCAAATCTGGGTTATGTAATCCTTAATGGGTTAATTTATTGTGCTATTCTAGGTTTTTGATGGACATGGAGGAAAACATGCAGCTGACTTTGCATGCCAGCATTTGCCCAGATTCATCTTTGAAGATGATGACTTCCCAAGAGAGATTGAGAGGGTGATTGCTTCAGCCTTTGCACAGACTGACTGTGCTTTTGCTAAAGCTTGCATGCTGGATGCTGATCTTGCTTCTGGTACAACTGCGTTGGCAGCTCTTGTTATTGGGAGGTTTGGTTCGGTTTTTTGTAACTTCTTAGTTTCTCCACCATATAACCATATGATTTCTGAAAATTGGCATGGCTCGAAGAATCTAGGATGCCAATTGTCTAGACTATTAATATTAAGTTGTTCCCTCTTGATTTTTTTTTGACCCATTTACTTATGAATGGGTGTGTGTTTGTATATATATGTGTGTGTATAGAGAGAGACACAAAGAGGGCCAAATGAGAATCGTTAAATAATAGTAGGAATTAAAGAGCCACTTTTTAGCCTTTGATCATGAAAATGGACCAAACGAGGTAATGGTCACATTGTCACAATTCATGTAAGTAAGACATTGAAATATGATCCAAAGGCTATGAAGTTCTTCCTTTGTGTGCACACACACAAACACGTGGACAACTTTCAGAGGCCTAAAGTGAATATAATCATAAGGCCTCAAATTACAACACCAAGAAGTTGTGATTTTTTTACTCTCTTTCATGCAAAATCTTCAATAAATTTCTTGTGAATATTTTCTAACTAGTGATATATGAACTATTTGAACTCTTTTGGATTTTATCAACTTGTAACACACTTTTAGTAGCTGTATGTTGGACGGACTGTTTCCTCATTAACAAAATAACGGGAATAGGTAATTTTTCAAGGTTAAGATAGCCTTCTTTATATTTTTCAACAAGTGATTTGAGATTTTATATCATGTAGAAAGCCAAAAAGAAGTATAAATTTTGCCCAAACTGTGCTTTATATGCGTTAAAAGCCCCATTTCATTTTGTTCCATTTCATTTTATTCAGAAACTGTAAATTTTGAAATGGTATAAATTTTGTCATCATGTTTGTCACAAATTCTTATAAAAAAGTACTACATTTTGGACAAAACATCTGCGGGTCATCCTAACCTGTACAGAATTTTCCATTTTGCTCTGCCGCTATTATATCTCAGACTCTCAGTATAAAAAAAGTTGGGGCTAACTGCTAAAGAGGCAGATTTAGGGTTTATTTAGTCTCTAATGGATCAGCTGAGTGTAAGACTTTGCTGCTTTGCCTGCATAATTAGCTGCTTCTGTATCCTAGATATGTGTAGCGTTGCTTGAAAAGTTGTTTCTATTTCAGTTCCTTCAAAAGTTCAGAATGCATCCCCATTCACAAGTGGGGTCACTTAAACAATATATTCACACCCTAACGCTTGTATCTGTATATGACACTGCAGCTCTTTGGTGGTGGCAAATGCTGGAGACTGCCGGGCAGTGTTATGCCGCCGTGGCAAAGCAATCGAGATGTCTAAGGACCACAAACCTATGTGCATTAGAGAAAAGAAGCGTATAGAAGCTTCCGGAGGATATGTTTATGACGGTTATCTGAATGGACAACTTAACGTGGCTCGTGCTATTGGTGACTGGCACATGGAGGGCCTGAAGAACCAAGATGGTGATGGTGGGCCCCTGAGTTCAGAACCTGAGTTGATGGTGACGAAATTAACTGAAGATGACGAGTTTCTGATCATAGGTTGTGATGGAATTTGGGATGTTTTTATGAGTCAAAATGCAGTTGACTTTGCTAGGAGGAAGCTGCAAGAACACAACGATCCAGTTCTATGCAGCAAAGAGTTGGTCAGCGAGGCGCTCAAGAGAAACAGCGGAGACAACTTATCTGCGGTTGTTGTTTGCTTTAAGTCTGAGCCGCCCCCAAATTTGGTGGTTCCATGGGGGCGGAGAGTGCAGAGGAGTATCTCCGCCGAAGGGTTGAAGGAGTTGCAAGGCTTTTTGGACGGTTTGGAAACTTGAGTCGGTGGGTTTTTGTTTTTTATTTTTTCAGTTTTGTTAACCATACTGTTTAATGTTGAGAGAAATTATTTGTTCAACTGTAACATATGCGGCTGACATAGTTTGAACTGGAGTTTTGTCTGTCTTGTTTGTTTGAATCTGTAACCCAGTAGTAGGTAACAGTTTTGTTCTTTGAGGAAAACGCATTAGTTTCAGTTGCTTCAATCTCATATATTATACTTGTGCTTTTGAATATGATGATAGATGCTATCCATATATGTACACATTGTTTATGGGTGATGGTATTTACGCACCCTTCAAATTATTTCCACACCCCCTATGTTCTGCGTATAGTGCAATATACGGCGTATAGGGGTTGCACAAACTTTCACGTGTCATTAATGCCCATAAGTTAGAGACATGTAGACTTATAGGTGGCGTATAGGCCTACAAAAAGTGTATAGTCTGTCAAAATTTTCCGATTGATAGACCCCCCACCCTGTACGCCACGTATAGGAATCAGGGGTGTTCAATCATATTGGGGTGGGGGTTGCCAATATTCAAAGCCTTAATTATTTCTCCAAACACTATCCATTTAATTTACAACTATATAACTAGATGTTGACCCCCGCGCGTTGCGTCTGGGGCAACCTGGTGATCTTGGTTTTGTTAACAGCTAGTTGGATATTATGTATCGGTTGTCATATATTAAGCCGTACAACATTTGATCACATGCTTATATAGTTATGTATCATCACGCATTTATGCGATATGTACAAAATGGGTGAGTCATGACCATGGATCAAAAGAGGTTACATGTTTATACCATCCAAACTCAACTAACATGGACACAACACCGACATCGTGCTCCTATCAAACAGAAGCACTTGTAGGTCAACTTATAATCACATTACAAAACAACCATTGGTACTTCAATAAAAAAAATAACATTGTATCTCAAAGTTTCAACACTATAACCATAGCCATTAAACAGAAAATTGAAAGAGAGAAGACTAAACCTTTATCATATAGGAGAACGTACAATAATTTAAAGAAGTACATATTAAATCGCATAATGTATACTTGTGGAAATCTTGATAACCCCAGCTCATCGCTTCTTCATCAACCTTGTATTATAAGGTATATCAGACAACTGAGAATCTAACATGAAATTATAAGAGGAAAATACATACATGCACACATGAGATGCAAGAAAATCTATCAAATCTAGAAAAAATCAGTAAAATAGAGTCATACCTCGAATGAAAATAATTTTGACAGCATTCCACGGAAACACTCGCGGAACAAACAAAGAATAGAGGCGACGGACAATCGCTAGACGACCTAACCACTCGCCTAACTCTTGAGTCTTGCCACCGACAACTCCACCAACCGGATAACTTTGCCGCTGAGAGAAGAAATGCCTAACTAAATAGGAAACTTAAGAAGAAAAATGGTGTCAAATAACTAAAAATGAAGAACCAAAATACTAAAATTCACCGGACACTCTATTTTAAGATATAGATAATAAAACCAAACTAATTAGTTTCGGATCCATTTGACCATTTTCTTCCATTGGATATGTGCCTGAGCATTGTTCCGTTTGAATCGAATGGTCAATAGCTAAGCAAAACCAAACTGCATACCATAATACACATTATGCATGAGCAAACCATTACCAAACTGTAAAACTATACTAAACTGAGGCATCAAAACATTAGCATTATGCAAAACCAAAGTTTAACAAAAGAGCAATACATTACGAAAGTTCAATTCCACAAATAAACGTACAAAATTATGTGCGAACAAACTATCTTTGACGCCCATATCAATTTTTCAGTTAACCCGCGAACACAACCCATTTAACATAAAAAAATAAAAAATTAACATACCTTAATTTGTACATTGCTTACTAAACTTACTGCACTTGTGTTTGAAGGGGCGCATGAACTCGAACCGAATTTAGGGTCAAGAATGCTACTATCATCATCAAACCGACTCAAGTCAAAACCCCATAACGCCCCTAAATCACGGGCTGATGGGCTTCCAATATAACTACTCATGACTCTTTTTATATACTGAGAAGAAGTGTCATGTTGGCTAAGGCCACAACCGCGACACATGAACCTCTGATGATCATAACATCGAACATAGGCTGGGCGTCGTCTACAAGTATCACAAATGAGTGTCCTATGATGGCGCTTAGACAGCGGATTGGCTGAGTGAACCTTAGCGTCACATGAAAGGTACAGGTAGGCTGCATCCGCCTTACAGTAAACAACTGATCTTAAATTTACACAGTATTCACAATATCTATCCATCATAAGTCACCTGAAACAAATATACACTTTGACTTTTTTGGGTCAAAAATGGATTTTAGGAACCTTCCTTTGTGACCAATAATTCGATTGAACTAAAACAAATGCTAGAAAGAGAGCTAATATAGCTACAAATTAGTTTTTTTTCATTTATTTTATTTCAGAGAAAAGCCTTTTACAAAAAATAATAATAAATAAAAGAGAAAGAAAGATTCAACTTAGAAAGAAAACCAAGACAATGGTTAATTATACATAAAGGAGTGTTCACAAAATAAATAAATAAAAGTTAAATTAAATAACATGGAATACCCAATACTTGATCATGGGCGACCAAACTTCAATACCCTATACTCTTAATCGGCATATCTTCTAATTTCATGAGCAAAATAAACAATCATGCATGTTTACCTCTTTTTCTTGTGAATCTGAGACATGCCAGGACATATATGGAAGGAAGACTCATTGCCGGAATCCGTTGAATCCTAAGTCACCGCCGACTCTCACCTTGCTAGAACCGTGGGGTGGGTTGATCTACCCATGAAACACCTCGCTACTGGAAAGATGATGGCAGTACTAACTGCCATTTTTAGTCGCAACCCACTCCATAACAGTGATGGAGGTATTGTTGGAGGCAGTTGGGTGCGAAGGTGGAGGAGTCATTGGTTGGTGGTGGTGGCAGCTGGTAAGGAGTTCGGTAGAAGAGGATGGGTTAGTGAAGATGGTGGTTGTGAATAGAGTTATGGAGAGAGAGAGAAAAGCAAAATATTGGGGTTGTTTATAAGCAAGATGGTCAGACTTGCGTGTCACAAAGGTAAGAATGATAACACAGCAACACGTGGCCTGCAAGAAGCAAAACCTAGACAGCTCAAACCTGCCAATGCTACAACCCCTCAATGCATACAATACAACAAATCAATACACAAAACACCCATAAAGCAGAAAGTACAAACCACCAATGCATCAATGCATTGCTAATTAGAATATTTTTAATAACCAACAAGTCTTGTAAAGTGGCGTTGCACTCCTTTTGCTCGAAAGCATACTTAAGTATCGGAAATCCTTTATAACTTATAGCTCTTTCTTTTCGTTTTTCGAAGTCGAATTTCCTTTTAACCCTATCGTCTGTGAGACTTGAACCCAAGACCTCAAAGCCTAGGCGTTTCTAAAGGCTTTGTCTTTGCTAATACGCCACCAACCACAATGCTTGGTGATCCGTTTTATCTAGAGGTGTCTCACAGCAAGATGATAGGTATCGAGTTAGTGGGTTGAATTCTTAGAAAAAAAAGAAAAGAAAAGGATCGAAGGATAGGTAGTTAAAGCTAATAAAATTATTTTGTTAGAATTGACAAAGAGTTTAAAAGGAAAATTCATCGTAACGATGCGTTGTGGCAGTTCAATTTTAAATTATCTATTTTTGTATCAAAACGTAAGTAAAATAATCACATCGTAACGATAAAAAAAAAACAAAATAGGTTATATGTAATGCCCAGATTCGATAAACGTGATAAAAACCTATTACAAAAACACAACTTGAGGGGCTAAAACTGTCAAGTGGTCAAACTTGTGTGTGTAATACTAGCAAAACCATTTCCCGGGTTCCTTTCTCACGTAAATACACACACACACACACCACACACAAGAGAGACCTAAGTCACTTAATGTCAAACCTCGCCTAGGTGGAAACACGAGATAAAACTTCAAAAGGTTTTCAAGCAAAAGAATCACGCAAAGCATCAAATTCATAAATTCGGATATATTAAAGAAACAATGTTTAACAATTCAAAAGGAAAATATTGTCTTAAAACCACAATTCAAATGACAGTTTCAAAATCATTCGCTAAACTTAGTTTCAAAATCATTCGACAAAAGACGAGTTCAAATATCCCATGATGCTAGCGTACAACTCCCCAAGTTCCATGCTATTCATTTAATTTCATGAAAAACATGCAAGTAAAATATGTCAACAATAAAGTTGGTGAGTTCATGAGTTTTTATGAATGGATATGTAAACAATGGTAGACTGAACCATTGCCTAGCTAAGACAATGATTAATATGTGACTGACATGAGCCCGTAACCAAACTTTGACGTGTTGTGCCTCGCCCATTGTACACTAAGGACAATGAAGAAATGTGAAATATAAGCATTCTCTTGATGACTGTAATCCGGTTAGAACGACTAACCAAGAGTGGGAGTGTCAACCCAATAGACCTATTCCGGTGTTCCATGGCTAAATCCATAGCTAATGGTTACAATATGATATATGACACGAGGGCTTTCTGAGTACTCTGAACCTTATGTCTCATGTTTACATAATAGTCCAAATGTAATTGAAAACTTATACGCATGTTTTCCCCCTGAAAATGTAAAACGATGAAAAGGGGCCGTGAAAACTCACCTGATGTTTGACGGCAAATATAGGACCGAGTCTGATGTGCTAATGTCCGTACGAAGATGCCCTAGATTATTAAGGACAACTTAAGTTTGTGTTCTTGATTATTTACAATGCAAGTTGTTCACCTGATTTGTATGTCTTTGGACTATAAGTACTATTTTATTGTCATACACGTGACGGTTATCACGTATTATTGTTTGTACTATCGAAAAATTGTACGGTTTTAACTTGTGTATCTTGAAAACTCTTGTTACTGTTGTTATTTGCATCCATAAAATAATCAATTGTGTCAAAACCGGTGTCTTGGTTTATCACCTGTTACCACATGGTATATATGTTAAAGGTTTGTACTTACCATAGTAAGTTAACATATGTTTTTAGACCTTTTTGTGCAAAAAGGCCATTATCACATGTTGGCCAATTTTTAACATATGTTTCTTAAAATTACAAGTTTATGTTTGGAGTTCGAATGCTATGTCTATGCCTCATACTCGATGATTTATACTCATGCATGTGCATTAATGGCTAAATGCGAGTATGTGGGTGTGTATACACAAATACGTGTGTGTGTGTGTGTATACAACACATACATACGCGATCGTGTATGCATGTATATAAGTCCATATTTTGTAAGTTTTACCATCTATAACTTTCTCATTAGTGTATCAATGTGTGGTTAAGTGTATTATAATTTCGGGTGAGCCTCATATCGACTAGGAGCTAGGAAATGAAATAGTTTAGTTAGTTGACATACCACTAGGATAGAACCAAAGGAAAACAAGCGAAATGAGCCGAGTTCTTGAAGTGTGGTTCCACCCTATAGATTCTAACACTTGAATCACGTTCGAATGTGGCTGAGAATGCTGAAGTGCGATCGAAAAATGGATTGGGTGGGGGTTTGGGATCGAGCCGAGAGGGACAGAGGGAAAGGAGAGGATAAGTTTGTGTATGATGGTTTGAATGGCTTCTGTGTGGAAGGCAATGGGGTTTCGGCCCCCATATATAGAAACCGAGAGAGAGAGAGATAGAGTGTGTAGGATAGTGTGAGTTTGTTTAGCTTAGTCAACAAGCATGGAAGATTGTGGTGCAAAAGATAATTTCCATTTTGTATAAAGAGTTGACATTGAAAATGCATGCTCTTCATTGCTTCTTGTGGGCCGATTCTTGGGATGAGAAAGGATAATTTGGGAAGTCAACAAAAATGAGGTTGGATGTAGGTAAGGTGGTAAGGTCCTTGTTAGTGCAACTCATGGGTTAGAGTGTGATTCGTATTTTAGTGTAAGTATGTATGTATGTTGTGTGCATATATATCGTAGGTGTGTGTGTATGATCGTGGAGTGTGTGTGGGTGTGTATAGATTGTATGTAATGTCCTAATCAATCTCCACTTGAATGTATGTGGCTAAGTGACTGGGCCTGAGAAAAGTCAAGTGGCTAGCCCAAGAACAGATGAGGCCACACCCTTTGAGTAACTCAAGGAGGTATTCCAAGTGAAGCAACCACTACTGTTGTAGAGACCATTGTCTCACTACAGGACAGTGGTTACATAGTTAAGACTTCACTGGAGGCAACAACTGCTGAGGCCACTATAGTGACTCCTATACCAGTTGGAAGTCCCCAGTACCAAGACAAAGGGGCATCTGGTTTCTTTTCAATGGACTCACCTCCAAGAACTGAACCAGTTACAACTACCACTTCTGGTAGGAATTCAGATGATCCTATTCATTTAGGTGATGGATTAAGATACCAGGTATTGACGGAAAGAGTTAACTCCATTGAGTCATTAGTGAATGAAATCAAGACTGATCTCAAGACAATGATGCAAACTTTGGTCACCCTCACCAAAAGTCAACCTTCCACCCAAGACATTGCTAGTGAGCTATGGAAATCTGTCAATCCAATTATCATAGATCATCAAAAACTAGCAGATCAAACACAAGAAACTTACATGGCTATGATCAGAAACATGGTGGATGCTAGGTTCAATGATACCCAAGCAGATATCAAAGCCATTAAGGAACATCTGCTGAAGACCACTGGCTCTGCCCCTACAACAATACCAAGAGACAAAAAGGATGAGGAGTTCACAGCTAATGATACCAAAAAGGGGGAGAGTGGCAGAGATAGATTACCAAAGCTTGATCCTTTTGGAATTCCACCTTCTCAAAAGGGTCAACAACAAAAGTCTGCTAACAAACCAGGGTCGGCTCCAGCTTCTCAATCCACTGCTCAAACATCTGCTAACACTGCCAAAGCTGACAAGGCAAAGAAGATTGATGAATCTGCCAATGTCATGGCTGAAAGGGCTGCTGAAGCAAAGCTAATCAGGTCTAAAACTTTGGAAAACAAAGCAGAGTCTCTATTGAAAAGAAAATTCCTGCAAGACATGTTAGGCAACCACCATCTAAAACCTTTGTGCTCAAAACATCTGCTGCCACCACCACTACAACCACTGAACCTATCACCACAACAACCACCATGTGACACCCACCAAATCCACTAGTCGAGTATGTACAATTAACTAGTTTGCTTCATTATATGATTAGAATAAGTGTGTCGGTGCACCTCATTATGTGAATGATCATGTGAAATAACCTTACCCAAATACAATGATTATCATAAGTATCAACAAGTACAACATATGCATGGACTCAATTGTTTTTCAAATTAAAAACATATGTACGTTATAGGTGTTTACGTAAAAGATTATAGATCCCAACAATATTTTCAAATGCAAGATTTCATATGTGTATAAAAACAAAAACAAAAACTCATGTGTGTATATATATATATATATAATCGATTTTTCTATGTGTGTTGAAGTGGATGAACAAACCAAAACCTATATACATATATGCATACACACAAAGTGACAATGACAACTCAAACAATCCTACACCTACATACCTACATACGATTTCACACACCAAGAAACAACAAACTTGATTTCTCATGCATGTGTCACTTTCATTAATAAGACAAAAGCCACAACTAAGCCTACATTATACCCTTTTAGGCCTTACCATCTTCTAAACCCATTCATATGCATGATCATTTAACTAAATTAACTAATAGACATGTGACAAGTCCCTATCCCACAACTCTTGGAACCTTCCTCTTTGTTTCTTGCTTTGGCCGAGTACTAACACTATCACAAGTCACTATCATGTGACAACTAATCTAGGCCTAACCTACTCCCACAACCATCACTATCACTCCATATATATGTATGCTCATGATTGGTTCAAGCTAAGGACAAAACCCATGAACAATGAGTGGTCGCCATCACCTTTTCCTTCCTAAAACCTTCAGCCAACTCACCATTGATGACAACTAATCACTTGATCTTGAACTTGCACCAAATAGGAAGTGACAACTTATCCTCAACACATCCCTACACAACTAGAACCTCCTCTTACTCCCATGACAACTAGCGGCCAATATGAGGACAAGATTGATCCAACATTGACAACTAACTTTCACCAAAGTAGTTAACACCTTTATACACTAACATCTTTCCAAGAAACTTTGGCTTGCCATTCGATCGACTATATAAAGGGCAATGGACACTTGAATTACTTGCACCAACAAACACTCACAACTCTCATCTCCCTTTTGAAAACCACCATCCCCTACCCACATAAAAACCCCACCATCGAGTCACCTAAGGAAGCAATTAAGGCACAAGGAGAAGCTTCGAGGATCACCACCATCGGCCACTAGTATTCCCATTGATTAGGTAAGTATACTAGCCACCAAATTGCTTCTAACTTGTCTTAAAACCCATCGGCTCTTGTGTTAACCGGACTATCGATCCCTTGAACACCATGAATCGGCCACACAACACATCTAGGTGACTATTTTCAAAAGCATTGTTTTATTGTCATGAATAAATGTCAATTTCTAAAACACACTAGCACTTCTACACGTATGCTTTACACAAAACAGTGAATCTAGGCAACACATTCACCTTGTGATCCACACCTATTGAACCTCCCATGAACTTTTAACTATGTCGAGAAACTGATTTTTGTATCAATTATATGTACACAAATATGTACTCGATAACTCACTACATTTTGAAAACAAACATACATGATTTCGCAAAAACACACCTATACACACTCACGGTCACTCTCTTACACATTGATCCGCACGATCGAGTCATTTGGGCATGATAACTAATCGTATTTTGGAACAACATATCGTGTTAAACAATCGACTATTATTATGACACATGTTAATCGAAGTATAACGTATGTTAATGCTTGTTTTGTTTATAAATCATCACGTGCACCAAGAACGTGGCCTACATACACTAAAACTAAGGTCCACAAGTCGGGTGAACAACTTGTATGGTAAACAATAAGTACACATAACTTAAGATATCTTTGACGTCATAGGGCACTTTTGTCGGAACAATAGTTACTTCTGCTTTGCTAGATCACATAACCAGACATCAGGTGAGTTTCTGGCCCCTTTTTACTGTTTTACAACTTTGGGGGAGAAACTTGCTACAGAACAACATATGTACATAACAACAATATGTGTTACATGAGTTAGACCCACAATTATCGCAGATCAACGAAAATTCCCTGGACAACTATAACCATTAGCTTAGCAATAAGCCGTGGATCATATGAATAGTACTATTTGGGTTGACACCCCCTTTCACTGTTAGGCACGCTAATACATATGAATGCATGTCTCGCGATAAGGCATTGGGGCGGGGTGAACATGAACGTCGTGGTTTGGTTATGGTGCTCATGGTAACTATATTCTGCATGGACACGGACAACGAAACTTTTTGAGCAACAAAACGGTTTTATCGAGTCAACAAAACCTACGAACTCACCAAATTTTCAGTTGACACACTTAAGCATGTTTTTCAGAGACCAAGTAAGGATAGTAAGAAGGCGAGCTTAGGAATGCCTGCAGAAGTCTCTTGTTTTGTTATTTTGAAGCATTCGCTAAGATTTGTAATATGTATTCGACTATATGACTTATGTGTTTGATGGAATAAATGACATTTAGTATTTTTCATGTAAACAATGTTTGTGATCACCATGTTCGTCTCACCTCGCGTTTCCGCCTTAGGCGGGGTGTGACAGATTGGTATCAGAGCCATTGGTTATAGAGAATTAGGTCTCATGGAGAGAATATCTAGACTATAACCTAAGGTCCACTCATTTATACTTTAGGAGTTTTTGTGCATTGCTTCACTTCTATACGTGATTTCTTTGGATACATGGTCTTATTTGTTTTCATTTGTCATGTGGATTTGGAAGAAGACATGGCACCAACAACTAGGTCTGCTCAAGGCAACTCCGAAGAAGGAAAAACAATGACCCCTGACGACAATGCGCAGTTGGTTTCACAACAAGTTGCAGCTACTATTGCATAGTATGAGGCAGCCCGAAATGGCACTAGTGGGGGATCTGGCAGTAGCGTCGGAGGTAGCGGTACTAGTGGAGATGGTGCTAGAATTGGAAGTGGCACAGAGACAGAGGATGTACAGAAAGGTTATCTGTACAAGGTGTTTTTGGCAGGTAATCCGCGTAGTTTCAATAGTACTGAAGGAGCGGTAGGAATTGTTCGGTGGATCGAGAAGATGGAGTCCGTGCTCGACATTAGCGATTGTGCTGAGAACTGCAAGGTCACGTATGCTACTTGCACCTTCCTGGATGAAGCCTTGACCTGGTGGAATCTGCAAGTCCAGACGCTGGGAAGAGAAGCTGCGTATCAACCTTCATGGAATGATCAGAAGTCCATGCTCTTGGCAGAGTACTGTCCTCACAATGAACTGCAGAAGATTAAGACCGAGTTCTGGAACTTGGCCATGGATGGAGCAGAAATATCGGCATACACCACTCGATTTCACGAGCTTTCTCGACTTGTCCCACACATGGTTACGACTGAGTTTAAGAGGATTGAAAAGTACAGTTGGGGTCTTGTACCCCAAATTCAAAGCATGGTGACGTCGTCACGACCTCCCACTATCCAATGTGCTGTGACTTTGGCACAGAGTCTGACGGATGAAGCTGTTCGATCTGGAGCTCTGATCAAGAAGGGTACGGGTGAGAAACGGAAGCCGGATGACCAGGAATCAGTGAACCATCTAAGTAAAAAGCAGGAGGTCGCGAATGCGTATGCGGAAGTGGTGAAGAAACCGTACCAAGGGGCGCATCCTAAGTGTGACAAATGCGATTTTCACCACAAGGGAACATGCGAAAGTTTTACTTGCCACAAGTGTAGAAAACCAGGCCACCTGTCCAGGCATTGCACAAACCACGAAGCTCGGTGGGAATGCTATGAGTGCGGTAGTACAGAGCACCTCAAGAGAGCCTTGTAACACCCCAACCGATGGCGGAAACATCGGGATGTCACGTATTGACGATTGTTCAGTAGCTCATGGTAAATAATAAATTTCATTAATTACATGAATTACATACAATTGTTCTAAAGAATTTGTACATCAAAATGAAAAATACTAGATACACATCTTCAAGCATTAACTCTAATCTTCAAGCAAAGCTATAACCTGAAACATGTTAAGTTTGAAAATATTTTGGGTCAACAAAAGTTGGTGAGAATTACATAGGTTTGAATATTGAATAAAAACTTGTACAATTCGAGTGTCATGGCAAGTCTAGTCCATATGTGAAAACAAAACCATCGGGTAAATCGAGTGCATAATCAAACCTTGTGACTAGAATATTGTGGTCCATCCCATACGCATATGGTTCACTCGATTTTGTTATAAATTCGATAACAATCACCCACGCTACCTATGTAGGAGGTACACGTATCCGGGTGGGATTGTCAGTCCAATAGATCTATCATTGTATACCGTCGGCTGATCAATGTTAATGATTATGCTAGAATATTGTGCTTACCCTAGTCATGTTTAAGACATAATGAAACATAGAATAACACATAGACACTTATGATTGAATTGTAGATAGAATGTTGTAACATGTTTCACCCCAAAATAGTGAAATAGAAAAGGGGCTATGTAAAACTCACCTTGATAGTTATGACAAACTTGCAAGAAATTGACGAGAACCAATGAATTTTGTTTGATCCTTAGTTTAGCGAGCAAAAGCAACCTAAATCCCGTTATTTTATTTAAATTAGTTTAAAATTGATTAACCATATAAATTGACTCGCTGTAGTTCCTGGCGACTAAGAACCTCAAACGAAACTCGAATATAATTATTTGAGTTTAACCCAAGCACTCTAAGTTGATGAAATGCCTAAATTTCGAGACTACCACAATTTTGATTTACAAAACAAATCTTAGGTTTTCATATGGATATTTGAACCAAAAAAAAAAAACGTTTCAAAATTTAATTTATTATATAAGTTTAATTGATACTATTGGTTCAATAATTATGGATAACGTATTTTCATCGTATGATGATACAAGATGTAACTATTAGGTAATATAGGATCATAAAAGCAAGTGAAAATGAAAAGATATTATTGATGTCAACAAAGTTACTAAGTTACTGGTACCCACCCATGTTACCACAACACATACATATCCATAATGCATACACACTCACAAGATAAACACAATGCACCATACGACTCTCTGCAACTAAAAACACCACACATGCATAACATGCTAGTACAGAGGAAGAATAAGATTCCTAATTTTCGGTCGCCAGGAGTATAACCAAACCCACCTAAATCGGAAAATTATGCAAAATAGCGAGATCATAGAATTACCTCATTGGTCGGAACACAGAATAATGAAGAAACGGCAATGTCGGTTCCGACGACGAGGTGGAGACTCTTTGCGGATTTCATTTTCAACGATATGGCTGTTTGTTACGGGTTTCCAGAATATTAAACTCAAGTTATAGATTCGGTTCGGGTCGGGTTTGTGGTTGATAAAAACAAAAGGAAGGTGGAGAGGGTGTAACCGGAGATGGTGGTTGCGAGTGTTTATGGGTTCTCAGAAGAAGTAACAGGAAGAGTGGGAAGTTGGATTCGAGTGGTAGTAGTGGCGAAGGATTGGGGCAAAGTGTCGTGTGGTGTTTGGGTTCTTATACACGGTTGCCAACACTCGTCAAAATTTTTGGTATTTTTTTTAAAAACCATGATTTAAGGATCCAAATTGCGAGGTAGTCGGTGTCGGTTGCTCGTCATAACGTATAACTATTGTGGTTTATATGAAAGTATTGATTTGGAAAGTTTAACTCGATTTATAATGTTCGATTTGGTAGGCGCCGAGATTGCCGGAGACGAAATAAGAGTTGCCGAATGTTATGGCTGTTACCTCAAATGGAAAAGATGATAGCATTTAATGTTTTTGTCTTATGACCTTTGTTTTCTTTTCAATTTTTTTTTAACAACGATGATTATTATTATTATTATTATTATCTAAAATATTTATATAATTATTAGAATTATACAAACTTTGAAAATGATTAAGATTTATTAGAAAAATAGTCATTTTAATAAAAGAAATTTGGGGAAAATTTTTCATGATGTTACAAGCCTGTCCAAAGATGAAAGACCAGAATGGCAATGCCAGCCCTCCTCATGGTAGAGCATTTGTGATGCAAGCAAGGGACGCTCAGCAAGAGTAACATGTTGTCGCAGGTACGTTTCATGTTTATGACAAGACTGCATTTTTACTCTTTATGTGTGCATACACTTTGCTGTAACTAAGTATAGACCACTAATAGAAAAACAGAAGAAGCTTAGATACCACTTGACAACTAGACGACACACCAAAAATTTCGCGAACAAAATTCTCTAAAAAGGGGGAGAATGTGACACCCGCCAAATCCACTAGTCGAGTCCATACAATTAACTGGTTTGCTTCATTATGTGATTAGAATAAGTGTGTTGGTGCACCTCATTATGTGAATGATCATGTGAAATAACCTTACCCGAATACAATGATTATCATAAGGATCAACAAGTACAACATATGCATGGACTCAATTGTTTTTCAAATTAAAAATATATGTACGTTATAGGTGTTTACGTAAAAGATTATGGATCCCGGCAATGTTTTCAAATGCAAGATTTCATATGTGTATAAAAACAAAAACAAAACCTCATGTATATATAATCAATTTTTCTATGTGTGTTGAAGTGGATGAACAAAACAAAACCTATATACATATATGCATACAAGGTTGTAGAACTCGTTAGGCGCTAGTCGGCCGGTGAGGTACCGACTAGGGATTAATCGGGATTAATCAAGATTAATCGGGATTAATCGGATTGGATTTTTATATATATTTTTTCAAATTTATACATATATAATGTTAATTTTATATCTTATATGTATAGATTAAGAAGTTTAAGGGCCAAATATAAACTAGTGAATATGGATTGGGATTAAATATTAAAATACCTAAACATAAATAGCCCTAATCACATCCATATCGTTCACCATATCCCGTTTTTTCCTCCCATTCATTCTTTCATCGTACGGAACCATCAAAGGCAACTAGGGTTCATGGAGTTTCATCGATTTTGGTTCTAAATCATGGATTATCATCCAATTTTGACGTAAGAACTTGTTTGATTTGATCGATTTGCTCCAGTTTTGACCCGTTCGAATTCATTTTTGACCTAATTTTGAGTTTTTAAGGTTTGACTAGGACAAATTTGGTCCGACTAATCGGTGATTAATTGGGATTTTTACAACCCCGGACCGCCACTGATTAAATTAGTGATTAGTTCAAAATTAATCAGTAAAGTGGGGACTAGCGATTAATCACCGATTAGTCGGTGATTAATCGGGATTTTTACAACCTTGTATGCATACACACATTACACACAAAGTGACAATGACAACTCAAACAATCCTACACCTACATACATACATACAATTTCACACACCAAAAAACAACAAACTTGATTTCTCATGCATGTGTCACTTTCATTAATAAGACAAAAGCCACAACTAAGCCTACATTATACCCTTTTAGGCCTTACCATCTTTTAAACCCATTCCCATGCATGATCATTTACCTAAATTAACTAATAGACATGTGACAAGTCCTTACCCACAACTCTTGGAACCTTCCTCTTTGTTTCTTGCTTTGGCCGAGTACTAACACTATCAAAAGTCACTATCATGTGACAACTAATCTAGGCCTAACCTACTCCCACAACCATCACTATCACTCCATATATATGTATGCTCATGTTTGATGGAATAAATGACATTTAGTATTTCTCATGTAAACAATGTTTGTGATCACCATGTTTGTCTCACTTCGCGTTTCCGCCTTAGGCGGGGTGTGACACACCACCACTACATTATCCATAACTATGTCACCCATACCATCTTCACAACCCTAAACATATGCTGGTACTAAACAAGTGCCAACAGATGTTAACACATCCACTACTTCACAATCACCATCACCCCATCTCATCCAGTACAAAAGGAAAAGAAAGTCCACCATTGTGGTACATGATGAGAACATTGAAACCACACATACACCCATTTCATCACCACCATTTGAACCCATTCTAGCCATTCCATTATCATCTTTCTCACCACACACTTCTGATATACGTTAATTTATACATATAAAAGCCCCATTTTAACTCCCCTTTATATATGTTTTTGGCCGTATACACGATGAATTGGTACTTATTTGGGCATCTTTATGATTACAGGTCTTAAACGGTATCCAGGAAGCAAACCGGATCAAATATGAAGGTTAGTTACGCACACGTCAACTTCCAAATTTTCATCCCATCCTTCCACCACCATAAGACCACCACCAACCATGATCCCATTCGCTGCTCAGTATCCTCTTGAACTTGACACCATCAAGGGGAAATTCAACCCTTCTATAATACTGAGGATCCATCACAGCTATCCTTCCCATCTCTCTCAAATCAGAATCAGCCTAAGCCTAAGAATGTTGATGAATATCTGAAACTGAAAGCACTACAGGTAGATATGATTGTTAAAGAGAAGTGTAAAGGAAAGGATGACAGGACTGCTCAGGGCATCCATTCAGCAGAACTTAGCAAATTGAGAAGGATTGAGGATTTTGCTAAGGACCTGAGTAAGTCTATGTCAAACAAACCAATCAGTGGTGAAGTGGTGAAGTTGATCAGGGATTCTCTTCTGGATCAAATCATGGCAACTAAGCCTTACAAAGCAAATAGAAAACATTTCGCAGGCTGGACCACTCATGCTCTACAAGAAGAACTGAATAGAATTGAAGAGTTGGCTAAACATCCAAATCAGAAGGCTTCTATTCCTGATTTCAGAAAAGGCAAAGACCTTGTCAAAGCCTTGAAATTCAAAAGAATGAGGGTAGAACTTGTAACTGCTGGTTTTGGATAAACGAAGTCAGTATCAAAATGGGCTGAGCTAAGGCTAGTTGAAACCTACAAGACCCTTGAAGAGAAAAGAAAAACTGATCCAACACTTCCAAGAAAACCAGTTTACCCTGATGAAACAGAGGTTAGAAAATCCCAACAGACCTTTTCACTTGATAGCTTACTCTCAACATCAGATATCACCATTGCTGCCAAGAAGCATCACAAAAGGCAGAAGGAGATGTCCGAGGAAGATCAAAAGAAATTTGCAGATACTTTTGTGAAAGAGGGGATTTTCAACCAGGTTCATTACTTCTCTAATCTCATCAGTGAAGAACTCAGAAAGCTCATTGGCAGGCCTCCATCACCAAACTCATCAAAAATAAATTTGCAACCCCAAAACTCCTCAGATTCAAAAATTCTAAAGTGGAATGTCAAGAAAGACACCCACGAATTGACTCTGCTCAGATCTGATGGAGAAGCTCAAAAGTTAAGCATGGATGATGCATATGGTCTGTGTGCAGATGATCTCCTAGACCTGCTGAACTTAGAGCTAGAAAGGGATGCTAAAGACTCGTTCTCTTTCAACTTTGAATTACAATTTAAAGGCCAAATTAGAGAAAGTCTGATGAGAAATAATGATCAACAATAAAAGTTGAGTTTTGGCGTCATCTGTTCTAGGGGGAGATTGTTGGGTCTGCTGACCTGGAGAAGAATAGATGAAGTGAAAATCCAAAACATACTAAACATCTGATCATCAATAAAACAGTATTTTGCATACAAGATCCTCCCAAAGACTGTTGACACTAACTGCTGTTCCCTAACAACTGCTGTAGAAACTGCTGCTTACAAAGTCTATTGAAGAAACCACTGTCTACCAAAGGTCTGATGAAGAAACGTCTGCTAAGCCAAAGATCTGAAGATACAAGGTTTGTTGGAGCTAACAGCACTTAGGCTCCAACAGATGATTCAAGAAAACTGAGTTTACTCCATCAGCTGTTAGACATCAAAGGTTTAGTCTTCAGTTTTTTCAATGTAACAGTAGTTGTATTAGAGCAGATGTTTTATGTTGTTATTTCTGTTAGATGTCAATGTCTTAGGTGACGTCAGCCTTAGGTCATCAGAGCTTTAGTTTGTCTATAAATAGAACTGTTGGGTCTGCTGACCTGGAGAAGAACAGATGATTGAAAGCCAAAACATTCTAAGTATTTGATCAAGAATAAATAACAGTTGTTACAAGAAAACTTCCTCCAAAGAACTGCTGATTCCCAAACTGCTGCTGCTTAACAACTGATACAAGACAACTGCTGCTGATGAAAGGTCTGATGGATAAAGTCTGAAGAGCAAAAGTCTGATAAAGAACAAGTGTTGTTCAAAGATCTGAAGAACAAAGGTCTGTTGAACCAACAACACTTTGGTTCAACAGATGATAAGAAGACATCAGAGCTTTAGTTTAACAGAGTTTTATTATCAGTAGTTTCAATGTAACAGTAGTTTATTGTTTAACAGATGTTGTAGTTTGTTAGTCAGTTAGGGGTCGCTTTCTAGGTGACGTCAGCAACTGATCATCAGAGGTTTGTACTTGTCTATAAATAGAACAGTACTTGTACTGTTCTATCGGTCACTCGTCATTCTCTTTCAGACAAACATACTCTGAGTGATCAGGCTGAGGGGGAGCTTAATTGTACTATTGTAATCTTTCAGTTTAATGAAAGCATTCGATTGAAAACAATTATTCTCTATGTTTTGATTATTCGTTATTCCGCTGCACCTTCCATTTATACTTCATTCATATTTCATAGTTAATCAAAACAGTCCAATACTCAGATCCTAACAATTGGTATCAGAGCTTGGTCAATTAAATCTGATCTAATCAATCAATTTAATACACAGATCAGCTCATAATTATTGATATCGTTTGTTTGTCGGGTTAAAACAGAGTAATAGTTTATTTTCGTTTCAACAGTTAGTAAACAGACTTTGTTTTTGAAAAACCAAGAGAATGACTTCACTTAATCAAGATCCACACAACACTGGCACACACAACAAGCCTCCGATGCTTGTCAGGTCAGAATACAACATCTGGCAGCGTCGGGTAGCTCATGTGTTAGCACAACAGAACACAGGGTGCTGGAAATCGGTAGTATTTGGACCACATGTTCCAATGGTACCGAGTGCCGAGGATCCAAAGATCCAAGTACCAAAGAGTGTTGAGAACTACTCAGAGCAAGATTTTCAAAAAATCGAGCTAGATGCCAAGGCTTTCAGCATAGTAGCCATGGCACTGCCGAATGATATCTATGCCGGTCTCTTGCACTGCAATAGTGCTAAAGAACTGTGGGACGCTCTCAAAGAGCAATTCGGGGGAACTGATGATGTGATTGAAAACAACCGTGAAATACTTAACCAACAATATGAAACGTTTAGTCACATAAAAGGGGAGTCATTAACACAGCAGTTTGAAAGGTTTAACTGTCTAATTAGTGAACTTAAACTGGTTGGTCTAACTTTTCCTAATTTAACACTGAATCATAGGTTTCTTAGATCACTTCAGGACAAATGGGACACTATAGCCATAGTTATGAGAAATTCCATCGGATTCAAAGACCTAACCCTGACCCAGCTTCATGGTAAGCTCATGACTTATGAAAGGGAGCTTAACCAGAAAAAGAAGCTCCAGGACTCTGGCAAAGTGTCAGATGACTATGTATTTGGTAATACTGCACTGTTGGGTCAGGATGATGGTTCTGGAAGTAGTAAGGATCAGAGTTATGATCATTACATTGATATAACAACTGGTTTCAATAATGATTCTTACTCATCACCAAACAACTGTGCTTTCACAGCCAGTGGTGATATCCAGGCTTCTGATAATTCATCTTTTCTGTACAATGACTTGCAATATATTGACCCTTTGGACCTAGAAGAAATGGACATCTTACATCAGGTTGCCCTGCTCAGTATTAGAACCAATAATTTCTATAAGAAAACTGGCAGGAGGTACCCAGGTTTACATGGTGGGTCAAAGGTTGGGTTGGATAAATCAAAGATAAAGTGTTACAAGTGTCATAGAATGGGTCATTTTGCTAGGGAGTGTAGGAGTCAAAATGGAGTTCCTATGATTACCTATCCAAATCAAAGACCACAGACCAACACTTATCAAACCATCCCTAATGTACCTAATGTGCAAAACACTGCTCACTTTGCACAGACCCAAACCACTGTTCCTGTGCATTATGTCCAAACCACTGTTCCTCAGTATCACTATGTCCAAACACCTGTTGCTCAGGCACCTGTGCCAATGACTGTTACTCCACCCTCTGCTCCTGCAGAGACCAGTCAACCAGGCCAACAGAGTTTCTTTACTCAGGGCTTTGTTGTTTGGAGCAGTCTACCAGATGAGATAACAGATGACAACATTGCTCTAGTTGCTAACACTGAAAAGGATTTTTGTTTTATGGCACTAGAAACAATTGTTGAAGAGACTGATCCTGAGGAAGTGGTGTCTATGTCTGAAAATGTGACTGATGGTGTTGTTGGTGAGATTGTTTCAGCTGAAGAATCTGAAGTGGAGGTTGTGAATCTCTCAGACCCCTGGGGTAGTGATGACTGTGACTGCCAGTGTAACTGTGCCTTGATGGCTGCTGCTAAGGTATCTCCTCAAATCTTAAATGACTTATGCTCAGACAAATGTATTGTGGCATTTGCTAAGATAAAAGAGGTGAATGAAAACTTTAGAAAGAAAATTTTGGATTCTGAAATTCAGTTTGAAAAACTTACAAAAGAGTTAAAATCAAAAATATCTGAAAAAGAATCTGAAATCAGCAGTTTAAAACATGAAGCAAGCATAACCAAAGACCAGCTTCAGACTATGATAACAAAATATCATAGTTGTAAGAAGGAGCTTGAGTCCACCCAAGTTGAATGTAAGAAATGGGTGGAATCATCAAAGGGTTTTGAGATGATTGTCAACCAACAGTCTAAAAGTCATGTGAAATTTGGGTTTGGTTTTAAAACCACTGATCAAGTTTCACAAACCACTGACAAAAAGGAACCACAGTTGGTTGAGGTCATCCCTACAAACTCAAAAGGTCAAGAAATCAAGGTTACTGAACCCAATGGCAAGAAAATCATTCTTGAAAAGTTGGAAGGTACTCCCTCATTTGATGAAATTGAGAAATATCAATTCAAACCAACATGGTCAGATGAGTGTGAAGTCCTTGAAAATTTCAAACCAATGACCTTCAAAACCTCTGATGGTAAAATGGCACCACAGGCCAAAGTGATCCCTCTAGTAAATCTTCCAACAGATGATGAAACATCTGTTGAAAAGAAGAAAGAAAAAGGGAAGGCCAAGAACAACTTGTTTTGTGATTTTTGTGAAAAGAAGAACCATGTCACCAAAAACTGTTTTCTTCTAAAAGCATATGACATCAACAAAACAACAAGTTTAAATGATTCTAAATCTAAAGAATGTTCAATCTGCAAGAAAAAGAATCACAAAACAAAAGAGTGCCTATATCTCAAAAATTTTGATGAAAAGATAAAAGAGTATAAGGCTAAAACTCTAGAAAGTCAAGTGGTTAGTACTTCAAAAGGAAAACCCAAACAGACTTTTGAATCAGTTCAAACATCTGTTACCAAAAGTCTGAACAAAAACTCTGCTCCCAGAGAAGTTCAGGTAACAGATGCTCCACCTGTTAACAGATTACCAAGAGGATATGGACAACCCACTTGTCATCGTCTGCCACATGTTTATGAAGAGACCAAGAGGCCTTCAAAACCAAAAGTGAACAGACACCCTCATGGTTTTCAACAACTGATAGGAAATGATCAAGCATCTGCTGGACCAAGTGTTGACATACAAGCACTGGCAAATGGTCAATTGCAGCTGTTGAACCTAGTTCAAAAGCTAGTCCAAACCACTGATCATTCTCCTCAACTTAAGGCTGAGACAACTAAGGACCCATCCAAAGCCAATGTGGCTTTGGACACTCACCAAAACTAAAATCTTTACTGATGTGCATGGAGCTTCTGCTTGTTTAGACAGTTTATGGTATGTAGATAGTGGAGGCTCCAGGCACATGACTGGATGTAGAGCCCTTCTTCTGGACTTTCTTGCTCATGGAGGGGGTGATATATCCTTTGGTAATGATTCTAAAGGTAAAGTGTTGGGTTCTGGTACTGTCAAAGCATGGAGGCTTAAGTTTGAAAATGTTAATCTAATAGACAATCTAAAATTTAATCTACTTAGTGTATCACAAATGAGTGACAAAGGCTTTGGGTCATTCTTCACTAAGCAAACTTGTAAGATTGTTGGCCCTGAGGCTGTAGAAAAGATTAACACCATCATTGCTGAGAGCAAAGCACAACTTGTTGCTCACAGAAGTGGCAATGTGTATGTAGTTGATATGTTGAAGGATAATCCTACTGCAAATGTCTGTCTGTTCTCAGCTGCCTCTACCAAAGTGACAGAATTGTGGCATAGGAGACTTGGTCACACCAACCTTCAAACTATCAACTCACTCTCCAAACAAAACCTTGTCAGAGGTTTACCATCAAAAGAATTCAAATGTGATGAGCATTGTGTTTCCTGTTTAAAAGGTAAACAACATAAAAGCTCTTACAAAGCCATTGATGAGTCCAAAACTAGTCAGTGTTTACAAATGTTGCACTTGGACTTGTTTGGCCCTGTAAAAATCATGAGTCTAAGAAGAAAAAGATTTTGTCTTGTCATAGTTGATGATTTTTCTAGGTTTACATGGACTTACTTTTTACACTCTAAGGATGAGACTGCAGGTATCTTGAAGGACTTTGTCACCAAAGTTGAAAAACAATATGACTTGCCAGTAAAAGTCTTTAGGAGTGACAATGGAACAGAATTTAAGAATAAGGAGTTGGATGATTTCTGTGTGTCAAAAGGGATTGTAAGGCAGTACAGTATCCCAAGAACACCAGAGCAAAATGGGGTGGTTGAAAGGAAGAACAGGACTCTCATTGAGGCTGCAAGAACAATGCTAGCAGATTCTGGTTTACCACTGTCCTTTTGGGCAGAAGCTGTAAACACTGCTTGCTATGTTCAAAACAGAGTTTTAATCAACCCTAGACATCAAAAGACTGCTTATGAAATTCTGTTTAAAATCAAACCACTGATATCATTTTTCAAAGTCTTTGGCTGCCCATGTTTCATTTTAAATCTTAAAGATTCCATTTCAAAATTTGCAGCCAAAGTGGATTGTGGATATTTTCTGGGGTATTCTTCTATTGCAAAGGCCTATAAAGTGTTTAACACTAGGACTAAGACAATAGAAGAAACTCTGAATGTGAAGTTCAATGAGCTTTCTTCTTTGAAAATCCCAGCAAACCCTGCTGAGTTGTTTGATTTAGATAAATTCAAATTTGAAGATATTGCTGTCAAAACTAACCCTGCAGGTACTCCACAATCTTCACAACAAAACTACAGAATAGATGTTGTGGTTCCAGACCACTACAAAGTCTATCCTGTATCAGAGGAAGCAGTGGTTCAAAACAACTGTCAAAACTCTGTCACAGCTGAGTCAGCCACTGTTGGCCAGTCTTACCTTCAAACCACTGATTCACCCAGCCAATCCACTGTTCAATCATCTATTGACAAGAGTCAATCATCTGTTGACAAAAGTCAGTCCAATCTTACACCACTTGGACCCATTCCTCCACCTCCATTCCAAACATCTGTTGACTCTTCAAAAGTGCCAACAGATGTTATGTCAACAGAGTCACCAAACCTCTGTCCTTCACCACAAAATGCCATTATACCATATCAGGGAGATCTAATCTACCTAAGAGCTCATCCACCAGACCAAATCATTGAAAACATCAGAGAAGGTGTGCTCACAAGGAGCCAATCTTCAAACATCTGTCTTTTTGCAGGCTTTCTATCCCTTACACAACCTGTCAAGTACCAAGAGGCACTGAAAGACAACAGTTGGGTAGAAGCCATGCAAGAAGAACTCCTTCAGTTCAAAAGACAACAAGTATGGGAACTTGTACCACTGCCTAAGGATGTCTGTCCAATTGTCACAAAGTGGGTCTTCAAAAATAAAACTGATGAAAGGGGTATAGTTGTCAAGAACAAAGCCAGGTTAGTGGTTCAAGGCTTCAGACAAGAAGAGGGAATTGACTATGATGAAACCTTTGCCCCTGTAGCAAGGTTAGAAGCTATCAGACTTTTCTTAGCCTTTGCTGTCAACCACAACATCAAGGTGTATCAGATGGACATCAAGTGTGCCTTCCTATATGGCAAAATTCAGGAGGAAGTTTATGTATGCCAACCACCTGGTTTTGAAGACACATTCCATCCTGATCATGTCTACAAGCTTAACAAAGCATTGTATGGACTCAAACAAGCACCAAGAGCCTGGTATGAAACTCTCTCTACTTTTCTCTTATCCATTGGTTTCACAAGAGGTAAAATTGATAAAACCTTGTTTTTAAAATGGAAAGGAAAAGATTTAATGATTGTTCAAATATATTTGGATGACATCATTTTTGGATCCACATGTAATAAAATGTGTGAGGAGTTTAGGGAACTCATGACAGCAGAGTTTGAAATGAGTGCTATGGGTGAACTTCAGTGCTTTCTTGGTCTTCAAGTAAAGCAACTGCAAAATGGCACTTTCATTCATCAAAACAAGTATGTGAAAAACTTGTTAACAAAATTTGAGATGAATGATTGTAAGCCATGTAGTACACCCATGAGCACTGTCAAGCCACTCACTGATGATGAAAAGGATGAACTGGTTGATCAGACACACTATAGATGCATGATTGGGTCTTTATTGTACTTAACAGCATCCAGGCCAGACATTATGTTTGCAACCTGTGTGTGTGCTAGATCTCAGGCTTCTCCTAGAAAGTCTAACCTTATTGCTGTGAAAAGGATATTCAGATACCTAAAAGGTGCTCCCACACTTGGTATCTGGTATCCTGCTAATGGAAACATTGAGCTTTCAGGTTATTCAGACAGTGATTTTGCTGGCTGCCATACCACAAGGAAGTCCACCTCAGGAGGGTGCCAGTTTCTAGGGAATGCCTTAGTTTCTTGGCAAAGCAAAAAGCAAGCAGCTGTTTCAACATCCACTGCTGAAGCTGAATACATTGCTGTTGCAAGCTGTACAGCCCAACTTATGTGGCTTCAAAATCAACTACTGGATTTTGGGATAACTGCACTAAGGACTCCACTCATGTTGGATAGCCAAGCTGCTGAAAATATCATCAAAAATCCAGTCTCCCACTCAACCACCAAGCACATAGATATCAGACATCATTTTGACAGGGATAGCTATGAAAAAGGTTTGATTTCTCTGCACCATGTTCCAACAGAAGATCAGTTGGCAGATGTGCTGACAAAAGCTTTAGACACATCTACCTTCACAAATCTGATCTCTCGAATTGGAATGTTAAACATGGATTAAAAACAACAAAAATGTTTTCAATAAAAACATTAAAATGTTTTCAGAAAATCAAATTTTGCTAGAATGACACTTTGGTTGAAAAATCTATTTTTTAAAACCACTGATTCAGATAAAACAACCACTGTTTCATTAAAACCACTGTTAGTTGAAAAATCTGTTTCAAACATCTGATCAGATAAAACAACCACTGTTGGTTGAAAAATCTGTTTCAAACATCTGATCAGATAAAACAACTGTTTTCATCAGTCTTTTGGTTAAACAACAGAGGTTGGCAACAGAGGTTTAGCAAAACAGCTGTATGCCACCAGATGTTTCAACCATCAGATGTTTGCCACGTCTGCTCTCAAAAGCAGAGTTTTGCCACATCAGCGGTTTCACCAGAAGCCTATAAAACCCTGTTCTTTTCCCCAACAGCAGTTTTACTGTCTCATTGTATTCAAAATACTGAAAACCGCTCTCGTCTTCCTCATAACCCTCAAAGTTCATCACTTTCACAATCAAAATCCATTAAAATGGAACTCCAAACAAAAGCCACTCATAATTTCCTTCCTTATTTGGTTAAAACCGAAGACAACACACCATTCCATTCCACCATTGACATCATCAATAATTCAAAATATAAAAATGTTCTTATTGCTGATGCCCCCATATACCTGGAAACACTCCAAGAATTCTGGGCGACTGCTGAAGTCTTATACCAAGACAAAAAGCCTACTTCCATAATTTCAAAAATTGGAGCCACCAGTATCGCCATAACCCCTGAAATCATATCCACTACCTTCTCACTGAACGACTTGTCAGGTATGGAAACTTTTCCAAAAACAGAGCTTCACACTGAGTTTCAAGAGAGAGGGTATGATGCTCAAATGACTGGTTCAACATTATACAAAAAGTTTTTCCCACCAGTCATGAAATTTTTCTTCCATACTCTCCTCCTCTGTGCCTCTGCCAAGACTACTTCCTTCAATGAAATCCCATTGAGGATACAATACTTCGGATATGCTATGTTGTCAGATTCTGACTTCAATCTATCTCAGGGATTGTTTTTAGACTTGGTATCAAATGTGAAAGCCATAAAATCTGGCTCAAACAATGCTTTTCTGCTCTACCCTAGAATTCTAAGTGTAATTCTACAAAAGATTTTACCTGAAAAGGATTTTCAAAAGGGTGAGTCTTTTAAAATGAAAAGTTTAACTGATGAAACTTTTACAAGAATGCTGGGTTCTTCAACCCAAGAAAAAGCAACAAAAGTACAAAAAGTTTCCAAAACACAACCAAAGAGGACAAAGACAACAACTGTTGTTGAAACCTCTGTTGGTGAGCCCACTGCTCCTGGTGATCATGGCACTTCATCCAGTGCTGTGAAACCCACACCAGCCTCCAAAAGAAACCGTCCATCCTCCAAAACAACCACCAAAACCAAAAAGGGACTTCTGGAAGATGAGATACCAGAAGCTAACCCTGTTGCATCACCAAAGCAACATGAAACCACTGTTGTTACTTCCACACAACAGTTGGAGATATCTCAACCCAAGCAAACTCCTCAAGAATCCTCACAAAAGGATCTTGTTGTAAGCCAAAGGGAAACTCATACTGAGGCATATGAGTCACTTGATCATATGTTTACAAGCCCATCTCCCAGGGCTAATCAGCTTCTTACTCCACCTACATCACCACCACATGTCCCACAAACAATGCAACCTCTGTTTGAAGCTATTGACAAAACTCAGGACAACCCCAGTTCCTCTCCTTCACCTATCACTGAGAGTATGCCACTACCAGTGACTGGGGCTGAGGAAAGTCAATCAGCTATCCCTCAAACAGAAGAGGAGGTTATACTCCCAGAAGTCAATGTCACTTCTGATGAGGTTTCAAGAGAAGCAGCTACTACTGCTGTAGAGACCATTATCGCACAGCAGGACAGTGGTTCCATTGCTAAGACTTCCTTGAAGGCAACAACTGATGAGAACACAATTGTGTCTCCTAAAACAGTTGGAAGTCCCCAGAACCAAGACAAAGGGGCAGCAGGTTCTTATTCTATGGATTCACCTCCTAGAACTGAACCAGCTAAAACTACCTCTGGTAGGGACTCTGATGAACCTATTAACTTGGGTGATGAGTCAAAACTTCAAGAATTGACGGCTAAAGTTCAAAACCTTGAATCCTCTGTTGCTGACATCAAATCTGATGTCAAGTCAATATTGGAAACATTGAATAACTTTACAAAAAGTCAACCATCCACTGCTGATGTTGCTAATGAGCTATGGAAATCTGTTTCCCCCATCATCATAGCTCACAAAAAATTAGCAGATCAGACACAAGAGACTTACATGACTTTGATCAGAAACATGGTGGATGCTAGATTTAATGACACAAAGGCTGACATCAAGGTGATCAAAGACCATTTGCTGAAGACCACTGGCTCTGCCCCTACCACAATTCTCAGAGATGAAGATGATGATGAATTCACTGCTTATGATGCCAAAAAGGGGGAGAGTGGCAGAGAGAGGCTACCAAAACTTGATCCATTTGGTGCACCACCCTCACAAAAAGGGAAGAAGCCAACTGCTGACAAACCAGGGTCACCCAAATCAGCTCCACAAACTCAACAACCAAATGTTCAGATCCCTGTCTCTGAACCAGCTAAAGCATCAAAGGCAAAAGAAGTTGATACTTCAGCTAATGAAAAAGCTGAAAAGGCTGCTCAAGACAAAAGAAAAAGGGCTGATACATTGGAAGTAAAGGCAGAGATGTTGGTGCAAAAGAAAAAGGAACAGCAGCAGGAAGTGGAAGATGTGAACACTTCAAAAAGGAAGAAAATGCCAGCCAAACACATCAGAAAACCACCTTCCAAACTAACTGCTGAAACCTCTGATGTACAAACACCTGTTACCACAACCACTGCTCCACAAACCACTGCCACCACAACCTCTGCTACCCAAAACACTGAACCTAAAACCACTGCTAAAACATCTGCTCAACCCAAACCAGTAACTAAACCAATCACTAAACCAACCACAACTCAACCAACTCCCAAACCTACTCCAACACAAACCACTGCCAAACCTACTTCAACACAACCCAAAACCCAAACAACTGCTGGTTCCACAAAAGGACCAACAGATGTTTCTCAAACCACTGCCTCATCCTCACCTTCACCCAAAATCTTGTATAGCAGAAAAAGGAAATCAACCTTTGTTGTACAAGATGAAAACATCCATAACACACCACCTAACACCCCAATCTCATCCACACCAGTCAATGCCATTCCACTCTCATCTTACTCACCACACACTGCCCAATTCAAATCCCATAGACCACCACCAACCATCACCCCATTGGCTGAGAAGTATCCCCTTGAGTTGGATCTAATCAAGGGGGAACTTCAATCCTTCTATAATACTGATCAGCCATCAGAAAGATCCTTCCCATCTCTCAAAGGCTTCCCTGTTCCACTCAACATGGACACCTATCTTAAATACAAGGGTGAACAGACTGATGCTGTCATCAAAGAGAAATGCAAAGGGAAGGATGACAGGACTGCTCAGGGCATCCATTCAGCAGAGCTTAGCAAACTCAGAAGGATTGAAGATTATGCTAAGACCCTGAGCAACTCCATGTCTACCATGCCTCTCAGCAGACACTTGGAGATGGAATTGAGGGATTCACTGCTGGAACAGATCTTGGCATCCAAGCCTTATAAAGCAACAAAGAACCAATTTACAGGCTGGACCACACATGCTCTAAGGGAAGAACTAATCAGAATAGAGAACATGGCCAAGAATCCTCCTGCTAAGGCCTCTGCTCCTGATTTCAAAAAGGGGAGAGATGAAGCTAGAGCCTTGAAGTTCAGAAGAATGAGACAAGAGCTTGTAGCAGCTAAGTATGGAGAGATGAAGTCTGTTGCCAGATGGTCAGAGATCAGGCTAATTGAAACATACAAAAAGCTTGAACAAGAAAGAAAGACCAATCCTGATCTTCCAAGAAAACCAGTGTATGATGATGCTCCCAAGAAACCCTCTCAGGCCTTTACATTAGATAGCCTACTTGCAACCTCTGATCTTTCCATTGCTGCTCAAAGACAATACAAGAAGCAGAAGGAAATGTCTGAAGAGGATACAAGGAAATTCAATGAAACTTATGTAAAAGAGGGTCTCTTGAACCAACTTAGATTCTTCTCTGACCCTGTCACAGAGAAGTTCAGAGAACTTATTGGCAGGCCTCCATCTCCCAACTCATCCAAAATAAAGATGCATCCCAGTCACTCCTCTGACTCTAAAATTCTAAAATGGAAGTCTGATAAAGAGACCCATGAATTGACACTGATCAGGTCAGATGGTAGTATTCAGAAGTTGAGTATGGATGATGCACCTGGCCTAAGTGCAGAAGATCTCCAGACACTTTTGAATCTGACACTGGATAGAGATGCTGAAGACCTCTTCTCTCTAAGCTTTGAATTACAATTGAAAGGGCAGATTAGAGAAAGTCTGATGAGGAATAAAGATCAAGAATAAAGCAGAGTTTTGGCATCATCTGTTCTAGGGGGAGATTGTTGGGTCTGCTGACCTGGAGAAGAACAGATGATTGAAAGCCAAAACATTCTAAGTATTTGATCAAGAATAAATAACAGTTGTTACAAGAAAACTTCCTCCAAAGAACTGCTGATTCCCAAACTGCTGCTGCTTAACAACTGATACAAGACAACTGCTGCTGATGAAAGGTCTGAAGAGCAAAAGTCTGATAAAGAACAAGTGCTGTTCAAAGATCTGAAGAACAAAGGTCTGTTGAACCAACATCACTTTGGTTCAACAGATGATAAGAAGACATCAGAGCTTTAGTTTAACAGAGTTTTATTATCAGTAGTTTCAATGTAACAGTAGTTTATTGTTTAACAGATGTTGTAGTTTGTTAGTCAGTTAGGGGTCGCTTTCTAGGTGACGTCAGCAACTGATCATCAGAGGTTTGTACTTGTCTATAAATAGAACAGTACTTGTACTGTTCTATCGGTCACTCGTCATTCTCTTTCTGACAAACATACTCTGAGTGATCAGGCTGAGGGGGAGCTTAATTGTACTATTGTAATCTTTCAGTTTAATGAAAGCATTGAAAACAATTATTCTCTATGTTTTGATTATTCGTTATTCCGCTGCACCTTCCATTTATACTTCATTCATATTTCATAGTTAATCAAAACAGTCCAATACTCAGATCCTAACAAGAACAGTGCCTGTACTGTTTAATTCATCACTCCAAAACATTCTCTTGTATAAACAAAGTCTGTGAGTGATCAGGCTGAGGGGGAGATTGTATAACTTGTACTGAAATCTGTGATGACTTATAATAGTACTTGTTTTAAAACAATTGTCCTGTTTGTTATGATTTAAAGTTTATATTTCCGCTGCACTTTCCATTATTATTCATCTTCATTATTGTTTCATTTACTAAACTTCATAACAAATCAAACTCAGATCCTAACATATAACTTAAACAAAATATTAAAACCAATTCAAACATCAAACAATAGTGAGTTTTCCTTTGTTATTTCCCCTTTGTTGCTCTTTAACCCTTTGCAGCCTTGCCAACCTTTACCTTTTTTACTCTTTCCTTTACTTGAACTTGGATCCATTTTTACAAATTTCTTACTTGGGCCTTTACTTGAACTTGGATCCACCACATTTACAACATTCATACTTAATCTTTTACTTGTAGTTGGATCACCACATTTACAACTTTCTTACTTGGGCCTTTACTTGAACTTGGATCCACCACATTTACACCTTCCTTATTAGGGCCTCCAAAATATTGGATTGAACCTTTGCAAACAGCCATAAGCCTTTCTTTATCATTTCTGTAGAAGATGATCTCCCTCTTTGTTTCTACTACATGCCTTTTAAGAAGTTCTTTGACTACTTTCTTATTTGGAAACTGTTTACTAATAAAAAACAACAAACTCTTACTCATTGCTTCCTTTCTAATCATACTCAATTTTCTTTTCCTTGTTTTCTTAATGTCTTCACCTGATGAGGAACTACTAAATGAATCACTGTCTATAGTTTCTTCTACTTCTTCTACATGTTTTCCTTTACCATCACTCTGTTCTGGTTCTTCATTATCTACATAAAACCCCTCATATCAACTTCCATTCATCAATAAGATTTGCAAGATCAACATATAATCATCAAAATCATCTCCATTGTCACCCATATCTTCATCTCTGTTTTCAGTTTCACTGCTTTCATTGCCTACATTGTTTTCATTGGCCACGTTTACTTCATTATCTTCCTTCTCATCATTGTCACTATCTGATGGATTCATCACTTTATTCAAAACATCCGCAAACACTACATCAATAAGTTGCATATTACTAGGGCACAAAGTGGCAGGTTCTTGATAATTTTTTTAACGTAACTGTGCTTTCTCCAACTTCAACATAAACACTAATCTAAGGTTCACCAACCAAACATTTCAACATACTAACTACACTAGAATTGTTGCTTAAATGCCTCAATGCAAAGTCTAAGTTATCATTGGGAATTAGATAATGAAAATAGAGAGTCCACCTGTCACAATAACCAAGTTATGCAACAATTTCGTATAGTTCATTCACACTAAATGTATCCTTTTTAATCAAATCCACATAATTGACCTTGCCATTTGCATAAACCCTATCAGGAAAGTTTGTAAAAACCCCTCCATGGTGTAGCTTTACACAAAATAATTAATGAAAGTCAAATATAAAATCAACATACAAAGCAACTATTGGTGTTTGCATCCATATGAATTTAAGTGTTTTAAACATACCTAAAAAAGTAGCTTATTCAATCCCTAGGTTCTTATAAAGTAGAATATGAAGAAACCCCACCCCTTCTCTAATCTACGATTAAAAAGTAAGACTAAGAAATGTCGGGTGGGCCCACAAGGATATAAATCCCATAGAAAGTGTTAAAATCCATGTGTCTCATAGCCGACTCTTATTTAGAACACTAGATTATATCCCGGAATCCTTCTAGGCTAGATAAATAAAATATGAAGTGATAAAATATGTTATAATGTAACATAGAAATTAGTGTACTATAATATGAAAAAACAACAATTTAATCATGTGAATAAGAATGAAAATGTATATTAAAAAGAAGATGTATGTTTGAATAAGAAGTAGACCTAGAAAGAACCATTGCAAAGCATGATTGAGGAAGTGGTCTTGAAGGTGTGATTTTTTTTTGGAGTGGTTTTAACCTGATCTGCTCTTGATGAAAATAGAATTCCTAGTTTGAACATAGTGACTTGCCTAGACATGATTAATGAACTACCCGAATGTTGTGTTTTCTTTTTCCTATATGAACAAAAACCCACCAAAAAAAGTCGTCTTTTTTCTCATTTTTTGTATAGCACAATGGTACTCGTTGGAAAGATAATAAAACGTTTGTTAGTTTGGTGTATTTTTTTTAAAACCAATCTCGTATATAAAAGTTATTAACGTTTTAAAATTAGGGAGGAGTCATGAGAGAGAAAAAGACTTTTGGATGTAAATAAGGAGGATGATGCCACGTGGCACACCCAAGGGGGAGGATGACCTCATTGAGCGCCATGTCAGCTTTAGTGCTTTCTTTTATTAATACTATGTGAAATCCCGTGTGAAAACACAGAAAGACTACATCCAACTAAAGCTGAAAATCTATTTTTTGATGTTTGTGCTTCTTCGTTTCGTAACCACTGATGTGAAAATGAACATCAAATGGTTATCCACTGATGAAGGAAGTAACAAGTGATGAAAGAAACTTCGTTTTGTACCAATTTCTTTTATGTACTGTGATTTATAACATTTGTTCAGTTGTCAACAGATGTTCACAAACAAACTGTCAGGGGTTAAAAGTATTCTCATATTATTCTATATCCTATTTTACCACAACTATTGATTTGTTACTCAAATTACTATGTTTCATCCAAAAAAGATAGAACATTGTATAATTATAAAAAATATGTAAAATAAAAAATTCAATATATTTAGACGCATAATAATTTAAAATACATTTAAATAATTAATATGTAGTCTTCAACAGTTCTTTCAATCTTTTGTTCTTCTCTTGAACATGGTTTCTGTAAGACCTACATATTTTTTGTGAGTGTTCACTAAACTTTTCATTTGTCCCTTTGTTTTCCATAAGAAATGAAGAGGTTGTCCATCGCTCACTTGATATCTTGGTAGCAATCGCCTGATTGATTTTCAAGTCCGTCTTCCAAATATGGTGTTCAAGTAATCTTGTAGCACCTTCAATTACATCCAGAAACTTCTGCTCTTCGTTGTCTTTAAAACATTTTTCAAAAGGAGTTTCTGAAGCTCTGTCATTTCCGACCATTTGTTGTTGCTGGATTCCATCTTAATAATATTCTTATAAGATTGCTAAAGTTATGTAGATGTATATGGTAAAGTTTAAATGGTGTGCTATAAGAAGAGATGAAATTGGTATTTTATAGTAAAAAATGGATTAACTATAATGAATCTATTAACTACAATGCATTAAGTATAATGAATCTATTAACTACAAGCCTTTATTATTTTTGTTGAATACATATCGATTTGACTACCTTCCCACTGAAGCAATGCTTCATATTCGCTTTTTTTAAATCAAGTTAATTAGCGACAAAAATAAATATAGTATTTCCCAATATTTGTACAAATACAAACATGTGATGTTTTCACGTTTTTTTATAATATAATTCTGTAACTCCTGTTTTATCTAAATGTGGACATGAAAAGCTGTGTTGTTTTGTTTTTGTATAAGTTAGCAATGAATAGAATAAATAAAAGTATATTGTTTGTGTATATGAATTATTGTTGTTACGTCTAATTGTAAAATATTAAATTCTTACTCTTGAGTAAAATTGCAATATATGAATTGAAAAAAGTTGAATTTAAATTAAGTTTGAATTTAAAATATGTTGTTATTATGAGTTTTAATTATACTAAAAGAGTTGTTACTACAAATAGTTGTTCTTTCAACAGTTTTATTCAAACAGATGTGGGATATAAAGAAGATAATCAACGTTTATGAAAGTCTGTTTACTAAACACCAAATCAAGAAGTCAATTATCTGTTGCAAAAATTGCCAGTTTACTAATGCAACTTAACAGACCCGGTGATCAGATGATTTTCAAGATCTGTTAAACAGAACAAATATTGAAAAGAATAATCTATTGTAAGAAAAAATGGTTTAGCAAGATCTGTTCCTTTCATGATACCAGTTGATAGATACTAGAGTTGTTTTAATATTGAACGATGTTATAAACATAGAGAAATAAATCAACAGATGCATGGAAAGTTGTATTGGGATAACAGAATATTAAAAAGAAATAGACAATTTTAATCTTCAACTGAAATTCAATACTTTATTCAAAAAAACTACATGCAAAATACAAGCAAAAACATAAAAGAAAACTTCTAGCAAACAAACCCTAGAGAATGATCTTCCTTTCCATTGTCATTAGAACAAAAAACAAACACAAACAAAAGCAGTACGACCACAACAGTTCGTATCTAAACATCTTGAACTTGGAAAACACTAAAGTTTCTAAATAGGTTCTGGATATTGTTTTCATAAATTGATGTTTTTCTTTGATTGTAAGAATCTTAGAAAAACAACAATTCCAACTCCATTACCAACGGAATGTTGGTAATACATTTTTCTTTGATTGTAAGAATCTTTGAGAAAACTGATGGAAGGGCATTTGAATGTAATATCATTATGCATATAGGATGGAGAATTGCAAAGTGGAAAAAGTTGAACAAATATAATTTGGAAAATGACTATTAGAAATTCCGCCCCTTGTATAGGGTGAATAAACTATCTGTAAACTTGATTTTGAAATATAAGTTGCATTTTAAGTAAAAGATAAAGTTGGAACTTATTTTTCGGACCTTTTATAGAGAGAAAGACAATTGGAACACAAAAATAATAAAAAATATTCTTAATAAACTAAATTCAAAATCGTAATCATTAAGTTTGGAATTCGAACCTCTGTTGAGATAAAATAATAATTTCTTTGACCCATTGTACAGTATTGAAAGATATCCTCATTTTTTGTATATAATCTTTTTTATAACATCTGTTGACTTGTCAACAGATGTTCTCAAATGTTTAAAGTAGTTATTTTTACTATTAAAGTAATAAAATATGTTACCCTTAATTTAATTTTTTTTTTGTTTTAACCAAACATTAAAAACAATTTAATTTTACAAAAATTATTCTAAACAGAACTTATAAAAAATATCATTTTTCCTATAAATATTACTTTTAACTATACTCTTTTTACCAATATATGTTAACTTACCAACAAATTTGTCAACCGGCTGTTATAGGATTCAAACTTATTATTGCTATTACATAATTTCAATTTCATATGAAATATCTGAGTTAAGAAAACTACATGCAAAATGGAAGACTTGTAAAAAAACAAATTCAAATAACTCTAAAAACTGCTTTAACAATCTACATACAAAATACAACCAAACATAAAGGAAGTCTTCTAATAAAAAAACCCTACAGAATGATCTTCTTTAGCATTGTGATCGGAACAAAAACACGAACAAATGAAGTACAGTATTCAGCTTTTACTGCAAGTGCATTAAATATGATCACAACTTACATCGACAAGCCTTCGTAGCTAAACATAATCAACTTACAAAAATCCAGCCTAAATTTTCTAAACAGGCTCTAAATGTAGTAATAATAGATTGATCTTTTTCTTTGATTGTAAGAATCTTCTCAAAACACCAATTCCAAATTCATTACCAACAAATTGTTGCTATTCCTTTTTTCTTTGGGTATAAGAATCTTTGAAAAGACTGGTAGAAGAACATTTGAACATAATATCATTATCCTATTAGATGGAGAGTTTAAAGGTTAAAATAGTTCAAGGGATAAAAACTTGTAAAATGACTATTAGGATTTCCTCACCTTTTATAGAGTAAATAAACAATCTTTCTATAAATTTGATATTCAAGTATAAATTGCATTTCAACTATATATGTAAAGCTGGAAATTCGCTTGTTGGGTCTTTTATAGAGTGAAAGACAATTGGAAGACAAATAAAAAAATATTTTTAGTATTTTGAAATTATTGTCGCTTTTGGGGCCTTTTATAGAGTGAAAGACAATTGGAACACAAAAATTAAAAAATAATATTTTTATATCAAAGTTTGTAAGTAACAACATTGGAGCTCATACTTTCAATACTAATTTACCTAATTCTAAATTTACCTAATTATAAATTAGTATTGAAAGTATGAGCTCCAGTGATGTTACTTACAAACGTTCACCAGAAAAATAGATTGTGAAATACCATATAAATAAAGGGAAACTTATAATAGAAGCTTCAAGGGAAACTTATAAGGGAAGATTAATATAGGACTTAGGGGCTGTTTGGTTGATTAAGTGCTGAATTATTAAGATGATCTGAATGGTTAAGAGGCTCTGAATAGTTAAGAGCTGAATCATTCAGCTTCCCTTATTAGCTTAATGGTTAAGCACTTAATCATTCCATTCAGATGCTAAAACAAACAGTCTGAATGCTGAATGATTCAGAACTGAATCGTTAAGAGGCTGATTAAGATGCTACCAAACAGCCCCTTACTGAAAGCACTGAAAAGAACCTTATAGCGGAAGACTAATATAACTTGTCTCTGAATAATTCAATTATTGTCATGACAGATGTTAGAAATATTAATAACATATTTTTCTAGCAACAGACGTTAGGTATAACAAACCATATTTTACTAAATAATACATTTACATTATCCGACTTAACAAATTACATATAAAACACGGACAAACTTTAAGAAGATATGCTGATTTCTTGTAACTTAACAAACACCAGATGACAATTATGCATCCCATATATGATTACCGAGAAACTTATGGTTTCTCTATAATAAGCCTTCTCTTTAATAAGCTCTGGATATGGTAATTAAATGATTCAACCAACTTTCCCTATCAATACTTTTTTACTTGAGTGTAACAATTTTTCGAGACCATCCAGTCCAACCTTATTATAAATTATGTAGAATACTGCTGTGAAGACATTTAAACATAAAATCATTATACCTATGGGATGGAAAATTTGAAATTTGAAAGTGAGAAAGTTTCGAAGGAAAAAGAGATGGAAAACTAAATAGTACTTCGTTCCCATTTTATAGACTCAGAATGATCTTCGTTAATAAAATAAAAAATGAAATGACCATAATAAAATAATATTTTTAATAATTTAAGATACTTACTAATATTTTATTAAATTAAATTTCAAAAATGTAATCATGATTTTGACAATGGAGTCTGTAAATCTTCAATGAATATATATTATATATATATTTTGTTACAAATTACGAATCTAGTAGTAGTAATTATTACCGAAATGATAGTTGCTTGTACGCAGACTCTTTAATTCCCAAGGGGTACTGTACAATTTTTTTTATTGAAGTACTGTTGGACTGAAGAGAAGTTTTAACAAAACATATTCACCAAAAGATCTGTACAGACCATATGAACAGATGCATTATTTGTCTATTGCACATGTTAAAACAACTACAGAACCTTTACAACAGATGTTGATATAGACGTTCTTTACAAATTCTCAACAAAAGATAATAATTCAACTATTTCTAAATGTCAAAAATCACAAACCATAAACACTATTAACATAAACATAATAACAACATTATAATTTAATTAATAAATAATAATAATAGTAAAAAAAAGATAATGCAATTTAATTTGCTTGTTCAAATACATTATCGTAGCTCTAATCAATTGTTCTAGATTAAGATGAAATGTATTCCTCCTGGTGTTACTCATTCTTATTTGATCCAATTCTTCTAGAAAATCCAAATCGTTAGAATTCTCTATCATCAATCTGTGGTATCTGCACTGCGAACCGTTATCATAAGACACAAGCACCATTTCATACTCATGAACGTAAAACCAACTTACTACACGATATGGTTGAATCCATTCTTCATCAGCAATTATTCGTTCTAACATTCCCATTAGCAACATTTCATCTGAATACCTTAACCTAATGTTCCTACCAACTTCATACATCCTTCTAAAAAATTCAAGATCCATTTGTGCTATAGTTTCCCTTGATGCATAAACATATTGTGTATTATTATTCATGTACACAATATAACGGTAACTCTGAATTGAAAATTCCCAGTGTACAATTTGCTCCATTTTGAATATTTTTTATAGACGTCTGATCGATAGATTATTTTAGATTGATAATTAGAATCAATAAAACACATTTCTTAAATACAAATAAAATACCGCGTGAGTTTAATAAACCGAGTTTCAAGGTCGTCATTATTATTTGTCACTCGAGACTCTTAATATTCTATGCTCGATTTCATTTGAAAAGAAGTTATATGTTATGATTATGCATGCAAAATAATTAATAAAACACACTTTCTTATGTTAACTTTAAAATTTTGTCTTCCAAGTTCAAATTTCGGCGGCTGATTATGTTATAATAGATGTAACTTACACATGTTAATATAATTTGACTCGACAGAATTCAATAATTGCCCTGAACAGTTGTTAGAAATATTATTAATGTATTTTTTCAGCAACAGATATTAAGTATAACATTATTAACAAAATATAGCTACATTTTTTTTAAATCTTAAGTGTCTGTTTTTTTTAATTGTCCATTTGGCTTGTAGACCTACTAACACTACACTCAACCACACTTAATAGTCTAATATATTTAAAATTATTACTTAAAAAAGTAAATCATGTTACAAATCAGAAAAATAGTTGAATGAAAATAATATTACCAATATTTATTTTGTATATTTCATAACTTAATCATAAGTTGAATGAAAATATATTTTATAAGAACAAAGTATCTTATAACAAAGTAAAGGAAATATCATTACAAAATCAAAAATTGAAAAGTAAAACATGACAAAATTTGAAATAAGAGAAAGTATCATGCACAAAAGTTGAACATAAGAGAAATTATTCCCACAAAACTCTAAATTACAAACTAACACATTTTACAATATTCGAGTTAGCAAACTACAAAGAAAATTCTAACTTTGGTAGAATCCTTTCCAGAATTCAATACAAAGAAAGAAAAGTCAAAACATGTTATTCTATGTTAACAACCGATTTTCTTCCTATGTCACCAGCCAGGTTCTCCAGCCAATACATATTCATTGTTTGTAAGGATTTTCCGAGAACACTAATTCCAACTTGAATACTAACAGCGGATTTTTACCAATAGTTTGTCCAACAGTGATTGGAATACATTTGAAAATAAGATCATTATTGACATCATTATGAATATCGAATAGAAATTTAGAAAGTGAGAATGGTTTAAATAAAAGATATATGTAAATACAAATGACACTTTCCTCAACCTTTATAGAGAGAAAATAACCATTTAATTTAATTCATAAATAAAATAAATAATTATAATAAAGTAATGTTGTTAGAAAACCCAAAACTTCATTTTTAAAAATATTTAGGGCTGAATATCTACTCAAGTATATCTACAAGTCTATTGAACTAAAATGACCATTTGCTCAACTATATAACATAATGTACTCATCATGTTATAGTGTATTGTTCGTTTATTATACGGAGCATGACGTTATATAATAATAACATTATACAACATTGTAACAAAAAGTTTAGTATTTACAACATATATTAACATGCAAATCTATTACATTAAACTAATATGAACAATTTTACAATACCTTGCAATAAAAATCACAATAACTAACTATGATATCAATATAAAGTTAACTGCGCAAAAGTATTCCAAATCAAAAGTAACATGTCATAAAACATAGCGGAAATTATATTGACCGAAAAAATAGAAAGAAAACAATTCAAAGTGAATAAAAGATAATATACATTAATGTAAACTAAATAGAAGGTGAAATACAAGATTCGTTAAACAACACTCCTCTTATTCCATGAAAGTTGTTCGCATGATAAAGGTAGTCAAAGTGGACACTATCCATATATACTTCAATATCTTGTTGCCAAGGACCATTTCCATAGCCTCACTCATCACATGTGTAATATCGCATAATTGATGAAATGGTACTTGACGAACATGTGGAAAAGATAATACGTTGGTCCAAATTTCAGCATCAAACTTCCAGAGATCAATAGAGAAGTTGGGGAAGCCTTTAGTAACAAACATATGCTGTTTATCCTTAATACTTAAAGTACAAAATTGAGGAATCCAAGAACTTTGAACATAGGAAAGGATATCGTTTTGAAGGACTCTAGATTAACATCGTATGTAACTACAATGCTTTCAAAACCTGACCAATACTTAGACACTATAAAAAAACAATTTATCGTTGCAAAACGTACCAATAGACCAAGCATAATCACTTGTAGTGTACTTCAATTCAGTTAAGAAAGGTATAGTTCACAATGAGGAAGACCGTCTTGAATAAACATAAGGACGAATAACATCAAGATGACGTTTAATGTGTAACACCTTGTAGTCTTTACAATTATCTTTATATATAGCAGTTGTATCCAATTTGAAGTTGTAAAAATTTTCAGATTCAAAATCACATAATAATTTAAATGATCTTGTAGTTGAATTCCAAAGAATCAATGAACAGGAAATTTTTTCGCAAACCAATAGTAGTCCATCCAAACTGGAAAGAACTTCTATATCACTAAAGGTTATTTGAATAGGGAAAGATTGTATTCTATCAAAGATAGAATTTTGTTGTCCACCAAACGTGTTGTAAAGAATAAGTGATGCACCTTGCTTTGTGATAAATTTTTTACTTTCAGAATTTGTCATCCGATTAATATGCATGATGGCAAAGTTTTCGGTTGACAATTCAAAATTCCATTTCTTAGAGAGAACCTTTAAACGACCAATCATTTTAGTAGGAATTCTTGTAAATATTTCTAAAAAATAATCTCAAAATCGAGCTATCCCATGATATTAATAGGTTTAGAAAGCAGTTGCAAAAAATATATATATTAAATTCCATTAGATAATAGTAAAATCGAAAAGAAACTAAAACTATATATGAGTATGTATCTTATAATATTATATTTAATTGGTTGTTAGTTTGGATATAAAAGTTATTGTCTACACAATAAAAAGCACAAAACAAATAATAACATACATTTGACAATCAAATAATGTAAACCAAAATACGATTTAAAATCATAACAAAGACTTGATCCGTCTTTATGAATCAAATAAAACATTAGTTGGGATTTATTAACCCAAATAATATTTAGTGAACATATTTTATGTGACATTGAAATAGTAGATAAAAAGACAAATATTCTTATGAATATGAACTTACAAATTGAAAACTAATGGCAGATTATTGACGTCTTTGAACAAAGAGACAAAAAGCGAATTGTTATGTATATATTTGAATTGAATTTTAGATGAAGAGGAAAAGGGCTGGATTTTGAGTTGAAGGAGAATGATAAATCAAGTTAAACAAACGGTTTGTTTTGGAAAGGATTGTATGTAATAGTTAATAAAAAAAACCAAATAGTAATGTAGTTTATATATAGGTAGTTTGAGTAATCGAATCGTTTAGATAACATGTTTAATTTATAAACCGTGTTTCAGCGTTTAAGTTTGTTTCCAAATAAAGATTAACGCCGACATTATGAATCTTTAGTAAAAATCGGGTTATAAAAGAAGTAAGATTTTCAATACAGTAATCTTAAACATATTGTTCAATTCATTATACATTATATACATAACCTATGTTTAATAAAGAAACTTTATATAATGCCTCTTTATATGTGCAACAAATTAAGAGTAAATTACGATTACATTGACTTGTATATAAAGATAATATAACTATCTTAAACTTTTTGATAACATCTGTTTACTAGTAAACAGTATCATAAAACAACTATATTGCTTTAAAAACTCCCAAACAGAGTTTAGTATGTGTGACAAATCTTGGCTATACAAATTTTTCATCAGATCTATGCCACGTCACTTTTCAAAAATGACATTTTTGCCATATCAGCAACCCTTTTTCATTCTATTATCTCTCTCCAAAACAGACGTAACACTGTCTTATTGACTTTTAAATACACAAAAAATGTGTTCCCTCTTCCACAACCTAAAATCGATTTCATCTCCACTCCTTCAATATTCTGCATGGATCTTCAAGTAAAAAGCCCTCATAATAATCTACCATACCTGGTTAAAACAGATGATAACCGCGAATTTCACTCAGTAATCGATATTATCTCCAATTCCAAATACCTAACAATACTCACCGTTGATGCTCCCATATATGTTGACATTCTAAAAGAATTATGGGTTAACGCGGAATTTATAGATAAAGATAAAAAGATTGTTTCGAAAATTGGAGATATAGATATTCATATAACCCCAGAATCCATCTCCACTACCTTCTCACTAAATGATTTGGAAGGTAAAGATTATTTTTCGAAAGATGAACTCAACACAAAGTTCAGTAATAAAGGGTATGTAGTGGATTTCACTAGGGCAACAATATACAAACCAAATTTTCCCCCACCAAGGAAGTTTTTCTTCCATACCCTTCTTATTTATCTTTCTGCAAAGACAACTTCATTTAATGAAATACCTTTGAAAGTACAGTATCCGGGATATGCAATTTTAACAAAACAACGATTACAATTTATCCCAGACAGTATTATCAGATCTAGTGGACAATGTGAAAGCAATAAAATCTACTAAAAATAAGGCATTCCTGCTATATCCAAGACTGATAAGCTTTTACTTGCAAAAACTTTTGACTGAAAACAATTTTAAAAAAGGTGTACCTTTTACCATTAAAAGCTTATCAAATGAAACTTTCTCAAGAATGTTGCAAATTAAAAGCAAAAAAAATGGTGTTTCAACATATGTCGTTGCAACATCTGTTCCTTAAACCACTGCTACTGTTGTCCAAAGTGCCACAACCACTGCTGTAGAAACCACAACAGAAAAGTCGACAAATAAATCTAAACTGAAAAGGACGAAAAAATCAAAAGAAAAACTGTAACTTTGCAAGATGAGATAATAGAAAAAACAATTGTTGCAACTAAACACCAAGACACAAATCTTGAACCCTTGTTACAAGCTATTTCTCAAAGTCAGCCAGATACAATTGCCTCACAGTTGGACAGTGGTTACATCAAATAGACTTCCTTGATAGCAACAACTGTTGAGACTATAACTGTAGACTCTGTTCCAGTTGGAAGTCCCCGGGACCAAGAAAAATGGGCATTTAGTTTCTTTCACAGTGACTCAACTAATGTGATTGAAACAAATACAACTACCACATATGGTAGGAATTCAGATGATCCTATTAATTTAGGTGATGAGTTAAAACATCAGGAATTGACGGAAAGAGTAAACAAACTTGAATCCTCAATGGAAGCAATGTTGGAAATAGTCAATTGGTCACCAGCTACTATTGCAAATAAGATATGGGAATCAGTTATACCAATTATCCAGACTCATAGGCAATTGGCAGACTTTAATCATAATTCTCACATGGCATTGATAAGAAACATGGTGGATGCTAGATACAAGGATACTAAAGCTAATATCAAGGCCATTAAAAACCATCTAGCAAAGATCATTAGCTCTTCCCCTAACACAATTTATCAAGAAGATCAAAATGAAGATGATGCCGAAAAGAGAGACAAAGATCAAGATAAATTAAGAAAGTTGCCACCTCCAAAGGAAGCACAATCAAAACCATCCAACACTTCTAATGTGCAAACATCTGATGATCCAGAATCTGCTCCAGTCATAACCACTATTGAACAGCTATCTACTGTTGCTTTAGAAAAGAATTGATGAAACTACAAACCAAATAGCAGAGAAACTTGCCGTAGAAAAGGCGAAAAGGAAAAAAAGTATCAAGAATCCAAAGCAAAAGCATTGATTAAAGAAAGAAAAGCTCTGCAACTGCAAGAGGAGGATATAGGCTCGTTGAAAAGAAGAAAATTACCTCCAAGAAAGAAAAGCTCTGCAAAAATTGATAGCTAATCGACAACAAAATTACCACAACCACCACCAATCCAAACAACATTTGTTCCCACTGAAAATGTGCAAACATATGTTTCAACCACAACTGCTTTTATAAACTTACCAATTTCTTCACAATCACAACAAACACCAACCAAAAAACCTACAACACCAACTCCAACAACTGTGTACAAGAGAAAGAAAAATACTTTAGTTATCCAAGGTGTTGAAAATCAGAGTGATCCTACAACACCTCAATCATGTAAACCGATTCCAGCTGACCCCATCTCATCCATTCCACGTCAACCAAGTGACTTCAGCTTACCACAAATTGCTTTCTGAGGATGTTCTTGACTTAACAACAATAAAACTGAGATAGAATTTTTCTATATAACAGATGATCCATTATCACTATCTTTTAGGTCTCTTGAAGGTTTTCCAAAGCCTAGAAATGTTAATGAGTTTTTAAACTACAAAGGACAATAGGCTGAGATAGTCGCAACATAGAAAAGCTATGGCAAAGATGATAGGACTACACAGATAATATACCAGAATGAACTTAGCAAAGAAACTTAGAAGACTTAGTATACGATCTGTACATGTCAATGTATGAGACGCCAGCTGCTTCTGATATGGAAAACATTTTGAGAGAAGGATACCTTGCTGAAATAATGAAGGAGAAACCTTACAACGCCACGGAAATCAATTTGCTGGTTGGAATTCTGATGCACTCAAGAAGGAGCTTCACAGAATTAAAGAGATGGTTAAAAACCCTAATCACAGTCCAACTCCTCTTGACTGGAATAAGGGGAAAAAAGTGACCCTAAAAAAGCTTTAAAATTAAAAAGAATAAGACAAGAGTTGGTTGCTGCTAAATATGGAGAGATGAGATCAGTTACTCATTGGAAGGAATCAACACTGATGGACACTTACAAAGACCTTGAGAAACGGCGTGAAATTGATCCAACTCTACCAAGAAAGCTAAATTATGCTGATGAAGATCAACCACCTCGACAGACCCAAAAACACAAAATTTTGTCCTCAATAGATCATCTTAACATAGCAACTATAAAACATAATAAAAGGCAGAAGGAAATGTCTGAACCTGAGCAGCAGTTGGAATATCAAAAGTGTTTCAAGGACGGTTTGTTAAATCAGATCAAATATCACACAGACCCTACCACTAATAGACTGAGGGAGATGGTTGCTAAAAGTAATCAATCAAAGTCAATATCAGATAAGGGAGACCCTGATAAGGAGAGTTTGCAACACAAAAAAAAAAACTGTTGAAAGATAAAGTCTGTTGAAATCTTAGCAGTTGTAGTCCAAAACAAATGATGAACACTGACAATTAATATAACATCTGTTTGAATATAATCTGTTATATTTGTGATGACACTGAGTAGCATTTGTTATATTTATAATGATATTGAATCGCATCTATCATATCTATCATCATGATATTATATAGCACCTGTTATATTTCATACTTATCAATTATGGTACAACAGATGTTGGATAATACATAACTCATATTAACGGATATTACCTAACAGATGATACTTGGATAGTTATAACTAATGCTTTCTAGATACTATCCAACATAAGCTTAATATTGTTCAATTCAAACTGATATACAGTCTCCTTTAGTTCAATGATTAAAAAAAATTGTTTTCTACTAAAATGACATAACACAACACATGTTACTCGAAAAGCTGATACCTTTTGGGCTTAGATCGCTTCTTACAGGGTGATTTGCATTTAGAGGATAGCTCACAAATATTTAGTATATCAACATCTTCAACACTTCTTTCTCCATTTGGAGTTATAGCAGAATTCGGTATAGCATCGACAGCAGAAGAATCAGCCGTAACAGAGACAACATCCTTCAAACAAATAACAAAACAAATAATGAAATCAAACAAACCCTTCAAACTCCAAAAAACACCTTAATCGACTTTCACATAAACATACTCACCTTTAACATCAGTTGACTACCCCCTGCTCAGGCTCTGGAAGGTTAACAAATTTGAAATCACAATCTGCCTGAATGACCTAAGATTAACAAATTTGAAATCACAAGTTGAAGAAAGTTTGAAAGTCAACAAAGTGTCATCAATTCTTACAAATGACTTAATATTTAATACCTCATCCACATTATAATCTCCATTACCATTAACCGCAAGCATCTTAGAAATTATTACTGAATCATCACATGCTTTCATGACTGTGTAAACATGGTTTTCATTTGTAATATTGTATTAAAAAACATCAATATTAAAAACCAGCATCTTATCAACCAAGCGAAACAATTCTTGTGGCAAACTTTCAGTATTACTCAGCTTTAACTGGCTTTCTCTTATACAACTTGCAGATGATCCGACAATTCTCATAACATCTCTGTCAAACATCACAAAAGATGAAACACCTAGTTGTTTCTGTTTCTACGCAAGAGAGAAGAGAGAGGTGAGTTAATATGAGAGAGAAACAATTATAGTCTATTATAATTGAAGATTCAGTAGAGAGAGAAAGTAACATGAATTAAGGAACGGTTTCTAGATCAAATACAAGAAAATGACTTTCCTGCCCTCTTTTAAAACACTTATTAGACCATCATATCCTTGATTATTAAATTATCATTAGTATAATTTTAACTAACCTAAACTTTTAATCTAAACCATCGATTTCTAGATCAAACGGTTGAACATACTTCCTACACAAAACTATTTCCCTACAGGAACATTACCCTATATATATATATATATATATATATATATATAGTAGGGTTCCTGTAGGAAAATTGGTTTGTGTGAGAAGTGTGAGAAGGATTAAAAATTAATATGCATGCATCATTTTTTGGACTTATTCATGATGTTTTGGATTGTTTTGCTTAGAAAAAACACCAAACATAACAATTAATAACCGAAAAACAATGTATTTTAGGCTTAAAACTTAAAACACTATATCAAGAACATTTAAGCAGAGTGTTTTAAGTAATTACTAGGGTGTTTTATCTGTAATTTAACTTTAATGACTATAATATATTGGATTGTGTTTAAAAATTTTTGTATATTGTTGTGTTAAGTGTTTTTCAAGCCAAAACAATCCAAAACATCATTCCAAAATCAAAAACAAGATGGCTACATGTCAACTCTTAATCTTTCTCACACTTCTCACACAAACCAATTTTCCTACATGATCCTCTCTCTCTCTCTCTCTATATATATATATATATATATATATATATATCGGATTTGGTTCAAATGAGAACCTTTGGCCAAATTGAGAACTGAGACAACCATTCTGGACCACAAATTTCTCTAAGGCAAAAAAAAATATTTTTTTGCTTTAATCGCTACTTTATATGCAGGATTTTTGTTCAATATACACATATATATAAATGCAGGGATCATACGAGAACCAACTTTAGGGAGAGAACCAGAAAACCAGTGTGAACACAAACAAAAAAAACCTAAAAACCCCACCTCCACCCCCTAAAAACCTAAACTGTGACACCCGGCAAATTCAGGTTAACAACGTTGTCTAGATTAAAGTCTACCTTAGCGAGTCACGCGTATATTATACTTAACTGGGTTAGTTGAGTCGTGTTATGGTTCGGGAACTGTTATTTTAGTCTAGAGGATCATTAGATGTCAGTCTAGAGGATCATTAGATGTCAGTCCTTAACCAAGTGTACAAGGGGTGACGATTCGTAGAATCGTCAAAGCATAGGGAACATACAAGTCTCGAGTCCCGGGAATTGGTGAACGAGTGTGAATGTGTTTGTTTGCAAGTATTATGTGTTTACAATCATTATGTGACTTGTCGGTATGTGAAAATGTGTTAACATATGTTAAAACGGGGTTTAACGCGCAAAATACACGGAACCAACCCCTCTAGGCGATTAGGGAGGGCTAATCGCCTATAGGGAGGCGATTAGCATTGTATGGTAGGCGACTGGGCTTGGCTATAGGCGATTAGGGGGCTAATCGCCTATAGGGAAGGCGATTAGCAGCCCTAATCGCCTGCAAAAGCTGCAAAATCGCCTGCAACGTACCTGGCGACTAAAAACGACTATAAATACAACACTTGACCTCCTAAACTTCATTATTACAACCCTAGCCATCCCACAACTCGCCCCAACACACACACAACCTCTGGAACACGATTTTGGATCGAACTACACGTTTTCAAGCCTACTACATCAATCTATCATAAAACTAAGGTGTGGTTTTCATTCATGCAACCTTTATTAACGTTTTTATTGAATCCCTAATGGTCCAGACCTGTTTATAAACGTTTGTGTCTTCTGAAATTCGTTAATAATCGTTGTTAATTGGATTCTAGCTATTATGCATGTTGTATGTGTAATTATAATTAAAAGATAGGATTGTTGTGATTCAAAAAGTATTGTTAACATAATATTAAGGTAGTTACAGATTGATGATAATAGTATGTTAATGAAATCTGAATAATTGTTCATTAGGGTTACGGTTATGCATGTTAATGTGATGTTTCATGCTACGTGTATTATGTTTGGGAAACATGGTTGCATTCAGGGCTGGTAGAACGAGGTTAAACGAAGGATTTTGATTGAAACATGTTTGATATGGTTGTTTGATTGATATTTGATGTTTCCACACGTTCTGGATTTGATTTGGAGTGTTAAACGCGCGAAAAACCGGAACAGATGTGCTGAAGGCGATTATGAACCCTAATCGCCTATACTATAGGCGATTAGGAGGCTAATCGCCTGCTAAGGCAGCCTAATCGCCTATAGCATAGGTGATTGGGAGCTAATTGCCTTCGTTGCATGCAATTGTGATCCTAATTGCTAGTAAAGTCCTGAATTGCATGTCTTATGACCCTAATCGCCTAATAACTCCTGATTTGCATACCACATGACCCTAATCGCCTATAGTATAGGCGATTAGCCCTTATAATTGCCTGTTGACCCACGTAATCACTAGTTGACTTTTCCTAATTGCCTGTACTGCTGTTGTAAGTGTATTTTAGCATTCTGGGACCCGATTTAACACCTAGGAACATGCTAGGAACCCCGTATCATACCTAATAACTTAGTAACATGTGCTCGGACTTATTTATGTGATAATTGAACTATGTGCTAGAACTTGTTGGACTTTAACGTATGTTAAATGTGATTGCATGATTGTATGTTTGAGGGTGCGAGTATAACACGGGGAGTCTCGGGTCATCAATGGGATGTCAAGTCTTGTACTTTGGATTAGTTTAACAGTCAACGTGTTTTCAAACGAACTTGGTTATGGTCTGGACATCTAGGGACTAACTAACCTACGGGTTATTAGTCTAAGTACTTGTAACTGCCATATGTTAGGTCGCCGCATTACGGGGCTAGCATAGCTTGCTGATTTTATTCATATTACGAAGTAACGCAACCTAACTAGTTTCACTTTTTGGGGGAGAAAACATGTGTTAAACTTATGTTTTGGTAACAACTGTCATACTATGGGTTTCTATGGTTTACTATACGATCTTTGGAAGTCCCGGGGGAAACCATGAATGTGCGGGTTAGCACAACGGGGAAATATGGATAGATCTATTTGGAATGACCAACCCCGCTCGTCGGCTTGGAGGGCCGGGCGAGTGCATATTGTCTCAAACAGGAACAGGTTTACTATTCGGGCACAACATCTGGTTTGCGAGTTAGTAATGGTTTTCCAATCGTAGTAGTGACAAAACATACGCCTAACTAGCGTACTTGGGTTTACAATTTGATATAGTATGGACAGGTTGAACTTGGTACTTTATTTTACAAACCTGTGGACTCACCAGCATTTTTGTGCTGACGTAACTCTTACATGCTTTCTCAGGTCGCTAAGGTAGCACTACGGGACTAGGGCGCACGCGTCTGCACGACGTCTAGTTAGGGTTGCGTGGTTTTCAAACACTGAATATTTTGGATTACTTTTGGTTATGTTTTGAGAATAAGCTTCCGCTGTTATTTGGCAATTTTAAACTATGATTTTGAAATTGCATATGTTCATTTAGACTTGTTTATTGTGATCGTTGACTTGGATCCTAGTTTGTCATGCGCCTCGCGGTAAAACTCCGCAAGTGGATTTTGAGGGTGTGACAGATTGGTATCAGAGCCAATGGTTATAGTGAACTAGGACTGCATGTAGAGTCTAGTCTATAGCCGAGTCGCACACACTAGATGATCACATAGTACTAAACGTTATGGTGGGTTACGTATGGGCTTGTCGGGGTGTCTCTAAATCATCTGACCCTTCTGTGTTACATCATCCGTTCTCTCTTATGTCGGGTTACTTGCTTTCTAGGCAGTGTGGTATATTGGGGTAAATCGTGTACTCTTGAGACTTGTCCAAGGCTTGGACATCTCCCTTTCATACTCCAATAGAAACATTTGACATAAACTACCGTAGCATTACGGTGTAAAGCTAAGAGTATATGTCCGGTGATTTGAACTTTGAACTAGGAGAACACTTGGAGGACCATGTAGAGCGGTTTATCATTTCGGGTGCACACGAAATCATAAACCGAAATGCATGAAAGCCCTAGTGAGCTCTGAGTTTGAATGGATAGTCCTGGGTTGGATCTAGCTTTGATCTTGTGAACGCTAGTGGTATTCATTAGCTGTGAAACTAAATTTTCTCGTCCTTTTTGTCAGAATCATGTCTGGAGTAAGAGGAGGACGTGCAGGTGGCCGCGCTGGTGGGCGTGGTGGTGGTGGTGGTCGTGGAGGTGTAAACCTAACACAAGAAGATCTGAACAACTTGCTGCAAGCTGCCTTTCAGTTAGGGCACAATGGTGGTGGTAAGTTGACTTATCAACTTTTGCCTCATTGGTGAACTTTGTTTACATCCTTCGTGGTTTCTTATGTGTTTCATTTCAGGTGGTCATGTTAACCCACCCCCACCTATGTGTACCTACAAAATGTTTCGGGACTGTAAGCCCCAGGAATTCTCGGGCACTGAGGGTGCGGTGAGCTTGCTCAGGTGGCTGGAAAAGGTGGAGTCAGTGTTTCTGATGTGTAACTGTCTCCCAGAGGATCGAGTCAAGTATGCTGGTGCGTTATTCCAGGATGTTGCTTTGACCTGGTGGAACAATATCACCCAGAACATGGGTATAGGGGAGGCCTATGCTATGCCTTGGGAAAATTTTGTTCAACTATTGAAGCGAGAGTACTGTCCAAGGGAAGAAATTCAGAAGCTAGAGCATGAGGTGTGGAACCTCAAGATGACCGGGTCAGAGATTGAAAAATATACGGTAAGGCATAATGAGTTGGCAGTGTTGTGTCCTGATCTGCATGTGCCAGAATACAGGAGGATTGAACACTATATCTCGGGGCTAGTACCAGAGATCGCAGGGTTGGTGGCTGCGGGAAATCTCCCTACATACTCAGAGGTGGTCCGATCGGCTCACAGGATGACAAATTTGAAGGTGAATGAGGGTATCTTGCCTGCTAAGGGTTCGACTGTCAAGGCCCTGGAGAATAACAAGCGTAAATGGGATAATGAGGGGAAGGGATCTGTGCCAGCACCAACACAACAGGGTAAAAGGTTTGATAGCGGGGGTTCTTCTTCTTCTGGTTCCAAACCGGGTGGTTATGCGGGGAAATTACCTAAGTGCAACAAATGTGGGCGTCATCATTAGGGGGACTGCGACCATAATCGTTGCCATCGCTGCCAACGACTTGGGCGTTTTGCTAAAGACTGTCGGGCGACACTTCCATCGACCCAGGCCCCAACTACTACCCCGGCTCCTACTGCTCAAGGAACTACGGGGAAACAGGGTTGCTATAACTGTGGGGAGGCTGGGTATTACAAGAAGGAGTGCCCGAAACTGAAGCAGGGCAGGGATGTGAAGGATAGAAACGGTAACGGGAACAACGGGGGCGGTGGCAGAAATGCACGTGCCTTCGTCATTGGAGCCGCGGAGGCTAGGCAGGATCCTGACACAGTTACCGGTACGTTCCTTCTCAATAATCGCTCTGTTAGTGTTTTGTTTGATTCTGGTGCCGATAAAAGTTTTATATCTCTAGAAGTTAGTCGACTGCTAGATATAGTACCCGTACCATTAGAGGCTAAGTATGTAATTGTGTTGGCTGACGGTAAAAAGATTGAAGCTACCTGTATCCTTCGGGAGTGTCAACTAGAGTTGTCGGGTTTGTCTTTCCCCATCGACCTTATGTCGGTACCTTTGGGTAGTTTTGACGTTGTTGTAGGCATGGATTGGTTGTCTTTGTATCGCGCCGAGATTGTTTGTTACGACAAGGTTATTCGGATTCCTCTCCCTGATGGAGAATTCCTTTCTGTGTACGGTATCAAGGGCGGTGCTCCGCTAAGTCTCATCTCCAGCATGAAAGCCCTTAAGTATCTTCGGAAGGGTTATTCGGCCGTTTTGGCACTTTTATCTGTTTCCTCTGCCGACGAGAAGAAGATCGACGATATCCCTGTTGTACGCGAGTTTCCTGATGTTTTTCCCGATGATTTATCTGGTCTTCCTCCCCATCGTCAGGTTGAGTTCGGTATTGATCTTGTACCGGGCGCTGCTCCTATTGCTCGGGCCCCCTACCGTCTTGCACCTCCCTAGATGCAGGAATTGTCCAGTCAGTTGCAGGAACTCTTGGACAAGGGTTTCATCAGGCCAAGTTCTTCCCCTTGGGGAGCCCCGATTCTGTTCGTTAAGAAGAAGGATGGAAGTTTTCATTTGTGTGTGGATTACAGAGAATTGAACAAAGTGACCATCAAGAACCGTTATCCTCTTCCACGTATTGATGATCTATTCGACCAACTTCAGGGTTCTAGCTACTACTCTAAGATTGATTTGAGGTCCGGTTATCACCAGTTGCGCGTAAGGGAAGCTGACGTTGCAAAGACTGTCTTTCGTACACGTTATGGCCATTTTGAGTTCTTGGTCATGCCTTTCGGTCTCACTAACGCACCGGCGGTTTTCATGGATTTGATGAACCGCGTTTGCAAACCGTATCTTGACAAGTTCGTCATCGTGTTTATTGATGACATCCTGATCTACTCCAAGAACAAGACCGAACACGAGGAACACCTGCGTTTGGTGTTGGAACTTTTGCGACGGGAACAACTTTACGCTAAGTTCTCAAAGTGTGACTTTTGGTTACGCGAAGTTTAATTCCTAGGACATGTGGTTAATGAACTAGGAATTCATGTCGATCCAGCTAAGATCGAAGCGATCAAGGACTGGGAAGCACCAAAGACGCCAACTGAGGTGCGGCAATTCCTAGGCCTTGCGGGCTATTATCATCGTTTCATTAAGGGGTTCTCGAAGATCGCTCAACCCCTCACTACTCTTACTCAGAAGGATAGAAAATTCGACTGGGGTGAACCACAAGAGTCAGCATTCCAAAAACTGAAGTCTAAACTTCGTTCTACTCCTATTCTGTCCTTGCCTGAAGGCACTGACGATTTCGTTGTTTACTGTGATGCTTCTATTCGTGGTCTCGGTTGCGTGTTGATGCAACGCGAGAAAGTGATTGCGTATGCTTCTCGTCAACTCAAGGTGCACGAGAGGAACTATACCACCCATGACTTAGAGTTGGGTGCAGTGGTATTCGCGTTGAAAAATTGGAGACATTACTTGTACGGTACCAAATGCACCATCTACACCGATCACAAGAGTCTCCAACATATTTTCGACCAACAACATCTGAACATACGACAGCGTCGTTGGGTTGAACTCCTGAATGACTATGATTGCGCCATTAAGTACCATCCTGGCAAGGCGAATGTAGTAGCAGACGCCTTGAGCAGGAAGGAATCAATTAATCCTCGTCGCGTTCGGGCATTGCAGCTCACCATTCATTCCTCTCTACCTGACCAACTCCGTTCTGCTCAGCTAGAAGCTTTGAAGGAGGAAAACCTTAAAGCTGAGACTATGCACGGTGCCGACAAGCACCTCGAGCGAAGGCCGGATGGCCTGCACTACTTCGCAGAACGCATATAGGTTCCTTTATCCAGGGGACTTCGGGAGCTTGTCTTAGATGAGGCTCACAAGTCCAGGTATTCCATTCATCCTGGTTCGGATAAGATGTACCAAGATCTAAAGGTGCTCTACTGGTGGCCAAACATGAGGTCGGATATAGCCTCATACGTGAGCAAATGCTTGACCTGTGCTAAGGTCAAGGTGGAATACCAGAAACCGTCGGGTCTCTTGCAACAACCTGAAATTCCAGAGTGGAAATGGGAACGGATTGCAATGGATTTTGTCACGCAACTACCTAAGTCACCGAGCGGGAATGATAAGATATGGGTGATTGTTGATCGGTTGACGAAATCAGCCCATTTTCTCGCTATTAAGGAGACCGACACCATGGATCGTTTGGCTCGTCTCTATCTGAAGGAAGTTGTTTCTAAGCACGGGGTGTCGGTTTCTATTATTTCGGATCGTGACTCCCACTTTACTTCTCACTTCTGGAAGTCTTTGCACAAGGCTTTGGGTACCCAGCTAGACCACAGACTGATGGTCAGAGTGAACGCACGATTCAAACCTTAGAAGACATGCTTCGGGCATGTGTGATCGATTTTGGCAAAAGTTGGGAAGCTCATCTACCGTTAGTAGAATTCTCTTACAACAACAGTTACCACACAAGCATCAAGGCAGCTCCGTTCGAAGCACTGTACGGGCAGAAATGCAAGTCCCCTCTTTGTTGGGCTGAGGTGGGTGAGAGTCAACTCACTGGGCCTGAGCTAGTGTACGAAACTTCGGAAAAGATCGTACAGATTCGTAACCGGTTGGCAGCGGCACGGGATCGGCAAAAGAGTTATGCCGATCAGCGTCGCAAGCCATTGGAATTCCAAGTTGATGACAAAGTACTTCTAAAAGTTTTACCGTGGAAGGGCGTCATACGCATTGGGAAGCGTGGCAAACTTAACCCTCGGTATGTCGGACCATTTACGATCCTGGAACGGATTGGGCCGGTGGCATATCGTCTTGATTTACCGACGGAGCTCGGCAACGTACATAACATCTTCCATGTGTCTAACTTAAAGAAGTGTCTGGCTGACTAGTCTCTTATTGTTCCACTGGAAGAGGTCAAGGTTGATGATCGTCTTCGGATTGTGGAGGAGCCTGTCGAGATTCTTGATTACAAGATTCGTAGCCTACGTCATAGCAAAATTCGCATTGTTAAGGTTCGCTGGAACTCGAACCGGGGACCAGAGTACACTTGGGAACGGGAGGATCAGATGAAGTCTAAGTATCCTCATCTTTTTCCCAAGGAAGCGTTCGAATCGAGATATGTTACCACTGCAGCTGAATGAATCTCGGGGCGAGATTCCTTTTTAACGTGGGGATGATGTGACAACTCGGGTAAATCTCTCTCTTGGTTTCTATCTTTTGTCTGTTTCTTTTGTTATTCCTTTTGGTACTTGTGCAATTTTCGGGACGAAAATTCTTTTAACGTGGGGATGATGTGACACCCGGCAAATTCAGGTTAACAACGTTGTCTAGATTAAAGTCTACCTTAGCGAGTCACGCGTATATTATACTTAACTGGGTTAGTTGAGTCGTGTTTTGGTTCGGGAACTGTTATTTTAGTCTAGAGGATCATTAGATGTCAGTCTAGAGGATCATTAGATGTCAGTCCTTAACCAAGTGTACAAGGGGTGACGATTCGTAGAATCGTCAAAGCATAGGGAACATACAAGTCTCGAGTCCCGGGAATTGGTGAACGAGTGTGAATGTGTTTGTTTGCAAGTATTATGTGTTTACAATCATTATGTGACTTGTCGGTATGTGAAAATGTGTTAACATTTGTTAAAACGGGGGTCTAACGCGCAAAATACACGGAACCAACCCCTATAGGCGATTAGGGAGGGCTAATCGCCTATAGAGAGGCGATTAGCATTGTATGGTAGGCGACTGGGCTTGGCTATAGGCGATTAGGGGGCTAATCGCCTATAGGAAAGGCGATTAGCAGCCCTAATCGCCTGCAAAAGCTGCAAAATCGCCTGCAACGTACCTGGCGACTAAAAACGACTATAAATACAACACTTGACCTCCTAAACTTCATTATAACAACCCTAGCCGTCCCACAACTCGCCCCAACACACACACAACCTCTGGAACACGATTTTGGATCGAACTGCACGTTTTCAAGCCTACTACATCAATCTATCATAAAACTAAGGTGTGGTTTTCATTCATGCAACCTTTATTAACGTTTTTATTGAATCCCTAATGGTCCAGACCTTTTTATAAACGTTTGTGTCTTCTGAAATTCGTTAATAATCGTTGTTAATTGGATTCTAGCTATTATGCATGTTGTATGTGTAATTATAATTAAAAGATAGGATTGTTGTGATTCAAAAAGGATTGTTAACATAATATTAAGGTAGTTACAGATTGATGATGATAGTATGTTGATGAAATCTGAATAATTGTTCATTAGGGTTACGGTTATTCATGTTAATGTGATGTTTCATGCTACGTGTATTATGTTTGGGAAACATGGTTGCATTCAGGGCTGGTAGAACGAGGTTAAACGAAGGATTTTGATTGAAACATGTTTGATATGGTTGTTTGATTGATATTTGATGTTTCCACACATTCTGGATTTGATTTGGAGTGTTAAACGCGCGAAAAACCGGAACAGATGTGCTGAAGGCGATTATGAACCCTAATCGCTATAGGCGATTAGGAGGCTAATCGCCTGCTAAGGCAGCCTAATCGCCTATAGCATAGGTGATTGGGAGCTAATTGCCTTCGTTGCATGCAATTGTGATCCTAATTGCTAGTAAAGTCCTGAATTGCATGTCTTATGACCCTAATCGCCTAATAACTCCTGATTTGCATACCACATGACCCTAATCGCCTATAGTATAGGCGATTAGCCCTCATAATTGCCTGTTGACCCACGTAATCACTAGTTGACTTTTCCTAATCGCCTGTACTGCTGCTGTAAGTGTATTTTAGCATTCCGGGACCCGATTTAACACCTAGGAACATGCTAGGAACCCCGTATCATACCTAATAACATAGTAACATGTGCTTGGACTTATTAATGTGATAATTGAACTATGTGCTAGAACTTGTTGGACTTTAACGTATGTTAAGTGTGAATGCATGATTGTATGTTTGAGGGTGCGAGTATAACACGGGGAGTCTCGGGTCATCAATGGGATGTCGAGTCTTATACTTTGGATTAGTTTAACAGTCAACGTGTTTTCAAACGAACTTGGTTATGGTCTGGACATCTAGGGACTAACTAACCTACGGGTTATTAGTCTAAGTACTTGTAACTGTCATATGTTAGGTCGCCGCATTACGGGGCTAGCATAGCTTGCTGATTTTATTCATATTACGAAGTAACGCAACCTAAGGTGAGTTCACGGCCCCACTTTTAACTGGTTTCACTTTTTGGGGGAGAAAACATGTGTTAAACTTATGTTTTGGTAACAACTGTTATACTATGGGTTTCTATGGTTTACTATACGATCTTTGGAAGTCCCGGGGGAAATCATGAATGTGCGGGTTAGCACAACGGGGAAATGTGGATAGATCTATTGGGAATGACCAACCCCGCTCGTCGGCTTGGAGGGCCGGGCGAGTGCATATTGTCTCAAACAGGAACAGCTTTACTATTCGGGCACAACATCTGGTTTGCGAGTTAGTAATGGTTTTCCAATCGTAGTAGTGACAAAACATACGCCTAACTAGCGTACTTGGGTTTACAATTTGATATAGTATGGACAGGCTGAACTTGGTACTTTATTTTACAAACCTGTGGACTCACCAGCATTTTTGTGCTGACGTAACTCTTACATGCTTTCTCAGGTCGCTAAGGTAGCACTACGGGACTAGGGCGCACGCGTCTGCACGGCGTCTAGTTAGGGTTGCATGGTTTTCAAACACTGAATATTTTGGATTACTTTTGGTTATGTTTTGAGAATAAGCTTCCGCTGTTATTTGGGAATTTTAAACTATGTTTTTGAAATTGCATATGTTCATTTAGACTTGTTTATTGTGATCGTTGACTTGGATCCTTGTTTGTCATGCGCCTCGCGGTAAAACTCCGCAAGTGGATTTTGAGGGTGAGACATAAACTCACCCACCTCACTCCCTAAAAACCTAAACCCCCCATCCCCCACACCGCCCCAACCCCACCCCCCCTCCCCAATTGTGAAATGCACATATGCAGCTAACCCCACACCCCCAAAAACTAAAACGTTCCATCCTATCCCCCCCTCCAAAAAAAAAAAAAGATACCCCCTCTTCCACCATACCCAAAAACTAAACCCTAAAGCTAAACCCATTAAAAAAGTTAACTATAATAGTGAAATGCACATGTTCACACTTTGTTCTTTGGTTCTCTCTCTCTCTCTCTCTCTCTATATATATATATATATATATGTATATATATATGATTTGGATCATTTGAGAACCACCATTTAGGGAGAGAACCAAAGAACTAAGTGTGAACAGGTGGCATTTTTTTAAATATGAAGGTGTCTACCAAAACCCCTCAATCAAAAAATAAAAAAAAATAAAAATAATAAAAATAAATTATATAACCTAAATAAATAAAAAAGTAAAAAAAAGGAAAAACACCAAAATGATTATTTTGCATTATTAATTCGAAAATAAAAAAATAAAAAAATGGCTGTTGTGACGTCATATGACGTCATCCCTGATGCACATGTGCATTTCGTTGTTATATATACAGAAATACACCGTATGCACATGTGCATTTCACTATTAAATCACACTTTTGAATGAATTGTCAATTACCATACTTAAATGATTATAAAATGGACGCGGTACAGATATATAAGGGGTCACAAATTCTATTCAATGATCATTAAATGGACGCAAAGTGAGATATAAAATACACTCGAACTCGTCAAGTGTTTAGTCATGCATATTATAACATAAATTGAAAATAAAACATGTGCATGACAACAAACATGAATAAACTTGAAACATCTCTATATAAGACCTGTAAAATAAGAAACGTGTACTGCATGCACATGTGCATTTCATTAATATTGTTAGATTTTTTTAGTGGTTTAACTTTCGGGCATACATATATGCATGCATCATTCTTCAAATAACAAAGTTTTTATACCAATTTGTCTTTATCATACAACTACATGTAGTCTCTACCAAACGTATTAACTCAATAAAACAAACGATAACAAAAAAATATCCTTATTACAAACCAACTATGTTAACCACCTACAACAAACTTCTAGTTATCTCACAATCTCACGTCCACCAACGGTGTCCCCTTCTGTGACGACCCGGAAAATTTTTCTTCTTATTTGCTTTCTCTCTTCGACTTCGGGAAATTTTTGGGACGAAAATTCTTTCCACAGGGGGATGATGTGACACCCGGCAACTTCCGGTAACTAACTTTTGAAAACTTAGTAAGTCTACCTTAGCGAGTCGCGCATACGTTACACAAAACAAGGTCGGTCGAGTTAAGTCGCACATCATTAGGGTTTTAACATACGCAAGCCTCGAGTCCCGGGAATTGGTGAACGAGTGTGAACGTGTTTACTTTCATGTATTATGTGTTTATAATCATTATGTGACTTGTCGGTATGTGAAAATGTGTTAACATATGTTAAAACGGAGTTTAACGCGCCAAATACACCACAACAGACCCTGTAGGCGATTAGCTTGTTCCTTTAGGCGATTAGCTTGTCCCTTTAGGCGATTAGCTTGTTCCTTTAGGCGATTAGCATGTTCCTTTAGGCGATTATGGGGCTAATCGCCTATAACGTGCCTGACGACTAGAAACGCCTATAAATACCACCCTTGACCTCCAAAACATCATTTACACAACCCTAGCTGTCCCATAACATATCTCAACCCACAAACACCCTCAGGAACCCATTTTTACACTCAAACAACCATTTCCAAGCTTATTCTATCATCTACTCTTAAATACAAGGTGTGTTCTTCAAACCCAAACCTTTAAATGATTATGTTTTACTCCCTAAATGTCCAGACCTGACTTATAAATGTTTTTGTCTTTGAAATTCCATTTAAAACCGTTTTTAAACAAACCCACACCTTTACATGTGTTATATGTGTTATATGTGATTAAAGATAGAATTTTTAGGATTGAATCATGGTTGTTTTTGTGTTATTATGATGTTTATGGCTGTTACAAGTTAGTATGATGATGTCCTAGGAGTTTGAATGGTTTTGGTTGCGTATTGTTGATACTTGATGTTTTGACCCATTTGAAGGATTTTGGATGATTAAGGATGATGTGAGGTGTGTTGTTGATTGTTTGATGTTAGGGTTTGCTCTAGGATGATGTTAGAACAGTAGGATGCTTTCGGACAACGTGGTTATGTGATTAAATCTGGATATTTGCTATTTAGGGCAAGTTCTTGCATGTTGATGTGATGTTTTCATGTTAAGTTGCTATTTTGGGAAAACGCTCGCATTCGGGACTGTTAGGATGATGAAAACTTAGGGGTTTTGCTTGAAATATGTTTGTTAATATGTTAGGATGATTATTGGGTGTTTTTACACGTTTCGGATCTGATTTGGTAGGTTAAACGCGCGAAAAACCATATCTGCTGCACTATAGGCGATTAGGAATCCTAATCGCCTATGTTATAGGCGATTAGGGGCATAATCGCCTAAGAGGAAGCCCTACTCGTGTAATACTTAGGCGATTATGATCATAATTGCCTTCATTTCATGCAATTGTGATCCTAATTGCCTTCATGACATGCAATTGTGACCCTAATCACTAGTTAAGCCCTGAATTGCATACCTTATGACCATAATCGCCTATAATGCATGTGATTAGCCCTAATCACCTATCATAAGGGGCGATTAGCCCTTGTAATTGCCTGTTGACCATCCCTAATCACGTGTTGACTTTCCTAATTGCATGCTAAGTTCCTAATCGCGTGTAATGCTGTTATAGGTGTATTTTAACATCCCAAAACCCGATTTGACACCTAGGAACATGATAGGAACCCCGTGACATGCCTAGTAACATAGTAACACGTGTTTGGACCTGTTTGTGCGTTATTTGACCTATGTGTTAGAATCGTTGAACTTTAACGCATGTTAAGTACTAAGTTGCATGATTTGTGTATGTGTGGATATGAGATGAACATGGGAAGTCTCGGGTCACCAATGGGATGTCGAGTCTTGTACACTTGGTCGGTTTAACAGTCAACGTGTTTTCAAACGAACCTGGTTATGGTCTGGACACTTGGGGACTATTTGGCCTGCGGGTCAATGGTTCGGGTACTCATATGCATTCGATAATAGGTTGCCGATCCTAGGGCTGTCATTTGCATTGTCTGTGGTTTATTAGAAGAACGCAATCTAAGGTGAGTTCACGACCCCACTCTTTACTGGTTTTGCTTTCGGGGGAGAAAACATGCTGGGTACTGGTATTCATAAAACGTGTGTCAACTTACGTTTTCGTATTCATAAAAGGTGTGTCAACTTACGTATTCGTAGTCATAAAAGGTGTGTCAACTTACGTATTCGTATTCATAAAAGGTGTGTCGATTTACGTTCTCGTAATCATAAAAGGTGTATCAACTTACGTTTTCGCATTCATAAAACCTTTGATTTACTAAGTACTCGGGTTGGTAAAGCTTACAAGGTAGTCGTTGGTTACTATGTGGTATTACATATTGGTATTCTTGAATTCTTTATGCTTGCTATGCGATCTTTTAAAGTCCCGGGGAAAACCATGAATGTGCGGTGGTTGCACAACGGGGGAAATATGGATAGATCTATTTGGGCGTGACCGGCCCCACTCGTCGGCTTGGAGGGTCGGACGGGTGCATGTTGTCTCTTAGAGTATTCTTGTATTCTTGTATTCGGGCAGGTAGTATTCTTGTATGCATGTATGCGTGTCCAGTAATGGTTTTCCAATCGTAGTAGCGACATGTATTCATTTTGGATGGCATTCTCTGAGTAGTATTCTCTTGGTCGGTTTACGTATGGTTTGGTCTACTTTGGAGAATTCTTTGAAACTAACTAAGTTGCTTTTCATAAAAACCTGTGAACTCACCAGCATTATATGTTGACGTTTTTAGCATGTTTTTCTCAGGTCGTTAAGGTAGCAGCATCGGACTTAGGCGCACGGAGTCTCACTTGGCGTCTAGGATTTTAGTTTCATGTTTTCAGTACTTTCAGACTTCAGTCACGTTGTTTAAAGTTGTAATCAAGATTTTAAAAAGCTTCCGCTGTTGGTTTATGTTACGAAACTAAATGTTTTTATTCTACGTATTTTATCATATAGTGTTGTTTATTGTGACCGTTGACTTGGATCCTGGTGTGTCACACGCCTCGCGGTAAAACTCCGCAGGTGGAACTTTGAGGGTGTGACACCTTCTATTGCTTATTTGTCCCTTCTTATCTTCTTCCCCTTTTACTTATCTTCTTTCAACACTCTTCACACTTCATTGATCCCTCATCTAACATCTCCATTGTTTTTTCATCTGACCTGAACATCATATACTTCTCAAATTTATCACATTGTTCGTTTGTTTAAACAACTAACAATTAACATTTATTAGTTAACATGAAAAATATACATATATGCACAAGTGCATATACATATATGCACATGTGCATATAAACCTAAATTGTTTAAATAAATAATAGTTACATTCTTCTATGTTTATTTGCTTCTTGTTCATTTTTGTTTGGCCATATTCTTCCCTTTGGGTGATTATGCTACTCATGAAATTTGTCACACCCTCAAATTTCACTTGCGGGGTTTTACCGTGAGGCGCGTGACAAAGCAGGATTCAAGTCAACGGTCACAATAAACAACACTATATGAACGTATGTAAATTTAAAAACACAAGTTTAAACCATGACATAACAGCGGAAGCTTTGTTTACAACTCAAAATCCAAAAGTATTCAAACTTGTTCGACATTCAAAAACCATGAACCATAAACTAGACGCCGTGCAGACGCGTGCGCCTAAGCCCTGGGACGCTACCTTAGCGACCTGAGAAAAACATGCCAAAAGTACGTCAGCACAAAATGCCGGTGAGTTCACAGGTTTTAATAAAAGTTACCAAGTTCCAAAAGTGTACCAAGTTCAATCTGTCAATACTATGATAAGTTCAACCAAAGTACGCCAGCTAGGCGTATGTTTTGTTACTACTACGATTGGAAAACCATTACTAGACTGTTACCAAATGTTCAGCCCGAGTGTGTGTTCCGTCATGTTACCAGTGTTACCAGTTCGAGACAATATGCACCCTCCCGGCCCTACAAGCGTCGAGTGGGGTTTGTCAGACCCAATAGATCTATCCACATTCCCCCGTTGTGCTACCCCGCATATTCATGGTTTCCCCCGGGACTTTAAAAGATCGCATAGTAACCCGTAATAACCCATAGTATGACAATAGTTCCCAAAACATAGTTCGACGCATGTTTTCTCCCCCAAAAGTAAAACCAAGAAAGTGGGGCCGTGAACTCACCTTAGGTTGCGTTACTTGTAAGTAATTAAAATCAGCAAGCTATGCTAGCCCCGTATAGTGGCGACCTAACATATGATAGTTATAAGTACTCAGACTAATAACCCGCAGGTTAGTTAGTCCCTAGATGTCCAGACCATAACCAAGTTCCTTTGAAAACGTGTTGACTGGTTAACCGACCATTTTAGACAAGACTCGACATCCCATTGGTGACCCGACACTCCACGTGTTAACCTCATACACTGCGACATACAATTCATGCAAACAACACTTAACACGTGTTAAAGTTCAACAAGTCTAACATATAGTTCAATCAGTGCACAAATAAGTCCGAGCACGTGTTACCATGTTACTAGACATGTTACGGGGTTCCTAGAATGTTCCTAGGTGTCAAATCGGGCTTCGGAATGTCAAAACGCACTTAAAACGGCAGTGCATGCGATTAGGAAAAGTCAACTAGCAATTAGGAAAAGTCAACTAGTGATTAGGCAGTGTAATCGCCTTCCCTAAAGGCAATTAGGCTCTAATCGCCTTCAATCATAGGCGATTAGGCCTATTCTAGTGTACTATAGGGGATTAGGGCTATAAGGTATGCAATTCAGAGTCTAACTAGTGATTAGGATCGCAATCACCCTCAGTGAAGGCGATTAGGCCCCCAATCGCCCTCCCTATAGGCGATTAGGCTCCTAATTGCCTTCAGCATAGGCGATTGGGCTCCTAATCACCTTCAGCATAGGCGATTAGGGTCCCCAATCGCCCCCTGCAGTCCTGTTCTGATTTTTCACGCGTTTAACCCTCCAAATCAGATCCGGAACGTGTGGAAACACAAAATATCAATCATAAAACATTAACAAACATATTTCAAGCAAAACCCCTAATTTATCATCATTCTAACAGTCCCGAATGCCAGCGTTTTCCCAAAATAGTATGTTTACCATGTATCATTTCAACATGCAAAGTTTGCCCTAAATGGCAAATATCCAGATTTCAACTCATAATGACGTTGTCCGATAATATCCTACTGTTCTAGCATCATCCTAAAGCAAACCCTAATCATAACCAATCAACAAAATGCATCACAACATCATGGATTTCACATAATCCTTCAAACGGGTCTAAACATCTAATATCAACAACACACAACTAAAACCATCCAAACTCCTAGGATATCATCAAACTAACTCATACAAGTCATAAACACATCAATAACACAAGAACAATCATTTTCCATCAATAAAAATCCTATCTTTTATGAATATAACACATATAACATGCACGAAAGGTTAGGGTTTATTTAGAAACTGTTTTTAATAGGTTTTCAAAGAAAAAAACGTTTAGAAATCAGGTCGGGACCTTTAGGGAACAAAACATAATCATACAAAGGTTTGGGAATGAAGAACACACCTTGGATTTATGAGAAAATGATGTGTAAAGCTTGGAAATGTGTGTTTTGATGCAAAAACGTGTTCCAGAGGGTGTTTGTGAGTTGGGATAGGTTATGGGACGGCTAGGGTTGCACAAATGATCTTTTAGAGGTCAAGGGTGGTATTTATAGGCGTTTCTAGTTGTTTGAAACACGTCAGGCGATTACGCAGCAGTGCATGCGATTAGGGCTCCTAATCGCCTATAGTTAAGTATAATATACGCGTGACTCGCTAAGGTAGACTTTAACCTAACCAATGTTATCAACCTGAGTTTGCCGGGTGTCACATCATCCCCACGTTAAAACAATTTTCGTCCCGAAAATTGCACAAAGCCCAAAAAGAAAACGACAGAGAGATAGAAACAAAAGGAGAGAAAATTTACCCGAGTTGTCACATCATCCCCACGTTAAAAGGAATCTCCCCCCGAGATTCATTCAGCTGCAGTGGTAACATGTCTCGATTCAAAAGCACGCTTAGGAAAGAGGTGAGGATATTTAGACTTCATCTGGTCCTCCCGTTCCCAAGTGTATTCTGGTCCACGATTCGAGTTCCAGCGAACCTTAACAAATACAAAAACACCCATTATACCACATAATCAACATCAACAAAATTAATACAATATGACTGGTCGACCATAATAAGATCCAATTAAAGGATAACATCATAAAGCAGGTAAATACTCCAAAGAACCCCCACCTCAAAACCATCAATGACCCCTACTATTTATGTAAAACTAGATACAAATATCTACTGACTTGGAATGAAGAAAGGCAGAGAGCAGAATTTCACATACTTACAGAGTCGTTGTTAATGATAACAAGAATAAATCTTAATGCACTAACATTAAGAATTTCAATAATCAGTCAAAAAGATGCAAGAGTTTCAAACTTACCAACCCAATCCATTCCATAAACTTTATATCCATGCGCAAGCTGCTTTGCAAATTCATCATACCTGCCACTGTTACCGGCAGATTGTTTAATTAAGCAAATCATTGTGTTAATATATTTTTTGGAAATAATGTTAAAAAAGTTACCTATGTTCATTTAGTCAATGCAATATTACCACCAGCGCCCTGCAAATTATAAATGGAAACAACATAAATTATTGATCTAACAACAAACACGAAAGCATTTACCTTATTAGTGGGATAATTAGATTATTATTATTATTATTATTATTATTATTATTATTATTATTATTATTATTATTATTATTATTATTATTATCATTGATATAATATTATCTTTATAATATAATCATACTTGACACACCGATTATTTTCACAAAGTTCAAAGCCTTACCCGAACCCTGATTCACTACCATCGTCGTCTGGACTTCCAACTTCTAAACTCGTATACTTCAATAGAGTTACAAAATAATACATATATTTGTTAAAATAATCTGTGGACTATTCATCATCTCTAATAAAATACACTCAACAAACTCAATTAGAACACAAATCTAAAACCCTAGGCGACGATACAGATCAGTAACACCGTGGTGTAATATCCGGCTGAAAGGTTCATGTCAACAACATACAGAGCGAAATTAATTGGAGAAGAAGGTAAAGTTGTTACCGTTGATGATGTCGTAGTGGAGCCGGCTAAAAGCTTCATGTCAACAACATACAGAGCGAAATCAATTGGCGAGAAGAAGGTAAAGTTGTTACCGTTGATGATGTCGTAGTGCAGGTCGGAGAGCGGTGAGCACCACTGGCATCAACGGTCTGTTTGTTGTTGAATTGGTGTGTGGCTAGAGTATGTAGATGAATAACTTAGAGGAGAGTATACAGCTCACAATAGTTTATAAGTATATATTTACAATAATGCCCCTTGTTCACATTGGTTCTTTGGGTCTCTCCCTAAAGTTGGTTTTCGTATGACCCCTACCCTATATATATACATATATATAGGGGAAGTATAACTAGAAAACCCCCATTAATTAAAGAAACTTTGAAAACCAAATATAAGGCTATTATTCCACCACGTCATTCATTCATCCAACCATTGTAAGGGCATTTTCGTCAATGTTGCCTTCTTTGAAAAGTGTGTCAGCAACTTTTAAATCCAATTTACAACATCCTTACTCTCTCTCCTCTTTACTCCTTAAATACAATCCACAACCATAACCTGTTTCTTCATTTTCAGATTCTCATTTCTCTTTCTTTTCTAAAGAACAATTATTCTATCCTCTCTATTTTATCTTTCGTGATGATTATCAAAACAACTTCATAACTAGAATACCCAACACCATAATCAATCCACCCCATCGTCACCATCGGATCTAAAGACATTTATGAATGAAAAATGGAACGAAGAAGGTTACAGCCTGAACCGGTCCACCACCGTCACCAACATCAGATCCAGAGATGACCTGTCCACCACCGTTAGATCCAGAGACAACCGGTCCACCACCGTTGCCTCCATCAAATCCACCAGCCAGCCTGAATCGATAAACGACAACAAGATCCGGAACCGACCCGTTTATGAATATCTCAAGATCGTAACAAAGACCCATTTTTGTGGTGGTCAGATCTGGGTAACAACCATAACAACCCACATCCGAGTGACTATTGGGAGATAGAGAAAGAAAGAGAGAGAGGGAGAGAGAAAGAGAGAGATCTCCGGTCACTGAGAGGTAGTGGGTGGTGGTATAAGGCGGCGGTGCTCAGGGGATGAATGGTGTTCGTTGTGAAGTAGACTCCGACAATAAATCAAGCAAGGCGGCCTGCAAAGGTTGAAAGTATGGAGTCTAAGCTGCAACAAAAAAAGTCGAATAAGACATTGAGATCAAAGGAAGAAAATAAGAAAATTCCATCTGCAAGATCAAACAATAATTTTGTGATAACTGACAGAAAGAAGAAAATAAAGCCCTATGAAAATCACGAAAAATTAGGTGTAACTACACCGACAAAGTGAGTGAATTATATGATCACATACCCATTATGTTGACATATCCATTTTTTTTTTTTGACATATCCATTATATGAAAATCACGGATTGTTTATTTTTTTTGACATATCCATTTTTTTTATTTGTGTCTAGGTTTACAAGATTTCCATTTATTTATAAAGTGGGTTTTCGTATGTAACGTGTCTTGTTACAATGTAACATGTTCTATTTATCATGTTTTTTTATGTTATCTATCATCGGGAGTATAAGTTATAACACAGTAACTAACACTGTAACATGATAAAAGTATAAATTGGAACACATTAACAAAGTTGTATTCCACATCTTATTTTTTGTTTTTATATATATATATATGTTGTTTTATTTTGTTGTTATAATATTTAAAATTATGAAATTTGTAATATTTGTAAAAGGTTAACATTTTCCTTTGTTATGATATTTTTCTTATTAACATTTGAAACATCGTTACATTGTAAATTTTTAATATTTGTAACAAGTTAACATTTTCTTATTAGAATGTGTTTTATTTATTAACATGAAATATTGTTACATTGTAAATTTTTAATTTTGTAACAAGATAACATTTCCTTGTCATAATATCTTTTATTTATTAAAATTTGAAACATTGTTACATTGTAAATTTGTAACTTTTATAATAAACTAATCTTATATGTAAATAGTATTTTATTTATTAATATTTGTAAAATTGTAACACTGTTAAATTTTATTTTTATTATATTTGTAACAAACATTGTAAAATTTGCAACATTTTTTAATAAGTTAATCGTAACATTTTGTAATAAGACTAGGAGAGAGAAAGAAAGTATAACAAATTTGTATGTCAGTTTTTAATAATGAGTGAATCCTAGAAAGAAGGAAATCATCTGTACATACAGTTCTCATTTACCAAGACAATTTGTAGGAAGTGTTTTGACAATATTACCCTTTTTGTCCTTTAAACAAATAAAATAAGATCTTGTCACAACCCATAGAGTGCTTTTGGTTTTGAACCGTAGATCATATTGCACAAACGGTTAAGATGAAGTTTCCAAGGTTTCTTTAACTAGGGAGGGTTTTCAATTTATAAGAAATGTATATTTGTAACATTGTAACATGATATTTGTAACATTTCCTTGTTATAATATCTTTTATTTACTAAAATTTGAAACATTGTTACATTGTAAATTTGTAACCTTTATAATAAACTAATCTTATATGTAAATAGTATTTTATTTATTAATATTTGTAAAATTGTAACACTGTTAATGTATATTTTTATTATATTTGTAACAAACATTGTAAAATTTGTAACATATTAAATAAGTTAATCGTAACATTGTAAATTTGTAACTTTTATAATAAACTAATCTTATATATATATATATATATATATATATTTCTTGCCTTTATAAGAAATGTATGGTTCAAATTGGTTCTCTCAGTTTCTTAAATAGGGGTTGGTTTTCTTAGGATCCATACCTATTTTAGTTTGTTAAATATAATAACTAGATTATACCCCGGGAACGTCCCGGGGTTGAGAAATCTAATATGACATATTAATTTTACATATGAAATAGAATGATTCGCTTACAGTTACATGCAAGAAAGCTTCGGGTACCACATAACCTAAAACAATTAAAAATGTATCTCCAATGTTAACGCCCAACCTTATACAATGTATAGCCCTAATATTAATATCTAACCTAAAACAATGTATAACTCTGAACAAAACCCCACAAAAAATAGTCGTTTTTTTCTCCGTTTTTTATATATAGCACTATGGTACTCGTTGGAAAGATAATAAAACGCTCGTTAATTTGGTGTAATTTTTTTCTTTAAAAAATCTCTTATATAAAAGATATTAATGTTTAAAAGTTATGGAAGGAAACATAAGAGAGAAAAATCCAATTTTATTTTTAAATATTTTTTTCCTAAAATATCTCAATAACACATGGGATGACACATGGCACACTGAAGGAAGAGAATGCCTCTTTGAGTGCCATGTCATTAAAATGGCTTTGGTTTATTATATGTATAGATAGATAGATAGATAATAATAATAATATTAGATTGTTAGCATTGCAAAATTATAATGTATATGCCTTTAGTCCATGGGACAGTTAAATTTTTATAGGATTTGTTTTTAGTTTATTTCATGTGTATACTTCCTACTATAATGCCAGAGTCAGAAAATCTGAATCCTTCTGCCTTTGTTATATTTCTCGGAATGACACAAACCTTTCGATCAGTAAAATACGACTGCTATCCGGTCATCAGCCGACAGTCTATTTACATGACATTACACCATATAATTTTTGTTTTTCGACTTCGCCATATGAAACATGCATTGACCAGACAACACCAACTACAAAGCCAGCTATAGACCTGGAGGTTTGAGCAATGGAAACGAACCAAGGATTCCGTCCACATCAACAGGAAGGTTAAGAGCACGATTGATGATTTCTGGTGTGTAAGTCTTGCCTTTCCATGTGTTGAACCATGGCCCACCCCCAACTTCTACAGCTGCCATGTTGCTCGTTACATCCAAGATAAGCTACATACATACATACATACATATCAAATCCGATCGCAAGAAACTGTTAAAACATATACATGCTTACGTCCAAGGGTGTCTCAAATACATAACCATTTTAAAGTAGAAAACTGCATAAACACTTATACAAATCCGGCAAGAGATTTTAGGCTCCTGTGCAATGTTACTTGAAAATGGATCAAGAGTTGCAGCAAGTGCGTTTGTTTATATATTATATTAAATTTTAACAAATGGTTGGTACCAGGTCAATTCAACCTGCTCCGTACCAAAAATTGACCGTTATAACCAGTTATCCGACTTGTACGACATACCATTTTCCTATGTCAAACAGCATCTGAAATTATAGAGGCAGATCATAGTACCCTATTATGAAAACCTAGCTGCATGCCTATTATGATATTATCCTGTATTCTATGTTTGATAACGGGCTTGCAATTTATTAACTCTTGATATATACTGTATCTAGGCCTCACATTTAGTAATCACTAAGCAAACATTCAAATAATGACAGTCATTAAAAAACACACCTTCTCTTTACTGCCGTCAGATACTTTTTCCCATAGTTTAAGAGTTAAATCAGCAAAGCACGTATCTTTGCAAGCTGGTGCGAGGCCTGCCTCTGTAGTTGGAGCTCTCAGTGTGGTCCCTGGGTCCTTGGTTGAAGCCTCTAGTTCTACCTGTTCATGACAAATCTTTCTGTTAAATAGTAGCCGCAGTTTCAACCAAGTCTTAACAGTCGCTGGTTTCATCAAAAGCTTGTTTGAAAATGGAACGGGTCGAATGGCATGAAAATGACCCTTGGTGATTTTAGATGTTTACAGCCTCTTAAATGGGTTCGTCCAATGAATAAAGAAAATATACTAATAATACAGTGTTGGAATTATATTTAGTGCATTGGTTAATTATAACCTTGAGGGACAAAAAATGTTTCCCCTTCAAACCATCCCCCATTTTGACTGCGGAACCCATTACACAACCCGCCCATTTGGCCACCTCTAAGCAGCCAACCATGTACTTAAACAAGATTAAAAGTTAATTCTGTTAGATTCCAAAAGAGGCTGCAAATTTGCTAAAGGCTTCTCTCTTTACAGCGTATGTTTGTTTGTAAGAGAAAAAAAGGTAACCTTATGTGTTTCGTTTTCAGCGGTTACGTGCCAGTAACCCCACTGAGCAACTTCCCACTCAACAACTCCATTCCAAGGAACAAATTCATAGAAAATACCTCCATAATGAACTCCAATCTAAGAGAGAACAAATTCACAGAAAACAAATACAAATGATGCAGACATGTCGGTAGTTGTTGATTCACATTTACAAAAGATGCATGAATTACGACGAGTTTATTACCAGTGCAGCATTCTCAAATGTTTCATTTAGTCCAGGCAATTGCCTTAATCCTCCTCCACAGGTCAAACCAACTTCTCCACTTGCACCTTTAAAGACATTACATTGAACCTGTAGATAGATGTACAGATTTGTTACAAGGGAATTCTAATCTCTTTGATATAAGACATAACAGGTGATGGATAATTACCCAAAACCACTTTCTAGGAAAACCTCCACCCCAATTCTTCTCACTATAAGAAGGAGCATTTTGAAACTCAAACCTTTCTTCACCCCATTCTATCCAACCTGGAAAACCATTTACATGTTTATAACTAAATGTCTATGGGTATCTGAAATGAAGACCCTTCGAATGCTTCATACAGTCTAAATTCACATGCAACAGACATTTGAACATTGACAATACTGGAAAAGAGTATATAAGGAGATTCCATGCTTCTATCATAAAGGATACGGGCACAAGTATAATCAGCCAAAACCATCGCAGTTCAGGACTGGAAGCACAACCATTCCCTGCATCCTTCTAGAACCCAAGTAGCATTTGTTAATAATCTTATGGCCACTTGTTCCTTCAACGAGAATGTCTCTTAGTTCCAACATGAAAAGTCCTTCTTGAGTTTCCACCCACTCCTAGTGCTAAAACAACATTAGGTGTATCCCTCTACTTGTTTTTTGCACGCTCACAATACATGCTACTAATTGACTAGAAATAGGGACCTTATATCCATTCTTAATAGCAGTAACCCTATAACCTATATATAATGTAGTTATGTAGTTTAAGTTCCTACTTCTTCATAGGGGCTAATAAATACATGATAAGTTGGATTTCAACATATTTTCAACTTAAATAGTGTTAGTGATCTAATAAATTTTAACTTCTGTAATATGCTTATCTCTTTCCCATTGGCCCACTTTTTGGCTTACGCTCTCAACTATTTCTCTGATTAATGATCTATATGTGTGTGTTACAAGCCTTTTTCAAAGCAACAAATACACACAAACATGACACATATATGTGTGTGTGCCAGCGCTATGTGTGTTTGTTACAAAAACCTTTTAAAGGAACAATTGAAATAAACAAGCATAAGGGAATATAAATGATCACTAATTTGGGTGATGCAATATTTTATATCTAAGAATTGATTAAAAACCGGATTTTGCCTGTTGAGAGTCCGCCAGCCATGCATATTTGCCAATGAGGTTCGAATACAGGAAAAGCAGCAAGCCAGCCAGCTGTAGACTTCTGTTTAGATCCTACATCACCCCAACCATAAACAGGGCGTGTGCTGTACTCCCAACGTGCAGTTTTTACAGTTTCAGCATAACTTGTCCTGAAGTTAATAGTTACAAATATCAAACAATCAAGCTATATCTCTAGAAACAAAGTTTATACACATGAAATATGTTGCACAAATATCAGTATTTATATCCATCAATTTAAGCTGACATGTAAAGAAACATGGACTGATCCTTATGACTAAGATGTCAATCTCCATACAAATAATATATTAAGTTCAAACTATATCTTTCTGTGAATGTACCCAGAGTTGCATTCCTGCAGTCAACGGTGCTTAATACTAGTTCAAACTAATATGCTCAGTGAACTGCACCAAAAGTGTGAGCTCGCTTAGTCATTAGAACACATAACCTTTTGAAGACAGATTTTATTCACAATCTTTAGCTTCAATTCCTCTAAAGTGTTTTGAGCGGTTTCTTTTCAATATTCACCAAAGAAGCAAGATACTTTTAATAGAAACCTTCAATCCAAATTTTAATGCCATTTTCAGAATAAACCGAAATGAATTCAGCCAGTTAGGTATCAGTTTGAATTCCTGAATATAAGCCAAAAACCACTCGTAACACCTTGCCACCAAGACCATAGCTTGTTTAGCAGGAATACATATAATTAAATTTGGGTCATGACAAGAAACTAAAACATTAGAATCTCCTTTCTAGTATATTAGCAAAATTCCCCCGAACCCATTCATTACTTTTCTTATTTTAGGAAGATTTCAAACAAGTCGTTTTTAAAGACAAAGCCTAGGGTTCTAAGTCAAAATTTTGCCTGCCTTGATGTTCATAAACCCATGCTTATTTGTTTAACTATGCAATCTCGTGACCATGTCCGACATTTGTTGGTAACCACAAAAGGAGGACCAGGAAACACATTGATGTATCAACTCAACAAAATACTTCATTTAATAACTGTACATACTATTACTGCAGTATCCAAGACATAAATTGTAAATCTAAGATCATATTACGTATGATATTTTCCCTGGTAACATGACACAACTTTTGCTGATCTAAAATCATGAAAGAGGTCCCTATTGTAAGGAATCAAACACACTAATGAAAGCTGTCAACAGATCTAGTAGTAAATATACAGAATATCTCCTTCGATCCATCCACCCATCTGTAACTAAACAGATGCTACAACATACCGCGGAACATGGTCTCTTCCATTCTACTAATGATTTATAGCACATGCGCTTGCCAACCTTCTCCAATGAAGAAGTATCTTCTAAAGTCACATCAACACATATATGTTTCATTATTTTCAGTAACCAACAGTAGTTGACATCAATATTACATCCTTATTATTATTGTTGAAAGTAAACAAAAGGAACAGTTTCGTATGCCTGTTATTATGTACGTTTTAACTTAGAAGGGAGAAAACGAGTGGAAAAGAAATGCACCTTCCATCATCACGGATGAAACCTTGATGCCATAGGGGAGTAACTTGGAATCCTTCAATCACACTCTGATTAAAAACCTGCATGTGTGAAGCAAATATATAAACTACATGTAGCTCACATCATTTTTAAATTCTTATCACAGATGCAGATTTTCAACTCGAATCCTTTTGCAATGCAAAATACTTCTAGCAGTAAAACATTCTAAAAAAACTTAGTATAGGGAAAGAACCTGAAATGAATAAGAAACTACAATCAACTCGTTGATAAATGCTCAACTCACCCATACAGCCATACATTATAGGTTTGAGAGTGTCCACATTCATGAACTATGGATGCTGTAAGCAAGCAAAATTCATAAAAGGAATAGATACACTTTCACATATTGCATAAAAGGTGGGTCCCTCACTGTATAATCAATCTTAATTGGAAGGGATTCTCTTCATTTACTTTAATAATATACAGGAAGGGGTTCATTCATGTCCAAAAGGAAAGAACATCTAAGACAGAATCCTTATGGCATGTCAAAATCAGTTGATAAAAGACACATGGATCCTTCCTAAATCCCATCTTCCTTCAGAGGAATTGTCTGACTTCTCACCTACATGGTATTTGTATTTGGAGTAACTCGTTTGGCTCATCAATTTAAACACCCTAAACCAATACACATGTGTCATAGTTTAACATATCTGAGGTCCAATCTTTGAGCTTGAGGTTTCGCCAATTATGTAGCACACTTGCAGCTAGGTTAGTTTTTTGAATAAAAAAATGAAGTAAGGCCACTTTCTTGCAGAGCACCATTGAGCCATATTAAGGCAGGGATGAGCATTTGGTACCGGCACCGTAACGACCCATTTTCGGTACCAATTCGACGCCTACTTTTTTCTTTTATCAGGATTGGTACTTTCGGTTTGGTACAGTATTTTGGGTTGGTTTACCTTTGAATACCAGTACCCACTCTTTGTGTTTTACGGGATTGGTACTTTCGGTTCAGTACTGGTACAACACTGAGTTCATACCTATAAGGTACTGATTTTACCCATACATGGCAAACATCACAATATTGCTGATTAGTCAATAACCACAATAACGTTTCTAAAATTCAACTAATAGTGAAAGTAAATCAACATTTTAAGAACATTCGAACCACTTGTTGAGGTTTAAATTGAACAAAATCACAAGGGAGTTAGTGGAGGACATTGCCACAGGCTTCGCAATCAGCCTAGCTTAACTCTTAAGCAACAAGAATGGACCCTGAGACTAGCTTTGCAATACCGATCAGAATGTTGGGCCATCAAGAAAGCATTTACTCTTATCCCTCACTTATATAAGAAGAGAGTGGTAGGAAACTAGGAATTATGTAATAATGAAACTTTCACACATAAAAAGCACATGGCTACAAAAAGATAGATGATGGCACGTGCAAACTCCAAATAAGGTTACGGCCCTATGATCATATAAGGCAAATGTGTTCAGGAAAGAACAATATCCTCCCTCCATACATGGTGCATAATGGGTGCGTATTTGCTTGCATCGTATGTCTTTGGGCTAAAGACTTAGTTCAACGGAGTGAGTTGAGCAAATGAAGAGAGTTCTCCCTTCTGTACATGCCAAGAGCTAAATACTTAGGTAGCAAAGTGAGTGGGGCAAGCAAATTGGTTAATGGGTCTAAAGATGTAAACGTGAAGGACACGTTGACGTACTTTGGATTGACTCACCAACACATTTCTTACTTAGTTACTCTACCGTTTTTCTTAAACAGTGAACAATAATAGATTACGGAATCAATGAACAATATTAAATTACGGAAAACATTGTTTCAGTTTTAAAAAGGTTGTAACTTGTGGCATCTTTCAACCCGCTTTCTCTTAGCCAAATTTCTTTTCTTTTTATTTTCAGCTAATTAACTCATTTTCAATAAAACATAACCCAAATTGACCAAATTAGACAAAATTGGCTTGAAATTACCTATTATGTAAGTAGCAAAGTTTTATCAACTAATTTAGTGATGAAGACACCAACCTGGGGTGGAACTTCACTGTTTGGAGGCCGCTTTCCGGTTTGCACACTAAAAGAGTTGCCAAGCTTCAGCTCATGCCGACCTGTGCATTGACAAAGTCAACTCAGTGATAGGATAGCAAATTTACAGTTTTCTTTGTAGTCCCTAGAAAGTAGAAAGTGCAGATGGTTTTAATTAGTAATGACAAAGATACAATATGGTAAAGAGTATCAACCATTGATCTACATACGATAAACAACAGTATATGTGTTAGAAAATGAAACATTACAGCAAGCATTCAGAAGAAATATTGTGATCATGCATGTCATTTACATTTAAAAGGAATCTTTACTACTTACTACACATCTAGATAAACCAGATTTTGTGGTCTAAGAACACTGAACTCCATGAATTTGTCCTAACGTAAAAGCGATATCTTTTTGGTAACAGAATTTTTGTATGGTAAACTAACTTACTTCCCCAAAAGTTGTGAGATTCTTTTGTGTATTGGCAAATGTACTTGTCATCGGCCCCAAGGATCTGAGCTCCAACTCCAGTAAAGCGCGGTCCATACTGTAGTTGCTCCAAAAGATTCAAGTCCTTTTTGAAAGCAGGATTTTCAACAGAATACATAAAGCAGAAGCTTTGTCTTCGTTCTGGTATTGAAACCTTAAAGTACCAGCCCTCAAAAAATTGCCTTGTAGTCCCATCATAGTGGTAACTGATTAAAAATTCAAGAGTCAATGTATGCAACAGGGTATTACATGTTTATAACAGGTTAACACGATAAGACATGTTTAGAAACACTATAAATATCACATATTTGGGATTTTACATTCAATATATAATCAAAATTATAAATTTATTGATTTAAAATCCTGTTTTTTTTAAATAAAAATTATTAACACGTCTTAACAGATGGTTAACATGTTAATAAGTCTTTAACCTGTGTTAGACACCAAAATGAACAAATCATATCGTGTCGACCTATTTAAGACACAAAACCTGTTAAGGTCATGTCGTGTTATCGTGTTTGAAATTGCAGCCCTAAAATATGGTGACATAAAGCAAAAAAAAAAGTGAATCAACTCAAGGTGGTAGGTCACCATCCAAGATAATGAAACATAAACTAGTTCTCCTAATTGAGAAATAAAATGTGAAAACCTAAAAAATAAACAAAACACTAGTTTATCTTTTTATTATAACTAACCAAAAGTATGTTAAAGATATAGGTCCCAGCTAACCGCCTATTTAATTTATTTTTATTTTTGTTTAAACATATATCATCAATATAAACTGGAAAACTTTAATACAAATATATGAGTAGGACTAGGAAATAATACAATTGAGATCAAAGATAATACCCGCTATGAGGAGTACGAAGAGGTCGATTGGTAGGGGTGGGTGCATAAACAGGATTGACAATTTCCTTAATATCTGGGGATTGGACAACAGAAGAAGAAGAAGAAGAATCGTAGATGGATGTCTTTGGAGTGGATTTGGAAACAGATAACCGACGATTGAGCCTGGGAATAATACTGAATTGAAGAAGGTGCACATTATTAGGTTTTGATGATGGACCCAAGAGTGAAGGGAAATGATGAGGGGACAATGTATGCTCCATTTTATTTTATTTTATTTTATTCAGTGTGTGCTTCGTGTTTTTCTGCACTGCACAGCACAGCACAGATAAGGAGAAGAAGGAAGTGGGCTGCGTGGCCCTTTCTTAAACTCCAATGAAAAAAAAAAAAAAAAGAGGCTGGCTGTTGTTACATGTCTCTCTCATTTTCACTCGTATAGTAAAGCAGGCAATCACAAAATAATATTCACGAATGAAACCAACCTCTAATAAAATCAAGGGGGCAATCCTCTACCGGGAATTTGGATTTTTTTTTTCTAAAATTTTTTTCGTGGCAAAATGTTATTAACAATTCTTTAGGCGGTGGGTTTACTTTAGAATTGGTAACATGTTAGGTCACCAACACTGTCCGGGATCATGAGCACAAGTGGTTTTTTTTTGCTATGGGTGTATTCGATAACCAGGATACGGGCTTTATTGGACTTTAAAAAAAAGAAATTAACCTACTAATTTGTAGGCCAATCACGTTAAACTGAACACAAATTTATTAATTTTTGGCCTTTGTTAATTTTGTTTTTTGTTAAAAGTTGATCACGAAATTTTCGTATTTTAAGTTTGCCCACATTTTTTTGGCCACTCGATTTAAATTTGATCGGATTTTAACCTCTTTTTTCACATGTTTCAACATTAATCTTAATAGAAACACAAACGTACAGGTTATTAAAACTACTTCACGGTTGTGATTGTCTTGCGGTTTGACCTTTTTAATTTATTTGTTGCAACTTCCTTTCTTTATCTACGTGTCAACATAATTTTAGTTTAAACCAAATGTTACATATTTTTCGTCACGTCGACACCACACCTCATTTAAACAATTCACGGTCTTATTTTTAACAATTCTTGTGTCCCCTAAGCATAAATTTTACTCGTGGTTTTGTTTTATACACTCAGTTTTACATATTTACTCGTGGTTTTGCCACACAACTTTTGTATATAGTTTTCAAGTTTTATAGATTGACCACAAAGCTTTGTACTTTGAAGCTTGGCTGCAAACTTTATAAAAACTATTTTCAAAATTGTAACACAAAACTTTTGAAGTTTGACTTAGCTACACGCCTATCTACTCCAGGTTACGTATCTCGGTTAATTTTATGGTTCATAAATCATTATTCTTTTGCTTTTCACACGCCTAAGCATTTTCAATGGAGTTTAGTCCTGGGTTTTATAGTGGGTACACCTAAGAGACTTGTTTATCAAGTCGTGTGTTTTTAGCAGTCTTGTAGAACTCGCTAGGCGCTAGTCGACCGGTAGAGTACCGATTAGGGATTAATGGGGATTAATCAGGATTAATCGGATTGGATTTTTATACATATATTTTCAAATTTATACATATATAATAGTAATTTTATAAGTTATATGTATAAATTTACAACTTTATAGGCCAAATATACTAGTGAACATGGAGGGGGCGTCAAATATTAAAATACCTAACCTTAAATAACCCTAATCACCTCCATCGTTCACCAGATCCCGTTTTTTCCTCCTAATTCTTTCTTTCATCGTACGGAACCATCATTTTGACCTAATTTTGAGTTTTTTGGTCCGATGTCACACCCCGACTTTTCCCACATCGGTTGTGACGTTTGGTAACTTCGCCACGCAGCGGAAAGATGCATCTAAGACCTTTTGTTTCCTGAACGCCAATTCTAACCCTCTAGGATCCCCGATCCCAAGACGTCGCCCACTCCAACCATGTCGTTACCAAAGTTTAAACCTGAAAGGCTACTTAAAAAGTCAACATAAAGTTGCTGAGTTCATAAGTTTTACAAAAACGTTTCCATAAGTTTGAAAAGATCATTCCCGTTAATACTATGTTATAAGAACGCTAGCTAGATGTTAAGTATCGTTACTACTACGAGTGAGAAACCATTACTGACATGTTACCAATATGAATGCCCAGAATGTTGGGTTACCGTCATCCTCGGCAAACCCGAATGTTAGAGACAATATGCACACGCCCGACTCCCAGCCGTCGGGTGGGGTTAGTCAGGCCCAATAGATCTATCCACATTTCCGCCATTATGTATCCCCACATATTCATAGTTTCCCCCTGGGACTTCCAGATGAAACGCCCGTATAGTAAACAACAATAACCATAGTATAACATGACCTTTAAGAAATGTAAGTATAAAGCATGTTTCTCACCCGAAGGTGAAATTAGTAAAAGTGGGGTTGTGACACTCACGCACCCATTTCCTTTCCCAAAACTTTGTTTCGCTTTAAATTCCTCAGGTTATCATAAAAGAAGCATGTCTTCTCCCCGAAAACATTTACAAAAACAGTAAAAACTGGGTCATGAACTCACCTTAATTTCCATACTAAGCTAGTAAATAAAGTCCAAAGCCTCGACCGACTTCCTCGTGCCCTAATTACCAACAAAGGACACCTTAACAGTCTATCACACATAAGCCTAGCTTATTAACCGCTTAAAAGATAGTCTATCCGACTGCCTAGACTCGTCTGTACCAACACGAGTCTCAATACGTTTCAACTCGACGAACCGATTATGATTTATCTTAATTCACGAGTTACATACAACAAAGCACCCAAGTTGCACACTTGTTACTATTTGTGTATAAACCATGTTGGACTAGTACCCCGAAACGTATAATTATCCTGAATCGTAGCTCGTCTCGTAAATCTTATAAGTATATTTACCTTGTGTAATTATATTTTAGAAAATACTCTTTAAGGAAAATACAAATTTAGTTATTAAAATCAATTAATAACATTTGTTACCTTTTTTCTCAAATATCGTTTGAAAATCATCTTTATCGTTTACAAATAGTTAGTCTTTGAAAACATTCCGATTTTGTATATAATACACTTGTCCAAAACACTTAGGGGAATTTATTTATAAAAATGGCAATTTGTTACGCTTTGATTTTATAAAAATTTGGGCAGAGTTTCCTCTGTTTTTGTACAAACCAGACAACACCCGTTGTCTACAATTTTTCCCAAAATCAACTTTCAAACACAAGTCACCAAGTCCTTTTATCCAGAATCCCGATTTACGAGACTCTATACGTTTTGACACCTATATATAATATAGTCCGAAAATATAGTCCAATGTTATTTAATCTGATGTTCAATATCATAAGTCACGTCAAGTTAACCATTTACCAAATCGTTCGATATAAAATATAGTTACCGTTTATTATTATTATTCGGTCCGTTCGCGAGTTAAAACTAGTTCGTCCGTAATATATTTATAAATATATAGCATTTACAATCTACAATAATAATGAATACGAATTCAAGTATACCGAATCGCACGCGCGTAACCTGAAGCCGCCTCGAACGCCACGTTGACCGAATCATTGACCCGAGATGTAACCCCAGCGAAAACGAACTAGAATCTGACCCGAACAACAATCATAACCCGACCTAGATCTGACTCGACTTAAACCCGTCTCGAACGAAACGTGAACCCAGATCTGGACGAACAACGTACCTGGCTCACCCTCTTGCCTTGCTCACACCCACCACCGGGCTGGACCATAACCGACCCGTCAAAACCCAAACTGTTGACCCGAGGACAAGCCACCACCAATCGGACCACCATTGAAAACCCATCAGACCTACCACTTGTTGCACCATCGACTCGTACCCGAGACCTAGCTTGACCGAACCATTTGATTGGGTCTGACCCGAGTTGTCCACACCCAAAACGAACCTGTATGACCCGTGACCCGAAACTTGATCCGAGCGACATCCAAGCTCACCCTTGAACCGATACCCGGGACCTAAACCAACCTAACTAGGACCAGATCCGAACCAATAAGCAGAACCAAAACCTAACCCGATCCGGACCACTCGACAGCCACAAACCACCATCACAGCCGTCACCACCACGAACCTCCACCATCTCCTGCCACTATAACAGAAAACCACCACCAACAGGGCTCTCAGTCGTAAACCTAACCGAGCAACCACCAAAAACCCAACCCGACACCCTGCTACAACCCATCGAGACCGAACAAATAAGCACCATCGACGGACATCGAAGCAAAACCACAACCACCATACCTGCACGTCCTACTGTAACCCTACCTTTGTCATCACCTACCTCCGATCGGTCGTTGCTGCTCACAAAATGCTCGTTTCTAGGCTCAAATTGTCACGCCGAAGCCTCAGCTTGTTTCTGGGGTTAAAACGTTCACGCCGCCACCACCGAAGATGGTGGCGGTTGGCCGACGCTGTCACAGGGAAGGAGAGAGAGGGCAGGTGCGAGTGAGAGTGAGAGTGAAAGGCGAGTTTAGAGAGAGAGTAGAGTAGAGAGAGAGAGATGGGGCTAGTGTTTATGTGTAGGAGATGAATGAGAGAAAAGGAAAGGATAAGATGAATTTATAGTTAGGGTTTCTTAGGAACGTGCACACCATGTAACAAACCCGTTTAAATGTATCGTGTCTCGGTTTTAGTTTCGGTTCAAAAGTAATAAATAAAATAAGTCGGAAATGTTCGATTTTAAAAACATAACAAAACCGTGAAATTTAAATATAATATTTGTTATCCTACGCGTGCATTCGAAACACGCGTTTAAAACACGTTATAAGGTTCGATCACGGTTTCCTTGTTAAAACGATCAGTTAACTCCCGAAACTTAATAAATATATATTATTTATAATAAATAATTACTTCAAATGATTAAAAATCACACTGGTATTGATCGGAAGTTGCCGGTTGTCACATCCGACTAGGACTAGTTTGGTCCGACTAATCGGTGATTAATCGCGACACCGATTAATTGAGTGACTAACCCAAAATTAATCAGTAAAGTGAGGACTAGCGATTAATCACCGATTAATCGCGATTTTTACAACCTTGGTTCTTAGAAATCTTTAATATCTTTTCCTTTCAAGTCTTGATTTCTTTGTAAATCATCATTTTGGTAGAAAGTGAACTTTTAAAAGAGTTATAAGCTAGATGTTAACATAAATCGTGGTATACCTAAGATAAAATTCCTCAAAGCCATAAAAGGAAGGTACATTAATACCAAACAAAAAGGAGACATTTTGGAATTCTTTTAATGGACATGAAAGTTTATGGAATTTAGTTTTAAAAAGCATAAGTGATATTAAAAGCTCAACACATTATGACACATACAAAAACATATATTATCAAATAAATTTTCTTTAAAAGACTGTAAATCATGTTCCACTCCCATGAGCCCAACCACATAGGTTGAACATGATGATCAAGGAAAATAGGTTGACGAAACCATGTATAGATGTATGATTGGTTCCCTACTCTATCTAACTACTTCTAGACCAGATATTATGTTTTCAACATGTGTTTGTGCTAGATACCAATCGGCTCCAAGAGAATCACACCTCATTGCAGTCAAAAGAATCTTCAGATATCTGAAAGGAACTCCTACTTTAGGAATCTGGTATCCTGCTTTCAGCAGTACCAGACCAACAACTTTTTCAGATAGTGACTATGCAGGGTGTAAAATGTCAAGAAAATCAACATCTGGTGGATGTCAATTTATAGGAAACTGTCTAGTGTCCTGGAAATCAAAGAAGCAAACTTCTGTGGCAACATCAACTGTTGAGGTAGAATACATTGCAGCTGCAAGCTGTACATCACAGATCCAATGGCTTCAAAATCAACTTCTTGATTATGGAATCAAAGAGACTAAGACTCCACTCCTGATAGACAGTACCTCAGCCATTAGCATAATTCAAAATCATGTTCAATTGTCAAAGATTTAATACATTGAAATCAGGTATCACTTCATCAGGGATTGCTATGAAAACGGCAAAATTGAGGTAAAATATGTGTCAACGGCTAATCAAATAGCTGATGTGTTCACAAAACCTCTTGACTCATCAACTTTTTAGAGGTTAGTATCCATGCTTGGGATGCTTAATTTTGAGTAAAATCTGTAAGTGTTTTCATTTTTCTGTACATATTTTACTTTCACTTACTTATTTTCACTTGTCTTAAAACCTCTGATAAACCAAAAGAGAGAAACTATTGATGTACAAAACATCAGAATGGGAAAATTTTCTGAAAAGATGTAACTACTGATAATAAAAATTTATCAGAAGTTACATTGGGTGTTGTAATTTGATTTCTCATCAGTTGTTAAAAACTACTGAAGATAAAATGGGAAACTACTGATGAACAATTTTTTTTCATCAGAAGTTTGGTCAATAAGGATTAATCAGACCTTTCCCGTCAGAAGGTTGACCTAAGGCGGTTATAAACTTCTGAAACCCCCTCTTTTCATACTTATCGTTTCAAAAACAAAACCTTCCCTCTCTCTGAAACCCTCTCAAACCTAAAAATACTGGTCAATTGAAATTCCATGGCTCTCGTACTCAAACAGGGACACAATCAAAGAGGCTATTTCACAAAGGATCCAACCTGGTCCCAATATGACGAAATCAAGCTATTAAACGGCGTTTACCATTGACCCACCAATCCACACTAAAACTCTCAATAAGTTCTGGGCCAACGTTGAGGTTGTCACTATTGATGGCAAGGTTATCTCCCTAAAGACAACTATCAAAGGAAGAACCATGGCAATGACAACGGAAACTCTGGGAATCAGACTAGGTCTGAATGATGCTCAAGCCCCATAACATATTTCTAATAGAAATATCCACTTAACCATGACTGAGTGTGGTTACCAAGGTACTCTCTCACATGCCACTGTTTACAAAAGATTTTTTTGATGCTCCATATAAACTTTTGTTTCACTATATTATCATGTGTTTGATTCCTAAAACTGGTTCATATGATCAGATGCCCACTACTTTACAACTAATTTTCTATTCCGTTGTGAATGAAACCTCTTTCAAGGCATCTTCATACTTTTTTAATGAGTTGGTGTTGCATCACCAAAATGATAAAAAGAAATTTTTGCTATACCCAAGGTTCCTAATGTACTGTATTATTAAGGAACTTGGTTAAGAGGTACTTGTGGGTGAAACTACAAAGTTAGACCCTTTAACCTCACAAGTATTCTCAAGGCATAACAAACCGGCATCTATGCAAGAAGATGACCAAGGGGAAAAAGAAACAGTCCCCATGGAACCCACATCTTCCAAACCCTCTTCCCAAAACACCAAAAAGCCTAATGTAACACCCCAACCGATGGCGGAAACATCGGGATGTTACGTATTGATGATTGTCAATAGCTCATGGTACCAAATGAAAGTTGAATAATATTAAACAATTTATAATTTGTCTTACAAGTAATGATTACAAAAGTTGATTAATATAAACTAGGTCTAAAGCTTTTATGGACAAAATTACAATTTTTGTCCTTTATTTTGTCCAAAATTATGGACCAAGTCCTTTAAAAAGTTTACTTTCAGTCTTTGTCCTTTATTTCAATGTTTGTTTACAACTTTTGTCCTTTACACTAACCTGGTTAGTTTTTCTCAGTTAAATCCCTCACATGCATTGCACGTGAGGGTATATTTGTAATTTTCCTTCTCCTTTTAATCAGATTAAAAAACCCCCCTCTTCGTATCCTCCCATTTAACTACTGAAACCCTCATCCCCAACCTTAACACAAAGAAATTGAAAACCCTAGATGATTGTTGAAAAACGATAATGACAGGTAATCAAAGAAAACCTCGGTACATATTTCGTCAAGTGCTTGATCAGCGTGATGTTGATGAACTTTATGGTGAGTTTAATCAGTGATTCTCACACTTAGTTTAGTTTTTTTTTATTTATTTTTTTTTTAATTTTGGGTTGTTACTTTGTAATTGTTCAAATGCAGTTGGTTCACCCCAGTTGTTTTCAATCAAGTTGCATCATGATGGGGTATTTACAAAATTTCCAGGTCGTCAATATGAAAGGGGGCTTCTGGACATTGTTGATATGATGGATATTGATCACTTTTCAGTTCATGAACTAGATGGCATCTTGGAGCAAATTGGCTATGACCCTGAAAATAAAAGGTATTACCACTATGTTATTCCTAATATGGATTTAGATTTTGGTCATAGAGCACTTGGGAGTGATTCAGATGTTTTGGAGTCAGCTAGAGAAGTTGAAGATGGAAATAAGAGAAAGAGGGACAAGAATGTTGATTCAAATGAAGCCTCATCATCTAAGAAGTCAAAGAACTCCAGCTCAAAGGGAATGGCTAAAGGTCAAACTAAGCAGTCAAAAAATGCAAAGTCAAAGACTGGAAAGTCAACTGAACAGGCTAAAGCAAAGGAAAAGTCAACTGGTAAAGCAAAGGAAAAGTCAAAGCCTGCAACTTGTGGAAAGTGCAAAGGCCAGGGTCATAACAAGAGGACATGCACCAAATAGCTTGGACATGTTGGCTTATTAGTCTTTTGATGTTTTGTTAGTCTTAAACTTGGTTGACTTATTAGTCTTTTGATGTGTGTAAGGATAATATGGTATGGTTCTGATGTATTTTGATGTGTCATGCTTGTTAAAGCATTAAACACTATGTTTTTAAACTACTTTGACTTGAATGGATAATATGTTCTAGTTAATATGGTATGCAATGAGCAGTTTCTGGTATGCAATGTTCTGGTTCATGTGTCATGCTTGTTAAAGCATTAAACAATATGTTGTTAATATGGTATCCATATTGACCCATCTTGACCCAGTTCCATATTTACCCCCCATTGATAAATAACACACTGCATAGATCACCCATCTTGACCCAGTTCCATATTGACCCATTTACCACACAATTGATAAATAACACACTGCATATATCATCCATCTTGACCCATTTCCATATATCATCCATTTTGACCCATTTCCATATTGACCCTTTACCACACATTGATAAATATCAGTATTACAAACCACACATACCAACCAAAATATTAACTTCATTTCATTATCCCTTACAAAGAGATTACATTATCCCAGTTCTTACAAAGTGATTACATAGTACTAAGGAATTAGGAAAATTTAAGAACTAAGGATTTTGTTAGCTAATAATCATTCATTACATCTTCATTACTAAAACAACGATAAAAAACCCAACCCAACTAGCCATCAACAGCTTCTTCAGAACCTTAGCAGTCAATCGACTCTTTGTTAGCTGTTCTTCCATCTCATTACGGGATCTCAGCAGACCAGGGATGACATCCATGGATCTTTCACACATTGGTGGATCAAACCAATCAATGAACCGACATCTTGATCCAACTACAGGACAAGCATAGAAACGTCGACCAGGGTTCCTTCCAGTCCACGAGGTTCACACAACAGCTACTTAACCACACCAACAAAACACCATCTTTTTCATGCCAGGAACGATTGAAATGGGGAAAGTGATTGTGAAACGATTGAAATTTTGAAACCCTAAATTGAAGTGATTGTGAAGAACGATTGAAATATTATAAGGAGGGAGGGGGGGTTTTTTAATCTGATTAAAAGGGGAAGGAAAATTACAAATATACCCTCACGTGCAATGCATGTGAGGGATTTAACTGAGAAAAACTAACCAGGTTAGTGTAAAGGACAAAAGTTGTAAGCAAACATTGAAATAAAGGACAAAGACTGAAAGTAAACTTTTTAAAGGACTTGTTCCATAATTTTGGACAAAATAAAGGACAAAAAATTGTAATTTTGTCGCTTTTATGTGTTCCAAGGCTTGTACACTTCTAATAGCAAATAACCCTGAAACATGTTAAGTTGGAAAGATGGGGGGGGGGGGTCAACTATAAATAGTTGGTGAGAATACATAGGTTTTTGAATATAATAGATAACAATAGTTTGTACAACAATCACAGTTGTATGATGATAGAGTATGAGTCCGACATGCAACAATGCGTCTTTTGTACAATCAAACCTTGTGTCGACTGAGACCTAACTCGCAAGTTAGTAAAAGTGTAACTGTTATTGATCATCCCTGAATTGATGCGGGGGGATGGGTTTGTCAGACCTATAGCGCTATAATCTAAACAGGCGGCTTGATCAATGTTAATGATTGTACTGTGTCTTTTTGTTACAGTCAAATGATAGAATGAGTAAATGATAGTGTATAAAATGTTTCAACATGTTTCACCCCAAAATGTAAAACAGAAAAAGGGGCTATGTAAACTCACCTTAGCACAAGTCTTGAATCCTTTGAAATAGTCTAAATGTGGCACAAACGATTCCAAGTATTACCCTAAGTTCAAAGCAATAAAATAAGTCTAAGTTTTCTAGTCTACAGGTATTCTAGGGTTCCTAATTTGGGGATTGATGATTGTTTAAGGGTTAATTTAGATAAATTGTTAATGAACTAATAAATAGAAGAAATTAGAAAAATGAATAAATAAAAAGACTTTTGTAAAATCGATTAAGGGTGGTTGTATTTTAATGTTGTAAATGTGAAAATAATTTTTATAAAATTATTTTCTTAATGAATTATTGAATATATGGTATATTAATATTTATTTGAAAAAATAAAGTATTAATGACTAAAAATATTAAAGTTTGTAAAGTTTCAAATTAAAATTTATATTTCTGTTCTAATTGAACAAAAATAATTTATATAAAATTTTGGTATAAAAATATTGAAAAATGAACTTATTCTGAATTATTTATGGTTAAAATAGTAAAAATTGATTAAAAATATTAAATAAATGTTTTTCTGAAATAAAAATATATTTCCGACTATTTACTGTTTCAAAAGTTTAAAATAATTTTTGTGGAATTTTATAAAATTGTTTAGATGTTTTTATAGAATTTTAAAATTTTAATTGAATAAACTTGTAATATTTATAATATATATTAAATAAATGATTTTTGAAAAACTAAAAGTTGTACAATAAACTTCATCATTAGGATAATCTAAAATAATTTTTTATAGAATTTATAAACCACTTTTAGTATTTAAAAACTATTTTAAAAGATTATTAGGTTAAATATATAGGTAAAGGGTTTAAAAAAAGACTTGTTGTTGCCAAGGATCGAACCCGGGTAAGGGGCTGGATCTGAGTTTTAAATCACAAGTCCAGACCATCTGGTCTGGACCCTGAGAACGAATATCTTTTGGTTTTAATTATATGTATATGTCTGTTAAGGTTAAATCATAATTATCCAAAGAAATAAAAAGTTTGTGCCTGGATTTGAACCCAGACACTCGCCGGTTCATGTTTTAACACAATGTGTATCACCAGCTAACCTATAGATTAGTTGGTGATCATCTTTCAGATTGTTTAAAATACATATGATGACTGCGATGTGTCATCTTCCCCAATTCGAATCCTATGAACCCTAGCTTTATCAATCATGCGATTTACCAAACAATAACCCCAAATTGTATAGGGTTATTGTTCGTATGATGCAGGTGAATTAAACCAAAGTAAAAATTAAAACTTACAGTATGATATCGACGTAACATGATAAGTCAAACAGAAAAGTCAAACGACGAACGATTGTTGATTAAAAACGAAGAATTAACAGAAATTGAGGGTGAGAAATAGATTATCGGTGCACTTAGGTTGTGGTAGAGGGTCCAATTTATAATAAACCTACCGATTAATCGTTTTAGAAAGTTTGACCACGTTATTAAAGAAAACGCGTAATTGTTCAATTATTTGGAATGTTTTGATTGCGATTCCGGCGTGTACACTACGCATATGATCTGTCAATTCCATCCCTTCCATAATCAGATATCAAAGATGCGGAATTTCGAATTCAAATGAATGGGTCGATTGGGTGTTGACTTTTGTTTGTTGACTAGGATACTTATAGAAGTGTTGAGTTTAATATGTTCTGGATATAATACAAAATGGCAAAGTGGCTTAGTGGTTGATGTGTGTTAGTGAGCTGGGTTGGATGCGGGTTCGAGTCCCGTTTCAACCATTTTATTTTATTTTTGAAGCATATTATATATAAACTATATGTTATATATACAGTATACTAAAACAAGGTTAAAGTGTTACGAAATATTTTTAAAACATGCTAAAACGTCGAGATTCAACGATTTTTACCAAATAATTATTAGTATAAGGTGTTTAAAACATATATTGTTCAAAGCAAACATATATATTTATATATATATATATATATATATATATTTTAGTTAAAAATTTGGGGAAAACATCTGGTGTTACACCTAAGAAGCAAAAATCCAAACCCACCAACCCTAAAACAAAAGCAACTCAGGAGGTTGAGATGCCTGAGGTTGCTGATGTGCAATCTGCACATGTTAAAGGTGTGACTGAAGCTTCCTCTCAGTTACATCGATCTCCACCCTCACCCAAAAGAGCTAAACCCATTTCAATCCAGTTTCAAGGAAGAAACTTAAAAAGACGAAAACTATTGAACCTCTTCCTGAAACTACTGATCCTAAAACTACTGAACCTGAACATTCCCACACCACAGTAGAAATAGCTCAATTTCTATCTGGGCTGAAGGAAAATATCCCATCAAATAATGTCATTCCCTAATCACCATATAAAATAGGGGGACAAACTACTGAATTGGACATTGATATGGATATTATCAGCCCTATCCCAAGAGATGAGGAGGAACCAAGGTGTCTAAGCTCAAACTTAGATACTTTAGGTACATATGAAGCTGCTAATACTCTTATACCACCCGTTGGTGGATCTGAGGACAGTGGTAACATAATTAAGACCTCATATGTGGCAACTGCTGATGAAGGCCTTGTGCATGAGGCGGGAAATCCCCAGAACCAAGAAAACGGGGTTCTTGAGTCTACTAGGTTAGGCTTAGCTCATGATATAACTGATGACTACATCATTGACGATGTCATCAGGGATTCAGATGATTCCATTAATTTGGATGATGTTTCAAAATTCAAGGAATTGACGGCTAATTGTGAAGGTCCCGAATCCAATGTATCTGCACTCAAGGAGTCAGTCACAAAGGATTAGGTTAAAGACCACTTAAACCCTAATTCCCTAAAAGTGGCATCCCAAGTCTTTATTGAGAATCACCCAAAAATACCCTCTCCACAAACAAAACAACGTACCCAACCATCTTCATCTGGTGCTACAAGCATAGACATTAACCAGCTATGCAGCCCAGAAGGTCCCTTATACCAAATGGTACACCAACTCCTTTCATTTCATCTCCAAACATTAACAACTACCATTGAACTCAAGAACAGAACCCAAATAGAGATGATTAACAATGCCTTAGACCATAAACTTGGAGAATCGTCAAGGAAAATTGAAGATAATAGAAGACAACTCTAACATCTTTTTGGTGTTGCCCCTCTTGCTCCATGGTTTCCAGAGATAGATGAAGCCAAAAAGGGGGAGAAAGAGAATTGCACAAGGATGTAAAACCAAATTATTACCATTTTATTTTTTTATAAAGTATGTTAACCCCTGGCTTTATCCAAAACTAGGACCCATCCACCAGGGGTCAACATTAAAGGTCCTGGTGATAAAGATTGGGGCTTCGTCCTGAAAACAAAGGATCCCTCCACCCCAACCTTTGAATTGTCTTAACACTTACACACCAAAAGAAAATGTTTGAAATTGTTCACAAGCAAACTACCACTAATACACCACCACAAAAGATTTTAAAAAGTGGGCTCAGGCCTAGGCATCATCACCTTCATTGCCCACTGTTGCTTCCACCTCCTTTGCCACCTTCGCTACATCCACCTCAGTCTCCACAGAAGCATCCTTAGGAGCTTTAATCTGGAGAGGAACAGGCTCATAGACTACCTATTTTCCATCCAAGCTCTTAATCTTCTCCTGCCAAGCCTTGATATCCCACTCATCCTGGTTAAAGTTGGGATCCTTGGCCTTGAGGGCTATCTTCACCCTGGCTTGAAGGACAGAAACAGTAGCAGACTTGATTAAGCCCTTCCTGTAGTCCTCGAGCTCCTTCTCGTGCTCCTCATCAGTTTTGGCCTTCTCAGCTTTGACCTTATTCAGCTCAGCTTCCACCTTGGACAACTTCTCTTCATAGTGTTTCCCTTTGGCAAGGGAAATCTTCCTAGTCTCCTCCAAAGCCATGGTGGTTTCTTGGAGCTGAGCAGCTGATTCTTCCAGGGACTTCAGCATGTATTCATGACCATGAAATTATAAGACAAGAAAAGCAAGTAAGTACTCCATCCTCAATCCTGATAAAAATTACATGTGTTATCTTTAGGATGGAACTATACCTGGAGAGTGAAGTGTGAGATCCTGGCCAAAATATCCTGAGGGATGAGACCCTTAAAGGGGGAAACATCATGTCCTGAGGTAGCAATAGCGGTCTTCCTCTTCTTTGAGGATTGAGCCTTTGGCTTAGGAGGAGGACTCGTCATCCTGGAGTTGGAAGGGGAGGCAACCTTGACAATCTTGGAGACATCCTGGCTGTCAATGTCATCCAGATCAAAGAAAGCTGCTTTCTTGGCTGAGAATAACAAAGAAGGAAGTTAGTAATTATAATATGAACGTAACATCTTCAGGATGTAAAAGGTAACTTACAAGATATCTCGGTGGCTTGACTGGTGGATACACTGTCTTCTACCTCAAAGGTTCTGGCAGCTTCAGGTAAATCTCTTACTTCTTCCACTATCACAAACGTGTCGTCAAGAGGAGGAGCAAGCTTTGTAAAAGAAGCACCAGTAACATAAAATGTTTTTCAAAATAATAGTGATATCTTCAGGATATAACTATAAAAAAACATTTTTTAAGGATATTACCACTTTTTAACCATGACATAGGGATGTTATCTCCATCTGGGATGGAATCCCTTCTAACAAAGAAAAACTTTGATTTCCAAGACCTTTCGGATTTAATGACATTGTGCAAAAATGGGGTTTTTTTTGTTAATCAGTTGAAGCACAAAACGGTTTGACCCATGTGTTTTGAGTTTGTAAACATAGGACAGGTCCCCTATTTGGAGAGGAATGCCATAACTTTCAATGATTGTGTTGCATATCATCAAGATTTTCCAAACCTCAGGCATAGCCTGAGCATATGCCATCCTATTCTATCAAAGAATTCTTTGATAAAATTACGAAAAGGATATCTCAAGCCAAGATGGAAGGGAAGATAAAGAAAGCACACCCAGACCTTGGATGCAAAGTCTGACTTAGCATTCCGTTCATAAGGCCGGAATACTGCCGTCTCATGGAAGGCCCCTGATTTTTGCAGGGCTAAGATATCTTCATCTGTAAAGGTACATACCTCATTCATGGTCTCCTTTAGCAGGTTTTGCTCTATGAAGTCAATAGGGACTCCAACACAGCTAGTGGCCCGGGTGGATTTCATGCCCATGTTCGAATTTTTGATAAAAAATTAAGAGGTTTGGAAAAACAGAGGAAGAAGAGAATGTACCTTTTGAAAGGATTTGGTGTGGTTATAAAGGAATGATCAGGATGTAAATATACCAGTGAAAGGATATGTGTAACGGCCATCCCTTAATTATTTGCTAGGATGTAGCTATTGATCAGACTAACACACGTCAAATCAGGATATAAGGATAAAAAAATATTACCGTTAAAATATTAACGGTAACATATTTTGGGGACAATTGTTGGTTGTGAAATCTTCATAAAATTATTTACTTGTGTTTACTATTTGACATCTTCAGGATACTAAAGGCTATGCCAGATTCAGGATATAACTGTATATTATCCTGTGTACATCCTGAGGATAGACTGACAGATTATCTTGAATTTGTGTTAATGAAAGTAAACTTGGACGATACTAAGTCTTGTAGATCTTACCTACCGTCTCTATTAACCTACTCTTGTCAAAAGAGGAGAAATGGAAGAAGAAAACGTGTGAAAGAAGTCTCTTGATGAAGAAAAGGTCAGGACGTAACTGCCTGAAGTGAATATCAGGCGGGAATCTCGGAATTAGGTAATGTAACGTCTGTATCGACTAATTCTACTTTAAAGTTATGTAGTAGTTGAGCTGAAACAGTCAAAGAACGTCCTGAGGATGGCGAATTTCCTGAAATTCTTGTTAATTACTTGCACTATAAATAGGGGTGTTATGGACGAGTATAGGAGACTTGATTTCAGTTATTCTTTCTTTCTATAAGCTCACATACACAACACTCATTGTAATCATAACAGCTCTTCCATTTCATTTCCAAAGTTGTACTTTTAGTTTTCATTAATATAAACAACAAAGGCAGGGGCTTTGACCCCTCCCAAGGTTTTCTGCCGTTGATCATCATTGATCAAGGATTTTCCTTGTATATTGAGTGTTCTTGCATTGTTCTATTTCATTTCTATCCGAGTATTTCATTTTATCTTTGACAGGTCCATTCTGAGGATATAACTGTGTGTCTTTATCGTTTCCTTTGTTATCCTGAACATAGTTGTCAAAGCCTATTCTTTCTACATCCTAAACATGACATCATTAAGATATAACTGATTTTTTAGCATAACAAACACTTTTAGCACTCTACCTCACTATTCTAATTTGGAATACAAAATTGTTTTGTACTTGATAATTTTTTACCAAAACACTTAGGTTTCTAGCATCCTATACACACTAGTATTATGTATATCATAAAACATATTGGCACCAACATATGTAAATCATAAAACATATTAACACCACTATTTAAGAACTAAAACACAAAAAAAGAAAACAAAACAACGCCTGAGAGATTTAATAATTTAATAATAAATGAAGATATATTCATGTAATAAATATTCATATAATTCATATAATAAACTTAAACATTCAAGTGTAAAACTAACAAATAAAAGAATGTTACTTTCTATCTAATCACACTCAAGTACTCAGGAAAAGAAAGCAAACAACTTAACTTTAAACAATATGCCACTTTTTAAATTGACGGTAATAGAGTAATTTTCACCCAATATATTAGTACTACTTTGTTTTCTTCTTCACATGTTAAGATAGAGAAACAACCCTTAGCTACTTTTCAACTATTTCTTCTTCAAGAAGAACTGGCAATCATCTATCTCCACAAGAATACAAGTATCCTGCTAGAGTACAAGAAGCGTAGACGCGTGTCTACACTAAAATATCATAAAAATCACAGAATTAATTTCTAAACCTAGCTGGAGCAGCACCTAGATTCTTAGCTCTTTAGGCTTAAAATAGCGCCTCACAGCGCTTCATGTAGAATGTCGCCTCATAGCAAAAAAAAAAGAAGCATTTTGGCAACCGCCTCAGGCGCCCCACACCTCAAGCATGCCCGAGGCGCGCTTTTTTAAACCAAGGATTCACCTTGTCCGTTAGCCTGAGGATGAACTGGAGTTGAGGTGATCATCTTGATCCCCCAACTATTACAAAACTTTACTACTGGTTTGCTGATGAATTAAGACCCATTATCACAAATTATTTCTGTTGGTACACCAAACCGGTTCAGGATATTTCTCTTGATGAAGGATACCACTTCTTTATCTCAGACTTGAACGAAGGCTCCGGCTTCAATCCATTTTGAATAGTAGTCTTTCATTGCTAGCATGAACACCTTTCCACTAGGAGCGTTTGGAAGTTTTCGCACTATATCCATTCTCAATTTCATGAATGGCCATGGTGATGCGATGGCATACAATGTTTAGCTGGTTGGTGTAGGATGTTGCTATGTCTTTGGCATGAATCCCATTTCTGGGCATATAACATACCACCTTCTTCATAGTTGGCCACTAATATCTTTTTCTGAGAGTCTTCGAATATAATGCTCTTCCCACTGTATGGTTTCCACAGTCACCTTCGTGTATATCTTTGAGTACTTCCTGGGCTTCATCCTTGTTGAGGCACCGAATATATGGTATAATATAACAAATCTAGATACCTTTAACCTGAAAGTCTTGGCATATTCATTATCTGGGATACTTCCATCCTGAAGATGTTTCACGATAGGAGTCATCTAGGATGAATCACCTCGTTCTTCATCCTGACCTTGCAGATTGAAAACAGAGACATCCTCAGGATGTTGCTTGTGAATTGTGGGTTTCAAGATATGAATGATCAGGATAGTTGGTCCATCAGGTAGTTTGAGTGAGGATCCTAAATTTGCTAACACATCTGCCTCAATATTCTCTTCTCTTGGTACATGTTCAAGCATAAATATTTCGAAATAAACTGCCAAATTTTTAACTACATTAAGATATAGAGTTATTTTTTCACCTTTTACTGCATAAGATCCATTAAAATGGTTAGTCAAAACAAAGAATCAACACAAACTTGCAAAATTTTCACATTTAGGTCTCTAGCGAGTTCTAAACCAGCAATGAGGGCTTTATATCCAACTTCATTATTGATTGTTTGGAACTAACATCTAATAGGTTTTAGGGTATTATGTCCCCTTATGGCGATTCTAGTAGTATCCCTAAACTTGTGTCTCTTATGTTTGAGGCACCATCAGTATATAAAATCCATTTTTCTAAGTTTTCAGTGAGTTTTTGTACTTCTAAGTCAACTTCTTTTTGAAGGTCACTACTGAAGCCACAAAGTCTTCCAGAGCTTGGGATTTTATCACATTCATTGGCTCATACACTAAATCATAAGCACTAAGTTTTACTGATCATTTTGCCATCCTGCTAGACATTTCTGGTTTTCTAAGCAAATTTTTAATTGTATAATTAGTTTTAACATGTATGGTATGCGTTTCAAAATAATGCCTTAACTTAGTGGATGCCATAATTAAAGCTAAGATAAGTTTCTCAAGATGTGAATACCTGGTTTCAGCATCTACTAGGCTTTTACTTACATAATAGACAGGATGTTGTTCTCCCTCAAGATCTCTTACTAGCACAACACTGATTGCACTCCCAGAAACTGCTAGGTAGAAGGATAAAGGTTCACCATCCTTAGGTTTCATCAGCATTGGGAAGTTGACAAATACTTCTTTAAAGCTTGAAAAGCCTAATTGTCGTGGTTGCTTATATAAAAATATTTGAAGTTTTAATTCACACAATCTGGTTTTAAAAATGGAATCACCAAGCTAAACCACACAACAAGACAGTGTACCGATCGTAGTGTAGTAAAGTTTGTAAGACCGAGTATCAATCTGTGGACACTGATATGCATCCCTCGATACTAAACCTCCGTCGAGTCCTAATCTATATGAAAGAGCATGATTTTTAACTAGCAAGTAACTAAAACGATAAACAAGTAAACAAATAAAATAAGACAAGAAATAAACAAGTAGAATGTACGAGAGATCAGGGAGTAAACACCCACGAAAGGGGAATCAGAAATGGGGAGGATGGTTGCCTTGAATGGGATAATGTTGAAAGCTTGTGGGCAACGGATTCTAGAATGATTGCCGGGATCTACGTGAATAACCAGCTCGGGAAACACTATGGTGTCCTAGATCTCCTCTCGGTCTCACTAGAACAATACATGTAAACCTAAGCGGTTGTGTAAAGCTCACCGGGTAAAGAAATGGATCACCTCTCAGTCTCATCAAACATGCAAGTTTACACGACCAAAGATTAGATCTCATCTCGGTCTCGCTAATCACCTAACACCTAACGATATCAATGGGTGAATCTAACCTACTAGCAAATGTTTGGGAAAGTGGATAAAAGGGATATCAGGAATGAAATTCACTATCGTGCAATTTCTAAACTAATAAACCAAGAAATCCTAACAAACCCACAACTTACCTCCTCTTGGTCTCATGGTAGGTGACAAACCCAAAACGATGTCAAACATGCAATTTTTAGACCCTAAATCAACAAGTCAACCTATCAAATCATCACACGAAGCAAATGATAAAAATATGCAATTTTTAGTCTAAAAACACCAAGTAATTAAACTAAAGCACATACGGTCCAAGAATATAACACAAACATCATCCGGATAATTAATCCCAACAAAAACCAATAAAGTTTGGATTTTTATACATAAACGAGTAGCCAAATACCAAAAGAAATCAACTAAAATCAAGATTAATCCCAAGTCTAGACAACCAAATAAAATCTAGCCAACCATACTAATGAAAGAAATAAAAATAAATCTAAAAGGTTCACAAATAGAAATCATAGTGAGACCAAAAAATACGAAACCAATAAGCATCGTAGTCGTCACTCTTCACGTATATATGTATACGTATATACGTATGGAGAGTCATTTGCCCGGGTCACCTAATATAATATTACAGGTGACCCGGAGGATGCGCTAGCATGATTTTGGCCGTTCTTTTTTAAGGGTTCAAGCGGAGATTAGATTTGGGTCGTCCATCTTGGAGTGGCATTTTTGTAATTTCCTTTTTAAGGGCGTTTTGTCATTTTAAGTGGGTTACTGTAGCGTAAGCGTTAAAAAATATTATTTTAATAGGCGCCCGGGCTACACGCTAGCTTAGGCGCATGGGTGTGCATTGGCTTCCTGACATAATCATTGTGTCGGCCTCTCTGATTGGTCAGTTTGGGCTGTGACTTTTTATTTTATTTTTGAATGATTTAATTCCCATATTTCTCTCTATATTTTTATAAGGTATTTTTATTTATTTTTGAATTATTTTATTTTTCAATTATTTTATTTCGGTATTTTCCTTCGTGAGCCTCGCCTGTTGGGCCTAGGCTTTGTTGGGCCTCTTTCCTCTCGGCCTGGTTGTTATTTTTTTATTTTAGAATTTTTTTAACGGTTTAATTTTTTGACGTGATCTATTTTAACACGTAGGTCTGTTTTTAACACGTGGTGTTTTTGGGTCGGTGAAACCATATGATTAGATCCTACGGTTCGTCTTGTCCTATTTTTATTTTTAATTTTTTAAACGTTTTTTTTTATTTTTTTATTGTAAGCTTTGATTGCTATATGGAGAGAGCGTTCTCGTATCCGATTTTGGTAGACGGTCTCGTCTTGTCTTTGCTCATCACGTGTAGCATTTAGTGTCACGACTTCCTTCTCTGGTCCATTTTTTTATTGTTTCCTAAGCCTTAGGGCACGGTCTTCCTTGGTCCATTTTTTTATTGTTTCTTAAGGCTTAAGGCTTATGGCATGTCTTCCTCTGCCTGGTCATTTTTTTATTATTTCATAAGGCTTATGGCACGTCTTTACTTGTCTATTATTGTAATATTTGTTAAGCCTTATGGCTCGTGTTTCATGGCTTGTTACTGCGTGGCACGTGTCTTGAAGCTGTTGGGCCTCTATTTTTTATCCAGCCACAGTGTTTGAATAAAATTTTGTTTATTAATCCTTATGAATAAAATACAATATGTTAAGCCTTATGGCTCGTATGCCTATGGCACGTAACCCAAATTTGTACATTGTGCATTTTTTTGTTGTACATCCTATGTTGGTCTCTCTTGTCCGTTGGCTCTGTAACCGTTTTCGGTCATGGCTGGTTAGACCAGGAATATGTCTCGATAACTTGGTCTCTTTTGGCTCGGAAGTAGTCTTTTGGGTTAGCCGTGTCGTTGGCTTGGTCTGTTCTTTTTGTTTTGTCTGCTTGCAGGATGTTTTTCTCTCTGCCACTGCAGCCTCATTGTTCTTTGAGGGTGGATGCCTGTTCTTGATTTTTTGAAGCACAAGCTTTGGTCATCGTTTATCAATATCTTCAACCGTGATGTTATTGTTTTTTAAGATCATTGTATCTCTGCATCTGCTTTTCTTGAAGAAACACACTCTTATACAATCCTATCTCTTCATCGGTAACGCCGTGGACGATCTCTTGAAGACAGACTCAGTTTTTGGAAGGCTTGTTCAAGGATGATCCATCATCATCGTCGAATATCATACACCCCTGAACACGAGCCTTGGCTTCATCTTTGGGTTGTTCTTAGTTTCGGGTTTTTGCAGTGTGTAAGCAACGAAGTTGGTTTGTTCGAGTTGGTGATGCATCTTGGCTAGCGGATGGGATTACTCGTGATAGCATGGATGGCATTCGTAGTATTCAGATTTATTAACAAACTATTTTTTAAACAATTTGTACCATTGTAATTATTTTTCCGTTGCGTCATTTTGATAAAATTGTTGATTTTTAAACGGTACACTGTAGTGAGACCCGACGGTAGGGTGCCCGGGTTTGGGGCCTTACAAAACCACTGAAGGATGATCTAAGTATATGTTTATATAGTCTTTAAAAGTTCAAATTACAATCTTGAATTGCTTAAAAAATGATAAGTTTAACCGTCAAAACATTTGTAATAATTACTCACGATTTCACATATAACATATAATAAAGTTTTTTGATAAATAAATAAATAATACCGAGTGACTTTAAAAATCTAGTTTCAAGGTCATGATTATTACTTGTCAAACGAGACCCCTAAAACTATATGATGACCACTGTACAAATGAACGATCTAGATGGAAACATACAAAATACGGTAGTCATTAATGGTAGATGTACTTATTTTTACTATTATTAAACAACGAAAAAATGTTACCATAAATTTACCTATTATCATTTTTATTATTTTAATTTTTATTATTTTAATTTTTATTATTTTAATTAAACAATAAAAATTATTTAATTTTAGAAAGTCAATCTATAAATAATTCGAACTCTTTTATTGTTTCTATAACTTTAAAAAATTAAAATATATTTTATAGCAATAAAACTTCTAAAAACTATCTTCATCTATAAAATGTGTAGTTATAGTTTTTATTAATGATATATTATGTTTAAAATTAATAATATATTCATGACACAACTTTTTAAACAATGACATGAACTTTAATAATTGTAAATAATATTTTTAAGAAACTAAATTAAATATTTACGTGTAACCCACTCGAGTTGTTATAACCATTAGTTTCATACTTTGTTTACCAACTTCCATTTACTTGTCAACAGATGTTGCAAAAAAATTGTATATACCAATCAACATTATAATTTCATTACAAATAGATTCTTGATAATAAATTTTCACTACTTTAAAATTCGATAATTTATTTGTTTTTCCAATGGTTCAAAAGATATAAAATTGCAAACTTTCAATGCGGGTTCCGTTCCGTTTTATACAGCGAATAAACATCTATACTTACTATATTAGGGATTTTGGTCCCTTTTATAGAGTAAAACACAAATAATAAAATAATATTTTGAATAATATAAACTTGTTGTTACTATTATAAAAATTAACATTCAACCAATATAAAATTGAATAAACTGTTATGAATGCATCTTAATGTGGTGACTCTCCACATACAAAACCTCCATCTAATCATTACCTTTGAATTAATGTTAAGTCCTTATAAATAGAGGCTTCATGTAATTGTAATGATGCACTCAAGAATAAGATGTCTCTTTTCTATCTCTCTCTATATCTTCATCTAATCTTTATTCATAATTCTAATATTTAGGCTGTTGTTTTACAACACGTTATCAGCACGAAAGTGCTCTCTCTAAAAATCTTAATCACAGCCAACACCTTTAGATTTGCACGTGCTTCATAGATCCACTACCAAAGCTATATTGTGATATAAGTAATCATTCAACCCCTGTATCATCACCAACTCCAGTTGATTTAAGGTAACACTCTAATATTGACAATATGGTATCATCATTGATTATTGTTCTTTCATTGAGTTTTGTGATTGGGAAGATGATAAGGACGGCAAGTATTTTAAATATAATAAGGGTTGGCAAGTAACAACAATTGAGTAATGACACATGAATCCGATTTTAAGATTTCATATTTCTTTTTCTTAGAAAAATTATTGTTTCTTAATTCTATTATAATATGTTAATGGTTTTAAATAATTGTCTCGATTAATATGGTTTTTTGGATAGTTTAATGTGAGTTTTTCTTCTTTCATAAATGGTAGAATAATAAAGGTTACCAAGTGATTGAAATAAACATTTTTTTTTCTCTCAAATATATGTTAATAGTTATTCATCTAAAGACAATATAGTTGAATTTATCATCGAATACTATTTTTGCAACCACTAAATATATTTATAGCTTAAATTGATTTATTATCTTTCTTTTTGTTTAACATGATATGTGTGGACGATATTATATATGTATATCTTTCATCTATGTCGACAAGATTTGTGTAAAAATAGAGTTAAGGTTCAAGTATGAATTTCCATAGGCATGCATATATGCATGTAACTTATGATTCAAGATGCATGATATCATGTTGCCTTTCATCGTGCATGAGTTTTGTCCTTTATGGAACTACAAATTTTATTATAAAGAAAATGATCATATGTTGAGAATTTGAAAGATATATTTGTTAAAGTAAGTGATAAATATATGTATTGGAGATATACATGCGACTCATAATACATAAATTATATGTTTTCTTATAAATGATGAAAACACTTTATTTCATAAAGGTTATACCACACCTTGTTTTATTTGGTAACATGTTATAACATCATGAAGTATATGATCCAACTTTATGTATACATTGTGTTTCGTATGTTATCATTTTTTTTTAAGAAAACATTATGGTATATTATCACACAGTTATACCATTAATTATGAAAGATTCATTTATAATATGACACTTGAGTTGTCATACTCTCTAAGATTTATTATAAATTTATGGAAGCTTCTATGAATTTAGAATGATAAATCGTAATGATTCGGTCATATAACTTCTTCTCAATTAGTTTTATGTGATGAGAAGATTATTTACACAAGTTGATTAAAACAGCTTCCAGTGTCATATCTCATGTATGCTCTTGAAGTGGCAAGATTATCAAAGAACATATAAGGTTTGAAATGACCACAATATATGAAAGTTGTCGCTCTAATCCATTCCCTGAAGTGAATGCGATGACATAATGATTGGTGTAAAGGTCGTGATCATGTACATAACTCAGGAAACTGTAATGGTGCAACCATGAAAATTATGTTGTTATAATCCATTCCCTAAAGTGAATGTGACGTTATTGATCGATATAAAGATATGGTTGTACTTCATTCAAAGGAAATGTGATGATATAAAGAGTTGTATAAAAGTTGTGATCATATACATAATTAAGAAAATTGTAATGATGACACCATGAAAGTTATGTAGTTATAGTCCATTCCTTGAAGTGAATGTGATGATATAATGATCAATGTAAAGTTTATGATCATGGTAATTGAGGAAATTATTATGATGCTCAAGTAAATGAGATCAAATAAGTTAATATGTGATAATGATCATGCTCGATATAAAAGTCGTGATCATGGTGAATGAGCAAAATTGTAAAGATCATCATGTAAATAAGGTCAACATGTTAATATTGAAATTGATCACAAGAAGTTGCACATTAAGGGAGTAATCATACGAGAATAAGATATGGGAAACATGTATATAACAAGAATGTTTGAAATAGTTATACAATATTCTCTCGTATTTCTTATCGTGTATTAGACAAACACGAGTACAACTAAAGAATATATGATCGTAAACTAGAAGTTTTCGGATCATGAATTACAATAAATTGGCTTGACCGGTTAGACCATTCCGTGTCACTGATGATGTGAAAAATATTGAAGGACCAGAAGATTCTTCATGGTAATTAAACATACAATGTTTGCTCTCAAGGGGAAGATAATTATTTAGCAACTAATATGGGTGTAAATCTCTAATATGGTATGGAAATGATAAAAGGGTATGTGTATCCCAACATGATACCATTTAGTGTTCTAAAATCGATGCATCGTCTAAATGGTTATCAAATTCGCAACCTGAAGTTTGCTTGAAAGTGGCTTAGCTGATAAGATAGCAAGCACATTACTCTAGACTATCATATTAGTTTTGATAAATGTGGTGATCTTGATTCCTATTTTCTTAATGATTATTGAAATAAGTGTCAAACTACATGTGACAAATGTTGTTGCTTTTGTTAAGATGATGGCTAAACGCATATGATTAATTGTGAAGCCAATAATCATGAGAGCAAAGGTTTATATATGTATGTGGGAACATGTATTTTTACATGATGTAATATTATTCACATTAAGCCAACAAGTTATTTAACCTTTTCCCCATTATAATTGGTTTTCGGTCAGGAACCAAACACTTCCCATCTATTGTTTTGATGTGCGATATATTTTGCAATTGATCCACCACAATACACAAAAGATGGGACTTCAAAGAATGTTGAGAATATATGTTGGATAAGAATATATTGATAACCACGTACTTAGAGTCGTTAAAGGTGCGATTTGATTGATTGATTTTTATTTAACAATCAATATTTCCAACATGAGGGGGAGATAAAAAGCAGTTGAAAAAGATGAAATGAATTATCACTTGATCCTCAAATTAATAAGTGTGAACTGAAAGTACAAAGGATAATTCATTTACAAGAATAAATTGATTACCAGATGTATTCACTGACCTAAATGTAGTGACTAGCTAAGTCACATGTATCAACTGCTAGTGCTCCAATTGAATTAGTGTCCCAGAAAGGACAACCATACATTGGTGATAAGTCTATGGCATGCTTGAGGCGTGGTAGACTAGTCGGTTCCAAGAATAAAAATCCTCGAAAATGGAGCAGGTAATGAAAATGGTCGAGTCGAGGTATAGTAAAGGGTCTCTTGAAGAGACATTAGACATGATGGTTCCAAAAGAACCTCAGGTACCTGAAAGTAAAGAGATCTCAGTAAATTATATCATGTCTAGAAATATATGGAATCGAAACAAAATCGACGTCGATGATAATTTTGTATAAATATAGCGCTTGAAATAATGAAAATGATGAGGATCATGAACTAAGATTTGCCGATAAATGAAATGTGAAATGATTGGCCAATATTGAAAGACGCAAGTAAGGCAGAATTGAAATCTCTCATGAACCTAGAAGTTTTGGATAAATGGTCCATACAACTAAAAGTTATAAAATGTGTTGTATACAAATGAGCCTTTGTGCAGGATCATAATGAGAAAAGTGACATTATGAAATATAAGGCACAATTTTGGCACGAGTTTTTCGTAAAGACTCAAGAAAAATTATGAGGAGAAAATTCTCTTGTGGTGGATGCAACAATGTTGGAATCTGGTAATATAAGAGAGAATTGATATGCGTCTAATGAATATTATGATATCTTAAATATATGATAATGAATTCTACATGAAATCCATGAAGGATTTAAGTTTTCAAAATCATATAAATCAAGTTCTCGAGAACGATGTAACTGTTGTATACATATTTGGATCCAAATACATTATATATGTTGTATACATTGATAAATTTAAATATAATATGAACTCATGATAAGTTTCATGAGGCACTTTAGCGCTTAAAAGCAATCATCTTAAGGAAGTAATTCTTATGCAATAATAAGCATATGGTGATTATAAAATATGTAAGATGGTATAATACGAAATGGAAGTGAAACAGGTAACGAGTTCTTTGAATATGATATGGAAAATATGGAAAACAATATGCTTTATGCGACAAAACTCTTGAAAAGCTCATTAACGTACATGATTGGTTAACATGGAAGGAAGTCCATGACCGATTGTAAATGCAAGAGGCATTGAGACTAAAAGCTCGAGAAATATGTTATATGAAGTTAACAATTTCTAAGTACGGACTAAAATAGTCGGAGTTAAACATAGTATAATTAACAGGGTAGTTATCTCAAAGAAAAGAGATATGAATATGGTGTACTCGTTCATATGCTTATAGGATATGTTGATCGTATTATCATATGTCCTGACGAGATGATATGCAAGTTGAGCATTTGTTAACCATATTTTTGTCAAGTTACATCCAAAAGATGTTGGGACATTTTAATATCTGAAGGTCAATCTCTAAGAAAGTTGGAGATTGTTAAAACATTTGGTATAAAATGAATTATTATTATCATATTGTAAATAATGATTATCAGTGGATAGGTACCATAGTTAAGTGCAATCGATGCAATATCTCGTGCACATTATACATAATAACATATAGTTTGTTTCCAGTAAGGAGACACTGAAATGATTTAAAATCAAATATTTTGATACTCTCAAGGTATGAAAAATATGAGTTTGTATTTTACTAACTCGTAAAAAAGGATTTGGTTAGTCTTATTAATGCAGGGAATGTAACACAACACACTCGTTTATTTCATGGCACGCATATACGAGAAGGTTCACTTGAAGTCTGACATGAAGATCATACATCATTGCTTTGTTTAAAGAATTGTACATAAAGAGATCAAGACCCAATTCATTGGCTACAAAAGTTTTGAGCAACTTTCATAGAAGATCGACACAGTCATTCGAAAGACACATATTAAAATGAGGGGGAGTATTAGAAGCGGTGCACTATTTTTGCCTTCACTGAGTTTTGTCCCACCGTGTTTTCTTAATAAGGTTTTTAACGAGTCAACTCAAATGATCCAGAAGTATCAGTTGGAGTTAATACGCGCTGCACTCTTTTTCCCTTAGCTATGGTTTTTTCCCACTGGGTTTTCCTAGCAAGGTTTTTAATGAGGCAGCATCACTAAGCGTATTAAAAGAATATATTATGGTATATTATTTCATGATGTGGATAGTCAAGGGGGAGTGTTATGAATGCATCTTAATGTGGTGACTCTCCACATACAAAACCTCCATCTAGTCATTACCTTTGAATTAATGTTAAGTCCCTATAAATAGAGGCTTCATGTAATTGTAATGATGCACTCAAGAATAAGATGTCTCTTTTCTATCTCTCTCTATATCTTCATCTAATCTTTATTCATAATTCTAATATTTAGGCTGTTGTTTTACAACATAAACTAATTTTCAAAATCGTAATGATTAACTTTTGTATTCGAACCTTTGTTGAGATAAAATAAGTATCTCTTTAGCCAAGTCTACAAAATTTAAAGGTATTCTCATTTTATTCTATATACTTTTTTACAACATCTGTTGAATAGTCAACAGCTATTATCAAACAACTGTCATCTAATACAAATTTTCAATTAGAGATTACAATGCAGAACATAGGTAAATTAAGTTTAAAATTCGTAATCATTAACTTTGGACTGCGTACCTCTATTTAGATAAAATAACTATCTCTTTTAAAAATTTACATGAAGATTACGCAATGTAACTAATATTTTGAAGAAACTAAATCAGTTATTTACATATAAATCACTTGAATCCTCATACCAATAAAACTTATTTTTCTGATTCAATCAGAAGTTGGTGAAATTAAATTTTATAAGAACAAAATTTTTAAATGAAGTACCCGAGATCGTAATTACTATTTACCACTTAACACTCTTAAGATTAAACTGACGTTTTGGTCATATTTTTGCTTTATCCAATTATCATATTTTGTTAACAGACGTTTAAAATAAAATATTACATCTGTTGATTTGTCAACACTTGTTATCAAACTACTTGCGTCCGTGTCACACCCCGAAATCTGCATTCGGCCGTGACCCATTGGTACCTTTACTACGCAGCGAAATGATAGATCTAAGACTTCAAAAGCTAATGAACGCCATCTAAGAGCTTACTAGGGTATCGAATTCCAATAATTCCACCAAATCCAACCGTGTCGTGCCAAATGATACCTGAGAAAAACATGCTTAAAAGTTAACATAAAGTTGGTGAGTTCACGGTTTTATATTTGTGTCTTGTAAAACTATTTTCCTTTAAATCGTGGAAAATAATATTAAAGCATTATGAGAAAGTTCAGCTTTATTACTCAAAACAAAATTGGGGAAATTCTTGTAAAAAGCCCCCATGGAATCCTCACCGGGCATTCCATAATAACTTTGGAAAATTGTTCATTTGGAATGGTTAAAAACATAAGACGTTCATTTGGATTATAAATGAAAATCCTTGCATGAGCCTATAACCAACCCCAGGCTAGTATATGCCTCACGAAGATCGCGCTCTCGCTACGATGCCAACTAGCAGCTGGTTATAGTAGCGAATAGTTGTGAGGAATTGACTGTACAGTTGAACGATGACAAGGACCCTATATCCCTTAGATATGTGTTTAAGGGCAATTCAGTCCTATGAAATGAAGCAGGACAATCCAGCCCTCTGAGATAAACAAGGACAACCCATTTGTGAGAATTCGATTTCCATTTGTTAAAATGGTTTAAGAAATGCATAAGTTATTAATTGAAATATCAACTGCTTTTGCGAAACTTGCATGCTCCCCCCCCCCCCCCCGAAAACATTTGTAAAACTGTAGAAAGTGGGGTCATGAACTCACCTGGAACCACTACTAAAGTGCTAGTAAGTAAAGCTTGAACTTGACCGACTTCCCCGTGCCCTAATTATCAACAAAGGACACCTTAAAGTATAGCGCCAATAAGCCTAGCTCCTTATCCGGCTAAAAGATAGTTTATCCAACTATCTAGACTCGTGGGTAATAACCGAGTCTTAAGTGTTTTAACTCGACGAACCGACTGTGACTTATCTTAACTACGTTTAACATACGACATAGTAACCAAGTTGCGCACTTGTTACTTATCGTGTGTAAACCATGTTCGACTAGTATCGTGAAACGTATAACTTATCCTAAACCGTAGTTTGTCTCGTAGTCCGGATACATGTGTTTGTCTTGCGTTGAGGAAATACCAATATAGTTGTTAGGACGATTTATAATATTTGTTACTTCTCTTCCCAAAGTACAAGTATTTAAAGATTTTCAAAACATTGTTTTTCATAAAATCGTTCCCAATGATTAAATTTATGTATTTTAAATCCGAACAATAAACATTATTTACTTTTTGAAAACCTTTTAGAAATGACACATTTGACGCTCGCTAGATATTGTATATTTGCCTTGGAAATAGTGTCCGAGAATTATCGTTAGTGCTTTAAATAAAATTTTTGCGAAAATGTTCTGATTTTGTACACAACACACTTGTCAAAATATTTGGGAGAAATTATTTACAAAAATAAGTAACAATATCTCTTTTGTTGCGCTTAGGATTTTATAAAAATCCGGCAGAGTTTCCTCTGTTTTTGCACGAACCAGACAACACAGTTTGTCTACAATTTTCCCCAAATCAATGCAGAAGCACAAGGCAATAACTTATATAATCGAAAACTAAACATCGAGACAAACATTATACGTTTCGACAAATTATATAATTACTATATGTATTATATATATATAGTTATATATTGTCCAACATATTAGTCAAATATCGATAGTATAAGTCACACATTTTAGTCACTATTACCAATCATCTGAATATGCCTATCGTTTATTATTTATATTGGTTCGTTAGCAAGTTAGTCCTTTACTATTTTTATATTTTAGCAATATATATTTAATAATACGACAAAATATTCACGAGTTAGTTATACCAAAATGCTTGACCGAAGTTGCCTGAATTGACCACCGTTGACCAGATCTACCCGTGACTCAAGGTTTGACCGGATCTGACCGAACCGAAAGGGATCGGACTCGAACCTCCATGCTAGACCCGCGACTAGAACCCGTAAACCATCGAAAGTGAACCGAGTAGAACCCAATCTGTATCCGCAACGCGAACTTAACCAGATCTGACCCGAAACAAGCTAGAACTGACCCGGACTGAACCTGCATCGACCGGATCTTCAAAGAAACCCGAACCGGGCTCAAACTGACCCGACTTAGCCCGAAAGCCACCACCTACAGCCACCCGGGACCTGATCCGACTACGAACCACGACCATAATCATAACTAGACCTGACCAAATTCCGGTCTCTGCGACCCGAACTCGACCGAACTGCTGAATCATCACCTACACAGCCCAAACCCGACTAAAAACCATCGTTTCACCACCACCATGGCTCGAACGCCTGAATCGGACCCAAAACCCAGGCCCATCAGCCACCTTAGACTGACCCGACCCCTACTGACCACTGGAAACCATCCTTGACTCATCGGGTCTGGAGCACAATAACCACCATAGGCCACAAGTCCCTAACCCGACCCCTTCTGCTCCGATCCCCACTGTTTATGCCCGGTTTGGGCTTGGAAATGCAGCGCCGCCACCACCGAGGCAGGGTGGTGGTTGGCCAAGCTCTGTACAAGGACGAGGGAGAGAGACCGAGTGCGAGAGATAGAGAGAGAGAGGGTTTTATAGAGAGAGAACATTCTAGAGAGAGGGAGAGCATTCTAGAAAGAGAGTAGAGAGGGAGAGGAGATGGCTGCCAAAATGAGAAGGAGAGGAGAAGTGCAAAGCATAATTAGCTAGGGTTTGTGGGTAGGTGGGAGTATACCGCGTATCGAACTCGTTTTACGCATTGGGTCTATATACGGTTCAAAAGTAACAACTAAAACATGTCGTAAATGTTCGTAATATAAAACTTAACTAGACCGAGCAAAAATATAAGTATTTTTGACATCAGACACGCGCGTTCAACACACGCATTTAATTCGCGTTACTTAAGTCAGTCGTTGTCTTGTTTATTTAGACGATCCGTTTCCTTTCGAAACTTAACCAGAAATATTATTTATAAGAAATATTTATTCCAGGAGTCTAATAACGGTTAATGTAGATGCGTTTTGCGACTAATGATTGGATAATTAACATATGTTAGAATGCTGATTTGGGCGAAGGTAAGAAGAAGTGGGCGAAGGTAGATACTACAGGGCGAAGGTAAAGTGGAGCTTCACAGAAGAATACATTCGACCACTGTATGTGGGCGAATGTGCAGTGTTTATAAATAGAATTTGTGTTTTTGTAATGAAGAGAGAGTTATTAGTTGTGTGTGTTTTGAGGTCAGGTTCCAGGATAGATTGAGAGTGTTTGTGTGTGTTCTAGATTAACCTAAAACTCATTGTAATCAAGTTTATGCAAAAGTTAATCTATGAAAACCTTTGAAAATGACTTTGATTGTGTTTTGATTTGAGTTTATATCAGTTTGTTCAAAGCTAGGGTTTCCGCACCTGGTTTTGTAACTTGTATGATCATATAATCCTGTTTTAGTCAAAATTTTTCGCTCACAAAGTGGTATCAGAGCCAAGAGGATCATACAACAACAAATTTGATAAACTCAGAGCTGATTTGGACCTAATTTTGATCAATTCACATCTGTTTTTGCATAAAAATGGTTTTTGAGTGTTTTTGAAAGATTTAGAGTTGATTTTGTGGTTAAAATTCAAAATTCCAAGAATTAAAGTTGTTCCAAATCATCTCCGAATCAAAACCTGATTAAGATCATTCAAATCCACAAACTTTTGAAAATCAGAGATCAAAATAACCGTTTTTCAAAGTGTAACCGTTTTTCAAACTCAAAATGGGCGAACCTGGAACCTGAGTGGTCGAAAGTGAGAGTTTTTGGGCGAACCTGAGTGATTTTCGGTCGAACCTAGGTGTTTTTTAGGCGAACCTGAAAAGTTTTTGTTGAATTTTTCACCTTCGGGTCACATCTTCCACCTTCGAGTGATCGGGCGGTCGAACCTGCATCAGAAACGGTCGAACGTAGGAAATTTCGGGCGAACGTGGAAGTGTGTTAGTGTGTTTTTACATTCTGGTGAGATTTTACCTTCGGGTGTCACTGTTTGGGCGAACCTGCATCAGAAGGGTCGAATCTGAGATTAAACGGGCGAACCTAGGGATTAGTTCTTGAAAAATTTTCTTAGTGTTGAATTTTTTTTAAAAAGTTCGTGATCATGTGGAATTTTCCGACAACTCCTACTCAACCACAACAGCAAGTGATGGACCCATGGACGGTGGCAGCACAAAAGACGAGCACACAGTCTTCGCAGCCGATTAACTACATGGCTCAAAGTGCACCTCCAGCACCACAATCTGACTACTGGGGAGTAGCAGCAGCGGTGGTAAACACTCAAACTACAAATGCTATTTCCACACTGATTAATGATTTGTCTTCAGGTAGCGGGAATCGGCCACCGAAGCTTATGGAGATGCAAGAATACAATCAGTGGCAGAAAAAGTTCAAGATACATTTGGAAGGCATGGGAGTGGAGGGTGCAGAGGCATGGAATATGATTGCTAGAGGTTACACAGCACCAGTCTTGGAGAATACGGGTGAACCAGTTCCATTGGAAAGTATGGCTGAGGATGAGAAAAAGAAGTTTGCTGTGGAGAAGAAGGCGTTTTCCCAATTGACACAGGCAATCACAAATGATCTTTTGCATCAGTTTGGGACTTGCACAACATCCAAGGCGCTCCGGGAAGCACTTAAAAGGAGGCATGATGGTAATGAGAAGACTAGAGGTCTAAGGATGGAAGAATTGAGAAAGGAGTTTGAGAATTTTTCTTATATTGGCAATGAAACTTTGAAAGAATTAACTCCTAGATATAGTCATTTGTTATCTGAATTGTCTAGTTATGGTATACAGATTCCTATGACAAAGCAGGTGGATAAGTTTGCAGATGCTTTACCACCAAACTGGGATCAGCATGTAGAAGTTCTCAGGGAGAAGGATGCATACCAATTCTGGTCAATACAAGAGTTCATTGAGAAGCTGGAAAACAAAGAATTGGAAGAGAATAGGAAAGCTAGAAGATCACAGATTCCTCAGAATCCCAACTTGTATTTTGGAGGCACTCCAGTTCCAGCTGGTAACTCAAGTTCAGGAGGATTGGTGGCTCCACATGTTGCATGTATTTCCAATGTTATGGAATCACCTACCATCAACTACCATCAACAAACATCATCCTTTTTACAATCATCAAATCCACCTCCACAACAACAATACAACAATTCATACATTCCACCCTTTTCCCCAATGCAACAAGCAGCTTTCTATACTGCTAGCCAATCTCAACAACCATTGAACCAAGTTACTCAACCTAATCAACAACCGGTGGTTTTGGAGACATCTAACTTGGGAAATGTGACGGTTGAAGTTGCTCAGCAACACATTGCACTAGTCTCTGCAATGGTTTCATCTTATAATGGGTTGGTTGCTAGTCAAATTGGTAACAACAATTTAACCAATGAAGACTATGCACAGATTGACAAAGAAGAGATGGAACTGATTGATATTCAGTGGGCATTTGCGAGCATCATGAGAAGAGCAACAGAGTTTATTGAGAAAACTGGTAGAACAGATTTGGGAACTTCTCCTAACACAACCTACGGGTTTAACAAGGAGAAAGTTACTTGTTTTAACTGTGGAGGAAAGGGTCATTTTAAAAGAGAATGCACCCAGCCACCAAAACAAGGTAATAGAAACCCATTCAATGCAAGCTACCAGAATCGTCAACAACAAAACCAAAACCAAGTTTCTTACCAAAACAACAACTACCAAAACCGTCAAAACAACTTTAATAACAACCAAAACAAACAACCAAACACACCAAACCAGTCACAAAACCAATCACCTAACAATGCTAACTGAACAGTCATACCAATCACTACACCTAATGAGACACCCCAGAACACCAATCAGAATCAAGCATTGGTAACTCAACAAGATGAGAGGTTTGATTGGTCGAGTATGCAAATAGGTGTTGAAGAAATTACTACTGGTGGAAATGTGGCTTGTGTTGCTTATCAGGTTGATATTGAAGAGTCGGTGACGGTGGATGAAAAGGAAGAAACTGAGTTTGAAAGTGATGAGTCTGAGGCTGAAATGGTTGTGGAGATTGAACCTGCTGAGGTTAAAGCTGAAGAAGCTAATTCTGGAGTGGTGATTGACACTGTTTCTGACATTCCTGAGGAGTGTGAATCGGTTTATTCTGATTCAGACAGTGATTCGGAGACGGAAGCAAGCGTTACTTCTCTAGATGATGACATTGAGCAGTTGCTAGCAGAAGCGGATTTTCTGATGACAAGAAAGTCGTGCATTGCAGATGATGCTTTCACCAAGATTGACTATTCCAGATTCTTTGCTGGAAAGGAAGCTCATTTCGCATTGATGGCCATGACTGATCCGCCAAAATCTGTAAGTTCTGAGTGTAGCACTGATAATAAGAGTGATAAATATTGTGGTATATGTGATAGATTGACTGAGGAGAACAAACAACTCCGTGTTCAACGTGATAGTGCTATCATGAACAGTCAATCTACTCGCAAAGAGTTGAATGCTTTCAACAAGGTATTAGATGGCTATAAAAAGGACATTTCCGACTTGAAAAACACTTTATCATTAAAACAATTGGCAATTAACAATTACATAAATGAAACTGAAAATACCAAGTTGGAAATGGCCGCCATCAAATGCTTTGCTGAGAAAGTAAACATAAAGCTGGAAAGCTATAAGCACATTGCTTACGTGGTAGACCACATCATTGATGATCAAACCACTAATTATCGGTCTGTACCATCTCCGGTTCTTTTTGAAAACCATAATTGTCACCAAGTGACACCGGAGAGTTCGGTAAAATCAGACTCATCATCGGAAAATGAATCTAATACTTCGAGTATTGGTGATCCACATTCCGATGTGAGACCGATCTTAGGTTTGAATGATGAGGGTGTTACTGCTGAGAGTGTAGATTCAGACACTGAGAGTGATGACACTGGTTGTAATCAAACTGTTAATGCATGTGAAATTCCAAAAGAAAATCACATCATTACAAATGAACCAGTTTCACCATCTCAGATTGTGATTCCGATGGCAAATGCTCATCGTGAGAAAAAGGCTGAAAAGAATGTTGTTAAGAAAGATCTTGAAAAGAATGTGATAAATAAAGATCTTGAAAAGAGTGTTAAGAATGAACCGTGTGACAAACCTGTCAAAGTGTTCTATCGGATGGAAGGATCCGATAAGATCATTTCTGACGAGGAATTTCCAATCAAAAATGCTAACTATGCTAAAATAGAAAAGATTTGGCAAGAAAGCACCATTTGGTTCCCAAAACATGAGAGAACTAATGAAATTCCACCAGCAATTTTAAAGAAATTGTATTTGGATGTTCCTCAAGAACCAAAGGTCCATGTCACAGAGTTCATTCGACCCAAAAACAGAGCTAATGGTTTTCATGAGCCTACTTACTCGAAAGGGCCATTCCCTGAGAGTTTAAGGAAGCAACAGTATAATGATCAATACCCTGTTAGATCATTTGCTCAACCAAATGCTCCGAATGTTTTTGAAGAGTACCGTGCGTGCTTTAAATGTGGGGAACGAGGGCATTTACTTGCTCAGTGCCCATATGTAAGGCATAAAAGGCACGAGGTTGAAGTGAGGAATTCCATGAGAAAACCGATTGATCATTATGTTCCACCACATAGGCGAGTTGTTCCTCAACAACCACAACAGTTTTATAATCAAAACAATTTTTACCAAATGAGGAACAATCGTCCAATTCAATATGATCGAAGGAATCGGCTTGCTATGGAACAATCATGGAGGAAGCCTGTAGTGAACGCAACAATTGATAGGCAAAAGGTTTCACCTAAACCAATTGTCAAGTCAAGTGTTGGACCTAAGTCTGTTAAATCAGATAAGGTAACCAAGAAAGTTACATTTGCTAACAATGTTCAGAAACCGACTGAGAATCCAAAGTCTCAGATTCGCATCTTGAAAAGGTCTGAACAATCTTGGTCACCCAATGGTACTCCAGGAGCCTCAACTTCAAGGGTTAATGAGAAAAAGGAAACTGTTTTGAACAATCAGAAAAAGATTGATCAAAAAGTTGTTGAAAATATTAATGAGAATGTTTCTTTGAAAGCTGATGTTCAAAGCCCCAAGACTCAGGCTTGGGTCCCCCGAAAGAACTAAATGATTTACTTTTTGTGTGCAGGGAGCTTCAGCTGGCCCTATTAGCAGTCTTTGGATTGTTGATAGTGGAGCTTCAGGCCACATGACAGGGGATCTAGCGTTGTTGTTCGACGTGAAGAACATCAATGGAGGGTATGTCGCATTCGCGGGTAATAAAGGAGGATATATTACGATGGAGGGAAGCGTGAGCAATGGGATAGTGAGCTTCGAGCGGATATCTTATGTGAAGCAGATTGATTATAATCTGTTGAGTGTCAGTCAGATTTGTGATAAACAATTTACTGTGCATTTTGATGACAAATCCTGCTATATTCTGAAACCGGGCTTCAAAATTCCTAAAGAGTGGATAATGTTGAAGGCACCTCGCGTCAACAATCTATACATTCTTGATATGTCCAAGGCGATGACATCACAGGGGCAAATAACTTGTTTTCTATCAAAAGCGACAGAGAAAGAATCGATAATGTGGCACCGAAGAATGGGGCACATTCATCTGAGGAAAATGAACCAACTTGTGAGAAATGGACTTGTCGATGGAGTAAACGTGAAACATTTCCATCTGAATGACAAGTGTGTGAGTTGTAAGAAGGGGAAGCAACACAAACAGTCCCACAAAGTGAAGAAGGTTAACTCTGTAGAGATGCCACTTGAGCGATTGCACATGGATCTATTCGGACCAGTCAAGCGCAAAAGTCATCTTGGGGAGTTGTATTGTTTAGTCGTCACTGATGATTACTCAAGATTTTCATGGGTGATGTGTTTGCAGAATAAAAGTGACACCTTTAACAACTTAAAAGTTCTGTTCACTCGATTGGAGAATCTCTACAATGTGAAGATAAAGAGAATTCGGAGTGACAATGGGACGGAGTTCAAAAATGCCAAGATGGATGAACTTTGTGAAAGCAAAGGGATACATCATGAATATTCGGCTCCATACACCCCACAACAGAACGGTGTTGCTGAACGAAAGAATAGGACTCTAATTGAAGCGGCTAGAACAATGCTCGCTGATTCAAATCTTCCGGTAATGTTCTGGAACGAGGCGATTTATGCAGCAAACTACACACTTAATCGGGTTCTAACAGTGAAGAAGTTTGGTAAAACATCTTATGAGCTGTTACACCGACGAAAGCCGAACTTAGAGTATCTAGAACCTTTTGGGGCGCCATGCACGATGTTTAATCCAAGCGAGAAGTTTAGTCCTAAAGCTGAGGAGGGATACTTTGTTGGATATGCAACCCCGCTCAAACGGGTATACAACAAGCGAACTCGTCGAGTGGAGGATTGGGCTAACGTGGAAGTTCAACGATATACTCAAAATCTACAAGGCACGGGTCCTGATTGGATGTTTGATTACAAAGATTTCTTTGAATCATTCAATCTAGATAGCTTGGTTGAAGAAGCTGTTATCAGATTACTTTACGAGTGTGAAAACGCGGCGACTTCACCATTGGTACGTCCGATCACCGTAAACCCCCTACCAGCTTCTAATGATACCAATGCTCCTATACAAGAGGAAGAAGTGTTTCAAGAGGCTTCAACTTCATTAGAATCTTCAGAATCTGAAGATGAACATTTTGAAGAAGTCATTCTTGAACATGCAGAAGAACAGGAGGCACCACCAGTGAACCCAACCCCAACTCCAGATGTTGCTTCATCATCAAATACGGGTCATGATCTGGATGCTGTAGAGAACTTAACTGCTCAGACGGGAGTTACTGTACCTGATTATCCAGAATCTCGGATTAATCGTATTCACCCGCTGGAGCAAGTTATAGGTGATCCTGGAAGCAGTGTTATGACCAGAGGGCAGCTGAGAAGTGTTAACTCGCCAGAGAGTTTTGGTGCTTTAGCTTTATATGCCAAAATTCAACAATCTGGTAGTCAAAATGATTGGTCGTTTGCGTGTTATGTGTCGCAGGTAGAGCCAAGAACTTACAAGGACGCTTTGAAGGATGATGCCTGGGTTGAAGCTATGCAGGAGGAGTTATTACAATTCCAGAAATTGGGAGTTTGGACGCTCACAGATTTGCCGCCAGATAGGAAGAAGATCGGCACTAAATGGGTGTTTAAGTGCAAGAAGGATGATCGTGGGGTTATTGTTCGTAACAAAGCCAGATTGGTCGTGCAGGGTTTCCATCAAATCGAAGGGATTGATTATAACGAAATCTATGCACCGGTAGCACGAATTGAAGCTATTCGGATGTTCCTTGCGTTTGCTTCATACAAAACATTCAAAGTCTATCAAATGGACGTTAAAAGCGCATTTCTGTATGGGAAAGTCAAGGAAGAGGTTTATGTCGGGCAGCCACCAGGCTTTGAGGACCCAATCCACCGGGATAAGGTCTACGTGCTGAACAAAGCTCTATATGGCTTGCACCAGGCTCCGAGACAGTGGTACGAGGAGCTAAGTACATACCTCATCTCCAAAGGATTTAAGCGCGGCCTCGTCGATTGCACCCTCTTTACGAAGAAGACGGGAGATGATTTGCTTCTAGTGCAGATTTACGTTGATGATATAATATTTGGTTCAACTAACGAGCTTTTATGCAGGGAGTTCGAAACTGTCATGCAAGAAAAGTTTGAGATGAGCGCAATGGGGGAGATGCAGTTTTTCCTAGGCTTGCAGGTGGACCAAAGACCCGACGGGATCTTCATTCACCAGACGAAATACGTTTCCGACATCTTGAGCCGGTTCCAGATGGAGGACTCCAAGCCGATGGATACCCCGATTCAACCCAATCACGGGATTGGAGTGGACGCTAAGGGGGAGCTGACGGACCCATTTACATACAGAGCAATCATCGGATCTCTGATGTATTTGACGGCGTCTCGACCAGATATTATGTACGCAACGTGTCTCTGTGCTCGCTATCAATCGAAGCCGAAACAAATTCATCTGACGGCGGTCAAGCGTATCCTTAGATATCTGAAGGGTTGTCCCTCAAAAGGACTTTGGTACCCTAATGATGATGATTTTGATTTTATTGCTTTTAGTGATGCAGATTGGGGCGGCTGTGACAAAGATAGCAAATCTACTACAGCTGGTTGCCAGTTTTTAGGGAGCAGGTTAATCACCTGGCAATGCAAGAAGCAGACCTCCGTGGCGCTATCTACCTGTGAAGCCGAGTACATTGCAGCCTCGAGTTGCTGTTCGCAAGTGCTCTGGATCCAACAGCAGATGGTGGATTACGGTTTGCAGTTTCTTAAAACCCCTATACACTGTGACAACGAAGCCGCAATTGCATTAACTAAAAATACTGAAAATCATTCTAAAGCTAAACATATCCGGATCAAATATCATTTTATCCGTGATTGTTATGCTAAAGAATTGATAGATATGGTCAAAATCCATACTGACTACCAACGTGCAGATTTGTTTACTAAAGCTTTTGACAGATCCCGCTTTGAATATCTTTTAAAAGTAAACAACATTAAGGAAAAACAGGACTAATCGGCACCTCGGTTTATCGCTTTTTAGTTTTAGTTTTTAATATTTTGCTAATTGGGAATTTCTCTTTGCTAATTGGGAATTTCTCTTTACTATCGTAATCCTCAAAGAAGTTGATGCTTTCGAGGGGATTGTTTAATCCTCAAAGAAGTTGATGCTTTCGAGTGGATTGTTTCTTTCAAATTTTTGTTTTTATTGTTTTTCAGAAAAATTAAAAACCCAAAAATATATTCTTTATCTTAGGGGGAGCCATTTTATTAGAAAAACCAAAAACATTGAAAAATTCAAAAAGACCTAAAAATTAGAAAATCAAAAATGATTTCCTGGATAAACAGAGGAAATGATAGTACATCAGTGGGGATCTGTCACAGGCTAAAGAATTGTATAGTATAATGAGGCGTATGTTGACTACGTGTGATATGCTGATAGGCTTCGTAGTCTAAATATTGCGTGCATTAGTGATACAAACATAACAAACTACGCGTTCGTGGCTGAACACCTCATGGGCATATGGTCTTAGTACCGTAATTTCGTTTGATAGGATTGCCAAAATCTGAGGTTTCGGGTCGTTATGTTATGGTTATCCGGGATATTCTGATAAACTTTTGTCGTATTGATTTACGGACCTAGTTTTATCAGAATATTTGCTAAAAGAGCTTAATTGCCAAAACCGGAAGTTACCGAATTGAGGAACTTTATGTTTTTAATTGATCATAGATCATTATTACATCGTATTGATTATCTGATGCAAATCAGTGATTAATATCAGCCTCAACCTAGTGTATACGCACATGTTACTTTGCTGCATTCGTTTGCTGACCTGTACACCTCTGTGCTATATACTTTGTAACTTTTATGGATAACTCTGGCATAATCACGCGTTACGACGAAGCTTTGTGCAATTACTTGATACGGGAGTATGTCGTGTGTGTGGGCACCACATCGTGTTAGTCTAATACACCTAACTCGTATCATTTTAAAGCATTGCGTAATTGTCTGCATGTGAGCTTACGTGGACCACAATATCAGCAATTGCCGTGTCACATACTGTTTCTAATGATAATATTAAACAAATAGATCAACGCTGTGATCAGATTTCTCAGAAAACTGATATGATCCTCTTACCGGATTTCACAAAATGTTTACTGCTTTCATTTCCTTTGATGCATTTTATTTTGTTGCATTTTATTTTTATTGTCAAAAAGATACAAAATCCAAAAAGATTTTAGGTGTGTTTTGATAAAATTTCAGAAAAATCCAAAATTTTTGCATTTCTGCTTTATTTTTTTGATAACCGGGGATGCTTGATGGTCAATTTCTGAGATTTGACACCACCATCTGGGCTTTGTATCATTCAAACAGTGAAAATATGAGTTTTGGACGCTTAACAGATTGAAAAATGTTGAACGGGATTCGAATTCGTGATTTGGTAAAATTTTCAGATTTTTCCATTTCACATTCGCCCCTTAAATGGGTCGAATGTGGAAAAATCTCCACCTTCGGGCTGCTTAAACTGGGCGAATGTGGGTTGTTTATATCATTTTCACATTCGGGTAAACAGTTTTACATTCGGTCCAATTCACTTTGGGCGAATGTGGAATATACCCTCATTCGACCATCACAACGGTCGAAGGTGGCATCCCTATATAAACAGACCACACCTTCGAACCCTCATTCTACTTTTTCAAATTTTCTTTCGGTTAACATCACCTTGTTGCTTTGTTGAATTTTTCTTGTGCGTTTGATTCCCTCGTACCTACTGATCATTTTGCTACTAAAATCACAGGTAATGACGCCGGAATGAGGACAGAATCGTCGTCTATTTGAACGGACCTAGGGTTTTAAATTTTAGGGACTTCGAGTGTTTGTTTGAATTTGTTTTTGATTTACATTCACTCCACATCAGTTTTAGGGGGAGAGGTTTGATAGAATTAGGTTATTAACATTGTTTGATGTTTGATTGATCGATTGAAATAATAATAACCCTAATTCTAATTGAAAACTGATATAGATTGAATTTTAAGACCAATTGATGATTCACGAAGGTTAATCGGCCATATTAGCATACATTCTAATCAAAACCAAGTGTTAAAAACAGTTTTGAAAACTTTTCAAATTTTGGGGATAAACAGGTTCTACCTTCGGCTCTTCGAATGGGCGAAGGTGAATTCTTTTGGACGAATGTAATTATAAAACGGGCGAATGTGATTTTTATTCAAAATCATTTCACATTCGACCAAAATGTTCTACATTCGAACCATATTTTCTACATTCGACCTTGTTTAAACGGGCGAATGTGGAATCCTAAAAACTTAAAATTTTGAAACTTTGTCGATTTTGTGTTTTGACGTTTGTTTCTGATTTTAATGTGCAAATGGCTGATCAGACTGAGAACGTTGAGATTCCTGTAGAGAATGTTGTTACAGATCCTGTTCCAGAAAATGTTAAAGAAGGAGAATCGTCGTGTGGAAGCAATTGGCCGTTGGAGAAAACACATAATTGCTGTGCTTATTTGGGAGATGTAGAGAAGAATGTTGAGTTTGCTGATATCATAAAGTTTTTGAAAAGAAGCAGAGTGGTATATGCTTTGGCAACTCCAACTATTATTTACAAAGACATCATTGAAGAATTCTACAAGAATGCGAAGTATGACTTTTGGGATAATCAGACTATCATAAAGAGCAAGATACAAGGCATGGAGATGTTTATTACAGAGTCTGATATCAGAGAAGCTCTCCAGATAAAGTTTGAAGTCAGTGAAGATCCAAGAGAACTTTCATGGACCGAACAGAAGGCATGTTTTCTCAGGATGAAGTACAAAGGTGCTATTACTGATGGATCGATGCACAAAGGGAAGTTGAGTGTGCAATTCAAATATTTTGCACATGTCATCATCCATGTGTTTGGCTGTGTTAGTGGAGGATACGATGTCATGAGAAGAAGTCTGAGTTCGTTAATGGTAGCGTTGACTCTCAACAAACCATTCAACGTATCTGGGATGATCTTTGATCACATGTTAGAGATGTTAAAAGGATTAAAGATTAAGAAGTTCATGTTATATCCTAGATTCCTGATGATGATTTTTGATCACAAGTATCCTGACTTGAAAAAGGATCCTACACAGATAATCGGTCAAGATCATATGAATATTCGAACATTGGCAAGAATGAAGGGATACAAGGGTGTGCCAGACAATGAAAGGCCACCATACAGAAGATTGTTTGGAGCATTAGCCAGAGAGGATTACACTGATCCTGGAAAGAATACGGCTAGGCATCCTGGAAGTGATTCTGATAATGATGATCCCTTAGTTTATGCTGACGCTAGCACGAAGAGAAAGAGACAAGTAGTTAATCCCGGAGCCAAAGGGAAGGGTAAGGGAAAGACTGATCAGGGAAGTTCAAAGCAACAGGGAGTTAGAAAGAAAACAACTGCTAAGAAAGGTACTGGTTTGGTGGATGAAGAATCAGTGGATTCAGAAGAAACTGAGGAGGATGAACAGTGGGATTCTGATGCTGAGAATGTCAAGACCACCAAACGTAAGGCCACTATGGTTGGTGAGTCTGAATCATTAAACAGATCAATTGCTGAAGCTGAGAAAAGCAAGAAGTCTGTTGGTGCTGAAGATGAAGTTTTAGGTGTGGATATGGATGAGTTGAATGAAGGAGAGACTGTGGTAGTTAACTTGCCCAAGCCCAAGCACAAGACCATGGCTAAGAAAGCAAGTACAAAGCAGCTGAGAGATAAAGAGTTAGCCCAACTCTTGAGAGGAAAAAGAGTACCCGATGCTGGTACGTCATCAAAGCTGTCTTCACCAATCACTAAGAAACAAAAGAAATCCAAAGAGGCAGAGACATTACCAGTTGATGAATTCAATGTTGCACTGGATAATGTACTTGACATGTTTAGAAAGCCTCAAAAAGAAAAGGTAGCTGAAGTTGAGCCATTGTTGGGTTAAAATGAGACCACAGTTACCAGGTTTGAGCATGTTTAGTTGGTTGTTATAGTTGGAGGGTCTGGTATGTAATTATAGTAAAGTTGTAGTGTTGAAACCCTAGACTGCGAACTTAGGAGACGGGCTCTGCGCACTTAAGCTAAGTGTGCAGGCCCATCAGGCTTGCCTATAAATAGAACATCATGTCTGCAGCTAAGGTTAGGGTTTTGGTTATTATCTTTTGAGAGCACAAGTTAAAGGTGCGAACTTATTGTATTATCCATGGTTGTTCACTGTTGAATCTTTAATGGAATTATCTTTTTATGTTTCTTGTGTGTCGGTTCTTACAATCTTCATCTAGTTCTTTGCTTGTCTTGATTAATCAACTAAAACACCTAACAAATAGGTGTTTCTAGTTGATAACAATCTTGTGCACACTTAAGATCTAGTATTTTGGGACTACAATTTGGTATCAGAGCCTAAGTGCTCGAGATTGTATCTATCTAAAGATATGAAAACCCTCCTTGTTAGTTTTTGCTATCAAGTTTTTCAAAAATTTTAGTGTTTATCACACTTTGAGTATTTTCACTTGTTTTGCCTTAAAATCTCGTGAACAAGTGTTTCTAAGGTGTTTAAAAGGTGTTATTTTCAGTAGAAACATCATTCAAGAACTTCAGATCAACTGAAAATCTCCTGGACGTGTTTCTGATATGATTTAAATCTTCACAGCCGTGTTTGCGTACTAAATATGCGAACTTAGCTCATAAAACTGAGTACTTGTTTCTTGCTTCTGAGTACTTGCTTCAAGAGTTGAGTACTTAGCTCATAAGTTGCATTCTTGACATTTCAAGGTGTGCACTTATTACAGGTACAACTGCGCACTTGTCTAAAAGTGTGTGCACTTGTGTCTGTGTGAGCACTTAAATTTACACAAGGCTTTACAGCTTTCTCTCTCCTGGTACCACAACTAGGGTTTCTGCATACTTATCAGAAACTTCAAGTTAGGGTGCGCACTTGTGGACTGATTTATATATTACAAGGACTTTGGACTATAACTTGCTGAACTAATTAATCAAAACTCTAAAATCAATCTAAAATCAATATTAAATCATGTCTGGTAACAACTCATTCCAAGTTAACCCCATAACCAAAGCTAAACTTGAAACCGGCACTATAACACGTATTCCCAAGTTGATGGGTGTTGAAGACTATGGTACATGGAAAAACAGAATGAAAGCTTTCTATTTCGTTAACGATCACACCCAATGGAACTCAGTCCAGCTCGGACCTCACATTCCCACAAGGACCACTGATGCAGGAGAAGTGTTCAACACTGATCCCACTACATACACTAATCTCGACAAACAACTGATGCAGCGAGATCACAAAGCCTATGGTGCTCTCACCATGGCTCTGTCAAACGATGTATACAATATGTTTGAAGAATACGGATCAGCGCATGATCTGTGGTTTGCTTTGAGTGAGTATTATGAAGGAAATGCAGAGTTGAGGCAAAACAAACAGGATATGATTCAAAAGGAATACGACATGTTTGGAAGTATCCGTGGTGAGAGTCTGTCGTCACACATTGACAGGTTCATGAATCTGTTGACTAAGATGAAGAAAGCTGGTATTCCTGTAAACAACCGCAATTCCATCAAGAAACTACTCGATTCTCTCCCAAAGGAGTGGAGTGTCCAATGTATGCTGATCAAAAAGGACTACTTGGATGCTCAGTCTACTTTGGCTGATCTTATAAACACTCTGAAATCGTTTGAAACGGATATCACAAAGAGAGAAATGAATCAGACTGTCCCGAAGGTGACTCCCAGCAGTGCTATGAAGAATCTGGCTTTAATGGCCCCAATTGGTGATATGAGTTCAAGTTCGTTGCATTCTTATGTGGATTCTACGGGGATTGGTAGTTCAAGTTCTGGCAAAGCTCCAATGTACTCTGAAAAGGTGGCAAAGACACTAACTCCACAGGTTGCCAAGCTGGCTGCTGAACATGTGGAACTCTTCAACACCTTTATGAGCAGTTTTGAAGCCTTGAAGGCAGGAGAGATTAAGAATGAGATGATGTCCCCAGAGGATATGTACCAGGTCGACCCAGATGACATGGAAGAAATGGATCTCAAGTGGCAGATGGCAATGATCACTCTACGAGTTAAACGTTTTCAAGACAGAACCGGTAGAAGAGTGGGAATGGGAAAGGCTGGGTTTGACAAGTCAAAGATCAGATGTTACAACTGCAAGGTCCTCGGGCACTTCAAGTATGAATGCCCCACATTGAACCAAGCTGAAATCAAGCCTGCGAAGAGGTTGGTGGCCATAACCGATGGAAATGAAGGAAACGATAAGGAACCACAGAAGGCTTTGGTGGTTGAAGATTTCGACTGGGGAGAAGACGCAGCTGCTGCAGAAGTTGAAGTTAACAAAGCCTTGATGGGCACAATTTGCACCAAATCTTCTAACGGTGTGAATTCTGTTGAAGGGTCATCTGCTGAGGTTCTGAAGGGAGAAATGCAGAAGAATGCCGGACTGAAGAGTGTGTTAACTGATGAGAAGGTGAATGATCAGAAAAGGGAGGAGGCACTGATAGCTGAGAAGACTTCATCAGAGAAGGTCGCTGAAGAGGTGAAAAGTTCTTCCAAGAAAGCTGAGGAGAGAGACATGAATAAATTACAAAAATGGCTGATAGCTCTTATGAGATATCTATGGCATGTCGACAGCGGCGCTTCAAGACACATGACGGGACTGAAAGAACTCCTCAAGAACTATCGGTTCATTGATGGAGAGTTTGTAGCGTTCGCTGGGAATGAAAAGGGTGGAAAGATCGTTGGCATAGGAGATGTAGTCTCTGACGCACTGACACTTGAGGACGTCAACTATGTTCCAGAGCTGTGCTACAATCTGTTGAGTGTATCACAAGTCTGTGACAAAGGAATCTCAGTGTTGTTCAACGACATGGAATGCATCTTCCTGAAGCCAGGATTTAAACCACCCACTGACATGATCATGCTGAAAGCCCCCAGACAAAATAACACTTATGTGATAAACATGAGGGATGCCAAGTCTGAACAACCAATGACTTGTCTACTGTCAAAGGCATCCGAGTCAGAGTCACTGTTATGGCATAGGCGATTAGGTCATGTTAACTTTAAAAATATAAACAAACTTTCTAAACTAAATCTAGTCAGAGGTCTTCCTTCTAAGGAATTTCCTTTTTCTGAAAAATGTTTAGCATGTGCTAAAGGTAAACAACATAAGAAATCGCATAAGTCCAAAACAGTGAACTCTATCGACTCTCCACTTCAATTACTACATATGGATCTCTTTGGTCCTATCAGTGTAAAAAGCTTGGGTAAAAAGTCTTACTGTTTGGTGATTACAGATGACTTCTCTCGCTTCACATGGGTGTACTTCTTGGAATTCAAGAGTGAGGCTGCTGAGACCTTGATGCTGTTCGTTCCTTTGATCGAGAATATAATCAAATTAAAAGTAAAATCAACCCGAAGTGATCATGGAACAGAATTCAAGAACCAAAGTTTTGTGACGTTCTGCAGCGGGAAAGGAATTCATCTCCAATACAGTGCAACAAGGACTCCTCAGCAAAATGGAGTGGCTGAAAGGAAGAATCGTACACTTATTGAAGCTGCCAGAACCATGCTCATTGACTCTAAGTTACCGATCATCTTCTGGGCAGAAGCTGTAAATACCGCCTGTTATGTTCTTAACAGGGTCTTGATTGTCAAGTCTCGTGGGAAAACAGCTTATGAATTGCTTTTCAGAAGAAAACCTCTCATTGATTATTTCAGGCCGTTTGGATGTTCCTGCACTCTTCTGAACAACTTTGAGAATATCATGAAGTTTGATGCTGTTGGAGACGAATGTTTCTTTGTTGGATACTCGTCTAGTCAAAAGGCTTATCGAGTATACAACAAACGTACCAAGATGGTTCTGGAGTCCTTTTATGTTGACTGGCAAGAATCCAACTCTACTAATGTTGGAACCGGTCCTGACTGGTTCTTTGATGTGGATGTTGTGTTCAATCACTTTGTCATTCCTGAACAGCAAGCTCATGCAGATCAAGCTCCTGAAAATCAAGCTACAAGTTCATCTCCCTTTGGAAATATTCTCTACTCTTCTGATGATGAAGTTGCACCATTTACCACCCGTTTCTCTCCTCTTGTTGCTGATCCAATTGTTCCTCAGCTCAATAATGGTGATACTACTGCTGAAACCTCTAACATTCCTGAAAGCACGTCAAATGCTGAAGGAACACAATCAAATCAGCAGTCTGTAAATGAACCATCCAGCTCTTCTGCACTTGGAGATCATCTTTCGAACCTTCCTCCACAAGTGCAAGAAGAAGACAACATGGGATTCAAATCTTCTAAGAATCATCCAATTGAAAATGTCATTGGACCAATCAGTGAGGGTGTTCTTACAAGAAATCAGACAGACAAGCTCAACACCGCTCTCTCAGCATTCTTATATCAAACAGTACCTTTCAGCATTGAAGATGCAGTTAGAGACGCAAGCTGGGTAGAGGCCATGCAGGAAGAGCTATTTCAGTTCAGAAAACTCAAAGTGTGGGAGCTCGTAGATCTGCCTGAGGGAAAATATCCTATTGGGACGAGATGGGTTTTTCGCAACAAAATGGATGAACGTGGCGTGGTAATCAAGAACAAAGCTCGTCTGGTTGTTCAAGGATTTCGTCAACAGGAGGGGATTGATTATGAGGAAGTCTTCGCTCCAGTCGCTCGACTTGAAGCCATACGCATCTTCTTGGCATATGCTTCATATCGAAATTTTAAAGTTTTTCAAATGGACGTGAAGAGCGCTTTCCTATATGGGAAGATCAAAGAAGAAGTCTATGTGTGCCAACCGCCAGGATTCGAAGACCCTCATCATCCAAACAGATACTACAAGCTGGACAAGGCTCTCTACGGTCTCCATCAAGCTCCTAGAGCTTGGTATGAGACCTTGTCTTCATATCTGTTACAAAATGGATACACGAGAGGGAAGATCGACATGACCCTGTTCACCAAAGAAGTCAACAAACATTCTATCCTTGTTCAGATATATGTTGATGATATTATCTTTGGTCCAACTGACGAAAATTTGTGCAGGGAATTTGAAAGCATTATGAAGTCTCAATTTGAAATGAGCATGATGGGAGAACTATCATTTTTCTTAGGTCTCGAAGTCCAACAGAAAGAAGACGGTATTCTCATTCATCAAGCAAAATACACAAGAGACATTCTGGCAAAGTACAACCTGTCAGATTGCAAACCGTCCAACACTCCTTTTGCAGCTCAAACAACGCTTGTACCAGATCTTGAAGGTCCTTCTGTGAACCCGCACACTTACCGTTCTATGATTGGATCCTTGATGTATCTCACAGCCAGCAGACCGGACATCATGTGGGCAGTTGGATGCTGTGCTCGCTTTCAGTCAAATCCAAAGCAATCTCATGAAACTGCAGTAAAAAGAATCTTCCGCTACCTCAAAGGAACACCAAAACTTGGTTTATGGTATCCTAAGAGTGACACTTTTGACTTAATTGCATACTCTGATAGTGATCATGCAGGTTGCAGGATTGACCGAAAGTCCGTCTCTGGTGGCTGTCAATTTCTGGGAAACAGGCTCGTGTCATGGCAGAGCAAGAAGCAGACCACTGTGTCTATATCCACCGCTCAAGCTGAGTACACAGCCGCATCCAGTTGTTGCTGTCAAGTGTTGTGGATTCAAAATCAGCTGTTGGATTACGGTTTGAATATCATGAGAACCCCTATCTACATTGATAATGATGCTTGTCGTGACATCGTGAAGAATCCAATTGATCATTCGAAAACTAAACATATTGAAATTCGGATTCATTCAATTCGCGATGCGCACGACAAAGGGTACATACAGGTGTTGCCTATAGATACTGCTGATCAAAAGGCAGATATCTTTACAAAAGCTTTCGACAAAACTCGTTTTCGTCAGTTGGTAACTTGGTTAGAGATGATCAACTTTGAATGATTTAAAAAAAAAAAAAAAAACCTTGTAAATAAACTATAGAAAAATCTTATGTTTAAAATAAAATAAAGATTTTTGGGGGAGAAATAAACCGGTAGATCCCTAAAATTGCAAGTTTTAAAAACTTTTTCAAAACAATCAAGAAATGATAGGAACTAATCATATTTGTCAGCATGTGAATAGGACCCAGAGGACGTTGTGGCTTCAAGCAACGACATGTCGGTAGATTCAGCTTGGAATCGAGTAAACTGCTATAGATGACAAACTAAAAGGTCTACACGAGATGCTGGATTCCCACTGTGTTTTAGGTTTGCACAAGCTGAGTCCGGTCATACACAGGTTGAGAGATCAAAAGACACAGAAAATTTTGTGCATAAGCAACCAAAAGACACCTAAGAGTGCAAGCTACCAAAGCGGGGCTATTAAATCAAAATGAGCAACAAAAGACACGCAATGTTAGTGACGTGCAAACATATAGATAGCTCAAAAAGCAATCAGATGATCATCTTCTCTCCTTATGGGAACATAGACCTGAAGCTCTCATCATCTGATTGACATAATGATCATCTTCTCTGCTTATGGAAACATAGACCTGAAGCTCTCATCATTATATCTCAATAAACCTTGAGGATTGGTAGGCTTACACCTGGCACAAGTGGGGTCCATTAACTTGTCGTCAATATTACCAAAACATGATAAAGATCATCACATAAAGTATGTTGAAAGACGAGAGGCATGGATTTAAGTGGACAATTATACCGACAGTTTTTCTTGAGCTGCAGCTATCCAACGGAAAGTTGAAATGTGGCCTGACAGGTATGACTGGTATGATCTTGATGCAAAAGGTGAGAAACGGTTGATCTCTAAACCCAGATCTTTGGTTTAAAGGCTATTTTCTTGTTGTTGGGCCTGCGAACTTACAAACCTATTTCCCTAAAGTTATTGGGCCTGCGTATTTGATTGGGCTTTTGGGCTTTGCGAACTTAAGTTAAGTACGCGGCCCAAACTCTTTCACCTATAAATACTGTAGTAAAATATCAGTTTTAACTTTTTATCCTAAAATTCACAAACCCTAAATTTTTACCACACAACCATCAGCCACCGTGTTCTTCGTAGCCACCACCAAACCACCGCTGTACCACCATCATCAATCCATCTCCTCTACTTCTTTCTGTTTATTTGTGTTGATTATAAGGTAGATTATTGATGTTAACAAGATACTCGTTGTATTAACAGGTTTCTTGCTTGAAATCAGTGGAATCGTTTGAAGATTTAGGGATTTGATGAACTGCGCACTTAAAATTTTGAATAACCGCGTACTTGTTTCATATGAATGCGCACTTGCATCATATGATTCAAGCCTCAGAAACCCTAAATGACTGCGTACCATGAGTGTGAACTTAAAATCTTAAACGAAAGTTTAAGTGTCTGCGTACTAGACTAGTACGCAGACCTGATGATTCCCCCAAGCCGTTACCATGCCCGAGTCAATTGACTGCGCACTTGATTTTCTCGTGTTCAAAAAGGCCAACTGACTGCGTACCAAGCAACAAGTACTCAGTCAAGGCTGAGCACTTAGATGCACACCAGACTCGGGCTGCGCACTTGAGGAATGTGTGGACTTATTGTTGGACCAAAAACTATGACCATTGACTTGACTATTCATGATATTTAACCGGACTGCGTACCCTGACTTATTTATCCGTAAACCATAACTGGACCCAAATGACTATTAAAATGAAAGACGAAACATATCATATACACTAGAAAATCTAATCCATAAAATGAATCACACACGTGAAACCAACTTAAAATTAAACCTAGTCTACGTACGTCGTCCGTCAAAGTAAATGAAGATGTCCGTCATTAGTCAATTCAAAATCCAAAGTTCTAACTTACTTTTCGTGCATGTGTCCCACACAGATGGCTCTTGAATGGGATCCAAGAGGAATGCACAACCAACCGATGAGTCTTGAGACTGATGATACAAAGTTTCGAGACGTTGTCGCTTGGATCAGAAGAAGCAGAATTGGATGTGCTGTAGAGCAGAACGTTCAAGTCTACAGCTCGCACATTGAAGATTTCTGGCGATCTGCTAAAGTAGAGGTCGTGGCACGCGTCAAGAGGATTAAAGCTACAGTGAGGAACAAGGCAGTGGTCATTACAGAAGATACAGTACGAAGTGTTCTGAGATTTCAAGATCGGCAAGCAACTGTTAGATCTCTACCAAAAGCTGAAATTCATCAAGAGTTCAAGAATTTTGGATACAAAGGAGATTTTGACACAAGGGGTGATATCAAGAAGAGCCAGCTAACCAGAGATTGGAAGCTTATTTGTCACGTATTTCTTATGTCTCTGTGTCACAGAAAAGGTGGCTACAATGCACTCAGTCCTGACTGGGCAACTGCTATGATTAAAGTCTGCAAGAATGAACCATTCAATCTGTCTGGATTGGTGTTTGACTGTATGGTGAAGAATGCTGAAGCTGAAAAGAAAAAGTGGACGATGTATCCCAGATTCGTTCAGATGATGATCAACTCACAACATGAGGATCTGCCCCTTGGTGATAAATACAATTTCGCCAAAGGTGCACGATTCTTCACTGAGTGCAACACAGCTGACTGGGAACCCCTGCTTGAAAACATGTATGCTGCACAACGTTATCCCGTTATAATGAAGCTGTACAATGAGATCAAGAGAAGAAAACAAGCTGCTGCTAAAGCTCGACAACCAACTACAACCGAAACCGAATCTTCTGAACCTGCTCCTTCTGAACCTGCTACTACTGTACCACAGCCAACTGCAGAAGAAGTTGCCAGAGAAAGAACTGTTGGAAAGAGGGTGGCATCTGATCCTGTTCCTCAAAGGCCAACTAAAAGAAACAGGCCTACAGGTTTATTGCAGCAAGGGAGAGAATCACTGACTCCTGAGGAACTTGAGATGGCTGAAGCTGCCAGAAAAAGTGCTGAACTAGCAAAGGCAGAGAGAAAGAGAAGGAGAGAACAGTTGCCTGAGTCTGAAAGGCCACGGGTTATGACAGAAGAGGATCTGGAGAATGAAGAGATTTTGGATTCCATGTTTGGTGTGGAGGGTCAACCAGGGCCTTCCACTGACAGGCCAGGGCCCTCCACTGCCAAGCCTGGGCCTTCCACTGAAAGACCTCCTATTCCCAAACCTCCAGTGAAGAAACAGTCTGTACCATCCTCATCTGTTCCTGGTGCACAGCGTCGAAAACCCGTGCTTCAAGAATTATATGAGACACTGTCTAAGGAAGTGGGAAAGAATGCAGCAAAGGAAATTTGCACGTTGAAGAACCAGATCTACAACAATCAGGAATTGAGAAAGAAGCTGAAGAAATTGAAGCACAAGAATAAAAATCTTGAAAAGGTAGTTAAGGATCAGCGTTATCTGATCAAGTTTCAGACAGAGGTACAAATGAAGATGTTTGATATGCTTCAAGATTTAAAGAATCAGGGTACAGATGCTCCAAGAATGACTTTTGATGAAGCGTTTGATTTTGGGAAATTCATGGAAGAAGAGAAAGAGAAGGAAAGAAAGGAGGAAGAAAGTGATGTTGACGAGATTAGTGAGGATGAGATGCCGGAGACGTTTGTAGAGATGCGTGCGGGAGAAAACACGGTTTATGAGATGGATGATGGGTACAGATTGGACCCTGAGAGATCAAGCTGGTTTCCAAGAAGACCAATCACCATTCCTGCTTTGCACCAGAACATCCACCACACTCGTGCATCTCACCAAGAAAGAATCATCTGTTGGGGTTATGATGGGTTTAAAAGATTGTTCTTTGTGAAACGAAGAGGAGGTGTTATACAGTACTTCAAGGGTAGACCGAATCTGAAGACTCTTCCAAGATGGGATATTAGGGAGATGTGTAGAACACCTTTTCTCAACCGCTCTCAGGACTCCACAGCTGACATGGTTTCTGTATTTATAGAAAACGAGTGCGCATCTGACTTCAAGAACTGGAAACCACAGAAGCCGAGAAGAAGAATGTCCAAGAAAAGAATAGATCCAACCACCGGACGGGGAATGATAACCTACGTGATAGACCCTCCCCAGGTCGTCACTAGGGTTCCCATCCGTCCAGAGCTTCCTGTGATTCTAACAGAGTTCAAGAAGTGGTTTTATGATAGCTTAACTGGTGAAGCTGTCATCAAACTAAAAGATGATTCAGAGGCGTTGAGAATTCTTGACCCCGTAGACGTGTTTGCCCTCAATCCCTCTGATTTGACTACTCTTTTTGGAAACCAGATCAATGTGGGTGCTGGTAACGTGCTATTTGAAGAAGCTGTTCTGTTCAGAAGAGCTGTGGAAAGAGCCTTAAAACGAAAGCAAGAACTGATCGATTTAGTGGCCAGGATCAACGCAGCTGATAAAGCTAAAGATGACAGAGACAAAGCTGCTGCTGCTGCCGCTGCTGCTGCGAAGATATCAGAAGCTGAAGTCACTCCAGAGGTACAAACACAGACTTCTGCAGCAACAGCTGATCCTGAGATTGAGCCTACTCAAGCCCCTCCAGTCTCCTCAAGTTCAGCCCCAGAAACTCAGCCAGATCCAGCAACTGTAGATCTCGCTGAGTTATTCATCCAGGAACCACAAGCTGAAGAATCACATGCTGAAGAACCACGTATTGAAGAACCAACTGTTGAAGAAAGCATAGTTCAAGCACTCCCGGCACACCAAGCAAGAGAAGAGGGGGAGTCAAGTGATGTGGAGATAGACTGAGTTTGTAGAGCTGGTAGCTGTGGTCTAGGGGGAGTATTGTTGGGTTAAAATGAGACCACAGTTACCAGGTTTGAGCATGTTTAGTTGGTTGTTATAGTTGGAGGGTCTGGTATGTAATTATAGTAAAGTTGTAGTGTTGAAACCCTAGACTGCGAACTTAGGAGACGGGCTCTGCGCACTTAAGCTAAGTGCGCAGGCCCATCAGGCTTGCCTATAAATAGAACATCATGTCTGCAGCTAAGGTTAGGGTTTTGGTTATTATCTTTTGAGAGCACAAGTTAAAGGTGCGAACTTATTGTAATATCCATGGTTGTTCACTGTTGAATCTTTAATGGAATTATCTTTTTATGTTTCTTGTGTGTCGGTTCTTACAATCTTCATCTAGTTCTTTGCTTGTCTTGATTAATCAACTAAAACACCTAACCTTAGCTGCAGACATGATGTTCTATTTATAGGCAAGCCTGATGGGCCTGCGCACTTAGCTTAAGTGCGCAGAGCCCGTCTCCTAAGTTCGCAGTCTAGGGTTTCAACACTACAACTTTACTATAATTACATACCAGACCCTCCAACTATAACAACCAACTAAACATGCTCAAACCTGGTAACTGTGGTCTCATTTTAACCCAACATGTTTACAGATTATCAATGCATGGAATTACACTAGCTCACTCCATATTTTCTTGGGCGCAAGAAATATTTTTCCTATCCAAATAGTAGGTGAGTTAGCTATTTATTTATTTCTACATAGAAGGGTATAAATGCGCGTAGTGTCTAAGCATAACTCACTAGTTACCGTCAAGTCATCTCTTTGGATAGCGAGTATTTATTCACATAGAGTTTAGTCGGGTCATCGTTTCTTAGTTGTGAGGAGCAATTTACTTGATTATATATTGTGTGTATTTATATATGGTATATATAGAATATAAGTATGTTTAAGAAATAATACGCATCATCAACGGTGACCCAAGCTTAGACGTATCGAACGTGCACACGTGACAAGTTAGTTGGCTAAGCTGATGGCCTCGGAATACAGATGGATTTCCCTAGCATCTGCGGTTTTGCATTCTTGAGTCCAAGACATGCTTCCATCATCAAGGTCGACTAGGGTCCGAAACGTCTTTATGAGGCACCTCGTCTTGCTGAAGATACAGCGCAAGCTGTGGTATGGTCAAGAGTGGCATCGTGAAAGGTGGCGCGCATGACTAACATTATATATGTGATGAGTACGTTCTGTCATGGTGAATTTGCAGGCACATGAAAGTTCCAAGAAAATCTATCATGATGGTATATATAGTCATAAAGATTATTTAATTTTGCTCTTACGGACGTGATTGCCAATTCTCCCCTATTCTGTTCATTCGTGACTCGGTTTTTCTTAAACTAGGCCAAGGTCTTGATGATCATGTTTCTTGACTTTCTAAGGTTCATGTTTTAGATCCTAGTTACATCTTCCAAGTACGTTCTTACACCTCTCATACCGTGTTTGTGGCCTTCATCATACTATTCTAAAAGAACTTCGTTTTTATTGATTATTCCTCTCTTCATAGAATCGGACATGCATTTTGTACCCGTGTCATCTGTCGCATGTTTGAATTCTTTTAACTTGTGAAAGTCCATTGTAGGGGCTCACATCGAACGATGGTTTCCTTAATAATTTGATTATCATTACGTTGCTCGTAATGCTTGTATTCTAGCCTAGATGCGTCAGGCCCTTGTGGGCAATCTACCTTTTGACACCTTATCGATGAACTTCTTTGAATCAACTCTTTAGACAAATCAAATCGTGTAACTTGCTACAACACCTTGTGGTAAATACTCTATTGACTTGTAATGATGTGCGACTTTTGTTGGCATGCTTCTTTCTACATCGACCTATTTGTTATTATCTCAAATCCAAACACACCTTGTGGTGAATACTCTATTGACTTGTAATGATGTGCGACTATTGTTCGCATGATTCTTTCTACATCAACCTATTTGTTATTGTCTCAAATCCAAACATACCTTGTGTTGTGTAATGGAAAAGTTGGTGCACCAGTTTCTTCGTTTGAGGTGTGCCTACACTTTCTATTGACAAAGTTGCTGATAGCATGTTTGGGCATTTGGAATGCCATCCTCGCGTGCTAGTTCATTTTGGAATTCATTTGATTGATCGCGTTGATTTTTGCTAACTAGGCAAACTATTGTAGCTTTCCTACCCACCATATCGGCCAAGAATATTGTTTCGTTTTTGACATCCATTTGGAACTAATCAGGAATTTGAACACTTTCTTTCTTTTCAAGTGTTGGAATACTAAATCGTTCGTTCTTGTAACATGCCTCCTTGGGGAGTCGTGTCGTTTCTATTGCTAAGCGTTTATTGAATGTACGTGTATCATAGACGACTATTGGTAGTCCCTGATTTGCCACAAACAATCCACCCAAACTTTTTTTCCTCTAGAAAATTGAGCGATTAATCCTAACAATCAAAACTGTTGTCCACACTTTTGCAATTCGTGTGAAAATGTATGGTTTTCTTGAGACTCTCCTGGATTAGACATTCGAGGTTGCCATCAAATGTCATTCGTATCGATTGATTCTGGAAAATTATCTTGTACCATTTGTATTTGCAAATACCTTGACTCATTGATTCTTGTCAAGCTCCTATTGGGACTTTGAATATATCTTAGCTCAAATTTTGAGGACGAATTTTCTTTAACAGGGGGAGAATGTGACAACCGGCAAATTCGGGTCAATGTTTAATTTGATCCTAATCACATTTCCTATGAAATTAACATGTTTTATAGTTGATTTTAAATTAACTAAGCCGTTATGAGTCCTGCGATACCTTTCTCGAAGTCCGTGGATGCCTTGAAGTTTAGAAGAAAGATTTGCGCACGTTTAACATTAACAAACTGACACTGGTAAATAGTCGTCAAACTGGACTAGCGTAGAGTTAAAATTTGTAAATACGACAAGTGTTTGCTATCTATGCTATAAGATGTGAAATCGGCACGAGAAACGACCAAAACGCCGTATTTCAGAGAACGCGGAGAAGAACTGACTTGTGATTCGGGCGCTGAAATACGTAGTTTTAACTGTGAGCGAAAAATTTTGACTAAAACAGGATTATATGATCATACAAGTTACAAAACCAGGTGCGGAAACCCTAGCTTTGAACAAACTGATATAAACTCAAATCAAAACACAATCAAAGTCATTTTCAAAGGTTTTTATAGATTAACTTTTGCATAAACTTGATTACAATGAGTTTTAGGTTAATCTAGAACACACACAAACACTCTCAATCTATCCTGGAACCTGACCTCAAAACACACACAACTAATAACTCTCTCTTCATTACAAAAACACAAATTCTATTTATAAACACTGCACATTCGCCCATCTGACCTGGTCGAATGTGGTCTTGTTCTACATTCGCCCACATACAGTGGTCGAATGTATTCTTCTGTGAAGCTCCACTTTACCTTCGCCCTGTAGTATCTACCTTCGCCCACTTCTTCTTACCTTCGCCCAAATCAGCATTCTAACATATGTTAATTATCCAATCATTAGTCGCAAAACGCATCTACAAACTCCCCCTCGACTATTGATTGGATCGTCTTCTGTCTTCGTCCATGGCTTTGTTCAACAACTTTATTCTGAGCTGTTTCTTCTGCTCTTTGGTCATTTCAGGCTCTAACCTTCTCTTCACCGGTTTCGACACATTCGCCATCTTCACCATCTTGCCAAGTTTGCCATCTAAATTGCTCCCAGCATTTATATCATATGCAAAACACACACCAACCACTTGAGTGTATTTCTTTGCCTGATCAGCGTCATTCGGCTCATGATGAATCGGATTATAAAAGAGCATGATGATGTCTTCGAAAGTACAGTTTATCAACCACATCGGATCAAATACGTGAACATGCTTGTATTTATCCTTCCCGTCTCTCAACACAATCACCGCTTCTGCCTTTCTCCAGTCATAATACCAAAAGATAAAGTCAGCACTGAAATGTTGTGGCATGGGCATCAAAGGTATTTTCCTCATCACTTCAGGTGCCTTATATATCAAAGTAACCCGCTTTAGCTTGGTTCTGGGATCAATATCCCTGTGAACTTTCCTTCGGGGATATTGTGGCTTGAATCTATTCCACTTCGTCCTACTTTCCCAAACCAGCTTGTCTGCACACCAACCGACATGTGTATTGTTAACTGAAGCACCCGACATAGGAAATCTGCATAAATCTCTAACCGCCCAGTACGGTAGAGTTAGCAAATCAATGAATCTATAAAAGTATAGAATTCCCGATTCCCATTTGGCAGCTAGACACTTCAGCCTGCCTAAATATGTCCACCCGAGAGCTCTGCCTTTGAACTTAGCATTATGGAATCTATAGAAGTTTCCTTGAGCTTCAGGCTTCGGTCGGTTCTCATCCATTTCTCTTAACTTCTTCAAATAACTCTTCAATTCATCAGATTTATTTGAAGATTCTGGCTTATCAGCTCCAAAAACTTTCTCAACAAATTCTGCACTTCTTATCTTAGCTTTCTTCTTCGCCGAAGTGTTTGGAATTTCAGTAAAGTCAGGAAATATCACATCTTCATCAGTTTGTCTGAAGTATTGTGGATATTCCTCATGCGTTATGTCTTCAATTTCCACTTCCTCAAATTCAGGAGTACTCTTATCATCAGAGTGACTTCCAATATCCTTTTCAGGAATATGTGGAATCGACTCATCTACAATGAACTCCTCAAACGTTTTCCCTACCCTCTGTGCAAGACCATCCAAAATCTCCTTTGCCACAGATGCAGGTACTTCACCTTCTTCAAGATCAGGATCGTTGTATTCCAACTCATATCTCATATCATCTGTTTGGAATATCTCAGCAAAACGACCTGTGAACTCAATCGTCCATTCTCTTCTTTCCAACATGTCTTTGTACACTTGTTTAGCATCATCAGTCAAAGATCTCACCTTTTCATTCCAGAAAATACTTTCATCTGAATCAACGTTCTCACCTTTCTTTTTCTTCGAACTTGATTCTCCAGTATTTTTCTTCTTTGAAGGTGGTCTCTTCTCAAATGTAAACTTTGATGAATCATCTCCTCCATCATTATCATCATCACTACTACTATCATCTTCTTTCTTACTTCCCGACCCTTCTGCATCATCATCATCATCATCCTTATCATCCTCATCATCACTCTTCTCCGATTCTTCATCATCCTCATCATCATCTTTTTCCTTATCCGATTCAGATGGTTCAAAATCAACGTGTTCTTCTTCTTTTTCTTTATCTTCTTCACCCTCCTTCAACTTGGGTGCAACATTGTACAAGTTATCAATCAAATCACTAAGGCGTTTGTTCTCAGCCTTTAGTTCTTTGTTGTCTTCTTTGATAGCTTTAAATCTGTTCTTGTTTCTCAAACACTTACCCTCAAGCTTTTTGTTCTTCGCTTCAAGCTTCTTAACCTTCTCGTCAATCTCATCTTGATTTGACTTTGAAGCTACCACAATCTGAAGCATCTTTTCTTCATTCTGCTTGAACTTGGCTATTTCTGCTTGCTGAGCCACTATCATCTTCATCATGTCATCCATTTTCTTGTTCACTTGTTTCATTACATCATCATCCACAGTGACTTTCTTTGACTTTGATCTGGATGGCTGTAGTCCCAAAATACTAGATCTTAAGTGTGCACAAGATTGTTATCAACTAGAAACACCTATTTGTTAGTGTGATCCCATATCTGATCCCTTCTGTATCTCAGAGGTTGATGGCTGTTTTAAAAAAATAATAATAATAATAATTAAAAAAAATATTTGTGTACAGTTATTTTTAAGTCTTCCATGTCACATTATTTGTGTCTCAAGCCATTTGAGATACGTACTTGATTACACACCACAGATGAATACGGTTTTGTCTGTAAATTGAATTTGTCTAAAGAAAATTCGGAGTTGTGTTTGTGATTGTGGTTAGGTTTCTTCGACTAGTTGCTGCAATGATGGCCGATCATCAGTTGAGCAAGATACCAAAACCAAGCACCTGTTGCCTCAAGCTTGCAGAAGATCAGTGTTAGGAATCCTCCTCCTACATCTTCAAAACCACTCAGGCTACCGAGAGTTGAAAAACTTTGTTCTTGATTGTCAAAGATGATGCATGCAAAAAGGGGGAGATTGTGAGATAAGAGTACTCAAGGAACAAAGTGACAAGAACACCTTCAGCAAAGAAAATTTGGAAAGCATCAGTCTAGGGGGAGTATTGTTAGGTATTGGATTTGAGACTGAAGCTTCCTAAATTGAAGATCACAGTATGTAGAGATTGACGGTTCTGAAAATGATACAAGAGATTGATAACTTTAGACTAAGGGGGAGATTGTTGGGTCTAAATTTGGTAGTCTAATGTTATCAACGAGTCAAAGTCAACAAGACAAAGCCACCGAGATGATGTCGACGTATAAACCAACAAGAGAAGATCGGGAGAAGAATTAATGAGAAGTTCAAGTTGGGGTCGACAAAGATGGTTCGGTTAAATAAATATATTTTGTAGCCAAAATATATTTATTAGTTTTAGCTAAAATAGATTTTATCATTAACTTGATCTCTAGGGACTTAAAGTGTAATTAGCCTAAGCATGTTTGGGCTATAAATAGATTGAGATTAGGGTTTTATTATCAACACACATTTTAGAGAGATTTGGGGGTTTTATTGTTTTTATCATTTGCAAATCAATCTAGTGGGTTTTATTGTCATATTCAAGTGTGTGTTCATCTCTATTTAATCATCAAAATCAGATTTAAGCTCTAAAACGATCCTACAAAACAAATGTGGCAACGGTTAGAATTTGTAACCCCTAGGCCTTCATACTAATAATTCAGTCTTAGAAATTTTTCGGTCCCTTAATATGACCAAACTGAGGTTAAAGCCTAGATATCTCTACCGACACAAAATTCACTAAAACCTATAGCTCTGATACCAATCTGTCACACCCAGAAATCTGCATTCAGTCGTGACCCATTGGTACCTTTACTACGTAGCGGAATGATAGATCTAAGACTTCAAAAGCTAATGAACGTCATATAAGAGCTTACTAGGGTGTCGAATTCCACCTAATCCAACCGTGCCGTGCCAAATGATACCTGAGAAAAACATGCTTAAAAGTCAACATAAAGTTGGGGAGTTCATGGTTTTATATTTGTTTCTTGTAAAACTATTTTCCTTTAAATCGTGGAAAATAATAGTAAAGCATTGTGAGAAAGTTCTGCTTTATTACTCAAAACAAAATTGGGGAAATTCTTGTAAACAGCCCCCATGGAATCCTCACTGGGCATCCCATAATAACTTTGGAAAACTGTTCGTTCGGAACGGTTAAAAACATAAGACGTTCATTTGGATTATAAATGAAAATCCTTGCATGAGCCTATAACCAACCCTGGGCTAGTATGTGCCTCACGAAGATCGCGCTCTCGCTACGATGCCAACGAGCAGCTAGTTATAGTAGCGAATAGTCATGAGCACTTGACTGTACAGTTGAATGATGACAAGGACCCTATAACCCTTAGATGTGTGTTTAAGGGCAATTCAGTCATATGAAATGAACCAGGACAATCCAGCCCTCTAAGATAAACAAGGACAACCCAGCCTTCTGAAATGAACAAGGACAACCCCATCCTTAGCGGCAACTCATGCATGTTTGCAATTCTAGTTTAATTGTATAAAACTAGTGTGTTTTGATTGTGAACTTTGCATAACTCGTTTGTGAGAATTCGATATCCATTTGTTAAAACGGTTTAAGAAATGCATAAGTTATTTATTGAAATATCAAATGCTTTTGCGAAAGTTGCATGCTCCCCCCCCCCCCCCCCCCCCCCGAAAACATTTGCAAAACTGTTAAAAGTGGGTCATGAACTAACCTGGAACCACTGCTAAAGTGCTAGCAAGTTAAGCTTGAACTTGACCGACTTCCCCGTGCCCTAATTATCAACAAAGGAAACCTTAAAGTCTAGCGCCAATAAGCCTAGCTTATTATCCGGCAAAAAGATAGTTTATCCAACTATTTAGACTAGTGGGTAATAACCCGAGTCTTAAGTGTTTTAACTCGATGAACCGACTGTGACTTATCTTTACTACGTTTAACATAAGTAGTTTATGATTTTCAAAGCATTGTTTTTCATAAAATCGTTCCCAATGATTAAATTTATGTATTTTAAATCCGAACAATAAACATTATTTACTTATTGAAAACCTTTTATAAACGACACATTTGACGCTCGCTAGATATTGCATATTTGCCTTGGAAATAGTGTCTGAGAATTATCGTTAGTGCTTTAAATAAAAGTTTTGTGAACATGTTCCGATTTTGTACACAACACACTTGTCAAAACATTTGGGAGAAATTATTTATAAAAATAAGTAACAATATCGCTTTTGTTGCGCTTAGGATTTTGTAAAAATCCGTCAGAGTTTCCTCTGCTTTTGCACGAACCAGAAAACACAAGTTGTCTACAATTTTTCCCAAATCAAGGCACAAGCACAAGGCAATAACTTATATATCCGAAAACTAAACATCGAGACAAACATTGTACGTTTCGACAAATTATATAATTACTATATTTATTTATACATATATAGTTATATATTGTCCAACATAATAGTCAAATATCGATATTATATATAAGTCACGCATTTTAGTCACTATTACCAATCGTCTGTTTATACCTATTGTTTATTATTTATATCGGTTCGTTAGCGAGTTAATCGTTTACAATTTTATATTTTAGCAATATATATATATATATGTATATATATATATATATATAATAATACGACAAAATATTCACGAGTTAGTTATACCGAAACGCTTGGCCGAAGTTGGCTGAGTTGACCGCAGTTGACCAGATCTACCCGTGACTCAAGGTTTGACCGGATCTGACCAAACCGAAAGGGATCGGACTCGAACCTCCATGCTAGACCCGTGACTAGAACCCGTAAACCACCGAAAGTGAACCGAGTAGAACCCGATCTGTAGCCGCGACGCGAACCTAACCAGATCTGACCCGAAACAAGCCAGAACTAACCCGGACTGAACCTGCATCGACCGGATCTTCAAAGAAAACCGAACCGGACTCAAACTGACCCGAGTTAGCCCGAAAGCCACCACCTACAACCACCCGAGACCTGACCCGACTGTGAACCACGGCCATAATCATAACCAAACCTGACCAGATCTGGTCTCTGTGACCCGAACTCGACCAAACTGCTAATTCATCACCTGCACAGCCCTAACCCGACTTAAAAGCATCGCTGCACCATCACCATGGCTCGAACGCCTGAACCGGACCCAAAACCTAGCCCCATCGGCCACCTTAGACTGAACCTACCCCTACTGACCACCGGAAACCATCCTTGACTCGTCGGGTCTGGAGCACGACAACCACCACAGGCCACAAGTCCCTAACCCGACCCCTTTCGCTCCGATATCCACTGTTTATGCCCGTTTTGGGCTTGGAAATGCAGCTCCGCCACCACTGAGGCAGGGTGGTGGTCAGGCGAGCTCTGTACAGGGATGAGGAAGAGAGACCGAGTGGGAGAGATAGAGAGAGAGGGGGTTTCATAGAGAGAGAAAGCATTCTAAACAGAGGGAGAGCATTCTAGAGAGAGAGTAGAGAAGGAGAGGAGATGGCTGCCAAAATGAGAAGCAGAGCAAAGGAGAGGTGCAAAGCCTAATTAGCTAGGGTTTGTGGGTAGGTGGGAGTATACCGCGTATCGAACTCGTTTTACGCATCGGGTCTATATACGGTTCAAAAGTAACAACTAAAACATGTCGTAAATGTTCGTAATATAAAACATAACTAGACCAAGCAAAAAATATAAGTATTTTTGACCTCAGACATGCGCGTTCAACACACGCGTTTAATTCGCGTTAATTAAGTCGGTCGCTGTCTCGTTTATTTAGACGATCCGATTCCTTTCGAAACTTAAGCAGAAATATTATTTATAAGAAATAATTATTCCAGGAGTCTAATAACGGTTAAAACTACGTATTTCGGTGTCCGAATCCCAAGTTCGTTCTACTCCGCGTTCTCTAAAGTACGGTGTTTTGGTCGTTTCTCATGCCAATTTGACATCTTATCGCATAGATAGCAAACACTTGCCGTATTTACATATTTTAACTCTATGCTAGTCCAGTTTGATGAATATTTACCAGTGTCAGTTCGTTAACGTTAAACGTGCGCAAATCTTTCTTCTAAACTTCAAGGGGTCCACGGACTTCGAGAAAGGCATCACATGACTCATAACGGCTTAGTTAATTTAAAATCAGCTATAAAACATGATGATTTCATCGGAAATGTGATTAGGATCAAATTAAACATTGACCTGAATTTGCTGGTTGTCACAGTCCAATAAAATTTTCAAATTACAGATAACAATGTTGGACGTAAACAAAGTAAGTTTCAAAATCGAAATCATTAACGTTGGACTTCGGGCCTCTATAGAGATGAAATAAGTATCTCCTTAAAATTTAAATGGAGCTTACTCAATGTAACTATTATTTTGAAGAAACTAAATCAATTATTTACATATAAATCACTTGAGTCCATATAACAATAAGACATGTTTTTCTGATTCAATAAGAAGACTGTGAAATTATACTATATTAATAGTTGGATGCTAATGAATAGTGATTTCATTATAAGCGTTTTTTTGTTAATAAATAGTATTAAGTGGAGATTTAATTAGCATCTTGTGTGGGTGGTGGAGCGGTTTCAGAGATTGTTTGGTAAGTGACCGGTCCGGGTTCGAAACCTGTAGTTTACGTCTTTTTGGTGTTTTTAATCAGCTTGATTTTTAGCTTCTTTTTTATTTTTTTTAATTAGGGGCATGTGTATTGCTCTCAGTACAACAAATGTCTTCTTAGCTTCCACGATCCCGAAACCATATACCAACCCACCGTTTCTTACAAAACACACACACCCAAAATCAGTGAGAGATATCACAGAAGAGTGAAAGAGACAGAGAGAGAGAGATATCAGAGAAGAGAGAGAAACCGGAGAGTTCTAGAGAGAGACAACCGGAGAGAGAAGAAAGATGGACGGAGATGAGGATGCGGTTGTTCAGGTAGGGAGATAAACGACGATGACCATCACTCCATCAGAGATGGCGGCGGCGATGATGGTCTAGGGTTCCGGCTGGAATATTATGCTTAGTTTTCTTTTATATTTGTTTAGTTTTTTTAGGTTGGTTACTTATTTGACTCCATTTTTTTCTCTGTCTCTCTCATTTGTTCTGTCAGTGTTCCTCTTTAACCTGTGTTCTCTCTTCCTATTTGTATCCTCTTATTTTAACTTTGATTTTGATAGTTTGTAGTCTTTAATGGTTTTGCAGATTCGATTACAAAACCCTAAGTAAAGAAGAGTAAGAAATCAGAACACTTGGAACAAATTAGAAACAGAGTTCAGGGGTATCCTCTTCATTTACGGAGCTAAATCATCTGGTAAGCATCTTAATACATGATCTTGCCCAATTTATATGGTGAACCCAATCTATATATGTTTACCAAATTAATCTCTTCGTCCTGTTTAAATCAAGGCTGTGGCTTTTATGAAATGACATAACTATTGCAGAAATATAAATGTTGCATTACATTTGAAGTTTTGAACAAAAAAGAAAATAATAACGCTAAATGGTATGTAAATCTACGAACATAAAAACTTTCCATACCTAGCAGATTCATATACAAAATGTTATTGCAGAAATAGAAATGTTATATTAAATTTGAACAAATAAAGCTTCACTATGTAATCAAATTCTATTTTGGTTTTTTTATATTACAAAGTTGCGTTTGTTTGCGAAAGAACATTTTATTAACCGGTTTTATAGACTGAAATACGCATTATTTATAACCAGTTAGGACCGGGTTGGAAAAACTGGTTTTTATAATCAGTTAAAAAAGGGTGTTATAACCAGGGAAAAAAACCGATTATTATAATCAGTTGAAAAAACAAGAAAAAAACCGGCTGTTGGCAGCTGTTCGCGCTGCTGTTCTGCAGCTGGTAGCGTCCGCGATTGCGAATAGCGTCGCATGTTTGTTTGCTGCTAAATAGTAAAAAAAATTAGTTTTGAATCTGTAAATTTGCATTTGGATTGGTCCACAAGTTTGAGTCCCGTTGGTATAAACTGTAATTTACAGGTAGTTACTTTAGTTATTATTAGAGTTTTTATTGTCTAACTGCTTACTTTCAAATGCAGAAATGGAATCAGAGTTAAGGCAACTGAAATGCAGTCCGATCAATGGAAAAATGCGACCTGCAGCTGCCGCCATGCTTTCAGTTGAGGCGGGGGCATATGTATTTATTCGTAAAGTGCAAAGAACAACATCGAACACGAGTTGGAGCAAGATCTGTGCATGGTTAATGGTGGTGGTGGTGTGTGTGTGTAATGGTGATGGGAGGGTGGTATATAAGAAGATGAAATAAAAGTAAAAAACTTGCTGTCCAATAAGTTCTTCAATTCCAGGATAATATAAGGATTGTAAGTGACTATCATACTTGATTTTGTTTGACTTATACTTCAATGTAAACATGTGCTTTTTACGTGCAAGTCAAAAGGGTTGGTTTGCACTAAGTTCATAAAAATTATGCAAACAGGACTCGCTTTATGTAGTCTGTCTCGAAGCGCGTCGATTTCACGCCATTTGATCATTGTATTCCAGTTGAGTTAAACATGAAAACTAGGCGTTCGAGCTCATCGTCTGTTATCGTAATAGGTGGTGGCCTTGCAGGCATAGCTGTTGCACGCTCTCTCCATGATGCTTCATTTCGGGTATGCTAAGTGCTAACTACTTGCCTTGATCATATCTAAAAGGCGATATGTTACTGACCCGTTTGCTAATACATGTTGTTTTACTTGAGTCTCGCGAAAGAATTGGTGGTCGAATTTGTACAGATTACTCATTAGGAGAGTTTGGATCGCTTCCGAATCTTCAAAAGCTTTTCTTAGGAAACAACTCGCTTACCAACAAACTTCCGAATTCATTTGCATGTTTTGAGAAAGTATGTGTGTGCTGGATTGTTTTTTCTTTTTAGGTTTCCTTATTTTCATTCAGAAAGTAGGTGTGTGCTGAAAAGTTTTTTTATTAAAAAAATTTTACAGAACCAAAAAAACCCTCATTAGCTAATGAGAGGTCTCGAACCGGCTACATTCATATCTTCAAGGTTGTGCTCCATTCATATCTCAAGGTTCCAAAATCACCCATTACACCCAAAATGATTCTTAATCAGCACTAAAGTCTATGCTTAAAAAAATAAAGCACCTACTTAGTTTGCGTATAATAGGTTACTTTCGTTGGCTTATTGCTATCGTTTAAAGGAGCTTTATATAATTAAGTAGATGAGCTATTTTGAGTTAATAGGTAAAAAAGGGATAAAAAGAACACAAGTCAGAATTCTACTTCTGCATTCGAATGAATACACTGGTGTTTCGGTTGCAGGATGTTTCAACTCTAGACTTGAGTTAAACTATTATTTTTCTATTGTTTTCCTTGCTATTTTTTTTGTTAGTTAAGATTTTATATATATGTTCACAGCGGTGAAACCAAAGACACCTTCATTGCTGATCTCTCTGTTGGATTAGCAATAACCGGTGGATCATTCATCTAGAGTTCCGATTGAGGGTTCAACCGCTGAAAGAAAGCCATGGATGCTAAAAAACTAACTTTGCTTATCTTGCCTGCTTTGTACACGGGACGAGCACTGAAGCTGGACATGTTATAAGGCCGACAATTGTTGGGCATAATGGTCAATCTAAGCAGGTAATAAGTTACGACTTTAAAAAATTACATGGTCTATTATAGTAATGAGGTAATTCTTAGGCTGTCATAATGTTTTGGTCAATCTGAGTAGGTAATAAGTTATGACTTTAAAAAATTACATGGTCTATTATAGTAATGAGGTAAGTCTTAAGCTGTCATAATGTTTTTTTTTCCTTTTTTTTATGTTGGTGTATATGTATATGATGTATGTTGTTTGATGTTGGTTAGTGACTGGGGTGTGCATGTGGTGGAATGTTGTTACATGGAAACTGTGGTAGCAGTGGAAGAAGGTGAGGGGAATAAGCAACAGACTGCTTCTGCAGTTGTTGTAAATAGCTCTGATTGTTTAAACCAGGTTGTTGATCCAGTTGTTTAAATATTATGGCTCTTTAATTGAGGAAATACAATTGTGTCAAATGTTAGTTGCATCTTTTATATAGTTACTGTTGAGCCGAAAGAATCAAATATTAAGGATTTATTGCAGGTTTGCCTTCTTTGTACATAGAAGCTCCTTTATAATTTGTTTGGTATTGGTTTTATATAAGATGTATGATGATTATGCGGATGAATGCACTGGAACATAAATAAAACACACACATATGCTTCGCCTATTTATCTTGACATATGATAATGTATAGAAATGCTTGGTCTTTTTAATGGGTTAGGAATGGCATTGAGAGATTTGTATATGACACTACCAGAAGTTCTAAACGTCGCACGCTACGTCATTACTTAATTATTTTCTAAATCGGATTGGCGCCGCCGCAACGCGCGGCCGGAAAAAAACCTAGTTAAATTTTATAACAAAACTTTTAAATGCAGTACGCGAAATCGTAATTATTATTTACCCCTTAACACCCCTAATGTTCAACTAAGCTTTTGCTTAGAGTTTTGCTTCAAAATTTTATCATTTTTTAACAGATTTTTAAGATAAAATAACCATCTGCTTCATCAAAGTCTTCATTGATCAAATGTATCTTCAATTTATTCTATATTGTGCTTACAAACATGTGTTGAGTTGTCAACAGATTTTGAAAAAAACAACAATAGCAATTACACTTATTATTGGAATTCCTTAGTTTTACTGAAAATATCTGAGTTACACAAACATAAAAGATACAAAATACAAGCAAAACACCACAAAACAAAAATTATTACAAACATACAAGATAGAAGTCTTCTAAGTAAAAACTCCAATATCGCAACAAAAGTGAAGTAATGCTAACTGACACATTTTTTCTATCAGAGTAAAAACTACATACAAAATACAGGCAAAACACCACAAAACAAAACCAAAAAAGACAAAACCGAAAAGAAAACAAAAACTACACGATAATGTCTCTAACTTCTCAAGAACCTGAGACATATTATTTCTCTATACACCCATCTTTGTTTAGACAGGCTCTAGATGTGGCCGTGATAAAACTAACCTTTTTCTTTGATTATAAGAATCTTCCAAGAACACCAAATCCAACTTCATTACCAACAGTTTATTGGTAATACATTTGTCTTTCGCTGGAAGAATTTTTTAGAGGACTTATAGTAGGAAATCTAAAGGAAATAACATTATGCTACAGATATGGACGGTTGATTTGTTTTTCCAATGGTTCAAGAGATATAAAGTTGCAAACTGAAATGATGATTTTCTCGCCTTTTATAGAGTGAAAAAACATCTATATCTTATCTAGGGTTTTTGGCCCCTTATGTCAAGTGAAAAACAATTGCAAACACAAATAATAAAATAATATTATAAGTCATTTACTATTATTGTGACTATTATATTATATATATAAATATATAAATGTAATAATTAACATTCAAGAAATATAAACTTAAACAAACTAATTTTCAATATCGTAATGATTAACTTTGGTATTCCAACCTATGTTGAGTTGAAAGGTATATAATATCTGTTGATTTGTCAACAGATGTTATCAAACAATTGTCATCCATTACAATTTTCCAAAGATATTACCATGTGTAGCGGATATTATAATTCAGATTTGTTGTTTACTAATATTATTAAGATTCAACTAATATAAACGTGATTAAATTAATAACAACAGTTGTTTATTGAATTTCATGTTAAAACGATTAAAAATTAGACAACTTTTTGTTTAAAGAGGAAAGTTAATTGAATTGAAATATTCATAAAACGAAAGTTTTAAATGTATACCATCACACATCTGTTAAATTCCAAAAAATTTCAAAGTGAAAAATAGTTAACAAACTCAAATAATAAAATGATAAAATAATATTATTAATAATTTAATATTATTGTCACTATTATAATAATTAACATTCAAGCAATATAAGTTTGAATAAACTAATTTTCATTATCGTGATGATTAACTTTGGTATCTGAGCCTCTGTTGATTTGAAAGGTATACAATATCTGTTGACTTGTCAACAGATATTCTCAAACAACTGTCATCCATTACAATTTTGCAATCAGACACTTGAATACAAATGTTGTAGGAACTCAACATGTTGAAACATTGAAGGATGATATAAGCAGATGTTTATACAGACTTTGCAATACTTAACCATCGCACTATCTGACAAAAAATATAAAAAAATTAATTATGAGATCAGACTTTATTGTTAATATTTTATAGTTTAAGAAAGAACTTAAACAATTAAACTTCAATCACAATTGATTATTGGTTGTGCTAATACTAAAAAATTTAATTATATTAGTCTTTACAAGTTCATAATTACACGTCGGATCAGTTTCCTTTAACATTTTTCTTATGAAGAATACTTGTTTAAGATTTATCGAAGTAAAAGCACAACGGAATAAGTATAAGTGTTCTAAGTTAAAGTTTCACTTTTAAGTGGAGTTATTACTCCCCCCTCAATTAATGAACTAAAGCAGTTAATGAATGTAACAGTAGTAAATGCTTCAAATGATTCTCAATATATTAGAAATGATTAACTACACAAGATGTCTAAAATAGAGGGGATGAACCCATCTATTTATAGACTGAACAATACGTACAAGTGAAGTATTCAAAAGATTATAATAATACTACAATAGGCTGTAGTATTGGAACTTGTATAATAAAGTAGTAAAAACTAATATAATACTAAACTACTGAAGTTTAGGGCGGTGGGAAGCTTCTATAAGAACTGCTGACTAGTGACAAACTTCTGATGAGTATTTCTTTCGAAGTTTGTTCTTCAGTAGTTGTTATTCAGATGATTGCCTGGTTCATCTTCAGAACTTCTGAGCTTTAATCTTCAGCACTTGTATCAGCTTCTTCAGTACTTTGTCTTCTTCTTCTTCGGTAGATTGTGACAACCGGTAAAAATTCAGGTAATATCCGTACGATATAATAGTTATTAAAATATTATTGGAAGCTACGTGTTAGATTTAATTAGTAATAATTAGAGTCCTTAATAACGCGATAATAACCTTTAGATGCTTGGGAAAGGTTATTGGGAATTCAGAAATTTCCATATCACGAAAAGGTAGATTACTGTATTGAACATTGGTGACAACCCGGTTAACTTTAAAAAAGTATAGTTTTGACTCGTTTTGCTTGGTTGACATGAAATAATAGTTTATGAGTAAAAATATTATTAGAACAAATAAAGATTATAATTGGTGGTTTTTAAATCGTTAAGGTCTAATAATTACGTGTAGTAGAGTTTTAACGAGAATTTGAGACCCGGTACGGTAGGGAAACCCCCAATATAATCAAATTAGCTAAAAATGAATATTGGTATGTGGGGATTATTATTATGGACCTAATGGGTAAAAACCTTAACTAAATAATATATGTAGGTTTTTCTTAAATTGTGAAATGCGAATGTTATGTTATAGATTTTTATAAAAAAAATAACAATACCCAACCCCCCCCCCCCCCCCACAATCCGGTCGCCCCCCCCCCCCCCATAATAATATTATTGTTTTGTTTTAATTTTAATTCCAAATGATTGTTTATTAAACCATCCATATCTTGCATAATCCCAACACACATACTCAAACCTTCTTACACATTCCATTACACACACAACACAAACCATCCATCTTCTTCTTCTCCCTTACAACCAAAACCACCATCATCTTCATCATTTTTTTCGTCTTTTATTCATATTATCACATACAAAGATTTTTAGAGAGAGAAACCCACATTTTCTTGGTGATTTTGGGCAAAAACCTTCAACAATACAAAGATTTTTAGAGAGAGAAACCCACATTTTCAAGTGTTTCCAACAAGGTAAGTTCTTGAACAAAAACATTAATAAAATCTTATTGTTTTCAATTTTTAATCAAGTATTCACTAAAGAATCTAAAGATTTAAAGATGGTTTCTAAACTAAAAGAATGGGAAATGAAAGAAAATGGAAAATGTGTGAATGTGTGTGTGTGCCATGAGTATATATGTATGTATGTGTGTGTATGTGAATCGTATGTATGTATGTGTGTGTAGTGATTGATTGTTTTGTGTATATAATGATCTACATGCTTGGGAAACCTTGCATGTACGACCAACACGTATTTTTCGGCTTAAAACGCCAAAATACAAGCTTTTGAAGTGAGTATTTCAGGACTAATCTAAAACAGGTTTTTATAACTTAAAATGATATTAAATAAAGTGTTATAAGGAATATATAATAGTCCTAAGTTAAAAACCTAAGTATATTTGCAAACAATGCGCAAAAAACGCATGTTTTTGACAAGTTTAACGTGTTAGAACACTAAAATTCAAGTATGATGTAAAATGGCTTATTTGGTATCTAAATGTGTACAAAAATCATTATTTGTGATGTACAATATGTTTACCATGAATACGAGTGTTTACAGTCTAAGACTATGCGATAAAAGTCGCCGAAACGTGACTTTTAAGGCATATGACAAATAGATTTTTGTGGCTGGATTAGAACAGCAAAATGATGTTGTTTTGTAGTTTATATGCAGTTCCAAAAGTCTAAATTAAGTTTATAGGATGTCCATAGGTTAACATGAAGTGTTGGAAACTTGTTTGGTATGAAAATTGCTAGAATGTGCGCAATTGTGCATTGTATGTGCATGTTGACGTGTATGAAACTGTAGGTCAATTTTATTGAGAATATGAAGTCTACCTTGGAATGATATTTGTGTGATTACCTAAGTGTAATTATGTGGAATAGATTGATTAACGCTAAATGCATGCACACAAGGTCCAAAACATAACCAATTGTCGATATCACCAATGGGTCAATAGGGTAAGGGTTAATGGAAATTCAATCCTTGGAGTTAATCTAAGTCAAGGAAGTTTGGTGAATCACTTGATTAGACTTAGAATGGTTGTTAAATTAGCTATATGGATTATAGGGTGTTATAAGGAAGGATTGTGAATTGGATTAGTTGGATACGTGGATTGCTACGCTAAGGTGAGTTTCACAGCCCCTTTTTCTATAAATGTTATTGAACGTTTTTAACATCGGGGGTTAACAAGTTGTATGGTTAGTAGGACTAGTATTGTAGGACATTTGATGGCCTTAGGCAGGTGTACGAGTTGTTACTACGAGTACCTCGTCAGTCCCACCGGAAGGACACTTCCCTGCACTTCTTAATCATTAATTCCGTATAGAGCTGTGGTTTATGTTAGTAGATCTATTAGGTTGACACCCCTTTTCAGACCAGTAGAGTGTGTCTAATGGGAAAACATAACCCAAACCGTTCCTCTTTAATTAGGTTTGAGCACTGGGAAGACAAAGTTGTGGCTTGATTAGGATCCTTAGGTTGCAATCATACTTGTTAGATTTTCGCGAGTCTACTTGGTTCTCTTCGAGTTGTACTTGATCATACGAATACACATTTATGCTTTGAATAATAATATTTTTTGTTTATTGTCATAAAACCTGTGAACTCGCCAACATATTGTTGATATTCTTAAGCATGTTTTTCAGGTACTGATGCTTAGGGGTTTAGAGTGGGTTTGGCAGGGCACTACTATGGACATGATGTTGGGACCGTTAATCTATAAAAACAATGTTTTCTTTTAATTTGTAAAACAATGTAATCTTTACTTTCGCTTCATCTTGGTGAAACATGTTTTCTTGTTTCTAAACAAATTTCACTGACCATGAAAATAAAATATGTTAAACTAGAGTGTTAGCAAGATGTCCATCCGTAACTAAATGTGTTTCTAAACTTTATGGTAACAACTTTCGTTACCTCATGACTTGCTTTTCGCTGTGCGCTATCGGGGTGTGACAAAAGTTGGTATCGGAGCGATGGTTATAGATAATTAGGAACTTTAGGTCTATGCTATAACCATGAACGCTCTCAAGTAATTGTGAAATAGTTGAAGACTTAGTATGCATCAAGTAGAGTACCTTGGGAATAATACTAAGAATAGTTATGTTCTTATGATGTGTATTATTTGTGTATACGTGATTAATTATATTATATAATTATATACTTTTTAGTACGAATACTGCTTGTCACAGATCATGGTCTCGTCATATATCAGTTTATCCAGCACCGACAGTGAGTCAAAGTATCCACCAGAGCCGTAATCATCTACCGATTCAAGTGAGTCTCTACAGGACCCGTACATTCCTGTATTAGCACCCTATATTGTCGAGCCAGAGATTGTGGTAGCACCCGCCATTGTTGAGCCAGAGATAGTGTAGCACCGGCTGTTGTAGAGACAGTGATTGATGCACCTGCTGCTGTAGAGCCTGTAGTTGCACCTACTCTTGACCCAGATCCTGTTATAGTAGCACCATATACCGGAGAGCTCGTACCTGCGTTTATGTTACCTTCCAAGACCCGGAATGATGGTTTGTTTGCCATGTTCAGAACTGTTAGTCACCAGTCTGGAGTTCCTGATGATAGTACCCCCGCCTACTGACGCGTTGCATATACGCATGAGGCTAGTTGGTACTGAGGGACGGTCTTCATCAAGTTGCAAGATTATGAAGATAGAGTTGGACTGTTGGAAGTGGTTGCCCAAGAAGTTGAGTGATTACGCAGAGATTGAGGGTATACCCCGAGCATATGAGCAAGGTGAGTCCTCATCTGCTGCCAGTGTACCAGTGTTGATGGGTGAGCCAGTAGTGCGTACTGTGGCTACGTTGGCAGCACGTGGAGCCCGTAATGAGCATTAGATTTCTACACTTCAGAGCCGATATGAGTCTTTGGATAGAAGGGCAGACACTTTGCACCATAGGATGGGTAGGTCGGATCATAGAGTGGACATTATATGTGATAGGTTTGAGTCGCTTCGTGAGTGATTGATGACTTTGGATGGTTGGGTTAGTTCCATGGATGGTAAAGTAGAGGGGATGGATGACATGATGGCGTCTGTAAAAGAGTATTCTATTACTGAAAGTCAGGCTAGGGATCGTCAGTTAGCACGGATTGAGAGGTTGGAGTCTAGTTTTCTTGTGGCACAGGGGGATTTGTTGGAGGTAAAGAAGAAAGTTGTTGAGAGAGAGAGAGAGAGAGAGAGACAAAGATAGAATAGAGGAGGCTGAAGTCGGCATGATTGGGATGGAGAAGTGGTTGGTAGCTATAGCGGAGAGATACAGTGCTTCTATGGCACTAGCGATGGTTGTATTGGTAGTCATGGCTTCTGCCCTATGTGGGGGCAAGACCTCATGATTTTTATGGTGGTGATATTTGATCTTGGGCATCTTAGGCCTTGTATTTTGGTAATTATTGGATAAACTTGTCATGTTGGTGGTTAATGCACCACGTTGTTTAATGTGATCTCCTGAAACAATATATCGTTTAGTAGTATGATCTTTTGTAAACAATGAACAAGTTGTCCGATAATGTATTTAAATATTATGACGACATATGACCATGGTTAATGGTTATTATCTTTTGTTTAGCTTTGGATGTATCTTTTATTCTGTTATCGATCGTTGATGGTGTATGATTTTCTTTTGAATTATCTTGTGGGTATGAATGTCATTTTAAAATGATCTTAGTACGTAACATGATTAGTTCTCAAAAATCATTAGCATGTTTCTTATGTATATTCTACTTCTAAAATAAATACAAAAATGATTATGGAACCAGTTACGAGAGCAAGCACTGAAGCATGAAGTTCTTCACTTCCCGTTACGCCTGAGCAGTTGGCGAGAATGATAGCCCAATAAGTGAATTTCATGTTTGATCAGCGAGAAGCCAATGCGGCTAGAGGTCGAGGTGGTGGTGCACCAGGTGGTGGCACACCAGGAGGAGGAGCACCAGGTGGTAGTGGACCACTAGGTCGTGGTACATCTGGAGGTGGAATAGGAGATAGACCGTATTGGAAGCTCGTTAGGTAAATACACTTGAGATTGGTTTTGATGTTTCATAAAGTTGTTATTTTGATCATATATCAAATAGCAACTATGACGCATTCAATGAAACAGGAAACCCAAAACTAGGTTGCACTTACAAGACATTCCATTCTTGTCATCCCCGTACATTTTCAGGAGCTGAAGGTCCATTGGATATTATCAGATTGATCGAGAAAATGGAATCAGTCATGATGATTAGTAACTGTTCTGCTTCTCAAAAGGTCAAGTATGTCGTATGTTCTTTTCATGATAATGCTCTTACTTGGGGAAATACGCAAGTTCAAGCGTTAGGTGAGGATGCTGCGTATGGTCTTTCATGGAATGAATTGAAGGACATGTTGTTAAAAGAGTATTGTCCCCGAAGTGAAATGCAGAAGATTGAAGCTGAGTTTTGGACACTTTTGATGAAGGGAGCAGAGATAAAGGCTTATACTACCAGGTTTAATGAGTTGGCAAGGTTGATTCCTCGTTTGGTTAAACCAGAGTATGCCCGAATCGAATGTTATATTTGGGGTTTGGCGCCTCAGGTTAGAGGAATGGTGTCTTCTTCAAAGCCAACTACTATGCAAAGCGCTATATCTTTAGCGAACTCATTGACCGATGATGCAATCAGAATGGGAACATTGGTTAAGAAAAGTGAAACCGGTAAGAAGCCGATTGATGTGGTTGAGAAGAGTGCTGAACCAGAGACATTGTCGTCTGGTAGTAAGAGAAAAGGTCTGACAATTCCAAGAAGCAGTCTAGGAAGATGAGGAACAAAACCCGTGAGTCAGGAAAGTTGTATGTTGCGAATGCCAGTGAAGGCAAGAAGGTTGAAGGAAGGACACCGATGTGTCAAAAGTTTAATACCCAGCATACTGGTTACTACAAGGTGGTTATCTGTGAGAGATATGGTCATTATGGGCATTCAGCCCCGAAGTGCAGAGTGAGACTTCCAGATGCTGCAAACAAAGGCAAGAGCGACCAAGGTTGTTTTGAATGTGGTGTTGTAGGACACTTTAAGAGGGAGTGTCCGAAGCTTCGTGCGACGAACGCAAGGGGTAGAGCTTTTGAGATGAACACGGGCACGGCCCATCAGGATCCTACAGTGGTGACGGGTACGTTTCTTGTCAATAATCAACTTGCATCTTTTTTATTTGATACTGGAGCTGATATGAGTTTCGTTTCGAAGAAATTTGAACCATTGTTAGGCTCGAAATCAAATGAATTAGATAAAAGCTATTTTATAGAATTGGCAAATGGTAAAGTGATAGAGGCACGAGAGGTAATTAGAGGTTGTACCTTACAGCTTGAAAATCGTGTATTTAGTATAGATCTTTTACCTGTAGAACTTGGAAGTTTTGATATAGTAGTAGGAAGGGATTGGTTATCCAAGAATCAGGCGGAAATTGTATGTCGAGAGAAGTTAGTCCGTATTCCAGTGTCGGACAATGAGATCTTATCAATGGCAAAATAATGTTCAACCCTGTATAACCAGCCCTTAAGATTTTCCCCACCAAACTTAGGGAAATCAATCTTTGTTAGTCGAGTGTTTTGTGTGTTATGACCCATTCTAGTATTGTAATGACTGTTATGGATCATCTTATTATTGTTAGTGCATGATTTGCGACTAATGCTTTGGATTGTGCACATAATGATGTTTTGCTGAAATCGTGAGGGCGAATGTGGAATCACAAGAGGTCGAATGTAGAGACTGAAGACAGAAGTGCTGATTCGTACCATATATGTGGGCGAACCTGCACATTCGACCCTTATGGGAGGGCGAATGTGCAGTAGTATATAAGCTTGAACTTTGTTTTTCATTGTAACTTTTGCCATTTTGAGTCTGTGTTTCAGTCTAGGTTCTCTCTCTAGGGTTTTATCTCTGTCAAAGTGTTTTTATTAACTTATAATCCAATTGCAAAGATCTTTATCAAGTTAATTAATGAAAATGATGATTGAAAAGGTGAATTTGCGTGTTTGATTCATTTACTATCATTTTGTAACTGATCTAGGGTTTCCGCACCTAGATTAGTAGACTTGTATGATCAACTAAACTGTTTTTGTGAAAACGATCCTCTACAATTATTATTATCATTATGAATGTTGTGAGTGTTATGGTTCATTCCAGTTGTTTGAGAACTGTTAGGAATCTTATTATTAGTATTATCATTTTGATTATTATTATTATTCAAAGATTGAATTGATTGAATGAGTTCACTCATTTGGGCTTCCATTTGTGACTTAATTGCAGCCAAATTCTCAACATTCTTTAGAGCAAAACTTTTGAGTACTTTTATTTCAGTTAAATTCTTCCCAGCAGCAACTTCAATTTTCAGTAAGGTACTATCATGTTCTTGTAATTTTTGTTCAACAGTTTGATTTCGAGTAGTTGTCATGGTTTGATTGATGAGTTGTTATAGCAGATAGATGATGAAAGATTGATTGTTTTAAGGAATTGATTGATCATGAATTGATCCATCAATGGAATGATATGATCACAATTGATCAATATCCGTATTGAAAGAAAAAACATAGCACTAAAACGAAGAAATGAAAGAATCGAAACAGAGAAGAAAATTTGATCGGAATTAATGGTGGAACGGTGGTTTACGGTGGTAGTTGGTTGTTAGGATAGTTAGTTACAATGGTTATGATAGCGGTTAGTGGTGGTCAGAGGTCGAGAGCATCGATGCTCTGATACCAACTTGTTAGCTACGAAGAATAAGAAAGAAGACAGAGGGGAAGGTTCTTTATCAATTCATAGCTGAATCTTACACAATCATTACACATCTACTTATACTCTCATTTCCCGCACAATTAGCCACTTTAACTAACTTCTAACTTTTACAACTTTAACCCTTTTAACCCTTCAACTATTGTTTATTACAACAGATCCCCTATTATTACTTTTATTACTAACACAACAGCTAAATCTGTGAGAAAAATATACCTTTGACTTTTGATGTCAAAGTTGTCAATCTCAAAACTATCCTAGAAACAATGATGAATTCTCACCGAGCATTATGATCATAATTGTCGAATATTAAATAACATATATCAGTTTTGAAGTTTTACGGCATTTGATTGACCATATTTAAAGTCTAACTGAACTATTATATTCCACAATATCATACTTACCTCTACAAATTAAATTAACTTTGCAAAATAAAGCTTGTTTATAACACAATGTTGAACTATTACTTGTTTATTTATGATTTACATAAGAAAGAATAAGTACGCATATCGAATGTAGCACATGTGAGTTGATAAATTAACTTACTTGAGTTGTAACATACTACACGAATAAGAAAATTAACTTAAGTACTATACAATATATCGTGAGACAATTGATAAACAAACAAAAAAAATACAGTGTTGTAAATTCACACCCTCCACATTAGTTTATTAATATATATATATATATATATAGGGGAGGGTTATCTTGAGAACGCTAAATATCGCGAGAACCGTGAGAACAAATGAGAAAACCAATCAAAATCATTTTTTTGCAATATAAACCTAATTATAATCAAAATACAACAATAAAAGATGAAATTTCTTTCCAAATAATTCATCTTTTCTTGCAAAAACACTTTCAAAATAACCTTTTTACACATGTGTAAATGAAACAGTTTACACATGTACAAACAGTAAATTTACACATGTGTAAAAACAATTTATTTCCGTATACGTTTAAATTTTTACGCGTAAATTGTGTTTTTGGGATTGCATTTTAGTAATATAGATTTTTACACTGGTGTAATTACCCTGGTGTAAATAATTACACCAGTGTAAATCATCCTCATGATATGTTTGTTTGGTTTTTTGCAGATGTAGCAGCGGGTATTTTTTTTCTTTACAATAATGTATAGTATGATTTTTTTAAAATGTTTTGTTTTGTTTTTACATTTGATGTAATACACAAAAATGATATTATTGGGGCATTTTTTTACCGTGGTGTAATACGATTGTAAAGATGTTTGTTTTTGGTTTTAACACTATGTGTTTTTGTTGTAGTAGGTTGTGTATGGTAGATTTACACTGGTGTAATTACCCTGGTGTAAACAATTACACCAGTGTAAATCATCCTCGTTATATGTTTGTTTGGTTTTTTACATTAGTATAAATAACTACACCAATGTAAATCATCCTCATCATATTTTTGTAAAATTATGTGTATGGCAGATTTACACTGGTGTAAATAATTACACCAATGTAAATCATACAGATTTATGGATCGATGTTTTATATAGATGTAAGTAAAACACTGATGTAAATTTTACACCAGTGTAAAAGCGAGGGGAGATGACAAAAAATGCACGTTTTTTTAAATAATTTTTTTAAAAAAAAAGTAAATTATTTTAATTAAAATAATAAAATAAACTTTAAAAATATGATTGTTTTTAATAATGGAATAAAAATTATTTTTGTTTTTTAAAAGGTAATTTAATTAAAAAAAATAAAATAGAGTTTATTAAAAAGTAATTTAAATAAAATAGATTTTATTTAAAATAAAGTAATTAAAAAAGTAATTTTATTAAAAAGATGAATATTTTAAATAATGGAATAAAATATTGAATCATATAATATTAATTTTCTTTCTCTCTCATGAGTAAAAGACTTTGATGCCCCTAAGTGTACTACAACATAATAAAATATTACTTATTAATCTAATAAAGACAAAAATCCCAACTTTTGATCTCAACCATTGGATCATCAACATCAATGGTCCACAAGAGTTCTTTAGTTCTCACAACTCACCTTAGTTTTCACATGATCCTAACCCTATATATATATATATAGGGTAGGGTTCAAATAGGAACCATACCTTAAGTAAGAACTATAGGAACCAATCTTAGCCATTGATCTCTAATGGCATGATTGTAATTAAATGCAACTTCATTTAATTAATTAAATTAGATTAAGGGTAATTTTGTACTTTTCACCACCCACCAAAATAGGAAGTTAATTAATTAATTAATTAGATTAGGATCTTTAATTAAATATATATATTTAGTTTTTTTTATTTTTTTTACATACGTTTTTTTATTTTGTTTTTTAAATTTGTTTTCTAATTTAAGTTAGTTTCTTAATTCTTTATTAAATACGTTTTTTGTGTATGCATATGTACACTTGTGCTTGCATGGTCTCCACATATTCAGTGTTTCTACTACTAGTAAATATACAGTAAAACTAGTGTATATTAGTATACATAGATGTACAATATATACATTAATGTATATTGATGTATTAATGTACTGATAGAAAATATATAATATTATTAGTGTATGTTAATATACATAGATGTACAAATAGGTTATACATTAATGTATACTAATGTAGTAATGTCTACTATTAGTAAATATAAATTAACGTCGACGTATGTTAGTATACATAGATGTATATATATAATATACATTGGTTAACAGACATGTTAGAACTAGTATCGTACATACATGTATACTTTATATGGGCACCTTATGAAACAGAGACAGTAAAACATATATTGAATACACATCATCGTCAGTTTCTTTTTTTTTGTTCATTCATCATCATCATCGACACATATATACAATGGTGTACATCAGTTTCTTTTTTGTTTTTTTCATTTATCATCATCATCGTTGACACAAATATACATTGGTGTATATCTTCCCTTTCCAGCTTACATGACTATAATTTGGACAAACATATACATTGGTGTGTATCTTTGTCGAAATGTAAGTTCAATACATCTGTATACACCATAATAGATGTTGAGGTTTCTTCCTTTTTGTATATAAACGAAATATACATTGAAGTATATATGGGCTGGAACCTATATGAAACTAAATACACCTGTGTATACAACAAATAAATATTACATTAGTTAATGCATTCAACAGTATTAAAATAAATACATCTGTGTACATCATTGTATAGATTTACAACATACACAAGTGCAAGTTAAAAACGTATCTAATGTTTATAATTCATAATGATGAATAAAAAAATGACACAATTGAGAGTTTACGTTTATTGGATGCAAGGTGACATCTTAAATGCCATTATCCTTGTGAACGATTACAATTGACAAACAAAAAATATCAAGAATCAACAAAGGTGTACCTCTAAATCCAATCAAACTATACAATAATTTCCATTTGACACCTGCCATTCCTCTCTTCCCCAGTTACCACAAACATACTGTACACAACCAATAAATCTCATGTACTTGAAAAAGTATTCAACTTATTTACACTTTCTGTCCCCACTGGAATCCTATTCCATCCTGATGGGCTTCTCAATGACAACTTTTACCGGCCAGAATTGACTCCTCTAAATCCAGTCATTTTAATAAACCGTTTGCATTACGCATTGCGAGAACCGACTCCTAATTATCGTCCAATCCATTTGCAAAGAACCACAACTTAAAATAACACATGAACCGACATACTTAGCATATATATTTAAAATTAAAACCAAACATATAAAATAATAACACAAATTTATGAAATGATCATATGATAAATCGCAATTAATAAACGAAAGAAAAAAAAACAAGTGAGAAACAGAAATTGCGTACCTGTGAATCAATCGATGAGAAAGGAAAGATCGGAAGGAGAATGAAATGGAATGATCGGAAGGAGTATGCTTTTTGCGATGAATGATTTGTTTCCAGATGATGAATCGTAAGTTTATCTTGGATTGTTGATATGAATAGATTGTTAGTATGAATTGTTAATATGAATTGATTTGTTTCTAGATGATGAATCGTAACTTTAGTGGTGGGGAGTTTTAAGGAAACCAAATAATGGTATTAAGTAACTGCTTTAAATAGAAATTCTAATAATAATAAAAAGATAATTATTAAATTGTCTAATTACACAAATACCCCCTAGATCAAGATTAATGATGGATGACTCAGATTGGTTCCTAAGGTTCCTAACTAGGCTAGTGGTTCCTATTTAATCTTAATCCTATATATATATAAGGTAAGGATAATGTGGAAACCTACTCTTAGATGGTAAACTCTGGAAACTCTGACTTCTCAATTTTATTTTACTTTTTTGAAAAAAATAGGGCATGTAATATACATGATTTTAAGCATTTTGAGCCAAAAAATCAAAAAAACGCCGAGTACTTTTTTTTTTAAAGAAATAAAATCAAATTTAGACTAACACATGTTAAGCAAAACTAACACGTGTTAACCATTTGTTACCCGAGGACGTTTTTTTTTTAAAAAACGGCTAGGCGCTTTTTCGATTTTTTTAGCCCAAAATGCTTAAAATCATGTATATTACATACCCTAAAATTTTCATAAAAAAAGTCGGGAAGTTAGAGTTTCCAAAGTTTTCACTATAACAAGGGTTACCAATATAACCTTATACTATATATATATATATATATATATATATATATATATATATATATATATATATATATATATAGGATCCTGATATTTTGAGAACCAAGGTGAGTTGTGAGAACCATAGGAACTCACTTTATAACCACATACTTTTTTTAATCAAAAATGAATATGAATAAAATAATGAATAAAATATTAATATACTTACACGAGGATAAAAATCCCTTACACCGGTGTATTTTGGCATAAATTAATGTATTTTTTTTAAATTTTTTTTACAGCGGGGTTTACGTGTTTTACACGAGTGTAAAAAAGAGAAATTTTTTTTCGCATTTTACGTCGAGTTCCTTTGAGTTCTCACAACTCGTCGAGTTCTCAAAGTATCCTAACCCTATATATATCTATACTATATTAATAAGCATATAGGAAGGGCAACTTTGGTCATTTGCCACTGTACAACCCTTGAAAGCATGTTATACAATGATCAATGCATAGAATCTCTTAAAGTTTCTAGGGGTGCAAGCTCTGATGCAATATGTACAAGTATTAAAAAATAATACGGATACATCAGCTTAGGGTTTCATAGCATACCTCACATTTCAAAACTTTATTCGCCGCCCCCCTTTTCTCTCTCTCTGGTGACTAAGAACTCAAGAACATCAAGCAAATTTCATGATGATTTCACCAGATCCATGAATGTTTCACCAGATCAACTAAGATTACGACCTTCTTCAAGGGTAAGTAACACTTTGTTATGATTCTGAACACTATTTTGTTATTCAGAGTGATGTTTCAGTTGTTATGGGTACATGAATCTGATTTAGGGTTTTATGAATGACAAAACTTCATTATACGCCTCCATTTCCTTGCTTTCTCTCCAAGACGATTCAAGCTCTAGGGTTTCAAGATCTACTCTATCCGCAACAGATCGATGAATCTCTCCTAATCTGACACCAGATTGACTGGGTTTGACCTCTTGGTACAATTTTTTTAACCTTATCTAGGGTTTTATGTTTGTTATTTGAGTCGAATATGTGAATTCTTTCAGATTTGTGTTAGGTTCCTCGAGTTTGGTAGATGCAACCAGGTCCATAACAAAAATGGATACAACCAACGCAAGTATTAGAGCTTAAAGGTAATGGTTTATCAGACTTTGTGTTTTATGGTTTGATTTTTGACGTTTTGAGGGTTTATTTTGTGGTTATGTTCTTTTAATTGAATCCCTTTATGGCTTATTGGCTTCTCGGATTAGGGATGGAATGGGACCTTGAGGAGGTGATGTTTTGTAATTTGTTGAATACTAAGCATCATGTTTCCTTAAATGAAAATGAACAACATAATAGATGGAATGTTGAAATTGTGATATGTTCCTATGCTAGCTTCCCACCATCTCAAATGTGCATGTAACTATTGGTATAGAAATTTAAAAAACAAATATGCAGTAGGTTCACAGACTTTCGACGAACCCCTTTTCACCATTTTAATGTTTTTGTTTTGTTTTGTTTTGTTTTGTTTTGAGGATACTAAAACTTGATGGTTGTTGTACGTGCAGGAGCAAAGTCCTTCAATTAAAGACTTCTTGAAGCTGTTAAAGGGGAAGTGTTAGATTTTCTTAGGCATGAAGCTGAGGTATTCAAAAATCCATCTTCTACTTTTATTTTTAAATTTCAACATGGTAAACTTACTCATATTTTGAAGCATGATTTATATATTTAAGGTGATATGTGGTGGTGGGTGGAATCTTGTTGACGATAAAAGATCGCTGCTAAGCTAAAAAGAATATCTTTCTTCAACCCATCCCGACCCGTTTGATATTCGGTATATTTACCATGCTTTCATGTAGATAGTTTTGCCAAAGCTTTTCAATTATTTATTTTGTAAAAAAGTGACATATATGAAATCGTGAAGGAATTAATATCTGCTTCTTTTTTTTTGTACTTCCAGGTTAAGAATTTCAAAATAGGTTCACCGGGTTAGGTTGGTAAACGGGTCAAAGCATGTTTATGGGTCAACTTGTCTGGTATAAAATGGTCCTCCTAGATTGCCAATTCTAAATCTTGGGTTTTTGGTTGCTGGATCCTCAGATACCAAGGAGCTGTTTCATATTGCAGCTTCTAATAAGAGGTTTCTTTCTTTCTTTATTGTTCAAAGCATAGTGTTTTAATTCGTCTAACAATTACAATATGTTTTTTTTTAAGAGGAACCTGAGGTTTTCACAAGAGAGATTGTTCTGGTTGGAAATATGTATGAAGACTAACGATGGCTTAATCAGGACCGTTTCTTTAAAGGTAAATTTGATTGGGAATATCTTTTTATATTTATGATTTCGGAACTGGATGTAGATTGTTGATGGATCATATTGGACATGGATCTCACCCATCAGGCAAGTTTAAGGGTGGCTGATTACGACTTCTGAATTATTGAAGTGGTGTCGGTGAGTGCGGGTGGTGGAATAGGCCATTCGTAGTGGAATTGTGATGTTTTTGGTGGTTCGGGTGTTACCTAGCGACGACGGTCAACTTAGTCAACGTGTGAATGATCGTTAAAGTTGGTCAATGAGGTCAACATAAAATAGGGGTGGTAAAAGGGAGTGTGTGAGTCGGTTACAAATGGGAATGTATAAACGGGTCAATGAGTTCAAAACAGATTATGGGGGAAGAAAATTACGCCTAAACTGTAACACCCAAACTCTCGTTTCGCCTATTATGCCATTAGGCGTAATCGATAAAATAACAAAGCGGGTTTTATGGTGGGTGTTTTAACCATAAAATAATAAAATGAGGCTAAACTCATTACTAGAACTATTCTAGTTAATGTTATAATCAAAAGGTGAACTCGAGACTAAACTTGAAGGGCCTTGGTTGCTAATATGTCAAAGTGAGTTTTATTTATAAAAATAAATCAATAAAAACACACACACAAGAAGTGTGTGTATCGTGTGATGATCAGGAGGTTCACCTCCTTGAACCTCAAACCCCAAAACACAAGAACAAGGCCAAATCCAAGCCTAAATCAAGGGGCTTTCGGTGCATGAGCAAGAAACGGGTTATATGGGTCCTAAACTACAACAAGGTACCTTTAATTCGTGTTGAATTTGATGTTAAACTCGTTTTTGATTTGGGTCAAAATCTAGGGTTTTGGCAAAACGTGAATTTATGAGTTGTTAGAGGTTTCTCTAGCTTTAGGGAGCCTCAATTAGGTATAATTCGGTTATGAATCACATTCTACATGTGCATTTGATTTTGACCATATGATTATGTGAATATATAAGATTTGGGGTTTAACCTCTAGGTTGAATCAACTTATATCTAGTAATCCTTGTGACTCTTAGGAGTTGTTAATATGAGAAATTTAGGCAAAATGGTCTAAATAATGTATTATGATGATGATTAGACAAATGGTTATGTTTTGGCTAATCTTGAGCTTTAAAACTAAACAAATTGGTGGGTGCACACCAAGTGTTCGATTAAATGCCAAGTTGGTGAACACTAGTGAAACTATGAAGTTAGAATCATGTAAGAGCTATCAATCGTATGTGATATTGGTTTGTAATAAGCCAAGTTAATCGGATATTCTATATAAGAAAATGGCTATGGATTTAGCTATAAATGGGTAATGAATACATGATTTATGGATAGTGAATTAAATCCATGTTATGTATTCTAATAATCAAGTTTGACATATCCCTAAGTAGGTACAAGAACTAGGGATGCAAACGGGTCAAACGGATGCAAGCAATGCGTATGGAAGCAAGAACGGATATGAGGTAAGTTTTACTTACACCAATGTACTATAACATAGCTTAATTGTTATAAATATTGGTTTTAAATCTTGAGTGCGAGATAAAAATAAACCCTAAGGGGTAGAATCTATTAAGTGGGTCGCCATATGTGCTCTCAATACAAAATGTGTTTTATGACCTTAATCGAGATAATAAGTTATGACCAAATGGAGAAATCCATCAAACGGGTCAACTAATAAAGATATGTGAGAAATGATGTTTTAATCCAATTAAATCAATTTAATGAAGTTGTTAAGCATGTTGTTAAACGGGTCAAGTTTGTGACACTTGAACCATATATAAAAACTTGGATAACTTAGTGTTATGAACGACGTGTCTAAACGGATCAAATGGTGATATCCTCACCATGTGAGTCCAATACTTGATGCTTGTGTTTCAAGCAATAAGATTCATGAGGTTAAACGGGTCAAATGGCAAGGTATTACCATTTGAGTTTCGAGGAATTAATGTGTATATTTAGAAAGCACGCAGGTAGATGCATTTGCGCATGCACGCTTGATGCTAAGAATCGTGGAGGATACGCATAAGGTATGAGAATGGGTCAACGCCACCCGGTAAGTCCGTAGTCGAATAAACGCCTTCGGGCGAAGCAACATGGGTGATAAAAGTACTCACATGAGGTGTGGGTGCCAATCAAGTAAGTTATTTTCATAACTGTGTCAAATGCGCGCTAATGCGCTTAGAATTGACTAAACAAGTGAAAACTTGAGAAAGGATGAAACTCTAAGTCCGGAAGACTTAGAGGTTTTTAAACAAGTCATTGAGTCAAAAACATTGGATTTGAAACAAGAAGTTTCGCCACGAATGGCTAAATTGAAAGATTTGGTCATGAGGGGCATTTTGGGGATTTAAAGGATTAATAAAGGTTGATTCTAAGAATCTAAGTCGTAATGAAACAAATCGGACAAACGCTTTTGTTGATCAAGTGTCTAATGACTTGACAACTCAAACGGTATGCAATTTAAGTGGTCAAAAGTGCCTTGTTTGATTTAAGGCCTTAATGGGTCAAATTGGGTAAAAGTCGCCATAAACATTCAAAACTAAGAACCGGATCATGGCGACATGAACCGGACTATAATTTCAGTCAAACAAAGGTTTATTTAGTCGGCAAGTCAATGCTTAGGCTTCGGGAATCATCAAATGCGGTTGCAACATGATTCCCATGCTTAAAAGTCACCAAACAAACATCAGAGGCTTCGCGCGGCCGCTCACAGGGACCGCGCAGCCGCTCACAGCGCCCAGCGAATTGATAAAATTGATCAGAAGCTTCGCGCGGCCGCGCGATAAAAGCGACCGGCCGCGCGCAGAAGACAGCCAGACAACGCGATCTTTAAAATTCAATATAAAATCGTAGAAAAATCGTTAGGAGGTGTTCTTTATATGCCTGGAAAGCTCTCGGAGCGTAGAACAACTCTTATTTGAAAGTCGAATTCAGATTTTGGGTTTTAAAAAGGGTAAAATCTATCCGAACAGCTGCTGCGCAAAAGTTGCAGCAGTTTGTTCTCCTGATAAAGGGTCGTTTGGCCTGGTTCGTTCCGTTTCGACGTGTAACGACTATCATACTAGTTTAAATGAATCATTGATAACTCACTAACCATTCTTTGTGTAATGGTGCTAGGTAAACAAGGGATGGAAGTTCTGTAGCAAGGATCAAGTCGCGAAAAGAGCCGAACACACCCGATCACTCATCAAGCTTTCGCAATAGAATTCAAAGAACTCCCGTTAAAACTCAAAATAGTAGTCTATGTTTTAGCTATAAAAGTGTAAAAATTTGTGGGAATCAAATGTGTGTTTGATCTTAATGGTTTGAGTTTATAATAAATATCAAAGTATTTAATCGGGAGTGGTTTAAGTAAGGCCAAAACCCGCATGATTAGGCGTTGATCGCGTGATTACGGGTTAGGGTGTTACATAAACACTTTCCTTTTTTACCCTTGCTACATATCTGTTCTCTCATGATTCCATTGGGTTTGTATCCACTTTGTGTATATTTGCAGTTATATCATTTATTTACTATTCGTTTTCTTTTTCTTTTTCTGATTTAACATACGATGAATTTGAATGTGAGTTCAGGCGAAACGAGATTGCTACGTGCTAGGCTGAAGTAATGCACTTTTTGCTTTAAGGCATCATGTAAGTACATGCTGTATAATATACATGTTGTTTTGGTCATATCCAGTATCCAACTATTCATATTGTTTTGCTGCTATAATGGAGTAAAATTGGGGTTTTCAAGTTATCTAAACAGTGAAAAGTTATATGCATTAGAGTAAAAAGAATATGATTTTGACTTTATGGTAAGGCTGATAGATAGATCATAAAATTGCCTATTAGTGTTTTGTTTTAATTAGATTTCGGTAACAAATTATGACATCAACTTCAACTCAATTTGCGACATAAAAAAGGATTGGAATATATGTCCCCTTACAACAAATTAGCATGTGGAAGGTCGCGTTCGGGACCAATGTTACCCCGATTATGAGACATATAATGAATGATACCTGAGAAAATTATAATGATCTTGAGTTATATATTGATCTTTGGTTCTCTTTTTAGTGATATAATCATCAACAAAATTTGTAAAACAATTGTAAGGGAAGTGGACCGAAAGCTAAAAAGAATAAACAAGCTTAATTTGGTGGGTGTCACAGGTTAGTCACTAAAAAGGTATTATTGTTCTCCACAACAATGTTTTGGAGCAGTTTTTTATAGTTTAGATGATGACCCGTTTATATATAATTCAAATATATTTTAAACCGTTTCATGTTAGTTCGTTTTCTACTCTTTTTTGTTGTTTCTTATCTACTTCTAATGCTCAGATACTCTTGCCTGAACTGTAGGAACAAGGTGTGCAGCATGAACAAGGTGGACCAATGGGAATGTTCTAGATTATTTAATGTATGCGTCGATGAGCGATTAATAGATTTCGGAAGCAATTGCTTTAAAGACAACCAATTATCACTGTATGTGCAATCTCGTTCTAATCGGGCTCCACAAGTCATATTCGGCCTTCATATGACAAGAAAGTTATCCTTTCGTCACTTGGTGCATCTTAGCTAAACATCTTGTGATGTATGCCTTCTTTAAAAAAAGATCTGATCTTGCACCATTATTTTTTTATTATTTTGAAGAATTTCATAAAGTAACATTGTAATTTTGCTATTTGAAAATTTCATAAAAACACCCTCCTGAATACTTTTGTGGTTGTACTTGTATCAGTTGAAATTGCACAGGTTTTGTTTCATAATAGTAAGATATAGTCTTTATGGTCAGAAGGATTATATATCCTAATAGTAAGATATATGTGTTTTAGGTAATATGTCTGCATAGAAATAGCACGACAATGACTACTCCCTACATAAAGCAATCTGCATGATACCGATACAAAATTTTGTACGATAGCATTCCACAGCATGCTAGAGTTTTTGGGTTTGACTTTTAGTTTTTTTTTCTTTTTTGAATGGCTTGACATATGAATTGAAATGGTAAGCCTCCAAGACCTTACAAGAAGCTGGGCACAAATAGGAAAGAGGGAAGTGCATAACAAGGAACAAAACTAAGTGTTATGTGTTTTAATTTACAAAATGATTTTCAACATTTTTGGATGGGCCCACTAACTTGTTTTTAGTTTTTACCATCACATCGTTATATTGTAACTTTTATAGTTTTATGTGTGAATTCATTGTTTCATGAATCACGTATGTTAAATGAGATTTTGCTTTGATCAACTAGATTCAGTCAAGGTGATGTCCCTTTATATATTTTTCCATCTAAGTATCTAACATCACGTTAACTTCTTTATTTTTCGTAAATATGAAATTCTCTAATTATGTTACAAAACATGTATCTTATAATAGTGATCCAAATATTCGTAAAACATGATTTAGGGAACAAAAATGTTTAGCTTTTGTAACAATAATGTAATACAACAAATCTTTACAATGCATAGAGTAAGTAGTCTGGACACCGAATGTAAGTATTAGTTGGCACCAAGATTTGTGTATTAAATTATAACTAATATTTTCTTATAAATTATGCCTAATATTTTCTTATTTATGATACATTAGTGTGTGGAGGTACTTGATAATTGTATTATTATATAATTGGGATTTGTAAAGCTCATGTCATACCTATATTACACCAATGATACGAATAAGAAACCCAACACACGTGCTATACAATATATCACGAGACAATTGATAACTATTCACGTTGTAAATTTTAGTCGTCGCCGCCGCATCGCGCGGGTTCCTTACTAGTATATATATATATATATATATATATATAGGGGAAGGCTAATTTGAGAACACATATATTTCATGTGAACCGCGAGAACGCTATCTAAAACCATTCAAATTAAAAATTTCTTTTTACACTTGTCTTTATTATTAAAATGCTGTCCCAAAAACCCAATTTACTCGTAAAAATTTAAACGTATACGAAAATAAATTGTTTTTACACATGTGTAAATTTATTGTTTATACATGTGTAAACTGTTTCATTTACACATGTGTAAAAAGTTAATTTTAGAGTGTTTTTGCAAGAAAATATGAATTATTTGGACTGAAAATTTGTTTTTTAATGTTATATTTTAATTATAATTAGGTTTGTAATGAAAAAAATGATTTTGATTCGTCTTCTCATTTGTTCTCGTGGTTCTCGCGATATTTAGCGTTCTCAAGATAATGTAATTTGAGAACACACACACACACACACATATACATATATATAGGGTGAAGATCCTGTACAAAAGGTGTTTTTTTGTGAGAAGGGTAAGAAGAGTTTTGAGCCGTTGGATTGTTTAATTAATGGTTAAGATTGATCAATGTCAAAATTATAATAATTGTTTTAATCTCATTTGACTTATTTGACTAACCAGGGATATAAACGTAATTGTGTGTCTTTAAACATGGAAATCCATTAAATGACATTTAATATCACATAAGAATCATGAATCCACCCTTTTCATACGAAAATAAAATTGGATCTGTAGCGAAAATTAGATGGGTTTTAACTTACAACAAGTATTACGATTCATGTTGTTGAAATCCGGTATTTTCATATCAGTGTGTTTTATTTTCAAAGTCATAGTGTCTTAACATACAGAATGATTGTATTGCGATTCAAGTCATGGTGTTATGTCGTTTAGTCAAACAAATTGTTTGAATCTGGTATTTTCATTCAGTGTGTTTTATCTTCATCTAGAAGGATTTTTATTACATTCAGATCATTGTGTTTTATTTTCACGGTGATTGTATCAGTGTGTTATATTTTATACACCTTAGAATTTGTGATTTATAAAACACCTTGTTTGACTAACACACACCATTCACTTGAATATAACAAAACACCACATGTCATGTAAAAAAATAAAAATCTAGCTTATATATAAAACACAACACTTTGATTATTAAACACAATGTTTGCGTAGATTTGCATTTTTGACTAAATTGTTTATGAGTGTTTATTCCTAAACATGTAATTATAAAAATGTCATAAAAACTGAAAAAAAAAACTCCAAATTAATTAATGCATGATAACTTCCATAATTGACTAATATTAACTAATGATACAATTACACTAATACCCTCTATGATAGCTTTTAATTAGTGCCACATGTCACCTTATTAGTCCTTCTTATCCTTCTCACAAAAAACACACTTTCTATAGAAACCTCTACCTATTCAAGATTGTGATTGTGACATGTGGCAGTATTTTATTTATGTCTAAAGGGCATTAGAGTAATTATATACCTATTTAAGATTATGGAAAGTTCAATCTATAATCAATTTGAGATAGTTTCGGGATTTAGTAATATGATGTTTTATATGTTTTAGACTCATGTTAAATACACATAAAAACTTATTGTGTTTTATAAAAAACGTCTTGTGTTTTAAACTCGTAAGTAAAGGAATATGAATTTGGGATAATTCTCTGATCTGTATTCACATAACAAGGGGCCCTTTATATAGGGATTACAACATAACAAACCCTAGCTATAAACATGGAAAGAGTATCTTTTCCTATACAAGAGATATCCCTAACAATATAATTGATTTACATAATAATAATAATAATCGGCTAATACTCCCCCGCAGTTTGAACGGGTGTAGGACACACAGTCAAACTGGAACGAAACGACTGAAACAGTTGTTTAGATAGCCCCTTCGTAAATATATCTGCATACTGTAGAGCCGATGGTACGTGCAGCACGCGGATATCCCCAACACGAACTTTTTCCCGCACAAAATGAATATCAATTTCTATGTGTTTGGTGCGTTGATGCTGCACAGGATTATCGGACAAGTATACCGCGGACACATTGTCACAATAGACAATGGACGCCTGACGCAGCGGATTATGAAGCTCAAGTAATAAGTTGCGAATCCACGTAGCTTCGGCAACAGCATTTGCTACACCTCGATACTCAGCCTCTGCACTTGAACGGGAGACGGTAGCCTGACGTTTGGAGGACCAGGATAAGAGATTGTCGCCCAAAAACACACAATAACCGCTAGTCGACCGGCGCGAGTCAGGACAGCCACCCCAATCCGCGTCAGAGTAGGCGACCAAAGAAGTCGTATTAGACTTAACCATCCGTATTCCAAAATCGGTGGTACCCTGAATATAACGAATAATCCGTTTCATGAATGCAAAGTGGGTATCACGTGGGTCATGCATAAACAAACAAACTTGCTGAACCGCATAAGTGATATCCGGACGGGTAAAAGTCAAGTATTGCAATGCCCCGGCAAGACTACGATATAAAGTTGGATCAGAAAACCTTGGGCCATCTTCAGCGCTTAGCTTTGATGAAACATCGACGGGTGTCGTGCACGGTTTGCACGCCGTCATAGAAGCCCGTGCAATGATATCCTTCGCATATTGTTGCTGAGAAAGAAAAAGACCATTCTTTAGGTGATCAACCTGAATACCTAGAAAATGGTGTAACCGGCCGAGGTCGGTCATTGCGAACTCCCTAGAGAGAGTTTGGATGATCTCACGAAGGAAGTTGTCATTTGAAGCTGTCAGGACAATATCATCCACGTAAAGCAATAAATAAGCAATATTGACTGAATCACGCTTAAAAATAAAAAGAGAGTGATCACACTCGCTACCACGGAACCCATGAGTGGTGATGTAGGTTGCAAACCGCGTGTACCACGCCCGGGGAGCCTGTTTAAGCCCATATAACGACTTCTTCAGTCGACAAACAAAATTAGGGAATCGACGATCCACAAACCCTGGGGGCTGATGCATGAATACTGTTTCTTTTAGATCCCCATGTAAAAAAGCATTCTTAACGTCCAATTGATGAATTGGCCATGACCTGGAAACTGCTAAAGACAAAACAGTCCGAATAGTGGCCGGTTTAACAACCGGACTAAAAGTCTCATCACAATCGATACCAACTGTCTGTGAATTACCGTTTACCACCAATCGAGCTTTATACCTTTCTAGAGACCCGTCAGAGTGAAATTTATGCCGAAATAACCACATACAACGAATAACCGGGCGGTCAGTAGGTCGGGGAACTAGTTCCCATGTTTCATTTTCTTGTAAGGCGGAAAATTCAGCCTGCATGGCACGTGACCAATGGGGATCGGCAAGGGCCTTGGCATAAGTGTTAGGGACGGGTGATATAGGTGATGTGTGAAAGGTAGCTGATGGTTGGTGTTGGGTACGGGATTTTGAGCGAGTGGTCATGGGGTGTTGACTTATAGGTGGGCCGGGTGGTTTGGGCTGATTTGGGTGGGACGTAGGTGGGGGATGGTTGGGCTGAACAGGAAGATGGGTCGGTGGTGAGGGCGGATTAATGTGGGCCGTTGACTGTTGTGGTGGGGCGGCCTGGGAAGTGGGCTGGGATGGGCCAGGTGTGTGGGCTGGTGGTGGACGAGGTCTACGAGAACAATGGAGAGGGTATGGAGTGGTAGGTGAAGGTTTTGGAATGGGTGTTTGGAATGTGAAGCCTACTGGTAAAGAATCATCCAAAAATTTGTATGACTGAGGTGAGTGGGGAATGGTGTATGGAAATACATGCTCATCGAAGGTAACATGGCGGGATATGTGTACTTTACCAGTAGTGGGATCAAAGCATCGATAGCCTCGAAAATCGGGAGGATAACCGAGGAAGATGCAACGAATAGCTCGGGGGTGAAGTTTGTGGGGTTGGGTGGCGGATGTGTTGGGGTAGCATGCGCACCCGAACACGCGTAAGTGTTCGTAGTCCGGGTGACGAAGGTAGAGGGCATATGTTGGGGTGTAAAAATTCAATCGTTTAGTCGGAAGAATGTTGTGAAGGTATGCGGCCGTGTGCAATGCTTCCACCCAGAAGGACGGTGGAAGGTTGGCATGAATGAGAAGTGCCCGTATGATGTCGTTGAGGCGACGAATCATACGTTCAGCACGACCATTTTGGGGGGACGTTTGGGGACAAGAAAAACGAAATAAAAGGCCATGATGATTAGCAAAGCTTTTAAATGCATGGTTGTCGAATTCCCCCCCAAGGTCACATTGAAAGGTTTTAATTTTTCGATTGAATTGTGTTAAAATAAGTTGGTGAAATTTGGAAAAGGTGGGAAAGGTTTCAGATTTGTATTTAAGTGGGTAAACCCACACAAAGTGTGAAAAATTGTCTATAAGAACCATGTAATATTTATAACCCGATTTACTAGTGACAGGGGATGTCCATAGGTCACAATGAATTATGTCAAACGGTGCAAAAGTAAATGAATTGGAAATAGAAAAGGGTAATCTTTTACTATTTGAAAGTTGACATGAATTGCAAAGACTAGAAACATGGTCATTATTACATGAAAAATTGAAAGTACGACGTAAAATATCTAAGACTTGAGCCCCTGGATGACCCAGACGATCATGCCACGGCAAGGAAGTAGAGGTGATGAAGCAGGCTTGAGGAGGTAGTTGTGGTGGTGTGAATGGATACAAGTCCCCGGTACTATTGTGGCGTGACAAGAGCCTCCTAGTGACGAGATCCTTCAAAGAAAAACCAAAGGGGTCAAATTCTACAGATACATTATTATCACGAGTGAAACGTCGTACTGAAATTAGGTTTTTAATAACTTGGGGACTATAAAGGATATTTGGTAGTATGTAGGTTCGGTTGGGTAAGGTGTGAAAGCCCATGCCAGATCCCTTAATTGGGACACAATGACCATTACCGACTAAAATTGACCTACGTACAGTAGATGAATCAGGGATAACGATTTTACCTTGCTCGCGGGTCACATGCTGTTCGGCTCCAGTATCCATTATGTCTTGCTGCCAGGACGAGTTGGGTTGATTGACCTGAAAGTTAGCAAAAGCAGCACTTAAATCAGAGGGGCTGAGTGCATCGTACCCCGTGTGTGGAGGTCCGTACTGAGGAGCCGAGTACTGCCCGTAGGCTGCTGGACTAGAATATCCCATGTAGTGGGCCTGAGAAGGAGAGTTCACAGGCTGATGTGGCTGAGAACTGGGCCTCCATGAAGGTAGAGTGGGATAAGGGCATGGTGGGGGAGCCCACCAAGCCCAATTTGGATAAGTGGGCTGCTGTGGAGAAAAGTTTGCTGGACCCGCAGAAAAATAGGGACGGTTGCTGGTACCACGACCTCGGCCTCCACGAGATGACTTGCCGCGACCCCTGCCCCTGTAAGTGCCACGTTCCCGAGGCTGCTGTGGGTCAGTGTTGGCAGAATCGGAGGGTTGAGATGGCTGAGAAGTGGGGGCTGCTGTGGTGTTTGCTATCAGAACCGAAGACTGTGACCCTTTCTGTGCGTCAATCCGAATCTGTTCATCGTGCAAAAGGCTGATTGCGAGATCCCAATCTGCATCCCGGTTGTTGATGAAAGATGCTGTAGTGTTGTATTCCTGAGGGAGTCCACGAACAAGTTGTAAAACCAAGCGAGAATCACTTACTGGCTGGTCTACATCTGCTAATTGACTGGCCAAGCTCTGAAGCTGCTGACAGTAATCATCAAGAGAAGAACAAGCGTTGAGGGTAAGATTGCAGAAGCTTGTTTCAAGGGCAGCGGCTCTTGCCTTTTTGTTGCTAAGGTATTGTTTCTCTAACTTGGTCCACGCATCACGTGCCGAAGCATTGTTATCAATGATGCGTTTCAGAATGGGATCAGACACGGTACTGAAAATCCACTGCATCACAAGAGCATCAAGTTCCTTCCACGAGTCATAGTCTGGATGTGTCGGATCAGGGGGTGGGCTGCCATCGATGTGATTTGCAACCTTGTAGGCTTTCACGTGAAGATTAAAGAGTTTCACCCAGTTCGAATAGGTGATATTCGTACCATCAAGGGTGCGGATTTTGGCGTTGATGTTGGTTACTGAATAGGCTGGGTGAAGAGCATGGGGTTTTGGGTTTGAGGATTGGGCTTCAGCATCGGATTTAGTCATGTTGATTGGTAACAGAAGGCTGGTGCAGATCGGTTAACAGTGACAGAAGGCTGGAGCAGGTTTGTGGGTGATAGCTTGGGGAAGAAGGTAGCTGATCGAAACCAGCAGGGGCTGAAGGTTACGAAAAAGAAAAGAGCTAGGGTAAACAGAACCGTAGCTCTGATACCATAAAGGAATATGAATTTGGGATAATTCTCTGATCTGTATTCACATAACAAGGGGCCCTTTATATAGGGATTACAACATAACAAACCCTAGCTATAAACATGGAAAGAGTATCTTTTCCTATACAAGAGATATCCCTAACAATATAATTGATTTACATAATAATAATAATAATCGGCTAATAGTAAGAACTTATTTTGTTTTATCAAAAATATCGTGTGTTTTAAACTCATGTTAAACTACCAGAAGAAATTATTGTGTTCTATCAAAACCATCTGTTTATAACCACCCATTTTAACCTATTGTGTTTTAAACTCATGTTAACCACTCCTCTAAAACTCATTGTGTTTTAAACTTGATGACGTGGGTCCTAAAACGACGACGTTCGAACCCCTCGTCAAAAAAGATAAGCAAAACCGAGTTGATTAGGAGGTAGCCTGACTTATTGGAGCTGATACAGGGCAGCATACCTGCCATGCGGAAGCCTCTGGGCAAAAGCAAACAGTAAAAGTCTTGGAAATGACAAAAGTGGGTTTTGGCTTATTATCATGCAAGAAACAAAAACAACACACAGCTCCATAACTTGCCTAGGAAATGATAAAAACTGAAAACACCCAAAAAGGGCAAAGTCTCACTGCAGGGAGCCGATAGAGAGTCAAACAGCACCAGGTATAGAAAGGAGGCTACCCTGAGGGAGCTCCTGGGCAGAATTTCATTGCCTATATAAGGAGACTCTTGGGGTAACATTTCACACACACTCTTACTCATTCTCTCTACTCTTTTACTCTCTACTTCATTATTCCCAACTCCAAAAGAATAGATACTTATTCTCACGCCGGAGTCCAAACGCAGGAGGCCCCCTCCTGCGTTAAGGCTAACGGTGTCTGCTACCCTTGTGCAGGTCCTTCCAGGAGCTTGAAGACCCCCTAATCCTTCAACCAAATCTATACCTAAAACTCAAACTAAACTTAAAACCTAAGTCCAAACATAACATACTATTAACCCATAATCCTAAACATCTCCTAACCTAATACCGGTCATTTTCCTTGTTGTAGCAACAAGTGGCGCCCACCGTGGGGCTGTCGCTACTTTGAACAAAGCTGTTGAGAGTTTCTACAGTCCCGTTTGTTCCTAAGTAACCTCCTTTTGTGATGACTGGTGGAGATAACCGCCAAGGAGGGGGTCCTTCAGATACTCCGGCCAATAGTCACACCTCAGGTGACGCTTCTGGCCATGAAACACCTGGAACGGACGGACAACAAGTCGAACCGTCTCTAGGAGACATGCTCAACTACCGAACGCCACCGTCCTCAAGAGCCGTTAACTCGTCTCCTAGGGACGACATGTTGTTCCCAGTTGAACGAATGGATATTACCCCGGAGGGAGTACGAAGGAATTTCTTGCAACTCCGAGACCTCCTAAATGGCTACGTACGAGAGGAGAGATCCAGAGGAGTTAGGGTCAGACTGTCATACGACGAAGAACCTGTTGTCACCCTCTCACCTGGTCCTCCGTTGTTGGGAACCACTACTTCCCCAGTCACCCAACGAGCCACTACAAATCCTCACACAAATCCTCACCCATACTTGAATAGTCAAGGAGGTATTTACTCAGGAGGAGGAGGTCCTAGCAACTCTGTGCTCTCCCCGGGGACCTCAACATTGCTCCCTTATGAAGAAGCCTTGAGGTCATTACCTCTGGCCAGCAGCGCTGTGGCTGCCTCCCTTGCGGCAGCAGCAAGTCTTGCTGGAGGATCTGTCATCCCTCCAGAAACAGTGTATCCCAGCTACTCACAGCCTCAGTACTCGCCCTATGTACCCCCTTACTTCCCCTCGTGGCCGGGAGGGTATCCTTGGCAGTACCCCCCACCTCTGAACCAAATGCCCATGACCTCCCTTGCAGGAGGGCAGGGTCCGGAGATCTCTCAACACATGGTTCAGACCTCTGCGACTGAAACAAGGGGGGAAGCTGTACTTTCGGAGCCTTACCGACCCAAGTCGTTAGAATGTTTCGCCGAACACATCGCTCATTTTGATTTCCCCAATAAGATCAAGATGCCAGCCAATGTGAAAACGTATGACGGTACGGAAGACCCTGATGACCATTTGAATGTCTTCTCCGGGGCAGCAACCGTAGAAAAATGGAACAATGCTGAATGTTGCCACATGTTCATGCAAACCCTGGTGGGACCAGCTCGTCTGTGGTTCTGTGGGCTACCAGCTCGAAGCATTTCCTCCTTTGACGATTTAAGGAGGAGTTTTGTCTCCAACTTTAACCCCTTGAGGAAGTGCACCAAGGATGCTGCCATACTGCACCAAATCCAGCAGGGTGAGCATGAAAACCTTCGTAGCTTCATTGAAAGGTACAAAAGAGAAGGTCTGCAATACAGTGGTGCTACCGAGAAGATTCGAGTGTCAGGTTTTATGGGGGCCATCCGTCCTAAAAAGTTGTTAAGAAGGTTCCATGAAGATGTTCCCCAAACCATGGAGGAGGCATTCGAGAGGGCCGAAGCTTTCCTCCGGGGAGAAGAAGCATTAACTCGGCAAGACACCAGGAAGAGGGATCGAGGGAGCTGGAGAGACGGCTCAACCGGCTCCCGAAGACCTCATTTTCAACCCTACCACGAGAAACGGTCAGGGAGATCCTATGACAATCAAAGAAGCGAAGAAAGGAGACGATCCCCGAGATCAGGGAGGTACCAGGAGAAAGAAAGACAAGTCTTCACTGTTCTCACCAAGACCCCTCAGGAGATACTCTCCACAGAAGAAGTCAAGTACACATTCCGACCTCCCCGACCTTTATCCAAACCAGCTAACAAGAGAGATACCAGCAAACATTGTGCCTTTCACAATGACACAGGGCATCACACAAACGATTGCTACCAGCTGAAGAAAAGAATTGAAGAGGCTGTCAAGTCAGGGGAGCTAGCTCACCTGATCAAAGACATCAAAGGAAGGAAAGATGAAGGACGGAAAGATAAGGAGGTCAACATGGTTAGTCTCGAAGGGTCCCAGCAGGCCAAAAAGGCTCGTACTGAGCCCTGGAACAAGCAGTACATCTGTCTTCCCCCTGCTCCCGATGAGCTGATCGTCACTCCTGTGATAGTGGAGGCTGAACTAGATGGCTTCCCTATAGACAGGGTGTACATGGACTGTGGAGCCTCCACGGAGGTGATGTATGAACGATGCTTCGAATCCCTAAGCCCAGAAATCAAGTCCAAGCTCAAGCACACAGACGCTTCTCTAGTAGGCTTCTCTGGGGAACGAGTACATCCCCTGGGGAAGCTCACACTTAACGTCTGTTTCAGGGATGGAGATTTATCAAGAACGGAAGAGTTAACTTTCTCTGTTATCCGGTACCCTTCAAGTTATAATGTCCTCATCGGAAGGATGGGGATTGCTACTTTCGGCGCTGTAGTCTCAACAACACATGGTTTGATGAAGCTCCCCACTCCCAACGGAATTGCAACCCTAAAGCCAACAGCTGAGGCTCTTCTGATAGCCTCTGTGGAAGAGGCAAGTGATCCTAGAGCACCTGAGACGTCAAGCACTGGTCCCATCCGGGAGATCAGCATAAACCCTGCCTATCAAAAGCAAACCATCAAAGTAAACAATCTGCTCCCTGGTAAGATTATGTCCGAACTAATTAACCTTTTGCAGGAAAATAAGGACGTATTTGCTTGGTGCCCTGGGGACATGACCGGCGTCCCTAGAGATTTGGCTGAACACTCCCTCAACATAGCTCCCTCATACAAGCCTGTGGTTCAAAAGAAAAGGAGCCTGGCCCCAGTCAGGAGCCAGGCTGCTTGCCAAGAGGTAGAGAAGCTCGTCGAAGCAGGTATCCTTAGGGAGGTTCAGTATCACACATGGGTGGCCAATCCGGTCATGGTTGCCAAACAAGATGGATCTTGGAGAATGTGTGTCGACTTCAAAGATCTCAACAAAGCCTGCCCCAAGGATTGCTATCCCTTGCCCGAGATCGATTGGAAGGTAGATTCTCTCACCGGTTTCCAATACAAGTGCTTCTTAGATGCCTACAAGGGGTATCATCAAATTCAAATGAAGCAGGAAGATGAAGAGAAAACGGCCTTCCACACTGACAAGGGAATCTTTTGTTACAAGAAGATGCCCTTCGGGTTGAAGAATGCCGGAGCCACCTACCAACGGTTGGTGGATCAAGCTTTCTCGGAACAAATTGGGAAAAATATGGAAGCCTATGTTGACGATCTTGTCATCAAAAGCAAATCTGGGGAGGCCATGATCAAAGACATCCAAGAAACATTCAAGAATCTTCGAAAGATAAATATGAAGCTCAATCCTGTGAAATGTTCTTTTGGGTTCGAGGAGGGGAAGTTTCTTGGCCATATAGTTGGGAAGCAAAGCATCAAGGCAAACCCAAGCAAGGTCCAAGCTGTACTTGAAATGAAGTCACCGGCTACCAAGAAGGAAGTGCAAAGCCTGAACGGTAAAATTGCTGCCCTAAAACGTTTCTTGCCCAAGTCCGCGGAAAAGTCCTTACCGTTCTTTAAAACACTTAAAAATTGTGTTGACAAGAAGGACTTCCGTTGGACAGCTAAGGCAGAGGCTGCCTTCTTGGAACTCAAAAAACACATAGCTTCCCTGCCCGAAATGGCAGCCCCTGAGGAAGGGGAAGTAATAACAGTTTATCTGTCTGCAGGGATGGAGGCAGTGAGCTCAGTCCTCCTAGTTGATCGGGGCAAGGAGCAAATCCCTGTCTACTTTGTTAGTAGAGCTCTCAAGGATGCTGAAGTTAACTACACTCCCATAGAGAAGCTAGTGCTAGCCCTTGTGCACACTGCCAAGAGGCTAAGAAGGTATTTCCAAGCTCACCCAGTGAAGGTCATTACGGAACAACCCATACGATCCGTCTTGGAGAAACCAGAAGATTCGGGAAGATTGGCAAAATGGGCCATTGGCCTAGGGGAGCACAAGATAGAATACCTGCCAAGGAGAGCTTACAAAGGGCAGGTGTTTGCTGACTTCCTTACTGAGCTACCCATCCTGCAAAACGAGGAAGAAATGAATGAGGTTGAAGAACAGCCTGACCTCAAGGGGAAATGGTGTCTTTTCACCGATGGAGCTTCAAGTGTAGAAGGTTCCGGGGCTGGTCTCGTCATCAAGGACCCCCACGGAACCGAATACACTTATGCCCTCCGTCTGGACTTCCCCTGCACCAACAATGTTGCTGAATATGAGGCCCTCCTGGCCGGGTTGAGATTGGCAAAAAGAATGAAGATCCAGGAGCTAAAAGTCTTCGTTGATTCGAATCTAGTGGTCAAGCAAGTGAACGGGGGATATACAGCCAAGGAACCCTCCATGATTAGGTACAAAGACAAAGTCAAGGAACTCATCAAAGAGTTCACAGTCTTCACCCTGGAACAAGTGTCAAGGACCAAGAACAAGCAGGCAGATGCTCTCAGCAAGCTGGCCTCCCTGACATTTGCTCACCTAACAAAGAAGGTTCTCGTTGAGGTGCTGAAAGAACCCTCCATTGACGACAAAGAGGTGCAAGATGTTGTCACCGAAACCGAATCCACATGGATGACACCCATTATGTCCTACCTAAAAGAGGGGAAGCTCCCTGAAAACGAACAAGAAGCTAAGCGGTTAACCCTCAAGGCCAAGCAGTATGTGGTCGAAGATGACAAGCTTTACAAGAAGGGATACTTGGCACCCTTACTAAGGTGTGTTGGTCCTAATCAAAGCAACTACCTCATCAGGGAGGTACATGAGGGCATATGTGGCATGCACGCCGGGCCTCGATCAGTGGTATCCAAGCTCATGAATTTGGGCTACTATTGGCCCACCATGCACAAAGATGCCTTCGAAACGATCAGAAGATGTGAAGCTTGTCAGTTGCAAACACCGGTGAAGACTAATCCCAAACATGATCTTGTTCCCATCATCTCAGCATGGCCCTTCCACAAGTGGGGAATGGACATCGTGGGTCCCTTTCCACAAGCTCCTGGGAAGTTAAAGTTCCTTCTTGTAGCTGTCGACTACTTTACCAAATGGCCAGAAGTGAGGCCATTGGCAACCATATCTGGGAGGCATGTGATAAGTTTCGTATGGGAACAAATAGTTTGCAGATATGGGCTGCCAGGGGAGATGGTAACCGACAATGGGAAGCAGTTTGCCAACAAACCCTTCAGCAGCTGGTGCTCCGAACTAGGCATCAAACAAGTATTCAGCTCTGTCGCTTACCCCCAGTCTAATGGGCAGGTGGAACGTATGAATAGAAGTATTGTCGAAGGCATCAAAGCAAGGCTGGGAAGATATGGCAAGAAGTGGGTTGATGAGCTCCCAAGCGTTCTATGGGCTATTAGAACCATGGAAAAAACGAGTCACCAAAAGACACCCTATAGCCTGGTCTTCGGAAGCGAAGCTGTAATACCTGCCGAAATAGGGGTAAGCTCAGGGAGGAGTGTTCGTCAAGATGCTCAACGCAACCAAAACGAGATCCTGCTCAACTTGGACCTCCTTGAAGAGTCAAGAGATCAAGCCTCAATCAGGGAGGCAAGATACAAAAAGAAGCTCGAAGCTTACTATAACACAAGAGTGAAGAAGGAGTCCTTCAAGCCAGGGGATCTCGTGTTAAGATGCAACGAAGCCAGCAGGCAGCAGGATGTAGGGAAGCTAGGCCCCCGATGGGAAGGTCCTTATGTCATCAAGGAGGCCCACAAGGGAGGATCCTATAAGCTAGCTGACCCAAACGGCAAGATGATTCCAAGACATTGGAGTGACAAGCACCTAAAACGTTTTTATGTTTAATGGTTGTAAACGTCTCTTTGTATCCAAAGAATTATGATCAATGAATGGATGAACTATGTTTCTTTTTATTAAACTTGTCGCTTATCTTATCAAAGGGTGAGCCCCTCCTAACCAGGCTCCATGGGATCCGGCGCTATACCTACCCATGAAACGGGGATGAGCTCCTAGGCCACAACTGCTCAACAGGTAACAAGGCTAAGTGACCTTCCTGTATACAGGGTGAGTCCCTAATACAATCCACGACTCCATGGGACAAGTCCTTAGAAGGAAAACCTAGACCCATGAAAGAGGGTGAGCTCCTCACACCAAGACAGCTCCCACATGTTCACAATACACAAAAACGAACATAACACTTAGAAACCATTTGAAGTAAAGGTTTCAAAAGCTGATAGGGTAAGCATTGCATCGGTTCCTTAGCTAAGTATCCTAATTTGGGTGACTGCAGCATCCACCTTTAGGAAAAAAGTTAAAGACATTGCAAACACTATAAACGACAAGCAACGGAGCAAACACAACCAAACATTAAGCATAATAAAGGCATCACCCCTAACAGGGGGAGCATTCCATTAACAACATTAAAAAGCCGCAAGGGCTGAGTACATCAAAAGAGAAAAGATAACATCCATGAACAACTAAAACAAAGACCTAAACAAAGGCAGATCAAGGAGTAGCTAAGTCTGTGGCTTCAGGGGTGGAATCGTCCTCACCGGTGGAAGCCAGGGCTTTGTTACCAACATCATCATAGAGAGAATCAGTGTCAAGACCTTCAAATAGATCATCCTCACTGGAGGGAGGGAGTGACTCGACCTCCAAGGCTTGAAGGGGGGAGGGATTCTCAAATACCTGCTCCAAGTTAGGAGTCTTTGAAGGTTCGGCAGGCTTTGAACGTTTCGAACTACCCTCCCCGCCGTCAGCACCATCCAGCATGATCTTTAAAGGCCTCTTAGACACATAAGAGTTGAACACCTCGTCAGCCACATCCTTCTTCAGACCCTCTGGCTCCAAGTTTTGCAGAAAGGAGAGGGGCTGCTCAGCAGATTTAGCAATGGCTGAGATATAAGGATAAGTGGCCAACTCCATGGCCTTAACAGTGTTCACAAACTCTTCCCCTGATGAAGGCTTGAAGGACGGCAGCTCCTCTAGCACTTGACCCTCTTGAGCTGCTTTGAACCCAGCTTGAACCCCTCCATGGCGACCAAAAGATATCGCTTTAGCATAAATGTCTGCCAGAGGGGCATTAAACTCTTGGGAGTGCAGGAGGTTGGTAACAAAACGGGCAACACCCTTGGAGATCAACCACTCCTTCTCCTCGGTCAAGCGATCTACCTGGACCCGGAGCTCCATACCAACTTTTTCCACAGCCATCTGCTCTTGCTTAACCGCCTCCCTTGCCCGGGCCAGACCTGCCCTCTCCTCTGCCACCTTCGCCTTCTCATCATTCAAACCTTTGAACATTTTATCAAACTTTTCTTTCTCCAAACTAAGCTGGGTCCTAGACACAGCCAGCTCATGCACCAAGTCCTTCTCTCGTGCAACATACCTAGCCAAATCCTCTTTGGCCTTCGCCAACTCCACCTCGTGCTCATCATAAACTTTCTCAACCTGCTCTCTCCTCAACATCAACTCTCCCCATCTAGCCATACCGTCAGGAAACAAAGATAAAAACTGACCAAAGTGATAGTACATCTTCTTCATCACATCCTTGTCCATCCACTCCTTGTGCAGTTCCCTCTCAGCATCAGGAACACAATGATCGATAAGATCACGGCATACAGAGGCTTTCTTCAACACATCAGATGCCTTGATGTCCCAATCTGGCACAAACACTCCTTCACCAGGCTCCCTTTGGGAAGGAGCCTCAGAAACCTCCTTAACAACAGCCTTCGAGCTCTCACCTCCTTCAGACAACAGCAGCTTCGAACCAGCACCCTTAACCACCACATCTTTGGGCTTCTTGAACACAGTATCATCCTTCTTGGGAGAAGACAAAGTAAGCTTCCCCTTCCCTGGGGCAGGGGAGAACCCCAGAGCTGAAGCTATCAGACTAGAATCCTGGTCTTCGTCTTCTAGGACCAAGGGGATGGCAGAAGAGCTCCCTTGACCTGAGGAAGCAGTCTGCAGCCGTTTACTGGAGCGGCGAACAGTAACAGATTTCTTCCCAGAAGGAGCCTCAGGAGCCACAGAAGAAGTAACCACACTTGTGTATTCCCCTTGAAAACGAATGTGCTCAGTCCTCACAACTACATTCTGACCCTCAGCAACACTTTTCACCTTGAATTTGACATCTGTGATATCATCCAGGGCCAGAAAATCCAAGGTACTCATCTCTGCACAAAGAAAACAAGGGGTTAGAAAAACAGTTAATAAACAAGGTACCAAGAAGGAGCCAGGGAGACACATACCCTCCCCACCATGATAAATCACCGGGTCTGTTTCAGGGTCATCCCAGTTCTTACTCAGTCCCATCATCACCAAGAAGTCCTCAGGAAAAGTTCGAAGACGAGTAGGAAAGCTACGAAGCTTCTCCAAGAGTTCCTGATCAAGGGTGTCAGGATCAGGCTCTTTCTCGTTCAAGGGAGCATCCGAAACCCTTCTAGGGGCCTTGAAGGGGAGGAAATCAGCATTTAAAAAGAAGAACTTGTCCTTCCACGGAGAGACAAGGCCAATGACACTAGAAATCAGAGCCGGTTCACATTGGGTCTTCTCGATGGTAAACCAGTTACCATTTTTAGCCAATCTAAAGAACCTCCGGTACATGGACACAGATGGCTCATAACCCAGACAACGACACACAATCTCAAAATGTAAAACCCTAGCAACCCCAGAAGGACACAACTGATCGAGCGAAAGCTGATGATACTCTAACACATTTAGAAAAAACTTAGAAAAAGGGTACCTCAGGTTCCCCTGATCGAACTGACGAGTATACACAGCCACCTTACCGGTCGGAACAGAGGAAACAGGGGTTTTCCCCTTCGGAACGGAAGGCTCAAAAGACAAAGGAATACCAAATTCAGTACAAAATTTCTCGGCATCCGACTTGGATAACCGTGTAAACTGAGAAGCAAGATCGGTTTTTGACATAATGAAAACAAAAGCAAAGTGCGAAGAAGGGAGAGTGTGCTTACCAAACTTTATAGGAAGAAGAAGGGATCGCCGGTTGGAGAGGATCGTGGGAGAGAGAGAAGGCGGTTTTCTAAATTGGGAAGTGATTAAAGGATAAAAGAGGGAGTTACACCCTTATAAGCAATTTGAAATTTAAAATAATTAATATGAGGCGGTTACCAAGGCAAAACCGTCCCTCAGCTAGCCACTAGGATGACGTCAGCCTGCTCCTTGTCAAATCAGCAGTCATTAAGGGCAGCTGATGGGACACATGCCTACTCCCAAGGAAGCAATGATGGATAAGCTATATTATTTAAAAAATATTACCATCATGACAATTGCATGGCCAGGAATTTTCACGAGACTCAAGGAAGGACAGGACATGACACCAATGCTCCCATGAGGGAGCTTGGGGTCTAAAAAGCTACCCGATACAAACACGTGTTTGCAACCGGGGAAGAAAAGACAATTAACAAGTCACAAGCACTTCTAACTTCTTTACAAATGCTTATGACTGGGGGGCTGATGACGTGGGTCCTAAAACGACGACGTTCGAACCCCTCGTCAAAAAAGATAAGCAAAACCGAGTTGATTAGGAGGTAGCCTGACTTATTGGAGCTGATACAGGGCAGCATACCTGCCATGCGGAAGCCTCTGGGCAAAAGCAAACAGTAAAAGTCTTGGAAATGACAAAAGTGGGTTTTGGCTTATTATCATGCAAGAAACAAAAACAACACACAGCTCCATAACTTGCCTAGGAAATGATAAAAGCTGAAAACACCCAAAAAGGGCAAAGTCTCACTGCAGGGAGCCGATAGAGAGTCAAACAGCACCAGGTATAGAAAGGAGGCTACCCTGAGGGAGCTCCTGGGCAGAATTTCATTGCCTATATAAGGAGACTCTTGGGGTAACATTTCACACACACTCTTACTCATTCTCTCTACTCTTTTACTCTCTACTTCATTATTCCCAACTCCAAAAGAATAGATACTTATTCTCACGCCGGAGTCCAAACGCAGGAGGCCCCCTCCTGCGTTAAGGCTAACGGTGTCTGCTACCCTTGTGCAGGTCCTTCCAGGAGCTTGAAGACCCCCTAATCCTTCAACCAAATCTATACCTAAAACTCAAACTAAACTTAAAACCTAAGTCCAAACATAACATACTATTAACCCATAATCCTAAACATCTCCTAACCTAATACCGGTCATTTTCCTTGTTGTAGCAACAAAACTCAAGTTAAACTCATGTTAACCAGATGTGATACACATAAAACACAATACCATAAACAATCATTAAACACACAAAACAAATGAAAAATAGTGTTTAAAAAAAACAAAGCATGAGTCACCAAGTAAAATACAAATCCAAGTGTGATAAACTTTCAAAGATGCCCGATCATATCTAAACCAAAGGAAGCGTTTCAAGAAAAAACACATAACAACCTCCTTTACCTTCACTTGTACATGGTGCATCTAATATTGTACTAAATGCCATCTCAGATCTAAACCAAATTAATAAAGTCAAAAGATTCATAGACTTACTAAATGCCACATCAAAAATAAATCAAAGCACATGTTCTTTCTTTTTTTCGTTCAGAAAAAAATGTTTCAGAGATAAAACACCTCCGGTAGTAGTCTGCCATTGATATGGATAATTAAAAAGAATCGTGGGGAAGAGAGAGAGTAGAGAGAGATTTTGTGAGAGAAAGGGGAAAGATCCTGTTTTAATTAATGAGTTTTTAATATAAACCAAATGTTTTTACCTATATACCATCATACCATATACTCCCTCCGTCCCATTAGAAGTGTTTTAGTTTGAAAAACACAAAGTTTTAGGCACATTAAATGATTGCTTTTTTTGCTTGTCAAATGACAATAATACCCTTGTCATATGTGGGTCCATTATATTCTTTGTTTATTTTAGTTGTGTTTTTAAGGGTAAATTTGAAAGTTGGCTAATAATTTTTTAAAGTGGACACATGAAATGGGACAAATAAAAAAGGGAATATGGACACTTCTAATGGGACGGAGGGAGTATTAATTTAATAAAATTATAACATAATTTACAAGTTTGTCACCTATTTAATCTCATTCATCCATCTATGTGATCTAATGGACACATTTATTTCTCACCCTTCTCACAAAACACTCCTTTGTATCCGAACCATTATATATATATATATATATATATATATATATTAATATTTAGGGTTGTTCGAATTACATTTTCACCAAATAATCATATGCATAATCTTAACTATAACTAGGGTTTTTGTTAACCTGTCGCAAAGCGGCGGGCCACGCTTGTTTTGCAGAAGTGTTTACTAGCACTATAGGCAACAATTTTCCTACATTCTTTTGCGTAATTGTGGACGGTTTCGTGGACATAAAAGATAATATTATGTGACTGTTATTGTCGCGTGGGCTTCAAAAAAATACTCGCGGCTAAAAGCTAAAAGTTTGATGGAAAAAGTTTGAAATCCTAAAATCTAAAAGTTTGGTGGTCAAATTGGAAGAAATGAAAATACATAAGTTAGTAAGAAAGTTAATGGCCAAAGTTGGGTGGTCAAAGTTTGAAATCCTAAAAGCTAAAAGTTTGGTGGTAAAAGTTTGAAATCCTAAAAGCTAAAAGTTTAGCGGTCAAAGTTTGGTGGTCAAATTGGAAGAAAATAAAGTACATAGGTTAGTAAGAAAGTTAGTGGCCAAAGTTGGGTGGTCAAAGTTTGAAATCCTAAAAGCTAAAAGTTTAATGGTCAAAGTTTGGTAGTCAAATTAGAAGAAAATAAAGTTAAGTTAAAAGTTAATGACCATACTTTTAAATCCTAAAAGATAAAAGTTTGGTGGTCAAATTGAAAGAAAATAAAGTTAACTTAAAAGTTAGTAACAGAAAATAAAGTTAACCTAAAAATTAGTTGCCAATATATATATTAAAAGAAGGACAGTATTAAAGTGTCCTTGAATTATATATATATATATATATATATATATATATCATTTTGCAAAGTCGGCGACACTCACAATAGTTACTGTTGCAAAAAAAGCGACAAAATGCCCCTGCCAATTCCTGTAATTACATTATTGCCACATATCTCGGTGTGGTCATCGCAGTTAACGCTGTCCGATTTCTTTGGGTTAAAACACCGGTCGGTTGTTCGGTTGTTTGTAATTGCCATTGCGGTTGGTTGTCTGAAGACCGACAAGGAGCAACGACAGGTCTCCATCACTCCGATGACGGCGACCGGTAAAAAACCCACCCTAAACCGAACGCTTCCTTCCCCGGTTTGTTTTCTTCTCTTCCATGGCCTTGATTTTCCGGCACTTCGCCGTCTGTTACCGACACGATGATTTGGCTGGCGTCACGTTGTTTGCTGTCGCCGATGCGTAGCCGATCGGAATCTTAGCGTGGCCGGCGAACTCTGATCCTTTACAGGTGTTTACGGGGAGCTTCGAATGTAGGTGACGACTAATGGTGGTTGGTTCGATGACAGAAGAACGGAAAAGGGAGAAGGGACCGGTTTGTGGTGGTGTCGGGTTGGTCGGAACGGTCGCCGGTCGCCGGTCACCGGAGACGAAGAAGGTGACCGGAGGTATGTGTTTTCTTCTCCCTCTCTGAAGCTCTCTCTCACTCACCCACGTAACTCTCTCTGTCTCTCTTTCTTTTGAATGTGCAGAGTTTATGGCATGAATGTACTAAGGGTTGGTGTGTGTGCTAGAGTTTTATGCTTCCAAAAGTGAGCTGCACATTGTTGTGTTGTCATATTTGTAGAAGTGAATTGTGCATAACCAACCATGATGTGCTGTCAATTTTAACATGTGCACCATCTTTGTTTACGTGTTTGCGCAAAACAAATCAACAAAGTCGTAAACATCACGTTATCGCTGCAACGCGCGACACGGGTAAAATATTACAGGGAGGGGGTTTCAAAACCGGATCAATTTCGTGGCGTTTCGTTTATGCTATACGTATTCTTACGGTCTTACGGTGCGACGGCGGTTGTAGATTGACAGTAACTTGGTGACGACGATGCGTCCCGACGTGTAGCGCGGGGTAAGGTACTAGCATATATAGAATAGTACGTTTAATTCAATTTGAACGCGTATTTAATTAAAGTTGCTCGGCAGAGAACCTTTCATTACAAAATACAAATATTTGTGGTTTTCTTACTTCCATTTTTTCTCCTACCTTATGTGAATCATGCCTTGTTTGACTTTAATTTATAAATTTTATTTATATTGTCTTCCAAACTTCTTTATTACACAGCTGACCGATAATTTTAATGATTTATTTTATTAATTTAATCTATTGGAAAATTTTAATGCTCTTTTTAAATTTAGTAACTTATCCGGCCAGCTGTTTGAGGTGAGAAGGTTTACCTCCTTGGAGGGTTCCTGCCCGGGTTTGGTCTCAGGTTCGAATCTCATGCTCCACCAAAAAAATAACCGTTTGGGTTTGAAAGGAGAAACCCGTGTGGTGCTATGGGATTCGATCATGGGTAGTGGTCGCTTTGCAACACAGGATTTACCGCTGAAACACTACTCTAAAAAAAAAAATTTAGTAACTTATTATGGTTTAACCCATATAGATGGTTTTACATATACATAACTCAAGTTTAACTATACAAATCATGAGTCGTGTTTTAGGCAGTGGCGAATCCACAAATTATTTTTAACGAGTTTTTTTCGTAGATTCTCACTGATTTTCAATAATTTTTCAACTTTCTCAACTAAAGTTTTCAATTTTTTCCAAACCGAGGGGATTCCTGAGAACCCGAGAACCCCCTCGGATCCGCCACCGGTTTCAGGTTCAAGTTAAACTATATCTAATAACATTTGGATGAGGAGTAATAATGCATCCAAACTACCATTCTTTCTTTGGAAGCATCAATAACTTAGAAGCCACATATTTAAGTAGTCGTCTTTCTAAGCTATCCCTACAATGGCCTTATTTTTATTTCTAACTTTGTGGACCTTAACCACCACCACCACCACCACCCTAGCCATCCCACCACCACCACCAATCCAGTGCACCGCGGAAACCACCGGCTGCACCCTCCACAACTCCTACGGCATATGGGGTGACCGAAAAGACTGTTTCGCCTCCAAAGTGGTCCACCCAACTACACAAGATCAACTCCTCTCAGTTGTAGCCAATGCAACCAAACACAAACTTAGACTCAAAGTCGTATCCGAATTCTCACACACCATACCAAAATTCGCCTGTCCATCCGCTAATGACCCGTCGGTTCTTGTTAGCACCGATAAATACAACTCCAACATTGATGTTAATGTGGATCAACTCACTGTGACTGCGGATGCAGGAGTCGCTCTTCGGGATTTGATTAATAAGGTTGAAGATGCAGGCTTGAGTCTTGTAGCAGCACCATATTGGGAAGGTGTTAGCGTGGGCGGGTTGATAAGTACCGGTGCACACGGTAGTTCATGGTGGGGCAAGGGTGGAGCAGTGCATGATCATGTGGTTAGTATTGATATTGTGGTTCCTGCAACAGAAACTCAAGGGTTTGCCAAGATTATTCATTTGAATGCAACAAATGAGCTACTTAATGCAGCCAAACTTTCACTAGGCACCTTGGGTATCATCTCCAAGGTATTCTTTAACTTTTAGAAAAACATATATTATTTGTTGTTTTATTGTGTTTTTCAATATCGATTTTTGGTAACATCACATATAAATCATCATAATATTCAACTTTAACAGTTTTATATATGTGAATTTGTAAAGCATGAATAGAAACTTGTTTTTTTTTTAAGTTTCAACTTTATTCTTATATTATTAAGAGTTAATAGCCAAAATCGTCCTGAGGTTTGGTCACTTTTACCACTTTAGTCCAAAACCCAAACCTTTTATATATGAGTCCTTATGCTTTACGTTTTTTTGCCAAATTCGTCCCTGACACTAACCCAGTTAAATATTGTTGTTAAGTTGGGGGGTATTTCTGACTTTTTGCCTACTCATTTATTTTTTAATATTTTTATTTAATAAGTGGGACCCACCTCCCCCATCTTCTTTTCCATTTAGACCTGCCATCATCATCACACACCACCACCACCACCCCCTCACACAACCACCACCCTAAACCCACCACCACCTGCCATTCTTTCAAAACCACACACACATATACTTAATAGAGAGAGAGAGAGAGAGCAGAGGAGTTAAAGAGAAAGGGAGGAGGTGAAGGATTCCGACCACCGCCAAAGGAGGAGCTCCAGCAGCGATTCAACCCCAAACAACCCCATATTCCAATCTGATACAAAACACACCTATAACCTGCTATTCTAGAGAGAGAGAGACAGACGAGAGAAAGAGAGAGAGAGGGATCTGAGAGAGCAGTAGGAGAGAGAGAGAGAGGAATTGAGGAGAGAGAAAGCGACAAGGACAGAAAGGAGGCTGTTGGTACGGTGGTCGTTAATGGTGACGGTACTGGGGAAGCGGCGACGGGGATTGGGTTACGACTAAGGTTTCAATTGAAGATTTTAGAACAGTAACCGATGATTATTATTTTGAGGGTTTGGACAATTGATTGGTAGGATATAGTGGTGGTCCGGAGGTATACAGAAGATGTCAATGGATTGGTTTCCATTTGGTAGTAGTTGTGTAGAGAGGGATGGAGTAGAGAGAGTGAGGGAGATGATGGTAGTGGTTTGATCTGAGAGAGATGTAAGGGAGAGAGATAAATAGGTTTTTTTAGGGCTAAAAAAGAAATAAAAGATTTAAAATAAATAAAGTATACAAAATGCCCAAAATGCCCTCGATTTCCTAGGTAAAAAGTCAGATATACCCCCCAACTTAACGACAATATTTAATTGGGTTAGTGTCAGGGACGAATTTGACAAAAACCGTAAAGCATAAGGACCCAGATATAAAAGGTTTGGGTTTTGGACTGAAGTGACAAAAATAACCAAACCTCAGTGACGATTTTGGCTATTAACTCTATTATTAATAATATATTAAATATATAGGGTAGGGTTCCTGTAAGAAAATTAGTTTGTGTGAGAAGTGTAGGAAGGATTAAAAATTGATATGTATGCATCATTTTTTTGGTCGTATTCATGATGTTTTGGATTGTTTTGCTTAGAAAAACAACAAACATAACAATTAATAACCGAAAAAAATGTATTTTAGGCTTAAAAGTTAAAACACTATGTTAAGAACATTTAAGCAGAGTGTTTTAAGTAATTACTAGGGTGTTTTATCTGTAATTTAAATTTAATGACTATAATACATTGGATTGTGTTTTAAATTTTTGTATATTGTTGTGTTAAGTGTTTTTCAAGAAAAAACAACCCAAAACATCATTCCAAAATAAAAAACATGATGACTACATGTCAATTCTTAATCCTTCCTACACTTCTCACACAAACCAATTTTCCTACAGGATCCTCTACCTAAATATATATTTTGTCTCTAATGACTTTTCTTCGTTGCTTTTTTTAACACACGGGGTAACTTTTGTTTTAAATACGTTTTTCTTTATTTTGTAATACACATGCTTTGCGTCTATTATGCAGGGAAATAGTTGAATTATATAATATAAATTGCCATCTCAACGATTCCCAATTATGAAATTACGAATAAAATTAATATATAAAGATACGCGATAATGTTTTCGTGAAAATAATGGTTTGTCCACCTTTTCGTCTCAAACATGGGTCGACTTGTAAGCAAATAATGATATCTTTATAATAATTGAATGCTTACAAAAAAAAAAATAATAAATAAATACTTATAAAATAGAAATTCATCACATCTATTTCAGCATCTTATTTCTCAAATAAAAATAGTGTGGTTTCTTTCGGAGGCTGTTTGGTAAGACTCTTAATGAGCCTCTTAATCATTCAGCGTTGAATGATTCAATATTCAGCTCTTTCAGCGCATTTGTTTCAACATCTAAATGAAATGGTTAAGGCTGAACCATTAACACTTAGGATGTTGTTGAAACATTAAGCACTGAATGAATCCATTTTTTACTTTCACTACCAATGTTGAACAAGAAGGCTAACCATTCAAAGGTCCAACAAAACAGGACTTAATGATTTGGCACTTAACCATTCATATCCTCTTAACCATTCATACTTTTTAATAACTCAACACTTAATCCATGAAACAGTCACCGACTTTTTTGGGTTTTTAAACTGATTAAACAATTTATAAATTCAATTTATTATGTAATGTAATTACATATGATTACATAAATCATCAAGATTCAAGAGTATAGTATACATAGGCCCTATGATTTTATAATTTTTAAGAAATAGTCCCCAAATATGAGAAATTACGCACATGGTCTAAACATTTTCAATAAACATTTAGTTTAAACTTTTGCAATTTATACTACCTTTAGTTCATGAAATTAGATGACCTATGAGGACTAAAAGTGTTACAAATTGCAAAATTTTTAAGTAAGTGTATAATTTTCAATACTTAAGGACTATTTTTAAAATTTTGTGAAAGCACAAGGACTTTTTGTGTACTTTACTCAATCAATAAACATCACATTCAAATAATTTTAAGACGATATTATTAATATTTATACATAATTTACCATAAATAAGATAATCATATGAACCATGAGATCATACATATAAAACCTTGTTTTGTAGTTTCTATAAAACTAAGCATCTTTTTCATGGCGATTATATCATTATAAGAAGATTGCAGGTAAAATCGTTACAAAATTTACAAATGCTTAGAAAGTCTTAGCTAAATAATATGAGACCTATATATGTTACATTTATAACTCTTTAGGGTAATGTTTCAACATAAATAAACCATTGAAAAGGTGTTATGTTCAGTAACAAAAAGGTATTCGACTAAGACCTCTTGAAAAAACATACATAGGTAACACTTAGCTTAGAGAAAGGATTCAAGAGAAGGATAACCTTAAATTTCACAGACGATGCTGGGCTGGAGGATGCATACATGAGTCACGCAAAAGCGCACGAATTTGGGGACATAACATGGTATCCCTCTAAACACATGGCCGTTTACAGGTATGATGATCGGGTTCCATTAACCACAAAAGGTGACGGTACCAATGACTTCATCGGTTTTCAATCTAATCTCATTGTTGTCTCTAAATCTACCCGAGCCAGCGGTATACATATTCACACTTGTTCATCTTTTTCTCAACAAAAACTCAAATCATGTTAATGTTTGTGCATAAATATTATTCTTGCAGAAAAAGCGTTGGAAAAGGCGAAAAGCGTAAAGGGAAAATGTGCAATGGCAAGCACTTTCATAGGCTACAAGAAACTAGTAGCCAATGGGTTGAAAAACAACCTAATCTTCATTGGATACCCGGTGATAGGACGCCAAGGCAAAATGCAAACTTCTGGTTCATGCCTCTACTCACCATCTAGCGACATTGCAAATGCGTGTGCATGGGATCCACGTATTGATGGATTATTCTTCTATGAAACCACTGCTATTTTCCGTGCAGACAAGTTCAGGGACTTTACTCAGGACGTTAAAGTGTTGAGGGATCTAAATCCAGAAAACTTTTGCGGCATAGATATCTACAATGGACTTCTTATACGGTTCATCAAGGCATCAACTGCGTATTTAGGCCAACCTGTGGATTCAGTGGTGGTCGACTTTAACTACTATCGAGCTGACTCAGCCATGACCCCGAGGCTAAACCAAGATGTTATGGAGGAGATGGAGCAAATGGCGTTTTTAAAGTACGATGCAAGGCCACACTGGGCTAAAAACAGGAAAATTGCATTTTCAAATGTGGCAAAAAAGTACAAAAGTTTTGCTAAGTTTGTGGCAGCTAAAATGAAAATAGACCCACAGAATCTATTCTCGAGTGAGTGGTCGGATGAACTGTTGTTTGGAAGCAAAGGGGAGAATTACGATGGATGTGCTTTGGAAGGGGAATGTGTATGCTCGGAGCATAGACATTGTAGTCCGTCGAATGGTTATTTTTGTCAGTATGGGCTTGTTTATAAAGAAGCACGTGTTTGTAGATACTCAGAGTCATCTGAGAGTTGATTGTTTGTTTATTTATTTTTTAATAAAAAAAGATTGTTGTTGCCATTTTGAACAAGCATTCTAAGCATTGTCTTTCGGGATATTTAACGAAGTAGTTGTGATGGTCACGACATTGCCATCGACATCATGAAAGGCCATCAAGGCTAGTAATCAACAAAAACTGACATCGAGGTCACAACCTATAGTGATGTATAGTTGTTCCATACCTAAATGAAACATAAAAAATAAGCATATTACCAAGTTTTTGTAAGTATACCACTTTCTACACATCATCCTATTCCTAAGCTTCTTCCTTCAGATGATTATATGACCATGCTACTAAATGTCAAACTACATACAACACGGTACATGGTTACTCCAACATTTTTTATTATTTTGGTTAAAACATTTTTACTGAGATAAAGATGATAATTGAATTTCGGATGGAAGGGTGTCTCGAGAAATCCAACTTAATTAAAATAAAATCATGGAATGCAGGTAAATATTTATTTTGGCATACTGTTTTCCAGTTGTTAATAAAAATTTGAATAAAAAATATATAATATTTGAAAAATAAACAAAGAAAGAAAGCAAGTATACAGGATAGGATGATACCACATATATCATCAGCGCTTGTTGGGCTTAAGTTTGGAGAAATCAACCAGGTCACCAAAAAGCTTGTCTTCGGTCTTTGTAGGCTTACCGGATGGCACGTGCACATATAATGGATTAGCCATGGAAGAACCAGTGTAAACTGTTGTAGAGTTGTTCAAAGACAACCCCGACATTATTTGGTCAATAAACTGTTGTTGCCCATATCCGTAGCCGTAAGATATTGTAGTTAACATAGCCATATGGAGGTTGCAGCATTTGCTGAGGAGGGTACATGTGAACTGGACCAGGTTGATTTTGTTGATGTGGGATCATTGGGTGCCCTTGCTGCAGACAGAAAGCCGAGTTGTTCAATGGTGAAGATTGGTAGCTGCCATTGGCTGCGGTGTGTACATGCTCATTCCCTGGTTATTAGTTTGTAACCCTTGAGTTTGAGAGTAATTAGGATCTTCTAATTGGTTATCATTGACTGACTTAGCTTCCCAAGGGGGTGGTGGTAGTCCATCGCTTGTTGGAGCTGTGACATTATTAAAACTCAAAATACGAACAGCTTGTTTCAAACTTGATATACGCATTACAATATTCTAAATTTTCTAGTGTAATTTTAAGAGTTGGCTATAACAGCATGTTGGGACAAAGAGGATTGAAGAAACCACCTTTTGATAACCTTAGTCCAAATCATATCTGCTTAAGTATGGAACTGCTGAAGAACAAATGAAGAAGTGCTGAAGAACAAACACCAAAGTACTGAAGAGTAACTCATCAGAAGTTCTGAAGTCTAACCAGACATTTCACTGAAGAACTACTGAAGACAAACTGCTCATCAGCAGTTTGTCACTCATCAGCACTTTGCATCAGAAGCTTCTAACCGACTGAAGATCAGCAGTTTCCTTATTATATTGTTTTGTTAAAGTCTAGATTTCAAGTTTCAATGTACAGACTGTTATAAGCTTATCTTAGTATAATATCTTTGTTAAATATCTTAGATTACTTCAGACAACAGTTTAGTACATTAGTCTATAAATAGATGAGTTTGTTTATCTATTTTAGATATGTGATTTTGTGTAATATCTTTGATCTAAATTGAAATCCTTCGGGCTTTAAACTTATAACTCCATTTCACATATGAGAAACATAAATTGCTTTACTGCTTTACACTTAACTGTATTTATTGTTTCTCATTTATTGTTCAGTCAAGGGGGAGTAATAACTCCTCTTCAAAGTGATCTTTTAGACCTTTGAACACTTGTCATTTCCGCTGCTTATTAACTCATACATAAATCTGATAACACATAAGTGTTCATAAACTAAGCCACTGATCCAACAATTGGTATCAGAGCATCTGGTTAATCTGATCAAAATCAATCTAACAAATTGAGATTCAGACACAGGCTCATTATTGATATTCAATAAAGGATTAAAAGGCTCACTTTTTCATCCATCACTTTAAAGAAGTATTGACAAATCCAAACTTCTTAAAAATGGACCCCTACAATACTGGATCTGCCAACAAACCTCCTATGTTAGTCAGAAATGAATATAACATATGGTCTAAAAGGTTGGCACACACTATTTCCCAAACAAACACTGGATGTTGGAGGTCTGTAGTTTTTGGACCTCACAAACCAGTAGTAAGTGATCCAGAGGGAAAGATTGAAAGACCAAAAGATCCAAAAGAATACACGGAGGAAGATTTCCAAAAGTTTGAGCTTGATGTAAAAGCTTTCTCCATGTTGGCTATGGCTCTCCCAAACGAAATATATGCTGGCCTTTTACATTGTGAAAGTGCCAAAGAGCTGTGGGATTGCCTAAAAGAGCAGTTTGCAGGAACTGCTGAGGTGATAGCCAACATTAGAGAAATATTGGCTCAACAATATGAAACTTTTACTCACATAGAGGGTGAATCTTTAACACAACAATTTGAAAGATTTTCTTCACTCATCTCTGAGTTAAAAATTAAAAATCAGACCTATTCAAATGAGTCGATGTTGCATAGATTTTTAAGGTCTCTACCTTCAAAATGGGAAACTTACTCTATAGTCCTCAGACCAAGTTCAGATTTTAATAATTTGAACCTAACTAGGTTACATGGTAAATTACTAACTTTTGAGAGAGAAATCAATCAAAAGAAAAAGTTGCAGGAATCTGGTAAAACTGCTGATGACTATACTCCGGGTAGCACAGCCTTATTAGGACATGACTCACCATCCTGTTCTAATAATTTTGGTTCTTTTGACCACATTGACATAACAGCTGGGATCTCATCAGATGGATCTTTCCCAGCTTATGACAATGAAGAACTGAGTCAAACTGCTGACAACATGTGTTTCATCATGGATGATTTAAAACATTTCAGCAGTGATGACTTAGAAGAAATGGAGATATTGCACCACTGGCCTTGTTAAGCTTAAAAACTAACAAATTTTATAAAAGGTCAGGAAGGAAATTTCCAGGATTAAACAACTCAACAAAAGTTGGTTTTGACAAATCTAAACTTAGATGTCATAAGTGTCAAAAGTTGGGACACTTTGCTAGAGAATGTAGAAGCTCTAGCTACAACCAACCAATGTCTGGAAATCAATTTAATCCCTCATATAATAGGAATAATGGAACTCAAGGGAGTGCTCATTTTGTACAGGCACAAGCTCCACATGTTCAATATGTGCCACAAGTACAATATGTCCAAATGCCTGCTCAGCAACAACAGCAGCTGATGCCTCCTTTTCCAACTGCTCAACAACCTGCACAAACTCAACAACCCCCTCAGCAACAAAGCTTATTTACCTCAGGGTATGTTGACTGGAGCAGTCTTCCTTATGACACATCAGAATGCAGTCAGGATGCAGACAATAAGGTCTATGATGTCAACTGGGGAGAACCTGATAATGGCAGAAAGAACTTTGCCTTAATGGCTTTTGAAGGATACTCTTCAAATTCTGCTCTCACACAGGTATCACAACAATCTCTGTTAAAGCTTTGCACTAAATCTTGCAAAGAATCTTTTGCTTTAATTAGAGAAACAAATGTGCATTTACAAGGCAAATCCAATGATATGGAGAGAAAATACACACAATTGAAGTGTGATTTAGAAAGAAAAATTGTTTTGAAAAACAAAGAAATTTCTAAACTGAATGATAAATCCATTGAAACAGAAGCACAAATTAAAACAATGATAGACAGCCTAGGAAATGTCAGACAAGAGCTTGCTGACACCAAGGTTGATTGTGAAAAATGGGTTGAGTCTTGTAAAGGGTATCAAATGTTGCTTAACAAACAAACTGCAGCCAATGTTAAGTTTGGCATTAGGTATACCCACACTGAATCACCAACAGATTTCACCCACAAAACTGATAATGATGGGATGAAATTGATTCAAACTTCTGATATGGAGGAATGCACATCCTACCATCAGAACTTCCTCAAAAAGGGAAGTACTGCAGAAGTTAAAACTACTGACAATAAGCCATCAGCAGTTTCAACTACATCAGGAGTTGAGACCCTGAAAACTGCTGATGACCTATTTCAAAAATCTGATTTTGTCAGTAAATTGCCTTCCAGCTCTCTTGATTTATCTAAAAAGAAAGAGAAGGCAAAAGGATGTGAAATATGTGGTCTGTTTAACCACATAACTGAACTTTGCAGATATAGAAAGGTAAATCAGTTAAACAAACAAAGACAACAACTGATTGTGGGAAAACAGATAAAACAAAATTTTGAAAATACCTTTTTTCCCAACAAACAACAATCAAACAAAAACCTTTCTAAAAAGAGGCATTTATCTCAACAAAGGTCATCTTCTCAAAGTTCAACTTCAGAAGTTTCACCTAACTCATCAGCAGTTTCACAAACTGCTGAAGTTAAAGATTTGATAAACCTGGTTAAACTTCTGATGACCAAAGTTGATGGTGGAAACCAAAAAGAACCCACCATTGTTCTTAATGACAAATCCATTGCCAAAAAGACATGGATTTCTAAAATTGGTCCACAACAAGCTGCACCTGTTCTCAAGAGCAAACCCAAAGCCAAATTGGCTTGGGTTGCCAAAACTAACTAATTTGCTATCTTGTGCAGAGAGTCTCCAGAGGTTTGAATAGCATATGGTATGTGGATAGTGGAGGCTCAATGCACATGACTGGATGCAGATACCTGATAAACAATTTTATCAGCCAAAGAGAAGGATCTGTGTCCTTTGGGAACAATGCCAAGGGATATGTGCTAGGATATGGCAATGTATCCTCAGGCAAAATGCAGTTTGACAAGGTCAATCTGGTTGAAAACCTTGAGTACAACTTGCTAAGTGTCTCACAAATGTGTGACAAAGGATATTCTTCCTTTTTCACCAAGACAGCATGCAAGATCATATCACCAGAAGGCCAGAAGTTGATAGAGAAGATTGTTGAAGATCATACTTTGCTGATTGCCAAAAGATGTGGCAATGTCTATGCAGTGGACATTGAAAAAGACAAAGTATTGAACAAGACTGCCTGTTTCTTCTCAAAGGCATCAACTTCAGAAAATGATCTCTGGCACAGGAGACTTGGCCATGTGAACTTTAAAACCATCAATAAAGTCACAAAAATGGGCTTGGTCAGAGGTCTACCTTTGAAGGAATATCAGTGCAAAGAACACTGTGTTTCCTGTCTTAAAGGTAAACAGCATAAGTCCTCCTATAAGTCTATTGAATAATCAAAAACAACTGCATGTCTTCAACTACTGCATATGGACTTATTTGGACCAGTCAAGATTATGAGCCTTGGTAAGAAGAAGTACTGCTTGGTCATCATTGATGACTACTCAAGATTCACATGGGTCTTCTTCTTATATTCCAAGGATGAGGCAGCTGAAATCATCAAGTTCTTCATTCTACAAGTAGAGAAGCAATATTCTCTATCTGTCAAAGTCATCAGGAGTGAAAATGGGACAGAGTTCAGGAACAAAACTCTGGATGAATTCTGTCTGTCTAAAGGGATTGTTAGACAGTTCAGCATTCCCAGAACTCCTGAACAAAATGGTGTGGTAGAAAGGAAGAACAGAACATTAATTGAAGCAACCAGAACAATGTTAGCTGATTCAAGCCTACCTTTGTATTTTTGGGTTGAAGCAGTCAACACTGCATGTTATGTTCAGAATAGAGTTCTTATCAACAAGAGACATACCAAGACTGCCTATGAAATTCTTCATGGCATAAAGCCCCTTATCTCCTTCTTCAGGGCTTTTGGATGTCAATGTTTTATCCTCAACATCAAAGACTCTATCTCTAAGTTTGCTACAAAAGTTGATACAGGTTATTTTCTTGGTTATTCTCCTTTGAGAAAAGCTTACAAAGTTTTCAATTCAAGAACCGAGATAGTAGAAGAAACACTGAATGTCAAGTTCAATGAATCAAAACACACTCTTATTCCAGCAAATCCTGCTGAATTATTTGATCTTGACAACTTTCATTTCGGACCTGAAAAGACTGTTGAATCATCCAAACCTCCTCAAAATGGTTTTCAAGGATTTGAAGATGATATTCCTACACCATGGACTCCAAACACAGTCAGAAGATCAACTATCAAACCTTCAGAAGTTTCAATAGCTTCAACTTTAGGAACTACTGATGAACATCTTGAAACTACTGATTCAGCTGAACCTAAAACTCCTGAAGTTCAAATAACAGCTGAACCAGATATTATCAATCTCAGTGGTTTATTTGAAGAACCTGTAGAGCCATCATCCAGTACAGGTTTACAACAACTGATTGAACACAAAGATCATCCATTGGATCAAATCATGGGTGATATTGCATCAGGGGTACTCACAGGAAACCAGCTTTCCAACTTTTGCTTCTTCTCAGCATTCATTTCTCAGTTGGAACCAAAGAAGTATCAAGAAGCCCTCAAAGACAACAATTGGGTGCAAGCAATGCAAGAAGAGTTGCTTCAATTCAAGAAACAACAGGTTTGGGAAATCTGTCCCTTACCTGAAGACAAGCAACCAATTGGAACAAGATGGGTCTTCAGAAACAAATCAGATGAAGCTGGTATGATCATCAAGAACAAAGCAAGATTGGTGGTTCAAGGTTATTCCCAAGAGGAAGGAATTGATTATGATGAAACCTTTGCACCAGTTGCAAGACTTGAAGCTATCAGGTTATTTTTAGCTTATGCAATTTCCAACAACATTAAAGTTTATCAAATGGATGTCAAGAGTGCATTTTTGTATGGAAAAATAAAAGAGGAAGTGTATATCTGTCAACCTCCAGGGTTTGAGGATCCTTCTCATCCTGATTGGGTTTACAGACTTGACAAAGCTCTTTATGGGCTAAAACAGGCTCCAAGAGCCTGGTATGAAACACTTTCAAACGTTTTACTTAAGAATCACTTCTCAAGGGGATCCATTGATAAAACTCTTTTCATAAAACATGTTGGAAATCATGTCTTACTTGTTCAAATCTATGTTGATGATATCATATTTGGTTCAACAAACTCAAAACTGTGTGAAGAATTTAAGAAACTCATGCAATCAAAATTTGAAATGAGTACAATGGGAGAATTGCAGTACTTTTTGGGACTGCAAATCAAGCAACAGTCAAATGGAACATTTATACATCAATCAAAATATGTTAAAGAATTATTGAACAAATTTTCTTTACAAGACTGTAAAACATGTTCCACTCCCATGACACCAATCACACAAGTTGAACCAGATGATCAAGGGAAACATATTGATCAAACCATGTATAGATGTATGATAGGTTCTCTTTTGTACTTAACTGCTTCTAGACCAGATATCATGTTTTCAACTTGTGTCTGTGCTAGATACCAATCTGCACCAAGAGAATCACACCTAATTGCAGTCAAAAGAATCTTCAGATATCTGAAAGGAACTCCTACTTTAGGAATTTGGTATCCTGCTTCAAGCAATACCAAGTTAACTGCTTTTTCAGATAGTGACTATGCAGGCTGCAAAATGTCAAGAAAATCAACATCTGGTGGTTGTCAATTCTTAGGAAACTGTCTGGTGTCCTGGCAATCAAAGAAACAAACATCTGTGGCAACTTCAACAGCTGAAGCTGAATACATTGCTGTTGCAAGCTGTACTTCACAGATACAATGGCTCCAATATCAACTGCTTGATTATGGAATCAAAGAGACCAAGACTCCACTTTTAGTAGACAACAAATCTGCCATTAGCATCATTCAAAATCCTGTTCAGTTTTCAAAGACTAAACACATTGAAATCAGGTATCATTTCATAAGAGATTGCTATGAAAAAGGCAAGATTGAGGTGAAGCATGTCACAACAGCTAATCAAATAGCTGACATTTTCACCAAACCCCTTGATTCAACAACTTTTCAGAGGTTAGTATCCATGCTTGGGATGTTAAACTTAGAAGAAAGTCTGTAAGTGTTTCACTTTTTAGTTCTGCACATATTTTATTTTCACTTACATACTTATCTGTCACAAACCTCTGAAGACCAAAAATTTGAGAAAGAGAAAGTACTGATGAACAACTTTTGAAAACTACTGATAAACATAAAAAATGGGATATTTTCAAAATGGATATAACTACTGATAAAGATCAGAAGTTAGTAAAGTGTTTTAAAAGTCATTTGCATCAGCAGTTGAAATTGCTGAAGAGATGACTAAAACCACTGATGAAGAAACCTTCTTCATCAGCAGTTTGACTAAAAAGGGTAAAACAGACTTTTCACTCATCAGAAGTTTGACCTAGTCGGTTAAAAACTTCTGATAAATACCTTTTTCAAACACTTATCCATTAAAAAAAAAAAACAAAATTCCCTCTCTCTCTCTCAAATCCAAAGCAAAACCTTTTCTCTAACCTAAAAATACTGTTCGATCAAAACAACCATGGCTCTCGTGTTAAAACAGGGACACAATCAAAGAGGCTACTTTGTTAAAGATGAAGCCTGGTCCCAGTATGATGAGATGATTGATCTCATCATGAAATCCCAATATTATGAAGCTTTCACCATCGATCCACCCATTCATGAAGAAACTCTAATTGAGTTCTGGGCTAATTCAGAGATGGTGAAGGTTAATAATGAAGTGATCTCCCTAAAATCTTCCATAAAAGGGAAACTGATGGCCATATCACCGGAAACACTAAGCATCAGGCTTGGTTTGAAGGATTCTGAGGCTCCTGAACATATTCCAAACTCAGACATCCATCTAACCATGACAGAGTGTGGTTATCAAGGTACTTTGGCACAAGCAACAGTTTATAAGAAATATTTTGACCCACAATATAAACTGTTATTTCATTATATTATTATGTGTCTAAGTCCAAAAACTAGGTCAATAGATCAGATGCCTTCTACTTTTCAACCAATTTTTCATTCAATCATAAATGAAACACCTTTTAAGGCATCAAAACTGTTTTTCAATGAATGGTTTTACACCATGAAAATGATAAAAAGAAATTTTTGTTGTACCCAAGATTTATTATGCAATGCATAATAAAAGAACTTGGAGAGGGAGTACTTGAGGGTGAAGCAACTACTTTAAACCCATTAACCTCTCAAGTATTCTCTAGGCACAACAAACCAGCACTTGTGCTAGAAGATGACCAAGGGGAAGAACAACCCATCCCCAAGGAACCCACATCTTCAAAACCCAAAAAGAAAACCAAAAAGCCTAAACAACAAAAACAAAAACAAACCAAAACCTTGAAAAAGACAGTTCAGGAAGTGGAGAAACCTGAAACTGCTGATGTGCTGCACTTGATAAGGAAGTTGCTGAAACATCCTCTCAGCACACTCCTTCTCCACCTCCCCAAAAAAAACCTGTCACAGTTATTTTTCAAAGAAAAAGATTTAAGAAACCAATAACTGTTGACCCAACCTTTGAAACTGCTGAAACTAACCCTGAACCCATCCAAACTCCTGAACACCAACCCCTCACAACTACTGAACCTGAACCTTCCCACACAACAATAGAAATAGCCCAACTTCTCTCAGGACTAAAAGGAACCCATCCAACACATGTCACTCCCCCAGCAACACATCAAATTGGGGAGATGCCTTCAGAAGTTGACATGGATGTGGACCCTATTAGCCCAACCCAGAGAGATGAGGATGAACAAGAGTTTATAAGCCCAAACTTACAAACTCTTGATACTTTTGAGGCTGCTACTACTCACTTATCACCCAGTGGTGAACCTGAGGACAGTAGTAACATTGCTAAGACCTCAAATTTGGCAACTACTGATGAAGGCCTAAGGCCAGAAGTAGGAAAACCTCAGTACCAAGACAAAGAGGTTCATGAGGCTACTAGTTTGGGTCTAGCTCATGATATAACTGATACTGTCCTCTCTGAGGACACTATCAGGGATTCAGATGATTCCATTAACTTGGATGATGAATCAAACATTCCACCTACTGAATTGACGGTTGACATTGAAGGTCCTGCATCTAAGGTATCCAAGCTCAAGAAGCTGGTCACCAAAGATCAGGTTAAAGACCACTTAACCCAAAAATCCCCAAAAGTGGCATCTTCAGAGCAATCTGAGGATCACCCAAAAAGCACCCCTTCACCAAAACAACCTACCCAATTCCCTGGGCTCACAAGCATAGACTTGAACCAACTATGCAGCCCAGATGGTCCCCTGTACCAGGCAATCAAACAAATCATCACTGATCAACTCAAACCTTTCACAACTGCTTGGGAGTTAAAGGCCAACAATCAGTTTGGGTTGATAAACTCAAGACTTGCTGAGTTGAACAAGAAGATGGACCAAACACAAGATCAACTAGTAAGGTTGTCTGCTGCAACTTCTCACTCTATGAGGCTTTCAGAAGTGGATGAAGCCAAAAAGGGGGAGAAGACTAAGGAACCAACTACTGAAGTTGCTACACAAAGACAAACTCCTGATCCTGAAGCTGATATGCCAAAACAAAGACCAGGAAAAGAAGTAGCACAAGAGTTCAAATTGTCTAAGGCACAAGAGAAAACTGCTGAAGAGACTTATCAAACTATTGAAGACAATCCTTCAGAAGTTGTGAAGACAGACAAACCATCAGCAGTTTCATCTCCAAAAACAACATCAGAAGTTTCTAAGGCACCTGAAAAAGAACCTGCTTCCATTCCTTTGCCTACAACAACTTCAACAACTGTTTTAAACCCTACTCCCATTTCCATGTCTAAAGATTTATTGGAGAAGAGTTTGAAAGAGGCTGCAAAGAAGGCAAAAGAAGACAGAGTATGGAACAGCCTAGAGACTAGAGATGATCTGAACTTCCAAGAAAACTTAATCAAGTATCAAGAAAAACTTGATGAGCTTGAGGCTGAAGAGAGAGCACTTGAAGCTGCTGCAGAAGAAGATAAAAGAGCACAGCTTATCACCTTCATCACAAAGAACTCCAAATCTAAACAAGTGGCTCTCAAAAGACTCTCAACACAAGAACTGACCAGACGAGCTCAAATGCTATCAGACAGAATAGCAACAGAGAATGAGAGGAAAGCCAAAAGAGCTGAGATAATAGAAGAGTTAGTGGCAAATGGCTATGGTTCAAAGGCCCCAGTCTCCAAATGGAAAGAACAAACACTTTATGAGGCTTACAAGAAATTCAAGGCCAAGAAAGCTGCAGAGCCAGAGAGATTTGAAACTCCAGAAGTCCAACCAACTTCTATTGTAAGGAGATCATCTGGTGCACTAAGGAAGCCTGCCACAAAAAGGAAAGCAGAGGGTGAACCCATTGTCAAGACTGATTTCAAGATGATACTCTTGGAAGGAGATCAGTTAGTACATGGTGATTTTGATGTTGAAGAGAAACCCCTCTTAACACAATTCAGAGACAAGGCTACTTATGCTTATCAGTTACAACAATCCATTCAAGAGAAGACTCATACAAGGGTTGTAACAGAGCATCACTTGCCAACATGCCAATTCAAAGTGGTGCTGAACTTCAAGGTAGCCAAGAATCTCACCTGAGAGTCACTGAAATAGAAGACATTCCTCAATCATCCTCAGGTCAACCTAAGGAAACAGGCTTGGTTTCCTATGCCTCTGACTTTGACAGGTCAAAGGTAAATATCATTAAGTGGTCCTTTACTGAATCCAACTCAGTACTTGTGACCAGGAGAGATCGTTCAAGTAAGGTCTACAAAAACTCAAAGGAGTTGAGTGTTTTATCTTCAAAAGACCTTCTTACCATTCAACATCTAACACCTGAACTTGGACCTCTCACTGAGCAACAGAGATGTACTATTACTACCCGGATGACAGCAGAGATCTGGAGGATACTAGAAGAGAGAAAAGGACAACAATAAAGATTGGATAAGGTTTTGGCTTCATCAATCCAGGGGGAGATTGTTGGGACAAAGAGGGTTGAAGAAACCACCTTTTGATAACCTTAGTCCAAATCATATCTGCTTAAGTATGGAACTGCTGAAGAACAAATGAAGAAGTGCTGAAGAACAAACACCAAAGTACTGAAGAGTAAGGTGCTGTTTGTTTTTGAAGAGGTAAAAGGTCTGCAGTCTGCGGACCACATCTGCAGACATCTGCAGGAGAAGAGGTGGACCAAAGGTCTGCAGTCTGCAACAAGAAGACTGTTTGTTTGTTAACGTCTGCGGCTTAACCTAACCATAACCAACCACAACCTACCTGAACCGAATCTGACCCGGACCACCACCACCACCACCAACCCATCCTAGTCACCAACACCACCACCACCACCACCAACCCAGCCACCAATCACCACCATCCCCGTCACCAACAACCACCATCCCCGTCACTAACCACCACCAACCCAACCACCAATCACCACCATCCCCGTCACTAACCACCACCAACCCAACCACCAATCACCACCATCCCCGTCACCAACAACCACCATCCCCGTCACCATCAACCACCATAAACCAAGCTCCTGTAACATAAACCCATTACAAAACACCTAGCAAAACACTACCAACCCTAACATAAACCCATTACAAAACACCTAGCAAAACACTACCAACCCAGCTCCTGTAACATAAACCCATTACAAACCCATTAAATAATTCAATATAACAAAAATAAAATACCTAGCAAAAGTGAGCTAGAATCCAAGCTCCTGTAACAAAAACCCATTACAAAACACAAAGCTGCAAGTGAGAGGAGGGAGGTGGAGGGCTGTGGCGGCGATGGGGAGAGGAGGGAGGTGGAGGGCTGTGGCGGCGATGGGGAGAGGAGGAGGGGCGGCGACCGCTGAGGGAGAGGGGGAGGGGGGGTAGCGGCGACTGAGGGAGAGGAGGAGGGAGGCGGTGGCGGAGGGAGAGGAGGAGGGAGGCGGTGGCGGAGGGAGAGGAGGAGGGGAGGAGAGGGAAGGAGGAGGGTGGTCTGCTATGTTTGAGAGGTGGAAGAATGGTTTATGGCTGATATGTATTGTGGAGAAGAGTCAAAAAGACTAGGGTCCATGTCTGCTTGGGGAAGAGGTGGGGAAGACATTTTTAGGTCTGCAGTCTTCTAAAAAACAAACGGTCTGCTGGTCACAAATGTCTGCCCGCGTCTGCGCGGCGCAGACATAAGTGATTAGAAGCTATTTTCAAGAAAAAACAAACACCCCCTAACTCATCAGAAGTTCTGAAGTCTAACCAGACATTTCGAAGAACTACTGAAGACAAACTGCTCATCAGCAGTTTGTCACTCATCAGCACTTTGCATCAGAAGCTTCTAACCGACTGAAGATCAGCAGTTTCCTTATTATATTGTTTTGTTAAAGTCTAGATTTCAAGTTTCAATGTACAGACTGTTATAAGCTTATCTTAGTATAATATCTTTGTTAAATATCTTAGATTACTTCAGACAACAGTTTAGTACATTAGTCTATAAATAGATGAGTTTGTTCATCTATTTTAGATATGTGATTTTGTGTAATATCTTTGATCTAAATTGAAATCCTTCGGGCTTTAAACTTATAACTCCATTTCACATCTGAGAAACATAAATTGCTTTACTGCTTTACACTTAACTGTATTTATTGTTTCTCATTTATTGTTCAGTCAAGGGGGAGTAATAACTCCTCTTCAAAGTGATCTTTTAGACCTTCGAACACTTGTCATTTCCCCTGCTTATTAACTCATACATAAATCTGATAACACATAAGTGTTCATAAACTAAGCCACTGATCCAACAATTGTTAAATATCAGTGGCTTAGTTTATGAACACTTATGTGTTATCAGATTTATGTATGAGTTAATAAGCAGCGGAAAAAGTGTTCAAAGGTCTAAAAGATCACTTTGAAGAGGAATTATTACTCCCCCTTGACTGAACAATAAATGAGAAACAATAAATACAGTTAAGTGTAAAGCAGTATAGCAATTTATGTTTCTCAGATGTGAAATGGTGTTATAATTTTAAAGCCCGAAGGATTTCAATTTAGATCAAAGATATTACACAAAATCACATATCTAAAATAGATGAACAAACTCATCTATTTATAGACTAATGTACTAAACTGTTGTCTGAAGTAATCTAAGATATTTAACAAAGATATTATACTAAGATAAGCTTATAACAGTCTGTACATTGATACTTGAAATCTAGACTTTAACAAAACAATATAATAAGGAAACTGCTGATCTTCAGTCGGTTAGAAGCTTCTGATGCAAAGTGCTGATGAGTGACAAACTGCTGATGAGCAGTTTGTCTTCAGTAGTTCTTCAGTGAAATGTCTGGTTAGACTTCAGAACTTCTGATGAGTTACTCTTCAGTACTTTGGTGTTTGTTCTTCAGCACTTCTTCATTTGTTCTTCAGCAGTTCCATACTTAAGCGGATATGATTTGGACTAAGGTTATCAAAAGGCGGTTTCTTCAATCCTCTTTGTCCCAACAATCTCCCCCTGGATTGATGAAGCCAAAACCTTATCCAATCTTTATTGTTGTCCTTTTCTCTCTTCTAGTATCCTCCAGATCTCTGCTGTCATCCGGGTAGTAATAGTACATCTCTGTTGCTCAGTGAGAGGTCCAAGTTCAGGTGTTAGATGTTGAATGGTAAGAAGGTCTTTTGAAGATAAAACACTCAACTCCTTTGAGTTTTTGTAGACCTTACTTGAACGATCTCTCCTGGTCACAAGTACTGAGTTGGATTCAGTAAAGGACCACTTAATGATATTTACCTTTGACCTGTCAAAGTCAGAGGCATAGGAAACCAAGCCTGTTTCCTTAGGTTGACCTGAGGATGATTGAGGAATGTCTTCTATTTCAGTGACTCTCAGGTGAGATTCTTGGCTACCTTGAAGTTCAGCACCACTTTGAATTGGCATGTTGGCAAGTGATGCTCTGTTACAACCCTTGTATGAGTCTTCTCTTGAATGGATTGTTGTAACTGATAAGCATAAGTAGCCTTGTCTCTGAATTGTGTTAAGAGGGGTTTCTCTTCAACATCAAAATCACCATGTACTAACTGATCTCCTTCCAAGAGTATCATCTTGAAATCAGTCTTGACAATGGGTTCACCCTCTGCTTTCCTTTTTGTGGCAGGCTTCCTTAGTGCACCAGATGATCTCCTTACAATAGAAGTTGGTTGGACTTCTGGAGTTTCAAATCTCTCTGGCTCTGCAGCTTTCTTGGCCTTGAATTTCTTGTAAGCCTCATAAAGTGTTTGTTCTTTCCATTTGGAGACTAGGGCCTTTGAACCATAGCCATTTGCCACTAACTCTTCTATTATCTCAGCTCTTTTGGCTTTCCTCTCATTCTCTGTTGCTATTCTGTCTGATAGCATTTGAGCTCGTCTGGTCAGTTCTTGTGTTGAGAGTCTTTTGAGAGCCACTTGTTTAGATTTGGAGTTCTTTGTGATGAAGGTGATAAGCTGTGCTCTTTTATCTTCTTCTGCAGCAGCTTCAAGTGCTCTCTCTTCAGCCTCAAGCTCATCAAGTTTTTCTTGATACTTGATTAAGTTTTCTTGGAAGTTCAGATCATCTCTAGTCTCTAGGCTGTTCCATACTCTGACTTCTTTTGCCTTCTTTGCAGCCTCTTTCAAACTCTTCTCCAATAAATCTTTAGACATGGAAATGGGAGTAGGGTTTAAAACAGTTGTTGAAGTTGTTGTAGGCAAAGGAATGGAAGCAGGTTCTTTTTCAGGTGCCTTAGAAACTTCTGATGTTGTTTTTGGAGATGAAACTGCTGATGGTTTGTCTGTCTTCACAACTTCTGAAGGATTGTCTTCAGTAGTTTGATAAGTCTCTTCAGCAGTTTTCTCTTGTGCCTTAGACAATTTGAACTCTTGTGCTACTTCTTTTCCTGGTCTTTGTTTTGGCATATCAGCTTCAGGATCAGGAGTTTGTCTTTGTGTAGCAACTTCAGTAGTTGGTTCCTTAGTCTTCTCCCCCTTTTTGGCTTCATCCACTTCTGAAAGCCTCATAGAGTGAGAAGTTGCAGCAGACAACCTTGCTAGTTGATCTTGTGTTTGGTCCATCTTCTTGTTCAACTCAGCAAGTCTTGAGTTTATCAACCCAAACTGATTGTTGGCCTTTAACTCCCAAGCAGTTGTGAAAGGTTTGAGTTGATCAGTGATGATTTGTTTGATTGCCTGGTACAGGGGACCATCTGGGCTGCATAGTTGGTTCAAGTCTATGCTTGTGAGCCCAGGGAATTGGGTAGGTTGCTTTGGTGAAGGGGTGCTTTTTGGGTGATCCTCAGATTGCTCTGAAGATGGCACTTTTGGGGATTTTTGGGTTAAGTGGTCTTTAACCTGATCTTTGGTGACCAGCTTATTGAGCTTGGATACCTTAGATGCAGGACCTTCAATGTCAACCGTCAATTCAGTAGGTGGAATGTTTGATTCATCATCCAAGTTAATGGAATCATCTGAATCCCTGATAGTGTCCTCAGAGAGGGCAGTATCAGTTATATCATGAGCTAGACCCAAACTAGTAGTCTCATGAACCTCTTTGTCTTGGTACTGAGGTTTTCCTACTTCTGGCCTTAGGCCTTCATCAGTAGTTGCCAAATTTGAGGTCTTAGCAATGTTACTACTGTCCTCAGGTTCACCACTGGGTGATAAGTGAGTAGTAGCAGCCTCAAAAGTATCAAGAGTTTGTAAGTTTGGGCTTATAAACTCTTGTTCATCCTCATCTCTCTGGGTTGGGCTAATAGGGTCCACATCCATGTCAACTTCTGAAGGCATCTCCCCAATTTGATGTGTTGCTGGGGGAGTGACATGTGTTGGATGGGTTCCTTTTAGTCCTGAGAGAAGTTGGGCTATTTCTATTGTTGTGTGGGAAGGTTCAGGTTCAGTAGTTGTGAGGGGTTGGTGTTCAGGAGTTTGGATGGGTTCAGGGTTAGTTTCAGCAGTTTCAAAGGTTGGGTCAACAGTTATTGGTTTCTTAAATCTTTTTCTTTGAAAAATAACTGTGACAGGTTTTCTTTTGGGAGGTGGAGAAGGAGTGTGCTGAGAGGATGTTTCAGCAACTTCCTTATCAAGTGCAGATTGCACATCAGCAGTTTCAGGTTTCTCCACTTCCTAAACTGTCTTTTTCAAGGTTTGGGTTTGTTTTTGTTTTTTGTTGTTTAGGCTTTTTGGTTTTCTTTTTGGGTTTTGAAGATGTGGGTTCCTTGGGTGGATCGATGGTGAAAGCTTCATAATATTGGAGTTTCTGAATTAGCCCAGAACTCAATTAGAGTTTCTTCATGAATGGGTGGATCGATGGTGAAAGCTTCATCTGATTTGTTTCTGAAGACCCATCTTGTTCCAATTGGTTGCTTGTCTTCAGGTAAGGGACAGATTTCCCAAACCTGTTGTTTCTTGAATTGAAGCAACTCTTCTTGCATTGCTTGCACCCAATTGTTGTCTTTGAGGGCTTCTTGATACTTCTTTGGTTACAACTGAGAAATGAATGCTGAGAAGAAGCAAAAGTTGGAAAGCTGGTTTCTTGTGAGTACCCCTGATGCAATATCACCCATGATTTGATCCAATGGATGATCTTTGTGTTCAATCAGTTGTTGTAAACCTGTACTGGATGATGGCTCTACAGGTTCTTCAAATAAACCACTGAGATTGATAATATCTGGTTCAGCTGTTATTTGAACTTCAGGAGTTTTAGGTTCAGATCCTTCTCTTTGGCTGATAAAATTGTTTATCAGGTATCTGCATCCAGTCATGTGCATTGAGCCTCCACTATCCACATACCATATGCTATTCAAACCTCTTGAGACTCTCTGCACAAGATAGCAAATTAGTTAGTTTTGGCAACCCAAGCCAATTTGGCTTTGGGTTTGCTCTTGAGAACAGGTGCAGCTTGTTGTGGACCAATTTTAGAAATCCATGTCTTTTTGGCAATGGATTTGTCATTAAGAACAATGGTGGGTCAGCATATTCAAGTTGACACCATCTGACTATAATAGACCCCTATCTTACGTCAAAAAAGATAGGTAATGTGTGTTAATTTTTTATATAAATGGGAGGTTGAATAAAAATTTTAAATTACCAGGAGGTAAGGGTGAACGCTGTTGAGGCGCATGCGCATTCATGAAGATGTAGATCCTTGGTTGAACGGTGTTTGTGGCTCATATTGGGTATTGAGAATAGTTGCATTCGGGTAAGGTGACCTAAAATTTTGGGTCTGCTGAAATTGAGGTGGTGAAGAATATGGTTGGGATAAAGGATTAGTAGACTCGAGTTCACCCGTTGATACAATAGCTAGAGAATTTTCAGTGCTAAAGTCATCTCCACTCAAAAGATCAAAGTTGACTTTCAGTGCAATTGATGGCTCGTTGGATGTAATAGGAATAATGGGCAACAACTCTGCCTCAACACCAACACTAGTACCAGAGATAGACCTACATACAATGGATCGAAATCACATATACTTAAACATCAATTTATAGTCCAGTATCAAAATAACCTTTTTATGACAATAAACATAGAAATAATCTGCACCCAACCCAAAAATTAACAACTCACTGAGATACATAACTAATTACCAACTCTAAATGCAACAAGATAATGAACCTCAAGAGCAACTGCAGATTGGATATAACTATTAAGTAAATTGTAAAAATTCTACTTAGACAAAGCAGGAAGTTTTCTTTGTGCTTACTGTTAACGCAAGCAGCTGAGCTTTTGGATTTTTCCTTCTAAGACGTTTTTTATGCCTTTAACAACATCTTTTGCTTGCGTGAATAACAATTACATTGATTTTAATACCACATGAATGAACAGTCGATGATAAATGAAAGTGAAAAGATGATATGTAAATAACATAAAAGCGCACATAAACATCTAATCCGTAAACACCAACCGTTATGCACATAGTTTAAAAAAAACTAGCGCAACTAAGCTGACGCCTGCTTATTGACTATATTCTTCCCTTCATACAACCTATAGACAAACCTAGAAAGAACAAGGCAGTCTAGATGCAAATGTCAATAGCATATTTGGTCATTGGCAAACCACCTTCTTGTTGATCATAGAATCTAAATACATACAACCTAATTAACCGAAATATCTAAACAGTTCAAAATGGAGACAAACCAATTATATGACACTACTAGAGTTTAAATAAACCTTATAGATGCAGAATAAACTTCATTATACCTGTATTGACATGTACTGATCTAAATGGTGCTACACTTGATTATTACAGTTAAAAACCGTAACTGGCCCTATAAAGGCTTGATTATACTTCTATTGACATGCAGTTACCTAAATATTGAGAATACAACCATTTTCATGTATTATATTCCTCAAAGAAGCCATGTATATATTACGGTAAACAGCCATACTGATCTAAATGGTGCCACACTTGATTATTACGGTAAACATGAGATAGACATAAGCATATCGACTATAATCGTCGATAAATGTGACGAAGTATCTTTCATGATTTCTAGTCATGGTTTTAAAAGGGCCACATACATCAGTGTGTATGAGTCCTAGTAGACCATTGGCTCGTTCACCAACATGGGTGAAAGGATCTTTAGTGAGTTTGCCAGCTAAGCAAGATTCGCAATCATTAAAGTGTCTTGTCCAGTGGATTCAAGGATCCCCTCGGATTGGAGCCATTTTATGCGTGCCTTGCTTATGTGGCCAAGTCTACAGTGCCATAGAAATGTTTCATTATTGCCAGCTTTGTAACGTTTAGAAAGATTATATATGTTATTGTCTGTTTGAAGATCTATCTCATAAATACCGTTTCGAGGTTTAGCCTCAAAATAAAAGACATCATTCAAGTAAGTAGAAATAGCAATACCATTAAAAACGTACTTGAAACCTTGTTCAAACAATAAAGAAACTGAAATAATGTTTCTGGTTAAACCAGGTGCAAACAAACAATTATTTAAAGTAACTACAAGGCCAGAAGGACATGAAAGATGATACGTTCCAGTTGCAAGAACTGGTACTCTCTTCCCATCACCAACGATGAGCTCCATGTCGCCTTGTTTCAGCTTCTTCCACTTTTCAGGCTCCTGCAAGAGATTAATGATGTGGTAACCACATCCGGTATCAAAAACCCATGTGTTGCTGGAAACAGTGAAAAGTTCAATAACATAAATAAGAATACCTGAAGAAGTGCCAACACCGTTGGCCTTGTTCAATTTCAGCTTAGCCAGATATTCAGGGCAGTTGCGTTTCCAGTGCCCCATCTTGTTGCATTCATAACACTGACGCTCTTCAGGAGGTAGTGCTTTTGCAACTTGTTTGTTATTGTTGGTGGCAGGTTTGGCAGCAACATTAACTTTCTTCTTGCCTTTGCCATTATAACCCTTTTTCTTGTTGTTGGGCTTTTTGACACCAGCAGATTTGACCATCAGAACTTGGTTAGTTTTTTTAGGTATATTCATCTCAGCCATTTTGAGCATTCCATGAAGCTCAGTCACTGTCTTTTCCCAGGCATTCATATTGAAATTCATAACGAACTGGTCGTATGAGCTGGGGAGAGAGTTCAAGATGAAATCCGCTGCCATTTCATTTTGCAGGGGATAACCAAGTTTATTGAGTTGGTCAATGTACCCTTTCATCTTAAGCACATGAGCACTAACAGATGAGCCCTCTTGCATTTTACAGCTTATGAGCTGTTTCATGGTGTCATAGCGTTCTTGTCGGGCTTGTTTCTGGAACATGTCCTTAAGTTGCTCAATCATGTCAAATGCATTCTTGTCTTCCATATTCTTCTGGAGATCAGGAGACATAGTGGCTTGCATAAGGCAGGCTACCTCAATGGCATCCTCGTTATGCTTTTTGAGTGCCCTACGAGCAGCAGCAGTGTTATTTTCAGGCTCGTTGGGGACTGGGCCATCTAGAACGTAGAGCTTCTTTGCCATCTTGAGAACAATTCTCAGATTGCGGTGCCATTCGAGAAAGTTAGTGTCATTTAGTTTTTCTTTCTCAAGTATAGATTTGAGAGTAAATGTGGAGTTGTTTTCATTAGCCATCTGTTAAATAAGCAAAATAATTTTTAATTAGTATTATCGATGTTTAATTTCCTTATTAATTAATGACCCATTTACAATAATTATATGGAATGAGAATCTGACTATATCAGTTACTAAAGGCAGCTGTGGCATGCAACATTAGTAAGTGGTTAGACAGATAGACAACGAGTGTCAATTGTGAGAAATGCACAACTCTCGAGTATGAGGCCTACTATGACAACTCTTGTCTAAGCATTGATACGTTTAGCCCCATCTATGCCCACTTTCACTCTCCAGGCCGCTGTGGCATGCCAAGAGGGAAAAAGTAATAGTCGCCCTAAAACAGATACGTGTGGAAGGGCCGGATGTGTCTACGAAACCCTTGCACCTTGGAGGATAAACTAGACATCAAGTGTGGTGCTGTGGCTCCCAACACTAATGGTTTGCATTATGCTCCAAGTGTTCCTTATAATAGGATGGCATAGACTATTGATTTTAAATATGGGATTTAAATTTAAAGTTTACCGAATAGGGTCGTAAAAGCCAGTTTTACTATATAATGTTCGTGACAGTATAATTAACCCTTTCATCACTCGAGACACTTAATTTTAAATAACCTATTAGAACTAAGCTTGTCGCGACTTGAATAACCAATTAAAGTTAATAGTTAGAACTATTAAGTTGTGAGCTTTTAGAAAGTTAAAAATTGTTTAAATTTCAAAAACTCTAGTGGTTATTATTTATTTTAAAAACAAACTATTTGTTTTATGATAAATTTTACAAGTTGTAAAAATAAGTTTAGAACCATTTTTATTTGATTGTGTCAGTATTTTAAGAACTGCCCTTTTTAAAAGGTTTGGTATTAGGTTGGTATGTTATAACAATTTATAAAATCAAGCAACCACAATAGCAAATAAATATGTAAATCGTATGGCCTAAAAAAATTGTTTGATCTTGCTAGAGCCTTTTAGCAAGACCAAACGAGGTCACGGGGTCACAACACATAAACAACCACAAGGATGGACTTGGACTTGAGTGCATCTTCTTGTCTTGAGAGACTCCCACTAACTTCATGACTCCTGTCTTGATCTTCAGTTTTGTCTTTGGGTCTTCAACATTTAATATTTACAAAAATATATAAAAATAAAAAACCCTAATCTATTACAACTTTGAGCCAACAAAGTGGGCCAAAAACCATAAAACCAAAACTGAAATAAATATAAAATATTCAACAACAAGGTCGGGCCAGATTTACATATTTTACACAATCAACATAAATTGGGCAATCTTTTGGTCAAATAAAATAAATAAAACTTTGACCAAAATTATTTTGTTGCCCAAAAAAATTATCTAGATCTAAAACTTTAAATAATATAAAGTTTGAGATCTATAACCGGTTAAAAGACCGGATCCGATTTGTGTGTTGTAACCGAGGCTCTGATACCACTGTTGGGTTTCGGTGGTGTCAACTTTACTTTTTATCAAAACGGGTTTGATATAATTGTTATTAATTAGATATATAATTAATAAAACGCAGCGGAATATTTATAAAATATTAACATCAAAACTAACCGAACAGGATCTGGTTACAAAACATACAAACACGGTACAAACAATATTAATCTACCAATGAGATAGATATACCTGAGTGGTTAATAATTAACCGTTTGAGACACCGAGGTACAACGAACGAGTGCTAGAATCGAATACGAAACGAACGAGCCCAGGTGGCGTTCACAAACAGGAGCGGCACCTGATAAATTGCAACTGGCTGCAGCCTTGTCAGGTAGACAACGACTGCCTGTTTTGATCGAACGAAGTCAGAAGGCCAAAGAAAATTAAATTCTCTTTGCAACTGTATTGGGATATATATATTAATGTGGGGTTGGGAATAACCAAAAGAGATAAATCATATAATCACAGTCGTATCCAAATTCAAAGTCCATATGCCATATCCTCTTTTTTCATATATATTGATATGGTGATTGAATTATGAATAGGTTGTTATTATTAGATAAAGATAGACATTATCTATAATAAAGCTTATAATTATCATTATCATTATCTAATAACTTATTAATCACCCACTTGGACCCTAAGCCCAATACACCTCGATCAAGTCTAAGTTGCGATATAAAAACTTGTAACCAATAAACGTGATATTATTTATAAATAGTATAAATAAAACCCATTTATTTTGTTACTTGTTCGTGATTACCAATTAATTTAGTTAAGTGGATTTAATGTTCGTTGCCCAAGGTGTAACTCTTACGGGTCACAGCTCAGTTAGTAGCGTTAAGTTATCGAGACCGTACATGTAAATCCAACAATACGGATCATACAACAACAAAATTGATAATATCAGAGCTGATTTGGACTTAATTTTGATCAATATTCATCTGTTTTTGATTGAAAATGGTTTTTGAGTGTTTTTGAGGATTTTCGAATTGAATTTGTGGATAAAATCAAGTTTTCCAAGAATTAAAGTTGTTCCAAATCAATTCCGAATCAAAACCTGATAAAGATCATCAAAATCTATAATCTTTTGAAAATCAGAGATCAAAATAACCGTTTTTCAAAGTGTAACCGTTTTTCAAACAAGAAATGGGCGAATCTAGACCATAGTGGGCGAACCTGACCTTGCTAGGGCGAATCTGAGATAGTTTTGGACGAAAGTGTCTTTATTGTGGACGAATCTAGAGTGTTGTGTTGATATTTTCACCTTCGGGTAGAATTTTCCACCTTCGATTCATCGCGCGGGCGAAAGTGGAAACAGAGTGGTCGAAAGTGAGATTTTGTGGACGAACGTGAAAAAGGGTCTAGTGTTTTTCTACATTCTGGTGACTAGTCTACCTTCGGGTCAACACGTTTGGGCGAACGTAGCCAAGTTTGGACGAAAGTAGAACAGTTTGGGGCGAAAGTAGATTGGTGTTTGGAAAATTTTCTAAGTTTTGTGTTTTTCGAAGTTCGTGAACATCATGTGGAATTTTCTGACTACACCGAGACCAGCAACGACACAACAACAGCAGCAGGTGACGATGGACCCATGGACAGTGGCAGCCCAGAAAATGAGCACTCAGTCTTCGCAACCTATTAATTACATAGCGATGACTAGCTCGATGCCTCAGAGTGTTGCACCTCCACCACAACCTGTGACAGACTACTGGGGAGTAGCAGCCGCGGTGGTAAATACTCAAAATACCAATGCCATTTCTACACTAATAAATGACTTATCTTCAGGTAGCGGGAATCGTCCACCCAAGCTAATGGAGATGCAGGAGTATAACTAGTGGCAGAAGAAATTCAAGATCCATCTGGAAGGCAAGGGAATGGAGGGCGCAGAGGCATGGAGGATGATAGCTAAAGGTTATACTGCACCAGTTCTGGAGAACACCGGTGAACCAGTTCCTTTGGAGAGCATGTCAGACAAGGAGAAAAAGAAATTTGCTGTGGAGAAGAAAGCATACTCCCAGTTGACTCAGGCTATCACAAACGACTTACTACATCAGTTTGGAACGTGTACGACGTCCAAGCAGTTATGGGATGTGCTCAAAAATCGTCATGATGGGAATGAAAAGACAAGAAAGTTGAGGATGGAGGAGTTGAGAAAAGAGTTTGAGAATTTCACTTATGTTGGAAATGAGACACTAAAAGAATTAACTCCTAGATATTTTCATTTACTAACTGAGTTGTCTAGCTATGGTATACAGATTCCGATGACAGATCTGGTGGACAAGTTTGCAGATGCTTTACCACCGTACTGGGATCAGCATGTTGAAGTTCTCAAAGAGAAGGATGCTTATAGGTTTTGGTCTATCAACGAGTTTGTACAAAAGCTGGAGAATAAAGAGCTCGAGGAGAAGAGAAAAGCCAAAAGATCTCAGATTCCTCAGAATCCAGAACTATACTATGGTGGTACTTCAGCAACAGTTGGAAACTCGAATGCTAGTGGAACAGTGGCACCTCACATTGCTTGTATTTCTAGTGTCATGGAACCACCAAAACCAACCATCAACTACATTGCACAAACCTCATCCTACTCACAACCATCATACACACCACCACCACAACAATACACTAATTCCTACATTTCACCATTCTCTCCAATGCAGCAAGCAGCATTCTACACTGCAAGCCAATCACAACAACCACAATACATGACTCAAGTGACTCAACCCAATCAGCAACCGGTGGTTTTGGAGACTTCCAATTTGGGAAATGTGACTGTTGAAGTTGCTCAGCAGCATATTGCATTAGTCTCTGCAATGGTTTCATCATATAACGGTTTAGTTGCAAGTCAAATTGGGAACAACAACTTGACCAATGAAGACTATGCACAGATCGACAAAGAGGAGATGGAGCTGATTGACATTCAGTGGGCTTTTGCGAGTATAATGAGAAGGGCAACGGAGTTTATTGAAAAGACTGGTAGGACTGATTTGGGAACTTCTCCTAATACAACCTACGGGTTCAACAAGGAGAAGGTGACTTGTTTTAACTGTGGAGGTAAGGGTCACTTCAAACGAGAATGCACTCAGCCACCGAAACAAGGTAACAGAAACCCTTTCAACTCAAACTACCAGAATCGTCAGCAACAACAAAACCAAAACCAAGTTTCTTTCCTAGGTAACAACAACTATCAAAACCAAAATAACTACCAAAACTGACAAAACACTTCAAACAACAACCAAAACAGACAACCAAACACAACCAACCAGAATCAAAACCAATCACCAAATAACACTAACAGAACAGTTATACCGATCACTACACCAAATGAGCAACCACAGAATACTAATCAGAATCAAGCTCTGGTGATCCAGCAGGATGAAAGGTTTGACTGGTCTGGTCCAGATTACAACTGGTGGGAATGTGGCTTGTGTTGCCCGACAGGTTGATACTGAGGAGTCGGTGATAGTTGATAAGAATGAAGAAACTGAAAGTGAAGTTGATGAATCTGTTGAAGAGATGAAAGTGGAGACTGAACCTGTTGAAGTTCAAGCTGAGGAAGCAAGTTCTGAAGTGGTGATTGACACAGTTTCTGATGTTCCTGAGGAGTGTGAGTCTGTTTATTCAGATTCAGACAGTGAATCAGACACAGAAGCGAGTGTTACATCTTTGGATGATGAGATAGATCAGATGCTAGCAGAAGCAGATTTTCTGAAGACGAGGAAGTCGTGCATTGTAGATGAGGCTTTCACCAGGATCGATTATTCGAAGTTTTTCGCTGGAAAGGAAGCTCATTTTGCTTTGATGGCCATGACAGATCCTCCTAAACCGGGAGCTTCAGCTGGCCCTATAAGCAGTCTTTGGATTGTTGATAGTGGAGCTTCAGGCCATATGACTGGGGATCTAGCTTCACTGTTTGATGTGAAGAACATTAATGGTGGATATGTTGCATTTGTTTGGAACAAAGGCGGATATATCACTTTGGAAGGGAGTTTGAGTAATGGGATTGTAAGCTTTGAGAGGATTTCATATGTGAAGCAGATAGACTATAATCTGTTGAGCGTCAGTCAAATCTGTGACAAACAATTTACTGTTCATTTTGATGACAAATCCTGCTACATTCTCAAACCAGGTTTCAAAATTCCAAAAGAGTGGGTAATGTTGAAGGCACCTTGCGTCAACAACCTTTATATTCTTGATATGTCCAAAGCAATGACTACCCAGGGGCAAATAACATGTTTTCTATCTAAGGCGACCGAGAAGGAATCGATAATGTGGCACCGAAGAATGGGGCACATTCATTTGATAAAAATGAATCATCTTGTGAAGAATGGACTTGTCGATGGAGTGAATGTGAAGCATTTCCATTTGAATGACAAGTGCGTAAGCTGTAAGAAGGAGAAGCAACACAGACAGTCCCACAAAGTGAAGAAAGTGAACTCTGTTGAGATGCCACTTGAGCGATTGCATATGGACCTATTCGGACCTGTTAAGCGCAAAAGTCATCTTGGGGAGCTCTATTGTTTAGTTGTCACTGACGACTACTCAAGACTTTCATGGGTGATGTGTTTGCAGCATAAAAGTGACACCTTTAACAACTTGAAAGTTTTGTTCACTCGATTGGAAAATCTCTACAATCTAAAGATCAAGAGAATTCGAAGTGATAATGGGACGGAGTTCAAAAATGCAAAGATGGATGAACTTTGTGAAAACAAAGGAATTCATCATGAATATTCGGCTCCGTACACCCCACAACAGAACGGTGTTGCTGAACGCAAAAACAGGACTCTAATTCAAGCGGCTAGAACAATGCTCGCAGACTCGAATCTTCCAGTAATGTTCTGGAATGAGGCGATTTATGCACCAAATTATACACTCAATCGGGTTTTAACGGTGAAGAAGTTTGGTAAAACTTCTTATGAGCTGTTACACCGACGAAAGCCGAACTTAGAGTATCTAGAACCTTTTGGGGCACCATGCACAATGTTGAATCCAAGCGAGAAGTTTAGTCCGAAAGCTGAAGAGGGATACTTCGTTGGATATGCAACCCCGCTCAAACGGGTATACAACAAGCGAACTCATCAGGTGGAGGTTTGGGCTAACGTAGAAGTTCAACGGTATACCTAAAATGTGCAAGGGATAGGTCCTGATTGGATGTTTGATTACAAAGATTTCTTTGAATCATTTAATCTAGATAGCTTGGTTGAAGAAGCTGTTATCAGATTACTTTACGAGTGTGAAAACGCGGCGACTTCACCGTTGGTGCGTCCAATCACTGTAAATCCCATACCAGCTTCTAATGATACCAATGTTCCTGAACCAGAGGAAGAAGTGTTTCAAGAGGCTTCTACAACTTTAGATACTTCAGAATCGGAACATGATGGAGAATTTGAAGAAGTTATTCTTGAACACGCAACAGAACCAGAGGCACCACCAGTGAACCCAAATCCAGATGTTGCTTCATCGTCTAACACGGGTCATGATCTGGATGTTGTAGAGAACTTGACTATTCAGACGGGAGTTACTGTACCTGAACATCCGGAATCTCGGATTCATCGTATTCACCCTCTGGAGCAAGTTATCGGTGATCCTGGAAGCAGTGTGATGACAAGAGGGCAGCTGCGAAGCGTTAATTCGCCAGAGAGTTTTGGTGCTTTAGCCTTATATGCCAAAATACAAAAATCTGGTAGTCAAAATGATTGGTTGTTTGCATGTTATGTGTCTCAGGTCGAGCCAAGGACATACAAGGATGCTTTGCTGGAGGACGCCTGGGTTGAAGCAATGCAGGAGGAGTTATTACAATTTCAGAAATTGGGGGTTTGGACGCTCACTGATTTACCTCCTGGAAGAAAGAAGATCGGCACTGAATGGGTGTTTAAGTGTAAGAAGGATGATCGTGGTGTGATAGTTCGCAACAAAGCCAGATTGGTTGTACAGGGTTTCCATCAAATCGAAGGGATTGATTATAACGAAATCTATGCGCCTGTAGCACGTATTGAGGCAATTCGGATGTTTCTTGCGTTTGCTTCCTATAAGAAGTTCAAGGTATATCAAATGGACGTCAAGAGCGCATTTCTGTACGGGAAAGTCAAAGAAGAGGTTTATGTCGGGCAGCCACCAGGCTTTGAGGACCCTATCCACCGGGATAAGGTGTATGTGCTGAACAAAGCTTTGTATGGCCTGCACCAGGCTCCGAGACAGTGGTACGAGGAGCTAAGTACATACCTCATGGCAAAGGGATTTAAGCGCGGACTCGTCGACTGCACCCTATTCACTAAGCAATCAGGGGATGATTTGCTTCTGGTGCAGATTTACGTTGATGATATAATATTTGGTTCAACTAACGAACTTTTATGCAGGGAGTTTGAAACTGTCATGCAGGAAAAGTTTGAGATGAGCGCAATGAGGGAGATGCAGTTTTTCCTAGGCTTGCAGGTGGACCAAAGACCCACGGGGATCTTCATTCACCAGACGAAATACGTATCCGAAGTCTTGAGCCGGTTCCAGATGGAGGATTCCAAGCCGATGGATACCCCGATTCAACCCAATCACGGGATTGGAGTGGACGCTAAGGGGGAGCTGACGGACCCGTTTACATACAGAGCAATCATCGGATCTCTGATGTATCTTACCGCATCTCGGCCAGATATTATGTTTGCAACGTGTCTCTGTGCTCGCTATCAATCGAAGCCGAAACAAAGTCATCTGACGGCGGTCAAGCGTATCCTTAGATATCTGAAGGGTTACCCCTCGAGAGGACTTTGGTACCCTAATGATGATGATTTTGATTTATCGCTTTTAGTGATGCAGATTGGGGCGGCTGTGACAAGGATAGCAAATCCACTACAGCTGGATGCCAGTTTTTAGGGAGCAGGTTAGTCACCTGGCAATGTAAGAAGCAGACTTCAGTCGCGCTGTCTACCTGTGAAGCCGAGTACATTGCAGCCTCGAGTTGCTGTTCGCAAGTGCTCTGGATCCAGCAGCAGATGGTGGATTATGGTTTGCAGTTTCTTAAAACCCCTATACACTGTGATAATGAAGCCGCGATCGCATTAACTAAAGATACGGGCAATCATTCTAAAGCGAAACATATACGGATTAAATACCATTTTATCCGTGATTGTTACGCTAAAGAATTGATAGATATGGCCAAAATCCATACTGACTATCAACGTGCAGATTTATTCACTAAAGCTTTTGACAGATCCCGCTTTGAATATCTTTTAAAAGTCAACAACATAAAGGAAAAAACAGGATTAATCGGCACCTCGGTTTATCGCTTTTTAGTTTCAAAATTCTTTTTCAGTTTTTTATTGTTTTTCAGAAAAATTAAAAACCCAAAAATATGTTTTACATTTTAGGGGGAGTCATTTTTATCAGAAAAACCAAAAACATTGAAAAATAAAAAAGACCTAAAAATTAGAAAAATCAAAAATGATTTCCAGGATAAAAAGAGGAAATGATAGTACATCAGTGGGGATCTGACACAGGCTAAAGATATGTATAGTTATATGAGGCGTGTGTTGATTACGTTTGATGTGTTGATAGGCTTCGTAGACTAAAAATTGCGTGCATTAGTGATACAAACATAACGAACTACGCGTTCGTGGCTGAACACCTCATGGGCATATGGTCTTAGTACCGTAATTTCGTTTGATAGGATTGCCAAAATCTGAGGTTTCGGGTCGTTATGTTATGGTTATCCAGGATATTCTGATTAAACTTTTGTCGTATTGATTTACGGACCTAGTTTCATCAGAATATTTGCTAAAAGAGCTTAAATGCCAAAACCGAAAGTTACCGAATTGAGGAACTTCATGTTTTTATTGATCAAAGATCATAATTACATCGTATTAACTTACTGATGAAAATCAGTAGTTGATATCAGCCTCAACCTGGTATATATGCACATGTTACTCTGCTGCATTCGTTTGCTGACCTGTACACCTTTGTGCTATATAACTTGTAACTTTTACGGATAACTCTGGCATAATCACGCGTTACGACGAAGCTTTGTGCAATTACTTGATACGGGAGTATGTCGTGTGTGTGGGAACCACAACGTGTTAGTCTAATACACCTAACTCGTATCATTTTAAAGCATTGTGTAGTAGTCTGCATGTGAGCTTAGGTGGACCACAATATCAGCAATTGCCGTGTCACATACTGTTTCTAATGATAATATTAAAAGATCAACGCTGTGATTGGATTTCTCATAAAACTGATATGATCCTCTTACCGGACATCACAAAATATTTACTGCTTTGTTTACTTTAATGCATTTTACTTTTATTGTCAAAAAGATACAAAACCCAAAAAGATTTTAGGGGTGTTTTGATATAAATTTCAGAAAACCCAAAAGTTTTGCATTTCTGCTTTATTTTTAGATAACCGACGGTGTTTGATGGTCAATTTATGAGATTTGATGAAACCATCTGGACTTTGTATCATTCTAAAAGTGAAATAATGAGTTTTTGAGACTTAACGGTTTAAAAAAATATATTGAACGGGATTCGAATTTGTGATTTGGCAAAATTTTCAGATTTTTCCATTTCACATTCGCCCCTTAAATGGGTCGAATGTGGAAAAATCTCTACATTTGTGTGTTTTTAAACGGGTGAAGGTGGGTTTTAAACTAAAACATTTCACCTTCGGGTATAAAGTCTACATTCGTGCCATTAACTTGGGGCGAATGTGGATTTCACCCACATTCGTCCAACACAAACGGACGAATGTAGACACTATATGAGCCAGATATCAGGTTCGACCACCCATTCAGAACTTTTTCAAAATTTTTCATCTTAAAGAGACCTTGTTTGCCTTGAATTTGTTTGCCTTCGATTCTTATTCCCTGTTGTTCACTGATCATTTTGAACCATATTTCACAGGTAATGGCTACATAAACAGATCAGAAATTGATTTTTGGGGTTACGAACCCTAGGGTTCTTAATCTGGACATTGTTGGACTGATTTGATGTGTGTTCTTGATAGGGATTCATTCATTATCAGTTTTAGGGGGAGAGTATACAAGGAATTAGATTAATAACACAATTAAAATGGTTAATCGATTGTTTGAATATTATAAACCCTAATTCCTTTGAAAAACAGATAATGATTGAATGATTATAACAATTGATGCTAGACGAGTGTTATTCGGCCATATTAGAACATGTTTCAATCAAAATCAGAGTCTAACAACAAGTTTGGCAGAATTTTAAATTTTCGGGCAAACAGGTTTTACTTTCGTCCCTCTCAAAACGGACGAATGTAGAACTTTGAGGGCGAATGTGTTAATAAGTGGACGAATGTGATTTTTAATCAGTATATTTCTACATTCGTGCCAAACTTTCTACCTTCGCACCTAAAATTCCACTTTCGGCCTTGTAAAATTGGGCGAATGTGGAAACTGTTAAAACTTAAAATTTTTAATTTTTGTCGTTTTTGTGTTTTGACGTATTTTCTGACTTTTGATGTGCAGATGGCTGAACAACCTGAAAATGTTGAGATACCAGTGGAGAATGTCATACCAGATCCAGTACCAGAGGCTGAGAATGTTCCACAAGGATGGCCGTTCGAACCAACGCATAACTGCTGTGCGTATGTTGGAGACGTAGTGAAGAATACAGAATTTTCTGGTATTGTGGAGTTTTTAAGGCGAAGCAGAATCATTCATGCCTTAGCTACACCAGCCATAATCTACAAAGACATAGTGGAGGACTTTTACAGGAATGCTACATATGATTTCTGGGAAGATCAGACCATTATTCGTAGCAAGATTCAGGGTATGGAGATGTTCTTGACTGAAGCAGATATCAGAGAGGCTTTACAGATAAAGTTTGAGACAAGTACTGATCCCAGAGAGCTTTCCTGGACTGAGCAGAGAGCTTGTTTTCTCAGGATGAAGTATAAGGGTCCTATCACTGATGGTTCGATGCATAAGGGAAAATTAAGTGTGCAATTCAAGTATTTCGCACACGTAATTATTCATGTGTTTGGATGTGTGAGCGGTGGATATGACATGATGAGGAAGATTCTAAGTTCATTGATGGTTGCGTTAACACTGAACAAACCATTCAATGTATCCGGTATGATATTGGACCACATGCTTGAGATGCTGAAAGGATTGAAGAAGAAGCAGTTCATGCTATATCCGAGGTTTCTTATGATGATCTTTGACCACAAGTATCCTAATTTGAGGAAGGATCCAACTATGATTCTAGGTCAAGATCACATGAATATTCGAACGCTTGTTAGAATGAAGGGGTATAAAGGTGTGCCAGATGATGAAAAGCCACCTCACAGGAGATTGTTTGGAGCTTTGGCTAATCAGGGTTACATTGATCCTGGTTTGAACAAAGCAAGGCACGATAACAGTGACTCTGATAACGATGATCCATTAGTGTATGCTGATGCAAACACTAAGAGGAAGAGGCAAGTGGTTAATGCCGGAGCCAAAGGGAAGGGTAAGGCAAAGGTGGATCAAGGAAGTTCTAAGAAACAAGGTGCTCGAAAGAAGACGACTGCGAAGAAAGGCACGAGTCTAATTGATGAAGATTCGGTAGACTCAGAGGAGACTGAAGTTGATGAGCAGTGGGATTCGGAGGAAGAAAGAGTAAAGACCACCAAGCGTAAGGCCACTATGGTTGGTGAGTCTGAATCTTTGAACAAGACTGTTTAAGAGGTTTTATAGAAGAAGACTGCTAATGTTGATGAAGGTTTGAGTATGAATCTTGATGATCTTGAAGAAGGTTCGACTGTGGTTGTGAATTTAAAGAAACCGAAGCACAAGTCGATGGCAAAGAAGGCAGGTACTAAACAGCTGAGGGAAAAAGAGATTGCTCAGTTGCTTAAAGGCAAAAAGATACCTGACGCTGGTACATCATCTAAGCTATCTTCACAAGTAGCAAAGAAACAGAAGAAAAGCAAAGAGTCTGAAGCTGTAACAGTTGATGATTTTAATACTGCTTTGGATAATGTATTGGAAATGTTTAAGAATCCTCAAAAGGAGAAGGCGAAAGAAGTAGAAAAATCCAAGTCTTCCAAAGTTACTGTTTCGGATGATGTGATGAAACAGGTTAACAAAAGAATGGATGAAATGATGAAAATGATTGTAGCACAGTAAGCTGAAATTAGCAAGTTCAAGAAGAATGAGGAGAAGATGCTACAGATCGTTGTTGCATCCAAAACTAACCAAGATGAGATCGAAAAGAAAGTGAAACAACTTGAAGAAGAAAATAAGGATCTTGAGGTTAAATGCAACAGGAATCGGAGAATGATTAAGATTGTGAAAGCTGACAACAAAGAGCTTAAGACTGAAAACAAATGTCTAAGTGATTTGTTGGACAAGCTGTATGGTGAAGCTCCTAAGCTAAAGGAGGGTGAGGAAGATAAAGAAAGAGAAGAAGAACAGGTTGATTTCGAACCTTCTGATGAGGAGAAAGAGGATGATGAGGAGGATGATGAATCAGAAGAAAGTTCTGATGATGATGGTAAGAAAGATGACAAAGATGATGATGATGCGGAGGGATCAGGAAGTAAGGATGATAATGATAGTGATGAGAGTGATGATGATGATGGGGGAGATGATACGTAAGTTTACATTTGAAAAGAGAACTCCAAAGAAAGATGCTGGAGAGTCTAGTTCGAGGAAAAAGAAAGGAGGTGAGAATGTAGACTCAGATGAAAGCATTTTCTGGAATGAGAAGGTTAGATCGTTGACTGATGATGCGAAGAAAGTTTATAGAGATATGCTTGAGAGAAGAGAATGGACCATTGAGTTTACAGGAAAGTTTGCCGAAATCTTCCAAACGGAAGACATGAGGTATGAACTTGAATATAATGATCCAGACTTGGAGGAAGGAGAAGTACCTGCTGCTGTTGCCAAGGAGATTTTGGATGGTATTGCACAGCGAGTAGGGAAATCATTAGAAGAGATTATGATGGATCAAATGATTTCAGATCTTCCTGAAAAGGAGATTGAAAATCATTCTGATGATAAGCAGACACCTGAGATGGAAGAGGTTGAGATTGAGGATATTACACATGAAGAATATACACAATATTTCAAGCAAAATGATGAGAATGTGGTTTTTCCAAACTTTATTGAGATACCAAATAGACTGGCTAGAAAGAAAGCAGAGAAGAGGAGTGAGGAGTTTGTAGAGAAGGTGTTTGGTACTGATCAGCAGAAACCTTCAAATTAGAATGATGATTTGAAGACTTTACTAAAGAAGTTGAAAGAAACTGATGACAAACGACCAAAGCCTGAAGCTCAAGGTGGATTTTACCGATACCACAACCAGAAGTTCAAAGGCAGGGCTCTTGGTTGGAAGTATTTGGGAAGATTGAAGTGTTTGGCAGTCAAATGGGAATCAGAAATCTTGTACTTCTACAGATTTCATGATCTTTTAACTCTACCGTACTGGGCGGTCAGAGACATTTGCCGATTCCCTATGACTGGATCTTCTGTTAATAGCACGGCTGTTGGTTGGTTTGCTGATCGTTTGGTTTGGGAAAGTAGAACTAAATGGAGTATGTTCAAGCCACAGTACCCTAGAAGGAAGGTTCATCGTGATGTTGATCCGAGAATAGGGAAGAAAAGGGTGACTTTGATTTATAAAGCGCCTGAAGTGATGAAGAAGATTCCATTGATGCCTTTACCTCAACACTTCAGTGCTGACTTCATATTCTGGTATTATGATTGGAGGAAGGCAGAGGCGGTGATCGTGCTAAGAGACGGGAAGGATAAGTACAAGCATGTTTATGTATTTGATCCTATGTGGTTGATTAATTGCACGTTTGAAGACATCATCATGTTATTCTACAATCCGATACACTGTGATCCCAATGATGCAGATCAGGCAAAGAAGTATCAGCAAGTTGTTGGAGTTTGCTTTGCTTATGATATAAAATCCAGAAGCAACTTGGATACTAAGCTGGGTAAGATGGTGATGATGGCTAATGTGCCTAAGCCTGTGAAACGTAAGCTGGAGCCTGAAATGTCTAAAGATCAGAAAAAGCAACTGAGAATCAAGATTCTGAACAAGATCATGGACGAAGAACGAAGACAATCCAATCAATAGTCGAGGGGGAGTTTGTAGATGCACGTTTTGCGACTAGTGATTGGATTAGGTTGTTTAACATGTGTTAGTGAGAATTCTGAAGGGCCGAAGGTAAATGATGTGGGCGAATGTATAAAAGTTTGGGCGAAGGTGTGATAGTATGGTCGAAGGTGAAAGACTGAAGACCTGAAGACCAGGTTCGTACCATGGAAGTGGGCGAATGTGGACTATGTCCACATTCGCACCATAACTATGGGCGAACCTGCAGACCCTATATATAGTTTTTGGTTATTTTCAAGTTATGATGAGTTTTAGAAAGTGGGTGTTGAGAGGTCAGGTTCAGGTCTAGATTGTGAATGTGTGTGTGATCATTAGATTAACGTGTGAATCAATTGTAAACAAGTTTTATTGAAGCTAATCTATGAAAAGATGATTAAAATGATGTTTTACGTGTTTTGATTTGAGTATTATCATTTTGTTCATATCTAGGGTTTCCGCACCTGAATTTGTGACTTGTATGATCATTACGTCCTGTTTTAGCTAAATTCTTTCAAATACAGGGATAATGTTGAAGGATGACTTTGTAGAGCAGAAGATTTCTTTGCCATACATTCAACCCCTGAATCTTTAAAAATAAAGCATGCTATTATTCATATGGAAGGTGTGGCCTTATTGTGGCAACAATCATTTGTACAATCCAGCGGTGGCAGCATTGAAGGTTTGAGTTGGAATGATTATAAAACTGCCATAACTGCCATAACTGCCAGGTTTGGGTTGTTAATCAACCAAGATGCCATGGGTGCCTTGGCAGCTATTAGACAAACAGGCTCACTAGAAAAACTAAATCAAGAATTTGATATGGCATTGACAAAGGTCATAATATGTGATGAATATGTAGCTAGCTTGTATTTGAGGGCATTAAAGCCTGAAATTGGGTATGAAGTGAGACTGTTAAGACCCAAAGATTTACCAGAGGCTTATTTGTTAGCCCGTATGCAAGATGAGGCCATAACAACCATCCAACCAATAATAATAATAATAATAATAATAATAATAATAATAATAATAATAATAATAATAATAATAATAATAAGCCATATACTATGGCCAACACCAACAAATTATCACTATTACCTAACCCAAAACCTTTAACTGCTAAAAGGTGGACATTAACTCAAAAAGAGATAGATGATAAAAGGGCTAAGGGGGAATGTTTTGGGTGTACAGAAAAGTACACTCAAGGACACATATGTAAAAATTGGCAATTATTCTCCATTGAGTTGTGTGGAGAAGAAGATGAATTGGATGAAATGGATGTGAGTGAGTTGATGACTCAGAATCTGCAAGAAATGGAACCCAAGATTTCCCTTAATGCCATGATGGGGGTGCCTTCCTATTCTACTATGAGAGTACAAGGCTTAATAGGAATAAGAACATTACACATGCTTAATGACTCAAGTTCTACTCACAATTTTTCAAATGAAACTCTTGCTAAGAAGATGATGTGTCCTATTGAATTAATTCCTGAGGTATCAGTTACTGTTGCTGATGGTAATAAATTGAGGTGTACCCAAATGTGTAGAGACTTTCGATGGATGATGCAGGGGATCTGGTTTAAGGTAGATGTTATTTTGGTTCCATTAACCAACTATGACATGGTGCTAGGGGTCCAGTGGTTGCAAACACTGTATGATATTGTTTGGAACTTTAAAAAGTTGACTATGAAATTTAAGACAAATGAAAAATGGGTGGAACTGAAAGGGTTGGAGGACAAGAAAGTGCCATTGTGTTCTGCGGAAAAAATGGAGGAACTATTATCATCCTAAATGTTCAGTTTTTAGTCCACAACTGAAGAGGTGTATCAACATGGAACCAAAGTAAATGACCCAAGTGAAAAGAATGAAGATCTCCAACAATTATTACAAGAATTTGATAATGTGTTTGCTGTGCCAACAGGGTTACCTCCTAAAAGAGATTGTGATAAAAAGATTGCACTTAAAGATGAAAATATGACCATCAACCAAAGGGCTTATAGATATCCAGCTGGGCAAAAAGATGTATTAGTGAAACTGACTAAAGAGTTAATTGAGTCAGGGGTAGTAAGACCTAGCAGGAGTGCATTTGCATCTCCAGTAGTGCTAGTAAAGAAGAAAGATGGGTCCTGGAGGTTCTGTATGGATTATAGAAAGTTGAATGATGCTACAGTTAAAGACAGATTCCCAATACTCTTAATAGAAGAATTGTTGGAGAAATTGGGAGGGGCAACTGTATTTTCTAAGCTGGATTTAAGAGCTGGTTACCATTAGGTTAGAATGGCAGAAGCTGATGTGCATAAAACAGCCTTCAGAACACACCAGGGTCTGTTTGAGTTTATGGTTATGCCTTTTGGGCTAACTAATGCACCTGCAACTTTCCAGACATTGATGAACTCTACTTTCAAGGATCTTATGAGGAAAACTACACTAGTTTTCTTTCATGACATCTTAGTCTACAGTCCCACAATGGAACAACACATTCAAGACCTTAAACAGGTATTATTCTTACTAAGACAACACTCTTTATATGCTAAAAAGTCTAAATGCTCCTTTGGGGTAGCATGTGTGGAGTACTTGGGACACATAATATCTGGGGCAGGGGTACAAACTGATCCAACTAAGATTATGGCAATTAAAAATTGGCCTATTGCTGTTAATCAAAAACAACTAAGGGGTTTTCTTGGATCAACTAGTTATTACAGGAGGTTTATAAGGGGTTTTGCGGGTATTGCTAAGCCTATGACTGAGCTTTTAAAAAAAGATTCTTTTGAATGGAATGCTTCAGTTGACCAGTCTTTTAATCAACTGAAAGAAGCCTTAACCACAACCCCTATACTTGCTTTACCTGATTTTAATAAGGAGTTTGTCATTGAGACTGATGCATCTGCTAAGGGACTTGGGGCATTCCTAATGCAGGAAGGGCATCCATTGGCCTTCATTAGTAAGGCACTTTCAATTAGACAACAATCCTTGTCTGTCTATGAGAAAGATCTTTCAGCCATTCTTATGGTAGTAAAGTAGTGGCACCATTATCTGATTGGAAAGAAGTTTCTAATAAAAACAAACCATAAAAGTCTGAAATATCTTCTCACTCAGAAGATTACAACTCCTTTACAGCAAACATGGTTGGCCAAGCTTATGGGCTATACCTATGAAATTGCTTATAAACAAGGTAATGAAAACCTAGTGGCCGATGGCTTGTCCAGGGTGTTTGGACTTGCTTTATTTGAAATGGGAATAAGTTCCATGAATCCCATTCTGTTGGAAAGAATTAAGTCTTCTTGGGTCAATGATCCTTATTTGCATTCTCTTATTAATAAGATTCAACAAGGTGAATCTATTAATAATGTGACTTGGGAGGATGGGTTATTGAAAAGGAAAGGGAAGTTCTTTGTGGGAAATGATAGTTCTTTGAAGGCAGATATATTACAACTCTTTCACAACTCACCTTTTAGTGGTCATTCTGGATTTGTGCCAACACTGCAAAGACTCAAGAACTTTTGTTATTGCAAAGGGTGCTACAACAAGGTTTTTACCTATGTCCAGAACTGTCATGACTGGTAGCAAGCTAAGTATGAGCCTGTGGCAAGTCCAGGTCTCTTACAACCTCTGCCTATTCCTACTGATGTGTTCACTGATGTGTCTATGGATTTCATTTTGGGTTTTCCTACGGTGCAAGGCAAGGATACTGTTCTAGTGGTTGTGCACAGACTTACAAAATATGCACATTTCATACCCTTGTCCCAGCCCTATACTGCTCCACAGGTAGCTCAATTGTTCGTTGATACAGTTTTTAAACTACATCGTTGCCCCATTAACATAGTATCTGATAGAGATCCCCTATTCCTAAGCCTATTTTGGAGAGAGTTCATGAGGTTGCAAGTTGTTCAGTTGAACTACTCAACTACATACCACCCTCAAAGTGATGGCCAGATAGAGGTCTTAAATAGGTGCCTGGAGTCCTACTTGAGATGCATGTGTATGCATTCTCCTAGCAAGTGGGTCAAGTGGTTGAGCCTAGCTGAATGGTGGTACAACACCATATTCCACTCAGCCATCAAAACAACCGCTTTTCAAGCCCTTTATGGCTTCCCACCTCCTATCCATATTCCCTTCATTACCAATGATACCCAGGTGGCAACAGTGGAAGACCTTCATAGGGATAGGGAGGTTATGATTATTAAGTTGAAGGAAGCCCTACAACAATCCAGGAACAGAATGCAACAATATGCTGATAAGGGTAGAAGTGAAAGAAATTTTGAAGTGGGGGACTGGGTTTACTTAAAGCTTAGACCTTTTGTTCAATCATCAATGAGAACCCAAAGACACTAAAAAGTTGGACCTAAGTACTTTGGTTAGAAAAAACAACAACAACATTTCTTTCAAATAGCATTTAAAACATAAACATAGTCAATAGTTAAAATAAAATTCATAGGTTAGAAAAAACAACAACATATAATTACACTATAATAACATACCTTAGGATTTAAACAGTAACCGATGGCATTATTGTAATTTTGTTTGTTATTGAGGGTATTTTTCTACTAATTTGATAATATCCCATCTGGCTTCCTTCATTGCCATACCAATTCCTCATCTCCTCTCTCTCTGGTTTACTTATCACCGCTTACCACCGCCATACTCATTCTTCTGTTTATTTGGTTTCGTATCTCCAGAGACTACCACCGCATGGCGGTGGTCGTTGGTGGTGTGATTGTCGTGTCTGGACGCCGCCGGTGGCCGTGTTTGGCCGCCTTTGGTGGCGTCTGTGTTGTGGGTTGTGGGCGGTGGTCGTTTGTGGTGTGATTGTCGTGTCTGGACGCCGCCGGTGGCCGTGTTTGGCCGCCTTTGGTGGCGTCTGTGTTGTGGGGTGTGGAAATGTTGCCGCCGTGTTTGGACGCCTTTGCATGGTGGTGTTGTCTGGTTGTAACACCCCAACCGATGGCGGAAACATCGAGGTGTCACGTAGTGACGATTGTTCAATAGCTCATGGTACTAAAGTGTAAATTTGAGTACATTGAATTAAATAGTTTATTACATTGAAAGGAAAAATACAATAATTCTAAAGTGTCAAGTCTATCTAGAATACAATAAAATCAAAGCTTATATTAAATCCAAAAGCTTAAAAGAAGCGTCTCAAAATCAACCTGAAACATGTACAAAATAATTTTGTCAACACATATAATGTATTGGTGAGCATACCCTGTTTTAGTTCAAGAATCGTTGTAATATTTGTGCCATGATGATTGCTATTATGTAATTAGTAGAATGAGTGTATCAAAACCAACCCTAATAGTTTCAAGTATCAAGTATCACCCCAAAAGTTTCAAGTTTCAAGTTTCACATAACAATGACCAAGGATCAAATGAAACCATAATCTCACAAGGGATGTAAATCGTAGTACTACTCATTGTTATGCTCGGCCCTTCGGTTAATGATTTTGATTAAGTTTCAATTCACACAAATCACATAAGCATCACATAAGGCACATTACGTTTCAAAGTCTACATAGTTTAATAGTATAATGGTACATGAATCACCCCAAAATAGTAAAACATGAAAAAGGGGAAAGATATACTCACAGTTTTGCTAAGCGCGATAAATCCAAATAAAACTCGTCACAAGATAAACTTGGGAATTCCGAAGAATTCAACCTATAAGGTGTAGGAATTCTAATAAGGAAATACCTAAGAGTCTAAAGTATCTAGGGTTCTAAGGCATTAGGGTTTGCTAGTCGTATGTAGGGAAGATGAAGTTTTATTATAACTTGAATTTAGTAAAAAGTTAAATAGAGTATATCATGATTTAATTTTAAATACGTGACGAAGAAATTATAATACTATGTTTCCACTTATAGGAATACTTTCTATTTTATTAGAAAAATATCCATAATTCATAGTTTAATAATTTACATTTAACGAAATAATTAATAAAATCTAATTAAATGTAAATAACCTAAAAATACAAGATATGATTCAAAAATGATATTTTTATGAAAAATAATTATTTTCTGATGTATAAAGGTGAAAATAATTTTTCCATAATTTTTCTCAATTTATTTGTATTTAAAATAAATTTAATGAGTTTAAATCATGTTTAAATGATTAAAAATAGGAAAATTAATAAAAATGAATGTTTTCAGAACCAATAATTTTTATTTAAGTTCATGATTCATAGAAATAATTTTCCAGAAAATTTAGTATTTAAATCATTAAAAATGAATTTTTTTATCAATTTATCAATTATTTATGATTAAAACAATTTAAATTAATAAAATAACGAAAATTAAATAATTTTCAGAAATTAAAAGTGTGATAATTTTCTTTATGATGATAAGATGTTACACCTAAAGTTTCATAATTTTTGGAGCAAAAATGAATTTATTATGAATATTTCAAGATTTATGTATTTAAATCTATATAAGTAACTAAATAAATGATAAGTAAAATAAAATAACAAACAAAAAAAAAAGGAGACAGACCCGTGAAAGGTGGGACTCGAACCCGGGTCTAATCTGGATAACAACATGCCAACAACCACTCCTCTGCATCAATTTTTGTTTAATAATATCAACTTAAAATATATTTAACATAAAACCAAGACTTCATCTTCTTCCCCAAACTTCAAACCCTAACCCTAAAACTCTAGCACCTACAATTTGTTTATTATAGACCCGGAAACCATAGGGCTTTTAAAGAGCCTATAGCGACTAACACAATGGCATAAAGATTTGATACTTACAAGATGCTAGAAGATCGAACCCGAAGCTTTTATGATCGAACAAGAAGCACGAATTTGGGGCCTTTCCGGACTCGATTTGATACGTTTTTCAGTGGGTTTGGAATGTGGAATGTTGTAGAAGGCTATTGCAATCATTAATTTATATGGTGAACGATTAAAAGGTCGAGTTTAATGTTGATTCAAGTCTTGCCGGTTACATAACGTTTTGGACTTTAATAAAGCTTGATTAATACATGATTATTGCGATTTAAAAGCTTGGACCGGTTATTAATCAAAGGTGAAACGTATTGCAATAATAAAAACGAGTTAAAAGCGTGTTAAATCTCATTATTGGTTTGGCCGGAATCTCGCCGGTCACTATTCCGGTCGCCGGAAACGAGAGAAAGAGGGAAAAGGGATTGAGTTTATTTAAACTTTGATATTTGGCAGGAATGGTCCCTCTAGTTTAACTTGGTTAGTTTTATGTGTAAATGGTTTGGAAATTCCTTTTATAAACTTAACAAACTAACAAAGGTTTTTAAACTTTTATAAAAAAAAAATTAACTTTTATAAACTTTAAGCGTTTTAAGCATCGTTTCTATAAATGTGTACCATAAAAAAAATAAGCGTTTTCCAAGTAAAAAATATATATTTATATATAATGATCAAATGAAACTTAACTTTTATTAAATATGAAAACGATCGAAGTTATAAGGACTATGAGTGACAACTTGATAAAATATGAGGGTGTCGGTTGTCACAGTCTCCCCTACTTTAGAAAATTTCGTCTCGAAATTACTTCAAGTGGAGGTTACTATGGTACAAAAGACGTTGTAAAACTCAAGTAGGCTTTTAAAATTTTCATGAGTCATGTTTTGACAAAATTTAAAATAGTTATCTAATATCCAAGGTAAGAGCTTCAACATGTTTGACAGTTGACTCGAGACTAGAAAGTTGAGAGTCTAAATAAGTAAGGTTTGGGAATGTGTAACGGGTGAGGGTAGAGGTACTGATGAAACAGTCTCCCCTACTTTAAAAAGGTTTCTGACATAATTTTACTAAGGACATGCAACGGGATTTCGAATAACAGAGAGTGTAAGAGGTCGGACAAAATGAAAGAAAAACTCAAGTAAGACGAATTGAAGCTTGTGTAAAAAAAAATGTTCTTATCGAAAATGATAGCCGTTGGTCAACGACCTATTAAAGAGGTTGGGTCCAACGCCATAAAATAGCCCAATATACAATATAAAATAAAGGGGTAGGTTCGTGGTCAGACTCCTAGTCCGCTCCCGCAGTATCGTTCATGCTTATATATAGGGTGTACCGCAGCTAACCCACCACACTACCGATACTTTGGACTCGTACTGATTGTCTACCAATAGCCTAAGTGAAATCACACACCACCCACATGTACCTGTAAACCCATGATTACGTTTCGGACCGTAATCATCGATTTACCTTACACTAGGGTGTTATGCTTTTCCATAACCCTATCCTAAGTAATACTAGAAACAGATGCGTGCAACCAAAATGTGTTAAATAATAAATACTGCTCAAGTATAAGGTGCGGTTTAAGGTCCTTCCCCTTTCGGGTTCACCCGAATAACCGTAATAAAGTGTAAGTATCACGCACGGTTAGCGGTCCTTCCCCTTTCGGGTTCACTCGTACAAATAACCGGTTCAGTTTATGAAAAAGTCTAACAGGGTCTTGCTCACATAGGAAAGTATGCGTACAAAATACACGTTCATATAAGTAAATAAATATAGCATAAAATTTCGATTTGAATATAAATCGAGTAAATCGCACAATTGCGCAAAATGAGAGTAAACGAGCTGAATAATGCTCAAAATCGGTGATGTAAGAATAACTGCTAATAAATAGTGTGAGAATAATCACAAATTACGCGTAAGAATAACAACCAATAAAGGTATAATACGAGAATAATGCGCGAACATAATAAAATGATGTAAGAATAAAATAATAAAATTTACTGCAAATGAAAGTGCGCAGAACAGACATATAGTCTACTGGCTTGAGGGTTTAAATTTGGTAGTTTTGTATATATGCATTACACGATAAAAGACATTTAGCAACATTCCGATGAGGATATGTCCAATGTTTAGACCAAAAGTTTTGCGACTAAGAGAGTGCAAGTATTAAAAGATAAATTTTCGTTTATAAAAACGTAGTTTACTCGAACTTTGTGATATAGTTGAAAGAATGAGAATAAACTTTTTAGTAATCGAAGAATGTTTTAGATTCAAAACAGGCACACAAGAAAAGACTTCGTAGGTACACATATTCATTTGTTTATGAGAAGTCGAGTTTGAAAAGTGTGGTAAGGTGTATTGTCAGTCGCAAGTTTCTTTTCCCGAAAACATACATTCAACCATTATATGAAAACAAGAAAGTTTATATTTGACTTGTAAATATGCAAAACAAGTTTATAAAATGCAAGAGGAAACCATATAAATCAAATGTGTTTCAAAAGACCAATATTTAACTAGCATAAATGTTAAACGTCAATGTATATGACGTGAATAGACTCCAAATGTAAAAAGTTTGAAGTTTCGAAATAACATGAATGTGAAAAGATTGCAACATAACATCTCTGAAAATCTACCATTTTAAGTTTTAAAAGAATGATCGTGTCACAGTAACTGATATAGTAGGGTTGGAGAGTAACATGTAAGTTCCAAGTCTTAAGTGTCAGCTGGTAACCTAGCTTCAAAAACCCAATTCAACGTTGAAGGTCCACTACGCACAATTTCTCGTGCTACGTTGATTGAGTGAATCAGCTCGGTATTTAATAATTTTGGTATATGTTTATGGGTTATTTGAAGATAATGAAGAATCTGATTTGGTTTGGGTTGATTTTCCTTGGTAATGGTTGAAAGGTATGTGTAGGACAGGTAGAAGATTGCATATGGTCCCGAATGCCTTGACGAATCTTGAGAAGTAAAACTTTACTGTATTAAAACATTCCTTCTGTTTACAAGTTAAAATCCCATTAAAGTTGAAAAATCTTCCATATTTATAAAATGTTTGAGAAAATCCGAGTGTTACCCGTTTTGATTAAACTTGAAACCTTGAATTGTCATAATGTTACGAAAGTTATACGTTGAAAAATCGTTTGTTTGTAAAAGTTGTTAAGGCATCTCTTTGGGCTCATAGCATGCTAAATGTTTCAAGACATAAGGTGTGTATAAGATGTGTTAATCCGATGAATACGTTTCTCCAAAACTGGGTAATTGGGTTTTGTGTTTTTATGCGATGGCAACATGGGGTCAGTTGCTAAGTGTTTTAGAGAGTAGTGTACTGGTGTGTGTCGGGTAGATAGGCATTGAAATTGTTGTGTATATTGTAGAGACACAAGGGATTAGTTTAGAGATATACTGTGACATCGATCGAGTAAGTCTGTAATCATGATGATAATAACAAGATGATTAATAAGTTTGAAACCACTTCATGTTTAACTGTGCAACGTTCAAGAATCAAAATGTGATCAAAGTTAAACAATAAGCTTAAAATTTTTGACTCATAGGAAAATGTGTTTGAACAGGAGAAATGATGTTTTATGAAAATCACAAAACATAAATGAAATAGTGTAAGTTTTAATAACGCATAGAAATTTTAGTAATGATGATGTAAAGCGAATGATCAATAAGTATATAAACATCAAGAGATGGAACTAAAAATCCGAATGTTAAACAAAACTTAAGAATCAATAACGGAAAACAGAAAAGTGCACTAATTGCGATAGCTATTAATAGGGAAAAACTCAAAAGATATAATAACTTCCTTGTAGAAAATTATGATAAGAGTTCAAACAGCAAATGAAAAGTATACCAATAATGGAATGTGATATTGAAAATATTTCTAATGAAATTGGTGACTAGCCAAAGAAATTGAAATATTATTAGTGACTTGTGGGGAGTGTACTTAAACCTATAAGTAAAGGGTCCTCCTTCCCGATTGCACGTACCCCGTCACTGGTAAATTTTAAAACTTTTAGCGAGACTTTAAAACGAGATGTAGAAATAACTCCTTGAGGTGTGGATTTCACTCCTAGCTCAAAGTGTTATGTCAAAAGCAAAACTAGGAAAAAGTGGAACTAGTCACTAAGATAAGAATATCACTCCCAGCTCAGTGGTTAAGTTTCTTTTGAAGGAATAATCCTTTGAGGTGTGGGTATCACTCCTATCTCAAAGTTATTTATCCCAAAGATGTAGAATGTATAGAAGAGTGAAACTAATCACCAAGGTATGGATGTCACTCCTAACTTGGTGATATCGATTCGTTTGTGAAATACGAGTGTCTTCTTTTCCAAGCAAAATATCGAAAGAATAACGAGAAAGAATCATAGCAAAAATATCTTGAAAGAAAATATAAGAAATAAGAGAAATATACACGAGAGGACTCGTGAAAGTAAGCTTAGTTATAGACTAGGCTAAAAGGCATACTAATAACCTAATTCCCTATAACCATGGCTCTGATACCAATCTGTAACACCCCAACCGATGGCGGAAACATCGAGGTGTCATGTAGTGACGATTGTTCAATAGCTCATGGTACTAAAGTGTAAATTTGAGTACATTGAATTAAATAGTTTATTACATTGAAAGGAAAAATACAATAATTCTAAAGTGTCAAGTCTATCTAGAATACAATAAAATCAAAGCTTATATTAAATCCAAAAGCTTAAAAGAAGCGTCTCAAAATCAACCTGAAACATGTACAAAATAATTTTGTCAACACATATAATGTATTGGTGAGCATACCCTGTTTTAGTTCAAGAATCGTTGTAATATTTGTGCCATGATGATTGCTATTATGTAATTAGTAGAATGAGTGTATCAAAACCAACCCTAATAGTTTCAAGTATCAAGTATCTCCCCAAAAGTTTCAAGTTTCAAGTTTCACATAACAATGACCAAGGATCAAATGAAACCATAATCTCACAAGGGATGTAAATCGTAGTACTACTCATTGTTATGCTCGGCCCTTCGGTTAATGATTTTGATTAAGTTTCAATTCACACAAATCACATAAGCATCACATAAGGCACATTACGTTTCAAAGTCTACATAGTTTAATAGTATAATGGTACATGAATCACCCCAAAATAGTAAAACATGAAAAAGGGGAAAGATATACTCACAGTTTTGCTAAGCGCGATAAATCAAAATAAAACTCGTCACAAGATAAACTTGGGAATTCCGAAGAATTCAACCTATAAGGTGTAGGAATACTAATAAGGAAATATCTAAGAGTCTAAAGTATCTAGGGTTCTAAGGCATTAGGGTTTGCTAGTCGTATGTAGGGAAGATGAAGTTTTATTATATCTTGAATTTAATAAAAAGTTAAATAGAGTATATCATGATTTAAGTTTAAATACTTGACGAAGAAATTATAATACTATGTTTCCACTTATAGGAATACTTTCTATTTTATTAGAAAAATATCCATAATTCATAGTTTAATAATTTACATTTAACGAAATAATTAATAAAATCTAATTAAATGTAAATAACCAAAAATACAAGATATGATTCAAAAATGATATTTTTATGAAAAATAATTATTTTCTGATGTATAAAGGTGAAAATAATTTTTCCATAATTTTTCTCAATTTATTTGTATTTAAAATAAATTTAATGAGTTTAAATCATGTTTACATGATTAAAAATAGGAAAATTAATAAAAATGAATGTTTTCAGAACCAATAATTTTTATTTAAGTTCATGATTCATAGAAATAATTTTCCAGAAAATTTAGTATTTAAATCATTAAAAATGAATTTTTTTTATCAATTTATCAATTATTTATGATTAAAACAATTTAAATTAATAAAATAACGAAAATTAAATAATTTTCGGAAATTAAAAGTGTGATAATTTTCTTTATGATGATAAGATGTTACACCTAAAGTTTCATAATTTTTGGAGCAAAAATGAATTTATTATGAATATTTCAAGATTTATGTATTTAAATCTATATAAGTAACTAAATAAATGATAAGTAAAATAAAATAACAAACAAAAAAAAACGGAGACAGACCCGTGAAAGGTGGGACTCGAACCCGGGTCTAATCTGGATAACAACATGCCAACAACCACTCCTCTACATCAATTTTTGTTTAATAATATCAACTTAAAATATATTTAACATAAAACCAAGACTTCATCTTCTTCCCCAAACTTCAAACCCTAACCCTAAAACTCTAGCACCTACAATTTGTTTATTATAGACCCGAAAACCATAGGGCTTTTAAAGAGCCTATAGCGACTAACACAATGGCATAAAGATTTGATACTTACAAGATGCTAGAAGATCGAACCCGAAGCTTTTATGATCGAACAAGAAGCACGAATTTGGGGCCTTTCCGGACTCGATTTGATAGGTTTTTCAGTGGGTTTGGAATGTGGAATGTTGTAGAAGGCTATTGCAATCATTAATTTATATGGTGAACGATTAAAAGGTCGAGTTTAATGTTGATTCAAGTCTTGCCGGTTACATAACATTTTGGACTTTAATACAGCTTGATTAATACATGATTATTGCGATTTAAAAGCTTGGACCGGTTATTAATCAAAGGTGAAACGTATTGCAATATTAAAAACGAGTTAAAAGCGTGTTAAATCTCATTATTGGTTTGGCCGGAATCTCGCCGGTCACTATTCCGGTCGCCGGAAACGAGAGAAAGAGGGAAAAGGGATTGAGTTTATTTAAACTTTGTTATTTGGCAGAAATGGTCCCTCTAGTTTAACTTGGTTAGTTTTATGTGTAAATGGTTTGGAAATTCCTTTTATAAACTTAACAAACTAACCAAGGTTTTTAAACTTTTATAAAAAAAAAATTAACTTTTATAAACTTTAAGCGTTTTAAGCATTGTTTCTCTAAATGTGTACCATAAAAAAAATAAGCGTTTTCCAAGTAAAAAATATATATTTATATATAATGATCAACTGAAACTTAACTTTTATTAAATATGAAAACGATCGAAGTTATAAGGACTTTGAGTGACAACTTGATAAAATATGAGGGTGTCGGTTGTCACACTGGTAGATCTGACCTGTAATCCTGTTTGAATGAATCTTTTGCTGGTTTTTTTCCGGCCGGCTACCATTTCTGGCAAGTGTAGACAAACATAGAGGTGGTGGGCTTTAGTGCCACATGCCTAATCGGCTTTTCTGATGTTACTTGCGATGGTGGTGTATCTGGTTTACACTCTCTAACATCACCGCCCCTCTTTCATCCAACACCGACTCAGCTCTGGATCATGGCAGATCCACCACCAGACTTTTCGCCGCCCTGCTCTACAGTCTCACTCTGTGACATGCAACAGGGTGTTGTTGCCGGAAGCGTTGGTGGTGGTACAGTGGCTGGTGGAGTCGGTGGTATTTTCCGACGATTAATGACGGTGACATGCAACAAATTCACCACCGCTGCGGCCTCCGTCCACCCTGTCGCCTACCTCATATGTTTTTACCTATGGATGGTGGTGTTGATGAAAGTCTTAGGGGGTTCTGGACAGATGCGCCCGACAGACTTGGTGGTGATTTCGATTTCAGTATCGGCTATAAATACTTGCAATTTCAGCATGGCAAGGTCGGTGGATGGCAGGTTTTACCCAGCAACCCGCCTTGCCGCCAAGCTTTTGGTTAACTCAACTCTGAACCACAGAAAGCTCGCTTTCTTTTGGATTGTTGGATTTTGTTATGTTGGTTTGAGTTTAGGTGTTTATTTTGAATCACTTGATTTGTTTCTCTGTTCATTTTTGTGTTTTCATGTGATTGTCCATTTGTGAAGACTGGGGTTTCAGTTTGATACCAAACTTTATTAATAGCCCTGAATTAGTTTCCTTAATCTTGATGTATTTTAATGTATATCATAGGAACAGTTGTATGAGATGCGAAATTTGCAGCAATTGATCAGTAACACAACCCTTTCGAGGGTGCCAGATAGATGGTAGTGGACAGTAAGTGGGCAAGATGTTTTTTCGGTAGAGTATGAAGATCAATTAGAGAATTTGGGCAAATCACAAGTTTAGTCGGACTTGCATTGAAATAATTGGGTGCCCAAGAAGGAGTGAATTGTAGCATGGAGAGCAAAGTTGTATAGGTTACCTACCGTGACAGCGTTAATTTGACGAAATATAGTGTTGGATAGCAGTTTGTGTAAATTATGTGGAAATCATATCAAAACAGTGATGTGGCACAATGTGTGCTTGATATTAGCTGGTCAAAGATCAGGTGATTTTCTTTCATGCAAAGGCGATATGAAAATTAGGTACAACACACATCCTTCTAGATCAAAAGTTATACATCTGTTGCTATTTGCTTCAGTTTTATTTTTTTTTGTTGGTGATATTGGTGACAATTCTAATTGACTTACTTATAAGTGGGTTAGCTGTGGTTATGTTATACCTATATTAGCTTTATTCAGGCGAGATAAAATTTTCTTAACATTTCATTCAGCAAGGCTTACAACAAGGTTTCTATAAAATGCAATGGCTATATAATCTAAGAACCTGTATACTATTTTGAAACTACAAAAGGAGTAGTTGAAGCTGTGAACACCAATCAGTTTATGATATAATATATAAGGCGTTGTTGCCAATCAATTTTACACCAAGAAACAACTAAACTATGATTTGTTTGTTGCTGCAGCGGACTGCTGGCCTGGATGGTGACATGGTGAGTCACAACTATAGGTGGCATGGTGACGGGCTGCTTCTAGATGTAATGGAGTGGGCAGTTATGATTTTGGTTATGTAAGATTAGTCGTTTAGTTTATATGACTAACTGGTGCTGTATGCTTTTAGGCTACACGTCAGACTTCAAATGTGATCAAGTATGGTTGAAGATGGGTCAAACTTATCAATTTTTTTTCCTTTTTTCTAGAATTTTATCTACGCTGTTAATGTGATTGGAGACTTATTAAACTTACACTTGGTGGTGATGGACTCGAAAAGAACCAAGAAAGCGTATTAAGCGATTTTAACGGCCTTGCGGGTTATCATACACATCTACAGTTTTCCACTTTGTTTTCGGCAATCTGGTTTGTTGTGTTCTTTTTCCACTTAATAAATGTATACTTAAAACATAATGTGATGTACTAATGGTGAAGATCAAATATTTCTCTTGTCATATTTGTAAGAGTTGGTTGATATTCAAAGAAACAATTCATTAGCAAGTATTCTCTTAATGTAATCCATTTACAGATTTGTGCAATATATTGACATCAGTTATTGATGGTTTAATGCTTTTATTCTCTACTTTGCATATTCTCTAGTTGACAGTGAGGAATGTGAAGACATCATAGGGGTGAGTCTGATTTTTTGTTGATGCAGTGATATATACCGGAAAATCGTTGGTTTAGAAGTTCATTTTGTTATTGTTTCTTTTTTCCAGCTAAAATTATTGACAAAGGCACGGTACTCCAGGGCAAGGTTCAAAGGCGAACAGATTGTGGTCTTATCATAGGTAAGCATGCTTGAATCTTGATGTTAGATTCAAATAGGTTAAGTTAAATAGTAAACTATTTAATTAAAAAATAAATACGGTTCAAACAATTCATTTGGTTAATAAAACTTTATTAAAGAGTTTGCATCAAAGAAAGCTAGAAATTCAGTGATTTTACACTTCATCGTCCATAAACCATTTCAGGGTCCAAATTAGCAATAAAAATAGTGAAATTCTTGCTTCTTAAACTACATGTCACACATGGTTGACCTTGACTTAAAAAAGTCAGCAGTTTGACCATAAAATTTACACCCAAAACCAACGAATGGAAGACGACACATATAACTGTCCGCTTATTACTGAGATGGATTGTTCATTTTTTTTGTGTTAGATTGTCTTTTGATCATTGTATGCAAAAACCGTTAATGTATTTGGAGTCAGTAGGATTTAGTGAGGCCAGTTGCTATCTGAGTGTCGTAGGCTGACTTGAGCTATCTGTTATGTTCAACTGTTCTGAATTCTTAGCTACGCTGCAAGTGTGCGACTTATATGAACATTGGTTCCGGCCACAAAAGTTTTTCTTTTAGTTGTTATATAATAGTTTATTGCATTATTTGATATGTATGCTTTTTAGTAGACCTGGTTGCTACTAGATCTTTTTAGTTGTTTTATAAATTTATGTTCAGTCCGGTAGAATGTGTAACATGAATCTTTCAGTGTTATTGGATGACCTGGTTGCTACTGGAACTTTTCCTCGGTTTCTTGTACAACTTCATTTATCACGACAGTTATTTGCAGAATTTTGTTATCTTTAGCATTCTTTGTTTGAGAGTCTATTTTTGCGTTCGTTTTAATACTTTTCTATCTGGCTGAATTACATCTTTAGTGACTTTTATTTACATATTCTCAAAGGTTTATTGTTTAGGTTTGATTATGTATCTTTGTTTTTAATCTGCTGGCGTATTCTCATTTTCAATTACATTTTGCAACATTATGCCTAATGATTGTTTGCTATGTTTTTGTAGTTGCTGCCTCTGGTGTGTTAAGTTGTTATTGCCAAACACCAAAAACCAGCGTTGCAACCAACACCAAAAGATAGCTGCTTCGGAATGGTAAGTCATTTATTAAAAAAATATAACTTATTAACTCATCCCTGCCAATCAATAAAAATACCACAACCTTAATTTGCAGATTTCGTTCTAAACACTAAAAGGAGCGATGGTTGTGCCGACGTGAAATGCCACATTCATGCCCCATCACGGCGGGTCCTAAGAAAACGGAATTAGCTGCTAGATCATATATGTTGTAACCGTGTGCACACCTATAGCGAGTATCTTTTGTAAGTAAAGATTCCCAACTAAACCGTACGACTATTAAAGCGCGCCGTTAGAACAAGAATGTGTTTTTTATCATACTTTTTTTCGTTTTGTATGGCAAAAATAATTAATACCTCATTTGAATCCTGATTGGCGAAACGCGCAACGCGCGTATTTAAATACAACTAGTTCAAATAGCATTTAAAATGTTAGACAATGGTGTTCGTTCCATGTCACCTAAAAAAGAAACAAATTCAATATAAGTTGAATTATTAATTAATTAAAAAATGTGGGTTAAAGTTTAAATTACTTTTTTTTACATTGATTAGTTAAATTTGTATCAACATACCAATTAAAGTGTCACTTTTCGATGGATGCTTAGATCACTTAGACGTATCCTGTTTATATTTAAGGCAAAAAAAAAGAAAATAATCTAACTGAAAAATAAAAAAGGTATGAGCGATGAATATGTTACAAAAGTCTAACTCAAGGCAATAATCTAATCCGAGTCAAAGTCAACCGCCACAAACAACTTGTCGAAAAAATTAAAATGACATTTTGAGTTATTAAACAAAATGCAAGTGAACACATTTTACTACATATGACGTCAGAAAGAATGCTTATTGTAGGAACAAATGAGTGTAATATCGGCTTTATATATGCAAGTTTCATGCTAATATGTTATGCATTATATTGAAGTTGCACAAAGATAATAAGCTATTAGTTATATATTTTATAAAACTTAAAAATGCAAGTACCATAAAAGTAACTGTCTTGGATTGAAAGTTTTTTATTGTATTTTAAAAGCATTTTGGTTTTTTTAAGCAAATACCAAATATATATGTGCATACATTTACAACATATATAGTTATACATATGAAGGCGTATTTCACTTGAGTACAACCATAATAATCATAATAAACAACCATGAAACTCTATCTTATAAAATGTTTAAGAAGATGTTTTAGTTATGTGGAAATGAAGAAGAAGATAGAGAACAACTTTCAAAACCAAAAAGTTTAAATAATTATGCTTGAAATGTCTTTATATTCATCAAGAATTATGACCTCTATGAATGAATCAAATGATAATTGATTTTAAACCTATATATATATATATATATATATATATATATATATAAAATATATGTCATGATTTGAATTAGGATTAGGAAAAAAATTAATTTGTTAATTACATTTTTAACTAATTTGATAAATTTATAACCGAAATTGTTAAATTTTAAATATATTAATATATCTTGTAACGCCCCAAAAATCCATTTTTGCTTAAGTTCGCCATTAGGCGCGATTAGCAAAATAATAAAACGGAAATTAGGGCATAAGAATGAGTGTTATGTTCTAATATGGAAATAAACTAATAAATGCTATTATTTGTATAAGTGAGCAAATAATAATAGAAACTAACTTAGTTAGTTAAGTTTCTTAAAAAGAGGACATTGGGGGATATTTGAAGGGCCATTCATGTAAATAGTGGGTTAATAATAAGTTCAAGAAACACCCCCATGGCATAAAACGAATTCAGCCAAGGGGAGGTGTTCTCAAGACCAAACCAAGCCCTAAATTTCACAATTGATGCAAGATGCAAAGGGGTTTTGACGGTAGACTTGATGGGTTGCTAATTTAGAGTTTTCTACAAGTTTTGGAGCCTTGGTAAGAACCCTAACCCTCAATTGGTATGAATTTCGAACCCCACATGTGGGTTTTGAGCAAAACATGTTAAATTTGTATTATTTCTTGATTGTAAGTGATATTGATCATCTCTAATGGTTTAGAGATGAACTAATCTCTAGAAGTTGCTTAGATGCAAAAGATGAGGATATTGGGTTTTCATGAGAGCTTTGATGTTGCTAAAGTAGTGGTAAATCCATGTAATTGTAAGAATAATGTGTAGTTGATGATATGCATGTGGAAATTGATCATGATTGAAGGTGAATATGCGTTTTGGTGGAATGCGTGTATTATGAGCTTGTACTTTGAGCTTAGAATGTTGTACGCACACCATGTGTTTGATGAAATGTCTAGATGAGTATGATGTATGAATTTGTATGCAAGACTTGACAAGTATGAAAGTAATGTGAAATAGATGCAATTGATAATAGATTAACATGAAGATTGTATTAGAGAATATTCATGTGGGAGTTTATTGAATTATATGATTTGGTAAGAAGTGTGCGTTAGGATGTTATATTCTATGTTTGGATAGTATGATGCACACCAAGTGTTGGAATTATTTCTTATTTGTAATTAAGAGTTGAATGTATACTAGTTGAGAAGTGTATGAAGTTATTAAGAAAAGATAATGTTAGTATTATATGATGTTGGCTAACCTTGGATTTGTAATTGCTAATTGTAGAATCATGAAAGCGCTAGTATGGGTCGAATGAATTCTATGTGCACCAAAGTAGTCATATCATGATATGTGTTCTATAACATGCTAATGTAATGGTTAGGGTAGAAATTGATATGGAGTAGTATATTGATATGGATGTGTGTATCTAAATATTGGAGGTTGCATACTTGATAGTTGACTTTCTGAAAAGTCAACAATGTATGACTAGCATGGTTAAGCTTCCTAACATGATTGTGAGATTGAGGATATCATGTGATGCATGTTTAATGGTTTATGGACATACATAATGGTAAGATGAATTGCTTAAAATGTGAACAATTTGATTGTAAATCTATGTCTTATGTATGATAAATATTGACCAATGAAAGTCAAGATATATGACATAGGAGTTGGAATATTTGATAGTGTGAACTATCATGTATGCTAACAAGATGTGAATGTGATGACATTAAATGATAGGAATCATGTCAGGATGGACTTGAGCCTGGAAGGCTAATGGGTCAATAAGAGGCGAAGGAAACACGCATGAACTTGGAGGACTTGAGGTAAGTGATTCTTATTCTGTTTAGGATAATGAATTTAAACATGTATATGTGTGTGTAAGCAGAATGGGAATCAAGAAACGATGGAACGTTAATAATTATGCCAAGGTAGAGAATGTAGCAACGGTTAATGGTAGTTTATCTATACTTGAGAACACTCGAGTTATGGATAGATATATAACTTAGTAAAATGATTCGTATGAATGTTAGAAAACTAAATGGGACGATAAAAATTTGTCCTTTGAGGCTTTAAAAAATCTAATTTTAAGTGTATATTGCTTTGGGGTATCAATATCTTTGATTTTGTGCGAAATCTCTAAAGTTAAGAGCGAAACCGGTCAGGGGCGCAAGGTCAGAGCACCTTGCGCTGGTGCCTTGTCAGCTTACGCTGACCTTCTGATGTGGTTAAATAGGGAGCGCAAGGTGGCCAGTGCACCTTGCGCTGGTGTGCACCAGCATGCGCTCCCCACTGGGTTTTTGTCCGTTTTTCGCATATTTAGATGTTTTGCTTATATGCGCTATCCGTATTCGCGTTTAACGCATTGGTAAGCATTGTTTGACTTCGTGAATGCGAGGTATAGCCAAAATGAAGGGTAGTTGTATGTTGGACTTATGTAGGTTAAAACCGAAACTTAAGAATATGTTTTGGGTAGTAAGAGAATGTTGTGAACGCATATTATCAAGTATGTAACAAACCATAGAGGTTTTAAAGTGTTGCATTTGTGTGTTTTCATGTCTTGCAAGGATCCTAGTGGAGGTCTACGTCTTTGATGGTAGTTATATGTGATTGATATGTGTGTATGTATGCTTATATATATATAAACACATAAGTATGTAATTTTAGATGTTATGTAGAAATTTGTGAATTGGATTCCTAAACTTCTTGATGGGTTCCTAGTAGGTAGAAATAAATGGTGGGACATGATGATACGATCATAGAGATTATGCAAGCATATGTATCATAATGTTGTTAACTGTCTTGTTATATAACTGCTAAGGAAGATGCAGGTATGTTAAGATCAATCTTTAAAAGTTGGAAGTTACGATTCTAAGAACGGATCCAAGTTTGTAACCAGATGGATCCATACTCACAAAAAGGGAGTTTTTTGTGGTCTTTTGTTTTTGTGGAAGTTATTTTAGGTTGTTATAAAAGTCACTTACATTTCTAATGGTTTGGGTGTATGGTGACTGCAGGTTATACGAGTCTTCCATTTGGGTGCATAATGGTTAAGGTCGAGCAAGGGCATGGATTGTACGTGGGCGCTTTCACATGATCAAGACTAAGAAGGTTTTGTGTGAACGCAATAGGATGAATGAATGTCGTAACGCCTAAAATATAAATTAGAATGTTTTACTTATAAAGCACGAAATTTTCTAGTACGTATTTCCGCTGCGTATTTTCTGTTAAAACGGTTTAGGGTGTTACATATCTATATTTTAAAAGTAACAATTAAGTGTAATTATTACAATTATTAACTCAAATTCAAAATTTTGATTTTTTTAAAAAATTTAGGTCATTCAAAATTTCAAGTTAAATGTAATAAATTTTTAATTAATTCTAAGTGTTACCATTATTATCTTAAATTTAAAATTTTGATACTTTATAATATTAATAGAAAATTCAAAATTAAAATTATAGATATTAAAAGTTGAAACTAAATGTGAATCCTCCAAAACAGCAGTTCAATTTTGCAAGAAAATTTTTATAGAAACAGAATTCGAGACCATTTGTCTGATTTTAATAAAGTGTATATTAATAAGTCTGAAATACTTGATAAAATCTAACTCTTTTTGGATGGTTCGAACTATTTTGACTTATGAGTGCCAACGCCAATGATGGGTTGAGATATTTCCACATGTTAAGAGGATGTATCAATAGTGGTTGTTTGTTGCATTTGTGTTACAATAGGATTTTTCTCTGGTACCTCATCTTCCAGAGTCACCTTTGTGGTTTTCTTTTTGGTGGGCTTTGTGGATGGAAGTTTTCTTTTGGAAGTGGTTGGTGTGGGTTTCACAGCACTGGATGTAGTGCCATGATCACCTGGAGCAGTGGGCTCAGCAACAGGGGTTTGCACAACAGTTATTGTCTTAACACTCTTTGCTTGTGTTTTTGAAACTTTTGCTTTTGTTGATTTTTCTTGGGTTTTAGGACCCATCATTCTTGTAGAGGATCGTTTTGTCAAAAACAGTTAGGTTTGATCATACAAGTATCTATTCTAGGTGCGGAAACCCTAGAACAGTTACAATATGATAGTTGACAAATCAAACGCACAAATTCACCTTTTCAATTGTTATCTCCATTAATAACTTGTTAATATATGATCACATAAACGATTACAAGTTAATCTGACTGATTTCAAATACTTAGGAACACTAGAGAGCCTAGACCTGACACACACACTCAAAATGATCAAAGTTACAATGCAAAATAAACTTTAAGCTTATATAGGACTGCAGGTTCGCCTTTTCAATTGTTATCTCCATTAATAACTTGTTAAAAATATAATCACATAAACGATTACAAGTTAATCTGACTGATTTCAAATACTTAGGAACACTAAAGAGCCTAGACCTGACACACACACTCAAAATGATCAAAGTTACAATGCAAAATAAACTTTAAGCTTATATAAGACTGCAGGTTCGCGCCATACGCTAGGTCGAATGTGGAATATTTCCACATTCGCCCTTCCTTCTGGTACGAATCTGGAATTCTTCTTCAGTCACTTTTACCTTCGATCCACAATATCTACCTTCGACCTTCATATTCTACATTCGCCCATACTAATTTCTACCTTCGCCCCTACGTAATCAACAAAACTTGTTTATGTTGCAATCCAAAGCATTAGTCGCACCATATGCATCAACAAACTCCCCCTCGACTATTGCTTGGATTGCCTACGCGCTTCATCCATTCCTTTGTTCATCAGCTTCAAACGAAGTTGTTTTCGTTGATCTTTAGACATTTCTGGTTCCAATTTCCTCTTCGTTGAACGCTTTGGCACTTCATTCATCTTGACTCGCTCACCAAGTTCCTTCTCAAGATTACTTCCAGAATTTATATCATAAGCAAAGCAAACTCCAACCACTTGTTGATATTTTCTTGCTTGATCTGCATCTTTAGGCTCACAGTAGATCGGGTTATAGTATAGCATGATGATGTCTTCAAAAGTACAGTTTATGAGCCACATTGGATCAAAAACTTTTATCTTCTTGTAAGTATCCTTCCCATCTCTCAACACACCGCTTCACCCTTTCGCCAATCATAATACCATACTACAAAATCAGAACTAAAATGCTGCTGTATTGGCATCAACGGTATTTTCTTCATGACAACCGGAGGTTTATACTTTAACGTCACCTTCTTTCTTCCAGTCTTAGGATCAATTTCTTTGTGAACTTTCCTTCTCGGATACTGAGGTTTAAACATGTTCCACCTCGTCCTACTTTCCCAAGTAAGTTTATCAGCAAGCCATCCTACTGCATCATTATTCGCTGAAGCACCAGTCATGGTAAATCTGCATATGTCTCTCACCGCCCAGTACGGTAGAGTCTGTATATCATGGAATCTATAAAAGTACAGAATTCCCTTTTCCCACTTCACAGCTATACATTTTAAGTACCTCAGATACTTCCAACCCAATGCTCTGCCTTTAAAAAGTTGGTTGTGATATCTGTAGAATCCTTCCGGTGCTTCAAGCTTAGGCCTTTTCTCATCCATTTCTTTTAATTTCTGCAACAAAGTCTTCAAACTATCACTTTGCTCAGTAGTTGGTTTCTGACCACTCTCTCCAAATACATTCTTCACAAACTCTTCACTTTTCTTTTTAGCTTTCTTTTCAGCTTCTTTCAAGTCCACTTCTGTAAAATCTGGAAATACTTCATCACTGTTATCCCTAAGATACTCAGGATATTCTTCATTCGTGATGTCCTCAATTTCAATCTCTTCAACTTCAGGAGTATGTTTGTCATCAGAATGATTACCAACATCCTTCTCAGTAATGTCTGGAATCACCTGTTCAGTCATAATCTCCTCTAGTGTCTTACCAACTTGTTGCGCTATACCTTCAAGTATCTCTTTTGAAACTGTAGCAGACACTTCACCCTCTTCAAGATCTGGGTCATTGTACTCAATCTCAAACCTCATATTGTCTGCTTCAAAGATTTCAGGAAATTTTCCTGTAAGCTCAATAGTCCAAACTCTTTTGTTGAGCATCTCTCTGTATAAATTCTTAGCATCAGCAAACAACGATCTTATCTTTTCTGTCCAAAATATATCATCATCAGCATCTACGTTTTCACCAGACTTCTTCTTTGAACTTGATTGACCAGAATTTCCTTTCTTTGTCTGTCTTTCTTAAACATAAACTTACTAGTATCACCATCATCATCATCATCAGCACTATCACTATCATCCTCATCATTTTTCTTCTCTCCACTCTTGCCACTATCATCATCATCATCATCAAATTTCTCATTATCTCCTTCTTCATTTGATGAATCACCATAATCTAGTTTTTTTCCTCTTCTCCTTCTTTCAGTTTAGGAGCTTCATTATACAGTTTATTAAGCAACTTGCTCATTCTATCATTGTCCTTCAACAATTTCTTATTCTCATCTTTCACTTCAGCAATCAATCTCCTGTTCTTCTTACTTCTACTATCAATCTTGTCATTCTCTTTCTCTAACTCTTTCAACTTCCTTTCCAACTCATCTTGATTTGTTTTGGAAGCCACAACAATCTGCAACATTTTTTCTTCATTCTTTTTGAACTTTTCTATCTCAACTTGTTGTGCAGTTATAATCTTCATCATTTCTTCCATCTATTTATTCACAACCTCCATGACACTATCAGAAACAAGCACTTTTGGTCTGGAAGATTCAGCTTCAGGAGATTTCTTCTTTTTCTGAAATAACTTCAACACATTCTCCAAAGTAGTATCCAGATCAGGAACTACCTCAAATTCTGTTGTAGTTTTCTTCTACTTCTTAGCAACTGGAGAAGAAACTTGTGATGATGTGCCAACTTCAGGAACTTTCTTTCCCTTTAATAGCATCTCTATTTCTTTCTCTCTCAATTTCTTAGACTTTTCTTTAACATCTATTTTAGCCATAGACTTATGCTTTGGTTTTTTCAGATTTACAACAACAGTAGAACCATCAAAGTCTTCAGCACCAAGTCCTAAATCACCTTCAGCACTCTCTAAATCAATCGTCTCTTTCTGCAACAGTTCTTCGATTGACTTATTCAAAGATTCAGATTCTCCAGCAACAGTGTCCTTGCGCTAGGAGTTCTTCTTCAATGTTTCAGCTTCAGAATCCCAACGTTCATCCTCTTCTGTTTCTTCAGAATCTACAGAAGATTCCTCATCTACCAGTTGGGTACCTTTCTTAGCAATAATTTTCTTTCTTTTCTTTTGTTTCTTAGCTAGTTCAGCTTCATCAGTTTTTGCCTTACCCTTCCCATTGGCTCCGGCATTTTTAACTTGTCTTTTTCTCTTTGTTGTATCATCAGCATGAACCAATGGATCATCTCTGTCAGAATCACTGTTAGTATGCCTTGCCTTGTTCTCACCTGGATCAGTATATCCTGGATTGATTAAGTATCCAAATAGATTCTTGTGTGGTGGCTTCTCATTATCAGGAATCCTTTTGTATCCCTTCATTCTTATCAACGTCTTAATGTTCATGTGATCCTTAACCAAAATCTTAGTAGGATCTTTCTTCAAAGTCGGATACTTCTTATCAAAAATCATCATCAAGAACCTGGGATATAACAAGAATTTCTTTGTCTTCAAACCCTTAAGTGGTTCAAGCATGTGATCCAGAATCATTCCCGCCACATTGAACGGTTTGCTCAATGTCAAAGCTACCATAAAAGAACTTAAACCCTTTCGCATAACATCATATCCTCCACTCACTATTCCAAATACATGAATGATCACTTAAGCAAAGTATTTGAACTGCGGACACAGCTTCCCTTTATGCAAAGCACCATCTGTAATTGGTCCGTTATACTTCATTCTCAAGAAACATAATCTCTGATCCATCCAGGAAAGACATCTTGGATCTGTTGGTTCTTCATCTTTCAACTTCAATGCTGTTCTGATATCATCTTCAGTAACCAGTGCAAGTTCTCCCTGAATATTACTTACAATAGCTGTTTTATTATCCCAGAAGTCATAACGAGCATTTCTCCAGAATTCTTCAACAATATCCTAATAGGTTATTGCAAGAGTTGCAATAGCATCTATAATCTTGCTCCTTCTGAGGAAATCCACAATCCCAGAAAACTCAGTCTGCTTCTGAACTTCTCCAAGAAAAGCACAGCAATTATGAGCAGGTTCAAACGACCATTCTTCCACAACATTCTGAACAGGAGCTTGTTGTACTGGAACTTCAACATTTTCAGCTTGTTGTTGTACTGGAACTTCTTCTCCCCCTAAAATCTAGGGTTTCGAAGGTTTCAATATTCAAAATCTAACAATTTCATTGTAATAACCCTAGATTAATCATTCTTCTCCCCCTAAAATCCATAACAACTAAATCCTAACTATCAATTTGAAGAAGAACACAGTCAAAAGAATCCAGCAGTCCATGGTTAGGGTTCGAAGAGAAAAACCCCAAATCAAGCGTCTGATGATAGCCATTACCTGTGATTTTAACGTTAAAAGAATGAGTAATCGTCAGGGAACAAGAATCATTCCTTCAATTTGATGAAATCCTTGAACCACCAATCTAGCTTTGTTTCTCACGATCACGCCTCTGTCATCTTTCTTGCATTTGAAAACCCATTTAGTTCCTATCTTTTTCCTACCCGGAGGTAAATCTGTAAGTGTCCAGACACCCAATTTCTGGAACTGCAACAACTCTTCCTGCATCGCCTCTACCCAAGCATCATGCAAAAGAGCTACCTTGTACGTCCGCGGCTCAACCTGCGAAATATAATAAGCAAAAGACCAATCATTCTGACAACCAGATTTTTGAATTTTTGCATAGTAAGCTAAAGCGCCAAGATTTTCTGGTGAGTTGATACTGCGTAGTTGTCCCCTAGTCATAACACTGCTGCCAGGGTCACCAATAACTTGCTCGAGCGGGTGAATACTGTAAGATCATACCCATAATACGGGTGGTTAAACGCTATATTACTTGGTTTGGATTTGTAAGACTAAGTCATTCCATAAAACTACATTAACACATTAACATTTAGTAACTACATTGACTATTACAAACATACGAGATTATAGTTAATGTCCAAGCTTTTCCAAAATAACCAAATACCATAAAGGTTTAATCCAAACATTGCGGAAACGGACATGTTAAGCATGTTCGGTTCTTCAAATACGTCTTGACCATCATCCGATTCAAGTAGGAGGGTACCTAAGGGTTTAACACGATTAAACAACCCATAAATATGTTAGAATAATCGAATTCGAGTGCAAAATATGAAAAACATGAATTTTGGGTGATTTGGCGTATCCTACGCCATTTCTGGCGTATCCTATGCTATTGGCGTAGGCTTTGGGCATCTGGTTGCGTAGGCCAGTAGAAATTGGCGTAGGCACTCTGACGTTGGCGTATCCTACGCCAAATCCTGACATAGCATAAAATGGTTCAGCACCAGGCTGCCCTTTTTGCGTCATTCAAAAACTACTCCCGGGGCTTCCCGGAAGGCGTTTAACGGTTCCTATGCGAACAACTAACATGGTTATAGGTAGTTCTACATTCCTTCATCGATTTCTAGCTTGTATACCATAATTTATCTACCCACCTTTAGGCTAGCCCGACAAGTTTTGCACATATCTAAATCATAAGAATTCATGGTTTCCATGTTCTAGTTATGGTTTTTACCACTTGTCAAGTCCCAACTTGACTAGAGGATTTCCCGCCCAAATCATTTATGCCGTGTTTTGCGGTGCCTCGTGTCCATGGCCACATGTGCCATTTCTCTTGGTCTCATTCGCTCGGCCTCAATGACTTGCGACATGGTTTTTTTTATTCAACCTATTCTATCGCTTGGAAACCAACAAAACATCTTTTACTAAATGAGACGACCATAGTTACCATTCTTGATTATGCATACATATGTTTATTATAGCAAGTCATAGGTGAAACTTACCTTAGTCGTGACCTTTTAGCATCAAATCCTTACCCGAGTGGCTTCCCGTGGGCTCAAGCTTGGCACCTAGATGAGTATTGCACACAGACATTTAGGTACTTACTCATAGGCTAATTTGTACATACTCATACAAGTTTTTATCACAAGAATGTAGCCTCTAATGAAATCGAGTATCTTTGAGGCGTTTCATCAAACACCTTGTAGGCGTCTTTAGACAAGGTTATTTTCTATGACTCAAGGACCTCATTAATCCCTTTTTAACACAATTTCAATAACATAGCATAAGCTTAAGCATTCAAATCATGAGCTTCATTCAAAATTCATAACATAGATGATTCTTTTCTACTTCTAAAGCATCTCCTACCATTTTATCAAAACCCGTACTTTCTACAACATGGATTCTTAAGAATCCATCATCATGCAAGTATTTTGCAAAACACACACAATTTAACATGTATTGAGACCCTCTAATACTAGAGCAACCTCTACTAACTCTTAGTTTCACGTTTTTAGAACAACACATAGTTATCACTTAACCATGTATGAACAATTCAACAAATCAAGCAAATTGAATGTTACCTAGATGTTTGTTAATCCTAGATGACCCGTTTTTGGGCAAATGCAAGCAAAAACCCTTTCGATTTGGCCTTGAATCAGCTTGTTCTTGAGTTTTAGGTTAAGTGTGTGTCTTTAGTGTGCGTTTTGGGGTGGGGATCGATTTCCCTGCTTTGGAGATGATCCAATGTTTTATTTTCATATAAAACATTTTAACTTTGGTCTTTGGGCAGGTTTAGTCCTTCTCAATCACCGGTTTAGCATTATGTGTTTATTTAGGCCTCTAAACTAACTAGTCCAACTCGGTTAGTAGGCCAAAGTGGAAATACTAATATTTCCTTGTCATGAGTTCGGTTAGTAAACCTCCTATTAATCGCTTAAACAAGACTAAATAGAAATGAGGAAATTTTGGGGCGTTACAACTCCAACCCCCTTAAAGAGGGTTTCGTCCGCGAAACCAAGAACGTACCGAATAGGTGCTGATATAGCCGTTTCATCTCTTCCTCAGATTCCCAGGTGGTATTCGAACCTTTTCTATGATCCCATTTGACCTTCACTTGGTCAATGCTCTGGTTTCTGAGATGCTTCACCTTTCGGTCTAGAATCTCTATGGGTTGAGCCACGTAGTTTAACTTCTCATCGATTTCGATTTCTTCCATGGGTATATATGTTGCTTCATCCGTTAAGCACTTTCGAAGGTATGAAACATGGAAGGTATTATGAATACGGTTTAACTCTTCGGGTAATTCCTCCCACTCGTTTGAGGATTTTAAATGGCCCAATAAACCTTGGACCCAATTTCCCCCTTTTTCTGAACCGAATTACTCCCTTCCACAGGGAAACTTTTAACATTACAAATTCTCCCGGTTGAAACTCGATCGGCCTACGCGTTTTATCTGCGTAAGATTTCTGACGATCTCGAGCGGCTTTTAGGTGTGCGCGGATCATATCTATCTTTTCATTTGTGGCCTTGACCACATATTTGTGACAAGCTCGCGAGGACCCACCTCCCCCCAACATATTGGGGTTCAGCATTTTCGCCCATAGAGGGCTTCGAACGGAGGCATACCTATGCTAGCGTGGTAGTTGTTGTTATATGAAAACTCTACCAATGGTAGATATGTGTCCCAACTACCTCCGAAGTCGATAATGCATGCCCGGAGCATGTCTTCAAGCGTTTGGATCGTTCTTTCACTTTTTCCATCGGTTTGCGGATGGAATGCAGTGCTAAGCAACACTTTGGCACCCAATTGTGTTTGAAAGTCGCCCCAATAGCTCGAAGTAAACCGTGGGTCTCGATCAGAAATGATTGTCTTGGGTACCCCATGCCGAGCTATTATCTCATTTAGAAATATATCCGCCATCTTCTCGGATGTATAAGTTTCGCGTATTGGAATAAAATGTGCGGTCTTTGTTAACCGATCCACTACCACCCATATTGCATCAAACCCCCGAGGCGTTTTGAGTAGTTTGGTTAACAAATCCATCGTGAAGTTTTCCCATTTCCACATGGGTATCTCCAAAGGTTGAAGTTTCCCGTATGGTTTTTGATGTTCCGCCTTGACTTGCATACAAGTCGAACATTTCTCAACGTATTTTGCAACATCCCATTTCATCCAGGGCCACCAATAGTTTGGCTTTAAATCTTTATACATTTTAGTGGCCCCCGGGTGAATTGAATAGCGTGATTTATGGGCTTCTTCAAGCAATAGGGCCTTAACCCCGCATGTGTTTGGAACCCAAATTCGGTCAAATCGGGTCTTTAACCCTTCGGCATTATCCACCAGCTCGTTAATTTGGCCTTGGATTCTCTCTTTCTTCCAGTTCTCTTGCTTTAAGGCTTCTACTTGGGCTTCTCGGATTCGATCAAGAAGACCCGAAGTTACTACGAGTTGCATAGATCGCACTCGTAGAGGTGCATAGCCTTCCTTGCGACTTAGGGCATCGGCCACAACATTGGCCTTCCCCGGATGATAATGGATTTCACAATCGTAATCCTTTATCGTTTCCAACCATCGTGTTTGTCTCATGTTTAGATCTTTCTGGTCAAAGAAATACTTTAGGCTTTTTTGGTCTGTGAAGAATGTGACTTTTACTCCATATAAGTAATGCCTCCGTATTTTTAAGGCAAAGACCACAGCCGCTAGTTCTAGATCATGAGTTGGGTATTTGGTCTCGTGGACTTTCAACTGTCTTGATGCATAAGCTATAACTTTGCCTCACTGCATTAATACACATCCCAACCCAAGGCTAGATGGGTCAGAATAGACCACCATGTCTTCTGTGCCTTCAGGTAAGGTAAGCACCGGAGCCTGTGTCAGTCTTTCTTTGAGCGTATTAAACGCTCGATCTTGTTCTTCTTTCCATGAGAACTTTTCATCTTTACGAGTTAGCTTGGTTAATGGGGCGACGATCTTGGAGAAATCCTGAATGAATCTTCGATAATACCCCGCGAGCCCCAAAAAGCTTTGGATTTCTGATGGGTTCTTGGGTGGACTCCATTTGGACACTGCTTCTATTTTTGCGGGGTCCACTAATACACCCCTATCACTGATTACGTGTCCAAGGAATTGGACTTCTCGAAGTCAGAACGCGCATTTTGAAAATTTAGCATAGAGCTTCTCTCTCCTCAAGGTGGAGAGTACCTCGCGCAAATGACGAGCATGATCAGCTTCATTCTTCGAGTAAACAAGAATGTCGTCAATGAAAACTATCACCGACTTGTCTAGCATTGGTTTGCAAACCCGGTTCATTAGGTCCATGAATGCCGCAAGGGCATTTGTTAACCCGGATGATATTACTAAGAATTCATAATGTCCATACCGCGTCCGAAACGCAGTTTTGGGTATATCAACCTCTTTTACCTTCAGTTGGTGATATCCTGATCTTAAGTCGATTTTGGAAAACCAACTCGCACCCTCGAGTTGATCGAATCAGTCATCAATTCGCGGGAGTGGATACTTGTTCTTCACCGTGAGTTTATTCAAATCCCGGTAATCGATGCACATCCGAAGATTCCCATCCTTCTTTTTCACGAATAAAATCGGTGCTCCCCATGGGGACACACTCGGTCGAATGAAACCCCTATCAAGGAGGTCTTGCAACTAGGACATCAATTCCTGTACTTCGGATGGTGCGAGTCTGTACGGTGCCTTAGCAACCAGCATGGCCCCTGGAATAAGTTCTATCCCAAATTCTACCTCTCTATCGGGAGGTATGCCCGGATGTTCATCCGGAAAAACGTCTTCGTATTCTTGCACCCACCGGCACGTCTTGAATACCCGTGACTTTTCCCCGTGTATCAGTCACATATGTGATATAAGCCTTGCACCCATGTTGCATAAGCTTTTTGGCTTTAAGGATGGAGCATACGATGGGGTTACAGTTTGCTTCCCCATGTATTGTGATTCGCTTCCCACTTGGGGAGGTGAGCTTTATCGTTTTGTGGTAACAGTTTACTTGGGCATGGTATTGAGACAACCAATCCATCCCTATCACCACTTCGAATTCTCACATTTTCATAGGCACTAGATCTACCGGTAAGTCCTCCGCGTTTAAAGCTGATCTTACAACCTCGGCATATATCAAAAACAACAAAGTGTTTATTATTACCTACTTCTACTTCAAGAGGAACAGGTAATTTTATAAGTATAAATGATGGGTGTCGAATAAGCTCGTGCGAGACGAAAGACTTATTTGCACCCGTATCGAACAAAACTTTAGCTAGTGTTGAATTAACAAGAAAAGTACATGCGACCATGTTCGGGTCTGACTTGGCTTCCTCGGCAGTGATATTAAAAGATCTTGCCTTTGACTTGGAAGCCTCGGTTGTCCTTTTGGTGTTGGCACTTGACTTGTTCATCTCCGGGCACTCAGATTTCTTGTGACCTGGTTGATAGCATTTAAAGCAGACATCGGCTTTGGTGGGGCAGTTGGCCACAATGTGTCCAGTTTTCTTACAGTTAGGGCACGGTTTGTTTTTGAAGTAGCATTCCCCGCGGTGGGTCTTGCCACATATTTTACAAACATTGGGCGACCCGCCCTTCGTGCCCCCTTTTTAGGTGATTCACCCACCCTTTGCTTTTTAGTTGGACTCGGATTTGTGTCTGCTAATTTTCTTTCACCACGCTTGATTTGTTTCTTGAGTTCCATTTCCCTCTCACGGGCCGCATTGATCATATCAGTCAAGGTTTCATATCTTGAGGGGGGGTCATGAACTCTCTATACTCGGCCCCGAGCATCTTATGAGAGTAATAGATTTTCTGCTCTTCTGTTTGAGCTAAATCCCCACAGAATTTGAGTTTATCGAGGAAGATCCCAGTGATTTTATCAATTGGTTCCCCTTTATGTCTGAGTTGCGTGAACTCTTCCTTGATCTAATTTACAGCTGCCTTTGGGCTATGATGTTGGAGGAATGGAACTTTAAATTCCTCCCAAGTCATGGCTCTTAAAGCCTCTGAGCTTAACCCGCTCCTTTTCACGTCCCACCAATTCTTGGCTAGGTCACGTAACAGCCCAGTGGCGTAAGTCACTTTATCATGCTCTTCACAGCTGGTTCGGTCAAAGATGTCTTCCATCTCTGTTAGCCATCGTTGGCATAGAACAGGGTTAACTTCCCCTTCATATAAACTTGGCTTACATGCCATAAACTTGTTATATGGGCAAGCCTTTCGAACTTGGTTTCGATTAACTTCTTGGTGAACATTCTCCTTGATTTCATTACATTTCTCATCCATCACGGAGAGAAGTGTTGATTGTAGTTGACTTAAGAAGCCGGGTATCCCGGTTTGCATTGCCTTTCCGATTTCTTTGGAAATGATGTCTTTGATTTCTTCCCGTGTAAGGGGAGCTTGTTGGTTATCTTGTTCATCAGCCATCTTGTAGCTGAAAAGAGTTTTGTCAATGTTTAGTAGAATTTCAATAGATTCAAATTTGTTATGCTACTCAAATCGAATTCGATTGCACCATCTAAATGTTGCAACCTTGTCTTTCCAATTCCCGGTTCGGCCGAGTTTTATCTTGCCATGACCGTGCAATTGATACGTGTACATGTTTTAGGTACCCGTGGTACCTTTTCATTGTATCCCTTAAGTAACACAATAAGAATTCCCCAACTTCCAGCTAACCTTTACCGTGTAGTTGGAATTTCGTGTTTCGTGGGTGTTAGTGTTTAGCACACTATTCCCTTAGTTCGTTTCTGATTGACACATGTTCAATCATGATATAATCCATTTTCAACTAAATTATCCCATTTTGGAAGTGAATTCCATACCGAATTGATGATCAAGCTGAACCGAACGCTTAACTGGTTTAACCTTGGGCTCTGAATAGCACTTGTAAGACCCTACCCATAATACGGGTGGTTAAACGCTATATTACTTGGTTTGGATTTGTAAAACTAAGTCATTCCATAAACTACATTAACACATTAACATTTAGTAACTACATTGACTATTACAATGATACGAGATTATAGTTAATGTCCTAGCTTTTCCAAAACAACCAAATACCATAAAGGTTTAATCAAAACATTGCGGAAACGGACAAGTTAAGCATGTTCGGTTCTTCAAATACGTCTTGACCATCATCCGATTCAACTAGCAGGGTACCTAAGGGTTTACCACGATTAAACAACCCATAAATATGTTAGAATAATCGAATTCGAGTGCAAAATATGAAAAAGATGAATTTTGGGTGATTTGGCGTATCCTACACCATTTCTGGCGTATCCTACGCTATTGGCGTAGGCTTTGGGCATCTGGTGGCGTAGGCCAGTAGAAATTGGCGTAGGCACTCTGACGTTGGCGTATCCTATGCCAGTTTTGGCGTATCCTACGCCAAATCCTGACATAGCATAAAATGGTTCAGCACCAGGCTGCCCTTTTTGCGTCATTCAAAAACTACTCCTGGGGCTTCCCGGAAGGCGTTTAACGGTTCCTATGCGAACAACTAACATGGTTATAGGTAGTTCTACATTCCTTCTTCGATTTCTAGCTTGTATACCATAATTTATCTACCCACCTTTAGGCTAGCCCGACAAGTTTTGCACATATCTAAATCATAAGAATTCATGGTTTCCAAGTTCTAGTTATGGTTTTTACCACTTGTCAAGTCCCAACTTGACTAGAGGACTTCCCGCCCAAGTCATTTATGCAGTGTTTTGCGGTGCCTCGTGTCCATGGCCACATGTGCCATTTCTCTTGGTCTCATTCGCTCGGCCTCTATGACTTGCGACATGGTTTTTTTTATTCAACCTATTCTATCGCTTGGAAACCAACAAAACATCTTTTACTAAATGATACGACCATAGTTACCATTCGTGATTATGCATACATATGTTTATTACAGCAAGTCATAGGTGTGACTTACCTTAGTCGTGACCTTTTAGCTTCAAATCCTTACCCGAGTGGCTTCCCGTGGGCTCAAGCTTGGCACCTAGATGAGTATTGCACACAAACATTTAGGTACTTACTCATAGGCTTATTTGTACATACTCATACAAGTTTTTATCACAAGAATGTAGCCTCTAATGAAATCGAGTTTCTTGGAGGCGTTTCATCAAACACCTTGTAGGCGTCTTTAGACAAGGTTATTTTCTATGACTAAAGGACCTCATTAATCCCTTTTTAACACAATTTCAATAACATAGCATAAGCTTAAGCATTCAAGTCATGAGCTTCATTCAAAATTCATAACATAGATGATTCTTTTCTACTTCTAAAGCATCTCCTACCATTTTATCAAAACCCATACTTTCTACAACATGGATTCTTAAGAATCCATCATCATGCAAGTATTTTGCAAAACACACACAATTTAACATGTATTGAGACCCTCTAATACTAGAGCAACCTCTACTAACTCTTAGTTTCACGTTTTTAGAACAACACATAGTTATCACTTAACTATGTATGAACAATTCAACAAATCAAGCAAATTGAATGTTACCTAGATGTTTGTTAGGCCTAGATGACCCGTTTTTTGGCAAATGCAAGCAAAAACCCTTTCGATTTGGCCTTGAATCAGCTTGTTCTTGAGTTTTAGGTTAAGTGTGTGTTTTTAGTGTGTGTTTTGGGGTGGGGATCGATTTCCCTGCTTTGGAGATGATCCAATGTTTTATTTTCATATAAAACATTTTAACTTTGGTCTTTGGGCAGGTTTAGTCCCTCACAATCACCGGTTTAGCATTTTGTGTTTATTTAGGCCTCTAAACTAACTAGTCCAACTCGGTTATTAGGCCAAAGTGGAAATACTAATATTTCCTTGTCATGAGTTCGGTTAGTAAACCTCCTATTAATCGCTTAAACAAGACTAAATAGAAATGAGGAAATTTTTGGGCGTTACAAATACGATGAATCCGAGATTCCGGCTTTTCAGGTACTGTCACTCCCGTCTGAGTAGTCAAGTTCTCTACTGAATCCAGATCATTACCCGTGTTAGAAGATGAAGCAACATCTGGATTTGGGTTCACTGGTGGTGGCTCTGTTGCATGATCTAGAATAGCTTCACTAAAGTCTTCATCATCTTCCGATTCTGAAGTATCAAGTGTAGTCGAAGCTTCTTGGAACATTTCTTCTTCTGCTACAGGAGCATTGGCATCATTAGAAGCTGCTGGAGGAGTTACAGTGATTGGACTCACCAACGGTGAAATCGCCGTGTTTTCACACTCGTAAAGTAATCTTATAACAGCCTCTTCAACCAAGCTATCTAGATTGAATGATTCAAAGAAGTCTTTGTAATCAAACATCTAGTCAGGACCGTTTCCCTGTACATTTTGAGTATACCGTTGAACTTCAACATTTGCCCAATCCTCCACTTTTCGAGTCCTTTTGTTGAATACCCGTTTGAGCGGGGTTGCATATCCAACAAAATATCCCTCTTCAGCTTTCGGACTAAACTTTTCACCTGGATTCAACATCGTACACGGAGCCCCAAATGGTCCTAGATACTCCAAGTTCGGCTTTCGTCTATTCAACAGCTCATAAGAAGTTTTACCAAACTTCTTCACTGTTAACACACGATTCAGTGTATAACAAGCTGCGTAAATCGCTTCGTTCCAGAACATTACTTGAAGGTTGGAATCCGCGAGCATTGTTCTTGCCGTTTCAATGAGAGTCCTGTTTTTCCTTTCAGCGACACCTTTCTGTTGAGGGGTATACGGAGCAGAATATTCATGATGAATTCCTTTTTCTTCACAAAGAGCATCCATGTGTGCGTTTTTGAACTCCGTCCCATTGTCACTCCGAATTCTTCTGATCTTTAGACCATAGACATTCTCCAGTCGAGTGAACAGAACTTTCAAATTGGTAAACGTGTCACTTTTATGCTGTAAGTACATTACCCACGAGAATCTTGAAAATCGTCGGTAACCACAAGACAGTAAAGCTCTCCGATATGACTTTTACGTTTGACGGGTCCGAATAGGTCCATGTGCAACCGCTCAAGTGGCATTTCAACAGAGTTTACTTTCTTTAGTTTGTGGGATTGTTTGTGCTGTTTACCTTTCTTGCAACTCACACACTTGTCGTTTAGATGGAAATGTTTGACATTAACGCCTTCGACAAGCCTGTTCTTCAGCAAATGATTCATTTTTCTGAGGTGAATATGTCCCATTCTTCTATGCCACATTATAGATTCTTTCTCTGTAGCCTTCAATAGAAAACACGTCACTTGGCCCTGAGTTGTCATCGCTTTCGACATATCGAGAATGTAAAGATTATTAACTCTTGGTGCCTTTAACATGATCCACTCCTTTGGAATTTTAAAGCCTGGTTTGAGGATATAGCAAGATTTGTCGTCAAAATGCACAGAAAATTGTTTGTCGCAGATCTGACTGACACTTAACATATTGTAATCAATTTACTTCACATATGAAATCCTCTCAAAACTCACTATCCCGTTACTCACACCTCACTCCATCGTGATGTAACCTCCTTTATTTCCCGCAAAAGCAACATAACCTCCATTAATATTCTTCACGTCAAACAATAGTGCTAAATCACCAATCATGTGGCCTGAAGCTCCACTGTCAACAATCCAAAGACTGCAAACAGGGGCAGCTGAAGCTCCCTGCACACATCAAGTAAGATCATTAGTTCTTTCGGGGGACCCAAGCTGTAACACCCCAACCGATGGCGGAAACATCGGGATGTTACGTATTGATGATTGTTTCAGTAGCACATGGTATTTATTGAATTTTAAATACTTTATTCATAGCATAATATCCAAAAGAAACATTGTCTAAGAAAATGAAATGCTAGTACATAACATGAAATAAATCAAACAACTTCAAATAACTTCTTCAAGCACACCCTAAGCTTCAGCTTCATTGTTACCTGAAACATGTTAATTTTAAAAATGTTTTTGGGTCAACAAAATGTTGGTGAGAATTACATAGGTTTGTATATTGAATAAAAATGTTGTACAATTCGAGTGTCATGGCTAGTCTAGTCCATATGTGAAAACAAACTATCAGGTAAATCGAGTGCATAATCAACCCTTGAGACTAGAATACTGTGGTCCATCCCATACGCATATGGTTCACTCGATTATGTTATGTGTTCGATAACAATCACCCACGCTACCTATGTAGGAGGTACACGTATCCGGGTGGGATTGTCAGTCCAATAGATCTATCATTGTATACCGTCGGCTGATCAATGTTAATGATTATGCTAGAATAATGTGCTTACCCTAGTAATGTTTAAGACATAATGCAACATAGAATAACACATATACACTTATGATTGAATTGTAAATTGATGTTGCAACATGTTTCACCCTAAAATAGTGAATGGAAAAAAGGGGCTATGTAAACTCACCTTAGTGTTAGAATGGAGACCCTTGATATATAAATAAATGTGGCTCGTGTATATCCAAATCTCACCCTATTTCAAGGTAATAAATAAGTGTTGGGGAAAACTTAATAAGTCTAAGTTTTCTAGTCTAAAGTATGCTAGGGTTCCTAATTTGGGGATTAATAATTGATTTATGATTAAATTTGAATAATTGTTAATAACTTAATAAATAAAGAAATAATTAATAAAAAATATTTCTAACCAATATTAACCAAAGGTAGTTGTATTATAATGTAGTAAATGTGAAAACAATTTTTATAAAATTATTTTCTTAATTAATGAATATTTATATATTAATACTTATTTGACAAAATATAAACTTAATATTTAAAAATATTAAAATTTATAAATTTCGAATCAAAAAATTATATTTCTGATCTAAATGATTAATAATAATTTATGTGAAATTTTGATGTAAAAATAATGAAAAAACGAATTTATTATGATTTATTTATGATTAAAATAACAAAAATCGATTAAAAATATTAAATAAATGATTTTTCTGAAATAAAATTTATTTCTGAAATGTTTATTGATTTATATGTTTAAAATAATTTTTGTGGGATTTTATAAAGTCGTTTTGATATTTTTATAGAATTTTGAAGTTATAAATGAATAAACTTGTAATATTTATATTATATAGTAAACAAATAATTTTTGAAAAACTAAAAGTTGGATAGTAAACTTCATCATCAGAATAATCTAAAATAATTTTTATAGAATTTTTAAACCACTTTAAGTATCTAAAACTATATATATATATATATAAAATAATAGAAAATATAGTTTTAAGGAAAAGCCTAAAAAAACAAATCATTGTAGGTGCCAGGACTCGAACCCGAGTCTGGCCAGTTTCACGTTTTAATCACAAGTCCAACCACCATCTGGGCTGGACCCTGAGAACAAGGATAGTTGGTTCAAATTATTTATAAAGGTTTCTTAGCTTAAACCAAAAATGGTTAAATTAAAATGGTTGGAGACGGGACTCGAACCCCAGACTCCAACTGATTCAACTGTTTTAAACAAGCAGATGATTACCAACTGATCTGATCAGTTGGCGATGATAACTGTTCAGAAAATAATTATAAACAATGACGTACTGATGTCTTCTTCCCTAAATAAATGTTCGAACCCTAGTTATCTAATTGGCATAATTTATCAATCAATGGCCACGGAAATGTTGGGGTTTTTAATTGAATGATGCCGAAGAACTATAACAAAATCTTAATTGAAACTTACAGTGGGTTTGTGTGCTCGATTGGTCCAGTCAAGAACAAAAGCCAAAACGCGATCGTACAGATTTAGAGGTGTGTTATAATAGAAATTGATAGTGGGAAATGAATTTTCGGTGCCTTTAGGGTCTTGGGAGAGGTCCTATATATACTAATTGCGACGAATTGACGGTTATGGATTTTGAATTTAAAGAACAAGTCGCATGATGTAAAATCGGACTCTCTGGTTTGTTTTAGTTGAAATTCGTAGTGGTATAGGGCCGAAGATAATGCTAACAAACTTCCCATAACAGATTATCAGATAATATGCACGAATCGTGGGTTAATCGAACAAGTTTGTTGTGGGTGTTGACTTTCTAAGTCAACTGTTGTGATACAATCCAACCTTAAGTATAATTCGCGCAGGATAAAAAATAGATAGGACTGGTAGCTCTGCTGGTTGTTATGTTGGGTTGTGAGGTGGTGGACGCGGGTTCGAGTCCTGGTCCAACCATTTAATATTTTTGAACATTTTTCTTTATAAACTATATTTTTTATAAATATATATGATTATACTAGATTAAAAATGATGGAAAATAAATTTTATACTCATAAAATATCGAGATTCGAAGTTTTTTATTGAATAACATCGTTATTACAACTAGATAAAAATGCGAAACGTTACAGTCTCCCCTACTTTTAGGAACTTCGTCCCGAAGTTGGAGCTGGAGAGTCTACTGGAAAGAGGTGTGGGTATTTAGACTTCATCTGGTCCCTGCGTTCCTAAGTGAACTCTAGACGTCGCTTAGATTCCCAACGAACCTTGACAATCGGGATGCGACTGCGCTTAAGTTTCTTGACTTCAGTATCCATGATTTCAACAGGTTTCTCAACAATGTGCATAGTTTTGTCGATTTGGACATCTTGAAGAGGGACATGGAGGTTCTCATCGGCTAAACATTTCTTCAGATTCGAAACATGAAAAGTTGGGTGAACATTGCTTAGCTCGGGTGGAAGATCAAGTTTGTAGGCCACCTTTCCAATCCTGTCAAGCACTTTGAAAGGACCCACATAACGAGGAGCTAGTTTTCCCCTTCTCCCGAAGCGAATGACTCCCTTCCAAGGAGTTACCTTAAGAAGTACAAGGTCCCCGACTTGAAATTCCAAAGGCTTTCGACGTTTATCAGCATAACTCTTCTGTCGACTTCTAGCCTTAAGAAGATTATCTTGGATCAGTTGAATCTTGTCTGTAGTTTCCCGGATCAGTTCAGGACCAGTGATCTGGGCTTCACCAATCTCAGTCCAACAGACAGGTGAGCGACACTTACGACCATATAGTGCCTCAAATGGAGCCATGTTAATACTGGCATGGTAACTGTTGTTGTACTAGAACTCGACCAAAGGAAGATGAGAATCCCATGCGCCACCAAAATCAATAACACAAGCCCTGAGCATATCCTCGAGAGTCTGGATGGTTCGTTCGGTCTGACCATCTGTCTGAGGGTGATAAGCTGTGCTCAGGTTTAACTTGGTACCCAAAGCATCTTGTAAGGAATCCCAAAAATGAGAGGTGAAACGACCATCACGATCAAAAATGATATCCAAAGGTATACCATGGCGACATACGATTTCACTCATGTACAACCTTGCCAACCTTTCCATAGAATATTTCTCACGAATTGGTAAGAAATGGGCTGACTTGGTCAAACGATCAATGATTACCCAAATGATGTCATAACCTTTGGGTGTATGAGGGAGTTTAGTGATGAAGTCCATTGCTATGCTCTCCCATTTCCATACAGGAATCTCTGGTTGTTCAAGCATACCAGAAGGTCGCTGATGTTCAGCCTTGACCTTGGAACAAGTGAGGCATTTTGCTACAAAAAGAGCAATATCTTTCTTCATACCAAGCCACCAATACGAATACCGAAGATCTTGGTACATTTTATCAGCACCAGGATGAATAGAGTAACGAGACTTATGAGCCTCGTTCATAAGAAAGGTACGAAGATCATCACGGTCAGGGATCCAAAGTCGATTGAGAAAGTAAAGTAGACCATCAGATTTTGTTTCAAGTTGATTCTCAGCACCACAAGACATTTCCTCGTACATGTTACCTTGGGTGACTGAGGTATGCTGAGCCTGGAGAATACGATCCTGAAGGTCAGTACGAACCCTTGCACAATGAAGTTTGATCCGTTTTTTACGACTGAGTGCGTCTGCCACAACGTTCGCTTTGCTAGGATGGTAGCGAATCTCGCAATCATAGTCGTTAAGTAACTCAACCCAACGTCGTTGCCTCATGTTAAGATCCTTCTGGTTGAAGATATGTTTGAGACTTTTGTGATCTGTGAAGACCACGCATTTGGTACCATAAAGGTAGTGTCTCCAAATCTTGAGAGCAAAGACGACTGCACCCAACTCTAGATAGTGGGTGGTATAATTCTTTTCGTGGATCTTGAGCTGTCTGGACGCATAAGCAATAACCTTGCCTCATTGCATAAGAACACAACCAAGACCTTGGTTTGATGCATCACAATAGACCACAAAATCATCATTTCCATCGGGTAAGGTCAAGATAGGAGCTTCACAGAGTTTCTGTTTAAGAATCTCGAATGCTTCCTCTTGTTTTGGTCCCCACTCATAAGGTTTACCCTTATGAGTTAAGGCAGTGAGAGGAACAGCGATCTTGGAGAAGTTAGCAATGAATCGACAATAATAACCAGCTAGACCAAGAAAGGAACGAACTTCTGTTGGAGTTTTAGGAACACTCCAATTCTTGACAGGTTCGATCTTTGCGGGATCAACATGAATTCCGTTCTCGTTGATGATGTGACCCAAAAATTGAACTTCCTTAAGCCAAAATTCACATTTTGAGAACATGGCATACAGTTGTTCCTTCTTGAGGAGATCCAGGATTAAGTGAAGATGTTGTTCGTGATCGGATTTTGATTTGGAATAAATCAAAATGTCGTCAATGAAGACGATCACGAACTTGTCAAGATAAGGTTTACAAACCCGATTCATTAGATCCATAAACACTGCGGGAGCGTTGGTCAATCCAAATGGCATGACCATGAGCTCGTAGTGGCCGTAACGAGTACGGAAGGCTGTTTTGGGAATGTCTTCCTCATGAACTCTAAGCTGATAATAACCAGAACGAAGGTCAATCTTCGAGAAATGAGTTGCTCCTTGGAGTTGGTCAAAAAGATCATCAATTCTGGGTAAAGGATAATGATTCTTGATGGTAAGTTTATTAAGCTCACGATAATCGATACACATCCTGAGAGATCCATCCTTCTTCTTGATGAATAAAACAGGGGCTCCCCAAGGAGAAAAACTGGGGCGGATGAAACCCTTATCTGAGAGTTCCTGGAGTTGACTGGCGAGCTCTTGCATCTCGGAGGGTGCAAGACGATAAGGAGATTTGGCGATTGGACTAGCACCAGGCATAAGGTCGATTCTAAATTCCACTTGACGAGAAGGAGGTAAACCAGGTAGATCTTCTGGAAAAACTTTAGGATAATCCCGAATGATTGGAATGTCTTGTATATTCTTGCCCTTGTCTTTCTTTTCTATCACATTAGCCAAGAAAGCCATATACACCTTTCGTAAGTATTTTTGAGCAGTCGTACAAGACATGAGTTTAAGTTCCCCACAAGGTTTCTCACCATAAATCTTCAAAACGTCACCAGATACAAGAGGGATACGAATAACTTTCTCAAAACATAAGATTTCTGCACGATGGGTCGACAACCAATCCATGCCTACTATGACATCAAAGCTTCCAAGATGCATAGGAATGAGATCAATAGAGAAGGTATGGTTGTCAAGGTTCAACACATAGTTTCGTATAATAGAATCAATCGAGATAGACTTCCCATTAGCTACTTCTACCACTAGGGATTTCTCTAGGTTGGTTTGGGGCATGTTAAGTAGGGGTTCAAAATTTAGTGACACAAACGACTTATCAGCACCTAAATCAAATAGTATGGAAGCATAGTGGTTATCTACACGAAACGTACCATTAACCACTTCATTGTTGTTGCGGGCTTGATCAGCATTGATGTTGTACGCGCGACCACGAGCACCTTGGTTTTGATTCTGGTTACGGTTTTGGTTCTGGTTACGATTTTGGTTCTGGTTTCCACGATTTGGGCATGCGTTCCTGTAATGATCTGTGCTGCCACACTCGAAACACTGACCACGAGTAGGCCTATCATTTTGATGGTTGGGAGCGTGAGCATTTCTAGCAGGGTTACTTGGAGTAGCAGGGGCATTAGTAGGAGGAATTCGACAAACATTCACGAGATGCCCATACCTTTGACAGTTAGTACAAAAATGACAAGGTGCTTGAGTTGGGTGGTGATACTTGCAGGTATTACACAAGGGATGGGGTCCAGTATATGGTTTCTTGTCGGGTGGAGGAGCGGTAACGACTGCAAAATTTCTTGCCTTGCGTTTTTTGTTGGTTGAGGGCTCAGACTTAACTTCATTAGCAGGTTGAGGATTATCCTTCACAACGGCTTTCTTTGCATCCTTACGAAAAAGAGTGCCATTCTTCACATGGTTATCAGTCAGAGTAGCAGCTAGGCGATTGCCTTCCTCGAGAGTGGCAGGATTTCATCCCCACACAGTATCCTGAATCTGCATAGGTAAACCTCCAATATACATTCAATAGCAATAGGGAGGGGTGTGACCTTATGTGGTAGCAAGAGGCTCAGTTCGTGGAAACGAGTGTTGTAGGCCAGATTCTACCCACTGTCCTGGACCAGAATGTGAAACTCATCCTCTAACTTCTTGACTTCATTATGAGGACATAACTCTTCTTTCATAATATCCTTAACTTGCTCTCAAGTCAAAGCTAGTGCGACTTCAGCTCCACGTGTCCTTTTCTCTTCGTTCCACCATGTGAGTGCCCTCTTGTGGAGGACGCTCATAGCATAGCGAACTTTGAGATTATTGGGACACTCACTATTAATGAAGGTATTTTCGATACCCTCGAACCACTGAAGGAGACCAGTGGCTCCTTCGTCCCCACTAAACTTAGGAGGGTTGCAAGTGTTGAAGTGTTTGAGGGTGCAAGCAAGGCGAGCATTCCCGTTCCCATTTTGATTACCATTCCCATTGCCATTTCCATTGCCATTTCCATTCATCTGTATGACTTGAGCCACCAAGTTGGGAACTAATGTCGCTATTTGTTGAGCCATTTGTTGGGAAATGATCGCAGCGAATTGGACATCGTTGTCATGGTTGTTGTTGTTGTTTTCATTGTCGCTGTTGTTGGGAGTGCTGCGACGAGGAGGTATTTTCTGAAAGAAACCCAATGAAGGTAACATGGTAAGAATCAAGGATAATGAGATGTAATAAGGAATGTAATCATTTACTCATTAATTAAAGCGAATAAATGAAAACGTTGACTTATTAAAGATTCTAGATTCTAATAACATAGTGAAGACATGTTTTAGCCTATAAGTGAACACTCATCCCGAGAATTCCTAGGTAGGCATCCGGGTCCCTCGTCTGATTGGGATATATGCGCAATGCCAGCCTAGACAGAAGACTCAGAATACAGGCGTTCACCCTCCCAGATTGCACGTGTTCGCTATTAAAATCTAGAACTTCGACGAGATCTCAAGGTGGTTCAGGCTAAACCGGAGGATTTTGTCCTATTGATCTAAAGGTGGATTAGGATTGCAGCAGACAAGTAAGAGTAGGCAACTCGTAGGACTAGGGTGTGGAATAGGGATAAGGATAAGGAAACAAGTAGGGTTACAAGTAGAAGAAGAAAGTACTGTTTTAAATCCTATGGTTATAGACTGGATTATTTTTCTAATAACCTAATTCCCTATAACCATGGCTCTGATACCAATCTGTAACACCCCAACCGATGGCGGAAACATCGGGATGTTACTTAATGATGATTGTTTCAGTAGCACATGGTATTTATTGAATTTTAAATACTTTATTCATAGCATAATATCCAAAAGAAACATTGTCTAAGAAAATGAAATGCTAGTACATAACATGAAATAAATCAAACAACTTCAAATAACTTCTTCAAGCACACCCTAAGCTTCAGCTTCATTGTTACCTGAAACTTGTTAATTTTGAAAATGTTTTTGGGTCAATAAAATGTTGGTGAGAATTACATAGGTTTGTATATTGAATAAAAATGTTGTACAATTCAAGTGTCATGGCTAGTCTAGTCCATATGTGAACACAAACTATCAGGTAAATCGAGTGCATAATCAACCCTTGAGACTAGAATACTGTGGTCCATCCCATACGCATATGGTTCACTCGATTATGTTATGTGTTTGATAACAATCACCTACGCTACCTATGTAGGAGGTACACGTATCCGGGTGGGATTGTCAGTCCAATAGATCTATCATTGTATACCGCCGGCTGATCAATGTTAATGATTATGCTAGAATAATGTGCTTACCCTAGTAATGTTTAAGACATAATGCAACATAGAATAACACATAGACACTTATGATTGAATTGTAAATTGATGTTGTAACATGTTTCACCCCAAAATAGTGAAATAAAAAAAGGGGCTATGTAAACTCACCTTAGTGTTAGAATGGAGACCCTTGATATATAAATAAATGTGGCTCGTGTATATCCAAATATCACCCTATTTCAAGGTTATAAATAAGTGTTGGGGAAAACTTAATAAGTCTAAGTTTTCTAGTCTAAAGTATGCTAGGGTTCCTAATTTGGGGATTAATAATTGATTTATGATTAAATTTGAATAATTGTTAATAACTTAATAAATAAAGAAATAATTAATAAAAAATATTTCTTACCAATATTAACCAAAGGTAGTTGTATTATAATGTAGTAAATGTGAAAACAATTTCTATAAAATTATTTTCTTAATTAATGAATATTTATATATTAATACTTATTTGACAAAATATAGACTTAATATTTAAAAATATTAAAATTTATAAATTTCGAATCAAAAACTTACATTTCTGATCTAAATGATTAATAATAATTTATGTGAAATTTTGATGTAAAAATAAAGAAAAATGAATTTATTATGATTTATTTATGATTAAAATAACAAAAATCGATTAAAAATATTAAATAAATGATTTTTCTGAAATAAAATTTATTTCTGAAATGTTTAATTATTTATAAGTTTAAAATAATTTTTGTGGGATTTTATAAAGTCGTTTTGATATTTTTATAGAATTTTGAAATTATAAATGAATAAACTTGTAATATTTATATTATATAGTAAACAAATATTTTTGAAAAACTAAAAGTTTGATAGTAAAATTCATCATGAGAATAATCTAAAATAATTTTTATAGAATTTTTAAACCACTTTAAGTATTTAAAACTATATATATAAAACAAATACTAGAAAATATAGTTATAAGGAAAAGCCTAAAAAAACAAATCAATGTAGGTGCCAGGACTCGAACCCGAGTCTGGCCAGTTTCATGTTTTAATCACATGTCCAGCCACCATCTGGGCTGGACCCTGAGAACAAGGATAGTTGGTTCAAATTATTTATAAAGGTTTCTTAGCTTAAACCAAAAATGGTTAAATTAAAATGGTTGGAGACGGGACTCGAACCCCAGACTCCAACTGATTCAACTATTTTAAACAAGCAGATGATTACCAACTGATCTGATCAGTTGGCGATGATAACTGTTTAGAAAATAATTATAAACAATGATGTACTGATGTCTTCTTCCCCAAATGAATGTTCGAACCCTAGTTATCTAATTGGCATAATTTATCAATCAATGGCCACAGAAATGTTGGGGCTTTTAATTGAATGATGCCGAAGAACTATAACAAAATCTTAATTGAAACTTACAGTGGTTTTGTGTGCTCGATTGGTCCGGTCAAGAACAAAAGCCAAAATGCGATCGCACAGATTTAGAGGTGTGTTATAACCGAAATTGATAGTGGGAAATGAATTTTCGGTGCCTTTCGGGTCTAGGGAGAGGTCCTATGTATACTAATTGCGACGAATTGACGGTTATGGATTTTGAATTTAAAGAACGAGTCGCATGATGTAAAATCGGATTCTCTGGTTTGTTTTAGTTGAAATTCGTAGTGGTATAGGGCCGAACATAATGCTAACAAACTTCCCATAACAGATTATCAGATAATATGCACGAATCGTGGGTTAATCGAACAAGTTTGTTGTGGGTGTTGACTTTCTAAGTCAACTGTCCTGATATAATCCAACCTTAAGTATAATTCGCGCAGGATAAAAAATAGATAGGACTGGTAGCTCTGCTGGTTGTTATGTTGGGTTGTGAGGTGGTGGACGCGGGTTCGAGTCTTGGTCCAACCATTTAATTTTTTTGAACATTTTTCTTTATAAACTATATTTTTTTATGAATATATATGATTATACTAGATTAAAAATGATGGAAAATAAATTTTATACTCATAAAATATCGAGATTCGAAGCTTTTTATTGAATAACATCGTTATTACAACTAGATAAAAATGCGAAACGTTACACAAGCCTACGTGGTCTTGGGTCTTTGAATATCAGCTTTCAATGATTTATTCACATCAACATTTGGTTTTGAATCGATCTTTTTCTGATCGTTCAAAACTTTCTCATCTTGAGATTTTTCATTTGACTTTGAGGTAGAAGCACCCAGAGAACCGTTAGCTATCCAAGATTGTTCTGAACGTTTTAAAATCCGTATCTGAGTTTTTGGAATCTCAGTCGTTTTCTTAGTGTCGTTCTTAAATGAAAGTTTCTTGGTTACCTTTTCTGATTTAACAGAGACAGGTCCGACAGTCAACTTAACAGCAGGTTTTGGTGGTTCCTTTTGTTTATCAACCATTGTGTTCACCATAGGTCTCTTCAACAGTTTTTCCATAGCGATCCGGTTTCGACGATCATAGTTGAATTAACGATTATCCCTCCTTTGATAATAATTGTTTTGATTGTAAAACGGTGCTGGTTGAGGGACAAAACATCTTTGAAGATAACTATGATGATCGACCGGCTTTTTAATAGATTGCGTCATCTCAACCTCGTTCCTCTTCTGTCTCACGTACGGGCAGTGAGCAAGTAAATGCCCTCTCTCCCCGCACTTGAAACATGCACGGTATTCTTCAAAAACATTCTGAGCATGCGGCTTAGCAAATGTATTGATAGGATATTGATCATCTACGCATCTGCGTCTTAAACTCTCAGGAGCTGGGTCCTTTGAGTAAGCCGGCTCAAGAAAACCATTTGCCTTTTGCTTAGGCTTGATGAATTCAGTGACATGAACCTTAGGTTCTCTTAGAGTATCCAGATATAGTTTCTTCAAAATTTCTGGTGGTACTTCATTGGTCCTTTCGTGTTTAGGAAACCAGATAGTACTTTCTTGCCAGATTTTCTCAATTTTAGAATAATTTGCAAATTTAATCGGATACTCCTCATCATAGATAATCTTATCGGATCCTTCCATCCGATAAAATACCTTGACGGGTTTGTCAACTGATTCATTTTTAACCTCTTTCTTCACTGATTGATTGACACGATGTGCGTTAGCCATCGGATGACAAAGCTGAGAAGGTGAAACTGGTTCATTTGTGATAATGTGATTTTCCTTAGGAATATCACTCACTTTCTCAGTTTTCTCACTCTCTGTGTCAGAATCATCAGTCACAGCAGTTACGCCTTCATCATTAAAACCCAAAATCGGTCGTACATTGGAATTTGGGTCTCCAACACTAGAAGTGTTAGATTCATCTTCCGATGCAGAGTCAGATTTGACTGAACTCTCTGGTGTTATTGAGTGACAATTATGATTCTCAAATAACACTGGTGATGGAACAGCCTTGTAATTTGCATTACTGGGTTGTGATGGCTTTTCAATGATATAGTCAACTACCTGTGCAATGTGTTTATAACTTTCAAGCTTTTTGTTGACCTTTTCTGCAAAGCACTTGATGGTAGCCATTTCTAACTTGGTTTCTTCAAGTTCATTTATGTAACTATTAATTGCAAGTTGTTTTAAAGAAAGTGTTTTCTTCAAGTCAGAAATGTCGTTTTTGTAACCATCAAGCACCTTGTTAAACTCTATAACTTCCTTGCGAGAAGATTGACAGTTAATTATAGCACTCTCAAGTTGAACCCTGAGTTGCTTGTTTTCATCTGTCAACCTATCACAAGTACCACAATATTTATCACTATGCATATCAGTTGTGGATTCAGAACTTACCTGCTTTGGAGGATCAGTCATAGCCATGAGAGCGAAATGAGCTTCCTTTCCAGCAAAGAACTTGGAGTAGTCAATTCTGGTAAAGGCATCATCCACAATACATGACTTCCGAGTCATAAGAAAATCAGCTTCGGCCAAGAGTTGATCAATCTCATCGTCTAATGAGTTCACACTTGCTTCCGAGTATGTTTCACTCTCCGAGTCTGAATATACTGAGTCATTATCTTCGGGGACATCGGTAACTGAATCAATAACGACTCACGAAGTCTTCTCATCATGTTGTTCTTCAACTGGATCAGCCACAGAAACATCCATTTCTTCAACCGACTCCTCAATCTCTTCTTCAGAAGTACTCTCAGTCTCTTCAACATTCTCAACTATCTCCGACTCCTCTAAATCAATCTACTGAGCAACACAAGCTACATTCCCATCTTTTGCCTCTTCAACACCTAGTTGCATTCCCGTCCAGTCATATCCCTCATCATTTTGAATCACCAACGCCTGATTTTGAGTATCTGTCCGTGGTTGGTCATTTGGTGTTGTGATAGGAATGACAGTTCTGGTTGGGTTATGTGGTGTTTGAGTTTGAGTTTGGTTAGGTGTAGTTGGTTGTCTAGTAGAATTGTTCTGTGAGGTGTTTTGTCGGTTTTGGTAATTGTTTTGGTTTTCATAGTTGTTATAGTTTTGGTTTTGATAAGTAACTTGGTTTTGAGATTGACGGTTTTGGTAATTTGAGTTAAATGGATTTCGGTTACCTTGTTTAGCTGGCTGTGTGCATTCCCTTTTGAAGTGACCTTTACCACCACAGTTGAAACATGTGACTTTGTCTTTGTTGAAGCCATATGTTGTATTTGGTGTTGTAGCCATATCAGTTCTTCCAGATTTCTCAATGAATTCTGTTGCTCGCCTCATGATACTTGCAAAAGCCCACTGTATATCAATAAGCTCCATTTCCTCTTTATCAATTTGAGCATAGTCCTCATTGGTTAGGTTGTTGTTACCAATTTGACTAGCTACCAGACCATTGTATGAGGCAACCATTGCTGAAACCAAGGCAATGTGTTGTTGAGCAACCTCCACTGTGACATTGTTCATGTCGGATGTCTCTAACACTACTGGTCTTTGATTAGGTTGTGCTTGATTCATCTGTGGAATGTATGGTTGTTGTTGAGGTTGAGGTTGGTTTGCAGTGTAACACGCTGCTTGTTGCATAGGTGAGAAAGGTGAAACGAAAGAATTTGGGTAAGATTGTGGTGGTGTATATGGTGGTGGTGTATAAGATGAAGTTTGAGCAAGGTAGTTGATTGGGTGGTTCCATCACACTTGAAACACAAGCAATATGAGGAGCAACTGTACCACCAACACTTGAGCTACCCACTGTAGAAGATGTACTTGCATGATACAACTCTGGGTTCTGAGGAATTTGTGATCTCTTTGCTTTCCTCTTTTCTTCAAGCTCTTTGTTTTCCAATTTCTGAATGAATTCATTGATGGTCCAGTACTTATAAGCATCTTTCTCCTTAAGAACCTCAATGTGTTGATCCCAGTACGGTGGTAAAGAATCGGCAAATTTATCCACCAAGTCTGACATCGGAATCTGAATTTCATAATTGGAGAATTCAGTTAACAGATGACAATATATGGGAGTCAGCTCCTTTAGAGTCTCATTTCCAACGTAACTAATGTTTTCAAATTCCTTCTTCAGTTCTTCAATCCTTAACCTCCTCGTTTTCTCATTACCATCGTGACGATTCTTCAACATATCCCACAATTGTTTGGAAGTAGTGCAAGATCCAACCTGGTGTAGAAGATCATTAGTAATTGCTTGGGTTAGTTGAGAATATGCCTTCTTCTCCACCGCAAACTTCTTCTTTTCGTCTTCAGTCAAACTCTCAAGCGGAATCTGTTCATCGGTATTCTCTAACATTGGTGCAACATATCCCTTAGCAATCATTTGCCATGCCTCAGTACCTTCAAGTCCCATCCCTTCCAAATGAACCTTGAATTTTTTTTCTGCCATTGATTATACTCTTGCATCTCCATCAGCTTGGGTGGTCTATTCCCGCTACCTGAGGACAAATCATTTATTAGAGTAGATATAGCACTTGTAGTTTGAGTGTGTACCGCCGCTGCTGCTACACCCCAGTAATCAGCTGCTGGTTATTGTGAAGATGAAACAACACTCTGTGGAATCGAACTCGTCATTGCAAGATAATTGATTGGCTGCGAAGACTAAGTATTCGACTTCTGAGCAGCTACAGTCCAAGGGTCCATGGTAACTTGCTGTTGTTGTGTTGTACCAGGCCTAGGTGTAGTCGGAAATCTCCACATATTGTTTTTGAAGTTGGAAATACGACACATTTCAAAAATATCACAACACAGTTCTACGTTCGTCCCCTTCTGAATAAACGTGAGGTCGAATGTGTAAAAACACTCAGGTTCGACCTAAACTGTAAGTACGAATGTAGAAAACATGAACCAATTTCACTTTTGACCTTACGTATGGTCGAATGTGGAACAATGAATCGAATGTGAAAAATTCAACACAACACAATTCTAGGTTCGACCAAAAAGTTATACTTTCGACCTTAAAAAACCTTGGTTCGACCCTCAGAATTCTACTTTCGACCCTTGCTCTCTAGGTTCGACCCGACCCATTTGAAAAACGGTTATTCTTTGAAAATCAGTTAATTTGATCTCAATTTTTCAAAAGTTGATGAATTTTGATGATGTTTATCAGGTTTTGCTTCGGAATTGATTTGGAACGACTTTAATAATTCGAATTCTTGATTTTATCCATGAAATCTAATCCAAATCCTTCAATTTTCATCAAAAACCATTGTTCTTTGAAAACAACAAAATTTTGATCAAATTTGGGTCCAAATCAGTTCAAAAACTATCAAATTGTAGTTGTATGATCTGTATTGACTCTGATACCACTTTGTAGGGGATCGTTTCGTCAAAAACAGTTAGCTTTGATCATACAAGTCTCTATTCTAGGTGCGGAAACCTTAGAACAGTTACAATATGATAGTTGACGAATCAAACGCACAAATTCACCTTTTCAATTGTTATCTCCATTAATAACTTGTTAAAATATGATCACATAAACGATTACAAGTTAATCTGACTGATTTCAAATACTTAGGAACACTAGAGAGCCTAGACCTGACACACACACTCGAAATGATCAAAGTTACAATGCAAAATAAAATTTAAGCTTATATAGGACTGCAGGTTCGCCCCATATGCTAGGTCGAATGTGGAATATTTCCACATTCGCCCTTCCTTCTGGTACGAACCTGGAATTCTTCTTCAGTCACTTTTACCTTCGATCCACAATATCTACCTTCGACCTTCATATTCTACATTCACCCATACTAATTTCTACCTTCGCCCCTACGTATTCAACAAAACTTGTTTATGTTGCAATCCAAAGCATTAGTCGCACCATATGCATCAACAATTCTTGTAAAAGTTTCTTGGGAGAGGCGGTTCATTTGAAGACCTTCACCCTTTTTAAAGTCCTTTTCAGGCAAAACCTTTTGAAGTAAAACACTTAGAAGTCTTGGGTATAGAAGAAAAGCATTGTTTTACCCATACTTAACACCCTTCACATTTGCTACCAAATCTAGAAACAGTCACTGGGATAATTTGTAATCTGAATTTGACAAAATTGCATATCCCAAGTACTGAACTTTCAATGAGATTTCATTAAAAGAAGTAGTTTTAGCAGAGAGACATGTGAGTAAAGTATGAAAGAAAAATTTCATGGTTTGGGGGAAAAGCTTTTTGAAAATTGTTTTCCCAGTCATTTGACCTTCATAGCCTCTCTCTATGAACTCTGTGTGAAGTTCAGCTTTATCAAAAGAATCTTTACCTGCCAAGTCATTCAGTGAGAAGGTTCTAGATATAGTTTGGGGGGTTATAGTGACATGTGTATCTCCTATTTTTGAGATAATGGATGTTGGCTTTTTATCTGTTAATAGGGTTCCAGCATTCAACCAGAACTCTTGGAGAGTGTCAAGATAGATCAATGAAGTGTTAGTGAGGACAAGCAAGTATTTGGATTCAGTTAATATATCAATTATCGAATGAAAGTGACGGTTTTCCTCTGTTTTGGACAAATATGGTAAATAATTGTGGGGAGCTTTCAATTGAAGGTCCATGTTTTGGATTTCAGTAAGAAAGTCGATGAATTTGTGATGAGGGTTTAAGGTTAATAGAAAGCGGTTTTCAGAATTTTGAATTCGATGAGACAGTGGAACAACTATTGGGAATAAATAGGGTTTTTATAGTTTTAGGGGAAACCGCTGATGTGACCGAAATACTGCTTTTTAGAGCATACGTGGCAAACATCTGATGGAAGGTCTGTTTTGGTGGATGACAGTTGTTTATAATATCTGTTGACTAGTCAACAAATGTTTGTGAAAACAGTTGTTTTATCTGATCAGATGTTTGAAACAGATTTTTCAACCAGCAGTGGTTGTTTTATCTGATCAGAGTTTTGAAACAGATTTTTCAACCAACAGATGATACAGTTAATGAAACAGTGGTTGTTTTATCTTGAACATATTTTTCAACCAAAACTATTTTTAAGGGTGGATTTTTTATTTTCTAACAACATTTTAATGCTTTTATTCATGAAAACATTTTTTGTTTTTAATCCATGTTTAGCATATCAATCCGAGAGATCAGATTTGCAAAGGTAGATGTGTCTAAAGCTTTTGTCAACACATCTGCCAACTGATCCTCTGTTGGAACATGGTGTAGATAAATCAAACCTTTTTCATAGCTGTCTTGCACAAAATGGTGTCTGATGTCAATGTGCTTCATGGTTGAATGGGAAACTGGATTTTTGATGATATTTTTAGCTGCTTGACTGTCTAACTTGAGTGGAGTCCTCAGGGCAGTTAAACCAAAATCCAGTAGCTGGTTTTGAAGCCATATTAGTTGGGTTATACAGCTTGCAGCAGCGATGTATTCAGCCTCTGCAGTGGATGTTGAGACAGCTGTTTCCTATTTGCTTTGCCAAGAGACCAAGGCATTGCCTAGGAATTGGCATGTAACGCCCAGCTTTTCCCTAGTATTATTATATTAATAATTTAATCATTAAACGATTTTAATCCATTAACGATAATATCCCGTTAACAAGTAATACATCCTTATTTATTAACCAATTTAATTATTTAAATTCGTCAAATAAAGCGTTATAGGTAATAACACGCTCGTAAACCGACTCTTATCCTTGTAAATTTTAAACGCGACTATATATACATAATTAATATATAGTTCAAATACTTGTTTTAATTAGTCTTACATTTATGTTACGTGAAATAACTATCTAGATGTTAAACGAGTCCAGTTCATAAACGAGACCCGAATCGATGACTAGTTCGTTTAAACATTAACCTTCCACTTAACCTACTCCAATACCCTACCTATTTAAACCCTTTAACTCTTCTTCTTCTTCCCCATCTTAACACCATAAAACCCTAGCCACCATACCTAAAAAAAAAAAGGTGAACTATAACATCCCTACCCTCTCTCCCTCGCAGCCACACACCAGACCACCAATACCTGCGCCGCCGCCGCCAACCACCACCCTTACCCCTGCGCTTCAACCACCACTCTCCTCCTCTCCCTCTGACCAGCGGCGTCACCACAAGAGACCCACACAACAACCACCATCTACCGCATCAACCTTTTTGTTTGTTGTTCACTGCACATAACCACGACCCTTACACGAAAATTAGCTCTAGATCCTTGGTTCTGGGTCTGCTACAGGAACTAACAGGAGGCGGCACTATTCCGATCCGTGTTTCCGGTTGGGTCTGCGTAGCCGGGTCAAGGTACACGAAGGACCTTGCACCAGGGTATTTGATTTAGGATCTGTCCATATGGGGCTTGGTTTTCGATCTGAAATGGTCCTGCAGCAGAGGTGATGGGTGACGGAGACTTCAGCCGGAGACCGGCTATGGTGGTCGTTTATTTCGCGATGCATTGTATTTACTTACATAAATATAATTGTATTCTAAATATAAAACGTTAACGGTGTATACGCGCATAACGAACCGAACGTACTTGTAATAAAACGCCTAAAATAGTAATGAGACATTTGACAAAGGAATGGTTAATCTATATTATGTTTATGAGCATACGCTTTCCCATATTACTTTTACATATATAAACATATTATGTAGTCGTTTATTCAAGTCCAACAATAGTCGATTTATTATTTTTGTCGCCAAATGATTGTTACTAGAACGATCAAAGGTTGACGTATACATAAGCGTTATTTGTCAAGCACATAATTTTTGTTACATTATAGTTTTAACGAGTTAAACAATTGTCGTGTCTAAAAGCTTAGTCAAATTACATGATGTTTAGTTTAGACAATTGATGTTTTGGGATAAATAGACGACTTGCGTCGTCTGGTTTCTTACAAAAACAGAGGAAACTCTGCCCAAATTTTTACATAATATAACTATAATTTTGTACAAAAGAAGCTATGTTTTACGAATAAACGCTATTCAAACTTTACTTCGTCATGATATAAAAGCGTACATAAATAAATATAATACATATATTGGTCGGCCTTCAAACAAACTAAAACGCGAATCAAGTTACACATAACATTTTTCACAATCTTAAATATTCTTTTCTAGCTAGTTTTGAATCTGAATATTATATAAAGTATACATATACATTATATATAACTATACACATCAGCAAGCTTCGTGAGACTAAACCAAGTACTATCGGTTCGTTAAGTCATACACTCATTAAGACACGTATTGTTTACAATACGAGTCTAGGTAGTTGGATCAACTATCTTTACAACTAAGATGCGAAACAAGCTTATTTGCATTAGAATTTAAGACGTCCTTTATTTGTAATAGGACACAAGAGTCAGTTAATCCAAGTTCGGACTTTATCTTGCTAGTATTTACACAGTGAATTTCAAGTGAGTTTACGTAACCATGTTTATGCGATTCTTTATACTTGCAACATTTTAAGCAATTCAACATGCATGTCTAGTAGTAAACTTTATTGCCTCATGAATTAGTCAACAGTTTCAACGAGTTTCAACATTACATAATCATTAGCTATGGCCAAGCCGGCGATACTCAATAATAGATCTATTGGATTGACAACCCCACCCGGATACGTGTACCTCCTACATAGGTAACGTGGGTGATTGTTATCGTTCCAACATATTACTAAGGTGAACCGTAGATGACGGGATGGACCTAAACTAGTCGGAGGTTTGATTATGTCAACATATTATACTATTCATGTAGACTTAAATTTACGATAGACATACGAATTGCTAAACTTTTATACTTAAACTATTTGCTTAACATGGATTATGTATTCTCACCAACTTCTAGTTGACCCCCCCCCCCCCCCCATTTTTCCAAACTCAACAGGAAATACTGATGCTTGAAGTCTAGAGCTAGCATGAGGAGATATTTGAAGTTTTAAGCTTTGTTTGATTATTTGATGTAGACTTTAATGTAATTCAATATTGTAATGTAATAAAGGATTATTTAAACATATGTATTACCATGAGCTACTGAACAATCATCAATACGTGACATCCCGATGTTTCCGCCATCGGTTGGGGTGTTACAGATTTGTATCAGAGCCATGGTTATAGGGAATTAGGTTATTAGAAAAATAATCTAGTCTATAACCTTAGGACTTTAACCAGTACTTGCTTCAATTACTTGTAGCTCTACCTTATCCTCATCTCTATCCCTATCCTTATCCTTATTCTTAGTCTAACTTGGTCTTGCCTACTCTCTTTCACTTACTTGGTACAATCCTAACGTACTTTTAGATTATTAGGGCAAATTCGTTGGGCTTAGACCTAATCTGTTTTGATAAGCCAACATTTTCGTTTATTCGGGGTTAGATATTTACAATCTTTGTGTTTCATTTTCATTTATACCCCCTCACTCCCGTATAAAATCTAAGTTTTGTATCTCAAAATTTCTACAATTCAAATATATTTTCTTCTTATATAATTCCCTCATTAGTTTAAACTTCATGAATCATTTATGGGTTTCCCATTCCTAATTCGTTTTACAAACTTATAATATTACCCATAAGTCTAATTATTTTTAACATCTAACCCAAATCATAGGTTTCCCTTTACATCATACATAAATCTATTATCTTTGATGTTTCTGGCCAATTTTATTTTAAACTCCCCCTACATTTTTTTTATGTGTGTATATATATATATATATATATATATGTATATTTTGAAGATACCACCAACCGTAAAATTTCATCACATTCGAGATTTTAAAATCCTTGTTTAAACTGTAACCTTATAATCTGTGTATAGGAGATACTATAGCACCAAAGCTAAAGAGTACTGAATTTTGTCAAACTTTCATCACTTGGGAATTTCACAAACTATAACAAATATATATCTATATATATATATATATATATATATATATTTTTAAAGAGTCTTTTATTTCCACAAACCTATTTACTAAATTTCAATTTTTTTTATTGAACAATTTATTGGCGTAACAAATGATTTACGATAAAAATGTTTTAATCTATTAAGAATGACTTCTTTTATGTATTACACGAAGTCTATTATACAAAACGTCTGAACAAATTCTTGATTTTTGTAATCCGACATCGTGTTTAAAAACCTATGACTCATCGAAATATTTTGATCTAAACCAATTTAGTTGTACAATTTAATGACTTTTGTTTTATATACGAAACCAATTTAGAAAATAAAAATCTTTTCATCCACAGGAACAAAATTTACTCTACAAATTTTCATTGACACATACTTATTTTAAAACTTGTTCGAACTATTACAAATTTTTGGCAAATACCGCAATCATGTTTTCTCATACGCTTGTATCTAACTATTTATCCAAACCCCACGATTATTCTGCATGATCACCTTATTACTTGCGTCTTTTTGAAACCCTATAAATTTAACCCTTTATCAACCATTTACACGTTCACCATTTTTCACAACTTTGATTATACTTTGAGTTTTCATCATCTCTCAAAATCTAAATTCACACCCTTTACCTCCTCGAACATGAACTTGATCTCTACGATAACCACACTATTGAAAACTTAATTGTTTGTTGCATCAAACTTGAATGTTAGTTATACATGAGGATTTGATTATCTACCTGAACAATTGATTATTCATGATACTCGAACGCATGGAAAATAAACTATTTGCTATAAACACACCTAGAGTCATTAACCTTGTCTAGGGCAACTCTGTTACAACTCGCATGCTATACTCGATACTTGATGCATTTACAAACTTGCTTACATGTATGTATTATCAATTTGCAACTTATGTGATAAACCAAAAACAATTGTTACACTTAATCAAACAACTGAAAGAGGATGAAGTACTTGCTCAACAGTTAGTTGGCTACCAAACAACCTACTCAACGATTGGTAGAGGTCATCATGTCTTCCAACAGTCGGGAGAGGCCCTACAACCTGCTCAACGACTGGTGGAGACTATCGAACCTGCTCAACAATCGGTAGAGTCATAGAAGGACGCAAAACCCTAATGTAAGGTAAATTGGTGATTACGGTCCGGAACGTAATCATGAATTTACAGGTACGTTAAGGTAGTGTTGAATTCTATCAAGGTTTTCGGTAGATAATCAACTATAAACGCTAGTTACTTAGTATTTCATTTAGTCTTTCCATAGTCAATCAACTCACACATATCAAAACTCTTACCCAAATTATTCGAAACATATTATTCTATTACTTATAAATTCATGTTGTGCTTTAACCCAAATTTTTCCAAACCACAGTTGTCCTAATTTCTACCCAATCACTCAACCCTGTGTTTATAATAACCTCGGGACGAAGTTTCTAAAAGTAGGGGAGACTGTAATGCCCAGCTTTTCCCTAGTATTATTATATTAATAATTTAATCATTAAACGATTTTAATCCATTAACGATAATATCCCGTTAACAAGTAATACATCCTTATTTATTAACCAATTTAATTATTTAAATTCGTCAAATAAAGCGTTATAGGTAATAACACGCTCGTAAACCGACTCTTATCCTTGTAAATTTTAAACGCGACTATATATACATAATTAATATATAGTTCAAATACTTGTTTTAATTAGTCTTACATTTATGTTACGTGAAATAACTATCTAGATGTTAAACGAGTCCAGTTCATAAACGAGACCCGAATCGATGACTAGTTCATTTAAACATTAACCTTCCACTTAACCTACTCCAATACCCTACCTATTTAAACCCTTTAACTCTTCTTCTTCTTCCCCATCTTAACACCATAAAACCCTAGCCACCATACCTAAAAAAAAAAAAGGTGAACTATAACATCCCTGCCCTCTCTCCCTCGCAGCCACACACCAGACCACCACTACCTGCGCCGCCGCCGCCAACCACCACCCTTACCCCTGCGCTTCAACCACCACTCTCCTCCTCTCCCTCTGACCAGCGGCGTCACCACAGGAGACCCACACAACAACCACCATCTACCGCATCAACCTTTTTGTTTGTTGTTCACTGCACATAACCACGACCCTTACACGAAAATTAGCTCTAGATCCTTGGTTCTGGGTCTGCTACAGGAAAAAACAGGAGGCGGCACTATTCCGATCCGTGTTTCCGGTTGGGTCTGCGTAGCCGGGTCAAGGTACACGAAGGACCTTGCACCAGGGTATTTGATTTAGGATCTGTCCATATGGGGCTTGGTTTTCGATCTGAAATGGTCCTGCAGCAGAGGTGATGGGTGACGGAGACTTCAACCGGAGACCGGCTATGGTGGTCGGAAGTTATTGGATGATTCCGGTTGGCTTGTCTTCTTCTCGGGTCACAAACAACTTCAGTCAAGTTTGGATCTAGTCAAGAGGTCAACAGGTCAAACTCCTGGTCAACTCTGGTCAACACCAATCGAATTCGGTTCTGGTCCAACTCGAAACAAAGCTGGTTTACGCGGGTTACGAGGCGAGTACGTGTCGGTTCGCGAGTCTGTCTTTAGGAAGGTATAACGCGCGCCTTATCTTGATTCGTTTATTTCGCGCTGCATTGTATTTACTTTCATAAATATAATTGTATTCTAAATATAAAACGTTAACGGTGTATACGAGCATAACGAACCGAACGTACTTGTAATAAAACGCCTAGAATAGTAATGAGACATTTGACAAAGGAATGGTTAATCTATATTATGTTTATGAGCATACGCTTTCCCATATTACTTTTACATATACAAACATATTATCTAGTCGTTTATTCAAGTCCAACAATAGTCGATTTATTATTTTTGTCGCCAAATGATTGTTACTAGAACGATCAAAGGTTGACGTATACATAAGCGTTATTTGTCAAGCACATAATTTTTGTTACATTATAGTTTTAACGAGTTAATCAATTGTCGTGTCTAAAAGCTTAGTCAAATTACATGATGTTTAGTTTAGACAATTGATGTTTTGGGATAAATAGACGACTTGCGTCGTCTGGTTTCTTACAAAAACAGAGGAAGCTCTGCCCAAATTTTTACATAATATAACTATAATTTTGTACAAAAGAAGCTATGTTTTACGAATAAACGCTATTCAAACTTTCCTTCGTCATGATATAAAAGCGTACATAAATAAATATAATGCATATATTGGTCGGCCTTCAAACAAACTAAAACGCGAATCAAGTTACACATAACATTTTTCACAATCTTAAATATTCTTTTCTAGCTAGTTTTGAATCTGAATATTATATAAAGTATACATATACATTATATATAACTATACACATGAGCAAGCTTCGTGAGACTAAACCAAGTACTATCGGTTCGTTAAGTCATACACTCATTAAGACACGTATTGTTTACAATACGAGTCTAGGTAGTTGGATCAACTATCTTTACAACTAAGATGCGAAACAAGCTTATTTGCATTAGAATTTAAGACGTCCTTTATTTGTAATAGGACACAAGAGTCAGTTAATCCAAGTTCGGACTTTATCTTGCTAGTATTTACACAGTGAATTTCAAGTGAGTTTACGTAACCATGTTTATGCGATTCTTTATACTTGCAACATTTTAAGCAATTCAACATGCATGTCTAGTAGTAAACTTTATTGCCTCATGAATTAGTCAACAGTTTCAACGAGTTTCAACAAGTTTCAACATTACATAATCATTAGCTATGGCCAAGCCGGCGATACTCAATAATAGATCTATTGGATTGACAACCCCACCCGGATACGTGTACCTCCTACATAGGTAACGTGGGTGATTGTTATCGTTCCAACATATTACTAAGGTGAACCGTAGATGACGGGATGGACCTAAACTAGTCGGAGGTTTGATTATGTCAACATATTATACTATTCATGTAGACTTAAATATACGATAGACATACGAATTGCTAAACTTTTATACTTAAACTATTTGCTTAACATGGATTATGTATTCTCACCAACTTCTAGTTGACCCCCCCCCCCCCCATTTTTCCAAACTCAACAGGAAATACTGATGCTTGAAGTCTAGAGCTAGCATGAGGAGATATTTGAAGTTTTAAGCTTTGTTTGATTATTTGATGTAGACTTTAATGTAATTCAATATTGTAATGTAATAAAGGATTATTTAAACATATGTATTACCATGAGCTACTGAACAATCATCAATACGTGACATCCCGATGTTTCCACCATCGGTTGGGGTGTTACATGGCACCCACCTGATGTTGACTTCCATGTGGTTTGACAACCAGCAAAATCGCTATCTGAATAACCTGAAAGCTCAATATTCCCATTAGCAGGATACCATATACCAAGAGTGGGATCACCTTTTAGGTATCTGAATATCCTTTTCACAGCTATAAGATTTTACTTTCTAGGTGATGCCTGGAATCTTGGACAGACACAAGTGGCAAACATAATGTCTGGCCTAGATGTAGTTAAGTACAATAAAGACCCAATCATACATCTATAATGTGTCTGGTCAACCAGTTCATCTTTACCATCAATAGTGAGTAACTTGGTGGTACTCATGGGTGTACTACATGGTTTACAATCATTAATTTCAAATTTTGTAAGTAGGTTTTTAACATACTTATGTTGGTGAATAAAAGTTCCATTTTGCAATTGCTTGACTTGGAAACCAAGAAAGCATTGGAGTTCACCCATGGCACTCATTTCAAACTCTGCTGTCATGAGTTTTCCAAACTCTTCACACATTTTGTTACATGTGGACCCAATAATGATGTCATCCACATATATTTGAACAATCATTAAATCTTTCCCTTTCCATTTTAAAAATAAGATTTTATCAATTTTATCTCTTGTGAAACCAATAGATAAAAGAAAGGTGGAAAGAGTTTCATACCAGGCCCTTGGTGCTTGTTTCAAGCCATACAAGGATTTGTTAAGCTTGTAGACATGATTAGGATGGAATGTGTCTTCAAAACCAGGTGGTTGACATACATAGACTTCCTCCTGAATTTTGCTATATAGAAATGCACATTTGATGTCCATCTGAAACACCTTGATAGGCTAAGAAGAGTCTGATGGCTTCTAACCTAGCTACAGAAGCAAAGGTTTCATCATAATCTATTCCTTCTTCTTGTCTAAAGCCTTGAACCACAAGGCTGGCCTTATTCTTGACAACTATACCCCTTTCATCTGTTTTGTTCTTAAAGACCCACTTTGTGCCAGTTGGACATACATCCTTTGGCATTGGTACAAGTTCCCACACTTGTTGTCTTTTGAACTGAAGGAGCTCTTCTTGCATGGCTTCTACCCAACTGTTGTCTTTCAGTGCCTTTTGGTACTTGACAGGTTGTGTCAGGGATAGAAAGCCTGCAAAAAGATAGATGTTTGAGGATTGACTTCTTATGAGCACCCTTTCATTGATGTTGCCAATGATTTGGTCTGGTGAATGAGTTCTAAGGTAGATTAAATCTCCCTTGTATGGTACTATGGCATTTTGAGGTGAGGGACAAAGGTTTGTAGCATCTGTTGTTGTAACATCTGTTTGCACTTCTGTAGTGCCAACATATGTTTGAAATGGAAGTGGGGGAATAGGCCCAAGTGGTGTAAAGGTGGACTAACTTTTGTCAAATGAGGGTGGACTTTGTCAACAAATGATTGAACAGTGGTTGAGTTGGATGAAGCATTGGTTTGAGGGTAAGACTGATAGTTGTAACAGAGTTTTTAACATCTGTTTGCCCTGATGAAGAGTAGACTTTGCTGTGAGACTGTGGATTCACAATGTCAAATCTGTAGTCTTGTTGTGGAGATTGTGGTGTACCTGCACTGTTAGTCTTAGCAGTGATATCTTCAAATTTGATTTTATCTAAGTCAAACAATTCAGCAGGATTTGCTGGGATTTTTCATGATGAAAGTTCATTGAGATTTACATTCAAAGTGTAGATGCACGTTTTGCGACTAATGATTTGGATTGTGTCATTAACATATGTTAGTTTGTTTGAAGAAGGACGAAGGTGATTACTAAAAGGGCGAATGTGAATACAGATTGGCGAAGGTAGATATAAAGTGGACGAAGGTAGGAAGCTGACTGAAGGAAGACTCATTCGTACCTGGTAACAGGGCGAATGTGGACAAAGTCCACATTCGCACCTTGCAAATGGGCGAACGTGCAGACACTATATATAGTTTTGGCTCATTTTGTAAGTTAGAATAGTTATTGATAGTGTGTGTGTCGAGGTCAGGTTTCTCTCTAGATTAAGATTGTGTGAAAGTGATTTAGATTAACTTGTAAGGTCATTGTATTGAATATTTTGAACAAGTAATCTATAAAATGGTGATTGAAAAGGTATTTTACGTGTTGTGATTTGGGTATTATCATTTTGTACAGTTCTAGGGTTTCCGCACCTGGAATTGTGACTTGTATGATCATATAATCCTGTTTTAGGTAAAATTCTTCATCTACAAAGTGGTATCAGAGCGATAGATCTCATACAACAACAAAATTGATAATATCAGAGCTGATTTGGACCTAATTTTGATCAAATTTTCTCTGTTTTTCAATGAAAATGGTTTTTGATACAATTTGAAGGTTTTTGATTTGAATTCGTGGATAAAATCAAGTTTTCCAAGAATTAAAGTTGTTCCAAATCAATTCCGAATCATAACCTGATAAAGATCATCAAAATCCACAAACTTTTGAAAATCTCAGATCAAAATAACGGTTTTTCAAAGTGTAACCGTTTTTCAAACATGAATGGGTCGAATCTAGAGAGATGTGCGAACCTGGACCTTTTAGGGCAAACCTGAGGTTTTTCTGGGCAAAAATAGCTTATTTCAGGTCGAACCTAGGTGTGTTGTGTTGTTATTTCCACATTCGGGTATAAAGTTCCACATTCGGTCGATCGCGGGTGCGAAAGTGGGAAGATTGTGGACGAAAGTGGAAAGGATTATTGATTTTTGACATTCTGGTTAGATTTCTACATTCGGGTGTACTGTTTGGGCGAAAGTAGACTCTTACAGGGCGAAAGTGGAAGGGTTTTTAGGAAATTTTCTAAGTTTGGTGAATTTCTAAGTTTGTGAGCATCATGTGGAATTTTCCAACTACACCGAGACCAGGAACGACACAACAACAACAGAAAGTGACTATGGACCCATGGACAGTGGCAGCTCATAAATCGAGCACTCAGTCTTCGCAACCGATTAACTACTTAGCGATGACTAGTTCGATGCCTCAGAGCGTTGCATCTTCGTCACAACAACCTGCGACAGATTATTGGGGAGTAGCAGCGGCGGTGGTAAATACTCAAACTACTAATGCTATTTCTACACTAATAAATGACTTATCTTCAGGTAGCGGGAATCGGCCACCCAAGCTAATGGAGATGCAGGAGTATAACCAGTGGCAAAAATAATTCAAGATTCATCTTGAAGGCATGGGGTTGGAAGGTACAGAGGCTTGGCAGATGATAGCTAAAGGATATGTTGCACCAGTTTTGGAGAACACCGGTAAACTTGTTCCTTTGGAGAGTTTGACTGATGATGAAAAGAAGAAATTTGCTGTGGAAAAGAAGGCATATTCTCAGTTAACTCAGGCGATCACAAACGATTTGCTACATCAGTTTGGGTCGTGCACTACTTCTAAGCGGATGTGCTAAAGAATCGTCATGAAGGTAACGAAAAGACGAGAAGGTTGAGTTGAGAAAAGAATTTGAGAACTTTAGTTATGTCGGGAATGAGACATTGAAAGAGTTGACTCCTAGATATTGTCATTTACTAACTGAATTGTCTAGTTATGAAATACAGATTCCTATAACAGATCTGGTGGACAAGTTTGCCGATGCATTACCACCGTACTGGGATCAACATGTTGAGGTACTCAAAGAGAAGGATGCTTACAAGTATTGGACTATCAACTAGTTCATTCAGAAGCTGGAGAATAAAGAACTCGAGGAGAAGAGGAAACCTAAGAGATCTCAGATTCCTCAGAACCCAGAGTTATATCATGGTGGTACTTCAGCTACTGTGGGAAACTCGAGTGTTGGTGGAACAGTGGCACCACATATAGCATGTATTTCAAGTGTTATGGAACCACCGAAACAACCAATCAACTACCTAGCACAAACTTCATCCTATTCAAAACCATCATATACACCACCACCACAACAATACACAAATTCTTTCATTTCACCATTTTCTCCAATGCAGCAAGCTGCATTCTATTCTGCTAATCAACCACAACAACAACCTCAACAACAACAATACCTAAATCAAGTGAACCAAACCAATCAGCAACCGGTGGTATTGGAGACATCCAATATGAGTAATGTGACTGTGGAGGTTGCTCAGCAACATATTGCGCTAGTCTTAGCAATGGTTGCTTCGTATAACGGTTTAGTTGCAAGTCAAATTGGGAATAACAACTTGACCAATGAAGATTATGCACAAATCGACAAAGAGGAGATGGAGCTAATAGACATTCAGTGGGCTTTTGCGAGCATTATGAGACGGGCAACCGAGTTCATAGAAAAGACCAGGAGGACTGATTTAGGTACTTCTCCGAACACAACTTATGGTTTTAACAAGGAGAAAGTTACATGCTTTAACTGTGGAGATAAAGGACACTTCAAAAGAGAATGCACTCAGCCACCTAAGCAAGGTAACATAAAACCATTTAACTCAAACTACCAAAACCGTCAACAACAGAACCAAAACCATGTTTCTTTCCAAAACAACAACTATCAAAACCAAAACAATTAACAAAACCGACAAAACACCTCTAACAACAATCAAAACAGACAACCAAACACAACCAACCAGAACCAAACTCAATCACCAAATAACCCAAACAGAACAGTTATACCCATCACTACACCAAATGAACAGACACAGAATACCAATCAGAATCAAGCTTTGGTGATCCAGAATGATGAAAGGTTTGACTGGCCTGGGATGCAAATTGGTGTTGAGGAGATAACTACTGATGGGAATATTGCTTGTGTTGCCCGACAGGTCGATATCGAGGATTCGGTGATAGTTGGTCAAGATGAAGAAACTGAGAGTGAAGTTGATGTGTTGGTGGAAGAGATGAATGTGGAGACTGAGACTGTTGAAGTTCAGGCTGAGGAAGCAAGTTCAGGAGTGGTGATTGACACAGCTTCAGATGTTCCTGAGGAGTGTGAGTCAGTTTATTCTGATTCAGAAAGCGAATCAGACTCAGAGGCCAGTGTTACTTCTTTGGATGATGAAATTGATCAGTTGCTGGCAGAAGCAGATTTTCTGAAGACGAGGAAGTCGTGCATTGTGGATGACGCCTTCACCAGAATCGATTATTCAAAGTTTTTCGCTGGGAAGGAAGCTCATTTTGCACTAATGGCCATGACAGATCCTCCAAAACAGGTAAGTTCTGAATCTAGCACTGATGTTACAAGTGATAAGTACTGTGGAACTTGTGACAGATTGACAGACGAAAACAAAGAACTTCGCATTCAACGCGATAGTGCTATAATTAACTGTCAATCTACTCGCAAAGAAGTGATTTCTTTTAACAAAGTACTTGATGGGTACAAAAAGGACATTTCCGACCTAAAGAAAACTCTTTCATTAAAACAATTAGCAATTAACAACTATATTAATGAACTTGAGAACACTAAGTTGGAAATGGCCACCATCAAGTGTTTTGCTGAAAAGGTCAACAAGAAATTAGAAAGTTACAAGCATATTGCTTATGTCGTTGATCACATCATTGATGATCAAACCACAAGTTATAATTTTGTGCCATCTCCGGTGCTTTTTGAAAATCACAATTGTCATCAAGTGACACCGGAGAGCTCAGTAAAATCAGACTCGGCATCGGAAAATGAATCCAATACTTCTAGTGTTGGTGATCCTAATTCCGATGTGAGACCGATTTTAGGTTTGAATAATGAGGGAGTAACTGTGGAAAATGATGATTCAGACTCTGAGAGTGACAAAAGTGATAATGTGTGTGATATTCAAAAAGAAAATCACATCATTACAAATGAACCAGTATCACCGTCTCAGCATGTTCATCCGATGGCTAACGCACATCGTGATAAGAAGTTTGAAAAGAAAGAGATTAAAAAGGAAACGAGTGACAAACCAGTCAAGGTATTTTATCGGATGGAAGGATCCGATAAGATCATCTCTGACGAGGAATATCCAATTAAGTTTGCTAACTATTCCAAAATTGATAAAATTTGGCAAGAAAGCACAATATGGTTTCCAAAACATGAGAGAACAAATGAAATTCCACCGGAAATTCTAAAGAAACTGTATTTGGATGTTCCAAAAGAACCAAAGGTTCATGTCACCCAATTCATTAAACCGAAAAACAAAGCAAATGGTTTTCATGAGCCAGCCTACTCGAAGGGTCCACTTCCTGAGAGTTTAAGGCGCAGACAGTATGATGATCAATATCCTGTCAGAACATATGCTCAGCCGAATGCTCCAAATGTTTTTGAAGAATACCGTGCATGCTTTAAGTGCGGGGAGAGAGGGCATTTACTTGCTCACTGCTCGTACGTAAGGCACAAAAGGCACGAAGTTGAAGTTAGGCAATCCATGAGGAAACCGGTTGACAATTATTACTATCCACAAAGGCGTTTTGTTCCTCAACCACAACAATTTTATAACTGAAACAACTTTTATCAAAAGAGGAATGATCGTCCATTTCAGTATGATCGTCATAACCAGATAGCCATGGAGAAACCGTGGAGAAAACCAATGGTGAACACGACAAATGATAGACATAGGGTTCCACAAAAACCTGCTGTCAAGTCAAATGTTGGACCTAAATCTGTTAAATCAGAAAGGGTACCCAAGAAGGTTTCATTTGTGAACGATGTTAAGAAAACGACTGAGATCCCAAAATCTCAGATTCGTATTTTGAAACGTTCGGAACAATCTTGGACACCAAAGGGTACTCCAGGAGCCTCAACTTCAAAATTTCATGAAAAGATTGAAAAAGTTTTGAATGATCCTAAAAAGATTGATCCAAAACAAAATGTTGAAGTAAATGATTCTTTGAACAATGATATTCAAAGACCCAGGACCACTCAGGCTTGGGTCCCCCGAAAGAACTAACTGTTTTACTTGATGTGTGCAGGGAGCTTCAGCTGGCCCTATTAGCAGTCTCTGGATTGTTGATAGTGGAGCTTCAGGCCACATGACCGGGGATTTAGCTTTGTTGTTTGATGGGAAGAATATAAATGGTGGGTACGTTGCATTTGCCGGAAACAAAGAAGGATGTATCACGATGGAAGGAACCGTGAGTAATGGTATTGTGAGTTTTGAGAGGATATCGTATGTGAAGCAGATAGATTATAATCTGTCGAGTGTCAGTCAAATATGTGACAAACAATTTACTGTTTATTTTGATGAAAAATCTTGCTATATTCTCAAACCGGGCTTCGAAATTCCAAAAGAGTGGGTTATGTTGAAGGCACCTCGCGTCAACAATCTCTATATTCTTGATATGTCCAAGGCGATGACATCCCAGCGGCAAGTGACATGTTTTCTATCCAAAGCGACCGAGAAGGAATCGATAATGTGGCATAGAAGAATGGGACATATTCATTTGAGGAAAATGAATCATTTAGTGAAGAATGGACTTGTCGATGGCGTGAATGTTAAACACTTCCATTTGAATGACAAGTGTGTGAATTGTCAGAAAGGAAAGCAACACAGACAGTCCCACAAAGTGAAGAAAGTTAACTCTGTTGAGATGCCGCTTGAGCGATTGCACATGGACTTATTCGGACCTGTCAAGCGCAAAAGTCATCTTGGGGAGCTTTATTGTTTAGTTGTCACTGACGACTATTCAGGATTTTCATGGGTGATGTGTTTGCAGCATAAAAGTGACACCTTTAATAACCTGAAAGTTCTGTTCACTCGATTGGAAAACATTTACAGTCTCAAGATCAAGAGAATTCGGAGTGATAATGGGACGGAGTTCAAAAATGCCAAGATGGACGAACTTTGTGAAAGCAAAGGAATTCATCATGAATACTCGGCTCCGTATACCCCTCAACAGAACGGTGTTGCTGAACGTAAAAACAGGACTCTAATTGAAGCGGCGAGAACAATGCTAGCACACTCGAATCTTCCAGTAATGTTCTGGAACGAGGCGATTTATGCGGCAAACTATACACTTAATTGGGTTTTAACGGTGAAGAAGTTTGGTAAAACTTCTTATGAGCTGTTACACCGAAGAAAGCCGAACTTGGAGTATCTAGAACCTTTTGTGGCACCATGCACGATGTTGAATCCAAGCGAGAAGTTTAGTCCGAAAGCTGAAGAGGGATACGTTGTTGGATATGCAACCCCGCTCAAATGGGTATACAACAAAAGAACTCGTCAGGTGGAGGATTGGTCTAACGTAGAAGTTCAACGATATACTCAGAATGTGCAAGGGATTGGTCCTGATTGGATGTTTGATTACAAAGATTTCTTTGAATCATTCAATCTAGATAACTTGGTTAAAGAGGCTGTTGTTTGATTACTTTACGAGTGTGAAAACGCGGCGACTTCACCGTTGGTGCGTCCGATCACTGTAACTCCTCCAACAGCTTCTAATGATACCAATGTTCCTGTACCGGAGGAAGAAGTGTTTCAAGAGGCTTCCACAACTTTAGATACTTCAGAATCGGAAGATGATGGAGAATGTGAAGAAGTTATTCTTGAAAATGCTACAGAGGCACCGCCAGTGAACCCAAATCCAGATGTTGCTTCATCGTCTAACACGGGTCATGATCTGGATGCAGTAGAGAACTTGACTATTCAGACGGGAGTTACTGTACGTGAACATCCGGAATCTCCGATTCATCGTATTCACCCGCTGGAGCAAGTTATCGGTGACCCTGGAAGTAGTGTAATGATGAGAGGACAGCTAAGAAGTGTCAATTCACCAGAAAGTTTTGGTGCTTTAGCTTTATATGCAAAAATACAAAAATCTGGTTGTCAGAATGATTGGTGCTTTAGCGTTCAACGAAGAGAAAACTTGAGCCTGAGATGACGAAAAATCAAAAGAAGCAGCTGAGACTCAAGTTAATGAACAAGGCGATGGATGAAGCTAGAAGGCAATCCAATCAATAGTCGAGGGGGAGTTTGTAGATGCACGTTTTGCGACTAATGATTTGGATTGTGTCATTAACATATGTTAGTTTGTTTGAAGAAGGGCGAAGGTGATTACTGGAAGGGCGAATGTGAATACAGATGGGCGAAGGTAGATATAAAGTGGACGAAGGTAGGAAGCTGACTGAAGGAAGACTCATTCGTACCTGGTAACAGGGCGAATGTGGACAAAGTCCACATTCGCACCTTGCAAATGGGCGAACGTGCAGACACTATAGTTTTGGCTCATTTTGTAAGTTAGAATAGTCATTGATAGTGTGTGTGTCGAGGTCAGGTTTCTCTCTAGATTAAGATTGTGTGAAAGTGATTTAGATTAACTTGTAAGGTCATTGTATTGAATATTTTGAACAAGTAATCTATAAAATGGTGATTGAAAAGGTATTTTACGTGTTGTGATTTGCGTATTATCATTTTGTTCAGTTCTAGGGTTTCCGCACCTGGAATTGTGACTTGTATGATCATATAATCCTGTTTTAGGTAAAATTCTTCATCTACACAAAGTTTCTTCTTTTTTCCTAGTCCTTGTGTTAAACACTTTATAGGCCTTGGCAGTTGAAGAATATCCCAGAAAATAACCAAAATCTACTTTGGCTGCAGACTTTGAAATGAAATCTTAGAGATTTAAAATGAAACATGGGCAGCCAAAGATTTTGAAAAATGAGATCGGTGGTTTGATTTTGAACAAAATTTTATAAGCAGTCTTTTGGTGTCTAGGGTTGATTAAAATTCTGTTTCGAACATAACAAGCAATGTTTACAGCTTCTTCCCAAATGGACAGAGGTAAACCAAAATCTGCTAGCATAGTTCTTGCAGCCTTAATGAGGGTTCTATTTTTTCCTTTCAACCACTCCATTTTGTTCTGGTGTTCTTTGAATGTTGTACTGCCTCGCAATTCCTTTGGACACATAGAAGTCATCCAACTCCTTATTTTTAAACTCTGTTCCATTGTCACTTCTAAATACTTTTACTGGCCAGTCATGTTGCTTTTCAACTTTGGTGACAAAGTCCTTCAAGATACTTGCAGTCTCATCCTTTGAGTGTTAAAAGTAAATCTATGTAAACCTAGAAAAATCATCAACTATAACAAGAAAAAAATCTCTTTTTCCTTAGACTCATGATTTTAACTTGGCCAAATAAGTCCATGTGCAACAACTGAAGACATTGACTGGTTTTGGACTCATCAATGGATTTGTAAAAGCTTTTATGTTGTTTGACTTTTAAAAAGGAAACACAATGCTCATCACATTTAAATTCTTTTGGTGAAAGACCTCTTACAAGGCTTTGTTTGGAGAGTTAGTTGATAGTTTGAAGGTTGGTGTGACCCAATCTCCTATGCCACAATTCTGTCTCTTTGGTTGAGGCAGCAGAAAATAGACAGACATTTGTCATTGGGTTATCCTTCAACATATCAACTACATACACATTGCCATTCCTATGAGCAACAAGTTATGCTTTGCTCTCAGCAATGATGGTGTTAATCTTTTCAACCACTTCTGGTCCAATGATCTTACAAGTTTCTTAGTGAAGAATGACCCATAACCTTTGTCACTCATTTGTGAAACACTAACAAGATTAAATTTAAGATTATCAATCAGATTAACATTTTCAAACTTGAGTCTCCCAGCCTGAACAGTCCCTGAACCCAACACCTTACCTTTAGAATCATTACCTAAAGATATATCACCCCCTCCATGAGCAAGAAAGTCCAGAAGAAGGGCTCTACATCTTGCCATGTGCCTGGAGCCTCCACTATCTACATACCATAAACTATCTAAGCAAGCAAAAGCTCCCTTAGTAGTAGCCATCAATGCACAATCACACTTTACTCACAATCATTTTCACCCCATGGGTCTGAGAGATTCACAGCCTCAGCTTCAGACTCTTCAACTGAAACAACTGTGTCAACTATATCATTAGTCACATTTTCAGACCTAAAAACCACTTCCTCAGATTCAACTTCCTCAACAATTGTCTCTAATGCCAAGAAGTAAAAATTTCCTGGTTCATTTTCAGATTTGGCAACTAGAGCAATGTTGTCATCTGTTAACTCATCTGGTAAGCTTCTCCAATTAACAAAGCCTTGTGTGAAAAAGCTCTGTTGACTGGTCTCTACAGGGGTAGAGGGTGCAGTAGCAGCTATTGGCATTTGAGCCTGAGCAACAGGGGTTTGGACATAATGAATCTGGGGAACAGTGGTTTGGACATAATGCACAGGAACAGTGGATGAGGACTGTGCAAAGTGAGCAGTGTTTTGCACATTTGGTTCAGGGGTATTTTGGGAAAACTGATAAGTGTTTGTCTGAGGCCTTTGGTTTGGATAGGTAATTATAGGTGTTCCATTTTGACTCCTACATTCCCTAGCAAAATAACCCTTTCTATGAAATTTGTAACACTTAATCTTTGATTTATCCAACCCCACTCTTGACCCACCATGTAAACCTGGATATCTTCTGCCAGTTTTCTTATAAAAATTGTTAGTTCTAATACTGAGCAAAGTCAGTTGATGCAAAATGTCCATTTCTTCTAAGTCCACAGGGTCAAAATACTGAAGGTCATTATACTCAAAGGATGTGTTGTCAGATGCCTGGATATCACCACTTGCTACAAAGGCATAGTTGGGTGAATAAGAATCAGTGTTAAAACCAGTAGTTACGTCAATATAATGATCATAACCCAGATCCATACTACTACCAGGCACCTTATCCTGACCCAAAAGTGTTGTATTCCCAAACACATAATCATCAGACACTTTTCCAGAATCCTGAAGCTTCTTTTTCTAGTTAAGCTCTCTCTCATAGGTCAAAATCTTACCATGAAGTTGGGTCAGAGATAAGTCCTTAAATTCAATTGAGTTTGTCATAACAATTGCTATAGTGTCCCATATTTCTGGTGGTGATCTAAGAAACCTGTGATTCAATGTTGATTTTGGATAAGTTAGACCCACCAGTTTTAGTTCACTAATTAAACAATTAATGTCACACCCCGCAAAGGCGGAAACGCGAGGTGCGACTTCGAAAGATTTCCAAGCACAAATGGTCACACGGGCATTAATTAAAACAAAGTAGGAACTTTCATTAAACAACCAAATCCGTTCAACATTAGTTAATTGTTTAATTCTAAAACCATTATATGTAAATGTCTAAAGTTATTACGAGAACACAACGGTCCAAAAGAAGGTATCCCACAAATGCTCGCACGCGACCCCTGCAAGTTCCATTGTCCATGCTAATTTCCTTAAAAATATGCATGTAAAATACATAGGTCAACACAAGGTTGGTGAGTTCACGGGTTTTCTCTATGGTGGACATGTAATCCAAAACCGACTAAATCATTGCCTAGCTAGGTCAATAATCCATATGTGTCTGACATGAGCCCATTACCAAACCTCAACATGTTGTGCCTCGCCCATTGTACACTAAAAACAATGAAATAATAAGAAATACACGCACTCTTTTGATATCTGTCATCCGGTCAGAGCGACTGCCAAGAGTGGGGGTGTCAACCCAATAGATCTATCCCGATGTTTCATGGCTAAGTCCATAGCTAATGGTTATGGTATGATTTATGACACGAGGGCTTAATGGATCCTGAACCTTGATGTCTCATGTTCACATAATATTCATGTTATTTAATTGAAAACTGTACGCATGTTTCCCCCCGGAAAAATGTAAAAACTGTAAAAAAAAAGAGGCCGTGAATACTCACTTGGTGTCTGAATGCTAAACTGAACTGAATCTGGCACTGTGTGTCTGTCCTAGGGATGCCCTAAGTTCATATAAAGGCACTTAGGTCTATGTTTACTTCTAGTTACCATGCAACTGTTCACCCGACTGTAACACCTATGGACTAGGGGCTTCTGTACCACTATCCATGTGTGTCACACACTGTATGTGTCAGAAAATGTCCGTTTAGTTGTTTAGGTGATCATGTTTAGTCTGTTTTTGGTAAAACATGTACTTTGTCTTACTAACTGTTACCAAGTGTCATATTTGTCACATTTACGTAGGCCTAGGGTGGCATATGGACACATTTTTGAATAACCTTGTATGTAAACAACTTGTCTAGGTGTTTTGCCATGGTTTACACTCGCATATCAAATGTTTACAATAAAACTCTTGTGTTTAACTTGTAAACACATGTTTTTGTAGTTTCTAACACAGGTTCTTAAAATAAAGCTTAGCATAGGTTACAAAACTAAACAAAGTTAAGGGTTTTGGGCCGGTCTTTGCCCCATACCCTCACGCAAACATGAATCCGTATGTGTGGGTGTATTCGTGTGTCCATGTACGTGTCTCAAAGTGTATCAATCGCATATATGTATGAGTATGTTTACATAAGCTAAACATTGGACTTTTACTATGATATATAAGTGTTTTAGTTAATAAAACATGAGAAAACTCATAGTTATGGGACGTGTACAAGTGTGTGTCTCGAGTGAGCTTGTAATGGTCGTGCATTGTGTATAAACAAGACTAAAGGTTTGGGTGTTATACCTCACGTGTATAGCTGATAGAAATAAGAAAATAATAAGCTAGCTCCTCACAAGAAAACTCCTAGATGCTAGTCGTGTACTTGGATCCCTTGCTTGATGATGATAACCGATCGAACATGACCCGTTGGGGGTGTTTGGGTCTTGGCCGAAGGTTAACAAGGAAGGAAGGAGGGGTTTCAAGTGTTAGTGAGTTCTTGAGAGGATGTGGTGTGAATGACTTGTGATCTTACGCCCTATATATAACCGGAATTGTAAGGGGAAGAGCTTGTTCCATTGGTTCACAATTAAGGTAAGTAAACCCTTTGTTTTCCTAAGGTGCATTATCCTAGAGACCTTGTAAGAGTAAAGCTTTGAGTTGGGTTTTTGGCTTGTCATGTAGGGTGGTGCATGGGCCAAAATTTATGGGGAAAGAGCAAGGTGTTTTGGGCAAGCTTGACAATGTGGGAAGGGCCAAATGTTTTATGTTTTGCCACATTAGTATAAAGAGTTTACTAGTGTTTTGTGTGCACACTCTCTTGGATCTCTAGGAGCCGAAAATAATAGGACAAAGTGAGTTTTTGGGGTAAGTCAACTATGGTCTTGAGGTCGATGTTAATCTTGTTGTTTCCATGTTAGTGTAAAGCATAGGAATATGGTGTGTTTAGGATAAGAATGAAGAGTGTGTAGTGAGTGTATATGTGTCGTGTGTGTATATATATACGCGTGTGGTGTGTGTGTGTGTGTAGGCCGTATGTATTTATATATGAATGGATATGGAGAGTTGTTCATTCCCATTGTATTCTCATGTGTGTAAATTGAATTCCACATGTTTTAGATGGTTTTAGAAAGTCAACTTGTGTAAGAATAAGTTATTGTGTGTCCCTCATTCTACTTTGGGATTTCCATAGGAAATTGTAATGTAAAGCATGGAAACTTGGATGTAGTGTTTGTGTGTGGCCGTGAATATACGTACATATGTATAAAATTTAGTTCTTGTTACATGTTAACTTGTCTATGGTTGTACATATGGATTTGTATTAAAATTAATACCCTTGTACACAAGTTAATTTGAGTTTAATTGTCTTTGCTGGACAATGCATACGGATAGTTCATGTAGATGAACATTGTTTGATTTTTTCCTTGTCGGGGTAAGAAGTGGAAATTCTTATTCAATTGCATGGGTTTCCTATAGTTTAGCATGACATATTTAACTAGCTGAGGCCTTATACTAGCTAGTGTGTCAACTGTTAGACTGCAATACCTCAGGATTCACTCGTTGGAACCCTGTATGATCCAACTATGATAATAATAGATGACATGGGATGTTATGCACAATGTATTCATGTAACTAAGTGTAAGGATATGACCTGTGATTTCGACGCTCCCTGTATGATCCAACTATGATAATAATAGATGCTGGTCATCTAAACTGGTGGTCTCCTGGAAGAGATGTGGGTACTTGCGTTTCATCTGATCCTCACGCTCCCATGTGAACTCGGGTCCACGTTTGGGATTCAACGTACATTAACCAATTTGACCTGACTGCGGCGGAGTTTCTGAACCTTCCAATCGGTTATCTCCAATGGCTTTTCTATGAAATAGAGTTGTTTGTCGATGTGGATTTCCTCTGGAGGGATAACCAATGACTCATCGGCAAGACACTTCTTGAGATTCGAAACATGAAACGTGTCGTGAACGCCACTGAGTTCCTGTGGTAACTTGAGTTTGTATGCAACTGGTCCAATTCGTGCAAGGATCTCGAATGGACCTATGTATCTGGGATTAAGCTTCCCACGTTTTCCAAACCTGCGAACTCCTTTCCATGGAAATACTTTGAGCAAAACTCTGTCACCTACCTGAAACTTTAAGGGTTTACGCCTCTGATCCGCATAACTCTTCTGTCTGTCTCTGGCGGCTTTCAATCTATCCCTAATCTGAAAAACCTTGTCAGTTGTCTCCTGAATGAGTTCAGAACATGTCAGGTGCTTGTCTCCTACCTCATCCCAACACACGGGCGATCGACACTTGCGTCTATACAATGCCTCGAAAGGAGCAGCTTTGATACTAGTATGGTAACTGTTATTGTAGGAAAATTTGATCAACGGTAGATGTGTATCCCAATTTTCCCCAAAATCAATTACACACGCTTTAAGAATGTACTCTAGTGTCTGGATGGTTCTCTCGCTTTGCCCATCTGTCCGTGGATGGCAAGCGGTGCTTAAGTCTAACCTGGAACCAAGAGCTTCCTGCAACGTCTGCCAAAACCTCGAAGTGAAGCGGCTATCTCGATCAGAGATTATGGAAGTAGGCACGCCATGCCTTGACACAATATCTTTGATATATAGCCTGGATAATTTCTCTGTTTTGTCTGTTTCCTTGATCAGCAGGAAATGCGCAGACTTTGTTAAACGGTCGACAATTACCCAAATCATATCATGACCACGAGATGTCCTTGGCAACTTAGTGACGAAATCCATAGAGATTTGCTCCCATTTCCAAACTGGAATCTCTGGCTGGTGAAGCATATCTGACGGCTTCTGGAACTCTGCCTTGACCTTTGAACACGTTAAGCAACGTCTAACGTAGGTCGCAATACAACCCTTGATGTTAGGCCACCAATAGAATTGCGTGAGGTCCTTATACATCTTATCTCCACCAGGGTGAGTTGAGTACTTGGACTTATGCGCTTCATCTAGGACCAAATCACGCAAACCTCCATACAATGGAACCCATATTCTATTCGAAAAAATATTTTGTTCCATCAGGTTTCGTCTCTAACTGATAAACCTGATTGTACAGAGCTTCTTGCCCGATGTTACTATCCTTAAGAGCCTCTTGCTAAGCCTGACGAATGCGAGCAATGAGATCGTTATGAATGGTCATGCCTAACGCACGAACACGCAATGTCTTGGCACGTTCCTTTTGGCTTAATGCATCTGCTACAACATTTGCCTTCCCTGGATGGTATTTAATCTCACAATCATAGTCATTGAGTAGCTCAACCCATCATCTCTGACGCATGTTCAGATCCTTCTGGTCAAAGATATGCTATAAGCTCTTATGGTCAGTAAAGACTGTGCACTTAGTCTCATAGAGGTAATGTCTCCAAATCTTGAGCGCGAACACTACTGCACCCAATTCTAGATCATGGGTTGTGTAGTTCCATTCGTGCACTTTGAGTTGGCGAGAGGCATAGGCTATAACCTTGTTCCTCTGCATTAAGACAAAACCGAGACCTTGGTGAGATGCATCGCAGTAAACTACGAAGTCCTCTGTTCCCTCTGGATAACATCCCGCCAAGGCGGAAACACGGGAATGCGACCATCGAAAGGTTTTCAAGCACAAGGTTCAAGAAACACACATATTATTAAAATAGCACCATCAAAAGATGGATAATGTCGTACATTTGTTCAAATAACATTGTTTTTAAGATGAGATAGTGACTGAATTCATGAAAATAGTACTTAAACATCATGAGACTGACAAAACCCATGCTTTCGAGGTACCACCAAGTGTTTGCTCAAACCCCTCTCCCAAATCTCCATGGCTCGTCATCTAGTTACCTGAAAAACATGCACAAAGATTTGTCAACAATAATGTCGGTGAATTCACAGGTTTAAATGTACTAAGTAAAACACCTGTGTAATTCGTGTATGACCAATCATAATCTAGCTAAGCAAATGATCATTATGCGAACCATGAGTCCCGTAACCAAACCTCTTGACTGTTGTGCCTCGTTCATTGTACACCAAAGACAATATATATGTATAGTAGAATACTATCACTCTTTTGTATGTGACCGGTTAGAGCGACTAACCAAGAGTGGGGGTATCAACCCAATAGATCTATTAAAGTGTTCCGTGGCTTTTGATAGCTAATGGTTACAGTAGACGTAATACGAGGACTAGTGAGCTCATGAACCAATTTGTCTCACGTTCCACATGGCAGTCATGATAGAATTATCACCCAATATGTAGCTTGAACTAGAATAATTGCATGTTTATCCCCCGAAAATGTAAAAATAGTAAAACGGGGCCGTGAAACTCACTTGATAGAGATGTACGTGGTTTAGTGAAGTGGAATTACGTAGATATTACCGTCCTGATAGTAATTGCCCTATGATTTATTAGAAAGCATGGTAAATCACAGGTTCTGGTTGTTTATCATACAATTTGTCTACCCGACACTTGTGGACTTGGTTATTGAGTTATGTGAACCTTGGTTTTGTATTTGTGATAAAGATAGTTATCTTAACAGGTGTTTAGGATATTATTTCACCCAAGTTGAGGTTAACACATGTTCTAGCTTCGTTAACACATGTTAGTTGGTGGTAGACGATTATAAAACTTCACATAGGTTCTCAAGCCGATTATAATATGGACTAAACTTGTATGTTTTGGGCTTAATAGGGCCTTGTGAAGTATCATTTGTGAGTTTTTGTGAGAAAACGGGTTTGATCAACACCACATTAGTCTTTAATCTTAAACTTGAATCAAGTATGCTTTCATTACAAAAATCGATTCCATACATGGTGATCTATGTGATTTTTATGATATAAAAGCATGGCTTCGGCTTCCCAAAGATATAACAAGGGCCGATTGATGTGGTGTTAAGATAATGTGTTCACTAGTGAGTAAAAGTAAACAAAATCTATGACAATGTGTGTGTTCATGTGTTTAAACCAAACTAGAGCCGATCAAACTGGGGAAGAATGGACTAGATTATTATTTATGGGTATGGAAATCTTACCAAGAAGTGATTGAGGGTTGGATAGTCTCCTAGACTCCTCCAAGATCTTGCAAAGCTTTGGCTCCAAGAGTATAATACCCGAAATTTTTTGAGAGTGAAAGAAAGATGTTGGTGTGGCAAATAATGAATGATCTTGACCTCCTTTTATAGTGAATTGGGTAGGAAGTGGACAAGAACAAAGATGGGAGTGAATCCTCTAGCTAGAAATCGATCAAGCATAGGGTAATCAAAAGAATGTTAATGTTTACAACACAATGAACTCCCTTGTCCCTTTCCTTGGTTTCGGCCGATTGTGGTTAGTCTCAAAGGGGTATGTCTTCTATCTTGGGAATGGGGCAATCATTCTTGTCCTACTTTCACTTCCATGTAAACATTTGTCATGAATTCTCCTTGTGCTTAGCCGTAGGCTTGTAAGAGGCTTTAAGTGGAAATGGTTTGACTAATAGAGTGGGTTATGGAAGGTTTGTTTTATTACTAGATTGGTGAAACTTGCCAACTAGTCATGAGCTTCCTCATGCTTCCAATCCGATCAGGTATAAGACAAGGGGATGGTGACAAAGTATCTTGATGATGGTGATGTTTGGAAGCTTCTTATCTCTTGTCTTTGTCATCCATATGGCCGCTAGTTGTCAAGAAGCATGAAGGGAAAGGGTAGTTATGTTGGGTGGTGCAAATTCTTGTGTTCCCTTCCATTTATGTGTAAGTTTTAACACTTGTGTGATGGTGACTTAAGATGATCTTGGCTTGTCTTCACTCGGCCGATTATAATAGATAGGATTAGGTTATTTATGGCAAAAGATCAAGGGATAACAAGGAGTGTATGAGTATCTTAGCCCTTAATTGGTGCAACTCAAGTGATGGTGATGGATGATTAGTCTTGGCCAATGATTAACAATGGGTGAAGGATTGGTAAGTGGCTTCTGTCTACTAGTTCATTTTGGTGTAAATGTGTATCAAGACAAAGTTCAACACTTCTCAATGTTTGGATCGGCTAGGGATAGTACAAGAAGGATAAGATAAGCATGGTTATAGGGTGTAGGATGTGTAGTTGTATCCTAGCTTGAAGTAAGTGCAAGTGTCATATCTATTCATACGCATAGTTTTATAGATAGGGTAATGTCATAGTGTCTAGTCCTTGTTAAATTAGGGTTCTAGGTGATTAATGTCTTGGTTTGTGTGGATGTTTACTCGAGTATAGGTAGGTTTCGGCTAACACTAAGTCATTTTATGAGGACATAGTTTAGATAATATCATATGAAAGTGTAGTGTGTGTGTTGAGCGAGTTACTAGCTTGTATTTAGTTATGGTCCACCCATTTGTATAGAGAGGTGGCTTGATGTCGTTTTAATGGAAAGGATGCTCGATGACGACATTAACATGTATTAGTGTCCTTTGTGAGCATACACTATTGTTACCTTGAGTTTTGTACACATATGTTAAAGGGAAGTTACCATATGTTAGAGGGTAAGTAGCCTCATTTGGTGCTTGTTTGGTGATTGTCCAGGCATTGTATGACTAAACAAGTGTCTCAGGCTGAGTTCTTGGATTAATTCTGGCTTCACTAGACTTGGGGGGGGGGGTATAATGCATGAAAAATGTAAAATGATGCACACGTAATAGCAATAAGAGATGCAAAACGTACGGATACAAACCTGCTTTACCGACTGTTGTCACACTCTGGCAGTGAGGGAATCAGTGCACTGCATAACTTGAGCTTCAAGAGCTGAAAAGTTGATTCCTGTGGATCTCCCCATTCGAATTTCTTGTCTTTCTGGATCAAGACTGTCAGGGACTGGGCTATCTTTGACAAATTCTCGATGAATCGTCGATAGTAGCCAGCTAACCCTAGAAATTGTCGAACTTCTGTTGTGGTACTGGGTCTAGGCCAGGCTTTGAACGACCCTACTTTGGCTGGATCAACATGTATAACCTTCTCGTTCACCACGTGATCGAGGAAATGAAGCTCACGAATCCAAAATTCGCACTTGGACAACTTGGCATACAGTTTCTACTCCTTGAGTAGATTCAGAATCACTCTCAAATGTTGCTCATGTTCTTCTCAAGTCCTTGAGTAAATCAGAATGTCGTCAATTAATACCATTACGAACTTGTCGAGGTAAGGCTTGCACACTCTGTTCAACAGATCCATGAACACTGCTGGTGCGTTGGTCAACCCAAATGGTATAACCAAAAACTCGAAATGGCCATACTGCGTCCTGAAAGCAGTCTTAGGTATGTCCCCTTCATGAATACGTAACTGGAGATAGCCTGATCTTAGATCAATTTTCGAGTAGAAACTAGAGCCTTGCAACTGATCAAACAGATCATCTATCCTGGGAAGAGGGTAACGGTTCTTCACCATAAGCTTGTTCAACTCTCTGTAGTCGATGTACATGCAAAACGATCCATCCTTTTTCTTGACAAAAAGAACTGGAGCTCCCGAAGGTGACGAACTTGACCGAATGAATCCATTGTCGAACAACTCTTGCATCTCGGACGGAGCTAAACGGTATGGCGAACGTCCTTCGGGAGCAGCTCCTAGAATGAGACTAATACGGAACTCGACTTGCCTCGGGGGTGGCAATCCTGGAAGATCTTCGGGAAAGACGTCCGGGAAATCTCTCACGACATGGATGTCTTCGATCTTGCTCACCTCTGGTTTCTCTTCACGCACAAGTGCTAAGAAAGCAAAATGACCTTTTCGTAAGCACTTTCGTGCCTTCATGTTAGACACTAATTGCAACGGGGTCTTCCTACGCTCCCCCTGTATGGATAAGACTACTCCACTGGGCAACGGGATTCGAACCACCTTTGCGAAACAGATGACTTCTGCATGGTTCTTCGACAACCAGTCCATGCCAACGACGATGTCGAAACTTCCCAACCTGATTGGTAGAAGATCGATACTAAACTCATGATCTTCTAACTTTAACGGCAGTCCTTCTTGAAATGGTCAGTAGCACCACACTCGAAGCATCCTGGCTTACCGTCAGAGTTCACAGCTGCTTTGGCCCGACACTGCAGTGTGGTATGTCCCATCCGCTTGCACTTCTCGCACTTGATGTTGTCGCACGTCCCCACATGGTGATGCTTGCACTTATTGCAGAGTGGGTGGGGCCCTTTGTATGGCTTGCGAGTCTCAGCAGCGGTGGCAACAAAAGCTTTGACGGTTTCAGGTTTTTTGCTGGGATTACCCTCTACACCTCTTCCTCTCTTAAAGTGAGACCACTTACGCTTGTTTCTAGAGCTTTCACCCTTGTCGGATTCCATTTGGGTCAAGGATCCCATGCGTACTGCATCGTCGGTAAGGCTGTGAGCAAGGGTGACTGCATGCTGGATGGAAGCTGGAGCAGCAGTGGTAACCATGCTACGGATCTTGGGAGAAAGTCCCCAGATGTACCTCTCTACCCATTTATACTCAGGGGTAACCATGTGTGGAACTAGATGAGACAGCTCATGAAATCGGGTGGTATAAGCAGAGATATCCGCCCCGTTCATGGTCAAATTTCAGAACTCGGTCTCCAACTTATGCCGTTCGCTCCATGGGCATACTTGTCCATCAGCATCGACTTCAACTCAGTCCTCGAGAGATTGTAGGAAGCTTTGCGACCCAAGGTCTGCACTTGTAGGTTCCACCATGTCAGCGCCTCGTCCTGGAAGGTACTGTAGATGCGTTTTGTGCGACTAATGCTTCGGATTGTATTCATAAAGTTTTCTTTTGGTAGACGTAAGGGCGAAGGTGGAATGAAGTTGGGGCGAATGTAGAGAAAAAGGGACGAAGGTAGAAATATACTGAAGATTGTTCAAGTTCGAGCTATAAAGTAGGTTGAATGTGGAAAAGTTCCACATTCGTACTCTCGAAGTGGGCGAACGTGCAGAAGTATAAATATGTGATGTTTGTTTTAATTGTTAACTTTAGTCATTGTGTGTCGAATAGGTCTGAGTATAGCTCTCTAGCGTGTGTGTTAGTGAAGTATTGATCAGATTAACTTGTAAACGTTATTATCATCATATTTTGAGAAGTTATCTATGAAAATGAGATTTGAAAAGCTTAATTCGTGTGTTTGATTGATTGATTATCATTTGTTCTGTTCTAGGGTTTCCGCACCTGGAATAGTGACTTGTATGATCAGATTTACTGTTTTTAGGTAAAACGATTCATTTACAAAGTGGTATCAGAGCCAATAGAGATCATACAACAACAAATTGATAGTTTTTGAACTGATTTGGACCCAAAATAGATCAAATTTTCTCTGTTTTCATTGAACAATGGTTTTCGATGCAATTTGAAGGATTTGGATTAGATTTCGTGGATAAAATCAATAATTCGAAGTATTAAAATTGTTCCAAATCAATTCCGAATCATAACCTGATTAAGATCATCAAAATTCATTAACTTTTGAAAATTTCAGAGCAAAATAACCGTTTTACAAAGAATAACCGTTTTTTAAACATGAATGGGTCGAACCTAGAGAGCTCAGGGTCGAAACTAGGATTTTAGGTCGAACCAAGGATTTTTAGTGGTCGAAAGTACATCTTTTTGGTCGAACCTAGGAGTGTGTTGTGTTGTTTTTCCTGATGCAAATCAGTAATTGATATCAGCCTCAACCTGGTGTATATGCACATGTTACTTTGCTGCATTCGTTTGCTGACCTGTACACCTCTGTGCTATATATCTTGTAACTAAACGGATAACTTTGGCATAATCACGCGTTACGAGGAAGCTTTGTGCAATTTCTTGATACGGAAGTATGTCGTGTGTGTGGGAACCACAACGTGTTAGTATAATACACTTAATATCGTATCATTTTAAAGCACTACATAACAGTCTGCATGTGAGTTTATGTGGACAACAATATCAGCAATTGCCGAATCACACATTGTTTCTAATGATAATATAAAACAAAACAGATCAATGTTGTGATCAGATTTCTCATAAACTGATATGATCCTCTTATCGGAAATCACAAAACATTTACTGTTTTTGTTTACATTTGTGCATTTTATTTTTGTTTTACAAAAAGATACAAAAACTCAAAAAGATTTTAGGTGTGTTTTAATATAATTTCAGAAAATCAAAAAACAAAAAAAAAAAAGTTTTACATTTCTGTGTTATTTTAGATAACTGACGGTGTTTGATGGTCATTTTCTGAGATTTGATGAATCAATCTGAGCTTTGTATCATTTAAAACTGAAATAATACATGTTTAAGGCTTAATATGTTGAAAAATGTTTGAACGGGATTCGATTTCGTGATTTGGTAAAATTTCAAAATTTTCCATTTTACATTCGCCCCTTAGTTGGGTCGAATGTGGAAAATTCTTTACATTCGTACCAAACATTTGGACGAGAGTGGGTGTTCAAATGAATATTTTTACATTCGAACCTCTGTTCTACATTCGCCTCTTTAATTAGGGACGAATGTGGAATATATCTCACATTCGCCCACATGAAACGGTCGAAGGTAGGATAGTATATATACACCTTATCAGGTTCGAACCCTCATTCGAACAAAAATTCAAAAATTTTCAAAATACCAAACCCTTGTTGTTCTTATTCTGTTGACCCCTGATTATTGTTCGTCACCATTTACTGATTCTATTGCTACTTATTACACAGGTAATGGACCTGTAATGAAGCCAGAATTGGGGTTTTTGTTAACAAACCCTAGTTTTGACAATCTGATAATTTCTGGACTGTTTTTGATGATATTTTTTACCGGGATTTAGTGTTTATTATTTTTAGGGGGAGAAGGGTACATAATCTAGGATTATAACATCATTTTTAGGTGTTAATCGATTGATTGAAAATAATAAACCCTAGATTACTATGAAAACTAATAAAAACTAAATAACAAAAACAATTGATGGTTGAAATAGTCTAATCGGTCATGTTAGGAGCCATTTAAATCAAAAACAAAGTCTATAACAACACAGAAATACAATTTTGAATATTTGGGTAAAAACAGCCACATTCGACCAAATCGAATGGGACGAATGTGGATTTCAACAGGTCAAAGGTAACTTTTATTGGACGAAATGAACATTATGGACGAATGTGGGATTTTATTCTACTTTCGAGCCAGAAGTTCCACATTCGAACCTGTTTTCACACCTTCGAACCTACATTATTCTACTTTCGTACTTATTATAGGGCGAATGTGGAATTGGTAAGATTCAAAAATTTCAAAGTTTGTCGTTTTTTATTCTTTTTGATGTATGTTTCTTGATTTTGTGATACAGATTAATCAAATGGCAGAACAACCAGCAGAGAATGTGGAGATTCCAGTGGATGAAGTTCCTGTACAAGAAGTTCCAGTACAGGAAGCTCCAGTGGAGAATGTTGTTCAGGCTTGGCTGTTCGAACCTGCTCACAATTGTTGTGCGTTTGTAGGAGAGGTTCAGAAGAATACTGAGTTCACTGGTATCATTGACTTTCTCAGAAGAAGCAGGATAATTCATGCCATTGCTACACCTGCTATCATATACAAAGACATTGTTGAAGAATTATGGAGTAAAGCTCGTTATGATTTCTGGGAAGGAAAGACTGCCATAGTAAGCGAGATTCATGGAAAGTTTGCACTGGTGACTGAAGAAGATATCAGAGAAGCATTGAGGATTAAGGATGATGATTGTACAGATCCAAGGTGTTTATCATGGACTGAACAGAGTGTTTGCTTTCTACGTATGAAGTATAACGATCCAATTACTGATGGGGATTACATAAGGGAAAGCTTAGTGTCCAATTTAAGTACTTCGCTCACGTTATTATTCATGTGTTCGGGACGGTGAGTGGAGGCTATGACGTGATGAGAAAGAGTCTGAGCTCGTTGATGGTTGCACTAACTTTGACTAAACCATTCAGCATAGCTGGGATGATTCTTGACCATATGTTGGAGATGTTGAAAGGTCAGAAGTCGAAGAAATTTTTGTTGTATCCCAGATTTCTGATGATGATTTTTTATCACAAGTATCCGAAGATGATGAAGGATCCTACAATGGTGTTGGGACAAGATCACATGAACATCAGAACATTGGTTAGGATGAAGGGTTATAAGGGTATTCCTAATGATGAAAAGCCACCATACAAGAATGTGTTTGGTCATTTGATCAATCCGGGTTACACTGACCCAGGGGAGAACAAGGCTAGACATGCTAACAGTGAATCTGACACTGATGATCCACTGGTACATGCTGATGCTAACACTAAAAGAAAACGTCAAGTGAAGAATGCCGGAGCCAAAGGGAAGGGCAAGGCAAAGGCTGATGAAGCTGAACCTGCTAAAAAGCAGAAGATGAGAAAGAAGAGTACTGCTAAGAAGGGTACTTGTTTGGTTGATGAAGATTCTGTTGATTCTGAAGAGACAGAAGAAGATGAACAATGGGATTCTGATGCTGAACTATTGAGGAAGAACTCCAAGCGCAAGGCCACTGCTGCTGGAGAGTCTAAATCACTAAACAAAGCTGTGGAAGAACAATTACAGAAAGAGCCTGTTGATTTGGAAGGAGAATTAGGGCTTGATAGTGAAGATTTTGATGGATCTACAGTAGTTGTGAATTTAAAGAAGCCTAAGCATAAGTCAATGGCTAGGAAAGGGAGCACAAAGAAATTGTGAGAGAAAGAAATTGAGAAGTTGTTGAAGGGGAAGAAAGTCCCAGAAGCTGGTACTTCCTCACAGGTTTCCTCACCAGCTGCCAAGAAGCAAAAGAAGTCTTCAAAAGAACCTGAAGTAGTTCCTCATCTGGAGTCTACTTTAGAGAATGTTTTAAACATGTTCAAGAAGCCAGAACAAGAGAAAACTCCTGTTGCTGAATCTTCTAAGTCGAAAGTCACAGTTTCTGATGATGTGATGAAGAAAGTGAACAAACATCTGGAAGATATGATGAAGATGTTAACAGCACAGCAAGCTCAGATAGAAAAATTCAAGAAAAATGAGATAAAGATGTTGCAAATAGTTGTTGCTTCTAAAACAAATCAAGATGAACTTGAGAAGAAGCTGAAACAACTTGAAGAGGATAAGAATGAGCTTGATGTAAAATGCAACGGGAATAGGAGAATGATTAAAAGTGTAAGAAAAGAAAATAAGGAGTTGAAGAAGGAAAACAAAAGAATGAGTGAATTACTTGATGCTCCTAAACTGAAAGAAAGAGAAGAAGATAAAGAAAAAGAAGAACAAGTTGATTATGAAGAGTCTTCTGATGATGAAGAAGGAGATGATGAATCAGATGACGTATCTGATGATGATGATGATGATGCTGAGGAAAAATTAGGTGATAAGAAGAATGATGACGATGAGAGTAGTAGTGATGATGATGATGATACGAGCAAATTTACTTTTGAGGAGAGACAGACCAAGAAGGGGAGTTCTGGTCAATCTAGCTCGAAGAAAGCAGGAGAGAATGTAGATGCTGATGATAACATTTTCTGGACAGAAAAGATCAGAGCGTTATCAAATGATGCAAAGAATGTCTGTAGAGAAATGTTGAACAGGAGAGAGTGGACTATTGAGTTTACTGGGAAGTTTGCTGATATATTCCAATCTGAAGATATGAGATATGAATTGGAATATAATGATACTGATTTAGAGGATGGTGAAGTGTCAGCTGCTGTTTCAAAAGAAATTCTTGAAGGAATTGCGCATCGAGTTGGAAAGACACTGGAAGAGATTATGACTGATCAAATGATTTCAGACATTCCTGAAAAGGATATTGGTAATCATTCTGATGAAAAGCAAACACCAGAGGCTGAGGAAATTGAAATTGAAGATATAACACATGAAGAGTATCCCCAATACTTCAAAGAAACTGATGAGAATGAAGTTTTCCCAGATTTTACTGAAACACATATGAGAGAAGCTAAGAAGAAATCTGAGCAGAAGAGTGAAGAATTTGTTAAGAATGTGTTTGGAGATGATAAGCAGAAACCATCGTCTGAACAAAGTGACGAACTGAAGACTTTGTTGTAGAAGCTGAAAGAGAAGGAGGATAAAAGACCGAAAACAGAAGCACAGGGAGGATTCTATAGACATCACAACTAGAAGTTTAAAGGCAGAGCACTGGGTTGGAAATATCTTAGAAATCTGAAGTGTATTGTAGTGAAGTGGGAGACTGGAATTCTGTACTTCTACAGATTCTATGATTTGCTGACTCTACCGTACTGGGTTGTAAGAGACATTTGTCGATTCAGGATGACTGGTGCTTCGGTGAATAATACTGCGGTCGGATGGTTTGCTAATAAGCTTGTCTGGGAAAGTAGAACGAAATGGGATATGTTCAAGCCTCAGTACCCGAGAAGAAAGGTTCATAGAGACATTGATCCAAAGACGGGTAGAAAGAAAGTGATGTTGATTTAGAAAGCTCCTGTGGTGATGAAGAAAATACCGCTAATGCCAATACAACAGCATTTCAGTGAAGACTTTATTGTTTGGTATTATGACGGGAGGAATGCTGAAGTAGTGATTGTATTGAGAGATGGGAAGGATGCGTACAAGAAAATACATGTTTTTGATCCGATGTGGCTCATAAACTATACTTTTGAAGACATCATGCTGTATTACAATCCAATCTACAGTGACCCCAATGATGCATCACAAGCAAAGAAATTTCAACAGGTGGTTGCAGTATGCTTTGCTTATGATATCAATTCTGGAAGCAACCTTGAGAAGAAGCTTGGTGAGAAGGTGAAGGTAGCTGAAGTGCCAAAACGTTCAACAAAGAGGAAACTAGAACCAGAAATGACGAAAGATCAGAAGAAACAATTGAGAATCAAGTTGATGAACAAGCAGATGGATGAAGCGCGAAGGCAATCCGAGCAATAGTCGAGGGGGAGTTTGTAGATGTGTTTTGTGCGACTAATGCTTCGGATTGTAATCATAAAGTTTTGTTTTGGTAGACGTAAGGGCGAAGGTGGAATGAAGTTGGGGCGAATGTAGAGAAAAAGGGACGAAGGTAGAAATATACTGAAGAATGTTCAAGTTCGAGCTATAAAGTAGGTCGAATGTGGAAAAGTTCCACATTCGTACTCTCGAAGTGGGCGAACGTGCAGTAGTATAAATATGTGAAGTTTGTTTTAATTGTTAACTTTTGTCATTGTGTGTCAAATAGATCTGAGTATAGCTCTCTAGCGTGTGTGTTAGTGAAGTATTGATCAGATTAACTTGTAAACGTTATCATCATCATATTTTGACAAGTTATCTATGAAAATGAGATTTGAAAAGCTTAATTCGTGTGTTTGATTCATTGATTATCATTTTGTTCTGTTCTAGGATTTCCGCACCTGGAATAGTGACTTGTATGATCAGATCTACTGTTTTTAAGTAAAACGATTCATTTACAGGTACAGGTGACGTACTTGATCTTCTGGTACTCTGAACAACCGCTAATGTCGAGCACATATTCCATTTTCTCAATCCATCGGACAATACCAATCGCTCCTTCTGACGCACGAAAGTTCCAAGGCTTGCATGCCATGAAAGTCTTGTAGGAACACCCACGTATGCGATTTTCCACTTCCGCAGCGTCAGAAAGATTGGATTGTCAACGAAAGGATTGGCACATGGGAACGATCGAGACAAGGAAAGAATAGGCAAAAGCTTTACCATTCTCAGGGTTCTGGGTTCTGCGTCGGCCAGCAGCGCCCGAACCGCCACTAGAATCGGCGCGGTTCGCCTCATGTTGCGCAATAGCCTCTGCGATTACCCTGGCTAAATCCGCTGAGGTGGTCGGAAAAGCTTCTTCCTCGGAAGACGAACGAGTAGCCCTCTTAGGAGGCATGTTTCTTCTAATACACACGATTAAAAGAAATAAGACACATATCACTGCATAATAGTGTGACATATGTACCAAGCAACCAACTAACCAATCATCACAAACAACAAGCACAAAAATACGGCACAACACAACAACTGAGTAGGAAACCAAAATACCAAATTTCTAATTAATAGTTCGCCATAGCAATTAAGTTTCATACATAACAAAATATCAATACAAGAGTACCACAACAAGTTAAGTACTACAACTAAGTCAACTACAACACATAACGTCCTAGAGAGACGGGGTGGGAAAGGAGCAGACAAGGCAGCAACGGCGGCTGTCCGTGATCCGCCTTGTATACCCGAGTATCCAACTCCGCTAGTCGATAAAGGATAGGATCCTGGGTATGACCCGTCAGATAGAGGGCGTGATGCACAGGAGCTGGCTCAAAGCCGATGGGTAACGGAGTGTCTGAGGGAGGCTGAGATGGACCACCAGTCTCAAAAGTAGAGGGAGCCTGGTCATCGGTGTCCTCATTAGAGTAGGCCAAGAATCCATCCATGGTCGGCAGGTAAGTCCTAGGAATTGGCACCCACCTGATGTTGACTTCCTTGTGGTTTGACAACCAGCAAAATCACTATCTGAATAACCTGAAAGCTCAATATTCCCATTAGCAGGATACCAGATACCAAGTGTGGGAGCACCTTTTAGGTATCTGAATATCCTTTTCACAGCTATAAGATTTGACTTTCTAGGTGATGCCCGGGATCTTGCACAGACACAAGTGGCAAACATAATGTCTGGCCTAGATGTAGTTATGTACAATAAAGACCCAATCATACATCTATAATGTGTCTGGTCAACCAGTTCATCTTTACCATCAATAGTGAGTAACTTGGTGGTACTCACGGGTGTACTACATGGTTTACAATCATTCATTTCAAATTTTGTAAGTAGGTTTTTAACATACTTATTTTAGTGAATAAAAGTTCCATTTTGCAATTGCTTCACTTTGAAACCAAAAAAAGCATTGGAGTTCACCCATGGCACTCATTTCAAACTCTGTTGTCATGAGTTTTCTAAACTCTTCACACATTTTGTTACATGTGGACCCTATAATGATGTCATCCACATATATTTGAATAATCTTTAAATCTTTCCCTTTCCATTTTAAAAATAAGGTTTTATCAATTTCACCTCTTGTGAAACCAATGGATAAAAGAAAGGTGGAAAGAGTTTCATACCAGGCCCTTGGTGTTTGTTCCAAGCCATACAAGGCTTTATTAAGCTTGGAGACATGATCGGGATGGAATGTGTCTTCAAAACCAGGTGGTTGATGTTGGTGGTGAAATCTTCAGGATGGAACTAACCTATATTTTCTATGTGACATCCTCAGGATGCTACAGGCAGAATAGGATTCAGGATGACACTGAATATTATCTTAAGCAGGGTTCAGGATGTAACTGTGTTTTACCTAATGTGCATCCTGAGGATGGACTAACGAATTATCTTATTACTATGAAATTGCAGGTATAATCAATCAATAATGAGGACTGGAAACTCTTTCCCAATGGCAATATAGTCTTACTAAGTTAGTGTAGCTGAGGATGCAAGAGAAATACGTGTGAAAGAAGTTTTTTGCTAAAGAATTGGTCAAATGTGTAACCGCTCGACATTAATGAGATGCGAGAATCAAGGAAACGGTTAACCAACGTCTATATAGGTTAACTAACCATCAAAGCGTGCTGGAAACAGTCAAGAGACTCATTAAAAATGGCGGATTTCATGGGATCTTCTATTTATTTCATTTATAAATATAAAAGGGGGTGATCAACGAGTAATAGGACACTTCTCACTTGCTTAACACTTCATAGACACCTGATACTCTCTACATACACACAACACTAAATTGTAATCTTAGTCACTCGTTCATCACCTATCCAAAGTTGTACTCATTTTTACCTTATTAGTATTAACAAACAAGGCAGGGGCTTAAACTCCTCCTGAGGTTTTGTGCCGGCGATCATCAACTGATCAAGGGCTTTCCTCATGCATCGAGTGGTGTTCTTTGGTTGTACTACATTTACATTCATTGATCTTTGCCTATTTCATCATTCTGTCAGACAGTTACATCCTCAGGATATAACTATGCATCCTGACCAGTTTTTTTGCCATCTTGAACATAGTTGTCAAAAATCATTTCTTTGTTATCCTAACATGCCATTTTCAGAATATAACTAAGTTTTTAACACATTTCGCGCATTTAGCACTCTACCTCACTTTCACTAATTTGGAATACAAAATTATTTCTACTAGGTAATTTTTGACCAAAACAATTTGGCGCCCACCGTGGGGCAAGTGGTGCTATTTTAACAAAAAACTTTGTTAAAACTTTTTCTCAATTAACTCATTTTACAAAACTTGACAACTATATCTTCTTCCTAGAAAACTGTTTCCTCATCCATGCCATCTTCAACCTCTACCAGAAATGCAACACCGCTACCTTCACCTGCATTCTCAAGGAGTTCTACTTCCCAGACTCCACCTAGACCAGCAATGGGGACATCTGGACCCACTCCTCCTGATTTCATATCGAATGATGAACTCCTTTCCATGTTTGCAATAGTAAAGGATCAAATAAAGCAATAGCAGGACACCAACCAGATGCTGATGAGAGAAATACAATCTCTCAAAACATCCTCAAAGGGACCAGTTGAAGACATGGAGACACCACTACAACCTAGAGATGCAGGATATACTGCCGAGCCATCTCGAGGATATGCTGTAGAGCCGTCTCGAGGATATGCCACTGAACCACCCTGAGGATACAACAACGGTAACAATTTAAGTTCAAGTACTTTTACTACTAATGATGTTGCTTCTTTGTAGGATACAGGTACAAGTCCACAATTGGCAAGGGAGCTACAAAAAATTAAGGATATAGTATCAAGTGTACGAGGGATAATACAACCTATCCCCGAAGTATCCTCGGCATGTCATAGGGTGTCTCGTTTTGCACCTCCCATATGTGATGCAGAGATCCCAAAGAGGTTTCAATCTCCAAGCATGAAGCTCTATGATGGATCTACAGATCCTGGGGAGCATGTGGCTCAATACAGTGAAAGGATGGAGATAAATCCAATCCCTGCTAATCTTAAGGAAGCATGCTTATGCAAAGGATTCAGCTCCACCCTCACTGGTCCAGCCTTGAAATGGCTCATAAGTGTTCCTCCCTATTCTATTACTTCTTTTGCACATTTGATTAATATGTTTAACCATCAATTTTCTTGTAGTCGAACGTTTGAACGTTTGACAAGTGGCTTGTATAGGGTAACTCAACCACAGGGAGAATCACTCAGGGAATATATCACAAGGTTCGGAAAAGGAAGCACTTGACATCCCTAACTTGGATGTCACAACGGCAGTAAAAGCATTCAAGATGGGGCTACAAAGAGATTCACCTTTCTACTAGGAATCAGTGATGAATCCTTGTAGGAACTTGGATGACGTCAGGAACAGGGCTTTAAGGTTCATCCAACTTGTGGATGACAAGAAGATACAAGAGAGGATCAAAGCATCCTCAAGATATAACCATCCTAATCGAAAATCCACTCCCACATATGAACCTTACAAGCATAAACCATATGTTAGACTTGATAATAAAGAGGTCAATGTGGTTGAGGATGACGATGAAGATGACTGTCCTAAATTATCAGCTTATTGTTTTTCTATGGATGTAACAGGATTAATGTACTCCATGAAGGATCTTGGAGACAGAGCAAGATGGCCAACGAAGGATGGCAAGTCAGGATGGAATGATAAATCAAAATGGTGTGCCTTCGACGAAGACTTTGGACACATTATTGAAGATTACATTGCCTTGAGAAAGGAAATAGCATATCTTCTGAGCAAGGGTCATCTTAATGTTCTCCTAGGCAAGAAGAAGACGAAGATTCAGGATGACACTAGCAAGAGCAGCATCACCACCTAAGGACGATGACGTAATTAACTTTATTTCAGGTGGATCAGACATTTGCGGAACATCTTACTCAGCTGCTAAAAGGCATGCAAGAGAAACAAAATCAGAAAAAGGAGAAAGATCCACAAAGACTACCATCCTGACAACTTCAAAATGATCATCTTTGAAGAAGAAGATCGAGAGAATATCCTTGACCCTCACCATGATGGTTTAGTTGTAACTTTATATATTGCTAATCATTTTATTCACATGATACTTGTAGATGGTGGGAGTTCGGTCAACATAATCCAACTAGAAGCTCTCAAAAGGATGAACATCCCGGAAACTAAAATAGTTACTAGATCATCAGTCTTGGTTGGCTTCAGTGGGGAGACCAAGAGCACAGTAGGTGATATCAAACTGCCTGTATATGTAGAAGGGGTAAACTCTATCCAAAGATTATGTGTGATAGACTCTTTATCCTGCTACAATGTCATCCTGGGAAGACCTTGGATACATGACATGAAGGCAATTCCATCAACATATCACCAATGTGTGAAGCAACCAACTGCATGGGGAGTCATCAAAGTCAACTGTGACCAGCAAGAAGCAAAGGATTGCTACACAACAACAATGAAGGCTTCATCCCAGTCAAAACAAGCATAGAAATTAAAGCAAGATGCATAGTGCCATCCTCAGGATGTCAAAGCACATTCTGACCAAGATGTTAAATCAGTCTGCCTCGATGAAAACAACAAGGATATCACTGTGCAGATCGGTAAGAACACTCCTAATGATATTGAACAATCTCTAATTTCGTTTTTAATGCAGGTGCAACATACCAAAGGTTGCTCAACATGATGTTCAAAGGAAAGATTGGGGACACAATGGAAGTCTACATCGACGACATGGTAGTGCAGTCCTCAAGATCTCAAAGAAGCCTTTGACATCCTGGATGCTTATAATATGAAGTTGAATCCTGCCAAGTGCGATTTTTGGAGTCGGTGCTGGAAAATTTCTTGGATACTTAGTAACCTAGAGGGACATTAAAGCCAGTCCAGAACAAATCAAAGCCATCCTAGATTTAAAATCTCCAACAAACATCAAGGATGTGCAAATATTGACTGGCAGGATAGCAGCTTTGAACAGATTCATTTCAAAGTCCTCAGAAAAATGCAAGGAGTTCTATGACATCCTGAAGAAGAACAATAAATTTGATTGGGGACAAAAGCATGAGGAAGCATTGCAGAAGTTGAAGGAATATCATGCAGCAGCTCCAATCCTGATGAAACCTGAAGATGGTGAACCTCTCAAGCTATATCTTGCAGTTTCTGGAAATGCAATAAGTGCAGTCTTGGTAAAAGATTTGAAGGACAACAACATCCTATCTATTATGTAAGTAAAACTCTATTGGATGCTGAAACCAGGTACTCACATGTTGAAAAACTTATTTTAGCTTTGATTATGGCATCTACCAAGTTAAGGCATTATTTTGAAACACATAGGATACATGTTCAAACTAATTACCCTATTAAAAATGTGCTTAGGAAACCAAAAATGTTAGGAAGAATGGCAAAATGGTCAGTGAAATTAAGTGCTTTTGACTTGGTATATGAGCCTAGAAATGCAGTCAAATCATAGGCTCTAGCTGATTTTATGGCTGATTTCAGTAGTGACATCCTAAGTGAAGTTCAAAAAGAAGTACAACAACTAAATGAAAACTTGGGAAAATGGATTTTATATACTGATGGTGCTCCAAATATCAGAGGCACAGGGTTAGGATTACTACTAAAATCGCCACAAGGGGACAAAATACCCCATGCGATTAGATGTGCATTTAAAACAACCAATAATGTAGATGTTTCAAAATTAGAAGTGTTTGTTGCTAAGGATATGGATGTTTCAAAATTAGAAGTGTTTGTTGATTCTTTGTTAATTACTAACCATTTTAACGGATCTTATGCAGTCAAAGGTAAAAAAATTAGTTGAATATCTTGAAATAGTCAAGAAATTAGCATCTTGTTTTGTAGAATTTACATTAACACAGGTACCTAGGGAAGAAAATGCTAAAGCTGATGCCTTGGGAAATTTAGGATCCTCCTTGAATTCACCAGAAGGATCCAAGATTCCCATCATTCACATCCTGAAGTCAGCAACTGTAGAACTGCATCCTGAGGATAACACTGTGCATCCTGAAGATAGCACTGTACATCCTAAGGATAACACTGTTTTAATACTCGAAATCAAAATGATAACATCCACACCTGTCCATCCTCAAGCTAATGGTCAAGAAGAATCCTCGAATAAGATCATCATCAACAACTTAAAGATGAGGCTTGGAGAAAAGAAAGGACAATGGGTAGAAGAAAACCACTTCCAAGAATGCAACTGGCCAAACACCTTTCTCCTTGGTCTTTGGAATAGAAGCCATGTTCCCAACCAAGATGGTAATGCCTACAGTAAGAAGATATCTTCAGGATGCAACTACCAACTCGGAAGCACTATTGTAGGATTTGGAACTTGTGGATGAACTCAGGGATGCTGCTAAATTAAGGATGACAGCTTATCAACAAAGGATTGCTAAAGACTACAACAAAAATATAAGGATAAGAAGATTTCAAGAAGGAGATTTGGTACTAAGGAAAGCCTTCCAAAATACAACGAAACCTAGTGATGGAAAGTTAGCTCCTAAATGGGAAGAACCATACTTCATAGATTCTGAAGCTGGAAAAGGAGCATATTGGCTATCAACTATGGAAGGAGAAATCCTACCAAGAGCTTGGAATGCAATTCATTTGAAATATTACCACATATAAGGATGCATGTGACTGATCTCTCTGGGAGAGAAACCATGGTTCGGATTACTGGTAGGATGAAGGTGAAGGCTGATAGAGATGAATCATCTTCATATGTAAGTACTTATCCTTAACTTATTTCAATCGTTTATATTTTTACTAAACATGGTCTAGAAATAGTTCATCCTGAGAATTTTGCAGTACCATCCTGAAGATGGAACGCTGTGAAGACTAGAGGGTTGGCCACTCTCTCCTCCGTTAAGGTGTCCGACACCTTCCTAAGGTTTAAAGGTTTTCACCTTTCTTATTGGGTTAGCAAGCCCGCCTGGTGCGCACGTTGCTCATGTATATTTTCAGGATGGTGGGACCAGTCCATGTAAAAGTGGCTGACAATTTCATCATTTTTGAGATATATATTGAGCTCTTAAGGTTTAGACATTTTTCAATAGTCGCCAGTACAATAACAATGTTTGCCTTTATACAGGGTTGTTATCAATCTTTATTAAACCTTTTGAAAAGGAATATAGACTAAAAGTCTATCTTGAAGATATTACAATGGGGACATCCTTAGAATGATAGAGACCATCCTGAGGATGACAGAGAACTGGGGACATCCTCAAGATAGAAAAGACCATATTGAGGATGACAAGGAAGAGTAGAGGATATCTTCAAGACATTGATCTAAGAAGACTACTTGATGGAAGAGGATAAAGGTATCATTCATATCATTCCTTTATGCCTAACATTTGCTAGCGTATGCAGAATATCAAAAGAAAAGAACACAAGGATGTAGCTTCGAAAAGAAAGATTGTTATATTATGCATCATATTCAAAATTGATGTCAACCCCTGGCTTCATCCAAAACCAGGACCCATCCACTAGGGGTCAACATCTATAGTCCAGGTCAGAAGAAGATTTGGGGCTTCGTCTTGAAACCAAGATCCCTCTACCCCAAACCTTATATTGTCTTAAGCTATTACATGCCAAAATAAAATTGTTTGAAATTGTTCAACCATAAACTACCACGATAATCACAACTACAAAGATTTAAAAAGTGGGCTCCAACCTAGTCATTATATCCTTCATCACCCACTTGGAGATCCTTCACCACCTCAGCCACCTTAGCCTCAGCCTCCTTCGCCTCAGCATCCTTGGGTGCATCCTCAGGATCTACAGTAGGAACAGGCTCATAAACCACCTCCTTTCCACCAAGGTTCCTGATTTTTTCCTTCCAGGCTTTGACATCCCAGTCTTCCTGCTTGAAACCAGGATCCTTAGCTTGAAGAACCATTTTTACTCTAGCCTGTAAAACAGATATAGTGGCAGATTTAACAAGCCCATCCATGTATTCCTCCATCTCTTTTCCATGATCTAGCACCACTTAGGCATGCTCAGACTTCACCTGCTTTAGTTCAGCCTCTACCTGGTCCAACTTCTTCTCGAGAGATTTGCTCTTGTCACGAGCAATCTTTTGTACATCCTCAAGTTTAGATTGGCTGTCATAGATTTCTTTGGCAACTCCATCCAAGGATTTCAAGAGATACTCATGTCCCTGCCAAAGATAGAAAAACAGGTAAGTATCTTATCTTAAAATTTTGTTTATATTAATATTATTGTTGCCATCCTCAGGATAGCATCATACCTGGAGAGTGAACTAGCAGATCTTGCCCACGACATCCTCAAAGCTAAGCCCCTTAAAAGGAGTAGCTTTCTGGGCTGAAGCAGAGGCAGTAGTAGTCTTCCTCTTTTTGGAAGATGCAGCATCCCTTGACTTAGGAAGACTAGGTGGAAGACTAGCCATCTTGGAACTTGATGGTGAGATGATCTTGGTTGCTTTGACATCCGGGCTATCAATATCATCCAGATCAAAGGAAGCAGGTTTCTTTGCTGCAAAAAGATAAACACAGGTTTAGATAATGATGCATGACAAAAGCATCCTCAGGACGTAACAGGTAATACTTACCAGACATCTCCGTGGCTTGACTAGTAGTGTAGCTCTCTTCTACTTCAAAGGTTCTAGCCGAGACAGGTAAGTCTAAAACAACTTTATACCTGATAATGGAATCAGACAGAGGAGGAGCAAGTTTGGCAAGTGAAGCACCTGTCACACAAAATTTTCAGAATATTAGTGATATCCTCAGGATATCATTACAAAATTTTCATTAAGCATCCTAAATAATCTTTACCACTTTCTAGCCAAGACATAGGGATATCATCCCCAAAAGGAATGGAATCCCTCTTCACAAAGAAGAACTTTGGTTTCCAAAACCTGTCAGACTTAAATGACATTATACAGGAAAGGAGGATCTTTATTTATAAACTGAAGAACATAACGGTTGGAACCAGGAGTTTTCAACTTATACAGGTAAGACAGGTTACCAATCTAAAGATTGATACCATGATTCTTGATGTTCTTATTACAGACTATCAGGATCCTCCAGACCTCAGGCATAGCCTGGGCATAGGCCATCCCAGTTACATCAAAGAATTCTTTGATAAACGGGGGGAATGGATATCTTAAACCTAGGTGGAAAGGCAGGTACAGGAAGCAGACCCAAACATAGGATGCAAAATCAGACTTTGCATTCTGGTCATATGGCCGGAACACAGCTGATTCAGGGAAGGCCCCTGAGTTTTGCAAAGAAAGGACATCTTTATCTGTGAACATACAGACTTCGTTTGCAGGATCTTGTAACAGGTTTTGTTGAACAAAGCACTTATGGACTCCTATACTTCCTGCAGCCCTTGTTGACTTTTTACCCATCATGAGAATTCTGTGTATAAAAAGTTCAAAGATTGGTAAAAACAAAGAAAAGCAGAGAAGAATGAAGAAATAACCTTTCTGATAATCTTGTTGTGATTATGAAGGAAGGATTGAAGTTTATATATAGACGGTGATAGATGATAAGGTGTAACGGTCATCCCTAAATCATCGACCAAAATATACCGTTGATATCCTGTCAGATGTTTAATCATCCTCAGAAGATAAGCATTAGAATTAAAAATATTATAACCGTTAAGATATTAACGGTAACATATTTTTTGGGACAATTGTTGGTGGTGAAATCTTCAGGATGGAACTAACCTATATTTTCTATGTGATATCTTCAGGATGCTAGAGGCAGAACAGGATCCAGGATGACACTGAATATTATCTTATGCACATTCTGAGGATAAACTAACTATCTTATTGTTGTATGAATGCTGGATGATTTTAACTCAAATTCTCTGAGTAACATCCTTAGGATACTGATGGACTAAGCAGGGTTCAGGATGTAACTGTGTTTTACCTTATGTGTATACTGAGGATGGACTAACGAATTATCTTATTATTATGTAATTGTAGGTATAATCAATCAATAATAAGGACTTGTAACTCTTTCCCAACGGCTATATAGTCTTACTAAGTTAATGTAGCTGAGGATGCAAGAGAAATACGTGTGAAAGAAGTCTTTTGCTAAAGAATTGGTCAAATGTGTAAACGCTCGACATTAATGAGATGCGAGAATCAAGGAAACGGTTAACCAACGTCTATATTGGTTAACTAACCATCAAAGCCTACTAGAAACAGTCAAGAGACTCATTAAAAAGGGCGGATTTCATGGGATCTTCTATTTATTTCATTTATAACTATAAAAGGGGGTGATCAACGAGTAATAGGACACTTCTCACTTGCTTAAGACTTCATAGACACCTGATACTCTCTACACACACACAACACTATATTGTAATCTTAGTCACTTGTTCATCACCTATCCAAAGTTGTACTCATTTTTACCTTATTAATATTAACAAACAAGGTAGGGGCTTAGACTCCTCCCAAGGTTTTGTGCCGGCGATCATCAACTGATCAAGGGCTTTCCTCGTACATCGAGTGTTGTTCTTTGGTTGTACTACATTTACATTCATTGATCTTTGCCTATTTCATCATTCTGTCAGACAGTTACATCCTCAGGATATACTGTGCATCCTGAACAGTTTCTTTGCCATCCTGAACATAGTTGTCAAAAATCATTTCTTTGTTATCCTAACGTGCCATTTTCAGAATATAACTAAGTTTTTAACATATTTCACGCATTTAGCACTCTACCTCACTTTTACTAATTTGGAATACAAAATTATTTATACTAGGTAATTTTTGACCAAAACAGTTGACATACATAGACTTCCTCCTGAATTTTGCCATATAGAAAGGCACATTTGATGTCCATCTGAAACACCTTGATGTTGTGGTTGACAGCAAATGCTAAGAAGACTCTGATGGCTTCTAACCTAGCTACAGGAGCAAAGGTTCCATCATAATTTATTCCTTCTTCTTGTCTGAAACCTTGAACCACAAGCCTGGCCTTATTCTTGACAATAATACCCCTTTCATCTGTTTTGTTCTTAAAGACCCACTTTGTGCTAGTTGGACATACATCCTTTGGCAATGGTACTGTAGATGCACGAATTGCGACTATTGCTTTTGGATTGTACATAATAATGTATTTGGGTGTTATCGTGGGGTTGAAGGTGATTATCTATGGGTCGAAGGAAGTTACTTATGGTCGCAGGAAGAAACAGAAGACTTGTTATTTGGTTCGAGCTTATTCAAAGTCGAAGGAGCACATTCGACCATGTCGATAGGTCGAATGTGCAGGTCTATAAAAGCTGAAAATTTTGTTCAGTTTATAACTTTTGCCATTTGCGTGTGTGTGTCAAGTAGGTTTTCTCTCTGAGTTCTAGGAAAATTCTGGATGTTATTTATTTGATTGTAAACCAAATTGTAAAGATTATCAAAGTTGTTTATTAATCAAAATGGAGATTGAAAAGGTGATTTACTGTGTTTGATTCGATTTCTATCATTTTGTAATTGATCTAGGGTTTCCGCACATGGATTGATAAACTTGTATGATCATATAACTGTTTTTGACTAAAACGATCCTTTATAAAGTGGTATCAGAGCCTATCTGGATCATACAACTACAAATTGATAGATTTTGAACACATTTTGGCCCAAAATTGTCCAAAATTTTTCCGTTTTGCATGAACATTGAGTTTTGATGGAAATTTATTGATTCGGACTAGATTTTACGGATAAAATCAAAATTTTCATTCATTAAAGTTGATCTCCATCAAATCCGAAGCAAAACCTAATAAAGATCATCAAAATCCATTAACTTTTGAAAATTTTGGATCAAAATAACTGATTTTTGAAGAATAACCGTTTTTCAAATGGGTCAGGTGAAACCAGAGAAAATAGGGTCGAACGTGTAAGTTTTTTGGTCGAACCAGGTCATTTCAGGTCGAATCTGAGTTTGTTTACGTCGAACCAAGACTTTGTTTGTGTGTTGTTTGTTCATTCGACTATTAAAGGTACATTCAACCAACCGGGAGGTCGAACGTGGGTTTATAGTGGTCGAAAGTGAGTCTAGTTTGTGTTATTTCTTCATTCGAGTCTGACTAAAGGGGTCGAACCTGGTAATTCCTACCTTCGAACCCTCGATTACACTTCAGAGGTCGAATCAAGCAATCTTTGGGAAATTTTCTAAGTGTTTTACATTCCAAACTTCATGGACAACATGTGGGGATTTCCTATGACGCTTAGGCCTACAACAACACAACAACAACACGTTCCAATGAATCCATGGGCTGTAGCATATCAGAAAACAAACACTCAGTCATCTCAACCGATTAACTACCTTGCCATGAGTTGTTCGATGCCACAAGCTGTTACTCAACCTCCACAGCAATCTGTGAATGACTATTGGGGTGTTGCAGCAGTAGCGGTACACACTAAAACAACTAATGCGATTTTAATGAATTTTATGTTTTGTTTTGCAGAATACAAATGGCTAAATAACAAAACCCGCTGAAACAAGTTGTTACATCAGAGAAACCTGCTGAGAAAGCTAAAGAAGAAGAGTTGCTTTTTGAAGCAGCACACAATCGCTGTGCATTCATTGGGGAAGTTAAGCAATACACGGAGTTTTCTCGTATAGTAGACTTTCTAAGACGGAGCAGAGTGATCTATGCTATTGCAACAACAACAACCATCTATAAAAGTCATCAAGTTGATTTTTGGAAGAATGCTCGTATTGATTTCTGGGAGCAAAAAACTGCAATTGTCAGCAAAATTCAAGGAGAACTACCTATAGTTACAGAGAATGACATCCGAGAAGCTCTTGATCTGAAAGATTGTCCTACTGATCCCAGAGTGTTGTCATGGATTGAACAGAGGAAATGTTTTCTACGAATGAAGTATAATGGGCCTATCACAGATGGTCTGCTACACAAATCTAAACTGTGTCCTCAGTTTACGTATCTTGCACATGTGATCTTACATGTATTCGGACCAAATCATGGTGGATACGATGTGATGGAGAAGAGCATTAGTTTGTTGGTGGTTGCGTTGATTCTAAACAAACCATTCAATGTATCGAGAATGATTCTTGATCCAGTGAATGAAAGACCTCCACATAAGAATCTGTTTGGTCACCTGATCAATCCTGATTACAAAGATTCAGGTGAGAAAAGAGCAAGAAATGATAAAAGTGAATCTGACAATGATGATCCACTATATCCAGTAGACCCTGATGCAAAATGGAAGCATCAAGTGGTAAACAAAGGTGCTAAGGGAGGTAAAGTGAAAGCTAAGGCAAATATTGTGGAAGTTGAAAGAACTAAGAGGCAGAAGGGTGTTGCAAGAAAGAAGGAGCTCTTCTTGCATGGCTTCTACCAAACTGTTGTCTTTCAGTGCCTCTTGGTACTTAACAGGTTGTGTGAGGGATAGAAAGCCTGCAAAAAGACAGATGTTTGAGGATTGACTTCTTGTGAGCACCCCTTCATTGATGTTGCCGATGATTTGGTCTGGTGGATGAGCTCTAAGGTATATTAAATCTCCCTTGTATGGTACTATGACATTTAAAGGTGAGGGACAGAGGTTTGTAGCATCTGTTTTTGTAACATCTGTTTGCACTTCTGTAGTGCCAACAGATGTTTGAAATGGAAGTGGGGGAATAGGCCCAAGTGGTGTAAAGGTGGACTGACTTTTGTCAACTGAGGGTGGACTTTTGTCAACAAATGATTGAGCAGTGGTTGAGTTGGATGAAGCATTGGTTTGAGGGTAAGACTGATCAACAGTGGTTGACTCAGCTGTAACAAAGTTTTGAACATCTGTTTGCCCTGATGCAGAGTAGACTTTGCTGTGAGACTATGGAATCACAATGTCAAATCTGTAGTCTTGTTGTGGAGATTGTGGTGTACCTGCATTGTTAGTCTTAGCAGTGATATCTTCAAATTTGAATTTATCTAAGTCAAACAATTCAGCAGGATTTGCTGGGATTTTTAATGATGAAAGTTTATTAAACTTTACATTCAAAGTTTCTTCTATTGTCCTAGTCCTTGTGTTAAACACTTTATAGGCCTTGGGGGTAGAAGAATAACCCCAATATACTTTGGCTGCAAACTTTGAAATGGAATCTTTGAGATTTAAAATGAAACATGGGCAGCCAATGATTTTGAAAAATGAGATCAGTGGTTTGCTTTTGAACAAAATTTCATAAGCAGTCTTTTCGTGTCTAGGGTTGATTAAAACTCTGTTTTGAACATAACAAGTAATGTTTACAGCTTCTGCCCAAAAGGACAGAGGTAAACCAGAATCTGCTAGCATAGTTCTTGCATCCTCAATGAGGGTTCTATTTTTCCTTTCAACCACCCCATTTTGTTCTGGTGTTCTTGGAATGTTGTACTACCTCACAATTCCTTTTGACACACAGAAGTCATCCAACTCCTTATTTTTAAACTCTATTCCATTGTCACTTCTAAAGACTTTTACTGGCAAGTCATGTTGCTTTTCAACTTTGGTGACAAAGTCCTTCAAGATACCTGCAGTCTCATCCTTAGAGTGTAAAAAAAATAAGTCCATGTAAACCTAGAAAAATCATGAACTATAACAAGACAATATCTCTTTTTCCTTAGACTCATTATTTTAACTAGGCCAAACAAGTCTAGGTGCAACAATTGAAGACATTGACTGGTTTTGGACTCATCAATAGACTTGTAAGAGCTTTTATGTTGTTTGCCTTTTAAACAGGAAACATAATGCTCATCACATTTAAATTCTTTTGGTGGAAGACCTCTTACAAGGCTTTGTTTGGAGAGTGAGTTGATAGTTTGAAGGTTGGTGTGACCCAATCTCCTATGCCACAATTCTGTCTCTTTGGTTGCGGCAGCAGAAAATAGACAGACATTTGTCATAGGGTTATCCTTCAACATATCAACTACATACACATTGCCACTCCTATGAGCAACAAGTTGTGCTTTGCTCTCAGCAATGATGGTGTTAGTCTTTTCAACCACTTTTGGTCCAATAATCTTACAAGTTTTCTTAGTGAAGAATGACCCATAACCTTTGTCACTCATTTGTGAAACACTAAGAAGATTAAATTTAAGATTATCAATCAGATTAACATTTTCAAACTTGAGTCTCCCAGCCTGAACAGTCCCTGAACCCAACACCTTACCTTTAGAATCATTACCTAAAGATATATCACCCCCTCCATGATCAAGAAAGTCCAGAAGAAGGGCTCTACATCTTGTCATGTGCCTGGAGCCTCCATTATCTACATACCATAAACTATCTAAGCAAGCAAAAGGTCCCTTAGCAGCAGCCATCAATGCACAATCACACTTGTACTCACAATCATTTTCATCCCATGGGTCTGAGAGATTCACAGCCTCAGCTTCAGATTCTTCAACTGAAACAACTGTCTCAACAACATCATTAGTCACATTTTCAGACATAAAAACCACTTCCTCATATTCAACTTCCTCAAAAATTGTCTCTAATGCCATGAAGCAGAAATTTCCTGGTTCATTTTCAGATTTGGCAACTAGAGCAATGTTGTCATCTGTTAACTCATCTGGTAAGCTTCTCCAATCAACAAAGCCTTGTGTGAAAAAGCTATGTTGACTTCTCTCTGCTGGGGAAGAGGGTGGAGTAGCAGCTATTGGCATTTGAGCCTGAGCAACAGGGGTTTGGACATAATGAATCTGGGGAACAGTGGTTTGGACATAATGCACAGGAACAGTGGATGAGGACTGTGCCAAGTGAGCAGTGTTTTGCACATTTGGTCCAGGGGTATTTTGGGAAAACTGATAAGTGTTTGTCGGAGGCCTTTGGTTTATATAGGTAATCATAGGTGTTCCATTTTTACTCATACGTTCCCTAGCAAAATGACCCATTCTATGACATTTGTAACACTTAATCTTTGATTTATCCAACCCCACTCTTGACCCACCATGTAAACCTGGATATCTTCTACCAGTTTTCTTATAGAAATTGTTAGTTCTAATACTGAGCAGAGCCAGTTGATGCAAAATGTCCATTTCTTCTAAGTCCACAGGGTCAAAATATTGAAGGTCATTATACTCAAAGGATGTGTTGTCAAAATACTGAAGGTCATTAAACGAGTAGTTATGTCAATATAATGATCATAACCCTGATCCTTACTACTACGAGGCACCTCATCCTGACCCAAAAGTGTTGTATTCCCAAACACATAATCATCAGACACTTTTCTAGAATCCTGAAGCTTCTTTTTCTGGTTAAGCACTCTCTCATAGGTCAATAGCTTACCATGAAGCTGGGTCAGAGATAAGTCCATAAATCCAATTGAGTTTCTCATAACAATTGCTATAGTGTCCTGTTTATCTGGTAGTGATCTAAGAAACCTATGATTCAATGTTGAATTTGGATAAGTTAGAGCCACCAGTTGTAGTTCACTAATTAAACAATTAATGTCACACCCCGCCAAGGCGGAAACGCGAGGTGCGACTTCGAAAGATTTCCAAGCACAAAAGGTCACACGAGCATTAGTTAAAACAATGTAGGTACTTTCATTAAACAACCAAATCTGTTCAACATTAGTTAATTGTTTAATTCTAAAACCATTGTATGTAAATGTCTAAAATTATTACGACAACACAATGGTCCAAAAGAAGGTATCCCACAAATGCTCGCATGCGACCCCTGCAAGTTCTTTTGTCCATGCTAATTTTCTGAAAAACATGCTTGTAAAATATATAGGTCAACACAAGGTTGGTGAGTTCATGGGTTTTCTCTATGGTGGACATTTAATCCAAAACCGACTAAATCATTGCCTAGCTAGGGCAATAATCCATATGTGATCTGACATGAGCCCATAACCAAACCTCGACATGTTGTGCCTCGCCCATTGTACACTAAAGACGGTGAAATAAAGTGAAATACAAGCACTCTTTTGATATATGTCATCCGGTCAGAGCGACTGACCAAGAGTGGGGGTGTCAACCCAATAGATCTATCCCCGTGTTTCATGGCTAAGTCCATAGTTAATGGTTATGGTATGATGTATGACACGAGGGCTTAATGGATCCTGAACCTTGATGTCTCATGTTCATAATAGTCATGTAATGTAATTGAAAACTGTACGCATGTTTTTGCCCCGAAAAAATGTAAAAACTGTAAAAAAGGAGTCATGAATACTCACTTGATGTCTGAATGCTAAACTGAACTGAATCTGGCACTGTGTGTCTGTCCTGGGGATGCCCTACGTTCATATAAAGGCACTTAGGTCTATGTTTACTTCTAGTTACCATTCAACTGTCCACCCGACTGTAACACCTATGGACTAGGGGCTTCTGTACCACTATCCATGTGTGTCACACACTGTATGTGTCAGAAAATGTCTGTTTGTTGTTTAGGTGATCATGTTTAGTCTGTTTTTGGTAAAACATGTACTTTGTCTTACTAACTGTTACCAAGTGTCATATTTGTCACATTTACGTAGGCCTAGGGTGGCGTATTGTAACATTTTGCATTTTTATCTATCTTGTCATGATAAAATCCTTTGGATCTCGACGTTTTAGAGTATTTTAAAAATTTTCGCAACATTTTTATCCTAATCTATTCATAATAGATATATAATAATATGGTTTATATGGAAGAATTCCAAAAAAAATAAGAAAATCGCTCAGACCGGGACTCGAACCCGCGCCTGCGTCGGGCCAACAACACACACAAACCAGCTGGTCCAGCAGCTATTTGTGATTAAATCTTGGAATTAGTATGCTTTGAACCACCCTTAAAAATCCTAGTCAAACCCAATAAAGTCAAAACCCATACAACCAACACTTTTGATTAAAAATTTACGCGCCTGAGTGTGTTTATAGAAACAATCATGATTGATTCTTGGCCAACACATTCATCCTCATCGATTACAGCTTGCATTTCGTGTAATCATTCCTAAATTAACCCAATTAAACGCTTCCCTCTTTAAACCCTTGGTCAAATTTCCAATTCGATAAACCGAGTCATTGTACTATAAATTGATGCACCACTTATACCCTAAGGGGTCGAAAAACACACACACTCTCTCAATTTTCCTTTTTCTTTCATTATTGTTCGTGAATTTGGACGTGTTTGACCGGTTGCTTTGACTCGCAATTTGAAGACTTTGCAATCGGGTATGAAACGATTATTCCCTTTTGTATATTAGTCGGTCTATGGCCATCAAAACCCCCATAATCAATTCGGCTATCATAGTCGAATTGATTGGATTAGGAATCTAGGGTTTATGTTGTTATTTGGGGAAAATAAAGTCACGACCTAATGGTTAAAACATTTTCAAGATAAAATCCTAACACACCAACTGATCAGTAGATCAGTTGGTATCAGTTCGTGGGTTTGGTCGTTGATTGTTGTGAACCGGACGGGGACCTGGGGTTCGAATCCAGTCATAGACATGTTAATTTTTTTCTAATTATTATGAATGGAATCAAGAAGCCCTTATAATTAACTGAAACGAAATTCAAACGTTCTCAGGGTCTAGACCAGATGGTCTACACTTGTGATTTTAGGACACTGAACCGGCCAAGGACCTGGGTTCGATCCTTGGCAACAACAACCATTTTTTTACCTTTATCTATATATTTAAAACCTAATAATCTTTTAAAATAGTTTTAAAATACCAAAAGAGGTTTAAAATTCTATAAAAATATCCAAACAGATTTATAAAATTTCATAAAAATTATTCTAGACTTATAACTGGTGAACTTTATAAAACTAAATTTTATTTTCGAAAAATATTAATTTATTTATTTTTTATCAATTTAATCTATTTTAATCGTATTAAATTCATAATAAATTCATTTTTCACTATTTTTATACCAAAATTTTACATAAATTATTTCTATTCATTTAGAATAGAAATATAAATTTTAATTTGAAACCTTAATAATTTTAACATTTTTAGATATTAATATTATGTTTTGACAAATAAAATATTAATATATTATATATTCATTGAATAGGAAAATAATTTTATAAAAATTATTTTCACATTTACTACTTTCTAATACAACTATCTTTAATTAAGAATTGTCAAAAATCCTTTTCATTAATTATTTCTTTATTTAATTATGTGATTAATGATTATTCTAAATTAATCACCAATCAATTGTCAATCCCCAATTTAGGAACCCTAGAATACCTTTAGTATAGAAAACTTAGTCTTCTAAGTTTTCCCAACACTTATATTATTGCCTTAAACATAGGGTGATACTTGGATACTTACGAGCCACGTTTATTCTATATCAAGAGAGTCAATTCTAGCACTAAGGTGAGTTTACATAGCCCTTTTTTTTTTACTATTTTACATTTTTGGGGTGAAACATGTTACAACATTCATTTACAATTCAATCATAAGTGTCTATGTGTTATTCTATGTTGCATTATGTCTTAAACAATACTTGGGTAAGCACAATATTCTAGCATAATCATTAACATTGATCAGCCGACGATATACAATGATAGATTTATTGGACTGACAACCCCACCCGGATACGTGTACCTCCTACATAGGTAGCGTGGGTGATTGTTATTGAACTTATAACAAAATCGAGTGAACCATATGCGTATTGGATGGACCACAATATTCTAGTCACAAGGTTTGATTATGCACTCGATTTACCTAATAGTTTTGTTTTCACATATGGACTAGACTTGCCATGACACTCGAATTGTACAAGTTTTTATTCAATAATCAAAACCTATGTAATTCTCACCAACTTTTGTTGACCCAAAATATTTTCAAAATCAACATGTTTCAGGTAACAATGAAGCTAAGGCTTAGAGTTTGCTTGAAGGATTATTATGAAGTTATTTGAAGTTGCTTGCTTTATTTCATGTTATGTACTAGATGTTTTGGATTTTTAGACAACGTTTCATTTGGATATTTATGTTATCAATAAAATATTTAAAATTTCAATATATACCATGTGCTACTGAAACAATCATCAATACCTGACGCCTCGATGTTTCCGCCATCGGTTGGGGTGTTACAGATTGGTATCAGAGCCTTAGTTATAGGGAATTAGGTTATTAGAAAAATAATCTAGACTATAACCTTAGGGACTTTAACCAGTACTTGCTCTTCTTACTTGAAACCCTAATTGCTTCCTTATATCTATCCTTATCCCTATCCTACACCCTATACTACCATGGTACTACAAGTAGCCTACTCTTATTCGTCTGCTGCAATCCTGATCTACCTTTAGATTAATAGGACAAAATCCTCAGGTTTAACCTGAACCACCTTGAGATCTCATCGAAGTTCTAGATTTTAATAACGAACACGTGCAATCTGGAAGGGTGAAAGCCTGTATTATGAGTTTTCTGTCTAGGATTGGCATTGCGCATATATCCCAATCAGACGAGGGACCCGGATGCCTACCTGGGTATTCTCGGGATGAGTGTTCACTTATAGGCTAAAGCATGTCTTCACTATGTTAATAGAATCTAGAATCTTTGATAAGTCAACGTTTTCGTTTATTCGTTTTAATTAATGGATAAATGATTACATTCCTTATATTATCTCATTATCCTTGATTCATCCTATATCCCACTAAACCCCTCATTGTGTCTCTTACAGATCATGCCTCCTCGTCGCAACACTCGTCTTAACAATGACAACGACCGTGAGGATGAGAGCATCATCAACAACAACAACAACAATAATAAAAACAACCCGGACAACGGTACCCCTAGCAATGCCCAACTCGCCGCGATCATTACCCAACAATGGCTCAACAAATGGCGGCAATACTCCCTAACTTAGTGGCCCAAATTGCTCAGGTGAATGGAAACGGCAATGGAAATGGCAATCACAACGGGAACGGTAATGGGAATGGAAATGCTCACCCTGTTTGCACCCTCAAGCATTTCAACACTTGTAACCCTCCTATGTTTAGTGGTGATGAAGGGGCCACGGGACTCTTACAGTGGTTTGAAGGAATGGAGAATACTTTCATCAATAGCGAGTGTCTCGATAACCTTAAGGTTCGTTATGCTATGAGTGTCCTTCAAAAACGAGCACTCACGTGGTGGAATGAGGAGAAGCGTACTCGTGGAGCAGAAGTGGCACTAGCCTTACCATGGGATCAAGTCAAGGAGATAATGAAAGCAGAGTTTTGCCCGCGTAACGAGGTCAAGAAATTGGAGGATGAGTTCCACACCCTTGCTCAGGATAGTGGGGAAAACCTTGCTTATAATACCCGCTTCCATGAGCTCAGTCTGTTGTTACCCCATAAGGTCACTCCCCTATCAGTAGCCATCGAGAAGTATATCGGTGGTTTACCTATGCAGATTCAGGACACTGTGTGGGGAAGAAATCCTGCCACCTTAGAGGAAGCCAAGCGTCTAGCAGCTACCCTGACTGACAACCATGTGAAGTATGGTACTCTGTTTCGCAAAGGTGTTAAGAAAGATGTGAACAAAGCTACGCCAAAGCCGGCTAAGGAGATTAAGACTGTACACTCTGTTAACAAGAAACGCAAGGCCGGAAACTTTGCAATAGTTGCCACTCCTCCACCCAACAAAAAACCATATACTGGACCCCATCCTATGTGTAACACCTGCAAGTATCACCACCCTGCCCAAGTGCCTTGTCGTCATTGCACTAATTGTCAAAAGTTTGGGCATCTCGTGAATGTTTGTCGGATTCCTCTTGCTAATGCCCCTGCTGCTCCAAATAATCATGCTAGGGACCCTCTAGCTACTTAACGACAAGCACCACCGTTTAAATGTTATTTGCTTTTTAAAATTCTATGTATTGATGCACTTTGATTCAAGTAATAAATTCTAGTATTGAAATTTTATATGAGGGTTTGTTTATCTAGTATGTTCATAACACTTGGATAATGAGAACTAATAGCTATATTAATATCAATACAACTACAACTCACATACTATACTCGTTATACTTATAAACTTGCTTACATAAACATACTATCTGTAGATGAAGAATTTTAGCAATAGACAGGAAAATATGATCATACAAGTCACAATTCCAGGTGCGGAAACCCTAGAACTGAACAAAATGATAATACGCAAATCACAACACGCAAAATACCTTTTCAATCAACATTTTATAGATAACTTGTTTCAAATCATTCATACAAAGCCTTTTCAAGTTAATCTAAACACTTTTACACGACCTTAATCTAGAGAGCAACCTGACCTTAACACACACACTATCACCAACTGTTCTAACGTACAAATCAAGCCAAAACTATATATAGGGATTGCACGTTCGCCCTTTTCCATGGTGTGAATGTGGACTTTGTCCACATTCGCCCTGTTACCAAGTACGAATGAACATTTCTTCTAACAGCTTCCTACCTTCATCCACTTCAAATCTACCTTTGCCCTCTAGATCATACATTCGACCTTCAATATACACATTCGCCCATCCAATATTCACCTTCGCCCCTTCTCTAATCTTCTAACATATGTTAATGTGACAATCCAAAGCATTAGTCGCATAAAGTGTATCTACAAACTCCCCGTCGACTATTGCTTGGATTGCCTTCTAGCTTCATCCATTGCTTTGTTCATTAACTTGATCCTCAGCTGCTTCTTTTGTTCTTTCGTCATCTCAGGCTCAAGTTTTCTTTTCGTTGAACGCTTTGGTACATCCGCTATCTTCACCTTCTTGCCCAACTTCGAATCCAGGTTGCTACCGGAGTTAATATCATACGCAAAGCACACTCCGACCACCTGTTGATACTTCTTCGCTTGCGATGCATCATTGGGATCACTGTATATCTGATTGTATTAAAGCATGATGATGTCTTCAAACGTACAGTTAATGAGCCACATCGGGTCAAAAAACATGTATCTTCTTATACTTATCCTTCCCATCTCTCAACACTATCACAGCCTCTGCATTCCTCCAATCATAATACCAGAAGCTAAAATCTTCACTAAAGTGTTGTTGTAATGACATCAAAGGAATCTTTCTCATCACTTCAGGAGCTTTGTAAATCAAAGTCACTCGCTTCTTACCCGTTCTATGATCAACATCCCTATGAACTTTCCTCCTCGGGTATTGTGGCTTAAACATATTCCATTTAGTTTTACTCTCCCAGACCAACCTATCAGCAAACCAACCTACAGCCGTGTTATTTACAGATGCACCAGTCATTGGAAATCTACAAATGTCTCTAACCGCCCAGTACGGTAGAGTAAGTAGATCATGAAATCTTTCAACTTCCTTAACAACGTCTTTAGATCATCATTCTGTTCAGACGATTTTTGCTTATCTCCACCAAACACTTTCTCTACAAACTCTTCACTTCTTTTCGCTGCTTTCTTTTTAGCTTCTCTTTGACGTAGTTCGGTGAAGTCTGGGAATACTTCATTCTCATCATTCTCCCTGAAGTATTGAGGGTACTCTTCATGAGTAATGTACTCTATTTCAATCTCCTCCATCTCCGGTGTATGTTTATCATCAGAATGACTTCCAATATCCTTTTCAGGAATATTTGGAATCATCTGATCCATCATGATTTCCTCAAGTGTCTTCCCCACTCGCTGTGCTATACCATCCAAAATCTCCTTAGCCACAGCAGCAGACACTTCTCCTTCTTCCAGATCAGGATCATTTTATTCTAGTTCATACCTCATATCCTCCGTTTGAAAGATCTCAGCAAATTTTCCAGTGAATTCAATCGTCCACTCTCTCTTCTCAAGCATCTCACGATAAACATTCTTTGCATCATCAGATAGAGATCTAACTTTCTCATTCCAGAATATACTCTCATCTGAATCTACATTCTCACCAGCTTTCTTCTTAGAGCTTGACTCTCCTGAATCACCTTTCTTAGTCTTCCTTTTCTCAAAGGTGAACTGACTTGAGTCATCTCCACCATCATCATCACTACCATCACTCTCATCATTATCTTTACTACCCGATCCCTCAGCATCATCATCCTTGTCATCTTTATCAGATTCATCATCAGAACCTTCCTATGATTCATCCTCTTCATCATCTTCTTTCTCTTCATCTGAGGGTTCAAAATCTACTTGCTCCTCCTCTTTCTCTTTATCCTCCTCTCCATCCTTCAACTTTGGAGCTTCACCATAGAGTATATCAAGTAGATCGCTCATCCGTTTGTTCTCTTTCTTCAACTCTTTGTTATCAATTTCACAATCTTTATCATTCTCCGATTTCTGTTACATTTCTCTTCAAGTTCTTTCTTATCTTCTTCAAGTTGCTTCACCTTCCTTTCAATCTCATCCTGATTTGTTTTCTTTTGGAAGCAACCACAATCTGAAGCATCTTTTCTTCATTCTTTTTGAACTTATTAATCTCAGCTTGTTGAGCAACAATCATCTTCATCATATCTTCCATCTTCTTGTTAACTTGTTTCATCACATCATCAAAAACAGTAACTTTGGATGCTTTGGAAGATTCAATCTCTTTAGTCTTCTCTTTTCCAGGCTTGAACATATTTAGAACATTCTCTAAAGTAGCTTCCAAGTCAGGAACTACCTCAGGTTCTTTCGCCTTCTTCTTTTTCTTAGTAACCGGTGAAGATACCTTGGATGATGTACCAGCTTCAGGTACTTTCTTACCTTTCAGTAAAAGTTCAATCTCTTTTTCTCTTAACTTCTTCGTGCTAACTTTCTTCGCCATCGACTTGTGCTTTGGCTTCTTCAAGTTAACAACAACTGTCGATCCTTCAAAGTCTCCAACATCAACTCCTAAATCTCCTTCTATATCAATCGGATCTTTCTGTAAAGCTTCTTCAACAGATTTATTGACAGATTCAGACTCCCCAACCGCAGTGGCCTTGCGTTTGGTAGTCTTTAATAATTCAGCCTCAGAGTCCCATTGCTCTTCCTCCTCAGTTTCCTCTGAATCAACTGAATCTTCATCTACCAAACTTGTACCTTCCTTTGCAGTTGTTTTCTTTCTTGCACCTTGTTTCTTAGATTCACCCTGATCAATCTTCGCTTTGCCCTTCCCTTTGGCTCCAGCGTTTTTAACTTGCCTCTTCCTCTTTGTACTTGCATCAGCATGTACTAAAGGATCATCAGTATCAGAATCACTTTTGTCATGTCTTGCTTTGTTCAATCCAGGGTCAGTGTAACCCGGATTAACTAAAGCTCCAAACAATCTTCTATTCGGTGGCTTCTCATTGTCAGGCACACCCTTGTAACCTTTCATCCTCACAAGCGTTCTGATATTCATGTGATCTTGACCCATCACCATTGTCGGATCTTTCTTCAAATGTGAATACTTGTTGTCAAAGATCATCATCAGAAACCTTGGGTACAAAATGAACTTTTTGCACTTTAGACCTTTTAACATCTTCAGCATATGGTCTAGTATCATTCCAGCAATGTTAAATGGTTTGTTGAGAGTCAACGCAACCATTAACGAACTCAAGCTCTTCCTCATTACATCATAACCACCACTACCACACCCAAAGACATGAATAATAACATGTGCAAAGTACTTAAACTGCACACTGAGTTTCCCCTTGTGAAGTGCACCATCTGTTATCGGACCTTTGTACTTCATCCTAAGGAAACAAACTCCTTGCTCCGTCCATGAAAAAACTCTGGGATCTGTACTTTCTTCAAACTTAATTTGGAGTGCCTCTCTGATATCATCTTCAGTAATAAACATCTCCATCCCTTGAATAACACTTCTGATAATCGTCTTATCCTCCCAAAAATCATATCTCGCGTTCTTCCAGAAATCCTCCACAATAACTTTGTAAATAATTGCTGGTGTAGCAATGGCATGGATGATTCGGCTTCTCTTTAGAAAATCCACGATCCCTGAAAACTCTGTGTTTTTCAAGACATCGCCAACAAATGCACAGCAATTGTGCGAAGGTTCGAACGACCAAACTTTAGGTACGTTTTCCTCTTCAGCTTCTGGAACTGGATCTTCAATAACATTTTCTATTGGAATTTCAACATTCTCTGGTTGTTCAGCCATCTGTAAAAAAACAAAAATATAGAAAAATACGTTAAAACACAAAAACGACAAATTAGAAAATTTTAGGTTTTCACAGATTCTACATTCGCCTATTTTGTTAGTACGAATGTGAGATTTTTGTGGTTCGAAGGTGTAATTTTGAACCGAATGTGGAATTTCGTGTGTTAAAACACACATTCGTCCGTTTTGATTTACCTTCGTCCCTTAGTTTCTACATTCGCCCGTTCTAACAGGTCGAATGTGAAACTGTTTTTGACCCAAATTTAAATTTTGTTATCTGATGTGTTTTAGCCTCTAATTTTGATTCACACTACGCCTAAAACAACCGATTAAGCCATTGGAACAGTCAATTTCATCTATCAATCAATTCTTATTAGTTTTCAAAAAGAATTAGGGTTCGTAGCCCTAAAACAATCGATTAACAGTTTTAAACATCAAATTAATCTAATTCTTCCTATATTCTCCCCCTAAAACTAATTAGGATTGAATACTTGACACAAAAATGGTGTAAAACAGTCCAATAATCGTCCAGAATGAACATGATAGGGTTTGACGATAAAAACCCTAATTCCGTCTTCGATTCTTGTCCATTACCTGTTAAAATAGAGTCAAAAGAATCAGCAAATGATAGGGAATTAGATTCAAGGGTGAAAAGAAACAAAGCAACAAGGTCTTGGCACTTAGAAAATTTTTGAAAATTTTTGAATGAGGGGTTCGAACCTGTGAAGAGGTATATATAGAATCTACATTCGCCCTTTAGCACTGGACGAATGTGGGATATTTCCACATTCGTCCCAACTCAATGGCACGAAAGTGAAAAGTAGACCCGAAGGTGAAAATGATTTATAGAGAATCCACCTTCGTCCAAAACTAAAAGCACGAATGTGTAAAGTTTTCCACATTCGACCCATTTAAGGGGCGAATGTGAGATGGAAAATTTTGAAATTTTTACCAAATCACGAAATCGAATCCCGTTCATCATTTTTCAACACGTTAAGTCTCAAACTTGCATTATTTCAGTTTAGAATGATACAAAGCTCATATGGTTTCATCAAATCTCAGAAATTGACCACCAAACACCGTCGGTTATCTAAAAATAAAGCAGAAATGTAAAACTTTTTGGTTTTTCTGAAATTTTTATCAAAACACACCTAAAATCTTTTTGAGTTTTGTATCTTTTTGACAATCAAACTAAAAAGCATAAAATTAGATAAAGCAGTAAACATCTTATGATATCCGGTAAGAGGATCATATCAGTTGTTTGAGAAATTTGACGACAGCGCTAATCTATTTTGTTTTATATTATCATTAGAAACAGTATGTGACCCGGCAACTGCTGATATTGTGGTCCACATAAGCTCACATGCAGACTGTTATGCAGTGCTTTAAAATGATACGATTTAGGTGTATTATACTAACACGTTGTGGTTCTCACACACACGACATACTCCCGTATCAAGAAATTGCACAAAGCTTCCTCGTAACGCGTGATTATGCCAGAGTTATCCGTTTATTACAAGATATATAGCACAGAGGTGTATAGGTCAGCAAACGAATGCAGCAAAGTAACATGTGCATATATACCAGGTTGAGGGTGATATCAACTACTGATTTGCATCAGTAAATCAATACGATGTAATTATGATCTTTGATCAGTAATAACTTTCGGTTTTGGCATTTAAGCTCTTTTAGCAAATATTCTGATTAAACTAGGTCCGTAAATCAATACGACAAAAGTTTAATCAGAATATCCCGGATAACAATAACATAACGACCCAAAACCTCAGATTTTGGCAACTCTATCAAACGAAATTACGGTACTAAGACCATATGCCCATGAGGTGTTCAGCCACGAACGAGTAGTTCGTTATGTTTGTATCACTAATGCACGCAGTTTTTAGTCTACGAAGCCTATCAGCACATCACACATAATTAACACACGCCTCATATTACTTTACATATTTTTAGCCTGTGTCAGATCCCCACTGATATACTATCATTTCCTTTTTTTATCCTGGAAATCATTTTTGGTTTTTCTGTTTTTATGGCTTTTTGAATTTTTCAATGTTTTTGGTTTTTCTGATAAAAGACTCCCCCTAAAATATAAAACATATTTTTGGGTTTTTGAATTTTTTTTTTTTTTTTTGAAAAACTGTAAAAACTTTAAAGAAAACTTTTAAAAACTAAAAAACGATAAACCGAGGTGATGATCAGTCTTGTTTTTCTTTTATATTGTTTACTTTTAAAAGATACTCAAATCAGGATCTGTCAAAAGTTTTTGTGAACAAATCTGCACGTTGATAGTCAGTATGAATTTTGACCATATCTATCAATTCTTTAGCGTAACAATCACGGATAAAGTGATACTTGATCCGGATATGTTTAGCTTTAAAATGATTGCCAGTATCTTTAGTTAATGCGATCGCGGCTTCATTATCACAGTGTATAGGGGTTTTAAGAAATTGCAAACCATAATCCACCATCTGCTGCTGAACCCAGAGAACTTGCGACCAACAACTCGAAGCTGCTATGTACTCTGCTTCACAGGTAGATAGTGCGACCGAAGTCTGCTTCTTACATTGCCAGGTGACTAACCTGCTCCCTAAAAACTGGCATCCAGCTGTCGTGGATTTGCTGTCCTTGTCACAACCGCCCCAATCTGCATCACTAAATGCGATAAAGTCAAAATTATCGTCATTAGGGTACCAAAGTCCTCTCGAGGGACAACCCTTCAGATATCTAAGGATACGCTTGACCGCTGTCAGATGACTTTGTTTCGGCTTCGACTGGAAACGTGCACAGAGACATGTGGCGAACATTATGTCTGGCCGAGATGCGGTAAGATACATCAGAGATCCGATGATTGCTCTGTATGTAAACGGGTCCGTCAGCTCCCCCTTAGCGTCAACTCCAATCCCGTGATTAGGTTGAACCAGGGTATCCATCGGCTTGGAATCCTCCATCTGGAACCGGCTCAAGACTTCGGATACGTATTTAGTCTAGTGAATGGAGATCCCTGTTGGTCTTTGATCCACCTGCAAGCCGAGGAAAAACTGCATCTCCCCCATCGCACTCATTTCGAACTTTTCCTGCATAACACGTTCAAACTCCCTGCACAAAAGTTCGTTAGTTGAGCCAAAAATAATATCGTCAACATATATCTGGACTAGAAGCAAATCATCTCCTCTTTTCTTCGTGAACAGAGTACATTCGACCAATCCGCGTTTAAATCCTTTCGAAATGAGGTACGTGCTCAGCTCCTCGTACCATTGGCGTGGAGCCTGGTGCAACCCGTACAGTGCTTTGTTCAAGACGTAAACCTTATCCCGGTGGATAGGATCTTCAAAGCCCGGTGGTTGACCAACGTAAACCTCCTCTTTGACTACTCCGTACAGAAAAGCACTTTTGACGTCCATCTGATACACCTTAAATTTCTTGTAGGAGGCGAACGCTAGAAACATTCTGATTGCTTCTATGCGCGCCACAGGTGCATAATTTCATTATAGTCAATCCCCTCGATCTGGTGAAAACCTTGTACTACCAATCTGGCTTTGTTCCGTACAATCACTCCTCTATCGTCTTTCTTACACTTAAAGACCCACTTGGTACCAATCTTCTTCCGTCCTGGAGGTAAATCAGTGAGCGTCCAGACTCTCAACTTCTGAAATTGCAATAACTCCTCTTGCATCGCTTCAACCCAGGCGTCATCCAAAAGAGCTTCTTTATATGTCCGCGGCTCGACCTGCGAAACATAACATGCAAACGACCAATCATTCTGACAACCAGATTTTTGTATTTTTGCATATAAAGCTAAAGCACCAAAACTTTCTGGTGAATTGACACTTCTTAGTCCTCTCGTCATTACACTACTTCCAGGGTCACCAATAACTTGCTCCAGCGGGTGAATTCGATGAATCCGAGATTCCGGATGTTCAGGTACAGTAACTCCCGTCTGAATAATCAAGTTCTCTACTGCATCCAGATCATGACCCGTGTTAGACGATGAAGCAACATCTGGATTTGGGTTCACTGGCGGTGCCTCTGTCGCATTTTCAAGAATAACTTCTTCGAAATCTCCATCATCTTCCGATTCTAAAGTATCTAAAGTTGTAAAAGCCTCTTGAAACACTGCTTCCTCTGGTACAGGCGTATTGGTATCATTAGAAGCTATAGAAGGAGTTACGGTGATTGGACGCACCAAAGGTGAAGTCGCTGCGTTTTCACACTCGTAAAGTAATCAAATAACAGCCTCTTCAACCAAGCTATCTAGATTGAATGATTCAAAGAAATCTTTGTAATCAAACATCCAATCAGGACCATTCCCTTGCACATTCTGAGTATTCCGTTGAACTTCCACGTTAGACCAATCTTCCACCTGTCGAGTTCTTTTGTTGAATACCCGTTTGAGCGGGGTTGCATATCCAACAAAATATCCATCTTCAGCTTTCGGACTAAACTTTTCGCTTGGATTCAACATTGTGCACGGAGCCCCAAAAGATTCTAGATACTCCAAGTTCGGCTTTCTTTGGTGTAACAGCTCATAAGAAGTTTTGCCAAACTTCTTCACCGTTAAAACCCGATTAAGTGTATAGTTTGCTGCATAAATCGCCTCATTCCAGAACATTACTGGAAGATTCGAGTCTGCTAGCATTGTTCTCGCCGCTTCTATTAGAGTCCTGTTTTTACGTTCAGCAACACCGTTCTGTTGAGGGGTATATGGAGCCGAGTATTCATGATGAATTCCTTTGCTTTCACAAAGTTCATCCATCTTGGCATTTTTGAACTCCGTCCCATTATCACTCCGAATTCTCTTGATCTTTAGACCATAGATTTTTTCCAATCGAGTGAACAAAACTTTCAGATTATTAAAGGTGTCACTTTTCTGATGCGAACACATTACCTGTAACAACCGGCAAAAATAAGGTAATTCCGTACTGATTAATTAATATATGATTAACGTAATTAAAGGCAATTATGTGTGATTTAATTAGCAAGGCCTTAGGAGATAGCAATTTCCAAATAATGCATAGGTGTGCATACGTTTAATGGTAAAACATGATTGGATCATGTGCGAATAAACTATCCGGTATGGACGTTAGCAATTACCCGGTAATAATTAAATAAACGAAAAGGATCCCGGACACCCGGGATATAAAATAAAGGGTAGTTTCATAAAATATAATGAGTTTTGGAACCCCAAAACCATAAGTGGAAACGTCTCATACAAATCTCCCGGTAACGAATAAAGTGCGCGTACCGCACCCGATACGCGCATAACTCATAATTTCACCCGGTAAAAGCCTAAATAACCAATCAACGCTTAAATTAGACTATATTTGAGGATTATTAAAGGTATTTTTAATGTCCGAATAACGCGTGATTAAAACCCGAAAAATACCCGAACGACACCCGAACGACGGGGGATTAAACATAACAAGTATTAGGTAAATATTTGAAGTTGTGGACCCCACCTATACCCACAAAGGGGCCGGCCTTATGGCCACAAAATAACCAAGCAAGAGTGGCAATGATAATAATCTATAAAACTAGATTAAAGCATGCTTAAACATAAGACAAAAGGGTGTAAGACATGGAGTACAAAAGTAACCACTCTTTTGTCCCCCCCTTGTATAATTTTCGGCCATAGGCCCCTAATAATCCAAGACACAATCAAATCCACTACACACTAGTATACACATGCATGGGTGAAGATCTTGTATAAAGATTAAGTGTAGGATCACTCAAATAATAAACCAAGATTACAAGCAAACATCTCCCCACTCTCTCTCAACTCACACGACACACACACACACATATATCTTTCCAAAATCCCAAGTACACAACTCAATCTTCCATAAGATTACTTGAATCTTTGGAAAGATTACACATGATAACACTATATAAACATGTGTTAGCCATTTGAAGAAAAGCAAAACAACTCTTCTTCTTCTTCTTCTTGGAACCGTAAGTTTCACCCCTCCCATACACATTCTTCTTTCAAGTTTTTACATCTCCAAATCACTCAAAACAATCCATCATCCAAACCCCTATTGTGTGTTTCAAGCTTGGAGCTTAACCATTGAGGAAGAACACACTAAACCCCTCTCAAAATCCAAGGTTTTGTCTTCCCTAGCCTTGTGCTAGTAGTAAGCTTCTTAACCTTGTTTTTTATTATTATTATTCATGTATGTGTTCTTAGAAGCAAGTTGTACATGAAGGGTTTAAAAAGGTGGTTTGAACATAATCTTTAATAGGTTTTACTTGTGTAAAATAGATGATTAAAGATATGTAAATAAATCATGGATTTGTTGATGATAAAGTAATAATCTTGAAAATATATAAAGTTTACACTTAAACTAAGTAGGATGATGATTTGGTTAAGATTTGTGGAATAAACTTGAATGTAATAAAAAGTAGTGTTAATCATCTTAATATGATCATCTAAGGTATAATATATGGTGGAACATGTTAGAAGTTCAAGAGTAAAGAAGATGAAAAATTAAGGTTAACTTACTTAGAAGAATGATATTTTGTTAAAATGGGCAAATACATAAAACACACATACAAGTAGTCTTATATATGGAATATAAGACTAATAAAAGTGATTTGATACAAAAATAACTTACCAATAAAAAGTTGAATCTTCAAAGTCTACTACTTTGAGTGAAAAATGTTAACTTTGGAAGTTAGAGTGGAAAAATGCAACATTTGAAAGTTAAGGGACTAATATTGTAACTTTGAAAGTTAGAGGACTAAAATGGATATTTTAGAAACTATTAGTCCAAAAATGCAAGGATGGAAAGTTTGGTGTCAAAAGTGTAAGTAATAAACTTCTAAGGATGATTTTGGTAAATACTAGTAGATACTTGGGTATTTTGTATAAAGGTATATTTTTGAAAGTTATAAAATATGGATGATATTAACATAAGGATTTTTATAAAATAGAGATTTTATAAAAATATTAGACAAACTTGAGAAACTTAAACAAAAATGAATACTTTTATATAAATGGGAATATAAAAGTATTGGAAACATTTTTGTAGTTAAGTTAACAAGTTGGGTTAAAAATACATAAGTATTTCAAATCTTCCAAGTAATATGTGTAAAGAGGAAGAAATATGGATAATATTTCTATAAAACACATGTTGGGGAAAAACTTGGAAAAATTAACTATTCGAGCCAAGATATCGAACTAAGACGCGTTAACGAATCGTACACGGACAAAACATGAGAAAAATGCCATTGCGGCAAGATAAGAAAATATATATTTTAAGAAGTAAAATATATATACATCATGGGTGAAAACTAATAAACACTTTCCTAAGTGTTGAAGGAATTATTCGTGGGAGAAAAACATGACATAAACAATTAAGACGTTAAACAAACGTATATACTTAACAAGAAAAATTACACATTTATATATATGTACGCTCGTCTCGGCAAAATTCTAGTATATCTACTTAATGGAAAAATAGATATGCGGGAAGGAAAGCCGCGACGAGTAGACAAGGATATATATATGGGTATGCCGTACCGACAAGAACCTAGTATATTTATTTGAATGGGAAAATAAATATACGGTATGGTGAGTTGAATCGGGCGTTGAGAATATACAATCGAACGACAAGATCTTAGTATATTTGTTTAAATGGGAAAACAAATGTGCGGCGAGGTGAGTCGGGTCGAGTGTTGAAATATATATTATATCGAGCGATGCGATCTTAAGTATAATTATTTAAATGGGAAAATAATTATATGTTAAGTGAAGTCGAGTCGATGATAATGAGGTACAAGTTAAGGAAATATTAACAAGAGTAATATATAACTTGTAACGCAAAGGGTAATCTAACGCCAACGAAACCTAGGATACTCGCTAAATTAAACGGGATTTGGAATAACTTGTGGTCGGGAGTTGGGTGTACAACTTGCCAAGGCACATGCGCTATAGGAATAGTGACTTACACGTCTAGGACGTTTGTAGGTGCGAGACCACCCATTTGCTATCTACCTTTTGAGCCGGACACTGATTCAGGTGAGTCTCACGGCCCCATTTTAAACTATTTTTACGTTTTCGGGGGAAAGATATGTTAGGGAAGATGTTTGACGGATTAGTTACTTGAGGTGTGACCGCCACTCGGGGTTGAGTCCTCGCCTCTATAATCATTTATTCGAAGTATGAAACCGGAGGAATATTTGAATAGTACTATTGGTGCCTGACAAGGCCCACCCCTAATCGATAGCGTCGATTATGCATTAGTGTATGCCTGGGGTGCATATATTCTGAACTTAAGTCGTAGGATACCGAGTAACGACTTGGAGCGGGGCATTATTATTATATGTCTTGGTTTGATTATAGTCTCAAGTAGAGTATAGGAATTTGCAACTCCTATACATTGTCATAACATGGTATTTCCCAAGTATTCAAGTTTTGGAAACTAAAAACCTGTGAACTCACCAATATATTTATATTGACGAAATTTTAAACATATCTTTCAGGTAACTAAGTGAAGACTGACATGGCGGGCCGGGTCGTGGAATTCTCCTTGAGGCGTCGGATATTTTGTGGGGTTTCACTCTTATTTCCCAAGGCTATGGGATATATTTGAGAAACCTCATCTCTTATGTTAAAAACTATTTACTTGGTGTGTAATATATGAACAAGATTTGACGCCTAAATAAATGACCCATTTTCTTAAATTACTTGTGATTTGCGATAACCTTGACTTTATGCTTTTGAACCGTCGCGCCACGTGTTTCCGCCGTTGTCGTGGTGTGACAGAAAGTGGTATCAGAGCCAAGGTTATAGCGAACTAGAGTATTTTCTTTAAAACTAGACTATAACCGGATTTGGTTCAAATAATAAAGTTTTCAAAAGAAAAATATGTAAAGATGCTAAACGCAATAAAGTAATTTTTCAAGAAGCGTTGGGCATGAGGAGATTCCGACCAAGCCAGCCATGGGTATTGTTATGCATTAGCGTGAAATTAGAAGTTAGGAAGGTTACTGATAACGTATGCCATAACTATCTAATTCAAAAAAAAAAAAATTTCATATATATTAGTACGGTTCTTTTGCCAGGGATGTCAGACGCAGACGCAGGGAGCGTAGCACCGAGCTACGATAGCAGTATTCAAATTATCCCAGCGCCGCCAGCAGAGCCGATCGAGGTTGTGGTACTCGATCCGGAGGATGACGAGATGGAGATTGACGCCGCCGTGGAGGGCGCAGGAGGAGATAGCTCGGACGAGACTGACCCGAGCGAGGACCCGGCGTGGGCCCCCGCTGAGGGCGACGTGGCCGACCTACCTATGGCCGAGGCACCACAGGCTGACTTGCCTATAGTGCTATTCCAGGCAGCGCCACTGCGAGTACTGCCCCTCCAGGCCATCAGAGACTTTCCAAAGGGCTGTGCAGGTCCATCGAGGCCTGTCCCCGCACAGATAGAGACCGTTGAGTCTCCCTATGACCGACGCGCACCTGTCAACCGTGAGCCCTCACCTACCCCACTTATCCCCGTACCCCCGGGCATGATGCTCGTGCCCGTTCCCCGAGGACACAACGGGTGGATTTCTGATGACTCCGACGATGAGTCGACCGCATCGGTGGAGCACATTGCTGTGCCGATCCCACCAGCAGACCAGGAGGAGCACGTCGCTCCGGTGATCGAGCATGCCACTACTGCACCAGCTACCCTACCCACCATACCCGAGCCCGTACCTCAGGGTGGGCCAGTTCCTACTGGGCACATCCTGGAGGGGAGCTCTGCCCGCAGCTCGGAGCTGCACCGGGCGGGCATGACGGCATACGCCACTGCGAGCCCTCCCACACCCACCATAGTGGTGTCCACCCCAGAGTGGGCCACTATCTCAGAGCCCCTCTTGGCCCCCTTGGCCGAGCTTGTACCACCACCCACCATAGCCATGACACTACCGATCCCCACTGTGCCCAGCATGCCACCTGCACCGTATCCTCTGGGTGCAGGGGACCCCTACATGATACCCCCACACTTTACCCCCAGTCCACAGGGTTTTGCCCCGATATTTTTCCACACACCGATACCAGACCCTTTGGCCCATTCCCGCCAGTTCATCCCGATGTACCCGGACCATCCCATCTCCACGGGATGACACCCCTATCTGGACCAGCATGGACCTCTGCCATCACACTGGAGCGAGACTTTCAGACCCTCGCCAATACGGTGCAGCGCACCGTGAACCAGGTAGAGCAGCAGACACGATTGATGTGGACGCGGATGATCGATGCCCGTGATGCCTTAGCGCATTACGCGGAAGAGTTGTTGCGCATGGATGCGCAATGCGGGATTACTGGAGATGCGCATTTGGCGCATCGACAGTTCTTATATGAGCGCATCACGGAGATTAGCATGACTATCAGTGTGCATGCACCGCAGTATCAGTTCCCTCCGCCACCGCCACAGTAGGGATGCATCAGGGACGCACGGAAGAATCACCAGCTCATGTACATAGTAGCAGCAGTATGGTAGTATAGCACGGGTTATGACACTCGTCTGCATTTTGCCTAGCCGTACGGGTACGACGGCACATGATATGATGTTTTATTTATTTCAAAAACAATGTATTGTATGAGGGATGTATTCCCCATTTTGTTATTATGAACAAGCATTGTACTAGTACTATTGAAATTAATGAAAAATCTTATTATTATGATGGTGAAATATGTTGTTGTCTACGATTAATATTGCTTACTCCATATATTGTGATTCGTGTGATTGGGTGGTGATATTGTGTTGAATACTATTTATTCTGTATGATGTGTTGCTATGTTGTGTGATGACATGGTGTTGATTATTTGTGTTCAGATTCTGGTTTGTTATTTATATATTGTATAAATGTTTGCCAAATTAACCTTTGATAATTATTATTGAAGAAAATGGCACCAGCCACCAGAAGCAACAGCGGTGCAGACGGACTGCCCGCTACACCCGCTGAACTCGAGACACTGATCTCGGAGCGCATAGCCCGCGCCATCGCAGAACATGAAGCCGCCCGCTCTGAACACTCGCATGACAGGACAGGGAGCGAACGACGAGAAACCTCCCCTATTGGTAAGAGGTTTAAGAATAAATGAAAAAGTGATGGGAGAGTATTTCGAAACTCCTGTCCCATAATAACATCCTACATTACTATTACAGGAACAGCCTCAGGAGAGCGCGGCTGCACTTTCAAAACTTTCTTGGACTGTAAGCCGATTAACTTCAGCGGCACTGAGGGATCCATAGGCCTGGTCAAGTGGTTCGAAAAGACCGAGGCAGTTATCCGCATCAGTGGGTGCACCCCTCGACAGTCCGTCATGTACTCCACCAACCTGTTTCTGGATCAGGCACTAACTTGGTGGAATGACCAAGTACAGTCGTTAGGAGATGATGCTGCATACTCCCTATCATGGGCGGCACTAAAAGAACTTATGATTGCCGAATACCGCCCGGCAAGTGAGGTACAGAAGCTAGAAACCGAATTCTGGAACCATACTATGGTAGGAGCAGATGTTACTGGGTACACGTCTCGATTTCATGATCTCGCTCGACTAGTACCTCGTTTGGTTACACTAGAGACTAACAAGATAGAGCGCTACTTGTTCGGGTTAGCACCGCAGATACGCAGCATGGTCACCTCTTCCAAACCCACGACCATGCGCGAGGCTATTGATCTTGCACTGAGCCTCACTGAAGACGCTATCCGAATGGGTACCTTGATCCGACAAGTTTCGGGACTGAAAATTTCTGAAGCAAGCAGTGTGGAAGGTAAGAACCAGGGAACAAGTTCAGCAGTGGTGACGAATGAACAGGGAAACAAACCAAGGTTTGGGAAACGTAAACGGGAGGAAGGAAAGAAGGATGGAGCATCGGGTAGCTCCAACAAGAAGGGGAAAGGGTATGTCGCCACAGGGCGTGGGAACGGTGGAAAACAGGGCAACCGGGGGAGAAATAATGGGATGACATGTGGGAAGTGCCACCGATCGGGACACAAGACGGAAGATTGCCGGTCGGGAGCACCGAAAAATGGAGGAGCTAGACCCTGCTTCGCTTGTGGGTCACTTGACCATTGGAAGAAGGACTGCTCCAAGGTCAACAACCAAGCCCGCGGGCGGGCGTTTGTGATTGGAGCCGGTGATGCACGACAGGACCCCAATGTGGTCACTGGTACGTTTCCTCTTAATGGTCATTATGCCTCTGTATTATTTGATACCGGTGCTGACTTTAGCTTCGTATCCATTGAGTTTAAAAGACTACTTGGATTAAAAACTAGTAAGCTAGATACACCCTACTCCATAGAACTGGCTAATGGTAAAACTATTGAAACGAGAGAAGTAGCGAAAGATTGCAAATTAGAACTCTGTGGGCACGAGTTCGGAATTGATCTCTTACCGGTTGTGTTGGGAAGTTTTGACATAGTTGTTGGCATGGATTGGTTGTCCGCGCACCATGTCGTCGTGGTTTGCAACGATAAAGTCATTCAAGTCCCTCTCGCAAGCGGTGAAACTCTCTCAATTCAAAGGGAAAGACACGGGACGCCGCTAAGGATTATTTCAAGCATGAAGGCTCGTAAGTGTCTAAGAAAAGGGCTTGTCGCATTCTTGGCACACGTAGTGGACAAGAAGGCCGACGAGCGAAAGTTGGAAGACATTCCAGTAGCTAGAGATTTTCCGGATGTATTCCCAGAAGATTTGCCGGGGTTGCCACCACCTCGACAAGTCGAGTTCCGCATCGACCTCGTTCCTGGAGCTGCTCCCGTGGCACGATCGCCATACCGCTTAGCTCTATCGGAGATGCAAGAACTATCCAGCCAGCTGCAAGAATTATTAGACAAGGGTTTTATAAGACCGAGTTTCTCACCTTGGGGAGCTCCCGTCTTATTTGTGAAGAAGAAGGATGGCACATTTCGCATGTGCATCGACTATCGAGAGCTGAACAAGCTAACCATCAAGAATCGCTATCCTCTCCCCAGGATCGACGATTTATTTGATCAGCTCCAAGGATCTAGCTTTTACTCCAAGATTGATCTAAGGTCCGGCTACCATCAGTTGCATATCCAAGAGGAAGATGTACCAAAGACGGCCTTCAGAACTCGATATGGGCATTATGAATTTTTGGTAATGCCATTCGGCTTAACCAACGCACCAGCAGTTTTCATGGATCTAATGAACCGCGTGTGTAAGCCGTACTTGGATAAATTCGTCATTGTTTTCATCGATGACATTTTGATCTATTCACGCACTAAGGAAGACCACGAGAATCACCTTCGATTAATCCTTGAAGTATTACGCAAAGAGAAGCTATATGCTAAGTTTTCAAAGTGCGACTTTTGGATTCGAGAAGTCCACTTCCTAGGTCACGTGGTGAATGAGAAGGGCATACATGTCGATCCAGCCAAGATCGAGGCAATTAGAAATTGGGAAGCCCCTCGAACTCTTACCGAAGTACGACAATTTCTTGGCCTCGCGGGTTATTACAGAAGGTTCATCGAGGACTTTTCTAAGATAGCACAAGCTTTAACCATGTTAACCCAAAAGGATAAGAAGTTCGAGTGGACGGAAAAACAAAAGGCAGCGTTCCAATTACTAAAAGACAAGCTATGTGGCGCTCCGATACTATCACTCCCCGATGGTACGGAAGACTTCGTAGTTTACTGTGACGCCTCTCACCAAGGATTGGGTTGCGTACTAATGCAACGAGAGAAAGTGATAGCATATGCTTCCAGGCAACTGAAAACCCATGAGAAGAACTACACTACACATGATTTGGAATTAGGTGCAGTGGTATTCGCTCTCAAGATATGGAGGCACTACTTATATGGAACCAAGTGCACGATTTTCACTGATCATAAGAGTTTGCAACACATCTTTGATCAGAAGGATTTGAATATGCGACAACGGCGATGGGTTGAATTATTAAACGATTACGATTGTGAGATAAAGTACCATCCCGGTAAGGCGAACGTCGTGGCTGACGCCTTAAGTCGCAAAGAACGGGTTAAGCCGTTGCGTGTTCGAGCTTTGGGTTTGACTATCCACACGAATCTGACTGAACGAATTCGTGAAGCTCAAGTCAACGCCCTTAAACCCGAGAATGTCAAAGGTGAAAGGTTACGAAAGATGGTTGACTCACTGGAACCAAAGGTGGACCAGACCCTGTATTTCATGAATAGAATTTGGGTTCCAGTATACGGGGGATTGCGAGAACTAGTATTGGCCGAAGCTCACAGTTCTCGATATTCGGTTCACCCTGGTGCAGACAAGATGTTCCACGATTTGAAAGGATTTTATTGGTGGCCAAATTTCAAGAGAGATATAGCAGCTTACGTTGCGCGATGCTTGACTTGTGCAAAGGTCAAAGCAGAGCATCAAAGACCATCCGGCTTGCTCCAGCAACCGGAAATACCTGAATGGAAATGGGAACGAATTACCATGGATTTCATTTCTGAGTTGCCCAGGACGACGAGCGGCCATAATAAGATTTGGGTAATTGTTGATCGATTGACGAAATCCGCACACTTCCTTCCAATCCGTGAAACGGATGGAATGGAAAAATTGACCCGTTTGTATATCAAGGAAATAGTGTCTAAGCATGGTGTGCCTATATCTATCATCTCCGATCGAGATGGTCGTTTCACCTCAAGATTTTGGGAAAGTTTGAATGATGCCCTGGGTACTCGCCTTGACATGAGTACCGCATATCATCCCCAAACCGATGGTCAAAGTGAACGAACCATCCAGACTTTAGAAGATATGTTGCGAGAATGTGCAATCGATTTCAGCGGTAGTTGGGATACACACTTACCACTGGTGGAATTCTCATATAACAACAGTTACCATACGAGCATTCAAGCTGCACCTTTTGAAGCTCTATATGGACGTAAGTGTAGATCCCCACTATGTTGGGCTGAAGTTGGAGAAAAGCAATTTACCGGGCCCGAAATTGTTCAAGAGACAACGGACAAGATCTTTTTGATAAAGGAACGCCTCAAAGCGGCCCGTGACCGCCAGAAAAGCTATGCTGATATGAGGCGAAAGCCTTTAGAGTTCCAAGTCGGAGACAGGGTCCTACTAAAAGTGTCACCTTGGAAAGGTGTCGCGCGCTTTGGGAAACGCGGAAAACTGAACCCGCGATACGTAGGACCATTTGAAATCTTGTCCAGGGTAGGCCCGGTGGCATACAAACTCAAGTTGCCTCAAGAGCTCAGTGGAGTACACGACACATTTCACGTGTCAAACTTGAAGAAGTGTTTATCCGACGAAACCCTCATCATCCCTGCTGAAGAAATTCAAATTGACGACAAGTTACATTTTGTTGAAGAACCAATCGAGGTAACCGATTGGAAGGTCCAAAAACTAAGACGCAGCAAGATCAGATTGGTCAAAGTGCGCTGGAATGCCAAGCGTGGACCGGAGTTCACGTGGGAAAGGCTGGACCGAATGAAGCAAAAGTATCCCGCCCTATTCGAGAAGACATCTATACCGGAGAACTCGAAGTGAATTCCGGGACGGAATTCTCTTAACGGGGGGAGAATGTAACAACCGGCAAAAATAAGGTAATTCCGTACTGATTAATTAATATATGATTAACGTAATTAAAGGCAATTATGTGTGATTTAATTAGCAAGGCCTTAGGAGATAGCAATTTCCAAATAATGCATAGGTGTGCATACGTTTAATGGTAAAACATGATTGGATCATGTGCGAATAAACTATCCGGTATGGACGTTAGCAATTACCCGGTAATAATTAAATAAATGAAAAGGATCCCGGACACCCGGGATATAAAATAAAGGGTAGTTTCATAAAATATATTGAGTTTTGGAACCCCAAAACCATAAGTGGAAACGTCTCATACAAATCTCCCGGTAACGAATAAAGTGCGCGTACCGCACCCGATACGCGCATAACTCATAATTTCACCCGGTAAAAGCCTAAATAACCAATCAACGCTTAAATTAGACTATATTTGAGGATTATTAAAGGTATTTTTAATGTCCGAATAACGCGTGATTAAAACCCGAAAAATACCCGAACGACACCCGAACGACGGGGGATTAAACATAACAAGTATTAGGTAAATATTTGAAGTTGTGGACCCCACCTATACCCACAAAGGGGCCGGCCTTATGGCCACAAAATAACCAAGCAAGAGTGGCAATGATAATAATCTATAAAACTAGATTAAAGCATGCTTAAACATAAGACAAAAGGGTGTAAGACATGGAGTACAAAAGTAACCACTCTTTTGTCCCCCCCTTGTATAATTTTCGGCCATAGGCCCCTAATAATCCAAGACACAATCAAATCCACTACACACTAGTATACACATGCATGGGTGAAGATCTTGTATAAAGATTAAGTGTAGGATCACTCAAATAATAAACCAAGATTATAAGCAAACATCTCCCCACTCTCTCTCAACTCACACGGCACACACACACACATATATCTTTCCAAAATCCCAAGTACACAACTCAATCTTCCATAAGATTACTTGAATCTTTGGAAAGATTACACATGATAACACTATATAAACATGTGTTAGCCATTTGAAGAAAAGCAAAACAACTCTTCTTCTTCTTCTTCTTGGAACCGTAAGTTTCACCCCTCCCATACACATTCTTCTTTCAAGTTTTTACATCTCCAAATCACTCAAAACAATCCATCATCCAAACCCCTATTGTGTGTTTCAAGCTTGGAGCTTAACCATTGAGGAAGAACACACTAAACCCCTCTCAAAATCCAAGGTTTTGTCTTCCCTAGCCTTGTGCTAGTAGTAAGCTTCTTAACCTTGTTTTTGATTATTATTATTCATGTATGTGTTCTTAGAAGCAAGTTGTACATGAAGGGTTTAAAAAGGTGGTTTGAACATAATCTTTAATAGGTTTTACTTGTGTAAAATAGATGATTAAAGATATGTAAATAAATCATGGATTTGTTGATGATAAAGTAATAATCTTGAAAATATATAAAGTTTACACTTAAACTAAGTAGGATGATGATTTGGTTAAGATTTGTGGAATAAACTTGAATGTAATAAAAAGTAGTGTTAATCATCTTAATATGATCATCTAAGGTATAATATATGGTGGAACATGTTAGAAGTTCAAGAGTAAAGAAGATGAAAAATTAAGGTTAACTTACTTAGAAGAATGATATTTTGTTAAAATGGGCAAATACATAAAACACACATACAAGTAGTCTTATATATGGAATATAAGACTAATAAAAGTGATTTGATACAAAAATAACTTACCAATAAAAAGTTGAATCTTCAAAGTCTACTACTTTGAGTGAAAAATGTTAACTTTGGAAGTTAGAGTGGAAAAATGCAACATTTGAAAGTTAAGGGACTAATATTGTAACTTTGAAAGTTAGAGGACGAAAATGGATATTTTAGAAACTATTAGTCCAAAAATGCAAGGATGGAAAGTTTGGTGTCAAAAGTGTAAGTAATAAACTTCTAAGGATGATTTTGGTAAATACTAGTAGATACTTGGGTATTTTGTATAAAGGTATATTTTTGAAAGTTATAAAATATGGATGATATTAACATAAGGATTTTTATAAAATAGAGATTTTATAAAAATATTAGACAAACTTGAGAAACTTAAACAAAAATGAATACTTTTATATAAATGGGAATATAAAAGTATTGGAAACATTTTTGTAGTTAAGTTAACAAGTTGGGTTAAAAATACATAAGTATTTCAAATCTTCCAAGTAATATGTGTAAAGAGGAAGAAATATGGATAATATTTCTATAAAACACATGTTGGGGAAAAACTTGGAAAAATTAACTATTCGAGCCAAGATATCGAACTAAGACGCATTAACGAATCGTACACGGACAAAACATGAGAAAAATGCCATTGCGGCAAGATAAGAAAATATATATTTTAAGAAGTAAAATATATATACATCATGGGTGAAAACTAATAAACACTTTCCTAAGTGTTGAAGGAATTATTCGTGGGAGAAAAACATGACATAAACAATTAAGACGTTAAACAAACGTATATACTTAACAAGAAAAATTACACATTTATATATATGTACGCTCGTCTCGGCAAAATTCTAGTATATCTACTTAATGGGAAAATAGATATGCGGGAAGGAAAGCCGCGACGAGTAGACAAGGATATATATATGGGTATGCCGTACCGACAAGAACCTAGTATATTTATTTGAATGGGAAAATAAATATACGGTATGGTGAGTTGAATCGGGCGTTGAGAATATACAATCGAACGACAAGATCTTAGTATATTTGTTTAAATGGGAAAACAAATGTGCGGCGAGGTGAGTCGGGTCGAGTGTTGAAATATATATTATATCGAGCGATGCGATCTTAAGTATAATTATTTAAATGGGAAAATAATTATATGTTAAGTGAAGTCGAGTCGATGATAATGAGGTACAAGTTAAGGAAATATTAACAAGAGTAATATATAACTTGTAACGCAAAGGGTAATCTAACGCCAACGAAACCTAGGATACTCGCTAAATTAAACGGGATTTGGAATAACTTGTGGTCGGGAGTTGGGTGTACAACTTGCCAAGGCACATGCGCTATAGGAATAGTGACTTACACGTCTAGGACGTTTGTAGGTGCGAGACCACCCATTTGCTATCTACCTTTTGAGCCGGACACTGATTCAGGTGAGTCTCACGGCCCCATTTTAAACTATTTTTACGTTTTCGGGGGAAAGATATGTTAGGGAAGATTTTTGACGGATTAGTTACTTGAGGTGTGACCGCCACTCGGGGTTGAGTCCTCGCCTCTATAATCATTTATTCGAAGTATGAAACCGGAGGAATATTTGAATAGTACTATTGGTGCCTGACAAGGCCCACCCCTAATCGATAGCGTCGATTATGCATTAGTGTATGCCTGGGGTGCATATATTCTGAACTTAAGTCGTAGGATACCGAGTAACGACTTGGAGCGGGGCATTATTATTATATGTCTTGGTTTGATTATAGTCTCAAGTAGAGTATAGGAATTTGCAACTCCTATACATTGTCATAACATGGTATTTCCCAAGTATTCAAGTTTTGGAAACTAAAAACCTGTGAACTCACCAATATATTTATATTGACGAAATTTTAAACATATCTTTCAGGTAACTAAGTGAAGACTGACATGGCGGGCCGGGTCGTGGAATTCTCCTTGAGGCGTCGGATATTTTGTGGGGTTTCACTCTTATTTCCCAAGGCTATGGGATATATTTGAGAAACCTCATCTCTTATGTTAAAAACTATTTACTTGGTGTGTAATATATGAACAAGATTTGACGCCTAAATAAATGACCCATTTTCTTAAATTACTTGTGATTTGCGATAACCTTGACTTTATGCTTTTGAACCGTCGCGCCACGTGTTTCCGCCGTTGTCGTGGTGTGACATTACCCATGAAAATCTTGAATAGTCGTCAGTGACAACTAAACAATAAAGCTCCCCAAGATGACTTTTGCGTTTGACCGGTCCGAATAGGTCCATGTGCAATCGCTCAAGCGGCATCTCAACAGAGTTAACTTTCTTCACTTTGTGGGATTGTCTGTGTTGCTTTCTTTTCTTACAGCTCACGCACTTGTCATTCAAATGGAAGTGTTTAACATTCACGCCATCGACAAGTCCAGTTTTCACTAAATGATTCATTTTCCTCAAATGAATATGCCCCATTCTTCTGTGCCACATTATTGATTCCTTCTCAGTCGCTTTTGATAAGAAACATGTCACTTGCCCCTGGGATGTCATTGCTTTGGACATATCAAGAATATAGAGATTGTTGACGCGAGGTGCCTTCAACATAACCCACTCTTTTGGAATTTCGAAGCCCGGTTTGAGAATATAGCAAGATTTGTCATCAAAATAAACAGTAAATTGTTTGTCACAGATTTGAGTGACACTCAACAGATTATAATCGATCTGATTCACTTACGATATCCTCTCGAAACTCACAATACCATTACTCACGCTTCCTTCCATCGTGATATAACCTCCTTTGTTTCCGGCAAATGCAACGTACCCTCCGTTTATATTCTTCACATCAAACAACAAAGCTAAATCCCCTGTCATGTGGCCTGAAGCTCCACTATCAACAATCCAAAGACTGCTAATAGGGCCAGCTGAAGCTCCCTGCACACATCAAGTAAACCTGTTAGTTCTTTCGAGGGACCCAAGCCTGAGTGGTCTTGGGTCTTTGAATATCACTTTTCAAAGAATCATTTACTTCAACATTTGATTTTGGATCGGTCTTTTTAGGATCATTCAAAACTTTTTCAACTTCTTCATTTGATTTTGAATTTGAGGCTCCCGGAGTACCATTTGGTGTCCAAGACTGTTCCGAACGTTTCAAAATACGAATCTGAGATTTTGGGGTCTCAGTCGTTTTCTTAACATCGTTCACAAATGAAACCTTCTTGGGTACCTTCTCTGATTTAACAGATTTAGGTCCAATATTTGACTTGACAGCAGGTTTTTGTGGAACCATTTGTCTATCGTTTGTCATGTTCACCATTGGTTTTCTCCACGGTTTCTCCATGGCTATCCGGTTACGGCGATCATACTGAAATGGACGATCATTCCTCTTTTGATAAAAGTTGTTTTGGTTATAAAATGGTGCTGGTTGAGGAACAAATCGTCTTTTTGGATAGTACTGATTATCAACCGGTTTCCTCATGGATTGCCTAACTTCAACTTCGTGCCTTTTGTGCCTCACGTACGGGCAGTGAGCAAGTAAATGCCCTCTCTCCCCGCACTTAAAGCATGCACGGTATTCTTCAAACACATTTTGAGCATTCGGCTGAGCGTATGATCTGATAGGATATTGATCATCATACTGTCTACGCCTTAAACTCTCAGGAAATGGACCCTTCGAGTAGGCTGGCTCATGAAAACTGTTTGCTTTGTTTTTCGGTTTAATGAATTGGGTGACATGAACCTTTGGTTCTTTTGGAACATCCAAATACAGTTTCTTTAGAATTTCAGGTGGAATTTCATTTGTCCTCTCATGTTTTGGAAACCATATTGTGCTTTCTTGCCAAATTTTATCAATTTTGGAATAGTTAGCAAACTTAATTGGATATTCCTCGTCAGAGATGATCTTATCGGATCCTTCCATCCGATAAAATACCTTGACTGGTTTGACACTCATTTCCTTTTTAACCTCTTTCTTTTCAGACTTCTTATCACGATGTGCGTTAGCCATCGGATGAACATGCTGAGACGGTGACACTGGTTCATTCGTAATAATGTGATTTTCTTTTGGAATATCACACACATTATCACTTTTGTCACTCTCAGCAAAACACTTGATGGTGGCCATTTCCAACTTAGTGTTCTCAAGTTCATTAATGTAATTTTTAATTGCTAATTGTTTTAATGAAAGAGTTTTCTTTAGATCGGAAATGTCCTTTTAGTACCCATCAAGTACTTTGTTAAAAGCAATCACTTCTTTGCGAGCAGATTGACAGTTAATCACAGCACTATCGCGTTGAATGCGAAGTTCTTTGTTTTCTTCTGTCAATCTGTCACAAGTTCCACAATACTTATCACTTGTAACATCAGTACTAGATTCAGAACTTACCTGTTTAGGAGGATCTGTCATGGCCATTAAAGCAAAATGAGCTTCCTTCCCAGCAAAGAATTTTGAATAATCAATTCTGGTGAATGCGTCATCCACTATGCATGACTTCCTCGTCTTTAGAAAATCTGCTTCTGCCAGCAACTAATCAATGTCATCATCCAAGGAAGTAACACTGGCCTCTGAATCTGATTCGCTTTCTGAATCTGAATATACTGACTCAGTTTCTTCTGGAACATATGTGACTGAGTCAATCACCACTCCTGAACTTGCTTCATCAGCCTGAACTTCAACAGTTTCAGTCTCCACATTCATCTCATCAACCGATTCCTCAACCTCACTCTCAGTTTCATCATTTTGATCAACTATCACCGACACCTCAATATCAACCTGTCGGGCAACACATGCCACATTCCCACCAGTAGTTATCTCCTCAACACCAATTTGCATGCCAGTCCAGTCAAACCTTTCATCATTCTGTATCACCAAAGCTTGATTCTGATTGTTATTCTGTGGCTGTTCATTTGGTGTAGTGATGGGTATAACTGTTCTGTTTGGGTTATTTGGTGATTGAGTTTGGTTCTGGTTGGTTGTGTTTGGTTGTCTGTTTTGGTTGTTGTTAGAGGTGTTATGTCGGTTTTGGTAATTGTTTTGGTTTTGATAGTTGTTGTTGTTTTGGAAAGAAACTTGGTTTTGGTTCTGCTGTTGACGGTTTTGGTAGTTTGAGTTGAATGGGTTTCTGTTACCTTGTTTAGGAGGCTGAGTGCATTCTCTTTTGAAGTGTCCTTTACCTCCACAGTTAAAGCATGTAAATTTCTCCTTGTTAAAACCATAAGTAGTGTTTGGAGAAGTACCCAAATCAGTCCTCCCGGTTTTTTCTATGAATTCGGTTGCCCTTCTCATAATGCTTGCGAAAGCCCACTGAATGTCTATGAGCTTCATCTCCTCTTTATCGATCTGTGCATAGTCTTCATTGGTCAAGTTGTTATTCCCAATTTGACTTGCAACTAAACCGTTATACGAAGCAACCATTGCTGAGACCAGCGCAATATGTTGCTGAGCAACCTCCATAGTCACATTATTCATATTGGATGTCTCCAATACTACCGGTTGCTGATTGGTTTGATTCACTTGATTCATATGAGTCATTTAAGGTTGTTGTTGAGGTTGTTGTTGTGGTTGGTTAGCAGAATAGCATGCAGCTTGCTGCATTGGAGAAAATGGTGAAATGAAAGAATTAGTGTATTGTTGTGTTGGTGGTGTATATGATGGTTGTGAATAAGATGAGGTTTGTGCTAGGTAGTTGATTGGTTGTTTCGGTGGTTGCTTGACACTTGAAATACAAGCTATATGACTGTTCCACCAACACTCGAGTTTCCCACAGTTGCTGAAGTACCACCATGATACAACTCTGGATTCTGAGGAATCTGAGCTCTCTTTGCTTTCCTCTTCTCCTCGAGTTCTTTATTCTCCAGCTTCTGAATGAACTCGTTGATAGTCCAATACTTGTAAGCATCCTTTTCTTTGAGTACCTCGATGTGTTGATCCCAGTACGGTGGTAATGCATCGGCAAACTTGTCCACCAGATCTGACATAGGAATCTGTATATCATAACTAGACAATTCAGTTAGTAAATGACAATATCTGGGAGTCAACTCTTTTAACGTCTCGTTCCCGACATAGCTGAAGTTCTCAAATTCTTTTCTCAGCTCTTCCATCCTCAACCTTCTCGTCTTTTCGTTACCATCATGATGATTCTTTAACACATCCCATAACTGCTTTGAAGTAGTGCACGACCCAAACTGATGTAGCAAATCATTTGTGATCGCCTGAGTTAACTGAGAATATGCCTTCTTTTCCACCGCGAATTTCTTCTTCTCATCGTCAGTCAAACTCTCCAAAGGAACCTGCTCACCGGTGTTCTCTAAAACTGGTGCAACATATCCTTTAGCTATCATCTGCCAAGCCTCCGTTCCTTCCAACCCCATGTCTTCAAGATGAATCTTGAATTTCTTCTGCCACTGGTTGTACTCCTGCATCTCCATTAGCTTGGGTGGCCGATTCCCGCTACCTGAAGATAAGTCATTTATTAGTGTAGAAATAGCATTAGTGGTTTGAGTATTTACCACCGCGGCTGCTACTCCCCAATAGTCTGTTTGCAGGTTGTTGTGACGAAGATGCAACACTCTGAGGCATCGAACTAGTCATCGCTAAGTAGTTAATCGGTTGCGAAGACTGAGTGCTCGATTTCTGAGCTGCCACTGTCCATGGGTCCATAGTCACTTGCTGCTGTTGTTGTGTCATTCCCGGTCTCGGTGTAGTTGGAAAACCCCACATGATGTCCAACACTTAAAAATTCACCACACTTAGAAAATTTTCCAAAAACCCTTCTACTTTCGCCCTAAACAATTCTACTTTCGTCCAAAATAGGTCACCCGAATGTAGAATTCTGACCAGAATGTAGAAATCAGCAAACACTTTCCACCTTCGACCAAGATTTTCCACTTTCGTCCTCTAACTTTCCACCTTCGCACCCCCGATCACCAGAAAGTGGACTTTTATACCCGAAAGTGAAACACCAGACACAACACACCTAGGTTCGCCCTGTAAAATGTTACTTTCGCCCAGAAAATAACCAGGTTCGCCCCTAAAAGGTCCAGGTTCGCCCTAAGCTCTCCAGATTTGACCCTTTCATGTTTGAAAAACGGTTACACTTTGAAAAACGGTTATTTTGATCTGAGATTTTCAAAAGTTTATGGATTTTGATGATCTTTATCAGGTTATGATTCGGAATTGATTTGGAACAACTTTAATTCTTGGAAAAGTTGATTTTAACCATGAATTTGTATCCAAAACCTTCAAATTGTATCAAAAACCATTTTCATTGAAAAACAGAGAAAATTTGATCAAAATCAGGTCCAAATCAGCTCTGATATTCTCAATTTGTTGTTGTATGATTTCTATGGCTCTGACACCACTTTGTAGATGAAGAATTTTAGCAATAGACAGGAAAATATGATCATACAAGTCACAATTCCAGGTGCGGAAACCCTAGAACTTAACAAAATGATAATACGCAAATCACAACACGCAAAATACCTTTTCAATCAACATTTTATAGATAACTTGTTTCAAATCATTCATACAAAGCCTTTTCAAGTTAATCTAAACACTTTTACACGACCTTAATCTAGAGAGCAACCTGACCTTAACACACACTATCACCAACTGTTCTAACTTACAAATCAAGCCAAAACTATATATAGGGACTGCACGTTCGCCCTTTTCCATGGTGCGAATGTGGACTTTGTCCACATTCGCCCTGTTACCAAGTACGAATAAACATTTCTTCTGACAGCTTCCTACCTTCGTCCACTTCAAATCTACCTTCGCCCTCTAGATCATACATTCGACCTTCAATATACACATTCGCCCATCCAATATTCACCTTCGCCCCTTCTCTAATCTTCTAACATATGTTATTGTGACAATCCAAAGCATTAGTCGCATAAAGTGCATCTACACTATCAATTTGCAATAATTGCTACACTTAATCAAACAACTGATAGAGGATGAAGTACTTGCTCAACGATTGGTAGAGGTCATCATGCCTGCTCAACAGTCGGTAGAGGTCCTAATAACCTGATCATCGACTGGTAGAGGCTATCGTACCTTCTCAACAATTGGTAGAGGTTCCTACTCACTGACTGGTAGAGGTCTTTTTCCTGCTCAACAGTTGGACTCATTTTTGAATACGTTGTATAAGATTCAATCACAAGGTTATTTTGCATGTGTGTGTAGAGTCATAGAAGGATGCAAAACCCCAATGTAAGGTAAATTGGTGATTGCGGTCCGGAACGTAATCATGAATTTACAGGTACGTTAAGGTAGTGTGAAATTCTCTCAAGGCTTTTCGGTAGGTACCCAATTATAAACCCTAGTTAATTAATGGTCCATTTAACCATGACGGTCATCTTGTGCATTCTTGAAACTTACAATTTAGTGCTCTATGGGACCCCTATCTCAGACCAATATCACTAAGAACCTCGATCATGTCGCTCTTAAACTTTTACCATAGGCACCTTAGCTTGTATCAAAATACCCGCACCTCTTTCCAGCAGACTCTCCAACTCCAACATCGGGACGAAGTTCCTGAAAGTAGGGGAGACTGTAACATTTTGCATTTTTATCTATCTTGTCATGATAAAATCCTTTGGATCTCGACGTTTTAGAGTATTTTAAAATTTTTCGCAACATTTTTATCCTAGTCTATTCATAATAGATATATAATAATATGGTTTATATGGAAGAATTCCAAAAAAAATAAGAAAATCGCTCAGACCGGGACTCGAACCCGCGCCTGCGCCGGGCCAACAACACACACACAAACCAGCTGGTCCAGCAGCTATTTGTGATTAAATCTTGGAATTAATATGCTTTGAACCACCCTTAAAAATCCTAGTCAAACCTAATAAAGTCAAAACCCATACAACCAACACTTTTGATTCAAAATTTACGCGCCTGAGTGTGTTTTGTAAGTGCATTATCTGTATGTCCCTAGCTAGTGATAGGTCTCTATAGGTCGTTGGCTAGGTTAATCGAGTAGTTTATGGCTTGTAATCGTATACTAGCCTGGTCCAAGGGGGAGTCTGTTAGTACATGATGTCCCTAGGCTAGTATACCTTGGTATTGGACGGTTTCTAGGGTGTTTGGGTGCATTTATATGTCGTTTTTGGGGTTGAAGGCCTTAGGGGCGATTAGGAAGTTGTAGGGGGCGATTAGCTTGGCTAATCGCCTGGCATCAGGGGCGAGTAGGCCCTAATGATCCTTTGGTGCATACAGCATAGCTTCCTAACTGCCTGATGTCATGTACACGAGTTGTGGGACTATATAAGGACCTAATGATTGCCCTAATCATTAGAGGTCACATCACACAGCCCCCAAACACCCTTCCCAAGGTCTGAGAGATTGTTTTCATGTCTGTAAACACCCGAGCTCTGTTTTTAGTAATCGAATCAATCCTTTGACTATTTGTTGTGTGTGTTGTCATCTCGTTACCATTGTTTCATTATCGTTTTGATCATTTAGACATGTTTGGAGGATTCCGCACTCCAAACAAGCAAGCTCATGATTGTCGGTTGACCCGAGCGTCAATCCTAACAAGTGGTATCAGAGCCGAGGCTCTTATCACGAGTGTTTAGATATCAAAACGAGTCTAAACAGGAAACCACAAGACAGTAAAGCTCCCCATAATTACTCTTACACTTGACAGGGCCAAAAAGATCCATATGCAAACGCTCAAGTGAAATAGTGACAGAGTTTACATTCTTTGGTTTGTGGGACTGTTTGTGTTGTTTTCCCTTTTTACAACTCACACACTTATCATTCAGATGAAAGGGTTTTACATTAACTCCTTCTACCAGCCCATTCTTCACCAAATAATTCATTTTTCTAAGGTGAAGATGCCCCATCCGTCGATGCCACATGATAGATTCTTTTTCGGTAGCCTTCGACAAAAAACATGTTACTTGACCTTGGGTTGTGGTTGCTTTGCTCATGTCAAGAATGTACAAATTGTTTCACTCTTGGAGCTTTAAGCAGTATCCACTCCTTAGGTATTTCGAATCCAGGTTTCAGAATATAGCAAGACTTCTCATCAAAATGTACAGAAAATTTCTTGTCACAAATCTGAGATACACTAAGCAAATTATAGTCAATCTGCTCTACATATAAAATCTTCTCGAAACTCACTATCCCATTGCTAATACTCCCTTCCATGGTAATATATCCTCCTTTGTTTCCTGCAAATGCAACATACCCTCCATTGATGTTCTTGATGTCAAAAAGGAGCGACATATCTCCTGTCATGTGCCCGAAAGCTCCACTGTCAACAATCCAGAGACTGCTCACAGGGCCAGCTGGAACTCCCTGCACCATTCCCAAACATGATTAGTTTTTACGGGGGACCCAAGCCATGTTGGTCTTGGGTCTTTGAGTATCAGTAAATGAAACATTCAAAGAATCTTTCTTTTTCTCAACAATTTTTCTTTTCACTGACCAGTTTTACTGAAACATTTGATTTTGGAATTTCTTTAACCGGTTTAGAGGATGAACTTGAGTCTCCGGTAGAACCTTTGATGTCCAAACTTGTTCCGATCATTTTAGAATTCTAGCTTGAGTTTGAAATTTTGGTTGATCATTGCTAGAATTCTTTCAAACAACCTTAGGTGGAACATTTTTGGAAACCTTGGTTGATTTAACTACCGAAGGCCCAACATTTTGATTAACATGGGGTTTAGAATAAACCTTATGTTTCTTAAAATTCAAATTCATCATAGGTCTTCTCATACCATTGTTCATAGAAATTCAATTGCGGTTATCATAGACAACCGGTCGGTTTCCTCTTTGATAAAAATTGTTTTGATTTTGAAATTGCTTTTGATGATAAAAATTTCTTTGAGGAACCCCAACATTTGAATTTCTATGAATTTGCCTATGTTCAACCTCTTTCCTTTTTCGTCTCACGTATGGACAGTGAGAAAGTAAATGCCCTCTCTCTCCACACTTGAAACAGGCTCTATACTCTTCAAAGTAGTTTTCATCATCAGATCTAGCAAATGTGTTGACCGGATATTGATTCTTATAACACTTTTGCCTCAAACTCTCAGGAGCGGGCTCTAGTGAATAAGTTGGTTCAACAAAACTATTTGCTTTATCTTTTGGCTTTATGAATTGTGTGAAATGAACCTTTGGTGTTTTAGAATTATCACTATACAGTCGCTTGATTAATTCGGGTGGCATATCATTTGTTCTTTCTGATTTAGGAAACCAGATAGTACTTTCTTGCCAAATTTTGTCAATTTTAGAGTAATTAGCTAATTGAATAGAATATTCTTCATCAGAAATTATTTTATCGGATCATTCCATCCGATAAAATACTTTCACCGGTTTATCATCACATTTCTCATTCTTTTTCACTGAATGATTCTGATTTTGTTTAACTTTATGAGAATGTTGTACTCTTGAGTATGACTCATTAGTTCAAATGTGATTTTCTGGAGGAATATCAACATTCGTTTTGGGTACCTCATCCTTAGTATCAGAATCATCAGTTACTGCCTCAACGCCCTCATTGTTACTAACCCAAATTAGTCTTACATCAGAATTTGGATCACCACCACTTGAAGTGTTTGACTCATTTTCTGATGTAGATCCTGATTTATCAGAACTTTCCGGTGTCGCAGTGTTCAAATTGGGATTAGCAACTAACACCGAAGAAGGTACTGATTTGTAACTCACACTAAGGCTTGGTTCTTCAATAATGTGGTCCATGACATAGGCTACATTCAGATAAATTTTAAGCTTTTTGTTTATCTTTTCTGAAAATCATTTCATTTTTGCCATTTCCAACTTTGTTTCATCAATTTCATTAATGTAGTTATTAATTGCAGTTTGTTTTTGTGACAAAGTTTTAGTTAAATTTGAAATGTCTTTCTTATAGTTATCTAGCAACCTATTCACATCTCTTTCTTTCTTGCGATAAGACTCAATTGCAATTCTAGCGCTGTCAAGTTGGTATTTTAAATCCTTGACTTTGCTTTCGAGTCTATAACATGAAGTACAATATTTTTCACTATTAGATGGATTAGAGTTAGAACTTACCGGTTTTGGAACTTCTGTCATAGCCATCAATGCAAAGTGAGCTCCCTTTCCTACAAAGAATCTAGAATAATCAACTTTGGAGAAAGAATCATCCACCATGCACGATTTCTTGGTCATCAGATAATCAGATTCTGCCAATAGCTGCTCCACGTCATCATCAAGTGAATTAACACTTGATTTAGAATCGGATTCACTCTCGATATCAGAATATATAGAAACATGATCATCAGAAGAATCTAGAACATCTTCTTTAGTCATGAACTCCTCTACCTTCTCAAAATCTGCCACATCAATCACAACCTCATCTTCAACTATCACCGGCTTTTCCTCACTCACCATTTCCTGATCAAAACATGCAACATTGCCACTAGTAGTTTCCTAAACACCCAATTGCATCGTATTCCAGTCAAAACCTTCATCTTTCTGAATCACCAATGCTTGGTTATCATATTGCTGTTGAGTGGTGTTTGATGTAGAAACTGGAACAATAGTTCTAACTTGGTTTGGTGTTGTTTGGTTTTGGTTGACAGTAAATGTTTGTCTTTGGTTGGAATTTTTTGGGTTATTTTGTCGGTTTTGATAGTTGTTATTCTGGTTTTGAAATTTGACTTGGTTTTGTGATTGACGGTTTTGATAGTTTGAGTTAAATGGGTTGCGGTTACCATGTTGTTTTGGTTGGGTACATTCTCTAGCAAAATGACCTTTGTTTCCACAATTAAAAGAAGTAACTTTAGCTTTGTTGAAACCTTAGGTTGTGTTGGGTGTAGTGGCAAGGTCTATTCTCCTAGTCTTCTCAATGAATTCTGTTGCTCTTTTCATGACACTTGCAAACGCCCATTGAATGTCAATCAGTTCCATTTCTTCTTTGTCAATTTCGGTATAATCTTCATTTGTTAGGTTGTTATTCCCAATTTGACTTGCCACCAGTCCATTGTATGATGCTACTAATGCAGAAACCAATACAACATGTTGTTGTGCAACCTCAACAGTTACATTGTTCATGTTTGAAGTTTCCAATAAAACTGGACCTGAACTTGTAGTGGCTTGACTGACAACAGGTGCTTGTGGTTGTGGTTGTGGCATAGTCACTAATGATGTGCCAAAATAGTTAGGAACTTGAAAGTTTGATGGAGGTGGTGTGTAAGATGGTGTAGCAAAGTAATTTGGAGGTTCCATCTTTGAGACAAAACCAGTTTGTGGTGCTGGTGCACCACCTATGCCTCCACTTGGAATGGAAGTTGTTGTAGAAGTAGTAGCAAAATAGAGTTCTGGATTTTGTGGAATCATGGCTCTCTTTTCCTTTCTCTTAGCTTCCATCTCCTTGTTTTCTAACTATTGGATAAACTCACTGATCGTCCAATACTTGTAAGCATCTTTTTCTTTTAACACATCTATATGCTGATCCCAGTAAGGTGGTTATGCATCAGTGAACTTTTCAACTATCTCTGTCATCGGATAAGAAACTTGATAGTTTGACAATTCAACCAACAAGTGAAAGAATCTTGGAGTTATTTCCTTCAATGTTTCATTTCCAATGTAACTAAAATTTTCAAACTCCTTTTTCAACTCTTCAGTTCTCAACCTACGAGTCTTTTCATTCCCATCGTGCCTACTCTTCAAAATATCCCAGAGTTGTTTAGAAGTAGTACATGTTCCGAACTGGTGTAACAAATCTGTATTCAATGCCTGAAAAAGCTGTGAGAATTCTTTCTTTTCTGCTGCAAACTTTTTCTTCTCATCATTAGCTAGGTCTCCAAGTGTTATCGGTGTTGTAGAGTTCTCAATTGTTAGTGCCACATATCCCTTTTCTATCATCTGCCACGCTTCCCCACCATTTAATCCCATGCCTTCCAAATGAATCTTGAAATTCTTTTTCCATGAGTAATATTCATTCATATCTAGCAAATTTGGTGGTCTTGTCCAATTTCCCGAGGATAGATCCTTCACCAATGTTGTAATGGCATTGGCAGTCTGAGTCTGCACTGCTGCTGCGGCTGCTACTCCCCAGAAATTTGGCATTGGTTGTGGAGGAAGCTTAGCAACTGATTGGGGTGCTATGGAAACGGCCCAGATATTCATTGGTAGTGTAGATTGTGTGTTTGCTCTTTCTGTTGCTGCAACTGCCCAAGGGTTCATTGGTACTGGTTGTTGTTGTGTCATACCATGTCTTGGTGTCATCGGAAATCCCCAAATGTTATCCATGATGTTTAAAATGACAACACTTAGAAAATTTGTAAAATAGTTTCTGGTTCGACCTAAAAGGTATGAACGGGGGTTCGAATGTAGAATGAGTGACTGGTCGACCCCTAGAATGAGACCAAATGAAAAAACAAGACTTGATTCGACCTCTAAGATAGACAGGTTCGACCTCCCGTAAGGTCGAATTAGAAAAATAGGTTCGGATGAGACAACATAACACTTTGAATGATGAACATACACAAGTTCGACCCTAAAACTCACTTGGTTCGACCTAGAAACACTTGGTTCGACCTAAAAACCAAACACATTCGACCAAAACATAACTGGTTCGACCCGACCCATTTCAAAAACCATTTGTCACACCCTCAAATTTCCACTGCGGGGTTTTACCGTGAGGCGCGTGACACACCAGGATCCCATAGCCATAAGTCATTCGAACGACTCTAAATGCCCAAACCAATTAGTTCGTTTTTCAAAATTTGAGTTTTTTGAAATCAACCATATGTTTTAAGAAAGTGCGGAAGTGTAATCAAAACGGTTAAGTGGTTTTTATGCGCAAAACAACGCACACAAGATAGAACTAAATAATAAAAAAGCATGATAAGAATCAATAGTGTTCAGTTAACCCTTGACACAATGATGCATGACCTATCGTGCTCCGTACCTAGAGACCTGCAAAAGCATGCTAGCGTGTGTCAACATAAAGTCGGTGAGTTCACAGTTTAAGTAACAATTGTAAAGTTATCAAAGTTTTGAACCATTAGTTTTAAGCTTGTCAGGGGTAGCTAACCCACTCAATGTAACTAAACAGTGGTTATTGGGAAACATACAGATGTTACAGTGCCTCAACACTAGTGTCTATCAACACTAGTAGGAAAAAGTGGTCAGAAGTTCATGCCCGTGACCCAAGCACCTCAGGCATGAGGTTGCTGCACAACCTAATAGCGCTATCAACTAATACCCCGTTCGCCTCCAGCGATTAACCCAATAATATGTAAGGACTTAAAGTGATAGAATGTGTTTAGTTCACAAAGGACAGTTAAAGATGTAAACTGATAAAAGCACGATCCACACAAGGAATCGAAAACCCGACCCACACAAGGAGTCAAAGCACCCCAAAACTCGGGATGTAAAAGTAATCCCAAACCGGACTAGAAAAAGTTTAGAAAGTTGTCTCAAACCCGAGATGTATGCTTTTGAGAAAAGAGTAGTGAAACTCACCTTAGGTTGCGTGCTAAAAATAAACCGCAAAGATAGCAAACGTGGAAGGTTACTCGCCTACCGATAACCAATCAAACACAAAGTTACCAGTGTTTGAGTGCGGTTACACATGTTGATTTTCCTAAACCATCGTACTCTACAATGACCTAGGTGACATCTCATGCAAGTGTACTCGACACAAATAGACTATGTAGGACCCGTCCAATCGTTGGTGATTAGTTAATGATGCAACATGTCAAAACTTTTAAATACAATAATTTTCCATCACACATTGCACACAAGCAACCTATCATGTCATCTACATCATACAAATCACATGTACACATGTTCTCGTATAAAATTTCACACCTTATAACCCAATGATACACACAAATCATTACATTCAATACGTCTCAAACCTGCGTTTTCTGGACAGATTTTAGGTTACGAAAACCAATTTTTATAAAATACCAAATCAACTCCTCAAGTCCCCAAAATTTTTCAAAGACTTCCCACAAGTTTATATGTGACCCTACTATTTTTATTTCTTGTCAAAAACACATCAAGATTTTATGAAAATTAATTTAGTGTAGCCACCTCATAAAAAGCGTGTTGTTGACAGCAGCTTACATAAAATATTCATTAAAAATTATAGACTCATCCAAACGAGATTAATCCACCTGGAAAAGCTTTGAAATTCATACACGCAACTACTGTCAAATATTCACGACAAATGGACATGTAAAACACAAGTTACAGCCCTTTAAAGTTGGTCCATTTTTCACATTCGAAAATCTGATTATACCTTTAAACTTATAAAATCATGAAACCATATCAAAACAAGTCCAAAACGCATGATTTTAGACTTTTTGGAAAGCTAACATCATAAATTATGTTCTAGTATCAGAAAACAATCAGATTAAACATGTTAATCACTATATAACAGCCCTACAAGTTGCCACAACGAATCTGCCAGAAATCAGAATTTTCATAACATGATACTCATGAACCCTAATCATTCTCAATAACCCATAATCATATAGTAAACTCATATTAATGAAATCTAATCAATATTACCACGTTTGAATCCAGGTATTTATGTACCAATAACCCAAGTTATGATTACTGTCAACAATACTCATCAACAATTTCAATAAACATCCAATACTTCACACTAAAAATGATTTGCGATTTTAAATCAAGTAGTTTTTAGGGTTTTTACAACTTTTCAAGCATTATGATTTATCATGTAATACATAAAACATATACCTTGCAATGCTAGGATCCTTAAAACCTCAAGATTTCACCCGAATTAACTTGGATTAGTGATGAAAATTGATGAGATATTGAAAATGAAGGTGATGGTGGGTGTTGTTGTTGTTCACGGCACAAGGATAAGGGGGATTAGGGTTTTTATTTTTATTTCTTTAATAATAACATAATAGAAGTTGGACCATGGGCGAAGGTTTCGGGTTTATGGTCCTTTTCTTGATAAACTGCCCGTTAATACAGTTTTAATCCTGAGAATAGTCTCGATAATATTGTTCACACTAACTTATGTAAAAACTATTGTTTTTACCATCTCATAACATGTTAATTACAGAATGCACATAATTCATAGGGTTTGTGTACTGACTATCTATTAAGCAGTAATCCACATAAACATGTAATTCATATAAACACGTAATTCACATACGCATGTTAATTCACATTCATCATCACCCAATAGATCATATAATTATGTATGCTTGACAAATCACGAACATTCGGGATACAGGACTCGTGTGTGTGTCAAGACAAAACCTTCCTAGTTATAACGTACGTTAATATCATCCAACATATGTTATTATCCCATAACATATATCGAAAGACCTTCTTAACTAACCCTAGTTAAGTGTTTAGTCACGAATGTACATGCAAGTTAACTAGAGTTCAGTAAAAGTAATATCCTGAAAATGCAGGGTGTCACATCATCCCCAAGTTGAAAAGAATTTCGTCCCGAAATTCAGCAAGTAAACAGTGAAGCCAATGTAAAAATGTATGCTTGGTTACCGGATGTCGCATCATCCCCAAGTTGAAAGGAATTTCGCCCCGAAATTCACTTTGAGTGAGTCGCTTCACGTTTATAGTTTGGTCCATGCGCATGTTCAAGTTCAGTAAAAAGATGTGGATATTTGAGCCGCATTTAATCCCGGCGTTCCCACGTGTATTCCGGTCCTAGACGGGAATTCCATCGCACCCAACAATAGGTTTGGTGCTCTGTATGAGTTTCTTGATGCCCCGCTCAAGAATCTCCACTGGTCCTTCCATGAACCGTGATCGTCCACCTGGATCTCCTCCCGTGGCACTACCAGTATTATATCAGATAAGCATTTCTTCAGATTAGGTACGTGGAATACATTGTGCACCCCACGGAGTTCATCAGGCAGGTTTTACGTGTAAGCTACATGACAAATCCTTTCGACAGTCTCGAATGGTCCTACATATCGCGGGTTCAATTTTCCTCATTTCTCAAAGCGTATCACACCCTTCCAAGGTGACACCTTCAGTAATACCTTGTCCCCCAATCTGGAACTCCAAAGGTTTCCTACGCTCGTTAGTGTAGCTTTTCTGTTAATCACGAGCAGTAGGTATCCTGTTTCTGATTTGCACTATCTTCCCAGAAGTTTCGTGCACGAGTTCGGGACCTGTCAGCTGGCTATCTCCAACTTCAGTCCAGCAGATGAGAGTTCTACACTTGCGCCCTTATAGTGACTCAAAGGCGCACACTGGATAGAAGTGTGGTAACTGTTGTTATACGAGGATTCGATCAAAGGCAAGTGCTTATCCCAACTGTTGCTAAGGTCTACCACGCACACTCGTAGTAGATCTTCCAATGTTTGGATGGTACGTTCACTTTGTCCATCCGTTTGAGGGTGATAGGCTGTGCTCATATCTAAGCGAGTCCCCAATGCATCTTGGAGAGTAGTTCAAAAACGAGAAATAAATCGCGAGTCACGATCGAGTATGTTAGTCAAACGGTCAACAATGACCCAAATCACATCGTGCCCGCTGGATGTCCTAGGAAGCTTGGTAACGAAGCCCATGGATAGACCATCCCATTTCCACATGGGAATTTCTGGTTACTGAAGTAGGCCCAAAGGTTTTTGATACACAATGTTAACCTTTGCATACATCAAGCACTTACGGACATAAAGGGCTATCTCAGCTTTCATGTTTGGCCGCCAGTAAAGTGTTTTGAGATCTTGGTGCATCTTATCCGAACCAGTATGTACCGAATAACGGGAGGTGTAAGCTTCGTCAAGCACGAGTTGTCTGAGATCCCCAAAGCGTGGAATCTAGACTCGATTCATGAAATACTGAAGACCATCAGATTTCAGTTCCAAGTGTTTATCAGCATCATGCAAAGTTTCGAGATCGATATTTTTGTCACACCCTCAAAATCCACTTGCGGAGTTTTACCGCGAGGTGCATGACAAACCAGGATCCAAGTCAATGATCACAATAAACAAGTCTAAATGAACATATGCAATTTCAAAAACATAGTTTAAAATTCCAAATAACAGCGGAAGCTTATTCGCAAAACATAACCAAAAGTAATCCAAAATATTCAGTGTTTGAAAACCATGCAACCCTAACAAGACGCCATGCAGACGCGTGCGCCCTAGTCCCGTAGTGCTACCTTAGCGACCTGAGAAAACATGTAAGAGTTACGTCAGCACAAAATGCTGGTGAGTCCACAGGTTTGTAAAATAAAGTACCAAGTTCAACCTGTCCATACTATATCAAATTGTAAACCAAAGTACGCTAGCTAGGCGTATGTTTTGTCACTATTACGATTGGAAAACCATTACTAACTCGCAAACCAGATGTTGTGCCCGAATAGTAAACCTGTTCCTGTTTGAGACAATATGCACCCGCCCGGCCCTCCAAGCCGACGAGTGGGGTGGTCACTCCCAATAGATCTATTCACATTTCCCCGTTGTGCTAACCCGCACATTCATGGTTTCCCCCGGGACTTCCAAAGATCGTATAGTTAACCATAGAAACCCATAGTATGACAGTTGTTACCAAAACATAAGTTTAACACATGTTTTCTCCCCCAAAAAGTGAAACCAGTTAAAAGTGGGGCCGTGAACTCACCTTAGGTTGCGTTACTTCGTATTATGAATAAAATCAGCAAGCTATGCTAGCCCCGTAAAGCGGCGACCTAACATATGACAGTTACAAGTACTTAGACTAATAACCCGTAGGTTAGTTAGTCCCTAGATGTCCAGACCATAACCAAGTTCGTTTGAAAACACTGTGACTGTTAAACTAACCAAATGTACAAGACTCGACATCCCATTGGTGACCCGAGACTCCCCGTGTTATACTTGCACCCTCAAACATAACATCATGCAATCACACTTAACATACGTTAAAGTCCAACAAGTTCTAGCACATAGTTCAACTAACACATAAATAAGTCTGAGCACATGTTACCAAGCTATTAGGTATGATACGGGGTTCCTAGCATGTTCCTAGGTGTCAAATCGGGTCTCGGAATGCTAAAATACACTTACCGCAGCAGTACAGGCGATTAGGAAAAGTCAACTAGTGATTACGTGGGTCAACAGGCGATTGTGAGGGCTAATCGCCTATACTATAGGCGATTAGGGTCATGTGGTATGCAAATCAGGAGTTATTAGGCGATTAGGGTCGTAAGACATGCAATTCAGGACTTAACTAGCAATTAGGATCACAATCGCATGAAATGAAGGCAATTAGCCCCCAATCACCTATGCTATAGGCGATTAGGCTGCCTTAACAGGCGATTAGCCTCCTAATCGCCTATAGCATAGGCGATTAGGGTCCATAATCGCCTTCAGCACATCTGTTCCGGTTTTTCGCGCGTTTAACCCTCCAAATCAAATCCAGAACGTGTGGAAACATCAAATATCAATCAAACAACCATATCAAACATATTTCAATCAAAATCCTTCATTTAACATCGTTCTACCAGCCCCGAATGCAACCATGTTTCCCCATAATAATACATGTAGCATGAAACATCACATTAACATGCATAACCGTAACCCTAATGAACAATTACTCAGATTTCATCAACATGCTATCATCATCAATCTGTAAATACCTTAATATTATGTTAACAATCCTCCTTGAATCACACCAAACCTATCTTTTAATTATAATTAACACATACAACATGCATAATAGTTAGAATCCAATTAACAACGATTATTAACGAATTTCAGAAGACACAAACGTTTATAAACAGGTCTGGACCATTATGGAATCAATAAAAACGTTAATAAAGGTTGCATGAATGAAAACCACACCTTAGGTTTATGATAGATTGATGTAATAGGCTTGAAAACGTGTAGTTTGATCCAAAATCGTGTTCCAGAGGTTGTGTGTGTGTTGGGACGAGTTGTGGGACGGCTAGGGTTGTTATAATGAAGTTTAGGAGGTCAAATGTTGTATTTACGCCAGGTACGTTGCAGGCGATTATGCAGCTTTTACAGGCGATTAGGGCTGCTAATCGCCTTTACTATAGGCGATTAGCCCCTATAATCGCCTAAAGACAAGCCTAATCGCCTAAAGAAAGTTGCTACTCGCCCTCATATAGGCGATTAGGGTCCCCTAATCGCCTATAGGGTCTGGTGCAGCGTATTTTGCGCGTTAAACTTCGTTTTAACATATGTTAACACATTTTCACCTACCGACAAGTCACATAATGATTGTAAACACATAATACTTGCAAACAAACACATTCACACTCGTTCACCAATTCCCGGGACTCGAGACTTGTATGTTCCCTATGCTTTGACGATTCTACGAATCGTCACCCCTTGTACACTTGGTTAAGGACTGACATCTAATGATCCTTTAGACTGACGTCTAATGATCCTCTAGACTAAATTAACAGTTCCCGAACCATAACACGACTCAACTAACCCATTTAAGTATAATATACGCGTGACTCGCTAAGGTAGACTTTGACCTAGACAACGTTGTTAACCTGAATTTGCCGGGTGTCACATCATCCCCACGTTAAAAAAAATTTCGTCCCGAAAATTGCACAAGTACCAAAAGGAATAACAAAAGAAACAGACAAAAGATAGAAACCAAGAGAGAGATTTACCCGAGTTGTCACATCATCCCCACGTTAAAAAGGAATCTCGCCCCGAGATTCATTCAGCTGCAGTGGTAACATATCTCGATTCGGACGCTTCCTTAGGAATAAGATGAGGATACTTAGACTTCATCTGATCCTCCCGTTCCCAAGTGTACTCTGGTCCCAGGTTCGAGTTCCAGCGAACCTTAACAATGCGAATTTTGCTATGACGTAGGCTTCGAATCTTGTAATCAAGAATCTCGACAGGTTCCTCCACAATCCGAAGAGGATCATCAACCTTGATCTCTTCCAGTGGAACAATAAGAGACTCGTCAGCCAGACACTTCTTTAAGTTAGACACATGGAAGACGTTATGTACGTTGCCGAGCTCTGTCGGTAAATCAAGACGATATGCCACCGGTCCAATCCGTTCCAGGATCGTAAATGGTCCGACATACCGAGGGTTAAGTTTGCCACGCTTCCCAAAGCGTATGACGCCCTTCCACAGTGAAACTTTCAGAAGTACTTTGTCATCAACTTGGAATTCCAATGGCTTGCGACGCTGATCGGCATAACTCTTTTGCCGATCCCGTGCCGCTGCCAACCGGTTACGAATCTGTACGATCTTTTCCGAAGTTTCGTACACTAGCTCAGGCCCAGTGAGTTGACTCTCACCCACCTCAGCCCAACAAAGAGGGGACCGGCATTTCCGCCCGTACAGTGCTTCGAACGGAGCTGCCTTGATGCTCGTGTGGTAACTGTTGTTGTAAGAGAATTCTACTAACGGTAGGTGAGCTTCCCAACTTTTGCCAAAATCGATCACACATGCCCGAAGCATGTCTTCTAAGGTTTGAATCGTGCGTTCACTCTGACCGTCAGTCTGTGGGTGATAAGCTGTACTCATGTCTAGCTGGGTACCCAAAGCCTTGTGCAAAGACTTCCAGAAGTGAGAAGTAAAGTGGGAGTCACGATCCGAAATAATAGAAACCGGCACCCCGTGCTTAGAAACCACTTCCTTCAGATAAAGACGAGCTAAACGATCCATGGTGTCGGTCTCCTTAATAGCGAGAAAATGGGCTGATTTCGTCAACCGATCAACAATCACCCATATCTTATCATTCCCGCTCGGTGACTTAGGTAGTTACGTGACAAAATCCATTGTAATCCGTTCCCATTTCCACTCTGGAATTTCAGGTTGTTGCAAGAGACCCGACGGTTTCTGGTATTCCACCTTGACCTTAGTACAGGTCAAGCATTTGCTCACGTATGAGGCTATATCCGACCTCATGTTTGGCCACCAGTAGAGCACCTTTAGATCTTGGTACATCTTATTCGAACCAGGATGAATGGAATACCGGGACTTGTGAGCCTCATCTAAGACAAGCTCCCGAAGTCCCCCGAATAAAGGAACCAATATGCGTTCTGCAAAGTAGTGCAGGCCATCAGGCCTTCGCTCGAGGTGCTTGTCGGCACCGTGCATAGTCTCCGCTTTAAGGTTTTCCTCCTTCAAAGCTTCTAATTGAGCAGAACGGAGTTGGTCAGGTAGAGAGGAATGAATGGTGAGCTGCAACGCCCGAACGCAGCGAGGATTAATTGATTCCTTCCTGCTTAAGGCGTCTGCTACCACATTCGCCTTGCCAGGATGGTACTTAATGGCGCAATCATAGTCGTTCAGGAGTTCAACCCAACGACGCTGTCGTATGTTCAGATGTTGTTGGTCGAAAATATGTTGGAGACTATTGTGATCGGTGTAGATGGTGCATTTGGTACCGTACAAGTAATGTCTCCAAATTTTCAACGCGAATACCATGCACCCAACTCCAAGTCATGGGTGGTGTAGTTCCTCTCGTGCACCTTGAGTTGACGAGAAGCATACGCAATCACTTTCTCGCGCTGCATCAACACGCAACCGAGACCACGAATAGACGCATCACAGTAAACAACGAAATCGTCAGTGCCTTCATGCAAGGACAGAATTGGAGCAGAACAAAGTTTAGACTTCAGTTCTTGGAACGTTGACTCTTGTGGTTCACCCCAGTCGAATTTTCTATCCTTCTGAGTAAGAGTAGTGAGGGGTTGAGCGATCTTCGAGAACCCCTTAATGAAACGACGTTAATAGCCTGCAAGGCCTAGGAATTGCCGCACCTCAGTTGGCGTCTTTGGTGCTTCCCAGTCCTTGATTGCTTCGATCTTAGCTGGATCGACATGAATTTCTAGTTCATTAACCACATGTCCTAGGAATTGAACATCGCGTAACCAAAAGTCACACTTTGAGAACTTAGCGTAAAGTTGTTCCCGTCATAAAAGTTCCAAAACCAAACGCAGGTATTCCTCGTGTTCTGCCTTGTTCTTGGAGTAAATCAGGATGTCATCAATAAACACGATGACGAACTTGTCAAGATACGGTTTGCAAACGCGGTTCATCAAATCCATGAAAACCGCCGGTGCGTTAGTGAGACCGAAAGGCATGACCAAGAACTCAAAATGGCCATAACGTGTACGAAAGGCAGTCTTTGCAACGTCAGCTTCCCTTACGCGTAACTGGTGATAACCGGACCTCAAATCAATCTTAGGGTAGTAGCTAGAACCCTGGAGTTGGTCGAATAGATCATCAATACGTGGAAGAGGATAACGGTTCTTGATGGTCACCTTGTTCAATTCTCTGTAATCCACACACAAACGAAAACTTCTGTCCTTCTTCTTGACGAATAGAATCGGGGCTCCCCAAGGGGAAGAACTTGGTCTGATGAAACCCTTGTCCAAGAGTTCCTACTGGATTCCTGCATCTCGGGAGGTGCAAGACGGTAGGGGGCCCGAGCAATAGGAGCAGCGCCCGGTACAAGATCAATACTGAACTCAACCTGACGATGGGGAGGAAGACCAGATAGATCATCGGGAAAAACATCAGGAAACTCGCGTACAACAGGGATATCGCCGATCTTCTTCTCGTCAGTAGAGGAAACAGATAAAAGTGCCAAAACGGCCGAATAACCCTTCCGAAGATACTTAAGGGCTTTCATGCTGGAAATGAGGCTTAGCGGAGCACCGCCCTTGATACCGTACACAGAAAGAAATTCTCCATCAGGGAGAGGAATCCGAATAACCTTGTCGTAGCAAACAATCTCAGCGCAATACAAAGACAACCAATCCATGCCTACAACAACATCAAAACTACCCAAGGGTACCGGCATAAGGTCGATGGGGAAAGACAAACCCGACAACTCTAGGTGACACTCCCGAAGGATACAAGTAGCTTCAATCTTTTTACCGTCAGCCAACTCAATTATATACTTAGCCTCTAATGGTACGGGTACTACATCTAGCAGTCGACTAACTTCCAGAGATATAAAACTTTTATCGGCACCGGAATCAAATAAAACACTAACAGAGCGATTATTGAGAAGGAACGTACCGGTAACTGTGTCAGGATCCTGTCTAGCCTCCGCGGCTCCAATGACGAAGGCACGTGCATTTCTGCCACCGCCCCCGTTGTTCCCGTTACCGTTTCTATCCCTCACATCTCCGCCCTGCTTCAGTTTCGGGCACTCCTTCTTGTAATGCCCAGTCTCCCCACAGTTATAGCAACCCTGTTTCCCCGTAGTTCCTTAAGCAGTAAGAGCCGGGGTAGTAGTTGGGGCCTGGGTCGATGGAAGTGTCGCCCGACAGTCTTTAGCAAAATGCCCAAGTCGCTGGCAGCGATGGCAACGGTTACGGTCGCAATCCTCCTGATGATGACGCCCACATTTGTTGCACTTAGGTAACTTCCCCGCATAACCACCCGGTTTGATACCAGAAGAAGAAGAAGAACCCCCGCTATCAAACCTCCTACCTTGTTGTGTTGGTGCTGGCACAGATCCTTTCCCCTCATTATCCCATTTACGCTTGTTATTCTCCGGGGCCTTGACAGTCGAACCCTTAGCAGGCAAGATACCCTCATTCACCTTCAAATTTGTCATCCTGTGAGCCGATCGGACCACATCCGAGTATGTAGGAAGATTTCCCGCAGCCACCAACCCTGCGATCTCTGGTACTAGCCCTGAGATATAGTGTTCAATCCTCCTGTATTCTGGCACATGCAGATCAGGACACAGCACTGCCAACTCATTACGCCTTACTGTATACTTTTCAATCTCTGACCCGGTCATCTTGAGGTTCCACACCTCATGCTCTAGTTTCTTAATCTCTTCCCTTGGACAGTATTCTCGCTTCAACAGCTGAACAAAATTTTCCCAAGGCATAGCATAAGCCTCCCCTAAACCCATGTTCTGGGTGGTATTGTTCCACTAGGTCAAAGCAACATCCTGGAATAACGCAGCAGCATACTTGACTCGATCCTCTGGGAGACAGTTACACATCAGAAACACTGACTCCACCTTTTCCAGCCACCTGAGCAAGCTCACCGCACCCTCAGTGCCAGAGAATTCCTGGGGCTTACAGTCCCGAAACATCTTGTAGGTACACATAGGTGGGGGTGGGTTAACAAGACCACTTGAAATGAAACACATAAGAAACCACGGAAGATGTAAACAAAGTTCACCAATGAGGCAAAAGTTGATAAGCCAACTTACCACCACCATTGTGCCCTAACTGAAAGGCAGCTTGCAGCAAGTTGTTCAGATCTTCTTGTGTTAAGTTTACTCCTCCACGACCACCCCCACCACGCCCACCAGCGCGGCCACCTCCACGTCCTCCTCGTACTCCAGACATGATTCTGACAAAAAGGACGAGAAAATTTAGTTTCACAGCTAATGACAACCACTAGCGTTCACAAGATCAAGACTAGATCCAACCCAGGACTATCCCTGCAAACCCAGAGCTCACTAGGGCTTTCATGCATTTCGGTTTATGATTTCGTGTGCACCCGAAATGATAAACCGCTCTACATGGTCCTCCAAGTGTTCTCCTAGTTCAAAGTTCAAATCACCGGACATAGACTCTTAGCCATACACGGTAATACTACGGTAGTTTATAGCAAGTGTTTCTATTGGAGTATGAAAGGGAGATGTCCGAGCCTTGGACAAATCTCAGGAGTACACGATTTACCCCAATATACCACATTGCCTAGAAAGCAAATAACCCGACATAAGAGAGAACGGATGATGTAACACAGAAGGGTCAGATGATTTAGAGACACCCCGACAAGCCCATATGTAACCCACCATAACGTTTAGTACTATGTGATCATCTAGTGTGTGCGACTCGGCTATAGACTAGATTCTACATGCAGTCCTAGTTCACTATAACCATTGGCTCTGATACCAATCTGTCACACCCACAAAATCCACTTGCGGAGTTTTACCGCGAGGCGCATGGCAAACCAGGATCCAAGTCAACGATCACAATAAACGAGTCTAAATGAACATCTGGAATTTCAAAAACATTGTTTAAAATTCCAAATAACACCGGAAGCTTATTCGCAAAACATAACCAAAAGTAATCCAAAATATTCAGTGTTTGAAAACCATGCAACCCTAACTAGACGCCGTGCAGACGCGTGCGCCCTAGTCCCGTAGTGCTACCTTAGCGACCTGAGAAAACATGTAAGAGTTACGTTAGCACAAAATGCTGGTGAGTCCACAGGTTTGTAAAATAAAGTACCAAGTTCAACCTGTCCATACTATATCAAATTGTAAACCAAAGTACGCTAGCTAGGCGTATGTTTTGTCACTATTACGATTGGAAAACCATTACTAACTCGCAAACCAGATGTTGTGCCCGAATAGTAAACCTGTTCATGTTTGAGACAATATGCACCCGCCCGGCCCTCCAAGCCGACGAGTGGGGTTGGTCACTCCCAATAGATCTATTCACATTTCCCCGTTGTGCTAACCCGCACATTCATGGTTTCCCCCGGGACTTCCAAAGATCGTATAGTAAACCATAGAAACCCATAGTATGACAGCTGTTACCAAAACATAAGTTTAACACATGTTTTCTCCCCCAAAAAGTGAAACCAGTTAAAAGTGGGGCCGTGAACTCACCTTAGGTTGCGTTACTTCGTATTATGAATAAAATCAGCAAGCTATGCTAGCCCCGTAAAGCAGCGACCTAACATATGACAGTTACAAGTACTTAGACTAATAACCCGTAGGTTAGTTAGTCCCTAGATGTCCAGACCATAACCAAGTTCGTTTGAAAACACTGTGACTGTTAAACTAACCAAATGTACAAGACTCGACATCCCATTGGTGACCCGAGACTCCCCGTGTTATACTTGCACCCTCAAACATAACATCATGCAATCACACTTAACATACGTTAAAGTCCAACAAGTTCTAGCACATAGTTCAACTAACACATAAATAAGTCTGAGCACATGTTACCAAGCTATTAGGTATGATACGGGGTTCCTAGCATGTTCCTAGGTGTCAAATCGGGTCTCGGAATGCTAAAATACACTTACCGCAGCAGTACAGGCGATTAGGAAAAGTCAACTAGTGATTACGTGGGTCAACATGCGATTGTGAGGGCTAATCGCCTATACTATAGGCGATTAGGGTCATGTGGTATGCAAATCAGGAGTTATTAGGCGATTAGGGTCGTAAGACATGCAATTCAGGACTTAACTAGCAATTAGGATCACAATCGCATGAAATGAAGGCAATTAGCCCCCAATCACCTATGCTATAGGCGATTAGGCTGCCTTAACAGGCAATTAGCCTCCTAATTGCCTATAGCATAGGCGATTAGGGTCCATAATCGCCTTCAGCACATCTGTTCCGGTTTTTCACGCGTTTAACCCTCCAAATCAAATCCAGAACGTGTGGAAATATCAAATTTCAATCAAAATCCTTCATTTAACATCGTTCTACCAGCCCCGAATGCAACCATGTTTCCCCATAATAATACATGTAGCACGAAACATCACATTAACATGCATAACCGTAACCCTAATGAACAATTACTCAGATTTCATCAACATGCTATCATCATCAATCTGTAAATACCTTAATATTATGTTAACAATCCTCCTTGAATCACCCAAACCTATCTTTTAATTATAATTAACACATACAACATGCATAATAGTTAGAATCCAATTAACAACGATTATTAACGAATTTCAGAAGACACAAACGTTTATAAACAGGTCTGGACCATTAGGGATTCAATAAAAACGTTAATAAAGGTTGCATGAATGAAAACCACACCTTAGGTTTATGATAGATTGATGTAATAGGCTTGAAAACGTGTAGTTTGATCCAAAATCGTGTTCCAGAGGTTGTGTGTGTGTTGGGACGAGTTGTGGGACGGCTAGGGTTGTTATAATGAAGTTTAGGAGGTCAAATGTTGTATTTATCGTCGTTTTTAGTCGCCAGGTACGTTGCAGGCAATTATGCAGCTTTTACAGGCGATTAGGGCTGCTAATCGCCTTCACTATAGGCGATTAGCCCCCATAATCGCCTAAAGACAAGCCTAATCGCCTAAAGAAAGTTGCTACTCGCCCTCATATAGGCGATTAGGGTCCCCTAATCGCCTATAGGGTCTGGTGCAGCGTATTTTGCGCGTTAAACTCCGTTTTAACTTATGTTAACACATTTTCACCTACCGACAAGTCACATAATGATTGTAAACACATAATACTTGCAAACAAACACATTCACACTCGTTCACCAATTCTCGGGACTCGAGACTTGTATGTTCCCTATGCTTTGACGATTCTACGAATCGTCACCCCTTGTACACTTGGTTAAGGACTGACATCTAATGATCCTCTAGACTGACGTCTAATGATCCTCTAGACTAAATTAACAGTTCCCGAACCATAACACGACTCAACTAACCCATTTAAGTATAATATACGCGTGACTCGCTAAGGTAGACTTTGACCTAGACAACGTTGTTAACCTGAATTTGCCGGGTGTCACAATTTTCTTCTTTCAAGGCCTCAACCTGGGCTTCACAAATCTTATCAGGAAGATTAGAATGGATAGTGAGTTTAAAGCTCACACCTGCTTAGGTTTTGTCTCCTTACAACTAAGGGCATCCGCTAACACATTAGTTTTCCCGGGATGATACTTGATAGCACAATCATAATCACTTAGGAGCTCGAGCCACTGACGTTGTCGCATGTTCAGCTCCTTCTAGTCAAATATGTGTTGGAGACTCGTATGGTCCGTAAAGATCGCACACTTCATTCCATATAGATAATGTCTCCAAATTTTTAGAGCAAATACCACTACTCCCAGCTCCAAGTCATGGGTGGTGTAAATTTTTTTCTCATGAACCCTCAGCTGTCGCGAGGCATACGCGATCACCTTATCACGTTGCACCAGCACACACCCCAAGCCTTGGATGGAAGCGTCACAGTACACTACAAATTCGTCCATACCTTCAGGTAGAGACATGATTGGTGCACTACAGAGTTTCGTATTTAACAATTGAAAAGCAGGTTCTTAGACATCTCCCCATTTATAAGTAATACTTTTCTGTGTCAAAGCAGTGAGGGTTTGAGCGATCTTTAAGAGTCCCTCAATGAATCTACGATAGTACCCCGTAAGACCAAGAAATTGGCGCTCTTCAGTAGGAGTCTTGGGAGCCACCCACCATTTGATAGCATCTATCTTTGCGAGGTCAACATGTATACCAGCCTCGTTAACCACATACCCTAGAAATTGGACTTCCCGAAATCAAAAGTCACACTTAGAGAATTTAGCATACAACTGCTCTTTTCTCAGAAGTTACAAGATCAGCTGCACGTGTTGCTTGAGCTCCTCCCTGCTCTTGGAATAGATCAATATGTCATCAATAAACATTATGACGAACTTGTCCGAATAGGGCTTACACACGTAGTTCATAAGATCCACGACCACCGTCGGTGCATTGGCTAGCCCAAATAGCATCACCAAAAACTCATAGTGTCCACAGCGAGTTCGAAAGGCTGTCTTGGCTACATCCTCCTTTCGGACTCTTAGCTGATGGTATCCTGACCTCGAGTCAATCTTAAAATAGTAACTCGACCCTTAGAGTTGATCAAACAAGTCATCAATATGTGGTAATGGATAACGGTTCTTGACAGTCACCTTGTCCAGCTCCCTATAGTCAATACACATGCGGAACTGGGGCTGCCCAAGGTGAAGAACTAGGTCTAATAAACCCCTGTCCAACAGCCCTTGGATTTGGGTAGACAGGTCTCGAATTTCGTCTGGTGTTAAGCGATATGGTGCGTATGCAACTAGGGCTGCTCCAGGTGCAAAATCACTATGGAACTCCACTTGTCGAGCAGGTGGGAGTCCATGTTGTTACTCTGAGAATACATTTGGGAAATCACGAACTACAGGGATGTCCTCAATCCCTGTTTCAGCTTTAGCTCAAATGTCAGAAATGTTAGCCAGAATGGCTGGATAGCCCTTTCGAATACACTTTCGGGCTTTCAAGAATGATATGACACCCACTATGGTAGCACTATGATCACCCTGAATAGATAAAATTTCTCCACCAGGAAGAGGGATACGAAAAATTTTCTCCTAACAGCGAATTTCGACACGTTGATTGGACAACTAGTCCATGCCAACTGCAATATTATAGTTTCCCAGAGTGATAATTATACGTTCAATGTTAAACAAATGACCATCCAGTTCGAGCTTACAATCGCGATGAACAAGGGTCACCTCAACAGGCCTACCATTATCTAGCTCTATAGAGTGTGGGGTCTCAAGAAGATTAGGGGCTACCCTTAGGAATTTGCTAAGTTTTAAAGACACAACATTGATACTCGCACCGGAATCGATAAGATCAGTAACAGGATACCTTTCACAGGAAATGTACTCACAAGCACAAGGTTGTCGTTCTTGGCTTCTCCCGATCCAACTACGCAAACTATTTCCCAGGCACCATTAAGGTTATTGTTATCATTGTTGCTATCGTGGTTGAGCTGAGGATAGTTCTTCTTGAAGTAGGTTTCACTCTCACACTAGGAACACCCTTCCCCAACACCTCGTTGTTGTTGATAAACTAGTTTTTGTTGTTGGAGAACTTATACTCCACACTATTCTACGTTCTCTTGCTATTACCGAAGGTAAAAGATGAAGCACCATGCTTCGGAAAAAAAATACCATGCTCATCACCCTCACTAGGAAGTTCGTGGACTAAGTGAAAGATTTATTCGATTCTGGGTAAATAAGTTGCAATAACCATGCCACGAATCCGTGGGATCCACCCTTGTTGTGTAATGCTCAACTCACCAGTAAGGTAGGTTAATTAGATTTGAGCATAGAGTAGCTAACTCATGTGGTTGGTAGGGTATGCGTCAATCTCAGACCCAACCGTCCTTCAGTCCTGTTGAAGTTGTTGTGACTTACAACCCATAAAATACTTGATAATACGCTAGTTGGTTGTTGTTGTGGCATATGCGTTCAAGGACTAAGAAAGCTCAATGGCGGAAGTCAAGGGGAAAAGAATGGTTTTAGCAGATTAGACATTTACTTGCTTGGAAAGATGAAAGGACATCAACCACTCTACTGTTGATCATAAGAACTCAGTCCTATCTAAGCTCATAAAAGAAAAGAAAGGTATGCACAAACAGGTGTACGATGATCGGTGGTTAGTGGCAATCGTTTAGAAGGAGTTAGAATAGGTCAAGGAGTTGTTACCAGCTCCAAAAGCTACGAGGGCCTCAACCAGCCTGCCGTAAATTTGCATGACCGGATCCGTCTGGGTCATGTTAATCTTCCCCTGACCATGCCCCCTTCTAACCATCGTAATCCTAGACTTACATTTAACCCAAGAATAAGGAAAGAAAGAAAGAATAAAAATGTTCATCTTGTAATCTTTCTCACGCAGTACATGCAACTGGAATACAGAATGAATCCCAATCGCAAGATAAAATGAAAGACCCACACCGATATATTAGAAATAATATCCAAGGTTCACAAAATATCCGGTCGACTATACTGTCTTGAAATCATGAAAGAAACAAATCAATAGTTAGGTTCAAAATAAGATAAGTATCAATCGTCCTCACGATCCGCACACATATCTGGTTTCTCATCCTTACTCTCAGCTTCGATCCTGATCTAAATCGGCTCGTCTGAATTTGCCTCTTCACCTGGTTCAAAGCTTCCCACAAATGCTGCCTCAAGTTCTTCTGCCTCCTGTTCATTCTCCTCTTCCATTTGGCCTTCCTCGCCTTGAGCCAGAACTTCCAAGAGTCTATCACGAACGGTGTTTAATTCTCGTCTAGTGGCGGTCAACTCCCTCTTTGTGTCAGCCACTTCCTGTTTAGCTATGGCCAACTCGACCATCATCTGACCCATCCTCCTTTCTATATGCCTTAAACGATTATCAGAGGTCTCTTGCCACCATTTGAAACGCCGAATATATGAGAAGACGGTATCGAACTCAGTATGAAAATGCCTAACAATTCCTGCAATGGACCTCTCCCATGAGTCCACAATGGGAGATACATCCTCAGGCACCCCACTACTCGTTACCCACGTTGTATCATATGAGGATACCATGTCCATGGACTAGTCTCCGAGCGTAAAGGTCGATGATTTGTCATAGGTTTAGTCCTGTTAGTGCGTTCAGAAATGGGGTTATGAGAAGATTTTTAATCAAGTGGTATCAATAGGTTCAGTCCTGTCAGTCCTGATACCAATAGCTGCTCCACGTCATCATCAAGTGAATTAACACTTGATTTAGAATCGGATTCACTCTCGATATCAGAATATTTTAGAAACATGATCATCAGAAGAATCTAGAACATCTTCTTTAGTCATGAACTCCTCTACCTTCTCAAAATCTACCTCATCAATCACAACCTCATCTTCAACTATCACCGGCTTTTCCTCACTCACCATTTCCTGAGCAAAACATGCAACATTGCCACTAGTAGTTTCCTCAACACCCAATTGCATCGTGTTCCAGTCAAAACCTTCATCTTTCTGAATCACCAATGATTGGTTATCATATTGATGTTGAGTGGTGTTTGATGTAGAAACTGGAACAATAGTTCTAACTTGCTTTGGTGTTGTTTGGTTTTGGTTGACAGTATATGTTTGTCTTTGGTTGGATTTTTGTGGGTTATTTTGTCGGTTTTGATAGTTGTTATTCTGGTTTTGAAAGGTGACTTGGTTTTGTGATTGACGGTTTTGATAGTTTGAGTTAAATGGGTTGCGGTTACCTTGTTGTTTTGGTTGGGTACCTTCTCTAGCAAAATGACCTTTGTTTCCACAATTAAAAGAAGTAACTTTAGCTTTGTTGAAACCATAGGTTGTGTTGGGTGTAGTGGCAATGTCTATTCTCCCAGTCTTCTCAATGAATTCTGTTGCTCTTCTCATGCACTCGCAAACGCCCATTGAATGTCAATCAGTTCCATTTCTTCTTTGTCAATTCGGCATAATCTTCATTTGTTAGGTTGTTATTCCCAATTTGACTTGCCACCAGTCCATTGTATGATGCTACTAATGCAGAAACCAATGCAACATGTTGTTGTGCAACCTCAACAGTTACATTGTTCATGTTTGAAGTTTCCAATACAACTGGACCTGAACTTGTAGTGGCTTGACTGAGAATAGGTGCTTGTGGTTTTGGTTATGGCATAGTCACTGATGATGTGCCAAAATAGTTAGGAACTTAAAAGTTTGATGGAGGTGGTGTGTAATATGGTGTAGCAAAGTAATTTGGAGGTTCTATCTTTGAGACAAAAGCAGGTTGTGGTGCTGGTGCACCACCCATGCTTCCACTTGGAATGGAAGTTGTTGTAGAAGTAGTAGCAAAATAGAGTTCTGGATTTTGTGGAATCATGGCTCTCTTTTCCTTTCTCTTAGCTTCCATCTCCTTGTTTTCTAACTATTGGATAAACTCACTGATCGTCCAATGCTTGTAAGCATCTTTTTCTTTTAACACATCCATATGCTGATCCTAGTACGGTGGTAATGAATCAGTGAACTTTTCAACTATCTCTGTCATCGGATAAGAAACTAGATAGTTTGACAATGCAGTCAACAAGTGAAAGAATCTTGGAGTTATTTCCTTCAATGTTTCATTTCCAATGTAACTAAAATTTTCAAACTCCTTTTTCAACTCTTCAGTTCTCAACCTACGAGTCTTTTTATTCCCATCGTGCCTACTCTTCAAAACATCCCAAAGTTGTTTAGAAGTAGTACATGTTCCGAACTGGTGTAACAAATCTGTATCCAATGCCTGAAAAAGCTGTGAGAATGCTTTCTTTTCTGCTGCAAACGTTTTCTTCTCACCATCAGCTAGGTCTCCAAGTGTTATTGGTGTTGTAGAGTTCTCAATTGTTAGTGCCACATATCCCTTTTCTATCATTGTGACATTTCGCATTTAATGATTGCACGTTTCGATTATTTGAATAAAAACATCAAGTTTCTTTATTATTTCGCCGTTAAAAAAATTATATTCATGACACATTTAGACCCCTAATAATATATTTTATATATATAGTATATATATATATATATATATTTAAATGGTTGTAAAAAAAATAATTGTTGGGGCCGGGATTCGAACCCGAGCCCCCAGCCGGGGCATACTTACACAAACACACACCCACCAACTGGGCTACAACCTCGTTTGTTAACATTTATCAAACGCAAGCGAAGTTAAAAGCTCCTTAACTATACCCAGTTGACTATTGGAGGTCAACGACGAACCAAACCGTTCCAATCAACACCAATCCGCGTCCTTTGATTCAAATTCGTTTATGGAAAGCCTTTACCGACACCCTAACTTGTTCCCTACGAAAAATAACCCATTAAAACTTACCAATTTATAAGATTTACGCGTTTATGACCATTAATGGGTCAAACTTTCCAATTCGTATAATCCCTTCATATTTGTATAAATTAAACGAACCTACATCTCCTAAAACAGCCGACTAAGAGAAACCCCAACACATTCCTCACTTATAAACTCGCAAACCATTGGATTTTGAAGCTTGTATGCGATACCTACTCGGTCCAAATTCAACCTTGCTTTGTACTGTAAGTTCGATTTTTTTTATGGGTTTTGTTAGTCGGCCACTGTTCTTCAAAAGCCCCATAATCAATTCGACCATCATAGTCGAATTGATTCGAAATGGAAAAACTAGGGCTCGTTCTTGATTTGGGGAAGATAACAGAACATTGTATTTGTTTATATTTGAAACGAAACAGTACCAATCACCAAACTGATCCTCAGATCAGTTGGTTACACACTTGTGATTTAAGGTTTGAACCGGCCAAGGGTCTGGGTTCGACCCTTGGCACAAGCGGTTCCTTTTTTTATTTACCCTTTAATATATAATAAGCCTAATTCTTTTATAAATGGTTTTAAAATACTAGAATTACTTAATAAATTCTATAAAATTTATTTTATGCTAATTTGATGATGGAGTTTAACATCCAACTTTTAGTTTTCAAAAATTATTTATTTATTTTATATAATAAATATTACAAGTTTATTCTATTATAATTATAAAATTCTATAAAAATATCAAAACGATTATATAAATTACCACAAAAATTACTCTGAGTTTTTATAACATTAAGCTTTTCTGAAATAATTTTTATTTCTGAAAAATCATTCATTTAATATTTTTAATCAATTTTTGTTAGTTTTAATCATAAATAAATCATAATAAATCCATTTTTCAATATTTTTGTACCAAAATTTTATATAAATTATTTCTGATTATTTGGAACAGAAATATAATTTTTAACATAATGATTCTGTAAATTTAATATTTTTAAATATTAAAGTGGTATTTCGACGAAATAGAAATAAATAGATTAAATATTCAACTTTTAAGAAAATAATTTTATAAAAATTATTTTCATACTTAAAACTTTATATTGTGACCACCTTAAATTTAAAAGCTACAAAAAAAGGACTTTTGTTATTTATTTCACAAATTTCTTTTATTTAATAAACGATTTATTTATTAACCCAAGGAATGTTTGTCCCCAATTCGAAACCCTAGAAAATACTTGTAGACTAGATAGACTTAGACAGATTTGTTACATTATACATAGGGTAATACTTGGCATCTTTGGGGCTACGCTTATTCTATTTTCTTTTCGAGACTTAACACTTTGCTAAGGTGAGTTTACTTAACCATGTTTATGCAATTCTTTATACGTGCAACATTATACTTAAGCAATTCTACATACATGTCTAGTTGTAAACTTTAATGCCTCATGATTTAGACAACAACAACAGTTTCAACATTACATAATCATTAGCTATGGCCAAGCTGGCGATACTCAATAATAGATCTATTGGATTGACAATCCCACCTAGATTCGTTGACCATCTTGTATGGGGAGCGCGGGTGATTGTTATCGTTCCAACATATATTAAGGTGAACCGTGGATGACGGGATGGACCTAAACTAGTCGGAGGTTTGATTATGTCGATTCAACATTTCATGTTTATTCATGTAGACTTAAACTTACGATAGACATATGAATTGCTAAACTTTTATACTTAAACTATTTGCTTGACATGACTTATGTATTCTCACCAACTTCTAGTTGACCCCCCCATCTTTTCCAAACTCAACAGGAAATTATTGATGCTTGAAGTCTAAAGCTAGCATGAGGAGTTATTTGAAGTTTTGAGTTCGTTGTTTGTTGATGTATTAGTTTTCATTCAAGACTTTAATGTAATTGAATATTGTAATAAAGCATTATTTAAAACATGTGTATTACCATGAGCTACTGAATAATCATTCATACGTGGCACCTCGATGTTTCCGCCATCGGTTGGGGTGTTACAATCATCTTCCACGCTTCCCCACCATCTAATCCCATGCCTTCCAAATGAATCTTGAACTTCTTTTTCCATGAGTAATATTCATTCATATCTAGCAAATTTGGTGGTCTTGTCCAATTTCCCGAGGATAGATCATTCACCAATGTTGTAATGGCATTGGTAGTCTGAGTCTGCACTGCTGCTGCGGCTGCTACTCCCCAGAAATTCGGCATTGGTTGTGGAGGAAGCTTAGCAACTGATTGGGGTGCTTGGAAACGGCCTAGATATTCATTGGTTGTGTAGATTGGGTGTTTGCTCTTTCTGTTGCTGCAACTGCACAAGGGTTCATTGGTACTGGTTGTTGTTGTGTCATAGCATGTCTTGGTGTCATCGGAAATCCCAAAATGTTATCCATGATGTTTAAAATGACAACACTTAGAAAAGTTTGTAAAATGGTTTCTGGTTCGACCTAAAAGGTATGAACGGGGGTTCGAATGCAGAATGAGTGACTGATAAAAGCACGATCCACACAAGGAATCAAAAACCCGACCCACACAAGGAGTCAAAGCACCCCAAAACCCGGGATGTAAAAGTAATCCCAAACCGGACTAGAAAAAGTTTAAATAGTTGTCTCAAACCCGAGACGCATGCTTTTGAGAAAAGAGTAGTGAAACTCACCTTATGTTGCGTGCTAAAAATAAACCGCAAAGATAGCAAACGTGGAAGCTTACTCGCCTACCGGTAACCTATCGAACACAAAGTTACGAGTGTTTGAGTGCGGTTACACATGTTGATTTTCCTAAACCATCGTACTCTACAATGACCTAGGTGACATCTCATGCAAGTGTACTCGACACAAATAGACTATGTAGGACCCGTCCAATCGTTGGTGATTAGTTAATGATGCAACATGTCAAAACTTTTAAATACAACAAGTTTCCATCACACATTGTGTGACAACCCGCAAATTTCGAACATTTTTTTTCTTTCTTTTCTCGATATGATTTTTAATCATACGAAATATTATTTATTATAAAGTTTCAGAAGTTAACAGGCTGTTTTAACAAAAGAAACCGTGATCGAAACTTTAACGCGATTTAAGCGCAACATTCGTTGGACAGCGAATATATAAATATTTTTACTCGGGTTATTATTATTTTTAATTTCGAATAAAACCGACTAACTTTCGTATTTATTTAGCGAGCCTAAAATAAAACCGAAGCACGATACGTTATAACGGGTTCGTATACGCGGTATAGCTCACCTACCCCTTACCTAATCTTATCATCCTTCTCCTTTAAATGATTGCAGCCAATTCAAAAGAAGAACACAACTCACACTCAACTCTCTCTGCAACCTCTCTCTACCCTCTCTCTAGAACTCCCTCTCTCCCGCTCATACCTCCCTCCCGCTCGTCTCTCTCCCTCTCTGGCTAAAGAACAGCCGGCCACCACCAAGATCGGTGGTGGCGGCGCAAAGATAAAACAGGTGACGGGAAGGAGCGATGGGTTGGATTTATGGTGGTCGCTGGGATGGTGACGCACGAGTAGTGGTTTCAGGTGGTGGTTTTGTTGAAGGAGATGGCAACGGTGGTGTTTCTGTGGAGCCCGAAATGGGCAGAGCAGATGGTGGTGGAGGTGCTCGGCAGTGGCCGATGGTGGATCTGGTGGTGTTTGGCCGATGGCGGTGGTGGTACAAGGAGACAGCAGCGGCGGTGGTTTGTTTTGGTTTTGTGGTTTGTCTCGGGTTGTTGTGGCCATGGTTCGAGTCACGTTTTGGTTTATGGTCGTTCGGGATGACTCGTGACAGGCTCGAGATGTTTGGTTTTGTTCAAGTCAGATTCATGTTTGTTTTGGAGCCCGACTCAGATCCAGTATTGGGTTTATATTTGGGCTCGGGTCTGACTTGGTGATCGGGTCAGAACCAGTTTGTTTTTGGGTTTGGCTCGGTTTTGGTTCGGGTCCGATGAGTTCCAACGATGGTCCGGTTGTGGTGGTTCTTGACCGATGATGGTTCGGTTTGGTTTTTGGGCTCGGGTCAGACCTTGTTTCGAGTTCGGATTAGATGTTGGTCCAGGTTGGTGATCCGAGTCTTGTTTTTGTTCCGGTCAAGGTTGGTCAACTTTTGGTCAAACGTGGACAACGGTCAGATCTGGTCAACTGTCAGATTTGGTCATCGGGTTGTGCGAGACGGTGTTGTTTTGCACGTGCGAGCGATTATGGTATATCTAAATCTTTTGTATTTATTTTGGTGTGATTGTAGTTAACAAAATAAATAGATTTAGATTCGAATAATAAATATAGTTATCTCGCGAACGAACCGACAATATTATTGATTGATAAATATATATAGCGTGACTTGATATTATTGGACCTCGGACTAAATTCATTGGACTATATATATGTGTATATATATATATATATTTATATTATCGCGTTTTTATATAGATAGGTAGTTTATATAAAAGTCGTCGAAACGTATAAAGTATTGTAAATTGATATGATAAATAAACTAATTTAAAGTCTTGTATTGGATATTGATTTTTGGGAAAATTGGGAAAATTCTACAAAATCGCAAGGTTTTCAACAATGGATTTATTGCAACATTTAAAGATAAAACGTCGAACAACATTTTCAAGACAAATACAATTATCCAATTTACAATACGAACTACGACTCATGATAAGTTATACGTTTCATAATATTAGTCCAAGGTGGTTTATAAACGAATAGTAACAAGTGAGTATCTTGGGTACTAGGTCGCGTAAAAGATATTTAAGTCATGATCGATTCGACGAGTTAAAACGCTTAAGACTCGGGTTAATACCCACTAGTCTAGATAGTTGGATAAGCTATCTATTAGTCGGATAATAAGCTAGGCTTATTTGCAATAGATTATTAAGACGTCCTTTGTTGGTAATTAGGACACGAGGAAGCCGGTCAAGGCTTCGGACTTTATTTGCTAAGCTAAGCAAGGAAATTAAGGTGAGTTCATGACCCCACTTTTTACGGTTTTTGTAAATGTTTTTGGGGGGAAGACATGCTTCTTTTAAGAAAACTTGAGGAAGTTAAAGCGAAACAAGTTTTGGGAAATAAACTAGGTGTGTGAGTTTTCACGGCCCCTTTTTACTAACTTTTATTGGGGGAGAAACATGCTACTTCTAAAAATTGAACATTGAACAATTGGATTGCATAAATACTTTTAAGTATTGTATGTGAATGCCGTGATATTGGAAATACAGTACAAACATTTGGTTACATAAGAAACCATGGAGACAAACATTTGGTTACATAAGAAACCATGGAGACAAACTTTTGGTTACATAAGAAACCATGGAGACAAACATTTGGTTACATAAGAAACCATGGAGACAAACTTTTGGTTACATAAGAAACCATGGAGACAAACTTTTGGTTACATAAGAAACCATGGAGACAAACTTTTGGTTACATAAGAAACCATGAAGTCAAACTTTTGGTTACATAAGAAACCATGGATTAAAACTTTTGGGTTACATAAATACTTTTGAGTATTGTATGTGAATCCGGTATTTTGGAAATAACGTTTAAACATTTTGGATTACATAAATACTTTTGAGTATTGTATGTGAATCCGGTATTTTGGAAATAACGTTTAAACATTTTGGATTACATAAATACTTTTGAGTATTGTATGTAATCCGGTATTTTGGAAATAACGTTTAAACATTTTGGATTACATAAATACCTTTGAGTATTGTATGTGAATCCGGTATTTTGGAAATAACCTTTAAACATTTTGGATTACATAAATACTTTTGAGTATTGTATGTGAATCCGGTATTTTGGAAATAACGTTTAAACATTTTGGATTACATAAATACTTTTGAGTATTGTATGTGAATCCGGTATTTTGGAAATAACGTTTAAACATTTTGGATTACATAAATACTTTTGAGTATTGTATGTGAATCCGGTATTTTGGAAATAACCTTTAAACATTTTGGGTTACATAAATACTTTTGAGTATTGTATGTGAATCCGGTCTTTTGGAAATAACTATACATACATAAAACTTATGAACTCACCAGCTTTATGTTGACATTTTTAAGTATGTCTTTCAGGTTAAACTTTTGGCGGCAACACGGTTGGAATAGGTGATGTCTTGGGATTGGGAATCCTAGATGGTTTAGAAATGGCGTTCAGGAATAAAGGTCTTAGACGATATCATTCCGCTGCGAGGCAAAGGGTACCAAACGTTACATCCGACTAGGGGGTAAAGTCGGGGTGTGACAGTTTGGTATCAGAGCCACAGGTTTTAGCAGGATAGGTGTCTGTGTAGATATCTAGGCTTTAATCTGAGTGTTAGAGTTGGGGACCAAAATTTCTAAGACAAAATACTTGACATGAACGCCTAGGAACTGAAATTCCAACCGTTGCCAATTAAGCTACATGACTATTAGTGTGTTAAATCGCACTAGCTTAGAGTATGTTTCTTTGTTGCAAGGAACATTTATTTTTCCTATGTGAATAGTGAGTAATTTTCTATAATGGTGTATAGAAAGGATAATAGCACGTGATGGCTAAGTGTACCTTACTAGTGATTAGCATGTTATCGCTTTAGACAGCAAAGTGTTTATTCACATAGAGTCTACCTAAGTCATTGTTTCTTGGTATAGGAACAATTTACTTGCTTATATACTGTGTGCATTTACGTAAAGTACATATAAGTATGTTTCGCTAATAATACGTATCGCCAATGGTTATCGGCTCAAGCTTGAACGTATCGAGAAAGCGCACACGTGACGTATTAGTTGGACTAGTTGGCAGCATCGACATGCAAACGGATTGATGTAACATCTACGGACTCGATTTGTGTATACTAAAGTCGATTTGCGTCGGAAACGTCTCGATTAGGCACCTCTTTTTGCCGATGATCCTGCGAAGTTGCGATTGTAAGAAGCACTGGAAAGGTGGCGCACACGACAAACATTATATTAAGTATTATATAATATATGTGTTATTATGTGAATGTATCAAGTGCTAGTGATATAAATTATGATGGAAGTTAATAGGGTGATCTTGTGAGGTAAGTTTTCGATAACGTAGACGTCACGTTATTTCAAACTTACAGGCACTTGATAGTTCTAAGAAAATCCATCTTGATGTTATATATGGCAATATATTTAAATAAATAAATAAGAGATAACGGTTATTTATTTTTATTGCGAACGTGATTTCCAGTTCTCCACTGTTCGTGTCATTTATGACTTCAATCTTCTAAAAACCAGTTGATCTTGATGATCTTGTTTCTTGAACTTATAAGGTTCAAGTTATAGAACCTAGTCATATTATTCAGTATGATTTACATCAATCTTCTTTGTGTTTGTGATCTTCAACATTTTATCTTAAAGGAATTTAATTTTTGCTAATTCCTTATCTTTCTCACAAATGCCTTTTAATTCAGTTGATTCTGAAACTTTATCTTGTGTCATTGTATTGACAAGTTCGTTGGCTCTATTGAGGTAGTCAAACTTCTATCAAGTTATTAAAGATGTCCTTGCTCAAATTTTGAGGACAAAATTTCCTGTAACATGGGGAGAATGTGACAACCCGCAAATTTCGAACATTTTTTTTTCTTTCTTTTCTCGATATGATTTTTAATCATACGAAATATTATTTATTATAAAGTTTCAGAAGTTAACAGGCTGTTTTAACAAAAGAAACCGTGATCGAAACTTTAACGCGATTTAAGCGCAACATTCGTTGGACAGCGAATATATAAATATTTTTACTCGGGTTATTATTATTTTTAATTTCGAATAAAACCGACTAACTTTCGTATTTATTTAGCGAGCCTAAAATAAAACCGAAGCACGATACGTTATAACGGGTTCGTATACGCGGTATAGCTCACCTACCCCTTACCTAATCTTATCTTCCTTCTCCTTTAAATGATTGCAGCCAATTCAAAAGAAGAACACAACTCACACTCAACTCTCTCTGCAACCTCTCTCTACCCTCTCTCTAGAACTCCCTCTCTCCCGCTCATACCTCCCTCCCGCTCGTCTCTCTCCCTCTCTGGCTAAAGAACAGCCGGCCACCACCAAGATCGGTGGTGGCGGCGCAAAGATAAAACAGGTGACGGGAAGGAGCGATGGGTTGGGTTTATGGTGGTCGTTGGGATGGTGACGCACGAGTAGTGGTTTCAGGTGGTGGTTTTGTTGAAGGAGATGGCAACGGTGGTGTTTCTGTGGAGCCCGAAATGGGCAGAGCAGATGGTGGTGGAGGTGCTCGGCAGTGGCCGATGGTGGATCTGGTGGTGTTTGGCCGATGGCGGTGGTGGTACAAGGAGACAGCAGCGGCGGAGGTTTGTTTTGGTTTTGTGGTTTGTCTCGGGTTGTTGTGGCCATGGTTCGAGTCACGTTTTGGTTTATGGTCGTTCGGGATGACTCGTGACAGGCTCGAGATGTTTGGTTTTGTTCAAGTCAGATTCATGTTTGTTTTGGAGCCCGACTCAGATCCAGTATTGGGTTTATATTTGGGCTCGGGTCTGACTTGGTGATCGGGTCAGAACCAGTTTGTTTTTGGGTTTGGCTCGGTTTTGGTTCGGGTCCGATGAGTTCCAACGATGGTCCGGTTGTGGTGGTTCTTGACCGATGATGGTTCGGTTTGGTTTTTGGGCTCGGGTCAGACCTTGTTTCGAGTTCGGATTAGATGTTGGTCCAGGTTGGTGATCCGAGTCTTGTTTTTGTTCCGGTCAAGGTTGGTCAACTTTTGGTCAAACGTGGACAACGGTCAGATCTGGTCAACTGTCAGATTTGGTCATCGGGTTGTGCGAGACGGTGTTGTTTTGCACGTGCGAGCGATTATGGTATATCTAAATCTTTTGTATTTATTTTGGTGTGATTGTAGTTAACAAAATAAATAGATTTAGATTCGAATAATAAATATAGTTATCTCGCGAACGAACCGACAATATTATTGATTGATAAATATATATAGCGTGACTTGATATTATTGGACCTCGGACTGTAGAGGATGGAATTTGACAAAAACACAGGATTATATGATCATACAAGTTGCTAAACCAGGTGCGGAAACCCTAGCTTAGAACAAACTGAAGTAAACTCAATCAAAACACAATCAAGATCATTTTAAATGCTTTTCATAGATTAACTTGTTCAAATAAACGTTTACAGACTGATTACAGTTAATCTAGACCTCAAACAAATACTCTCAAACCTCTCAGGAACACACACACAAAACACACACTCTCTATGACTCGTTATACATTACAAAAACCCAATTTCTATATATAGTGTCTGCACATTCGCCCAGATAGACTGGTCGAATGAAGCAGTTTTCCACATTCGCCCACTTCATGTGGTCGAATGTGTTCTTCTGTGCATCCCTGATCTACATTCGTCCATATGCAAACTCCTTCGCCCATTTACAATTCTTCCTTCGCCCCTTCTGATTCTCATTCGCCCATTAACACATGTTAGTATCTAATCATTAGTCGCAAAACGGCATCTACAAACTCCCCCTCGACTATTGATTAGATCTTTTTCTATCTTCATCCATGGCTTTGTTCAACAGCTTAATTCTCAGAATACTCTTCTGTTCTTTCGTCATCTCCGGCTCTAACTTTCTCTTAACCGGCTTCGACACATTCGCCATCTTAACCTTCTTGCCAAGCTTCCCTTCCAGATTACTTCCAGCATTGATATCATAAGCAAAGCAAACACCCACAACTTGTGTGTATTTCCTTGCTTGATCTGCATCGTTTGGCTCATGATGAATCGGATTATAGAATAACATGATGATGTCTTCGAAGGTGCAATTTATCAGCCACATAGGATCAAATACATGCACATGCTTGTATTTATCCTTTCCATCTCTCAACACTATCACAGCTTCTGCTTTCCTCCAATCATAATACCAAAATATGAAGTCAGCACTGAAGTGTTGAGGCATAGGCATCAAAGGAATCTTTCTCATCACTTCAGGTGCCTTATAAATCAAGGTAACCCTCTTCAACTTGGTTCTGGGATCAACATCCCTGTGAACTTTCCTCCGGGGATATTGAGGCTTAAATCTATTCCATCTCGTCCTACTCTCCCAAACCAATTTGTCTGCACACCAACCAACATGAGTATTATTCACTGAAGCACCAGACATAGGGAATCTGCATAGATCTCTAACCGCCCAGTACGGTAGAGTTAGCAAATCAATGAATCTGTAAAAATACAAGATCCCTGATTCCCACTTAGCAGCTAAACACTTCAGCCTGCTCAAGTATGTCCACCCAAGAGCTCTTCCTCTGAACTTTGCATTATGAAACCTGTAGAAGTTCCCTTGAGCTTCGGGTTTTGGTCGGTTTTCATCCATCAATCTTAGTTTCTTCAAATACTCTTTCAACTCATCAGTCTTATTTGAAGATTCTGGCAAATCAGTTCCGAGTACTTTTTCAACAAACTCAGCACTTCTTTTTCTTGCCTTTTTCTTAGCAGACGTATTATGCCTTTCTGTAAAATCAGGAAACACCACGTCTTCATCATTTTGTCTGAAGTACTGTGGATATTCCTCATGTGTAATATCCTCTATCTCAACTTCCTCAAACTCAGGGGTTTCTTTATCATCAGAGTGAGTTCCAACATCCTTTTCAGGAATAGGTGGAATCGACTCATCAACAATGAACTCTTCAAAAGTTTTCCCTACTCTCTGTGCAAGACCATCCAGTATCTCCTTTGCCACAGAAGCAGGTACTTCCCCCTCTTCAAGATCAGGATCATTATATTCCAATTCATAACGCATATCATCTGTTTGGAATATTTCTGCAAAACGACCTGTGAACTCAATAGTCCACTCTCTCTTCTCTAACATGTCTTTGTAAACTTGTTTTGCATCATCAGATAATGACCTCACCTTTTCATTCCAAAACACAGTTTCATCATCTACATTCTCTCCCTTCTTCTTCGAACTCGACTCACCTGTGTCTTTCTTCTTCTTAGAAGGTGGTCTCTTCTCAAATGTGAACTTAGCAGTATCATCTCCTCCATCATTGTCATCACTGCTACTACTATCATCTTCCTTTTGACTTCCCGAACCTTCAGCATCATCATCATCATCATTATTATCATCTTCATCAACACTTTTCTCCGATTCTTCATTCTCATCATCCTCATCCTCCTCTTTATCAGACTCAGATGGTTCAAAATCTACTTGTTCAACCTCTTTCTCTGCATCTTCTTCACCCTCCTTCAGCTTGGGTGCTATGTTGTACAAATCATCAATCAGATCACTAAGGCGTTTGTTTTCAGCCCTTAGCTCTTTGTTATCTTCTTTAATTGCCTTGTATCTATTCTTGTTTCTCAGAACCTTTCCTTCAAGCTTCTGATTCTTTGCTTCAAGCTTCTTTACCTTCTCATCTATCTCATCTTGATTAGATTTAGAAGCCACAACGATCTGAAGCATTTTCTCTTCATTCTGTTTAAACTTGGCAATCTCAGCTTGTTGAGCCACAAGCATCTTCATCATATCATCCATTCTTTTGTTCATCTGCTTCATCACTTCATCATCCACAGTGATCTTCTTAGACTTGGATTTTGACTTAGATGGCTCAACCTCAACTTCTTTTCCCTTCTGAGGCTTAGTAAACATATCAAGAACATTATCCAGGGCAATATTAAATTGCTCCACTGGTAATGTTGTAGCCTCCTTAGTCTTTTGTTTCTTTGCAGCTGGTGAAGATTGTTTAGATGATGTACCAGCATCAGGTAATCTCTTTCCTTTTAACAATAGATTCAACTCCTTCTCTCTGAGTTGCTTTGTGCTTGTCTTCTTAGCCATAGACTTGTGTTTGGGCTTGGGCAAATTCACTACAACTGTTTCTCCTTCATTCAACTCATCCAGATTAACAGTCAAAACTTCATCTACAGCATCAATAGATTGCTTACCCTTATTAGCTTCTTCTATTGATCTATTCAGTGATTCAGACTCACCAACCAAAGTGGCCTTTTGTTTGGTAGTCCGGACATTCTCAGCATCCGAATCCCATTGTTCCTCAGTTTCTGTCTCCTCAGAATCAACTGACTCCTCATCTACCAAACCTGTGCCCTTCTTTGCAGTAGTCTTCTTCCTCACTGCTTGTTGTTTTGAACTACCCTGCTCTGTCTTTCCCTTGCCCTTCCCTTTGGCTCCGGGATTGACAACCTGCCTCTTCCGTTTCGTGCTTGCATCAGCATAAACAAGTGGATCATCATTATCACTATCACTGTTAGGATGTCTTGCTAGATTCTTTCCAGGATCCATGTAATCCTCTCTAGCCAAAGCTCCAAATAACCTTCTGTAAGGTGGTCTTTCCTTTTCAGGCACACCTTTATAAGCCTTCATCCTTGCCAAAGTTCTCACATTCATATGATCCATATTAAGTATCTGAGTTGGATCCTTCTTCAAGTTTGGATATTTGTGATCGAAGATCATCATCAGAAATCTAGGATAAAGCATAAAGTACTTCTTCTTCAAACCCTTCAACATCTCTAACATGTGATCTAGGATCATCCCAGCAACGTTAAATGGTTTATTGAGAGTCAATGCAACCATTAACGAGCTTAAACTTTTTCTCATCACGTCATAACCACCACTAACACATCCAAATACTAGAATGATGACGTGAGCAAAATACTTGAACTGCACGCTCAGTTTCCCTTTATACATTGAACCATCAGTAATCGGTCCTTTGTATTTCATTCTCAGGAAACATGCCTTCTGTTCAGTCCAGGAAAGTTCTCTTGGATCCTCACTAGTCTCAAACTGGATCTGGAGAGCTTCTCTAATGTCAGCTTCAGTAATAAACATCTCCATTCCCTGAATTTTGCTTCGGATGATAGTTTGATTATCAAAGTAATCATATTTGGCATTGTTATAAAAATCCTCAACTATATCCTTGTAGATAATAGTTGGTGTTGCCAATGCATAAACCACTCTACATCTCTTCAGAAACTTAATGATCTCTGTGAATTCTACATTCTTTTCCACATCACCAAGATATGCACAGCAATTATGGGTCTTCTCAAACGGCCATTTGCTACCGCTTGATGATCCTTCTTCTTGCACTGTCTCTGGAATAGGATCAGTAACTGCAGTCTCCACTGGAATATCAACATTAGTTTGTTCTTCAGCCATCTGAAATGTAAAATCAAAATAAAACGTCAAAACACAAAATCGACAAAATTTGAAAATTTTAGGTTTTCTGAAATTTTACATTCGCCCAAACAATATGGTCGAATGTAGATTTTTATGGCCGAAGGAATGAAAATTTTGGTCGAATGTGAAGTGTTTTTGAATAAAAATCTTCATTCGTCCGTTTTATTTTTCCTTCGTCCAAATTGTTTCTCCTTCGTCCAGTCGATGGACCGAAGGTGAAAATGATTCAAACCCCAAAATTTGAAAATTTTTCAACTGTGTTTTTAAACTTTGATTTTGACTAAAACCATTCCTAATAAGGCCGATTATGCTTCATGTATCATCAATTTGCCCTAACATTCATTTTACATCAGTTTTTAAACGTAATTAGGGTTTTTCATGTTTTGATCGAACAATCAGTAACTAAACCCTGTTAATAACCTAATTCCTAATTCACTCTCCCCCTAAAACTGATGTGGGATGAATGTAAATCAAAATCAGGCATTAAAAGTCACTCAATCATCAAAAACTCTAAAACCCTAAGTCGGTTAAAGAATGAACGATTCCGGCTTCAATACTTGTCCATTACCTGTAATCTTTATATGAAAATGATTAGAAACAACCAAGGAACAAAATACACAAGCAGGGAATTCAAAATCAACAAAGTCCAGTTATCGAAGAAAATTTTGAAAAAGTAGAACTGTTTGGTCGAACCTGTTATGGCTTATTTATAGGACATCACCTTCGCCCGTTTCAAACGGCCGAATGTATCACATTTCCACCTTCGCCCCTAATCAAAGGCACGAAGGTAAAAGTTGTTTTACCCGAATGTAAAAGTTGAGTAAAAACCACATTCGCCCAAATTGAAGCGGCCGAACGTAAACAAAAATCCCACATTCGTCCCAAATTAAGGGCGAATGTAAAATGGGAATTTTGAAAAATTTTGCCAAATTACAAATTCGAATCCCGTTCAACATTTTTCAATCCGTTAAGCTTCCAAAACACAAATTTTCACATTTAGAATGATACAAAGCCCAGATGGTGTTGTCAAATCTCAGAAATTGACTATCAAGCATCCCCGGTTATCAAAAATAAAGCAGAAATGCAAAAATTTTTGGATTTTCTGAAATTTTATCAAAACACACCTAAAATCTTTTTGGATTTTGTATCTTTTTGACATTAAAAGTAAATTGCAACAAATAAAATGCAGCAAAGTAAATGAAAACAGTAAACATTTTGTGAAATCCGGTCAGAGGATCATATCAGTTTTCTGAGAAATCTGATCACAGCGTTGATCTTTTTGTTTAATATTATCATTAGAAACAATATGTGAAACGGCAATTGCTGATATTGTGGTCCACGTAAGCTCACATGCAGACAATTACGCAATGCTTTAAAATGATACGAGTTAGGTGTATTAGACTAACACGATGTGGTGCCCACACACACGACATACTCCCGTATCAAGTAATTGCACAAAGCTTCGTCGTAACGCGTGATTATGCCAGAGTTATCCGTAAAAGTTACAAAGTATATAGCACAGAGGTGTACAGGTCAGCAAATGAATGCAGCAGAGTAACATGTGCGTATACACTAGGTTGAGGCTGATATTAATCACTGATTTGCATCAGATGACCAATACGATGTAATAATGATCTATGATCAATTAAAACATAAAGTTCCTCAATTCGGTAACTTCCGGTTTTGGCAATTAAGCTCTTTTAGCAAATATTCTGATAAAACTAGGTCCGTAAATCAATACGACAGAAGTTTATCAGAATATCCCGGATAACCATAACATAACGACCCGAAACCTCAGATTTTGGCAATCCTATCAAACGAAATTACGGTACTAAGACCATATGCCCATGAGGTGTTCAGCCACGAACGCGTAGTTCGTTATGTTTGTATCACTAATGCACGCAATATTTAGTCTACGAAGCCTATCAGCATATCACACGTAATCAACACACGCCTCATAAACTATACAATTCTTTAGCCTGTGTCAGATTCCCACTGATGTACTATCATTTCCTCTGTTTTACCAGGAAAGCATTTTTGATTTTCTAATTTTTAGGTCTTTTTGAATTTTATAATGTTTTTGGTTTTTCTAATAAAATGGCTCCCCCTAAAATAAAAAAAACATATTTTTGGATTTTCATTTTTCTGAAAAACAAAACAAAAACAAAAGTTAAAAGAAACAATCCACTCGAAAGCATCAACTTCTTTGAGGATTTTACAATCCCCTCGAAAGCATCAACTTCTTTGAGGATTATGAAAGTAAAGAGAAATTCCCAATTAGCAAAGAGAAATTCCCAATTAGCAAAATATAAAAACTAAAAACTAAAAAGCGATAAACCGAGGTGCCGATTAGTCCTGTTTTTCCTTTATATTGTTTACTTTTAAAAGATATTCAAAGCGTGAACGATCAAAGGCTTTAGTAAACAGATCTGCACGTTGGTAGTCAGTATGTATTTTGATCATATCGATCAATTCCTTAGCGTAACAATCTCGGATAAAATGATATTTGATCCGGATGTGTTTCGCTTTAGAATGATTTTCCGAATTTTTAGTTAATGCTATTGCGGCTTCGTTGTCACAGTAAATAGGAGTTTTTAGAAACTGCAAACCGTAATCCACCATTTGTTGTTGAATCCAGAGTACTTGAGAACAGCAACTCGAGGCTGCAATGTACTCGGCTTCACAGGTAGATTGTGCGACGGAAGTCTGTTTCTTGCATTGCCAGGTGATTAACCTGCTCCCGAAAAACTGGCAACCAGCTGTAGTAGATTTGCTATCCTTGTCACAGCCGCCCCAATCTGCATCACTAAAAGATATGAAATCAAAATTATCATCATTAGGGTACCAAAGTCCTTTTGAGGGACAACCCTTCAGATATCTAAGGATACGCTTGACCGCCGTCAGATGACTTTGTTTCGGCTTCGATTGATAGCGGGCACAGAGACACGTTGCATACATAATATCTGGTCGAGACGCCGTCAAATACATCAGAGATCCGATGATTGCTCTGTATGTAAAAGGATCCGTCAGCTCCCCCTTAGCGTCCACTCCAATCCCGTGATTGGGTTGAATCGGGGTATCCATTGGCTTTGAGTCCTCCATCTGGAACCGGCTCAAGATGTCGGAGACATATTTCGTCTGGTGAATGAAGATCCCGTCGGGTCTTTGGTCCACCTGCAAGCCTAGGAAAAACTGCATCTCCCCCATTGCACTCATTTCGAACTTTTCCTGCATGACAGTTTCGAACTCCCTGCATAAAAGCTCGTTAGTTGAACCAAATATTATATCATCAACGTATATCTGTACTAGAAGCAAGTCATCTCCCGTCTTTTTCGTAAAGAGGGTGCAATCGACGAGGCCGCGCTTGAATCCTTTGTTGATGAGGTATGTACTTAGCTCCTCGTACCACTGCCTCGGAGCCTGGTGCAAGCCATAGAGAGCTTTGTTCAACACGTAGACCTTATCCCGGTGGATTGGGTCCTCAAAGCCTGGTGGCTGCCCGACATACACCTCTTCCTTGACTTTCCCGTACAGAAATGCGCTTTTCACGTCCATCTGATAAACTTTGAATTTCTTATAAGAAGCAAACGCAAGGAACATCCGAATAGCTTCGATTCGTGCTACCGGTGCATAGATTTCGTTGTAATCAATCCCTTCGATTTGATGGAAACCCTGCACGACCAATCTGGCTTTGTTCCGAACAATTACCCCACGATCATCCTTCTTACACTTAAACACCCATTTGGTGCCAATCTTCTTTCTATCCGGCGGCAAATCCGTGAGCGTCCAAACTCCTAATTTCTGGAATTGTAATAACTCCTCCTGCATAGCTTCCACCCAGGCATCATCCTTCAAAGCGTCCTTGTATGTCCTTGGCTCTACCTGCGACACATAACATGCAAACGACCAATCATTTTGACTACCAGATTGTTGAATTTTGGCATATAAAGCTAAAGCACCAAAACTCTCTGGCGAATTAACGCTTTTAAGCTGCCCTCTGGTCATAACACTACTTCCAGGATCACCGATAACTTGCTCCAGCGGGTGAATACGATGAATCCGAGATTCCGGATAATCAGGTACTTGCACTCCCGTCTGAACAGTCAAGTTCTCTACAGCATCCAGATCATGACCCGTATTTGATGATGAAGCCACATCAGAAGTTGGAGTTGGGTTCACTGGTGGTGCCTCCTGTTCTTCAGCTTGATCAAGAATAGCTTCTTCAAATTGTTCATCTTCAGATTCTGAAGTGTCTAATGAAGTTGAAGCCTCTTGAAATATCTCTTCTTCTTGTATAGGAGCATTGGTATCATTAGAAGCTGGTAGGGGGTTTACGGTGATCGGACGCACCAATGGTGAAGTTGTTGCATTTTCACACTCGTAAAGTAATCGAATAACAGCTTCTTCAACCAAGCTATCTAGATTGAATGATTCAAAGAAATCTTTGTAATCAAACATCCAATCAGGACCCGTGCCTTGAATATTTTGAGTATATCGTTGAACGTCCACGTTAGCCCAGTCTTCCACACGACGAGTTCGCTTGTTGTATACCCGTTTGAGTGGGGTTGCATATCCAACAAAGTAACCCTCCTCGGCTTTAGGACTAAACTTTTCGCTTGGATTCAACATAGTGCAAGGTGCCCCGAAAGGTTCTAGATACTCTAAGTTCGGCTTTCTTCGGTGTAACAGTTCATAAGATGTTTTACCAAACTTCTTCACTGTTAGAACCCGATTTAATGTGTAATTTGCTGCATAAATCGCCTCGTTCCAGAACATTACCGGAAGATTTGAATCAGCGAGCATTGTTCTAGCCGCTTCAATTAGAGTCCTATTCTTTCGTTCAGCAACACCGTTCTGTTGAGGGGTGTACGGAGCCGAATATTCATGATGTATTCCTTTGTTTTCACAAAGTTCATCCATCTTGGCATTTTTGAACTCCGTCCCATTGTCACTCCGAATCCTCTTTATCTTCACATTGTAGAGATTCTCCAATCGAGTGAACAGAACTTTTAGATTAATAAAAGTGTCGCTTTTATTCTGCAAACACATCACCCATGAAAATCTTGAGTAATCGTCAGTGACGACTAAACAATAAAGCTCTCCAAGATGACTATGGCGCTTGACCGGTCCGAAAAGATCCATGTGCAATCGCTCTAGTGGCATCTCTACAGAGTTAACCTTTTTCACTTTGTGGGACTGTTTGTGCTGCTTCCCCTTTTTACAACTCACACACTTGTCATTCAAATGGAAATGTTTCACATTTACTCCCTCGACAAGTCCATTCCTCACAAGTTGATTCATTTTCTTCAGATGAATGTGCCCCATTCTTCGGTGCCACATTATCGATTCTTTCTCAGTCGCCTTGGACAAAAAGCATGTTATTTGCCCCTGTGATGTCATCGCCTTGGACATATCAAGAATGTATAGATTGTTGACGCGAGGTGCCTTCAACATTATCCACTCTTTAGGAATTGTAAAGCCCGGTTTCAAGATATAGCAGGATTTGTCATCAAAATGCACAGTAAATTTCTTGTCACAAATTTGACTGACACTCAACAGATTGTAGTCTATCTGCTTCACATACGAAATCCGCTCGAAACTCACTATCCCATTGCTCACACTCCCTTCCATCGTGATATATCCGCCTTTGTTTCCTGCAAACGCTACATACCCTCCATTGATGTTCTTCACGTCGAACAGCAACGCAAGATCCCCTGTCATGTGGCCTGAAGCTCCACTATCAACAATCCAAAGACTGCTAATAGGGCCAGCTGAAGCTCCCTGCACACAAAAAGTAAATCATTTAGTGCTTTCGGGGGACCCAAGCCTGAGTCTTGGGTCTTTCAACATCAGGTTTCACAATGACATTTTCACAAACATTTTTAACAACTTTTTGATCAATCCTTTTCTGATTGCTCAAAACTGTTTCCTTTATCTCATTAACCTTTGATGATGAGGCTCCTGGAGTACCATTGGGTGTCCAAGATTGTTCAGTCCTTTTCAGGATACGAATCTGAGACTTTGGGTTCTCAGTCGGTTTCTGAACATTGTTAGCAAAGGTAACTTTCTTGGTAACCTTATCTGATTTAACAGACTTAGGTCCAACATTTGATTTAACAATCGGTTTTGGTGGAACCTTTTGCCTATCAACTGTTGAGTTCACCACAGGCTTCCTCCACGAGTTTTCCATCGCAATCCGATTTCTTCTATCATAGTGCATTGGACGAGTGTTCCTCATTTGAAAATTGTTATGATTATAAAACGATTGTTGTTGTTGAGGAACAACTCTCCTATGGGGTGGCACATAATGATCAATCGGCTTTCGCATAGAATTCCTCATTTCAACTTCGTGCCTCTTGTGCCTTACATATGGACACTGAGCAAGTAAATGCCCACGTTCTCCACACTTAAAGCACGCACGGTACTCTTCAAAAACATTTGGAGCATTTGGTTGAGCAAATGATCTAACAGGGTATTGATCATTGTACTGTTGCTTCCTTAAACTCTCAGGGAGTGGCCCTTTTGAGTAAGTTGGCTCATTGAAACCATTAGCTCTGTTTTTGGGTTTAACAAACTCTGTGACATGGACCTTTGGTTCTTGAGGAACATCCAAATACAACTTTTTCAACAAAGCTGGTGGAATTTCATTTGTTCTCTCATGTTTTGGGAACCAAATTGTACTTTCTTGCCAAATTTTTTCAATTTTAGCATAGTTGGCATTTTTAATTGGAAAGTCCTCGTCAGAGATGATCTTATCGGATCCTTCCATCCGATAGAACACTTTGACAGGTTTGTCACATTGTTCGTTTTTCTCATTCTTTTCAAGATCTTTCTTAAACTCATTAAGATCTTTCTTCACAACATTCTTCTCAGACTTATTCACATGATGAATGTTTCTCATTGGAACAATTTGAGATGATGAAATTGGTTCATTTGTAATGATGTGATTTTCTTTTGGAATTTCACATGCATTAACAGTTTGTTTACAACCATTTTCATCACTCTCTGAATCTGAGTCAACACTTTCAGCAGTAACACCCTCATCATTGATTCCCAAAATCGGTCTAACATCGGAATTTGGATCACCAACACTTGAAGTGTTAGATTCATTTTCCGATGCTGAATCAGATTTTACCGAACTCTCCGGTGTCACTTGGTGACAATTATGGTTTTCAAAAAGAACCGGAGATGGTACAGCCCGATAATTGGTTGTTTTGTCATCAATGATGTGATCTACCACATAAGCAACATTCTTGTAGCTTTCTAACTTTTTGTTTACTTTCTCAGCAAAGCATTTGATGGCGGCCATTTCTAACTTGGTATTTTCAATTTCATTAATGTAGTTGTTTATTGCCAATTGTTTTAAGGACAACGTGTTTTTCAAGTCAGAAATGTCCTTTTTGTATCCATCTAATACTTTGTTAAAAGCATTCAACTCTTTGCGAGTAGATTGACTGTTCATGATAGCACTATCACGTTGAATACGGAGTTGTTTAACCTCCTCAGTCAATCTATCACAAGCACCACAATATTTTTCACTAGTATTGTCAGTACTACATGCAGAACTTACAGGTTTTGGCGGGTCAGTCATGGCCATCAATGCGAAATGAGCTTCCTTTCCTGCAAAGAATCTGGAATAATCAATCTTTGTGAAAGCATCATCTGCAATGCACGACTTCCTAGTCATCAGAAAATCTGCTTCTGCAAGTAACTGATCAATATCTTCATCTAGAGAATTAACACTAGCTTCCGTATCCGAGTCACTGTCTGAGTCAGAATAAACCGATTCACACTCCTCAGGAATGTCAGAAACAGTATCAATCACAACTCCCGAATTTGTCTCTTCATTTTCAACCTCAACATTAACCTCAGAATTAACCTTAACAGGTTCAAAATCACCATCCATTTCAATCTCAGAATCATCACTATCAACCTCAGTTTCAACCTTCTCCTCCATCGTCACAGAATCTTCAAGATCAACCTGATAGGCAACACATGCCACATTTCCCCCAGTGGTTATCTCTTCAACACCTATCTGAATACTTGACCAGTCAAACCTCTCATCTTGTTGAGTAACCAATGCTTGATTGGTATTTGGTTGTTCAGCTGGTGTAGTGATTGGTATGACTGTTCGGTTAGTATTGTTTGGTGTTTGGGTTTGTGTCTGGTTTGGTGTGTTTGGTTGTCTATTTTGGTTATTGTTAAAATTGTTTTGATGGTTGTTGTTTTGGTAAGAAACTTGGTTTTGGTTTTGTTGTTGACGGTTCTGATAGGTAGCATTAAATGGATTTCTGTTGCCTTGTTTAGGTGGTTGAGTGCATTCACGTTTAAAGTGACCTTTACCCCCACAATTAAAACAAGTCACTTTCTCCTTATTGAACCCGTAGGTTGTGTTAGGAGAAGTTCCCAAGTCGGTTCTACCTGTTTTCTCAATAAATTCTGTTGCTCTTCTCATTATGCTCGCAAAAGCCCATTGGATGTCAATGAGTTCCATTTCCTCCTTATCAATCTGTGCGTAGTCTTCATTGGTCAAGTTGTTATTACCAATTTGACTAGCAACTAATCCATTATAAGAAGAAACCATTGCTGAAACTAGAGCAATGTGTTGCTGAGCAACTTCAACTGTCACATTTCCAAGATTGGAAGTCTCCAAAACCACAGTTGGTTGATTAGGTTGGTTCATTGGTTGTGGTTGAGTTTGACCAGCAGTGTAAAAAGCTGCTTGTTGTTTTGGTGAGAATGGTGGAATGTATGAATATTGATATGGAACTTGTGGTTGTGGTTGTGATAAAGATGAAGTTTGTTGATGGTAGTTAATGATGGGTGATTCTACAGCATTGGATATACAAGCAACATGTGGTGTAACTAGCCCTCCAGAACTTGTACTTGCTGGAACTAAAGATCCTCCAAAGTATAAGTTTGGATTCTGAGGAATCTGAGCTCTCCTAGCCTTCCTCTTCTCTTCCAACTCTTTGTTTTCCAGCTTCTCAACAAACTCTTGAAGCGACCAGTATTGAAAAGCATCCTTTTCTTTCAGAACATCCACATGCTGATCCCAGTTTGGTGGTAATGCTTCAGCAAACTTGTCCACCTGTTTTGCCATAGGAATCTGTACACCACAGCTAGACAATTCAGATATTAAATGATTATATCTAGGAGTTAGTTCTTTCAAAGTTTCATTTCCAACATAAGAAAAATTCTCAAACTCCTTAACAAGTTCTTCCATCCTCAAATTCCTAGTCTTCTCATTTCCATCATGCTTCCTTTTAAGCATATCCCACAAAGCCTTAGAAGTTGTGCACGTCCCAAACTGATGCAAAAGATCATTAGTAATGGCTTGTGTCAGTTGTGAGAACGCCTTCTTTTCCACAGCAAACTTTTTCTTCTCATCCTCCGCCATGCTCTCCAATGGCACTGGTTCACCCGTGTTCTCCAGAACTGGTGGTGTGTATCCTTTAGCAATCATGTTCCATGCTTCAGCACCTTCTACTCCCATGCCTTCCAAATGTATCTTGAACTTTTTCTGCCACTGATTGTATTCCTGAATCTCCATAAGCTTCGGTGGCCGAGTCCCGCTACCTGAAGACAAATCATTAATCAGTGTGGAAATAGCATTAGTAGTTTGAGTGTTTACCACCGCTGCTGCTACTCCCCAGTAGTCAGACTGTGGTACTGTAGGTGCACTCTGAGTCATGTAGTTAACCGGCTGCGAAGACTGTGTGCTCGTCTTCTGTGCTGCCACTGTCCATGGGTCCATCACCTGCTGTTGTGGTTGTGCAGTTGCTGGTGTAGGAGTAGTCTGATAACGCCACATAGTCACGCACTTCGAGAAATTCAACACTTAGAAAATTTTCCAAAACTTATCCTAGGTTCGCCCAGTAAGTTTTCAGATTCGTCCCTTTTGGTTTACGTTCGTCCAAACAGTTCAGTCCCGAATGTGAAATATCAACAGAATGTGAAAATGATACTAACACCTTCTACGTTCGTCCGTTTCTACTTCACCTTCGCCCGCACGACGTCCCGAAGGTGAAAAGAATGACCCGAATGAGAAAAATTTAAGTGAAACAATCTACGTTCGCCCTAAAACTTCTAGATTCGCCCAGAATACCTATCACCTTCGACCAGAAACACTCACATTCGCCCACTCAACACAGGTTCGCCCATATCTGAACTTTTGAAAAACGGTTACACTTTGAAAAACGGTTATTTTGATCACTGATTTTCAAAAGTTTGTGGATTTGATTGATCTTAATCAGGTTATGCTTCGGAGATGATTTGGAACAACTTTAATACTTGGAATTTTGAATTTTAACCACAAAATCACCTCTAATTCTTTCAAAAACACACAAAAACCATTTTTTAATTGAAAACAGATGTGAATTGATGAAAATTATGTCCAAATCAGCTCTGAGTTTATCAATTTGTTGTTGTATGATCCTCTATGCTCTGATACCACTTTGTAGAGGATGGAATTTGACAAAAACACAGGATTATATGATCATACAAGTTGCTAAACCAGGTGCGGAAACCCTAGCTTAGAACAAACTGAAGTAAACTCAATCAAAACACAATCAAGATCATTTTAAATGCTTTTCATAGATTAACTTGTTCAAATAAACGTTTACAGACTGATTACAGTTAATCTAGACCTCAAACAAATACTCTCAAACCTCTCAGGAACACACACACAAAACACACACTCTCTATGACTCGTTATACATTACAAAAACCCAATTTCTATATATAGTGTCTGCACATTCGCCCAGATAGACTGGTCGAATGAAGCAGTTTTCCACATTCGCCCACTTCATGTGGTCGAATGTGTTCTTCTGTGCATCCCTGATCTACATTCGTCCATATGCAAACTCCTTCGCCCATTTACAATTCTTCCTTCGCCCCTTCTGATTCTCATTCGCCCATTAACACATGTTAGTATCTAATCATTAGTCGCAAAACGGCATCTACACGGACTAAATTCATTGGACTATATATATGTGTATATATATATATATTTATATTATCGCGTTTTTATATAGATAGGTAGTTTATATAAAAGTCGTCGAAACGTATAAAGTATTGTAAATTGATATGATAAATAAACGAATTTAAAGTCTTGTATTGGATATTGATTTTTGGGAAAATTGTAGGCGACTTGTGTTGCCTGGTTTATACAGAAACAGAGGAAACTCTGCCGAAATTTCTATAAAATTTTAAGTATAAACGAGATGACATTTATTGAATATTTCATTATAACAATCTTCCAAATGTTTTGACAAATGTATTTTCTACAAAATCGCAAGGTTTTCAACAATGGATTTATTGCAACATTTAAAGATAAAACGTCGAACAACATTTTCAAGACAAATACAATTATCCAATTTACAATACGAACTACGACTCATGATAAGTTATACGTTTCATAATATTAGTCCAAGGTGGTTTATAAACGAATAGTAACAAGTGAGTATCTTGGGTACTAGGTCGCGTAAAACATATTTAAGTCATGATCGATTCGACGAGTTAAAACGCTTAAGACTCGGGTTAATACCCACTAGTCTAGATAGTTGGATAAGCTATCTATTAGTCGGATAATAAGCTAGGCTTATTTGCAATAGATTATTAAGACGTCCTTTGTTGGTAATTAGGACACGAGGAAGCCGGTCAAGGCTTCGGACTTTATTTGCTAAGCTAAGCAAGGAAATTAAGGTGAGTTCATGACCCCACTTTTTACGGTTTTTGTAAATGTTTTTGGGGGGAAGACATGCTTCTTTTAAGAAAACTTGAGGAAGTTAAAGCGAAACAAGTTTTGGGAAATAAACTAGGTGTGTGAGTTTTCACGGCCCCTTTTTACTAACTTTTATTGGGGGAGAAACATGCTACTTCTAAAAATTGAACATTGAACAATTGGATTGCATAAATACTTTTAAGTATTGTATGTGAATGCCGTGATATTGGAAATACAGTACAAACATTTGGTTACATAAGAAACCATGGAGACAAACATTTGGTTACATAAGAAACCATGGAGACAAACTTTTGGTTACATAAGAAACCATGGAGACAAACATTTGGTTACATAAGAAACCATGGAGACAAACTTTTGGTTACATAAGAAACCATGGAGACAAACTTTTGGTTACATAAGAAACCATGGAGACAAACTTTTGGTTACATAAGAAACCATGAAGTCAAACTTTTGGTTACATAAGAAACCATGGATTAAAACTTTTGGGTTACATAAATACTTTTGAGTATTGTATGTGAATCCGGTATTTTGGAAATAACGTTTAAACATTTTGGATTACATAAATACTTTTGAGTATTGTATGTGAATCCGGTATTTTGGAAATAACGTTTAAACATTTTGGATTACATAAATACTTTTGAGTATTGTATGTAATCCGGTATTTTGGAAATAACGTTTAAACATTTTGGATTACATAAATACTTTTGAGTATTGTATGTGAATCCGGTATTTTGGAAATAACCTTTAAACATTTTGGATTACATAAATACTTTTGAGTATTGTATGTGAATCCGGTATTTTGGAAATAACGTTTAAACATTTTGGATTACATAAATACTTTTGAGTATTGTATGTGAATCCGGTATTTTGGAAATAACGTTTAAACATTTTGGATTACATAAATACTTTTGAGTATTGTATGTGAATCCGGTATTTTGGAAATAACCTTTAAACATTTTGGGTTACATAAATACTTTTGAGTATTGTATGTGAATCCGGTCTTTTGGAAATAACTATACATACATAAAACTTATGAACTCACCAGCTTTATGTTGACATTTTTAAGTATGTCTTTCAGGCTAAACTTTTGGCGGCAACACGGTTGGAATAGGTGATGTCTTGGGATTGGGAATCCTAGATGGTTTAGAAATGGCGTTCAGGAATAAAGGTCTTAGACGATATCATTCCGCTGCGAGGCAAAGGGTACCAAACGTTACATCCGACTAGGGGGTAAAGTCGGGGTGTGACACATTGCACACAAGCAACCTATCATGTCATCTACATCATACAAATCACATGTACACATGTTCTCGTATAAAATTTCACAACTTATAACCTAATGATACACTCAAATCATCACATATTCAATACGTCTCAAACCTGCATTTTTTGGACAGATTTTAGGTTACGAAAACCAATTTTTATAAAATACCAAATCAACTCCTCAAGTCCCAAAATTTTTCAGAGACTTCCCACAAAGTTTATATGTGACTCTACTATTTTTATTTCTTGTCAAAAACACATCAAGATTTTATGAAAATTAATTTAGTCCAGCCATCGCATAAAAAGCATGTTGTTGACAGCAGCTTACATAAAAATTCATTAAAACTTATAGACTCATCTAAACGAGATGAATCCACTTGGAAAAGCTTTGAAATTCAAACGTGCAACTACTGTCCAAACTTCACGACAAATGGTCTTGTAAAACTCAAGTTACAGCCCTTTAAAGTTGGTCCATTTTTCACATCCGAAAATTTGATTATACCTTTAAACTTATAAAATCATGAAACCATATCAATACAAGTCCAAAACGCATGATTTTAGACTTTTTGGAAAGCTAACATAATAAATTATGTTCTAGTATCAGAAAACAATCAGATTAAACATGTTAATCACTATATAACAGCCCTACAAGTTGCTACAACGAATCTGCCAGAAATCAGAATTTTCATAACATGATACTCATGAACCCTAATCATTCTCAATAACCCATAATCATATAGTAAACTCATATTAACGAAATCAAATCAATATTATCACGTTTGAATCCAGGTATTTATGTACCAATAACCCTAGTTATGATTACTATCAACAATACTCATCAACAATTTCAATAAACATCCAATACTTCACACTAACAATGATTTGCGATTTTAAATCAAGTAGTTTTTAGGGTTTTTACAACTTTTCAAGCATTATGATTTATCATGTAATACATAAAACATATACCTTGCAATTCTAGGATCCTTAAAACCTCAAGATTGCACCCGAATTAACTTGGATTAGTGATGAAAATTGATGAGAGATTGAAAGTGAAGGTGATGGTGGGTGTTGTTATTGTTCACGGCGCAAGGATAAGGGGGATTAGGGTTTTTATTTTTTTTCTTTAATAATAACATAATAGAAGTTGGACCATAGGGCCAAGGTTTTGGGTTTATGGGCCTTTTCTTGATAAACGGCCCGTTAATACATTTTTAATCCCGAGAATAGTCTCGATAATATTATTCACACTAACTTATGTAAAAACTATTGTTTTTATCATCTCATAACATGTTAATTACAGAATGCACATAATTCGTAGGGTTTACGTACTGACTATCTATTAAGCAGTTATCCACATATACATGTAATTCACATAAACACGTAATTCACATACGCATGTTAATTCACATTCATCATCACCCAATAGACCATATAATTATGTATGCTTGACAAATCACCAACGTTCGGGATATAGGTCTCGTGTGTGTGTCAAGACAAAACCTTCCTAGTTATAACGTACGTTAATACCATCCAACATACGTTATTATGCCATAACATATCGAAAGACCTTCTTAACTAACCCTAGTTAAGTGTTTAGTCCCGAATGTACATGCAAGTTAACTAGAGTTCAGAAAAAGTAATATCCTGAAAATGCGGGGTGTCACACCAATTTTCTTCAAAAATCATTCAATTTGATCTTATTTTTCCAAAAGTTGATGGATTGCAATGATCTTTAGCAGTTTTTGCTTCGGATTGGTAGGAGATTAACTTTTGTGAAAGAATTTTTTATTTTATCCATAAAAACAGCTTGAAATCAATCTCCATGTTCATGCAAAACACATGCAAAACAGATAAAATTTTGATGATTTTGATTAAAAATCTGATGAAAAACTATCAAATTACAGTCGTGTGATTGAGCAATGCTCTGATACCACTTTGTAAAGGATTGATTTTATAGAAAACACACAATATATCACACGAGTAGAACAATCCAGGTGCGGAAACCCTAGATCGTATGCAATATGATAATCAATCAATCAGACACGTAGAATTCCATTTCAAACATCATTCTCATTAATAATCAAACTTGTTTTAACATTAAAGACTCAATTACAATGATAAACACTCACACGGAACCTTCTAGACTCATTCCTGAAAACACACACAAACACACATGCAAATGACTCAACTACTTTTTCTTCTCAAACAAACTTAACCTATATATAGATTGCACATTAGACCCTTGCAATGGTCGAATGAGCACGTTCGACCCATACTGAGCTCGAACCAAAACATAAAAACTAACAAAACTTCGTTCAACGCATATATATTCTCATTCGACCCCACAACTGGTCGAATGAGTCTTCAGCTTTCAATCTTCAAGACTTAAACGCCTATTATTATTGAATCCAAAGCGATAGCCACATAGGGTATCAACAAATTTCATCCCGAAATTCAGCAAGTAAACAGTGAAGCTAGTGTAAAAATGTATGCTTGGTTACTGGTTGTCACATCATCCCCAAGTTGAAAGGAATTTCGCCCGGAAATTTACTTTGAGCGAGCCGCTTTACATTTAGAGTTTAGTCAATGCATAGGTTCAGGTCCAATAAAAAGATGTGGGTATTTGAGCCGCATTTGATCCCTGCGTTCCCACGTGTATTCCAGTCCTAGACGGGAATTCCATCGTACCTTAACAATAGGTATAGTGCTCTGTCTGAGTTTCTTGATGCCCTACTCAAGAATCTCCATTGGTTCTTCCACGAACTGTAACTGATCGTCCACTTGGATTTCCTTTGGTGGAACCACTAATGTTGCATCAGACAGACATTTATTAAGGTTTGATACGTGGAATACATTGTGCACTCCAATGAGTTCGTCAGGTAGGTTTAACCTATAAGCCACCGGACCGATTCTTTCCAAAATCTCGAATGGTCTGACATATCGCGGGTTTAAATATCCTCGTTTCCCAAATCGAATCATGCCTTTCTAAGGCGACACCTTTAATAGTACCTTGTCCCCAACCTGGAACTCCGAAGGTTTCCTACGCTTATCAGCGTAGCTCTTCTATCGATCACGAGCAGTGGCCATACGGTTTCTAATTTGCACGATCTTCTCTGAAGTTTCATGCACGAGTTCAGGACCTGTCAATTAGATATCCCCAACTTCAGTCCAACATATGGGAGACCTACACTTGCGTCCATACAATGCCTCAAAAGGTGCACACTGAATAGAAGTGTGGTAACAGTTGCTATACAAGAATTCAATCAAGGGCAAGTGTTTATCCCAACTGTTACCAAAATCAACCACGCATGCCCATAACAGAGCTTCTAATGTTTGGATGATAGGTCGTGCTCATGTCTAAACAATTCCCCAGTGCGTCTTGGAGAGTAGTCCAGAAATGAGAAGTAAATCGCGAATCGCGATCAGATATAATAGAAGTAGGCACCACATGCCTAGAGACGATTTCCTTGATATAGATGTTGGCCAATCGCTCCAGCTTGTCTGTTTCCTTAATTGCCAATAAGTGAGCCGATTTGGTCAACCGATCGACGATGACCCAAATCATATCATGCCCACTAGGTGTTTTAGGGAGTTTGGTGATAAAGTCCATAGAAATTGCATCCCATTTCCATCTGGGAATTTCTGGTTGCTGAAGTAGGTCTGAAGGTTTTTGATACTCGATCTTCACCTTGGCGCAAGTTCAGCACTTACTAACATAAGTTGTTATCCCAGCTTTCATGTTCGGCCACCAGTAGAGAGTTTTGAGGTCTTGGTAAATTTTATCCGAACCAGGATGCACCGAATAACGAAAGGTGTGCGCTTCATCAAGCACCAGCTGTCTGAGGTTCCCAAAGAGTGGAATCCAAACTCGATTCATGAAGTACTGAAGTCCATCTGACTTTAGTTCTAAGTGCTTATCAGCACCATGCAAAGTTTCAAGTTTGACATTCTCTTCCTTCAAAGATTCAACTTGAGCTTCGCGAATCTTGTCAGGAAGGTTTGAGTGTATGGTGAGCTGTAAGGCTCGCACCCGCTTGGGTTTCGTCTCCTTACAACTAAGGGCATCCATTATGTAGATGCGTTTTGCGACTAGTGATTGGATATTAACATATGTTAGAGATGCTGATGGATAGAAGGTGGAAGTGCTCTGGGCGAATGTAGACTATAGTGGGCGAAGGTGCAAGGGAGCTTGACTGAAAGTGTAGGTTCGTACCTTATACTGGGCGAATGTGGAAGAAGTCCACATTCGACCACAGTAAAGGGGCGAAAGTGCAGGTGTTATAAATAGAAATTGTGTTTTTGTAATGTATAGAGAGTTTTAGAAAGTGTGTGTTTAGAGGTCAGGTTCCTGGTTTGTTTGAGAGACTCTGTGTTTGATCTAGATTAACCGTATTGTCATTGTAAACAAGTTTATGAAAAAGTTAATCTATGAAAACCTTTGAAAATGATATTGATTGTGTTTTGATTTGAGTTTTATCTGTTTTGTTCAAAGCTAGGGTTTCCGCACCTGGTTTTTGTCACACCCTCAAAATCCACTTGCGGAGTTTTACCGCGAGGCGCATGACAAACCAGGATCCAAGTCAATGATCACAATAAACAATACTAAATGAATTTCAAAAACATAGTTTAAAAATCCCAAATATCAGCGGAAGCTACATGTCGTTACATAAACAAAATAAAACCAAATGTTTAATGTTCAAAACCATGCAACTCTAACTAGACGCCGTGCAGACGCGTGCGCCCTAGTTCCACTTTGCTACCTTAGCGACCTGAGAAAACATGTAAGAGTTTACGTCAGCACAAAAATGCTGGTGAGTTTACAGGTTTGTAATCAAAGTTCCAAGTATAACCTGTCCATACTATAACAATTGTAAACCAAGTACGCTAGCTAGGCGCATGTACCATTACTACTACGATTGGAAAACCATTACTAACTCGCAAACCAGATGTTGTGCCCGAATAGTAAACCTGTTCCTGTTTGAGACAATATGCACCCGCCCGGCGCTCCATGCCGACGGGTGGGGTTGGTCACTCCCAATAGCGCTATTCACATTTCCCCGTTGTGCAAACCAGCACATTCATGGTTTCCCCCCCGGGACTTCCAAAGATCGTATAGTAAACCGTTTGAAAACCCATAGTATGACAGTTGTTACCAAATAGTTGTTTAACACATGTTTTCTCCCCCGAAAACGAAAACCAAGTAAAGTGGGGCCGTAAACTCACCTTAGGTTGCGTTAACTTCAGATAATAGAATAGTTCAACAAGCTATGCTAGTCCCGTAAAACAGCGACCTAACATATGACAGTTACAAGTACTTAGACTAATAACCCTTAGGTTAGTTAGTCCCTAGATGTCCAGACCATAACCAAGTTCGTTTGAAAACACCGTGACTGTTTAACCGACCCAAAGTACAAGACTCGACATCCCATTGGTGACCCGAGACTCCCCGTGTTATGTTTACGCTCCAAAACATACAATCACGCAAGTACACTTAACATACGTTAACACACAACAAGTTGTAGCACATAGTTCACGTATCACCGAAATACATCCAAGTATATGTTACCAAGTTATTAGACATGTTACGGGGTTCCTAGCATGTTCCTAGGTGTCAAAACGGGTCTCGGAATGCTAAAATATACATACAGCAGCAGTACAGGCGATTAGGAAAAGTCAACTAGCAATTACGTTGGTCAACAGGCAATTATGAATGCTAATCGCCTACAGTGCAGGCGATTAGGGTCATGTGACATGCAAATTTTTGAGTTTGCATGCAATTAGGGTCATGTGACATGCATTTCAGAACTTATCAGGCGATTAGGGTCATGCAGCATGCAAAAACACAACATAGCAGGCGATTAGCCCCTAATTGCATGCTCATCAGGCGATTAGCCTCTCATAGCAGGCGATTAGCTTGCTAATCGCCTAACCCTTAGGCGATTAGCCTTGCTAATCGCATGTTACCCAGTTTTTCCGGTTTTTCGCGCGTTTAACACTCCAAATCAAACCTAGAACGTGTAACAACCTCCAATATCGATCAAACAAGTATCCTAAACATGTTTACATCAAAATCCTTCGTTTAACCTCGTATAATCAGTCCTGCATGAAATCAAGTAATCCAAACACCATACACATAGCATGCAATCATCATACTAACATGCATAACAAACCCTAATAATCAATTACTGAGATTCCTATCATCATAATATCAATATCAATACTGATCTATCATAATAACATAGCAAATCTTCATCATGAATCATAAAAACCCTAGCTTTTTAATCATACACACTCATAATACATGCATATTAGTTATAATCCGATTAACAACCCTTATTGACGATTTTCAGAAAGCTTTTTCGTTTAACAACAGGTCTGGACCCTTAGGGATTGATTAAAAACGTTTATAAAGGGTTATGGATGAAAATCAAACCTTAGAATTATGAAAGTATGATGATTCAAGCTTGAAACCTTGAGTTTTGATCAAAAATCGCCTTCCAGAGGTTGTTTATGTGTTGGGGCGGTTTATGGGACGACTAGGGTTTGTATAATGAAGTTTAGGAGGTTAAGTATGGTATTTATAGTCGTTTTTAGTCGTCACTTACGTTGCAGGCGATTAGCTTTCAGTTGCAGGCGATTAGGGCTGCTAATCGCCACCCCCTTAGGCGATTAGCCCCCTAATCGCCACCTAGAGGCAGCTACTCGCCACCTAGAGGCAGCTACTCGCCATCTGGGGTGAGCTAATCGCCACCCTACAGGTGATTAGCTCACCCTAATCGCCTGTAGTGTCCCGTTCCAAGTATTTTGCGCGTTAAACCCCGTTTTAACATATGTTAACACATTTTCACATACCGACAAGTCACATAATGATTGTAAACACATAACACTTGTAAATATACACATTCACACTCGTTCACCAATTCCCGGGACTCGAGACTTGCATGTTCCCTATGCTTTGACGATTCTCCGAATCGTCACTCCTTGTACACTTGGTTAAGGACTGACATCTAACGATCCTCTAGGCCAACATCTAATGATTCCCTAGACTCATATAACAGTTCCCGAACCATAACCCGACTCAACTAACCCAGTTAAGTACAGAATACGCGTGACTCGCTAAGGTAGACTTTAATTTAGACGATGTTGTTAACTTGAATTTGCCGGGTGTCACATCATCCCCACGTTAAAAGAATTTTCGTCCCGAAAATTATGTAAGTACCAAGAGTATGAACAAAAGAAACAGACAAAAATAGAAACCAAGAGAGAGAATTACCCGAGTTGTCACATCATCCCCACGTTAAAAGGAATCTCGCCCCGAGATTCATTCCGTTGCAGTGGTAACGTGTCTCGACTCGAATGCCTCTTTAGGAAAGAGATGAGGATACTTAGACTTCATCTGATCCTCGCGTTCCCAAGTGTATTCCGGTCCCCGGTTCGAGTTCCATCGAACCTTAACAATACGAATCTTACTGTGACGCAGACTGCGAATCTTGTAATCAAGGATCTCGACAGGTTCCTCCACTATCCGAAGACGATCATCAACCTTGATCTCTTCTAGTGGAACAATGAGAGACTCGTCAGTCAGACACTTCTTCAGGTTAGATACGTGGAAGACGTTATGTACGTTACCGAGCTCCGTCGGTAAATCAAGTCGATATGCCACCGGCCCGATCCGTTCCAGGATCGTAAATGGACCGACATACCGCGGGTTAAGTTTGCCACGCTTCCCAAAGCGTATGACGCCCTTCCACGGTGAAACCTTTAGAAGCACTTTGTCACCAACTTGAAACTCCAATGGCTTATGGCGATGATCAGCATAGCTCTTCTGCCGATCCCGTGCCGCCGCCAATCGGTTACGAATCTGTACGATCTTCTCAGAAGTCTCGTACACCAGTTCTGGCCCAGTGAGCTGACTCTCACCCACTTCGGCCCAACAGAGAGGAGACCTGCATTTCCGTCCGTACAATGCCTCGAACGGAGCTGCTTTGATGCTCGTATGATAACTGTTGTTGTAAGAGAATTCTACTAACGGTAAGTGAGCTTCCCAACCTTTGCCAAAATCGATCACACATGCCCGCAGCATGTCTTCTAGAGTTTGAATCGTACGCTCACTCTGACCGTCAGTTTGTGGGTGGTAAGCTGTACTCATGTCTAGTTGGGTACCCAAAGCCTTGTGCAAAGACTTCCAGAAGTGAGAAGTAAAATGGGAGTCACGATCCGAGATAATAGAAACTGGCACCCCGTGCTTAGAGACAACTTCCTTCAGATATAAACGAGCCAACCGATCCATGGTGTCGGTCTCCTTAATAGCAAGAAAATGAGCTGATTTCGTCAACCGATCAACAATCACCCATATCTTGTCGTTCCCGCTTGGTGATTTAGGAAGTTGTGTGACGAAATCCATAGTAATCCGTTCCCATTTCCACTCTGGAATTTCGGGTTGTTGCAATAGACCCGACGGTTTCTGGTATTCCACCTTGACCTTAGCACAGGTCAAGCACTTACTCACGTATGAGGCTATATCCGCCCTCATGTTTGGCCACCAGTACAGTATTTTTAGATCCTGGTACATCTTGTCTGAACCAGGATGAATGGAATACCGAGACTTGTGAGCTTCATCAAGAACCAGCTCCCGAAGTCCCCCGAATAAAGGAACCCAGACGCGTTCTGCGAAGTAGCGCAGGCCATCAGGCCTTTGCTCGAGGTGTTTGTCGGCACCGTGCATAGTTTCAGCCTTAAGGTTTTCCTCCTTCAAGGCTTCCAACTGAGCCGAACGGAGTTGATCAGGCAGAGAGGAATGGATTGTGAGTTGCAACGCCCGAACGCGACGAGGGTTTGTCGATTCTTTCCTGCTCAAGGCGTCTGCCACAACATTCGCCTTGCCAGGATGGTACTTAATGGCACAGTCATAGTCGTTCAGGAGTTCAACCCAACGGCGCTGTCGTATGTTCAGGTGCTGTTGGTCAAAAATGTGCTGGAGACTCTTGTGATCGGTGTAGATGGTGCATTTGGTACCGTACAAGTAATGCCTCCAAATTTTCAACGCGAACACCACCGCACCCAATTCTAAATCGTGGGTAGTGTAGTTCCTCTCGTGCACTTTGAGTTGACGGGAAGCGTACGCAATCACCTTCTCGCGTTGCATCAACACGCAACCGAGACCATGAATAGAAGCATCACAGTAAACAACGAAATCTTCAGTGCCCTCAGGCAAGGACAAGATAGGAGCAGAACAAAGCTTAGTCTTCAGTTTTTGGAACGCTGACTCCTGTGGTTCACCCCAGTCGAACTTTCTATCCTTCTGAGTGAGAGTGGTGAGGGGTTGAGCGACCTTCGAGAACCCCTTAATGAAACGACGATAATAACCCGCAAGGCCTAGGAATTGCCGCACCTCAGTTGGCGTCTTCGGTGCTTCCCAGTCCTTGATGGCTTCGATCTTAGCTGGATCGACATGGATTCCCAGTTCATTGACTACATGCCCTAGGAATTGGACTTCGCGTAACCAAAAATCACACTTCGAGAACTTGGCGTACAGTTGTTCTCGTCGTAAGAGTTCCAAAACTAACCGTAGATGTTCCCCATGTTCGGTCTCGTTCTTGGAATAGATCAGAATGTCATCAATAAACACGATAACGAACTTGTCAAGATACGGTTTACAAACGCGGTTCATCAAATCCATGAAAACCGCCGGTGCGTTAGTGAGACCGAAAGGCATGACCAAGAACTCGAAATGGCCATAACGTGTACGAAAGGCAGTCTTAGCAACATCAGCTTCCCTTACGCGCAACTGGTGATAACCGGACCTGAGATCAATCTTGGAATAATAGCTAGAACCCTGGAGTTGGTCAAATAGGTCATCAATACGAGGAAGAGGATAACGATTCTTGATGGTCACCTTGTTCAATTCTCTATAGTCCACACATAGTCGAAAACTGCCATCCTTCTTCTTAACAAACAAAATCGGGGCTCCCCAAGGGGAAGAACTAGGTCTGATGAAACCCTTATCCAAGAGTTCCTGTAACTGGTTAGACAATTCTTGCATCTCAGGAGGTGCAAGACGGTAGGGGGCCCGAGCAATAGGAGCAGCGCCAGGTACAAGATCAATACCGAACTCAACCTGACGATGGGGAGGAAGACCAGGTAAATCATCAGGAAAGACATCAGAAAACTCGCGTACAACCGGAATATCGTCGATCTTCTTCTCGCTGGTAGTGGAAACAGATAAAAGTGCTAGAACAGCCGAATAACCCTTCCGAAGATACTTAAGGGCTTTCATGCTAGAGATGAGACTTAGCGGAGCACCGCTCTTGTCCCCGTACACAGAAAGAAATTCTCCATCAGGGAGAGGAATCCGGATGACCTTGTCGTAACAAACGATTTCAGCGCGATACAGCGACAACCAATCCATGCCTATAACCACGTCAAAACTACCCAAAGATACCGGCATAAGGTCGATAGGAAAAGACAAACCCGACAACTCTATGTGACACCCCCGAAGAATGCTAGTAGCTTCTATCTTCTTACCGTCCGCCAATTCTATAATATATTTAGCCTCTAGAGGAGCAGGTACTACATCTAACAAACGACTAACTTCCACAGATATGAAACTTTTATCGGCACCAGAGTCAAATAAAACACTAACAGAGCGATCGTTGAGAAGAAACGTACCAGTGACTGTGTCAGGGTCCTGTCTTGCCTCTGCAGTCCCAATAACGAAGGCACGTGCGTTCCTGTTTCCGCCCCCGTTGTTACCATTTCCATTCCCATTACCATTCCCGTTCCCTCCCTGTTTCAGTTTTGGACACTCCTTCTTGTAATGCCCCGTTTCCCCACAGTGAAAACATCCCTGTTTACCCGCAGTCCCCTGAGTAGTAGAAGTCGGAGTAGTAGTTGGGGCCTGAGTCGATGGAAGAGTCGCCCTACAGTCTTTGGCAAAATGCCCCAACTTCTGGCAGCGATGGCAACGATTGTTGTCACAATTCCCATGATGATGGCGTCCACACTTATTGCATTTCGGTAACTTCCCTACATAACCACCACTTGGCTTAGAACCCGATGAAGACGAACCCCCACTATCAAACCTTTTCCCCTGTTGAGCTGGTGCTGGTGTAGAACTCTTCACATCATTATCCCACTTTCGTTTGTTGCTCTCTGGAGCCTTAGCAGTTGAACCTTTGGCAGGCAAGATACCCTCACTCACCTTCAAGTTAGTCATCCTATGAGCAGATCGGACCACCTCCGCGTAGGTAGGAAGATTCCCCGCAGCCACCAACCCTGCGATTTCTGGCACAAGACCCGAGATATAATGCTCAATCCTCCTATATTCCGGCACATGTAGATCAGGACAAAGTACAGCCAACTCGTTCCGCCTCACAGTATACTTCTCGATTTCTGACCCAGACATTTTGAGGTTCCACACCTCGTGTTCCAGCTTTTGAATCTCCTCCCTGGGACAGTACTCCCTCTTCAGCAGTTGCACAAAGTTCTCCCAAGGCATAGCATAAGCCTCCCCTATACCCATAGTCTGGGTGATATCGTTCCACCAGGTCAACGCAACATCCTGGAGTAACCCAGCAGAATACTTGACTCGATCCTCAGGGAGACAGTTGCACATCAGGAAAACAGACTCCACTTTCTCCAGCCACCTGAGCAAACCTACTGCACCCTCAGTACCCGCGAATTCATGGGGCTTGCAGTCCCGAAACATTTTGTAGGTGCACATGGGTGGTGGTGGTGGATTAACATGACCACCTGTAAAGAAACACGTAAGAAAACCACGGGAAATGCAAACAAAGTTCACCGATGAGATAGAAGTAGTGGTTAGGTCAACTTACCGCCATTTTGCCCTAGCTGGAAGGCAGCCTGCAGCAAGTTGTTCAAGTCATCCTGCGTGAGGTTCACACCCCCACGACCACCATTTCCACGCCCACCATTGCGACCACCTCCACGTCCTCCTCGTGCTCCAGACATGATTCTGGCAAAAAGGACGAGAAAATTTAGTTTCACAGCCAATGATAAACACTAGCGTTTACAAGATCAAAGCTAGATCCAACCCAGGACTATCCATTCGAACCCAGAGCTCACTAGGGCTTTCATGCATTTCGGTTTATGATTTTGTGTGCACCCAAAATGATAAACCGCTCTACATGGTCCTCCCAGTGTTCTCCTAGTTCAAAGTTCAAATCACCGGACATAGATTCTTAGCTATACACCGTAATACTACGGTAGTTCATGACAAGGGTTTCTATTGGGGTAGGAAGGGAGATGTCCGAGTCTTGGACCAATCTCAAGAGTATACAGTTAACCCCAATGTACCTCACTGTCTAGTAAGCAAGTAACCCAATAAAAGAGAATGGATGATGTAACACAGAAGGGTAAGATGATTTAGAGACACCCCGACAAGTCTATAAGTAACCCAGTATAAAGTTTAGTACCATGTGATCATCTAGTGTGTGCGACTCAGTTATAGACTAGACTCTACATGCAGTCCTAGTTCACTATAACCATTGGCTCTGATACCAATCTGTCACACCCTCAAAATCCACTTGCGGAGTTTTACCGCGAGGCGCATGACAAACCAGGATCCAAGTCAATGATCACAATAAACAATACTAAATGAATTTCAAAAACATAGTTTAAAAATCCCAAATATCAGCGGAAGCTACATGTCGTTACATAAACAAAATAAAACCAAATGTTTAATGTTCAAAACCATGCAACTCTAACTAGACGCCGTGCAGACGCGTGCGCCCTAGTTCCACTTTGCTACCTTAGCGACCTGAGAAAACATGTAAGAGTTTACGTCAGCACAAAAATGCTGGTGAGTTTACAGGTTTGTAATCAAAGTTCCAAGTATAACCTGTCCATACTATAACAATTGTAAACCAAGTACGCTAGCTAGGCGCATGTACCATTACTACTACGATTGGAAAACCATTACTAACTCGCAAACCAGATGTTGTGCCCGAATAGTAAACCTGTTCCTGTTTGAGACAATATGCACCCGCCCGGCGCTCCATGCCGACGGGTGGGGTTGGTCACTCCCAATAGCGCTATTCACATTTCCCCGTTGTGCAAACCAGCACATTCATGGTTTCCCCCCCGGGACTTCCAAAGATCGTATAGTAAACCGTTTGAAAACCCATAGTATGACAGTTGTTACCAAATAGTTGTTTAACACATGTTTTCTCCCCCGAAAACGAAAACCAAGTAAAGTGGGGCCGTAAACTCACCTTAGGTTGCGTTAACTTCAGATAATAGAATAGTTCAACAAGCTATGCTAGTCCCGTAAAACAGCGACCTAACATATGACAGTTACAAGTACTTAGACTAATAACCCTTAGGTTAGTTAGTCCCTAGATGTCCAGACCATAACCAAGTTCGTTTGAAAACACCGTGACTGTTTAACCGACCCAAAGTACAAGACTCGACATCCCATTGGTGACCCGAGACTCCCCGTGTTATGTTTACGCTCCAAAACATACAATCACGCAAGTACACTTAACATACGTTAACACACAACAAGTTGTAGCACATAGTTCACGTATCACCGAAATACATCCAAGTATATGTTACCAAGTTATTAGACATGTTACGGGGTTCCTAGCATGTTCCTAGGTGTCAAAACGGGTCTCGGAATGCTAAAATATACATACAGCAGCAGTACAGGCGATTAGGAAAAGTCAACTAGCAATTACGTTGGTCAACAGGCAATTATGAATGCTAATCGCCTACAGTGCAGGCGATTAGGGTCATGTGACATGCAAATTTTTGAGTTTGCATGCAATTAGGGTCATGTGACATGCATTTCAGAACTTATCAGGCGATTAGGGTCATGCAGCATGCAAAAACACAACATAGCAGGCGATTAGCCCCTAATTGCATGCTCATCAGGCGATTAGCCTCTCATAGCAGGCGATTAGCTTGCTAATCGCCTAACCCTTAGGCGATTAGCCTTGCTAATCGCATGTTACCCAGTTTTTCCGGTTTTTCGCGCGTTTAACACTCCAAATCAAACCTAGAACGTGTAACAACCTCCAATATCGATCAAACAAGTATCCTAAACATGTTTACATCAAAATCCTTCGTTTAACCTCGTATAATCAGTCCTGCATGAAATCAAGTAATCCAAACACCATACACATAGCATGCAATCATCATACTAACATGCATAACAAACCCTAATAATCAATTACTGAGATTCCTATCATCATAATATCAATATCAATACTGATCTATCATAATAACATAGCAAATCTTCATCATGAATCATAAAAACCCTAGCTTTTTAATCATACACACTCATAATACATGCATATTAGTTATAATCCGATTAACAACCCTTATTGACGATTTTCAGAAAGCTTTTTCGTTTAACAACAGGTCTGGACCCTTAGGGATTGATTAAAAACGTTTATAAAGGGTTATGGATGAAAATCAAACCTTAGAATTATGAAAGTATGATGATTCAAGCTTGAAACCTTGAGTTTTGATCAAAAATCGCCTTCCAGAGGTTGTTTATGTGTTGGGGCGGTTTATGGGACGACTAGGGTTTGTATAATGAAGTTTAGGAGGTTAAGTATGGTATTTATAGTCGTTTTTAGTCGTCACTTACGTTGCAGGCGATTAGCTTTCAGTTGCAGGCGATTAGGGCTGCTAATCGCCACCCCCTTAGGCGATTAGCCCCCTAATCGCCACCTAGAGGCAGCTACTCGCCACCTAGAGGCAGCTACTCGCCATCTGGGGTGAGCTAATCGCCACCCTACAGGTGATTAGCTCACCCTAATCGCCTGTAGTGTCCCGTTCCAAGTATTTTGCGCGTTAAACCCCGTTTTAACATATGTTAACACATTTTCACATACCGACAAGTCACATAATGATTGTAAACACATAACACTTGTAAATATACACATTCACACTCGTTCACCAATTCCCGGGACTCGAGACTTGCATGTTCCCTATGCTTTGACGATTCTCCGAATCGTCACTCCTTGTACACTTGGTTAAGGACTGACATCTAACGATCCTCTAGGCCAACATCTAATGATTCCCTAGACTCATATAACAGTTCCCGAACCATAACCCGACTCAACTAACCCAGTTAAGTACAGAATACGCGTGACTCGCTAAGGTAGACTTTAATTTAGACGATGTTGTTAACTTGAATTTGCCGGGTGTCACAGCAACTTGTATGATCAAATAATCCTGTTTTAGTCAAAATCTTTCGCTCACAAAGTGGTATCAGTGCTTAGAGGATCATACAACAACAAATTTGATAAACTCAGAGCTGATTTGGACCTATTTTTGATCAAATCACATCTATTTTTGAATGAAAATGGTTTTTGAGTGTTTTTGAAAGATTTAGAGTTGATTTTGTGGTTAAAATTCAAAATTCCAAGAATTAAAGTTGTTCCAAATCAATTCCGAATCAAAACCTGATTAAGATCATTCAAATCCACAAACTTTTGAAAATCAGAGATCAAAATAACCGTTTTTCAAAGTGTAACCGTTTTTCAAACCTGAAATGGGCGAACCTGGAACCTAAGTGGTCGAACCTGGACTGTTTTGGTCGAACCTGAGTCATTTCTGGTCGAACCTAGGTACTTTTGGGCGAACCTGGAAAGTTTTTGTTTGAAGTTTTCACTTTCGGGTCACATTTTCCACATCAGATTGATCGGGCGGGCGAACGTAGAATAGAAACGGTCGAACCTTAAATTTTCTGGGCGAACGTGGATTTGTGTTAGTGAGTTTTTACATTCTGGTGAGATTTTACCTTCGAGTGACACTGTTTGGGCGAATCTGTATCAGAAAAGGACGAAAGTGAAGGAAAACCGGGCGAACCTAGGATTAGTTTTTGGAAAATTTTTCTAAGTGTTAAAATTTTTCGAAGTTCGTGATCATGTGGAATTTTCCGACTACTCCGAGACCAGCAACGACACAACCACAACAGCAAGTGATGGACCCATGGACGGTGGCAGCACAAAAGACGAGCACACAGTCTTCGCAACCGATTAACTACATGGCGATGACGAGCTTGATGCCTCAAAGCGTAGCACCTCCAGCACCACAACCTGACTACTGGGGAGTAGCAGCAGCGGTGGTAAATACTCAAACTACAAATGCTATTTCCACACTGATTAATGATTTGTCTTCAGGTAGCGGGAATCGGCCACCGAAGCTTATGGAGATACAAGAATATAATCAGTGGCAGAAAAAGTTCAAGATACATTTGGAAGGTATGGGAGTGGAGGGTGCAGCGGCATGGAACATGATTGCTAGAGGTTACACAACACCAGTTTTGGAGAATACGGGTGAACCAGTTCCATTGGAGAGTATGGCTGAGGATGAGAAAAAGAAGTTTGCTGTGGAGAAGAAAGCTTTTTCCCAATTGACACAGGCAATCACAAATGATCTGTTGCATCAGTTTGGGACATGCACTACATCTAAGCAACTATGGGAAGCGCTTAAAAGGAGGCATGATGGTAATGAGAAGACTAGAAGTCTAAGGATGGAAGAATTGAGAAAGGAGTTTGAGAATTTTTCTTATATTGGCAATGAAACTTTGAAAGAATTAACTCCTAGATATAGTCATTTGCTAACTGAATTGTCAAGTTATGGCATACAGATTCCTATGACAAAGCAGGTGGATAAGTTTGCAGATGCTTTACCACCACACTGGGATCAGCATGTGGAAGTTCTCAGGGAGAAGGATGCATACCAATTCTGGTCCATTCAAGAGTTTATAGAGAAGCTGGAAAACAAAAATTGGAAGAGAAGAGGAAAGCTAGAAGATCACAGATTCCTCAGAATCCCAACCTATATTTTGGAGGTACTTCAGTTCCAGCTAGTAACTCAAGTTCAGGAGGATTAGTGGCACCACATGTTGCGTGCATTTCCAATGTTATGGAATCACCAAAACCTACCATCAACTACCATCAACAAACATCATCCTTTTCACAGTCATCAAACCCACAACAACAATATAACAACACACAATCACCACCACAACAACAATATAACAATTCCTATATTCCACCATTCTCCCCAATGCAACAAGCTGCTTTCTATACTGCTAGCCAATCTCAACAACCAATGAACCAGGTTACTCAACCTAATCAACAACCAGTGGTTTTGGAGACTTCTAACTTGGGTAATGTGACGGTTGAAGTTGCTCAGCAACACATTGCATTAGTCTCTGCAATGGTCTCATCTTACAATGGATTAGTTGCTAGTCAAATTGGGAATAACAACTTAACCAATGAAGACTACGCACAGATTGACAAGGAAGAGATGGAATTGATTGATATTCAGTGGGCTTTTGCAAGCATTATGAGAAGAGCAACGGAGTTTATTGAGAAAACAGGTAGAACAGATTTGGGAACTTCTCCTAACACAACCTACGGGTTTAACAAGGAGAAAGTTACTTGTTTTAACTGTGGAGGAAAAGGTCACTTTAAAAGAGAATGCACCCAGCCACCAAAACAAGGTAATAGAAACCCATTCAATGCAAGCTACCAGAACCGTCAACAACAAAACCAAAACCAAGTTTCTTACCAAAACAACAACAACTACCAAAACCGTCAAAACAACTTTAATAACAACCAAAATAGACAACCAAACACACCAAACCAGACTCAAAACCAATCTCCTAACAACACTAACCGAACTGTCATACCGATCACTACACCTAATGAGACACACCAGAACACCAATCAGAATCAAGCATTGGTGACTCAACAAGATGAACGGTTTGATTGGTCGAGTATGCAAATAGGTGTTGAGGAAATTACTACTGGTGGCAATGTGGCTTGTGTTGCTTGCAAGGTTGATATTGAAGAGTCGGTGACGGTGGATGAGAAGAAAGAAACTGAGTTTGAAAGTGATGAGTCTGAGGCTGAAATAGATGTGGAGACTGAACCTGTTGAGGTTAAGGCTGAGGAAGCTAACTATGGAGTGGTGATAGACACTGTTTCTGATGTTCCTGAGGAGTGTGAATCAGTTTACTCAGATTCAGACAGTGAATAGGATACAGAAGCAAGTGTTACATCACTAGATGATGACATTGATCAGTTGCTAGCAGAAGCGGATTTTCTGATGACGAGGAAGTCGTGCATTGCTGATGATGCTTTCACCAAGATTGACTATTCCAAATTCTTTGCTGGAAAAGAAGCTCATTACGCATTGATGGCCATGACTGATCCGCCAAAACCTGTAAGTTCTGAGTGTAGCACTGATAATAAAAGTGATAAATATTGTGGTACATGTGATAGATTGACTGAGGAGAACAAATAACTCCGTGTTCAACGTGATAGTGCTATCATGAACAGTCAATCTACTCGCAAAGAGTTGAATGCTTTCAACAAGGTATTAGATGGCTATAAAAAGGACATTTCTGACTTGAAAAACACTTTATCATTAAAACAATTGGCAATTAACAATTACATAAATGAAATTGAAAATACCAAGTTGGAAATGGCCGCCATCAAATGCTTTGCTGAGAAAGTAAACAAAAAGTTAGAAAGCTATAAGCACATTGCTTATGTGGTAGACCACATCATTGATGATCAAACCACTAATTACCGGTCTGTGCCATCTCCGGTGCTTTTTGAAAACCATAATTGCCATCAAGTGACACCGGAGAGCTCAGTAAAATCAGACTCATCATCGGAAAATGAATCTAATACCTCGAGTATTGGTGATCCACATTCCAATGTGAGACCGATTTTAGGCTTCAATGATGAGGGTGTTACTGCTGAAAGTGTTGATTCAGACACTGAGAGTGATGACTCTGGTAATGTTCAAAATGTTAATGCATGTGAAATTCCAAAAGAAAATCACATCATTACAAATGAACCAGTTTCACCATCTCAGATTGTGATTCCGATGGCAAATGTTCATCGTGAGAAAAAGTCTGAAAAGAATGTTGTAAAGAAAGATCTTGAGAAGTATGTGGTTAAGAAAGATCTTGAAAAGAATGATAAGAATGAATTGTGTGACAAACCTGTCAAGGTATTTTATCGGATGGAAGGATCCGATAAGATCATCTCTGACGAGGAATTTCCAATAAAAAATGCTAACTATGCTAAAATTGATAAAATTTGGCAAGAAAGCACCATTTGGTTCCCAAAACATGAGAGGACAAATGAGATCCCACCTGCCATTTTAAAGAAATTATATTTGGATGTTCCTCAAGAACCAAAGGTCCATGTCACAGAGTTCATTCGACCCAAAAACAGAGCTAATGGTTTTCATGAGCCTTCTTACTCAAAAGGGCCACTCCCTGAGAGTTTGAGAAATCAACAGTACAATGATCAATATCCTGTTAGATCATTTGCTCAACCAAATGCTCCAAATGTTTTTGAAGAGTACCGTGCATGCTTTAAATGTGGGGAACGAGGGCATTTACTTGCTCAGTGCCCATATGTAAGGCATAAAAGGCACGAAGTTGAAGTGAGGAATTCCATGAGAAAACCGATTGATCATTATGTTCCACCACATAGGCGAGTTGTTCCTCAACAACAACAGTTTTACAATCAAAACAATTTTTACCAAATGAGGAACAATCGTCCAATTCAATATGATCGAAGAAATCGGATTGCTATGGAACAATCATGGAGGAAGCCTGTGGTGAACGCAACAAATGATAGACAAAAGGTTCCATTAAAACCGATTGTCAAGTCAAATGTTGGACCTAAATCTGTTAAATCAGATAAGGTAACCAAGAAAGTTACATTTGTTAACAATGTTCAGAAACCGACTGAGAACCCAAAATCTCAGATTCGCATCTTGAAAAGATCTGAACAATCTTGGACACCCAATGGTACTCCAGGAGCCTCTACTTCAAAGGTTAATGAGAAAAAGGAAACTGTTGTGGACAATCAGAAAAAGATTGATCCAAAACAAAAAGTTGTTGAAAATATGTCTGAGAATGTTTCTGTGAAAACTGATATTCCAAGACCCAAGACTCAGGCTTGGGTCCCCCGAAAGAACTAAATGATTTACTTTTTGTGTGCAGGGAGCTTCAGCTGGCCCTATTAGCAGTCTTTGGATTGTTGATAGTGGAGCTTCAGGCCACATGACAGGGGATCTTGCGTTGTTGTTCGACGTGAAGAACATCAATGGAGGGTATGTCGCATTCGCTGGAAATAAAGGTGGATATATTACGATGGAGGGGAGCGTGAGTAATGGGATAGTGAGTTTCGAGCGGATATCTTATGTGAAACAGATTGATTATAATCTGTTGAGTGTCAGTCAAATTTGTGATAAACAATTTACTGTGCATTTTGATGACAAATCCTGCTATATTCTGAAACCGGGCTTCACAATTCCTAAGGAGTGGATAATGTTGAAGGCACCTCGCGTCAACAATCTCTATATTCTTGATATGTCCAACGCGATGACATCACAGGGGCAAATAACATGTTTTCTATCCAAAGCGACAAAGAAAGAATCGATAATGTGGCACCGAAGAATGGGGCACATTCATCTGAGAAAAATGAACCAACTTGTGAGAAATGGACTTGTCGATGGAGTCAACGTGAAACATTTCCATCTGAATGACAAGTGTGTGAGTTGTAAGAAGGGGAAGCAACACAAACAGTCCCACAAAGTGAAGAAGGTTAACTCTGTAGAGATGCCACTTGAGCGATTGCACATGGATCTATTCGGACCGGTCAAGCGCAAAAGTCATATTGGAGAGCTTTATTGTTTAGTCGTCACTGATGACTACTCAAGATTTTCATGGGTGATGTGTTTGCAAAATAAAAGTGACACCTTTAACAACCTGAAAGTTCTGTTCACTCGATTGGAGAATCTCTACAATGTGAAGATAAAGAGAATTCGGAGTGACAATGGGACGGAGTTCAAAAACGCCAAAATGGATGAACTTTGTGAAAGCAAAGGGATACATCATGAATATTCGGCTCCGTACACCCCACAACAGAACGGTGTTGCTGAACGAAAGAATAGGACTCTAATTGAAGCGACTAGAACAATGCTCGCTGATTCAAATCTTCCGGTAATGTTCTGGAACGAGGCGATTTATGCAGCAAATTACACACTAAATCGGGTTCTAACAGTGAAGAAGTTTGGTAAAACATCTTATGAACTGTTACACCGACGAAAGCCGAACTTAGAGTTTCTAGAACCTTTTGGGGCGCCATGCACGATGTTGAATCCAAGCGAGAAGTTTAGTCCTAAAGCTGAGGAGGGATACTTTGTTGGATATGCAACCCCGCTAAAAAGGGTATACAACAAGCGAACTCGTCGAGTGGAGGATTGGGCTAACGTGGAAGTTCAACGATATACTCAAAATTTGCAAGGCACGGGTCCTGATTGGATGTTTGATTACAAAGATTTCTTTGAATCATTCAATCTAGATAGCTTGGTTGAAGAAACTGCTATCAGATTACTTTACGAGTGTGAAAATGCAACAACTTCACCGTTGGTGCGTCCAATCACCGTGAACCCCCTACCAGCTTCTAATGATACCAATGCTCCTATACAAGAGGAAGAAGTGTTTCAAGAGGCTTCAACTTCATTAGACTCTTCAGAATCTGAATATCAACAATTTGAAGAAGTCATTCTTGAACATGCAGAAGAACCAGAGGCACCGCCAGTGAACCCAACTCCAACTCCAGATGTTGCTTCATCATCAAACACGGGTCATGATCTGGATGCTGTAGAGAACTTGACTGTTCAGACGGGAGTTACTGTACCTGATTATCCGGAATCTCGGATTCATCGTATTCACCCGCTGGAGCAAGTTATCGGTGATCCTGGAAGCAGTGTTATGACCAGAGGGCAACTGAGAAGCGTTAACTCGCCAGAAAGTTTTGGTGCTTTAGCGTTATATGCTAAAATTCAACAATCTGGTAGTCAAAATGATTGGTCGTTTGCGTGTTATGTGTCGCAGGTAGAGCCAAGGACATACAAGGACGCTTTGAAGGATGATGCCTGGGTTGAAGCTATGCAGGAGGAGTTATTACAATTCCAGAAATTGGGAGTTTGGACGCTCACGGATTTGCCGCCGGAAAGGAAGAAAATAGGCACTAAATGGGTGATTAAGTGCAAGAAGGATGATCGTGGGGTTATTGTTCGTAACAAAGCCAGATTGGTCGTGCAGGGTTTCCATCAAATCGAAGGGATTGATTATAACGAAATCTATGCACCGGTAGCACGAATTGAAGCTATTCGGATGTTCCTTGCGTTTGCTTCATACAAGAAATTCAAAGTATATCAAATGGACGTTAAAAGCGCATTTCTGTACGGGAAAGTCAAGGAAGAGGTTTATGTCGGGCAGCCACCAGGCTTTGAGGACCCAATCCACCGGGATAAGGTCTACGTGCTGAACAAAGCTTTATATGGCTTGCACCAGGCTCCGAGACAGTGGTACGAGGAGCTAAGTACATACCTCATCTCCAAAGGATTTAAGCGCGGACTCGTCGATTGCACCCTCTTCACGAAGAAGACTGGGGATGATTTGCTTCTAGTGCATATTTACGTTGATGATATAATATTTGGTTCAACTAACGAGCTTTTATGCAGGGAGTTCGAAACTGTCATGCAGGAAAAGTTCGAAATGAGCGCAATGGGGGAGATGCAGTTTTTCCTAGGCTTGCAGGTGGACCAAAGACCCGACGGGATCTTCATTCACCAGACGAAATATGTATCCGACATCTTGAGCCGGTTCCAGATGGAGGACTCCAAGCCAATGGATACCCCGATTCAACCCAATCACGGGATTGGAGTGGACGCTAAGGGGGAGCTGACGGACCCATTTACATACAGAGCAATCATCGGATCTCTGATGTATTTGACGGCGTCTCGACCAGATATTATGTACGCAACGTGTCTCTGTGCCCGCTATCAATCGAAGCCGAAACAAAGTCATCTAACGGCGGTCAAGCGTATCCTTAGATATCTGAAGGGTTGTCCCTCAAAAGGACTTTGGTACCCTAATGATGATGATTTTGATTTTATTGCTTTTAGTGATGCAGATTGGGGCAGCTGTGATAAAGATAGCAAATCTACAACAGCTGGTTGCCAGTTTTTAGGGAGCAGGTTAATCACCTGGCAATGCAAGAAGCAGACTTCCGTGGCGCTGTCTACCTGTGAAGCCGAGTACATTGCAGCCTCGAGTTGCTGTTCGCAAGTGCTCTGGATCCAACAGCAGATGGTGGATTACGGTTTGCAGTTTCTTAAAACCCCTATACACTGTGACAACGAAGCCGCAATTGCATTAACTAAAAATACTGAAAATCATTCTAAAGCAAAACATATCCGGATCAAAGATCATTTTATCCGTGATTGTTACGCTAAGGAATTGATAGATATGGTCAAAATCCATACTGACTATCAACGTGCAGATTTGTTTACAAAAGCTTTTGATAGATCCCGCTTTGAATATCTTTTAAAAGTAAACAACATAAAGGAAAAACAGGACTAATCGGCACCTCGGTTTATCGCTTTTTAGTTTTAGTTTTTAATATTTTGCTAATTGGGAATTTCTCTTTGCTAATTGGGAATTTCTCTTTACTATCGTAATCCTCAAAGAAGTTGATGCTTTCGAGGGGATTGTTTAATCCTCAAAGAAGTTGATGCTTTCGAGTGGATTGTTTCTTTCAAATTTTTGTTTTTATTGTTTTTCAGAAAAATTAAAAACCCAAAAATATGTTCTTTATTTTAGGGGGAGCCATTTTATCAGAAAAACCAAAAACATTATAAAATTCAAAAAGACCTAAAAAATTAGAAAATCAAAAATGATTTCCTGGATAAAAAGAGGAAATGATAGTACATCAGTGGGGATCTGACACAGGCTAAAGAATTGTATAGTATAATGCGGCGTATGTTGATTACGTGTGATATGCTGATAGGCTTCGTAGACTAAATATTGCGTGCATTAGTGATACAAACATAACGAACTACGCGTTCATGGCTGAACACCTCATGGGCATATGGTCTTAGTACCGTAATTTCGTTTGATAGGATTGCCAAAATCTGAGGTTTCGGGTCGTTATGTTATGGTTATCCGGGATATTCTGATTAAACTTTTGTCGTATTGATTTACGGACCTAGTTTTATCAGAATATTTGCTAAAAGAGCTTAATTGCCAAAACCGGAAGTTACCGAATTGAGGAACTTTATGTTTTTAATTGATCAAAGATCATTATCACATCGTATTGACTTTCTGATGCAACTCAGTGGTTAATATCAGCCTCAACCTAGTGTATACGCACATGTTACTTTGCTGCATTCGTTTGCTGACCTGTACACCTCTGTGCTATATACTTTGTAACTTTTACGGATAACTCTGGCATAATCACGCGTTACGATGAAGCTTTGTGCAATTACTTGATACGGGAGTATGTCGTGTGTGTGGGCACCACATCGTGTTAGTCTAATACACCTAACTCGTATCATTTTAAAGCATTGCGTAATTGTCTGCATGTGAGCTTACGTGGACCACAATATCAGCAATTGCCGTGTCACATACTGTTTCTAATGATAATATTAAACAAATAGATCAACGCTGTGATCAGATTTCTCAGAAAACTGATATGATCCTCTTACCGGACATCACCAAATGTTTACTGCTTTCATTTACTTTGATGCATTTTACTTTGATGCAATTTACTTTTATTGTCAAAAAGATACAAAATCCAAAAAGATTTTAGGTGTGTTTTGATAAAATTTCAGAAAAACCCAAAATTTTTTTTTTTGCATTTCTGCTTTATTTTTTATAACCGGGGATGCTTGCTGGTCAATTTCTGAGATTTGACAACACCATCTGGGCTTTGTATCATTCAAAATGTGAAAATTTGTGTTTTGGAAGTTTAACAGACTGAAAAATGTTGAACGGGATTCGAATTTGTGATTTGGCAAAATTTTCAGATTTTTCCATTTCACATTCGCCCCTTAAATGGGTCGAATGTGGAAAAATCTTTACTTTCGACCGTTACACATTGGACGAATGTGGGCATTTTATAACAAAATTTCACCTTCGGGTGCCAGTTTTACCTTCGGGCCATTAAGTTGGGGCGAAGGTGGAATAGACTCACATTCGTCCACTACAACGGGCGAAGGTGGCTTGTATTTATAAGTATATCACAGGTTCGAACCTCAGTCATAATTTTTCTAAAATTTTTCCTTCGATCTGTCACCTTGTTGCTTTGATTCCTTGTACTTGTGCGTTTGATTACTGGTGTTTTACTGATCATTTTCATCCCAAAAACACAGGTAATGGAGCTATGAACAGGCCACAATCGTCATTTTTCTAACCGTATCGAGGGTTTTCGATTTCAGGGACTTTGAGTGTTTATTGTTGATTGTTCTTGATTGCATTTCAATACACATCAGTTTTAGGGGGAGAATTATAAAGGAATTAGATTATTAACAACGTTTAATGTGTTGATTGATTGAACGAAACATTTGTGACCTAATTCCATAGGAAAACTGATGTATATTGATTAATTGGGCAAATTGATGATTCACGAGTCTTGACCGGCCATATTAGTATACATTCTGATCAAATCACATGTTAAAAACAAGTTTGAGAAATTTTTAAATTTTTAGGGTTTAAATGATTCACATTCGGTTCAAGAAAACGGGCGAAAGTGAAACAGATTGGTCGAATGAATCTTAAAACGGGCGAATGTAATTTTTATTCAAAACTTGTTCACATTCGACCAAAACGTTTTACATTCGAACCATAATTTCTACATTCGACCCTATGAAAACGGGCGAATGTGGAATTCTAAAATATTAAAATTTTGAATTTTTGTCGATTTTGTATTTTGACATTTGTTTCTTTGATTTTGATGTGCAGATGGCTGATCAGACTGAGAACGTTGAGATTCCAGTAGAGACTATTGTCACAGATCCAGTCCCAGAAAATATTCAGGAAGGAGAATCGTCAAGCAAAAGCAAATGGCCATTTGAGAAAACACATAATTGCTGTGCTTATCTGGGAGACGTGGAAAAGAACGTTGAGTTTGCTGATATTATCAAGTTCTTGAAAAGAAGCAGAGTTGTGTATGCTTTGGCAACTCCGACTATTATCTACAAGGATATAGTTGAAGACTTCTACAATAACGCGAAGTATGATTTCTGGGATAATCAGACTATCATTAAAAGCAAGATACAAGACATGGAGATGTTTATTACAGAGTCTGATATCAGAGAAGCACTCCAGATAAAGTTTGAAGTGAGTGAAGATCCAAGAGAACTATCATGGACTGAACAGAAGGCATGTTTCCTCAGAATGAAGTATAAAGGAGCTATTACTGATGGTTCGATGCACAAAGGGAAGTTGAGCGTGCAGTTTAAATACTTTGCACAAGTCATAATACATGTGTTTGGATGTGTCAGTGGAGGTTATGACGTGATGAGGAGAAGCTTAAGTTCGTTGATGGTTGCGTTGACTCTCAACAAACCATTCAACGTATCTGGAATGATTTTGGATCACATACTAGAGATGTTAAAGGGTTTAAAGAAGAAGTATTTTATGTTATACCCTAGATTCCTTATGATGATCTTTGATCACAAGTATCCTAATTTGAGAAAGGATCCAACACAGATACTTGGTCAAGATCACATGAACATTCGAACGTTGGTTAGAATGAAAGGCTACAAGGGTGTGCCAGACAATGAAAAGCCACCATACAGAAGATTGTTTGGAGCTTTAGCCAAAGAGGATTATTCTGATCCTGGAAAGAATACGGCTAGGCATCCTGAGAGTGATTCTGATAACGACGATCCCTTAGTATATGCTGATGCTAATACTAAGAGGAAGAGACAAGTGGTCAATCCCGGAGCCAAAGGGAAGGGTAAGGGAAAGACTGATCAAGGGAGCTCTAAGCAACAGGTGGTTAGGAAGAAAACAACTGCGAAGAAAGGTACTGGTTTGGTGGATGAAGAATCTGTTGACTCGGAGGAAACTGAGGAAGAGGAACAGTGGGATTCTGATGCTGAGAATGTCAGGGCCACCAAACGTAAGGCCACTATGGTTGGTGAGTCTGAATCTTTAAACAAATCAATTGAGGAAGCTGAGAAAAGTGAGAAGTCGTTGAATGTTGAAGATGAAGGTTTAGGCGTTGACATGGATGAGTTGAATGCTGGAGAGACTGTGGTAGTAAACTTGCCCAAGCCTAAGCACAAGACCATGGCTAAGAAGACAAGTACTAAGCAGTTGAGAGAAAAAGAGTTAGCCCAGCTCTTGAGAGGTAAAAGAGTGCCCGATGCTGGTACGTCATCGAAGCTGTCTTCACCAGTCACTAAGAAACAGAAGAAGTCTAAAGAGGCAGAGACATTACCAGTTGATCAATTCAATGTTGCACTGGATAATGTGCTTGATATGTTTAGAAAGCCTCAGAAAGAAAAGGAAGCTAAAGTTGAGTCATCTAGATCCAAATCTAAGAAAGTCACTGTGGATGATGATGTGATGAAACAAGTGAACAAGAAAATGGATGATATGATGAAGATGATAGTGGCTCAACAAGCTGAAATTGCCAAGTTCAAGCAGAATGAAGAGAAGATGCTTCAGATTGTGGTAGCTTCTAAGTCGAATCAAGATGAGATTGACGAGAAAGTTAAGAAGCTTGAAGCAAAGAATAAAAAGCTTGAGGGTAAATGTTCAAGAAACAAGAACAGGCTAAAGTTGATTAAAGAAGACAACAAAGAACTAAAGGCTGAAAACAAACGCCTTAGTGATTTGATTGATAATTTGTACAATGTTGCACCCAAGTTGAAGGAGGGTGAAGAAGATAAAGAAAAAGAAGAAGAGCAGGTTGACTTTGAACCATCTGAATCGGACAAAGAAAAAGATGATGATGAGGATGATGAAGAGTCAGAGAAAAGTGATGATGAGGATGATAAGAAAGATGATGATGATGATGCAGAAGGGTCTGGGAGTCAGAAACAAGATGATAGTAGTGATGATAGTGATGATAATGATGGAGGAGATGATACTTCAAAGTTTACATTTGAAAAGAGAACACCTAAAAAGAAAGATGCTGGAGAATCAAGTTCGAAGAAAAAGAAAGGTGAGAACGTTGATTCAGATGAGAGTATCTTCTGGAATGAGAAGGTGAGATATTTGACAGATGATGCTAAACAAGTGTATAAAGATATGTTGGAAAGAAGAGAATGGACTATAGAGTTCACAGGACGTTTTGCTGAGATATTCCAAACAGATGACATGAGATACGAATTGGAATACAACGATCCTGATCTTGAAGAAGGTGAAGTACCTGCTTCTGTGGCAAAAGAAATTCTAGATGGTCTTGCACAGAGAGTAGGGAAAACATTTGAGGAGTTCATTGTAGATGAGTCGATTCCAGATATTCCTGAAAAGGATATTGGAAGTCACTCAGATGATAAGAATACTCCAGAATTTGATGAAGTGGAGATTGAAGATATAACGCATGAGGAATATCCACAATACTTCAGACAAAATAATGAAGATGTGATATTTCCTGACTTTACTGAAATACCAAACACTTCAGCAAAGAAAAAGGCTAAGCAAAGAAGTGCAGAGTTTGTAGAGAAAGTGTTTGGAGCTGATAAGCAAGAATCTTCAAATCAATCTGATGAATTGAAGAGTTATTTGAAGAAATTGAGAGAAATGGATGAAAACCGACCGAAGCCTGAAGCTCAAGGAAATTTCTATAGATTTCACAATGCTAAGTTTAAAGGCAGAGCTCTCGGGTGGACATATTTGGGTAGATTGAAGTGTCTAGCAGCTAAATGGGAATCAGGAATTCTATACTTCTATAGATTCATTGATTTGCTAACTCTACCGTACTGGGCGGTTAGAGATTTATGCAGATTCCCAATGTCTGGTGCTTCAGTGAACAATACACATGTCGGTTGGTGTGCAGACAAGCTGGTTTGGGAAAGTAGAACGAAATGGAATAGATTCAAGCCACAATATCCCCGAAGGAAAGTTCATAGGGATATAGATCCTAAAACCAAGCTGAAGCGGGTTACTTTGATATACAAGGCACCTGAAGTGATGAGGAAAATACCTTTGATGCCCATGCCACAACATTTCAGTGCTGACTTTATTTTCTGGTATTATGATTGGAGGAAGGCTGAAGCGGTGATAGTGTTGAGAGACGGGAAGGACAAATACAAGCATGTTCATGTATTTGATCTGATGTGGTTGATTAACTGTACTTTCGAAGACATCATCATGCTCTTTTATAATCCGATTCATCATGAGCCGAATGACGCTGATCAAGCAAAGAAATATACTCAAGTGGTTGGAGTTTGTTTTGCATATGATATAAATGCTGGGAGTAATTTGGATAATAAACTTGGCAAAATGGTGAAGATGGCAAATGTGTCGAAACCGGTGAAGAGAAAGTTGGAGCCTGAAATGACCAAAGAGCAGAAGAAACAGCTCAGAATTATGTTGTTGAACAAGGCAATGGATGAAGACAGAAGACGATCCAATCAATAGTCGAGGGGGAGTTTGTAGATGCGTTTTGCGACTAGTGATTGGATATTAACATATGTTAGAGATGCTGATGGATAGAAGGTGGAAGTGCTCTGGGCGAATGTAGACTATAGTGGGCGAAGGTGCAAGGGAGCTTGACTGAAAGTGTAGGTTCGTACCTTATACTGGGCGAATGTGGAAGAAGTCCACATTCGACCACAGTAAAGGGGCGAAAGTGCAGGTGTTATAAATAGAAATTGTGTTTTTGTAATGTATAGAGAGTTTTAGAAAGTGTGTGTTTAGAGGTCAGGTTCCTGGTTTGTTTGAGAGAGTCTGTGTTTGATCTAGATTAACCGTATTGTCATTGTAAACAAGTTTATGAAAAAGTTAATCTATGAAAACCTTTGAAAATGATATTGATTGTGTTTTGATTTGAGTTTTATCTGTTTTGTTCAAAGCTAGGGTTTCCGCACCTGGTTTTGCAACTTGTATGATCAAATAATCCTGTTTTAGTCAAAATCTTTCGCTCACACACTACTATGTTAGCTTTCCATGGATGATACTTGATGGCGTCGTCGTAATCATTCAGGAGCTCGTCCCAACGACACTGTCGCATGTTCAAGCTCCTTCTGATCAAATATGTGTTGGAGGCTCTTGTGGTTAGTGAAGATCATACACTTTGTCCTATACAAATAGTGCCTCCAGAGTTTTTTTAGAGCCAATACCACTGCTCCCAGTTCCACGTCATGAGTGGTATAATTCCTCTCATGAACTTTCAGTTGGCTTGACGCATACGCAATAACCTTATCACGCTGCATCAACACGCACCCTAACCCTTGGATAGAAGCATCACAGTACATCACGAAGTCATCCGTATCCTTAGGTAAGGATAGTGTAAAGGATCGATTTTATAGAAAATACACAATATATCACACGAGTAGAACAATCAAACTTGTTAATCATCAATCAGACACACATAGTGTTAATCATCATTCTCATTAAAGGATAGTGCGGAAACCCTAGATCGTATGCAATATGATAATCAATCAATCAGACACGTAGAAATCCATGTTAATCATCATTCTCATTAATAATCAAACTTGTTTTAACATTAAAGACTCGATTACAATGATAAACACGCACACAGAACCCTCTAGACTCACCTCTGAAAACACACACAAACACACATGCAAATGACTCACCTACTTAACAACTCAAACAAACTTAACCTATATATAGACTGCACGTTCGACCACTGCAATGGTCGAATGAGCGCGTTCGACCCATACTGATCTCGAACCAAACATTATAATCTACCAAAACTTCGTTCGACCTCTTGAAAGTCTCATTCAACCCCATGACTAGTCGATTGAGTATTTGTTCTTCCAATCTTCAAAACTAAACGCCTATTATTATTGAATCCAAAGTGATAGCCACACATAGTGTATCAACAAACTCCCCCTTGGCTATTACTTGGATTGTTGTCTTTCATAATCAAGCGCCTTGTTCATCAGTTTAATCCTTAATATCTTTTTCTGATTCACGCTCATTTCAGGTTCTGCTTGTGGTTTGAGCGAACTTTTCTTCCCTTCTCTAATCTTCACATAGTCACCAAGCAACTTCTTGTAATCACATCCAGCATTCACATCCCAAGCGATGCAAAAACATACAACCTTGTAAATCTCCAAGCTTGTTCCAAATCCTCAACATCAAAGTGGATTGGATTGAAATATAGCATGTTAATGTCGTCAGCTGAATAGTTAATTAACCACATTGGGTCAAAAACTCTGATCTTTTTGCGCATCAACTTTGGATCTTTGTCCCTTAGCACGATCACTGCTTCAGCTATTTTCCAATCATAATACCAGAAATTGAAATCTTTACTGAAATTCTGTTGGATCGGCATCAAGGGAATTCTTTTCATCACTACTGGAGGTTTATACTTCAGAGTCACCTTTGGTAAACCTGTTTTGGGATCTTTCTCATTCTTATGGACAATACGTTTAGGATATTGAGGCCTAAACATATTCTATTTTGTTTTGCTTCTCCCAACTTATCTTGTCAGCAAACCATCCAACTACAGAGTTATTCAGAGAAGCTCCACCTAAGGTATGCCTGCAAACATCCCTCACGGCCCAATAAGGAAGTGTTTTGATATCCAAGAATCTGTAGAAGTACAAAATTCCTTTCTCCCATTTGATTCCAATACACTTTAGTTGTGGAAAGTATTTCCAACCTAAAACTCTTCCTTTGAAAATCTGATTGTGATGTTTGTAGAAAGCACCTTGAACTCCTGCTATCGGTCTGTTTGCTTCTTTCTCTTTCAGCTTTTTCAGCATATCTTTCAACTCAACAGATTGTTTGTAAGGTTCTTTCTTGTTAGCATCCTTACTAAACACTTCTTCTAACACTTTCTTACCGTTTCCTTTTGCCAACTTCTCAGCTTCATTTAAAGTTTCTTCATTTATCTCAGGAATCACCACATTCGACTTCATCGGATAGTATACTGGATATTCTTCATGAGAAATATCTTCTATCTCAATGCCTTTAAACACTGGAGCATCTTTATCAACCAAATGTGTTCCTGCATCTTTAACTAGAATGTCTGGAATCTCTTGTTCATTCATTATATCTTCAAGTGATTTCCCAACTTGCTTTGCTAGTCCTTCAAGTATCTCATTAGACATAACAGCAAATAACTCACCATCTTCTAAATATGGATCTTGATAATCTATCAAATATTTCATATCTTCACCCTCAAAGATCTCAGGAAATCTTCCAGTTAGTTCAATTGTCCAAACATTTCTTTCAAGCATCTGTCTGTATAGTCTTTTGTCTTCCTCAGTCAAAGCACGTATCTTTTCAGTCCAGTAGATAGGCTGATCTTCATTAACCGTCTCTCCACCTTTCTTCTGCTTTGAACTGGATTCTCCTTTGCTGCTCTTTTCAAACTCTCTCTTCTTGAAACTGAATTAGCTTGTATCATCATTATTGTCATCAGAATCTTCATCACTTGACTCTTTATCATTCTTTGAACATTTACCTCCAGTATGATCATCATCACTCACATCATCATCACCTTCATCATCAGAATCTTCATAGTCAACCTGTTCTTCTTCTTTATCATCTTCCTCTTCACCACCTTCAAGTTGTGGTGCTTTATCTAACAATTTCTTCATTTCCTTGTTCTTGCTCTCAATCAGTTTGATCCTTCTTATGTTTTTCCTTTCAGAAGCTTTGATCTTTTCAATGGTTCCCTCTAACTCTTGTTGTTGCTTCTGAGATGACAACACAATCTTCAACATATTAGCTTCATTTTCTTTCAACTATTTTATCTCTGCTTGCTGTTGATTGAAAGCCTTCATCACATTACCTATCTGTCTGTTCACAACCTCCATAACTTCATCAGAAACTATCATTCTTGGAGTGGAACTTGATTCTGCCCTAGATTTATTAGTCTTCTTTTCCATTTCTGTTACAACATTCTTCAGGGTTGCAGAAATGTTCTCAAGGCTTAGTGATGATGTTGGATCAGTTGTAGTTGTTTCATATACTTTCTTCTTCTTCAAACTTGGTGATGCTGCGGAGTTGTTACTTTAGAACTAGTTGCCTCAGGAACTTTCTTTCCAAGTATAAGTAGATCAATCTCCCTGTTCTTCTTTTTCCTTGGATTTTCCTTCTTCGACATACTTTTCTTTCTTCGTCTCACTATCTTTGCACCTGTGATTGGTGAACCTTGAAAATAATCCATATCAAATAACACTTCTGCATCTTCTCCATTCACAGTCTTTCCATGCTATTCTTCAATAATCTTATCAATAGCTTCAGGTGTACTAATCTCAGTGGCCTTGGGATTAGTAATCTTGATTATTTCATCTTGTGAATCCCATTCTTCCTCATCTAGAGTTTCCTCACTATCTGCTTCATCAACCAACATAGTTTTTGTTTTACCTCTTGCCTTTGTCATCTTCTTTGGCTTTGTTTTTGTTTCAATCACCTTTTGTTTGCCCATCCCTGACTTTGCACCCACATTAATCACTTTTCTTTTTCTTTTTTCTGTTTTATCTACTGGACATAGTGGACTATCAGAATCTGATTCACTATTAGCATGTCTTGCTTTATCTTGACCTGGATCTTCATAACCAACATCTCTCAAATGTCTAAACAGATTCTTATTTGGTGGCTTTTCTACTTTAGGTACACCCTTATAAGCAATCATTCTACTCAAAGTAGCTGATTCATGTGTACTTGATTAATCACCTGCAGAGGATCTCTTCTCAAGTCCTTGTATTTGTTATCAAACACCATCTATAGAAATCTCGGGGACATCAAAAACTTATTGTTGGATCAGTGGTCTCTTTATAGCAGTTTATACCCAAGAACACTTATGTGTCATAAGTTTATCAAAGTAAGTTGCACAGCGGAATAGTAAGTGTTTTAAGTTAAACTATCACTTTTACATGAGTTATTACTCCCCCTTGACTATAGCAGTTAATGAGAATCGAAGCACTTCAAAGTATAAGGCAGTAAATGCAAGTATTGAATAATTCTCAGATGTGGAAATGGATTATAATTTATAAAAGCCTTTGAAGGATTCAATTAAAATCAAGTGCCTAAAATAGTGGAATTAACCCATCTATTTATAGATGAATACAAACTGATGTACTAAGTAATCTAAAGATTATAATACAAAAAGATAATGCTTACAACAGGCTGTAGCAAGGGAACTTGTTCAAAGACTTTAACAAAACAATATAATATAAACCACTGAAGTAACTTGGTCGGTTAGAAGCTTCTGTCAGAAAGTACTGATGGGTGACAAACTACTGATGAGTAATTTGTCTTCAGTAGCTCTTCAGTGAACTTGTCTGGTTAGACTTCAGAACTTCAGATGTTTACTCTTCAGCACTTTGACTTCTTCTTCTTCAGTACTTCAATCTTTACTCTTCAGCAGTTCTATACTTAGAATATTTAGCAAAAATATGATTTGGACTAAGGTAACAAAAGTGGTTTCTTCAATCCTTTTTGTCCCTACAATCTCCCCCTGGATTGATGAAGCCAAAACCTTATCCAATCTTTATTTACCTTCATTCTTTCTAACTTCCAGTATTCTCCAGATTTCTGCAGACATGGAGACACTAAGCTGATGTTGTTGTTGCTCAGTTAGAGATCCTTTTTTCAGGCTCAAGATGTTGTATGGTGAGAAGGTGTTTTGTTGATAGTATGCTCAACTCTATGGAGTTCCTGTAGACCTTGCTTGAACGATCATTTAACAATATTCACTTTAGACCTGTCAAAGTCTAAAGCGTAGGGGACCAAGCTAGTCTCATGGGTTGATCTTGATTGTGGAATGTTTTCTACTTCAGTGACCTTCAGGTAGGAATCCCTGCTTTCTTCTGTATTCACAGCACTAGGCATGGCAAAGTTTGGTAAGTGATGTTCTGTGACAACCTTGGTGTGTGATTTTTCTTTGATGGTTTGTTGTAGTTGGTAAGCAAATGTTGCAGGGTCCCTGAATTGGGTAAGCAGAGGTTTTTCTTCTACATCAAAGTCTCCTTGCACAACTGTGTTGCCTTCTAGCAACACAATTTTAAAGTCTGTTTTGGCTGTTTCCTCTTGCTTCTTCTTGGTAGATGTCCTTTGTAGTGCACCAGAAGCTCTTTTAACTACTGAAGTTTGTGATACTTCAGAAGTTTTGAACTTCTCAGGATTAGCAGCCTTGTTTGCCTTGAATCTTTTATAAGTGTCATATAAGGTGTCTTCTTTCCATCTTGACACTGATGCTTTTGGACCAAATCCATTAGCTACCAGTTCTTCAATTATCTCAGCTCTCTTTGCCTTTCTTTATTTTTCAGTGGCCAACTTGTCAGCTACTAGTTGTGCTCTTCTCATAAGTTCTTCAGTAGAGAGCCCTTTGAGTGAAGCCTTTTTAGCCTTGGTATGCTTTGTAATCATTTGCATAAGTTGTTGTCTTTTGTCTTCTTCAGCAACATCTTCTTTTGCTCTTTCTTCAACTTCTAACTCATCAAGTTTAGCTTGATACTTGATAAGTTTATTATCAAAACTGAGATCATCCCTTGCTTCTAGGCTTTTCCAAACTTCATCTTCCTTAGCCTTCTTTTGTGCTTCTTTTAAACTCTTCTCCAAACGTTCTTTAGACATTGAAATGGGAGCAGGGTTTAAAACAGTTGTTGTTATAGGTGCTGGCCTTGGAGTTCGTGTATGTTCAGTTGCCTTACAAGACTGTCCTTCTTCAGTCTTGGAAGTGTTAACTGCTGAAAGATTGAGGGTTGTCTCAACTACTGAAGGATTGTCTTCAGCACTTTGAAAGTCTTCATCAGCAGTTTTTTCATTAGGGCCTTGGGATTCATCAGCAGTTTGTTGTATCTCTTTTCCTTTTGTTTTGGCTTGTAGTCTAGCTTCAAGAGACACATGTTGTTCTGGTTCCTTAATCTTCTCCCCTTTTTTGGCTTCATCCACTTCTGAAAGCCTTGAAGGTTGAGGAGTTGTAGCAGATAATGTAGCAAGTTGTCTTGTGTTGTTGTCTATATTCTTGGATAGCTCACTAAGTTTTTTGTTAATCAACTCAAATTGACTGTTTGTCTTTAACTCCCAAGCAGTTGTGAAAGTTTTGAGTTGTGCAGATATAAGGTTTGTCATCATCTGGTACAGGGGACCATCTGGGTTGCATAGGTGGTTCTAGTCTATGCTTGAAATCCTAGAGAATTAGGTAGGCTTTTGTAGTGAAGGGTGTGTTTTTTGGGTGATCTTCAGTATGAACTGAAGATGCCACTTTAGGGGAATGAGGGTTCAAGTGGTCTTTAACCTGATCTTTTGTGACCGGCTCTTTGTGCTTAAAGACATCAGATTCAGGACCTTCATTATCAACCATCAATTCATGTTGTGGAGAGTTTGAATCATCATCCAAACTAATGGGATCATCTGAATCCCTGATAGTGTCCTCAATGAGAACAGTATCAGTTAAATCATGAGCTAGACCCAAGCTAGTTTTCTCATGAACCTCTTTGTCTTGGTACTGATGATTTCCTACTTCAGGCATAAAGCCTTCATCAGTAGTTGCCACACTTGAGGTCTTAGCTATGTTACTTCTATCCTCAGGTCCACCACTGGGTGGTAAATGAGTAGTAGCAGCCTCAAGTGTACCTAAAGTATCTAAGTTTGGGCTTAGATACCTTGGTTCATCCTCATCTCTTGGGATAGGGCTAATAATGTCCACATCCATGTCAACTTCTAATGGTATATCCCCTGTTTTATGTGTTTGTTGGGGAGTGACATGTTTGGATGGGACCTTTTCTTTTAGCCCAGAGAGAAGTTTGGCTATTTCTATTGTGGTGTGAGATGTTTCAGGTTCAGTAGTTTGAGGTAAAGGTTCAGCAGTTTCAAAGGAAGGATCAGTAGTTATGGCTTTTCTAAGTTTCTTCCTATGAAATAAAACAGTTATTGGTTTTCTTTTGGGTGGTTGAGATGGATTAGACTGAGAGGATGTTTCAATCACATCCTTAGGAAGTGCAGATTGCACATTAGTAGTTTCAGGTATCTCATCTTCATGAACTACCTTTCTTTTGGGGTTGGTGGTTTTTGGCTTTTGCTGTTTTGGTTTCTTGGCTTTCTTTGGTTTAGGTTTGAAAGATGTGGGTTCCTTGGGGACTGTTTCTTGTTCCCGTAGGTCATCTTCTGGCAAAAGTGCCGGTTTATTATGCCTGGAGAATACTTGTGAAGTCAAAGGATTTAAAGTTGTTGACTTCCCCACAAGTACTCCCTCTCCAAGTTCCTTTATTATGCATTGCATAACAAATCTTGGGTACAACAAAAACTCCTTTTTAGTGTTTTGGTGATGCAACACCAACTCATTAAAGAAAAGTGAAGATGCCTTAAAAGTTGTTTCATTTATGATAGAATGAAATATTAGTTGAGAAGTAAAAGGCATTTGATCATATGATCCAGTTTTAGGACTTAGACACATGATAATATAATGAAATAACAGTTTATATTTTGGATCAAAATATTTTTTGTAAACTATTGGATGTGGCAAAGTACCTTGGTAACCTCACTCAGTCATGGTTAAGTGGATATCAGCAGTGGGAACATGCTCAGGAGCTTCAGCATCATTCAAGCCAAGCCTTATTCCTAGAGATTCTTATGTGATTGGCATATGCTTCCCTTGGATGGTTGATTTGAGGGAAATCACTTTATTGTTCACAGTCACCGCCTCAGCATTAGCCCAGAACTCATTTAGAGTTTGTACATGAATAGGAGGATCTATGGTGAAGGTTGTGATGTATTGGGATTTGTCGACTAAATCAATGATTTCGTCGTATCGGGACAAGGCTTCATCTTTCTTGAAGTAGCCTCGCTGATTATGTCCCTGTTTCAGAACGATAGCCATGGTTTTCTTTGATCGAACAATAAATTTTTAGGTTAGAAGAGGGGTTTTGACTTTGCTTTGAGAGAGAAAGAGGGAATTTTACTTTTTGAATGGATAAGTGTTTGAAAAGGTATTTATCAGAAGTTTTTAACTGCCTAGGTCAAACTTCTGATGAGTGAAAAGTCTGATTTACCCTTTTTAATGAAACTGCTGATGAAACAGATTTCTTCATCAGTAGTTTTCATCTTCTCTTTAGTAGTTTCAAACAGCTGATGAGAATGACTTTCAAAACACTTTTATAACTTCTGATAATTATCAGTAGTTATATCTTTTCTGAAAATTTCCATTTTTGATGTTTCTAAAACATCATTAGTTTCTCTCTCTTTTTGTTATTCATCAGAGGTTTTGTGACAGATTAGTAAATATGTAAGTGAAAGTAAAAATATGTGCAGAAGAAAAAGTGAAAACACTTACAGATTTTACTCAAAATTTCGCATCCCAAGCATGGATACTAACCTCTGAAATGTTGTTGAATCAAGGGGTTTGGTGAACACATCAGCTATTTGGTTAGCTGTTGTGACATGTTTCACCTCAATCTTTCCTTTTTCATAGCAATCTCTTATGAAATGATACCTGATTTCAATATGTTTAGTTTTTGAAAACTGAACAGGATTTTGAATGATGCTAATGGCAGATTTACAGTCTACTAGTAGTGGAGTCTTGGTCTCTTTGATTCCATAATCAAGAAGTTGATATTGGAGCCATTGGATCTGTGATGTGCAGCTTGCAGCAGCAATGTATTCAGCTTCATCTGTTGATGTTGCCACAGATGTTTGTTTCTTTGATTGCCAGGACACCAGACAGTTTCCCAAGAATTGACAACCACCAGATGTTGATTTTCTAAACATTTTACACCCTGCATAGTCACTATCTGAAAAAGTAGTTAATTTGGTATTGCTTAAAGCAGGATACCAAATTCCTAGAGTAGCAGTTCCTTTCAGATATCTGAAAATTCTTTTGACAGCAGTTAGGTGTGATTCCCTTGGTGCAATTGATATCTAGCACAGACACATGTTGAAAACATAATATTTGGTTCAGGTTCTTTGGAAGTACCAGCTTAGGAACTACTTCAAGTTCTTTGGAAGACTTCTTTTGTTTCATGGCAGCTGGTGAGGAAACCTGTGAGGAAGTACCAGCTTCTGGGACTTTCTTCCCTTTCAACAACTTCTCAATTTCTTTCTCTCGCAACTTCTTGGTGCTCTCTTTCTTAGCCATTGACTTATGCTTAGGCTTCTTTAAATTCACAACTACTGTAAATCCATCAAAATCTTCAGTATCAAGCCCTAAATCACCTTCAATATCAATCGGCTCTTTTTGTAATTGATCTTCAACTGCTTTGTTCGGTGATTCAGACTCTCCAACAGCAGTGGCCTTGCGTTTGGAGTTCTTCCTCAATAACTCAGCATCAGAATCCCATTGTTCATCTTCTTCTGTCTCTTCAGAATCAACAGAAGATTCTTCATCAACCAGATTAGTACCCTTCTTTGCAGTACTTTTCTTTCTCATCTTCTGCTTTTTAGCAGGTTCAGCTTCATCAGCCTTTGCCTTGCCCTTCCCTTTGGCTCCGGCATTCTTCACTTGACGTTTTCTCTTAGTATTAGCATCAGCATGTACCAGTGGATCATCAGTGTCAGATTCACTGTTAGCATGTCTAGCCTTGTTCTCCCCTGGGTCAGTGTAACCCGGATTGATCAAATGACCAAACAGATTCTTGTATGGTGGCTTTTCATCATTAGGAATACCCTTATAACCCTTCATCCTAACCAAAGTCCAGATATTCATATGATCTTGTCCCAACACCATTGTAGGATCCTTCATCAACTTCGGATACTTGTGGTCAAAGATCATCATCAAGAATCTTGGATACAGCAGGAATTTCTTTGACTTCTGACCTTTCAACATCTCCAACATATGATCCAGAATCATCCCAGCTATGTTGAATGGTTTATTCAAAGTTAGTGCAACCATCAACGAGCTCAGACTCTTTCTCATCACGTCATAACCTCCACTCACCGTCCCGAACACATGAATAATAACGTGAGCGAAGTACTTGAATTGAACACTAAGCTTTCCCTTATGTAATGCCCCATCAGTAATTGGACCGTTATACTTCATACGTAGAAAGCAAACTCTCTGTTCAGTCCATGATAAACACCTTGGATCTGTACAATCATCATCCTTAATCCTCAATGCTTCTCTGATATCTTCTTCAGTCACCAGTGCAAACTTTCCTTGAATCTCGCTTACTATGGCAGTCTTTCCTTCCCAAAAATCATAACTAGCTTTACTCCAGAACTCTTCCATAATATCTTTGTAGATTATAGCAGGTGTAGCAATGGCATGAATTATCCTGCTTCTTCTGAGAAAATCAATGATACCAGTGAACTCAGTGTTCTTCTGAACTTCTCCTACAAAGGCACAACAATTGTGAGGAGGTTCGAACAGCCATGCTTGAACAATATTCTCCACTGGAGCTTCCTGTACTGGAACTTCTTGCACAGGAACTTCTTCCACTGGAATCTCCACATTTTCTGCTGGTTGTTCTGCCATTAAAATAATATGTATTACAAAATCAAGGAAAATACGTCAAAAACAATCAAAACGACAAAACTTTGAAATTTTGAATTTTCAAAATTCACATTCGCCCCATCGTGAGTACGAATGTGGGATTTATGAGGCACGAAAGTGGAAAATATGGTTCGAATGTGAAGATTCAATGAACAAAATCTACACTCTCCCCCTATGATTCACCTTCGACCCTTAAATGTCACCTTCGACCAGAAAAACTCAGGATCGTCCCATTCGCCCTGGTCGAATGTGGCTGTTTATACCCAAAAATTCAAAGTGTTTTTCTGATATGTTTTAAACACTGATTTTGATTCATATAATCTCTAAAGTAACCGACTAAGTGATTTGAACCATCAATTGTGTTGTGTATTCAGTTATTATTGGTTTTAAAAGAAAACCAGGGTTCGGCTTTTTTAATCAATCGATTAACACCCAATTCCAATGAATTAAACCTAGTTTTTCTACACTCTCCCCCTAAAATCAATAAGGACTGAATCCAAAACAAATAAACGATCTAAAACAATCTATAAAAGTCCAGATGGTGAAAACTAGGGTTCGTGAATAAAAACCCCAATTCAGACTTCATTACAAGTCCATTACCTATGTAAAAAGTATCAACAGGATCAGTAAATGGTGAGGAAAAATAATCAGGGATCAACAGAATCAAAGCAACAAGGTTTTGCTATTTTGAAAATTTTTGAAATTTTGTTCGAATGAGGGTTTGAACCTGATATGATGTATATATACCCTTCTACATTCGACCGTTTCATGTGGGCGAATGTGAGATATATTCCACATTCGTCCCTAACTAAAGAGGCGAATGTAGAACAGAGGTTCGAATGTAAAATAATTCATTAGAACACCCACGTTCGTCCAAATGTTTGGTACGAATGTAAAGAATTTTCCAACTTCGACCCAATTAAGGGGCGAATGTAAAATGGAAAATTTTGAAATTTTACCAAATCACGAAATCGAATTCCATTCAAACATTTTTCAACATATTAAGCCTTAATCCTGCATTATTTCAGTATTAAATGACACAAAGCTCAGATTGGTTCATCAAATCTCAGAAAATGACAATCAAACACCGTCGGGTATCTAAAATAACTCAGAAATGTAAAACTTTTGGTTTTTCTAAAATTTATATTAAAACACACCTAAAATCTTTTTAAGGTTTGTATCTTTTGTAAAACCAAAATAAAATGCACAAATGTAAACAAAAACAGTAAATGTTTTGTGATATCCGGTAAGAGGATCATATCAGTTTTTGAGAAATCTGATCACAGCGTTGATCTGTTTAGTTTTATATTATCATTAGAAACAATGTGTGATCCGGCAATTGCTGATATTGTTGTCCACATAAACTCACATGCAGACTGTTATGCAGTGTTTTAAAATGATACGATTAAGTGTATTATACTAACACGTTGTGGTTCCCACACACACGACATACTCCCGTATCAAGAAATTGCACAAAGCTTCCTCGTAACACGTGATTATGCCAAATTTATCCGTTTAGTTACAAGATATATAGCACAGAGGTGTACAAGTCAGCAAACGAATGCAGCAAAGTAACATGTGCATATATAGCAGGTTGAGACTGATATCAATTACTGATCTTTGATCAATAATAAACATGAAATTCCTCAATTCGGTAACTTTTGGTTTTGGCATTAAATCTCTTTTAGCAAATATTCTGATTGAAACTAGGTCCGTAAATTAATACGACAGAAGTTCAATCAGAATATCCCGGATAACAATAACATAACGACCCGAAACCTCAGATTTTGGCAACTCTATCAAACGAAATTATGGTACTAAGACCATATGCCCATGAGGTGTTCAGCCACGAACGAGTAGTTCATTATGTTTGTATCACTAATGCACGCAGTAGATAGTCTACGAAGCCTATCAGCACATCACACGAAATCAACACACGCCTCATATTGCATTACATATCTTTAGCCTGTGTCAGATCCCCACTGATGTACTATCATTTCCTCTTTTTATCCTGGAAATCATTTTGGGTTTTTCTATTTTTATGGCTTTTTGAATTTTTCAATGTTTTTGGTTTTTCTGAATAAAGACTCCCCCTAAAATGTAAAACATATTTTTGGGTTTTTGAATTTTTCTGAAAAACTGTAAAAACTTAAAGAAAATTTGAAAACTAAAAGCGATAAACCGAGGTGATGATCAGTCCTGTTTTTCCTTTATACCGTTTACTTTTAAGAGATAATCGAATCTGGATTTATCAAAAGCTTTTGTGAAAAGATCCGCTCTCTGATAGTCAGTGTGGATTTTGACCATATCGATCAACTCTTTTGCATAGCAATCACGGATAAAGTGATACTTAATCCGGATATGCTTAGCTTTCGAGTGATTGACTGTGTCTTTAGTTAATGCAACTGCGGCTTCATTATCACAATGAATAGGGGTTTTAAGAAATTGCAAAACGTTATCCACCATCTGCTGCTGAATCTAGAGAACCTGTGAGCAACAACTCGAGGCTGCTACATACTCTGCTTCGCAAGTAGATAATGCGACCGAAGTCTGCTTCTTACACTACCAGGTCACGAGCCTGCTCCCTAAAAACTGACATCCAGCCGTTGCGGATTTGCTGTCTTTGTCATAGGCGCCCCAATCTGCATCACTAAACGCGATAAAGTCAAAATTATCGTCATTAGAGTACCATAGTCCTCTCGACGGACAACCCTTCAGATATCTAAAGATACGCTTGACCGCTGTCAGATGACTTTGTTTCGGCTTTGATTGGAAACGTGCGCAGAGGCATGTAGCGAACATTATGTCTGGCCTTGATGCGGTGAGATACATCAGAGATCCAACGATTGCTCTGTATGTAAATGGGTCTGTCAGCTCCCCCTTAGCGTTACCAATCCCGTGATTAGGTTGTGTCGGGGTGTCCATCGGCTTGGAATCTTCCATCTGGAACCGGCTCAAGACTTCAGATACGTATTTGGTTTGATGAATAAAGATCCCCGTTGGTCTTTGATCCACCTGCAAGCCGAGGAAAATCTGCATTTCTCCCATCGCACTCATTTCAAACTTTTCCTGCATTACACGTTCAAATTCTCTGCAAAGAAGTTCGTTAGTTGAGCCAAAAATAATATCATCTACATAAATCTGGACGAGAAGCAAATCATCCCCTGTTTTCTTCGTAAACAGTGTGCAGTCGACCAATCCGCGTTTGAATCCTTTGGACATGAGGTATGTGCTTAGCTCCTCGTACCATTGGCGTGGGGCCTGGTGCAACCCGTACAGTGCTTTTTTGAGAACGTAAACCTTATCCCGGTGGATAGGATCTTCAAAGCCCGGAGGTTGGCCGACATAGACCTCTTCCTTGACCACACCGTAGAGAAACGCGCTTTTGACATCCATTTGGTACACCTTAAATTTCTTGTACGAGGCAAACGCTAGAAACATTCGGATAGCTTCTATGCGTGCCACAGGTGCATATATCTCGTTGTAGTTAATTCCTTCAACTTGATGAAATCATTGCACTACCAATCTGGCTTTGTTTCTCACGATCACGCCTCTGTCATCTTTCTTACATTTGAATACCCACTTGGTACCAATCTTCTTCCTATTTGGAGGTAAATCTGTAAGTGTCCAGACGCCCAACTTCTGAAATTGCAACAACTCCTCTTGCATCGCCTCGACCCAAGCATCATCCAAAAGAGCTTCTTTATATGTCCGCGGCTCAACCTGCGAAACATAACATGCAAACGACCAATCATTCTGACAACCAGATTTTTGTATTTTTGCATATAAAGCTAAAGCACCAAAACTTTCTGGTGTGTTAACACCACGTAGCTGTCCTCTCGTCATAACACTTCTACCAGGGTCACCGATAACTTGCTCTAGCGGGTGAATACGATGAATCCGAGATTCCGGATGTTCAGGTACAATCACTCCTGTCTGAGTAGTCTAGTTCTCCACTGCATCCAGATCATGACCGTGTTGGACGATGAAGCAACATCTGGATTTGGATTCACTGGCGGTGCCTTTGTTGCATGATCAAGAATAGCTTCATCAAAATCTCCATCATGTTCCGATTCTGAAGTATCCAGTGTAGTTGAAGCTTCTTGAAAAATCTCTTCTTCTGGTACAGGAGCATTGGCATCATTAGAAGCTGTTGGAGGAGTTACGGTGATCGGACGCATCAATGGTGAAGTCATTGCGTTTTCACACTCGTAAAGTAATCTGATAACAGCCTCTTCAACCAAGCTATCTAGATTGAATGATTCAAAGAAATCTTTGTAATCAAACATCCAATCAGGACCATTTCCTTGCACGTTTTGAGTATACCGTTGAACCTCAACATTTGCCTAATCTTCCACCTGTAGAGTTCTTTTGTTGAATACCCGTTTGAGCGGGGTTGCATATCCAACAAAATATCCCTCTTCAGCTTTCGGACTAAACTTTTCTCCTGGATTCAACATCGTACACGGAGCCCCAAAAGGTTCTAGATACTCCAAGTTCGGCTTTCTTCGGTTTAACAGCTCATAAGAGGTTTTGCCAAACATTTTCACTGTTAACCCCCGATTTAGTGTATAATTCGCTGCATAGATCGCTTCGTTCCAGAACATTACTGGAAGATTTGAGTCAGCGAGCATTGTCCTTGCCATTTCTATGAGAGTCCTGTTTTTCCATTCAGCGACACCGTTCTGTTGAGGTGTATACGGAACAGAATATTCATGATGAATTCCTTTGTCTTCATAAAGAGCATCCATCTAAGCATTTTTGAACTCCGTCCCATTGTCACTCCGAATTCTCTTGATCTTTAGACCATACACATTCTCCAACCGAGTGAACAGAACTTTCAGATTGTTAAACGTGTCACTTTTATGGTGCAAACACATCACCCATGAGAATCGTGAAAAGTCGTCAGTAACCACTAAACAATAAAGCTCTCCAAGATGACTTTTATGTTTGACAGGTCCGAATAGATCCATGTGCAATCACTCAAGTGGCATCTCAACAGAGTTTACTTTCTTCAGTTTATGAGATTGTTTGTGTTGCTTGCCTTTCTTACAGCTCACACACTTGTCGTTCAAATGGAAATGTTTGACATTGACACCTTCGACAAGCCCATTCTTCACAAAATGGTTCATTTACCTGAGGTGTATATGTCCCATTCTTCTATGCCACATAATTGATTCTTTCTCAGTAGCCTTCGATAGAAAACATGTCACATGGCCCTGAGTTGTCATCGCCTTTGACATATCAAGAATATAGAGATTGTTGACTCTCGGTGCCTTCAACATTACCCACACTTTTGGAATCTTAAAGCCTGGTTTGAGAATATAGCATGATTTGTTGTCGATATACACAGAAAATTGTTTGTCACAAATCTGACTGACACTTAACAAATGTGACACCCGGCAATTTCCGGTAACTAACTTTTGAAAACTTAGTAAGTCTACCTTAGCGAGTCGTGCATACGTTACACATAATAAGGTCAGTCGAGTCGAGTCGCACACCATTGGGGTTTTAACATACGCAAGTCTCGAGTCCTGGGAATTGGTGAACGAGTGTGAACGTGTTAACTTTCATGTATTATGTGTTTATAATCATTATGTGACTTGTCGGTATGTGAAAACGTGTTAACATATGTTAAAACAGAGTTTAACGCGCCAAACGCACAACCTCAGAACCTGAGGGCGATTAGGATGACCTAATCGCCTTCATGAGGGCGATTAGCCTAATGTTATAGGCGTTTAGACTTGGCTATTGGTGATTGGGGGGCTAGTCGCCTATAGTGAAGGCGATTAGCAGCCCTAATCGCCTGATAAAGCTGCATAATCGCCTATAAGGTACCTGACGACTAGAAACACCTATAAATAGAACCCTTAACCCCCCAAACACCCTTAGAACAACCCTAACTGATCCCAAACCACCCACACACCTTGAAACACCTCTGGAACTCATTTTGCTATAAAAATCATCATTTCCAAGCTTACACACCTTCCTTTAACAAAATCCAAGGTGTGTTCTTCATCTCTAACCTTTGTAAAGTTGTTATTTTGGTTCCCCAAAGGTCCAGACCATGTTTTGCTAAGTTTGTGTCTTTAAAACCCTTTTAAAAGAGTTCTAAACCAAGTCTACACCATAATACTTGTTATATGTGAAGTTTACATGCATATGTTGGTCTTCTTGGTGTTTATAACATGATTGTTTCCGTGAAATGATTGTACTTCTGTTATGTAGAGGTTATTAGGATGATTATCTAAGAGTTTGAGCCATTGTTGTTGTGTTTTGATGAAAATGTGCATTTTGACCCATTTGAATGTTCTTGAAGATTTGGGATGATTATGGCATGATCATTGATGCAATGTTGTTAGAAATCACACTAGGAAGGTGTTAAATCAGAGGCTTGATGATTTGCAAACTTGTAGGAGTTGAAATCTGATTGTTTCCATTTAAGGAAAGATAAGGTTGGTTGGTGAAACCTAGTACTTTGCTATTTTTGGAAATAATTGCATAAAAGGTGTTAGATCAGTAACAAATTAGGGGTTTTTGCTTGGAATGGGTTGGTAAATGGTTTAGGTTTGATATTGGGTGTTGTTGCACGTTTCGGATCTGATTTGGAGGGTTAAACGCGCGAAAAACCGTATCAGCTGTGCTATAGGCGATTGGGGATCCTAATCGCCTATGCTATAGGCGATTGGGAGCCCAATCGCCTGAATAGAGGGCCTAATCGTGTATATATAGGCGATTGGGAGTGTAATTGCCTTCATTTCATGCAATTGTGATCCTAATTGCCTTCATTTCATGCAATTGTGATCCTAATTGCCTTCATTTCATGCAATTGTGATCCTAATCACTAGTTAAGCCCTGAATTGCATACCTTATGACCATAATCGCCTGAAATGCACATGGATAGCCCTAATCGCATATAATAAGTGGCGATTAGCCTCTGTAATTGCCTGTTGACCATCCCTAATCACATGTTGACTTTTCCTAATCGCATGCTAAGTACCTAATCGCGACTAATGCTGTTATAAGTGTATTTTGACATTCCGAAACCCGATTTGACACCTAGGAACATGATAGGAACCCCGTGACATGCCTAGTAACATAGTAACACGTGTTTGGACTTGTTTGTGCGTTATTTGACCTATGTGTTAGAATCGTTGAACTTTAACGCATGTTAAGTACTAAGTTGCATGGTTTGTGAATGTTTGTGTATGAGATGAACACGTGGAATGTCGGGTCACCAATGGGATGTCGAGTCTTGTCTTACGTAGTCTTGTTGTCGGTCAAACACACTTTTCGGACACATAATGGTCATGGACTGGACTTAGGGACTAATGAACCCGACGGGTTATTAGTCTAACTTGACACATATCTTATGATAGGTCGCCAATAGTTGGGGTTACGATATCTTACAGACGGTTTACTCATATCACACATACGGTTTACTCATAAACGGAATACGCAACCTAAGGTGAGTTCACGGCCATGTTTTTGGGGGAGAAACATGCTTAAAACTCTTTTATGACTTATGACTTATTTTCGTCTCAAAAACTCTTTTATGACTTATGGCTTATTAAACTCTTATGGCTCATGACTCTTTATCACGTTATACTATGGCTTACTTATTGTATTATACGGTTCATCAAAAAGTCCCTTAGAAACCACTAACATGGGTATATGGCGGGGAAATATGGATAGCGCTATTGGGAACTGACAAACCCCACTCGACGGTAGGACTGGGCGGGTGCATATTGTCTCTAACAAAACAAGGTCTACCGGTGATGACGGTAGCCCATAGGAAACTAAGGGTCACTACACGGCTTAGTCAGCAATGGTTTCACCCGTATGAGTATCTTATTCTGCGCCTAGCTAGCGTTCTCACAAGCATAGTAGTAACTGTGATGGTAACGGTTTTGGAATGATCACTTTAAACGTTTAAATAAACCTGTGAACTCACCAGCATTATATGTTGACTCTTTTAGCATGTTTTCTCAGGTCGCTAAGGTAGCAGCTGTCAGATAGGCGCACGAGGTCGCACTGGAGTCGTCTCGCGTCTAGGGTCTCAGTTGCATGTTTTGGAGTTGTTAACTTTTGAACTTATGTTTTAATTCTGCATGACTTTTGTAAACTTTAAATGCTTCCGCACTGTTGGATGTTGGTTTTAAACTTATGCATGGTTTTTGTTTACGTATGTTTTACATTTAGACGTCGTTTATTGTGACCGTTGACTTGGATCCTGGTATGTCACACGCCTCACGGTAGAACTCCGCAGGTGGAAATTTGTGGGTGTGACAGATTGGTATCAGAGCCAATGGTTATGGTGAACTAGGACTGCATGTAGAGTCTAGACTATAGCCGAGTCTCACACACTAGACGGTCACATACATTTGAGTCGTGTCTTTTGGTAAACATACTAACCTTGTCGGGGTGTCGGTATCCTTACCACACAGTGTCACATTACCTATCTCATCCTTGGTTATTCCTAGCTTCACTTTATCTTCTTCTTCGGGTTTACGCTCGAGGGAACTTGTTTGTTGATCTTTTGAGTTGGTTATATCTCCCTAAGATGTGGGTGTCGGGTGACTTGAGGTTCGAGCTCGGGGCACGCCTTGAGGACCATGTAGAGCAATTTATCATTTTGGGTGCACACGAAATCATAAGTTGAAATGCATGGAAGACTTGGTGGATCTCGTGTTGGGATTTATGGTCACATTTGGACCCGATCTTAGACTTTTCGTATTCTCTTGGTTTAGCGTTGGTTTTGGATCTGAGTGTTTGTTTCTTGTTCTTCTCAGAAGATGTCAGGACGCACTTGTGGACGTACTGGGGGACGACGTGCAGGCCGCACTGGTGGGGGAAGAGGTGGTGGTAACATCACCTTGACGTATGATGAGCTCAATGAGATGATGCAGCAACAGTTGGGTGTTGCACTAGCTGCTTTTCAGGCTGCCCAGCAGACTTTCATGGGTGCTACTGCTCCTCCGGTTCAGGCAGGTGTTGCCTACAAGCGGTTTAAGGATTTTCAGCCTCTCAGCTTCCAGGGTACGGAGGGGGCTGTGGAGTTACTTCGGTGGTTAGAGAAGACTGAATCGGTGTTTGCTTTATGTGAGACTCCAGCGGTGGATTGGGTGAAGTTTGCTTCGGGGACTTTTGTAGGACCCGCTCTGACGTGGTGGAACTGCGTCACACAGACTCTTGGTCTTGGGGAGGCCAACGCCATGCCTTGGGCGGATTTTGTGCGTAGGTTGAAGGACGAGTACTGCCCACGCGAGGAGATTAAGAGGTTGGAACAGGAATATGGGAATCTTAAGATGGTGGGTTCTGAGGTGGAGGAGTACACGATCAGGCACAACGAGTTAGCGGTGATGTGTCCAGGTTTGTCTACGCCAGAATACAGGAGGATAGAGCAGTATCTTGCTGGTTTGGTGCCAGAGATTGCGGGATTGGTGTCTGCTAGGGATCCTGCTACTATGTCGGAGGCTGTGTGGTCGGCTACTAGGATGACCAACTTGAAGATTTCTGAGGGTGTCTTGCCTCCTAGAGGCTCGTCTGTGAAGGCGCCGGCAGAGAACAAGAGAAAGTGGGAAAGTGTGGAGAAGCGTTCAGCGGGGGTTCAGCGACAACCGGCGGCGAAGAAGGCTGAAGCTTCAGGGTCAGCATCGGATCAGAAACAAGGGGGCTATGCTGGGAAGAGCCCTAAGTGTGGGCGTTGTGGTTTTCATCACTATGGTACTTGTGAGAGTTTTTGCTGTGAGCGTTGTCAGCGGACGGGGCATCTTGCCAAGGATTGTAGGGTCAACCTTTCCAGGGCGACTCAGACTGCTGCTACTACTACCCCTGCTCCACAGGGGAACCAGGGTTGCTTTCATTGTGGTGAGGCGGGGCACTTCAAGCGAAGCTGTCCAAAGTTGAATCGAGGGGGCACAGGGAACGTAGGGAAGGATGGAGACAATGAAGGCGGTGGCCGGATTACTCGTGCTCATGCCTATGTGATTGGTGCTAGGGAGAACCAGGCAGACCCAGACACTGTTACTCGTACGTATTCTTTCTTACCTCTTGTTACGCTTTGGTTTTACTTTTATTCGCATTGTTGTGCGTCCGTGTCTTCGGGTGTTTTCTTTGTGGTTTGGTCTCCGTTTCTCATTCTTTGAGTCGATGAGGGTCCTTTGGGGATGCTACTTGGACGGTACCAGTGGGTTAGTTATACCGATCATAGTAGTCTCTAGTAGACCTTCGATCGAGGGTCTCTTGTCTCATATTCGCGTTGTCTTTCGGGGAAACGTTATTTGGGCACACACCGAGGTCGACACTCATCACTGTTGAGGCCGAAAGAATCTCGGGGCGAGATTCCTTTCAACAGGGGGATGATGTGACGACCCGGAAAATTTTTCTTCTAATTCGTTTTTTCACTTCGACTTCGGGAAATTTTCGGGACGAAAATTCTTTCAACGGGGGGATGATGTGACACACGGCAATTTCCGGTAACTAACTTTTGAAAACTTAGTAAGTCTACCTTAGAGAGTCGCGCATACGTTACACATAACAAGGTCAGTCGAGTCGAGTAGCACACCATTGGGGTTTTAACATACGCAAGTCTCGAGTCCCGGGAATTGGTGAACGAGTGTGAACATGTTAACTTTCGTGTATTATGTGTTTATAATCATTATGTGACTTGTCGGTATGTGAAAACGTGATAACATATATTAAAACGGAGTTTAACGCGCCAAATGCACAACCTCAGAACCTGAGGGTGATTAGGATGACCTAATCGCCTTCATGAGGGCGATTAGCCTAATGTTATAGGCGTTTAGGCTTGGCTATGGCGATTGGGGGGCTAATCGCCTATAGTGAAGGCGATTAGCAGCCCTAATCGCCTGATAAAGCTGCATAATAGCCTATAAGGTACCTGACGACTAGAAACACCTATAAATAGAACCCTTAACCCCCCAAACACCCTTAGAACAACCCTAACTGATCCCAAGCCACCCACACACCTTGAAACACCTCTGGAACTCATTTTGCTATAAAAATCTCCATTTCCAAGCTTACACACCTTCCTTTAACAAAATCCAAGGTGTATTCTTCATCTCTAACCTTTGTAAAGTTGTTATTTTGGTTCCCCAAAGGTCCAGACCTTGTTTTGCTAAGTTTGTGTCTTTAAAACCCTTTTAAAAGAGTTCTAAACCATGTCTACACCATAATACTTGTTATATGTGAAGTTTACATGCATATGTTGGTCTTCTTGGTGTTTATAACATGATTGTTTCCGTGAAATGATTGTACTTCTGTTATGTAGAGGTTATTAGGATGATTATCTAAGAGTTTGAGCCATTGTTGTTGTGTTTTGATGAAAATGTGCATTTTGACCCATTTGAATGTTCTTAAAGATTTGGGATGATTATGGCATGATCATTGATGCAATGTTGTTAGAAATCACACTAGGAAGGTGTTAAATCAGAGGCTTGATGATTTGCAAACTTGTAGGAGTTGAAATCTGATTGTTTCCATTTAAGGAAAGATAAGGTTGGTTGGTGAAACCTAGTACTTTGCTATTTTTGGAAATAATTGCATAAAAGGTGTTAGATCAGTAACAAATTGGGGGTTTTTGCTTGGAATGGGTTGGTAAATGGTTTAGGTTTGATATTGGGTGTTGTTGCACGTTTCGGATCTGATTTGGAGGGTTAAACGCGCGAAAAACCGTATCAGCTGTGCTATAGGCGATTGGGGATCCTAATCGCCTATGCTATAGGCGATTGGGAGCCCAATCGCCTGAATAGAGGGCCTAATCGTGTATATATAGGCGATTGGGAGTGTAATTGCCTTCATTTCATGCAATTGTGATCCTAATTGCCTTCATTTCATGCAATTGTGATCCTAATTGCCTTCATTTCATGCAGAGAAAATTACACAGATTGTCCTTTAGTTTTACCTGAAATTGCATCCTTTGTCCTTTTTTTGAATTTTTAACTCCCTATGTCCTTTGTTTTGTACACTTGTTACACCGTTTGTCCTTTAGACCCAACCCCGTTAAAAAACTCAGTTAAGTTGGTCATGTGCCACTCATGTGAGGGGCAAACCTGTCTTTTCACCTAAAAACATGATAAAACTTTTTTTTTTAAAAAAAAAAAACCTTCAACAATCAAACAAACATCATCATCTTCATCTTTACCCCTTCAACAACTCAAACCCTAAACCACCATTAATTCATCACCAACATACCTATCTCCACCACCGCCGCCGTAACCACCACCACCTCCCCACCGTCGTTAGAAAAACCATTTGAGACTCACCATATTTATACCCAAACCCACCAACCCACCCTCACTTTATCTGCACACCTTAATACAAACACACACACTTATGCTGAATTAAGAGAGAGAGACATTGTGGGAGGAACTCGGTGGCCCTCTGCCACCGTCCCCGGCGGCACACCCGACACCAACCACCCCCACCTCTTAAACCATCACACAATCCCACTCTCTTCTTACCAATGACACCCGATTAACCTCATTAATCTAGAGAGAGATAGAAGGGAACCGGAGATGAAGAGAGAGAGAGAGAGAAGAAGAGACGGTGGCCCGTGGTGGTGGTTCGACGGCAACAGATCTGAAAGGGGGTTAGGGTTCTAATTAAGTAATAATGAACAGGGTTCCGATTAAGGATTATTGGTCGTGGTTTCTTGCCAGTCGACCATCTAGACACAGAGATAGAGGAGGCGACGATGATCGGTGACGGGGGACCGGCTGCAGTTAGGATGTGAGGGTGGAACCGGGTCTCGGTGATAGAGAATTAGGGGTGGAGATTCATGGTGGTGTTGGGACTGTTTGGATATGAATAGAGGTTTAATTGATGTTGTTGTTGTGGAGATACATTTGGTTTATTTTTAAGAACTATGAACCCTAATTTAATTCTGACATTACAGAATGATCAGGGGAGAAGACAATGAGGTGAAAAGACAAATTTGCCCCTCACGTGAGGGGCACATGGGTAACTTAACTGACTTTTTTAACGGGAGTTGGTCTAAAGGACAGAGGGTGTAACAAATGTATAAAATAAAGGACATAGGGAGTTAAAAATTCAAAAAAAGGACAAAGGATGCAATTTCAGGTAAAACTAAAGGACAATCTGTGTAATTCTCTCTTTCATGCAATTGTGATCCTAATCACTAGTTAAGCCCTGAATTGCATACCTTATGACCATAATCGCCTGAAATGCACATGGATAGCCCTAATCGCATATAATAAGGGGCGATTAGCCTCTGTAATTGCCTGTTGACCATCCCTAATCACATGTTGACTTTTCCTAATCGCATGCTAAGTACCTAATCGTGAGTAATGCTGTTATAAGTGTATTTTGACATTCCGAAACCCGATTTGACACCTAGGAACATGATAGGAACCCCGTGACATGCCTAGTAACATAGTAACACGTGTTTGGACTTGTTTGTGCGTTTTTTGACCTATGTGTTAGAATCGTTGAACTTTAACGCATGTTAAGTACTAAGTTGCATGGTTTGTGAATGTTTGTGTATGAGATGAACACGTGGAATGTCGGGTCACCAATGGGATGTCGAGTCTTGTCTTACGTAGTCTTGTTGTCGGTCAAACACACTTTTCGGACACATAATGGTCATGGACTGGACTTAGGGACTAATGAACCCGACGGGTTATTAGTCTAACTTGACACATATCTTATGATAGGTCGCCAATAGTTGGGGCTACCATATCTTACAGACGGTTTACTCATATCACACATACGGTTTACTCATAAACGGAATACGCAACCTAAGGTGAGTTCACGGCCATGTTTTCGGGGGAGAAACATGCTTAAAACTCTTTTATGACTTATGACTTATTTTCGTCTCAAAAACTCTTTTATGACTTATGGCTTATTAAACTCTTATGGCTCATGACTCTTTATCACGTTATACTATGGCTTACTTATTGTACTATACGGTTCATCAAAAAGTCCCTTAGAAACCACTAACATGGGTATATGGCGGGGAAATATGGATAGCGCTATTGGCGAGGTCGCACGAGGTCGCACTGGAGTCGTCTCGCGTCTAGGGTCTCAGTTGCATGTTTTGGAGTTGTTAACTTTTGAACTTATGTTTTAATTCTGCATGACTTTTGTAAACTTTAAATGCTTCCGCACTGTTGGATGTTGGTTTTAAACTTATGCATGGTTTTTGTTTACGTATGTTTTACATTTAGACGTCGTTTATTGTGACCGTTGACTTGGATCCTGGTATGTCACACGCCTCGCGGTAGAACTCCGCAGGTGGAAATTTGAGGGTGTGACAGATTGGTATCAGAGCCAATGGTTATGGTGAACTAGGACTGCATGTAGAGTCTAGACTATAGCCGAGTCTCACACACTAGACGGTCACATACATTTGAGTCGTGTCTTTTGGTAAACATACTAACCTTGTCGGGGTGTCGGTATCCTTACCACACAGTGTCACATTACCTATCTCATCCTTGGTTATTCCTAGCTTCACTTTATCTTCTTCTTCGGGTTTACGCTCGAGGGAACTTGTTTGTTGATCTTTTGAGTTGGTTATATCTCCCTAAGATGTGGGTGTCGGGTGACTTGAGGTTCGAGCTCGGGGCACGCCTTGAGGACCATGTAGAGCAATTTATCATTTCGGGTGCACACGAAATCATAAGTTGAAATGCACGGAAGACTTGGTGGATCTCGTGTTGGGATTTATGGTCACATTTGGACCCGATCTTAGACTTTTCGTATTCTCTTGGTTTAGCGTTGGTTTTGGATCTGAGTGTTTGTTTCTTGTTCTTCTCAGAAGATGTCAGGACGCACTTGTGGACGTATTGGGGGACGACGTGCAGGCCGCACTGGTGGTGGAAGAGGTGGTGGTAACATCACCTTGACGTATGATGAGCTCAATGAGATGATGCAGCAACAGTTGGGTGCTGCACTAGCTGCTTTTCAGGCTGCCCAGCAGACTTCCATGGGTGCTACTGCTCCTCCGGTTCAGGCAGGTGTTGCCTACAAGCGGTTTAAGGATTGTCAGCCTCTCAGCTTCCAGGGTACGGAGGGGGCTGTGGAGTTACTTCGGTGGTTAGAGAAGACTGAATCGGTGTTTGCTTTATGTGAGACTCCAGCGGTGGATTGGGTGAAGTTTACTTCGGGGACTTTTGTAGGACCCGCTCTGATGTGGTGGAACTGCGTCACACAGACTCTTGGTCTTGGGGAGGCCAACGCCATGCCTTGGGCGGATTTTGTGCGTAGGTTGAAGGACGAGTACTGCCCACGCGAGGAGATTAAGAGGTTGGAACAGGAATATGGGAATCTTAAGATGGTGGGTTCTGAGGTGGAGGAGTACACGATCAGGCACAACGAGTTAGCGGTGATGTGTCTAGGTTTGTCTACGCCAGAATACAGGAGGATAGAGCAGTATCTTGCTGGTTTGGTGCCAGAGATTGCGGGATTGGTGTCTGCTAGGGATCCTGCTACTATGTCAGAGGCTGTGCGGTCGGCTACTAGGATGACCAACTTGAAGATTTCTGAGGGTGTCTTGCCTCCTAGAGGCTCGTCTGTGAAGGCGCCGGCAGAGAACAAGAGAAAGTGGGAAAGTGTGGAGAAGAGTTCAGCGGGGGTTCAGCGACAACCGGCGGCGAAGAAGGCTGAAGCTTCAGGGTCAGCATCGGATCAGAAACAAGGGGGCTATGCTGAGAAGAGCCCTAAGTGTGGGCGTTGTGGTTTTCATCACTATGGTACTTGTGAGAGTTTTCGCTGTGAGCGTTGTCAGCGGACGGGGCATCTTGCCAAGGATTGTAGGGTCAACCTTTCTAGGGCGACTCAGACTGCTGCTACTACTACCCCTGCTCCACAGGGGAACCAGGGTTGCTTTCATTATGGTGAGGCGGGGCACTTCAAGCGAAGCTGTCCAAAGTTGAATCGAGGGGGCACAGGGAACGCAGGGAAGGATGGAGACAATGAAGGCGGTGGCCGGATTACTCGTGCTCATGCCTATGTGATTGGTGCTAGGGAGAACCAGGCAGACCCAGACACTGTTACTCGTACGTATTCTTTCTTACCTCTTGTTACGCTTTGGTTTTACTTTTATTCGCATTGTTGTGCGTCCGTGTCTTCGGGTGTTTTCTTTGTAGTTTGGTCTCCGTTTCTCATTCTTTGAGTCGATGAGGGTCCTTTGGGGATGCTACTTGGACGGTACCAGTGGGTTAGTTATACCGATCATAGTAGTCTCTAGTAGGCCTTCGATCGAGGGTCTCTTGTCTCATATTCGCGTTGTCTTTCGGGGAAACGTTATTTGGGCGCACACCGAGGTCGACACTCATCACTGTTGAGGCCGAAAGAATCTCGGGGCGAGATTCCTTTCAACAGGGGGATGATGTGACGACCCGAAAAATTTTTCTTCTTATTCGTTTTCTCTCTTCGACTTCGGGAAATTTTCGGGACGAAAATTCTTTCAACGGGGGAATGATGTTACACCCGGCTATTTCCGGTAACTAACTTTTGAAAACTTAGTAAGTCTACCTTAGCGGGTCGCGCATACGTTACACATAACAAGGTCAGTCGAGTCGAGTCGCACACCATTGGGGTTTTAACATACGCAAGTCTCGAGTCCCGGGAATTGGTGAACGAGTGTGAACATGTTAACTTTCGTGTATTATGTGTTTATAATCATTATGTGACTTGTCGGTATGTGAAAACGTGTTAACATATGTTAAAACGGAGTTTAACGCGCCAAATGCACAACCTCAGAACCTGAGGGCGATTAGAATGACCTAATCGCCTTCATGAGGGCGATTAGCCTAATGTTATAGGCGTTTAGGCTTGGCTATTGGCGATTGGGGGGCTAATCGCCTATAGTGAAGGCGATTAGCAGCCCTAATCGCCTGATAAAGCTGCATAATCGCCTATAAGGTACCTGACGACTAGAAACACCTATAAATAGAACCCTTAACCCCCCAAACACCCTTAGAACAACCCTAACTGATCCCAAGCCACCCACACACCTTGAAACACCTCTGAAACTCATTTTGCTATAAAAATCACCATTTCCAAGCTTACACACCTTCCTTTAACAAAATCCAAGGTGTGTTCTTCATCTCTAACCTTTGTAAAGTTGTTATTTTGGTTCCCCAAAGGTCCAGACCTTGTTTTGCTAAGTTTGTGTCTTTAAAACCCTTTTAAAAGAGTTCTAAACCAAGTCTACACCATAATACTTGTTATATGTGAAGTTTACATGCATATGTTGGTCTTCTTGGTGTTTATAACATGATTGTTTCCGTGAAATGATTGTACTTCTGTTATGTAGAGGTTATTAGGATGATTATCTAAGAGTTTGAGCCATTGTTGTTGTGTTTTGATGAAAATGTGCATTTTGACCCATTTGAATGTTCTTGAAGATTTGGGATGATTATGGCATGATCATTGATGCAATGTTGTTAGAAATCACACTAGGAAGGTGTTAAATCAGAGGCTTGATGATTTGCAAACTTGTAGGAGTTGAAATCTGATTGTTTCCATTTAAGGAAAGATAAGGTTGGTTGGTGAAACCTAGTACTTTGCTATTTTTGGAAATAATTGCATAAAAGGTGTTAGATCAGTAACAAATTGGGGGTTTTTGCTTGGAATGGGTTGGTAAATGGTTTAGGTTTGATATTGGGTGTTGTTGCACGTTTCGGATCTGATTTGGAGGGTTAAACGCGTGAAAAACCGTATCAGCTGTGCTATAGGCGATTGGGGACCCTAATCGCCTATGCTATAGGCGATTGGGAGCCCAATCGCCTGAATAGAGGGCCTAATCGTGTATATATAGGCGATTGGGAGTGTAATTGCCTTCATTTCATGCAATTGTGATCCTAATTGCCTTCATTTCATGCAATTGTGATCCTAATCACTAGTTAAGCCCTGAATTGCATACCTTATGACCATAATCGCCTGAAATGCACATGGATAGCCCTAATCGCATATAATAAGGGGCGATTAGCCTCTGTAATTGCCTGTTGACCATCCCTAATCACATGTTGACTTTTCCTAATCGCATGCTAAGTACCTAATCGCGAGTAATGCTGTTATAAGTGTATTTTGACATTCCGAAACCCGATTTGACACCTAGGAACATGATAGGAACCCCGTGACATGCCTAGTAACATAGTAACACGTGTTTGGCCTTGTTTGTGCGCTATTTGACCTATGTGTTAGAATCGTTGAACTTTAACGCATGTTAAGTACTAAGTTGCATGGTTTGTTAATGTTTGTGTATGAGATGAACACGTGGAGTGTCGGGTCACCAACGGGATGTCGAGTCTTGTCTTACGTAGTCTGGTTGTCGGTCAAACACACTTTTCGGACACATAATGGTCATGGACTGGACTTAGGGACTAATGAACCCGACGGGTTATTAGTCTAACTTGACACATATCTTATGATAGGTCGCCAATAGTTAGGGCTACCATATCTTACAGACGGTTTACTCATATCACACATACGGTTTACTCATAAACGGAATACGCAACCTAAGGTGAGTTCACGGCCCCACATTTTACGGTTTATGTTTTCGGTGGAGAAACATGCTTAAAACTCTTTTATGACTTATGACTTATTTTCGTCTCAAAAACTCTTTTATGACTTATGGCTTATTAAACTCTTATGGCTCATGACTCTTTATCACGTTATACTATGGCTTACTTATTGTACTATACGGTTCATCAAAAAGTCCCTTAGAAACCACTAACATGGGTATATGGCGGGGAAATATGGATAGCGCTATTGGGAACTGACAAACCCCACTCGACGGTAGGACCGGGCGGGTGCATATTGTCTCTAACAAAACAAGGTCTACCGGTGATGACGGTAGCCCATAGGAAACTAAGGGTCACTACACGGCTTAGTCAGCAATGGTTTCACCCGTATGAGTATCTTATTCTGCGCCTAGCTAGCGTTTTCACAAGCATAGTAGTAACTGTGATGGTAACGGTTTTCGAATGATCACTTTAAATGTTTAAATAAAACTTGTGAACTCACCAGCATTATATGTTGACTCTTTTAGCATGTTTTCTCAGGTCGCTAAGGTAGCAGCTGTCAGATAGGCGCACGAGATCGCACTGGAGTCGTCTCGCGTCTAGGGTCTCAGTTGCATGTTTTGGAGTTGTTAACTTTTGAACTTATGTTTTAATTCTGCATGACTTTTGTAAACTTTAAATGCTTCCGCACTGTTGGATGTTGGTTTTAAACTTATGCATGGTTTTTGTTTACGTATGTTTTACATTTAGACGTCGTTTATTGTGACCGTTGACTTGGATCCTGGTATGTCACATGCCTCGCGGTAGAACTCCGCAGGTGGAAATTTGAGGGTGTGACAACAAATTGTAATCAATCTGCTTCACATAGGAAATTCTTTCGAAACTCACTATCCCGTTACTCACACTTCCCTCCATTGTGATGTAACCTCCTTTGTTTCCAGCAAATGCAACATACCTTCCATTAATATTCTTTACGTCGAACAATAGTGCTAAATCACCTGTCATGTGGCCTGAAGCTCCACTGTCAACAATCCAAAGACTGCTAACAGGGCCAGCTGAAGCCCCCTGCACACATCAAGTAAACCAATTAGTTCTTTCGGGGGACCCAAGCCTGTGTGGTCTTGGGTCTTTGAGAATTTTCGACAACTGAGCCACTGAACTTTACACTTCTGTGCCAAATCCGTCCAATTCACAAACCCAGTTAAAAAATTCTGTTAACTCGAGGGTATTATAGTCATTTCATCTATTAAATTTCCCACCCCTATTATTATATTTAAAACCCTTTCATCCCTCTTAAAAACCCTCATTTATCTGCAACCCTAATCTGATTATAATCCACAACGATAATCACAAAACCACCAGAGTTCATCTTCTTCCTAATCAGAATAATGAGCGACGACGATTGGTATGTTCGAGAGCATGATTGGGTTGTTCGAGAACTAAATTCATGCTTTGATCCAGCTGCTGAATATGGTTTGTTCAACGACTTCAATTCTTTCAGAAAATGTGTCTTCTTAAATTGATATTATGTTTTAATTTTATGTTTTGTATATCATTTCAGATCAATATCCTTTTTGCTTTACTTTGCAATTTCATCATGGTGGTAAGTTTTCTGAATTTCCAGAAATCAAATATGAGGATGGTAAGATCACATACATTGATAAGGTTAATACAGACCTTTTTACTGTGATTACGTTGAATGATATGCTGATAGAGCTAGGTTATTCAGAAGATGATATAGTAACATACCATTTTAAAGTACCTGGAGAAGAAGACCTGGATTTGGGCTTAAGACCATTAGGAAATGATCAAGATGTTAATCGTATGCTAGGTTATGCTGAAAAAACTAAAGTATTGGAGGTATATGTTGAGCACATAAGAACTCATTCTAATGAAAGTGATGACTTAGATACAGGGGAGGTTACACAAGAGGCTAGATTTGTTGAGGGCTTTAATGTGACTGAGGGCAGTGAGAATGAGGGCATTGAGAATGAGGGTAGTGAGAATGAGGGTAGTGAGGAATCTTATGAGAGTATGGAGAGCAGTGAGAATGAGGGCAGTAAACATGATAGTGAAGATGATGATCCAGATTACATGGTTGATGAAGATAATACTGTGGAAGATTACAAAGTAGATGACATGGAAGAGTTTAGAGCAATGATTGATTTTGAAGGTAAGGAACATGGTGAAGAGAATGAAAGGGATTATGAAGATGCTCCTGAAAATGAAGTTGATGGTGATGACTTTGATAGTCTATCTGACTCTGATGATACTCCAATGGCAGGAGTTATTAGGCAAATTACAAAGCAGAAAAAAAAGGCCCAATTATCTATGGATGACCCATTTTATGTGACCCAAACATTTTCTAATAGAGAGTGCATAACTGATCTGGCCAAATCTCATGCTGTACACACAAGGAGACAATTGTTTATTTCAAAAAATGACAAGTTTAGATTTCGGATAGTGTGTATGGGTGGGAATCTTTCAATAGGTAGTTGTGATATTAAAGGAGGTGAGACAACATCAATTGCAGAGACAATTTCAAAGGCAAAGACTTTATCAAAAGCAAAAGGGGAATCACATGGTGGGACCAGCAAGGGTAAGGGTAAATCAGTAAAACCACCACCCAAAATACCTAAACCAAAAAATAAGTATCCTAAACCCCTATGCCCCTGGTCAGTGCATGTTTCTAACATTGGTAAAAGGGGAGTTTGGAGAGTTAAAACCTACAATAAGGAACATACATGTTTGCAAACAAGAGTGGTTAATTTGTGCACTGTCAGTTGGTTGGCTAAGCAGATTGAACCTACTCTTAGAACCAACCCAGTTTGGACTGTTCAAGCTCTTCAAGAGGAACTGCAAAAGAGATTTCAGGTACAAATAACAACTCATCAAGTGTATAGGGCTAAGGTGATGGCAACTGCAAAAATTCAAGGAGACTATGAAGCTCAATATCAGAAACTAAGGGACTATGGTGAGGAGCTTCTTAGATCTGATCCAGGAACCACAGTCAAGCTAGATGTTGAACCTTTGTGTAATCCAAACAGTCCAACAAGGCAACTTAGAAGGATATATATATATATATATATATATATATGCCTAGGGGCATTGAAAGGGGGTGGAAGGCAGGTATGAGAGATCTGTTGGGGCTAGATGGTTGCTTTCTTAACGGGCCCTTTCCTGGTATAATTTTGACAGCAGTTGGAGTTGATGGGAACAGTGGAATCTACCCTGTTGCATATGCTTTAGTTGAAAGTGAAACCACTGCCAGCTGGACTTGGTTCTTAGAGTTAATAGGGGATGACTTGGATTTGACCAGAACAGCACCTTCACCTTTATAAGTGATAGGCAAAAGGTACATGTTCTTGTTGACTTGTTTGTTTGTTTTAACATACTGATTTTACTTTTGGTTAAGTTCATTAATTAGTTAAATGTTCATGTTTAGGGAATAATACCTGCAATATCCAAGGTTTTTCCTTATGCTGATCATAGGTATTGCTTGAAACATATACATGACAACATGCAATCAAAGTGGAGAGGTGATGTCTACAAGAAGTTACTATGGACATGTGCTGCTGCAACAACAATACCAGCATTTGAAACTGCAATGCAAAAAGTTAGAGATGCTGACAAAGATTTGCATGAATACTTAAAAAAGATTGAACCTAAACATTGGTCAAGATCCTATTTCACAGGTATAAATCCAATACAGGTACTTGATTGCATATTTACACTCTAAAGAATCTAATTACATATATATGATATGTATCTCAGGTAGACCAAAGTGTGATTTGTGTTGAACAATCATTGTGAAGTATTCAACAAACAACTAGTGCAAGGTAGGGACAAACCCATAATCACCTGCCTAGAATTCATTAGAGAGTACATGATGAAAAGGATAGTCCTTGTTCACAGAGTGATTGCAAGGTGTAATGGGCCACTAACTCCCAATGCAACAACCAAATTTGATGAAATCAAGAAAGATGCAGCATCATGCACTGTCATTTGGTGTGGGCCATCTAAGTATCAGGTGTCTGGTCCTTATATCACTAAACAAAGGGTTGTCAACATTGACCAGAGAACATGTTCTTGCAGAAGATGGGACCTCACGGGCATGCCATGTAGGCATGCAGTGGCATGCATATGGAACATGAGGTTGAATGGGATAGGTGATGGTATTCCAGAGAAGTATGTGGATAAAGCTTAATGGTTGGAGACTTGGAAGGTGTATGTGAATACCATAGAACCTATCAATGGCATGGACATGTGGCCAAAATCTAGGTGCCCAAGTACCTTAGTCTCTCCAAAATACCACAAACAAGCTGGGAGACCAAAGAAAAAGAGGAAGAAGTCTGCTGCAGAGCTTCAAGAGTTGAGACAAACTGTTGAAACATGTTCAAAGATGCCAAGGAAGGCAAATTCATTGAGTTGCACCAAATGCAAAGGTAAGGGACACAATAAGAGGACCTGTTCATCTACTGGACCACCAACAAGTGTTGCTGGAAGTTCAAGTGCTGCTGGAAGTTCAGGTGTTGCTGCTGCTGGAAGTTCAGGTGCTGCTGCTGCTGGAACTTAGTTGTCTGCTGCTTTTCTTAGTTGTCTGTTGATGTGAACTTATTTTGGTTGTTTTGTTAAACTTTGTTATGTAGTATGAATTTGCTAGTTGTCTGTGATTTGGTTACATTATGTATGCCCAAACTATGGTTATTTTGTTTTGTTAACTTTGGTATGTATTAAAATTATGGGTTTCTATTAAATGATGGTTACATTTGTGCATTTGTGCATGTTGACCCATTTGTCCACTTTGTCCAAGTTGTTAAGTTTGTGCATGTTGACCCATTTGACCCATTTGTGCATGTTGACCCATTTGTTCCATTAAACTGCTTGCAGTTTCAATAACTCCATTTCATTCCATCATCCAAAAGATTACATACTGATTACTAATACATATTCAAAATTACTAAACATATTCAAGATTATTACTAAACATACATTCCATCTTACAACATCTTCAACATTCCTACACATAATACATTATGAAAATGACCAAACAAACTAGCAACATAATTCTCAGCCTCTTGTTCTGTTTTTTCAAACTCCTTACAACAATTTCCAGATTGCTAATCCTTTCAGTCAACATTCTTGAATTTTCTTCATGCTGTCTACCTGAAATCATTAGGTCTCGGATAACAACATCAGCATTCCTGGAAACTGAATCCTCAGCCCAACATACAAACCCACAACTCCGTCCCTGTTATAATAAAGTCACCCAATTTAGTCCTAATTTAATTACGGTTTGATTTGGGGATATAATAGAGGGAAAATTCATAACCATACCTGTCTACTGCAACAATGAAATCGTCTTCCTGGGTTCATTGAAGTGTATGATCTCCGAATTATTGTTGGGGAACCACAATCACATCGAACCATCGTTTTAGGGTTTTTGGATTTAAAGTATAATTCGTTTTTTTGTTTTAGGGTTGCAGATAAATGAGGGTTTTTAAGAGGGATGAAAGGATTTTAAATATAATAATAGGGGTGGGAAATTTAATAGATGAAATGACTATAATACCCTCGAGTTAACAGAATTTTTTAACTGGGTTTGTGAATTGGACGGATTTGGCACAGAAGTGTAAAGTTCAGTGGCTCAGTTGTCGAAAATTCTCAAAATGGATGGATGTGGCAATATTGGTCAAACCCCAGGGACGGATTTGACTATTCACTCTAGTTATCTATACTATATTATAATGCATGAGCCAGGGACTTCTTAAAACTTAAGTAATACAAATATAATTGCTTAAAGTACAACACTTAATGCACATAATAAAAAAAATTTAAGGGCAAATATGTCTTTTTGAGAGAGGGGTATTTTAAGATACCCAAAAGTTAAGAACTAATTTTTTATTAATAACCCTAAAATGAGGGTAAAGTTGTCATTCATACATTATTTACACTTTATTACCCTATCTTATTTACACTTTAAATCCTCATTTCCAACTTAATTCCTGATTTTTAGTATGAGGAGTTAAGAAGTTTCAATCTCTTATCACATTGACACATTCTCACTTCTTATCCACCTCCAGCTGATTTCTCTCTCTCTCTCTGGCGATTCAAGAAGATACATCTGCATCTCCATCTTCATCCAAGGCGGGCATTTCAAAATTCAAACTTCTATTGACGTGCTTGCATCCTCCACCTCCAACATCTCCACCGATTTACGATCTAGATAGTTGGTTATCATAAATACAGGTAAACTTTGTAGTAAACACAAATCAGTACAATCACCTGTATTATTACAAAATCCAGAGGCATAAAGCTTTGATGTTGTTGCAAGCGGAGGAAAACAGATACATGTAGGTTTAATTTTTATTTTCGCTCAAAACTTTCTTATATCTACTGCCAATTTTTGACGTGTTTGATTGTTTTGTTGTAGTGACTCGTGAGCCAGTGAACGAGAATGGGTAACCTGTCTTTTTCTATTGGGGACAATGTTGAAATGATGTTAATACTGTTGTTGTGACCAGCTGATATAGGTAATTTTCCAATAGTATGTGTTTTTTTTTCAATTGACAATTGTAACAAGCATTTGGAAGTTTGTACCAAATATTTATCTTTGTTTTCTTCTCAATAGCCCCATTGTTAATTTTGCTTTTATTTTATTCGTGTCTTTTTCCAGAACAATGATTCCCGCTTTGAGCATCATAATCGTGTTCGTTATACAAGAGACCAATGGTTACAGCTTGGGGAGTTAATGCTGCCAATTATATATGGCACATTCAAGCTCTCTTTTATGTTCTGATTGTCTAAATAATGTTTTAACTTGATTTTGTTAATGCCCATATGTTATTATGATATCTGCTCCAATTACCGAAAGATGGAGGTAAAAGTTTTTAATCGTTATGCAGCTAAAGTAGTTAAAAATCATGTTGAGTTAAATGTTCTTGTTATAGGTGAAAACCATGGCACAAGCTCAAGATTGTCTACTTTCAATTGGCATTACATCAGCAAGTGTTGCACACTGGTTCAGTATAATAAGGTAGCGACAAGATTAACCTTCAGTAAGTTTGACTGAATTTGACCTGTAGGAAGATGCATTTGTACACATGTATCCTTAATATCAATTGCTTTGGTTGTTGCGCGCGTTGTTCCAGTTCAATGTAAGAAACAAAGAGTTGTAAATATATTCAACCGGTTGATCGTGTTGTACCGGGATTAAAGGTGTGTTTGGTCTTGGTGTATTAAGCTTCACAAACCTTTTGTACTAGAATGTCATATTTCACATCTGACTTTAGATAATTTAAATATTACAATAAGAAGTTACCTTATTTATTAACATTTTATAAATAGTCATTTTGTTAACTTATGCTTGCGAAATCGGCCCTATTTTGCAGATTTAGCTGATGCGTTAATTCCGGCATACAAGAGCACCGACCCTGTTTTGCCAGGTAGTCGTCTTGTTTATATGCTGCACCTGAAAAGAAATTTCTAAAGATTAAACCTAGAAAATAACACAGTTAACTATACGCGTTTTGTTACGAGGTTGTAGAATGGGTTGGTAGAAAACAGTTATGTCTTAATACGGGGCGGGTTGGTAGAAAACGACCATATTTTAATACTGGGCAAGTTGGGTTAGGTTGACCCGTAAACACTGTATTGTCTACTTTTTCAAATTTCAATTACAATAATAAATTGAATCCTTTAGACAAAACATTTTTGGAGCACTAAAATAGACTTTGGGCGACATCACTTCACTTCTATTTTGACCCATTTCGATCAAACATGGTTTTGAAAGACCCATTTACATGTATCCAGGTCAAACCTTTGACCTTTTATGTAAAAGTTTTGTTGCACCCGCATTGTATTTTATAATTTGATGATGGAATATTATGTGTGGTATACAGGAGCTTTGTAGTGCTTGAGAAATACCGATTGTAGAGTGTAACTAAGATAAGGCGAGAAGTTAGCTGTGTGGAAAGGCTGCTTCTTTTACATTAAGAACGACGAACGAAATTGAGAGATAACTGGTTGATGGTGCAGATGTATACAAGTCGGTTTGCCGATATCACTATGCAAGTGATCAAGTGGTTGAAGAGGCTGCATTAACTGTTTTTCAAACACGCATGGCTCAATGTGGTTTGTTGTATTAAGTTTTCGCATTCTTTTTTTCTTTAAGCATTAAAGTTATAGGTTTTGGTTGGAACATTAGAACCAAGATCCAGCCAACCCTTTGTGGGATACCTTACATTATTATGTAATTAATGAGGTTTTATTTTATATATGATATTAGTTCACAATTTTAGGTGTATGATTCTTTGTTTTCTTGTCGGACATGAAGCATAGTCTATCACAGTTCCGGCCAGATTGAAAAGTAGACATCAAAATTTGTTTTGGCCTGGGCTTGTTATAACACTTATACAAATATCATTTACTATATAGTAGATGAAATAAAATGAGGCCATGTGACATGACATATTGTCATACTGATAAGTTAGCTTGCAAGACTAAAGTTAGCTTGCATGACAACTTTCAAACGCAGCAGGAAACAACCTTATGGTGTGTTTGTCAGATTCATTACCTTTACCTATGATGACAATATACCTCACTTAGAATCCTTTTCATCCAACTGTTTGGTTGTTTTGGTTATAAGAGTTCGTGCTGTAGTTCTCATATTTTTTTTAACGGCCAACGAATCAATTTCCAAGCACTATCGAGCACCCTTTTGGCGAATCAGGTACTCGAGAGTACCCGGGCCACCAATTGCCACCAATTCCCGGGAAACCCCGACCATGTGTAATATTTTAGTTCTACGTGCCTTGTTTTTAATATTTTAGTTGTAGGTATAGTTGCCTTTACGTTTTTGTTTAAATTTTGTTAAAATCGGTCTACATGCCGTAGAGGATTGATAAACTAATAGAATACGAGTACCGAGTTGTATAATGTCACCGCTGCATCGCGCTGGTTTCCTACTAGTTATTATATTAGGTGATATATAGCGTTTGGAGCGAAACGTAAAAAATAATCAAAGATGATCGAAGCAAGGTGACTATACCTTCCATTTGCCCCAAACAACTTCTATTTCTAGGGTAGGGTTTATGATTCCCACAAAAATCAAAATCGATTCCGTATTTAATTCTGCCTCTAAAAAGCTCCAATAAATCAATCACCAAGTTAAAGAAAGGTATGGCCATAATCGGAGACGCCTTACGGCAAGCACCTAGTTATTATTATACTAGATTATACCCGGTAGCGAACCGCCACCCATTATGCATGACATAACAGCGACGTCCGCGGCACCTAGTTATTATTATACTAGATTATACCCCGGGAACATCCCGGGGTTGAAAAATCTAATATGACATATTAATTTTACATATGAAATAGAATGATGCGTTTTACAGTTACATGTATGAAAGCTTCGGGTAACAACTAACCTAAAACAATTAAAAATATATCTCCAATGTTAACGCCTAACTTTAAACAATGTATAACTCTAACATTAATATGTAACCTAAAACAATATATAACTCCAATGCTAACACATGTTGAAAATAGAATTCATATTTACTTATTTGAACATAATTTATGACTTGCCTATACATGATTAATGATTTACCTGAACACTTTGTGTTTTTTTTTTCTTTTTTGAACAAAACCCAACAAAAAATAGTCGTTTTTTTCTCTGTTTTTTTATATAGCACTATGGTATTCGTTGGAAAGATAATAAAACACTCGTTAATTTGGTGTACTTTTTTTTAAAAAAAAAATTCGTATATAAAAGATATTAAAGTTTAAAAATTATGGGAGGAAACATCAGAGAGAAAAATCTAATTTTGTTTTTAAATTATTTTTTTGCTAAAATATCTCAATGCCACATGGGATGACACATGACACACTTAAGGAGGAGAATACCTCTTTGAATGACATGTCATTAAAATGGCTTTGGTTTAAAAATGGCTTTGGTTTATTATATGTATAGATAGATTAGTTGATATATAGCGTTTGGAGCGAAACGTAAAAAATAATCAAAGATGATCGAAGCAAGGTGACTATACCTTCCATTTGCCCCAAACAAGTTCTATTTCTAGGGTAGGGTTTATGATTCCCACAAAAATCAAAATCAAAATCGATTCCGTATTTAATTCTGTCTCTAAAAAGCTCCAATAAATCAAATCAATCAGCAAGTTAAAGAAAGGTATGGCCATAATCGGAGACGCCTTACGGCAAGCATTCATGCAGAAACAGGAATACGAGAGTCTTCGTGAGGAGGATAAAGCTTGGACTAAACTCCAACGACCCTTGTTCACCTCCCTTTTCTCTTTCATTACGCTCTCCATCTTCCTTTCTACTCTTATTAGTTTCAAGATTATGTTTCCCACTCATCCTGGAAGCCGCCCCTTTTGCAATGATCTCAGGATGCAGCCTCTTCCCATTAATATCATCGACGACGACCGTGCCTTTGTTCTTACGGATCAGGAGACTGTTGATTATTATTGGATGGTTGTCTTTCTTCCCTCTGCTATTCTTTTTCTCTTGTCTTCTCTTTATCTTGTTGCAGGTCGGTACTCTTCCTTTTCTCTCTCTCTCTTAACATTTATTTATTTATTATGCATACAATACAATTAGGTAATCATTTTCAATGAATGTTAGACCTGGGTTATGTGTGAGTGTTGTTAAATAGGGTGAATGAACTGGGACAACGGACAACATATAATATATGCAAAGACAAAAAGTATGACACTAACACAAGATTGACTAGTTTATAGTTATGACATTAACATAAGATTCTTATATGAACTCATGGTTTGTTCTTGTAGACAAGAGTCTCTGGTATAGATGATTAGCCTTTTTTTCTCATCAAGGGTTTACCTATTTACTTGCCAAGTATCTCTTTACAGAACTGATGTCCCTTATGATTTCTTAGTAGGTATCACCCCTGGAGTTCCGATCTTTGCATTATGTTATATTGGTATTGTGGGCTGTTCTTTTACTGAAAATGTGTCATCACAAAGTTTGTTTGTTGAAGCTGCATTTGTGCTGACTTCGATGTCATCACTTATATAAATATTGAGCACATACAAACTAGCAAAGTGGTTCTGTATATTAGCAAGCACAGAGATTATAAGAAATTCTGTTTCTGAGCCCTGTAAACAATCTGAAAACTAAAGTGCTCAGTACTCACAAAAGAAAACTGAGATATGAGTAGCAATGTGTGATAGATAGAAATGACAAGGGAACAAAGCGGCAATATTCGTACAGAGAAGTGATCATTTGGCTCTTTTTTCTGTAATTTGCAAAAAAAAAAAAAAAAAAAAAAAAATCGAGTTTGTTGAACTTTCAATTGTGAGGCAATAGGTAGACTTGCACATTTTGTAGCGGAGCAAACATGCATAGCCCGTTTACCATTTTATAATTTATATACCTGAGGTGGCATTGTAATTTGTAAGTATGCTATAGTTAGGTATCACAAGAAAGAAAACACAGTTTGGGAATATGATTTCTGCATTATGTAATAGCTAAATTCTGCTTTTTCCTTTTTGAAATGCACAATTAGCCAATTAGGGCAGCTTTTGTGGAGTGTAATAAAGATGGGAACCTGATATATTAATATATTATCTTGGAAGTAAAAATTCAATATGTGACTAATTATAGATAAAGGTGGACAGTTTATTGTGAAGTTGCTATCTAGATTAGTAGATTGAAGAATTAATTAAACAGTGCTCGAAAATTGAAGCCTCACTGTAGCTTAGATAAAATTGTTAAAACTGGATCTCCGATGTTATAGTAGTTTCTGGTAAGTCTGGATAGTGGCCATTCTATCATCTGGAGTGCAAGTTGGATTCACTAGAGTCATGATTCATTATGGGGTGGTGGCATTATGTGTTATAGCCATGTCATTTATGCAGTTCAGCATTGTGTTCAACTAGTAAAAATTATATGCAGGAATTACTGTATCTTATACTGCTCCGACGAGACATGGATGCCTGAAGGTGGTTGAGAATAACTACTGTGCTTCTAAGAGAGGTATCTTTCTGGATCTGTTCTGACTTGATTTCTGCTGATACTGCTAGAATGTTCTTTTGAATTTGTTGCATGGGTTTCATAAAACATGGTGTGGGTGGCTGGGTATTGAAATTAAGTGAGCCTATCTTTATCTATTTCCTAAGCCTATCTTTATAATGTGACGGCATTGGGATCTATTTCAACATATTGATTGGATCTCTCCAAGGTGAAGGCAGTTCTATTTGTGGATTATGAACTATAATTAATTTTAGATAACATATTAAACAACTAGTACACGCAATTTAATAATATAACAAACATGAACTACCTACCCTGTTTATGAAGTTTTTTTTACATCCAAAGAAGCTCATAAAACAAAATATTACTTTTGTCTAGTCGCACCACCAAACAAGCACCATTTAGGGAGTTCCTACTTGTATTCATTACCAAATACTTACCGCTCCAACTCTCTCTTTGTAATTCCTCTCAACCATAGCTTGCTCCTCAGTTCAGCACCGTTTTGAACTAAAATTGTAATTGCAATAATGTCATTTTGTAATTATAGTAATGCCTTGTTTGGTTGTAATTTATAAAATGGAACCAGTGTTTGTGAGTCATCACAAGTCTCAACCTAACGTGTATAAATAATGGCATGTTTCAACCATCTTGCCACCTTGGATATTTTTTGTACCCTCATCTTTTGTTGTCCTCTCCACGTGTTGTATGATTGTTTCTCTATATGGATATAGTTTGTCAATTGTTAAGATAGATTCCTCCACATGAGAATACATCATTAAATGCAAGACATCAAAATTTGTTAATGTGATGGTGTGAATGCAGGCGGAGTTCGTTGTCTATCGATTCTAAACTTGGTGTTTGGCATCATATTTGCTGTTCTGGCACTGTTTCTTGGTTCTACTCTGCTGACACTAGGAAGTAAGTGCTCCATACCCTTGTTTTGGTGCTATGAGATTGCGTCATGGGGCCTAGTCATTTTGTATGGTGGGACCGCCTTCCACCTCCGAAGAAAAGCCGGTCTTGATGAAACAAGCCGTAATTTGGGGCTGGAAATGTTGGAAGCAGAATTTACACCGGATGTGGAGAGACGAGTAAACGAGGGGTTTAGATCTTGGATGGGGTCATCATATTTCTCATCTGATGATGACGACGATGAGGAAGATACACGAACTCTGTCCCGTACTAGTACTAATTCAAGTAGGCAAAGGGCGTGAAACACTTTTTCTTGCAAATCTCCGCGTATACTAGAAAGAAACACGAATGCAAAACTAGAGGAGGAAGAAGGGCATTCGCGGAGGCCAACACGTACTTCTTCATTGTAGGTAAAGTGATAGTGAGTTGACTTGTACAAAACTTCTGATTTTGATGATTTTAGATGTATAATGCCTTCTTTCTCAAGTTCGGTGTTGCTCTCTTTGCTAATATTTATATAAATAAAAGGCTCGTTTAAACCCGCGTCTAGTGAAGCTTGTGTTCGAGCCCTTTTGTAAGTAAGCTTTAATTTGGAAATTAGACACGAGCTTGTTTAACTCAGTTTGAGCTGATCCGAGTAACTTACAAGTCGCTCAGCTTGCTTACATAAAACAAAGTGCTTATTTGATTGATTACATTTTTTTGAACAGAAAAAACGAAACGTTTATTACCAGGTACACAATAGCAAGGTGCTATGCAAAGCCAATGATACAGCAGGTTGGACTGCAAAACATTACAATTTACAAAACAACTACTACAGCAAAATAGAGCTACCAGTCATTGAATATCAACTCTAGTCCCTCCGTTGCATCTCGCTTAACTTGGATCTCTTTCTGATTAAGTCGAATGATTTCTCTTTAATTCCTGTTTAACCATAAACAACAAAGCGTTTGTAAACACACCGTGTGTACTACCTTCTTTTCGTGGGCATATCTAAACTGTTGACACTCTGCAGCAGGTCCCCCACCGACTCATGCAGGCAGGCTGTCTGATGGGAGATGGAGCCAAGAAAAAACCTGTGACCAAATGATGCTTGCAACTGGACACTGTCCCAAAACGTGGTCAACAGTTTCTTCTCCTAACGTCCTAAGTTGCACAACTTGCAGGTTGTAGATGTGAGATGGATATGCCTCTTTTCCAATACGTCCACCGTCGGTTTATTTTTCCATGGCTCTCCACACGAATAGATTGATTTTAGGAGTTGCATTTTTTTTTTCCAATAAACCCATTAGCAGGAACATTTATATCCACTTGTTCAGCAAGGACCGATATTTGAGATATAGGTTATCGCGGTGAGATATCCGTAGTTTTTATATCATGAAAAATCCATATCCATATATATAACAATATAACACTAATAATTCAATATAATCTCCTATCATTTGCAAATTAATCTCTTGAAACTTCCAAAACTATAACAATTGTAGTATGTGAGAACTTATTAAAACTTAAAACACCAATATTTAACACAGTCACTAACAATTAAGACTTAAAACACCAATAACAACAATAAGAATTAATAAGAATTAAGACAAATGGAAGAACTAAGAGGAAATATACTGATATTAGGAATATCGGTGATATATCAGTTAAAAATCAGTCAAATATCGGTCAATATAGCCGATAATATTAGTACTATATTTTGATCGATATTTTGTACTGATATATCGGCGAAGTTAACTACTTAGCTCTTAACTACTCCAACTGAAAAGCCCATATCTTCATCATCCTTCCAATGCCATTGTCGTTGTCGCTGCTGTCATCGATATTTGATTGATTACAGTTTAGTTTTGTCTGTATAAAAATTCTCAAGCGTATAGGTATAGTTGTGTCGGTTTTATGTTTGACTCATTTTAGCTTTCTACATTACCCAAACGTGCCATTGTATCTAGAGGTGTACAAAACGGGTTTTTTTTAAAACCGAAACCGGTTTTTTTAGAAACCGGTTTTTTTTAAGGTGTTGAAACCGGTTTTTTTGAAAACCGAACCGGTTTTTAGTGATTAAAACCCAAACCGGTGAAACCGGTTAGGGTCGGTTTTTTAACCGGTTTATCTTAAAAAACCGGTTTTTTATTTAAAAAATCGGTTTTTTTTTTAAAAAAAATCGGTTTTAAAACCGGTTCTTCCTTGGTGCTGAAAAACTGAAAAAAAAAACCGGTTTTTTTTAAATAGGTTTTTTTTAACCGGTTGTTAAAAAACCGGTTTTTTTTAAACCGGTTTCGGTTAGGGTTTAGGTTTTTTTTTAAAAACCGGTTTTTTTGTACACCTCTAATTGTATCCTACCAAAAATGGATAGTCAGAGCAAGGGTGTTATTGTTTGATGAGCGCAACATACATGTTTGAATGAAGAAAATATTAAATAGTTGGTATTAATATTTTCTTCATTCAAACATGTATGTTGCGCTCATCAAACAATAACACCCTTGCATAGTATATATTAAATAGTTGGTATTAATATTTTCTTCATTCACATTTGGTAGAAAAGATTTTAGGCTAGAAAAAAGCAGTGTTTCTCAATTCTTTGTTTCATTACATAGTATATATAGATATAGATATAATCATATAAATATAAATATTGAGAATTAGTTTAGAGGATTTAAGTATCTTGTACGAACTAAAAAAAACTTATTATTTAAAGCTCAACATTCAATAAAAACTTCAACTTAAGGCTAAATTAACGATTATCAATTATGGCTAAATAATGCGAATCAAGGAAGTGTAACAAACAAAAATACCTTGAGTGGTGCAAAGGTGATCAACGATAATGTGGTGGTCGATTGTCGACCCTCTTGGCTGGATGTGTACGTTTTAAAGCTGAGAGTCCATTTGGAAGTGGCCTCTCTGTCCTTAGGGATAAGGGCAAGACTTGTCTATATCTCCCCCTCCTCAGACCCTACAAACAGCTTTGATGTTTATGTGATTTATTGAATGTGGTGGTTATTTTTAGGGAAAATGGCCAAAATAGCCCGTTAACCGAGTGTTTTGCAAAAATAAACCTCTGACCCCTCTTTGGAGAGACGGGACACGGCTCCCAAAGAGCCTGAACCGTCTCCAAAGAGGCTTCCCATTTCAGCCAACAGAGGACCGCCACATGTCGTTGTTGATCCCGAGACAGACCTTTCTCTCTCCTGAACCCCCTTTCTCTCTACTGAACCCCCTTTCTCTCTCCTGAACCCCCTTTCTCTCTCCGGTTGCCACTCACCATTAACGAGATTCACTAAACAATCACCAATCCTTACCCTCTTCTGTGAGCCTTTATCAACCACCATTATCATCAGGTCTCAACACCCATTCCATCACCGAACCCAGTACTCGACTACCACCACAGTGAACCACAATTAACCACCATCGATCATCATCTTCCACCGATTAATAGAAAATAGGTGTGGGTTTGGGGGGTTTTTGTGTTACCTCAGTTTAATAATAATCTGGTGAAGAAGACGCCGCCGCCGCTGTCGTGTCTCTGCCCTGCTCCGTCGTTGAGCAGTGGTGGTTGACCGGACGGTGGCTCCTCCTCATTCCGTCTCTTCCGGCTCCCTCTCTCTCCTCTGTTCTCTCTCCCGATCTGCGTTTCTCTCTCTCAATAATAGTCAGGAGGAGTTGTAGAGGTGAGGAGGTGGTTTGTGGGGAGCGGCCGCCGGAGCTCCGCCGCTGGCGGTGGCCGGAGGTCCTCCACCTTCCTGCTCTCTCTCTCTCTCTTACTTCATACAGTTGCAATCGGAGAGAGAAAGGGGGTTTAGGAGAGAGAAAGGGGGTTCAGGAGAGAGAAAGGGGTTTAGGAGAGAGAAAGGGGGTTCAGGAGAGAGAAAGGTCTGTCTCGGGATCAACAACGACACGTGGCGGTCCTCTGTTGGCTGAAATAGGAAGCCTCTTTGGAGACGGTTCAGGATCTTTGGGAGCCGTGTCCCGTCTCTCCAAAGAGGGGTTAGAGGTTTATTTTTGCAAAACACCCGATCAGCGGGCTATTTTGGCCATTTTCCCTTATTTTTATGGTGTCCAAATATATATACACACACCCTATAGTGACATACGTAATGTTGGTTCCGGGTTGGGTTGCTTAGTCTAAACCTGAAATTGGGCACTAGGGTAGGGCCTTTTAGACCCAACCAACTAGGGCATTTGTAAAGCCCAAAACTCCCAAACAAACTCTCCCCTCCCGTGTGCAAAACGCAGTCAGTCAGTGGGAACCCTAATCAATCAATCAATCAATCTGTAATGGCGGCCGGTGGTTACGATTACGAAGAGGGAGTACAATCCTCCTCCATGGAGGGGTACGACCCTTCCTACGTCCCAGACCCCGTGAAGTCCTTCGTGGTCCACCTCTACCGTCATATCCGTGAAAAGAACGTGTACGAGATCCACCAGATGTACGAGACATCCTTCCACACCTTAAGCGACCGTCTCTTCAAGGGCACTCCCTGGCCTTCCGTTGAAGCCGTTGCTCAGTACGTGGATAACGACCATGTCTTCTGCTTGCTCTACCGTGAGATGTGGTTCCGCCACCTCTATGCTAGGTTTACTCCCACTCTTTCCCAGAGGATTGATTCTTGGGATAATTACTGCAGTCTTTTTCAGGCACCTTTCTTCTTCTTCTTCTTCTTCTGTTTTTATTTTAGGCTTTATTACTTGTCACCTCATCATTTTGTTGCAATTTTAGCTTCTTAAGCGTAGCACATGTTTGATTCTGGGCCAAAATCTGTTTTCAAGTAGATTATTGTATCTGAACCTGAAACATTTTTCTATTTGAATGTTTAGGGCTTTGATTATAGACATTCTATGGTTTCTCAGTTTCTATATGCTTAATGTTTGCATATTACTTAATAACAAAGTTTTAACAAGGCCTTTTTTAGGAAAATGTCAGCCACTGAGGCTCCGTGAGTTTAGTTACTTACTGGCATGTGAATGATTTTTTGCAGGTGGTGTTGCATGGCGTGGTGAATATGCAGTTGCCTAACCAGTGGTTGTGGGACATGGTGGATGAGTTTGTGTATCAATATCAGTCCTTTTGTCAGTATCGGGCCAAAATGAAAACCAAAACCGAGCAGGAGATTGCTTTACTAAGACAACACGATCAGGTAAGGCGATGATTTATGATTAAGTAAATACCACCGACATAATACATACAATGTTTTTGACAGGCTTGGAATGTGTATGGTGTGCTCAACTTTTTGCAAGCGTTGATGGAAAAGTCGTCTATCATTCAGATTCTAGAGAAGGAAAAAGAAGGTGTTGAACAGTTCACAGCAACAGATGGATATGATTATAGTGGTGGAAGTAATGTCTTGAAGGTGTTGGGGTACTTCAGCATGGTTGGTTTGTTAAGAGTTCATTGTTTATTGGGAGATTATCAAACTGGCCTCAAATGTTTGCTTCCAATTGATATAAGTCAACAAGGAGTTTATACTAGTGTTATCGGTAGCCACATAACTACCATCTATCATTATGGCTTTGCCAATCTTATGTTGAGGAGGTACTTTTTATGTCTAATTTTATCCTTGGAAATTGGAATTGGTTGCATATTTATTAAGTAGAGAGCCGTGGGAACCACAATCACTTGTATCTACTTGCTTTAACTTTGATGCATAAGGTGATTATGTAATGTAACTGCGTAACTGTCTCTCTTTCTCTCCCACTATATCTGGCATGCACCAAATACAAGTTCTTGTGCGGTTTTCAGGTTCTCTACTTATAATTGGTTATGTGTTGTTCAGTGCGGTATATATAAGCTTGTTTATAATAGAGAACATAATCAGTTACTTGTCAGTTAACAAGCCACATCGATTATGCAGGTATGTAGAGGCTATACATGAGTTCAACAAAATTCTTTTGTACATTTACAAGACTAAGCAGTACCACCAGAAATCACCACAGTATGAGCAAATACTAAAGAAAAATGAACAGATGTATGCTTTGTTAACAATCTGCCTCTCACTTTGTCCTCAAGTGAAACTTGTTGATGAAACTGTCAACTCTCAACTAAGGGAGAAATATGGGGAAAAGATGTCGAGAATGCAACGATATGATGATGAATCATTTGCCCTCTATGATGAGCTTTTCTCATATGCGTGTCCCAAGTTTATAACACCCTCTGCACCAAGCTATGAAGAGCCACTTGTAAACTACAACCAGGTGAAAATCTTTTGCTAAAATATATTCATGAAGTTACGATAAGGTTGATTTGGATATGGGGGTTCTATTTTTTAGTTGTGTTGCTATAAGTTATGACTTACGGGTTATCACTTGTATTTGGTTTCTATTATATGTCACACTTTTTGACCCACTTATCATTGAGTTGATTTGGGGTTAGTGTTAGTTCAAGAGGGCCATTTAATTTTTTATAATCTAAACGAAAATAGATGAGATGGTTTAAATACGTTGAAAGTCTCCCAAATGTGTATTTTAATATTTTAACTACCCAAATTGTTTTATTGCAAAGATTTATATTTTAACTTAAATATTATTGTTTTTGCAAAAGAGAAAAAAAATAATATACAATCACCGACTAAAAGAGATGTATGTACCAAAAGTGATACTAAAAATGAGTAAATGACTTTTTACAACCCTGACTTGTTATGTAACCCGCTTGTCTTGCCATCTCTCATATAAAGACTCTAGGAAAGACTTGTCACAGTCTCTCTTTAAGTTACTGACTTATTCTTGTGGCTTTTATATGGTTATAGGACGCGTATAGGCTTCAGTTAAAGTTGTTCCTTTATGAGGTAAAGCAGCAGCAACAACTATCAGCTGTGAGGACCTTTTTGAAAGTCTATTCAACTATTTCTCTTGAAAAGCTTGCAAGCTACATGGAAGTTGATGTAGCCACTTTAAGGTTAGTTATTGTTAGTTTCTTAGTAGTTAAAAGTCGCAAAGTGCGAAGGGTCTGCCTATCTTCAAGACACAAAAATACGCACCCTGATACAAAAAGAAAGATTATATGCAAACAATGTTATGTTTGCATGACTATGGTCGTACACTGTTTATCTGTCTATTGTGTGCCTCTCCCGAGGGCTTAGGGCCTTAGGCGTGCCCTTGTGTGCCTTTTTTTACTACAAGGGTCTATTCATTATTATTTTACGCCTTGAGTCATAATCAACCTCATTTTACAGGACAATTTTGATGGCATACAAGCACAAAACACATTCTGTTGTTGCTGATGGAAAGACCGTATCCAACGCTGATATCGATTTTTACATTGATAATGTAAGATATCTTTCTTCCTCTTTTAAGTTAGTCTGCTTGTGCTATTTTTAATATACCACTCAATGTGTTCTGCAGGACTTGATTCACGTGGTTGAATCCAAGACACCTAAGCAATATGGTGATTACTTTTTGCGTCAAATTGTTAAGGTTTGTCTTTTATTTCTTTTATTCAGTTTTAAAAGTTGCAACGGGATTACAATGTGCTATTGGGCCATGGAGATTTAGAAAGTTCTCCGCAGCAAATATAAATGGTCAAGATACCTTTTTATTCATTATTAAAGGGTATTTTGAATGTTCAGTATCATTTATAACTATGCCCCAAATTAGGCGGCATCTTACTTATTAAGTTATCAGAGTGTAAGATGCATTATTAATTTTAATGCTGAAGAAATGCTCCCTTTGCCATGAGCATTGGTTGTAAAATATTCTTTTGATATTGGATTTGGGTCTTGTAGTCGAAGCTAGGGGTGTTCATAAACTGTTAAATCTGATCTAACTGTCAAACCTGAAGCAAGTCTAGCGGTTTGAGATTTATACGGTCCTATGGCGGTTTAATGGTCCTTCCGACAGTCTGGAACGTGGAATATGCAGTAATGTATATTTATTATATATTTGAATCATTTTTATCATTTTAAAGATTTTGAAAAAAAAACGGTTCAAATCAGCAGTATCTATTCGTGAAACTACTAAAAAAACCCATCTGGTTTGGTTTGTTGTTTTTCCCGAAACTGTAATTAGTGTCCAACAATATTGATTTTGAAACCTGGCTGAAAACACTTGGGTGGGTTTAGAGAAAGATTACTGAATGATGTACTTTGTTTGTTGCAGCTTGAAGCAGTGATTGGTGATATGGACAGAGTAAAGCTGGAGTGACTGTTATCTTGGTGTTTTCGTTTGTTTTGATTTTGCAAGCATTAAAGATGTTACTAGATAATAGTGTTCACCAGATGTTTGTGGTAGAGATAGTAAGTCGTTTAAACTTTTGACCATCATCTTTGTTACAGGCTAAAAATTTGATAAACTACTTATTAGCCACTTGAAGCTGTTTGAAGTATGCTGTGGTTCTTGTTAGGGCTGCAAACGAACTGAACTTTCAGCGAACAGTTCATGAACCGTTTGGCGGGAAGTTCGTTTGTGTTCGTTTAATAAATGAACGAACACGAACAAAATAATTCGTTCGTTTAGTTAAACGAACGAACATGAACAGAGACCACGTTCGTTCGTGAACGTTCGGTAACATGTTCGTTTGTTTTATGTTCATTTGTTTATGTTTGTTTGTGCTCGATAGATTAATAAGGTTTTTAATTTTTATAACTTGTCTTGATATTCTTTTACTTTTATTTATTTTACCCAAAACAATTTATATGAGGTAAATATATGTATCTGAATTCGATTTTATAAGAAAGTTAATATATGTCCGTTTGTGTTTGTTTTCGTTCATGAACACTTTTTTGTGTTCGTTTGTGTTCATGAGCACTTGTTGTGTTCATGAATGTTCGTTTGTGTTCGTGTGTGTTCATGAACAAAATTAACAAACGAACACGAATATAAGTGTTTTCTTAACAAACGAACACGAACATAAAATCTCGTTCGGTAAGTGTTCATGAACTGTTCGTGAACACATATTTTCCTTAACAAACGAACACGAACAAGGCCTTGTTCGTGTTCGTTCGGTTCGTTTGCAGCCCTAGTTCTTGTTGAAAGTAACTATGCATACAAAGCAAAAGACAGATGGTTTTGTTTATCATGCAGCAACAAACGAAGCTAAATTCAACTTTATATCTCACACCAAGATACATGTAACGTGAGATTTCAAGTCTCTTTAACATATGTTGTGGTATCTTACAATGTTTATGTATTTTGTCCCAAAAAGTAACGGAACAAATCATGTTAAAACATGATGTTCCTATTCGTGGCACTAGGGTTTACGCCTCCCCCCCCTCTCCCTGACTTGTTTCATGTCAATCGCAATCCACAGCTACTTTATTTGATTTCGATTCGGTTTGATTTCCGATAGCTATTACTACAGACCTATCATGGTAACTAAGCTTTGTTGAACTAATTTCGAGTTCAGATTGAAGGGTGTTAGGGTTTCACAATGTTACTTCACGTCAATACCACGTTAGGGGTGTTCATCGGGTTTGGTTTTTGGTTATCGGGTTATTCGGGTCGGGTTATTCGGGTTTTCAGTTGTGAAAATATTACCCGATAACCGACCCAATCTAGTTAAATGGTTATCGGTTATGGGGTTAATTGGGTTTGGGTTTTTCGGGTCGGGTTAAATGGTTATCGGTTTAATGGTTCGGGTGTTTGAGTTATATATTTCCAACCATTTGGGTTGCGTATTTCTATCCTTTTGGGCTACAATATGTGTAAAATAAAATCACAACATGGGCTGTAATATTTAGTTGCAAATTTGGCTACAAAAACACTACTCCGATATACATAATAATATGGAAACTGGATCGTTTATTTGTTTTTTAATTATTCGGGTTATTCGGGTCAACCCGAATTATACAAAACTAATCCGAAGACCGACCCTAAAGACTTTATTCGGGTTCGGGTATGCACTTAATCGGGTTCGGGTTAATCGGTTAAGGTAGTTTCTCGGGTCGGATCACTTCGGGTTCGGTTCGGTTATTGGTTATCGGTTAAAAAGAACACCCCTATACCACGTAGTATGAGGTCTCACTCACTTATTTTTACATTTGTGTGTTATGGTCTCACAAGTTATCACTACCATTTACCCACTAAAATAATATTTAAATTATGTTACAAAATAAAAATAAAACTTACAAGATAAAAGAGGTAAGGAGGTGATATAGATTTTTTTTATTGAACACAATTAATTCAAGAAGGAAAAGGTGAGGTCGTACAGATTTTGGGCATAAGTGGACTAGGTGGAGATTTTGGGGCCCCAGGTGTTTTAACTTGGTTTCACACCGCTTGAGGCGGTGTTTGGGCGTGAGTGATCATAGGTGAAGGTAAGACCATAACACATGGACTAGTAAACAAAACTTGTTAGGAAAGTAATTAAATCATATATGACTTCTAACACCTCGACCAAAACCAATTACAATTAGGAACACCAAATAAAAATAATATAAACTAACTTAAATGTAAAACTTTCTTTAATTCAAAACCAATTAACTTTGTCTGTTGTGCTTATATTCGATCCATGCTGCCAGTGAACCTAGTCCAGCTTCTAATTTCTTTTGGGCCTGGATCAAACAATTAAATGAGCTAATAATCACTTCCAAAATTTTTACTCGTTTCATTCCGTTCTTTCATACCAAGAAGATCATACATCCGTACGAACTTTTGCCTTTACGACGCTTTAGTGACTATGTGAGCTTTAGCCTCGACAATGATTCAAGTTAAGATTCCTTGTTATGATGTTTAGTTTATATCAGTAAGCATCTCTTTCAGTATTTATCTCAGTATGGAAACAAGGAGGTTATAAAATACTTGTTGTCGGTCACTCCAGATTTACTTCTCACTGAGGATTTAGTAGTTGTAACACCCCACTAGATTAACGTGTCACTATTCTATAAATAACAATTCAGAAATGTGAACAATACAAAATCCTTATTGTTTGGTGGCAGTACCATGTGGTGTTTCGTCTATTTTTTGGGTCCTTCATGCTATTAATTAATTTTTTTTGGTTCCTCATGCAATTTTTATAAATGTTAAGTAATGAAACAACAAAAGAAGATATATAAAATTGGAAATAAACTTTAAATCATAACAAACAGGACATCCTTTTTATCAAATACTTTTCATTAATCATCACCGGATTAATCAGTACAAGAATACAACTCCCTCTCAGCCTGATCACTCAGATTAGTTCTTACAGATAATGTTGTGTGCAGAGTGATAAATAGAATAGTACATGCATTGTTCTATTTATAGTACAAACTAAAACACTGTTCTATTACATTAACATCTGTTTATCATCATCTGTTGGATATCATCTGTCTTTATCATCGGTTGAAGCATAAGTACTATTGGGCTTCAATAGACCTTGTTCATCAACAGATCTTGTGTCTTCTCAGCAGACCTTGTCTTCAACAGTCTTTACAATCTTCATCAGATGTTTTCTTTAACATACCTTGTGTAGCAGTCTTTACAGCAGCAGTTGTTAGGTCTTTGTCTTTGGGAGGATCTCTTCTTCAAGTACTGTTTTATTAGGAATTAGATGTTAGCATGTTTTGGCTTTCCAATCATCTGTTCTTCTACGGTTCAGCATAATTCAACAATCCCCCCTATAACAGATCATGCCAAATCTTAGCTTTATTGTTGATCTTTATTTCTTATCAGGCTCTCTCATATTTGTCCTTTGAATTGAAGTTCAAGTTAAAGGTGACCATGTCTTCAATATCCTTTTCAAGTTCATGATCCAACAAGTCTTGGAGATCATTTGCTTGCAGACCATAAGCATCATCCATGTTGATCCTCTGAGTGTCTTTTTCAGACTTCCATTTTGAAATCTTTGAGTCTGATGGATTTGTTGGGTGAAGTGTTATTTGGGATGAGTTAGGTGAAAGTGGTATGCCAATGATTTCCTTAAGTTTATCCCTGGCAGGATATGTGAAAAACTTCAATTGATTTACCAACCCCTTTTTTCATACGACATTATTTAAAAAACACACAAAATAAAAACAACTTTTTTATCCTCTTTCATTTGCATACTCTATTGCTATACTTTATTTTAAAAAAATTCCTGAGGTTGATAACTTGCGTTTTTATCAGGTATAACTTGCGTTTTATCATGTATAACTTGCATCTTTTTATCAGGTATAACTTACGTTTCATCATGTATAACTTGCGTGTTATCATGTATAACTTGCGTTTTATCATTTATAACCTGCGTTTTATTAGGTATAACTTGCATTTCTAAAATGCAAGCATACCCTCAACAAAACGCAAGTTATTATCCCAACAAAAAAAAGTATAGCAATAAGGTATGGAAATGAAGGAGGATAAATTTTTTTTTATGGTGCAGTTTAAAAAAAAAAAATAATAATGTCGTATGAAAAAGTTACGACCATTTTAAAAATGAGGGTGAAACTTGAAGAAAGTTAACAATTATGGTGATGCACAATATTACCCTTTTGGCTAGTGACATATGTCAGCTTCTTATTCTTTCTTACACTTTTTACGTTAATGTACTTTTTACAATAGCCACACCCATATATAATTTCTATTCAGTTTTAGTAATTGACAATCCTCTAGAAGTTTCACATTAGATATAATATCAAACTAATTAACACTAAAAAATTATTTAGAAGTTTGAATATGTTATGGTTTTAAAAGAATAGGGACTGGTTATGCAATTGTTAGAAAGTATTATATGTTTAGTTGTAATTGTAATAAGAATAAAGAATAGGGACTGAATGTGTAACTAGTTAGTTAGTCGTTAAAAGTTAGTTAATGGCAGTTGATGCCTATAATAGCTGATAGTAATAGCTTAATGAGATCAGCATTTGGATGAGAATTCTTCTTCTTCTGCTAATTTCTCTCTTTATGCTATCAAGTGGTATCAGAGCCCTCGAGCCTTTCGGAGTTCTGTCTACCATTGTTTCCGATTAACCACCGTTCAACCACCGTATCATCACCATCGTTTCAATTGCTCTGTTCGTTCATTTCATTTCTGATTAATCTTCTTTCGATTAATCAACTAATTCAATTCCATTGGATTAATCTTCTTTCGATTAATCTTTCCGTTCAATTCTACTCAAGATTAATCATCTTTCGGTTAATCTTTCGTTTTCCATTCATTTGATTTTCTTTCTGTTGCAAACAACTCGTTAATGGCGACCACAATTAAAGAGGTTGAAAAAGTCTTAAAAGAACATGAAAAGACCATTGCACGATTAGAAATTGAATCACAAGCTGCCATGGCTGATTTGCAAGCTAACATTGATAAGAATATGGAGAAATTGATGGCAAAGATTACTGTTGATCAAGAACAACTGTTAAAGAAGATACATTCTGTTACTAATAATAATAATAATAATAATAATCATAATGATAATAATACTTCACCTACAAATGGACGATTTACAGCAGGGGGTAATAATATTCATAATGATAATAATAACATTCATAATGATAATAATAATTCACACACATATAATAGAAGACCTGTCATGGATGATGAAGGACAGGGTGGATTTAGTGATTACAGGTGTACTCGTTATGGGAAGATTGATTTCCCTAAGTTCAGTGGAGATGATGTAGAGGGTTGGGTTTACAAATGCAATCATTTCTTTGTGATGGATAAGACACCTGCTCATGCCAAGTTAAGAGTGGCAGTTGTTAATCTTGAAGGGAAAGCCTTGGAATGGCATCAGTCTTACATGAAATCAAGAAATTGTACTGTGGATACTTTACCATGGGAGGAATATGTGAGGTCTATAGTACAAAGATTTTCTACTTCAGCCATGGAAGATGCAATGGAAGATTTAAAAATGTTACAACAAAGTGGTAGCCTGAAAGTTTATAATGAAGAGTTTGATAGACTTTTGAATAAGGTCAACATTCCTGAGCCATATGCTGTCAGTTTGTATGTAGGGGGTCTTAAACCTGAGATCAGATGCATGGTTAAGATGTTTAAACCATGTTCTTTGAGAGATGCATATGGGTTGGCCAAACAACAAATGGTGGTGCATTCAACTTTATTTCCTAGTTATCCTTCTAAAAAGAATAGCAATTATGGAGGATCTTTCCATAAGACTGATGATGCTGAAAAGATTTCTGGCCCTAATGTTACCAAATTGCCCTTATTACCTACTCCATCTGTTACTAAAACAACCAAGAGACTCACTCCTAAAGAAGTTGAAATGAAAAGATCAAAGGGAGAATGTTTTTGGTGCACTGAGAAATTCACACCAGGACATAAGTGCAAAAACAGGCAGTTATTTGTCATTGAGTTAGTTGATGAGGAGGATGAGGATGAATCAGTGATTCAAGAAGAGGAAGAAGCTATTATTCCTGATCCTCACATCTCTATTCATGCTATAACAGGTATACCCTCTTATTCAACTATGCAAATCACTGGATCAATGGGTACCAGAATTTTGCATATCTTGATAGATTCGGGCTCTACCCATAACTTCATTGATATTAAATTGGCCAAGAAATTGAATTGTAAGATGATAGCAGTTAAGTCAATGAAGGTAACTGTGGCCAATGGTAATCAACTAGACTGTGTTTACATTTGCCCAAATTTTAAATGGATGATGCAAGGTGTTTGGTTTGAGGCAGATGTATTAGCAATAACACTTGAAAACTATGATATGGTGTTGGGAGTTCAGTGGTTATCTCCTTTAGGAGATATCATTTGGAATTTCTCAAACATGACCATGGAGTTTCAAGTAAATGGGGTTCAATATGTGTTGAAGGGAATTGAGTCCAATAAGGTAAGTCTGTGTTCTTTGGACAAAATGTCCCACATGTTACAACAGCCTGCCAAGATAATACCCTCTCAAATGTTTGAATTACAACTAGTTTCTGATGACAAGAGTGTTCATGGGTCAAAAATAAGTCAGGTCTTACAAAGTTCTGATATAGATAAGCTGGTTGAATCTTTTATGGATGTGTTTGAAGTACCTAAGTCTTTACCACCCTCTAGAGCCTGTGATCACCAAATTAAGTTGAAAGAGGGAACCAAACCAATTAATTTGAAGCCTTATAGGTATCAATCCTTGCAAAAGGATGTCATAGAGAAAATGACTCAGGAGTTGATTGATTCAGGGGTTGTTAGAAACAGTAAAAGTGCTTTTGCTTCTCCAGTTGTTTTGGTTAAAAAGAAAGATTCTACTTGGAGAATGTGTGTTGATTATAGACAACTTAATGATGCTACTATAAAGAACAGGTTTCCAATTCCTTTGATAGATGAGTTATTGGAGGAATTAGGAGGGGCTGTTGTGTTTTCAAAGTTAGACTTAAGGTCTGGCTATCATCAAATCAGAATGAGTGAAGAAGATATAGAGAAGACAGCTTTCAGAACACACCAAGGCTTGTTTGAGTTTTTAGTTATGCCTTTTGGGCTTACTAATGCTCCTGCAACCTTTCAGTCTCTAATGAATGAGACATTTAAGCCTTTAATTAGGAAGTGTGTTCTTGTATTCTTTGATGATATTTTAGTGTACAGCCAATCAGTATCACAACATGTCCAAGACTTGCAAGAAGTACTGCAGATAATGAGGCATCCGCAGTTATATGCCAAGCAGTCTAAATGTGTTTTTGGTGGTCAATCAGTTGAATACCTTGGGCATGTCATCACTAAAGATGGGGTGTCTACAGATCCTTCAAAAATAGAGGCTATTGAGCAGTGGCCTGTTCCTGTTAATGTAAAGCAGCTCAGGGGCTTTTTGGGAATTTGTGGTTATTACAGAAGATTTATTAGATCTTTTGGGATAATAGCTAAGCCATTAACTGAATTACTCAAGAAAGATTCTTTTAAATGGTCTACAGTGGCTCAGGTATCCTTTGATCAATTAAAACATGCCTTAATGACTGCTCCTGTTTTGGCATTACCTGATTTGTCAAAAACCTTTATTGTGGAAACTGATGCTTGTAATAGAGGTATAGGAGCTGTATTAATGCAAGATAAGCACCCCTTGGCTTATATTAGCAAAGCTTTGTCACCAAAGCAACACACTCTTTCTATGTATGAAAAAGAGCTGTTAGCTATCATCTTTGCTACTAAGCATTGGCATTATTATTTGATAACTGGCCACTTTGTTATCAGAACTGATCAAAAAAGTTTGAAACACTTGATTGATCAGAAAATCACAACTCCTTTACAACACTCTTGGTTAGTCAAGCTTATGGGGTATGACTTTGAAATTACTTACAAGAAAGGGTGTGAGAATGTTGCTGCTGATGCTCTATCCAGATTACAAGGGTCATCATTGTTTGACATGACTCTACTATCTTATCAGCCTATTTTCATTGATAGAATCAAGACTTCTTGGTCCAATGAGCTTAATATTCAGCATCTGATTCAAGATTTGACTCAAGGTATAAATTTTCCTCATTTTTCTTGGGATGGGAACTTACTTAAAAGAAAAAATAAAATTGTTGTGGGCAATGATCAGCAGTTAAGAAGGGACATTATTCAGGAATGTCACTCTTCTGCTATGGGGGGTCATTCTGGAATTCATGCTACTTACCAAAGGGTCAAAAGTATGTTTTATTGGCAAGGGCAGACCAAAGATGTAAGACAGTTTGTGAGAAATTGCCATGTATGTCAGCAAGTTAAGACTGAGACTGTGGCTTACCCTGGCTTATTGCAGCCTTTACCCATTCCTCAATATGTCTTTGCTGATATCAGCATGGACTTTATTACTGGACTTCCTAAGTCTAAGGGTAAAGAGGTCATTTTTGTGGTGGTGGATAGATTAACAAAATATGCTCACTTTATGTCCCTAAGTCATCCCTTCAATGCTAAACAAGTAGCTCAAGTGTTTGTTGATAATGTGTTCAAGCTGCATGGGTGGCCTTCCACAATTGTTTCTGATAGGGACAGTGTGTTTCTAAGTGGTTTTTGGAAGGAGTTTACGAGAGTGCAGGGCATTTCTGTCAATATGTCCACAGCATATCATCCTCAGTCTGATGGGCAGACTGAGGTAGTTAACAGATGTGTGGAATCATATTTGAGGAGTATGGTTTTTGAAAGGCCTAATACTTGGGAAAGCTGGTTGTCTTTGGCTGAATATTGGTATAATACCAATTTCCATACAACTATATCTACCACTCCTTTTACTGCTCTATATGGTTATGCACCTCCTTTGCATGTTCCTTATGTCTCAAGAGATTCTAATGTGGCTGAGTTGGATGACACAATGGCTACAAGGGAAGAAATTATTCGGATCTTAAAGGTTTCTTTGAACAAAGCTCAGAATAGAATGCAACAGTTTGCTAATGCCCATAGAAGTGAAAGACAATTGGACGTTGGTTCTTGGGCTTACTTGAAATTGCAGCCTTATGTGCAATCTTCTTTAAGGAAGCTTGGGTACTCTAAGTTGACTCAGAAGTACTATGGACCATTTTTAATCATTGAAAAGATTGGGTCAGTTGCTTATAGATTGGATCTGCCTCCCACTGCTCAAATACACCCTGTGTTTCATGTGTCTTTGCTTAAGAAGGCTTCTGGACCACCTTCTACTCCTCCTGAGTTGCCCACTCTTCCAAGATTTGTTTTGCAGCCTTTCAAGATTTTAGATAGCAGAGTTACAAGAAGAAGGAATAGAGCTGCTGGTCAAGTTCTGGTCCAATGGCAGGGTCAAGGTTTAACTGATGCCACTTGGGAGTTTCGTGATGAGTTCATGTTAAGGTTCCCTGAATTTCCTATTGATTGATCCTTGGGTCAAGGATTTTAAATGGAGGAGGCATTGTTATGGTTTTAAAAGAATAGGGACTGGTTATGCAATTGTTAGAAAGTATTATATGTTTAGTTGTAATTGTAATAAGAATAAAGAATAGGGACTGAATGTGTAACTAGTTAGTTAGTCGTTAAAAGTTAGTTAATGGCAGTTGATGCCTATAATAGCTGATAGTAATAGCTTAATGAGATCAGCATTTGGATGAGAATTCTTCTTCTTCTGTTAATTTCTCTCTTTATGCTATCAGAATATGATGACATAGCTCCCGACATACACTTCATCATAAAATTTCATTGCATCCCATAAATTTCAATGAAATTACTTTTTCCCCTTCGAAGTAGGGGTGTTCAGAATTCGATTCGGATTCGAAAAATTCGAAATTCGACTTAGTTCGATTCGATTACCAAGAATTTGATTCGATTATTAAGAGTTCCAATTCGATTAAATTTGAAGCGAGTCCAGTAAATCAAATACGAATTTATGATTTTAAATTTGATTCGATTCGAAATTCGAATAAAAACTTTACATGTATATTTTTAAAATATATATACACACATACACATTATTATATACACAATTATACACAATGAAAAATAGAACTTCTAAATTTTGGTCTAACGATAAGAACCCACCGTCTCTACAACTTTTGCCATAACCATATTTTACATATTTACTTTATACATCACAAAACTCTAAAAAACTATACTGTCTACTATTTTTACTATTCACGTAATTGACATATCGTTGTTTATCAATTTTGTAGATTTGTATTTTATATGTTAAAAATAGTGAGTTTGTATTAGTTTGAAACTAAAAGTAAAACAATTTATTATTTATGGTGAATTTGAACTAAATCGAATTCGATTCGAATACAAGTTTCTTATTTGAATCGAATACAGATCGAATAAATTGAATTTTAAGAGAAAACGAATTCAGGTAAAAATAGTAAAAATTCGAGAAATTCGATTCGAATAATTTGAAAATTCGTTATTCGATTCGTTGAACACCCCTAATTCGAAGACTACACCGAGTGTATTGATACACCGCAACGCGTCAGGTAAAATATTAGTATACATTTTGTCTTTTTAATATTTCTTAATTATTTTGCCTAATTTATTTTATTAGTTTTGAATCAAGACTTTTTATCTTTTACAAATTTGTCACAAACATTTTTCTTTTTTAATCTCAACACTTTTTCACTTTCAACTTTGGTCTTCTACTTTTCATCTTTTTCACAATATTTATTTATCGTTTCGGTCTAAATTTTGCGAGTTATCACGCTGCAACGCATTGTGCCAGTCCAGCCCAAAATCAAAATAATTGCTTGAACAGTCCTTTGAGTTTGACGAAATAGGCCAAAACAATCCATTTCATTAACGGGGTTAATTCAACCTTGTTAAGTCAGGGGCAAAATCGTCAACTCACCTATAATATTATAACCAGACATCTGTTCTCTGTTTTATGAACCTGATTTTTCTCTCAATTCACTGTAAACCCTAAATTTCAAATCACCACCTTTCAATTGAAGACCTTTCCCCTCCACAACAGCTCGTTTTTGTAGGTCGTCTTCTGCAGTTGATCTTCCACTTCTTCTGATTTATGGTTTAGGTATGTATTGCTTCAATTAATGTAATTATTTAGGGTTTAGGTATGTAATGATTTAGGGTTTAGGTATGTATGTATGTATTTACAGCGTAACCAACTTTGTATGCCCTAATAGTGATGAAAATCTTATGCACTGATAATGTTGCAGGTGCAATCATCTAATTTTTATGGTGACTGATAAAGCTTCTAGTTCCAGTTCTGATGTTGATGACTTTGAGAGTTTGATTGATTATGATCAAATTGGAGATCCACCTTTTTGTCTTGGTCAAGCCTTTAGATGTAAAGATGATATCAAGACAGTTGTTAAAAACCATGTTGTGTTTGAGAGGAGGCAATTAGTGATTGATACGAATGACAGGTCACCTTTCGTGTGGTGTGTAAGGCTATCAGTCCCCAAATGGGTAGATGGGATTGGGTTTTGCACATTGAAAACAACAATTCTCTAGGTGCATGGATTGTGAAATTATTAAACATGGAGCACAAATGTCGGCTAATGAGGGATGTTAGGTTATTGTATGGCTAGTGGAAGAAGAACAAGAGAACTTGCAACAAGAATATGAAGAAAGACAGTGGAACACATGTTTCTAGTTAGTAGGTTATGTTAATGGTTTGTTGTAGTTTATGTACTCTTTTGTTGGAATGTTTTGTATTTGGATATGTTGACTTTTGAATGTTATGGATATGTTGGGTGCATATGCACATTTGTATGTTGTGCTATGTTGGCAGTAGATTTGTGCAAGTTCAATAGTGCATATGTGCAATAGATTTGTGCAGCCTCATGTTGTATGCTATCTACCATTTGTGCAAGTCAACTGCTACCTATTTACCATTTGTGCAGCCTTTCTATGACCTATTTGGGTTGATCAAGTCAAGTGCTGCCTATTTACCATTTGTGTAGCCTCTTTATGACCCATTTGGGTTGATCAAGTCAACTGCTGCCTATTCAACTGCACATTTGGGTTGATCAAGTCAACTACACATTTGTGCAAGTTCAAAACTACACATTACCTATTTACCAAAACTGCACTATATGGGTCAATAGCATATGCATACAAATGGGTTATGAGTCATATGCATATATACATGCACTAAATGAGTCAACAGCATCTACATACAAATGGGTCATGGGTCATGTGCACACATATGCATACATATGCATATATATGCACTAAATGGGTAAACAGTTGCACTAATATATATAGCCAAAGCAGATATGCACACATATGTATAGCTAAACCACATTTTACATACCAAAAGACTGAAGTTTAATACATCAGTTTACATACCACATCAGTTTACCATTGTTTATCATACCAAAAGACTGAAGTACAGACCATCTTAACCTACTAACACACCTACACTACTTCCAATGACAATCATCATCCGAACAGTAGGGTGATTATAATGGATCATACTCCGCTTCATATGGATCATGGTACCACTCATCATAATCTCTCTCTAGGCTGTCATAATCAAATGCATGCTTCAACAAATTTGGATCAATATCTAGAATTGGGTCATCATGCTCAACCTCCTTCTCAACCTGTGACACCTATCAGAAAACCAGGACAAGATTCGTACACATTTCACTTAATCATGTCATTTCATGTGCATATTAGACATTTTTAACAATTTCTATACCAACCCAAGTCTAGCAAAGCCCGAACTATTTCATAAATTCAGTACATTATCCGTTTACGGATACAACACCCGATTTATCTGAGATAATTGGTATTTAACAATCAAGCCAATCACACGCTCAACATAGAGCAACAGAACATCCAATTACTACGTACAGACAAAACAACATTACACGTGACAATACCTAAGTGGGAAAATATTCAATTCCACTCGAAACTTGAACAATTTATAAGATGTTTTGTGAAAATAACAGACACAGAATCATAGAACATCAACATACATCTAATCGAAGTACAAACATATGTAAATATGAGCTACAATAATCAAACAACATATGTTTATAGATCATTAACATATGATATCTAACTACATGTTAATATTATTTTGGTGACAACCTATGTTATTAACAAGAATAGAATATATGTATATGTATCAACACATGAGGAAATGATTATAGATCAAGACACCTAGGAATTATTTCAATCACACATTATGTTCGCACACACACACACACATATATATATACATACCGGTCCTACATTACACACATAGAAAACCAATGCAAAAAGCAACTCACATGTGTATGTATATATACACGACTCACACTAGGTGTGATCAAATACAAACCACCTTACATGTATAAACGTATAAGACACACATAGACAAACAAACAAACAAACCTAGCCCTATACATATATATATACACATGATTCATATGTGATTGGGACTTGACAAAATTTAGACCACCCTACAACTATATATACACACACAACACATATATCATGCACAAGAAGGAAAGAGACAACTTATACATACATACATACATACATACATACATACATACATACATACATACCCATGCGTATGTATGTATGTATGCATGTATGAAGAAGATGCCAATCCAAGTAGCACATGCACACATCCACCCTAGTTTATACCAAAATAGGCTTGCTTTCTACCTTGAAAACTTCCAAGAACCATGAACTTACCTCATCCCCTTGATCTTTGTCCCTTAGAGCTGAAAAGTTGCATGAATTTGCAAGTCAACTTCTCATACCAAAGCATGCTTGGGTCTCTTTTCAAGAACCACTATTTAGACATATGAAATTATCCAAAAATAACTCATGAACATGTGCACATAATCGGCCCTTATCACCCTACCCTCTTATCACTTACAAAGCTTACATAACTACATTCTTTTGGCTCTCAAAAATCAGCTCATGGCTTCTCCAAAACAAAAATATGTTTAAGTCACTCCAAACATGAAAGAGGCAAACAACTTTTAGACACCAAGAACCAAGAATGAAGAACTAGCAAAAAATACACTCCCTTGTCTCTCTCTCGACCACTATAAAAGGAAACCCATGGATTCCAAACATCACACTCAAACACTTACACACACAAGGCTCTCACTCCCTTTCCCTTCCCTTTGAACCTCGGCCGAACCCAAACCAAGCCCCATAGGGCCGTTGCCATCACAAAACGCACACACACGAGGACCATAAGAGACTAGGAGGATCACATTGTGTGGAGAAGGTCTAGGAGATCAAGTCTAGTGTTATCTTTGACTCATCGATTATGTATAATCAGATCTATAACCCTCTAAACACTATGAAATAGAAGTTAAAACACACATTGATTTAGTTTGGTTATGTTCTCATACACATACACTCGCACGTATACATATACACCCCACATATTGAACCAAGGTCGACATATGTATTGATATCCACACACCCGAGATGTATAAGTATAGGTAGTGTCAAGAGATTACCAAAAATCCAACTTTTTAGAACTAAATGTATATGTATACATACATTAAGAAAACCTCACTTTGTACATAGATATACACAACTATGCATGGTGTTATACACTTAAACATTTGTAACCATCTTTTGAAACCATAAACGAGTCTATAGAAGTCGGCTTTTATACCCAAAGTTCAGAGTTTGATCAAAGTCTTATAATATAGTTTTGGATATACTATGAATATATGTTAAAATGGCTTTAACACAACTTTAACATAATAACATTAGAACATATGTTAAACCACTTGGATTTACATGATCTCATCACACATGTTAGAATGGGGTAATATTCTATAACCCATGACAACATGTGGGGCCCGTTTTGTCAAGCAATGAATGTGTTTCTGTAATGATAACTCCCGGATTTCACGAAACCATACACTCACAAAAGTACAAACAAGATACGTAATAATTGTCACATGCACAAACAATGGTCCCACATAAACATGGTACAAAGGTCCACAAGTCGGGTGAACAAGTTGTATGGTAAACAACAAGTCTTAAGATGTCCTTGATATTACAGGGCACTCTTTTTCGGGACAGTAGTTGCTCTTGTTTCTACTTTTCCAGACCACATACTCAGACATCAAGTGAGTTCTTACAACCCCATTTTACTGTTTTTATTCTTTTGGGGGAAAACATGCGTACAAGTTCAGTTACATTTCGACTATTATGTGAACATGAGACATAAAGTTCAGAGTACTCATAAAGCCCTCGTGTCCTATTTCATAGTGTAATCATTAGCTATGGAGTTAGCCATGGAACACCAGAATAGATCTATTGGATTGACACCCCTACTCTTGGTTAGTCGCTCTAACTGGATTACAAATATCAAAAGATTGCTTGTATTTCACATCACATTCATTGTCTTTAGTGACAGTGGGCAAGGCGTTACGAGCTCATGATTGTCATAGCTAGGCAATGATTCAGTCACCCATGGTTTACATAGAATCCAAAACCTGTGACCTCACCAACTTAAGTGTGGACATATTTATCGCATGTTTTTCAGGCAATTAATTGATCATCATGGAACTTTGAATCCTGCATAAGCATCCTGGGGATATCTTAAACTAGGGGTGTTCAGAATTCGATTCGAATTCGAAAAATTCGAAATTCGACTCAATTCGATTCGATTATCAAAAATTCGATTCGACTATCGAAAATTCGAATTCGAATTCGATTCAATTCGAGTCAAGTTAATCGAATACGAATCGAATACGAATTTGTGATTTTAAATTTGATTCGATTCGAAATTCTAATAAAAATAATACATATTTATTTATTATTTTTATATATAATTATATATACACATTTGAATTTGGGCTAATATACAAATTTATATTTGGTGTTAAAATTATGATTTTTTTAGTTTTTTTTAACATATTTAAAAGGCATAGAATCAAAACGAATTTATTCGAATTTATCCGAGTTCGAATAACGAATTTATTTGAACCTATCTGAATTCGAATAACGAATTTATTCGAATTCGATTCGAATTCGAATTTCTAATATGAATTCGAATCGAATTCGAATTGAGATTCTTATTCGAATACGAATTCGAATCAAATTTTCCAACTCTTATTCGAATTCGAATTCAGCAAAAAAAAAATTTATTCGAATAATTCGAAAATTCGTTATTCGATTCGATGAACACCCCTATCTTAAACCTTATTTTGATTAAATGATTTGGACAATATCGTTTTAAATGTGGTTCTTAAGACAAATATTTTGGTTGTTATGTTAAACAATGACGTCTTTTAATATATCTTTTAACTTATGAATTTGATGCTTGCGGACGTGTGTGCTTGAAAACCTTTCGATGTTACATCCCGTGTTTTCGCCTAGGCGGGGTGTGACACAACCTGCTCAAAAGGATCATCCTCAATCTACTGCCAAACCTGCTCATGCCAAAGATAATGCATCATAGTCAGGACCAATATGCTCAACATATATATCAATTGATTTCTCAGCTTCAGCAATTTTGTTCAACACGCGCAGATTATTGTCATTTAACAGTTGTCTTAAAATCAGTCCTAAGTCTTCCCATGGCAGCCTATAGTGAACCCTAATGTGACACCCGTCTACGAATCAGGTCAAGATCCATACGCACTTTACTTAACTATGTCATTTCATGTGCATAATAGGCATTTTTAGCACTTACTATACCATTCCTAGTCTAGCAAAGCCCGAATTAGTGCAGAAATTCAGTACAATATCCGTTTACGCATACAACACCCCAACTATCCGAGATAATTGCCGTTGAATAGTCAAGCCAATTACACGCTGAACAGAGAGCAACCGGGTATCCAATTACTACGTACGGACAAAACAACAATACACGTGACATTACCAAAGTGGGAATTACATAATCCCACACAAATCCGATCAATTCACAATGTGTTTGTGACAACTAACACACATCAATTCATTAAACACTATTAAGGAACAAGCATGTGGTACCATAAGTTAATAATATCCAATGACACATGACTAAACCCCAATAACATATGTGTATATCTTACATGATCACTAATGTTGTCATAACTATACATGTTATCAACACACTAGATCAATCACACACATATATGTTAAAATCCAATAATCCAATTTTATTGGTAATGGATATCTATAACACTCCATCTACCACACATATCCATGTATAATCGGCCATATCTACTCACATATATGTATATAACACATCAATCTAGTAAACTAGTTAATAAGAACCATGTGTTGGATATATATAATCGGTCACTCACATTCATACATATCCACGATTCCATGTCCATTCCCACATCAATAATATGTTGAACAACTCACCTATACACACATCCATGTGAATCAAGCCAAAAACCAACACACACACATGCACACACACACACATATATATATATATATATATATATATATATATATATATATATATATATATATATATATATATATATATAAATACACCACACATGTATGTGTGTATATTATCAAACAAGAACAAATTATCTACACATATATACACCGACTCAACATACATACATATATAGATAAGTAGACTCTCATGCCTACTTTCACTAGAAACATAAGCAACCAAACTTCCTTACTTTCCGCAAGGTATGTCAACTTACCTTATAAAACATAACTAATCATCAACTAACAACTAACTACCTTTTCCTTCCCATGGGTTGGCGGCCGAAAACAACAACACACCACCATTTGACAACTTACATTCACTTTTGGAAACCTATGATTTAACTACCCTAATAAGATCATTTACCAAGATTGTGATGGATCTTCTTCCTTGATCCACTCTCAACCGAAAAGAAATCAAGACAAGGAGAGCATTCACATGTCACTATCTCTAATGTGTACAAAGCTTGCATCAAAGAGGAACGGTCAACTCCTCCGTAGCTTACATTTAGAACCCATGGACCTTTCCTTTTTGCTTGTTACCATTCGCCCAACATGAAACAACTCACAAACACCAAAATGGATAAAACTTTCTACAAGGATACACAATCTAGATTTATCACTTGCCAAGAAAGGAGATTTGATCACATGGGACACTTCAATCGGTCGTCTATATAAGGGCACACAAACCTGACTTCAATCTTCACACTTAACACTCACAATCTCACTCCACAACTCACTTCAATCGGCCATTGTCTTCCTCTTTTTCTCTCGGCACACAACCATCAAAACCATAAACCTTTTCCCACTTGTGAACACTAGGTGATCAAGGAACTTGTACACCCAAGGCTCAAGACCAAATCACTCTTGTTTGGAAGACGTGGTGGTGTACACACTCGGGTTCAACAACACTTCAACTAGGTAGAATAACTAACTATAAAACTACCTTGATCCATAAATCTTTCGGCCCATTCATTTGAACACACGACCCTATTGATTTTTGGCCTAAACTAATCGACCAATGAATAGGACAAAACAATTGTTTGGTAGTTAAAACAAGTGATGTGGTAACTTGATTTCTAAATTTAAACTTATGTTAACACATACACACACATATATACACATACATCATCCACATTGTGTTAAAGATCGACCTAGATGATGGAACACATATACCCGAAGCTTGAACAAATATAATATGTCAAATACATAACAATGGTTCAGCTTTTTGGATCAAAACATAACATATATATGGATCCGAACCTATCTTACGTTTTGTATGTATTTAAATACGATTTCAAAAAAAGATACACCTACACACACTCATGATCACTCTTTTATACATTAGTTGACACAAGTGAGTCGATTGTGTTATGTCAAATAATCGGATTTTTAGTCAATTATCCTTCAAAGGCTTCGTCCATATAGTTAAACATATGTTAAGTTGGATCAAACATATGTTATTTATAGTGTAACACTATAATATAATATACATATGTTAAACCTTTTGATTTCCATGATTTCACCACACATGTGAATGGGGAATATTACATCACCCATGATGACGTGTGGGCCTGTTTTGGTAACAATGGCTATGTTTTTACAATAAAATGCCCAGAATTCACGAAATCGTACACTTTACAAAGTACATATAAAATACGTAGAAATCGTCACATGCACAAACAATGGCCCCACACATACAAGGTACAAGGGTCCATAAATCGGGTGAACAATTTGTATGGTAAACGACAAGAACGTATAACTTACTATGTCCTTGATAATTATAGGGTATCATTTGTCAGGACAGTAGCTATTCCACTTTTCTGCTTTACTAGACCCTATCTTTAGTCACTAGGTAAGTTTCACGGCCCCGTTTTATTGTTTTTACATTTTGGGGGATAAACATGCTACATTTCTAGTTACAATTACATTGGGGTGAATTTCTATCATGACTCCATGTGAAACATGAGATGTTCGGTTCATAAGCTCAATAGTCATTGTTCTTATATTTACACTGTAACCATTAGCTAACAATAACCATGGAACACTTAAATTGGTATATTGGTTCGACACTCCTACTCTTAGTTAGTTGCTCTAACCAATTACATACAAAAGAGTGTTAGTATTCTACTATATATATGTTGTCTTTATTGTACAATGCGCGAGGCACAACAGTCAAGAGGTTTGGTTATGGGACTCATGGTTGGCACGGTAATCGTTAGATTAGCAAGCTTTGATTGGTCATACACGAATTCACAAACACGATTACATAGTACATTAAAACCTGTGAACTCACCAACATTATGTTGACAAATCTTTTACGCATGTTTTTCAGGTAATTAACAAAGGATCTCGGGGACTTGGGAGTGGGGTTTGAGTGCACATTCCGTGGTACCTTCATCATGAATCAAGTTTCAATAACATTTTAATATGTAGTGTTTAACATTTGGTCCCGTATTTTCAGACAATTTACATTTTATTATGATTATGTAAGACAAATTTGAAATGTTTGGTATCCACTATGTTTTATCTTATTTGTTGCTCAAACATTGTGCTTGAAAACCTTTCAAAGTCATATTCACGTGTTTCCGCCTTAGCGAGGTGTGACACCTAAACTCGTCATCCTCGCAATAACCAAGTTCCACCAGCATGTCATACAAGGTGATTATAGAGAAATAATTAGAGTTCACCTCATTGATGTAGTTAACCTTCCCCTTAAGGTACATCAGATTTAGTTGCGCCGGATTAGTAAACTCCCTGCCATGATTAACTTTAAGTGAATTTTTTTTTTGGTAGAGTGACTTGTATTGTTGATTGTTAAACAAATTTTGAGCTTGCATATTATGATCATTACGGGTATAACAAACATGGGGTTTCAATGTAAGAATGTGATTAATTGCCTTACTATAGGTGTTCTTCAAGATTGACTTCCTCTTCCCCAGTTCGCACAACCCATTGTGTTATCTTCCTCTTCTTTCGAACATGATTTTCCATTTGTGAGCTGTAGATGGAGGGTTTTTGGAGGGAAACTAGGTGTTGTGGAGGGAACTCACTGGAGGAAACAAATTGGGGGGAAAATCAGGTTTATATGTGAGTTGAGGATTTTGCCATTGACTTAACGACATTGAGTTAACCTCGTTAACAAAATTGACTATTTTGGCCTATTTCATCAAACTCAAGAGACTGTTCAAGCAATTATTTTGATTTTTGGCTGGACTGACGAAGATGACACAAACCACAGGGACTATTTGGGTAATTAACTCCTAAAATAAAACTAAAAAAGGTGTAGCTAAAATAAAGAGTAAATTACCAAGACCGTCCCTGTGGTTTGGGCCAATATGCCAGTCCAGTCCAATCTTTTAAAAATTGCATGAACACTCCTTGTTCTTTCAGAAAATATGCCTAAATAGTCCAAGGACTTAACCCAGTTAAACTTTCTTTGTTAAGTCAGGGGCATTTTCATCCAGTCACTTAAAATTTTAAAACCCATTCAACCCCTGTCCCCTCTTTATAAACCATGGTTTTTTCCCAAATCATAATATACCCTAATTGTCCACAACCAACGATCCAAATCCTTCTTCCCTAATAATTCGATCTGTAATCAACATGGTTGTTTGCTCATGTGGTGCAAGAACTGTTATCAAGACTTCGTGGACATCAGTAAACCCTGGACGACAGTTCTATTGTTGTAATCGGAAGGTAAGTTTTCAAATTGAAAAGTTTAAGTTGTTAATTTTTCAATTTCTAACGAATGTGTGCGGATAGGGAGGTGGTTGTGGCTTCGTTGTTTGGGTGGGTCATCATTGTGTGCATGAGGTGGCCCTTTCAAACTTGACTGTCAAAAATGGAAGGTTGACACAGTGCAACAAAAGTTTGAAGATGTATTTGGGTGTAACTTGGGTGTTAATCATTTTGTATTGTGTGTCATTTGGGTCAGACAATTCAAGTGGGTCAAATAGTATGTAGTTATGGTTGTATTTGTTATGAAATTCTCATGTATCAGTTTCACTCAAGAATTAATGAATGGATGTTTGTTCTTTCAATGCAATTGTTTTGATCTATTTGTTATGTATCAGTTAAACATTATAATGCATCCTATGAAGTTGAACAAATGGGTCATGAAATGTGCACTTTTGCAAACATTTGGTAGTTGTTGTATTCTTCAAATGGGTCATGCACTTTTTAAAAGATTGTGCAGTTCAAATGGGTCATGGTGCAGGTTTGTGCAGTTCAAATGGGTCATGGTAGATGTTATATTCTTCAAATGGGTCATGCAGGTTTGTGCAGCAGTAGAAAACAACATAATAGTCAACCAAATGGGTCATTTACTGGCAGCAGCAGAAAACAACATAACACAGTCAACCAAATGGGTCATTCATACCATTCAAAACAACATAACACAGTCAACAGAAAATAACATAACACAGTCATTCATACCATTCAAAATTTGACCATAATAGTCATAAATAAGTCAACCAAGACCCATAAGTTCCTAAACATAAACATAGCATTTTTCAAATTTCATGACACAACCAAAATACATAAACATAAACATAATATTTTTCAAATTTCATGACAACCAACATAGCCTACTAATCAACCACTTGTGATCCACCATCCTGAGTGCCATTGCCACCACCATCACAACTGCCACCACTGTCAACCTGGGAAGTCTTCTTCAGCTTGCATGACCTCCTATTATGCCCCTTCTGCTTACAGAGAAGACAAGTCACTACCTGACCTTTTCTTGGCATTTTACCCTTGTTTGGAATGGTTGGCATGGCAGACTGAGAAGCATTATCAACCTGGCTAGCTTGACTAGACTCAGCCATTTCTTCTGCAGATCTCTTTCTTGCCTTTTTTGGCCTGCCTAGTTGCTTGTGATGCTTTGGTGGGGTTAGGGTGGTTGGGCATCTTGATTCTAGCCACAAATCCATACCATTGATTGGAGTAATGGCACATTCATACACTCTCTTCCAGGTTTCCAACCAGTAAACCTCATCAACCCACCTCTCAGGTATGCCATCACCTCCATGCTCTGCATAACACCATATGGCAGCCACTACATGCTTACATGGCATAGTAGTCAGGTCCCACTTCCTACAAGAGCAACTCTTTTCATCAAGGTTAACAGCTCTCTGGTCATGTGTAGCATAGCAAGTAACTTGGTACCTGGATCCACCTGTATAAAACATGAATAGTCAAAATGGTTTCTAGCAGCATTAAAGATCATATCAAATGAGTATTGGAAACATACCTGTCTAGATCACATTGTATTGTGATGCCTTAGTTTTTATCTTCTCAAAAGTCTTGGTTGCAGCAGGTGTTAAAGGGTCATCAGTCTTTGCAATCATCTTCTTAACAACCACAATCTTCTTCATAAGGTACTCCCTTATGTACTCAAGGCAAGTTATGATTGGTTTGTCCCTTCCACCAATGATATGCCTGTTGAATACTTCACATATATTATTCAACACCATATCACACTCTGGCCTTCCTGCATGCATTATCAATCAAGGACATAGTATATTTCAGTTTTCCTAACATACATTCTAAGCACATGAAACATAAATAAGATGAATCATACCGTTAAAGTGAGATCTTGACCAGTGTTTTGGTGGTATCTGTTTCAGCCAATCATGCAATGGTTTATCAGTTTTGGTTACTGCATTCATAGCCTTCTCCCAGCCTATTGATGTGGTCACACTTGAACAACTCCATAACAACTCCTTAAACACTTCTCCCCTCCATTTTGCTTTCATGTTCTCATGGATATGCCTAAGACAGTACCTATGTTCTGCCTTTGGGAATAGCCTAGAGATAGCTGGTATGATACCCTGCATAAATACATATGGCAAATCATCATTGAACTGTTCGCATAAACAAGATAATAAGGAAACAAGAGTGAAAGTTACCTTCTGCCTGTCACTTATAAAAGTGAAATCTGAATTGGGACCAATATCCAAATCATCTCCCAGGTTCACCAAGAACCAACTCCAAGTCTCCATTGTTTCTGCTTCCACCAATGCATAAGCCACTGGATAAATTTCATTGTTACCATCCACACCCACAGCAGTTAAAATCTGTCCAGGGAAGGGTCCCTTCATGAAACAACCATCCAAACCCAGGATTTCCCTACCACATAACTTCCACTCTTCTTTCAGACCACCTAGACAAAATGTAAATTCTTCTAAACTGCCTTGTAAGGCTATCTGGATTGTATGCTCTCTCTACATCAATTTTGATTGATGTTCCAGGGTTAGATCTCATCAACTCCTCACAATAATCCCTAAGCTTCTCATACTAAGTCATATAACAACCTACCATTTTATTGTATGCTTTCACTTTTGCCCTAAACATCTGGTTTTTGGTCACCTGAACCTGCCTGTTCTTCTGAACAATATCAACTAAAGCATGAACTGTTATGTTTGGACTTGCCTGGATAATATGCTCTATCTCCTGAGCCAACCAAGAAACTGTGCATAATCTATCACCCCGACATTGAAGACAAGTATGATATGTTTTTAAGGTCTTCACAACCCAAGCCCCATACATGACTCTAGGAGATGGGGAGACCAAAAGGACAGGTGGGTGGGGGGTATTTCTTTCTAGGTTTTTTTGGTTTTGAGGTGGAGGGTTCCGCCTCTCCTTTTTTAACTATTTTGGGTGGGTTTTACAGAAATGCCCCCAACTTTGACTTATCTGCATTAATGGCACAACCACCACCAAGTTGTGGATTAATACCCTGGCAAACAACCCTGAACCTACCCTTATCATTCTTCACTATTCTCAGCTGCCTCCTGGTTTCCACAGCATAGTCCTTCAACATCTTCTTCATAACAGCTCTAGAAGTAAATGTTTGAGTAAGATAAAAGGGGCAGTCATCATTCTTTGATCTGTTTCTTCTCTTCTGTTTCTTCTTCTTCTTCTTCTTCCTAATTGACTTATGCAACTTAGGCTCATCACTCAAACTATCAAAGTCATCTAAATCTACTTGAACCTCATCTTCCATTCCATCCTCTGATTCCTCACCTTCACTACCATCTGGGTCTACTGCAGCCTTGTAGTTTTCTATATCAACCTCATAATCCTCTACTAAATTGTCCTCATCTACAATAAAGTCAGAGTCCTCATCATCATCATTCTCTGAAGTCTCAATGTCATTCTCTACAGTCTCCATGTTTTTCTTTTTCTTCAAAGTGTTTCCATCAGCACTATCATCACTATCAGATGATTCATTGTCCACATCCCTATCCACGTCCCTATCAGACTTATAAGCACTATCTTCACTATTAGTAAATTCCCACAAATCCAAATTTGTCTGATATGAGAATTCTTCCTCATCAGACTTATTAACAACTTCATTAACCTTTCTGTTTTTTAAAGTTTCATAGTCTGGGAATATATGTTCAACATATACCTCAATTAGCTTCTCAGTCTCAACTAGTTTGAGTAGTTCTAAGACTTGTGTATCAAATTGGATTGGTCTTAAACTAGTATCTAGACTTTCTCCTGGCTGCCTATAAAAAACCTAACTTCATCACTTTCTAAGTACCCTAGTTCAGACAAAAAGTCATACAAAGTTACCACGGCAAACCAATCAGTGTGCACATGATCAATGTAGTTAACCTTGGCATTTAGATACATCATAGCTACATCAGGATCACTAAACTCACCAGCATGATAAAGCTTAATCGAAAACTTCTGTTTTCTTGAACCTGTATAATTAATAGAAACAGAGGTTATGAAGCTTAATCAGAGTGCACATTATCATAGAAACAGAGGTTACTAAGACAGCATAGACGAAAACTGTTGTACTCACCATATTTGGAGTCGTGATCAAATTCTTCACCGTCTTTCCTGATACGCCATCCTTCGTTGTCATCCATGATCAACTTCGTCGTCGTCCATGATTAACGGGGATAAAAAGAATTGCAGAGGATTGTTGAGTTTGGAGGGAGATGAAAGCAAAAGGAGGGTTATGACATAAAAGACGAACAATTAGGGTTAATAGGTTTATAGAGTAAAGATCAAATACATATAGTTTTTTTGTAAGAACTGTGAGAATCAAAGGGGGTAAAAAATTTTTTTTTTTTTTTTAGAATTTTTTTTTCCCATGTGCTTAAACATTCTTTCTAGATGAATAATACAAAAAAAATTTTTTTTAGTGTAATTACGTCATTAAGGTAAATACATTAGTTTACACTAGAGTAATTATGTAATTACTCTACACGTAATTACTCTACACCAAATTTTTTTTATTTTATTTTTTTTTTAGTTTTCAATACTATAATACATGTTTAACAATATGGGGAGAAAAAAATTTAAAAAAAAAATTAAAAAAAATACCCTCCTTTGATTCTCATAGTTCTTACCAAAAAAGCTATTTGTACCGGATCTTTCCTCTAGGTTTATAATGGGGACAAGGTTAACTGGGTTTTAAAATTTTAAGTGATTTGACGAAAATGGCCCTGACTTAATGAAGAAAAATTAACTGGGTTAAGTCGTTGGACTGCTTAGGCACATTTTCTGAAAGATCAAGGAGTGTTCATGCAATTTTTAAAAGATTGGATTGGATTGGATTCCATCGACCGGTACGAAGGGCATGTTTGGGATTCCTTCTCCTTATCTCCTTCTTCTACCTCCTTATCTCCTTAATCAATAAGTTTCAATTTCTTACTTATAACTTATCTCCTTTTCAACCCACAAAAACCTCTTTTTCAACCCATTACCCAAACAAACTTATCTCCTTTTAATTAAGGAGATAAGTTATAAGTTGGTGAAATAAGGAATCCCAGACATGCCCGAATATATTCAAGGATGAAATAGTAAAGTGTACCAAAATGGCGAACCTTATCTCTAAACAAAACTGCGCATAACTCAAAAGAATTGAATTAAAACGATGTCGTCATCAGCAGCAGCAGGAGGGGCGCCGTCGTGGTTGTGGTCATCGGTATCATCCTTATCATCCATGGAGAAGCAGCAGCAGCGACATCATGTGCAGCAGCGCATTATTTACCTTACCACCTCTCCTAGGTTCCAATTACGATGTGCAGTCGCTCAACAACCAAAGAAGAAGAAAATATGGAAGCAAGGTGAGTACCCTGGTGACGTCTCCTCCTCCACCTTTGATAGTAAGAGACGCACACCCATTAAGAATATTAAGAAGAAGCTCGATCGTAAGGCTAACCTCAATCCCTGGGTTAATACTGTTACTCAGGCCTTGTCTCAGGCCATTGAAACCAAGCACTGGCTAAGAGCCCTACAGGTAAACATACTGCTACATCGTCATTGATTTTTATCCCAACTAGAATGTTATAAAATGTTTTGGAACTTGATAAATCATAGATAGCGGATTAGCTGACCAACTTACTTTTCCATTAAAGTGGTAGCAGCTATTGTAAAAACTAGGACTAGGAGTGCCATTAGTCAGTATACTTTACTATCTATCGGTTGCTTGCTTGCTGACTTGTAGTTTTGACTTATTCAAATCCAATTTGTTTTAATGGAAATGTTTCTTTTTCAAACATTAAAACAACCAACCATTACCAGATTGTATCATTTTGATGGGAATTAAAGATTTAGCTTTTGTCTCACTCAGATATTCAAGATGCTCCAGGAACAGCCATTTTATCAACCCAAAGAAGGAAGTTATATGAAGCTGATTGTTCTAGTGGGGAGATGTGGCCAACCCCAACACGCTCGGAATCTTTTTAACTCCATGATCGAAGACGGGCTGGAACCCACTGCCCAAACCTACACTGCATTGCTAGCTGCTTACTGTCGAAGCAATCTCATTGACGAGGCCTTCAAACTTCTTGAGGAAATGAAGAAGCTTCCTTTATGCCAACCGGATGTTTATACTTTCAGTATCCTCATCAAGGCCTGTGTTGATGCTTCACGCTTTGATCTCGTTCAATCTCTTTACCAACAAATGGCTGAGAGATGTATAACTCCAAATACGGTCACCCAAAACACGGTTCTTGCTGGATATGGAAAGGCGGGCAAGTTTGATTTAATGGAGAACGTGCTTCTTGGAATGCTTGATAGCACATCATCGAAACCAGATGTATGGACCATGAACACGATTCTTAGCTTGTTTGGCAACATGGGTCAGGTTGAAACTATGGAACGATGGTACGAAAAGTTCAGGAACTTTGGAATCGAGCCTGAAACACGCACTTTTAACATCTTAATAGGCGCGTATGGGAAGAAAAAGATGTATGATAAAATGTCGACAGTCATGGAATACATGAGAAAGCTTTCTTTTCCATGGACCACATCTACCTACAACAATGTGATCGAGGCGTTTTCAGATGTGGGTGATGCAAAGAACATGGAGTACACGTTTGACCAGATGAGAGCCGAGGGTATGAAAGCAGACACCAAGACGTTCTGCTGTTTGATCAGAGGGTATGCAAATGCAGGCCTCTTTCATAAGGTGATAAGCATGGTGGAACTAGCTGGGAAATTGGAGATACCGGAGAACACATCATTCCATAATGCAGTGCTTTACGCGTGTGCGAAGGCGGACGATCTGATGGAAATGGAGAGAGTTTACATGAGGATGAAGGATAAGCAATGTAGGGCTGATGGAACCACTTATGCCATTATGATTGAAGCTTATAAGAAGGAAGGTATGAATGACAAAGTGTTCGATTTGGAACAGGAACAAGAAATGATGTTGAGGGTTACCTAGTTAGTATTTACACCTGCGTTTATTTATTTTATAGAGGTTAGATCAGGCTTGGTACTACTAGCTAATCAGTAAGTGTGGGCATGCTATGCTGCATATTTACAATGATTATGAATGATATATCTCTTAATGTATATAGTCTTGTTTTTACTTTTTGTTTAGTTATCATCACTTTTTCTGAACTGTGTGCATGGGTCGGGTCGGCTAGGATCGCTTTCGGGTCCAAACCAAACTAAAACTGACATTTCGAGTTTTGCGCCATCGGTTTTCCATTTTTCGGGTTAACTTAGTGTTGGTTTTCTTTCTGTTTTACATTTGAGCTTGAAATGTTCATGCCTAGGAAATATTTGGGCCAGTCCAGGCCATAAATTATCCATTAATAAATAAACATTCAAATAACTTGGGTATAACTTTAACCGAACCGCAATTTCTGAGTTTAAAAAAGAATCAAAACTGAACCGTCTGTCATTGGTTTGGGTTGGTTTCTTGGGTTTGGATAATCGGACCCCTTACAAACAAGTGTGTAAATAGAGTTACTTTAGAAGTTAAAGTGTGTTGGAAAAATAGGTGAAAATGCTATCACAATTTTAAAATAGGTGAAAAAGTTTTTAAAAAAAGTTTTTTCTTAGGTGAAAATGTATATTTTTTTGGGTTTATATTCTATGTTGTGAGAGCTTCACAACGAACCAAACCGCGTCGAAAACGGAGCTATGATGAATGAGATATCGATGCTCAAAAGTAGAGTGAAACAATTAAAGTTTGGAATGTGAAATGGAAAGTAGCAAGGAGAACTCGTCCCACATTGGAAGGAGGATGAATCTTGAACTTGTTTATAAGGAGGAACTCCCGCATACGAGGTGCTAGGTCATATGGCGCGTGTGACTTCTGCTGACGTAGAACGTAACACTGACGCATGACACTAGAAGGCAGACAGGTGGCGCCTTGTCCTGCATGGCGCGCGGGTGGCTGACTCGTGACGTAGAACGAGATTACGTGGCGCATGACTTGGTGGCGTGTGTGTGCGCAACCTGCGCTTGCGTGGCAGGTCAGACACAAGTGTGTGTCTGACGCGCGCGGACTCCCAACAGTTCAGAATTGCAGTTGTAACTGGCGAGTAAAGAGTTTTGACTGAGAATTAAAGCAGCAATTAAATGACATTTAATTATCTGGTTTAATTCCTTTTTATGTTTTGGCTGCTGTAGGACACACCAGAGAATTCGTTATTTTCATCATTTTCTTGCAATTTTATTTCATTTTAGTTGTAAAAGTATTTGTATTTGTAATATTCCTTTGCTTTTTGTATTGTAAAAAAAATTGTTTATTTATTTTTATGTGGGAACGGTTCCGACAATCTTAAAACAAAATTTTAAACACCGTTCGTATAACTCGAAAAACCATCCCTTAGTGATTCGAACAAGTTTTGATTCACTTGGAATTGTGTTTTAAAAAACAATTTTTTATTTCTTTTTCTCTGTTTTGTTTCAAGGTTTTTGACAAAATAGAGAAACCCACTGTTCTTGTTTTTTCTACAAAAACCATTTGGTGATTCCTCAAAGTTGGACTTAGAGGACAAACCTTTTGGTTTTCCAATGAAAATTACTGCACGTTTTTTGTGGTGATTTCCTCCAAGGAAAGTCATTGCTATTTTTTGCAATTTCTTTACAAAGAGAAAAAGAAAAAGCTTTAGTCGGTTTTTTTTCTTTTCTTTTCATCTTCTTGGTTGGAGCATTAGACTCTACCTTAAGGCGGTCTCTGTTTTATATACTTTAGTTGGTTTAAATAGTTTGCTAAACTATTTTTAGAAGATTTATTTTGTTGACAATAACTAAGTTATTTTTTTTATGAAACAACGTTTTTATTAAAAATATTAACTTGGTTTATAATTGTTAGAATGTCAACTCCGGCTACCACCACCGTTGTTGGAACACCTTTACCTAACGTCACAATGGAGCTTCTACGGTCGTGACATGTTGAAAAACCCGAAAAGTTTTCGGGGCTGCACTTCAAAAGGTGGCAACAGAAGATGTTCTTCTATTTGACCACCTTGAACCTTGCGCGGTTCTTAACGGAAATCACTCCCCTACCAAAAGATGGGAAGAGCGACGTTCAATTTCAGAGCGTGCTAGATGCTTGGAAGCATTCAGATTTCCTATGTCGTAACTATGTTTTAAACGGCCTCGTGGATTCGTTGTATAATGTGTACTACACTTTAAAAACTACCAAAGAATTATGGGACTCTTTAGACAAAAAGTAGAAAACGGAGGATGCTGGAATGAAGAAATTCGTTGTAGCCCGTTTCTTGGACTTCAAAATGGTAGATTTCAAAAGTGTCATGAACCAAGTCCAAGAGTTGCAAATTATACTACACGAAGTCCAAGATGACTTCCGGCAAGGAACTCACGTTGAGCAAAGTTCTCTATGTACGAAAGATACACAAGAACCTCGTGTCAGGTTGGATGCTCAACAAGTTTGGATTTTGTCTAGTGTTTGAATCGGATAACTTTGTCCTTTCTAGGCGTGGAATGTTTGTAGGCAAGGGCTATGCCCTTAATGACATGTTTAAAATGAATGTATTGGTCGTTAAAAATGAAATGAATGAAAACGCTACTACTATTTATATGCTTGAGTCTTCTAATGTTTGGCATGGTAGATTAGGACATACAAATTTTAATTCAATACGACGTTTGATGAAATTACAAAGCATACCTACATTCCATATTGAGTCCCATTCTAAATGCGAACCGTGTGTTGAATCCAAACTTACAAGATCATCGTTTAAATCGGTTGAACGAATAACCAAGCCACTTGATTTAATTCACACCGATGTATGTGATTTAAAGGAGGTTCCCACAATGGGTGGAAACAAGTACTTCATCACGTTTATTGATGATTGTACTAAATATTGCTATGTATATCTACTTAAGAATAAAGATGAAGAAATAGATAAGTTTATCTTGTACAAAAATAAAGTTGAGAATCAACTTAAAAAGAAAATTAAAGTTGTTAGAAGCGACCGAGGAGGCGAATATGTTGCACCTTTCGCAGATTTATGCGTAAAAAGTGGAATTGTACACGAGTGTACTGCTCCTTATTCTCCACAATTAAATGGCACCGTGGAACGTAAAAACCGCACATTAAAAGAAATGATGAATGCGATGTTGATTGGTTCGGGCGTGAACTGCGAAATTTGGGGGCACGCCATTCTTTCAGCAAATTATATTTTGAACAAGATACTACTCAAAAATAGGGACGAGACTCCTTATGAATTATGGTTGAAAAGAAAACCATCGTACAAATACCTCAAAGTGTGGGAGTGCCTAGCAAAGGTGATTGTACCACCTCCTAAGGCTCTTAGGATAGGACCCAAAACCGTTGATTGTATTTTCATCGGTTATGCACACGAAAGTAGTGCGCATCGGTTTTTGGTGTATAAGTCCAAAAATCTTGATGTCCACGAAAACACTTCCATATAGGCAAGTCCTAATGTTGTTTCATACTTTGAAAATGTGTTTCCTATGTCAGGACAAACACATGGAACATCATCTATACCAGTTGAAGATGTACCTTCGAGTCCATCAACACCGGTTTTACGAAATTTCGATGTTCACCAAATGGATGTAAAAACCGCATTTCTAAATGGCGATTTAGATGAAGAGATTTACATGGAGCAACCTGAAGGTTTCTCCGCCCCAGGACAAGAGGGTAAAGTATGTAAACTCGTCAAATCTTTGTATGGCTTGAAGCAATCTCCAAAACAATGGCACCATGCTTGATAATGGTTTCAAAATAAATGAGTGTGACAAATGTGTCTATTCGAAAGACACGCGAAGAGGTTATTTTATTCTATGTCTTTATGTAGACGATATCTTTATCATTGGGAGTAATGACAAAATGATAAAATCTACTAAAGACATGTTAAAAGCGAGATTTGATATGAAAGACATGGGTCTAGCGGATGTGATTCTTGGAGTGAAAATCGTTAGAACCCAAAATGGTCTTGTGTTAAATCAATCTCACTATGTGGATAAGATTCTTGACAAATTCAGTTCAGGAGACACAAGTATAGCTCGAGGTCCGATTAATACGACCCACCATCTAAGTAAAAATAGAGGCAAGGGTGTTGCTCAATTAGAGTACTCAAGAATCATTACCAGTCTAATGTATCTAATGACATGTACCAGACCCGACTTGGCATACGCGGTAAGTAGGCTAAGTAGATATACTAGCAATCCAAGTGAAGAACATTGGAAAAGTATAAAGCGGGTGCTTAAATACATTAGATACACACGAGATTATGGACTGCATTATACCCATCATCCAGCAGTGATCGAAGGATCACTGATGCGAACTGGATATCGGATATAAAATATTCCAAATCTACAAGTGGTTACGTGTTTACACTTGGTGGTGCGGCTACATCTTGGAAGTCGTCTAAGAGTATTGGTTATAGCTAGATCCACGATGGAATCTGGATTTATCGCTTTAGATAAATCGGGAGAAGAAGCAGAGTGGCTACGTCAATTTGTGGAAGATATTCCAAGATGGCCAAAGCCATTGCCAGCTATTTGCATATATTGTGACAGTAAATCAACGATTGGTAGAGCTCAAAGCTCAATGTACAATGGCAAATCAAGGCATATTCGACGTAGACATAACACGGTAAGACAACTGCTCAATACGGGTGTTATCACAATTGAATATGTTAAGTCAATAGATAACATTGCGGACCCGTTAACGAAAGGCTTAAGCAATGAGCTTGTTTATAAGTCGTCAAGAGGAATGGGACTAAAGCCCATGGAAAAAGGGAGTATAAGGGAAACCTAACCTAGTTGACTGGAGATCTCAAGATCTAGGTTCAATAGGACAACTTAATCATATGACCAAAAGGGAGTCACTGTAGTGGAGTACCCCAACACTAAATTAAAAAGGGAGTTATGTGCTTCCTTGTCCATTCCAATCAGTGACATTGAGGGGAACGTTAAGCATATTTTGAGGTTAATGATTGAGCGAAATCAAATAACCATGATGCTTTAAATGATTTATGTGAATCACTTATGTTAGAGAGAAGTGTGGTCGCTTCGAATGGGTATATGGGGAGGCGTATATCCTACTGTTTCATGACCATAAAGGACACGAAAATGAGGAGTTGGCATAACTAGGGAGAGTGTTGTCTGAAGTGTATTGTCGTTTACACAAATGAGGGTATGTTTAAAGACATCAAGTTCTACATACCGCTAGTAGGCTAAATATGCTTCACAAAGGAAGGTTCAAAGGTTACACCTACCTATCTTGTAATGCTCAACTGTCGAATTGTATCGTTGATACTTGTAAGAATGGGGCGATCTCCATTCATGTCGGGGATTGTTGGAAAAATAGGTGAAAATGTTATTTTCACAATTTTAGGAAAAAGATTTTTCCTAAGTTTTGGACAAAAATGTATATATTTGAAATTGAGGTTTATTTATATATTTTTTTGTGGGATTATGTTATATGTTGTGAGAGCTTCGCAACGAACCAAACTGCATCCAAAATGGAGCTATGATGAATGAGATATCGATGCTCAAAAGTAGAGGAGTGAAACAACTAAAGTTAGGAATGTGAAATGGAAAGTGGCAAGGAGAACTTGTCCCACATTGGAAGGAGGATGAATCTTGAACTTGTTTATAAGGAGGAACTCCCCATCCTATGTGTTCCATGGAATCACACACTATGGAAGCCACGAAGGGTTAACTCGCACACGCGCGCGTGGCGTGGGCATTGAGGCGCAATGTGGCGCACTTCCCACACACGCATCACCGCGAGCCGCTTGAGAGCCGCCTTAGTATTTTTTACCACGAGCAAGTGGTTCAGTAAGCTTAGCGGATGCGGAGAACGAAGGGTTCTATTGACGTAAAGCGGAGAACGGATTGGTCCGCATACGTGGCGCTAGGTCGTATGGTGCGTGTGACTTCCGCTGACGTAGAACGTAACACTGATGCGTGACGCTGGAAGGCAGACAGGTGGCGTCTTGTCCTGCATGGCGCGCGGGTGGCGGACTCATGACGTAGAATGGGACTACGTAGCGCACGACTTCGTCGCGTGTTGCGTGGCTGGTCAGACACCAGTGTGCGTCTGTGTAACACCCCATTTTGTGAACAAACAAAATAGAAATGTTTATGAAATTTATGCCCTGTGTATTATATGGTTTAAGCGTGAATAACATGATTATTTGATATATAAGAATCTAATCGAGCCAATAGTATTATAAGAGACCATTTAGTTAGATTAACAAAAAAAAAAATTATAGTTGACCCTACTTTATTTTAACGAAACTTAGGTCAAAGCGTAGATAAAAATTATCTCGTCTTAAGAGTATATTTGAATGTTCGTAAAACGTTATAGTTTAGAAGTTATACGAGCTAAACGAGTGAAGCAGCTGAATTAATTATGATAATATAATAATAATTACTAATAATAATAACAATACATTCATATAAAACGTAAAAATTGCAAAGGAGAGTAGCATTAATATATCCACAGCGAGGCAGTGAGAAGTTATCCCGCATCGAATATTACAAGGAAATTGAGGCCTATGTGTGCTTGCTTGACTACTGTCCCACATCGACCAAATGAGATTATTCACCGTCCAATCCTCTTTATAAATAGGGCCCAGCAGTAGTTATTTTAAGTTACACCAAAAATTTTGGGAACGCTCTAGTATAAGAGAATCCCTAGCATACGATACCCCGTTGGATGTTGTTATTAGTCGTTTTTGGAGCACTAGTAGGAGCTCGAGTAGGGAGACTCGACATCATCTTGCCATAGATAGTTAGAGGTATGCCCTCGTTTAAGTTATGCTTTGTCAATTATTATTTTTATTGGTAGTATTAGTAGTAGTTTAGTATTATTATTATTATTTTAGGTATTAGAATTATTATTAGGGGTGGGTAGTGGATAGCCTAGCCTTAGTTAGGCATGGACTGATCACCCATGCTTAAACAAGGCAGCGTTAAGCAATATCCAGCCATGATAATAACTAGTTAGGTGAACCATTACCTAACCTAGGATGATGTAATTGTACCAGGACCCCGAGGTAGTACCTGGTTGGAATAGCAAAGTGTTAAGCAACCGTGTAACAGGTGAGTTTATGAATGTTTTACTATGTGAGCATGCTTGTCCTAACCGGTAATTGCTATAATTGTATTCATGACTGGTGTACGCATGCATATAATCTGCACTTACATACACATGATATATGGGGACCCTTATACGTGCCGCTGCGGTGGGATTTGTCAGTACTACGCTGCGGTGTAGCTGGCATTAACTGTATGATAATATAGGTCATGGACCCGGTGAGGGTACCAGATTGACGTAAAATGTCATGGACCCGGTGAGGGTGCCAGATTGACACGAGGTTATGATGACATGGGCGGGTACAAGTCATGAATAATTGAAATAATGTGGTTTATAACTTGTGTCTATTCATGAACTCACCAGCAATGTCTGACGTCATTTTAAGCATGTGTCACAGGTAGTGATGGCTAGTTCTTGCGCCTGATGTTTATCCCGGACCCGTATGACAAGTGGAATAGATATGCTAGTTCGTGTGCTTGGATGAAAAAGTTCTATATCTCCCGCTAGGAATAGTTGATAATGTTTTGTATTTTTAAGTTTCCAACTTTTGTACCTTGTAGTTTATATATATGTTAACAAATAAGATGTTTTATGTGTAAGTTGGTATCAATTGTGTATGGTGCATCCTTATCTGGGTGCGGGCGTCACAGTTGGTATCAGAGCCAAAGGTTTTAGCGAATTAGGTATTTAGTAGAGGTACCTAGGCTTCAACCTTTGAGATTAGGATTGCCTAAAGTAAGTTTTATACTTGAGTTAACTTTTATGGATAAGGATGCCTAGAATAAGAAAGACCTGATTTCATTCCTAAGCTTACTATTGTTGGTTATGATGTAGATGTTATGGATAAAGTTTAGTACGACCTCAATTAAGTATAGCATTTCGAATAATTAAGTGGGATGTGGAATACCAGAGTAGAGAAGCTCACGAAGTCTGTAAGCCATACTTGGATCAGTTTGTGATTGTATTCATAGATGACATCCTTATTTACTCCAAGAGTAGAGAAGCTCACGAAGAACATCTCCGCGCCATTCTAAAGTTATTGAAGGAAGAGAAACTTTATGCCAAGTTCAGTAAGTGTGAATTCTGGACTAGGGAAGTCCAATTTTTAGGGCACGTGGTTAACGAAATGGGCATACAAGTGGATCCTGCAAAGATTGGAGTAATTAAGAATTGGGAAATACCAAAGAACCCCACAGAGATTCGACGTTTCTTGGGCTTAGCAGGGTACTATAGAAGATTTATTCAGGATTTTTCTAAGATAGCAATGCCCTTAACAACTTTGACCCAGAAGAATACCCCATTTGTCTGGAGTAACAAGCAAGAAGAGGCTTTTAACCTTTTGAAGATGAAGCTATCTAGTGCTCCAGTACTTGCACTACCTGAAGGTACCGAAGATTTTGTGGTATATTGCGATGCTTCACACTATGGATTAGGGTGTGTGTTGATGCAAAGAGGGAAGGTTATTGCCTATGCATCTCGACAGTTAAAAATTCATGAAAAGAATTACACCACCCATGACCTAGAACTGGGAGCAGTAGTATTTGCCCTCAAGATATGGAGGCACTACTTATATGGTACGAGGTGTGTGATTTACACTGATCATCAAAGCCTTAAGTACATCTTTGAACAAAAGATGTTAAACATGAGACAGAGAAGATGGATGGAGTTGTTGAATGACTATGATTGTGAAATTCGTTACCATCCCGGAAAGGCTAATGTAGTGGCGGATGCCCTTAGTCGTAAGGACATAATAAAGCCTCTAAGAATACGCGCATCAAGGATCGAGGTGAGATTTAGTTTAATGGAGCAAATCAAAGAGGCGCATGCACAAGCATTGGTCGATGGTCAGATTAATAAAGAAAGAATGGTGGGAAAACAAGAACTCCTCGTTAAAGGAGGTGAAGGAATATTAAGGTTTCACAATAGAATTTGGATACCCATTATGGGAGGACTAAGGGATAGGGTGATGGAAGAAGCGCATAGATTTAAGTATACAATGCACCCTGGTAGTACAAAGATGTATAAGGATATTCGAAGTGAATATTGGTGGCCAGGAATGAAAGAATCAATAGCTAAGTATGTGGAGGTGCTCACAAGTCAAAACAGAGCATCAAAAGCCTGCAGGATGTTTAATATAACCTGAAATCCCTGAATGGAAATGGGAGATGATAACAATGGATTTCATTACTAAGCTTCCACGAACTAAGTCTGGGCATGATGTCATTTGGGTTATAGTAGATCGCCTAACCAAGTCTGCTCATTTCTTACCCATACGGGAAGATTATAAGGTGGACAAATTAGCAAGGATTTATGTTAAGGAAATTGTCACTCGTCATGGTGTACCTATATCCATCATATCCGATAGGGATAGCTATTTTACCTCAAGATTTTGGAAAAGCTTTCAAAACGAATTGGGAACAAAGGTAAATTTAAGTACGACATATCATCCACAAACCGATGGGCAAAGTGAAAGGACAATACAGACCCTAGAAGACATGCTCAGGGCATGTGCGATAGATTTCGGAGGAAACTGGGATGAACATTTACCACTAATAGAGTTCGCATACAACAACAGCTATCACTCAAGCATCAAGGCTGCTCCATTTGAGGCGTTATATGGAAGGAAGTGTCGTTCGCCAGTCTGTTGGACTGAGATTGGTAAGAATCCCTTAGCTGGACCAGAGATCATTGAAGAAACTACCAATAAAATAGTACAAATTCGAGAACGGATGAAAGCTGCAAGAGATAGACAGAAAAGTTACGCCGACAGACGAAGAAGACCCTTAGAATTTCAAGTCGGTGACAAGGTACTACTTAAGGTCTCGCCTTGGAAAGGCATTATTCGTTTCAGAAAGAAAGGAAAGTTGAGTCCACGGTATATTGGACCATTTGAGATAACCGAAAGAATTGGCCCAGTAGCATATAAGTTAAAACTGCCAGAAGAGTTACAAGGAATACATGATACGTTTCACGTGTCCAACCTAAGAAAATGTTTGGCAGACGAGTCACTTAAGATGCCTTGGCAAGAAGTCCAGATTAATGATAAGTTGAATTTCACGGAACGCCCCATTCAAATCATAGATCGGCGAGTAAAGAAATTGAGAAATAGAGAGTTCCCTCTAGTACGAGTCAAGTGGGATGCAAGGAGAGGACCTGAAGAAACATGGGAAAAAGAAGATGAGATGAAACAGAAATACCCACACCTCTTCACCTAAATTTCGCGGACGAAATTTCTACAAGGTGGGGAGAGTTGTAACACCCCATTTTGTGAGCAAATAAAATAGAAATGTTTATGAAATTTATGCCGTGTGTATTATATGGTCTAAGCGTGAATAACATGACCATTTAGTTAGATTAACAAAAAAAATATTATAGTTGACCCTACTTTATTTTAACGAAACTTAAGTCAAAGCATAGATAAAAATTATCTCGTCTTAAGAGTATATTTGAATGTTCGTAAAACGTTATAGTTTAGAAGTTATACGAGCTAAACGAGTGAAGCAGCTGAATTAATTATGATAATATAATAATAATTACTAATAATAATAACAATACATTCATATAAAACGTAAAAATTGCAAAGGAGAGTAGCATTAATATATCCACAGCGAGGCAGTGAGAAGTTATCCCGCATCGAATATTACAAGGAAATTGAGGCCTATGTGTGCTTGCTTGAAAACTGTCCCACATCGACCAAATGAGATTATTCACCGTCCAATCCTCTTTATAAATAGGGCCCAGCAGTAGTTATTTTAACTTGCACCAAAAATTTTGGGAACGCTTTAGTATAAGAGAATCCCTAGCCTACGATACCCCGTTGGGTGTTGTTATTAGTCGTTTTTGGAGCACTAGTAGGAGCTCGAGTAGGGAGACTCGACATCATCTTGCCATAGATAGTTAGAGGTATGCTCTCGTTTAAGTTATGCTTTGTCAATTATTATTTTTATTGGTAGTATTAGTAGTAGTTTAGTATTATTATTATTTTAGGTATTAGAATTATTATTAGGGGTGGGTAGTAGATAGCCTAGCCTTAGTTAGGCATGGACTGATCACCCATGCTTAAACAAGGCAGCGTTAAGCAATATCCAGCCATGATAATAACTAGTTAGGTGAACCATTACCTAACCTAGGATGATGTAATTGTACCAGGACCCCGAGGTAGTACCTGGTTGGAATAGCAAAGTGTTAAGCAACCGTGTAACAGGTGAGTTTATGAATGTTTTACTATGTGAGCATGCTTGTCCTAACCGGTAATTGCTATAATTGTATTCATGACTGGTGTACGCATGCATATAATCTGCACTTACATACACATGATATATGGGGACCCTTATGCGTGCCGCTGCGGTGGGATTTTTCAGTACTACGCTGCGGTGTAGCTGGCATTAACTGTATGATAATATATATAGGTCATGGACCCGGTGAGGGTACCAGATTGACGTAAAATGTCATGGACCCGGTGAGGGTGCCAGATTGACACGAGGTTATGATGACATGGGCGGGTACAAGTCATGAATAATTGAAATAATGTGGTTTATAACTTGTGTCTATTCATGAACTCACCAGCAATGTCTGACGTCATTTTAAGCATGTGTCACAGGTAGTGATGGCTAGTTCTTGCGCCTGATGTTTATCCCGGACCCGTATGACAAGTGGAATAGATATGCTAGTTCGTGTGCTTGGATGAAAAAGTTCTATATCTCCCGCTAGGAATAGTTGATAATGTTTTGTATTTTTAAGTTTCCAACTTTTGTACCTTGTAGTTTATATATATGTTAACAAATAAGATGTTTTATGTGTAAGTTGGTATCAATTGTGTATGGTGCATCCTTATCTGGGTGCGGGCGTCACAGTCTGACGCGCGCGGACTCCCAATAGTTCAGAATTGCAGTTGTAACTGGCGAGTAAAGAGCTTTTACTGAGAATTAAAGCAACAATTAAATTACATTGAAGACGTTCAATGACATTTAATTATCTTGTTTAATTCCTTGTTATGTTTATATTAACCATTCATCAAACTTTCCTCTCTCTACACTTCCCTTCCTCTCTCTATCTTCTTCCCTTTCTACTCTCTTCCAACATCGTGGCCATTCTGGAAAACTGGGTCATCGAATTCTCCACGGAGGTTAATGTCGGCGACCCCTTTGGTAACCGGGTCACCCATCAGCAATTTCTTTGATGGTTCACCATCCAGAACCGTTTGTGGACCCCCTTCCCCCTCTTTTCTCTCACTATAAGTGAAAAACTGGAAAGGAGGAAAGATAATTGGTGTGAGGGTGTGTAGGGGGAATTCAAAAATTTAATGCAAAAGGGTGGGATAATGGTGGTTTAGTTATGTAGGGGGGAGGGATAAGTTTTAAGAGCGTATTTCAAATTTCAAATAAAACCTGCTGCAAATCTCAATTGCGGCTCAGCTTTAAACCTAATGTAGTGGTGGTACACTGGTACCCATATTATTCTCACCCACCAGCAGCATCTTTGATTGTTCAAATTTGCAAACCGAACCCAGATTTGCAAATAGAACATCCCAGTTTCTCATATTTGGTGCCCGGGGAAGATGGTGTGGTATGATGGTGCAACAGGTGGTTTGGGTGTGGTGTGGTGTGGTGACAAGGGTAGTGAGAGGTGTGGAGGTGTGGAGGTGCTATGGTCCAGTAGTGGTGATATTGGTGACTTAATGCGATGAAGATGGAGAAGGTGAGACCATCTAGTACGGTAATAGTGGCTAGTGGGTGCGATGGTGGGGGTTAGTGTTTAGGTTCCGATGGTGGGGGTTAGGGTTTAAGTTCCGATGGTGGGGGTTAGGGTTTAGGTTCCGATGGTGGGGATGGAGACATGTGGTGGTCATAGTGGCGGGTGGTGGTGGTATTATGGTTGTAGTGGCGGCAAGTTGTTCTTATGGGTGGGAGTGAGAGAGAAGTGAGGAGATGTGGGTAAGAAAACAGATAGATATTTGTTATATAGTTAGACCATGTCTAGTGGGCTTTAATTTTAAAGCCCTCACTTGGGCAAATTGCGACACGTGGCATCCTAGTCAGCATAGGTGTTTTAAAAGGAAATGAGGTGTAGTGGTTTAAGGCCCCATAATGCCCCCCAATGATTACCTAATAATTATTTTATTTTTTAAATTAAAACAAATGACATTTCACTATAATATTTCATTAAACACAAAAAAAATTACAATACCATAAAAAAAACACGAAACATACTAAAAAAAACAAAAAAGAAACGAAACATTTCTAAAGTCCGTATTTATCACGAATTTGTTGCCCATGCATTTGAGCTAAGTTTAACGTGTCTCCTGTGAGGTAACCGATCGATCTAGACAAAAACTCGATATCTTTTTCCATTTGCGTCCCTGTATTATACTGATTTTAACAGCTTGAATCCAAAGTCCAAACTTTAAATAATTGAGTCTCTAGCTGGAAATTAACTAACCATTTCAGTCCAAATTGATAACTCCATCCATAAAGTCTGTTAGTTTTTTGTGAAAAGACAAAAATGCCCTTGTTATTTAAAAACAAAATAAAAAGTCTGCATCTCTTTCTTCCGCATCTAAACCATTACACCACAACCACCTTCCCCCATCACCAATCCACCACTACAACTCCAACCACCCCCACTTTACCACTACAACTTCACACCACCCCCTGCTAAACCACCATTACCACACCATTACTAGATCTTTGGAGATCAGAAAACAAGGTTTGTCGGACCTCATCGGATGCCATTGCTACAACCACCATCACACCTCCGCACCACCCCCTGCTCTGTTACCCCACCATTGCTCAAAACCCTAGCCACCATATCATCCCTCTTGCCACCTCTCTACACCACCAACTCCAGCACACCCTTCGCTACACCCACACCCTCCGCTATACCAATCACCATTGTCGGCACCATGACCATCGCTAAACTATCCACCACCATGACCACCACCGTTGAGCCCCACCAAACCCTCCTCCAAGTTGAAATTAATTTCAGACCGGGTTATTACTAAACCGGCTTGGTTCAATCGAGTCAAAACTCAACTGGGTTAGCCATGTGCAGTCAAAATAAAGATTGAGTCAGAGGTCATTTGCTCATAAAGGGAGAAGAAAGTTGGGAGAAGAGAATGAGTCTGCAAAGTTCACATCCAAGCTAGTTGGTAGTTTCGTTATGATTTCTTCCTTAAATTGGAGATGATTGCTCTAGGGTTATTCACTTTTTCTGATTCTTAAACTCTTGTAATCAAGCCAATTTGTTTCAATCAATAACTTAGCAAGATTACATCAGTTTCATTACCTCATCTCTGTTATTATCTAGCATATTCTCTGATCCTATACCAACACACCAATCATTCTCCAATTATGGATACAGAGAGAAATTAGAGAGGAAAAGAAGAGAGTGGTAAAGAGAATAAGACGGCCAGGGACGAAGAGAGTGGTAGGGAAAAGAAGTTAGTGGTTTATTATTGTTTCTATATAATAATATATAAAAAATATATGATAGGGACATTTTAGTCCTTTCACAAAAAATGACAGAGAAACTTAATCAAAGTTAGCAATTTGGACTCAAGTTAGTTAATTTCCAGCTAGGGACTCAAGTAGTTACAGTTTTAGACTTTGGGTTCAAGCAGTTAAAACCACTATACACATGTACTCAAATAGTAATTCACTCAAAGAAAATGAAGTGTAGTGGTTTTGAGGCCCCATAATGCCCCCCAATGATTACCCAATAATTATTTTATGTTTTTAAATTAAAAGAAATAACATTTCATTAAAATATTTCATTAAACACAAATACAGAAATTATAATACCATAAAAAACATGAAACATTTAAAAAGGACAAAACATTTCTAAAGTCCGTATTTATCACGGATTTGTTGCCTACGCATTTGATCTAAGATTAACGTGTCTCCTGTTAGGTCACCGATCGATCCAAACAAAAACTCGATATCTTTTTCCATTTGCCTTGATTCTTAGATCACGACGAACTTTTTATTTTCAACCACTCTTTCTTGCATTGTTTCCAAACTTCTTTTGCCAAGGTCTCGAATATCTTGAAGTCATCGATTCATTTCTTCGAAATCTTGTTTCATGTCGCTACCCCCCCAAAGACGACTCCGCCCTTCCACATTTTCTCACACTTTTTATACGGGTTGGTCGATCCAATTCCTTTTCCTCCTCCTCGTCGACATTAAGAGGATCGTTTAAGTTGACACATCAAGCTTCGAAAGTGGGTGTTTTGGGATCTCGCGATGAGGAGGTTTTGCTTTGTGCCTAATAGTAGACCCCATGGCCGGTACGTTAGACCACTTAGGACTTCTTTTTAGGAGCTCCCAACACCTCATATATGTTAACATCCCACTGGTTGCGTTGAACTCCTCCAACGCTTTTGCTAATACATCTCCATCACCAGCTCCCACACCCCTATTGTCCTCCACACGTTGGTAAACTTTTGAAAACACATGACATCTATTATTAATATCGGTCCATTTTTCCGAAATCAAATCGTTGTACCGAAATACCCCTCTACCCATGGCATTAAAAAGGGTCTCTTGAATTCTAGCCCAAAACAAGGGTTTGTCTAGATAGTTGGCTACAAAAACAATTTAGCACATATATATTATTATGTTGACAAAAGATCAAATACAAACTAAACTATTTTATTGTACGAATCACCTGATTCCTAGAAAAGGGCGGTGACAATTTCGTAATTATCTAAAATCTTATTTTATTGTTGCCGATCGCTAAACCCTATTATATTCCTGCTGTTGCCTTCTTTAATCAGACAAGTTTTCTTTGTTTTTCTTGATGGATCGTAGTCTATACACCTTTCGCTCAAAAACCTAATGATCATGTTGTTATTTCCTTTGCATTTCTTATATCGATGGCTGAAAGTATCATGAATATGATGCAAGGTCTATAGTTGTTTAAATGTTTTGAGTTAAAGTTCTTTTGACTTACCAGAAGCAGAAGAAGAATTACTAGCAGGTTATCAAACCGAATACTCCGGTATCAAATTTGGTTTATTTTACGTTGCTTCATATTTAAATCTACTAGTTTCTTCATTGTTTGTAACAATTCTTTACTTGGGGGGGTTGGAAATTTTCTCTTCCGTACATATTTGTTACCGAGCTTTTTGATATTACTAAAAGGGGTAGAGTCTTTGGAACAATAATTGGTATCTTTACCTATTTCTCTAGGTAGTCTATTATTAACAACTTCTTCCCAACTTCTTTCACTGTAAAAAAAGACTTATATATTCACGACTTGTCTCAAACAAGAGAAAGAAAAAAGTATCTTATTTTTTATAGATATTCACGATATGTTTCCTATGGTAACTGAGTTCATAAATTATGGCCGACAAACAGTACGAGCCACAAGGTATAGTGGTCAAGGTTTCATGATTACCTTATCACATGCGAATTGTTTACCAGTAACTATTCAATACCCCTACGAATAATTGATCACATCCGAGCGTTTCCGCCGTCGAATCCATTTTGAATTTGATAAATGCATTGCTTGTGAAGTATGTGTTCGTGTATGTCCTATAGATCTACCCATTGTTGATTGGAAATTGGAAAGTAATATTAGAAAGAAACGATTGCTTAATTACAGTATTGATTTCGGAATATATATTTTGTGGTAATTGCGTTGACTGTTGTCCAACAAATTGTTTATCAATGACTGAAGAATATGAACTTTCTACTTATGATCGTCATGAATTGAATTATAATCAAATTGCTTTGGGTCGGTTAGCAATGTCAATAATTGAAGATTATAGAATTCGAACAACTTTAAATTTGCCTGTAATAAAAACTTAAGAATTCATTTTGATAAAAAAAGAATTAAGTTTTCTGTTTAGTGAATAACTACAATTATATTCATAATTATATTGATTAGGGGGCGAGAATTGTGTTTTAATTTAGATTAATATTTTTATTTATATTAAAAATAGATTTCTTTTCTGCAGTCCATATTGATCATTTGAAAATTGTATTTGTTTTGCATTCGGATTTTTGTGTATTCATTTTTTTTCCAAATATCATTCAAAGTATTTCATCGATACTTAGCGTGTAATATCCCAGTTTGATTTTAAAGGAAGGGTAACAATGGTGGTGTAGTTTACTAGACTTCATTAGGTTTATACACAGGGGAATAAGATTAATGTTTGAAGTAACATGGTTTAATGATGGTGAATAACTTTTGAGATGTCATTTATAGTGTATGAAGGCATTAAATATCTCTTTTATGGCTAGAGAATAGGATTATTCACGGTTTCTTTCTTTTTATGGTTAGAGTAATTAATGTTGGATTTATATGTACGGTCTCGATAACTTAATGCTACTGACTGTGCTGTGACCCGTAAGAGTTACACATTAGGCAACGGACATTAAATCCACTTAACCTGATTAACTGGTAATCACGAACAGGTAACAAAAATAAACGAGTTTTATTATTTATACTAATTATAAATAATATAACGTTTATTGGTTTCGGGTTTTAAATGGCATCTTGAACTTGTTCTAGGTGCATTAAGATTGGGACATGGTGAGGATTAATCATGTGATAAGAATGGTTATTAAGATAATAATTACTTATTATCTATAATATTTACCAATCATTATCTAATTAATATATATTTGAAATATAATGATTATCTAATATTATTTGATAACCATAGAATCACATGATTAATACAATTCCATAAAAAGGGGTTGCAACAATTTTGAAATAGATATATAAAGATCATCACAATGACAATTATATATATACCAACAAAAGGAAAAAGCAATCACCACTTTTTACTTTTGTGACTTCCGAATTAAGGCCACTGCCGCTGACCAGCCAACGCTGCCACCGGCTCATCGGGCGCCATTGGTCACTACTGCAACTCACACCCGGTTTAGTTCGTGTTCGTTTTCTAGCATCCGTTCGTTGTACCTGGGTGTCTCAAACGGTTAATTATTAACCACTCAGGTATATCTATCTCATTGGTAGATTAATAATTTTATACCGTGTTTGTATGTTTTTGTAACCAGATCCTGTTCGGTTAGTTTTGATGTTGAAATTTTATAAACATTCCTCTGCGTTTTATTAAATGCATGTTTAATTAATAATAAATATATCAAACCCGTTTTGATAAAAGTAAGGTTGACAACACTGAAACCCAACAGTGGTATCAGAGCCAGGTTACAACATATAAATCGGATCCGATCTTTTAACCGGTTATAGATCTCAAACTTTATATTATTTAAAGTTTCAGATCTAGATAATTTTTGGGGCAACAAATATTTTTGGTCAAAGTTTTATTTATTTTATTTGACTAAAAGATTTCCCGATTTATGTTGATTGTGTAAAATATGTAAATCTGGCCCGACCTTGTTTTTGCATGTTTCAGTTTTGGTTTTATGGTTTGGCCCACTTTGATGGCTCAAAGTTGTAATAGATTAGGTTTTTTTTTTATTTTTATATATTTTTGTAAATATTAAATCTTGAAGACCCGAAGACAAAACTGAAGACCAAGACAGGAGTCATGAAGTTAGTGGGAGTCTCTCAAGACAAGAAGATGCACTCAATTCCAAGTCCATCCTTGTGGTTGTTTATGTGTTGTGACCCCGTGACCCCATTTGGTCTTGCTAAAAGGCTCTAGCAAGATCAAACAATTTTTTGGCCATATGATTTACATATTTATTTGCTATTGTGGTTGCTTTATTTTATAAATTGTTATAACATACCAACCTAATACCAAACCTTTTAAAAGGGAAGTTTTTAAAATATTGACTGTAGAGGATGAATTCGACACTAAGACAGGATTATATGATCATACAAGTTGCTAAACCAGGTGCGGAAACCCTAGCTTAGAACAAACTGATATAAACTCAATCAAAACACAATCAAGGTCATTTTAAAAGCTTTTCATAGATTAACTTGTTCAAATAAACGTTTACAGACTGATTACAGTTAATCTAGAACTCAAACTATCACTCTCAATCCTCTCAGGAACACACACACAAAACACACACTCTAAATGACTCCGTTATACATTACAAAAACCCAATTTCTATATATAGTAGCTGTACGTTCGCCCAGTCTCACTGGTCGAATGTAAGCTTTTCCACATTCGCCCAGATAGACTGGTCGAATGTGTCTTCTTGTGCATCCCTGTTCCAGATTCGTCCCTGTACACAGCTACCTTCGCCCACACTATATCACCTTCGCCCACTTCTGTTCTCATTCGCCCCTTAACACATGTTAATATCTAATCATTAGTCGCAAAACGGCATCTACAAACTCCCCCTCGACTATTGATTAGATCGTTTTCTATCTTCGTCCATGGCCTTGTTCAACAGCTTGATTCTAAGTATACTCTTCTGTTCTTTTGTCATCTCCGGCTCTAACTTTCTCTTTACCGGCTTTGACACATTAGCCATCTTTACCTTCTTGCCAAGTTTCCCTTCCAGATTACTTCCAGCATTGATATCATAAGCAAAGCAAACACCCACAACTTGTGTGTATTTCCTTGCTTGATCTGCATCGTTTGGCTCATGATGAATCGGATTATAGAATAACATGATAATGTCTTCGAAGGTGCAATTTATCAGCCACATAGGATCAAATACATGAACATGCTTGTATTTGTCCTTTCCATCTCTCAACACGATCACCGCTTCTGCCTTCCTCCAATCATAATACCAAAATATGAAGTCAGCACTGAAGTGTTGAGGCATAGGCATCAAAGGTATCTTTCTCATCACTTCAGGTGCCTTATAAATCAAGGTAACCCTTTTCAACTTGGTTCTGGGATCAACATCCCTGTGAACTTTCCTCCGGGGATATTGAGGCTTGAATCTATTCCATCTCGTCCTACTCTCCCAAACCAATTTGTCTGCACACCAACCGACATGTGAATTATTCACTGAAGCACCAGACATTTGGAATCTGCAAAGATCTCTAACCGCCCAGTACGGTAGAGTCAGCAAGTCAATGAATCTGTAGAAATACAAGATCCCTGATTCCCACTTAGCAGCTAAACACTTCAGCCTGCTCAAGTATGTCCACCCAAGAGCTCTGCCTCTGAACTTTGCATTATGAAACCTATAGAAGTTTCCTTGAGCTTCAGGCTTTGGTCGGTTTTCATCCATCAGTCTTAATTTCTTCAAATACTCTTTCAACTCATCAGACTTATTTGAAGATTCTGGCACATCAGCTCCAAGTACTTTCTCAACAAACTCAGCACTTCTTTTCCTTGCCTTTCTTTTTGCAGACGTATTATGCCTTTCAGTAAAATCAGGAAACACCACATCTTCATCAGTTTGTCTGAAGTACTGTGGATATTCCTCATGTGTAATATCCTCTATCTCAACTTCCTCAAACTCAGGGGTTTCTTTATCATCAGAGTGAGTTCCAACATCCTTTTCAGGAATAGGTGGAATCGACTCATCAACAATGAATTCTTCAAACGTTTTCCCTACTCTCTGTGCAAGTCCATCCAGTATCTCCTTTGCCACAGAAGCAGGTACTTCCCCTTCTTCAAGATCAGGATCGTTATATTCCAATTCATATCTCATGTCATCTGTTTGGAATATTTCTGCAAAACGACCTGTGAACTCAATGGTCCACTCTCTCTTCTCTAACATGTCCTTGTAAACTTGTTTTGCATCATCAGATAAGGACCTCACCTTTTCATTCCAGAACACAGTCTCATCGTCTACATTCTCTCCCTTCTTCTTTGAACTAGACTCACCTGTGTCTTTCTTCTTCTTTGAAGGTGGTCTCTTCTCAAATGTGAACTTAGCAGTATCATCTCCTCCATCATTGTCATCACTGCTACTACTATCATCATCCTTTTGACTTCCTGAACCTTCAGCATCATCATCATCATCATTGTTATCATCTTCATCATCACTTTATCAGATTCAGATGGTTCAAAATCTACTTGTTCAACCTCTTTCTCTGCATCTTCCTCACCCTCCTTCAGCTTGGGTGCTATGTTGTACAAATCATCAATCAGATCACTAAGGCGTTTGTTTTCAGCCTTCAGTTCTTTGTTATCTTCTTTAATTGCCTTGTATCTATTCTTATTTCTCAGAACCTTTCCTTCAAGCTTCTTATTCTTTGCTTCAAGCTTCTTTACCTTCTCATCTATCTCATCTTGATTAGATTTAGAAGCTACAACGATCTGAAGCATTTTCTCTTCATTCTGCTTGAATCTGGCAATTTCAGCTTGCTGAGCCACTAGCATCTTCATCATGTCATCCATCTTTTTATTCACCTGCTTCATCACATCATCATCCACAGTGACTTTCTTCGATTTAGACTTTGATTTAGATGGCTCAACATCAACTTCTTTTCCTTTCTGAGGCTTAGTAAACATGTCAAGAACATTATCCAGGGCAATATTAAATTGATCCACTGGTAATGGTGTAGCCTCCTTAGTCTTTTGCTTCTTTGCAGCTGGTGAAGATTGTTTAGATGATGTTCCAGCATCAGGTAATCTCTTTCCTTTCAACAATAAGTTCAATTCTTTCTCTCTTAGCTGCTTAGTACTTATCTTCTTAGCCATACTTTTGTGTTTGGGCTTGGGCAAATTCACTACAACTGTTTCTCCTTCATTCAATTCATCCAAATTAACAGTCAACCCTTCATCTTCAGCATCAACAGACTGCTTACTCTTCTGAGCTTCTTCTATTGATCTATTCAAAGATTCAGACTCACCAACCAAAGTGGCCTTTTGTTTGGTAGTCCGGACATTTTCAGCATCCGAATCCCATTGTTCTTCAGTTTCCGTTTCCTCTGAATCAACCGACTCCTCATCTACCAAACTTGTGCCCTTTTTAGCAGTAGTCTTCTTCCTCACTGCTTGTTGTTTTGAACTACCCTGATCTGTCTTTCCCTTGCCCTTCCCTTTGGCTCCGGGATTGACAACTTGCCTTTTCCTCTTCGTGCTTGCATCAGCATAAACAAGTGGATCATCATTGTCACTATCACTGTCTGGATGCCTTGCTAAATTCTTTCCAGGATCCATGTAATCCTCTCTAGCCAAAGCTCCAAATAACCTTCTGTAAGGTGGTCTTTCATTTTCAGGCACACCTTTGTAAGCTTTCATTCTAGCCAAAGTTCTCACATTCATATGATCCATAGCAAGAATCTGTGTTGGATCCTTCTTCAAGTTTGGATATTTGTGATCGAAGATCATCATCAGAAATCTAGGATAAAGCATAAAGTATTTCTTCTTCAAACCCTTCAACATCTCCAACATGTGATCTAAAATCATCCCAGCAACGTTAAATGGTTTATTGAGAGTCAATGCAACCATTAACGAGCTTAAACTCTTTCTCATCACGTCATAACCCCCACTAACACATCCAAATACTAGTATGATGACGTGAGCAAAATACTTGAACTGCACGCTCAGTTTCCCTTTATACATCGAACCATCAGTAATCGGTCCTTTGTATTTCATCCTTAGGAAACATGCTTTTTGCTCAGTCCAGGACAATTCCCTTGGATCCTCACTTGTTTCAAATTGAATCTGGAGAGCTTCTCTTATATCAGCTTCAGTGATAAACATCTCCATTCCCTGAATCTTGCTTCTGATGATAGTCTGATTATCAAAGTAATCATACTTGGCGTTGTTGTAAAAGTCCTCAACTATATCTTTGTAGATAATAGTTGGTGTGGCCAAAGCATAAACCACTCGGCATCTCTTCAAAAACTTAATGATCTCAGTGAATTCCACATTCTTCTCCACATCTCCAAGGTACGCGCAACAATTATGGGTCTTCTCAAACGGCCATTTGCTACCGCTTGATGATCCTTCTTCTTGCACAGTCTCTGAAATAGGATCAGTAACCGTAGTCTCCACAGGAATATCAGCAGTTGTTTGTTCTTCAGCCATCTGAACAGTAAAATCAAAATAAAACGTCAAAACACAAAATCGTCAAAAATTCAAAATTTTAGGTTTTGAAAATTCACATTCGCCCAAATAATATGGTCGAATGTAGATAATTGTGGCCGAAGGTATAAAATTTCTGGTCGAATGTACAAAGATTTTAAATAAAAGTTACATTCGCCCGTTTATTGTTTCCTTCGTCCGTTCCATTCCACCTTCGTCCATATCGACGTACCGAAGGTAGAACTGGTTAAACCCCAAAATTTGAAAATTTTTCAATCTTGTTTTTAAACCTTAATTTTGATTAAAACCACTCCTAATAAGGCCGATTAAGCATCGTCTATCATCAATTTGCCCTAACATTCATTTTACATCAGTTTTTAAACGAAATTAGGGTTTTTCTTGTTTTAATCAAACAATCAGTAATTAAACCTGTTAATAACCTAATTCCTAATTCATTCTCCCCCTAAAACTGATGTGGGATGAATGTGAATCAAAATCAGGCATTAAAAGTCACTCAATCATCAAAAACTCGAAACCCTAAGTCCGGTTCAAAAACTCAACGATTCCAGCTTTGTTACTTGTCCATTACCTGTAATCTTTATACGAAAATGATCAGCAAACACTAAGAATCAAAATGCACAAGCACAGGAATCAAAATCAACAAAGTCTTGTTATCGAAGAAATTTTGAAAAAATTGAAGTGGGTGGTCGAACCTGGTTTGGCTTATATATAAGGCTTCACATTCGCCCGTTTCATCCGGACGAATGAACAAACTTTCCACCTTCGCCCCTAATGAAAGGCACGAAGGTAAAATGGTTTTACCCGAATGTGAAATTGAGGTAAAAGCCACATTCGCCCAAACTGGAACGGTCGAAAGTGAACAAAAAATCCCACATTCGTCCCAAATTAAGGGCGAATGTAAAATGGCACTTTTGAAAAATTTTACCAAATTACAAATTCGAATCCCGTTCAACATTTTTCAATCCGTTAAGCTTCCAAAACACAAATTTTCACATTTAGAATGATACAAAGCCCAGATGGTGTTATCAAATCTCAGAAATTGACTATCAAGCATCCCCGGTTATCAAAAATAAAGCAGAAATGCAAAAATTTTGGATTTTTCTGAAATTTTATCAAACACACCTAAAATCTTTTTGGATTTTGTATCTTTTTGACATAAAAAGTAAATTGCAACAAAATAAAATGCATCAAAGGAAAATGAAAGCAGTAAACATTTTGTGAAATCCGGTCAGAGGATCATATCAGTTTTCTGAGAAATCTGATCACAGCGTTGATCTTTTTGTTTAATATTATCATTAGAAACAGTATGTGATACGGCAATTGCTGATATTGTGGTCCACGTAAGCTCACATGCAGACAATTACGCAATGCTTTAAAATGATACGAATTATGTGTATTAGACTAACACGATGTGGTGCCCACACACACGACATACTCCCGTATCAAGTAATTGCACAAAGCTTCGTCGTAACGCGTGATTATGCCAGAGTTATCCGTAAAAGTTACAAAGTATATAGCACAGAGGTGTACAGGTCAGCAAATGAATGCAGCAGAGTAACATGTGCGTATACACTAGGTTGAGGCTGATATTAATCACTGATTTGCATCAGATGATCAATACGATGTAATAATGATCTATGATCAATTAAAACATAAAGTTCCTCAATTCGGTAACTTCCGGTTTTGGCAATTAAGCTCTTTTAGCAAATATTCTGATAAAACTAGGTCCGTAAATCAATACGACAAAAGTTTATCAGAATATCCCGGATAACCATAACATAACGACCCGAAACCTCAGATTTTGGCAATCCTATCAAACGAAATTACGGTACTAAGACCATATGCCCATGAGGTGTTCAGCCACGAACGCGTAGTTCGTTATGTTTGTATCATTAATGCACGCAATATTTAGTCTACGAAGCCTATCAGCATATCACACATAATCAACACACGCCTCATAAACTATACAATTCTTTAGCCTGTGTCAGATTCCCACTGATGTACTATCATTTCCTCTGTTTTACCAGGAAATCATTTTTGATTTTCTAATTTTTTTTTTAGATCTTTTTGAATTTTATATTGTTTTTGGTTTTTCTGAAAAAATGGCTCCCCCTAAAATAAAGAACATATTTTTGGTATTTTTGATTTTTCTGAAAAATAAAAACAAAAATTTGAAAGAAACAATCCACTCGAAAGCATCAACTTCTTTGAGGATTAAACAATCCCCTCGAAAGCATCAACTTCTTTGAGGATTACGATAGTAAAGAGAAATTCCCAATTAGCAAAGAGAAATTCCCAATTAGCAAAATATAAAAACTAAAAACTAAAAAGCGATAAACCGAGGTGCCGATTAGTCCTGTTTTTCCTTTATATTGTTTACTTTTAAAAGATATTCAAAGCGTGAACGGTCAAAGGCTTTAGTAAACAGATCTGCACGTTGGTAGTCAGTATGTATTTTGATCATATCTATCAATTCCTTAGCGTAACAATCACGGATAAAATGATATTTGATCCGGATGTGTTTCGCTTTAGAATGATTTTCCGAATTTTTAGTTAATGCTATTGCGGCTTCGTTGTCACAGTAAATAGGAGTTTTTAGAAACTGCAAACCGTAATCCACCATTTGTTGTTGAATCCAGAGTACTTGAGAACAGCAACTCGAGGCTGCAATGTACTCGGCTTCACAGGTAGATTGTGCTACGGAAGTCTGTTTCTTGCATTGCCAGGTGATTAACCTGCTCCCGAAAAACTGGCAACCAGCTGTAGTAGATTTGCTATCCTTGTCACAGCCGCCCCAATCTGCATCACTAAAAGATATGAAATCAAAATTATCATCATTAGGGTACCAAAGTCCTTTTGAAGGACAACCCTTCAGATATCGAAGGATACGCTTGACCGCCGTCAGATGACTTTGTTTCGGCTTCGATTGATAACGGGCACAGAGACACGTTGCGTACATAATATCTGGTCGAGACGCCGTCAAATACATCAGAGATCCGATGATTGCTCTGTATGTAAAAGGATCCGTCAGCTCCCCCTTAGCGTCCACTCCAATCCCGTGATTGGGTTGAATCGGGGTATCCATTGGCTTTGAGTCCTCCATCTGGAACCGGCTCAAGATGTCGGAGACATATTTCGTCTGGTGAATGAAGATCCCGTCGGGTCTTTGGTCCACCTGCAAGCCTAGGAAAAACTGCATCTCCCCCATTGCGCTCATTTCGAACTTTTCCTGCATGACAGATTCAAACTCCCTGCATAAAAGCTCGTTAGTTGAACCAAATATTATATCATCAACATATATCTGTACTAGAAGCAAATCATCTCCCGTCTTTTTCGTAAAGAGGGTGCAATCGACGAGGCCGCGCTTAAATCCTTTGTTGATGAGGTATGTACTTAGCTCCTCGTACCACTGCCTCGGAGCCTGGTGCAAGCCATAAAGAGCTTTGTTCAACACGTAGACCTTATCCCGGTGGATTGGGTCTTCAAAGCCTGGTGGCTGCCCGACATACACCTCTTCCTTGACTTTCCCGTACAGAAATGCGCTTTTCACGTCCATCTGGTAAACTTTGAATTTCTTATAAGAAGCAAACGCGAGGAACATCCGAATAGCTTCGATTCTTGCTACCGGTGCATAGATTTCGTTATAATCAATTCCTTCGATTTGATGGAAACCCTGCACGACCAATCTGGCTTTGTTACGAACAATTACCCCACGATCATCCTTCTTACACTTAAACACCCATTTGGTGCCAATCTTCTTTCTATCCGGTGGCAAATCCGTGAGCGTCCAAACTCCCAATTTCTGGAATTGTAATAACTCCTCCTGCATAGCTTCCACCCAGGCATCATCCTTCAAAGCGTCCTTGTATGTCCTTGGCTCTACCTGCGACACATAACATGCAAATGACCAATCATTTTGACTACCAGATTGTTGAATTTTGGCATATAAAGCTAAAGCACCAAAACTCTCTGGCGTATTAACGCTTTTAAGCTGCCCTCTGGTCATAACACTACTTCCAGGATCACCGATAACTTGCTCCAGCGGGTGAATACGGTGAATCCGAGATTCCGGATAAACAGGTACTTGCACTCCCGTCTGAACAGTCAAGTTCTCTACAGCATCCAGATCATGACCCGTATTTGATGATGAAGCCACATCAGATGTTGGAGTTGGGTTCACTGGCGGTGCCTCCTGTTCTTCAGCTTGATCAAGAATAGCTTCTTCAAATTGTTCATCTTCAGATTCTGAAGTGTCTAATGAAGTTGAAGCTTCTTGAAAAATCTCTTCTTCTTGTATAGGAGCATTGGTATCATTAGAAGCTGGTAGGGGGTTCACGGTGATCGGACGCACCAACGGTGAAGTTGTTGCATTTTCACACTCGTAAAGTAATCGAATAACAGCTTCTTCAACCAAGCTATCTAGATTGAATGATTCAAAGAAATCTTTGTAATCAAACATCCAATCAGGACCCGTGCCTTGAATATTTTGAGTATATCGTTGAACTTCCACGTTAGCCCAGTCTTCCACACGACGAGTTCGCTTGTTGTATACCCGTTTGAGCGGGGTTGCATATCCAACAAAGTAACCCTCCTCGGCTTTAGGACTAAACTTCTCGCTTGGATTCAACATAGTGCAAGGCGCCCCGAAAGGTTCTAGATACTCTAAGTTCGGCTTTCTTCGGTGTAACAGCTCATAAGATGTTTTTCCAAACTTCTTCACTGTTAGAACCCGATTTAATGTGTAATTTGCTGCATAAATCGCCTCATTCCAGAACATTACTGGAAGATTTGAATCAGCAAGCATTGTTCTAGCCGCTTCAATTAGAGTCCTATTCTTTCGTTCAGCAACACCGTTCTGTTGAGGGGTGTACGGAGCCGAATATTCATGATGTATCCCTTTGTTTTCACAAAGTTCATCCATCTTGGCATTTTTGAACTCCGTCCCATTGTCACTCCGAATCCTCTTTATCTTTACATTATAGAGATTCTCCAGTCGAGTGAACAGAACTTTTAGATTGATAAAAGTGTCGCTCTTATTCTGCAAACACATCACCCATGAAAATCTTGAGTAATCGTCAGTGACGACTAAACAATAAAGCTCTCCAAGATGACTATGGCGCTTGACCGGTCCGAAAAGATCCATGTGCAATCGCTCTAGTGGCATCTCAACAGAGTTAACCTTTTTCACTTTGTGGGACTGTTTGTGTTGCTTCCCCTTTTTACAACTCACACACTTGTCATTCAAATGGAAATGTTTCACATTTACTCCCTCGACAAGTCCATTCCTCACAAGTTGATTCATTTTCTTTAGATGAATGTGCCCCATTCTTCGGTGCCACATTATCGATTCTTTCTCAGTCGCCTTGGACAAAAAGCATGTTATTTGCCCCTGTGATGTCATCGCCTTGGACATATCAAGAATGTATAGATTGTTGACGCGAGGTGCCTTCAACATTATCCACTCTTTAGGAATTGTAAAGCCCGGTTTCAAGATATAGCAGGATTTGTCATCAAAATGCACAGTAAATTTCTTGTCACAAATTTGGCTGACACTCAACAGATTGTAATCTATCTGCTTCACATACGAAATCCGCTCGAAACTCACTATTCCATTGCTCACACTTCCTTCCATTGTGATATATCCGCCTTTGTTTCCCGCAAACGCTACATACCCTCCATTGATGTTCTTCACGTCGAACAGCAACGCAAGATCCCCTGTCATGTGGCCTGAAGCTCCACTATCAACAATCCAAAGACTGCTAATAGGGCCAGCTGAAGCTCCCTGCACACAAAAAGTAAATCATTTAGTGCTTTCGGGGGACCCAAGCCTGAGTCTTGGGTCTTTCAACATCAGGTTTAACAATGACATTTTCACAAACATTTTTAACAACATTTTGATCAAACTTTTTCTGATTGCTCAAAATCGTTTCCTTTTTCTCATTAACCTTTGAAGATGAGGCTCCTGGAGTACCATTGGGTGTCCAAGATTGTTCAGTCCTTTTCAGGATACGAATCTGAGACTTTGGGTTCTCAGTCGGTTTCTGAACATTGTTAGCAAAGGTAACTTTCTTGGTAACCTTATCTGATTTAACAGACTTAGGTCCAACATTTGATTTGACAATCGGTTTTGGTGAAACCTTTTGCCTATCAACTGTTGAGTTCACCACAGGCTTTCTCCACGAGTGTTCCATGGCAATCCGATTTCTTCTATCATAGTGCATTGGACGAGTGTTCCTCATTTGAAAATTGTTTTGATAATAAAACGGTTGTGGTTGTTGAGGAACAACTCTCCTATGAGGTGGCACATAATGATCAATCGGTTTTCGCATAGAATTCCTCACTTCAACCTCGTGCCTCTTGTGCCTTACATATGGACACTGAGCAAGTAAATGCCCACGTTCCCCATACTTAAAGCATGCACGGTATTCTTCAAAAACATTTGGAGCATTTGGTTGAGCAAATGATCTAACAGGATATTGATCATTGTATTGTTGCTTCCTTAAACTCTCAGGGAGTGGCCCTTTTGAGTAAGTAGGCTCATTGAAACCATTAGCTCTGTTTTTGGGTTTAACAAACTCTGTGACATGGACCTTTGGTTCTTGAGGAACATCCAAATATAACTTTTTCAACAAAGCTGGTGGAATTTCATTTGTTCTCTCATGTTTTGGGAACCAAATAGTACTTTCTTGCCAAATCTTTTCAATTTTAGCATAGTTGGCATTTTTAATTGGAAAGTCCTCGTCAGAGATGATCTTATCGGATCCTTCCATCCGATAGAATACCTTGACAGGTTTGTCACATTGTTCGTTTTTCTCATTTCTCTCAAGATCTTTCTTAATTACATTAAGATCTTTCTTCTCAACATTCTTCTCAGATTTATTCACATGATGAATGTTTCTCATTGGAACAATTTGAGATGATGAAACTGGTTCATTTGTAATGATGTGATTTTCTTTTGGAATTTCACATGCATTAACAATTTGGTTACAACCAGTATCATCACTCTCTGAATCTGAGTCAACACTTTCAGCAGTAACACCCTCATCATTGATTCCCAAAATCGGTCTAACATCGGAATTTGGATCACCAACACTTGAAGTGTTAGATTCATTTTCCGATGCTGAGTCAGATTTTACTGAACTCTCCGGTGTCACTTGGTGACAATTATGGTTTTCAAAAAGAACCGGAGATGGTACAGCCCGATAGTTGGTTGTTTTATCATCAATGATGTGGTCTACCACATAAGCAACATTCTTGTAACTTTCCAACTTTTTGTTTACTTTTTCAGCAAAGCATTTGATGGCAGCCATTTCCAACTTGGTGTTTTCAATTTCATTGATGTAGTTGTTTATTGCCAATTGTTTTAAAGACAAAGTGTTTTTCAAGTCAGAAATGTCCTTTTTGTAGCCATCTAATACTTTGTTAAAAGCATTTAACTCTTTGCGAGTAGATTGACTGTTCATGATAGCACTATCACGTTGAATACGGAGTTGTTTAACCTCCTCAGTCAATCTATCACAAGCACCACAATATTTTTCACTAGTATTATCAGTACTACATGCAGAACTTACAGGTTTTGGCGGATCAGTCATGGCCATCAATGCAAAATGAGCTTCCTTTCCTGCAAAGAATCTGGAATAATCAATCTTTGTGAAAGCATCATCTGCAATGCACGACTTCCTAGTCATCAGAAAATCTGCTTCTGCAAGTAACTGATCAATATCTTCATCAAGAGAATTAACACTAGCTTCCGTATCCGAGTCACTGTTTGAATCAGAATAAACTGATTCACACTCCTCAGGAATGTCAGAAACAGTATCAATCACAACTCCCGAATTAGTCTCCTCATTTTCAACCTCAACATTAACCTCAGAATTAACCTTAACAGGTTCAAAATCTCCATCCATCTCCGCCTCAGACTCATCACTATCAACTTCAGTTTCAACCTTCTCCTCCATCGTCACAGAATCTTCAAGATCAACCTGATAGGCAACACACGCCACATTTCCCCCAGTGGTGATTTCCTCAACACCTATCTGAATACTCGACCAGTCAAACCTCTCGTCTTGTTGAGTAACCAATGCTTGATTGGTATTCTGTTGTTCAGCTGGTGTAGTGATTGGTATGACTGTTCGGTTAGTATTGTTTGGTGTTTGGTTTTGTGTCTGGTTTGGTGTGGTTGGTTGTCTATTTTGGTTGTTATTAAAGTTGTTTTGACGATTTTGGTAGTTGTTGTTGTTGTTTTGGGAAGAAACTTGGTTTTGGTTTTGTTGTTGACGGTTCTGATAGGTAGCATTAAATGGATTCCTGTTGTCTTGTTTCGGTGGCTGTGTGCATTCACGTTTAAAGTGACCTTTACCCCCACAATTAAAACAAGTCACTTTCTCCTTATTGAACCCGTAGGTTGTGTTAGGAGAAGTTCCCAAGTCTGTTCTACCTGTTTTCTCAATAAACTCTGTTGCTCTTCGCATTATGCTCGCAAATGCCCATTGAATATCAATGAGTTCCATCTCCTCCTTGTCAATTTGTGCGTAGTCTTCATTGGTCAAGTTGTTATTACCAATTTGACTAGCAACTAATCCATTATAGGAAGAAACCATTGCAGAGACTAAAGCAATGTGTTGCTGAGCAACTTCAACTGTCACATTTCCAAAATTGGAAGTCTCCAAAACCACAGTTGGTTGGTTAGGTTGGTTCATTGGTTGTGGTTGAGATTGACCAGCAGTGTAAAAAGCTGCTTGTTGCTTTGGGGAAAATGGTGGAATGTATGAATATTGATATGGAACTTGTGGTTGTGGTTGTGATAAAGATGAAGTTTGTTGATGGTAGTTAATGATGGGTGATTCTACAGCATTGGATATACAAGCAACATGTGGTGTAACTAGCCCTCCAGAACTTGTACTTGCTGGAACTAAAGATCCTCCAAAGTATAAGTTTGGATTCTGAGGAATCTGTGCTCTCCTAGCCTTCCTCTTTTCTTCCAATTCTTTGTTTTCCAGCTTCTCAACGAACTCCTGAAGAGACCAGTATTGAAAAGCATCCTTCTCCTTCAGAACATCCACATGCTGATCCCAGTTTGGTGGTAATGCTTCAGCAAACTTGTCCACCTGTTTAGCCATAGGGATCTGTACACCATAGCTAGACAATTCAGATATCAAATGATTATATCTAGGAGTTAGTTCTTTCAAAGTTTCATTTCCAACATAAGAAAAATTCTCAAACTCCTTAACAAGTTCTTCCATCCTCAAATTTCGAGTCTTCTCATTTCCATCATGCTTCCTTTTAAGCATATCCCACAAAGCCTTAGAAGTTGTGCACGTTCCAAACTGATGCAAAAGATCATTAGTAATCGCCTGTGTCAATTGGGAAAACGCCTTCTTTTCCACAGCAAACTTCTTTTTCTCATCCTCCGCCATGCTCTCCAATGGCACTGGTTCACCTGTGTTCTCCAGAACTGGTGGTGTGTATCCTTTAGCAATCATGTTCCATGCTTCAGCACCTTCCACTCCCATGCCTTCCAAGTGTATCTTGAACTTTTTCTGCCACTGATTGTATTCTTGAATCTCCATAAGCTTCGGTGGCCGAGTCCCGCTACCTGAAGACAAATCATTAATCAGTGTGGAAATAGCATTAGTAGTTTGAGTGTTTACCACCGCTGCTGCTACTCCCCAGTAGTCAGACTGTGGTACTGTAGGTGCACTCTGAGTCATGTAGTTAACCGGCTGCGAAGACTGTGTGTTAGTCTTCTGTGCTGCCACTGTCCATGGGTCCATCACCTGCTGTTGTGGTTGTGTAGTTGCTGGTGTAGGAGTAGTTTGATAACGCCACATTATCACGGACCTAAAAAAAATCAACACTTAGAAAAATTTTCCAAAAACTTATCCTAGGTTCGCCCAGTTGTAATCAGGTTCGTCCCTTTTGGTACAGGTTCGCCCAAAACAGTCACTCCCGAAGGTAAGATTTCACTAGAATGTAAAAATATACTAACACACTTCTTCCTTCGTCCACAAACAACTAGGTTCGTCCGTTACTGTTTCACATTCGTACCCCCGATCTCCCGAGAGTAAAAAATTGACCCGAATGTAAAAAGTTTATATGAAAATTCTACGTTCGACCAAAATTCTCTCACCCGAATGTGAAAACTCACCAGAAAGTAAAATCACACTAACACGTTCTACGTTCGCCCAAATAAACCTAGGTTCGACCGTTTCTGATCTACGTTCGTCCGCCCGATCTCCCGAAGGTAGAATATAGGACCCGAATGTAAAATTTCTATGTGAAAAACTCTAGATTATATGACTCCGTTATACATTACAAAAACCCAATTTCTATATATAGTAGCTGTACGTTCGCCCAGTCTCACTGGTCGAATGTAAGCTTTTCCACATTCGCCCAGATAGACTGGTCGAATGTGTCTTCTTGTGCATCCCTGTTCCAGATTCGTCCCTGTACACAGCTACCTTCGCCCACACTATATCACCTTCGCCCACTTCTGTTCTCATTCGCCCCTTAACACATGTTAATATCTAATCATTAGTCGCAAAACGGCATCTACATTGACACAATCAAATAAAACAAGTTCTAAACTTATTTTTACAACTTGTGAAAATTTATCATAAAACAAATAGTTTGTTTTTTAAATAAATAATAACCACTAGAGTTTTTTGAAATTTAAACAAATTTTAACTTTCTAAAAACTCACAACTTAATAGTTTTTAACTATTAACTTTAATTGGTTATTCAAATCATGGCAAACTTAGTTTTAATAGGTTATTTAAAATTAAGTGTCCCGATTGATGAAAGGGTTAATTATACTGCTATGAACATTATATAGTAAAACTGGCTTTTACGGCCCTATTCGGTAAACTCTAAAATTAAATCCCATATTTAAAATGAATGGTCCATGCCACCCTATTATAAGGAACACTTGGGGCATAATGCGAACCATCGGTGTTGGGAGCCACAGCACCGCACTTGATGTCTAGTTTATCCTCCAAGGTGCAAGGGTTTCGTAGACACATCTGGTCCTTCCACACGTACCTATTTTAGGGCGACTATTACTTTTTCTCTCTTGGCATGCCACAACTGCCTGGAGAGTGAAAGTGGGCATAGATGAGGCTAAACGTATCAATGCTTAGACAAGAGTTGTCATAGTAGGCCTCATACTCGAGAGTTGTGCATTTCTCACAATTGACACTCGTTGTCTGTCTGCCTAACCACTTACTAATGTTGCATGCCACAGCTGCCATTAGTAACTGATATAGTCAGATTCTCATTCCCTATAATTATTATAAATGGGTCATTAATTAATAAGGAAATTAAACCTCGATAATACTAATTAGAAATTGTTTTGCTTATTTAATAGAGGGCTAATGAAAACAACTCCCCATTCGCTCTCAAGTCTATACTTGAGAAAGAAAAACTAAATGACACCAACTTTCTCGAATGGCACCTCAATCTGAGAATAGTTCTCAAGATGGCAAAGAACCTCTACGTTCTAGATGGCCCAGTCCCCAACGAGCCTGTAAATAACAATGTTGTTGCTTGTAGGGCACTGGAAAAGCATAACGAGGATGCCATTGAGGTAGCCTGCCTTATGCAAGCCACTCTGTCTCCTGATCTCCAGAAGAACATGGAAGACAAGAATGCATTTGACATGATCGGGCAACTTAAGGACATGTTCCAGAAACAAGCCCGACAAGAACACTATGACACCATGAAACAGCTCATAAGCTGTAAAATGCAAGAGGGCTCATCTGTTAGTACTCATGTGCTTAAGATGAAAGGGTACATTGACCAACTCAATAAACTTGGGTATCCCCCGCAAAATGAAATGGCATCGGATTTCATCTTGAACTCTCTCCCCAGCTCTTACGACCAGTTCGTTATGAATTTCAATATGAATGCCTGGGAAAAGACAGTAACTGAGCTTCATGTAATGTTCAAAACGGCTGAGATGAATATACCTAAAAAAACTAATCAAGTTCTGATGGTCAAATCTACTGGTGTCTGATGTGCTAAAAGTAGTTTAATAAAAACAACTAAATTAAACCTAAAACTAGACACTAAGTAATACTCTAGACTCTCTAAAACTAAACTACTGACAGGCAAGTGAACCTATCGACTCTAGTATAGCTAAAGTAAGTCCGGATATCGAACCCACGAGACTCTAATGGAAAACGAAAACTAGACTCGATTACTTATCCTAAATATCTATTAAATTAATTTGTTATTTTAAAGGGGGGTTTTTACTGGAAAATAAATTGCAATAAAATAAAGAATAACTAAAATTAATTAAACTGAACTAAAACGAGAATTGAGCTGAGCTGAATTCAGATATGACAAGACACTACCTAGACCAAACTCCTAACTATGCCTGATAAGCTTCTATGGTTATGGAACTGCTTTGGAACCGGGATCATAAAATACTAAACATCAAGAATAAACTAGACACCCTCGACCCTTCTCAAGGGGAAACCCTAGAATATTGTTGTGCTGTTAAACTACCGGTTGGAGTACAAACCCTCACAGGTTATCTAACTCTTATGATCGAGTACCCGCTAGACAATCTACCTCACAGCGCGAAAGCCTCACTACACTAGGTGCAAGGGGTAATTATTGAAGCCTAGATCTAACTCGGTATGCAAGAATTGAAAGGGAAACTAGGCAGATCTTCTCACAAAGCCTCTAACCTAGCGATCTAACAACCTAGACATACCAACAAGCCCTCACCTCACAGCTATTGAACTTGGAAGAATACCTAAAATCTTCTAACCATCAAATATCACTCCTATGGTAAACTCGCGACTATTGACCATAAACTAGTTGCTACACAAAGTCTGCAACCTAACTAGCACTCATACATGAAAGACATTCACAAAAGTGCAAGTGGAGTGAATAAGTGACAATAAAATAATAAGTGACATTCACTTATTATTATTATTATTATTATTATTATTATTATTATTATTATTATTATTATTATTATAACTCTATGCTCTAGACTCGGGTGTTCTTGACTTGACCAAAGTTGCTCATTTACGCTCCAACGTCTACGAACACCTACAAGATAAAAAATAAATACATAAATACTAAAAATGACACAAAACTAATAAAAATCTAAAAGAACATATAATAAATAAAATATACCAGTACAAGCCTAAAACTAATAAAAACACTATCTAAACGACTGGAAAAGTATACAAACTATAAACTGGAAATAGATGTATTTTACAATACATCAAATATCCCCACACTTATCTTTTTTTTCGTCCCTGAAAAAGAATTATGCTATGGAATCACAGTCAGGTTTACATTCGGTTTCAAAACATAGGTTACTTAATTTATAATCTACTAACGTGTTGATTGCGATTGCAGGTATACTGATCCTCTTAAACCCAAACCAGTTTTCAAGCCCCCTTTTTATTTATGTTAAGTTCATGTTGATTAGTCTATTTAGGGTCTCACTCAAAGGAAGCCACAGTTCCTCCTAATCCCGCCTCAAGCTTATGAAGCTAAAGGAACGACCAATTGACCATTTACAAACGTCTTATGTAGAAAACCAAGAGAATTTAAAATCAATTTTTTTTCGGCATACTTAACTCAGAGGGTGTGACCAATCCAAGTCGCTATCCCAGTGGCCAGGCACCTTAAGCTTCAGCATTTTTTTTTTTCATCTCAGCATACTTAACTCAGAGGGTGTGGCCAATCCAAGTCGCTATCCCAGTGACCAGGCACCTTAAGCTTCAGCATTTTTGCTTTGATTTCTAATTTTTTTTAAGTGATTAGAAATTCTAACGGTTTTCTACTTATAACGGTGCTTCTTATACTATTTTTGGCGGTTTCGGTCTCCCCGTTTCTCCTAGATGAGAACCCACAAAATAGCCTAACATAATTTATTTATTACTTTTCAAAGGAAACCTTTCTACCGGCCGAGCCTACCCACATATCCCAAATCAAACACGTTTTCAATCAATTTTTATCTCTTATTATACATACTATTTGAAAACCGGACACCTGACTTTACCTATCATCTTCCATATTTTATATTGCAAACATTCAAAATCAGGGACAAATTTTTTTTATTAATTTTTTTTTAATTTTTTTTTTACTCAAAACGACTCTATATATAGACTAAACGACAGTTTCCCATCCCCACACTTAAACTCTACATTGCCCTCAATGTAGGAATAGAAAACGACTCAAAACAAAAAATAAATTCCGAATACAAAAATAAAAAGACGAGGGCAAATTAGGAAGGACTTAGCTGGTTAACTTTTTCGTCGTAAGATCGAAAACTCTAGTCCAATCTAGCTCGATCGTATAGCATTTCATTCGCGATCGGCTCTGACACAATGGTAAACTCTGGGCTTGCCTTGACAAATGTTAACAGATCCGGAATCACCCGAATGGAGATTGAGTACGGGCGGTGCAATCCAAACCTGCGCAAAACGAAACAAACAAAACCCGAGCATAATACCGAACCATACAAAAATAAAAAGACTCAAACTACTAACTTAGACTCATAATATAACAATAAACAAGAAGACGTACCTGCTTGGCAAAATGGCGGTGAATGGTGGTAGAACCAAATGGGTAGAAGAAAGAAAATTTCGGTTCTCGCTCAACGTGAAGGACACTGGTGATCGCAACACGCGTTGCAAGCAAAAAAAAAAGAATATATAACTTTCCGGGGTAATAGCTGGTCGCATGAGGCGAACAGGTCAGCCCAGACTCCTCAACGTGAAAAGTCTTTTTTCAGAGAAAGTTAATTAATTATTTTTAAAGAAAAATTCTCTTTCATTACCCAAACCTCTACCAAAATTCCCAATCATAAAATATATATATAAAGATAATACATGGGATCCGCTCATGGTGAAATTTCCTCTACCTAAGCAAACACGCAAACCTGCAAACAGACTCAAAGACACAAAAACAAAGATAAAATGAAAGATAAAAACCTATGAACCACTAACAAAGGACGGACCAATCGCATCTAATACAAACTCTACACAGCCTCCCCACACTTAAACTTAATCAGGGGGCTTCTCTTTTATCTGGACCCGATCCAACCCGTTTAATTCCACCCGATCCTTATTAATTAACAAACTTATGCTAGTGGAATTGAAAAATATTTTATCGAATTTAAACGGGTCGGGCCACCAATATTTAAATTTACCTGGACTAAACCTGATTCTTAGCATGTAATGCGGGGACTTGTTGTCTCTGCAACTCCTAACCCTCATCTTGTGCCGGTCCAGGTCCCGTGATTTTGGCTGATCCAGTGACACTCTATTCTCTAATGTCTTCACGGGCCAGCGGTGGTGCTCTTCCTCTTCTACAACTTCTTCTTCAACTTCCTTTGGTGACTTTTATTTCCATAGTCGTGTACCCTTCCAATAATGCCTCTAAGATGTGGAGATCAACCGTTGGGTCAAAATCTCTGTCTATTTCTCGAATCGGCAAATCACCCAACTCGTCACCAAACTCTGCCTCCCATGATGGTTCATTACTTACCTCATCTTCAACCATCACTACTTCCTTATCTGTTTCATCTTCATCAGAGTCACTCCCGAAATCATATACAGTAACCTGTGGCACCAGAGGTGGGACTAAGATGTCCATTATGGTCTCTGGCTCTAACTGTGATTCAAGGGGAGCTCTACAAACTGGGTGCGGGTAAACTGTTTCCATCTCCACTGGAGGCGGCTTTGTTCCTGGGGGAAGTGGGATTAACGGGCCGGAGCCAACATGATGACCAACTAAGTTCCCATTTTTATCAAAGCAAGGAACCTTTAGAGCTATGGGATTTGGTCTATTTAGATGCTCGATTATGGCCTTACGTTCCCTATCTCGCTCTTCCCTGTATGATCTAAGCCATTCATCAAATTCCTCTTTCGTGTTCAGTTCTATCCAATGATACTGAAGGAAATATGGCATGGTATACGTATTCGCACGGTAGCCTGGGGGATACCTCGATGCATTTGTGCATTTCACTGTAAAAGGGGTCCTCCACAGATCTCACACATGATTAAATACAAAAAAAAATATAATTATATAATAAAAATAAAAGACAGACTCAAAACAAACAACAAGTAGCACGGATATAGCAGATAAGTTCAATCGAAGCTAATTAACGCAATCGCCAAGAGTCCGCGGCAACGGCGCCAAAAACTTGATGTGCTAAAAGTAGTTTAATAAAAACAACTAAATTAAACCTAAAACTAGACACTAAGTAATACTCTAGACTCTCTAAAACTAAACTACTGACAGGCAAGTGAACCTATCGACTCTAGTATAGCTAAAGTAAGTCCGGATATCGAACCCACGAGACTCTAATGGAAAACGAAAACTAGACTCGATTACTTATCCTAAATATCTATTAAATTAATTTGTTATTTTAAAGGGGGGTTTTTACTGGAAAATAAATTGCAATAAAATAAAGAATAACTAAAATTAATTAAACTGAACTAAAACGAGAATTGAGCTGAGCTGAATTCAGATATGACAAGACACTACCTAGACCAAACTCCTAACTATGCCTGGTAAGCTTCTATGGTTATGGAACTGCTTTGGAACCGGGATCTTAAAATACTAAACATCAAGAATAAACTAGACACCCTCGACCCTTCTCAAGGGGAAACCCTAGAATATTGTTGTGCTGTTAAACTACCGGTTGGAGTACAAACCCTCACAGGTTATCTAACTCTTATGATCGAGTACCCGCTAGACAATCTACCTCACAGCGCGAAAGCCTCACTACACTAGGTGCAAGGGGCAATTATTGAAGCCTAGATCTAACTCGGTATGCAAGAATTGAAAGGGAAACTAGGCAGATCTTCTCACAAAGCCTCTAACCTAGCGATCTAACAACCTAGACATACCAACAAGCCCTCACCTCACAGCTATTGAACTTGGAAGAATACCTAAAATCTTCTAACCATCAAATATCACTCCTATGGTAAACTCGCGACTATTGACCATAAACTAGTTGCTACACAAAGTCTGCAACCTAACTAGCACTCATACATGAAAGACATTCACAAAAGTGCAAGTGGAGTGAATAAGTGACAATCAAATAATAATAGGTACGCACATACACCAGATCTAGAGAAATCAAAATCTTTACTGAATCATAAATCCAAAACAAGTTCCAAAAACCATAAAAGAACGCAATTCAAAACATAGTTATTTGTCTTAGTCTAGGTAGCTATAAAAGTTTTAGCCAATAATCATCTTGAAAATAGAAACAAAGACAAATAAAAATTCAGCAATCATTGTCAAGAATAAAGATAATAAAGAAACGAAGAAACCGAATGATTGACACCCGAATACTCGCTCCTAAAGCTTAGAACCTTTGATCCTTGGCTTGCCTCCCTAATAATATTTGTTGCTGTGCTCCTGTGTGTCTCTCCAAGAATTATCGCTGCCCTCTTTTTTTATTCGCTGCTCCTCTTCTCTTCGATAAAAATCAATCTGCCCCTGCTGTTATTATTCTTCAATATAATGTGTCACTTCCTTCCCAATAATAATCATATGCGGCGCTGTCTTTAGTTGATTTGGATATTTGGGCGGTGGCCCAAACATGTGACCAAAGTCACATTTACAATTTACGTTAATTATTATTATTATTATTATTATTATTATTATTATTATTATTATTATTATTATTATTATTATTATTATTATTATTATTATTATTATTATTATAACTCTATGCTCTAGACTCGGGTGTTCTTGACTTGACCAAAGTTGCTCATTTACGCTCCAACGTCTACGAACACCTACAAGATAAAAAATAAATACATAAATACTAAAAATGACACAAAACTAATAAAAATCTAAAAGAACATATAATAAATAAAATATACCAGTACAAGCCTAAAACTAATAAAAACACTATCTAAACGACTGGAAAAGTATACAAACTATACACTGAAAATAGATGTATTTTATAATACATCAGTGTCAAAAAGCCCAACAACAAGAAAAGGGGTTATAATGGCAAAGGCAAGAAGAAAGTTAATGTTGCTGCCAAACCTGCCACCAACAATAACAAGCAAGTTGCAAAAGCACAACCTCCTGAAGAGCGTCAGTTTTATGAATGCAACAATATGGGGCACTGGAAAGGCAACTGTCCTGAATATCTAGCTAAGCTGAAATTGAACAAGGCCAACGATGTTGGCACTTCTTCAGGTATTCTTATTTATGTTATTGAACTTTTCACTGTTTCTAGAAACACATGGGTTTTTGATACCGGATGTGGTTACCACATCATTAATGTCTTGCGGGAGCCTGAAAAGTGGAAGAAGCTGAAACAAGGCGACATAGAGCTCATCGTTGGTGATGGGAAGAGAGTACCAGTTCTTGCAATTGGAACGTATCATCTTTCATGTCCTTCTGGCCTTGTAGTTACTTTAAGTAATTGTTTGTTTGCACCTTGTTTAACCAGAAACATTATTTCAGTTTCTTTATTGTTTGAACAAGGTTTCAAGTACATTTTTAATGGTATTGCTATTTCTACTTACTTGAATGATGTCTTTTATTTTGAGGCTAAACCTCGAAACGATATTTATGAGATAGATCTTCAAACAGACAATAACATATATAATCTTTCTAAACGTAACAAAGCTGGCAGTAATGAAACATTTCTATGGCATTGTAGACTTGACCACATAAGCAAGGCACGCATAAAATGGCTCCAATCCGAGGGAATCCTTAAATCAACTGGACAAGACTCCTTTAGTGACTGCGAGTCTTGCTTAGCTGGAAAACTCACCAAAGATCCCTTCACCCATGTTGGTGAACGAGCCAATGGTCTACTAGGACTCATACACACTGATGTATGTGGACCTTTTAAAACCATGACTAGAAATCATGAAAGATACTTTGTCACATTTACCGATGATTATAGTTGATATGCTTATGTCTATCTCATGAAGCATAAGCATGAAACTTTTGATAAGTTCAAAAAGTTTCAAAACGAAGTTGAAAACCAGCTCAATAGAACGATAAAGATACTTAGATCAGATCGAGGTGGAGAATACCTTAACTTAGAGTTCCTCAATCATCTAAAAGAGCGTGGAATAATTTCACAGCCCACTCCACCTAGCATACCCCAGCTTAATGGCGTGAGTGAGAGGAGAAATCGAACCCTAATTAATATGGTTTGATCGATGATGTGTAGGACTAACTTGCCTCACTCCTTTTGGGGTCATGCTCTTATGACTGCTGCCCGCCTAGTCAATCTGGCTCCGACTAAGAAGGTAAACAAAACTCCATATGAGATATGGCATAGGCGTAAACCCAATTTGGAATACCTAAGAGTATGGGGATCTAATTCTTATATCGCCAACGATTCTGATGATAAGATCGATCCTCGAGGCGAAAAAGTTATTTTCATCGGATACTATAACAAAAACGGATATCTTTTCTACAATCCTGATGCAATACTATTTCCATCAAAAGGAATGGAAAGTTTCTTGAGGAAGAACTACTTAATCAAGGAACTGGAAACAAAATTGTGGATCTCGAAGAAATTCGAGAACCACAAACAACCGCTGATGAAGTCGGAACGTCTGATCAACAAGAAATTGTTGTTGATGAATCTGACATAAACACAAGCGTTCACAGAAGTAGCAGGACTCGAAAAGAGCCTGAAAGATACCTCTGGCATCTTGATGGTTCTGAAGTTCTGGTAGTAGCTGAGTCTAATGACGAACCTACTAACTACAAATCTACTATCTTAGATCCCGAATCTGCGAAATGGATGGAAGCCATGAATGATGAGATGAAATCTATGCGTGACAACCAAGTCTGGGACTTGGTTGAGCTACCCCCCGAATCTCGGGTAGTAGGGAGCAAATGGGTTTTCAAGAAGAAAACCGACATGCATGGAAATATACACACATATAAAAGCACGACTAGTTGCGAAAGGTTTTACTCAGGCTCAGGGTGTTTACTATGATGAGACCTTCTCGCCCGTTGCTATGATCAAATCGATCAGGGTATTGCTTGCCATACCCGCGTACTATGACTACAAGGTATGGCAAATGGATGTCAAAACCGCTTTTTTTTAATGGACATCTCTCTGAAGATGTCTATATGGTTCAGCCTAAAGGTTTTATTAATCCAAAATATCCTAATAGGGTCTGCAAACTGAATAAGTCCATTTATGGACTTAAACAGGCATCTCGTAGCTGGAATCTTCGTTTTGACCAAAAGATCAAAGAATTTGGTTTTCTAAAAAATGAAGATGAGCCTTGTGTTTACAAGAAGGCTAGTGGGAGCACTATATCATTCCTCATCCTGTATGTAGATGATATACTTATAACTGGAAACAACTTCCCTATACTTAATGAAGTAAAACACTATTTGGGAACTTGTTTCGCAATATCTTGGAGAAGCAGCTTACATTCTAGGAATCAAGATCTATAGGGATAGATCTAAGCGGCTTCTAGGGCTAAGTCAAAGTACATACATAGACAAAATGATGACACGCTTTAAGATGGAAAACTCCAAGAAAGGAGGTATTCCTATGACTAAAGGTATTGTCTTGAACAAATCACAATCTCCTTCAACGTACATTGATATTAAGCGAATGGAAGCAATTCCATATGCTTCTGCGATTGGTTCTATCATGTATGTAACACCGCAAACTCTCATTTCGCCTATATACGCCATTTGGCGTAATCGATAAAATAGCAAAGCGAGTTTAATGGTGGATGTTTTTAACCACCGAATAAAAACGAGGCTAAACCTATTACTAGAGACTAATCTAGTCAGTGTAATAATCTAAAAGCAAGCTCGAGACTAAACTAGAAGGGACCATAATTGCCAAATATCAAACTTGTGTTTTATTAATAAAACTTTGAAGGAAAACACACACACAAGGTGTGTGTGTCGATCAAAACACAGAGCTTCAAGCTCTTCTTCCATCTAACCCTACAAACACAAGAATAAGCTCAATCAAGCCAAAAATTGAAGGGGGTTTCATGATTCATGATGAAATTCTTGTTCATCTAGTATTCTACACATCATAAGGAATCTCTAGACCCCTTTGATTTCACCTAAAGCACTTGTATGTTGAAGATGGTGAATTAAGGTTCACATCAAATAGTGATTTCTTAGCTTCTGTAGACTTCTATGTGTTAATAGGCATCAAGGAAGCTACAAAACGTGATGAATTGTTATATGTTGTTGATTCATATGAAATTGTGAATTTTCATTATGTATAAGTAGTGGGTTTTTACCCTAAACATGAATTACCCTACTATGTGGTAAATCTTGCAACTATATGTGATTTGTATCATGTATATATGCTAGTTGGTGAATTAATCATGTGCAAATGGTTAGCTAAGCCATGGTGGAATCTAGAAAGTCTTGAACACATAGAATTAGCATGATGAAGTTAGTGCATATAAGGTGTTTGATGAAATGCTTGAATGAGAAAATAAATGTGTAAAACATATATGAACATGAAAACTAGAAATGTAAATGTTGAGCTTGAGGAAAAATGAATACATGATGCCATGGATTATGAAAGAAATCCATATTATGTGTTCTAACAAAAACAAGGTTTGGCATGTCCCTAAGTTAGGCACAAGGACTAGGGAGCAAACGGGTCAAACGGATGCAAGCTTAATCTGTACGGAAGCAAAACGGATATGAGGTAAGTAATTCTTACACGACTAGTCTACAAATACAACTCTTGTATTGATATAAGTGTTTAAACTTTGAAGTGGGAAAAAGGTTTAACCTCAAGGGGTGAAACCTATTAACCGGGTGATTGATGCGAAGTCATGTCAAAACAAAATTCATAGTCATAAATCAGTCATATAGTGTTGATCAAATGATGGAAATCATCAATTGGGTCAACCAATAAAGCCATATGACAAACAAGAGTCTAAACTCAGATTTTGGATAAAAATCACATGAATAAGGAAGTTCTGTAGTCATGAGTCATAACGGGTCGAAGGGGTGATTCCTTCACCATTCGAACCCGACATTAAAAGCCATTTATCTAAGCTTTAAGAAACTTGTGGATAACGGGCCAAATGGTAAATGCACTACCATTGAGTCCCAAGAGACTAATGTTGTCAATCTAGAGTGTATGCAGGAGATGTCACACCCTCAAATTACCACATGCGGAGTTCTACCGCGAGGCGTGTGACACACCAGGATCCAAGTCAACGGTCACAATAAACAACACTATATGATAAGATACGTAAAATAAAAACATAAATCCAAACCATTTGAAATAACAGCGGAAGCATTGTTTTACAAAACTAAATCCCAAAAGTTTCCAAACTTGTTTAATAACAAAACCATGAACCTAAACTAGACGCCGTGCAGACGCGTGCGCCTAAGTCCTGAGATGCTGCTACCTTAGCGACCTGAGAAATCATGCCAAAAACGGGTCAACATATAATGCTGGTGAGTTCACAGGTTTAAGTTCACAATAAGTTTCCGTGTGTTGAGCGTTGATCACAAAATACCATGTCATAAGATACGTTAAACGAATAAGTAAACGAACAAACAAGCGTTTCCTACTACTACCACGACTGTGATGCTGAAACCATTACTAACAGCGTTGCTTGAGTTGCTGCCCGTGTTTGAGTTGCTTGTGTTGCTAAACTAGAGACAATATGCACCCGCCCGGCTCCTAGCCGACGGGTGGGGTGTGTCAGGCCCAATAGATCTATCCACATTTCCCCGTTGTGCTACCCCGCACATTCATGGTTTCCCCCGGGACTCCTTGTTTCGTCGTGTAGTAAACAAAAGTGTTGCAAATCAAGAGTTGTGTTTCAAAAGCGTTGCATTCAAAAGTGTTGCTTTCCAAAAGTGTTACTTCCCAAAAGTGTTTCAAAAGCGTAGCGTGTTTACAACAAGTCACTTTCCAAAAACAGTTACGTGTTCAATGAATAAAGCGTTTCCAAAAGAGTTACATGTTTATACGAAAGCATTGAGTTTGTTAAATTGCGTGGCATGTTTCTCCCCCGAAAGAAAACGTATAAAAGAGGGGCCGTGAACTCACCTTGGGTTGCGTTACTTCGAAAGTGATTTAAACCAACAAGCTATGCTAGCCCCGTAAAGCGGCGACCTAACATATGACAGTTACAAGTACTTAGACTAACAACCCGTAGGTTAGTTAGTCCCTAGATGCCCAGACCATAACCAGGTTCGTTTGAAAATGCGTTGACTGTTAAACTGACCAAATGTACAAGACTCGACATCCCATTGGTGACCCGAGACCCCACGTGTTCATCTCATACTCAAACATACACAAAACATGCAACTCAGCACTTAACATGCGTTAAAGTTCAACGATTCTAACACATAGGTCCATTAACGTACGAACAAGTCCGATCACGTGTTACTATGTTACTAAGCATGTCACGGGGTTCCTATCATGTTCCTAGGTGTCAAATCGGGTTTCGGGATGTTAAAATACACTTACAACAGCATTTCATGCGATTAGGGACTTAGCATGCAATTAGGAAAGTCAACACGTGATTAGGGATGGTCAACAGGCAATTAGCAGGGCTAATCGCCTCTTATGTTAGGTGATTAGGGCTAATCACATGCATATTAGGCGATTATGGTCATGTGGTATACAATTCAGGGCTTAACTAGTGATTAGGGTCACAATTGCATGACATGAAGGCAATTAGGATCACAATTGCATGGACTGCTAGCAATTATGATGCTAATCGCCATCCTAGCACACGAGTAGCCTCAATCCTTAGGCGATTATGCCCCTAATCGCCTACAACATAGGCGATTAGGATTGCTAATCGCCTATAGTGCAGCAAATGTGGTTTTTCGCGCGTTTAACCCTCCAAATCAGATCCGAAACGTGCGCAAACACCCAATAATCATTCTAACATATTAACAAACATATTCCAAGCAAAACCCCTAAGTTTTCATCATTCTAACAGTCCCGAATGCGAGCGTTTTCCCAAAATAGCAATTTAACATGAAAGCATCACATCAACATGCAATAACTTGCCCTAAATAGCAAATATCCAGATCTAATCACATAATCACGTTGTCCGAAAGCATCCTACTGTTCTAGCATCATCCTAGAGCAAACCCTAACATCAAACAATCAACAACACACCTCATATCATCCTAAATCATCCAAAATCCTTCAAACGGGTCAAAACATCAAGTATCCATAATACACGACCAAAACCATCCAAACTCCTAGGACATCATCATACTAACTTGTAACAGCTATAAACATCATAATAACACAAAAACAATCATGATTAGATCCCAAAAACTCTATCTTTAATCACATATAACACATATAACACATGTAAAGGTGTGGGTTTGCTTAGAAACGGTTTTAAATGGATTTTCAAAGACAAAAACCTTTATAAATCAGGTCTGGACATTTAGGGAGTAAAACATAATCATTTAAAGGTTTGGGTTTGAAGAACACACCTTGTATTTAAGAGTAGATGATGGAATAAGCTTGGAAATGGTTGTTTGTGTGTAAAAATGGGTTCCAGAGGGTGTTTGTGGGTTGAGATATGTTATGGGACGGCTAGGGTTGTGTAAATAATGTTTTGGAGGTCAAGGGTGGTATTTATAGGTGTTTTTAGTCGTCAGACATGTTGCAGGCGATTATGGAGTTCTATCAGGCGATTAGGGCTGCTAATCGCCACCTTGAAGGCAATTAGCCAGGCTAATCGCCACCTTGAAGGCAATTAGCCAGGCTAATCGCCACCTTGAAGGCAATTAGCCAGGCTAATCGCCACCTTGAAGGCAATTAGCCAGGCTAATCGCCTACAGGGTCCATTGTGGTGTAGTTGGCGCGTTAAACTCCGTTTTAACATATGTTAACACATTTTCACATACCGATAAGTCACAAAATGATTATAAACACATAATACATGAAAGTAAACACGTTCACACTCGTTCACCAATCCCCGGGACTCGAGACTTGCGTATGTTAAAACTCTAATGACGTGCGACTCGACTCGACCGACCTTGTTTTGTGTAACGTATGCGTGACTCGCTAAGGTAGACTTGCTAAGTTTTCAAAAGTTAGTTACCGGAAGTTGCCGGGTGTCACATCATCCCCCTGTTAAAAGAATTTTCGTCCCGAAAATTTCCCGAAGTCGAAAAGAGAAGACAAAACAAGAAGAAAAATTTTCCGGGTCGTCACATCATCCCCCTGTTAAAAGGAATCTCGCCCCGAGATTCTTTTGGCCCCAACAGTGATGAGCGTCGACCTCTGTGTATGCCCAAGTAACGTTTCCCCAAGGAACAGCGAGTGGATATGACACAAGAGACCCCCGATCGAAGGCCTACTGGGGACTACTGTGATCGGTATAACTAACTCACTGGTACCGTCCAAGTAACATCCCCAAAGGACCCTCATCGACCCCAAAGAATGAGAAGTAAAGACCAAACCCCAAGGAAACACCCAAAGACACGAACACATAACATTGCGAAAGAGTAAAACCAAGGCGTACAAGCGTAACAAGAGATAAGAAAGAATACGTACGGGTAACAGTGTCTGGGTCCTCCTGGTTCTCCCTAGCCCCAATAACATAAGCACGAGCAGCTACACCACCGCCCTGGTTGTTCCCTCCATTTCTTGCTGTGCCTGCCTCTCCCTGATTCAGCTTTGGGCAATTTCGCTTGAAATGCCCTGTTTCACCACAATTGAAGCACCCTTGATTTCCCCGAGGAGTAGGAGTGGGGGCAACTGTTTGAACTTGTCCTGCCTGAGTGCTGACCCTACAATCCTTGGCCAGATGGCCATAGCGAAGACAACGGTTGCAACGAAACGTATCACAACTCCCAACATGATGGTACCCGCACTGGTTGCACTTAGGGTTCTTTCCCGTGTACCCACCCTGATTCTGAGTCGACGGTGACCCCACCGCCCCTAGCTTCCTGGTCTGCTGTTGTGGCTGTTCTTGAGCCGAACTCTTCCCCGAGCCTTCCAACTTGCGCTTGCTGCCCTCTGGAGCCTTGACCGTCGAACCACGAGCAGGTAAAACACCTTCATTCACCTTCAGATTAGTCATCCGATGAGCCGATCGAACCACCTCTGCATAAGTAGGAAGATTTCCCGCAGCCACTAACCCCGCTATCTCTGGTACTAACCCTGAAATGTAGTGCTCGATCCTCCTGTATTCTGGTACGTGCAAGTCAGGACACAGCACCGCCAACTCGTTACGCCTCACAGTGTACTCTTCAATCTCAGACCCCACCATCTTGAGGCTCCAAACCTCATGTTCCAATTTTTGTACCTCCTCCCTGGGACAGTACTCCCTTTTCAATAGCTGAACAAAGTTCTCCCATGGCATGGCATAGGCTTCACCTATACCCATGTTCTTAGTGATGTTGTTCCACCAAGTCAGAGCAACATCTGTGAAGAGTCCAACAGAATACTTCACCCGATCCTCGGGAAGACAATTGCACATTATGAATACGGACTCCACTTTCTCTAGCCACTTGAGCATGCCTACAGCCCCTTCAGTGCCAGAGAACTCATGGGGCTTACAATCCCGAAACATCTTGTACGTACACATGGCTGGGGGTGGGTTAACAACACCGCCTGAAACGGAACACGTAAGAAAACCACAAAAGAAGGATACCATGCTCACAACGAGGCAAAAGTGATAGGATCAACTCACCGCCATGAGCATTGTGTCCTGCCTGACAGGCAGCCTGCAGCAAGGTGTTCAGATCCTCCTGGGTTAGGTTCACCCCTCCACGACCACCGCCACCATTGCGTCCGCCAGTACGACCACCGCCTCTACGTCCACCGCGAATTCCAGACATCTTCTGAGAAAGACAAGAAACAAACACTCAGACCCATCACCAACGCTAAACCAAGAGAATACGAAAAATCCAGGATTGGGTACAATGTGACCATTAATCCCAACCCGAGATCCACCAAGTCTTTCATGCATTTCAACTTATCATTTCGTGTGCACCCGAAATGATAAATTGCTCTACATGGTCCTCAAGGCGTGCCCCGAGCTCGAACCTCAAGTCACCCGACACCCACATCTTAGGAAGATATAACCAACTCAAAGGATCATCAAACAAGTTCCCACGACTGTAAACCCGAAGGAGAAGATAAAGTGAAGCTAGGAATAACCAAGAATGAGATAAGCAATGTGACGCCGTGTGGTAAGGATACCGACACCCCGACAAGGTTAGTATGTTTACCAAAAGACACGACTCAAATGTATGTGACCGTCTAGTGTGTGAGACTCGGCTATAGTCTAGACTCTACATGCAGTCCTAGTTCACTATAACCATTGGCTCTGATACCAATCTGTCACACCCTCAAATTACCACATGCGGAGTTCTACCGCGAGGCGTGTGACACACCAGGATCCAAGTCAACGGTCACAATAAACAACACTATATGATAAGATACGTAAAATAAAAACATAAATCCAAACCATTTGAAATAACAGCGGAAGCATTGTTTTACAAAACTAAATCCCAAAAGTTTCCAAACTTGTTTAATAACAAAACCATGAACCTAAACTAGACGCCGTGCAGACGCGTGCGCCTAAGTCCTGAGATGCTGCTACCTTAGCGACCTGAGAAATCATGCCAAAAACGGGTCAACATATAATGCTGGTGAGTTCACAGGTTTAAGTTCACAATAAGTTTCCGTGTGTTGAGCGTTGATCACAAAATACCATGTCATAAGATACGTTAAACGAATAAGTAAACGAACAAACAAGCGTTTCCTACTACTACCACGACTGTGATGCTGAAACCATTACTGACAGCGTTGCTTGAGTTGCTGCCCGTGTTTGAGTTGCTTGTGTTGCTAAACTAGAGACAATATGCACCCGCCCGGCTCCTAGCTGACGGGTGGGGTGTGTCAGGCCCAATAGATCTATCCACATTTCCCCGTTGTGCTACCCCGCACATTCATGGTTTCCCCCGGGACTCCTTGTTTCGTCGTGTAGTAAACAAAAGTGTTGCAAATCAAGAGTTGTGTTTCAAAAGCGTTGCATTCAAAAGTGTTGCTTTCCAAAAGTGTTACTTCCCAAAAGTGTTTCAAAAGCGTAGCGTGTTTACAACAAGTCACTTTCCAAAAACAGTTACGTGTTCAATGAATAAAGCGTTTCCAAAAGAGTTACATGTTTATACGAAAGCATTGAGTTTGTTAAATTGCGTGGCATGTTTCTCCCCCGAAAGAAAACGTATAAAAGAGGGGCCGTGAACTCACCTTGGGTTGCGTTACTTCGAAAGTGATTTAAACCAACAAGCTATGCTAGCCCCGTAAAGCGGCGACCTAACATATGACAGTTACAAGTACTTAGACTAACAACCCGTAGGTTAGTTAGTCCCTAGATGCCCAGACCATAACCAGGTTCGTTTGAAAATGCGTTGACTGTTAAACTGACCAAATGTACAAGACTCGACATCCCATTGGTGACCCGAGACCCCACGTGTTCATCTCATACTCAAACATACACAAAACATGCAACTCAGCACTTAACATGCGTTAAAGTTCAACGATTCTAACACATAGGTCCATTAACGTACGAACAAGTCCGATCACGTGTTACTATGTTACTAAGCATGTCACGGGGTTCCTATCATGTTCCTAGGTGTCAAATCGGGTTTCGGGATGTTAAAATACACTTACAACAGCATTTCATGCGATTAGGGACTTAGCATGCAATTAGGAAAGTCAACACGTGATTAGGGATGGTCAACAGGCAATTAGCAGGGCTAATCGCCACTTATGTTAGGTGATTAGGGCTAATCACATGCATATTAGGCGATTATGGTCATGTGGTATGCAATTCAGGGCTTAACTAGTGATTAGGGTCACAATTGCATGACATGAAGGCAATTAGGATCACAATTGCATGGACTACTAGCAATTATGATGCTAATCGCCATCCTAGCACACGAGTAGCCTCAATCCTTAGGCGATTATGCCCCTAATCGCCTACAACATAGGCGATTAGGATTGCTAATCGCCTATAGTGCAGCAAATGTGGTTTTTCGCGCGTTTAACCCTCCAAATCAGATCCGAAACGTGCGCAAACACCCAATAATCATTCTAACATATTAACAAACATATTCCAAGCAAAACCCCTAAGTTTTCATCATTCTAACAGTCCCGAATGCGAGCGTTTTCCCAAAATAGCAATTTAACATGAAAGCATCACATCAACATGCAATAACTTGCCCTAAATAGCAAATATCCAGATCTAATCACATAATCACGTTGTCCGAAAGCATCCTACTGTTCTAGCATCATCCTAGAGCAAACCCTAACATCAAACAATCAACAACACACCTCATATCATCCTAAATCATCCAAAATCCTTCAAACGGGTCAAAACATCAAGTATCCATAATACACGACCAAAACCATCCAAACTCCTAGGACATCATCATACTAACTTGTAACAGCTATAAACATCATAATAACACAAAAACAATCATGATTAGATCCCAAAAACTCTATCTTTAATCACATATAACACATATAACACATGTAAAGGTGTGGGTTTGCTTAGAAACGGTTTTAAATGGATTTTCAAAGACAAAAACCTTTATAAATCAGGTCTGGACATTTAGGGAGTAAAACATAATCATTTAAAGGTTTGGGTTTGAAGAACACACCTTGTATTTAAGAGTAGATGATGGAATAAGCTTGGAAATGGTTGTTTGTGTGTAAAAATGGGTTCCGGAGGGTGTTTGTGGGTTGAGATATGTTATGGGACGGCTAGGGTTGTGTAAATAATGTTTTGGAGGTCAAGGGTGGTATTTATAGGTGTTTTTAGTCGTCAGACATGTTGCAGGCGATTATGGAGTTCTATCAGGCGATTAGGGCTGCTAATCGCCACCTTGAAGGCAATTAGCCAGGCTAATCGCCACCTTGAAGGCAATTAGCCAGGCTAATCGCCACCTTGAAGGCAATTAGCCAGGCTAATCGCCACCTTGAAGGCAATTAGCCAGGCTAATCGCCTACAGGGTCCATTGTGGTGTATTTGGCGCGTTAAACTCCGTTTTAACATATGTTAACACATTTTCACATACCGATAAGTCACATAATGATTATAAACACATAATACATGAAAGTAAACACGTTCACACTCGTTCACCAATCCCCAGGATTCGAGACTTGCGTATGTTAAAACTCTAATGACGTGCGACTCGACTCGACCGACCTTGTTTTGTGTAACGTATGCGTGACTCGCTAAGGTAGACTTGCTAAGTTTTCAAAAGTTAGTTACCGGAAGTTGCCGGGTGTCACATCATCCCCCTGTTAAAAGAATTTTCGTCCCGAAAATTTCCCGAAGTCGAAAAGAGAAGACAAAACAAGAAGAAAAATTTTCCGGGTCGTCACATCATCCCCCTGTTAAAAGGAATCTCGCCCCGAGATTCTTTTGGCCCCAACAGTGATGAGCGTCGACCTCTGTGTATGCCCAAGTAACGTTTCCCCAAGGAACAGCGAGTGGATATGACACAAGAGACCCCCGATCGAAGGCCTACTGGGGACTACTGTGATCGGTATAACTAACTCACTGGTACCGTCCAAGTAACATCCCCAAAGGACCCTCATCGACCCCAAAGAATGAGAAGTAAAGACCAAACCCCAAGGAAACACCCAAAGACACGAACACATAACATTGCGAAAGAGTAAAACCAAGGCGTACAAGCGTAACAAGAGATAAGAAAGAATACGTACGGGTAACAGTGTCTGGGTCCTCCTGGTTCTCCCTAGCCCCAATAACATAAGCACGAGCAGCTACACCACCGCCCTGGTTGTTCCCTCCATTTCTTGCTGTGCCTGCCTCTCCCTGATTCAGCTTTGGGCAATTTCGCTTGAAATGCCCTGTTTCACCACAATTGAAGCACCCTTGATTTCCCCGAGGAATAGGAGTGGGGGCAACTGTTTGAACTTGTCCTGCCTGAGTGCTGACCCTACAATCCTTGGCCAGATGGCCATAGCGAAGACAACGGTTGCAACGAAACGTATCACAACTCCCAACATGATGGTACCCGCACTGGTTGCACTTAGGGTTCTTTCCCGTGTACCCACCCTGATTCTGAGTCGACGGTGACCCCACCGCCCCTAGCTTCCTGGTCTGCTGCTGTGGCTGTTCTTGAGCCGAACTCTTCCCCGAGCCTTCCAACTTACGCTTGCTGCCCTCTGGAGCCTTGACCGTCGAACCACGAGCAGGTAAAACACCTTCATTCACCTTGGAAAATTGGGCACTCGTTGCCTAAGTAATCCATATGGGTATAAGGTATGGGTCAACGCCACCCGGTAAGTCCGTAGCCATATAAACGCCTTTGGTCGAAGCAATGTGGGTACTAAAGCTACTCACATAAAGTGTGGGTGTCAACCAAGTAAGTTATTTCCATAATCATGTCTAATGCGCGCTAATGCGCTTAGAAGTGATTAAATAGGAGAAATCTTGAGAAAAGGGTGGAAATCTTTGTCTGGAAGGACTTAGAGGTTTTTAAACAAGTTATTGAGTCAAAAACAATGTATTTGAAACAAGAAGTGTCGCCATGAATGGCTAAATTGAAAGATTTAGCTCAAAGGGGCATTTTGGGAATTTAAAGATTTACTAAAGGTTAAATCTAATAACCAAGTACAATATGATTTCAATGCCTTTGGTGTTCTTAAAAAGTGTCTTGTAGAGTCCAAGGCCTTAACGGGTCGATTTGGGTGAAAAACATGTAAGTATAGTTAAGCCGAAAGGGGTTATAAACCACCATAAACGGGCATCTTTCAAGCCCAATAAAGGGTATCAAACAAGTCCCAAGTGCCCCTAGGAAGGGACTTGAACTTGGTTTAAAAACACCTAAAGGTTGGGGAAAAACAAACGAGGAAAAATGAGCAGAGAATGTTTGCTCAGACCAGAGGATTGTCTAGACCAGAGGAAAAATGAGCAGAGGATGTTTGCTCAGACCAGAGGATTGTCTAGACCGGAGGAAAAATGAGCAGTGGATGTTTGCTCAGACCAGAGGATTGTTTAGACCAGAGGAAAAATGAGCAGAGGATGTTTGCCCAGACCAGAGGATAGTTTGACCAGAGGAAAAACTGAGCAAAGGATATTTCCTCTATTATTAACAAATCACTAACCATTCTTTGTGTAATGGTGCTAGGTATTCATGTGACGGGACTTCCGGAGCAAAGATCAAGTCGCGAGAAAAACCGAACACACCCAAATGCTCAACTAGCTTCCGCCTTTGAAGTTCCCGATTAAAACGCAAGCTTTAGTACATGTTTTTAGTAAATCTAATCATAAGAAAATTTGTTGGGACCTATAATATAGAAATCATAATGGGTTGGATTTCATAAATATCAAAGTTCGAAATCGGGAGTGTTTACTCATTAAGACCAAAGCCCGTAAGTTCTAATGTTAATCGCGTGTTTATGGGTTAGGGTCTTACAATGTATGCTATGTTATGCACTAGACATGACGTCTCGTATGCTTTGAGCATGACTAGCCGTTATCAGCAAAGTCCTGGCATAGCCCATTGGACTGCAGTCAAGAACATTCTAAAGTATCTGAGAAGAACTAAAGATATGTTCTTAGTATTTGGAGGAGTGGAAGAAGAGCTCACTGTAAGATGTTACACTGATGCCAGTTTTCAAAGTGACTGAGATGATTCTAGCTCACAATCAGGTTTTGTATTCACTCTGAATGGAGGAGCTATCTCATGGAAAAGTTCCAAACAGAGTGTTGTGGCGGATTCAACCACCGAATCTGAGTATATAGCCGCATCAGATGCTGCAAAGGAAACTGCTTGGATGAAGAAATTCGTAGCCAACCTCGATGTGGTTCCCAGTATTTGGAAACCTATCGAGAAATTTTGTGATAACACATGTGCTATAGCTCAACCCAAAGAGCCCAGATCTCATCACAAGGCTAAGAACATTCTAAGAAAATTCCACTATATACGGGAAATTGTGGAACGTGGAGACATCGTGATAAGCAAAGTAAACACATATCAAAACCTAGCAGACCCGTTTACTAAGCCCATGACTCAGGAAAAACATGATCAGCACAGGGATGCTATAGGGCTTAGATTAGCTAGCCATATGTTTTGATTTAGTATTTGGATGTACGAACATTTAAACAGTTGTACTTTTAAATTAGTTTTTATTTACTAGTTAAATATAATTCTGAATATTATAACTGTGTTCGATTTTAATACGTTTAATCCATGAATATTATTCTAAATTATCTGTAGTCGATTAGACTCGTGGGAGCGACTCTGAATTAAGACTATTTTGAATTTGGACTCAAGTAGTTAACTCCAAGTTCACAGACCTCATTGTGAATGACGTTGGATGTAACTCGCTTCAAATCATCTTCATGGATCTTAGTCATAATATGTTTTGATATTGGTATACTCATTTAGCATCCTCTGACCTGAGATGCATACTAGAACTTTCGTTTACCAGAGATTATTCTTTGATTACTGTCAACCGCTGCCGCGTAACTGCCAGTCATAAAGGCTTTAATTGGGAATAGTTCTGAAGTTCAGTGGGAGTTGTATGTAATCGATAAGAGATTTTGTACTCTTACATGATATGTAACAGTTAGACATCGTAGCACCCTCGTTGATTCAAACTGGTGAAGTGTAAGGCCTTACCCAAACTAACTGTGTGTTTGATTGGACCACTATGAATCTTGATCAAGAACAATAATAATTGAACACCATATGAGAATTAACTTGATCCATGTCTCATTCATTCAATTGATGACTTTTACATAAATGATGAATGACAACTATTACCATAAGTCTATTGTCTTGTCTAAAACAAGATGTTTTTGGTTAATGACTTTAAAGTGTCATACCTTGTTGGGGGCAGCCATGTGTAGCTAGAGCACCGCTGACTGTTTGCGTTGAGGATATTATCGAATACCGTCCAAATGGGAGATTTTTTGGATTTATATGTACGGTCTCGATAACTTAATGCTACTGACTGAGCTGTGACCCGTAGGAGTTACACCTTGGGCAACGAACATTAAATCCACTTAACCGGATTAACTGGTAATCACGTACAAGTAACAAAAATAAATGAGTTTTACTATTTATACTAATTATAAATAATATAACGTTTATTGGTTTCGGGTTTTAAATGGCATTTTGAACTTGTTCTAGGTGCATTAAGATTGGGGCATAGTGAGGATTAATCATGTGATAACAATGGTTATTAAGATAATAATTAGTTATTATCTATAATATTTATCAATCATTATCTAATTAATATATTTTTGAAATATAATGATTATCTAATATTATTTGATAACCATAGAATCACATGATTAATACAATTCCATAAAAAGGGGTTGCGGCAATTTTGAAATAGATATATAAAGATCATCACAATGACAATTATATATATACCAACAAAAGGAAAAAGCAATCACCACTTTTTACTTTTGTGACTTCCGAATTAAGGCCACTGCCGCTGACCAGCCAAGGCTGCCACCGGCTCATCGGACTCCATTGGTCACTGCTGCAACTCACACCCAGTTTAGTTCGTGTTCGTTTTCTAGAATACGTTCGTTGTACCTTGGTATCTCAAATGGTTAATTATTAACCACTCAGGTATATCTATCTCATTGGTAGATTAATAATTTTATATCGTGTTTGTATGTTTTTGTAACCAGATCCTGTTCGATTAGTTTTGGTGTTAAAATTTTATAAACATTCCGCTGCGTTTTATTAATTGTATGTTTAAGTAATAATAAATATATCAAACCCATTTTGATAAAAGTAAAGTTGACACCACTGAAACCCAACAATTAAAACTTTTGGGATGTCATTTGTAGTGTATGATGATTACTGAGTAAGATTAGGCATTAAATCCGTCTTTATGTCTAGAGTAATTGCTGATAAAGATTGTCAATAGTATTTTCTTTTTTATGGCTAGAGTAATTTGAACATGACTTTATTTTTGTTTTATTTAGAGTAATCTATAATCTATATTATCCTATTAAAGAGGAGTGATGGTCAAGATTGTAATTTTGTCAAGCATCCAACTATTAAAGCAATATGTACAATTGAATTATGCTTATATAATGAGGGTATAATTGGAATTTTATGGACATTTAAGACTCTTGAAAGGGTAGAATAGTAAATTTATCATAATCCAATACCTCACATCCTAAATTCTTATCTCAATTCTACCCTCATGTCCAACTTTTAGATGACAAAATACAACCTATGATGCATCTTAAATGTGAGACCTTTCAACCCCTCATAATCATTAACCTCTCATAATCATCAACCTTTTATCATCATTATCATCAATTCATTAGTAACTCCTTCCTCTTATATATATATATATATATATATGGGGTCAACAACAACAAGAATCACTTCAAAACCCTTCTATCATCACAGGTTCCTTACCGTATCTTTCATTTTATTTATCATCTTCTTCTTTTTTCTCTATGACATTTCATTGAAGCTTGATACGCAAACATTATTTCCACTGAAGCTTGATACATAAAAATTGTGATGTTAATTAGTATTTTTTAGGAATCTTGATTTAGTTGGTCAAATAGTTTTTTAACCATGAACTGTGGATTTATGGTGATTGATGATAATTGACAGGAGGGATTAATATTGTCTCTAAATGGCAAAAGATGGATTCAAGATCACTGGGGATAACGCGAAAGGTCACATCATCTCCTTATACTCTTATAAAGATTTTCAAAAGCAGAGGTGATTTTTGTTTTAAATACCAATTTTTATACGTATCAAGCATTTTACTACCTGTTGTTTATAAGACTCAATACGTGCTGTCTCTTTATGTTTTTCGTCCCTTGATTTTGATTCTTGACTCTTTAATACTTTTCTATCATCATGAATTCTATGTTTTATTTGACAAATATCTATGTATTATCTTATAAAGCATTTGAGAAGGATACCAACACAATTTAAGTAATTACAATATTTTTTGCTTATGGTACAACAAGTTAATGAAATTGGTAAGGGGCAATAGGGTATTTTACATAAATATTAAATTGATAAATGAATTGATGGATAAATTGATAAATACAACTAAATTGCTTTGAATTATATAATAGTAAATATTTTAATCTTCATATTCTTGTAACATAATAGCAATTAAAAAGAAGAAACTAAAAGGATGCAACTTCTTATATATTTAAATGATTTGTTAATTACTTGAGGAAAACTATAGAGATAACAAACTCTTATAAATGAAATTTCTTTTTTCATAGCAATAATGGTTAGATAGAATGTGAATGTAAAAAGAGAGCAACCAAGTAGGATGCTTTCCATTTGAATATATCTAAAGATGTGAACGTGTTTCGGCAAGTAATGTTACTCAAGTGTTGTATGTTTTGTCTCTACTTTGGTTATGTTTGTATGTATTTTCGGATTTTGGTTTTAAAGATGACTTTTTTTTGTTCATTGATGCGTGCTGGTTTTCAATAAAAACTTGACTTCTTTTCAAAAACAGCAAATCCCGAGAGATATGCTAAGAATGGTGATGAAAAGGTGAGTAAGTTGGGAAAAACAGTTAGCCACTTCAAAAGTTTTAAATTTATAGTTTAAAACGATAGTTGCTCAACGTTCTAGACCCAGCACAACAGGCAAGCGTAACTATCGTGTATAGTATAGAAATGTGCAAGTACCGAGTATCGAATCTGTGGACACCATTTTTCCTACTCAGATTCCTAACATTACTTTAAACAGACTTTTTAAAATGACGCAGAGAAAAAGTAAAGTAAAAAGAGAGATGTAAGCTTTTAAGAGAAATCAATGACAAAACAATGGTGTTGCTTCGGGATCAGATGGAACCTGGTATGAAAAATAGTTATCTCTATTTTAAGTGGTGTGTTCGAGCTGCGCACTTATGCTTAACTTAGAATTGCTACAACATTTTCTAGAGGTGACTGTTATCGCAAAAGCTGTACAAACAACTGTGTTCTTAAGGTTATTTTGAGGGTCTCCCAACCTGGTAAGCTCACCTCTCAACACTGAAAATAAAGTGACTCGAGACTGTGTCGACTCAACCCCGAATTACCCGCCTCCCAATGTTGCGATATAGACATCTAACCATTTAAACTTTTATGAATAATTTACCGGTGGCCGGAGCATGACCGAATAAATTACCACTTAATATCATAAAAGGGTCGTGACCAACCGGCACACGTGCACCTTTTACTTGATTTAATTAATTTATCAAAAAGTGAGTGTTCTATTGTTAACTGCGTGGCAGTATAATAATGAAAGAAAATAAAGACCGTTTTCTCTCAACACGGGTTCATCAAACCTTAACCTACGCCAAGACTAACACATAGACCATGTAGCCAAGTCGCAAGATTAAACTTTGACTTATCACTAGGACCAAGTATAAAGACCGTACCGACCCTAAGTGAGATCTTAATAGTAGAGGATTAAGCCACAAAGTGTGTGTATATCTACCCACAAATGGGCTAATCACTTCTCGTGGGATTACGTTAGCTCACAAGTGCATGGGTTGTTACACACAATGGGTACACTCATGAGTCCTCCCACTTCCTATCAAGACACCCACAAGAACAAAGACTAGATGATTTATTAATTAGATCATTAAACAAACTTTATATTAGTTAGAAATATTAAGAACACAAAACACCACTTGAAAATAAAAATATAAACTATCTTAATTCATACCAAGTTTCCATCATCACCCTAACAACACCAACAGAAATCTAGCCTAGCATGGTTGATACAACAAGCTCATAAGGTTGGGTTTGTGTACACGACATCATGAGGGTTGTATGAAGATTTCTAAAGGATTTGGGTGGTTTTGGTGATTTCTCTCTCTCTCTCTCTCTCTCTCTCTCAAGGTGTTTATGGAGTGATCCCAGGCTCCAAAGGACACCAAAGATCCTAAAGGAAGGCAGAAACACTCTGGAGAAGTATGGGGTTTCGAGTGAGAAGGGATGCTTCAAAATGTGGGGTGGAGGCCTCTATTTATAGGCATTTCAGCTCAACGGGTACTGTTGCAGAGTCCTTTCATGCAGTCTTGTCTGTCTTGGGGGCAAGCACGCCCGTGCCAAGGACTTTAGCACGCCCATGCAACTTCAGGAATGCAACCGTCTTGTCAGTCTTGGTCGGTTTTTGCCTTGGAGAACACGCTAGAGTAAAGCACGGCCGTGCCATACACCTGAGCATGCCCGTGCACATCCTGAAACACTAAAATTGACCTCTTTTTACTTGGAAATGTTGAATTGTTGACCCGGGAGGGTGGCACGACCCTGGGCATGGCCGTGCCATGTCTGGCAGGTCTGCAAAGTCTTCAAATCTCCGTCCGTTTTGTGTCGTTTTGTGCCATTTTGTGCGGTTTTTCACTTCTTTTCATCACCGGATCTCCGAACCTGCAATTATCAACAAAGAAACATAAATCCTGATAAAACAGAGATAAAAGCATGATTTTAGGTGCAAAATGGGTGATAATCATGAGTGAAAACATATCAATTTCTCGGCACATCATTCATATAAGACATCCTTGTTTACTCTTGTTCTGATTTGATGATCTTGTAGGAGCTTCAACTTTTAAAAACATATATATGTATGGACGTATTGTGGTATATATTTTTTACATCACTTTCATTTCCCTTCAGTTGACAAATACCTATTTTGCCTTAGCCATGATAAGCTCGTGAAATTAATAACAAATTTAGCTTAACTATATCATCTAATCATGTATAGATAATTATATCATAGCAGGGTGTTGAAATGAAATCGATGTTGATAATGCTTTTTATATAATATAAGGTTAGAACTCATGAATAAAGTAAACATACAAATGATTGGTCAACAAAAAAACACAAAGCTTTACTTTCTATAAGAAAAAAAGGATTTGGTAACAGACTAATAGTACAATTAGTAAATGTATCGAGTAAATTTGAAAACATTTTTGTGATAAAGAACTTATGGATCGCTCTTTAAGGATGTACCTATGGGGACACGACCTACAATTCAAGTTTCAAGTAAGATGATTGATTTAGTATTATGCACTTTTATTTTTATTACAAGATAGTTGAGTATGAGACTATGAGGTTAATCATATATATCATTGTAGCTTGATGTGCTTGTTGTAGATTTATTTTAAATAGAGCAATTCAACGAATAATAATGATATTTAAGACTTTGTTATTTAGGATAAACACATACATTTAGATATGTAATTTTTGTTAGCTCTCTCTTTATGCATAAACTTATGAAAGTTATTTTTTATAACTAACTAGGTTAGAATCCCCAGTTTTATAACTAACTAGGTTAGAGTCCAATGTATAATAACTAACTTGGTTTTCGTTATAAAATTGAACTGAACCATACCGTCTTGTACACACCCCTGAAATCAACGACATATATGTTATGTTTCCCGTCGTATCGCGCGGGTACCTCACTAGTTTTTGATTATGCATATGTTTGAATGAATTATTAGAATACTTATGTTTTTCTACTAAATGTAGATGATGGGGTAGATGATTTAATTATGGGATTTCAACAGTTGTCCCCTATTTCTTGTGAAAGAACTTTCAAACCTAGTGTGTCTTCTTCATTAATACTGGTTGAAGGTGTCACACCCCGCCTAAGGCGGACACGCGAGGTGAGACGAGTATGGTGATCACAAACATTGTTTATATGAGAAATACTAAATGTCATTTATTTCACATAACAAATAAAGTCTTGATGTCAAATGCAATTACAAGCCTTAGTAAATAAGTTCAACTACTACATCAAAATAACAAAACAAAAGACTTCTTCATGCATTCCTAAGCTTGCCTTCTTAGTATCCTTACTTGATTTCCTAAAAAACATGCTTAAAATCGTCAACTAAAAGTTGGTGAGTTCGTAGGTTTTGATGACTCGATAAAACAGTTTGTTTTCAAAAGAATTTGTTGTCTGTGACCATGCAGAATATAGTTATCATGATCCCCATAACCAAACCCCGACTTCCTTGTACGCCCCAACCAACGCCTTATCACAGAACATTGAAAAACATGGATAATATGCAATCATTTGATAGCAGTCAAGCTTAGCGCGACTAACCATGAAATGGGGTGTCAACCCCAATAGTACTATTCATATGATCCACAGCTTATTGCTAAGTTAATCGTTATGGTTGTCCGGGGACTTTGTTGTGATAATGTTGTCTAACTCATGTAACACATATTGTTGTCATGTACAAATGTAGGTTTGAAGCATGTTTCTCCCCCGAAGTTGTAAAACAGTAAAACAGAAAAGGGGCCACGAAACTCACTTTAAATCCGTGTGTAGTCTAGCAAGAGTGTATGTCCGATAACTAGGTATCCCGACTTATACGTCCTATATACATACATGGATACCTTAGAGTTATACAAGAAGTAAGTCCATGGTACTCGTGGTTCACCAAATCTTTTGTGATACATTTGTTTAGTTTCCTTGGTGACGTTTAAGTTACTCGAAAATAGTAGTTTTAATAGGAAAAACCGATTTTCTATACCTTGGTTCCTAACACATGTTATTAATTATAAAACATATGTTTTTATTCAAAATGAGTTATAATATTTACAAACTACACTTGACCTTTGTTACATGTACACACAAGCATCACATATATATACATATATCTACATATGTGTATTCCAATATATAACCATAGGTATTTATGTCCATGAGACTTACACTTATACATACATACCCATATTCATATGCATCTTGGTAGTCCACACACATTAATACTTATGTTTATAGATTTGTCATACACACACTTATTACATAAATATGTGTACGCGCATATACCCATGAGCACACACATACATGATCCACATTTATACATATGTATACTTACAAGTTAAACATTTCACTATACAAGTGTTTGTGACAAAACATACACACACACACACATATATATATACATCGCACGCATACACACATATCAAACTAAGTTTCAATATATTTTCATAAAACAAGTTTTATAAGTTGTGATTTAAGATAGTGTATGCCTAAACATGGTATCTACATCATAAGTATGGGTGAACACTAGTGTATGAAGATAGATAGTGACTATAGAAACAAAGAGATAGATAGATGTTCATACCTTACTTAGGTCTTGAACTAGACAAGCTTGGAACTAAGGAAGCTTGGAACTTGAGGAGTGTAGAGAGTGTGTGGGTGTTTGAGAGTGAAGTAGTGAGTGGTGTGAGTGAAAATGATCATCCAAGGCCTCCTATTTATAGGGGAAAAGAGAGAGAGAGAGAGAGAGAGAGAGAGATGGAGAGGGAGAGAGAGACGAAAGAGAGAGGAAGGAGGGAGGAAGGTGGAAGGTTTCCAAATGGGGTAAGTTAACTAGTATGGGACTTGGAGCTTCATAGAATCATTCCATGTTTGGGTAAAATCTTACTTTCTTGTGAATCTAACCTACAAATCTTACATCTAAATCAATCTTGGTGGTTGACTAATCAAATGATTATGTTGGGTAAGAATCTAGCAAATGTGACAACACATGAGATTATTCTTGGACTTTATTCCAACATGTGTTTTATAGGGTTTGACTTGAATAAAAAAAGAATGTTGTAGGGGCATGGGGGGCGACGGCTAGGAGTGTTCCAAGAAGGGACAAAGATTAGCTATTTTGAGTTAGCAATCTTATATAGATTAAGGTGATTAAGAGATCTTGCTGAAAATGGAAGGTGATCTTATAAGATTTGATATGATGGGTGTTGGATTAGGAGGAACATAATCATGGTCATTAGATATGTGGGGATCTTAGGTGACAAGGGGCGAAGGTTGTAGGGGCCAAGAGGGACAAGATTTTGTGTTAATTTGGGAAGGAAATCTTGGTGACACAAAGGTGTTTGGCCTTTTATGTGTAAGGTCATGATCATATCTTTTGGCGATATTAGTCAATTTCTAGGAAGGTTCAAGGGTGGCTAATTGTAGTAAATGGAACATCATAAATCTAAGTGTGATTAAAGCAACTTCCATATTAGTGAAAAGCATAATCTAATGATGTGATTAGTTACACAAGCACTTGGGAATTGTCGTTCTTGATTATTATGTGGCTATCTCATGCATAAGTCATACTAAAATAATTATATGGACATAAAAAAATAAAGTCTCGTCTAGTAAGTGCACGAGTTGACTTAGAAAATTGGTGGGTGTCACAGAAGGCATGATTTTCCCATCTTTGGATGCTTCATTTGGATATTTACCAAACATATGCAAAAAAGGGAGGTTTCTGTGTAAGAAAAGGTTCTCAAGTCGAAAAGAATGGTATAATCAAATATAAGTATTTTACATGTTCAAAGGAGGGACATAAGCCATGTACTAAGTTTGATAGTCCACTAGTTGTTAATGATAACAAAAAACCGAAAAAGGGTAGGAATAGGCCCTCTATTCGTACGGGTTGCCAAGTACATATCGCATTATCTTCAGATGATGGTGAATCATATAAGATATACAGGTTTATTGAGAACATAATCATACTTTGATTTCCTAATAAGATATGCAGTTTGTTCCTTCATCAAGAAATTTACTAGTTTTAAAGCAAAAGAGGATCTGTCTTTGTCAACGTTAAATTTAGGCACTGTTAAATCATTTCATATTATGAGGACATAATATGGTGGTTTTGATGAGGTTGGTGCAACTGCTATAGATTGCAAAATTTTTGAAAGAGATTTAAAATGTTTTATTGGAGAATATAATGCTGAAATGATTGTTGAAAGATTAACGGATAAGAAAGATTATCTTCTTGATTTTTCATTTGAGTTTACAATGGTTGATAAGGGTTGTCTAACTAGTTTAGGCTTATGAAGTTCCTAAAATGAATTACATGACTTTTGGTGATGTAATTCTTTGATGCAACCTTCAAAACTAATAAGTAAGTTTCTAATTCTTATAATTTTAGAGTAATTATGATTACATTATTTTATTAAGTTTTTCTTTGTTGCCCAGATACAAAATGATTTTTCTTCCCTTCACTAACATTGATAATCATTTTCATAATGTCAATCTTGGAGCTGGTCTTATTGCAAAAGAAAATGTTGAATCTTATGTATGGTTATTGTCATGTTTTCTAAGAGAATTTGGGCATCAGCCAAAGGTTGTAGTTACCGATCAAGATCCTGCTATCAAACAAGCAGTTAAAAAGTTTTTACACAAAACCAACATAGATTATGTATGTGGCATATCATGAAGAAAGTTGTTGATAATGTTAATCTATCAAATTATCTAGAGTAAATTATTTTGTTAATAGAGTAATTATTGTTGGATTATTTTATTTCTAGTGTAATTATCTTACTGTATTCTGATTCAAATTGTAATGTTTTTTTTTTTGTTGTAGAGTAATTATGTTGCCATTTAGAGTAATTGTATTCTGATTCAAATTGTAATTTTTTTTTGCTGTAGAGTAATTTTGTTGCCCGCTAGAGTAATTGTATTATATAATTAGATTATGTGATTTATTACAATAGTAGAATAATTGTTTTTTACAGGTTGGGCATGCATTATGCAATGACTTAAACGTCGTGTTTGTAATATTGTTTGGACATATTCGATTGAGCCTGAATCATTTTAGATGGAATGGCAAGAAATAATGAATGAATTTGGTCTTATACAAAACGTTTGGATAGCAACTATATTCGACTTACGATCAATTTGGATTCCAGCGGATTATCGTGATGAGCACATGTCAGGCCTCATGGGTACAACATTGAGGCCTGAAAGTGAAAATCAATTCATTGGTATTGTTTCAAATTCACAGTTGACACTTGTTGAATTTTTTAGTCATTTCGATACGGCAATTGAAGCTTAAAGATATACACATCGAAAAATGATCATGATAGGCGGAATACAGTACCTGATTTCTGGACTGAATCAAATCTTGAAAAACATGTTGCTAAGATGTATACCAGGTCTATATTTTTTGTTGTTCAACAGGAAATATATGCTAGTTATCACAAATGCTTTTCAGTTAACATAAAAAACGAAAGAGATTATGCTAGAATCTATATTAGAGATTCCAAGGTTTTTGGAAAAGGTTTCGAGGTATTTTTAATTTTTTTTACTTATCGTATAATTAGAGTAATACTATGTAGTACTTGTTATATAGTGTAGTAGAGTAATTAGTATATCTCATGTATTATTTAACATATAACTAGAGTTATTATTCCATTACTTCAATGATTAGAGCATTTACTCTTCGATACCTGCTATATAACCAACTAGAGTAATTACTACTATAACGTGTTATTTAGTATATAAGTAGACTAAACTATTTTTTAAATTCACAAGTATTGGGCAAAGCTGATGAATAAGATATTTATGTTTCATGTGTTTGCAAAAGACATGAGCAATATGGTTTGTTATGTTGGCACGCTTTCCTTGTGTTACGAATGTTTCAACTTGATGAAATACCCGAGAAGTATGTTTTGAAGCATTGGAGAAGGGAAACAATTGTAAACAAAGCCAATTGTTGACTTTTTGTTAAAGATATTACTAATGTCAACATTGATAAGGCGAATCAGCTTGTGCGTGAGATAATGTTGCTAGTGAATACCTTAGTAGTCGATATTTTACAAACATTGAGGAATTAATTAAGCTAAGAGATCAATTTAAAGAATTGATGGAAAAGGCAGAAAGGAGTAAAATTGGGCCGATTTTGAAGAAACCTTATATGATGGCGTCTCTTCTTGGGTATAATCAACCGACAACCTCAAAATTGAAATTCCATGTGGTATTAGAAATAAGGGACGTGCCTCACATAAGGCAACCCTTTTTAGCAACAATATATTGGATTTCCACTTCTTGGCAAGTGATCTCAATTTGTTTTCCTATTGTCTCAGTGACACTTTGTTGAATTTCAAAAATTTTTCTACAGAGTCACCTTTAACTTCACTAACATCTTTTGTATTCTTCTCAATATCTGCACCTTTCAATGTAATATTTGTCAACATACATATCGTTAGTATTAGAGTAATTATTGTCAATAACGTATCTCGATTTGAATATAATATATTACTCTCCGTATTAATATAAAGTTAAAAATATGTAGAGGAATTACATACATACTTCTCCTTCATGATTCTTACTATTTGCACAATATTGTCTCTCCACTTCTTGACATCAAATCTCAATTTGACTTGCAAGACTCTCCGTCATTGTTTGTTCGACCTTGTTACTTTCGGCCTTGTCACCTTTTGAAATTGTCAAAGAGTAATTGTGTGACACCCGGCATGTTCAGCTTAAACATTTTGAGAACATATAAGTCTACCTTAGCGAAAAACAGTTGTTAACATACTTAGCTGAGTCAGTTAAGTCTAGTCAGGTTAGGATTGTCCAGTGTTCAATGATCTGGGGGATCATTGGGGGGAGTCAATTGGTAGTCACACTAGGCTCGGGTCCCGTTGTTGGTGAATTACACAAACTGAATTTAGTATGGTATGTGGATTGTTAACATACATGTAACATAACATGATAATGTGAGCTACAAAGGTAGGAACATGGTTATGCGTGCTTATATATGCTTAACATGTGTTAGGATTGCATGTTCATACGTTAGGATGTGTTTAAATGCGTTAAAACGACAAAACTGGAAAATCTGGAAAACACAGGCTTGGTTCGACCTGAAGGGGGTCGAACCTGGGATGGGAAAACAACAAGAACACATTCGACCTGTTAAGAGGGTCGAATGTGGCTCCTTCGACCATAGAAAGGGGGCGAATGTAGCCTAGTATAAATACCACACTTTGTCATTTTTCACCATTTCACAAACCCTAGTCACCTCCAAACACTCTCTATCAGTTTTAATCACTAAGGAAGGAGTTTTTACTCTCGTTTTTCATAATCTTACCTACAAACATCATCTAATCAAGAATCCAAGGTGCGTTCTTAATCCAAAACCCTTTTTAATACATTTTGATTCGTTTTCAATTGGTCCTAAATGTCCAGATCTGTTTCAAGGATGTTTTTATGAATAAAAACCTATCAAACACTTTTCTGAACAAAACCTAATCATTTAACATGAGTTTCCTTATGAATTAACATGTGTTAATTGAGTATTATGTGTTATTATATGTTGTTCATTGGTTTGCTGCTGTATAGATGTTAGAAACATAATCTAGGGCTGCTATTAATGTTGGTTTATGCCTAGTTTAGGTTATGAATGGATGAATGTTGATGTTATGCTAGTTTTCGGGATTTTGAGGAAATCTAGGGTTGGTTACATGTAATGGTTATTGATAAAACAAATTGGGGGATTTCATAAACAAGCAAAACAGAGTATTTTGAGATGATTTTTATGAGATTTTGATAAGTTTCCAAATCAGGTAAAGTTTTCATGCACGATGTGACATTTCCATAATCTTACCATCTTGGGTAAGTATTAAAATGGACTGATTTTGGGGTAAAATTGGTAGGGTTTCGTAGGGATATGTTAACCATACTTGACTGCAGCATTTCGTGGTGTTTCATGATGTTTTCGGAACGTTTTGATGCGTTTTGTGAGACATGTAACTGTAGGGGTCGAACCTGGCCACATTCGAACCCACGTGGGGTCGAAAGTGGGGCACAGGGGTCGAACCTTCAGAATGGTTGGTCGAATCAGCCTCTGTTAGGTCGAATGTGGAATATTTAGGTCGAATTAACACATGTTAAGGTCGAATGAACATGTGTTAAGGTCGAAGGAACATGTATTAGGTTGTATGAACCTGTGGATGGGTCGAATGTGTTATAAAGGGGTCGAACCCAGGTCCTAAGGGTCGAACCTGGACCTTGGGGTCGAACCTGGAGCTGTTAAACACATATTCGACCCTACGATCTCAAATGTGTGATTTTTGATGCAAACTATGTGTTTTATGCTTGAACCTTGTGTGTAATCTATATGTACTTGACTAGTTAGTGTAATGGGTCACAAACGGGATGTCTGGTCAGTCTAGTGTGTCGGTTTAACAGTCAAAATGTGTTTTAAACATACTTGGTCATGATCTGGACAATCGGGGACTAGATAACCATGTGGTTATTAGTCAGGACACTTACGTGAACTTTTTGATAGATCTCCGGTAGTTGTGACTATCAAGGACGTAACTTTATTCTTTTACTAGAAGAACGCAACCTAAGGTGAGTTCACGGCCCCACTTTCTCTGGTTTTACTTTTGGGGGAGAAAACATGCGTTGAACTGTGTTTTGAGAACTTGTGTCATACTATGGGTTATTTTGGATTACTGTACGATCTTTTAAAGTCCCCAGGGAAACCATGAATGTACGGGGTAGCACAGCGGGGGAAATGTGGATAGATCTATTGGGTGTGACCTGCCCCACTCGTCGGCTGGGAGCCGGGCGAGTGCATATTGTCTCGACCTTGTAACTTGTAACATTATTCGGGCGGCTTGAACTTGTAACAGGCTGAACTTGTGACGTGTCCAGTAATGGTTTCCAATCGTAGTAGTAACAACACATACGCCTAGCTAGCGTACTTGAGTTTGAACATTTCATGGTATTGACAGGTTGAACTTGGTAACACTTCTGGAACTTGGTAACTTTTATTGAAAACCTGTGAACTCACCAGCATTATATGTTGACGTATCTTTGGCATGTTTTTCTCAGGTCGCTAAGGTAGCAATTCAGGGGATAGGCGCACGGGTCTTCACGGCGTCTAGTTTGAGTCTCATGTTTTGGAAATTTTGAACAAGAACATGTTTTATCTTTTGGATTTATTTTGTGACATTGCTTCCGCCGGTTTTCAAATGATATAAAGTTATGTTTTGGATTTACGTATGTCTCATATAGTGTTGTTTCATGTGACCATTGACTTGGATCCTGGTTTGTCGTGCGCCTCGCGGTAAAACTCCGCAAGTGGGAAATTGAGGGTGTGAAAGATTGGTATCAGAGCCAATGGTTATAGTGAACTAGGACTGCATGTAGAGTCTGGTCTATAGCCGAGTCACACACACTAGACGGTCACATGGTACGAGTCGTTTTAGTGGGTTACATACGAACTTTGTCGGGGTGTCTCTAGATCATCGAACTTGTATGTTACATCATCCGCTCTCCTGTGTGTTTTACTTGTTCCTTTCTTCTTCGGGATATGAAGACGAAAGGGTTGGACTGTTGAACTTGCACGGCAGTGTTGTATATTGGAGTGGTTTTGTGTACTTTTGAGATCTGTCCAAGGTTCGGACATCTCCCTTCTGTGCTCCAATAAACACACTCGCCTACACATATTCTTCGGCACTTATATTTGTTGTGGCACACTTCTAGGTATTGGTATTCGGTGGCTTGAACTTTAAACTGAGAGGACACTTGGAGGACCATGTAGAGCAATTTATCATTCCGGGTGCACACGAAATCATAAACTGAAATGCATGAAAATCCCAGTGAGCTCTGAGTTTGAACGGATAGTCCTAGATTGGACCTAGTCTTAGTAACTGTTGACTTCTAGTGGTTGGCACTAGTAGTAAATCTGATTCTCTCGCTCTTCTTTTCAGATCATGTTTGGCCGTACCGGTGGTCGTACTGGAGGTCGCACCGGTGGTCGTACCGGTGGTGGCGGTCGTGCTAACATCAATTTGACTCAGGAGGAACTAAACAATCTGTTGCAGCAGCAGGTGAATGTGGCCTTGGCCGCATTTCAAGCTGGGCATAACATTCTTGGTGGTAAGTTAATTTCTATCAGCTTTACCTCATTCCTGGGTGTCGTATTCTTTCCTTTCGTTGTTTACCTGTGTGTCTTACTTCAGGTGGTGCTGTTAATCCACCTCCACCCATGTGCACCTACAAGATGTTTCGGACTTTAAGCCCCATGACTTCTCTGGTACTGAGGGAGCAGTGGGACTGCTCAGGTGGTTGGAGAAGGTGGAATCTGTGTTCCTGATGTGTAACTGTCTTCCTGAAGATCGGGTTAAGTATGATGTCGCACTCTTTCAAGGTCCTGCTTTGACTTGGTGGGAGAACTTTGTGCATTTCTTGAAGAGGGAGTACTGTCCTAGGGAGGAAATTCAGAAGTTAGAACATGAAGTCTGGAACTACAAGATGGTCGGGTCTGATATAGAGGAGTATACTGTGAGGCGTAATGAATTGGCAGTGTTGTGTCCTGATTTGCATGCACCAGAGTACAGGAGGATTTAGCATTATGTTTCTGGGTTAGTGCCGGAGATAGCTGGGTTAGTAGCTGCTGGGAATCTCCCTACACTTGCTGAAGTCGTTCGATCGGCTCATCGGTTGACTAACATGAAGGTGAATGAAGGTATTTTGCCTCCTCGTGGATCAGCTGTGAAGGGTTCAGATAGTAACAAGAGGAAATGGGATAGCGTGGGAAAGAGTTCAGTGTCGGGACCGTCTCAGCCAGGAAAGAAGCTTGATGTTGTGGGTTCTTCTTCGGGGCAGAAGCATGGTGGTTATGTTGGGAAACACCGGAAGTGTAACAAGTGTGGATTTCACCATTCGGGGAACTGTGAAAGGGCTCGTTGCCACCGTTTTCAGCAGCTGGGGCATCATGCCAAGGATTGTAGGGTGGCACTACCGTTGTCTCAGGGTCGTATTGCTGTTCCTACTCCTGCTACTCAGGGGACTTCAGGAAAGCAGGGTTGTTTTAACTGTGGTGAATCGGGGCATTTCAAGCGCGAGTGTCCCAAGCAAAAACAGGGTGAGAACGGAAAGAGTGGAAACGGTAACGGGAACAACAAAGGCGGTGGCAGGAATGCACGCGCCTTTGTCATTGGAGCAGTGGAGGCTAAACAGGATCCTGACACAGTTACCGGTACGTTCCTTCTCAATAATCGCCATGTTTCTGTTTTGCTTGATTCCGGTGCCGATAGGAGTTTCGTATCTGTGGATGTTAGCCGATTGCTAGATATAGTGCCCACCTCTTTAGAGGCTAAGTACTTGATAGAATTGGCTGACGGTAATAAGATTGAGGCGACATGTATTCTTCGGGAATGTCGCTTGGAACTGTCGGGTTTATCCTTCCCCATTGACCTTATGCCCGTACCTTTGGGTAGCTTTGATGTCGTTGTAGGCATGGATTGGTTATCCTTGTATCGTGCGGAGATCGTTTCTTTTGATAAGGTTATTCGGATTCCTCTCCCTGATGGAGAAATTCTTTCTGTGCACGGTGAGAAGAGCGGTGCTCCGCTAAGTCTCATTTCCAGTATGAAAGCCCTTAAGTACTTTCGGAAGGGTTATTCGGCCGTTCTGGCACTTGTTTCTGTTTCTTCGGATGATGAGAAGAAGATCGAGGATATTCCAGTGGTTCGTGATTTCCCTGATGTTTTTCCCGATGAATTGCCTGGTCTTCCTCCTCATCGTCAGGTTGAGTTCGGTATTGATCTTGTACCAGGTGCCGCTCCTATTGCTCGATCCCCGTATCGTCTTGCACCTCCCGAGATGCAGGAGTTGTCTAGTCAGTTGCAGGAACTCTTGGACAAGGGTTTTATCCGATCAAGTTCTTCCCCTTGGGGAGCCCCTATTCTGTTTATGAAGAAGAAAGATGGAAGCCTTCGGATGTGTGTCGACTATCGGGAGTTGAACAAAGTGACCATCAAGAACCGTTATCCCCTTCCTCGCATTGATGATCTCTTTGACCAACTCCATGGTTCTAGTTACTACTCGAAGATTGATTTGAGGACCGGTTATCACAGGTTGCGCGTGCAAGAAGCCGACATCGCGAAGACTTCTTTTCGTACTCGTTATGGTCATTTTGAGTTCTTGGTCATGCTTTTTGGTCTCACTAATGCACCGACGGTTTTCATGGATTTGATGAACCGTGTTTGTAAACCCTATCTTGATAAGTTCGTCATTGTGTTTATTGATGACATTCTAGTTTATTCCAAGAGCAGGGCGGATCATGAGGAACACTTGCGTTTAGTTTTGGAACTTTTACGACGGGAACAGCTTTATGCCAAGTTCTCGAAGTGTGACTTTTGGTTACGTGAAGTCCAATTTCTAGGACATGTGGTTAATGAACTGGGAATTCATGTCGATCCGGCTAAGATCGAAGCAATCAAAGACTGGGAAGCACCGAAGACGCCATCTGAAGTGCGGCAATTCCTAGGTCTTGCGGGTTACTATCGTCGTTTCATTGAGGGATTTTCGAAGATCGCTCAACCACTCACCTCTCTTACCCAGAAGGACCAAAAGTTTGGCTGGGGTGAACCACAAGAATCGGCATTTCAGATGCTGAAGCTTAAACTTTGTTCTGCTCCTATCTTGCCTTTACCTGAGGGTACTGATGACTTTGTTGTGTATTCTGACGCTTCTATCTGGGGTCTCGGTTGCGTGTTGATGCAACGTGAGAAGATTATTGCTTATGCTTCTCGTCAACTTAAGGTTCACGAGAAGAACTATGCTACCCATGACTTGGAGTTGGGTGCAGTGGTGTTTGCGTTGAAATTTTGGAGACATTACTTGTACGGTACCAAATGCACCATCTATACCGATCACAAGAGTCTCCAGCATATTTTCGACCAAAAGGATCTAAACATGCGACAGCGTCGCTAGGTTGAACTCCTGAACGATTATGATTGTGTCAGTAAGTACCATCCTGGCAAGGCGAATGTTGTAGCAGACGCCTTGAGCAGTAAGGAATCTATGAAACCTCGTCGTGTTCGGGCTTTACAGCTCACCATCCATTCTTCTCTGCCTGACCGAATTCGTTCTGTGCAACTAGAAGCTTTGAAGGAGGAAAACCTTAAAGCTGAAACCATGCACGGTGCTGACAAGCATCTTGAACTTAGGTCCGATGGCCTACACTACTTTGCAGAGCGTGTATAGGTTCCTTGGTTCGGGGGATTGCTAGAGCTCGTCTTGGATGAGGCTCACAAATCCCGGTATTCTGTTCACCCTGGCTCAGACAAGATGTATCAGGATCTGAAGATACTCTACTGGTGGCCAAACATGAAGGTGGATATAGCCTCTTACGTGAGCAAATGTTTGACTTGTGCTAAAGTCAAGGTGGAGTATCAGAAGCCGTCTGGTCTCCTGCAGCAACCTGAAATTCCTGAATGGAAGTGGGAACGGATCACGATGGATTTTGTCACCAAACTACCGAAGTCACCAAGTGGTTGTGATATGATTTGGGTGATTGTCGACCGGTTGACAAATCAGCGCATTTCCTACCTATTAAGGAAACGGACGGACTTGAGCGGTTGGCTCGTATTTACCTTAAGGAGGTAGTCTCTCGGCACGGGGTGCCTGTTTCTATCATCTTTGATCGTGACTCTCGTTTCGCTTCGCACTTTTGGAAGGCCCTACATAGAACCTTGGGTACTCAGCTGGATATGAGTACAGCTTACCATCCGCAAACTGACGGTCAGAGTGAGCGGACGATTCAAACTTCGGAGGACATTCTTCGGGCATGTGTGATCGATTTTGGCAAAAGTTGGGAGTTTCATCTACCGTTAGTGGAGTTCTGCTACAACAATAGCTATCATTCCAGTATCAAGGCAGCTCCGTTCGAGACTCTCTACGGACAGAAATGTCGGTCTCCTCTTTGTAGGGCCGAGGTGGGTGAGAGTCAACTCACTGGGCCGAAACTGGTGTATGAAACTTCGAAGAAAATCGTACAAATTCGTAACCGTTTAGCAGCAGCACGGGATCGACAGAAGAGCTATGTTGATCGCCGTCGCAAACCTTTGGAGTTCCAAGTTGGGGACAAAGTACTTCTGAAAGTTTCTCCATGGAAGGGTGTCATATGCTTTGGAAAGCGTGGTAAGCTTAACCCTCGGTATGTTGGACCGTTTTCAATCTTGAAACGGATTGGACTGGTGGCATACAGACTCGAATTACCGACGGAGCTCGGTAATGTTCACAACGTCTTCCATGTGTCTAACTTGAAGAAGTGTTTGGCTGACGAATCTATTATTGTTCCACTGGAAGAGATCAAGGTTGATGATCGGCTTCGCATTGTGGATGAACCTGTTGAGATCCTTGATTACAAGATTCGTAGCCTTCGCCGGAGTAAAATCCGTATCGTTAAGGTTCGTTGGAACTCGAATCGTGGACCAGAGTTCACTTGGGAACGAGAGGATTAGATGAAGTCTAAGTATCCTCATCTTTTTCCTTAGCGCGCGTTTGAATCTAGGCATGTTACCACTCAATCTGAGTGAATCTCGGGGCGAGATTCCTTTCAACGTAGAGATGATGTAACAAATGGAAATTTCTGGTAAACTTTCTTTCGTTTCTGTCTTTTCGTCGCTTTTCTTTTTGAGCCTTGTGCAATTTTCAGGACGAAAATTCTTTCAACATGGGGATGATGTGACACCCGGCATGTTCAGCTTAAACATTTTGAGAACATATAAGTCTACCTTAGTGAAAAACATTTGTTAACATACTTAGCTGAGTCAGTTAAGTCTGGTCATGTTAGGATTGTCCAGTGTTCAATGATCCAGAGGGTCACTAGGGAGTCAATTGGTAGTCACACTAGGCTCGGGTCCCGTTGTTGGTGAAATTACACAATCTGAATTTAGTATGGTATGTGGATTATTAACATACGTGTAACATAACATGATAATGTGAGCTACAAAGGTTGGAACATGGTTATACGTGCTTATATATGCTTAACATGTGTTAGGATTGCATGTTCATACGTTAGGATGTGTTTAAATGCGTTAAAACGACAAAACTGGAAAATCTGGAAAACACAGGCTTGGTTCGACCTGAAGGGGGTCGAACCTGGGATGGGAAAACAACAAGAACACATTCGACCTGTTAAGAGGGTCGAATGTGGCTCCTTCGACCATAGAAAGGGGGCGAATGTAGCCTAGTATAAATACCACACTTTGTCATTTTTCACCATTTCACAAACCCTAGTCGCCTCCAAACACTCTCTATCAGTTTTAATCACTAAGGAAGGAGTTTTTACTCTCGTTTTTCATAATCTAACCTACAAACATCGTCTAATCAAGAATCCAAGGTGTGTTCTTAATCCAAAACCCTTTTAATACATTTTGATTCATTTTCAATTGGTCCTAAATGTCCAGATCTGTTTCAAGGATGTTTTTATGAATAAAAACCTATCAAACACTTTTCTAAAAAAAACCTAATCATTTAACATGACTTTCCTTATGAATTAACTTGTGTTAATGGAGTATTATGTGTTATTATATGTTGTTCATTGGTTTGCTGCTGTATAGATGTTAGAAACATAATCTAGGGCTGCTATTAATGTTGGTTTATGCTTAGTTTAGGTTATGAATGGATGAATCTTGATGTTATGCTAGTTTTCAGGATTTTGAGGAAATCTAGGGTTGGTTACATGTAATGGTTATTGATAAAACAAATTGGGGGGTTTTCATAAACAAGCAAAACAGAGTATAGATTTTGATAAGTTTCCAAATCGGGTAAAGTTTTCATGCATGATGTGAATTTCCATAATCTTACCATTTTGGGTAAGTATTAAAATGGACTGATTTTGTGGTAAAATTGTTGGGTTTCATAGGGATATGTTAACCATACTTGACTACAGCATTTCGTGGTGTTTTGTGATGTTTTCGGATCGTTTTGACGAATTTTGTGAGACTTGTAACTGTAGTGGTCGAACCTGGCCACATTCGAACCCACGTGGGGTCGAAAGTGGGGCACAGGGGTCGAACCTCCAGCATGGTTGGTCGAATCAGCCTCTGTTAGGTCGAATGTGGAATTTTTAGGTCGAATTAACACATGTTAAGGTCGAATGAACATGTGTTAAGGTCGAAGGAACATGTATTAGGTTGTATAAACCTGTGGATGGGTCGAATGTGTTATAAAGGGGTCGAACCTAGGTCCTGAGGGTCGAACATGGACCTTGGGGGTCGAACATGGACCTGTTAAACACAGATTCGACCCTACGATCTCAAATGTGTGATTTTTGATGCAAACTAAGTGTTTTATGCTTGAACCTTGTGTGTAATCTTTGTGTACTTGACTAGTTAGTGTAATGGGTCACCAACGGGATGTCTGGTCAGTCTAGTGTGTCGGTTTAACAGTCAAAATGTGTTTTAAACATACTTGGTCATGATCTGGACAATCGGGGACTAGATAACCATGTGAGTATTAGTCGGGACACTAACGTGAACTTTTTGATAGATCTCCGGTACTTGGGACTATCAAGGACATAGCTTTATTCTTTTACTAGAAGAACGCAACCTAAGGTGAGTTCACGGCCCCACTTTCTCTGGTATTACTTTTGGGGGAGAAAACATGCGTTGAACTGTGTTTTGAGAACTTGTGTCATACTATGGGTTATTTTGGATTACTGTACGATCTTTTAAAGTCCCGGGGGAAACCATGAATGTGCGGCGTAGCACAGCGGGGGAAATGTGGATAGATCTATTAGGCGTGACCTACCCCACTCGTCGGCTGGGAGCCGGGCGGGTGCATACTGTCTCGACCTTGTAACTTGTAACATTATTCGGGCGGCTTGAACTTGTAACAGGCTGAACTTGTGACGTGTCCAGTAATGGTTTCCAATTGTAGTAGTAACAACACATACGCCTAGCTAGCGTACTTGAGTTTGAACATTTCATAGTATTGACAGGTTGAACTTGGTAACACTTCTGGAACTTGGTAACTTTTATTGAAAACCTGTGAACTCACCAGCATTATATGTTGACGTATCTTTGGCATGTTTTTCTCAGGTCGCTAAGGTAGCAATTCAGGGGATAGGCGCACGGGTCTTCACGGCGTCTAGTGTGAGTCTCATGTTTTGGAAATTTTGAACAAGAACATGTTTTATCTTTTGGACTTATTTTGTGACATTGCTTCCGCCGGTTTTCAAATGATATAAAGTTATGTTTTGGATTTACGTATGTCTCACATAGTGTTGTTTATTGTGACCATTGACTTGGATCCTCATTTGTCATGCGCCTCGCGGTAAAACTCCGCAAGTGGGAAATTGAGGGTGTGACAAATTGTTATAAAAAAGAGTAATTATAGAATAAATATTTATAAAAAGACTAATTGTTACATAGTTTTTCCTTTGTACCTTCTTTTGTTGTCTCATCTTCATCATGAGTTCCATTGCCTTCAACTTCAACTTCTTTCTCAGTTTCTGTTATTACATCAGGACTGATGATATTGTTGTTATCAATAGAACTTTGAGATTGAGGATTTTGGTTTTCCCATTCCTTGCACATGTTTAATATGGCATCATTCCAAGTATACTTTAATTTCCCTTCTTTAACCATATAATTTATGACTTCCCCCATTTATTGTACTCCTCAATATGGTTTTTCAAGGCACATAACCATTGCTACATACAGTTATGCCAAACATATAAGGAGAGTAATTATGTTTTTAATACTGAATATTTAACATATAGAGTAATTATTACATGTTCTTTTGATCTATGATCAGGGCACAAGTAGGCTGATAAACCAGACAACTGCACTAGAGTAATGCAATCATTGATAAATCTTTGGGTGTCTGTTCCAATCACTATATTCTCCAAGTCTAATGGCGATTGAGAAATACTATAGTTCACTATAAAGAACAAGTTATAAACAACGATCAGAAAATATGAGATAGGACTAAGTAATTGCATAATAGTGTATTTTATATCGAATAACATGCGTGAGTTGTCAATACTGATCAACATCAGGATCCTCCGAGAAGTCGAGTCAAGCCCGTGCGAGTGCATATTCCTCGTCTTTATCCCAAGCTTGATACTTCTTTCTCAAACGAGGCCCGATAGTTTGTTTATTTTTGTGTGAGCGTTTCCCCCCACGTTGATAACCCTCGGGCTCATGCACAGGTTCACAATCAGTTTGTGTATCCGGCACGATCTCCGGTTCTTCTTGAGAACCATGCCCTAAGTTTATGTTCATATTTGAAGCAAAACCCATTGGCCCATGAAAGTACTGCCTCGACGTGTTTAGTAGTTGTGTGTAACCCATCGTATTCGAGTCACAATCTAGGTAATTAAAACTTAATGGCGGTTGGGTAGTGTTTAGGCGCAACGCATTCGGGTTGCTAGGGCGAGACGGGACACCAAAGGTTAGATGAAATGGAAACATGATAATATTTTTTAAGAGAAAGGTTTAGATAATGAGAAGAATTGAGGAGTGTGTATAAAAATGGGTTGGATTGGGTTATAGGTAATTAAATTTGATTAATGAAAATATAGTTTTTTCCTTTTGTTACCGTTGCAAAACGGTTACTTTTTGATACCCTCAAAATTTTTGGCGTTAAAATTTAACGCTTTGGCCGGTTTTTTTTGTATTTAGCGCCATGGGGGGCATTGGTCGCACCAAAGGGCGCTAAAATGGGCATTAACGCCTAATTTAAGGCCCACTATGGATGGTGTTATTATTATTATTATTAATAAAAGTTTGTGATCTAACAATTTCAATCCAGGGGTATTTTTCTCATTTCACAAAAAGTAAATAGAGGAAATGGATGGCCGTTAGAGTTATGGACTAAAATTGTTAAAATTTCCAAACTAGTGGATGGTAATTTCAATTTTTAAACTATTGGACTGATGTCACACCCTCAAATTCCACATGCGGGGTTTTACCGCGAGGCGTGTGACATGCCAGGTTCCAAGTCAACGGTCACAATAAACGACAACTATATGTAAAAAGATACGTAAATCAAACCATGCAATAATAAAAAACCGTGATCCAAAATACAGCGGAAGCAATTTAAGTTTACAAAAACCAAATAAAGATAAAACATAAGTTTAAAGTTTTGTTATCCAAGATATGATCCTAGACGCAAGTGCGACTCCGTACGCCTAATCCGACTGCTGCTACCTTAGCGACATGAGAAAACAAGCTAAAAATGTCAACATATAATGCTGGTAAGTTCACAGGTTTTACAATAAACGTTTCATTAGACCTTTAAAACTGTTACCGTTACTACTATGTTGTGTGAACGCTAGCTAGGAGTTAAGTATATTACTACTACGATTGAAAACCATTGCGGACAGTGATTTGTTATAGTTCACACCCTTCGGACTACCGTCATCTCCGGTAGGCCCTGTGTGATCGAGACAATATGCACCCGCTCGGCCTCCAGCCGTAGAGTGGGGTTTGTCAGGCCCAATAGATCTACCCACATTTCCCCGCTACATACCTATATTAGTGGTTTATGTGGGATTTAGATGAGTCGTATAGTAATATAATGATAGCCATAGTTAGAATCACATTAATTTGTTTGTTTAAAATGTGTAAGCATGTTTCTCCCCCGAAAACAAAACTGGTAAAAGTGGGGCCGTGAACTCATCTTAGTTTGCGTCTTCATTTAAAGAGTAATCCGACACGTCTTTGATAGCCCCAACTAGTGGCGACCTATCAATGAGTTTAAGTAAGTGTGTTGACTACTAACCTGAAGGTTAACCAGTCCCCGATTATCCAGATCTTGACTATGTGTGTTTAAAAGTGTGTTTGAACATTAACCGGACATACCAGATAGACCCGACACCCGTTGGTGACCCATTACATCAATTAATCAAGTACATAAGATTAACACACAAGTTTCAAGCATAAAACACTTAGTTTGCTTCAAAAATCGCATATACGAAGTCGTAAGGTCGAATCGGAAGGTTTCTGGGTTTGGTTCCACCCCTAGGGCTTCTGGTTCGCCCCATGACCCCTTGGTTCGACCCTCATGATGTTCATTCAACCTATTCACAAGTTCATTCGACCTAACACATGTTCATTTGATCCTAACACATGGTTATTCGACCCTAGCACATGTTAATTTGACCCTAACACGTGTTAATTCGACCTAAATGGTGTTCATTCGACCCTATGCATGCTCATTCGACCCAAATGATGTTGGTTCGACCCTTTTGACTTTCATTCGACCCCACGAAGGGTCGAATGAGTTTCATGTTTGACCCATTTTCTACAAAAAAAACTCATAAAACGCACCAATTCGCATCTAAACAGTCCAAAAACATCGCGAAACATCACCAATCACAGCAGTCAACTATCATCAACCTATCCAGGAGCTTGGTTCGACCCCTTTAAGGTCGAACCAGTTCCTATGTTTTCCAGATTTTCCAGTTTTGTTGTTTAAACGCGTTTTAACACATCCTAACACATGAACATGAAATCCTAACATATGTTAATCATATATAATCATGTATAATCATATGAGCATCATTAAAACACGTATTTGCATATCATATAACATATATGCATCAATCTATGTATAACACCTAATTCAATTGATGTAATCCACCAACAACGGGACTCATGACTTGTGTGTGCGTGTGATAACCCCAATGATCCTTCGAATCATTGATCCCTGGACAATACGTAATGTAACCCGACTCAACTGACCCCGTCAAGTATGTTTGATAAATGTTTTTCGCTAAGGTAGACTTATGTGTTTGTAAAATGTTAACCTGAATATGTCGGGTGTCACATCATCCTCCTGTTGAAAGAATTTTCGTCCCGAAAATTGCCCGAAGTCTAAAAGAAAGAGACGAAAATAAAGAAAAAATTTCCGGTTGCCACATCATTCCCCTGTTGAAAGGAATCTCGTCCCGAGATTCACTCAGCTTCAACAGTAACGAGTGCCGACCTAAGTACACACTTAAGTAACGAATGAGATTGCCTAGATACCCATCTAGTCCCCTTGACCCCACGAGAACCCCGGTCCATAACGGGAACCGTAATGAATTTAAACAATACAAAAAATCACACAACCACCCGAGCACCCAATGCCCCGAGCAACGCTTCACATAAATGCAAAACGAAATGAGAATCACAAGTTAAAGATGATAACAACAGGCACTCCGTGCCGGGGAACCACCTCCTAATGGTAAACACAAAACGAATGTCACAGACTGCCACAAGATTGATCCCTCTTGATCGAAGGCACAATGGAGACTCTTGTGATCGGTATAAACGACGCACCTGGTACCGTCCAAGTAATGTCTCCAGATTACCGACATCAAGCCGATGAACACAAATACGATAACCTTCTCGCATAGAATCGACACACAACCGAGACCCAGAAAAGAACCACCACGATAAATAACAAAACCATGACGACTTTGAAAAGAAAGTCGTCTCGGCATGACACATGATAACCAAGTATAACCACCGACACACTCAAAGGGTAAGAAACTCCTAATGGCACAAATTAAAAAAAAATAAAACCAAAGCATAACGAATAACAAGGAAAGAAAACTTACCGGTAACAGTATCCGGATCCTCCCGGTTCTCCCTCTAACCGATGACGTAAGCACGAGCAGCCTGGCTGCCACCCTCGTTGTTTCCACCACGTCCTATAGTCCCTGCCTCAACCTGATTCAACTTTGGGCAATTTCGCTTGAAGTGCACCGCCTCCCCATAGTTGTAGCAACCCTGATTCCCCCGTGAAGCGGGAGTAGCAACAGTAGCCTGAGCCGGCTTAGATGGAAGACTGACTCTACAATCCTTTGCATAGTGACCGGTCCGATTACAACGCTCACAACGGAACTTATCACAACTACCAAAATGATGAAAGCCACACTGACCACACTTGGGATTCTTCCCGACATACCCTCCTTGCTTCTGATCCGATGTTGGTCCCGAAGCTTCAACTTTCTTTGCATGCGGCTGTCGTTGAACGACGACTGAGCTCTTTTCCACACTCTCCCACTTCCTCTTGTTACTTTCAGAAACCTTCACAGTAACCCCTCGAGGAGACAAAACACCCTCTGTCACCTTCATGTTGGTCATCTTCTGAGCCAAACGAATAGCATCTGCAATCGTAGTAGGTTCCCTAGCAGCCACCAACCCTGCGATCTCCAGCACCAATCCGACAATGTACTACTCAATTATCCTATACTCTGGTGTAGCTACCCTAGGGCACATCACTGCCAGTTCGTTGTGTCTGATAGTGTACTCCTCAACCTCGGACCCCACCATCTTAAGATTCCATCACTCGTGTTCCAACCTCTTAATCTCCTCACGCGGACAATACTCAGCCTTCAACTTAAACACAAAAAACACTGCCTAAGGCATAGCGTTGGCCTCCCCCAAAGCAAGTGTCTGTGTGGTGGAGTTCCACCACGTCAGAGCGGGTCCCTCAAAGGTTCCCGTAGCAAACTTTACCCAATCAGCAGCTGGGCAGTCACACAAAGCAAACACTGACTCAATCTTTTCCAGACACCTCAGCAGTTCCACTGCTCTCTCAGTACCTCGAAAGTTGTGGGGCTGACAGTCCTTAAACCTCTTGTAGGTGCACCCAGATTGCACCTGATTAGTAGGAGTACCTCCAAGGGTCTCCTGAGCAGCCTAGAAGGCAGCCAATGCAATGTTCAGCTGCTGCTGCATCATGTTATTCAATTCCTCTTGTGTCATGGTGATGTTTCCACCACTCCGACCACCGCCTGTGCACCCACATTGCACCTGATTAGTAGGAGTACCTCCAAGGGTCTGCTGAGCAGCCTAGAAGGCAGCCAATTCAATGTTCAGCTGCTGCTGCATCATGTTGTTCAATTCCTCTTGTGTCATGGTGATGTTTCCACCACCCCGACCACCGCCTGTGCGACCTCCACGATGACCCCCAGTACGTCCACCGTTACGACCAGACATGTTCTGCCAAAACAAGGGATAAGAGACTCAGTGTCACTATTAGATCAAACTACTAGTGACCAAAAGGAATTTAGAACTGGGTTCAAGCATGACCATCGGTCCGAACAAGAAGTCCACCAGGATTTTCATGCATTTCAATTTATGATTTCGTGTGCACCCGAAATGATAAATTGCTCTACATGGTCCTCTAGGCGTGCTCCTAGCTGGAACTTCAAGCCACCCGATACCCACAACTCAGAAGAAATTTCCATCTTAAAACGATCCCAAAGTGAACAATCACTCTGGGTGTACTACAACAAGTACTATTGCATGACAGTGTGTGTGGGCAAGTGTGTCCATTGGGGCATAGAAGGGAGATGTCCGAATCCTGGACAGATCTCGAGAACGCGCCGAAGCCACCCCAATGTACACTACCGCCGTGCATGATCAACAAGCCTCTTCGTCTTCAAATCTGAAGAAGAAGATAGAGTAGAGGTAGAAATAACCAAAGATAGAACGGAAAGAGTGACACATAGTGATGAGGATACCGACACCCCGACAGGGTTAGTATGTTTACCAAATGACACGACTCATATGTTTATGACCGTCTAGTGTGTGTGAGACTCGGCTATAGACTAGACTCTACGTGCAGTCCTAGTTCACTATAACCATTGGCTCTGATACCAATCTGTCACACCCTCAAATTCCACATGCGGGGTTTTACCGCGAGGCGCGTGACATACCAGGATCCAAGTCAACGGTCACAATAAACGACAACTATATGTAAAAAGATACGTAAACCAAACCATGCAATTATAAAAAAAACCGTGATCCAAAATATAGCAGAAGCAATTTAAGTTTACAAAAGCCAAATAAAGATAAAACATAAGTTTAAAGTTTTGTTATCCAAGATATGATCATAGACGCAAGTGCGACTCCGTACGCCTAATCCGACTGCTGCTACCTTAGCGACCTGAGAAAACATGCTAAAAATGTCAACATATAATGCTGGTGAGTTCACATGTTTTACAATAAACGTTTCGTTGGTCCTTTAAAACCGTTACCGTTACTACTATGCTGTGTGAACGCTAGCTAGGCGTTAAGTATATTACTACTACGATTGAAACCATTGCTGACTGTGATTTGTTATAGTTCACACCCCTCGGACTACCATCATCTCTGGTAGGCCCTGTGTGATCGAGACAATATGCACCCGCCCGGCCTCCAGCCGTAGAGTGGGGTTTGTCAGGCCTAATAGATTTATCCACATTTCCCCGCTACATACCGGTATTAGTGGTTTCTGTGGGATTTAGATGAGCCGTATAGTAATATAATGATTGCCATAGTTAGTATAACATGAATTTGTGTGTTTAAAATGTGTAAGCATGTTTCTCCCCCGAAAACAAAACTGGTAAAAGTGGGACCGTGAACTCACCTTAGGTTGCGTCTTCAGTTAAAGAGTAATCCGACACGTGTTTGATAGCCCCAACTAGTGGCGACCTATCAATGAGTTTAAGTAAGTTTGTTGACTATTAACCCGAAGGTTAACTAATCCCCGAGTGTCCAGATCTTGACTGTGTGTGTTTAAAAGTGTGTTTGAACGTTAACCGGACATACCAGATAGACCCGACATCCCGTTGGTGACCCATTACATCAATTAATCAAGTACATAAGATTAACACACAAGTTTCAAGCATAAAACACTTAGTTTGCATCAAAAATCGCATTTATGAAGTCGTAAGGTCGAATCGGAAGGTTTCTGGGTTTGGTTCCACCCCTAGGACTTCTGGTTCGCCCCATGACCCCTTGGTTCGACCCTCATGATGTTCATTCAACCTATTCACAAGTTCATTCGACCTAACACATGTTTAGATCCTAACACATGGTTATTCGACCCTAGCACATGTTAATTCGACCCTAACACGTGTTCATTCGACCTAAATGGTGTTCATTCGACCCTATGCATGCTCATTCAACCCAAATGATGTTGGTTCGACCCTTTTGAAGTTCATTCGACCCCACGAAGGGTCGAATGAGTTTCAGGTTTGACCCATTTTCTGCAAAAACTCATAAAACGCACCAAATCGCATCTAAACAGTCCGAAATCCGTCCGTTTTACAAGTTACCCAAAATAGCAAAATTATGGAAATGTCACATCAATACATGTAAACCTTACCCAGTTTGGAAACTTAATGAAATCATTCAACAATCATCTCAATATGCTCAGATTATCATGTGTAGCAAAACCCCTAATCATTTCATCCGTAATAACAACATGAATCAAACCCTAAATCTATCAAAAATCCCTAAAATGGGCAAAATATCATCATTTAACAATTAATAACCGAAGATAACCAAAACCCATCATCAATCACAGTCCTAGAACATTTCTATAACATCTATACAGCATTTAATCATCAAACAATACATAACACAACATAAAACATCATTAACACATGATAACTTGTATGAAAAGTCATGTTTAATGATGAGGTTTTGTTTAGAAAGGTTTTAGAAAGGTTTTTAATTATGAAAACCATCTTAAAACAGATCTGGACCTTTAGAGTTTAATAAAAATGAACCAAAAATGCTTAAAATGGATTTTAGATCAAGAACGCACCTTAGATCTTCTCTTGTTTGTGATATGGAAGATTTTTGTAGGTTAGATTATGAAAAACAAGGTCAAAAACTCCTTCCTCGGTGTTTAAGGTCGATAGAGAGTGTTTGGAGGCGACTAGGGTTTGTGAAATGATGAAAAATTGCAAAGTATGATATTTATAGTAACTGTAGGTTCGACCCTTGCAAGGGTCAAATGAGACATTATTGTGGTCGAATGAGTTGTGTAATTGATCCAGGAGCTTGGTTCAACCCCCCCTTAAGGTCGAACCAGTTCCTATGTTTTCCAAATTTTCCAGTTTTGTTGTTTAAACACGTTTTAACACATCCTAACACATGAACATGAAATTCTGACATATGTTAATCATATATAATCATGTATAATCATATGAGCATCATTAAAACATGTATTTACATATCATATAACATATATGGATCTATCTACGTATAACACCTAATTTAATTGATGTAATCCACCAACAACGGGACTCATGACTTGTGTGTGCGTGTGATAACCCCAGTGATCCTTTGAATCATTGATCCCTGGACAATACGTAATGTAACACGACTCAACTGACCCCGTCAAGTATGTTTGATAAATGTTTTTCGCTAAGGTAGACTTATGTGTTTGTAAAATGTTAACCTGAATATGCCGGGTGTCACATCTGAAAGTGTTAAAACCAACAAATCACAGGGACGAAATTTGAAGTTTACTCTAAAAATCTATATCTATATCTATATCACTCCCTTCCATCGCCTTTCTCTCTCTACACAGTCCCCCCCTCTATTTCTCTTTGTCTACGTATTTTTTTAAGTTTTTATCAATACACACACAGTTTTTGAGGTTTTTGACATATAATATGTTACAGGATTGTAGATCATGACTGGAGACGGAAGGAGATGAAGCGAGCGATAACAACGGAGCACAGAAACATGATTCCGGCTGATGAAATCGACAGTGAGGTAAGAGAAATTCAAGTTGTTATCGGATCATCAGCTATGGTTATGTTTAACCTCGATAACCATGAAGAATTCAATTTAGATGATTATTTCAGTTTTGGATTGTGGGTTTTGTTGGGTTTGTGTAATTTTGTTAATGAATGTTGTTGTGTTGGTTTTAGTGTGATATTATGGGAAACCTAATCTGTTTGGTGCAAGTTGATCTGTTAACTGTAGCTATTAAGGAGACTTTTAGGAAGTTTGATGATGTTCTTGAGTCTGGTTGTCATTGTGTGTCGTGGATTTTCAGAAGTCGGATTGCTAGACATCTTACTGTCAGGGTTCAGCAGTTGGATGTAAAGTGTGAGACCAAAACAAAGGTCTTATTCTTTCCCTTTAAATTATATGTTAGCCATTTGTATTATGTTAATCATCAGCGTACTTAAAGTTCTACATATCCATCGTGGCTGTGTTACCAGCATCCTCACCGTCAAAACCTACATTTGAGTATTTACATATTTACCCTTAGTTTTATTTCTTATTTACATATTTAAAAGATATAGTTTTGGAACTGATTATTTATACTTGTATCTATATATGTGATTGTGATGGTTTTGGGCAGAATGCTTATAATACTTTTCATGGGGGAGCGGTTGGATCGATAGCAAAGATGGTGGCGATAGCGTATGCTAGAACTGTTGTTAAGCAAGATGAGGAACTTTTTCTTGGTGAATTAAAGTTTGGGGATAAATCTTTTAGTAGCTGTTTCAGAGGTGTTTGTGGTGATGGGAAGTCCATTCATTTTTGGTTTAACCATTGGATCTTAGATGGGGCGCTAAAAGATAAATTCCCTAATCTCTTTTCGTTGGAAACCAACAAAGATTGCCTAGTTATCGACAAGTGGGATGGGGATTTTATTTTCGGATCTTGGAAGGTGTTATAGCAGGACCTGCTGGGCTCGGCCGATGCCTCAGCTAAGGTTTGCAGTCTGCTCGTTGCACTGTAGACCTGCAGAGTTGCGGAGCGTTCGGATAAGTGGGTTTGGGTTGGATCTGGAACTGCTCCTTTCTCGGTTTAGGAGGTTAAAAAGTTACTACAGCTACAAATAAATGGTGGGAATTGGTATAAATTCAGTTGGGTTAATTGGGCTCCATTGAAGTTTAATTTTTTTTTTTTTGCGTGGAGGGCCGAGATGGATCACATTCCCACCGCTACTGCTTTAGTAAACAGAAACGTTCTACTTGACGATCAGGTTTGTGTTTTATGCAACTTTGATATAGAGATTTCGATCCATTTGGTTTCTGGGTGTGGGTTCGCTTTTGGAGTTTGGGCAGCAGTCACGCAATGGTGTGGTATAGAAATCTTTTTTGCTTTTGACATTCGGCACTGTCTAGAGATATACTAGCTGCATCAAGGGGATAAGCAAGGTAGAGACCTTATTAGAGGTATATCAATAGTTACTTTATGGGAGATTTTTATGGCTATAAATAATAAAATTTTCAACAAGAAGGAAGCGAAGGTGCCACGGGTGATCGCTAATGTTAAGTCTTTATCGTTTTTTTGGGCTAAACATAGAAGTAGATTCAAAGATATAGTGTGGAAAGATTGGGTTGTTTCTCCTTTGTACATGTTGTAAATTGGTTGTTTGGTTTTCGGCGGTCCTCGGTTTGAGGACTTGTCCGTTTTATTAATGAAAGTCGATGTTCAAAAAAAAAGAACAAATACAAAGATGCCTTTATTCGTTTAGTTCATTTATAATCCTACAGAAGACAACATAAAACTAACATGCTATGTGTTTTGATTGCAATCATACATTTTACATTTTCTATGCATGTTTTGAAATTTTATCATGAATTTAAAATGGTAATCTTTATAAGATTGCTAATAGAAAATAACTAGCACCTAAATTAAATGTGGGTTGGTACATACATCCCTATTGAAAGTTAAAAAATTAAATGTATTAAAATTAGATTATTCTAAGATAGATATATATAGGTTGGTTTTGGTACACAATATTTTTAATCTAAGAAATATAGGAAATCTACTCAAATGAATTCAGATTGAACTCATTTTAACGACACTGAAACTGACTCGCTAAACTCTAACCCATTAACGCTAAATCCTGCAGATAAACTATAAACACTGAAAGTTGAACTGCCAAATGATACACCATAAGCTAAAAACTATGAGAGAGAGAGAAACAAATTGAGGAAATAGAGTAAACTAGAGAGAGTAATGTGATGATGTTGTGTGGTAATATCTAGAGTGTTTTTTTCGATATTTCTTTTTTCTTGAATATATATTTTGGTAAGGAGTTAGCTAAAAAGTCAATTCTTTTTTTTAAGAAGTTTAAAAGGTTTATGTAGACATTGTATTTTAAATTTTAGGATAAATGTTTTATATTATTTTGGTATTGTGTTATATAGAAAAACAATAAAAGTAATAATTCAAAACACAATCAAATGTATTCTAAGGATTAAATCTAAAACACCATTTGAAAAAAATATAATCAGTATGTTCTAAAGATAATCAATGTGTTTTACAATTTAATGATTAGAATATGTTTGATTGTGTTTTAAATTATTATTTTTCTATGTAACACAATACCAAAGAATATAAAACATTTCTCATAAAAGTTAAAATAAAGTGCCTACATAGACTTTTTACACTTTTTAGAAAAAAATAGACTTTTTACACAAACCCTAGTCTATATATTTTATATATTCCTTTATAGATTAGGTTTGGTAAGAAACAATTGATGAAATGTGCAAAACTGATTAAAAAAAAAGGAGGTGAATTTCGAAACCACAAATCATCATATATTTAAACTTGAATATTTTAATTTAAGTAGATAAAATTAGCAAATCTTAAGAAAAAAACCGCACTTAAAAATAATCTAAGAAGTAGGACTTTGTAATAAAAAAAAATAGATGCGAATAAAATAATAATAAATAAATATATTGAATGAATTTCAATTCAATGGTTAAAAAGAAGCAAAGAAGCATCCACCTGTCTTAGAAATACCAGAAGCAGTCAAAACCATTTCTGCACCTGGCTGGCTCATATATGTGTTTGTTAGAACCGGAATACCCACACCCACATCACATGGCCTTGGCCTGGAACTCAACGCCCCATTGCTAATCGCTCCCAACCTCAAACAACAACAACAAGAGATGGTTGAGTTAGTTCTACAGCCCAAAGATGCATCTGATTGGGTAAATTACAGAGGAGAAGGAGGACTAAATATTGTTCTTGCCTACAATGGCTCCTCTCCCAACTTTGTAAGTTTTTATTATATAATAATAATTTTATGATTTTGAATTTGAGTTTTAAGTTAAGAAGAGGCAGTGTTGTGTTTTGTTTTGTTTTGTGCAGATTGGGAAAGTTTTGAGGGTGAGAAAGATAAGAAAGAAGCAATCGGAAGGTCCTTCAGCTTCAGTAGCAGCTTTGTCGGAACATGAACGGCTTGTTTGGAAAGATGTAGGACACCTTTTGTCTGCTCCAACTAAAGATGTTGCAAATCATGCTTATGCACAGTTTGTCTTGTGTCCACTCTTAGGTTCTCACCATGTTGATGCAGGGGTCAGTAGATCCAACCCAACAATATTTATTAATTACTCCTACCTACCTACCTACCTACCTAGCTATATTATTATTATTAATCATAATCATTTGTGGAATAGTTAGGTTCGCGTGTTGGTGACTAAGGAGTTTCTTGAGCTCATAGATAATGGTGTTCTACTTCAGCGCCCGTCTTGGCGGGTGGATAACGGTGGGATTAATACGCTTTTGGATTCTGCTATTCTCATGTCTGATCATTCCATGTTTCCTCATGGTAATTAATATTTACTGTCTTCTTCGTGTTTCCATGTTTAAAGTATATATAGGGTGGTGTGTTTGGATAATTGGATTTCATAATCATTTCTAACAAAAGGAGGTGTAAACTGTAAAATATACTCTCTCTGTTTTTTTTGGTAACATTAAGAACCGGTAGGGAAAGACTCGCCTTACCCCACCAATGCCCTGCTAACCACTGGGACGGCACCTGAACGCGTTACCACAAGAAACCAGTGGAAGCCGATGAAAACGAATATTTTTGTGGAAAGTAATTAAGTTAATCAAAACACTAAAAACTGATCATGACAAAGTAAAGTGCCCAAAACACAAATCCAAACGCCCCCTTGGTAAAAGGCATATATGAGACGGCCATTAATTACTACTTACAGTATGCTTGCTTTTCTCCCACCCCATGACCATTAAAGCTGTCCCAGAGGAAGAAGTCTGCATATCAGTTGAGATAAAGGTAACCCTAACTCCTTGTTGTGTTGTGTGCATATCTTCACACAATTTTTTGTTAATTTTATCTTCTTCTACCTATGCTATGCAGCCAAAGTGCGGATTTCTTCCAACTTCTAGATTTATTAGAGAAGAAAACGCAGCTAAGAGAAGGATCTCTCGCTTCAGGCTGCATCAGATCCTTAAATTCCATCAAAAAAAGGTTGTAACATTTTCCTATCCTCTATTATGTTTGATGCACAAAAAGAAAAGTTGAAACAAAGACTAGAATAGAGAGATGAGAGCAAATCTTAAAGACTAAATAGAAGGGTGAGTACCCCTACTTCCTATTTTGCACGAAAAGACCCTCAACATAATATTGGTTTATTGAAATCCCCTAAACTTGTAAAAAATACATGAGTTAGTCACTCACCTAGATTTGCCATACTAAAGCCCTAAACTCTTTTAGATTGCGTACACTTGTGAAAATCTTTTGACAGTATCTAATGTATAAATCATAAACGTGTTTCTATATTAACACATACCATCAATCTTTTATGGCCTCGAAACTTAGATTTCATCTCATCGCATTTTTTAGATTATAGGATGCCTACCTTGATGTTAAAAGAGAAAAACCATTGTTGGTTAAAAGAGAGCTTAGAATACTATTGGTACCACCAAATAACTGCCTTTTAGTGCGAGACAGGCCTTGCGAATAACAACTAGACCAATGATCACATGTGTACCAAAACAAAATCAACAAACATAGAACATTCTCTTAGCTTGACTAACCCAAACAAAGATAATCAAACCTCATGGAACGTGTTTTGAGGCAGACCAACCCATACAGAAGATTACCCATTTTTTATATGATACCCAACATGCGCGGGACACGCCCATTTTACCAGCCAGCTCTAGTACTCAAAATATTAGGAGGTCCTCATTTTGCTTTCATTTTTCACATAGGGAGGTGGGTAAAATATATATACAGCTGTAGTTAGAGCTTCATTTGTAGTGTGGTTTAGTTTTATATGTGTCTAATATGTATTGTTGCATGATCATCATCAGATATCACAAATAAGTGAATATGACCCGTTGGATATGTTCTCTGGATCAAAAGGGAGAGTGGTAAAATCAGTTAAGGATCTATTCCTTACCCCTCAAAACAATTTCCGGGTATTTTTAAACGGTCGACTCGTATTTGGGAGTTTGGGTGGTGAGGTGGATGATACCAATACTCAAATTGCTGAAGCATTTGAAGACACACTAAAAGTTTTCTTTAAAGCCGATGATGATGGGGGAATGCATATACCTGAGTTTCTGCAGCTTGTTGCTGGGGCTGTTTCTGAATCAGGAATACTGGACCGCCTTCTCCAAGTTCAGAAACTTGATGCGATTGATATAGAAGGAGCTATTCATGCCTACTATGATGTGATGTCTCAGCCGTGTGCCGTGTGTAAAGAATTACAACCACTGGCCACCGATGGTTTCCATTCCATTCCTTTTGATCAAAGCTTGAAGATCGTGAGAGATTTTCTCATATCTTTAACCGCAAAGGATTTGAGTCTCATGATCAGTTTCCGCCCAACACCAAAAGGAAATTCAGAGTCTCCGCTCAATGGTGGTACCATTTACCTTGAATCACTTAACCGGAGTTTTGATTACAAAGTAAGTACTCTCTCTCTGGTTTAACTCTTTATATCAGTATAGTAGTATGCTGAAGCAACCCGTTTCCTTGTGAATGGATTGTATTTTATCTAAAACTTGAGCTAAGTTGCCTAACTCTGTTTTCTCTCAAAGATTTAAATCATTTATCGCTGTAATAATATTGTGTCTAGAAATCATAGTTAATACATTAACTGTTGTTAGAAAATGTATAGTAAGTGGGCCAAAAAGTGCTTTACCACAATGTACAAATGACCCATTTCAATCCAATCCAGTTTTGAGCTTGCTGCTTCAAAGTAGGGGTGCTAAACAGACTAGTTTAATCCAAAACTTATATTTTACTTTTTGCATATTAAAAATCTAAAATTACAAAAATACAAATGTGTGTAAAACAATTACATTTATGCTTTAAAAGATATGTTCCATTTCTCTTTTAACTTTAAGATGTTAAGTATCCACATAAAATACCTAACCCATTTAAGTTATGATGTAAAACACCTTTTTATAAAAGGTATAAAAATAAACAGGGTGAACGAGAACTGACAGGTCGACCCAAACACGTCCAGTTTTGCTGAACATGTTAATGGGTTCAATCTGAAATTGGTGTTAGGTTATTGCGGAATGGGGAGTTGATGTTGAACTTTGTTGTGTTCAGTCAGTGTTAATTGGCTTCATGGAAAGAGGTACGCTTTGATCTAAAGGAATTTTTTTCTTTTGTTTTAAATCATCAGGCATCTTTTATTGATCTGGATATGAAACCTCTTGAGAAAATGCCATACTACTATAAATTGGACCAAGAAATAGTGAGTTGTTACACCCGGATGATGAAGACGGTGAATCATCCTGAGAAGGCAGAAAGTCTGCATCAAGATGAATCCTCTGCCATTGAAGACAAGTCACATAGTTAAGTTGTAATTCTGTAACATTATTTTGTTTCTTTAAGTTGTGTCAATAAGAGGCCTCCAAGAGCTATGTAACGTTTTTACCGGTGAAAGTTTATGTGCCTGATTATCTGTTACGTATTTCCCTAGATCACAGCTCGGGTCTCGGGATCTTAACATAGTATTAGCATGTGCTTTTTTTCATTTATGTGTTTTTATTGAATTTTGGTTCCATGAACTCTGGTTTCTTCTTTGTTCACGTATTTTCCTAGATCACAGCTCTTCTTTGTTCGGAGACAGCTGCCCCTAGTGTCACGGTCTGCTCTGGGAACTTGGGATTGAGGACCCACCTCTCTGGTTCTGTGCGCGGAGTGGCCTTTAACATCTTGGCAGGATGTGGCTCCTCCGTCATGACGCATTCTCTGTTGGCCCATATGATTGCTATGCCTGTTGGAGTGGGAAACCCGATGGCCCCATGTATTGTTGAGGGGACCATGTTGTAAGCAGCCATTGCCTCGCGCCCCAGAATGATGTCATACCTTGATTTTGTGGGGATAACAAGAAAAGTGACGTCTTCCGTTCTCGAATGTGTCTTATCCCCCATTGTTAGTCGGAAAGAGATTTCCCCAAGTGGAGATATGACTTCGTTTGAGAAACCCATGATTGGTGAGTTAACTGGGCGTAGGCGCTGCTTGCCTTCCTCATCAAGGAGATTAAAGCATTGCTCATACATGATGTCAGAATTACTCCCGGTATCGACCAATGCGCGGGTGGTCCTGTAGTGGTCGAAAATGGCGGTGATGACTAGTGCGCGGGTGGATGAAGGTCCACCTTTGACTGTTGGGAAGTGTACTTGCTGTTCCCGCCATTCTGCCCCTTGATCTGGCTTCCGTTTAGCTTGTGTTCGTCTGTCGGAGTGTATCATCAAACTGACGTTTTTTATTTTCTTTTGGGGCGGCCCTTCTTGCTGCTTGCGCTCGACATTTTTCAATAAGTGCCCAAGTTTTCCTGACTTCAGGGCCTCCTCAATTGCTTGTCTTAGCTGGTAGCATTTGTCTGTGTCATGTCCTATATCCTGGTGATACGCGCAGAACTTCCCTGGGTCCAGGTTGTCCCTACGTTTGATTACCTTGGGTTCAGGGAATGTGACGTTTTCTGTTGCCAGCACTTGCGCTGGGGTTTTTGTGAGCGGAGTCCAATTGTTTTGGCTCCTTCTCCCTGACCTGTGCTCATGCTGGGTGTTCCCCTTGTGGTCGTGGACTTCGATGGGTTTGATCTCTGTCTGGGCGCCTCCTTAGAGTCTGTTCCAGACAGATCCTCTTCCCCTTCTGTCCTGTCGACCATGCCTTGAGCGTGCGGCTTGTGCTTGGACGTCTGTGTATTGTGGTGCTTGCACTCGGTTCCAGAAGGATAATTCCCTTTCTGTTTTTGCATAAGTCTTGGCCCCTTTCATGATCTCGTCCCATGTGTTGGGCATTCCAGTACATCCGGCCAGGGTACGAATGAGGGAATCACATCTTACCCCTTGCGTGAAGGCTGCTTTCATGAGTTCGAAACCAATGGGCTCGATTTGTAGTGCTTCTCGGTTGAACCGAGTGATGTAGTCTTCAATTGACTCGTTGTCGCGCCGCCGTACTTGTAAGATGTCAGTTGAGTCGCGCTCTATGCGTTTGTTTTGGCTGAAGTGATCTGAGAACTTATCGGTCAGTTCCTTGATGTTATCTATCTTTCCGTTCGGCAAGCTGTCAAACCATACCCGCGCAGCACCCGTGAGTGTCTGCACGAACATGTGACACCATGCTGGCAAACTCCATTGTGCGCATTTTCCTGCGACTTTGAAAGTTCGCAGGTGATCGTTTGGATCCCCCGTACCGTCAAATTTACCCAGGGTACTTGGGATTTTTGTCTTTGGGGGTAGGGGAGTCAGCGCAATGCGCGGAGTGAATTTTGACTTTTCCATGAACGATGGAGGATAGTAAGGTTTGGTGAGGTCGTCGTCACCGGTCATAAAGTGCCCTCGTACAACGGTGTTGTTCAAGGGCTGGCTTATGTCGCGGGTAAATCGACTCTGGGACTCATCTGAGTCTTCTCTCCATGTTGGGTCGGTGTCATGGTTACTTCCACCATTGTTTCTTGCAGCGCCGGACGTTCCTTCGCTGTAAGAAAGTGTGCGGGTGGTCTCTCTGAGTTGCTGCTCTTTCATTTTCTGTATGTAGATACGTTTCAGGGCTTCCTTTTGTTGAGCGTACCACACCTCCGGACTAACCATCGGCGCGGCATTTTCAACTGGTGAGGCCTGATTTGTTTCTGTTAGAAACTGGAAAGTGGGGGTCCGTCTTGTCTCCGAGGATGGGGTGACAACCGGACCCATGTTTGTCGCCTGTTGTTGAACTTCTGCGTTATTCCCAGACTGGCCGGTGCCTCCCTGGGCAGCGTCGGTGTCTGAGTTAGCATTGGTGAAGCTCGGCAAGGGAGATAGGAGAGACATAGTTATTGTGCTTGAAAAATATAAGTTTTTAGTGTTCTTGGAAGCTTAAAGAGACGGATGGCGCCAATGAAGAAACACCAATATAACAATATATTAAGCATATGAGTACGAGTAAAGACACAATTCATATTAATAATCAAATGACTGTTACAAGACTCAGGGCTAGCAATCGTTACAGCGTTTCGACTATAATCTAGTTCTCTTAACTATGTGTAGCTCTCTCACTGATTGTTCATCCTTTCCTTCGTCTGACCTAAGAGGGTATTCATAGGCCTTCTGAGGTCGCCTGCGATTGGATGGAAGGAGAATGACAGCTGGCTGTACGATTGGGCCGTTGTCATCCGCTGCGTTGTCGCTTTGCTATTGGTCCACGTGTCTTGTGTCTGTCCTTTCTCGTACTATTCTGTACCTCGTACCTACAGGCGATCATGGAGCAGGGAATAAACGCCTCTGATTGGCTAGGTGTCCCATTCCTTGTCGGTCATTAGCTGTCATGGTATGAGGTGTCCCGCGCCGCTTTCTAGAAGTGGGCCCGTGCGGTTACGCGGTCTCATATCTCTTCAAAAACCTTGCTTGTTGCTTCTACCTTTTTTTTTTCATGGATTTTCTGGATATTTCTAGTAGTTTTCTTTGGTCAATTCTGAATCTTACACAAACCCGTGAATTAGGACTATGGAATTCAAAAGAAAGTTACTATAGAAAATTGAAAACTATATTTTTAGGAGTTAATATGATTAAAAAAAAAAAAAAAAAAAAAACCACGTCTCTGTATATTACATTCTCCGAATATGTGTTTGTGAAAAACTATTTAACATAAAAACTTGTTACTGCTAAATTTGTCATAATAAGATGGTATTCAAAAGTGGCTTTAATAAAGCAAAAATGTGTTTAGTGACTTTCGTATACGGAGTATTTTTTATTGCATTGTTAGGGACTTTCAAAAAAAAGGGTTAGCAAACTTTGCCAGTTATTATTTTGTCTGAATGTATCGAGCAAACTATTTTTATTTTTTAGTGTAATCTTATCCAATGTTTTAAAAACCGGTAAATACCGACCGGTTATACCGGTATTACCGTTTTCGGATGGAAATACGGTACGAAACACTCCGGTAAAAATGAAAAATGGTATCGATTTTGTACCGCCGGTAAAATCCGGTATACCGGTTTGAACTGCTATACCGGTACCGGCATAGGTTAGTTTTTGAGTTATTTTTATATTATTTTTTTAATAAGGAACAACTTTTAAAAAAAATAAAAACTTTAGATTATCTTTTGGATTTTTTTTAATTATTGATTAACTTTTATAGTATTTTAGTATGTTATTATGTACTTTTAGATTATTTTTTGTGTTAATGTTTAAATTAAGAAATTATATAGCTAACTAATCAACCTGGTTAAACCACCCGGTACAACACGGTTCAAACGGTTAAACCATTTTTTAGCCAAATCCGGTATAAACATTGATCTTATCTCCAAAATATGTGTTAAGACCATTTTACTTGGCGTGGGTTACTTGTAAATCGCAGTTCGTTAGCACTTTTGTTCATCTGATTTATTGTACACCCACAACACGCATAATGTTTTCCTTCTGAAATATCTTACACTTGTTTTCCTTTTCTTTTTTTTTCCTTTTGTATTTGTAAGTATATAACTGGCTAGGGTTTTTAACATAGTTTGAAAATGACTTGCTAATGTTTATTATTATTATTGTTTTACAAATGGTTCAATTGCTAAAGTTATATTTTGGGCCAGCCTTATGGTTTTGATTATGGGCCATGTCTGGCTATTGGGTTATGTTGGTAATGGGCTCAGCTACATCTCGTGAGGCCCAGCTCATTATTGCCGAGGTTAATTAAGTTATTATAATATTCTAGAAGGGGTCTTTTGTGTATCTTTTATATTGTGCAGGGGCTGATTTGGAACATGTGGGTATATAAGTTGAGGAGTATTCGAGAAGCTCTTCTGATCATCAGCCTTCTCTCTCTCTCTCTCTACTCACACACACAGTTAGGGTTTTCTAATATTGTTGATCTTGTATTTGCAGTTGTAAGCTCGTATTATTCTTTGTATTTTGTTGTCAACAACTGATTGTATTCATCAATTGTTGGTCAGACTTTGTATTGTTTCTGAATCTCAACGATTGTTGATATTCAAGGGTTTAGTTTGGGTAATTTTCTGGGTTGGTTAATAATAAGATTTTGTCACTATTCTCTGTGTATTGTTGTTTATGATTGTTATTGTGGTTGTGATTAAGCTCAGTATCAAAGATCTTAGTATTTTTACATGGTGTCAGAGCTTAAGCTATGGATCTTGTGTTTTTTATAGTCTTTCACTGTGCGTATTTGTCTTGGTCTTGTGTTCTTGTTATTTTCTAGATCTGTTAAGTGTTTTATCAGATCTAGGGTTTGTTTTTTGTTTTCTGGTCTTGGGGTTTTGATCTTCTTGATAGATCTTGATCTCTTTGTATCTATAACAGATCTGATCTTATTAGATCTTGTTTGTCATTTTCTGTATTTTCTTTCTCTTTGTTGTTGATGTATTGTGTTGATTGGTCAACTGCTGTTGGCCTGGTGGTTCTCTTTGGAGAGGTACTGTCTGGATTGGAAGCTTGCAACCTGTAAGTTCTTTCTAATCTCTATTCTTATTTACTGCTTATTGCTGCTTGGAGAACTATGTAAGTCTTCTAAATCTGTTGTTTTTGTCTTGTGTCTAGGCGTCTGTGGTCGGGTTAGGGTGGACTGGCAATTGATTGAGTCTTGTTTGATCTGTTTTTAGTCCGTCGGTATTTCTTTGTTTGATCTTGATTGATTCTGTTATGTTTGTCTAGTATTCTATTAATATTCATATATATAGTTAATAAAGGGCTCCTGTGTTAAGATCTGCGTGGGCACCTATGAGTTATGAACCCATGATCTGAACACTGACACAGTTTCGCTCTCTAGGGAAATTCTTTTATTGTTCTATTTGTTTTCTTGTGATTCTGCTTGTTGATTTCCTGTGGTATTGTTGTGTTTGATTCTTGCTTGATATGGGTTATGCTGGCGTTGTTAACCCTGTTGGGGGGTGTTGGAACTTCTGAAGTCACCAAATTGGATATTGGTGATCCACTTTATGTACACCCCAATGATACTAGTAGTTTATCTATTATTAGCATAAAACTAAAAGGTACTGAGAATTATTATGTTTGGGCAAGCTTAATGAAACTTTCCCTTGAAGCCAAAAACAAATTGGGATTCATAGATGGTTCTGTTACTAGGTCTATTACTAATGAAGTTCTAGGAAAGCAGTGGATAAATGTAATTTTGTGGTGCTTACTTGGTTGCTTAACTCTGGTTGTCAAGAACTGTATCTAGGTCAAGTGTTTTATAAACTTACTAGAGATGTTGTGAACCGACTGTGAGCCGATAACCAAGAATGCTAGCATGGTGGTTCGTTGCTGGGACTCGGACCCGAGGGTTACAGGTAATGAGAGGTGACCCAAAGGCTGGATAACCTCGCCTAAAAAACTTATCAATGGCATTATGTCAGGGACCAATTTCTGTTTCGAGGTCGGAGCTAGTTGTTGAAAGCACTTCCATTGTCTACATAAATTCTTCTCACTTTGTGACCTGCCACGACCCTGGATATAATTATTGGCCTTCTTTGGATTCACTGGGATCTATTGGCGTGAAGAACATTAACTGTTCCATCCATGGTTGTGTATGAGAACGATTCCTCTTAGTCCCATGGCGTTAAAAGGTCCAGATCATGTGTATTCCGGACTGGTTGTTTGGGTTTGCTATTGTAGTATCAGGGGGCTTACCATCTTTGATATCTTTTAGCAAGTGAGATAACTTTCCTGCTTTGCTTGCTTTATCAAGCTCGTGTTTCAAGGACAAACAATCGTCAGTGTTGTGGCCCTTAACTTGATGATATTCACAAAACTTTTTTGTGTTTATATCGGCCGAAGGCCGTTGCTTTGGTGGTGTGGGAAAGCGTACCTGCTCAGTACTTAGCATTTCACTTGGAGTTTTTGTTAAGTCGGAGTAACTTGTGGTTCGGAGATTGTTCCCTAAGGAACGGCTGAAGTTCTTTTTATCATTCCTGTCGTTTCTAGACTACGGCTGCGGTTGTCTCTTGGACCATGAATTGTTGCGCTCGGGCTGTGACTGCTTTTTTTTCTTCTTCCAGGAGCTACTTTTGGAACTTCCCTTGTAATCATTATCGCTTGTCTCGCCATAAGCACTCTTGCCTTTGGCGAAGGCCCGAGCCCGTTCCATTAACACTTCCATCGTATTCTGGAGATCTTCATGTAGTTTCTCAACCAACTGATTATTCCAAACCCCATGGCAAAATCCGGAGACACGCAACTGATCAACAGCTCCGCTGATCTGCATACTCTCTTTGTTGAATCGATTAATGAACTTCACAAGTGATTCACCATCTTTCCTCCGTATGTTGTGAACTTCGGTTATATCCTTTGTACATCGTCTTTGTTGAGAAAAATTCTGTAAAAAGATACGACGAAAGTCGTCCCACGAACCAATCTTAGCGGAAGGTAAGCCAACGAACCAGATACGAGCTGCACCATTTAAGCTCTGTGCAAACATGTGACACCACGCAGGCATGAGCCACAACTCGATTTCAGCTGCTCCCCCGAAGTCGAACACATGATCATCGGGGTCAGAGGTACCATTAAGCACATGATCATCGCCATAAGCACTCTTGCCTTTGGCGAAGGCCCGAGCCCGTTCCATTAACACTTCCATCGTATTCTGGAGATCTTCATGTAGTTTCTCAACCAACTGATTATTCCAAACCCCATGGCAAAATCCGGAGACACACAACTGATCAACAGCTCCGCTGATCTGCATACTCTCTTTGTTGAATCGATTAATGAACTTCACAAGTGATTCACCATCTTTCCTCCGTATGTTGTGAACTTCGGTTATATCCTTTGTACATCGTCTTTGTTGAGAAAAATTCTGTAAAAAGATACGACGAAAGTCGTCCCACGAACCAATCTTAGCGGAAGGTAAGCCAACGAACCAGATACGAGCTGCACCATTTAAGCTCTGTGCAAACATGTGACACCACGCAAGCATGAGCCACAACTCGATTTCAGCTGCTCCCCCGAAGTCGAACACATGATCATCGGGGTCAGAGGTACCATCGTACTTTTTGACCGTAGCTGGCATTTTGAGCTTTGCTGGTACTCGTGCATTTGCAATTACGTTGAGAAAACTTGGAGTAGGCTTCCATGTAGGAAGGCCTAGATGGTGCGGTGAGATCATCTTCCCCATGGACGGAGCTTACCGGCTGCTTCTCCAGAATGACATGCCAGGTTGACAATGGACAGGTTGATGATAGACCGGATGGTAATGGATCTGTATATCCAAAGACGATGAGATGTTCGTATGGTGTTTGGAGCGGTGTAAAGGATATGACAATAGAGTATATCGGGGGACTGGTGAGACTAACAATGTTCATTGTTTGGGAGGTAAAACCTTCCAAAGGAAACAAATTTACCTGCAAGTTGCGAAGCTTTTCATCTTTAACCTGTTGTTCTTTCAATCGAAGCAGGAAATCACGGTTTCATTGGAGGAAAGTGTCATCAAGGTCCAAGGTCACTATTTGTTCAAATTTCTGGCTGAGAAGCCTGTGGTGTGGGTAACGGCTATCGCTCCATCTGACAGAGCTCTAGATAAACCAGCCATATCATGTATAGAAGTAACGAGATCGTCCCCTTCTTGTTTGTGATGTCCTCAATCTCAGGACCTTCATTAGCCATTCCGGATCAAAGTGTAGAGAGTAGATCTATGAAAGGATGGCGCCAATTGAAGATCCAAAAGCTGAACACTTACCATTTACCTTAGGAATTGTGAATTAGCTTGATTAGATCTTGGTAATAAGACCTGCAAAATGAACAACCCGTTAGGCTTATCACAGGGGAGGTTGGAGGGCCTCTATATGACCACCCTCCGGTGTGAGGATAAGTATTTGTTTAGAGTGAGAAAGTAAAGAGAGAAAGTGTAGTTCGGGATGTAAGCGTACGTGTGTTACCTGTTGTGACACCCGGCAACTTCCGATCTACACTGACGTAATTTTTATGATTTAAAAGTAAATATTTATTTCAAATATTATTAATTTTTGAGTTTCGGAAGTTTACTAACCGTTTTTACAATCCAAACTGCGACCGATTTAATTAACGCGACTTAAACGCGTGTTCTGAAAACACGCGTCGGACATCGAAAATAATTATATTTATGCTCGGTTTTGTGTTTCGAACAAAACCGACTAGTTTTATAAATAATTATTGAGCCTAACTATAAACCGAGACGTTTTAAGTTTAGAACGGGTTCGTTACGCGGTTCAAGTCACCTACCAACAACCCTAGGTATATAATATCTCATTCTTCTTCTTCTTCTCATTTTTCACCCAACACACACACACAAACCCTAACCTCTCTCTCTCTAAAACCCCAAATCCGCCACTCTCTCTCTCTAGAACTCCCCCCCTCTCTCTCTCGCAGCTCCCTCTCTCCTCTCTTTTCAGTTACAGTCGGCCACCACCAAACATGGTGGTGGCGGCGCACGGTTTTCCGACCCAAAAGGGGCGGAGGCGGCGGAGTGGTGGTAGATGGGGATGGTTTTAACAGGTTTGATGGTGATTAGCGGAGGTGGTGCTTGGTTGGGGACCCGATTAGTTGTTGTTGTTGGTGGTTGAGCCGATGATGGTGGTGGCTAGAAAGGAGGCGGCAGCGGTGATCTGATGGTGGTGTTTGGTTGTGCTTTTGGGTTCGGTTCAGGTGCATGTGGCTGTGGATGGTCCGCTCGGGTCTGCATGTGGCCGATTTGGGCCTGTGGTGGTTGAATGGTGGTGCACGGTGGTGGTTCGGGCCGAACAGACCAGACCAGATCGGGTCTGGTTCTGGTCTGAACTGGTTCGTTAGATGGTGGTTTGGCCAGGTTCAGGAAGTGTCCGGGTTGGGTTTAGTTGTTCGGGTCAGGTTTGGTTGATGTTGAGGGATCTTGGTCTGCATGTTGCTTGATGATGATGATAATGATGTTCGGGTTCAGTTCGGGTCTGACTGAGTGCTCCGGGTCAGATCTGCTCGGCTCGGGTTTCGGGGTACGAAGCACGGTGCTGGTCAAGACAGTCAACATCTGGTCAACACGCGGTCAAAGCTGGTCAAACTTTGGTTCCGGTCTACACGTAGTACGAGGTGGCTTCGGGTTACGCGCGTACGAATCGGTATACTTTAATTCGTATTTGTATTATTGTTGTGGATATTATATATATATAAATAAATACATTGATATTCATGAAATAGTTTTTACTCGCGAAACGAATCGACTTTAGTAATAAACGATAACTATATATTAAATCGTACGGTTGATAATAGTGGCTAAAATGCGCGACTTATTATATCGATATTGGACTAAATTGGTTGGACTATAATATATATATTGTTGCGTTTTTATATAGATAAGTAATTTATATAAATGTCGTCGAAACGTATAAATTGATATGATTAATAAACGGATTTGAAGTCTTGTATTGGATATTGGTTTTTGGGAAAATTGTAGGCGACTTGTGTTGCCTGGTGTATACAAAAACAGAGGAAACTCTGCCAAAATTTCTACAAAAATTATAAGTATAAACGGGATGATATTTAATATATATTTCATTATAACAATCTTCCAAATATTTTAACAAATGTAGTTTTCAACAAAATCGCAATGTTTCGACAATTGATTTATTTCAACATTTAAAGATAAACGCCGAACAATATTTTCAAAACAATTGCATATTATTTACTAAGCGTCAATTGTCAATCTTCAAAGATTTTGGTAACTAAAACATTCCTATTTAAACGGTTTTGAATTACAAAACGCTCGACATATTTGAGAATGATTTATACAAAAGTTTATGCTTCGAAACCTTTAAAGGTTCGCGGAATTTGGGAAAAGAAGCGACATTGTTATTGATCGTTTTAAATGACTATACTTATATTTTTATCAAAGGGTATTTTCCTAAAATATAATCATAAGATGAGTTTTGACACATGATAAGTTATACGTTTCATAATAATAGTCCAACGTGGTTTATACACGAATAGTAACAAGTGATTAACTTGAGTATTAAGTCGCGTAAAACATATTTAAGTCACGGTCGGTTCGTCGAGTTAAAGCATATTAGGACTCGAGATGATATACACGAGTCTAGATAGCCGGATAATAGGCTAGGTTTATACGTGTTAGACTTTAAGGTGTCCTTTGTTGGTTATAGGGCATGAGGAAGTCGGTCAAAGCTTCGGGCTTTATTTGCTAGCTAAGCAAGGAGGTTAAGGTGAGTTCATGACCCCACTTTTTACTGTTTTATAAATGTTTTCGGGGTGAAAGACATGCTTCTTTTATGAAAACCTGAGGAATTCCAAACGAACAAGTTTTTGAAAAATGAAATGGGTGCGTGAGTGTCACGACCCTACTTTTACTTGTTTTACTTTCGGGGAAGAAACATGTTACATACTTACTTACGAAAGGTCATGTTATACTATGGTTACTTTACATTACTATACGGCTTTTTCGGAAAGTCCCAGGGGAAACCATGAATGTGCGGGGATGCACAACGGGGGGAAATGTGGATAGATCTATAGGGCCTCACAAGTCCCACTCGACGGCAGGGCCGGGCGGGTGCATATTGTCCTTAACATTCGGGTTGCCGATGCATCGGTAACCCAGGCAGTCTGGGCATACAGTAGACGGTGTTTAGTAATGGTTCCCAACCGTAGTAGTAAAAATACTTAACGTCTAGCTAACGTTCTTATAACCTAGTAGTAACGGATATGATCTTTGGAACTTATAACAACTCTTTTTGTAAAACTTATGAACTCACCGACTTTATGTTAACTTTTTAAGTATGTCTTTCAGGTTTAAATTTTGGTAACGGCACGGTTGGAGTAGGTGACAGTTTGGGATCGGGGATCCTAGAGGTTAGAATTGGCGTTCAGGAAACCAAAGGTCTTAGAAGCATCTTTCCGCTGCGTTGGCAAAGGCACCAAACGTCACAACCGACGAAGGGAAAAGTCGGGGTGTGACACCTGTACTTATGATGGGGTATTTATATTAGTTGAAAAGTTGTACTATCACTCGGACCATCAGTACTATACTCCGGTGTTTTTGATTTCCAGACTTGTACATGTACTTGACGTCCTTGAGAGTTTTATTGAGGTGTTTTGAGTCGCGGCCCCAAAGGGGAGCCGCGTCACCTTTTGTGAGGTTCAGTTAGGATCCTTTATACCGCTTCAAATTCCATTTGTAATTTCCTAATTAAAAGATACAATTCCATTTGGAATGTACTATATGACGGAGGGACTCAAGGAGGTGACAACAAAAAAGCACAAGGACAAAGAATATAAATGGAGTGAATTACTATTTGCGTCCCTGTGTTATAGTGGTTTTAACAACTTGAATCTAAAGTCCAAAACTTTTAACTAGTTAAGCCCCTAGCTGGAAATTAACTAACCATTTGAGTCCAAATTGCTAACTCCATCCATAAAGCATGTTAGTTTTTTGTGAAAAGACAAAAATGCCCTTATTATTTAAAAAAATAAAAAGTCTTTACCTCTTTCTTCCTCATCTAAACCCTTACACCACAACCACCTTCCCCCATCACCAATCCACCACTGCAACTCCAACCACCCCCACTTACTACCCCAACTTCACACCACTCCCTACTGAACCACATTACCCACCATTGCTAGATCTTTAGAGATCGGAGAACAAGGTTTTTCGGACCTCACCGGATGCAATTGCTACCACCACTATCACACCTCCGTACCACCCCCTGCTCTGTTACCCAGCAATTGCTCGAAACCCTAGCCACCATATCACCCCTCCTGCCACATCTCTACACCATCAACTCCAACACACCCTCTGTTGCACCCACACCCTCCGCTATACCCATCACCATAAAGATTGGGTTAGAGGCCATTTGCTTGAATAAAGGGAGAAGAAAGTTGGGAGAAGAGATTACCTCAGTTTGATTACCCTGTCTCTGCAATCAAGCCAATTGCTTCTAATCTTCTTGAGATCTTGCGAAATTCTGGATTCAAATTACAGACATTGAGTTTGAGCTTTGATGATGATGCCAACTAATTATTCAGTTCTGTTTGTTCATTTCATTCATATTATGAATCCAGAGCAGTCACATCCTCATAGTCAAGGTATCTTGAATTTTCTTTCTAATGCCGTCTTTCATGATCTTTTTTTTTTCTCTATGTTTTGTTGAATAAGTTTTTTTTTTATTAGTGGGGGTCGCTTTTGTCATTTCATACAGATTTAGTTAACGGAGTTACAACTTTGGGCTCAATAGGTTAGTTAATTTCCACCAAGGGACTCAAATAGTTAAAGTTTTGGATTTTAGATTCAAGTAGTTAAAACCACTATAACACAGGGATTCAATTAGTAATTCACTCATATAAACATATAAATGAATAAGGGGCATAATTTTTTTTTTCACTTTCCTTAAAGAGGAGAATTAGATGTACGTTTGAAGAGAGAGAGGAGTCAGTTGAACTAAAAAAAACGTGAGGGAGTTAAATTACAATTTACTCAAATTGTACGGTGGACATAATGACCCGATAGAGGTTTGAAGAGCAAGACAAAGATGGAGAATGACGTGGCATGGTTGTTAACCATTAAGCAGGCGTTAGTCATGGTTACACAGAAAACAAAAGTGTTGAAAGAAAGTTGAAGGAACAGTGGTGGACTCCTCCTGTCCTGGACATCATCAAAGAAAGAAAGAAAGAAACCCCCTTTCTTAGGCGAATGGAGGTGTACACTCATCCATCATCCCTTAACCACAATCTGACAATCACCATCTCCCCCAAACCCATCACTCCAACCATAACCAATAGCAAATTTCCCCTTATTTCTCTTCAAACCCGGACCTCCTCTTCTTCTTCCCGTAGCGTTTTGACCCGAACCGCTCTTTCTGTTGTTCCTCCAAGTCCCTTGGCCGATGGAGGGAAATTGGTTGTTGAGCTGGTTGGCACCTTCAACGAGCTGACAGACAGAATGAAAAGCAGTAACCAGCATGAGTTGCTTTCTAAATTGCTCTTCAAAACCCTCAAACTCTGCCTCCCGATTCTTCAGTCTCTTCCCCTTGCCCCCGATGGCCGCTCCCCTCTCTCTCGTGCCCTCTCCCTCGCCCTACTCCTCGCCGATCTCAAGGTACCCTAACTTACTCATAATCAATCAACACCACTAACTTTTACTTAAACTATCAATTTCCATTCCTAATTTTCTATTTTGTTATAAAATATTAATTAATAAACTCATCATATTTGGCATATATAATTTCCCCAAAATTATTTCATTTATAATTCATGTCCTTCCTTAACACAGTGGGGGCCGAACTTAATAGATATAAAATTTTCGGACAAAAACGCGTAAATTTACACTGCTGTTGTCCCCGGGTACTCTCAGCCTAGGCCGAGTACTCACAACTCCCCAGTCAACCGATTTGGGAGGGCCTAAAGACTTTTGGTATAGAGATTAAAAATTAGGTTTTTGAGTGTAGATGGATGCTGAAGTGATTTCTGCTGGTATATTGAGGGAAGTTGTGGAGGGGTGTGGCATAAGTATGTTCGAGGTTAAGGATCGTATAGGTATTAGCACTGCTCATTTGTTACATGAAAGCTTTCGGGTCAACAGGATTGCTTCCAAGGTGGAGACTTTTGATGATGAGAGCGCTTCGGCGCTTAGGAAATTCTGTCTGACGTACTATGATGTTAGGGCGTTGATTCTTCATCTTGCTGTCAAACTTGATATGATGAGGCATTTGGAATACCTCCCAAGATATCAGCAGCAGATGTTGTCTCTAGAGGTTATGAAGATCCACGCCCCTCTAGCGCACGCGGTTGGGACACATTCTCTCTCCCTTGAACTCGAGGATCTCTCGTTTCAGTACCTGTTTCCTTACTCCTATCTTTATGTGAATACTTGGTTAAGGAGCCATGACACAGGGATGATACATGATTTGAAGGACCAGCTGCTTCAGTTGTTGAATTCGGATTCGTTGTTAGCGGAAATGGTGGATGAAATCTCTGTCGAGGGTCGGCTTAAAAGTCATTATAGCACAATGAAGAAGTTGTTGAGAGATGGGCGTAAGCCTGAGGAGGTAAACGACATTTTAGGATTACGAATCATATTAAAGCCTCGTTCTGAGTCAGAGTCATCGGAGAAAGCATGCTATAGGGCGCGTGCGGTTATCCAATCTTTGTGGAAGGAGGTGCCTAGCAGGTCCAAGGATTATATATCAAGACCTAAAGCTAATGGTTACAAGAGTCTGCACATGGCGGTTGACGTGACTGGCACTGGTAGACCTCTGATGGAGATACAAATAAGGACAGCAGAGATGAATTTGCTTGCATCTGACGGAGCAGCTTCACATGCATTTTACAAAGGTGGTCTTACTAATCCAGAAGAAGTAAGTTTCCTTGTTCATTTTATCAAAAATTCAAAATGACCCACCTCTAATATTAGTTGTTGGTTATGTACAGGCAAAGCGCCTCAAGACCATTATGATTGCTGCTGCTGAGTATGCTGCATTGCGCCTCAAGGATTTTACTTCCATGAACCCTAAAGGCAGTGATAGCAGAGACCGTATCTTCCGTCTTCTTGACAAGAATGGAGATGGTAAGATTAGCATTGAGGAGCTTACAGAAGTAATGGTAGAGCTTGGTGCACAAGGAGACGATGCTCGAGAGATGATGCAACTCCTTGATGCCAACAGTGATGGTTCACTCAGCTCTGATGAATTTGACATTTTCCAAAAGCAGGTACTCACTATACACTTTGTCAAAACTTAGATAAAAAAACAGGGCAATTTAATAAATTTGAAGCGGTCTAAATGGTGTAGGTTCAGTTTTGTGGACTTTTCCTGTTCTCGACCAGGTTATATGTATATATGATGCTAGAATTCTATCAATAAAACCATCATTGCAGTTAACAAAAAAAAAACACAGAAGCTAACGTTGACCTGTTTGAGAGTAAACAGTAAACACTACCCGAATCTTAAGTTATTGGGATGGCTAAAATGATATGGTATTTGCATTGGTCAGGTTGAAGTGATGCGTGGTTTAGAAGATAGAGACGATGAATACAAGAGCTTGTTAAACGAGAAGCTTCAAGGGGCAGATGGTAGTGGTCTGATTCAGGTGTACAGGAAAGAACTTGAAGATAGGCTTTCCGTAAGTTAGTCTTGATCCAAGTATTCAATTGCCGACGTTTCATTGTGGCATATAATTGTATCCGTTATTGTATTTGCATGTTCAATGACACAAGGTACCAATATGATTTAGTGTATATATCTATCTCGGGTCTAGAAAAAAATCAATAGATGCATATTTATATGAAATGTTAATTCCAGAAAAAAGGATACAGTTACGGGTAGGAAATCTTGACATGGTCGCAGCAGCATGATACATTCCACTTGCTTAAAATGTATCGCAAACCAAACACATCCTTAGATCTATCTCACTTACAATGTGCTACTCTGCCCCATTGAAGAAATAACCATTGGTGACATTGGAAATTAGCATATTTCCCTTGTGGAGTGAGTATCTTCATTATTCCTCAAGTCATCTAATTGATTTCGGCCCACCAATCTAAGTCCTCGTCTTCTATGATCATGTTGTGCAATAACATGCACGCCAAAACCACAACTCTTGTGAGGCAGCCGCTTCGAGCATCACCGTCGGGTATGCGTGATCACCTCTCAATATTGGTCTCGCAACTCCGCAGGACACATTCTCCAAATTAAATGTGTACAATCAATGCTATGGAGCATACAAGGAAAGTCATGTCTTTCGTTGAGTGCTTTGTACAAACACGCAATGTCGGGACGTGTCAGTCTACGTAAGTACTCTTCGCTTTATAACTTGATTATGGCGTTACAAAAATATTGTAGACATTCACCCAAAACCCGTTCAAACATGCATAAACACTCATCGTACTCGTCAAGATGATTACTGATTGCGAGTTGTTTAACAGCAGATGAGCACTTTTGTATCGCCGTAAAACTTTTCATCATCCCGTCTAGTCCCTCTTAAAACATTCGTAATTTGCTTCTATATCACCTACAATTTTTAAAAATAAATGTTTCAACATACGATACCTTGTTTTAATTGTAGCTTCATTGTACTTGGGGTTGTCAACGAAATAATCTTGCATTACAACTTGGTGTCCTTTCTCACGATCACGTGCCACATATCCTCTAGTAGATATTGCAGCGTCTTGATGTACGGTTTGCGAGATGGCATCCGTCATAAAATCAAGGCTCCTATATGTCATCGAGCGGTGAAATGATTACTGCAAGAACGTTAAGAGAGTCATCCATTTTATGTACGGATGAGGATTATTTTCTTGTGTGTGAGAGAGATGAGAAAATGGGATATACTATACGTTGAAAGACATGATATCAAAACCACTCAAAAAAGAAATTACACTATAACCCAAGATACGACTTCATTAATGAAGTTACTAATTAACCCTTCGAACTATTAAATTATTGCAAGACTAGAACAGCTCTGTTGTTTTTATTATTGTTTTAAGAGTTAATTACACGGTAAGTCCCTAGTAGTTTGAAAAATGGGCAAAACGTTTCCTAAGGTTTCCATTTTATTGCCAGTTTGCTCCCGACTCTAACTTAGTTAGAAATAAGGGTATTTCCGTAACATTAGAATGATGGTTTGCTAATTTTACAACATGTAACTATTTAAATTAATATAACAAATAAAATTTATTCATTCATGTATAGACAGACACACACATCAAACTTAAGTTACTCTTTCTCTCAGTGCGCTCTCTCTCTCTTCCCCATTCAACAACACCCGCCACAACCTGCTACACTACAAATAGGTAATGTTTTAAAAACCGGTTTATACTGGCCGGTTGAACCGGTTATATTGGCTTCCGAAGTCTTGACCGGCACGAAACAGTCCGGTAATTTGGGTAAACAGCATGGGATTCGAACCCCCGGTAAATTTTGGTACGCCGGTTTATACCGTTATACCGTACCGGTCAAAGATTCAAAGTTCATCAAAGATTGAATTGCCCTTCCTAGTTCATCCTCAAAATTCGAAGTTCATAACTTATGAACTGTTGCCATCAATCAAAGTTTCAAAGTTCATCCAGCTAAAAACTTAATTACCCAGATTCGTTTGATGTTTGCAAAGGTTTGAATACTTTGTTTTGAACTAAGAAACATATGAGGTAGCAGGGTCGGCCCAACCCTATATCAAACTAAGGCTAGGGCTTAGGGCCCCATTTAAAAATGTATATCATGTGGGTTAGATATTAACAATATTGTGAATGAAAATTAACAATATTTATTCATAGTTCACTGGCAATCTTCTCAACTTGCTGTTTTGCAAACCCAGGATCAAATCATATATTCTGTGTTACTAGATTGGTTCTTCATTTCCAAATTACTTGTAATCAGTTTTCGTTTATGACATGCTTCGAAAGAACATTTGTAACATATAACATATTTTATGGCATCTTTATATATTTACCACTGCGATATGTATTGGTAATAGAACTTATAAACATATTAATTTCTTTGTAATGTTACGCTTTGTGTTGGACATTTTGTGGCAATGGCTCAATGGAAACAGGAGGTGTGTCCAATGGTTATTTACACATTCAATAATCATATTAAAATACCAGGGTATTTTTTATGATCTCCCATTTATGTTTCTAAGTTGTATATTTATGACTTATTCTACATGTATTGTATAAATACATAAGATATTTTTTATGAACTTATTGCTCTAGTTATTTATTTGTATGAAAGAACAAGTGTTGACTTCAATTATGTGTTAAAAAAAAGTAAGTTAAATACCTGGAACAAAGTCGAATGTGATCCACCAAGTAAGTTTTTCTCTATTTCTTTTGTTTTCCAGCAAGTAATGCTCCTCCCTTTTATTTTTTGAAGGGCCCCGATTATATTATTCGCTTTGTGCCTCCTAAAAGCTTGGGCCGGCCCTGGGTAGGGGATGATCGTTACATGTGGATGTGGTTCCAACACATTGCTAGTTCAAGGTTTCTATCAGCAAGTGTCATGATGATTTTTTCTAAAATGGAGGGATATAATATCTAGCATGGGATGAACAAAACCATATAATGTTTTGAATTTGGGAGTCATTTATTTCTACAAACACAATTTGTACATTATATGTGCTGAATGGTGTGATGGTGTAAAATTTAGTAAATAAAAAGAAGAGATATATTTTGGTTTAAAGTAAAAACGGAGCATTATCTTAGAAAATTAAGTATTTTTGGATTATAGATTGATTAAAGATCAACTTTTTGAATTATTTTTTATTAGAGAATTATATTCGTTTAAATTATTTTTTGAGTTGAAGTTGTATTTTATGGAATTAAAGGGTTAATTAGTCAGCCCGGTTAAACCACCCAGTACAACCCGGTTCAACTGGTTGAACCATTTCTAAGCCCAATCCAGTATAGTTAAAAAACCAGTTTTTAAAACATTGCAAAGAGGTACATGTTATCAACACTCCTTTCTCGGCATTCTCTCAACCACTCCCCACCACCCCCTTCGACCACCACTCCTCCCTTCCCTTCTTCATGTCATGTAATGTTTTTGTCTATGGTTATAATAAGTGTTGATACCGCAATAAGCTGAACCGATAACTTTTCAATTATGTGGGGTAAATTTTTTATCGTGATTGTCCCGTCATGATTTTCTTGTCGTTATCTACATTTAGAACTCACCACAGAGCATGGGCACTAACCACTAGCATATCAAAATAGTGACATTCTATAGAAAATAAGAAAATTGGGTTTAAAAAAAAGAAAAAAAAAACTAGAGGTTAGGAATCAGATATCAATAAAGCGTGTGTTTTAAGTTTCTTCATGAGCATAAAATAGATAGATTGACATCAAGACAACAAGAATAAGAATGATTTGATTAAAGTTAAGGTCATATAAAAAATAAAATGGTGATATATTATATTATACATAAACACATACTAAACGACCCACCCTCATGGATGCAGCAGCAGCATACTACCTGCAATCCTTCAGAAGATGAGCACAAGACGGACTTGAGAAACTTGAACCTTTTGCAGCTTCGGCTCCTTTGGGTGTGCCACATTCACTGAAATCTAGCACCCGTCTCTCCGTCTGCAAATATCCATAACATTTTGGATCATTTCGGTTTGCCCAACTTTCGTAAGTTTACTTACTGTTGATATATAAGATATCAAAGCAAATCAACCCGTTTCACTGTTTTAATAAACCAGGTTTGATGGTTTGGTTCACAGTTTGAACCTCTGTTCACTGTTATTATTTATGGTTTTCATGAATATACTTTCTATCCATTTAAAAAGTATAATACAAACTAATGAATTTGAAAAAGAAAAGAAAAGGTTCAGACCGCCAAACCAAACCATTTTGGCCAGTTCTGCTAACCCAATAAAGCCATTTAAAAGTGTTATTTGATCTTGGATAAAACAGGATTCACTTCATGAATTTAATTATGTTTTGGAAAAAAAAATTTGCACATGGTATAATTGGAATTTAATCTTTTAGCCAATCCGCCGGTTTCGTTTGAAATTTTCAAAACCATAGTTAGCGGTTCAGCTCAAAATCTTCGTCAAAACAGGCCGAACTGGACTGGAACCTCATTTATAGTTCATCACAAGTAAAACGTTCCCATAAACCAAACTTACCAAGAGATTTGATTCTTGGCGACTCTTTTCTGCGTATCTCTTGTTTAATATGGAATCGGGAGTTTCGTCTCCCAAGACCTCCTGGGCAGTGGCATAAGCAGTAGCAGTATGCTCACTTAACTGCTTCATTAAGCCGAGAGCATCACAACTCCTTTCCCTTGGACTCACAAAGTAGCCAATATCCTGCAACGGCATGACATGACATGAGATGTCTACTTATCTACCATCATCTAAAATCAATGTAGCAGCAACCTTACCTCAATGGTTATATCTGTATCAATCCTTGGGCCAGGCAGAAAAGAAAACCAAGGGGATTTCCACGCAGAAGGAGATTCAAAACTTCTTTTGAAGGGTGTATCACCAAACCTAAGATGTCAAAACAAACATGAGATATTAGCAGAACACTTTGCATCAAAACTCAAGTAAGAATAATCCAAGACATCTTCTTACATCCCAAAGGTTTCGACTGAAGTATCGATTGCAGAACTTTCAACAGTAACGTGTGACGAAGGAGCACAAGATTGCATCGGTGGAACAAGGCAACCCTCATCCTTGCTCGCAGTCATTGCAAGGGATTTGCTTGGATTATCGCAAGATGATGACGGCATGGCAGTAACTTGAACCGGAGAGCTTTTCTTACGTCCAGAGTTGGGTGTATCTGATTTGGTGGTAAACTTATCAGGAGAAAAGAATGAAAGGCTATCCAAGTTCCGTTCTGTAAGAACTCCAGATGACTGTACAGCCTGAAAAGAGGAATATTAATATTACACAAAAAAACCATAACAAGATTGTAAAATTAAAAAAAATATTTACTGAATTTGAGTTTGCAGTTTTGCACTCACTTTCATTATTACACCTTCCTTTTCTGTGACTTGAGAAGGAACAGGAACAGGAGCAGGAGCGATATTCTCTTTATCTTGAAATGGTCCAGAATCTTGTTTGTCACTTGATGATGGTGACTGTTGTTTAATGTCAAAATTATTTTCATCGAACATAACCTCTAACCGGGAGAAGCTTGTAGCCAAGTTGGAGAAAGAGGCTTGTTCCAGCTTCTTTCCACATCTTTTCTCGGACAAGGGTGAACACAAATCACGATTTCTCTTTTTTAATATAGATGGGGTGCATGTGAAAGTTTTGGCAGCAGATTTCAGCACAGCCTCTGGGCTGTCAACTCGTGAAGGTGAGTCCCACAATCTGTATGGGCTAAAAGATGACATCATCATCAACTTTCTGATGCCAAGAGGACTATATTCATCACGCTCTCTATCACAGTCACCACTGCCATATTGTACTAGATCACAGCTAAAGAATGGAATGTCTAAGCTCGGGAAACGAGGAGGATCATAAGATAAAACTCCTTTTGTTTCATCCACTGATGATGGATGTTGATCATCGTTTACTTGCGTTGCTGCTAAACTACCAAAAGCATTTGTAGTATTAGTAGTAGTCGTAGACATCACCACCTCGTTAACATTTTGGGGGAGGAGTTCCTGTTTTTCAATATTAAACTGATGAGAGGGTTCACTCGGATAACATGATGTTAGCAGTAAGTCTGAATAATAGGATTGTGAGTTTAAAGTAGCATCATCAGGAACTTGAACGTTTGTTGATGATTCATAAACTAGTTCTGAAGATCTATCAAACTGGTTGCCGCTCTCATCAGGACACTTGCATAGATTTTCAAATTCATCATCAGGAGGTGGGTTGGAAGTAGAAGCACTAAGATTGACAACACAAGTCTCGATTGGATCAACATCTATACAGTTGAGGAATTCTGATTCCTCACTCAAGTCCAAAGAAGTAAGATTTTGCAAGTCGGTTTGCCAATCTTTATCCCAGTCATTATTATTATTAATGTTATTATGTGAGAAAGAAGGATTTTCAGGTGGTTGGGTGTCGTTTTGATACACAACTATTGCATTTGCCCCAAAAACCGAACCTTGACTGCATTCAGAGATTTCCTCTTTGGGATTGGGAATACTATCATCATCTCCACTACAAACCCATGATGGAGTAGAAGATGTTGATTGATTCATTTGGCTCAGGACACATTGAGGCTGTGCAGCGGCAACCAAGCCAGATGCAATGTACGTGTCTAGTTTCTTCTTAACTGAACTGTTCCAGTGATTCTTAATAGCATTGTCCGACCTGAGAATTGTATCACATACTAATAAGCTTGCAGCAAATATGTGTCGTTTTTTTTTTCAACATTTATATAAAAGTAAGCATACCGGCCAGGCAAGAATTTTGTTAACTCTGCCCACTTATTCCCATAAATTTGATGGGCATGAATCAATGCTATTTCCTCTTCCTGACTCCAGGCTTCCTTGTTTATGTTAGGATTCAGATGATTATGCCACCTAGATAGACAGGATAAACATGCTTTCAATTAGGCAAACTATCACTGAGATTTGAACAAAAAGGTTCAACCCTTGAAAATGAACTGCAGGTTATCGGGTTTGGTTTTTTATTTTTTATTTTTTAAACAAGGAAGGAGGATATTAAAATAGATCATGAGAATTAAGAAGACATCAGTCCTGCTCCTGCATATCTAAGAGGTGTAACAAAAAGATTAATATCTTTCAATTGCTAACATCAACAATGATATATATATAATACAGTTGGATTGTCAAAGTAAAAATAAAGAATGGAATGTTACAAGCATAAAATAAAATAAATCTTACCTCTCTCGACACTGCTTGCCAATGCGGCCAGGTAGGTGTTGGGCAATGGTGGACCATTTTTTGGCTCCATATTGCTCTACTAGACGAATAATTACTTCATCTTCCTGAGTGAGTATGCATTTTATGGAAAGTCAAGATGATGAGTGATGTTTGATATAGGGCAGATAATTACCATAACTATATATAATATAAATATATTAATTTTCTCTAGCAATTTAACAGTTCTTGATTTGAAGCAATCGAAATTGCTGGAAATCCAGAGTGTGAGACAATAGTTCATCTTTTGAAAGAAAAAAAACTTAAAATTTTTAGTGGTCACTATTGGAAACAGAAAAACTTATGACTAACCTCTTTTGACCATGGACCTTTAACAAGCTCGGGGTTCAAAACTTTCTGCCACCGGTGCAAGCACTGAACATCAGTTCGATCCTTGAAACACTCAGCTGAAATGTCATAATGTCAGGATTTAAAAAAAAAAAAAAAGAATGCTCTAATAAGAGTGTTCATCCATCCTTAGCAGCTTAAAATTTCTATGACTTAATATAGTACTCATCAAACAGATGTTATAAACATCAGTTATCTTAATATCCGTAACCATTAAGAAAAAAAAAACAGCATAAATGAAGAAAAAATACCTATCTTTTTCCAGTTCTTGCCATTGAACTGCTGAACAGCTTTACATAATATTTCATCCTACAAGTGAAAAAGCATTGCAGCAACTTAACAAGTACCCTTCTAACTTATATATGGGAAGACATTACAGCACATACCTCTTCTGCAGACCACTGGCCCTTTGTCGAACGCCTTGTCGGCCCACTTGTCCTCCTATAAACAGTAGCATACATGTTCAATCCAGTACACCCATTTAAACAGTAGCATATAAGTAAATCATAATTTGACATCTGGTCGCATACCCATTCAAAGACCGCGTTTTCTCAAGTCCTTTGCCGAGCCCATTAGAAGAACAACCCATCATCTCCATAACCGATCTCACTATCACACATCAACGCGCATTATCACCTCTCCTTCTTCAAACTTCAAATAAAAAACAGTGACCGAATCCTAGAACACAAAAACAAAACAAAAAAAAAAACAAACCAAACCCTAATTAGCTTTTGAAAAATATAAATTACACAAATTGAAACAAAACCCTTTTTTTATACTTTTTCGATTAATTGAAATCCGATTATATCCAAATCCGATAAATTAGCGTTCTGAAGAAAAACCTCTAATAATAATAATAATAATAATAATGAGAGAATGGAAAAGAGCAAAAAGTTGAAAGTGATAAGAATATATAAAAACGCAGTAAGTTGAGCATAGCGATCGTTTTCCGATTGAATCGGGTAATTTGATTTTGTAAACCCTAAAAGACGCCTGCATACTTTTTTTTTAAAAGAAAAAGAAAACGAATTTGAAAACTGTGAAAAGAGATAAACTTACAAGATTTAAGGATGGAATTACAAGTACCAAACAAGAGAAGCTTTCATAGATAGATCTGTTAGATCAGAGACAATAAGGATGGATAGATAGCACGGGGAAGAGAGAGAGAGAGAGAGAGAGAAGGACTGAAGGAGAGGAGAGAGAGCAAACGGTCTAATGGAAATTCAAATAAAACTAGAGGGGGCTACTATGACTTTATACCTATAATAATAATAATAATAATAATAATAATAATAATAATAATAATAATAGTAATAATAATAATAGTAATAATAATAATATTATTATTATTATTATTATTAATAATAATCTATATCTTTATCTATATATATAATAAACCAAAACTATTTTTAGTTGTTTTAATTTATAGAAATTATTGAAATAATATCACGATATAGTTAAATAATATTTGTAAATATAGAAACATATCTTCAAAAGTTTAACGGAATAAAAGGAATAGCTTAACCAAAGATAATATAAAAAAAAGTGGTAGATATTTATCTCTTCATTTAAAACAAACATATATCTTCAACTTTTTTTAAAAGATATATATGAAATTAAAATAAAAACTAGTTGTTTTGTTTACTCCACTAATCTATATATATATATATATATATATATATAGGGGAAAGTTAATTTGAGAACACCTATATTTCGTGCGAACCGCGAGAACGCCATATAAAACCATTCAAATCAAAAATTTCTTTTTACACATATCTTTATTACTAAAATACAATCCCAAAAACACAATTTACGCGTAAAAATTTAAACGTATACCGAAATAAATTGTTTTTACACATGTGTAAATTTAGTGTTTGTACATGTGTAAATTGTTTCATTTACACATGTGTAAAAAGTTAATTTGAAAGTGTTTTTGCAAAAAAGATGAATTATTTGGAAAGAAAATTCGTTTTTTAATGTTGTATTTTGATTATAATTAGGTTTGTATTGAAAAAAAAATGATTTTGATTGATTTTCTCATTTGTTCTCACGGTTCTCGTGATATTTAGCGTTCTCAAGATAACCCTTCCCTATATATATATATATATATATATATATATATATATTTGGGAAGAGATAACGTATAAAGCTTCTTAACGTAAGAAGCGTAAGAAGCAATCTCAGCCATTAGATTAACAAGATGGTTGGATGCTGATTAAAAACCCTAATCATACTTGGGTCAAACTAACCAAGGGGTAAATTAGAAAAAAAAACGTCTAAATTTCTTTCAAATCATAAAAACAGAATCCAAAATAACAAAAATCGAAACATAATTTTTCATCAATTGAGATCGATTAAACCAATCTGAATGATTACATAAATCAAAATACAAAAAACAAAACAACGAATACATTCATTGTCAGTAATTGAAAAAAAAAACAGAGTATTATAATTATAGAATAAATCAGTCGAAATTCATATGAATCAACATTAAAAACGAACGTATTATTTGTCAGAAGCACTCGATTTTGATTCTAGAAGAAGAACTAAAGATAAAAATGGGTTATAAAAAAGTTGCAGGCGAAGAAGATGACTATGATAACAGGGATCTTTAAACGCACTCATTATATAATAATCTATTTTAGACGCACTCAATAAAAAATTTGAACGCACTCTTTGAAAATTTAGACGCACTCATTGAAAAATTTTTGGAAGCACTCATTGAAAATTTGGACGCACTCACTGAAAATTTGGACGCACTCATTGTACAACAAACGCACACCTTTCATTTCTTTGAAACGCACCTTCAAAAAAAAGACTCACATTTAATGTTGTTTAAACACACTTTTGCACTCTTTTTATTGTGGAAAACCAAATTACAAACGCACCTTTCATTTCTGTCGTCATCATCTTTTCAATGCATCTCTTCAAAAAGACACCTTCAAATCCATACGCACCTTCACTCCTTTAATATTCAAACCACTTCACTCTTTTATCTCTCTCACTTCAAATTTGATGCTCAAGTTGCCTTTGTTGTTATTGATGTGGTATGCTTTCTAAATGTTGAAAGCCAACTGATTAGTTAAAGAATTATGATTTAAGGGATTTCGGGCCATGCGAGCTTACGCCAGCGGTCTGGATGTTGCTTGTAAAGTTCGGAAACAGGATGGGATCAGAGGGCTTTACAGAGCGTAATGATTCGACCAACTGTTGTATTTCCAGTTGGGTTTCCGATGATCTTGATGTTTCCGAGTTGGTTTCCGGTTGAGTGACGAGTTTCCGGCTGAAAGCGTTAAAGCTTTTTCATGTCGTCGTCTGCGATTTGGATCTGTGTTTGGGCGTTTGGATCTGGTGGTGGTGTTGCGGGAGTCTAAGTTACTGATTTGCCCTTCGGTTTAACTGCAATTGAGTTTAATTAGGTTAATCATGGTTTGGTTAGGTTGACAGGTGACAATTTCTCATGGCTTCTTACACTTCTTATGTTAAGGGACTTTATATTCTATACTTTCTCTCTCTCTATATATATACTAGCTGATTACCCCGGGAGGGTCCCGGGGTTGAAAAATCTAATATGACGTGATAACCTATTGCAAATGGCTCAAGTTAACTAACCACAAAAACTCTCAATCATTGCATCTCCATAGTATTCTAATCAGTAATAACTCATATTCCCTAACCTAAAACCTAATCAGTAATCATCTAAACAATCACTTATGTAAGTTGCAACTATTTGAAAACTAGTCAATCTCCAATGACTCCTATAATTCCTAACCTAATCAACTAAACAATCACTTAAGTTAGAAGTTATAACCATTAAAAACTTATCACATCTATGTACCAAGTCTCACAATACTAATATATATATCTATATATATATATACATATATATATATATTAATATTCCAAAGCCTTATATCCTACATGGCACTTAAAGAGACCATTCTCCTATTTGATAGTGCCATGTAGGATCCCATGTGGCACCAATAAAAAAACAAAAAATAATTAAAATGCCATGTGGCATTGAGTTATTTTAGGAAAAAAATTGAGTGCCATATAGGATCCCATGTGGCACCAATAAAAAAACAAAAAATAATTAAAATGCCATGTGGCATTGAGTTATTTTAGGAAAAAAATAAATTAAAAACAAAATTGGATTTTTCTATCTCATGTTTCATCCCATAATTTTTAAACGTAAATATCTTTTATATACGAGATTTTTTAAAGAAAGAAATTACACCAAATTAACGAGCGTTTTATTATCTTTCCAATGACTACCATAGTGCTATATAAAAAACGGAGAGAGAAAACGACTATTTTTTGTGGGGTTTGTTCATACAGGAAAAAAACACAAACTGCTCAGGTTATTCATTAATCATGTATAGGCAAGTCATTAATTATGTTCAAACCTGTAAATATGAATTCTATAATATTAGAGTTATACATTGTTTAAGGTTAGGCGTTAACATTGGAGATACATTGTTAATTGTTTTAGGTTAGGTGCTACCCGAAACTTTCCTGCATGTAACTGTAAAGCGCATCAGTCTATTTCGTATGTAGAACTGATATGTCATATTAGATTTCTCAACCCCGGGACGCTCCCGGGATATAAATCTAGTATTGATACATAACCTAAAAGAAAGTATAACTCTAATATTAACACCTATCATAAATGCTAAAAAATGCATAACTCTAATATCAATATTCAATGCATAACCTAAAACAATGTGTAACTCTAATATTAATACATGTCATAAAGGCTAAAAAAAGACATAACTCTAATATCAATATTCAATACCTAACCTAAAACAGTCTATAAATCCAATACTAACATCATAATCGTAATATTGTTTATTTAACAGTAACCATAAACGAAATGGAGAGAAGTTATGGGACTTACCATCATAATCAGGTCATAATCTAAATTATAAACGGAATCCAGATCCCATAAATACTATGAAGAATATGGTAGTATTGCTCCGTAAATGCATTGCCAACAACTTGAGCACTCGAAAGAACAACAAAGTCTAAACCAATTAAAAGAGACCTGAAGCTCAGCTTCAAGCTAACAATTAAAAATTAACAAAAACAATTAAAATCAAAACTACTATTAATATTAACAAACAGTAGCTTAAAACTATAAAAAATAGAAACCCAGAATAAACCCTCAAGCACAAAACATAAGACACTCCAAACTTGTGTAGAAAGCATCATCCTTATGTATGTAGACAGTTCCTATATAAACAAAGATTAAATCCATTACACTATTAATAATATAAATTCCAAAAAAGTAATTAAAAATAAAACCTGCAACAGATCCCATGTTTGAAAGGGAATGTAATCAGGAGTGACACTGTTTGGTAAAACCCTACATCATGCAAAATTTGTTTAGTTAAACTTATTGGATCAACAAATAATAACTAAAGAAACTAAACATTGAACGATATATTATTATTATTATTATTATTATTATTATTATTATTATTATCACCTCGGGTATGAATGCTTCAAGGAACCTTCTAGAGAAAAGGTTGAATCGATTACCTTGTTTTGTTACTGTGAAAGATGACGGAGTGGATGACGGCGAGGTAACGGCGGTGCATGATAATAATAATAATAATAATAATAATAATAATAATAATAATAATAATAATAATAATAATCTGAAAGGGACCTGATAAACCTTGCCGAAGATCTTGGCTGCTACATAAAAAAGAGGAGGAGCGGCGGTGGAGAGTGGTGGTGGAGGTGGCGGCGACTGGAGAGGAAGAGGAGGGGGAGAGAGATAGGTGAGGTGAAAGTTTTGTTTTAGGGGTTGTGATGAGGGGAGGTAATAGAGAGAAGAAAAAGATGGAAGAAAGAAATATGAAAAAAAATAAAGAATTGAGAGAAAAAAGATTAGGGTTTAAAAAAAGATTTAATATAACAAAACAAAAAAACATTATCGAACCCTAAAAATGTTTAATTCAAGCTTATTAAATGACTAATCGATAGCAGGTTTTGGAAGCCTATGGTTCTATTTGCCCAATCGCTCAAGCCTCAAGGTACGAGTTGTTATGCTATGTTGTTTCAGTTCTAGATCATATTACTCTTTATTACACTTTCATATGATGTCAATTTCTTATTATTTATTACTAGCTTTTATCCCGAGAGCGTCCCGGGGTTGAAAAATATAACAATTCTAATAATACTAATAGTTATAATTATTACTCTTGTAATTAAATAAATAAAAAAATAACCTTGCTATAAGGTGACACAGTGTGTTGAAGTGTTGCGCGATTCCTTCTCCTAGCTTCTCTTGATGAAGTATACCTATGCATCTTTAGAAGAGTAAAATTCCAATGATAGCATGGCAATTGGGCTGAATTTCAACATCGTAGATAAGAACCTGGTTTAAAAGAAAAAACATTATTAATGAATAACCTGAACACTTTATGTTTTTTTTCCTGTATGAACGAAACCCCACAAAAAATAGTCGTTTTTTTCTCCGTTTTTTATATAGCACTATGGTACTCGTTGGAAAGATAATAAACGCTCGTTAATTTGGTGTAATTTTTTTCTTTAAAAAATCTCGTATATAAAAGATATTAACGTTTAAAAATTATGGGAGGAAACATAAGAGAGAAAAATTTTAATTTGTTTTTAAATTCTTTTTCCTAAAATAACTAAATTTAATTTTAGTAGATTAGGTTTTATATTATTATTTGTTTTTTTTTAATTTGCCACATGGCACACTCAAGGAGGAGAATGTCTCCTTGAGTGCCATGTCATTAAAATTGCTTTCTTTTATTATATAGTAGGTGAAATCCCGTGTGATACACACGGGAGACCGAGTCCTAAAACCTAAGACCTGTTTAGTGAAACCAACATTAATAAGTTAATCGTCTACTGCGAAAAACAACTGTTTAGTACCGTCTGTTTTATTTCTTTATAAACAGGTATTAATATAAACAACCAAAATATAAAAAAAACGTATCAACACCAACTGTTATGTCTGTTTAGTAAACCCCAAATTAATCATCGATCTATTGTTGAAAGGAAAAACTTTATTTGGTAAGGTCTGTTCCTTTTACGATACTAAGTAATAATACTTATTAGATGTTTAATAACTGAAATTGTTACAACAAAGTCCCAAACATAAATCTACAGACCGATTAAACCTCTATTGATTTAACACATATAAATATACAGACGTACTAAACGTCTGTTGAATAAAACACAAAAGTTAATACGATTCATTTTAGCATCACAAACACATAAAAAACTATATATAATCTTGAAAGACATACAAAAACTAAAAACATAAATAAATACAATCAACCTTAAACATCAAAGATACATAGCTAGTTAAAGGAATTAATAAACTTAAGCTTTAATTCCATTGAGGCTTCAAGTTGTCCATGTAGATCTTTCAGTTTTGCCAAAAAATCTACGTCCTTACTCCCGGCATCAGAATTGTACAACAACGCCAAATCACGAACAGCAGTTGAAGGCATTGACTTCAAAATCCGTTGCACATCATCTCGCTCAAACGTGCCCAAGTGCAAACTGTCAAAACAAATCTTCAAATTTCTTCTAGTATTCAAATCTTGATTGTACTGTTCTCTAATTTGATTAACAACAAACTCCTTCATTTCATATTCTTGGTTATTACTTTGGGCAGCCATTGATGCTATTGATGAAGACTGAAATATAAATGTTAAGATGTTTATTATGAAATTCGGGATTTATTTACTAATTTATACATTTAAAACGCGTGAACTTGAAAAGTCATAGCGTAGAAATACTTTAAAAAACGAAGAGACAAAATAATAAATTATCAGTTGTGCAAATCAAAGATTTAAGAGTGTCCGGAATGGGGGGCGGGAAAGGGGGGGGGGGAACACCACCCCGGGTATGGCGTGGAGGGGCAGGAAGGAGAGGGGCGGGGATATTTCAACGGGCGTGGGGCTCTTGGTGGGGGTGAGGTGTCACAATCCTATTGGTTGGGTATTATTTAAGTTTTATATAAAAAATACAAATAAATAAATAAAGGGTTTAGCCGGTTGGTTTAAAAAAAATAATAAATAAAATAAATAAATAAAATTAAATGTTGGGTATAAAAAAAATTACATAGTTAACCATATTTTAAAATTAATAAAAACATTAAATAAAACCATTACATAGTCCTAATTTATTTATTACATTACATTATCCTAAACGTTACATAATTAAACCTAAAAGATTTCATAATTAAACTACTAAACATTACATAATTAAACCTAAACTACCCACTACGGGGAGTAATTGTCCCAATCCTCGAGTGTGTAGTACTCGGGGGACACGGAACGTGAGCTATCGCGACCATCGGATCTCGCATCTGAGGGGATCCAGCAATACTCACGAGGAGGGGAAGGTTGGCTCCAAAGGCGTTCCTCCTTCTCAATTTCCCTGAGGGCTTCCAAGTCCTCCTCAGTTAGCTCCCCTCGTTGACGGGGGGTGGGGGTAGTCTGGTGGTGGGGGTAGTCTGGTGTTAGGGGTGGGGGTAGTCTGGTGGTAGGGGGTGGGGATAGCAGCAGCAGTCCGGGGGGTGGGTGTCGACAACATTAGTCGGTCCATTTCTCTAACAGCCATGGCATAATCCATGGCCCAGACCAATTCCTCATCCGTGAAGTCATCATCGGCTTCAGGAGGAGGAGGAAAGGTTGGTTGTGCAGCAGCAAGAAGAGGAGTGAAGGTTGGTGGTGCAGCAGCAAGAGGAGGAGGAGGATAGAACCAATGTTGTGGAGGAGGAGGAGGTTGTGCAACAGGAGGAGGAGAATGGTAGTCTCCGGGGCCGGCCCCGTCCCCGGACCCGGCGAGAGTACTGCCGGAGATTAGACGGTCCGGCAGCTCCTGGTGCAAAACCGCCCATATTATTCATTGCTTTGAGGAGGAGGAAGAGGTGTGACTGAGAATTGGGTTAGGTGTTGTATTTATAGGGTTAGAAATATGACCGTTTGGGGGGAAAAGTTTGAAATTCAAACTTTGAAATTTAAACGTTTGGGTGGGGGGGGGGGGGGAGGGGGAAGTTTGAAATTCAAACGGTTTGGAACAGTAACCGTTTGAATTTCAAATTTTGAATATAATTTTTTTATTATTTTTTTAATAAATATTATTTTTTAATATTAATTATTTTTTTATTATTATTTTATTAATTTAATAAATTTTCGGTTTAAATTATTATTATTATTATTATTATTATGTTTATTAATATATTAAAGTTTTCTATAAAAAAAAAAGAAAAAAAATGCCACATGTCACTTCCCCCCCCCCCCCCCTTCCACTCCCCACAATCCCCCCCCCCACATGGACCCTGCAAGTGCCACATGGCGCTTCACCCCCCTCCACTCCCTATAGTCTAAATAATCATATCAAATATCGCATCAAAATAATTATCTTTTAAAATTATTTCTATATATATGTTCAAATCCATCTTAGAATTTATCAATAAAACATATTTTAAACTTCATCTACCAAAATGGTAAACAGATCATACTATCATTTTGCTGATACATCAGATGTTAAGTCAATATTCGGTCTTTGGTCAGTAAAAGAAAAGAAAAAAGACGAAGATGTTAGAAATGAAGTGGAGAAGATAGAAGAAATACTTAAGCAACAATCATGGACAAACATTGGGGTGCTAGATATGGTCTTGCATGAACCTCCAACTGCTTTGAGAGACAAGATAGAAGACTACATGACTCAACAACTACAAATGGACAATAACATTAACGAAGCATTGATGGAGTTAAAAAATAATCTTTCAAGAGAGATTTTGAAAAAGAAACACAGAGTTTTAGAGATTTTAATTAAGTAGTTTATATAGTAGATATGCTTTTTATTATGTATTTTTAATTAAATGTTAACAACTGTTTAGTAAAAACAACATCAAGAAGCAAATCGTATGCTGCAAATAAAACTTGCTTATTACAATCTGTTTGTTTCTTTAAAACAATTACTTTATCGTCTGTTTAGTAAAACCAAAATTACTAGTTCAATACTATGCTGTAAAGAAAATCTGTTTGCTACATCTGTTTCTTTCTTTAAAACAATTACTACTGAAAATATAAAAAAACGTTAACAGTACAACTGTTATACTCTGGTTAAAATCGCATTAAGGAGTGAATCTACTGTTAAAACAAAAACTGTATTTCGTAACTTTTGTTTCTTTCAAAATACCAGGTAATATAACCGATCAGATGTTTAATAATTCAAGGTATTACAATCACGGAAACATAAATCTACACAAATTAAAACAAAAAAGAGGATGAGGAAATTAAAAAGTAAACCTAAAGTTGAAAGAAACACTGTATTTGCTAACGTCTCATATTACCAATATTTGCAGAGAGTGAGAATGGAGTAATGAATATTGGGAATTCATCATCATTTTTTATACGCTGAAATATAATAAGTATTCATAGAGTTGGTTTTCAAATTTATTAGTTGAATTTGAAGTAAATGTAAAGTTGGAAGTTATACATTGAATTTTAATTTATTTTTTATAAAATGAAAGACAATTGCAACACAACAAAAATAATAAAATAATAATAAAGTAACTTCAAAATGGTAATCATTATTTTTGGTACTATATATAACATCTGTTAATACGTGTTACTTTCCCACTGAAACAACTCTTAAAATTCTATTTTATTTTTATTTAACAATCAAATTACCTACCAAAAACAAATACTACTTAATAATATTTGTACAAAGATGAAGATCTCACTTTTTACATTAAATAATTAGTGTTTAACTTCTGCTTTAGTAATATCTGTTCATTTCACAAGAGCAGTTAATAGTAGATTTATAAAAAAACAAACAGTAGAGTTGTTCATCATCTTTTAAAAAAAACAAATTAACTACGATTACACGATTTAAACTTTTTATTCAACCAAAATTTTATAACACTGTCTATTCAAATCTTTTAGAAGTCATCAACAAATTTGTGAAACAGCAGTTACACGATTTAAGCCTATTATTACAAATACCATAATTTGAGTTATACATTGAATTTAACAGAAATAAATACAAAATGGAAGAGTTATAAAAAAACAAATAGATATATCTATAAAAAGAGTACTTCACTCACAACAGAATTACAATATGCGACTTTACAAAGTACATAAAAATACAAGAATACATAAAAAACCTACCAACAACTAAACCCTAAACAATGATCTTCCTTGCCAGCATGATCCAAAAAAACCATCCAATGAAAAGCAGTACATGACAGCAGGTCGTATATAAATATCACCAGGATGCAAAAACCCCTAACATTGAAAATAGGAAGGGGATGTGTATTATTTATATATATAATAATAAATTGATTTTTCCTTTGATTGTAGGAATCAGCAGAAAACATCAAATATAAGTGATTAACCAACTAACAGTTGGTTATCTATTTTACTTTGATTGTAAGAACCTTTCGAAAAATTTGTAAAAACAAATTGTAAAGTAGTATCATAATGCATATTGAATGGAGAGATGTAAAGTAAGAATGGGGAAATGAATATTGGAACTTCATTCCCTTTTATAGGTAGAAATATAATAACTATTCATAAAGTTGGTTTTCAATTTTATTAGTTGGATTTGAAGTATATGTAAAGTTGGAAGTTACTTTTGAAAACTTTAATGTATCTTTTATAAAATGAAAGACAATTGCAACACAACAATAATAATAAAATAACTTCAAAATGGTAATCATTATTTTTGGGACTATATATATCTGTTGATACGTGTTACTTTCCCACTGAAACAACTCTTGAAATTTTATTTTATTTTTATTTAACAATCAAATTACCTAACAAAAACAAATAATATCTAATAATATTTGTACAAAGATGAACATGTAATGTTTTACATTAAATAATAAGTGTTTAACTTCTGTTTTAGTAATTCTATTTTATTTTTATTTAATAATCAAATTACCTAACAAAAACAAATATTATTTAATAATATTTGTACAAAGATGAACATGTCATGTTTTACATTAAATAATAAGTGTTTAACTTCTGTTTTAGTAATTTTTTTTATTTTTATTTAACAATCAAATTACCTAACAAAAACAAATACTATTTAATAATATTTGTACAAAGATGAACTTGTCATGTTTTACATTAAATAATAAGTGTTTAACTTCTGTTTTAGTAATTCTATTTTATTTTTTATTTAACAATCAAATTGCGTAACAAAAACAAATACTATTTAATAATACTTGTACAAAGATGAACATGTCATGTTTTACATTAAATAATAAGTGTTTAACTTCTGTTTTAGTAATATTTGTTCCTTTCACAACAACAGTTAATAGTAGTAATCAGATGTTTTATATTGAATACAATGAAAACTAAACATACACTTCAAATATCTAAATTAAAAAATTATGTAACAATATTTGAAACAACATGTGAAATGACTGAAGAGTATATCTTTTTTTAAAACAATTAGTCATCAAATTAAACTTCAAATATGTTGAAACAGTTAAACTCATCGTTTTAAACACCTTTTATACAAACAATTGTTGATTCAAACAGATGATTCAAAAAACACTGTCCACAAAATACATGTTCAATTAAACCATTTTTACGAACAATATTATCAAATTCACGATTACCAAATTGTTGCTAGAAATTTATATCAAAATTCATGAACCTTTCTGATAATAACATTCAGGAAATACAAAATAAAGATACATCAACTTAAACCATTTAACATTTGATTTACAATTAAACCCCACCAAAATAAAAGCATTGTATCAACATCAAAATATTTCCACTCCCTACCATGGCATTAATTTTTAGTTATAACCAAAATTCCTACTGATTGATCAAACTTGAAATTACAGTAGTCACCCATATTCAATCCTTTGGAGTTTATAAAACATACCCATCTCCTAATTGCAAACCTCTAAAGTTAAAATATAAGAGTGTTACTTATATTATTAAAATTAATTGCAAAATTAATTAATAAAATTTAAGTAATACCTTTGGTTACCCCTATCTTTTTCCACATATAGTTTACACTCGTTAACTTCACCACCATTCACTTGAACAAATATCTTATGCGGCAAAGTACGCTTAGCTAAGTTAACTGTTGGAACAGGAAGCCGCTGAAAAGTTTATGTATTTATAACATTATTAGTTAATTAACTTCAGTATAATAATGAAAAATATATAGCACAAAAACTTATATATAACTTACATAACGTTTTTTAATAACAGCATTATGCTCATAAACTTTAACAGTCATATTTTGATTTAAATCATCTACCTGTACAACCATTTTAAATAAATGGATTAGTACATAACATTAGATATGATAGAATATTAAATGCATATAAATACTTATGATATAAACAAAACATATAAACGATTTTTTAACCTGCATCTCAACCTGATCATGATCAGACATTTCAATATCTTGACCTGAGTGTTCAGATTGGTGAGTTTGCTGAAAAAGATAACTACCATTGCTTAGAAAGACCTTAATTTCAAATGTGAAGAGATCTCTCATCTCCAGAAAGACAAAGTCGAAAACATCCAACTGAAGATCTTTAACTATATTCAACCATCCATCATACAAATAACAGTGTTTCTCAAAGATAATTATCTTCAATCTCCAAGAATGATTACCAAATTTAATAGTTACTAAATGTTCAACAACTTTAGCATCACGATAGACACAAGAAAAACTATCAGGTACTCTCTGTCAGTAAAACAAATAAAAAATTCTGTTATTTTGTTATTTTCAATGATAAATATGCGTATAATAATAGTAGAAAAATACGTACTAAAAAGTCACTTGAAGGGTCATATACAAATTGAATGAAAGAAGCCCCACAAATCAAGTTTCGGAAACACGACATTAATAAAGTATCTTTAGAAACATACTCAAATAATAATATATCATGCACTTCAAGTCCCATATCCTTAACAACAGTTTGCCATCCTTTACTGAACTCGGCTTCATTTAAAAAATGCCTCGTTAAAACAACTTCCCATTTCCTTGTATCTGCTGTAGTAGTTACAATTACATGATTATCCGTAGATTTATAAGGATGAGAGTTATCAACAAAATTTACTGATAAATTCTACAAACACAAAACATTTAAAAATATGTAAGCACTAAAAAATATCTTATTACAACTACTACAACTAATATAACTTTCAATAACATAATAAATACCAGATTTTCAGCTTCAAGTTCAACAACACATCCAATGAATGAGTTCATTTTAACTGTTAACATATTAAAATCAATCTAAAACAAATTACTAACAGAAAGACAATATCTTAATGAATCATAAAAATATAATCACAATAAAAAATACGCCTGATTTCCATGTTAGTTAAATATTTGTAAATATTCACGTAAGATATCTTGATTTAGAAATGATTTTACCTGATTTAATATTTGTGAAATTAACTTTAGAACTTGTAAATAATGGATATCTACATTACAGATTCACTTGGAACTCTTTTAATTTGTTCAGAACTTTGATACAAAACTTTAACTCTGATATTAGATAGCTTATATATTGGGTGGGGACACCGAAGTATTTTACACTATAGTTACTTGCATTTCACATATTCTATTAGAAAAATGTACTTAAAAACACAATATTAAATTAATTTTGACTTAAAAGACTTTCATTATTAACTTATAACTTAAATGAAATATTTATTTGATATATTTTTACTAATTTAAATTACAAGTATAAATTCATTTAAGTAGTGTTAAATCAATAAAGGTTAAGAAGAATTTCTTAATCTTATCTATTATGTATTTTTATAATCACGTTTCGAGTCAACAGAAATTATAAACAATTGATAAAATCCTATATACTATTGCCATATCCTCAAATTATTCTACCGTTGATTAAATATCTGTTAACGTTTATCATCTGTTCACTCAAACCGAATATTAATTAACTTTTTTTACAACAGATGTTTTCATTGTAAAATATGTTTACTTTCTATACACTTATAACCATTTTTTTAAATAAAATAGCACAATATTTAAGTACTTTTGAAGAATAGAAAACCACAATGCATTTTTTAATCCTATCTTTTATATCTTTTCTAACCATCTGTTCGACAAAACAGATTTTACAAACACCTGATAAAATAATAAGGACTGGTATGTATGTCAAATCATACCACAGTAGTTTAAATATCTGCTGACGTTTATAATCATTTTTGACGTAAATATGATTTTTTTTAAAATAAAACCTCGTTATGAAGGATGTATCAAATATTTTGAATTAATTTGTGTTGAATGTACCTATTATACAAATAACGTAAACAAAACACTAATATTTTATTTAAATATTATTATCATATTACATCAAGATCTAATACATTACCATAAAAAAATAAAATAAACATAACATTCAAAATGAATTTAAAAACTTCAACTTCAACTCGATAGACAACTTAAGTGACTTTACTATATCAGAAATATTTTCCAACTGTTCCAGATCACTTTCCATGGAATCGATGTAAAAGCCAACACCAATGTCACGAATAGTTGATGAGGGCAAACACTTCAATTTCCTCACAACCTTGGCTTTTTTTTATCAAAATTGTTTGAAATACGCGTGAAAGTCTGCCTCAACACATCTTTATACAGTGTATCTTTATCATATTGGATCAAAACTTGTCTTATAAAATCGATCTTCAAATCCACTGGAAGTACTGCTCGTAAAGATGATGATGCCATAACTTTAAAAAGTTAATAAAAAGCAATCTATATAAAATATGACTATATAGAAGAAAGTTTCAGTAAAATATCTACATATTTATAAGCCCATAGTTGAAACCAAAGTTACCAATTTCGTAATAATTAACGAAATTTAATGCTATAAATGCGGTAGATGGAAAACCATATTTCCAAGTGCCAACTGTAAAATTTATAGACTTCCAATTTAAACGTCACTGGGTAAAGCGTAAAACACGTGTACCATACCGTGTTTAAAGTTTTTTTCTATTCACACCACCATATATATATATACACACACAAAACACTCGATTAAAATGCACATCTAACCTTCCAATAATCAAATACTTACATTACATAACATAAAGACATGTCATCTTCTCAAAATTACCAAACCACTACACAACAAACAACCCATGAAATTCTTTTTAAGTCTTTCAAAAAAGAATCTTTTGAAGAAGAAACAATAAGAAACTCATGTGGAATGCTTACATCTCTACTTGTTACGGATGTAAGGAAAAACGGCAAAACCATGATTGATATGGTTGAAATTCCGGAATCAAATGAACGAAACATAGCTCTACAATATCTAGCGGATCAAATAGAACTAAACGACGGCATTTCCAAGAAGATGAAAGGCTTTACTGATAATATTATTTCCATCAGCAAGGAAAGGAAGAGGCGTCGTGAAGAAATAATCAAGAATCATCAATAGTAACTGTAATTTGTCACAAGAATGTAATTTTGGATTAAAAATCCTTAAAAAATGTAAATCTTATTTATCTATATATACATATGTTATGCTATTTATATTATATTGAATTTTAAACAAAGTTAGAGCAAATCAAACAGAAATTAAATAGATGATGAAAACATTTATTTCAGAAAACACAATTTATAAACAAACAGAAATTTATAAGTTTTACATTCCTCATACTTATATTACTTTATTATTATTTTTTAATTAATACAAATATGTATATATTAATTTTAGATAAATAAACATAAGTAAAAAAATATCGAACCACTTCAAAAATTCGAGTTTCAAGGTAATGATTATTATTGGCAGTCAATAGCCCTAAAACGCTAGAATGATTACTATACAGTTCAAGAATCTAGATGGAAACTTGCAAAATACGGGTGTAATTAATGCTACTTCAAAAACTATTGTGCCTTCATTGTATATAGTCTGTTTTACAACATCTGTTTATTGATAAACAGCTGTTATCAAACAACTGTCAATGTATACTACTTTACTATTTAAGACTAAAATAAATATACAACTCAAATTGATAAATTTTAATTAAATATCAAAACTAAAGTTCAAAATTTAATCCTTAAATTTCAATTTTGATAATATATTAGATGAAATAAGTATATCTTTAAAAATATAAGTAGAACTTGTTGAATGTAATTAATCTTTTAATTAAGTAAATCCATTATTTGAATATAAATCAACAGATGTTTATTTCATTTGCAGTGAATTAAAATTTTAAAAAACATGTTTCAGTCTTTATCCAAGTTTAAGATTTTAACCTGACTTTTAAGTCCTTATATTAAGCTTTATTATTTTTATAATTAATGTAACACCCCGCCCGTTTTTGGGCTGACGTGTCACTATAACGGTAAACAGAATTCAATACATCAATCCATTTATCATAAAAACTTTACAATTTCTCAATAAAATTAAAGTACAGTACAAAACATTGAAATTTTTGTTTTTTTATAAAAATCCCTGTGAGTCTTTTGTTCCCCTGAGCCCGCTTCCATGTCTTCTAAGATTTTTCCTGAACCTAACGTACATAAAACACATATGCACGCCTGAGTAAAATTTACTCAGTGGGACAACAACAATACAATTCCTAACAATATCTATATATACTTATATAAACAATCAGTGGCACATTTAGTGGTTCATATTCAGTGGTTCACTTTCAGTAGCACATTCAGTAGCACGTACAGTAGTTCACATAACACATTCAGTAGCACATTCAGTGGTCACCTCTCGGTGATATCAATAGATTCAGTGGTCACCTTGCGGTGATATCAGTAGTTTCAGTGGTCACCTTTCGGTGCAGTAGTTCAATGATCACTTTTCTATAACATCCCATGTAAACCGGTTTAGGATGCTACCGTTTTGCCCCCGATGGGTTGCCCATCCAGAAGCTCACGACTCACCCGACGAGTTGCTCGCCCAGGTGAAACGCATCCTAACATGAAAGGGTATCAACCCCTTTATAAGGAAGGCTTCGTTTCCCCCTCGACCGGTGTATATGAAGGACTTACAGGTTCAGTGGTCACCTTTTAGTGATATCAGTGGTTCAGTGGTACAGTCAATATTCATATACAAACAATACTATGTAATATATCAATCAATATCGAATTTGAATTCTCGACTACGAAGTAGTAAAGAACCCAAACCCGTCATGCAATGTTGTTTAGAGTCCATACCTTAATCGCGTAGAATGAAAGTTGAGTTACTCTAACCTCTTCTATTTTCTGCTTCAATTATATAAAAAGAAATCTTCTAAGTTTGTAGGTCGGTAACGAATCAAAAAATATTGAGAGGTCATGCTCCGATATTTATCTAGGAGGTTGGTTCCTAATTTTAATTGTATAATTACAATGCATTAAACTATTTAGCGAAATCCTTGCAACCGGTTTATTGTCGTCTTTGACTAGGATTTAAATATATCCATTAATTTAATCTGCGTTAAAGTTCATAACTCTAAACATTGAAATCATTTACGTTTTTCTTTTTAACATTGATGTAAATTTCTATTTTAATACAATCTAGCTTTAATATAATATAGAACATAAAAAAATGACATATCTAACTTCATAACATTCTGCTTAATTATTATTATTTTTTTTTTCAAAATCAACAAATGCTAAAAAGTGGTTGAACAAAATTTTCTATTAATATTTTATAAAACTTTCGAAAATTCCGGGTGTTACAATTAAATAAGTTAATAAAATTAAAGCTGTTAATAAAAGTTTTAGACCAACTACAACAGATCATAATAATAATTATTATTTACCATACAACACTATTAATAATCAACTGATCTTTTAGTCATATTTTGGCTTAATATTTTGTCATATCTTTTTGTAACAACTTTTAGGAAATTATTTAAGTCTCTTTTGGGGAAAATCTTCATTGTTCAAACATACATTCGTCATTCCAATTGCATAATTTGAAATAAAATATGAGGATAAAGCTACATACAAGATACAAATTACAACCAAAAACACTACTAACGAAAAATGCTTATAAAATACAAAATAGAAGTACTGTAATACCAACTAACATATCTAATCTATAATAAAAAAAAAAAGAAGGCGCGCTCCAAAAAAAAAAAGAAACAAATACAATAATAAGCCTCTAAACACCGCAAATTTTAGAGACATATTATTTATATAGAGAACCATCTCAAATTGGTCGGGCTCTCGTATATTATAATAGAACATATAATATTTTCCTTTGATTGAAAGAATCTTCAAGCAACAACCATTCCAACCTCATTAGCAACGGATTATTGGTAATACATTTTTCTTTCAGACGGAAATTTTTTGAGAATTCTTGAGCTACGAAATTTACATGAAATAACATTATATACTAAAGGTATAGATGGTTGATTTGCTTTTCAATGGTTCAAGTATTACAAAAGTTGCAAACTGAAATAAAGAGTTACTGGCCTTTTATAGACTGAAAAAATAGTTATATACCTACTCTAATAAGAGTGTTTTTAATTCGCCCCTCTTATACAAATATAAATAAATTGAAAAAAAATTACAATTACTAACACAAACGATAAAAAAATAACGATAAAATAATAAAATAACTTTCAATATCATAATAATTAATAGTATATCCATGTAATAATAATTTTTATTGCCGACTTAAATTTTACAAACTTTTTTAACAAATGACGTCAAATTTACTCAATGTAAACATGGTTGTCATAACAAACCGATTTAGGCTTTGTTTGCAAACAAACATTTTTTAATTATGTTCTAAATAGATAATATTTTCATGACAAACTTTTTTAAGAAATGACATGAAATATTTACATGTAACTCACTTAAGTTATCTATTATTATAACCATCTCATTCATTATGTTTATCAACAACTATTGAATTGTTAACATATATATTAAAATTCAACATAACTTAATAATGCCTGATGAACAAATGAGAGGTTTGTAAAATGCAATTTACAATTTCCATAACACATATTTTATAGCAATAAAAATTTATAAAAAAATGATCATTGTTAGAACTTGTAATAAAATATTTGATTACTTGAGAATAGATGTTGACAAACAACTGTGATCAATTACAATTATCAAATGAAGAATAATATAACAAAATTTTTAAAACAAACTCTGTAATGAATATCTAAAGAAATAATTATAAATTTAAATTAAAGCAGTCTTTTCAAATTCATAATTAGAAACAGTCCCTAGAGACTTAAAAGTCTTTACCGCCCAATGCACAGATGAACAATTAGATGCAACCTAACAGAAAATACACCAGTAAATAATGCTAAATGTACTTATTTTTACTACTCTTAAACAACAAAAAAATGTTACAATAAAAATTCTTAAAGAATTAAGACATATTTATAAAAATAAAAACTCATTAAAAAAATCAGTATTGTTAAAATGTGTAATAACAATTTTTATTAACAACGTATTATGGTTTAAATTATTAGTATGAATATTACCATTACTATTAATTATATGATGAATTGGTAATATACTTTTATATTGATACTTATTCTAACTTCAAAGCTATACAAAACTTGACAACTTGCAAACCAATGTTTTAAAACAACTGACAACCTATACAATTTTCAACGGAAGGATGATGTAACCAGATTTTTAAAATAGAGTTTGTAAAACCTAACTTGTAATTCATATCTAACGAAATCATTGTTAAATAGTGGACACAGCCCTAAAAGTCTTTCATGGCCACTGTGGAAATGAAAGATCTAGATGAAAATAAAACATAAATTAACACATTATTCTTTTTATGTTAATTAAACAATTAAAAATATTGTTGTTACAAATTGTTCAAAATTGTTAAAAAAATCATTGTTAAAAATACAATATACAATTTACATACGACATATTTTATACGTAAATTTAAACAGTATTTTTCTATATTAATTAAACAATTAAAAATATTGTTCTTACAAATGATTTGAAGTCTTTTATTTTTGCTATAACTTTTAAAAAAGGGAAATATATTTTATAGAAATAAAAATTCTTCAAAAATATCAAATATTTATAAAATATGTAATTCTAGTTTAATTTGACGAATAATTATGTTCTAAATAGATAATAATTTAATGACAAACTTTTTAAAGAAATGACATGAAATATTTACATGTAACTCACTTAAGTTATCTGTTATTATAACCATCTCATTCATTATGTTTATCAAAAACTATTGAATTGCTAACATATATATTAAAATTCAACATAACTTAATAATGCCTGATGAACAATGAGAGGTTTGTAAAATACAATTTACAATTTCCATAACACATACTACCTCTGTCCCATTAGAAGTGTCTTGGTTTGAAAAACACAAAGTTTTAGGCATATTAAATGATTGATTTTTTTTGCTTGCCATATGACAATAATACCCTTGTCATATGTGGGTCCATCATATTCTTTGTTTATTTTAGTTGTGTGTTTAAGGGTAAATTTGGAAATTGGCTAATAATTTTTTAAAGTGGACACATGAAATGGGACAAATAAAAAAAAGAATATGGACACTTCTAATGGGACGGAGGGAGTATTTTATAGCAATAAAAATTTATAAAAAAGTGATCATTGTTAAAACTTGTAATAAAATATTTGATTACTTGAGAACAGATGTTGACAAACAACTCTGATCATTTACAAATATCAACTGAAGAATAATATAACCAAATTTAAAAAAAAACTTTGTAAGGAATATCTAACGAAATAATTATAAATTTAAATTAAAGCAGTCTTTTCAAATTCATAATAAGAAACAGTCCCTAGAGCACTAAAAGTCTTTACCGCCCAATGCACAGATGATCGATTAGATGCAACCTGACAGAAAATACACGAGTAATTAATGCTAAATGTACTAATTTTTACTACTCTTAAACAACAAAAAAACGTTATAATAAAAATTTTTAAAAAATTAAGACATATTTATAAAAATAAAAACTCTTTAAAAAACATCAGTATTGTTAAAATGTGTAATAACAATTTTTATTAACAACGTATTATGTTTTAAATTATTAGTATGAATATTACCGTTACTATTAATTATATGATGAATTAGTAATATACTTTTATATTGATACTTATTCTAACTTTAAAGCTATACAAACTTTGGAAACTTGCAAACTAATGTTTTCAAACAACTGACATCCAATACAATTTTCAACTGAAAGATGATGTAAACAGATTTTTAAAACAGAGTTTGTAAAACCTAACTTGTAATTAATATCTAACGAAATCATTGTTAAACGACACACCCCTAAAAGTCTTTGATGGACACTGTGGAAATGAAAGTTATAGATGAAAACATAACATAAATTAACACATTATTCTTTTTATATTAATTAAACAATTAAAAGTATTGTTCTTACAAATTGTTCAAAATTGTTAAAAAAAAGAATCATTGTTAAAAATACAATATACAATTTACATACGACATATTTTATACGTAAATTTAAACATTATTCTTTTTATATTAATTAAACAATTAAAAATATTGTTCATACAAATGATTTGATGTCTTTTATTGTTCCTATAACTTTAAAAAAAAAGAAATGTCTTTTATAGAAATAAAGATTCTTCAAAAATATCAATATTTATAAAATATGTAATTTTAGTTTCTATTGACGAATAATTATGGTTTAAATAGATAATATTTTCATGACAAACTTTTTTAAGAAATGACATGAAATATTTTTTTTTCTGAACGGCTAATTTCTTACACTCATCTTTTTTGTACACATATGAAATATTTACATGTAACTCACTTAAGTCATCGGTTATTATAACCATCTTATTCATTATGTTTATCAACAACTATTGAATTGTTAACATATATTAAAATTCAACATAAGTTAATAATGCCTGATGAACATATGAGAGGTTTGTAAAATACAATTTACAATTTCCATAACACATATTTTATAGCAATAAAAATTTATGAAAAAATGATCTTCGATAAAAATTGTAATAAAATATTTCATGACTTGTGAACAGATGTTGACAAACAACTGTGATTAATTACAATTATCAACTGAAGAATAATATAACCACATTTTTAAAACAAACTTTGTAATGAATATCTAAGGAAATAATTATTAATTTAAATTAAAGCAGTATTTTCAATTTCATAATTAGAAACAGTACCTAGAACCCTAAAAGTCTTTACCGCCTAATGCACAGATGAACGATTAGATGCAACCTGACAGAAAATACAGCAACAATTAATGCTAAATGTACTTATTTTTACTATTCTTTAACAACAAAAAAAGTTTACCATAAAAACTCTTAAAAAAGGAAGACATATTTTAAATATATAAAAATTATACAAAAATATTAGCATCTATAAAATATGTAATTATAGTTTTTATTGACGAAATATTATGTTTTAAATAAAAAATATTTGCATGACAAAGTTTTTTAACAAATAACATGAAATGCCCCGACTGTAAGTAATATTTTAAAGAAACTAAAGTATTACATTGTGAATAAAAATTTCTTATTCGAATTTTTAAACTTATTCTAATTTCATGCTATACAATATTTAATGACTTGTAATGAATATCTAACAAAATAACTATAAATTTAAACCAGTCTTTTCAAATTCATAATTACAAACACTCGTCACAGCCCTAAAATTCTTTTATTGCCACGGTAAAATTAAACTAAAACTGTTGTTCTAACAAATGATTTGAAGTCTTTTATTGTTCCTATAATAAGCCCTAAAATTCTTTTATTGCCACGGTAAAATGAAACAACTAAAACTATTGTTCTAACAAATGATTTGAAGTCTTTTATTGTTCCTATAATTTTAAAAATTTAACATACATTTTATTTTGTAAGAATAAAAGTTCTACAAACACATGTAATTATTATAGTTTTAGAACCCTAAAAGTCTTTACCGCCCAATGCACAGATGAACGATTAGATGCAACCTGACAGAAAATACAGCATCAATTAATGCTAAATGTACTTATTTTTACTATTCTTTAACAACAAAAAAAGTTTACCATAAAAACTCTTAAAAAGGAAGACATATTTTAAATATATAAAAATTCTACAAAAATATTAGCGTCTATAAAATATGTAATTATAGTTTTTATTGACGAAATATTATGTTTTAAATAAAAAATATTTGCATGACAAACTTTTTTAACAAATAACATGAAATGTCCCAGCTGTAAGTAATATTTTAAAGAAACTAAAGTATTACATTGTGAATAAAAATTTCTTATTCGAATTTTGAAACTTATTCTAATTTCATGCTATACAATATTTAATGACTTGTAATGAATATCTAACGAAATAACTATAAATTTAAACCAGTCTTTTCAAATTAATAATTACAAACACTCGTCACAACCCTAAAATTCTTTTATTGCCACGGTAAAATTAAACAACTAAAACTATTGTTCTAACAAATGATTTGAAGTCTTTTATTGTTCCTATAATAAGCCCTAAAATTCTTTTATTGCCACGGTAAAATTAAACAACTAAAACTATTGTTCTAACAAATGATTTGAAGTCTTTTATTGTTCCTATAATTTTAAAAATTTAACATACATTTTATTTTATAAGAATAAAAATTCTACAAACACATGTAATTATAGTTTTTATTATTGATGACTTATTATATTTTAAATTAAAAATATTTCCATCACAAACATTTTAAAAAAAATGAAGTCAAATTTAATAATTGTAACAAATATTTTAAGGAATAACTATCACAAAATTTAATATTCAAGTATTATAAAATACTCGAGACACTATTGTTTTAACAGATATTGCATAATAGAAGTTATAACAGATGAAATTAAAATAACATTGCATCCACTGACAAAACAGGTGTTAAACAACAGCTGTTAACAAAAAATATATTCATTTAACGAAAAAACTAAACAAACATCTTAATACGTTAATAATAAATTCTAAGTTTTGAGACTAGCAGTCTTCTTTTTCATTCTTTTGCTTGTACAACTTTGATGAGCAACATTTGCATTAACAAAATCTTCAACATTTCTTTTCTCATTAGAACTTGTGGGAGTATCCACAACGGCATCAACACATACAATATCCTTCAAACAAATAACGAAAAAACTAATAAAATATTACATGATAATACAATTTATAGAAAAAAGTTAGACATAAATACAGCAAGCTATAAATACCTTAGGACTAGCTTCAAACCCAACTTGCGATGATTCTGAAAGGTTAACACATTTATTTTCACAAACTTCCTGAGTGACCTAAAAAGTGGTAATATACAAATAAACATAACACATTTGAAACTTATGAGAATATAAATCTTTATTAAAGAATAATTAGAATAAATACCTGGACAGAAGTATCGTGTACATTCTCACGTCCGTCGACCAACTCTTCAATTATAACAGCATCATCACAAATCTTGACGACAGTATACACATGGTACTCATTTGTAAGATTGTATTCCGAAACATCAATTTTGAAGGCAAGTTTCTTTACAAGGATTCAGGACAACTCATGCGGCAAACTTTTTGTGTCACCTTCCTTCAACTGCCTTTCCCTAATATCACATGCAGCAGCTCCAATGATCTTCATAACATCTTTATCGAACATGACAAACGACACACTACCGGATTCATCTTGAACCCTTATCTGCAACTTGAACCTAAAACAAAAAAAAAACATAATTTATCTTAAAAAACTGCATGAAATGAAATAAAAATTCTAAAACAAAAAATTGTATACATTTAATGGTTTACATACTTTGTGGTAACGGAAGTACATTCACATTGGCATTTTCGACAAACCAACGCAGTAGCAGGCAATTTGAGAATCGCTTCAGAAACTTGTTCAGCATTTTGCAAATACTCTGACTTGATTAAAACTTTCTTGTTACACTTCCGGCAAGCAGCATAAAACCAACCATAGCTTTCTTCAATACTTTTTATGGTCGCAACCACAACATAAGACATCGGCTGCAAACACAGTATATATGTATGCAAAATTAGTAGTTTTAAAGAATACAAACCTATAATACACTAAAGACATATAAAAGTTATGAATAAAATATCGAAACCTCTTGAATATCAATTAGCTCATCAACACGCTTCTTCTGTGTTCCAACTATGAATTCCTGACGGGTTGGATAAACAGTCTGGGACGAAAGAACAATTTGAGAAGTACAACCAGACTCTTGTTCTTGTTTCAACATCAAGCTACATAAACGCAAAAACAATTAAATCTCTTAGCTGAAAGAAACATAAATGTAAACCTTCGTATACAAATATAAATAAATAGCACCCCGTCTTTAGGTCAGACACCTCATCTATAAGTTGATTTAGAAAGAGGCGAGATCCATACTTATCGGTTTGAACTGTAATTCTTTCTGAAAATTTGACAACAAACATATCTTTACTTACTGTATATTAATATGTTTTTAAAAGCAGTACACTGAAACACAAGTTACCGTTCCAGTCTCTAACCCTTCCATGCTGGATAACAGGCAGTAAATGCTCCCCAGTGATCTTTGAAATGAATTCCTTAAACTGTATTGCATAAGAGTTCCACAATGTACATCTTAAGGTCGTACCTCTGCAACAGAACAACAGAAACATAGATGTAAAACATTAATGATGCTGCAATTTATTACATTAATAAATATGTTCCACATGATATTCAAAACAGTCAGTCATAGAATAAGTTGTTCATAACATTTATTACAATGATTGTTTACAAAACTGTATAACAATTTTAAGGAACCCTTACTCTAAGTCCTGAATATCAAGATTCATTCGTTTGGTTTCGTTAAGACCTCGTCCAAAGACATCCAAGTCGCTACACCAGATGACGCTTCCAGCAACATCTGTAAAAAGAAAACAGACAACTTAACCAAAACTCTATTAAATATAAACCAACAGTGTTCAACCAAACTGAATGTAAAAAAATTGTAGTAAGGTAAACAATAAATACAAACCAACGCTCAACAGACTCTTAGCTTCTCCGTTAAGTATTTGGTTAAAAGGTAAGAAGTTGAAACCATACTCCACACCTTCCCAACCCTTAACCTGTTTCACAGTGGTACAACGATAAAAAATTATTTTGAACTGATGAGCTACAACTCTGTAGATGTCCTTGTTTTCACCTACACCAAACTTAGACAACACAACCACACCGTCTTCTTCAATTTGACTGTCAAAAACCTGCATAAAAGGTGCCTTGGCAGAACCTTGAATCTTATCACCCTGCATATATCGTTTAACAGAACGTAAAAAGCATACAGAAAAGAACACCTTTTCATGAATAAACAAAGCAATAAAATTTACCTGCTCGTCAATGAATATGACCTCCAACTTATACGCTGTCTTCCACTTCCTTATGACTTGAGCCTTCATGTACCACATGTCTTTGGCTGGATTCAGATCACGAATGAAACTGACGTGCTTTTCTTCACCGTCCATTGACGCCGACAAGATTTGAAAGATATGTTTTAAGAGGGAAATTTGAAAATCTTTGTTTAGGTTTAAAAAATTGAAAGTTGATATTAGAAATGGCTAAGTTGTTTGTGTGCTTATATATAAGGAGCCAATGAGGCACGTCTCCCTAGATTAATTTAAATTTCCCCCTTTAAAATTCAAACTTAGGGACTAAATGCTGCACAGTACGTGGCTAACATCTGCTGCTTGACGGCAGAGCCTTTGTTTCGTAACCGCTGTAAATGACAACAGCGGTGCTTCAACGTGGCCCACGTATTATTTATGAATATTTTAAGGGGGTTTATGACGTCAGGTTGTGCATCACGCAGGCATTGGTGGCCTGTCTAAGGTGTTGACACGTCAGCTTTCTGACGTCACTCGCGACTCTCCTATTATTGAAAGTATAGATACTAGGTGAAATCCCGTGTGATACACACGGGAGACCGAGTCCTAAACTTAAGGCCTGTTTAGTAAAAGACAACATTAAGAAAGCCAATCGTCTGCTGCCAAGAAGACCTGTTTAGTAGGGTCTGTTATTTCTTAAAAAAACATAAACAGACCAACTGTTATGGTCTGTTTAGTAAAACCCAAATTAATCGTCGAGCTATTGTTTTAAAGAAAAAGTGTATTTCCTAACGTCTGTTCTTTTCACGATACCAGTTAACAATACTGATCAAATGCTTAATAACTGCATCTCTTACAACAACACAAAAATATAAACCTACTTATGATTAATCCTCTTTTAAAAATACATATAAGATTTTTAATAACTGTAATTGTTTATCTTTATTTGGTAGCATCTGTTAAAAAGCAGTGGCTCAATTAAGCAGATTTTTTAAATGACCTCTTTGTAAAACAGTGTTGATTCAATCAGTTGTTAATTAAACGGTTTTTTTTCAAACACATGCTCCATTAAACAGTTGCTACTAACAATGATATCACATAGATTTTTAATCGTTGTTTGCTAAAAACCAATCCTCTATTGATTTTAGCAATAGACCATTCATATACTGAAATTTCTATTTTTCATTAAATAAGTATAAACCATTATATATAAGTGACATAATATATAAAATAAAAACTTCAATATAATTAGAACGATAATAATAAAAAAATACATTTAAATAACTAATTTGTAGTATTCAACAATTCCTTCAATTTCTTGTTTTTCTCTTTAAGAAAGTTTCGGTAAGAAATACATATTTTTTGTATCTCTTCACTGAACTTTTCATTTGTTCTTATATTTTCCAGTAGAAATGAAGAGGCCATCCATCTTTCACTTGAAACATCCGTAGCAATGACCTGATTAAATTTGAGGTTGGTCTTCCATATGTGATGTTCAAGCAAGCGCGTAGTACTTTCAATAACTTGAAGAATCTCCAAGTCTTCATCGTCTTTAAAACACTCCAAAATAATTTTCTGAATCTCTGACATTTTTGATCATTGGCTACTGCTGGAATCCATGTTAATAAGATTTTTATAAGATTGATAAACCTTTGCAGATGTAGAAGGTAATGTTTGAATAGTGTATTATAAAAAGAGATGAAAATCGAGTTTTATAGTAAAAACAATGCATTAAGCCATTAACTATAATGAATCTAATAATTACAATGAATTAAGTATAGTGAATCTATTAACTACAATTCGCTTTTATTAATCTTAATTACATACAGTATTAATTTGTTTATTTTCCCACTGAAACAACTGTTCAAATTCATTTTTTTAAAAAAATTCAAATTTCATGACAAACACTAATACGGTTTACCAATATGAACGTATTTATTCATTTCCCACTGAACATATCATGTTTTACGTTTTTTACATTATAAATAATAAAAAATTATTTCATTCTGTCTTATCTAAATTGAATATGAAAAGGTTGTTTGATTTTTTATTTATATAAGTAACTATACATAATAAATATAAGTATATTATTTTTGATAAAATAGACGTTGCGACTTTATTTCAAATATACGAATAAAAAAAAGATGTATTAATACATAATTTGAGTAACAATGGTTAACTAAAAATCGTTACTTAATAACCGTGCATCAATTGAACTTAAATATTTAACTTAACAAAAATAAATACAAAGTGGAAATAATTGTAAAAGAAAAAAAATACAAATATTGTTACTAATCTATTTTCCTTTGATGGTAAGAATCTTTCGAAAAATTTGTGGAAAAACATTACAAAGTGATATCATTATGCATATGCAATGGAGAGATGTAAAGTCAGAACAGTTAAAAGAATATTTAAAGATGAAAATGAATATTGGAAATTCCTACCCTTTTATGAGATGAACATACTAACTATTCGTAAAGTTGGTTTTCAACTTTATCAGTTAGATTTCATGTAAATATAAAAACATTACCTTCTCCTTCAAAATGTAGAAATATAAAAACATTTAAATTTCATCATCTTCAGCAGTTGACCTCCAATAGATATTGATTCTTACATAATGTAACGACCCGAAAATTAACGAGTCATTACGGATTGGTAATCATGACACAATTTATTAATTACCAATTTAATTAATTCTAGTTTTAACATAATCTCTTTTACATAAAAACACACCATTTTATTTATTACTGGACCGAAGCCCATTAAAAGTACAAACTGAACTGGGCCAAGCCCGTTACATACATGGGCCGTAAGCCCATTTAAACAACTTCACACACATTTTGAAACACATTGGGCCGAAACCCATTGAACACCTAATATTGTTTTGGAACTTGAACACTCCTCTTTCCTTAAAACCACAAGGGCCGTAGCCCATAACTACTCGGCCGGCCCAAGGGCCGGGTTTTATTTAAACACACTAGACTTGATTTCCACACATCGAGCTCGGGTTCCCTTTAACTAATCAACCTGAAATGCATGTTAAAAATACGTAAGCCACAAAGCAAGTGAGTGATGCCAGATTCGTTTAGACTCATTTAAATAAACATACAACAATTTTCGTATGGTTCGGTCATTCTAAGGTGGAATATATTATCGATGGAGCACCGTACAAATGCTTATTGTGGTTCCAAACCTCTGCTTGGTTTAGAAAAATATATTCCGGTAATACCGAATGGATCCATTCTACGTTATTTCTATTCGACCGATTCTATTAACTCTTTCATGATCATGAACCAATATTTCATCAAAACACACGTAAAAACTAAAATGCATTCACCCCGAAATCACTTTAAACATATGGGGTACATGCACTCACGTTGGTTATTTCCGAGTCTATACTTTCACTAGTTGCGAGATTTCTAAGTTCCACGGGCTCCTGTTACACATAAATCAAGTTATCACAAATAGTATAAACGTATAGCTGGCAATTACAGCTTAGGCGTATGATCTAAACTAAAAGCTGGCCATTACAGCTTGGCACACGACCCTAAGGACTCTAGACACGAACATACCCGGATCTTGATCTTGGCTAGAATAATACTTGGTTGGTGGTTTATAGACTAAATATATAAGAGTAGGAAGAAAAAAGAGTTTATGGTAATAATACTAGGGCCGATTGATTTTTAAGGGAGTACAAGAGTTTTTGCATGCTTGGTAATATAAAATACTCGGTGTTTGAATAATATCAAGGGTTAAATGGAAGGATAATATTATGAAGGGTGGGAGCCGATTGGTTTTTACAAACAAATAAGGAAGTTTTGCATGTTCATAAATGGTTTCATAATTTGGTTGATGGTTTTAATAAGAGGTTTTTGCAAGAATCATGAAGGATCCGTTTGCTCCTTTATATAAAAGAAAGGTGCATGCATTGCTATACTTAGGGGTAGGTTAGACTTGTGAGGTGTAGCATGATTAAACATTGGAGTGTTGAAATAAACATATTAGGTGGAGATTCTTTATTTTGGCGGCACCTTCTTTGAAGAGGAGTGGGCCGATTTTTATTCAAGGTGTAATGGGCTTAATTTGTTCTATCTCATAATGGGCTCACTAATATTATACAACTCCAAGTCCAAATAATACTTAAAAAGATGTTGGGCCTTAGTCATAAGACTGGCCCATAAACAATTCGGGTTCTTAAATTATTCGGCCCACACGAGATTGGTTATTGGGTTGAGTTTATAATCTGGGTAAGGTTTATTGGGCTTCACCATAGGTGGCCCAATCATAGTTCTAATTAAATCTTAATTATCTTTATCAATCTAATCACGTTTTATAATGACGTCATAATTTTCGGGGTGTTACACTCTCCCCCCCTAAGGAAATTTCGTCCCCGAAATTTTTATCTACTGTACCTGATTTTCAAATAGGTGGGGGTAGTTTGCTCTCATCATGTCTTCTCTTTCAAAGGTAATTTCTGGTCCCTGTCTAGCATTCCATTTAACTTGTACGATAGGGATTTCTCCTCTTCTCATCTTTCTCTCTTGTCGAGCCATTATTTCTATTGGTTCCTCAGTAAAATGAAGTTGAGGATTGACTTTGACGTTGTCTAATGGAATGATAGTTTGAGTTTCTATTATGCATTTTCTTAAGTTAGAAACATGAAAAACATCATGTATTTCGCTTAACTCAGGAGGTAATTCTAAGCGATAGGCTACTGATCCCACTTTATCCTTAATTCAATAAGGTCCTATAAAGTGTGGATTTAGCTTGCCTCTTTTCTGAAATCTTATCACTCCTCTCCAGGGTGATACCTTTAGTAGGACATAATCTCCTACCTGAAACTCCAACGGTTGTCTTCGATTGTCGGCATAACTTTTCTGCCTACTTCTTGCCTCTTCCAACTTTTTCTTAATTTGGACAATCTTGTCAGTTGTTTCTTGAATTATCTCTGGGCTCGTAAGTTGGTTTTCTCCGATTTCGTTCCAACATATCGGAGATCTACACTTTCTACCGTACAATGCTTCAAAGGGTGCAGCTTTGATGGAAGCGTGGTAACTGTTATTATACGAAAATTCTATCAACGGTAGATGTGTATCCCAACTTCTACTAAATTCCAGGACGCATGCTCTCAACATATCTTCTAACGTTTGTATGGTTCTTTTACTTTGTTCGTCGGTTTGAGGATGATATGCAGTACTAAGTTTGATTTGGGAACCTAGAGCATCTTGAAATATTTTTCAAAATCTGGAAGGAAAGTGACTATCTCTATCTGATATAATCGAAAGGGGTATACCGTGTCGGGACACGATTTCAATTATATAGATTTTTGCTAACCTTTCCGTTCCAAACGTTTCTTGAATTGGTAAGAAATGAGCGGATTTGGTTAATCTATCTACGATAACCCAGATAGCATCATTACCACTTTGTGTCCTTGGTAACTTTGTTATGAAGTCCATGGTAATTTGATCCCACTTCCAAACTGGGATTTCGGGTTGGATTAATAACCCACTGGGTCTTTGGTGTTCCACTTTTACCTTAGAGCAAGTAACACATCGGGCTACGAATTCTCCTACACTCTTTTTCATACCAGGCCACCAAAAATTCTTTCTTAAGTCTTTGTACATTTTATGGTTTCCTGGGTGGATGGAATATTTAGAATTATGGGTTTCCCTTAAAACTAGCTCTCTTTGTTCTCCGTACTTGGGTATCCATATCCTTTGATTGTACCTAAAAATTCCATCAGTTCCTTCAACCAATCTTTCTTCTTCTTTATTCAAGAGTTCTTCACCTAAGTGGCCGGGTTCTAAAGCTTTTCTTTGACATTCACGAAGTTGGTTTATAAATTCATTGATCAGAGTAACTTTAAATGCTTTTTCTCTTAAAGGTCTTTCTTTTCGACTTAAAGCATCGGCTACAATGTTTGCTTTCCCTGGGTGATATTTGATATCACAATCATAATCACTTAAAATTTCTATCCACCTTCTTTGACGCATATTTAGAAGCTTTTGATCGAAAAAGTGCTGGAGACCCTTATGGTCAGTGTAAACGGTACACTTGGTCCCTTACAAATTGTGTCTCCAGATTTCCAAAGCAAAAATTATGGCTCCTAGTTCTAAATCATGCAAAACATAATTCTGTTCATGTTTCTTTAACCGTCTAGAAGCATAAGCTACTACCTGGTTTTCTTGCATGAACACACATCCTAATCCCTGTTGGGATGCGTCACAATACATGGTAAAGGCTTTTCCTTCCCTGGGCAAGGTTAACACTGGGGCCTTACACAATTTTTCTTTTAATTCTTGGAAGGCTTTTTCTTGTTTTTCTTTCCACTCATACTTAGAATTTTTCCTAGTTAACGTGGTAAGTGGTAGGGCTAATCTAGCAAAATTTTCAATGAATCTTCTATAATATCCTGCTAGCCCTAAAAATTGTCGGATCTCAGTTGGGTTTCTAGGGGCTTCCCATCTCTGAATTGCTTCTATCTTGGTTGGGTCTACCTGGATTCCTTTATCATTTATCACATGTCCTAGAAAATTGATCTCTTGTACCCAAATTTCACATTTTGAAAACTTAGCATATAACTTTTTTTTTTTTTTTTAAAGTTTCTAAGATTTCTCTTAAATGCTGTTCATGTTCGACTTCGGTTTTTGAATAGATTAAGATATCATCTAAAAACACAAATACACATTTGTCTAAATAGGGTCGGCAAATCCTATTCATCAAATCCATAAAAACAGCAGGAGCATTTGTTAAACCGAAAGGCATTACTAGGAATTCATAGTGTCCGTACCTAGTTCGAAATGCGGTTTTTGAAATGTCTTCATCCCTTATTTTTAACTGATGATATCCTGACCTAAGATCAATTTTTGAAAAATATTTGGCTCCATTTAACTGATCGAAAAGGTCATCTATCCTGGGTAACGGGTATTTATTCTTGATGGTTAACTTATTCAATTCCTTGTAATCTATACACATTCTCATAGATCCATCCTTCTTTTTAACAAACAGCACTGGTGCTCCCCAAGGGGATGTACTTGGTCTAATGAAACCTCTTTCTATCAATTCTTCTAACTGGTTTGTAAGTTCTTTCATTTCTGTGGTGGCTAACCTATATGGGGCTCTGGCAACTGGTGCGGCTCCAGGAACTAGGTTAATTTGAAATTCCACCTGTCGGGATGGGGGTAAACCTGGGAGTTCATTTGGAAATACTGTTGGGTCTGCTGACCTGGAGAAGAACAGATGATTGAAAAGCCAAAATATACTAAGTGTTGATCCAATAAATAAAACAGTTGTTATAAAGAAACTTTCCCCAAAAGACTGTTGATTCTTAACTGCTGCTGCTTCAATCAACTGTTAAAGACAACTGCTGTTTATGAAAGGTTTGATGAACAAACGTCTGAAGAATAAAGGTCTGATGAAGAACAACTGCTGATCAAAGAACTGAAGAACAAAGGTCTGTTGAACCAACAGCACTTTGGTTCAACAGATGATAGAAGACATCAGAGTTTTACTTTACAGAGTTTTGTATTATCAGTGTTTTCGATGTAACAGTGTTTACAGTTAGCAGATGTTAGAAGTTGTTAGTCAGTTAGAGGTCGCTGTCTTAGGTGACGTCAGCATTGATCATCAGAGGTTTGAGTCTGTCTATAAATAGAACAGTACTTGCACTGTTCTATTCATCACTCGTCATTCTCTTTCAGACAAACATTCTCTGAGTGATCAGGCTGAGGGGGAGTTTAGTTGTACAATTGTAATCTTTCGATTAATGAAAGCTTTCGATTAAAACAATTATTCTCCATGTTTTGATTTATAGTTTATTCCGCTACACTTTCCATTTATATTTCATTCCATTTATTCATACTTAATCAAACAATCAAAACAACCAGAACTCAGATCCTAACAATTGGTATCAGAGCTTGGTCAATTAAATTCGATCTAATCAATCAATTTAATACACAGATCAGCTCATAATTATTGAGATCATTTGTTTGTCGGATTTAAAACAGAGTAATAGTTTATTTTCGTTTCAACAGTTAGTAAACAGACTTTGTTTTTGAAAAATCAAGAGAATGACTTCACTCAATCAAGATTCACACAACACTGGCACAAGTAACAAGCCTCCGATGCTTGTCAGGTCAGAATACAACATCTGGCAGCGTCGGGTGGCTCATGTGTTAGCACAACAGAACACAGGGTGCTGGAAATCGGTAGTATTTGGACCACATGTTCCAATGGTACCGAGTGCCGAGGATCCAAAGATCCAAGTACCAAAGAGTGTTGAGAACTACTCAGAGCAAGATTTTCAAAAAATCGAGCTAGATGCCAAGGCTTTCAGCATAGTAGCCATGGCACTGCCGAATGATATCTATGCCGGTCTCTTGCACTGCAATAGTGCTAAAGAACTGTGGGATGCTCTTAAAGAGCAGTTCGGGGGAACTGAAGATGTGATTGAAAACAACCGTGAAATACTTAACCAACAATATGAAACGTTTAGTCACATAAAAGGGGAGTCGTTAACACAACAGTTTGAAAGGTTTAATTGTCTTATTAGTGAACTAAAACTGGTTGGTCTAACTTTTCCTAATTCAACACTGAATCTTAGGTTTCTTAGATCACTTCAGGACAAATGGGACACTATAGCTATAGTCATGAGAAACTCTATCGGATTCAAAGACCTGACCCTGACCCAGCTTCATGGTAAGCTCCTGACTTATGAAAGGGAGCTTAACCAGAAAAAGAAGCTCCAGGACTCTGGCAAAGTGTCAGATGACTATGTATTTGGGAATACTGCACTGTTGGGTCAGGAGGAGGGTTCTGGAAGTAGTAAGGATCAGAGTTATGATCATTACATTGACTTAACCACTGGTTTTAACAATGATCCTTACTCATCACCAAACAACTATGCTTTCACAGCTAGTGGTGATATCCAGGCTTCTGATAATTCTTCTTTTGTGTACAATGACCTTCAATACATTGACCCTTTGGACTTAGAAGAAATGGACATCTTACATCAGGTTGCCCTGCTCAGTATTAGAACCAATAACTTCTATAAGAAAACTGGCAGGAGGTACCCAGGTTTACATGGTGGGTCAAAGGTGGGGTTGGATAAATCAAAGATAAAGTGTTACAAGTGTCATAGAATGGGTCACTTTGCTAGGGAATGTAGGAGTCAAAATGGAGTTCCTATATGATTACCTATCCAAACCAAAGACCACAGACCAACACTTATCAAACCATCCCTAATGTACCTAATGTGCAAAACACTGCTCACTTTGCACAAACCCAAACCACTGTTCCTGTGCACTATGTCCAAACCACTGTTCCTCAGTATCACTATGTCCAAACACCTGTTGCTCAGGCACCAGTGCCAATGACTGCTGCTCCATCCTCTGCTCCTGCAGAGACCAGTCAACCAAGTCAACATAATTTCTTTACTCAAGGCTTTGTTGATTGGAGCAGTCTACCAGATGAGATAACAGATGATAACATTGCTTTAGTTGCCAACTCTGAAAATGAATTTTGTTTTATGGCACTAGAGACAATTGTTGAAGAGACTGATTCTGAGGGAGTGGTGTCTGTGTCTGAAAATGTGACTGATGGTGTTGTTGGTGAAGTTATTTCAGCTGAAGAATCTGAAGTGGAGGTTGTGAATCTCTCAGACCCCTGGGGTAGTGATGATTGTGATTGCCAGTGTAACTGTGCCTTGATGGCTGCTGCTAAGGGAGCTTCTGCTTGCTTAGATAGTTTATGGTATGTAGATAGTGGAGGCTCCAGGCACATGACTGGATGTAGAGCCCTTCTTCTGGACTTTCTTGCACATGGAGGGGGTGATATATCCTTTGGTAATGATTCTAAAGGTAAAGTGTTGGGTTCTGGTACTGTCAAAGCAGGGAGGCTTAAGTTTGAAAATGTTAATCTGATAGACAATCTAAAATTTAATCTACTTAGTGTGTCTCAAATGAGTGACAAAGGATATGGGTCATTCTTCACTAAGCAAACATGTAAGATTGTTGGCCCAGAGGCTGTTGAAAAGATTAACACCATCATTGCTGAGAGCAAAGCACAACTTGTTGCTTATAGAAGTGGCAATGTGTATGTAGTTGATATGTTGAAGGATAACCCTATGGAAAATGTCTGTCTGTTCTCTGCTGCCTCTACCAAAGAGACAGAATTGTGGCATAGGAGACTTGGTCACACCAACCTTCAAACTATCAACTCACTCTCCAAACAAAACCTTGTCAGAGGTTTACCATCAAAAGAATTTAAATGTGATGAGCATTGTGTTTCCTGTCTAAAAGGAAAACAACATAAAAGCTCTTACAAATCAATTGATGAGTCCAAAACTAGTCAGTGTCTACAATTGTTGCACATGGACTTGTTTGGCCCTGTAAAAATCATGAGTCTAAGAAGAAAGAGATTTTGTCTTGTCATAGTTGATGATTTTTCTAGGTTTACATGGACTTACTTTTTACACTCTAAGGATGAGACTGCAGGTATTTTGAAGGACTTTGTCACCAAAGTTGAGAAACAATATGACTTGCCAGTAAAAGTCTTTAGAAGTGACAATGGAACAGAGTTTAAGAATAAGGAGTTGTATGATTTCTGTGTGTCAAAAGGGATTGTAAGGCAGTACAGTATCCCTAGAACACCAGAGCAGAATGGGGTGGTTGAAAGAAAGAACAGGACTCTCATTGAGGCTGCAAGAACAATGCTAGCAGATTCTGGTTTGCCTCTGTCCTTTTGGGCAGAAGCTGTAAACACTGCTTGCTATGTTCAAAACAGAGTTTTAATCAACCCTAGACATCAAAAGACTGCTTATGAAATTCTGTTTAAAATCAAACCACTGATATCATTTTTCAAAGTCTTTGGCTGCCCATGTTTCATTTTAAATCTTAAAGATTCCATTTCAAAATTTGCAGCCAAAGTAGATTGTGGATATTTTCTGGGGTATTCTTCTACTGCCAAGGCCTATAAAGTGTTTAACACAAGGACCAAGACAATAGAAGAAACTCTGAATGTGAAGTTCAATGAACTTTCATCTTTAAAAATCCCAGCAAACCCTGCTGAGTTGTTTGATTTGGATAAATTCAAATTTGAAGATATTACTGTCAAAACTAACCCTGCAGGTACTCCACAATCTCCACAACAAGACTACAGAATAGATGTTGTGATTCCAGATCACTACAAAGTCTATCCTGTATCAGAGGAAGCAGTAGTTCAAAACAACTGTCAAAACTCTGTCACAGCTGAGTCAGCCACTGTTGGCCAGTCCTATCCCCAAACCACTGATTCACCCATCCTATCCACTGCTCAATCATCTGTTGACAAAAGTCAATCATCTGTTGACCATAGTCAAACAACTGTTGATAAAAGTCAGTCCAACTTTACACCACTTGGACCCATTCCTCCACCTCCATTTCAAACATCTGTTGACACTACAGAAGTGCAAACAGATGTTATGTCAACAGAGCCTCCAAACCTCTGTCCTTCACCACAAAATGCCATCATACCATATCAGGGAGATCTAATCTACCTAAGAGCTCATCCACCAGATCAAATCATTGGCAACATCAGAGAAGGTGTGCTTACAAGGAGCCAATCTTCAAATATCTGTCTTTTTGCAGGCTTTCTATCTCTTACACAACCTGTCAAGTACCAAGAGGCACTAAAAGACAATAGTTGGGTGGAAGCCATGCAAGAAGAACTCCTTCACTTCAAAAGACAACAAGTATGGGAACTTGTACCACTGCCTAAGGATGTTTGTCCAATTGGCACAAAGTGGGTCTTCAAAAACAAAACTGATGAAAGGGGTATAGTTGTCAAGAACAAGGCCAGGTTAGTGGTTCAAGGCTTCAGACAAGAAGAAGGAATAGACTATGATGAAACCTTTGCTCCTGTAGCAAGGTTAGAAGCTATCAGACTGTTCCTAGCCTTTGCTGTCAACCACAACATCAAGGTGTATCAGATGGACATCAAGTGTGCCTTCCTATATGGCAAAATTCAGGAGGAGGTCTATGTATGTCAACCACCTGGTTTTGAAGACACATTCCATCCTGATCATGTATACAAGCTTAACAAAGCATTGTATGGACTGAAACAAGCACCAAGAGCCTGGTATGAAACTCTCTCCACTTTTCTCTTATCCATTGGATTCACAAGAGGTAAAATTGATAAAACCTTGTTTTTAAAATGGAAAGGAAAAGATTTAATGATTGTTCAAATATATGTGGATGAAATCATTTTTGGATCCACATGTAACAAAATGTGTGAAGAGTTTAGGGAACTCATGACAGCAGAGTTTGAAATGAGTGCTATGGGTGAACTTCAGTGCTTCCTTGGTCTCCAAGTGAAGCAACTGCAAAATGGCACATTCATTCATCAAAACAAATATGTGAAAAACTTGTTAACAAAATTTGAGATGAATGATTGTAAGCCATGTAGTACTCCCATGAGCACTGTCAAGCCACTCACTGATGATGACAAGGATGAACTGGTTGATCAAACACACTATAGATGCATGATTGGGTCTTTATTGTACTTAACAGCATCCAGGCCAGACATTATGTTTGCAACCTGTGTGTGTGCAAGATCCCAGGCTTCATCTAGAAAGTCAAACCTTATTGCTGTGAAAAGGATATTCAGATACCTAAAAGGTGCTCCCACACTTGGTATCTGGTATCCTGCTAATGGAAACATTGAGCTTTCAGGTTATTCAGATAGTGATTTTGCTGGCTGCCACACCACAAGGAAGTCCACATCTGGAGGGTGCCAGTTTCTAGGGAATGCCTTAGTCTCCTGGCAAAGCAAAAAGCAAGCAGCTGTTTCAACTTCCACAGCTGAGGCTGAGTACATTGCTGCTGCAAGCTGTACAGCCCAACTCATGTGGCTTCAAAATCAACTACTGGATTTTGGGATAACTGCACTAAGGACTCCACTCATGTTGGATAGTCAAGCTGCTGAAAATATCATCAAGAATCCAGTCTCTCATTCAACCACCAAGTACATAGATATCAGACATCATTTTGTCAGAGATAGCTATGAAAAAGGTTTGATTACTCTGCACCATGTTCCAACAGAGGATCAGTTGGCAGATGTGTTGACAAAAGCTTTAGACACATCTACCTTCACAAATCTGATCTCTCGAATTGGTATGTTAAACATGGATTAAACAACAAAAATGTTTTCAATAAAAACATTAAAATGTTTTCAGATAATCAAATTTTGCTTAAAATGACACTTTGGTTGAAAAATCCGTTTTAAACCACTGATCAGATAAAACAACCACTGTTTCATTCAAACCACTGTTAGTTGAAAAATCTGTTTCAAACATCTGATCAGATAAAACAACTGTTTTTCCATCAGTCTATTGGTTTAACAACAGAGGTTGGCAACAGATGTTTAACAAAACAGCTGTTTGCCACCAGATGTTTAAACCATCAGATGTTTGCCACGTCTGCTCTCAAAAGCAGAGTTTTGCCACATCAGCAGTTTCACCAGAGGCTATAAAACCCTGTTTTTCCCCCAACAGCAGTTTTACTGTCTCATTGTATTCAAAATACTAAAACCGCCTTCGTCTTCCTCAAAACCCTTACTCAAAGTTCAGAACTTTCATACCCGAAATCCATTACAATGGATCTTCAAACAAAAGCCACCCACAATTTCCTTCCATATTTGGTTAAAACCGAAGATAACGTTCCATTCCATTCCACCATTGACATAATTACCAATTCCAAATACAAAAACATCTTAACTGCTGATGCTCCCATCCATTTAGAAACACTCCAAGAATTTTGGGCAAGTGCTGAAGTCTTGTTTCAAGATAAAAAGCCCACTTCCATAATCTTAAAAATTGGAGCCACCAGTATCGCTATAACCCCTGAACTCATATCCACAACCTTCTCACTGAATGACTTGTCAGGTATGGAATCCTTTCCTAAAACAGAGCTTCACACAGAGTTTCAGGAAAGAGGGTATGATGCACAAATGACTGGATCACCTTATACAAAAAGTTTTTCCCTCCAGTCATGAAATTTTTCTTCCATACCCTTCTTCTCTGTGCCTCGGCCAAGACCACATCCTTCAATGAAATCCCATTAAGGATTCAATACTTGGGATATGCTATGTTGTCAGACTCTGACTTCAATCTTTCCCAGGGATTGTTTTTGGACTTGGTTTCAAACGTGAAAGCCATAAAATCTGGCTCAAACAATGCTTTTCTACTCTACCATAGAATCCTGAGTGTAATTCTACAAAAGATTTTACCAGAAAATGATTTTCAAAAGGGAGAGTCCTTTAAAATGAAAAGTTTAACTGATGAAACTTTCACAAGAATGCTGGGTTCTTCAACCCAAGAAAAAGTGTCAAAAGTGACAAAAGTTTCTAAAACACAACCAAAGAGGACAAAAACAACAACTGTTGTTGAAACCTCTGTTGGTGAGCCCACTGCTCCTGGTGATCATGGCACTTCATCCAGTGCTGTGAAACCCACACCAGCCACCAAAAGAAAACGTCCATCATCCAAAACCACCTCTACACCCAAAAAGGGACTTCTGGAAGATGAGATACCAGAAGCTAACCCTGTTGCATCACCAAAGCAACATGAAACCATTGTTGTTACTTCCTCACAACAGTTGGAGATATCTCAACCCAAACAAACTCCTCAAGAATCCTCACAAAAGGATCTTGTTGTAAGCCAAAGGGAACCTCATACTGAGGCATATGAGTCACTTGACCATATGTTTACAAGTCCATCTCCCAGGGCTAATCAGCTTCTTACTCCACCCACATCACCACCACATGTTCCACAAACCATGCAACCACTGTTTGAAGCAATTGACAAAACTCAGGATAACCCCAGTTCCTCTCCTTCACCTGTCACAGAGAGTATACCTCCACAAGTGACTGGGTCTGAGAAAAGTCAATCTGCTATCCCACAAACAGAAGAGGAGGCTACACTTCCAGAGTTCAATGTAACTCTTGGTGAAGTTTCAAGGGAAGCAGCCACTACTGCTGTAGAGACCATTGTCTCACAACAGGACAGTGGTTCCATAGATAAGACTTCCTTGAAGGCAACAACTGATGAGGCCACCATTGTGTCCCCAAAATCAGTTGGAAGTCCCCAGTACCAAGACAAAGGGGCAACTGGTTCTCATTCTATGGAATCACCTCCTAGGACTGAACCAGTTAAAACTACCACTGGTAGGGATTCAGATGATCCTATTAACTTAGGTGATGAATCAAAACTACAAGAATTGACGGTTAAAGTTCACTCACTTGAATCCTCTATTGCTGACATCAAAACTGATGTCAAGTCAATATTGGAAACATTGGGCAACTTTACAAAGAGTCAACCATCCACCTCTGATATTGCTAATGAGCTATGGAAATCTGTTTCCCCCATCATCATAGCTCACAGAAAATTAGCAGATCAGACACAAGAGACCTATATGACATTGATCAGAAACATGGTGGATGCCAGATTTAATGATACAAAGGCTGACATCAAGGTGATCAAAGACCATCTGCTGAAGACTACTGGCTCTGCCCCTACCACCATTCTCAGAGATGAAGATGATGATGAATTCACTGCTGATGATGCCAAAAAGGGGTAGAGTGGCAGAGATAGGCTGCCAAAGTTAAATCCATTTGGTGCACCACCCTTTCAAAAGGGTAAGCCAGCTGCTGACAAACCAGAGTCTACAAAATCAGCACCACAACAACAACAACCAAGTGTTCAAACCCCTGTTGCTGAACCAGCTAAAACCAGCAAGGCAAAGGAAGTTGATACCTCTGCCAATGAAAAGGCTGATAAGGCTGCTGAAGACAAACTGAAAAGGGCTGACACATTGGAAGCTAAAGCAGAGTTGTTGGTTCAGCTCAAAAAGGAACAACAGCAAGAAGTGGAAGATGTGAGTTCCTCAAAAAGAAAGAAAATGCCAGCCAAACATACAAGGAAACCACCATCCAAGCTATCTTCTGAAACCACTGCTACTGAAACCCCTGTTACCATAACAACTGCTACTAAAACCACTGCCACCAAAACCACTGCTACCAAAACACCTGTTCAAACCAAACCAATCACCACACCATCAACTACCAAACCTACCACAACACAATCAACAACCAAACCTACCACAACACAACCAAAAACCCAAACATCTGCTGGTTCTACAAAAGGACCAACAGAGGTTAACCAAACCACTGCTTCATCCTCACCTTCACCAAAAATCATGTATAGCAGAAAAAGGAAATCCACCTTTGTTATACAAGATGAAAACATTCACACCACACCACCTAACACCCCAATCACACAATCCACACCTGTCCCAGCCATTCCACTTTCATCATACTCACCTCACACATCACAATTCAGATCCCACAGACCACCACCAACCATCACACCATTGGCTGAGAAGTATCCTCTTGAGCTGGATTTACTCAAGGGGGAACTTCAATCCTTCTATAATACTGATCAACCATCAGATAGATCCTTCCCTTCTCTTAAAGGTTTCCCTGTTCCTCTCAACATTGATACTTATCTAAAATACAAGAGTGAACAGGCAGATGCTGTCATCAAAGAGAAGTGTAAAGGGAAGGATGACAGGACTGCTCAGGGCATCCATTCAGCAGAACTTAGCAAACTGAGAAGGATTGAGGATTTTGCTAAGACCCTGAGCAATTCCATGTCTGCCATGCCTCTCAGCAAAGATATGGAAAAGGAGGTTAGGGATTCTCTACTAGAACAGATCTTGGCCACCAAGCCTTACAAAGCAAACAAAAACCAATTCACAGGCTGGACCACACATGCTCTTAGAGAAGAACTTATAAGAATTGAGAGCATGGACAAGAATCCTCCTACAAAGGCCTCTGCCCCTGATTTCAGTAAAGGGAGAGATCAAGCTAGAGCTCTAAAATTCAAAAGAATGAGACAAGAGCTAGTAGCTGCCAAGTATGGAGAGATGAGATCTGTTGCTAGATGGTCAGAAATCAGACTGATTGAAACTTACAAGAAATTGGAAGAAGAAAGAAAGACCAACCCTAGCCTACTAAGAAAACCTATCTATGATGATGCACCAAAGAGACCTCTACAGGCCTTTACACTTGACAGTTTACTGGAAACCTCTGATCTCTCCATTGCTGCTAGAAGACAGTTCAAGAAGCAGAAGGAGATGACAGAAGAGGAACAAAAACAGTTCACTGACACATTTGTAAAAGAGGGTCTCATCAACCAGATCAGATATTTCTCTGACCCTGTCACAAAGAAATTCAGAGAACTCATTGGCAGGCCTCCATCACCCAACTCATCAAGAATAAAAATGCATCCCAGTCACTCCTCTGATTCTAAAATTCTAAAATGGAAGTCCAACAAAGAAACCCATGAATTGACATTGCTCAGATCAGATGGTAGTGTTCAGAAGCTAAGCATGGATGATGCACCTGGCCTATGTGCTGAAGATCTCCAAACTCTTCTGAATTTGACACTGGAAAGAGATGCTGAAGACCTCTTCTCTCTAAGCTTTGAATTGCAACTCAAAGGCCAAATAAGAGAAAGTCTGATGAGAAATAAAGATCAAGAATAAAGCAGAGTTTTGGCATCATCTGTTCTAGGGGGAGATTGTTGGGTCTGCTGACCTGGAGAAGAACAGATGATTGAAAAGCCAAAATATACTAAGTGTTGATCCAATAAATAAAACAGTTGTTATAAAGAAACTTTCCCCAAAAGACTGTTGATTCCTAACTGCTGCTGCTTCAATCAACTGTTAAAGACAACTGCTGTTTGATGAAAGGTCTGATGAACAAACGTCTGAAGAATAAAGGTCTGATGAAGAACAACTGCTGATCAAAGAACTAAAGAACAAAGGTCTGTTGAACCAACAGCACTTTGGTTCAACAGATGATAGAAGACATCAGAGTTTTACTTTACAGAGTTTTGTATTATCAGTGTTTTCGATGTAACAGTGTTTATAGTTAGCAGATGTTAGAAGTTGTTAGTCAGTTAGAGGTCGTTGTCTTAGGTGACGTCAGCACTGATCATCAGAGGTTTGAGTCTGTCTATAAATAGAACAGTACTTGCACTTTTCTATTCATCACTCGTCATTCTCTTTCAGACAAACATTCTCTGAGTGATCAGGCTGAGGGGGAGTTTAGTTGTACAGTTGTAATCTTTTGATTAATGAAAGCTTTCGATTAAAACAATTATTCTCCATGTTTTGATTTATAGTTTATTCCGCTGCACTTTCCATTTATATTTCATTCCATTTATTCATACTTAATCAAACAATCAAAACAACCAGAACTCAAATCCTAACAAATACGTCTTTAAATTCTGACACTATCTTGATTTCATCTATTTCGGATTCTTTCCCTTCGTTTCCTACATTCACGTGGATCAAAAAGAGTTGGTGTGCTTTTCTTAAGTACTTCATCATTTTCGCACTAGTGATTAAGCTTAAAGTGCCTTTTGGTTTTTCTCCATAAACCACTAAGATTTCCTGACTGGGTAAAGGAATTTTTACTAATTTTTCCTTACAAACAATTTCAGCTTGTTCGTAGCTAACCAGTCCATCCCTATAATAACATCAAACTCTCCCAGACTCATTGGTATCAGGTTTATTTTAAATTCCTGATTTTCCATGGTTAAGACCAAATTCTTAAAAACTTCGTTGGCTTTTAAAATTTTTCCGTCTGCTATTTCTATTTCGTACGTTTGGGTCATGGGTTCGGGAAGAACATTTATCTTTTCTACAAGATTTTTGGAAATAAAACTAAGATTGGCTCCTGTGTCGAATAGAACATAAACAGGTAATTGATTGATATAAAACATACCCGTGACCAGATCAGGTTCGTCACGTGCTTCGACTGCATTGATTACAAAGGATCTTCCCCTTGCTTGATCTCCCTTGGGTTGATTTTAAGCCTTGGACATTCATTTTTGTAGTGGCCGGGTTCCTTGCACTCGTAGCAAACTCGGGGGCGATCAGGATTGTACCTACACTCCGCAGCAGTATGTCCGACTTTCTTGCATTTTTGGCAGTGAGGTCCCCTACATTCACCGAAGTGGAATCGGCCACAAGTGTTACATCGCTTTTTGCACTCGCCAGTGTGATAGTATTTGCATTTGGAACAGTAAGGATTGTTTCCTCGGTAGGGTCGTTTCTCAGGATTTCCTTGTTCTCTGGGGTTTTCTTGGCTTTTTCCTGAGGTATTGTAGTTAGTAGATCTAAAAGTTTCGTTCCAACCTCTTTTACTACCTACCAGTACTTTATCCTTTTCCTTATGCCTTACTATATCATCTGTCAAACTTAAGGCTAACTCACAAGCGGTATCAAACTTAATCGGCTTTGCTCCCCTAACTATTCCCTGAATTTGAGGAGTTAATCCCCAAATAAATCTTCTAATTCTTTTTGGTTCAGGGGTAACCTTGTGGGGTATTAGCCGGGCAAGTTGATTGAAGCGATTTATGTAACCTGCACAATCTAAACCCTTCATTTCTAGTCCTAGAAATTCCATTTCAATCTTTTCACTTTCGTTCATAGGACAGTATTTTTTAGTAATAAGGGTTCGGAATTCTATCCAAGTCATGGTGGCTACAACTTCTCTACCTCTCACCTGTCGAATCATATTCCACCAATTTAACGCTTCAGCTCGTACCGAGTGAGTAGCAAACTTCACCTGATCTCTAGGGGCACAATTGCTTATTTCTATTATAGCCTCCATTTCTTCCAGCCAGCGAGTGGCTCCGGCAGCTCCTGTGCTACCGTCGAATGACTCTGGCTTACATGCCATAAAATTCATATAGTCACAGAATCGGGGTCTTATAGTATCGTCTTCTACATTTACTACAACTTCTTCTGGGTTTTTCTCTACTGTTTTAGAACCGGGTGATTTTTCTAACATGCTTAGAATGGTAGGGATTGAGTCTTGTAAACATTCTAGAACTAATTTTCTCATTTTCTCCTCCAACTCACTCGTTTCATGGGTTACCGGGGTTTCTTCAGTTACAGGTTCTTCTGTAGTCGGTTGTTTTGACAAAGAAGCATTATTTCTTTTTGGAGTCACCGGTTCTTTTTCTTTATTTTTCCCGGATCTTCTCGGCATTTTCTATAATAATAAATTTCATCTTGATTAGTATTTAAATTATTATCATTCAAATACTATACTGTTTCATCCGTCATATCATCGTCTAATTATATTATTTAAGATACAAGTTTAGATAATAATAATAGTTTCTAACGTTCTCAATTTCTAGATATTCGGCGTATGAATCCTAATATTTTAAAGTATCCGAGTAGACTTGCTAGATTAAATTCGTCATAGTATATCATATTTCATTGTCGTTTCAATTCTTGATAATAATCATAGTTTGTTACCAAAGTTCGAACACCGAGTTTATAAGACTTTTTATAACATCTAAATATAAGATATTTTACACCAAAATTTTTAGATGTTTTCACCACATTACATACTACTACCACATCATACTACCATTCATGTTATCATAACACATTACACTACCACAAAATCACTAAATTACCATACAAACATACTACTACCACCACTCACATAAACCCGTTTTATTCATCTTCTACTACCTTCCTTCGCTTCCTTCCCTACCCCTTACCCCTCGACCCATTAAATCAAAGGGTACTTGGACTCTTCGAGCACTTGTTTGGATTGAAATCCAAACCTCTTGATTAACTTCCTTAATTCTTCCGCCGTGTTTAGCGCTTGGTCTCGTTGCGTTTTCATATGATAATAGTTTTCTACAAGTTCCATGTACTCCTTTCTTGGTACAAAATCATGGGTTTGCAACGGGACATTGTTATGGTTAATCATGACGGCTTCGTAATAAGGGTCGATTGCGGGTGTAGGATGGGCCAATTGGTATTGGGCCGTAGGGTAAGGGCCCGTAGGAGCTTGGGCCGAAGGGTATGGGTCCGTGGGGAATGGGCCCAAAAGTGGTGGTGGGTTTAGGTTCATGTTGCTTGACCCTTCCATGGATAGATTACTTGAGGCACTCATAAAATCTTGTATTGGCGGGCTCGGATAGTAGTAGGGAGATGATCCAAAGAAAGGCATTTCGGGGTAACCTTGGATGGGTTCGGAAAAGGAGTATATAGGCTCGGGGAGAGGACCGATAACGCCTAATCCTCCCAAATTAAGTTCCACCCCATTTTCTCCCCAAGTTAACCCCGGTATCTCGTTTGCCAATGCTTGGATATCGGGAAATTCTAAATTTTCATTGTCTTCCACTACTTCATTGCTTATGATTTCCCCTTCTTCTAACACCATCGGGGCTTTTCTTTGTTCTTCGGCTACTAGCGTCCATTCTTCCCTGTGTGACATTCTATTACACATAATCATCACAACAAATATAGTTAGGTTAGTTCTATAATTCCCCGCTACACCCGAACCCGAGCTCAGATACCAACCTGTAACGACCCGAAAATTAACGAGTCATTACAGATTGGTAATCATGACACAATTTATTAATTACCAATTTTATTAATTCTAGTTTTAACATAATCTCTTTTACATAAAAACACACCGTTTTATTTATTACTGGGACCGAAGCCCATTAAAAGTACAAACTGAACTGGGCCAAGCCCGTTACACACATGGGCTGTAAGCCCATTTAAACAACTTCACACACATTTTGAAACACATTGGGCCGAAACCCATTAAACACCTAATATTGTTTTTGAACTTGAACACTCCTCTTTCCTTAAAACCACAAGGGCCGTAGCCCATAACTACTCGGCCGGCCCAAGGGCTGGGTTTTATTTAAACACACTAGACTTGATTTCCACACATCGAGCTCTGGTTCCCTTTAACTAATCAACCTGAAATGCATGTTAAAAATACGTTAGCCACAAAGCTAGTGAGTGATGCCAGATTCGTTTAGACTCATTTAAATAAACATACAACAACTTTCGTATGGTTCGGTCATTCTAAGGTGGAATATATTATCGATGGAGCACCGTACAAATGCTTATTGTGGTTCCAAACCTCTGCTTGGTTTAGAAAAATATATTCCGGTAATACCGAATGGATCCATTCTGCGTTATTTCTATTCGACCGATTCTATTAACTCTTTCATGATCATGAACCAATATTTCATCAAAACACACGTAAAAACTAACATGCATTCACCCCGAAATCACTTTATTTATATGGGGTACATGCACTCACGTTGGTTATTTCCGAGTCTATACTTTCACTAGTTGCGAGATTTCTAAGTTCCACGGGCTCCTGTTACACATAAATCAAGTTATCACAAATAGTATAAACGTATAGCTGGCAATTACAGCTTAGGCGTATGATCTAAACTAAAAGCTGGCCATTACAGCTTGGCACACGACCCTAAGGACTCTAGACACGAACATACCCGGATTTTGATCTTGGCTAGAATAATACTTGGTTGGTGGTTTATAGACTAAATATATAAGAGTAGGAAGAAAATAGAGTTTATGGTAATAATACTAGGGCCGATTTATTTTTAAGGGAGTACAAGAGTTTTTGCATGCTTGGTAATATAAAATACTTTGTGTTTGAATAATATCAAGGGTTAAATGGAAGGATAATATTATGAAGGGTGGGAGCCGATTGGTTTTTACAAACAAATAAGGAGGTTTTGCATGTTCATAAATGGTTTCATAATTTGGTTGATGGTTTTAATAAGAGGTTTTTGCAAGAATCTTGAAGGATCCGTTTGCTCCTTTATATAAAAGAACGGTGCATGCATTGCTATACTTAGGGGTAGGTTAGACTTGTGAGGTGTAGCATGATTAAGCATTGGAGTGTTGAAATATACATATTAGGTGCAGATTCTTTATTTTGGCGGCACCTTCTTTGAAGAGGAGTGGGCCGATTTTTATTCAAGGTGTAATGGGCTTAATTTGTTCTATCTCATAATGGGCTCACTAATATTATACAACTCCAAGTCCAAATAATACTTAAAAGATGTTGGGCCTTAGTCATAAATAAACAATTCGGGTTCTTAAATTATTCGGCACACACGAGATTGGTTATTGGGCCGAGTTTATAATCTGGGTAAGGTTTATTGGGGTTCACCATAGGTGGCCCAATCATAGTTCTAATTAAATCTTAATTATCTTTATCAATCTAATCACGTTTTATAATGACGTCATAATTTTCGGGGTGTTACACTCTCCCCCCCTTAGGAAATTTTGTTCCCGAAATTTTTATCTACTGTACCTGATTTTCAAATAGGTGGGGGTAGTTTGCTCTCATCATGTCTTCTCTTTCAAAGGTAATTTCTGGTCCCTGTCTAGCATTCCATTTAACTTGTACGATAGGGATTTTTCCTCTTCTCATCTTTCTCTCTTGTCGAGCCATTATTTCTATTGGTTCCTCTGTAAAATGAAGTTGAGGATTGACTTTGACGTTGTCTAATGGAATGATAGTTTGAGTTTCTATTATACATTTTCTTAAGTTAGAAACATGAAAAACATCATGTATTTCGCTTAACTCAGGAGGTAATTCTAACCGATAGGCTACTGATCCCACTTTATCCTTAATTCGATAAGGTCCTATAAAGCGTGGATTTAGCTTGCCTCTTTTCTGAAATCTTATCACTCCTTTCCACGGTGATACATTTAGTAGGACATAATCTCCTACCTGAAACTCCAACGGGCGTATTCGATCGTCGGCATCACTTTTCTGCCTACTTCTTGCCTCTTCCAACTTTTTCTTAATTTGGACAATCTTGTCAGTTGTTTCTTGAATTATCTCTGGGCCCGTAAGTTTGTTTTCTCCGATTTCGTTCCAACATATCGGAGATCTACACTTTCTACCGTACAATGCTTCAAAGGGTGCAACTTTGATGGAAGCGTGGTAACTGTTATTATACGAAAATTCTATCAACGGTAGATGTGTATCCCAACTTCCACTAAATTCCAGGACACATGCTCTCAACATATCTTCTAACGTTTGTATGGTTCTTTCACTTTGTCCGTCGGTTTGAGGATGATATGCGGTACTAAGTTTGATTTGGGAACCTAGAGTATTTTGAAATGTTTTTCAAAATCTGGAAGTAAAGTGACTATCTCTATTTGATATAATCGAAAGGGGTATACCGTGTCGGGACACGATTTCTCTTATATAGATTTTTGCCAACCTTTCAGTTCCAAACATTTCTTGAATTGGTAAGAAGTGAGCGGATTTGGTTAATCTATCTACGATAACCCAGATAGCATCATTACCACTTTGTGTCCTTGGTAACTTTGTTACGAAGTCCATTTTAATTTGATCCCACTTCCAAACTGGGATTTCAGGTTGGATTAATAACCCACTGGGTCTTTGGTGTTCCGCTTTTACCTTAGAGCAAGTAACACATCGGGCTACGAATTCTCCTACACTCTTTTTCATACCAGGCCACCAAAAATTCTTTCTTAAGTCTTTGTACATTTTATGGTTTCCTGGGTGGATGGAATATTTAGAATTATGGGTTTCCCTTAAAACTAGCTCTCTTTGTTCTCCGTACTTGGGTATCCATATCCTTTGATTGTACCTAAAAATTCCATCAGTTCATTCAACCAATCTTTCTTCTTCTTTATTCAAGAGTTCTTCACCTAAGTGGCCGGGTTCTAAAGCTTTTCTTTGACATTCACGAAGTTGGTTTAGAAATTCGTTGATCAGGGTAACTTTAAATGCTTTTTCTCTTAAAGGTCTTTCTTTTCGACTTAAAGCATCAGCTATAATGTTTGCTTTCCCTGGGTGATATTTGATATCACAATCATAATCACTTAAAATTTCTATCCACCTTCTTTGACGCATATTTAGAAGCTTTTGATCGAAAATGTGCTGGAGACCCTTATGGTCAGTGTAAACGGTACACTTGGTCCCATACAAATAGTGTCTCTAGATTTTCAAAGCAAAAATTATGGCTCCTAGTTCTAAATCATGCGTAACATAATTCTGTTCATGTTTCTTTAACTGTCTAGAAGCATAAGCTACTACCTGGTTTTCTTGCATCAACACAGCTTAGGCGTATGATCTAAACTAAAAGCTGGCCATTACAGCTTGGCACACGACCCTAAGGACTCTAGACACGAACTTACCCGGATCTTGATCTTGGCTAGAATAATACTTGGTTGGTGGTTTATAGACTAAATATATAAGAGTAGGAAGAAAATAGAGTTTATGGTAATAATACTAGGGCCGATTGATTTTTAAGGGAGTACAAGAGTTTTTGCATGCTTGGTAATATAAAATACTTGGTGTTTGAATAATATCAAGGGTTAAATGGAAGGATAATATTATGAAGGGTGGGAGCCGATTGGTTTTTACAAACAAATAAGGAGGTTTTGCATGTTCATAAATGGTTTCATAATTTGGTTGATGGTTTTAATAAGAGGTTTTTGCAAGAATCTTGAAGGATCCGTTTGATCCTTTATATAAAAAAAAAGGTGCATGCATTGCTATACTTAGGGGTAGGTTAGACTTGTGAGGTGTAGCATGATTAAGCATTGGAGTGTTGAAATATACATATTAGGTGGAGATTCTTTATTTTGGCGGCACCTTCTTTGAAGAGGAGTGGGCCGATTTTTATTCAAGGTGTAATGGGCTTAATTTGTTCTATCTCATAATGGGCTCACTAATATTATACAACTCCAAGTCCAAATAATACTTAAAAGATGTTGGGCCTTAGTCATAAGACTGGCCCATAAACAATTCGGGTTCCTAAATTATTCGGCCCACACAAGATTGGTTATTGGGCCGAGTTTATAATCTGGGTAAGGTTTATTGGGCTTCACCATAGGTGGCCCAATCATAGTTCTAATTAAATCTTAATTATCTTTATCAATCTAATCACGTTTTATAATGACGTCATAATTTTCGGGGTGTTACACATAACTTCTTTCACCTTCTCCTTCAAATACAATATTCTTGCCGTGATAATTTGTAGATGCACGAAGTGCGACTAGTGATTGGATCTACAAAGTTAACATGTGTTAAAAAGTGCTGATGGGTTGAAAGTGGAATGCTGATGGGTTGAAAGTGGAAAAAGTGGGCGAATGTGGAACAAAGTGGGCGAACCTGGAATCAAACTGGGCGAATGTGGAAAAAGTCCACATTCGACCATCTATACTGGGCGAATGTGGAAGAATTCCACATTCGACCATTCACAGTGGGCGAACGTGCAGAGTCTATAAATAGATTTTGTGAGTTTTTGAGAAAAAGAGAGTCATTAGGTGTGTGTGCTTTGAGGTGTTGTTCCAGAATAGTTTGAGAGGTTCAGTGCGTGTTCTAGATTAACCTAAAGTCAATTGTAATCAAGTTTATGAATATGTTAATCTATGAAAACGTTTGAAAATGACTTTGATTGTGTTTTGATTTGAGTTTATATCAGTTTGTTCAAAGCTAGGGTTTCCGCACCTGGTTTTGTAACTTGTATGATCATATAATCCTGTTTTCGTGTAAAATCATCCTCCTACAAAGTGGTATCAGAGCGTAGAGGATCATACAATAATAAATTGATAAACTCAGAGCTGATTTGGACCTTATTTTGATCAATTCACATCTGTTTTTGCATAAAAATGGTTTTTGAGTGTTTTTGAAAGATTTAGAGTTGATTTTGTGGTTAAAATTCAAAATTCCAAGAATTAAACTTGTTCCAAATCAATTCCGAATCAAAACCTGATTAAGATCATTCAAATTCACAAACTTTTGAAAATCAGAGATCAAAATAACCGTTTTTCAAAGTGTAACCGTTTTTCAAATCTGATATGGGCGAATCTGGAACTGAGTGGTCGAACGTGTAGATTTTTGGGCGAACCTGAGTGATTTTTGGGCGAACCTGAGTTAATTTGGGTGAACCTGGAAATTTTCTGTTGAATTTTTCACTTTCGGGTCATATTTTTCATCTTCGATTGATCGGGCGGGCGAACCTGGAATAGAAACGGTCGAACCTGAAATTTTCTGGGCGAACGTGGATTTGTGTTAGTGTGTTTTTACTTTCTGGTGAATATCTACCTTCGAGTGACACTGTTTGGGCGAATCTGAACCAGAAAGGGACGAAAGTGGATCCGTGTTTGGATATTTTACATTCTGGTCAAAATTCTACCTTCGGGTAAACTATTTTGGGCGAAAGTAGACTTACCAGGGGCGAACGTAGAATTTAGGGCCTAAAAATTTCGAAAATGGTTAAGCCTGATTTTAGAAAATTTTTGAAATATTTTTGTTGGAAAAATGATGGATTACTTATATAGAACGGAAGAGGATATCAGAGCTCTAGTAGTAGCTGAAAGAAAGCGACAACAATTACAGAGACAAAATTCTCAAGTTGACAACATTTGGGGATTTCCAATGACACCGAAACCAACTGATGAAATGGTACATGTTAACAAGTGTGTTAACAGAGAAGGTGTTCAAAGAAATGTTGTATGTTTAGTCAAACAAATGAGACATGATGATTCCAGTGAATTGTCAAAGAGTGATTTGAGTTCTGATACGAGTTCAGAACAAAGTAAATCAGAACAGAGTGATACCTCAAATGGTGATGCAAAATCTGATAATGGTAATAAATCAGATGATGAGGTAAGTGCTAGTTGTTCTAAATGTGTTAAGTTAAATTGTGAATTGATGACACTTATTGAGGACAAACAGAAACTAGCAAATGAACTAGAAAATTGTAAAAACCAAATTAAAGTTTTTGAAAAGAATGAAAAAGATTTGTTAAATAAAATTGAATCTTTAAAGAAAGAAATGTTAGAAATGAATAAAAGTTTTTCAAAGAATAATACCACATCAGAGTTGGAAATCACCACACCTTGTGTTGTTAATTCTGATTCTGAAGTGAAACCAAAGTTTGAACAGAAAACTGAAAATGTTGAAACAACTTCAGAATCTGAATCTGAAGAAAAACCCATATTCATGTTTCCTGAAGGAGTTGAAGGATCCTACATGTTGGAAGGACATGACAAATTGATTTTCAACAAAGATTTTCTAATTGAGAATATCGAACAATCTCTACTTAAATGTATTTTTGTTGATAATATCGATTTGTTAAATCAGTTTAGAAATCAATTTGATCATCTTCATTTTGAACTCAGTCCTAACCAACATGAGAATAAAGAGGATCAAAAGAAAAATGGTGAAAATAAAAAGGGTCCTAAAGTAAAGGGACCAAAACCAAACAAATCGAAAGGAAATGATCAGATGAAAAATTCTCATCAAAAGAATTCAAGAAATTTTTCATCTAGATCATATGACTATTATGATTATTCATATAACTCTCGATTTGATGGTTATTGGGGAAACAACTCACCACAGTATTCTCATGGTTATGTTGAATGGAGAAATTGTTTTGAATGTGGTGAAGTTGGTCATATTGCTGCTCATTGTCCTTACTGGTATTGGGATGACAGGTATGCATATGATTTTGTTGAATATAGGTCTTGTTTTAATTGCGGAGAGTGTGGGCATTTAGTTGCTGCCTGTCCGTATGTTAAACAGAAAAGGACCGAAGTGAAATTTGCTAGAAATTCAGGCAATATCAGAAAGCCTGTATCCCCAAAACCAGTCAAGAAGCAAAAGGGGAAACAGGTTGTGTATAACAATCGTAACAAAATTGCCTTGAATAAAAATGGAGATTGTGGACGGGTTGCTGAGGTAAGGAGGAGTTCTAAGGCTAAGCCTAAGAATAACTCTAAACCTGGGTCTTCATCAGTTAAGTCTGAGAAGATTCCAAACAACGTTCAGAAGCAGGTTTCAAATAAGAAATCTGAAAAGTCAAAAATTAAAACAATTTCAACAAAATCCAAAATAAACTCTGAACGTGTTTGGAAACCCAAAGCACTTTCTAAATCAATAGCAATTTCTACTTCAAATCAATCCATTGAAAAACCAATTGATTTTTCAAAAGGAGAATGGATTGATGTTCCAAGAATTGATGACCTTGGACGACCCATCATTGTGAAGGGATGGGTACCTCTCATGTGCTAATTGTTTAATAAGTGTGCAGATTGTTCCAGACAGACCTATTAGCTATTCTTTGATAGTTGATAGTGGAGCATCTGTATACACACTATTTATTGGAGAGGTGAAGGTCAAGGAAGGGATATTGAAGAAGGAAAACATGATTTCAACAAAGATGAGAGTGTTTGTAGTCTGTTTCCAACCTGTGAAGCCGGAAAAAGTTGCAATCTCATGCAATTGCTCTCAGGTGTTGGATTTCAATAACAGATACGACAAAATGGTTTGCTAATTGAAAAATCTTAATGAATCTAGTAATCTGAGAGGAAAATGGTTTTTGAAACTCAAAGAGTAAACCGCATCGGATATCATTTTATTTTGTTTTTCTTCAAAAAGTTTAAAAATCCAAAAATATGCTTATTTTTAGATTTTTAGGGGGAGAAAATTTCAGAAAAATCAAAATAAAAAAATAGAAAATCAAAAAAGAGTTTTTCCTGGAGAAAAAAAGGAGATGATAGTACATCAGTGGACTGTCAGATTACTCTAAAAACAAAAATGAATTGATAAACATTGAGTAGCCATTACAATTATATATTGGTAGGCTTGAAATCAAAGTTTAAAGTTCAGCATGGTGATATAAACTTAAAATCAATAACTGATAATCATGTGGATCAACGTATCGTTGGCATATGGTCTCAGTACCGAAATTTCGTTTGATTGATTGCCAAAATCAGAGGTTTCGGGTCGTTATATTGAAAGTTATATGGGGATGGCCTAACTGATCTTTTGCTGTATTAGTTTACAGACCTAGATTCAGTTAGGGTATCTTATTAAAAGATTTTTAATGACAAAACCATAAGTTACCGAATGAGGAACTTAACATGTGTGATGATAATCAAAAGTTATCTAATGCATCATATCAATACAATGATGAAAGTCATGTATGATATTAGTCCTCACCCTGGTAGAGTGCACAAGTCGCTTTGAAGCATTAATTTGCTGACCTGTCACCACTGTGCCTCATACCTTGTAACTAACGGATAACTTCAATATAATCACGCGTTACGATGAAGCTTTGTGCAATTCTTGATACGGGAATGTGTCGCGAATGCGGGGACCATAGATTACTCAGTATCTAATATTACCATAACGTATCTAAAGTGCTGAGAAATAAATAATGATTTTGAGTTTAAGTGGACAAACATACTGGTAATGGTTGTAGGATACTCAATGATAAAAACAGAAAATTGTTCAAAAAGAGTTATGACTGACTGTTTCAATACTGATATGATCCTTTTTACCAGAAAATTCACAAAAATATGTTGAATTTACTTTTATGCAATTACATTTGAAAATTCAAAAAGATTTTTGGTGTGTTTTAGCATAAACTTTGAAAAATCAAAAAGTTTTGTTTCAATTTTATTTTCGATAACCGATGTTGGAATACTAAATGTGAAGGCTCAGATGCTTAAAAGTTGAAAAAGACTGCAAATTTTCAAGTTTCTGGTATACATTGAAAATGTTTTATAGTTCAGGGGGAGAACTATTGAGGGTCAAAAGGAATGTGAAGAGTACTTCCGAGATTTTTGTCGTGTCTAACGCCGGTTGTAGTTTGTGCAGTTTTTAGTAAATTTTTCTGCAGAATCAAATACTACAGGTGCACTTCTCATGACTCATCGACAAAGAGTGTAACTGAACAAGACCCAAACCTGAACATCGAGATTACCAGAACAACAGAAGTCAGAAAAAGGTTAAAGAAATGATGAAGATTGAAGAAATCAAGATTATCGTCTATATTCATCTCTGGATCAGCAAATGACAAAGCCAAGATTTCTTGAGTCTGTCTGAGATTTCAAAGCTTACTGAGAGATAGACAGGAACTTCGACACAAACGTGCATGAAGATGGAAAGTTTTCAATCAAGACTTGAAGAATTGATAACTTTCTGATCTGGTACATCACTAGCTAGGTCCAAGGGGGAGATTGTTAGTGCATTATTCATGTATGTCCCTAGCTAGTGATCCGGTACAGAATGTCGAAGGTTCAGATAATCAGAAAACGATCAAGACTTAAACACGAAGACAATCCAATCAATAGTCGAGGGGGAGTTTGTAGATGCACGAAGTGCGACTAGTGATTGGATCTACAAAGTTAACATGTGTTAAAAAGTGCTGATGGGTTGAAAGTGGAATGCTGATGGGTTGAAAGTGGAAAAAGTGGGCGAATGTGGAACAAAGTGGGCGAACCTGGAATCAAACTGGGCGAATGTGGAAAAAGTACACATTCGACCATCTATACTGGGCGAATGTGGAAGAATTCCACATTCGACCATTCACAGTGGGCGAACGTGCAGAGTCTATAAATAGATTTTGTGAGTTTTTGAGAAAAAGAGAGTCATTAGGTGTGTGTGCTTTGAGGTGTTGTTCCAGAATAGTTTGAGAGGTTCAGTGTGTGTTCTAGATTAACCTAAAGTCAATTGTAATCAAGTTTATGAATATGTTAATCTATGAAAACGTTTGAAAATGACTTTGATTGTGTTTTGATTTGAGTTTATATCAGTTTGTTCAAAGCTAGGGTTTCCGCACCTGGTTTTGTAACTTGTATGATCATATAATCCTGTTTTCGTGTAAAATCATCCTCCTACATAATTTATGGCAGATTAAGATAAAATGTATATTCCGATTAATGTTGGTCATTGTTTTCTGGTGAACTTCTTCAAGAAACTCTTTCTCATCGGAATACTCTATTTTAAAACTTGTAAGGAATAATTATAAATGCTTTGTCTGTTTTTTGTAACACCCCAACCGATGGCGGAAACATCGAGGTGTCACGTAGTGACGATTGTTCAATAGCTCATGGACTAAAAGTGTAAATATTGATACATTGATTTAAATAGTTTATTACATTGAAATGAAATTCAACGATTCTAAATGCCAACTAACAGAAATACAATGAATCCAAAATCTAAGTAAAATTCCAAAAGCTTAAGAGTCATCTCATAAGAACCTGAAACATTTACGAAAATAATTTGGTCAATACAAAAACGTATTGGTGAGCATACCCTGTTTTGAATACATATAGTAAGAAAAATGTTTAGCAATTCATGTGCGGTACCATTTGCAATTATGTAATAAGTAGTATCAGTCAAAACCAACCCTAAGACAAGACAACACATGAAAACCATTTTTAGTATAATGAATCACAAGACAATGACCAAGGTCTCTCAACAGAGTCACAAGGGGTATATACCATAGTACTATTCATTGAAATGCAAGGCCACAACGGTTAATGATTTTGACAGCCATAAATACACACAAATTAACATAAAGCAAACACACATGAGAATTGCATTTAGTAATAGAATAACATTTTGTCATAATGTACATGAATAGCCCCAAAAGAGTAAAACATGAAAAAGGGGAAAGATATACTCACAGTTTGCAAAAGCGATCCAACTTAAGCGGTAGTGAGCTAAGTAATGGGAATTCCGAGGAACTCAACCTATAACGTAATAGAATGCTAATAAGGGAAAAGTCGAAGAGTCTAAGGTAACTAGGGTCTAAGGCATTAGGGTTTGCTAAGTCAATTTGGGGAATTAGAGTTTTGATGATAAGTCGAATTAATATAAAAGTTGTATATTGAAAAATAATATACCAAAGTTTGTAAATAATGTTTAGGTAATATAATTATTACCAATTGAATATTTAGATAAAAATATGTTTGAATAATTAAGACAAAGTAATTTAATTAATTACTTTAACTAAATTAAATAAATATAATAATCATAAATGTGTAAATAAATAATTATGAGTTACACCATAAACCAAAAAATAATAACTAAGACTTCAACATAAGACTATCTCTATTTTATAAGAAAAGTATTTATCAAATAGATGTTAAATAATATAAATAAATAAATGATTAATTATGTTTAATTAGACATGATCCAAAAATATTATTTTTTTATACAAAATAAATACATTCTGATGTAAATAAGTGAAGTTAATTTTCCCATAATTTTTGTAAACTTATTTATATTTAAAACTGATTTAATGAAATTAAATCATGTTTAAATGAATAAAAAAAGGAAAATTAATAAAAATAAATGTTTTCTGAACCAAATATTTTTATTTCAGTTCATAATGATTAGAAATAATTTCCCAAAAAGTTTGAGACTAAAATCATTAAAATGTGGTAATTTTCTTTCTGATGTCAAGATGCTACTCCTAAATTTTCATAATTTTTGGAGCAAAAATGAATTTATTATGAATTATTAACTATTTAAACCTATTATATGTATTTTATAAATAATAAAAACAAACAAAAATAAAAGAAATAAGAAAAAAAAACTGAATCAGTCTGGGTGGGATTCGAACCCGGACCTGGTCATTAAAGGACCACACATTCAACCACTACACCATAAGTCAACTTGTGAATTTATTTAGAAACCAAAATATTAAAAACAACATCCGAACTTCATCTTCTTCCCCAAATCCTAACATAAACCCTAACCCTAACCCCAGTTCAATAAACCCGATCAAGGCACGATTAAAGATCAGTGATAAGGGGCTTTCGATCCCCAGGTATGACTAAACAAAACGGCATCAATAAACATGACTTACAAACGTGTTTGAGGATCGAGATGGAAGCTTCAAAGTCCGAACAAAAAGGTTACGATTTGCAGAGCTTCGAGACGAGTTTTGATGTATTCTTTTGTGGGTTTAGACGCGAAAACGGTGCAGGAGGTTATTGGAATGATTAATTTATAGTTATAAACACGAAACGAACCTCATTAGTATAATTCGGACCATTAATTCGCCGGTTACACCTTTAATGGTGATAGAGATCAATTAACAAGATTAAACGCGTAATAATTATTGTAACGGGTCGATAATGATAGAGAAACTCAAACGCCGCATTAAAGATCGAGTTTAACAGTGTGTTTGGGCCGGAAAAAGGACTTTTCACACTTGGCCGGAATTTGGTTGCCGCCGGCGACCACACCTGCCGGAAAAACGTGGAGCACAGGACTAGGGATTTTCAGATTTTTAAACTTTGAGCCTTTGGCAAAATAGGTCCTTTAAGTTCTAACTAGGTTAGTTATATTATGAATTAGTTAGTTTTTTTTCTTTTATAAAACTTAACCAAGTTAACTAGATTAACCTAAAATGTTTTTTTTTAAACTTTATGAAACTTTGTATATATATAAAATCTATTTCGAATATGTTTCAATATACGTAAATACGCTCCATGAGAAAAAAAATGATAAATATTGAACTCGCTCTTTTTTCTTTTAAATTTTAAAACGACAAAACCTACAAGGACTAAAACTATAAACATTTGAATATACGAAAGACTATAATTGATAAGTTGATAAAGATGAGGGTGACGGTTGTCACATTTTTCTTCATCATTTAACTACAATACAATAATATTCTTATTTGAAAATGCAAACATATAAAAAGATTTAAATTTGATAATCTTCACAAATTGAACTACAATAAAATATTCATTCTTCCATAACTTGTTCAAACTTCTCCTTCAAATACACTATCCTTGCTCTGATCATTTGTTCCAGATTAAGATGAATTGTATTCCGATTAATGTTGCTCATTTTTTTCTGCTCAAGTTCTTCAAGAAACTCTAAATCATCCGAATACTCTATTTTCTCTCGGATGAATAATTTTTCAAAACCATTTTCATAGTTAACTATTACTACATCAAAATCATGAGAGTAAAACCAACTTACAACATGAAGTGACTTAAAGAATTTTTCATCATCGACATTTTCACTCAAAATTTCTATTAAGAAGATTTCATCTGAATATCGAAATTCATTGTTCTTTGAAACTTTATACAACTGTGTATGAAACTGTAAATCCATCTGGACTACTATTTCAATTGATAATTACTACTGATAATAATATACATTATATTTAAATACAAAATATATAAAAAATAAGACGTCATTTTCAACAATAAATTCAAACGTGGTAATTATTATTTGCAGTGACAACATCTAAGAGTCTATAGGACCTACAATAGAAAAAGACGAATCTAGATTATTTTATTTAAAAAATGACACTAATTTATTGTGTATAATACTTATTTTTAATTTTTAATATTAAAGAACTACAATAATAATAACTTTGACTCATTATATAGTACTCATAATTATATATCTTCAACTTGTTGTATACTTTGTTTTATAACGACTGTTCACATGTCAACAGATGTTTTTATACAAAGCTTATCAGACTTTAGAGTATGTTTAATGTTAACAGTTAATTGATTGTAAGAATCTTTAAGAACACTTCTTGAAATGAATTTGAACAAAATATCATTATGCATCTGACATACAAAGTAGGAAAGTGACAATGGTTGAAGGAATATAAACTTGAAAAAAGACTGTTGAAATTCCATGGTTTTAAATAGAGTAAAAAATTAACCGTTAACATTTGCTCATTTTATATAGATTGAAACAAAATAGGAACACAAAAATAACAAAATAAGTTTTTTTATAATGTCAAATTTTTGTAACCATTATCTTAATCATTAAATTGCATACTCTATTTTACACTTATGTTGACTTATCAATAGATTTTCTAACATAAACTCTGTAATGGAAAATTCATTATAATTTATATACTATTTGACAACATCTGTTAAGTCGTAAACAACTGTTTTCACGCAACTGCCATCCATTAAGAAATTTCCAATAATATTTGACCATATGACACAGACCTTTAAAATGCCTGTTGACTTATGAACATATGTTTACCGACAACTTTGAACACGTCAGCATCACTTTTGATACGTCACCCACAATTTTTCACACACAAAACCCCTCTTATTTGATATTTCCACTAACTTATTCTATTCAAACACCAGAAAAGCGCTTCACTATCAATTACGACCTAAAACCATTCGACTACGAAATTTAAAATCTCCAGTCGTATTCCATTCCTAATTTGAATTCAATTGGTTTGTTTCAATCTTTAGTATGGATCTTCAATTTAAAACCCCTCATAACTATCTACCATATCTGGTTAAAACACAACATAACCATCAATTTCACTCTATAATCGATGTGCTCTCCGAATCCAAATACCTACCAATCCTCACCGCTAATGCTCCAATATATACTCTGAAAGAATTCTGGAATAAAGCCGAGTGCCGAGAGAAAGACAAAAAGCCTTATGCAGTTGTCTCCAAATATGGAAATACAGATATCGAGATAACACCGGAATTCATCTGCAACACATTCTCCCTAAGCGATTTGCAAGCTAATATTTCTTTTCAGAAAAATGAAGTTCAGACAGAGTTAATTGAGAGAGGGTATGAAGGTCAATTGACTGCATCCACAATGTTTAAACCAAAATTTCCCCCACCAATGAAGATTTTTTTTCACACCCTTCTTATATGTCTCTCTACAAAAACAACATCATTTAATGAGATACCATTGAAAACACAGTATCTGGGATATGCAATTTTAACGGAGACTGATTTCAATTTGTCTCAGACAATATTTACTGATTTAGTATCTAATGTAAAGGCTATAAAATCTGGATCTCGTAATACTTTTTTACTATATCCAAGATTGTTGAGTTTCTGCTTACAAAAACTATTGCCTGATAATGATTTTAAAAAAGGAGTAGCTATTACAATTAATAGCTTATCGAATGAAACTTTTACAAGAATGCTGGATGTTAAAAGTTCAGAAAAGCTCATTAGAGGTAAAAGTTCTAAAAAATAAACAATGATACTACAACATCTGTTGTTGTAATATCTGTTGTGGACTCAACTGCTCCTGCTGGAAATGAAACCACAAATAGTTGTATGGAAATCATCCCAGTGATTTCAACTAAGAAACCACCAATAAAAAAGAAAATCAAAAAGAAGAGAAACACTGTATCTCTAGAGTTTCAGAAGCCAAAGGAAACTACTACAACCACAGAAGAACAACAAACAACTGTTGATTCTTCCACTGAAGCAATGGAAATAACCCTAATAACAAATATTGTCAATCTATCATCTTAACCTGATCATCATATAAATGAAGAACACCTACAAAATGACCTAGATGATTTAGTTGTACATTTGTTTAAAAGTCCTTCTCCTGGAGCTGGATGTCTTTTAACTCCACCACCGTCGCCCTCACATGCACCAACAAAAATTCCACCCACCTTTAATCCATTGTTTGAGTCAATTGATAAATTTGAAATTGGAAACAATCACTCTCAATCACCCATCACTGAGAATACACAGCAAGAAGAGAGTGTTGATGAAAGAAATCAATCATCTAGCCCACAGCCAGAGAACACCACACTCTTGGACTTGCAAGAGAATCCTGTTGGTACTTCAAATGAAGTTGTAACTACAAGAACTGAAACCAATGTTTCTGAGATAGAAACTGATAAGACAAATCAAGCATCCTTGTAGAAAAAAAATTGAAGTTACAATTGAAATTGATAACACAACTGTAACTTATGCTACAGTTGAAACTGATAACAACTCACAAAAGCTTCCAGTTGTTGAAAACATTGAAACAAATACAACAACAACTGTTGGGAATGCACAACATCCTGTTAGTTTAATGAAGGCTTCCAAAAATCAGAATTTGGCGGAAAGGGTAACTAAACTTGAAGCCTTATTTACAAAATTTGATGAAATGAAAGAAACGTTCATAGAGAAAATCACAGAAGCTACCAATGAACTCTGGAAATCTGCTGACTCAATAATCCATGGTCAACAACAATTAGCAGAGATCAAACACAAGTCTGAGATGGAGTCCTTAAGCATGAAAGTGGATGCTTTATACAGAGTTACTAAAACTGATATGAAAGCATTTAAAGATCATATGTTAAGGAAAACTGGATCTGCTCCAAGTTTTGTTTTTGAAACAGACATTGATGTTGATGAAAACAAAAAGGGGGGAAAAGATCAAACAACTGATATGCAAACATCTGATAAACCAGTTTCTACTACAGTTTCAAACACTGTTGATGAGGAAGCAAAACAATTTGCTGCTGTTTCTGTTGGGACAGAAAATATCCGAACAAATGTTACAAGTACAACTGAATTTAGAGACTTTCCAACAACTTGCCAACAGGAGCTAACAGGCACCATCAAGTATCAATGACACGGCTGTCAGAAAACAAACTGCAGAAATTTGTAAACTACCCATTCAATATTCAACAACATCAGTCAGCACAACTACAAATTCTTTTACACAACCCACAACATTGCAACATCAATCACCAATCTAAATAACATATGCTGCTTCTTTCAACCCGGAAATGAATGTTCCGAAAACAACGGCCCTTGTAATCTACCAACCACCGTATTTAGAACCATTGCCAGCTAAATATCCTCTTGAAATATTAAATAATCAAACATGAGATAGAATCTTTCTATTTAACAGACGATCCTTCATCATTAACTTTCACATCTATTGAAGGTTTCGAGAAACCTATGAATATTGAGGAGTATTTGGAGACCAAACGGCAACAGACTGAAATGAGTATCAAAACCCAATGCAAAGACAAAGATAACATCACGGCTCATGGAATCCAGCAAGAACTGCTTCATAAGCTTAGTAAAATAGAAGACTTTGCATTGGAACTGAGCCATAAAATGCATGAAAGAATACAACTTCTGAAGTGGAGAGAAATGTAAGAAAAAAAATTCATTGATCATCTTTTAAATCTCAAATTTTACAACGTCACTGAAAGACAATTTGCTGGATGGACTTCTGAAGAACTCAGGGCTGAAATATACAAAATTGAAGGCTTGCTTAAAGATCATAAGAATCTGAAAAAAAAACTCCAGCTAACTCGAAGAAGGACAAAGAAAGTGAAGCTAAAAAAGATTTAAAATTCAAGAGAATGAGACAAGAGTTAGTTGCAGCAAAATATGGTGAAATGAGATATGTTGCCAGATGGTCTGAATTAGTTTTGGTTGAAACCTACAAACTACTGGAGATAAACAGACAAAAGAATCCAAGTCTGCCAAGAAAGCCAATTTATCCTGATGAACAGTAAGCTCCTAAGCAGAACATTCAAAAGAAACATGGTTCCTCTTCAACCAATCTTACCAGAAAAACAATCAATCAAGTCAAAAAAGTGAAGACTCAAGATTAATTTACAATTGAGATTTGACAATAAATGTTTGTTTAGGATTAAATAACTGATTTCATTCAATCGTTGTTTGTTTGTAGTATAATGTTTTTTAACAGAACAGATGTTATATTTCTGATAATATAACAAAGTTAAAAACTTTGATTAAAACGTTTCGTATTAAATGAAACAGCAGAGTTTTGAATAACAAATTATTATGATAAAAACATTTAGTTTCAACCTTTTAAATAAGCAAATGATTTGCTTAGAGTTCTATCTCGAGATTACTTTCAGAGTTGGAAACATATGTATGTACTTGATAAAAATATGAATGTTAAGTATTTAAAACTAATTAAATGCCCAATATTTACTTCAATTAAGTATTTGTGACACCCGGCAAACTCCGGTTATTAACTTTTTGAAAACTCAGTAAGTCTACCTTAGCGAGTCGTGCATACATTACACATGACAGGGTCAGTCGAGTCGAGTCGTGCATCATTGGGGTTTAACACACACAAGTCTCGAGTCCCGGGAATTGGTGAACGAGTGTGAACGTGTTTGTTTTCATGAATTATGTGTTTATAATCATTATGTGACTTGTCGGTATGTGAAAACGTGTTAACATATGTTAAAATAGGGTTTAACGCGCCAAAAACCCAAACCCAAACCCTGCAGGCGATTACGCCACCGGGGGCAGACCTAATCGCCTATAGGAGGGCGATTGGGGGCTAATCACTAGTAGTTACTAGCGATTAGCAGCCCTAATTGCCTATAGACCTGCATAATCGCCCATACTGCACATGACGACTAGAAACGCCTATAAATACCACCCTTGACCTCTAAAACACCATTTGTGCAACCCTAGCCGTCCCATAACCTATCCTAACTCACAAACACCCTCTGGAACTCGTTTTTACATCAAAACACACATTTCCAAGTTTTACCCATCATTTTCTCCTAAATCCAAGGTGTGTTCTTCATCCCCAAACCTTTATATGATTATGTTTTGTTCCCTAAAAGTCCAGACCTGATTTCTAAATGTTTTTGTCTTTGAAAATCCATTAAAAACCGTTTTTAAACAAACCCAAACCCTTATGCATGTTATATGTGTTGTATGTGACTAAAGGTAGGATTTTTATGATTGAAACATGATTGTTCTTGTGTTATTAAGGTGTTTATAGCTGGTATGAGTTAGTATGATGATGTCCTAGGACTTTTGAGGTCCATGGTTGTGTATTGTTGATGCTTGGTATTTTGACCCATTTGAATGGTTTTGAATGATTAAGGATGATGTGAGGTGTATTGTTGGTTTTATGATGTTAGGGTTTGCTTTAGGATGATGCTAGAGCAGTAGGATACTATCGGACAACGTTGTTACGTGATGAAATCTGGATATTTGCTATTTAGGGCAAGTTCTTACATGTTGATGTGATGTTTACATGTTAAGCTTACTATTGTTGGGAAACGCTCGCATTCGGGACTGTTAGAATGATGATAACTTAGGGGTTTTGCTTGAAATATGTTTGTTAACGTGTTATGATTGATATTGGGTGTTTACACATGTTTCGGATCTGATTTGGAGGGTTAAACGCGCGAAAAAGACGGAACAGAACAGCATAGGCGATTAGGAATCCCCAATCGCCTATGCTGTAGGCGATTGGCCCCTAAGCACATGCCCTATAGGCGATTAGGGAGCCTAATCGCCTTCCCACCATGCAATTACAATGCTAATCGCCTATATGCATGTCTTATAGCTCCTAATCACTAGTTAACTTCTGAATTGCGTGTCTTATAGCTCCTAATCACTAGTTAACTTCTGAATTGCATGTCTTATAGCTCCTAATCACTAGTTAACTTCTGAATTGCATGTCTTATAGCTCCTAATCACCAGTTGACTTTTCCTAATCACTAGTTGACTTTTCCTAATCACATGTACTGCTGTTGTAAGTGTATTTTGGCATTCCAAGACCCGATTTGACACCTAGGAACATGCTAGAAACCCCGTGACATGCCTAGTAACATAGTAACACGTGCTCGGACTTATTTATGCGTTATCTGAACTGTATGCTAGATTCGGTGAACTCATACACGTGTTAAGTGTTGTTTGCATATTTTGAATGATACCTTGTGAAAGATGAACACGTGGGATGTCGGGTCACCAATGGGATGTCGAGTCTTGTCTCACGTAGTCTGGTTGTCAGTCAAACGTATTTTCAATCGTATATTGGTCATGGACTGGACATTAGGGACTAATGAACCCAACGGGTTATTAGTCTAACTTTACACACACATCTTATGATAGGTCGCCACTAGTTGGGGCTATCATACACACATTGGTTTACTTGTTAACTGAAGACGCAACCTAAGGTGAGTTCACGGCCCCTCTTTTATACATTTTCTCTTGGGGGAGAAACATGCCACACGATCTAATAAATGCAACGTTTATATCATAAATATGCAACACTTTTGGAATGCAACTCTTTTGAAACACAACTCTTTTGAATTGCAACTCTTTTGATTACTATACGATGAAACAAGGAAGTCCCTGGGGGAAACCATGAATGTGCGGGGCACAACAGGGGAAATGTGGATAGATCTATTGGGCTTGACAAGCCCCACCCGTCTGCTGGGAGCCGGGCGGGTGCATATTGTCTCTATTGTAGTAGTATAAGCAACTCAAACACGGGCAGCAACACAAGAAACACTTGTCAGTAATGGTTTCAGCAACACAATCGTAGTAGTAAGGAAATGCTGGTTAGGTTATTAAACACATTTTATGACATGGTATTTTGTGACGGAACTCGTAACCCATGGAAACTATTAGTAAACTTAAAACCTGTGAACTCACCAGCATTATATGTTGACATGTTTTTGGCATGATTTCTCAGGTCGCTAAGGTAGCAGCATCTCAGGGCTTAGGCGCAGGCGTCTGCACGGCGTCTAGTTTAGGTTTCATGGTTTTGTTTGTCAGACAAGTTTGGATACTTTTGGGTTTCATTTTGTAAAACAATGCTTCCGCTGTTTTGTCAAATGGTTTAAACTTGTGCTTTGAATTTACATTTGTCTCATATAGTGTTGTTTATTGTGACCGTTGACTTGGATCCTGGTGTGTCACACGCCTCGCGGTAGAACTCCGCTTGTGGAAATTTGAGGCTGTGACAGTATTTAAAAACAATAGACTAAATGTATTAACAGAAAACTAGTGATAATATTCATAGTAATAAACTTCAAGTACAAAAGTGATTACTTGAAATTAATTGTCATCTTCCAAAATATTAATATTTTATGCTAAAACCAAATACAGATGGTTCAACTTTAAACATTCCCAAAAATTAAACTTTATACTAAATTTTCATAGAATCTTTACTCCATAATCACATAATTTTTCATCCTAGAAACTCTGCTTCGGCTTCTTTTGGCAGTAAATGATAGTTCATCAACATTTAAAATATCGGCGTCTTCGATACTCCTTTTTCCATTGGACCTTGTACCAGAATCCTTTAAACCTTCATCGACGGAAGACTCCGTAGTAATAGAAAAAACATCCTACAAAAAAATAAAAAAATAAAAACTATGAACTATTAAAATGAAGAAAACAAAGTCTTTGGATACCTTAAAGAACTTGAAAAAATAATATACATATACATAGTGACTTTGTTTCACGTTAACAATTATTTAAAAATACTCAAAACTACCACAAACTTACCTTTCCAGTCCTTAACTTTAGCATGCTGTATAACAACCATCACATGCTCATTAGCAGGATTATTAGAAATGAGCTTCTTAAACAGTACTGCATAATCATTCCACATTGTACATCTTAAAATGGTACATCTACATGCAAACAATAATTTTAACATTGTAAATACATATAAAAAAAGTGAAAGTCAACGTTACATATACAACATTTATTACATCACTAAATAACACACAAGTCCTTTAACTAAAGTAAATATTCTTCATCACATTTACTACACCACATCATTAATCCTTACGATTAATTACACAAATGATTATATGTAGAAAGTTTTGAAAACATTACAACAAAGAAAATTTATAAAAAATACAAGTCAAAACTTACTCCAAATCTTGAAGATTAAAGTTCATCCTTTGGGTTAATTTTGAACCTTTTCCAAACACATCTAAATCACCATGCCAAATAAGACTACCATCAACATCTGCAGCAAAAATACAAAATAAAACTATATCAAAAAATTTTACAAATTAAACCAGAAAAAACCTTTGTAACATAAAATATCAGAATAGATTGACCAACAGTCAAAAGTTTATTTGCTTCTCCACTCAGAATATCTTTAAATGGAATGAACCTGATGTGATACCCTGCAATTTCAGGTTCTCACTTTAACTAAACTCTAGTTACATTCCTTGCATTCTACTTAACTAGGGTTAGCTAGATAGGTCACACGTTGCACAGTTATAGGTTATTAACTGCATGAAGTGGTAATTCGGGGAATTACCAGACTGTATAAATGAGTAGTAAACCTCGAACGTGGGTGAACAACGAAAATTAAATAATTGTGAATTAATTGACTGAGATTGATTGCAATTATGTGCTTCTATGATACTCTGTGAAATTATGTGCAAACCATATGTGATTACGTGAACTTAAACCGAGTACGTTAATAAAAATCAGAATAGGTGGACCATTAGGATGGTTGGGGTCTTAACACATGGGGTTACACTTATTATGGTCCAAAATAGTGAAAACATCGATAGAAACACGTTATACGACGAAGCAGGCCACCCAACGTGGGCCAAAGGGCTGTGAGCGGCCGCTCACAGGCTCCGAGCGGCCACGCGCGGGTGTCAGCTATCACCAAACCGACTTAAACTAGTATATAAGCCACCTTAAGCCTCTTGTATCCCCTAAACTCAAACCCTAATCACCCCCTACTAAACTGATCTGTGGTGTGCATTTTCTGAATGTAGCTGTGTTCCGTGAATTTTCATATTTTTTATACACGGTTTTATCACAAACTAAAAATATGGATTTGTCCAGTAGACCCCCTAGAATATTTAGTAAAAGTTTGGGATTCTAACTCACTAGATAAGTATTTTTAATAAATTAGTTTTCATGGCGCATAATCTGTCCTAAAAACGCAGATTGTGTATTGTGTGTTTATGTGGCTACTTGGAGTCTTATATGGTATGTAATTGACATGAACTTGAATGGGCACTTATACGAGATGCATATGAAGTGTAAAACTGATGATAACCAACATATTCACCAACGGGTCCGTAGGGTTTACTTATGCATGTAGAATCACTAGGTGTCACTTACACGGTTTTGAACATTTTAAACGTCTTGGACAAACGGGTTATATGGTGTAATGGTATTACACATATACTCACTTAGTGACACATGTATTAGGGAGTCGGTAGCACACCCTACTTTGGAGTTTGGATTTACTTGCTTGCGTACTATGGTGAGTTTCACTACTTTTCCTCGAAAGCATGCGTCTCGGGTTTGAGACAACTTTGGTAAATGTTTTCTAGTCCGGTTTGGGACTACTTTCACATCTCGGGATTGAGATGCTTTGACTCCTTGTGAAGGTCGAATTTTGGACTCCTTATGTGGGTCGGGTTACTACGATTCCTTGTGAGGATCACGCTTTTATCAGTTTAAAACTTTTACTATCCTTTGTGAACTAAACACACTCTATCACTTAAAGTCCTTACATATTATTGGGTTAATTGCTTGAGGTGAACGGGGTATTAGTTGATAGCGCTATTAGGTTGTGCAGCTACCTTATGCTTGAGGTGCTTGTGTCACGGGCATGAACTTCTGACCACATCTGTTATGCTAGTGTTGATAGACACTAGTACCTAAGGCAGTTTAACGATTACTGAAGGTTCCCAATAATCACATGTTTAGTTGCAATGAGCGGGCTAGCTACCCCTGACACGTTTAAACTGATGACACTTTACTTTAACTTTTGGGGTTTTGACAACTTTACACCTGTTATCCAAACTGTGAACTCACCAACATTGTTTGTTGACCCATTATGTACATGCTTTTGCAGGTAGTTAGCTTCCGATGTCATGATTAGGAAGCACTGCATGTTCACTCCATTTGGGGTCTTGGGTATACACCTAAATTACATATCGTGCTTTTATGTTTATTTCTATATGGTTTTAATTTGGGCGCGTTGTTTTACACATGGTTTCTAAAAGGTCTAAATTTGGTTTACGCTTCCGCAGCTTAACTAAATCTTGGTTTTTGAAAACGAAATAAATGGTTTGGGCATTTAGAGTTCGTTCAAATGACTTATGGCTATGGGATCCCGGTATGTCATGCGCCTCGCGGTAAAACCCCGTAGTGGAAATTTGAGGGTGTTACACCTGAACCCATACTCAACACCTCCCCATCGGACATTATGCATCACAGTAGTACAACGATAAAAAAGTATTTTAAAAACATGCGCAACAACAGTGTATGCGTCCTTGTTTTCATCAACACCAAATTTGGAGAGAACAACAATATCATCTTCATGAACTTTAGTGTCAAATTGTTGCACCAAATGACCTTTAATAGACGCCTGAATCTTATCACCCTGGAATAGTCATAAACTAAACAAAACACAAACATAAAACACAGCAACTTTTTCAAATTATAGATATAAGTATATAACATGAACATAAGATAACAACATTAACCTAAAACAAAATATAAATAAACATAAACAATCATATCAATGACCATACCTTCTCATCGATCAATATGAGCTCCAACTTAAAATTTTGTTTCCATTTTCGTATAACACGTGCCTTCATACTCCACATATCTTTCCCGGGGTTCAAATCAGAAATAAAACTGAGACTATTGTTCACAGCTTCCATTGATATGCTTTCAATATATTTATTTACTTATACAAACATGAGACAAGGCTTACAAGACACTCTGTAGAAATTTAGAAGGCTTGGGTTGTTATGTCCTTATATAGGATATATTTATAAAGGGAAGTTGTTGCTATATTTACCATTGCAACATAACTAAGTACCACACCACGTTATGTTATGTTAGGATCTGAGAGTTTGATTTGTTAAGATTTGTTTAAGTATGATGAATATGTATGAATACTAATAATGGAAAGTGCAGCGGAATTATAACTATGCAATCTTAACAAAGAGAATAATTGCTTTCAAACGAGTACATTTCATTCGTCATCACAGATTGAAATTAAGTACAAGTTATTACAATTTCTCCCCCTCAACCTGATCACTCAATAACTTTGTGTGTGCAGAGAATGTGTAAGTGATGAATAGAACAGTACAGGAACTGTTCTATTTATAGACAAACTAAACCACTGATGACCTAGGACTGACGTCACCTTAGACAGTGACAGCTAACTACCTTAACAACATAAAACATCTGCTATACTAAACTACTGTTACATTGAGTAAACCACTGATAGTTGAACAACTGATAAGGAACATTTGATAATCTTCACATCGATCAATATGAGCTCCAACTTAAAATTTTGTTTCCATTTTCGTATAACACGTGCCTTCATACTCCACATATCTTTCCCGGGGTTCAAATCAGAAATAAAACTGAGACTATTGTTCACATCTTCCATTGATATGCTTTCAATATATTTATTTACTTATACAAACATGAGACAAGGCTTACAAGACACTCTGTAGAAATTTAGAAGGCTTGGGTTGTTATGTCCTTATATAGGATATATTTATAAAGGGAAGTTGTTGCTATATTTACCATTGCAACATAACTAAGTACCACACCACGTTATGTTATGTTAGGATCTGAGAGTTTGATTTGTTAAGATTTGTTTAAGTATGATGAATATGTATGAATACTAATAATGGAAAGTGCAGTGGAATTATAACTATGCAATCTTAACAAAGAGAATAATTGCTTTCAAACGAGTACATTTCATTCGTCATCACAGATTGAAATTAAGTACAAGTTATTACAATTTCTCCCCCTCAACCTGATCACTCAATAACTTTGTGTGTGCAGAGAATGTGTAAGTGATGAATAGAACAGTACAGGAACTGTTCTATTTATAGACAAACTAAACCACTGATGACCTAGGACTGACGTCACCTTAGACAGTGACAGCTAACTACCTTAACAACATAAAACATCTGCTATACTAAACTACTGTTACATTGAGTAAACCACTGATAGTTGAACAACTGATAAGGAACATTTGATAATCTTCACCATCTGCTGGAGCCTAAGTGCTGTTGGCTCCAGCAGACCTTTGGTCTTGATCAGCACTTTGTCTTTGTTCTTTGTCAGCATTTTGCTTATTAGTAGTTTATCTTCAATAAGCAACACTTTGATCAGCAGCACACTTTAGTCATCAGTAGTTTGTGTCATCAGTCTTTTGGGAGGAGAACCGTTTTATTGTTGATCAGCACTTATAATATTTTGGCTTTCAATCATCTGTTCTTTCCAAGTCAGCAGACCCAATAATCTCCCCCTAGAACAGATGATGCCAAAACTAGTCTTTATTCTTGATCTTTATTTCTCATCAGACTCTCTCTAATATGACCCTTTAATTGAAGTTCAAAGTCAAAGGAGTAGAGATCATCAGCTTCCCTTTCAAGTTCCAAGCTCATAAGATCCATGAGGTCATGTGCACTCAGACCATATGTGTGACACCCCGCATTTTCAGGTTAATACTTTTACTGAACTCTAGTTAACTTACATGATATACTCTAGTTAACTTGCATGTCGTTCGTGGTTAGATACTTAACTAGGGTTAATTAAGTAGGCCTAACATATGTTAGATGATATTAACATATGTGATAAATAGGAAAATCATTATTGAACAACACACGAGTCCTGTATCCTGAACCTTGGTGAATTATATGGCATACATAATAATAATATGTACAATTGAATCATGATGAACGTGAAATACATGCTTATGTGAATTATGTGTTTATGTGAATTATCACTTGACTGAAGGTTAATACGTAAACCATGCAAATTACGTGCACTTGATGATTAATATCTCATGAAATAATAAAAACAATAGTTTTTATGCAATTTAGGGTGATTAATATCATCGGGCCCGGTATTGGACTAGAACATGATTAACGGGTCCGGTTAATGGACTAGAAGGGCCCTAATACCCAATTACTTGGGCAACAAGCTAAACCTCCTTATAATTATGGAACAAAAAACAAATAAAGAACCCTAACCCTAAACCCTTTGCGCCGTGAGGTACCCCCACCCCCCTTTGTCTCACTTTTCAACAAACATCAATCTTAATCACCTCTCCAAGCTTGTTTGGGTGTAATCTCTAGGCTTTGAGGACTCTTGCATTGAAAGGTATAATCTTTACATGTTTTTGATAATTAATAATGCTTGAAAAGTTTTAAAAATCATTGATCATGCATGTATACATAATCGCATATAGATGTTAGTAGGACTTCTTGAATGTTCATGATGATTTGATGATGATGATTGTTGTTAGTAATCATGATTAGGGTTTTTGTATGATAATATATGTGTTTGATCATGATAATATGGGATATGCATGTATTAGAGATTTTTATGCATAATTAGGGTTTGTGAATAACTTGGGATGCAAGTTTCAGTTTCTGGTAGATTCGTTATGATGTCTTGTAGGGTCTGTGTTGCGATGTTAAATTGATTGTTTTGATGATTTCTTTGCATGATTGTGATGTACATAGTCTTAGCTTTTCATAATGGGCAAAACCATCGGATTTGGACATCGTTTGAGTCGTTTTTGGAATTTTATTTGATTAGGGGTCATATCAGATTTTCGGATTTGTAAATTGGGTCAACTTTAAATGGTCATAACTTGAGATTTACAAGGAATTAAGTTATGAAATTTGTACAGTAGGTCAACATTGGAAAAACTCGGCTTTTCCAAGTGGATTCATCCCGTTTGGATGAATACACAATTTTTGGGAATTTTTCTACTAAACTGACCTGTTGTGGAAATTTTCTGGACATAGCTGTGTTGTACAAATTTTTATAATTTTTGTGTTTGGTTTTAAGACAAAACAAAAATATGGGTTTGCAACCAAATCCCCATGAATACTCAGTAAAAATGTGGGACTTTAATTCATTCGTTAAGTATTTTAAATAATTCGTTTTTCACAGCGCACAATCTGTCCTAAAAACGCAGATTGTGTACGGGATCTTTATGTGACTATTTGGAGTCTTATATGATATGTATTTGACATGTACTTGTGTGGAAACTTGTATGGGATGTATTTGATGTGTTAAACTTATAATAATCACTATGATCACCAACGGGATACATAGGACATACTTGTGCATGTAGAGTCACTAGGTGTCACTACACGGTTTTGAACTTTTAAAAGTCTCGGATAAACGAGTTATATGGTGTGTTGGTAATGCACATGTACTCACATAGTGACACATATAATAGGGAGTCGGTAGCGAGTCTCTATTACTTTGGAGTTTGGATATTTTCGCTTGCAACCTAAGGTGAGTTTCACTACTTTTTCTCGAAAGCATGCGTCTCGGGTTTGAGACAACACTGGTAAACATTTTCTGGTCCGGTTTGGGACTACCCTTGCAACTTGGTTTTGACTCCTTGTGTGGGTCGGGTTTTTGGACTCCTTGTGTGAGTTACGTTTTTATCAGTTTAAAACTTTATTGTCCTTTGTGAACTAAACACACTCTATCATTTAAAGTCCTTGCATATTATTGGGTTAATCGCTGTAGGCGAACGGGGTATTAGTTGATAGCGCTATTAGGTTGTGCAGCAACCTCATGCTTGAGGTGCTTGTGTCACGGGCATGAACTTTTGACCACGCTCTAAAGGAGCTAAACCGCTAGTGTTGATAGACACTAGTGCCGAGGCAAAACTTATAACAACTTCTGTATGTTTCCCAATAATCAACTGTTTAGTTATAATGAGTGGGCTAGCTACCCCTAACAAGCTTAAACTGATGACACTTTACTTTAACTTATAGTCTTTTGACAACTTTACATTGTTATCCAAACTGTGAAATCACCGACTTTATGTTGACACATTTTAGCATGCTTTGCAGGTCCCTAGGTATGGAGCACGGTTTAGGGCATGCATCATACTGTGTCTTGGGTTACGAACATTGAACATTTTCACTTTTAAACTTTGGTTTTGGGCGCGGTGTTTTGCGCAGACTTTTGAACTGTTTATCTTGTATACGCTTCCGTACTATTTTAAATTGTTTGCTTAAACTATGAAACTATTTTATCAAAAACGAACTAAATGGTTTGGGCATTTAGAGTCGTTCATGATACTTATGGCTATGGATCCTGGTTTGTCATGCGCCTCGCGGTAGAACCCTGCAGTGGAAATTTGAGGGTGTGACAGATTGGTATCAGAGCCATTGGTATAGTGAACTAGGAATTGCATTGCATTCTAGTCTATAATCCTTATAGCATAAGTATTAGTACACTCACTGTCTTCAGTGCACACTCACTATTCTTAAATACGAATACTAATCCAACGCATTGCAGGTAACTATGACTAACCCCGCTCACCGAAATTATTCTTATCATGCTCATGATGGGCGATGACGTCGGCTTTGGTTCACAGACATCTTACACTCATGGGTTGTGAGCTATGGGGTGCCAGCTAGAGTACCTCCCATTATTGACTCGTGGGAGAGGTCACTTGCAGGGATGGTGAGGCATGTGCATACTGAGTTAGATAATGCCTTCACTGGTATTAAGAAGTTTCAGTTCTGGAGAAGGAATGCTGATCAGACATTGACACATGTGGTGGGACAGATTGACCACCTACTCAGTGAACTAAGAAAGGTAAAGAAAGAGGCTGATGAAGCAAGACATGATGCTACGGTTACCAAACAGGAGTTGGCGCATACTCGAGAGGAGTTAACTATGGTCCGCAACCGGCTTATGGAAGCTTTGGAACCAAATGGGGAGGAGAACCCTGAAGAGGATCCCGAAGAGGAACCCATGGAGAATGGATTTGATGCTCTGGGAGCAGCACTCGATGCAACGCTTATGGAAGAGGAAGAGGAGGAGGAACCTGTAGAGTTACAGGAGGAGAGTGAGGATGAAGGATCAGTCATCTCTATGGACCCGAACGACGATTGATTCTATTTTTATTTATTTATTTTGTTCCTAGTATATTATGACTTTTATTTTACCTCGTGAGACTTGATGATCTTTTGGTTTGCGTTAGAACGTTGGTATTTTATTACTACTATCGATTGAACTTTTTATTTTATTTTTCATATGTGTATGACATACTAGTACACTGTGTTGTGCGAACGATTGCATTCTCATGGGTATCGTATATGTGTAGAACTACTATGGCGGGAAGAGGCCACGGACGAGGAAACATCAACCTAACACAAGCTGAGCTGACTGCACTTGTCAACGACAGGGTGGTTGCAGCCCTCGCAGCTATACAAGCTGGTAACGCCAAGTCGCTTTACTCTCTTTCCACAAACTCCAGCGTTAAACTCTTTTACTCATATGACTTTCGCCTTTGCACGTAGGCCAACCTCCACACCACCCTCCAGCTTGTACCTACAAGACGTTCATGGACTGCAAGCCTCAAAACTTTGGGGGATCTGAAGGTGCAGTTGGACTACTTAGGTGGTTCGAAAGGGTGGAGTCATGCTTTGCTATGTGTAACTGTCCACCATCTGACCGGGTCAAATATGCCGCTGGTGCCCTTGAGAACGCGGCATTATCCTGGTGGAACTCTCAGAAACAAATACTAGGTGTGGATGTGGCAAATGCTACGCCTTGGGAAGCTTTCAAGGAGATGATGAGGGAGGAGTACTACCCTCGGGATGAAATTCAGAAGCTAGAAACTGAGTACCTGAATCTGAAAATGGTAGGGTCGGATATTGAAGCTTACACTACTAGGTCACATGAGTTAGCGACTATGTGCCCTAACTACTCAACACCGCTCCACAAGCGGATTGAGCTGTACATCAAAGGTTTGGTTCCGCAAATCAAGGGTATGGTTACTGCTGCGAACTTCAACAATCTTCAGCAGGTGATTCGCATGGCACACCAGCTGACAGACCAGAAAGTAGAGGAGGGACTGCTACCCCCTCGAGGTGCTTCATCTTCTGGTACTACTGATAATAAGAGAAAGTGGGAGAATGCATCTGGCAAACCCCAGGGAAGCAGCAATCAGCAGCAGCAACAGCCCAACAAGAAACATGACAGCCATAACAACAACAACAACCGCAATCAATCTCAAGGTGGTTATCAGGGAAAATTTCCCAAGTGTGCTAAGTGCAACTACCACCACTCTGGCCCATGTAACAAGGTTAAGTGTGATCGTTGCGGTAAACTGGGGCATGTGCAGAGAGACTGCAGAGTCAACATTCAGGGTAATCCACCACAGCAGGGTCAACAGCAGAAGGGCGGAAAGGGGTGTTATCAGTGTGGTAGTGAGAATCACTTTAAGAAGAACTGTCCCCAGCTGAACGGGAATGGCAACAATGGGGGTAACAACAACAACAATACTACCAACTCTGGCAACAACAACAATGACAACGGCAACAACAATGGGGCACGTGGAAGGGCATTTGTGATTGGCTCGGGTGAGGCGAGGAATAATAACAACGTCGTGACGGGTACGTGTTCCTTAAACGACACTCTCGCTTCTGTTTTATATCATACTGGTGCAGACTATAGTTGTGTCATTAAAACTTAGCAAACAACTAGGGATAGCTCCTACACTTCTCGAGACCTCGTACTCTATAGAGCTAGCTGATGGGAAACCTGTTGAGGTAACCCACATTCATCGTGACTGTAAGCTCAAACTGGATGGACAATTGTTTGTCATCGACCTCTTACCTATCACCCTAGGAAGCTTTGATCTTGTGATTGGCATAGACTGGTTGTCCAAGCAAAACGCTAAAATTCTCTGTCAGGAGAAGATTGTTCGTATCCCCCTCTCTAGTGGAGAACACTTATCTGTCCAGGGTGATCGTAGTGGTGCCATGGTGAGCATCATCTCTTTTCTGAAAGCCCAGAAGTGTATTCGGAAGGGCTACCCAGCCATATTGGCTAACATTTCTGATACTCGAGCCGAAGTTGAAACGAAAATTGAGGACATCCCCGTAGTTCGAGACTTTCCAGATGTCTTCCCAGAGGAACTACCTGGACTTCCACCTGTACGTCAAGTGGAATTTCAAATTGATCTTGCACCAGGAGCGGCCCCAGTTGCGCGTGCACCGTACCGCCTAGCGCCAGGTGAACTCCAAGAACTATCTACCCAACTCCAAGAGCTATTGGACAGGGGTTTCATTAGACCTAGTTCTTCCCCTTGGGGAGCCCCAGTCTTATTTGTTAAGAAGAAGGATGGGAGTTTCTGTATGTGTATCGATTACCGGGAATTGAATAAGGTGGCAATTAAGAACCGCTACCCTTTGCCTCGTATTGACGACCTGTTCGACCAGCTTCAAGGGTCGAGTTTCTATTCCAAAATTGACTTGAGGTCAGGGTATCACCAGCTAAGAGTCCGAGAGGAGGATGTGGTGAAGACAGCCTTTCGAACTCGTTATGGGCACTATGAATTCTTGGTAATGCCATTTGGGCTAACCAACGCACCAGCTGTGTTCATGGACCTTATGAACCGTGTGTGCAAGCCCTATTTGGACAAATTTGTCATAGTGTTCATAGATGACATCTTGATCTATTCCAAGAGCAGGGAAGAGCATGAGCAACACCTGCGGCTGATCTTGGAACTTTTGAGAAATGAGCAGTTGTATGCAAAGTTCTCTACGTGCGACTTCTGGATTCGTGAGGTCCAATTTTTGGGTCATGTGATGAACGAGGCAGGAATACATGCCGATCCCGCTAAGATTGACGCGATTAGAAGGTGGGAGGCTCCTAAGACTCCTACAGAGGTATGGCAATTCCTTGGGCTTGCAGGTTATTATCGCAGATTCATTGAGGGATTCTCAAAGATCGCTCAACCTCTCACTGCTTTGACACAGAAGGGGATTACCTACAAGTGGGGAGATGCCCAAGAATCTGCTTTCCAGTTATTGAAGGCTAAACTTTGCAGTGCTCCAATATTATCACTACTTGAGGGTACGGAGGACTTTGTGGTGTACTGTGATGCATCTATCCAAGGTCTAGGGTGTGTTTTGATGCAACGCGAAAAGGTGATCGCATATGCTTCACGACAACTAAAAGTTCATGAGAAGAATTACCCCACTCACAACTTGGAACTGGGAGCGGTGGTCTTCGCTCTCAAAATTTAGAGGCACTACCTCTATGGGACAAAGTGCACGATTTTCACTGATCATAAGAGCCTCCAGCATATATTTGATCAGAAGGTGCTAAACATACGACAACGTCGATGGGTCGAGCTCTTGAATGATTATGACTGTGCCATCAAGTACCATCCAGGGAAAGCTAACGTAGTAGCAGATGCCCTGAGCCGTAAAGAAACAAAACCCAAACGTGTGCGAGCCTTACAACTTACCATACATTCTAATCTGACCGATAAAATACGTGAAGCCCAGGGCGAGGCTTTGAAAAAGGAAAACATCGGGCTGGAAACATTTCACGGTTCTGACAAACACCTAGAACTGAAGTCAGATGGGCTTCAGTACTTTATGGATCGAGTTTGGATCCCACGTTCTGGGGATCTTAGACAACTAGTGCTCGATGAGGCTCACACATCTCGTTATTCGGTACATCCCGGTTCGGATAAAATGTACCAGGACCTCAAAACTCTTTACTGGTGGCCAAACATGAAAGCAGAGATAGCTACTTATGTTAGTAAGTGCCTGACATGTGCTAAGGTTAAGATTGAATATCAGAAACCTTCAGGCTTGCTCCAGCAACCAGAAATCCCTATGTGGAAATGGGATGGAATTTCTATGGACTTTATCACAAAGCTCCCTAAAACGCCAAGTGGGCATAACATGATTTGGGTCATCGTCGATCGTTTGACCAAATCGGCACATTTCCTTGCAATAAAGGACACAGACAAACTGGAGAAGCTGGCCAACATCTATATCAAAGAGATTGTCTCTAGGCACGGGGTGCCTACCTCTATCATATCTGATCACGATGCGCGATTTACATCCCAGTTTTGGGAAACTCTCCACGATGCTTTGGGGACTCGCTTAGACGTGAGCACAGCCTATCACCCTCAGACGGATGGACAGAGCGAACGTACCATCCAAACGTTAGAAGATCTATTACGAGCATGCGTGGTGGACTTTGGAAACAATTGGGACAAGCACTTGCCACTGATTGAATTCTCTTATAACAATAGTTACCACACTTCGAATCAGTGTGTGCCCTTTGAGGCACTTTATGGACGCAAGTGTAGGTCTCCCCTCTGCTGGACAGAAGTCGGGGATAGCCAACTGACAGGTCCCGAACTTGTGCATGAAACTTCTGAGAAGATAGTGCAAATCAGAAACAGGATGGCTGCTGCTCGTGATTGACAGAAAAGCTACGCTGATAAACGTAGGAAACCGTTGGAGTTCCAGGTAGGGGACAGGGTGTTACTGAAGGTGTCACCATGGAAGGGTGTGATACGCTTCGGAAAACGGGGGAAACTAAACCCACGATACGTTGGACCATTTGAGATTGTCAAAAGGGTTGGTCCAGTAGCTTATGAATTGAATCTGCCTGAGGAACTCAGTGGAGTACACAATGTATTCCATGTATCGAATCTGAAAAAGTGTCTGTCAGATTCGACATTAGCAGTGCCACTGGAGGAGATCCAGGTGGACGAACAACTACGATTCGTGGAAGAACCAGTGGAAATTCTTGAGCAGGTTATCAAGAAACTAAGAAGAAGCACCATACCTATTGTGAAGGTGCGGTGGAATTCCCGTCTAGGACCGGAATACACATGGGAACGCAGGGATCAGATGCGACTCAAATACCCACATCTCTTTACCGAACCTGAAATCGTATATAGATCAAACGCGGAACATAAAGCAGCTCTTTCAAAGTGAATTTCGGGGCGAAATTCCTTTCAACTTGGGGATGATGTAACATCCGGGAACCAAGCACACATTTTTATAGCTGGCTTTATTGTTTACTTGCTGAATTTCGGGACGAAATTCTTTTCAACTTGGGGATGATGTGACACCCCGCATTTTCAGGTTAATACTTTTACTGAACTCTAGTTAACTTACATGATATACTCTAGTTAACTTGCATGTCGTTCGTGGTTAGATACTTAACTAGGGTTAGTTAAGTAGGCCTAACATATGTTAGATGATATTAACATATGTGATAAATAGGAAAATCATTATTGAACAACACACGAGTCCTGTATCCTGAACCTTGGTGAATTATATGGCATACATAATAATAATATGTACAATTGAATCATGATGAACGTGAAATACATGCTTATGTGAATTATGTGTTTATGTGAATTATCACTTGACTGAAGGTTAATACGTAAACCATGCAAATTACGTGCACTTGATGATTAATATCTCATGAAATAATAAAAACAATAGTTTTTATGCAATTTAGGGTGATTAATATCATCGGGCCTGGTATTGGACTATAGGGATGGCAAAAAAACCCGAGCCCGACGGGTATACCCGAAACCCGAAGCATTTGGGACGGGTATACCCGATACCCAACGGGTATGGGACGGGTTTGGTATTAGAAAAAAAATATTTCGCGGGTATGGGACGGGTATGGTATTAGGTGATACCCGACCCGATTACCCGAAACGAAATACCCGTCTACCCGAAATATATACCCGAATACTTTTAAGTTTTATATATATCTTTTCTTAACTATTTTTTACTAATGTTTCATTCTAATAGATTCATTATTTGAAGAATAAACTTTTTGTCTAAAATATATACTCTAGTAACATTATTATTTATATTTATATGCTATGAAATATATAAATAGTTTTCAAAATTCATACTATAATATATATTTACAGGTTAAATGTTTCAAAAATTATTATAGTGATGATAATATATATGTTACTTATTACAATTTCATATACTCTAGATTTCTTAAAACATAAGACTATAAAAGAAAATAAAAATATTTATATACATGCAAATACCAACGGGTATACCCGATACCCGCGGGTATGCTCTATACCCGATGGGTAATACCCGATAAAAACCCGACGGGTAATGGGACGGGTATGGTATGAGATTTTATAACCGGGTATGGGTATGGTATTAGCCAAACCCGACCCATACCCGACCCGTTGCCATCCCTATTGGACTAGAACATGATTAACGGGTCCGGTTAATGGACTAGAAGGGCCCTAATACCCAATTACTTGGGCAACAAACTAAACCTCCTTATAATTATGGAACAAAAAACAAATAAAGAACCCTAACCCTAAACCCTTTGCGCCGTGAGGTACCCCCACCCCCCTCTCTCTCACTTTTCAACAAACATCAATCTTAATCACCTCTCCAAGCTTGTTTGGGTGTAATCTCTAGGCTTTGAGGACTCTTGCATTGAAAGGTATAATCTTTACATGTTTTTGATAATTAATAATGCTTGAAAAGTTTTAAAAATCATGGATCATGCATGTATACATAATCGCATATAGATGTTAGTAGGACTTCTTGAATGTTCATGATGATTTGATGATGATGATTGTTGTTAGTAATCATAACTTGGGATGCAAGTTTCAGTTTCTGGCAGATTCGTTATGATGTCTTGTAGGGTCTGTTTTGCAATGTTAAATTGATTGTTTTGATGATTTCTTTGCATGATTATGATGTACATAGTCTTAGCTTTTCATAATGGGCAAAACCATCGGATTTGGACATCGTTTGAGTCGTTTTTGGAATTTTATTTGATTAGGGGTCATATCAGATTTTCGGATTTGTAAATTGGGTCAACTTTAAATGGTCATAACTTGAGATTTACAAGGAATTAAGTTATGAAATTTTTACAGTAGGTCAACATTGGAAAAACTCGGCTTTTCCAAGTGGATTCATCCCGTTTGGATGAATACACAATTTTTGGGAAGTTTTCTACTAAACTGACCTGTTGTGGAAATTTTCTGGACATAGCTGTGTTGTACAGATTTTTATAATTTTTGTGTTTGGGTTTAAGACAAAACAAAAATATGGGTTTGCAACCAAATCCCCATGAATACTCAGTAAAAATGTGGGACTTTAATTCATTCGTTAAGTATTTTAAATAATTCGTTTTTCACAGCGCACAATCTGTCCTAAAAACGCAGATTGTGTACGGGATCTTTATGTGACTATTTGGAGTCTTATATGATATGTATTTGACATGTACTTGTGTGGAAACTTGTATGGGATGTATTTGATGTGTTAAACTTATAATAATCACTATGATCACTGTGAGCGAAAGATTTTGACTAAAACAGGATTATTTGATCATACAAGTTACAAAACCAGGTGCGGAAACCCTAGCTTTGAACAAACTGATAAAAACTCAAATCAAAACACAATCAATATCATTTTCAAAGGTTTTCATAGATTAACTTTTGCATAAACTTGATTACAATGAGTTTTAGGTTAATCTAGAACACACAAAAACACTCTCAATCTATCCTGGAACCTGACCTCAAAACACACACAACTAATAACTCTCTATCCATTGCAAAAACACAATTTCTATTTATAGGGACTGCACATTCGCCCATATGCACTGGTCGAATGTGGACTTCTTCCACATTCGCCCATATGCAGGGTACGAATGTATTCCTTCTGTCAAGCTCCATTCACCTTCGCCCAGTTTTCTCTACCTTCGCCCACTTTGTCTCACATTCGACCAGACCATTTCCACCTTCTATCCATCAGCACTCTAACATATGTTAATATCCAATCACTAGTCGCAAAACGCATCTACAAACTCCCCCTCGACTATTGATTGGATCGTCTTCTGTCTTTGTCCATGGCTTTGTTCAACAACATAATTCTGAGCTGTTTCTTCTGCTCTTTGGTCATTTCAGGCTCCAACTTTCTCTTCACCGGTTTCGACACATTTGCCATCTTCACCATCTTGCCAAGTTTGCCATCCAAATTACTCCCAGCATTTATATCATATGCAAAACAAACTCCAACCACTTGAGTATACTTCTTTGCTTGATCAGCGTCATTCGGCTCATGATGAATCGGATTATAGAAAAGCATGATGATGTCTTCGAAAGTACAGTTAATCAACCACATCGGATCAAATACGTGAACATGCTTGTATTTGTCCTTCCCGTCTCTCAACACTATCACCGCTTCTGCCTTTCTCCAATCATAATACCAGAAAATAAAGTCAGCACTGAAATGTTGTGGCATGGGCATCAAAGGTATTTTTCTCATCACTTCAGGTGCCTTATATATCAAAGTAACCCGCTTCAGCTTGGTTTTAGGATCAATATCCCTATGAACTTTCCTTCGGGGATATTGTGGCTTGAATCTATTCCATCTCGTTCTGCTTTCCCAAACCAGCTTGTCAGCACACCAACCGACATGTGTATTATTCACTGAAGCACCCGACATAGGGAATCTGCATAAATCTCTGACCGCCCAGTACGGTAGAGTTAGCAAATCAATGAATCTATAAAAGTATAGAATTCCTGATTCCCATTTAGCAGCTAGACACTTCAGCCTGCCTAAATATGTCCACCCGAGAGCTTTGCCTTTAAACTTAGCATTGTGAAATCTATAGAAATTTCCTTGAGCTTCAGGCTTCGGTCGGTTTTCATCCATCTCTCTCAATTTCTTCAAATAACTCTTCAACTCATCAGATTGATTTGAAGATTCTTGCTTATCAGCTCCAAACACTTTCTCCACAAACTCTGCACTCCTCTGCTTAGCCTTTTTCTTTGCTGAAGTGTTTGGTATCTCGGTAAAGTCAGGAAATATCACATCTTCATCCGTTTGTCTGAAGTACTGTGGATATTCCTCATGCGTTATATCTTCAATCTCCACTTCTTCAAATTCTGGAGTATTCTTATCATCTGAGTGACTTCCAATATCCTTTTCAGGAATATCTGGAATCGACTCATCTACAATGAACTCCTCAAATGTTTTCCCTACCCTCTGTGCAAGACCATCCAGAATTTCTTTTGCCACAGATGCAGGTACTTCACCTTCTTCAAGATCAGGATCGTTGTATTCCAATTCATATCTCATGTCGTCTGTTTGGAATATTTCAGCAAAACGACCTGTGAACTCTATCGTCCATTCTCTTCTTTCCAACATGTCTTTGTACACTTGTTTAGCATCATTAGTCAAAGATCTCACCTTTTCATTCCAGAAGATACTTTCATCTGAATCAACGTTCTCACCTTTCTTTTTCTTCGAACTTGATTCTCCAGTATCTTTCTTCTTTGGTGTTCTCTTTTCAAATGTAAACTTTGACGTATCATCACCTCCTTCGTCATTATCATCACTTTCATCACTACTATCATCTTCTTTCTGACTCCCAGACCCTTCTGCATCATCATCATCATCATTCTTATCATCCTCATCATCACTTTTCTCTGATTCTTCATCATCCTCATCATCATCTTTCTCCTTATCCGATTCAGACGGTTCAAAATCAACCTGCTCTTCTTCTTTTTCTTTATCTTCTTCACCCTCCTTCAACTTGGGTGCAACATTGTACAAGTTATCAATCAAATCACTAAGGCGTTTGTTCTCAGCCTTTAGTTCTTTGTTGTCTTCTTTGATAGCTTTAAATCTGTTCTTGTTCCTCAAACACTTACCCTCAAGCTTCTTATTCTTCGCTTCAAGCTTCTTAACCTTCTCGTCAATCTCATCTTGATTTGACTTAGAAGCTACTACAATCTGAAGCATCTTTTCTTAATTCTGCTTGAACTTGGCTATTTCAGCTTGTTGAGCCACTATCATTTTCATCATGTCATCCATCTTCTTGTTCACCTGCTTCATTACATCATCATCCACAGTAACTTTCTTAGACTTGGATCTAGATGGCTCAACTTCAGCTTCCTTTTCTTTCTGAGGCTTTCTAAACATATCAAGCACATTATCCAGTGCAACATTGAATTCATCAACTGGTAATGTCTCTGCCTCTTTAGATTTCTTCTGTTTCTTAGTGACCGGTGAAGATAACTTTGATGACGTACCAGCATCGGGTACTCTTTTTCCTCTCAAGAGCTGGGCTAACTCTTTTTCTCTCAGCTGCTTAGTACTAGTCTTTTTAGCCATGGTCTTGTGCTTAGGCTTGGGCAAGTTTACTACCACAGTCTCTCCTGCATTCAACTCATCCATATTCACACCTAAACCTTCATCTTCAGCACCAACAGACTTCTTACTTTTCTCAGCTTCTGCAATTGATCTGTTTAATGATTCAGACTCACCAACCATAGTGGCCTTACGTTTGGTGGCCCTAACATTCTCAGCATCAGAATCCCACTGTTCCTCTTCCTCAGTTTCTTCTGAATCCACTGATTCTTCATCCACCAAACCAGTACCCTTCTTAGCACTTGTTTTCTTTCTAACCACCTTTTGCTTAGAGCTCCCTTGGTCAGTTTTTCCCTTACCCTTCCCTTTGGCTCCGGGATTGACAACTTGTCTCTTCCTCTTAGTATTAGCATCAGCATATACTAAGGGATCGTCATTATCAGAATCACTATCAGGATGCCTAGCCGTGTTCTTTCCAGGATCAGAGTAATCCTCTTTGGCTAAAGCTTCAAATAACCTTCTATATGGTGGCCTTTCATTGTCTGGCACACCCTTGTAGCCCTTCATTCTAACCAACGTTCGAATGTTCATGTGATCTTGAGCAAGTATCTGTGTCGGATCCTTCTTCAAATGAGGATACTTGTGATCAAAGATCATCATCAGGAATCTAGGGTATAACATGAAATACTTCTTCTTCAATCCCTTTAACATCTCCAGCATATGATCCAAAATCATTCCAGACACGTTGAATGGTTTGTTGAGAGTCAACGCAACCAACAACGTGCTTAGACTTCTCCTCATGACATCATATCCTCCACTAACACATCCAAACACATGAATGATGACATGTGCAAAGTATTTAAACTGCACACTCAACTTCCCTTTGTGCATCGAGCCATCAGTGATTGCTCCTTTGTATTTCATTCTGAGGAAACATGCCTTCTGTTCAGTCCATGATAGTTCTCTTGGATCTTCACTCACTTCAAACTTTATCTGGAGCGCTTCTCTGATATCAGACTCTGTAATAAACATCTCCATGTCTTGTATCTTGCTCCTTATGATAGTCTGATTATCCCAAAAGTCATACTTCGCATTATTGTAGAAATCTTCAACTATATCCTTGTAGATAATAGTCGGAGTAGCCAAAGCATACACTACTCTGCTTCTTTTCAAGAACTTGATAATATCAGCAAACTCCACGTTCTTTTCCACTTCTCCCAGATAAGCACAGCAATTATGGGTTTTCTCGAACGACCATTTGCTTTTGCTTGACGATTCTCCTTCTTGAACATTCTCTGGGACAGGATCTGTGACAACAGTCTCTACTGGAATCTCAACGTTTTCAGTCTGATCAGCCATCTGTACATCAAAATCAGAAACAAACGTCAAAACACAAAATCGACAAAATTTCAAAATTTCAAGTTTTTAGGATTCTACATTCGCCCATCTTGGACTGGTCGAATATAGAAATTTTGGATCGAATGTGAAAATATATGGTCGAATGTAAACAGTTTTTGAATTAAAATTACATTCGCCCATTCTTGATGTACATTCGTCCAAAATAGTTCACCTTCGCCCATTCGTAGGACCGAAGGTAGGACCTGTTCTTCCCCAAAATTTAAAAATTTCTCAACTATGTTTTTAACACTTGATTTTGATTCAGACATGTTCTATTATGGCCGATAAACATTCGTGTAGCATCAATTGGTCCTATTAATCAATTTACATCAGTTTTAAAATAGAATTAGGTTACAATAGCTTCATTCGATCAATCAACCAATCAATTGATGTTATTAACCTAATTCGTTATACTATCTCCCCCTAAAACTGATGTGGATTGATCGCATATCAAAAATAAACTCAAACAACCAGTCTAAGGCCATTAATTCGAAAACCCTAGGTACGGGTATAAACACAATGATTCTGATCTCATTCCGTCGTCATTACCTGTGAAATTGGTATGGAAATGATCAGTAAAACGTAGGGAATAAAATCCACAAGAAAAAGAACTCAAAACAACAAGGTGTCCAGATCGAATGAAAAAATTTGAAAAAATCTAATGAGGGTTCGAACCTGTGTCCAGCTTAAATAGGGAATGTACCTTCGCCCGTTGAAGTGGGCGAATGTGAATCTATTTCACCTTCGCCCCAACTTAATGGCCCGAAGGTAAAAACGTACACTCGAAGGTGAAAATGGAATTTATCATATCCACATTCGTCCAATATGTAACGGTCGAAAGTAAAGATTTTTCCACATTCGACCCAATTAAGGGGCGAATGTGAAATGGAAAAATCTGAAAATTTTGCCAAATCACAAATTCGAATCCCGATCAACATTTTTCAATCTGTTAAGCTTCCAAAACTCATATATTCTCTTTTTGAATGATACAAAGCCCAGATGGTGTTGTCAAATCTCAGAAATTGACCATCAAGCATCCCCGGTTATCAAAAATAAAGCAGAAATGCAAAAATTTGGGTTTTTCTGAAATTTTATCAAAACACACCTAAAATCTTTATAGATTTTGTATCTTTTTGACAATAAAAGTAAATTGCAACAAAGTAAAATGCATCAAAATAAATGAAAGCAGTAAATATTTTGTGAAATCCGGTAAGAGGATCATATCAGTTTTCTGAGAAATCTGATCACAGCGTTGATCTTTTTGTTTAATATTATCATTAGAAACCATATGTGACACGGCAATTGCTGATATTGTGGTCCACGTAAGCTCACATGCAGACAATTACGCAATGCTTTAAAATGATACGAATTAGGTGTATTAGACTAACACGCTGTGGTGCCCACACACACGACATACTCCCGTATCAAGTAATTGCACAAAGCTTCGTCGTAACGCGTGATTATGCCAGAGTTATCCGTAAAAGTTACAAAGTATATAGCACAGAGGTGTACAGGTCAGCAAACGAATGCAACAGAGTAACATGTGCGTATACACTAGGTTGAGGCAGCAGATATTAACCACTGATTTGCATCAGATGATCAATACGATGTAATAATGATCTTTGATCAATTAAAACATAAAGTTCCTCAATTCGGTAACTTCCGGTTTTGGCAATTAAGCTCTTTTTAGCAAATATTCTGATAAAACTAGGTCCGTAAATCAATACGACAAAAGTTTAATCAGAATATCCCAGATAACCGTAACATAACGACCCGAAACCTCAGATTTTGGCAATCCTATCAAACGAAATTACGGTACTAAGACCATATGCCCATGAGGTGTTCAGCCATGAACGCGTAGTTCGTTATGTTTGTATCACTAATGCACGCAATATTTAGTCTACGAAGCCTATCAGCATATCACACGTAGTCAACATACGCCTCTTTTTACTATACAATTCTTTAGCCTGTGTCAGATCCCCACTGATGTACTATCATTTCCTCTTTTTATCCAGGAAATCATTTTGGATTTTCTAATTTTTAGGTTTTTTTGAAATTTTTCAATGTTTTTGGTTTTTCTGATAAAATGGCTCCCCCTAAATAAAGAACATATTTTTGGGTTTTAATTTTTCTGAAAAACAATAAAAACAAAGACTTGAAAGAAACAATCCACTCGAAAGCATCAACTCCTTTGAGGATTAAACAATCCCCTCGAAAGCATCAACTTCTTTGAGGATTACGATAGTAAAGAGAAATTCCCAATTAGCAAAGAGAAATTCCCAATTAGCAAAATATTAAAAACTAAAACTAAAAAGCGATAAACCGAGGTGCCGATTAGTCATGTTTTTCCTTTATGTTGTTTACTTTTAAAAGATATTCAAAGCGGGATCTGTCAAAAGCTTTTGTAAACAAATCTGCACGTTGGTAGTCAGTATGGATTTTGACCATATCTATCAATTCCTTAGCGTAACAATCACGGATAAAATGATATTTGATCCGGATATGTTTCGCTTTAGAATGATTTTCAGTATTTTTAGTTAATGCGATTGCGGCTTCATTGTCACAGTGTATAGGGGTTTTAAGAAACTGCAAACCGTAATCCACCATCTGCTGTTGGATCCAGAGCACTTGCGAACAACAACTCGAGGCTGCAATGTACTCGGCTTCACAGGTAGATAGCACCACGGATGTCTGCTTCTTGCATTGCCAGGTGATTAACCTGCTCCCTAAAAACTGGCAACCGGCTGTAGTAGATTTACTGTCTTTGTCACAGCCGCCCCAATCTGCATCACTAAAAGCAATAAAATCAAAATCATCATCATTAGGGTACCAAAGTCCTTTTGAGGGACAACCCTTCAGCTATCTAAGGATACGCTTGACCGCCGTCAGATGACTTTGTTTCGGCTTCGATTGATAACGGGCACAGAGACATGTTGCGTACATAATATCTGGTCGAGACGCCGTCAAATACATCAGAGATCCGATGATTGCTCTGTATGTAAATGGGTCCGTCAGCTCCCCCTTAGCGTCCACTTCAATCCCGTGATTGGGTTGAATCGGGGTATCCATTGGCTTAGAGTCCTCCATCTGGAACCGGCTCAAGATGTCGGATACGTATTTTGTCTGGTGAATGAAGATCCCGTCGGGTCTTTGGTCCACCTGCAAGCCTAGGAAAAACTGCATCTCCCCCATTGTGCTCATTTCGAACTTTTCCTGCATGACAGTTTCGAACTCCCTGCATAAAAGCTCGTTAGTTGAACCAAATATTATATCATCAACGTAAATCTGCACTAGAAGCAAATCATCTCCCGTCTTCTTCGTAAAGAGGGTGCAATCGACGAGGCCGCGCTTAAATCCTTTGGAGATGAGGTATGTACTTAGCTCCTCGTACCACTGTCTCGGAGCCTGGTGCAAGCCATATAGAGCTTTGTTCAGCACGTAGACCTTATCCCGGTGGATTGGGTCCTCAAAGCCTGGTGGCTGCCCGACATAAACCTCTTCCTTGACTTTCCCGTACAGAAATGCGCTCTTAACGTCCATTTGATACACTTTGAATTTCTTGTATGAAGCAAACACATCACCCATGAAAATCTTGAGTAGTCATCAGTGACAACTAAACAATAAAGCTCTCCAAGATGACTTTTGCGCTTGACCGGTCCAAAAAGATCCATATGCAATCGCTCAAGTGGCATCTCAACAGAGTTGACTTTCTTCACTTTGTGGGACTGTTTGTGTTGCTTCCCCTTCTTACAACTCACACACTTGTCATTCAGATGGAAATGTTTCACGTTTACTCCATCGACAAGCCCATTTCTCACAAGTTGGTTCATTTTTCTCAGATGAATGTGCCCCATTCTTCGATGCCACATTATTGATTCTTTTTCTGTCGCTTTTGATAGAAAACAAGTTATTTGCCCATGTGATGTCATCGCCTTGGACATATCAAGAATATAGAGATTGTTGACGCGAGGTGCCTTCAACATTATCCACTCCTTAGGAATTTTGAAGCCCGGTTTGAGAATATAGCAGGATTTGTCATCAAAATGCACAGTAAATTGTTTATCACAAATTTGACTGACACTCAACAGATTATAATCGATCTGTTTCACATAAGATATCCGCTCAAAGCTCACTATCCCATTACTCACGCTTCCCTACATTGTGATATATCCACCTTTATTACCCGCGAATGCTACATACCCTCCATTTATGTTCTTCACGTCGAACAACAATGCTAGATCCCCTGTCATGTGGCCTGAAGCTCCACTATCAACAATCCAAAGACTGCTAATAGGGCCAGCTGAAGCTCCCTGCACACAAAAAGTAAATCATTTAGTTCTTTCGGGGGACCCAAGCCTGAGTCTTGGGTCTTGGAACATCAGTTTTCACAGAAACATTTTCACAAACATTTTCAACAACTTTTTGATCAATCTTTTTCTGATTGTTCAAAACATTTTCCTTTTTCTCATTGACCTTTGAAGTAGAGGCTCCTGGAGTACCATTGGGTGTCCAAGATTGTTCAGACCTTTTCAAAATACGAATCTGAGACTTTGGGTTCTCAGTTGGTTTCTGAACATTGTTAACAAATGTAACTTTATTGGTTACCTTATCTGATTTAACAGACTTAGGTACAACACTTGACTTGACAATCGGTTTCGGTGGAACCTTTTGCCTATCAAATGTTGCGTTCACCACAGGCTTTCTCCATGATTGTCCCATAGCAAGCCGATTCCTTCGATCATATTGAATTGGACGATTGTTCCTCATTTGATGAAAATTGTTTTGATTATAAAACTGTTGTTGTTGAGGAACAACTCGTCTATGTGGTGGAACATAATGATCAATCGGTTTCCTCATGGAATTCCTCACTTCAACTTCGTGCCTTTTATGCCTTACATATGGGCACTGAGCAAGTAAATGCCCTCGTTCCCCACATTTAAAGCACGCACGGTACTCTTCAAAAACATTTGGAGCATTTGGTTGAGCAAATGATCTAACAGGATATTGATCATTGTACTGTTGATTCCTCAAACTCTCAGGGAGTGGCCCTTTTGAGTAAGCAGGCTCATGAAAACCATTAGCTCTATTTTTGGGTCGAATGAACTCTGTGACATGGACCTTTGGTTCTTGAGGAACATCCAAATACAATTTCTTTAAAATGGCAGGTGGGATCTCATTTGTTCTCTCATGTTTTGGGAACCAAATGGTGCTTTCTTGCCAGATTTTATCGATTTTAGCATAGTTAGCATTTTTGATTGGAAATTCCTCGTCAGAGATGATTTTATCAGATCCTTCCATCCGATAAAACACCTTGACAGGTTTGTCACACTGTTAATTCTTAACACTCTTTTCAAGATCTTTCTTTACCACATTCTTCTCAAGATCTTTCTTTACCACATTCTTTTCAGACTTTTTCTCACGATGAGCATTTGCCATCGGAATCACAATCTGAGATGGTGAAACTGGTTCATTTGTAATGATGTGATTTTCTTTTGGAATTTCACATGCATTAACAGTTTGATTACAACCAGTATCATCACTCTCAGTGTCTGAATCAACACTTTCAGCAGTAACACCCTCATCATTGAAACCTAAAATCGGTCTCACATCGGAATGTGGATCACCAATACTCGAGGTATTAGATTCATTTTCCGATGACGAGTCTGATTTTACCGAGCTCTCCGGTGTCACTTGATGACAATTATGGTTTTCAAAAAGCACCGGAGATGGCACAGACCGGTAATTAGTGGTTTGATCATCAATGATGTGGTCTACCACATAAGCAATGTGCTTATAGCTTTCCAACTTTTTGTTTACTTTTTCAGCAAAGCATTTGATGGCGGCCATTTCCAACTTGGTATTTTCAATTTCATTGATATAGTTGTTAATTGCAAGTTGTTTTAATGATAAAGTGTTTTTCAAGTCGGAAATGTCCTTTTTATAGCCATCTAATACTTTGTTAAAAGCATTCAACTCTTTGCGAGTAGATTGACTGTTCATGATAGCACTATCACGTTGAACACGGAGTTGTTTGTTCTCCTCAGTCAATCTATCACATGTACCATAATATTTCTCACTTTTAATATCAGTGCTACACTCAGAACTTACAGGTTTTGGCGGATCAGTCATGGCCATCAATGCGAAATGAGCTTCCTTTCCAGCAAAGAATCTGGAATAGTCAATCTTGGTGAAAGCATCATCTACAATGCACGACTTCCTTGTCATCAGAAAATCCGCTTCTGCTAGCAACTGATCAATGTCATCATCTAGAGAATTAACACTTGCTTCCGTATCCGATTCACTGTCTGAATCAGAATAAACCGATTCACACTCCTCAGGAACATCGGAAACAGTATCAATCACCACTCCAGAGTTAGTTTCTTCAGCTTTAACCTCAGGAGGTTCAGTCTCCACATCCATTTCAGCCTCAGACTCATCACTTTCACATTCAGTTTCTACCTTCTCATCAACTTTCACTGATTCTTCAATATCAACCTGATAAGCAACACAAGCCACATTGCCACCAGTAGTAATTTCCTCAACACCTATTTGCATACTCGACCAATCAAACCTCTCATCTTGTTGAGTCACCAATGCTTGATTCTGATTAGTGTTCTGTTGTGTCTCATTAGGTGTAGTGATCGGTATGACTGTTCGGTTAGTGTTGTTAGGAGATTGGTTTTGAATCTGGTTTGGTGTGTTTGGTTGTCTGTTTTGGTTGTTATTAAAGTTGTTTTGACGGTTTTGGTAGTTGTTGTTGTTTTGGTAAGAAACTTGGTTTTGGTTTTGTTGTTGACGATTCTGGTAGCTTGCATTGAATGGGTTTCTATTACCTTGTTTTGGTGGTTGGGTGCATTCTCTTTTAAAGTGACCTTTTCCTCCACAATTAAAACAAGTAACTTTCTCCTTGTTGAACCCGTAGGTTGTGTTAGGAGAAGTTCCCAAATCCGTTCTACCCGTCTTTTCAATAAATTCCGTTGCTCTTCTCATAATGCTCGCAAAAGCCCATTGGATATCAATGAGTTCCATCTCTTCCTTGTCAATCTGTGCATAGTCTTCATTGGTTAAGTTGTTATTCCCAATTTGACTAGCAACTAATCCATTGTAGGATGAGACCATTGCAGAGACTAATGCAATGTGTTGCTGAGCAACTTCAACCGTCACATTACCCAAGTTAGAAGTCTCCAAAACCACCGTTTGTTGATTAGGTTGGTTCATTGGTTGTTGAGATTGGCTAGCAGTATAGAAAGCAGCTTGTTGCATTGGGGAAAATGGTGGAATGTATGAATTGTTGTATTGTTGTTGTGGTGGTGGATTTGATGGTTGTGAGAAGGATGATGTTTGTTGATGATAGTTGATGGTAGGTTTTGGTGATTCCATAACATTGGAAATACATGCAACATGTGGTGCCACTAGCCCTCCTGAGCTTGAGTTACTAGCTGGAACTGGAGTACCTCCAAAATATAAGTTGGGATTCTGAGGAATCTGTGATCTTCTAGCTTTCCTCTTTTCTTCCAATTCTTTGTTTTCCAGCTTCTCTATAAACTCTTGAATAGACCAGAATTGGTATGCATCCTTCTACCTGAGAACTTCCACATGCTGATCCCAGTGTGGTGGTAAAGCATCTGCAAACTTATCCACCTGCTTTGTCATAGGAATCTGTATACCATAACTTGACAATTCACTTAGCAAATGACTATATCTAGGAGTTAATTCTTTTAAAGTTTCATTGCCAATATAAGAAAAATTCTCAAACTCCTTTCTCAATTCTTCCATCCTTAAATTTCTAGTCTTCTCATTACCATCATGCCTCCTTTTAAGCATATCCCATAGTTGCTTAGATGTAGTGCAAGTCCCAAACTGATGCAACAGATCGTTTGTGATTGCCTGAGTCAATTGGGAAAAGGCTTTCTTTTCCACAGCAAACTTCTTTTTCTCATCCTCGGCCATACTCTCCAATGGAACTGGTTCACCCGTATTCTCTAAAACTGGTGCTGTGTAACCTCTAGCAATCATATTCCATGCCTCTGCACCCTCCACTCCCATGCCTTCCAAATGTATCTTGAACTTTTTCTGCCACTGATTGTATTCTTGTATCTCTATGAGCTTCGGTGGTCGATTCCCGCTACCTGAAGACAAATCATTAATCAGTGTGGAAATAGCATTTGTAGTTTGAGTGTTTACCACCGCTGCTGCTACTCCCCAGTAGTCAGATTGTGGTGCTGGAGGTGCACTTTGAGCCATGTAGTTAATCGGTTGCGAAGACTGTGTGCTCGTCTTTTGTGCTGCCACCGTCCATGGGTCCATCACTTGCTGTTGTGATTGAGTCGTTGCTTGTCCCGGAGTAGTCGGAAAATTCCACATGATCACAAACTTCGAAAAATTCAACACTTAGAAAATTTTCCAAACTTTAGTCCTAGGTTCGCCCGAATATACTCTCACTTTCGTCCCTTCTGATGCAGGTTCGCCCAAACAGTAACTATCGAAGGTAAAATCTCACCAGAATGTAAAAACACACTAACACAATTCCACGTTCGCCCAAAATGATCTAGGTTCGACCGGTTTTATTCCAGGTTCGCCCGCCCGATCAATCGAAGGTGGAAATTGTGACCCGAAAGTGAAAACTTCAAACAAAAACTTTCCAGGTTCGCCCAAAAATACCTAGGTTCGACCAGAAATGACTCAGGTTCGCCCAAAAACTCTCAGATTCGACCACTCAGGTTCCAGGTTCGCCCATTTCAGGTTTGAAAAACGGTTACACTTTGAAAAACGGTTATTTTGATCTCTGATTTTCAAAAGTTTGTGGATTTGAATGATCTTAATCAGGTTTTGATTCGGAATTGATTTGGAACAACTTTAATTCTTGGAATTTTGAATTTTAACCACAAAATCAACTCTAAATCTTTCAAAAACACTCAAAAACCATTTTCATTCAAAAAGAGATGTGATTTGATCAAAAATAGGTCCAAATCAGCTCTGAGTTTATCAAATTTGTTGTTGTATGATCAATTTTGAATTTTAACCACAAAATCAACTCTAAATCTTTCAAAAACACTCAAAAACCATTTTCATTCAAAAACAGATGTGATTTGATCAAAAATAGGTCCAAGTCAGCTCTGAGTTTATCAAATTTGTTGTTGTATGATCCTCTATGCTCTGATACCACTTTGTGAGCGAAAGATTTTGACTAAAACAGGATTATTTGATCATACAAGTTACAAAACCAGGTGCGGAAACCCTAGCTTTGAACAAACTGATAAAAACTCAAATCAAAACACAATCAATATCATTTTCAAAGGTTTTCATAGATTAACTTTTGCATAAACTTGATTACAATGAGTTTTAGGTTAATCTAGAACACACACAAACACTCTCAATCTATCCTGGAACCTGACCTCAAAACACACACAACTAATAACTCTCTATCCATTGCAAAAACACAATTTCTATTTATAGGGACTGCACATTCGCCCATATGCACTGGTCGAATGTGGACTTCTTCCACATTCGCCCATATGCAGGGTACGAATGTATTCCTTCTGTCAAGCTCCATTCACCTTCGCCCAGTTTTCTCTACCTTCGCCCACTTTGTCTCACATTCGACCAGACCATTTCCACCTTCTATCCATCAGCACTCTAACATATGTTAATATCCAATCACTAGTCGCAAAACGCATCTACAATCACCAACGGGATACATAGGACATACTTGTGCATGTAGAGTCACTAGGTGTCACTACACGGTTTTGAACTTTTAAAAGTCTCGGATAAACGAGTTATATGGTGTGTTGGTAATGCACATGTACTCACATAGTGACACATATAATAGGGAGTCGGTAGCGAGTCTCTATTACTTTGGAGTTTGGATATTTTCGCTTGCAACCTAAGGTGAGTTTCACTACTTTTTCTCAAAAGCATGCGTCTCGGGTTTGAGACAACACTGGTAAACATTTTCTGGTCCGGTTTGGGACTACCCTTGCAACTTGGTTTTGACTCCTTGTGTGGGTCGGGTTTTTGGACTTCTTGTGTGAGTTACGTTTTTATCAGTTTAAAACTTTATTGTCCTTTGTGAACTAAACACACTCTATCATTTAAAGTCCTTGCATATTATTGGGTTAATCGCTGTAGGCGAACGGGGTATTAGTTGATAGCGCTATTAGGTTGTGCAGCAACCTCATGCTTGAGGTGCTTGTGTCACGGGCATGAACTTTTGACCACGCTCTAAAGGAGCTGAACCGCTAGTGTTGATAGACACTAGTGCCGAGGCAAAACTTATAACAACTTCTGTATGTTTCCCAATAATCAACTGTTTAGTTACAATGAGTGGGCTAGCTACCCCTAACAAGCTTAAACTGATGACACTTTACTTTAACTTATGGTCTTTTGACAACTTTACATAGTTATCCAAACTGTGAACTCACCGACTTTATGTTGACACATTTTAGCATGCTTTGCAGGTCCCTAGGTATGGAGCACGGTTTAGGGCATGCATCATACTGGGTTACGAACATTGAACATTTGCACTTTTAAACTTTGGTTTTGGGCGCGTTGTTTTGCGCAGACTTTTGAACTGTTTATCTTGTTTACGCTCCCGTACTATTTTAAATTATTTGCTTAAACTATGAAACTATTTTATCAAAAACGAACTAAATGGTTTGGGCATTTAGAGTCGTTCATGATACTTATGGCTATGGATCCTGGTTTGTCATGCACCTCGCGGTAGAACCCTGCAGTGGAAATTTGAGGGTGTGACAATATGCATCATCCATGGAGAGTTTTTCGATCTTTCCATTAGACCTGAGCAGTGTCAATTCTTGGGTGGCCTTGTCAACCTTCCATTTTAGAATTTTTTAGTCTGATGGATTTTTGGGTTGCAAATTTATTGAAGATGAGTTAGGTGATGGAGGTCTCCCAATGATTCTTCTTAATTGTTCACTGATGGGATCAGAGAAGTACTTGACCTGATTAAAAATTCACTCTTTCACATATGTGTCAGCAAACTTCTTTTGGTCTTCTTCAGACATCTCTTTCTACCTTTTGATTTGTCTTCTGGCACCAACATTGATGTCTGTTGAAGGAAGTAATGCTTCAAAAGAAAGGGTCTGGTGGGATTTTGGTTGTTCATCTTCAGGGTAAGTTGGCTTTGGAGGAAGTGTTGGATCAGTCTTTCTCTTTTCTTCAAGCTTCTTATAAGTTTCCACCAGCCTTAGTTCAGACCATCTAGCTATATTTTTCATCTCACCATAACCAGCATCAACCAGTTCAACCCTCATTCTCTTGAACTTCAAAAGTTTGACAGGGTATTTGCCCTTCCTAAAGTCTGGTACACCAGCCTTTTGATTATGAGTCTTCAGCTCTTCAATTCTTTGAAGTTCTTCCTTAAGGGCTTGAATGGTCCAGCCTGTGAAATGTTTCCTCTGGGCTTTATAAGGCTTGGTGGCCATTATTTGATAAAGAAGAGACTCTCTAATCATCCTTGCCATTTCACCACTGATAGGCATGGAAGACATGGACTTGCTCAGGTCCTTGGCAAAATCCTCAATCCTTCTCAGTTTGCCAAGCTCTGCTGAATGGATGCCCTAAGCAGTCCTATCATCCTTCCCTTTGCACTTTTCTTTTATTATTAAGTCTGCCTGTTGAACCTTTTGTTTCAAGTATTCATCAAGGTTTTTGGGCTTCGGTAGGTTCAGACTTGACAGAGAAGTGAAGGTCAGTTGTGAAGCATCCTCAGTATTATAGAAGGACTGAATTTCCCCCTTGATCATGTCAAGCTCAAGGGGATACTAAGCAGCTAATGAAAGATCTGATGTTAGTGATTTTGTGGTGGTGATTTTTGAGGTGTGGTGAAAATGATTGGAGTGGACTGGCAGGAATGGGTTGAGTTGGTGGTCATGTGGTGGCTATATTTTCTTCTTGTATAACAAAGGTAGATTTTCTCTTCCTTTTATACAGAATTGTAGGAGATGGTGGTGAATGTGGAATGTTAACATTTGTTGGCACTGGTGAAGCACCAGCAGATGTTTGAGGTGGTGATTGAATGGGTGGTAAGGTCAAGGCTAAGGCTGTTGTAGTGGTTGTGGATGTTGTGGTAGATGGTTTGACAGTTGTTTTGGGTTTAGCAGCAACAGAAGATTTTGATCTTGATGATGGAGGCTGTCTGACATGAGAAGCAGGCCTCTTTTTCCTTTTTGAGGTACCAACATTATCTTTTTCTTGCTGTTCTTCTTCTTTCTTTTTGGAAAGAGTTTCTGCTTTAGTTTGTAAAGTCTCAGCCCTGATCTTTTTAGCTTCAGCAATCTTTTCAGCCATTACTTTTGCTGATTCATCAACTTCTTTAGTCTTGGCAGCTTCAGCTTCAGTAGTGGTTTGGTCAGACTCTGGTACAGGCTCTGGAGCAGACTTTTCAGAAGAAGGTGGAGCCCCAAAAGGATTCAGCTTCTTTAGTTTATCTCTACCACTCCCCCCCTTTTGGCATCAGCTGCCGTGAATTCATCATCATCTTCATCCCTGAGTATGGTTGTGGGGGCAGAGCCAGAAGTCTTCAGCAGATGATCTTTGATGGCTTTGATGTCTGCTTTTGTATCATTGAATCTAGCATCCACCATGTTCCTGATCACTTGCATATATGTCTCTTGAGTCTGATAAGCTAGTTTTCTATGAGCTATGATGATAGGGCTGACAGATTTCCATAACTCACTAGCTATCTCCTCTTTTGATGGTTGACTTTGGGTGAGTGTTACCAAGGTGTTCATAATGGTCTTGATATCTCCTTTGATTTCAGTCACAGAAGATTCAATGGCATCCACTCTTTCCGTCAATTCTTTGTATCTTAACCCATCACCCAAGTTAATGGGATCACCTGAGTTCCTACCAGAGGTGGTAGTTGTAACTGGTTCAGTCCTAGGAGGAGTATCCATAGGAAAGAAACCAGATGCCCCTTTTTCTTGGTACTGGGGACTTCCAACTGGAATGGAGGTCAAACTTGTTGCCTCAACAGTTGTTGCTTTCAAGGAAGTCTGATTGATGTAACCACTATCCTGAAGTGAGACAATGGTCTCTACAACAGTAGTGGCTGCTTCACTTGAACTACCACATTGAGTTACATGTAACTCAAAGGGTGTGGCCTCCTCTGTTTATGGGTTGACCAATTGACTTATCTTTGGACCACTCACTTGTTGAGGTGCACTCTCAGTGATAGGTTGTTGAGAGGAACTGGTTGTGTCCAGAGTTTTGTCAATGGCCTCAAACAAGGGTTGCATAGTTGGAGGAATTGATGGTGAGGGTTGTGGAGTGACAAGAATGTTAGCCCTGGGAGATGGACTAGTGAACAGATGTTCAAGTGAATCATCCGCCACCTGATGTGTTTCCCCTTGGCTTACAACATGATCCTTTTGAGAGGATACATGAGGAGTTTGGCTAGGCTGAGATTTTGCCACCTATTGAGAGGAAGTATCAATAGTGGTTGTTTGTTGCTCTTGTGTTGCAACAAGAATATTCTCTGGTATCTCATCCTCCAGAGTCACTTTTTTAGTGTGTTTCTTAAGGGGGTTTTGTGGATGGAGTTTTCTTTTTGGTGGTGGCTGGTGTGGGTTTCACAGCACTGGATGAAGTGCCATGATCACCAGGATCAGTGGGCTCAGCAACAGAGGTTTGCACAACAATTGTTGTCTTAACCTTCTTTGCTTGTGTTTTTGAAACTTTTGTTTTAACAGGTTTTTCTTGGTTAGGACCTAACATCCTTGTAAAAGTTTCTTGAGACAGGCTATTCATTTGAAGACCTTGTCCCTTTATGTAATCCTTTTTAGGTAAAAGCTTTTCTAGGATCACACTTAAAAGTCTTGGATACATCAAGAAAGCATTGTTTGACCCAGCCTGAACCCCTTTCACATTATTCACCAAATCCAAAAACAGTGCTTGGAATAAGTTGTAATAGTGTTTGTTAAAATGGCATATCCCAAGTACTGGACTTTTAAAGGGATTTCATTAAAAGAAGTTGTTTTGGGAAAGAGCCATATAAGCAGAGTATGAAAGAAAAATTTCATGTTTGGGGGAAAAACCTTTTTAAACATAGTTGCCCCAGTTAATTGTCCCTCATACCCTCTCTCAATGAACTCTGGATGGAGTTCAGCTTTGTCAAAACTCTCTTTACCTGCCTGATCATTCAAGGAGAAGGTAGTGGATATGGTTTCAGGGGTGATGGCAACTTTAATGTCGCCAATTTGAGAAACAATGGACGTTGGCTTTTTGTCAACAAACAGGACTTCAGCTTTCAACCAGAAAGCTTGAAGTGTATCCTCATAAATGAGTGAACATGAAGTCAGGGTAGTTTTATACTTAGATGTATTCAAGGTGTCGATAATGGAATGGAAATGTTGGTTTTCATCTGTTTTGGTCAGATATGGAAGATAATTGTGGGGAGCTTTCAGTTGAAGATCCATTTTATGGATTGTACTGAGAAAGTCGAAGCCTTTTTAATGGAGGGTTTAGGTTGAAGAAGGCGGTTTTAGAATTTTGAATTCGATGAGACGGTGGAACAACTGCTGTGGGAAACAGGGGTTTATATAGTCTCAGGTGGAAACCACTGATGTGGCCAAAACGCTGCTTTTGAGAGCATACGTGGCAAACATCTGATGGAAGGACTGTTATGGTGGATGACAGTTGTTTATAACAGCTGTTTGACTTTAGTCAACAGATGTTTGTGAAAACAGTTGTTTCATCTGATCAGATGTTTGAAACAGGTTTTTCAACCAGCAGTGGTTTAATGAATGAAACAATGGCTGTGTTATCTGATCAGATGTTTGAACAGATTTTTCAACCTAAACTATTTTTAAGGATGAATTTTTGATTTTTCTAACAACATTTTAATGCTTTTATTCATGAAAACAATTTTATTTTATTCCATGTAAAGCATACCAATTCGAGAGATCAGATCTGCACAGGTAGATGTGTCTAAAGCTTTTGTCAACACATCTGCCAACTGATCCTCTGTTGGAACATGATGTAGAGAAATCAAACCTTTTTCATAGCTGTCTCTGACAAAATGATGTCTGATGTCAATGTGTTTTGTTGTGGAATGGGAGACTGGATTTTTGATGATATTTTCAGCAGCTTGACTATCCAGCATGAGTAGAGTCCTCAAGCCAGTTATACCAAAATCTAGTAGTTGGTTTTGAAGCCACATAAGTTGGGTTGTACAGCTTGCAGTAGCAATGTATTCAGCCTCTGCAGTGGATGTTGAAACAGCTGCTTGCTTTTTGCTTTGCCAAGAGACCAAGGCATTGCCTAGGAATTGGCACCATCCTGATGTGGACTTCCTTGTGGTTTGACAACCAGCAAAATCACTGTCTGAATAACCTGAAAGCTCAATGTTCCCATTAGCAGGGTACCAGATACCAAGTGTGGGAGCACCTTTTAGGTATCTGAATATCCTTTTCACAGCAATAAGATTGGACTTTCTAGGTGATGCCTGGTATATTGCACAAACACAAGTGGCAAACATAATGTCTGGCCTAGATGCTGTTAAGTACAATAAAGACCCAATCATGCATCTATAGTGTGTTTGGTCAACCAGTTCATCTTTGTCATCAACGGTGACTAACTTTGTGGTACTCATGGGTGTGCTACATGGTTTACAGTCATTCATGTCAATTTTTGTAAGTAAGTTTTTAACTTACTTATTTTGATGAATAAAAGTTACATTTTGCAGTTGCTTCACTTGGAGACCAAGGAAGCACTGTAGTTCACCCATGGCACTCATTTCAAACTCAGCTGTCATGAGTTCTCTAAACTCTTCACACATTTTATTACATGTGGACCCAAAAATGATGTCATCCACATATATTTGAACAATCATTAAATCTTTTCCTTTCCATTTCAAAAACAAGGTTTTTATCAATTTTACTTCTTGTAAAGCCAATGGATAAGAGAAAAGTAGAAAGAGTTTCATACCAGGCTCTTGGTGCTTGTTTCAAGCCATACAAAGCTTTGTTAAGCTTGTAGACATGATCAGGATGGAATGTGTCTTCAAAACCAAGTGGCTGACATACATAGACTTCCTCCTGAATTTTGCCATAAAGAAAAGCACATTTGATGTCCATCTGATACACCTTGATGTTGTGGTTGACAGCAAAGGCTAAGAAAAGTCTGATGGCTTCCAACCTAGCTACAGGAGCAAAGGTTTCATCATAATCTATTCCTTCTTCTTGTCTGAAGCCTTGTAGGGACAAAAGGATTGAAGAAACCACTTTTGTTACCAAAGTTCAAATCATATTTCTGCTAAATATTCTAAGTATGGAACTGCTGAAGAAGTAAAGACAGAAGTTCTAAAGAAGAAAAGGCAAAGTGCTGAAGAGTTAAAGCACCAGAAGTTCTGAAGTCTAACCAGACATTTCACTGAAGAACTACTGAAGACAAACTACTCATCAGTAGTTTGTCACTCATCAGTACTTTCAGATCAGAAGCTTCTAACTGACTCAGCAACTTCAGTAGTTTAGTATTATATTGTTTTGTTTAAGTCTTTGAACAAGTTTCAATGCTACAGCCTGTTGTAAGCATTATCCTAAGCATTATCTTAGCTTATTATAATCTTGTAATACTTAGCACAACAGTTTGTACTCGTCTATAAATAGATGGGTTTATCCCACTATTTTAGACATGTGATTTCACTTGATTTTAATTGAATTCCTTCAAAGCTTTTATAACTTATAATCCATTTCACATTTGAGAATCATTCAATACTTGCACTTACTGCTTTATACTTTGAATTGCTTTTGATTCTCATTAACTGCTATAGTAAAGGGGGAGGAATAACTCCTGTAAAAGTGATACTTTAACTTAGAACATTTATCATTCCGCTGTGCAAATAACTTTGATAAAACTGCAAACACATAAGTGTTCTATAAACTTAACTGTTATAAGATACCACTGATCCAACAATTGGTATCAGAGCATCTGGTTTATTTGATCAAATATCAATCTAACAAATTGAGAATCAGACACAGGTTCTTATTGATATCCAATAAAGGATTAAAAGTTCACTTTATTCTACATCCATCACTTTAAAGAAGTATTGACAATCCAAACTTCTTAAAAATGGACCCTTATAATACTGGATCTGCCAATAAACCTCCTATGCTGGTCAGAAATGAATATAATATCTGGCAAAGAAGGTTGGCACACACCATATCTCAGACCAATACTGGGTGTTGGAGGTCTGTAATCTTTGGACCTCACAAACCAGTAGTAACTGATCCAGAAGGAAAAACTGAAAGACCAAAAGACCCTAATGTAACAACTCGACCCGGAGGGGCTTGGTCGAAATGATAGTTTGGTAACAGACTTGCACAACGGAAGCAACAATAGACTAATATTTATTGTTTAATACATACTCTACTCCAAAATATAATATAAATACAAGATATAATTATATTAAAGTCTATTGCAGGGACGAGACGCGGCGGTCGTCGAAGCAGCTGGTGGGTTGTAATCCATTAGTCGAAAAAGTTATCCAAGCTTAGCTCTAATCCTCAAGTAGAATAGCCTTCATAACGTTCCATACTTGATCATCTATAACTCGTACCTCATTTCCAATCCAATCCATTAGCGGTACCTGAACACATGCTTAAAAAGAGTTTGGGTCAGCGATTACGCTGGTGAGTTCGTGTAAATAGCTAAGTAAATCCAAAACAAGTTTGTCATCTCAAAAGCAAGTTCACAAGTTCACATAACACAACACATGGTGATGTACAAGTCACACCTCAAACCTGACACTGAATCCATCTACTCCCATTATGGATTCCCTTGGCAAAATATATGCCACAACGGTCCGCAGACCTCAGTGGAGGGTTTTCCGGGCTTCCGGATCCACTGTGCGTGGGGATTCCCCAAGTAGTACTACCCATACATTAAGTGATCCAATCCCTTGGGTTAATGAGTGTGAATCTGGTTTCGGGAGCACCTTGTCACATCAAGTAGTTAAAACACACACAAGCATGTATTCACCCAAAAACAGTTAAACATTAAAAAGGGGAAGGTACATGGAACTCCTCTTGGCGTTGTGTCACATAGTTACATGATGTTCCATGGTCGGGAGCCCACCTATCTTCTTATAAGCAAAGTCCTATTGTAAACACAAGTATTTAGTGTGTGAGGCCCAATGTTGCGGTTACACGTGTGGAAGAGTTAGGACCTGTAAGTGTAAATGTTGGCACACTACAATTGTTGGTTTATGGTTTCCTATTATCCAATTAATGCCTATGCTTGAGTTCATGTATATAGTTCCGTGTGTTAATCATGAGCATGAGCAAAAGGTTGTTTGCGATCGGGTAAGGGGTCTGTTCTTGTTAATGGGGCCCCTACCAAAGAGTTCGCTTTTAAGAGGGGTCTTCGTCAAGGGGACCCCTTGTCCCCTTTCTTATTTATCATCGCTATGGAGGTCGTCTCTATGCTTATGAATCGGGCGGTGGATTTGGGTTTGTTCAATGGTATTCGGCTACCTAATGGTGGCCCCGTTCTCTCCCATTTATGCTATGCGGATGACGTCTTGTTTTTCGGTGAGTGGTCGGAATCGAATGTGCGTAGCCTAAACCGCTTTCTTCGGTGGATTAGCTTGCTCTCGGGGCTGACCATTAATAGACATAAATGTCAATTATTTGGGGTTGGGGTTGATGATAGGGAGGTGTCCAGCTTCGCGGAAGTGCTCGGTTGTAAAGCGGGCTCTTTCCCCTTCACTTACCTCGGGGTGCCCATTGGGGCTAATATGAAACGAGCTAAATTTTGGCTTCCGATCGTTGAGAAGTTTAATAGAAAATTGTCGTCTTGGAAGGCGAGGCAACTTTCTTTAGCGGGGCGTGCGGTGTTAGCCAAATCCGTGTTGGGCTCCCTTGCGTCATACTACCTTTCCATCTTTGTGGCACCGAAGTGTATCATAAAAAAGCTCGAAAGTATAAGGCGGGACTTTGTTTGGGGTGGTTCGGACTGATCTCATAAACTTAGATGGATCAAGTGGGCAGTCTTCCTTAGGCCAAAAAATCGGGGTGGTCTTGGCATGGGTAGCATTCGTGACTTTAACATCGCGATGATATCTAAATGGTGGTGGAGGATGCGGAACGAACCGGACCTTCTTTGGGCTAAAGTTGTTTCATCCATTCATGGGAGATACCACAAAAACAAACTCATTCCTGTTAAGAATTCGCTCTCTGGCCCGTGGAAAGATATTAGTAAGATGGATGAGCTCCTCTCTAGTGAAGGTATTTGTATCCATGATCATTTGCAGGTCACTGTTGGAGACGGGAAACTCACCAAGTTCTTGACAGACCGCTGGATCTCTTCCCAGCCGGTCTGCTCCCTTTTCCCTGATCTCTTTGCTCTGGCAGTGGACAAAGGGGCCTCCGTGGCTGATACGATTGTAAAAATTAACTCTTGGGTTCAATGGAAAGGGGAATGGAAGCGCAATTTCAACTCGCTAAGTGAATGGGTCTCTTTCGCTAGGCTTCATAGCCTGATCAGCGGATTCTCGTTCAAAGCTGGGAGAGATATTTGGAAGTGGGGCAACGATGATGGGGTTGGGTTCTCCGTCCGGAGTGTCCGGCAACAGCTGGATGCGGTTAGAAACGAAGACGGTTCGGTTCCTCTGGACCGTTGGGAGCCGTGGGTCCCTCCTAAATGTAACGTCTTTTTATGGAGAGCGCTTCTCGGTAGAATTGCGGTGAAAGTGGGGCTCCTAAAACGTGGTGTGCAGGTGGGGGACTCGATTTGTGTTCGGTGTGGTTACGGGTCGGAAGATGTTAACCATGCCTTGTGGGAGTGTTTGGTTGCTAAGGCCGTGTGGTGGCAGGTTATGTCGTGGGTTCGGATTCCGTTTCCTAGGGGGGTTAACTCGCTTCAAGGCTGTCTAGAGTGGCTGCAGAAACAACCTGGGTCGAAGCCTTGGAGGCGTTTGGTTTTTACGATCTTTTGTGCTACTATTTGGCGGATGTGGCTTGCTCGAAACACAATGATCTTCGAAGGCAGATTCATCCCCATAGCGAAAGTGGTAGATCTCGTCAAGGAAGAGTCTTTCATTTGGGTTTGTCATCGGTCAAATGTTAAGCAGCCTGTGTGGGAGGATTGGATAAATTTCAATATTGGGGGTTGTTTGTAATTGGGGGTGCCTTGGTTAGGCTTGTTGTCTTTTTCCGTTGTTTTCTTTGTTTTGCTCCCAGCCGCTTGCTGGCTCTTTATTTGCTATGAATAAAGTGTTTCGCCATTCAAAAAAAAAAGTTCAAAGTTTTAATTGTCTTATTGATTTCCTATTTTTCACTAACTAACATCACCAAAATTATCAGTATATAATCAAGATCCCCAATATGCGTTTGTTTACCTTACTAGTTTATATACCATTTATGTACTTAGGTCTCAGGCCGGTCTGGTTTGGTAAGCTCGTTAAAGTCCCACACATGTTCACACGCGGATAATATCTATTAGTAAATATTCGAGACGACTCGTTAATAGCTATACCTCTCATAGTCTTCTCTGGTTTGACTAAGTTGACTGTTCTGTTGACTGTTGCTTGACCCGTAACCATTCCCATCACGGTTACTGTCACCAACCTTCATTAAAACTATTGGTTCTACATCATCACCTTTAACCTTAACCACTAGTGACCATAATCAATTCCTCAGCCATCATCCAACCTACTCGAACCCTACAGAACCACCGCCATTGACATCAATCGTCACCACCACCGTCCACTAACCCAATACCCGGTTCTGTTTTGATCAGTTTCCAAACCCAGTAGCCTAGATCCCCAAGGTTCTCTCTCCTCGGTTTCCCACTCCTCTGTTATCACTCTCTTTCTAGGTGTGCAGATATGTATGTGGGTGTTGTTTTGGTGAGGATAAGAGGATGGGTGAGGAGATAAGTGTACGTGGGTTTTTAAAAGTGCAAGTGTTGATGTGTCTCTTTATAATCAAAGGTGGGTGAGGTGTTAAAATAACATGGGGGCATATGTCACCATATGGGAGGTGACACATGTCCTAAGTGATGAGTAATCACCCGTTGCGAGTCGGTTTTGTGTTCGGGTTCGTATCGCGTATTGGTCTAATACGCATTCTAATGATATTTTATATGAATATAGTGGTTCGATTTTCTATTCCCCATAATAACGTACTAATTGTAATTCATTTTCGTTGTTTAAAGCGCAAAAATTTTTGGATCTGAAACCGGGGTGTTACACCTAAAGACTACACTGAAGAAGATTTCCAAACATTTGAGCTAGATGCAAAAGCTTTTTCTATATTGGCTATGGCACTCCCAAATGAAATTTATGCTGGACTTTTACATTGTGAAAGTGCCAAAGAGCTGTGGGATAGTCTAAAAGAACAGTTTGGAGGAACTGAAGAGGTGATAGCCAACACAAGAGAAATCCTAGCACAACAATATGAAACTTTTACTCATGTAGATGATAAATCATTAACTCAACAATTTGAAAGATTTTCATCACTCATCTCTGAGTTAAAAATTAATAGTCAGACCTATTCAAATGCATCTATGTTACATAGATTTTTAAGGTCTTTACCTTCAAAATGGGAAACTTATTCTATAGTCCTCAGAACAAGTTCAGATTTTAACACCCTGAACCTAACAAGGTTATATGGTAAACTGCTGACTTTTGATTTTTGAAAGAGAAATCAATCAAAAGAAAAAGTTACAAGAATCTGGTAAAACTGCTGATGACTATACTCCAGGTAGCACAGCCTTATTGGGACAGGACTCACCATCTTGTTCTAATAATTTTGGATCTTTTGATCACATTGACATAACAGCTGGGATCTCATCAGATGGATCATTCCCAGCTTATGACAATGAAGATCTAAGTCAAACTGCCAACAACATGTGTTTTTATCATGGATGACTTAAAATATTTTAGCAGTGATGACTTAGAAGAAATGGATATTTTACACCAACTGGCCTTGTTAAGCATAAAAACTAACAAATTTTATAAAAGGTCAGGAAGGAAATTTTCCAGGACTTAACAACTCTACAAAAGTTGGTTTTGACAAATCTAAATTAAGATGTCATAAGTGTCAAAAGTTGGGACACTTTGCTAGAGAGTGTAGAAGCTCTAGCTTCAACCAACCAATGTCTGGAAATCAATTTAACTACTCATATAATAGGAATAATGGAACTCAAGGGAGTGCTCATTTTGTACAGGCACAAGCTCCACAAATCCAATATGTGCCACAAATACATTATGTTCAAATGCCTGCTCAACACCAGGGCCAGCAACAAATGCCTCCTTTTCCAGCTGCTCAAAAACCTCCACAAAAAGTCAACAACCCCCTCAACAAAGTCTATTCACATCAGGGTATGTTGACTGGAGCAGTCTTCCTTTTGATACATCTGAATGCAGTACAGATGCAGCCAACAAAGTCTATGATATCAATTGGGGAGAACCTGATAATGGCAGAAAGAACTTTGCCTTAATGGCCTTTGAGGGATACTCCTCCAATTCTACTCTAACTCAGGTATCACAACAATCTCTGTTAAAGCTTTGTTCAAAATCTTGCAAAGAATGTTTTGCTTTAATTAGAGAAACAAATGTGCATTTACAAGGCAAATCAAATGACATGGAGAGAAAATAAACACAGATGAAGTGTGATTTAGAAAGAAAACTTGTTTTAAAAAATAAGGAAATTTCTAAATTAACAGATAAATCCATTGAAACCCAAGCACAAATTAAAAACATGATAAACAACCTAGGCAATGTCAGAAAAGAGCTTGCTGACACTAAGGTTGACTGTGAAAAATGGGTTGAGTCTTGTAAGGGATACCAAATACTGCTTAACAAGCAAACTGCTGCAAATGTTAAGTTTGGCATAGGGTATACCCATACTGAATCACCAACTGATTTCACCCACAAAACTGATAATGATGGGAAGAAATTGATTCAAACTTCTGAAATGATGGAGTGCACATCCTTCCATCAGAACTTTCTCAAAAATGAAAGTTTTGTAGAAGTAAAAAAAATGACAATAAGCCATCACTAGTTGCATCTACATCAGGAGTTGAGACCCTGAAAACTACTGATGACCTATTGAAAAATACTAATATTGTCAGTATATTGCCTTCCAACTCTCTTGCTGTATCTAAAAGGAAAGAGAAGGCAAAAGCATGTGAAATATGTGGTCTATTCAACCACATAACTGAATTTTGTAGATATAGAAAGGGAAATTAGTTTAATAAGAAATATCAACAACTGGTTGTGGGAAAAAAAATAAGACAAGATTATGAAAACACTTTCTTTCTCAACAAAAAACAACCAAACAAAACCTTTTCTCAGAAAAAGACTTTATCTCAACAAATGCCTTTTTCTTAAAGTTCATCTTCAGAAGTTACACCCAACCCATCAGTAGTTACACAAACTACTGAGGTTAAAGATTTGATAAATTTGGTTAAACTTCTGATGACCAAAGTTGATGGTGGTCACCAAAAAGATACCACCCTAATGAAAAATCCATTGCCAAAAAGACATGGATTTCAAAAATTGGTCCTCAACAAGCTGCACTTGTTCTCAAGAGCAAACCTAAAGCCAAACTGGCTTGGGTTCCCAAATCTAATTAATTTGCTATTTTGTGCAGAGGGTCTCCAGAGGTTTGAATAGCATTTGGTATGTTGACAGTGGAGGCTCAATGCACATGACTGGATGCAGATACATGATAAACAATTTTATCAGTTAAAGAGAAGGATCTGTGTCCTTTGGGAACAATGCCAAGGGATATGGCAATGTATCCTCAGGCAAAATACAGTTTGACAAGGTCAATCTGGTTGAAAACCTTGAGTACAACTTGCTGAGTGTCTCACAAATGTGTGATAAAGGATATTCTTCCTTTTTCACAAAGACAGCATGCAAGATCATATCACCAGAAGGCCAGAAGTTGATAGAGAAGATCATTGAAGATCATACTTTGCTGATTGCCAAAAGATGTGGCAATGTCTATGCAGTGGACATTGAGAAAGACAAAGTACTGAACAACACTGTCTGTTTCTTCTCAAAGGCATCAACTTCAGAAACTGATCTCTGGCACAGGAGACTTGGCCATGTGAACTTTAAAACCATAAATAAAGTCACAAAAATGGGCTTGGTCAGGGGTCTACCTTTGAAGGAATACCAGTGTAAATACACTGTGTTTCCTGTCTTAAAGGTAAACAGCATAAGTCCTCCTATAAGTCCATTGAAAAATAAAAAACAACCGCATGTCTTCAACTACTCCATATGGACTTATTTGGACTAGTCAAAATCATGAGCCTTGGTAAGAAGAAGTACTGCTTGGTCATCATTGATGACTACTCAAGATTCACATGGGTCTTCTTCTTATATTCCAATGATGAGGCATCTGAAATAATCAAGTTCTTCATTCTACAAGTAGAGAAGCAATATTCTCTCTTTGTCAAAGTCATCAGGAGTGACAATGGGACAGAGTTCAGGAACAAAACTCTGGATGAATTCTGTTTGTCTAAAGGGATTGTTAGACAATTCAGCATTCCCAGAACTCCTGAACAAAATGGTGTGGTAGAAAGGAAGAACAGGACATTGATTGAAGCAGCAAGAACCATGTTAGCTGATTCAGGCCTACCTTTGTATTTTTGGGCTAAAGCAGTCAACACAGCTTGTTATGTTCAGAATAGAGTTCTTATCAACAAGAGACATACCAAGGCTACCTATGAAATTCTTCATGGCATAAAGCCCCTTATCTCCTTCTTCAGGGCTTTTGGATGTCGATGTTTTATCCTCAACATCAAAGACTCTATCTCTAAATTTGCTGCTAAAGTTGATTCAGGTTATTTTCTTGGTTATTCTCCAATGAGTAAAGCTTACAAAGTCTTCAATTCAAGAACCAAGATAGTAGAAGAAAACACTGAATGTCAAGTTCAATGAATTGATGTGTTGCAAAACACATCTCTTTTCCTATGTATTTTGTATATTATTTGGTCATGTTTTTATTTGTTTCGTGTCGTTTTTATTATATATTTATGTATTTTATTATTTTATAGGTGTTTGGAGAAAATGAGCTTAAAATGAAAGAATTTTAATCGAGACACCAACAGCTGGTGTTCATGGACGTTGGAGCATAGATGATGAATTTTGGTTGAGCCAAGAACACCCGAGTCATGAACACCCGGAGCAAACTTGGAGTATACTACTACTTCTACTACTACTACTACTACTACTACTAATAATAATAATAATAATAATAATAATAATAATAATAATAATAATAATAATAATAATAATAATAATAATAATAATAATAATAATAAAGATTAAAAAAAAAAGAAATAAGGTTGAACACCCGGGCTCGTGGCCCAAGTCCAAACAAACGTAAATTGTGTTGAGGGCTCCAACTATATGAAAAAAACATTAATTATTTTGTGGAGAAGCTGGTGGACGGCGGAAAAAAAAGACATCATTATTTCGAATATATTAGCAGCCGCCATTGGCAAAAGAAACAATCGACATCGAAGCAGCTTATTCAAAACGAGAGAGGAAGGGTAGAAGGCACGGGTTTAAGATTGAAGGCACGGGTTCGACTATAATAATTTTTGGCTTTATATTTATTTACTTTGTGTTAATAAATATTGGTACCATGACTATGCGTTATTTTGAACCTTTGTTATTATCTTGTTCCGTTGTTATGAATAGCTAAACTTTTTAGGCTACCTAGGTCGTGTTGATGAATACCTAGCATTTTTATGACTTTCGGATTTGTTTAATTATATAATTGGCTTATGTTTTGGTAAAGATTTAATTGTGTTTGGTTATGATGCATATGCGTATTTAAGTCTAATTTATTATCTTTGATAGTTCCACATGTGTCTTGTTGAATGTCTTTCAGTTATAGATGCATGTTAGGTTGCCTGCTTTGTGCTTGTGACTAGTTTATGGTTTTTGACGTCTAATTCCATAGGAACTTGATTTGAGAGTTTAGAGGACTTAGGTACTCTGCCATTCCTTGAGACCGGGAGGTGATAGGGTGTCGGGTTGTCTAGATCTTTAGGTATCGGGTAGAGGTGAGACCGGGAGGTGATCCTTGCCTAGTGTGTCTTTAGATTCTTGTAATTCCGAATTATTTCCAAGCCAATTAGATTACTCCTTCACATTTTTTGGTGTGTTGTGATTAGCGAGACCGAGAGGTGAGCGAGTCTTTCGAGTACCTTAGCATTCCCTAGTGAGGTGAGACCGAGAGGTGATCTGAACTAGTAACCAGTGATTTACACGTCCCTTAGGATTTTCTAAGAGGTGTTAGTGAGACCGGGAGGTGATCTAGCATGCTTTAGGGGTTTCCTAGGTCAGGCGTGTCTTTAGAAAACCTGGTAGCCAATCCATTATTCGATTCCGAGAGTTGTGAGTTTGCGGGTAGGATTCTAGACCTAGGTAGTTGCCTTCCATATATCTGAGTTCGATCCAGTGTTCTTAGATTCTTGTTTTTGTCTCTGTGTTATTTATTTTAATTGCTTTTATTTTATTTGCATTTAGTTTAAAATTAATTCTCAAAAATCCAAATTAATAGGCTAGGAGTCGACAGAGGCTTAGTACCGAGAGTCGCTATATTGTGTCCACGGTTCGATATTCCGGACTTACTTGCTCTGCTACACTGCGACCGGTACACTTGCCGTTAGTGTGTGGTTTTGTAGGTTTTTCCATTTTTAAAACTTGACTGATTTATTTACTACACATTTCACACATCAAGTTTTCATTTTTTATTTTGCTTAGTTGTAGGTTAAGTCAAAAAAAACAAAAAAAAAAAAAAGAAAAAAGAAGTTGGTTTTGTGTTAGTCCCATCCTTTTTGCGCGTAGTAAACGAGCCTTTTCAATGTAATACGTCGGTTAAAAGCGGGGTCGATTGTCGGGTTTACGGGTCTTAGCATATGTTTCTTTAAGTTGCGGGATAGTAGGCTTGACTAAGTTGTTTTTCTGAAATAAAATGTTTGGGGTGCCTGGGATGGTGGATCAAGCTAGATGGTTAACTGGTTTTGCACTTGCTAGTATCGGTAACCTTTATTTCCACATGACAGTGAGTTTTGAGCCTTAAATATTATATATAAATATTCACTATTTCATTTCATGTGGGATATACCGACTTTGTTGCATTATTTTAGAACTTGTGCGTTTTGATGCATTTTGAGACCATAAGCTTGGACTTGACACAAATATGATAGAGGCATTAGGATTACCCTTTTTGTTCAGCCGTTTCGTTTGTTTTTGTTGTTTGACCCGTTTCCCCATTTTTACCTTTAGAAACCACTTTGAGCCTAAACTTTTCGTTTGTCACCCATTTTATTTTATATTGATTACCGGATTGTGTATATATTTATGTAATGTGAAAAAAAAAATATCAGCTTAAAGAGCAGCTGACACAAAAAAAAAACTGAAAAAAATACAGAAAAAAATACAGAAAAAAAATATATGAAAAAGAAAGAGAAAAAAAATAGAATAAAGGTTGTGGGTCGAGAAGACCAAAGAATTAGAATTTATATGTTCATGGTTTATCCGGTTTATCTCTTATTTTTCTTTTTAGCCAATTTTTCCCAATAAAATTTCCTACCTTTAACCCTTACCTACCATTTCGAAGTCCTCTTGATTTATGTTAGTGTTAGCAATTAGGTGGAGATTTGATTGACGTACAAGCTTATGATAATTTTGCTTCATAGTTCGGTTTTGAGAGATTCACTCCAAATAAATATATAACTGAGAGATGAGTGATATTGTGAGGGGTGCTTACAAGTGCATAGTCGGTTGCTTGAAGGTAAGTGAAGCTTGACTAGGTAGGCCTTGTTTTTAAAATTGTATCATCTTGACTAGTCAGCCTTTTGAACGATGTAAGTCTTGTGAAACCGCTATGCTTGTTGATTTCGTAGCTTGCTTTTGACCCTGTTTGATGCTATCGTATTTGCTAAGTGCTTTGTTGAAAATATTGTTTGGGATTTTGTATAATTCTTTTTCGGGAGGCAAAAGTTTTAAGTGTGGAGATGTTTGATGTGTTGCAAAACACATCTCTTTTCCTTTGTATTTTGTATATTATTTGGTCATGTTTTTATTTGTTTCGTGTCGTTTTTATTATATATTTATGTATTTTATTATTTTATAGGTGTTTGGAGAAAATGAGCTTAAAATGAATGAATTTTAATCGAGACACCAACAACAGGTGTTCATGGACGTTGGAGCATAGATGAGGAATTTTGGTTGAGCCAAGAACACCCGAGTCATGAACACCCGGAGCAAACTTGGAGTATACTACTACTACTACTACTACTAATAATAATAATAATAATAATAATAATAATAATAATAATAATAATAATAATAATAATAATAATAATAATAATAATAATAATAATAATAATAATAATAATAATAATAAAGATTAAAAAAAAGAAATAAGGTTGACTTGGGCTCGTGGCCCAAGTCCAAACAAACGAAAATGTTTATGGCCTCATTTTTTGGACGGCAACATTGGAGGTATTATTATCTTTTTGGAGGGCAGCTAATTAATTAGAGGGGCGGACATATTATCTTAGGAGGAAGTCTAACAGCCGCCAAAGACATAATATTGGGGTCGAAGGAACAGCAACTTTGTAATTTAAAGGAGGAGAAGGCTTGGGATCAAGATTCAAGATACGGGTTCGATTATAATGATTTTTGGTTTTATATTTATTTACTCCGTGTTTATAAATATTAGTACCATGACTATGTGTTATTTTGAACCTATGTTTTTATCTTTTTCCATGTTGATGAGTAGCTAAACTTTTTAGGCTACCAAGGTCGTGTTGATGAATACCTAACATTTTTATGACTTTCGGATTCGTTTAATTATACAATTGGCTTATGTTTTGGTAAAGATTTAATTATGTTTGGTAATAATGCTTTTGCGTATTTAAGTCTAATCTATGATCTTTGATAGTTCCACATGTGTCTTGTTGAATGTCTTTCAGTTATAGATGCATGTTAGGTTACCTGCTTTGTGCTTGTGACTAGTTTATGGTTTTTGACGTCTAATTCCATAGGAACTTGATTTGAGAGTTTAGAGGACTTAGGTATTCTGCCATTCCTTGAGACCGGGAGGTGATAGGGTGTCAGGTTGTCTAGATCTTTAGGTATCGGGTAGAGGTGAGACTGGGAGGTGATCCTTGCCTAGTGTGTCTTTAGATTCTTGTAATTCTGAATTATTTCCAAGACAATTTTATTACTCCTTCACATTTTTTGGTGTGTTGTGACTAGCGAGACCGGGAGGTGAGCGAGTCTTTCGAGTACCTTAGCATTCCCTAGTGAGGTGAGACCGGGAGGTGATCCGAACTAGTAACCAGTGATTTACACGTCCCTTAGGATTTTCTGAGAGGTGTTAGTGAGACCGGGAGGTGATCTAGCATGCTTTAGGGGTTTCCTGGGTCAGGCGTATCTTTAGAAAACCTGGTAGCCAATCCATTATTCGATTCCGAGAGTTGTGAGTCTGCGGGTAGAATTCTAGACCTAGGTAGTTGCCTTCTATATTATCTGGGTTTGATTCAGTGTTCTTAGCTTCTTGTTTTCGTCTCTGTGTTATTTATTTTAATTGTTTTTATTTTATTTGCATTTAGTTTAATATTAATTCTCAAAAATCCAAATTATTAGGCTAGGAGTCGACAGAGGTTTAGTACCGAGAGTCGCCATATTGTGTCCACGGTTCGATATTCCGGACTTACTTGCTCTGCTACACTGCGACCGGTACACTTGCCGTTTGTGTGTGGTTTTGTAGGTTTTTCCATTTTTAAAACTTGACCGATTTATTTACTATACATTTCACACATCATGAATCCAAACATATTCTTATTCCAGCAAATGCTGCTGAACTCTTTGACCTTGACAACTTTTATTTCGGACCTGAAAAGACTGTTGAATCATCCAAACCTCCTCAACATGGTTATCAAGGGTTTGAAGATGATGGTCCTACACCATGGACTCCAAACACAGTCATCAAATCAACTTTTAAACCTTCAGAAGTTTCACAAGCTTCTACTTCAAAAACTGCTGATGAACATTTTGAAACTACTGATTCAGCTGAACCAAAAACTCCTGAACCTCAACAAACAGCTGAACCAGATATTATCAACCTCGGTGGTTTATTTGAAGAAATACAGAGCCATCCTCAAGTACAGGTCTACAACAACTGATTGAACACAAGGATCATCCATTGGAACAAATCATGGGTGATATTGCATCAGGGGTGCTTACCAGAAACCAGCTCTCCAACTTTTGCTTTTTCTCAGCATTTATTTCTCAGTTGGAACCAAAGAAGTATAAAGAAGCCCTCAAAGATAACAATTGGGTTCAAGCCATGCTAGATGAGCTGCTTCAATTCAAGAAGCAACAGGTTTGGGAAATCTGTCCCTTACCTCCAAACAAACAACCAATTGGTACTAGATGGGTCTTCAGAAACAAACAAGATGAAGCTGGTATGATCATCAAGAACAAGGCAAGATTGGTGGTACAAGGTTATTCTCAAGAAGAAGGCATTGATTATGATGAAACATTTGCACCAGTTACAAGACTTGAAGCTATCAGATACCAATCTGCACCAAGAGAATCACACCTAATTGCTGTCAAAAGAATCTTCAGATATCTGAAAGGAACTCCTATTTTAGGAATTTGGTATCCTGCTTCAAGCAATACCAAGTTAACTTTTTCAGATAGTGACTATGTAGGGTGTAAATTGTCAAGAAAATCAACATCTGGTGGTTGTCAATTCTTAGGAAACTGTCTGGTGTCCTGGCAATCAAAGAAACAAACATCTGTGGCAACTTCAACAGCTGAAGTTGAATACATTGCTGCTGCAAGCTACACATCAGAGATATAATGGCTCCAATATCAACTTCTTGATTATGGAATCAAAGAGACCAAGACTCCACTCTTAGTAGACAGTAAATCTGCCATTAGCATCATTCAAAATCCTGTTCATTTCTCAAAAACTAAACATATTGAAATCAGGTATCATTTCATAAGAGATTGCTATGAAAACGGCAAGATTGAGGTGAAACATGTCACAACTGCTAATCAAATAGCTGATGTATTCACCAAACCCCTTGATTCAACAACATTTCAGAGGTTAGTATCCATGCTTGGGATGCTAAATTTTGAATAAAGTCTGTAAGTGTTTTCACATTTTCCTTCTGCACATATTTTACTTTCACTTACATACTTATCTGTCACAAAACCTCTGATGAATAATTGAGAGAGAAAAACTGCTGATGTCTTGGAAAACATCAAAAATGGGAAATTTTAGAAAAGAAATAACTACTGATAATTATTAGAAGTTATTTAAGTGTTTTAGAAGTCATTCTCATCAGCTGTTGAAAACTACTGAAGAGATGACAAAAACCACTGATGAAGAAACCTGGCTTCATCAGTAGTTTCATTAAAAGGTTAAAACTGACATTTCACTCATTAGAAGTTTTGACCTAGTCGGTTAAAAACTTCTAATAAATACCTTTTTCAAATACTTATCCATTCAAAAAGAAAAATTCCCTCTTTCTCTCTCAAAGCAAAGACAAAACCCCTTCTCAAACCTAAAAATTACTGTTCGGTCAAAAGAAACCATGGCTCTTGTACTGAAACAGGGACATAATCAACGAGGCTACTTCGAGAAAGATGAAGCCTGGTCCTAATACGACGAAATCATTGATTTGGTGGTTAAGTCCCAATACAAAACTGCTTTCACCATTGATCCTCCAATCCATGAACAGACTCTAAATGAGTTCTGGGTAAATGCTGAAACGGTGACAGTTAACAACAAGGTGATTTCCCTCAAATCAACTATACAAGGGAAGCTTATGGCCATCACATCGGAATCTTTGAGTATAAGGCTTGGTTTAAATGATTCTGATGCTCCAGAGCACATATTAGATGCTGCTATTCATTTGACCATGACAGAGTGTGGCTATCAAGGTACTTTAGCACAAGCAACAGTTTATAAGAAATATTTTGATCCACAATATAAACTATTATTTCATTATATTATAATGTGTTTAAGTCCCAAAACTGGATCATATGATCAGATGCCTTCAACCTTTCAACCAATTTTTCACTCAATCATAACTGAAACAACTTTTAAGGCATCTAAACTTTTCTTTAATGAGTTGGTTTTACATCATGAAAATGATAAGAAAAAGTTTTTGTTATATCAAAGATTTGTTATGCAATGCATAATAAAGGAACTTGGAGAGGGAGTACTTGTGGGAAAGACATCTGTTTTAAAACCTCTCACTTCCCAAGTATTCTCAAGGCATAACAAACCGGTCATTGTGCTAGAAGATGACCAAAGGGAACAAGAACCAGTCCCTGAGGAACCCACATCTTCAAAACCCAAGTCTAAGAAAGCCAAAAAGCCTAAACAGCAAAAACAAAAACCCACCAACCCAAAGAAAAAGGTAGTTCAGGAAGTGGAAAAACCTGAAACTACTGATGTGCAATCTGCACTTCAAAAGGATGTGGCTGAAACATCCTCTCAGTCCACTCCATCTCAACCACCCAAAAGAAAACCAGTTACAATTACCTTTCACAGAAAAAGACTTAGAAAAACTGTAACTACTGATCCTTCTTTTGAACCTGCTGACCCATTACCCATAACTACTGATCCCTTACCTACAACTGCTGAACCTGAACCCTCCCATACAACCATTGAAATTGCCCAACTTCTCTCAGGACTAAAAGAGAAAGTCCCATCCAAACATGTCACTCCCCAAGAAACACATCAAACAGGGGAGATGCCTTCAGAAGTTGACATGGATGTGGACATCATTAGTCCTAACCAGGGAGATGAGGATGAACCAAGGTTTCTAAGCCCAAACTTAGATACCTTAGGTACATTTGAGGCTGCTTCTACTCATTTATCACCCAGTGGTGGATATGAGGATAGAAGTAACATCCCTAAGACCTCAAATGTGGCAACTACTAATGAAGGCTTAATGTCTGAAGTAGGAAAACCTCAGTACCAAGACAAAAAGGTTCATGAGACTACTAGTTTGGGTCTAGCTCATGATTTAACTGATGCTGCCCTCATTGAGGACACTATCAGGGATTCAGATGATTCCATTAGTTTGGATGATGATTCACACACTCCACAACATGAGATGACGGCTAATATTGAAGGTCCTGAATCTGATGTCTCTAAGCTCAAAGAGCTGGTCACAAAAGATCAGGTTAAAGACCACTTAAACCCTTATTCCCCTAAAGTGGCATTTTCAGTTCACACTGAAGATCTCCCAAAAACACACCCTTCACTCACAAAGCCTACCCAATTCCCTGTGTTATCTAGCATAGACTTGAACCAATTATGCAGCCCAGATGGTCCCCTGTATCAGATGGTGTCTAATCTTATTGCTGACCAACTCAAATCATTTACAACTGCTTGGGAGTTGAAAACCAACACTCAATTTGAGTTGATAAACAACAAACTTGCAGAGCTGAACAAGAAAATGGATGCCAACATTAGACAGCTTGCAACATTATCTGCTACAACTTCTGCACCTTTGAAGCTTCCAGAAATGGATGAAGCCAAAAAGGGGGATAAGATTAAGGAACCAGAAGTGTCTCTTGAAGCTCAAATGATGACAGCAAAAAGTAAAGGAAAAGAGATAGAGATACTTCAAACTGCTGATCAATTCCAAGGCATAAAAGAAACTGCTGAAGAACATTATCAAACTGCTGAAGACAATCCTTCAGTAGTTGTGACCAACATTCAGCCTTCAGTAGTTATCTCTTCTGAAAACATACAAGGACAGTCTTCTCAGGCACCTGAACAAGTTCCAGCTCAGATTCCAAAGCTAGTAACAACAACAACAACCATTTTAAACCCTTCTCTAATCTCAATGTCAAAGGAATTTTTAGAAAAGAGTTTAAAAGAGGCTCAAAAGAAGGCTAAGGAAGATGAAGTATGGAATAGCCTGGAAGCAAGGGATGATCTCAGTTTTGATGAGAAGCTTGCCAAATATCAAGCCAAACTGGATGAGTTAGAGGATGAAGAAAGAGCCAAAGAAGCAATTGCTGAAGAGGATAAAAGACAACAACTCGTCATAATGATAACAATGAATTCAAAGGCTAAGAAGGCTTCTCTGAACAGACTCTCAACAGAAGAACTTACAAGAAGAGCACAACTTATTGCTGACAAGTTGGCAACAGAAAAAGAGAGAAAAGCCAAGAAGGCAGAGATTATAGAAGAACTGGTAGCAAATGGTTATGGTTCAAAGGCCTCAGTGTCAAAATGGAAAGAAGATACTTCGTATGAAACATACAAAAGATTCAAGGCCAGCAAAGCTGCACATCCAGAGAAGTACAAAACTCCTGAAGCCCCACAAACTTCAGTAGTCAAAAGATCTTCTGGTGCATTACAAAAACCTGCTACAAGAAAGAGGAAGCAAGAGGAAACTGTAAAGACTGACTTCAAGATGGTGATATTGGAAGGAAGTCAAGTGGTACATGAATTTTTTGATATTGAAGAAAAACCCCTGCTTAGACAATTCAGGGATCCTGCTACATATGCTTATCAGATACAACAAACAATCAAAGAAAAATCTCACACTAAAGTTGTGACAACACATCACTTACCCAACTTTGCAATACCAAGTGCTATGAACACTAAAGAAAGCAGGGACTCCCACCTGAAGGTCACAGAAATTGAAGATATTCCTCAATCAGGACAAACCTAGGAGACTAGCTTGGTCTCCTATGCCTCAGACTTTGACAGGTCTAAGGTAAATATAGTAATATGGTCATTCACTTATTCTAACTCAGTGAAGGTGACCAGAAGAGATCGTTCAAACAAGGTCTATAAAAATTCAAAGGAGTTGAGCATACTGTCAACAAAAGACCTACTCACCATACAACATCTAGAGCCTGAACAAGGATCTCTCACAGAGCAACAACAAAACTCGCTTAGTATCAAAATGACTGCAGAAATCTGGAGAATACTGGAAGCAAGGAAAAATGAAGATAAATAAAGATTTGGATTTGGTTTTGGCTTCATCAATCCAGGGGGAGATTGTAGGGATAAAAAGGATTGAAGAAACCACTTTTGTTACCAAAGTTCAAATCATATTTCTGCTAAATATTCTAAGTATGGAACTGCTGAAGAAGTAAAGACAGAAGTTCTGAAGAAGAAAAAGCAAAGTGCTGAAGAGTTAAAGCGTCAGAAGTTCTGAAGGCTAACCAAACATTTCACTGAAGAACTACTGAAGACAAACTACTCATCAGTAGTTTGTCACTCATCAGTACTTTCACATCAGAAGCTTCTAACCGACTCAGCAACTTTAGTAGTTTAGTATTATATTGTTTTGTTAAAGTCTTTGAACAAGTTTCAATGCTACAGCCTGTTGCAAGCATTATCTTAGCGTATTATAATCTTGTAATACATAGCACAACAATTTGTACTCGTCTATAAATAGATGGGTTTATCCAACTATTTTAGACATGTGATTTCACTTGATTTTAATTGAATTCCTTCAAAGCTTTTATAACTTATAATCCATTTCACATCTGAGAATCATTCAATACTTGCACTTACTGCTTTATACTTTGAATTGCTTTTGATTCTCATTAACTGCTATAGTAAATGGGGAGTAATAACTCCTGTAAAAGTGATACTTTAACTTAGAACATTTATCATTCCGCTGTACAAATAACTTTGATAAAACTGCAAACATATAAGTGTTCTATAAACTTAACTATTATAAGAGACCACTGATCCAACAAGCCTTGAACCACAACCCTGGCTTTATTTTTGACAACAATACCCCTTTCATCTGTTTTGTTCTTAAAGACCCATTTTGTGCCAACTGGACATACATCCTTTGGCAATGGTACAAGTTCCCATACTTGCTGTCTTTTGAACTGAAGGAGCTCTTCTTGCATAGCTTCTACCCAACTGTTGTCTTTCAGTGCCTCTTGGTACTTGACAGGTTGTGTGAGAGATAGAAAACCAACAAAAAGACAAATGTTTGAGGATTGACTTCTTGTGAGCACCCCTTCACTGATGTTGCCAATAATTTGATCAGGTGGATGAGCTCTTAGGAAGATTAGATCTCCCCTGTATGGAACCATGGCATTTTGAGGTGAAGGACAGAGGTTTGAGGTATCAGCTGTTGAAACATCTGTTTGCACTTCTGTAGTGCCAACAGAGGTTTGAAATGGTAGTGGGGGAATAGGCCCAAGTGATGTAGAAATGGATGGACTTTTGTCAACAGTGAGTGGACTTTTGTCAGGAAATAGTGGATCAGTGGTTGAGCTTGATGAGGAAGTGGTTTGAGGGTAAGACTGGCCAACAGTGGTTGACTTAGCTGTGGCAGAGTTTTGAACATCTGCTTGCCCTGAATCAGTATAAATTTTGTAGAAAGACTGTGGCATCACAATGTCATATCTGTAATCCTGTTGTGAAGATTGTAGTGTACCTGCATTGTCAGTTTTCACAGTGATATATTCAAATTTGGATTTATCTAGGTCAAACAGTTTTGCAGGATTTGCTGGGATTTTCAATGATGAAAGTTCATTGAACTTCACATTCAGAGTTTCCTCTACTGTCCTAGTCCTTGTGTTAAACACTTTATAGGCCTTGGAAGTAGATGAATATCCCAGAAAATATCCACAATCTACTTTGGCTGCAAATTTTGAAATGGAATCTTTTAGATTTAAAACAAAACATGGGCAACCAAAGATTTTGAAAAATGATATTAATGGTTTGAGTTTGAACAGAACTTCATAAGCAGTCTTTTGATGCCTAGGGTTGATTAAAACTCTGTTTTGAACATAACAAGCAGTGTTTACAGCTTCTGCCCAAAAGGACAGAGGTAAACCAGAATCTGCTAGCATTGTTCTTGCAGCCTCAATGAGTGTTCTATTTTTTCTTTCAACCACCCCATTTTGTTCTGGTGTTCTTGGAATACTGTACTGCCTTACAATTCCTTTTGACACACAGAAATCATCCAACTCCTTATTCTTGAACTCTGTTCCATTGTCACTTCTAAAGACTTTTACTGGCAAGTCATATTGTTTCTCAACTTTGGTGACAAAGTCCTTCAAAATACATGCAGTCTCATCCTTAGAGTGTAAAAAATAAGTCCATGTAAACCTAGAAAAATCATCAACAATAACAAGACAAAATCTCTTTTTCTTAAGGCTCATGATTTTTACAGGGCCAAACAAGTCCATATGCAACAATTGAAGACATTGACTTATTTTTGACTCATCAATGGATTTGTAAGAGCTTTTATGTTGTTTTCCTTTTAGGCAGGAAACACAATGCCCATCACACTTAAATTCTTTTGGTGGCAAACCTCTTACAAGGTTTTGTTTGGAGAGTGAGTTGATAGTTTGAAGGTTGGTATGACCCAATCTCCTATGCCGCAATTCTGTCTCTTTGGTTGAGGCAGCAGAGAATAGAGAGACATTTGCCATTGGATTATCCTTCAACATATCAACTACATACACATTGCCAATTCTGTGAGCAACAAGTTGTGCTTTGCTCTCAACAATGATGGTGTTAATCTTTTCAACCACTTCTGGTCCAACAATCTTACATGTCTTCTTGGTGAAGAATGACCCATATCCTTTGTCACTCATTTGTGAAACACTAAGAAGGTTAAACTTCAGATTATCAATTAGATTAACATTTTCAAACTTAAGTCTCCTAGCTTGAACAGTCCCAGAACCCAACACTTTACCTTTTGAATCATTACCAAGGATATATCACCCCCTCCATGAGCAAGAAAGTCCAGAAGAAAGGCTCTACATCCAGTCATGTGCCTGGAGCCTCCACTATCTACATACCATAAACTATCTAAGCATGCAGAAGCTCCCTGCACATCAGTAAAGAATTAGTTTTGGTGAGTGTCTAAAGCCAAATTGGCTTTGGATGGGTTCTCAGACTTTTCAGCCTTAAGCTTAGGAGAATGATCAGTGGTTTGAACTAGTTTTTGAACTAAGTTCAACAGCTGTTGTTGACCATTTGCTAGTGCTTGTATGTCAACACTTGGTCCAACAGATGTTTGATCATTTCCTATCAGATGTTGATAACCATGAGGATGTCTGTTCACTCTAGGTTTTGAAGGCCTTTTGGGCTCTTCATAAACATGTGGCAGACGATGACAAGGTGGTTGTCCATGTCCTCTTGGAAACCTGTTAGCAGATGGAGCATCTGTTACCTGAACATCTCTGGGAGCAAAGCTTTCATTCAGATTTTTGGTAACAGCTGTTTGGACTGGTTTAAAAGTCTGTTTGGGTTTTCCTTTTGAAGTACTAACCATTTGATTCTCTAGAGTTTTAGCCTTGTACTCTTTTATTTTTTCATCAAAATTTTTGAGATACAGACACTCTTTTGTTTTTGTGATTCTTTTTCTTACAGATTAAACACTCCTTGATTTTAGAATCACCCTAACTTGTTCCTCTATTGATATCATATACTTTTAGAAGAAAATAGTTTTTAGTAACATGATTCTTTTTTTTCACAAAAATCACAAAACAAGTTGTCCTTTGATTTCCCCTTTTCTTTCTTGTTTTCAACAGATGTTTGATCATCTGTTGGAAGATCTTTCAAGGGAATGATCTTGGCCTGTGGTGCCTTTTTACCATTAGAGGTTTTGAAGGTCATTGGTTGGAAATTTTCAAGGATATCACACTCATCTGACCAGGTTGGTTTCAATTGATATTTTTCAATCTCATCAAATAAGGGTGAACCTTCCAATTTTTCAAGAATGATTTTCTTGCCATTGGGTTCAGCGACCTTGATTTCCTGACCTTTTGAATTGGTTGGGATGATTTCAACCAACCGTGGTTCCTTTTTGTCAGTGGTTTGTGAACTTGGGCAGTGGTTTCATTAAAACCAAAACGAAATTTCACATGACTTTTAGACTGTTGGTTAACAATCATCTCAAAACCTTTTGATGATTCCACCCATTTTTGACATTCAACCTGGGTGGACTCAAGCTCCTGTTTACAACTTTGATATTTGGTTATCAAAGTTTGGAGCTGGTCTTTGGTTATACTTGCTTCATGTTTTAAATTGCTGATTTCAGATTCTTTTTCAGTTAATTTTGATTTTAACTCTTTAGTGAGTTTTTCAAACTGAATTTCATCTTCCAAAATTTTCTTTCTAATGTTTTCATTCACCTCTTTTATCTTTGCAAATGCTATGACACATTTATCTGAACATAAGTCATTTAAGATTTGAGGTGATACCTTAGCAGCAGCCATCAAGGCACAATTACACCGGCAATCACAGTCATCAGTACCCCATGGGTCTGAGAGATTCACAACCTCCACTTCAGATTCTTTAGCTAAAACAACTTCATCAACAACATCATTAGTCACATTTTCAGACTTAGACACCACTTCCTCAGATTCAGTCTCTTCAACAATTGTTTCTAGTGCCATGAAATAGAAATTTCCTGGTTCATTTTCAGATTTGGCAACTAGAGCAATGTTTTCATCTGTTAGCTAATCTGGTAAGCTGCTCCAATCAGCAAAGCCTTGTGTGAAAAAGCTCTGTTGGCTTTGCTGACTGGTCTCTACAGGAGCAGAGGATGAAGTAGTGGCTATTGGCATTTGTGCCTGAGCAATAGTGGTTTGGACATAATGAATCTGGGGAACAGTGGTTGAGGTCTGTGCAAAGTGAGCAGTGTTTTGCACATTTGGTCCATGGGTATTTTGGGAATACTGATAAGTGTTGGTCTGAGGCCTTTGGTTTGGATAGGTAATCATAGGTGTTCCATTTTGACTCCTACATTCCCTAGCAAAGTGACCCATTCTATGACATTTATAACACTTGATCTTTGATTTATCCAACCCCACTTTTGACCCACCATGTAAACCTGGATACCTTCTGCCAGTTTTCTTACAGAAATTATTAGTTTTAATACTGAGCAAGGCCAATTGATGCAAAATGTTCATTTCCTCTAAGTCCACAGGGTGGTATTGGAGGTCATTATACACAAAGGATGTGTTGTCAGATGCCTGGATATCACCACTTGCTGCAAAAGCATAGTTGGGTGATGAGTAAGCATCAGTGTGAAAACCAGTGGTTATATCAATGTAATGATCATAACCCTGATCCTTTCTACTACCAGGCACCTTATCTTGACCTAAAAGTGTTGTATTACCAAACACATAATCATCAGACACTTTTCCAGAATCCTGGAGCTTCTTTTTCTGGTTAAGCTCTCTCTCATAGGTCAAGAGCTTACCATGAAGCTGGGTCAGAGTCAAGTCCTTAAAACCAATTGAGTTTCTCATAACAATTGCAATAGTGTCCCATTTATCCTGAAGTGATCTAAGAAACCTATAATTCAAAGTTGAATTTGGTTAAGTTAGACCCACCAGTTTTAGTTCACTTATTAAACAATTGAACCTCTCAAATTGTTGTGTTAATGACTCTCCCTTCACATGACTGAATGTTTCATATTGTTGATTAAGGATTTCACGGTTGTTTTCAATAACATCCTCAGCCCCACCAAATTGTTCTTTCAAAGCATCCCACAACTCTTTTGCACTGTTAAAGTGTAACAGTCCAGCATAGATATCATTTGGCAGAGCCATGGCTACAAAACTGAAAGCCTTAGCATCTAACTCAATTTTTTGAAAATCCTGCTCGGAGTAGTTTTCGACACTTTTAGGTACTTGGACCTTGGGATCTTCGGTACTCGGCACCGTTGGAACATGTGGTCCAAAGACAACCGACTTCCAACACCCAATGTTCTGTTGAGCTAAGACATGACTCATCCGACGTTGCCAGATATTGTATTCAGATCTGACAAGCATCGGTGGCTTGTTGCTCGTGCGAGTGTTATGTTGATCTTGATTCATAGAAGTCATTCTCTAATTGTCTATAAAACAAGGTGTGTTTAAAAACTTTGAACGTAAATTAAACTTTTACTCTGTTTTCAATCAACAAACAAAGTGATATCAATAACATTGAGCTGATCTATTATATTAAATTGATTGATTAGATCGAATTTAATTGACCAAGCTCTGATACCAATTGTTAGGATCTGAGAGTTTGATTTGTTAAGATTTGTTTAAGTATGATGAATATGTATGAATACTAATAATGGAAAGTGCAGCGGAATTATAACTATGCAATCTTAACAAAGAGAATAATTGCTTTCAAACGAGTACATTTCATTTGTCATCACAGATTAAAATTAAGTACAAGTTATTACAATTTCTCCCCCTCAGCCTAATCACTCAATAACTTTGTGTTGTGCAGAGAATGTGTAAGTGATGATTAGAACAGTACAGGCACTATTCTATTTATAGACAAACTAAACCACTGATGACCTAGGACTGACGTCACCTTAGACAGTGACAACTAACTACCTTAACAACATAAAACATCTGCTATACTAAACTACTGTTACATTGAGTAAACCACTGATAGTTAAACAACTGATAAGGAACATTTGATAATCTTCAACATCTGCTGGAGCCTAAGTGTTGTTGGCTCCAGCAGACCTTTGGTCTTGATCAGCACTTTGTCTTTGCTCTTTGTCAGCATTTCGCTCATCAGTAGTTTATCTTCAATAAGCAGCACTTTAGTCATCAGTAGTTTGTGTCATCAGTCTTTTGGGAGGAGAACTGTTTTATTGTTGATCAGCACTTATAATATTTTGGCTTTCAATCATCTGTTCTTTTCCAGCTCAGCAGATCCAACATGTTAATTTAAAAATTCTCTCTTAAAAGTTCAAAGCTTAAGGACTTAAGACATACTTTTAAAATTCTATTATTATTTTATTATTATTATTATTATTATTCAATAGTTTATAATATAAATCACAAATTGTTTTCAAAAAAAAAAAAAACTATAAACCACAAAATCTGTTTTACATCATCTGTTGGCTTAAAAAGCAGATGTTCTGAAACAACTGTAAAACCGTGTGCTAACCTTTCAAAGTTGTAATAATTAAATTTGGGCTTTTGGGCATCTATTTTAACAGATACAGTATTTGATGGTACGAACAAAGTCTGAAAAATTTAAAAACTGATTTTATACTGGGTTGTATTATTATTTATTTATTTATTAATATAAATCGGAACTTAGCACTTATTTATTAAAAATGGTTTTCAAAGATTTATTAATGTTATTTATTTATCAAAATCAAATATCGCTTCATAAAAGTTCTTTACAAAATAACAAACTGATTTTGAAGACGATTTATATAATGTACTTTCTCAACTTAAATATTATTGATCAATGAAACAAAGTATATAAAATGATACAATGTTATATATCTTTTATAAAATAAATTAATAATTAATAATAACAACAAAAACAATATTTGCTCTCCTAACTCTTATTATTTGCAACTCAACCCGGTTAATCTTCAAATTCGTAAACCCGCTTACCTATGATAATTTAAAACTTTCCCTCTAAAAATTCAAAACTTAGGACTTATTTCTATTATAAATCCAAAGATCTATTTTACAACATCTGATAACATGTAAGCAGATGTTCTCAATACACCTGCCATCCAATATAACTTCAAATGTAATGAAAAAACTCTCATCCAAAAAACAATTTCACTTAGAATTTGCAATATGCACGTAAATGAATTAAGTAATTAATAATAATAACAACAACAATATTTGTTCTCAATACTCTTATTATTTAGAACTGAAGTCGGTTAATGTTCAAATTGGTAAACACGCTTTCCTATTATTTCCAACACTTACTCTTTACAACTCAAACAGCTTATTAATTTATCAAAATAAACCGAATTTTTATAATATAGTTTCACAACTTCAATATTATTGATCAATGGAACCAACTATATGACATAGTTTCACAAATTCAATATTATTGATCAAACATTAATTAATATTATCTATTTATCAAAATGAAATGATGCTACATACATATGTTGTCTTTAGAAAATAATAAACTAATTTTCAACACGGTTCTTATAAAATAGTTTCTCATTTTGAATATTATTGATCAATACAACAAACAATATACAATGATACAATGTTATATCTTATATAAATGAATTAATTAATAATAAGAAGAATAACAATATTTGGGCTCAAAAGTCTAATTATTTGCAATTTGTTACTCAACACTGCTAATGTTGAAATTGTAAACACGCTTACGTATGATAATTTAAAACTTTCCCTCTAAAAAATTCAAAACTTAACACTTATTGATCAAAAATGATTTTTAAAAAAATATTAAATTATTATTATTTATGAATTCAACCCGGTTAATGTTCAAATTCGTACACACGCTTCCCTATGATAATTTAAAACTTTCCCTCTTAAAAATTCGAAGCTTAGGACTTATTTGTTAAAGATGGTTTTCAAACATTTTTTAATATTACTTCTTTATCAAAATGAAATGATGCTACATACAAAATATTTAGAAAAAAATATACTGATTTTGAATAGGATTCTTATAAAATTGTTTCACATTTTGAATATTATTGATCAATACAACCAAAAATATATAATGACACAATGTTATAAGTTATATAAATGAATTAATTAATAATAAGTTTTGAAAATATTTACTCTCAAAACTCTTATTATTTGAAATTACATCCGGATAATCTTCAAATTCGAAAACTCACTTCCCTAAGATATTTTAAAACTTTCCCTCTAAAAAACTCAAAAGTTAAGGCTTATTAGTATTATGAATCCAAAGATCTATTTTACAACATCTGATTTACATGTAAACAGATGTATTCAATACAGCTATTATCGAATAAAACTTCAAGCCTGTTAATGAATTACTTGATTAACAATAACAATAAAAATATTTCATCTCAAAAATCTTAATATTTGCAATTTGCAATTCAACCCGCTTAATGTTGAAATTCCTAAACACGCTTATCTATAATAATTCAAAACTTTCCTTCTAAAAATTTCAAAAGTTAGGACTTATTGATAAAAAAATGCTTCTTAAATTATTATTATTATTATTATTATTATTATTATTATTTATGAATTCAACCCGGTTGATTTTCAAATTCGTACACACGCTTCCATATGATAATTTAAAACTTTCCCTCTTAAAAATTCAAAAGTTAGGACTTATTGATCAAAAATGATTTTTAAATAATAATAATTATTATTTATTTATGAACTCAACCCCCCTAATGTTCAAATTCGTAAACACGCTTTCCTATAATAATTTTAAACTTTCCCTCTTAAAAATTCAAAAGTTAGGACTTATTTGTTAAATATTGTGACACCCGGCATGTTCAGCTTAAACATTTTGAGAACATATAAGTCTACCTTAGTGAAAAACAGTTATTAACATACTTAGCTGAGTTAGTTAAGTCTGGTCAGGTTAGGATTGTCCAGGGTTCAATGATCCGGGGGATCATTGGGGAGTCATTTGGTAGTTACACTAGGCTTGGGTCCCGTTGTTGGTGAAATTACACGGACTGAATCAGGTATGATATGTAGATTATTAACATACGTGTAACATAGCATGATATACGTGCTACAAAAGTGTGAACATGATTATATGTGCTTATATATGCTTAACATGTGTTAGAATTGCATGTTCATATGTTAGGATGTGTTTAAATGCGTTAAAACGACAAAACTGGAAAACCTAGAAAACATGGGTCTTGGTTCGACCAGTAGCATAGGGTCGAACCTGGGATGGAAAACAACATAAAGTTCATTCGACCTGTATGAGGTCGAATGTGGGTACCTTTAACCTTGTACATGGGGCGAATGTGGACAAGTATAAATACCACACTTTGTCATTTTTCACCATTTCACAAACCCTATACGCCTCTAAACACTCTCTAACGATTTTAATCACTGAGGAAGGAGTTTTTGCTCTTGTCTTTCATAACCAAACCTACAAACATCATCTAATCAAGAATCCAAGGTGTGTTCTTAATCCAAAACCCTTTTTAATACTTTTTGATTCGTTTTCATATAACCCTAAATGTCCAGATTTGTTCTAAGGATGTTTTATGACTTAAAAACCTTTCAAACATCTTTCTAAAACAATATCAAATCAATTAACTTGGGTTTTCACGAAAATAAACGTATGTTGATGTTGTATTTTGTGATATTATGTGTTATTTATTGGTTTGCTGCTGTATAGATGATAGAAACATGATCTAGGGCTGCTATTGATAGTGGTTTATGCTTGGTTTAAAGTGTTATTGGATGAATGTTGATATTATGTTAGTTTTGGGGATTTTGATGAATCTAGGGTTTGCTATATGATATGATCATTGATAAAACGATTTGGGGATTTTCATAAACATGTAAAACTGAGTGTTTTGAGATGAACATGAAAAGATTTCAATAAGTTTCCAAATCAGGTAAAGTTTTCATGCACGATGTGACGTTTCCATAATCTTTACCATTTTGGGTAAGTATTAAAACGGATTGATTTTCATGGGAAATTGGTAGGGTTTTATGGGGATATGTTATTCATGATTGACTGCTGTGTTTGGTGATGTTTCGTGATGTTTTCGGATGGTTTCGATGCGTTTTAGAACACTTGAAGCAGGGGAGGTCGAACCTGGAACATGTTCGACCAGCGGGGGGGGGGGGGGGGGGGGAACGTGGAAACCAGGGGGGAGAACCTGGACTAAAAAGGGTCGAACATGAAACAAAAGGGGCGAATGTGGAAACCAGGGGGTCGAACCTGGAATAAAAGGGGCGAATGTGTAAACCATGGGGTCGAACCTGGAATAAAAGGGGCGAATGTGGAAACCAGGGGTCGAACCTGGAATAAAAGGGGCGAACGTGGAAACCATGGGTCGAACCTGGAACAAAAAGGGGTGAACCTGGACATGTAAAATACTGGTTCGACCCTATGCAATTTAAAGTGAGATTTTTGATGCAAACTAAGTGTTTTATGCTTGAACCTTGTGTGTAATCTATGTATACCTAATTAGTTTGAGTAATGGGTCACCAACGGGATGTCGGGTCAGTCTAGTGTGTCGGTTTAACAGTCAAACGTATTTTTAAACATACTTAGTCATGATTTGGACAATCGGGGACTAGATAACCTTATGGTTATTAGTCGGGACACTTATGTGAACTTTTTGATAGATCTCCGGTAGTCGGGACTATCAAGGACGTAACTTTATTCTTTTACTAAGAGAACGCAACCCAAGGTGAGTTCACGGCCCCACTTTCCCTGGTTTTACTTTTGGGGGAGAAAACATGCGTTGAACTGTGTTTTGAGAACTTGTGTCATACTATGGGTTATTTTGGGTTACTGTACGATCTTTTAAAGTCCCGGGGGAAACCATGAATGTGCGGGGTAGCACATTGGGGGAAATGTGGATAGATCTATTGGGCGTGACCTGCCCCACTCGTCGGCTGGGAGCCGGGCGGGTGCATATTGTCTCGACCATGTAACTTATAACATTATTCGGGTGGCTTGAACTTGTAACATACTAAACTTGTGATGTGTCCAGCAATGGTTTCCAATCGTAATAGTAACAAAACATACGCCTAGCTAGCGTACTCTGGTTTGAACATTTCATAGTATTGACAAGTTGAACTTGGTAACTTTTAATTAAAACCTGTGAACTCACCAGCATTATATGTTGACGTATCTTTGGCATGTTTTTCTCAGGTCGCTAAGGTAGCAATTTAGGGAATAGGCGCACGGGTCTGCACGGCATCTAGTTTGAGACTCATGTTTTGAATGTGAACAAGAACATGTTTTGTCTTTTGGATTAATGTCGTTACGTTGCTTCCGTTGGTTTTTAAAATGATAAAAGTTATGTTTTGAGTTTACACATGTTTCATATAGTGTTGTTTATTGTGACCATTTACTTGGATCCTGGTTTGTCATGCGGCTCGCGGTAAAACTCCGCTGGTCGAAATTTAAGGGTGTGACAGATTGGTATCAGAGCCAATGGTTATAGTGAACTAGGACTGCATGTAGAGTCTGGTCTATAGCCGAGTCACACACACTAGACGGTCACATGGTACAAGTCGTTTTAGTGGGTTACATACGAGCTTTGTCGGGGTGTCTCTAGATCATCGAACTTGCACGTTACATCATCCGTCCTTCTGTGTATTTTACTTATTCCTTTCTTCTTCGGGACGTGAAGACGAAAGGGTTGAACTGTTGAATTTGCACGACAGTGTTGTATATTGGAGTGGTTTTTGTGTACTTTTGAGATCTGTCCAGGGTTCGGACATCTCCCTTCCATGCTCCAATAAACACACTCGCCTACACTTATTCTTTGGCACGTATGTTTGTTGTGGCACACTTCTAGGTATTGGTATTCGGTGACTTGAACTTTAAACTGGGAGGACACTTAGAGAACCATGTAGAGCAGTTTATCATTCCGGGTGCACACGAAATCATAAACTGAAATGCATGAAAATCCTAGTGAGCTCTGAGTTTGAATGGATAGTCCTGGATTGGACCTAGTCTTAGTAACTGTTGACTTCTAGTGGTTGACACTAGTAGTAAATCTGAATCTCTCGCTCTTATTGTCAGGTCATGTCTGGCCGTACTGGTGGTCGTACTGGAGGTCGTACCGGTGGTCGTACCGGTAGTGGCGGCCGTGGTAACATCAATCTGACCCAGGAGGTGAATGTAGCCTTGGCCACATTTCAAGCTGGGCATAACATTCTTGGTGGTGGTAAGTTGATTTCTATCAGCTTTACCTCATTCCTGGGTGTCGTATACTTTCCTTTCGTTGTTTACCTGTGTGTCTTGCTTCAGGTGGTGTAGTTAATCCACCTCCACCCATGTGCACCTACAAGATGTTTCGGGACTGTAAGCCCCATGATTTCTCTGGTACTGAGGGAGCAGTGGGACTGCTCAGGTGGTTGGAGAAGGTGGAATCTGTGTTCCTGATGTGTAACTATCTTCCTGAAGACCGGGTTAAGTATGCTACTGCTACCTTTCAGGGTCCTGCTTTGACTTGGTGGAACTCTACTTCGCGAAATATGGGTTTGGGGGAAGCTCATGCTATGCCGTGGGAGGATTTCGTGCATATCTTGAAAAGAGAGTACTGTCCTAGGGAGGAAATTCAGAAGTTGGAACATGAATTCTGGAACTACAAGATGGTTGGGTCTGAGATAGAGGAGTACACAGTGAGACGTAATGAGTTGGCGGTGTTGTGTCCTGACTTGCATGCACTAGAGTATAGGAGGATTGGGCATTATATTTCTGGGTTAGTGCCGGAGATAGCTGGGTTAGTAGCTGCTGGGAATCTCCCTACACTTGCTGAAGTCGTTCGATCGGCTCATAGATTGACTAACATGAAGGTGGCTGAAGGTATTTTACCTCCTCGTGGGTCAGCTGTGAAGGGTTCTGACAGTAACAAGAGGAAATGGGATGGTGTGGGAAAGAGTTCAGTGTCGGTACCATCTCAACAAGGGAAGAAGTTTGATGCTGTGGGTTCTTCTTCAGGGCAGAAGCAGGGTGGTTATGTTGGGAAACACCCGAAGTGTAACAAGTGTGGGTTTCATCACCCGGGAAACTGTGATAGGGCTCGTTGCCACCGTTGTCAGCAGTTTGGGCATCATGCCAAGGATTATAGGGTAACACTTCCATCGTCTTAGGGTCGTACTGCTGTTCCTTTACTATCCCCATTATTCTCCACCCTATCAGCTTTATCATTACCACTACTCATTTGAACATCCCCTTTTTTACCATCCCCTTCAGTTTTATTATCACTATTAGTGTTAACCCCATTACCCTCCTCACTAACCACTCTACCCTCCTCACCAGAATTCCCTTTAACATGTTTCTCCCCCTCAGCTTTCTCAACTTTCTTCAACTTATTCTTCCCTCCCATAACAATTCTACCATCATCATCCACAATCACATTACTCCCTTTACCTGGACAATAGTCAAATTTCTGAGCATTGACTGACAATTGTAACCTTAGCTCCCTCTCATTACTCCCTCCGGAGTTCTCATTTTTCGTTCCCACAAACACCTTCAAAGGCTTTTTACAGAACACAATGTCATCTACAGAGTTGATCATTTCCTGAGCAGTAAACACATCAGGAAGTACTTCCTCAACCATCAAATTACCATCATCCAATCTCAGCCTCACATAAGTGTTATCCCCCCACATAGATTTCAATGATTTCACCCTCACTCCTTCATTCATAATAGATCTCTTCTTCCTCTTCTCAGAAAACATAAAGCTATCACACAGAGGGTTATCAAACACATTAATATCAGGAGCAAGTTGAGGGAACTTAATCCCCTTCCCCTCCTCTTTCATAACTATATCCTTTGAACCAGACCTATTACTCAAATACTCCCCATAACCCCTATTACCCAACAACTTAGCAATAACCTCTAAAATTTTCCCATACTGTCCCTTCAATCTCTCAGCAAACTTTAGACTCTTACCTTCCAGCTCAATTTCAACAAGTGAATTAACCATATCTAATTCACCTATTGCAGCTAATTTGACCAACTCCAATTGTTCATTTAAAACCCTATGTTTCCAATTATCCCCAAATATAGCAACCATAAAACCCACAACATCCACGCTAAACAGTAAAGCGTCACATCTACTAGAAAAAAGACGAGTAAGGATAACCTGTTCAATACCTTTCTTCACCTCTACTCCAGCATCTCTAGAACAATCCTTCGAACTGAAAACATCCACATCTATGAGCTCAGTATCATTCACCACTAACTCAGGAGAACTGTTCACAGCAAAGGAACCAATCTGAACCTCCGGAGGAGGATCTGGTACTGGAACCCTAGAAACAGGATCCATGGAAAAGAAAACACACGCGCACTGTGAAGATTCCGGCAGCTTCAAAGCTATCGGAACAGTGGATCACGTAAAGAAAGAAGGAATGGAAGGGTTAAGGAAAGGCGGGAAAGAAAAAACGGGAGAAGAAACACTGAATCGCCAAAATCGCCCAAGTTCAGAGAGAAAACCCTCACTTCGTATCTTTTACCTTCGTATCCTTTAGCTTTGTATCCTTTATCTGAGTCTGTTGCATGATCAGATATATTGTTAGTGCATGTTTGTGTGACAAATGCTTCTCTAGATTAGTATTGTTTTATATTTGGTTGATAAGTTTATTGTAACATGGTTGACGTAATTATAAGTCAAACATGATAGTCTTTTGTGTTTTACCCTAACAAACATATCTAGTCAGAGATATTATTCCGAGAAGATATCCTGAGAAGATAACTTGAGAAGATACCTGAGAAGATACCTTGAGAAGATATCTTGAGAAGATACCTTGAGAAGATAGCTATCTTCACAGGAATCTTAGTTATCTTCACAGGAGTCTTTATCTTCACAGGAATCTTCGTAGGTCCATCTTCTCAGGCCCATGCACTATAAATATGTGCATTGGGGTGTAGGCTAGGGTTAGACTTTTTGAGGCTTGTAATTGGTATTATTCCCACTGAAAGAATATCAATAGACAAGCCGGTTTTAATAGTTATTCATCGTGTTCATCGTTTGTTCGATTCATAGTTTGCATAAACATCTATCAAGGGATTCCGCACCTTGATAGATCTGATCTAGCTTGTATCGATCCGTTCAAAGGACCTACAATTGGTATCAATTGGTACAATTGGATTTGTTTTAAGGTTTATCTTCGCTAATAAAGTCATCTTCGTTGGTCAACCTTTATTCAAAATCAAAGGTGTATCTTCGTTATGTGGTTGATAAATTTTATCTCCGCTGTTTGTCCTATTTGCATTTAAAAAAAAAAACTTTCCAAATAACTTGACACAAAATTAGGAAGGATATTATTTTGTTTAAATTTTTTAACAACTTCCTATTTTAATATCATCTTCGTTGGTCTAGTCTTATCCTAGCTTTTATTAATTTTCTTAATTAATATACAAACATCAAACGGTTAACTTGACTCAAACTGTTGAACATTTCAAGTGGACTTTTAAGTTGGACTTTGAACCTTAAATTGAACTTGCACTTTGTCTTGGACCTGGACTTTGGACCTTTACTTGGATCTTGGGCATTTAAATTAATTTAATTCATATTAAACAAAAAAAAATGTCGACTCTAAACAAGATGTTAGAAATGGACCATGAAGTAGGCAAGTCAAACTCACCACCTAAAATGATTTCATTTAACGATTATTATTGGTGGAAGGACAGGTTTGAAGAATGGGCAAGGTTTTTTATGATGAGAGGATGGATTTGCATAAGATATGGTTACATACCACCATCCAGAGATGTTGATGGTCGAACTGTTAAGGTTGACTTCAAAAATATGGATGAAGAAGAAAAGCAAATGTTTGAAGCTGAGAACAAAGCACATGCTGCTATCACAATGAGCATGCCACAAGAGATATTGCACACGTTTAGAAAATTTCAAAATGCACAAGATTTGTGGGAAGCTCTTGAAAAACGGTTTCAGGGAAATGATAATGTTAAGAAAAATAGAGTTGATTTACTCAAGAAACATTTTGCTGTCTTTAGGGCATTCACAGGTGAAACCCTAGAAGAGATCATCACGAGATACTACCATCTTGTTACGGAACTGGAGAACTACAAGATTGAGCACACTGATGTAGAGATGACCACCAAGATTCTGGATGCATTGCCTGCAAAGTGAGAAGTTTATACTCTTCTCATTAAAGAGAATCCTGAATTCGCCACCTATACGCTTGATGATGTTATAGGAAAGCTTAGAGCCTATGATTTGGCGATGAAGAGGAAGGATGAAGGTTCTGATCAGGTTCAAGATCCGGGAGTGTATTATGGGAAATCGTCATCCAAATCCTCATCCGGTGGCACCTCAAGCAGCAGTGGGAATGCAACTGCATTCTTCTCAGGAGAAAATTCTGGTAACATTATGTTAGATTCTAATGGTGAAGTTTGTTTTGTATCTGTTTCAGGTGAGTCAACAAAAGTCAAGGACATTCCCTCAGGAAGAGACAAGGGAAAGAGCATTGCTGAATCCAAATGTGATCACAAGTCATGCAAGTCTATGCCAATGAGTGTGAAATCAGCAGAAGAGCTGCTTGCTGTTTTGTCTTCCTTTGTAGCTTCCTACGAAAACTACATACAAGGGAAGATAAACGATCCGGCAGTTTTTGATGAAGATTATGATCAAATAGATCCGGATGACTTAGAAGAAATGGATTTGCAGTGGAATCTTGCTATGATCTCCAGAAGAGCAAAAAGGTTCATGGACAGAACTGGAAGAAAGCTAGTGGGAGGTCGAGCTGGATTTGACAAATCAAACGTGAAATGCTACAACTGCTACAACTTCGGTCACTTTGCAAGGAAATGCTCCAGACCAAAGAACCAGAACCAGAATCAAAATAATACTGTCAGGCAAAGCTCTTCAGTGGAGCCATCTCAAAGCAACACTAGCCCTAAGGCCCTAATGGTAGCAAAACCTGATGGTACGTATGACTGGAGTTGTGTGCTCGATGGTACTGATGGATCGAGCAATCAGGCATTCATGGCAAAGATTGTGGAAGAAATGTCTGAAAGTGATGAAGAATCTGGTGTCGAGACTGAAGAGAAAGAAAGTACAACTGAAGAGGCTGAAGCAACCAAGATTGAAGAGGAAGCTGTTAAGGAGTCAAGTGCACAGGTGCTGGATCTGACAGCATCAACTAAGGGGATGTCTGCTAAAGAATTCATGGCTTACATGGCAGACTTGTCCTCCAATGAGAAAAAGGTACTCCTTCCTCTACCTCTAGTTGTAGAAGCTTGTAATAAATGTGTTGATTATGCTGAGCGTATTCTATTACTTGTGAAAGAAAATGATAAAGTTGCTGAGCATAATACTGAGTTAGTCGTACTTCTAGACAAAGAGAAAGAGTTTAACATAGGCAATAAGATTAGAGAAGGGAACCTGAAAACCTCCCTTAATGCTGCTAAGAAAGATCTAAAAGAAATTAACTATGCTCTTAGGGAAAAGATAGATTACCTTAATCTAACACAGTTGGCCTTAGTTGATAAACAAGAAGAGATTGCTAAGAAAAATGCTGAAATAGACCAACTTAAGGTTAAGGTAGCTGATCTGAATAGGCAGATAGATCAAGTTCGCAGCTCAAAATATCTTATAAGTGCCTTAATAGATTCTGGAAGAGACACCAAGAAGTCTATTGATGAAAAAGGTGGATTAGGTTACCAAGATGTACCACCTCCTCCAATTGGAAACTATTCGTTTCTACCAACTGAGAAGGAGGTAACTGAAGAAATCTGTAAACCTAAGATAGATGAGAAGAAAGTTGATGTGAGTAAGAGTGAGATTAGTACTGAGAGTGGTAGTTCATCCAGTGTGTCTGAGGATGAACAAACAGGTGAAGCGTTTAAGAACAGTACTGGGTCGGGGGTTAATAAAACTAATCCAGTTAAAATTAACTCAACTGCATCAAAGACTCAACCCAAAAAGGCTGAACCAAAATCGATTTTGCAAAATCCTAAATTTGTTAAGAAAGGTGAAGCCAAATCTGAAATTAAACAGGGTAATGCTGAATGTTCAGGCAACACTTCACCAAAATCTGCTAGCAATGAGGGATCGACCTCAAGGGGACAATACAAAAAGCCCCTTGAGAAGCGATCCTGTTTTAAATGTCATAAAAAAGGTCATGTCGCTAGCATGTGCACTGCCAAAAAGAAAAGTAGCACTGCATCAACTGATGCAAAGAAAGGTGAGACTCCAGCTAAGTCTGAAAGCAGGAAAGAGGTAAGCAACTCTGCAAAGAAATCTTTGCAGAGACAACTTGAGAAAGATTTAGAAGGTGGGTCTAGGGATCCAGGAAAACGCCCAGTTAACAAGAATTTTGAAAAACCTGCGTTTGTCCCTAGACAGGTAAGTGTTGGCCAGGCAAGCACATCTGGTGCTCAACCATTTACGCAGGCAGTACCTGCAAATGCCAACAAGTACCAACCACCTCATAAGCAACAACGTCACCAGAGTCCACAAGGTGAAAAATTTAATTCTGTAAATAATTATGATAATCAAAATGGTTATAGGGATAGACAGTATTCAAATAACCAACATTTTTCAAGAAATAATTATAATCAGGGATACTCCAACAGAGGGAGTTATCCGCAAAATAACAATAACGGGCCAGTGAATCAAAGAGGATATCACAATTCTCAGAATCAAAGGCCCTACAGGCAATTTGACTAAATGAACAGAAACAGCCCACCAGGATTCAGGACTCCAGTGGGGAGTGATGGATATTGGAGGGAGTTCACTATTGTTGATGAAATGGGACGACCCAAGACATTCACAGCTTGGGTCCCCTACTCTAACTAATCCTCTTTGTGAATGCAGGAGATGCTGAGGAGGGTTATCAACTGGTGGTATGTTGATAGTGGCTGCTCCAGGCATATGACAGGGGAGTTAAGATTGTTGATTGAATTTATGAAATGTGATGGAGGTTTTGTAAACTTTGCTGGCGCCAAAGGTGGGCGCATCTCAGGAAAGGGTAAGGTCACTAATGGCAAGATCACCCTAGAAGGAGTGAACTATGTTGAGGAGCTCAAACACAATCTCATGAGTGTCTCACAAATCTGCGACAAGGGGCATTCAGTTCACTTCACCAAGACTGAAGCTTTAGTGTTGAAACCAGGAGTAGTAATTCCAAAAGAGTGGATAATTATGAGGGCTCCTAGAAGAAATGACACGTATATCATGGATATGAGCATGCATGACGATTCTTAAACGGAGACTACATGTTTATTGTCCAAAGCATCTGCATCAGACTCACTTCTTTGGCATAGAAAGATGGGACACATCCATTTCAGGAAACTAAACTACATTGTAAAACACGGTTTAGTAACGGGTGTTCCTTTAAAAAGTTTTGGGATTGAGGACAAATGTGTCCCTTGTAAAAAGGGAAAGCAACACAAGAAGCCTCATCACCCAAAAACTGTTAATTCTATTTCTGCTCCTTTTGAATTGCTTCACATTGATCTTTTCGGTCCAGTGAACGTTAGGAGCATTGGTGGAAAATTTCATTGCCTTGTGATTACTGATGATTTTTCTAGATTCTCGTGGGTGTTTTTCTTAGGTACGAAGGATGAAACTGCTGAAATCTTGACGAATTTCATTCTTCAAGCAGAGAATCTGTTCAACACCACACTAAAGAGGATCAGAAGCGACAATGGCTCGGAGTTCAAGAACAGCACATTTTCAATATTTTGCATTCGCAAGGGAATTGAACATCAATTCAGTGCTCCCTATGAGCCTCAACAAAATGGAGTTGCTGAGAGGAAAAATAGGACTTTGATTGAAATTGCTCGAACCATGCTAGCTGACTCTAAGCTTCCCGTTCATTTTTGGGGGGAGGCTGTGAACACAGCATGTTATGTCTTGAACAGGGTTTTGACCGTTAAGAAACACAATAAAACGTGTTATGAACTCTTAAACGGTCGTAAACCCAACATTAAAGATTTTGAGCCATTTGGAATGCCTTGCACTATTCTGGAAAATAAAAACCAACCAAAATTTGGTGAGGTGGCAGACGAAGGATTCTTCCTTGGTTATGTCCCTGGGTCACCAAACAAACGTGTTTGGAATAAATCAAAGGGTGTAGTTGAAATTGCTTTTAATATTGAAATAACAAGTTACTCACCACCAGATAGTGCACAGGAACCAAGTTGGATGTTCGATTATGACTCTGTTTTTAAGTCTTTTAATGTTCCTCATACCTTTAATGCAGAACCACAGGAAGAAGAACTAGTGATTGTTGATGAGGATGATGATGACTTTGTTTCACCTCGTTCAGTAGTCCCGATTTCTGCAGAAAGGACCAAGACAGATGCAAGTACCAGCTCTTCGGGAAACAACCACTCTTCATCCACACCAGAGGTCACTGAAACTGAAGAAGAACCTTTCACGAATCCGTTCGGGATAGATTCTACTAATGATGAAGTGGCTGCAGGAGATATTGGCTCCAATTTAGATGAAGACATGCCGGTAGACACTGTGATTTCAACACGCGCAAATAGGGTTCATCCAGTTGACTTCATCCTGGGGGATCCTAATGCGGGCATTCCGACTCGGAGAAGTTTTGCTAATGCAAACTGCATGTATGCAAGAATTGTTGATTCAGGGATTGTGAACAAATGTATGAAGTGCTTTATCTTGCAAATTGAACCTAAGAGTTATCAAATGGCTCTTCGGGACAATGCGTGGGTGGAAGCTATGCAAGAAGAGCTCTCTCAGTTTAGGAAGCTCAAAGTCTGGGAGTTGGTCGATCTCCCTCGAGGTGCACAGGAAATTGGCACCAAATGGGTTTTTCGAAACAAGAAAGATAACAATGGTGTAGTGGTCAGGAATAAGGCTTGTCTTGTGGTAAAAGGGTTTAATCAACAGGAATGGATAGACTTCAATGAAGTGTTTGCACCAGTTGCTAGGCTAGAGGCAATTCGCTTGTTTCTGGCATTCGCGTCTCACAAAGGATTTAAAGTTTATCAGTTAGACGTCAAAAGCGCCTTTCTGTACGGAAAAGTCCAAGAGCTGGTGTATGTCTCACAACCACCGGGGTTCACTGATCCAGAATATCCAGATCGGGTCTACAAACTTGACAAGGCCCTTTATGGACTTCATCAGGCACCCAGGGCATGGTATGAGACACTGTCTTCTTACCTCTTGAACAATGGTTTTGAGAGAGGAAAGATTGACAGTACACTTTTCATTCGGAGAAAAGGAGAAAATTTTCTGCTGGTACAGGTGTACGTTGATGACATCATCTTCGGGTCACCAGATGAAGACTTATGCAAGGAATTCGAGGATTGCTATGGGGGAGTTAAAGTTCTTTCTTGGTCTACAGGTGGATCAGAAGGCAGATGGAATGTTCATCAATCAATCTAAGTATGTGCATGACATCCTGACTCGTTTCAAGATGAATGATTGCACACCTTACTATACTCCTCTACCGGTCAACCACGGTCTCGGTCCAGATACTGAAAGCGACAAATATGTCGACCCCACAGAGTACCGGGCAATGATTGGTTCACTCATGTATCTTACTGCTTCTAGACCTGACATTATGTTTCCAGTTTGTCTTTGTGACAGGTTTCAGGTGGATCCAAAGGAGTCACATATGATTGCGGTCAAACGGATAATGAGATACCTTAAGGGGAAACCCAAATTAGGTCTCTGGTATCCATCAGATGGTGGATTAGATCTCTTATCCTACATCGACTCCGACTACGGAGGATGCAACCAGAACAGAAAATTGACGACTGGTGGATGTCAACTACTTGGGGGGAGACTCGTATCCTGGCAATGTAAAAAGCAGGCTTCTGTAGCGGTGTCCTCATGCGAGGCTGAATACGTTGCAGCTGGTAGCTGCTGTTCACAGGTTTTGTGGATACAGCAACAAATGCGGGATTACGGTTTGAATTTTCTAAATACTCCCATTATGATTGATAACCAATATACCATTTCCATAACTGAAAACCCAACCAACTTTTCTAAAACTAAACATATTCATATCAGACATCACTTTATAAGAGATTGTTTTGAAAAGAGAATGATTCATTTAGAAAAAGTTGACACAAAAGATAATTTGGCAGACCTTTACACCAAGGCATTTGACAGGGCTCGTTTTGAACTGTTGGTGCAACTGAACGGGATGAGGAATCCTGAATGATTTTATGCTTCCTATAAGCTTCTGAAGTTTTTGTAAATATTCTTCCTTAAAAAAAACGAGTTGTCACTGTACAAAAGAAAAGATATGATAGTACATCAGCTGCTTGACTGTCGCACTTAAAACAGAACAGAGAACTTAAACTGCTAAGTGCGACTGCAGCTTCATCATGTGATCTACCAGTAGGCAGACTTACAACGCGTACTCAGTCCTCAATAATAATAATAGCAAAGAGCTGGACTATGGTACATGTGGGGAACATAACATCGGCGTACGATTTTATGATCTTAATTCTTGCGTTGATAGATTGCCAAAATCAGAGGTTTCGGGTCCTTATATTGTTGATCTATCCGGGGATAACCTGGCTGCCCTTCTGCTGCATCCAGAAATATGCTGACCTAGGCACAGCCAGGATATCTTAAAAGAGCAAATCCAAAGGATAAATGCCAAAACCCAATATGCTAAACGGCTAGCTCAAACGGCCCAAAGCTAAAACTCGTACCAATATGGTATTTGCCCTAACCCTGGTTGAGAACACACTGGTCACTTTGCTGCATCCAGATATATGCTGACCTGTACACCCGTGTGTCTCGTACCTTGTAAATTATACAGATACCAGCAATATACTCACCTGTTACGATGAAGCTTTGTGCATACCTTGATCGCGGGGGTATGTCATGTTGTGGGACACACAATACCTACAGTCAAATGCTCAAAATCGTAATAAGTAAAGTGAGGCTTTGAAGACAATGATGTAAGTTTGTTTAAGTGGATCAATATACTGGTAATCGCCTTGGACTGCGACTGTGCTTATAATAATTTACCTTTAATTACTCTAACTCGTGTGTTCAGTCTTGTTCTAGCTGATATGATCTTTTCGCCGGTGACTTCTCAACAAAAATAGAGTGTTTACTTTATGCATTTTATTCCAGTTTATTTTATTAATGTTTTTATTTATTTTTAAATTTCAAAAAATGACAAAAAGATTTTCTATCTTTCCACTTCAGGTCTTAATGCACGGGAAATGGTCATTTAAGGGAGTACTCGTACTGTTCGGGAAAACGTCTTGTTTTCGTACTAACCAACTTTTCTCAAAAGCCAAGTCATTGCTCCGTTACAAATGACTAAAAACTGAAACTTTTCAGGCATGGATTTATGTTCCAGGCCCAGTTCTGAAACATGTTGGGTTAAGTTGTTGTGCAAAATTGTTTTTCATTCCATAAGGCCAAATTTTAATTATCTAATGTTTAAGTTGTTTTGTTAATGTTTGGAAAGTGAGATTTGTTGCAGACTCATCACAGAGGTTGGAACCTCCTACTGACACTGTGAGGGAGAAATAGAAGAGAGTTGATGATGAGACTGACAAAGACTATCAACCACAAGATTATGAAGATGATGGTGATGATGTTCCACCTCTCCAGACTCGTCAGAGGAAGAGAGGAGGAGTATTTTTCATGAGTCAAGCTCACAGATGCCATCAGCAACCTTTGCAGTCACAGTACCACAACAACCACCACTTACAGGCAAAAGATAGAGCTTTGATACAGATACTTCTTCAACAGAATGCTGAGTTGATGAAGCAATTGCAGGGTCAGGGGGAGAATGTGATGTGTAAGGGTGATGCATTAATGATGATCCCGACAATGATCCAAACCGCTCTGCGGGGAGTGAGCCTCCAAGTGCTTCACTAACATTTGGTGTGCAAGCTACTACTCAGGGGGAGTCGGGTACTGGAATAGAAGTTATTGGTGCTGGTGATCCAGGGAAGAGATGCAACCGAAAACCTCAAAGTGACTGGATTACTTACTGAAGAATTAGACAGTGAAGATATGTATGATTGGAAGAAGTTGAGATTATTCAAGATTATTTTGAAGATTGAAGACTATAGGAGGTTGAAGATCTAGAGAGCATTCGTCAAGGGGGAGTTTGTTAGTGCATGTTTGTGTGACAAATGCTTCTCTAGATTAGTATTGTTTTATATTTGGTTGATAAGTTTATTGTAACATGGTTGACGTAATTATTAGTCAAACATGATAGTCTTTTGTGTTTTACCCTAGCAAACATATCTAGTCAGAGATATTATTCCGAGAAGATATCCTGAGAAGATAACTTGAGAAGATACCTGAGAAGATACCTTGAGAAGATATCCTGAGAAGATACCTTGAGAAGATAGCTATCTTCACAGGAATCTTAGTTATCTTCACAGGAGTCTTTATCTTCACAGGAATCTTCGTAGGTCCATCTTCTCAGGCCCATGCACTATAAATATGTGCATTGGGGTGTAGGCTAGGGTTAGACTTTTTGAGGCATGTAATTGGTATTACTCCCACTGAAAGAATATCAATAGACAAGCCGGTTTTAATAGTTATTCATCGTGTTCATCGTATGTTCGATTCATAGTTTGCATAAACATCTATCAAGGGATTCCGCACCAGGATAAATCTGATCTAGCTTGTATCGATCCGTTCAAAGGACCTACATATATTACAGCCTTCCCATTCCTCCATTTCGGTGCCTGAAACTTCAAATGTACCGATAGTTACGACCTTCAAAACTCGAGCCTTTTCTCGTGTACGAATATCTATGTCATTGCCGCATCGTGAGTTCGATTACCGCCTGGAAAACTTCGTATCCTTTACCTGAGTCTTTTGCATGATCAGATATCTTATGGCCTTCCCGCTCCTCCGTTCTTTTGCCCGAAACATCAAATGTACCGATAGTTACGTCCTTTAAAACTCGAGTCTTTTCTTGCGTACGAATCACTATGTCCTTCTGGCATCATGAGTTTGATTACAATCCGGTCAGCTTCGTATCCTTTACCTGAGTCTGTTGCATGATCAGATATCTTACGGCCTTCTCGTTCCTCCATTCGGGTGCCCGAAACTTCAAATGTACCGATAGTTACGACCTTAAAAACTCGAGCCTTTTCTTGTGTACGAATCTCTATGTCATTGTTGCATCGTGAGTTCGATTACCATCCGGTCCACTTCGTATCCTTTATTTGACTCTATTGCATGATTAGATATCTTCTGGTCGTCTAGTTCCTCCATTTGGGTGCCCGAAACTTCAAATGTACCGATAGTTACGTCCTTTAAAAATCGAGTCTTTTCTTGTGTACGAATCTCTTTGTCATTGTCTCATTGTGAGTCTGATTACCATCCGATCAGCTTCGTATCCGTTATCTGAGTCTATTACATAATCAGATATCTTATGGCCTTCCCGTTCCACCATTTGGGTGCACGAAACTTCAAATGAACCGATAGTTACGTCATTTAAAACTCGAGTCTTTTCTTGTGTAAGAATCTCAATGTCATTGTCGCATCGCGATTCCGATTACCATCTGGGCAGCGTCGTATCCTTTATCTGAGTCTGTTGCATGATCAGATATCTTATGGACTTCCCGTTCCTCCATTCGGTTGCCCGAAACTTCAACGGTACCGATAGTTACGTCCTTTAAAACTCGAGCCTTTTCTTTTGTACGAATCTCTATGTCATTGTCGCATCGTGAGTTCGATTACCGTTCGGTCAGTTACGTATCATTTACCTGATTCTGTTGCATGATCAGATATCTTATGGCCTTCCAGCTTCTCCAATCGGGTGCCCGAAACATCAAATGTACCGATAGTTACGTCCTTTAAAACTCAAGTCTTTTCTTATGTACAAATCTCTATGTCCTTCTGGCATCGTGAGTTTGATTACCATCCAGTTAGCTTCATATCCTTTACCTGAGTCTGTTGCATGATCAGATATCTTACGGCCTTCCCGTTCCTCCATTCAGGTGCCCGAAACTTCAAATGTACCGATAGTTACGTCTTTTAAAATTGGAGTCTTTTCTTGTGAACGAATCTCTATGTCATTGTCGCATCGTGAATCGAATTACTATCCGGTCAGCTTCGTATCCTTTATCTTAGTTTGTTGCATGATCAGATATATTATTATCTTCTCGTTCCTCCATTCTGGTGCCCGAAACTTCAAATGTAACGAGAGTTACGTCCTTTAAAACTAGAGTCTTTTCTTGTGTATGAATCTCTATGTCATTGTCGCATCGTGAGTTAGATTACCATCCGCCCGCTTCGTATCCTTTATTTGGGTCTGTTGCAGGATCAGATATTTTATGGCCTTCCCGTTCCTCCATTCGGTGCCTGAAACTTCAAATGTACCGACAGTTACGTCCGTTAAAACTCGAGTCTTTTCTTGTGTACGAATCTCTATGTCATTGTACTATCGTGAGTCCGATTACCGTCCGGTCAGTACTTATCCTTTATCTGACTCTATAGCATGATCAGATATCTTATGGCCTTCCCGGTCCTCCATTCGGTTGCCTGAAACTATAAATGTACCGATAGTTAGGTCCTTTAAAAATTGAGTCATTTCTTGTGTACGAATCTCTATGTCATTGTCGCATCGTGAGTCCGATTACCATCCGGTACGCTTCGTATCCTTATGGCCTTGCCATTCCTCCATTCTGGTGCCCGAAACTTCAAATGTAACGAGAGTTACGTCCTTTAAAACTAGAGTCTTTTCTTGTGTATGAATCTCTATGTCATTGTCGCATCGTGAGTCAGATTACCATCCGGTCCGCTTCGTATCCTTCATTTGAGTCTGTTGCAGGATCAGATATCTTATGGCCTTTCCGTTCCACCATTCGGGTGCCCGAAACTTCAAATGTACCGATATTTACGACCTTAAAAACTCGAGTCTATTCTTGTGTATGAATCTCTTTGTCATTGTCACATCGTGAGTTCGATTACAGTCCGGTCAGCTTTGTATCCTTTATCTGCGTCTGTTGCATGATTAGATATATTACAGCCTTCCCGTTCCTCCACTTGGGTGCCCGAAACTTCAAATGTACCGATAGTTAGGACCTTAAAAACTCGAGCCTTTTCTTGTGAACGAATCTCTATGTCATTGTCGCATCGTGAATCGAATAACAATCCGGTCAGCTTTGTATCCTTTATCTTAGTTTGTTGCATGATCAGATATATTATTATCTTCTCGTTCCTCCATTCTGGTGCCCGAAACATCTAATGTAACGAGAGTTACGTCCTTTAAAACTAGAGTCTTTTCTTGTGTATGAATCTCTATGTCATTGTCGCATCTTGAGTCAGATTACCATCCGACCGCTTCGTATCCTTTATTTGAGTCTGTTGCAGGATCAGATATTTTATGGCCTTCCCTTTCCTCCATTCGGTGCCTGAAACTTCAAATGTACCGATAGTTACGTCCGTTAAAACTCGAGTCTTTTCTTGTGTGCGAATCTCTATGTCATTGTACTATCGTGAGTCCGATTACCGTCCGGTCAGTTCTTATCCTTTATCCGACTCTGTAGCATGATCAGATATCTTATGGCCTTCCCGTTCCTCCATTCGGTTGCCCGAAACTACAAATGTACCGATAGTTAGGTCCTTTAAAACTTGAGTCTTTTCTTGTGTACGAATCTCTATGTCATTGTCGCATCGTGAGTCCGATTACCATCCGGTACGCTTCGTATCCTTATGGGCTAGCCATTCCTCCATTCTGGTGCCCGAAACTTTAAATGTAACGAGAGTTACGTCCTTTAAAACTAGAATCTTTTCTTGTGTATGAATCTCTATGTCATTGCCGCATCGTGAGTCAGATTACCATCTGGTCCGCTTCGTATCCTTCAATTGAGTCTGTTGCAGGATCAGATATCTTATGGCCTTCCTGTTCCACCATTCGGGTGCCCGAAACTTCAAATGTACCGATAGTTACGACCTTAAAAACTCGAGTCTTTTCTTGTGTACGAATCTCTTTGTCATTGTCACATCGTGAGTTCGATTACCGTCCGGTCAGCTTTGTATCCTTTTTCTGAGTCTGTTTCATGATTAGATATATTACAGCCTTCCCGTTCCTCCACTTGGGTGCCCGAAACTTCAAATGTACCGATAGTTACGACCTTAAAAACTCGAGCCTTTTCTTGTGTACGAATATCTATGTCATTTTTGCATCGTAAGTTCGATTACCGTCCTGTCAGCTTCGTATCCTTTACCTGAGTCAGTTGCATGATCAGATATCATATGGCCTTCCCGCTCCTCCATTCGGGTGCTCGAAACTTCAAAAGTACCGATACTTACGTTCATTAAAACACGAGTCTTTTTTTTGTGTATGAATCTCTATGTCCTTTAGGCATCATGAGTTTGATTACCATCCGGTCAGCTTCGTATCCTTTACCTGAGTCTGTTGCATGATTAGATATCTTACGGCCTTCCCGTTCCTCCATTCGGGTGCCCGAAACTTCAAATGTACCGATAGTTACGACCTTAAAAACTCGAGCCTTTTCTTGTGTGCGAATCTCTATGTCATTGTTGCATCGTGAGTTCGATTATCATCCGGTCCACTTCGTATCCTTTATTTGAGTCTGTTGCATGATTAGATATCTTATGGCCTTCCAGTTCCTCCATTCGGGTGCCCCAAAACTTCGAATGTACCGATAGTTACGTCCTTTAAAAATTGAGCCTTTTCTTGTGTATGAATCTCTATGTCATTGTCGCATTGTGAGTCTGATTGCCATCCGATCAGCTTCTTATCCTTTATCTGAGTCTATTGCATGATCAGATATCTTATGGCCTTCCCGTTCCTCCATTCGGTTGCCCGAAACTACAAATGTACCGATAGTTAGGTCCTTTAAAACTTGAGTCTTTTCTTGTGTACGAATCTCTATGTCATTATCGCATCGTGAGTCCGATTACCATCCGGTACGCTTCGTATCCTTATGGGCTAGCCATTCCTCCATTCTGGTGCCCGAAACTTAAAATGTAACGAGAGTTACGTCCTTTAAAACTAGAGTCTTTTCTTGTGTATGAATCTCTATGTCATTGTCGCATCGTGAGTTTGATTACCATCCGGTCCGCTTCGTATCCTTCATTTGAGTCTGTTGCAGGATCAGATATCTTATGGCCTTCCCGTTCCACCATTCGGGTGCCCGAAACTTCAAATGTACCGATAGTTACGACCTTAAAAACTCGAGTCTTTTCTTGTGTACGAATCTCTATGTCCTTCTGGCATCATGAGTTTGATAACCATCCGGTCAGCTTCGTATCCTTTTCCTGAGTCTGTTGCATGATCAAATATCTTACGGCCTTCCCATTCCTCCATTCGGGTGCCCGAAACTTCAAATGTACCGATAGTTACGACCTTAAAAACTCGAGCCTTTTCTTGTGTATGAATCTCTATGTCATTGTTGCATCGTGAGTTCGATTACCATCCGGTCCACTTCGTATCCTTTATTTGAGCCAATTGCATGATTAGATATATTATGGCCTTCCAGTTCCTCCATTCGGGTGTCCGAAACTTCAAATGTACCGATGGTTACGTCCTTTAAAAAACGAGTCTTTTCTTGTGTACGAATCTCTATGTCATTGTCGCATTGTGAGTCTGATTACCATCCGATCAGCTTCGTATCCTTTATCTGAGTCTATTGCATGATCAGCTATCTTATGGTCTTCCCGTTTCTACATTTGGATGCACGAAACTTCAAATGAACCGATAGTTACGTCATTTAAAAATATGGTCTTTTGTTTTGTACGAATCTCTATGTCATTGTCGCATCGTGAGTTCGATTACCGTCCGGTCAGCTACGTATTCTTTACCTGATTCTGTTGCATGATCAGATATCTTATGGCCTTCCCGCTCCTCCAATCGGGTGCCCGAAACATCGAATGTACCGATAGTTAAGTCCTTTAAAACTCGAGTCTTTTTTTGTGTACGAATCTCTATGTCATTGTCGCATTGTGAGTTCCATTACCATCCGGTTAGCTTCGTATCCTTTATCTGAATCTTTTGCTTAAGCAGCTATCTTATGGCCTTCCCGTTACTCCATTCGGGTACCCGAAACTTCAGATGTACCGATAGTTACGTCCGTTGAAACTCGATTCTTTTCTTGTGTTCGAATCTCTATGTCATTGTTCTATCCTGAGTCCGATTACTGTCCGGTCAGTTCGTATCCTTTATCTAGGTCTGTTGCATGATCAGATATATTACAGCCTTCCCGTTCTTCCATTTGGGTGCCCGAAACCTCAAATGTACCGATAGTTACGACCTTAAAAACTCGAGCCTTTTCTTGTGTACGAATATCTATGTCATTGTCGCATCGTGAGTTCGATTACCGTCCGGTCAGCTTCATATCGTTTACCTGAGTCTGTTTCATGATCAGATATCTTATGGCCTTCGCGCACCTCCATTCGGGTGCTCGAAACTTCAAATGTACCGATACTTAGGTTCTTTAAAACTCGAGTCTTTTCTTGTGTACGAATCTCTATGTCCTTCTGGCATCGTGAGTTTGATTACCTTCCGGTCAGCTTCGTATCCTTTACCTGAGTCTGTTGCATGATCAGATATCTTACGACCTTCCCGTTCCTCCATTCGGGTGCCCGAAACTTCAAATGTACCGATAGTTACGACCTTAAAAACTCGAGCCTTTTCTTGTGTACGAATCTCTATGTCATTGTTGCATCGTGAGTTCGATTACCATCTGGTCCACTTCATATCATTTATTTAAGTCTACTACATGATTAGATATCTTATGGCCTTCCAGTTCCTCCATTCGGGTGCCCGAAACTTCAAATTACCATCCGATCAGCTTCGTATCCTTTATCTGAGTCTATTGCATGATGAGATATCTTATAGCCTTCCCGTTCCTCCATTTGGGTGCACGAAACTTCAAATGAACCGATAGTTACGTCATTTAAAACTCGAGTCTTTTCTTGTGTTAGAATCTCAATGTCATTGTGGCAACGTGATTCCGATTACCATCCGGGCAGCTTCATATCCTTTATCTAAGTCGGTTGTATGATCAGATATCTTATGGACTTCCCGTTCCTCCATTCGGTTGCCCAAAACTTAAAAAGTACCGATAGTTACGTCCTTTAAAACTCGAGCCTTTTCTTTTGTACGAATCTCTATGTCATTGTCGCATCGTGAGTTCGATTACTGTTCAGTCAGCTTCGTATCCTTTACCTGAGTCAGTTACATGATCAGATATCTTATAGCCTTCCCGCTCCTCCATTCGGGTGCTCGAAATTTCAAATGTACCGATACTTACGTACTTTAAAACTCGAGTCTTTTCTTGGGTACGAATCTCTATTTCCTTGTGGCATCGTGAGTTTGATTACCATCCGGTCAACTTCCTATCCTTTACCTGAGTCTGTTGCATGATCAGATATGATATGGCCTTCCCGTTCCTCCATTCGGTTGCCCGAAACTACAAATGTACCTATAGTTAGGTCCTTTAAAACTTGAGTCTTTTCTTGTGTACGAATCTCTATGTCATTGTCGCATCGTGAGTCCGATTACCATCCGGTAGGCTTCGTATCCTTATGGGCTTCCCATTCCTCCATTCTGGTGCCCGAAACTTCAAATGTAACGAGAGTTACGTCCTTTAAAGCTAGAGTCTTTTCTTGTGTATGAATCTCTATGTCATTGTCGCATCGTGAGTCAGATTACCATCCGGTCCGCTTCGTATCCTTTATCTGAGTCTGTTGCATGATCAGATATATTACAGCCTTCCCGTTCCTCCACTTGGGTGCCCGAAGCTTCAAATGTACCGATAGTTACGACCTTAACAACTCGAGCCTTTTCTTGTGTACAAATATCTATGTCATTTTCGCATCGTGAGTTCGATTACCGTCCGGTCAGCTTCGTATCCCTTACCTAAGTCTGTTGCATGATCAGATATCTTACGGCCTTCCCGTTCATCCATTCGGGTGCCCGAAACTTCAAATGTATCGATAGTTACGACCTTAAAAACTCGAGCCTTTTCTTGTGTACGAATCTCTATATCATTGTTGCATCGTGAGTTCGATTACCATCCGGTCCAGTTCGTATCCTTTATTTGAGTCTATTGCATGATTAGATATCTTTTGGCCTTACAGTTCCTCCATTCGAGTGCCCGGAACTTCAAATGTACTGAGAGTTACGTCCTTTAAAAATCGAGTCTTTTCTTGTGTACGAATCTCTTTGTCATTGTCGCATTGTGAGTCCGATTACCATATGATCAGCTTCGTATCCTTTATCTGAGTCTATTGCATGATGAGATATCTTATACCCTTCCCGTTCCTCCATTTGGGTGCACGAAACTTCAAATGAACCGATAGTTACGTCATTTAAAACTCGAGTCTTTTCTTGTGTTAGAATCTCAATGTCATTGTGGCAACGTGATTCCGATTACGATCCGGACAGCTTCATATCCTTTATCTGAGTCGGTTGTATGATCAGATATCTTATGGACTTCCCGTTCCTCCATTCGGTTGCCCAAAACTTAAAATGTACCGATAGTTACGTCCTTTAAAACTCGAGCCTTTTCTTTTGTACGAATCTCTATGTCATTGTCGCATCGTGAGTTCGATTACCGTCCGGTCAGCTACGTATCCTTTACCAGATTCTGTTGCATGATCAGATATCTTTTGGCCTTCCCGCTTCTCCAATCAGGTGCCCGAAACATCAAATGTACCGATAGTTACGTCCTTTAAAACTCGAGTCTTTTCTTGTGTACGAATCTCTATGTCATTGTCGCATCGTGAGTTTGATTACCATCCGGTCAGCTTCGTATGCTTTATTTGAATCTCTTGCTTGAGCAGATATTTTATGGCCTTCCCGTTACTCCATTCGGGTGCCCGAAACTTCAAATGTACCGATAGTTACGACCTTAAAAACTCGAGCCTTTTCTTGTGTACGAATGTCTATGTCATTGTCGCATCGTGAGTTCGATTACCGTTCAGTCAGCTTCGTATCCCTTACCTGAGTCAGTTACATGATCAGATATCTTATAGCCTTCTCGCTCCTCCATTCGGGTGCTCGAAATTTCAAATGTACCTTTACTTACGTCCTTTAAAACTCGAGTCTTTTCTTGGGTACGAATCTCTATTTCCTTGTGGCATCGTTGGTCAGATTACCATCCGGTCCGCTTCGTATCCTTTATCTGAGTCTGTTGCATGATCAGATATATTACAGCCTTCCTGTTCCTCCACTTGGGTGCCCGAAGCTTCAAATGTACCGATAGTTACGACCTTAACAACTCGAGCCTTTTCTTGTGTACAAATATCATTGTCATTTTCGCATCGTGAGTTCGATTACCGTCCGGTCAGCTTCGTATCCTTTACCTAAGTCTGTTGCATGATCAGATATCTTACGGCCTTCCCATTCCTGCATTCGGGTGCCCGAAACTTCAAATGTATCGATAGTTACGACCTTAAAAACTCGAGCCTTTTCTTGTGTACGAATCTCTATGTCATTGTTGCATCGTGAGTTCGATTACCATCCGGTCCACTTCGTATCCTTTATTTGAGTCTATTGCATTATTAGATATCTTTTGGCCTTCCAGTTCCTCCATTCGAGTGCCCGAAACTTCAAATGTACTGAGAGTTACGTCCTTTAAAAATCGAGTCTTTTCTTGTGTACGAATCTCTTTGTCATTGTCGCATTGTGAGTCTGATTACCATCCGATCAGCTTCGTATCCTTTATCTGAGTCTATTGCATGATCAGATATTTTATTGCCTTCCCGTTCCTCCATTTGGGTGCACGAAACTTCAAATGAACCGATCGATACTTATGTCATTTAAAACTCGAGTATTTTCTTGTGTAAGAATCTCTATGTCATTGTCGCATCGTGAGTTTGATTACCATCCGGTCAGCTTCGTATGCTTTATTTGAATCTCTTGCTTGAGCAGATATTTTATGGCCTTCCCGTTACTCCATTCGGGTGCCCGAAACCTCAAATGTACCGATAGTTACGACCTTAAAAACTCGAGCCTTTTCTTGTGTACGAATGTCTATGTCATTGTCGCATCGTGAGTTCGATTACCGTTCAGTCAGCTTCGTATCCCTTACCTGAGTCAGTTACATGATCAGATATCTTATAGCCTTCTCGCTCCTCCATTCGGGTGCTCGAAATTTCAAATGTACCGATACTTACGTCCTTTAAAACTCGAGTCTTTTCTTGGGTACGAATCTCTATTTCCTTGTGGCATCGTTGGTCAGATTACCATCCGGTCCGCTTCGTATCCTTTATCTGAGTCTGTTGCATGATCAGATATATTACAGCCTTCCCGTTCCTCCACTTGGGTGCCCGAAGCTTCAAATGTACCGATAGTTACGACCTTAACAACTCGAGCCTTTTCTTGTGTACAAATATCATTGTCATTTTCGCATCGTGAGTTCGATTACCGTCCGGTCAGCTTCGTATCCTTTACCTAAGTCTGTTGCATGATCAGATATCTTACGGCCTTCCCATTCCTGCATTCGGGTGCCCGAAACTTCAAATGTATCGATAGTTACGACCTTAAAAACTCAAGCCTTTTCTTGTGTACGAATCTCTATGTCATTGTTGCATCGTGAGTTCGATTACCATCCGGTCCACTTCGTATCCTTTATTTGAGTCTATTGCATTATTAGATATCTTTTGGCCTTCCAGTTCCTCCATTCGAGTGCCCGAAACTTCAAATGTACTGAGAGTTACGTCCTTTAAAAATCGAGTCTTTTCTTGTGTACGAATCTCTTTGTCATTGTCGCATTGTGAGTCTGATTACCATCCGATCAGCTTCGTATCCTTTATCTGAGTCTATTGCATGATCAGATATTTTATTGCCTTCCCGTTCCTCCATTTGGGTGCACGAAACTTCAAATGAACCGATCGATACTTATGTCATTTAAAACTCGAGTATTTTCTTGTGTAAGAATCTCAATGTCATTGTCGCATCGTGATTCCGATTACCATCCGGGCAGCTTCATATCCTTTTTCTGAGTCTGTTGCATGATCAGATGTCCTATGGACTTCTTGTTCCTCCATTCGGTTGCCCGAAACTTCAAATGTACTGATAGTTACGTCCTTTAAAACGCAAGACTTTTCTTTTGTACGAATCTCTATGTCATCGTCGCATCGTTAGTTCGATTACCGTCCGGTCAGCTACGTATCCTTTACCTGATTCTGTTGCATGATCAGATATCTTATGGCATTCCCGCTCCTTCAATCGGGTGCCCGAAACATCAAATGTACCGATAGTTACGTCCTTTAAAACTCGAGTTTTTTCTTGTGTACGAATGTCTATGTCATTGTCGCATCGTGAGTTCGATTACCGTTTGGTCAGCTTTGTATCCTTTATCCGACTCTGTAGCATGATCAGATATCTTATGGCCTTCCCGTTCCTCCATTCGGTTGCCCGAAACTACAAATGTACCATTAGTTAGGTCCTTTAAAACTTGAGTCTTTTCTTGTGTACGAATCTCTATTTCATTCTCGCATCGTGAGTCCGATTACCATCCGGTCCGCTTCGTATCCTTATGGCCTTCCCGCTCCCCAATTCGGGTGCCCAAAACTTCAAATGTACCAAGAGTTATGTTCTTTAAAACTAGAGTCTTTTCTTGTGTATGAATCTCTATGTCATTGTCGCATCGTGAGTCTGATTACCATCCGATCTTCTTAGTATCCTTTATTTGAGTCTGCTGCATGATAAGATATCTTATGGCCTTCCTGTTCCTCCATTCAAGTGCCCGAAACTTCAAATGTACCTATAGTTCTGTCCTTTAAAACTCGAGCCTTTTCTTTAGTACGAATCTATATGTCATTGTCGTATCGTGAGTCCGATTACCATCCAGTCCGCTTCGTATCCTTTATTTGAGTCTGTTGCATGATCTGATATCTTACGGCCATCCCGTTCCTCCATTCGGGTGCCCAAAACTTCAAATGTACCGATAGTTACGACCTTAAAAACTCGAGCCTTTTCTTGTGTACGAATCTCTTTGTCATTGTCACATCGTGAGTTCGATTGCCGTCCGGTCAGCTTTGTATCCTTTATAAGAGTCTGTTGCATGATCAGATATCTTACAGCCATCCTGTTCCTCCATTTGGGTGCCCGAAACTTCAAATGTACCGATAGTTACGAGCTTAAAAACACGAGTCTTTTCTTATGTACGAATCTCTATGTCATTGTCGCATCGTAAGTTCGATTACCATCAGGTCCACTTCGTATCCTTTATTTGAGTCTATTGCATGATCAAATATCGTACGGCCTTCCCGTTCCTCCATTCGGGTGCCCGAAACTTCAAATGTACCGATATTTACGACCTTAAAAACACGAGCCTTTTCTTTTGTACGAATATCTGTGTAATTATCGCGTCATGAGTTCGATTACCGTCCGGTGAGCTTCGTATTCTTTACCTGAGTCTGTTGCATGATCAGATATCTTATGCCTTCCCGCTCCTCCATTCGAGTGCCCGAAACTTCAAATGTACCATTAGTTACGTCCTTTAAAACTCGAGTCTTTTCTTGTGTACAAATCTTTATCTCATTGTCCCATCGTGAGTTCAATTATCGTCCGGTTAGTTTCGTATTCTTTATCTGAGTCTGTTGCATGATCAGATATCTTATGGCCTTCCCGCTCCTCCATTCGGGTGCTCGAAACTTCAAATGTACCGATAATTACGTCCTTTAAAACTCGAGTCTTTTCTTGTGTACGAATCTCTATGTCCTTGTGGCATTGTGATTCCGATTACAATACGGGCAGCTTCGTATCGTTTATCTGAGTCTGTTGCATGATCAGATATCTTATGTACTTCCCTTTCTTCCATTCGTTTGCCCGAAAGATCAAATGTACGGATAGTTATGTCCTTTAAAACTCGAGTCTTTTCCTGTGTACAAATCTCTATGTCATTGTCGTATCGTGAGTCCGATTACCATCCGGTCTGCTTCGTATCCTTTATTTGAGTCTGTTGTATGATCAGATAACTTACGGCCTTCCCGTTCCTCCATTCGGGGGCCTGAAACTTCAAATGTACGGATAGTTACGTCCTTTAAAACTCGAGTCTTTTTTTGTGTACGAATCTCTTTGTCATTGTCACAACGTGAATTCGATTACCATCTGGTCAGCTTTGTATCTTTTATAAGAGTCTGTTGCATGATCAGATATCTTACAGCCTTCCCGTTCCTCCATTTGGGCGCCAGAAACTTCAAATGTACCGATAGTTAGGAGCTTAAAAACTCGAGTATTTTCTTATGTACGAATCTCTATGTCATTGTCGCATCGTGACTTCTATTACCATCCGGTCCGCTTCGTATCCTTTATTTGAGTCTATTGCATGATCAGATATCGTACAGCCTTCTTGTTCCTCCATTCGGGTGCCCGAATCTTTAAATGTACCGATAGTTACGACCATAAAAACACGAGACTTTTCTTCTCTACGAATATCTATGTCATTATCGCATCATGAGTTTGATTACCGTCCGGTCAGCTTCGTATCCTTTACCTGAGTCTGTTGCATGATCAAATATCTTATGGCCTTCCCGCTCCTCCATTCGGGTGCCCGAAACTTCAAATGTACCGATAGTTACGACCTTAAAAACTCGAGTCTTTTCTTGTGTATGAATCTCTTTGTCATTGTCACATCGTGAGTTCGATTACCGCCCGGTCAGCTTTGTATCCTTTATAAGAGTCTGTTGCATGATCAGATATCTTACAGCCATCCCGTTCCTCCATTTGGGTGCCCGAAACTTAAATGTACCGATAGTTACGAGCTTAAAAACTCGAGTCTTTTCTTATGCACAAATCTCTATGTCATTGTCGCATCGTAAGTTCGATTTCCATCAGGTCCACTTCGTATCCTTTATTTGAGTCTATTGCATGATCAGATATCGTACGGCCTTCCCGTTCCTCCATTCGGGTGCCCGAAACTTCAAATGTACCAATAGTTACGACCTTAAAAACACGAGCCTTTTCTTTTGTACGAATATCTATGTCAATGGCGCATCAAGTGTTCGATTACCGTCCGGTCAGCTTCGTATCCTGTACCTGAGTCTGTTGCATGATCAGATATCTTATGGCCTTCCCGCTCCGCCATTCAGGTGCCCAAAACTTCAAATGTACCAAGAGTTACGTCCTTTAAAACTAGAGTCTTTTCTTGTGTATTAATCTCTATGTCATTGTCGCATCGTGAGTCCGATTACCATCCGGTCCGCTTCGTATCCTTTATTTGAGTCTGCTGCATGATCAGATATCTTATGGCCTTCCCGTTCCTCCATTCAGGTGCCCGAAACTTCAAATGTACCTATAGTTATGTCCTTTAAAACTCGAGCCTTTTCTTTTGTACGAATCTATATGTCATTGTCGTATCGTGAGTCCAATTACCATCCAATCTGCTTCGTATCCTTTATTTGAATCTGTTGCATGATGAGATATCTTACAGCCATCCCGTTCCTCCATTTGGGTGCCCGAAACTTCAAATGTACCGATAGTTACGAGCTTAAAAACTCGAGTCTTTTCTTATGTACGAATCTCTATGTCATTGTCGCATCGTAAGTTCGATTACCTTCAGGTCCACTTCGTATCCTTTATTTGAGTGTACTGCATGATCATCTATCGTACGGCCTTCCCGTTCCTCCATTCGGGTACCTGAAACTTCAAATGTACCGATAGTTACGACCTTACAAACACGAGCCTTTTCTTTTGTACGAATATATGTGTCATTGTCGCGTCATGAGTTCGATTACCGTCCGGTGAGCTTCGTATTCTTTACCTGAGTCTGTTGCATGATCAGATATCTTATGGCCTTCCCGCTCCTCCATTCGGGTGCCCGAAACTTCAAATGTACCATTAGTTACGTCCTTTAAAACTCGAGTCTTTTCTTGTGTACAAATCTCTATCTCATTGTCCCATCGTGAGTTCAATTATCGTCCGGTCAGTTTCGTATTCTTTATTTGAGTCTGTTGCGTGATCAGATATCTTATGGCCTTCCCGCTCCTCCATTCGGGTGCTCGAAACTTCAAATGTACCGATAATTACGTCCTTTAAAACTAGAGTCTTTTCTTGTGTACGAATCTCTATGTCCTTGTGGCATTGTGATTCCGATTACAATACGGGCAGCTTCGTTTCGTTTATCTGAGTCTGTTGCATGATCAGATATCTTATGTACTTCCCTTTCCTCCGTTCGTTTGCCTGAAACATCAAATGTACCGATAGTTATGTCCTTTAAAACTCGAGTCTTTTCTTGTGTACAAATCTCTATGTCATTGTCGCATCGTGAGTCCGATTACCATCCGGTCTGCTTCGTATCCTTTATTTGAGTCTGTTGTATGATCAGATAACTTACGGCCTTCCCGTTCCTCCATTCGGGGGCCTGAAACTTCAAATGTAAGGATAGTTACGTCCTTTAAAACTCGAGTCTTTTTTTGTGTACGAATCTCTTTGTCATTGTCACAACGTGAATTCGATTACCATCTGGTCAGCTTTGTATCTTTTATAAGAGTCTGTTGCATGATCAGATATCTTACAGCCTTCCCGTTCCTCCATTTGGGTGCCAGAAACTTCAAATGTACTGATAGTTAGGAGCTTAAAAACTCGAGTATTTTCTTATGTACGAATCTCTATGTCATTGTCGCATCGTGACTTCTATTACCATCCGGTCCGCTTCGTATCCTTTATTTGAGTCTATTGCATGATCAGATATCGTACAACCTTCTTGTTCCTCAATTCGGGTGCCCGAATCTTTAAATGTACCGATAGTTACGACCTTAAAAACACGAGACTTTTCTTCTGTACGAATATCTATGTCATTATCGCATCATGAGTTTGATTACCGTCCGGTCAGCTTCGTATCCTTTACCTGAGTCTGTTGCATGATCAAATATCTTAGGGCCTTCCCGCTCCTCCATTCGGGTGCCCGAAACTTCAAATGTACCGATAGTTACGACCTTAAAAACTCGAGTCTTTTCTTGTGTACGAATCTCTTTGTCATTGTCACATCGTGAGTTCGATTACCGCCCGGTCAGCTTTGTATCCTTTATATGAGTCTGTTGCATGATCAGATATCTTACAGCCATCCCGTTCCTCCATTTGGGTGCCCGAAACTTAAATGTACCGATAGTTACGAGCTTAAAAACTCGTGTCTTTTCTTATGCACAAATCTCTATGTCATTGTCGCATCGTACGTTCGATTACCATCAGGTCCACTTTGTATCCTTTATTTGAGTCTATTGCATGATCAGATATCGTACGGCCATCCCGTTCCTCCATTAGGGTGCCCGAAACTTCAAATGTACCAATAGTTACGACCTTAAAAACACGAGCTTTTTCTTTTGTACGAATATCTATGTCATTGGCGCATCAAGAGTTCGATTACCGTCCGGTCAGCTTCGTATCCTGTACCTGAGTCTGTTGCATGATCAGATATCTTATGGCCTTCCCGCTCCTCCATTCAGGTGCCCAAAACTTCAAATGTACCAAGAGTTACGTCCTTTAAAACTAGAGTCTTTTCTTGTGTATTAATCTCTATGTCATTGTCGCATCGTGAGTCCGATTAACGTCGAGTCAGCTTTGTATCCTTTACAAGAGTCTTTTGCATGATCAGATATCTTACCGCCATCCCATTCCTCCATTTGGGTGCCCGAAACTTCAAATGTACCGATAGTTACGAGCTTAAAAACTCGAGTCTTTTCTTATGTACGAATCTCTATGTCATTGTCGCATCGTGAGTTCGATTACCATCCAGTCCGCTTCGTATCCTTTATTTGAGTCTATTGCATGATCATATATCGTACGGCCTTCCCGTTCCTCCAATCGGGTGCCCGAAACTTCAAATGTACCGATAGTTACGACCTTAAAAACACGAGCCTTTTCTTGTGTACGAATGTCTATGTTATTGTCGCATCATGAGTTTGATTACCATCTGGTCAGCTTCGGATCCTTTACCTGAGTCTATTGCATGATCAGATATCTTATGGCCTTCCCGCTCCTCCATTCGGGTGCTCGAAACTTCAAATGTACCGATAATTACGTCCTTTAAAACTCGAGTCTTTTCTTGTGTACGAATCTCTTTGTCATTGTCACATCGTGAGTTCCATTACCGTCCGGTCAGCTTTGTATACATTATAAGGGTCTGTTGCATGATCAAATATCTTACAGCCTTCCCGTTCCTCCATTTGGGTGCCCGAAACTTCAAATGTACCGATAGTTACGAGCTTAAAAACTCGAGTCTTTTCTTATGTACGAATCTCTATGTCGTTGTGGCATCGTGAGTTCGATTACCGTCCGGTCAGCTTCGTATCCTTTACCCGAGTCTGTTGCATGATCGGATATCTAATGGCATTCCCGCTCCTCCATTCGGCTGCCCGAAACTACAAATGAACCGATAGTTACTTCATTTAAAACTCGAGTCTTTTCTTGTGCAAGAATCTCAATGTCATTGTCGCATCATGATTCCGATTACAATCTGGGCAGATTCGTATCCTTTATCTGAGTCTGTTGCATAATCAGATATCTTATGTACTATCCTTTCCTCCGTTCGTTTGCCCGAAACATCAAATGTATCGATAGTTACATCCTTTAAAACTCGAGTCTTTTCTTGTGTACGAATCTCTATGTCATTGTCGCATCGTGAGTCCGATTACCATCCGGTCTGCTTTGTATCCTTTATTTGAGTCTATTGCATGATCAGATATCGTACGGCCTTCCCGTTCCTCCATTCGGGTGCCCGAAACTTCAAATGTACCAATAGTTACGACCTTAAAAACACCAGCCTTTTCTTTTGTACGAATATCTATGTCATTGGCGCATCATGAGTTCGATTACCGTCCGCTCAGCTTCATATCCTCTACCTGAGTCTGTTGCATGATCAGATATCTTATGGCCTTCCCGCTCCTCCATTCGGGTGCCCGAAACTTCAAATGTACCGATAATTACGTCCTTTAAAACTCGAGTCTTTTCTTGTGTACGAATCTCTATGTCATTGTCCCATCGTGAGTTCAATTACCGTCCGGTCAGCTTTGTATCCTTTATCTGAGTCTGTGGCATTATCAGATATCTTATGGCCTTCCCGTTCCTCCATTTGGATGCCCGAAACTTCAAATGTACCGATAGTTACGAGCTTAAAAACTCGAGTATTTTCTTATGTACGAATCTCTATGTCATTGTCGCATCGTGAGTTCTATTACCATCCGGTCCGCTTCGTATCCTTTATTTGAGTCTATTGCATGATCAGATATCGTACGGCCTTCCCGTTCCTCCATTCGGGTGCCCGAAACTTCAAATGTACGGATAGTTACGACCTTAAAAACACGAGACTTTTCTTGTGTACGAATATCTATGTCATTGTCGCATCATGAGTTCGATTACCATCCGGTCAGCTTTGTATCCTTTACTTGAGTCTGTTGCATGATCAAATATCTTATGGCCTTCCCGCTCCTCCATTCGGGTGCCCGAAACTTCAAATGTACTGATAGTTACGACCTTAAAAACTCGAGTCTTTTCTTGTGTACGAATCTTTTTGTCATTGTCACATCGTGAGTTTGATTACCATCTGGTCAGCTTTGTATCCTTTACAAGAGTCTGTTGCATGATCAGATATCTTACCGCCATCCCATTCCTCCATTTGGGTGCCCGAAACTTCAAATGTACCGATAGTTACGAGCTTAAAAACTCGAGTCTTTTCTTATGTACGAATCTCTATGTCATTGTCGCATCGTGAGTTCGATTACCATCCGGTCCGCTTGGTATCCTTTATTTGAGTCTATTGCATGATCAGATATCGTACGGCCTTCCCGTTCCTCCAATCGGGTGCCCGAAACTTCAAATGTACCGATAGTTACGACCTTAAAAACACGAGCCTTTTCTTGTGTACGAATGTCTATGTCATTGTCGCATCATGAGTTTGATTACTGTCTGGTCGGCTTCGGATCCTTTACTTGAGTCTATTGCATGATCAGATATCTTATGGCCTTCCCGCTCCTCCATTCGGGTGCTCGAAACTTCAAATGTACTGATAATTACGTCCTTTAAAACTCGAGTCTTTTCTTGTGTACGTAGCTCTTTGTCATTGTCACATCGTGAGTTCCATTACCGTCCGGTCAGCTTTGTATACATTATAAGGGTCTGTTGCATGATGAGACATCTTACAGCCTTCCCGTTCTTCCATTTGGGTGCCCGAAACTTCAAATGTGCCGATAGTTACGAGCTTAAAAACTCGAGTCTTTTCTTATGTACGAATCTCTATGTCGTTGTGGCATCGTGAGTTCGATTACCGTCCGTTTAGCTTCGTATCCTTTACCCGAGTCTGTTGCATGATCGGATATCTTATGGCATTCCCGCTCCTCCATTCGGCTGCCCGAAACTACAAATGAATAGCTAGTTACGTCATTTAAAACTCGAGTCTTTTCTTGTGCAAGAATATCAATGTCATTGTCGCATCATGATTCCGATTACAATCTGGGCAGATTCGTATCCTTTATCTGAGTCTGTTGCATAATCAGATATCTTATGTACTATCCTTTCCTCCGTTCGTTTGCCCGAAACATCAAATGTATCGATTGTTACATCCTTTAAAACTCGAGTCTTTTCTTGTGTACGAATCTCTATGTCATTGTCGCATCGTGAGTCCGATTACCATCCGGTCTGCTTCGTATCCTTTATTTGAGTCTGTTGCATGATCATATAACTTACGGCCTTCCCGTTCCTCCATTCGGGTGCCTGAAACTTCAAATGTACGGATAGTTACCTCCTTTAAAACCCGAGTCTTTTCTTGTGTACGAATCTCTTTGTCATTGTCACATCGTGAGTTCGATTACCATCATGTCAGCTTTGTATCCTTTATAAGAGTCTGTTGCATGATCAGATATCATACAGCCTTCCCGTTCCTCCATTTAGGTGCCCGAAAATTCAAATGTACCGAGAGTTACGAGCTTAAAAACCCGAGTCTTTTCTTATGTACGAATCTCTATGTCATTGTCACATCGTGAGTTCGATTACCATCCAGCCCACTTCGTATCTTTTATTTGAGTCTATTGCTTGATCAAATATCATACGGCCTTCCCGTTCCTCCATTCGGGTGCCCGAAACTTCAAATGTACCGATAGTTACGACCTTAAAAACACGAGCCTTTTGTTGTGTACGAATATCTATGTCATTGTCGCATCATGAGTTCGATTATTGTCCGGCCAGCTTCGTATCCTATACCTGAGTCTCTTGCATGATCAGATATCTTATGGCCTTCCCGCTCCTCCATTCGGGTGCTCGAAACCTCAAATCTACCGATAAATACGTCCTTTAAAACTCGAGTCTTTTCTTGTGTACGAATCTCTATGTCCTTGTGGCATCGTGAGTTTGATTACCATCCGATCAGCTTCGTATCCTTTACTTGAGTCTGTTTCATAATCAGATATCTTATGTACTTCCCTTTCCTCCGTTCGTTTGCCCGAAACATCAAATGTACCGATAGTTACGTCCTTTAAAACTCGAGTCTTTTCTTGTCTACGAACCTCTATGTCATTGTCGCATCGTGAGTCCAATTACCATCTGGTCCGCTTTGTATCCTTTATTTGAGTCTGTTGCATGATCAGATAACTTACGGCCTTCCCGTTCCCCCATTCGGGTGCCTGAAACTTCAAATGTACGAATAGTTACGTCGTTTAAAACTCGAGTCTTTTCGTGTGTACGAATATCTTTGTCATTGTCACATCGTGAGTTCGATTACCATCCGGTCAGCTTTGTATCCTTTATAAGAGTCTGTTTCATGATAAGTTATCTTACAGCCTTCCCGTTCCTCGATTTGGGTGCCCGAAACTTCAAATGTACCGATAGTTACGAGCTTAAAAACTCAAGTCTTTTCTTATGTACGAATATCTATGTCATTGTCACATCGTGAGTTCGATTACCATCCGGTCTGCTTCGTATCCTTTATTGAGTCTATTGCATGATTAAATATCGTACGGCCTTCCCGTTCCTCCATTCGGGTGCCTGAAACTTCAAATGTACCTATAGTTACGACCTTAAAAACACGAGCCTTTTCTTGTGTACGAATATCTATGTCATTGTCGCATCATGAGTTTGATTACTGTTCGGCCAGCTTCGTATCCTATACCTGAGTCTGTTGCATGATCAGATATCTTATGGCCTACCCGTTCCTCCATTCGAGTGCCCGAAACTTCAATTGTACCGATAGTTACGTCCTTTAAAACTCGATTCTTTTCTTGTGTATAAATCTCTATGTCACTGTCCCATCGTGAGTTCAATTACCGTCCGATCAGCTTTGTATCCTTTATCTAAGTCTGTTGCATGTTCAGATACCTTATGGCCTTCCCGCTCCTCCATTCGGGTGCTCGAAACTTCAAATGTACCGATAATTACATCCTTTAAAACTGGAGTCTTTTCTAGTGTATGAATCTCTATGTCCTTGTGGCATCGTGAGTTCGATTACCATCTGGTCAGCTTCGTGTCCTTTACCTGAGTCTGTTGCATGATCAGATATCTTTTGGCCTTCCCGCTCCTCCTTTCGGGTGCCCGAAACTTCAAATGAACTGATAGTTATGTCATTTAAAACTCGAGTCTTTTCTTGTGTAAGAATCTCAATGTCATTGGCGCATCATGATTCCGATTACAATCCGGGCAGCTTCGTATCATTTATCTGAGTCTGTTGCATAATCGGATATCTTATGTACTTCCCTTTCCTCCGTTCATTTGCCCGAAATATCAAATGTACCGATAGTTACATCCTATAAAACTCGAGTCTTTTCTTGTGTACGAATCTCTTTGTCATTGTCGCATCGTGAGTCCGATTACCATCGGGTACGCTTTGTATCCTTTATTTGAGTCTGTTGCATGATCAGATATCTTATGGCCTTCCCGTTCCTCCATTCAGGTGCCCGAAACTTCAAATGTACCTATAGTTATGTCCTTTAAAACTCGAGCCTATTCTTTTGTACGAATCTATATGTCATTGTCGTATCGTGAGTCCGATTACCATCCAGTCCGATTCGTATCCTTTATTTGAGTCTGTTGCATGATCTGATATCTTACGGCCTTCCCGTTCCTCCATTCGGGTGCCCGAAACTTCAAATGTACCGATAGTTACAACCTTAAAAACTCGAGCCTTTTCTTGTGTACGAATCTCTTTGTCATTGTCACATCGTGAGTTCGATTGCCGTCTGGTCAGCTTTGTATCCTTTATAAGAGTCTGTTGCATGATCAGATATCTTACAGCCATCCCGTTCCTCCATTTGGGTGCCCGAAACTTCAAATGTACCGATAGTTACTGTAGATGCACGAAGTGCGACTAGTGATTGGATCTACATAATTAACATATGTTAGAAAGTGCTGATGGATTGAAAGTGAAAGTATTTGGGCGAATGTAAGAGAAAATGGGCGAAGGTAGATTGTTAGTGGACGCATGAAGAATAGAAGCTGATCAGAAGTCACATTCGCACCATGTGGTGGGCGAATGTGGAAAAGCTCCACATTCGACCAGCACAAGTGGGCGAATGTGCAGAGCCTATAAATAGATTTTGTGAGTTTTTGGGTTATAGAGAGTTTTAGTTCGAGTGTGTGTTGTGGTCAGGTTCGAGGTGATTTTGTAAAAGTGTTTAAAAGGTCTAGATTAACGTGTGAGTGATTGTAATTGAATATTTGTGAAAGTTAATCTATGAAAAGGTATTTGAAATGATGTTTTCTGTGTTTTGATCCGAGTTTTATCAGTTTGTTCATAACTAGGGTTTCCGCACCTGGTTTTGTTACTTGTATGATCATATTTTCCTGTTTTAGCTAAAATCTTTCAATCACAGTTACGAGCTTAAAAACTCGAGTCTTTTCTTATGTACGAATCTCTATGTCATTGTCGCATCGTGAGTTCGATTACCATCCGGTCAGCTTTGTATCCTTTATAAGAGTCTGTTGCATGATCCGATATCTTACAGCCTTCCCGTTCCTCCATTTGGGTGCCCGAAACTTCAAATATACCTATAGTTACGACCTTAAAAACACGAGCCTTTTCTTTTGTACGATTATCTATGTCATTATCGCATCATGAGTTCGATTACCGTCCGGTCAGCTTTGTATTCTTTACCTGAGTCTGTTGCATGATCAGATATCTTATGGCCTTCCCGCTCCTCCATTCGGGTGCCTGATGTATTGTAAAATACATCTATTTCCATTGTAAAGTTTGTATAGTTTTCGAGTCGTTTAGATAGTGTTTTATTAGTTTTAGGCTTGTACCGGTCTATTTTATTTAGTATAGGTTTTTATAGATTTTTATTAGCTTTGGGTTATTTTTAGTGTTTATGTATTTATTTTATATTTTGTAGGTGTTCATGGACTTTGGAGCGTAAACGAGCAACTGTGGTCAAGTCAAGAACACCCGAGTCTAGAGCACCGAGTCATAATACTAAATAATAATAATAATAATAATAATAATAATAATAAAAATAAAACAACCGTGACTTTAAGTCAACGGCCCAAAGAAAAAAAGCCCAAAATAAACATTTGTAGGGCACAACTATTTTACGGGAGATCGAATGAAGGAACAGGGGAGGAATATTATTCTAGAGGGGAGCAGCAACATCGATTGAACAGAGAGCGGCGAGGAGAATTCGAAGGACAGAGGATCGACGACAGCAGCCGCTGGCAGAATTATTAGAGGCGCGGGTCCAAGGTTAAAGCATAGGTGCGAGCACGGGTCGGTTCTATTTCAATTATTATTATTTATCTATTCAAACCCGTTGTGAACACCATGAATTTTATTTGTTTCTATTGTTTTGATTGTGTCATGACTTTTAGAGGCTAGACCTTTTTACTACCTAGGCGATGATGAATACGTTTGTTTGATATTTATTTTCTTTTGGTTTTAGAACTATTGGTTGTGGGTGAATTTTAAAGTAAAGAACTCTTTATTTTCTGGTTTGATGTATATGCGTATTTAGTTTTGTTTAATTAACTCTTATGAACTCCACTTGCGTTTTTGTGAATGTCTTTCATGTATGAATGCGGGTTAGGTTGCGGACTGGGTGTTAGCGACTAGTTTATGGTTAATTTCTGCGGGTTATCCATAGGAGTTGTAATTGTTAGTTAGATGATTCTAAGTGTTCTACCAATTCTCAATAGCTGTAAGGTGCGAGATTATTGGTCTGTCTAGGATGTTAAATTGCTAGATCTAGAGGCTTTGTGAGAAGATCTTCCTAGTTTCCCTATCATTCCTTGTAGGCTAAGTCTTATCAGAAATATTGTAGTTACCCCTTGCACTTTCGGGTGTAATGTGACTTTCGCGCTGTGAGGTAGAATGTCTAGCGGGTACTTTAAGATTCGAGTAGGTAAGCCTGTGAGGGTAACCTCTCAACCGGCGGTTTAACAGCTTTTAGGAATTCTACGGGTTATATCTTGAGAAGGGTCACGGTTCCCGTAGTTGACTTTAAGTTTAGTATTTTAAGATCCCGGTTCCACACCAGTTCCATAGTCATTAGAATCTTATCATTCATGTGTAGGATTCTAGCCTAGGTAGTGCCTTCCTATCATCTAATCCCAGTTGCAGTTTCCAGTTTGTGTCTTTAGTTATTTTAGTTTTATTTATTTATTTGCAATTAGTTTGTTAGAAAACCCCCTTTAAGCAACAAAACATTATTAGGTCAGTATTTTGGATAAGTAATCGAGTCTAGTTTACGTTTTCCATTAGAGTCTCGTGGGTTCGATACTCGGACTTACTTTAGCTGTACTGCACTGATAGGTACACTTGCCGGTTGTGTGGTTTAGGTTTAGAGAGTCTTAGGTTATAAATTTAAAACTTAGAGTGTCTAGTTTAGGTTAATTTAGTTAGTTTTTACTAAACCACTTTGAGCACATCAGTGCCCGAAACTTCAAATGTACCGATAGTTACGTCCTTTAAAACTCGAGTCTTTTCTTGTGTACAAATCTCTATGTCATTGTCCCATCGTGAGTTCAATTACTGTCCGGTCAGCTTCATATTCTTTATCTGAGTCTGTTGCATGATCAGATATCTTATGGCCTTCCCGCTCCTCCATTCGGGTGCTCGAAACTTCAAATGTACCGATAATTACGTCCTTTAAAACTCGAGTCTTTTCTTGTGTACGAATCTCTATGTCCTTGTGGCATCGTGAGTTCGAATACCGTCCGGTGAGCTTCGTATCCTTTACCTGAGTCTGTTGCATGACCAGTTCTCTTATGGACTTCCCGCTCCTCCATTCGGGTGCCCGAAACTTCAAATGAACCGATAGTTACGTAATTTAAAACTCGAGTCTTTTCTTGTGTAAGAATCTCAATGTCATTGTCGCATCATGATTCCGATTACAATCCGGGCAGCTTCGTATCATTTATCTGAGTCGGTTGCATAATCAGATATCTTATGTACTTCCCTTTCCTCCGTTCGTATGCCCGAAACATCAAATGTACCGATAGTTACGTCCTTTAAAACTCGAGTGTTTTCTTGAGTACAAATCTCTATGTCATTGTCGCATCGTGAGTCTGATTACCATCCGGTCTGCTTCGTATCCTTTATTTGAGTCTGTTGCATGATCAGATAACTTACGGCCTTCCCGTTCCTCCATTCGGGTGCCTGAAACTTCAAATGTACGGATAGTTACATCTTTTAAAACTCGAGTCTTTTCTTGTGTACGAATCTCTTTGTCATTGGCACAATGTGAGTTTGATTACCGTCTGGTCAGCTTTTTATCCTTTATAAGAGTCTATTGCATGATCAGATATCTTACAGCCTTCCCGTTCCTCCATTTGGGTGCCCGAAACTTCAAATGTACCGATAGTTACAAGCTTAAAAACTCGAGTATTTTCTTATGTACGAATCTCTATGTCCTTGTCGCCTCGTGAGTTCTATTACCATCCGATCCGCTTCGTATCCTTTATTTGAGTCTATTGCATGATCAGATATCGTACGGCCTTCCCGTTCCTCCATTCGGGTGCCCGAAACTTCAAATGTACCGATAGTTACGACCTTAAAAACACGAGACTTTTCTTGTGTACGAATATCTATGTCATTGTCGCATCATGTGTTCGATTACCGTCCGGTCAGCTTCGTATCCTTTACCTGAGTCTGTTGCATGATGAGATATCTTATGGCCTTCCTGCTCCTCCATTCGGGTGCCTAAAACTTCAAATGTACCGATAGTTACGACCTTAAAAACTCGAGTCTTTTCTTATGTACGAATCTCTTTGTCATTGTCACATCGTGAGTTCGATTACCGTCCGGTCAGCTTTGTATCATTTATAAGAGTCTGTTGCATGATCAGATATCTTACAGCCATCCCGTTCCTCCATTTGGGTGCCCGAAACTTCAAATGTACCGATAGTTACGAGCTTAAAAACTCGAGTCTTTTCTTATATACGAATCTCTATGTCATTGTCGCATCGTGAGTTCGATTACTACCCGGTCCTCTTCGTATCCTTTATTTGAGTCTATTGCATGATCAGATATCATAAGGCCTTACCGTTCCTCCATTCGGGTGCCCGAAACTTCAAATGTACTGATAGTTACGACCATAAAAACACGAGCCTTTTCTTGTGTACGAATATCTATGTCATTGTCCCATCATGAGTTTGATTACCGTCCGGTCAGCTTCGTATGCTTTACCTGAGTCTATTGCATGATCAGATATCTTATGGCCTTCCCGCTCCTCTATTCGGGTGCCCAAAACTTCAAATGTACCGATAGTTACGTCCTTTAAAACTCGAGTCTTTTCTTGTGTACAAATCTCTATGTCATTGTCCCATCGTGAGTTCAATTATCGTCCGGTCAGCTTCGTATCCTTTATCTGAGTCTGTTACATGATCAGATATCTTACGGCCTTCCCGCTCCTCCATTCGCATGCTCGAAACTTCAAATGTACCGATAATTACGTCCTTTAAAACTCGAGTGTTTTCTTGTGTACGAATCTCTATGTCCTTCTGGCATCGTGAGTTCGATTACCGTCCGGTCAGCTTCGTATCCTTTACTTGAGTCTATTGCATGATCAGATATCTTATGGCCTTTCCGCTCCTCCATTCGGGTGCCCGAAACTTCAAATGAACCGATAGTTACGTCATTTAAAACTCGAGCCTTTTCTTGTGTAAGAATCTCAATGTCATTGTCGCATCATGATTCCGATTACAATCCAGGCAGCTTGGTATCCTTTATCTGAGTCTATTGCATAATGAGATATCTTATGTACTTCCCTTTCCTCCGTTCGTTTGCCCGAAACATCAAATGTACCAATAGTTACGTCCTTTAAAACTCGAGAGCATCGTATCCTTTACCTGAGTCTGTTGCATGATCAGATATCTTATGGCATTCCCGCTCCTCCATTCGGTTGCTAGAGACTTCAAATGAACCGATAGTTACGTCATTTAAAACTCGAGTCTTCTCTTGTGTAAGAATCTCAGTGTCATTTTCGCATGATGATTCCGATTACAATCCAGGCAGCTTGGTATCCTTTATCTGAGTCTATTGCATAATGAGATATCTTATGTACTTCCCTTTCCTCCGTTCGTTTGCCCGAAACATCAAATGTACCGATAGTTACGTCCTTTAAAACTCGAGAGCTTCGTATCCTTTACTTGAGTCTATTGCATGATCAGATATCTTATGGCCTTTCCGCTCCTCCATTCGGGTGCCCGAAACTTCAAATGAACCGATAGTTACGTCATTTAAAACTCGAGCCTTTTCTTGTGTAAGAATCTCAATGTCATTGTCGCATCATGATTCCGATTACAATCCAGGCAGCTTCGTATCCTTTATCTGAGTCTGTTGCATAATGAGATATCTTATGTACTTCCCTTTCCTCCGTTCGTTTGCCCGAAACATCAAATGTACCGATAGTTACGTCCTTTAAAACTCGAGAGTTCAATTACCGATAGTTACGTCCTTTAAAACTCGAGAGTTCGATTACCGTCTGGTCAGCTTCGTATCTTTTACTTGAGTCTGTTGCATGATCAAATATCTTATGGCCTTCCCGCTCCTCCATTCGGGTGCCCGAAACTTCAAATGTACCAATAGTTACGTCCTTTAAAACTCGAGTCTTTTCTTGTGTACAAATCCCTATGTCATTGTCCCTTCGTCAGTTCAATTACCGTCCGGTCAGCTTCGTATTCTTTATCTGAGTCTGTTGCATGATCAGATATCTTATGGCCTTCCCGCCCCTCCATTCGGGTGCTCGAAACTTCAAATGTACCGATAATTACGTCCTTTAAAACTCGAGTCTTTTCTTGTGTACGAATCTCTATGTCCTTGTGGCATCGTGAGTTCGATTACTGTTCGGTCAGCTTCGTATCCTTTACCTGAGTCTGTTGCATGATCAGTTATCTTATGGCCTTCCCGCTCCTCCATTCAGGTGCCCGAAACTTCAAATGAACCGATAGTTACGTCATTTAAAACTCGAGTCTTTTCTTGTGTAAGAATCTCAATGTCATTGTCGCATCATGATTCCGATTACAATCCGGGCAGCTTCGTATCATTTATCTGAGTCGGTTGCATAATCAGATATCTTATGTACTTCCCTTTCCTCCGTTCGTTTGCCCGAAACATCAAATGTACCGATAGTTACGTCCTTTAAAACTCGAGTGTTTTCTTGAGTACAAATCTCTATGTCATTGTCGCATCGTGAGTCTGATTACCATCCGGTCTGCTTTGTATCCTTTATTTGAGTCTGTTGCATGATCAGATAACTTACGGCCTTCCCGTTCCTCCATTCGGGTGCCTGAAACTTCAAATGTACGGATAGTTACGTCCTTTAAAACTCGAGTCTTTTCTTGTGTACGAATCTCTTTGTCATTGGCACAACGTGAGTTCGATTACCGTCTGCTCAGCTTTGTATCCTTTATAAGAGTCTGTTGCATGATCAGATATCTTACAGCCTTCCCGTTCCTCCATTTGGGTGCCCGAAACATCAAATGTACCGATAGTTACAAGCTTAAAAACTCGAGTATTTTCTTATGTACGAATCTCTATGCCATTGTCGCCTCGTGAGTTCTATTACCATCCGGTCCGCTTCGTATCCTTTATTTGAGTCTATTGCATGATCAGATATCGTACGGTCTTCTCGTTCCTCCATTCGGGTGCCCGAAACTTCAAATGTACCGATAGTTACGACCTTAAAAACACGAGACTTTTCTTGTGTACAAATATCTATGTCATTGTCGCATCATGTGTTCGATTACCGTCCGGTCAGCTTCGTATCCTTTACCTGAGTCTGTTGCATGATGAGATATCTTATGGCCTTCCTGCTCCTCCATTCGGGTGCCAAAAACTTCAAATGTACCGATAGTTACGTCTTTTAAAACTCGAGTCTTTTCTTATGTACGAATCTCTTTGTCATTGTCACATCGTGAGTTCGATTACCGTCTGGTCAGCTTTGTATCATTTATAAGAGTCACTTGCATGATCAGATATCTTACAGCCATTCTGTTCCTCCATTTGGGTGCCCGAAACTTCAAATGTACTGATAGTTACGAGCTTAAAAACTCGAGTCTTTTCTTCTATACGAATCTCTATGTCATTGTCGCATCGTGAGTTCGATTACTATCCGGTCCTCTTCGTATCCTTTATTTGAGTCTATTGCATGATCAGATACCATACGGCCTTACCGTTCCTCCATTCGGGTGCCCTAAACTTCAAATGTACTGATAGTTACGACCATAAAAACACGAGCCTTTTCTTGTGTACGAATATCTATGTCATTGTCCCATCATGAGTTCGATTACTGTCCGGTCAGCTTCGTATCCTTTACCTGAGTCTATTGCATGATCAGATATCTTATGGCCTTGCCGCTCCTCCATTCGGGTGCCCAAAACTTCAAATGTACCGATAGTTACGTCCTTTAAAACTCGAGTCTTTTCTTGTGTACAAATCTCTATGTCATTGTCCCATCGTGAGTTCAATTATCGTCCGGTCAGCTTCGTATCCTTTATCTGAGTCTGTTGCATGATCAGATAACTTACGGCCTTCCCGTTCCTCCATTTGGGTGCCTGAAACTTCAAATGTACGGATAGTTACGTCCTTTAAAACTCGAGTCTTTTCTTGTGTACGAATCTCTTTGTCATTGTCACATCGTGAGTTCGATTACCGTCCGGTCAATTTTGTATCCTTTATAAAAGTCTGTTGCATGATCAGATATCTTACAGCCATCCTGTTCCTCCATTTGGTTGCCCGAAACTTCAAATGTACTGATAGTTACGAGCTTAAAAACTCGAGTTCGTTTACCATCTCTATGTCATTGTCGCATCGTGAGTCCGATTACCATCCGGTCTGCTTCGTATCCTTTATTTGAGTCTGTTGCATGATCAGATAACTTACGGCCTACCCGTTCCTCCATTCGGGTGCCTGAAACTTCAAATGTACGGATAGTTACGTCCTTTAAAACTCGAGTCTTTTCTTGTGTACGAATCTCTTTGTCATTGGCGCAACGTGAGTTCGATTACCGTCTGGTCAGCTTTGTATCCTTTATAAGAGTCTGTTGCATGATCAGATATCTTACAGCCTTCCCGTTCCTCCATTTGGGTGCCCAAAACTTCAAATGTACCAATAGTTACGAGCTTAAAAACTCGAGTTCGATTACCATCTCTATGTCATTGTCGCATCGTGAGTTCGATTACCATCCGGTCCGCTTCATATCCTTTATTTTATTCTGTTGCATGATCAGATATCTTATGGCCGTCCGGCTCCTCCATTCGAGTGCTCTAAACTTCAAATGTACCGATAATTACGTCCTTTAAAACTCGAGTCTTTTCTTGTGTACGAATGTTTTTGTCATTGTCACATCGTGAGTTCAATTACCATCTGGTCAGCTTTGTATCCATTATAAGAGTCTGTTGCATGATCACATATCTTACAGCCTTCCCGTTCCTCCGTTTGGGTGCCCGAAACTTCAAATGTAACGATAGTTACAAGCTTAAAAACACGAGCCTTTTCTTGTGTACGAATATCTATGTGATTGTCGTATCATGATTTTGATTACCGTCTGGTCAGCTTCGTATCCTTTACCTGAGTCTGTTGCATGATAAGATATCTTATGGCCTTCCCGCTCCTCCATTCGGGTGCCCAAAACTTCAAATGTACCGATAGTTACGTCCTTTAAAACTCGAGTCTTTTCTTGTGTACAAATCTCAATATCATTGTCCCATCGTGAGTTCAATTACCGTCCGGTTAGCTTTGTATTGTTTATCTGAGTCTGTTGCATGATCAGATATCTTATGGCCTTCCCGCTCCTTCATTCGGGTGCTCGAAACTTCAAATGTACCGATAATTACGTCCTTTAAAACTCGAGTCTTTTCTAGTGTACGAATCTCTTTGTCATTGTCACATCGTGAGTTCGATTACCATCCGGTCAGCTTTGTATCCTTTATAAGAGTCTGTTGCATGATCAGATATCTTATGGCCGTCCCGCTCCTCCATTCGAGTGCTCGAAACTTAAAATGTAACGATAATTACGTCCTTTAAAACTCGAGTCTTTTCTTGTGTACGAATCTTTTTGTCATTGTCACATCGTGAGTTCAATTACCATCTGGTCAGCTTTGTATCCATTATAAGAGTCTGTTGCATGATCAGATATCTTACAGCCTTCCCATTCCTCCGTTTGGGTGCCCGAAACTTCAAATGTACCGATAGTTACAAGCTTAAAAACTCGAGTTTTTTCGTATGTACGAATCTCTATGTCGTTGTCGCATTGTGAGTTCGATTACCATCCGGTCCGCTTCGTATCCTTTATTTGAGTCAATTGCATGATCAGATATCGTACGGCCTTCCCATTCCTCCATTCGGGTGCCCGAAACTTCAAATGTACCGATAGTTACGACCTTAAAAACACGAGCCTTTTCTTGTGTACGAATATCTATGTGATTGTCGCATCATGATTTTGATTACCGTCTGGTCAGCTTCGTATCCTTTACCTGAGTCTGTTGCATGATAAGATATCTTATGGCCTTTCGCTCCTCCATTCGGGTGCCCGAAACTTCAAATGTACCGATAGTTACGTCCTTTAAAACTCGAGTCTTTTCTTGTGTACAAATCTCTATATCACTATCCCATCGTGAGTTCAGTTACCGTCCGGTCAGCTTTGTATTGTTTATCTGAGTCTGTTGCATGATCAGATATCTTATGGCCTTCCCGCTCCTCCATTCGGGTGCTCGAAACTTCAAATGTACCGATAATTACGTCCTTTAAAACTCGAGTCTTTTCTTGTGTACGAATCTCTATGTCCTTGTGGCATCGTGAGTTCGATTACCGTCCGGTCAGCTTCGTATCCTTTACCTGAGTCTGTTGCATGATCAGATATCTTATGGCATTCCCGCTCCTCCATTCGGTTGCTCAAAACTTCAAATGAACCGATAGTTACGTCATTTAAAACTCGAGTCTTTTCTTCTGTAAGAATCTCAGTGTCATTTTCGCATGATGATTCCGATTACAATCCGGGCAGCTTCGTATACTTTATCTGAGTCTGTTGCATAATCAGATATCTTATGTACTTCCCTTTCCTCCGTTCGTTTGCCCGAAACATCAAATGTACCGATAGTTACGTTCTTTAAAACTCGAGTCTTTTCTTGTGTACGAATCTGTATGTCATTGTCGCATCGTGAGTCCGATTACCATCCGGTCCGCTTCGTATCCTTTATTTGAGTCTGTTGCATGATCTAATAACTTACGGCCTTCCCGTTCCTCCATTCGGGTGCCTGAAATTTCAAATGTACGGATAGTTACGTCCTTTAAAACTCGAGTCTTTTCTTGTGTACGAATCTCTTTGTCATTGTCACATCGTGAGTTCGATTAACATCCGGTCAGCTTTGTATCCTTTATAAGAGTCTGTTGCATGATCCGATATCTTACAACCTTCCCGTTCCTCCATTTGGGTGCCCGAAACTTCAAATATACCTATAGTTAAGAGCTTAAAAACTCGAGTCTTTTCTTATGTACGAATCTATATGTCATTGTCGCATCGTGAGTTTGATTACCATCCGGTCCGCTTCGTATCCTTTATTGAGTCTATTGCATGATCTAATATCGTACGGCCTTCCCGTTCCTCCATTCGGGTGCCTGAAACTTCAAATGTACCGACAGTTTCGACCTTAAAACACGAGCGTTTTCTTGTGTACGAATATCTATGTCATTGTCGCATCATGAGTTCGATTACTGTCCGGCCAGCTTCGTATCCTATTCCTGAGTCTGTTGCTTGATCAGATATCTTATGGCCTTCCCGCTCCTCCATTCGGGTGCTCGAAACATCAAATGTACCGATAATTACGTCCTTTAAAACTCGAGTCTTTTCTTGTGTACAAATCTCTATGTCCTTGTGGCATCGTGAGTTTGATTACCGTCCGGTCAGCTTCGTATCCTTTACTTGAGTCTGTTGCGTAATCTAATATCTTATGTACTTCCCTTTCCTCCGTTCGTTTGCCCGAAACATCAAATGTACTGATAGTTACGTCCTTTAAAACTCGAGTCTTTTCTTGTGTACAAATCTCTATGTCATTGTCGCATCGTGAGTCCAATTACCATCCGGTCTGCTTCATGTCCTTTATTTGAGTCTGTTGCATGATCAGATAACTTACGGCCTTCCCGTTACTCCATTCGGGTGCCTGAAACTTCAAATGTACGAATAGTTACGTCCTTTAAAACTCGAGTCTTTTCTTGTGTACGAATCTCTTTGTCAATGTCACATCGTGAGTTCGATTACCATCCGGTCAGCTTTGTATCCTTTATAAGAGTCTATTTCATGATCAGATATCTTACAGCCTTCCCGTTCCTCCATTTGGGTGCCCGAAACTTTAAATGTACCTATAGTTAAGAGCTTAAAAACTCGAGTCTTTTCTTATGTACGAATCTCTATGTCATTGTCGCATCGTGAGTTTGATTACCATCCGGTCCGCTTAGTATCCTTTATTGAGTCTATGGCATGATCAACTATCGTACGGCCTTTCCGTTCCTCCATTCGGGTGCCCGAAACATCAAATGTACCGATAGTTACGACCTTAAAAACACGAGCGTTTTCTTGTTTACGAATATCTATGTCATTGTCGCATCATGAGTTCGATTACTGTCCGGCCAGCTTCGTATCCTATACCTGAGTTTGTTGCATGATCAGATATCTTATGGCCTACCCGCTCCTCCATTCAGGTGCCCGAAACTTCAAATGTACCGATAGTTACGTCCTTTAAAAGTCGATTCTTTTCTTGGGTATAAATCTCTATGTCTTTGTCCCATCGTGAGTTCAATTACCGTCCGGTCAGCTTTGTATCCTTTATCTGAGTCTGTTGCATGTTCAGATATCTTATGGCCTTCCCGCTCCTCCATTCGGGTGCTCGAAACTTCAAATGTACCGATAATTACATCCTTTAAAACTGGAGTCTTTTCTTGTGTACGAATCTCTATGTCCTTGTGGCATCGCTAGTTCGATTACCATCTGGTCAGCATCGTATCCTTTACCTGAGTCTGTTGCATGATCAGATATCTTATGGCATTCCCGCTCCTCCATTCGGTTGCTAGAGACTTCAAATGAACCGATAGTTACGTCATTTAAAACTCGAGTCTTCTCTTGTGTAAGAATCTCAGTGTCATTTTCGCATGATGATTCCGATTACAAACCGGGCAGCTTCGTATACTTTATCTGAGTCTGTTGCATAATCAGATATCTTATGTACTTCCCTTTCCTCCGTTCGTTTGCCCGAAACATCAAATGTACCGATAGTTACGTTCTTTAAAACTCGAGTCTTTTCTTGTGTACGAATATCTATGTCATTGTCGCATCATGAGTTCGATTACTGTCCGGCCAGCTTCGTATCCTATTCCTGAGTCTGTTGCTTGATCAGATATCTTATGGCCTTCCCGCTTCTCCATTCGGGTGCTCGAAACATCAAATGTACCGATAATTACGTCCTTTAAAACTCGAGTCTTTTCTTGTGTACAAATCTCTATGTCCTTGTGGCATCGTGAGTTTGATTACCGTCCGGTCAGCTTCGTATCCTTTACTTGAGTCTGTTGCATAATCTAATATCTTATGTACTTCCCTTTCCTCCGTTCGTTTTCCCGAAACATCAAATGTACTGATAGTTACGTCCTTTAAAACTCGAGTCTTTTCTTGTGTACAAATCTCTATGTCATTATCGCATCGTGAGTCCGATTACCATCCGGTCTGCTTTGTATCCTTTATTTGAGTCTGTTGCATGATCAGATAACTTACGGCCTACCCGTTCCTCCATTCGGGTGCCTGAAACTTCAAATGTACGGATAGTTACGTCCTTTAAAACTCGAGTCTTTTCTTGTGTACGAATCTCTTTGTCATTGGCGCAACGTGAGTTCGATTACCGTCTGGTCAGCTTTGTATCCTTTATAAGAGTCTGTTGCATGATCAGATATCTTACAGCCTTCCCATTCCTCCATTTGGGTGCCCAAAACTTCAAATGTACCGATAGTTACGAGCTTAAAAACTCGAGTTCGATTACCATCTCTATGCCATTGTCACATCGTGAGTTCGATTACCATCCGGTCCGCTTCATATCCTTTATTTTATTCTGTTGCGTGATCAGATATCTTATGGCCGTCCCGCTCCTCCATTCGGGTGCTCGAAACTTCTAATGTACCGATAATTACGTCCTTTAAAACTCGAGTCTTTTTTTGTGTACGAATCTCTATGTCCTTGTGGCATCGTGAGTTCGATTACCGTCCGGTCAGCTTCGTATCATTTACCTGAGTCTGTTGCATGATCAGATATCTTATGGCCTTCCCGCTCCTCCATTCGGGTGCCCGAAACTTCAAATGAACCGATAGTTACGTCATTTAAAACTCGAGTGTTTTCTTGTGTAAGAATCTCAATGTCATTGTCGCATCATGATTCCGATTACAATCAGGGCAGCTTCGTATCCTTTATATGAGTGTGTTGCATAATCAGATATCTTATGTACTTCCCTTTCCACCGTTCGTTTGCCTGAAACATCAAATGTACCGATAGTTACGTTCTTTAAAACTCGAGTCTTTTCTTGTGTACGAATCTCTATGTCATTGTCGCATCGTGAGTCCGATTACCATCCGGTCTGCTTCGTATCCTTTATTTGAGTCTGTTGCATGATCAGATAACTTACGGCCTTCCCGTTCCTCCATTCGTGTGCCTGAAACTTCAAATGTGCGGATAGTTACCTCCTTTAAATCTCGAGTCTTTTCTTGTGTACAAATCTCTATATCATTGTCCCATCGTGAGTTCAATTACCGTCCGGTCAGCTTCGTATCCTTTATCTGAGTCTGTTGCATGATCAGATATCTTATGGCCTTCCCGCTCCTCCATTCGGGTGCTCGAAACTTCAAATGTACCGATAATTACGTCCTTTAAAACTCGAGTCTATTTTTGTGTACGAATCTCTATGTCCTTGTGGCATCGTGAGTTCGATTACCGTCCGGTCAGCTTCGTATCCTTTACCTGAGTCTGTTGCATGATCAGATATCTTATGGCCTTCCCGCTCCTCCATTCGGGTGCCCGAAACTTCAAATGCACCGATAGTTACGTCATTTAAAACTCGAGTGTTTTCTTGTGTAAGAAACTCAATGTCATTGTCGCATCATGAGTTCGATTACCGTCCGATCAGCTTCGTATCCTTTACCTGAGTCTGTTGCATGATGAGATATCTTATGGCCTTCCTGCTCCTCCATTCGGGTGCCTGAAACTTCAAATGTACCGATAGTTACGACTTTAAAAACTCGAGTCTTTTCTTATGTGCGAATCTCTTTGTCATTGTCACATCGTGAGTTCGATTACCGTCCGATCAGCTTTGTATCATTTATAAGAGTCTGTTGCATGATCAGATATTTTACAGCCATCCCGTTCCTCCATTTAGTTGCCCGAAACTTCAAATGTACCGATAGTTACGAGCTTAAAAACTCGAGTTCGATTACCATCTCGAGTCTTTTCTTGTGTACGAATCTCTATGTCATTGTCGCATCGTGAGTCCGATTACCATCCGGTCCACTTCGTATCCTTTATTTGAGTCTGTTGCATGATCAGATAACTTACGGCCTTCCCGTTCCTCCATTCGGGTGCCTGAAACTTCAAATGTACGGATAGTTACGTCCTTTAAAACTCAAGTGTTTTCTTGTGTACGAATCTCTTTGTCATTGTCACATCGTGAGTTCGATTACCGTCCGCTCAATTTTGTATCCTTTATAAGAGTCTGTTGCATGATCAGATATCTTACAGCCATCCTGTTCCTCCATTTGGTTGCCCGAAACTTCAAATGTACTGATAGTTACGAGCTTAAAAACTCGAGTTCGTTTACCATCTCTATGTCATCGTCGCATCGTGAGTCCGATTACCATCCGGTCTGCTTCGTATCCTTTATTTGAGTCTGTTGCAAGATTAGATAACTTACGGCCTACCCGTTCCTCCATTCGGGTGCCTGAAACTTCAAATGTACGGATAGTTACGTCCTTTAAAACTCGAGTCTTTTCTTGTGTACGAATCTCTTTGTCATTGGCGCAACGTGAGTTCGATTACCGTCTGGTCAGCTTTGTATCCTTTATAAGAGTCTGTTGCATGATCAGATATCTTACAGCCTTCCCGTTCCTCCATTTGGGTGCCCAAAACTTCAAATGTACCAATAGTTACGAGCTTAAAAACTCGAGTTCGATTACCATCTCTATGTCATTGTCGCATCGTGAGTTCGATTACCATCCGGTCTGCTTCATATCCTTTATTTTATTCTGTTGCATGATCAGATATCTTATGGCCGTCCGGCTCCTCCATTCGAGTGCTCTAAACTTCAAATGTACCGATAATTACGTCCTTTAAAACTCGAGTCTTTTCTTGTGTACGAATGTTTTTGTCATTGTCACATCGTGAGTTCAATTACCATCTGGTCAGCTTTGTATCCATTATAAGAGTCTGTTGCATGATCACATATCTTACAGCCTTCCCGTTCCTCCGTTTGGGTGCCCGAAACTTCAAATGTAACGATAGTTACAAGCTTAAAAACACGAGCCTTTTCTTGTGTACGAATATCTATGTGATTGTCGTATCATGATTTTGATTACCGTCTGGTCAGCTTCGTATCCTTTACCTGAGTCTGTTGCATGATAAGATATCTTATGGCCTTCCCGCTCCTCCATTCGGGTGCCCAAAACTTCAAATGTACCGATAGTTACGTCCTTTAAAACTCGAGTCTTTTCTTGTGTACAAATCTCAATATCATTGTCCCATCGTGAGTTCAATTACCGTCCGGTTAGCTTTGTATTGTTTATCTGAGTCTGTTGCATGATCAGATATCTTATGGCCTTCCCGCTGCTTCATTCGGGTGCTCGAAACTTCAAATGTACCGATAATTACGTCCTTTAAAACTCGAGTCTTTTCTAGTGTACGAATCTCTTTGTCATTGTCACATCGTGAGTTCGATTACCATCCGGTCAGCTTTGTATCCTTTATAAGAGTCTGTTGCATGATCAGATATCTTATGGCCGTCCCGCTCCTCCATTCGAGTGCTCGAAACTTAAAATGTAACGATAATTACGTCCTTTAAAACTCGAGTCTTTTCTTGTGTACGAATCTTTTTGTCATTGTCACATCGTGAGTTCAATTACCATCTGGTCAGCTTTGTATCCATTATAAGAGTCTGTTGCATGATCAGATATCTTACAGCCTTCCCGTTCCTCCGTTTGGGTGCCCGAAACTTCAAATGTACCGATAGTTACAAGCTTAAAAACTCGAGTTTTTTCGTATGTACGAATCTCTATGTCGTTGTCGCATCGTGAGTTCGATTACCATCCGGTCCGCTTCGTATCCTTTATTTGAGTCAATTGCATGATCAGATATCGTACGGCCTTCCCATTCCTCCATTCGGGTGCCCGAAACTTCAAATGTACCGATAGTTACGACCTTAAAAACACGAGCCTTTTCTTGTGTACGAATATCTATGTGATTGTCGCATCATGATTTTGATTACCGTCTGGTCAGCTTCGTATCCTTTACCTGAGTCTGTTGCATGATAAGATATCTTATGGCCTTCCCGCTCCTCCATTCGGGTGCCCGAAACTTCAAATGTACCGATAGTTACGTCCTTTAAAACTCGAGTCTTTTCTTGTGTACAAATCTCTATATCACTGTCCCATCGTGAGTTCAATTACCGTCCGGTCAGCTTTGTATTGTTTATCTGAGTCTGTTGCATGATCAGATATGTTATGGCCTTCCCGCTCCTCCATTCGGGTGCTCGAAACTTCAAATGTACCGATAATTACGTCCTTTAAAACTCGAGTCTTTTCTTGTGTACGAATCTCTATGTCCTTGTGGCATCGTGAGTCTGATTACCGTCCGGTCAGCTTCGTATCCTTTACCTGAGTCTGTTGCATGATCAGATATCTTATGGCATTCCCGCTCCTCCATTCGGTTGCTCGAAACTTCAAATGAACCGATAGTTACGTCATTTAAAACTCGAGTCTTTTCTTCTGTAAGAATCTCAATGTCATTGTCGCATCATGAGTTCGATTACCGTCCGGTCAGCTTCGTATCCTTTACCTGAGTCTGTTGCATGATGAGATATCTTATGGCCTTCCTGCTCCTCCATTCGGGTGCCTGAAACTTCAAATGTACCGATAGTTACGACTTTAAAAACTCGAGTCTTTTCTTATGTGCGAATCTCTTTGTCATTGTCACATCGTGAGTTCGATTACCGTCCGATCAGCTTTGTATCATTTATAAGAGTCTGTTGCATGATCAGATATTTTACAGCCATCCCGTTCCTCCATTTAGTTGCCCGAAACTTCAAATGTACCGATAGTTACGAGCTTAAAAACTCGAGTTCGATTACCATCTCGAGTCTTTTCTTGTGTACGAATCTCTATGTCATTGTCGCATCGTGAGTCCGATTACCATCCGGTCCACTTCGTATCCTTTATTTGAGTCTGTTGCATGATCAGATAACTTACGGCCTTCCCGTTCCTCCATTCGGGTGCCTGAAACTTCAAATGTACGGATAGTTACGTCCTTTAAAACTCAAGTGTTTTCTTGTGTACGAATCTCTTTGTCATTGTCACATCGTGAGTTCGATTACCGTCCGCTCAATTTTGTATCCTTTATAAGAGTCTGTTGCATGATCAGATATCTTACAGCCATCCTGTTCCTCCATTCGGGTGCCCGAAACTTCAAATGTACCGATAGTTACGACCTTAAAAACACGAGCCTTTTCTTGTGTACGAATATCTATGTGATTGTCGCATCATGATTTTGATTACCGTCTGGTCAGCTTCGTATCCTTTACCTGAGTCTGTTGCATGATAAGATATCTTATGGCCTTCTCGCTCCTCCATTCGGGTGCCCGAAACTTCAAATGTACCGATAGTTACGTCCTTTAAAACTCGAGTCTTTTCTTGTGTACAAATCTCTATATCACTGTCCCATCGTGAGTTCAATTACCGTCCGGTCAGCTTTGTATTGTTTATCTGAGTCTGTTGCATGATCAGATATCTTATGGCCTTCCCGCTCCTCCATTCGGGTCCTCGAAACTTCAAATGTACCGATAATTACGTCCTTTAAAACTCGAGTCTTTTCTTGTGTACGAATCTCTATGTCCTTGTGGCATCGTGAGTTCGATTACCGTCCGGTCAGCTTCGTATCCTTTACCTGAGTCTGTTGCATGATCAGATATCTTATGGCATTCCCGCTCCTCCATTCGGTTGCTCGAAACTTCAAATGAACCGATAGTTACGTCATTTAAAACTCGAGTCTTTTCTTCTGTAAGAATCTCAGTGTCATTTTCGCATGATGATTCCGATTACAATCCGGGCAGCTTCGTATACTTTATCTGAGTCTGTTGCATAATCAGATATCTTATGTACTTCCCTTTCCTCCGTTCGTTTGCCCGAAACATCAAATGTACCGATAGTTACGTTCTTTAAAACTCGAGTCTTTTCTTGTGTACGAATCTCTATGTCATTGTCGCATCGTGAGTCCGATTACCATCCGGTCCGCTTCGTATCCTTTATTTGAGTCTGTTGCATGATCAGATAACTTACGGCCTTCCCGTTCCTCCATTCGGGTGCCTGAAATTTCAAATGTACGGATAGTTACGTCCTTTAAAACTCGAGTCTTTTCTTGTGTACGAATCTCTTTGTCATTGTCACATCGTGAGTTCGATTAACATCCGGTCAGCTTTGTATCCTTTATAAGAGTCTGTTGCATGATCCGATATCTTACAGCCTTCCCGTTCCTCCATTTGGGTGCCCGAAACTTCAAATATACCTATAGTTAAGAGCTTAAAAACTCGAGTCTTTTCTTATGTACGAATCTATATGTCATTGTCGCATCGTGAGTTTGATTACCATCCGGTCCGCTTCGTATCCTTTATTGAGTCTATTGCATGATCTAATATCGTACGGCCTTCCCGTTCCTCCATTCGGGTGCCTGAAACGTCAAATGTACCGACAGTTTCGACCTTAAAACACGAGCGTTTTCTTGTGTACGAATATCTATGTCATTGTCGCATCATGAGTTCGATTACTGTCCGGCCAGCTTCGTATCCTATACCTGAGTTTGTTGCATGATCAGATATCTTATGGCCTTCCCGCTCCTCCATTCGGGTGCTCGAAACATCAAATGTACCGATAATTACGTCCTTTAAAACTCGAGTCTTTTCTTGTGTACAAATCTCTATGTCCTTGTGGCATCGTGAGTTTGATTACCGCCCGGTCAGCTTCGTATCCTTTACTTGAGTCTGTTGCATAATCTAATATCTTATGTACTTCCCTTTCCTCCGTTCGTTTGCCCGAAACATCAAATGTACTGATAGTTACGTCCTTTAAAACTCGAGTCTTTTCTTGTGTACAAATCTCTATGTCATTGTCGCATCGTGAGTCCAATTACCATCCGGTCTGCTTCATGTCCTTTATTTGAGTCTGTTGCATGATCAGATAACTTACGGCCTTCCCGTTACTCCATTCGGGTGCCTAAAACTTCAAATGTACGAATAGTTACGTCCTTTAAAACTCGAGTCTTTTCTTGTGTACGAATCTCTTTGTCAATGTCACATCGTGAGTTCGATTACCATCCGGTCAGCTTTGTATCCTTTATAAGAGTCTATTGCATGATCAGATATCTTACAGCCTTCCCGTTCCTCCATTTGGGTGCCCGAAACTTTAAATGTACCTATAGTTAAGAGCTTAAAAACTCGAGTCTTTTCTTATGTACGAATCTCTATGTCATTGTCGCATCGTGAGTTCGATTACCATCCGGTCCGCTTAGTATCCTTTATTGAGTCTATGGCATGATCAACTATCGTACGGCCTTTCCGTTCCTCCATTCGGGTGCCCGAAACATCAAATGTACCGATAGTTACGACCTTAAAAACACGAGCGTTTTCTTGTTTACGAATATCTATGTCATTGTCGCATCATGAGTTCGATTACTGTCCGGCCAGCTTCGTATCCTATACCTGAGTTTGTTGCATGATCAGATATCTTATGGCCTACCCGCTCCTCCATTCAGGTGCCCGAAACTTCAAATGTACCGATAGTTACGTCCTTTAAAAGTCGATTCTTTTCTTGGGTATAAATCTCTATGTCATTGTCCCATCGTGAGTTCAATTACCGTCCGGTCAGCTTTGTATCCTTTATCTGAGTCTGTTGCATGTTCAGATATCTTATGGCCTTCCCGCTCCTCCATTCGGGTGCTCGAAACTTCAAATGTACCGATAATTACATCCTTTAAAACTGGAGTCTTTTCTTGTGTACGAATCTCTATGTCCTTGTGGCATCGCTAGTTCGATTACCATCTGGTCAGCATCGTATCCTTTACCTGAGTCTGTTGCATGATCAGATATCTTATGGCATTCCCGCTCCTCCATTCGGTTGCTAGAGACTTCAAATGAACCGATAGTTACGTCATTTAAAACTCGAGTCTTCTCTTGTGTAAGAATCTCAGTGTCATTTTCGCATGATGATTCCGATTACAATCCGGGCAGCTTCGTATACTTTATCTGAGTCTGTTGCATAATCAGATATCTTATGTACTTCCCTTTCCTCCGTTCGTTTGCCCGAAACATCAAATGTACCGATAGTTACGTTCTTTAAAACTCGAGTCTTTTCTTGTGTACGAATATCTATGTCATTGTCGCATCATGAGTTCGATTACTGTCCGGCCAGCTTCGTATCCTATTCCTGAGTCTGTTGCTTGATCAGATATCTTATGGCCTTCCCGCTCCTCCATTCGGGTGCTCGAAACATCAAATGTACCGATAATTACGTCCTTTAAAACTCGAGTCTTTTCTTGTGTACAAATCTCTATGTCCTTGTGGCATCGTGAGTTTGATTACCGTCCGGTCAGCTTCGTATCCTTTACTTGAGTCTGTTGCATAATCTAATATCTTATGTACTTCCCTTTCCTCCGTTCGTTTTCCCGAAACATCAAATGTACTGATAGTTACGTCCTTTAAAACTCGAGTCTTTTCTTGTGTACAAATCTCTATGTCATTATCGCATCGTGAGTCCGATTACCATCCGGTCTGCTTTGTATCCTTTATTTGAGTCTGTTGCATGATCAGATAACTTACGGCCTACCCGTTCCTCCATTCGGGTGCCTGAAACTTCAAATGTACGGATAGTTACGTCCTTTAAAACTCGAGTCTTTTCTTGTGTACGAATCTCTTTGTCATTGGCGCAACGTGAGTTCGATTACCGTCTGGTCAGCTTTGTATCCTTTATAAGAGTCTGTTGCATGATCAGATATCTTACAGCCATCCCATTCCTCCATTTGGGTGCCCAAAACTTCAAATGTACCGATAGTTACGAGCTTAAAAACTCGAGTTCGATTACCATCTCTATGCCATTGTCACATCGTGAGTTCGATTACCATCCGGTCCGCTTCATATCCTTTATTTTATTCTGTTGCGTGATCAGATATCTTATGGCCGTCCCGCTCCTCCATTCGGGTGCTCGAAACTTCTAATGTACCGATAATTACGTCCTTTAAATCTCGAGTATTTTTTTGTGTACGAATCTCTATGTCCTTGTGGCATCGTGAGTTCGATTACCGTCCGGTCAGCTTCGTATCATTTACCTGAGTCTGTTGCATGATCAGATATCTTATGGCCTTCCCGCTCCTCCATTCGGGTGCCCGAAACTTCAAATGAACCGATAGTTACGTCATTTAAAACTCGAGTGTTTTCTTGTGTAAGAATCTCAATGTCATTGTCGCATCATGATTCCGATTACAATCAAGGCAGCTTCGTATCCTTTATATGAGTGTGTTGCATAATCAGATATCTTATGTACTTCCCTTTCCACCGTTCGTTTGCCTGAAACATCAAATGTACCGATAGTTACGTTCTTTAAAACTCGAGTCTTTTCTTGTGTACGAATCTCTATGTCATTGTCGCATCGTGAGTCTGATTACCATCCGGTCCGCTTCGTATCCTTTATTTGAGTCTGTTGCATGATCAGATAACTTACGGCCTTCCCGTTCCTCCATTCGTGTGCCTGAAACTTCAAATGTGCGGATAGTTACCTCCTTTAAATCTCGAGTCTTTTCTTGTGTACAAATCTCTATATCATTTTCCCATCGTGAGTTCAATTACCGTCCGGTCAGCTTCGTATCCTTTATCTGAGTCTGTTGCATGATCAGATATCTTATGGCCTTCCCGCTCCTCCATTCGGGTGCTCGAAACTTCAAATGTACCGATAATTACGTCCTTTAAAACTCGAGTCTATTTTTGTGTACGAATCTCTATGTCCTTGTGGCATCGTGAGTTCGATTACCGTCCGGTCAGCTTCGTATCCTTTACCTGAGTCTGTTGCATGATCAGATATCTTATGGCCTTCCCGCTCCTCCATTCGGGTGCCCGAAACTTCAAATGCACCGATAGTTACGTCATTTAAAACTCGAGTGTTTTCTTGTGTAAGAATCTCAATGTCATTGTCGCATCATGATTCCGATTACAATCAGGGCAGCTTCGTATCCTTTATATGAGTGTGTTGCATAATCAGATATCTTATGTACTGTAACAGCCCGACCAGGAGGGGGCTGGACGTTACGACAGATTGGTAACAGACTTACACAACGGAAGCAACGGTAACAAATATTTATTTGTTTATACAATTTCTAATCCAAAAATGTAAATACACAACTAAAATAAATAGACTAGTAACTATGCAGGGACGAGACGCGGCGGTCGTCGAAGCAGCTGGCGAGTTGTTATCCTCTAATCAATCCGATCTCTACACGTGCCAATCTCTAGAAGCTCTAATCCACATAAATAAGCAAATACCTCGCGTTACCATCCATTCATCTGCAGTACCTGAACACATGCTTAAAAGAGTTTGGGGTTTTTGTATTATAAAGAGGGTGAGGTTACGTGTGTTTTGTTTAGATGGAGAATGGGGCATGTGTTCCCCTTTGAGGGGTGACACATGTCCCAAGTGGTGACTCACCAATGGGTCATCCGGTGGGTTCGATATCGGGTGTCGGTTCGACCTCGCAACGCGTACAATATTATTCTCCTTGTCAAAATAACTATGTAACTCACCGGTTTAGCTTCGTATTCGTTGTATATTATTATTTTATTGTTAATTTAGTTATTATAATACCTTTAAGACGCGAAAAATTTTAGGCCCTAGGTCCGGGGTGTTACATTCTCCCCCCGTTAATTGAATTCCGTCCTCGGAAATACTTTTGTGCTATCCATCAGACATATCCAGTATATCTCATACTTTTTATTCAATGTTCGGGTCTGTACCCCCATGCGTACATAATTCTTTCCTTAAACCACATCATAATTTATGTGGTTCCACACTAAGCCTCACACTACTTTTAGGTTTAAAACAAATGGTTGAAACATTTTACAGACATGGTTTATTTTTATTTTATTTTTTTTTTGGTTTGATTTTCAATTTTATTTTCGATGTGCCATTGGTGTTTATATATAGGGTGTACCGCAGCTAACCCACCACACCAATGATACCTCGTAAAACGTACTGAAAATTTCCCAAAAACTTGATAGAAAATTTAATGCATTTGCAAACGTATCTGGTCCAAATCCTATGTATTTTTTGAAAGTTACTAGTCCTCAAAATCTATATTCTGGTGTCGGTTAATTTTCCCAAAATAGAGGTCTTACATTCGACTATGTTCTTAGAGCTATATTATCCTCACTGGTTTTTATGCCTAATAATGTGGTTAATTCCATCTCCATTAACGACATAATCGTTGTATTCTTATGTTTCCAAAATTTTGAGGTACATGTGTAAGATATGACGACTAAGTGTCGAGAAACATGGGAAGTTAGACATCCAAATCACACTATGTTGCTCTTTATCCGTATCAAAGGGGCTGTAAATTTTCCTTTGGTATCCTAGATCTCATCTTCTTATAGGGTTGGATTGCTATCTATAAAGATCTTACTACTAAACTTAGACTAGGTTTTCTTGTATTTGTTAAATATTTCTTATAACAATCGTCACAAATGCCCTCGCTCCCCCCGTTAGAGCCTGACTATATCATTCTAACATGTTTCTTACGGATATCTAGTCACTGTGATAAAGGTTTCAAAGCTAATCCAAAGATTTCTGACACGAATCTAGTGAATACATAGGGCATTAAAGTGACAGAACATATTACTCTTAAGAATACCTCAAGCGACTTTTTAATCCTAGTTCCTCTGGCGAATGTTGTATAGTCATAGTGGTTGAAGATTCTTGAACTTAGGTTGTCGTCTTTCCGATCGATATTTTGAAATTCTTAAAACCTGTGATGCGGTTACTATTCCAATAGACTCTACTTATTTTAAATCTGCAGAAATCGAGATTAACCAAATCCGAATGAAGCGGTCTAGTAACTCATGGTTTTAGCTACTTATTTTCGGTCCAATCATGAAATTTTTAGCGTATATAGACACAATCATAAACTATTTGGTCAAGAAGACTAGACTTATCAAATCGACCCATTCGCTAAATTGACCAAAGTGTACCTTAGTATTTCGAGTTCCTTCAATTTGCAATGCCAGGGTTGGCGAGGTACCTGGTTCTCTTTGTTAACATGCAATTTTGTAATGAAAAGTTAGTAGAACATAATATTAGTTTCTAATAATCATATTACGCGTATATATTGATAATAACACAAGTACTACTATGATCTTCAAACACACTAATTTGCAACAAGTATGTTCAATTCAAAATCTTTCCTAGGGTCACTCAAGTACATTGCTTATTTGTTTACGCCAAGTTGCATCAAATGTATCAAGTTCAAAACCTTTCGTATGATCTCTCCAATATATCACATGATCGTATACGACCCTAACATAGTCCGTTTTCCTCATCTAAGTTCATAGTTATCTTGGTTACCATTCATAATTTCGGCGACTCTTCGGATTTCTTAGAACTTTTTCGTGCCTGTAAATTCACAATTACATGACGTCAAGTGTAATCGTCAATTTACCTCACGGAATTATTCTAGTAATCTCCGTCGTAGCCATTATTCATGTATCACACAAAGCTTGTATACTAGTCACACTAGTTCTAGGTCCCGGTAAGCATTCTAGTGTGTTCAGGTACTTCCGGTTCTAACTTATTCAGTTTCTTACTCTGGTCATTCTTATGTAATTTCATGGCGCTCTTAGCTAGGTAATCTTAGAGCCTTAAACGCTAAGTTCTCTAAGTTGTCCTGGTGTGGAATAGGATATCTGGAGATATCCTATTTCGCCACCACCGTTGCTCTGATACCAACTGTAACAGCCCGACCAGGAGGGGGCTGGACGTTACGACAGATTGGTAACAGACTTACACAACGGAAGCAACGGTAACAAATATTTATTTGTTTATACAATTTCTAATCCAAAAATGTAAATACACAACTAAAATAAATAGACTAGTAACTATGCAGGGACGAGACGCGGCGGTCGTCGAAGCAGCTGGCGAGTTGTTATCCTCTAATCAATCCGATCTCTACACTGCCCTCTAGAAGCTCTAATCCACATAAATAAGCAAATACCTCGCGTTACCATCCATTCGTCTGCAGTACCTGAACACATGCTTAAAAGAGTTTGGGGTTTTTGTATTATAAAGAGGGTGAGGTTACGTGTGTTTTGTTTAGATGGAGAATGGGGCATGTGTTCCCCTTTGAGGGGTGACACATGTCCCAAGTGGTGACTCACCAATGGGTCATCCGGTGGGTTCGATATCGGGTGTCGGTTCGACCTCGCAACGCGTACAATATTATTCTCCTTGTCAAAATAACTATGTAACTCACCGGTTTAGCTTCGTATTCGTTGTATATTATTATTTAATTGTTAATTTAGTTATTATAATACCTTTAAGACGCGAAAAATTTTAGGCCCTAGGTCCGGGGTGTTACATGTACTTCCCTTTCCACCGTTCGTTTGCCTGAAACATCAAATGTACCGATAGTTACGTTCTTTAAAACTCGAGTCTTTTCTTGTGTACGAATCTCTATGTCATTGTCGCATCGTGAGTCCGATTACCATCCGGTCCGCTTCGTATCCTTTATTTAAGTCTGTTGCATGATCAGATAACTTATGGCCTTCCCGTTCCTCCATGCGTGTGCCTGAAACTTCAAATGTACGGATAGTTACCTCCTTTAAAACTCGAGTCTTTTCTTGTGTACGAATCTCATTGTCATTGTCACATCGTGAGTTCGATTACCATCCGGTCAGCTTTGTATCCTTTATAAGAGTCTGTTGCATGATCAGATATCTTACAGCCTTCCCGTTCCTCCATTTGAGTGCCCGAAACTTCAAATGTACCGATAGTTACGAGCTTAAAAACTCGAGTCTTTTCTTATGTACGAATCTTTATGTCATTGTCGCATCGTGACTTCGATTACCATCCGGTCCGCTTCGTATCCTTTATTTGAGTCTATTGCATGATCAGATATCGTAAGGCCTTCCCGTTCCTCTATTCGGGTGCTCAAAACTGCAAATGTACCGATAGTTACGACCTTAAAAACATGAGCCTTTTCTTGTGTACGAATATCTATGTCATTGTCGCATCATGAGTTCGATTACTGTCCGGCCAGCTTCGTATCCTATACCTGAGTCTGTTTCATGATTAGATATCTTATGGCCTTCCCGCTCCTCCATTCGGGTGCTCGAAACATCAAATGTACCGATAATTACGTCCTTTAAAACTCGAGCCTATTCTTGTGTACAAATCTCTATGTCCTTGTGGCATCGTGAGTTTGATTACCGTCCGGTCAGCTTCGTATCCTTTACTTGAGTCTGTTGCATAATCTAATATCTTATGTACTTCCCTTTCCTCCATTCGTTTGCCCAAAACATCAAATGTACCGATAGTTACGTCCTTTAAAACTCGATTCTTTTCTTGTGTACAAATCTCTATGTCATTGTCACATCGTGAGTCCAATTACCATCCGGGCCGCTTCGTATCCTTTATTTGAGTCTGTTGCATGATCAAATAACTTACGGCCTTCCCGTTCCTCCATTCGGGTACCTGAAACTTCAAATGTACGAATAGTTACGTCCTTTAAAACTCGAGTCTTTTCTTGTGTACGAATCTCTTTGTCATTGTCACATCGTGAGTTCGATTACCATCCGGTCAGCTTTGTATCCTTTATAAGAGTCTGTTGCCTGATCCGATATCTTACAGCCTTCCCGTTCCTCCATTTGGGTGCCCGAAACTTCAAATATACCTATAGTGAAGAGCTTAAAAACTCGAGTATTTTCTTATGTACGAATCTCTATGTCATTGTCGCATCGTGATTTCGATTACTATCCGGTCCACTTCGTATCCTTTATTTGAGTCTATTGCATGATCAGATATCGTACGGCCTTCCCGTTCCTCCATTCAGGTGCCCGAAACTTCAATTGTACAGATAGTTACGACCTTAAAAACACGAGCCTTTTCTTGTGTACGAATATCTATGTCATTGATGCATCATGATTTCGATTACCATCCGGTCTGCTTCGTATCCATTACCTGAGTCTGTTGCATGATCAGATATCTTATGGTTTTACTGCTCCTCCATTCGGGTGCCCGAAACTTCAAATGCACCAATAGTTACGTCATTTAAAACTCGAGTCTTTTCTTGTGTACAAATCTCTATATCATTGTCCCATCGTGAGTTCAATTACCGTCCGGTCAGCTTCGTATCCTTTATCTGAGTCTGTTGCATGTCCAGATATCTTATGGCCTTCCCACTCCTCTATTCGGGTGCTCGAAACTTCAAATGTACCGATAATTACATCCTTTAAAACTGGAGTCTTTTCTTGTGTACGAATCTCTATGTCCTTGTGGCATCGCGAGTTCGATTACCGTCTGGTCAGCTTCCTATCCTTTACCTGAGTCTGTTGCATGATCAGATATCTTATGGCCTTCCCGCTCCTCCATTCGGGAGCCCGAAACTTCAAATGAACCGATAGTTACGACATTTAAAACTCGAGTCTTTTCTTATGTAAGAATCTCAATGTCATTGTCGCATCATGATTCCGATTACAATCCGGGCAGCTTCGTATCATTTTTCTGAGTCTGTTGCATAATCATATATCTTATGTACTTCCCTTTCCTCCGTTCGCTTGCCCGAAACATCAAATGTACCGATAGTTACGTCCTATAAAACTCGAGTCTTTTCTTGTGTAGGAATCTCTTTGTCATTATCGCATCATGAGTCCGATTTCCATTCGGTCCGCTTCGTATCCTTTATTTGAGTCTGTTGCATGATCAGAAGACTTACGGCCTTCCCGTTCCTCCATTCGGGTGCCTGAAACTTCAAATGTACGGATGGTTACGTCCTTTAAAACTCGAGTCTTTTCTTGTGTACGAATCTCTTTGTCATTGTCACATCGTGAGTTCCATTACTGTCCGGTCAGCTTTGTATCCTTTATAATTGTCTGTTGCATGAACGAATATCTTACAGCCTTCCCGTTCCTCCATTTTGGAGCCCAAAACTTCAAATATACCGATAGTTACGAGATTAAAAACTCGAGTATTTTCTTATGTACGAATCTCTATGTCATTGTCGCATCGTGAGTTCGATTACTATCCGGTCCGCTTTGTATCCTTTATTTGAGTCCATTGCATGATCAGATATCGTAAGGCCTTTCCGTTCCTCCATTCAGGTGCCCGAAACTTCAATTGTACCGATAGTTACGACCTAAAAAACACGAGCCTTTTCTTGTGTACGAATATCTATGTCATTGTCGCATCATGATTTTGATTACCGTCTGGTCAGCTTCGTATCCTTTACCTGAGTCTGTTGCATGATAAGATATCTTATGGCCTTCCCGCTCCTCCATTCGGGTGCCCGAAACTTCAAATGTACCGATAGTTACGTCCTTTAAAACTCGAGTCTTTTCTTGTGTACAAATCTCTATATCACTGTCCCATCGTGAGTTCAATTACCGTCAGGTCAGCTTTGTATTGTTTATCTGAGTCTGTTGCATGATCAGATATCTTATGGCCTTCCCGCTCCTCCATTCGGGTCCTCGAAACTTCAAATGTACCGATAATTAGGTCCTTTAAAACTCGAGTCTTTTCTTGTGTACGAATCTCTATGTCCTTGTGGCATCGTGAGTTCGATTACCGTCCGGTCAGCTTCGTATCCTTTACCTGAGTCTGTTGCATGATCAGATATCTTATGGCATTCCCGCTCCTCCATTCGGTTGCTCGAAACTTCAAATGAACCGATAGTTACGTCATTTAAAACTCGAGTCTTTTCTTCTGTAAGAATCTTAGTGTCATTTTCGCATGATGATTCCGATTACAATCCGGGCAGCTTCGTATACTTTATCTGAGTCTGTTGCATAATCAGATATCTTATGTACTTCCCTTTCCTCCGTTCGTTTGCCCGAAACATCAAATGTACCGATAGTTACGTTCTTTAAAACTCGAGTCTTTTCTTGTGTACGAATCTCTATGTCATTGTCGCATCGTGAGTCCGATTACCATCCGGTCCGCTTCGTATCCTTTATTTGAGTCTGTTGCATGATCAGATAACTTACGGCCTTCCCGTTCCTCCATTCGGGTGCCTGAAATTTCAAATGTACGGATAGTTACGTCCTTTAAAACTCGAGTCTTTTCTTGTGTACGAATCTCTTTGTCATTGTCACATCGTGAGTTCGATTAACATCCGGTCAGCTTTGTATCCTTTATAAGAGTCTGTTGCATGATCCGATATCTTACAGCCTTCCCGTTCCTCCATTTGGGTGCCCGAAACTTCAAATATACCTATAGTTAAGAGCTTAAAAACTCGAGTCTTTTCTTATGTACGAATCTATATGTCATTGTCGCATCGTGAGTTTGATTACCATCCGGTCCGCTTCGTATCCTTTATTGAGTCTATTGCATGATCTAATATCGTACGGCCTTCCCGTTCCTCCATTCGGGTGCCTGAAACGTCAAATGTACCGACAGTTTCGACCTTAAAACACGAGCGTTTTCTTGTGTACGAATATCTATGTCATTGTCGCATCATGAGTTCGATTACTGTCCGGCCAGCTTCGTATCCTATTCCTGAGTCTGTTGCTTGATCAGATATCTTATGGCCTTCCCGCTCCTCCATTCGGGTGCTCGAAACATCAAATGTACCGATAATTACGTCCTTTAAAACTCGAGTCTTTTCTTGTGTACAAATCTCTATGTCCTTGTGGCATCGTGAGTTTGATTACCGCCCGGTCAGCTTCGTATCCTTTACTTGAGTCTGTTGCATAATCTAATATCTTATGTACTTCCCTTTCCTCCGTTCGTTTGCCCGAAACATCAAATGTACTGATAGTTACGTCCTTTAAAACTCGAGTCTTTTCTTGTGTACAAATCTCTATGTCATTGTCGCATCGTGAGTCCAATTACCATCCGGTCTGCTTCATGTCCTTTATTTGAGTCTGTTGCATGATCAGATAACTTACGGCCTTCCCGTTACTCCATTCGGGTGCCTAAAACTTCAAATGTACGAATAGTTACGTCCTTTAAAACTCGAGTCTTTTCTTGTGTACGAATCTCTTTGTCAATGTCACATCGTGAGTTCGATTACCATCCGGTCAGCTTTGTATCCTTTATAAGAGTCTATTGCATGATCAGATATCTTACAGCCTTCCCGTTCCTCCATTTGGGTGCCCGAAACTTTAAATGTACCTATAGTTAAGAGCTTAAAAACTCGAGTCTTTTCTTATGTACGAATCTCTATGTCATTGTCGCATCGTGAGTTCGATTACCATCCGGTCCGCTTAGTATCCTTTATTGAGTCTATGGCATGATCAACTATCGTACGGCCTTTCCGTTCCTCCATTCGGGTGCCCGAAACATCAAATGTACCGATAGTTACGACCTTAAAAACACGAGCGTTTTCTTGTTTACGAATATCTATGTCATTGTCGCATCATGAGTTCGATTACTGTCCGGCCAGCTTCGTATCCTATACCTGAGTTTGTTGCATGATCAGATATCTTATGGCCTACCCGCTCCTCCATTCAGGTGCCCGAAACTTCAAATGTACCGATAGTTACGTCCTTTAAAAGTCGATTCTTTTCTTGGGTATAAATCTCTATGTCATTGTCCCATCGTGAGTTCAATTACCGTCCGGTCAGCTTTGTATCCTTTATCTGAGTCTGTTGCATGTTCAGATATCTTATGGCCTTCCCGCTCCTCCATTCGGGTGCTCGAAACTTCAAATGTACCGATAATTACATCCTTTAAAACTGGAGTCTTTTCTTGTGTACGAATCTCTATGTCCTTGTGGCATCGCTAGTTCGATTACCATCTGGTCAGCATCGTATCCTTTACCTGAGTCTGTTGCATGATCAGATATCTTATGGCATTCCCGCTCCTCCATTCGGTTGCTAGAGACTTCAAATGAACCGATAGTTACGTCATTTAAAACTCGAGTCTTCTCTTGTGTAAGAATCTCAGTGTCATTTTCGCATGATGATTCCGATTACAATCCGGGCAGCTTCGTATACTTTATCTGAGTCTGTTGCATAATCAGATATCTTATGTACTTCCCTTTCCTCCGTTCGTTTGCCCGAAACATCAAATGTACCGATAGTTACGTTCTTTAAAACTCGAGTCTTTTCTTGTGTACGAATATCTATGTCATTGTCGCATCATGAGTTCGATTACTGTCCGGCCAGCTTCGTATCCTATTCCTGAGTCTGTTGCTTGATCAGATATCTTATGGCCTTCCCGCTCCTCCATTCGGGTGCTCGAAACATCAAATGTACCGATAATTACGTCCTTTAAAACTCGAGTCTTTTCTTGTGTACAAATCTCTATGTCCTTGTGGCATCGTGAGTTTGATTACCGTCCGGTCAGCTTCGTATCCTTTACTTGAGTCTGTTGCATAATCTAATATCTTATGTACTTCCCTTTCCTCCGTTTGTTTTCCCGAAACATCAAATGTACTGATAGTTACGTCCTTTAAAACTCGAGTCTTTTCTTGTGTACAAATCTCTATGTCATTATCGCATCGTGAGTCCGATTACCATCCGGTCTGCTTTGTATCCTTTATTTGAGTCTGTTGCATGATCAGATAACTTACGGCCTACCCGTTCCTCCATTCGGGTGCCTGAAACTTCAAATGTACGGATAGTTACGTCCTTTAAAACTCGAGTCTTTTCTTGTGTACGAATCTCTTTGTCATTGGCGCAACGTGAGTTCGATTACCGTCTGGTCAGCTTTGTATCCTTTATAAGAGTCTGTTGCATGATCAGATATCTTACAGCCTTCCCATTCCTCCATTTGGGTGCCCAAAACTTCAAATGTACCGATAGTTACGAGCTTAAAAACTCGAGTTCGATTACCATCTCTATGCCATTGTCACATCGTGAGTTCGATTACCATCCGGTCCGCTTCATATCCTTTATTTTATTCTGTTGCGTGATCAGATATCTTATGGCCGTCCCGCTCCTCCTATCGGGTGCTCGAAACTTCTAATGTACCGATAATTACGTCCTTTAAATCTCGAGTATTTTTTTGTGTACGAATCTCTATGTCCTTGTGGCATCGTGAGTTCGATTACCGTCCGGTCAGCTTCGTATCATTTACCTGAGTCTGTTGCATGATCAGATATCATATGGCCTTCCCGCTCCTCCATTCGGGTGCCCGAAACTTCAAATGAACCGATAGTTACGTCATTTAAAACTCGAGTGTTTTCTTGTGTAAGAATCTCAATGTCATTGTCGCATCATGATTCCGATTACAATCAGGGCAGCTTCGTATCCTTTATATGAGTGTGTTGCATAATCAGATATCTTATGTACTTCCCTTTCCACCGTTCGTTTGCCTGAAACATCAAATGTACCGATAGTTACGTTCTTTAAAACTCGAGTCTTTTCTTGTGTACGAATCTCTATGTCATTGTCGCATCGTGAGTCTGATTACCATCCGGTCCGCTTCGTATCCTTTATTTGAGTCTGTTGCATGATCAGATAACTTACGGCCTTCCCGTTCCTCCATTCGTGTGCCTGAAACTTCAAATGTGCGGATAGTTACCTCCTTTAAATCTCGAGTCTTTTCTTGTGTACAAATCTCTATATCATTGTCCCATCGTGAGTTCAATTACCGTCCGGTCAGCTTCGTATCCTTTATCTGAGTCTGTTGCATGATCAGATATCTTATGGCCTTCCCGCTCCTCCATTCGGGTGCTCGAAACTTCAAATGTACCGATAATTACGTCCTTTAAAACTCGAGTCTATTTTTGTGTACGAATCTCTATGTCCTTGTGGCATCGTGAGTTCGATTACCGTCCGGTCAGCTTCGTATCCTTTACCTGAGTCTGTTGCATGATCAGATATCTTATGGCCTTCCCGCTCCTCCATTCGGGTGCCCGAAACTTCAAATGCACCGATAGTTACGTCATTTAAAACTCGAGTGTTTTCTTGTGTAAGAATCTCAATGTCATTGTCGCATCATGATTCCGATTACAATCAGGGCAGCTTCGTATCCTTTATATGAGTGTGTTGCATAATCAGATATCTTATGTACTGTAACAGCCCGACCAGGAGGGGGCTGGACGTTACGACAGATTGGTAACAGACTTACACAACGGAAGCAACGGTAACAAATATTTATTTGTTTATACAATTTCTAATCCAAAAATGTAAATACACAACTAAAATAAATAGACTAGTAACTATGCAGGGACGAGACGCGGCGGTCGTCGAAGCAGCTGGCGAGTTGTTATCCTCTAATCAATCCGATCTCTACACGTGCCAATCTCTAGAAGCTCTAATCCACATAAATAAGCAAATACCTCGCGTTACCATCCATTCATCTGCAGTACCTGAACACATGCTTAAAAGAGTTTGGGGTTTTTGTATTATAAAGAGGGTGAGGTTACGTGTGTTTTGTTTAGATGGAGAATGGGGCATGTGTTCCCCTTTGAGGGGTGACACATGTCCCAAGTGGTGACTCACCAATGGGTCATCCGGTGGGTTCGATATCGGGTGTCGGTTCGACCTCGCAACGCGTACAATATTATTCTCCTTGTCAAAATAACTATGTAACTCACCGGTTTAGCTTCGTATTCGTTGTATATTATTATTTTATTGTTAATTTAGTTATTATAATACCTTTAAGACGCGAAAAATTTTAGGCCCTAGGTCCGGGGTGTTACATTCTCCCCCCGTTAATTGAATTCCGTCCTCGGAAATACTTTTGTGCTATCCATCAGACATATCCAGTATATCTCATACTTTTTATTCAATGTTCGGGTCTGTACCCCCATGCGTACATAATTCTTTCCTTAAACCACATCATAATTTATGTGGTTCCACACTAAGCCTCACACTACTTTTAGGTTTAAAACAAATGGTTGAAACATTTTACAGACATGGTTTATTTTTATTTTATTTTTTTTTTGGTTTGATTTTCAATTTTATTTTCGATGTGCCATTGGTGTTTATATATAGGGTGTACCGCAGCTAACCCACCACACCAATGATACCTCGTAAAACGTACTGAAAATTTCCCAAAAACTTGATAGAAAATTTAATGCATTTGCAAACGTATCTGGTCCAAATCCTATGTATTTTTTGAAAGTTACTAGTCCTCAAAATCTATATTCTGGTGTCGGTTAATTTTCCCAAAATAGAGGTCTTACATTCGACTATGTTCTTAGAGCTATATTATCCTCACTGGTTTTTATGCCTAATAATGTGGTTAATTCCATCTCCATTAACGACATAATCGTTGTATTCTTATGTTTCCAAAATTTTGAGGTACATGTGTAAGATATGACGACTAAGTGTCGAGAAACATGGGAAGTTAGACATCCAAATCACACTATGTTGCTCTTTATCCGTATCAAAGGGGCTGTAAATTTTCCTTTGGTATCCTAGATCTCATCTTCTTATAGGGTTGGATTGCTATCTATAAAGATCTTACTACTAAACTTAGACTAGGTTTTCTTGTATTTGTTAAATATTTCTTATAACAATCGTCACAAATGCCCTCGCTCCCCCCGTTAGAGCCTGACTATATCATTCTAACATGTTTCTTACGGATATCTAGTCACTGTGATAAAGGTTTCAAAGCTAATCCAAAGATTTCTGACACGAATCTAGTGAATACATAGGGCATTAAAGTGATGGAACATATTACTCTTAAGAATACCTCAAGCGACTTTTTAATCCTAGTTCCTCTGGCGAATGTTGTATAGTCATAGTGGTTGAAGATTCTTGAACTTAGGTTGTCGTCTTTCCGATCGATATTTTGAAATTCTTAAAACCTGTGATGCGGTTACTATTCCAATAGACTCTACTTATTTTAAATCTGCAGAAATCGAGATTAACCAAATCCGAATGAAGCGGTCTAGTAACTCATGGTTTTAGCTACTTATTTTCGGTCCAATCATGAAATTTTTAGCGTATATAGACACAATCATAAACTATTTGGTCAAGAAGACTAGACTTATCAAATCGACCCATTCGCTAAATTGACCAAAGTGTACCTTAGTATTTCGAGTTCCTTCAATTTGCAATGCCAGGGTTGGCGAGGTACCTGGTTCTCTTTGTTAACATGCAATTTTGTAATGAAAATTTAGTAGAACATAATATTAGTTTCTAATAATCATATTACGCGTATATATTGATAATAACACAAGTACTACTATGATCTTCAAACACACTAATTTGCAACAAGTATGTTCAATTCAAAATCTTTCCTAGGGTCACTCAAGTACATTGCTTATTTGTTTACGCCAAGTTGCATCAAATGTATCAAGTTCAAAACCTTTCGTATGATCTCTCCAATATATCACATGATCGTATACGACCCTAACATAGTCCGTTTTCCTCATCTAAGTTCATAGTTATCTTGGTTACCATTCATAATTTCGGCGACTCTTCGGATTTCTTAGAACTTTTTCGTGCCTGTAAATTCACAATTACATGACGTCAAGTGTAATCGTCAATTTACCTCACGGAATTATTCTAGTAATCTCCGTCGTAGCCATTATTCATGTATCACACAAAGCTTGTATACTAGTCACACTAGTTCTAGGTCCCGGTAAGCATTCTAGTGTGTTCAGGTACTTCCGGTTCTAACTTATTCAGTTTCTTACTCTGGTCATTCTTATGTAATTTCATGGCGCTCTTAGCTAGGTAATCTTAGAGCCTTAAACGCTAAGTTCTCTAAGTTGTCCTGGTGTGGAATAGGATATCTGGAGATATCCTATTTCGCCACCACCGTTGCTCTGATACCAACTGTAACAGCCCGACCAGGAGGGGGCTGGACGTTACGACAGATTGGTAACAGACTTACACAACGGAAGCAACGGTAACAAATATTTATTTGTTTATACAATTTCTAATCCAAAAATGTAAATACACAACTAAAATAAATAGACTAGTAACTATGCAGGGACGAGACGCGGCGGTCGTCGAAGCAGCTGGCGAGTTGTTATCCTCTAATCAATCCGATCTCTACACTGCCCTCTAGAAGCTCTAATCCACATAAATAAGCAAATACCTCGCGTTACCATCCATTCGTCTGCAGTACCTGAACACATGCTTAAAAGAGTTTGGGGTTTTTGTATTATAAAGAGGGTGAGGTTACGTGTGTTTTGTTTAGATGGAGAATGGGGCATGTGTTCCCCTTTGAGGGGTGACACATGTCCCAAGTGGTGACTCACCAATGGGTCATCCGGTGGGTTCGATATCGGGTGTCGGTTCGACCTCGCAACGCGTACAATATTATTCTCCTTGTCAAAATAACTATGTAACTCACCGGTTTAGCTTCGTATTCGTTGTATATTATTATTATTTAATTGTTAATTTAGTTATTATAATACCTTTAAGACGCGAAAAATTTTAGGCCCTAGGTCCGGTGTGTTACATGTACTTCCCTTTCCACCGTTCGTTTGCCTGAAACATCAAATGTACCGATAGTTACGTTCTTTAAAACTCGAGTCTTTTCTTGTGTACGAATCTCTATGTCATTGTCGCATCGTGAGTCCGATTACGATCCGGTCCGCTTCGTATCCTTTATTTAAGTCTGTTGCATGATCAGATAACTTACAGCCTTCCCGTTCCTCCATGCGTGTGCCTGAAACTTCAAATGTACGGATAGTTACCTCCTTTAAAACTCGAGTCTTTTCTTGTGTACGAATCTCATTGTCATTGTCACATCGTGAGTTCGATTACCATCCGGTCAGCTTTGTATCCTTTATAAGAGTCTGTTGCATGATCAGATATCTTACAGCCTTCCCGTTCCTCCATTTGAGTGCCCGAAACTTCAAATGTACCGATAGTTACGAGCTTAAAAACTCGAGTCTTTTCTTATGTACGAATCTTTATGTCATTGTCGCATCGTGACTTCGATTACCATCCGGTCCACTTCGTATCCTTTATTTGAGTCTATTGCATGATCAGATATCGTAAGGCCTTCCCGTTCCTCTATTCGGGTGCTCAAAACTGCAAATGTACCGATAGTTACGACCTTAAAAACATGAGCCTTTTCTTGTGTACGAATATCTATGTCATTGTCGCATCATGAGTTCGATTACTGTCCGGCCAGCTTCGTATCCTATACCTGAGTCTGTTTCATGATCAGATATCTTATGGCCTTCCCGCTCCTCCATTCGAGTGCTCGAAACATCAAATGTACCGATAATTACGTCCTTTAAAACTCGAGCCTATTCTTGTGTACAAATCTCTATGTCCTTGTGGCATCGTGAGTTTGATTACCGTCCGGTCAGCTTCGTATCCTTTACTTGAGTCTGTTGCATAATCTAATATCTTATGTACTTCCCTTTCCTCCATTCGTTTGCCCAAAACATCAAATGTACCGATAGTTACGTCCTTTAAAACTCGATTCTTTTCTTGTGTACAAATCTCTATGTCATTGTCACATCGTGAGTCCAATTACCATCCGGGCCGCTTCGTATCCTTTATTTGAGTCTGTTGCATGATCAAATAACTTACGGCCTTCCCGTTCCTCCATTCGGGTACCTGAAACTTCAAATGTACGAATAGTTACGTCCTTTAAAACTCGAGTCTTTTCTTGTGTACGAATCTCTTTGTCATTGTCACATCGTGAGTTCGATTACCATCCGGTCAGCTTTGTATCCTTTATAAGAGTCTGTTGCCTGATCCGATATCTTACAGCCTTCCCGTTCCTCCATTTGGGTGCCCGAAACTTCAAATATACCTATAGTGAAGAGCTTAAAAACTCGAGTATTTTCTTATGTACGAATCTCTATGTCATTGTCGCATCGTGATTTCGATTACTATCCGGTCCACTTCGTATCCTTTATTTGAGTCTATTGCATGATCAGATATCGTACGGCCTTCCCGTTCCTCCATTCAGGTGCCCGAAACTTCAATTGTACAGATAGTTACGACCTTAAAAACACGAGCCTTTTCTTGTGTACGAATATCTATGTCATTGTTGCATCATGATTTCGATTACCATCCGGTCTGCTTCGTATCCATTACCTGAGTCTGTTGCATGATCAGATATCTTATGGCTTTACTGCTCCTCCATTCGGGTGCCCGAAACTTCAAATGTACCAATAGTTACGTCATTTAAAACTCGAGTCTTTTCTTGTGTACAAATCTCTATATCATTGTCCCATCGTGAGTTCAATTACCGTCCGGTCAGCTTCGTATCCTTTATCTGAGTCTGTTGCATGTCCAGATATCTTATGGCCTTCCCACTCCTCTATTCGGGTGCTCGAAACTTCAAATGTACCGATAATTACATCCTTTAAAACTGGAGTCTTTTCTTGTGTACGAATCTCTATGTCCTTGTGGCATCGCGAGTTCGATTACCGTCTGGTCAGCTTCCTATCCTTTACCTGAGTCTGTTGCATGATCAGATATCTTATGGCCTTCCCGCTCCTCCATTCGGGAGCCCGAAACTTCAAATGAACCGATAGTTACGACATTTAAAACTCGAGTCTTTTCTTATGTAAGAATCTCAATGTCATTGTCGCATCATGATTCCGATTACAATCCGGGCAGCTTCGTATCATTTATCTGAGTCTGTTGCATAATCATATATCTTATGTACTTCCCTTTCCTCCGTTCGCTTGCCCGAAACATCAAATGTACCGATAGTTACGTCCTATAAAACTCGAGTCTTTTCTTGTGTAGGAATCTCTTTGTCATTATCGCATCATGAGTCCGATTTCCATTCGGTCCGCTTCGTATCCTTTATTTGAGTCTGTTGCATGATCAGAAGACTTACGGCCTTCCCGTTCCTCCATTCGGGTGCCTGAAACTTCAAATGTACGGATGGTTACGTCCTTTAAAACTCGAGTCTTTTCTTGTGTACGAATCTCTTTGTCATTGTCACATCGTGAGTTCCATTACTGTCCGGTCAGCTTTGTATCCTTTATAATTGTCTGTTGCATGAACGAATATCTTACAGCCTTCCCGTTCCTCCATTTTGGAGCCCAAAACTTCAAATATACCGATAGTTACGAGATTAAAAACTCGAGTATTTTCTTATGTACGAATCTCTATGTCATTGTCGCATCGTGAGTTCGATTACTATCCGGTCCGCTTTGTATCCTTTATTTGAGTCCATTGCATGATCAGATATCGTAAGGCCTTCCCGTTCCTCCATTCAGGTGCCCGAAACTTCAATTGTACCGATAGTTACGACCTAAAAAACACGAGCCTTTTCTTGTGTACGAATATCTATGTCATTGTCGCATCATGAGTTCGATTACCGTCCGGTCTGCTTCGTATCCATTACTTGAGTCTGTTGCATGATCAGATATCTTATGGCCTTCCCGCTCCTCCATTCGGGTGCCCGAAACTTCAAATGTACCAATAGTTACGTCATTTAAAACTCGAGTCTTTTCTTGTGTACAAATCTCTATATCATTGTCCCATCGTGAGTTCAATTACCGTCCGGTCAGCTTCGTATCCTTTATCTGAGTCTGTTGCATGATTAGATATCTTATGGCCTTCCCGCTCCTCCATTCGGGTGCTCGAAACTTCAAATGTACCGATAATTACGTCCTTTAAAACTCGAGTCTTTTTCTGTGTACGAATCTCTATGTCCTTGTGGCATCATGAGTTCCATTACCGTCAGGTCAGGTTCGTATCCTTTACCTGAGTCTGTTGCATGATCAGATATCTTATGGCCTTCCCGCTCTTCCATTCGGGTGCCCGAAACTTCAAATGAACCGATAGTTACGTCATTTAAAACTCGAGTGTTTTCTTGTGTAAGAATCTCAATGTCATTGTCGCATCATGATTCCGATTACAATCAGGGCAGCTTTGTATCCTTTATATGAGTGTGTTGCATAATCAGATAATCAGGGCAGCTTTGTATCCTTTATATGAGTGTGTTGCATAATCAGATATCTTATGTACTTCCCTTTCCACCGTTCGTTTGCCTGAAACATCAAATGTACCGATAGTTACGTTCTTTAAAACTCTAGTCTTTTCTTGTGCACGAATCTCTATGTCATTGTCGCATCGTGAGTCCGATTACCATCCGGTGTGCTTCGTATCCTTTATTAGAGTCTGTTGCATGATCAGATAACTTACGGCCTTCCCGTTCCTCCATTCGTGTGCCTAAAACTTCAAATGTACGGATAGTTACCTCCTTTAAAACTCGAGTCTTTTCTTGTGTACGAATCTCATTGTCATTATCACAAAGTGAGTTCGATTACCGTCCGGTCAGCTTTGTATCCTTTATAAGAGTCTGTTGCATGATCAGATATCTTATAGCCTTCCCGTTCCTCCATTTGAGTGCCCGAAACATCAAATGTACCGATAGTTACGTCCTTTAAAACTCGAGTCTTTTCTTATGTACGAATCTTTATGTCATTGTCGCATCGTGACTTCGATTACCATCCGGTCCGCTTCGTATCCTTTATTTGAGTCTATTGCATGATCAGATATCGTAAGGCCTTCCCATTCCTCTATTCGGGTGCCCGAAACTTCAAATGTACCGATAGTTACGCCCTTAAAAACACGAGCCTTTTCTTGTGTACGAATATCTATGTCATTGTCGCATTATGAGTTCGATTACCATCCGGTCAGCTTCGTTTCCATTACCTGAATCTGTTGCATGATCAGATATCTTATGGCCTTCCCGCTCTATTGATGCATAATGTGCGACTAATGCTTTGGATTGCAACATAAACATGTTTTGATAAAAAACGTAAGGGCGAAGGTGGGTTTACACTGGGTAAAATGTAGGAATTGAAGGACGAAGGTAAAGATTGTAGGGCGAATGTAGACTAGAAAGAAGACTTGTTCCAGATTCGAGCTATAAAGAAAGGCAAATGTGGAAAAGTTCCACATTCGACCACACGCTTGGGGCGAACCTGCAGTAGTATATAAGGAAAAACTCTATTTTATGATATAACTTTGATCATTTGAGTAGTGTGTGTCAGGTTAGAGCTCTCTAGAGTTTGTGTTTATTCAAAGTCAGTCTGTTTTGCTTGTAAACCTAAATGTTATCATATTTCTACAAGTAATTAATGAGAATGGTGATTGAAAAGCTTAATCTGTGTGTTTGATTCATAAAACTATCACTTTGTATTTGTTCTAGGGTTTCCGCACCTGGAATAGTGATTTGTATGATTATTTCTTACTGTTTTACATAAAACGATCCTTTACAAAGTATCAATGCTCCTATAGCAGAAGAAGAGGTGTTTCAAGAAGCTTCAACTACACTTGATACTTCAGAATCGGAAGATGATGGAGACTTTGATGAAGTTATTCTTGATCATGCAACAAAGGCACCACCAGTGAACCCAATCCAGATGTTGCTTCATCGTCCAACACGGGTAATGATCTGGATGCAGTGGAAAATTTGACAACTCAGACGGGAGTGATTGTACCTGAACATCCGGAATCTCGGATTCATCGTATTCACCCACTCGAGCAAGTTATTGTTGACCCTGGAAGCAGTGTTATGACTAGAGGACAACTACGCAGTGTCAATTCACCAGAAAATATTGGCGCTTTAGCTTTATATGCAAAAATACAAAAATCTGGTTGTCAGAATGATTGGTCGTTTGCATGTTATGTTTCACAGGTTGAGCCGCGAACATACAAAAAAGCTCTTTTGGATGATGCTTGGGTCGAGGCGATGCAAGAAGAGTTGTTGCAGTTTCAGAAGTTGGGCATCTGGACACTTACGGATTTACCTCCTGGTAGGAAGAAGATTGGTACCAAATGGGTATTCAAATGCAAGAAAGATGACAGAGGCGTGATCGTGAGAAACATAGCAAGCTTGGTTGTTCAAGGATTTCATCAAGTTGAAGGAATTGACTACAACGAGATATATGCACCTGTGGCATGTATAGAAGCTATCCGCATGTTTCTAGCATTTGCCTCATATAAGAAGTTTAAGGTGTATCAAATGGATGTCAAAAGAGTGTTTCTCTATGGTGTGGTCAAGGAAGAGGTCTACGTCGGTCAACCTCCAGGCTTTGAAGATCCTATCCACCGGGATAAGGTTTATGTTCTCAACAAAGCGTTGTACGGGTTGCACCAGGCTCCACGCCAATGGTATGAGGAGCTAAGCACGTACCTGCTATCCAAAGGATTCAAACGAGGCTTGGTCGATTGCACACTGTTTACGAAGAAAACAGGGGATGACTTGCTTCTCGTCCAGATTTATGTAGATGATATAATTTTTGGCTCTACTAACGAACTTCTTTGCAGAGAATTTGAACGTGTAATGCAGGAAAAGTTCGAGATGAGTGCGATGGGATAAATGCAGTTTTTCCTCGGCTTGCAGGTGGATCAAAGACCAACGGGGATCTTTATTCATCAAACCAAATACGTATCTGAAGTCTTGAGCCGGTTCCAGATGGAAGATTCAAAGCCGATGGACACCCCAATACAACCTAATCACGGGATTGGTGTTGATGCTAAGGGGAGCTGACATACCCCATTTACAACCTAATCACGTCGGATCTCTGATGTATCTCACTGCATCAAGGCCAGACATAAAATTTGCTACATGCCTCTGCGCACGTTTCCAATCGAAGCCGAAACAAAGTCATCTGACGGCGGTCATGCGTATCCTTAGATATATGAAGGGTTGTCCGTCGAAAGGACTATGGTACCCTAATGACGATAATTTTTACTTTATCGCATTTAGTGATGCAGATTGGGGCGGCTGTGACAAGGACACCAAATCCACAACGGCTGGATGTCAGTTTTTAGGGAGCAGGCTCGTGACCTGGCAGTGTATGAAGCAGACATCGGTCGCACTATCTACTAGCGAAGCTGAGTATGTAGCAGCCTCGAGTTGTTGCTCACAGGTTCTCTGGATTCAGCAGCAGATGGTCGATTACGGTTTGCAATTTCTGAAAACCCCTATTCATTGTAATAATGAAGCCGCAATTGCATTAACTAAAGACTTGGTCAATCACTCGAAAGCTAAGCATATCCGGATTAAGTATCACTTTATCCGTGATTGCTATGCAAAAGAGTTGATCGATATGGTCAAAATCCACACTGATTATCAGAGAGCGGATCTTTTCACAAAAGCTTTTGATAAATCTAGATTCGATTATCTTTTAAAAGTAAATGGTATAAGAGAAAAACAAGACTGATCATCACCTCGGTTTATCGCTTTTAGTTTTAAAATTTTTTTAGTTTTTACAGTTTTTCAGAAAATTCAAAAACCCAAAAATATGTTTTACATTTTAGGGGGAGTCTTTATTTAGAAAAACCAAAAACATTGAAAAACTCAAAAAGCCATAAAAAATAGAAAAACCAAAATGATTTCCAGGATAAAAGGAGGAAATGATAGTACATCAGTGGGGATCTGACACATGCTAAAGATATGTAATGTAATATGAGGCGTGTGTTGATTTCGTGTGATGTGCTGATAGGCTTCGTAGACTTATTATTGCGTGCTTTAGTGATACAAACATAACGAACTACTCGTTAGTGGCTGAACACCTCATGGGCATATGGTCTTAGTACCATAATTTCGTTTGATAGAGTTGCCAAAATCTGAGGTTTCGGGTCGTTATGTTATTGTTATCCGGGATATTCTGATTGAACTTTTGTCGTATTAATTTACGGACCTAGATTCAATCAGAATATTTGCTAAAACAGCGTTAATGCCAAAACCTAAAAGTTACCGAATTGAGGAACTTCATGTTTATTATTGATCAAAGATCATTAATTGCATCGTATCAATTCACTGATGAACATTTGTGATTGATATCAGCCTCAATCTGGTATATATGCACATGTTACTTTGCTGCATTCATTTGCTGACATGTACACCTCTGTGCTGTATATCTTGTAATTAAACGGATAACATTGGCATAATCACGCGTTACGAGGAAGCTTTGTGCAATTTCTTGATACGGGAGTATGTCGTGTGTGTGGGAACCATAAACGTGTTAGTATAATACACCAAATATCGTATCATTTTAACGCACTGCATAACAGTCTGCATGTGAGTTTATGTGGACAACAATATCACCAGTTGCCGGATCACTCATTGTTTCTAATGATAATATAAAACAGATCAACGATGTGATCAGATTTCTCAATAACTGATATGATCCTCTTACCGGAAATCACAAAACATTTACTGTTTGTGTTTACTTTTCTGCATTTTACATTTGTTTTACAAAAAGATACAAAAACTCAAAAAGATTTTAGGTGTGTTTTAATGTAAATTTCATAAAAACCAAAACTTTTTTACATTTCTGAGTTATTTTAGATAACTGATGGTGTTTGATGGTCATTTTCTGAGATTTGATGAACCAATCTGAGTTTTGTATCATTTAAAAATGAAATAATGCATGTTTGAGCCTTAAAATGTTGAAAAATGTTTGAACGGGATTCGATTTTGTGATTTGGTAAATTTTTAAAATTTTCCATTTTACTTTCGCCCCTTCGCTGGGTCGAAAGTGGAAAATTTGCTTCATTCGAACCAATCATAATGGACGAAGGTAAGTTTTCTACTTACACATTTTACATTCAAACCCCATTTTCACATTCGAGCTTTTAGTTAGGGTCGAATGTGGAAAAGTTTTTACATTCGTCCTACATGAACGGTCGAAGGTGGCTTTACTATATATATCAGGTCTTCATTGGAACCCTCATTCTAGAATTTTTCAAAAAAATTTCAAATACCAAAACCTTGTTGCTCTTGTTCTTTTTACATCTGATTATTGTTCCTAGTGACTTACTGATCATTTTCATTCCAAAAATACAGGTAATGGACATTTTTTAGGCTGTTTTTGTTCAATTTTCTTATTAGGTTTTAGTTCTTATTGATTTTATGGGGAGAATGATAGATAATCTAGGGTTAATTCATTGTAATTGGATGTTAATTGATTGTTTGAACACGATGAACCCTAGAATACTTAGAAAATCAATAATAACTAAATCATTGTTGCAATTAATTGATGAAAAGGTTAATCGGACATATTAGAAGGTGTTTGAATCAAAATCAGTGTTTAAACAATTTTAGATTACAAATTTGAATTTTTGAAGTATAAACTGGTACATTCGACCAGATCTAAAGGGGCGAATTCGGAAGATTAGGTCGAAAGTAACATTTTAACGGATGAAAGTGGGATTTCAAGGACGAAAGTGGATTTTGTATTAAAACTTTTCACATTCGAACCTTAAATGCCACATTCGAACCTAATAGATTTCACATTCAAACTCACGCAGGGGCGAATGTGGAATTTATGAAAACCAAAAATTCAGATTTTGTTGATTTTGATTGTGTTTAACTCATTTTCTTTGTTTTATGAATACAGATATTCAAATGGCTGAACAACAAGCTGAGAACGTTGAGATACCTGAACAAGAAGCTCCAGTTCAGAATGTGATAGAAGCATGGCCGTTCGAAACCGCTCCTAACTGTTGTGCTTTTGTTGGAGATGTTCAGAAAAACACAGAATTCTCCGGAATAATAGATTTTCTCAAGAGAAGCAGGATCATTCATGCTATTGCAACACCTGCTATTATTTACCAAGATATCGTTGAAGAATTCTGGAGAAAAGCTCGTTATGACTTCTGGGAATCTAAAACTGCTATTGTTAGTGAGATTCAAGGTGAATTTGCTATGATTACAGAAGATGATATCAGAGAAGCATTGATGATCAGAGATGATGATTGTACTGATCCAAGGTGTTTGTCATGGACGGAGCAGAGGTAGTGTTTTCTGAGAATGAAATATAATGGTCCTATTACTGATGGAGCGTTACACAAAGGAAAGCTGAGCGTTCAATTCAAGTACTTTGCTCATGTAATAATTCATGTGTTTGGGACACAGTGAGTGGAGGTTACGATGTTATGAGAAAGAGTTTAAGCTCGTTGATGGTTGCTTTAACTTTGAATAAACCATTCAACATAGCTGGGATGATTCTGGATCATATGTTAGAAATGCTAAAGGGTTTGAAGTCGAAGAAATTCTTATTATATCCCAGATTTCTGATGATGATTTTTAATCATAAGTATCCAAAGTTGAAGAAAGATCCTACAAAGATCTTAGGGCAGGATCATATGAATATAAGGACGTTGGTGAGAATGAAGGGATACAAAGGGATTCCTGACAATGAGAAGCCTCCACATAAGAATTTGTTTGGGTATTTGATAAATCCGGGTTACACTGACCCAGGAGAGAACAAAGCAAGACATGATAATAGTGAATCTGATAATGATGATCCGCTTGTACATGTTGATGCTACTACAAAGAGAAAGAGACAAGTGAAAAATGCCGGAGTCAAAGGGAAGGGTAAGGCAAAGATGGGTGAAGATGAACCTGCTAAAAAGCAGAAGACTAGAAAGAAGAGTACAGCAAAGAAAGGTACTCAGTTAGTTGATGAAGAATCTTCTATAGATTCTGAAGAAACAGAAGAAGATGAGCGTTGGGATTCGGATGCTGAAACATTGAAAAAGAACTCCAAGCGCAAGGCCACTGTTGCTGGAGAGTCTGAATCTTTAAACAAGGCTGTCGCAAAGAGAGATGTGAAAGAGAACACTAAGAAGTTGAGAGAGAAAGAAATTGAAATGTTGCTAAAAGGAAAGAAAGTTCCAGATGCAGGCACATCATCACGAGTTTCATCACCAGTTACCAAGAAACAGAAAAAGACCTCAAAAGAATCTGATGTTGTTCCTGATTTAGATACTACTTTAGAGAATGTTTTAAACTTATTCCAGAACAAAAAGAAAACTCCTGAAGCAGAATCTTCCAGAACCAAAGTAGCAGTTTCTGATGATGTTATGAAGAAGGTGAACAAGCAAATGGAAGAGATGATGAAGATGATATCTGCACAACAAGCACAGATAGAAAAATTCAAAACAAATGAAGAAAAGATGTTGCAGATTGTTGTTGCTTCTAAAGCAAATCAGGATGAACATGAGAAGAAGTTGAAATAGCTTGAGGAAGAAAAGAATGAGATTGATGAAAAGTGTAATGGGAACAGGAGATGATGATGAATCAGATGATGGATCTGATGATAATGATGATGCTGAGGGGAATGATAGTGGGAAAAAGGATGATGATGACACAAGTAAGTTTACTTTTGAAGAAAGACAGACAAAGAAAGGTAGTTCTGGTCAGTCTAGTTCAAAGAAATCTGGAGAAAATGTGGATGCTGATGACGATATATTTTGGACAGAGAAGATAAGGTCTTTATCTGATGATTCTAAGAATGTTTACAGAGAGATGCTTAATAAATGAATCTGGACGATTGAATTCACTGGAAAGTTTTCTGAAATATTTCAAACTGATGATATGAGGATTCAATTGGAATATAATGGTCCAGATCTTGAAGAAGGAGAAGTGTCTGCTGCTGTTTCGAAAGAAATACTTGAAGGTATTGCGCAGCAAGTTAGAAAGACACTGGAGGAGATCATGGCTAAACAGATGATTCCAAACATTCCTGAAAAGGATGTTGGTAATCATTCTGATGATAAGCAGACTCCTGAGACTGAAGAGATTGGGATAGAGGATATAACACATAAAGAATATCCTGAATACTTCAGAGATACCAGTAAAGAGGTTTTTCCAGATTTAACTGAAGTAAATTTGAAAGAGGCTGAATATAAAGCAAAGAAGAAAAGCAAAGAGTTTATGAAGAATGTGTTTGGTGATAGCAATCAGAAACCATCTTCTGAACAAAGTGATGAATTGAAGACTTTGTTGCAGAAACTGAAAGAAATAGATGAGAAGAGACCAAAACCTGAAGCACAGGGAGGATTCTACAAATATCACAACCAAGTGTTTAAAGGAAGAGCATTGGGTTGGAAGTAATTGAGATATTTGAGATGTATTGTTGTGAAGTGGGAGAAGGGAATTCTATACTACTATAGATTCCATGATTTACAAACTCTACCGTACTGGGCGGTGAGAGACATTTGCAGGTTTCCAATGATCGGTGCTTCAGTGAATAATGATGTAGTAAGATGGTTTGCTGATAAGCTTATTTGGGAAAGCAGGACGAGGTGGAATATGTTTAAACCTCAATATCCAAGAAGGAAAGTCCATAAAGCTATTGATCCAAAGACTGAATGAAAGAAGGTGACTTTGATATACAAATCTCCAGTGGTTATGAAGAAGATACCGCTGATGCTAATACAACAGCATTTCAGTGCAGACTTTGTTGTTTGGTATCATGATTGGAGAAATGCTAAAGCGGTGATAGTGTTGAGAGACGGGAAGGATGCTTACATGAAGATACATGTTTTTGATCCAATGTGGCTTATAAACTGTACTTTTGAAGACATCATCATGCTATACTATAATCCTATCTACAGCGACCCCAATGATGCAGATCAAGCAAAGAAATATCAACAGGTGGTTGGAGTTTGCTTTGCATATGATATAAATTCTGGTAGCAATCTTGAGAAGAAACTTGGTGAGCGTGTGAAGGTGAATGAAGTGCCGAAGCATTCGACGAAGAGAAAATTGGAACCAGAAATGACAAAAGATCAACGTAAACAACTTCGTCTGAAGCTGATGAACAAAGGAATGGATGAAGCACGAAGGCAATCCAAGCAATAGTCGAGGGGGAGTTTGTTGATGCATAATGTGCGACTAATGCTTTGGATTGCAACATAAACATGTTTTGATAAAAAACGTAAGGGCGAAGGTGGGTTTAGACTGGGTCGAATGTAGGAATTGAAGGACGAAGGTAAAGATTGTAGGGCGAATGTAGACTAGACAGAAGACTTGTTCCAGGTTCGAGCTATAAAGAAGGGCGAATGTTGAAAAGTTCCACATTCGACCACACGCTTGGGGCGAACCTGCAGTAGTATATAAGGAAAAACTGTATTTTATGACTTTGATCGTTTGAGTAGTGTGTGTCAGGTTAGAGCTCTCTAGAGTTTGTGTTTATTCAAAGTCAGTCTGTTTTGCTTGTAAACCTAAATGTTATCATATTTCTACAAGTAATTAATGAGAATGGTGATTGAAAAGCTTAATCTGTGTGTTTGATTCATAAAACTATCACTTTGTATCTGTTCTAGGGTTTCCGCACCTGGAATAGTGATTTGTATGATCATTTCTTACTTTTTACATAAAACGATCCTTTACAAAGAGTTGAGAACCCGGTTAGAAACCGAATTCATGGATCGAATAAGCGAAAACAACTCGATATCAAACGGGAGATTCGAGACGAGACAGAAACATACGATAACAACGTCATCACAGATTCGTATTACTACAGAAACGGTTACAGACACTGTCATCAGTAGGATAAACATCTATCTCGGGGCCGGGGGATCAGATACTGACTGATTAGTGGTAGTACCTGCGTGTTACGTTGAATATCTGATCAGTCAGTATGGAATCCTTCTAGCAGGGGTCTTATCAGATTAGTTGGATTGCACGTGATGTACTTGGTCAAGATGACATTCCTGAGTACTGATGCTACGAGACTGCAGTGCATTACATTGTCGACTTCAATTTTGCGTAACTAGGTGATCTGGTTGTAATTCAGCGGCTCGCTGATTCCGCAAATGATATACGTGGTCTAGCTGACTTCCTGCGTATTGATGCTGAGGGTCCGTAAGTGCATTACTTGGTCGGTTCACGAAGGATATTGTATTTCTAACTCAATGCAATAGTGCATGTATTGAGGGGGAGACCTGTGATTTTGACTGTTGATGTGCAAGAGATTTGTGGATTCGCCAGCAACGTCCAAGGGGGAGATTGTTGATGCACTATTATGTGGACGTCACTGTCGGATAGACTAGGGTTGAGTCTTGTATTGTATTACATGAGATTGTGGTGATCCATAAGGGCATTTTATGGATCTGATGCATTTGTAAATATAGGCCAATACACAAAAGTCTGGTTCGAACCCAAGTAAGGGCGAATGTGGAAATATTCCACATTCGACCTATACCAATGCTCCTGTAGCATCAGAAGAGGTGTTTCAAGAAGCTTCAACTACACTTGATACTTCAAAATCGGAAGATGATGGAGACTTTGATGAAGCTATTCTTGATCATGCAACAGAGGCACCACCAGTGAACCCAAATCCAGATGTTACTTCATCGTCCAACACGGGTAATGATCTGGATGCAGTGGAAAACTTGACAACTCAGATGGGAGTGATTGTACCTGAACATCCGGAATCTCGGATTCATCGTATTCACCCGCTCGAGCAAGTTATTGGTGACCCTGGAAGCAGTGTTATGACTAGAGGACAACTACGCAGTGTCAATTCATCAGAAAATATTGGCGCTTTAGCTTTATATGCAAAAATACAAAAATCTGGTTGTCAGAATGATTGGTCGTTTGCATGTTATGTTTCACAGGTTGAGCCGCGGACATACAAAGAAGCTCTTTTGGATGATGCTTGGGTCGAGGCGATGCAAGAAGAGTTGTTGCAGTTTCAGAAGTTGGGCGTCTGGACACTTACGGATTTACCTCCTGGTAGGAAGAAGATTGGTACAAAATGGGTATTCAAATGCAAGAAAGATGACAGAGGAGTGATCGTGAGAAACAAAGCCAGATTGGTTGTTCAAGGATTTCATCAAGTTGATGGAATTGACTACAACGAGATTTATGCACCTGTGGCACGTATAGAAGCTATCCGCATGTTTCTAGCGTTTGCCTCGTATAAGAAATTCAAGGTGTATCAAATGGATGTCAAATGCGCGTTTCTCTACGGTGTGGTCAAGGAAGAGGTCTACGTCGGTCAACCTCCAGGCTTTGAAGATCCTATCCACCGGGATAAGGTTTATGTTCTCAACAAAGCGCTATACGGGTTGCACCAGGCTCCACGCCAATAGTATGAGGAGCTACGTACCTGCTATCCAAAGGATTCAAACGAGGCTTAGTTGATTGCACACTGTTTACGAAGAAAACAGGGGATGACTTGCTTCTCTTCCATATTTATGTAGATGATATTATTTTTGGCTCTACTAACGAACTTCTTTGTAGAGAATTTGAACGTGTAATGCTGGAAAAGTTCGAGTTGAGTGCGATGGGAGAAATGCAGTTTTTCCTAGGCTTGCAGGTGGATCAAAGACCAACGGGGATCTTTATTCATCAAACCAAATACGTATCTGAAGTCTTGAGCCGGTTCCAGATGGAAGATTCAAAGCCGATGGATACCCCAATACAACCTAATCACGGGATTGGTGTTGACGCTAAGGGGGAGCTGACAGACCCATTTACATACCGAGCAATCGTCGGATCCCTGATGTATCTCACTGCATCAAGGCCAGATATAATGTTTGCTACATGCCTCTGTGCACGTTTCCAATAGAAGCCGAAACAAAGTCATCTGACGGGTTGTCCGTCGAAAGGACTATGGTACCCTAATGACGATAATTTTGACTTTATCGCATTTAGTGATGCAGATTGGGGCGGCTGTGACAAAGACAGCAAATCCACAACGGCTGGATGTCAGTTTTTAGGGAGCAGGCTCGTGACCTGGCAGTGTAAGAAGCAGACATCGGTCGCACTATCTACTTGCGAAGCTGAGTATGTAGTACCCTCGAGTTGTTGCTCACAGGTTCTCTGGATTCAGCAGCAGATGGTCGATTACGGTTTGCAATTTCTGAAAACCCCTATTCACTGTGATAATGAAGCCGCAATTGCATTAACTAAAGACTTGGTCAATCACTCGAAAGCTAAGCATATCCGGATTAAGTATCACTTTATCCGTGATTGCTATGCAAAAGAGTTGATCGATATGGTCAAAATCCACACTGATTATCAGAGAGCGAATCTTTTCACAAAAGCTTTTGATAAATCCAGATTTGATTAACTTTTAAAAGTAAATGGTATAAAAGAAAAACAAGACTGATCATCACCTCGGTTTATCGCTTTTAGTTTTAATTTTTTTTAGTTTTTACAGTTTTTCAGAAAATTCAAAAACCCAAAAATATGTTTTACATTTTAGGGGGAGTCTTTATTCTAGAAAAACCAAAAACATTGAAAAATTCAAAAAGCCATAAAAAATAGAAAAACCAAAATGATTTCCAGGATAAAAGTAGGAAATGATAGTACATCTGTGGGGATCTGACACATGCTAAAGATATGTAATGTAATATGAGGCGTGTGTTGATTTTGTGTGATGTGCTGATAGACTTCGTAGACTTATTACTGCGTGCTTTAGTGATACAAACATAACGAACTACTCATTAGTGGCTGAACACCTCATGGGCATATGGTCTTAGTACCGTAGTTTCGTTTGATAGAGTTGCCAAAATCTGAGGTTTCGGGTCGTTATGTTATTGTTATCCGGGATATTCTGATTGAACTTTTGTCGTATTAATTTACGGACCTAGATTCAATCAGAATATTTGCTAAAACAGCGTTAATGCCAAAACCTAAAAGTTACCGAATTGAGGAACTTCATGTTTATTATTGATCATAGATCATTAATTGCATCGTATCAATTCACTGATGAACATTTGTGATTGATATCAGCCTCAACCTGGTTTATATGCACATGTTACTTTGCTGCATTCATTTGCTGACCTGTACACCTCTGTGCTGTATATCCTGTAATTAAACGGATAACATTGGCATAATCACGCGTTACGAGGAAGCTTTGTGCAATTTCTTGATACGGGAGTATGTCGTGTGTGTGGGAACCATAAACGTGTTAGTATAATACACCTAATATCGTATCATTTTAATGCACTGCATAACAGTCTGCATGTGAGTTTATGTGGACAACAATATCAGCAGTTGCCGGATCACACATTGTTTCTAATGATAATATAAAACAGATCAACGATGTGATCAGATTTCTCAATAACTGATATGATCCTTTTACCGGAAATCACAAAACATTTACTGTTTGTGTTTACATTTCTGCATTTTACATTTGTTTTACAAAAAGATACAAAAACTCAAAAAGATTTTAGGTGTGTTTTAATATAAATTTCAGAAAAACCAAAAGTATTTTACATTTCTGAGTTATTTTAGATAACCGATGGTGTTTGATGGTCATTTTCTAAGATTTGATGAACCAATCTGAGTTTTGTATCATTTAAAAATGAAATAATGCATGTTTGAGCCTTAAAATGTTGAAAAATGTTTGAACGGGATTCGATTTTGTGATTTGGTAAATTTTTAAAAGTTTCCATTTTACTTTCGCCCCTTCGCTGGGTCGAAAGTGGAAAATTTGCTTCATTCGAACCAATCATAATGGACGAAGGTAAGTTTTCTACTTACACGTTTTACATTCGAACCCCATTTTCACATTCGAGCCTTTAGTTAGGGTCGAAGGTGGAAAAGGTTTTACATTCGTCCTACATGAACGGTCGAACGTGGCTTTACTATATATATATCAGGTCTTCATTCGAACCCTCATTCCAGAATTTTTCAAATACCAAAACCTTGTTGCTCTTGTTCTTTTTACATCTGATTATTGTTCCTAGTGACTTACTGATCATTTTCATTCCAAAAATACAGGTAATGGACCTGTTTTGAAGGCAGAAAAGGGTTCTTTGTCGCCGAACCCTAGATTCAATCAGTTGGACATTTTTTAGGCTGTTTTTGTTCAATTTTCTTATTAGGTAGGTTTTAGTTCTTATTGATTTTATTGGGAGAATGATAGATAATCTAGGGTTAATTCATTGTAATTGGATGTTAATTGATTGTTTGAACACGATGAACCCTAGAATACTTAGAAAATCAATAATAACTATATCATTGTTGCAATTAATTGATGAAAAGATTAATCGGACATATCAGAAGGTGTTTGAATCAAAATCAGTGTTTAAAAAATTTTAGATTACAAATTTGAATTTTTGAAGTATAAACTGGTACATTAGACCAGATCTAAAGTGGCGAATCTGGAAGATTAGGTCGAAAGTAACATTTTAACGGATGAAAGTGGGATTTCAAGGACGAAAGTGTATTTTGTATTAAAACTTTTCACATTCGAACCTTAAATGCCACATTCGAACCTAATAGATTTCACATTCAAACTCACGCAGGGGCGAATGTGGAATTTATGAAAACCAAAAATTCAGATTTTGTTGATTTTGATTGTGTTTAACTCATTTTCTTTGTTTTGTGAATACAGATATTCAAATGGCTGAACAACAAGCTGAGAACGTTGAGATACCTGAACAAGAAGCTCCAGTTCAGAATGTGATAGAAGCATGGCCGTTCGAAACCGCTCATAACTGTTGTGCTTTTGTTGGAGATGTTCAGAAAAACACAGAATTCTCCGGAATAATAGATTTTCTCAAGAGAAGCAGGATCATTCATGCCATTGCAACACCTGCTATTATTTACCAAGATATCGTTGAAGAATTCTGGAGAAAAGCTCGTTATGATTTCTGGGAATCTAAAACTGCTATTGAGATTCAAGGTGAATTTGCTATGATAACAGAAGATGATATCAGAGAAGCATTGATGATCAGAGATGATGATTGTACTGATCCAAGTGTTTGTCATGGACGGAGCAGAGATTGTGTTTTCTGCGAATGAAATATAATGGTCCTATTACTGATGGAGCGTTACACAAAGGAAAGCTAAGCGTTCAATTCAAGTACTTTGCTCATGTAATAATTCATGTGTTTGGGACAGTGAGTGGAGGTTACGATGTTATGATCAAGAGTTTAAGCTCGTTGATGGTTGCTTTAACTTTGAATAAACCATTCAACATAGCTGGGATGATTCTGGATCATATGTTAGAAATGCTAAAGGGTTTGAAGTCGAAGAAATTCTTATTATATCCCAGATTTCTGATGATGATTTTTAATCATAAGTATCCAAAGTTGAAGAAAGATCCTACAAAGATCTTAGGGCAGGATCATATGAATATAAGGACGTTGGTGAGAATGAAGGGATACAAAGGGATTCCTGACAATGAGAAGCCTCCACATAAGAATTTGTTTGGGTATTTGATAAATCCGGGTTACACTGACCCCGGAGAGAACAAAGCAAGACATGATAATAGTGAATCTGATACTGATGATCCGCTTGTACATGTTGATGCTACTACAAAGAGAAAGAGACAAGTGAAAAATGTCGGAGTCAAAGGGAAGGGTAAGGCAAAGATGGGTGAAGATGAACCTGCTAAAAAGCAGAAGACTAGAAAGAAGAGTACAACAAAGAAAGGTACTCAGTTAGTTGATGAAGAATCTTCTATAGATTCTAAAGAAACAGAAGAAGATGAGCGTTGGGATTCGGATGCTGAAACATTGAAAAAGAACTCCAAGCGCAAGGCCACTGTTGCTGGAGAGTCTGAATCTTTAAACAAGGCTGTTGAAGAACAATTACAGAAGGAGACAGTAGATTTGGAAGGTGATCTAGGACTTGATGCTGAAGATTTTGAGGGTTCTACAGTTATGGTTAATCTGAAGAAACCCAAGCACAAGTCAATGGCAAAGAGAGATGTGAAAGAGAACACTAAGAAGTTGAGAGAGAAAGAAATTGATATGTTGCTAAAAGGAAAGAAAGTTCCAGATGCAGGCACGTCATCACGAGTTTCCTCACCAGTTACCAAGAAACAGAAAAAGACCTCAAAAGAATCTGAAGTAGTTCCTGATTTAGATACTACTTTAGAGAATGTTTTAAACTTATTCCAGAAGAAAAAGAAAACTCCTGAAGCAGAATCTTCCAGAACCAAAGTAACAGTTTCTGATGATGTTATGAAGAAGGTGAACAAACAAATGGAAGAGATGATGAAGATGATATCTGCACAACAAGCACAGATAGAAAAATTCAAAAAGAATGAAGAAAAGATGTTGCAGATTGTTGTTGCTTCTAAAGCAAATCAGGATGAACTTGAGAAGAAGTTGAAACAACTTGAGGAAGAAAAGAATGAGATTGATGAAAGGTGTAATGGGAACAGGAGATGATGATGAATCAGATGATGGATCTGATGATAATGATGATGCTGAGGGGAAAGATAGTGGGAAAAAGGATGATGATGATGAGGATAGTAGTGATGATGATGATAATGATGATGACACAAGTAAGCTTAGTTTTGAAGAAAGACAGACAAAGAAAGGTAGTTCTGGTCAGTCTAGTTCAAAGAAATCTGGAGAAAACGTGGATGCTGATGAAGATATATTTTGGACAGAGAAGATAAGATCTTTATCTGATGATTCTAAGAATGTTTACAGAGAGATGCTTAATAAAAGAATCTAGACGATTGAATTCACTAGAAAGTTTTCTAAAATATTTCAAACTGATGATATGAGGTTTGAATTGGAATACAATGATCCAGATCTTGAAGAAGGAGAAGTGTCTGCTGCTGTTTCGAAAGAAATACTTGAAGGTATTGCGCAGCAAGTTGTAAAGACACTGGAGGAGATCATGGCTGAACAGATGATTCCAGACATTCCTGAAAAGGATGTTGGTAATCATTCTGATGATAAGCAGACTCCTGAGACTGAAGAGATTGAGATAGAGGATATAACACACGAAGAATATCCTGAATACTTCAGAGATTGTGAAGTGGGAGAAGGGAATTCTATACTTCTATAGATTCCATGATTTACAAAATCTACCGTACTGGGTGGTGAGAGACATTTGCAGGTTTCCAATGACCGGTGCTTCAGTGAATAATGATGTAGTAGGATGGTTTGCTGATAAGCTTATTTGGGAAAGCAGGACGAGGTGGAATATGTTTAAACCTCAATATCCGAGAAGGAAAGTCCATAAAGCTATTGATCCAAAGACTGGAAGAAAGAAGGTGACTTTGATATACAAATCTCCAGTGGTTATGAAGAAGATACCGCTGATGCCAATACAACAACATTTCAGTGCAGACTTTGTTGTTTGGTATTATGATTGGAGAAATGCTGAAGCGGTGATAGTGTTGAGAGACGGGAAGGATGCTTACAAGAAGATACATGTTTTTGATCCAATGTGGCTTATAAACTGTACTTTTGAAGACATCATCATGCTATACTATAATCCTATCTACAGTAACCCCAATGATGCAGATCAAGCAAAGAAATATCAACAGGTGGTTGGAGTTTGCTTTGCATATGATATAAATTCTGGTAGCAATCTTGAGAAGAAACTTGGTGAGCGTGTGAAGGTGAATGATGTGCCGAAGAGAAAATTGGATCCAGAAATGACAAAAGATCAACGTAAAAAACTTCGTCTGAAGCTGATGAACAAAGGAATGGATGAAGCACGAAGGCAATCCAAGCAATAGTCGAGGGGGAGTTTGTTGATGCATAATGTGCGACTAATGCTTTGGATTGCAACATAAACATGTTTTGATAAAAAACGTAAGGGCGAAGGTGGGTTTAGACTGGGTCGAATGTAGGAATTGAAGGACGAAGGTAAAGATTGTAGGGCGAATGTAGACTAGACAGAAGACTTGTTCCAGGTTCGAGCTATAAAGAAGGCCAAATGTGGAAAAGTTCCACATTCGACCACACGCTTGGGGCGAACCTGCAGTAGTATATAAGGAAAAACTGTATTTTATGACTTTGATCATTTGAGTAGTGTGTGTCAGGTTAGAGCTCTCTAGAGTTTGTGTTTATTCAAAGTCAGTCTGTTTTGCTTGTAAACCTAAATGTTATCATATTTCTACAAGTAATTAATGAGAATGGTGATTGAAAAGCTTAATCTGTGTGTTTGATTCATAAAACTATCACTTTATATCTGTTCTAGGGTTTCCGCACCTGGAATAGTGATTTGTATGATCATTTCTTACTGTTTTACATAAAACGATCCTTTACAAAGAGTTGAGAATCCGGTTAGAAACCGAATTCATGGATCGAATAAGCGAAAACAACTCGGTTTCAAACGGGAGATTCGAGACGAGACAGAAACATACGATAACAACGTCATCACATATTCGTATTACTACAGAAACGGTTACAGACACTGTCATCAGTAGGATAAACATCTATCTTGGGGCCGGGGGAGGTCGGGCATGACCTCCCCCTTGAGAGCATTCTAAGCACAAACTCAAATATTCAAATGAAAATCAACACATGAGATTGCTATTTATAGTCCAACACAATAAGCCACCTTCGCCCCTTGGTATAGGTCGAATGTGGAATATTTCCACATTCGCCCTTACTTAGGTTCGAACCAGACTTTTGTGTATTGGCCTATATTTACAAATGCAATAGATCCATAAAATGCCCTTATCGATCACCACAATCTCATGTAATACAATACAAGACTCAACCCTAGTCTATTCGACAGTGACGTCCACATAATAGTGCATCAACAATCTCCCCCTTGGACGTTGCTGGCGAATCCACAAATCTCTTGCACATCAACAGTCAAAATCACAGGTCTCCCCCTCAATACATGCACTATTGCATTGAGTTAGAAATACAATATCCTTCGTGAACTGACCAAGTAATGCACTTGCGGACCCTCAGCATCAATACGCAGGAAGTCTGCTAGACCACGTATATCATTTGCGGAATCAGCGAGCCGCTGAATTACAACCAGATCACCTAGTTACGCCAATGTGAAGTCGACAATGTAATGCACTGCAGTCTCGTAGCATCAGTACTCAGGAATGTCATCTTGACCAAGTACATCACGTGCAATCCAACTAGACTGATAAGACCCCTGCTAGAAGGATTCCATACTGACTGATCAGATATTCAATGTGACAACCGTCACCCTCATATTCTAACAAGTTGTCAATTATAGTCCTTCAAATATTTCCATTACAGTCCATGTAAGTTGCCTCGTTTTTAAATTTAATTTTAGAGCGAACTAAAATATTATCATTTATTTATATGGATCGAGTATAAGTTTTAATCAAATACGTCTACGCAATGGATTTTATAAAAATTTAAAGTTTTTTAAAAATTTGGAAGCTTTTAAGTTAAGTCAAGCTAACTTAGTTAAGTTTTTATAAAAAAAAAATTATTAACCTATTTTTACTAAAAAACCAACAAGGTTAAACATGAGGGACCAAATCTGCCAAAACCCAAACTTTTAAAACAAACTCTCCTGCCCATTCCCACGTTTTTTCGGCACATCCTCCGGCCAAGTTCCGGCAAACCCAATCTAATGGATATTAATGCGTTTTAACGTTTTAGTTTGGTACCTATGCGTTTCTCCACATTTATAGACTCGTTTGCAACCTTTAAAGGAGTCATTAACACACTATAACTTGTTTTAATTCGGTTTCTTTTTATGTAACCGACCGAACTTTAGGAGTGATTAAAAACGAGTGTTTCCAGTGTTAATGTGATAAATTGAACTCGCCAATCAACTTCTGGACACATTCACGTCATAAACCCACACAAAAACTTAACAATTCACGTTCAGAAGCTCCTCAATTCGTGGTTTAAACCCACGACCTCTTTCTTTTCTTTTTCGACTCAAACGATTTTTTGGAAGGTTAGTTTCTTGTGCCATTTTGTTAGTTAGTCATCTGCGATCATTAGCCCCATGTTTTCGTGGCTTAATCTTGTCTGAATTGGGTTCAATTGTTTTTAAGTTAGGGTTAGGGTTTAGGTTAGTATTTGGGGAAGAAGAAGATGTTTATATTTGATTATATAAATAAAATTCGGGATAATTAAAATCAATAAAATGAGATTTGGTCTGGTGGTTGCTGCATCTTTATGTTAACAAAGCAGCCTGGGTTCGAATCCTGGCAGCTTACAATATAATTTTTTGATGTTATTTCTTTTATTTTTAATCATATTAAAAACCTTTATATTACTTATTAATTTAGAATATTCATAATAAATTCATTTTTTATCCAAAAATCATAAAAATTTAGGTGTAACATCTTGACACCATAAAGAAAATTACCACACCTTTATTTTCTAGAAAAAGTCTCATTTTTATATTTTTATTGATTTAATTTGTTTTAATCATATTTAATTGATTAAAATTCATTTTTAATGATTTTTATCTCAAACTTTTTGAGAAATTATTTCTAATTATTATGAGCTGAAATAAAAATTATTGGTCCAGAGAACACTTATTTTTATTAATTTTCCTATTTTTAATCATTTAAACATGATTTAATCTCATTAAATCAGTTTTAAATAGAAATAAGTTTATAAAAATTATGGGAAAATTATTTTCATTAATTTGCATCAGAGAGCATCCATTTTCTATAAATTGGAATTTTTGGACCATGTCTTGAATTATTAGTTTTATTTATGTTTAATTAAACATAATTAATTATTTATTTATTTATACTATTAAACATCTATTTTATAAATACTTTTCTTATAAAATAGAAATGTTCTTATGCTTGAAAATCTTAATTATCATTTGCTGGATTATTGTGAAACTCATAATTATTTAGTTATACATTTATAATTATTGTATTTATTTACAAAAATTAGTTAAAGTAATTAACTACATTATTTTGTCTTAATTATTCAAACATAAGTTTTATCTAAATATTCAATTGGTAACAGTTATATTACTTAAACCACATTTACAAACATTGGTATATTATTTTTAATATACAACTGTTATATTAATTCGAGTTATCATAAAAACTTTAATTCCCCAAATCGACTTAGAAAACCCTAATGCCTTAGACCCTAGTTACCTTAGACTCTTACACTTTTCCCTTATTAGCATTCTATTACGTTATAGGTTGACTTCCTTGGAATTTCCATTACTTAGCTAACTACCGCTTACGTTGGATCGCTTTTGCAAACTGTGAGTATATCTTTCCCCTTTTTCATGTTTTTACTCTTTTGGGGCTATTCATGTACACTATGACTAAATGTTACTCTTTCACTGAATGCAATTCTCATGTGTGTTTGCGTTATGTTAATTTGTGTGTCTATGACTTGTCAAAATCATTAACCTTTGAGGGCCTGGCATTTCAATGAATAGTACTATGGTATATACCATTGTGACTCTGTTGACAGTCCTTGTCATTGCTATGTATTTCATTACTACTAGCGCATACTATATATATTTCTTTTCATTTCTAGGGTTGATTTTGAACGGATATTACTTATTACATAATTGCAAATGGTACCGCACATGAATTGCTAAACACTTTTCCTTACTTTATGTATCCAAAATAGGGTATGCTCACCAATACATTTTTGTATTGACCAAATTATTTTCGTACATGTTTCAGGTTCTTATGAGATGACTTTTAAGCTTTTGGAATTTTACTTAGATTTTGGATTCATTGTATTTCTGTTAGTTGGCATTTAGAATCGTTGTATTTCAAATCAATGCAATAAACTATGTAATCAATATATCAATACTTTCACTTTTAGTCCATGAGCTATTGAACAATCATCACTACGTGACACCTCGATGTTTCCGCCATCGGTTGGGGTGTTACAGATTGGTATCAGAGCCATGGGTATAAGGAATTAGGTTATTATAATGCCTTTTAGCCTAGTCTATAACTAAGCATACTTTCACGAGTCCTCTCGTGTATATTTCTCTTATTTCTTATATTTTCTTCCAAGATATTTTCGCTATGATTCTTTTTCGTTATTCTTTCGGTATTTTAATTGGAAAAGAATACACTCGTATTTCACGAACGAAACGATATCACCAAGTTAGGAGTGACATCCATACCTTGGAGATTAGTTTCACTCTTCTATATATTCTACATCTTTGGGATAAATATCTTTGAGATAGGAGTGATACCCACACCTCAAAGGATTATTTCTTCAAAAGAATCTTAACCACTGAGCTGGGAGTGACATCCTTATCTTAGTGACTAGTTCCACTCTTACCTATTTTTGCTTTTGACATAACACTTTGAGCTAGGAGTGAAATCCACACCTCAAGGAGTTATTTCTACATCTCTTTTTAAAAGTCTCGCTAAAAGTTTTGAAATTTACCAATGACGGTGTACGTGCAATCGGGAAGAATGACCATTTACTCATATGTTTAAGTACACTCCCACAAGTCACTAATAATATTTCAATTTCTTTGGCTAGTCACCAGTTTCATTAGAAATATTTTCAGAATCACATTTCATGATTGGTATATTTTTCATTTGTTGTTTGAAACTTTTCTATAATGAAGTTATTATCTCTTTTGATTTTCTTTCCATTAATAGCTATCGCTATTAGTGCATTTTCTTTTCCGTTTTTCATTATTGATTCTTAAGTTTTGTTTAACATTTGGATTTTAAGTTCCATCTCTGGATGTTTTATATACCCATTGATCATTCGCTTTTGGATTTTTTCATCATCATTATTAAAACTTTTATCCGCTATATTATCACATTAAAACTTACACTATTTTCCTTTATGATTTGTGACTTTTACACTATTATCGCATTGACTTTTATCATTCACGTCATTTCTAAATCTTGGTCTTTTGAAAACACATTTGATTTACATGGTTTTCGAGAAAAGAAACTTGCGACTGATAATATGCTTATGACAATTTTCAACTCGACTTCTTGTAAACACATGAAAGTGTGTACTTACGAAGTCTTTTCATGTGAAGCTGTTTTGAATCTAAAAAGTTATTCTCATGCAGCACTACTATTCTTTCAACTATATCACAAAGTTCGAGTAAACTACGTTTTGTTTTATAAACGATAATTTATCTTTTACACGTACACTCTCTCAATCGCAAAACTTTTGGTCTAAACATTGGACATATCCTTATCGGAATGTTGCTAAATGTCTTTTAACATATAGTGCATATATTTAAACCCGCATGACCAGTAGACTATACGTATGTTCCATCCACTCTCAATTGCAGAAAATATCATTATCTTATTCTTACATCATTTTATTTCATTATATTCGTGTATTATTTTATTTATGATCATTCTCGTATTATTATTTTATTGGTGGTTATTCTCACGCGTTATTTGCAATTATTCTCGCACTAATTATTAGTAGTCATTCTTACAACACTGGTTTTGAGCATTAATTTAACTCGTTTATTTTCATTTTGTGAAAATTGTGCGATTTACTTGATTTATATTATACTATTCTTTCAATCGAAATTTTATGCTATACTTATATACTTGACGCATATTTGGTATGCATATTTTCTTTCCTGTTTTGAGCAAAACCCTGTTATACTTTACATTATTCTGTCCATCATCATGGCCAATGAACATACTAGTTGATAATTTTGTATGAGATCTAAGCCAGTGCACACGTACGACTCGGGTTAGAGTATTTCTTTAATCCTTGGGGAACGGTGTAAACCTCAGAGTTATCAATATGAGTGTTTAAAGCCAACGATGTGAACAGAAGTTACCGGTTAATGGTGAACCCGAAAGGGAAGAACCTCTAACCATGTCTTATACTTACATGTTATTCACATTGCGGTTAAAGGGAAAACCCGGAAGGGAAGGACCTCTAACCATGTCATGATTGAACATTATTTCATTATAGTGGCTATTTCATATGGGTTGCACACATTTGTTTCTGGTATTATTTATGTTAGTGTTATGGAAAAGCATAACACCCTAGTGTAAGGTAAATCGATGATTACGGTCCGGAACGCAATCATGGGTTTACAGGTACATAAGGGTGGTGTGTAATTCTATTTAGGTTGTTGGTAGACAATCAGTACGAGTCCAAAGTATCGGGAGTGTGGTGGGTCAGCTGCGGTACACCCTATATATAAGCATAAACGATACTGCGGGAACAGACTAGGAGTCTAACCAAGAACCTACCCGTTACTACCTCTTCATTAGATCATTGACTAATAGCTAGCATTGTCGATAAGAACGTTCTTACACGAGCTTCAATTAGTTTTGTTGGAGCCTTCCTTGTTGACCACCTCTATAGAAAACCTTAAACTTTGTATACTCTTACACTCTCTGTTAGTCGCAATCCTGTTGCATGTCCGTAGTAAAGTTCGGTTAGAAATCTTTCTAAAGTAGGGGAGACTGCTTCATCAGTGCCTCTGCCCTCACCAGTTACACATTCCCAAACCTTAATCATTTAAACCCTCAACTTTCTAACTTTGGGTTAATTGTCAAAGATTTTGAAACTTTTACTTTGGGTATTAGACAACCATTTTAAATTTTTGTCAATCCATAAGTGATGAAAATTTTTTTTTAAAGAAAAATCTAGTTGACTTTTTACAACACTTTTTTTTTCATAGAAACCTTCGCTTGAAATAAATTTCGAGATGAAATTTTCTAAAGTAGGGGAGACTGTGACAACCGTCACCCTCATATTCTAACAAGTTGTCAATTATAGTCCTTCAAATATTTCCATTACAGTCCATGTAAGTTGCGTCGTTTTTAAATTTAATTTTAGAGCGAACTAAAATATTATCATTTATTTATATGGATCGAGTATACGTTTTAATCAAATACGTCTACGCAATGGATTTTATAAAAATTTAAAGTTTTATAAAAATTTGGAAGCTTATAAGTTAAGTCAAGCTAACTTAGTTAAGTTTTTATAAAAAAAAAATATTAACCTGTTTTTACTAAAAAACCAACAAGGTTAAACATGAGGGACCAAATCTGCCAAAACCCAAACTTTTAAAACAAACTCTCCTGCCCATTCCCACGTTTTTCAGGCACATCCTCCGGCCAAGTTCCGGTGTCACACCCTCAATTTCCACGTGCGGGGTTTTACCGCGAGGCACGTGACACACCAGGATCTCAGTCAACGATCACAACAAACATTCAACAAACATGCATTCATATATATATATATACAACCAAAATATCACGCTTTGAGCCGTAAACCAGCAGCGGAAGCATTTCTTGTTTACAACCAAAAGACATATTAAAGTTTACAAAACATTGTTTAATACGTTTCAAAATACTAGACGCTGTGCACGACTCCGTGCGCCTAGTCCATTAACTGCTACCTTAGCGACCTGAGAAAACATGCCAAAAAAATGTCAACATATAATGCTGGTGAGTTCACGGGTTTTCTTTCATAAATGAGTTTATAAGTTCCAAAGATCATATCCGTTACTACTAGGTTATAAGAACGTTAGCTAGACGTTAAGTGGTTTTTACTACTACGGTTGGGAACCCATTACTAAACATGTACCAAACGATGAACAGCCCAGACGACTGGGCTACCGATGCCTCGGTAACCCGATAGTTAGAGACAATATGCACCCGCCCGGCATCCCTGCCGTCGAGTGGGGTTTGTGAGGCCCAATAGATCTATCCACATTTCCCTCGTTGTGCTTCCCGCACATTCATGGTTTCCCCCTGGGACTTTCCGAAAAGACCGTATAGTATCATAAAGTAACCATAGTATAACATGACCTTTAATAAATAAGTAAGTAGCATGTTTCTCCCCCTGGAAATAAAATAGTAAAAGCGGGGCTGTGACACTCACCTTAGGTTGCGTTACTTGAAAATAGTTAAGTAATTATGCTATGGTAGCCCCAAATAGCGGTGACCTATCATAAGATATGTATAAGTACCCGGACTAATAACCCGCAGGTTAACTAGTCCCCGAATGTCCAGACCATAACCATAGACGCTTGAAAACACTTTTGACTGATAAACCGACCGTGCCATACAAGAATCGACGTCCCATTGGTGACCTGGCATTCCATGTGTTAGCTAAATGCAAAGTATCATGCAACATATGAAGTTAAACACTTAGCACGCGCAAGAGTTCACCTAGTCTAGCATAACGCATATTTAAAGTACAATTGAGTCCGAACACGTGTTACCAAGTCATATAGCATGTCCCGGGGTTCCTATCATGTTCCTAGATGTCAAATCATGCTTCGGGATGCCAAAATACGCTTACAACAGCAGTACACGCGATTAGGAAACTAGCATGCAATTAGGAAAAGTCAACTAGTGAGTAGGCGAAAGTCCACAGGCGAGTAGGGGCTAATCGCCTGTCACATCAGGCGATTAGGCCTGTAATCGTGTGACATATCAGGCGATTAGGGCCCTAATCGCCCCCTGTGCTGCTGTCGTGCATTTTTGCGCGTTAAACTCTCCAAAACAGATCCGAAACATGTAAAAACACCCAATATCAATCCTAAACCATTTACCAACCCATTCCAAGCAAAAACCCCCAATTTATCACTGATCTAACATCCTCTATGCAATTAAATCCAAAAATGGCAAAGTACTAGGTTTCATTAACTAACCTTATCTTTCCTTAAATGGAAACAATCAGATTTCATCTCCTACAAGTTTGCAAATCAACATTTCTCCGTTTTAACACCTCCCTAGTGTAAATCCTAACAACATTCCATCATTAATCATACCATAATCATCCTAGATCTTCAAGAATCATCCAAATGGGTCAAAATACACATTTTCATCAAAACACAACAACAATAGCTCAAACTCTTAGATAATCATCCTAATAACCTCTACATAACAGAAGTACAACCATTTCATGGAAATATTCATGTTATAAACACCAAGAAGATCAACAAATGCATGTAAACTTCACATATAGCAAGTATTATGGTGTAGACTTGTTTTAGAACTCTTTTCAAAGGGTTTTAAAGACACAAACTTAGCAAAACAAGGTCTGGACTTTTGGGGAACCAAAACAACAACTTTACAAAGGTTAGAGATGAAGAACACACCTTGGATTTTATCAAAGAAAGGTGTGCAAGCTTGGAAATGGTGATTTTTGTAGCAAAGCAAGTTCCAGAGGTGTTTTAGGGTGTGTGGGTGGCTTAGGATCAGTTAGGGTTGCTCTAAGCGTGTTTGGGAAGTTAAGGGTTCTATTTATAGGTGTTTTGACCCGTGCACAGCAGTGCTGGCGAGTAGCAGCTCTTAGCAGGCGATTAGGGGCCTAATCGCCTGACACTTCAGGCGATTAGGGGCCTAATCGCCCCCTAAGCCTTCCCAATCGCCTGTAACATCTCAGATTGGGTTTTCGGCGCATTAAACACTATTTTAACACATATAAACACGCATTAACATACCAACAAGTCACGTAATGATTATAAACACATAATTCATGATAACTAACACCTTTACATCCGTTCACCAATTCCTGGGACTCGAGACTTGCGTGTGTGTGCTAAACCCGGTGATTCCACGAATCACCAATCCTTGTACACATGGTTATGGACCGACTCCCGATGATCCCGCGGATCATCGTAACGACTCCCGATGACTCCCTAGAATCATCATAATGACCCGACTGATCTAGTTAAGTATGTAATAAGTATGACTCGCTAAGGTAGACTTACTAGTTTAATCAACGTTACTAACCTGAGTTTGCCGGGTGTCATATCATCCCCCTGTTGAAAGAATTTTCGTCCAGAAAATTGCCCAAGGCCAAAAGGAAGAGACGAAAGAGAAGAAAAATTTTCCGGTTGCCACATCATCCCCCTGTTGAAAGGAATCTCGACCCGAGATTCATGCAGTTTCAGCAGAGACATGTCTTGATTCAAAAGCGCGCTTAGGAAATAAATGAGGATACTTAGCTTTCATTTGATCCTCCCGTTCCCACGTGAACTCCGGTCCACGGTTTGAGTTCCAGCGAACTTTAACAATGCGGATCTTACTACGACGAAGGCTACGGATCTTATAATCAAGGATCTCAACCGGTTCTTCCACAATACGCAGACGATCATCCACATTGATCTCTTCGAGAGGAACAACCAAAGATTCATCCGCCAGACACTTCTTGAGGTTAGAAACATGAAAGACGTCATGAACGTTACTGAGTTCGGCTGGCAGATCAAGCCTATATGCTACCGGTCCAATCCGTTCCAGGATTGCGAACGGTCCCACATAACGAGGATTCAGTTTGCCACGTTTCCCAAAACGTATAACGCCCTTCCACAGAGATACCTTCAATAAAACCCTGTCGCCAACCTCAAACTCTAAAGGTTTGCGACGAAGATTGGCATAGCTCTTTTGACGATCCCGAGCTGCTGCCATACGGTTGCGAATCTGTACGATCTTTTCGGAAGTCTCGTACACAAGTTCCGGGCCAGTGAGTTGGCTCTCACCCACCTCAGCCCAGCAAAGAGGAGACCGGCATTTCCGTTCGTAAAGAGCCTCGAACGGAGCCGCCTTGATACTAGAGTGGTAGCTATTGTTGTAGGAGAATTCCACCAGCGGTAGATGACTCTCCCACCCCTTGCCAAAGTCCATCACACATGCCCGAAGCATGTCCTCTAGCGTTTGAATCGTCCGCTCGCTTTGACCGTCAGTTTGCGGATGATAAGCCGTGCTCATATCAAGCTGCGTACCCAGAGGCTTCTGCAATTTTCTCCAGAAATTGGAGGCGAACCGAGTGTCACGGTCAGAAATAATGGAGACGGGCACCCCGTGCCGAGAAACCACTTCCTTAAGGTATAAACGAGCCAAACGCTCGAGGCTGTCAGTATCCTTGATTGCGAGGAAGTGCGCAGACTTTGTCAACCTGTCTACGATCACCCAGATCATGTTACAACCACTAGGCGACGTCGGGAGTTTGGTCACAAAGTCCATTGTAATCCGTTCCCACTTCCACTCGGGAATTTCAGGCTGTTGCAGAAGGCCGGACGGCTTCTGATATTCAACCTTGACCTTAGCACAGGTCAAGCACTTGCTTACATAGGAAGCCACATCTGCCTTCATGTTCGGCCACCAATAGAGTATCTTTAAGTCTTGATACATCTTATCGGAGCCAGGGTGAATAGAGTACCCAGACTTGTGAGCCTCGTCAAGAACGAGCTCCCGCAAGCCCCCGTATAGCGGAACCCAAACACGTTCGGCGAAATAATGTAGGCCGTCGGACCTGAGCTCAAGGTGTCTATCAGCACCATGCATGGTTTCAGCCTTAAGGTTTTCCTCCTTCAAGGCTTCTTGCTGCGCCGAACGAATTTGGTCAGGTAAACCAGAGTGGATAGTGAGCTGAAGAGCTCGAACACGACGAGGTTTAGCGGATTCCTTCCTGCTCAAGGCATCTGCGACAACATTCGTCTTGCCAGGATGGTATCTAATGGCGCGCTCGTAGTCGTTAAGAAGCTCGACCCAGCGACGCTGTCGAATGTTCAGCACCTTCTGATCAAAGATATGCTGGAGATTCTTGTGATTGGTGTAAATGGTGCACTTGGTACCGTACAAGTAGTGCCTCTAGATCTTCAAAGCAAAGACCACTGCACCCAATTCTAAGTCATGGGTGGGGTAGTTCTTCTCATGGACCTTAAGCTGGCGAGAAGCATAGGCAATGACCTTCCCGCGCTGCATCAACACACAGCCAAGGCCCTGGATGGAAGCATCACAATAAACCTCAAAATCGTCCGTGCCTTCAGGCAAGGACAAGATAGAAGCAGAACAGAGCTTGGCCTTTAGCATCTGAAAGGCCGACTCTTGCGAATCACCCCAGTTGAACTTCTTGTCCTTCTGGGTAAGCGAGGTGAGGGGTTGTGCGATCTTCGAAAATCTCCCAATAAAACGACGATAGTAACCTGCGAGACCCAGGAATTGCCGCACCTCAGTTGGCGTCTTCGGTGCTTCCCAGTCCTTGATAGCTTCTATCTTAGCCGGATCAACATGTATCCCCTCTGCATTAACCACATGGCCAAGGAATTGAACTTCACGCAACCAGAAGCTGCACTTAGAGAACTTGGCATACAACTGCTCTTGCCTCAAGAGCTCTAAGACAAGACGCAAGTGTTCCCGGTGGTCCACTTCGTTCTTGGAATAGACTAGAATATCGTCAAAGAAGACAATCACGAATTTGTCAAGATAAGGCTTACAAACACGGTTCATCAAATCCATAAAGATGGCTGGCGCGTTGGTGAGACCAAAAAGCATGACCAAGAATTCAAAATGGCCATAACGAGTTCGAAAAGCGGTCTTCGGAATATCGGCTTCTTGGACTCTCAACTGATGGTACCCCGATCTCAAGTCGATCTTCGAGTAGAAACTAGAACCCTGAAGTTGGTCAAATAAATCATCGATTTGAGGGAGAGGGTAGCGGTTCTTGATGGTAACCTTGTTCAGCTCTCGGTAGTCGATACACATACGTAGGCTTCCGTCCTTCTTCTTGACAAACAAAATAGGGGCTCCCCACGGGGATGAACTAGGTCGGATGAAGCCCTTCTCCAACAGTTCCTGCAACTGGTTAGACAATTCCTGCATCTCTGGAGGTGCAAGACGATACGGGGCTCGAGCAATAGGGGCCGCACCTGGAGCAAGTTCAATACTGAATTCGACTTGGCGGTAGGGCGGAAGCCCTGGTAATTTCTTCAGGAAATACATCGGGAAAATCGCAAACAACAGGGATATCTTCAATCTTCTTCTCTTCCTCGGAAGAAACCGAAATAAGCGCCAGAATGGCAGAATACCCCTTACGAAGATACTTATAAGCCTTCATGCACGAAATGATACTTAAAGGGATCCCGCTCTTCTCACCGTGTACCAACAGAAATTCTTCATCCGGAAGAGGAAGTCGAATGACTTTATCGAAACAGACGATCTCAGCATGATGCAAGGACAACCAATCCATACCCACAACGACATCAAAGCTACCCAAAGATACCGGCATAAGGTCAATAGGAAAAGAATAACCCGACAACTCAAGGTGACACCCCCTAAGGACATGTGTCGCTTTGACTTTCTTACCATCAGCCAATTCTATCAAGTACTTAGCCTCTAAAGGTGTAGGTACCCTATCAAGCAATTGACTAAATCCAAGAGATTTAAAACTCTTGTCGGCACCAGAGTCGAATAAAACTGTAGCATAGCGATTATTAAGAAGAAACATACCGGTAACAGTGTCAGGATCATGTCGAGCCCCGCTCGAACCAATCACAAAGGCGCGAGCATTCCTGCCTCCGCCCCCATTGTTTCCATTACCCGACCCATTCTTCCCTTCCTCGCCCTGCTTCAATTTAGGGCATTCCCGCTTGTAGTGACCAAGCTCACCACAGTTATAGCACCCTTGCTTTCCCTGGTTTCCCTGGGGAGCAGCAGTCTGAGGAGTTGGGGTAGGTGTAACAGGTGCATTACGATTACCCTGAAGGTTAACCTTACAATCTTTCGCCTGGTGCCCAGGCTTATGGCATCGGTGACAACGGTTCCTATCCTCATAGCGACCATTGTGGTGGAAACCACACCGGTCGCATTTTGGCTGTTTCCCAATATAAACCCCCGGTTTTTGCTCAGACGACAATCCCCCAACATCAAACCTCTTCACCTGCTGAGGTGGAGCTGAGCTCGAGCCCTTACTCGCACCTTCCCACTTTCGCTTGTTGTTCTCGGGAGCCCTTATAGTGGCGCCTCGGGGAGGCAAGACTCCTTCAGTCACCTTCATGTTGGTCAGCCTGTGAGCCAACCGAACCACTTCAGAAAAAACAGTGAGGCTGCCCGCAGCCACCAACCCTGCAACCTCCGGCACTAACCCAGCAATATAGTGCTCAATCCGTCGGTATTCCGGTGTGTGCAAATCTGGGCACAACACCGCCAGCTCGTTGTGCCTAGCCGCATATGCTTCAATTTCGGACCCCGCCATCTTATGAGTCCAGACCTCATGCTCAAGCTTCTGGATCTCATCCCTCGGGCAGTACTCGTTTTTCAAGAGTTGCACGAATTCTGTCCAAGGCACGCATGGGCTTCCTCGATGCCCATGGTCTGTTTGGTGGAGTTCCACCAGGACAAGGCTTGACCTTCAAAGGTCGCAGCAGCATACTTTACCCGGTCACCCGCCGAGCAACTGCACATCGAGAACACAGACTCAACCTTCTCCAGCCACCGGAGCATTCCCACTGCCCCTTCAATCCCACCGAAGTTGTGAGGTTTGCAATCCATGAACTTCTTGTAGGAGCGCTGAGTTGGAGGGGGATTGACAGCACCCCCACCTGGAACAGACACACAGGTAAGGCAAGAAGAGGTACGGTACCCAAAACAAGGTAGAATAGGTGGAGATCAACTTACCACCCATAGCAGCGAGAGCAGCTTGGAATGCAGCCAGAGCTACGTTCGTTTGCTGCTGCAACAGGTTGTCCAACTCTTCTTGGGTCATGTTAACGTTTCCTCGGCCACCGCCGCCACCACAGCCGCCAGCACGGCCGCCTCTGCGTCCCCCACGAGCTCCCGACATCTTCTGTCACAACAAGAAACAAAAGACTTAGGTTTGCTCGTGGTATAACCCATTAAGAATTTAATAAACTAGACCGGGTCCGGCTCGGGTCCATCCGTCCAAACACAAAGTCCACCAGGATTCCCATGCATTGACCTCGTGTGCACCTGACATGATAAACTGTTCCGCATGGTCCTCCAGGTATACTTTCTGCTTGAAGTTCAAGTCACCTAGCGCTAACACACAATCAGGGTATTATTACAAGTATAAGACAATAGACATAAGGACGGGCGCGTCTATCGGGGCATAGAAGGGAGATGTCCGAATCCTTAGACAGATCTCGAGAGTATGCCGAAGCCACCCCAATGTACGCCGCCGCCAAGAAAGTACAGGGGTAGATCGTTTGCCGTCGAATCAAGATAAAGATGGATTAAGGAGTAGGATGAAGAAAAGCAAACAGATGATGTAGCATAGAAGATGATGACACCGACACCCTGACAAGTTGTAACGTTACCCATATGTTAAGACTCGACTATTTGTGACCGTCTAGTGTGTGCGACTCGGCTATAGACTAGACCCTACATGCAGTCTCAGTTTACTATAACCGTTGGCTCTGATACCAATCTGTCACACCCTCAATTCCCACGTGCGGGGTTTTACCGCGAGGCGCGTGACACACCAGGATCTCAGTCAACGATCACAACAAACATTCAACAAACATGCATTCATATATATATATATATATATACAACCAAAATATCACGCTTTGAGCCGTAAATCAGCAGCGGAAGCATTTCTTGTTTACAACCAAAAGACATATTAAAGTTTACAAAACATTGTTTAATACGTTTCAAAATACTAGACGCTGTGCGTGACTCCGTGCGCCTAGTCCATTAACTGCTACCTTAGCGACCTGAGAAAACATGCCAAAAAAATGTCAACATATAATGCTGGTGAGTTCACAGGTTTTCTTTCATAAATGAGTTTATAAGTTCCAAAGATCATATCCGTTACTACTAGGTTATAAGAACGTTAGCTAGACGTTAAGTGGTTTTTACTACTACAGTTGGGAACCCATTACTAAACATGTACCAAACGATGAACAGCCCAGACGACTGGGCTACCGATGCCTCGGTAACCCGATAGTTAAAGACAATATGCACCCGCCCGGCATCCCCGCCGTCGAGTGGGGTTTGTGAGGCCCAATAGATCTATCCACATTTCCCTCGTTGTGCTTCCCGCACATTCATGGTTTCCCCCTGGGACTTTCCGAAAAGACCGTATAGTATCATAAAGTAACCATAGTATAACATGACCTTTAATAAATAAGTAAGTAGCATGTTTCTCCCCCTGGAAATAAAATAGTAAAAGCGGGGCTGTGACACTCACCTTAGGTTGCGTTACTTGAAAATAGTTAAGTAATTATGCTATGATAGCCCCAAATAGCGGTGACCTATCATAAGATATGTATAAGTACCCGGACTAATAACCCGCAGGTTAACTAGTCCCCGAATGTCCAGACCATAACCATAGACGCTTGAAAACACTTTTGACTGATAAACCGACCGTGCCATACAAGACTCGACGTCCCATTGGTGACCCGGCATTACATGTGTTAGCTAAATGCAAAGTATCATGCAACATATGAAGTTAAACACTTAGCACGCGCAAGAGTTCACCTAGTCTAGCATAACGCATATTTAAAGTACAATTGAGTCCGAACACGTGTTACCAAGTCATATAGCATGTCCCGGGGTTCCTATCATGTTCCTAGATGTCAAATCATGCTTCGGGATGCCAAAATACGCTTACAACAGCAGTACACGCGATTAGGAAACTAGCATGCAATTAGGGGAAAGTCAACAGGCGAGTAGGGGAAAGTCAACAGGCGAGTAGGGGCTAATCGCCTGTCACATCAGGCGATTAGGCCTGTAATCGTGTGACATATCAGGCGATTAGGGCCCTAATCGCCCCCTGTGCTGCTGTCGTGCATTTTTGCGCGTTAAACTCTCCAAAACAGATCCGAAACATGTAAAAACACCCAATATCAATCCTAAACCATTTACCAAGCCATTCCAAGCAAAAACCCCCAATTTATCACTGATCTAACATCCTCTATGCAATTATTTCCAAAAATGGCAAAGTACTAGGTTTCATTAACAAACCTTATCTTTCCTTAAATGGAAACAATCAGATTTCATCTCCTACAAGTTTGCAAATCAACATTTCTCCGTTTTAACACCTCCCTAGTGTAAATCCTAACAACATTCCATCATTAATCATACCATAATCATCCTAGATCTTCAAGAATCATCCAAATGGGTCAAAATACACATTTTCATCAAAACACAACAACAATAGCTCAAACTCTTAGATAATCATCCTAATAACCTCTACATAACAGAAGTACAACCATTTCATGGAAATATTCATGTTATAAACACCAAGAAGATCAACATATGCATGTAAACTTCACATATAGCAAGTATTATGGTGTAGACTTGTTTTAGAACTCTTTTCAAAGGGTTTTAAAGACACAAACTTAGAAAAACAAGGTCTGGACTTTTGGGGAACCAAAACAACAACATTACAAAGGTTAGAGATGAAGAACACACCTTGGATTTTATCAAAGAAAGGTGTGCAAGCTTGGAAATGGTGATTTTTGTAGCAAAGCAAGTTCCAGAGGTGTTCTAGGGTGTGTGGGTGGCTTAGGATCAGTTAGGGTTGCTCTAAGGGTGTTTGGGAAGTTAAGGGTTCTATTTATAGGTGTTTTGACCCGTGCACAGCAGTGCAGGCGAGTAGCAGCTCTTAGCAGGCGATTAGGGGCCTAATCGCCTGACACTTCAGGCGATTAGGGGCCTAATCGCCCCCTAAGCCTTCCCAATCGCCTATAGACAGGCGATTAGGCAATCTCCTGATTCCTAATCGCCTGTAACATCTCAGATTGGGTTTTCGGTGCGTTAAACACTATTTTAACACATATAAACACGCATTAACATACCAACAAGTCACATAATGATTATAAACACATAATGCATGATAGCTAACACCTTTACATCCGTTCACCAATTCCCGGGACTCGAGACTTGCGTGTGTGTGCTAAACCCGGTGATTCCACGAATCACCAATCCTTGTACACATGGTTATGGACCGACTCCCGATGATCCCGCGGATCATCGTAACGACTCCCGATGACTCCCTAGAATCATCATAACGACCCGACTGATCTAGTTAAGTATGTAATAAGTATGACTCGCTAAGGTAGACTTACTAGTTTAATCAACGTTACTAACCTGAGTTTGCCGGGTGTCACATCCGGCAAACCCAATCTAATGGATGTTAATGCGTTTTAACGTTTTAGTTTGGTACCTATGCGTTTCTCCACATTTATAGACTCGTTTGCAACCTTTAAAGGAGTCATTGACACACTATAACTTGTTTTAATTCGGTTTCTTATTATGTAACCGACCGAACTTTAGGAGTGATTAAAAACGAGCGTTTCCAGTGTTAATGTGATAAATTGAACTCGCCAATCAACTTCTGCACACATTCACGTCATAAACCCACACAAAAACTTAACAATTCACGTTCAGAAGCTCCTCAATTCGTGGTTTAAACCCACGACCTCTTTCTTTTCTTTTTCGACTCAAACGATTTTTGGAAGGTTAGTTTCTTGTGTCATTTTGTTACTTAGTCATCTGCGATCATTAGCCCCATGTTTTCGTGGCTTAATCTTGTCTGAATCGGGTTCAATTGTTTTTAAGTTAGGGTTAGGGTTTAGGTTAGTATTTGGGGAAGAAGAAGATGTTTATATTTGATTATATAAATAAAATTCGGGATAATTAAAATCAATAAAATGAGATTTGGTCTGGTGGTTGCTGCATCTTTGTGTTAACAAAGCAGCCTGGGTTCCAATCCTGGCAGCTTACAATATATTTTTTTGATGTTATTTCTTTTATTTTTAATCATATTAAAAACCTTTATATTACTTATTAATTTAGAATATTCATAATAAATTCATTTGTTATCCAAAAATCATAAAAATTTAGGTGTAACATCTTGACACCATAAAGAAAATTACCACACTTTTATTTTCTGGAAAAAGTCTCATTTTATATTTTTATTGATTTAATTTTTTTAATCATATTTAATTGATTAAAAATTCCTTTTTAATGATTTTTATCTCAAACTTTTTGAGAAATTATTTCTAATTATTATGAGCTGAAATAAAAATTAGTGGTCCAGAAAACACTTATTTTAATTAATTTTCCTATTTTTAATCATTTAAACATCATTTAATCTCATTAAATCAGTTTTAAATAGAAATAAGTTTATAAAAATTATGGGAAAATTATTTTCATTAATTTGCATCAGAGAGCATCCATTTTCTATAAAATTGGAATTTTTGGACCATGTCTTGAATTATTAGTTTTATTTATGTTTAATTAAACATAATTAATTATTTATTTTTTATACTATTAAACATCTATTTTATAAATACTTTTCTTATAAAATAGAAATCTTCTTATGTTTGAAAATCTTAATTATCATTTGCTGGATTATTGTGAAACTCATAATTATTTAGTTATACATTAATAATTATTGTAATTATTTACAAAAATTAGTTAAAGTAATTAACTACATTATTTTGTCTTAATTATTCAAACATAAGTTTTATCTAAATATTCAATTGGTAACAGTTATATTACTTAAACCACATTTACAAACATTGGTATATTATTTTTAATATACAACTGTTATATTAATTCGAGTTATCATAAAAACTTTAATTCCCCAAATCGACTTAGAAAACCCTGATGCCTTAGACCCTAGTTACCTTAGACTCTTAGACTTTTCCCTTATTAGCATTCTATTACGTTATAGGTTGAGTTCCTCGGAATTTCCATTACTTAGCTCACTACCACTTAAGTTGGATCGCTTTTGCAAACTGTGAGTATATCTTTCCCCTTTTTCATGTTTTTACTCTTTTGGGGCTATTCATGTACACTATGACTAAATGTTACTCTTTCACTAAATGCAATTCTCATGTGTGTTTGCGTTATGTTAATTTGTGTGTCTATGACTTGTCAAAATCATTAACCTTTGAGGGCCTGGCATTTCAATGGATAGTACTATGGTATATACCCTTGTGACTCTGTTGAGAGTCCTTGTCATTGCTATGTATTTCATTACTACTAGCGCATACTATATATATTTCTTTTCATTTCTAGGGTTGATTTTGAACGGATATTACTTATTACATAATTGCAAATGGTACCGCACATGAATTGCTAAACACTTTTCCTTACTTTATGTATCCAAAACAGGGTATGCTCACCAATACATTTTTGTATTGACCAAATTATTTTCGTACATGTTTCAGGTTCTTATGAGATGACTTTTATGCTTTTGGAATTTTACTTAGATTTTGGATTCATTGTATTTCTGTTAGTTGGCATTTAGAATCGTTGTATTTCAATTCAATGTAATAAACTATGTAATCAATATATCAATATTTTCACTTTTAGTCCATGAGCTATTGAACAATCGTCACTACGTGACACCTCGATGTTTCCGCCATCGGTTGGGGTGTTACATTCAACGTAACACGTAGGTACTACCACTAATTCACGTCTCATATCTGCACTTAACCTTTGCATCACCCTTCACACCAACTGGAGAAGTCTAACTGCCAGTACCCAATTAAACATCTCAAATGTGACTATGTGCAAAACAACTCACTCGGACACTGGTACTTCTATGAAAATCTTCATCTGTGCTGACTGTGATTGCATTAACACATTCTTCTCTTTGAATGTTCTTGAGTAACTTCATCTGTTCGACAGAATACTAGCCGTAGACGAGTGGATCAAGCAATCAGAAGTTTTCAGCGGGAACTACCGGTACAATTGTGGACTTGAAATGCTTCAGAAACTGAAGTTTTCTATAGGGCCAACAATAATCACCAATAGCTATTGAAATTCTTCAGGACTGTAATCTTGAAACTTTCGCTGAATCTACGTGCTACATGACTCCTACTGGGATCCCTCATTACTTTTGGAACATTGAGATCTCAATCTTGATTTGCTTGAACAAGTTCCTTCAATCATACTGGAACTGGGTTGACTGTTCACAACTTGCGGAATAAAATCTGTCTATTTTCTGGCCCAAAATAGTCATTTGAATCTGATTATCATACTGTTGATTCTCATGAATACCCCACAATAAAACGTTTCATCATCATCATTTCTTAAACAATTTGTGAAGACATCATTACCATTCTCCCAAAAATCTTCAAAAATACCAATTTTTCATTCCATATATCGAGGGTTCGAATGTGAAAATAAAGCTACATTCGACCCTTCTGTTAGGTCGAATATACCAAGGTTAGTTGCAATTCCACATTCACCCAGTAGTGAGGTTCGAATGTGGAAAATTTTCCAGGTTCGACCTGTCGTGAGGTTCGAATGTGGAAAATTTCCAGGTTCGTCCTTTAAATCCTACGTTCGACCAAATATAATCCACGTTCGACCTCTAAATCCTACGTTTGCCCTCATGTTGGTTCAAATTTTCTGCACATTCGACCACTTGCAGAAAAACGTGTTCTTCTTCAATATTTTCTACAAAGCAGTCCATAATCACTCTAAAACTTCGAATTTGATGATGAAACTTGTACAGAAAGGTGCGGAAATGAAAACCTAACCCTCGAATTCACAAAAACATGAAGAAATCACATGATTTTGGGTTCAATTAAGAATCTAGGGTTTCTAGGGTTTCAACCTTTCAATCAAAAACTGAATTTTAACGTCTGAAATCATCAAATTGAGCTGTGATTGATTCAAACGACTGTTAGATCGTTCAAATCGGTACCATAGCTCTGATACCACTTTGTAAAGGATCGTTTTATGTAAAAGAGTAAGAAATGATCATACAAATCACTATTCCAGGTGCGGAAACCCTAGAACAGATACAAAGTGATAGTTTTATGAATCAAACACACAGATTAAGCTTTTCAATCACCATTCTCATTAATTACTTGTAGAAATATGATAACATTTAGGTTTACAAGCAAAACAGACTGACTTTGAATAAACACAAACTCTAGAGAGCTCTAACCTGACACACACTACTCAAATGATCAAAGTTACATCATAAAATAGAGTTTTTCCTTATATACTACTGCAGGTTCGCCCCAAGCTGGCTGAGTACACTCTCTTTTGAAATGACCTTTACCACCACAGTTGAAACATGTGACTTTCTCTTTGTTGAAGCCATATGTTGTATTTGGTGTAGTAGTCAAGTCAGTTCTCCCAGTTTTCTCAATAAACTCTGTTGCTCGCCTCATGATACTTGCAAATGCCCACTGTATATCGATAAGCTCCATTTCTTCTGTGTCAATTTGAGCATAGTCCTCATTGGTTAGATTGTTGTTACCAATTTGACTAGCTACCAGACCATTGTATGAGGAAACCATTGCTGAAACCAATGCAATGTGTTGTTGAGCAACTTCCACTATAACATTGTCCATGTTGGATGTTTCCAACACTATTGGTCTCTGATTAGCTTGATTCATCTGAGAAATGTATTGTTGTTGTTGAGGTTGTGGTTGGTTTGCAGTGTAACACGCTGCTTGTTGCATAGGTGAGAATGGTGAAACGAAAGAATTTGTATATGATTGTGGTGGTGGTGTATATTGTGGTGGTGTATAAGATGAGGTTTGAGCAAGATAGTTGATTGGATTTTTGGGTGGTTCCATCACACTTGAAACACATGCAATATGAGGAGCAACTGTCCCACCAATACTTGAGTTACCCACAGTAGACGATGTACCAGCATGGTACAACTCTGGGTTTTGAGGAATTTGTGATCTTTTTGCTTTCCTCTTCTCCTCAAGCTCTTTGTTTTCCAATTTCTGAATGAATTCATTGATGGTCCAGTACTTGTAAGCATCTTTCTCCTTAAGTACCTCAATGTGTTGATCCCAGTATGGTGGTAAAGAATCAGCAAATTTATCCACCAAATCTGACATTGGAATCTTAATTTCATAATTTGACAATTCAGTTAACAGATGACAGTATCTGGGAATCAACTCTTTCAGTGTTTCATTCCCAACATAACTGAAGTTTTCAAATTCCTTCTTCAGTTCCTCAATCCTTAGTCTCCTCGTCTTCTCATTACCATCATGACGATTCCTCAACATATCCCACAATTGTTTGGAAGTAGTACAAGATCCAAACTGATGTAAAAGATCATTTGTAATAGCTTGGGTAAGTTGAGAATACGCCTTCTTCTCCACCGCAAACTTCTTCTTCTCGTCTTCAGACAAACTCTCAAGTGGAATTTGTTCACCGGTATTCTCTAACACTGGTGCCACATATCCCTTTGCAATCATTTGCCACGCCTCAGTCCCTTCAAGTCCCATTCCTTCCAAATGAATCTTGAATTTCTTCTGCCATTGGTTGTACTCCTGCATCTCCATCAGCTTGGGTGGTCTGTTCCCGCTACCTGAAGACAAATCATTGATTAGAGTAGATATAGCATTAGTAGTTTGAGTGTGTACCGCTGCTGCTACACCCCAGTAATCAACTCCTGGTTGTTATGAAGATGAAGCAACACTCTGTGGAATCGAACTCGTCATTGCAAGATAATTGATTGGTTGCAAAGACTGAGAATTCGACTTCTGAGCAGCTACAGTCCAAGGGTTCATGGTAACTTGCTGTTGTTGTGTTGTACCAGGCCTAGGAGTAGTCGGAAATCCCCACATGTTGTTTTTGAAGTTGGAAATACGACACACTTGAAAATCTCACAAATCAGAATCTACTTTCGTCCCTTTTCTTTTTACGTGAGGTCGAAGGTGGCCAATTCCTCACCTTCGTCCCTTTGTTCAAGTACGAATGTAGATTTAAACAACCTGTTTTCACTTTCGTCCCAAACACTTTTCACTTTCGCCCTCCCGTTTGGACGAATGTGGAACTTTGACCCGAAAGTGGAAATTCAACACAACAAAATCCTAGGTTCGACCACTAAAAAGCACTTTCGATCACTGAAAGCCTTGGTTCGACCCTAAAATCTCACTTTCGACCCTATGCTCTCTAGGTTCGACCGACCCATTTGAAAAACGGTTATACTTTGAAAATCAGTTAATTTGATCTCAATTTTTCAAAAGTTGATAAATTTTGATGATCTTAATCAGGCTTTGCTTCGGAATTGATTTGGAACAACTTTAATAAGTCGAATTCTTGATTTTATCCATGAAATCTAATCCAAATCTTTCAATTTTCATTAAAAACCATTGTTCATTGAAAATAGCAAAATTTTGATCAAATTTGGGTCCAAATCAGTTCAAAAACTATCAAATTGTAGTTGTATGATCTCTATTGGCTCTGATACCAGTTGAGAATCCGGTTAGAAACCGAATTCATGGATCGAATAAGCGAAAACAACTCGGTTTCAGACGGGAGATTCGAGACGAGACAGAAACATACGACAACAACGTCATCACAGATTCGTATTACTACAGAAACGGTTACAGACACTTTCATCAGTAGGATAAACATCTATCTCGGGGCCGGGGGAGGTCGGGCATGACCTCCCCCTTGAGAGCATTCTAAGCACAAACTCAAATCTTCAAATGAAAACCAACACATGAGATTGCTATTTATAGTCCAACACAATAAGCCACCTTCGCCCCTTGGTATAGGTCGAATGTGGAATATTGACAGTTGCTCCTCATATTGCCTGTGTTTCAAGTGTGATGGAACCACCCAAAAATCCAATCAACTATCTTGCTCAAACCTCATCTTATACACCACCACAATATACACCACCACCACAATCATATACAAATTCTTTCGTTTCACCATTCTCACCTATGCAACAAGCAGCGTGTTACACTGCAAACCAACCACAACCTCAACAACAACAATACATTTCTCAGATGAATCAATCTAATCAGAGACCAATAATGTTGGAAACATCCAACATGGACAATGTTACAGTGGAAGTTGCTCAACAACATATTGCATTGGTTTCAGCAATGGTTGCCTCATACAATGGTCTGGTAGCTAGTCAAATTGGTAACAACAATCTAACCAATGAGGACTATGCTCAAATTGACAAAGAAGAAATGGAGCTTATTGATATACAGTGGGCATTTGCAAGTATCATGAGGCGAGCAACAGAGTTTATTGAGAAAACTGGGAGAACTGACTTGACTACTACACCGAATACAACATATGGCTTCAACAAAGAGAGTCACATGTTTCAACTGTGGTGGTAAAGGTCATTTCAAAAGAGAGTGTACTCAGCCAGCTAAACAAGGTAACCGAAACCCAATAAACTCAAATTATCAGAATCGTCAATCTTGAAACCAAGTTTCTTATCAAAGTCAAAACAACAACTATGAAAATCAAAAAAATTACCAAAACCAACAAAACACCTCTCAGAACCACTCTACTAGACAACCAATTACACCCAACCAGACTCAAACTCAAACACCAAATAACCCTCATTCCTATCACAACACCAAATGATCAACCACAGACTAATAATCAAAATCAAGCTTTGGTGATTCAAAATGATGAGGGATATGACTGGACTGATATACAACTTGGTGTGGAAGAGATAAAAGCTGGGAATGTAGCTTGTGTTGCTCAGCAGATTGATTTGGAGGAGTCGTAGATAGTTGATAAAGTTGAAGAAACTGAAAGTATTTCTGAAGAAGATATTGAGGAGTCAATTGAAGAGATGGATGTTTCGGTGGCTGATTCAGTTGAAGAACACCATGAGGAGAAGAATTTGGGAATTATTATTGATTCAGTCACAGATGTTCCTGAAGAGAATAAACCAGCGTACTCAGATTCGGAGAGTGAAACAGATTCAGAAGCAAGCGTGAATTCATTAGATGATGAAATTGACCAACTCTTGGCCGAAGCTGATTTTCTGATGACTAGGAAGTCGTGTATTGTGGATGATGCTTTTACCAGAATCAACTATTCCAAGTTCTTTGCTGGGAAAGAAGCTCATTTTGCTCTCATGGCTATGACAGATCCTCCAAAGCAGGTAAGTTCTGAATCTAAAACTGATATTCATAGTGATAAGTATTGTGGTACTTGTGATAGATTGACAGAGGAAAACAAGCAACTCAAGGTTCAACTTGAGAGTGCCATAATCAACTGTCAATCTTCTCGCAAGGAAGTTATAGAATTCAACAAGGTACTTGATGGTTACAAAAAGGACATTTCTGACTTAAAGAAAAAACTTTCTTTAAAACAATTGGCAATAAACAGTTATATAAATGAACTTGAAGAAACTAAGTTAGAAATGGCAACCATCAAGTGCTTTGCAGAAAAGGTCAACAAAAAGCTTGAAAGCTATAAGCACATTGCATATGTGGTTGACCATATCATTGAAAAGCCATCACAACCCAATAATGCAAATTACAAGGCTGTTCCATCACCAGTGTTATTTGAGAATCATAATTGTCACTCAATAACACCGGAGAGCTCAGTCAAATCTGACTCTGCATCGAAAGATGAATCTAACACTTCTAGTGTTGTAGATCCAAATTCCGATGTACGACCGATTTTGGGTGTGAATGATGAAGGCGTAACTGCTGTGAATGATGATTCTGACACAGAAAGTGAGAAAACTGAGAATGTGAGTGATGTTCCCAAGGAAAATCACATTATCACAAATGAAACAGTTTCACCTTCTCAGCTTTGTCATCCGATGGCTAACGTACATCGTGTCAATCAATCAGAGAAGAAAGAGGTTAAGAATGATTCAGTTGACTAACCCGTCCAAGTATTTTATCGGATGGATGGATCCGATAAGATTATTTCTGACGATGAGTATCCAATAAAATTTGCAAATTATTCCAAAATTGAGAAAATCTGGCAAGAGAGTACTATCTGGTTTCCTAAACACGAAAGAACCAATGATGTACCACCAAAAATCTTGAAGAAATTATATCTGGATACTCCGAGAGAACCAAAAGTTCATGTCACTGAATTCATTAAACCAAAGCAAAAGGCAAACGGTTTTCTTGATCCGGCTTACTCAAAGAATTCGGAGTGACAATGGGACGGCATTCAAAAATGCGCAGATGGATGCTCTTTGTGAAGACAAAGGAATTCATCATGAATATTCTGCTCCGTATACCCCTCAACAGAACGGTGTAGCTGAAAGGAAAAACAGGACTCTCATTGAAACAGCAAGAACAATGCATGCAGATTCAAATCTTCCGGTAATGTTCTGGAACGAAGCGATCTATGCAGCTTGTTATACACTGAATCGGGTGTTAACAGTGAAGAAGTTTGGCAAAACTTCTTATGAGCTGTTGAACCGACGAAAGCCGAACTTTGAGTATCTAGAACCATTTGGGGCTCCATGTACGATGTTGAATCCAGGAGAAAAGTTTAGTCCAAAAGCTGAAGAGGGATATTTTGTTGGATATGCAACCCCGCTCAAACGGGTATTCAACAAAAGAACTCAACAGGTGGAGGATTGGGCAAATGTTGAGGTTCAACGGTATACTCAAAACGTACAGGGAAATGGTCCTGATTGGATGTTTGATTACAAAGACTTCTTTGAATCATTCAATCTAGATAGCTTGGTTGAAGAGGCTGTTATAAGATTACTTTACGAGTGTGAAAACGCGGCAACTTCACCATTGGTGCGTCCGATCACCGTAAATCCTCCAGCAACTTCTAATGATACCAATGCTCCTGTAGCAGAAGAAGAGGTGTTTCAAGAAGCTTCAACTACACTTGATACTTCAGAATCAGAAGATGATGGAGACTTTGATGAAGCTATTCTTGATCATGCAACAGAGGCACCACCAGTGAACCCAAATCCAGATGTTGCTTCATCGTCCAACACGGGTAATGATCTGGATGCAGTGGAAAACTTGGTGACCCTGGAAGCAGTGTTATGACTAGAGGACAACTACGCAGTGTCAATTCACCAGAAAATATTGGCGCTTTAGCTTTATATGCAAAAATACAAAAATCTGGTTGTCAGAATGATTGGTCGTTTGCATGTTATGTTTCACAGGTTGAGCCGCGGACATACAAAGAAGCTCTTTTGGATGATGCTTGGGTCGAGGCGATGCAAGAAGAGTTGTTGCAGTTTCAGAAGTTGGGCGTCTGGACACTTACGGATTTACCTCCTGGTAGGAAGAAGATTGGTACAAAATGGGTATTCAAATGCAAGAAAGATGACAGAGGAGTGATCGTGAGAAACAAAGCCAGATTGGTTGTTCAAGGATTTCATCAAGTTGAAGGAATTGACTACAACGAGATTTATGCACCTGTGGCATGTATAGAAGCTATCCGCATGTTTCTAGCGTTTGCCTCGTATAAGAAATTCAAGGTGTATCAAATGGATGTCAAAAGCGCGTTTCTCTACGGTGTGGTCAAGGAAGAGGTCTTCGTCGGTCAACCTCCAGGCTTTGAAGATCCTATCCACCGGGATAAGTTTTATGTTCTCAACAAAGCGCTATACGGGTTGCACCAGGCTCCACGCCAATGGTATGAGGAGCTAAGCATGTACCTGCTATCCAAAGGATTCAAACGAGGCTTGGTCGATTGCACACTGTTTACGAAGAAAACAGGGGATGACTTGCTTCTCGTCCAGATTTATGTAGATGATATTATTTTTGGCTCTACTAACGAACTTCTTTGCAGAGAATTTGAACGTGTAATGCAGGAAAAGTTCGAGATGAGTGCGATGGGAGAAATGCAGTTTTTCCTAGGCTTGCAGGTGGATCAAAGACCAACGGGGATCTTTATTCATCAAACCAAATACGTATCTGAAGTCTTGAAGCCGGTTCCAGATGGAAGATTCAAAGCCGATGGATACCCCAATACAACCTAATCACGGGATTGGTGTTGACGCTAAGGGGGAGCTGACAGACCCATTTACAAACAGAGCAATCTTCGGATCCCTGATGTATCTCACTGCATCAAGGCCAGATATAATGTTTGCTACATGCCTCTGCGCACGTTTCCAAGAGAAGCCGAAACAAAGTCATCTGATGCATCTCACTGCATCAAGGCCAGATATAATGTTTACATCTGATTATTGTTCCTAGTGACTTACTGATCATTTTCATTCCAAAAATACAGGTAATGGACTTGTTTTGAAGGCAGAAAAGGGTTCTTTGTCGCCGAACCCTAGTTTCAATCAGTTGGACATTTTTTAGGCTGTTTTCGTTCAATTTTCTTATTACGTTTTAGTTCTTATTGATTTTAGGGGGAGAATGATATATAATCTAGGGTTAATTCATTGTAATTGGATGTTAATTGACTGTTTGAACACGATGAACCCTAGAATACTTAGAAAATCAATAATAACTAAATCATTGTTGCAATTAATTGATGAAAAAGGTTAATCGGACATATTAGAAGGTGTTTGAATCAAAATCAGTGTTTAAAACATTTTAGATTACAAATTTGAATTTTTGAAGTATAAACTGGTACATTCGACCAGATCTAAAGGGGCGAATCTGGAAGACTAGGTCGAAAGTAACATTTTAACGGACGAAAGTGGGATTTCAAGGACGAAAGTGGATTTTGTAGTAAAACTTTTCACATTCGAACCTTAAATGCCACATTCAAACCTAATAGATTTCACATTCGAACTCACGCAAGGGCAAATGTGGAATTTATGAAAACCAAAAATTCAGATTTTGTTGATTTTGATTGTGTTTAACTCATTTTCTTTGTTTTGTGAATACAGATATTCAAATGGCTGAACAACAAGCTGAGAACGTTGAGATACCTGAACAAGAAGCTCCAGTTCAGAATGTGATAGAAGCACGGCCGTTCGAAACCGCTCATAACTGTTGTGCTTTTGTTGGAGATGTTCAGAAAAACACAGAATTCTCCGGATTGATAGATTTTCTCAAGAGAAGCAGGATCATTCATGCTATTGCAACACTTGCTAGTATTTACCAAGATATCATTGAAGAATTTTGGAGAAAAGCTCGTTATGTCTTCTGGGAATCTAAAACTGCTATTGTTAGTGAGATTCAAGGTGAATTTGCTATGATAACAGAAGATGATATCAGAGAAGCATTGATGATCAGAGATGATGATTGTACTGATCCAAGGTGTTTGTCATGGACGGAGCAGAGGTTGTGTTTTCTGAGAATGAAATATAATTGTCGCATCATGATTCCGATTACAATCCGGGCAGCTTCGTATCCTTTATCTGAGTCTGTTGCATAATCAGATATCTTATGGACTTCCCTTTCCTCCGTTCGTTTGCCCGAAACATCAAATGTACTGATAGTTACGTCCTTTAAAACTCGAGTCTTTTCTTGTGTGCGAATCTCTATATCATTGTCGTATCGTGAGTCCGATTACCATCCGGTCCGCTTCGTATCCTTTATTTGAGTCTGTTGCATGCTCAGATAACTTACGGCCTTCCCGTTCCTCCATTCGTTGCCTGAAACTTCAAATGTACGGATAGTTACGTCCTTTAAAACTCGAGTCTTTTGTTGTGTAAGAATCTCAATGTCATTGTCGCATCATGATTCCGATTACAATCCGGGCAGCTTCGTATCCTTTATCTGAGTCTGTTGCATAATCAGATATCTTATGGACTTCCCTTTCCTCCGTTCGTTTGCCCGAAACATCAAATGTACCGATAGTTACGTCCTTTAAAACTCGAGTCTTTTCTTGTGTACGAATCTCTATGTCATTGTCGCATCGTGAGTCCGATTACCATCCGGTCCGCTTCGTATCCTTTATTTGAGTCTGTTGCATGATCAGATAACTTACGGCCTTCCCGTTCTTCCATTCGGTGCCTGAAACTTCAAATGTACGGATAGTTACGTCCTTTAAAACTCGAGTCTTTTTTTGTGTACGAATCTCTATGTCATTGTACCATCGTGAGTCCGATTACCATCCGGTCAGCTTCGTATCCTTTATCTGAATCTGTAGCATGATCAGATATCTTATGGCCTTCCCGTACCACCATTCGGTTGCCTGAAACTTAAAATGTACCGATAGTTACGTCCTTTAAAACTCGAGTCTTTTCTTGTGTACGAATCTATATGTCATTGTCGTATCGTGAGTCCGATTACCATCCAGTCCGCTTCGTATCCTTTATTTGAGTTTGTTGCATGATCAGATATCTTACGGCCTTCCCGTTCCTCCATTCGGGTGCCCGAAATTTTAAATATACCGATAGTTATGTCCTTTAAAACTCGAGTCTTTTCTTGTGTACGAAACTCTATGTAATTTTCGCGTCGTGAGTCCGATTACCATCCGGTCCACTTTGTATCCTTTATTTGAGTCAATTGCATGATCAGATATCTTACAGCCTTCCCGTTCCTCCATTCGGGTACCCGAAACTTCAAATTTACTGATAATTACGTCCTTTAAAACTCCAGTCTTTTTTTGTGTACGAATCTCTATGTCCTTGTGGCATCGTGAGTTCGATCACCGTCCAGTTAGCTTCGTATGCTTTATTTGCGTCTGTTTCATGATTAGATATCTTACGGCCTTCCCGTTCCTCCATTCGGGTGCCCGAAACTTCAAATATACCGATAGTTACGTCCTTTAAAACTATAGTGTTTTCTTGTGTACGAATCTCTATGTCATTGTCGCATCGTGAGTCCGATTACCATCCGGTCCGCTTCGTATCCTTTATTTGAGTCTGTTGCATGATCAGATATCTTACGGCCTTCCCGTTCCTCCTTTCGGGTGCCCGAAACTTCAAATGTACCGATAGTTACGTCCTCTAAAACTCGAGTTTTTTTTGTGTACGAATCTCTATGTCATTGTACCATCGTGAGTCCGATTACCATCCGGTCCGCTTCGTATCCTTTTTTGAGTTTGTTGCATGATCAGGTATCTTACGGTCTTCCCGTTCCTCCATTTGGGTGCCCGAAACTTCAAATGTACCGATAGTTACGACCTTAAAAACTCGAGTCTTTTCTTGTGTACGAATCTCTATGTCATTGTCGCATCGTGAATTCGGTCCACTTCGTATCCTTTATATGAGTCTATTTCATTATCAGATATCTTACGGCCTTCCCTTTCCTCTATTCGGGTGCCCGAAACTTCAAGTGTACCGATAGTTACGGCCTTTAAAACTCGAGTCTTTTCTGTTGTACGAATCTATATGTCATTGTCATATCATTAGTCCGATTACCATCTGGTCCGCTTCGTATCCTTTATTTGAGTCTGTTGCATGATCAGATATCCTCCGGCCTTCCCGTTCCTACATTCAGGTGCCCGAAACTTCAAATGTACCGATAGTTACGACCTTAAAAACTCGAGTCTTTTCTTGTGTACGAATGTCTTTGTTATTGTCGCATCGTGAGTTCGATTACTGTCCGGCCAGCTTGGTATCCTTTATTTGAGTCTGTTGCATGATCAGATATCTTACAGCCTTCCCGTTCCTCATTTGGGTGCCCGAAACTTCAAATGTACCGACAGTTACGACCTTAAAAACTCGAGTCTTTTCTTTTGTACGAATCTCTATGTAATTGTCGCATTGTGAGTTTGATTACCATCCGGTTCGCTTTGTATCCTTTATTTGAGTCTATTGCATGATCAGATATCATACGGCCCTCTCGTTCCTCCATTCAGGTGCCCGAAACTTCAAATGTACCGATAGTTACGACCTTAAAAACTCGAGCCTTTTCTTGAGTACGAATCTCTATGTCATTGTCGCATCGTGAGTTCGATTACCGTTCGGACTGCTTCGTATCCTTTACCTGAGTCTGTTGCATGATCAGATATCTGATGACCTTCCCGCTCCTCCATTCGGGTGCCCGAAACTTCAAATGTACGGATAGTTACGTCCTCTAAAACTCGAGTTTTTTTTCTGTACGGATCTCTATGTCATTGTACTATCGTGAGTCCGATTACCATCCGGTCCGCTTCGTATCCTTTTTTGAGTCTGTTGCATGATCAGAAATCGTACGGCCTTCCCGTTCCTCCATTCGGGTGCCCGAAACTTCAAATGTACCGATAGTTACGACCTTAAAAACTCGAGTCTTTTCTTGAGTACGAATCTCTATGTCATTGTCACATCGTGTATTCGGTCCACTTCGTATCCTTTATTTGAGTCTATTGCATTATCAGATATCTTACGGGCTTCCCGTTCCTCCATTCGGGTGCCCGAAACTTCAAATGTACCGATAGTTACGACCTTTAGAACTCGAGTCTTTTCTTGTGTACGAATCTCTTTGTCATTGTCGCATCGTGTGTTAGATTACCGTCCGGTCAGCTTTGTATCCTTTATTTGAGTCTGTTGCATGATAAAATATCTTACAGCCTTCCCGGTCCTCCATTTGGGTGCCTGAAACTTCAAATGTACCGATAGTTACGACCTTAAAAACATGAGTCTTTTCTTGTGTACGAATCTTTATGTCATTGTCGCATCGTGAATTCGGTTCACTTCGTATCCTTTATTTGAGTCTATTGCATTATCAGATATCTTACGGCCTTCCCGTTCCTCCATTCGGGTGCCCGAAACTTCAAATATACCGATAGTTACGACGTTAAAAACTGGAGTCTATTCTTGTGTACAAATCTCTATGTCATTGTCGCATCCTCAGTCTGATTACCGTCCGGTCAGCTACGTATCCTTTATCTGAGTATGTTGCATGATTAGATAACTTATGGCCTTCCCGCTCCTCCATTCGGGTGCTCGAAACTTCAAATGTACCCATAATTACGTCCTTTAAATCTCGAGTCTTTTTTTGTGTACGAATCTCTATGTCCTTGTAGCATCGTGAGTTCGATTACCGTCCGGTTAGATTCGTATGCTTCACTTGTGTCTGTTTTCATGATCAGATATCTTACGGCCTTCCCGTTCCTCCATTCGAGTCCCCGAAACTTCAAATGTACCGATAGTCATGTCCTTTAAAACTCGAGTCTTTTCTTGTGTACAAATCTCTAAGTCATTGTTGCATCGTGAGTCCGATTACCATCCGGTCCGCTTCGTATCCTTTATTTGAGTCTATTGCATGATCAAATATCTTACGGCCTTCCCGTTCCTCCATTCGGGTGCCCGAAACTTCAAATGTACCGATAGTTACGACCTTAAAAACTTGAGTCTTTTCTTGAGTACGAATCTCTATGTCATTGTCACATCGTGAATTCAGTCCACTTCGTATCCTTTATTTGAGTCTATTGCATTATCAGATATCTTACGGGCTTCCCGTTCCTCCATTCGGGTGCCCGAAACTTCAAATGTACCGATAGTTACGACCTTTAGAACTCGAGTCTTTTCTTGTGTACGAATCTCTTTGTCATTGTCGCATCGTGTGTTAGATTACCGTCCGGTCAGCTTTGTATCCTTTATTTGAGTCTATTGCATGATAAAATATCTTACAGCCTTCCCGGTCCTCCATTTGGGTGCCTGAAACTTCAAATGTACCGATAGTTACGACCTTAAAAACATGAGTCTTTTCTTGTGTACGAATCTTTATGTCATTGTCGCATCGTGAATTCGGTTCACTTCGTATCCTTTATTTGAGTCTATTGCATTATCAGATATCTTACGGCCTTCCCGTTCCTCCGTTCGGGTGCCCGAAACTTCAAATGTACCGATAGTTACGACGTTAAAAACTGGAGTCTATTCTTGTGTACAAATCTTTATGTCATTGTCCCATCGTGAGTTCAATTACCGTCCGGTCAGCTACGTATCCTTTATCTGAGTATGTTGCATGATTAGATAACTTATGGCCTTCCCGCTCCTCCATTCGGGTGCTCGAAACTTCAAATGTACCCATAATTACGTCCTTTAAATCTCGAGTCTTTTTTTGTGTACGAATCTCTATGTCCTTGTAGCATCGTGAGTTCGATTACCGTCCGGTTAGATTCGTATGCTTCACTTGTGTCTGTTTTCATGATCAGATATCTTACGGCCTTCCCGTTCCTCCATTCGAGTCCCCGAAACTTCAAATGTACCGATAGTCATGTCCTTTAAAACTCGAGTCTTTTCTTGTGTACAAATCTCTAAGTCATTGTTGCATCGTGAGTCCGATTACCATCCGGTCCGCTTCGTATCCTTTATTTGAGTCTATTGCATGATCAAATATCTTACGGCCTTCCCGTTCCTCCATTCGGGTGCCCGAAACTTCAAATGTATGGATAGTTACGTCCTTTAAAACTCGAATCTTTTTTTGTGTACGAATCTCTATGTCATTGTACCATCGTGAGTCCGATTACCGTCCGGTCAGCTTCGTATCCCTTATCTAAATCTGTAGCATGATCAGATATCTTATGGCCTTCTCGTTCCACCATTCAGTTGCCCGAAACTTCAAATGTACCGATAGTTACGTCCTTTAAAACTCGAGCCTTTTCTTGTGTACGAATCTATATGTCATTGTCGTATCGTGAGTCCGATTACCATCTGGTCTGCTTCGTATCCTTTATTTGAGTCTGTTTCATGATCAGATATCTTACGGCCTTCCCGTTCCTCCATTCGGCTGCCTGAAACTTCAAATGTACCGATAGTTACGAGCTTAAAAACTCGAGTCTTTTCTTGTGTACAAATCTCTTTGTCATTGTCGCATCGTGAGTTCGATTACCGTCCGGTCAGCTTTGTATACTTTATTTGAGTTTGTTGCATGATCAGATATCTTACAGCCTTCTCGTTCTTCCATTCAGGTGCCCGAAACTTCAAATGTATCGATACTTACGACCTTAAAAACTCGAGCCTTTTCTTGTGTACGAATCCCTATGTCATTGTCGCATCGTGAGTTCGATTACCGTCCGGTCTGCTTCGTATCCTTTACCTGAGTCTGTTGCATGATCAGATATCTTATGACCTTCCCGCTCCTCCATTCGGGTGCCCGAAACTTCATATGTACCGATAGTTACGTCCCTTAAAACTCGAGTCATTTCTTGTGTACGAAACTCTATGTCATTTTCGCGTCGTGAGTCCGATTACCATTCAGTCTACTTCGTGTCCTTTATTTGAGTCAATTGCATGTTCAGATATCTTTCGGCCTTCCCGTTCCTCCATTCGGGTGCCCGAAACTTCAAATGTACCGATAATTACGTCCTTTAAAACTCCAGTATTTTTTTGTGTACGAATCTATATGTCCTTGTGGCATCGTGAGTTTGATCACCATCCAGTTAGCTTCGTATGCTTTATTTGAGTCTGTTTCATGATCAGATATCTTACGGCCTTCCCGTTCCTCCATTCGGGTGCCCGAAACTTCAAATGTAACGATAGTTACGTCCTTTAAAACTCGAGTCTTTTCTTGTGTACGAATCTCTATGTCATCGTCGCATCGTGAGTCCGATTACCATCCGGTCCGCTTCGTATCCTTTATTTGAGTTTGTTGCATGATCAAATATCTTACGGCCTTCCCGTTCCTCCATTCGGGTGCCCGAAACTTCAAATGTACGGATAGTTACGTCCTTTAAAACTCGAGTCTTTTCTTGTGTACGAATCTCTATGTCATCGTCGCATCCTCAGTCTGATTACCGTCCGGTCACCTTCGTATCCTTTATCTGAGTCTGTTGCATGATCAGATATCTTATGACCTTCCCGCTCCTCCATTCGGGTGCTCGAAACTTCAAATGTACCAATAATTACGTCGTTTAAAACTCGAGTCTTTTTTTGTGTACGAATCTTATGTTCTTGTGGCATCGTGAGTTCGATTACCGTTCGGTTAGCTTCGTATGCTTCATTTGCATCTGTTTCATGATCAGATATCTTACGGCCTTCCCGTTCCTCCATTCGAGTCCCCGAAACTTCAAATGTACCGATAGTTACGTCCTTAAAAACTTGAGCTTTTTCTTGTGTACGAATCTCTATGTCATTGTCGCATCCTTAGTTCGATTACAGTACGGTCAGCTTTGTATCCTTTATTTGAGTCTGTTCCATGATCAGATATCTTACAGCCTTCCTGTTCCTCATTTGGGTGCCCGATACTTCAAACGTACTGATAGTTACGACCTTTAAAACTCGAGTCTTTTCTTGTGTATGAATCTATATGTCATTGTCGTATCGTGAGTCCGATTACCATCTGGTCTGCTTCGTATCCTTTATTTGAGTCTGTTGCATGATCAGATATCTTACGGCTTTCCCGTTCCTCCATTCGGGTGCCCGAAACTTCAAATGTACCGATAGTTAGGACCTTTAAAACTCGAGTCTTTTCTTGTGTACGAATCTCTTTGTCATTGTCGCCTCGTGTGTTCGATTACCGTCCGGTCAGCTTTGTATCCATTATCTGAGTCTATTGCATGATAAAATATCTTAAAGCCTTCCCGTTCCTCCATTTGGGTGCCTGAAACTTCAAATGTACCGATAGTTACGACCTTAAAAGCTTGAGTCTTTTCTTGTGTACGAATCTCTATGTCATTGTCACATCGTGAATTCGGTCCACTTCGTATCCTTTATTTGAGTCTATTGCATTATCAGATATCTTACAGCCTTCCCGTTCCTCCATTCGGGTGCCCGAAACTTCAAATGAACCGATAGTTACGACCTTAAAAACTTGAGTCTATTCTTGTGTACAAATCTCTATGTCATTGTCCCATCGTGAGTTCAATTACCGTCTGGTCTGCTTCGTATCCTTTACCTGTGTCTGTTGCATGATCAGATATCTTATGACCTTCACGCTCCTCCATTCGGGTGCCCGAAACTTCAAATGAACCGATAGTTACGACCTTAAAAACTTGAGTCTATTCTTGTGTACAAATCTCTATGTCATTGTCCCATCGTGAGTTCAATTACCGTCTGGTCTGCTTCGTATACTTTACCTGAGTCTGTTGCATGATCAGATATCTTATGACCTTCACGCTCCTCCATTCGGGTGCCCGAAACTTCAAATGTACCGATAGTTACGTCCTTTAAAACTCGAGTCATTTCTTGTGTACGAAACTCTATGTCATTTTCGCATCGTGAGTCCAATTACCATTCGGTCTGCTTTGTGTCCTTTATTTGAGTCAATTGCATGTTCAGATATCTTTCGGCCTTCTCGTTCCTCCATTCGGGTGCCCGAAACTTCAAATGTACCGATAATTACGTCCTTTAAAACTCCAGTCTTTTTTTGTGTACGAATCTATATGTCCTTGTGGCATCGTGAGTTTGATCACCATCCGGTTAGCTTCGTATGCTTTATTTGAGTCTGTTTCATGATCAGATATCTTACGGCCTTCCCGTTCCTCCATTCGGGTGCCCGAAACTTCAAATGTACCGATAGTTACGTCCTTTAAAACTCGAGTCTTTTCTTGTGTACGAATCTCTATGTCATCGTTGCATCGTGAGTCCGATTACCATCCGGTCCGCTTCGTATCCTTTATTTGAGTTTGTTGCATGATCAGATATCTTACGGCCTTCCCGTTCCTCCATTCGGGTGCCCGAAACTTCAATTGTACGGATAGTTACGTCCTTTAAAACTCGAGTCTTTTCTTGTGTACGAATCTCTATGTCATCGTCGCATCGTCAGTCTGATTACCGTCCGGTCAGCTTCGTACCCTTTATCTGAGTCTGTTGCATGATAAGATATCTTATGGCCTTCCCGCTCCTCCATTCGGGTGCTCGAAACTTCAAATGTACCGATAATTACGTCGTTAAAAACTCGAGTCTTTTTTTGTGTACGAATCTTATGTTCTTGTGGCATCGTGAGTTCGATTACCGTCCGGTTAGCTTCGTATGCTTCATTTGCATCTGTTTCATGATCAGATATCTTACGGCCTTCCCGTTCCTCCATTCGAGTCCCCGAAACTTCAAATGTACCGATAGTTACGTCCTTAAAAACTCGAGCTTTTTCTTGTGTACGAATCTCTATGTCATTGTCGCATCCTTAGTTTGATTACAGTACGGTCAGCTTTGTATCCTTTATTTGAGTCTGTTCCATGATCAGATATCTTACAGCCTTCCCGTTCCTCATTTGGGTGCCCGATACTTCAAACGTACTGATAGTTACGACCTTTAAAACTCGAGTCTTTTCTTGTGTATGAATCTATATGTCATTGTCGTATCGTGAGTCCGATTACCATCTGGTCCGCTTCGTATCCTTTATTTGAGTCTGTTGCATGATCAGATATCTTACGGCTTTCCCGTTCCTCCATTCGGGTGCCCGAAACTTCAAATGTACCGATAGTTAGGACCTTTAAAACTCGAGTCTTTTCTTGTGTACGAATCTCTTTGTCATTGTCGCATCGTGTGTTCGATTACCGTCCGGTCAGCTTTGTATCCGTTATCTGAGTCTATTGCATGATAAAATATCTTAAAGCCTTCTCGTTCCTCCATTTGGGTGCCTGAGAATTCAAATGTACCGATAGTTACGACCTTAAAAACTTGAGTCTTTTCTTGTGTACGAATCTCTATGTCATTGTCGCATCGTGAATTTGGTCCACTTCGTATCCTTTATTTGAGTCTATTGCATTATTAGATATCTTACGGCCTTCCCGTTCCTCCATTCGGGTGCCCGAAACTTCAAATGTACCGATAGTTACGACCTTAAAAACTTGAGTCTATTCTTGTGTACAAATCTCTATGTCATTGTCCCATCGTGAGTTCAATTACCGTCTGGTCGGCTTCGTATCCTTTGTCTGAGTCTGTTGCATGATCAGAGATATCTTATGGCCTTCCCCCTCCTCCATTCGGGTGCTCGAAACTTCAAATGTACCGATAATTACGTCCTTTAAAACTCGATTCTTTTTTTTTGTACGAATCTCTATGTCCATGTGGCATCGGGAGTTCGATTACCGTCCGGTTAGCTTCGTATGCTTCATTTGCGTCTGTTTCATGATCAGATATCTTAGGCCCTTCGCGTTCCTACATTCGAGTCCCCGAAACTTCAAATGTACCGAGAGTTACGTTCTTAAAAACTCGAGCCTTTTCTTGTGTATGAATCTCTATGTCATTGTCGCATCGTGAGTTCGATTACCGTCCGGTCTGCTTCGTATCCTTTACCTGAGTCTGTTGCATGATTAGATATCTTATGACCTTTCCGCTCCTCCATTCGGGTGCCCGATACTTCAAATGTACCGATAGTCACGTCCTTTAAAACTCGAGTCTTTTCTTGTGTACGAAACTCTATGTCATTTTCGCGTCGTGAGTCCGATTACCATCCGGTCCGCTTCGTGTCCTTTATTTGAGCCAATTGCATTATCAGATATCTTTCGGCCTTCCCGTTCCTCCATTCGGGTGCCTGAAACTTCAAATGTACCGATAATTACGTCCTTTAAAAATCAGTCTTTTTTTGTGTACGAATCTCTATGTATTTGTGGCATTGTGAGTTCGATCACCGTCCGGATAGTTACTTCCTCTAAAACTCGAGTTTTTTTTGTGTACGAATCTCCACGTCATTGTACTATCGTGAGTCCGATTACCATCCTGTCCGCTTCGTATCCTTTTTTGATTCTGTTGCATGATCAAAGTCTTACGGCCTTACCGTTCCTCCATTCGGGGGCCCGAAACTTCAAATGTACCGATAGTTACGACCTTAAAAACTCGAGTCTTTTCTTGTGTACGAATCTCTATGTCATTGTTGCATCGTGAATTCGGTCCACTTCGTATCCTTTATTTGAATCTATTGCATTATCAGATATCTTACGGCCTTCCCGTTCCTCCATTCGGGTGCCCAAAACTTCAAATGTAACGATAGTTACGACCTTTAAAACTCGAGTCTTTTCTTGTGTACGAATCTCTTTGTCATTGTCGCATCGTGTGTTCGATTACCGTCCGGTCAGCTTTGTATTCTTTATCTGAGTCTGTTGCATGATAAAATATCTTACAGCCTTCCCGTTCCTCCATTTGGGTGCCTGAAACTTCAAATGTACCGATAGTTACGAGCTTAAAAACTTGAGTCTTTTCGTGTGTACGAATCTCTATGTCATTGTCGCATCATGAATTCGGTCCACTTCGTATCCTTTATTTGAGTCTGTTGCATTATCAGATATCTTACGGCCTTCCCATTCCTCCATTCGGGTGTCCGAAACTTCAAATGTACCGATAGTTACGACCTTAAAAACTCGAGTCTATTCTTGTGTACAAATCTCTATGTCATTGTCCCTTCGTGAGTTCAATTACCGTCCGGTCAGCTTCGTATTCTTTATCTGAGTCTGTTGTGTGATCAGATATCTTAGGGCCTTCCCGCTCCTCCATTCGGGTGCTCGAAACTTCAAATGTGCCGATAATTACGTCCTTTAAAACTCGAGTCTTTTCTTGTGTACGAAAGTCTATGTCATTTTCGCGTCGTGAGTCCGATTACCATCCGGTCCGCTTCGTGTCCTTTATTTGAGTCAATTGCATGATCAGATATCTTTCGGCCTTCCCGTTCCTCCATTCGGGTGCCTGATACTTCAAATGTACCGATAATTACGTTCTTTAAAAATCCAGTCTTTTTTTGTGTACAAATCTCTATGTATTTGTGGCATCGTGAGTTCGATCACCGTCCGGTTAGCTTCGTATCCTTTATTTGAGTTTGTTGCATGATCAGATATCTTACGGCCTTCCCGTTCCTCCATTCGGGTGCCCGAAACTTCAAATGTACGGATAGTTACGTCCTCTAAAACTAGAGTTTTTTTGTGTGTACGAATCTCTATGTCATTGTACTAGCGTGAGTCCAATTACCATCCAGTCCGCTTCGTATCCTTTTTTGAGTATGTTGCATGATCAAAATCTTACGGCGTTCCCGTTCCTCCATTCGGGTGCCCGAAACTTCAAATGTACCGATAGTTACGACCTTAAAAACTCGAGTCTTTTGTTGTTTAGGAATCTCTATGTCATTGTCGCATCGTGAATTCGGTCCACTTCGTATCCTTTATTTGAACTGCATTATCAGATATCTTACGGCCTTCATGTTCCTGCATTTGGGTGCCCAAAACTTCAAATGTACCGATAGTTACGACCTTTAAAACTCGAGTATTTTCTTGTGTACGAATCTCTTTGTCATTGTCGCATCGTGTGTTCGATTATCGTCTGGTCAGCTTTGTATCCTTTATCTGAGTCTGTTGCTTGATAAAATATCTTACAGCCTTCCCGTTCATCCATTTGGGTGCCTGAAACTTCAAATGTACCGATAGTTACGACCTTAAAAACTTTAGGCTTTTCTTGTGTACGAATCTCTATGTCATTGTCGCATCATGAATTCGGTCCACTTCGTATCCTTTATTTGAGTCTATTGCATTATTAGATATCTTACGGCCTTCCCGTTCCTCCATTCGGGTGTCCGAAACTTCAAATGTACCGATAGTTACGACCTTAAAAACTCGAGTCTATTCTTGTGTACAAATCTCTATGTCATATCCCATCGTGAGTTCAATTACCGTCCGGTCAGCTTCGTATCCTTTATCTGAGTCTGTTGCATGATCAGATATCTTATTGCCTTCCCGCTCCTCCATTCGGGTGCTCGAAACTTCAAATATACCGATAATTACGTCCTTTAAAACTCGAGTCTTTTCTTGTGTACGAATCTCTATGTCATTGTCGCATCATGAGTCCGATTACCATCCGGTCCGCTTCCTTTATTTGAGTCTGTTGCATGATCAGATATCTTACGGCCTTCCCGTTGCTCCATTCGGGTGCCCGAAACTTCAAATGTACGGATAGTTACGTCCTTTAAAACTCGAGTCTTTTTTTGTGTACGAATCTCTATGTCATTGTACCATCGTGAGTCTGATTACCGTCCGGTCAGCTTCGTATCCTTTATCTGAATCTGTAGCATGATTAGATATCTTATGGCCCTCTTGTTCCACCATTCGGTTGCTCGAATCTTCAAATGTACAGATAGTTACGTCCTTTAAAACTCAAGCCTTTTCTTGTGTACGAATCTATATGTCATTGTCGTATCATGAGTCTGATTACCACCCGGTCCGCTTCGTATCCTTTATTTGAGTCTGTTGCATGATGAGATATCTTACGACCTTCCCGTTCCTCCATTCGGGTGCCCGAAACTTCAAATGTACCGATAGTTACGACCTTAGAAACTCTAGTCTTTTCTTGTGTAAGATTCTCTTTGTCATTGTCGCATCGTGAGTTCGGTTACCGTCCGGTCAGCTTCGTATCCTTTAGCTGAGTTTGTTGCATGATCAGATATCTTATGACCTTCCCGCTCCTCCATTCGGGTACCCGAAACATCAAATGTGCCGATAGTTACGTCCTTTAAAACTCGAGTCTTTTCTTGTGTACGAAACTCTATGTCATTTTCGCGTCGGGAGTCCGATTACCATCTGGCCCACTTCGTATCCTTTATTTCAGTCTGTTGTATGATCAGATATCTTACAGCCTTCCTTTTCCTCCATTTGGGTGCCTGAAACTTCAAATTTTCCGATAGTTACGACCTTAAAAACTCAAGTATTTTCTTATGTACGAATCTCTATGTCATTGTCGCATTGTGAGTTCGATTACCATCCGGTTCACTTCGTATCCTTTATTTGAGTCTATTGCATGATCAGATATAGTACGGCCTTCCCGTTCCTCCATTCAGGTGCCCGAAACTTCAAATCTACCGATAGTTACGACCTTAAAAACTCGATCCTTTTCTTGTGTACGAATCTCTATGTCATTGTCGCATCGTGAGTTCGATTACCGTCCGGTTAGCTTCGTATCCTTTACCTGAGTCTGTTGCATGATCAGATATCTTATGACCTTCCCACTCCTCCATTCGGGTGCCCGAAACGTCAAATGTACCGATAGTTACGTCCTTTAAAACTCGAGTCTTTTCTTGTGTAGCAAACTCTATGTCATTTTCGCGTCGGGAGTCCGATTACCATCCGGTCCGCTTCGTATCATTTATTTGAGTCAATTGCATGATCAGATATCTTACGGCCTTCCCGTTCCTCCATTCGAGTGCCCGAAACTTCAAATGTACCGAATAATTACGTCCTTTAAAACTCCAGTCTTTTTTGTGTACGAATCTCTATGTCCTTGTGGCATCGTGAGTTTGATCACCGTCCGGTTAGCTTCGTATGCTTTATTTGAGCCTGTTTCATGATCAAATATCTTACGGCCTTCCCGTTCCTCCATTCGGGTGCTCGAAATTTCAAATGTACAGATAGTTACGTCCTCTAAAACTCGAGTTTTTTTTTGTGTACGAATATCTGTGTCATTGTACCATCGTGAGGCCGATTACCATCCGGTCTACTTCGTATCCTTTTTTGAGTCTGTTGCATGATCAGGTATCTTACGGCCTTCCCGTTCCTCCATTCGGGTGCCCGAAACTTCAAATGTACCGATAGTTACGACCTTAAAAACTCGAGTCTTTTCTTGTGTACGAATCTCTTTGTCATTGTCGCATCGTGTGTTCGATTGTCGTCCAGTCAGCTTCGTGTCCTTAATCTGAGTCTGTTGCATGATCAGATATCTTATGGCCTTCCCGCTCCTCCATTCGGGTGCTCGAAACTTCAAATGTAATGATAATTACGTCCTTTAAAACTCGAGTCTTTTTTTGTGTATGAATCTCTATGTCCTTGTGGCATCGTCAGTTCGATTACCGTCCGGTTATCTTCGTATGCTTCATTTGAGTCTGTTTCATGATCAGATATCTTACGGCCTTCCCGTTCCTCCATTCGAGTCCCCGAAACTTCAAATGTACCGATAGTTACTGTAACAGAACCGATTTCTGAGAAGATTAACATGGGCCATTTTATGACACCCTAGGCAAATCCCACATCTGCCATGGCCAGGAGAGATCCTTGGTTCATAAGTAATCCAAAGCCTCTTAAATCACCAACGCGTTTTGGGGCTTAATGTTAGTGGATGAGAGGAGATTTCCACAGTTAAGCGTGCTCAGGTGGGAGCAGTACCAGGATGGGTGACCTCCTAGGAAGTCAACACCGGGGCAACCAAAAACAAATCCGTGAGCTCTGGATGAGCAACCCATCGGGGCAAAGTGGACAATATTGGTGGTGAGAGAGGCCGGATGTTACAAATGGTATCAGAGCCACTCCTCTGTCGTTCGGGATGGTGGGGCAAACCTCATCGAGGACGATGAGTCCCTAAGGGGGGGTGATTGTAACAGTACCGATTTCTGAGAGGAGATTTCCACAGTATGACACCCTAGGCAAATCCCACATCGGCCGTGGCCAGGAGAGATCCTTGGTTCATAAGTAATCCAAAGCCTCTTAAATCACCAACGCGTTTTGGGCTTAATGTTAGTGGAAGAGAGGAGATTTCCACAGTTAAGCGTGCTCAGGTGGGAGCAGTACCAGGATGGGTGACCTCCTGGGAAGTCTCCACCGGGGCAACCAAAAACAAATCCGTGAGCTCTGGATGGGCAACCCATCGGGGCGAAGCGGACAATATTGGTGGTGAGAGAGGCCGGATGTTACAGTTACGTCCTTTAAAACTCGAGTCTTTTCTTGTGTACGAATCTCTATGTCATTGTCGCATCATGAGTCCGATTACCATCCGGTCCGCTTTGTATCCTCTATTGCATGATCAGATATCTTACGGCCTTCCCGTTCCTCGATTCGGGTGCTCGAAACTTCAAATGTACGGATAGTTACGTCCTTTAAAACTCGAGTCTTTTTTTGTGTACGAATCTCTATGTCATTGTACCATCGTGAGTCCGATTACCGTCCGGTCAGCTTCGTATCCTTTATCTGAATCTGTAGCATGATCAGATATCTTATGGCCTTCTCGTTCCACCATTCGGTTGCCCGAAACTTCAAATGTACCAATAGTTACGTCCTTTAAAACTCAAGGCTTTTCTTGTGTACGAATCTATATGTCATTGTCGTATCGTGAGTCCGATTACCATCCGGTCCGCTTCGTATCCTTTATTTGAGTCTGTTGCATGATCAGATATCTTACGGCCTTCCCGTTCCACCATTCGGGTGCCCGAAACTTCAAATATACCGATAGTTACGACCTTATAAATCGAGTCTTTTCTTGTGTAAGAATCTCTTTGTCATTGTCGCATCGTGAGATCGATTACCGTCCGGTCAGCTTTGTATCCTTTATTTGAGTCTGTTGTATGATCAGATATCTTACAGCCTTCCTTTTCCTCCATTTGGGTGCCCGAAACTTCAAATGTACCGATAGTTACGACCTTAAAAACTCAAGTCTTTTCTTATGTACGAATCTCTATGTCATTGTCGCATTGTGAGTTTGATTACCATCCGGTTCGCTTCGTATCCTTTATTTGAGGCTATTGCATGATCAGATATCGTACGACCTTCCCGTTCCTCCATTCAGGTGCCCGAACCGTCAAATGTACCGATAGTTACGACCTTAAAAACTCGAGCCGTTTCTTGTGTACGAATCTCTATGTCATTGTCGCATCGTGAGTTCGATTACTGTCCGGTCAGCTTCGTATCCTTTACCTGAGTCTGTTGCATGATCAGATATCTTACAGCCTTCCCGTTCCTCCATTCGGGTGCCCGAAACTTCAAATGTACCGTATAATTACGTCCTTTAAAACTCCAGTCTTTTTTTGTGTATAAATCTCTATGTCCTTGTGGCATCGTGAGTTCGATCACCGTCCGGTTAGCTTCGTATGCTTTATTTGAGTCTGTTTCATGATCAGATATCTTACGGCCTTCCCGTTCCTCCATTCGAGTGTCCGAAACTTCAAATGTACCGATAGTTACGACCTTAAAAACTTGAGTCTTTTCTTGTGTACGAATCTCTATGTCATTGTCACATCGTGAATTCGGTCCACTTCGTATCCTTTATTTGAGTCTATTGCATTATCAGATATCTTACGGCCTTCCCGTTCCTCCATTCGGGTGTCCGAAACTTCAAATGTACCGATAGTTACGACCTTAAAAACTCGAGTCTATTCGTGTGTACAAATCTCTATGTCATTGTCCCATCGTGAGTTCAATTACCGTCCGGTCAGCTTCGTATCCTTTATCTGAGTCTGTTGGATGATCAGATATCATATGGCCTTCCCGCACCTCCATTCGGGTGCTCGAAACTTCAAATGTACTGATAGTTACGTCCTTTATAACTCGAGTCTTTTTTTTTGTGTACGAATCTCTTTGTCCTTGTGGCAACGTGAGTTTGATTACCGTCCGGCTAGCTTCGTATGCTTCATTTGAGTCTGTTTCATGATCAGATATCTTACGGCCTTCCCGTTCCTCCATTCGAGTCCCCGAAACTTCAAATGTACCGATAGTTTGGTCCTTTTAAACTCGAGTCTTTTCTTGTGTACGAATCTCTATGTCATTGTTGCATCATGAGTTCGTTTACCATCCGGTGCGCTTCATATCCTTTATTTGAGTCTGTTGCATGATCAGATATCCTACGGCCTTCCCGTTGCTCCATTCGGGTGCCCGAAACATCAAATGTACGGATAGTTACGTCCTTTAAAACTCGAATCTTTTTTTGTGTACGAATCTCTATGTCATTGTACCATCGTGAGTCCGATTACCGTCGGGTCAGCTTCGTATCCTTTATCTGAATCTGTAGCATGATCAGATATCTTATGGCCTTCTCGTTCCACCATTTGGTTGCCCGAAACTTCAAATGTATCGATAGTTACGTCCCTTAAAACTCGTGCCTTTTCTTGTGTACGAATCTATATGTCATTGTCGTATCATGAGTCCGATTACCATCCGGTCCGCTTCGTATCGTTTATTTGATTCTGTTGCATGACCAGATATCTTACGGCCTTCCCGTTCCTCCATTCGGCAGCCCGAACCTTCAAATGTACCGATAGTTACGAACTTAAAAACTCGAGCCGTTTATTGTATACGAATCTCTATGTCATTGTCGCATCGTGGGTTCGATTACCGTCCGGTCAGCTTCGTATCCTTTAACTGAGTTTGTTGCATGATCAGATATCTTATGACCTTCTCGCTCCTCCATTCGGGTACCCGAAACATCAAATGTGCCGATAGTTACGTCCTTTAAAACTCGAGTCTTTTCTTGTGTACGAAACTCTATGTCATTTTCGCGTCGGGAGTCCGATTACCATCTGGTCTGCTTCGTATCCTTTATTTGAGTCAATTGCATGATCATATATCTTATGACCTTCCCGCTCCTCCATTCTGGTACCCAAAACGTCAAATGTACCGATAGTTACGACCTTAAAAACTCGAGTCTTTTCTTGTGTACGAATCTCTTTGTCATTGTCGCATCGTGTGATTGTCGTCCGGTCAGCTTCGTATCCTTTATCTGACTCTGTTTCATGATCAGATATTTTATCGCCTTCCCGCTCCTCCATTCGGGTGCTCGAAACTTTAAATGTACCGATAATTACGTCCTTTAAAACTCGAGTCTTTTTTTGTGTACGAATCTCTATGTCCTTGTGGCATCGTCAGTTCGATTACCGTCCGGTTAGCTTCATATGCTTCATTTGAGTCTGTTTCATGATCAGATATCTTACGGCCTTCCCGTTCCTCCATTCGAGTCCCCGAAACTTCAAATGTACCGATAGTTACGTCCTTTAAACCTCGAGTCTTTTCTTGTGTACGAATCTCTATGTCATTGTCGCATCATGAGTCCGATTACCATCCGGTCCGCTTCGTATCCTTTATTTCATGATCAGATATCTTACGCCCTTCCCGTTCTTCCATTCGGGTGCCCGAAACTTCAAATGTACGGATAGTTACGTCCTTTAAAACTCGAGTCTTTTTTTGTGTATGAATCTCTATGTCATTGTACCATCGTGAGTTCGATTACCGTCCGGTCAGCTTCGTATCCTTTATCTGAATCTGTAGCATGATCAGATATCTTATGGCCTTCTCGTTCCGCCATTCGGTTGCCCGAAACTTCAAATGTACCGATAGATACGTCCTTTAAAACTCGAGCCTTTTCTTGTGTACGAATCTATATGTCATTGTCGTATCGTGAGTCCGATTACCATCCGGTCCGCTTCGTATCCTTTATTTGAGTCAATTGCATGATCAGATATCTTACGGCCTTGTCGTTCCTCCATTCAGGTGCCCGAAACTTCAAATGTAAGGATAGTTACGTCCTCTAAAACTCGAGTTTTTTTGTGTGTACGAATCTCAATGTCATTGTACCATCGTGAGTCCGATTACCATCCGGTCCGCTTCGTATCCTTTTTTGAGTCTGTTGCATGATCAGATATCTTACGGCCTTCCCGTTCCTCCATTTGGGTGCCCGAAACTTCAAATGTACCGATAGTTACGACCTTATAAATCGAGTCTTTTCTTGTGTAAGAATCTCTTTGTCATTGTCGCATCGTGAGTTCGATTACCGTCCGGTCAGCTTTGTATCCATAATTTGAGTCAGTTGTATGATCAGATATCTTACTGCCTTCCTTTTCCTCCATTTGGGTGCCCGAAACTTCAAATGTACCGATAGTTACGACCTTAAAAACTCAAGTCTTTTCTTATGTACGAATCTCTATGTCATTGTCGCATTGTGAGTTCGATTACCATCCGGTTCGCTTCGTATCCTTTATTTGAGTCTATTGCATGATCAGATATCGTACGGCCTTCCCGTTCCTCCATTTGGGTGCCTGAAACTTCAAATGTACCGATAGTTACGACCTTAAAAACTCGAGTCTATTCTTGTGTACAAATCTCTATGTCATTGTCCCATCGTGAGTTCAATTACCATCCGGTCCGCTTCATATTCTTTATTTGAGTCTGTTGCATGATCCGATATCTTACGGCCTTCCCGTTCCTCCATTCGGGTGCCCGAAACTTCAAATGTACCGATAGTTACGACCTTAAAAACTCGAGTCTTTTCGTGTGTAAGAATCTCTTTGTCATTGTCGCATCGTGAGTTCAATTACCGTCCGATCAGCTTCGTATCCTTTATTTCAGTCTGTTGTATGATCAGATATCATACAGCCTTCCTTTTCCTCCATTTGGGTGCCCGAAACTTCAAATGCACTGATAGTTACGAAGTTAAAAACTCAAGTATTTTCTTATGTACGAATCTATATGTCATTGTGGCATTGTGAGTTCGATTACTATCCGGTTCACTTCGTATCCTTTATTTGAGTCTATTGCATGATCAGATATCGTACGGCCTTCCCGTTCCTCCATTCAGGTGCCCGAAACTTCAAATGTACCGATAGTTACGACCTTAAAAACTCGAGCCTTTTCTTGTGTACGAATCTCTATGTCATTGTCGCATCGTGAGTTCGATTACCGTCCGGTTAGCTTCGTATCCTTTACCTGAGTCTGTTGCATGATCAGATATCTTATGACCTTCCCGCTCCTCCATTCGGGTGCCCGAAACGTCAAATGTACCGATAGTTACGTCCTTTAAAACTCGAGTCTTATCTTGTGTACGAAACTCTATGTTATTTTCGCCTCGGGAGTCCGATTACCACCCGGTCTGCTTCGTATCCTTTATTTGAGTCAATTGCATGATCAGATATCTTACGGCCTTCCCGTTCCTCCATTCGGGTGCCCGAAACTTCAAATGTACCAAATGATTACGTTCTTTAAAACTCCAGTCTTTTTTTGTGTACGAATCTCTATGTCCTTGTGGCATCGTGAGTTCGATCACCGTCCGGTTAGCTTCGTATGCTTTATTTGAGTCTGTTTCATGATCAAATATCTTACGGCCTTCCCGTTCCTCCATTCGGGTGCCCGAAATTTTGAATGTACGGATAGTTACGTCCTCTAAAACTCGAGTTTTTTTTGTGTACGAATATCTATGTCATTGTACCATCGTGGGTCCGATTACCATCCGGTCCGCTTCGTATCCTTTTTTGAGTCTGTTGCATGATCAGGTATCTTACGGCCTTCCCGTTCCTCCATTCGGGTGCCCGAAAGTTCAAATGTACCGAGAGTTACGACCTTAAAAACTCGAGTCTTTTCTTGTGTACGAATCTCTTTGTCATTGTCGCATCGTGTGTTCGATTGCCATCCGGTCAGCTTCGTATCCTTTATTTGAGTCTGTAGCATGATCAGATATCTTATGGCCTTCCCGCTCCTCCATTCGGGTGCTCGAAACTTCAAATGTACCGATAATTACGTCCTTTAAAACTCGAGTCTTTTTTTGTGTACGAATCTCTATGTCCTTGTGGCATCGTCAGTTAGATTACCGTCCGGTTAGCTTCGTATGCTTCATTTGAGTCTGTTTCATGATCAGATATCTTACGGCCTTCCCGTTCCTCGATTCGGGTGCTCGAAACTTCAAATGTACGGAGAGTTACGTCCTTTAAAACTCGAGTCTTTTTTTGTGTACGAATCTCTATGTCATTGTACCATCGTGAGTCCAATTACCGTCCGGTCAGCTTCGTATCCTTTATCTGAATCTGTAGCATGATCAGATATCTTATGGCCTTCTTGTTCCACCATTCGGTTGCCCGAAACTTCAAATGTACCGATAGTTACGACCTTATAAATCGTGTCTTTTCTTATGTAAGAATCTCTTTGACATTGTCGCATCGTGAGTTTGATTACCGCCCGGTTAGCTTTGAATCCTTTATTTGAGTCTGTTGTATGATCAGATATCTTACAGCCTTCCTTTTCCTCCATTTGGGTGCCCGAAACTTAAAATGTACCGATAGTTACGACCTTAAAAACTCAAGTCTTTTCTTATGTACGAATCTCTATGTCATTGTCGCATTGTGAGTTCGATTACCATCTGGTTCGCTTCGTATCCTTTATTTGAGTCTATTGCATGATCAGATATCGTACGGCCTTCCCGTTCCTCCATTCAGGTGCCCGAACCTTCAAATGTACCGATAGTTACGACCTTAAAAAGTCAAGCCGTTTCTTGTGTACGAATCTCTATGTCATTGTCGCATCGTCAGTTCGATTACCGTCCGGTCAGCTTTGTATCCTTTACCTGAGTTTGTTGCATGATCACATATCTTATGACCATCCAGCTCCTCAATTCGGGTACCCGAAACGTCAAATGTACCGATAGTTACGTCATTTAAAACTCGAGTCTTTTCTTGTGTACGAAACTCTATGTCATTTTCGCGTCGGGAGTCCGATTACCATCCGGTCCTCTTCGTATCCTTTATTTGAGTCAATTGCATGATCAGATATCTTATGACCTTCCCGCTCCTCCATTCTGGTACCCAAAACGTCAAATGTACCGATAGTTATGACCTTAAAATCCCGAGTCTTTTCTTGTGTACGAATCTCTTTGTCATTGTCGCATCGTGTGTTCGATTGCCGTCCGGTCAGCTTCGTATCCTTTATCTGAGTCTGTTGCATGATCAGATATCTTATAGCCTTCCCGCTCCTCCATTCGGGTGCTCAAAACTTCAAATGTAACGATAATTACGTCCTTTAAAACTCGAGTCTTTTTTGTGTACGAATCTCTATGTCCTTATGGCATCTTCAGTTCGATTACCGTCCGGTTAGCTTGGTATGCTTCATTTGAGTCTGTTTCATGATCAGATATCTTACGGCCTTCCCGTTCCTCCATTCGAGTCCCCGAAACATCAAATGTACCGATAGTTACGTCCTTTAAAACTCGAGTCTTTTCTTGTGTATGAATCTCTATGTGATTGTACCATCGTGAGTCCGATTACCGTCCGGTCAGCTTCGTATCCTTTATCTGAATCTGTAGCATGATCAGATATCTTATGGCCTTCTCGTTCCACCATTCGGTTGCCCGAAACTTCAAATGTACCGATAGTTACGTCCTTTAAAACTCGAGCCATTTCTTGTGTACGAATCTATATGTCATTGTCGTATTGTGAGTCCGATTACCATCCGGTCCGCTTTGTATCCTTTATCTGAGTCAATTGCATGATCAGATATCTTACGGCCTTGCCGTTCCTCCATTCGGGTGCCCGAAACTTCAAATGTACGGATAGTTACGTCCTCTAAAACTCGAGTTTTTTTGTGTACGAATCTCTATGTCATTGTACCATCGCGAGTCCGATTACCATCTGGTCCACTTCGTATCCTTTATTGAGTCTGTTGCATGATCAGATATCTAACGGCCTTCCCGTTCCACTATTCGGGTGCCCGAAACTTCCAATGAACCGATACTTACGACCTTAAAAATCGAGTCTTTTCTTGTGTAAGAATCTCTTTGTCATTGTCGCATCGTGAGTTCGATTACCGTTCGGTCAGCTTTGTATCCTTTATTTGAGTCTGTTGTATGATCAGATATCTTACAGCCTTCCTTTTCCTCCATTTGGGTGCCCGAAACTTCAAATGTACCGATAGTTACGACCTTAAAAACTCAAGTCTTTTCTTATGTACGAATCTCTATGTCATTGTCGCATTGTGAGTTCGATTACCATCCGGTTCGCTTCGTATCCTTTATTTGAGTCTATTGCATGATCAGATATCGTACGGCCTTCCCGTTCCGCCATTCAGGTGCCCGAACCTTCAAATGTACCGATAGTTACGACCTTAAAAACTCGAGCTGTTTCTTGTGTACGAATCTCTATTTCATTGTCGCATCGTGAGTTCGATTACCGTCCGGTCAACTTTGTATCCTTTACCAGAGTCTGTTGCATGATCAAATATCTTATGACCTTCCCGCTCCACCATTCGGGTGCCCGAAATATCAAATGTACCAATAGTTACGTCCTTTAAAACTCGAGTCTTTTCTTGTGTACGAAACTCTATGTCATTTTCGCGTCGGGAGTCCGATTACCATCCGGTCCACTTTGTATCCTGTATTTGAGACAATTGCATGAACAGATATCTTATGACCTTCCCGCTCCTCCATTCGGGTACCCAAAACGTCAAATGTACCGATAGTTACGACCTTAAAAACTCGAGTCTTTTCTTGTGTACGAATCTCATTGTCATTGTCGCATCGTGTGTTCGATTGTCGTCCGGTCAGCTTCGTATCATTTATCTGAGTCTGTTGCATGATCAGATATCTTATAGCCTTCCCGCTCCTCCATTCGGGTGCTCGAAACTTCAAATGTACCGATAATTACGTCCTTTAAAACTCGAGTCTTTTTTTGTGTACGAATCGCTATGTCCTTGTGGCATCGTCAGTTTGATTACCGTCCGGTTTGCTTCGTATGCTTCATTTGAGTCTGTTTCATGATCAAATATCTTACGGCCTTCCCGTTCCTCCATTCGAGTCCCCGAAACTTCAAATGTACCGATAGTTACGTCCTTTAAAACTCGAGTCTTTTCTTGTGTACGAATCTCTATGTCATTGTCGCATCATGAGTCCGATTACCATCCGGTCCGCTTCGTATCCTTTATTTCATGATCAGATATCTTACGGCCTTTCCGTTCCTCCATTCGGGTGCCCAAAACATCAAATGTACGGATAGTTACGTCCTTTAAAACTCGAGTCTTTTTTTGTGTATGAATCTCTATGTCATTGTATCATCGTGAGTCCGATTACCGTCCGGTCAGCTTCGTATCCTTTATCTGAATATGTACCATGATCAGATATCTTATGGCCTTCCCGTTCCACCATTCGGTTGCCCGAAACTTCAAATGTACCGATAGTTACGTCCTTTAAAACTCGAGCCTTTTCTTGTGTACGAATCTATATGTCATTGTCGTATCGTGTGTCCGATTACCATCCGGTCTGCTTCGTATCCTTTATTTGAGTCTGTTGCATGATCAGATATCTTACAGCCTTCCCGTTCCTCTATTCGGGCGCCCGAAACTTCAAATGTACCGATAGTTACGACCTTAAAAATCGAGTCTTTTCTTGTGTAAGAATCTCTTTGTCATTGTCGCATCGTGAGTTCGATTACCGTCCGGTCAGCTTTGTATCCTTTGTTTGCGTTTTTTGTATGATCAGATATCTTACAGCCTTCCTTTTCCTCCATTTAGGTGCCCGAAACTTCAAATGTACCATTAGTTACGACCTTAAAAACTCAAGTCTTTTCTTATGTACGAATCTCTATGTCATTGTTGCATTGTGAGTTCGATTACCATCCGGTTCGCTTCGTATCCTTTATTTGAGTCTATTGCATGATCAGATATTGTACGGCCTTCCCGTTCCTCCATTCAGGTGCCCGTACCTTCAAATGTACCGATAGTTTCGACCTTAAAAACTCGAGCCGTTTCTTGTGTACGAATCTCTATACCATTGTCGCATCGTGAGTTCGATTACCGTTTGGTCAGCTTTGTATCCTTTACCTGAGTCTGTTGCATGATCAGATATCATATGACCTTCCCGCTCCACCATTCGGGTGCCCGAAACGTCAAATGTACTGATAGTTACATCCTTTTAAACTCGAGTCTTTTTTTTGTACGAAACTCTATGTCATATTCGCGTCGGGAGTCCGATTACCATCCGGTCCGCTTCGTATCCTTTATTTGAGTCAATTGGATGATCAGATATCTTACGGCCTTGCCTATCCTCCATTTAGGTGCCCGAAACTTCAAATGTACGGATAGTTAAGTCATCTAAAACTCGAGTTTTTTTGTGTACGAATCTCTATGTCATTGTACCATCGTGAGTCCGATTACCATCCGGTCCACTTCGTATCCTTTTTGAGTCTGTTACATGATCAGGTATCTTACGGCCTTCCCATTCCTCCATTCGGGTGCCCGAAACTTCAAATGTACCATTAGTTACGACCTTAAAAACTCAAGTCTTTTCTTTTGTAGGAATCTCTATGTCATTGTCGCATTGTGAGTTCGATTACCATCCGGTTCACTTCGTATCCTTTATTTGAGTCTATTGCATGATCAGATATTGTACGGCCTTCCGTTCCTCCATTCAGGTGCCCTAACCTTCAAATGTACTGATAGTTACGACCTTAAAAACTCGAGCCGTTTCTTGTATACGAATCTCTATGTCATTGTCGCATCGTGAGTTCGATTACCGTCCGGTCAGCTTTGTATCGTTTACCTGAGTCTGTTGCATGATCAGATATCTTATGACCTTCCCGCTCCACCATTCGGGTGCCCGAAACGTCAAATGTACTGATAGTTACGTCCTTTAAAACTCGAGTCTTTTCTTGTGTACTAAACTCTATGTAATTTTCGCGTCGGGAGTCCGATTACAAACCGGTCCGCTTCGTATCCTTTATTTGAGTCAATTGCATGGTCAGATATCTTACGGCCTTGCCTATCTTCCATTCGGGTGCCCGAAACTTCAAATGTACGGATAGTTACGTCCTCTAAAACTCGAGTTTTTTTGTGTACGAATCTCTATGTCATTGTACCATCGTGAGTCTGATTACCATCCGGTCCACTTCGTATCCTTTTTTGAGTCTGTTGCATGATCAGGTATCTTACGGCCTTCCCGTTCCTCCATTCGGGTGCCCGAAACTTCAAATGTACCAATAGTTACGACCTTAAAAACTCGAGTCTTTTCTTGTGTACGAATCTCTTTGTCATTGTCGCATCGTGTGTTTGATTGCCCTCCGGTCAGCTTCGTATCCTTTATCTGAGTCTGTTGCATGATCAGATATCTTATAGCCTTCCCGCTCCTCCATTCGGGTGCTCGAAACATCAAATGTACCGATAATTACGTCCTTTAAAACTCGAGTCTTTTTTTGTGTACGAATCTCTATGTCCTTTCGGCATCGTCAGTTCGATTACCGTTCGTTTAGCTTCGTATGCTTCATTTGAGTCTGTTTCATGATTAGATATCTTACGGCCTTCCCGTTCCTCCATTCGAGTCCCCGAAACTTCAAATGTACCGATAGTTATGTTCTTTAAAACTCGAGTCTTTTCTTGTGTACGAATCTCTATGTCATTGTCGCATCATGAGTCCGATTACCATCCGGTCCGCTTCGTATCCTTTATTGCATTATCAGATATCTTATGTCCTTCCCGTTCCTCCATTCGGGTGCCCGAAACTTCAAATGTACCGATAGTTACGAACTTAAAAACTCGAGTCTTTTCTTGTATACGAATCTCTTTGTCATTGTCGCATCATGTGTTCGATTGTCGTCCGGTCAGCTCTGTATCCTTTATCTGAGTCTGTTGCATGATCAAATATCTTACAGCCTTCCCGTTCCTCTATTTGGGTGCCCGAAACTTCAAATGTACCGATAGTTACGTCCTTTAAAACTCGAGTCTTTTCTTGTGTAAGAAACTCTATGTCATTTTCGCGTCGGGAGTACGATTACCATCTAGTCCGCTTCGTATCCTTTATTTGAGTCAATTGTATGATCAGATATCTTACGGCCTTGCCGTTCCTCCATTCGGGTGCCCGAAATTTCAAATGTACGGATAGTTACGTCCTCTAAAACTCTAGTTTTTTTTTGTGTACGAATCTCTATGTCATTGTACCATCGTGAGTCCGATTACCATCCGGACCGCTTCGTATCCTTTTTTGAGTCTATTGCATGATCTGGTATCTTACGGCCTTCCCGTTCCTCCATTCGGGTGCCCGAAACTTCAAATGCACCGATAGTTACGCCCTTAAAAACTCGAGTCTTTTCTTGTGTACAAATCTCTATGTCATTGTACCATCGTGAGTCCGATTACCGTCCAGTCAGCTTCGTATCCTTTATCTGAATCTATAGCATGATCAGATATATTATGGCATTCTCGTTCCACCATTCGGTTGCCCGAAATTTAAAGGTACCGATAGTTACGTCCTTTAAAACTCGAGCCTTTTCTTGTGTACGAATCTATATGTCATTGTCGTATCGTGAGTCCGATTACCATCCGGTCTGCTTCGTATCCTTTATTTGAGTCTGTTGCATGATCAGATATCTTACAGCCTTCCCGGTCCTCCATTCGGGCGCCCGAAACATCAAATGTACCGACAGTTACGACATTAAAAATCGAGTCTTTTCTTGTGAAAGAATCTCTTTGTCATTGGCGCATCGTGAGTTCGATTACCGTTCGGTCAGGTTTGTATCCTTTATTTGCGTCTGTTGTATGATCAGATATCATACAGCCTTCATTTTCCTCCATTTGGGTGCCCGAAACTTCAAATGTACCGATAGCTACGACCTTAAAAACTCAAGTCTTTTCTTATGTACGAATCTCTATGTCATTGTTGCATTGTGAGTTCGATTACCATCCGGTTCGCTTCGTATCCTTTATTTGAGTTTATTGCATGATCAGATATTGTACAGCCTTCCCGTTCTCCATTCAGGTGCCCGAACCTTCAAATGTACCGATAGTTACGACCTTAAAAACTCGAGCCGTTTCTTGTGTACGAATCTCTATGTCATTGTCGCATCGTGAGTTCGATTACCGTCCGGTCAACTTTGTATCCTTTACCGGAGTCTGTTGCATGATCAGATATCTTATGACCTTCCCGCTCCACCATTCGGGTGCCCGAAACGTCAAATGTACTGATAGTTACGTCCTTTATAACTCGAGTCTTTTCTTGTGTACGAAACTCTATGTCATTTTCGCGTCGGGAGTCCGATTACCATCCGGTCCGCTTCGTATCCTTTATTTGAGTAAATTGCATGATCAGATATCTTACGGCCTTGCCTATCCTACATTCGGGTGTCCGAAACTTCAAATGTTCGGATAGTTACGTCCTCTAAAACTCGAGTTTTTTTGTGTACGAATCTCTATGTCATTGTACCATCGTGCGTCCGATTACCATCTGGTCTGCTTCGTATCCTTTATTGAGTCTGTTGCACGATCAGGTATCTTACAGCCTTCCCGTTCCTCCATTCGGGTGCCCGAAACTTCAAATGTACCGATAGTTACGACCTTAAAAACTAGAGTCTTTTCTTGTGTACGAATCTCTTTGTCATTGTCGCATCGTGTGTTCGATTGCCGTCCGGTCAGCTTCGTATCCTTTATCTGAGTCTGTTGCATGATCAGATATCTTATAGCCTTCCCGCTCCTCCATTCGGGTGCTAGAAACTTCAAATATACCGATAATTACGTCCTTTAAAACTCGAGCCATTTCTTGTGTACGAATCTATATGTCATTGTCGTATCGTGAGTCCGATTACCATCCGGTCTGATTCGTATCCTTTATATGAGTCTGTTGCATGATCAGATATCTTACAGCCTTCCCGTTCCTCCATTCGGGCGCCCGAAACTTCAAATGTACCGATAGTTACGACCTTAAAAATCGAGTCTTTTCTTGTGTAAGAATCTCTTTGTCATTGACGCATCGTGAGTTCGATTACCGTCCGGTCAGCTTTGTATCCTTTATTTGCGTCTGTTGTATGATCAGATATCTTACAGCCTTCCTTTTCCTCCATTTGGGTGCCCGAAACTTCAAATGTATCGATAGTTACGACCTTAAAAACTCAAGTCTTTTCTTATGTACGAATCTCTATGTCATTGTTGCATTGTGAGTTCGATTACCATCCGGTTCGCTTCGTATCCTTTATTTGAGTCTATTGCATGATCAGATATTGTACGGCCTTCCCGTTCCTCCATTCAGGTGCCCGAACTTTCAAATGTACCGATAGTTACGACCTTAAAAACTCGAGCCGTTTCTTGTGTACGAATCTCTATGTCATTGTCGCATCGTGAGTTCGATTACCGTCCGGTCAGCTTTGTATCCTTTATTTGCGTCTGTTGTATGATCAGATATCATACAGCCTTCATTTTCCTCCATTTGGGTGCCCGAAACTTCAAATGTACCGATAGTTACGACCTTAAAAACTCAAGTCTTTTCTTATGTACGAATCTATATGTCATTGTTGCATTGTGAGTTCGATTACCATCCGGTTCGCTTCGTATCCTTTATTTGAGTCTATTGCATGATCAGATATTGTACGGCCTTCCCGTTCCTCCATTCAGGTGCCCGAACTTTCAAATGTACCGATAGTTACGACCTTAAAAACTCGAGCCGTTTCTTGTGTACGAATCTCTATGTCATTGTCGCATCGTGAGTTCGATTACCGTCCGGTCAGCTTTGTATCCTTTATTTGCGTCTGTTGTATGATCAGATATCATACAGCCTTCATTTTCCTCCATTTGGGTGCCCGAAACTTCAAATATACCGATAGTTACGACCTTAAAAACTCAAGTCTTTTCTTATGTACGAATCTCTATGTCATTGTTGCATTGTTAGTTCGATTACCATCCGGTTCGCTTCGTATCCTTTATTTGAGTCTATTGCATGATCAGATATTGTACAGCCTTCCCGTTCTCCATTCAGGTGCCCGAACCTTCAAATGTACCGATAGTTACGACCTTAAAAACTCGAGCCGTTTCTTGTGTACGAATCTCTATGTCATTGTCGCATCGTGAGTTCGATTACCGTCCGGTCAACTTTGTATCCTTTACCGGAGTCTGTTGCATGATCAGATATCTTATGACCTTCCCGCTCCACCATTCGGGTGCCCGAAACGTCAAATGTACTGATAGTTACGTCCTTTATAACTCGAGTCTTTTCTTGTGTACGAAACTCTATGTCATTTTCGCGTCGGGAGTCCGATTACCATCCGGTCCGCTTCGTATCCTTTATTTGAGTAAATTGCATGATCAGATATCTTACGGCCTTGCCTATCCTACATTCGGGTGTCCGAAACTTCAAATGTTCGGATAGTTACGTCCTCTAAAACTCGAGTTTTTTTGTGTACGAATCTCTATGTCATTGTACCATCGTGCGTCCGATTACCATCTGGTCTGCTTCGTATCCTTTATTGAGTCTGTTGCACGATCAGGTATCTTACAGCCTTCCCGTTCCTCCATTCGGGTGCCCGAAACTTCAAATGTACCGATAGTTACGACCTTAAAAACTAGAGTCTTTTCTTGTGTACGAATCTCTTTGTCATTGTCGCATCGTGTGTTCGATTGCCGTCCGGTCAGCTTCGTATCCTTTATCTGAGTCTGTTGCATGATCAGATATCTTATAGCCTTCCCGCTCCTCCATTCGGGTGCTAGAAACTTCAAATATACCGATAATTACGTCCTTTAAAACTCGAGCCATTTCTTGTGTACGAATCTATATGTCATTGTCGTATCGTGAGTCCGATTACCATCCGGTCTGATTCGTATCCTTTATATGAGTCTGTTGCATGATCAGATATCTTACAGCCTTCCCGTTCCTCCATTCGGGCGCCCGAAACTTCAAATGTACCGATAGTTACGACCTTAAAAATCGAGTCTTTTCTTGTGTAAGAATCTCTTTGTCATTGACGCATCGTGAGTTCGATTACCGTCCGGTCAGCTTTGTATCCTTTATTTGCGTCTGTTGTATGATCAGATATCTTACAGCCTTCCTTTTCCTCCATTTGGGTGCCCGAAACTTCAAATGTATCGATAGTTACGACCTTAAAAACTCAAGTCTTTTCTTATGTACGAATCTCTATGTCATTGTTGCATTGTGAGTTCGATTACCATCCGGTTCGCTTCGTATCCTTTATTTGAGTCTATTGCATGATCAGATATTGTACGGCCTTCCCGTTCCTCCATTCAGGTGCCCGAACTTTCAAATGTACCGATAGTTACGACCTTAAAAACTCGAGCCGTTTCTTGTGTACGAATCTCTATGTCATTGTCGCATCGTGAGTTCGATTACCGTCCGGTCAGCTTTGTATCCTTTATTTGCGTCTGTTGTATGATCAGATATCATACAGCCTTCATTTTCCTCCATTTGGGTGCCCGAAACTTCAAATGTACCGATAGTTACGACCTTAAAAACTCAAGTCTTTTCTTATGTACGAATCTATATGTCATTGTTGCATTGTGAGTTCGATTACCATCCGGTTCGCTTCGTATCCTTTATTTGAGTCTATTGCATGATCAGATATTGTACGGCCTTCCCGTTCCTCCATTCAGGTGCCCGAACTTTCAAATGTACCGATAGTTACGACCTTAAAAACTCGAGCCGTTTCTTGTGTACGAATCTCTATGTCATTGTCGCATCGTGAGTTCGATTACCGTCCGGTCAGCTTTGTATCCTTTATTTGCGTCTGTTGTATGATCAGATATCATACAGCCTTCATTTTCCTCCATTTGGGTGCCCGAAACTTCAAATATACCGATAGTTACGACCTTAAAAACTCAAGTCTTTTCTTATGTACGAATCTCTATGTCATTGTTGCATTGTTAGTTCGATTACCATCCGGTTCGCTTCGTATCCTTTATTTGAGTCTATTGCATGATCAGATATTGTACAGCCTTCCCGTTCTCCATTCAGGTGCCCGAACCTTCAAATGTACCGATAGTTACGACCTTAAAAACTCGAGCCGTTTCTTGTGTACGAATCTCTATGTCATTGTCGCATCGTGAGTTCGATTACCGTCCGGTCAACTTTGTATCCTTTACCGGAGTCTGTTGCATGATCAGATATCTTATGACCTTCCCGCTCCACCATTCGGGTGCCCGAAACGTCAAATGTACTGATAGTTACGTCCTTTATAACTCGAGTCTTTTCTTGTGTACGAAACTCTATGTCATTTTCGCGTCGGGAGTCCGATTACCATCCGGTCCGCTTCGTATCCTTTATTTGAGTAAATTGCATGATCAGATATCTTACGGCCTTGCCTATCCTACATTCGGGTGTCCGAAACTTCAAATGTTCGGATAGTTACGTCCTCTAAAACTCGAGTTTTTTTGTGTACGAATCTCTATGTCATTGTACCATCGTGCGTCCGATTACCATCTGGTCTGCTTCGTATCCTTTATTGAGTCTGTTGCACGATCAGGTATCTTACAGCCTTCCCGTTCCTCCATTCGGGTGCCCGAAACTTCAAATGTACCGATAGTTACGACCTTAAAAACTAGAGTCTTTTCTTGTGTACGAATCTCTTTGTCATTGTCGCATCGTGTGTTCGATTGCCGTCCGGTCAGCTTCGTATCCTTTATCTGAGTCTGTTGCATGATCAGATATCTTATAGCCTTCCCGCTCCTCCATTCGGGTGCTAGAAACTTCAAATATACCGATAATTACGTCCTTTAAAACTCGAGCCATTTCTTGTGTACGAATCTATATGTCATTGTCGTATCGTGAGTCCGATTACCATCCGGTCTGATTCGTATCCTTTATTTGAGTCTGTTGCATGATCAGATATCTTACAGCCTTCCCGTTCCTCCATTCGGGCGCCCGAAACTTCAAATGTACCGATAGTTACGACCTTAAAAATCGAGTCTTTTCTTGTGTAAGAATCTCTTTGTCATTGACGCATCGTGAGTTCGATTACCGTCCGGTCAGCTTTGTATCCTTTATTTGCGTCTGTTGTATGATCAGATATCTTACAGCCTTCCTTTTCCTCCATTTGGGTGCCCGAAACTTCAAATGTATCGATAGTTACGACCTTAAAAACTCAAGTCTTTTCTTATGTACGAATCTCTATGTCATTGTTGCATTGTGAGTTCGATTACCATCCGGTTCGCTTCGTATCCTTTATTTGAGTCTATTGCATGATCAGATATTGTACGGCCTTCCCGTTCCTCCATTCAGGTGCCCGAACTTTCAAATGTACCGATAGTTACGACCTTAAAAACTCGAGCCGTTTCTTGTGTACGAATCTCTATGTCATTGTCGCATCGTGAGTTCGATTTCCGTCCGGTCAACATTGTATCCTTTACCGGAGTCTGTTGCATGATCAGATATCTTATGACCTTCCCGCTCCACCATTCGGGTGCCCGAAACGTCAAATGTACTGATAGTTACGTCCTTTAAAACTCGAGTCTTTTCTTGTGTACGAAACACTATGTCATTTTCGCGTCGGGAGTCCGATTACCATTCGGTCCGCTTCGTATCCTTTATAGTAAATTTCATGATCAGATATCTTACGGCCTTGCCTATCCTCCATTCGGGTGACCGAAACTTCAAATGTACGGATAGTTACGTCCTCTAAAACTCGAGTTTTTTTGTGTACGAATCTCTATGTCATTGTACCATCGTGAGTCCGATTACCATCTGGTGCACTTCGTGTCCTTCTTTGAGTCTGTTGCATGATCAGGTATCTTACGGCCTTCCCGTTCCTCCATTCGGGTGCCCGAAACTTCAAATGTACCGATAGTTACGACCTTAAAAATTCGAGTCTTTTCTTGTGTACGAATCTCTTTGTCATTGTCGCATCGTGTGTTCGATTGCCCTCCGGTCAGCTTCGTATCCTTTATCTGAGTCTGTTGCATGATCAGATATCTTATAGCCTTCCCGCTCCTCCATTCGGGTGCTCGAAACTTCAAATGTACCGATAATTACGTCCTTTAAAACTCGAGTCTTTTTTTTGTGTACGAATCTCTATGTTCTTGTGGCATCGTCAGTTTGATTACCGTTCGGGTAGCTTCGTATGCTTCATTTGAGTCTGTTTCATGATCAGATATCTTACGGCCTTCCCGTTCCTCCATTCGAGTCCCCGAAACTTCAAATGTACCGATAGTTACGTCCTTTAAAACTCGAGTCTTTTCTTGTGTACGAATCTCTATGTCATTGTCGCATCATGAGTCCGATTACCATCCGGTCCGCTTCGTATCCTTTATTGCATGATCAGATATCTTACGTCCTTCCCGTTCCTCCATTCGGATGCCCGAAACTTCAAATGTACCGATAGTTACGAACTTAAAAACTCGAGTCTTTTCTTGTGTACGAATCTCTCTGTCAATGTCGCATCGTGTGTTCGATTGCCGTCCGGTCTGCTTTGTATCCTTTATCTGAGTCTGTTGCATGATCAAATATCTTACTGCCTTCCCGTTCCTCTATTTGGGTGCCGGAAACTTCAAATGTACCGATAGTTACGTCCTTTAAAACTCGAGTCTTTTCTTGTGTACGAAACTCTATGTCATTTTCGCGTCGGGTGTCTGATTACCATCTGGTCCGCTTCGTATCCTTTATTTGAGTCAATTGTATGATCAGATATCTTACGGCCTTGCCGTTCCTCCATTCGGGTGACCGAAATTTCAAATGTACGGATGGTTACGTCCTCTAAAACTCTAGTTGTTTTTTGTGTACGAATCTCTGTCATTGTACCATCGTGAGTCCGATTACCATCCGGTCCGCTTCGTATCCTTTTTTAAGTCTGTTGCATGATCAGGTATCTTACGGCCTTCCCGTTCCTCCATTCGGGTGCCAGAAACTTCAAATGCACCGATAGTTACGACCTTAAAAACTCGAGTCTTTTCTTGTGTACAAATCTCTATGTCATTGTACCATCGTGAGTCCGATTACCGTCCGGTCAGCTTCGTATCCTTTATCTGAATCTATAGCATGATCATATATCTTATGGCCTTCTCGTTCCACCATTCGGTTGCCCGAAACTTTAAAGGTACCGATAGTTACGTCATTTAAAACTCGAGCCTTTTCTTGTGTACGAATCTATATGTCATTGTCGTATCGTGAGTCCAATTACCTTCCGGTCTGCTTCGTATCCTTTATTTGAGTCTGTTGCATGATCAGATATCTTACAGCCTTCCCGTTCCTCCATTCGGGCGCCCGAAACTTTAAATGTACCGATAGTTACGACCTTAAAAATCGAGTCTTTTCTTGTGTAAGAATCTCTTTGTCATTGTCGCATCGTGAGTTCGATTACCGTCCGGTCAACTATGTATCCTTTATTTGCATCCGTTGTATGATCAGATATCTTACAGCCTTCCTTTTCCTCGATTTGGGTGCCCGAAACTTCAAATGTACCGATAGTTACGACCTCTAAAACTCGAGTTTTTTTGTGTACGAATCTCTATGTCATTGTACCATCGTGAGTCCGATTACCATCCGGTCCACTTCGTATCCTTTTTTGAGTCTGTTACATGATCAGGTATCTTATAGCCTTCCCGCTCCTCCATTCGGGTGCTCGAAACTTAAAATGTACCGATAATTACGTCCTTTAAAACTCGAGCCTTTTTTTGTGTACGAATCTCTATGTCCTTGTGGCATCGTAAGTTCGATTAATGTCCGGTTAGCTTCGTATGCTTCATTTGAGTCTGTTTCATGGTCAGATATCTTACGGCCTTCCCGTTCCTCCATTCGAGTCCCCGAAACTTCAAATGTATCGATAGTTACGTCCTTTAAAACTCGAGTCTTTTCTTGTGTACGAATCACATCATTGTCGCATCATGAGTCTGATTACTATCCGGTCCACTTCGTATCCTTTATTGCATGATCAGATATCTTACGTCCTTCCCGTTCCTCTATTCGGGTGCCCGAAACATCAAATGTACGCATAGTTACGTCCTTTAAAACTCGAGTATTTTTTTGTGTACGAATCTCTATGTCATTGTACCATCGTGAGTCCGATTACCGTCCGATCAGCTTCGTATCCTTTATCTGAATACGTAGCATGATCATATATCTTATGGCCTTCTCGTTCCACCATTCGGTTGCCCGAAACTTTTAAGGTACCGATAGTTACGTCCTTTAAAACTCGAGCCTTTTCTTGTGTACGAATCTATATGTCATTGTCGTATCGTGAGTCCGATTACCATCCGGTCTGCTTCGTATCCTTTATTTGAGTCTGTTGCATGATCAGATATCTTACAGCCTTCCCGTTCCTCCATTCGGGTGCCCGAAACTTCAAATGTACCGATAGTTACGACCTTAAAAATCGAGTCATTTCTTGTGTAAGAATCTCTTTGTCATTGTCGCATCGTGAGTTCGATTACCGTCCGGTCAGCTTTGTATCCTTTATTTGCGTCTGTTGTATGATCAAATATCTTACAGCCTTCCTTTTCCTCCATTTGGGTGCCCGAAACTTCAAATGTACCGATAGTTACGAACTTAAAAACTCAAGTCTTTTCTTATGTACGAATCTCTATGTCATTGTTGCATTGTGAGTTCGATTACCATCCGGTTCGCTTCGTATCCTTTATTTGAGTCTATTTCATTATCAGATATTGTACGGCCTTCCTGTTCCTCCATTCAGGTGCCCGAACCTTCAAATGTACTGATAGTTACGACCTTAAAAACTCGAGCCGTTTCTTGTGTACGAATCTCTATGTTCTTGTGGCATCGTCAGTTTGATTACCGTTCGGGTAGCTTCGTATGCTTCATTTGAGTCTGTTTCATGATCAGATATCTTACGGCCTTCCCGTTCCTCCATTCGAGTCCCCGAAACTTCAAATGTACCGATAGTTACGTCCTTTAAAACTCGAGTCTTTTCTTGTGTACGAATCTCTATGTCATTGTCGCATCATGAGTCCGATTACCATCCGGTCCGCTTCGTATCCTTTATTGCATGATCAGATATCTTACGTCCTTCCCGTTCCTCCATTCGGATGCCCGAAACTTCAAATGTACCGATAGTTACGAACTTAAAAACTCGAGTCTTTTCTTGTGTACGAATCTCTCTGTCATTGTCGCATCGTGTGTTCGATTGCCGTCCGGTCTGCTTTGTATCCTTTATCTGAGTCTGTTGCATGATCAAATATCTTACTGCCTTCCCGTTCCTCTATTTGGGTGCCGGAAACTTCAAATGTACCGATAGTTACGTCCTTTAAAACTCGGGTCTTTTCTTGTGTACGAAACTCTATGTCATTTTCGCGTCGGGTGTCTGATTACCATCTGGTCCACTTCGTATCCTTTATTTGAGTCAATTGTATGATCAGATATCTTACGGCCTTGCCGTTCCTCCATTCGGGTGCCCGAAATTTCAAATGTACGGATGGTTACGTCCTCTAAAACTCTAGTTGTTTTTTGTGTACGAATCTCTGTCATTGTACCATCGTGAGTCCGATTACCATCCGGTCCGCTTCGTATCCTTTTTTAAGTCTGTTGCATGATCAGGTATCTTACGGCCTTCCCGTTCCTCCATTCGGGTGCCAGAAACTTCAAATGCACCGATAGTTACGACCTTAAAAACTCGAGTCTTTTCTTGTGTACAAATCTCTATGTCATTGTACCATCGTGAGTCCGATTACCGTCCGGTCAACTTCGTATCCTTTATCTGAATCTATAGCATGATCATATATCTTATGGCCTTCTCGTTCCACCATTCGGTTGCCCGAAACTTTAAAGGTACCGATAGTTACGTCATTTAAAACTCGAGCCTTTTCTTGTGTACGAATCTATATGTCATTGTCGTATCGTGAGTCCAATTACCTTCCGGTCTGCTTCGTATCCTTTATTTGAGTCTGTTGCATGATCAGATATCTTACAGCCTTCCCGTTCCTCCATTCGGGCGCCCGAAACTTCAAATGTACCGATAGTTACGACCTTAAAAATCGAGTCTTTTCTTGTGTAAGAATCTCTTTGTCATTGTCGCATCGTGAGTTCGATTACCGTCCGGTCAACTATGTATCCTTTATTTGCATCCGTTGTATGATCAGATATCTTACAGCCTTCCTTTTCCTCCATTTGGGTGCCCGAAACTTCAAATGTACCGATAGTTACATGATCAGAGTCTGTTGCATGATCAGATATCTTATAGCCTTCCCGCTCCTCCATTCGGGTGCTCGAAACTTCAAATGTACCGATAATTACGTCCTTTAAAACTCGAGTCTTTTTTTGTGTACGAATCTCTATGTCCTTGTGGCATCGTCAGTTCGATTACCATTCGGTTAGCTTCGTATGCTTCATTTGAGTCTGTTTCATGATCAGATATCTTACGACCTTCCCGTTCCTCCATTCGTGTCCCCGAAACTTCAAATGTACCGATAGTTACGTCCTTTAAAACTCGAGTCTTTTCTTGTGTACGAATCTCTATGTCATTGTCGCATCATGAGTCCGATTACCATCCGGTCCGCTTCGTATCCTTTATTGCATGATCAGATATCTTATGTCCTTCCCGTTCCTCCATTCGGGTGCCCGAAACTTCAAATGTACCGATAGTTACGAACTTAAAAACTCGAGTCTTTTCTTGTGTATGAATTTCTTTGTCATTGTCGCATCGTGTTTTCGATTGCCGTCCGGTCAGCTTTGTATCCTTTATCTGAGTCTGTTGCATGATCAAATATCTTACAGCCTTCCCGTTCCTCTATTTGGGTGCCCAAAACTTCAAATGCACCGATAGTTACATCCTTTAAAACTCGAGTCTTTTCTTGTGTACGAAACTCTATGTCATTTTCGCGTCGGGAGTCCGATTACCATCTGGTCCACTTCGTATCCTTTATTTGAGTCAATTGTATGATCAGATATCTTACGGCCTTGCTGTTCCTCCATTCGGGTGCCCGAAATTTCAAATGTACGGATAGTTACGTCCTTTAAAACTCTAGTTTTTTTTGTGTACGAATCTCTATGTCATTGTACCATCGTGAGTCCGATTACCATCCGGTCCGCTTCGTATCCTTTTTTGAGTCTGTTGCATGATCAGGTATCCTACGTCCTTCCCGTTCCTCCATTCGGGTGCCCGAAACTTCAAATGCACCGATAGTTACGACCTTAAAAACTCGAGTCTTTTCTTGTGTACAAATCTCTATGTCATTGTACCATCGTGAGTCGATTACCATCTGGTCAGCTTCGTATCCTTTGTCTGAATCTATAGCATGATCAGATATCTTATGGCCTTCTCGTTCCACCATTCGGTTGCCCGAAACTTTAAACGTACCGATAGTTACGTCCTTTAAAACTCGAGCCTTTTCTTTTGTACGAATCTATATGTCATTGTCGTATCGTGAGTCCGATTACCATCCGGTCCGCTTCGTATCCTTTATTTGAGTCTGTTGCATGATCAGATATCTTACGGCCTTCCCGTTCCTCCATTCGGGTGCCCGAAACTTCAAATGTACCGATAGTTACGACCTTAAAAATCGAGTCTTTTCTTGTGTAAGAATCTCTTTGTCATTGTCGCATCGTGAGTTTGATTACCGTTCGGTCAGCTTTGTATCCTTTATTTGCGTCTGTTGTAAGATCAGATATCTTACAGCCTTCCTTTTCCTCCATTTGGGTGTCCGAAACTTCAAATGTACCGATAGTTACGACCTTAAAAACTCAAGTCTTTTCTTATGTACGAATCTCTATGTCATTGTCGCATTGTGAGTTCGATTACCATCCTGTTCGCTTCGTATCCTTTATTTGAGTCTATTGCATGATCAGATATTATACGTCCTTCCCGTTCCTCCATTCAGGTGCCCGAACCATCAAATGTACCGATAGTTACGACCTTAAAAACTCGAGCCGTTTCTTGTGTACGAATCTCTATGTCATTGTCGCATCGTGAGTTCGATTACCGTCGGGTCAGCTTTGTATCCTTTACCTGAGTCTGTTGCATGATCAGATATCATATGACCTTCCCGCTCCACCATTCGGGTGCCCGAAACGTCAAATGTACTGATAGTTACGTCCTTTAAAACTCGAGTCTTTTCTTGTGTACGAAACTCTATGTCATTTTCACGTCGGGAGTCCGATTACCATCCGGTCCGCTTCGTATCCTTTTTTTGAGTCAATCGCATGATCAGATATCTTACGGCCTTGCCTATCCTCCATTCGGGTGCCCAAAATTTCAAATGTACGGATAGTTACGTCCTCTAAAACTCGAGTTTTTTTATGTACGAATCTCTAAGTCATTGTACCATCGTGAGTCCGATTACATCCTGTCCACTTCGTATCCTTTTTTGAGTCTGTTGCATGATCAGGTATCTTACGGCCTTCCCGTTCTTCTATTCGGGTGCCCGAAACTTCAAATGTACCGATAGTTACGACCTTAAAAACTCGAGTATTTTCTTGTGTATGAATCTCTTTGTCATTGTCGCATCGTGTGTTCGATTGCCCTCCGGTCAGCTTCGTATCCTTTATCTGAGTCTGTTGCATGATCAGATATCTTATAGCCATCCCGCTCCTGCATTCGGGTGCTCGAAACTTCAAATGTACCGATAATTACGTCCTTTAAAACTCGAGTCTTTTTTTTGTGTACGAATCTCTATGTCCTTGTGGCATCGTAAGTTCGATTACCGTCCGGTTAGCTTTGTATGCTTCATTTGAGACTGTTTCATGATCAGATATCTTACGGCCTTCCCGTTCCTCCATTCGAGTCCCCGAAACTTCAAATGTACCGATAGTTACGTCCTTTAAAACTCGAGTCTTTTCTTGTGTACGAATCTCTATGTCATTGTCGCATCATGTGTCCGATTACTATCCGCTCCGCTTCGTATCCTTTATTGCATGATTAGATATCCTACGTCCTTCCCGTTCCTCTATTCAGGTGCCCGAAACATCATATGTGCGGATAGTTACGTCCTTTAAAACTCGGGTATTTTTGTGTGTACGAATCTCTATGTCATTGTACCATCGTGAGTCCGATTACCGTCCGGTCAGCTTCGTATCCTTTATCTGAATCTGTAGCATGATCATATATCTTATGGCCTTCTCGTTCCACCATTCGGTTGCCCGAAACTTCAAATGTACCGATAGTTACGTCCTTTAAAACTCGAGCCTTTTCTTGTGTACGAATCTATATGTCATTGTTGTATCGTGAGTCCGATTACCATTCGGTCCACTTCGTATCCTTTATTTGAGTCTGTTGCATGATCAGATATCTTACGGCCTTCCCGTTCCTCCATTCGGGTGCCCGAAACTTCAAATGTACCGATAGTTACGACCTTAAAAATCGAGTCTTTTCTTGTGTAAGAATCTCTTTGTCATTGTCGCATCGTGAGTTCGATTACCGTCCGGTCAGCTTTGTATCCTTTATTTGCGTCTGTTGTAAGATCAGATATCTTACAGCCTTCCTTTTCCTCCATTTGGGTGCCCGAAACTTCAAATGTACCGATAGTTACGACCTTAAAAACTCAAGTCTTTTCTTATGTACGAATCTCTATGTCATTGTCGCATTGTGAGTTCGATTACCATCTGGTTCACTTCGTATCCTTTATTTGAGTCTATTGCATGATCAGATATTGTACGGCCTTACCGTTCCTCCATTCAAGTGCCCGAACCTTCAAATGTACCGATAGTTACGACCTGAAAAACTCAAGCCGTTTCTTGTGTACGTCATTGTCGCATCGTGAGTTCGATTACCATCCGGTCAGCTTTGTATCGTTTACCTGAGTCTGTTGCATGATCAGATATCTTATGACCTTCCCGCTCCACCATTCGGGTGCCCGAAACGTCAAATGTACTTATAGTTACGTCCTTTAAAACTCGAGTCTTTTCTTGTGTACGAATCTCTATGACATTGTCGCATTGTGAGTTCGATTACCATCCGGTTCGCTTCGTATCCTTTATTTGAGTCTATTGCATGATCAGATATTGTACGTCCTTCCCGTTCCTCCATTCAGGTGCCCGAACCATCAAATGTACCGATAGTTACGACCTTAAAAACTCGAGCCGTTTCTTGTGTACGAATCTCTATGTCATTGTCGCCTCGTGAGTTCGATTACCGTCGGGTCAGCTTTGTATCCTTTACCTGAGTCTGTTGCATGATCAGATATCATATGACCTTCCCGCTCCACCATTCGGGTGCCCGAAACGTCAAATGTACTGATAGTTACGTCCTTTAAAACTCGAGTCTTTTCTTGTGTACGAAACTCTATGTCATTTTCGCGTCAGGAGTCTGATTACCATCCGGTCGGCTTCGTATCCTTTTTTTGAGTCAATTGCATGATCAGATATCTTACGGCCTTGCCTATCCTCCATTCGGGTGGCCAAAATTTCAAATGTACGGATAGTTACGTCCTCTAAAACTCGAGTTTTTTTATGTACGAATCTCTAAGTCATTGTACCATCGTGAGTCCTATTACATGCGGTCCACTTCGTATCCTTTTTTGAGTCTGTTGCATGATCAGGTATCTTACGGCCTTCCCGTTCCTCCATTCGGGTGCTCGAAACTTCAAATGTACCGATAGTTACGACCTTAAAAACTCGAGTATTTTCTTGTGTACGAATCTCTTTGTCATTGTCGCATCGTGTGTTCGATTGCCCTCCGGTAAGCTTCGTATCCTTTATCTGAGTCTGTTGCATGATCAGATATCTTATAGTCTTCCCGCTCCTGCATTCGGGTGCTCGAAACTTCAAATGTACCGATAATTACGTCCTTTAAAACTCGAGTCTTTTTTTGTGTACGAATCTCTATGTCCTTGTGGCATCGTAAGTTCGATTACCGTCCGGTTAGCTTTGTATGCTTCATTTGAGACTGTTTCATGATCAGATATCTTACGGCCTTCCCGTTCCTCCATTCGAGTCCCCGAAACTTCAAATGTACCGATAGTTACGTCCTTTAAAACTCGAGTCTTTTCTTGTGTACGAATCTCTATGTCATTGTCGCATCATGAGTCCGATTACTATCCGGTCCGCTTCGTATCCTTTATTGCATGATTAGATATCCTACGTCCTTCCCGTTCCTCTATTCGGGTGCCCGAAACATCAAATGTGTGGATAGTTACGTCCTTTAAAACTCGAGTATTTTTTTGTGTACGAATCTCTATGTCATTGTACCATCGTGAGTCCGATTACCGTCCGGTCAGCTTCGTATCCTTTATCTGAATCTGTAGCATGATCATATATCTTATGGCCTTCTCGTTCCACCATTCGGTTGCCCGAAACTTCAAATGTACCGATAGTTACGTCCTTTAAAACTCGAGCCTTTTCTTGTGTACGAATCTATATGTCATTGTCGTATCGTGAGTCTGATTACCATCCGGTCCGCTTCGTATCCTTTATTTGAGTCTGTTGCATGATCAGATATCTTACGGCCTTCCCGTTCCTCCATTCGGGTGCCCGAAACTTCAAATGTACCGATAGTTACGACCTTAAAAATCGAGTCTTTTCTTGTGTAAGAATCTCTTTGTCATTGTCGCATCGTGAGTTCGATTACCGTCCGGTTAGCTTTGTATCCTTTATTTGCGTCTGTTGTAAGATCAGATATCTTACAGCCTTCCTTTTCCTCCATTTGGGTTCCCGAAACTTCAAATGTACCGATAGTTACGACCTTAAAAACTCAAGTCTTTTCTTATGTACGAATCTATGTCATTGTCGCATTGTGAGTTCGATTACCATCCGGTTCGCTTCGTATCCTTTATTTGAGTCTATTGCATGATCAGATATTGTACGTCCTTCCCGTTCCTCCATTCAGGTGCCCGAACCATCAAATGTACCGATAGTTACGACCTTAAAAACTCGAGCTGTTTCTTGTGTACGAATCTCTATGTCATTGTTGCATCATGAATTCGATTACCGTTGGGTCAGCTTTGTTCCTTTACCTGAGTCTGTTGCATGATCAGATATCATATGACCTTCCCGCTCCACCATTCGGGTGCCCGAAACGTCAAATGTACTGATAGTTACTTCCTTTAAAACTCGAGTCTTTTCTTGTGTACGAAACTCTATGTCATTTTCGCGTCGGGAGTCCGATTACCATCCGGTCCGCTTCGTATCCTTTTTTTGAGTCAATTGCATGATCAGATATCTTACGGCCTTGCCTATCCTCCATTCGGGTGCCCGAAATTTCAAATGTACGGATAGTTACGTCCTCTAAAACTCGAGTTTTTTTATGTACGAATCTCTAAGTCATTGTACCATCGTGAGTCCGATTACATCCGGTCCACTTCGTATCCTTTATTGAGTCTGTTGCATGATCAGGTATCTTACGGCCTTCCCGTTCCTCCATTCGGGTGCCCGAAACTTCAAATGTACCGATAGTTACGACCTTAAAAACTCGAGTATTTTCTTGTGTACGAATCTCTTTGTCATTGTCGCATCGTGTGTTCGATTGCCCTCCGGTAAGCTTCGTATCCTTTATCTGAGTCTGTTGCATGATCAGATATCTTATAGTCTTCCCGCTCCTGCATTCGGGTGCTCGAAACTTCAAATGTACCGATAATTACGTCCTTTAAAACTCGAGTCTTTTTTTGTGTACGAATCTCTATGTCCTTGTGGCATCGTAAGTTCGATTACCGTCCGGTTAGCTTTGTATGCTTCATTTGAGACTGTTTCATGATCAGATATCTTACGGCCTTCCCGTTCCTCCATTCGAGTCCCCGAAACTTCAAATGTACCGATAGTTACGTCCTTTAAAACTCGAGTCTTTTCTTGTGTACGAATCTCTATGTCATTGTCGCATCATGAGTCCGATTACTATCCGGTCCGCTTCGTATCCTTTATTGCATGATTAGATATCCTACGTCCTTCCCGTTCCTCTATTCGGGTGCCCGAAACATCAAATGTGTGGATAGTTACGTCCTTTAAAACTCGAGTATTTTTTTGTGTACGAATCTCTATGTCATTGTACCATCGTGAGTCCGATTACCGTCCGGTCAGCTTCGTATCCTTTATCTGAATCTGTAGCATGATCATATATCTTATGGCCTTCTCGTTCCACCATTCGGTTGCCCGAAACTTCAAATGTACCGATAGTTACGTCCTTTAAAACTCGAGCCTTTTCTTGTGTACGAATCTATATGTCATTGTCGTATCGTGAGTCTGATTACCATCCGGTCCGCTTCGTATCCTTTATTTGAGTCTGTTGCATGATCAGATATCTTACGGCCTTCCCGTTCCTCCATTCGGGTGCCCGAAACTTCAAATGTACCGATAGTTACGACCTTAAAAATCGAGTCTTTTCTTGTGTAAGAATCTCTTTGTCATTGTCGCATCGTGAGTTCGATTACCGTCCGGTTAGCTTTGTATCCTTTATTTGCGTCTGTTGTAAGATCAGATATCTTACAGCCTTCCTTTTCCTCCATTTGGGTTCCCGAAACTTCAAATGTACCGATAGTTACGACCTTAAAAACTCAAGTCTTTTCTTATGTACGAATCTATGTCATTGTCGCATTGTGAGTTCGATTACCATCCGGTTCGCTTCGTATCCTTTATTTGAGTCTATTGCATGATCAGATATTGTACGTCCTTCCCGTTCCTCCATTCAGGTGCCCGAACCATCAAATGTACCGATAGTTACGACCTTAAAAACTCGAGCTGTTTCTTGTGTACGAATCTCTATGTCATTGTTGCATCATGAATTCGATTACCGTTGGGTCAGCTTTGTTCCTTTACCTGAGTCTGTTGCATGATCAGATATCATATGACCTTCCCGCTCCACCATTCGGGTGCCCGAAACGTCAAATGTACTGATAGTTACTTCCTTTAAAACTCGAGTCTTTTCTTGTGTACGAAACTCTATGTCATTTTCGCGTCGGGAGTCCGATTACCATCCGGTCCGCTTCGTATCCTTTTTTTGAGTCAATTGCATGATCAGATATCTTACGGCCTTGCCTATCCTCCATTCGGGTGCCCGAAATTTCAAATGTACGGATAGTTACGTCCTCTAAAACTCGAGTTTTTTTATGTACGAATCTCTAAGTCATTGTACCATCGTGAGTCCGATTACATCCGGTCCACTTCGTATCCTTTATTGAGTCTGTTGCATGATCAGGTATCTTACGGCCTTCCCGTTCCTCCATTCGGGTGCCCGAAACTTCAAATGTACCGATAGTTACGACCTTAAAAACTCGAGTATTTTCTTGTGTACGAATCTCTTTGTCATTGTCGCATCGTGTGTTCGATTGCCCTCCGGTCAGCTTCGTATCCTTTATCTGAGTCTGTTCCATGATCAGATATCTTATAGCCTTCCCGCTCCTGCATTCGGGTGCTCGAAACTTCAAATGTACCGATAATTACGTCCTTTAAAACTCGAGTCTTTTTTTGTGTACGAATCTCTATGTCCTTGTGGCATCGTAAGTTCGATTACCGTCCGGTTAGCTTTGTATGCTTCATTTGAGACTGTTTCATGATCAGATATCTTACGGCCTTCACGTTCTTCCATTCGAGTCCCCGAAACTTCAAATGTACCGATAGTAACGTCCTTTAAAACTCGAGTCTTTTCTTATGTACGGATCTCTATGTCATTGTCACATCATGAGTCCGATTACTATCCGGTCCACTTCGCATCCTTTATTGCATGATCAGATATCTTACGTCCTTCCCGTTCCTCTATTCGGGTGCCCGAAACATCAAATGTACGGATAGTTACGTCCTTTAAAACTCGAGTATTTTTTTGTGTACGAATCTCTATGTCTTTGTACCATCGTGAGTCCGATTACCGTCCGATCAGCTTCGTATCCTTTATCTGAATACGTAGCATGATCATATATCTTATGGCCTTCTCGTTCCACCATTCGGTTGCCCGAAACTTTTTAGGTACCGATAGTTACGTCCTTTAAAACTCGAGCCTTTTCTTGTGTACGAATCTATATGTCATTGTCGTATCGTGAGTCCGATTACCATTCGGTCTGCTTCGTATCCTTTATTTGAGTCTGTTGCATGATCAGATATCTTACAGCTTTCCCGTTCCTCCATTCGGGCGCCCGAAACTTCAAATGTACCGATAGTTACGACCTTAAAAATCGAGTCATTTCTTGTGTATGAATCTCTTTGTCATTGTCGCATCGTGAGTTCGATTACCGTCCGGTCAGCTTTGTATCCTTTATTTGCGTCCGTTGTATGATCAGATATCATACAGACTTCCTTTTCCTCCATTTGGGTGCCCGAAACTTCAAATGTACCGATAGTTACGACCTTAAAAACTCAAGTCTTTTCTTATGTACGAATCTCTATGTCATTGTTGCATTGTGAGTTCGATCACCATCTGGTTCGCTTCGTATCCTTTATTTGAGTATGTTGCATGATCAGATATCCTATAGCCTTCCCGCTCCTCCATTCGGGTGCTCGAAACTTCAAATGTACCGATAATTACGTCCTTTAAAACTCGAGTCTTTTTTTGTGTACGAATCTCTATGTCATTGTCGCATCATGAGTCCGATTACTATCCGGTCCGCTTCGTATCCTTTATTGCATGATTAGATATCCTACGTCCTTCCCGTTCCTCTATTCGGGTGCCCGAAACATCAAATGTGCGGATAGTTACGTCCTTTAAAACTCGAGTATTATTTTGTGTACGAATCTCTATGTCATTGTCGTATCGTGAGTCCGATTACCATTCGGTCTGCTTCGTATCCTTTATTTGAGTCTGTTGCATGATCAGATATCTTACAGCTTTCCCGTTCCTCCATTCGGGCGCCCGAAACTTCAAATGTACCGATAGTTACGACCTTAAAAATCGAGTCATTTCTTGTGTATGAATCTCTTTGTCATTGTCGCATCGTGAGTTCGATTACCGTCCGGTCAGCTTTGTATCCTTTATTTGCGTCCGTTGTATGATCAGATATCATACAGACTTCCTTTTCCTCCATTTGGGTGCCCGAAACTTCAAATGTACCGATAGTTACGACCTTAAAAACTCAAGTCTTTTCTTATGTACGAATCTCTATGTCATTGTTGCATTGTGAGTTCGATCACCATCTGGTTCGCTTCGTATCCTTTATTTGAGTATGTTGCATGATCAGATATCCTATAGCCTTCCCGCTCCTCCATTCGGGTGCTCGAAACTTCAAATGTACCGATAATTACGTCCTTTAAAACTCGAGTCTTTTTTTGTGTACGAATCTCTATGTCATTGTCGCATCATGAGTCCGATTACTATCCGGTCCGCTTCGTATCCTTTATTGCATGATTAGATATCCTACGTCCTTCCCGTTCCTCTATTCGGGTGCCCGAAACATCAAATGTGCGGATAGTTACGTCCTTTAAAACTCGAGTATTATTTTGTGTACGAATCTCTATGTCATTGTACTATCGTGAGTCCGATTACCGTCCGGTCAGCTTCGTATCCTTTATCTGAATCTATAGCATGATCATATATCTTATGGCCTTCTCGTTCCACCATTCGGTTGCCCGAAACTTCAAATGTACCGATAGTTACGTCCTTTAAAACTCGAGCCTTTTCTTGTGTACGAATCTATATGTCATTGTCGTATCGTGAGTCCGATTACCATCCGGTCCGCTTCGTATCCTTTATTTGAGTCTGTTGCATGATCAGATATCTTACGGCCTTCCCGTTCCTCCATTCGGGTGCCCGAAACTTCAAATGTACCGATAGTTACGACCTTAAAAATCGAGTCTTTTCTTGTGTAAGAATCTCTTTGTCATTGTCGCATCGTGAGTTCGATTACCGTTCGGTCAGCTTTGTATCCTTTATTTGCGTCTGTTGTAAGATCAGATATCTTACAGCCTTCCTTTTCCTCCATTTGGGTGTCCGAAACTTCAAATGTACCGATAGTTACGACCTTAAAAACTCAAGTCTTTTCTTATGTACGAATCTCTATGTCATTGTCGCATTGTGAGTTCGATTACCATCCGGTTCGCTTCGTATCCTTTATTTGAGTCTATTGCATGATCAGATATTATACGTCCTTCCCGTTCCTCCATTCAGGTGCCCGAACCATCAAATGTACCGATAGTTACGACCTTAAAAACTCGAGCCGTTTCTTGTGTACGAATCTCTATGTCATTGTCGCATCGTGAGTTCGATTACCGTCGGGTCAGCTTTGTATCCTTTACCTGAGTCTGTTGCATGATCAGATATCATATGACCTTCCCGCTCCACCATTCGGGTGCCCGAAACGTCAAATGTACTGATAGTTACGTCCTTTAAAACTCGAGTCTTTTCTTGTGTACGAACTCTATGTCATTTTCACGTCGGGAGTCCGATTACCATCCGGTCCGCTTCGTATCCTTTATTTGAGTCTATTGCATGATCAGATATTATACGTCCTTCCCGTTCCTCCATTCAGGTGCCCGAACCATCAAATGTACCGATAGTTACGACCTTAAAAACTCGAGCCGTTTCTTGTGTACGAATCTCTATGTCATTATCGCATCGTGAGTTCGATTACCGTCAGGTCAGCTTTGTATCCTTTACCTGAGTCTGTTGCATGATCAGATATCATATGACCTTCCCGCTCCACCATTCGGGTGCCCGAAACGTCAAATGTACTGATAGTTACGTCCTTTAAAACTCGAGTCTTTTCTTGTGTACGAAACTCTATGTCATTTTCACGTCGGGAGTCCGATTACCATCCGGTCCGCTTCGTATCCTTTATTTGAGTCAATTGCATGATCAGATATCTTACGGCCTTGCCTATCCTCTATTCGGGTGCCCAAAATTTCAAATGTACGGATAGTTACGTCCTCTAAAACTCGAGTTTTTTTATGTACAAATCTCTAAGTCATTGTACCATCGTGAGTCCGATTACATCCGGTCCACTTCGTATCCTTTTTTGAGTCTGTTGCATGATCAGGTATCTTACGGCCTTCCCGTTCCTCCATTCGGGTGCCCGAAACTTCAAATGTACCGATAGTTACGACCTTAAAAACTCGAGTATTTTCTTGTGTACGAATCTCTTTGTCATTGTCGCATCGTGTGTTCGATTGCCCTCCGGTCAGCTTCGTATCCTTTATCTGAGTCTGTTGCATGATCAGTTATCTTATAGCCTTCCCGCTCCTGCATTCGGATGCTCGAAACTTCAAATGTACAGATAATTACGTCCTTTAAAACTCGAGTCCTTTTTTTGTGTACGAATCTCTATGTCCTTGTGGCAACGTAAGTTCGATTACCGTCCGGTTAGCTTTGTATGCTTCATTTGAGACTGTTTCATGATCAGATATCTTACGGCCTTCCCGTTCCTCCATTCGAGTCCCCGAAACTTCAAATGTACCGATAGTTACGTCCTTTAAAACTCGAGTCTTTTCTTGTGTACGAATCTCTATGTCATTGTCGCATCATGAGTCCGATTACTATCCGGTCCGCTTCGTATCCTTTATTGCATGATTAGATATCCTACGTCCTTCCCGTTCCTCTATTCGGGTGCCCGAAACATCAAATGTGCAGATAGTTACGTCCTTTAAAACTCGGGTATTTTTGTGTGTACGAATCTCTATGTCATTGTACCATCGTGAGTCCGATTACCATCCGGTCAGCTTCGTATCCTTTATCTGAATCTGTAGCATGATCATATATCTTATGGCCTTCTCGTTCCACCATTCGGTTGCCCGAAACTTCAAATGTACCGATAGTTACGTCCTTTAAAACTCGAGCCTTTTCTTGTGTACGAATCTATATGTCATTGTCGTATCGTGAGTCCGATTACCATTCGGTCCGCTTCGTATCCTTTATTTGAGTCTGTTGCATGATCAGATATCTTACGGCCTTCCCGTTCCTCCATTCGGGTGCCCGAAACTTCAAATGTACCGATAGTTACGACCTTAAAAATCGAGTCTTTTCTTGTGTAAGAATCTCTTTGTCATTGTCGCATCGTGAGTTCGATTACCGTCCGGTCAGCTTTGTATCCTTTATTTGCGTCTGTTGTAAGATCAGATATCTTACAGCCTTCCTTTTCCTCCATTTGGGTGCCCGAAACTTCAAATGTACCGATAGTTACGACCTTAAAAACTCAAGTCTTTTCTTATGTACGAATCTTTATGTCATTGTCGCATTGTGAGTTCGATTACCATCTGGTTCACTTCGTATCCTTTATTTGAGTCTATTGCATGATCAGATATTGTACGGCCTTCCCGTTCCTCCATTTAGGTGCCCGAACCTTCAAATGTACCGATAGTTACGACCTGAAAAACTCGAGCCGTTTCTTGTGTACGTCATTGTCGCATCGTGAGTTCGATTACCATCCGGTCAGCTTTGTATCGTTTACCTGAGTCTGTTGCATGATCAGATATCTTATGACCTTCCCGCTCCACCATTCGGGTGCCCGAAACGTCAAATGTACTGATAGTTACGTCCTTTAAAACTCGAGTCTTTTCTTGTGTACGAATCTCTATGTCATTGTCGCATTGTGAGTTCGATTACCATCCGGTTCGCTTCGTATCCTTTATTTGAGTCTATTGCATGATCAGATATTGTACGTCCTTCCCGTTCCTCCATTCAGGTGCCCGAACCATCAAATGTACCGATAGTTACGACCTTAAAAACTCGAGCCGTTTCTTGTGTACGAATCTCTATGTCATTGTCGCATCGTGAGTTCGATTACCGTCGGGTCTGCTTTGTATCCTTTACCTGAGTCTGTTGCATGATCAGATATCATATGACCTTCCCGCTCCACCATTCGGGTGCCCGAAACGTCAAATGTACTGATAGTTACGTCCTTTAAAACTCGAGTCTTTTCTTGTGTACGAAACTCTATGTCATTTTCGCGTCAGGAGTCCGATTACCATCCGGTCGGCTTCGTATCCTTTTTTTGAGTCAATTGCATGATCAGATATCTTACGGCCTTGCCTATCCTCCATTCGGGTGCCCAAAATTTCAAATGTACGGATAGTTACGTCCTCCAAAACTCGAGTTTTTTTATGTACGAATCTCTAAGTCATTGTACCATCGTGAGTCCGATTACATGCGGTCCACTTCGTATCCTTTTTTGAGTCTGTTTCATGATCAGGTATCTTACGGCCTTCCCGTTCCTCCATTCGGGTGCCCGAAACTTCAAATGTACCGATAGTTACGACCTTAAAAACTCGAGTATTTTCTTGTGTACGAATCTCTTTGTCATTGTCGCATCGTGTGTTCGATTGCCCTCCGGTCAGCTTCGTAACCTTTATCTGAGTCTGTTCCATGATCAGATATCTTATAGCCTTCCCGCTCCTGCATTCGGGTGCTCGAAACTTCAAATGTACCGATAATTACGTCCTTTAAAACTCGAGTCTTTTTTTGTGTACGAATCTCTATGTCCTTGTGGCATCGTAAGTCCGATTACCGTCCGGTTAGCTTTGTATGCTTCATTTGAGACTGTTTCATGATCAGATATCTTACGGCCTTCCCGTTCCTCCATTCGAGTCCCCAAAACTTCAAATGTACCGATAGTTACGTCCTTTAAAACTCGAGTCTTTTCTTGTGTACGAATCTCTATGTCATTGTCGCATCATGAGTCCGATTACTATCCGGTCCGCTTCGTATCCTTTATTGCATGATTAGATATCCTACGTCCTTCCCGTTCCTCTATTCGGGTGCCCGAAACATCAAATGTGTGGATAGTTACGTCCTTTAAAACTCGAGTATTTTTTTGTGTACGAATCTCTATGTCATTGTACCATCGTGAGTCCGATTACCGTCCGGTCAGCTTCGTATCCTTTATCTGAATCTGTAGCATGATCATATATCTTATGGCCTTCTCGTTCCACCATTCGGTTGCCCGAAACTTCAAATGTACCGATAGTTACGTCCTTTAAAACTCGAGCCTTTTCTTGTGTACGAATCTATATGTCATTGTCGTATCGTGAGTCCGATTACCATCCGGTCCGCTTCGTATCCTTTATTTGAGTCTGTTGCATGATCAGATATCTTACGGCCTTCCCGTTCCTCCATTCGGGTGCCCGAAACTTCAAATGTACCGATAGTTACGACCTTAAAAATCGAGTCTTTTCTTGTGTAAGAATCTCTTTGTCATTGTCGCATCGTGAGTTCGATTACCGTCCGGTCAGCCTTGTCTCCTTTATTTGCGTCTGTTGTAAGATCAGATATCTTACAGCCTTCCTTTTCCTCCATTTGGGTGCCCGAAACTTCAAATGTACCGATAGTTACGACCTTAAAAACTCAAGTCTTTTCTTATGTACGAATCTATGTCATTGTCGCATTGTGAGTTCGATTACCATCCGGTTCGCTTCGTATCCTTTATTTGAGTCTATTGCATGATCAGATATTGTACGTCCTTCCCGTTCCTCCATTCAGGTGCCCGAACCATCAAATGTACCGATAGTTACGACCTTAATAACTCGAGCCGTTTCTTGTGTACGAATCTCTATGTCATTGTCGCATCATGAATTCGATTACCGTTGGGTCAGCTTTGTATCCTTTACCTGAGTCTGTTGCATGATCAGATATCATATGACCTTCCCGCTCCACCATTCGGGTGCCCGAAACGTCAAATGTACTGATAGTTACGTCCTTTAAAACTCGAGTCTTTTCTTGTGTACGAAACTCTATGTCATTTTCGCGTCGGGAGTCCGATTACCATCCGGTCCGCTTTGTATCCTTTTTTTGAGTCAATTGCATGATCAAATATCTTACGGCCTTGCCTATCCTCCATTCGGGTGCCCGAATTTTCAAATGTACGGATAGTTACGTCCTCTAAAACTCGAGTTTTTTTATGTACGAATCTCTAAGTCATTGTACCATCATGAGTCCGATTACATCCGGTCCACTTCGTATCCTTTATTGAGTCTGTTGCATGATCAGGTATCTTACGGCCTTCCCGTTCCTCCATTCGGGTGCCCGAAACTTCAAATGTACCGATAGTTACGACCTTAAAAACTCGAGTATTTTCTTGTGTACGAATCTCTTTGTCATTGTCGCATCGTGTGTTCGATTGCCCTCCGGTCAGCTTCGTATCCTTTATCTGAGTCTGTTCCATGATCAGATATCTTATAGCCTTCCCGCTCCTGCATTCGGGTGCTCGAAACTTCAAATGTACCGATAATTACGTCCTTTAAAACTCGAGTCTTTTTTTGTGTACGAATCTCTATGTCCTTGTGGCATCGTAAGTTCGATTACCGTCCGGTTAGCTTTGTATGCTTCATTTGAGACTGTTTCATGATCAGATATCTTACGGCCTTCCCGTTCCTCCATTCGAGTCCCCGAAACTTCAAATGTACCGATAGTTACGTCCTTTAAAACTCGAGTCTTTTCTTGTGTACGAATCTCTATGTCATTGTCGCATCATGAGTCCGATTACCATCCGGTGCGCTTCGTATCCTTTATTGCATGATCAGATATCTTACGTCCTTCTCGTTCCTCTATTCGGGTGCCCGAAACATCAAATGTACGGATAGTTACGTCCTTTAAAACTCGAGTATTTTTTTGTGTACGAATCTCTATGTCATTGTACCATCGTGAGTCCGATTACCGTCCGATCAGCTTCGTATCCTTTATCTGAATGCGTAGCATGATCATATATCTTATGGCCTTCTCGTTCCACCATTCGGTTGCCGGAAACTTTTAAGGTACCGATAGTTACGTCCTTTAAAACTCGAGCCTTTTCTTGTGTACGAATCTATATGTCATTGTCGTATCGTGAGTCCGATTACCATCCGGTCTGCTTCGTATCCTTTATTTGAGTCTGTTGCATGATCAGATATTGTACGACCTTCCCGTTCCTCCATTCAGGTGCCCGAACCTTCAAATGTACCGATAGTTACGACCTTAAAAATCGAGTCTTTTCTTGTGTAAGAATCTCTTTGTCATTGTCGCATCGTGAGTTCGATTACCGTCCGGTCAGCTTTGTATCCTTTATATGCGTATGTTGTATGATCAGATATCTTACAGCCTTCCTTTTCCTCCATTTGGGTGCCCGAAACTTCAAATGTACCGATAGTTACGACCTTAAAAACTCAAGTCTTTTCTTATGTACGAATCTCTATGTCATTGTCGCATTGTGAGTTCGATTACCATCTGGTTCACTTCGTATCGTTTACCTGAGTCTGTTGCATGATCAGATATTGTACGGCCTTCCCGCTCCATCATTCAGGTGCCCGAACCTTCAAATGTACCGATAGTTACGACCTGAAAAACTCGAGCCGTTTCTTGTGTACGTCATTGTCGCATCGTGAGTTCGATTACCATCCGGTCAGCTTTGTATCGTTTACCTGAGTCTGTTGCATGATCAGATATCTTATGACCTTCCCGCTCCACCATTCGGGTGCCCGAAACGTCAAATGTACTGATAGTTACGTCCTTTAAAACTCGAGTCTTTTCTTGTGTACGAAACTCTATGTCATTTTCGCATCGGGAGTCCAATTACAATCCGGTCCGCTTCGTATCCTTTATTTGAGTCAATTGCATGATCAGATATCTTACGGCCTTGCCTATCCTCCATTCGGGTGACCGAAACTTCAAATGTACAGATAGTTACGTCCTCTAAAACTCGAGTTTTTTTGTGTACGAATCTCTATGTCATTGTACCATCATGAGTCCGATTACCATCCGGTCCACTTCGTATCCTTTTTTGAGTCTGTTGCATGATCAGGTATCTTACGGCCTTCCCGTACCTCCATTCGGGTGCCCGAAACTTCAAATGTACCGATAGTTACGACCTTAAAAACTCGAGTATTTTCATGTGTACGAATCTCTTTGTCATTGTCGCATCGTGTGTTCGATTGCCCTCCGGTTGGCTTCGTAACCTTTATCTGAGTCTGTTCCATGATCAGATATCTTATAGCCTTCCCGCTCCTGCATTCGGGTGCTCGAAACTTCAAATGTACCGATAATTACGTCCTTTAAAACTCGAGTCTTTTTTTGTGTACGAATCTCTATGTCCTTGTGGCTCCGTAAGTTCGATTACCGTCCGGTTAGCTTTGTATGCTTCATTTGAGACTGTTTCATGATCAGATATCTTACGGCCTTCCCGCTCCTCCATTCGAGTCCCCGAAACTTCAAATGTACCGATAGTTACGTCCTTTAAAACTCGAGTCTTTTCTTGTGTACGAATCTCTATGTCATTGTCGCATCATGAGTCCGATTACTATCCGGTCGGCTTCGTATCCTTTATTGCATGATTAGCTATCCTACGTCCTTCCCGTTCCTCTATTCGGGTGCCCGAAACATCAAATGTGTGGATAGTTACGTCCTTTAAAACTCGAGTATTTTTTTGTGTACGAATCTCTATGTCATTGTACCATCGTGAGTCCGATTACCGTCCGGTCAGCTTCGTATCCTTAATATGAATCTGTAGCATGATCATATATCTTATGGCCTTCTCGTTCCACCATTCGGTTGCCCGAAACTTCAAATGTACCGATAGTTACGTCCTTTAAAACTCGAGCCTTTTCTTGTGTACGAATCTATATGTCATTGTCGTATCGTGAGTCCGATTACCATCCGGTCCGCTTCGTATCCTTTATTTGAGTCTGTTGCATGATCAGATATCTTACGGCCTTCCCGTTCCTCCATTCGGGTGCCCGAAACTTCAAACATACCGATAGTTACGACCTTAAAAATCGAGTCATTTCTTGTGTAAGAATCTCTTTGTCTTTGTCGCATCGTGAGTTCGATTACCGTCCGGTCAGCTTTGTATCCTTTATTTGCGTCTGTTGTAAGATCAGATATCTTACAGCCTTCCTTTTCCTCCATTTGGGTGCCCGAAACTTCAAATGTACCGATAGTTACGACCTTAAAAACTCAAGTCTTTTCTTATGTACGAATCTATGTCATTGTCGCATTGTGAGTTCGATTACCATCCGGTTCGCTTCGTATCCTTTATTTGATTCTATTGCATGATCAGATATTGTACGTCCTTCCCGTTCCTCCATTCAGGTGCCCGAACCATCAAATGTACCGATAGTTACGACCTTAAAAACTCAAGCCGTTTCTTGTGTACGAATCTCTATGTCATTGTCGCATCATGAATTCGATTACCGTTGGGTCAGCTTTGTATCCTTTACCTGAGTCTGTTGCATGATCAGATATCATATGACCTTCCCGCTCCACCATTCGGGTGCCCGAAACGTCAAATGTACTGATAGTTACGTCCTTTAAAACTCGAGCCTTTTCTTGTGTACGAAACTCTATGTCATTTTCGCGTCGGGAGTCCGATTACCATCCGGTCCGCTTCGTATCCTTTTTTTGAGTCAATTGCATGATCAGATATCTTACGGCCTTGCCTATCCTCCATTCGGGTGCCCGAAATTTCAAATGTACGGATAGTTACGTCCTCTAAAACTCGAGTTTTTTTATGTACGAATCTCTAAGTCATTGTACCATCGTGAGTCCGATTACATCCGGTCCACTTCGTATCCTTTATTGAGTCTGTTGCATGATCAGGTATCTTACGGCCTTCCCGTTCCTCCATTCGGGTGCCCGAAACTTCAAATGTACCGATAGTTACGACCTTAAAAACTCGAGTATTTTCTTGTGTATGAATCTCTTTGTTATTGTAGCATCGTGTGTTCGATTGCCCTCCGGTCAGCTTCGTATCCTTTATCTGAGTCTGTTCCATGTTCAGATATCTTATAGCCTTCCCGCTCCTGCATTCGGGTGCTCGAAACTTCAAATGTACCGATAATTACGTCCTTTAAAACTCGAGTCTTTTTTTGTGTACGAATCTCTATGTCCTTGTGGCATCGTAAGTTCGATTACCGTCCGGTTAGCTTTGTATGCTTCATTTGAGACTGTTTCATGATCAGATATCTTACGGCCTTCCCGTTCCTCCATTCGAGTCCCCGAAACTTCAAATGTACCGATAGTTACGTCCTTTAAAACTCGAGTCTTTTCTTGTGTACGAATCTCTATGTCATTGTCGCATCATGAGTCCGATTACCATCCGGTGCACTTCGTATCCTTTATTGCATGATCAGATATCTTACGTCCTTCTCGTTCCTCTATTCGGGTGCCCGAAACATCAAATGTACGGATAGTTACGTCCTTTAAAACTCGAGTATTTTTTTGTGTACGAATCTCTATGTCATTGTACCATCGTGAGTCCGATTACCGTCCGATCAGCTTCGTATCCTTTATCTGAATGCGTAGCATGATCATATATCTTATGGCCTTCTCGTTCCACCATTCGGTTGCCGGAAACTTTTAAGGTACCGATAGTTACGTCCTTTAAAACTCGAGCCTTTTCTTGTGTACGAATCTATATGTCATTGTCGTATCGTGAGTCCGATTACCATCCGGTCTGCTTCGTATCCTTTATTTGAGTCTGTTGCATGATCAGATATTGTACGACCTTCCCGTTCCTCCATTCAGGTGCCCGAACCTTCAAATGTACCGATAGTTACGACCTTAAAAATCGAGTCTTTTCTTGTGTAAGAATCTCTTTGTCATTGTCGCATCGTGAGTTCGATTACCGTCCGGTCAGCTTTGTATCCTTTATATGCGTATGTTGTATGATCAGATATCTTACAGCCTTCCTTTTCCTCCATTTGGGTGCCCGAAACTTCCAATGTACCGATAGTTACGACCTTAAAAACTCAAGTCTTTTCTTATGTACGAATCTCTATGTCATTGTCGCATTGTGATTTCGATTACCATCTGGTTCACTTCGTATCCTTTATTTGAGTCTATTGCATGATCAGATATTGTACGGCCTTCCCGTTCCTCCATTCAGGTGCCCGAACCTTCAAATGTACCGATAGTTACGACCTGAAAAACTCGAGCCGTTTCTTGTGTACGTCATTGTCGCATCGTGAGTTCGATTACCATCCGGTCAGCTTTGTATCGTTTACCTGAGTCTGTTGCATGATCAGATATCTTATGACCTTCCCGCTCCACCATTCGGGTGCCCGAAACGTCAAATGTACTAATAGTTACGTCCTTTAAAACTCGAGTCTTTTCTTGTGTACGAAACTCTATGTCATTTTCGCATCGGGAGTCCAATTACAATCCGGTCCGCTTCGTATCCTTTATTTGAGTCAATTGCATGATCAGATATCTTACGGCCTTGCCTATCCTCCATTCGGGTGACCGAAACTTCAAATGTACAGATAGTTACGTCCTCTAAAACTCGAGTTTTTTTGTGTACGAAGCTCTATGTCATTGTACCATCATGAGTCCGATTACCATCCGGTCCACTTCGTATCCTTTTTTGAGTCTGTTGCATGATCAGGTATCTTACGGCCTTCCCGTACCTCCATTCGGGTGCCCGAACCTTCAAATGTACCGATAGTTACGACCTGAAAAACTCGAGCCGTTTCTTGTGTACGTCATTGTCGCATCGTGAGTTCGATTACCATCCGGTCAGCTTTGTATCGTTTACCTGAGTCTGTTGCATGATCAGATATCTTATGACCTTCCCGCTCCACCATTCGGGTGCCCGAAACGTCAAATGTACTGATAGTTACGTCCTTTAAAACTCGAGTCTTTTCTTGTGTACGAAACTCTATGTCATTTTCGCATCGGGAGTCCGATTACCATCCAGTTCGCTTTGTATCCTTTATTTGAGTCAATTGCATGATCAGATATCTTACGGCCTTGCCTATCCTCCATTCGGGTGACCGAAACTTCAAATGTACAGATAGTTACGTCCTCTAAAACTCGAGTTTTTTTTGTGTACGAATCTCTATGTCATTGTACCATCGTGAGTCCGATTACCATCCGGTCCACTTCGTATCCTTTTTTGAGTCTGTTGCATGATCAGGTATCTTACGGCCCTCCCGTACCTCCATTCGGGTGCCCGAAACTTCAAATGTACCGATAGTTACGACCTTAAAAACTCGAGTATTTTCTTGTGTACGAATCTCTTTGTCATTGTCGCATCGTGTGTTCGATTGCCCTCCGGTCAGCTTCGTATCCTTTATCTGAGTCTGTTCCATGATCAGATATCTTATAGCCTTCCCGCTCCTGCATTCGGGTGCTCGAAACTTCAAATGTACCGATAATTACGTCCTTTAAAACTCGAGTCTTTTTTTGTGTACGAATCTCTATGTCCTTGTGGCATCGTAAGTTCGATTACCGTCCGGTTAGCTTTGTATGCTTCATTTGAGACTGTTTCATGATCAGATATCTTACGGCCTTCCCGTTCCTCCATTCGAGTCCCCGAAACTTCAAATGTACTGATAGTTACGTCCTTTAAAACTCGAGTCTTTTCTTGTGTACGAATCTCTATGTCATTGTCGTATTATGAGTCCGATTACCATCCGGTCCGCTTCGTATCCTTTATTGCATGATCAGATATCTTACGTCCTTCTCGTTCCTCTATTCGGGTGCCCGAAACATCAAATGTACGGATAGTTACGTCCTTTAAAACTCGAGTATTTTTTTGTGTACGAATCTCTATGTCATTGTACCATCGTGAGTCCGATTACCGTCAGATCAGCTTCGTATCCTTTATCTGAATGCGTAGCATGATCATATATCTTATGGCCTTCTCGTTCCACCATTCGGTTGCCGGAAACTTTTAAGGTACCGATAGTTACGTCCTTTAAAACTCGAGCCTTTTCTTGTGTACGAATCTATATGTCATTGTCGTATCGTGAGTCCGATTACCATCCAGTCTGCTTCGTATCCTTTATTTGAGTCTGTTGCATTATCAAATATTGTACGGCCTTCCCGTTCATCCATTCAGGTGCCCGAACCTTCAAATGTACCGATAGTTACGACCTTAAAAATCGAGTCTTTTCTTGTGTAAGAATCCCTTTGTCATTGTCGCATCGTGAGTTCGATTACCGTCCGGTCAGCTTTGTATCCTTTATATGCGTATGTTGTATGATCAGATATCTTACAGCCTTCCTTTTCCTCCATTTGGGTGCCCGAAACTTCCAATGTACCGATAGTTACGACCTTAAAAACTCAAGTCTTTTCTTATGTACGAATCTCTATGTCATTGTCGCATTGTGAGTTCGATTACCATCTGGTTCAATTTGTATCCTTTATTTGAGTCTATTGCATGATCAGATATTGTACGGCCTTCCCGTTCCTCCATTCAGGTGCCCGAACCTTCAAATGTACCGATAGTTACGACCTTAAAAATCGAGTCTTTTCTTGTGTAAGAATCTCTTTGTCATTGTCGCATCGTGAGTTCGATTACTTTCCGGTCAGCTTTGTATCCTTTATTTGCGTCTGTTGTAAGATCAGATATCTTACAGCCTTCCTTTTCCTCCATTTGGGTGCCCGAAACTTCAAATGTACCGATAGTTACGACCTTAAAAACTCAAGTCTTTTCTTATGTACGAATCTTTATGTCATTGTCGCATTGTGAGTTCGATTACCATCTGGTTCACTTCGTATCCTTCATTTGAGTCTATTGCATGATCAGATATTGTACGGCCTTCCCGTTCCTCCATTTAGGTGCCCGAACCTTCAAATGTACCGATAGTTACGACCTGAAAAACTCGAGCCGTTTCTTGTGTACGTCATTGTCGCATTGTGAGTTCGATTACCATCCGGTCAGCTTTGTATCGTTTACCTGAGTCTGTTGCATGATCAGATATCTTATGACCTTCCCGCTCCACCATTCGGGCGCCCGAAACGTCAAATGTACTGATAGTTACGTCCTTTAAAACTCGAGTCTTTTCTTGTGTACGAATCTCTATGTCATTGTCGCATTGTGAGTTCGATTACCATCCGGTTCGCTTCGTATCCTTTATTTGAGTCTATTGCATGATCAGATATTGTACGTCCTTCCCGTTCCTCCATTCAGGTGCCCGAACCATCAAATGTACCGATAGTTACGACCTTAAAAACTCGAGCCGTTTCTTGTGTACGAATCTCTATGTCATTGTCGCATCGTGAGTTCGATTACCGTCGGGTCAGCTTTGTATCCTTTACCTGAGTCTGTTGCATGATCAGATATCATATGACCTTCCCGCTCCACCATTCGGGTGCCCGAAACGTCAAATGTACTGATAGTTACGTCCTTTAAAACTCGAGTCTTTTCTTGTCTACGAAACTCTATGTCATTTTCGCGTCAGGAGTCCGATTACCATCCGGTCGGCTTCGTATCCTTTTTTTGAGTCAATTGCATGATCAGATATCTTACGGCCTTGCCTATCCTCCATTCGGGTGCCCAAAATTTCAAATGTACGGATAGTTACGTCCTCTAATACTCGAGTTTTTTTATGTACGAATCTCTAAGTCATTGTACCATCGTGAGTCCGATTACATGCGGTCCACTTCGTATCCTTTTTTGAGTCTGTTGCATGATCAGGTATCTTACGGCCTTCCCGTTCCTCCATTCGGGTGCCCGAAACTTCAAATGTACCGATAGTTACGACCTTAAAAACTCGAGTATTTTCTTGTGTACGAATCACTTTGTCATTGTCGCATCGTGTGTTCGATTGCCCTCCGGTCAGCTTCGTATCCTTTATCTGAGTCTGTTGCATGATCAGATATCTTATAGTCTTCCCGCTCCTGCATTCGGGTGCTCGAAACTTCAAATGTACCGATAATTACGTCCTTTAAAACTCGAGTCTTTTTTTGTGTACGAATCTCTATGTCCTTGTGGCATCGTAAGTTCGATTACCGTCCGGTTAGCTTTGTATGCTTCATTTGAGACTGTTTCATGATCAGATATCTTACGGCCTTCCCGTTCCTCCATTCGAGTCCCCGAAACTTCAAATGTACCGATAGTTACGTCCTTTAAAACTCGAGTCTTTTCTTGTGTACGAATCTCTATGTCATTGTCGCATCATGAGTCCGATTACTATCCGGTCCGCTTCGTATCCTTTATTGCATGATTAGATATCCTACGTCCTTCCCGTTCCTCTATTCGGGTGCCTGAAACATCAAATGTGTGGATAGTTACGTCCTTTAAAACTCGAGTATTTTTTTGTGTACGAATCTCTATGTCATTGTACCATCGTGAGTCCGATTACCGTCCGGTCAGCTTCGTATCCTTTATCTGAATCTGTAGCATGATCATATATCTTATGGCCTTCTCGTTCCACCATTCGGTTGCCCGAAACTTCAAATGTACCGATAGTTACGTCCTTTAAAACTCGAGCCTTTTCTTGTGTACGAATCTATATGTCATTGTCGTATCGTGAGTCCGATTACCATCCGGTCCGCTTCGTATCCTTTATTTGAGTCTGTTGCATGATCAGATATCTTACGGCCTTCCCGTTGCTCCATTCGGGTGCCCGAAACTTCAAATGTACCGATAGTTACGACCTTAAAAATCGAGTCTTTTCTTGTGTAAGAATCTCTTTGTCATTGTCGCATCGTGAGTTCGATTACCGTCCGGTCAGCTTTGTATCCTTTATTTGCGTCTGTTGTAAGATCAGATATCTTACAGCCTTCCTTTTCCTCCATTTGGGTGCCCGAAACTTCAAATGTACCGATAGTTACGACCTTAAAAACTCAAGTCTTTTCTTATGTACGAATCTATGTCATTGTCGCATTGTGAGTTCGATTACCATCCGGTTCGCTTCGTATCCTTTATTTGAGTCTATTGCATGATCAGATATTGTACGTCCTTCCCGTTCCTCCATTCAGGTGCCCGAACCATCAAATGTACCGATAGTTACGACCTTAAAAACTCGAGCCGTTTCTTGTGTACGAATCTCTATGTCATTGTCGCATCATGAATTCGATTACCGTTGGGTCAGCTTTGTATCCTTTACCTGAGTCTGTTGCATGATCAGATATCATATGACCTTCCCGCTCCACCATTCGGGTGCCCGAAACGTCAAATGTACTGATAGTTACGTCCTTTAAAACTCGAGTCTTTTCTTGTGTACGAAACTCTATGTCATTTTCGCGTCGGGAGTCCGATTACCATCCGGTCCGCTTCGTATCCTTTTTTTGAGTCAATTGCATGATCAGATATCTTACGGCCTTGCCTATCCTCCATTCGGGTGCCCGAAATTTCAAATGTACGGATAGTTACGTCCTCTAAAACTCGAGTTTTTTTATGTACGAATCTCTTAGTCATTGTACCATCGTGAGTCCGATTACATCCGGTCCACTTCGTATCCTTTATTGAGTCTGTTGCATGATCAGGTATCTTACGGCCTTCACGTTCCTCCATTCGGGTGCCCGAAACTTCAAATGTACCGATAGTTACGACCTTAAAAACTCGAGTATTTTCTTGTGTACGAATCTCTTTGTCATTGTGGCATCGTGTGTTCGATTGCCCTCCGGTCAGCTTCGTATCCTTTATCTGAGTCTGTTGCATGATCAGATATCTTATAGTCTTCCCGCTCCTGCATTCGGGTGCTCGAAACTTCAAATGTACCGATAATTACGTCCTTTAAAACTCGAGTCTTTTTTTGTGTACGAATCTCTATGTCCTTGTGGCATCGTAAGTTCGATTACCGTCCGGTTAGCTTTGTATGCTTCATTTGAGACTGTTTCATGATCAGATATCTTACGGCCTTCCCGTTCCTCCATTCGAGTCCCCGAAACTTTAAATGTACCGATAGTTACGTCCTTTAAAACTAGAGTCTTTTCTTGTGTACGAATCTCTATGTCATTGTCGCATCATGAGTCCGATTACTATCCGGTCCGCTTCGTATCCTTTATTGCATGATTAGATATCCTACGTCCTTCCCGTTCCTCTATTCGGGTGCCTTAAACATCAAATGTGTGGATAGTTACGTCCTTTAAAACTCGAGTATTTTTTTGTGTACGAATCTCTATGTCATTGTACCATCGTGAGTCCGATTACCGTCCGGTCAGCTTCGTATCCTTTATCTGAATCTGTAGCATGATCATATATCTTATGGCCTTCTCGTTCCACCATTCGGTTGCCCGAAACTTCAAATGTACCGATAGTTACGTCCTTTAAAACTCGAGCCTTTTCTTGTGTACGAATCTATATGTCATTGTCGTATCGTGAGTCCGATTACCATCCGGTCCGCTTCGTATCCTTTATTTGAGTCTGTTGCATGATCAGATATCTTACGGCCTTCCCGTTCCTCCATTCGGGTGCCCGAAACTTCAAATGTACCGATAGTTACAACCTTAAAAATCGAGTCTTTTCTTGTGTAAGAATCTCTTTGTCATTGTCGCATCGTGAGTTCGATTACCGTCCGGTCAGCTTTGTATCCTTTATTTGCGTCTGTTGTAAGATCAGATATCTTACAGCCTTCCTTTTCCTCCATTTGGGTGCCCGAAACTTCAAATGTACCGATAGTTACGACCTTAAAAACTCAAGTCTTTTCTTATGTACGAATCTATGTCATTGTCGCATTGTGAGTTCGATTACCATCCGGTTCGCTTCGTATCCTTTATTTGAGTCTATTGCATGATCAGATATTGTACGTCCTTCCCGTTCCTCCATTCAGGTGCCCGAACCATCAAATGTACCGATAGTTACGACCTTAAAAACTCGAGCCGTTTCTTGTGTACGAATCTCTATGTCATTGTCGCATCATGAATTCGATTACCATTGGGTCAGCTTTGTATCCTTTACCTGAGTCTGTTGCATGATCAGATATCATATGACCTTCCCGCTCCACCATTCGGGTGCCCGAAACGTCAAATGTACTGATAGTTACGTCCTTTAAAACTCGAGTCTTTTCTTGTGTACGAAACTCTATGTCATTTTCGCGTCGGGAGTCCGATTACCATCCGGTCCGCTTCGTATCCTTTTTTTGAGTCAATTGCATGATCAGATATCTTACGGCCTTGCCTATCCTCCATTCGGGTGCCCGAAATTTCAAATGTACGGATAGTTACGTCCTCTAAAACTCGAGTTTTTTTATGTACGAATCTCTTAGTCATTGTACCATCGTGAGTCCGATTACATCCGGTCCACTTCGTATCCTTTATTGAGTCTGTTGCATGATCAGGTATCTTACGGCCTTCCCGTTCCTCCATTCGGGTGCCCGAAACTTCAAATGTACCGATAGTTACGACCTTAAAAACTCGAGTATTTTCTTGTGTACGAATCTCTTTGTCATTGTCGCATCGTGTGTTCGATTGCCCTCCGGTCAGCTTCGTATCCTTTATCTGAGTCTGTTCCATGATCAGATATCTTATAGCCTTCCCGCTCCTGCATTCGGGTGCTCGAAACTTCAAATGTACCGATAATTACGTCCTTTAAAACTCGAGTCTTTTTTTGTGTACGAATCTCTATGTCCTTGTGGCATCGTAAGTTCGATTACCGTCCGGTTAGCTTTGTATGCTTCATTTGAGACTGTTTCATTATCAGATATCTTACGGCCTTCCCGTTCCTCCATTCGATTCCCCGAAACTTCAAATGTACCGATAGTTACGTCCTTTAAAACTCGAGTCTTTTCTTGTGTACGAATCTCTATGTCATTGTCGCATCATGAGTCCGATTACCATCCGGTGCGCTTCGTATCCTTTATTGCATGATCAGATATCTTACGTCCTTCTCGTTCCTCTATTCGGGTGCCCGAAACATCAAATGTACGGATAGTTACGTCCTTTAAAACTCGAGTATTTTTTTGTGTACGAATCTCTATGTCATTGTACCATCGTGAGTCCGATTACCGTCCGATCAGCTTCGTATCCTTTATCTGAATGCGTAGCATGATCATATATCTTATGGCCTTCTCCTTCCACCATTCGGTTGCCGGAAACTTTTAAGGTACCGATAGTTACGTCCTTTAAAACTCGAGCCTTTTCTTGTGTACGAATCTATATGTCATTGTCGTATCGTGAGTCCGATTACCATCCGGTCTGCTTCGTATCCTTTATTTGAGTCTGTTGCATGATCAGATATTGTACGACCTTCCCGTTCCTCCATTCAGGTGCCCGAACCTTCAAATGTACCGATAGTTACGACCTTAAAAATCGAGTCTTTTCTTGTGTAAGAATCTCTTTGTCATTGTCGCATCGTGAGTTCGATTACCGTCCGGTCAGCTTTGTATCCTTTATTTGCGTCTGTTGTAAGATCAGATATCTTACAGCCTTCCTTTTCCTCCATTTGGGTGCCCGAAACTTCAAATGTACCGATAGTTACGACCTTAAAAACTCAAGTCTTTTCTTATGTACGAATCTATGTCATTGTCGCATTGTGAGTTCGATTACCATCCGGTTCGCTTCGTATCCTTTATTTGAGTCTATTGCATGATCAGATATTGTACGTCCTTCCCGTTCCTCCATTCAGGTGCCCGAACCATCAAATGTACCGATAGTTACGACCTTAAAAACTCGAGCCGTTTCTTGTGTACGAATCTCTATGTCATTGTCGCATCATGAATTCGATTACCGTTGGGTCAGCTTTGTATCCTTTACCTGAGTCTGTTGCATGATCAGATATCATATGACCTTCCCGCTCCACCATTCGGGTGCCCGAAACGTCAAATGTACTGATAGTTACGTCCTTTAAAACTCGAGTCTTTTCTTGTGTACGAAACTCTATGTCATTTTCGCGTCGGGAGTCCGATTACCATCCGGTCCGCTTCGTATCCTTTTTTTGAGTCAATTGCATGATCAGATATCTTACGGCCTTGCCTATCCTCCATTCGGGTGCCCGAAATTTCAAATGTACGGATAGTTACGTCCTCTAAAACTCGAGTTTTTTTATGTACGAATCTCTTAGTCATTGTACCATCGTGAGTCCGATTACATCCGGTCCACTTCGTATCCTTTATTGAGTCTGTTGCATGATCAGGTATCTTACGGCCTTCCCGTTCCTCCATTCGGGTGCCCGAAACTTCAAATGTACCGATAGTTACGACCTTAAAAACTCGAGTATTTTCTTGTGTACGAATCTCTTTGTCATTGTCGCATCGTGTGTTCGATTGCCCTCCGGTCAGCTTCGTATCCTTTATCTGAGTCTGTTCCATGATCAGATATCTTATAGCCTTCCCGCTCCTGCATTCGGGTGCTCGAAACTTCAAATGTACCGATAATTACGTCCTTTAAAACTCGAGTCTTTTTTTGTGTACGAATCTCTATGTCCTTGTGGCATCGTAAGTTCGATTACCGTCCGGTTAGCTTTGTATGCTTCATTTGAGACTGTTTCATTATCAGATATCTTACGGCCTTCCCGTTCCTCCATTCGATTCCCCGAAACTTCAAATGTACCGATAGTTACGTCCTTTAAAACTCGAGTCTTTTCTTGTGTACGAATCTCTATGTCATTGTCGCATCATGAGTCCGATTACCATCCGGTGCGCTTCGTATCCTTTATTGCATGATCAGATATCTTACGTCCTTCTCGTTCCTCTATTCGGGTGCCCGAAACATCAAATGTACGGATAGTTACGTCCTTTAAAACTCGAGTATTTTTTTGTGTACGAATCTCTATGTCATTGTACCATCGTGAGTCCGATTACCGTCCGATCAGCTTCGTATCCTTTATCTGAATGCGTAGCATGATCATATATCTTATGGCCTTCTCCTTCCACCATTCGGTTGCCGGAAACTTTTAAGGTACCGATAGTTACGTCCTTTAAAACTCGAGCCTTTTCTTGTGTACGAATCTATATGTCATTGTCGTATCGTGAGTCCGATTACCATCCGGTCTGCTTCGTATCCTTTATTTGAGTCTGTTGCATGATCAGATATTGTACGACCTTCCCGTTCCTCCATTCAGGTGCCCGAACCTTCAAATGTACCGATAGTTACGACCTTAAAAATCGAGTCTTTTCTTGTGTAAGAATCTCTTTGTCATTGTCGCATCGTGAGTTCGATTACCGTCCGGTCAGCTTTGTATCCTTTATATGCGTATGTTGTATGATCAGATATCTTACAGCCTTCCTTTTCCACCATTTGGGTGCCCGAAACTTCCAATGTACCGATAGTTACGACCTTAAAAACTCAAGTCTTTTCTTATGTACGAATCTCTATGTCATTGTCGCATTGTGAGTTCGATTACCATCTGGTTCACTTCGTATCCTTTATTTGAGTCTATTGCATGATCAGATATTGTACGGCCTTCCCGTTCCTCCATTCAGGTGCCCGAACCTTCAAATGTACCGATAGTTACGACCTGAAAAACTCGAGCCGTTTCTTGTGTACGTCATTGTCGCATCGTGAGTTCGATTACCATCCGGTCAGCTTTGTATCGTTTACCTGAGTCTGTTGCATGATCAGATATCTTATGACCTTCCCGCTCCACCATTCGGGTGCCCGAAACGTCAAATGTACTGATAGTTACGTCCTTTAAAACTCGAGTCTTTTCTTGTGTACGAAACTCTATGTCATTTTCGCCTCGGGAGTCCAATTACAATCCGGTCCACTTCGTATCCTTTATTTGAGTCAATTGCATGATCAGATATCTTACGGCCTTGCCTATCCTCCATTCGGGTGACCGAAACTTCAAATGTACAGATAGTTACGTCCTCTAAAACTCGAGTTTTTTTGTGTACGAATCTCTATGTCATTGTACCATCATGAGTCCGATTACCATCCGGTCCACTTCGTATCCTTTTTTGAGTCTGTTGCTTGATCAGGTATCTTACGGCCTTCCCGTACCTCCATTCGGGTGCCCGAAACTTCAAATGTACCGATAGTTACGACCTTAAAAACTCGAGTATTTTCTTGTGTACGAATCTCTTTGTCATTGTCGCATCGTGTGTTCGATTGCCCTCCGGTTAGCTTCGTAACCTTTATCTGAGTCTGTTCCATGATCAGATATCTTATAGCCTTCCCGCTCCTGCATTCGGGTGCTCGAAACTTCAAATGTACCGATAATTACGTCCTTTAAAACTCGAGTCTTTTTTTGTGTACGAATCTCTATGTCCTTGTGGCATCGTAAGTTCGATTACCGTCCGGTTAGCTTTGTATGCTTCATTTGAGACTGTTTCATGATCAGATATCTTACGGCCTTCCCGTTCCTCCATTCGAGTCCCCGAAACTTCAAATGTACTGATAGTTACGTCCTTTAAAACTCGAGTCTTTTCTTGTGTACGAATCTCTATGTCATTGTCGCATCATGAGTCCGATTACCATCCGGTCCGCTTCGTATCCTTTATTGCATGATCAGATATCTTACGTCCTTCTCGTTCCTCTATTCGGGTGCCCGAAACATCAAATGTACGGATAGTTACGTCCTTTAAAACTCGAGTATTTTTTTGTGTACGAATCTCTATGTCATTGTACCATCGTGAGTCCGATTACCGTCCGATCAGCTTCGTATCCTTTATCTGAATGCGTAGCATGATCATATATCTTATGGCCTTCTCGTTCCACCATTCGGTTGCCGGAAACTTTTAAGGTACCGATAGTTACGTCCTTTAAAACTCGAGCCTTTTCTTGTGTACGAATCTATATGTCATTGTCGTATCGTGAGTCCGATTACCATCCGGTCTGCTTCGTATCCTTTATTTGAGTCTGTTGCATGATCAGATATTGTACGGCTTTCCCGTTCCTCCATTCAGGTGCCCGAACCTTCAAATGTACCGATAGTTACGACCTTAAAAATCGAGTCTTTTCTTGTGTAAGAATCTCTTTGTCATTGTCGCATCGTGAGTTCGATTACCGTCCGGTCAGCTTTGTATCCTTTATATGCGTATGTTGTATGATCAGATATCTTACAGCCTTCCTTTTCCTCCATTTGGGTGCCCGAAACTTCCAATGTACCGATAGTTACGACCTTAAAAACTCAAGTCTTTTCTTATGTACGAATCTCTATGTCATTGTCGCATTGTGAGTTCGATTACCATCTGGTTCACTTTGTATCCTTTATTTGAGTCTATTGCATGATCAGATATTGTACGGCCTTCCCGTTCCTCCATTCAGGTGCCCGAACCTTCAAATGTACCGATAGTTACGACCTGAAAAACTCGAGCCGTTTCTTGTGTACGTCATTGTCGCATCGTGAGTTCGATTACCATCCGGTCAGCTTTGTATCGTTTACCTGAGTCTGTTGCATGATCAGATATCTTATGACCTTCCCGCTCCACCATTCGGGTGCCCGAAACGTCAAATGTACTGATAGTTACGTCCTGTAAAACACGAGTCTTTTCTTGTGTACGAAACTCTATGTCATTTTCGCATCGGGAGTCCGATTACCATCCGGTCCGCTTCGTATCCTTTATTTGAGTCAATTGCATGATCAGATATCTTACGGCCTTGCCTATCCTCCATTCGGGTGACCGCAACTTCAAATGTACAGATAGTTACGTCCTCTAAAACTCGAGTTTTTTTGTGTACGAATCTCTATGTCATTGTACCATCGTGAGTCCGATTACCATTCGGTCCACTTCGTATCCTTTTTTGAGTCTGTTGCATGATCAGGTATCTTACGGCCTTCCCGTACCTCCATTCGGGTGCCCGAAACTTCAAATGTACCGATAGTTACGACCTTAAAAACTCGAGTATTTTCTTGTGTACGAATCTCTTTGTCATTGTCGCATCGTGTGTTCGATTGCCCTCCGGTCAGCTTCGTATCCTTTATCTGAGTCTGTTCCATGATCAGATATCTTATAGCCTTCCCGCTCCTGCATTCGGGTGCTCGAAACTTCAAATGTACCGATAATTACGTCCTTTAAAACTCGAGTCTTTTTTTGTGTACGAATCTCTATGTCCTTGTGGCATCGTAAGTTCGATTACCGTCCGGTTAGCTTTGTATGCTTCATTTGAGACTGTTTCATGATCAGATATCTTACGGCCTTCCCGTTCCTCCATTCGAGTCCCCGAAACTTCAAATGTACTGATAGTTACGTCCTTTAAAACTCGAGTCTTTTCTTGTGTACGAATCTCTATGTCATTGTCGCATCATGAGTCCGATTACCATCCGGTCCGCTTCGTATCCTTTATTGCATGATCAGATATCTTACGTCCTTCCCGTTCCTCTATTCGGGTGCCCGAAACATCAAATGTACGGATAGTTACGTCCTTTAAAACTCGAGTATTTTTTTGTGTACGAATCTCTATGTCATTGTACCATCGTGAGTCCGATTACCGTTCGATCAGCTTCGTATCCTTTATCTGAATGCGTAGCATGATCATATATCTTATGGCCTTCTCGTTCCACCATTCGGTTGCCGGAAACTTTTAAGGTACCGATAGTTACGTCCTTTAAAACTCGAGCCTTTTCTTGTTTACGAATCTATATGTCATTGTCGTATCGTGAGTCCGATTACCATCCGGTCTGCTTCGTATCCTTTATTTGAGTCTGTTGCATGATCAGATATTGTACGGCTTTCCCGTTCCTCCATTCAGGTGCCCGAACCTTCAAATGTACCGATAGTTACGACCTTAAAAATCGAGTCTTTTCTTGTGTAAGAATCTCTTTGTCATTGTCGCATCGTGAGTTCGATTACCGTCCGGTCAGCTTTGTATCCTTTATATGCGTATGTTGTATGATCAGATATCTTACAGCCTTCCTTTTCCTCCATTTGGGTGCCCGAAACTTCCAATGTACCGATAGTTACGACCTTAAAAACTCAAGTCTTTTCTTATGTACGAATCTCTATGTCATTGTCGCATTGTGAGTTCGATTACCATCTGGTTCACTTTGTATCCTTTATTTGAGTCTATTGCATGATCAGATATTGTACGGCCTTCCCGTTCCTCCATTCAGGTGCCCGAACCTTCAAATGTACCGATAGTTACGACCTGAAAAACTCGAGCCGTTTCTTGTGTACGTCATTGTCGCATCGTGAGTTCGATTACCATCCGGTCAGCTTTGTATCGTTTACCTGAGTCTGTTGCATGATCAGATATCTTATGACCTTCCCGCTCCACCATTCGGGTGCCCTAAACGTCAAATGTACTGATAGTTACGTCCTGTAAAACACGAGTCTTTTCTTGTGTACGAAACTCTATGTCATTTTCGCATCGGGAGTCCGATTACCATCCGGTCCGCTTCGTATCCTTTATTTGAGTCAATTGCATGATCAGATATCTTACGGCCTTGCCTATCCTCCATTCGGGTGACCGAAACTTCAAATGTACAGATAGTTACGTCCTCTAAAACTCGAGTTTTTTTGTGTACGAATCTCTATGTCATTGTACCATCGTGAGTCCGATTACCATCCGGTCCACTTCGTATCCTTTTTTGAGTCTGTTGCATGATCAGGTATCTTACGGCCTTCCCGTACCTCCATTCGGGTGCCCGAAACTTCAAATGTACCGATAGTTACGACCTTAAAAACTCGAGTATTTTCTTGTGTACGAATCTCTTTGTCATTGTCGCATCGTGTGTTCGATTACCCTCCGGTCAGCTTCGTATCCTTTATCTGAGTCTGTTCCATGATCAGATATCTTATAGCCTTCCCGCTCCTGCATTCGGGTGCTCGAAACTTCAAATGTACCGATAATTACGTCCTTTAAAACTCGAGTCTTTTTTTGTGTACGAATCTCTATGTCCTTGTGGCATCGTAAGTTCGATTACCGTCCGGTTAGCTTTGTATGCTTCATTTGAGACTGTTTCATGATCAGATATCTTACGGCCTTCCCGTTCCTCCATTCGAGTCCCCGAAACTTCAAATGTACTGATAGTTACGTCCTTTAAAACTCGAGTCTTTTCTTGTGTACGAATCTCTATGTCATTGTCGCATCATGAGTCCGATTACCATCCGGTCCGCTTCGTATCCTTTATTGGATGATCAGATATCTTACGTCCTTCTCGTTCCTCTATTCGGGTGCCCGAAACATCAAATGTACGGATAGTTACGTCCTTTAAAACTCGAGTATTTTTTTGTGTACGAATCTCTATGTCATTGTACCATCGTGAGTCCGATTACCGTCCGATCAGCTTCGTATCCTTTATCTGAATGCGTAGCATGATCATATATCTTATGGCCTTCTCGTTCCACCATTCGGTTGCCGAAAACTTTTAAGGAACCGATAGTTACGTCCTTTAAAACTCGAGCCTTTTCTTGTGTACGAATCTATATGTCATTGTCGTATCGTGAGTCCGATTACCATCCGGTCTGCTTCGTATCCTTTATTTGAGTCTGTTGCATGATCAGATATTGTACGGCCTTCCCGTTCCTCCATTCAGGTGCCCGAACCTTCAAATGTACCGATAGTTACGACCTTAAAAATCGAGTCTTTTCTTGTGTAAGAATCTCTTTGTCATTGTCGCATCGTGAGTTCGATTACCGTCCGGTCAGCTTTGTATCCTTTATATGCGTATGTTGTATGATCAGATATCTTACAGCCTTCCTTTTCCACCATTTGGGTGCCCGAAACTTCCAATGTACCGATAGTTACGACCTTAAAAACTCAAGTCTTTTCTTATGTACGAATCTCTATGTCATTGTCGCATTGTGAGTTCGATTACCATCTGGTTCACTTTGTATCCTTTATTTGAGTCTATTGCATGATCAGATATTGTACGGCCTTCCCATTCCTCCATTCAGGTGCCCGAACCTTCAAATGCACCGATAGTTACGACCTGAAAAACTCGAGCCGTTTCTTGTGCGCGTCATTGTCGCATCGTGAGTTCGATTACCATCCGGTCAGCTTTGTATCGTTTACCTGAGTCTGTTGCATGATCAGATATCTTATGACCTTCACCATTCGGGTGCCCGAAACGTCAAATGTACTGATAGTTACGTCCTTTAAAACTCGAGTCTTTTCTTGTGTACGAAACTCTATGTCATTTTCGCATCGGGAGTCCGATTACCATCCGGTCCGCTTCGTATCCTTTATTTGAGTCAATTGCATGATCAGATATCTTACGGCCTTGCCTATCCTCCATTCGGTTGACCGAAACTTCAAATGTACGGATAGTTACGTCCTCTAAAACTCGAGTTTTTTTGTGTACGAATCTCTATGTCATTGTACCATCGTGAGTCCGATTACCATCCGGTCCACTTCGTATCCTTTTTTGAGTCTGTTGCTTGATCAGGTATCTTACGGCCTTCCCGTTCCTCCATTCGGGTGCCCGAAACTTCAAATGTACCGATAGTTACGACCTTAAAAACTCGAGCCTTTTATTGTGTACGAATCTCTTTGTCATTGTCGCATCGTGTGTTCGATTGCCGTCCGGTCAGCTTCGTATCCTTTATCTTAGTCTGTTGCATGATCAGATATCTTATCGCCTTCCCGCTCCTCCATTCGGGTGCTCGAAACTTCAAATGTACCGATAATTACGTCCTTTAAAACTCGAGCCTTTTTTTGTGTACGAATCTCTATGTCCTTTGGCATCGTAAGTTCGATTACCGTTCGGTTAGCTTCGTATGCTTCATTTGAGTCTGTTTCATGATCAGATATCTTACGGCCTTCCTGTTCCTCCATTCGAGTCCCCGAAACTTCAAATGTACCGATAGTTACGTCCTTTAAAACTCGAGTCTTTTCTTGTGTACGAATCTCTATGTCATTGTCGCATCATGAGTCCGATTACTATCCGGTCCACTTCGTATCCTTTATTGCATGATCAGATAACTTACGTCCTTCCCGTTCCTCTATTCGGGTGCCCGAAACATCAAATGTACGGATAGTTACGTCCTATAAAACTCGAGTATTTTTTTGTGTACGAATCTCTATGTCATTGTACCATCGTCAGTCCGATTACCGTCCGATCAGCTTCGTATCCTTTATCTGAATGCGTAGCATGATCATATATCTTATGGCCTTCTCGTTCCACCATTCGGTTGCCGGAAACTTTTAAGGTACCGATAGTTACGTCCTTTAAAACTCGAGCCTTTTCTTGTGTACGAATCTATATGTCATTGTCGTATCGTGAGTCCGATTACCATCCGGTCTGCTTCGTATCCTTTATTTGAGTCTGTTGCATGGTCAGATATCTTACAGACTTCCCGTTCCTCCATTCGGGCGCCCGAAACTTCAAATGTACCGATAGTTACGACCTTAAAAATCGAGTCATTTCTTGTGTAAGAATCTCTTTGTCATTGTCGCATCGTGAGTTCGATTACCGTCCGGTCAGCTTTGTATCCTTTATTTGCATCCGTTGTATGATCAGATATCTTACAGACTTCCTTTTCCTCCATTTGGGTGCCCGAAACTTCAAATGTACCGATAGTTACGACCTTAAAAACTCAAGTCTTTTCTTATGTACGAATCTCTATGTCATTGTTGCATTGTGAGTTCGATTACCATCTGGTTCGCTTCGTATCCTTTATTTGAGTCTATTGCATGATCAGATATTGTACGGCCTTCCCGTTCCTCCATTCAGGTGCCCGAACCTTCAAATGTACCGATAGTTACGACCTTAAAAACTCGAGCCGTTTCTTCTGTACGAATCTCTATGTCATTGTCGCATCGTGAGTTCGATTACCGTCCGGTCAACTTTGTATCCTTTACCGGAGTCTGTTGCATGATCAGATATCTTATGACCTTCCCGCTCCACCATTCGGGTGCCCGAAACGTCAAATGTACTGATAGTTACGTCCTTTAAAACTCGAGTCTTTTCTTGTGTACGAAACTCTATGTCATTTTCGGGTCGGGAGTCCGATTACCATCCGGTCCGCTTCGTATCATTTATTTGAGTAAATTGCATGATCAGATATCTTACGGCCTTGCCTATCCTCCATTCGGGTGACCGAAACTTCAAATGTACGGATAGTTACGTCCTCTAAAACTCGAGTTTTTTTGTGTACGAATCTCTTTGTCATTGTACCATCGTGAGTCTGATTACCATCCGGTCCACTTCGTATCCTTTTTTGAGTCTGTTGCATGATCAGGTATCTTACGGTCTTCCCGTTCCTCCATTCGGGTGCCCGAAACTTCAAATGTACCGATAGTTACGACCTTAAAAACTCGAGACTTTCTTGTGTACGAATCTCTTTGTCATTGTCGCATCGTGTGTTCGATTGCCCTCCGGTCAGCTTCGTATCCTTTATCTGAGTCTGTTGCATGATCAGATATCCTATAGCCTTCCCGCTCCTCCATTCGGGTGCTCGAAACTTCAAATGTACCGATAATTACGTCCTTTAAAACTCGAGCCTTTTTTTGTGTACGAATCTCTATGTCCTTTGGCATCGTCAGTTCGATTACCGTTCGGTTAGCTTCGTATGCTTCATTTGAGTCTGTTTCATGATCAGATATCTTACGGCCTTCCTGTTCCTCCATTCGAGTCCCCGAAACTTCAAATGTACCGATAGTTACGTCCTTTAAAACTCGAGTCTTTTCTTGTGTACGAATCTCTATGTCATTGTCGCATCATGAGTCCGATTACTATCCGGTCCACTTCGTATCCTTTATTGCATGATCAGATATCTTACGTCCTTCCCGTTCCTCTATTCGGGTGCCCGAAACATCAAATGTACGGATAGTTACGTCCTATAAAACTCGAGTATTTTTTTGTGTACGAATCTCTATGTCATTGTACCATCGTCAGTCCGATTACCGTCCGATCAGCTTCGTATCCTTTATCTGAATGCGTAGCATGATCATATATCTTATGGCCTTCTCGTTCCACCATTCGGTTGCCGGAAACTTTTAAGGTACCGATAGTTACGTCCTTTAAAACTCGAGCCTTTTCTTGTGTACGAATCTATATGTCATTGTCGTATCGTGAGTCCGATTACCATCCGGTCTGCTTCGTATCCTTTATTTGAGTCTGTTGCATGGTCAGATATCTTACAGACTTCCCGTTCCTCCATTCGGGCGCCCGAAACTTCAAATGTACCGATAGTTACGACCTTAAAAATCGAGTCATTTCTTGTGTAAGAATCTCTTTGTCATTGTCGCATCGTGAGTTCGATTACCGTCCGGTCAGCTTTGTATCCTTTATTTGCATCCGTTGTATGATCAGATAACTTACAGACTTCCTTTTCCTCCATTTGGGTGCCCGAAACTTCAAATGTACCGATAGTTACGACCTTAAAAACTCAAGTCTTTTCTTATGTACGAATCTCTATGTCATTGTTGCATTGTGAGTTCGATTACCATCTGGTTCGCTTCGTATCCTTTATTTGAGTCTATTGCATGATCAGATATTGTACGGCCTTCCCGTTCCTCCATTCAGGTGCCCGAACCTTCAAATGTACCGATAGTTACGACCTTAAAAACTCGAGCCGTTTCTTCTGTACGAATCTCTATGTCATTGTCGCATCGTGAGTTCGATTACCGTCCGGTCAACTTTGTATCCTTTACCGGAGTCTGTTGCATGATCAGATATCTTATGACCTTCCCGCTCCACCATTCGGGTGCCCGAAACGTCAAATGTACTGATAGTTACGTCCTTTAAAACTCGAGTCTTTTCTTGTGTACGAAACTCTATGTCATTTTCGGGTCGGGAGTCCGATTACCATCCGGTCCGCTTCGTATCATTTATTTGAGTAAATTGCATGATCAGATATCTTACGGCCTTGCCTATCCTCCATTCGGGTGACCGAAACTTCAAATGTACGGATAGTTACGTCCTCTAAAACTCGAGTTTTTTTGTGTACGAATCTCTTTGTCATTGTACCATCGTGAGTCTGATTACCATCCGGTCCACTTCGTATCCTTTTTTGAGTCTGTTGCATGATCAGGTATCTTACGGTCTTCCCGTTCCTCCATTCGGGTGCCCGAAACTTCAAATGTACCGATAGTTACGACCTTAAAAACTCGAGACTTTCTTGTGTACGAATCTCTTTGTCATTGTCGCATCGTGTGTTCGATTGCCCTCCGGTCAGCTTCGTATCCTTTATCTGAGTCTGTTGCATGATCAGATATCCTATAGCCTTCCCGCTTCTCCATTCGGGTGCTCGAAACTTCAAATGTACCGATAATTACGTCCTTTAAAACTCGAGTCTTTTTTTGTGTACGAATCTCTATGTCCTTGTGGCATCGTCAGTTCGATTACCATTCGGTTAGCTTCGTATGCTTCATTTGAGTCTGTTTCATGATCAGATATCTTACGGCCTTCCCGTTCCTCCATTCGAGTCCCCGAAACTTCAAATGTACCGATAGTTACGTCCTTTAAAACTCGAGTCTTTTCTTGTGTACGAATCTCTATGTCATTGTCGCATCATGAGTCCGATTACTATCCAGTCCGCTTCGTATCCTTTATTGCATGATTAGATATCCTACGTCCTTCCCGTTCCTCTATTCGGGTGCCCGAAACATCAAATGTGCGGATAGTTACGTCCTTTAAAACTCGAGTATTTTTTTGTGTACGAATCTCTATGTCATTGTACCATCGTGAGTCCGATTACCGTCCGGTCAGCTTTGTATCCTTTATCTGAATCTGTAGCATGATCATATATCTTATGGCCTTCTCGTTCCACCATTAGGTTGCCCGAAACTTCAAATGTACCGATAGTTACGTCCTTTAAAACTCGAGCCTTTTATTGTGTACGAATCTATAAGTAATTGTCGTATCGTGAGTCCGATTACCATCAGGTCCGCTTCGTATCCTTTATTTGAGTCTGTTGCATGATCAGATATCTTACGGCCTTCCCGTTCCTCCATTCGGGTGCCCGAAACTTCAAATGTACCGATAGTTACGACCTTAAAAATCGAGTCTTTTCTTGTGTAAGAATCTCTTTGTCATTGTCGCATCGTGAGTTCGATTACCGTCCGGTCAGCTTTGTATCCTTTATTTGCGTCTGTTGTAAGATCAGATATCTTATAGCCTTCCTTTTCCTCCATTTGGGTGCCCGAAACTTCAAATGTACCGATAGTTACGACCTTAAAAACTCAAGTCTTTTCTTATGTACGAATCTCTATGTCATTGTCGCATTGTGAGTTCGATTACCATCCGGTTCGCTTTGTATCCTTTATTTGAGTCTATTGCATGATCAGATATTGTACGTCCTTCCCGTTCCTCCATTCAGGTGCCCGAACCTTCAAATGTACCGATAGTTACGACCTTAAAAACTCGAGCCGTTTCTTGTGTACGAATCTCTATGTCATTGTCGCATCGTGAGTTCGATTACCGTCCGGTCAGCTTTGTATCCTTTACCTGAGTCTGTTGCATGATCAGATATCATATGACCTTCCCGCTCCACCATTCGGGTGCCCAAAACGTCAAATGTACTGATAGTTACGTCCTTTAAAACTCGAGTCTTTTCTTGTGTACGAAACTCTATGTCATTTTCGCGTCGGGAGTCCGATTACCATCCGGTCCGCTTCGTATCCTTTTTTTGAGTCAATTGCATGATCAGATTTCTTACGGCCTTGCTTATCCTCCATTCGGGTGCCCGAAATTTCAAATGTACGGATAGTTACGTCCTCCAAAACTCGAGTTTTTTTATGTACGAATCTCTAAGTCATTGTACCATCGTGAGTCCGATTACCATCCGGTCCACTTCGTATCCTTTTTTGAGTCTGTTGCATGATTAGGTATCTTACGGCCTTCCCGTTCCTCCATTCGGGTGCCCGAAACTTCAAATGTACCGATAGTTACGACCATAAAAACTCGAGTATTTTCTTGTGTACGAATCTCTTTGTCATTGTCGCATCGTGTGTTCGATTGCCCTCTGGTCAGCTTCGTATCCTTTATCTGAGTCTGTTGGATGATCAGATATCTTATAGCCTTCCCGCTCCTGCATTCGGGAGCTCGAAACTACAAATGTACCGATAATTACGTCCTTTTAAACTCGAGTCTTTTATTGTGTACGAATCTCTATGTCCTTGTGGCATCGTCAGTTCGATTACCGTCCGGTTAGCTTTGTATGCTTCATTTGAGACTGTTTCATGATCAGATATCTTACGGCCTTCCCGTTCCTCCATTCGAGTCCCCGAAACTTCAAATGTACCGATAGTTACGTCCTTTAAAACTCGAGTCTTTTCTTGTGTACGAATCTCTATGTCATTGTCGCATCATGAGTCCGATTACCATCCGGTCCGCTTCGTATCCTTTATTACATGATCAGATATCTTACGTCCTTCCCGTTCCTCTATTCGGGTGCCCGAAACATCAAATGTACGGATAGTTACGTCCTTTAAAACTAGAGTATTTTTTTGTGTACGAATCTCTATGTCATTGTACCATCGTCATTCCGATTACCGTCCGATTAGCTTCGTATCCTTTATCTGAATGCGTAGCATGATCATATATCTTATGGCCTTCTCGTTCCACCATTCGGTTGCCGGAAACTTTTAAGGTACCGATAGTTACGTCCTTTAAAACTCGAGCCTTTTCTTGTGTACGAATCTATATGTCATTGTCGTATCGTGAGTCCGATTACCATCCGGTCTGCTTCGTATCCTTTATTTGAGTCTGTTGCATGATCAGATATCTTACAGCCTTCCCGTTCCTCCATTCGGGCGCCCGAAACTTCAAATGTACCGATAGTTACGACCTTAAAAATCGAGTCATTTCTTGTGTAAGAATCTCTTTGTCATTGTCGCATCGTGAGTTCGATTACCGTCCGGTAAGCTTTGTATCCTTTATTTGCGTCCGTTGTATGATCAGATATCTTACAGACTTCCTTTTCCTCCATTTGGGTGCCCGAAACTTCAAATGTACCGATAGTTACGACCTTAAAAACTCAAGTCTTTTCTTATGTACGAATCTCTATGTCATTGTTGCATTGTGAGTTCGATTACCATCTGGTTCGTTTCGTATCCTTTATTTGAGTCTATTGCATGATCAGATATTGTACGGCCTTCCCGTTCCTCCATTTAGGTGCCCGAACCTTCAAATGTACCGATAGTTATGACCTTAAAAACTCGAGCCGTTTCTTGTGTACGAATCTCTATGTCATTGTCGCATCGTGAGTTCGATTACCGTCCGGTCAACTTTGTATCCTTTACCGGAGTCTGTTGCATGATCAGATATCTTATGACCTTCCCGTTCCACCATTCGGGTGCCCGAAACGTCAAATGTACTGATAGTTACGTCCTTTAAAAGTCGAGTCTTTTCTTGTGTACGAAACTCTATGTCATTTTCGGGTCGGGAGTCCGATTACCATCCGGTCCACTTCGTATCCTTTATTTGAGTAAATTGCATGATCAGATATCTTACGGCCGTGCCTATCCTCCATTCGGGTGACCGAAACTTCAAATGTACGGATAGTTACGTCCTCTAAAACTCGAGTTTTTTTTGTGTACGAATCTCTTTGTCATTGTACCATCGTGAGTCCGATTACCATCCGGTCCACTTCGTATCCTTTTTTTATTCTGTTGCATGATCAGGTATCTTACGGTCTTCCCGTTCCTCCATTCGGGTGCCCGAAACTTCAAATGTACCGATAGTTACGACCTTAAAAACTCGAGTCTTTTCTTGTGTACGAATCTCTTTGTCATTGTCGCATCGTGTGTTCGATTGCCCTCCGGTCAGCTTCGTATCCTTTATCTGAGTCTGTTGCATGATCAGATATCCTATAGCCTTCCCGCTCCTCCATTCGGGTGCTCGAAACTTCAAATGTACCGATAATTACGTCCTTTAAAACTCGAGTCTTTTTTTGTGTACGAATCTCTATGTCCTTGTGGCATCGTCATTTCGATTACCGTTCGGTTAGCTTCGTATGCTTCATTTGAGTTTGTTTCATGATCAGATATCTTACGGCCTTCCCGTTCCTCCATTCGAGTCCCCGAAACTTCAAATGTACCGATAGTTACGTCCTTTAAAACTCGAGTCTTTTCTTGTGCACGAATCTCTATGTCATTGTCGCATCATGAGTCCGATTACTATCCGGTCTGCTTTGTATCCTTTATTGCATGATTAGATATCCTATGTCCTTCCCGTTCTTCTATTCGGGTGCCCGAAACATCAAATGTGCGGATAGTTACGTCCTTTAAAACTCGAGTATTTTTTTGTGTACGAATCTCTATGTCATTGTACCATCGTGAGTCCGATTACCGTCCGATCAGCTTCGTATCCTTTATCTGAATCTGTAGCATGATCATATATCTTATGGCCTTCTCGTTCCACCATTCGGTTGCCCGAAACTTCAAATGTACCGATACTTACGTCCTTTAAAACTCGAGCCTTTTATTGTGTACGAATCTATAAGTCATTGTCGTATCGTGAGTCCGATTACCATCAGGTCCGCTTCGTATCCTTTATTTGAGTCTGTTGCATGATCAGATATCTTACGGCCTTTCCGTTCCTCCATTCGGGTGCCCGAAACTTCAAATGTACCGATAGTTACGACCTTAAAAATCGAGTCTTTTCTTGTGTAAGAATCTCTTTGTCATTGTTGCATCATGAGTTCGATTACCGTCTGGTCAGCTTTGTATCCTTTATTTGCGTCTGTTGTAAGATCAGATATCTTACAGCCTTCCTTTTCCTCCATTTGGGTGCCCGAAACTTCAAATGTACTGATAGTTACGACCTTAAAAACTCAAGTCTTTTCTTATGTACGAATCTCTATGTCATTGTCGCATTGTGAGTTCGATTACCATCCGGTTCGCTTCGTATCCTTTATTTGAGTCTATTGCATGATCAGATATTGTACGTCCTTCCCGTTCCTCCATTCAGGTGCCCGAACCTTCAAATGTACCGATAGTTACGACCTTAAAAACTCGAGCCGTTTCTTGTGTACGAATCTCTATGTCATTGTCGCATCGTGAGTTCGATTACCGTCCGGTCAGCTTTGTATCCTTTACCTGAGTCTGTTGCATGATCAGATATCATATGACCTTCCCGCTCCACCATTCGGGTGCCCGAAACGTCAAATGTACTGATAGTTACGTCCTTTAAAACTCGAGTCTTTTCTTGTGTACGAAACTCTATGTCATTTTCGCGTCGGGAGTCCGATTACCATCCGGTCCGCTTCGTATCCTTTTTTTGAGTCAATTGCATGATCAGATTTCTTACGGCCTTGTCTATCCTCCATTCGGGTGCCCGAAATTTCAAATGTACGGATAGTTACGTCCTCTAAAACTTGAGTTTTTTTATGTACGAATCTCAAAGTCATTGTACCAACGTGAGTCCGATTACCATCCGGTCCACTTCGTATCCTTTTTTGAGTCTGTTGCATGATTAGGTATCTTACGGCCTTCCCGTTCCTCCATTCGGGTGCCCGAAACTTCAAATGTACCGATAGTTACGACCTTAAAAACTCGAGTATTTTCTTGTGTACGAATCTCTTTGTCATTGTCGCATCGTGTGTTCGATTGCCCTCTGGTCAGCTTCGTATCCTTTATCTGAGTCTGTTGCATGATCAGATATCTTATAGCCTTCCCGCTCCTGCATTCGGGAGCTCGAAACTTCAAATGTACCGATAATTACGTCCTTTTAAACTCGAGTCTTTTTTTGTGTACGAATCTCTATGTCCTTGTGGCATCGTCAGTTCGATTACCGTCCGGTTAGCTTTGTATGCTTCATTTGAGACTGTTTCATGATCAGATATCTTACGGCCTTCCCGTTCCTCCATTCGAGTCCCCGAAACATCAAATGTACCGATAGTTACGTCCTTTAAAACTCGAGTCTTTTCTTGTGTACGAAACTCTATGTCATTTTCGCGTCGGGAGTCCGATTACCATCCGGTCCGCTTCGTATCCTTTTTTTGAGTCAATTGCATGATCAGATTTCTTACGGCCTTGCCTATCCTCCATTCGGGTGCCCGAAATTTCAAATGTACGGATAGTTACGTCCTCTAAAACTTGAGTTTTTTTAGGTACGAATCTCAAAGTCATTGTACCAACGTGAGTCCGATTACCATCCAGTCCACTTCGTATCCTTTTTTGAGTCTGTTGCATGATTAGGTATCTTACGGCCTTCCCGTTCCTCCATTCGGGTGCCCGAAACTTCAAATGTACCGATAGTTACGACCTTAAAAACTCGAGTATTTTCTTGTGTACGAATCTCTTTGTCATTGTCGCATCGTGTGTTCGATTGCCCTCTGGTCAGCTTCGTATCCTTTATCTGAGTCTGTTGCATGATCAGATATCTTATAGCCTTCCCGCTCCTGCATTCGGGAGCTCGAAACTTCAAATGTACCGATAATTACGTCCTTTTAAACTCGAGTCTTTTTTTGTGTACGAATCTCTATGTCCTTGTGGCATCGTCAGTTCGATTACCGTCCGGTTAGCTTTGTATGCTTCATTTGAGACTGTTTCATGATCAGATATCTTACGGCCTTCCCGTTCCTCCATTCGAGTCCCCGAAACTTCAAATGTACCGATAGTTACGTCCTTTAAAACTCGAGTCTTTTCTTGTGTACGAATCTCTATGTCATTGTCGCATCATGAGTCCGATTACCATCCGGTCCGCTTCGTATCCTTTATTGCATGATTAGATATCTTACGTCCTTCCCGTTCCTCTATTCGGGTGCCCGAAACATCAAATGTACGGATAGTTACGTCCTTTAAAACTCGAGTATTTTTTTGTGTACGAATCTCTATGTCATTGTACCATCGTGAGTCCGATTACCGTCCGGTCAGCTTTGTATCCTTTATCTGAATCTGTAGCATGATCAGATATCTTATGGCCTTCTCGTTCCACCATTCGGTTGCCCGAACCTTCAAATGTACCGATAGTTACGTCCTTTAAAACTCGAGCCTCTTCTTGTGTACGAATCTATATGTCATTGTCGTATCGTGAGTCCGATTACCATCCGGTCCGCTTCGTATCCTTTATTTGAGTCTGTTGCATGATCAGATATCTTACGGCCTTCCTGTTCCTCCATTCGGGTGCCCGAAACTTCAAATGTACCGATAGTTACGACCTTAAAAATCGAGTCTTTTCTTGTGTAAGAATCTCTTTGTCATTGTCGCATCGTGAGTTCGATTACCGTCCGGTCAGCTTTGTACCTTTTATATGCATCTGTTGTATGATCAGATATCTTACAGCCTTCCTTTTCCTCCATTTGGGTGCCCGAAACTTCAAATGTACCGATAGTTACGACCTTAAAAACTCAAGTCTTTTCTTATGTACGAATCTCTATGTCATTGTCGCATTGTGAGTTCGATTACCATCCGGTTCGCTTTGTATCCTTTATTTGAGTCTATTGCATGATCAGATATTGTACGTCCTTCCCGTTCCTCCATTCAGGTGCCCGAACCTTCAAATGTACCGATAGTTACGACCTTAAAAACTCGAGCCGTTTCTTGTGTACGAATCTCTATGTCATTGTCGCATCGTGAGTTCGATTACCGTCCGATCAGCTTTGTATCCTTTACCTGAGTCTGTTGCATGATCAGATATCATATGACCTTCCCGCTCCACCATTCGGGTGCCCAAAACGTCAAATGTACTGATAGTTACGTCCTTTAAAACTCGAGTCTTTTCTTGTGTACGAAACTCTATGTCATTTTCGCGTCGGGAGTCCGATTACCATCCGGTCCGCTTCGTATCCTTTTTTTGAGTCAATTGCATGATCAGATTTCTTACGGCCTTGCTTATCCTCCATTCGGGTGCCCGAAATTTCAAATGTACGGATAGTTACGTCCTCCAAAACTCGAGTTTTTTTATGTACGAATCTCTAAGTCATTGTACCATCGTGAGTCCGATTACCATCCGGTCCACTTCGTATCCTTTTTTGAGTCTGTTGCATGATTAGGTATCTTACGGCCTTCCCGTTCCTCCATTCGGGTGCCCGAAACTTCAAATGTACCGATAGTTACGACCATAAAAACTCGAGTATTTTCTTGTGTACGAATCTCTTTGTCATTGTCGCATCGTGTGTTCGATTGCCCTCTGGTCAGCTTCGTATCCTTTATCTGAGTCTGTTGGATGATCAGATATCTTATAGCCTTCCCGCTCCTGCATTCGGGAGCTCGAAACTACAAATGTACCGATAATTACGTCCTTTTAAACTCGAGTCTTTTATTGTGTACGAATCTCTATGTCCTTGTGGCATCGTCAGTTCGATTACCGTCCGGTTAGCTTTGTATGCTTCATTTGAGACTGTTTCATGATCAGATATCTTACGGCCTTCCCGTTCCTCCATTCGAGTCCCCGAAACTTCAAATGTACCGATAGTTACGTCCTTTAAAACTCGAGTCTTTTCTTGTGTACGAATCTCTATGTCATTGTCGCATCATGAGTCCGATTACCATCCGGTCCGCTTCGTATCCTTTATTACATGATCAGATATCTTACGTCCTTCCCGTTCCTCTATTCGGGTGCCCGAAACATCAAATGTACGGATAGTTACGTCCTTTAAAACTAGAGTATTTTTTTGTGTACGAATCTCTATGTCATTGTACCATCGTCATTCCGATTACCGTCCGATTAGCTTCGTATCCTTTATCTGAATGCGTAGCATGATCATATATCTTATGGCCTTCTCGTTCCACCATTCGGTTGCCGGAAACTTTTAAGGTACCGATAGTTACGTCCTTTAAAACTCGAGCCTTTTCTTGTGTACGAATCTATATGTCATTGTCGTATCGTGAGTCCGATTACCATCCGGTCTGCTTCGTATCCTTTATTTGAGTCTGTTGCATGATCAGATATCTTACAGCCTTCCCGTTCCTCCATTCGGGCGCCCGAAACTTCAAATGTACCGATAGTTACGACCTTAAAAATCGAGTCATTTCTTGTGTAAGAATCTCTTTGTCATTGTCGCATCGTGAGTTCGATTACCGTCCGGTAAGCTTTGTATCCTTTATTTGCGTCCGTTGTATGATCAGATATCTTACAGACTTCCTTTTCCTCCATTTGGGTGCCCGAAACTTCAAATGTACCGATAGTTACGACCTTAAAAACTCAAGTCTTTTCTTATGTACGAATCTCTATGTCATTGTTGCATTGTGAGTTCGATTACCATCTGGTTCGTTTCGTATCCTTTATTTGAGTCTATTGCATGATCAGATATTGTACGGCCTTCCCGTTCCTCCATTTAGGTGCCCGAACCTTCAAATGTACCGATAGTTATGACCTTAAAAACTCGAGCCGTTTCTTGTGTACGAATCTCTATGTCATTGTCGCATCGTGAGTTCGATTACCGTCCGGTCAACTTTGTATCCTTTACCGGAGTCTGTTGCATGATCAGATATCTTATGACCTTCCCGTTCCACCATTCGGGTGCCCGAAACGTCAAATGTACTGATAGTTACGTCCTTTAAAAGTCGAGTCTTTTCTTGTGTACGAAACTCTATGTCATTTTCGGGTCGGGAGTCCGATTACCATCCGGTCCACTTCGTATCCTTTATTTGAGTAAATTGCATGATCAGATATCTTACGGCCGTGCCTATCCTCCATTCGGGTGACCGAAACTTCAAATGTACGGATAGTTACGTCCTCTAAAACTCGAGTTTTTTTTGTGTACGAATCTCTTTGTCATTGTACCATCGTGAGTCCGATTACCATCCGGTCCACTTCGTATCCTTTTTTTATTCTGTTGCATGATCAGGTATCTTACGGTCTTCCCGTTCCTCCATTCGGGTGCCCGAAACTTCAAATGTACCGATAGTTACGACCTTAAAAACTCGAGTCTTTTCTTGTGTACGAATCTCTTTGTCATTGTCGCATCGTGTGTTCGATTGCCCTCCGGTCAGCTTCGTATCCTTTATCTGAGTCTGTTGCATGATCAGATATCCTATAGCCTTCCCGCTCCTCCATTCGGGTGCTCGAAACTTCAAATGTACCGATAATTACGTCCTTTAAAACTCGAGTCTTTTTTTGTGTACGAATCTCTATGTCCTTGTGGCATCGTCATTTCGATTACCGTTCGGTTAGCTTCGTATGCTTCATTTGAGTTTGTTTCATGATCAGATATCTTACGGCCTTCCCGTTCCTCCATTCGAGTCCCCGAAACTTCAAATGTACCGATAGTTACGTCCTTTAAAACTCGAGTCTTTTCTTGTGCACGAATCTCTATGTCATTGTCGCATCATGAGTCCGATTACTATCCGGTCTGCTTTGTATCCTTTATTGCATGATTAGATATCCTATGTCCTTCCCGTTCTTCTATTCGGGTGCCCGAAACATCAAATGTGCGGATAGTTACGTCCTTTAAAACTCGAGTATTTTTTTGTGTACGAATCTCTATGTCATTGTACCATCGTGAGTCCGATTACCGTCCGATCAGCTTCGTATCCTTTATCTGAATCTGTAGCATGATCATATATCTTATGGCCTTCTCGTTCCACCATTCGGTTGCCCGAAACTTCAAATGTACCGATACTTACGTCCTTTAAAACTCGAGCCTTTTATTGTGTACGAATCTATAAGTCATTGTCGTATCGTGAGTCCGATTACCATCAGGTCCGCTTCGTATCCTTTATTTGAGTCTGTTGCATGATCAGATATCTTACGGCCTTTCCGTTCCTCCATTCGGGTGCCCGAAACTTCAAATGTACCGATAGTTACGACCTTAAAAATCGAGTCTTTTCTTGTGTAAGAATCTCTTTGTCATTGTTGCATCATGAGTTCGATTACCGTCTGGTCAGCTTTGTATCCTTTATTTGCGTCTGTTGTAAGATCAGATATCTTACAGCCTTCCTTTTCCTCCATTTGGGTGCCCGAAACTTCAAATGTACTGATAGTTACGACCTTAAAAACTCAAGTCTTTTCTTATGTACGAATCTCTATGTCATTGTCGCATTGTGAGTTCGATTACCATCCGGTTCGCTTCGTATCCTTTATTTGAGTCTATTGCATGATCAGATATTGTACGTCCTTCCCGTTCCTCCATTCAGGTGCCCGAACCTTCAAATGTACCGATAGTTACGACCTTAAAAACTCGAGCCGTTTCTTGTGTACGAATCTCTATGTCATTGTCGCATCGTGAGTTCGATTACCGTCCGGTCAGCTTTGTATCCTTTACCTGAGTCTGTTGCATGATCAGATATCATATGACCTTCCCGCTCCACCATTCGGGTGCCCGAAACGTCAAATGTACTGATAGTTACGTCCTTTAAAACTCGAGTCTTTTCTTGTGTACGAAACTCTATGTCATTTTCGCGTCGGGAGTCCGATTACCATCCGGTCCGCTTCGTATCCTTTTTTTGAGTCAATTGCATGATCAGATTTCTTACGGCCTTGTCTATCCTCCATTCGGGTGCCCGAAATTTCAAATGTACGGATAGTTACGTCCTCTAAAACTTGAGTTTTTTTATGTACGAATCTCAAAGTCATTGTACCAACGTGAGTCCGATTACCATCCGGTCCACTTCGTATCCTTTTTTGAGTCTGTTGCATGATTAGGTATCTTACGGCCTTCCCGTTCCTCCATTCGGGTGCCCGAAACTTCAAATGTACCGATAGTTACGACCTTAAAAACTCGAGTATTTTCTTGTGTACGAATCTCTTTGTCATTGTCGCATCGTGTGTTCGATTGCCCTCTGGTCAGCTTCGTATCCTTTATCTGAGTCTGTTGCATGATCAGATATCTTATAGCCTTCCCGCTCCTGCATTCGGGAGCTCGAAACTTCAAATGTACCGATAATTACGTCCTTTTAAACTCGAGTCTTTTTTTGTGTACGAATCTCTATGTCCTTGTGGCATCGTCAGTTCGATTACCGTCCGGTTAGCTTTGTATGCTTCATTTGAGACTGTTTCATGATCAGATATCTTACGGCCTTCCCGTTCCTCCATTCGAGTCCCCGAAACATCAAATGTACCGATAGTTACGTCCTTTAAAACTCGAGTCTTTTCTTGTGTACGAAACTCTATGTCATTTTCGCGTCGGGAGTCCGATTACCATCCGGTCCGCTTCGTATCCTTTTTTTGAGTCAATTGCATGATCAGATTTCTTACGGCCTTGCCTATCCTCCATTCGGGTGCCCGAAATTTCAAATGTACGGATAGTTACGTCCTCTAAAACTTGAGTTTTTTTAGGTACGAATCTCAAAGTCATTGTACCAACGTGAGTCCGATTACCATCCAGTCCACTTCGTATCCTTTTTTGAGTCTGTTGCATGATTAGGTATCTTACGGCCTTCCCGTTCCTCCATTCGGGTGCCCGAAACTTCAAATGTACCGATAGTTACGACCTTAAAAACTCGAGTATTTTCTTGTGTACGAATCTCTTTGTCATTGTCGCATCGTGTGTTCGATTGCCCTCTGGTCAGCTTCGTATCCTTTATCTGAGTCTGTTGCATGATCAGATATCTTATAGCCTTCCCGCTCCTGCATTCGGGAGCTCGAAACTTCAAATGTACCGATAATTACGTCCTTTTAAACTCGAGTCTTTTTTTGTGTACGAATCTCTATGTCCTTGTGGCATCGTCAGTTCGATTACCGTCCGGTTAGCTTTGTATGCTTCATTTGAGACTGTTTCATGATCAGATATCTTACGGCCTTCCCGTTCCTCCATTCGAGTCCCCGAAACTTCAAATTTACCGATAGTTACGTCCTTTAAAACTCGAGTCTTTTCTTGTGTACGAATCTCTATGTCATTGTCGCATCATGAGTCCGATTACCATCCGGTCCGCTTCGTATCCTTTATTGCATGATTAGATATCTTACGTCCTTCCCGTTCCTCTATTCGGGTGCCCGAAACATCAAATGTACGGATAGTTACGTCCTTTAAAACTCGAGTATTTTTTTGTGTACGAATCTCTATGTCATTGTACCATCGTGAGTCCGATTACCGTCCGGTCAGCTTTGTATCCTTTATCTGAATCTGTAGCATGATCAGATATCTTATGGCCTTCTCGTTCCACCATTCGGTTGCCCGAACCTTCAAATGTACCGATAGTTACGTCCTTTAAAACTCGAGCCTCTTCTTGTGTACGAATCTATATGTCATTGTCGTATCGTGAGTCCGATTACCATCCGGTCCGCTTCGTATCCTTTATTTGAGTCTGTTGCATGATCAGATATCTTACGGCCTTCCTGTTCCTCCATTCGGGTGCCCGAAACTTCAAATGTACCGATAGTTACGACCTTAAAAATCGAGTCTTTTCTTGTGTAAGAATCTCTTTGTCATTGTCGCATCGTGAGTTCGATTACCGTCCGGTCAGCTTTGTATCTTTTATATGCATCTGTTGTATGATCAGATATCTTACAGCCTTCCTTTTCCTCTATTTGGGTGCCCGAAACTTCAAATGTACCGATAGTTACGACCTTAAAAACTCAAGTCTTTTCTTATGTACGAATCTCTATGTCATTGTCGCATTGTGAGTTCGATTACCATCTGGTTCACTTCGTATCCTTTATTTGAGTCTATTGCATGATCAGATATTGTACGGCCTTCCCGTTCCTCCATTCAGGTGCCCGAACCTTCAAATGTACCGATAGTTACGACCTTAAAAACTCGAGCCGTTTCTTGTGTACGTCATTATCGCATCGTGAGTTCGATTACCGTCCGGTCAGCTTTGTATCGTTTACCTGAGTCTGTTGCATGATCAGATGTCTTATGACCTTCCCGCTCCACCATTCGGGTGCCCGAAACGTCAAATGTACTGATAGTTACGTCCTTTAAAACTCGAGTCTTTTCTTGTGTACGAAACTCTATGTCATTTTCGCGTCGGGAGTCCGATTACCATCCGGTCCGCTTCGTATCCTTTATTTGAGTCAATTGCATGATCAGATATCTTATGGCCTTGCCTATCCTCCATTCGGGTGCCCGAAACTTCAAATGTACGGATAGTTACGTCCTCTAAAACTCGATTTTTTTTGTGTACGAATATCTATGTCATTGTACCATCGTGAGTCCGATTACCATCTGGTCCACTTCGTATCCTTTTTTGAGTCTGTTGCATGATCAGGTATCTTATGGCCTTCCCGTTCCTCCATTCGGGTGCCCGAAACTTCAAATGTGCCGATAGTTACGACCTTAAAAACTCGAGACTTTTCTTGTGTACGAATGTCTTTGTCATTGTCGCATCGTGTGTTCGATTGCCCTCCGGTCAGCTTTGTATCCTTTATATGAGTCTGTTGCATGATCAGATATCTTATAGCCTTCCCGCTCCTCCATTCGGGTGCTCAAAACTTCAAATGTACCGATAATTACGTCCTTTAAAACTCGAGTCTTTTTTTTGTGTACGAATCTCTATGTCCTTGTGGCATCGTCAGTTCGATTACCGTCCGGTTAGCTTCGTATGCTTCATTTGATTCTGTTTCATGATTAGATATCTTACGGCCTTCCCGTTCCTCCATTCGAATCACCGAAACTTCAAATGTACCGATAGTTACGTCCTTTAAAACTCGAGTCTTTTCTTGTGTACGAATCTCTATGTCATTGTCGCATCATGAGTCCGATTACCATCCGGTCCGCTTCGTATCCTTTATTGCATGATCAGATATCTTACGTCCTTCCCGTTCCTCTATTCGGGTGCCCGAAACTTCAAATGTACGGATAGTTACGTCCTTTAAAACTCAAGTATTTTTTTGTGTACGAATCTCTATGTCATTGTACCATCGTGAGTCCGATTACCGTCCAGTCTGCTTCGTATCCTTTATCTGAATCTGTAGCATGATCAGATATTTTATGGCCTTCTCGTTCCACCATTCGGTTGCCCGAAACTTCAAATGTACCGATAGTTACGTCCTTTAAAACTCAAGCCTTTTCTTGTGTACGAATCTATATGTCATTGTCGTATCGTGAGTCCGATTACCATCCGGTCCGCTTCGTATCCTTTATTTGAGTCTGTTGCGTGATCAGATATCTTACGGCCTTCCCGTTCCTCCATTCGGGTGCCCGAAACTTCAAATGTACCGATAGTTACGACCTTAAAAATCGAGTCTTTTCTTGTGTAAGAATCTCTTTGTCATTGTCGCATCGTGAGTTCGATTACCGTCCGGTCAGCTTTGTATCCTTTATATGCGTATGTTGTATGATCAGATATCTTACAGCCTTCCTTTTCCTCCATTTGGGTGCCCGAAACTTCAAATGTACCGATAGTTACGACCTTAAAAACTCACGTCTTTTCTTATGTACGAATCTGTATGTCATTGTCGCATTGTGAGTTCGATTAACATCCGGTTCCCTTCGTATCCTTTATTTGAGTCTATTGCATGATCAGATATTGTACGGCCTTCCCGTTCCTCCATTCAGGTGCCCGAAACTTCAAATGTACCGATTGTTACGTCCTTTAAAACTCGAGCCTTTTCTTGTGTATGAATCTATATGTCATTGTCGTATCGTGAGTCCGATTAGCATCCGATCCGCTTCGTATCCTTTATTTGAGTCTGTTGCATGATCAGATATCTTACGGCCTTCCCGTTCCTCCATTCGGGTGCCCGAAACTTCAAATGTACCGATAGTTACGACCTTAAAAATCGAGTCTTTTCTTGTGTATGAATCTCTTTGTCATTGTCGCATCGTGAGTTCGATTACCGTCCGGTCAGCTTTGTATCCTTTATTTGCGTCTGTTGTATGATCAGATATCTTACAGCCTTCCTTTTCCTCCATTTGGGTGCCCGAAACTTCAAATGTACCGATAGTTACGACCATAAAAACTCAAGTCTTTTCTTATGTACATTATGTCATTGTCGCATTGTGAGTTCGATTACCATCCGGTTCGCTTCGTATCCTTTATTTGAGTCTATTCCATGATCAGATATTGTACGGCCTTCCCGTTCCTCCATTCAGGTGCCCGAACCTTCAAATGTACCGATAGTTACGACCTTAAAAACTCGAGCCGTTTCTTGTGTACGAATCTTTATGTCATTGTCACATCGTGAGTTCGATTACCGTCCGGTCAGCTTTGTATCCTTTACCTGAGTCTGTTGCATGATCAGATATCATATGACCTTCCCGCTGCACCATTCGGGTGCCCAAAACGTCAAATGCACTGAGAGTTACGTCCTTTAAAACTCGAGTCTTTTCTTGTGTACGAAACTCTATGTCATTTTCGCGTCGGGAGTCCGATTACCATCCGGTCCGTTTCGTATCCTTTATTGTCAATTGCATGATCAGATATCTTACGGCCTTGCCTATCCTCCATTCAGGTGCCCGAAACTTCAAATGTACGGATAGTTACGTCATCTAAAAACTCTAGTTTTTTTGTGTACGAATATCTATGTCATTGTACCATCGTGAGTCCGATTACCATCCGGTCCACTTCGTATCCTTTTTTGAGTCTGTTGCATGATCAGGTATCTTACGGCCTTCCCGTTCCTCCATTCGGGTGCCCGAAACTTCAAATGTACCGATAGTTACGACCTTAAAAACTCGAGTCTTTTCTTGTGTACGAATCTCTTTGTCATTGTCGCATCGTGTGTTCGACTGCCCTCCGGTCAGCTTCGTATCCTTTATCTGAGTCTGTTGCAATCAGATATCTTATAGCCTTCCCGCTCCTCCATTCGGGTGCTCGAAACTTCAAATGTACCGATAATTACGTCCTTTAAAACTCGAGTCTTTTTTTGTGTACGAATCACTATGTCCTTCTGGCATCGTCAGTTCGATTACCGTCCGGTTAGCCTCGTATGCTTCATTTGAGTCTGTTTCATGATCAGATATCTTATGGCCTTCCCGTTCCTCCATTCGAGTCCCCGAAACTTCAAATGTACCGATAGTTACGTCCTTTAAAACTTGAGCCTTTTCTTGTGTACGAATCTATATGTCATTGTCGTATCGTGAGTCCGATTACCATCTGGTCCGCTTCGTATCCTTTATTTGAGTCTGTTGCATGATCAGATATCTTACGACCTTCCCGTTCCTCCATTCGGGTGCCCGAAACTTCAAATGTACCGATAGTTACGACCTTAAAAATCGAGTCTTTTCTTGTGTAAGAATCTCTTTGTCATTGTCGCATCGTGAGTTCGATTACCGTCCGGTCAGCTTTGTATCCTTTATTTGCGTCTGTTGTATGATCAGATATCTTACAGCCTTCTTTTTCCTCCATTTGAGTGCCCGAAACTTCAAATGTACCGATAGTTACGACCTTAAAAACTCAAGTCTTTTCTTATGTACGAATCTCTATGTCATTGTCGCATTGTGAGTTCGATTACCATCTGGTTCACTTCGTATCCTTTATTTGAGTCTATTGCATGATCAGATATTGTACGGCCTTCCCGTTCCTCCATTCAGGTGCCCGAACCTTCAAATGTACCGATAGTTACGACCTTAAAAACTCGAGCCGTTTCTTGTGTACGTCATTATCGCATCGTGAGTTCGATTACCGTCCGGTCAGCTTTGTATCGTTTACCTGAGTCTGTTGCATGATCAGATGTCTTATGACCTTCCCGCTCCACCATTCGGGTGCCCGAAACGTCAAATGTACTGATAGTTACGTCCTTTAAAACTCGAGTCTTTTCTTGTGTACGAAACTCTATGTCATTTTCGCGTCGGGAGTCCGATTACCATCCGGTCCGCTTCGTATCCTTTATTTGAGTCAATTGCATGATCAGATATCTTATGGCCTTGCCTATCCTCCATTCGGGTGCCCGAAACTTCAAATGTACGGATAGTTACGTCCTCTAAAACTCGATTTTTTTTGTGTACGAATATCTATGTCATTGTACCATCGTGAGTCCGATTACCATCTGGTCCACTTCGTATCCTTTTTTGAGTCTGTTGCATGATCAGGTATCTTATGGCCTTCCCGTTCCTCCATTCGGGTGCCCGAAACTTCAAATGTGCCGATAGTTACGACCTTAAAAACTCGAGACTTTTCTTGTGTACGAATGTCTTTGTCATTGTCGCATCGTGTGTTCGATTGCCCTCCGGTCAGCTTTGTATCCTTTATATGAGTCTGTTGCATGATCAGATATCTTATAGCCTTCCCGCTCCTCCATTCGGGTGCTCAAAACTTCAAATGTACCGATAATTACGTCCTTTAAAACTCGAGTCTTTTTTTTGTGTACGAATCTCTATGTCCTTGTGGCATCGTCAGTTCGATTACCGTCCGGTTAGCTTCGTATGCTTCATTTGATTCTGTTTCATGATTAGATATCTTACGGCCTTCCCGTTCCTCCATTCGAATCACCGAAACTTCAAATGTACCGATAGTTACGTCCTTTAAAACTCGAGTCTTTTCTTGTGTACGAATCTCTATGTCATTGTCGCATCATGAGTCCGATTACCATCCGGTCCGCTTCGTATCCTTTATTGCATGATCAGATATCTTACGTCCTTCCCGTTCCTCTATTCGGGTGCCCGAAACTTCAAATGTACGGATAGTTACGTCCTTTAAAACTCAAGTATTTTTTTGTGTACGAATCTCTATGTCATTGTACCATCGTGAGTCCGATTACCGTCCAGTCTGCTTCGTATCCTTTATCTGAATCTGTAGCATGATCAGATATCTTATGGCCTTCTCGTTCCACCATTCGGTTGCCCGAAACTTCAAATGTACCGATAGTTACGTCCTTTAAAACTCAAGCCTTTTCTTGTGTACGAATCTATATGTCATTGTCGTATCGTGAGTCCGATTACCATCCGGTCCGCTTCGTATCCTTTATTTGAGTCTGTTGCATGATCAGATATCTTACGGCCTTCCCGTTCCTCCATTCGGGTGCCCGAAACTTCAAATGTACCGATAGTTACGACCTTAAAAATCGAGTCTTTTCTTGTGTAAGAATCTCTTTGTCATTGTCGCATCGTGAGTTCGATTACCGTCCGGTCAGCTTTGTATCCTTTATATGCGTATGTTGTATGATCAGATATCTTACAGCCTTCCTTTTCCTCCATTTGGGTGCCCGAAACTTCAAATGTACCGATAGTTACGACCTTAAAAACTCACGTCTTTTCTTATGTACGAATCTGTATGTCATTGTCGCATTGTGAGTTCGATTAACATCCGGTTCCCTTCGTATCCTTTATTTGAGTCTATTGCATGATCAGATATTGTACGGCCTTCCCGTTCCTCCATTCAGGTGCCCGAAACTTCAAATGTACCGATTGTTACGTCCTTTAAAACTCGAGCCTTTTCTTGTGTATGAATCTATATGTCATTGTCGTATCGTGAGTCCGATTAGCATCCGATCCGCTTCGTATCCTTTATTTGAGTCTGTTGCATGATCAGATATCTTACGGCCTTCCCGTTCCTCCATTCGGGTGCCCGAAACTTCAAATGTACCGATAGTTACGACCTTAAAAATCGAGTCTTTTCTTGTGTATGAATCTCTTTGTCATTGTCGCATCGTGAGTTCGATTACCGTCCGGTCAGCTTTGTATCCTTTATTTGCGTCTGTTGTATGATCAGATATCTTACAGCCTTCCTTTTCCTCCATTTGGGTGCCCGAAACTTCAAATGTACCGATAGTTACGACCATAAAAACTCAAGTCTTTTCTTATGTACATTATGTCATTGTCGCATTGTGAGTTCGATTACCATCCGGTTCGCTTCGTATCCTTTATTTGAGTCTATTCCATGATCAGATATTGTACGGCCTTCCCGTTCCTCCATTCAGGTGCCCGAACCTTCAAATGTACCGATAGTTACGACCTTAAAAACTCGAGCCGTTTCTTGTGTACGAATCTTTATGTCATTGTCACATCGTGAGTTCGATTACCGTCCGGTCAGCTTTGTATCCTTTACCTGAGTCTGTTGCATGATCAGATATCATATGACCTTCCCGCTGCACCATTCGGGTGCCCAAAACGTCAAATGCACTGAGAGTTACGTCCTTTAAAACTCGAGTCTTTTCTTGTGTACGAAACTCTATGTCATTTTCGCGTCGGGAGTCCGATTACCATCCGGTCCGTTTCGTATCCTTTATTGTCAATTGCATGATCAGATATCTTACGGCCTTGCCTATCCTCCATTCAGGTGCCCGAAACTTCAAATGTACGGATAGTTACGTCATCTAAAAACTCTAGTTTTTTTGTGTACGAATATCTATGTCATTGTACCATCGTGAGTCCGATTACCATCCGGTCCACTTCGTATCCTTTTTTGAGTCTGTTGCATGATCAGGTATCTTACGGCCTTCCCGTTCCTCCATTCGGGTGCCCGAAACTTCAAATGTACCGATAGTTACGACCTTAAAAACTCGAGTCTTTTCTTGTGTACGAATCTCTTTGTCATTGTCGCATCGTGTGTTCGACTGCCCTCCGGTCAGCTTCGTATCCTTTATCTGAGTCTGTTGCAATCAGATATCTTATAGCCTTCCCGCTCCTCCATTCGGGTGCTCGAAACTTCAAATGTACCGATAATTACGTCCTTTAAAACTCGAGTCTTTTTTTGTGTACGAATCACTATGTCCTTCTGGCATCGTCAGTTCGATTACCGTCCGGTTAGCCTCGTATGCTTCATTTGAGTCTGTTTCATGATCAGATATCTTATGGCCTTCCCGTTCCTCCATTCGAGTCCCCGAAACTTCAAATGTACCGATAGTTACGTCCTTTAAAACTTGAGCCTTTTCTTGTGTACGAATCTATATGTCATTGTCGTATCGTGAGTCCGATTACCATCTGGTCCGCTTCGTATCCTTTATTTGAGTCTGTTGCATGATCAGATATCTTACGACCTTCCCGTTCCTCCATTCGGGTGCCCGAAACTTCAAATGTACCGATAGTTACGACCTTAAAAATCGAGTCTTTTCTTGTGTAAGAATCTCTTTGTCATTGTCGCATCGTGAGTTCGATTACCGTCCGGTCAGCTTTGTATCCTTTATTTGCGTCTGTTGTATGATCAGATATCTTACAGCCTTCTTTTTCCTCCATTTGAGTGCCCGAAACTTCAAATGTACCGATAGTTACGACCTTAAAAACTCAAGTCTTTTCTTAAGGACGAATCTCTATGTCATTGTCGCATTGTGAGTTCGATTACCATCCGGTTCGCTTCGTATCCTTTATTTGAGTCTATTGCATGATCAGATATTGTACGGCATTCCCGTTCCTCCATTCAGGTGCCCGAACCTTCAAATGTACCGATAGTTACGACCTTTAAAACTCGAGCCGTTTCTTGTGTACGAATCTCTATGTCATTGTCGCATCATGAGTTCGATTACCGTCCGGTCAGCTTTGTATCCTTTACCTGAGTCTGTTGCATGATTATATATCGTATGACCTTCCCGCTCCACCATTCGGGTGCTCGAAACGTCAAATGTACTGATAGTTACGTCCTTTAAAACTCGAGTCTTTTCTTGTGTACGAAACTCTATGTCATTTTCGCGTCGGGAGTCCGATTACCATCCGGTCCGCTTCGTATCCTTTATTTGAGTCAATTGCATGATCAGATATCTTACGGCCTTGCCTATCCTCCATTCGGGTCCCCGAAACTTCAAATGTACGGATAGTTACGTCCTCTAAAACTCGAGTTTTTTTGTGTACGAATCTCTATGTCATTGTACCATCGTGAGTCCGATTACCATCCGGTCCACTTTGTATCCTTTTTTGAGACTGTTGCATGATCAGGTATCTTACGGCCTTCCCGTTCCTCCATTCGGGTGCCCGAAACATCAAATGTACCGATAGTTACGACCTTAAAAACTCGAGTCTTTTCTTGTGTACGAATCTCTTTGTCATTTGTCGCATCGTGTGTTCGATTGCCCTCCGGTCAGCTTCGTATCCTTTATCTAAGTCTGTTGCATGATCAGATATCTTATAGCCTTCCCGCTCCTCCATTCGGGTGCTCGAAACTTCAAATGTACCGATAATTACGTCCTTTAAAACTCGAATCTTTTTTTGTGTACGAATCTCTATGTCCTTGTGGCATCGTCAGTTCGATTACCGTCCGGTTAGCTTCGTATGCTTCATTTGAGTCTGTTTCATGATCAGATATCTTACGGCCTTCCCGTTCCTCCATTCGAGTCCCCGAAACTTCAAATGTACCGATAGTTACGTCCTTTAAAACTTGAGTCTTTTCTTGTGTACGAATCTCTATGTCATGGTCGCGTCCTGAGTCCGATTACCATCCGGTCCGCTTCGTATCCATTATTGCATGATCAGATATCTTACGTCCTTCCCGTTCCTCTATTCGGGTGCCCGAAACTTCAAATGTACGGATAGTTACGTCCTTTAAAACTCAAGTATTTTTTTGTGTACGAATCTCTATGTCATTGTACCATCGTGAGTCCGATTACCGTCCGGTCAGCTTCGTATCCTTTATAAGAATCTGTAGCATGATCAGATATCTTATGGCCTTCTCGTTCCACCATTCGGTTGCCCGAAACTTCAAATGTACCGATAGTTACGTCCTTTAAAACCCGAGCCTTTTCTTGTGTACGAATCTATATGTCATTGTCGTATCGTGAGTCCGATTACCATCCGGTCCGTTTCGTATCCTTTATTTGAGTCTGTTGCATGATCGGATATCTTACGGCCTTCCCGTTCCTCCATTCGGGTGCCCGAAACTTCAAATGTACCGATAGTTACGACCTTAAAAATCGAGTCTTTTCTTGTGTAAGAATCCCTTTGTCATTATCGCATCGTGAGTTCGATTACTGTCCGGTCAGCTTTGAATCCTTTATTTGCGTCTGTTGTATGATCAGATATCTTACAGCCTTCCTTTTCCTCCATTTGAGTGCCCGAAACTTCAAATGTACCGATAGTTACGACCTTAAAAACTCAAGTCTTTTCTTATGGACGAATCTCTATGTCATTGTCGCATTGTGAGTTCGATTACCATCCGGTTCGCTTCGTATCCTTTATTTGAGTCTATTGCATGATCAGATATTGTACGGCCTTCCTGTTCCTCCATTCAGGTGCCCGAACCTTCAAATGTACCGATAGTTACGACCTTAAAAACTCGACCCATTTCTTGTGTACGAATCTCTATGTCATTGTCGCATCATAAGTTTGATTACCGTCCGGTCAGCTTTGTATCCTTTACCTGAATCTGTTGCATGATTATATATCATATGACCTTCCCGCTCCACCATTCGGGTGCTCGAAACGTCAAATGTACTGATAGTTACGTCCTTTAAAACTCGAGTCTTTTCTTGTGTACGAATCTCAATGTCATTGTCGCATTGTGGGTTCGATTACCATCCGGTTCACTTCGTATCCTTTATTTGAGTCTGTTGCATGATCAGATATCTTACGGCCTTCCCGTTCCTCCATTCGGGTGCCCGAAACTTCAAATGTACCGATAGTTACGACCTTAAAAATCGAGTCTTTTCTTGTGTAAGAATCTCTTCGTCATTGTCGCATCGTGAGTTCGATTACCGTCCGGTCAGCTTAGTATCCTTTATTTGCGTCTGTTGTATGATCAGATATCTAACAGCCTTCCTTTTCCTCCATTTGAGTGCCCGAAACTTCAAATGTACCGATAGTTACGACCTTAAAAACTCAAGTCTTTTCTTATGGACGAATCTCTATGTCATTGTCGCATTGTGAGTTCGATTACCATCCGGTTCGCTTCGTATCCTTTATTTGAGTCTATTGCATGATCATATATTGTACGGCCTTCCCGTTCCTCCATTCAGGTGCCCGAACCTTCAAATGTACCGATAGTTACGACCTTAAAAACTCGAGCCGTTTCTTGTGTACGAATCTCTATGTCATTGTCGCATCATGAGTTCGATTACCGTCCGGTCAGCTTTGTATCCTTTACCTGAGTCTGTTGCATGATTATATATCGTATGACCTTCCCGCTCCACCATTCGGGTGCTCGAAACGTCAAATGTACTGATAGTTACGTCCTTTAAAACTCGAGTCTTTTCTTGTGTACGAAACTCTATGTCATTTTCGCGTCGGGAGTCCGATTACCATCCGGTCCGCTTCGTATCCTTTATTTGAGTCAATTGCATGATCAGATATCTTACGGCCTTGCCTATCCTCCATTCGGGTCCCCGAAACTTCAAATGTACGGATAGTTACGTCCTCTAAAACTCGAGTTTTTTTGTGTACGAATCTCTATGTCATTGTACCATCGTGAGTCCGATTACCATCCGGTCCACTTTGTATCCTTTTTTGAGACTGTTGCATGATCAGGTATCTTACGGCCTTCCCGTTCCTCCATTCGGGTGCCCGAAACATCAAATGTACCGATAGTTACGACCTTAAAAACTCGAGTCTTTTCTTGTGTACGAATCTCTTTGTCATTTGTCGCATCGTGTGTTCGATTGCCCTCCGGTCAGCTTCGTATCCTTTATCTAAGTCTGTTGCATGATCAGATATCTTATAGCCTTCCCGCTCCTCCATTCGGGTGCTCGAAACTTCAAATGTACCGATTATTACGTCCTTTAAAACTCGAATCTTTTTTTGTGTACGAATCTCTATGTCCTTCTGGCATCGTCAGTTCGATTACCGTCCGGTTAGCTTCGTATGCTTCATTTGAGTCTGTTTCATGATCAGATATCTTACGGCCTTCCCGTTCCTCCATTCGAGTCCCCGAAACTTCAAATGTACCGATAGTTACGTCCTTTAAAACTCGAGTCTTTTCTTGTGTACGAATCTCTATGTCATGGTCGCGTCCTGAGTCCGATTACCATCCGGTCCGCTTCGTATCCATTATTGCATGATCAGATATCTTACGTCCTTCCCGTTCCTCTATTCGGGTGCCCGAAACTTCAAATGTACGGATAGTTACGTCCTTTAAAACTCAAGTATTTTTTTGTGTACGAATCTCTATGTCATTGTACCATCGTGAGTCCGATTACCGTCCGGTCAGCTTCGTATCCTTTATAAGAATCTGTAGCATGATCAGATATCTTATGGCCTTCTCGTTCCACCATTCGGTTGCCCGAAACTTCAAATGTACCGATAGTTACGTCCTTTAAAACCCGAGCCTTTTCTTGTGTACGAATCTATATGTCATTGTCGTATCGTGAGTCCGATTACCATCCGGTCCGTTTCGTATCCTTTATTTGAGTCTGTTGCATGATCGGATATCTTACGGCCTTCCCGTTCCTCCATTCGGGTGCCCGAAACTTCAAATGTACCGATAGTTACGACCTTAAAAATCGAGTCTTTTCTTGTGTAAGAATCTCTTTGTCATTATCGCATCGTGAGTTCGATTACTGTCCGGTCAGCTTTGAATCCTTTATTTGCGTCTGTTGTATGATCAGATATCTTACAGCCTTCCTTTTCCTCCATTTGAGTGCCCGAAACTTCAAATGTACCGATAGTTACGACCTTAAAAACTCAAGTCTTTTCTTATGGACGAATCTCTATGTCATTGTCGCATTGTGAGTTCGATTACCATCCGGTTCGCTTCGTATCCTTTATTTGAGTCTATTGCATGATCAGATATTGTACGGCCTTCCTGTTCCTCCATTCAGGTCCCCGAACCTTCAAATGTACCGATAGTTACGACCTTAAAAACTCGAGCCATTTCTTGTGTACGAATCTCTATGTCATTGTCGCATCATAAGTTTGATTACCGTCCGGTCAGCTTTGTATCCTTTACCTGAGTCTGTTGCATGATTATATATCATATGACCTTCCCGCTCCACCATTCGGGTGCTCGAAACGTCAAATGTACTGATAGTTACGTCCTTTAAAACTCGAGTCTTTTCTTGTGTACGAATCTCAATGTCATTGTCGCATTGTGGGTTCGATTACCATCCGGTTCACTTCGTATCCTTTATTTGAGTCTGTTGCATGTTCAGATATCTTACGGCCTTCCCGTTCCTCCATTCGGGTGCCCGAAACTTCAAATGTACCGATAGTTACGACCTTAAAAATCGAGTCTTTTCTTGTGTAAGAATCTCTTTGTCATTGTCGCATCGTGAGTTCGATTACCGTCCAGTCAGCTTAGTATCCTTTATTTGCGTCTGTTGTATGATCAGATATCTTACAGCCTTCCTTTTCCTCCATTTGAGTGCCCGAAACTTCAAATGTACCGATAGTTACGACCTTAAAAACTCAAGTCTTTTCTTATGGACGAATCTCTATGTCATTGTCGCATTGTGAGTTCGATTACCATCCGGTTCGCTTCGTATCCTTTATTTGAGTCTATTGCATGATCATATATTGTACGGCCTTCCCGTTCCTCCATTCAGGTGCCCGAACCTTCAAATGTACCGATAGTTACGACCTTAAAAACTCGAGCCGTTTCTTGTGTACGAATCTCTATGTCATTGTCGCATCATGAGTACGATTACCGTCCGGTCAGCTTTGTATCCTTTACCTGAGACTGTTGCATGATTATATATTTTATGACCTTCCCGCTCCACCATTCGGGTGCTCGAAACGTCAAATGTACTGATAGTTACGTCCTTTAAAATTCGAGTCTTTTCTTGTGTACGAACTCTATGTCATTTTCGCGTCGGGAGTCCGATTACCATCCGGTCCGCTTCGTATCCTTTTTTTGAGTCAATTGCATGATCAGATATCTTACGGCCTTGCCTATCCTCCATTCGGGTGCCCGAAACTTCAAATGTACGGATAGTTACGTCCTCTAAAACTCGAGTTTTTTTGTGTACGAATCTCTATGTCATTGTACCATTGTGAGACCGATTACCATCCGGTCCACTTCGTATCCTTTTTTGAGACTGTTGCATGATCAGGTATCTTACGGCCTTCCCGTTCCTCCATTCGGGTACCCGAAACATCAAATGTACCGATAGTTACGACCTTAAAAACTCGAGTCTTTTCTTGTGTACGAATCTCTTTGTCATTGTCGCATCGTGTGTTCGATTGCCCTCCGGTCAGCTTCGTATCCTTTATCTAAGTCTGTTGCATGATTAGATATCTTATAGCCTTCCCGCTCCTCCATTCGGGTGCTCGAAACTTCAAATGTACCGATAATTACGTCCTTTAAAACTCGAGTCTTTTTTTGTGTACGAATCTCTATGTCCTTCTGGCATCGTCAATTCGATTACCGTCCGGTTAGCTTCGTATGCTTCATTTGAGTCTGTTTCATGATCAGATATCTTACGGCCTTCCCGTTCCTCCATTCGAGTCCCCGAAACTTCAAATGTACCGATAGTTACGTCCTTTAAAACTCGAGTCTTTTCTTGTGTACGAATCTCTATGTCATGGTCGCGTCCTGAATCCGATTACCATCCGGTCCGCTTCGTATCTTTTATTGCATGATCAGATATCTTACTTCCTTCCCGTTCCTCTATTCGGGTGCCTGAAACTTCAAATGTACGGATAGTTACGTCCTTTAAAACTCAAGTATTTTTTTGTGTACGAATCTCTATGTCATTGTACCATCGTGAGTCCGATTACCGTCCGGTCAGCTTCGTATCCTTTATCAGAATCTGTAGCATGATCAGATATCTTATGGCCTTCTCGTTCCACCATTCGGTTGCCCGAAACTTCAAATGTACCGATAGTTACGTCCTTTAAAACCCGAGCCTTTTCTTGTGTACGAATCTATATGTCATTGTCGTATCGTGAGTCCGATTACCATCCGGTCCGTTTCGTATCCTTTATTTGAGTATGTTGCATGATCAGATATCTAACGGCCTTCCCATTCCTCCATTCGAGTGCCCGAAACTTCAAATGTACCTATAGTTACGACCTTAAAAATCGAGTCTTTTCTTGTGTAAGAATCTCTTTGTCATTGTTGCATCGTGAGTTTGATTACCGTCCGGTCAGCTTTGTATCCTTTATTTGCGTCTGTTGTATGATCAGATATCTTACAACCTTCCTTTTCCTCCATTTGGGTGCCCGAAACTTCAAATGTACCGATAGTTACGACCTTAAAAACTCAGGTCTTTTCTTATGTACGAATCTCAATGTCATTGTCGCATTGTGGGTTCGATTACCATCCGGTTCGCTTCGTATCCTTTATTTGAGTCTATTGCATGATCAGATATTGTACGGCCTTCCCGTTCCTCCATTCAGGTGCCCGAACCTTCAAATGTACCGATAGTTACGACCTTAAAAACTCGAGCCGTTTCTTGTGCACGAATCTCTATGTCATTGTCGCATCGTGAGTTCGATTACCGTCCGGTCAGCTTTGTATCCTTTACCTGAGTCTGTTGCATGATCAGATATCTTATGACCTTCCCACTCCACCATTCTGGTGCCCGAAACGTCAAATGTACTAATAGTTACGTCCTTTAAATTTCGAGTCTTTTCTTGTGTACGAAACTCTATGTCATTTCGCATCGGGAGTCCGATTACCATCCGGTCCGCTTCGTATCCTTTATTTGAGTCAATTGCATGATCAGATATCTTACGGCCTTGCCTATCCTCCATTCGTGTGCCCGAAACTTCAAATGTACGCATAGTTACGTCCTCTAAAACTCAAGTTTTTTTGTGTACGAATCTCTATGTCATTGTACCATCGTGAGTCCGATTACCATCCGGTCGACTTCGTATCCTTTTTTGAGTCTGTTGCATGATCAGGTATCTTACGGCCTTCCCGTTCCTCCATTCGGGTGCCCGAAACATCAAATGTACCGATAGTTACGACCTTAAAAACTCGAGTCTTTTCTTGTGTACGAATCTCTTTGTCATTTTTGCATCATGTGTTCGATTGCCCTCCGGTCAGCTTCATATCCTTTATCTAAGTCTGTTGCATGATTAGATATCTTATAGCCTTCCCGCTCCTCCATTCGGGTGCTCGAAACTTCAAATGTACCGATAATTACGTCCTTTAAAACTCGAGTCTTTTTTTGTGTACGAATCTCTATGTCCTTTTGGCATCGTCAGTTCGATTACCGTCCGGTTAGCTTCGTATGCTTCATTTGAGTCTGTTTCATGATCAGATATCTTACGGCCTTCCCGTTCCTCCATTCGAGTCCCCGAAACTTCAAATGTACCGATAGTTACGTCCTTTAAAACTCGAGTCTTTTCTTGTGTACGAATCTCTATGTCATGGTCGCATCCTGAGTCCGATTACCATCCGGTCCGCTTCGTATCCTTTATTGCATGATCAGATATCTTACGTCCTTCCCGTTCCTCTATTCGGGTGCCCGAAACTTCAAATGTACGGATAGTTACGTCCTTTAAAACCCGAGCCTTTTCTTGTGTACGAATCTATATGTCATTGTCGTATCGTGAGTCCGATTACCATCCGGTCCGCTTCGTATCCTTTATTTGAGCCTGTTGCAGGATTAGATATCTTACAGCCTTTCCGTTCCTCCATTCGGGTGCTCGAAACTTCAAATGTACCGATAGTTACGACCATAAAAATCGAGTCTTTTCTTGTGTAACAATCTCTTTGTCATTGTCGCATTGTGAGTTCGATTACCGTCCGGTCAGCTTTGTATCCTTTATTCGCGTCTGTTGTATGATCAGATATCTTACAGCCTTCCTTTTCCTCCATTTGGGTGCCCGAAACTTCAAACGTACCGATAGTTACGACCTTAAAACTCAAGTCTTTTCTTATGTACGAATCTCTATGTCATTGTTTCATTGTGAGTTCGATTACCATCCAGTTCACTTCATATCCTTTATTTGAGTCTATTGCATGATCAGATATTGTACGGGCTTGCCGTTCCTCCATTCAGGTGCCCGAACCTTCAATTGTACCGATAGTTACGACCTTAAAAACTCGAGCCGTTTCTTGTGTACGAATCTCTATGTCATTGTCGCAACGTGAGTTTGATTACCGTCCGGTCAGCTTTGTATCCTTTACCTGAGTCTGTTGCATGATTAGATATCTTATGACCTTCCCGCTCCACCATTCGGGTGCCCGAAACGTCAAATGTACTGATAGTTACGTCCTTTAAAACACGAGTCTTTTCTTGTGTACGAAACTCTATGTCATTTTCGCGTCGGGAGTCCGATTACCATCCGGTCTGCTTCATATCCTTTATTTGAGTCAATTGTCTTACGGCCTTGCCTATCCTCCATTCGGGTGCCCGAAACTTCAAATGTACGGATAGTTACGTCCTCTAAAAGTCGAGTTTTTTTGTGTACGAATCTCTATGTCATTGTACCTTCGTGAGTCCGATTACAATCCGGTCCACTTCGTATCCTTTTTTGAGTCTGTTGCATGATCAGGTATCTTACGGCCTTCCCGTTCCTCCATTCGGGTGCCCGAAACTTCAAATGTACCGATAGTTACGACCTTAAAAACTCGAGTCTTTTCTTGTGTACGAATCTCTTTGTCATTGTCGCATCGTGTGTTCGATTGCCCTCCGGTCAGCTTCGTATCCTTTATCTGAGTCTGTTGCATGATCAGATATCTTATAGCCTTCCCGCTCCTCCATTCGGGTGCTCGAAACTTCAAATGTACCGATAATTATGTCCTTTAAAACTCGAGACTTTTTTTGTGTACGAATCTCTATGTCCTTGTGGCATCGTCAGTTCGATTACCGTCCGGTTAGCTTCGTATGCTTCATTTGAGTTTGTTTCATGATCAGATATCTTACGGCCTTCCCGTTCCTCTATTCGAGTCCCCGAAACTTCAAATGTACTGATAGTTACGTCCTTTAAAACTCGAGTCTTTTCTTGTGTACGAATCTCTATGTCATTGTACCTTCGTGAGTCCGATTACAATCCGGTCCACTTCGTATCCTTTTTTGAGTCTGTTGCATGATCAGGTATCTTACGGCCTTCCCGTTCCTCCATTCGGGTGCCCGAAACTTCAAATGTACCGATAGTTACGACCTTAAAAACTCGAGTCTTTTCTTGTGTACGAATCTCTTTGTCATTGTCGCATCGTGTGTTCGATTGCCCTCCGGTCAGCTTCGTATCCTTTATCTGAGTCTGTTGCATGATCAGATATCTTATAGCCTTCCCGCTCCTCCATTCGGGTGCTCGAAACTTCAAATGTACCGATAATTACCTTCTTTAAAACTCGAGTCTTTTTTTTTTGTACGAATCTCTATGTCCTTGTGGCATCGTCAGTTCGATTACCGTCCGGTTAGCTTCGTATGCTTCACTTGAGTCTGTTTCATGATCAGATATCTTACGGCCTTCCCGTTCCTCCGTTCGAGTCCCCGAAACTTCAAATGTACCGATAGTTACGTCCTTTAAAACTCGAGTCTTTTCTTGTGTACGAATCTCTATGTCAATGTCGCATCATGAGTCCGATTACCATCCGGTCCGCTTCGTATCCTTTATTGCATGATCAGATATCTTACGTCCTTTCCGTTCCTCAATTCGGTTGCCCGAAACTTCAAATGTACGGATAGTTACGTCCTTTAAAACTCGAGTATTTTTTTGTGTACGAATCTCTATGTCATTGTACCATCGTGAGTCCGATTACCGTCTGGTCAGCTTCGTATCCTTTAACTGAATCTGTAGCATGATCAGATATCTTATGGCCTTCTCGTTCCACCATTCGGTTGCCCGAAACTTCAAATGTACTGATAGTTACGTCCTTTAAAACTCGAGCCTTTTCTTGTGTACGAATCTATATGTCATTGTCGTATCGTGAGTCCGATTACCATCTGGTCTGCTTTGTATCCTTTATTTGAGTCTGTTGCATGATCAGATATCTTACGGCCTTCCCGTTCCTCCATTCGGGTGCCCGAAACTTCAAATGTACCGATAGTTACGACCATAAAAATCGAGTCTTTTCTTGTGTAACAATCTCTTTGTCATTGTCGCATCGTGAGTTTGATTACCGTCCGGTCAGCTTTGTATCCATTATTTGCGTCTGTTGTATGATCAGATATCTTATAGCCTTCCTTTTACTCCATTTGGCTGCCCGAAACATCATATGTACCGATAGTTACGACCTTAAAAACTCACGTCTTTTCTTATGTACGAATCTCAATGTCATTGTCTCATTGTGGGTTCGATTACCATCCGGTTCGCTTCGTATCCTTTATTTGAGTCTATTGCATGATCAGATATTGTACGGCCTTCCCGTTCCTCCATTCAGGTGCCCGAAACTTCAAATGTACGGATAGTTACGTCCTCTAAAAGTCGAGTTTTTTTGTGTACGAATCTCTATGTCATTGTACCTTCGTGAGTCCGATTACAATCCGGTCCACTTCGTATCCTTTTTTGAGTCTGTTGCATGATCAGGTATCTTACGGCCTTCCCGTTCCTCCATTCGAGTGCCCGAAACTTCAAATGTACCGATAGTTACGACCTTAAAAACTCGAGTCTTTTCTTGTGTACGAATCTCTTTGTCATTGTCGCATCGTGTGTTCGATTGCCCTCCGGACAGCTTCGTATCCTTTATCTGAGTCTGTTGCATGATCAGATATCTTATAGCCTTCCCGCTCCTCCATTCGGGTGCTCGAAACTTCAAATGTACCGATAATTATGTCCTTTAAAACTCGAGACTTTTTTTGTGTACGAATCTCTATGTCCTTGTGGCATCGTCAGTTCGATTACCGTCCGGTTAGCTTCGTATGCTTCATTTGAGTTTGTTTCATGATCAGATATCTTACGGCCTTCCCGTTCCTCTATTCGAGTCCCCGAAACTTCAAATGTACTGATAGTTACGTCCTTTAAAACTCGAGTCTTTTCTTGTGTACGAATCTCTATGTCATTGTACCTTCGTGAGTCCGATTACAATCCGGTCCACTTCGTATCCTTTTTTGAGTCTGTTGCATGATCAGGTATCTTACGGCCTTCCCGTTCCTCCATTCGGGTGCCCGAAACTTCAAATGTACCGATAGTTACGACCTTAAAAACTCGAGTCTTTTCTTGTGTACGAATCTCTTTGTCATTGTCGCATCGTGTGTTCGATTGCCCTCCGGTCAGCTTCGTATCCTTTATCTGAGTCTGTTGCATGATCAGATATCTTATAGCCTTCCCGCTCCTCCATTCGGGTGCTCGAAACTTCAAATGTACCGATAATTACCTTCTTTAAAACTCGAGTCTTTTTTTTTGTACGAATCTCTATGTCCTTGTGGCATCGTCAGTTCGATTACCGTCCGGTTAGCTTCGTATGCTTCACTTGAGTCTGTTTCATGATCAGATATCTTACGGCCTTCCCGTTCCTCCGTTCGAGTCCCCGAAACTTCAAATGTACCGATAGTTACGTCCTTTAAAACTTGAGTCTTTTCTTGTGTACGAATCTCTATGTCAATGTCGCATCATGAGTCCGATTACCATCCGGTCCGCTTCGTATCCTTTATTGCATGATCAGATATCTTACGTCCTTTCCGTTCCTCAATTCGGTTGCCCGAAACTTCAAATGTACGGATAGTTACGTCCTTTAAAACTCGAGTATTTTTTTGTGTACGAATCTCTATGTCATTGTACCATCGTGAGTCCGATTACCGTCTGGTCAGCTTCGTATCCTTTAACTGAATCTGTAGCATGATCAGATATCTTATGGCCTTCTCGTTCCACCATTCGGTTGCCCGAAACTTCAAATGTACTGATAGTTACGTCCTTTAAAACTCGAGCCTTTTCTTGTGTACGAATCTATATGTCATTGTCGTATCGTGAGTCCGATTACCATCCGGTCTGCTTTGTATCCTTTATTTGAGTCTGTTGCATGATCAGATATCTTACGGCCTTCCCGTTCCTCCATTCGGGTGCCCGAAACTTCAAATGTACCGATACTTGCGACCTTAAAAACTCGAGTCTTTTCTTGTGTACGAATCTCTTTGTCGTCGCATCGTGTGTTCGATTGCCCTCCGGACAGCTTCGTATCCTTTATCTGAGTCTGTTGCATGATCAGATATCTTATAGCCTTCCCGCTCCTCCATTCGGGTGCTCGAAACTTCAAATGTACCGATAATTATGTCCTTTAAAACTCGAGACTTTTTTTGTGTACGAATCTCTATGTCAATGTCGCATCATGAGTCCGATTACCATCCGGTTCGCTTCGTATCCTTTATTGCATGATCAGATATCTTACGTCCTTTCCGTTCCTCAATTCGGTTGCCCGAAACTTCAAATGTACGGATAGTTACGTCCTTTAAAACTCGAGTATTTTTTTGTGTACGAATCTCTATGTCATTGTACCTTCGTGAGTCCGATTACCGTCTGGTCAGCTTCGTATCCTTTAACTGAATCTGTAGCATGATCAGATATCTTATGGCCTTCTCGTTCCACCATTCGGTTGCCCGAAACTTCAAATGTACTGATAGTTACGTCCTTTAAAACTCGAGCCTTTTCTTGTGTACGAATCTATATGTCATTGTCGTATCGTGAGTCCGATTACCATCCGGTCTGCTTCGTATCCTTTATTTGAGTCTGTTGCATGATCAGATATCTTACGGCCTTCCCGTTCCTCCATTCGGGTGCCCGAAACTTCAAATGTACCGATAGTTACGACCATAAAAATCGAGTCTTTTCTTGTGTAACAATCTCTTTGTCATTGTCGCATCGTGAGTTTGATTACCGTCCGGTCAGCTTTGTATCCTTTATTTGCGTCTGTTGTATGATCAGATGTCTTACAGCCTTCCTTTTACTCCATTTGGGTGCCCGAAACATCAAATGTACCGATAGTTACGACCTTAAAAACTCACGTCTTTTCTTATGTACGAATCTCAATGTCATTATCGCATTGTGGGTTCGATTACCATTCGGTTCGCTTCGTATCCTTTATTTGAGTCTATTGCATGATCAGATATTGTACGGCCTTCCCGTTCCTCCATTCAGGTGCCCGAACCTTCAAATGTACCGATAGTTACGACCTTAAAAACTCGAGCCGTTTCTTGTGCACGAATCTCTATGTCATTGCCGCGTCGTGAGTTCGATTACCGTCCGGTCAGCTTTGTATCCTTTACCTGAGTCTGTTGCATGATTAGATATCTTATGACCTTCCCGCTCCACCATTCGGGTGCCCGAAACGTCAAATGTACTGATAGTTACGTCCTTTAAAACTCGAGTCTTTTCTTGTGTACGAAACTCTATGTCATTTTCGCGTCGGGAGTCCGATTACCATCCGGTACGCTCCGTATCCTTTATTTGAGTCAATTGTCTTACGGCCTTGCCTATCCTCCATTCGGGTGCCCGAAACTTCAAATGTACGGATAGTTACGTCCTCTAAAAGTCGAGTTTTTTTGTGTACGAATCTCTATGTCATTGTACCTTCGTGAGTCCGATTACAATCCGGTCCACTTCGTATCCTTTTTTGAGTCTGTTGCATGATCAGGTATCTTACGGCCTTCCCGTTCCTCCATTCGGGTGCCCGAAACTTCAAATGTACCGATAGTTACGACCTTAAAAACTCGAGTCTTTTCTTGTGTACGAATCTCTTTGTCATTGTCGCATCGTGTGTTCGATTGCCCTCCGGACAGCTTCGTATCCTTTATCTGAGTCTGTTGCATGATCAGATATCTTATAGCCTTCCCGCTCCTCCATTCGGGTACTCGAAACTTCAAATGTACCGATAACTACGTCCTTTAAAACTCGAGACTTTTTTTGTGTACGAATCTCTATGTCCTTGTGGCATCGTCAGTTCGATTACCGTCCGGTTAGCTTCGTATGCTTCATTTGAGTTTGTTTCATGATCAGATATCTTACGGCCTTCCCGTTCCTCTATTCGAGTCCCCGAAACTTCAAATGTACTGATAGTTACGTCCTTTAAAACTCGAGTCTTTTCTTGTGTACGAATCTTTATGTCATTGTACCTTCGTGAGTCCGATTACAATCCGGTCCACTTCGTATCCTTTTTGAGTCTGTTGCATGATCAGGTATCTTACGGCCTTCCCGTTCCTCCATTCGGGTGCCCGAAACTTCAAATGTACCGATAGTTACGACCTTAAAAACTCGAGTCTTTTCTTGTGTACGAATCTCTTTGTCATTGTCGCATCGTGTGTTCGATTGCCCTCCGGTCAGCTTCGTATCCTTTATCTGAGTCTGTTGCATGATCAGATATCTTATAGCCTTCCCGCTCCTCCATTCGGGTGCTCGAAACTTCAAATGTACCGATAATTACCTCCTTTAAAACTCGAGACTTTTTTTTGTACGAATCTCTATGTCCTTGTGGCATCGTCAGTTCGATTACCGTCCGGTTAGCTTCGTATGCTTCACTTGAGTCTGTTTCATGATCAGATATCTTACGGCCTTCCCGTTCCTCCATTCGAGTCCCCGAAACTTCAAATGTACCGATAGTTACGTCCTTTAAAACTCGAGTCTTTTCTTGTGTACGAATCTCTATGTCAATGTCGCATCATGAGTCCGATTACCATCCGGTTCGCTTCGTATCCTTTATTGCATGATCAGATATCTTACGTCCTTTCCGTTCCTCAATTCGGTTGCCCGAAACTTCAAATGTACGGATAGTTACGTCCTTTAAAACTCGAGTATTTTTTTGTGTACGAATCTCTATGTCATTGTACCTTCGTGAGTCCGATTACCGTCTGGTCAGCTTCGTATCCTTTAACTGAATCTGTAGCATGATCAGATATCTTATGGCCTTCTCGTTCCACCATTCGGTTGCCCGAAACTTCAAATGTACTGATAGTTACGTCCTTTAAAACTCGAGCCTTTTCTTGTGTACGAATCTATATGTCATTGTCGTATCGTGAGTCCGATTACCATCCGGTCTGCTTCGTATCCTTTATTTGAGTCTGTTGCATGATCAGATATCTTACGGCCTTCCCGTTCCTCCATTCGGGTGCCCGAAACTTCAAATGTACCGATAGTTACGACCATAAAAATCGAGTCTTTTCTTGTGTAACAATCTCTTTGTCATTGTCGCATCGTGAGTTTGATTACCGTCCGGTCAGCTTTGTATCCTTTATTTGCGTCTGTTGTATGATCAGATGTCTTACAGCCTTCCTTTTACTCCATTTGGGTGCCCGAAACATCAAATGTACCGATAGTTACGACCTTAAAAACTCACGTCTTTTCTTATGTACGAATCTCAATGTCATTATCGCATTGTGGCTTCGATTACCATCCGGTTCGCTTCGTATCCTTTATTTGAGTCTATTGCATGATCAGATATTGTACGGCCTTCCCGTTCCTCCATTCAGGTGCCCGAACCTTCAAATGTACCGATAGTTACGACCTTAAAAACTCGAGCCGTTTCTTGTGCACGAATCTCTATGTCATTGCCGCGTCGTGAGTTCGATTACCGTCTGGTCAGCTTTGTATCCTTTACCTGAGTCTGTTGCATGATTAGATATCTTATGACCTTCCCGCTCCACCATTCGGGTGCCCGAAACGTCAAATGTACTGATAGTTACGTCCTTTAAAACTCGAGTCTTTTCTTGTGTACGAAACTCTATGTCATTTTCGCGTCGGGAGTCCGATTACCATCCGGTACGCTCCGTATCCTTTATCTGAGTCAATTGTCTTACGGCCTTGCCTATCCTCCATTCGGGTGCCCGAAACTTCAAATGTACGGATAGTTACGTCCTCTAAAACTCGGGTTTTTTTGTCTACGAATCTATATGTCATTGTACCTTCGTGAGTCCGATTACCATCCGGTCCACTTCGTATCCTTTTTTGAGTCTGTTGCATGATCAGGTATCTTACGGCCTTCCCGTTCCTCCATTCGGGTGCCCGAAACTTCAAATGTACCGATAGTTACGACCTTAAAAACTCGAGTCTTTTCTTGTGTACGAATCTCTTTGTCATTGTCGCATCGTGTGTTCGATTGCCCTCCGGTCAGCTTCGTATCCTTTATCTGAGTCTGTTGCATGATCAGATATCTTATAGCCTTCCCGCTCCTCCATTCGGGTGCTCGAAACTTCAAATGTACCGATAATTACCTTCTTTAAAACTCGAGTCTTTTTTTTTGTACGAATCTCTATGTCCTTGTGGCATCGTAAGTTCGATTACCGTCCGGTTAGCTTCGTATGCTTCACTTGAGTCTGTTTCATGATCAGATATCTTACGGCCTTCCCGTTCCTCCATTCGGGTCCCCGAAACTTCAAATGTACCGATAGTTACGTCCTTTAAAACTCGAGTCTTTTCTTGTGTACGAATCTTTATGTCAATGTCGCATCATGAGTCCGATTACCATCCGGTCCGCTTCGTATCCTTTATTGCATGATCAGATATCTTACGTCCTTTCCGTTCCTCAATTCGGTTGCCCGAAACTTCAAATGTACGGATAGTTACGTCCTTTAAAACTCGAGTATTTTTTTGTGTACGAATCTCTATGTCATTGTACCATCGTGAGTCCGATTACCGTCTGGTCAGCTTCGTATCCTTTAACTGAATCTGTAGCATGATCAGATATCTTATGGCCTTCTCGTTCCACCATTCGGTTGCCCGAAACTTCAAATGTACTGATAGTTACGTCCTTTAAAACTCGAGCCTTTTCTTGTGTACGAATCTATATGTCATTGTCGTATCGTGAGTCCGATTACCATCCGGTCTGCTTTGTATCCTTTATTTGAGTTTGCTGCATGATCAGATATCTTACGGCCTTCCCGTTCCTCCATTCGGGTGCCCGAAACTTCAAATGTACCGATAGTTACGACCATAAAAATCGAGTCTTTTCTTGTGTAACAATCTCTTTGTCATTGTCCCATCGTGAGTTTGATTACCGTCCGGTCAGCTTTGTATCCTTTATTTGCGTCTGTTGTATGATCAGATATCTTACAGCCTTCCTTTTACTCCATTTGGCTGCCCGAAACATCAAATGTACCGATAGTTACGACCTTAAAAACTCACGTCTTTTCTTATGTACGAATCTCAATGTCATTGTCGCATTGTGGGTTCGATTACCATCCGGTTCGCTTCGTATCCTTTATTTGAGTCTATTGCATGATCAGATATTGTACGGCCTTCCCGTTCCTCCATTCAGGTGCCCGAACCATCAAATGTACCGATAGTTACGACCTTAAAAACTCGAGCCGTTTCTTGTGCACGAATCTCTATGTCATTGCCGCGTCGTGAGTTCGATTACCGTCCGGTCAGCTTTGTATCCTTTACCTGAGTCTGTTGCATGATTAGATATCTTATGACCTTCCCGCTCCACCATTCGGGTGCCCGAAACGTCAAATGTACTGATAGTTACGTCCTTTAAAACTCGAGTCTTTTCTTGTGTACGAAACTCTATGTCATTTTCGCGTCGGGAGTCCGATTACCATCCGGTACGCTCCGTATCCTTTATTTGAGTCAATTGTCTTACGGCCTTGCCTATCCTCCATTCGGGTGCCCGAAACTTCAAATGTACGGATAGTTACGTCCTTTAAAACTCGAGTCTTTTCTTGTGTACGAATCTTTATGTCATTGTACCTTCGTGAGTCCGATTACAATCCGGTCCACTTCGTATCCTTTTTGAGTCTGTTGCATGATCAGGTATCTTACGGCCTTCCCGTTCCTCCATTCGGGTGCCCGAAACTTCAAATGTACCGATAGTTACGACCTTAAAAACTCGAGTCTTTTCTTGTGTACGAATCTCTTTGTCATTGTCGCATCGTGTGTTCGATTGCCCTCCGGTCAGCTTCGTATCCTTTATCTGAGTCTGTTGCATGATCAGATATCTTATAGCCTTCCCGCTCCTCCATTCGGGTGCTCGAAACTTCAAATGTACCGATAATTACCTCCTTTAAAACTCGAGACTTTTTTTGTACGAATCTCTATGTCCTTGTGGCATCGTCAGTTCGATTACCGTCCGGTTAGCTTCGTATGCTTCACTTGAGTCTGTTTCATGATCAGATATCTTACGGCCTTCCCGTTCCTCCATTCGAGTCCCCGAAACTTCAAATGTACCGATAGTTACGTCCTTTAAAACTCGAGTCTTTTCTTGTGTACGAATCTCTATGTCAATGTCGCATCATGAGTCCGATTACCATCCGGTTCGCTTCGTATCCTTTATTGCATGATCAGATATCTTACGTCCTTTCCGTTCCTCAATTCGGTTGCCCGAAACTTCAAATGTACGGATAGTTACGTCCTTTAAAACTCGAGTATTTTTTTGTGTACGAATCTCTATGTCATTGTACCTTCGTGAGTCCGATTACCGTCTGGTCAGCTTCGTATCCTTTAACTGAATCTGTAGCATGATCAGATATCTTATGGCCTTCTCGTTCCACCATTCGGTTGCCCGAAACTTCAAATGTACTGATAGTTACGTCCTTTAAAACTCGAGCCTTTTCTTGTGTACGAATCTATATGTCATTGTCGTATCGTGAGTCCGATTACCATCCGGTCTGCTTCGTATCCTTTATTTGAGTCTGTTGCATGATCAGATATCTTACGGCCTTCCCGTTCCTCCATTCGGATGCCCGAAACTTCAAATGTACCGATAGTTACGACCATAAAAATCGAGTCTTTTCTTGTGTAACAATCTCTTTGTCATTGTCGCATCGTGAGTTTGATTACCGTCCGGTCAGCTTTGTATCCTTTATTTGCGTCTGTTGTATGATCAGATGTCTTACAGCCTTCCTTTTACTCCATTTGGGTGCCCGAAACATCAAATGTACCGATAGTTACGACCTTAAAAACTCACGTATTTTCTTATGTACGAATCTCAATGTCATTATCGCATTGTGGGTTCGATTACCATCCGGTTCGCTTCGTATCCTTTATTTGAGTCTATTGCATGATCAGATATTGTACGGCCTTCCCGTTCCTCCATTCAGGTGCCCGAACCTTCAAATGTACCGATAGTTACGACCTTAAAAACTCGAGCCGTTTCTTGTGCACGAATCTCTATGTCATTGCCGCGTCGTGAGTTCGATTACCGTCCGGTCAGCTTTGTATCCTTTACCTGAGTCTGTTGCATGATTAGATATCTTATGACCTTCCCGCTCCACCATTCGGGTGCCCGAAACGTCAAATGTACTGATAGTTACGTCCTTTAAAACTCGAGTCTTTTCTTGTGTACAAAACTCTATGTCATTTTCGCGTCGGGAGTCCGATTACCATCCGGTACGCTCCGTATCCTTTATTTGAGTCAATTGTCTTACGGCCTTGCCTATCCTCCATTCGGGTGCCCGAAACTTCAAATGTACGGATAGTTACGTCCTCTAAAAGTCGAGTTTTTTTGTGTACGAATCTCTATGTCATTGTACCTTCGTGAGTCCGATTACAATCCGGTCCACTTCGTATCCTTTTTTGAGTCTGTTGCATGATCAGGTATCTTACGGCCTTCCCGTTCCTCCATTCGGGTGCCCGAAACTTCAAATGTACCGATAGTTACGACCTTAAAAACTCGAGTCTTTTCTTGTGTACGAATCTCTTTGTCATTGTCGCATCGTGTGTTCGATTGCCCTCCGGACAGCTTCGTATCCTTTATCTGAGTCTGTTGCATGATCAGATATCTTATAGCCTTCCCGCTCCTCCATTCGGGTGCTCGAAACTTCAAATGTACCGATAATTACGTCCTTTAAAACTCGAGACTTTTTTTGTGTACGAATCTCTATGTCCTTGTGGCATCGTCAGTTCGATTACCGTCCGGTTAGCTTCGTATGCTTCATTTGAGTTTGTTTCATGATCAGATATCTTACGGCCTTCCCGTTCCTCTATTCGAGTCCCCGAAACTTCAAATGTACTGATAGTTACGTCCTTTAAAACTCGAGTCTTTTCTTGTGTACGAATCTTTATGTCATTGTACCTTCGTGAGTCCGATTACAATCCGGTCCACTTCGTATCCTTTTTGAGTCTGTTGCATGATCAGGTATCTTACGGCCTTCCCGTTCCTCCATTCGGGTGCCCGAAACTTCAAATGTACCGATAGTTACGACCTTAAAAACTCGAGTCTTTTCTTGTGTACGAATCTCTTTGTCATTGTCGCATCGTGTGTTCGATTGCCCTCCGGTCAGCTTCGTATCCTTTATCTGAGTCTGTTGCATGATCAGATATCTTATAGCCTTCCCGCTCCTCCATTCGGGTGCTCGAAACTTCAAATGTACCGATAATTACCTCCTTTAAAACTCGAGACTTTTTTTTGTACGAATCTCTATGTCCTTGTGGCATCGTCAGTTCGATTACCATCCGGTTAGCTTCGTATGCTTCACTTGAGTCTGTTTCATGATCAGATATCTTACGGCCTTCCCGTTCCTCCATTCGAGTCCCCGAAACTTCAAATGTACCGATAGTTACGTCCTTTAAAACTCGAGTCTTTTCTTGTGTACGAATCTCTATGTCAATGTCGCATCATGAGTCCGATTACCATCCGGTTCGCTTCGTATCCTTTATTGCATGATCAGATATCTTACGTCCTTTCCGTTCCTCAATTCGGTTGCCCGAAACTTCAAATGTACGGATAGTTACGTCCTTTAAAACTCGAGTATTTTTTTGTGTACGAATCTCTATGTCATTGTACCATCGTGAGTCCGATTACCGTCTGGTCAGCTTCGTATCCTTTAACTGAATCTGTAGCATGATAAGATATCTTATGGCCTTCTCGTTCCACCATTCGGTTGCCCGAAACTTCAAATGTACTGATAGTTACGTCCTTTAAAACTCGAGCCTTTTCTTGTGTACGAATCTATATGTCATTGTCGTATCGTGAGTCCGATTACCATCCGGTCTGCTTCGTATCCTTTATTTGAGTCTGTTGCATGATCAGATATCTTACGGCCTTCCCGTTCCTCCATTCGGGTGCCCGAAACTTCAAATGTACCGATAGTTACGACCATAAAAATCGAGTCTTTTCTTGTGTAACAATCTCTTTGTCATTGTCGCATCGTGAGTTTGATTACCGTCCGGTCTGCTTTGTATCCTTTATTTGCGTCTGTTGTATGATCAGATATCTTACAGCCTTCCTTTTACTCCATTTGGGTGCCCGAAACATCAAATGTACCGATAGTTATGACCTTAAAAACTCACGTGTTTTCTTATGTACGAATCTCAATGTCATTATCGCATTGTGGGTTCGATTACCATCCGGTTCGCTTCGTATCCTTTATTTGAGTCTATTGCATGATCAGATATTGTACGGCCTTCCCGTTCCTCCATTCAGGTGCCCGAACCTTCAAATGTACCGATAGTTACGACCTTAAAAACTCGAGCCGTTTCTTGTGCACGAATCTCTATGTCATTGCCGCGTCGTGAGTTCGATTACCGTCTGGTCAGCTTTGTATCCTTTACCTGAGTCTGTTGCATGATTAGATATCTTATGACCTTCCCGCTCCACCATTCGGGTGCCCGAAACGTCAAATGTACTGATAGTTACGTCCTTTAAAACTCGAGTCTTTTCTTGTGTACGAAACTCTATGTCATTTTCGCGTCGGGAGTCCGATTACCATCCGGTACGCTCCGTATCCTTTATTTGAGTCAATTGTCTTACGGCCTTGCCTATCCTCCATTCGGGTGCCCGAAACTTCAAATGTACGGATAGTTACGTCCTCTAAAACTCGGGTTTTTTTGTCTACGAATCTCTATGTCATTGTACCTTCGTGAGTCCGATTACCATCCGGTCCACTTCGTATCCTTTTTTGAGTCTGTTGCATGATCAGGTATCTTACGGCCTTCCCGTTTCTCCATTCGGGTGCCCGAAACTTCAAATGTACCGATAGTTACGACCTTAAAAAGTCGAGTCTTTTCTTGTGTACGAATTTCTTTGTCATTGTCGCATCGTGTGTTCGATTGCCCTCCGGTCAGCTTCGTATCCTTTATCTAAGTCTGTTGCATGATCAGATATCTTATAGCCTTCCCGCTCCTCCATTCGGGTACTCGAAACTTCAAATGTACCGATAATTACGTCCTTTAAAACTCGAGTCTTTTTTTGTGTTCGAATCTCTATGTCCTTGTGGCATCGTCAGTTCGATTACCGCCCGGTTAGCATCGTATGCTTCATTTGAGTCTGTTTCATGATTAGATATCTTACGGCCTTCCCGTTCCTCCATTCGAGTCCCCGAAACTTCAAATGTACCGATAGTTACGTCCTTTAAAACTCGAGTCTTTTCTTGTGTACGAATCTCTATGTCATTTTCGCATCATGAGTCCGATTACCATCCGGTCCGCTTCGTATCCTTTATTGCATGATCAGATATATTACGTCCTTCCCGTTCCTCTATTCGGGTGCCCGAAACTTCAAATGTACGGATAGTTACGTCCTTTAAAACTCAAGTATTGTTTTTTGTGTACGAATCTCTATGTCATTGTACCATCGTGTGTCCGATTACCGTCCGGTCAGCTTCGTATCCTTTATCTGAATCTGTAGCATGATCAGATATCTTATGGCCTTCTCGTTCCACCATTCGGTTGCCCGAAACTTCAAATGTACCGATAGTTACGTCCTTTAAAACTCGAGCCTTTTCTTGTGTACGAAGCTATATGTCATTGTCGTATCGTGAGTTCGATTACCATCCCATCCGCTTCGTATCCTTTATTTGAGTCTGTTGCATGTTCAGATATCTTACGGCCTTCCCGTTCCTCCATTCGGGTGGCCGAAACTTCAAATGTACCGATTGTTACGACCTTAAAAATCGAGTCTTTTCTTGTGTAAGAATCTCTTTCTCATTGTCACATCGTGAGTTCGATTACCGTCCGGTCAGCTTTGTATCCTTTATTTGCGTCTGTTGTATGACCAGATATCTTACAGCCTTCCTTTTCCTCTATTTGGGTGCCCGAAACTTCAAATGTACCGATAGTTACGACCTTAAAAACTCACGTCTTTTCTTATGTACGAATCTCTATGTCATTGTCGCATTGTGAGTTCGATTACCATCCGGTTCGCTTCGTATCCTTTATTTGAGTCTATTGCATGATCTGATATTGTACGGCCTTCCCGTTCCTCCATTCAGGTGCCCGAACCTTCAAATGTACCGATAGTTACGACCTTAAAAACTCGAGCCGTTTCTTGTGTACGAATCTCGATGTCATTGTCGCATCGTGAGTTCGATTACCGTCTGGTCAGCTTTGTATCCTTTACCTGAGTTTGTTGCATGATAAGATATCTTATGACCTTCCCGCTCCACCATTCGGGTGCCCGAAACGTCAAATGTACTGATAGTTACGACCTTAAAAACTAATGTCTTTTCTTATGTACGAATCTCTATGTCATTATCGCATTGTGAGTTCGATTACCATCCGGTTCGCTTCGTATCCTTTATTTGAGTCTATTTCATTATTAGATATCGTACGGCCTTCCCGTTCCTCCATTCAGGTGTCCGACCTTCAAATGTACCGATAGTTACGACCTTAAAAACTCGAGCCGTTTCTTGTGTACGAATGTCTATGTCCTTGTGGCATCGTGAGTTCGATCACCGTCCGGTCCGCTTCGTATCCTTTATTTGAGTCTGTTGCATGATCAGATATCTTACGGCCTTCCCGTTCCTCCATTCGGGTGCCCGAAACTTCAAATGTACCGATAGTTACGACCTTAAAAATCGAGTCTTTTCTTGTGTAAGAATCTCTTTGTAATTGTCGCATCGTAAGTTCGATTACCATCCGGTTCGCTTCGTATCCTTTATTTGAGTCTATTGCATGATCAGATATCGTACAGCCTTCCCGTTCCTCCATTCAGGTGCCTGAACCTTCAAATGTACCGATAGTTACGACCTTAAAAACTCGAGCCTTTTCTTGTGTACGAATCTATAAGTCATTGTCGTATCGTGAGTCCGATTAGCATCCGGTCCACTTTGTATCCTTTATTTGAGTCTGTTGCATGATCAGATATCTTACGGCCTTCCCGTTCCTCCATTCGGGTGCCAGAAACATCAAATGTACGGATAGTTACGTCCTTTCAAAGTCGAGTCTTTTTTTGTGTACGAATCTCTATGTCCTTGTCGCATTGTGACTTCGATTACCATCCGGTTCACTTCGTATCCTTTATTTTAGTCTATTGCAAGATCAAATATTGTACGGCCTTCCCGTTCCTCCATTCAGGTGCCCGAACCTTCTAATGTACCGATAGTTACGACCATAAAAACTCGAGCCGTTTCTTGTGTACGAATCCCGATGTCATTGTCGCATCGTGAGTTCGATTACCGTCCGGTCAGCTTTGTATCCTTTACCTGAGTCTGTTGCATGATAAGATATCTTATGACCTTCCTGCTCCTCCATTCGGGTGCCCGAAACGTCAAATGTACTTATAGTTACGGCCTTAAAAACTAATGTCTTTTCTTATGTACAAATCTCTATGTCATTATCGCATTGTGAGTTCGATTACCATCCGGTTCGCTTCGTATCCTTTATTTGAGTCTATTGCATGATTAGATATCGTACGGCCTTCCCGTTCCTCCATTCAGGTGTCCGACCTTCAAATGTACCGATAGTTACGACCTTAAAAACTCGAGCCGTTTCTTGTGTACGAATGTCTATGTCCTTATGGCATCGTGAGTTCGATCACCGTCCGGTTAGCTTCGTATGCTTTATTTGAGTCTGTTTCATGATCAGATATCTTACGGCCTTCCCGTTCCTCCATTCGGGTGCCCGAAACATCAAATGTACCGATAGTTACGACCTTAAAAACTCGAGTCTTTTCTTGTGTACGAATCTCTTTGTCATTGTTGCATTGTGAGTTCGATTACCATCCGGTTCGCTTCGTATCCTTTATTTGAGTCTATTGCATGATCAGATATCGTACAGCCTTCCCGTTCCTCCATTCAGGTGCCTGAACCTTCAAATGTACCGATAGTTACGACCTTAAAAACTCGAGCCTTTTCTTGTGTACGAATCTATAAGTCATTGTCGTATCGTGAGTCCGATTAGCATCCGGTCCACTTTGTATCCTTTATTTGAGTCTGTTTCATGATCAGATATCTTACGGCCTTCCCGTTCCTCCATTCGGGTGCCAGAAACATCAAATGTACGGATAGTTACGTCCTTTCAAAGTCGAGTCTTTTTTTGTGTACGAATCTCTATGTCCTTGTCGCATTGTGACTTCGATTACCATCCGGTTCACTTCGTATCCTTTATTTTAGTCTATTGCAAGATCAAATATTGTACGGCCTTCCCGTTCCTCCATTCAGGTGCCCGAACCTTCTAATGTACCGATAGTTACGACCATAAAAACTCGAGCCGTTTCTTGTGTACGAATCCCGATGTCATTGTCGCATCGTGAGTTCGATTACCGTCCGGTCAGCTTTGTATCCTTTACCTGAGTCTGTTGAATGATAAGATATCTTATGACCTTCCTGCTCCTCCATTCGGGTGCCCGAAACGTCAAATGTACTTATAGTTACGGCCTTAAAAACTAATGTCTTTTCTTATGTACGAATCTCTATGTCATTATCGCATTGTGAGTTCGATTACCATCCGGTTCGCCTCGTATCCTTTATTTGAGTCTATTGCATGATTAGATATCGTACGGCCTTCCCGTTCCTCCATTCAGGTGTCCGACCTTCAAATGTACCGATAGTTACGACCTTAAAAACTCGAGCCGTTTCTTGTGTACGAATGTCTATGTCCTTGTGGCATCGTGAGTTCGATCACCGTCCGGTTAGCTTCGTATGCTTTATTTGAGTCTGTTTCATGATCAGATATCTTACGGCCTTCCCGTTCCTCCATTCGGGTGCCCGAAACATCAAATGTATCGATAGTTACGACCTTAAAAACTCGAGTCTTTTCTTGTGTACGAATCTCTTTGTCATTGTTGCATTGTGAGTTCGATTACCATCCGGTTCGCTTCGTATCCTTTATTTGAGTCTATTGCATGATCAGATATCGTACAGCCTTCCCGTTCCTCCATTCAGGTGCCTGAACCTTCAAATGTACCGATAGTTACGACCTTAAAAACTCGAGTCGTTTCTTGTGTACGAATCTCTATGTCCTTGTGGCATCGTGAGTTCGATTACCATCCGGTCCGCTTCGTATCCTTTATTTGAGTCTGTTGCATGATCAGATATCTTACGGCCTTCCCGTTCCTCCATTCGAGTGCCCGAAACTTCAAATGTACCGATAGTTACGACCTTAAAAATCGAGTCTTTTCTTGTGTAAGAATCTCTTTGTAATTGTCGCATCGTAAGTTCGATTACCGTCCCGTCAGCTTTGTATCCTTTATTTGCGTCTGTTGTATGATAAGATATCTTACAGCCTTCCTTTTCCTCCATTTAGGTGCCCGAAACTTCAAATGTACGGATAGTTACGACCTTAAAAACTCAAGTCTTTTCTTATGTACGAATCTCTATGTCATTGTCGCATTGTGAGTCCGATTAGCATCCGGTCCGCTTCGTATCCCTTATTTGAGTTTGTTGCATGATCAGATATCTTACGGCCTTCCCGTTCCGCCATTCGGGTGCCCGAAACATCAAATGTACCGATAGTTACGACCTTAAAAACTCGAGTCTTTTCTTGTGTACGAATCTCTATGTTATTGTCACATCGTGAGTTTGATTACCGTTCGGTCCACTTCGTATCCTTTATCTGACTCTGTTGCATGATCAGATATCGTACGGGCTTCCTGTTCATCCATTCAGGTGCCCGAAACTTTAAATGTATCGATAGTTACGACCTTAAAAACTCGAGCCTTTTCTTGTGTTCGAATCTCTAAGTCATTGTCGCATCATGAGTTCGATTACCGTCCGGTTAGCTTCGTATCCTTTACCTGAGACTGTTGCATGATCAGATATCTTATGGCCTTCCCACTTCTCCATTCGGGTGCCCGAAACTTCAGATGTACCGATAGTTACGTCCTTTAAAACTCGAGTCTTTTCTTGTGTACGAAACTCTATGTCATTTTCGCGTCGGGAGTCCGATTACCATCCGGTACGCTCCGTATCCTTTATTTGAGTCAATTGTCTTACGGCCTTGCCTATCCTCCATTCGGGTGCCCGAAACTTCAAATGTACGGATAGTTACGTCCTCTAAAACTCGGGTTTTTTTGTCTACGAATCTCTATGTCATTGTACCTTCGTGAGTCCGATTACCATCCGGTCCACTTCGTATCCTTTTTTGAGTCTGTTGCATGATCAGGTATCTTACGGCCTTCCCGTTTCTCCATTCGGGTGCCCGAAACTTCAAATGTACCGATAGTTACGACCTTAAAAAGTCGAGTCTTTTCTTGTGTACGAATTTCTTTGTCATTGTCGCATCGTGTGTTCGATTGCCCTCCGGTCAGCTTCGTATCCTTTATCTAAGTCTGTTGCATGATCAGATATCTTATAGCCTTCCCGCTCCTCCATTCGGGTACTCGAAACTTCAAATGTACCGATAATTACGTCCTTTAAAACTCGAGTCTTTTTTTGTGTTCGAATCTCTATGTCCTTGTGGCATCGTCAGTTCGATTACCGCCCGGTTAGCATCGTATGCTTCATTTGAGTCTGTTTCATGATTAGATATCTTACGGCCTTCCCGTTCCTCCATTCGAGTCCCCGAAACTTCAAATGTACCGATAGTTACGTCCTTTAAAACTCGAGTCTTTTCTTGTGTACGAATCTCTATGTCATTTTCGCATCATGAGTCCGATTACCATCCGGTCCGCTTCGTATCCTTTATTGCATGATCAGATATATTACGTCCTTCCCGTTCCTCTATTCGGGTGCCCGAAACTTCAAATGTACGGATAGTTACGTCCTTTAAAACTCAAGTATTGTTTTTTGTGTACGAATCTCTATGTCATTGTACCATCGTGTGTCCGATTACCGTCCGGTCAGCTTCGTATCCTTTATCTGAATCTGTAGCATGATCAGATATCTTATGGCCTTCTCGTTCCACCATTCGGTTGCCCGAAACTTCAAATGTACCGATAGTTACGTCCTTTAAAACTCGAGCCTTTTCTTGTGTACGAAGCTATATGTCATTGTCGTATCGTGAGTTCGATTACCATCCCATCCGCTTCGTATCCTTTATTTGAGTCTGTTGCATGTTCAGATATCTTACGGCCTTCCCGTTCCTCCATTCGGGTGGCCGAAACTTCAAATGTACCGATTGTTACGACCTTAAAAATCGAGTCTTTTCTTGTGTAAGAATCTCTTTCTCATTGTCACATCGTGAGTTCGATTACCGTCCGGTCAGCTTTGTATCCTTTATTTGCGTCTGTTGTATGACCAGATATCTTACAGCCTTCCTTTTCCTCTATTTGGGTGCCCGAAACTTCAAATGTACCGATAGTTACGACCTTAAAAACTCACGTCTTTTCTTATGTACGAATCTCTATGTCATTGTCGCATTGTGAGTTCGATTACCATCCGGTTCGCTTCGTATCCTTTATTTGAGTCTATTGCATGATCTGATATTGTACGGCCTTCCCGTTCCTCCATTCAGGTGCCCGAACCTTCAAATGTACCGATAGTTACGACCTTAAAAACTCGAGCCGTTTCTTGTGTACGAATCTCGATGTCATTGTCGCATCGTGAGTTCGATTACCGTCTGGTCAGCTTTGTATCCTTTACCTGAGTCTGTTGCATGATAAGATATCTTATGACCTTCCCGCTCCACCATTCGGGTGCCCGAAACGTCAAATGTACTGATAGTTACGACCTTAAAAACTAATGTCTTTTCTTATGTACGAATCTCTATGTCATTATCGCATTGTGAGTTCGATTACCATCCGGTTCGCTTCGTATCCTTTATTTGAGTCTATTTCATTATTAGATATCGTACGGCCTTCCCGTTCCTCCATTCAGGTGTCCGACCTTCAAATGTACCGATAGTTACGACCTTAAAAACTCGAGCCGTTTCTTGTGTACGAATGTCTATGTCCTTGTGGCATCGTGAGTTCGATCACCGTCCGGTCCGCTTCGTATCCTTTATTTGAGTCTGTTGCATGATCAGATATCTTACGGCCTTCCCGTTCCTCCATTCGGGTGCCCGAAACTTCAAATGTACCGATAGTTACGACCTTAAAAATCGAGTCTTTTCTTGTGTAAGAATCTCTTTGTAATTGTCGCATCGTAAGTTCGATTACCATCCGGTTCGCTTCGTATCCTTTATTTGAGTCTATTGCATGATCAGATATCGTACAGCCTTCCCGTTCCTCCATTCAGGTGCCTGAACCTTCAAATGTACCGATAGTTACGACCTTAAAAACTCGAGCCTTTTCTTGTGTACGAATCTATAAGTCATTGTCGTATCGTGAGTCCGATTAGCATCCGGTCCACTTTGTATCCTTTATTTGAGTCTGTTGCATGATCAGATATCTTACGGCCTTCCCGTTCCTCCATTCGGGTGCCAGAAACATCAAATGTACGGATAGTTACGTCCTTTCAAAGTCGAGTCTTTTTTTGTGTACGAATCTCTATGTCCTTGTCGCATTGTGACTTCGATTACCATCCGGTTCACTTCGTATCCTTTATTTTAGTCTATTGCAAGATCAAATATTGTACGGCCTTCCCGTTCCTCCATTCAGGTGCCCGAACCTTCTAATGTACCGATAGTTACGACCATAAAAACTCGAGCCGTTTCTTGTGTACGAATCCCGATGTCATTGTCGCATCGTGAGTTCGATTACCGTCCGGTCAGCTTTGTATCCTTTACCTGAGTCTGTTGCATGATAAGATATCTTATGACCTTCCTGCTCCTCCATTCGGGTGCCCGAAACGTCAAATGTACTTATAGTTACGGCCTTAAAAACTAATGTCTTTTCTTATGTACAAATCTCTATGTCATTATCGCATTGTGAGTTCGATTACCATCCGGTTCGCTTCGTATCCTTTATTTGAGTCTATTGCATGATTAGATATCGTACGGCCTTCCCGTTCCTCCATTCAGGTGTCCGACCTTCAAATGTACCGATAGTTACGACCTTAAAAACTCGAGCCGTTTCTTGTGTACGAATGTCTATGTCCTTATGGCATCGTGAGTTCGATCACCGTCCGGTTAGCTTCGTATGCTTTATTTGAGTCTGTTTCATGATCAGATATCTTACGGCCTTCCCGTTCCTCCATTCGGGTGCCCGAAACATCAAATGTACCGATAGTTACGACCTTAAAAACTCGAGTCTTTTCTTGTGTACGAATCTCTTTGTCATTGTTGCATTGTGAGTTCGATTACCATCCGGTTCGCTTCGTATCCTTTATTTGAGTCTATTGCATGATCAGATATCGTACAGCCTTCCCGTTCCTCCATTCAGGTGCCTGAACCTTCAAATGTACCGATAGTTACGACCTTAAAAACTCGAGCCTTTTCTTGTGTACGAATCTATAAGTCATTGTCGTATCGTGAGTCCGATTAGCATCCGGTCCACTTTGTATCCTTTATTTGAGTCTGTTTCATGATCAGATATCTTACGGCCTTCCCGTTCCTCCATTCGGGTGCCAGAAACATCAAATGTACGGATAGTTACGTCCTTTCAAAGTCGAGTCTTTTTTTGTGTACGAATCTCTATGTCCTTGTCGCATTGTGACTTCGATTACCATCCGGTTCACTTCGTATCCTTTATTTTAGTCTATTGCAAGATCAAATATTGTACGGCCTTCCCGTTCCTCCATTCAGGTGCCCGAACCTTCTAATGTACCGATAGTTACGACCATAAAAACTCGAGCCGTTTCTTGTGTACGAATCCCGATGTCATTGTCGCATCGTGAGTTCGATTACCGTCCGGTCAGCTTTGTATCCTTTACCTGAGTCTGTTGAATGATAAGATATCTTATGACCTTCCTGCTCCTCCATTCGGGTGCCCGAAACGTCAAATGTACTTATAGTTACGGCCTTAAAAACTAATGTCTTTTCTTATGTACGAATCTCTATGTCATTATCGCATTGTGAGTTCGATTACCATCCGGTTCGCCTCGTATCCTTTATTTGAGTCTATTGCATGATTAGATATCGTACGGCCTTCCCGTTCCTCCATTCAGGTGTCCGACCTTCAAATGTACCGATAGTTACGACCTTAAAAACTCGAGCCGTTTCTTGTGTACGAATGTCTATGTCCTTGTGGCATCGTGAGTTCGATCACCGTCCGGTTAGCTTCGTATGCTTTATTTGAGTCTGTTTCATGATCAGATATCTTACGGCCTTCCCGTTCCTCCATTCGGGTGCCCGAAACATCAAATGTATCGATAGTTACGACCTTAAAAACTCGAGTCTTTTCTTGTGTACGAATCTCTTTGTCATTGTTGCATTGTGAGTTCGATTACCATCCGGTTCGCTTCGTATCCTTTATTTGAGTCTATTGCATGATCAGATATCGTACAGCCTTCCCGTTCCTCCATTCAGGTGCCTGAACCTTCAAATGTACCGATAGTTACGACCTTAAAAACTCGAGTCGTTTCTTGTGTACGAATCTCTATGTCCTTGTGGCATCGTGAGTTCGATTACCATCCGGTCCGCTTCGTATCCTTTATTTGAGTCTGTTGCATGATCAGATATCTTACGGCCTTCCCGTTCCTCCATTCGAGTGCCCGAAACTTCAAATGTACCGATAGTTACGACCTTAAAAATCGAGTCTTTTCTTGTGTAAGAATCTCTTTGTAATTGTCGCATCGTAAGTTCGATTACCGTCCCGTCAGCTTTGTATCCTTTATTTGCGTCTGTTGTATGATAAGATATCTTACAGCCTTCCTTTTCCTCCATTTAGGTGCCCGAAACTTCAAATGTACGGATAGTTACGACCTTAAAAACTCAAGTCTTTTCTTATGTACGAATCTCTATGTCATTGTCGCATTGTGAGTCCGATTAGCATCCGGTCCGCTTCGTATCCCTTATTTGAGTTTGTTGCATGATCAGATATCTTACGGCCTTCCCGTTCCGCCATTCGGGTGCCCGAAACATCAAATGTACCGATAGTTACGACCTTAAAAACTCGAGTCTTTTCTTGTGTACGAATCTCTATGTTATTGTCACATCGTGAGTTTGATTACCGTTCGGTCCACTTCGTATCCTTTATCTGACTCTGTTGCATGATCAGATATCATACGGGCTTCCTGTTCATCCATTCAGGTGCCCGAAACTTTAAATGTATCGATAGTTACGACCTTAAAAACTCGAGCCTTTTCTTGTGTTCGAATCTCTAAGTCATTGTCGCATCATGAGTTCGATTACCGTCCGGTTAGCTTCGTATCCTTTACCTGAGACTGTTGCATGATCAGATATCTTATGGCCTTCCCACTTCTCCATTCGGGTGCCCGAAACTTCAGATGTACCGATAGTTACGTCCTTTAAAACTCGAGTCTTTTCTTGTGTACGAAACTCTATGTCATTGTCGCATCGTGAGTCCGATTACCATCCAGTCCGCTTCGTAACCTTTATTTGAGTCTATTGCATGATCAGATATCTTACGGCCATCCCGTTCGTCCATTCGGGTGCCCGAAACTTCAAATGTACCGATAGTTACGACCTTAAAAACTCGAGTCTTTTCTTGTGTCCAAATCTCTATGTCATTGTCACATCGTGAGTTCGATTACCGTCTGGGCAGCTTCGTATCCTTTATCTGAGTCTGTTGCATGATCAGATATCTTAAGGCCTTCCCGCTCCTCCATTCGGGTGCTCGAAACTTCAAATGTACCGATACTTACGTCCTTTAAAACTCGAGTCTTTTTTTGTGTACGAATCTCTATATCCTTGTGGCATCGTGAGTTCGATTTCCATCCGGTTAGCTTCGTGTGCTTTATTTGAGTCTGTTTCATGATCAGATATCTTACGGTCTTCCCGTTCCTCCATTCGAGTGCTCGAAACTTCAAATGTACCGATAGTTACGACCTTTAAAACTCGAGTTTTTTTGTGTACGAATCTCTATGTCATTGTACCATCGTGAGTCCGATTACCAACCGGTCTGCTTCGTATCCTTTTTTGAGTCTGTTGCATGTTCAGGTATCTTACGGCCTTCCCGTTCCTCCATTCGGGTGCCCGAAACTTCAAATGTACCGATAGTTACGACCTTAAAAACTCGTGTCTTTTCCTGTGTACGAATCTCTTTGTCGTTGTCGCATCGTGTGTTCGATTACCGTTCGGTCAGCTTTGTATCCTTTATCTGAGTCTGTTGCATGATTAAATATCTTACAGCCTTCCCGTTCCTCCATTTGGGTGCCCGAAACTTCAAATGTACCGATAGTTACGACCTTAAAAAGTCGAGTCTTTTCTGGTGTACGAATCTCTGTGTCATTGTCGCATCGTGAATTCGGTCCACTTCGTATCCTTTATTTGAGTCTATTGCATTATCAGATATCTTACGGCCTTCCCGTTCCTCCATTCGGGTGCCCGAAACTTCAAATGTACTGATAGTTACGACCTTAAAAACTCGAATCTTTTCTTGTGTACAAATCTCTATGTCATTGTGGCATCATGAATTTGATTACCGTCCGGTTAACTTCGTATGCTTTATTTGAGTCCGTTTCATGATCAGATATCTTACGGCCTTCCCGTTCCTCCATTCGAGTGCCCAAAACTTCAAATGTACCGATAGTTACGTTCTTTAAAACTCGAGTCTTTTCTTGTGTACGAATCTCTATGTCATGGACGCATCGTGAGTCCGATTACCGTCCGGTCTGCTTCGTATCCTTTATTTGAGTCTGTTGCATGATCAAATATCTTACGGCCTTCCCTTTCCTCCATTCGGGTGCCCAAAATTTCAAATTTACGGATAGTTACGTCCTTTAAAACTCGATTCTTTTTATGTGTACGAATCTCTATGTCATTGTACCATCGTGAGTCCGATTACCATCCAGTCAGCTTCGTATCCTTTATCTGAGTCTGTAGCATGATCAGAAATCTTATGGCCTTCTCGTTCCACCATTCGGTTGCCCGAAACATCCAATGTAACGATAGTAACATCCTTTAGAACTCGAGCCTTTTCTTGTGTACGAATCTATAAGTCATTGTCGTATCGTGAGTTCGATTAGCATCCGGTCCGCTTTGTATCCTTTATTTGAGTCTGTTGCATGATCAGATATCTTACGGCCTTCCCGTTCCTCCATTCGGGTGCCAGAAACATCAAATGTACGGATAGTTACGTCCTTTCAAAGTCGAGTCTTTTTTTGTGTACGAATCTCTATATCATTGTACCAGCGTGAGTCTGATTACCATCCGGTCAGCTTCGTATCCTTTATCTGAGTCTGTAGCATGATCAGATATCTTATGGCCTTCACGTTCCGCCATTCGGTTGCCCGAAACTTCAAATATACCGATAGTTACGTCCTTTAAAACTCGAGCCTTTTCTTGTGTACGAATCTATATGTCATTGTCGTATCGTGAGTCCGATTACCAACCGGTCCGCTTCGTATCCTTTATTTGAGTCTGTTGCATGATCAGATATCTTACGGCCTTCCCGTTCCGCCATTCGGGTGCTCGAAACTTCAAATGTACCGATAGTTACGACCTTAAAAACTCGAGTCTTTTCTTGTGTACGAATCTCTATGTTATTGTCGCATCGTGAGTTCGATTACCGTTCGGTCTGCTTCGTATCCTTTATCTGAGTCTGTTACATGATCAGATATCGTACGGGCTTCCCGTTCATCCATTAAGGTGCCCGAAACTTCAAATGTATCGATAGTTACAACCTTAAAAACTCAAGCCTTTTCTTGTGTACGAATCTCTAAGTCATTGTCGCATCATGAGTTCGATAACCATCCGGTCAGCTTCGTATCCTTTACCTGAAACTATTGCGTGATCAGATATCTTATGGCCTTCCCACTTCTCCATTCGGGTGCCCGAAACTTCAGATGTACCGATAGTTACGTCCTTTAAAACTCGAGTATTTTCTTGTGTACGAAACTCTATGTCATTGTCGCATCGTGAGTCCGATTACCATTCAGTCCGCTTCGTAACCTTTATTTGAGTCTATTGCTTAATCAGATATCTTACGGCTTTCCCGTTCGTCCATTCGGGTGCCCGAAACTTCAAATGTACCGATAGTTACGACCTTAAAAACTCGAGTCTTTTCTTGTGTCCAAATCTCTATGTCATTGTCCCATCGTGAGTTCAATTACCGCCTGGACAGCTTCGTATCCTTTATCGGAGTCTGTTGCATGATCAGATATCTTATGGCCTTCCCGCTCCTCCATTCGGGTGCTCGACACTTCAAATGTACCGTTACTTACGTCCTTTAAAAATCCAATTTTTTTGTGTACGAATCTCTATATCCTTGTGGCATCGTGAGTTCGATTACCGTCCGGTTAGCTTCGTGTGCTTTATTTGAGTCTGTTTCATGATCAGATATATTACGGCCTTCCCGTTTCTCCATTCGAGTGCTCGAAACTTCAAATGTACCGATAGTTACGTCCTTTAAAACTCGAGTTTTATTTTGTGTACGAATCTCTATGTCATTGTACCATCGTGAGTCCGATTACCATCCGGTCCGCTTCGTATCCTTTTTTGAGTCTGTTGCATGATCAGGTATCTTACGGCCTTACCGTTACTCCATTCAAGTGCCCGAAACTTCAAATGTACCGATAGTTACGACCTTAAAAACTCGAGTCTTTTCTTGTGTACGAATCTCTTTGTCATTGTCGCATCATGTGTTCGATTACCGTCCGGTCAGCTTTGTAACCTTTATCAGAATCTGTTGCAAGATCAAATATCTTACAGCCTTCCCGTTCCTCCATTTGGGTGCCCGAAACTTCAAATGTACCTATAGTTACAACCTTAAAAAGTCGAGTCTTTTCTTGTGTACGAATCTCTATATCATTGTCGCATCGTGAATTCGGTTTACTTCGTATCCTTTATTTGAGTCTATTGCATTATCAAATATCTTACGGCCTTCCCGTTCCTCCATTCGGGTGCCCGAAACTTCAAATGTACTGATAGTTACGACCTTAAAAACTCGAGTGTTTTCTTGTGTACAAATCTCTTTGTCATTGTCCAATCGTGAGTTCAATTACCGTCCGGTCAGCTTAGTATTCTTTATCTGAGTCTGTTGCATGATCAGATATCTTATGGCCTTCCCGCTCGTCTATTCGGGTGATTGAAACTTCAAATGTACCGATAATTATGTCCTTTAAAACTGGAGTCTTTTTTGTGTACGAATCTCTATGTCCTTGTGGCATCGTGGGTTTGATTACCGTCCGGGTAGCTTCGTATGCTTTATTTGAGTCTCTTTCATGATCAGATATCTTACGGCCTTCCCGTTCCTCCATTCGAGTGCCCGAAACATCAAACGTAACGATTGTTACGTCCTTTAAAACTCGAGTCTTTTCTTGTGTACGAATCTCTATGTCATTGTCGCATCGTTAGTCCGATTACCGTCCGGTCCGCTTCGTATCCTTTATTTGAGTCTGTTGCATGATCAAATATCTTACGGCCTTCCCTTTCCTCCATTCGGTTACCCGAAACTTCAAATGTACCGATAGTTACGACCTTAAAAACTCGAGTCTTTTCTTGTGTACTAATCCCTTTGTCATTGTCGCATCGTGAGTTCGATTACCGTCCAGTCAACTTTGTATCCTTTATCTGAGTCTGTTGCATGATCAAATATCTTACAGCCTTCCCGTTCCTCCATTTGGGTGCCCGAAACTTAAAATGTACTGATAGTTACGACTTTAAAAAGTCGAGTCTTTTCTTGTGTACGAATCTCTATGTCATTGTCGCATCGTGAATTCGGTCCACTTCGTATCCTTTATTTGAGTCTATTGCATTATCAGATATCTTACGGCCTTCCCGTTCCTCCATTCGGGTGCCCGAAACTTCAAATGTACTGATAGTTACGACCTTAAAAACTCGAGTCTTTTCTTGTGTACAAATCTCTATGTCATTGTCCAATCGTGAGTTCAATTATCGTCCGGTCAGCTTCGTATTCTTTATCTGAGTCTGTTGCATGATCAGATATCTTATGGCCTTCCCGCTCCTCTATTCGGGTGCTTGGAACTTCAAATGTACCGATAATTACATCCTTTAAAACTGGAGTCATTGTTGTGTACGAATCTCTATGTCCTTGTGGCATCGTGAGTTCGATTACCGTCCGGTTAGCTTCGTATGCTTTATTTGAGTCTGTTTCTTGATCAGATATCTTACAGCCTTCCCGTTCCTCCATTCGAGTGCCCGAAACTTAAAATGTACCGATAGTTACATCCTTTAAAACTTGAGTCTTTTCTTGTGTACGAATCTTTATGTCATTGTCGCATCGTGAGTCTGATTACTGTCCGGTCTGCTTCGTATCCTTTATTTGAGTCTGTTTCATGATCAAATATCTTACGGCCTTCCCTTTCCTCCATTCGGGTGCCCGAAATTTCACATTTACGGATAGTTACGTCCTTTAAAACTCGAGTCTTTTTTTTGTGTACAAATCTCTATGTCATTGTACCATCGTGAGTCCGATTACCATCCGGTCAGCTTCGTATCCTTTTTTGAATCTGTTGCATGATCAGGTATCTTACGGCCTTCCCGTTCCTCCATTCGGGTGCCCGAAACTTCAAAGGTACAGATAGTTACGACCTTAAAAACACGAGCCTTTTCTTGTGTACGAATATCTATGTCATTGTCGCATCATGATTACCGTCCGGTCAGCTTCCTATCCTTTACCTGAGTATATTGAATGATCAGATATCTTTTGGCCTTCCAGCCCCTCCATTCGGGTGCCCGAAGCTTCAAATGTACCGATAGTTACGTCCTTTAAAACTCGAGTCTTTTCTTGTGTACAAGTCTCTATGTCATTGTCCCATCTTGAGTTTTATTACCGTCCGGTCAGCTTCGTATCCTTTATCTGAGTCTGTTGCATGATCAGATATCTTATGGCCTTCCCGCTCCTCCTTTCGGGTGCTCGAAACTTCAAATGTACCGATAATTAAGTCCTTTAAAACTCGAGTCTTCTCTTGTGTACGAAGCTCTATGTCCTTGTGGCATCGTGAGTTCGATTACCGTCTGGTCAGCTTCATATCCTTTACCTGAGTCTGTTGCATGATCAGATATCTTTTGGCCTTCCCGCTCCTCCATTCGAGTGCCCGAAACTTCAAATGAAAGGATAGTTACGTCATTTAAAACTCGAATCTTTTTTTGTGTACGAATCTCTATGTCATTGTACCATCGTGAGTCCGATTACCGTCCGGTCAGCTTTGTATCCTTTATCTGAGTCTGTAGAATGATCAGATGTCTTATGGCCTTCCTGTTCCACCATTCGGTTGCCCGAAATTTCAAATGTACCGATAGTTACGACCTTAAAAATTCGAGCCTTTTCTTGTGTACAAATCTCTATGTCATTGTCGCATCGTGAGTTCGATTACTGTCCCGTCAGCTTCGTATCCTTTATCTGAGTCAGTAGCATGATCAGATATCATATGGCCTTCCCGTTCCAGCATTCGGTTGCCCGAAACTTCAAATGTACCGATAGTTACGTCCTTTAAAACTCGAGCCTCTTCTTGTGTACGAATCTATATGTCATTGTCGTATCGTGAGTCCTCTTACCATCTGGTCCGCTTAGTATACTTTATTTGAGTCTGTTGCATGATTAGATATTTTACGGCCTTCCCGTTCCTCCATTCGGGTGATCGAAACTTCAAATGTAACGATAGTTACGTCCTTTAAAACTCGAGTTTTTTCTTGTGTACGAATCTCTATGTCATTGTCGCATCGTGTATCCGATTACCATCCGGTCCGCTTCATATCCTATATTTGAGTCTGTTGCATGATCAGATATCTTACGGCCTTCCCGTTCCTCCATTTGGGTGCCCGAACTTCAAATGAGAGAATAGTTACGTCCTAAAAAACTCGAGTCTTTTTTTGTGTACGAATCTCTATGTCATTGTACCATCGTGAGTCCGATTACCGTCCGGTCAGCTTCGTATCCTTTATCTGAGTCTGTAGCATGATCAGATATCTTATGGCCTTCCCGTTCCACCATTCGGTTGCCCGAAATTTCAAATGTACCGATAGTTACGACCTTAAAAATTCGAGCCTTTTCTTGTGTACGAATCTCTATGTCATTGTCGCATCGTGAGTTCGATTACTGTCCGGTCAGCTTCGTCTCCTTTATCTGAGTCTGTTGCATGATCAGATATCTTATGGCCTTCCCGTTCCACCATTCGGTTGCCCGAAACTTCAAATGTACCGATAGTTACGTCCTTTAAAACTCGAGCCTCTTCTTGTCTACGAATCTATATGTCATTGTCGTATCGTGAGTTCGGTTTACTTCGTATCCTTTATTTGAGTCTATTGCATTATCAGATATCTTACGGCCTTCCCGTTCCTCCATTCGGGTGCCCGAAACATCAAATGTACTGATAGTTACGACCTTAAAAACTCGAGTGTTTTCTTGTGTACAAATCTCTATGTCATTGTCCAATCGTGAGTTCAATTACCGTCCGGTCAGCTTAGTATTCTTTATCTGAGTCTGTTGCATGATCAGATATCTTATGGCCTTCCCGCTCGTCTATTCGGGTGCTTGAAACTTCAAATGTACCGATAATTATGTCCTTTAAAACTGGAGTCTTTTTTGTGTACGAATCTCTATGTCCTTGTGGCATCGTGGGTTTGATTACCGTCCGGGTATCTTCGTATGCTTTATTTGAGTCTGTTTCATGATCAGATATCTTACGGCGTTCCCGTTCCTCCATTCGAGTGCCCGAAACATCAAATGTAACGATTGTTACGTCCTTTAAAACTCGAGTCTTTTCTTGTGTACGAATCTCTATGTCATTGTCGCATCGTTAGTCCGATTACCGTCCGGTCCACTTCGTATCTTTTATTTGAGTCTGTTGCATGATCAAATATCTTACGGCCTTCCCTTTCCTGCATTCGGTTACCCGAAACTTCAAATGTACCGATAGTTACGACCTTAAAAACTCGAGTCTTTTCTTGTGTACGAATCCCTTTGTCATTGTCGCATCGTGAGTTCGATTACCGTCCAGTCAACTTTTTATCCTTTATCTGAGTCTGTTGCATGATCAAATATCTTACAGCCTTCCCGTTCCTCCATTTGGGTGCCCGAAACTTAAAATGTACCGATAGTTACGACTTTAAAAAGTCGAGTCTTTTCTTGTGTACGAATCTCTATGTCATTGTCGCATCGTGAATTCGGTCCACTTCGTATCCTTTATTTGAGTCTATTGCATTATCAGATATCTTACGGCCTTCCCGTTCCTCCATTCGGGTGCCCGAAACTTCAAATGTACTGATAGTTACGACCTTAAAAACTCGAGTCTTTTCTTGTGTACAAATCTCTATGTCATTGTCCAATCGTGAGTTCAATTACCGTCCGGTCAGCTTCATATTCTTTATCTGAGTCTGTTGCATGATCAGATATCTTATGGCCTTCCCGCTCCTCTATTCGGGTGCTTGGAACTTCAAATGTACCGATAATTACATCCTTTAAAACTGGAGTCTTTTTTGTGTACGAATCTCTATGTCCTTGTGGCATCGTGAGTTCGATTACCGTCCGGTTAGCTTCGTATGCTTTATTTGAGTCTGTTTCTTGATCAGATATCTTACAGCCTTCCCGTTCCTCCATTCGAGTGCCCGAAACTTCAAATGTACCGATAGTTACATCCTTTAAAACTCGAGTCTTTTCTTGTGTACGAATCTCTATGTCATTGTCGCATCGTGAGTTTGATTACTGTCCGGTCTGCTTCGTATCCTTTATTTGAGTCTGTTTCATGATCAAATATCTTACGGCCTTCCCTTTCCTCCATTCGGGTGCCCGAAATTTCAAATTTACGGATAGTTACGTCCTTTAAAACTCGAGTCTTTTTTTGTGTACAAATCTCTATGTCATTGTACCATCGTGAGTCCGATTACCATCCGGTCAGCTTCGTATCCTTTTTTGAATCTGTTGCATGATCAGGTATCTTATTGCCTTCCCGATCCTCCATTCGGGTGCCCGAAACTTCAAAGGTACAGATAGTTACGACCTTAAAAACACGAGCCTTTTCTTGTGTACGAATATCTATGTCATTGTCGCATCATGATTACCGTCCGGTCAGCTTCCTATCCTTTACCTGAGTATATTGAATGATCAGATATCTTTTGGCCTTCCAGCCCCTCCATTCGGGTGCCCGAAATTTCAAATTTACGGATAGTTACGTCATTTAAAACTCGAATCTTTTTTTGTGTACGAATCTCTATGTCATTTTACCATCGTGAGTCCAATTACCGTCCGGTCAGCTTCGTATCCTTTATCTGAGTCTGTAGCATGATCAGATATCTTATGGCCTTCCCGTTCCACCATTCGGTTGCCCGAAATTTCAAATGTACCGATAGTTACGACCTTAAAAAAATTCGAGCCTTTTCTTGTGTACGAATCTCTATGTCATTGTCGCATCGTGAGTTCGATTACTGTCTGGTCAGCTTCGTCTCCTTTATCTGAGTCTGTTGCATGATAAAATATCATATGGCCTTCCCGCTCCTCCATTCGGGTGCTTGAAACTTCAAATGTACCGATAATTACGTCCAATAAAACTCGAGTATTTTTTTGTGTACGAATCTCTATGTCCTTGTGGCATCGTGAATTCGATTACCATCATGTTAGCTTCGCATGCTTTATTTGAGTCTGTTTCATGATCATACATCTTACGGCCTTCCCGTTCCTCCATTCGACTGCCCGAAACATCAAATGTACCGATAGTTACGTACTTTGAAACTCGAGTTTTTTCTTGTGTACGAATCTCTATGTCATTGTCGCATCGTGTGTCCGAATACCATCCGGTCCGGTTCATATCCTTTATTTGAGTCTGTTGCATGATCAGATATCTTACGGCCTTCCCGTTCCTCCATTCGGGTGGCCGAAACTTCAAATGAAAGGATAGTTACGTCCTTTAAAACTCGAGTCTTTTTTTGTGTACGAATCTCTATGTCATTGTACCTTCTTGAGTCCGATTACGGTCCGGTCAGCTTCGTATCCTTTATCTGAGTCTGTAGCATGATCAGATATCTTATGGCCTTCCCGTTCCACCATTCGGTTGCCCGAAATTTCAAATGTACCGATAGTTACGACCTTAAAAAGTCGGGCCTTTTCTTGTGTACGAATCTCTATGTCATTGTCGCATCGTGAGTTCGATTACCGTCCGGTCAGCTTCGTATCCTTTATCTGAGTCTGTTGCATGATCAGATATCTTATGGCCTTCCCGCTCCTCCATTCGGGTGATCGAAACTTCAAATGTATCGATAATTACGTCCTTTAAAACTCGAGTCTTTTTTTGTGTACGAATCTCTATGTCCTTGTGGCATCGTGAGTTTGATTACCATCCGGTTAGCTTTGAATGCTTTATTTGAGTCTGTTTCATGATGAGATATCTTACGGCCTTCCCGTTCCTCCATTCGGGTGCCCGAAACTTCAAATGTACGGATAGTTACGTCTTTTAAAACTCGAGTCTTTTTTTTTGTGTACGAATCTCTATGTCATTGTACAATCGTGAGTCCGATTACCGTCCCGTAAGCTTCGTATCCTTTATCTGAGTCTGTTGCATGATCAGATATCTTATGGCCTTCCCGCTCCTCCATTCGGGTGATCGAAACTTCAAATGTATCGATATTTACGTCCTTTAAAACTCGAGTCTTTTTTTGTGTACGAATCTCTATGTCCTTGTGGCATCGTGAGTTTGATTACCGTCCGGTTAGCTTTGAATGCTTTATTTGAGTCTGTTTCATGATCAGATATCTTATGTCCTTCCCGTTCCGCCATTCGGGTGCCCGAAACTTCAAATGTACGGATAGTTACGTCTTTTAAAACTCGAGTCTTTTTTTGTGTACGAATCTCTATGTCATTGTACCATCGTAAGTCCGATTACCGTCCCGTCAGCTTCGTATCCTTTATTTGAGTCAGTAGCATGATCAGATATCTTATGGCCTTCCCGTTCCACCATTCGGTTGCCCGACACTTCAAATGTACCGACTCTTCTTGTGTACGAATCTATATGTCATTGTCGTATCGTGAGTCCTCTTACCATCTGGTCCGCTTTGTATACATTGTTTGAGTCTGTTGCATGATCAGATATCTTACGGCCTTCCCGTTCCTCCATTCGGGTGATCGAAACTTCAAATGTGCCGATAGTTACGTCCTTTAAAACTCGAGTTTTTTCTTGTGTACGAATCTCTATGTCATTGTCGCATCGTGTTTCCGATTACCATCCAGTCCACTTCATATCCTTTATTTGAGTCTGTTGCATGATCAGATATCTTACGGCCTTCCCGTTCCTCCATTCGGGTGCCCGAAACTTCAAATGAAAGGATAGTTACGTCCTTTAAAACTCGAGTCTTTTTTTGTGTACGAATCTCTATGTCATTGTACCATCGTGAGTACGATTACCGTCCGGTCAGCTTCGTATCCTTTATCTGAGTCTTTAGCATGATCAGATATCTTATGGCCTTCCCGTTCCACCATTCGATTGCCCAAAATTTCAAATGTACCGATAGTTACGACCTTAAAAATTCGAGCCTTTTCTTGTGTACGAATCTCTATGTCATTGTCGCATCGTGAGTTCGATTACCGTCCGGTCAGCTTCGTATCCTTTATCTGAGTCTGTTGCATGATCAGCTATCTTATGGCCTTCCCGCTCCTCCATTCGGGTGATCAAAACTTCAAATGTATCGATAATTACGTCCTTTAAAACTCGAGTCTTTTTTGTGTACGAATCTCTATGTCCTTGTGGCATCGTGAGTTCGATTACCGTCCGGTTAGCTTTGAATGCTTTATTTGAGTCTGTTTCATGATCAGATATCTTACGGCCTTCCTGTTCCTCCATTCGGGTGCCCGAAACTTCAAATGTACGGATAGTCACGTCTTTTAAAACTCGAGTTTTTTTGTGTACGAATCTGTATGTCATTGTACCATCGTGAGTCCGATTACCATCCCGTCAGCTTCGTATCCTTTATCTGAGTCAGTAGCATGATCAGATATCTTATGGCCTTCCCGTTCCACCATTCGGTTGCCCGAAACTTCAAATGTACCGATAGTTACGTCCTTTAAAACTCGAGCCTCTTCCTGTGTACGAATCTAAATGTCATTGTCGTATCGTGAGTCCTCTTACCATCTGGTCCACTTTGTATACTTTATTTGAGTCTGCTGCATGATCAGCTATCTTACGGCCTTCCCATTCCTCCATTCGGGTGCCCGAAACTTCAAATGTACGGATAGTTACGTCTTTTAAAACTCGAGTCTTTTTTTGTGTACGAATCTCTATGTCATTGTACCATCGTGAGTCCGATTACCATCCCGTCAGCTTCGTATCCTTTATCTGAGTCAGTAGCATGATCAGATATCTTATGGCCTTCCCGTTCCACCATTCGGTTGCCCGAAACTTCAAATGTACCGATAGTTACGTCCTTTAAAACTCGAGCCTCTTCTTCGTAACGAATCTATATGTCATTGTCGTATCATGAGTCCTCTTACCAAGTGGTCTGCTTCGTATACTTTATTTGAGTCTGCTGCATGATCAGATATCTTACGGCCTTCCCGTTCCTCCATTCGGGTGATCGAAACTTCAAATGTACCGATAGTTACGTCCTTTAAAACTCGAGTTTTTTCTTGTGTACGAATCTCTATGTCATTGTCGCATCGTGTGTCCGATTACCATCCGGTCCGCTTCATATCCTTTATTTGAGTCTGTTGCATGATCAGATATCTTACGGCCTTCCCGTTCCTCCATTCGGGTGCCCGAAACTTCAAATGAAAGGATAGTTATGTCCTTTAAAACTCGAGTCTTTTTTTGTGTACGAATCTCTATGTCATTGTACCATCGTGAGTCCGATTACCGTCCGGTCGGCTTCGTATCCTTTATCTGAGTCTGTAGCATGATCAGATATCTTATGGCCTTCCCGTTCCACCATGATCAGATATCTTATGGCCTTCCCGTTCCACCATTCGGTTGCCCGAAATTTCAAATGTATTGAAAGTTACGACCTTAAAAATTCAAGCCTTTTCTTGTGTACGAATCTCTATGTCATTGTCGCATCGTGAGTTCGATTACCGTCCGGTCAGCTTCGTATCCTTTATCTGAGTCTGTTGCATGATCAGATATCTTATGGCCTTCCCGCTCCTCGATTCGGGTGCTTGAAAGTTCAAATGTACCGATAATTACGTCCTATAAAACTCGAGTCTTTTTTTGTGTACGAATCTCTATGTCCTTGTGGCATCGTGAATTTGATTACCGTCCGGTTAGCTTCGTATGCTTTATTTGAGTCTGTTTCATGATCATACATCTTACGGCCTTCCCGTTCCTCCATTCGAGTGCCCGAAACTTCAAATGTACCGATAGTTACGTCCTTTAAAACTCTAGTTTCATCTTGTGTACGAATCTCTATGTCATTGTCGCATCGTGTGTCCGAATACCATCTGGCCCGCTTCACATCCTTTATTTGAGTCTGTTGCATGATCAGATATCTTACGGCCTTCCCGTTCCTCTATTCGGGTGCCCGAAACTTCCAATGAAAGGATAGTTACGTCGTTTAAAACTCGAGTCTTTTTTTGTGTACGAATCTCTATGTCATTGTACCATCGTGAGTCCGATTACCATCCGGTCAGCTTCGTATCTTTTATTTGAGTCTGTAGCTTGATCAGATATCTTATGGCCTTCCCGTTCCACCATTCGGTTGCCCGAAATTTCAAATGTACCGATAGTTACAAAAATAATAATTCGAGCCTTTTCTTGTGTACGAGTCTCTATGTCATTGTCGCATCGTGAGTTCGATTACTGTCCGGTCAGCTTCGTATATTTAATCTGAGTCTGTTGCATGATCAGATATCTTATGGCCTTCCCGCTCCTCCATTCGGGTGATCGAAACTTCAAAGGTATCGATAATTACGTCCTTTAAAACTCGAGTCTTTTTTTGTGTACGAATCTCTATGTCCTTGTGGCATCGTGAGTTCGATTACCGTCCGGTTAGCTTTGAATGCTCTATTTGAGTCTGTTTCATGATCAGATATCTTACGGCCTTCCCGTTCGTCCATTCGGGTGCCCGAAACTTCAAATGTACGGATAGTTACGTATTTTAAAACTCGAGTCTTTTTTTTGTGTACGAATCTCTATGTCATTGTCGCATCGTGAGTTTGATTACCGTCCGGTCAGCTTCGTATCCTTTATCTGAGTCTGTTGCATGATCAGATATCTTATGGCCTTCCCGCTCCTCGATTCGGGTGCTTGAAAGTTCAAATGTACCGATAATTACGTCCTATAAAACTCGAGTCTTTTTTTGTGAACGAATCTCTATGTCCTTGTGGCATCGTGAATTCGATTACCGTCCGGTTAGCTTCGTATGCTTTATTTGAGTCTGTTTCATGATCATACATCTTACGGCCTTCCCGTTCCTACATTCGAGTGCCCGAAACTTCAAATGTACCGATAGTTACGTCCTTTAAAACTCTAGTTTTTTCTTGTGTACGAATCTCTATGTCATTGTCGCATCGTGTGTCCGAATACCATCTGGCCCGCTTCACATCCTTTATTTGAGTCTGTTGCATGATCAGATATCTTACGGCCTTCCCGTTCCTCCATTCGGGTGCCCGAAACTTCCAATGAAAGGATAGTTACGTCGTTTAAAACTCGAGTCTTTTTTTGTGGACGAATCTCTATGTCATTGTACCATCGTGAGTCCGATTACCATCCGGTCAGCTTCGTATCCTTTATTAGAGTCTGTAGCTTGATCAGATATCTTATGGCCTTCCCGTTCCACCATTCGGTTGCCCGAAATTTCAAATGTACCGATAGTTACGATAATAAAAATTCGAGCTTTTTCTTGTGTACGAGTCTCTATGTCATTGTCGCATCGTGAGTTCGATTACTGTCCGGTCAGCTTCGTATCTTTAATCTGAGTCTGTTGCATGATCAGATATCTTATGGCCTTCCCGCTCCTCCATTCGGGTGATCGAAACTTCAAATGTATCGATAATTACGTCCTTTAAAACTCGAGTCTTTTTTTGTGTACGAATCTCTATGTCCTTGTGGCATCGTGAGTTCGATTACCCTTCCGGTTAGCTTTGAATACTTTATTTGAGTTTGTTTCATGATCAGATATCTTACGGCCTTCCCGTTCCTCCATTCGGGTGCCCGAAACTTCAAATGAACGGATAGTTACGTCTTTTAAAACTCGAGTCTTTATTTGTGTACGAATCTCTAGGTCATTGTACCATCGTGAGTCCGATTACCGTCCCGTCAGCTTCGTATCCTTTATCTGAGTCAGTAGCATGATCAGATATCTTATGGCCTTCCCGTTCCACCATTCGGTTGCCCAAAACTTCAATTGTACCGATAGTTACGTTCTTTAAAACTCGAGCCTCTTCTTGTGTACGAATCTATATGTCATTGTCGTATCGTGAGTCCTCTTACCATCTGGTCCGCTTCGTATACATTATTTGAGTCTGTTGCATGATCAGATATCATACGGCTTTCCCGTTGCTCCATTCGGGTGATCGAAACTTCAAATATACCGATAGTTACGTCCTTTAAAACTCGAGTTTTTTCTTGTGTACGAATCTCTATGTCATTGTCGCATCGTGTGTCCGATTACCATCCAGTCTGCTTCATATCCTTTATTTGAGTCTGTTGCATGATCAGATATCTTACGGCTTTCCCGTTCCTCCATTCGGGTGCCTAAAACTTCAAATGAAAGGATGGTTACGTCCTTTAAAACTCGAGTCTTTTTTTGAGTACGAAACTCTATGTCATTGTATCATCGTGAGTCCGATTACCGTAAGGTCATCTTCGTATCCTTTATCTGAGTCTGTAGCATGATCAGATATCTTATGGCCTTCCCGTTCCACCATTCGGTTGCCCGAAATTTCAAATGTACCGATAGTTACGACCTTAAAAATTCAAGCCTTTTCTTGTGTACGAATCTCTATGTCATTGTCGCATCGTGAGTTCGATTACCGTCCGGTCAGCTTCGTATCCATTATCTGAGTCTGTTGCATGATCAGATATCTTATGGCCTTCCCGCTCCTCCATTCGGGTGATCGAAACTTCAAATGTACCGATAGTTACGTCCTTTAAAACTCGAGTTTTTTCTTGTGTACGAATCTCTATGTCATTGTCGCATCGTGTGTCCGATTACCATCCGGTCTGCTTCATATCCTTTATTTGAGTCCGTTGCATGATCAGATATCTTATGGCCTTCCCGCACCTCCATTCGGGTGATCGAAACTTCAAATGTATCGATAATTACGTCCTTTAAAACTCGAGTCTTTTTTGTGTACGAATCTCTATGTCATTGTACCATCGTGAGTCCGATTATCGTCCGGTCAGCTTCGTATCCTTTATCTGAGTCTGTAGCATGATTAGATATCTTATGGCCTTCCCGTTCCACCATTCGGTTGCCTGAAGTTTCAAATGTACTGATAGTTACGACCCTAAAAATTCGAGCCTTTTCTTGTGTACGAATCTCTATGGCATTGTCGCATCGTGAGTTTGATTACCGTTCGGTCAGCTTCGTATTTTTTATCTGAGTCTGTTGCATGATCAGATATCTTATGGCCTTCCCGCTCCTCCATTCGGGTGATCGAAACTTCAAATGTATCGATAATTATGTCCTTTAAAACTCGAGTCTTTTTTTGTGTACGAATCTCTATGTCCTTGTGGCATCGTGAGTTCGATTACCATCCGGTTAGCTTTGAATGCTTTATTTGAGTCTGTTTCATGATCAGATATCTTACGGCCTTCCCGTTCCTCCATTCGGGTGCCCGAAACTTCAAATGTACGGATAGTAACGTCTTTTAAAACTCGAGTCTTTTTTTGTGTACGAATCTCTATGTCATTGTACCATCGTGAGTCCGATTACCATTCGGTCAGCTTCGTATCCTTTATTTGAGTCTGTAGCTTGATCAAATTTCTTATGGCCTTCCCGTTCCACCATTCGGTTGCCCGAAATTTCAAATGTACCGATAGTTACGACAATAAAAATTCGAGCTTTTTCTTGTGTACGAGTCTCTATGTCATTGTCGCATCGTGAGTTCGATTACTGCCCGGTCAGCTTCGTATCTTTAATCTGAGTCTGTTGCATGATCAGATATCTTATGGCCTTCCCGCTCCTCCATTCGGGTGATCGAAACTTCAAATGTATCGATAATTACGTCTTTTAAAACTCGAGTCTTTTTTTGTGTACGAATCTCTATGTCCTTGTGGCATCGTGAGTTCGATTACCCTTCCGGTTAGCTTTGAATACTTTATTTGAGTCTGTTTCATGATCAGATATCTTACGGCCTTCTCGTTCCTCCATTCGGGTGCCCGAAACTTCAAATGTACGGATAGTTACGTCTTTTAAAACTCGAGTCTTTTTTTGTGTACGAATGTCTATGTCATTGTACCATCGTGAGTTTGATTACCATCCGGTCAACTTCGTATCCTTTATCTGAGTTTGTAGCATGATCAGATATCTTATGGCCTTCTCGTTCCACCATTCGGTTGCCCGAAACTTCAAATGTACCGATAGTTACATCCTTTAAAACTCGAGCCTTTTCTTGTGTACAAATCTATAAGTCATTGTCATATCGTGAGTCCGATTAGCATCCGGTCTCCTTCGTATCCTTTATTTGTGTCTGTTGCATGATCAAATATCTTACGGCCTTCCCGTTCCTCCATTCGGGTACCCGAAACTTCAAATGTACCTATAGTTACGACGTTAAAAACTGGAGTCTTTTCTTGTGTACGAATCTCGTTGTCATTGTCGCATCGTGTGTTCGATTACCGTCCGGTCAACTTTGTATCCTTTATCCGAGTCTATTGCACGATCAGATATCTTACAGCCTTCCCGTTCCGCCATTTGGGTGCCAGAAATTTCAAATGTACCGATAGTTCCGACCTTAAAAATTCGAGCCTTTTCTTGTGTACGAATCTCTATGTCATTGTCATATCCTGAGTTCGATTACCGTCCAGTCAGCTTCGTGTCCTTTACCTGAGTCTGTTGCATGATCAGATATCTTATGGCCTTCCCACTCCTCCATTCGGGTGCCCTAAACTTCAGATGTACCGATAGTTACGTCCTTTAAAACTCGAGTCTTTTCTTGGGTATGAAACTCTCTGTCGTTGTCACATCGTGAGTCCGATTACCATCTAGTCCGCTTCGTATCCTTTATTTGAGTCTATTGCATGATCAGATATCTTACGGCCTTCCCGTTCGTCCATTCGGGTGCCTGAAATTTCAAATGTACCGATAGTTACGACCTTAAAAACTCGAGTCTTTTCTTGTGTACAAATCTCTATGTCATTGTCCCATGGTGAGTTCAATTACCGCCCGGTCAGCTTCGTATCCTTTATCTGAGTCTGTTGCATGATCTGATATCTTATGGCTTTCCCGCTCCTCCATTCGGGTGATCAAAACTTCAAATGTACCGATAATTACGTCCTTTAAAACTCGAGTCTTTTTTTGTGTACGAATCTCTATGTCCTTGTGGCATCGTGAGTTCGATTACCGTCCGGTTAGCTTTGTATGCTTTATTTGAGTCTGTTTCATGATCAGATATCTTACGGCCTTCCCGTTCCTCCATTCGGGTGCCCGAAACTTCAAATGTACGGATAGTTACGTCCTTTAAAACTCGAGTCTTTTTTTGTGTACGAATCTCTATGTCATTGTACCATAGTGAGTCCGTTTACCGTCCCGTCAGCTTCGTATCCTTTATTTGAGTCTGTTGCATCATCAGATATCTTACGGCCTTCCCGTTCCTCCATTCGGGTGCTCGAAACTTCAAATGTACCGATAGTTACGACCTTAAAAACTCGAGTCTTTTCTTGTGAACAAATCTCTATGTCACTGTCCCATCATGAGTTCAATTACCGTCCGATCAGCTTCATATCCTTTATCTCAGTCTGTTGCATGATCAGATATCTTATGGCCTTCCCGCTCCTCCATTCGGGTGCTCGAAACTTCAAATGTACCGATAGTTACGACCTTAAAAACCCGAGTCTTTTCTTGTGTATGAATCTCTATGTCATTGTTGCATCGTGAGTTCAAATACCGTCCGGTCAGCTTCGTATCCTTTATCTGAGTCTGTTGCATGATCAGATATCTTATGGCCTTCCCACTCCTCCATTCGGGTGATCGAAACTTCAAATGTACCGATAATTACGTCCTTTAAAACTCGAGTCTTTTTTTGTGTACGAATCTCTATGTCCTTGTGGCATCGTGAGTTCGATTACCGTCTGGTTAGCTTTGTATGCTTTATTTGAGTCTGTTTCATGATCAGATATCTTACGGACTTCCCGTTCCTCCATTCGGGTGTCCGAAACTTCAAATGTACGGATAGTTACGTCATTTAAAACTCAAGTCTTTTTTTGTGTACGAATCTCTATGTCAGTGTACCGTCGTGAGTCCGATTACCGTACAGTCTGCTTCGTATCCTTTATCTGAGTCTGTAGCATGATCAGATATCTTATGGCATTCCCGTTCCACCATTCGGTTGCCCGAAACTTCAAATGTACCGACAGTTACGTACTTTAAAACTCGAGCCTCTTCTTGTGTATGAATCTATATGTCATTGTCGTATTGTGTGTCCCCTTACCATCTGGTCCGCTTCTTATACTTTATTAGAGTCTGTTGCATGATCAGATATTTTACGGCCTTCCCGTTCCTCCATTCGGGTGCCCGAAACTTCAAATGAACCGATAGTTACGAACTTAAAAACTCGAGTCTTTTCTTGTGTACAAATCTCTATGTCATTGTCCCATCGAGAGTTCAATTACCGTCCGATCAGCTTCGTATCCTTTATCTCAGTCTGTTGCATGATCAGATATCTTATGGCCTTCCCGCTCCTCCATTCGGGTGCTCGAAACTTCAAATGTACCGATAATTACGTCCTTTAAAACTCGAGTCTTTTTTTTGTGTACGAATCTCTATGTCCTTGTGGCATCGTGAGTTCGATTACCGTCCGGGTAGCTTTGTATTCTTTATCTGAGTCTGTAGCATGATCAGATATCTCATGGCCTTCCCGTTCCACCATTCGGTTGCCCGAAACTTCAAATGTACCGATAGTTACCTCCTTTAAAACTCGAGCCTCTTCTTGTGTACGAATCTATATGTCATTGTCCCATCGTGAGTTCAATTACCGTCCGATCAGCTTCGTATCCTTTATCTGAGTCTGTTGCATGATCAGATATCTTATGGCCTTCCCGCTCCTCCATTCAGGTGATCGAAACTTCAAATGTACTGATAACTACGTCCTTTAATACTCGAGTCTTTTTTTGTGTACGAATCTCTATGTCCTTGTGGCATCGTGAGTTCGATTACCGTCTGGTTAGCTTTGTATGCTTTATTTGAGTCTGTTTCATGATCAGATATCTTACGGCCTTCCCGTTCCTCCATTCGGGTGTCCGAAACTTCAAATGTACGGATAGTTACGTCATTTAAAACTCAAGTCTTTTTTTGTGTACGAATCTCTATGTCAGTGTACCGTCGTGAGTCCGATTACCGTACAGTCTGCTTCGTATCCTTTATCTGAGTCTGTAGCATGATCAGATATCTTATGGCATTCCCGTTCCACCATTCGGTTGCCCGAAACTTCAAATGTACCGACAGTTACGTACTTTAAAACTCGAGCCTCTTCTTGTGTATGAATCTATATGTCATTGTCGTATTGTGTGTCCCCTACCATCTGGTCCGCTTCTTATACTTTATTAGAGTCTGTTGCATGATCAGATATTTTACGGCCTTCCCGTTCCTCCATTCGGGTGCCCGAAACTTCAAATGAACCGATAGTTACGACCTTAAAAACTCGAGTCTTTTCTTGTGTACAAATCTCTATGTCATTGTCCCATCGAGAGTTCAATTACCGTCCGATCAGCTTCGTATCCTTTATCTCAGTCTGTTGCATGATCAGATATCTTATGGCCTTCCCGCTCCTCCATTCGGGTGCTCGAAACTTCAAATGTACCGATAATTACGTCCTTTAAAACTCGAGTCTTTTTTTTGTGTACGAATCTCTATGTCCTTGTGGCATCGTGAGTTCGATTACCGTCCGGGTAGCTTCGTATTCTTTATTTGAGTCTGTTTCATGATCAGATATCTTACGGCCTTCCCGTTCCTCCATTCGAGTGCCCGAAACTTCAAATGTACTGATAGTTACGTCCTTTAAAACTCGAGACTTTTCTTGTGTACGAATCTCTATGTCAGTGTACCGTCGTGAGTCCGATTACCGTCCCGTCAGCTTCGTATCCTTTATCTGAGTCTGTAGCATGATCAGATATCTTATGGCCTTCCCGTTCCAACATTCGGTTGCCCAAAACTTCAAATGTACCGATAGTAGCGTCCTTTAAAACTCGAGCCTCTTGTTGTGTACGAATCTATATGTCATTGTCGTATTGTGAGTCCGCTTACCATCTGGTCCGCTTCTTATACTTTATTTGAGTCTGTTGTATGATTACAAATTTTATGGCCTTCCCGTTCCTCCATTTGGGTGCCCGAAACTTCAAATGTACCGATAGTTACGACCTTAAAAACTCGAGTCTTTTCTTGTGTACAAATCTCTATGTCATTGTCCCATCGTGAGTTCAATTACCGTCCGATCAGCTTCGTATCCTTTATCTGAGTCTGTTGCATGATCAGATATCTTATGGCCTTCCCGCTCCTCCATTCGGGTGATCGAAACTTCAAATGTACCGATAATTACGTCCTTTAATACTCGAGTCTTTTTTTGTGTACGAATCTCTATGTCCTTGTGGCATCGAGAGTTCGATTACCGTCCGGTTAGCTTCGTATGCTTTATTTCAGTTTGTTTCATGATCAGATATCTTACGGCCTTCCCGTTCCTCCATTCGCGTGCCCGAAACTTCAAATGTACGGATAGTTACGTCATTTAAAACTCAAGTCTTTTTTTGTGTACGAATCTCTATGTCAGTGTACCGTCGTGTGTCCGATTACCATACAGTCTGCTTCGTATCCTTTATCTGAGTCTGTAGCATGATCAGATATCATATGGCATTCCCGTTCCACCATTAGGTTGCCCGAAACTTCAAATGTACCGATAGTTACGACCTTAAAAAGTCGAGTCTTTTCTTGTGTACAAATCTCTATGTCATTGTCCCATCGTGAGTTCAATTACCGTCCGGTCAGCTTCGTATCCTTTATCTGAGTCTGTTGCATGATCAGATATCTTATGGACTTCCCGCTCCTCCATTCGGGTGATCGAAACTTTAAATGTACCGATAATTACGTCCTTTAAAACTCGAGTCTTTTTTTTGTGTACGAATCTCTATGTCCTTGTGGCATCGTGAGTTCGATTACCGTCTGGTTAGCTTTGTATGCTTTATTTGAGTCTGTTTCATGATCAGATATCTTACGGCTTTCCCGTTCCTCCATTCGGGTGTCCGAAACTTCAAATGTACGGATAGTTACGTCATTTAAAACTCAAGTCTTTTTTTGTGTACGAATCTCTATGTCAGTGTACCGTCGTGTGTCCGATTACCATACAGTCTGCTTTGTATCCTTTATCTGAGTCTGTAGCATGATCAGATATCATATGGCATTCCCGTTCCACCATTCGGTTGCCCGAAACTTCAAATGTACCGACAGTTACGTACTTTAAAACTCGAGCCTCTACTTGTGTATGAATCTATATGTCATTGTCGTATTGTGAGTCCCCTTACCATCTGGTCCGCTTCTTATACTTTATTAGAGTCTGTTGCATGATCAGATATTTTACGGCCTTCCCGTTCCTCCATTCGGGTGCCCGAAACTTCAAATGTACCGATAGTTACGACCTTAAAAACTCGAGTCTTTTCTTGTGTACAAATCTCTATGTCATTGTCCCATCGAGAGTTCAATTACCGTCCGATCAGCTTCGTATCCTTTATCTCAGTCTGTTGCATGATCAGATATCTTATGGCCTTCCCGCTCCTCCATTCGGGTGATCGAAACTTCAAATGTACCGATAATTACGTCCTTTAATACTCGAGTCTTTTTTTTGTGTAAGAATCTCTATGTCCTTGTGGCATCGTGAGTTCGATTACCGTCCGGTTAGCTTCGTATGCTTTATATGAGTCTGTTTCATGATCAGATATCTTACGGCCTTCCCGTTCCTCCTTTCGAGTGCCCGAAACTTCAAATGTACTGATAGTTACGTCCTTTAAAACTTGAGTCTTTTCTTGTGTACGAATCTCTATGTCAGTGTACCGTCGTGAGTCCGATTACCGTCCCGTCTGCTTCGTATCCTTTATCTGTGTCTGTAGCATGATCAGATATCTTATGGCCTTCCCGTTCCACCATTCGGTTGCCCGAAACATCAAATATACCGATAGTTACGTCCTTTAAAACTCGAGCCTCTTCTTGCGTACGAATCTATATGTCATTGTCGTATTGTGAGTCCGCTCACCATCTGGTCCGCTTCTTATACTTTATTTGAGTCTGTTGCATGATCAGATATTTTATGGCCTTCCCGTTCCTCAATTCGGGTGCCCGAAACTTCAAATGTACCGATAGTTACGACCTTAAAAACTCGAGTCTTTTCTTGTGTACAAATCTCTATGTCATTGTCCCATCGTGAGTTCAATTACCGTCCGATCAGCTTCGTATCCTTTATCTGAGTCTGTTGCATGATCAGATATCTTATGGCCTTCCCGCTCTTCCAGTCGGGTGATCGAAACTTCAAATGTACCGATAATTACGTCCTTTAATACTCGAGTCTTTTTTTGTGTACGAATCTCTATGTCATTGTGGCATCGTGAGTTCGATTACCGTCTGGTTAGCTTCGTATGCTTTATTTGAGTCTGTTTCATGATCAGATATCTTACAGCCTTCCCGTTCCTCCATTCGAGTCCCGAAACTTCAAATGTACTGATAGTTACGTCCTTTAAAACTCGAGTCTTTTCTTATGTACGAATCTCTATGTCAGTGTACCGTCGTGAGTCCGATTACCGTACAGTCTGCTTCGTATCCTTTATCTGAGTCTGTAGCATGATTAGATATCTTAAGGCCTTCCCGTTCCACCATTCGGTTGCCTGAAACTTCAAATGTACCGATAGTTACGTCCTTTAAAACTCGAGCCTCTTCTTGTGTACGAATCTATATGTCATTGTCGTATTGTGAGTCCGCTTACCATCTGGTCCGCTTGTTATACTTTATTTGAGTCTGTTGCATGATCAGATATTTTACGGCCTTCCCGTTCCTCCATTCGGGTGCCCGAAACTTCAAATGTACCGATAGTTACGTCCTTTAAAAATCGAGCCTCTTCTTGTGTACGAATATATATGTCATTATCGTATTGTGAGTCCGCTCACCATCTGGTCCGCTTCTTATACTTTATTTGAGTCTGTTGCATGATCAGATATTTTACGGCCTTCCCGTTCCTCCATTCGGGTGCCCGAAACTTCAAATGTACCGATAGTTACGACCTTAAAAACTTGAGTCTTTTCTTGTGTACAATTCTCTATGTCATTGTCCCATCGAGAGTTCAATTACCGTCCGATCAGCTTCGTATCCTTTATCTCAGTCTGTTGCATGATCAGATATCTTATGGCCTTCCCGCTCCTCCATTCGGGTGATCGAAACTTCAAATGTACCGATAATTACGTCCTTTAATACTCGAGTCTTTTTTTGTGTACGAATCTCTATGTCCTTGTGGCATCGTGAGTTCGATTACCGTCCGGTTAGCTTCGTATGCTTTATTTGAGTCTGTTTCAAGATCAGATATCTTACGGCCTTCCCGTTCTTCCATTCGAGTGCCGAAACTTCAAATGTACTGATAGTTACGTCCTTTAAAACTCGAGTCTTTTCTTGTGTACGAATCTCTATGTCAGTGTACCGTCGTGAGTCTGATTACCGTCCCGTCAGCTTCGTATCCTTTATCTGAGTCTGTAGCATGATCAGATATCTTATGGCCTTCCCGTTCCACCATTCGGTTGCCCGGAACTTCAAATGTACCGATAGTTATGTCCTTTAAAACTCGAGCCTCTTCTTGTGTACGAATCTATATGTCATTGTCGTATTGTGAGTCCGCTTACCATCTGGTCCGCTTCTTATACTTTATTTGAGTCTGTTGCATGATCAGATATTTTACGGCCTTCCCGTTCCTCCATTCGGGTGCCCGAAGCTTCAAATGTACCGATAGTTACGACCTTAAAAACTCGAGTCTTTTCTTGTGTAAAAATCTCTATGTCATTGTCCCATCGTGAGTTCAATTACCGTCCGATCAGCTTCGTATCCTTTATCTGAGTCTGTTGCATGATCAGATATCTTATGGCCTTCCCGCTCCTCCATTCGGGTGATCGAAACTTCAAATGTACCGATAATTACGTCCTTTAAAACTCGAGTCTTTTTTTGTGTACAAATCTCTATGTCCTTGGGGCATCGTGAGTTCGATTACCGTCTGGTTAGCTTTGTATGCTGTATTTGAGTCTGCTTCATGATCAGATATCTTACGGCCTTCCCGTTCCTCCATTCGGGTGTCCGAAACTTCAAATGTACGGATAGTTACGTCATTTAAAACTCAAGTCTTTTTTTGTGTACGAGTCTCTATGTCAGTGTACCGTCGTGAGTCCGATTACCGTACAGTCTGCTTCGTATCCTTTATCTGAGTCTGTAGCATGATCAGATATCTTATGGCATTCCCGTTCCACCATTCGGTTGCCCGAAACTTCAAATGTACCGACAGTTACGTACTTTAAAACTCGAGCCTCTTCTTGTGTATAAATCTATATGTCATTGTCGTATTGTGAGTCCCCTTACCATCTGGTCCGCTTCTTATACTTTATTAGAGTCTGTTGCATGATCAGATATTTTACGGCCTTCCCATTCCTCCATTTGGGTGCCCGAAACTTCAAATGTACCGATAGTTACGACCTTAAAAACTCGAGTCTTTTCTTGTGTACAAATCTCTATGTCATTGTCCCATCGAGAGTTCAATTACCGTCCGATCAGCTTCGTATCCTTTATCTCAGTCTGTTGCATCATCAGATATCTTATGGCCTTCCCGCTCCTCCATTCGGGTGATCGAAACTTCAAATGTACCGATAATTACGTCCTTTAATACTCGAGTCTTTTTTTGTGTTCGAATCTCTATGTCCTTGTGGCATCGTGAGTTCGATTACTGTCCGGTTAGCTTCGTATGCTTTATTTGAGTCTGTTTCATGATCAGATATCTTACGGCCTTCCCGTTCCTCCATTCGAGTGCCCGAAACTTCAAATGTACTGATAGTTACGTCCTTTAAAACTCGAGTCTTTTCTTGTGTACGAATCTCTATGTCAGTGTACCGTCGTGAGTCCGATTACCGTCCCGTCAGCTTCGAATCCTTTATTTGAGTCTGTAGCATGATCAGATATCTTATGGCCTTCCCGTTCCACCATTCGGTTGCCCGAAACTTCAAATGTACCGATAGTTACGTCCTTTAAAACTCGAGCCCCTTCTTGTGTACGAATCTATATGTCATTGTCGTATTGTGAGTCCGCTCACCATCTGGTCCGCTTCTTATACTTTATTTGAGTCTGTTGCATGATCAGATATTTTACGGCCTTCCCGTTCCTCCATTCGGGTGCCCGAAACTTCAAATGTACCGATAGTTACGACCTTAAAAACTCGAGTCTTTTCTTGTGTACAAATCTTTATGTCATTGTCCCATCGAGAGTTCAATTACCGTCCGATCAGCTTCGTATCCTTTATCTCACTCTGTTGCATGATCAGATATCTTATAGCCTTCCCGCTCCTCCATTCGGGTGATTGAAACTTCAAATGTACCGATAATTACGTCCTTTAAAACTCGAGCCTTTTTTGTGTACGAATCTCTATGTCCTTGTGGCATCGTGAGTTCGATTACCGTCTGGTTAGCTTTGCATGCTTTATTTGAGTCTGTTTCATGATCAGATATCTTACGGCCTTCCCGTTCCTCCATTCGGGTGTCCGAAACTTCAAATGTACGGATAGTTACGTCATTTAGAACTCAAGTCTTTTTTTGTGTACGAATCTCTATGTCAGTGTACCGTCGTGAGTCCGATTACCGTACAGTCTGATTCGTATCCTTTATCTGAGTCTGTAGCATGATTAGATATCTTATGGCATTCCCGTTCCACCATTCGGTTGCCCGAAACTTCAAATGTACCGATAGTTACGTCCTTTAAAACTCGAGCCTCTTCTTGTGTATGAATCTATATGTCATTGTCGTATTGTGAGTCCCCTTACCATCTGGTCCGCTTCTTATACTTTATTAGAGTCTGTTGCATGATCAGATATTTTACGGCCTTCCCGTTCCTCCATTCGGGTGCCCGAAAATTCAAATGTACCGATAGTTACGACCTTAAAAACTCGAGTCTTTTCTTGTGTACAAATCTTTATGTCATTGTCCCATCGAGAGTTCAATTACCGTCCGATCAGCTTCTTATCCTTTATCTCAGTCTGTTGCATGATCAGATATCTTATAGCCTTCCCGCTCCTCCATTCGGGTGATTGAAACTTCAAATGTACCGATAATTACGTCCTTTAATACTCGAGTCTTTTTTTGTGTACGAATCTCTATGTCCTTGTGGCATCGTGAGTTTGATTACCGTCCGGTTAGCTTCGTATGCTTTATTTGAGTCTGTTTCATGATCAGATATCTTACGGCCTTCCCGTTCCACCATTCGAGTGCCCGAAACTTCAAATGTACTGATAGTTACGTCCTTTAAAACTCGAGTCTTTTCTTGTGTACGAATCTCTATGTCAGTGTACCGTCGTGAGTCCGATTACCGTCCCGTCAGCTTCGTATCATTTATCTGAGTCTGTAGCATGATCAGATATCTTATGGCCTTCCCGTTCCACCATTCGGTTGCCCGAAACTTCAAATGTACCGATAGTTACGTCCTTTAAAACTCGAGCCTCTTCTTGTGTACGAATCTATATGTCATTGTCGTATTGTGAGTCCGCTCACCATCTGGTCCGCTTCTAATACTTTATTTGAGTCTGTTGCATGATCAGATATTTTACGGCCTTCCCGTTCCACCATTCGGGTGCCCGAAACTTCAAATGTACCGATAGTTACGACCTTAAAAACTCGAGTCTTTTCTTGTGTACAAATCTCTATGTCATTGTCCCATTGTGAGTTCAATTACCGTCCGATCAGCTTCGTATCCTTTATCTTAGTCTGTTGCATGATCAGATATCTTTTGGCCTTCCCGCTCCTCTATTCGGGTGATCGAAACTTCAAATGTACCGATAATTACGTCATTTAATACTCGAGTCTTTTTTTGTGTACGAATCTCTATGTCCTTGTGGCATCGTGAGTTCGATTACCGCCCGGTTTGCTTCGTATGCTTTATTTGAGTCTGTTTCATGATCAGATATCTTACGGCCTTCCCGTTCCTCCATTCGAGTGCCCGAAACTTCAAATGTACTGATAGTTACGTCCTTTAAAACTCGAGTCTTTTCTTGTGTACGAATCTCTATGTCAGTGTACCGTCGTGAGTCCGATTACCATCCCGTCAGCTTCGTATCCTTTATCTGAGTCTGTAGCATGATCACATATCTTATGGCCTACCCGTTCCACCATTCGGTTGCCCGAAACATCAAATGTACTGATAGTTAGATCCTTTAAAACTCGAGCCTCTTCTTGTGTACGAATGTATATGTCATTGTCGTATTGTGAGTCCGCTTACCATCAGGTCCGCTTCTTATACTTTATTTGAGTCTGTTGCATGATTAGATATTTTACGGCCTTCCCGTTCCTCCATTCGGGTGCCCGAAACTTCAAATGTACCGATAGTTACGACCTTAAAAAGTCGAGTCTTTTCTTGTGTACAAATCTCTATGTCATTGTCCCATCGTGAGTTCAATTACCGTCCGATCAGCTTCGTATCCTTTATCTGAGTCTGTTGCATGATCAGATATCTTATGGCCTTCCCGCTCCTCCATTCGGGTGATCGAAACTTCAAATGTACCGATAATTACGTCCTTTAAAACTCGAGTCTTTTTTTGTGTACGAATCTCTATGTCCTTGTGGCATCGTGAGTTCGATTACCGTCTGGTTAGCTTTGCATGCTTTATTTGAGTCTGTTTCATGATCAGATATCTTACGGCCTTCCCGTTCCTCCATTCGGGTGTCCGAAACTTCAAATGTACGGATAGTTACGTCATTTAGAACTCAAGTCTTTTTTTGTGTACGAATCTCTATGTCAGTGTACCGTCGTGAGTCCGATTACCGTACAGTCTGCTTCGTATCCTTTATCTGAGTCTGTAGCGAGATTAGATATCTTATGGCATTCCCGTTCCACCATTCGTTTGCCCAAAACTTCAAATGTACCGATAGTTACGTCCTTAAAACTCGAGCCTCTTCTTGTGTATGAATCTATATGTCATTGTCGTATTGTGAGTCCCCTTACCATCTGGTCCGCTTCTTATACTTTATTAGAGTCTGTTGCATGATCAGATATTTTACGGCCCTCCCGTTCCTCCTTTCGGGTGCCCGAAACTTCAAATGTACCGATAGTTACGACCTTAAAAACTCGAGTCTTTTCTTGTGTACAAATCTTTATGTCATTGTCCCATCGAGAGTTCAATTACCGTCCGATCAGCTTCGTATCCTTTATCTCAGTCTGTTGCATGATCAGATATCTTATGGCCTTCCCGCTACTCCATTCGGGTGATTGAAACTTCAAATGTACCGATAATTACGTCCTTTAATACTCGAGTCTTTTTTTGTGTACGAATCTCTATGTCCTTTTGGCATCGTGAGTTTGATTACCGCCCGGTTTGCTTCGTATGCTTTATTTGAGTCTGTTTCATGATCAGATATCTTACGGCCTTCCCGTTCCTCCATTCGAGTGCCCGAAACTTCAAATGTACTGATAGTTACGTCCTTTAAAACTCGAGTCTTTTCTTGTGTACGAATCTCTATGTCAGTGTACCGTCGTGAGTACGATTACCGTCCCGTCAGCTTCGTATCCTTTATCTGAGTCTGTAGCATGATCAGATATCTTATGGCCTTCCCGTTCCACCATTCGGTTGCCCGAAACTTCAAATGTACCGATAGTTACGTCCTTTAAAACTCGAGCCTCTTCTTGTGTACGAATCTATATGTCATTGTCGTATTGTGAGTCCGCTCACCATCTGGTCCGCTTCTTATACTTTATTTGAGTCTGTTGCATGATCAGATATTTTACGGCCTTCCCGTTCCACCATTCGGGTGCCCGAAACTTCAAATATACCGATAGTTACGACCTTAAAAACTCGAGTCTTTTCTTGTGTACAAATCTCTATGTCATTGTCCCATCGTGAGTTCAATTACCGTCCGATCAGCTTCGTATCCTTTATCTTAGTCTGTTGCATGATCAGATATCTTATGGCCTTCCCGCTCCTCTATTCGGGTGATCGAAACTTCAAATGTACCGATAATTACGTCCTTTAATACTCGAGTCTTTTTTTGTGTACGAATCTCTATGTCCTTGTGGCATCGTGAGTTCGATTACCGCCCGGTTTGCTTCGTATGCTTTATTTGAGTCTGTTTCATGATCAGATATCTTACGGCCTTCCCGTTCCTCCATTCGAGTGCCCGAAACTTCAAATGTACTGATAGTTACGTCCTTTAAAACTCGAGTCTTTTCTTGTGTACGAATCTCTATGTCAGTGTACCGTCGTGAGTCCGATTACCATCCCGTCAGCTTCGTATCCTTTATCTGAGTCTGTAGCATGATCACATATCTTATGGCCTTCCCGTTCCACCATTCGGTTGCCCGAAACATCAAATGTACTGATAGTTACGTCCTTTAAAACTCGAGCCTCTTCGTGTGTACGAAACTATATGTCATTGTCGTATTGTGAGTCCGCTTACCATCAGGTCCGCTTCTTATACTTTATTTGAGTCTGTTGCATGATTAGATATTTTACGGCCTTCCCGTTCCTCCATTCGGGTGCCCGAAACTTCTAATGTACCGATAGTTACGACCTTAAAAAGTCGAGTCTTTTCTTGTGTACAAATATCTATGTCATTGTCCCATCGTGAGTTCAATTACCGTCCGATCAGCTTCGTATCCTTTATCTGAGTCTGTTGCATCATCAGATATCTTATGGCCTTCCCGCTCCTCCATTCGGGTGATCGAAACTTCAAATGTACCGATTATTACGTCCTTTAAAACTCGAGTCTTTTTTTGTGTACGAATCTCTATGTCCTTGTGGCATCGTGAGTTCGATTACCGTCTGGTTAGCTTAGGCATGCTTTATTTGAGTCTGTTTCATGATCAGATATCTTACGGCCTTCCCGTTCCTCCATTCGGGTGTCCGAAACTTCAAATGTACGGATAGTTACGTCATTTAGAACTCAAGTCTTTTTTTGTGTACGAATCTCTATGTCAGTGTACCGTCGTGAGTCCGATTACCGTACAGTCTGCTTCGTATCCTTTATCTGAGTCTGTAGCAAGATTAGATATCTTATGGCATTCCCGTTCCACCATTCGGTTGCCCGAAACTTCAAATGTACCGATAGTTACGTCCTTTAAAACTCGAGCCTCTTCTTGTGTATGAATCTATATGTCATTGTCGTATTGTGAGTCCCCTTACCATCTGGTCCGCTTCTTATACTTTATTAGAGTCTGTTGCATGATCAGATATTTTACGGCCTTCCCGTTCCTCCTTTCGGGTGCCCGAAACTTCAAATGTACCGATAGTTACGACCTTAAAAACTCGAGTCTTTTCTTGTGTACAAATCTTTATGTCATTGTCCCATCGAGAGTTCAATTACCGTCCGATCAGCTTCGTATCCTTTATCTCAGTCTGTTGCATGATCAGATATCTTATGGCCTTCCCGCTACTCCATTCGGGTGATTGAAACTTCAAATGTACCGATAATTACGTCCTTTAACACTCGAGTCTTTTTTTGTGTACGAATCTCTATGTCCTTGTGGCATCGTGAGTTCGATTACCGCCCGGTTTGCTTCGTATGCTTTATTTGAGTCTGTTTCATGATCAGATATCTTACGGCCTTCCCGTTCCTCCATTCGAGTGCCCGAAACTTCAAATGTACTGATAGTTACGTCCTTTAAAACTCGAGTCTTTTCTTGTGTACGAATCTCTATGTCAGTGTACCGTCGTGGGTACGATTACCGTCCCGTCAGCTTCGTATCCTTTATCTGAGTCTGTAGCATGATCAGATATCTTATGGCCTTCCCGTTCCACAATTCGGTTGCCCGAAACTTCAAATGTACCGATAGTTACGTCCTTTAAAACTCGAGCCTCTTCTTGTGTACGAATCTATATGTCATTGTCGTATTGTGAGTCCGCTTACCATCTGGTCCGCTTCTTATACTTTATTTGAGTCTGTTGCATGATCAGATATTTTACGGCCTTCCCGTTCCTCCATTCGGGTGCCCGAAACTTCAAATGTACCGATAGTTACGACCTTAAAAAGTCGAGTCTTTTCTTGTGTACAAATCTCTATGTCATTGTCCCATCGAGAGTTTAATTACCGTCCGATCAGCTTCGTATCCTTTATCTCAGTCTGTTGCATGATCAGATATCTTATGGCCTTCCCGCTACTCCATTCGGGTGATTGAAACTTCAAATGTACCGATAATTACGTCCTTTAATACTCGAGTCTTTTTTTGTGTACGAATCTCTATGTCCTTGTGGCATCGTGAGTTTGATTACCGCCCGGTTTGCTTCGTATGCTTTATTTGAGTCTGTTTCATGATCAGATATCTTACGGCCTTCCCGTTCCTCCATTCGGGTGCCCGAAACTTCAAATGTACTGATAGTTACGTCCTTTAAAACTCGAGTCTTTTCTTGTGTACGAATCTCTATGTCAGTGTACCGTCGTGAGTACGATTACCGTCCCGTCAGCTTCATATCCTTTATCTGAGTCTGTAGCATGATCAGATATCTTATGGCCTTCCCGTTCCACAATTCGGTTGCCCGAAACTTCAAATGTACCGATAGTTACGTCCTTTAAAACTCGAGCCTCTTCTTGTGTACGAATCTATATGTCATTGTCGTATTGTGAGTCCGCTTACCATCTGGTCCGCTTCTTATACTTTATTTGAGTCTGTTGCATGATCAGATATTTTACGGCCTTCCCGTTCCTCCATTCGGGTGCCCGAAACTTCAAATGTACCGATAGTTACGACCTTAAAAAGTCGAGTCTTTTCTTGTGTACAAATCTCTATGTCATTGTCCCATCGTGAGTTCAATTACCGTCCGATCAGTTTCGTATCCTTTATCTGAGTCTGTTGCATGATCAGATATCTTATGGCCTTCCCGCTCCTCCATTCGGGTGATCGAAACTTCAAATGTACCGATAATTACGTCCTTTAATACTCGAGTCTTTTTTTGTGTACGAATCTCTATGTCCTTGTGGCATCGTGAGCTCGATTACCGCCCGGTCAGCTTCGTATGCTTTATTTGAGTCTGTTTCATGATCAGATATCTTACGGCCTTCCCGTTCCTCCATTCGAGTGCCCGAAACTTCAAATGTACTGATAGTTACGTCCTTTAAAACTCGAGTCTTTTCTTGTGTACGAATCTCTATGTCAGTGTACCGTCGTGAGTCCGATTACTGTCCCGTCAGCTTCGTATCCTTTATCTGAGTCTGTAGCATGATCAGATATCTTATGGCCTTCCCGTTCCACAATTCGGTTGCCCGAAACTTCAAATGTACTGATAGTTACGTCCTTTAAAACTCGAGCCTCTTCTTGTGTACGAATCTATATGTCATTGTCGTATTGTGAGTCCGCTTACCATCTGGTCCGCTTCTTATACTTTATTTGAGTCTGTTGCATGATCAGATATTTTACGGCCTTCCCGTTCTTCCATTCGGGTGCCCGAAACTTCAAATGTACCGATAGTTACGACCTTAAAAAGTCGAGTCTTTTCTTGTGTACAAATATCTATGTCATTGTCCCATCGTGAGTTCAATTACGTCCTTTAAAACTCGAGTCTTTTTTTGTGTACGAATCTCTATGTCCTTGTGGCATCGTGAGTTCGATTACCGTCTGGTTAGCTTGGCATGCTTTATTTGAGTCTGTTTCATGATCAGATATCTTACGGCCTTCCCGTTCCTCCATTCGGGTGTCCGAAACTTCAAATGTACGGATAGTTACGTCATTTAGAACTCAAGTCTTTTTTTGTGTACACGCAAATCGAACCAAACTATAAAATATTTTTAAAGAAACTATGTAAGGCAAATAGTACTAAATAAAAAAAAGGAGCAATAGCTTCCCTCTTGTTTTATCAAGAGGACGTTATTGCTCCTTTTTTAGTTCAAAAACTCCTATACAATCAGACCAAAGTCTTATCCATTTGTAGATGGAGCTTCAATAGCAGCTAAGTCTAGAGGGAAATTATGAGCATTACGTTCATGCATAACTTCCATACCAAGGTTAGCACGGTTAATGATATCAGCCCAAGTGTTAATAACACGGCCTTGACTATCAACTACTGATTGGTTGAAATTGAAACCATTTAGGTTGAAAGCCATATCTATGTCAGTGTACCGTCGTGAGTCCGATTACCGTACAGTCTGCTTCGTATCCTTTATCTGAGTCTGTAGCAAGATTAGATATCTTATGGCATTCCCGTTCCACCATTCGGTTGCCCGAAACTTCAAATGTACCGATAGTTACGTCCTTTAAAACTCGAGCCTCTTCTTGTGTATGAATCTATATGTCATTGTCGTATTGTGAGTCCCCTTACCATCTGGTCCGCTTCTTATACTTTATTAGAGTCTGTTGCATGATCAGATATTTTACGGCCTTCCCGTTCCTCCTTTCGGGTGCCCGAAACTTCAAATGTACCGATAGTTACGACCTTAAAAACTCGAGTCTTTTCTTGTGTACAAATCTTTATGTCATTGTCCCATCGAGAGTTCAATTACCGTCCGATCAGCTTCGTATCCTTTATCTCAGTCTGTTGCATGATCAGATATCTTATGGCCTTCCCGCTACTCCATTCGGGTGATTGAAACTTCAAATGTACCGATAATTACGTCCTTTAATACTCGAGTCTTTTTTTGTGTACGAATCTCTATGTCCTTGTGGCATCGTGAGTTTGATTACCGTCCGGTTAGCTTCGTATGCTTTATTTGAGTCTGTTTCATGATCAGATATCTTACGGCCTTCCCGTTCCACCATTCGAGTGCCCGAAACTTCAAATGTACTGATAGTTACGTCCTTTAAAACTCGAGTCTTTTCTTGTGTACGAATCTCTATGTCAGTGTACCGTCGTGAGTCCGATTACCATCCCGTCAGCTTCGTATCCTTTATCTGAGTCTGTAGCATGATCATTTATCTTATGGCCTTCCCGTTCCACCATTCGGTTGCCCGAAACTTCAAATGTACCGATAGTTACGTCCTTTAAAACTCGAGCCTCTTCTTGTGTACGAATCTATATGTCATTTTAAAACCTATGAAAGATTGGTATCAGAGCCTTGGTTATAGGGAATTAGGTTATTAGAAAAATAATCTAGTCTATAACCTTAGGACATTAACCAGTACTTGCTTCCTTTATTTGCAGCTCTACCTATTCTTTATCTTTATCCTTATCCACCCCCTCATTAAATTCAAAGCATTGATTCTCAAAACCTTTACAATTCAAATCAATTTCATTTCTTATATAATTTAGTAATCAGCCCGAATTTCGTGATCATTTTTTTCAACATCCGACCCAAATCATATGGTTTCCTTTACAACATATTGCTTGTTTTTAACGTATTACTGTTGGTGTTTTCTTGCCAATTCTATTTTAAACCTCCCCTGCATTTTATTTATCATTTTTGACAGTACCTCAATCAAAAAAAAAAAATTTTCTTACCCAGAGTTTTAAAAGTCCTCGTTTAAACTATAATCCCATAAAACTGTATACAGGAGATACCTTAGCAACAACACTAATGATCACTGGAATTTTGTCAAACTTTCATCACATAAAGAGTCTTTTATTTTCACACACCTATTTTCTAAACTTCAAATGTTTATGTAACAATTTATGGGCGTAACAAAGGATTTTCGATATAATGTCATTCGATCGATAAAACCCAATGTCGTGTTTAAAATCTCTGACTAACTGAAATATTCTGATCTAAAGCCACTTAAATCATATTATTTAACAACTTTTGTTTTATATCCAAAACCAATTTTTACAACAAAATAAAATAAAATAAAATAAAATAAAATCTTTCGATCCTTATGAACAAAATTTAGTCTCCAATTCCATATTGACACCTACTTAATTCCAACATGTTCGAACTTTTACGATTTTTGGTGTTCACCACAATCGTCTTTTCTCATACGCTCGATTTTAATATTTGATTCAAACTCCACGATTCATGCTTCTAGATCATCTCCCTACTACTTGTGTCTCTTTTAAAACCTATGAAATAACCCTTTATCAACTATTTTCAAATTCACCATCTTTCATAACCTTGATGTTACTTTGAATTCATCATCATCTCAAGAACTAAATTCATATTCTTTACCTTCTTGAATATGAACTTGATCCCTATGATAACCAAACTATTGAAAACTTGATTATTCGTTGCATCAAACTTGATTCTTAGTTATACATGAGGATTTTATTATCTACCTGAACATTTGATTATTCATGATACTTGAAAGCATGTAATATAAACTATTTGTTATAAACACATCTAGAGTCATTAACCTTGTCTAGGGCAACTCTATTACAACTCGCATGCTATACTTGATACTTGATGCATTTACAAACTTGTTTATATGTATGTATTATCAACTTGCAACTTATGTGTTAAATCAAAAACAATTGTTACACCTAATCAAACAACTGGTAGAGGATGAAGTACTTGCTCAACAGTTAGTAAAGTACCTAATAACCTGCTCAACGATTGGTAGAGGTCATCATGCCTGCTCAACAGTCGGTAGAGGTTCTAACAACCTGCTCAACGACTGGTAGAGGCTATCGCACCTGCTCAACAATCGGTAGAGGTTCCTACTCACTGACTGGTAGAGGTCTTTTTTTTTCTGCTCAACAGTTGGACTCATTTTTGGATACATCGTACACGTAATTTGATACAAAGATTTGTTAGACTCATTGATACAAAGATTCAATCACAAGGTTATTTTGCATTGTGTGTTTTACATGTGTGTTTAGAGTGATAGAAAGTCACAAAACCCTAATGTAAGGTAAATTGGTGATTGCGGTCCGGAACGTAATCATGAATTTACAGGTACATTAAGGTGGTGTGAAATTCTATTTGGGTTTTGGTAGATACCTAGTACGTTTTTGAAGTAACAAATGTGTAGTGGGTTAGCTGCGGTACACCCTATATATAAACACTAATGATACATCGAAAGTGAGACTAGGAGTCGGACCAATAGCAAAGTCTAGTTATTTGGTAGTTCATTTAGCCCTTCCATAGTCTATCATTCCAGGTATTCCTTTTGTATTCTTGAAACTTATGATTAGTGTTTTATATAGACCCTTATGACCCTAGTTAGTTCAGACCCACGTAATTCAACTCTTATTCTCATTCACCTTAATACAGAACTCATAAATATCATCCCATCATTCGAAACACCTTATCCTAGTACCTATAAAATTTTGCCATACTAAACGATTAGACGTCCAAACATTTAACCAATCAACCTCAACCCTGTGTTTTTGATAACTTCGGGACGAAGTTCCCAAAAGTAGGGGAGACTGTAACACCATGTATTTTTCCTCAAATTTTGAATGTATAAAACCCCCACTTTTTCCCATCTTATTCTGTACAAATATAACCATGTCTAAATGTATATATATATGTATATTTTTTTATTTTATTTTTTTTACTTTTTGAATATTTTAAAGTTGGTATAATTTCGAACAAATAAAAAAAATTTCCAATAAATAACATATCCTAAACTCTTTATATTCTTATGTAATAATATTAATAATTAATTGTTATTCTTTAACTAAATAAAAAAAAAAGAGTTTTCAATGCATACCATTAAAAACATTCGTTGCCAATTCTATTTCAAAAATAATGATAATAACATGGCAAGGAAATTAATGCATTATTCTTCTGGCTTCTCAAAATTTACAACCGATTTATCAATCCCTTTGTAATCTACAAATCTTTGACCAACCTTCCCAATTTATCTAACACGTTTGATTGTTACTAATAACTCAATTAAAGCCTTCATTGTCGGAAGTTTTAATTCCAATTTAATATAGTCTTTGTATCGATAAATCTATAAAATTAGACATCATTATTCGCAAAACTTTGACACCCTCATACACCACCTCTCTCGGCTACAACAACCACATCCATCCCCAACCATCGCCACGCTCCACACTTCGGTTTAACCGCCACGACTACTCGCCACCTACTTTCCGACAAGCTCATTCACCAGAACAACCCTCCACCATGCCCCACTATAATCACCATAACCCACTGCCATGACCCTTGAAATTTAAATGCTAGTAACGAACAGAGAGCGGGAATCATGGGTTCCATTGATGGATACATTCATGACCTCATGGATCCCCATCCTTGTTCATCTTCACCAATCACCCTCACCGTAACAGAACCCGACCACCAAAGTGCTAGCGTGACTCGCCTCCGAACGTCTCCTCTAGATCCATCAAGTTTTCCATCAACACTCTAGTCAACTTGATCGCTATCCACCGCCTTCAACTATCATCAAGATACGATACTCCTGAAAATAACTCGAATGTTACTGGGAGTTCAAGAGGCTAACAAACCCAAGGTTATTCTATTCATGTCTTTCATATTCAAACTCAAGATTTTCTTCTCTATTATTTATGGATTCATGAGTTAATGTTTGCTCACAGAATCCTAGTAACTATTTAACTGTTTGGCTAGTTAACAAATTATGATCATTGATATAAAATTCAAGACTCTAAGTTGTTTTGCGATGGATTTTGTTAAAACGATTTTTTTTACATATACGATATATTAAAATAGAAGCTATTTAATATACTTAAAACTAATGAAAGCTACGTATGTTTATAATGATTTGAAAGCCTCTAACTTATTTTGGAACATACAAAATCAATAATTAACCTTAAAAAATAGCCATCCACCATGATAACTTGGACGAGACAATAAGTGATGATACAAAAATTTATAGGGAACGCAATAACATTGTAGGAATTCGCGGCACGTGATTCAAGCTTTATTGGCCTTCGTTATTCCTCGTTGATTCATTACACTTCCACTTTTGAAATCAAGGTGAGTTTACATAGCCCTTTTCCATTCACTATTTTTTTGGGGTGAAACATGTTAAACATTTATACTCAATATGTACAATTCTATTACGTGTCTTGTGTGAATCTTTGATGCCACATGTTATAGACAAAAACTTGTTAGACTTAAACTTAAACTTACATAATCATTAGCTTTGGCCAAGCTGGCGATATACAATGATAGATCTATTGGATTGACAACCCCACCTAGATTCGTTGACCATCTCTATGGGGAGCGCGGGTGATTGTTGTCGTTCCAAACTTTATAAGGAGAACCGTGAATGCGGGATGGACCTAAACTCTATAAGGAGAACCGTGAATGCGGGATGGACCTAAACTTTATAAGGAGAACCGTGAATGCGGGATGGACCTAAACTTTATAAGGAGAACCGTGAATGCGGGATGGACCTAAACTTTATAAGGAGAACCGTGGATGCGGGATGGACCTAAACTTTGTCGGAGGATTGATTATGTGCATACTATACTTTGTGTTTTGTTTTCACATGTAGACTTAGACTAACATTTGACACGTGAATTGTACTACATTGCTTTAGACTACTTTTGATGCAAACAAAACCTATGTATTCTCACCAACTTTTGTTGACCCAAAATATTTTCAACTTAACATGTTTCAGGTTCTACTTGCTTGAAGATTAGAGTTAATACTTGAAGATGCGTAGCTAGTATTTGTTGTTTTGATGTACAAATTCTTAGAACAATTGTATGTAATTTATTTAAATCATTTATTGAAATTTATTATTCACCATGAGCTACTGAACAATCATCAATACGTGACATCCCGATGTTTCCGCCATCGGTTGGGGTGTTACATCATTGTCGTATTGTGAGTCCGCTCACCATCTGGTCCGCTTCTTATACTTTATTTGAGTCTGTTGCATGATCAGATATTTTACGGCCTTCCCGTTCCACCATTCGGGTGCCCGAAACTTCAAATGTACCGATAGTTACGACCTTAAAAACTCGAGTCTTTTCTTGTGTACAAATCTCTATGTCATTGTCCCATCGTGAGTTCAATTACCGTCCGATCAGCTTCGTATCCTTTATCTTAGTCTGGTGCATGATCAGATATCTTATGGCCTTCCCGCTCCTCTATTCGGGTGATCGAAACTTCAAATGTACCGATAATTACGTCCTTTAACACTCGAGTCTTTTTTTGTGTACGAATCTCTATGTCCTTGTGGCATCGTGAGTTCGATTACCGCCCGGTTTGCTTCGTATGCTTTATTTGAGTCTGTTTCATGATCAGATATCTTACGGCCTTCCCGTTCCTCCATTCGAGTGCCCGAAACTTCAAATGTACTGATAGTTACGTCCTTTAAAACTCGAGTCTTTTCTTGTGTACGAATCTCTATGTCAGTGTACCGTCGTGGGTACGATTACCGTCCCGTCAGCTTCGTATCCTTTATCTGAGTCTGTAGCATGATCACATATCTTATGGCCTTCCCGTTCCACAATTCGGTTGCCCGAAACTTCAAATGTACCGATAGTTACGTCCTTTAAAACTCGAGCCTCTTCTTGTGTACGAATCTATATGTCATTGTCGTATTGTGAGTCCGCTTACCATCTGGTCCGCTTCTTATACTTTATTTGAGTCTGTTGCATGATCAGATATTTTACGGCCTTCCCGTTCCTCCATTCGGGTGCCCGAAACTTCAAATGTACCGATAGTTACGACCTTAAAAAGTCGAGTCTTTTCTTGTGTACAAATCTCTATGTCATTGTCCCATCGAGAGTTTAATTACCGTCCGATCAGCTTCGTATCCTTTATCTCAGTCTGTTGCATGATCAGATATCTTATGGCCTTCCCGCTACTCCATTCGGGTGATTGAAACTTCAAATGTACCGATAATTACGTCCTTTAATACTCGAGTCTTTTTTTGTGTACGAATCTCTATGTCCTTGTGGCATCGTGAGTTTGATTACCGCCCGGTTTGCTTCGTATGCTTTATTTGAGTCTGTTTCATGATCAGATATCTTACGGCCTTCCCGTTCCTCCATTCGAGTGCCCGAAACTTCAAATGTACTGATAGTTACGTCCTTTAAAACTCGAGTCTTTTCTTGTGTACGAATCTCTATGTCAGTGTACCGTCGTGAGTACGATTACCGTCCCGTCAGCTTCGTATCCTTTATCTGAGTCTGTAGCATGATCAGATATCTTATGGCCTTCCCGTTCCACAATTCGGTTGCCCGAAACTTCAAATGTACCGATAGTTACGTCCTTTAAAACTCGAGCCTCTTCTTGTGTACGAATCTATATGTCATTGTCGTATTGTGAGTCCGCTTACCATCTGGTCCGCTTCTTATACTTTATTTGAGTCTGTTGCATGATCAGATATTTTACGGCCTTCCCGTTCCTCCATTCGGGTGCCCGAAACTTCTAATGTACCGATAGTTACGACCTTAAAAAGTCGAGTCTTTTCTTGTGTACAAATCTCTATGTCATTGTCCCATCGTGAGTTCAATTACCGTCCGATCAGCTTCGTATCCTTTATCTGAGTCTGTTGCATCATCAGATATCTTATGGCCTTCCCGCTCCTCCATTCGGGTGATCGAAACTTCAAATGTACCGATAATTACGTCCTTTAAAACTCGAGTCTTTTTTTGTGTACGAATCTCTATGTCCTTGTGGCATCGTGAGTTCGATTACCGTCTGGTTAGCTTCGGCATGCTTTATTTGAGTCTGTTTCATGATCAGATATCTTACGGCCTTCCCGTTCCTCCATTCGGGTGTCCGAAACTTCAAATGTACGGATAGTTACGTCATTTAGAACTCAAGTCTTTTTTTGTGTACGAATCTCTATGTCAGTGTACCGTCGTGAGTCCGATTACCGTACAGTCTGCTTCGTATCCTTTATCTGAGTCTGTAGCAAGATTAGATATCTTATGGCATTCCCGTTCCACCATTCGGTTGCCCGAAACTTCAAATGTACCGATAGTTACGTCCTTTAAAACTCGAGCCTCTTCTTGTGTATGAATCTATATGTCATTGTCGTATTGTGAGTCCCCTTACCATCTGGTCCGCTTCTTATACTTTATTAGAGTCTGTTGCATGATCAGATATTTTACGGCCTTCCCGTTCCTCCTTTCGGGTGCCCGAAACTTCAAATGTACCGATAGTTACGTCCTTAAAAACTCGAGTCTTTTCTTGTGTACAAATCTTTATGTCATTGTCCCATCGAGAGTTCAATTACCGTCCGATCAGCTTCGTATCCTTTATCTCAGTCTGTTGCATGATCAGATATCTTATGGCCTTCCCGCTACTCCATTCGGGTGATTGAAACTTCAAATGTACCGATAATTACGTCCTTTAATACTCGAGTCTTTTTTTGTGTACGAATCTCTATGTCCTTGTGGCATCGTGAGTTTGATTACCGTCCGGTTAGCTTCGTATGCTTTATTTGAGTCTGTTTCATGATCAGATATCTTACGGCCTTCCCGTTCCACCATTCGAGTGCCCGAAACTTCAAATGTACTGATAGTTACGTCCTTTAAAACTCGAGTCTTTTCTTGTGTACGAATCTCTATGTCAGTGTACCGTCGTGAGTCCGATTACCATCCCGTCAGCTTCGTATCCTTTATCTGAGTCTGTAGCATGATCAGATATCTTATGGCCTTCCCGTTCCACCATTCGGTTGCCCGAAACTTCAAATGTACCGATAGTTACGTCCTTTAAAACTCGAGCCTCTTCTTGTGTACGAATCTATATGTCATTGTCGTATTGTGAGTCCGCTCACCATCTGGTCCGCTTCTTATACTTTATTTGAGTCTGTTGCATGATCAGATATTTTACGGCCTTCCCGTTCCACCATTCGGGTGCCCGAAACTTCAAATGTACCGATAGTTACGACCTTAAAAACTCGAGTCTTTTCTTGTGTACAAATCTCAATGTCATTGTCCCATCGTGAGTTCAATTACCGTCCGATCAGCTTCGTATCCTTTATCTTAGTCTGGTGCATGATCAGATATCTTATGGCCTTCCCGCTCCTCTATTCGGGTGATCGAAACTTCAAATGTACCGATAATTACGTCCTTTAACACTCGAGTCTTTTTTTGTGTACGAATCTCTATGTCCTTGTGGCATCGTGAGTTCGATTACCGCCCGGTTTGCTTCGTATGCTTTATTTGAGTCTGTTTCATGATCAGATATCTTACGGCCTTCCCGTTCCTCCATTCGAGTGCCCGAAACTTCAAATGTACTGATAGTTACGTCCTTTAAAACTCGAGTCTTTTCTTGTGTACGAATCTCTATGTCAGTGTACCGTCGTGGGTACGATTACCGTCCCGTCAGCTTCGTATCCTTTATCTGAGTCTGTAGCATGATCAGATATCTTATGGCCTTCCCGTTCCACAATTCGGTTGCCCGAAACTTCAAATGTACCGATAGTTACGTCCTTTAAAACTCGAGCCTCTTCTTGTGTACGAATCTATATGTCATTGTCGTATTGTGAGTCCGCTTACCATCTGGTCCGCTTCTTATACTTTATTTGAGTCTGTTGCATGATCAGATATTTTACGGCCTTCCCGTTCCTCCATTCGGGTGCCCGAAACTTCAAATGTACCGATAGTTACGACCTTAAAAAGTCGAGTCTTTTCTTGTGTACAAATCTCTATGTCATTGTCCCATCGAGAGTTTAATTACCGTCCGATCAGCTTCGTATCCTTTATCTCAGTCTGTTGCATGATCAGATATCTTATGGCCTTCCCGCTACTCCATTCGGGTGATTGAAACTTCAAATGTACCGATAATTACGTCCTTTAATACTCGAGTCTTTTTTTGTGTACGAATCTCTATGTCCTTGTGGCATCGTGAGTTTGATTACCGCCCGGTTTGCTTCGTATGCTTTATTTGAGTCTGTTTCATGATCAGATATCTTACGGCCTTCCCGTTCCTCCATTCGAGTGCCCGAAACTTCAAATGTACTGATAGTTACGTCCTTTAAAACTCGAGTCTTTTCTTGTGTACGAATCTCTATGTCAGTGTACCGTCGTGAGTACGATTACCGTCCCGTCAGCTTCGTATCCTTTATCTGAGTCTGTAGCATGATCAGATATCTTATGGCCTTCCCGTTCCACAATTCGGTTGCCCGAAACTTCAAATGTACCGATAGTTACGTCCTTTAAAACTCGAGCCTCTTCTTGTGTACGAATCTATATGTCATTGTCGTATTGTGAGTCCGCTTACCATCTGGTCCGCTTCTTATACTTTATTTGAGTCTGTTGCATGATCAGATATTTTACGGCCTTCCCGTTCCTCCATTCGGGTGCCCGAAACTTCTAATGTACCGATAGTTACGACCTTAAAAAGTCGAGTCTTTTCTTGTGTACAAATCTCTATGTCATTGTCCCATCGTGAGTTCAATTACCGTCCGATCAGCTTCGTATCCTTTATCTGAGTCTGTTGCATCATCAGATATCTTATGGCCTTCCCGCTCCTCCATTCGGGTGATCGAAACTTCAAATGTACCGATAATTACGTCCTTTAAAACTCGAGTCTTTTTTTGTGTACGAATCTCTATGTCCTTGTGGCATCGTGAGTTCGATTACCGTCTGGTTAGCTTCGGCATGCTTTATTTGAGTCTGTTTCATGATCAGATATCTTACGGCCTTCCCGTTCCTCCATTCGGGTGTCCGAAACTTCAAATGTACGGATAGTTACGTCATTTAGAACTCAAGTCTTTTTTTGTGTACGAATCTCTATGTCAGTGTACCGTCGTGAGTCCGATTACCGTACAGTCTGCTTCGTATCCTTTATCTGAGTCTGTAGCAAGATTAGATATCTTATGGCATTCCCGTTCCACCATTCGGTTGCCCGAAACTTCAAATGTACCGATAGTTACGTCCTTTAAAACTCGAGCCTCTTCTTGTGTATGAATCTATATGTCATTGTCGTATTGTGAGTCCCCTTACCATCTGGTCCGCTTCTTATACTTTATTAGAGTCTGTTGCATGATCAGATATTTTACGGCCTTCCCGTTCCTCCTTTCGGGTGCCCGAAACTTCAAATGTACCGATAGTTACGTCCTTAAAAACTCGAGTCTTTTCTTGTGTACAAATCTTTATGTCATTGTCCCATCGAGAGTTCAATTACCGTCCGATCAGCTTCGTATCCTTTATCTCAGTCTGTTGCATGATCAGATATCTTATGGCCTTCCCGCTACTCCATTCGGGTGATTGAAACTTCAAATGTACCGATAATTACGTCCTTTAATACTCGAGTCTTTTTTTGTGTACGAATCTCTATGTCCTTGTGGCATCGTGAGTTCGATTACCGTCCGGTTAGCTTCGTATGGTTTATTTGAGTCTGTTTCATGATCAAATATCTTACGGCCTTCCCGTTCCTCCATTCGAGTGCCCGAAACTTCAAATGTACCGATAGTTACATCCTTTAAAACTCGAGCCTCTTCTTGTGTACGAGTCTATAAGTCATTGTCGTATTGTGAGTCCGCTTACCATCTGGTTTGCTTCTTATACTTTATTAGAGTCTGTTGCATGATCAGATATTTTACGGCCTACCCGTTCCTCCATTCGGGTGCCCGAAACTTCAAATGTACCGATAGTTACGACCATAAAATTCGAGTCTTCTCTTGTGTACAAATCTCTATGTCATTGTCCCATCGTGAGTTCAATTACCGTCCGATCAGCTTCGTATCCTTTATCTGAGTCTGTTGCATGATCAGATATCTTATGGCGTTCCCGCTCCTCCATTCGGGTGATCGAAACTTCAAATGTACCGATAATTACGTCCTTTAATACTCGAGTCTTTTTTTGTTTACGAATCTCTATGTCCTTGTGGCATCGTGAGTTCGATTACCGTCCGGTTAGCTTGGTATGCTTTATTTGAGTCTGTTTCATGATCAGATATCTTACGTCCTTCCCGTTCCTCCATTCGGGTGTCCGAAACTTCAAATGTACGGATAGTAATGTCATTTAAAACTCGAGTCTTTTTTTGTGTACGAATCTCTATGTCAGTGTACCGTCGTGAGTCCGATTACCGTACCGTCAGCTTCGTATCCTTTATCTGAGTCTGTAGCATGATCAGATATCTTATGGCCTTCCTGTTCCACCATTCGGTTGCCCGAAACTACACATGTACCGATAGTTACGTCCTTTAAAACTCGAGCCTCTTCTTGTGTATGAATCTCTATGTCATTCTCGTATTGTGAGTCCGCCTACCATCTGGTCTGCTTCTTATACTTTATTAGAGTCTGTTGCATGATTAGATATTTTACGGCCTTCCCATTCCTCTATTCGGGTGCCCGAAACTTCAAATGTACCGATAGTTACGACCTTAAAAACTCGAGTCTTTTCTTGTGTACAAATCTCTATGTCATTGTCCAATCGTGAGTTCAATTACCATCCGGTCAGCTTCGTATTCTTTATCTAAGTCTGTTGCATGATTAGATATCTTATGGCCTTCCCGCTCCTCCATTCGGGTGCTCGAAACTTCAAATGTACCGATAATTACGTCCTTTAAAACTCGAGTCTTTTTTTGTGTACGAATTTCTATGTCCTTGTGGCATCGTGAGTTCGATTACCGTCTGGTTAGCTTCGTATGCTTTATTTGTGTCAGTTTCATGATCAGATATCTTACGGCCTTCCCGTTCCTCCATTCGAGTGCCCGAAACTTCAAATGTACTGATAGTTACGTCCTTTAAAACTCGAGTCTTTTCTTGTGTACGAATCTCTATGTCAGTGTACCGTCGTAAGTCCGATTACCGTCCCGTCAGCTTCGTGTCCTTTATCTGAGTCTATAGCATGATCAGATATCTTATGGCCTTCCCGTTCCACCATTCGGTTGCCCGAAACTTCAAATGTACCGATAGTTACGTCCTTTAAAACTCGAGCCTCTTCTTGTGTACGAATCTATATGTCATTGTGGTATTGTGAGTCCGCTTACCATCTGGTCCAATTCTTATACTTTTTTTTTTGGTAAAAGGAGGCGGCACTCCTGGTAAATATTATTAATCACAAAAAATATATATACACCTAAGGGATCGGCATCCCGGGACATACCCCAAGGACCAAAACCCGATCCCAAGCCATGGTCTAACAATGGGACTATCCAAACGTCCCGACCATGAGCTCAACTATACAATCAAATCAAAACAAACAAAAAAACCACACAGCTAGAGACCCAGCCACAACCGGCTAAAGTCTAAACCTATCAAGTCCAAACAAAAAACAACCAAAACAAAACAAACAACTAAAAAAACAAAGTAAGCAGAAACAGCAACCAATCTTCAGGTCTTCAAACACTCCAGCAGCCAACTGCAAATCTTCAAGAAAATCCAGCAGCCACAACCTACAATCTTCTCCAGCCTACCATCTGCAGCATACAACAACATAACACCACAATACCTACAAACAGACCCAAACTGCCTCTCACCCATCTGAGCCATTAACATTAACACAAAACATAACACCTCAATTCCTGGATCAAAAGGGAACCATAAATCATCCTGCTGCCCACTACCAAACTCCCACCCATATTCTAACCCATTATATCTACTAATGAGTCTAATATCAATACCCAACCACACCAGCAGAATCAACAACCAGCCACATCCCAACCACCTATTATCACTACACCAATAATAAATAACATTAAGATAAAGGGACCTCCGCTCCATGTTTACTGATTTCAAAATTCCACACAGCAGCAGCCAATCTAGCCTGCATTCCATCTTTAACTTTTATACTCTTCATTTTTAAAGTTATCACCTCCTGAATTAATCCACACACAATCTTAGCATTCCTTCTCTTTTTGCTGAAAATTCTTTGATTCCTCTCCTGCCAAACAAAGTAAACAGCAGCAGCAATAACCAACCTCTGAATAGTACCCCAAATCCCCTTACTAGCCTTTCCCTTTTCCACAAAATCAACTATCCCATCCCACTCATCAGGAATGTCTCTAAATCTAGCAAGTTCCCTCAATTTCCACCAAATACCCCTAGCATAATCACACTTAAAGAAAAGGTGCTGATGACTATCAGGTTCCTTTCCACATAAACTGCAAGAAAGATTAACATCTTGTTTCCAGCATGCTATCTTATCTTGAGTAGGCAATCTACTTTTAAAAGCCAGCCAAGTTATGAAAGTATGCCTAGGGATGCTACTTCCAAACCATACAAATTTATGCCAACCCACTTCATTACTCTCTTTAACTATGTCATCATAAACAGCTTTAGATGAAAAAGGAACAGATTTACCTCTTTTGCTTAGCCAACAAAACTCATCAGCTTTCCCAGCAACTATGATAGGCAAATAATCTCTAAAAAACACAGGGTATTTCTCCCTCCAGTCCTCAGGAACTATCCAACCATCAGCCCCAATCAGATCAGCAATCTTATCTTTTAAGTCAAAACCAGCAGCTCTAATTTCCCTTCTATTAATGTGATCTATCAATGGCCCATTGACATGCCACTGATCAAACCACACATTTATTGTCTTACCATTTCCAATTTTAGCCACACAATGCTGCCTAAACAGCCTTCTATATCCCAGTATCTGCTTCCAATGCCAAGAATCAGAGTTCACCTCACCAATTTCCCAAAAACTCTTCCCATGCAGTTTATAAAACTTAACCCATTCTACCCAAACAGATTTTCTATCAGTCACAATACTCCACATATGTTTAGCTACTAATGCTAAATTTCTCTCTTTTAATGAAGTTAACCCCAGACCACCCTGACTTTTCCTTAAACAAAGTTCCTCCCAAGCAACTTTAGCACTACCCTGCTTATACTCCCCTTGACACCACAAAAACCCTCTACACAATCTTTCCACATCAGCATTCAAATTATCAGGTAAAAATAAACAGAGATGCCCAATATACTGTTAGTGAGGATAAAACAGACTTCAAAAGCTGAACTCTACCAGCATATGACAAAAATTTATTCCTCCAGTCTTCTATTCTTCTTTTCACCTTCTCAAGCAAAGCCCCACAATCTTTTTGATATAATTTCCTGGAAGCCAGAGGGATACCCAAATACTTTAGTGGGAGTTGACCCACCTTAAAAGGAAGAATTCTCAAAATATCATCCTGAATCTCCTTATCCACATTGCCAAATATTATCTCACTCTTACCCATGTTTGGTTTTAAACCTGAATAAGCACCAAACTCCTCCAACACTTCTTTTATAATCTTTATAGACTCACCACAAGCACTACTAAATATGAATAAATCATCAGCAAAACACAAGTGTGTAAGCTGTAATTTATCACATTTCCAATGATAAACAAAATTCTCCTCAGATCTAATTCTCCTCTTCATCAACAAATTTAAAACCTCCATAACTATTGTGAACAGATATGGAGACACCGGATCACCCTGCCTAAGGCCCTTCTCACCCTTAAAATATCCAAACAGCTGGCCATTAAGGCTTATAGAATAAGACACAGTCTTCAAGCAAGTCATAATCCACCCAATAAATTTTGTATCAAACCCAAAGTGTATCAGGCAATTTTCCAAAAATTATGATCAACAGAATCATAAGCTTTCTGTAAATCCACCTTCAAGGCCACCCTAGGATATCCCCTTTTCCAATCATACCCCTTCACAAGTTCTTGTGCAAGCAGAATATTATCACTAATCAACCTACCTGGCACAAAAGCACTCTGGGATACATCCACAATCTGATCCAACACCTTCATAAGTCTATTACAGATCACCTTACTAATACATTTATATATAACATTGCAGCAAGCAATAGGTCTAAATTGATTGACCATAGTAGGGGCTTGAACCTTAGGGATAAGAGAGATAACTGTTGCATTGATTTGCTTCAACATCTTTCCATTCTCAAAGAACTCCTGCACAGCAGCTGTAACTTCATCCCCTATAACACTCCAAGCAGCTTTAAAGAACCTAGCTGAATATCCATCAGGCCCAGGGGCCTTATTGTCTTCAATCTGAAACATTGCAATTTTAACCTCCTCCTTAGAAACACTTCTAACCATGTCTTTAGCAGAATTCTCAGAAATCCTCTTAAAAAACAAAGACTGAGGATCCTGAATAGTTTCAACATTATCCCTGCTTCCCATCATACTTATAAAATAGTCAACAAAGGCATTTCCCACATTCTTTTCTTCATAAACCAACCCATTAATATCCTCTATTTGCACCACTTTCCCCCTAGACTGCCTTTGCTTAACAGAGTGAAAGAAATATTTATTATTATTATCCCCCACTTTGAGCCAGTGCACTCTAGATTTCTGCTTCAGAAACATCTCTTCATCCAAAACAGCCTCATTATAAGCTTTAACATACACCTCTTCTTCCTCCCTTAGGTACTCATTATCAGGATCTTTTGTCATTTCCTCTTGAATTCTTTCCAACTCCACCTTTAATAACTCCACCTTCTTAAAAAGATTTCCATTAAGAAAATTTAACTCTCTAAATGGGTTCTTCAGATTCTTAAGTTTGGTAACCACACTAAACATTTTGCATCCACCGACTCTATTACCCCAAACATCCTTAACAATCTCCAAGAACTCAGGTTTCTCAGCATGAAAGTTCCAAAACTTAAAAGGTTTTGGATCCTTCTTATGAGATAGAGCACAGAACACAACAACAGGTGCATGATCCGACAAATAGAAAGGCAAAAATTTTGCATTAATATTAACAAATGATTTGAGAAACAAAGCATTACCCATAGCCCTATCCAACTTTTCAAGAATACCATCAGTTTTGCCCACTTTTTGATTCCATGTGTACTCTAAACCAGTAAAAGGCAAATCCTCAACTTTTAACTCAGCCACACACTCTCTGAATTCTTGCATACCATAAAGAGAATATCCCAGCTCACAATTTTTCTCTCTAGGGTCTAAGATAGCATTAAAATCACCAGCCAATAACCAGGGATTATCACCAATCTTACCAGCCATTTTGCTAAGCTCATTCCACAGAGTTCTCCTACCAGCCACATTAGTAAACCCATACACAAAAGAACAGAAGAAACTATCCTTCCCCTCAACAGGACAAATATAACACTGAATGCATTGATCAGATTTATGCAAAACCATAACATCCACCTTACTAGCATCCCAGCCCACCACAATTCTGACCCAGCTAGGACAGAAATCCCCATTATTCACCCAAACCCAACTATTCATAACACCCTTACAAGCCTTCTCAATCTCCAAAGGATTCACCCTGGTCTCCACAAGACTACAAACATTAACCTTATTACTCCCAATTAACCTATTAATCTGCCTCTGCTTAACAGTCTTGCACATTCCTCTCACATTCCACGACATGATATTAATCTTCATAACAAATATCATTATACTTCTCAGAAGGCTTCAGACCTGAAGACCCTTCCCCACCATTATCACAATTCATATTAATCACCCCTGTGCCCATTTCAGAACTCAAATTCTCCAGCCTAACAAGATCATCCATCATTATTTTATCCCACTGTTCAAAAAACAATTTTACCTGCCCAATAGTCCATTTTCTAAGAATGTCATTTGAAGGGTAGCTTTTACTAGTAAGAAACTGAGCTACCTCCTCAAACTGCTTCTCAGTAATCTTAAAATAACCACTTTTAGTATTAACTTTAGTATCAATTCTATTTCGAGCATCAAACCCCACCTCTTGATTCCCCTTAGCTGGAATAGACTCCACACCCCCAGTCTTCTTAACCAAATTCTCACCCTTAATACTCTCCTCACTTCCAACACTAGACCTCCCACTAGGCTTCTCTCCTATATGAATTCCCCCATCCCTAGGCTTCCCACCACTAAGACTACCCCCAGACTCTTCAACTTTTCTTTGAGGCCCTTGCTTAGTATCCCCAATGATAGACTTCCCCTTAACATCCTGCCTACCATTCTGTCCTACCACATTCTCCTCTACCAAACAATTCTCATCATTCAAAATCTCAAACCTATTTCTCCCCTCAAACCTCCTCCTATTAGCCATTCCTCCTCTATGACCACTTTGAAAGCCACCTCTCACAGGCCTATACCCCTGATTACCCCTTCCCTGAAAACCACCTCTACCATTAAAACCACTCTGAACATGACCACCACCTCTACCCTGGTCTCCCCTTCTAAAGTCTCTATTATAATCCCCAAAACCACCCTGATTACCATTATTCCTCTCCCCTTTATTATTCCTCCCCACAGTAGTAAAACCATCAGTATCAATCCCTGAAACAGGAAAGTTCTTGACAGCAGAACTATTAATCTCATCCAAAAGCCTCTTAGATTTCTCCTCCAATTCCTTCACAGTTAAGATTCTAACTGTGCAAGAATCAAAGTCATGCCCATAAACCTTACATTCAGTACACTTCTTAATAAGTTTTGGATAAGCCACTTTCACCTTACTAATAAATACAGGCTTATCCTCATCAGGAGGATAGTAGGCATTCACATACGCAGGCAAATTCTTTTCAGCTTTAACCTCAACAAGGACTCTAGCAAAACCTGCAGGCCCCTCCTTCTTTTTGCATCTTTCAGCTGTAATTCTGTCAAACAAGATAGGATTACCAATACAGCTAAGCATGCTGCATATACTCTTATTACTCCACAGTTCAGCAGGTAAATTAGGAATAGTGATCCACATAGAGATCACATTTGGCTCAGTCTTCTCTAGGCACACTCCCACCTCCCACTTCTTTAGACAGAGGGGAACATCATTTACCAGCCAAGGACCCTTCTCCATAGCACCCCACATTCCAACATCATTCCTGAATTTGAAAAAGAATACCCCACTATTATTAGTAGAAACCTCCATTAAACCAAACTTCTTCCACATTCTCATCAGGTGAAATCTAACCATACCCACAGATAATTCTTTACCCACAAAGTAACCATATAAGTAGTTACTATAAGCCACCTTTGCCTCAGCAATCTGAATAGGACTAATCTCAGCAACAAGCTCACCATTCTCCAAAACCTTAGGGGGATAATACTGGACTTTCTCAGACAGGACTTCATTATCATTACCCTTAGCAGCAGCAGCATAAGACTTACTCCCATTAGAACTAGAAGCAGCCTTAACATCATCCTTCTTAGCAGCAAATATCACACTATCCTTCAAAATCACAGAGCTCAAAGGTGATTTCTTAGGAAGTGGAGGTAGTGTCTTAATAATTTCAACATCTTGCTGAGACAAACAATAAGAACTCTCCTGTTTACTTCTATCACTAATCATCTTCTTCATAGACAATCTTCTAATAGCAAACTTCCTTCCCTTCCCAGCTATCATCACATTAGCTTCCACACCTGACTCATTTGGAATATCCATAGAGTCTGCCCCATCCCCTTCTTTACTCACCTTTTTCAAATCCTCCTTATTAGTTTGTTTCAAATTATTCTTCCCACAATCTTTTTTCAGAACATGAAAACCAGGATTAAACTCCATCTTCACAAGAGGTTTTTCATAGTCAAACTTTAACTGCTCAGTAGTACCCTCAATTCTTCCCATAAAATCCCTCTTCTTAAAAGCAATAACCTTCATATCCCCAGACACATTTTCCACCAGATCCTTCATAATCACATTTACAGAACTAGGCTTCTCAATACCATCTGAAGTAGAACTCTGAGCAACTCCCTCTTTCTAAATAGCCTTCTTCTTAGGGAACACTCTTCTAGACTTTCCAGATACTTCTAACAAATAATCAGCAGGGGAACAATGATCAGGCAGCAACTCTAACTCATCTCCCTTCACCATGTATCCCAAATACTTAGAATCTCCAACAGACCTTCTACTAAACTTCACACTCAGCCCCTCATTTCTCACTGAATGTTTCTTCCTCTTGCTAAACACCTCAAACTTATCATACTGCATAGTATCAAATACATTCAAGTCTGGTGATAACTGAGGAAAACAAACCCTGTTATTCACCACAGAAAAGCCCCCTTTCTTACTGACATACTTAGCTAAAGCTTCCAGAATAGACATATTTCTACCATCATAAAGCATTTTAGTTTCAGTCATACCAACATCCATCTTACCAGATCCCCCATTAACAGCACTCTCATTCTTCTGAAGAGGATGACCATAAACATCACATTTAGAGGATAACTCAAACAGATCCTCCAGATTCTCATTAATCAATCTAGATTTCCAATTATCCCCCAACAAATTTCTAAGATACTGAATATGAACATCAGACAGAATAAGAGGATCAAACATACCTACACCAGCAAACCCTGGCTTAGTCTTCACATCAGAAACCCTAGGCTTCAGATCCATCTCCATATCGCTATCAACAGACTTCTGGAAAAAACTATGATCAGTAGAAACTTGCTGCATCCAATCCTTCCCAAACATACCATTCAGATACTCTAAATCCCCTGATGTCAGCGAACAAACTTCAGTAATACCTCCCCTTGACCTAGACAGAATAAACCTACCATCCCCCTCATCCTTGAGATCCAGGCTATAACCCTCACCAACAGATAAATCAGGTGGAACCGCCGGAGGAGGCTCCGGCAACACAACCCTAGCAGGAGAAGCCATAACCGTGCACTGTGAAGATTCCACCACCTTCAAAGATGATGGAACAGTGAAACACGACGAAGAAAAGAAGAAGAAAGGGTTAGGAAATGACCGGGAAAACAAAACGGAGAAGAAACAGTGATATCGCCAAAATCGCCCAATATCAGAGAGAAAACCCTACCACCTTCAGCTTCGTATCAATTCTTATACTTTATTTGAGTCTGTTGCATGATCAGATATTTTACGGCCTTCTGGTTCCTCCATTCGGGTGCCCGAAACTTCAAATGTACCGATAGTTACGACCTTAAAAACTCGAGTCTTTTCTTGTGTACAAATCTCTATGTCATTGTCCCATCGAGAGTTCAATTACCGTCCGATCAGCTTCGTATCCTTTATCTCAGTCTGTTGCATGATCAGATATCTTATGGGCTTCCTGCTCCTCCATTCGGGTGCTCGAAACTTCAAATGTACCGATAATTACGTCCTTTAAAACTCGAGTTTTTTTTGTGTACGAATCTCTATGTCCTTGTGGCATCGTGAGTTCGATTAATGTCCTGTTAGCTTCCTATGCTTTATTTGAGTCTGTTTCATGATCAGATATCTTACGGCCTTCCCGTTCCTCCATTCGAGTGCCCGAAACTTCAAATGTACTGATAGTTACGTCCTTTAAAACTCGAGTCTTTTCTTGTGTACGAATCTCTATGTCAGTGTACCGTCGTGAATCCGATTACCATCCCGTCAGCTTCGTATCCTTTATCTGAGTCTGTAGCATGATCAGATATCGTATGGCCTTCCCGTTCCACCATTCTGTTGCCCGAAACTTTAAATGTACCGATAGTTACGTCCTTTAAAACTCGAGTCATTTTTTGTGTACGAATCTCCATGTCCTTGTGGCATCGTGAGTTCGATTACCGCCCGGTTAGCTTCGTATGCTTTATTTGAGTCAGTTTCATGATCAGATATCTTACGGCCTTCTCGTTCCTCCATTCGAGTGCCCGAAACTTCAAATGTACTGATAGTTACGTCCTTTAAAACTCGAGTCTTTTCTTGTGTACGAATCTCTATGTCAGTGTACCGTCGTAAGTCCGAATACCGTCCCTTCAGCTTCGTGTCCTTTATCTGAGTCTGTAGCATGATCAGATATCTTATGGCCTTCCCGTTCCACCATTCGGTTGCCCAAAACTTCAAATGTACCGATAGTTACGTCCTTTAAAACTCGAGCCTCTTCTTGTGTACTAATCTATATGTCATTGTCGTATTGTGAGTCCGCTTACCATCTGGTCCACTTCTTATACTTTATTTGAGTCTGTTGCATGATCAGATATTTTACGGCCTTCTCGTTCCTCCATTCGGGTGCCCGAAACTTCAAATGTACCGATAGTTACGACCTTAAAAACTCGAGTCTTTTCTTGTGTACAAATCTCTATGTCATTGTCCCATCGAGAGTTCAATTACCGTCCGATCAGCTTCGTATCCTTTATCTCAGTCTGTTGCATGATCAGATATCTTATGGGCTTCCCGCTCCTCCATTCGGGTGCTCGAAACTTCAAATGTACCGATAATTACGTCCTTTAAAACTCAAGTCTTTTTTTGTGTACGAATCTCTATGTCCTTGTGGCATCGTGAGTTCGATTACCGTCCGGTTAGCTTCCTATGCTTTATTTGAGTCTGTTTCATGATCAGATATCTTACGGCCTTCCCGTTCCTCCATTCGAGTGCCCGAAACTTCAAATGTACTGATAGTTATGTCCTTTAAAACTCGAGTCTTTTCTTGTGTACGAATCTCTATGTCAGTGTACCGTCGTGATTCCGATTACCGTCCCGTCAGCTTCGTATCCTTTATCTGAGTCTGTAGCATGATTAGATATCTTATGGCCTTCCCGTTCCACCATTCGGTTGCCCGAAACTTCCAATGTACCGATAGTTACGTCCTTTAAAACTCGAGCCTCTTCTTGTGTACGAATCTATATGTCATTGTCGTATTATGAGTCCGCTTACCATCTGGTCCACTTCTTATACTTTTTTTTTTGTAAAAGGAGGCGGCACTCCTGGTAAATTTTATTAATAATAAAAAAATATATACACCTAAGAGATTGGCATCCCGGGACATACCCCAAGGACCAAAACCCAATCTCAAAGCCCGTGGTCTAACATAGGGACTATCCAAGCGTCCCGACCACAGGCTCCACTATACAATCATAAAGTCAAAAACAAAACCACACAGCTATAAGACCAAAGCCACACCCGGCTTTGGTCAAAATCCAAACCAAGTACAAGACAAACTACAAAAAACATAACAAAAACTAAACAATACACAAATCTCAGCAACATAAAGCATCCACTCTAGCTGCCATATTCAATTCTTCTAGTCTCTAATCTGCTCTTGTCATTCCAAGCACCAATCTTCACATCATTACTCTGCACTGGATACCATCTACTACAACTCAAAACCTCCACACTGCTGCTGACCCATTTGCCATCAGTCCAGTAAATCAGCAACAAACAGCAGGCACTAAGATCAGCAGCTATTCTAGTCACCATAGCATGACTCCTCTTCTGAACACTTCCCATCACATTCTTGAGAATCTGCAAGTTCCACCAGTAACAAGACATAATAAACAAAAAACCCATTATCCCCATATACCCCTCAAGCATTACAATCTGACCCATCATAACCAATTCTATACCAGGATCAAAAGGAAAGAACATCTTATCCTTATGACCCATACCAAATCCATACCACCAAATAAATTCCCAATCCCCCTCCAAAACATCCATACCAGCCTGCAACTATCCATAAAAGAGAACATCATCATTAAGCAACAAAATCCCACACAGCAGCAGCCAAAGAAACCTGCCTAGTCTTCTTAAAAGAAAGACCCATGAGCCTTAATCTCACACTATCTTTTATTTAATTACTAATCATCAAAACAGAGTTTCTTCCTTTTTTAAACACCCTGCTATTTCTTTCTCTCCAAATAAAATAGATACATGCAGCAACCACCAATCTTTGAATAACACCCCACACAGACTTACCAGCCTTCTGACTTTCAAAAAAAGTAACCAGATTATCCCATGAATCAGGAGCTGAATCCAATTTAGCAATAGTCTTTAAACTTCTCCAAACAGCACCAGCAAAATCACATTCAAAGAACAAATGGTTATGACTGTCAGGACCCTTATTACAAAACACACAACTCAGATCATCTCTTTTACTCCACATCAACATTCTATCATGTGTTGGTAACCTATATTTAAAGGCTAACCAAGTTATGAAAGCATGCCTTGGAATGCATTGACTAAACCAAACAAATTCACCCCATTTAACAACAGGTCCCTTCCTACAAAGCTTCTTGTAAACAACTTTTGAAGAAAAAGGAACCAGTTTATCATTCTCATCTTTCCAAAGATAACAATCTTTAATAGTATTATCAATAACAGGTGCTTCATTAGTAACCAACCATGGGTATTTTGATTCCCACTCAGTTGGCACATTCCATCTACCATTAAGAAACAAATCAGCAACTTTACAACCCCAGCCCAAACCAGTTTCTCTGATATCTCTCCTGTTTATCAAGTTAATCAAAGGACCCTTATCATGCCATGAGTCATACCAAGCACTAATAGATTTCCCATTACCCACTTTAGCAAAATAATTATTCTTAACAAAACTTCTGCACCCCAAAATTTGTTTCCAATACCAAGTATCAGAGTTAGTCTCCTCAATGGACCAGAAATTCTTCCCCTGCAATCTATAATGAATCACCCAAGTAACCCATATAGAATCCCTTTTATTCAAAATACTCCAAATGTGTTTGGTCATCAATGCTATGTTCCTATCCTTAAGAGAGGATATAGCTAAACCACCCTGGTTTTTGGCCAAACAAAGATCATCCCACCTTACCCTAGCAGCCCCTGGCTTATACTCCCCACTACTCCATAAAAAACTTCTAATTATCCTTTCTATATCATCATGAATCCCACTAGGTAAAATAAACATAGAAGCCCAATACACAGTAAGAGAAGACAAAATAGAATGTACCAATTGAAGTCTGCCCGCATAAGAAAGGAATTTGTTTCTCCAATCATTGGTTCTGTTTTTCACTTTATCAACAAGAACCTCACACTCTTTCAAACATAACCTCTTAGAACTCAAGGGAATCCCTAAATACTTAACAGGGAACTCCCCCTTCTTAAAAGGAAGAAGACTCTCAATACTAGACTGTATTTCAGCATCAACATTGCCAAAAAATATTTCACTTTTATTCTGGTTAGGGAACAAACCTGAACTGGAGCTAAACTCATCCAAAGCCTTTTTTAAAATACTCCAAGAATACACATCAGCAGCACCAAAAAGGAATAAATCATCAGCAAAACACAGATTGGTTAACTTAACTGCTTCACACTTCCAATGGTATAAGAAATTGTCAGCTCTCAAGACTTGCCTCATAATCATCAGATTAAGAACTTCCATTACCAAAGTAAATAAATAAGGGGAGATAGGATCCCCTTGCCTCAAACCCTTCTCCCCCTTAAAGAAACCATGAAGATCCCCATTCACATTAATAGAGTAAGACACAGAAGTTAAACAAACCATGATCCACTGAATGAACTTCTCATGAAAACCATAATGAAATAAACACTGGTGCACAAAAGCATGATCAACAGAATCATATGCCTTCTTCAAATCAATCTTAATAGCAACTCTAGGAACTCCCCTGACCCAATTATAACCCTTAATTAATTCCTGGGCAAGCAGAATATTGTCACTTATCATCCTTCCTGGAATAAAAGCACTCTGAGAGTTACTTACCAGCAACCCCAGATAATCTTTCAGTCTATTACAAATAACCTTGCTAATGCATTAATAGACCACATTACAACATGCAATTGGTCTAAATTCACTAACCAATTTAGGGTTCTTCACTTTAGGGATGACAGAGATAACAGTAGCATTAATCTCCTTCAACAGCTTACCACTATTAAAAAACTCCTGAACAGCCTTGCAGATATCATCTCCAACAATTTCCCAGGAGCTCTTAAAGAACTTAGCAGTGTAGCCATCAGGCCCAGGGGCCTTATTATCCTCAATTTGAAACATTGCCACCTTCACCTCTTCCTTAGAAACCCTCCTAACCATGAATTCAGCCACACCATCAGGAAGTTTCTTAGTAAAAAGGGACTCAGGATCACTAATAGCATTCACCACCCCTTTCTTTCCCAGCATGCCAGAAAAGAATTTCACAAAAGCATTCCCAATATCCTTATTTTCATAAGAACATCCTGCATCATCCTCAATCTGAACAATTTTATTAATAGCCTATCTTTGCTTTACTGAATGATAGAAATATTTAGAATTTTTATCTCCCACTTTTAACCAATGCACCTTAGATTTCTGCTTCAACAAAGCCTCCTCCTCGCACACAACTTCATTAAAACTCTTAACATAAACAACCTCTTCCATCCTCAACTCCTCATTAGTAGGATCATTAATGATATCAGCTTGAATTTTCTTTAACTCCAGCTCAAGCTTTTCAACCTTGTTATGCAGATTACCACTATTAAAATGCAATTTCCTCAGAGGCTTCTTCAAAGCCTTGAGTTTAGAAACAATACCAAACATCTCATAACCCTGAACCTCCATAGACCAGCAGTTCTTGACAATAGGAAGAAACTCCCCTTTATCAGCCAAATAATTCCAGAATCTGAAAGTTTTATTCCTAGCCTTTAGATTCAAAGGCCAAGAAAGAACAGCAGGGGAATGATCAGAAGAAAAGAAAGGGAGAAATTTAACCACAGCAGCAGGGAATATCCTCAGAAAATCAACATTTCCCAAAACTCTGTCCAATTTTTCAAGAATACCATCAACCTTTCCTGGCTTTTGATTCCAAGTGAATCTAAAACCAGTCCAAGGAATATCCACCACAGAAATATCATTCACACAGTCTTTAAAATCAACCATACCATAATTAGTACCTTCAGCCTTAACATTCTTCTCAGAGGGATCCAGAATAGCATTAAAATCTCCTAAGATAGCCCAAGGATTATTCTGCAATAGACTAGCATGACTTCTTAAATTATCCCAAAGATGTCTCCTACCAGGAATTTTAGTACAGCCATAAACAAAAGAACCAAAGAACTTCTGATCATTATTAAGAGGACATATCAAGCAATGAATTACCTGATCAGTCATACTTAATAAAACAACATCAACCACTCTGCTATCCCACCCCACCAAAATTCTAGTCCAATCATGACAAACATCAGCATTAGAAATCCACTGCCACTTCTCCATAATACCAGAACTCACCTTAGACAAATTAACAGAATTAACTCTAGTCTCTAAAAGACCACAAATACTAATATTATTCTCAAAAATCAGCTTTCTAACATGACTTTGCTTGGAGGTCTTGGACAACCCCCTAACATTCCAAACCATGATACTATTCATCATTAACAACTATTCAAAACAGAAGAGGTCTTCATTCCAGAAGAACCCCCAGCCCCCTCAGTATCAGCCCCATCACATTTCATAAACACTGCATTCTCATCACTTTCAGATAAAACCTCATTAGTCTCCATAAGCTTATCAAACATTAATTTATCCCATTGTTCAAAAAATAGTTTAACCTGCCCTATATTCCACTTCCTCATAACTTCATTTGAAGGACAAGTTTTATTAATAACATAATGAGCCACTTCATTAAATTGATCATCATTCATCTTAAAATAACCAGTTTTCACATTAACCTTAGTCTCCAAACTAGACCTCTTCAAAGCAGCAGAATTAGAATCCATTTTGTTGCATTCAGGAACCATATCAGCATCACTAGAACAACCAACCCCATCCCCTTGCTTAGCCTCCATATTCTCCTGCATAACAGCCTTCCCTTTAACCTCAGATTCAGCCTTAGTATCCATACCCAAATCCCCTTTTAAAGCCTCAAAACTATTCTTCAAAATAATCATACTAGCCTTCCCACTAACATTAGTCTCATCTTTTTTAACCCACCTAGCATTCTTACTCTTCTGCCCACTAATACTCTTATTCTCTCCACCCTTCATACCCTCACCAGTAGACTGACTACTACTCCCAACCCCATTATTCTTACCATTATTCTGAGCCTTATTCCCTCCACTAGCAACTCCATCACCATTAGCATTCACTCTATTCCCAACCCCTGAATTGTTTCTGTTAACAGGTCCATACCTAGACCTACCATTCTGCCCATAACCCCCACCAGATCTTCTAACATTCCCAAAACCCTGACCTCCACCCTGCCTACCAACCACAGCTTCATTATTAGTAACCACTCTATTATTCTTCCCAACAGTTACAAACCCATCATTATCAACACCAAACACTAGAAAGTTAGCTTCAGTAGCCTTAAACAAATCCTTCAGCAGCTGCTCAGTCTTTCCAGCCATCTCCTCTTCAGATAACACCCTTGATTTACATCCCTCAAAGTCATGCCCAAAAACTTTACAAACAGAGCATTTTTTAACTTTAACCTGATATTCAACTCTAACTTGCTTAATGAATGCAGGCTTACCATTATCCTCAGGATAATAAGCATTCACAAAATCTGGCAGTGTTTTATCAGCTTTCACCTCCACTAATACTCTAGCAAAACCAGCCCTCCCTTCCTTTTTACTACACCTTAATGCAGTTATCTTATCCAACATAATAGGATTCCCTATACAACTCACCATACTACAAATACTCTCCCGATTCCATAATTCCATTGCCATGTTAGGTATAGTCACCCAAATGGGAATAGAATAAGGTTCCACCCTGTCCAGGTTAATACTAACTTCCCACTTTTTAATACATAAAGGTATATCATTAATCAGCCAAGGCCCCTGATGAATTGTCACACCCTCAAATCCACTTGCGGAGTTTTACCGCGAGGCGCATGACAAACCAGGATCCAAGTCAATGATCACAATAAACAATGCTAAATGAATTTCAAAAACATAGTTCAAAAATCTTAAACATCAGCGGAAGCTAAATATCGTTACATAACAAAATAAAACCAAATGTTCAATGTTCAAAGACCATGCAACTCTAACTAGACGCCGTGCAGACGCGTGCGCCCTAGTTCCACTTTGCTACCTTAGCGACCTGAGAAAACATGTAAGAGTTTACGTCAGCACAAAAATGCTGGTGAGTTTACAGGTTTGTAATCAAAGTTCCAAGTTCAACCTGTCCATACTATAACAATTGTAAACCAAGTACGCTAGCTAGGCGCATGTTCCATTACTACTACGATTGGAAAACCATTACTAACTCGCAAACCAGATGTTGTGCCCGAATAGTAAACCTGTTCCTGTTTGAGACAATATGCACCCGCCCGGCGCTCCATGCCGACGGGTGGGGTTGGTCACTCCCAATAGCGCTATTCACATTTCCCCGTTGTGCAAACCAGCACATTCATGGTTCCCCCCGGGACTTCCAAAGATCGTATAGTAAACCGTTTGAAAACCCATAGTATGACAGTTGTTACCAAATAGTTGTTTAACACATGTTTTCTCCCCCAAAAAGTGAAAACCAAGTAAAGTGGGGCCGTAAACTCACCTTAGGTTGCGTTACTTCAGATAAAAGAATAAGTCGACAAGCTATGCTAGCCCCGTAAAGCGGCGACCTAACATATGACAGTTACAAGTACTTAGACTAATAACCCGTAGGTTAGTTAGTCCCTAGATGTCCAGACCATAACCAGGTTTGTTTGACAACACGTTTACTGTTAACATGACCCAACGTACAAGACTCGACATCCCATTGGTGACCCGAGACTTCCCGTGTTACACTAGTATTCACAAACACATAATCATGCAGTCACACTTAACATACGTTAAAGTCCAACAAGTTCTAGCACATAGTTCAATCAACACATTATTGACCCGAACACATGTTACCGAGTTATTAGACATGTTACGGGGTTCCTAGCATGTTCCTAGGTGTCAAAACGGGTCTCGGAATGCTAAAATATACTTACAGCAGCAGTACAGGCGATTAGGAAAAGTCAACTAGCAATTACGTTGGTCAACAGGCAATTAGGAATGCTAATCGCCTATACAGTAGGCGATTAGGGTCATGTGGTATGCTAATTTTTGAGTTTGTAGGCGATTAGGGTCATGTGACATGCATTTCAGAACTTATCAGGCGATTAGGGTCATGCAGCATGCAAAAACAAGCCATACCAGGCGATTAGCCCCTAATTGCCTAAGGGGTAGGCGATTAGCCCACTCTGGTAGGCGATTAGCCTGCTAATCGCCTATCCCTTAGGCGATTAGGTCTGCTAATCGCCACCTGCACATCAGTTTCGGTTTTTCGCGCGTTTAACACTCCAAATCAACCCTAGAACGTGTGTAAACCTCCAATATCAATCAAACAAGTATCCCAAACATGTTTAGATCAAAATACATCGTTTAACCTTGTTCTAGCAGTCCTAGATGCAATCATGTTTCTAAAACATAACACAAGTATCATGTAATCATCACATTAACATGCATAAACATAACCTAATGAACAATCAATCAGGTTTCCACATCATACCATCATCATAGATCAGTAACTACCCTAATATCATGTTAACAACCCTTCATGAATCTCAAGAATCCTATCTTTTAATTAAAACATACACATACAACATGCATAATCTCTAGAAATCATATAATAACGATTATCAACGATTTTCAGAAGACACAATTGTTTATGAACAGGTCTGGACCATTAGGGATTCAATAAAAACATTAGAAAAGATTGCATGGATGGAAACCACACCTTAAGATTGTGATTGATTGATGAAATAGGCTTGAAATCAAGTTGTTTGATCCAAAATCGTGTTCCAGAGGTTGTGTGGGTGTTGGGACGAGTTGTGGGGCGACTAGGGTTGATATTATGAAGTTTAGGAGGTCAAATATTGTATTTATAGTTGTTTTTAGTCGAAACCCACGTTGCAGGCGATTAGGCTCCAGTTGCAGGCGATTAGGGTTGCTAATCGCCACCCCCTTAGGCGATTAGCCCCCTAATCGCCACCTTGGGTGAGCTACTCGCCACCTGGGGAGAGCTAATCGCCACCCTGTAGGTGATTAGCTCACCCTAATCGCCTACAGGGTATGGTTCCAAGTATTTTGCGCGTTAAACCCCGTTTTAACATATGTTAACACCTTTTCACATACCGACAAGTCACATAATGATTGTAAACACATAACACTTGCAAATAAACACATTCACACTCGTTCACCAATTCCCGGGACTCGAGACTTGCATGTTCCCTATGCTTTGACGATTCTCCGAATCGTCACCCCTTGTACACTTGGTTAATGACTGACATCTAACGATCCTCTAGGCCAACATCTAATGATTCCCTAGACTCACATAACAGTTCCCGAACCATAACCCGACTCAACTAACCCAGTTAAGTACAGAATACGCGTGACTCGCTAAGGTAGACTTTAATCTAGACGACGTTGTTAACCTGAATTTGTCGGGTGTCACATCATCCCCACGTTAAAAGAATTTTCGTCCCGAAAATTATACAAGTACCAAGAGTATGAACAAAAGAAACAGACAAAAGATAGAAACCAAGAGAGAGAATTACCCGAGTTGTCACATCATCCCCACGTTAAAAGGAATCTCGCCCCGAGATTCATTCCGTTGCAGTGGTAACATGTCTCGATTCGAATGCCTCTTTAGGAAAGAGATGAGGATACTTAGACTTCATCTGATCCTCACGTTCCGAAGTGTATTCCGGTCCCCGGTTCGAGTTCCATCGAACCTTAACAATGCGGATCTTACTGTGACGTAGACTGCGAATTTTGTAATCAAGGATCTCGACAGGTTCCTCCACTATCCGAAGACGATCATCAACCTTGATCTCTTCTAGTGGAACAATGAGAGACTCGTCAGTCAGACACTTCTTTAAGTTAGACACGTGGAAGACGTTATGTACGTTACCGAGCTCCGTCGGTAAATCAAGTCGATATGCCACAGGTCCGATCCGTTCCAGGATCGTAAATGGACCGACATACCGCGGGTTAAGTTTGCCACGCTTCCCAAAGCGTATGACGCCCTTCCACGGTGAAACCTTTAGAAGTACTTTGTCACCAACTTGAAACTCCAATGGCTTACGGCGATGATCAGCATAGCTCTTCTGTCGATCCCGTGCCGCTGCCAATCGGTTACCAATCTGTACGATTTTCTCAGAAGTTTCGTACACTAGCTCAGGCCCAGTGAGTTGACTCTCACCCACTTCAGCCCAACAAAGAGGAGACCGGCATTTCCGTCCGTATAATGCCTCGAACGGAGCTGCCTTGATGCTCGTGTGGTAACTGTTGTTGTAAGAGAATTCTACTAACGGTAAGTGAGCTTCCCAACCTTTGCCAAAATCGATCACACATGCCCGCAGCATGTCTTCTAGAGTTTGAATTGTACGTTCACTCTGACCGTCAGTTTGTGGATGGTAAGCTGTACTCATGTCCAACTGGGTACCCAAAGCCTTATGCAAAGACTTCCAGAAATGCGAAGTAAAATGAGAATCACGATCCGAGATAATAGAAACTGGTACCCCATGCTTAGAGACAACTTCTTTCAGATATAAACGAGCCAACCGATCCATGGTGTCGGTCTCCTTAATAGCGAGAAAATGGGCTGATTTCGTCAACCGATCAATAATCACCCATATCTTATCATTCCCACTCGGTGACCTAGGTAGTTGTGTGACAAAGTCCATCGTAATCCGTTCCCATTTCCACTCTGGAATTTCAGGTTGTTGCAATAGACCCGACGGTTTCTGGTATTCCACCTTGACCTTAGCACAGGTCAAGCACTTACTCACGTATGAGGCTATATCCGCCCTCATGTTTGGCCACCAGTACAGTATTTTTAGATCCTGGTACATCTTGTCTGAACCAGGATGAATGGAATACCGAGACTTGTGAGCTTCATCAAGAACCAGCTCCCGAAATCCCCCGAATAAAGGAACCCAGACGCGTTCTGCGAAGTAGCGCAGGCCATCAGGCCTTTGCTCGAGGTGCTTGTCGGCACCGTGCATAGTTTCAGCCTTAAGGTTTTCCTCCTTCAAGGCTTCTAACTGAGCAGAACGGAGTTGATCAGGCAGAGAGGAATGGATCGTGAGTTGCAACGCCCGAACGCGACGAGGGTTTGGTGTTTCCTTCCTGCTCAAGGCGTCTGCTACCACATTCGCCTTGCCAGGATGGTACTTGATGGCGCAATCATAATCGTTCAGGAGTTCAACCCAACGACGCTGTCGTATGTTCAGATGTTGTTGGTCGAAAATGTGCTGGAGACTCTTGTGATCGGTGTAGATGGTGCATTTGGTACCGTACAAGTGATGCCTCCAAATCTTCAACGCGAACACCACCGCACCCAATTCCAAGTCATGGGTGGTGTAGTTCCTCTCGTGCACCTTGAGTTGACGGGAAGCATACGCAATCACCTTCTCGCGTTGCATCAACACGCAACCGAGACCATGAATAGAAGCATCACAGTAAACAACGAAATCATCAGTGCCTTCAGGCAAGGACAAAATAGGAGCAGAACAAAGCTTAGCCTTCAGTTTTTGGAATGCTGACTCTTGTGGTTCACCCCAGTCGAATTTTCTATCATTCTGAGTAAGAGTGGTGAGGGGTTGAGCGATCTCCGAGAACCCCTTTATGAAACGACGATAATAGCCCGCAAGGCCTAGGAATTGCCGCACCTCAGTTGGTGTCTTTGGTGCTCCCCAGTCCTTGATCGCTTCGATTTTAGCTAGATCGACATGAATTCCTAGTTCATTAACCACATGTCCTAGGAACTGAACTTCGCGCAACCAAAAGTCACACTTTGAGAACTTAGCATAAAGTTGTTCCCGTCGCAAAAGTTCCAAAACCAACCGCAGGTGTTCCTCGTGTTCGGTCTCGTTCTTGGAATAGATCAGAATGTCATCGATAAACACGATAACGAACTTGTCAAGATATGGTTTGCAAACGCGGTTCATCAAATCCATGAAAACCGCCGGTGCGTTAGTGAGACCAAAAGGCATGACCAAGAACTCGAAATGGCCATAACGTGTACGAAAGGCAGTCTTAGCAACATCAGCTTCCCTTACGCGCAACTGGTGATAACCGGACCTTAGATCAATCTTGGAATAGTAGCTAGAACCCTGGAGTTGGTCAAATAGGTCATCAATACGAGGAAGAGGATAACGATTCTTGATAGTCACCTTGTTCAACTCTCTATAATCCACGCACAGTCGAAAACTGCCATCCTTCTTCTTAACAAACAAAATCGGGGCTCCCCAAGGGGAAGAACTAGGTCTAATGAAACCCTTATCCAGGAGTTCCTGTAACTGGTTAGACAATTCTTGCATCTCAGGAGGTGCAAGACGGTAGGGGGCCCGAGCAATAGGAGCAGCGCCAGGTACAAGATCAATACCGAACTCAACCTGACGATGGGGAGGAAGACCAGATAAATCATCAGGAAAAACATCAGAAAACTCACGTACAACCGGGATATCGTCGATCTTCTTCTCGCTGGTAGTGGAAACAGATAAAAGTGCCAGAACAGCCGAATAACCCTTCCGAAGATACTTAAGGGCTTTCATGCTAGAGATGAGACTTAGCGGAGCGCCGCTCTTGTCCCCGTACACAGAAAGGAATTCTCCATCAGGGAGAGGAATCCGGATGACCTTGTCGTAACAAACGATCTCAGCGCGATACAGAGACAACCAATCCATGCCTATAACCACGTCAAAACTACCCAAAGGTACCGGCATAAGGTCGATAGGAAAAGACAAACCCGACAACTCTATGTGACACTCCCGAAGAATGCAAGTAGCTTCTATCTTCTTACCGTCAGCCAATTCTATAATATATTTAGCCTCTAGAGGTACAGGTACTACGTCTAGCAAACGACTAACTTCCACTGATATGAAACTCTTATCGGCACCAGAATCAAATAAAACACTAACAGAGCGATCGTTGAGAAGAAACGTACCAGTAACTGTGTCAGGGTCCTGTCTTGCCTCTGCAGTCCCAATAACGAAGGCACGTGCGTTCCTGTTTCCGCCCCCGTTGTTACCATTTCCATTCCCATTACCATTCCCGTTCCCTCCCTTTTTCAGCTTTGGACACTCCTTCTTGTAATGCCCAGTTTCCCCACAGTGAAAACATCCCTGTTTGCCCGAAGTCCCCTGAGTAGTAGAAGCCGGAGTAGTAGTTGGGGCCTGAGTCGATGGAAGAGTCACCCTACAGTCTTTGGCAAAATGCCCCAACTTCTGACAGCGATGGCAACGATTATTGTCACAACCCCCATGATGATGGCGTCCACACTTATTGCATTTTGGTAACTTTCCCGCATAACCACCACTTGGCTTAGAACCCGATGAAGACGAACCCCCACTATCAAACCTTTTCCCCTGTTGAGTTGGTGCTGGTGTAGAACTCTTCACCTCATTTTCCCACTTTCGCTTGTTGCTCTCCGGAGCCTTAGCAGTTGAACCTTTGGCAGGCAAGATACCCTCACTCACCTTCAGGTTAGTCATCCTATGAGCAGATCGGACCACATCCGGGTAGGTAGGAAGATTCCCCGCAGCTACCAACCCTGCGATTTCTGGCACAAGACCCGAGATATAATGTTCAATCCTCCTATATTCCGGCACATGTAGATCAGGACAAAGTACGGCCAACTCGTTCCGCCTCACAGTATACTTCTCAATTTCCGATCCAGACATTTTGAGGTTCCACACCTCGTGTTCCAGCTTTTGAATCTCCTCCCTGGGACAGTACTCCCGCTTCAGTAGTTGCACAAAGTTCTCCCAAGGCATAGCATAAGTCTCCCCTATACCCATAGTCTGGGTGATATCGTTCCACCAGGTCAACGCAACATCCTGGAGTAACCCAGCAGAATACTTAACTCGATCCTCCGGGAGACAGTTACACATCAGGAAAACAGACTCCACTTTTTCTAACCACCTGAGCAAACCTACTGCACCCTCAGTACCCGAAAACTCATGGGGCTTGCAGTCCCGAAACATTTTGTAGGTGCACATGGGTGGTGGTGGTGGATTAACATGACCACCTGTAAAGAAACACGTAAGAAAACCACGGGTAATGTAAACAAAGTTCACCGATGAGGTAGAAGTGGTTAGGTCAACTTACCGCCATTGTGCCCTAGCTGGAAGGCAGCCTGCAGCAAGTTATTCAAGTCCTCCTGCGTGAGGTTCACACCCCCACGACCACCATTACCACGCCCACCAGCGCGGCCACCTCCACGTCCTCCTCGTGCTCCAGACATGATTCTGGCAAAAAGGACGAGAAAATTTAGTTTCACAGCCAATGATAATCACCAGCGTTCACAAGATCAAAGCTAGATCCAACCCAGGACTATCCATTCGAACCCAGAGCTCACTAGGGTTTTCATGCATTTCGGTTTATGATTTTGTGTGCACCCAAAATGATAAACCGCTCTACATGGTCCTCCAAGTGTTCTCCTAGTTCAAAGTTCAAATCACCGGACATAGACTCTTAGCTATACCCCGTAATACTACGGTAGTTCGTGACAAGGGTTTCGATTGGGGTAGAAAAGGGAGATGTCCGAGCCTTGGACCAATCTCAAGAGTATACAGTTAACCCCAACGTACCGCACTGTCTAGTAAGCAAGTAACCCAGTATGAGAGGATGGATGATGTAACACAGAAGGGTAAAATGATTTAGAGACACCCCGACAAGTCTATTAGTAACCCAGTATAAAGTTTAGTACCATGTGATCATCTAGTGTGTGCGACTCAGTTATAGACTAGACTCTACATGCAGTCCTAGTTCACTATAACCATTGGCTCTGATACCAATCTGTCACACCCTCAAATCCACTTGCGGAGTTTTACCGCGAGGCGCATGACAAACCAGGATCCAAGTCAATGATCACAATAAACAATGCTAAATGAATTTCAAAAACATAGTTCAAAAATCTTAAACATCAGCGGAAGCTAAATATCGTTACATAACAAAATAAAACCAAATGTTCAATGTTCAAAGACCATGCAACTCTAACTAGACGCCGTGCAGACGCGTGCGCCCTAGTTCCACTTTGCTACCTTAGCGACCTGAGAAAACATGTAAGAGTTTACGTCAGCACAAAAATGCTGGTGAGTTTACAGGTTTGTAATCAAAGTTCCAAGTTCAACCTGTCCATACTATAACAATTGTAAACCAAGTACGCTAGCTAGGCGCATGTTCCATTACTACTACGATTGGAAAACCATTACTAACTCGCAAACCAGATGTTGTGCCCGAATAGTAAACCTGTTCCTGTTTGAGACAATATGCACCCGCCCGGCGCTCCATGCCGACGGGTGGGGTTGGTCACTCCCAATAGCGCTATTCACATTTCCCCGTTGTGCAAACCAGCACATTCATGGTTCCCCCCGGGACATCCAAAGATCGTATAGTAAACCGTTTGAAAACCCATAGTATGACAGTTGTTACCAAATAGTTGTTTAACACATGTTTTCTCCCCCAAAAAGTGAAAACCAAGTAAAGTGGGGCCGTAAACTCACCTTAGGTTGCGTTACTTCAGATAAAAGAATAAGTCGACAAGCTATGCTAGCCCCGTAAAGCGGCGACCTAACATATGACAGTTACAAGTACTTAGACTAATAACCCGTAGGTTAGTTAGTCCCTAGATGTCCAGACCATAACCAAGTTTGTTTGACAACACGTTTACTGTTAACATGACCCAACGTACAAGACTCGACATCCCATTGGTGACCCGAGACTTCCCGTGTTACACTAGTATTCACAAACACATAATCATGCAGTCACACTTAACATACGTTAAAGTCCAACAAGTTCTAGCACATAGTTCAATCAACACATTATTGACCCGAACACATGTTACCGAGTTATTAGACATGTTACGGGGTTCCTAGCATGTTCCTAGGTGTCAAAACGGGTCTCGGAATGCTAAAATATACTTACAGCAGCAGTACAGGCGATTAGGAAAAGTCAACTAGCAATTACGTTGGTCAACAGGCAATTAGGAATGCTAATCGCCTATACAGTAGGCGATTAGGGTCATGTGGTATGCTAATTTTTGAGTTTGTAGGCGATTAGGGTCATGTGACATGCATTTCAGAACTTATCAGGCGATTAGGGTCATGCAGCATGCAAAAACAAGCCATACCAGGCGATTAGCCCCTAATTGCCTAAGGGGTAGGCGATTAGCCCACTCTGGTAGGCGATTAGCCTGCTAATCGCCTATCCCTTAGGCGATTAGGTCTGCTAATCGCCACCTGCACATCAGTTTCGGTTTTTCGCACGTTTAACACTCCAAATCAACCCTAGAACGTGTGTAAACCTCCAATATCAATCAAACAAGTATCCCAAACATGTTTAGATCAAAATACATCGTTTAACCTTGTTCTAGCAGTCCTAGATGCAATCATGTTTCTAAAACATAACACAAGTATCATGTAATCATCACATTAACATGCATAAACATAACCTAATGAACAATCAATCATGTTTCCACATCATACCATCATCATAGATCAGTAACTACCCTAATATCATGTTAACAACCCTTCATGAATCTCAAGAATCCTATCTTTTAATTAAAACATACACATACAACATGCATAATCTCTAGAAATCATATAATAACGATTATCAACGATTTTCAGAAGACACAATTGTTTATGAACAGGTCTGGACCATTAGGGATTCAATAAAAACATTAGAAAAGATTGCATGGATGGAAACCACACCTTAAGATTGTGATTGATTGATGAATTAGGCTTGAAATCAAGTTGTTTGATCCAAAATCGTGTTCCAGAGGTTGTGTGGGTGTTGGGACGAGTTGTGGGGCGACTAGGGTTGATATTATGAAGTTTAGGAGGTCAAATATTGTATTTATAGTTGTTTTTAGTCGAAACCCACGTTGCAGGCGATTAGGCTCCAGTTGCAGGCGATTAGGGTTGCTAATCGCCACCTTGGGTGAGCTACTCGCCACCTGGGGAGAGCTAATCGCCACCCTGTAGGTGATTAGCTCACCCTAATCGCCTACAGGGTATGGTTCCAAGTATTTTGCGCGTTAAACCCCGTTTTAACATATGTTAACACCTTTTCACATACCGACAAGTCACATAATGATTGTAAACACATAACACTTGCAAATAAACACATTCACACTCGTTCACCAATTCCCGGGACTCGAGACTTGCATGTTCCCTATGCTTTGACGATTCTCCGAATCGTCACCCCTTGTACACTTGGTTAATGACTGACATCTAACGATCCTCTAGGCCAACATCTAATGATTCCCTAGACTCACATAACAGTTCCCGAACCATAACCCGACTCAACTAACCCAGTTAAGTACAGAATACGCGTGACTCGCTAAGGTAGACTTTAATCTAGACGACGTTGTTAACCTGAATTTGTCGGGTGTCACATGAATGGCCTCATACATCCCTATTTCAGACTTGAACTTAAAGAAAAACACATCATTCCCATTAGACGAAATCTCCACCAACCCAAACTTCTTCCACATTCTAAACAAATGATATCGAACCATTCCTAACGACAGCTTTTGCCCCACAAAATAACCATATAGATAGTTTTTATAGGCAGCCTTAGCTTCCACTAACTTCTCTGGCTTTATCACAGCAACAACCTCCCCTGTCTCTAAAACCTTAGGAGGATAAAAAGTAACTTTGGTGTTTAAAACTTCACCATTCTGCTCCTTCATTACATCAGCAAAAGACACTCCCTTCAACTTCTGAGTTTCATTTCTTCCTCCATTTTTATTAGCAGCAAATTCAACATTCTCATTTAAAACCACAGTATTCAAAATTGACTTAGGAAGAGGCTTCAGCTTATTAACATTATCCATATCTTCATTAGAGAGTTTATAAGAACTCATCTCATCAGATTTCTTCTTAATCAACACCTTCATTGAGGGGCTTTTCAATTTACCCCTCCATGGCAACTTCACCTTAGTATCCCCTTTTTTACTAGTCTCCTCCCTCTCAACTTCCATACTACTCTTATCCACACTAGCCTTAACAGCCTCAACATCCCCTGACTTGCCCTTAGCCTCTGCCATAGCTTTAGCTTTAGCCTCAGCAATAGCCTTAGCTTTAGCTACATCTTTCAAAATCAAATCACTCTTCCCACCCAGTAAAAAAGAGCCATCATCATCAACAGCTACTCCACCCCCTGCACCTGGACTAAACTCAAACTTCTGGGCATTCACAGAGAGTTGCAACCTCAAATCCCCATTCTTAACATACTCACCCTCATCACCTTTCTTCCCAACAAGTAATTTAACACATTTCTTAGCAGATTTAGCCCCTTTCACTTCATTCAATATCTCCTTAGTATTAACCACATCAGGTAGAACCTCCTCAGCATTAGGACATCCACCATCCATTCTCACCCTAACATAACTACTATCATCCCAAAGAGCTTTAGCAGACTTCACCCTGGCTCCCTCATTCATAACAGATCTTTTCTTCCTCTTGTTTAAAAACATAAACTGAGCTTCCATACCACAATCATAGACATTAGAATTAACATCTAACTGAGGAAACTTAACACCCTTACTTCCCTTCTCAATCAACCCATCCTTCCCAATAGATTTCCCAGTAACATAATCACCATACACCCTTTTACCCAAGAAATTAGCAATAATACCCAGAATCCTACCATACTGACCCTTCAGACTCTTAACAAACTCATAGTTCTTCCCCTCAACCTCAACATCAACTAATGAGTTAACTAAGTCAACCTCCCCAATACCAGCCAACTTAATCAACTCCAGCTGCTCATTAATCATTCTAAACTTCCAATTATCCCCAAACATAGCCTTCATAAAACCAACAATCTCCACACTAAACATAATAGAATCTGAACGACCATTAAAATTACGAGACAAAATTACCTGAGAATCCACCGGTTTCTTAATAACATCAGAATCCTCCTCTATAACAACTGAATCAGCACTTCTCATAAGCCCTCCATCATCAATAACCTCAGTGACCACATCAGTGTTCATAACATCCAATTCAACCACCAACGAATCCGGAGGATCAGCCGGAGGCGGGTCCGGAATCGGAACCCTATCAGCAGAACTCATGGTCGCGAACTGTGAAGATTCCAATTGATGCAAATCAATTGGAACAGTTAAACACGACAGATCGGAGAAGAAACAGGGAAGAAATTAGGGTTAGAAAAGAGGCGGGAAAAGAAAAACGAGGAAGAAAGCACTGTTTCGCCAAAATCGCCCAAAACAGAGAGAGAAAACCCTAGCTTACCTTCGTATACCTTCGTATCCTTTTCTATGTCATTGTCGCATCGTGAGTTCCATTACCATCCGGTCCGCTTCTTATCCATTATTTGAGTCTGTTGCCTGATCAGATATCTTACGGCCTTCCCGTTCCTCCATTCGGGTGCCCGAAACTTCGAATGTACCGATAGTTACGTCCTTTATTCGGTTGCCCGAACCTTCAAATGTACCGATAGTTACGTCCTTTAAAACTCGAGTCTTTTCTTGTGTACGAATCTCTATGTCATTGTCGCATCGTGAGTCCGATTACCATCCGGTCCACTTCTTATCCTTTATTTGAGTCTATTGCATGATCAGATGTCTTACGGCCTTTCCGTTCCTCCATTCGGGTGCCCGAATCTTCAAATGTACAGATAGTTACGTCCTTTAAAACTCGAGTTTTTTCTTGTGTACGAATCTCTTTGTCATTGTCGCATCGTGAGTTCGATTACCATCCGGTCCACTTCTTATCCTTTATTTGAGTCTATTGCATGATCAGATATCTTACGGCCTTTCCGTTCCTCCATTCGGGTGCCCGAAACTTCAAATGTACCGATATCTTACGGCCTTCCCGTAGCACCATTCGGTTGCCTGAAACTTCAAATGTACCAAAACTTACGTCCTTTAAAGCTCGAGTCTTTTCTTATGAACGAATCTCTATGTCATTGTCGCATCGTGAGTTCGATTACCATCCGGTCCACTTCTTATCCTTTATTTGAGTCTATTGCATGATCAGATGTCTTACGGCCTTTCCGTTCCTCCATTCGGGTGCCCGAATCTTCAAATGTACAGATAGTTACGTCCTTTAAAACTCGAGTTTTTTCTTGTGTACGAATCTCTTTGTCATTGTCGCATCGTGAGTTCGATTACCATCCGGTCCACTTCTTATCCTTTATTTGAGTCTATTGCATGATCAGATATCTTACGGCCTTTCCGTTCCTCCATTCGGGTGCCCGAAACTTCAAATGTACCGATAGTTACGTCCTTTATAACTCGAGTCTTTTCTTGTGCACGAATCTCTATGTCATTGCCGCATCGTGAGTTCGATTACCATCCGGTCAGCTTCTTATCCTTTATTTGAGTCTATTGCATGATCAGATATCATACGGCATTCGCGTTCCACCATTCGGGTGCCCGAATATTCAAATGTATACCGATAGTTACGTCATTTACAACTCGAGTCTTTTCTTATGTACGAATCTCTATGTCATTGTCGCATCGTGAGTTCGATTACCATCCGGTCCGCTTCTTATCCTTTATTTGAGTCTATTGCAAGATCAGATATCTTACGGCCTTGTCGTTCCACCATTCGGGTGCCCGAAACTTCAAATGTACTGATAGTTACGTCCTTTAAAACTCGAGTCTTTTCTTGTGTACGAATCTCTATGTCATTGTTGCATCATAAGTCCAATCACCATCCGGTCCGCTTCTTATCCTTTATTTGAGTCTATTTCATGATCAGATATCTTACGGCCTTCCCATTGCACCATCTGGTTGCCCGAAACTTCAAATGTACCGATAGTTACGTCCTTTAAAACTCGAGTCTTTTCTTGTTTACGAATATCTATGTCATTGTCGCATCGTGAGTTCGATTATGTTCCGGTCCGCTTGTTATCCTATATATGAGTCTACTGCATGATCAGATATCTTACGGCCATCTCGTTCCTCCATTTGGGTGCCCGAAACTTCAAATGTACCGATAGTTACGTCCTTTAAAACTTAAATCTTTTCTTGTGTACGAATTTCTATGTCATTGTCGCATCGTGAGTCCGATTACCATACGGCCCGCTTCTTATCCTTTATTTGAGTCTGTTGCAAGATCAGATATCTTACGGCCTTCCCGTTGCACCATTCGGTTGCCCGAAACTTCAAATGTACCGATAGTTACGTCGTTTAAAACTCGAGTCTTTTCTTATGTACGAATCTCTATGTCATTGTCGCATCGTGAGTCCGATTACCATCCGTACCATATTTTATCCTTTATTTGAGTCTATTGCATGATCAGATATATTATGGCCTTCCCGTTGTACCATTCGGTTGCCCGAAACTTCAAATGTACCTATAGTTACGTCCTTTAAAACTCGAGTCTTTTCTTATGTACGAATCTCTATGTCATTGTCGCATCGTGAGTTCAACTACCATCCGGTCCGCTTTTTATCCTTTATTTATGTCTATTGCAAGATCAGATATCTTACGGCCTTGTCGTTCCACCATTCGGGTGCCCGAAACTTCAAATGTACTGATAGTTACGTCCTTTAAAACTCGAGTCTTTTCTTGTGTACGAATCTCTATGTCATTGTCGCATCGTAAGTCCAATTACCATCCGGTCCGCTTCTTATCCTTTATTTGAGTCTACTGCATGATCAGATATCTTATGGCCATCTCGTTCCTCCATTCGGGTGCCCGAAACTTCAAATGTACCGATAGTTACGTCCTTTAAAACTTACGTCTTTTCTTGTGTACGAATGTCTATGTCATTGTCGCATCGTGAGTCCGATTACCATACGGCCCGCTTCTTATCCTTTATTTGAGTCTGTTGCAAGATCAGATATCTTACGGCCTTCCCGTTGCACCATTCGGTTGCCCGAAACTTCAAATGTACCGATAGTTACGTCCTTTAAAACTCGAGTCTTTTCTTATGTACGAATCTCTATGTCATTGTCGCATCGTGAGTCCGATTACCATCCGTACCATATTTTATCCTTTATTTGAGTCTATTGCATGATCAGAAATATTATGGACTTCCCGTTGTACCATTCGGTTGCCCGAAACTTCAAATGTACCTATAGTTACGTCCTTTAAAACTCGAGTCTTTTCTTATGTACGAATCTCTATGTCATTGTCGCATCGTGAGTTCGACTACCATCCGCTCCGCTTCTTATCCTTTATTTAAGTCTATTGCAAGATCAGATATCTTACGGCCTTGTCGTTTCACCATTCGGGTGCCCGAAACTTCAAATGTACTGATAGTTACGTCCTTTAAAACTCGAGTCTTTTCTTGTGTACGAATCTCTATGTCATTGTCGCATCGTAAGTCCAATTACCATCCGGTCCGCTTCTTATCCTTTATTTGAGTCTATTGCATGATCAGATATCTTACGGCCTTCCCATTGCACCATCTGGTTGCCCGAAACTTCAAATGTACCGATAGTTACGTCCTTTAAAACTCGAGTCTTTTCTTGTTTACGAATATCTATGTCATTGTCGCATCGTGAGTTCGATTATGTTCCGGTCCGCTTGTTATCCTATATATGAGTCTACTGCATGATCAGATATCTTACGGCCATCTCGTTCCTCCATTCGGGTGCCCGAAACTTCAAATGTACCGATAGTTACGTCCTTTAAAACTTGTGTCTTTTCTTGTGTACGAATGTCTATGTCATTGTCGCATCGTGAGTCCGATTACCATACGGCCCGCTTCTTATCCTTTATTTGAGTCTGTTGCAAGATCAGATATCTTACGGCCTTCCCGTTGCACCATTCGGTTGCCCGAAACTTCAAATGTACCGATAGTTACGTCCTTTAAAACTCGAGTCTTTTCTTATGTACGAATCTCTATGTCATTGTCGCATCGTGAGTCCGATTACCATCCGTACCACATTTTATCCTTTATTTGAGTCTATTGCATGATCAGATATATTATGGCCTTCCCGTTGTACCATTCGGTTGCCCGAAACTTCAAATGTACCTATAGTTACGTCCTTTAAAACTCGAGTCTTTTCTTATGTACGAATCTCTATGTCATTGTCGCATCGTGAGTTCGACTACCATCCGGTCCGCTTCTTATCCTTTATTTGAGTCTATTGCAAGATCAGATATCTTACGGCCTTGTCGTTCCACCATTCGGGTGCCCGAAACTTCAAATGTACCGATAGTTACGTCCTTTAAAACTTGAGTCTTTTCATGTGTACGAATGTCTATGTCATTGTCGCATCGTGAGTCCGATTACCATACGGCCCGCTTCTTATCCTTTATTTGAGTCTGTTGCAAGATCAGATATCTTACGGCCTTCCCGTTGCACCATTCGGTTGCCCGAAACTTCAAATGTACCGATAGTTACGTCCTTTAAAACTCGAGTCTTTTCTTATGTACGAATCTCTATGTCATTGTCGCATCGTGAGTCCGATTACCATCCGTACCACATTTTATCCTTTATTTGAGTCTATTGCATGATCAGATATATTATGGCCTTCCCGTTGTACCATTCGGTTGCCCGAAACTTCAAATGTACCTATAGTTACGTCCTTTAAAACTCGCGTCTTTTCTTATGTGCGAATCTCTATGTCATTGTCGCATCGTGAGTTCGACTACCATCCGGTCCGCTTCTTATCCTTTATTTGAGTCTATTGCAAGATCAGATATCTTACGGCCTTGTCGTTCCACCATTCAGGTGCCCGAAACTTCAAATGTACCGATAGTTACGTCCTTTAAAACTTGAGTCTTTTCTTGTGTACGAATGTCTATGTCATTGTCGCATCGTGAGTCCGATTACCATACGGCCCGCTTCTTATCCTTTATTTGAGTCTGTTGCAAGATCAGATATCTTACGGCCTTCCCGTTGCACCATTCGGTTGCCCGAAACTTCAAATGTACCGATAGTTACGTCCTTTAAAACTCGAGTCTTTTCTTATGTACGAATCTCTATGTCATTGTCGCATCGTGAGTCCGATTACCATCTGTACCACATTTTATCCTTTATTTGAGTCTATTGCATGATCAGATATATTATGGCCTTCCCGTTGTACCATTCGGTTGCCCGAAACTTCAAATGTACCTATAGTTACGTCCTTAAAAACTCGAGTCTTTTCTTATGTACGAATCTCTATGTCATTGTCGCATCGTGAGTTCGACCACCATCCGGTCCGCTTCTTATCCTTTATTTGAGTCTATTGCAAGATCAGATATCTTACGGCCTTGTCGTTCCACCATTCGGGTGCCCGAAACTTCAAATGTACCGATAGTTACGACCTTAAACACTCGAGTCTTTTCTTGTGCACGAATCTCTATGTCATTGTCGCATCGTGAGTTCGATTACCAACAGGTCCGCTTCTTATCCTTTATTTGAGTGTATTGCATGATCAGATATCTTACGGCCTTCCCGTTCCTCCATTCGGGTGCCCGAAACTTCAAATGTACTGATAGTTACCTCTTTTAAAACTTGAGTCTTTTCTTGTGCACGAATCTCTTTGTCATTGTCGCATCGTGAGTTCGATTACCAACCGGTCCGCTTCTTATCCTTTATTTGAGTGTATTGCATGATCAGATATCTTACGGCCTTCCCGTTCCTCCATTCGGGTGCCCGAAACTTCAAATGTACCGATAGTTACGTCCTTTAAAACTTGAGTCTTTTCTTGTGTACGAATGTCTATGTCATTGTCGCATCGTGAGTCCGATTACCATACGGCCCGCTTCTTATCCTTTATTTGAGTCTGTTGCAAGATCAGATATCTTACGGCCTTCCCATTGCACCATTCGGTTGCCCGAAACTTCAAATGTACCGATAGTTACGTCATTTAAAACTCGAGTCTTTTCTTATGTACGAATCTCTATGTCATTGTCGCATCGTGAGTCCGATTACCATCCGTACCACATTTTATCCTTTATTTGAGTCTATTGCATGATCAGATATATTATGGCCTTCCCGTTGTACCATTCGGTTGCCCGAAACTTCAAATATACCTATAGTTACGTCCTTTAAAACTCGAGTGTTTTCTTATGTACGAATCTCTATGTCATTGTCGCATCGTGAGTTCGACTACCATCCGGTCCGCTTCTTATCCTTTATTTGAGTCTATTGCAAGATCAGATATCTTACGGCCTTGTCGTTCCACCATTCGGGTGCCCGAAACTTCAAATGTACCGATAGTTACGTCCTTTAAAACTTGAGTCTTTTCTTGTGTACGAATGTCTATGTCATTGTCGCATCGTGAGTCCGATTACCATCTGTACCACATTTTATCCTTTATTTGAGTCTATTGCATGATCAGATATATTATGGCCTTCCCGTTGTACCATTCGGTTGCCCGAAACTTCAAATGTACCTATAGTTACGTCCTTTAAAACTCGAGTCTTTTCTTATGTACGAATCTCTATGTCATTGTCGCATCGTGAGTTCGACTACCATCCGGTCCGCTTCTTATCCTTTATTTGAGTCTATTGCAAGATCAGATATCTTACGGCCTTGTCGTTCCACCATTCGGGTGCCCGAAACTTCAAATGTACCGATAGTTACGTCCTTTAAAACTTGATTCTTTTCTTGTGTACGAATGTCTATGTCATTGTCGCATCGTGAGTCCGATTACAATACGGCCCGCTTCTTATCCTTTATTTGAGTCTGTTGCAAGATCAGATATCTTACGGCCTTCCCGTTGCACCATTCGGTTGCCCGAAACTTCAAATGTACCGATAGTTACGTCCTTTAAAACTCGAGTCTTTTCTTATGTATGAATCTCTATGTCATTGTCGCATCGTGAGTCCGATTACCATCCGTACCACATTTTATCCTTTATTTGAGTCTATTGCATGATCAGATATATTATGGCCTTCCCGTTGTACCATTCGGTTGCCCGAAACTTCAAATGTACCTATAGTTACGTCCTTTAAAACTCGAGTCTTTTCTTATGTACGAATCTCTATGTCATTGTCGCATCGTGAGTTCGACTACCATCCGGTCCGCTTCATATCCTTTATTTAAGTCTATTGCAAGATCAGATATCTTACGGCCTTGTCGTTCCACCATTCGGGTGCCCGAAACTTCAAATGTACTGATAGTTACGTCCTTTAAAACTCGAGTCTTTTCTTGTGTACGAATCTCTATGTCATTGTCGCATCGTAAGTCCAATTACCATCCGGTCCGCTTCTTATCCTTTATTTGAGTCTATTGCATGATCAGATATCTTACGGCCTTCCCATTGCACCATCTGGTTGCCCGAAACTTCAAATGTACCGATAGTTACGTCCTTTAAAACTCGAGTCTTTTCTTGTTTACGAATATCTATGTCATTGTCGCATCGTGAGTTCGATTATGTTCCGGTCCGCTTGTTATCCTATATATGAGTCTACTGCATGATCAGATATCTTACGGCCATCTCGTTCCTCCAATCGGGTGCCCGAAACTTCAAATGTACCGATAGTTACGTCCTTTAAAACTTGTGTCTTTTCTTGTGTACGAATGTCTATGTCATTGTCGCATCGTGAGTCCGATTACCATACGGCCCGCTTCTTATCCTTTATTTGAGTCTGTTGCAAGATCAGATATCTTACGGCCTTCCCGTTGCACCATTCGGTTGCCCGAAACTTCAAATGTACCGATAGTTACGTCCTTTAAAACTCGAGTCTTTTCTTATATACGAATCTCTATGTCATTGTCGCATCGTGAGTCCGATTACCATCCGTACCACATTTTATCCTTTATTTGAGTCTATTGCATGATCAGATATATTATGGCCTTCCCGTTTTACCATTCGGTTGCCCGAAACTTCAAATGTACCTATAGTTACGTCCTTTAAAACTCGAGTCTTTTCTTATGTACGAATCTCTATGTCATTGTCGCATCGTGAGTTCGACTACCATCCGGTCCGCTTCTTATCCTTTATTTGAGTCTATTGCAAGATCAGATATCTTACGGCCTTGTCGTTCCACCATTCGGGTGCCCGAAACTTCAAATGTACCGATAGTTACGTCCTTTAAAACTTGAGTCTTTTCATGTGTACGAATGTCTATGTCATTGTCGCATCGTGAGTCCGATTACCATACGGCCCGCTTCTTATCCTTTATTTGAGTCTGTTGCAAGATCAGATATCTTACGGCCTTCCCGTTGCACCATTCGGTTGCCCGAAACTTCAAATGTACCGATAGTTACGTCCTTTAAAACTCGAGTCTTTTCTTATGTACGAATTTCTATGTCATTGTCGCATCGTGAGTCCGATTACCATCCGTACCACATTTTATCCTTTATTTGAGTCTATTGCATGATCAGATATATTATGGCCTTCCCGTTGTACCATTCGGTTGCCCGAAACTTCAAATGTACCTATAGTTACGTCCTTTAAAACTCGCGTCTTTTCTTATGTACGAATCTGTATGTCATTGTCGCATCGTGAGTTCGACTACCATCCGGTCCGCTTCTTATCCTTTATTTGAGTCTATTGCAAGATCAGATATCTTACGGCCTTGTCGATCCACCATTCAGGTGCCCGAAACTTCAAATGTACCGATAGTTACGTCCTTTAAAACTTGAGTCTTTTCTTGTGTACGAATGTCTATGTCATTGTCGCATCGTGAGTCCGATTACCATACGGCCCGCTTCTTATCCTTTATTTGAGTCTGTTGCAAGATCAGATATCTTACGGCCTTCCCGTTGCACCATTCGGTTGCCCGAAACTTCAAATGTACCGATAGTTACGTCCTTTAAAACTCGAGTCTTTTCTTATGTACGAATCTCTATGTCATTGTCGAATCGTGAGTCCGATTACCATCTGTACCACATTTTATCCTTTATTTGAGTCTATTGCATGATCAGATATATTATGGCCTTCCCGTTGTACCATTCGGTTGCCCGAAACTTCAAATGTACCTATAGTTACGTCCTTTAAAACTCGAGTCTTTTCTTATGTACGAATCTCTATGTCATTGTCGCATCGTGAGTTTGACCACCATCCGGTCCGCTTCTTATCCTTTATTTGAGTCTATTGCAAGATCAGATATCTTACGGCCTTGTCGTTCCACCATTCGGGTGCCCGAAACTTCAAATGTACCGATAGTTACGACCTTAAACACTCGAGTCTTTTCTTGTGCACGAATCTCTATGTCATTGTCGCATCGTGAGTTCGATTACCAACAGGTCCGCTTCTTATCCTTTATTTGAGTGTATTGCATGATCAGATATCTTACGGCCTTCCCGTTCCTCCATTCGGGTGCCCGAAACTTCAAATGTACTGATAGTTACCTCTTTTAAAACTTGAGTCTTTTCTTGTGCACGAATCTCTATGTCATTGTCGCATCGTGAGTTCGATTACCAACCGGTCCGCTTCTTATCCTTTATTTGAGTGTATTGCATGATCAGATATCTTACGGCCTTCCCGTTCCTCCATTCGGGTGCCCGAAACTTCAAATGTACCGATAGTTACGTCCTTTAAAACTTGAGTCTTTTCTTGTGTACGAATGTCTATGTCATTGTCGCATCGTGAGTCCGATTACCATACGGCCCGCTTCTTATCCTTTATTTGAGTCTGTTGCAAGATCAGATATCTTACGGCCTTCCCGTTGCACCATTCGGTTGCCCGAAACTTCAAATGTACCGATAGTTACGTCCTTTAAAACTCGAGTCTTTTCTTATATACGAATCTCTATGTCATTGTCGCATCGTGAGTCCGATTACCATCCGTACCACATTTTATCCTTTATTTGAGTCTATTGCATGATCAGATATATTATGGCCTTCCCGTTTTACCATTCGGTTGCCCGAAACTTCAAATGTACCTATAGTTACGTCCTTTAAAACTCGAGTCTTTTCTTATGTACGAATCTCTATGTCATTGTCGCATCGTGAGTTCGACTACCATCCGGTCCGCTTCTTATCCTTTATTTGAGTCTATTGCAAGATCAGATATCTTACGGCCTTGTCGTTCCACCATTCGGGTGCCCGAAACTTCAAATGTACCGATAGTTACGTCCTTTAAAACTTGAGTCTTTTCATGTGTACGAATGTCTATGTCATTGTCGCATCGTGAGTCCGATTACCATACGGCCCGCTTCTTATCCTTTATTTGAGTCTGTTGCAAGATCAGATATCTTACGGCCTTCCCGTTGCACCATTCGGTTGCCCGAAACTTCAAATGTACCGATAGTTACGTCCTTTAAAACTCGAGTCTTTTCTTATGTACGAATTTCTATGTCATTGTCGCATCGTGAGTCCGATTACCATCCGTACCACATTTTATCCTTTATTTGAGTCTATTGCATGATCAGATATATTATGGCCTTCCCGTTGTACCATTCGGTTGCCCGAAACTTCAAATGTACCTATAGTTACGTCCTTTAAAACTCGCGTCTTTTCTTATGTACGAATCTGTATGTCATTGTCGCATCGTGAGTTCGACTACCATCCGGTCCGCTTCTTATCCTTTATTTGAGTCTATTGCAAGATCAGATATCTTACGGCCTTGTCGATCCACCATTCAGGTGCCCGAAACTTCAAATGTACCGATAGTTACGTCCTTTAAAACTTGAGTCTTTTCTTGTGTACGAATGTCTATGTCATTGTCGCATCGTGAGTCCGATTACCATACGGCCCGCTTCTTATCCTTTATTTGAGTCTGTTGCAAGATCAGATATCTTACGGCCTTCCCGTTGCACCATTCGGTTGCCCGAAACTTCAAATGTACCGATAGTTACGTCCTTTAAAACTCGAGTCTTTTCTTATGTACGAATCTCTATGTCATTGTCGAATCGTGAGTCCGATTACCATCTGTACCACATTTTATCCTTTATTTGAGTCTATTGCATGATCAGATATATTATGGCCTTCCCGTTGTACCATTCGGTTGCCCGAAACTTCAAATGTACCTATAGTTACGTCCTTTAAAACTCGAGTCTTTTCTTATGTACGAATCTCTATGTCATTGTCGCATCGTGAGTTTGACCACCATCCGGTCCGCTTCTTATCCTTTATTTGAGTCTATTGCAAGATCAGATATCTTACGGCCTTGTCGTTCCACCATTCGGGTGCCCGAAACTTCAAATGTACCGATAGTTACGACCTTAAACACTCGAGTCTTTTCTTGTGCACGAATCTCTATGTCATTGTCGCATCGTGAGTTCGATTACCAACAGGTCCGCTTCTTATCCTTTATTTGAGTGTATTGCATGATCAGATATCTTACGGCCTTCCCGTTCCTCCATTCGGGTGCCCGAAACTTCAAATGTACTGATAGTTACCTCTTTTAAAACTTGAGTCTTTTCTTGTGCACGAATCTCTATGTCATTGTCGCATCGTGAGTTCGATTACCAACCGGTCCGCTTCTTATCCTTTATTTGAGTGTATTGCATGATCAGATATCTTACGGCCTTCCCGTTCCTCCATTCGGGTGCCCGAAACTTCAAATGTACCGATAGTTACGTCCTTTAAAACTTGAGTCTTTTCTTGTGTACGAATGTCTATGTCATTGTCGCATCGTGAGTCCGATTACCATACGGCCCGCTTCTTATCCTTTATTTGAGTCTGTTGCAAGATCAGATATCTTACGGCCTTCCCGTTGCACCATTCGGTTGCCCGAAACTTCAAATGTACCGATAGTTACGTCATTTAAAACTCGAGTCTTTTCTTATGTACGAATCTCTATGTCATTGTCGCATCGTGAGTCCGATTACCATTCGTACCACATTTTATCCTTTATTTGAGTCTATTGCATGATCAGATATATTATGGCCTTCCCGTTGTACCATTCGGTTGCCCGAAACTTCAAATATACCTATAGTTACCTCCTTTAAAACTCGAGTGTTTTCTTATGTACGAATCTCTATGTCATTGTCGCATCGTGAGTTCGACTACCATCCGGTCCGCTTCTTATCCTTTATTTGAGTCTATTGCAAGATCAGATATCTTACGGCCTTGTCGTTCCACCATTCGGGTGCCCGAAACTTCAAATGTACCGATAGTTACGTCCTTTAAAACTTGAGTCTTTTCTTGTGTACGAATGTCTATGTCATTGTCGCATCGTGAGTCCGATTACCATACGGCCCGCTTCTTATCCTTTATTTGGGTCTGTTGCAAGATCAGATATCTTAAGGCCTTCCCGTTGCACCATTCGGTTGCCCGAAACTTCAAATGTACCGATAGTTACGTCCTTTAAAACTCGAGTCTTTTCTTATGTACGAATCTCTATGTCATTGTCGTATCGTGAGTCCGATTACCATCCGTACCACATTTTATCCTTTATTTGAGTCTATTGCATGATCAGATATATTATGGCCTTCCCGTTGTACCATTCGGTTGCCCGAAACTTCAAATGTACCTATAGTTACGTCCATTAAAACTCGAGTCTTTTCTTATGTACGAATCTCTATGTCATTGTCGCATCGTGAGTTCGACTACCATCCGGTCCGCTTCTTATCCTTTATTTGAGTCTATTGCAAGATCAGATTTCTTACGGCCTTGTCGTTCCACCATTCGGGTGCCCGAAACTTCAAATGTACCGATAGTTACGACCTTAAACACTCGAGTCTTTTCTTGTGCACGAATCTCTATGTCATTGTCGCTTCGTGAGTTCGATTACCAACCGGTCCGCTTCTTATCCTTTATTTGAGTGTATTGCATGATCAGATATCTTACGGCCTTCCCGTTCCTCCATTCGGGTGCCCGAAACTTCAAATGTACTGATAGTTACCTCTTTTAAAACTTGAGTCTTTTCCTGTGTACGAATGTCTATGTCATTGTCGCATCGTGAGTCCGATTACCATCCGGTCCGCTTCTTATCCTTTATTTGAGTCTGTTGCCTGATCAGATATCTTACGGCCTTCCCGTTCCTCCATTCGGGTGCCCAAAACTTCGAATGTACCGATAGTTACGTCCTTTATTTGGTTGCCCGAACCTTCAAATGTACCGATAGTTACGTCCTTTAAAACTCGAGTCTTTTCTTGTGTATGAATCTCTATGTCATTGTCGCATCGTGAGTCCGATTACCATCCGGTCCGCTTCTTATCCTTTATTTGAGTCTATTGCATGATCAGATATCTTACGGCCTTCCCGTAGCACCATTCGGTTGCCCGAAACTTCAAATGTACCAAAAGTTACGTCCTTTAAAGCTCGAGTCTTTTCTTATGAACGAATCTCTATGTCATTGTCGCATCGTGAGTTCGATTACCATCCGGTCCGCTTCTTATCCTTTATTTGAGTCTATTGCATGATCAGATGTCTTATGGCCTTTCCGTTTGTAACATTCGGCAAAGTTGAGGTAAATCCGTACATAATATATAATTAATTTTGTGCGATATGAAATTAATTGGATCTGATTTAGTCCATAAAGTCTAGCAAAGTCCGGGTTTTGTGTTCGCATTCGGTAGTTCATGAGGATTGCCGATATGCGGTGAATATATCTATGAACGAACGCCAGCGTTGGTGATGGTACAAAATGTGAAAGCTGAGCACCCAAATGATTTCCTATTTTTATAAATGATCATATTAATGTGAATGTGATATCTTAAATCGTAACTAATACGTAAGTGTATGTGGTGTCGTATTTTGGAGTTCTAAAAAGTCGAGCGAATAGGCTTATATATATATATATATAAAAAAAAAAGCGTACACATATATATACACACCACACTCGTACGTCCGGATGAGTCTTATATAATTTAATTTAATTATAGTTAGTAAAAAAATGGAAACGTTACTTCTTCAAAAGCGATACTAATTCATTGATACATCCTAAATATTCGAGCATAAACTTCTAACTCATTTATTTACGGAACGCTCAAAAAAAATCCAAAGTTCATAGCCTTGATTACTTTACTATAATTTATTCATGACAACATGGGGATGTGATTACAAGGGTAGCCTTAAGCAAATGATGTAGTACAAAACCCAACTCATCCCCTTATGTTGTGCTTTACGGCTCAACCAACAGACAAGTGAATTGTCATTTCAAACTACAAGCTTTGTATTTTTTTTCTTTGCATTGCTATGTTGGAAAGAAACACATAGAAGCTAGGCAACCTATGTCTTATTTAAATCAAATTACAACACTTACACTAGACGGCTAAAATGATAAGAACCAAAAAGTAAAAATGTTGATCTATCACATCCATGGTACATTATTCTAATACTTCTTACTCTAAAGCCTACAAGCTTTCATACTTGAACTCAATAAACATCATGATGGTCATCTTTTGATTCTTTCCATTCGTTTGGTTGGATCTAGTCGCAGATCTTAAGAATCCAACTAAAACCACACTAAACCATGCTAACTCTTTAGTTAACAATTGGTTAGACTAAACTCCAAGGCCACCCTATATAAATCCACTATACCCCCTACACACTAAACCACCTAACACCTCCAATATCAAACCTCTAACTCCCCTCTCGACTCCACTTTTCTCAACTCATAACCAACCCTTTAAACAACCCCATATAGAAAAACCTCCAAGTGTGTCGAGACCTTACGGTCACCTTCTTCCACGGTTCACACTACGCGCCACGAGTTCAAGCACCGTTTCGAACAATTGTTAGGATCGCCCAAACCGCCTTCATCTTGTAACACCACAACCGCTCCTTCTTTCGCGACTTGAGGTAACAATTTAACCCTCTTCTTTTCATTTAAACCTTGTTTCGGTTTGTTACGGTTGCGACCCGGATTAAATTATCTTGTTCCGTTTGTTTCGCCGACAAACTTCGTAACGAGTACAAGTACGAGGATGGTGTCGAGTAGATGTGATGTGTGCCGTGTGTGTGAAAAGAGTGTAGTTGCAGGTGTGTATTAAGGTGTAGTGTGTGTTAAGAGTTTGTGTTATAATCTATATGAGTGCATGAAAGTTCACGTGTCTATATATGCGTGAGTTCATAGTGTGTTGTGTGCGTCCATGGTGTGTTGTATGAGTTTAATGTGTACTAAGTGTGTGTGTGAGAGACAACTTCTAGCATAAATTCAATAATGGGATGTGCATATGAGTTAGCAAATGTGTGTACGTGTTGTGTGTATGTATTTATAGGTATATGTTTGCATTATGTACATATATGTGTCATAATATTAGGTGTATGTACCTTTAACTTTAGGAAACAGAAAGTATGTATTATCAAATAAATTTCATATGTGTAGTGTTAATATATATATCCAAAGGTATATGTACATTCCAACATTTATATGAAAATGATGTACGTAATTAGTGATAAGTGTTAAAGATTCAAGTAAACACTTCATGGAGATAAATAGGCAAGTATGTATACGGGTTGTTTACATAAATTTGTGAATACTGGTTGTTTACATAAATTAGTGACCTAAAATGACGACTAAGATAAATATACGGTTATATATATATTTGTTTATCCATAGAGTCGAATATCAATGCTAATAAGTATTTGATACACTAATATGGTCTTACACATGATAAATTATCATTTCCGTATGTTTGGATATATATGTACAAATATATTTTATTTTCAAATATTGGAAATACATCACCAATGGGTCGGCGTGTCGTAACAAACCTGAAACGAGTAACTAACTAGTGCGATGACGTGGTCGTAACCAACGCATACACTAGAGTACGTTTCATAGACCTTAAGGTGTCTCTTTTATGATTTAGGACACAAGTAGGTTGGACCTTTACTATTCACGGACTTTTATTTGCTAGCTTTTGCACGGACTTCAAGGTGAGTTTTCACGGCCCCTTTTATGTTTTACTATTTTTAAACTTGGGGGAAAGATATGGAAGAAAGTAAGTATGAAACGTGCGGTAACATGTGAAATGGTACATAAGATGGAACACATGGGTAACGGTAAAGTCTAGAGGGACGTGCAGTCTCCGCAGTTAACTGTAACCATTTTTACAAAGTGATGTAGCCATAGAATATACGAATAGTACTATTAGATCGTGACGAGACCCACCCTGGTTGATTAGCGTCAACTCGGAAGGACCAATGGGTGCGATTGATATTCTAAAATTAAGTTGTTCCTCTAAACAACTTGCGGGGCAAAAGTAAGTAGTCTGGTTTGGTTACGGGCTCATGGGGATTCCACTAGCATTAGGACTTGCAACCCTAATAGCATATGTAGCACATTTCTTATTCTGTTATGCGCACTTGTTTACAAATAAATGGTATTTTGTTTGTGTCAAAACCTGTGAAACTCACCAATATATTTTTATATTGACGGTTTCCCTAACATATCTTTCAGGTAATTAAGAATGTTGGAGGCGTGAATGGCTAGGGCGGGCGATCTAAAGACAAGACGGACTTTTGCTAAGGATTTGCTAATATTTCCGGTGGAATTGGGAAATAGTTGAAAATCCTTATTTTGTTAAAAACTACATTTTGGGACGTGTATTTAAACAAAATATTTCCGTCGTCTAATGAATGTTTATTTTCTAAATTATGTGTTTGGTTAAATGTTGGCTATGAAACATTTCTCTTTCGAGCCCACGCCACGTGTTTCCGCCATTGTCGTGGTGTGACAGAAATGGTATCAGAGCCAAGGTTATAGCGAACTAGTATTTTTGAAGAAAAAAAAATCTAGACTATAACCGGTTTTCGATTCGAAAGAGAAAAAAATATATATATTTTCTAAAAAAAATGCGTTTTAGAAAAGAAAAGAAAAGGAAAAACGTACAAAGGAATTGTGCGTGGGAAGTCCTGAATCGCCTAGCCAAGCACGCCAAGGGAAGTAAGAAAACATAGATGGTAAATTTTGATAGTATGAATATTATCTCTTAAGTTAATTAAATATTCATATATATATAGTACAGTACTTTTGCCAGGAAAGAAAATGTCTGCTTCTAAAGAATCCGAGTACATGTCTGACTCCGATAGCAATGTTCAGATCGTGGAGAATGTTCCCAACGCTCCTGTGGTTGTGGTATTGAGTTCGGACGATGAGGTCAAGCCGGATGAGATGATGGTTAACGGTGAGTATGAGGAAGATGAGGAGGAGGAGGAGGACCCTAGTGAGGAGGATGTGATGTCGGAGGCGTCAGTCACTTCCCCACCACTCGTCACTCCTACACCCACATTCCCTGTTTACCCTGTCCCTGCTATTCGTACCTTCCCTCCGGGATTCTTTGATTCGGTCGCCCCATCTTCTCGTGTTGAGCCATCGGGTCAGGCTGGCCCGAGTGTGCCTGTCGTGTCTGAGGCTCCTATTGAGCCGATTCCTGCCCCTACTCTAGTGGCTCCCGTCGAGCCTTTTCCTGATGTTGTCTGTGAGGTGCCGGTAGCGCCTCATGGTGCATTTGTTTCGGATGACAAGGATGAGCCCATGGAGGGTGATCATCCTGCTGTTATTCTAGAGGGCAGTCCTGCCCGCAGTAGCGAGCTTAGACGCGCTGGGATGCGTGCCCACGCTACTGATAGTGATGATGCTTCCAGGGAAGTTGTCCCTGCCAGCCCCGTGGTGGAGGCACCACCTCACTCCCCTGTATTGCCTGTTGTCGACCCAGTTGATGTCCCTGTTGCCCCTGTTATCTCTGTTGTCCCGGTTGTTCCCATTGTCCCTGCTACCCATGGTGTCCCTGATATGGTAGGTCCGTCTCAACCTGCTAGTTTCTCTCCTGGTCCGCCCCGTGAGGCGGCACGTATGCCTGCTTTTGCTATTTCCTCTTTGCTCGCTCTTGAGCAAGACTTCCTGACCCTGACAGAGACGTTCTCTTCCACTGTCTTCCACGTTGATGTACAGATGCGGTCCATTTGGGCACGCATCATAGAGACAAACTCTATGCTGACTCGCATCGCTGATGATCTACTTCGCATGGATAGCTTACGTGGTCTTCCTTTTGGTGAGCATATGGATCGCGCCCAGCGAATCTATGATCACATTGCCGCCGTGGATGCAGCCATTCGGCTCAACGCTCCACAGTACGCTCCTCGGCCTCCTTCCCAGCCTTAGTCGAGTCTTCAGTGGATGGTGGATTGTGGTAGCTGTTAGAGATGGTTGTAGTAGTGATGGATGCTGTATCTTTTGTATTTTACCTAACTAGACTAGTTATGACTAGCATAGTATGTTATGATATTTTGTTATTTTCAAACGATGTACGTGGGATTAGATATCACCACCTTTTGTTATGTATTAACAAATGATGTAATCGTTATTAATGAAAATGAATGAAAATCTTGATGTTATTATGGTAAAATATATTCTTGTGTTGCGGTTGTCTTTTCTTATGGTTGTTATTATTGTTATGATTGCAACTATTATTTATTCCCACCTTGTGATTATTATACTCTGATGTGGTAATTATATGGTGATGAGTTGTGAAACTTGCGGTATGTTTATTTTACTAGTACGACGTGCATGACAATATTGGTTAAATATATGTCTAAGTATTCTTTGATATTTGTTATTGAAGTATAAAATGCCGCCTACGACAAGACAAACAACGCAAGACCCGTTGCCTACTTCTCAGGCTCAACTAGACCAACTAATTGCTGACAGAATTGATGCCGCCCTGGCCCAGTTCGAGGCCAACCGCACCGTTCAAAGCGGGGGCTCTGGCGGAACTGGTAGCCGAGGCGACAATAATCGCGAAAGATCTACATCAGGTATACAACACTGATATGTCTTATATGTGGGTTAAGACCCAAATTGACTTATCTTGTGGTGACATTATTGTGTGATGTTACAGAATCTGGCAATCCTGTTCCCCAATGTACTTTCAAAATGTTCCTTGATTGCAAGCCGATTAACTTCAACGGCACTGAAGGATCCGTTGGTCTTCTGAAATGGTTTGAGAAAACTGAAGCTGTGATTCGTATCAGCAAGTGTACTGATGAACAAAAAGTCATGTATGCTACAAACCTTTTTCTGGACAACGCATTGACTTGGTGGAATAGTCAGGTGCAATCTATGGGTGATGAAGCAGCCTATGCTCTCTCATGGCCTGATTTGAAGGAACTGATGATTAGGGAATATTGTCCAGCTAGCGAAATTCAAAAATTGGAAACTGAATTCTGGAATCTTTCCATGATCGGAGCGGATATTGCTACATATACCTCCCGATTCCATGACCTTTCTCGTTTGGTACCCCGCCTTGTGACTCCTGAGTCGAAGAAAATTGAGAGGTATCTTTATGGTTTAGCCCCTCAAATTCGTGGCATAGTGGCTTCCTCAAAGCCTGCTAATATGCGTGAAGCGATTGATCTTGCTCTTAGCCTGACAGAGGATGCTATACGTATTGGCACACTGTCGAAAAAGGCTACTGATGGTAAAGTTTCTGAGATAAAAGTTTCTGAGGCTAAGAACACTGTGGTTGAAGGTCAGTCTTCTGGTCGTAAAAGAAAGTTTTCGGGAAACAAGAACCACAACTCTTCTGGTAACAAATCTGGGTCTAATCGAAAAGGCAAAGGTTTTGTTGCCACTACTCAAAATGGCGGTAAAAGACAAAATTCCCAAGGTAATGGTGGTGGAAACCAAACTGTTTGCTGGAAGTGCAAAAGGGTTGGTCATAGTGGTGAGAAATGTTATACCGGAACGCCTGCGGTTCCTAGTGACAAGCGTCCATGCTATGAATGTGGATCCACTGACCATTGGAGGAAGAATTGCCCAAAGCTCAGAAATCAAGCCCAGGGAAGAGCCTTTGTTATCGGTGCCGGTGAAGCACGTCAGGATCCCAATGTTGTCACCGGTACGTTCCTCCTTAACAATCACTATGCTTCTATTCTATTCGATACCGAAGCCGATTTTATTTTTGTGTCTATTGATATCAAGCGCTCTCTTGGTTTAAAGACTAGTAAACTAGATACACCTTACTCCATAGAATTGGCGAACGGTAGAACTATAGAAACAAATGAAGTAGCAAAAGATTGTAAATTGGGTCTTTGTGGGCATGAGTTTAGTATTGATCTTCTACCGATCGTCTTGGGTAGTTTTGACGTCGTTATTGGTATGGATTGGCTGTCAACAAATCGTGCAGTCGTGGTATGCGACGAAAAGTTAATTCGAATCCCTCTAGAGAACGATGAAGTTCTCTCTATTCAAGGGGAAAGGCGTGGAACACCTTTGCAAATCATTACTTGCATGAAAGCCCGGAAGTGCTTGCGGAAAGGCTGTTATGCATTCTTAGCGCATGTTGTTGATAAGAAGTCCAAAGAGCGTAAGCTCGAAGATATTCCCGTGGTAAGGGATTTTCCTGAAGTTTTCCCTGAAGATTTGCCGGGATTGCCGCCTCCCCGACAAGTCGAGTTTCGTATTGATCTTATTCCTGGAGCTGCTCCTGTGGCACGATCGCCATATCGATTAGCTCCCTCCGAAATGCAAGAATTGTCCAACCAAATGCAAGAATTGTTGGACAAAGGTTTCATTCGACCAAGCTTCTCACCTTGGGGAGCACCGGTCTTGTTCGTTAAAAAGAAAGATGGTACGTTTCGCATGTGTATCGACTATCGTGAGTTGAACAAACTTACCATCAAGAATCGTTATCCCTTGCCTAGAATCGATGATTTGTTTGACCAACTTCAAGGTTCTAGTTATTACTCAAAAATCGACCTAAGGTCCGGGTATCATCAATTGCGTATTCAGGAAGAAGATATACCGAAGACTGCATTCCGAACTCGCTATGGTCACTATGAGTTTCTTGTCATGCCTTTTGGGCTAACGAATGCTCCTGCTGTCTTCATGGATTTGATGAACCGGATGTGCAAACCTTATTTGGACAAATTTGTGATTGTATTCATTGATGATATTCTTGTTTATTCACGAACCAAAAAGGAGCATGAAAATCACTTAAGGTTAATTCTCGAGCTCTTGCGGAATGAAAAGTTGTATGCCAAATTCTCTAAGTGTGACTTTTGGATTCGAGAAGTCCACTTTTTGGGCCATGTTGTTAATGAGAAGGGTATACATGTCGATCCTGCAAAAATTGAAGCGATTAAAAATTGGGAAGCATCAAAGACCCCTACCGAGGTGCGTCAATTTCTTGGTCTTGCGGGTTATTATAGAAGATTCATTGAGAATTTTTCTAAGATAGCACAATCGTTGACGATGCTAACCCAGAAAGACAAGAAGTTTGAATGGACCGATAAACAGGAGTCAGCTTTCCAATTGTTGAAGCAAAAGTTATGTGAAGCTCTAATTCTTTCCCTACCTGAAGGTACGAAAGATTTTGTGGTATATTGTGATGTCTCGCATCAAGGTTTGGGTTGTGTGTTAATGCAGTGTGATAAGGTAATCGCTTATGCTTCCAGACAGTTGAAAGTTCATGAGAAAAATTACACGACACATGATCTGGAACTTGGTGCCATGGTTTTTGCTCTGAAAATTTGGAGGCATTACCTCTATGGTACTAAATGCACGATTTTCACTGATCATAAGCATTTGCAACATATCTTTAATCAAAAGGAGTTAAATATGAGGCAAAGACGTTGGGTGGAATTGTTAAATGATTATGATTGTGAAATTAAGTACCATCCTAGCAAGGCAAACGTTGTAGCGGATGCTTTAAGTCGGAAAGAAAGGGCCAAGCCGTTACGTGTTCGTGTATTGGGCTTGACGATCCATACCAATTTTACTGATCGTATTCGTGAAGCCCAAAGTAACGCGCTAAAACCTGAAAACGTGAAGAAGGAAAATCTTCGCGGTATGGTTGATTCGTTGGTGTCTAAGACGGATGGAACTTTGTATTTTATGGATCGAGTTTGGGTACCTCTCTATGGGGGCCTGCGTGAGTTAGTTTTGGACGAGGCTCACAAGTCAAGGTATTCGATTCATCCAGACACTGATAAAATGTTCAAAGATCTGAAGGAATTTTATTGGTGGCCATACTTTAAACGAGATATTGCAGCTTATGTGGCTCGTTGTTTAACTTGCTCGAAAGTAAAAGCTGAATATCAATAGCCGTCCGAACTGCTCCAACAACCTGAAATTCCTGAATGGAAATGGGAGCAAATTTCTATGGATTTTATTACAAAGTTGCCCAAAACATCAAGTGGTCACGACACTATTTGGGTAATTGTTGATCGTTTAACAAAATCCGCTCATTTCTTGCCCATTCGTGAAACTGACAGAATGGGAAAATTGGCTCGTTTGTACATCAAAGAAGTGGTATCTAGGCACGGAGTGCCTGTATCTATTATTTCGGATCGAGATAGCCGATTCACTTCAAGATTTTGGCGAACATTGCAACATGCTCTGGGTACTCGCTTAGATATGAGTACAGCATATCACCCTCAAACGGATGGTCAAAGTGAAAGGACTATTCAGACATTGGAGGACATGTTGCGAGCCTGTGCAGTTGATTTTGGTGGTAACTAGAATTCACATTTGCCTCTGGTTGAATTCTCATATAATAATAGTTATCATTCAAGTATTCAAGCTGCATCGTTCGAAGCTTTGAATGGGCGTAAGTGTAGATCTCCGTTGTGTTGGGCAGAGGTCGGTCCTTTAAAACTCGAGTCGTTTCTTATGAAAGAATCTCTATGTCATTGTCGCATCGTGAGCTTCTTATCCATTATTTGAGTCTATTGCATGATCTGATATCTTACGGCCTTCCCGTTCTTCCACTCGAGTGCCCGAAACTTTAAATGTACCGATAGTTAGTACCTTAAAAACTCGAGTCTTTTCTTGTGCACGAATCTCTTTGTCATTGACGCATCGTGAGTTCGATTACCATCCGGTCCGCTTCTTATCATTTATTTGAGTCTATTGCAATTTCAGATATCTTACGGCCTTCCCGTTCCTCCATTCGCGTGGTCGAAACTTCAAATGTACCGATAGTTATGTCCTTTACAACTTGAGTCTTTTCTTTTGTACGAATGTCTATGTCATTGTAGCATCGTGAGTCCGATTACCATCCGGTTCGCTTCTTATCCTTTATTTGAAGTCTATTACATGATCAGATATCTTACGGCCTTCCCGTTGCACCATTCGGTTGCCCGAAACTTCAAATGTACCGATAGTTACGTCCTCTAAAACTCGAGTCTTTTCTTGTGTACGAATCTCTATGTCATTGCCGCATCGTGAGTTCGATTACAATCCGGTCCGCTTCTTATCCTTTATTTGAGTCTATTGAATGATCAGATATCTTACAGCATTCCCGTTCCTCCATTCGGGTGCCCAAAACTTCAAATGTACCGATAGCTACGTCCTTCAAAACTTGAGTCTTTTCTTGTGTACGAATCTCTATGGCACTGTCGCCTCGTGAGTCCGATTACCATCTAGTCCGCTTCTTATCCTTTACTTGAGTCTATTTCATGATCAGATACCTTATGGCCTTCCCGTTGCTCCATTCGATTGCCCGAAACTTCAAATGTACCGATAGTTACGTCCTTTAAAACTCGTGTCTTTTCTTGTGTACGAATCTCTATTTCATTGTCGCATCGTGAGTTCGAGTACCATCCGGTCCAATTGTTATACTTTATTTGAGTCTATTGCATGATCAAATATCTTACGGCCTTCCTGTACCTCCATTTGGGTGCCCGAAACTTCAAATGTACTGATAGTTACGTCCTTTAAAACTTGAGTCTTTTCTTGTGTACGAATCTCTATGTCATTTTCGCATCATGAGTCCAATTACCATCCGGTCCACTTTTTATCCTTTATATGAGTCTATTGCATGATCAGTTATCTTATGGCCTTCCCGATGCACCATTCGGTTGCCCGAACCTTCAAATGTACCGATAGTTACGTCCTTTAAAAAAACTCGAGTCTTTTCTTGTGTACGAATCTCAATGTCTTTGTCGCATCGTGAGTCCGATTACCATCCGGTCTGATTCTTATCGTTTATTTGAGTCTATTGCATGATCAGATATCTTACGGCCTTCCCGTAGCACCATTCGGTTGCCCGAAACTTCAAATGTACCAATAGTTACATCCTTTAAAATTCGAGTCGTTTCTTCTGAAAGAATCTCTATGTCATTGTCGCATCGTGAGTTCGATTACCATCCGGTCCGCTTCTTATACATTATTTGAGTCAATTGTATGATCAGATATCATACGGCCTTCCCGTTCTTCCATTCGAGTGCCCGAAACTTCAAATGTACCGATAGTTAGTACCTTAAAAACTCGAGTCTTTTCTTGTGCACGAATCTCAATGTCATTGACGCATCGTGGGTTCGATTACCATCCGGTCCGCTTCTTATCCTTTATTTGAGTCTATTGCATGATCAGATATCTTACGGCCTTCCCGTTCCTCCATTCGGGTGCCCGAATCTTCAAATGTACCGATAGTTACGTCCTTCAAAACTCGAGTCTTTTCTTGTGTACGAATGTCTATGTCATTGTCGCATCGTGAGTCCGATTACCAGCCGGTCCGCTTCTTATCCTTTATGTTAATCTATTGCATGATCAGATATCTTACGGCCTTCCCGTTCCTCCATTCGGGTGCCCGAAACTTCAAATGTACCGACAGTTACGTCCTTTAAAACTCGAGTCTTTTCTTGTGCACGAATTTCTATGTCATTGTCGCATCGTGAGTCCGATTACCATCCGGTCCGCTTCTTATCCATTAGTTGAGTCTATTGCATTATCAGATATCTTACGGCCTTCCCGTTGCACCATTCGGTTGCCCGAAACTTCAAATGTATCGATAGTTACGTCCTTTAAAACTCGTGTCTTTTCTTGTGTACGAATCTCTATGTCATTGTCGCATCGTGAGTTCGATTACCTTCCGGTCCGATTCTTATAATTTATTTGAGTCTATTGCATGATCAAATATCTTACGGCCTTCCGGTACCTCCATTCGGGTGCCCGAAACTTCAAATGTATTGATAGTTACGACCTTTAAAACTTGAGTCTTTTCTTGTGTACGAATCTCTATGTCATTGTCGCATCGTGAGTCCGATTACCATCCGGTCCACTTTTTATCCTTTATTTGAGTCTATTGCATGATCAGATATCATATGGCCTTCCGTTGCACATTCGGTTGCCCGAACCTTCAAATGTACCGATAGGTACGTCCTTTAAAAAAACTCGAGTCTTTTCTTGTGTACGAATCTCTATGTCATTGTCGCATCGTGAGTCCGATTACCATCCGGTCCTCTTCTTATCCTTTATTTGAGTCTATTGCATGATCAGATATCTTACGGCCTTCCCGTTCTTCCATTCGAGTGCCCGAATCTTCAAATATACCGATAGTTAGTACCTTAAAAACTCGAGTCTTTCTTGTGTACGAATCTCTATGTCATTACCGCATCTTGAGTTCGATTACCATCCGGTCCGCTTCTTATCCTTTATTTGAGTCTATTGCGTGATCAGATATCTTACGGCCTTCCCGTAGCACCATTCGGTTGCCCGAAACTTGAAATGTACCAATAGTTACATCCTTTAAAACTCGAGTCGTTTCTTATGAAAGAATCTCTATGTCATTGTCGCATTGTGAGTTCGATTACCATCCGGTCCGCTTCTTATCCATTATTTGAGTCTATTCTATGATCAGATATCTTACGGCCATCCCGTTCTTCCATTCAACTGCCCGAAACTTCAAATGTACCGATAGTTAGTACCTTAAAAACTCGAGTCTTTTCTTGTGCACGAATCTCTATGTCATTGACGCATCGTGAGTTCGATTACCATCCGGTCCGCTTGTTATCCTTTATTTAAGTCTATTGCATGATCAGGTATCTTACGGGCTTCCCGTTCCTCCATTCGGGTGCCCAAATCTTCAAATGTACCGATAGTTACGTCCTTTAAAACTCGAGTCTTTTCTTGTGTACGAATGTCTATGTCATTCTCGCATCGTGAGTCCGATTACCATCCGGTCCGCTTCTTATCCTTTATGTTAGTCTATTGCATGATCAGTTATCTTACGGCCTTCCCGTTCCTCCATTCGGGTGCCCGAAACTTCAAATGTACCGACAGTTACGTCCTTTAAAACTCGAGTCTTTTCTTGTGCACGAATCTCTATGTCATTGTCGCATCGTGAGTTCGATTACCATCCGGTCCGCTTCTTATCCTTTATTTGAGTCTATTGCATGATCAGATATCTTACGGCCTTCCCGTTCCTCCATTCGGGTGCCCGAAACTTCAAATGTACCGACAGTTACGTCCTTTAAAACTCGAGTCTTTTCTTCTGTACGAATGTCTATGTCATTGTCGCATCATGAGTCCGATTACCATCCGGTCCGCTTCTTATCCATTAGTTGAGTCTATTGCATTATCAGATATCTTACGGCCTTCCCGTTGCACCATTCGGTTGCCCGAAACTTCAATTGTACCGATAGTTACGTCCTTTAAAACTCGTGTCGTTTGTTGTGTACGAATCTCTATGTCATTGTCGCATCGTGAGTTCGATTACCTTCCGGTCCGATTCTTATACTTTATTTGAGTCTATTGCATGATCAAATATCTTACGGCCTTCCTGTACCTCCATTCGGGTGCCCGAAACTTCAAATGTACTGATAGTTACGTCCTTTAAAACTTGAGTCTTTTCTTGTGTACGAATATCTATGTCATTGTCGCATCGTAAGTCCGATTACCATCCCGTCCACTTTTTATCGTTTATTTGAGTCTATTGCATGATCAGATATTATATGGCCTTCCCGTTGCACATTCGGTTGCCCGAACCTTCAAATGTACCGATAGGTACGTCGTTTAAAAAAACTCGAGTCTTTTCTTGTGTACGAATCTCTATGTCATTGTCGCATCGTGAGTCCGATTACCATCCGGTCCTCTTCTTATCCTTTATTTGAGTCTATTGCATGATCTGATATCTTACGGCCTTCCCGTTCTTCCATTCGAGTGCCCGAATCTTCAAATGTACCGAAAGTTACGTCCTTTAAAACTTGAGTCTTTTCTTGTGTACGAATCTCAATGTCATTGTCGCATCGTGAGTCCGATTACCATCCGGTCCACTTTTTATCCTTTATTTGAGTCTATTGCATGATCAGATATCTTATGGCCTTCCCGTTGCACCATTCGGTTGCCCGAACCTTCAAATGTACCGATAGTTACGTCCTTTAAAAAAACTCGAGTCTTTTCTTGTGTACGAATCTCTATGTCATTGTCGCATCGTGAGTCCGATTACTATCCGGTCCGCTTCTTATCCTTAATTTGAGTCTATTGCATGATCAGATATCTTACGGCCTTCCAGTAGCACCATTCGGTTGCCCGAAACTTCAAATGTACCAATAGTTACGTCCTTTAAAACTCGAGTCGTTTCTTATGAACGAATCTCTATGTCATTGTCGCATCGTGAGTTCGATTACCATCCGGTCCGCTTCTTATCCTTTATTTGATTCTATTGCATGATCAGATATCTTACGGGCTTCCTGTTCTTCCATTCGAGTGCCCGAAACTTCAAATGTACCGATAGTTAGTACCTTAAAAACTCGAGTCTTTTCTTTTGCATGAATCTCTATGTCATTGTCGCATCGTGAGTTCGATTACCATCCGGTCCGCCTCTTCTCCTTTATTTTAGTCCATTGCATGATCAGATATCTTACGGCCTTGCCGTTCCTCCATTCGGGTGCCCGAAACTTAAAATGTACCGACAGTTACGTCCTTTAAAACTCGAGTCTTTTCTTGTGCACGAATCTCTATGTCATTTTCGCATCGTGAGTTCGATTTCCATCCAGTCCACTTCTTATCCATTATTTGAGTCTATTGCATTATCAGATATCTTACGGCCTTCCCGTTGCACCATTCGGTTGCCCGAAACTTCAAATGTACCGATAGTTACGTCCTTTAAAACTCGAGTCTTTTCTTGTGTACGAATCTCTATGTCATTGTCGCATCGTGTGTTCGATTACCATTCGGTCCACTTCTTATCTTTTATTTGAGTCTATTGCATTAGCAGATATCTTACGGCCTTCCCGTTCTTCCATTCGGGTGCCCGAAACATCAAATGTACCGATAGTTATGTCCTTTAAAACTTGAGTCTTTTCTTGTGTACGAATGTCTATGTCATTGTAGCATCATGAGTCCGATTACCATCCGGTCTGCTTCTTATCCTTTATTTGAGTCTATTGCATGATCAGATATCTTACGGCCTTCCCGTTGCACCATTTGGTTGTCCGAAACTTCAAATGTACCGATAGTTACGTCCTCTAAAACTCGAGTCTTTTTTTGTGTACGAATCTCTATGTCATTGTCGCATCGTGAGTTCGATTACCATCCAGTCCGCTTCTTATCCTTTATTTGAGTCTATTGCATGATCAGATATCTTACGACCTTCCCGTTGCACCATTCGGTTGCCCGAAACTTCAAATGTATCGATAGTTACGTCCTCTAAAACTCGAGTCTTTTTTTGTGTACGAATCTCTATGTCATTGTCGCATCGTGAGTTCGATTACCATCCAGTCCGCTTCTTATCCTTTATTTGAGTCTATCGCATGATCAGATATCTTACGGACTTCCCGTTGCACCATTCGGTTGCCCGAAACTTCAAATGTACCGATAGTTACGTCCTCTAAAACTCGAGTCTTTTCTTGTATACGAATCTCTATGTCATTGTCGCGTCGTGAGTTTGATTACCATCCAGTCCACTTCTTATCCTTTATTTGAGTCTATAACATGATCAGATATCTTACGGCCTTCCTGTTGCACCATTCGGTTGCCTGAAACTTCACATGTACCGATAGTTAAGTCCTTTAAAACTCCAGTCTTTTCTTGTATACGAATCTCTATGTCATTGTCGCATCGTGAGTTCGATTACCATCAGGTCCGCTTCTAATCCTTTATTTTAGTCTATTGCATGATCAGATATCTTACGGCCTTGCCGTTCCTCCATTCGGGTGCCCGAAACTTCAAATGTACCGATAGTTACGTCCTTTAAAACTCGAGTCTTTTCTTGTGTACGAATCTCTATGTCATAGTTGCATCGTGAGTCCGATTACCATTCGGTCCGCTTTTTATCCTTTATGTTAGTCTATTGCATGACCAGATATCTTACGGCCTTCACGTTCCTCCATTCGGGTGCCCGAAACTTCAGATGTACCGACAGTTACGTCCTTTAAAACCCGAGTCTTTTCTTGTGCACGAATCTCTATGTCATTGTCGCATCGTGAGTTCGATTACCATCCGGTGCACTTCTTATCCTTTTTTTTTTGATAAAGGAGTCATTGCTCCGGTAAATTTATTAATAATAAAAAATATTTACAACCAACAACTAGGGCCAAGATATTTACAAAAAAATATCCTATCAAAACTAGATCAAGGCCCAAACCAATCAACCCACAAAACCATCTAGACAAACCTACTATTCAGTCCACTAGACATAGCCCATTTAACCTGGATCACAATCCGAACCCAAAACAGACATCAAAATTAAACCCAGCCCATTACAATTAACCCAATCCAGAGACACAAAATCAACTCTTTTGCAGTAAGTCTTTAAATTTCTCGCGAACAGCATAACTCGATATCTCAGTGTAATCCTATTCTTCATATTCCGCATTTCTTGATTCTTCACTTGAAACTCTATATCCACATTTTGAACAGCTTCCTTTCCTTTTTTAAAACAGTCTTCAGACCAGCAGCTCATTCTTTCATTTCCAGAATCCATATAAAGTACACTAGCTGAAATACCAATATATCTCTCAATAACATTCCCAGTCCCAATACAAAAAACCCATACATGATGAAATCTAACATATAAAGATCCTAACTAACACTCTTCACAATCCTTAAAAACTAATTGTATCTGATCAAAGACCATACATACTAACTCATAAACTATAACAAAGCAATTCCTGGACAAACATTGAACCAGAAACAGGTATCCAAAACACTTTAACCAGGTCCAGCCAACCCACATCTTCTCAAAACCCAACCCATCCCCTAAAAGAATCCCAAAACACCTAAAGCTAAACACAAGAAAAGGTTTATGAAATGAACAAATCAAACATGAAAGGGTTTCCCATCCTTGTGTAGAGCTAAAAAATTTAAAAAATTGAGGGGAGGAGAATAATGTCCTATTCACAAGGATAGGGTCCAACCTTATCTCTCCATGGGTTAAGCATACTCCATGCTCCAATCCTAACCACCAATCATAACAGGCAGAATTGAACCCAACTCCAAATAATAGAGGTAGGCTCAATAGATCTTTAAAAAATAAAAAACAAAGAATAGAAAAATGAAAGCAAACAGGAAGCCTTTTCAGCCAGATCTCTACCCAAACGTATTTTGTGCGCCTTATTACTGCAAGTTCCCAAGATATATGACCCATCCTACCCCTAGGCAAGTGCCTAAGACTCAAAACAGACCCATACTTCAAAAGAACAAGGCTCAACAAAGGCCATAACAGCCAAAGGGTTCCTGACCAGTGAATGGTTCTAGAAAATGCAAAATTTTGGGTGGATAAAAATGTCCTAGATTCACTGGTCAGCTCCATCCTTATATCTCCCTGTTTTGAGCTTACTCCAAGCTTCCATAAACCTATCCACCAATCACATACCGCTGAGTTGATCCAAGTTTCAAAAGGTGAAACATGGCTCAACAGAACATTTTGTAAAAATAAACCACTTTTAAAATTTTGAAATAAAACAGATGACTTAAAAAGCCAGATCACTACCCAAGCGTTTTTTGTACTCCTTACTCCTGCGGATACCCAGAAATGAAAACCCAAGCCCCCCATAGGCAAAAGCCTAAAAAACACAACAGACCAAGACTCACTGACACTACACAGGACAGACCAGTAATAAAACTCAAGCAGATTTCTCACCCACTGATGACCACTAAAAAATATAAAAAACAAGAAACAAAAATAAGAACCTAAATCAGTGGATGAGACCAACCTTATCACTCCATGAACCAGGCTTACTCCAAGCCTTAACAATCCTATCCACCGAATATAAAGCGCACAGTTAAGCCCAACCATCCATAAGGATGAGGGGCATAACAGAAGACTAAAAGACCAAACAAATAAAAATAAAATACTGAAATAAAAAGAGAGACACCAAAAAAATAACAGGAAGCAACAAAGACCAGGAAGCCAAAAAGGCCAGGAAACTACCCAAGTTTTATAAGTACTCCAGATTACAGCAGGCCGCTTCTTATCCTTTATTTGAGTCTATTGCATGATCAGATATCTTACGGCCTTCCCGTTCCTCCATTCGGGTGCTCGAAACTTCAAATGTACCGATAGTTACGTCCTTTAAAACTTGTGTCTTTTCTTGTGTACGAATCTCTATGTCATTGTCGCATCGTGAGTTCGATTACCTTCCGGTCCGATTCTTATACTTTATTTGAGTCTATTGCATGATCAAATATCTTACGGCCTTCCTGTACCTCCATTCGGGTGCCCGAAACTTCAAATGTACTGATAGTTACGTCCTTTAAAACTTGAGTCTTTTCTTGTGTACGAATATCTATGTCATTGTCGCATCGTGAGTCCGATTACCATCCGGTCCACTTTTTATCGTTTATTTGAGTCTATTGCATGATCAGATATTATATGGCCTTCCCGTTGCACATTCGGTTGCCCGAACCTTCAAATGTACCGATAGGTACGTCGTTTAAAAAAACTCGAGTCTTTTCTTGTGTACGAATCTCTATGTCATTGTCGCATCGTGAGTCCGATTACCATCCGGTCCTCTTCTTATCCTTTATTTGAGTCTATTGCATGATCTGATATCTTACGGCCTTCCCGTTCTTCCATTCGAGTGCCCGAATCTTCAAATGTACCGAAAGTTACGTCCTTTAAAACTTGAGTCTTTTCTTGTGTACGAATCTCAATGTCATTGTCGCATCGTGAGTCCGATTACCATCCGGTCCACTTTTTATCCTTTATTTGAGTCTATTGCATGATCAGATATCTTATGGCCTTCCCGTTGCACCATTCGGTTGCCCGAACCTTCAAATGTACCGATAGTTACGTCCTTTAAAAAAACTCGAGTCTTTTCTTGTGTACGAATCTCTATGTCATTGTCGCATCGTGAGTCCGATTACTATCCGGTCCGCTTCTTATCCTTAATTTGAGTCTATTGCATGATCAGATATCTTACGGCCTTCCAGTAGCACCATTCGGTTGCCCGAAACTTCAAATGTACCAATAGTTACGTCCTTTAAAACTCGAGTCGTTTCTTATGAACGAATCTCTATGTCATTGTCGCATCGTGAGTTCGATTACCATCCGGTCCGCTTCTTATCCTTTATTTGATTCTATTGCATGATCAGATATCTTACGGGCTTCCTGTTCTTCCATTCGAGTGCCCGAAACTTCAAATGTACCGATAGTTAGTACCTTAAAAACTCGAGTCTTTTCTTTTGCATGAATCTCTATGTCATTGTCGCATCGTGAGTTCGATTACCATCCGGTCCGCTTCTTCTCCTTTATTTTAGTCCATTGCATGATCAGATATCTTACGGCCTTGCCGTTCCTCCATTCGGGTGCCCGAAACTTAAAATGTACCGACAGTTACGTCCTTTAAAACTCGAGTCTTTTCTTGTGCACGAATCTCTATGTCATTTTCGCATCGTGAGTTCGATTTCCATCCAGTCCACTTCTTATCCATTATTTGAGTCTGTTGCATTATCAGATATCTTACGGCCTTCCCGTTGCACCATTCGGTTGCCCGAAACTTCAAATGTACCGATAGTTACGTCCTTTAAAACTCGAGTCTTTTCTTGTGTACGAATCTCTATGTCATTGTCGCATCGTGTGTTCGATTACCATTCGGTCCGCTTCTTATCTTTTATTTGAGTCTATTGCATTAGCAGATATCTTACGGCCTTCCCGTTCTTCCATTCGGGTGCCCGAAACTTCAAATGTACCGATAGTTATGTCCTTTAAAACTTGAGTCTTTTCTTGTGTACGAATGTCTATGTCATTGTAGCATCGTGAGTCCGATTACCATCCGGTCTGCTTCTTATCCTTTATTTTAGTCTATTGCATGATCAGATATCTTACGGCCTTCCCGTTGCACCATTTGGTTGTCCGAAACTTCAAATGTACCGATAGTTACGTCCTCTAAAACTCGAGTCTTTTTTTGTGTACGAATCTCTATGTCATTGTCGCATCGTGAGTTCGATTACCATCCAGTCCGCTTCTTATCCTTTATTTGAGTCTATTGCATGATCAGATATCTTACGACCTTCCCGTTGCACCATTCGGTTGCCCGAAACTTCAAATGTATCGATAGTTACGTCCTCTAAAACTCGAGTCTTTTTTTGTGTACGAATCTCTATGTCATTGTCGCATCGTGAGTTCGATTACCATCCAGTCCGCTTCTTATCCTTTATTTGAGTCTATCGCATGATCAGATATCTTACGGACTTCCCGTTGCACCATTCGGTTGCCCGAAACTTCAAATGTACCGATAGTTACGTCCTCTAAAACTCGAGTCTTTTCTTGTATACGAATCTCTATGTCATTGTCGCGTCGTGAGTTTGATTACCATCCAGTCCACTTCTTATCCTTTATTTGAGTCTATAACATGATCAGATATCTTACGGCCTTCCCGTTGCACCATTCGGTTGCCTGAAACTTCACATGTACCGATAGTTAAGTCCTTTAAAACTCCAGTCTTTTCTTGTATACGAATCTCTATGTCATTGTCGCATCGTGAGTTCGATTACCATCAGGTCCGCTTCTTATCCTTTATTTTAGTCTATTGCATGATCAGATATCTTACGGCCTTGCCGTTCCTCCATTCGGGTGCCCGAAACTTCAAATGTACCGATAGTTACGTCCTTTAAAACTCGAGTCTTTTCTTGTGTACGAATCTCTATGTCATAGTCGCATCGTGAGTCCGATTACCATTCGGTCCGCTTTTTATCCTTTATGTTAGTCTATTGCATGACCAGATATCTTACGGCCTTCACGTTCCTCCATTCGGGTGCCCGAAACTTCAGATGTACCGACAGTTACGTCCTTTAAAACCCGAGTCTTTTCTTGTGCACGAATCTCTATGTCATTGTCGCATCGTGAGTTCGATTACCATCCGGTGCGCTTCTTATACTTTTTTTTTTGATAAAGGAGTCATTGCTCCGGTAAATTTATTAATAATAAAAAATATTTACAACCAACAACTAGGGCCAAGATCTTTACAAAAAAATATCCTATCAAAACTAGATCAAGGCCCAAACCAATCAACCCACAAAACCATCTAGACATACCTACTATTCAGTCCACTAGACATAGCCCATTTAACCTGGATCACAATCCGAACCCAAAACAGACATCAAAATTAAACCCAGCCCATTACAATTAACCTAATCCAGAGACACAAAATCAACTCTTTTGCAGTAAGTCTTTAAATTTCTCGCGAACAGCATAACTCGATATCTCAGTGTAATCCTATTCTTCATATTCCGCATTTCTTGATTCTTCACTTGAAACTCTATATCCACATTTTGAACAGCTTCCTTTCCTTTTTTAAAACAGTCTTCAGACCAGCAGCTCATTCTTTCATTTCCAGAATCCATATAAAGTACACTAGCTGAAATACCAATATATCTCTCAATAACATTCCCAGTCCCAATACAAAAAACCCATACATGATGAAATCTAACATATAAAGATCCTAACTAACACTCTTCACAATCCTTAAAAACTAATTGTATCTGATCAAAGACCATACATACTAACTCATAAACTATAACAAAGCAATTCCTGGACAAACATTGAACCAGAAACAGGTATCCAAAACACTTTAACCAGGTCCAGCCAACCCACATCTTCTCAAAACCCAACCCATCCCCTAAAAGAATCCCAAAACACCTAAAGCTAAACACAAGAAAAGGTTTATGAAATGAACAAATCAAACATGAAAGGGTTTCCCATCCTTGTGTAGAGCTAAAAAATTTAAAAAATTGAGGGGAGGAGAATAATGTCCTATTCACAAGGATAGGGTCCAACCTTATCTCTCCATGGGTTAAGCATACTCCATGCTCCAATCCTAACCACCAATCATAACAGGCAGAATTGAACCCAACTCCAAATAATAGAGGTAGGCTCAATAGATCTTTAAAAAATAAAAAACAAAGAATAGAAAAATGAAAGCAAACAGGAAGCCTTTTCAGCCAGATCTCTACCCAAACGTATTTTGTGCGCCTTATTACTGCAAGTTCCCAAGATATATGACCCATCCTACCCCTAGGCAAGTGCCTAAGACTCAAAACAGACCCATACTTCAAAAGAACAAGGCTCAACAAAGGCCATAACAGCCAAAGGGTTCCTGACCAGTGAATGGTTCTAGAAAATGCAAAATTTTGGGTGGATAAAAATGTCCTAGATTCACTGGTCAGCTCCATCCTTATATCTCCCTGTTTTGAGCTTACTCCAAGCTTCCATAAACCTATCCACCAATCACATACCGCTGAGTTGATCCAAGTTTCAAAAGGTGAAACATGGCTCAACAGAACATTTTGTAAAAATAAACCACTTTTAAAATTTTGAAATAAAACAGATGACTTAAAAAGCCAGATCACTACCCAAGCGTTTTTTGTACTCCTTACTCCTGCGGATACCCAGAAATGAAAACCCAAGCCCCCCATAGGCAAAAGCCTAAAAAACACAACAGACCAAGACTCACTGACACTACACAGGACAGACCAGTAATAAAACTCAAGCAGATTTCTCACCCACTGATGACCACTAAAAAATATAAAAAACAAGAAACAAAAATAAGAACCTAAATCAGTGGATGAGACCAACCTTATCACTCCATGAACCAGGCTTACTCCAAGCCTTAACAATCCTATCCACCGAATATAAAGCGCACAGTTAAGCCCAACCATCCATAAGGATGAGGGGCATAACAGAAGACTAAAAGACCAAACAAATAAAAATAAAATACTGAAATAAAAAGAGAGACACCAAAAAAATAACAGGAAGCAACAAAGACCAGGAAGCCAAAAAGGCCAGGAAACTACCCAAGTTTTATAAGTACTCCAGATTACAGCAGGCCGCTTCTTATCCTTTATTTGAGTCTATTGCATGATCAGATATCTTACGGCCTTCCCGTTCCTCCATTCGGGTGCTCGAAACTTCAAATGTACCGATAGTTACGTCCTTTAAAACTTGTGTCTTTTCTTGTGTACGAATCTCTATGTCATTGTCGCATCGTGAGTTCGATTACCTTCCGGTCCGATTCTTATACTTTATTTGAGTCTATTGCATGATCAAAAATCTTACGGCCTTCTTGTACCTACATTCGGGTGCCCGAAACTTCAAATGTACCGATAGTTACGTCCTTTAAAACTTGAGTCTTTTGTTGTGTACGAATATCTATGTCATTGTCGCATCGTTAGTCCGATTACCATCTGGTCCACTTTTTATCCTTTATTTGAGTCTATTGCATGATCAGATATCTTATGGCCTTCCTGTTGCACCCTTCGGTTGCCCGAACCTTCAACTGTACCGATAGTTACGTCCTTTAAAACTCGAGTCTTTTCTTGTGCACGTATCTCTATGTCATTGTCGCATCGTGAGTTCGATTACAATCCGGTCCGCTTCTTATCCTTTATTTGAGTCTATTGCATGATCAGATATCTTACGGCCTTCCCGTTCCTCCATTCGGGTGCCCGAAACTTCAAATGTACCGATAGTTACGTCCTTTAAAACTCGAGTCTTTTCTGGTGTACGAATGTCCATGACATTGTCGCATCGTGAGTCCGATTACCATCCGGTCCGCTTCTTATCCATTATTTGAGTCTATTGCATTATCAGATATCTTACGGCCTTCCCGTTGCACCATTCGGTTGCCCGAAACTTCAAATGTACCGATAGTTACGTCCTTTAAAACTCGAGTCTTTTCTTGTGTACGAATGTCCATGTCATTGTCGCATCGTGAGTCCGATTACCATCCGGTCCGCTTCTTATCCTTTATTTGAGTCTATTGTATTATCAGATATCTTACGGCCTTCCCGTTCCTCCATTCGGGTGCCCGAAACTTCAAATGTACCGATAGTTATGTCCTTTAAAACTTGAGTCTTTTCTTGTGTACGAATGTCTATGTCATTGTAGCATCGTGAGTCCGATTACCATCCGGTCCGCTTCTTATCCTTTATTTGTGTCTATTGCATGATCAGATATCTTACGGCCTTCCCGTTGCACCATTCGGTTGCCCGAAACTTCAAATGTACCGATAGTTACGTCCTTTAAAACTCGAGTCTATTCTTGTGTACAAATCTCCGAGTCATTGTCGGATCGTGAGTCCGATTACCATCCGGTCCGCTTCTTATCCTTTATTTGAGTCTATTGCATGATGATATCTTACAGCCTTCCCGTTGCACCATTCGGTTGCCCGAAACTTCAAATGTACCGATAGTTTTTTTTAGGAAAAGGGGCAAAGCCCCGACAAACATTTATTACTATTTAAAAACGTACAATACAAAGACTAACCCCGGCCCGGGACATAGACCCAAGGTCTAGGATTAGCCCAACAAAAAACAAAAAATAAAACAAAAAAGGGCCAACCTATACATCTTTTACTAAGCCCAAAATCTGAAATGTTAAAAGACCAACATAAGCCCATTAAGTAAAACCAAAACAAACTTATTCCATAACCAGACCAAACAGCAGCCCAATACTCCCAAATCCCACCGGGCCCCTTCACTCCAGACCACCTCCGCAGCCCACTCCACAAAGCAAATGCAACCCACTTGATGATAACCTTAACATAGTCTTCAACCATTTAAGCCCACCAACCATATCGCTGCTGGCCCAAAATTTTAACCCATCTCATCCTTATTATCAAATCACTTCTAACCCAATATTTTAACCCATCCCACACCCAGATCAGTATACTCACCATTAAGATACCCACAATGAGCCCATTCAACCTTCGAACATAATCCATCCTATAAACTAACCAACCCACTCGCATACTCTTCACCTCACAATACAAGACCAATCTAATCAACTCAGACCTGCTGGTCCAATCTTCAAATACTAATCCCCATACTATACCAGGCCTACTTATCAAATAATCATTTCCATATTCAAACCCAATCCATATCCTATCAAATATCAGTCCAGTACCATAGCCTTCCCACCAGTTAATCAAAAAACCATGCAAATACCATAAACCATTAAGCCACTCAAGAAAATAACATAATGAGGCTTTCCAAATAACCCATCTCCTGTTTTGGAAAGGCAATTGGAAAACACATCCAACAGCAGCCATAAGGGTACTATTCAATCTATAGTTCACCTCCTTTTTAACCATAATCCAAAGATCATAGACTGAATCACCCATATAGTCCCCCAAATATGCCATAACAAGAAGGTATAAACTATGCACTTAATACTAAGTATCAAGAACATAGGCAGCCACACCAAAAAGAAAGCTGCAACTAATGAACTCCAGCCAAAATTAACTAAACACCCTTCAAGAAACTCATGATTAACAGTATCATAAGCCTTCTGAAGGTCAATTTTTAAAGGCTATTTTGGGCTCAACAATCTTCGTGTGATAATTCCTCAACAACTCTTGAGAAAGGAGAATATTATCACTAATTTGCCTTCCAGGAATGAAAGCACTTTGACATTCATCAACAATCCCATCCAAAGACCCCTTTATTCTCTCACAAATTATCTTAGAAATGCACTTATACAGGACATTGCAACAGGCTATAGGCCTATATTCAGACACATTTCTAGGGTTATTACACTTAGGCACAAGAGATAAAACTGTAGCATTTACCTCATTTAAAAGCTTCCCATTATGAAAGAATTCCTTCACAGCAGCACACACCTCATTACCAATAACAGACCAGGAGGATTTAAAAAATTTAGATGAATACCCATCAGGCCCAGGAGCCTTGTCTATATCTGTATCAAAAATAGCTTTTTTGATTTCCTCATCTGTAACCTCTCTAACCATAAAGTCAGCCTTATCAGGAGGAATTTTATTCACAAATAAAGACCCAACATCACTAATAGCATCAACTCCCACCCTTCTACCCATAAAGTTTTCAAAGTGTTTAACAAACACCTCCCCAACCAGATTTCCCTCAAAATAATTAGCATTACTATCAGTAACAGAATTAATTCTGGCCTTACACTGCCTCCCCTTAACTGCCTTATGGAAATAAGTAGTATTCTGGTCACCAGCTTTAAGCCATTCCACTTTAGCTTTCTGTTTTAAAAATAATTCCTCATCAATGGTAGCTTGCTTCAACCCCTTAATGGCAGCACCTTCAACATCCCTCAACACCTTGTTGTGAGGATCCCCCATCATAGCCTCCTGAATAGATCCCAACACCTTAGTATATTCTTTAACTTTTTCACTCAGGTCACCCATTTCCCTTCTAAGTTTTCTCAGAGGCTTCTTAAGGCCTTTAAGCTTAGAAACCACTAAAAACATATAACATCCCTTAACATTCAACTTCCAACCAGCTTCAACAATGGGTAAAAACTTATCATTGCTGGTTAGATGATTCATAAACTTGAAAGCTCTAGGCTTCCATACAGCCTTTTCTTTAAGAGAAACCATAGCAGGTGAATGATCAGAGGTTAAGAAAGGTAAAAAATTAGCCATAACCCCAGGAAAAGAGGACATAAACTCATCATTACCCATAACTCTGTCAAGTTTCTTAAGGAGACCATCAGTTTTCCCTGGAGATTTGTTCCAAGTATACTTAAATCCAGAAGAAGGGATATCATCAATACAAGCCTTAGCACAACACTCTCTCAAATCAAGCATGGAAGTAGTAACTTTAGAAGAACCCATAGATCTTTCACTAGGGTCCAGGATAGTATTAAAGTCACCCAACACTAGCCAAGGCTCTTGTTTAATAGTACTACCAAAAGCTTGCAAATCATACCACAAAGATCTTCTTAAAGGGTATTTGACAAACCCATACACAAAGAAGCAGAAAAACCTAGGTCTTTCATCCAAAGGCTTAATGATACAATGAATAACTTGAGCAGACATACCAACAACCATAACATCAACAAGATTGGGTCTCCAACCAATGACTATTCTGAACCCACCAGAACAATAAGGTCTATTAGACACCGATTACCACTCCTTCATAACCCTCCCAAACACTTTACTAAGGTTATTACCTTTAACGTGAGACTCCAGAATACCACAAACCCCAATGTTCCTGTCATGAAGAACATTCATAACTTCATTTTGCATGGCAATGTTAGACATGCCTCTAACATTCCAAGCCAACAAGTTCAGATTGTTGTAATTCATGAGGACATGTCTCTAGCCTCAGAAGTGTGCACTTCCTGCAACACTGCTGTATCCCCACTGTTAATTAACTTCATAAACACTGCTGTTTCATCCTCCTCAGATAAAACTTCTTCATTGTCAGATTCTAGGATAACATCTTCCACTTAATCATAGTCCATTCCTTCAGGGAAGTCAAACTTCTGGCACATCAGGAAAAAATACTTAGTTTGGACCACATCCCATTCTAAAACCTGCTCTTTAGTAGGGATAATTCTGCATTTTATGTAAAACATAACATCCTCAACCTGCTGAGGAGTTAAATCAAAAAAATTGTCTTCAATAACAGCATCTTTGATCAAGCCAGAACCAGGGGTATAAGGTTTAGCAGGGATACCATTATGAGGAGGACAATCATTAGACAGATCAGGAGGGGCATTAAAAGGATTAGGAAGAGGGTTACCAGAAGCAGAGACATAATAAGGCTTAGCCATAGTCCCAGAAGAAGATTGAGACACAGGCTTTTTAACATAAACTCGTTTAGAAGGTTTAGAGGTATTTGAAGAAGAGGATTTAGGAAGTTTATTAGGTGGAGGTTTTGAACTAGGAACAGAAGCATCACCACTAGCTTCAAGAACAGAGCCTACATCAACCATGTCTTCATCACCCAAGACACTAAAGCTATTCTTGACCTCAATACGTTTAGCCACATGAGTAGTTTTCTTCCCTTTAATACCATCAGTTTTAATCTGAAAAACTTGCTTACCCTTCTTAATCTCACTACCATTATCCTCATTCCCATCCTTAATAACCCCAGAAGATGATGCCCCAGTAGAATCCTTCCTAACTTGATCCTTCTTGAGATCATACTCCAAAGCAGCTTGATTCATTTTAAAACCCTTAATCCTTTCCTGCAGCTTTGCTTCCATTTCCTCTTTGCTACCTCTAAACATGTTTCTTTGCCTCAAATTACCTCCCCCATAAGCTCCATTACCATTTCTTCCATCATTTAAACTCTTGTTAGAATTCTTAGCAGCCACATTACGCTTCCACACCATCTGGTACCCTTCCTCATCAACAATTCCATCCTTAGCAGCCCCCTCCTTTTCCTCATTCATCTTTTCAGCTTCTTTTTCCCTAGCTTCCTTCTCCTCAGCAGTTAACTCTCTAGCAGTACACTTCTCAAAAGAATGCCCAAACACTTTACAGAAAGAACATAGTTTAGGCATCTTCTGATATTCAATAATCACCTCAGTAACCTTAGGCTCAGCACCCTCCTCTTTAGGATAAAAAGCTCTAACAATTGTAGGGTGTGAATCAACAGCAGCAATTTCCACCAAAATTCTAGCAAAACCAACCTGCACATTATTATTCAAACACTTATCAACAGTAATATTATCAAACAATAAAGGTTTAACAATACAACTAGCCAGTTCACATAACCCCTGCACATTCCATAACTCCATAGGCACCTCCTTAAATAGCACCAACACAGGCACCCTTTCTGGTTGTCTTCACAATAGCAGCCCCAACTTCCCATTGGTTAAGCACCAAAGGAATACCATTAACAACCCAAGGTCCAGCCTTCAAATCTTCCAACATTCCCTCTTTTTTATCAAATATAAAGTAAAACAACCCTTTCCCATTAGTAGAGATGTCTTCAATCCCATATCTCTTCCACATCTTAAACAAATTGAATCTAACCCAAGCAATAGAGCAAAAAGAACCCACAAAGTACCCATAAAGATGTTTAGAGTAAATCTGCTTGACCTTTTCAACATAATCTTGCTTAATCAGAACCACCTTTTCTCCATTTTCAAGAGTAGCAGGTGGGCAATACACAATTTGTTTGCTAAATTCAGCAACCTTCTCCCCTTTCACAACATTAGCATAAGAAGCCTTCTCCTTCTTATCATCTGACTCAGAGTCCACAGAGGCCTCCGGAGCATAAGAAACTTCAAATGTACCGATAGTTACGTCCTTTAAAACTCGAGTCTTTTCTTGTGTACGAATCTCTATGTCATTGTCGCATCGTGAGTTCGATTAACATCCGGTCCGCTTCTTATCCTTTATTTGAGTCTATTGCATGATTAGATATCTTACGGCCTTCCTGTTCCTCCATTCGGGTGCCCGAAACTTCAAATGTACCGATAGTTACGTCCTTTAAAACTCGTGTCTTTTCTTGTGTACGAATCTCTATGTCATTATCGCATCGTGAGTCCGATTACCATCCGGTCCACTTTTTATCCTTTATTTGAGTCTATTGCATGATCATATATCTTATGGCCTTCCCGTTGCACCATTCGGTTGCCCGAAACTTCAAATGTACCGATAGTTACGTCCTTTAAAACTCGAGTCTTTTCTTGTGTACGAATCTCTATGTCATTGTCGCATCGTGAATTTGATTACCATCCGGTCCGCTTCTTATCCTTTATTTGAGTCTATTGCATGATCAGATATCTTACGGCCTTCCCGTTCCTCCATTCGGGTGCCCGAAACTTCAAATGTACCGATAGTTACGTCCTTTAAAACTCGAGTCTTTTCTTGTGTACGAATCTCTATGTCATTGTCGCATCGTGAGTTCGATTAACATCCGGTCCGCTTCTTATCCCTTATTTGAGTCTATTGCATGATCAGATGTCTTACGGCCTTCCTGTTCCTCCATTAGGGTGCCCGAAACTTCAAATGTACCGATAGTTTTTTTTTTTTTTTGGAAAAGGGCAAAACCCCGGCAAACATTTATTCAATCAAGAAAGAGTACAAGACAAAGACTAAACAAGACCCGGGACATAAACCCAAGATCTTAGAATAGCCCAAAAACAAAACAAAAATAAAAGTAAGACTAAGAAATCGGGCCAGCCCATACAAAATATTCTAAGCCCATCAAAAAATAAAACAAGAATATAAAAGGCCCAACAAAGACCAATAACATAAATAAAAAAATAAACAAAAGTAACCAAGAGCCCAAAAATCGCTCCACACAATCCAGTCCCATATATCAATCCGATCCATATTCAGCCCGGCTTCCATAATCCCACCTTCCATAGTAGCAATCATATAACAATAATCCATGACAAACTTCACAAACTTCCAACGGCTTAAAAATATACCCAGCAACCTGACTACCCATATAATCATTCGAAGCCCAACATTCCAAACCCAGATTTCACAGCTCATCTTCCATTTAATATGCCATCCCACTATAAAACAGACTATCATCCTGAAGTCCCAATCCTGAACACATCTTCACACCATAAAAATAGCCCAAACCAGCAAGCGACTAAAGCCCAATCCATAATCCAGCATCCCCTACAGTCCATAACTCTAAATAGATTCCCAGTCCATTTCATAGCATCCCTCCTAACACTATCATATTCAGTTAAATAAGCCAACCAGTTCCATGTCCCATATCCAACACGAGTATTCCCATTAGCATCCCACCTATTATAGAGACACTGATTTTTGCCCCCAACCCATTGACCCATTCTGTTAACTCCCCTTCCATTTATCTTACCAGTAATAATATGCTCATAAACTAAAATCCTACCACATTTATTTGCATCCCATCCAGCCTAATACGCTCCAATCTACAACCCATCTACCAGAATACTTAAGACCCAGATAGCATAATGAAGCCTTCCAGCCACTATAACTTCTTATTTTAAAGGTCATATGAAACACAAATTCATAAACAACTATAAAAGTCTGATAAAAAACAACCTTTACCCCCTGCTATTCTCATACAAATAAGGTACAGAACCAGAAAGACTTTTATAATTCCCCAAATATGCCATTTAATGAGAAAGTGGACTTTCCTCACAATACAAAGTATTGAGAACAAATGCAGCATGCCAAAGACATAGACTGCAGCAGTATGGATCCAAGCCTGCAACCTTTATAAACCTCCACTAGAATAGTGTCATTACTAGACATACCAAACCCATTAGCTTCCAATCCCATTATTAATATAGCAATATTCAACAAGGCAGACACATACCAGATCAGCAGATGCAAACAGGAATCCAGCACTCTACTCAACCACCTCCAATCCTAATAAACAAAAGCTTGAACCATTAACATTACAATACCCTTAAATCCTTCATTCCTCTGCAACAATTGATACTTCTGCATTTCTCTGATTACAATGACTAAATTACCCCTGCACAGGTTCCTAATATTATTACCCCACAAATTCCACCAGAACCATTGATCCATTAGTATCTTGCCACATTTTACAATATTCATAGCTTCAACCACACTCCTCCCTCTTTTTCCAGCCCAACCCATATTGACCCATCCCAAAATAATCCCAAGAGGGATAGACTCAAAAGACTCAATGACTAAAAACAAGAAAAAAAGGCTAACAAAGAAAACCAAATGAAATCTGAGGGTTCCCATGCTGTTGGAAAGAGCTAGAAATAAAAAACACACTGAGAATAATGACCTAATGCCAACAGCATAGTCCAGCCTTATGTCTCCCTTGTTTATACTCCCCATGAGCCTCAATAATCCTAACCACCAATCATTTAACTCAGATCTGCAACAGAGTGTCAATAATGGACTCTGTATAGTGACACAACCCATAATTGTTTTAAATAACCCATCCCCCCATCCCTGGAAAGAAAGTAAGAAAAATAAAAGAAAGAAGAGAAAGAGCAGATAAGAAATGAACAAAGATCTCTACCCATCGTGTTTTAAGTCTCCTTTGCCACCAAAACCCAATAATTTCCCCCCGCCCCTGAGCAAGTACTCAAACAACACACACAGGCTAACACCAAAACACACACCCACAAGTTTAGGGTTCTTGCTCCTCTGCCTAGTTCTAAAAAACAATAAAACACTGAAAAAAAAAGAAAAAAAAAGGGAAAGAGCAGCCTAAAAGCAGAGGAACAATGCTTCCTTATTTCTCCAAGGTTAGTGCAAACCTCCTACACACAAATACCTAACAACCCATAGGCCAAAGTGAGAACATTCATACTGGTTAAAATTGAACCAATATGTATGCAAAAACCTAGAATCCTAAGTTTAGCACACACAAAAAACATCAAGGGTGTATGAAAGGCACACCATTCATAAAAAGAAAGGTTGGAACTAGATTCTAAGGTGACTACCCAAAGGCTTTTAAGCATCCTTATTTTTTTTTTTTTGAAAAAGGGGAAACCCCGGCAAACATTTATTTATAAAGAAAGGAGTACAAGACAAAGACTAACCAAGACCTGGGACATAAACCCAAGATCTTAAATTAGCCCAAAAAGAAACAAACAAAAAACAAAGTAACCGGGCCAACCTAAACAAATAGTCCTAAGCCCAACAAAAATATTAAAAGCCCAACAAAGGCCAATAACATAAACCAAAAACAAACAAAAATAACCACCGGCCCAGACTTTAAACCATAAGCTCCATCCAAATCGGCCTAATAAGTCAACTCGGACTATCTTCAGCCCAACTCCCAGATGCTCAATATCCAGAACCAAGACTTTAACACAGTAGCCCAAAACATTCCAAACACACCATCGTCCAACTTCAAAGCCCAGTATCCTACCATCCCTTATATACCACCGCAGCCCACTTTTCCAAACCCAGACACTACAGCCCATTATCCATTTAAATACCCAGCTCACCACAAAACATGTTCTAAGACTATTAGCACTATACTTCCACAGCCCACATCGCCCCTCACTACCATGCTTAACTAACAACCAGCACCAACCACCATATATAATCCAATACACAGACCCGCATCTCCCTTGACCCAAGACCACCCCAATATCCCTATTCCATTTCATACTACTTCTCAACCCATTTCCATACCCAAATATGCAAACCAGCCAAACCCAAATCCCATCTCCTAACACCTCATTTGCACACCATTTCATATATAAACCATAAGCTTCCCAACAAGCATTATACCATCTGCTTAGAACAACTAACTCCCTTATCCCTTTACCAACAAGAATCTCCATCACTAGATAAATCAGAATCTTCCAAAGCCACCATGCCATACTTTTAACAGGCAACTGAATCAGACCATCAAATCCCAATATAAGAACCATATTCAAACTGGAAACTCTTAACCAATGCACTATACCATCCCAAAACTCAAGCTGAAATGTTCCTAAACTACCCCATATATACCAAGAGAAGACAGTAGGGACTTTGATCTTATTACAAGGTAATACAATCAAAACCAGCCTAGTCTGAACCAAAACTGCAACTAAATGGTACAAAAAAGGCCTGTAAACTTTAAAACCTCCATCAGAGTAATGGCTTTACTAGACCCTTTTATAACATTAGTTCCCCACTTCTTTATAGGAAGTAAGCAACAGAAACCATCACACACATACCAGAGCCACACCTTAAAGCTGCACCAGACTTGAACAAAGCTGACCAGCCACTTATTATCACCCATAACTAAATCCTTCACTCTGTTGACCCATATACTCCAACACCAAAAGGCAGTAAAAAACTCCCATATTCTGCTAACCTTATCTTCCCATCTCATCACATTGTTAAACCAATTCTGCAAGATTTTCATAAAAATGACCTTTCTGCCCCTACACCCAGACCCCTCCTTTTTATACATATATCCTTCCTTTAACATCTCCATACCATCCCTTTGAGACTCTAAACCATATCTACAACACTTAACAACCTCAAACATCCACCTCCATATCACCACAACCCAACCCATAGAACCCAGCCCCAGACAGGTCCCAAATGGGACAGACACACATGACTCAAGACACCAAAAGCAAGAGAAAAGGTTTAAAAAGATTACCAAAACAAAGTATTGGGTTTTCATGTTGCTGCACAGATCTAGAAAATAAAAACCAACTAAGAGAAACAATGTCCTATTAACAGCAACATGATCCATCCTTATAACTCCCAGGTGAACACTCCCCATGTGTTTATAACAACCTAAATACCCTTTCCAAAACGCAAAACTGAACCAGAGTGTCAAAAGTGGACCAAAATCTCTGATCAGTGACATGACCCAGAAGTATTTCAGAAACCCACCCTCCCCATCCCAGAACCCAGATAAGAAGCAAAAAGCAGAAAAGAAATGAAACCAGATATCTACCCCACGTATTTTAAGTCTCCATAAAACTCCTTGTTCCCATAAAGTCCCACCCTACCTGAGCAGCTGCTCAAAAATGCACTCACACGGGCTAAGCACACCAAAAAACACACACAAAATAATATGGTTCCTATACCACTGCCAAGTGCTAGAAAGAATAAAAAAATAAATGGAAGGGGAATAATGTCCTAAAGCCAGTGGTATAGTGCCTCCTTATCTCTCCAGGTTGAATGCAAATCTCCTGCATATAAACTCCTAAACTCCACCAGGCTGGGGTAAAATCAGACCATAAAGCAAAAGAGATACTAATATGGCTGCAAAATCCTAAATCCTTAAATTTTAAACACATAAATAACCACACAGGTGTATGAAAGACACACCTTTTAACACAGAAAAGGAAGGTACTACTTCTAAGGTTGTCTACCCAAGGCTTTATCCAGTTCCTTATACCACCTTGATTAACCAATAACCCCCCACCCCTACTCCAAGTGGAGTATAAAGACTCAAGACTCAAAAACAAGAAAAGGCTGAAAAAGAACAAACAAACCCGGGTTCCAAGGCCATATCTGGAACTAAAAAAAGAAGAAAAACAGAAGAAATAATAAGATCCTAAAGATATGACCTTGATCCAACCTTATATCTCCCAATATCAGTCTCATCCCAAGACTATAAAGGCCTAAACCCATATCATATATAGCAGAATTGAAAGCAGGCTTAAAAATAAGCCAAAGAATCAACAGATCAAAAACAAAAACAAGTTTATAGACACACCAAATGAACCTCATCACACAACCACCTCTACAAAGCAGACCCCTATAAAGACACCACTCAGGACACACTGAAAGATTGTAAGGAAGCCTCGAAGGCCAGATCTCTACCCCACGCTGCATAAAACACCTTATAACTCCCAAAAGCCCAAAAAGCCCCCCACCCCATTTATTAATAAATTCCTTATACAAATTACCCACACCTCTTTTATGCCACCCCATTCCCCACAAATTACCAGTCCATTGAATAATCAAATTAAACCAGAAGTTCTTCATCATAAAATAACACACATCCCATAAAACCTCCCTCACACCCCAAAACCATAATCAGATAATTAAGAATAACATTGGAAAACCTGTTTGAGAGGATCCTTCCATACCACCTTAAAACCCCACATCCTGCTAAATTTGATACTGCTAACAGAAGCCTGAATCCTTAATCCCAGCAATCTAAGCCTTACGGCTTCTCTGATAATAGCACATAGAGCTTCAGCAGATCTAACTTCCTTCCTAAAAATCCTAGCATTCCTCTCTTGCCATATAAAATACACCATAGCAGCCAAGACAAGCCTCTGAATAATACTTTTAGCTGACTTCCCCAACTAAGCAGAACATAAAATTTGCACACAATCCATCAGCCTAGCAGGAACATCCTCCAACCCAGCCATCTCCTTCATTCCTTCCCAAACCAAGGTTGAGTAATGACATTCAAAGAACAAGTGAGAATGACTATCCCTTATTATCCCACAAAAAGCGCATAAGAGGCCATCCCTAGCATCCCAATTAAGTAACCTATCCTGAGCAAGAAGCCTTTGATGGCAAGCCAGCCAGAGAATAAAAGCATGCCTAGGAATGGATTGGCTAAACCACACCACTTTAGCCCAAGTCCCCTCATCCCTTTGCAAACTCAAATCCTTAGAAACCACCCTAGTTTCAAAAGACACCAGGGTTTCCTCTTTAGTCTTCCAAAAGACATAGTCCTTCCCTTCTACAAGTAAAGGAGGCCTCATCTGAAACAGACAAGGAAACTTGCTATTCCACTCCACTGGCCACACCCAATTCCCATTACTAATAACATCAGACACTGTAGATGTAAGAGACAGACCACCACTATAAATATCCCTAGGAGAAATAAAAGAGCACAAAGGACTTAAGGGGCACCAATTATCATACCAGACATAAGTAGAATGACCATCCCCTATACTTTTCAAACAATGAGCCCAAATAACTTCCCTATTATCCAATAAGCTCTTCCAACTCCAACAAGCCTCACCCTTTTTAAAGAAGCCCCAAAAACTCAACCCTTTTAACCTAAACAATCTAATCCACTTAGTCCATATAGTATCCTTCCCTGAAATTAAATTCCAGATATGCTTGGCCAAGAGAGCTTCATTTTGGACTTTTAAAGACTTAATACCAAGCCCTCCCTGACTCTTAGGACAACAAACAGATTCCCATGACACTCTAACCTTACCCTTAGCAGAATCAGATTGGGTCCATAAAAACCTATTCATGATCCTCTCAATATCCTCTATGACACCACTAGGCAGTAAAAACACAGATGCCCAATAAATATAAAGAGAAGACAAAACAGACTTTATAAGTTGTAACCTCCCAGCAAAGGAAAGGGATTTATTCTTCCAATCATCCACCCTTTTCCTCACTTTCTCCACTAGAACCAAACAATCCTTAGAATATAGTTTTTTGGACAATAATGGGACTCCTAAGTATCTCACAGGAAGAAGCCCCACTTTGAAAGGAAGCAAGGCTTTCAATCTTTCTTGCACAGGAACAGAAACATTCCCAAAGTACATGGTACTCTTACTCAGATTAGGAATGAGACCAAACACTGAGCTAAACTCCTCCAAAGCCTCCTTAACCACCCTCACAGAAGCAGCATCAGCATGAGAAAAAACAATAGATCATCTGCAAAAACATGAGTCAAATTTAATTCCTTACAACACCAATGGTATTTAAAATTTCCACTCTCAGCAATTCTTCTGTCAAAGATAAGCTTCAGAACCTGCATCACAATGGTAAACAAATAAGGGGACATAGGGTCTCCCTGCCTTAAACCTCTCTTACCCTTGAAATATCCAAACATCTCACCATTAACATTAATGGAGTATGCAGCAGATCTGATGCATGTCATAATCCATTCAATCATACAAGGGTGAAAACCAACACCAAATAGGCCTCCAAAAAATCATGATTAACTGTATCATAAGCCTTCTGAAGATCAATCTTCAAGGCAACCCTAGGGGCTCTAACCTTCCTATGATAGTTCCTAAGAAGTTCTTGGGTAAGTAAGATGTTATCACTAATCTGCCTACCTGGAATAAAGGCACTTTGACACTCATTAACAATTAAGTCCAAAGAACCCTTAATCCTCTCACAAATGATCTTAGTTATGCACTTATAAAGCACATTACAACAAGCTATAGGTCTGAATTCAGTGACACTCCTAGGATTGGAGCATTTAGGGACCAAGGAGATAATGGTAGCATTCACTTCCTTCAATAACTTCCCATTATAGAAAAACTCCTTAATAGCACAACACAATTCATTCCCAATAATAGGCCAGGCAGATCTAAAGAACTTAGAGGAATAACCATCAGGCCCAGGGGCTTTATCAATATCAATATCAAAAATCGCCTTCCTGATTTCTTCATTGGACACCTCCCTAACCATCTGATCAGCCACCTCTCTAGGCAGCTTAGCAGTAAAGAGAGCATTAGGATCCCTTGTAGCTAAAACCTCACTATTACTCCCCATAAACCCTTCAAAATGTCTCACAAAGGCATTACCAACCTCCTCTCCCTCAAAAAAAGACCCATCCTTATCCAGAACAGAATTAATCCTATTCCTACTCAACCTACCTATAATGGCCTTATGAAAATAAGATGTATTCTGGTCCCCAGCCCTCAACCACTCAACTTTAGCCTTCTGTTTTAAAAATAACTCTTCATCCAAAGACGCTTTTTTAAGGGCATTGACCAGAATAACCTCCTCCTCTCTCAACTCAGAATTATGTGGATCCTCCACAACAGCAGACTGAACTTTACCTAACTACAAAGATATGGACTTAACCTTTTCAGTAAGATCCCCATGCATCCTTCCAAGCTTTCTAAGACGCTTTTTCAGCTTCTTTAGCTTAGACACAAAAGAGAACATAGCACAACCCTGCACAGAACACTTCCAGTTAAATTCAACTATAGGTAAAAACTAAGGCTTACCTGCAAGATGATTCATAAACTTGAAAGGCCTTTGTCCCCTCAAGGAAATAAAACCAGGGGCATGATCAGAGTGGAAGAAAGGAAGAAATGAGGCAACCAGATCTGAAAAAATGTTAAAAAAGGAGTTATTGCTCATTATTCTATCTAATTTCTTCAACAACCCAGTAGTTTTCCCCGGACACTTGTTCCAAGTAAACTTCAACCCTGAAGAAGGAATATCATCCACCCCTATATTCTGACAGCAATCCCTGAAACCTAAAATAGCTGAAGTCACATCAGAGCACCCCATAGACCTCTCAGAAGGATCCAGAATGACATTAAAGTCACCCATTATAAGCCAAGGATCATCCTGAGTAGAATACCCAAACTTTTGCAAATCCTGCCATAACACTTTCCTTTGACAGTTCCTAGTTGACCCATATAAGAAAGAGCAGAAAAAATTGGGAGAACCATTCAAAGGCTTGACTAAACAGTGAATGACCTGAGAAGTAACCTCAATATTCATAACATCAACAATATTTGGTTTCCAACCTATAAGGATTCTCACCCAACTAGCACAATATTCCTTATTAGAAAACCATTGCCAGTTATTCAAAACTCTATTACACACCTGCCCAAGATTTTGGCCTTTGACATGAGTTTCCAACAAACAACATAAACCAATCTCCTTGTCCTTCAAAACATTCATAACCTGATTCTGATTGGAATGCTTCATCAAACCTCTAACATTCCACGATAGAATATTTAGATTTTGAGCAATCATTGAGAACCAGAAATATCAAGAGAGGAGGACAATACCTGACCCACCTCTGAATGACCACAATCATCAAGCTTCATGAATTCAGCAGTCTCATCATCCTCAGAGAGAACCTCATTATTTTCAGTCTCCAAAATAAATCCTCCACCCCATCATAATCCAGACCACCTGCAAAATCATACTTAAAACACATTTTAATAAAAAATTGTGTCTGCTCAAATTCCCATTCCAACACTTGGTCCTTTGAAGGAGTAACCCTGTTATTAACATAGAACATCACATCATCTATTTGCTGCTGAGATAAAACAATATGGCTATCCTCAATAACAGTACTTCTAGTACCCAAATTTGCACCAGGTATGTAAGGTGAAGCATGGGTACCCTCCCCTTTTTTATCAGATTTTCCCTCAGGCAAAGGATCAGAAAAAGGAACAGGTGGGAGAGAAGCAGAACTTTTGTTAAGAGGTTTTTGGTTTAAAGAAGATGGACCACTTTTTGGGATAGACTTAGAACAAATAGGGGAGTTAACAGCAGAGGAAACAGATTGGACATAGGGATTCTTATTAAAAGAACCAGAAGATTTAGACACCACTCTAGCCTTCTCCTTAGCAGAAGATACTTCATACCCCAAATCAGCAGAAGAATTGACTTCCATCAAATCTTCAACTTCCAAAAGATCAAACCTATTCTTTACTTCCAAACCAGTAGCTTCCTGAGATTTCTTCTTACCCTTATCAGCCTTCCCTTCCTTCTGAATATACTGAACTTTACCAGCTTTAACATTGCCATTCAAATCCAAACCAACATCCCTCTTACTCCCTGAAGTAGATGCTCCACCAGTCCCAGCCTTCCTCTTTTCCTGTTCCAATTCAAATTCAATATAGGCCTGTTTATTCTTAAAAGCTTTAATTCTTTCTTGTAGCTTGATCTCCTTATTGGCACCCTTATCCCCCATCATATTTCTTTGCCTCAAATTACTCCCACCATAACTACCATTCCCACCTTTAGACTGACCATTAAATCTAGAAGTATTCCTAGCTGCCATACTCTTTATCCAAACCCTCTGGTAACCCTCCTCATCAACAAATCCTTTCTTTCCAGGATCCCCCAACTCTCCCTTCAAATCATTGTCCTTAACCTGCTGCCTAGCCTGCTTTTCTTCCTCAGACAATTCTCTAACAGTACAAGCTTCAAAGGAGTGTCCAAAAACCTTGCAAGAGGAACATTTGTCAGGAATTTTCTGGTACTCTACCACAACTTCAGCCACCTTAGAAGCATAACCTTCTTCCTCAGGATAAAATGCTCTAACAACCTTTGGGAGAACATCAATAGCTTCAATTTCAATCAATATTCTGGCAAACCCAGCCTTCACCTCACTATTAAGGCATTTATCCACAGTTATATTATCAAATAACAATGGCTTGCCTATACAGCTAGCCAATTCACATAAACCCTCAACATTCCAAAGTTTCATAGGGACCTCTTTAAACAGCACCCAAACTGGAACTTTAGAAGGTTCCTGCTTCACTAAAGAGTTGCCCATTTCCCATTTGTGTAAAACCAAAGGAATCCCATTCACCACCCAAGGCCCAGCATTTAAGGCTTCACCCATACCTTCCTCCTTAGAGAACTTAAAATAGAATAAGCCCTTACCATTGGTAGAAATATCTTCAGTACCAAACTTCTTCCACATTTTAAAAATATTAAATCTAACCCAAGCTAAAGAGCAAAAAGACCCAACAAAATACCCATATAAATGCTTCAGATAAATCTTCCTAACTTTTCCACAAACTCCTTTTTAATCATCACAACTTTTTCCCCATTTTCCAAAGTAACAGGGGGACAATACACTATCTGATTATTAACCAAAGCAACCTTTCCCCCCGTAACAGCACTAGCATAAGAAGACTTACCTTGAGAAGCATTCTGTTGTATGACAGTATTGATAGAATCCTTTGAAGCTTCAGCAGAAGCCCCGAAAATCATCAGTTTAGCTGGAGCAGCCCCCGGAATAGAAGACTTCTCTAAAACCTCCTTATTCTTCTTGATTAAATCTTCCTCCTTCTTAGCCATAGCCTCCTTAGCTTTAGACAGTCCCAACACTAATTCCCTCATTCTAAGCAGTTTCTTCTTATTATTATCTCTTACCTCTTTTGCAGAAAAATCAGAATTGAGAAAAGCAAGCTTCCTTTCTGAATTAAACTCACTTTCCCAAGGATCAAACCTCAACCCATTCCTTTTAAGCATACTCAAAAGAGTTCTGTCAGACAGGACATCATAAAAATTGATATCCTCAGCCTCCTTAAACTGATTATTAACCCACCTACTCAATGCATTAACAATACTAAAGTCATACTCAAAAACTTCCTCAACACATAATCCAACCACCTCAACAAATTTCATATGATAGTATTTATGAAAAGCCAGCAGCCCATCCACAGAATCAGTTAGCCTCATTTTCTGAGCTAAGTCTTCACTCAGCTCCCTAAAAAACTGAGGTTCAAATTGTAATAAACATCCCTTAGTAGTATACTTATCAAAGTCACTACTACACTCCATATCAGCATCAACAATCTCCTTCCTACCTGTCTCACCCCCATCCTCAATAGACAGCATAACATCATTACAAGCAATCCTCAAACTAGCTAGTTCATGCTTCTCATAAGCCATGACAACAAATTCAATAAACTCAACACATTCCTTATTCAACTGATAGTCAGAACACACCCCAATAGAATCAGTAATATTATCATTATCAATCACTTTCCACAGCATATCCCCAAACCTTAACTCAAAACTCAGATTCATTATATTCATGGCAAAAAACCAGTTCATAGCAGGAACAAAGGCACTATTATCAAAGGATCTGTTGATAAGTACCTGAATAGCATCATCAATAGTTGAACCAGTAACTACACCATGATCAGAGCCATAGAATTGCCAGTTAACCATTCTATCCTTAACTCCAGCAAATTGTTCATCCTTCAATTCACTCCTTGTTAGTAGAACGAGATTGAAATAGATGATTTCGCCAAATAGACATGAAGGAGGCTAACTTAGATGAGGATCTCTTTTCAGTATCCAAACCAGAAAAGCTAGGGTTCAGCGGTGAATTAGGCGAGACAGGCAAATTATCAGAGGTCATAGACTGATTATGAAACGGAATAGAGGTTTGCTGAACATCAATCATCATATTCATATCAGAATTATTCAACAGCCTCAAAGAGTCTCGAGAAAGCGAAGGAATCAGAGAGTTTTGAGAAACCCTAGCTTCACTCCCCAAAACCTGTCCAGAATCAAAGATATCTGGTGGTTTTGCCTCATGCAATGAACAATCAGACACAGGATTCATTGATTTGTAAACAAAATCAATGAATTGAAAGCAAAAAACGAAGAAGAAACAATGAAACAGTACAGAAAAATCAACTCGCCAAGAGAGAGGGAAACTCTAGAGAGAGAAAAAATCGAATGTAGATAATGGTTTTTAAGCATCCTTATAACTCCTTGATTCCCATGATAACCCTCCCCCCATATCCAAAAGGATAGTAAAGACTCAAGACATAAAAACAAGAAAAGGCTAGAAAAGAAACTCAAAAAAGGGATTTCAAGCCCATACCAGGATCTAAAAAAGCAAAAAAAGACCAGAATCAAAAGAGTCCTAATGGTATAAACTTGATCCAACCTTATAACTCCCAGTTGATGAAAATGTACCGATAGTTACGTCCTTTAAAACTTGAGTCTTTTCTTGTGTACGAATCTCTATGTCATTATCGCATTGTGAGTCCGATTACCATCCGGTCCACTTTTTATCCTTTATTTGAGTCTATTGCATGATCAGATATCTTATGGCCTTCACGTTGCACCATTCGGTTGCCCGAAACTTCAAATGTACTGATAGTTAAGTCCTTTAAAACTCGAGTATTTTCTTGTATACGATTCTCTATGTCATTGTCGCATCATGTGTTCGATTACCATCCGATCCGCTTCTTATCCTTTATTTGAGTCTATTGCATGATCAGATATCTTACGGCCTTGCCGTTCCTCCATTAAGGTGCCCGAAACATCAAATGTACCGATAGTTACGTCCTTTAAAATTCGAGTCTTTTCTTTTGTACGAATCTCTATGTCATTGTCGCATCGTGAGTTCGATTACCATCCGGTCCGCTTCTTATCCTTTATTAGAGTCCATTGAATGATCAGATATCTTACGGCCTTGCCGTTCCTCCATTCGGGTGCCCGAAACTTCAAATGTACCGATAGTTACGTCCTTTAAAACTTGAGCCTTTTCTTGTGTACGAATCTCTATGTCATTGTCGCATCATGAGTCCGATTACCATACGGTCCACCTCTTATTCTTTATTTGAGTCTATTGCATGATCAGATATCTTACGGCCTTCCCGTTGCACCATTCGGTTGCCCGAAACTTCAAATGTACCGATAGTTACGTCCTTTAAAACTCGAGTCTTTTTTTGTGTACGAATCTCTATGTCATTGTCGCATCGTGAGTTCGATTACCATCCGATCCGCTTCTTATCCTTTATTTGAGTCTATTGCATTATCAGATATCTTACGGCCTTCCCGTTCTTCCATTCGGGTGCCCGAAACTTCCAATGTACCGATAGTTACGACCTTAAAAACTCGAGTCTTTTCTTGTGCACGAATCTCTATGACATTGTCGCATCGTGAATTCGATTACCATCTGGTCCGCTTCTTATCCTTTATTTGAGTCTATTGCATGATCAGATATCTTACGGCCTTCCCGTTTCTCCATTCGGGTGCCCGAAACTATAAATGTACCGATAGTTACGTCCTTTAAAACTCGAGTCATTTCTTGTGTACGAATCTCTATGTCATTGTCGCATCGTGGGTTCGATTACCACCCGGTCTGCTTCTTATACTTTATTTGAGTCTATTGCATGATCATATATCTTACAGCCTTCCCGTTCTTCCATTCGGGTACCCGAAACTTCAAATGTACCGATAGTTATGACCTTAAAAACTCGAGTCTTTTCTTGTGCACGAATCTCTATGTCATTGCCGCATTGTGAGTCCGATTACCTTGCGGTCCGCCTCTTATCCTTTATTTGAGTCCATTCCATGATCAGATATCTTACGGCCTTCCCGTTGCACCATTCGGTTGCCCGAAACTTCAAATGTACCGATAGTTACGTCCTTTAAAACTCGAGTCTTTTCTTGTGTTCGAATCTCTATGTCATTGTCGCATCGTGAGTTCGATTACCATCCGGTCCGCTTCTTATCCTTTATTTGAGTCTATTGCATGATCAGATATCTTACGGCCTTCTCGTTCTTCCATTCGGGTGCCTGAAACTTCAAATGTACCGATAGTTACGACCATAAAAACTCGAGTCTTTTCTTGTGCAGGAATCTCTATGTCATTTTCGCATTGTGAGTTCGATTACCATCCAGTCGGCTTCTTATCCTTTATTTGAGTCTATTGCATGATCAGATATATTACGGCCTTCCCGTTTCTCCATTCGGGTGCCCGAAACATCAAATGTACCTATAGTTACGTCCTTTAAAACTCGAGTCTTTTCTTGTGTACGAATCTCTATGTCATTGTCGCATCGTGAGTCCAATTACCGTCCGTTCCGCTTTTTATCCTTTATTTGAGTTTATTGCATGATCAGATATCTTACGGCCTTCCCGTTCCACCATTCGGGTGCCCGAAACTTCAAATGTACCGATAGTTACGTCCTTCAAAACTTGAGTCTTTTCTTGGGTACGAATCTCTATTTCATTGTCACATCGTGAATCCGATTACCATCCGGTCCGCTTCTTATCCTATATTTGAGTCTATTGCATGATCAGATATCTTACGGCCTTCCCGTTCTTCCATTCGGGAGCCCGAAACTTCAAATGTACCGATAGTTACGTCCTTTAAAACTCGAGTCTTTTCTTGTGTATGAATCTCTACGTAATTGTTGCATCGTGAGTTCGATTAACATCCGGTCTGCTTCTTATCCTTTATTTGAGTCTATTGCTTGATCAGATATGTTACGGCCTTCCTGTTCCTCCATTCGGGTGCCCGAAACTTCAAATGTACCGATAGTTACGTCCTTTAAAACTTGAGTCTTTTCTTGTGTACGAATCTCTATGTCATTATCGCATCGTGAGTCCTATTACCATCCGGTCGACTTTTTATCCTTTATTTGAGTCTATTGTATGATCAGATATCTTACGGCCTTCCCGTTTCTACATTCGGGTGCCCGAAACTTCAAATGTACCGATAGTTACGTCCTTTAAAACTCGAGTCTTTTCTTGTGTACGAATCGCTATGTCATTGTCGCATCGTGAGTTTGATTACCACCCGTTCCGCCTCTTATCCTTTTTTTTTGGTAAAGGAGTCGGCACTCCGGTAAATATTATAAACCACAAAAAAAATATGTACAATCAAACCGGCTTTATGGACTTTACAAAAATAAAACCTATAAACTATAGTCCATAAAGCCAAGACCATCCAAAACAAAAACCACTAAACACCACTATCACAACCCACTAGCCATAGTCTAAACACTCAAAAACCCAACCCCAAAGCCCACTATCTCTATAAGTCCATACAATCATAGCCCACAACCTAACTAGACCAAAATCTTTACTGAAATCTTCATGCAGCATCCAGAACTTTGACCCATCATACTTCATCTCTTCTTCTCTATCTTTGCCTATCTTTGATTTCTCCATACAGCATTCCAGTTCAGTTTGAATCCGTCCCCTGTTAAACTCCCGCTGATCCAACAGATCCTTGAAGATACCCCAGCTAACCACATTATTCTTTGACCCATAATTAGTAATACCAACTGTTGCCTTCCACTTTTTAGCTGTAAATACTTCATTCCAAACCGCTGCACTTGAATCTTTAACATCCATGCAGGACTTCAACATATCTTTACAACAGCAGCAAACACTCCATCCATTTAAACTGATAAGAACAATCCAGCAGCCTTTAAACAATCCCAACCCAGTCCCCATCACAACCATTTCAACACAACTCATATGATATACCATATCACCCAACCCATTGATAACCACATCCCATAACAGACCAAAAAACACAGACTCAAAACCTAATCTAAAATCAAGAAACAGGTTTAGAAAAGAAATCATAATATCAAAGGTTTTCCATCTTTGCTTGGTACTAGAAAATATAAAACATTTTGGGGTGGAGATTAATGTCCTAATAGCAAAGATGGTGTCCATCCTTATCTCTCCAAGTGTAATGCTCCCCTTGAGCTCAATATATCCTAACCACCAAGTATACAACGCAGAACCAGGCTTAGTTCCATAGATGGAAACAGAACCCAGCAGAAAAAACTCAAACAACTCCATACCAAGAACTGAATAGAAACAAAAGGAAGGCTTAACAGCCCAGATCTCTACCCAAACGCTTTTAGTACTCCTTATTCCTGCAAGTTCCCATTTATGTGACCCATTCCCTCCCTTAGGCAAATGCCAAGACAGACCAACAGACTCATACTTCAAATGAAACAGGCTCAACAAAGACCATTTACATATAAAGGTTCCTGACCAGTGATTGGTGCTAAAAAATAAAAAATTTATGAAAGAGATTAATGTCCTAAAACCACTGATCAGTGCCATCCTTATCTCTCCATGGTGTATGCTTTCTCCAAGCCACAACAATCCTAGAATCCCCTTTATCCAGGCAGAACTGAACTCAGTTTCAAACAGAAACATGAAATCCAGCAGAACATTTTTGAAAAAAATAATATAAACACAAAACCATTTTTGAGATAAAAAAGGAAGCTTTATCAGCCAGATTTCTACCCATACGCTTATAGTTCTCCAGATTACTGCAAGTTCCCATTTATAAAAACCCTCCCCCCCCCCACTAGGCAAGTGCCTATAAACACAGACCATATATGACTCAGAATAGAAAAGGCTCAACGAATACATCTGATTATCAAGGTTTTCCAGCCAGTGGAATGTGCTACAAAATACAAAATTTGGGGTGGAAAAACATGTCCTAAACCCACTGGCTAGATCCATCCTTATAGCTCCCGGTGTGTGGCTTACTCCAAGCCCAAAAATTCCTAAATCTCCATACAAACACGCAGAACTAATACCTTCCTTAAAACCAAAAGGTATCAGCAGAGATTTTAAGACAAAAACAAACCAGACCACTTCTTTTACAGAATCAGAATAAAAAATGGGAAGCTTTAAAAGCCAGATCTCTACCCATACGCTTTTTGTACACCTTATTACAGCAAGTTCCCAATGATATAATCCCTCCCACCCCATAGGCCAAGGCCCAAAAATATAGACAGACTTATACCAACAAAGAAAAAGGCTCAACAAATGTTCATAACAAACATGGGTTCTTGACCAGTGGCTGGAGCTAGAAAATAAAACAAAATTCAAGAAGAACAAGACCCTAAATCCACTGGTCAAATCCAACCAAATGCCTCCCAGTTCAAAGCTGACTCCCAGCCATCTTAATCCTAATCCTCCCAAAGACTTGGCACAGATGCTTATCAAGAAAAGCACCAGAACAGTTATAAAAACAAAAAAATAAAGTTTTGAAAAAACACAGGAGATCACTACCCAAACAGACTTCAGTCTCCAGATTACTGCAAAACACACATATAAAACCCCCCAGACCCAATTGAAACAATAAAACCCAGCCCATTATTCCAACCCCCACCACCATAAACCTTTACATCCCTCTCCATACCCCTACCACCCATAATCAACCCCACTCCTCCCTCAACACTATACCACATACTCCCTACTTTCATTATCATAGAAATCATCCACATACTTAATATTCCAAACAGAACTCACTAAAACATCCCTCTGCTCAGCCTTAAACTTCATACCAGCCAACTTAAGCTGAACAGTATCCTGCACCTGCATACATATGACCCTAACAGACCTCTTTTTATTATTAAAAAGCCTGTTGTTTCTTTCCTGCCAAACAACATAAACAGTAGCAGCCAAAACCAATCTCTGAATCCTTCCCCACACAGATTTACCAATATTCATTTTATTAATATGCCCCACTATCCCTTCCCAATCATCAGGCATCTTTTCCATCTTAGCCAAAACCTTCATTCTCCACCATACCATTCTAGAGAAATCACATGAGAAGAATAAATGGTTATGGCTATCCTTGCATTTCCCACACAAACTGCACTTAAACACTTGTTTCATATTCCACCTTTCCATCCTATCCTGAGTAGGGAGCTTAAATTTAAATGCCAACCATGTAATAAAAGAATGTCTAGGTATATTATTACTAAACCAGACAAACCTATGCCACTTAACCACCTCTCCCCCTCTGACCAGATCATCATACACCACCTTTGAAGAAAAAGGCACAAACTTATCCTTCTCATTAACCCATCCAAACTTGTCAGTTCTACCAACATGCAGCACAGGCAAACTTTCTTCAAAAAGCCAAGAGTATTTTGACCTCCATTCCTCAGGAACTTTCCACCCATTTTCTCCTATTAATTCAGCCACCTTTAGCTTCAAATCAAACCCTGCAGCCCTTATGTCTCTCCTATTTATCAAATTAATAAGAGGACCTTTAGAATGCCATTTTTCAAACCATGCATTAATCAACTTCCCATCCCCTATCCTAGCAACACATTTATTTCTAAACATACCCCTGCACCCTAAAATTTGCTTCCAAGTCCAGGAGTCAGCATTAGCTTCCTCAACCTCCCAGAAACTACACCCTCTCAACTTGTAAGCATTGATCCACTGAACCCATAAGGATCCTTTATTATTCAAGATATTCCATATATGCTTAGCCATCAAAGCACAATTTCTCTCTTTCAGTCTAGTAATACCCAAATCCCCTTTACACTTTTTAAAACAGAGTTCATCCCACCCCACTTTAGCACATCCTTGCCTAAACTCCCCTTGCCACCATATAAACCCTCTACAGATCCTAATCACGTCTTCCAGAATATTATCAGGAAGCATAAACAAGGAAGACCAATAAACTGTCAAAGATGACAATACAAATTTTAATAACTGGACTCTACCAGCATAAGAAAGAAACTGGTTCTTCCAATCAGTAATTCTCCTCTTGACCTTGTCCAATAACACACCACAATCCTTTTGATATAACCTCTTGGAAGCCAAAGGGATACCCAAATATTTCATAGGCAAACCCCCCACTCTAAAATGCAACATATCCAAAATACTCTTTTGAACCTCCAAATCCACATTTCCAAACACAATCTCACTCTTCCCCATATTAGGTTTCAGCCCAGAACACCCTCCAAATTCCTCAAGAGCCTCCTTCATCACCTGTATGGACTTCACATCTTCATTACAAAAAATAAACAGATCATCAGCAAAACATAAATGAGTTAAATTTAACTTTTCACATTTCCAATGATACTTAAAGTCCTCGTTATTCCTGATTCTTCTTTTCATCATTAAATTCAAAACCTCCATAACTAAAGTGAACAGATAGGGTGACATAGGATCCCCTTGTCTCAATCCCTTCTCCCCCCTGAAATAACCATACAAATTCCCATTCAGGTTGATAGAGTAAGACACTGTTTTGATACAAGTCATAACCCAGCCCACAAATTTAATAGGGAACCCAAACAAAGTCAAGCACTTCTCCAAGAAATCATGATCCACAGAATCATAAGCCTTCTGCAAATCCACCTTAATAGCCACTCTAGGGTACCCCCTTTTCCAGTCATAACCCTTAACCAATTCTTGAGCTAACAGAATGTTATCACTAATTAGCCTGCCTGGAACAAATGCACTCTGAGCTTTATCAACCAAAGAATCTAATACCCTCATCAATCTATTGCAAATCACTTTGCTTATGCACTTATAAATCACATTACAGCACGAAATAGGTCTGAATTCAGACACCACATTAGGGGCAGCCACCTTAGGAACCAGAGAGATAGTAGTTGCATTATTCTGTTTCAAGATTTTACCCGTTTCAAAAAACTCCCTAACAGCCCCACATATGTCCCCCCCCCAATAATTCCCCAAGAAGCCTTAAAGAATTTAGCTGAAAACCCATCAGGGCCAGGTGCCTTATTATCATCAATCTGGAATAAAGCATTCTTGACTTCATCATTAGACACCTCAGCCAATAACCCTTCAACATAACTGGAATCTAATTTTTTAAAAAACAAATCATCCCCTTCAAAAATATCCTCCACCCTATCCGTTTTTCCCATCAGTCCCATATAGAACTTAAAAAAAGCATTCCCAATATTACCCTCTCTATACTCATTACCCTCACTATCAGAAATTTGATCCAGCTTACCCCTAGCCTGCCTCTGCTTTACAGAGTGAAAAAAATACTTATTATTTTGATCACCCACTTTCAACCAATGCATTTTAGATTTCTGCTTTAGCATACTCTCCTCATCCCTCAATGCCTCATTAAAGGCATCTAAATATACTAACTCTTCCTGCCTTAGATCAACATTATCAGGATTCATAGAGACCTCCTCCTGAACTTTCTCTAATTCCACCCTAACCCTTTCCACTTTTCTAGCCAAATTCCCTTGCTGAAAGTTGAGTTTTCTCAAAGGTTTCTTTAATCCCTTAAGCTTACTAACCACCCCAAACATCTTACATCCCTGCACCTCCATATTCCACCCCTCCCTCACAATGGGCAGAAACTCCTTTTTATCTACCAGAAAATTCCAAAACTTAAACGGCTTTGGACTATTATCCTGAGAATCCACAAAAGACATCACCATGGGAGAATGATCAGAAGAGTAGTAAGGCAAGAACTTCACTCCCACATTGCAAAACACCTCCCTGAATTTATCATTTCCCATAACCCTATCTAATTTTTCCATAATGCCATCAACTTTCCCTGGCTTCTGGTTCCAAGTATAAAACAGCCCTGAGCTAGGAAGATCACAAACATTCAAAGTATCCACACAAGCCTTAAACTCCTCCATCCCATAAATAGAAGTCCCCACAGCAGTATTTTTCTCATATGGATCCAGGATAGCATTATAATCTCCCATAACAACCCAAGGATTATTAACAATAACATTAGAATGCCCAATCAGATCAGCCCACAACTCCCTTCTACCAACAACATTAGTAACCCCATAAATGAAGGAACAAAAAAACCTATCTCCACCACCCAGAGGGCACACTAAGCAATGAATAACCTGTTCCCTCTTTTGCAAAATCACCACATCCATAGCCCTTCTATCCCATCCTACCACTATTCTAACCCAGCTAGTACATTGATCAGCATTAGAACACCATTCCCAATTCCTCATAATTCCCTTACACACCCTTTCAATCCCATTTTTATTAACTCTAGTCTCAATCAGCCCACACAACTTAACACCATTATCAATAATCACCCTAGAAATCTGCCTTTGTTTAGAAGTACTTGACATACCCCTAACATTCCAAGCAAGAAATCCAATCTTCATTTAAACAGGAACAGCAACATCAGAATTCTTCATTCCAGAAGAATCCCCAGCTTCATTACCCATATCCTCAGCATCCTGCACCACAGAATCAACAGAAGCACTACTACTCCTATTGGCCTCCACCAATTTAGAAAACATTAATTTATCCCATTGTTCAAAAAACAATTTAACTTGACCTATATTCCATTTTCTCATAATTTCATTAGAAGGACAAGTTTTAGTAAGAACATAATGGGCAACCTCATTAAACTGAGCATCATTCATTTTAAAATACCCAGATTTTACATTAACACTAGTTTCAATTTTTTTCCTAATATCAGAGTCAACATCCATTTTCAAAACCTCATTAGAACTTCCAACATGACCAGCCCCAGACCCCTTCTCAGACTCCTTAACTAAATTCTCACTATTGTTACCAACCCCCGATCCCTTCTCAGACTCCTTAACCAAATTCTCACTACTATTACCACCCCCAGACCCCTTCCCAGACTCATTACCAACATTCCCCAGCTTCCCAGCCCCAGACCCTTCCACATACTTCTTAACCGGTTTCTTCTTAACAATATTTCCCCCCTTAGCACTCCCAGAGGACTGCCCCACATTATCAACTAAAATAGACTTCCCCTTATCATTACCATTTTCACTATTACCTTCCCCCAACTCATCCCTTAATACTGCAAAAGTATTCTTAACATTAATATTATTATTATCATTCTTTTTTTTTTGGTAAAAGGAGGCGGCACTCCTGGTAAATTTTATTAATCACAAAAAAAAATATATATATACACCTAAGGGATCGGCATCCCGGGACATACCCCAAGGACCAAAACCCGATCCCAGGCCATGGTCTAACAATGGGACTATCCAAACGTCCCGACCATGAGCTCAACTATACAATCAAAACAAATCAAAAACCAAATAACTACTAGACCAAAGCCACACACGGCTTATGGTCAAAGTCTCAAACCAAACAAACATACTAACTAATACAATCCAAACCAAAAACATAAACATCAAAAGACAATACATGAAAACCCAATAAAGCAGCAGCATCCCAACAACTCTTCTGTCTTCATGACTTGATCTTCTCAAGCTGCCAAAACAGCTGCACACTCCATCAGCAACATTCCATTCTCTGTTCTGCACAACTTCATTATCCAGCTGCAAAAAGCCATCTTTTAAGTTATTAACACCATCGCACCTGCATACCTGTAATCCCACAACATATCATTCCTAAGCTGCCAAAAACCATCAGTAACATAATAAACAGCCCATAAATCCTTCAGCCCTCTATTAGCATCATAGAGCACCACAAAAACCACCTGCACTATACCACCACCTGGGTCAAAAGGAACACACCCTATAGCCTTTTGACCCATCCACCAAACATACCACATCTCAAATATCATCAGAACTATTATCATTAATACTAGTATTCTGAATCTTTACATTCCAAGCAGCAATAGCCAAATCATCAACTTGACTACTTTTAAACTCAATACCAGCTAACTTCCAAGAAACACTGCCCAAAATAGCTTTATAAACCACATCAGCAGATCTCTTTTTACCACTAAATATTTTATTATTTCTCTCCTGCCAAATAGTATAAACAGCAGCAGCTAACACAAGCTTTTTAATAGTACCCCATGCCTTATTATTATTCCTCATCCTTTCAACATAAGTAACAATCCTCTCCCATTCATCAGGAAATTTCTCCATTCTGGCTAAGACCTTCAGCTTCCACCAAACACTCTTAGAAAAATTACACTTGAAAAAGAGATGATCATGACTATCAGGGCCACTACCACATAGACTACATTTAAACTGCTGGTTCTTGTTCCAAACTAACAATCTGTCCTGAGTAGGCAGCTTACCTTTCACAGCTAGCCAACAGATAAAAGTTTGCCTAGGTATACTATGTTTAAACCAAACAAACTTATGCCAATTAACCACCTCAGCCTTCCTGATCAGCTCATCATAAACAACCCTAGAGCAGAAAGGCCTAAATCCACCCCCCTCCTTCAACAACCCAAACCTATCCTTAACATTTTCCCTTAAAAGTGGCAAGGTATCAGCAAATAACCAAGCATACTTAGACCTCCACTTATCAGGGACATTCCACCCATCTTTACTCAGAATACCAGCTACCTTCATTCTCATATCAAACCCAGCAGCCTTTATATCTCTCCTATCAATCAGACTGACCAAAGGACCTCTAACATGCCACTTGTCAAACCAAGCATTAGCAAGACACCCATCCCCTAGAGTAACAATACATTTATCTCTAAACATACCTCTACAAGCCAACAATTGTTTCCAAGTCCATGAATCAGAATTGGTCTCCCCAACTTCCCATAGACTACAACCCTTCAATTTATAAGTATGAATCCATGCCACCCACAAAGATTCTTTATTATTCAGGATATTCCACACATGTTTAGCCATCAAAGCAATATTCCTCTCTTTTAAATTAACAATCCCCAAACCACCCTGACACTTTTTAAGACACAATTCCTCCCATCCCACTTTAGCACTACCCTGCTTAAACTCCCCTTGGCACCATAAGAATCCCCTACACAATCTAATAACATCATAAGTAACATTTTCAGGGAGAATGAATAAAGATGACCAGTAAAGTGTGATAGAAACAAGAACAGATTTCAACAGCTGCACTCTTCCAGCATAAGACAGGTACTGATTCTTCCAATCAGAGATGCGTTTCTTGATTTTATCAATCAACACCCCACAATCTTTCTGATACAATCTCTTAGAAGAAAGAGGTATGCCCAAATATTTTAAAGGAAGGCTACCCTCCCTGAAAGGAAGAATACCTAATATATCTCTCTGAATGTCAGCATCCACATTACCAAAAATAACTTCACTCTTATTCATATTAGGCCTTAGACCAGAACAACCTCCAAATTCTTCCAACACTTCTCTCACAACCTGAATAGACTCTCCATTGGCACTACAAAAGATAAAAAGATCATCAGCAAAACACAAATGTGTGAGTTTTAACTCCTCACACTTCCAATGATATTGAAATTCAGCAGCTTCTCTAATCCTTCTTATCATCATCAGATTGAGAACTTCCATGACTAAAGTGAACAGGTAAGGGGAAATAGGATCCCCTTGCCTAAGCCCTTTCTCTCCTCTAAAATACCCATACAATTGCCCATTAAAGTTTATAGAGTAGGATACAGTAGTAAGACACATCATGATCCAATTGATAAACTTCTCAGGGAAACCAAACTGCACCAGACAAGTCTTCAAAAAGGAATGGTCTACAGAATCATAGGCTTTTTGCAGATCCACCTTCAAAGCAACTCTCGGATAACCCCTCTTCCAATCATACCCTTTCACCAATTCTTGAGCCAAAAGTATATTATCACTAATGAGCCTTCCAGGCACAAAAGCACTCTGAGCCTTATCAACTAACCCCTCCAACACCTTCATAAGCCTGTTACATATTACTTTGCTGATGCATTTATAAATTACATTACAGCAAGCAATAGGCCTGAATTCATTCACCACATTAGGACTAGCAACTTTAGGTACCAAAGAAATGGTTGTTGCATTAATTTGTTTCAAAATTTTACCAGTCACAAAAAATTCCTGAACAGCTTTACTAACTTCCTCACCCACAATACTCCAGGAAGACTTAAAAAACTTGGCTGAATAACCATCAGGCCCAGGAGCTTTCTCATCACTGATCTGAAACATAGCAGTTCGAACCTCCTCTAATGAAACAGTTTTCACTAACTCAACAGCTTCATGACTTTTCACTTTGTTAACAAATAAACCCTCCATATCCCTGATACCCTCAACAGTATCCTTTTGACCCATCATAGACATAAAGTACTTAACAAAAGCATTACCAATATTCTTACCCTCATAAGCATTACCCTCAACATCATTGATCTGAGACACTTTGCCCCTCTTCTGTCTTTGCTTCACAGATTGAAAAAAGTACTTATTATTCTGATCCCCAACTGTTAACCAGTGAACTTTAGCCTTCTGTTTGAGCATAGATTCTTCATCCCTCAAAGCATCATTGTAAGCATCAAGATAAACAGCCTCTTCCTGCCTCAAACTTTCATTTCCAGAATCAAGAGACACCTCATACTGAATTCTTTCCAGCTCAATCTTCAAACTCTCAACTTTTTTAAGCAAATTCCCCTGCTGAAAATTTAACTTTCTCAATGGTCTTTTTAACAGTTTCAACTTAGAGACCACCTCAAACATTTTAAACCCCTCAATATTCCTATCCCAACCCTTTCTTACCAAAGGTAAAAATTCTTTCTTATCAGTCAGGTAATTCCAGAATTTAAAAGGCAAATGCTCAACATTCTGGCCTCCAGTACAAGATACAACAACAGGTGAATGATCAGAAGTGTAATACGGAAGAAATTTTGCCCCCATATTAGCAAACACCTCCTCAAACTTCACATTAACCATAGCCCTATCAAGCTTCTCCATAATCCCATCACTCTTGCCAGGCTTCTGGTTCCAGGTAAAATGCAGACCTGAACTGGGCAAGTCAGAAACCTTCAACTCAGCAACACACTCTTGAAGTTCCACCATACCATATAAAGAAGAAGCAACATCACAATTCTTTTCCCCAGGGTCCATAATAGCATTAAAATCACCCATTATTAACCAGGGATTATCCCCAATTAACTGAGAATGACATATAAGATTAGACCACAAAGTTCTTCTTCCAACCACATTAGTAACCCCATATAAGAATGAACAGAAAAACTTCTCCTCATCCCCCACAGGGCATACCACACAGTGAATAACTTGCTCATCAGCATACAGAACAACCACATCTATAACTCTAGCATCCCATCCAACCACAATTCTCACCCAACTAGAACAACTACCACCATTAGAAGTCCACTCCCACTGCCACATAACATTTTTACAAACAGCCTCAATATTATGTGAACTAACTCTAGTTTCCACTAATCCAACCAAACAAATCTTATTCTCCCTTATTAATCTAGAAATCTGCTTTTGTCTAGAGGAGTTAGACATCCCTCTGACATTCCACATCATGGAATTAATCTTCATTAATAACCTTTTCAGCCCCCAAAGAGTTCTTCATTCCAGAAGTACTCTCCCCATTACCCTTATCAGTCCCATCACAAACCATATCAACCATATTATCATTATTCTCACCATTACTAGCCTCAAATATCTTATCAAACATTAATTTATCCCATTGTTCAAAAAACACCTTAACCTGCCCAATGTTCCACTTCTTCATAACCTCATTTGAAGGGCACTTCTTATTCAACACATAATGAGCAACCTCATTGAATTGCAAGTCATTCATCTTAAAGTACCCAGACTTAATATTAACTTTAGTTTCCATCTTATTTTGCACCCCAGAATTCACATCACCCTTCATATCAACAACATTCTCTGTCCCATTCTCTCCTGAACTCCCAACCCCAGAATCCTTCTTAACACTCACCCTACCCATATCCTCACCTTTTTTACCCTTGCCCTTATCAATACCCTCTTCCAGTTCCTCTCTAAGAACCTCAAAAGTATTCTGCAAATTAATATTCCCCTCACCAGAATTCTTACCTTGATTGTTTTTAGTTACCCATTGCTTCACAACATTATTTCTCCTATCCCTATTCTGCCCATTACCTCTACCTCCATTACCATACCCCCTATTACCCTGCCCCTTAACATCATTGCCCCTACCAGAAGCAGCATTCTGGTTACCAAATCTATTACCTCCAGACCCAGACCCATTTCCTCCATTGATTCTTCCAGAGTTAGAAGGACCAGCACCATTACTATTATTATTATTATTAATAATTTTATTATTTCTTCCCACTGTTACAAATCCATCATTATTAATACCTGAAACAGGGAATTCAGCCTCACTAGCCTTATACAACTCCTTCAACAATTGCTGAGTCTTCAAAGAAACATCCTCCTCAGACAATTCTCTAACCTTACATGATTCAAAATCATGTCCAAACACCTTGCAAGCAGAACACTTCTTGACTTTAACATGATATTCCACCTTAACCTCCTTGATAAAAGCTGGTTTGTCACCCTCAGCAGGATAATAAGCTTTCACAAAATCAGGCAAGGTTTTCTCAGCACTAATTTCAACCAAAACCCTTGCAAATCCTGCTCTCCCATCTTTTTTATTACATCTCAGAGCAGTGACCTTATCAGGCATTAAAGGATTCCCAACCATACTTAACATACTACATATACTTTCTCTATTCCAAAGTTCCATAGGCATGTTGGGAATGGTAACCCAAATTGGAATAGTAGCAGGTTCCACTTTGTCCACCACATTAATCCCTACCTCCCATCTTTTAACACAAATAGGTATATCATTAATAACCCAAGGACCCTTACTAATAGCATTCAACATACCTGCTTCAGACTTAAACTTAAAGAAATATACCCCAGCCCCATTAGAAGATACATCAGCTAACCCAAAACTCTTCCACATTCTAAACAAATGATATCTCACCATTCCCATAGGAAGATTCTGTCCCACAAAATAACCATAGAGATAAGAATTGTAAGCAGACTTTGCTTCAGCCAGTTTCTCCGGATTAATCACAGCCACAACTTCTCCATTCTCCAACACCTTTGGAGGATAATAAGCCATTTTAGTTTCCAAAACACAATTAGATTTCTCTTTTGCTATATCAGCAAAAGACAGAACCCCCTTCTTCTTTTCAGCATCCTTATCAGCAGAATTAGAAGCAGAAAACACCACATTATCCTTAATAGCAACAGTATCCATGATAGACTTAGGCATAGGCTTCATGTTACCAATAGAAACAATATCATCCTCAGACAACTTCTTAGGACCCATTTCAGCAGATTTCTTCAGAATAAGCTTCTTCATCGAAGGAGTCTTCAAAATACCCCTCCAAGGCATCCTCACCTGATTCACAACCTCCTCTACTTTTTCAACTTCACCATTCCCCTCAGCCTCCTTAGCTTCCTCCTCTTTTCTCTTTTTCTCAGCTTTTATTCTCGCAATCTCTTTCAAACGAAGTTCACTTTTTCCTCCAAGAAGTACTTCCCCCTCCTTATCAATAACAATCCCTTCCCCCACACCAGGTTTAAACTCAAACACTTGAGTTTCAGCAGACAACTTCAACTTTAACTCACTAGTCCTATCCTTTTTACCATGAGAGTTCTTATTTCCCACCACAACCTTCACAGGAGCTATACTCTTACTACCACCTTCCACAACATTTAACAACTCTTGAGAATTAAAAGTATCAGGGAGAACATCATCAGAATTAGCAAGGCCCTCTTCAGCAGGTTCCTTCACATACAAACCATCCCCCCACATAACTTTCCTGCTCTTGAGTTTAACTCCCTCATTCCTCACAGACCTCTTTTTCCTCTTGTCCATCCAAACCAACTTAGCACCCATTCCCACCTCCAACACATTCAACGAAGAATCAACCTGAGGGAACTTAATACCTCTACCTTCCTCCTTCATTTCCACATCCTCAGTACCATCCCTACTGACCCCAGAACATCCATACCCCTTTCTACTGAGAAAATTGGCAATAACTTCCATAATAATACCATACCTACCAGCCAACTTCTCATGAAATTTCAGACCCCTCCCAGCAATCTCCAAATCAACCAGACGATTCACAGAATCCAGTTTACCCATCCCCGCTAATTTCAATAAATCCAAAGTCTCAGAACACAAACGTTTCTTCCAGTTTTCCCCAAATAAAACCCTCAGCAAGCAAACAACATCCACACTAATAATAAGAGAATCAGTTTTACCTGAAACAATACGGTTCAAAACAACCTGCTCAACATCCCCTATAGAAGCTCCGTCAGCAGCAGGAGACTCCTTCATAGAACCCAAATCCTGAACATCAACCATCTGAACATTCAATAAATCAGGTGGAATAGCCGGCGGTGAAGATTCCAGTATCTGCAAAGGTACTGGAACAGTGAAACACGAAATAGAAAAGAAAACAGAGGGAGAATTAGGGTTAGAGAATGGCCAGAAAAGAGAAACGAAGAAGAAAACACTGATATCGCCAAAATCGCCCAATATCAGAGAGAAAACCCTAGCTTCTTCCGCTTTATTATTATCATTCTTAACCACCCATTGCCTCCCCCCATTAACATTCCCTTGATTTTTATTCCCCCCAATAAAGCCCCCTTGACCCCCCTGACCTCTAATTCCAGCATTCCCACCATTAGAAGCCCCCTGATTCCCCAGCCCTCTATTCCCATTATTCCTCCCATTAAAATTCCCTCCCTGGTTTCTATCAAACCCATTACCCTGAAACCCCCCCCCCCCTTTTTATTACCACCATTATTCACCACCCTATTCCTTCTACCCACCGTTTGATACCCCTCTGCATCAACCCCAGACACAGGGAAATCAGCTTGACTTGCCTGATACAATTCTTTAAGAAGCTGTTCAGTTTTTCCAGCCACCTCTTCAGCAGTCAAAACTCTATTCTTGCACCCTTCATAATCATGGCCAAACACTTTACATGCAGAACACTTCTTAATCTTCACCTGATATTCCACTCTAACCTTCTGAATAAAAGCAGCCTTACCAACATCAGGGGGATAGTAGGCATTAACAAACTCAGGCAACACCTTATCAGCTTTAACCTCAACCAACACTCTAGCAAAACCAGCCATACCCTCCTTTTTATTACACCTCATTGCTGTCACCTTATCAAGCATAATAGGATCACCAATACAACTCATCATGCTACTTAAACTCTCTCTATTCCACAACTCCATAGGCATGTTAGGTACAGTAACCCAGATAGGAATGGAACTAGGCTCAACCCTTTCCAGATTAACTCCCACCTCCCATTTCCTAATACACAGAGGAACATCATTGATCAACCAGGGACCCTTGTTAATAGTTTCCATCATACCCACTTCAGACTTAAACTTAAAGAAAAATATACCACTCCCATTAGAAGATACCTCAACCAATCCATACTTCTTCCACATCCTAAACAAATGGTATCTGACCATACCAATAGAAAGAAATTGCCCAACACTATAACCATAGAGATAAGTGCTATAAGCAAATCTAGCCTCCATCAATTTCTCAGGTTTAATCACTGCCACCACTTCTCCTGATTCAAGCACCTTAGGAGGAACAAATGCCATTTTAGTCTCCAACACTTCCAATGATTTATCCCTAGCCATATCAGCAAATGAGGCTACTGGCTTCCCTTTATCACTCCCACCATCACCTTCTTTCACAGCATTAAACACCACATCTCCTGTCTCAACCCCTGTACTCATGATAGATTTAGGAATAGGTTTTAATTTGCTAATAAAAGGCATATCCTCCTTAGTCACTTTATAAGGACCCATCTTAGCAGATGTCTTACTGATCAACTTCTTCATAGAAGGAGTCTTCAATATTCCCCTCCAAGGCAACCTAGTAGTAATGTCTCCCTTTTTAACCACATCCTCACCACCCTCCTCCATAGTTTCACCCTCATTACCCTTCACTTCAGCCCCACTCTCATCTTTCTCCTCCTTAGCCTCCTCTTCTTTACCCTTAACCTTATTACTGCCACCCCCCAAAGTAATATTACCCTCATCATCAACAATAACCTTGCTCCCAGCCCCAGGACTATAAGACCACTGCTGATTAGAAACTGACAGCTGCAGCCTTAACTCATTTGCTTTCCCCTCATCCACACTATTATTCTTCCTCCCCACTTTCAACTTAACAGGAGCTACATTAGAGTTACCCTCATTAACCACTTCCAGTACCTCCTGAGCAGACACTAAATCAGGCAAAATCTCTTCACTATCACCCAAACCAAAATCACTCTCAATCCTCACATAATTACCTTCACCCCAAAGCACTTTCCTGGACTTCATATAAGTATTCTCATTCCTTATAGATCTCTTTTTCCTCTTCTCCAAGAATAAAAAATTAGCCCCCAAACCAGAATCAAAAACATTAGAATTAACATCCAATTGAGCAACCAAACCCCCTTTACTCTCATCCTTCATCAAAACATCATTATCAGCAGAACAGTTAGACAAACAGCTACCATACCCCAACCTACTCATAAACCCAGCAACAACTTGCATAATAAGCCCATATCTCCCAGCCAACTTACTAGCAAATGACAACCCCCTACCAGCAATCTCATCTTCAACCATACGATTAACAGTCTCCAATTTACCCAACCCAGCCAGCTTAATAATTGGTAACGTTTCATTCATCAACCGATGTTTCCAATTATCACCAAACAGGGTAACAAATAAACTCACCACATCAGGACTGAAAATAAGAGAATCCTTCTTACCTGAGTTAAAACGATTGAGGATAACCTGCTCCGAAGTCACCTTCCCCTCAGATTCCGATGACATAGATTCCTCCTTATCATTAACACTCAAAATATCAGGAGGACCCTTATGAGGGGGCTCCGTAATCGGAACCCTAGCTACCGGATCCATAAGCTAACAACCGTAACAGAAGAACAAAGAACAGTAAAAGACAACAGAGAGCAAAACGAAGAAGAAGAAAGGGTTAGAAGAGGCGGGAAAAGAGAAACACAGAAGAAAACCCCTGAATCAAGGGAAAATCGCCTCTTATCCTTTATTTGAGTCTATTGCATGATCCCATATCTTACGGCCTTCCCGTTCTTCCATTCGGGTACCCGAAACTTCAAATGTACCGATAGTTACTTCCTTTAAAACTAGAGTCTTTTCTTGTGTACGAATCTCTATGTCATTGTCGCATCGTGAGTTCGATTACCATCCGGTCCGATTCTTATCCTTCATTTGAGTCTATTGAATGATCAGATATCTTACGGCCTTACCGTTTCTCTATTCGGGTGCCCAAAACTACAAATATACCGAGAGTTACGTCCTTCAAAACTTGAATCTTTTCTTCTGTACGAATCTCTATGTCAATGTCACATCGTGAGTCCGATTACCATCCGTCCGCTTCTTATCCTTTATTTGAGTCTATTGCATGATCAAATATCTTACGGCCTTCCCGTTGCACCATTCGGTTGCCCGAAACGTCAAATGTACCGATAGTTACGTTCTTTAAAACTTGACTCTTTTCTCTTGTACGAATCTCTATGTCATTGTCGCATCGTGAGTCCGATTACCATCCGTCCGCTTCTTATCCTTTATTTGAGTCTATTGCATGATCAGATATCTTACGGCCTTCCCGTTGCACCATTCGGTTGCCCGAAACTTCAAATGTACCGATAGTTACGTTCTTTAAAACTTGACTCTTTTCTCTTGTACGAATCTCTATTTCATTGTCACATCGTGAATACGATTACCATCTGGTCCGCTTCTTATCCTTTATTTGAGTCTATCGCATGATCAGATATCTTACGGCCTTCCCGATGCACCATTCGGTTGCCCGAAACTTCAAATGTACCGATAGTTACGTCCTATAAAACTCGAGTCTTTTCTTGTGTACGAATCTCAATGTCATTGTCACATCGTGAGTTTGATTACCATACGGTCTGATTCTAATCCTTGATTTGAGTCTATTGAATGTTCAGATATCTTACGGCCTTCCCGTTCCTCCATTCGGGTGCCCAAAACTTCAAATGTACCGATAGTTACGTCCTTCAAAACTTGAGTCTTTTCTTGGGTACGAATCTCTATTTCATTGTCACATCGTGAATCCGATTACCATTCGGTCCGCTTCTTATCCTATATTTGAGTCTATTGCATGATCAAATATCTTACGGCCTTCCCGTTGCACCATTCGGTTGCCCGAAACGTCAAATGTACCGATAGTTACGTTCTTTAAAACTTGACTCTTTTCTCTTGTACGAATCTCTATGTCATTGTCGCATCGTGAGTCCGATTACCATCCGTCCGCTTCTTATCCTTTATTTGAGTCTATTGCATGATCAGATATCTTACGGCCTTCCCGTTGCACCATTCGGTTGCCCGAAACTTCAAATGTACCGATAGTTACGTTCTTTAAAACTTGACTCTTTTCTCTTGTACGAATCTCTATTTCATTGTCACATCGTGAATACGATTACCATCTGGTCCGCTTCTTATCCTTTATTTGAGTCTATCGCATGATCAGATATCTTACGGCCTTCCCGATGCACCATTCGGTTGCCCGAAACTTCAAATGTACCGATAGTTACGTCCTATAAAACTCGAGTCTTTTCTTGTGTACGAATCTCAATGTCATTGTCACATCGTGAGTTTGATTACCATACGGTCTGATTCTAATCCTTGATTTGAGTCTATTGAATGTTCAGATATCTTACGGCCTTCCCGTTCCTCCATTCGGGTGCCCAAAACTTCAAATGTACCGATAGTTACGTCCTTCAAAACTTGAGTCTTTTCTTGGGTACGAATCTCTATTTCATTGTCACATCGTGAATCCGATTACCATTCGGTCCGCTTCTTATCCTATATTTGAGTCTATTGAATGATCAGATATCTTACGGCCTTCCCGTTCTTCCATTCGCGAGCCCGAAACTTCAAATGTACCGATAGTTACGTCCTTTAAAACTCGAGTCTTTTCTTGTGTATGAATCTCTACGTAATTGTTGCATCGTGAGTTCGATTAACATCCGGTCTGCTTCTTATCCTTTATTTGAGTCTATTGCATGATCAGATATGTTACGGCCTTCATGTTCCTCCATTCGGGTGCCCGAAACTTCAAATGTACCGAGAGTTACGTCCTTTAAAACTTGAGTCTATTCTTGTGTACGAATCTATATGTCATTATCGCATCGTGAGTCCTATTACCATCCGGTCGACTTTTTATCCTTTATTAGTCTATTGCATGATCAGATATCTTACGGCCTTCCCGTTTCTCCATTCGGGTGCCCGAAACTTCAAATGTACCGATAGTTACGTCCTTTAAAACTGGAGTCTTTTCTTGTGTACGAATCTCTATGTCATTGTCGCATCGTGAGTTCGATTACCACCCGTTCCGCCTCTTATCCTTTATTTGAGTCTATTGCATGATCACATATCTTACGGCCTTCCCGTTCTTCCATTCGGGTACCCGAAACTTCAAATGTACCGATAGTTACGTCCTTTAAAACTAGAGTCTTTTCTTGTGTACGAATCTCTATGTCATTGTCGCATCGTGAGTTCGATTACCATCCGGTCCGATTCTTATCCTTCATTTGAGTCTATTGAATGATCAGATATCTTACGGCCTTCCCGTTCCTCTATTCGGGTGCCCAAAACTACAAATGTACCGAGAGTTACGTCCTTCAAAACTTGAATCATTTCTTCTGTACGAATATCTATGTCAATGTCACATCGTGAGTCCGATTACCATCCGGTCCGCTTCTTATCCTTTATTTGAGTCTATTGCATGATCAGATATCTTACGGTCTTCCCGTTGCACCATTCGGTTGCCCGAAACTTCAAATGTACCGATAGTTACGTTCTTTAAAACTTGACTCTTTTCTCTTGTACGAATCTTTATGTCATTGTCGCATCGTGAGTCCGATTACCATCCGGTCCACTTCTTATCCTTTATTTGAGTCTATTGCATTATCGGATATCTTACGGCCTTCCCGTTGCACCATTCGGTTGCCCGAAACTTCAAATGTACCGATAGTTACGTCCTTTAAAACTAGAGTCTTTTCTTGTGTACAAATCTCTATGTCATTGTCGCATCGTGAGTTCGATTACCATCCGGTCCGATTCTTATCCTTCATTTGACTCTATTGAATGATCAGATATCTTACGGCCGTCCAGTTCCTCAATTCGGGTGCCCAAAACTACAAATGTACCGAGAGTTACGTCCTTCAAAACTTGAATCTTTTCTTCTGTACGAATCTCTATGTCAATGTCACATCGTGAGTCCGATTACCATCCGGTCCGCTTCTTATCCTTTGCTTGAGTCTATTGCATGATCAGATATCTTACGGCCTTCCCGTTGCACCATTCGGTTGCCGAAACTTCAAATGTACCGATAGTTACGTTCTTTAAAACTTGACTCTTTTCTCTTGTACGAATCTCTATTTCATTGTCACATCGTGAATACGATTACCATCTGGTCCGCTTCTTATCCTTTATTTGAGTCTATCGCATGATCATATATCTTACGGCCTTCCTGTCGCACCATTCGATTGCCCGAAACTTCAAATGTACCGATAGTTGCGTCCATTAAAACTCGAGTCTTTTCTTGTGTACGAATCTCCATGTCATTGTCGCATCGTGAGTTCGATTAACACCCGGTCTGCCTCTTATCCTTTATTTGAGTCTATTGCATGATCATATATCTTACGGCCTTCCCGTTCTTCCATTCGGGTACCCGAAATATCAAATGTACCGATAGTTACGTCCTTTAAAACTCGAGTCTTTTCTTGTGTACGAATCTCTATGTCATTGTCGCATCGTGAGTCCGATTACCATCCGGTCCGCATCGTATCCTTTATTTGAGTCTGTTGGATGATCATATATCATACGGCCTTCCCGTTCCTCCATTCAAGAGCCTGAAACTTCAAATGAACCGATAGTTACGTCCTTTAAAACTCAAGTCTTTTCTTGTGTTCGAATCTCTATGTCATTGTCGCATCGTGAGTGCGATTACAATCCGGTCCGCTTTTTATCCATTATTTGAGTCTATTGCATGATCAGATATCTTACGGCCTTCCCGTTGCACCATTCGGTTGCCCGAAACTTCAAATGTACCGATAGTTACGTTCTTTAAAACTTGACTCTTTTCTCTTGTACGAATCTCTATGTCATTGTCGCATCGTGAGTCCGATTACCATCCGGTCTGCTTCTTATCCTTTATTTGAGTCTGTTGCATTATCGGATATCTTACGGCCTTCCCGTTGCACCATTCGGTTGCCCGAAACTTCAAATGTACCGATAGTTACGTCCTTTAAAACTAGAGTCTTTTCTTGTGTACGAATCTCTATGTCATTGTCGCATCGTGAGTTCGATTACCATCCGGTCCGATTCTTATCCTTCATTAGAGTCTATTGGATGATCAGATATCTTACGGCCTTCCCGTTACTCTATTCGGGTGCCCAAAACTACAAATGTACCGATAGTTACGTCCTTCAAAACTTGAGTCTTCTCTTCTGTACGAATCTCTATGTCAATGTCACATCGTGAGTCCGATTACCATCCGGTTCGCTTCTTATCCTTTATTTGAGTCTATTGCATGATCAGATATCTTACGGCCTTCCCGTTGCACCATTCGGTTGCCCGAAACTTCAAATGTACCGATAGTTACGTTCTTTAAAACTTGACTCTTTTCTCTTGTACGAATCTCTATTTCATTGTCACATCGTGAATCCGATTACCATCTGGTCCGCTTCTTATCCTTTATTTGAGTCTATCGCATGATCAGATATCTTACGGCCTTCCCGTTGCACCATTCGGTTGCCCGAAACTTCAAATGTACCGATAGTTGCGTCCATTAAAACTCGAGTCTTTTCTTGTGTACGAATCTCCATGTCATTGTCGCATCGTGAGTTCGATTAACACCCGGTCTGCCTCTTATCCTTTATTTGAGGTATTGCATGATCATATATCTTACGGCCTTCCCGTTCTTCTATTCGGGTACCCGAAATATCAAATGTACCGATAGTTACGTCCTTTAAAACTCGAGTCTTTTCTTGTGTACGAATCTCTATGTCATTGTCGCATCATGAGTCCGATTACCATCCGGTCCGCATCGTATCCTTTATTTGAGTCTCTTGGATGATCATATATCATACGGCCTTCCCGTTCCTCCATTCAAGTGCCCGAAACTTCAAATGTACCGATAGTTACGTCCTTTAAAACTCAAGTCTTTTCTTGTGTACGAATCTCTATGTCATTGTCGCATCATGAGTCCGATTACCATCCAGTCCGCCTCGTATCTTTTATTTGAGTCTGTTGCATGATCATATATCATACGGCCTTCCCGTTCCTCCATTCAAGTGCCCAAAACTTCAAATGTACCGATAGTTACGTCCTGTAAAACTCGAGTCTTTTCTTGTGTACGAATCTCTATATCATTGTCGCATCATGAGTCCGATTACCATCCGGTCCGCTTCCAATCCTTCATTTGAGTCTATTGCATGATCATATATCTTATGGCCGTCCCGTTCTTCCATTCGGGTACCCGAAACTTCAAATGTACCGATAGTTACGACCTTAAAAACTCGAGTCTTTTCTTGTGCACGAATCTCTATGTCAATGCCACATTGTGAGTCCGATTTGCATGCGGTCCGCCTCTTATCCTTTATTTGAGTCTGTTGCATGATCAGATATCTTATGGCCTTTCCGTTGCACCATTCAGTTGCCCGAAACTTCAAATGTACCGATAGTTACGTCCTTTAAAACTCGAGTCTTTTCTTGTGTTCGAATCTCTATGTCATTTTCGCATCGTGAGTTCGATTACCATCCGGTCCGCTTCTTATCCTTTATTTGAGTCTATTGCGTGATCAGATATCTTACAGCCTTCTCGTTCTTCCATTCGGGTGCCCGAAACTTCAAATGTACCGATAGTTACGACCTTAAAAACTCAAGTCTTTTCTTGTGCACGAATCTCTATGTCATTGCCGCATTGTGAGTCCGATTATCATGCGGTCCGTCTCTTATCCTTTATTTGAGTCTATTGTATAATCAGATATCTTACGGCCATCCCGTTGCACCGTTCGGTTGCCCGAAACTTCAAATGTACGGATAGTTACGTTTTTTAAAACTCGAGTCTTATCTTGTGTTCGAATCTCTATGTCATTGTCGCATCGTGAGTTCGATTACCATCCGGTCCACTTCTTATCCTTTATTTGAGTCTATTGCATGATCAGATATCTTACGGCCTTCTCGTTCTTCCATTCAGGTGCCCGAAACTTCAAATGTACCGATAGTTTTTTTTTGGAAAAAGGGGAAAACCCCGGCAAACATTTATTGATTAAAAAAAGGTACAAGACAAAGACTAATCAAGACCCGGCACATAGACCCAAGGTCTTAAGTTAGCCCAAAAAGAAACAAACAAAAATAAAAATAAAACAAAATAAACGGGCCACTCTAAACAAATAAACCTAAGCCCAACTAAAATATTAAAAGCCCAACAAAGGCCAACAACATAAATCATAAAAAGACAGACATCAACCGCAGCCCAGATGCCTTCCCACAATTTCCATCCCAGCAAGTCCGTATACACTTCTTGATCCATCTTCAGCCCAATTTCTGATCGCCGGACCTCCAGCAAAACATCCAAAGACCCACAACCCATAACTTTCCTTAACAGCTTCCAACAGTTAACCATCAAGCCCAATAGTTTACCATCCCTGATTCGCATAAACAGCCCAGCTATGCAGATCCAAATCTCATCAACCAACCCCTTTTTACTAACCCAGCCCATCTCAATACATACTTTTAAACCATAATCCCTATACTTCATAAGCCCAAACCTCCATTTACAAACATACCCCATTAGCAGCCTATTCCATATATTATAAACAATCCAAACCATAAACCACCATCTCTTTTGCATACTAACATTCCAAACCCATACTTCACAACCCATCTTCAATATAATATACCAACCCAATACAAAACATATTATGGCCATAGTAACCCCACAACCTGTAACCCCCATCCTGCACCTATTTTCACACCAACTTAAGAGCCCAAACCAGCAAGCGACTAAAACCCAATGCATAATCCAGCATCCCCTACAGCCCATAATTCTAACCTGATTCCCAATCCTTTCCATGGCATTCCCCCTGTCACTACCATCTTTAGATAAATCATCCAGCCAATTCCATGTCCAATATCCAACACAAATATTCCCATTAGCATCCCACTTATTATATAAACACTGAAGTTTACCACCAACCCATTGACCCATTCTGCATATTCCCCTTCCACTTAATTTCACAATACTAGGTATAGAGAGCAAGTACAGTATGCCAAAGACATAGACTGCAGCAGTATGGACCCAGTTATGCCTGCAACCTTTATAAACCTCCACTAGAATAGTGGCATTACTAGACATACCAAACCTATTAACTTCCAATCCCATTTTAAAAACAGTAATGTTCATCAAGGCAAACACATACCCAATCAGCAGGTGCAAACAGGGATCCATCACTCTATTCAACCACCCTGAATCAGCATAGTCAAAAGCTTGACTCACTAATATTACAATACCCTTATCCCATCTTTCCCACTGCAACAACTTGAACCTTTGCAATTTCCTGAAAATAATGACTAAACTACCCCTGCTCAGGTTCCTGGTCTTGCTTCCCCACAGATATATCCAGCAACTTTTAACCCTTGAGAATTTGCCATATCTAATAAATTCTATAGCCTCAACCACCCTCCTTCCTTTATCTTCAACCCAACCCAAGATGACCCAACCCAGACTAGTCCCATTTGGGACTGACTCAACAGACTCAAAGATTAGAAAACAAAAAACAAGGCTAACAAATAATACCAAAAGAAATCTGAGGGTTCCCATGCTGTTGGAAAGAGCTAAGAATAAAAAATACACAGAGAATAATGTCCTATTGCCAACAGCACAGTCCAGCCTTATATCTCCCTTGTTTATGCTCCCCTTGAGCCTCATTAATCCTAACCACCAATCACATAACGCAGACTTGCAACAGGGTATCAATGATGGACCAAAATCCCTGTGCAAGGACTCAACCCATAATTGTTTAGACAACCCATCCCATAATCCCAGGATAAAGAACAGAAAAAATAAAACAAAAGAAAGAAGAGATAGAGCAGGACAAGAATGAACAAAGATATCTACCCAACGTGTTATAAGTCTCCATATGCCACAAGTACCCAAAATTATCCCCCTACCCCTGAGCAAGTACTCAGAAAACACACACAGGCTAACACCAAAACACACACCCTTAATATAAAGGTTTTTGTTCCTCTGCCAGGATCTAGAAAACAATAAAAATAAAATAAATAACAAAGAAAAGAAGGGGAAAAATGGCCTAAAAACAGAGGAACAATGCTTCCTTATCTCTCCAAGGTTAGTGCAAACCTCCTGCACACAAATACCTAAAACCCCAAAGGCCACAGTGAAAACATTCATACTGGTTAAAGAAGAACCATTATGCATGCAAAATCCTAGTTTCCCAAGTTTGGCACACACAAAAAACAACACAGGTGTATGAAAGACACACCAATCATAGAAAGAAAGGTTGGAACTAGGTTCTATGGTGACTACCCAAAGGCTTTTAATCCTCCTTGTAACACCTTGTTTCCCAATATATCCCTCCCCCCATATCCAAAAGGATAAAACAGACTCAAGACACAAAAACAAGAAAAGGCTAAAAAAGAAACTCAAAAAAGGGATTTCAAGCCCATACCAGGATCTAAAAAAGCAATAAGAGACCAGAATCAAAAGAGTCCTAATGGTATAGACTTGATCCAACCTTATAACTCACAGTTGTTGACTTATCCCAAGTCTGCCAAAACCTATCCTCCATATCATATGCATAGCTTTTTTATCAAGATAAGAATTAGACCAGGGTATCAACAGGAACAAGATGTTCCCAGAATATAGACAATATGGGTCAATAACCCAGCCACACCAACAATCACAGAAAACAGACCCAAGGGACCATACAAACCAGTACCAAGAAATGGAAGGCCATAAAGGCCAGAAGTCTACCCAGAAGTTTAAAAACACCATATAACTCCAACTGGACCAGAATACCCCCCACCCCATAATCTGAAATTTGCAGAATTCCTTACTTCCCTGAGTAACAGCATGCCATAACAACAAACACACCACCTTATCCTGTCCTTTAAACCATAATTTCCAAAACCATCCTTTGTAACTAATCCAGAAATCAACAAGTTGAGATCTAGACACTCTACACCACAGTTCAAAACCAAAATATTTACAAAACCTGGTGACAAGAGGATTACAAAATCTAAAAACCAACCATATTATCAATAAAAAATTCCTTGAAAATGATAAAATACCCTATCCCCCCTCCCTGTTAACCCTTATTAACAAAATTAACAAAACCAAACCACACCACCCATTCTTAACCAATAAATCACACCTGCTAACAGGCCCAAACCAACAACCCACCCTAAGCAGACCCAATAGCAAGAATAAGAGAATGTACCTCATTTGTTAACCTTTTTAGCTGGAGCTTTCCATTCCACCTTAAAGCCCCATAACTTACTCAACTTAATACTGCTTGGAGTGGCAATTATCTTCAAACCCAAAAGCCTCATTCTAACTAAATCTTGAATAATCCTACAAAGCACATCAGCATCTCTAGACTTCTTTTGAAATATCCTCAAATTTCTTTCCTGCCAAATGAAGTAGACCATAGCAGCTAGCATGAGTCTCTGAATTATGCTCTTAACAGATTTCCTCATTGGAGCTTGAACTAAAGCAGTAACACACTCCATTATATTGTCAGAAAACTGTTCTAAACCAGCAATAACCTTCAACTTATTCCACACATTATTAGGGTAAGGGCATTGAAAAAACAAATGCTGATGACTATCTCTGACCTCCCCACAAAATGGACAAAACATATCCCTTTGAAGATCCCAATTCAACAGTCTATCTTGAGTCATAAGTCTCTGCTGAACTGCAAGCCAAAAAGTAAAAGCATGCCTAGGAACAGATTGACTAAACCAAACAATCCTTGCCCAAGAAACTTCATCCTTCACAGGACACAAATCCTTGAAAACTGTACTGGTAGAAAAAGATTCATAGGTTTCAGCCTTAGTTTTCCAAAAAGTAATATCCTTTTTCCAAAAAGTAATATCCTTTTTACCTTCAATAAGGAAACTTTCTCCTCCATTCCTCTGGCCACATCCAATAACCATTGTTTATCACCTTTGAAACAGTAGTATTCAGAGAAAAACCTCCCCCATGTATCTCTCTAGGAGATATGAACAACGAAAGTGGGCTCAGTGGGCACCAATTGTCATACCAAACAGATGTAGATTTCCCATCACCTATACACTGCAGACAACGAGACCACAAGACATCCCTATTATCCAGCAAGCTTTTCCAACTCCAACTGGCACCCTGCTTTTTCCTAAAGCCCCAGAAACTAATCCCCTTCAGCCCCAGAAACTAATCCCCTTCAGCCTATGAATCCTAATCCATTTTGTCCAAATTGTCTCCTTTCCAGAGATAAGATTCCACACATGCCTAGCAAGAAGAGCTTTATTTTTAATCCTTAGAGACTTGATTCCCAACCCACCCATAGATTTAGGATAGCAAACATTATCCCATGAAACCCGAACTTTACCCTTAGCAGAATCAGTATTACTCCACAGAAACCTATTCATCAGTCTTTCAACATCCTCTATTATACTAATAGGAAGCAGAAAAACAGAAGCCCAATACACTTGAAGGGAAGCAATAACAGACTTAATTAACTGCAATCTGCCAGCAAATGATAAAGACTTATTTTTCCAGTCATCAATCTTTTTTCTGACTTTCTCCACCAAAACTAAACAGTCCTTGGTGTACAACTTTTTAGATAATAAAGGCACACCAAGGTATCTAACAGGTAATACACCAATTTTAAAAGGCAACAGGTTCACAATCCTATTTTTGATAGTATTAGTAACATTACTTAAATACATAGTACTCTTACTAAGATTAGGAATAAGACATGAGACCCCACTGAACTCTTCCAAAGCTTCCTTAACAACCTTGACAGACTCAACATCAGCATGTGCAAAAACCAATAAATCATCAGCAAAACAGACATGCGTCAGATTAAGTTTCTCACAGCACCAGTGAAACTTAAATTGTCCACTTTCCCTGATTCTTCTATCAAAAATTAGCTTCAGGACTTGCATAACAATAGTAAACAAGTAAGGAGACATAGGATCACCTTGCCTTAACCCTCTCAAGCCTTTGAAATAACCAAAAGACTCCCCATTAACATTAACTGAGTAAGCAGCTGACTTAATACAAGTCATGATTCAGGCAACCATGCACGGATGAAAGCCAAAATTAACTAAACATCCTTCAAGAAACTCATGATTAACAGTATCATAAGCTTTCTGAAGGTCAATTTTCAAAGCAATTCTGGGCTCAACAATCTTTGTGTGATAATTCCTCAACAACTCTTGAGATAAGAGAATGTTATCACTGATTTGCCTTCCAGGGATGAAAGCACTTTGACATTCATCAACAATCCCATCCAAAGATCCCTTAATTCTTTCACAAATTATCTTAGAAATGCACTTATATAGGACATTGCAACAAGCTATAGGCCTATATTCAGACACATTTCTAGGGTTGCTACACTTAGGCACAAGAGATAAAACTGTAGCATTTACCTCATTTAAAAGCTTCCCATTATGAAAGAATTCCTTCACTGCAGCACATACCCCAGAACCAATAATAGACCAGGAGGATTTAAAAAATTTAGAAGAATACCCATCAGGACCAGGGGCTTTGTCTATATCTATATCAAAAATAGCCTTCTTGACTTCCTCATCTGTCACCTCTCTAACCATAAAGTCAGCCTTATCAGGAGGGATTTTATTCACAAATAAGGACTCAACATCCCTAATAGCATCCACATCTACCCTTCTACCCATAAAGCTTTCAAAGTGCTTAACAAACACCTCCCCAACCAGATTTCCCTCAAAGTAATCACCATTACTATCAGTAACAACATTAATTCTGGCCTTACTTTGCCTCCCCTTAACTGCCTTGTGGAAATAAGCAGTATTCTGGTCACCAGCTTTCAGCCATTCTACTTTGGCTCTCTGTTTTAAAAATACTTCCTCATCAATGGTAGCCTGCTTCAACCCCTTAATGGCAGCACTTTCAGCATCTCTCAACACCTTGCTGTGAGGATCCCCCATCATGGCCTCCTGAACAGATCCCAACATCTTAGTATACTCCTTAACTTTTTCACTCAAGTCACCCATTTCCCTTCCAAGCTTTCTCAGAGGTTTCTTAAGGCTTTTAAGTTTAGAAACCACTGAAAACATATGACAACCCTTAACATTCAATTTCCAACCAGCTTCAACAATGGGCAAAAACCTTTCATTGCTGGTAAGATGGTTCATAAACTTAAAGGCTCTGGGCTTCCAAACAGCCTTTCCTTTGAAGGAAACCAAAGCAGGAGAGTGATCAGAATCTAAAAAAGGTAAAAAAAATTAACCATAACCCCAGGGAAGGAGGACATAAACTCAGCATTACCCATAACTCTGTCCAGTTTCTTAAGGAGACCATCAGTCTTTCCTGGAGATTTGTTCCAGGTATACTTAAAACCAGAGGAAGGGATATCTTCAATACCAGCATTAGCACAACACTCCCTTAAGTCAAGCATGGACGTAGTAACTTTAGAAGGACCCATAGATCTTTCACTAGGGTCCAAAATAGTATTAAAGTCACCTAATACAAGCCAAGGCTCTTGCATGATGGTACTGCCAAAAGCTTGTAGATCATGCCATAAAGATCTCCTTAAAGGGTATTTGACAAACCCATATACAAAGGAGCAGAAAAATCTAGGTCGATCATCCAAAGGTTTAATGAGACAATGAATAACTTGAGCATTCATACAAACAACCATAACATCAACAAGATTGGGTCTCCAACCTATGACTATTCTGACCCCACCAGAACAATAAGGTCTATTAGACTCCCATTCCCATTCCTTCAGAACCCTCCCAAAAACCTTGCTAATATTATTACCTTTAACATGAGATACCAGAATACCACAAACCCCAATGTTCCTGTCATGAAGAACATTCATAATTTCATTTTGCATGGTAATGTTAGACAAGCCTCTAACATTCCAGGCTAACAAGTTCAGGTTGTTGTAATTCATGAGGACATGTTTCTTTCCACAGAAGTGTGCACTTCCTGCACCACTCCAGTATCACCACTATTATCTAACTTCATGAACTTAGCTGTTTCATCTTCCTCAGACAAAACATCCTCATTATCAGATTCTAAAATAATATCTTCCACTTCAACATAATCCATACCCTCAGGAAAGTCAAACTTCTGACACATCAGGAAGAAATACTTAGTTTGGACCACATCCCATTCTAAAACTTGCTCCCTAGAAGGGATAATTCTGCATTTAATATAAAACATAACATCCTCAATCTGCTGTGGAGTTAAGTCAAAAGAATAGTCCTCAATAACAGCATCTCTAACCAGACTAGAGCCAGGGGTATAGGGCTTAGCAGGGACACCATTGTGAGGAGGACAATCATTAGATTGAGCAAGAGGGGCATTAAAAGGATTAGGGGGAGGATTATCAGAGGTAGAAATAGACACAGGTTTAGTTTCAGGTTTTTTTAACAGGAATAGGTTTAGAAGGTTTAGAGGTTTTAGGGGAGGGGGTTTGGGAGGCTTAACAGGAATAGGTTTAGAAGAATTAGAAGTGGAACCAGAAGCAACACTACCAGCTTCAAGAACAGTGCCTTCATCAACCATATTCTCATCATCCAAAATACTAAAACTATTCTTGACCTCAATACGTTTAGCCACAAGATTAGTTTTCTTCCCTTTAATACCATCAGTCTTAATCTGAAAAACTTGCTTCCCCTTCCTAATTTCATTACCATTACCCTCCTTCCCATCCTTTTTAACCCCAGAAGATGATGCACCATTAGAATCCTTCCTGACTTGATCCTTCTGAAGATCATACTCCAAAGCAGTTTGATTCATTTTAAAGCTCTTAATCCTATCCTGAAGTTTAGCTTCCTTTTCCTCCTTTATTACCTTTAAACATATTTCTTTGCCTCAAATTACCTCCCCCATAAGCCCCATTACCATTCCTTCCAATATTTAAACCCTTATTGGGATTCTTGGCAGCCATACTACGCTTCCACACCAACTGATACCCTTCCTCATCAACAGTTCCATCTTTAGCAGCCCCCTTCTTATCTTCATTCACCTTTTCAGCTTCCCTGTCCCTAGCTTCTTTCTCTTCAGCAGTTAACTCTCTAGCAGTACACTTCTCAAAAGAATGCCCAAACACTTTGCAGAAAGAACATAGCTTAGGCATCTTTTGATACTCAATCATCACCTCAGTAAGCTTAGGCTCAGCACCCTCCTCTCTAGGATAGAAAGCTCTAATAAAAGTAGGTTGAGAATCAGCAGCAGCAATTTCCACCAAGATTCTAGCAAACCCAACCTGCACATTAGTATTCAGACATTTGTCCACAATAATTTTATCAAACAATAATGGTTTACCAATACAACTAGCCAGCTCACATAACCCCTGCACATTCCATAACTCCAATGGCACCTCCTTAAATAAAACCCACACAGGCACCCTTTCTGGTTCTGATTTCACAATCGCAGTCCCAACTTCCCATTGGTTAAGCACCAAAGGGATGCCATTAACAACCCATGGTCCAGCTTTCAAGGCTTCCAACATTCCCTCCTTTTTATCAAATTTAAAATAGAACAACCCTTTACCATTAGTAGAAATGTCCTCAATCCCATATCTCTTCCACATCCTAAATAAATTGAATCTAACCCATGCTATAGAGCAAAAGGAACCCACAAAATACCCATACAAATGTTTAGAATAAATCTGCTTAACCTTCTCAACATAATCTTGTTTAATCAAAACCACCTTTTCACCATTTTCAAGAGTGGTAGGTGGGCAATACATAATCTGTTTGCTAAATTCAGCAACCTTCTCACCCTTTACAGCATTAGCATATGAAGCCCTTTCCTTCTTATCATCAGATTCAGAATCCATAGATGGCTCAGGAGCATTATCAACTGATTTATTATTAGATGAAATAGCCTTAAACACATAGTTGTTATCAGCAGTTGCCCCTAGAACTGGTGACTTCTTAATAACATTACAAGCTTTGTCAACAGGCTCCTTTTGCTTTTGCTTCTCAGCCAACAATTCCCTAGCCTTCCCCAAACCAAAAATTAACTCCCTCAACCTCAACTTTTTCCTCTGAATGTTGTCCCTAATCTCCTTAATAGAATACTTCATATCATTAAACTCAACTGCTTTATCAGCACATCCATCCTCCTCAAAAGGGTCAAAAATTAATCCATTTGCAGTTTTATAACCCAACAGTTTAGATTTAACACTACCAACCTTTTTTATATTAGAAATCTCCTTCTCCATCTGCTCAATAGTCATATTAGCTACAGGAGTAGAACCTATAGCATCAGACATCTCCCCAAGTCTGAAAATAGGGAGCACTGGCACAGCAGCAATCCTTGTTAAACTCAAACACCTGCTTCACCTTCTTATTTTTAGATGACAGAATCTTCATAATCTTCCTACCCTCTTGTGTTAAAATGAGTTGTTTCTTGGTAACAGTCTTAGGAGTATCAATATTTTCCACACCTCCTCTTAGCTTCTTACCACACTGCTCTTCACTTTGAATAATACCATCCCCAGCAAACTCCCTCTTACACACAGAGCCCCTAGAAGTATTAATATCCTGCACCCCAATTCTGCAGTAAAACCATCTAGCTAAAGCCTTGACAATACTCATATCAAATTCAAACAGGTCTTCCACCTCATCATCCTTCATTTTGCAAAAAAGCTTCTGATAATGCTGGTGGAAAGCCACAATTCTACTCTCAACAAAGTGATCTTCTAAGAGTTTCAGCTTACCCTGCAAACCATTAGACTCCATGTGCCCCTGACCCACTCTTATACTATCAACTCTATTAACCAAGTTCACCCTAGACCCAACTTTCCCCAACACATTACCCTTACCCTCATCATCAAAAGAATTATAGTCACAAACCAGCCTAAGACTCATAACATCAGATTTCTCATAACAAGCAATAACAAATTGCATAAAGTCATCAAAAATTTCATTAGAAACATACTCAACCTTCATCTCATTCTCAGCAACATTAGACAGATACCTACCAAAACATTCCCCAAAAGAAGGATTCAACAGGTTTAAAGAGAAACACTGTTTCATAGCAGGCTCATACACAGGGTTTTGATAAGTCTTCTGAGCTAACATTTCTATAGCTTTCAGAATAATATCTGAGGAGAAACAACCCTGAGAGTGACCAGCAAACCTCCATTTAACATCAGTTCCATTCAACTTCTCAGTTAATTCCAGCCCAACTCTGCTACTATCCATATCCCTACAAGCAACTATCAGCATCCTATGTTCATTCTTATCACAGACATTCATTATAAAGTTCATGAACTCAACACATTTCTCACTAAATTGCACATTAACACCCTCTTCAGAGATAACCCTAGCATCAGCCTCAATAACCTTCAGTAGTAACTCCCCAAACCTCAGCATAAAACCCTCATTCTTATAATTCATGTTAATAAACCAATTCATGGCAGTCACAAACGAATTATCAGTATAGGTTTTATCAATCAATACCTGCAAGGCTTCCCCAATAGCCAGATCAGTAAACACCAACTGTTCAGGGCCAAAAAACTGCCAGTGAGTCACACAAGGAGTACTTTCTGACATTTGCTGATCCTGACCAACCACTTTTAACTCACTCTCCCTAGAGAGAAGCAAATGTTTGCGCCAATCAGCCAGATAAGGAGCAGAAGTAGCTTGAACATTCAATTCCAAAACACTTCCAAAAGGATTAGAGTTCAGAGGAGAATTAGAAGAATCACGAGACTCAGCAAAATCCTCAGGCACCGAAACAATCGGAGAAATACAAACACTCTCAGACATGTTCAGATCTAGCGGGATATCAGGAGGAACACCTCCTTTAGGATCAGTAAGAGACTGATCCATAGTGAACAGACACGAAGAATGAAGAAATCCAACCAAAAAAGAATGGAACAGTACCACAATCAAAGAAGGAAAAAAAGCGGGAAAAGAAGAACAAACCCTAGAACCAGAAATAACCTGATCGCCCAGAGAAAAAGTCAAACGGTCAAAGCCTACGTACCGATAATAAATGTACCGATAGTTACGACCTTAAAAACTCGAGTATTTTCTTGTGCACGTATCTCTATGTCATTGTCGCATTGTGAGTTCGATTACCATCCGGTCAGCTTCTTATCCTTTATTTAAGTCTATTGCATGATCAGATATCTTACGGCCTTCCCGTTTCTCCATTTAAGTGCCCGTAACTTCAAGTGTACCAATAGTTACGTCCTTTAAAACTCGAGTCTTTTCTTGTGTATGAATCTCTATGTCATTTTTGCATCATGAGTCCGATTACCATCCGGTCCACTTCCTATCCTTCATTTGAGACTATTGCACGATCAGATATCTTACGGCCTTCCCGTTCCTCCATTCGGGTACCCGAAACTTCAAATGTACCGATAGTTACGTCCTTAAAAACTCGAGTCTTTTCATGTGTACGTATCTCTATGTCATTGTCGCATCATGAGTTTGATTACCATCCGGTCCGCTTCTTATCCTTTATTTGAGTCTATTGCATTATCAGATATCTTACGGCCTTCCCGTTCTTCCATTCGGGTGCCCGAAACTTCAAATGTACCGATAGTTACGTCCTTTAAAACTCGAGTCTTTTCTTGTGTATGAATCTCTATGTCATTGTCGCATCGTGAGTTCGGTTAACATCCGGTCTGTTTCTTATCCTTTATTTGAGTCTATTGCATGATCAGATATGTTACGGCCTTCCTGTTCCTCCATTCGGGTTCCCAAAACTTCAAATGTACCGATAGTTACGTCCTTTAAAACTTGAGTCTTTTCTTGTGTACGAATCTCTATGTCATTATCGCATCGTGCGCCCGATTACCATCCGGTCGACTTTTTATCCTTTATTTGAGTCTATTGCATGATCAGATATCTTACGGCCTTCCCGTTTCTCCATTCGGGTGCCCGAAACTTCAAATGTACCCATAGTTACGTCCTTTAAAACTCGAGTCTTTTCTTGTGTACGAATCTCTATGTCATTGTCACATCGTGAGTTCGATTACCACCCGTTCCGCCTCTTATCCTTTATTTGAGTCTATTGCATGATCACATATCTTACGGCCTACCCGTTCTTCCATTCGGGTACCCGAAACTTCAAATGTACCGATAGTTACGTCCTTTAAAACTCGAGTCTTTTCATGTGTACGAATGTCTATGACATTGTCGCATCGGGAGTTCGATTACCATCCGGTCCGATTCTTATCCTTCATTTGAGTCTATTGAATGATCAGATATCTTATGGCCTTCCCGTTCCTCCATTCGGGTGCCTGAAACTACAAATGTACCTATAGTTACGTCCTTCAAAACTTGAATCTTTTCTTGTGTACGAATCTCTATGTCAATGTCACATCGTGAGTTCGATTACCATCCGGTCCGCTTCTTATCCTTTATTTGAGTCTATTGCATGATCAGATATCTTACGGCCTTCCCGTTGCACCATTCGGTTGCCCGAAACTTCAAATGTACCGATAGTTACGTCCTTTAAAACTTGACTCTTTTCTCTTGTACGAATCTCTATGTCATTGTCGCATCGTGAGTCCGATTACCATCCGGTCCGCTTCTTATCCTTTATTTGAGTCTATTGCATTTTCAGATATCTTACGGCCTTCCCGTTGCACCATTCGGTTGCCCGAAACTTCAAATGAACCGATAGTTACGTCCTTTAAAACTCGAGTCTTTTCTTGTGTACGAATCTCTATGTCATTGTCACATCGTGAGTCCGATTACCACCTGTTCCGCCTCTTATCCTTTATTTAAGTCTATTGCATGATCACATATCTTACGGCCTTCCCGTTCTTCCATTCGGGTACCCGAAACTTCAAATGTACCGATAGTTACGTCCTTTAACACTCGAGTCTTTTCTTGTGTACGAATCTCTATGTCATTGTCGCATCGTAAGTTCGATTACCACCCGTTCCGCCTCTTATCCTTTATTTGAGTCTATTGCATGATCACATATCTTACGGCCTTCCCGTTCTTCCATTCGGGTACCCGAAACTTCAAATGTACCGATAGTTACGTCCTTTAAAACTCGAGTCTTTTCTTGTGTACGAATCTCTATGTCATTGTCGCATCGTGAGTTCGATTACCATCCGGTCCGATTCTTTTCCTTAATTTGAGTCTATTGAATGATCAGATATCATATGGCCTTCCCGTTCCTCCATTCAGGTGCCCGAAACTACAAATGTACCATCCGGTCCGCTTTTTATCCTTTATTTGAGTCTATTGCATGATCAGATATCTTACGGCCATTCTCGTTGCACCATTCGGTTGCCCGAAACTTCAAATGTACCGAGAGTTACGTCTTTAATACTTGACTTTTTTCTCTTGTACGAATCTCTATGTCATTGTCGCATTGTGAGTCCGATTACCATCCGGTCCGCTTCTTATCCTTTATTTGAGTCTATTGCATTATCACATATCTTACTGCCTTCCCGTTGCACCATTCGGTTGCCCGAAACTTCAAATGTACCGATAGTTACATCCTTTAAAACTCGAGTCTTTTCTTGTGTACGAATCTCTATGTCATTGTCGCATCGTGAGTTCGATTACCACCCGTTCCGCCTCTTGTACTTTATTTGAGTCTATTGCATAATCACATATCTTACGGCCTTCCCGTTCTTCCATTCGGGTACCCGAAACTTCAAATGTACCGATAGTTACGTCCTTTAAAACTCGAGTCTTTTCTTGTGTACGAATCTCTATGTCATTGTCGCATCATGAGCTCGATTACCATCCGGTCCGATTCTTATCCTTCATTTGAGTCTATTGAATGGTCAGATATCTTATGGCCTTCCCGTTCCTCCATTCAGGTTCCCGAAACTTCAAATGTACCGATAGTTACGTCCTTTAAAACTCGAGTCTTTTCTTGTGTACGAATCTCTATGTCATTGTCGCATCGTAAGTCCGATTACCACCCGTTCCGCCTCTTATCCTTTATTTGAGTCTATTGCATGATCACATATCTTACGGCCTTCCCGTTCTTCCATTCGGGTACCCGAAACTTCAAATGTACCGATAGTTACGTCCTTTAAAACTCGAGTCTTTTCTTGTGTACGAATCTCTATGTCATTGTTGCATCGTGAGTCCGATTTACATCCGGTCAGCTTCTTATCCTTTTTTTGAGTCTATTGCATTATCAGATATTTTACGGCCTTCCCGTTGCACCATTCGGTTGCCCAATGTACCGATAGTTACGTCCTTTAAAGCTCGAGTCTTTTCTTGTGTACGAATCTCTATGTCATTGTCGCATCGTGAGTTCGATTACCATCCGGTCCGATTCTTATCCTTGATTTGAGTCTATTGAATGATCAGATATCTTACGTCCTTCCCGTTCCTCCATTCGTGTGCCCGAAACTTCAAATGTACCGATAGTTACGTCATTTAAAATTTGAGTCTTTTCTTGGGTACAAATCTCTATTTCATTGTCACATCGTGAATCCGATTACCATCCGGTCCGCTTCTTATCCTTTATTTGAGTCTATTTCATGATCAGATATCTTACGGCCTTCCCGTTGCACCATTCGGTTGCCCGAAACGTCAAATGTACCGATAGTTGCGTCCATTAAAACTCGAGTCTTTTCTTGTGTACGAATCTCCATGTCATTGTCGCATCGTGAGTTCGATTACCACCCGTTCCGCCTCTTATCCTTTATTTGAGTCTATTGCATGATCACATATCTTACGGCCTACCCGTTCTTCTATTCGGGTACCCGAAACTTCAAATGTACCGATAGTTACGTCCTTTAAAACTCGAGTCTTTTCATGTGTACGAATCTCTATGACATTGTCGCATCGGGAATTCGATTACCATCCGGTCCGATTCTTATCCTTCATTTGAGTCTATTGAATGATCAGATATCTTATGGCCTTCCCGTTCCTCCATTCGGGTGCCCGAAACTACAAATGTACCGATAGTTACGTCCTTCAAAACTTGAATCTTTTCTTGTGTACGAATCTCTATGTCAATGTCACATCGTGAGTTCGATTACCATCCGGTCCGCTTCATATCCTTTATTAGAGTCTATTGCATGATCAGATATCTTACGGCCTTCCCGTTGCACCATTCGGTTGCCCGAAACTTCAAATGTACCGATAGTTACGTCCTTTAAAACTTGACACTTTTCTCTTGTACGAATCTCTATGTCATTGTCGCATCGTGAGTCCGATTACCATGCGGTCCGCTTCTTATCCTTTATTTGAGTCTATTGCATTATCAGATATCTTACGGCCTTCCCGTTGCACCATTCCATTGCCCGAAACTTCAAATGTACCGATAGTTATGTCCTTTAAAACTCGAGTCTTTTCTTGTGTACGAATCTCTATGTCATTGTCACATCGTGAGTCCGATTACCACTCGTTCCGCCTCTTATCCTTTATTTGAGTCTATTGCATGATCACATATCTTACGACCTTCCCGTTCTTCCATTCGGGTACCCGAAACTTCAAATGTACCGATAGTTACGTCCTTTAAAACTCGAGTCTTTTCTTGTGTACGAATCTCTATGTCATTGTCGCATCGTAAGTTCGATTACCACCCGTTCCGCCTCTTATCCTTTATTTGAGTCTATTGCATGATCACATATCTTACGGCCTTCCTGTTCTTCCATTCGGGTACCCGAAACTTCAAATGTACCGATAGTTACGTCCTTTAAAATTCGAGTCTTTTCTTGTGTACGAATCTCTATGTCATTGTCGCATCGTGAGTTCGATTACCATCCGGTCCGATTCTTTTCCTTGATTTGAGTCTATTGAATGATCAGATATCATATGGCCTTCCCGTTCCTCCATTCGGGTGCCCGAAACTACAAATGTACCGATAGTTACGTCCTTCAAAACTTGAATCTTTTCTTGTGTACGAATCTCTATGTCAATGTCACATCGTGAGTCCGATTACCATCCGGTCCGCTTCTTATCCTTTATTTGAGTCTATTGCATGATCAGATATCTTACGGACTTCCCGTTGCACTATTCGGTTGCCCGAAACTTCAAATGTACCGATAGTTACGTCCTTTAATACTTGACTCTTTTCTCTTGTACGAATCTCTATGTCATTGTCGCATTGTGAGTCCGATTACCATCCGGTCCGCTTCTTATCCTTTATTTGAGTCTATTGCATTATCACATATCTCACGGCCTTCCCGTTGCACCATTCGGTTGCCCAAAACTTCAAATGTACCGATAGTTACATCCTTTAAAACTCGAGTCTTTTCTTGTGTACGAATCTCTATGTCATTGTCGCATCGTGAGTTCGATTACCATCCGGTCCGATTCTTATCCTTGATTTGAGTCTATTGAATGATAAGATATCTTACGTCCTTCCCGTTCCTCCATTCGTGTGCCCGAAACTTTAAATGTACCGATAGTTACGTCATTTAAAATTTGAGTCTTTTCTTGGGTACGAATCTCTATTTCATTGTCACATCGTGAATCCGATTACCATCCGGTCCGCTTCTTATCCTTTATTTGAGTCTATTTCATGATCAGATATCTTACGGCCTTCCCGTTGCACCATTCGGTTGCCCGAAACATCAAATGTACCGATAGTTGCGTCCATTAAAACTCGAGTCTTTTCTTGTGTACGAATCTCCATGTCATTGTCGCATCGTGAGTTCAATTACCACCCGGTCCGCCTCTTAACCTTTATTTGAGTCTATTGCATGATCATATATCTTACGGCCTTCCCGTTCTTCCATTCGGTTGCTCGAAACTTCAAATGTACCGATAGTTACGTCCTTAAAAACTCGAGTGTTTTCTTGTGTACGAATCTCTATGTCATTGTCAGATTGTGAGTTCGATTACCATCCGATCGGCTTCTTATCCTTTATTTAAGTCTATTGCATGATCAGATATCTTACGGCCTTCCCGTTTCTCCATTTAAGTGCCCGTAACTTCAAGTGTACCGATAGTTACGTCCTTTAAAACTCGAGTCTTTTCTTGTGTATGAATCTCTATGTCATTGTTGCATCATGAGTCCGATTACCATCCGGTCCGCTTCCTATCCTTCATTTGAGACTATTGCATGATCAGATATCTTACGGCCTTCCCGTTCCTCCATTCGGGTACCTGAAACTTCAAATGTACCGATAGTTAGGTCCTTAAAAACTCGAGTCTTTTCATGTGTACGAATCTCTATGTCATTGTCGCATCATGAGTTCGATTACCATCCGGTCCGCTTCTTATCCTTTATTTGAGTCTATTGCATTATCAGATGTCTTACGACCTTCCCGTTCTTCCATTCGGGTGCCCGAAACTTCAAATTACCGATAGTTACGTCCTTTAAAACTCGAGTCTTTTCTTGTGTATGAATCTCTATGTCATTGTCGCATCGTGAGTTCGGTTAACATCCGGTCTGTTTCTTATCCTTTAGTTGAGTCTATTGCATGATCAGATATGTTACGGCCTTCCTGTTCCTCCATTCGGGTGCCCGAAACTTCAAATGTACCGATAGTTACGTCCTTTAAAACTTGAGTCTTATCTTGTGTACGAATCTCTATGTCATTATCGCATCGTGATTCCGATTACCATCCGGTCGACTTTTTATCCTTTATTTGAGTCTATTGCATGATCAGATTTCTTACGGCCTTCCCGTTTCTCCATTCGGGTGCCCGAAACTTCAATTGTACCGATAGTTACGTCCTTTAAAACTCGAGACTTTTCTTGTGTACGAATCTCTATGTCATTGTCACATCGTGAGTTCGATTACCACCCGTTCCGCCTCTTATCCTTTATTTGAGTCTATTGCATGATCACATATCTTACGGCCTACCCGTTCTTCTATTCGGGTACCCGAAACTTCAAATGTACCGATAGTTACGTCCTTTAAAACTCGAGTCTTTTCATGTGTACGAATCTCTATGACATTGTCGCATTGGGACTTCGATTACCATCCGGTCCGATTCTTATCCTTCATTTGAGTCTATTGAATGATCAGATATCTTATGGCCTTCCCGTTCCTCCATTCGGGTGCCCGAAACTACGAATGTACCGATAGTTACGTCCTTCAAAACTTGAATCTTTTCTTGTGTACGAATCTCTATGTCAATGTCACATCGTGAGTTCGATTACCATCCGGTCCACTTCTTATCCTTTATTTGAGTCTATTGCATGATCAGATATATTACGGCCTTCCCGTTGCACCATTCGGTTGCCCGAAACTTCAAATGTACCGATAGTTACGTCCTTTAAAACTTGACACTTTTCTCTTGTACGAATCTCTATGTCATTGTCGCATCGTGAGTCCGATTACCATGCGGTCCGCTTCTTATCCTTTATTTGAGTCTATTGCATTATCAGATATCTTACGGCCTTCCCGTTGCACCATTCGATTGCCCGAAACTTCAAATGTACCGATAGTTATGTCCTTTAAAACTCGAGTCTTTTCTTGTGTACGAATCTCTATGTCATTGTCACATCGTGAGTCCGATTACCACCCGTTCCGCCTCTTATCCTTTATTTGAGTCAATTGCATGATCACATATCTTACGGCCTTCCCGTTCTTCCATTCGGGTACCTGAAACTTCAAATGTACCGATAGTTACGTCCTTTAAAACTCGAGTCTTTTCTTGTGTACGAATCTCTATGTCATTGTCGCATCGTAAGTTCGATTACCACCCGTTCCGCCTCTTATCCTTTATTTGAGTCTATTGCATGATCACATATCTTACGGCCTTCCCGTTCTTCCTTTCGGGTACCCGAAACTTCAAATGTACCGATAGTTATGTCCTTTAAAACTCGAGTCTTTTCTTGTGTACGAATCTCTATGTCATTGTCACATCGTGAGTCCGATTACCACCCGTTCCGCCTCTTATCCTTTATTTGAGTCTATTGCATGATCACATATCTTACGGCCTTCCCGTTCTTCCATTCGGGTACCCGAGACTTCAAATGTACCGATAGTTACGTCCTTTAAAACTCGAGTCTTTTCTTGTGTACGAATCTCTATGTCATTGTCGCATCGTAAGTTCGATTACCACCCGTTCCGCCTCTTATCCTTTATTTGAGTCAATTGCATGATCACATATCTTACGGCCTTCCCGTTCTTCCATTCGGGTACCTGAAACTTCAAATGTACCGATAGTTACGTCCTTTAAAACTCGAGTCTTTTCTTGTGTACGAATCTCTATGTCATTGTCGCATCGTAAGTTCGATTACCACCCGTTCCGCCTCTTATCCTTTATTTGAGTCTATTGCATGATCACATATCTTACGGCCTTCCCGTTCTTCCATTCGGGTACCCGAAACTTCAAATGTACCGATAGTTACGTCCTTTAAAATTCGAGTCTTTTCTTGTGTACGAATCTCTATGTCATTGTTGCATCGTGAGTTCGATTACCATCCGGTCTGATTCTTTTCCTTGATTTGAGTCTATTGAATGATCAGATATCATATGGCCTTCCCGTTCCTCCATTCGGGTGCCCAAAACTACAAATGTACCGATAGTTACGTCCTTCAAAACTTGAATCTTTTCTTGTGTACGAATCTCTATGTCAATGTCACATCGTGAGTCCGATTACCATCCGGTCCGCTTCTTATCCTTTATTTGAGTCTATTGCATGATCAGATATCTTACGGACTTCCCGTTGTACAATTCGGTTGCCCGAAACTTCAAATGTACCGATAGTTACGTCCTTTAAAACTCGAGTCTTTTCTTGTGTACGAATCCCTATGTCATTGTCGCATCGTGACTTCGATTACCACCCGTTCTGCCTCTTATCCTTTATTTGAGTCTATTGCATGATCACATATCTTACGGCCTTCCCGTTCTTCCATTCGGGTACGCGAAACTTCAAATGTACCGATAGTTACGTCCTTTAAAACTCGAGTCTTTTCTTGTGTACGAATCTCTATGTCATTGTCGCATTGTGAGTCCGATTACCATCCGGTCCGCTTCTTATCCTTTATTTGAGTCTATTGCATTATCACATATCTCACGGCCTTCCCGTTGCACCATTCGGTTGCTCAAAACTTCAAATGTACCGATAGTTAAATCCTTTAAAACTTGAGTCTTTTCTTGTGTACGAATCTCTATGTCATTGTCGCATCGTGAGTTCGATTACCACCCGTTCCACCTCTTGTACTTTATTTGAGTCTATTGCATAATCACATATCTTACGGCCTTCCCGTTCTTCCATTCGGGTACCCGAAACTTCAAATGTACCGATAGTTACGTCCTTTAAAACTTGAGTCTTTTCTTGTGTACGAATCTCTATGTCATTGTCGCATCATGAGTTCGATTACCATCCGGTCCGATTCTTATCCTTCATTTGAGTCTATTGAATGATCAGATATCTTATGGCCTTCTCGTTCCTCCATTCGGGTTCCCGAAACTACAAATGTACCGATTGTTACGTCCTTCAAAACTTGAATCTTTTCTTGTGTACGAATCTCTATGTCAATGTCACATCGTGAGTCCGATTACCATCTGGTCCGCTTCTTATCCTTTATTTGAGTCTATTGCATGATCAGATATCTTACGGACTTCCCGTTGCACTATTCGGTTGCCCGAAACTTCAAATGTACCGATAGTTACGTCCCTTAAAACTTTACTCTTTTCTCTTGTACGAATCTCTATGTCATTGTTGCATCGTGAGTCCGATTACCATCCGGTCCGCTTCTTATCATTTTTTTGAGTCTATTGCATTATCAGATATTTTATGGCCTTCCCGTTGCACCATTCGGTTGCCCGAAACTTCAAATGTACCGATAGTTACGTCCTTTAAAACTCGAGTCTTTTCTTGTGTACGAATCTCTATGTCATTGTCGCATCGTGAGTTCGATTACCATCCGGTACGATGCTTATCCTTGATTTGAGTCTATTGAATGATCAGATATCTTACGTCCTTCCCGTTCCTCCATTCGTGTGCCCGAAACTCAAATGTACCGATAGTTACGTCCTTTAAAATTTGAGTCTTTTCTTGGGTACGAATCCCTATTTCATTGTCACATCGTGAATCCGATTACCATCTGGCCCACTTCTTATCCTTTATTTAAGTCTATTTCATGATCAGATATCTTACGGCCTTCCCGTTGCACCATTCGGTTGCCCGAAACATCAAATGTACCGATAGTTGCGTCCATTAAAACTCGAGTCTTTTCTTGTGTACTAATCTCCATGTCATTGTCGCATCGTGAGTTCAATTACCACCCAGTCCGCCTCTTATCCTTTATTTGAGTCTATTGCATGATCATATATCTTACGGCCTTCCCGTTCTTCCATTCGGTTGCTTGAAACTTCAAATGTACCGATAGTTACGTCCTTAAAAACTCGAGTGTTTTCTTGTGTACGAATCTCTATGTCATTGTCGCATCGCGAGTCCGATTACAATCCTGTCCGCATCATATCCTTTATTTGAGTCTCTTGCATGATCACATATCTTACGGCCCTCCCGTTCTTCCATTCGGGTACCCGAAACTTCAAATGTACCGATAGTTACGTCCTTTAAAACTCGGGTCTTTTCTTGTATACGAATCTCTATGTCATTGTCGCATCGTGAGTCCGATTACCATCCGGTTCGCTTCTTATCCTTTATCTGAGTCTATTGCATGATCTTACGGCCTTCCCGTTGCACCATTCGGTGGCCCGAAACTTCAAATGTACCGATAGTTACGTCCTTTAAAACTTGACTCTTTTCTCTTGTACGAATCTCTATGTCATTGTCGCATCGTGAGTCCGATTACCATCCGGTCCGCTTCTTATCCTTTATTTGAGTCTATTGCATTATCAGATATCTTACGGCCTTCGCGTTGCACCATTCGGTTGCCCGAAACTTCAAATGTACCGATAGTTACGTCCTTTAAAACTCGAGACTTTTCTTGTGTACGAATCTCTATGTCATTGTCGCATCGTGAGTTCGATTACCACCCGTTCCGCCTCTTATCCTTTATTTGAGTCTATTGCATGATCACATATCTTACGGCCTTCCCGTTCTTCCATTCGGGTACCCGAAACTTCAAATGTACCAATAGTTACGTCCTTTAAAACTCGAGTCTTTTCTTGTGTACGAATCTCTATGTCATTGTCGCATCTTGAGTCCGATTACCATCCGGTTCACTTCTTATCCTTTATTTGAGTCTATTGCATGATCAGATATCTTACGGCCTTCCCGTTGCACCATTCGGTTGCCCGAAACTTCAAATGTACCGATAGTTACGTCCTGTAAAACTTAGCTCTTTTCTCTTGTACGAATCTCTATGTCATTGTCGCATCGTGAGTCCGATTACCATCCGGTCCGCTTCTTATCCTTTATTTGAGTCTATTGCATTATCAGATATCTTACGGCCTTCCCGTTGTACAATTCGGTTGCCCGAAACTTCAAATGTACCGATAGTTACGTCCTTTAAAACTCGAGTCTTTTCTTGTGTACGAATCCCTATGTCATTGTCGCATCGTGACTTCGATTACCACCCGTTCTGCCTCTTATCCTTTATTTGAGTCTATTGCATGATCACATATCTTACGGCCTTCCCGTTCTTCCATTCGGGTACGCGAAACTTCAAATGTACCGATAGTTACGTCCTTTAAAACTCGAGTCTTTTCTTGTGTACGAATCTCTATGTCATTGTCGCATCGTGAGTTCGATTACCGTCAGGTCCGCTTCTTATCCTTTATTTGAGTCTATTGCATAATTAGATATCTTACGGCCTACCCGTTGCACAATTCGGTTGCCCGAAACTTCAAATGTACCGATAGTTGCGTCCATTAAAACTCGAGTCTTTTCTTGTGTACGAATCTCCATGTCATTGTCGCGTCGTGAGTTCGATTACCACCCGGTCCGCCTGTTATCCTTTGTTTGAGTCTATTGCATGATCATATATCTTACGGCCTTCCCGTTCTTCCATTCAGGTACCCGAAATATCAAATGTACCGATAGTTACGTCCTTTAAAACTCGAGTCTTTTCTTGTGTAAGAATCTCTATGTCATTGTCGCATCGTGAGTCCGATTACCATCCGGTCCGATTCTCATCCTTCATTTGAGTCTATTGAATGATCAAATATCTTATGGCCTTCCCGTTCCTCCATTCGGGTGCCCGAAACTACAAATGTACCGATAGTTGCGTCCTTCAAAACTTGAATCTTTTCTTGTGTACGAATCACTATGTCAATGTCACATCGTGAGTTCGATTACCACCCGTTCCGCCTCTTATCCTTTATTCGAGTCTATTTCATGATCAGATATCTTACGGCCTTCCCGTTGCACCATTCGGTTGCCCGAAACTTCAAATGTACCGATAGTTACGTCCTTTAAAACTTGACTCTTTTCTCTTGTACGAATCTCTATGTCATTGTCGCATCGTGAGTCCAATTACCATCCTGTCCGCTTCGTATCCTTTATTTGAGTCTATTGCATTATCGAATATCCTACGGCCTTCCCGTTGCACCATTCGGTTGCCCGAAACTTCAAATGTACTGATAGTTACGTCCTTCAAAACTTGAGTCTTTTCTTGTGTACGAATCTCTATGTCATCGTCGCATCATGAGTTCGATTACCACCCGTTCCGCCTCTTATCCTTTATTTGAGTCTATTGCATGATCACATATCTTACGGCCTTCCCGTTCTTCCATTCGGGTACCCGAAACTTCAAATGTACCGATAGTTACGTCCTTTAAAACTCGAGTCTTTTCTTGTGTACGAATCTCTATGTCATTGTCGCATCGTGAGTCCGATTACCATCCGGTCCGCTTCTTATCCTTTATTTGAGTCTATTGCATGATCAGATATCTTACGGACTTCCCGTTGCACTATTCGGTTGCCCGAAACTTCAAATGTACCGATAGTTACGTCCCTTAAAACTTGACTCTTTTCTCTTGTACGAATCTCTATGTCATTGTTGCATCGTGAGTCCGATTACCATCCGGTCCGCTTCTTATCCTTTTTTTGAGTCTATTGCATTATCAGATATTTTATGGCCTTCCCGTTGCACCATTCGGTTGCCCGAAACTTCAAATGTACCGATAGTTACGTCCATTAAAACTCGAGTCTTTTCTTGTGTACGAATCTCTATGTCATTGTCGCATCGTGAGTTCGATTACCATCCGGTACGATGCTTATCCTTGATTTGAGTCTATTGAATGATCAGATATCTTACGTCCTTCCCGTTCCTCCATTCGTGTGCCCGAAACTTCAAATGTACCGATAGTTACGTCCTTTAAAATTTGAGTCTTTTCTTGGGTACGAATCTCTATTTCATTGTCACATCGTGAATCCGATTACCATCTGGTCCACTTCTTATCCTTTATTTAAGTCTATTTCATGATCAGATATCTTACGGCCTTCCCGTGGCACCATTCGGTTGCCCGAAACATCAAATGTACCGATAGTTGCGTCCATTAAAACTCGAGTCTTTTCTTGTGTACTAATCTCCATGTCATTGTCGCATCGTGAGTTCAATTACCACCCAGTCCGCCTCTTATCCTTTATTTGAGTCTATTGCATGATCATATATCTTACGGCCTTCCCGTTCTTCCATTCGGTTACTCGAAACTTCAAATGTACCGATAGTTACGTCCTTAAAAACTCGAGTGTTTTCTAGTGTACGAATCTCTATGTCATTGTCGCATCGCGAGTCCGATTACCATCCTGTCCGCATCATATCCTTTATTTGAGTCTCTTGCATGATCACATATCTTACGGCCCTCCCGTTCTTCCATTCGGGTACCCGAAACTTCAAATGTACCGATAGTTACGTCCTTTAAAACTCGGGTCTTTTCTTGTATACGAATCTCTATGTCATTGTCGCATCGTGAGTCCGATTACCATCCGGTTCGCTTCTTATCCTTTATTTGAGTCTATTGCATGATCAGATATCTTACGGCCTTCCCGTTGCACCATTCGGTGGCCCGAAACTTCAAATGTACCGATAGTTACGTCCTTTAAAACTTGACTCTTTTCTCTTGTACGAATCTCTATGTCATTGTCGCATCGTGAGTCCGATTACCATCCGGTCCGCTTCTTATCCTTTATTTGAGTCTATTGCATTATCAGATATCTTCCGGCCTTCGCGTTGCACCATTCGGTTGCCCGAAACTTCAAATGTACCGATAGTTATGTCCTTTAAAACTCGAGACTTTTCTTGTGTACGAATCTCTATGTCATTGTCGCATCGTGAGTTCGATTACCACCCGTTCCGCCTCTTATCCTTTATTTGAGTCTATTGCATGATCACATATCTTACGGCCTTCCCGTTCTTCCATTCGGGTACCCGAAACTTCAAATGTACCAATAGTTACGTCCTTTAAAACTCGAGTCTTTTCTTGTGTACGAATCTCTATGTCATTGTCGCATCTTGAGTCCGATTACCATCCGGTTCACTTCTTATCCTTTATTTGAGTCTATTGCATGATCAGATATCTTACGGCCTTCCCGTTGCACCATTCGGTTGCCCGAAACTACAAATGTACCGATAGTTGCGTCCTTAAAAACTTGAATCTTTTCTTGTGTACGAATCACTATGTCAATGTCACATCGTGAGTTCGATTACCACCCGTTCCGCCTCTTATCCTTTATTCGAGTCTATTTCATGATCAGATATCTTACGGCCTTCCCGTTGCACCATTCGGTTGCCCGAAACTTCAAATGTACCGATAGTTACGTCCTTTAAAACTTGACTCTTTTCTCTTGTACGAATCTCTATGTCATTGTCGCATCGTGAGTCCAATTACCATCCTGTCCGCTTCGTATCCTTTATTTGAGTCTATTGCATTATCGAATATCCTACGGCCTTCCCGTTGCACCATTCGGTTGCCCGAAACTTCAAATGTACCGATAGTTACGTCCTTCAAAACTTGAGTCTTTTCTTGTGTACGAATCTCTATGTCATCGTCGCATCATGAGTTCGATTACCACCCGTTCCGCCTCTTATCCTTTATTTGAGTCTATTGCATGATCACATATCTTACGGCCTTCCCGTTCTTCCATTCGGGTACCCGAAACTTCAAATGTACCGATAGTTACGTCCTTTAAAACTCGAGTCTTTTCTTGTGTACGAATCTCTATGTCATTGTCGCATCGTGAGTCTGATTACTATCCGGTTCGCTTCTTATCCTTTATTTGAGTCTATTGCTTGATCAGATATCTTACGGCCTTCCCGTTGCACCATTGGGTTGCCCGAAACTTCAAATGTACCGATAGTTACGTCCTTTAAAACATGACTCATTTCTCTTGTACGAATCTCTATGTCGTTGTAGCATCGTGAGTTCGATTACCACCCGGTCCGCCTCTTATCCTTTATTTGAGTCTATTGCATGATCATATATCTTACGGCCTTCCGTTCTTCCATTCGGTTGCTCGAAGCTTCAAATGTACCGATAGTTACGTCCTCAAAAACTCGAGTGTTTTCTTGTGTACGAATCTCTATGTCATTCTCGCACCGTGAGTCCGATTACCATCCGGTCTGCATCATATCCTTTATTTGAGTCTCTTGCATGATCACATATCTTACGGCCCTCCCGTTCTTCCATTCGGGTACCCGAAACTTCAAATGTACCGATAGTTACGTCCTTTAAAACTCGAGTCTTTTCTTGTGTACGAATCTCTACGTCATTGTCGCATCGTGAGCTCGATTACCATCCGGTCCACTTCTTATCCTTTATTTGAGTCTATTGCATGATTAGATATCTTACGGCCTTCCCGTTGCACAATTCGGTTGCCCGAAACTTCAAATGTACCGATAGTTGCGTCAATTAAAACTCGAGTCTTTTCTTGTGTACTAATCTCCATGTCATTGTCGCGTCGTGAGTTCGATTACCATCCGGTCCACCTCTTATCCTTTATTTGAGTCTATTGCATGATCATATATCTTACGGCCTTCCCGTTCTTCCATTCGGGTACCCGAAATATCAAATGTACCGATAGTTACGTCCTTTAAAACTCGAGTCTTTTCTTGTGTACGAATCTCTATGCCATTGTCGCATCGTGAGTCCGATTACCATCCGGTCCGATTCTTATCCTTCATTTGAGTCTATTGAATGATCAAATATCTTATGGCCTTCCCGTTCCTCCATTCGGGTGCCCGAAACTACAAATGTACCGATAGTTACGTCCTTCAAAACTTGAATCTTTTCTTGTGTACGAATCTCTATGTCAATGTAACATCGTGAGTCCGATTACCATCCGGTCCGCTTCTTATCCTTTATTTGAGTCTATTGCATGATCAGAAATCTTACGGCCTTCCCGTTGCACGATTCAGTTGCCCGAAACTCCAAATGTACCGATAGTTACGTTCTTTAAAACTCGAGTCTTTTCATGTGTTTGAATCTCTATGTCATTGTCGCATTGTGAGTTCGATTACCACCCGTTCCGCCTCTTATCCTTTATTTGAGTCTATTTCATGATCAGATATCTTACGGCCTTCCCGTTGCACCATTCGGTTGCCCGAAACTTCAAATGTACTGATAGTAACTTGACTCTTTTCTCTTGTATGAATCTCTATGTCATTTTCGCATCGTGAGTCCGATTACCATCCGGTCCGCTTCTTATCCTTTATTTGAGTCTATTGCATTATAATATATCTTACGGCCTTCCCGTTGCACCATTCGGTTGCCCGAAACTTCAAATGTACCGATAGTTACGTCCTTTAAAACTCGAGTCTTTTCTTGTGTACGAATCTCTATGTCATTGTCGCATCGTGAGTTCGATTACCACCCGTTCCGCCTCTTATCCTTTATTTTAGTCTATTGCATTATCACATATCTTACGGCCTTCCCGTTCTTCCATTCGGGTACCCGAAACTTCAAATGTACCGATAGTTACGTCCTTTAAAACTCGAGTCTTTTCTTGTCTACGAATCTCTATGTCATTGTCGCATCGTGAGTCCGATTACCATCCGGTTCGCTTCTTATCCTTTATTTGAGTCTATTGCATGATCAGATATCTTACGGCCTTCCCGTTGCACCATTCGGTTGCCCGAAACTTCAAATGTACCGATAGTTTTTTTTTTTTTTGGAAAAGGTGACAAACCCCGGCAAACATTTATTGATCAAAAAACAAGTACAAGACAAAGACTAACCAAGTCCCGGGACATAGACCCAAGATCTTAAATTAGCCCAAAAAGAAAAAAACAAGACTAAACATAGAACTAAAAACCCGGGCCAGCCTATACAAGATATTCTAAGCCCAACAAAAATAAAAACAAAAATATAAAAGGTCCAACAAAGCCCAATAACATAAATCAAAAATAAACAAAAAGAAACAAGAGCCCAAAAACCGCTCCACACAATCCCGTCTTCCGTACCAGGCTGCTCCGTCTTCAATCCAACTTCCATTAGCCCAACTTCCAAAATGAAATCCAAGAAAACATTCGAAGCCCGCTAATCCATAACCAGAAACAACAGCCCAACCACCATCCTTCTATCAAGCAAATTAAAACCATATCAGCCCAGTAACCGATAGACCCAATACAGCGAACGATTAAGATCCAATCATACATCCAGCATTTCTTCCAATCCATAGCTTTGACGATATTACCAGTCCATTCCATAACCTTCCTCCTAAAACTACCATTTCCAGAAATATAAGACAACCAGATCTTTGACCAGAATCCAGTAACAACATTCCCATTAACATCAAACCTGTTAACAACACACTGATTCTTGTTCCCAGCCCATTGACATACTCTGTTAACTCCCCATCCATTTATCACACCAACTATACTATGTTCATGATCTAAAATCCCAGCACATAAACACTTGTATTCCATCCAGCCTAGCATACTCCACTGTCCAACCCACCTATCATAATTCCCAAACACCAGATGACATAAAGAAGCCTTGCAAACACCAGAAATCTTGTTCAGAAAAAACATATGAAACACGAATTCATATGGAACTATAGGATCATAATAAACATCAATCTGTATCCCTTCTAGTTCCATACAAACAATGATCATAACCAAGTAAGCTCCTATAGTTCCCCAAAAATGCCATTTAATGAGAAAGTGGACTTTCCTCTCAATACTAAGTATTGAGAACAAATGCAGCATGTCAAAGACATAGGCATAGGCTGCAGCAACATGGATCCAAATAAGCCTGCAATCTTTAAAAACCTCCACCAAAGTAGTGGCATTACTAGGCATATAAGACCCATTAGCTTCCAACCTCATTACAAAAACATTCATATCAAGCAAGCCAAAAACATACCAGCTCAGCAGTAGCAAACAAAACTCTAATATCCTGTTTAACCACATCCAGTTCTTAGGACCAACAGCTTTAAATTCAACCATACCAACCCCTTTAATCCATTTAACCCTCTGCATCTATTGATACATCTGCACATCTCTAATTATAATAGCTAAACTGCCCCTGCACATGATCCTAATACCATTACCCCACAAACACCACCAAGACCATTGTTCAACAGGTATCCTGCCACATTTTACAATTTGCATAACCTCAACTACCTTCCTCAACCCTTCTTCAACCCAACCCATATTGACCCATCCCATCATAATCCCCCGAGGGATAGACTCAAAAGACTCAAAGACTAAAAAGCAAGCAAAAAGGCTAACAAAGAAAACGATAAGAATTCTGAGGATTCCCATGCTGTTGGAAGGAGCTAAAAATAAAAATTATACTGAGAATAATGACCTATAGCCAACAGCATAGTCCAACCTTATGTCTCCCTTGTTTATGCTCCCCCTGAGCCTCAAAAAACCTATCCACCAATCATATAACGCAGAACTGAAACAGAGTGCCAATAATGGACCAAAATCTCTGATCAGTGACTCAACCCATAATTGTTTAAGCAACCCATCCCATACTCCCAGGATAAAAAGCAGAAAAAATAAGACAAGAGAAAAAAGAGAAAGAGCAGGAAAAGAATGAATAAAGATCTCTACCCAACGTATTATAAGTCTCCATATGTCTCCAATACCCAATAATATCCCCCCTCCCCTGAGCAAGTGCTCAGAAGACACACATAGGCTAACACCAATACACACACTCAAACTATACAGGTTTTTGTTCCTCTGCCAGGATCTAGAAAACAATAAAAATAAAATGAAAAACCAAGAAAAGAAGGGGAATAATGGCCTAAAAACAGAGGAACAATGCTTCCTTATCTCTCCAAGGTTAGTGCAAACCTCCTGCACATAAGTACCTAGAACCCCAAAGGCTAAGGTGAAAACATTCATACTGGCTAAAGAAGAGCCACTATGCATGCAATATCCTAACTCCCTAAGGGTTAAACACAAAAATAGAACCATAGGTGTATGAAAAACACACCAGCCACACAACACAAGGTTGGTACTAGAAACTAAGGTTACTACCCACAGGCTTTTAACCATCCAGATAACTCCTTGATTCCCATAATATCCCCTCCCCCACATCCAAGAGGATGTAAAAGACTCAAGACACCAAATCAAGAAAAGGTATAGAAAAAGAAATACAGTCAAGGTTTCAAGGCCATATCTGGATCTAGAAAAGGTAAAAGACAAAACAAAGAGCATAAACCTAAAGATATGACCTTGTTCCATCCTTATAACTCCCAGGCTTTGTCTTTTCCCAAGACCAAACAATCCTACCTCCTTAGCACAGACATCAGAATTGATACTAGACCTGTCACCAGGCACAAGCACCAACAGAAAGAGACTCCAAAAATATAAGTTGACACACCAACACCAACACAGAGACAAAGGAAGAAAGAGATCAAAACAACAGGAAGCATGGGATATTCCACACCAGATCTCTACCCATCGCTGAAATGACCACCTTATAACTCCCAAAGCTCCCATAGACCCACCCTTCCCACAATCATTCCAGACCAAGTTGTTAAACTGAATTATTAATAATAAAAATATGATCACCCAGCCCAGAACAAGATTCACCATATTTACCATTATATTATAGTTAAATTTATTATTAAAAACTAACCCCCATGGCCTTAGACCATCCCTAAAGAGAAACCAAGCCCAAACAACCTCCCTCACAACCCAGACCCATAAAAGGATAATTAAGAACAACATTGGGGAACCTGCTTGAGAGGATCCTTCCATACCACCTTAAAGCCCCACATCTTGCTGAATCTGACACTGCTAACAGAAGCCTGAATCTTCAATCCCAACAATTTAAGCCTAACTGTTGGGTTAGATTGAGACCACAGTTACCAGGTTTCAGTATGTTTGGTTGTTTGTAATAGTTGCAGGGTCTGTTATGTAATTATAGTATAGTTGTAGTGGCAAAACCCTAGACTGCGTACTTAATGGACGGGCTCTGCGCACTTAGCTTAAGTGCGCAGGCCCATCAGTCTGTCCTATAAATAGAACCTCATTCCAGCAGCTAGGGTTAGGGTTTTTGGTTATTTGTCTTTGATAGCACAAGATAGGTGCGTACTTAAATGTTATCCATGGTTTTGTAATGTTCAATCAGTAATGGAAATCTTGCATTATTCATCTTGTGTGTCGGTGTTTATTATCTTCATCTAGCTTCTTTGTTTGTATAGATTAATCACCTAAAACACCTAACAAATAGGTGTTTCTAGGTGATAACAATCTTGTGCACTTAAAGATCTAGTATTTTGGGACTACAATTTTGGTATCAGAGCCTCTGTGCTCTAGATTGTATCTATCTAAAGATATCAAAACCCTCTCTTGTTAGTTCTTACTATCAAGATTTTTATAAATTTTAGTGTTTATCAAAACCTTGAGTATTTTTTTTTTGTTTTGCTTCAAAAATCTCGTGGATAAGGTGTTTAAAGATTGTTATTTTCAGTAGAAACATCATTCAAGATCTTCAGATTGATTGAAAACCTCCTGGATATGTTTCTGATATGATTTGAGTGTTTTTCAGCCGTTTCTGCGCACTTAATCTGCGCACTTGGCTCATAAACTGAGTAGTTGTTTCTTATTTCTGAGTACTTGTTTCATGTGTTGAGTACTTAGCTCATAAGTTGCATACTTGACATTTCAAGGTGTGCACTTATCTCAGGAACATCTGCGCACTTATTTCAAAATTGTGCGCACTTGTGTCTGTGTTGGGCACTTAAATTTTCACAAGGCTTTACAGCTTTCTCTCTCCTGGTACCACAACTAGGGTTTCTGCGTACTTATCAGAAACTTCTAGTTGGGGTGCGCACTTGCTAAAAAGGTGCAGTTTTTGAGCACTTGGCTAGGGTTTCTGCGCACTAAAATCTTAAACGAGAGTTTAAGTGTCTGTGTACTTAGATTAGTACGCAGGCTGATCAGTCAAAGACTGAGCACTTGTGCTGCTCTGCCTTGGCTGACCTGCGCACTTAAGCCGGTGTGTGTGCTACAGGGACTGCGCACTTACAGGAGATCAATAACTTATCACTTCTGTTTAATTACTGTTTCAGGTTGCTGAGAGACTGCGTACTTGTTGCTGCGCACTTGTCTGCGAACTTGTGGACTGATTATAATATTTCAAGGACTTTGGACTGTAACTTGTTGAACCAATTAATCAAAATTCTAAAGTCAATCTAAAATCAATCTAAATCAATGGCTGGTAACAACTCATTCCAAGTTAACCCCATAACCCAAGCTGAACTGGAAACCGGCACAATAACCCGTATTCCCAAGTTGATGGGTGCTGAAGACTATGGTACCTGGAAGAACAGAATGAAAGCTTTCTATTTCGTTAACGATCACACTCAATGGAACTCTGTGCAACTCGGACCTCACATTCCCACAAGGACCACTGATGCAGGAGAAGTGTTTAACACTGATCCCACTACATACACAGATCTCGACAAACAATTGATGCAGCGAGATCACAAAGCCTATGGTGCTCTCACCATGGCTCTGTCAAACGATATATACAATATGTTTGAAGAGTACGGATCGGCGCATGATCTGTGGTTTGCTTTGAGTGAATATTATGAAGGAAACGCTGAGATGAGACAGAACAAGCAGGACATGATTCAAAAAGAATACGACATGTTTGGAAGCATCCGTGGTGAAAGTCTGTCGTCACACATTGACAGGTTCATGAATATGTTGACTAAGATGAAGAAAGCTGGTATTCCTGTGAACAACCGTAATTCCATCAAGAAACTACTCGACTCTCTTCCAAAGGAGTGGAGTGTTCAATGTATGCTGATTAAGAAAGATTACTTGGATGCTCAGTCCACTCTGGCCGATCTTATAAACACGCTGAAATCATTTGAAATGGATATCACAAAGAAAGAAATGAATCAGACTGTCCCGAAGGTGACTCCCAGCAGTGCTATGAAGAATCTGGCATTAATGACACCAATTGGTGAGATGAGTTCAAGTTCACTACATCCATATGTGGACTCAATGGGGGGTGGTAGTTCAAGCTCAGGCAAAGCACCAATGTACTCTGAAAAGGCAGCAAAGACACTGACTCCACAGGTTGCCAAGCTGGCTGCCGAACATGTGGAACTCTTTAACACCTTTATGAGCAGTTTTGAGGCACTAAAGACTGGAGAGATTAAGAGTGAGATGATGTCCCCAGAGGATATGTACCAAGTGGACCCAGATGATATGGAAGAAATGGATCTCAAGTGGCAGATGGCGATGATCACTCTACGAGTTAAACGTTTTCAAGACAGAACCGGTAGAAGAGTGGGAATGGGAAAGGCTGGGTTTGACAAGTCGAAGATCAGATGTTACAACTGCAGGGTCCTCGGGCATTTCAAATATGAATGCCCCACTTTGAACCAAGCCGAAATCAAGCCTGCTAAGAGGTTGGTGGCCATAACTGACGGAAATGAAGGAAATGATAAGGAACCACAGAAGGCCTTGGTTGTTGAGGATTTTGATTGGGGAGAAGAGGCAGCTGCTGCAGAAGTTGAAGTCAACAAAGCCCTGATGGCCACAATTTGCACCAAATCCTCAAATGGTGTGAATTCTCTTAAAGGGTCATCTGCTGAGGTACTGAAGGGAGAGATGCAGAAGAATGTTGGACTGAAGAGTGTGCTGATTGATGAAAAAGTGAATAATCAGACTAGGGAGGAGGCATTGATAGCTGAGAAGACTTCATCAGAGAAAGTTGCTGAAGAAGTGAAGAGTTCTTCCAAGAAAGCTGAGGAGAGAGATATGGTAAATATTCCTCTCGAAATAAAATCTAAGCTGTGCTCACCTAGGTGTGTTACAGCTGTTGCATACTGTTTGTCACACAACAGACGAGTTTTAAGAGAAATGGATGATATTCGTAAAATCAATTCCGAAATGAAAGAAAATGAGTGGGCATATCAGCGAAAGTTAAATGCAACTCTAGCTGAAATGCAAACTTTAAAAGAATTTGTACTTAAGAAAGATTTTCTGATAAATGATTTAACCTCAAAACTAGAGAAATCTAGAAATGAAACAACTCGTCTTCAAATTGTTGTTGACAAATGGAATGTGAGCAAACAGGCTCATACTGATATAGTCGATTGTGCAAGACAATCATTCGTAAAGGATGGAATAGGGTATAAGGATAAGAATGGAATCGAAAGATCACTATTCTTGCCTTTGAGCCGAAGTGAATACATACCCATTCCATCACCTCATCCTAAAAATGATCTTTTTGAAAATAAATGTGATGAGTCTGAGTCAAATGCTAACATAAGTAAAAGCGATGCAGATGTGACCCAACAGGCTCATGTGGAAGATGATGAAAGTTGTGGTGGGCAGACAGTGGGGTTAGGACATCCAGGTGCCAATTACTCAACAGTGAATTGGTTTATCTGGAACAATGAAAAGTCAAAAAACAATTCTATTTTGGATGACTGTAAAACTTTAACTAAATCGGATGACTGTAATAGTTTGCCTAGGGTGGATGATTGTAATAGTTTAACTAGGACGGATGACTGTATTTCTAAACTTGATTTAAAAGGGGCTGTGGCTCCCGATGATAGGAAGCCTCCTATCAAACGTTCTAATGTTTGTGTTGAAAATGTTATGCCTGTGTGTGTTGATCTTAATGCTGCATTCTCTGATGCAAATCATACGCTCAAACCATCTGTGTTTGTGCCAGAACTTAAGCGTAACAGGTTTGGGAAATTTCTCACTGAGGAAATCCCAGAATTTGTTCCCTCATCCACAGATGTATCAGGTTCTGAAGAATCACAAAGTGAAACAGGTACCTCAAGTTCTGAAGAATCACTAAGTGATACAGAAAGCAACACCAGCCTACATAACCTCGACACCAATGAAGAATCAAGCAGCAACAAGGAAGAATCAAGTTCAAGCGAAAGCTCCAGATCAGACAAGCTCGAGAAAAGAACATCACAACCATCATCATCCAGATCTTCTCCTAAGATCAAGCCTAAGCATTCAAAATGCTTCAGATGTGGAAAAGAGGGTCACGTGGTCAAAAACTGTCGTATAAAGCCTAAACCACAGAAAGATGCCAAAACACAAAACTCTCTTACAGATCAAATAAAATATCTTCAAGAAACTGTAAAAAGTTTTGTTAAAAATACACAAATCTGGAAGAAACAAGAGTCTATTTTGGGAGAAAACCATGACAGATCAAAGATTAAACAGACTTGGATTCCCAAAGTCACTTAATTATCGGGGCAGAGTCGTCACTGTACATAGATTTTCTTTAGTTTATCTTTGTATCTCTTTTGTTTTGTTTTTGCATAATAAATTACAGAAATGGCTGATAGCTCTTATGAGATATCTATGGCATGTCGACAGCGGCGCTTCAAGACACATGACTGGACTGAAAGAACTCCTCAAGAACTATCGGTTCATCGATGGAGAGTTTGTAGCGTTCGCTGGAAATGAAAAGGGTGGAAAGATCGTTGGCATAGGAGATGTAGTCTCTGACGCACTAACACTTGAGGACGTCAACTATGTTCCAGAGTTGTGTTACAATCTGTTGAGTGTATCACAAGTCTGTGACAAAGGAATCTCAGTGTTGTTCAACGACATGGAATGCATCTTCCTGAAGCCAGGATTTAAACCACCCACCGACATGATCATGTTGAAAGCCCCCAGACAGAATAACACATATGTGATAAACATGAGAGATGCCAAGTCTGAACAACCAATGACGTGTCTACTGTCAAAGGCATCTGAGTCAGAGTCACTGTTATGGCATAGGCGATTAGGTCATGTGAATTTTAAAAATATAAACAAACTTTCTAAACTAAATCTAGTCAGAGGTCTTCCTTCTAAGGAATTTCCTTTTTCTGAAAAATGTTTAGCATGTGCAAAAGGTAAACAACACAAGAAATCGCATAAGTCCAAAACAGTGAACTCAATTGACTCTCCACTTCAATTATTACATATGGATCTTTTCGGTCCAATCAGTATAAAAAGCCTGGGTAAAAAGTCTTACTGTTTGGTGATTACAGATGATTTCTCTCGCTTCACGTGGGTGTACTTCTTGGAGTTCAAGAGTGAGGCTGCTGAAACCTTGATGCTGTTCGTTCCACTGATCGAGAACATAATCAAATTGAAAGTAAAGTCAATCAGAAGTGATCATGGAACAGAATTCAAGAACCAAAGCTTTGTGACGTTTTGCAGCGGAAAAGGAATTCATCTTCAATACAGTGCTACAAGGACTCCTCAGCAAAATGGAGTGGCTGAAAGGAAGAACCGTACACTCATTGAAGCTGCCAGAACCATGCTCATCGACTCTAAGTTACTGATCATCTTCTGGGCAGAAGCTGTGAATACCGCCTGTTATGTTCTTAACAGGGTCTTGATTGTCAAGCCTCGTGGGAAAACAGCTTATGAATTGCTTTTCAAAAGAAAACCTCTCATTGATTACTTCAGGCCGTTTGGATGTTCCTGCACTCTTCTAAACAACTTTGAGAATATCATGAAGTTTGATGCTGTTGGAGATGAATGTTTCTTCGTTGGATACTCTTCTAGTCAAAAGGCTTATCGAGTATACAACAAACGTACCAAGATGGTTCTGGAATCCTTTTATGTTGACTGGCAAGAATCCAACTCTACTAATGTTGGAACCGGTCCTGACTGGTTCTTTGACGTGGATGTTGTGTTCAATCACTTTGTCATTCCTGAACAGCAAGTTCCTGCAGATCAAGCTCCTGAAAATCAAGCTACAAGTTCATCTCCCTTTGGGAATATTCTCTACTCTTCTGACGACGAAGTTGCACCATTTACCACTCGCTTTTCTCCTCTTGTTGCTGATCCAATTGTTCCTCCTCAACACAGTATTGGTGATACAGCTGCTGAAACCTCTAACATTCCTGAAAGCACGTCAAATGCTGAAGGAACACACTCAAATCAGCAGTCTGTAAATGAACCATCCAGCTCTTCTGCACCTGGAGATCATCTTTCGAACCTTCCTCCACAAGTGCAAGAAGAAGAGAATATGGGATTCAAATCTTCTAAGAATCATCCAATTGAAAATGTCATTGGACCAATCAGTGAGGGTGTTCTTACAAGAAATCAGACAGACAAGCTCAACACCGCTCTCTCAGCATTCTTATCTCAAACAGTACCTTTCAGCATTGAAGATGAAGTTAGAGATGCAAGCTGGGTAGAGGCCATGCAGGAAGAACTATTTCAGTTCAGAAAACTCAAAGTATGGGAGCTCGTGGATCTGCCTGAAGGAAAATATCCTATTGGGACGAGATGGGTTTTTCGCAACAAAATGGATGAACGTGGCGTGGTAATCAAGAACAAAGCTCGTCTGGTTGTTCAAGGGTTTCGTCAGCAGGAGGGGATTGATTATGAAGAAGTCTTCGCACCGGTCGCTCGACTTGAAGCAATTCGCATTTTCTTGGCATATGCTTCATATCGAAATTTTAAAGTTTTTCAAATGGATGTGAAGAGTGCTTTCTTATACGGGAAGATCAAAGAAGAAGTCTATGTGTGTCAACCACCAGGATTCGAAGACCCTCATCATCCAAACAGATACTACAAGTTGGACAAGGCTCTCTACGGTCTCCATCAAGCTCCTAGAGCTTGGTATGAGACTTTGTCCTCATATCTGTTACAAAATGGATACACAAGAGGGAAGATCGACATGACCCTGTTCACCAAAGAAGTCAACAAACATTCTATCCTTGTTCAAATATACGTTGATTATATTATCTTTGGTTCAACTGACGAAAATTTATGCAGGGAATTTGAAAGCATTATGAAGTCTCAATTTGAAATGAGCATGATGGGAGAACTGTCATTTTTCTTAGGTCTCGAAGTCCAACAGAAAGAAGACGACATTCTCATTCATCAAGCAAAGTATACAAGAGACATTCTGGCAAAGTACAACCTGTCGGACTGCAAGCCGTCCAACACTCCTTTTGCAGCTCAAACAACGCTTGTACCAGATCTTCAAGGCCCTTCTGTGAACCCGCACACTTACCGTTTTATGATTGGATCCTTGATGTATCTCACAGCCAGCAGACCGGACATCATGTGGGCAGTTGGATGCTGTGCTCGCTTTCAGTCAAATCCAAAGCAATCTCATGAAACTGCAGTAAAAAGAATCTTCTGCTACCTTAAAGGAACACCAAAACTAGGTTTATGGTATCCTAAGAGTGACAATTTTGACCTAATTGCGTACTCTGATAGTGATCATGCAGGTTGCAGGATTGACCGAAAGTCTGTCTCTGGTGGCTGTCAATTTCTGGGAAACAGGCTCGTGTCTTGGCAGAGCAAGAAGCAGACAACAGTGTCTATATCCACCGCTCAAGCCGAGTACACAGCCGCATCCAGTTGTTGCTGTCAAGTGTTGTGGATTCAAAATCAGCTGTTGGATTACGGTTTGAATATCATGAGAACCCCTATCTACATTGATAATGATGCTTGTCGTGACATCGTGAAGAATCCAATTGATCATTCTAAAACCAAACATATTGAAATTCGGATTCATTCAATTCGTGATGCGCACGACAAAGGGTACATACAGGTGTTGCCTATAGATTCTGCTGATCAAAAGGCAGATATCTTTACAAAAGCTTTCGACAAAACCCGTTTTCGTCAGTTGGTAACATGGTTAGAAAATGATCAACTTTGAATGATTAAAGTTTCTCAAAAAAAAAAAAAAACAAACTTGTGTATAAATTATAGAAAAATCTTTTGTTTAGAATAAAATAAAGATTTTTGGGGGAGAAATAAACCGGTAGATCCCTAACTGCAAAATTTAAAAACTTTTTCAAACAATCAAGAAATGATAGGGACTAATCATATTTGTCAGCATGTGAATAGGACCCAGAGGACGTTGCGGCTTCAAGCAACGACATGTCGGTAGATTCAGCCTGGAATCGAGTAAACTGCTAAAGATGACAAACTGAAAAGATCTACACGAAAAGCTGGATTCCCACTGTGTTTTAGGTCTGCACAAGCTGAGTCCGGTCATACACAGGTTGAGAGATCAAAAGACACAGAAAATTTTGTGCATAAGCAATCAAAAGACACAGAAAATTTTGTGCATAAGCAATCAAAAGACACCTAAGAGTGCAAGCTACCAAAGCGGGGCTATTAAATCAAATGAGCAACAAAAGACACGCAATGTTAGTGACGTGCAAACATATAGATAGCTCAAAAAGCAATCAGATGATCATCTTCTCTGCTTATGGGAACATAGACCTGAAGCTCTCATCATCTGATTGACATAATGATCATCTTCTCTGCTTATGGAAACATAGACCTGAAGCTCTCATCATTATATCTCAATAAACCTTGAGGATTGGTAGGCTTACACCTAGCACAAGTGGGGTCCATTAACTTTTCGTCAAAATTACCAAAACATGATAAAGCTCATCACATAAAGTATGTTGAAAGACGAGAGGCATGGATTTAAATGGACAAATATACCGACAGTTTTTCTTGAGCTGCAGCTATCCAACGGAAAATTGAAATGTGATCTGGCAGGTATGGATAGTGTGATCTTGATGCAAAAGGTGAGAAACGGTTGATCTCCAAACCCAGATCTTTGGTTTAAAGCTTATTTTCTTTGTTATTGGGCCTGCGTACTTATTGGGCTTTTTGGGCCCTGCGCACTTAAATCAAGTGCGCAGCCCAATTCCTTTTAACTATAAATACCACAGTAAGTTTTCGTTTTTACTTTTATCTTAAAAATTAAAACCCTAATTTTAAACTTCGGCCACCGTCTTCATCCTATTCACCGTGTTCTTCCCACTAAACCACCATCAATCCACCATAAACCACCACTAAACCACACCTGTTGATCCCTCCGTTCACTTCATTCTTTGTGTTTGTGCCTTTGTTTAAGGTATTACAGTTCCTAACGAGTTTTCGTCATGATTAACAGGGGTTGCATCTGAAATCAGGGACTTAAACGCTTGAAGATTTGGGGTTTTCATGAACTGCGCACTTAATTTCTTAAAGAAATGCGCACTTGTATCATAGAATGCGTACTTGCATCATATGATACAAGCTTTAGAAACCCTAAAGTGACTGCGCACTTGGTTGCGCACTTAAAATCTTAAACGAAGGTTTAAGTGTCTGCGTACTTGACTAGTACGCAGACTTGACCATTCTTGCTAAGCTGTTACCATGCCCGAGTCAAAGGCTGCGCACTTGAAATCTCGTGTTCAGACAGATCAATTGACTGCGTACCAACACAAGTGCTCAGTCAAGGTTGAGTACTTGGGTGCGCACCTGACTGAGCACTTAGCTGAAAGTCAGACTCGGGCTGCGCACTTAAGAAATATGTGAACTTAACATTGAAACAAAAAAAAATGACTATTGACTTGACCATTCTTGACAATTGACCGGACTACGTAATCTGACTCATTCACTCGTAAACTAAGACTGGACTTAAATGATATAAAAGACAGAAAAATACCGTGTACACTGATAAATCTAATCCATAAAAAGAATCACACACTTGAAACCAAATAAAATAAACCTAGTCTACGTACGTTGTCCGTCAAAGTCAATGAAGAAGTCTGTCAGTCGCCAACTCAAAATCAAAAGTTCTAACTTACTTTTCGTGCATGTGACCCACACAGATGGCTCTTGACTGGGATCCAAGAGGAATGCACAACCATCCGATGAATCTTGAGACTGATGACACAAAGTTTCGAGATGTTGTTACTTGGATCAGAAGAAGCAGAATCGGATATGCTGTAGAGCAGAACGTAGAAGTTTACAGCTCGCACATTGAAGATTTCTGGAGGTCTGCTAAAGTAGAGGTCGTGGCACGTGTCAAGAGAATCAAAGCCACAGTGAGAAACAAGGCAGTGGTCATCACAGAAGATACTGTTCGGAATGTTCTGAGATTCCAAGATCGGCAAGCAACTGTTAGATCTCTACCAAAAGCCGAAATTCACCAAGAATTCAAGAATTTTGGATACAAGGGAGATTTTGACAAGAGGGGCGATATTAAGAAGAGCCAGCTGACAAGAGATTGGAAGCTCATCAGTCACGTGTTTCTTATGTCTCTATGTCACAGGAAAGGTGGCTACAACGCACTCAGTCCTGACTGGGCAACCGCCATGATAAAGATCTGCAAGAATGAACCATTCAATCTGTCTGGAATGGTGTTTGACTATATGGTGAAGAATGCTGAAGCTGGAAAAGACAAATGGGCGATGTATCCCAGATTCGTTCAGATGATGATCAACGCACAACATGAGGATCTGCCCCTTGGTGATAAATACAATTTCGCCAAAGGTGCACGATTTTTCACCGAGTGCAACACACCAGACTGGGAACCCCTGCTTGAAAGCATGTATGCTGCTCAACGTTATCCCATCATCATGAAGCTATACAACCAAATCAAGAAAAGAAAACAAGCTGCTGCAGAAGCTCGACAACCACCCACAACCGCACCCGAATCTTCTGAACCTGCTCCTTCAGAACCTCAGCCAACTGCTGAAGAAGTTGCAAGAGAAAGAACAATAGGCAAGAGAGTAGCATCTGAACCCGTTCCTCAAAGGCCAACAAAAAGAAACAAGCCTACTGGTTTGTTGCAGCAAGGGAGAGAATCACTGACACCAGAGGAACTTGAGCTTGCTGAAGCTGCCAGACAAAGCGCTGAACTGGCAAGGGCAGAAAGAAAGAGAAGGAAAGAACAGTTACCACAGTCTGAAAGGCCACGTGTTATGACCGAAGAGGATCTAGAGAATGAAGAAATTTTGGAATCTATGTTTGGGGGGAGGATCAACCAGGGTCTTCCACTGCCAGGCCTCCTATTCCCAAACCCCCTGTGAAGAAGCAAACTGTACCATCCTCATCTGTTCCTGCTGCACAACGTCGAAAACCTGTGCATCAAGAACTGTATGAGACACTATCAAAGGAGGTGGGAAAGACTGCAGCGAAAGAAATTTGCACCTTAAAGAATCAGCTTTACAACAATCAGGAGTTAAGGAAAAAGTTGAAGAAGTTGAAGCATAAGAATAGGAATCTGGAAAAGGTGGTTAAGGATCAGCGTTATCTGATCAAATTTCAGACAGAGGTGCAGATGAAAATGTTTGATATGCTTCAAGAACTGAAGAAACAGGGAACAGGTGCTCCTAGTATGACTTTTGATGAAGCGTTCGATTTTGGGAAGTTTATGGAAGAAGAGAAAGAGAAAGAGAGAAAAGCTGAGGAAAGTGAAGTGGATGAGATAAGTGAGGACGAGATGCCAGAAACGTTTGTGGAGATGGGTGCGGGAGAAAACACCGTTTATGAGATGGCAGATGGATACAGGTTGGACCCTGAGAGATCTACCTGGTTTCCAAGAAGACCAATTACCATTCCAGCTTTGCACCAGAACATCCACCACACTCGAGAAGCTCACCAGGAAAGAATTATCTCGTGGGGATATGATGGGTTCAAGAGATTGTTTGTTGTGAAAAGGAGAGGGGGAGTGATACAGTACTTCAAGGGTAGACCGAATCTGAAGACTCTTCCACGCTGGGATATCAGGGAAATGTGCAGAACACCATTCCTCAACCACTCCAAGGACACCACAGCTGACATGGTTTCTGTCTTTATTGAAAGGGAATGTGCGTCTGACTTTGAGAACTAGAAACCACAGAAGCCAAGAAGAAGAATTTCCAAGAAAAGAATCGATCCAGCTACCGGACGGGGAATGATCACCTATGTGATTGACCCACCCCAGGTCGTCACAAGGGTTCCCATTCGTCCCGAGCTTCCTGTGATGTTGACAGAGTTCAAGAAGTGGTTTTATGATAGCTTGACTGGTGAAGCTGTCATCAAGTTGAAAGACGATTCAGAGGCGTTGAGAATTCTAGGCCCAGTGGATGTGTTTGCTCTCAACCCTTCTGATTTGACTATTCTCTTTGGAAACCAGGTCAATGTGGGTGCTGGAAACGTGCTGTTTGAAGAAGCTATTCTGTACAGAAGGGCGGTGGAACGGGCATTAAAGCGAAAGCAGGAATTGCTCGATTTAGTAGACAGGATCAATGCAGCCGACAAAGCTAGAGATGACAAAGAAAAGGCTGCCCAAGCTGCTGCTGCAAAGACATCTGAAGCTGAGGTTATCTCAGAGGTGCAAACACAGGTTCATGCAGCAGCAACAACTGATCCTGAGATTAAGTCTACTCAAGCCCCACCAGCTTCTCCAAGTCCAGTCACAGAAACTCAGCAAGATCCAGCAACTGAAGATCTTGCTGAGTTATTCATCCAGGAACCACAAGTTGAAGAACCAAATGTTGAAGATAGTATCGTTCAAGCACTCCCGGCGCACCAAGCAAGAGAAGAAGGGGAGTTAAGTGATGTGGAGATCGACTGAGATCGATGAGCTGGTAGCTGTGGTCTAGGGGGAGTATTGTTGGGTTAGATTGAGACCACAGTTACCAGGTTTCAGTATGTTTGGTTGTTTGTAATAGTTGGAGGGTCTGTTATGTAATTATAGTATAGTTGTAGTGGCAAAACCCTAGACTGCATACTTAATGGACGGGCTCTGCGCACTTAGCTTAAGTGCGCAGGCCCATCAGTCTGTCCTATAAATAGAACCTCATTCCAGCAGCTAGGGTTAGGGTTTTTGGTTATTTGTCTTTGATAGCACAAGATAGGTGCGTACTTAAATGTTATCCATGGTTTTGTAATGTTCAATCAGTAATGGAAATCTTGCATTATTCATCTTGTGTGTCGGTGTTTATTATCTTCATCTAGCTTCTTTGTTTGTATAGATTAATCACCTAAAACACCTAACAAATAGGTGTTTCTAGGTGATAACAATCTTGTGCACTTAAAGATCTAGTATTTTGGGACTACACTAACAGCATCTCTGATAATAGCACACAGAGTTTCAGCAGTTCTACTCTCCTTTCTAAAAATCCTAGTATTTCTTTCTTGCCATATAAAATACACCATTGCAGCCAAAACAAGCCTCTAAATAATACTTTTAGCAGACCTCCCTAGCTGAGCAGAGGACAAAATTTGCACACACTCCAACAGCTTAGCAGGAACATCCTCCAGCCCAGCCATCCCCTTCATTCCTTCCCAAACCATTGTAGAAAAAGGACATTCAAAAAACAAATGTGAATGACTATCTCTTGTTTCCCCACAAAGAGCACATAATAGGTTGTCCCTAGCATCCCAACTCAACAACCTATCCTGAGTAAGGAGCCTTTGATGGCAGGCCAGCCATAGGGTAAAAGTATGCCTAGGGATAGATTGGCTAAACCACACCACTTTAGCCCATGGGACCTCATCCCTGTGCAGACTCAAATCCTTAAAAACAACCTTAGTTTCAAAAGCCACCAGAGTTTCTTCCTTAGTCTTCCAAAATACACTATCCTTCTTCCCTTCTGTCAGAAAAGGAGGCCTCATCTGGGAAAGACAAGGATATTTGCTATTCCACTCCTCTGGCCAAACCCAAGCTCCATTACTAATGACATCAGCAACTGTAGAGGTAAGAGACAGACCACTCCTATGAATATCCCTAGGAGAAATAAAGGAGCACAAAGGACTTAAGGGGCACCAATTATCATACCAGACAGAAGTAGAATGACCATCCCCTATACTTTTCAAACAGTGAGCCCAAATAACTTCCCTATTTTTCAAAAGACTTTTCCAGCTCCAACTAGCCTCACCCTTTTTGAAAAAACCCCAAAAACTCATCCCTTTTAATCTAAACAATCTAATCCACTTAGTCCATATAGTATCCTTCCCTGAAATTAAATTCCAGATATGTTTAGCCAAAAGAGCTTTGTTCTGGACTTTTAGAGACTTAATACCAAGTCCCCCTGGCTCTTAGGACAACACACAGAATCGCAGGACACTCTAACCTTCCCCTTAGCAGAATCAGATTGGGTCCATAAAAACCTATTCATAATCCTCTCAATATCCTCTATGACACCACAAGGCAGTAAGAATACAGAAGCTCAATAAATGTGCATAGAAGACAAAACAGACTTTATTAGCTGTAACCTCCCAGCAAAAGAAAGGGATTTATTCTTCCAGTCATCCACCCTTTTCCTCACTTTCTCCACTAGAACTGAACAGTCCCTAGAATACAGCTTTTTAGACAGTAATGGAACTCCTAAGTATCCTACAGGAAGAACCCCTACTTTAAAAGGAAGCAAGGCTTTCAATCTATCTTGCATCTGAACAGACACATTCCCAAAGTACATGGTACTCTTACTCAGATTAGAAATAAGCCCAGACACTGAGCTAAACTCCTCCAAAGCCTCCTTTACCACCCTCACAGAAGCAGCATCAGCATGAGAAAAAACCAATAGGTCATCTGCAAAACAAACATGAGTCAAATTTAATTCCTTGCAACACCAATGGTATTTAAAATTTCCACTCTCAGCAATTCTTCTGTCAAATATAAGCTTTAAAACCTGCATCACAATGGTAAATAAATAAGGAGACATAGGATCTCCCTGCCTCAAACCTCTCTTACCCTTGAAATATCCAAACATCTCACCATTAACATTAATAGAGTATGCAGCAGACCTGATGCATGTCATAATCCATGCAATCATACAAGGGTGAAAACCAAAGTTCACCAAACAGGCCTCCAAAAAATCATGATTAACTGTATCATAAGCCTTCTGAAGATCAATCTTCAAGGCAACCCTAGGGGCTCTAACCTTCCTATGATAATTCCTAAGAAGCTCCTGGGTGATTAAAATGTTATCACTAATCTGCCTTCCTGGAATAAAGGCACTTTGACACTCATCCACAATTAAATCCAAAGAACCCTTAATCCTCTCACAAATGATCTTAGTTATGCACTTATAAAGCACATTACAACAAGCTATGGGTCTGAATTCAGTAACACTCCTAGGATTGGAGCATTTAGGGACCAAGGAGATAATGGTAGCATTCACTTCCTTCAATAACTTCCCATTATAGAAAAATTCCTTAATAGCACAACACACTTCATTCCCAATGATAGGCCAGGCAGATCTAAAAAACTTAGAGGAATACCCATCAGGCCCAGGGGCTTTATCAATATCAATATCAAAAATAGCCTTCCTGATTTCTTCATTGGATACTTCCCTAACCATCTGATCAGCCACCTCTCTTGGCAACTTAGTAGCAAAGAGAGCACTAGGATCCCTTATAGCTAAAACCTCACTATTACTCCCCATAAACCCTTCAAAATGTCTCACAAAGGCATTACCAACCTCCTCCCCCTCAAAAAAAGACCCATCCTTATCCAGGACAGAATTGATCCTATTCCTACTCAACCTACCTTTAATGGCCTTATGAAAATAAGAAGTGTTCTGATCCCCAACCCTTAACCACTCAACCTTAGCCTTCTGTTTTAGGAATAGCTCTTCATCCAAAGAGGCTTTTTTGAGGTCATTGACCAGGATAACCTCCTCCTCTCTCTCAGCTCAGCATTATGAGGATCATCTACAACAGCAGATTGAACTTTACCTAACTCCACAGAAATGGTCTTAACCTTTTCAGAAAGATCCCCCTGCATCCTTCCAAGCTTCCTGAGAGGCTTCTTTAGCTTAGACACAACAGAAAACATAGCACAACCCTGCACAGAACATTTCCAGTTAGATTCAACAATAGGTAAAAATTGAGGCTTACCTGCAAGATAATTCATAAACTTGAAAGTCTTTGGTTTCCAAGGCTTCTGGCCCTTCAAGGAAATAAAACCAGGGGCATGATCAGAATGAAAGAAAGGAAGAAAAGAAGCAGCCATATCTGAAAAAATATTTAAAAATGAATTATTGCTCATTATTCTATCCAATTTCTTCAGCAACCCAGAAGTTTTCCCCGGACACTTGTTCCAAGTAAACTTCAACCCTGAAGAAGGGACATCTCCCACACCTATATTCTGACAGCACTCCCTGTAATCTAAAATGGCAGAAGTCACATCAGAACACCCCATAGACCTCTCAGAAGGATCCAGAATGACATTAAAGTCACCCATTATAAGCCAAGGATCATCCTGAGTAGAATACCCAAACTTTTGCAAATCCTACCATAACACTTTCCTTTGACAATTCCTGGTAGACCCATATAAGAAAGAGCAGAAAAAATTGGGAGAACCATTCAAAGGTTTGACTAAACAATGAATGACCTGAGAAGTAACTTCAATGATCATAATATCAACAATATTAGGCTTCCAACCTATGAGGACTCTAACCCAACTAGCACAATATTCCTTACTAGAAAACCACTGCCAGCCATTCAAAACCCTATTACACACCTGTCCAAGATTTTGACCTTTGACATGAGTTTCCAACAAACAACATAAACTAATCTCCCTATCATTCAATACATTCATAACTTGGTTCTGATTGGAATGCTTCATCAAACCTCTATCATTCCAAGATAGAATATTAAGATTTTGAGCAATCATTGAGAACCAGATTTAACAGAAGAGGAGGACAATACCTGACCCACCTCTGATTGAACACCTTCATCAAGCTTCATGAATTCAGCAGTCTCATCATCCTCAGAGAGCACCTCATTATTCTCAGTCTCCAAAACATCCTCATTATCAGTTTCTAGAACAATATCTTCCACTTCATCATAATCCATACCCTCAGGGAAATCATACTTCTGACACATCAGGAAGAAATACTTAGTTTGGACCATATCCCATTCCAAAACTTGCTCTCTAGAAGGGATAACTCTGCAATTAATATAAAACATAACATCCTCAATCTGCTGAGGAGTTAAGTCAAAGGAATAGTCCTCAATAACAGCATCTCTAACCAAACTAGAGCCAGGGGTATAGGGCTTAGCAGGGACACCATTGTGAGGAGAACACTCAGAAGGCTGTTCAAGAGGGGCAATAAAAGGATTAGGGGGAGGAACAGTAGGGACAGAAGAGGACACAGATTTAGTTTCAGGTTGTTTAACAGGAGAAGGTTTAGAAGGTTTAGATGTTTTAGGTGAGGGGGGTTTAGCAGGCTTAACAGGGAAAGGTTTAGAATATGTAGAAGTGGGAACAGAAACAACATTATCAGCTTCAAGACCATTGTCTTCATCAACCATATTCTCATCATCCAAAACACTAAAACTATTCTTGACCTCAATACGTTTAGCCACAAGATTAGTTTTCTTCCCTTTAATACCATCAGTCTTAATCTGAAAAAGTTGCTTCCCCTTCCTAATTTCAGTACCATTACCCTCCTTCCCATCCTTTTTAACCCCAGAAGATGATGCACCATTAGAATCCTTCCTGACTTGAACCTTCTGAAGATCATACTCCAAAGCAGCTTGATTCATTTTAAAGCTCTTAATCCTATCCTGAAGTTTAGCCTCCTTCTCCTCCTTATTACCTTTAAACATGTTCCTTTGCCTCAAAATACCTCCCCCATAAGCCCCATTACCATTCCTTCCAATATTCAAACCCTTATTGGGATTCTTGGCAGCCATACTACGCTTCCACACCAACTGATACCCTTCCTCATCAACAGTTCCATCCTTAGCAGCCCCCTTCTTATCTTCATTCCCCTTATCAGCTTCTCTGTCCCTAGCTTCTTTCTCTTCAGCAGTTAACTCTCTAGCAGTGCACTTCTCAAAAGAATGCCCAAACACTTTGCAGAATGAACATAGCTTAGGCATCTTTTGATACTCAATCATCACCTCAGTAACCTTAGGCTCAGCACCCTCCTCTCTAGGATAGAAAGCTCTAATGAAAGTAGGCTGAGAATCAGCATCAGCAATTTCCACCAAGATTCTAGCAAATCCAACCTGCAAATTAGTATTCAGACATTTATCCACAGTAATATTATCAAACAATAATGGTTTACCAATACAGCTAGCCAGCTCACACAACCCCTGCACATTCCATAATTCCAATGGCACCTCCTTAAACAAAACCCACACAGGCACCCTTTCTGGTTCTGATTTCACAATAGTTCCAACTTCCCATTGGTTCAGCACCAAAGGGATGCCATTAACAACCCATGGTCCAGCTTTCAAGGCTTCTAGCATTCCCTCCTTTTTATCAAATTTAAAATAGAACAAACCTTTACCATTGGTAGAAATGTCCTCAATCCCATATCTCTTCCACATCCTGAATAAATTGAATCTAACCCATGCTATAGAGCAGAAAGAACCCACAAAATACCCATACAAATGTTTAGAATAAATCTGCTTAACCTTCTCAACATAATCTTGTTTAATCATAACCACCTTTTCACCATTTTCAAGAGTAGTAGGTGGGCAATACATGATCTGTTTGCTAAATTCAGCAACCTTCTCACCCTTAACAGCATTAGCATATGAAGCCCTCACCTTCTTATCATCAGATTCAGAATCCACATGTGGCCCAGAAGTGTTATCAACTGATTTGTTGGCAGATGAATTAGCCTTAAACACATAGTTGTTATCAGCAATGGCCCCTAGAACTGGAGACTTCTGAATAACATCACAGACATTGTCCATAGGCTCTTTTTGCTTCTCCTTCTCAGCCAACAATTCCCTAGCCTTTCCCAAACCCAAAATTAATTCCCTCAACCTCAACTTTTTCCTCTGTATGTTGTCCCTAATCTCCTTAATAGAAAACTTCATATCATTAAACTCAACTGCTTTATTAGCATCACCATCATCCTCAAAAGGGTCAAAAATTAATCCATCTGCAGTTTTATAACCCAACTGTTTAGATTTAGCACAACCAACCTTTTTTATATCAGAAATCTCCTTCTCCATCTGCTCAATAGCTACAGGAGTAGCACCTATAACATCAGACATCTCCCAAAGTCTGAAAATAGGAAGAACTGGCACTGCAGCATCCTTGTTAAACTCAAACACCTGCTTCACCTTTTTATTTTTGGATGATAGAATCTTCATAATCTTCCTACCTTCTTGTGTTACAATGAGTTGTTTCTTGGTAACAGCCTTAAGAGTATCAATATTTTCTACACCTCCTCTCAGCTTCTTACCACACTGCTCATTACTATGACTAATACCACCCCCAGCAAGCTCCCTCTTACACATTGAACCCCTAGCCTGATTAATATCCTGCACCCCAACTCTACAGTAAAACCATCTAGCAAGAGCCTTCACAATACTCATATCAAATTCAAAAAGATCTTCCACCTCATCATCCTTCAATTTGCAAAACAGCTTCTAATAATGCTGGTGGAAAGCCACAACACTACTCTCAACAAAGTGATCTTCTAAGAGTTTCAGTTTACCCTGCAACCCATTACACTCCATATGCCCCTGACCAACTCTTATACTATCAGTTTTATTAACCAAGTTCCCCCTAGACCCTATCTTCCCCATAACACTACCCTTACCCTCATCTTCAATAGAATTATGGTCACAAACCAGCCTAAGACTCAACACATCAGATTTCTCATAACAAGCAATAGCAAATTGCATAAAGTCATCAAAAATTTCATCAGAAACATACTCAACCTTCATCTCATATTCATCAACATTAGACAAATACCTGCCAAAACATTCCTCAAAATAAGGATTCAACAGGTTTAAGGAGAAACACTGTTTCATAGCAGGCTCAAACACAGGGTTCTGAAAAGTCCTCTGAGCTAACATCTCAATAGCTTTCAGAATAATCTCTGAGGAGAAACAACCCTGAGAGTGACCAGTAAACTTCCATTTAACATCAGTTCCACTCACCTTTTCAGTTAATTCCAACCCAACTCTGCTACTCTCCATATCCCTACACGCAACTATCAACATCCTATGTTCATTTTTATCACAGGTGTTCATAACAAACCTCATGAACTCAACACATTTCTCACTAATTTGCACATCAACATCCACTTCAGAACAAACCCTAGCATCAGCCTCAATAACCTTCAACAGTAATTCCCCAAATCTCAGCATAAAACCCTCATTCTTATAATTCATATTAATAAACCAATTCATGGCAGTCACAAACAAGTTATCAGAATAGGTTTTATCAACCAACAAACTGCCAGTGAGTCACACAAGGAGTATTTTCTGACATTTGCTGATCCTGGCCAACCACTTTTAACTCATTCTCCCTATATAGAAGCAAGTGTTTGCGCCAATCAGCCATATAAGGAGCAGAAGCAGCCTGAACATTCAATTCCAAACTACTTCCAAACGGATTAGGGTTCAGAGGAGAATTAGGGGATTCACGAGACTCAGCAAACTCCTCAGGCACCGAAACAACCGGAAAAACACAAACACTCTCAGACATGTGCAGATCTGGAGGAATATCAGGAGGAACACCTCCTTATTTGAGTCTATTGCATTATCAGATATCTTACGGCCTTCCCGTTGCACCATTCGGTTGCCCGAAACATCAAATGTACCGATAGTTACGTCCTTTAAAACTCGAGTCTTTTCTTGTGTACGAATCTCTATGTCATTGTCGCATCGTGAGTTCGATTACCACCCGTTCCGCCTCTTATCCTTTATTTGAGTCTATTTCATGATCACATATCTTACGGCCTTCCCGTTCTTCCATTCGGGTACCCGAAACTTCAAATGTACCGATAGTTACGTCCTTTAAAACTCGAGTCTTTTCTTGTGTACGAATCTCTATGTCATTGTCGCATCGTGAGTTCGATTACCATCCGGACCGCTTCTTATCCTTTATTTGAGTCTATTGCATGATCAGATATCTTACGGCCTTCCCGTTGCAGCATTCGGTTGCCCAAAACTTCAAATGTACCGATAGTTGCGTCCATTAAAACTCGAGTTTTTTCTTTTGTACGACTCTCCATGTCATTGTCGCATCGTGAGTTCGATTACCACCCGGTCCACCTCTTATACTTTATTTGAGTCTATTGCATGATCATATATCTTACGGCCTTCCCGTTCTTCCATTCGGGTACCCGAAATATCAAATGTACCAATAGTTACGTCCTTTAAAACTCGAGTGTTTTCTTGTGTACGAATCTCTATGTCATTGTCGCATCGTGAGTCCGATTACCATCCGGTCCGCATCGTATCCTTTATTTGAGTCTGTTTCATGATCATATATCATACGGCCTTCCCGTTCCTCCATTCAAGTGCCCGAAACTTCAAATGTACCGACAGTTACCTCCTTTAAAACCCAAGTATTGTCACATCATGAGTCCGATTACCATCCAGTCCGCCTCGTATCTTTTATTTGAGTCTGTTGCATGATCATATATCATACGGCCTTCCCGTTCCTCCGTTCAAGTGCCCGAAACTTCAAATGTACCGATAGTTACGTCCTTTAAAACTCGAGTCTTTTCTTGTGTACGAATCTCTATGTCATTGTCACATCATGAGTCCGATTACCATCCGGTCCGCTTCCTATCCTTCATTTGAGTCTATTGCATGATCACATATCTTACGGCCTTCACGTTGCACCATTCGGTTGCTTGAAACTTCAAATGTACCGATAGTTACACCCTTAAAAACTCGAGTGTTTTCTTGTGTACGAATCTCTATGTCATTGTCGCATCGTGAGTTCGATTACCATCCGGTCCAATTCTTATCCTTGATTTGAGTCTATTGAATGATCAGATATCTTATGGCCTTCCCGTTCCTCCATTCGGGTGCCCGAAACTACAAATGTACCGATAGTTACGTCCTTCAAAACTTGAATCTTTTCTTGTGTACGAATCTCTATGTCATTGTCGCATTGTGAGTCCGATTACCATCCGGTCCGCTTCTTATCCTTTATTTGAGACTATTGCATTATCAGATATCTTACGGCCTTCCCGTTGCACCATTCGGTTGCCCGAAACTTCAAATGTACCGATAGTTACGTTCTTTAAAACTCGAGTCTTTTCTTGTGTACGAATCTCTATGTCATTGTCGCATCGTGAGTTCGATTACCACCCGTTCCGCCTCTTATCATTTATTTGAGTCTATTGCATAATCACATATCTTACGGCCTTCCCGTTCTTCCATTCGGGTACCCGAAACTTCAAATGTACCGATAGTTACGTCCTTTAAAACTCGAGTCTTTTCTTGTGTATGAATCTCTTTGTCATTGTCGCATCATGAGTTCGATTACCATCCGGTCCGATTCTTATCCTTCATTTGAGTCTATTGAATGATCAAATATCTTATGGCCTTCCCGTTCCTCCGTTCGGGTGCCCGAAACTACAAATGTACCGATAGTTACGTCCTTCAAAACTTGAATCTTTTCTTGTGTACGAATCTCTATGTCAATGTCACATCATGAGTCCGATTACCATTCGGTCCGCTTCTTATCCTTTATTTGAGTCTATTGCATGATCAGATATCTTACGGCCTTCCCGTTGCACCATTCGGTTGCCTGAAACTTCAAATGTACCGATAGTTACGTCCCTTAAAACTTGATTCTTTTCTCTTGTACGAATCTCTATGTCATTGTTGCATCGTGAGTCCGATTACCATCCGGTCCGCTTCTTATCCTTTTTTTGAGTCTATTGCATTATCAGATATCTTACGGCCTTCCCGTTGCACCATTCGATTGCCCGAAACTTCAAATGTACCGATAGTTACGTCCTTTAAAACTCGAGTCTTTTCTTGTGTACGAATCTCTATGTCATTGTCGCATCATGAGTTCGATTACCACCCGTTCCGCCTCTTATCCTTTATTTGAGTCTATTGCATAATCACATATCTTACGACCTTCCCGTTCTTCCATTCCGGTACCCGAAACTTCAAATGTACCGATAGTTACGTCCTTTAAAACTCGAGTCTTTTCTTGTGTACGAATCTCTATGTCATTGTCGCATCATGAGTTCGATTACCATCCGGTCCGATTCTTATCCTTCATTTGAGTCTATTGAATGATCAGATATCTTATGGCCTTCCCGTTCCTCCATTCGGGTGCCCGAAACTACAAATGTACCGATAGTTACGTCCTTCAAAACTTGAATCTTTTCTTATGTACGAATCTCTATGTCAATGTCACATCGTGAGACCGATTACCATCCGGTCCGTTTCTTATCCTTTATTTGAGTCTATTGCATGATCAGATATCTTACGGCCTTCCCGTTGCACCATTCGGTTGCCCGAAACTTCAAATGTACCGATAGTTACGTCCCTTAAAACTTGACTCTTTTCTCTTGTACGAATCTCTATGTCATTGTTTCATCGTGAGTCCGATTACCATCCGATCCGCTTCTTATCCTTTTTTTGAGTCTATTGCATTATCAGATATCTTACGGCCTTCCCGTTGCACCATTCGGTTGCCCGAAACTTCAAATGTACCGATAGTTACGTCCTTTAAAACCGATAGTTACGACCTTTAAAACAAAAACGGGCCATCCTATACATCTTTTACTAAGCCCAAAAATAAAAATATTAAACGACCAACACAAACCCATTAAGTAGAACCAAACTATCCCTCTAACACAGACGGGCCACAAAGCAACCCAAAATATCCAAAGCCCAAAGGTCCTCTTCACTCCAGCCTGCTTCCAGAGCCCACTCGACAAAACAGATGCACTCCTCTTGATAATAGTAACAGCAGACCCTGCAGCCCATTCAGCCCACCAAATAACCCAATGCTGGCCCAACATACTAATCCATCTGGCCCATATCAACACTCTGCTGCTGATCCAGGCATTCACAATTAATCCAGTCACACCTGATCCAATACTCCAATCCCATACATCCTTCTGCCAAATCCTTTGAACTCTTCGACCATTCACACCATTTCCTGCTGTACTTGAATTACTCAACATACCCATAATCAATCCAACCAGCCATATACTCTTCTTATCATAATCAAACAGCACCATTATTCTAGCTCCCAAAAGACTAGCCAGTCCACTTAGTCTCCAACTCCAACAAGCAGCTTCTAACAACCAATTCCACTTACTAGATAACTCAAGAAAATTAAACCATATCAATCCTAGAACTCTGCTGCAGTACTTGTACCTTAGCCAGAACAAAAGGTTCACAGGGATTTTGATGTCTACTTTAAAAGCTTCCATCAAATGCATACAATATAGGCTATCATAAGCAACTAAAAGAGCTAGTATCACCTCATAGCCTTTCAAAACTTCCATCAGTGTAATGGCACTATTAAGATAAACCACTCTTTTAGTATTCCTGTTAAACCAGATTATGGCATAGAGCATTCTGACTTTGACAGGTATTATCAAAGTCAAACACAGCTGAAAGCTATCAGTACATAATAAGACTAGGCTGCATTCATAATCTTTAAAAACTTCCACCAGATTGATGGCATTATTAAACACAGCTAGTTTATTAATCCTCATGCAATACCATAGTTCAGAATCCAACCACCCATCCCTCAACCCATAACACAGAAAAACCCAAACATACTCTAAAAAGAATAATACATTCCAATCTTGCATATACCTCAGCAGCCAACCACATTCTAAACAATACTGTAGCTTTGATAATATCTTCCAATATATAAACTTCCAGCAATTCTCCAACTGATTTGCCACATTGCCCGTCATTTTATGAGTATACAAATATATTCTTCTAAAATTCCTCCTGCAAAACATACCATTCCATGACCTCTGCCTAAACACCATTTGCAATTTATTCCCTAATGTCCATAGACACCAGAAATACACAACTATCCCCTGCAGCTGACCTATATCAACTCCCTTATCCCATTCCTGCAATCCATCTTGCGAAAAGACTAAAATGCCCCTGAACACCTTTAAGTTGTTAACCATCCTTAAGCCCAGATCCATACTCCAAGTATTCCTCCCAACTGATTTCTTAACATGAATTCTACTAATTCCCACAACCACCATACACTTCCATTTGAAGAAGACCCAGCCCAAAATCCCCAGCCCCTGACATATCCCAAGTGGGATAGACTCTCTAGACTCAAAGAAGTAAAAGCAAGAAAAAAGGCCTACAAAGATTACCAACACATTGATTTGGGTTTCCATACTGGTATGAAGTTCTAAAACAGTAAAAAGAGCACAGAAATATAATGTCCTACTAATACCAGTATGGTCCAACCTTATGTCTCCCTGGTGTAAACTCCCCTTGAGTATAAAAATTCCTAATCCCCTTTCAAATAACGCAGACCTGGCCCAGAGTGCCAAAAATAGACCAAGTTCTCTGGTCAGGATAGAAGCCCACAGCAATAACAACCCAATCCCACCCAGACTATCCCATAAAGACAAGAAAGAAAGAATCCAGGAAATGAATTGAATACAGAAATCTACCCAGAACGCTTTTAGTCTCCATTCAACACCTTGTTCCCAGTAATTCCCATCCCACATGAGCAAGTGCTCAGAAGTAAACACACACAGGCCAGTAACACCAAAACTCACACCAATGTTTAACAGGTTCCCATACCACTGCCAGGATCTAAAAAATGCAAAATTTATTTGGGAGGGGAAAAATGTCCTAAAGACAGTGGTACAGTGCCTCCTTATCTCTCCAGGTTGAATGCAAAACTCCTGCATATCCATTCCTATATTCCACCAGGTTAAGGTAAATTCCTAGATTCCTATGTTTTAAACACAGCAAAAACCCCAATGGTGTATGAAAGACACACCTTTCAAAAAGTAACAGGGAGGTACTACTACTAAGGTTATCTACCCAAGGCTTTTTCCAGTTCCATAAAACACCTTGATTACCCAATAACCCCCCACCCCAACTCCAAGTGGAGTAGAAAGACTCAAGACTCCAAAACAAGAAAAGGCTAAAACAATAAAAATAAAACAAGGTTCCAAGGCCATATCTGGTGCTAAAAAATGATAAAAACCAGAACAACAATAGGAACCTAAAGACATGGCCTTGATCCATCCTTATATCTCCCATTGTTTGTCTTATCCCAAGACCACAAATGCCTAATCCCTTATTAAGAATAGCATATTTGATACCAGGTTTTTGAAAAAACCAAAGCATCAACAGATCAGACACAAAAATAGGAAAAAACAGAAACCAAAAGATCCTCAGCTCACAACCATTTTTATACCACTTATTACAACCAGAAAGAGTAAAACGAAGCCTTAAAGGCCAGATTTCTACCCCAAGCTGAAAAGAACACCTTATGACTCCCAAAGGCCCAATAATACCCCCTCCCCTATATTAACAGGTTTCATAAATATATTACCCACACCTCCCCTGTACCACCCTAATCCCACAAGATTACCAAGCCATTTAAAAATCAGATTAATTCCCCTCATACCCCACTTAGATCCCTTCCAAAACCTCACCCAGCCAACCCAAAAAACAGTAAGAAGGACATAGATCAACATTGGTTAACCTGTTTTGTAGGATCCCTCCATACCACCTGAAATCCCCATATCTTGCTAAGCCTGATGCTGTTTCTAGTAGCATAGATCTTCAACCCCATAAGCTTCAATCTAACTGTTTCCCTGATAAGGTTACAAACACCCTCCACACTCCTACTCTCATTTTGAAACAACCTTAAATTTCTCTCTTGCCATATAAAGTATACCATTGCAGCCACACATAACCTCTTAATTATACTCCCCACAGATTTTCCAATATGTTCACTGGCCAGCTCATTAACACAATTAAAAATATTAGGGGAGTATTGAGATAATCCTCCCTCTTCCTTCAAAGTTTCCCACACAGCTTTGGGATAATCACACTCAAAGAACAAATGATTATGACTATCCTTAACTTTTCCACAGAACACACATTCTAAAACATTCTGCACATCCCAATTCAATAATCTATCCTGAGTTAACAGCCTATTTTGAACAGCCAACCTAAGTGTGAAGGAGTGTCTAGGGATTGCCTGACTATACCATATAATTCTAGCCCAAGCAACTTCAGGCTTATCTTCACTCAGATCATTAAAAACAGTTCTAGTAGCAAAGCCCTCATAAGTTTCCTTCTTAGTTCTCCAGAATGTTATATCTTTTTTGTCAGGAACAATACAAGGAGGGGACAGAGAGAATAAACAAGGAAACTTGATTCTCCACTCCTCCGGCCACATCCATCTACCATTACAAATAACCTCAGAAACTGTAGTCTTAATGGACACCAGTTATCATACCAGACAGAAGTGGAACACCCATCACCTATACTCTGCACACAATGCCTCCAAAGAGCATCCCTACTGTCTAATATACTCTTCCAACTCCAACAAGGCCCCTCCTTCCTAACAAAGCCCCAAAAACTCAGACCTTTAAGTCTATAAATTTTAATCCACTTAGTCCAGATAGTCTCCTTACCAGAAATAAGGCTCCATATACGTCTAGCTATTAAAGCCTTATTCTGTATTCTCAAGGATTTTATCCCCAACCCCCCCTGACATTTTGGATAGCAAACATTCTCCCAGGAAACTCTAACCCTTCCCTTGCTAGAATCATTTTGACTCCAAAGAAACCTACACATTAGCCTCTCAATATCTTCAATAACACTAACAGGCAATAAAAACACAGAAGCCCAGTACACTTGCAAAAAACAAAGGACAGACTTGATAAGTTGTAACCTTGCAGCAAATGACAAAGATTTATTCTTCCAATCTTCCAGTCTTTTCCTAACTTTATTAGTAAGAATACTACAATCTTTAGAATATAACCTAGTAGACAAGAGGGGAACACCCAAATATCTAACTGGCAAGCTGCCAACCTTAAAAGGCAGCAACCTTTTGATTCTCTTCTGCATTATACTGGTCACATTAGACAAATACATTGTGCTTTTTCCCAGATTAGGGACTAAGCCAGAAACCCCACTAAACTCTTCCAAAGCTTCCTTGATTAAGGAGACAGAAGCAACATCAGCATGACAGAAAACCAAAAGATCATCAGCAAAGCATAGATGAGTCAGTTTCATCTCAGCACACTTCCAATGATATCTAAATTGATCATTTCCAGCAATCCTTCTATCCAAAATCAGTTTCAGAACTTGCATAACAATGGTAAACAGGTATGGGGACATAGGGTCACCCTGCCTTAAACCTCTAAGACCCTTGAAATACCCAAAACTCTCTCCATTAACATTTATTGAATATGCAGCAGATCTTATACATGTCATAATCCAATCAACCATACTAGGATGAAACCCAAAATTAACAAGACAGGCTTCAAGAAAATCATGATTGACAGTGTCATAAGCCTTCTGTAAGTCAATTTTCAGAGCCATTCTAGCCTCCCCTCCCTTTCTATGATAATTCCTCAAAAGTTCTTGTGTCAACAGAATATTATCACTTATTTGCCTTCCAGGAATAAAAGCACTTTGACAATTATCAACAATTTTATCAAGAGACCCCTTAATTCTTTCACAAATGATTTTGGTTATACATTTGTAAAGAACATTGCAACAAGCAATGGGTCTATACTCCACAACACTCTTCGGATTCAGACACTTTGGAACTAAAGAAATAATAGTGGCATTAACTTCTTTAAGAAGTTTGCCATTACTAAAAAATTCTTTGATAGCTTCACAAACCTCATTACCAATTATTGACCAAGAGGCTTTAAAAAATTTTGAAGAAAAGCCATCAGGCCAAGGAGCCTTATCCACATCAATATCAAAGATTGCTTTTTTGATTTCCTCATTAGTGACTTCCCTAACCATATAATCAGCCTCAACCCTAGACAATCTGGTATGAAACAGAGAATCAGCCCCCCTAATCCCATTCACCTGCACATTACTCCCCATGAAACTCTCAAAGTGTTTAACAAACACATCCCCCACACTCCTCACCTCATGGTAGTTCCCCTGAGCATCCATAACAGAATTAATCCTACTTTTACTAATTTTACCTTTAACAGCTTTATGAAAGTAAGCTGTATTCTGGTCCCCAGCCTTCAGCCACTCCACTTTGGCTCTCTGTTTGAGAAACAGTTCCTCATCCAAAGAAGCCTGCTTCAAAGCATTAACAAAGATTACTTTTTGATCTCTCAACTCAGCATTATGGGGATCCTGAACAACTTCCTCTTGAACTCTACCCAGCTCTTTGGTCAAGGTTTTAACCTTATCATGAAGGTCCCCTTGTTCTCTACCCATCTTCCTCAGAGGCTTCTTCAGCTTCTTTAGTTTAGATACCACTGAAAACATATAACACCCCTGAACCCTTTCTTTCCAGACAGAATCAACCAAAGGCAGAAACCCAGGCTTAGAAGCAATAAAATTCATAAACTTAAAAGGCCTAGGCTTCCACACATGTTGCCCCTTCAAAGAGATTAAAGCAGGAGAATGGTCTGAAGATAAAAAAGGTAGAAAATTAACAGCAGCTTCAGGAAATGCATTCAAGAAACTTCCATTACTCATAATCCTATCAAGCTTCTTAAGTAATCCCCCAGCTTTACCTGGAGATTTATTCCAGGTAAATTTCAAACCCGAAGAAGGAATATCTTCAACATTAATACTTTCACAACACTCCCTGAAATCCAGCATAGAGGCATTAATGGAAGATGAACCCATAGATTTTTCAGATGGGTCCAGAATTGCATTAAAATCCCCCATTAATAGCCATGACTCATCCTTAATAGTACTATTAAAAGTCTTAAGCTCATTCCACAGAAGTCTTCTGGAAGAGTAAGTAACATTCCCATAAATAAAAGAACAGAAAAAAGCAGCACCCCCAGTAATAGGCTTAACAAAGCAGTGAATAACCTGAGAAGTGTGTTCAATCACCATAATATCCACAAGGCTAGGATTCCATCCAACAATAATCCTAACCCAATTAGCACAATAAGGCCTGTTAGAAACCCATTCCCAATTCCTAAAAACCCTATTACAAACACTATCCAAATTCTTACCCTTAACATGTGACTCTATCAGACAACATACACCAATATTATTGTCATTCATAACCTCCATTACCTCATTCTGCATATGAACATTAGACATACCTCTAACATTCCATGCCATCATGTTCAGGTTTTGGACCATCATTGATAACCAGAATTTAGTTCAGACCCATGCCCTTCCTGCATGATCTGATCATCAATACTATTGTCCAGCTTCATAAAATGCCCTGTTTCATTGTTTTCAAAGCTCACTTCATTCCCATCAGATTCCACCTCAATATCCTCTACCTCATCATAATCCAACCCCTCAGGAAAATTATTCTTTTGACACAAAATAAAGAAAAGTTTAGACTGTTCAATGGTCCATTCCATCACCTGCTCCTTAGAAGGAACAATCCTCTGATCAATATAGAACATTATATCATCTAATTGCCCAGGAGTCACATCACTAACACACTCCTGAATGACAGGATCAGAGCAAAGCTCATTAGGAAAATAAGGGGAAGGGTTATGGATTTTAGCAGGTTTAATCACAGAAGGCTTAGGAGCAAAAACAGGTTCAGGTAAAGGAGCTTTGGGTAAAGGTTTAGAAGAAGTTGAGGTTTTAGGGACAGGTTTAGGTAAAGGTTTAGGCTGAGATTTAAATCCAGGTTTAGAAACAGGCTGCTTTTCAGACTTAATACTCTCACCCTCCTCTCCAACCACAGAATCTTCACTTAAAACACTAAAGCTGTTCTTAACTTCCAACCCCTGAACTTCCTTACCAGACCTCCTAACCCCACTATAATCATTCTGTTTAACTATATATTCAGTTCTACCAGTCTTCTTACCCTTATTTTCAACCTGATTCACCATAGCATTAGATTTTGATGAAGATGCCCCACCAGATTCCTTTCTCCCAGCAGTCTTGACTTCCCTATATTCCAACACAGCCTGCTTCATCTTATGACTAGCAATCCTCTCTTGTAACTTCACTTCTTTAACCTCCTTTCTAAACCCCATATTTCTTTGTCTCAATGCCCCTCCCCCATAAACTCCATTCCCATTCCTAGCAGCTAAACTCTTGTTCCACACAGTTGTATAACCCTCCTCATCAACAATTCCACCCTTAGAGCCATTCTGAACATCAACATTCTTATCTACACTCTTCTGTAATCTAGCAGCCTTCTCTTCATCAGTCAGCTCCCTCACAGTACAATTATCATATGAATGCCCAAAAACCTTGCAAAAAGTACAATTGACTGGAATTTTCTGATACTCAACCAGAACCTCAGCAACTCTAGCCTCCCTGCCTTCCTCCAGTGGATAAAAAGCTCTCACCACATTTGGATGACTATCAGCAGCAGCAATTTCCACAAGGATTCTAGCAAAGCCAGCCTGCACATCATTGTTAATACATTTATCAACAGTTATATTATCAAACAGAAGGGGTTTACCAATACAACTAGCAAGTTCACACAGTCCTTGCACATTCCACAGTTCTAAAGGAACTTCTTTGAAAAGAACCCAAACAGGCACATTAACAAGATCCTTCTTCACAATGGCTGCACCCACTTCCCATTGTTGAAGAACCAGAGGAATACCATTCACCACCCAGGGGCCAGCCTTCAAAGCATCTAACATACCCTCTTCCTTAGTAAATTTGAAGTAGAATAGACCCTTGCCATTAGTTGAGATGTCTTCAATTCCATACTTCTTCCACATTCTGAACAAGTTAAATCTAACCCATGCTATAGAGCAGTAGGCTCCCACAAAGTACCCATACAAATGTTTAGCAACTCTTGCTTAATCATAACCACCTTCTCACCATTGTCCAGAGTAGTAGGAGGACAATAGGCTATCTGTTTAACAATATCAGCCATTTTCTCTCCCTTAACAGCAGTAGCATAAGATGGCTTATCTTTAACTTCATCAGAAACAGTCTTGTCTATGTCTGCATTATTCATTCCCTCATTAAAGATACCCTTAGGCCCTTTTTCAGCAGCTTTAAAAACAGGGCTAGAGGCTTGTGAAAAACCTAAAATAGGAGACTTCTTAATGATATCTTCAGCCTCCTTCAACAGATCATTCTGTTTCTTAACAACCAACTCCTTTGCCTTCCAAATTCCTGTAAAAAGCTCCTTTATCCTATCCATTTTCTTCTTAATAGCCACCCTAGCTTCTTTAGCAGAGTATTCACTACCCTGAAATCCCACCTTCCGTTTAACACTATGATCATCCACCAAGGGATCAAAGATCAAACCATTAGTAGTTTTAAAACCACTAGACTTCTCCTTAATACCTCCCAACTCTTTGAGATCTAAAATCTCCTTTTCCATCTGCTCAATAGTCATACTTTCAATAGGAGTCTTCCCAATATCATCATAAGCACCTCCCATTCTAAACACAGGAATAACTGGAACAGTAGCATTCTTATCAAAAACAAAGTTCCTTGATACCTTCTTATTCCTAGATAACAAAATTTTCATAATTCTTCTCCCTTCATTTGTGACATAAATCTGCTTCTTTGGGGCAACCTGAACAGCAGCCCCACCTTCTCTTGACACCTTAACCCTCTTATCCTCCACATTAACAGAATCTACACTCATATCATTCTCATTGCTATCCCTAATTAGAACTTTCCTTTTCAGTAAAATTCTAAGGGAGTCATTAGACATAGCATCATATAGTGTAGTATCCTCCACCTTCCTGCACTGATTAATAACCCACTTAGATAAAGCACTAACCATTTTGTGGTCAAACTCAAAGATGTCTTCCACTGACCAGCCCACCATTTCCTGAAACCTCAAATGGTAGAACCTATGAAAAGCCAGCCACCTCTCTAAAGAGTCAGGCAGAAACAATTTCAAAGCTATATCTGCACTTAAACTCTTAAACACTTGGACATCAACATTCAGCAAACTCCCCTTAGTCACATATTTATCAACCTCCACATCATTAATCATTTCAGTATCAATCAGCCCACCATCAGAACAACCTATTCTTAACCTTCTATACTCATGATTCTCACAGGCTTTAATAACAAAGTCCACAAACCTAGCACATTCCTCACTCAATTGCCCAGCAGAACAAGCACAATTTGCCACCTCTATATTATCAGCCTCAATAACCCTCAAAAGCATATCCCCAAATTTATCCTGGAAGCTAGAATTCATATAATTCATAGCAAAAAACCAATTCATAGCAGGCTCAAATGACTTATCAGCAAAGGATTTATCAATCAATACCTGAATAGCCTCAATAATAGCATAGTCCTTCACCACACATGGCTCAGAACCATAAAATTTCCAGTCAGTCAACCTAGTCTGAGCCTCAATAAACCTCTCATCCTGCCTTCGAATAGCCAAATTACTATCAAAGGAGAGAATCATATGCTTACGCCATTCACACATATAAGCAGCCGAACCAAAAACCTCTTGAAGCTTAGCAATAGACTTCACTAAACTAGGGTTTGATATGACAGTAGGTAAACCAGAGGTATGAACAGAATCCTTACCCAAAAGTGAATCAGTATTCTCACTGGACATATCCTGCACAGACGAGTTCAGAAGAAACGTTGTATCCGATTGAATCTTCTGTAACCAATCATCTCCCAAAGTTTCCTTCAGATAAACCAGATCACCAGCAGACAATGAGCACGACTCAACTCTACCCCCAATCTCTCTACTCAAGCAAAACGTTCCCTCACTCACCTCCTTCAACTCAAACCCTTGATTTCTCACCAGATCTGGTGGGATATCAGGAGGTATACCTCCAATAGGATCAGCAAACGGCCGAGCCATAGTAAACAAAGGATAAACAAAGGAATTCCGATCGAAATCAGATGAAATTGTAACACAAAGAGGAAGAAGAAAGACCGGGAAACGAAGAACAGTAACCAAAAAATCAAATCGCCAAAATCGCCTAGAGAAAAAGTCAAAAAGTCAAAGCTCAAATGTAAATAAATGTACCCGTAGTTAAAATGTACCGATAGTTGCGTCCATTAAAACTCGAGTCTTTTCTTGTGTACGAATCTCCATGTCATTGTTGCATCGTGAGTTCGATTACCACCCGGTTCGCTTCTTATCCTTTATTTGAGTCTATTGAATGATCATATATCTTACGGCCTTCCCGTTCTTCCATTCGGTTGCTCGAAACTTCAAATGTACCGATAGTTACGTCCTTAAAAACTCGAGTGTTTTCTTGTGTACGAATCTCTATGTCATTGTCGCATCGTGAGTCCGATTACCATCCGGTCCACTTCATATCCTTTATGTGAGTCTCTTGCATGATCACATATCTTACAGCCTTACCGTTCTTCCATTCGGGTACCCGAAACTTCAAATGTACCGATAGTTACGTCCTTTAAAACTCGAGTCTTTTCTTGTGTGCGAATCTCTATGTCATTGTCGCATCGTGCGTCCGATTACCATCCGGTCTGCCTCGTATCCTTTATTTGAGTCTGTTACATATTCATATATCATACGGCTTTCCCGTTCCTCCATTCAAGTGCCTGAAACTTCAAATGTACCGATAGTTACGTCCTTTAAAACTTGACTCTTTTCTCTTGTACGAATCTCTATGTCATTATCACAACCTGAGTCCGATTACCATCCGGTCCGCTTCTTATCCTTTATTTGAGTCTATTGCATTATCAGATATCTTACGGCCTTCCCGTTGCACCATTCGGTTGCCCGAAACTTCAAATGTACCGATAGTTACGTCCTCTAAAACTCGAGTCTTTTCTTGTGTACGAATCTCTATGTCATTGTCGCATCGTGAGTTCGATTACCACCCGTTCCGCCTCTTATCCTTTATTTGAGTCTATTGCATGATCACATATCTTACGGCCTTCCCGTTCTTCCATTCGGGTACCCGAAACTTCAAATGTACCAATAGTTACGTCCTTTAAAACTCGAGTCTTTTCTTGTGTACGAATCTCTATGTCATTGTCGCATCGTGAGTCTGATTACCATCCGGTTCGCTTCTTATCCTTTATTTGAGTCTATAGCATCATCAGATATCTTACGGCCTTCCCGTTGCATCATTCGGTTGCCCGAAACTTCAAATGTACCGATAGTTACGTCCTTTAAAACTTGACTCTTTTCTCTTGTACGAATCTCTATGTCATTGTCGCATCGTGAGTCCGATTACCATCCGGTCCGCTTCTTATCCTTTATTTGAGTCTATTGCATTATCAGATATCTTACGGCCTTCCCGTTGTACCATTCGGTTGCCCGAAACTTCAAATGTACCGATAGTTGCGTCCATTAAAACTCGAGTCTTTTCTTGTGTACGAATCTCCATGTCATTGTCGCGTCGTGAGTTCGATTACCACCCGGTCCGCCTCTCATCCTTTATTTGAGTCTATTGCATGATCATATATCTTACGGCCTTCCCGTTCTTCCATTCGGGTACCCGAAATATCAAATGTACCGATAGTTACGTCCTTTAAAACTCGAGTCTTTTCTTGTGTACGAATTTCTATGTCATTGTCGCATCGTGAGTCCGATTACCATCCGGTCCGATTCTTATCCTTCATTTGAGTCTATTGAATGATCAAATATCTTATGGCCTTCCCGTTCCTCCATTCGGGTGCCCGAAACTACAAATGTACCGATAGTTGCGTCCTTCAAAACTTGAATCTTTTCTTGTGTACGAATCACTATGTCAATGTCACATCGTGAGTCCGATTACCATCCGGTCCACTTCTTATCCTTTATTTGAGTCTATTGCATGATCAGAAATCTTACGGCCTTCCCGTTGCACCATTCGGTTGCCCGAAACTCCAAATGTACCGATAGTTACGTCCTTAAAAACTCGAGTGTTTTCTTGTGTACGAATCTCTATGTCATTGTCGCATCATGAGTCCGATTACCATCCGGTCCGCATCATACCCTTTATTTGAGTCTCTTGCATGATCACATATCATACGGCCTTCCCGTTCTTCCATTCGGATACCCGAAACTTCAAATGTACCGATAGTTACGTCCTTTAAAACTCGAGTCTTTTCTTGTGTACGAATATCTATGTCATTGTCGCATCGTGAGTCCGATTACCATCCGGTTCGCTTCTTATCCTTTATTTGTGTCTATTGCATGATCACATAACTTACGGCTTTCCCGTTGCACCATTCGGTTGCCCGAAACATCAAATGTACCGATAGTTACGTCCTTTAAAACTTGACTCTTTTCTCTTGTACGAATCTCTATGTCATTGTCGCATCGTGAGTCCGATTACCATCCGGTCCGCTTCTTATCCTTTATTTGAGTCTATTGCATTATCATATATCTTACGGCCTTCCCGTTGCACCATTCGATTGCCCGAAACTTCAAATGTACCGATAGTTACGTCCTTTAAAACTCGAGTCTTTTCTTGTGTACGAATCTCTATGTCATTGTCGCATCGTGAGTTCGATTACCACCCGTTCCGCCTCTTATCCTTTATTTGAGTCTATTGCATAATCACATATCTTACGGCCTTCCCGTTCTTCCATTCGGGTACCAAAAACTTCAAATGTACCGATAGTTACGTCCTTTAAAACTCGAGTCTTTTCTTGTGTACGAATCTCTATGTCATTGTCGCATCATGAGTTCGATTACCATCCGGTCCGATTCTTATCCTTCATTTGAGTCTATTGAATGATCAGATATCTTATGGCCTTCCCGTTCCTCCATTCGGGTGCCCGAAACTACAAATGTACCGATAGTTACGTCCTTCAAAACTTGAATCTTTTCTCTTGTACGAATCTCTATGTCATTGTTGCATCGTGAGTCCGATTACCATCCGGTCCGCTTCTTATCCTTTTTTTGAGTCTATTGCATTATCAGATATCTTACGGCCTTCCCGTTGCACCATTCGGTTGCCCGAAACTTCAAATGTACCGATAGTTACGTCCTTTAAAACTCGAGTCTTTTCTTGTGTACGAATCTCTATGTCATTGTCGCATCGTGAGTTCGATTACCACCCGTTCCGCCTCTTATCCTTTATTTGAGTCTATTGCATGATCACATATCTTACGGCCTTCCCGTTCTTCCATTCGGGTACCCGAAACTTCAAATGTACCAATAGTTACGTCCTTTAAAACTCGATTCTTTTCTTGTGTACGAATCTCTATGTCATTGTCGCATCGTGAGTCCGATTACCATCCGGTTCGCTTCTTATCCTTTATTTGAGTCAATAGCATCATCAGATATCTTACGGCCTTCCCGTTGCACCATTCGGTTGCCCGAAACTTCAAATGTACCGATAGTTACGTCCTTTAAAACTTGACTCTTTTCTCTTGTACGAATCTCTATGTCATTGTCGCATCGTGAGTTCGATTACCACCCGTTCCGCCTCTTATCCTTTATTTGAGTCTATTGCATGATCACATATCTTACGGCCTTCCCGTTGTACCATTCGGTTGCCCGAAACTTCAAATGTACCGATAGTTACCACCCGTTCCGTCTCTTATCCTTTATTTGAGTCTATTGCATGATCACATATCTTACGGCCTTCCCGTTCTTCCATTCGGCTACCCGAAACTTCAAATGTACCGATAGTTACGTCCTTTAAAACTCGTGTCTTTTCTTGTGTACGAATCTCTATGTCATTGTCGCATCGTGAGTTCGATTACCATCCGGTCCGCTTCTTATCCTTTATTTGAGTCTATTGCATGATTAGATATCTTACGGCATTCTTGTTGCACAATTCGGTTGCCCGAAACTTCAAATGTACCTATAGTTGCGTCCATTAAAACTCGAGTCTTTTCTTGTGTACGAATCTCCATGTCATTATCGCGTCATGAGTTCGATTACCACCCGGTCCACCTCTTATCCTTTATTTGAGTCTATTGCATGATCATATATCTTACGGCCTTTCCGTTCTTCCATTCGGGTACCCGAAATATCAAATGTACCGATAGTTACGTCCTTTAAAACTCGAGTCTTTTCTTGTGTACGAATTTCTATGTCATTGTCGCATCGTGAGTCCGATTACCATCCGGTCCGATTCTTATCCTTCATTTGAGTCTATTGAATGATCAAATATCTTATGGCCTTCCCGTTCCTCCATTCGGGTGCCCGAAACTACAAATGTACCGATAGTTGCGTCCTTCAAAACTTGAATCTTTTCTTGTGTACGAATCACTATGTCAATGTCACATCGTGAGTCCGATTACCATCCGGTCCGCTTCTTATCCTTTATTTGAGTCTATTGCTTGATCAGAAATCTTACGGCCTTCCCGTTGCACCATTCGGTTGCCCGAAACTCCAAATGTACCGATAGTTACGTCCTTAAAAACTCGAGTGTTTTCTTGTATACGAATCTCTATGTCATTGTCGCATCATGAGTCCGATTACCATCCGGTCCGCATCATACCCTTTATTTGAGTCTCTTGCATGATCACATATCATACGGCCTTCCCGTTCTTCCATTCGGATACCCGAAACTTCAAATGTACCGATAGTTACGTCCTTTAAAACTCGAGTCTTTTCTTGTGTACGAATATCTATGTCATTGTCGCATCGTGAGTCCGATTACCATCCGGTTCGCTTCTTATCCTTTATTTGAGTCTATTGCATGATCACATATCTTACGGCTTTCCCGTTGCACCATTCGGTTGCCCGAAACATCAAATGTACCATAGTTACGTCCTTTAAAACTTGACTCTTTTCTCTTGTACGAATCTGTATGTCATTGTCGCATCGTGAGTCCGATTACCATCCGATCCGCTTCTTATCCTTTATTTGAGTCTATTGCATTATCAGATATCTTACGGCCTTCCCGTTGCACCATTTGATTGCCCGAAACTTCAAATGTACCGATAGTTACGTCCTTTAAAACTCGAGTCTTTTCTTGTGTACGAATCTCTATGTCATTGTCGCATCGTGAGTTCGATTACCACCCGTTCCGCGTCTTATCCTTTATTTGAGTCTATTGCATAATCACATATCATACGGCCTTCCCGTTCTTCCATTCGGGTACCAAAAACGTCAAATGTACCGATAGTTACGTCCTTTAAAACTCGAGTCTTTTCTTGTGTACGAATCTCTATGTCATTGTCGCATCATGAGTTCGATTACCATCCGGTCCAATTCTTATCCTTCATTTGAGTCTATTGAATGATCAGATATCTTATGGCCTTCCCGTTCCTCCATTCGGGTGCCCGAAACTACAAATGTACCGATAGTTACGTCCTTCAAAACTTGAATCTTTTCTCTTGTACGAATCTCTATGTCATTTTTGCATCGTGAGTCCGATTACCATCCGGTCCGCTTCTTATCCTTTTTTTTGAGTCTATTGCATTATCAGATATCTTACGGCCTTCCCGTTGCACCATTCGGTTGCCCGAAACTTCAAATGTACCGATAGTTACGTCCTTTAAAACTCGAGTCTTTTCTTGTGTACAAATCTCTATGTCATTGTCGCATCGTGAGTTCGATTACCATCCGGTTCGATTCTTATCCTTGATTTGAGTCTATTGAATGATCAAATATCTTACGTCCTTCCCGTTCCTCCATTCGTGTGCCCGAAACTTCAAATGTACCGATAGTTACGTCCTTCAATATTTGAGTCTTTTCTTGGGTACGAATCTCTATGTCATTGTCACATCGTGAATCCGATTACCATCCGGTCCGCTTCTTAACCTTTATTTGAGTCTATTTCATGATCAGATATCTTACAGCCTTCCCGTTGCACCATTCGGTTGCCCGAAACTTCAAATGTACCGATAGTTGCGTCCATTAAAACTCGAGTCTTTTCTTGTGTACGAATCTCCATGTCATTGTCGCATCGTGAGTTCGATTACCACCCGGTCCGCTTCTTATCCTTTATTTGAGTCTATTGCATGATCATATATCTTACGGCCTTCCCATTCTTCCATTCGGTTGCTCGAAACTTCAAATGTACCGATAGTTTTTTTTTTGGAAAAGGGGAAACACCCCGGCAAACAATTATTAATCATGAAAAAAGTACAAGACGCAGACTAACCAAGACCCGGGACATAGACCCAAGATCTTAAGTTAGCCCAAAAAGAAAAAAACAGAAAAAGTAGTAAAGCTAAAACATCGGGCCACCCTATACAAAAAACTCTAAGCCCATCAAAACTAAAGACAAAAATATATAAAAGGCCCAACAAAGACCAATAACATAGATCAAAAATAAACAAGTGTAACCAAGCGCCCAAAAATCGCTCCACATAGTCCAATCCCAAACAGCATTCCAATCCATCTTCAGCCCAGCCTTCCTGAACCCATCTTCCATTGTAACAAGCACATAACAGCAAGCCAAAATCAATATCAAGAAATTCCATCGGCCTAATATTATGCCCATCATTCTGATCTTCCAGACGAATATACAAGTCCCCATATTCCATAACAAAACATCACAGCCCATCTTCCATCTATTAAACCATCCCATCGTGAAACAGATTAAGTCCATAGCAGCCCAGCATTCTACAAGCCCAGTCCTGAGCATAACTCCAGACCATACTAATAACCCAATCCAGACAGCACCTAAAACCCAAACCATACTCCAACTCCCCCTTCGATTCATAACTCTAATAATATTCTCAGCCCATTGACCCAATCCATTTACTCCCCATCCCAACCAGTCTAGCATGATCCATTCTATAATCCATCGATCAAAATAACTAAAGCCTATAAAGCATAAAGAAGTCTCCCACACACTATAAATTCTGTTCATAGGGGGAATATGAAACACAAATCCATATACAACTATAGGAGCCTGATAAAGAGCAACCTGTAAACCTGCTATTCTCATACAAATTTGGTTCAAACCCAGCCAGGCTTCTGTAGTTCCCCAAATATGCCATTCAATGAGAGAGTAGACTTTCCTCTCAATACTAAGTATTGAGAACAAATGCAGCATGCCAAAGACATAGGCTGCAGCAACATGGGTCCAAATATGCCTGCAATCTTTAAAAACCTCCACCAAAGTAGTGGCACTACTAGGCATACTTGACCCATAAGCTTCCATCCTCATTACAAAACCATTAATAACAAGCAAGACATAAACATGCCAGCTCAGCATTAGCAGACCCATCCCTAATATCCTAAATAACCATATCCAGTTCTTAGCCTTAACAACTTTAATATCAACCATACCAGCACCCTTAATCCATTCAATCCTCTGCCATAACTTATAATTCTGCACATCACTGATTATAATACTAAGTATCAAGAACAAATGCAGCTTTCCTAAAACAACAACTGCGACTAAATAGTTCCAAACATGCTTGCACTCTTTAAGCACTTCCACCATTGTAGTGGCAGTACTAAACATATTGAACCTATTAGCTTCCACCCTTATATCAGTAGTAATAACAGCCAGACACAGCAACACATGCCTTATCAGCAGCCAAATAGAAAAATTTAGAACTCTGCTCACCCCTTTCCAGCTATTAGTATAATAAGCACAAAAACCTTCCATTCCAGATTCTTGAACTCCTGTATTACATTGTAGCAGAATATATCTCAGCCAAGTGCTGTACAAAATGACAATACTACCCTTATACAGACTGCTGATCTTTTCATCCCAAAACTGCTTCCAGTAGAACTCAAACCTTGCCCATTTGCCATATGACATTATTTCCACCACCTCAACCACACAACTCTTAATGCAATCAACCCAACCCAGATTGACCCATCCCTGACAGATCCCAAGTGGGATTGACACAACAGACTCAAATGATAAAAAACAAGAAAACAGGCTTAGAAAGATTACCAAAGCATGTTGAGGGTTCCCATACTGTTGGATAGAGCTAGAAACAAAAAATAGAGAGAAAATAATGTCCTATAGCCAACAGTACAGTCCAGCCTTATATCTCCCTTGTTTAAGCTCCCCATGAGCCTCAAAACTCCTAACCACCAATCATACAACGCAGACCTGTGCCAGAGTGTCAAAAATGGACCAAGATCTCTACACAGGATAAATTCCCATAGATGTTTATATAACCCCCCCCCCCCTTTCCCAGATCAAAAGGCAAACAAGACAGAACAGAAAAGGAAAGAAAGAGAGCAGACAAGAAATGAATACAGATCTCTACCCACCGTTTTTTAAGTCTCCAGATGTCACCATAACCCATTATAGACCCCCCTCCCATGAGCAAGAGCTCATAAAACTCACACAGGCCAACACCAAAACACACACCATTATTACACTGGTTTTTGTTCCTCTGCACTGTTCTAGAAAACAATAAAAACAAAACAAAAGACCAAGAAATAAAGGGTAATAGTGTCCTACAAGCAGAGGAACAATGCTTCCTTATCTCTCCATGGTTAGTGCAAACCTCCTGCACACACAAACCTAAATCCCCACAGGCTAAGGTGAGTACATTCATGATAGCTAAAGAGGAACTATCATGTATGCAACATCCTACATTCCTAAGTTTTAAACACAAAAAAATATCCACAGGTGTATGAAAAACACACCATCCACAGAACAAAGGGTTGGATCTAATATCTAAGGCTACTACCCACAGGCTTTTAGTCAACCATAAAACTCCTTGATTCCCAAAAAATCCCTTCCCCCTCATCCAAAAGGATGTATAAGACTCAAGACACCAAACCAAGAAAAGGTATAAGAAAGAAAAGAAAAACAAGGTTTCAAGGCCATATCTAGATCTAAAAAAGATAAAAGACAAAACAAGGAACAGAAACCTAAAGATATGACCTTGTTCCATCCTTATGACTCCCAGGCTTTGTCTTATCCCAAGACCATACAATCCTAACCCCTTAACACAGACATCAGAATTGATACTAGCCCTGTCACCAGGCACAAGCATCAACAGAAGAGAACTCCAAAAGTATAAGTTGACACACCAATACCAATAAAGACACAAAAGAAAAAAGGGATCAAACCAACAGGAAGCATGGGTTATCCCATACCAGATCTCTACCCATCGCTGAAATGACCACCATATGACTCCCAAAGCTCCCATAGACCCTCCCTTCCCATCATCATTTCTGATCAAGTTGTTAAACTGACTCAGCAATAATAAAATCATGATCACCCAGCCCAGAATCAGATTCACCATATTTACCATTATATTATAGTTAACTTTATTAGTAAATACTGACCCCCAAGGCCTTAGACCATCCCTAAAGAGAAACCAAACCCAAACAACCTCCCTCACAACCCAGACCCATAAAAGTATGATTAAGAACAACATTGGGAAACCTGTTTGAGAGGGTCCTTCCATACCACCTTAAAGCCCCACATCCTGCTAAATTTGACACTGCTAACAGAAGCCTGAATCTTCAATCCCAACAGTTTAAGCCTTACAGCATCTCTGATAATAGCACACAGAGCTTCAGCAGTTCTACTCTCCTTTCTAAAAATCCTAGCATTTCTTTCTTGCCATATAAAATATACCATGGCAGTCAAAACAAGCCTCTGAATAATACTTCTAGCAGACCTCCCTAGCTGAGCAGAGGACAAAACTTGCACAGAATCCAACAGCTTTGCATGAACATCCTCCAACCCAGCCATCCCCTTCATTCCTTCCCATACCATTGTTGAAAAAGGACATTCAAAAAATAAATGTGAATGACTATCTCTTATTTCCCCACACAGAGCACATAATAGGTTGTCCCTGGCATCCCAACTCAATAACCTATCCTGAGTAAGGAGCCTTTGATGGCATGCCAGCCATAAGGTAAAAAGCATGCCTAGGGATAGATTGGCTAAACCACACCACTTTAGCCCATGGAACCTCATCCCTGTGCAGACTCAGATCCTTAAAAACAACCTTAGTCTCAAAAGCCACCAGAGTTTCTTCTTTAGTCTTCCAAAAAACACTATCCTTCTTCCCTTCTGTCAGAAAAGGAGGCCTCATCTGAGAAAGACAAGGATACTTGCTATTCCACTCCTCTGGCCAAACCCAATCTCCATTACTAATAACATCAGCAACTGTAGAGGTAAGAGACAAACCACTCCTATGAATATCCCTAGGAGAAATGAAGGAGCACAAAGGACTTAATGGGCACCAATAAGCATACCAGACAGAAGTAGTACGACCATCCCCTATACTTTTCAAACAGTGAGCCCAAATAACTTCCCTATTTTTCAAAAGACTTTTCCAGCTCCAACTAGCCTCACCCTTTTTGAAAAAACCCCAAAAACTCATCCCTTTTAGTCTAAACAGCCTAATCCACTTAGTCCATATAGTGTCCTTCCCTGAAATTAAATTCCAGATATGTTTAGCCAAAAGAGCTTTATTCTGGACCTTTAGGGACTTAATACCAAGCCCCCCCTGACTCTTAGGACAACATACAGAATCCCAAGACACTCTAACCTTCCCCTTAGCAGAATCAGATTGGGTCCATAAAAATCTATTCATAATCCTCTCAATATCCTCTATGACACCACAAGGCAGCAAGAATACAGAAGCCCAATAAATGTGCATAGAAGACAAAACAAACTTTATTAGCTGCAACCTCCCAGCAAAAGAAAGTGATTTATTCTTCCAGTCATCCACCCGTTTCCTCACCTTCTCCACTAGAACTGAACAGTCCCTAGAATACAGCTTTTTAGACAGTAAAGGGACTCCTAAGTATCTAACAGGGAGAACCCCTACTTTAAAAGGAAGTAAAGCTTTCAGTCTATTTTGCATCTGAACAGACACATTCCCAAAGTACATGGTAGTCTTACTCATGTTAGGAATAAGCCCAGACACTGAGCTAAACTCCTCCAAAGCTTCCTTTACCACCCTCACAGAAGCAGCATCTGCATGAGAAAAAACCAATAAGTCATCTGCAAAACAAACATGAGTCAAGTTTAGTTCCTTGCAACACCAATGATATTTAAAATTTCCACTCTCAGCAATTCTTCTGTCAAAAATCAGCTTTAAAACCTGCATCACAATGGTAAACAAATAAGGAGACATAGGATCTCCCTGCCTTAACCCTCTTTTGCCCTTGAAATATCCAAACATCTCACCATTAACATTAATAGAGTATGCAGCAGACCTGATGCATGTCATAATCCATGCAATCATACAAGGGTGAAAACCAAAGTTCACTAGACAGGCCTCCAAAAAATCATGATTAACTGTATCATAAGCCTTCTGAAGATCAATCTTCAAGGCAACCCTAGGGGCTCTAACCTTTCTATGATAATTCCTAAGGAGCTCCTGAGTGATTAAAATGTTATCACTAATCTGCCTTCCTGGAATAAAGGCACTTTGACACTCATCTACAATTAAATCCAAAGATCCCTTAATCCTCTCACAGATGATCTTAGATATGCACTTATAAAGCACATTACAACAAGCTATGGGTCTGAATTCAGTAACACTCCTAGGATTGGAGCATTTAGGGACCAAGGAGATAATGGTAGCATTCACTTCCTTCAATAACTTCCCATTATAGAAAAATTCCTTAATAGCACAACACACCTCATTCCCTATGATAGGCCATGCAGATCTAAAAAATTTAGAGGAGTATCCATCAGGTCCAGGGGCTTTATCAATATCAATATCAAATATAGCCTTCCTGATTTCTTCATTGGATACTTCCCTAACCATCTGATCAGCCACCTCTCTTGGTAACTTAGTAGCAAAAAGAGCACTAGGATCCCTTAAAGCTAAAACCTCACTATTACTCCCCATAAACCCTTCAAAATGTCTAACAAAGGCATTACCAACCTCCTCCCCCTCAAAGAAAGACCCATCCTTATCCAGTACAGAATTGATCCTATTCCTACTTAACCTGCCTTTAATGGCCTTATGGAAATAAGAAGTGTTCTGATCCCCAACCCTTAACCACTCAACTTTAGCCTTCTGTTTTAGGAATAACTCTTCATCCAAAGAGGCTTTTTTGAGGGCATTGACCAGGATAACCTCCTCCTCTCTCAGCTCAGCATTATGAGGGTCATCCACAACAGCAGTTTGAACTTTACCTAGCTCCACAGAAATGGTCTTAACCTTTTCAGAAAGATCCCCCTGCATCCTTCCAAGCTTCCTGAGAGGCTTTTTCAGTTTCTTAAGCTTAGACACAACAGAAAACATAGCACAACCCTGCACAGAACATTTCCAGTTAGATTCAACAATAGGTAAAAATTGAGGCTTACCTGCAAGATGATTCATAAACTTGAAGGTCTTTGGTTTCCAAGGCTTCTGGCCCTTCAAAGAAATAAAACCAGGGGCATGATCAGAATGAAAGAAAGGAAGAAAAGAAGCAGCCATATCTGAAAAATATTCAAAAAAGAGTTATTGCTCATTATTCTATCCAACTTCTTCAGCAACCCAGTAGTTTTCCCCGGACACTTGTTCCATGTAAACTTCAACCCTGAAGAAGGGACATCCCCCACACCTATATTCTGACAGCACTCCCTGAAATCTATCATGGCAGAAGTCACATCAGAACACCCCATAGACCTCTCAGAAGGATCCAGAATGACATTAAAGTCACCCATTATAAGCCAAGGATCATCCTGAATAGAATACCCAAACTTTTGCAAATCCTGCCATAACACTTTCCTTTGACAATTCCTGATAGACCCATATAAGAAAGAGCAGAAAAAATTGGGAGAACCATTCATAGGTTTGACCAAACAATGAATGACCTGAGAAGTAACTTCAATGATCATAACATCAACAATATTAGGCTTCCAACCTATGAGGACTCTAACCCAACTAGCACAATATTCCTTATTGGGAAACCACTGCCAGCCATTCAAAACCCTATTACATACCTGTCCAAGATTTTGACCTTTGACATGAGTTTCCACCAAACAACATAAGCTGATCTCCCTATCATTCAATACATTCATAACTTGGTTCTGATTGGAATGCTTCATCAAACCTCTAACATTCCAGGAAAGAATATTAAGATTTTGAGCAATCATTGAGAACCAGCATTAACAGAAGAGGAGGACAATACTTGACCCCCCTCTGATTGAACACTTTCATCAAGCCTCATGAATTCAGCAGTCTCATCATCCTCAGATAACACCTCATTATTCTCAGTCTCCAAAACATCCTCATTATCAGTTTCTAGAACAATATCTTCCACTTCATCATAATCCATGCCCTCAGGGAAATCAAACTTCTGACACATCAGAAAGAAATACTTAATTTGAACCACATCCCATTCCAAAACTTGCTCTCTAGTAGGTATAACTCTGCAATTAACATAGAACATAACATCCTCAATCTGTTGAGGAGTTAAGTCAAAAGAATAGTCCTCAATAACAGCATCTCTAACCAGACTGGAGCCAGGGGTATAAGGCTTAGTAGGGACACCATTGTGAGGAGGACAATCAACAGTTTGATCAAGAGGGGCAGTAAAAGGATTAGGGGGAGGAACATTAGGGGCAGAAATAGACACAAGTTTAGTTACAGGTTGTTTAATAGGAGTAGATTTGGAAGATTTAGGTGAGGGGTGTTTAGCAGGCTTAGAAGGGGAAGGTTTAGAAGGTTTAGTAGTGGGAACTGCTGCAACAATACCAGCTTCAAGACCAGTGTCTTCATCAACCATATTCTCATCATCCAAAATACTAAAACTATTCTTGACCTCAATACGTTTAGCCACAAGATTAGTCTTCTTCCCTTTAATACCATCAGTTCTTATTTGAAAGACTTGCTTCCCCTTCCTAACTTCATTACCAATACCCTCCTTCCCATCCTTTTTAATCCCAGAAGAAGAAGCACCATTAGAATCCTTCCTAACTTGATCCTTCTGAAGATCATACTCCCTAGCAGCTTGATTCATTTTGAAGCTCTTAATCCTATCCTGAAGTTTAGCCTCTTTTTCCTCCTTGTTACCCTTAAACATATTTCTTTGTCTCAAGTTACCTCCCCCATAAGCCCCATTCTTATTCCCTCCAATATTCAAACCCTTATTGGGATTCTTAGCTGCCATACTACGTTTCCACACCAATTGATACCCTTCCTCATCAACAGTACCATCTTTAGTAGCCCCTCTCTTATCTTCATTCCCCTTTTCAGCTTCTCTGTCCCTAGCTTCTTTCTCCTCAGCAGTTAACTCTCTAGAAGTACATTTCTCAAAAGAATGCCCAAACACTTTGCAGAAAGAACAAAGTTTAGGCATCTTTTGATACTCTATCAACACCTCAGTAACCTTAGGCTCAGCACCCTCCTCTCTAGGATAAAAAGCTCTAATAAAAGTAGGTTGAGAATCAGCAGCTGCAATTTCCACCAAGATTCTAGCAAATCCAACCTGCACATTAGTATTCAAACATTTATCCACAGTAATATTACCAAACAAAAGTGGTTTACCAATACAGCTAGCCAGCTCACACAACCCCTGCACATTCCATAATTCCAATGGCACCTCCTTAAACAAAACCCACACAGGCACCTTTTCAGGTTCTGTTTTCACAATCGCAGCCCCAACTTCCCATTGGTTCAGAACCAAAGGGATGCCATTAACAACCCATGGACCAGCTTTCAAGGCTTCCAACATTCCCTCCTTTGTATCAAATTTAAAATAGAACAACCCTTTACCATTAGTAGAAATGTCCTCAATCCCATATCTCTTCCACATCCTAAATAAATTGAATCTAACCCAAGCTATAGAACAAAAGGAACCCACAAAATACCCATACAAATGTTTAGAGTAAACCTGCTTAACCTTCTCAACATAATCTTGCTTAATCATAACCACCGTTTCACCATTTTCAAGAGTGGTAGGTGGGCAATACATGATCTGTTTGCTAAATTCAGCAACCTTCTCACCCTTAACAGCATTAGCATATGAAGCCTTCCTCATCTTATCCTCAGATTCAGAATCCCCAAATGACCCAGGAGTGTTATCAACAGATTTGTTGGCAGATGAAGAAGCCTTAAACACATAATTTTTATCAGCAATTGCCCCTAGAATTGGAGACTTCTGAATAATATCACAATCACTGACTAAAGGCTCTTTTACCTTCCCTTTCTCAGCCACCAATTCCCTAGCCTTTCCCAACCCCAAAATTAATTCCCTCAACCTCAACTTTTTCCTCTGCATATTGTCCCTAATCTCCTTAATAGTACACTGCATACCATTAAACTCAACTGTTTTCTCAGCACAACCACTTTCCTCAAAAGGATCAAAGATTAATCCATTTGCAGCTCTATAACCCAACTGCTTAGATTTAACACTACCAGCCTTTTTTATATCAGAAATCTCCTTCTCCATCTGCTCAATAGTCATATTAGCTACAGGAGTAGAGCCTATAACATCAGACATCTCCCCAATTCTGAAAACAGGGAGAACTGGCACAGCAGCATCCTTGTTAAATTCAAACACCTGCTTAACCTTCTTATTTTTAGATGACAGAATCTTCATAATCTTCCTGCCCTCATGTGTTAAAATAAGTTGTTTCTTAGTTATAGCCTTAGTAGTATCAATACTCTCCACACCTCCTCTTAGCTTTTTACCCCCCTGCTCATTACTTAGAGTAATACCATCCCCAGTAAGCTCCCTCTTACACATAGGACCCCTATTCTGAATTATATCCTGCACCCCAACCCTGCAGTAAAACCATCTAGCTAGAGCTTTGACAATACCCATATCAAACTCAAACAAATCTTCCACCTCATAATCCTTCATTTTGCAAAACAGCTTATGATAATGCTGGTGGAAGGCTACAATACTACTCTCAACGAAGTGGTCTTCCAAGAGTTTCAGCTTACCCTGCAACCCATTACATTCCATATGCCCCTGACCCATTCCTATATCAACAACTTTATTAACTCCATTCCCCTTCAACCCAACTTTCCCCAACATATTACCCTTACCCTCACTATCAATAGCATTATAGTCACAAACCAGTCTAAGGCTCAGAACATCAGACTTCTCATAACAAGCAATAACAAATTGCATAAAGTCATCAAAAATCTCATCAGAAACATACTCAACCTTCACCTTATTTTCATCAATATTGGACAGATACCTACCAAAGCATTCCTCAAAGGAAGGATTCAACAGGTTCAAAGAGAAACACTGTTTCATAGCAGGCTCATACACAGGGTTCTGATAAGCCTTCTGAGCTAACAACTCTATGGCTTTCAGAATAGTATCAGAAGAGAACCAACCCTGAGAATGACCAGCAAACCTCCATTTGACACCAGTTCCACTCATCTTTCCAGTAACATCCATCCCACCACTACTACTATCCATATCCCTACAAGCAACAATCAGCATCCTATGCTCATTTTTATCACATGCATTCATTAAGAAGTTCATAAACTCAACACATTTCTTACTAATTTGCACACTACCATCCTCAATATTAACAACCCTATCATCAGCCTCAATAACCTTTAGCAGAAGATCCCCAAACCTCAACATAAAACCCTCATTCTTACAATTCATGTGAATAAACCAATTCATAGCAGTCATAAACGAGTTATCAGAGTATGTTTTATCAATCAATACCTGAATGGCCTCCCCAATAGCCAGATCAGTAAATACCAGCTGTTCAGGACCAAAAAACTGCCAGTGAGTCACACAAGGAGAACTATCTGGCATCTGCTGATCCTGTTCACTTACTTTTAGCCCATTCTCCCTAGACAGAAGCAAGCGTTTGCGCCAATCAGCCATAAACGGAGCAGAATTAGCCTGAACATTCAAATCCACACAACTTCCAAAAGGATTAGGGTTCAGAGGAGAATTAGGAGATTCACGAGATTCAGCAAACTCCTCCGGCACCGAAACAACCGGAGAAAACATAAACACTCTCAGACATGTGCAGATCTGGAGGAATATCAGGAGGAACACCTCCTTTAGGATCAGTAAGAGACTGATCCATATTAAACAGAGAAGAAGAACAGTGAAATTCAACCAACAATTGATCGAACAGTACCACAATCGAAGAGAAAAAGAAGCGTGAAACGAAGAACAAGCCCTAGAAATCAAAATCGCCTGATCGCCCAGAGAAAAAGTCAAACGGTCAAAGCCCCTAAATGTATCGATAGTTACAAATGTACCGATAGTTACGTCCTTAAAAACTCGAGTGTTTTCTTGTGTACGAATCTCTATGTCATTGTCGCATCGTGAGTCCGATTACCATCCGGTCCGCATCATATCCTTTTTTTTTTTTTTTGATAAAGGAGTCTACGGCTCCGGCAAATTTTATTAATAATAAAAATATTTACAACCAACCTGGGCCAAGATCTTACAAAAAATAACCTAACAAACTAGATCAAGGCCCAAAACCATACAACCCACAAGACCAACTAAACAATCAAACTAATCTATCTTCATAGCCTGGCCCATTTAACCTGGATCCAAAACAAAAACCAATTCAAAAACTAATTCTAATCCCAGCCCATTACAAGTACCCGAGCCCAATGGCTTATCCTCGGCTCTAACTCTTCTGGTCTTCAAACTTTCTGAATTCAGCATAGCTCTGAAGCACACTCCAATCCTGCACTTTATATTCCACTCTATCGAATTCTTCACTTGCTTCTTAATATCCATCTCTTTTAGCATCTTCATATCTTGATCAAAGCAAACTTCAAAACAGCATTCCATACTTTCACAACCAGAATCCATGTCAAGCATTCCAAGTTCAGCACTATTACACCTCTTAAAATCATTCCCAGCCCACATACAAAACACCCATTCATGATCAAACATAACATAAAGAGAACCTAATTGACCCACTTCATATTCTTTCCTAACTATACATATCTTGTCAAAACTCATACAAACACACCCACAGATTAACTCAAGACACTTTCTGAACAAAAACTGAGAAAAACACATTTTCCACACACATTTCACTCCAGTCCAGTCAGTCCATTTCTACATACATCCCAAACCGCCCCATAAATGGTACCCACAACACCTATAACTAAACACAAGAAAAGGCTTAAGAAATGAACAACTCAAATATGAAAGGGTTTCCCATCCTTGTGTAGAGCTAGAAATTGTAAAAAAGTGAGGGGAGGAAAATAATGTCCTAAACACAAGGATGAGGTCCAACCTTATCTCTCTAGAGGTTAAGCATACTCCATGCTCCAATCCTAACCACCAATCAAAAAGGGCAGAATTAAACCCAGCTCCAGATATTAGAGGTAGGCTCAACAGATCTATAAAAAACAGAAAATAAAGAAAAGAACAATGAATGCAAACAGGAAGCCTTTTCAGCCAGATCTATAAAAAACAGAAAATAAAGAAAAGAACAATGAATGCAAACAGGAAGCCTTTTCAGCCAGATCTCTACCCATACGTATTTAGTGCTCCTTATTACTAGAAGTTCCCAATATATGTGACCCATCCCACCCATACGCAAGTGCCTAAGACTCAAAATGGACTCAAACTTCAACAGAACAAGGCTCAACAAAGACCATAAAGGCCAAAAGGTTCCTGACCAGTGAGCGGTTCTAAAAAATATAAAATTGAGAGTGGAAAAATGTGTCCTAAACTCACTGACCAGTTCCATCCTTATAACTCCCTGGTTTAAGCTTACTCCAAGCTTCCATACTCCTAACCTCCAAACACATACCGCTGAATTGAACCCAATTTCAAAGGTTAAAACAAGGCTCAACAGAACATTTTGTAAATAAAAAATTATGTTAAAATTTTTAGATAAATCAGATGGCTTATGAAGCCAGATCACTACCCAAACGATTTTTGTACACCAAACTCCAGCAGTTTCCCAAGAGATTATACCCAGACCCCCCCTAGGCAAGTGCCTAACTGACTCAACAGACCAAGACTCATGAACTCTAGACTGACCAGACCCACAGATATACAGAAGCAGCTTTCTTAACCACTGATGACACCTACGAGACACCTTAACCACAAAAGAAAGAAAAGAGCCTAAATCAATGGAAAAGACCATCCTTATCACTCCATGAACCAGGCTTACTCCAAGCCTTCCAAAATCTAAACTCCGATAATCATGAGTTAAGTCAGGCCCATTCTTCCCAAAGGAAGGGGAACCTGACAGAGTAAGAATAAACCAGACAACAAAAGACAATAACAAAATAAAAAAGACACAACAAAAGACACACCAAGACACCAAACAGACTTTGACACCAGGAAGCCAACAAGGCCAGAATCCTAAACCCACTTTACACTGTCTCCAGATTACTGCAAATTCCCAGACCCCCCACCCCATAGAAATATAGTTATTATTATTAAAGATGCTCTTATCATTAATAAAAATATTATTATCAATACTAACATATACTATAATACTATTATCATTATAAAAGAAATAAGTCACCAAACTCCCCTTAACAAACCAATTCAACTCACCCCCAGCCATAGAATTTTCCATCATCATCATATCCATCATCAATAAATCACATGAAAATCCCACACTGCAGCAGCAAGCTGCACCTGAACATTCTTTTTGAACTTCAGACTCATTAACCTCATTCTCACCATATCCTGAAGTTGCCTACTTAACACTTCAACAGGCCTGCTACCAGTTTTAAAGATCCTGTTATTCCTTTCCTGCCAAACCAAATAAATGGCAGCTCCTATCACCAATTTTTGAATTATACTCCAAATAGAATTATTATTCCTTTTCTCTTCAGCAAACTTAATCAAGTTCTCCCAAGATGGAAGAAAATGATCCAACTTTGCTTTAACCATCACTCTATTCCAAACAGCCTTCGTAAAACTACACTCAAAGAACAAGTGCTTGTGGCTATCTGGAATAGTATGACAGAAAACACATTTTAAGTCCTCTCTATTACCCCATGCTAACATCCTATCATGTGTTGGCAGTCTTTGTCTAATAGCCAGCCACACAATAAAGGCATGTCTTGGGATATTCTGCTTGTACCAAACAAAATCCACCCACTTGACTTTGTTCTTCTTCTTACATAACTTACTGTAAACAGCCTTAGTAGAAAAAGGAACAGTAGTATTCTCAACATCCCTCCACATAAAATGATCCCTACCTGCAGAATCCATTAAAGGAACCTCTCCTTCAAAAAACCATGGATATTTTACTTTCCAAGCCTCTGGAACAGCCTAACTCCTATTCACCACTAAATCAGCCACTTTACAATTCCATCCCAAACCAGTTTCTCTAATATCCCTTCTATCTAACAACTTGATCAGAGGACCCCTATTGTGCCAGTTGTCAAACCAGGCACTTATCAGTTTACCATTCCCTATCTTAGTACAATAATTGTCCTTAACAAACTTCCTACACTCAAGAATTTGCTTCCAGAACCACGAATCAGAATTAGTCCCCTCAACAGACCACAAATGCTTTCCATGCAATCTATATGAATATATCCAATTAACCCACACAGAATCTCTTTTATAAAGAATACTCCATATATGTTTTGTCATTAAAGCAATATTCCTATATTTCAATGAAGGAATAGACAACCCACCCTGGTCCTTACTCAAGCAAACATCCTCCCAACTCACCTTAGCAGCCCCAGGTCTGTACTCCCCCTTACCCCACAAAAATACCCTTACAATCCTATCAATATCCTCAATAACTGTACTAGGCAGAATGAACAATGAAGCCCAATAGACAGCTAAAGAGGATAGAACAGACTGCACTAGTTGCAGCCTTCCTGCATAAGACAGAAATTTATTTTTCCAATCATTAACCCTTTTCTTAACCTTCTCAATTAACACTGAGCAATCTTTCAGGTACAACCTCTTAGAACTTAGAGGAATTCCCAAATACTTAACAGGGAATTCCCCAAGTTTGAAAGGCAAAATCTCTCTAATCCTCTGTTGAGTCTCACCTTCCACATTTCCAAAATAGATTTCACTCTTATTTTGATTAGGAAACAAACCAGAATAAGAGCTGAACTCATCCAAGGCCTTTTTCAATACACTCCAAGACTCCACCTCAGCTGACCCAAACATAAAGAGATCATCCGCAAAGCATAGATGAGTAAGACTAAGCTCATCACACTTCCAATGATATTTGAAATCCTCAGCTTCAAAAATCTGCCTTTTTAAGATTAAGTTTAGAACTTCCATTACTATAGTAAATAGATAAGGGACATTGGATCCCCTTGTCTCAGCCCCTTATTACCTTTGAAAAAGCCATGAAGTTCCCCATTCACATTGATAGAATAGGAGACTGAAGATAAGCATACCATAATCCATTCAATGAAAGTTTTGTGAAACCCAAAATGGATCAGGCATTGATGAACAAACTCATGGTCAACAGAGTCATAGGCCTTTTGTAGATCAATCTTCACAGCCACTCTTGGAACACCCCTGACCCAATTATATCCCCTAATTAACTCCTGAGCTAGCAGAATATTATCACTGATCATTCTGCCAGGAATAAAGGCACTCTGAGAATTGCTGACAATAATTCCCAAGAAGTTCTTCATCCTATTACAAATAATTTTACTAATGCATTTGTACAACACATTGCAACAAGCAATAGGTCTGAATTCACTCACTAACTCTGGAACAGCTACTTTAGGTATAACTGAAATCACAGTTGCATTCAATTCTTTAAGTAACTTCCCAGAATCAAAGAACTCAATAATTGCCATACTCACATCATCCCCAATTACACTCCAAGCTGCTTTAAAAAACTTGGCAGAATATCCATCAGGCCCAGGGGCCTTATTATCATCTATCTGGAACATAGCCTCTTTAACCTCCTCCTTGGTAACCTTCCTGATCATAAATTCAGCCACATCTTCAGATAGTTTTTTAGAGAACAGATTATCAGCCTCCCTAATCCCTTGTACTTTCCCCTTAGTACCCAGAAGATCAGAATAAAAGCCCACAAAACCCTTTCCCACTTCCTTATCCTGAAACACTTTACCATCCAATCCCTTTATCTGAGAGATTTTATTTCTTGCTTGCCTTTGCTTTACAGAATGGAAGAAGAACTTTGAATTCCTATCCCCCACTCTCAGCCAATGCACCTTGGACTTTTGTTTAAGAAACATTTCCTCCTCTATTAGTGCTTCATTATACAGGTTAAGATAAACAGCCTCTTCTTCCCTAAGAAAACTATTGCAAGAATCCTTAGAAATTTCCAGCTGAATTCTTTCCAACTCACAACTCAATCCCTCCACCTTATTATGCAAATTCCCACTACTAGAATGAAATTTCCTCAAAGGAGCCTTAAGAGCCTTCAATCTAGAAACCATGATGAACATTTTATGACCAAGAACATGATGCTTCCACCCATCCTCCACAATCTTCAAAAAACCCTCCTTTTCAGTTAAGTAATTCCAAAACCTGAAGCTTCTATGCACATGCTTCTTCACTGAGCTCCATTGTAACAAAGAGGGAGAATGATCAGAAGAATAAAAAGGAAGAAATTTGACAACAGCATCAGGAAAACTCTTCAAGAAATCAAAATTTCCCATCACTCTATCAAGTTTTTCAAGAATACCATCCACTTTCCCAGGTTTCTGGTTCCATGTAAAGTTGAAACCAGTCCATGGAATGTCTAAAACAGATAAAACATTAACACAGTCTTTAAATTCCACCATCCCATAGTTGACAAGAGATGACTGAATATTCTTTTCAGAAGGATCTAATATGGCATTGAAATCCCCAACAATAGACCATGGATTATCCTTAATCAGCTCAGCATGTATAATCAAATCCTTCCAAAGAGGTCTTCTAGCTGTAACATTAGTATGCCCATATACAAAAGAACAAAAGAATCTATCTGATCCAACCAGAGGACAAATAAGACAATGGATAACTTGATCAGTTTTCCCCAAGACAAACACATTAACTACTGAACTATCCCATCCCACCAAAATCCTAATCCAGTCAGCACAACATTCTGCATTAGAAACCCAAACCCAGTCTCTCATAATACCAGAACTAACCTTAACAAGATTTTCAGGATTAACATGAGTTTCTATAATACCACAAATACTAGCTTTATTTTCCAAAATAAGTTTCCTGACTTGCCCTTGCTTAATACCTCTATTCACCCCTCTAACATTCCATGTTAAAATACCACACATTATAAACACTCATCAACCTGAATAGGGTCATTCATACCAGAATTACCCCCTTCCTCATTAGAATTCCCACCCTCAGGTTTCATAAACTCTGATGTTTCATCCCCCACAGATGTAACATCATTTGATTCCAAAAGTTTTTCAAACATAATTTTATCCCATTGTTCAAAAAACAATTTAAGTTGTCCAACATTCCATTTTCTCATCAAATCATTAGAAGGACACTGTTTATTAAGGATATAATGAGCAACTTCATTAAACTGATCATCAGTCATTTTAAAATACCCAGTTTTAACATTAACTTTGGAATCCAGCTTATGAATCACCCCAGTATTAACCTCCTTCTGACCCTTAACAACAGGATCATTATTCTGCACCTTAGACTCTTCATTCCTCTTACTAGATCCCTCTACCACATTCTCCCCACTAGTAGACTTACCCTTAACCTCTCCCTCACCAACAGAATCCATGACCAAGTCTTGTTTTAAAATTTCAAAACTATTCTTAAGATTAATAGTATTTCCACCTGAACTAGACTGCCCCTCTCCCTTAGCAGCCCAATGCTGTTGACCCTTTTTAAACTGTCCAACTTTACCCTGCCCAGCATTCTTCCCCTGACCTCCTTTAAAATGTCCCCCACCCTGACCAGTACCATTATTACCAACATTAAGTCTTACCCCATTCCCATTATTACCCAAATTCCCCCCACTGCTCTTACCAGCAGGGCCATTATTTTTAGACCCTGCCCCAGTTCTTTCAGCTTGATAAGGACCTTGCTGATTTGAACTTTGAGCCCCATTAAAGTTTTTAACTGGTTTATTATTCCTGCCCATAACAACAAAACCATCCCCATTTATACCTGACACAGGAAATTGAGCCTCCTCAGCATTTTTGAGCTCCCTGAGAAGTTGTTGAGCTTTATCTGCCATCTCTTCATTAGTCAGAACTCTATGCTTGCAAGTCTCAAAATCATGCCCAAACACTTTACACCCAGAACACCTTTTAACTTCCATATGATACTCAACCTTCACCTTCTTAATAAAAGCTGGCCTACCAGCATCCTCTGGATAATAGGCATTAACAAACTCAGGAAGAGTTTTATCTGCCTTAACATCAACCAAAACTCTAGCAAAACCAGCTCTGCCCTCCTTCTTTGTACATCTCAATGTTGTTATCTTATCCAACATCAAAGGATTACCTATAAAACTCACCATACTACAAATACTCTCCCTATTCCACAGTTCCATAAGCATATTAGGAATAGAAGTAGAAGTAGGTTCCACTTTCTCCAAATTTATGCCAATTTCCCATTTCCTTAGACAAAGAGGAATATCATTTATAAGCCAAGGACCTTTATGCATCCAACATACCTTCCTCAGATTTGAACTTGAAAAAGAATACCCCATTGCCATTAGAAGAAATCTCCAAAACCCCAAATTTCTTCCTCATTCTAAACAAATTGTACCTAACCATCCCAATAGACAGACTGTGCCCTATAAAGTACCCATACAAGTAGTTTTTATAGGCAACTTTAGCCTCAGAAATCTTCTCAGGTTTTATAACAGCCACAACCTCACCAGACTCCAACACCTTAGGAGGATAAAAGGTAACCTCAGTAGCTAGTACATCATTGTTTTGATCCCTAGCAATATCAGCAAAGGAGACCACCTTTTTACCCCTATCAATACCCTTATCACCTTCTTTAGAAGCTGTAAAAGCAACATGTTCATTTAAACTAACAGAATTCATAATGGACTTAGGTAAAGGCTTCAAGTTACAATGTAGGAAATATCTTCCTTGGTAACTTTGTAAGGTCCCATTTCATCTGATTTCTTCTAAATCAACTTCCTCATAGAGGGGCTTTTCAATTTACCCCTCCAAGGTAACTTCAGCTTACTCTCCCCTTTGTTCCCACTATCAATTTTCTCCACCTCCATAGATGACTGCTCCCCATTATTAGTCCCAACCATATTATCAGCTTTAGCTTTAGCTTCAGCTTCAGCTTTTGCCATAGCTTCAGCTTTAGCTTTAGCTTCAACTTCAGCCTTAGCCTTAGCTATATCCTTCAGAACAAGATCACATTTACCTCCAGCCAAAATCACTCCCTCTTCATCCACTGCTAATCCTCCACCAGAACCAGGTGTAAACTCAAACTTTTGAGCATTTACTGATAATTTCAATCTCATATCCCCATTATGCCCCAACTCAGACTCATCCCCTTTCTTACCAACTACAAGCTTAACATGCTTCTTAGCAGACCTACCTCATTAACCACAGAGATCAACTCTTTAGAGGTAATATTATCAGGTAATACCTCCTCAGAATTAACAAGTCCACCATCCTTTCTAACCCTCACATACAAGTTATTATCCCACATAGCCTTGACAGATTTAACCTTAGCACCCTCATTCATAAGAGATCTCTTCTTCCTCTTATCCAAAAACACAAATCTAGCTTCTGATTCACAGTCAAACACATTTAAATCAGAATCCAGCTGAGGAAACTTCACCTTCTTATCCTCCTTAACCAACCGACCATCTAACCCTATAGTGTTGTTATGCAAATACTCCCCATACACCCTTTTGCCCAGAAAATTAGCAATAATGCCTAAAATTCTACCATATTGCCCTTTAAGCCTCTCTACAAACTCCAAGTTCTTCCCAGCAAACTCAACATCAACCAGAGAATTAACCAAATCCAATCCCCCAATCCCAGCAAGCTTAATCAATTCAAGTTGTTCATTAATCAAACGAAACCTCCAATTATCCCCAAACACAGATTTAAGGAATCCAACAATATCCTCATTGAATACAATAGAATCCTTACGACCATTAAAATCACGACTGAGAGTTACCTGAGATTCGCCCAACTTCACCTTGACATCAGGCTTTCGTTCACCAGAAGCACCAACAGATCCCGAACTATCCTTTGAGATCTCTGTTTCCATAGACACATCCGTAACTTCAAAATCAGAAGAAACCTTCTCCTCCTTGTTCACAATAGACGGATCTATCGGAGGAGGATCAGGAACCACGGTATCCACAGAAGTACTCATGGAATCGTGCACTGAGAAGATTCCGGTACCTACTGAGCTACCGGAACAGTGAAACACGATGGGATGAACGGAAAAGGAAGGGTTAGAAAAGGCGGGAAAGGAAGCAGGTGGAAGAAACAGTGGATCGCCGGAAATCGCCTAAAAGAGAGAGAAAAAAGAAAACCCTAGCTTCAGCTTCTTATCCTTTCCGCATCATATCCTTTATTTGAGTCTCTTGCATGATCACATATCTTACGGCCTTCCCGTTCTTCCATTCGGGTACCCGAAACTTCAAATGTACCGATAGTTACGTCCTTTAAAACTCGAGTCCTTTCTTGTGTACGAATCTCTATGTCATTGTCGCATTGTGAGTCCGATTACCATCCGGTTCGCTTCTTATCCTTTATTTGAGTCTATTGCATGATCAGATTTCTTACGGCCTTCCCGTTGCACCATTCGATTGCCCGAAACTTCAAATGTACCGATAGTTACGTCCTTTAAAACTTGACTCTTTTCTCTTGTACGAATCTCTGTGTCATTGTCACAACGTGAGTCCGATTACCATCCGGTCCGCTTCTTATCCTTTATTCGAGTCTATTGCATTATCAGATATCTTACGGCCTTCCCGTTGCACCATTCGATTGCCCGAAACTTCAAATGTACCGATAGTTACGTCCTTTAAAACTCGAGTCTTTTCTTGTGTACGAGTCTCTATGTCATTGTCGCATCGTGAGTTCGATTACCAACCGTTCCGCCTCTTATCCTGTATTTGAGTCTATTGCATAATCACATATCTTACGGCCTTCCCGTTCTTCCATTCGGGTACCCGAAACTTCAAATGTACCGATAGTTACGTCCTTTAAAACTCGAGTCTTTTCTTGTGTACGAATCTCTATGTCATTGTCGCATCATGAGTTCGATTACCATCCGGTCCGATTCTTATACTTCATTTGAGTCTATTGAATGATCAGATATCTTATGGCCTTCCCGTTCCTCAATTCGGGTGCCCGAAACTACAAATGTACCGATAGTTACGTCCTTCAAAACTTGAATCTTTTCTCTTGTATGAATCTCTATGTCATTGTTGCATCGTGAGTCCGATTACCATCCGGTCCGCTTCTTATCCTTTTTTTGAGTCTATTGCATTATCAGATATCTTACGGCCTTCCCGTTGCACCATTCGGTTGCCCGAAACTTCAAATGTACCGATAGTTACATCCTTTAAAACTCGAGTCTTTTCTTGTGTACAAATCTCTTTGTCATTGCCGCATCGTGAGTTCGATTACCATCCGGTCCGATTCTTATCCTTGATTTGAGTCTATTGAATGATCAAATATCTTACTTCCTTCCCGTTCCTCCATTCGTGTGCCCGAAACTTCAAATGTACCGATAGTTACGTCCTTCAAAATTTGAGTCTTTTCTTGGGTACGAATCTCTATGTCATTGTCACATCGTGAATCCGATTACCATCCGGTCCGCTTCTTTACCTTTATTTGAGTCTATTTCATGTTCAGATATCTTACGGGCTTCCCGTTGCATCATTCGGTTGCCCGAAACTTCAAATGTACCGATAGTTGCGTCCATTAAAACTCGAGTCTTTTCTTGTGTACGAATCTCCATGTCATTGTTGCATCGTGAGTTCGATTACCACCCGGTCCGCTTCTTATCCTTTATTTGAGTCTATTGCAAGATCATATATCTTACGGCCTTCCCGTTCTTCCATTCGGTTGCTCGAAACTTCAAATGTACCGATAGTTACGTCCTTAAAAACTCGAGTGTTTTCTTGTGTACGAATCTCTATGTCATTGTCGCATCGTGAGTCCGATTACCATCCGGTCCGCATCATATCCTTTATTTGAGTCTCTTGCATGATCACATATCTTACGGCCTTCCCGTTCTTCCATTCGGGTACCCGAAACTTCAAATGTACCAATAGTTACGTCCTTCAAAACTCGAGTCTTTTCTTGTGTACGAATCTCTATATCATTGTCGCATCGTGAGTCCGATTACCATCCGGTTCGGTTCTTATCCTTTATTTGAGTCTATTGCATGATCAGATATCTTACGGCCTTCCTGTTGCACCATTCGGTTGCCCGAAACTTCAAATGTACCGATAGTTACGTCCTTTAAAACTTGACTCTTTTCTCTTGTACGAATCTCTATGTCATTGTCGCATTGTGAGTCCGATTACCATCCGGTCCGCTTCTTATCCTTTATTTCAGTCTATTGCATTATCAGATATCTTACGGCCTTCCCGTTGTACCATTCGGTTGCCCGAAACTTCAAATGTACCGATAGTTACGTCCTTTAAAACTCGAGTCTTTTCTTGTGTACGAATCTCTATGTCATTGTCGCATCGTGAGTCCGATTACCATCCGGTTCGCTTCTTATCCTTTATATGAGTCTATTGCATTATCAGATATCTTACGGCCTTCCCGTTGCACCATTCGGTTGCCCATAACTTCAAATGTACCGATAGTTACGTCCTTTAAAACTCGAGTCTTTTCTTGTGTACGAATCTCTATGTCATTGTCGCATCGTGAGTTCGATTACCATCCGGTCCGCTTCTTATACTTTATTTGAATCTATTACATGATTAGATATCTTACGGCCTTCCCGTTGCACAATTCGGTTGCCCGAAACTTCAAATGTACCGATAGTTGCGTCCATTAATACTCGATTCTTTTCTTGTATGTCATTGTCGCGTCGTGAGTTCGATTACCACCCGGTCCGCCTCTTATCCTTTATTTGAGTCTATTGCATGATCATATATCTTACGGCCTTCCCGTTCTTCCATTCGGGTACCCGAAATATCAAATGTATCGATAGTTACGTCCTTTAAAACTCGAGTCTTTTCTTGTGTACGAATCTCTATGTCATTGTCGCATCGTGAGTCCGATTACCATCTGGTCCGATTCTTATCCTTCATTTGAGTCTATTGAATGATCAAATATCTTATGGCCTTCCCGTTCCTCCATTCGGGTGCCCGAAACTACAAATGTACCGATAGTTACGTCCTTCAAAACTTGAATCTTTTCTTGTGTACGAATCTCTATGTTAATGTCACATCGTGAGTCCGATTACCATCCGGTCCTATTCTTATCCTTTATTTGAGTCTATTGCATGATCAGAAATCTTACGGCCTTCCCGTTGCACCATTCGGTTGCCCGAAACTCCAAATGTACCGATAGTTACGTCCTTTAAAACTCGAGTCTTTTCTTGTGTTTGAATCTCTATGTCATTGTCGCATCGTGAGTTCGATTACCATCCGTTCCGCCTCTTATCCTTTATTTCAGTCTATTTCATGATCAGATATCTTACAGCCTTCCCGTTGCACCATTCGGTTGCCCGAAAGTTCAAATGTACCGATAGTTACGTGCTTTAAAACTAGACTCTTTTCTCTAGTACGAATCTCTATGTCATTGTCGCATCGTGAGTCCGATTACCATCCGGTCCGCTTCTTATCCTTTATTTGAGTCTATTGCATTATAATATATCTTACGGCCTTCCCGTTGCACCATTCGGTTGCCCAAAACTTCAAATGTACCGATAGTTACGTCCTTTAAAACTCGAGTCTTTTGTTGTGTACGAATCTCTATGTCATTATCGCATCGTGAGTTCGATTACCACCCGTTCCGCCTCTTATCGTTTATTTGAGTCTATTGCATGATCACATATCTTAAGGCCTTCCCGTTCTTCTATTCGGGTACCCGAAACTTCAAATGTACCGATAGTTACGTCCTTTAAAACTCGAGTCTTTTCTTGTGTACGAATCTCTATGTCGTTGTCGTATAGTGAGTCCGATTACCATCCGGTTTGCTTCTTATCCTTTATTTGAGTCTATTGCATGATCAGATATCTTACGGCCTTCCCGTTGCACCATTCGGTTGCCCGAAACTTCAAATGTACCGATAGTTACGTCCTTTAAAACTTGACTCTTTTCTCTTGTACGAATCTCTATGTCATTGTCGCATCGTGAGTCCGATAACCATCCGGCCTGCTTCTTATCCTTTATTTGAGTCTATTGCATTAACAGATATCTTACGGCCTTCCCGTTGCACCATTCGGTTGCCCGAAACTTCAAATGAACCGATAGTTACGTCCTTTAAAACTCGAGTCTTTTCTTGTGTACGAATCTCTATGTCATTGTCGCATCGTGAGTTCGATTACCACCCATTCCGCCTCTTATCGTTTATTTGAGTCTATTGCATGATCACATATCTTACGGCCTTCCCATTCTTCCATTCGGGTACCTGAAACTTCAAATGTACCGATAGTTACGTCCTTTAAAACTCGAGTCTTTTCTTGTGTACGAATCTCTATGTCATTGTCGCATCGTGAGTTCGATTACCATCCGGTCCGCTTCTTATCCTTTATTTGAATCTATTACATGATTAGATATCTTACGGCCTTCCCGTTGCACAATTCGGTTGCCCGAAACTTCAAATGCACCGATAGTTGCGTCCATTAATACTCGATTCTTTTCTTGTGTACTAATCTCCATGTCATTGTCGCGTCGTGAGTTCGATTACCACCCGGTCCGCCTCTTATCCTTTATTTGAGTCTATTGCATGATCATATATCTTACGGCCTTCCCGTTCTTCCATTCGGGTACCCGAAATATCAAATGTACCGATAGTTACGTCCTTTAAAACTCGAGTCTTTTCTTGTGTACGAATCTCTATGTCATTGTCGCATCGTGAGTCCGATTACCATCTGGTCCGATTCTTATCCATCATTTGAGTCTATTGAATGATCAAATATCTTATGGCCTTCCCGTTCCTCCATTCGGGTGCCCGAAACTACAAATGTACCGATAGTTACGTCCTTCAAAACTTGAATCTTTTCTTGTGTACGAATCTCTATGTCAATGTCACATCGTGAGTCCGATTACCATCCGGTCCTATTCTTATCCTTTATTTGAGTCTATTGCATGATCAGAAATCTTACGGCCTTCCCGTTGCACCATTCGGTTGCCCGAAACTCCAAATGTACCGATAGTTACGTCCTTTAAAACTCGAGTCTTTTCTTGTGTTCGAATCTCTATGTCATTGTCGCATCGTGAGTTCGATTACCATCCGTTCCGCATCTTATCCTTTATTTGAGTCTATTTCATGATCAGATATCTTACAGCCTTCCCGTTGCACCATTCGGTTGCTCGAAAGTTCAAATGTACCGATAGTTACGTGCTTTAAAACTTGACTCTTTTCTCTAGTACGAATCTCTATGTCATTGTCGCATCGTGAGTCCGATTACCATCCGGTCCGCTTCTTATCCTTTATTTGAGTCTATTGCATTATAATATATCTTACGGCCTTCCCGTTGCACCATTCGGTTGCCCAAAACTTCAAATGTACCGATAGTTACGTCCTTTAAAACTCGAGTCTTTTCTTGTGTACGAATCTCTATGTCATTATCGCATCGTGAGTTCGATTACCACCCGTTCCGCCTCTTATCGTTTATTTGAGTCTATTGCATGATCACATATCTTAAGGCCTTCCCGTTCTTCTATTCGGGTACCCGAAACTTCAAATGTACCGATAGGTACGTCCTTTAAAACTCGAGTCTTTTCTTGTGTACGAATCTCTATGTCGTTGTCGTATCGTGAGTCCGATTACCATCCGGTTTGCTTCTTATCCTTTATTTGAGTCTATTGCATGATCAGATATCTTACGGCCTTCCCGTTGCACCATTCGGTTGCCCGAAACTTCAAATGTACCGATAGTTACGTCCTTTAAAACTTGACTCTTTTCTCTTGTACGAATCTCTATGTCATTGTCGCATCGTGAGTCCGATAACCATCCGGTCTGCTTCTTATCCTTTATTTGAGTCTATTGCATTAACAGATATCTTACGGCCTTCCCGTTGCACCATTCGGTTGCCCGAAACTTCAAATGTACCGATAGTTACGTCCTTTAAAACTCGAGTCTTTTCTTGTGTACGAATCTCTATGTCATTGTCGCATCGTGAGTTCGATTACCACCCGTTCCACCTCTTATCGTTTATTTGAGTCTATTGCATGATCACATATCTTACGGCCTTCCCGTTCTTCCATTCGGGTACCTGAAACTTCAAATGTACCGATAGTTACGTCCTTTAAAACTCGAGTCTTTTCTTGTGTACGAATCTCTATGTCATTGTCGAATCGTGAGTTCGATTACCATCCGGTCCACTTCTTATCCTTTATTTGAATCTATTACATGATTAGATATCTTACGGCCTTCCCGTTGCACAATTCGGTTGCCCGAAACTTCAAATGTACCGATAGTTGCGTCCATTAATACTCGATTCTTTTCTTGTGTACTAATCTCCATGTCATTGTCGCGTCGTGAGTTCGATTACCACCCGGTCCGCCTCTTATCCTTTATTTGAGTCTATTGCATGATCATATATCTTACGGCCTTCCCGTTCTTCCATTCGGGTACCCGAAATATCAAATGTACCGATAGTTACGTCCTTTAAAACTCGAGTCTTTTCTTGTGTTCGAATCTCTATGTCATTGTCGCATCGTGAGTTCGATTACCATCCGTTCCGCATCTTATCCTTTATTTGAGTCTATTTCATGATCAGATATCTTACAGCCTTCCCGTTGCACCATTCGGTTGCTCGAAAGTTCAAATGTACCGATAGTTACGTGCTTTAAAACTTGACTCTTTTCTCTAGTACGAATCTCTATGTCATTGTCGCATCGTGAGTCCGATTACCATCCGGTCCGCTTCTTATCCTTTATTTGAGTCTATTGCATTATAATATATCTTACGGCCTTCCCGTTGCACCATTCGGTTGCCCAAAACTTCAAATGTACCGATAGTTACGTCCTTTAAAACTCGAGTCTTTTCTTGTGTACGAATCTCTATGTCATTATCGCATCGTGAGTTCGATTACCACCCGTTCCGCCTCTTATCGTTTATTTGAGTCTATTGCATGATCACATATCTTAAGGCCTTCCCGTTCTTCTATTCGGGTACCCGAAACTTCAAATGTACCGATAGGTACGTCCTTTAAAACTCGAGTCTTTTCTTGTGTACGAATCTCTATGTCGTTGTCGTATCGTGAGTCCGATTACCATCCGGTTTGCTTCTTATCCTTTATTTGAGTCTATTGCATGATCAGATATCTTACGGCCTTCCCGTTGCACCATTCGGTTGCCCGAAACTTCAAATGTACCGATAGTTACGTCCTTTAAAACTTGACTCTTTTCTCTTGTACGAATCTCTATGTCATTGTCGCATCGTGAGTCCGATAACCATCCGGTCTGCTTCTTATCCTTTATTTGAGTCTATTGCATTAACAGATATCTTACGGCCTTCCCGTTGCACCATTCGGTTGCCCGAAACTTCAAATGTACCGATAGTTACGTCCTTTAAAACTCGAGTCTTTTCTTGTGTACGAATCTCTATGTCATTGTCGCATCGTGAGTTCGATTACCACCCGTTCCACCTCTTATCGTTTATTTGAGTCTATTGCATGATCACATATCTTACGGCCTTCCCGTTCTTCCATTCGGGTACCTGAAACTTCAAATGTACCGATAGTTACGTCCTTTAAAACTCGAGTCTTTTCTTGTGTACGAATCTCTATGTCATTGTCGAATCGTGAGTTCGATTACCATCCGGTCCACTTCTTATCCTTTATTTGAATCTATTACATGATTAGATATCTTACGGCCTTCCCGTTGCACAATTCGGTTGCCCGAAACTTCAAATGTACCGATAGTTGCGTCCATTAATACTCGATTCTTTTCTTGTGTACTAATCTCCATGTCATTGTCGCGTCGTGAGTTCGATTACCACCCGGTCCGCCTCTTATCCTTTATTTGAGTCTATTGCATGATCATATATCTTACGGCCTTCCCGTTCTTCCATTCGGGTACCCGAAATATCAAATGTACCGATAGTTACGTCCTTTAAAACTCGAGTCTTTTCTTGTGTACGAATCTCTATGTCATTGTCGCATCGTGAGTCCGATTACCATCTGGTCCGATTCTTATCCATCATTTGAGTCTATTGAATGATCAAATATCTTATGGCGTTCCCGTTCCTCCATTCGGGTGCCCGAAACTACAAATGTACCGATAGTTACGTCCTTCAAAACTTGAATCTTTTCTTGTGTACGAATCTCTATGTCAATGTCACATCGTGAGTCCGATTACCATCCGGTCCTATTCTTATCCTCTATTTGAGTCTATTGCATGATCAGAAATCTTACGGCCTTCCCGTTGCACCATTCGGTTGCCCGAAACTCCAAATGTACCGATAGTTACGTCCTTTAAAACTCGAGTCTTTTCTTGTGTTCGAATCTCTATGTCATTGTCGCATCGTGAGTTCGATTACCATCCGTTCCGCATCTTATCCTTTATTTGAGTCTATTTCATGATCAGATATCTTACAGCCTTCCCGTTGCACCATTCGGTTGCCCGAAAGTTCAAATGTACCGATAGTTACGTGCTTTAAAACTTGACTCTTTTCTCTAGTACGAATCTCTATGTCATTGTCGCATCGTGAGTCCGATTACCATCCGGTCCGCTTCTTATCCTTTATTTGAGTCTATTGCATTATAATATATCTTACGGCCTTCCCGTTGCACCATTCGGTTGCCCAAAACTTCAAATGTACCGATAGTTACGTCCTTTAAAACTCGAGTCTTTTCTTGTGTACGAATCTCTATGTCATTATCGCATCGTGAGTTCGATTACCACCCGTTCTGCCTCTTATCGTTTATTTGAGTCTATTGCATGATCACATATCTTAAGGCCTTCCCGTTCTTCTATTCGGGTACCCGAAACTTCAAATGTACCGATAGTTACGTCCTTTAAAACTCGAGTCTTTTCTTGTGTACGAATCTCTATGTCGTTGTCGTATCGTGAGTCCGATTACCATCCGGTTTGCTTCTTATCCTTTATTTGAGTCTATTGCATGATCAGATATCTTACGGCCTTCCCGTTGCACCATTCGGTTGCCCAAAACTTCAAATGTACCGATAGTTACGTCCTTTAAAACTTGACTCTTTTCTCTTGTACGAATCTCTATGTCATTGTTGCATCGTGAGTCCGATAACCATCCGGTCTGCTTCTTATCCTTTATTTGAGTCTATTGCATTAACAGATATCTTACGGCCTTCCCGTTGCACCATTCGGTTGCCCGAAACTTCAAATGTACCGATAGTTACGTCCTTTAAAACTCGAGTCTTTTCTTGTGTACGAATCTCTATGTCATTGTCGCATCGTGAGTTCGATTACCACCCGTTCCGCCTCTTATCGTTTATTTGAGTCTATTGCATGATCACATATCTTACGGCCTTCCCGTTCTTCCATTCGGGTACCTGAAACTTCAAATGTACCGATAGTTACGTCCGTTAAAACTCGAGTCTTTTCTTGTGTACGAATCTCTATGTCATTGTCGCATCGTGAGTTCGATTACCATCCGGTCCGCTTCTTATCCTTTATTTGAGTCTATTGCATGATTAGATATCTTACGGCCTTCCCGTTGCACAATTCGGTTGCCCGAAACTTCAAATGTACCGATAGTTGCGTCCATTAATACTCGAGTCTTTTCTTGTGTACTAATCTCCATGTCATTGTCGCGTCGTGAGTTCGATTACCACCCGGTCCGCCTCTTATCCTTTATTTGAGTCTATTGCATGATCCTATATCTTACGGCCTTCCCGTTCTTCCATTCGGGTACCCGATATATCAAATGTACCGATAGTTACGTCCTTTAAAACTCGAGTCTTTTCTTGTGTACGAATCTCTATGTCATTGTCGTATCGTGAGTCCGATTACCATCCGGTCCGATTATTATCCTTCATTTGAGTCTATTGAATGATCAAATATCTTATGGCCTTCCCGTTCCTCCATCCGGGTGCCCGAAACTACAAATGTACCGACAGTTACGTCCTTCAAAACTTGAATCTTTTCTTGTGTACGAATCTCTATCTCGATGTCACATCGTGAGTCCGATTACCATCCGGTCCGCTTCTTATCCTTTATTTGAGTCTATTGCATGACAGAAATCTTACGGCCTTCCCGTTGCACCATTCGGTTGCCCGAAACTCCAAATGTACCGATAGTTACGTCCTTTAAAACTCGAGTCTTTTCTTGTGTTCGAATCTCTATGTCATTGTCGCATCGTGAGTTCGATTACCATCCGTTCCGCCTCTTATCCTTTATTTGAGTCTATTTCATGATCAGATATCTTACGGCCTTCCCGTTGCACCATTCGGTTGCCCGAAACTTCAAATGTACCGATAGTTACGTCCTTTAAAATTTGACTCTTTTCTCTAGTACGAATCTCTATGTCATTGTCGCATCGTGAGTCCGATTACCATCCGGTCCGCTTCTTATCCTTTATTTGAGTCTATTGCATTATAATATATCATACGGCCTTCCCATTGCATCATTCGGTTGCCCGAAACTTCAAATGTACCGATAGTTACGTCCTTTAAGACTCGAGTCTTTTCTTGTGTACGAATATCTATGTCACTGTCGCATCGTGAGTTCGATTACCACCCGTTCCGCCACTTATCCTTTATTTGAGTCTATTGCATGATCACATATCTTACGGCCTTTCCGTTCTTCCATTCGGGTACCCGAAACTTCAAATGTACAGATAGTTACGTCCTTTAAAACTTGTGTCTTTTCTTGTGTACGAATCTCTATGTCATTATCGCATCGTGAGTCCGATTACCATCCGGTTCGCTTCTTATCCTTTATTTGAGTCTATTGCATGATCAGATATCTTACGGCCTTCCCGTTGCACCATTCGGTTGCCTGAAACTTCAAATGTACCGATAGTTACGTCCTTTAAAACTTGACTCTTTTCTCTTGTACGAATCTCTATGTCATTGTCGCATCGTGAGTCCGATTACCATCCGGTCTGCTTCTTATCCTTTATTTGAGTCTATTGCATGATCAGATATCTTACGGCCTTCCCGTTGCACCATTCGGTTGCCCGAAACATCAAATGTACCGATAGTTACGTCCTTTAAAACTTGACTCTTTTCTCTTGTACGAATCTCTATGTCATTGTCGCATCGTGAGTCCGATTACCATCCGGTTCGCTTCTTATCCTTTATTTGAGTCTATTGCCTGATCAGATATCTTACGGCCTTCCCGTTGCACCATTCGGTTGCCTGAAACTTCAAATGTACCGATAGTTACGTCCTTTAAAACTTGACTCTTTTCTCTAGTACGAATCTCTATGTCATTGTCGCATCGTGATTCCGATTACCATCCGGTCCGCTTCTTATCCTTTATTTCAGTCTATTGCATTATAATATATCTTACGGCCTTCCCGTTGCATCATTCGGTTGCCCGAAACTTCAAATGTACCGATAGTTACGTCCTTTAAAACTCGAGTCTTTTCTTGTGTACGAATATCTATGTCACTGTCGCATCGTGAGTTCGATTACCACCCGTTCCGCCTCTTATCCTTTATTTGAGTCTATTGCATGATCACATATCTTACGGCCTTCCCGTTCTTCCATTCGGGTACCCGAAACTTCAAATGTACAGATAGTTACGTCCTTTAAAACTCGAGTCTTTTCTTGTGTACGAATCTCTATGTCATTATCGCATCGTGAGTCCGATTACCATCCGGTCCGCTTCTTATCCTTTATTTGAGTCTATTGCATTATCAGATATCTTACGGCCTTCCCGTTGCACCATTCGGTTGCCCGAAATATCAAATGTACCGATAGTTACGTCCTTTAAAACTCGAGTCTTTTCTTGTGTACGAATCTCTATGTCATTGTCGCATCGTGAGTTCTATTACCACCCGTTCCGCCTCTTATCCTTTATTTGAGTCTATTGCATGATCACATATCTTACGGCCTTCCCGTTCTTCCATTCGGGTACCCGAAACTTCAAATGTACCAATAGTTACGTCCTTTAAAACTCGAGTCTTTTCTTGTGTACGAATCTCTGTCATTGTCGCATCGTGAGTTCGATTACCATCTGGTCCGCTTCTTATCCTTTATTTGACTCTATTGCATGATCAGATATCTTACGACCTTCCCGTTGCACCATTCGGTTGCTCGAAACTTCAAATGTACTGATAGTTGCGTCCATTAAAACTCGAGTCTTTTCTTGTGTACGAATCTCCATGTGATTGTCGAATCGTGAGTCCGATTACCATCCAGTCTGCCTCGAATCTTTTATTTGAGTCTGTTGGATGATCATATATCATACGGCCTTCCCGTTCCTCCGTTCAAGTGCCCAAAACTTCAAATGTACCGATAGTTACGTCCTTTAAAACTCGAGTCTTTTCTTGTGTACGAATCTCTATGTCATTGTGGCATCATGAGTCTGATTACCATCCGGTCCGCTTCCTATCCTTCATTCGAGTCTATTGCATGATCAGATATCTTACGGCCTTCACGTTGCACCATTCGGTTGCTCGAAACTTCAAATGTACCGATAGTTGCGTCCATTAAAACTCGAGTCTTTTCTTGTGTACGAATCTCCATGTCATTGTCGAATCCTGAGTCCGATTACCATCCAGTCCGCCTCGAATCTTTTATTTGAGTCTGTTGCATGATCATATATCATACGGCCTTCCCGTTCCTCCATTCAAGTGCCCGAAACTTCAAATGTACCGATAGTTACGTCCTTTAAAACTCAAGTCTTTTCTTGTGTACGAATCTTTATGTCATTGTCGCATAATGAGTCCGATTACCATCCAGTCCGCCTCAAATCTTTTATTTGAGTCTGTTGGATGATCATATATCATACGGCCTTCCCGTTCCTCCGTTCAAGTGCCCGAAACTTCAAATGTACCGATAGTTACGTCCTTTAAAACTCGAGTCTTTTCTTGTGTACGAATCTCTATGTCATTGTCGCATCATGAGTCTGATTACCATCCGGTCCGCCTCCTATCCTTCATTTGAGTCTATTGCATGATCAGATATCTTACGGCCTTCGCGTTGCACCATTCGGTTGCTCGAAACTACAAATGTACCGATAGTTACGTACTTAAAAACTCGAGTGTTTTCTTGTGTTCGAATCTCTATGTCATTGTCGCATCGTGAGTTCGATTACCATCCGTTCCACCTCTTATCCTTTATTTGAGTCTATTTCATGATCAGATATCTTACGGCCTTCCCGTTGCACCATTCGGTTGCCCGAAACTTCAAATGTACCGATAGTTACGTCCTTTAAAACTTGACTCTTTTCTCTAGTATGAATCTCTATGTCATTGTCGCATCGTGAGTCCGATTACCATCCGGTCCGCTTCTTATCCTTTATTTGAGTCTATTACATTATAATATATCTTACGGCCTTCCCGTTGCACCATTCGGTTGCCCGAAACTTCAAATGTACCGATAGTTACGTCCTTTAAAACTCGAGTCTTTTCTTGTGTACGAATATCTATGTCATTGTCGCATCGTGAGTTCGATTACCACCCGTTCCGCCTCTTATCCTCTATTTGAGTCTATTGCATGATCACATATCTTACGACCTTCCCGTTCTTCCATTCGGGTACCCGAAACTTCAATTGTACCGATAGTTACGTCCTTTAAAACTCGAGTCTTTTCTTGTGTACGAATCTCTATGTCATTGTCGCATCGTGAGTCCGATTACCATCCGGTTCGCTTCTTATCCTTTATTTGAGTCTATTGCATGATCAGATATCTTACGGCCTTCCCGTTGCACCATTCGGTTGCCTGAAACTTCAATTGTACCGATAGTTACGTCCTTTAAAACTTGACACTTTTCTCTTGTACGAATCTCTATGTCATTGTCGCATCGTGAGTCCGAATACCATCCGGTCCGCTTCTTATCCTTTATTTGAGTCTATTGCATTATCAGATATCTTACGGCCTTCCCGTTGCACCATTCGGTTGCCCGAAACATCAAATGTACCGATAGTTACGTCCTTTAAAACTCGAGTCTTTTCTTGTGTACGAATCTCTATGTCATTGTCGCATCGTGAGTTCTATTACCACCCGTTCTGCCTCTTATCCTTTATTTGAGTCTATTGCATGATCACATATCTTACGGCTTTCCCGTTCTTCCATTCGGGTACCCGAAACTTCAAATGTACCAATAGTTACGTCCTTTAAAACTCGAGTCTTTTCTTGTGTACGAATCTCTATGTCATTGTCGCATCGTGAGTTCGATTACCATCCGGTCCGCTTCTTATCCTTTATTTGAGTCTATTGCATGATCAGATATCTTACGGTCTTCCCGTTGCACCATTCGGTTGCTCGAAACTTCAAATGTACCGATAGTTGCGTCCATTAAAACTCGAGTCTTTTCTTGTGTACGAATCTCCATGTCATTGTCGAATCGTGAGTTCGATTACCACCCGGTCCGCCTCTTATCCTTTATTTGAGTCTATTGCATGATCATATATCTTACGGCCTTCCCGTTCTTCCATTCGGGTACCCGAAATATCAAATGTACCGATAGTTACGTCCTTTAAAACTCGAGTGTTTTCTTGTGTACGAATCTCTATGTCATTGTCGCATCGTGAGTCCGATTACCATCCGGTCCGCATCGTATCCTTTATTTGAGACTGTTGCATGATCATATATCATACGGCCTTCCCGTTCCTCCATTCAAGTGGCCGAAACTTCAAATGTACCGATAGTTACGTCCTTTAAAACTCAAGTCTTTTCTTGTGTACGAATCTTTATGTCATTGTCGCATCATGAGTCCAATTACCATCCAGTCCGCCTCGTATCTTTTATTTGAGTCTGTTGGATGATCATATATCATACGGCCTTCCCGTTCCTCCGTTCAAGTGTCCGAAACTTCAAATGTACCGATAGTTACGACCTTTAAAACTCAAGTCTTTTCTTGTGTACGAATCTCTATGTCATTGTCGCATCATGAGTCCGATTACCATCCGGTCCGCTTCCTATCCTTCATTTGAGTCTATTGCATGATCAGATATCTTACGGCCTTCACGTTGCACCATTCGGTTGCTCGAAACTACAAATGTACCGATAGTTACGTCCTTAAAAACTCGAGTGTTTTCTTGTGTACGAATCTCTATGTCATTGTCGCATCGTGAATCCGGTTACCATCCGGTCCGCTTCTAATCCTTTATTTGAGTCTATTACATGATCAGATATCTTACGTCCTTCCCGTTTCTCCATTCGGGTGTCCGAAACTTCAAATGTACCGATAGTTACGTCCTTTATAACTCGAGTCTTTTCTTGTGTATGAATCTCTATGTCATTGTCGCATCGTGAGTTCGATTACCACCCGGTCCGCTTCTTATCCTTTATTTGAGTCTATTGCATGATCATATATCTTACGGCCTTCCCGTTCATCCATTCGGGTACCTGAAACTTCAAATGTACCGATAGTTACAACCTTAAAAACTCGAGTCTTTTCTTGTGCACGAATCTCTATGTCATTGCCGCACTCTGAGTCCGATTACCATGCGGTCGGCCTCTTATCCTTTATTTGAGACTATTGCATGAGCAGATATCTTACGGCCTTCCCGTTGCACCATTCGGTTGCCCGAAACTTCAAATGTACCGATAGTTACGGCCTTTAAAACTCGAGTCTTTTCTTGTGTTCGAATCTCTATGTCATTGTCGCATCGTGAGTTCAATTACCATCCGGTCCGCTTCTTAGCCTTTATTTTTGTCTATTGCTTGATCAGATATCTTACGGCATTTTCGTTCTTCCATTCGGGTGCCCGAAACTTCAAATGTACCGATAGTTACGACCTTAAAAACTCGAGTCTTTTCTTGTGCACGTATCTCTATGTCATTGTCGCATTGTGAGTTCGATTACCATCCGGTCGGCTTCTTATCATTTTTTTTGAGTCTATTGCGTGATCAGATATCTTACGGCCTTCCCGTTTCTCCATTCAAGTGCCCATAACTTCAACTGTACCGATAGTTACGTCCTTTAAAACTCGAGTCTTTTAACGTGTACGAATCTCTATGTCATTGTCGCATCATGAGTCCGATTACCATCCGGTCCGCTTCCTATCCTTCATTTGAGTCTATTGCATGATTAGATATCTTACGGCCTTCCCGTTGCACCATTCGGTTGCTCGAAACTTCAAATGTACCGATAGTTACGACCTTAAAAACTCGAGTCTTTTCTTGTGCACAAATCTCTATGATATTGCCGCATTGTGAGTCTGATTACCATGCGGTTCGCCTCTTATCCTTTATTTGAGTCTATTGCATGATTAGATATCTTATGGCCTTCCTGTTGCACCATTCGGTTGCCCGAAACTTCAAATGTACCGATAGTTACGTCCTTTAAAACTCGAGTCTTTTCTTGTGATCGAATCTCTATGTCATTGTTGGATCATGAGTTCGATTACCATCCGGTCTGCTTCTTATCCTTTATTTGAGTCTGTTGCATGATCAGATATCTTACGGTCTTCTCGTTCTTCCATTCGGGTGTCTGAAACTTCAAATGTACCGATAGTTACGACCTTAAAAACTCGAGTCTTTTCTAGTGCACGTATCTCTATGTCATTGTCGCATTGTGAGTTCGATTACCATCCGGTCGGCTTCTTATCCTTTATTTGAGTCTATTGCATGATCAGGTATCTTACAGCCTTCCCGTTTCTCCATTCGGGTGCCCGAAACTTCAAATGTACTGATAGTTACGTCCTTTAAAACTCGAGTCTTTTCTTGTGTACGAATCTTTATGTCATTGTCGCATCGTGAGTCCGATTACCATCCATTCCGCCTCGTATCCTTTCATTGAGTCTGTTGCATGATCATATATCTTGCGGCCTTCCCGTTCCACCATTCGGGTACCAGAAACTTCAAATGTACCGATAGTTACGTCCATTAAAACTCGAGTCTTTTCTTGTGTACGAATCTCTATGTCATTGTCGCATCGTGAGTTCGATTACCATCCGGTCCGCTTCTTGTCCTTTATTTGAGTCTATTGCATAATCAGATATCTTACGGCCTTCACGTTGCACCATTCGGTAGCGCGAAACTTCAAATGTACCGATAGTTACGTCCATTAAAACTCAAGTCTTTTCTTGTGTACGAATCTCTATGTCATTGTCGCATCATGAGTCCGATTACCATCCGGTCTGCTTCCTATCCTTCATTTGAGTCTATTGCATGATCAGATATCTTACGGCCTTCCCGATTCTCCATTCGGGTGCCCGAAACTTCAAATGTACAGATAGTTACGTCCTTTAAAACTCGAATCTTTTCTTGTGTACGAATCTCTATGTCATTGTCGCATCATGAGTACGATTACCATCCGGTCCGCTTCCAATCCTTCATTTGAGTCTATTGCATGATTAGATATCTTACGGCCTTCCGTTTCTCCATTCGGGTGCCCGAAACTTCAAATGTACTGATAGTTACGTCCTTTAAAACTCGAATCTTTTCTTGTGTACGAATCTCTATGTCATTGTCGCATCGTGAGTCCGATTACCGTTCGTTCCACCTCGTATACTTTCTTTGAGTCTGTTGCAAGATAATATGTCTTACGGCCTTCCCGTTCCTCCATTCGGGTACAAGAAACTTCAAATGTACCGATAGTTACGTCCTTTAAAACTCGAGTGTTTTCTTGTGTACGAATCTCTATGTCATTGTCGCATCGTGAATTCGATTACCATCCGGTCCACTTCTTATCCTTTATTTGAGTCTATTGCATTTTCAGATATCTTACGGCCTTCCCGTTCTTCCATTCGGGTGCCCGAAACTTCAAATGTACCGATAGTTACGTCCTTTAAAACTCGAGTCTTTTCTTGTGTATGAATCTCTATGTCATTGTCGCACCGTGAGTTCGATTAACATCCGGTCTGCTTCTTATCCTTTATTTGAGTCTATTGCATGATCAGATATGTTACGGCCTTCATGTTCCTCCATTCGAGTGCCCGAAACTTCAAATGTACCGATAGTTACGTCCTTTAAAACTTGAGTCTTTTCTTGTGTACGAATCTCTATGTCATTATCGCATTGTGAGTCCGATTACCATCCGGTCGACTTTTTATCCTTTATTTGAGTCCATTGCATGATCAGATATGTTACGGCCTTCATGTTCCTCCATTCGGGTGCCCGAAACATCAAATGTACCGATAGTTACGTCCTTTTAAACTCGAGTCTTTTCTTGTGTACGAATCTCTATTGCATTATCGCATTGTGAGTTCGATTACCACCCGTTCCGCCTCTTATCCTTTATTTGAGTCTATTGCATGATCACATATCTTACGACCTTCCCGTTCTTCCATTCGGGTACCCGAAACTTCAATTGTACCGATAGTTACGTCCTTTAAAACTCGAGTCTTTTCTTGTGTACGAATCTCTATGTCATTGTCGCATCGTGAGTTCGATTACCATCCGGTCCAATTCTTATCCTTCATTTGAGTCTATTGAATGATCAGATATCTTACGGCCTTCCCGTTCCTCCATTCGGGTGCCCGAAACTACAAATGTACCGATAGTTACATCCTTCAAAACTTGAATCTTTTCATGTGTACGAATCTCTATGTCAATGTCACATCGTGAGTTCGATTACCATCCGGTCTGCTTCTTATCCTTTATTTGAATCTATTGCATGATCAGATATCTTACGGCCTTCCCGTTGCACCATTCGGGTACCCGAAATTTCAAATGTACCGATAGTTACGTCCTTTAAAACTCGAGTTTTTTCTTGTGTACGGATCTCTATGTCATTGTCGCATCGAGAGTTCGATTACCATCCGGTCCGCTGCTTATCCTTTATTTGTGTCTATTGCATGATCATATATATTACGGCCTTCCCGTTCTTCCATTTGGGTACCCGAAACTTCAAATGTATCGATAGTTACGACCTTAAAAACTCGAGTCTTTTCTTGTGCACGAATCTCTATGTCATTGCCGCACTCTGAGTCCGATTACCATGCGGTCCGCCTCTTATCATTTATTTGAGTCAATTGCATGATCAGATATCTTACGGCCTTCCCGTTGCACCATTCGGTTGCCCGAAAATTCAAATGTACCGATAGTTACGTCCTTTAAAACTTGAGTCTTTTCTTGTGTTCGAATCTCTATGTCATTGTCGCATCGTGAGTTCGAATACCATCCGGTCGACTTTTTATCCTTTATTTGAGTCTATTGCATGATCAGATATCTTACGGCCTTACCGTTGCACCATTCGGTTGCATTTTCAGATATCTTACGGCCTTCCCGTTCCTCCATTCGGGTGCCCGAAACTTCAAATGTACTGATAGTTACATCCTTTAAAACTCGAGTCTTTTCTTGTGTACGAATCTCTATGTCATTGTCGCATCGTGAGTCCGATTACCGTCCGTTCCGCCTCGTATCCTTTCTTTGAGTCTGTTGCAAGATCATATATCTTACGGCCTTCTCGTTCCTCCATTCGGGTACCAGAAACCTCAAATGTACCGATAGTTACGTCCTTTAAAACAAGAGTCATTTCTCGTGTACGAATCTCTATGTCATTGTGGCATCGTGAGTCCGATTACCATCCGGTCCACTTCTTATCCTTTATTTGAGTCTATTGCATGATCAGATATCTGACCGCCCTCCCGTTTCTCCATTCGGGTGCCCGAAACTTCAAATGTACAGATAGTAACGTCCTTTAAAACTCGAGTCTTTACTTGTGTACGAATCTCTATGTAATTGTTGCATCGTGAGTCCGATTACTGTCCGTTCCGCCTCGTATCCTTTCTTTGAGTCTGTTGCAAGATCATATATCTTACGGCCTTCCCGTTCCTCCATTCGGGTACCAGAAACTTCAAATGTACCGATAGTTACGTCCTTTAAAACTCGAGTCTTTTCTTGTGTACGAATCTCTATGTCATTATCGCATCGTGAGTCCGATTACCATCCGGTCGAATTTTTATCCTTTATTTGAGTCTATTGCATGATCAGATATCTTACGACCTTACCGTTGCACCATTCGGTTGCCCGAAACTTCAAATGTACCGATAGTTACGTCCTTTAAAACTCGAGACTTTTCTTGTGTACGAATCTCTATTGTATTGTCGCATTGTGAGTTCGATTACCACCCGTTCCGCCTCTTATCCTTTATTTGAGTCTATTGCATGATCACATATCTTAAGGCCTTCCCGTTCTTCCATTCGGGTACCCGAAACTTCAAATGTACCGATAGTTACGTCCTTTAAAACTCGAGTCTTTTCTTGTGTACGAATCTCTATGTCATTGTCGCATCGTGAGTTCGATCACCATCCGGTCCGATTCTTATCCTTCATTTGAGTCTATTGAATGATCAGACATCTTAAGGCCTTCCCGTTCTTCCATTCGGGTGCCCGAAACTACAAATGTACCGATAGTTACGTCCTTCAAAACTTCAATCTTTTCATGTGTACGAATCTCTATGTCAATGTGACATCGTGAGTTCGATTACCATCCGGCCCGCTTCTTATCCTTTATTTGAATCTATTGCATGATCAGATATCTTACGGCCTTCCCGTTGCACCATTCGGTTGCCCGAAACTTCAAATGTACCGATAGTTACGTCCTTAAAAACTCGAGTCTTTTCTTGTGTACGAATCTCTATGTCATTATCGCTTCGTGAGTCCGATTACCGTCCGGTCTGCTTCCTATCCTTCATTTGAGTCTGTTGCATGATCAGATATCTTACGGCCTTCCCGTTGCACCATTCGGTTGCTCGAAACTTCAAATGTACCGATAGTTACGTCCTTTAGAACTCGAGTCTTTTCTTGTGTACGAATCTCTATATCATTGTCGCATCGTGAGTTCGTATACCACCGGGTCCGTTTCTTATCCTTTATTTGAGTCTATTGCATGATCATATATCTTACGGCCTTCCCGTTCATCCATTCGGGTACCCGAAACTTAAAATGTACCGATAGTTACGACCTTAAAAACTCGAGTCTTTTCTTGTCTACGAATCTCTATGTCATTGTCGCATCGTGAGTTCGATTACCATCCGGTCCACTTCTTATCCTTTATTTGAGTCTATTGCATTATCAGATATCTTACGGCCTTCCCGTTCCTCCATTCGGGTGCCCGAAACTTCAAATGTACTGATAGTTACGTCCTTTAAAACTCGAGTCTTTTCTTGTGTACGAATCTCTATGTCATTGTCGCATCGTGAGTCCGATTACCGTCCCTTCCGCCTCGTATCCTTTCTTTGAGTCTGTTGCAAGATCATATATCTTACGGCCTTCTCGTTCCTCCATTCGGGTACCAGAAACTTCAAATGTACCGATAGTTACATCTTTTAAAACAAGAGTCATTTCTCGTGTACGAATCTCTATGTCATTGTGGCATCGTGAGTCCGATTACCATCCGGTCCACTTCTTATCCTTTATTTGAGTCTATTGCATGATCAGATATCTTACCGCCTTCCTGTTTCTCCATTCGGGTGCCCGAAATTTCAAATGTATTGATAGTTACGTCCTTTAAAACTCGAGTCTTTTCTTGTGTACGGATCTCTATGTAATTGTCGCATCGTGAGTCCGATTACCATCCGTTCCGCCTCGTATCCTCTCTTTGAGTTTGTTGCAAGATCATATATCTTACGGCCTTTCCGTTCCTCCATTCGGGTACCAGAAACTTCAAATGTACCGATAGTTACGTCCTTTAAAACTCGAGTCTTTTCTTGTGTACGAATCTCTATGTCATTGTCGCATCGTGAGTTCGATTACCATCCGGTCCGCTTCTTATCCTTTATTTGAGTCTATTGCATTATCAGATATCTTACGGCCTTCCCGTTCTTCCATTCGGGTACCAGAAACTTCAAATGTATACGATAGTTACGTCCTTTAAAACTTGAGTCTTTTCTTGTGTACGAATCTCTATGTCATTATCGCATCGTGAGTCCGATTACGATCCGGTCGACTTTTTATCCTTTATTTTAGTCTATTGCATGATCAGATATCTTACGGCCTTCCCGTTTCTCCATTCGGGTGCCCGAAACTTCAAATGTACCGATAGTTACGTCCTTTAAAACTCGACTCTTTTCTTGTGTACGAATCTCTATTGCATTGTCGCATTGTGAGTTCGATGACCACCCGTTCCGCCTCTTATCCTTTATGTGAGTCTATTGCATGATCACATATCTTACGGGCTTCCCGTTCTTCCGTTCGGGTACCCGAAACTTCAAATGTACCGATAGTTACGTCCTTTAAAACTCGAGTCTTTTCTTGTGTACGAATCTCTATGTTATTGTCTCATCGTGAGTTCGATTACCATCCGGTGCGATCCTTATCCTTCATTTGAGTCTATTGAATGATCAGATATCTTACGGCCTTCCCGTTCCTCCATTCGGGTGCCCGAAACTACGAATGTACCGATAGTTACGTCCTTCAAAACTTGAATCTTTTCATGTGTATGAATCTCTATGTCAATGTCACATCGTGAGTTCGATTACCTTCCGGTCCGCTTCTTATCCTTTATTTGAGTCTACTGCATGATCAGATATCTCACGGCCTTCCCGTTGCACCATTTGGTTGCCCGAAACTTCAAATGTACCGATAGTTACGTCCTTTAAAACTTGACTCTTTTCTCTTGTACGAATCTCTATGTCATTGTCACATCGTGAGTTCGATTACCATCCGGTCCGCTTCTTATCCTTTATTTGAGTCTATTGCATGATCTGATATCTTACGGCCTTCACGTTGCACCATTCGGTTGTCCAAAACTTCAAATTTACCGATAGTTACGTCCATTAAAACTCAAGTCTTTTCTTCTGTACGAATCTCCATGTCATTGTCGCATCGTGAGTTCGATTACCACTCGGTCCGCCTCTTATCCTTTATTTGAGTCTATTGCATGCTCATATATCTTACGGCCTTCCCGTTCTTCCATTCGGGTACCGGAAATTTCAAATGTACCGATAGTTACGTCCTTTAAAAACTCGAGTTTTTTCCTGTGCACGAATCTCTATGTCATTGCCGCACTCTGAGTCCGATTACCATGCGGTCCGCCTCTTATCCTTTATTTGAGTCTATTGCATGATCAGATATCTTACGGCCTTCCCGTTGCACCATTCGGTTGCCCGAAACTTCAAATGTATCGATAGTTTTTTTTTTGGAAAAAGGGGACGGTACCCCGGCAAACTTTTATTAATAACTCACATAAAAGGATTACAAACAAAGGCACAAAGCCCAACAACCTACCAACTAGGCACTAAGCCCAACAAGCAAAAACAAACAAAGGCCCAAGGCCCAACAACCATACAAACTAATCACAAACAAACTTGAAAAATAAAAGCATAAAGCTAAGTCAAGCTCATGAACCGTGCCGACTCATGCATCTCGGACTCCACCTCATCGCTATCATCTTTCTTGTCATCTTCATGTGCAACACTCACGACATTCTTTTTTGGAGAGCCCTTAGGTGGCGAATTCCTCTTTAAACTCCTAAAGTATGCCTTGAGCTCCTTGGACCATTTTTCATACTCATCATCCGGTGGCCGGGTGTTAGAGTTGAAGTATTTATGAGCCAATGCTAGTTCGTGGTCCAAAATACCGAGATCGGCATCGAAGCACTCATCATCATCTTCATCGACTAGAGCATAGAACCGGTTTGAATCATTCACTTGAGATTTCATTTTTGGATCCTTTTCAGGCCCAATAACAGGCCCAATTAAAGGATTAGAATCCTTAAAGCCCAAAGAATCCAAAGAATCCAGTTTTGGGCTATTAAGCGGCCCATCAGCCTTAGCCGAAGAGCCCACTGATGCTGGAATATTTTTTGAGCTGCTAACCGGCCCAACACCTGGAACAAAAACTCCAGTCCCCTGTTTAGCATTAAGCCCAATAGCCTTGGCTGGCCCAATCGTAGAAGGAACGGAATCAGCATCCAACCCATCACGTGTATTAGATGGGCCTGCTCCATTAGTGTTTTTTGGGCCTGTTGACTGCCCAATTTTTATAACAGGAGCCCAAGTCACAGCCTTTTTCTTTTGTTTCTTTTTCTTCTTTTTTGTGACTTCAATAAAACCATCCGAATCATTTTGTTTTTGAACATCATTATGTGCCAAGACAACAGGAGGCTTAGGAATGTTTTTAGCCGGCTCATGAACTTGTGGCTCTTGACTTTTTTGTTCGTGAGCCTTTGGTTCATGGACCGAAGTAAGATGCCCAAACACCCCACATAAATGACATAGAGGAGGTTTCCATTTATAACCAAAATCCAAAATAGCTTTTTTACCCGGTAAACCATTACGAGGTGGGAACCTTACCTTAGTATGATCCGGAAGACCACATGAGGCATTTGCTTCTACTAGGACACGAGCAAAAGATAAAGGACCCGACTTTTTCTCACAACGGTCATAAGTAGCTTTATCCAACATAAGCGGTCTTCCAACACAACTAGCTAGTTGCCCAATGTTGCCACCATTCCATAAACATAGAGGCAAGTCCTTTATTGTGACCCAAATAGGAACCGAAGTTGGATCCGGCTTGGATAAAACCGAATCCGGTTCCCAAAGTTGTAACACCAAAGGAATATTCCTAACCAACCATGGATTCCTTTCAAGGACTTGTAGTAACCCTTCATCATTGGCAAATTTAAAGAAATAAAATCCGCCACTTTTCTTAATAATTGATGTAACTCCAAATTTGTGCCACATCTTAATAAGATTTTCCTTAACAACTTGAAAAGGAAGTGAATCACCTACGAAATACCCATAAAGTTGTAGTCGATGAGCTCTTACACTTTTCGTCATAAAGTGACCATTAAGATCAACCACAAATTCGCCATCATCATCTTTTTTGGGTGGTTCATAAAATAAGCGTGTTTCACTTTCCTCAACCTCCAATCCTTTAGCAAGTCTACCAAATAATTCTTGAGTCCAAAATTTAGTACCTCTAATAGGATCTACATCTAATCCATTTCCTTCAAAACTCAAATTATTCTCACAAACAAAGTCAAAGTTAGGAGGCTTTGACTTCGATGGATTAAAAGAGCCAAATTGAAGATGCTGAACTGTTACTTTCGAAACAGGTTTGGACCCAGACATTGTATTCAGCTCAGTTAATAATCCCCTCATATTGTCAATTAAGTTAGGCCCACCCTTTAACCCATTAAGAACAGGCTCAGACCCAGCTGCCAAAGGCATAGCTGGGTCATTCAGAACAGGCCCATTCGCAGAATTAACAGAAGGCCCAATATTACTCTTTAGCCCAGTGGACTTACCTGTTGTGACCCCAACATCTGACGAATTAATATTTGAAGGAACCGGCCCCACAGCATCTTTGCCATCTGTCTTATCCTTGTCATTAATAATGATTGGTGCAATATTATCAGCCTTTGGATCCATTTCATTTTGATCAAACGGTTGACAAATATTAGGACTTTTAGGGTTATCAGCCGCAAGACCCATGTGCACGGAAGCTTCCGGCACGTCAGCCACAAATACGTCCTTTAAAACTCGAGTCTTTTCTTGTGTTCGATTCTCTATGTCATTGTCGCATCGTGAGTTCGATTACCATCCGGTCCGCTTCTTATCCTTTATTTGAGTCTATTGCATGATCAGATATCTTACAGCATTTTCGTTCTTCCATTCGGGTGCCCGAAACTTCAAATGTACCGATAGTTACGACCTTAAAAACTCGAGTCTTTTCTTGTGCACGAATCTCTATCTCATTGTCGCACCGTGAGTTCGATTAACATCCGGTCTGCTTCTTATCCTTTATTTGAATCTATTGCATGATCAGATATGTTACGGCCTTCATGTTCCTCCATTCGGGTGCCCGAAACTACAAATGTACCGATAGTTACGTCCTTTAAAACTTGAGTCTTTTCTTGTGTATGAATCTCTATGTCATTATCGCATCGTGAGTCCGATTACCATCCGGTCGACTTTTTATCCTTTATTTGAGTCTATTGCATGATCAGATATGTTACGGCCTTCATGTTCCTCCATTCGGGTGCCCGAAACTTCAAATGTACCAATAGTTACGTCCTTTAAAACTCGAATCTTTTCTTGTGTACGAATCTCTATGTCATTGTCGCATCGTGAGTCCGATTACCGTTCGTTCCACCTCGTATACTTTCTTTGAGTCTGTTGCAAGATAATATGTCTTACGGCCTTCCCGTTCCTCCATTCGGGTACAAGAAACTTCAAATGTACCGATAGTTACGTCCTTTAAAACTCGAGTGTTTTCTTGTGTACGAATCTCTATGTCATTGTTGCATCGTGAATTCGATTACCATCCGGTCCACTTCTTATCCTTTATTTGAGTCTATTGCATGATCAGATATCTTACGGCATTTTCGTTCTTCCATTCGGGTGCCCGAAACTTCAAATGTACCGATAGTTACGACCTTAAAAACTCGAGTCTTTTCTTGTGCACGAATCTCTATGTCATTGTCGCACCGTGAGTTCGATTAACATCCGGTCTGCTTCTTATCCTTTATTTGAGTCTATTGCATGATCAGATATGTTACGGCCTTCATGTTCCTCCATTCGGGTGCCCGAAACTTCAAATGTACCGATAGTTACGTCCTTTAAAACTTGAGTCTTTTCTTGTGTACGAATCTCTATGTCATTATCGCATCGTGAGTCCGATTACCATCCGGTCGACTTTTTATCCTTTATTTGAGTCTATTGCATGATCAGATATGTTACGGCCTTCATGTTCCTCCATTCGGGTGCCCGAAACTTCAAATGTACCGATAGTTACGTCCTTTTAAACTCGAGTCTTTTCTTGTGTACGAATCTCTATTGCATTGTCGCATTGTGAGTTCGATTACCACCCGTTCCGCCTCTTATCCTTTATTTGAGTCTATTGCATGATCACATATCTTACGACCTTCCCGTTCTTCCATTCGGGTACCCGAAACTTTAATTGTACCGATAGTTACGTCCTTTAAAACTCGAGTCTTTTCTTGTGTACGAATCTCTATGTCAATGTCGCATCGTGAGTTCGATTACCATCCGGTCTGATTCTTATCCTTCATTTGAGTCTACTGAATGATTTGATATCTTACGGCCTTCCCGTTCCTCCATTCGGGTGCCCGAAACTACAAATGTACCGATAGTTACATCCTTCAAAACTTGAATCTTTTCATGTGTACGAATCTCTATGTCAATGTCACATCGTGAGTTCGATTACCATCCGGTCTGCTTCTTATCCTTTATTTGAATCTATTGCATGATCAGATATCTTACGGCCTTCCCGTTGCACCATTCGGGTACCCGAAATTTCAAATGTACCGATAGTTACGTCCTTTAAAACTCGAGTTTTTTCTTGTGTACGGATCTCTATGTCATTGTCGCATCGAGAGTTCGATTACCATCCGGTCCGCTTCTTATCCTTTATTTGAGTCTATTACATTATCATATATCTTACGGCCTTCCCGTTCTTCCATTCGGGTACCCGAAACTTCAAATGTATCGATAGTTACGACCTTAAAAACTCGAGTCTTTTCTTGTGCACGAATCTCTATGTCATTGCCGCACTCTGAGTCCGATTACCATGCGGTCTGCCTCTTATCCTTTATTTGAGTCTATTGCATGATCAGATATCTTACGGCCTTCCCGTTGCACCATTCGGTTGCCCGAAAATTCAAATGTACCGATAGTTACGTCCTTTAAAACTTGAGTCTTTTCTTGTGTTCGAATCTCTATGTCATTGTCGCATCGTGAGTTCGAATACCATCCGGTCGACTTTTTATCCTTTATTTGAGTCTATTGCATGATCAGATATCTTACGGCCTTACCGTTGCACCATTCGGTTGCATTATCAGATATCTTGCGGCCTTCCCGTTCCTCCATTTGGGTGCCCGAAACTTCAAATGTACTGATAGTTACGTCCTTTAAAACTCGAGTCTTTTCTTGTGTACGAATCTCTATGTCATTGTCGCATCGTGAGTCCGATTACCGTCCGTTCCGCCTCGTATCCTTTCTTTGAGTCTGTTGCAAGATCATATATCTTACGGCCTTCTCGTTCCTCCATTCGGGTACCAGAAACTTCAAATGTACCGATAGTTACGTCCTTTAAAACAAGAGTCATTTCTCGTGTACGAATCTCTATGTCATTGTGGCATCGTGAGTCCGATTACCATCCGTTCCACTTCTTATCCTTTATTTGAGTCTATTGCATGATCAGATATCTGACCGCCTTCCCGTTTCTCCATTCAGATGCCCGAAACTTCAAATGTACTGATAGTTACGTCCTTTAAAACTCGAGTCTTTACTTGTGTACGAATCTCTATGTAATTGTCGCATCGTGAGTCCGATTACCGTCCGTTTCGCCTCGTATCCTTTCTTTGAGTCTGTTGCAAGATCATATATCTTACGGCCTTCCCGTTCCTCCATTCGGGTACCAGAAACTTCAAATGTACTGATAGTTACGTCCTTTAAAACTCGAGTCTTTTCTTGGGTACGAATCTCTATGTCATTATCGCATCGTGAGTCCGATTACCATCCGGTCGACTTTTTATCCTTTATTTGAGTCTATTGCATGATCAGATATCTTACGGCCTTACCGTTGCTGTAACACCCCAAAAATTTCTAAACCGTATTTTTTTGATAATATAAGCACACGGGGCTTTTAACTAGAAAGTACTTGACAAAAGATGGGAGGGACCATATTTGCCAAATGACCAAACTTGAGTTTGGTTAGTATTAAAAACAAAATATGGAGATAAACTCCATGTATCCCAAATTCGTTCATCCTCACACACCCACACACCAAACCCTCAAGAACTCAAGAACAAGCTTGAATCAAGGTGAAATCAAGGGGCTTTTGTGTGCATTAGCTCTAGATTGAATCATCCAAGCTTAATACACCTCAAGGTAACCTTTATTTTGCCTAATTTGATGATTATGCTCAAGTATGATCATAATGAAAATCATTGGGTGGTATAAAAACGTAAAAATTATGGTTTGTTATGGTTGCTCTAGTATTAGGGAATCATCATACATGTTAAATTGTGTAAATTCAACAAAATCATTGGATGTTGATTATGCTCATGTAAACTCATATTATGAAGAGAATGGGTTCATGGGTTGGCTAAAATCTTAGCAAAAACCTTGAAGATTATGACTTGTACAATCATAATTGGTAGTAAACTTGGACTTAGAAAGCAAGTGGACTTGCTAAATATGATAAACTAGGAAAATGGTGAAACTATGAGATCCTAATGTCCTAAACTTTAAGTTAGGAAAATGACGCCTATAAGGTGTTTGACAAAATGCCCCAATGAAACTCGTTTTCATTTGGGCATAGTTAAGGCATTGATAGCTTGATCAAAAATTGTGTGGTCAAATAAATAATGTCTAAGAGCATGATGTTAATCACCATTGTGGATTACACATCTAGGTGTGAGTACAAGAAACTTCGTTTGGTCAAGAAATCTCGGAATGAGGTAAAAATGGAAGCACACATAAGGTAAGTCACTCGATGGCTTAAATCTCAATATATCCCTAGTATGTTTATATGCTTAGTTATACCTTTGTATGTATATTTGAAACTAGTCATCGGAATGTCACAAAAGAAGCTTAAATGAGATTCATAATTCATAGAAAACGGCCTTAGAGGAAGGTTGTCAATATCCCAATTAGGCTAACGGGTCAATTGGGTGAAACACTAGTTAGAGAAGGACCTAAACCGAGGGTCAACATTATGCCGATATCGATTGTCGTTAATCGCTTTAGTATATTCGTAGAGTTTATGTTAGTAATCTCAAGCTAGTCTAGAAGCAAAAGGGGCGCGAGCTAAGGTAAGTCCTTCTAGGACTCAAATCTCGTACTCATACCATTGTGATATTGACTTGCTAGGCAACCACTCCCCAAGTGATAAGTGACCGGTGAATCCGTTATACCAATGGGCAATGTAGACCGGGTGCTTGAAATTGCGCATAAATGGCCCACGGGGCCATAGACTCTAAGGTAGCGCCACAACGGCATATTGCCCAAGGGAAGTCTTGAAAACTACCTCTAGTGATGACGGATTAATCAAAAAATCAGGTCATGATTCGATTGGGGAGAGAGTTAGGATGAATGGGGATGCTAAAAGGTAACGAGGACAAGTCCCCGATAAAACCCATGTGTCCAAGCTTAGTCCAAACCCGCCATTGGTAAGTGTTGGGTGAGCTAGAACCGGATAGTTAGCTAATCTCCCAGGTGTGAACCTTGACTATGTCTTTAGATGAGCATATGTCCAGCTTTGGTCTTGGTTTTACGCGAATACTTCTAAACGGGTCGATTTGGATAAAAACAACATATGCATGTAATAACCGAAAAGGGAACTTGATCAATGACATCTTATAAGCATGATATAATGGTGTTAAATAAGTCCCCAAGTGTCCCTAGGAAGGGTCTTGAACATGGGTTTAAAAGTCTCCAAATCCCCTTTAAAAACTAGTCAAGATGTTAGTTTCACAATTTTTTTGTGCAGCAGCATGCGCCTAGGACGCCCAACTGATAGACTCCGGACGCCCAAGACCTTCTGGAGACGCCCATCAGGACGCTGGGCAACGTCCTGGACGCCCAGAAGTGCGTCTAGGATGCTCAGCTTATTTTTGGTGTGATTTTCTATGTTTTGGGGCCGTAAGCTACGGCCGGTCCTTTTCCTTCGCCTTATGCTGGTTGTTTTATTCAATTACTTGACTAAACTAACACACATTCATGGGTTTGTTTTTCATATTCAACCCTAGGTATATAACTCGGAGTATGGATGATGATCAAGCTCATTTTATGAAGAACCGAACGTTGCATCGTGTTAGCTTCCGCATAGACTCTTGATTTTGGGTGTAAAACTTAAGCCTTTTTGGGTTGAAATCATTGTGAATAACCTAGTACATATGTCAAGTGTTTCAAAGTCGTGTTTTGTACATAATTGTTAACATCTTAACATAGTTTTCAGTAATAGTATCACATGTTCAACCCTTATTTTATTCGTTAAACACATGAGATTGGCTTAGGGTCTTACAAGTGGTATTCAGAGCCCAAGGTTAAGCGAGTTAAGCGTTCGGTTCAAGCTTGATCATCAATCCGGTAAGGAATTTATTTCCAAAAATAATTTAATCTAGTTGATTAGCATTATACATCACGATTGAACACGAGTCAATCAAGAATTAAATTTGGAAAAGGTACAATGAGCCATAGAACCCGGATATACGGCAATTACACGGTCATGGTGAGCTAAGGCTCAGCCGAACCGGAAACTGGGAAAATATGCAAAGAGTACTTAAAACTCGGACAAAGTCCAATCACACGGTCATGGTGGGCTAAGGCTCAACCGAACCGGGAATTGGAAGGCATGATCGCACCAACAAGACTGCACGATCGGATAAAACACAAATAGCTTAATAATTCGGGTATACAGAAATACATTAGACAAACTAACAAGAATGTTTTTATTAAACAAGATGCATGACCAGAAATTGCCCACTTGGAGAGTACCGTGGTGATTGCGATAAGATCACCGTGTCATGTGTGGATTGCTTACCCTGGCCAGGTAAGTGTTAAACTCATGGTGCGGTGGGCTTCTCGTGATCTACACGTCTACCATTCACGTGACAAGGACTGGGTTAGGGGAGTAAGGCATATTAAACATTTCCAAAAATATAACTCGCGAGGTCATATAACAAGGAAGTATTGCCAAATAATGTAATCGGCCGGGTAGACCGGGTATGTAAAACCAATGCATAAACGACCCGCGGGGCCGTAGAGCCAACGGTATTACCACAACGGTTACACGGATTAGGAAATAGACTTGAACCTTAATCAAGGTTGAGTCATAAACAGATTCAGTTCAAAAATAGACTTGAACCTTAATCAAGGTTGAGTCATAAACAGATTCAGTTCAGAAATAGACTTGAACCTTAATCAAGGTTGAGTCATAAACAGATTCAGTTCGGAAATAGACTTGAACCTTAATCAAAGGTTAAGTCATAATAAAACTCTAACCTTTATAGAAGGTTAAATTCGTAATTAGACTTGAACCTTAATCAAGGTTAAATCATAATAAAACTCGAACCTTTATAGAAGGTTAAATTCGTAAATAGACTTGAAACTTAATCAAATGTTAAGTCATAATAAAACTCGAACCTTTATAGAAGGTTAAATTCGTAAAAAGGACTTGAACCTGAATAAAAGGTTGAGTCATAATCACATTCGGACCTCAATAAAGGTTAATCCATAAAAAGGACTTGAACCTTAATCAAAGGTTAAGTCGTAAACACACTCAAATCTTAGTTAAGAGTTAACACGCAAATAGACTTGAACCTTAGTCCAAGGTTAAGTCCTAAATACATTCAACCCATAATCAAAGGCCAATTTCCTGAATGGATTTGGACCTTAACCAAAAGGTTAAATAATGATCACCTTGAGACATAATCGAGAATTTACTCGTAAGTAGACTTGAACTTTAATCAAAGGATCAAGTCATAATCACATTTAAACCTTGAGGAGCGGTTAAACTATAAGGAAACTTGAACCTTAATCGAAGGTTAAGACATAGTCAAACTCGAACCTGAATGGGAAGTCAATCAAGCAGTAAAACTCAAACCTTAACGAAAGGTTAAATCATAAACCACTCTGAACCTCATCTAAAGGGTAAACTTTTAACGAGTCTAAACCGTACCCGAGGGCCAACTCGTATACCAACGGGAACCCCGTACTGTGGTAAGACAAAAGCCAAGATTCGGGCTAAGCTTAAGGTTAAGTTACACTTAAACTTGACTCGTAATAAATTCATGAAAGCCTACGGGTAAATGTGAACTATGCGTCACATTAATCGTAATAAATTCGTGAAAGCCTATGGGAAAATGTGAACTATGCGTCACACTAAATCATAAGGATCCGTGAAAGTTCACGGGCAACCAAGAACTACTTGTCTCGCAAAAAAATTGTAATGCGACGAAAACAGATACACATAGGACAAGTGTGAACTATGATTCACACGAATCTGAGCTAAAAACAAGGTATTATAGCGTAAAACAAAGTGTTAAATAAAAGAAGAAATTAAACGCTAAATCAAAAGGGGGATTGTAGAAGACCCTGGAAAATGGAGGTGCATCCGCACCAGAGGAACGATCCTAGCCTTGAGCAAGGATCATGTGAGAGTAAACGATGAATGATGTGATCTAATAAAGACATGTCAAAAACAAATAAAGCGAAATAAATCTCATGGGATTTAGCATGAGATGGATGAACAAACAATCTAAACTCTAAATCAGATAGATGGCTGTAAATCATAGAAATGAAGGCAATGCCTTCATAATAAACCCAACGCGGCCTGCTAAATCACTATGCATATGAATACTAAATAAAGAAAACATAAGTAATAGACTTGTGCGACTAAACATGGTATCGTAACACCATGAAACACAGATGAGCAAGAACCCTGTTGAGAAACGCTGAATTGATCTATGGGTCAATAAGTCATAAGAGACACGAATAAATAGAAACGGTTCATAGTTCAGTAACGGGCCCTACAAGGCTAGACCAATAAAGGAATTTCCCTGGATCCAAAGTGTTCCGAGGAATTAAATAAAAACATAATCCGGAAGGGGACGTGAAGACGGGTTGTTATATACGAAATAATACCTAGATAACAAAAAGAGTCAGGAGACTCGGGTTAAATCTCAAATAAGATGCTTACAAGAGCTCGAAATATAAATTTGAAATGCTAGATAAGAAAGGGTCACGAACCCTATGCTAATTCTTTTGATAGGATAAAAATCCTAAAAGCCCGAGGCGTTGGGGCAAAAGATAACAGGTGATCAATCGCCTAGAATTTATTTCGACTAAGAGTGAAATATACTAAAATTCAGATTAGATAAGACCAATGTGAGTTAAAGAATGCATGAGACAGGCGCAGTGCTATCTGAGGTATTATATGGAGGATACCATGGAATATTCTAGCACTAAATGAGTAATGCGAAATACTAGCCTAGCACTAAACCAGGACATATGCACGTTGTAAGATCCCACATCGGTTGGGAAAGGGAAACAAACACTTCCTTATAAGGGGTGGGATACCTTCTCTGTCGTACGTGTTTTGGCCAGTCCTTCGGGGGTGAGACCAATGCAAAACCCTGAGCTTGGTCACAGTCTAATACGGCTGGGCGGGCAAAGCGGACAATATACGATACGAGTTACCTTAGGCTATTTCATCCAGTTAAACGAAAGTTAGACTCTTATAAAGTCCAACAACTCTTAACTCAGAAGTTTGATAGACGGTATATAGAAACGCATTATAAGTCGCAGTCCTAAGATTGGATGACTAACTAAAGCATGTGACATATGAAACTAAGTCTATTTGTAGCCGAAAACCCTGATGAATTAACTATTCACATAATTAGCAATCATATAGTAACAGAACGAATAATGAACCATAAATAGTCTAGTTATAGCTAAGCGATCATTAGAAGGTTCAAACGAGTCAAGTGTAGTCATCACGACTGGGACCCAGAGGAATGCCTAAATATAGCTAAGCCTAGTGGCAGGTGAAATCACTACCAGAAAGGACACGCGGTGTCTAGGTCAAGGAAAACATGAGGCATGGAAAGGACTCGATGTTTTCCGGTAAAACCATGGCATTATAAGAGGCCCTAGAGCCGAAATCAAATTGAAACTAAAACCACGTTGAGAGTGGGTGACGATTTTCGGAAACCCATTATGATAACTAAACCGAATATGTGCCTCAGTGCATAGAAATGATTCCAAGTAAGATATATAGCCGAATGAATTCCCTAGTGGATTTAAGGGATCCAAACACATGTAGGAGTCAAATCGCTGACGTCTGGGCAAACCATGACACCTACGGTTGCCTGAACTAGAATAATTACTGGCAAGGGTGGATGAATGTGTATAAGTAAATACAGGGGGTGTAATCTAAATCAGTTGAAATTAAACTCGTCGAGCGAGGATAAAACTCAAGATTAACCATGAGGCGCGACCCATGGGAATTCGTAGTTATATCCGGTTTCGAGGACGAAACCCTCTTTAAGGGGGATGGAGCTGTAACACCCCAAAAATTTCTAAACCGTATTTTTTTGATAATATAAGCACACGGGGCTTTTAACTAGAAAGTACTTGACAAAAGATGGGAGGGACCATATTTGCCAAATGACCAAACTTGAGTTTGGTTAGTATTAAAAACAAAATATGGAGATGAACTCCATGTATCCCAAATTCGTTCATCCTCATACACCCACACACCAAACCCTCAAGAACTCAAGAACAAGCTTGAATCAAGGTGAAATCAAGGGGCTTTTGTGTGCATTAGCTCTAGATTGAATCATCCAAGCTTAATACACCTCAAGGTAACCTTTATTTTGCCTAATTTGATGATTATGCTCAAGTATGATCATAATGAAAATCATTGGGTGGTATAAAAACGTAAAAATTATGGTTTGTTATGGTTGCTCTAGTATTAGGGAATCATCATACATGTTAAATTGTGTAAATTCAACAAAATCATTGGATGTTGATTATGCTCATGTAAACTCATATTATGAAGAGAATGGGTTCATGGGTTGGCTAAAATCTTAGCAAAAACCTTGAAGATTATGACTTGTACAATCATAATTGGTAGTAAACTTGGACTTAGAAAGCAAGTGGATTGCTAAATATGATAAACTAGGAAAATGGTGAAACTATGAGATCCTAATGTCCTAAACTTTAAGTTAGGAAAATGACGCCTATAAGGTGTTTGACAAAATGCCCCAATGAAACTCGTTTTCATTTGGGCATAGTTAAGGCATTGATAGCTTGATCAAAAATTGTGTGGTCAAATAAATAATGTCTAAGAGCATGATGTTAATCACCATTGTGGATTACACATCTAGGTGTGAGTACAAGAAACTTCGTTTGGTCAAGAAATCTCGGAATGAGGTAAAAATGGAAGCACGCATAAGGTAAGTCACTCGATGGCTTAAATCTCAATATATCCCTAGTATGTTTATATGCTTAGTTATACCTTTGTATGTATATTTGAAACTAGTCATCGGAATGTCACAAAAGAAGCTTAAATGAGATTCATAATTCATAGAAAACGGCCTTAGAGGAAGGTTGTCAATATCCCAATTAGGCTAACGGGTCAATTGGGTGAAACACTAGTTAGAGAAGGACCTAAACCGAGGGTCAACATTATGCCGATATCGATTGTCGTTAATCGCTTTAGTATATTCGTAGAGTTTATGTTAGTAATCTCAAGCTAGTCTAGAAGCAAAAGGGGCGCGAGCTAAGGTAAGTCCTTCTAGGACTCAAATCTCGTACTCATACCATTGTGATAATGACTTGCTAGGCAACCACTCCCCAAGTGATAAGTGACCGGTGAATCCGTTATACCAATGGGCAATGTAGACCGGGTGCTTGAAATTGCGCATAAATGGCCCACGGGGCCATAGACTCTAAGGTAGCGCCACAACGGCATATTGCCCAAGGGAAGTCTTGAAAACTACCTCTAGTGATGAGGGATTAATCAAAAAATCAGGTCATGATTCGATTGGGGAGAGAGTTAGGATGAATGGGGATGCTAAAACGTAACGAGGACAAGTCCCCGATAAAACCCATGTGTCCAAGCTTAGTCCAAACCCGCCATTGGTAAGTGTTGGGTGAGCTAGAACCGGATAGTTAGCTAATCTCCCAGGTGTGAACCTTGACTATGTCTTTAGATGAGCATATGTCCAGCTTTGGTCTTGGTTTTACGCGAATACTTCTAAACGGGTCGATTTGGATAAAAACAACATATGCATGTAATAACCGAAAAGGGAACTTGATCAATGACATCTTATAAGCATGATATAATGGTGTTAAATAAGTCCCCAAGTGTCCCTAGGAAGGGTCCTGAACATGGGTTTAAAAGTCTCCAAATCCCCTTTAAAAACTAGTCAAGATGTTAGTTTCACAATTTTTTTTGTGCAGCAGCATGCGCCTAGGACGCCCAACTGATAGACTCCGGACGCCCAAGACCTTCTGGAGACGCCCATCAGGACGCTGGGCAACGTCCTGGACGCCCAGAAGTGCGTCTAGGACGCTCAGCTTATTTTTGGTGTGATTTTCTATGTTTTGGGGCCGTAAGCTACGGCCGGTCCTTTTCCTTCGCCTTATGCTGGTTGTTTTATTCAATTACTTGACTAAACTAACACACATTCATGTGTTTGTTTTTCATATTCAACCCTAGGTATATAACTCGGAGTATGGATGATGATCAAGCTCATTTTATGAAGAACCGAACATTGCATCGTGTTAGCTTCCGCATAGACTCTTGATTTTGGGTGTAAAACTTAAGCCTTTTTGGGTTGAAATCATTGTGAATAACCTAGTACATATGTCAAGTGTTTCAAAGTCGTGTTTTGTACATAATTGTTAACATCTTAACATAGTTTTCAGTAATAGTATCACATGTTCAACCCTTATTTTATTCGTTAAACACATGAGAATGGGTTAGGGTCTTACAGTTGCACCATTCGGTTGCCCGAAACTTCAAATGTACCGATAGTTACGTCCTTTAAAACTCGAGTCTTTTCTTGTGTACGAATCTCTATTGCATTGTCGCATTGTGAGTTCGATTACCAGCCGTTCCGCCTCTTATCCTTTATTTGAGTCTATTGCATGATCACAAATCTTAAGACCTTCCCGTTCTTCCATTCGGGTACCCGAAACTTCAAATGTACCGATAGTTACGTCCTTTAAAACTCGAGTCTTTTCTTCTGTACGAATCTCTATGTCATTGTCGCATCGTGAGTTTGATCACCATCCGGTCCGACTCTTATCCTTCATTTGAGTCTATTGAATGATCAGACATCTTAAGGCCTTCCCGTTCTTCCATTCGGGTGCCCGAAACTACAAATGTACCGATAGTTACGTCCTTCAAAACTTGAATCTTTTCATGTGTACGAATCTCTATGTCAATGTCACATCGTGAGTTCGATTACCATCCGGCCCGCTTCTTATCCTTTATTTGAATCTATTGCATGATCAGATATCTTACGGCCTTCCCGTTGCACCATTCGGTTGCCCGAAACTTCAAATGTACCGATAGTTACGTCCTTAAAAACTCGAGTCTTTACTTGTGTACGAATCTCTATGTCATTATCGCTTCGTGAGTCCGATTACCGTCCGGTCCGCTTCCTATGCTTCATTTGAGTCTGTTGCATGATCAGATATCTTACGGCCTTCCCGTTGCACCATTCGGTTGTCGAAACTTCAAATGTACCGATAGTTACGTCCTTTAGAACTCGAGTCTTTTCTTGTGTACGAATCTCTATATCATTGTCGCATCGTGAGTTCGAATACCACCGGGTCCGTTTCTTATCCTTTATTTGATCTATTGCATGATCATATAGCTTACGGCCTTCCCGTTCATCCATTCGGGTACCCGAAACTTCAAATGTACCGATAGTTACGACCTTAAAAACTCGAGTCTTTTCTTGTGTACGAATCTCTATATCATTGTCGCATCGTGAGTTCGATTACCATCCGGTCCGCTTCTTATCCTTTATTTGAGTCTATTGCATTATCAGATATCTTACGGCCTTCCCGTTCCTCCATTCGGGTGCCCGAAACTTCAAATGTACTGATAGTTACGTCCTTTAAAACTCGAATCTTTTCTTGTGTACGAATCTCTATGTCATTGTCGCATCGTGAGTCCGATTACCGTCCGTTCCGCCTCGTATTCTTTCTTTGAGTCTGTTGCAAGATCATATATCTTACGGCCTTCTCGTTCCTCCATTCGGGTACCAGAAACTTCAAATGTATCGATAGTTACGTCCTTTAAAACAAGAGTCATTTCTCGTGTACGAATCTCTATGTCATTGTCGCATCGTGAGTTCGATTACCATCCGGTCCGTTTCTTATCCTTTATTTGAGTCTATTGCATGATCATATATCTTACGGCCTTCCCGTTCATCCATTCGGGTACCCGAAACTTCAAATGTACCGATAGTTACGACCTTAAAAACTCGAGTCTTTTCTTGTGTACGAATCTCTATGTCATTGTCGCATCGTGAGTTCGATTACCATCCGGTCCACTTCTTATCCTTTATTTGAGTCTATTGCATGATCAGATATCTTACCGCCTTCCCGTTTCTCCATTCGGGTGCCCGAAACTTCAAATGTACTGAAAGTTACGTCCTTTAAAACTCGAGTCTTTTCTTGTGTACGAATCTCTATGTAATTGTCACATCGTGAGTCTGATTACCGTCTGTTCCGCCTCGTATCCTCTCTTTGAGTCTGTTGCAAAATCATATATCTTACGGCCTTCCCGTTCCTCCATTCGGGTACCAGAAACTTCAAATGTACCGATAGTTACGTCCTTTAAAACTCGAGTCTTTTCTTGTGTACGAATCTCTATGTCATTGTCGCATCGTGAGTTCGATTACCATCCGGTCCGCTTCTTATCCTTTATTTGAGTCTATTGCATTATCAGATATCTTACGGCCTTCCCGTTCTTCCATTCGGGTACCAGAAACTTCAAATGTACCGATAGTTACGTCCTTTAAAACTTGAGTCTTTTCTTGTGTACGAATCTCTATGTCATTATCGCATCGTGAGTCCGATTTCGATCCGGTCGACTTTTTATCCTTTATTTTAGTCTATTGCATGATCAGATATCTTACGGCCTTCCCGTTTCTCCATTCGGGTGCCCGAAACTTCAAATGTACCGATAGTTACGTCCTTTAAAACTCGAGTCTTTTCTTGTGTACGAATCTCTATTGCATTGTCGCATTGTGAGTTCGATTACCACCCGTTCCGCCTCTTATCCTTTATTTGAGTCTATTGCATGATCACATATCTTACGGCCTTCCCGTTCTTCCATTCGGGTACCCGAAACTTCAAATGTACCGATAGTTACGTCCTTTAAAACTCGAGTCTTTTCTTGTGTACGAATCTCTATGTCATTGTCTTATCGTGAGTTCAATTACCATCCGGTGCGATCCTTATCCTTCATATGAGTCTGTTGAATGATCAGATATCTTACGGCCTTCCTGTTCCTCCATTCGGGTGCCCGAAACTACGAATGTACCGATAGTTACGTTCTTCAAAACTTGAATCTTTTCATGTGTACGAATCTCTATGTCAATGTCACATCGTGAGTTCGATTACCTTCCGGTCCGCTTCTTATCCTTTATTTGAATCTACTGCATGATCAGATATCTCACGGCCTTCCCGTTGCACCATTTGGTTGCCCGAAACTTCAAATGTACCGATAGTTACGTACTTTAAAACTTGACTCTTTTCTCTTGTACGAATCTCTATGTCATTGTCACATCGTGAGTTCGATTACCATCCGGTCCGCTTCTTATCCTTTATTTGAGTCTATTGCATGATCTGATATCTTACGGCCTTCACGTTGCACCATTCGGTTGTCCAAAACTTCAAATTTACCGATAGTTACGTCTATTAAAACTCAAGTCTTTTCTTGTGTACGAATCTCCATGTCATTGTCGCATCGTGAGTTCGATTACCACTCGGTCCGCCTCTTATCCTTTATTTGAGTCTATTGCATGCTCATATATCTTACGGCCTTCCCGTTCTTCCATTCGGGTACCGGAAATTTCAAATGTACTGATAGTTACGTCCTTTAAAAACTCGAATTTTTTCTTGTGCACGAATCTCTATGTCATTGCCGCACTCTGAGTCCGATTACCATGCGGTCCGCCTCTTATCCTTTATTTGAGTCTATTGCATGATCAGATATCTTACGGCCTTCCCGTTGCACCATTCGGTTGCCCGAAACTTCAAATGTATCGATAGTTACGTCCTTTAAAACTCGAGTCTTTTCTTGTGTTCGAATCTCTATGTCATTGTCGCATCGTGAGTTCGATTACCATCCGGTCTGCTTCTTATCCTTTATTTGAGTCTATTGCATGATCAGATATCTTACGGCATTTTCGTTCTTCCATTCGGGTGCCCGAAACTTCAAATGTACCGATAGTTACGACCTTAAAAACTCGAGTCTTTTCTTGTGCACGTATCTCTATGTCATTGTCGCATTGTGAGTTCGATTACCATCCGGTCGGCTTCCTATCCTTTATTTGAGTCTATTGCATGATCAGATAACTTACGGCCTTCCCGTTTCTCCATTCGGGTGCCCGAAACTTCAAATGTACTGATAGTTACGTCCTTTAAAACTCGAGTCTTTTCTTGTGTACGAATCTTTATGTCATTGTCGCATCGTGAGTCCGATTACCGTCCATTCCACCTCGTATCCTTTCTTTGAGTCTGTTGCATGATCATATATCTTGCGGCCTTCCCGTTCCTCCATTCGGGTACCAGAAACTTCAAATGTACTGATAGTTTTTTTTTGGAAAAAGGGGAAAACCCCGGCAAACATTTATTGATAAAAAAGAAGTACAAGACAAAGACTAACCAAGACCCGGGACATAAACCCAAGATCTTAAGTTAGCCCAAAAAGGAACAAACAAAAACAAAAAATAAAACCGGGCTAAATCTAACATCAAGTTCCTAAGCCCAAGAATAATATTAAAAGCCCAACATAACTTCTGAATGTAAAGTAAAAACCGGAACAGCCCACCACAGGCCCAACCACATACTCTCATAATCCACTCGACCAGGCCCATAACTCTTCGTTGTTCATTCATCAGCCCACAAATCCTATCCAGCCTTCGAAATAGGCTTAGTCCAAAACACCAAATAAGGCCCATTATCCTTCGCTGATCCTCTAGCAGCCCATACTTTCCAAACCAATAACCATCTTTCAGCATCTTTATAATAATCCAGCCCACCAGAAAACATATTCTATACTTATTAGCCCAGTATACCACAAATCCCAATTTCCAACCATTGTCATACCATATAACCCGCCCAATCCAGCATTTATAACTAATCCACCACAGAAACCCATAACCACTTTGGTCCTTAGTCACTCTATTATCCTCAAACCATTTCAAATAACTCCACGGCCCACCTCCATACCCAAACCTATAAACCAAGCATTTCCAAATCCAATATCCTAACACCTCATCAATATGTATACTCAAATAAAATCTATAAACCTTCCAGATAACCTTAAACCACCATCCTTCAAGAAATATCTTCCTAAACCATCTGCCAAAGAAGCTACCCATCCAATGGCAATATGTGACCTTCCAAAACCTCCAAACAACATTTTGAAAGAGCAAATGAACTAGGCCGTCAAATGCTATCATAGAAATAGAGTTCAACTTGAACATGCTTAGAACAAGCACCAGACAGACAAAAACATCAATTTGAACCATTCCTATAATGTCACATAAGTACCATAAAAAGACAGAGGGGCCTTTGAATTTACTACAAAGTAATAAACACAAAGACAGCTTGTAACAGGACAAAGCTGTAACTAAAAAATGCAAAAGAAGCCTGTAATCTTTTAACACCTCCATCAGAGTAATGGCTTTACTAGGCTCTTTCACACCCTTAATTCCCCTCTTCATTCTATACATCAGAAAACACACACCACAAATCACATACCTGAGCCACTTCTGTTGCTGAAAAAACACAATAAAGCATACCCTTCTATACCAGAAAATCACCCATTGCTTCCTTTTGTTCATACCACTTCCTTCCATCACAAACCTGCTTATCTTAGAAACATGATCAATCAACCTCAACAACCTATTGAACCATACCCCCCAGACCCATATAAGTATATAAAACACCCATAATCTGTTTAACTTCACCTGCCACCAGCTCTGCATACTTCCTTTAAAAAATACTTTCCTACCCCTGCAGCCTAATTCTTCTTGCCAACTATTATTTCCACTGATAACATACCCTGCACCCTCTCTAACAAGCTGCCTAAAAAATTTCAATCCCATAACAACTCCAGCCTCCCCTCTACTCAACATATCAACCCAACCCATGATAACCAGCCCAGGACAAGTCCTAAGTAGGACAGACTCAAAAGACTCAAGACTCCAAAAGCAAGAAAACAGGTTTAGAAAAATTACCAACGTAATGCATTGGGTTTCTATGCTGCTGTGCAGATCTAGAAAATAAAAATAGAAACAGAGAGATAATGTCCTACTAACAGCAGCATAGTCCATCCTTATGTCTCCCAGTTGAACACACTCCCAGTGTTTGGATAATCCTAAGAACCCCTTATCAAACGCAGAACTGAACCAGAGTGTCAAAAAAGGACCAAAATCTCTGGCAAGAGATCTTTCCCATATGTATATGATAATCCCACCCTCCCTGACCCAATGACAGACCACAACACAGGAATAGAATAAGAAATGAATCCAGATATCTACCCAACGTATTTTAAGTCTCCTCCAAACTCCTTGATCCCATAATGACCCTCCCCCCCTGGGCAAGTGCCCAAATAAAGACACACACAGGCTATATACACCAATAAACTCACACAAAAGTATATGGTTCCTATGCCACTTCCAGGTGCTATAAAATACAAAATTTGAGGGGGTGAGGAATAATGTCCTAAGGACAATGGCATAGTTCCTCCTTATCTCTCCATGTTGAATGCAACCCTCCTGCATAATAAATCCTAAATACCACCAGGCTAAGGTAAAAGCAAACCATAAAGTAGATAAAGTACTAATATGGCTGCAATGTCCTAAAATCCTATGGTTAAAACACAAAAGAAACCACACAGGTGTATGAAAGACACACCAATTCACCATATCAGGCAAGGAACTACTTCTAAGGTTAACTACCCAAGGCCATTTCCAGTCCCTCAAAACTCCATGGTACCAAAAAACCCCCCACCCCAATTACAAAAGGAGTGGACTGACTCAAGACAAATGTACCGATAGTTACGTCCTTTAAAACTTGACTCTTTTCTCTTGTACGAATCTCTATGTCATTGTCGCATCGTGAGTTCGATTACCATCCGGTCCGCTTCTTATCCTTTATTTGAGTCTATTGCATGATCAGATATCTTACGGCCTTCACGTTGCACCATTTGGTTGCCCGAAACTTCAAATGTACCGATAGTTACGTCCATTAAAACTCAAGTCTTTTCTTGTGTACGAATCTCCATGAAATTGTCGCATCGTGAGTTCGATTTCCACCCGGTCCGCCTCTTATCCTTTATTTGAGTCTATTGCATGCTCATATATCTTACGGCCTTCCCGTTCTTCCATTCGGGTACCCGAAATTTCAAATGTACCGATAGTTACGTCCTTTAAAACTCGAGTTTTTTCTTGTGTACGGATCTCTATGTCATTGTCGCATCGTGAGTTCGATTACCATCCGGTCCGCTTCTTATCCTTTATTTGAGTCTATTGCATGATCATATATCATACGGCCTTCCCGTTCTTCCATTCGGGTACCCGAAACTTCAAATGTACCGATAGTTACGACCATAAAAACTCGAGTCTTTTCTTGTGTACGAATCTCTATGTCATTGTCGCATTGTGAGTCCGATTACCATCCGGTCCTCTTCTTATCCTTTATTTGAGTCTATCGCATAATCAGATATCTTACGGCCTTCCTGTTGCACCATTCGGTTGCCCGAAACTTCAAATGTACCGATAGTTACGACCTTAAAAACTCAAGTCTTTTCTTGTGCACGTATCTCGATGTCATTGTCGCATTGTGAGTTCGATTACCATCCGGTCGGCTTCTTATCCTTTATTTGAGTCTATTGCGTGATCAGATATCTTACGGCCTTCCCGTTTCTTCATTCAAGTGCCCGTAACTTCAAGTGTACCGATAGTTACGTCCTTTAAAACTCGAGTCTTTTCTTGTGTACGAATCTCTATGTCATTGTCGCATCATGAGTCCGATTACCATCTGGTCCGCTTCCTATCCTTCATTTGAGTCTATTGTATGATCAGATATCTTACGGCCTTCCAGTTTCTCCATTCAAGTGCCCGTAACTTCAAGTGTACCGATGGTTACGTCCTTTAAAACTCGAGTCTTTTCTTGTGTACGAATCATTATATCATTGTCGCATCGTGAGTCCGATTACCGTCCGGTCCGCTTCCTATCCTTCATTTGAGTCTGTTGCATGATCAGATATCTTACGGCCTTCCCGTTGCACCATTCGGTTGCTCGAAACTTCAAATGTACCGATAGTTACGTCCTTAAAAACTCGAGTGTTTTCTTGTGTACGAATCTCTATGTCAGTGTCGCATCGTGATTCCGATTACCATCCGGTCCGCTTCTTATCCTTTATTTGAGTCTATTGCATGATCAGATATCTTACGGCCTTCCCGTTGCACCATACGGTTGCCCGAAACTTCAAATGTACCGATAGTTACGTCCTTTAAAACTCGAGTCTTTTCTTGTGTTCGAATCTCTATGTCATTGTCGCATCGTGAGTTCGATTACCCATCCGGTCCGCTTTTTATCCTTTATTTGAGTCTATTGCATGATCAGATATCTTACAGCATTCACGTTGCACCATTCGGTTGCCCGAAACTTCAAATGTACCGATAGTTACGTCCATTAAAACTCAAGTCTTTTCTTGTGTACGAATCTCCATGTCATTGTAACATCGTGAGTTCGATTACCACCCGATCCGCCTCTTATCCGTTATTTGAGTCTATTGCATGCTCATATATCTTACGGCCTTCCCGTTCTTCCATTCAGGTACCAGAAATTTCAAATGTACCGATAGTTACGTCCTTTAAAACTCGAGTCTTTTCTTGTGTACGAATCTCTATGTCATTGTCGCATCGTGAGTCCGATTACCCTCCTGTCCGCCTCGTATCCTTTATTTGAGTCTGTTGCATGATCATATATCATACGGCCTTCTCGTTCCTCCTTTCAAGTGCCCGAAACTTCAAATGTACCTAGAGTTACGTCCTTTAAAACTCAAGTCTTTTCTTGTGTACGAATCTCTATGTCATTGTCGCATCATGAGTCCAATTACCATCCGGTCCGCTTCCTATCCTTCATTTGAGTCTATTGCATGATCAGATATCTTACGGCCCTCCCGTTGCACCATTCGGTTGCCCGAAACTTCAAATGTACCGATAGTTACGTCCTTTAAAACTTGACTCTTTTCTCTTGTACGAATCTCTATGTCATTGTCGCATCGTGAGTTCGATTTCCATCCGGTCCGCTTCTTATCCTTTATTTGAGTCTATTGCATGATCAGATATCTTACGGCATTTTCGTTCTTCCATTCGGGTACCCGAAACTTCAAATGTACCGATAGTTACGACCTTAAAAACTCGAGTATGTCATTGTGCACCTATCTCGATGTCATTGTCGCATTGTGAGTTCGATTACCATCCGGTCGGCTTCTTATCCTTTATTTGAGTCTATTGCGTGATCAGATATCTTACAGCCTTCCCGTTTCTCCATTCAAGTGCCCGTAACTTCAAGTGTACCGATAGTTACGTCCTTTAAAACTCCAGTCTTTTCTTGTGTACAAATCTCTATGTCATTGTCGCATCATGAGTCCGATTACCATCCGGTACACTTCCTATCCTTCATTTGAGTCTATTTCATGATCAGATATCTTACAGCCTTCCCGTTTCTCCATTCAAGTGCCTGTAACTTCAAGTGTACCGATAGTTACGTCCTTTAAAACTCGAGTCTTTTCTTGTGTACGAATCTTTATGTCATTGTCGCATCGTGAGTCCGATTACCGTCCGGTCCGCTTCCTATCCTTCATTTGAGTCTGTTGCATGATCAGATATCTTACGGCCTTCCCGTTGCACCATTCGGTTGCTCGAAACTTCAAATGTACCGATAGTTTCGTCCTTAAAAACTGGAGTCTTTTCTTGTGTACGAATCTCCATGTCATTGTCGCATCTTGATTCCGATTACCATCCGGTCCGCTTCTTATCATTTATTTGAGTCTATTGCATGATCAGATATCTTACGGCCTTCCTGTTGCACCATTCGGTTGCCCGAAACTTCAAATGTATCGATAGTTACGTCCTTTAAAACTTGACTCTTTTCTCTTGTACGAATCTCTATGTCATTGTCGCATCGTGAGTTCGATTTCCATCCGGTCCGCTTCTTATCTTTTATTTGAGTCTATTGCATGATCAGATATCTTACGGCATTTTCGTTCTTCCATTCGGGTGCCCGAAACTTCAAATGTACCGATAGTTACGACCTTAAAAACTCGAGTCTTTTCTTGTGCACCTATCTCGATGTCATTGTCGCATTGTGAGTTCGATTACCATCCGGTCGGCTTCTTATCCTTTATTTGAGTCTATTGCGTGATCAGATATCTTACAGCCTTCCCGTTTCTCCATTCAAGTGCCCGTAACTTCAAGTGTACCGATAGTTACGTCCTTTAAAACTCCAGTCTTTTCTTGTGTACAAATCTCTATGTCATTGTCGCATCATGAGTCCGATTACCATCCGGTCCACTTCCTATCCTTCATTTGAGTCTATTTCATGATCAGATATCTTACAGCCTTCCCGTTTCTCCATTCAAGTGCCTGTAACTTCAAGTGTACCGATAGTTACGTCCTTTAAAACTCGAGTCTTTTCTTGTGTACGAATCTTTATGTCATTGTCGCATCGTGAGTCTGATTACCGTCTGGTCCGCTTCCTATCCTTCATTTGAGTCTGTTGCATGATCAGATATCTTACGGCCTTCCCGTTGCACCATTCGGTTGCTCGAAACTTCAAATGTACCGATAGTTTCGTCCTTAAAAACTGGAGTCTTTTCTTGTGTACGAATCTCCATGTCATTGTCGCATCGTGATTCCGATTACCATCCGGTCCGCTTCTTATCATTTATTTGAGTCTATTGCATGATCAGATATCTTACGGCCTTCCCGTTTCTCCATTCGGGTGCCCGAAACTTCAAATGTACCGATAGTTACGTCCTTTAGAACTCGAGTCTTTTCTTGTGTACGAATCTCTATGTCATTGTCGCATCGTGAATTCGATTACCACCGGGTCCGTTGTTTATCCTTTATTTGAGTCTATTGCATGATCATATATCTTACGGCCTTCCCGTTCTTCCATTCGGGTACCAGCAACTTCAAATGTACCGATAGTTACGACCTTAAAAACTCGAGTGTTTTCTTGTGCACAAATCTCTATGATATTGCCGCATTGTGAGTCTGATTACCATGCGGTCCGCCTCTTATCCTTTATTTGAGTCTATTGCATGATCAGATATCTTACGGTCTTCCCGTTGCACCATTCGGTTGCCCGAAACTTCAAATGTACCGATAGTTACGTCCTTTAAAACTCGAGTCTTTTCTTGTGTTCGAATCTCTATGTCATTGTCGCATCGTGAGTTCGATTACCATCCGGTCCGCTTCTTATCCTTTATTTGAGTCTATTGCATGATCAGATATCTTACGGTATTCTCGTTCTTCCATTCGGGTGTCTGAAACTTCAAATGTACAGATAGTTACGACCTTAAAAACTCAAGTCTTTTCTTGTGCACGTATCTCTATGTCATTGTCGCATTGTGAGTTCGATTACCATCCGGTCGGCTTCTTATCCTTTATTTGAGTCTATTGCATGATCAGATATCTTACGGCCTTCCCGTTTCTCCATTCGGGTGCCCGAAACTTCAAATGTACTGATAGTTACGTCCTTTAAAACTCGAGTCTTTTCTTGTGTACGAATCTTTATGTCATTGTCGCATCGTGAGTCCGATTACCGTCCATTTCGCCTCGTATCCTTTCTTTGAGTCTGTTTCATGATCATATATCTTGCGGCCTTCCCGTTCCTCCATTCGGGTACCAGAAACTTCAAATGTACCGATAGTTACGTCCTTTAAAACTCGAGTCTTTTCTTGTGTACGAATCTCTATGTCATTGTCGCATCGTGAGTTCGATTACCATCCGACCCGCTTCTTATCCTTTGTTAGTGCATTATTCATGTATGTCCCCAGCTAGTGATCCGGTACTGATTGTCGGAGGTTCAGATAATCAGAAAACGACCAAGACTTTAACTGGAAGATACATTCGACCAGAAGGAAGGTCGAATGTGGCTTGTCTAGGGTCGAAAGTAGAATGAAAGGTAGAAAGGACTACATTCGTCCATTACAATAGGGGCGAATGTGGAGAAATTCCACATTCGACCATATGAAAGGGGCGAAGGTGGAAGCCTATATATAGGGAAAGTTAGTTATTTTGAAGGTAGAGTTTTTGAGAGTTAGTTATCATTTGAGCTTTTCCCTAGTGTGTGAGTGTGTGTTTTTCTCTGTATTAGGTCTAAGAGTTCAATTGTAATATCTTTGATTTAATCTAATACAAAGATTAAAGTTATGGAAATTGCTCGGTGATTCGTTATTTGTTTTCATCACGTTCGATTACATTTATTTCTGAATCATTTTGCACGATCGTTGGGGATTCCGCACCCTACGGTTGGTATTCGTGAGATCACGTTTCTTGATTACGACCCGAAACGAATTCTCAATTGGTATCAGAGCATAGGCTCGATTTCACGATTGCAAATTGATTTGAATTGGTGAAAACAGATTAGAATTCAGGTTTAAAAGATCAAAACCCTAGAAATTTTGAAGCTTTTCATAAAAACATGGTTTTTGATTAAATTGGAGTTGAATTTGGTGTTGATTTTAAAAATTCTTTCACAAAAACTTGTCTAAAATCAATTCCGCACAAAACCTATCCAAAATCATTACATTTGGTGAAAATTTTGTCAAAAATTGTTCAGATTCGTGTTCTTGAGGTTGAAAATGATGAACAGGCCTGCAAGGGGCGAACCTGCAGAAATTTTTTGAGTTTTTAGGGCAAACCTGGAGTTTTTCTGGGCGAAAGTAGGAATTTTCAGGGCGAACCTAGGATTGTTGTGTTGATTTTTCCACATTCGGGTGTATTTTCCACCTTCGGTTTGTCGGGCGGGCGAAAGTGGAAACATAGTGGACGAACGTGAAACTGTTCGGGCGAACATGGAAAGGTTTAGCTGATATTCTACATTCTGGTCAAAATTCTACATTCAGGTGACTAATATGGGCGAAAGTAGACTTGTCAGGGGCGAACGTAGAATTTAAGGCCTTATTTGGTTAAGCCTGATTTCAGAAAATTTTTGAAATATTTTTGTTGGAAAAATGATGAATTACTTGACCATATCAAGAACGGATGAGCAGATAAGAGCTATGATAGAAGTTGAACGACAGCAATTACAAAGACAAAATTCTCAAGTTGACAACAGTTGGGGATTTCCAATGACACCGAAACCAAATGATGAAATGGTACATGTTGACAAGTGTGTTAACAGAGAAGGTGTTCATAGAAATGTTGTGTGTTTAGTCAAACAATTGAGACATGATGATTCCAGTGAATTGTCAAAGAGTGATTTGAGTTCTGATACGAGTTCAGAACATAGTGAATCAGAACAGAGTGATATCAGAAATGTTAATGCAAAATCTGATAATGGTAATGAATCAGATGCTGAGGTAAAGTCTAATGTTGATTGTGCTAGTTGTTCTGAATGTGACAATTTGAAACGTAAATTGATGACACTTATTAAGGATAAACAGAACCTAGCAAATGAGCTAGAAAATTGTCAAAACCAAAATAAAGTTTTTGAAAAGAATGAAAAAGATTTGTTAAATAAAATTGAATCTTTAAAGAAAGAAATGATAGAAATGAATAAAAGCTTTTCAATAAATAACACCACATCAGAGTTGAAAGACACAACATCTTGTGTTGATGTTTCAAACTCTGAGGCGAAGTCCGATTCTAGTCAGAAAATTGAAAATGTGGTAGTCACTTCAGAACCTGAGTCTGATGAGAAAACCATATTTAAATTTCCTGATGGAATGGAAGGATCCACAAGTTGATTCTCAATAAAGATTTTCCAATTGATAATATCGAACAATCTTTACTCAAATGTATATACGTTGATAATATCGATTTGTTAAATCAATTTAAAAATCAATTTGGTCATTTGTCGTTTGAACTAAATCCTAACCAATATGAGGATCAAAAGAAAAATGTTGAAAATAAAAATGTTGAAAACAAGAAAGGTTCTAAAGTAAAAGGACCGAAACCAAACAAATCGAAAGGAAATGATCAGATGAACAATTTTCATCAAAAGAATTCAAGAAATTTTTCATCTAGATCATATGACTCTTATGATTATTCATATACCTCTCGATTTGATGGTTATTGGAGAAACAACTCACCACAGTATTCTCATGGTTATGTTGAATGGAGAAACTGTATTGAATGTGGTGAAGTTGGTCATATTGCTGCTTATTGTCCCTATTGGTATTGGGATGATGGATATACATGTGATTTTAAGGAATATAGGTCTTGTTATAACTGCGGAGAGTGTGGGCATTTAGTTGCTGCATGTCCGTATGTTAAACAGAAAAAGACCGAAGTGAAATTTGCTAAAAATTCAGGCAATGTCAGAAAGCCTGTATCCCCAAAACCAATCAAGAAGCAAAAGGGGAAACAGTTTGTGTATGACAATCGTACCAAAATTGCCTTGAATAAAAATGGAGATTGTGGACGGGTTGCTGAGGTAAGGGGGAGTTCTAAGGCTAAGCCTAAGAATAACTCTAAACCTGGGTCTTCATCAGTTAAGTCTGAGAAGATTCCAAACAAAGTTCAGAAGCAGGTTTCAAATAAGAAATCTGAAAAGTCAAAAATCAAAACAATTTCAACAAAATCTAAAATAAACTCTGAACGTGTTTGGAAACCCAAGTCAATTTGTAAATCAATAGCAATTTCTACTTCAAATCAATCCATTGAAAAACCAATTGATTTTTCAAAAGGAGAATGGATTGATGTTCCGAGGATTGATGACCTTGGACGACCCATCATTGTGAAGGGATGGGTACCTCTCTCGTGCTAATTGTTTAATAAGTGTGCAGATTGTTCCAGACAATCCTATTAGCTGTTCTTTGATAGTTGATAGTGGAGCATCTGTATACAAGCTATTTTTTGGAGAGGTGAAGGTCAAGGAAGGGATATTGAGGAAGGAAAACATGATTTCAACAGAGAGGAGAGTGTTTGTAGTCTGTTTCCAACCTGTGAAGCCGGAAAACATTGCAATCTCATGCAATTGCTCTCAGGTTTTGGATTTTTACAACAGATACGACAAAATGGTGTTTTCTAAACTCTCTTATCTTTGTTAATGGTTTGCTATTTGAAAGATTTTAACGAGTCTAGTAATCTGAGTGAAAAATGGTTTTTGAAACTCAATGAGTAAACCGCATCGGATATCATTTTATTTTGTTTTTCCTCAAAAAGTTTAAAAAATCCAAAAATATGCTTATTTTTAGATTTTTAGGGGGAGAAAATTTCAGAAAAATCAAAATAAAAAAATAGAAAATCAAAAATGAGTTTTTCTAGAGAAAAAGAGGAGATGATAGTACATCAGTGGACTGTCAGACTACTCTAAAAACAAAAATGAATTGATAAACATTAAGTAGCCACTACAATTATATATTGGTAGGCTTGAAATCAAAGTTTAAAGTTTAGCATGGTGATATAAATTTAAAATCAATAACTGATAATCATGTGGATCAACGTATCGTTGGCATATGGTCTTAGTACCGAAATTTTGTTTGATAGATTGCCAAAATCAGAGGTTTCGGGTCGTTATATTGAAAGTTATCTGGGGATGGCCTAACTGATCTTTTGCTGTATTGATTTACAGACCTAGATTCAGTCAGGGTATCTTATTAAAAGAGCTAATAAAGCCAAAACCATAAGTTACCGAATGAGGAACTTAATATGTGTGATGATAATCAAAGATTATCTAATGCATCGTATCAATACTATGATGAAAGTCATGTATGATATTAGTCCTCACCCTGGTAGAGTGCACAAGTCGCTTTGAAGCATTAATTTGCTGACCTGTCACCTATGTGCCTCATACCTTGTAACTAACGGATAACTTCAATATAATCACGTGTTACGATGAAGCTTTGTGCAATTCTTGATACGGGAATGTGTCGCGAATGCGGGGACCATAGATTACTCGGTATCTAATATTACCATAATGTATCTAAAGTGCTGAGCAATGAATGATGATTTTGAGTTTAAGTGGACAAACATACTGGTAATGGTTGTAGGATGCTCAATGATAAAAACAGAAAATTGATCAAAAAGAGTTATGACTGACTGTTTCAATACTGATATGATCCTCTTAACCGGAAAATTCACAAAAATATGTTGAATTTACTTTTATGCAATTACATTTGAAAATTCAAAAAGATTTTTGGTGTGTTTTAGCATAAACTTTGAAAAATCAAAAAGTTTTGTTTCAAATTTATTTTTGATAACCGATGTTGGGATACTGGATGTGAAAGCTCAGATACTTAAAAGTTGAAAAAGATTGCAAATTTTCAAGTTTCTGGTACATATTGAAAATGTTTTATAGTTCAGGGGGAGAACTATTGAGGGTCAAAAGGAATGTGAAGAGTACTTCCGAGATTTTTGTCGTGTCTAACGCTGGTTGTAGTTTGTGTAGTTTTTAGTAAATTTTTCTGCAGAATCAAATACAACAGGTGCACTGCTCAAGACTCATCGACAAAGAGTGTAACTGAACAAGACCCAAACCTGAACAACAAGATCACCAGAACAACAGAAGCTAGTAAGAGGTTAAAGAAATGACTGAAGTTTGATGAATTCAAGATTATTGTCTATCTTTATCTCTGGACCAACAAATGACAAAGCCAAGATTTCTTAAGTCTGTCTGAGATTTCAAAGCTTACTGGAGAGATAGACAGGAACTTCGACACAAACGTGCATGAAGATGGAAAGTTTTCAAGTCATTCAAGATGATGAGATCAAGACTTGAAGGATTGATAACTTTCTGATTTGGTACATCACTAGCTAGGTCCAAGGGGGAGATTGTTAGTGCATTGTTCATGTATGTCCCCAGCTAGTGATCTGGTACTGATTGTCGGAGGTTCAGATAATCAGAAAACGACCAAGACTTTAACTGGAAGATACATTCGACCAGAAGGAAGGTCGAATGTGGCTTGTCTAGGGTCGAAAGTAGAATGAAAGGTAGAAAGGACTACATTCGTCCATTACAATAGGGGCGAAGGTGGAAGCCTATATATAGGGAAAGTTATTTTGAAGGTAGAGTTTTTGAGAGTTAGTTATCATTTGAGCTTTTCCCTAGTGTGTGAGTGTGTGTTTTTCCCTGTATTAGGTCTAAGAGTTCAATTGTAATATCTTTGATTTGATATAATACAAAGATTAAAGTTATGGAAATTGCTTGGTGATTCGTTATCTGTTTTCATGACGTTCGATTACGTTTAATTCTGAATCATTTTGCAAGATCGTTGGGGATTCCGCACCCTACGGTTGGTATTCGTGAGATCACGTTTCTTGATTACGATCCGAAACGAATTCTCATCCTTTATTTGAGTCTATTGCATAATCAGATATCTTACGGCCTTCACGTTGCACCATTCGGTAGCGCGAAACTTCAAATGTACCGATAGTTACGTCCATTAAAACTCAAGTCTTTTCTTGTGTACGAATCTCCATGTCATTGTCGCATCGTGAGTTTGATTACCACCCGGTCCGCCTCTTATCCTTTATTTGAGTCTATTGCATGCTCATATATCTTACGGCCTTCCCGTTGCACCGTTCGGTGGCTCGAAACTTCAAATGTACCGATAGTTACGTCCTTTAAAACTCGAGTCTTTTCTTGTGTATGAATCTCTATGTCATTGTCGCATCGTGAGTCCGATTACCGTCCGTTCCACCTCGTATCCTTTCCTTGAGTCTGTTGCAAGATCATATATCTTACGGCCTTCCCGTTCCTCCATTCGGGTACCAGAAACTTCAAATGTACCGATAATTACGTCCTTTAAAACTCGAGTCTTTTCTTGTGTACGAATCTCTATGTCATTGTCGCATCGTGAGTTCGATTACCATCCGGTCCGCTTCTTATCCATTATTTGACTCTATTGCGTTATCAGATATCTTACGGCCTTCCCGTTCTTCCATTCGGGTGCCCGAAACTTCAAATGTACCGATAGTTACGTCCTTTAAAACTCGAGTCTTTTCTTGTGTATGAATTCTCTATGTCATTGTCGCATCGTGAGTTCGATTAACATCCGGTCTGCTTCTTATCCTTTATTTGAGTCTATTGCATGATCAGATATGTTACGGCCTTCCTGTTCCTCCATTCGGGTGCCGAAACTTCAAATGTACCGATAGTTACGTGCTTTAAAACTTGAGTATTTTCTTGTGTACGAATCTCTATGTCATTATCGCATCGTGAGTCCGATTACCATCCGGTCGACTTTTTTATCCTTTATTTAAGTCTATTGCATGATGAGATATCTTACGGCCTTCCCGTTTCTCCATTCGGGTGCCCGAAACTTCAAATGTACCGATAGATACGTCCTTTAAAACTCGAGTCTTTTCTTGTGTATGAATCTCTATGTCATTGTCGCATCGTGAGTCCGATTACCATCCGGTCTGCTTCTTATCCTTTATTTGAGTCTATTGCATGATCAGATATCTTACGGCCTTCCCGTTTATCCATTCGGGGGACCGAAACTTTAAATGTACTGATAGTTACGTCCTTTAAAACTCGAGTCTTTTCTTGTGTACGAATCTCTATGTCATTGTCGCATCGTGAGTCCGATTACCGTCCGTTCCACCTCGTATCCTTTCTTTGAGTCTGTTGCAAGATCATATATCTTACGGCCTTCCCGTTCCTCCATTCGGGTACCAGAAACATCAAATGTACCGATAGTTACGTCCTTTTAAACTCGAGTCTTTTCTTGTGTACGAATCTCTATTGCATTGTCGCATTGTGAGTTCGATTACCAGCCGTTCCGCCTCTTATGCTTTATTTGAGTCTATTGCATGATCACATATCTTACGGCCTTCCCGTTCTTCCATTCGGGTACCCGAAACTTCAAATGTACCGATAGTTACGTCCTTTAAAACTCGAGTCTTTTCTTGTGTACGAATCTCTATGTCATTGTCGCATCGTGACTTTGATTACCATCCGGTCCGATTCTTATCCTTCATTTGAGTCTATTGAAAGATCAGATATCTTACGGCCTTCCCGTTCCTCCATTCGGGTGCCCAAAACTACAAATGTACCGATAGTTACGTACTTCAAAACTTGAATCATTTCATGTGTACGAATCTCTACGTCAATGTCACATCGTGAGTTCGATTACCATCCGGTCCGCTTCTTATCCTTTATTTGAATCTATTGCATGATCAGATATCTTACGGCCTTCCCGTTGCACCATTCGATTGCCCGAAACTTCAAATGTACCGATAGATACGTCCTTTAAAACTTGACTCTTTTCTCTTGTACGAATCTCTATGTCATTGTCGCATCGTTATTTCGATTAACATCCGGTCCGCTTCTTATCCTTTATTTGAGTCTATTGCAAGATCAGATATCTTACGGCCTTCACGTTGCACCATACGGTTTCCCGAAACTTCAAATGTACCGATAGTTACGTCCATTAAAACTCAAGTCTTTTCTTGTGTAGGAATCTCCATGTCATTGTCGCATCGTGAGTTCGATTACCACCCGGACCGCCTCTTATCCTTTTTTTAAGTCTATTGCATTGTCATATATCTTACGGCCTTCCCGTTGTTCCATTCGGGTACCCGAAATTTCAAATGTACCGATAGTTACGTCCTTTAAAACTCGAGTCTTTTCTTGTGTACGAATCTCTATGTCATTGTCGCATCATGAGTCCGATTACCATCCGGTCTGCTTCCTATCCTTCATTTCAGTCTATTGCATGATCAGATATCTTACGGCCTTCCCGTTGCACCATTCGGTGGCTCGAAACTTTAAATGTACCGATAGTTACGTCCTTTAAAACTCGAGTCTTTTCTTGTGTACGAATCTCTATGTCATTGTCGCATCGTGAGTCCGATTACCATCCGGTCCGCTTCTTATCCTTTATTTGAGTCTATTGCATGATCAGATATCTTACGACCTTCCCGTTTCTCCATTCGGGTGCCCGAAACTTCAAATGTACTGATAGTTACGTCCATTAAAACTCGAGTCTTTTCTTGTGTATGAATCTCTATGTCATTGTCGCGTCGTGAGTCCGATTACCGTCCGTTCCGCCTCGTATCCTTTCTTTGAGTCTGTTGCATGATCATATATCTTACGGCCTTCCCGTTCCTCCATTCGGGTACCAGAAACTTCAAATGTCCTTTAAAACTCGAGTCTTTTCTTGTGTATCGCATCGTGAGTTTGATTACCATCCGGTCCGCTTCTTATCCTTTATTTGAGTCTATTGGATTATCAGATATCTTACGGCCTTCCCGTTCTTCCATTCGGGTGCCCGAAACTTCAAATGTACCGATAGTTACGTCCTTTAAAACTCGAGTCTTTTCTTGTGTATGAATCTCTATGTCATTGTCGCATCGTGAGTTCGATTAACATCCGGTCTGCTTCTTATCCTTTATTTGAGTCTATTGCATGATCAGATATGTTACGGCTTTCCTGTTCCTCCATTCGGGTGCCCGAAACTTCAAATGTACCGATATTTACGTCCTTTAAAACATGAGTCTTTTCTTGTGTACGAATCTCTATGTCATTATCGCATCGTGAGTCCGATTACCATCCGGTCGACTTTTTATCCTTTATTTGAGTCTATTGCATGATCATATATCTTACGGCCTTCCCGTTTCTCCATTCGGGTGCCCGAAACTTCAAATGTACCGATAGTTACGTCCTTTAAAACTCGAGTCTTTTCTTGTGTACGAATCTCTATTGCATTGTCGCATGGTGAGTTCTATTACCACCCGTTCCGCTTCCTATCCTTTATGTGAGTCTATTGCATGATCACATATCATACGGCCTTCCCGTTCTTCCATTCGGGTACCCGAAACTTCAAATGTACCGATAGTTACGTCTTTTAGAACTCGAGTCTTTTCTTGTTTACGAATCTCTATGTCATTGTCGCATCGTGAGTTCGATTACCATCCGGTCCGATTCTTATCCTTCATTTGAGTCTATTGAATGATCAGATATCTTACGGCCTTCCCGTTCCTACATTCGGGTGCCCGAAACTACAAATGTACCGATAGTTACGTCCTTCAAAACTTGAATCTTTTCTTGTGCACAAATCTCTATGTCATTGCCGCATTGTGAGTCCGATTACCATGCGGTCCACCTCTTATGTCACACCCTCAAATTTTCACTTGCGGAGTTCTACCGCGAGGCGTGTGACACACCAGGATCCAAGTCAACGGTCACAATAAACGACGTCTAAATGTAAAAACATACGTAAATAAAAACCAAGCATAAGATTAAAGCCAACATCTGAAAGTGCGGAAGCATTTAAAGTTTACAAGTCATGAGTAAATAAAGACATAAGTTCAAAAGTTTAACATAAAGAGACGTGCATGAATGACCCTAGACGCGAGACGACTCCAGTGCGACTCCGTGCGCTTAGCTGACTGCTGCTACCTTAGCGACCTAAGAAAACATGCTAAAAGAGTCAACATATAATGCTGGTGAGTTCACAGGTTTTATTTAAACGTTTAAAGTGATCCTTCGAAAACCGTTACCATCACCGTTACTACTATGCTTGTGAGAACGCTAGCTAGGCACAGAATAAGATACTCATACGGGTGAAACCATTGCTGACTAAGCCGTGTAGTGACCCTTAGTTTCCTATGGGCTACCGTCATCACCGGTAGACCTTGTTTTGTTAGAGACAATATGCACCCGCCCGGTCCAACCGTCGAGTGGGGTTTGTCAGTTCCCAATAGCGCTATCCACATTTCCCCGCCATATTCCCATGTTAGTGGTTTCTAAGGGACTTTTTGATGAACCGTATAGTAATAAGATGGAAGCCATAGTATAACATGAAAATGAGTCATAAAAGAGTTTAAGCATGTTTCTCCCCCGAAAGCAAAAACCGTAAAATGTGGGGCCGTGAACTCACCATAGGTTGCGTCTTCTGTTAATGAGAAAACCGTTTATGTGATATGATAGCCCTAACTAGTGGCGACCTATCATAAGATATGTGTCAAGTTAGACTAATAACCCGTCGGGTTCATTAGTCCCTAAGTCCAGTCCATGACCATTATGTGTTTGAAAAACGTGTTTGACCGACAACCAGACTACGTAAGACAAGACTTGACATCCCGTTGGTGACCCGACATTCCACGTGTTCATCTCATACACAAACATATACAAATCATGCAACTTAGTACTTAACACGTGTTAAAGTTCAACAAGTCTAACACATAGATCAAATAACGCACAAATAAGTCCAAACACGTGTTACTATGTTACTAGGCATGTCACGGGGTTCCTAGCATGTTCCTAGGTGTCAAATCGGGTCTCGGAATGTCAAAATACACTTACAACAGTAGTACACGCGATTAGGAATTTAGCATGCAATTAGGAAAACTCAACTGGTGATTAGGATTGGTCAACAGGCGATTGGGATGCTAATCGCCTACCTTATCAGGCGATTATGGGTCTAATCGCCCCTTAAGGGTCCTAATCGCCTACCATATCAGGCGATTAGGATTCCTTATCGCCTGCTGCAGCTGCGTGACACATTTTCGCGCGTTTAACCCTCCAAATCAGATCCGAAACATGTGTAAACACCCAATGTCAATCCTAACACATTAACAAACATATTTCAAGCAAAACCCCTAAGTTACCATCATTCTAACAGTCCCGAATGCGAGCGTTTTCCCAAAATAGTAAACTTAACATGTAAACATCACATCAACATGCACAAACTTGCCCTAAATAGCAAATATCCAGATTTCATCACGTAACAACGTTGTCCAATAGTATCCTACTGCTCTAGCATCCTCCTAAAGCAAACCCTAACATCATACAATCAACAACACACCTCATAACATCCTTAATCATTCAAAACCATTCAAATGGGTCAAAACATCAAACATCAACAACACACAACCAAAACCATCCAAACTCCTATGACATCATCACACTAACTCATAACAGCCATAAAAACCTTAATAACACAAGAACAATCATGTTTCAATCATAAAAATCCTACCTTTAATCACATATAACACATATAACATGCATAAAGGTTTGGGTTTGTTTAAAAACGGTTTTTAATGGATTTTCAAAGACAAAAACATTTAGAAGTCAGGTCTGGACTTTTAGGGAACAAAACATAATCATTTAAAGGTTTGGGGATGAAGAACACACCTTGGATTTAGGAGAAAATGATGGGTAAAGCTTGGAAATGGTTGTTTTGATGTAAAAACGAGTTCCAAAGGGTGTTTGTGAGTTGGGATAGGTTATGGGACGGCTAGGGTTGCACAAATGGTGTTTTAGAGGCCAAGGGTGGTATTTATAGGCGTTTCTAGTCGTTTAAAACACGTCAGGCGATTGTGCAGCATTATCAGGCGATTAGGGCTGCTAATCGCCTACCTTATCAGGCGATTAGGGGCCTAATCGCCCCTTAAGGATCCTAATCGCCCCTTAAGGATCCTAATCGCCTACCCTATAGGCGATTAGGGCTAATCACCTACCCAACCCTCCTAATCGCCTACCCAATAGGCGATTAGGGCTAATCACCCCCTATCAGCATGCAATTAGGGCTAATCACCCCTTAACATCATGCAATTACGCGTAATCACCTATAATGTCATACAATCACGTGTAATCACTGTTTTAACATATGTAAACACGTATACACATACCGACAAGTCACATAAAGATTATAAACACATAATTCATGAAAACAAACACGTTCACACTCGTTCACCAATTCCCGGGACTCGAGACCTGCGTAACCACAATAATGTACGACTCGACTCGACTGACCCTGTCATGTGTAATGTATGCACGACTCGATAAGGTAGACTTACTGAGTTTTCAAAAAGTTAATTACCGGAGTTTGCCGGGTGTCACATCTTATCCTTTATTTGAGTCTATTGCATGATCAGATATCTTACGGCCTTCCCGTTGACCATTCGGTTGCCCAAAACTTCAAATGGACCGATAGTTACGTCCTTTAAAACTCGAGTCTTATCTTGTGCACGAATCTCTATGTCATTGTCGCATCGTGAGTCCGATTACCATCCGGTCCGCTTCTTATCCTTTATTTGAGTCTGTTGCATTATCAGATATCTTACGGCCTTCCCGTTGCACCATTCGGTTGCCTGAAACTTCAAATGTACCGATAGTTACGTCCTTTACAACTCGAGTCTTTTCTTGTGTACGAATCTTAATGTCATTGTCACATCGTGAGTTCGATTACCACCCGATCCGCCTCTTATCCTTTATTTGAGTCTATTGCATGCTCATATATCTTATGGCCTTCCCGTTCTTCCATTCGGGTACCCAAAAGTTCAAATGTACCGATAGTTACGTCCATTAAAACTCGAGTCTTTTCTTGTGTACGCATCTCTATGTCATTGTCACATCGTGAGTCCGATTACCATCCGGTCCGCCTCGTATCCTTTATTTGAGTCTGTTGCATGATCATATATCATACGGCCTTCCCGTTCCTCCTTTCAATTGCCCGAAACTTCAAATGTACCGAGAGTTACGTCCTTTAAAACTCAAGTCTTTTCTTGTGTACGAATCTCTATGTCATTGTCGGATCATGAGCCCAATTACCATCCGGTCCGCTTCTTATCCTTTATTTGAGTCTATTGCATGATCAAATATCTTTCGTCCTTCCCGTTGCACCATTCGGTGGCTCGAAACATCAAATGTACCGATAGTTACGTCCTTTAAAACTCGAGTCTTTTCTTGTGTACGAATCTCTTTGTCATTGTCGCATCGTGAGTCCGATTACCATCCGGTCCACTTCTTATCCTTTATTTGAGTCTATTGCATTATCAGATATATTATGGGCCTTCCCGTTGCACCATTCGGTTGCCTGAAACTTCAAATGTACCGATAGTTACGTCCTTTACAACTCGAGACTTTTCTTGTGTACGAATCTCTATGTCATTTTCACATCGTGATTTCGATTACCATCCGGTCCGATTCTTTATCCTTGATTTGAGTCTATTGAATGATCAGATATCTTACGGCCTTCCCGTTCCTCCATTCAGGTGCCCGAAACTTCAAATGTACCGATAGTTACGTCCTTCAAAACTTGAGTCTTTTCTTGGGTACGAATCTGTATTTCATTGTCACATCGTGAGTCCGATTATCATCCGGTCCGCTTCTAATCCTTTATTTGAGTCTATTGCATGATCAGATATCTTACGGCCTTCCCGTTGCAGCATTCGGTTGCTCAAAACTTCAAATGTACCGATAGTTACGTCCTTAAAAACTCGAGTCTTTTCCTGTGTACGAATCTCTATGTCATTGTCTCATCGTTAGTCCGATTACCATCCGGTCCGCTTCTTATCCTTTAGTTGAGTCTATTGCATGATTAGATATCTTACGGCCTTCCCGTTTCTCCATTCGGGAGCCCGAAACTTCAAATGTACCGATAGTTACGTCCTTTACAACTCGAGTCTTTTCTTGTGTACGAATCTGTATGTCATTGTCACATCGTGAGTTCGATTACCTTCCGGTCCACTTCTTATCCTTTATTTGAGTCTATTGCATTATCAGATATATTATGGCCTTCCCGTTGCACCATTCGGTTGCCTGAAACTTCAAATGTACCGATAGTTACGTCCTTTACAACTCGAGACTTTTCTTGTGTACGAATCTCTATGTCATTTTCACATCGTGATTTCGATTACCATCCGGTCCGATTCTTTATCCTTGATTTGAGTCTATTGAATGATCAGATATCTTACGGCCTTTCCGTTCCTCCATTCAGGTGCCCGAAACTTCAAATGTACCGATAGTTACGTCCTTCAAAACTTGAGTCTTTTCTTGGGTACGAATCTGTATTTCATTGTCACATCGTGAGTCCGATTATCATCCGGTCCGCTTCTAATCCTTTATTTGAGTCTATTGCATGATCAGATATCTTACGGCCTTCCCGTTGCAGCATTCGGTTGCCCGAAAATTCAAATGTACCGATAGTTGCGTCCATTAAAACTCGAGTCTTTTCTGGTGTACGAATCTCCATGTAATTGTCCCATCGTGAGTTTGATTACCACACGGTCTGCCTCTTATCCTTTAGTTGAGTCTATTGCATGATCATATATCTTACGGCCTTCCCGTTCTTCCATTCAGGTACCCGAAATATCAAATGTACCGATAGTTACGTCCTTTAAAACTCGAGTCTTTTCTTTTGTGCGAATCTCTATGTCATTGTCGCATCGTGCGTCCGATTACAATCCGGTCCGCCTCGTATCCTTTATTTGAGTCAGTTACATATTCATATATCATACGGCCTTCCCGTTCCTCCATTCAGGTGCCCGAAACGTCAAATGTACCGATAGTTACGTCCTTTAAAACTCGAGTCTTTTCTTGTGTACGAATCTCTATGTCATTGTCACATCGTGAGTTCGATTACCTTCCGGTACGATTCTTATCCTTGATTTGAGTCTATTTAATGATCAGATATCTTACGGCCTTCCCGTTCCTCCATTCAGGTGCCCGCAACTTCAAATGTACCGATAGTTACGTCCTTCAAAACTTGAGTCTTTTCTTGGGTACGAATCTCTATTTCATTGTCACATCGTGAGTCCGATTATCATCTGGTCCGCTTCTTATCCTTTATTTGAGTTTATTGCATGATCAGATATATTACAGCCTTCCCGTTGCACCATTCGGTTGCCGAAACTTCAAATATACCGATAGTTGCGTCCATTAAATCTCGAGTCTTTTCTTGTGTACGAATCTCCATGTAATTGTCGCATCGTGAGTTCGATTACCACCCGGTCCGCATCTTATCCTTTATTTGAGTCTATTGCATGATCATATATCTTACGGCCTTCCCGTTCTTCCATTCAGGTACCCGAAATATCAAATGTACCGAAAGTTACGTCCTTTAAAACTCGAGTCTTTTCTTTTGTGCGAATCTCTATGTCATTGTCGCATCGTGCGTCCGATTACAATCCGGTCCGCCTCGTATCCTTTATTTGAGTCAGTTACATATTCATATATCATACGGCCTTCCCGTTCCTCCATTCATGTGCCCGAAACGTCAAATGTACCGATAGTTACGTCCTTTAAAACTCAAGTCTTTTCTTGTGTACGAATCTCTATGTCATTGTCGCATCATGAGTCCGATTTCCATCCAGTCCGCCTCGTATCTTTTATTTCAGTCCGTTGCATGATCATATATCATACGGCCTTCCCGTTCCTTCATTCAAGTGCCCGAAACTTTAAGTGTACCGATAGTTACGTCCTTCAAAACTCGAGTCTTTTCTTGGTACGAATCCCTATGTCATTGTCGCATCGTGAGTCCGATTACCATCCGGTCCGCTTCTTATCCTTTATTTGAGTCTATTGCATGATCAGATACCATACGGCCTTCCCGTTTCTCCATTCGGGTGCCCGAGACTTCAAATGTACCGATAGTTACGTCCTTTAAACCTCGAGTCTTTTCTTGTGTACGAATCTCCATGTCATTGTCGCATCGTGAGTTCGATTACCACTCGGTCCGCTTGTTATCCTTTATTTGAGTCTATTGCATGATCATATATCTTACGGCCTTCCCGTTCTTCCATTCGGGTACCCGAAACTTCAAATGTACCGATAGTTACGACCTTAAACACTCGAGTCTTTTCTTGTGCACGAATCTCTATGTCATTGTCGCATCGTGAGTCCGATAACCATCCGGTCCGCTTCTTATCCTTTATTTGAGTCTATTGCATGATCAGATATCTTACGGCGTTCCCGTTTCTCCATTCGGGTGCCCGAGACTTCAAATGTATCGATAGTTACGTCCTTTACAACTCGAGTCTTTTCTTGTGTACGAATCTCTATGTCATTGTCACATCGTGAGTTCGATTACCACCCGGTCCGCCTCTTATCCTTTAATTGAGTCTATTACATGCTCATATATCTTACGGCCTTCCCATTCTTCCATTCGGGTACCCGAAATTTCAAATGTACCGGTAGTTACGTCCTTTAAAACTCGAGTCTTTTCTTGTGTACGAATCTCTATGTCATTGTCGGATCGTGAGTCCGATTACCATCTGGTCCGCCTCGTATCCTTTATTTGAGTCTGTTGCTTGATCATATATCATACGGCCTTCCCGTTCCTCCTTTCAAGCGCCCGAAACTTCAAATGTACCGAGAGTTACGTCCTTTAAAACTCAAGTCTTTTCTTGTGTATGAATCCCTATGTCATTGTCGGATCATGAGTCCGATTACCTTCCGGTCCGCTTCCTATCCTTCATTTGAGTCTATTGCATGATCAAATATCTTAGGGCCTTCCCGTTGCACCATTCGTTGGCTCGAAACTTCAAATGTACCGATAGTTACGTCCTTTAAATCTAGAGTCTTTTTTGGTGTACGAATCTCTATGTCACTGTCGCATCGTGAGTCCGATTACCATCTGGTCCGCTTCTTATCCTTTATTTGAGTCTATTGGATTATCAGATATCTTACGTCCTTCCCGTTGCACCATTCGGTTGCCTGAAACTTCAAATGTACCGATAGTTACGTCCTTTACAACTCGAGTCTTTTCTTGTGTACGAATCTCTATGTCATTGTCACATCGTGAGTTCGATTACCTTCCGGTACGATTCTTATCCTTGATTTGAGTCTATTTAATGATCAGATATCTTACGGCCTTCCCGTTCCTCCATTCAGGTGCCCGCAACTTCAAATGTACCGATAGTTACGTCCTTCAAAACTTGAGTCTTTTCTTGGGTACGAATCTCTATTTCATTGTCACATCGTGAGTCCGATTATCATCTGGTCCGCTTCTTATCCTTTATTTGAGTTTATTGCATGATCAGATATATTACAGCCTTCCCGTTGCACCATTCGGTTGCCGAAACTTTAAATGTACCGATAGTTGCGTCCATTAAATCTCGAGTCTTTTCTTGTGTACGAATCTCCATGTAATTGTCGCATCGTGAGTTCGATTACCACCCGGTCCGCATCTTATCCTTTATTTGAGTCTATTGCATGATCATATATCTTACGGCCTTCCCGTTCTTCCATTCAGGTACCCGAAATATCAAATGTACCGAAAGTTACGTCCTTTAAAACTCGAGTCTTTTCTTTTGTGCGAATCTCTATGTCATTGTCGCATCGTGCGTCCGATTACAATCCGGTCCGCCTCGTATCCTTTATTTGAGTCAGTTACATATTCATATATCATACGGCCTTCCCGTTCCTCCATTCAAGTGCCCGAAACGTCAAATGTACCGATAGTTACGTCCTTTAAAACTCAAGTCTTTTCTTGTGTACGAATCTCTATGTCATTGTCGCATCATGAGTCCGATTTCCATCCAGTCCGCCTCGTATCTTTTATTTCAGTCCGTTGCATGATCATATATCATACGGCCTTCCCGTTCCTTCATTCAAGTGCCCGAAACTTTAAGTGTACCGATAGTTACGTCCTTCAAAACTCGAGTCTTTTCTTGGTACGAATCCCTATGTCATTGTCGCATCGTGAGTCCGATTACCATCCGGTCCGCTTCTTATCCTTTATTTGAGTCTATTGCATGATCAGATACCATACGGCCTTCCCGTTTCTCCATTCGGGTGCCCGAGACTTCAAATGTACCGATAGTTACGTCCTTTAAACCTCGAGTCTTTTCTTGTGTACGAATCTCCATGTCATTGTCGCATCGTGAGTTCGATTACCACTCGGTCCGCTTGTTATCCTTTATTTGAGTCTATTGCATGATCATATATCTTACAGCCTTCCCGTTCTTCCATTCGGGTACCCGAAACTTCAAATGTACCGATAGTTACGACCTTAAACACTCGAGTCTTTTCTTATGCACGAATCTCTATGTCATTGTCGCATCGTGAGTCCGATAACCATCCGGTCCGCTTCTTATCCTTTATTTGAGTCTATTGCATGATCAGATATCTTACGGCGTTCCCGTTTCTCCATTCGTGTGCCCGAGACTTCAAATGTATCGATAGTTACGTCCTTTACAACTCGAGTCTTTTCTTGTGTACGAATCTCTATGTCATTGTCACATCGTGAGTTCGATTACCACCCGGTCCGCCTCTTATCCTTTAATTGAGTCTATTACATGCTCATATATCTTACGGCCTTCCCATTCTTCCATTCGGGTACCCGAAATTTCAAATGTACCGGTAGTTACGTCCTTTAAAACTCGAGTCTTTTCTTGTGTACGAATCTCTATGTCATTGTCGGATCGTGAGTCCGATTACCATCTGGTCCACCTCGTATCCTTTATTTGAGTCTGTTGCTTGATCATATATCATACGGCCTTCCCGTTCCTCCTTTCAAGCGCCCGAAACTTCAAATGTACCGAGAGTTACGTCCTTTAAAACTCAAGTCTTTTCTTGTGTATGAATCCCTATGTCATTGTCGGATCATGAGTCCGATTACCTTCCGGTCCGCTTCCTATCCTTCATTTGAGTCTATTGCATGATCAAATATCTTAGGGCCTTCCCGTTGCACCATTCGTTGGCTCGAAACTTCAAATGTACCGATAGTTACGTCCTTTAAAACTAGAGTCTTTTTTGGTGTACGAATCTCTATGTCACTGTCGCATCGTGAGTCCGATTACCATCTGGTCCGCTTCTTATCCTTTATTTGAGTCTATTGGATTATCAGATATCTTACGTCCTTCCCGTTGCACCATTCGGTTGCCTGAAACTTCAAATGTACCGATAGTTACGTCCTTTACAACTCGAGTCTTTTCTTGTGTACGAATCTCTATGTCATTGTCACATCGTGAGTTCGATTACCTTCCGGTCCGATTCTTATCCTTGATTTGAGTCTATTTAATGATCAGATATCTTACGGCCTTCCCGTTCCTCCATTCAGGTGCCCGCAACTTCAAATGTACCGATAGTTACGTCCTTCAAAACTTGAGTCTTTTCTTGGGTACGAATCTCTATTTCATTGTCACATCGTGAGTCCGATTATCATCTGGTCCGCTTCTTATCCTTTATTTGAGTTTATTGCATGATCAGATATATTACAGCCTTCCCGTTGCACCATTCGGTTGCCGAAACTTCAAATGTACCGATAGTTGCGTCCATTAAATCTCGAGTCTTTTCTTGTGTACGAATCTCCATGTAATTGTCGCATCGTGAGTTCGATTACCACCCGGTCCGCATCTTATCCTTTATTTGAGTCTATTGCATGATCATATATCTTACGGCCTTCCCGTTCTTCCATTCAGGTACCCGAAATATCAAATGTACCGAAAGTTACGTCCTTTAAAACTCGAGTCTTTTCTTTTGTGCGAATCTCTATGTCATTGTCGCATCGTGCGTCCGATTACAATCCGGTCCGCCTCGTATCCTTTATTTGAGTCAGTTACATATTCATATATCATACGACCTTCCCGTTCCTCCATTCAAGTGCCCGAAACGTCAAATGTACCGATAGTTACGTCCTTTAAAACTCAAGTCTTTTCTTGTGTACGAATCTCTATGTCATTGTCGCATCATGAGTCCGATTTCCATCCAGTCCGCCTCGTATCTTTTATTTCAGTCCGTTGCATGATCATATATCATACGGCCTTCCCGTTCCTTCATTCAAGTGCCCGAAACTTTAAGTGTACCGATAGTTACGTCCTTCAAAACTCGAGTCTTTTCTTGGTACGAATCCCTATGTCATTGTCGCATCGTGAGTCCGATTACCATCCGGTCCGCTTCTTATCCTTTATTTGAGTCTATTGCATGATCAGATACCATACGGCCTTCCCGTTTCTCCATTCGGGTGCCCGAGACTTCAAATGTACCGATAGTTACGTCCTTTAAACCTCGAGTCTTTTCTTGTGTACGAATCTCCATGTCATTGTCGCATCGTGAGTTCGATTACCACTCGGTCCGCTTGTTATCCTTTATTTGAGTCTATTGCATGATCATATATCTTACAGCCTTCCCGTTCTTCCATTCGGGTACCCGAAACTTCAAATGTACCGATAGTTACGACCTTAAACACTCGAGTCTTTTCTTGTGCACGAATCTCTATGTCATTGTCGCATCGTGAGTCCGATAACCATCCGGTCCGCTTCTTATCCTTTATTTGAGTCTATTGCATGATCAGATATCTTACGGCGTTCCCGTTTCTCCATTCGGGTGCCCGAGACTTCAAATGTATCGATAGTTACGTCCTTTACAACTCGAGTCTTTTCTTGTGTACGAATCTCTATGTCATTGTCACATCGTGAGTTCGATTACCACCCGGTCCGCCTCTTATCCTTTAATTGAGTCTATTAAATGCTCATATATCTTACGGCCTTCCCATTCTTCCATTCGGGTACCCGAAATTTCAAATGTACCGGTAGTTACGTCCTTTAAAACTCGAGTCTTTTCTTGTGTACGAATCTCTATGTCATTGTCGGATCGTGAGTCCGATTACCATCTGGTCCACCTCGTATCCTTTATTTGAGTCTGTTGCTTGATCATATATCATACGGCCTTCCCGTTCCTCCTTTCAAGCGCCCGAAACTTCAAATGTACCGAGAGTTACGTCCTTTAAAACTCAAGTCTTTTCTTGTGTATGAATCCCTATGTCATTGTCGGATCATGAGTCCGATTACCTTCCGGTCCGCTTCCTATCCTTCATTTGAGTCTATTGCATGATCAAATATCTTAGGGCCTTCCCGTTGCACCATTCGTTGGCTCGAAACTTCAAATGTACCGATAGTTACGTCCTTTAAAACTAGAGTCTTTTTTGGTGTACGAATCTCTATGTCACTGTCGCATCGTGAGTCCGATTACCATCTGGTCCGCTTCTTATCCTTTATTTGAGTCTATTGGATTATCAGATATCTTACGTCCTTCCCGTTGCACCATTCGGTTGCCTGAAACTTCAAATGTACCGATAGTTACGTCCTTTACAACTCGAGTCTTTTCTTGTGTACGAATCTCTATGTCATTGTCACATCGTGAGTTCGATTACCTTCCGGTCCGATTCTTATCCTTGATTTGAGTCTATTTAATGATCAGATATCTTACGGCCTTCCCGTTCCTCCATTCAGGTGCCCGCAACTTCAAATGTACCGATAGTTACGTCCTTCAAAACTTGAGTCTTTTCTTGGGTACGAATCTCTATTTCATTGTCACATCGTGAGTCCGATTATCATCTGGTCCGCTTCTTATCCTTTATTTGAGTTTATTGCATGATCAGATATATTACAGCCTTCCCGTTGCACCATTCGGTTGCCGAAACTTCAAATGTACCGATAGTTGCGTCCATTAAATCTCGAGTCTTTTCTTGTGTACGAATCTCCATGTAATTGTCGCATCGTGAGTTCGATTACCACCCGGTCCGCATCTTATCCTTTATTTGAGTCTATTGCATGATCATATATCTTACGGCCTTCCCGTTCTTCCATTCGGGTACCCGAAATATCAAATGTACAGATAGTTACGTCCTTTAAAACTCGAGTCTTTTCTTTTGTGCGAATCTCTATGTCATTGTCGCATCGTGCGTCCGATTATCATCAGGTCTGCCTCGTATCCTTTATTTGAGTATGTTACGTATTCATATATCATACGGCCTTCCCGTTCCTCCATTCAAGTGCCCGAAACGTCAAATGTACCGATAGTTACGTCCTTTAAAACTCAAGTCTTTTCTTGTGTACGAATCTCTATGTCATTGTCGCATCATGAGTCCGATTACCATCTAGTCCGCCTCGTATCTTTTATTTCACTCTGTTGCATGATCATATAACATACGGCCTTCCCGTTCCTCCATTCATGTGCCCGAAACTTCAAGTGTACCGATAGTTACGTCCTTTAAAACTCGAGTCTTTTCTTGGTACGAATCTCTATGTCATTGTCGCATCATGAGTCCGATTACCATCCGGTCCGCTTCCTATCCTTCATTTGAGTCTATTGCATGATCAGATATCTTACGGCCTTCCCGTTGCACCATTCGGTTGCTCAAAACTTCAAATGTACCGATAGTTACGTCCTTAAAAACTCGAGTCTTTTCCTGTGTACGAATCTCTATGTCATTGTCGCATCGTTAGTCCGATTACCATCCGGTCCGCTTCTTATCCTTTAGTTGAGTCTATTGCATGATCAGATATCTTACGGCCTTCCCGTTTCTCCATTCGGGTGCCCGAAACTTCAAATGTACCGATAGTTACGTCCTTTACAACTTGAGTCTTTTCATTGTCACATCGTGAGTTCGATTACCACCCGGTCCGCCTCTTATTCTTTATTTGAGTCTATTGCATGCTCATATATCTTACGGCCTTCCCGTTCTTCCATTCGGGTACCCGAAATTTCAAATATACCGATAGTTACGTCCTTTAAAACTCGGGTCTTTTCTTGTGTACGAATCTCTATGTCATTGTCGCATCGTGAGTCCGATTACCATCCGGTCCGCCTCGTATCCTTTGTTTGAGTCTGTTGCATGTTCATATATCATACGGCCTTCCCGTTCCTCCTTTCAAGCGCCCGAAACTTCAAATGTACCGATAGTTACGTCCTTTAAAACTCGAGTCTTTTCTTGTGTACGAATCTCTATGTCATTGTCGCATCGTGAGTCCGATTACCATCCGGTCCACTTCTTATCCTTTATTTGAGTCTATTGCATTATCAAATATCTTACGGCCTTCCCGTTGCACCATTCGGTTGCCTGAAACTTCAAATGTACCGATAGTTACGTCCTTTACAACTCGAGTCTTTTCTTGTGTACGAATCTCTATGTCATTGTCACATCGTGAATTCGATTACCACCCGGTCCGCCTCTTATCCTTTATTCGAGTCTATTACATGCTCATATATCTTATGGCCTTCCCGTTCTTCCATTCGGGTACCCGAAATTTCAAATGTACCGATAGTTTTTTTTTTAGGAAAGAGGCAAAGCCCCGGCAAACATTTATTAATATTTAAAAACGTACAAGACATAGACTAACCCCGACCCGGGACATAAACCCAAGGTCTAGGATTAGCCCAACAAAAAACACAAGATAAAACAAAAACGGGCCAACCTATACATCTTTTACTAAGCCCAAAAATAAAAATATTAAACGACCAACACAATCCCATTAAGTAGAACCAAACTATCCCTCTATCATAGGCGGGCCACAAAGCAACCCAATATATCCAAAGCCCAAAGGGCCTCTTCACTCCAGCCTGCTTCCAAAGCCCACTCGACACAACATATGCACTCCTCTTGATAATAGTAACAGCAGACTCTGCAGCCCAAACAGCCCCCCAAACAACCCATTGCTGGCCCAAAATACTAATCCATCTGGCCCATATGATCACTCCGCTGCTGGTCCAGGCATTCACAATTAGTCCAGTCACACCTGATCCAATACTCCAATCCCATATATCCTTCTGCCAGATCCTTTGAACTCTTCGACCATTCACACCATTTCCTGCTGTACTTGAATTACTCAACATAACCATAATCAATGCAACCAGCCATATACTATTCTTATCATAATCAAACCACACCATTATTCTAATTCCCATAAGACTAACCAGTCCACTTAGTCTCCAACTCCAACAAGCAGCTTTTAATAACCAATTCCACTTACTAGATAACTCAAGAAAATTAAACCATATCAATCCCAGAACTCTGCTGCAATACATGTACCATAGCCAGAACAAAAGGATCACAGGGATTTTGATGTCTACTTTAAAAGCTTCCATCAAATGCATACAATATAGGCTATCATAAGCAACTAAAAGAGCTAGTATCACCTCATAGCCTTTCAAAACTTCCATCAGTGTAATGGCACTATTAAGATGAACCACTCTTTTAGTATTCCTGTTAAACCAGATTATGGCATAGAGCATTCTGACTTTGACAGGAACTATCAAAGTCAAACACAGCAGAAAGCTATCAGTACATAATAAGACTAGGCTGCATTCATAATCTTTAAAAACTTCCACCAGATTGATGGCATTATTAAACACAGCTAGTTTATCAATCCTCATGCAATACCATAGTTCAGAATCCAACCACCCATCCCTCAACCCATAACACAGAAAAACCCAAACATACTCTAAAAAGAAGAATACCTTCCAATCTTGCACATACCTCAGCAACCTACCACATACTAAACAATACTGCAGCTTTGATAATATTCTCCAATATATAAACTTCCAGCAATTCTCCAACTGATTTTCCACATTGCCCATCACTATATGAGTATATAAATATATCCTTCTAAGATTCCTCCTGCCAAACATACCATTCCATGACCTCTGTCTAGACACCATTTGCATTTTATTCCATAATGTCCATAAAAACCAGAAATACACAACTATCCCCTGCAGCTGACCTATATCAACTTCCTTATCACATTCCTGCAACCCATCTTGCAAAAAGACTAAAATGCCCCTAAACACCTTTAAGCTGTTTAATCATCCTTAAGCCCAGATCCATACTCCAAGTACTCCTCCCAACTGATTTCTTAACATGAATTCTCCTTATTCCCACAACCACCATACACTTCCATTTGATGAAGGCCCAGCCCAAAATGCCCAGCCCCTGACTTATCCCAAGTGGGATAGACTCTCTAGACTCAAAGATGTAAAAGCAAGAAAAAAGGCCAACAAAGATTACCAACACATTGATTTGGGTTTCCATACTGGTATGAAGTTCTAAAACAGAAAAAAGAGCACAGAAATATAATGTCCTACTAATACCAGTATGGTCCAACCTTATGTCTCCCTGGTGTAAACTCCCCTTGAGTATAAAAATTCCAAATCCCCTTTCAAATAACGCAGACCTGGCCCAGAGTGCCAAAAATAGACCAAGTTCTCTGGTCAGGATAGAAGCCCACAACAATGAAAACCCAATCCCACCCAGACTATCCCATAAAGACAAGAGAGAAAAAATCCAGGAAAAGAATTGAATACAGAAATCTACCCAGAACGCTTTTTGTCTCCATTCAACACCTTGTTCCCAGTAATTCCCATCCCACATGAGCAAGTGCTCAGAAGTAAACACACACAGGCCAGTAACACCAAAACTCACACCAATGTTTAATAGGTTCCCATACCACTGCCAGGATCTAAAAAATGCAAAATTTATATGGGAGGGGAAAAATGTCCTAAAGACAGTGGTACAGTGCCTCCTTATCTCTCCAGGTTGAATGCAAAACTCCTGCATATCCATTCCTATATTCCACCAGGTTAAGGTAAAAACAGACCAAATAGCAAAGAACATACTAATATGGCTGTAAATTCCTAGATTCCTATGTTTTAAACACAGCAAAAACCCCAATGGTGTATGAAAGACACACCTTTCAAAATGTAACAGGGAGGTACTACTACTAAGGTTATCTACCCAAGGTTTTTTCCAGTTCCATAAAACACCTTGATTACCCAATAACCCCCCACCCCAACTCCAAGTGGAGTAGAAAGACTCAAGACTCAAAAACAAGAAAAGGCTAAAACAATACAGATAAACCAAGGTTCCAAGGCCATATCTGGTGCTAAAAAATGATAAAAAACCAGAACAACAATAGGAACCTAAAGACATGACCTTGATCCATCCTTATATCTCCCATTGTTTGTCTTATCCCAAGACCACAAATGCCTAATCCCTTATTAAGAATAGCAGAATTGATACCAGGTTTTTGAAAAAACCAAAGCATCAACAGATCAGACACAAAAATAGGAAACAACAGAAACCAAAAAATCCTCAACTCACAACCATTTTTATACCACTCATGACAACCAGAAAGAGTATAAGGAAGCCTTAAAGGCCAGATCTCTACCCCAAGCTGAAAAGAACACCTTATGACTCCCAAAGGCCCAATAATACCCCCTCCCCTATATTAACAGATTTCATAAATATATTACCCACACCTCCCCTGTACCACCCTAAGCCCACAAGATTACCAAGCCATTTTAAAGTCAGATTAATTCCCCTAATACCCCATTTTGATCCCTTCCAAAACCTCACCCTGCCAACCCAAAAAACAGTAAGAAGGAAAAAGATCAACATTGGTTAACCTGTTTTGTAGGATCCCTCCATACCACCTTAAATCCCCATATCTTGCTAAGCCTGATGCTGCTTCTAGTAGCATATATCTTCAACCCCATAAGCTTCAATCTAACTGTTTCCCTAATAAGGTTACAAACACCCTCCACACTCCTACTCTCATTCTGAAACAACCTTAAATTTCTCTCTTGCCATATAAAGTATACCATTGCAGCCACACATAACCTCTTAATTATACTCCCCACAGATTTTCCAATATGTTCACTGGCCAGCTCATTAACACAATCAAAAATATTAGGGGAGTATTGAGATAATCCTCCCTCTTCCTTCAAAGTTTCCCACACAGCTTTGGGATAGTCACACTCAAAAAACAAATGATTATGACTATCCTTAACTTTTCCACAGAACACACATTCTAAAACATTCTGCACATCCCAATTCAATAATCTATCCTGAGTTAACAGCCTATTTTGAACAGCCAACCAAAGTGTGAAGGAGTGTCTAGGGATTGCCTGACTATACCAGATAATTCTAGCCCAAGCAACTTCAGGCTTATCTTCACCCAGATCATTAAAAACAGTTTTAGTAGCAAAGCCCTCATAAGTTTCCTTCTTAGTTCTCCAGAATGTTATATCTTTTTTGTCAGGAACAATAAAAGGAGGGGACAGAGAGAATAAACAAGGAAACTTAATTCTCCACTCCTCCGGCCACATCCATCTACCATTGCAAATAACCTCAGAAACTGTAAACCAGCATTATGAATAGATGTGATGAATAAACTGAGAGGACTCAATGGGCACCAGTTATCATACCAGACAGAAGTGGAACACCCATCACCTATACTCTGCACACAATGCCTCCAAAGAGCATCCCTACTGTCTAATATACTCTTCCAACTCCAACATGGCCCCTCCTTCCTCACAAAGCCCCAAAAACTCAGACCTTTAAGTCTATAAATTTTGATCCACTTAGTCCAGATAGTCTCCTTGCCAGAAATAAGGCTCCATATATGTCTAGCTATTAAAGCCTTATTCTGTATTCTCAAGGATTTTATCCCCAACCCCCCCCCCCCCCCCTGACATTTTGGATAGCAAACATTCTCCCAGGAAACTCTAACCCTTCCCTTGCTAGAATCATTTTGACTCCAGAGAAACCTACACATTAGCCTCTCAATATCTTCAATAACACTAACAGGCAATAAAAACATAGAAGCCCAGTACACTTGCAAAGAACAAAGGACAGACTTGATAAGTTGTAACCTTCCAGCAAATGACAAAGATTTATTCTTCCAATCTTCCAGTCTTTTCCTAACTTTATCAGTAAGAATACTACAATCTTTAGAATATAACCTAGTAGACAAGAGGGGAACACCCAAATATCTAACTGGCAAGCTGCGAACCTTAAAAGGCAGCAACCTTTTGATTCTTATCTGCATTATACTGGTCACATTAGACATATACATTGTGCTTTTTCCCAGATTAGGGACTAAGCCAGAAACCCCACTAAACTCTTCCAAAGCATCCTTGATTAAGGAGACAGAAGCAACATCAGCATGACAGAAGACCAAAAGATCATCAGCAAAGCATACATGAGTCAGCTTCATCTCAGCACACTTCCAATGATATCTAAATTGATCATTTCCAGCAATCCTTCTATCCAAAATCAGTTTCAGAACTTGCATAACAATGGTAAACAGGTATGGGGACATAGGGTCACCCTGCCTTAAACCTCTAAGACCCTTGAAATACCCAAAACTCTCTCCATTAACATTTATTGAATATGCAGCAGATCTTATACATGTCATAATCCAATCAACCATACTAGGATGAAACCCAAAATTAACAAGACAGGCTTCAAGAAAATCATGATTGACAGTGTCATAAGCCTTCTGTAAGTCAATTTTCAGAGCCATTCTAGCCTCCCCTCCCTTTCTATGATAATTCCTCAAAAGTTCTTGTGTCAACAGAATATTATCACTTATTTGCCTCCCAGGAATAAAAGCACTTTGACAATTATCAACAATTTTATCAAGAGACCCCTTAATTCTTTCACAAATGATTTTGGTTATACATTTGTAAAGAACATTGCAACAAGCAATGGGTCTATACTCCACAACACTCTTCGGATTCAGACACTTTAGAACTAAAGAAATAATAGTGGCATTAACTTCTTTAAGAAGTTTTCCATTACTAAAAAATTCTTTGATAGCTTCACAAACCTCATTACCAATTATTGACCAAGAGGCTTTAAAAAATTTTAAAGAAAAGCCATCAGGCCCAGGAGACTTATCCACATCAATATCAAAGATTGCTTTTTTGATTTCCTCATTAGTGACTTCCCTAACCATATAATCAGCCTCAACCCTAGATAATCTGGTATGAAATAGAGAATCAGCCCCCCTAATCCCATTCACCTGCACATTACTCCCCATGAAACTCTCAAAGTGTTTAACAAACACATCACCCACACTCCTCCCCTCATGGTAGTTCCCCTGAGCATCCATAACAGAATTAATCCTACTTTTACTAATTTTACCTTTGACAGCTTTATGAAAGTAAGCTGTATTCTGGTCCCCAGCCTTCAGCCACTCCACTTTGGCTCTCTGTTTGAGAAACAATTCCTCATCCAAAGAAGCCTGCTTCAAAGCACTAACAAAGATAGCTTCTTGATCTCTCAACTCAGCATTATGGGGATCTTGAACAACTTCCTCTTGAACTCTACCCAGCTCTTTGGTCAAGGTTTTAACCTTATCATGGAGGTCTCCTTGATCTCTTCCTATCTTCCTCAAAGGCTTCTTCAGCTTCTTTAGTTTAGATACCACAGAAAACATATAACACCCCTGAACCCTTTCTTTCCAAACAGAATCAACCAAAGGCAGAAACCCAGGCTTAGAAGCAATAAAATTCATAAACTTAAAAGGCCTGGGCTTCCACACATGTTGCCCCTTCAAAGAGATTAAAGCAGGAGAATGGTCAGAAGATAAAAAAGGTAGAAAATTAACAGCAGCTTCAGGATATGCATTTAAGAAACTTCCATTACTCATAATCCTATCAAGCTTCTTAAGTAACCCCCCAGCTTTACCTGGAGATTTATTCCAGGTAAATTTCAAACCCGAAGAAGGAATATCTTCAACATTAATACTTTCACAACACTCCCTGAAATCCAGCATAGAGGCATTAATGGAAGAGGAACCCATAGATTTTTCAGATGGGTCCAGAATTGCATTAAAATCCCCCATTAATAGCCATGACTCATCCTTAATAGTACTATTAAAAGACTTAAGCTCATTCCACAGAAGTCTTCTGGAAGAATATGTAACATTCCCATAAATAAAAGAACAGAAAAAAGCAGCACCCCCAGTAATAGGCTTAACAAAGCAGTGAATAACCTGAGAAGTGTGTTCAATCACCATAATATCCACAAGGCTAGGATTCCATCCAACAATAATCCTAACCCAATTAGCACAATAAGGCCTGTTAGAAACCCATTCCCAATTCCTAAAAACCCTATTACAAACACTATCCAAATTCTTACCCTTGACATGTGACTCTATCAGACAACATACACCAATATTATTGTCATTCATAACCTCCATAACCTCATTCTGCATATGAACATTAGACATACCTCTAACATTCCATGCCATTATGTTTAGGTTTTGGACCATCATTGATAACCAGAATTTAGTTCAGACTCATGCCCTTCCTGCATGATCTGATCATCAATACTATTGTCCAGCTTCATAAACTGCCCTGTTTCATTATTTTCAGAGCTCACTTCATTCCCATCAGATTCCACCTCAATATCCTCAATCTCATCATAATCCAACCCCTCAGGAAAATTATTCTTTTGACACAAAATAAAGAAAAGTTTAGACTGTTCAATGGTCCACTCCATCACCTGCTCCTTAGAAGGAACAATCCTCTTATCAATATAGAACATTATATCATCTAATTGCCCAGGAGTCACATCACTAACACACTCCTGAATGACAGGATCAGAGCAAAGCTCATTAGGAAAATAAGGGGAAGGGTTGTGGATTTTAGCAGGTTTAATTACAGAAGGCTTAGGGGCATTAATAGGTTCAGGTAAGGGAGCTTTGGGTAAAGGTTTAGAAGTTGAGGTTTTAGGGACAGGTTTAGGCAAAGGTTTAGGCTGAGGTTTGATACCAGGTTTAGAAACAGGCTGCTTTACAGACTTAATACACTCATCCTCCTCTCCAACCACATAATCTTCATTTAAAACACTAAAGTTGTTCTTGACTTCCAACCCCTGAACTTCCTTACCAGACCTCCTAACCCCATTATAATCCTTCTGTTTAACTATATATTCAGTTCTACCTGTCTTCTTACCCTTATTTTCAACCTGATTCACCATAGCATTAGATTTTGATGAAGATGCCCCACCAGATTCCTTTCTCCCAACAGTCTTGGCTTCCCTATACTCCAACACAGCCTGCTTCATCTTATGACTAGCAATCCTCTCTTGTAACTTCACTTCTTTATCCTCCTTTCTGAACCCCATATTTCTTTGTCTCAATGCCCCTCCCCCATAAACTCCATTCCCATTCCTAGCAGCTAAACTCTTATTCCACACAGTTGTATAACCCTCCTCATCAACACTTCCACCCTTTGAGCCATTCTGAACTTCAACATTCTTATCTACACTCTTCTGTAATCTAGCAGCCTTCTCTTCATCAGTCAGCTCCCTCACAGTACAATTATCATATGAATGCCCAAAAACCTTGCAAAAAGTACAATTGACTGGAATTTTCTGATACTCAACCAGAACCTCAGCAACTCTAGCCTCCCTGCCTTCCTCCACTGGATAAAAAGCTCTCACCACATTTGGATGACTATCAGCAGCAGCAATTTCCACAAGGATTCTAGCAAAGCCAGCCTGCACATCATTGTTAATACATTTATCAACAGTTATATTATCAAACAGAAGGGGTTTACCAATACAACTAGCAAGTTCACACAATCCTTGCACATTCCACAGTTCTAAAGGAACTTCTTTGAAAAGAACCCAAACAGGCACATTAACAGGATCCTTCTTCACAATGGCTGCACCCACTTCCCATTGTTGAAGAACTAGAGGAATACCATTCACCACCCAGGGGCCAGCCTTCAAAGCATCTAACATACCCTCTTCCTTAGTAAATTTGAAGTAGAATAGACCCTTGCCATTAGTTGAGATGTCTTCAACTCCATACTTCTTCCACATTCTGAACAAGTTAAATCTAACCCATGCTATAGAGCAGTAGGCTCCCACAAAGTACCCATACAAGTGTTTAGCAAAAGTTTTCTGAACCTTTTCAACCAACTCCTGCTTAATCATCACCACCTTCTCACCATTGTCTAGAGTAGTAGGAGGGCAATAAGCTATCTGTTTAACAATATCAGCCATTTTCTCTCCCTTAACAACAGTAGCATAAGATGGCTTATCTTTAACTTCACCAGAAACAGTCTTGTCTATGCCTGCATTATTCATTCCCTCATTAAAGATACCCTTAGGCCCTTTTGCAGCAGCTTTAAAAACAGGGCTAGAGGCTTGTGAAAAACCTAAAATATGAGACTTCTTAATAATATCTTCAGCCTCCTTCAACAGATCATTCTGTTTCTTAACAACCAACTCCTTTGCCTTCCAAATTCCTGTAAAAAGCTCCTTTATCCTATCCATTTTCTTCTTAATAGCCACCCTAGCTTCTTTAGCAGAGTATTCACTACCCTGAAATCCCACCTTCCTTTTAACACTATGATCATCCACCAAGGGATCAAAAATCAGACCATTGGTAGTTTTAAAACCACTAGACTTCTCCTTAACACCTCCCAACTTTTTGAGATCTAAAATCTCCTTTTCCATCTGCTCAATAGTCATACTTTCAATAGGAGTCTTCCCAATATCATCATAAGCACCTCCCATTCTAAACACAGGAATAACTGGAACAGTAGCATTCTTATCAAAAACAAAGTTCCTTGATACCTTCTTATTCCTAGATAACAAAATTTTCATAATTCTTCTCCCTTCATTTGTGACATAAATCTGCTTCTTTGGGGCAACCTGAACAGCAGCCCCTCCTTCACTTGACACCTTAACCCTCTTGTCCTCCACATTAACAGAGTCTACACTCATATCATTCTCATTGCTATCCCTAATTAGAACTTTCCTTTTCAGTAAAATTCTAAGGGAGTCATTAGACATAGCATCATATAGTGTAGTATCCTCCACCTTCCTGCATTGATTAATAACCCACTTAGATAAAGCACTAACCAATTTGTGGTCAAACTCAAAGATGTCTTCCACTGACCATCCCACCATTTCCTGAAACCTCAAATGGTAGAACCTATGAAAAGCCAGCCACCTCTCTAAAGAGTCAGGCAGAAACAATTTCAAAGCTATATCTGCACTTAAACTCTTAAACACTTGGACATCAACATTCAGCAAACTCCCCTTAGTCACATATTTATCAACCTCCACATCATTAGTCATTTCAGTATCAATCAGCCCACCATCAGAACAACCTATTCTTAACCTTCTATACTCATGATTCTCACAGGCTTTAATAACAAAGTCCACAAACCTAGCACATTCCTCACTCAATTGCCCAGCAGAACAAGCACAATTTGCCACCTTTATATTATCAGCCTCAATAACCCTCAAAAGCATATCCCCAAATTTATCCTGGAAGCTAGAATTCATATAATTCATAGCAAAAAACCAATTCATAGCAGGCTCAAATGACTTATCAGCAAAGGATTTATCAATCAATACCTGAATAGCCTCAATAATAGCATAGTCCTTCACCACACATGGCTCAGAACCATAAAATTTCCAATCAGTCAACCTAGTCTGAGCCTCAATAAACCTCTCATCCTGCCTTCGAATAGCTAAATTACTATCAAAGGAGAGAATCATATACTTACGCCATTCACACATATAAGCAGCCGAACCAAAAACCTCTTGAAGCTTAGCAATAGACTTCACTAAACTAGGGTTTGATATGACAGTAGGTAAACCAGAGGTATGAACAGAATCCTTACCCAAAAGTGAATCAGTATTCTCACTGGACATATCCTGCACAGACGAGTTCAGAAGAAACGTTGTATCCGATTGGATCTTCTGTAACCAATCATCTCCCAAAGTTTCCTTCAGATAAACCAGATCACCAGCAGACAACGAGCATGACTCAACTCTACCCCCAATCTATCTACTCAAGCAAAACGTTCCCTCACTCACCTCCTTCGACTCAAACCCTTGATTTCTCACCAGATCTGGTGGGATATCAGGAGGTATACCTCCAATAGGATCAGCAAACGGCCGATCCATAGTAAACAAAGGATAAACAAAGGAATTCCGATCGAAATCAGAAGAAACAGTACCACAAAAAGGAAGAAGAAAGACCTGGAAACGAAGAACAGTAACCAAAAAATCAAATCGCCAAAATCGCCCAGAGAAAAAGTCAAAAAGTCAAAGCTAAATGTACCGATAGTTACGTCCTTTAAAACTCGAGTCTTTTCTTGTGTACGAATATCTATGTCATTGTCGCATCGTGAGTCCGATTACCATCCGGTCCGCCTCGTATCCTTTATTTGAGTCTGTTGCATGATCATATATCTTACGGCCTTCCCGTTCCTCCTTTCAAGTGCCCGAAACTTCAAATGTACCGAGAGTTACGTCCTTTAAAACTCAAGTCTTTTCTTGTGTATGAATCCCTATGTCATTGTGGGATCATGAGTCCGATTACCATCCGGTCCGCTTCCTATCCTTCATTTGAGTCTATTGCATGATCAAATATCTTACGGCCTTCCCGTTGCGCCATTCGGTGGCTCGAAAATTCAAATGTACCGATAGTTACGTCCTTAAAAACTCGAGTCTTTTCTTGTGTACGAATCTCTATGTCATTGTCGCATCGTGCATCCGATTACCATCCGGTCCGCTTCTTATCCTTTATTTGAGTCTATTTAATGATCAGATATCTTACAGCCTTCCCGTTCCTCCATTCAGGTGCCCGAAACTTCAAATGTACCGAGAGTTACGTCCTTCAAAACTTGAGTGTTTTCTTAGGTACGAATCTCTATTTCATTGTCACATCATGAGTCCGATTATCATCTGGTCCGCTTCTTATCCTTTATTTGAGTCTATTGCATGGTCAGATATCTTACAGCCTTCCCGTTGCACCATTCGGTTGCCCGAAACTTCAAATGTACCGATAGTTGCGTCCATTAAAACTCGAGTCTTTTCTTGTGTACGAATCTCCTTGTAATTCTCGCATCGTGAGTTCGATTACCACCCGGTCCGCTTCTTATCCTTTAATTGAGTCTATTGCATGATCATATATCTTACGGCCTTCCCGTTCTTCCATTCGGTTGCCCGAAACTTCAAATGTACCGATAGTTACGTCCTTAAAAACTCGAGTCTTTTCTTGTGTACGAATCTCTATGTCATTATCGCATCGTGAGTCCGATTACCATCCGGTCGAGTTTTTATCCTTTATTTGAATCTATTGCATGATCAGATATCTTACGGCCTTCCCGTTTCTCCATTCGGGTGCCCGAAACTTCAAATGTACCGATTGTTACGTCCTTTAAAACTCGAGTCTTTTCTTGTGTACGAATCTCTATTGCATTGTCACATCGTGAGTTCGATTACCACCCGTTCTGCCTCTTATCCTTTATTTGAGTCTATTGCATGATCACATATCTTACGGCCTTCCCGTTCTTCCATTCGGGTACCCGAAACTTCAAATGTACCGATAGTTACGTCCTTTAAAACTCGAGTCTTTTCTTGTGTACGAATCTCTATGTCATTGTGACATCGTGAGTTCGATTACCATCCGGTCCGATTCTTATCCTTCATTTGAGTCTATTGAATGATCAGATATCTTACGGCCATCCCGTTCCTCCATTCGGGTGCCCGAAACTACAAATGTACCGATAGTTACGTCCTTCAAAACTTGAATCTTTTCTTGTGTACGAATCTCTATGTCAATGTCACATCATGAGTCCGATTACCATCCGGTCCACTTCTTATCCTTTATTTGAGTCTATTGCATGATCAAATATCTTACGGCCTTCCCGTTACACCATTCGGGTACCCGAAATTTCAAATGTACCGATAGTTACGTCCTTTAAAACTCGAGTCCTTTCTTGTGTACGAATCTCTATGTCATTGTCGCATCGTGAGTCCGATTACCATCCGGTCCGCCTCGTATCCTTTATTTGAGTATGTTGCATGATCATATATCATACGGCCTTCCCGGTCCTCCTTTCAAGTTCCCAAAACTTCAAATGTACCGAGAGTTACGCCCTTTAAAACTCAAGTCTTTTCTTGTGTATGAATCTCTATGTCATTGTCGGATCATGTTCCGATTACCATCCGGTCCGCTTCCTATCCTTCATTTGAGTCTATCGCATGATCAGATATCTTACGGCCTTCCCGTTGCACCATTCGGTGGCTCGAAACTTCAAATGTACCGATAGTTACGTCCTTTAAAACTCAAGTCTTTTCTTGTGTACGAATCTCTATGTTATTGTCGCATCGTGAGTCCGATTACCATCCGGTCTGCTTCTTATCCTTTATTTGAGTCTATTGCATTATCAGATATCTTACGGCCTTCCCGTTGCACCATTCGGTTGCCTGAAACTTCAAATGTACCGATAATTACGTCCTTTACAACTCGAGTCTTTTCTTGTGTACGAATCTCTTTGTCATTGTCACATCGTGAGTTCGATTACCATCCGGTCCGATTCTTATCCTTGATTTGAGTCTATTGAATGATCAGATATCTTACGGCCTTCCCGTTCCTCCATTCAGGTGCCCTAAACTTCAAATGTACCGATAGTTACGTCCTTCAAAACTTGAGTCTTTTCTTGGGTACGAATCTCTATTTCATTGTCACATCGTAAGTCCGATTACCATCCGGTCCGCTTCTTATCCTTTATTTGCGTCCATTGCATGATCAGATATCTTACGGCCTTCCCGTTGCACCATTCGGTTGCCCGAAACTTCGAATGTACCGATAGTTGCGTCCATTAAAACTCGAGTCTTTTCTTGTGTACGAATCTACATGTAATTGTCGCATCGTGAGTTCGATTTCCACCCGGTCCGCCTCTTATTGTTTATTTGAGTCTATTGCATGATCATATATCTTACGGCCTTCCCGTTCTTCCATTCGGGTACGTGAAATATCAAATGTACCGATAGTTACGTCCTTTAAAACTCGAGTCTTTTCTTGTGTGCGAATCTCTATGTCATTGTCGCATCGTGCGTCCGATTACCATCCGGTCTGCCTCGTATCCTTTATTTGAGTCTGTTACATATTCATATATCATACGGCCTTCCCGTTCCTCCATTCAAGTGCCCGAAACTTCAAATGTACCGATAGTTACGTCCTTTAAAACTCAAGTCTTTTCTTGTGTACGAATCTCTATGTCATTGTCGCATCATGAGTCCGATTACCATCCAGTCTGCCTCGTATCTTTTATTTCAGTCTGTTGCATGATCATATATCATACTGCCTTCCCGTTCCTCCATTCAAGTGCCCGAAACTTCAAGTTTACCGATAGTTACGTCCTTTAAAAATCGAGTCTTTTCTTGGTACGAATCTCTATGTCATTGTCGCATCATGAGTCCGATTACCATCCGGTCCACTTCTTATCCTTTATTTGAGTCTATTGCATGATCAGATATCTTACGGCCTTCCCGTTGCATCATTTGGTTGCCCGCAACTTCGAATGTACCGAAAGTTGCGTCCATTAACACTCGAGTCTTTTCTTGTGTACGAATCTCTATGTCATTTTCACATCGTGAGTTCGATTACCATCCGGTCCGATTCTTATCCTTGATTTGAGTCTACTGAATGATTAGATATCTTACGGCCATCCCGTTCCTCCATTCAGGTGCCCTAAACTTCAAATGTACCGATAGTTATGTCCTTCAAAACTTGAGTCTTTTCTTGGGTACGAATCTCTATTTCATTGTCACATCGTGAGTCCGATTACCATCCGGTCCGGTTCTTATCCTAAATTTGAGTCTATTGCATGATCAGATATCTTACGGCCTTCCCGTTGCACCATTCGGTTGCCCGAAACATCGAATGTACCGATAGTTGCGTCCATTAAAACTCGAGTCTTTTCTTGTGTACGAATCTCCATGTAATTGTCGTATCGTGAGTTCGATTACCACCCGGTCCGCCTCTTATTGTTTATTTGAGTCTATTGCATGATCATATATCTTACGGCCTTCCCGTTCTTCCATTCGGGTACCCGAAATATCAAATGTACCGATAGTTACGTCCTTTAAAACTCGAGTCTTTTCTTGTGTGCGAATCTCTATGTCATTGTCGCATCGTGCGTCCGATTACCATCCGGTCTGCCTCGTATCCTTTATTTGAGTCTGTTACATATTCATATATCATACGGCTTTCCCGTTCCTCCATTCAAGTGCCTGAAACTTCAAATGTACCGATAGTTACGTCCTTTAAAACTCAAGTCTTTTCTTATGGACGAATCTCTATGTCATTGTAGCATCATGAGTCCGATTACCATCCAGTCCGCCTTGTATCTTTTATTTCAGTTTGTTGCATGATCATATATCATACGGACTTCCCGTTCCTCCATTCAAGTGCCCGAAACTTCAAGTGTACCGATAGTTACGTCCTTTAAAACTCGAGTCTTTTCTTGGTACGAATCTCTATGTCATTGTCGCATCATGAGTCCGACTACCATCCGGTCCGCTTCCTATCCTTCATTTGAGTCTATTGCATCATCAGATATCTTACGGCCTTCCCGTTGCACCATTCGGTTGCTCGAAACTTCAAATGTACCGATAGTTACGTCCTTTAAAACTTGAGTCTTTTCTTGGTACGAATCTCTATGTCATTGTCGCATCATGAGTCCAACTAGCATCCGGTCCGCTTCCTATCCTTCATTTGAGTCTATTGCATCATCAAATATCTTACGACCTTCCCGTTGCACCATTCGGTTGCTCGAAACTTCAAATGTACGATAGTTACGTCCTTAAAAACTCGAGTCTTTTTTTGTGTTCGAATCTCTATGTCATTGTCGCATCGTGAGTTCGATTACCATCCGGTCCGCTTCTTATCCTTTATTTGAGTCTATTGCATGATCAGATATCTTACGGCCTTCCCGTTGCACCATTCGGTTGCCCAAAACTTCGAATGTACCGATAGTTGCGTCCATTAAAACTTGAGTCTTTTCTTGTGTACGAATCTCTATGTCATTGTCACATCGTGAGTTCGATTACCATCCGGTTCGATTCTTATCCTTGATTTGAGTCTACTGAATGATTAGATATCTTGCGGCCTTCCCGTTCCTCCATTCAGGTGCCCTAAACTTCAAATGTACCGATAGTTACGTCCTTCAAAACTTGAGTCTTTTCTTGGGTACGAATCTCTATTTCATTGTCACATCGTGAGTCCGATTACCATCCGGTCCGGTTCTTATCCTTTATTTGAGTCTATTGCATGATCAGATATCTTACGGCATTCCCGTTGCAGCATTCGGTTGCCCGAAACATCGAATGTACCGATAGTTGCATCCATTAAAACTCGAGTCTTTTCTTGTTTACGAATCTCCATGTAATTGTCGCATCGTGAGTTCGATTACCAACCGGTCCGCCTCTTATTGTTTATTTGAGTCTATTGCATGATCATATATCTTACGGCCTTCCCGTTCTTCCATTCGGGTACCCGAAATATCAAATGTACCGATAGTTACGTCCTTTAAAAGTCGAGTCTTTTCTTGTGTGCGAATCTCTATGTCATTGTCGCATCGTGCGTCCGATTACCATCCGGTCTGCCTCGTATCCTTTATTTGAGTCTGTTACATATTCATATATCATACGGCCTTCCCGTTCCTCCATTCAAGTGCCCGAAACTTCAAATATACCGATAGTTACGTCCTTTAAAACTCAAGTCTTTTCTTGTGTACGAATCTCTATGTCATTGTCGCATCATGAGTCCGATTACCATCCAGTCCGCCTCGTATCTTTTATTTCAGTCTGTTGCATGATCATATATCATACGGCCTTCCCGTTCCTCCATTCAAGTGCCCGAAACTTCAAGTGTACCGATAGTTACGTCCTTTAAAACTCGAGTCTTTTCTTGGTACGAATCTCTATGTCATTGTCGCATCATTAGTCTGACTACCATCCGGTCCGCTTCCTATCCTTCATTTGAGTATATTGCATCATCAGATATCTTACGGCCTTCCCGTTGCACCATTCGGTTGCTCGAAACTTCAAATGTACCGATAGTTACGTCCTTTAAAACTCGAGTCTTTTCTTGGTACGAATCTCTATGTCATTGTCGCATCATGAGTCCGACTACCATCCGGTCCGCTTCCTATCCTTCATTTGAGTCTATTGCATCATCAGATATCTTACGGCCTTCCCGTTGCACCATTCGGTTGCTCGAAACATCAAATGTACCGATAGATACGTCCTTTAAAACTCGAGTCTTTTCTTGGTACGAATCTCTATGTCATTGTCGCATCATGAGTCCGACTACCATCCGGTCCGCTTCCTATCCTTCATTTGAGTCTATTGCATCATCAGATAGCTTACGGCCTTCCCGTTGCCCCATTCGGTTGCTCGAAACTTCAAATGTACCGATAGTTACGTCCTTTAAAACTCGAGTCTTTTCTTGGTACGAATCTCTGTGCCATTGTCTGCCTCGCATCCTTTATTTGAGTCTGTTACATATTCATATATCATACGGCCTTCCCGTTCCTCCATTCAAGTGCCCGAAATGTCAAATGTACCGATAGTTACGTCCTTTAAAAGTCGAGTCTTGGTACGAATCTCTATGTCATTGTCGCATCATGAGTCCGATTACCATCTAGTCCACCTTGTATCTTTTATTTCACTCTGTTGCATGATCATATATCATACGGCCTTCCCGTTCCTCCATTCATGTGCCCGAAACTTCAAGTGTACCGATAGTTACGTCCTTTAAAACTCGAGTCTTTTCTTGGTACGAATCTCTATGTCATTGTCGCATCATGAGTCCGATTACCATCCGGTCCGCTTCCTATCCTTAATTTGAGTCTATTGCATGATCAGATATCTTACGACCTTCTCGTTGCACCATTCGGTTGCTCGAAACTTCAAATGTACCGATAGTTACGTCCTTAAAAACTCGAGTCTTTTCTTGTGTACGAATCTCTATGTCATTGTCGCATCGTGAGTCCGATTACCATCCGGTCCGCTTCTTATCCTTTAGTTGAGTCTATTGCATGATCAGATATCTTACGGCCTTCCCGTTTCTCCATTCGGGTGCCCGAAACTTCAAATGTACCGATAGTTACGTCCTTTACAACTTGAGTCTTTTCTTGTGTATGAATCTCTATGTCATTGTCACATCGTGAGTTCGATTACCACCCGGTCCGCCTCTTATTCTTTATTTGAGTCTGTTGCATGCTCATATATCTTACGGCCTTCCCGTTCTTCCATTCGGGTACCCGAAATTTCAAATGTACCGATAGTTACGTCCTTTAAAACTCGGGTCTTTTCTTTTGTACGAATCTCTATGTCATTGTCGCATCGTGAGTCCGATTACCATACGGTCTGCCTCGTATCCTTTATTTGAGTCTGTTGCATGATCATATATCATACGGCCTTCCTGTTCCTCCTTTCAAGCGCCCGAAACTTCAAATGTACCGATAGTTACGTCCTTTAAAACCAGAGTCTTTTCTTGTGTACGAATCTCTATGTCATTGTCGCATCGTGAGTCCGATTACCATCCGGTCCGCTTCTTATCCTTTATTTGAGTCTATTGCATTATCAAATACCTTACGGCCTTCCCGTTGCACCATTCGGTTGCCTGAAACTTCAAATGTACTGATCGTTACGTCCTTTACAACTCGAGTCTTTTCTTGTGTACGAATCTCTATGTCATTGTCACATCGTGAATTCAATTACCACCCGGTACGCGTCTTATCCTTTATTTGAGTCTATTACATGCTCATATATCTTATGGCCTTCTCGTTCTTCCATTCGGGTACCCGAAATTTCAAATGTACCGATAGTTACGTCCTTTAAAACTCGAGTCTTTTCTTGTGTACGAATCTCTATGTCATTGTCGCATCGTGAGTCCGATTACCATCCGGTCCGCCTCGTATCCTTTATTTGAGTCTGTTGCATGATCATATATCATACGGCCTTCCCGTTCCTCCTTTCAAGTGCCCGAAACTTCAAATGTACCGAGAGTTACGTCCTTTAAAACTCAAGTCTATTGCATGATCAAATATCTTACGGTCCGCTTCCTATCCTTCATTTGAGTCTATTGCATGATCAAATATCTTACGGCCTTCCCGTTGCACCATTCGGTGGCTCGAAAATTCAAATGTACCGATAGTTACGTTCTTAAAAACTCGAGTGTTTTCTTGTGTACGAATCTCTATGTCATTGTCGCATCGTGAGTCCGATTGCCATCCGGTCCGCTTCTTATCCTTTATTTGAGTCTATTGCATGATAAGATATCTTACGGCCTTCCCGTTTCTCCATTCGGGAGCCCGAAACTTCAAATGTACCGATAGTTACGTCCTTTAAAACTCGAGTCTTTTCTTGTGTACGAATCTTTATGTCATTGTCGCATCGTGAGTTCGATTACCACCCGGCCCGCTTCTTATCCTTTAATTGAGTCTATTGCATGATCATATATCTTACGGCCTTCCCGTTCTTCCATTCGGTTGCCCGAAACTTCAAATGTACCGATAGTTACGTCCTTAAAAACTCGAGTCTTTTCTTGTGTACGAATCTCTATGTCATTATCGCATTGTGAGTTCGATTACCACCCGGCCCGCTTCTTATCCTTTAATTGAGTCTATTGCATGATCATCCTTTAATTGAGTCTATTGCATGATCATATATCTTACGGCCTTTCCGTTCTTCCATTCGGTTGCCCGAAACTTTAAATGTACCGATAGTTACGTCCTTAAAAACTCGAGTCTTTTCTTGTGTACGAATCTCTATGTCATTATCGCATCGTGAGTCCGATTACCATCCGGTCGACTTTTTATCCTTTATTTGAGTCTATTGCATGATCAGATGTCTTACGGCCTTCCCGTTTCTCCATTCTGGTGCCCGAAACTTCAAATGTACCGATTGTTACGTCCTTTAAAACTCGAGTCTTTTCTTGTGTACGAATCTCTATGTCATTGTCGCATCATGAGTTCGATTACCACCCGGCCCGCTTCTTCTCCTTTAATTGAGTCTATTGCATGATCTTATATCTTACGGCCTTCCCGTTCTTCCATTCGGTTGCCCGAAACTTCAAATGTACCGATAGTTACGTCCTTAAAAACTCGAGTCTTTTCTTGTGTACGAATCTCTATGTCATCATCGCATCGTGAGTCCGATTACCATCCGGTCGACTTTTTATCCTTTATTTGAGTCTATTGCATGATCAGATATCTTACGGCCTTCCCGTTTCTCCATTCAGGTGCCCGAAACTTCAAATGTACCGATTGTTACGTCCTTTAAAACTCGAGTCTTTTCTTGTGTACGAATCTCTATTGCATTGTCGCATCGTGAGTTCGATTACCACCCGTTCTGCCTCTTATCCTTTATTTGAGTCTATTGCATGATCACATATCTTACGGCCTTCCCGTTCTTCCATTCGGATACCCGAAACTTCAAATGTACCGATAGTTACGTCCTTTAAAACTCGAGTCTTTTCTTGTGTACGAATCTCTATGTCATTGTGACATCGTGAGTTCGATTACCATCCGGTCCGATTCTTATCCTTCATTTGAGTCTATTGAACGATCAGATATCATACGGCCTTCCCGTTCCTCCATTCGGGTGCCCGAAACTACAAATGTACCGATAGTTACGTCCTTCAAAACTTGAATCTTTTCTTGTGTACGAATCTCTATGTCAATGTCACATCATGAGTCCAATTACCATCCGGTCCACTTCTTATCCTTTATTTGAATCTATTGCATGATCAGATATCTTACGGCCTTCCCGTTACACCATTCGGGTACCCGAAATTTCAAATGTACCGATAGTTACGTCCTTTAAAACTCGAGTCTTTTCTTGTGTACGAATCTCTATGTCATTGTCGCATCGTGAGTCCGATTACCATCCGGTCCGCCTCGTATCCTTTATTTGAGTATTTTGCATGAGCATATATCATACGGCCTTCCCGTTCCTCCTTTCAAGTGCCCGAAACTTCAGATGTACCGAGAGTTACGCCCTTTAAAACTCAAGTCTTTTCTTGTCTACGAATTTCTATGTCATTGTCGGATCATGTCCGATTACCATCCGGTCCGCTTCCTATCCTTCATTTGAGTCTATTGCATGATCAGATATCTTACGGCCTTCGCTTTGCACCATTCGGTGGCTCGAAACTTCAAATGTACCGATAGTTACGTCCTTTAAAACTCAAGTCTTTTCTTGTGTACGAATCTCTATGTTATTGTCGCATCGTGAGTCCGATTACCATCCGGTCCGCTTCATATCCTTTATTTGAGTCTATTGCATTATCAGATATCTTACAGCCTTCCCGTTGCACCATTCGGTTGCCCGAAACTTCAAATGTACAGATAGTTGCGTCCATTAAAACTCGAGTCTTTTCTTGTGTACGAATCTCCATGTAATTGTCGCATCGTGAGTTCGATTACCACCCGGTCCGCATCTTATCCTTAATTTGAGTCTATTGCATGATCATATATCTTACGGCCTTCCCGTTCTTCCATTCGGTTGCCCGAAACTTCAAATGTACCGATAGTTACGTCCTTAAAAACTCGAGTCTTTTCTTGTGTATGAATCTCTATGTCATTATCGCATTGTGAGTTCGATTACCACCCGGCCCGCTTCTTATCCTTTAATTGAGTCTATTGCATGATCATATATCTTACGGCCTTCCCGTTCTTCCATTCGGTTGCCCGAAACTTCAAATGTACCGATAGTTACGTCCTTAAAAACTCGAGTCTTTTCTTGTGTACGAATCTCTATGTCATTATCGCATCGTGAGTCTGATTACCATCCGGTCGACTTTTTATCCTTTATTTGAGTCTATTGCATGATCAGATATCTTACGGCCTTCCCGTTTCTCCATTCAGGTGCCCGAAACTTCAAATGTACCGATTGTTACGTCCTTTAAAACTCGAGTCTTTTCTTGTGTACGAATCTCTATTGCATTGTCGCATCGTGAGTTCGATTACCACCCGTTCTGCCTCTTATCCTTTATTTGAGTCTATTGCATGATCACATATCTTACGGCCTTCCCGTTCTTCCATTCGGATACCCGAAACTTCAAATGTACCGATAGTTACGTCCTTTAAAACTCGAGTCTTTTCTTGTGTACGAATCTCTATGTCATTGTGACATCGTGAGTTCGATTACCATCCGGTCCGATTCTTATCCTTCATTTGAGTCTATTGAACGATCAGATATCTGACGGCCTTCCCGTTCCTCCATTCGGGTGCCCGAAACTACAAATGTACCGATAGTTACGTCCTTCAAAACTTGAATCTTTTCTTGTGTACGAATCTCTATGTCAATGTCACATCATGAGTCCAATTACCATCCGGTCCACTTCTTATCCTTTATTTGAATCTATTGCATGATCAGATATCTTACGGCCTTCCCGTTACACCATTCGGGTACCCGAAATTTCAAATGTACGGATAGTTACGTCCTTTAAAACTCGAGTCTTTTCTTGTGTACGAATCTCTATGTCATTGTCGCATTGTGAGTCCGATTACCATTCGGTCCGCCTCGTATCCTTTAATTGAGTATTTTGCATGAGCATATATCATACGGCCTTCTCGTTCCTCCTTTCAAGTGCCCGAAACTTCAAATGTACCGAGAGTTACGCCCTTTAAAACTCAAGTCTTTTCTTGCCTACGAATTTCTATGTCATTGTCGGATCATGTTCCGATTACCATCCGGTCCGCTTCCTATCCTTCATTTGAGTCTATTGCATGATCAGATATCTTACGGCCTTCCCGTTGCACCATTCGGTGGCTCGAAACTTCAAATGTACCGATAGTTACGTCCTTTAAAACTCAAGTCTTTTCTTGTGTACGAATCTCTATGTTATTTTCGCATCGTGAGTCCGATTACCATCCGGTCCGCTTCTTATCCTTTATTTGAGTCTATTGCATTATCAGATATCTTACGGCCTTCCCGTTGCACCATTCGGTTGCCTGAAACTTCAAATGTACCGATAGCTACGTCCTTAAAAACTCGAGTCTTTTCTTGTGTACGAATCTCTATGTCATTGTCGCATCGTGAGTCCGATTACCATCCGGTCCGCTTTTTATCCTTTATTTGAGTCTATTGCATTATCAGATACCTTACGTCCTTCCCGTTGCACCATTCGGTTGCCTGAAACTTCAAATGTACCGATAGTTACGTCCTTTACAACTCGAATCTTTTCTTGTGTACGAATCTCTATGTCATTGTCACATCGTGAGTTCGATTACCATCCGGTCCGATTCTTATCCTTGATTTGAGTCTATTTAATGATCAGATATATTACGGCCTTCCCGTTCCTCCATTCAGGTGCCCGAAACTTCAAATGTACCTAGAGTTACGTCATTCAAAACTTGAGTCTTTTCTTGGGTACGAATCTCTATTTCATTGTCACATCGTGAGTCCGATTATCATCTGGTCCGCTTCTTATCCTTAATTTGACTCTATTGCATGATCAGATATCTTACAGCCTTCCCGTTGCACCCTTCGGTTGCCCAAAACTTCAAATGTACGAATCTCTATTTCATTGTCGCATCGTGAGTCCGATTACCATCCGGTCCGCCTTGTATCCTTTATTTGAGTAATTTGCATGAGCATATATCATACGGCCTTCCCGTTCCTCCTTTCAAGTGCCCGAAACTTCAAATGTACCGAGAGTTACGCCCTTTAAAACTCAAGTCTTTTCTTGTCTACGAATTTCTATGTCATTGTCGGATCATGTTCCGATTACCATCCGGTCCGCTTCCTATCCTTCATTTGAGTCTATTGCATGATCAGATATCTTACGGCCTTCCCGTTGCACCATTCGGTGGCTCGAAACTTCAAATGTACCGATAGTTACGTCCTTTAAAACTCAAGTCTTTTCTTGTGTACGAATCTCTATGTTATTGTCGCATCGTGAGTCCGATTACCATCCGGTCCGCTTCATATCCTTTATTTGAGTCTATTGCATTATCAGATATCTTACGGCCTTCCCGTTGCACCATTCGGTTGCCTGAAACTTCAAATGTACCGATAGTTACGTCCTTAAAAACTCGAGTCTTTTCTTGTCTACGAATCTCTATGTCATTGTCGCATCGTGAGTCCGATTACTATCCGGTCCGCTTCTTATCCTTTATTTGAGTCTATTGCATTATCAGATATCTTACGTCCTTCCCGTGGCACCATTCGGTTGCCTGAAACTTCAAATGTACCGATAGTTACGTCCTTTACAACTCGAATCTTTTCTTGTGTACGAATCTCTATGTCATTGTCACATCGTGAGTTCGATTACCATCCGGTCCGATTCTTATCCTTGATTTGAGTCTATTTAATGATCAGATATTTTACGGCCTTCCCGTTCCTCCATTCAGGTGCCCGAAACTTCAAATGTACCGAGAGTTACGTCCTTCAAAACTTGAGTCTTTTCTTGGGTACGAATCTCTCTTTCATTGTCACATCGTGAGTCCGATTATCATCTGGTCCGCTTCTTATCCTTTATTTGACTCTATTGCATGATCAGATATCTTACAGCCTTCCCGTTGCATCATTCGGTTGCCCGAAACTTCAAATGTACCGATAGTTGCGTCCATTAAAACTCGAGTCTTTTCTTGTGTACGAATCTCCATGTAATTGTCGCATCGTGAGTTCGATGACCACCCGGTCCGCATCTTATCCTTAATTTGAGTCTATTGCATGATCATATATCTTACGGCCTTCCCGTTCTTCCATTCGGTTGCCTGAAACTTCAAATGTACCGATAGTTACGTCCTTTACAACTCGAATCTTTTCTTGTGTACGAATCTCTATGTCATTGTCACATCGTGAGTTCGATTACCATCTGGTCCGATTCTTATCCTTAATTTGAGTCTATTTAATTATCAGATATCTTACGGCCTTCCCGTTCCTCCATTCAGGTGCCCGAAACTTTAAATGTACCGAGAGTTACGTCCTTCAAAACTTAAGTCTTTTCTTGGGTACGAATCTCTATTTCATTGTCACATCGTGAGTCCGATTATCATCTGGTCCGCTTCTTATCCTTTATTTGACTCTATTGCATGATCAGATATCTTACAGCCTTCCCGTTGCACCATTCGGTTGCCCGAAACTTCAAATGTACCGATAGTTGCGTCCATTAAAACTCGAGTCTTTTCTTGTGTACGAATCTCCATGTAATTGTCGCATCGTGAGTTCGATTACCACCCGGTCCGCATCTTACCCTTTATTTGAGTCTATTGCATGATCATATATCTTACGGCCTTCCCGTTCTTCCATTCGGGTACCCGAAATATCAAATGTACCGATAGTTACGTCCTTTAAAACTCGAGTCTTTTCTTTTGTGCAAATCTCTATGTCATTGTTGCATCGTGGGTCCAATTACCATCTAGTCCGCCTCGTATCTTTTATTTCACTCTGTTTCATGATCATATATCATATGGCCTTTCCGTTCCTGTATTCAAGTGCCCGAAGCTTCAAGTGTAACGATAGTTACGTCCTTTAAAACTCGAGTCTTTTCTTGGTACGAATCTCTATGTCATTGTCGCATTATGAGTCCGATTACCATCCGGTCCGCTTCTTATCCTTTATTTGAGTCTATTGCATTATCAGATATCTTACGTCCTTCCCGTTGCACCATTCGGTTGCTCGAAACTTCAAATGTACCGATAGTTACGTCCTTAAAAACTCGAGTCTTTTCTTGTGTACGAATCTCTATGTCATTGTCAGATCATGTTCCGATTACCATCCGGTCCGCTTCCTATCCTTCATTTGAGTCTATTGCATGATCAGATATCTTACGGCCTTCCCGTTGCACCATTCGGTGGCTCGAAACTTCAAATGTACCGATAGTTACGTCCTTTAAAACTCAAGTCTTTTCTTGTGTACGAATCTCTATGTTATTGTCGCATCGTGAGTCCGATTACCATCCGGTCCGCTTCTTATCCTTTATTTGAGTCTATTGCATTATCAGATATCTTACGGCCTTCCCGTTGCACCATTCGGTTGCCTGAAACTTCAAATGTACCGATAGTTACGTCCTTAAAAACTCGAGTCTTTTCTTGTGTACGAATCTCTATGTCATTGTCACATCGTGAGTCCGATTACCATCCGGTCCGCTTCTTATCCTTTATTTGAGTTTATTGCATTATCAGATATCTTACGTCCTTCCCGTTGCACCATTCGGTTGCCTGAAACTTCAAATGTACCGATAGTTACGTCCTTTACAACTCGAATCTTTTCTTGTGTACGAATCTCTATGTCATTGTCACATCGTGAGTTCGATTACCATCCGGTCCGATTCTTATCCTTGATTTGAGTCTATTTAATGATCAGATATCTTACGGCCTTCCCGTTCCGCCATTCAGGTGACTGAAACTTCAAATGTACCGAGAGTTACGTCCTTCAAAACCTGAGTCTTTTCTTGGGTACGAATCTCTATTTCATTGTCACATCGTGAGTCCGATTATCATCTGGTCCGCTTCTTATCCTTTATTTGACTCTATTGCATGATCAGATATCTTACAACCTTCCCGTTGCACCATTCGGTTGCCCGAAACTTCAAATGTACGGATAGTTGCGTCCATTAAAACTCGAGTCTTTTCTTGTGTACGAATCTCCATGTAATTGTCGCATCGTGAGTTCGATTACCACCCGGTCCGCATCTTACCCTTTATTTGAGTCTATTGCATGATCATATATCTTACGGCCTTCCCGTTCTTCCATTCGGGTACCCGAAATATCAAATGTACCGATAGTTACGTCCTTTAAAACTCGAGTCTTTTCTTTTGTGCGAATCTCTATGTCATTGTTGCATCGTGGGTCCAATTACCATCTAGTCCGCCTCGTATCTTTTATTTCACTCTGTTTCATGATCATATATCATATGGCCTTTCCGTTCCTCTATTCAAGTGCCCGAAGCTTCAAGTGTAACGATAGTTACGTCCTTTAAAACTCGAGTCTTTTCTTGGTACGAATCTCTATGTCATTGTCGCATTATGAGTCCGATTACCATCCGGTCCGCTTCTTATCCTTTATTTGAGTCTATTGCATTATCAGATATCTTACGGCCTTCCAGTTGCACCATTCGGTTGCCCGAAACTTCAAATGTACGGATAGTTGCGTCCATTAAAACTCGAGTCTTTTCTTGTGTACGAATCTCCATGTAATTGTCGCATCGTGAGTTCGATTACCACCCGGTCCGCATCTTACCCTTTATTTGAGTCTATTGCATGATCATATATCTTACGGCCTTCCCGTTCTTCCATTCGGGTACCCGAAATATCAAATGTACCGATAGTTACGTCCTTTAAAACTCGAGTCTTTTCTTTTGTGCGAATCTCTATGTCATTGTTGCATCGTGGGTCCAATTACCATCTAGTCCGCCTCGTATCTTTTATTTCACTCTGTTTCATGATCATATATCATATGGCCTTTCCGTTCCTCTATTCAAGTGCCCGAAGCTTCAAGTGTAACGATAGTTACGTCCTTTAAAACTCGAGTCTTTTCTTGGTACGAATCTCTATGTCATTGTCGCATTATGAGTCCGATTACCATCCGGTCCGCTTCTTATCCTTTATTTGAGTCTATTGCATTATCAGATATCTTACGGCCTTCCCGTTGCACCATTCGGTTGCCTGAAACTTCAAATGTACCGATAGCTACGTCCTTAAAAACTCGAGTCTTTTCTTGTGTACGAATCTCTATGTCAATGTCGCATCGTGAGTCCGATTACCATCCGGTCCGCTTTTTATCCTTTATTTGAGTCTATTGCATTATCAGATACCTTACGTCCTTCCCGTTGCACCATTCGGTTGCCTGAAACTTCAAATGTACCGATAGTTACGTCCTTTACAACTCGAATCTTTTCTTGTGTACGAATCTCTATGTCATTGTCACATCGTGAGTTCGATTACCATCCGGTCCGATTCTTATCCTTGATTTGAGTCTATTTAATGATCAGATATATTACGGCCTTCCCGTTCCTCCATTCAGGTGCCCGAAACTTCAAATGTACCTAGAGTTACGTCATTCAAAACTTGAGTCTTTTCTTGGGTACGAATCTCTATTTCATTGTCACATCGTGAGTCCGATTATCATCTGGTCCGCTTCTTATCCTTAATTTGACTCTATTGCATGATCAGATATCTTACAGCCTTCCCGTTGCACCCTTCGGTTGCCCAAAACTTCAAATGATAGTTGCGTCCATTAAAACTCGAGTCTTTTCTTGTGTACGAATCTCCATGTAAATGTCACATCGTGAGTTCGATTACCACCCGGTCCGCATCTTACCCTTTATTTGAGTCTATTGCATGATCATATATCTTACGGCCTTCCCGTTCTTCCATTCGGGTACCCGAAATATCAAATGTACCGATACTTACGTCCTTTAAAACTCGAGTCTTTTCTTTTGTGCGAATCTCTATGTCATTGTTGCATCGTGGGTCCAATTACCATCTAGTCCGCCTCGTATCTTTTATTTCACTCTGTTTCATGATCATATATCATATGGCCTTTCCGTTCCTCTATTCAAGTGCCCGAAGCTTCAAGTGTAACGATAGTTACGTCCTTTAAAACTCGAGTCTTTTCTTGGTACGAATCTCTATGTCATTGTCGCATTATGAGTCCGATTACCATCCGGTCCGCTTCTTATCCTTTATTTGAGTCTATTGCATTATCAGATATCTTACGGCCTTCCAGTTGCACCATTCGGTTGCCCGAAACTTCAAATGTACGGATAGTTGCGTCCATTAAAACTCGAGTCTTTTCTTGTGTACGAATCTCCATGTAATTGTCGCATCGTGAGTTCGATTACCACCCGGTCCGCATCTTACCCTTTATTTGAGTCTATTGCATGATCATATATCTTACGGCCTTCCCGTTCTTCCATTCGGGTACCCGAAATATCAAATGTACCGATAGTTACGTCCTTTAAAACTCGAGTCTTTTCTTTTGTGCGAATCTCAATGTCATTGTTGCATCGTGGGTCCAATTACCATCTAGTCCGCCTCGTATCTTTTATTTCACTCTGTTTCATGATCATATATCATATGGCCTTTCCGTTCCTCTATTCAAGTGCCCGAAGCTTCAAGTGTAACGATAGTTACGTCCTTTAAAACTCGAGTCTTTTCTTGGTACGAATCTCTATGTCATTGTCGCATTATGAGTCCGATTACCATCCGGTCCGCTTCTTATCCTTTATTTGAGTCTATTGCATTATCAGATATCTTACGTCCTTCCCGTTGCACCATTCGGTTGCTCGAAACTTCAAATGTACCGATAGTTACGTCCTTAAAAACTCGAGTCTTTTCTTGTGTACGAATCTCTATGTCATTGTCAAGTCATGTTCCGATTACCATCCGGTCCGCTTCCTATCCTTCATTTGAGTCTATTGCATGATCAGATATCTTACGGCCTTCCCGTTGCACCATTCGGTGGCTCGAAACTTCAAATGTACCGATAGTTACGTCCTTTAAAACTCAAGTCTTTTCTTGTGTACGAATCTCTATGTTATTGTCGCATCGTGAGTCCGATTACCATCCGGTCCGCTTCTTATCCTTTATTTGAGTCTATTGCATTATCAGATATCTTACGGCCTGCCCGTTGCACCATTCGGTTGCCTGAAACTTCAAATGTACCGATAGTTACGTCCTTAAAAACTCGAGTCTTTTCTTGTGTACGAATCTCTATGTCATTGTCGCATCGTGAGTCCGATTACCATCCGGTCCGCTTCTTATCCTTTATTTGAGTTTATTGCATTATCAGATATCTTACGTCCTTCCCGTTGCACCATTCGGTTGCCTGAAACTTCAAATGTACCGATAGTTACGTCTTTTACAACTCGAATCTTTTCTTGTGTACGAATCTCTATGTCATTGTCACATCGTGAGTTCGATTACCATCCGATCCGATTCTTATCCTTGATTTGAGTCTATTTAATGATCAGATATCTTACGGCCTTCCCGTTCCGCCATTCAGGTGACTGAAACTTCAAATGTACCGAGAGTTACGTCCTTCAAAACCTGAGTCTTTTCTTGGGTACGAATCTCTATTTCATTGTCACATCGTGAGTCCGATTATCATCTGGTCCGCTTCTTATCCTTTATTTGACTCTATTGCATGATCAGATATCTTACAACCTTCCCGTTGCACCATTCGGTTGCCCGAAACTTCAAATGTACGGATAGTTGCGTCCATTAAAACTCGAGTCTTTTCTTGTGTACGAATCTCCATGTAATTGTCGCATCGTGAGTTCGATTACCACCCGGTCCACATCTTACCCTTTATTTGAGTCTATTGCATGATCATATATCTTACGGCCTTCCCGTTCTTCCATTCGGGTACCCGAAATATCAAATGTACCGATAGTTACGTCCTTTAAAACTCGAGTCTTTTCTTTTGTGCGAATCTCTATGTCATTGTTGCATCGTGGGTCCAATTACCATCTAGTCCGCCTCGTATCTTTTATTTCACTCTGTTTCATGATCATATATCATATGGCCTTTCCGTTCCTCTATTCAAGTGCCCGAAGCTTCAAGTGTAACGATAGTTACGTCCTTTAAAACTCGAGTCTTTTCTTGGTACGAATCTCTATGTCATTGTCGCATTATGAGTCCGATTACCATCCGGTCCGCTTCTTATCCTTTATTTGAGTCTATTGCATTATCAGATATCTTACGTCCTTCCCGTTGCACCATTCGGTTGCTCGAAACTTCAAATGTACCGATAGTTACGTCCTTAAAAACTCGAGTCTTTTCTTGTGTACGAATCTCTATTTCATTGTCAGATCATGTTCCGATTACCATCCGGTCCGCTTCCTATCCTTCATTTGAGTCTATTGCATGATCAGATATCTTACGGCCTTCCCGTTGCACCATTCGGTGGCTCGAAACTTCAAATGTACCGATAGTTACGTCCTTTAAAACTCAAGTCTTTTCTTGTGTACGAATCTCTATGTTATTGTCGCATCGTGAGTCCGATTACCATCCGGTCCGCTTCTTATCCTTTATTTGAGTCTATTGCATTATCAGATATCTTACGGCCTTCCCGTTGCACCATTCGGTTGCCTGAAACTTCAAATGTACCGATAGTTACGTCCTTAAAAACTCGAGTCTTTTCTTGTGTACGAATCTCTATGTCATTGTCGCATCGTGAGTCCGATTACCATCCGGTCCGCTTCTTATCCTTTATTTGAGTCTATTGCATTATCAGATATCTTACGTCCCGTTGCACCATTCGGTTGCCTGAAACTTCAAATGTACCGATAGTTACGTCCTTTACAACTCGAATCTTTTCTTGTGTACGAATCTCTATGTCATTGTCACATCGTGAGTTCGATTACCATCCGGTCCGATTCTTATCCTTGATTTGAGTCTATTTAATGATCAGATATCTTACGGCCTTCCCGTTCCTCCATTCAGGTGCCCGAAACTTCAAATGTACCGAGAGTTACGTCCTTCAAAACTTGAGTCTTTTCTTGGGTACGAATCTCTATTTCATTGTCACATCGTGAGTCCGATTATCATCTGGTCCGCTTCTTATCCTTTATTTGACTCTATTGCATGATCAGATATCTTACAGCCTTCCCGTTGCACCATTCGGTTGCCCGAAACTTCAAATGATAGTTGCGTCCATTAAAACTCGAGTCTTTTCTTGTGTACGAATCTCCATGTAAATGTCGCATCGTGAGTTCGATTACCACCCGGTCCGCATCTTACCCTTTATTTGAGTCTATTGCATGATAATATATCTTACGACCTTCCCGTTCTTCCATTCGGGTACCCGAAATATCAAATGTACCGATAGTTACGTCCTTTAAAACTCGAGTCTTTTCTTTTGTGCGAATCTCTATGTCATTGTCGCATCGTGGGTCCAATTACCATCTAGTCTGCGTCGTATCTTTTATTTCACTCTGTTGCATGATCATATATCATATGGCCTTCCCGTTCCTCTATTCAAGTGCCCGAAGCTTCAAGTGTAACGATAGTTACGTCCTTTAAAACTCGAGTCTTTTCTTGGAACGAATCTCTATGTCATTGTCGCATTATGAGTCCGATTACCATCCGGTCCGCTTCATATCCTTTATTTGAGTCTATTGCATTATCAGATATCTTACGTCCTTCCCGTTGCACCATTCGGTTGCTCGAAACTTCAAATGTACCAATAGTTACGTCCTTAAAAACTCGAGTCTTTTCTTGTGTACGAATCTCCATGTAATTGTCGCATCGTGAGTTCGATTACCACCCGGTCCGCATCTTACCCTTTATTTGAGTCTATTGCATGATCATATATCTTACGGCCTTCCCGTTCTTCCATTCGGGTACCCGAAATATCAAATGTACCGATAGTTACGTCCTTTAAAACTCGAGTCTTTTCTTTTGTGCGAATCTCTATGTCATTGTCGCATCGTGGGTCCAATTACCATCTAGTCCGCGTCGTATCTTTTATTTCACTCTGTTGCATGATCATATATCATATGGCCTTCCCGTTCCTCTATTCAAGTGCCCGAAGCTTCAAGTGTAACGATAGTTACGTGCTTTAAAACTCGAGTCTTTTCTTGGTACGAATCTCTATGTCATTGTCGCATTATGAGTCCGATTACCATCCGGTCTGATTCTTATCCTTCATTTGAGTCTATTGAATGATCAGATATCTTACGGCCTTCCCGTTCCTCCATTCGGGTGCCCGAAACTACAAAAGTACCGATAGTTACGTCCTTCAAAACTTGAATCTTTTCTTGTGTACGAATCTCTATGTCAATGTCACATACCATCCGGTCCACTTCTTATCCTTTATTTGAGTCTATTGCATGATCAGATATCTTACGGTCTTCCCGTTACACCATTCGGGTACCCGAAATTTCAAATGTACCGATAGTTACGTCCTTTAAAACTCGAGTCTTTTCTTGTGTACGAATCTCTATGTCATTGTCGCATCGTGAGTCCGATTACCATCCGGTCCGCCTCATATCCTTTATTTGAGTATGTTGCATGATCATATATCATACGGCCTTCCCGTTCCTCCTTTCAAGTGCCCGAAACTTCAAATGTACCGATAGTTACGCCCTTTAAAACTCAAGTCTTTTCTTGTGTACGAATCTCTATGTCATTGTCGGATCATGTTCCGATTACCATCCGGTCCGCTTCCTATCCTTCATTTGAGTCTATTGCATGATCAGATATCTTACGGCCTTCCCGTTGCACCATTCGGTAGCTCGAAACTTCAAATGTACCGATAGTTACGTCCTTTAAAACTCAAGCCTTTTCTTGTTTACGAATCTCTATGTTATTGTCGCATTGTGAGTCCGATTACCATCCGGTCCGCTTCTTATCCTTTATTTGAGTCTATTGCATTATCAGATATCATACGGCCTTCCCGTTGCACCATTCGGTTGCCTGAAACTTAAAATGTACCGATAGTTACGTCCTTTACAACTCGAGTCTTTTCTTGTGTACGAATCTCTATGTCATTGTCACATCGTGAGTGCGATTACCATCCGGTCCGATTCTTATCCTTGATTTAAGTCTACTGAATGATCAGATATCATACGGCCTTCCCGTTCCTCCTTTCAAGTGCCCGAAACTTCAAATGTATCGATAGTTACGTCTTTTAAAACTCAAGTCTTTTCTTGTGTACGAATCTCTATGTCATTGTCGCATCATGAGTCCGATTACCATCCAGTCCGCTTCTTATCCTTTATTTGAGTCTATTTCATTATCAGATATCTTACGGCCTTCCCGTTCTTCCATTCGGGTGCCCGAAACTTTAAATGTACTGATAGTTATGTCCTTTAAAACTCGAGCCTTTTCTTGTGTATGAATCTCTATGTCAATGTCGCATCGTGAGTTCGATTACCATCCGGTCCGATTCTAATCCTTTATTTGAGTCTATTGCATGATCAGATATCTTACGGCCTTCCCGTTGCACCATTCGGTTGCCCGAAACTTCAAATGTACCAATAGTTACGTCATTTAAAACTCGAGTCTTTTCTTGTGTACGAATCTCTTTGTCATTGTCGCATCGTAAGTCCGATTACCATCCGGTCCGTCTCGTATCCTTTATTTGAGTGTGTTGCATGATCATATATAATACGGCCTTCCCGTTCCTCCATTCAAGTGCCCGAAACTTCAAATGTACCGATAGTTACGTCCTTTAAAACTCGAGTCATTTCTTGTGTACGAATCTCTATGTCATTGTCGCATCATGAGTCCGATTACCATCCGGTCCACTTCCTATCCTTTATTTGAGTCTATTGTATGATCAGATATCCTACGGCCTTCCCGTTGCACCATTCGGTTGCTCGAAACTTCAAATGTACCGATAGTTACGTCCTTAAAAACTCGAGTCTTTTCTTCTGTACGAATCTCTATGTCATTGTCGCATCGTGAGTCCGATTACCCTTCGGTCTGCTTCTTATCCTTTATTTGAGTCTATTGTATTATCAGATATCTTACGGCCTTCCCGTGGCACCATTCGGTTGCCCGAAACTTCAAATGTACCGATAGTTACGTCCTTAAAAACTCGAATCTTTTCTTGCGTACGAATCTCCATGTCGTTGTCGCATCGTGAGTTCAATTACCACCCGGTCCGCCTCTTATCCTTTATTTGAGTCTATTGCATGATCATATATCTTACGGGCTTCCCGTTCTTCCATTCGGGTACCCGAAATATCAAATGTACCGATAGTTACGTCCTTTAAAACTCAAATCTTTTCTTGTGTACGAATCTCTATGTCATTGTCGCATCATGAGTCCAATTACCATCCGGTCCACTTCCTATCCTTTATTTGAGTCTATTGCATGATCATATATCCTACGGCCTTCCCGTTGCACCATTCGGTTGCTCGAAACTACAAATGTACCGATAGTTACGTCCTTAAAAACTCGAGTCTTTTCTTGTGTACGAATCTCTATGTCATTGTCGCATCGTGAGTCCGATTACTATTCGGCCCGCTTCTTATCCTTTATTTGAGTCTATTGCATTATCAGATATCTTACGGCCTTCCCGTTGCACCATTCGGTTGCCCGAAACTTCAAATGTACACGTCCTTTAAAACTCGAGACTTTTCTTGTGTATGATTCTCTATGTCATTTTCGCATCGTGAGTTCGATTACCATCCGGTCTGCTTCTTATCCTTTATTTGAGTCTATTGCATTATCAGATATCTTACGGCCTTCCCGTTGCACCATTCGGTTGCCCTAAACTTCAAATGTACCGATAGTTACGTCCTTTAAAACTCGAGTCTTTTCTTGTGTACGAATCTCTATGTCATTTTCGCATCGTGAGTTCGATTACCATCCGGTCCAATTCTTATCCTTGATTTGAGTCTATTGAATGATCAGATATCTTACGGCCTTCCCGTTCCTCCATTCGGGTGCCCGAAACTTCAAATGTACCGATAGTTACGTTCTTCAAAACTTGACTCTTTTCAAGTGTACGATTCTCTATTTCATTGTCACATTGTGAGTCCGATTACTATCCGGTCCATTTCTTATCCTTTATTTGAGTCTATTGCATGATCAGATAACTTACGGCATTCCCGTTGCACCATTCGGTTGCCCGGAGCTTCAAATGTACCGATAGTTGCGTCCATTAAAACTAGAGTCTTTTCTTGTGTACAAACCTCCATGTCATTGTCGCATCATGAGTTTGATTACCACCCGGTGCGCCTCTTATCCTTTATTTGAGTCTGTTGCATGATCATATATCTTACGGCCTTCCCGTTCTTCCATTCGGGTACCCGAAATTTCAAATGTACCGATAGTTACGTCCTTTAAAACTTGAGTCTTTTCTTGTGTACGAATCTCTATGCCATTGTCGCATCGTGAGTTCGATTACCATCCGGTCCGCTTCTTATCCTTTATTTGAGTCTATTGCATGATCAGATATCTTACGACCTTTCCGTTCTTCCATTCGGGTGCCCGAAACTTCAAATGTACCGATAGTTACTTCCTTTAAAACTCGAGTCTTTTCTTGTGTACGAATCTCTATGTCAATATCGCATCGTGAGTTCGATTGCCATCCGGTCCGCTTCTTATCCTTTATTTGAGTCTATTTCATTATCAGATATCTTACGGCCTTCCCGTTCTTCCATTCGGGTGCCCGAAACTTTAAATGTACTGATAGTTATGTCCTTTAAAACTCGAGCCTTTTCTTGTGAACGAATCTCTATGTCAATGTCGCATCGTGAGTTCGATTACCATCCGGTCCGATTCTTATCCTTTATTTGAGTCTATTGCATGATCAGATATCTTACGGCCTTCCCGTTGCACCATTCGGTTGCCCGAAACTTCAAATGTACCAATAGTTACGTCATTTAAAACTCGAGTCTTTTCTCGTGTACGAATCTCTATGTCATTGTCGCATCGTAAGTCCGATTACCATCCGGTCCGTCTCGTATCCTTTATTGGAGTCTGTTGCATGATCATATATAATACGGCCTTCCCGTTCCTCCAATCAAGTGCCCGAAACTTCAAATGTACCGATAGTTACGTCCTTTAAAACTAGAGTCATTTCTTGTGTACGAATCTTTATGTCATTGTCGCATCATGAGTCCGATTACCATCCGGTCCACTTCTTATCCTTTATTTGTGTCTATTGCATGATCAGATATCCTACGGCCTTCCCGTTGCACCATTCGGTTGCTCGAAACTTCAAATGTACCGATAGTTACGTCCTTAAAAACTCGAGTCTTTTCTTCTGTACGAATCTCTATGTCATTGTCGCATCATGAGTCCAATTACCATCCGGTCCACTTCCTATCCTTTATTTGAGTCTATTGCATGATCATATATCCTACGGCCTTCCCGTTGCACCATTCGGTTGCTCGAAACTACAAATGTACCAATAGTTACGTCCTTAAAAACTCGAGTCTTTTCTTGTGTACGAATCTCTATGTCATTGTCGCATCGTGAGTCCGATTACCATTCGGTCCGCTTCTTATCCTTTATTTGAGTCTATTGCATTATCAGATATCTTACGGCCTTCCCGTTGCACCATTCGGTTGCCCGAAACTTCAAATGTACACGTCCTTTAAAACTCGAGTCTTTTCTTGTGTATGATTCTCTATGTCATTTTCGCATCGTGAGTTCGATTACCATCCGGTCTGCTTCTTATCCTTTATTTGAGTCTATTGCATTATCAGATATCTTACGGCCTTCCCGTTGCACCATTCGGTTGCCCTAAACTTCAAATGTACCGATAGTTACGTCCTTTAAAACTCGAGTCTTTTCTTGTGTACGAATCTCTATGTCATTTTCGCATCGTGAGTTCGATTACCATCCGGTCCAATTCTTATCCTTGATTTGAGTCTATTGAATGATCAGATATCTTACCGCCTTCCCGTTCCTCCATTCGGGTGCCCGAAACTTCAAATGTACCGATAGTTACGTTCTTCAAAACTTGACTCTTTTCAAGTGTACGATTCTCTATTTCATTGTCACATTGTGAGTCCGATTACTATCCGGTCCATTTCTTATCCTTTATTTGAGTCTATTGCATGATCAGATAACTTACGGCATTCCCGTTGCACCATTCGGTTGCCCGGAGCTTCAAATGTACCGATAGTTGCGTCCATTAAAACTAGAGTCTTTTCTTGTGTACAAACCTCCATGTCATTGTCGCATCATGAGTTTGATTACCACCCGGTCCGCCTCTTATCCTTTATTTGAGTCTGTTGCATGATCATATATCTTACGGCCTTCCCGTTCTTCCATTCGGGTACCCGAAATTTCAAATGTACCGATAGTTACATCCTTTAAAACTTGAGTCTTTTCTTGTGTACGAATCTATATGCCATTGTCGCATCGTGAGTTCGATTACCATCCGGTCCGCTTCTTATCCTTTATTTGAGTCTATTGCATGATCAGATATCTTACGACCTTCCCGTTCTTCCATTCGGGTGCCCGAAACTTCAAATGTACAGATAGTTACTTCCTTTAAAACTCGAGTCTTTTCTTGTGTACGAATCTCTATGTCAATATCGCATCGTGAGTTCGATTGCCATCCGGTCCGCTTCTTATCCTTTATTTGAGTCTATTTCATTATCAGATATCTTACGGCCTTCCCGTTCTTCCATTCGGGTGCCCGAAACTTTAAATGTACTGATAGTTATGTCCTTTAAAACTCGAGCCTTTTCTTGTGTACGAATCTCTATGTCAATGTCGCATCGTGAGTTCGATTACCATCCGGTCCGATTCTTATCCTTTATTTGAGTCTATTGCATGATCAGATATCTTACGGCCTTCCCGTTGCACCATTCGGTTGCCCGAAACTTCAAATGTACCAATAGTTACGTCATTTAAAACTCGAGTCTTTTCTTGTGTACGAATCTCTATGTCATTGTCGCATCGTAAGTCCGATTACCATCCGGTCCGTCTCGTATCCTTTATTGGAGTCTGTTGCATGATCATATATAATACGGCCTTCCCGTTCCTCCAATCAAGTGCCCGAAACTTCAAATGTACCGATAGTTACGTCTTTTAAAACTAGAGTCATTTCTTGTGTACGAATCTTTATGTCATTGTCGCATCATGAGTCCGATTACCATCCGGTCCACTTCTTATCCTTTATTTGTGTCTATTGCATGATCAGATATCCTACGGCCTTCCCGTTGCACCATTCGGTTGCTCGAAACTTCAAATGTACCGATAGTTACGTCCTTAAAAACTCGAGTCTTTTCTTCTGTACGAATCTCTATGTCATTGTCGCATCGTGAGTCCGATTACCATTCGGTCTGCTTCTTATCCTTTATTTGAGTCTATTGTATTATCAGATATCTTACGGCCTTCCCGTTGCACCATTCGGTTGCCCGAAACTTCAAATGTACCGATAGTTACGTCCTTAAAAACTCGAATCTTTTCTTGCGTACGAATCTCCATGTCATTGTCGCACCGTGAGTTCAATTACCACCCGGTCCGCCTCTTATCCTTTATTTGAGTCTATTGCATGATCATATATCTTACGGGCTTCCCGTTCTTCCATTCGGGTACCCGAAATATCAAATGTACCGATAGTTACGTCCTTTAAAACTCAAATCTTTTCTTGTGTACGAATCTCTATGTCATTGTCGCATCATGAGTCCGATTACCATCCGGTCCACTTCCTATCCTTTAGTTGAGTCTATTGCATGATCATATATCCTACGGCCTTCCCGTTGCACCATGCGGTTGCTCGAAACTACAAATGAACCGATAGTTACGTCCTTAAAAACTCGAGTCTTTTCTTGTGTACGAATCTCTATGTCATTGTCGCATCGTGAGTCCGATTACCATTCGGTCCGCTTCTTATCCTTTATTTGAGTCTATTGCATTATCAGATATCTTACGGCCTTCCCGTTGCACCATTCGGTTGCCCGAAACTTCAAATGTACCGATAGTTACGTCCTTTAAAACTCGAGTCTTTTCTTGTGTACGAATCTCTATGTCATTTTCGCATCGTGAGTTCGATTACCATCCGGTCCGCTTCTTATTCTTTATTTGAGTCTATTGCATTATCAGATATCTTACGGCCTTCCCGTTCCACCAATCGGTTGCCCGAAACTCGAAATGTACCGATAGTTACGTCCTTTAAAACTCGAGTCTTTTCTTGTGTACGAATCTCTATGTCATTTTCGCATCGTGAGTTCGATTACCATCCGGTCCGCTTCTTATCCTTTATTTGAGTCTATTGCATGATCAGATATCTTACGACCTTCCCGTTCTTCCATTCGGGTGCCCGAAACTTCAAATGCACCGATGGTTACGTCCTTTAAAACTCGAGTCTTTTCTTGTGTACGAATCTCTATGTCATTGTCGCATCGTGAGTTCGATTGCCATCCGGTCCGCTTCTTATCCTTTATTTGAGTCTATTGCATTATCAAATATCTTACGGCCTTCCCGTTCTTCCATTCGGGTACCCGAAACTTCAAATGTACCGATAGTTACGTCCTTTAAAACTCGAGTCTTTTCTTGTGTACGAATCTCTATGTCATTGTCGCATCGTGAGTTCGATTACCACCCGGTGCGCCTCTTATAAGTTCAAAAAGAATGAAGAAAAGATGCTTCAGATTGTGGTTGCTTCCAAAACAAATCAGGATGAGATTGATAGGAGGCTGAAGCAACTTGAAGAAGATAAGAAAGAACTTGAGGAAAAATGTAATAGAAATAGAAGAATGATAAAGCTTGTAAAGGTTGATAACAAAGAATTGAAAAAAGAGAATAAACGGATGAGCGATTTACTTGACAAAATTTATGGTGAAGCTCCCAAGTTGAAAGAGGGAGAGGAAGATAAAGAAAAGGAAGAAGAGCAAGTAGATTTTGAAGAATCTGATAAAGAAGATGAAGAAGAGGATGAATCAGAGGAAGGTTCTGATGATGAATCTGATAAGGATGATAAAGATGATGATGCTGAGGGATCGGGTAAGAAGCGAGTGACTTTGATATACAAAGCTCCTGAAGTGATGAGAAAGATTCCTTTGATGCCGTTACAACAACACTTTAGTGAAGACTTTATCTTCTGGTATTATGATTGGAGGAATGCAGAGGCTGTGATAGTGTTGAGAGATGGGAAGGATAAGTATAAGAAGATACATGTTTCTGACCCGATGTGGCTCATTAACTGTACGTTCGAAGACATCATCATGCTTTACTCCAACCCGATATACAGTGATCCCAATGATGCGTCACAAGCGAAGAAGTATCAACAGGTTGTCGGAGTGTGCTTTGCATATGATATCAACTCCGGTAGCACCCTGGATCTGAAGTTGGGAAAGAAGGTGAAGGTAGCTGATGTACCGAAGCGATCGACGAAGAGAAAACTTGAGCCTGAGATGACTAAAGAACAAAAGAAGCAGCTGAGGATCAAGTTAATGAACAAAGAGATGGATGAAGCCAGAAGGCAATCCAAGCAATAGTCGAGGGGGAGTTTGTAGATGCACTTTATGCGACTAATGCTTCGGATTTTCACTTTAACATATGTTAGAAGTTTTGTAGAAGGGCGAATGTGGTTCTGGTGGGCGAATGTACAAGTTTGGAGGGCAAAGGTAGACTGAAGAAGGGTGAAGGTAGGATGCTGACAGAAGAAATACATATTCGTACCTTGGCAGGGGGCGAATGTGGACAAAGTCCACATTCGTACTCTGAAAAGGGGCGAATGTGCAGGTCCTATATATAGTTTTGGCTTGATTTGTAAGTTAGAATAGTTGGTTATAGTGTGTGTGTTAAGGTCAGGTTGCTCTCTAGATTAAGATTGTGTCAAAGTGTATAGATTAACTTGAAAAGGCTTTGTATTGAATGGTTTGAAACAAGTTATCTATAAAATGTTGATTGAAAAGGTATTTCGTGTGTTGTGATTTGCGTATTATCATTTTGTTCAGTTCTAGGGTTTCCGCACCTAGAATTGTGACTTGTATGATCATATTTTCCTGTCTATTGCTAAAATTCTTCATTTACAAAGTGGTATCAGAGCCATAGAGATCATACAACAACAAATTGATAATATCAGAACTGATTTGGACCATATTTTGATCAAATTTTCTCTGTTTTTCAATGAAAATGGTTTTTGATACAATTTGAAGGTTTTGGATCACTTTTCGTGGATAAAATCAACATTTCCAAGAATTAAAGTTGTTCCAAATCAATTCCGAATCATAACCTGATAAAGATCATCAAAATCCATTAACTTTTGAAAATCTCAGATCAAAATAACCGTTTTTCAAAGTGTAACCGTTTTTTTAAACATGAAAGGGTCGAATCTGGAGAGCTTTGGGCGAACCTGGACTTTTTAGGGGCGAACCTGGTTATTTTTTGGGCGAAAGTAACATTTTTCAGGGCAAACCTAGGTGTGTTGTGTTGTTTGTTCCACATTCGGGTCATAATATCCACCTTCGGGGCATCGGGGGTGCGAAAGTGGGATTGAAAGGGACGAGAGTGGACATTTCCGGACGAAAGTGGAAAGTGTTTGTTGATAGTTTACGTTCTGATTTTATATTCTACTTTCGGGTCAACTGTTTGGACGAAAGTGTAGACTGACAGGGGCGAAAGTAGAAGTGAGTAGAAGTATTTGTGAAATTTTTCTAAGTGTGGTGAATCTTTAAGTGTGTGAACATCATGTGGGGTTTTCCAACTACACCGAGACCGGGAACGACACAACAACAGCAGCAAGTGACTATGGACCCATGGACGTGGCAGCTCAGAAATCGAGCACTCAGTCTTCGCAACTGATTAACTACTTAGCGATGACTAGTTCGATGCCTCAGAGCGTTGCATCTTCGCCACAACAACCTGCAGCAGATTATTGGGGAGTAGCAGCCGCGGTGGTAAATACTCAAACTACTAATGCTATTTCTACACTAATCAATGATTTATCTTCAGGTAGCGGGAATCGGCCACCCAAGCTAATGGAGATGCAGGAATACAACCAGTGGCAGAAGAAATTCAAGATTCATCTTGAAGGCATGGGGTTGGAAGGTACAGAGGCTTGGCAGATGATAGCTAAAGGATATGTTGCACCAGTTTTAGAGAACACTGGAGAACAGGTTCCTTTGGAGAGTTTGACTGACGATGAGAAGAAGAAATTCGCGATGGAAAAGAAGGCATATTCTCAGTTAACTCAGGCGATCACAAACGATTTACTACATCAGTTTGGGTCGTGCACTACTTCTAAGCAGTTATGGGATGTGCTAAAGAATCGTCATGATGGTAACGAAAAGACGAGAAGATTGAGGATGGAAGAGCTGAGAAAAGAATTTGAGAACTTCAGCTATGTCGGGAACGAGACATTGAAAGAGTTGACTCCCAGATATTGTCATTTACTAACTGAATTGTCTAGTTATGATATACAGATTCCTATGTCAGATCTGGTGGACAAATTTGCTGATGCATTACCACCGTACTAGGATCAACACATCGAGGTACTCAAAGAGAAGGATGCTTACAAGTATTGGACTATCAACGAGTTTATTCAGAAGCTGGAGAATAAAGAACTCGAGGAGAAGAGGAAAGCAAAGAGATCTCAGATTCCTCAGAACCCAGAGTTGTATCATGTTGGTACCTCAGCAACTGTGGGAAACTCTAATGTTGGTGGAACAGTGGCACCTCATATAGCATGTGTTTCAAGTGTCATGGAACCACCGAAACAACCGATCAACTACCTAGCACAAACCTCATCTTATTCACAACCATCATACACACCACCACCACAACAATACACAAATTCTTTCATTTCACCATTTTCTCCAATGTAGCAAGCTGCATTCTATTCTGCTAACCAACCACAACAACAACCTTATATGACTCAAATGAACCAAATCAATCAGAAACCGGTAGTATTGGAGACATCCAATATGAATAACGTGACTGTGGAGGTTGCTCAGCAACATATTGCGCTTGTCTCAGCAATGGTTGCTTCGTATAACGGTTTAGTTGCAAGTCAAATTGGGAATAACAACTTAACCAATGAAGACTATGCACAAATCGATAAAGAGGAGATGGAGCTTATTGACATTCAGTGGGCTTTCGCAAGCATTATGAGGCGAGCAACTGAATTCATTGAAAAGACCGGGAGGACTGATCTGGGTACTTCTCCAAACACCACATATGGCTTTAACAAGGAGAAAGTTACTTGTTTTAATTGTGGTGGAAAAGGGCACTTCAAAAGAGAATGCACTCAGCCTGCTAAACAAGGTAATAGAAATCCTTTCAACTCAAACTACCAAAATCGCCAATCTCAAAACCAAAACCAAGTTTCTTTCCAAAACAACAACAACTATCAAAACCAAAACAATTACCAAAACCGACAGAACACCTCTAACAACAACCAAAATAGACAACCAAACACAACCAACCAGAATCAAACTCAACCATCAAATAACCCAAACAGAACAGTTATACCCATCACTACACCAAATGAACAGCCACAAAATAACAACCAAAATCAAGCTTTGGTGATACAGAATGATGAGAGGTTTGACTGGACTGGGATGCAAATTGGTGTTGAGGAGATAACTACTGGTGGGAATGTGGCATGTGTTGCACAACAGGTTGATATCGAGGAGTCGGTGATAGTTGATCAAAATGAAGAAACTGAGAGTGAGGTTGAGGAATCGGTGGAAGAGATGAATGTGGAGACTGAGAATGAATCAGTTGAAGTTCAGGCTGAAGAAACAAGTTCAGGAGTGGTGATTGACTCAGTTACAGATGTTCCTGAGGAGTGTGAGTCAGTATATTCGGATTCAGACAGTGATTCAGATTCAGAGGCCAGTGTTACTTCTTTGGATGATGACATTGATCAGTTGCTGGCTGAAGCTGATTTTCTGAAGACGAGGAAATCTTGCATAGTGGATGACGCTTTCACCAGAATCGATTATTCAAAGTTCTTCGCTGGGAAGGAAGCTCATTTCGCTTTAATGGCCATGACAGATCCTCCAAAACAGGTAAGTTCTGAATCTAGCACTGATGTTACAAGTGATAAGTATTGTGGAACTTGTGACAGATTGACAGAGGAAAACAAGCAACTTCGCATTCAACGTGATAGTGCTGTGATTAACTGTCAATCTGCTCGCAAAGAAGTGATTGCTTTTAACAAAGTACTTGATGGGTACAAAAAGGACATTTCCGACCTAAAGAAAACTCTTTCATTAAAACAATTAGCAATTAACAATTACATTAATGAACTTGAGAACACTAAGTTGGAAATGGCCACCATCAAGTGTTTTGCTGAAAAGGTCAACAAGAAATTAGAAAGTTACAAGCACATTGCTTATGTAGTTGACCACATCATTGATGAACCATCTCAAACCACAAGTTATAAGTCTGTGCCATCTCCGGTGCTTTTTGAAAATCACAATTGTCATCAAGTGACATCGGAGAGCTCAGTAAAATCAGACTCTGCATCGGAAAATGAATCCAATACTTCTAGTGTTGGTGATCCTAATTCCGATGTGAGACCGATTTTAGGTTTGAATGATGAGGGAGTAACAGTTGAAAGTGATGATTCAGACTCTGAGAGTGACAAATCTGATAATGTGAGTGATATTCCAAAAGAAAATCACATTATTACAAATGAACCTGTGTCATCGTCTCAGCATGTTCATCCGATGGCTAACGCACATCGTGATAAAAAGTTTGAAAAGAAAGAGGTTAAAAAGGAATCAGGTGACAAACCAGTAAAGGTATTTTATCGGATGGAAGGATCCGATAAGATTATCTCTGACGAGGAATATCCAATCAAGTTTGCTAACTATTCTAAAATCGAGAAAATTTGGCAAGAAAGCACAATATGGTTTCCGAAACATGAAAGATCAAATGATATTCCACCTGAAATTCTAAAGAAACTGTATTTGGATGTTCCAAAAGAACCAAAGGTTCATGTCACCCAATTCATTAAACCGAAACACAAAGCAAACGGTTTTCATGAGCCAGCTTACTCGAAGGGTCCACTTCCTGAGAGGTTAAGGCGTAGATGTTATGATGATCAATATCCTATCAGAACATACGCTCAGCCGAATGCTCAAAATGTGTTTGAAGAATACCGTGCATGCTTTAAGTGCGGGGAGAGAGGGCATTTACTTGCTCACTGCCCGTACGTGAGGCACAAAAGGCACGAAGTTGAAGTTAGACTTTATCTTCTGGTATTATGATTGGAGGAATGCAGAGGCTGTGATAGCGTTGAGAGATGGGAAGGATAAGTATAAGAAGATACATGTTTTTGACCCGATGCGGCTCATTAACTGTACGTTCGAAGACATCATCATGCTTTACTCCAACCCGATATACAGTGATCCCAATGATGCATCGCAAGCGAAGAAGTATCAACAGGTTGTCGGAGTGTGCTTTGCATATGATATCAACTCCGGTAGCAACCTGGATCTGAAGTTGGGAAAGAAGGTGAAGGTAGCTGATGTACCGAAGCGATCGACGAAGAGAAAACTTGAGCCTGAGATGACTAAAGAACAAAAGAAGCAGCTGAGGATCAAGTTAATGAACAAAGAGATGGATGAAGCCAGAAGGCAATCCATGCAATAGTCGAGGGGGAGTTTGTAGATGCACTTTATGCGACTTATGCTTCGGATTGTCACTTTAACATATGTTAGAAGTTTTGTAGAAGGGCGAATGTTGTTCTGGTGGGCGAATGTACAAGTTTGGAGGGCGAAGGTAGACTGAAGAAGGGCGAAGGTAGGATGCTGACAGAAGAAATACATATTCGTACCTTGGCAGAGGGCGAATGTGGACAAAGTCCACATTCGTACTCTGAAAAGGGGTGAATGTGGAGGTCCTATATATAGTTTTGGCTTGATTTGTAAGTTAGAATAGTTGGTTATACTGTGTGTGTTAAGGTCAGGTTGCTCTCTAGATTAAGATTGTGTCAAAGTGTATAGATTAACTTGAAAAGGCTTTGTATTGAATGTTTTGAAACAAGTTATCTATAAAATGTTGTTTGAAAAGGTATTTCGTGTGTTGTGATTTGCGTATTATCATTTTGTTCAGTTCTAGGGTTTCCGCACCTAGAATTATGACTTCTATTATCATATTTTCCTGTCTATTGCTAAAATTCTTCATTTACATGTACCGATAGTTACGTCCTTTAAAACTTGAGTCTTTTCTTGTGTACGAATCTCTATGTCATTGTCGCATCGTGAGTTCGATTACCATCTCGTCCGCTTCTTATCCTTTATTTGAGTCTATTGCGTGATCAGATATCTTACGACCTTCCCGTTCTTCCATTCGGGTGCCCGAAACTTCAAATGTACCGATAGTTACGTCCTTTAAAACTCGAGTCTTTTCTTGTGTACGAATCTCTATGTCATTGTCGCATCGTGAGTTCGATTACCATCTCGTCCGCTTCTTATCCTTTATTTGAGTCTATTGCATGATCAGATATCTTACGAACTTCCCGTTCTTCCATTCGGGTGCCCGAAACTTCAAATGTACCGATAGTTACGTCCTTTAAAACTCGAGTCTTTTCTTGTGTACGAATCTCTATGTCATTGTCGCATCGTGAGTTTGATTGCCATCCGGTCCGCTTCTTATCGTTTACTTGAGTCTATTGCACTATCAGATATCTTACGGCCTTCCAGTTCTTCCATTCGGGTGCCCGAAACTTCAAATGAACTGATAGTTATGTCCTTTAAAACTCGAGTCTTTTATTGTGTACGAATCTAAATTTCATTGTCGCATCGTGAGTTCGATTACCACCCGGTCTGCCTCTTATCCTTTTTTTTTTTTTTTTTTTTTTTTGGTAAAAGGAGGCGGCACTCCTGGTAAATTTTATTAATCACAAAAAATATATATACACCTAAGGGATCGGCATCCCGGGACATACCCCAAGGACCAAAACCCGATCCCAAGCCATGGTCTAACAATGGGACTATCCAAGCGTCCCGACCATGAGCTCAACTATACAATCAAATCAAAACAAACAAAAAAACCACACAGCTAGAGACCCAGCCACAACCGGCTAAAGTCTAAACCTATCAAGTCCAAACAAAAAAACAACCAAAACAAAACAAACAACTAAAAACAAAGTAAGCAGAACAGCAACCAATCTTCAGGTCTTCAGCCACTCCCGCAGCCAACTGCAAATCTTCAAGAAAATCCAGCAGCCACAACTAACAGTCTTCTCCAGCCACCCATCAGCAGCATACAACAACATAACACCACAATACCAACAAACAGACCCAAACTGCCTCTCACCCATCTGACCCATTAACATTAACACAAACATAACATCTCAATTCCTGGATCAAAAGGGAACCATAAATCATCCTGCTACCCACTACCAGACTCCCACCCATAATCTAACCCATTATATCTACTAATGAGTCTAAAATCAATATCCAACCACACCGGCAGAATCAACAACCAGCCAAATCCCAACCACCTATAATCACTACACCAATAACAAATAACATTAAGATAAAGGGACCTCCACTCCATGTTTACTGATTTCAAAATTCCACACAGCAGCAGCCAATCTAGCCTGCATCCCATCTTTAACTTTTATACTCTTCATTTTTAAAGTTATCACCTCTTGAATTAAGCCACACACAATCTTAGCATTCCTTCTCTTTTTGCTGAAAAGTCTTTGATTTCTCTCCTGCCAAACAAAGTAAACAGCAGCAGCAATAACCAACCTCTGAATAGTACCCCAAATCCCCTTACTAGCTTTTCCCTTTTCCACAAAATCAACTATCCCATCCCACTCATCAGGAATGTCTCTAAATCTAGCAAGTTCCCTCAGTTTCCACCAAATACCCCTAGCATAATCACACTTAAAGAAAAGGTGCTGATGACTATCAGGTTCCTTTCCACATAAACTGCAAGAAAGATTAACATCTTGTTTCCAGCATGCTATCTTATCTTGAGTAGGCAATCTACTTTTAAAAGCCAGCCAAGTTATGAAAGTATGCCTAGGGATACTACTTCCAAACCATACAAATTTATGCCAACCCACTTCATCACTCTCTTTAACTATGTCATCATAAACAGCTTTAGATGAAAAAGGAACAGATTTACCTCTTTCGCTAAGCCAACAAAACTCATCAGCTTTCCCAGCAACTATGATAGGCAAATAATCTCTAAAAAACACAGGGTATTTCTCCCTCCAATCCTCAGGAACTATCCAACCATCAGCCCCAATCAGATCAGCAATCTTATCTTTTAAGTCAAATCCAGCAGCTCTAATTTCCCTTCTATTAATGTGATCTATCAATGGCCCATTGACATGCCACTGGTCAAACCACACATTTATTGTCTTACCATTTCCAATTTTAGCCACACAATGCTGCCTAAACAGCCTTCTATAGCCCAGTATCTGCTTCCAATGCCAAGAATCAGAGTTCACCTCACCAATTTCCCAAAAGCTCTTCCCATGCAGTTTATAAAACTTAACCCATTCTACCCAAACAGATTTTCTATCAGTCACAATACTCCACATATGTTTAGCTACTAATGCTAAATTTCTCTCTTTTAAAGAAGTTAACCCCAGACCACCCTGACTTTTCCTTAAACAAAGTTCCTCCCAAGCAACTTTAGCACTCCCCTGTTTATACTCCCCTTGACACCACAAAAACCCTCTACACAATCTTTCCACATCAGCATTCAAATTATCAGGTAGAATAAACAAAGATGCCCAATATACTGTTAGTGAGGATAAAACAGACTTCAAAAGCTGAACTCTACCAGCATATGACAGAAATTTATTCCTCCAGTCTTCTATTCTTCTTTTCACCTTCTCAAGCAAAGCCCCACAATCTTTTTGATATAATTTCCTGGAAGCCAGAGGAATACCCAAATACTTTAGTGGGAGTTGACCCACCTTAAAAGGAAGAATTCTCAAAATATCATCCTGACTCTTCTTATCCACATTGCCAAATATTATCTCACTCTTACCCATGTTTGGTTTTAAACCTGAATAGGCACCAAACTCCTCCAACATTCCTTTTATAATCTTTATAGACTCACCACAAGCACTACTAAAGATGAATAAATCATCAGCAAAACACAAGTGTGTAAGCTGTAATTTATCACATTTCCAATGATAAACAAAATTCTCCTCAGATCTAATTCTCCTCTTCATCAACAAATTTAAAACCTCCATAACTATTGTGAACAGATATGGAGACACCGGATCACCCTGCCTAAGACCCTTCTCACCCTTAAAATACCCAAACAGCTGGCCATTAAGGCTTATAGAATAGGACACAGTCTTCAAGCAGGTCATAATCCACCCAATGAATTTTGAATCAAATCCAAAGTGTATCAGGCAATTTTCCAGAAAATTATGATCAACAGAATCATAAGCTTTCTGTAAATCCACCTTCAAAGCCACCCTAGGATATCCCCTTTTCCAATCATACCCCTTCACAAGTTCTTGTGCAAGCAGAATATTATCACTAATCAACCTACCTGGCACAAAGGCACTCTGGGATACATCCACAATCTGATCCAACACCTTCATAAGTCTATTACAGATCACCTTACTAATACATTTATAAATAACATTGCAGCAAGCAATAGGTCTAAATTGATTGACCATAGTAGGAGCTTGAACCTTGGGGATAAGAGAGATCACTGTTGCATTGATTTGTTTCAACATCTTTCCATTTTCAAAGAACTCCTGCACAGCAGCTGTAACTTCATCCCCTATAACACTCCAAGCAGCTTTAAAGAACCTAGCTGAATATCCATCAGGCCCAGGGGCCTTATTGTCTTCAATCTGAAACATTGCAATTTTAACCTCCTCCTTAGAAACACTTCTAACCATGTCTTTAGCAGAATTCTCAGAAATCCTCTTGAAAAACAAAGACTGAGGATCCTGAATAGTTTCAACATTATCCCTGCTTCCCATCATACTTATAAAATAGTCCACAAAGGCATTTCCCACATTCTTTTCTTCATAAACCAACCCATTAATATCCTCTATTTGCACCACTTTCCCCCTAGACTGCCTTTGCTTAACAGAATGAAAGAAATATTTATTATTATTATCCCCCACTTTGAGCCAGTGCACTCTAGATTTCTGCTTCAGAAACATCTCTTCATCCAAAACAGCCTCATTATAAGCTTTAACATACACCTCTTCTTCCTCCCTTAGGTACTCATTATCAGGATCTTTGGTCATTTCCTCTTGAATTCTTTCCAACTCCACTTTTAATAACTCCACCTTCTTATAAAGATTTCCATTAAGAAAATTTAACTTTCTAAATGGTTTCTTCAGATTCTTAAGTTTGGTAACCACACTAAACATTTTGCATCCACCAACTCTATTACCCCAAACATCCTTAACAATCTCCAAGAACTCAGGTTTCTCAGCAAGAAAGTTCCAAAACTTAAAAGGTTTTGGATCCTTCTTATGAGATAGAGCACAGAACACAACCACAGGTGCATGATCCGACAAATAGAAAGGCAAAAACTTTGCATTAATATTAACAAATGATTTGAGAAACAAAGCATTACCCATAGCCCTATCCAACTTTTCAAGAATACCATCAGTTTTACCCACCTTTTGATTCCATGTGTACTCTAAACCAGTAAAAGGCAAATCCTCAACTTTTAGCTCAGCCACACACTCTCTGAATTCTTGCATACCATAAAGAGAATATCCCAGCTCACAATTTTTCTCTCTAGGGTCTAAGATAGCATTAAAATCACCAGCCAATAACCAGGGATTATCACCAATCTTACCAGCCATTTTGCTAAGCTCATTCCACAAAGTTCTCCTACCAACCACATTAGTAAACCCATACACAAAAGAACAGAAGAAACTATCCTTCCCCTCAACAGGAGAAATATAACAGTGAATGCATTGATCAGATTTATGCAAAACCATAACATCCACCTTACTAGCATCCCAGCCCACCACAATTCTGACCCAGCTAGGACAGAAATCCCCATTATTCACCCAAACCCAACTATTCATAACACCCCTACAAGCCTTCTCAATCTCCAAAGGGTTCACCCTGGTCTCCACAAGGCTACAAACATTAACCTTATTACTCCCAATTAACCTATTAATCTGCCTCTGCTTAACAGTCTTGCACATTCCTCTCACATTCCAAGACATGATATTAATCTTCATAACAACTATCATTATACTTCTCAGAAGGCTTCAGACCTGAAGACCCTTCTCCACCATTATCACAATTCATATTAATCACCCCTGTGCCCATTTCAGAACTCAAATTCTCCAGCCTAACAAGATCATCCATCATTATTTTATCCCACTGTTCAAAAAACAATTTTACCTGCCCAATAGTCCATTTTCTAAGAATGTCATTTGAAGGGCAGCTTTTACTAGTAAGAAATTGAGCTACCTCCTCAAACTGCTTCTCAGTAATCTTAAAATAACCACTTTTAGTATTAACTTTAGTATCAATTCTATTTCGAGCATCGAACCCCACCTCTTGATTCCCCTTAGCTGGAATAGACTCCACACCCCCAGTCTTCTTAACCAAATTCTCACCCTTAATACTCTCCTCACTTCCAACACTAGACCTCCCACTAGGCTTCTCTCCTATGTTAATTCCCCCATCCCTAGGCTTCCCACCACTAAGACTACCCCTAGACTCTTCAACTTTTCTTTGAGGCCCTTGCTTAGTATCCCCAATGATAGACTTCCCCTTAACATCCTGCCTACCATTCTGTCCTACCACATTCTCCTCTATCAAACAATTCTCATCATTCAAAATTTCAAACCTATTTCTCCCCTCAAACCTCCTCCTATTAGCCATTCCTCCCCTATTACCACTTTGAAAGCCCCCTCTCACAGGCCTATACCCCTGATTACCCCTACCCTGAAAACCACCTCTACCATTAAAACCACTCTGAACATAACCACCACCTCTACCCTGGTCTCCCCTTCTAAAGTCTCTATTATAATCCCCAAAACCACCCTGATTACCATTATTCCTCTCCCCTTTATTGTTCCTCCCCACAGTAGTAAAACCATCAGTATCAATCCCTGAAACAGGAAAGTTCTTGACAGCAGAACTATTAATCTCATCCAAAAGCCTCTTAGATTTCTCCTCCAATTCCTTCACAGTTAAGATTCTAACTGTGCAAGAATCAAAGTCATGCCCATAAACCTTACATTCAGTACACTTCTTAATAAGTTTTGGATAAGCCACTTTCACCTTACTAATAAATCCAGGCTTATCCTCATCAGGAGGATAGTAAGCATTCACATACTCAGGCAAATTCTTTTCAGCTTTAACCTCAACAAGGACTCTAGCAAAACCTGCAGGCCCCTCCTTCTTTTTGCATCTTTCAGCCGTAATTCTGTCAAACAAGATAGGATTACCAATACAGCTAAGCATGCTGCATATACTCTTATTACTCCACAGTTCAGCAGGTAAATTAGGAATAGTGATCCACATAGGGATCACATTTGGCTCAGTCTTCTCTAGGCACACTCCCACCTCCCAATTCTTTAGACAGAGGGGAACATCATTTACCAGCCAAGGACCCTTCTCCATAGCACCCCACATTCCAACATCATTCCTGAATTTGAAAAAGAATACCCCACTATTATTAGTAGAAACCTCCATTAAGCCAAACTTCTTCCACATTCTCATCAGGTGAAATCTAACCATACCCACAGATAACTCTTTACCCACAAAGTAACCATATAAGTAGTTACTATAAGCCACCTTTGCCTCAGCAATCTGAATAGGACTAATCTCAGCAACAAGCTCACCATTCTCCAAAACCTTAGGGGGATAATACTGGACTTTCTCAGACAGGACTTCATTATCATTACCCTTAGCAGCAGCAGCATAAGACTTACTCCCATTAGAACTAGAAGCAGCCTTAACATCATCCTTCTTAGCAGCAAATATCACACTATCCTTCAAAATCACAGAGCTCAAAGGTGATTTCTTAGGAAGTGGAGGTAGTGTCTTAATAATTTCAACATCTTGCTGAGACAAACAATAAGAACTCTCCTGTTTACTTCTATCACTAATCATCTTCTTCATAGACAATCTTCTAATAGCAAACTTCCTTCCCTTCCCGGCTATCATCACATTAGCTTCCACACCTGACTCATTTGGAATATCCATAGAGTCTGCCCCATCTCCTTCTTTACTCACCTTTTTCAAATCCTCCTTATTAGTTTGTTTCATATTATTCTTCCCACCATCTTTTTTCAGAACATGAAAACCAGGATTAAATTCCATCTTCACAAGAGGTTTTTCATATTCAAACTTTAACTGCTCAGTATTACCCTCAATTCTTCCCAAAAAATCCCTCTTCTTAACAACAATAACCTTCATATCCCCAGTCACATTTTCCACCAGATCCTTCATAATCACATTTACAGAACTAGGCTTCTCAATACCATCTGAAGTAGAACTCTGAGCAACTCCCTCTTTCTGAATAGCCTTCTTCTTAGGGAACACTCTTCTAGACTTTCCAGACACTTCTAACAAATAATCAGCAGGGGAACAATGATCAGGCAGCAACTCTAACTCATCTCCCTTCACCATGTATCCCAAATACTTAGAATCTCCAACAGACCTTCTACTAAACTTCACACTCAGCCCCTCATTTCTCACTGAATGTTTCTTCCTCTTGCTAAGCACCTCAAACTTATCATACTGCATAGTATCAAATACATTCAAGTCTGGTGATAACTGAGGAAAACAAACTCTGTTATTCACCACAGAAAAGCCCCCTTTCTTACTGACATACTTAGCCAAAGCTTCCAGAATAGACATATTTCTACCATCATAAAGCATTTTAGTTTCAGTCATACCAACATCCATCTTACCAGAACCCCCATAACCAGCACTCTCATTCTTCTGAAGAGGATGACCATAAACATCACATTTAGAGGATAACTCAAACAGATCCTCCAGATTCTCATTAATCAATCTAGATTTCCAATTATCCCCCAACAAATTTCTAAGATACTGAATATGAACATCAGACAGAATAGGAGGATCAAACATACCTACACCAGCAAAACCTGGTTCAGTCTTCGCATCAGAAACCCTAGGTTTCAGATCCATCTCCATATCGCTATCAACAGACTTCTGGAAGAAACTATGATCAGTAGAAACTTGCTGCATCCAATCCTTCCCAAACATACCATTCAGATACTCTAAATCCCCTGATGTCAGCGAACAAACTTCAGTAATACCTCCCTTCGACCTAGACATAATAAACCTACCATCCCCCTCATCCTTGAGATCCAGACTATAACCCTCACCAACAGATAAATCAGGTGGAACCGCCGGAGGAGGCTCCGGCAACACAACCCTAGCAGGAGAAGCCATAACCGTGCACTGTGAAGATTCCACCACCTTCAAAGATGATGGAACAGTGAAACACGACGATATCATAGAGAAAACGGAGAAGAAACAGTGATATCGCCAAAATCGCCCAATATCAGAGAGAAAACCCTAGCTTCAGTTTAGCTTCATATTGCCTCTTATCCTTTATTTGAGTCTATTGCATGATCACGTATCTTATGGCCTTCCCGTTCTTCCATTCGGGTACCCGAAACTTCAAATGTACTGATAGTTACGTCCTTTAAAACTCGAGTCTTTTCTTGTGTACGAATCTCTATGTCATTGTCGCATCGTGAATTCGATTACCATCCGCTCCGATTCTTATCCTTCATTTGAGTCTATTGAATGATCAGATATCTTACGGCCTTCCTGTTCCTCCATTCGGGTGCCCGAAACTACAAATATACCGATAGTTACGTCCTTCAAAACTTGACTCTTTTCTCTTGTACGAATCTCTATGACATTATCGCATCGTGAGTTCGATTACCATTCGGTCCGCTTCTTATCCTTTATTTGAGTCTATTGCAAGATCAGATATCTTACGGACTTCACGCTGCACCATTCGCTTGCCCGAAACTTCAAATGTACCGATAGTTACGACCATTAAAACTCGAGTCTTTTCTTGTGTACGAATCTCCATGTCATTGTCGCATCGTGAGTTCGATTGCCATCCGGTCCGCTTCTTATCCTTTATTTGAGTCTATTGCATTATCAGATATCTTACGGCCTTCCCGTTCCTCCATTCGGGTGCCCGAAAACTACAAATGTACCGATAGTTACGTCCTTCAAAACTCGAATCTCTTCTTGGTTACGAATCTCTATGTCATTGTCACATCGTGAGTCCGATTACCATCTGGTTCGCTAATTATCCTTTATTTGAGTCTATTGCATGATCAGATATCTTACGGCCTTCAGGTTGCACCATTCGGTAGCTCGAAACTTCAAATGTACCGATAGTTACGTCCATTAAAACTCGAGTCTTTTCTTGTGTAAGAATCTCCATGTCAGTGTCGCATCGTGAGTTCGATTACCACCCGGTCTGCCTCTTATCCTTTATTTGAGCCTATTGGATGATCATATATCATACGGCCTTCCCGTTCTTCCATTCGGGTACCCGAAATTTCAAATGTACCGATAGTTACGTTCTTTAAAACTCGAGTCTTTTCTTGTGTACGAATCTCTATGTCATTGTCGCATCGTGAGTTCGATTACCATCCGGTCCGATTCTTAACCTTGATTTGAGTCTATTGAATGATCAGATATCTTACGGCCTTCCCGTTCCTCCATTCGGGTGCCTGAAACTTCAAATGTACCGATTGTTATGTCCTTTAAAACTCGAGTCTTTTCTTGTGTACGAATCTCTATGTCATTGTCGCATCGTGAGTTCGATTAACATCCGGTCGGCTTCTTATCCTTTATTTGAGTCTATTTCATGATCAGATATGTTACGGCCTTCCTGTTCCTCCATTCGGGTGCCCGAAATTTCAAATGTACCGATAGTTACGTCCTTTAAAACTTGAGTCTTTTCTTGTGTACGAATCTCTATGTCATTATCGCATCGTGAGTCCGATTACCATCCGATCCACTTTTTATCCTTTACTTGAGTCTATTGCATTATCAAATATCTTACGGCCTTCCCGTTCTTCCATTCGGATGCCCGAAACTTCAAATGTACTGATAGTTACGTCCTTTAAAACTCGAGTCTTTTCTTGTGTACGAATCTCAATGTCATTGTCGCATCGAGAGTTCGATTACCACCCGGTCCGCCTCTTATCCTTTATTTGAGTCTATTGCATGATCACATATCTTATGGCCTTCCCGTTCTTCCATTCGGGTACCCGAATCTTCAAATGGACCGATAGTTGCGCCCATTAAAACTCGAGTCTTTTCTTGTGTACGAATCTCCATGTCATTGTCGCATCGTGAGTTCGATTACCATCCGGTCCGATTCTTATCCTTCATTTGAGTCTATTGAATGATCAAATATCATACGGCCTTCCCGTTCCTCCATTCGGGTGCCCGAAACTACAAATGTACCGACAGTTACGTCCTTCAAAACTCGAATCTCTTCTTGTTTACGAATCTCTATGTCATTGTCACATCGTGAGTCCGATTACCATCCGGTCCGCTTCTTATCCTTTATTTGAGTCTATTGCATTATCAGATATCTTACGGCCTTCCCGTTGCAACATTCGGTTACCCGAAACTTCGAATGTACCGATAGTTATGTCCTTTAAAACTTGACTCTTTTCTCTTGTACGAATCTCTTTGTCATTTTCACGTCGTGAGTTCGATTAACATTCGGTCCGCTTCTTATCCTTTATTTGAGTCTATTGAATGATCAGATATCTTACGGCCTTCACGTTGCACCATTCGGTTGCCCGAAACTTCAAATGTACTGATAGTTACGTCCATTAAAACTCGAGTCTTTTCTTGTGTACGAATCTCCATGTCATTGTCGCATCGTGAGTTCGATTACCACCCGGTCTGCCTCTTATCCTTTATTTAAGTCTATTGCATGATCATATATCACACGGCCTTCCCGTTCTTCCATTCGGGTACCCGAAATTTCAAATGTACCGATAGTTACGTCCTTTAAAACTCGAGTCTTTTCTTGTGTACGAATCTCTATGTCATTGTCGCATCGTGAGTTCGATTACCATCCGGTCCGATTCTTATCCTTGATTTGAGTCTATTGAATGATCAGATATCTTACGGCCTTCCCGTTCCTCCATTCGGGTGCCCGAAACTTCAAATGTACCGTTCCTCCGTTCCTCTATGTCATTTTCGCGTCGTGAGTTCGATTACCATTCGGTCCGCTTCTTATCCTTTATTTGAGTCTATTGCATGATCAGATATCTTACGGACTTCACGTTGCATCATTCAGTTGCCCGAAACTTCAAATGTATCGATAGTTATGCCCTTTAAAACTCGAGTCTTTTTTGTGTACGAATCTCTATGTCATTGTCGCATCGTGAGTTCGATTAACATCCGGTCTGCTTCTTATCCTTTATTTAAGTCTATTGCATGATCAGATATCTTACGACCTTCCTGTTCCTCCATTCGGGTGCCCGAAACTTCAAATGTACCGATAGTTACGTCCTTTAAAACTTGAGTCTTTTCTTGTGTACGAATCTCTATGTCATTATCGCATCGTGAGTCCGATTACCATCCGGTCCACTTTTTATCCTTTATTTGAGTCTATTGCATTTTCAGATATCTTACGGCCTTCCCGTTCTTCCATTCGGGTGCCCGAAACTTCAAATGTACCGATAGTTATGTCCTTTAAAACTCGAGCCTTTTCTTGTGTACGAATCTCTATGTCATTGTCGCATCGTGAGTTCGTTTACCACCCGGTCCGCCTCTTATCCTTTATTTGAGTCTATTGCATGATCACATATCTTATGGCCTTCCCGTTTTTCCATTCGGGTACCCGAAACTTCAAACGTACCGATAGTTACGTCCTTTGAAATTCGAGTCTTTTCTTGTGTATGAATCTCGATGTCATTGTCGCATCGTGAGTTCGATTACCATCCGGTCCGATTCTTATCCTTCATTTGAGTCTACTGAATGATCAGATATCTTAAGGACTTCCCGTTTCTCCATTCGGGTGCCCGAAACTTCAAATGTACCGATAGTTACGTCCTTTAAAACTTGAGTCTTTTCTTGTGTACGAATCTCTATGTCATTATCGCATCGTGACTCCGATTACCATCCGGTCCACTTTTTATCCTTTATTTGAGTCTATTGCATTTTCAGATATCTTACGGCTTCCCGTTCTTCCATTCGGGTGCCCGAAACTTCAAATGTACCGATAGTTACGTCCTTTAAAACTCGACTCTCTTCTTGTGTACGAATCTCTATGTCATTGTCGCATCGTGAGTTCGATTACCGGTCTGCTTCTTATCCTTTATTTGAGTATATTGCATGATCATATATCTTACGGCCTTCCTGTTCCTCCATTCGGGTACCCAAAACTTCAAATGTACCGATAGTTACGTCCTTTAAAACTTGAGTCTTTTCTTGTCTACGAATCTCTATGTCATTATCGCATCGTGAGTTCGATTACCATCCGGTCCGATTCTTATCCTTCATTTGAGTCTATTGAATGATCAGATATCTTACGGACTTCCCGTTTCTCCATTCGGGTGCCCGAAACTTCAAATGTACCGATAGTTACTTCCTTTAAAACTTGAGTCTTTTCTTGTGTACGAATCTCTATGTCATTATCGCATCGTGAGTCCGACTACCATCCGGTCCACTTTTTATCCTTTATTTGAGTCTATTGCATTTTCAGATATATTACGGCCTTCCCGTTCTTCCATTCGGGTGCCCGAAACTTCAAATGTACCGATTGTTACGTCCTTTAAAACTCATGTCTTTTCTTGTCAGTGTCGCATCGTGAGTTCGATTACCACCCGGTCTGCCTCTTATCCTTTATTTGAGCCTATTGGATGATCATATATCATACGGCCTTCCCGTTCTTCCATTCGGGTACCCGAAATTTCAAATGTACCGATAGTTACGTTCTTTAAAACTCGAGTCTTTTCTTGTGTACGAATCTCTATGTCATTGTCGCATCGTGAGTTCGATTACCATCCGGTCCGATTCTTAACCTTGATTTGAGTCTATTGAATGATCAGATATCTTACGGCCTTCCCGTTCCTCCATTCGGGTGCCTGAAACTTCAAATGTACCGATTGTTATGTCCTTTAAAACTCGAGTCTTTTCTTGTGTACGAATCTCTATGTCATTGTCGCATCGTGAGTTCGATTAACATCCGGTCGGCTTCTTATCCTTTATTTGAGTCTATTTCATGATCAGATATGTTACGGCCTTCCTGTTCCTCCATTCGGGTGCCCGAAATTTCAAATGTACCGATAGTTACGTCCTTTAAAACTTGAGTCTTTTCTTGTGTACGAATCTCTATGTCATTATCGCATCGTGAGTTCGATTACCATCCGATCCACTTTTTATCTTTTACTTGAGTCTATTGCATTATCAAATATCTTACGGCCTTCCCGTTCTTCCATTCGGATGCCCGAAACTTCAAATGTACTGATAGTTACGTCCTTTAAAACTCGAGTCTTTTCTTGTGTACGAATCTCAATGTCATTGTCGCATCGAGAGTTCGATTACCACCCGGTCCGCCTCTTATCCTTTATTTGAGTCTATTGCATGATCACATATCTTATGGCCTTCCCGTTCTTCCATTCGGGTACCCGAATCTTCAAATGGACCGATAGTTGCGCCCATTAAAACTCGAGTCTTTTCTTGTGTACGAATCTCCATGTCATTTTCGCATCGTGAGTTCGATTACCATCCGGTCCGATTCTTATCCTTCATTTGAGTCTATTGAATGATCAGATATCATACGGCCTTCCCGTTCCTCCATTCGGGTGCCCGAAATTTCAAATGTACCGATAGTTACGTTCTTTAAAACTCGAGTCTTTTCTTGTGTACGAATCTCTATGTCATTGTCGCATCGTGAGTTCGATTACCATCCGGTCCGATTCTTAACCTTGATTTGAGTCTATTGAATGATCAGATATCTTACGGCCTTCCCGTTCCTCCATTCGGGTGCCTGAAACTTCAAATGTACCGATTGTTATGTCCTTTAAAACTCGAGTCTTTTCTTGTGTACGAATCTCTATGTCATTGTCGCATCGTGAGTTCGATTAACATCCGGTCGGCTTCTTATCCTTTATTTGAGTCTATTTAATGATCAGATATGTTACGGCCTTCCTGTTCCTCCATTCGGGTGCCCGAAATTTCAAATGTACCGATAGTTACGTCCTTTAAAACTTGAGTCTTTTCTTGTGTACGAATCTCTATGTCATTATCGCATCGTGAGTTCGATTACCATCCGATCCACTTTTTATCTTTTACTTGAGTCTATTGCATTATCAAATATCTTACGGCCTTCCCGTTCTTCCATTCGGATGCCCGAAACTTCAAATGTACTGATAGTTACGTCCTTTAAAACTCGAGTCTTTTCTTGTGTACGAATCTCAATGTCATTGTCGCATCGAGAGTTCGATTACCACCCGGTCCGCCTCTTATCCTTTATTTGAGTCTATTGCATGATCACATATCTTATGGCCTTCCCGTTCTTCCATTCGGGTACCCGAATCTTCAAATGGACCGATAGTTGCGCCCATTAAAACTCGAGTCTTTTCTTGTGTACGAATCTCCATGTCATTGTCGCATCGTGAGTTCGATTACCATCCGGTCCGATTCTTATCGTTCATTTGAGTCTATTGAATGATCAGATATCATACGGCCTTCCCGTTCCTCCATTCGGGTGCCCGAAACTACAAATGTACCGACAGTTACGTCCTTCAAAACTCGAATCTCTTCTTGTTTACGAATCTCTATGTCATTGTCACATCGTGAGTCCGATTACCATCCGGTCTGCTTCTTATCCTTTATTTGAGTCTATTGCATTATCAGATATCTTACGGCCTTCCCGTTGCAACATTCGGTTACCCGAAACTTCGAATGTACCGATAGTTATGTCCTTTAAAACTTGACTCTTTTCTCTTGTACGAATCTCTTTGTCATTTTCACGTCGTGAGTTCGATTAACATTCGGTCCGCTTCTTATCCTTTATTTGAGTCTATTGAATGATCAGATATCTTACGGCCTTCACGTTGCACCATTCGGTTGCCCGAAACTTCAAATGTACTGATAGTTACGTCCATTAAAACTCGAGTCTTTTCTTGTGTACGAATCTCCATGTCATTGTCGCATCGTGAGTTCGATTACCACCCGGTCTGCCTCTTATCCTTTATTTAAGTCTATTGCATGATCATATATCATACGGCCTTCCCGTTCTTCCATTCGGGTACCCGAAATTTCAAATGTACCGATAGTTACGTCCTTTAAAACTCGAGTCTTTTCTTGTGTACGAATCTCTATGTCATTGTCGCATCGTGAGTTCGATTACCATCCGGTCCGATTCTTATCCTTGATTTGAGTCTATTGAATGATCAGCTATCTTACGGCCTTCCCGTTCCTCCATTCGGGTGCCCGAAACTTCAAATGTACCGTTCCTCCGTTCCTCTATGTCATTTTCGCGTCGTGAGTTCGATTACCATTCGGTCCGCTTCTTATCCTTTATTTGAGTCTATTGCATGATCGGATATGTTACGGCCTTCCTGTTCCTCCATTCGGGTGCCCGAAATTTCAAATGTACCGATAGTTACGTCCTTTAAAACTTGAGTCTTTTCTTGTGTACGAATCTCCATGTCATTATCGCACCGTGAGTCCGATTAGCATCCGATCCTCTTTTTATCCTTTACTTGAGTCTAATGCATTATCAGATATCTTACGGCCTACCCGTTCTTCCATTCGGGTGCCCGAAACTTCAAATGTACCGATTGTTACGTCCTTTAAAACTCGAGTCTTTTCTTGTGTACGTATATCTATGTCATTGTCGCATCGTGAGTTCGATTAACATCTTTCTGCTTCTTATCCTTTATTTGAGTCTATTGCATGATCAGTTATCTTACGGCCTTTCCGTTTCTCGATTCGGGTGCCCGAAACTTCAAATGTACCGATAGTTACATCCTTTAAAACTCTAGTCTTTTCTTGTGTACGAATCTCAATGTCATTGTCGCATCGTGAGTTCGATTACCACCCGGTCTGCCTCTTATCCTTTATTTGAGTCTATTGCATGATCACATATCTTATGGCCTTCCCGTTCTTCCATTCGGGTACCCGAAACTTCAAATGGACCGATAGTTGCGTCCTTTAAAACTCGAGTCTTTTCTTGTGTACGAATCTCCATGTCATTGTCACATCGTGAGTTCGATTACCATCCGGTCCGATTCTTATCCTTCATTTGAGTCTATTGAATGATCAGATATCTTACGGCATTCCCATTCCTCCATTCAGGTGCCCGAAACTACAAATGTACCGATAGTTACGTCCTTCAAAACTCGAATCTCTTCTTGGTTACGAATCTCTATGTCATTGTCACATCGTGAGTCCGATTACCATCCGGTCCGCTTCTTATCCTTTATTTTGAGTCTATTGCATTATCAGATATCTTACGGCCTTCCCGTTGCACCATTCGGTTACCCGAAACTTCGAATGTACCGATAGTTATGTCCTTTAAAACTTGACTCTTTTCTCTTGTACAAATCTCTTTGTCATTTTCACGTCGTGAGTTCGATTAACATTCGGTCCGCTTCTTATCCTTTATTTGAGTCTATTGCATGATCAGATATCTTACGGCCTTCACGTTGCACCATTCGGTTGCCCGAAACTTCAAATGTACTGATAGTTACGTCCATTAAAACTCGAGTCTTTTCTTGTGTACGAATCTCCATGTCATTGTCGCATCGTGAGTTCGATTACCACCCGGTCTGCCTCTTATCCTTTATTTAAGTCTATTGCATGATCATATTTCATACGGCCTTCCCGTTCTTCCATTCGGGTACCCGAAATTTCAAATGTACCGATAGTTACGTCCTTTAAAACTCGAGTCTTTTCTTGTGTACGAATCTCTATGTCATTGTCGCATGGTGAGTTCGATTACCATCCGGTCCGATTCTTATCCTTGATTTGAGTCTATTGAATGATCAGATATCTTACGGCCTTCCCGTTCCTCCATTCGGGTGCCCGAAACTTCAAATGTACCGTTCCTCCGTTCCTCTATGTCATTTTCGCGTCGTGAGTTCGATTACCATTCGGTCCGCTTCTTATCCTTTATTTGAGTCTATTGCATGATCAGATATCTTTCGGACTTCACGTTGCATCATTCAGTTGCCCGAAACTTCAAATGTATCGATAGTTATGCCCTTTAAAACTCGAGTCTTTTTTGTGTACGAATCTCTATGTCATTGTCGCATCGTGAGTTCGATTAACATCCGGTCTGCTTCTTATCCTTTATTTAAGTCTATTGCATGATCAGATATCTTACGACCTTCCTGTTCCTCCATTCGGGTGCCCGAAACTTCAAATGTACCGATAGTTACGTCCTTTAAAACTTGAGTCTTTTCTTGTGTACGAATCTCTATGTCATTATCGCATCGTGAGTCCGATTACCATCCGGTCCACTTTTTATCCTTTATTTGAGTCTATTGCATTTTCAGATATCTTACGGCCTTCCCGTTCTTCCATTCGGGTGCCCGAAACTTCAAATGTACCGATAGTTATGTCCTTTAAAACTCGAGTCTTTTCTTGTGTACGAATCTCTATGTCATTGTCGCATCGTGAGTTCGTTTACAACCCGGTCCGCCTTTTATCCTTTATTTGAGTCTATTGCATTTTCAGATATCTTACGGCCTTCCCGTTCTTCCATTCGGGTGCCCGAAACTTCAAATGTACCGATAGTTATGTCCTTTAAAACTCGAGTCTTTTCTTGTGTACGAATCTCTATGTCATTGTCGCATCGTGAGTTCGTTTACCACCCGGTCCGCCTCTTATCCTTTATTTGAGTCTATTGCATGATCACATATCTTATGGCCTTCCCGTTTTTCCATTCGGGTACCCGAAACTTCAAACGTACCGATAGTTACGTCCTTTGAAATTCGAGTCTTTTCTTGTGTATGAATCTCGATGTCATTGTCGCATCGTGAGTTCGATTACCATCCGGTCCGCTTCTTATCCTTTATTTGAGTCTATTGCATGATCGGATATGTTACGGCCTTCATGTTCCTCCATTCGGGTGCCCGAAATTTCAAATGTACCGATAGTTACGTCCTTTAAAACTTGAGTCTTTTCTTGTGTACGAATCTCCATGTCATTATCGCACCGTGAGTCCGATTAGCATCCGATCCTCTTTTTATCCTTTACTTGAGTCTAATGCATTATCAGATATCTTGCGGCCTACCCGTTCTTCCATTCGGGTGCCCGAAACTTCAAATGTACCGATTGTTACGTCCTTTAAAACTCGAGTCTTTTCTTGTGTACGTATCTCTATGTCATTGTCGCATCGTGAGTTCGATTAACATCTTTCTGCTTCTTATCCTTTATTTGAGTCTATTGCATGATCAGTTATCTTACGGCCTTTCCGTTTCTCGATTCGGGTGTCCGAAACTTCAAATGTACCGATAGTTACATCCTTTAAAACTCGAGTCTTTTCTTGTGTACGAATCTCAATGTCATTGTCGCATCGTGAGTTCGATTACCACCCGGTCTGCCTCTTATCCTTTATTTGAGTCTATTGCATGATCACATATCTTATGGCCTTCCCGTTCTTCCATTCGGGTACCCGAAACTTCAAATCGACCGATAGTTGCGTCATTTAAAACTCGAGTCTTTTCTTGTGTACGAATCTCCATGTCATTGTCACATCGTGAGTTCGATTACCATCCGGTCCGATTCTTATCCTTCATTTGAGTCTATTGAATGATCAGATATCTTACGGCATTCCCATTCCTCCATTCGGGTGCCCGAAACTACAAATGTACCGATAGTTACGTCCTTCAAAACTCGAATCTCTTCTTGGTTACGAATCTCTATGTCATTGTCACATCGTGAGTCCGATTGCCATCCGGTCCGCTTTTTATCCTTTATTTGAGTCTATTGCATGAGCAGATATCTTACGGCCTTCCCGTTCATCCGGTTGCCCGAAACTTCGAATGTACCGATAGTTACGTCCTTTAAAACTTGACTCTTTTCTCTTGTACGAATCTCTATGTCATTGTCGCATCGTGAGTTCGATTACCATTCGGTCCGCTTCTTATCCTTTATTTGAGTCTATTGCATGATCAGATATCTTAGGGCCTTCACGTTGCACCATTCGGTTGCCCGAAACTTCAAATGTACCGATAGTTACGTCCATTAAAACTCGAGTCTTTTCTTGTTTAAGAATCTCTATGTCATTGTCGCCTCGTGAGTTCGATTACCATCCGGTCCACTTTTTATCCTTTATTTGAGTCTATTGCATTTTCAGATATCTTACGGCCTTCCCGTTCTTCCATTCGGGTGCCCGAAACTTCAAATGTACCGATAGTTACGTCCTTTAAAACTCGAGTCTTTTCTTGTGTACGAATCTCTATGTCATTGTCGCATCGTGAGTTCGATTACCGGTCCGCTTCTTATCCTTAATTTGAGTCTATTGCATGATCATATATCTTACGGCCTTCCTGTTCCTCCATTCGGGTACCCGAAACTTCAAATGTACCGATAGTTACGTCCTTTAAAACTTGAGTCTTTTCTTGTGTACGAATCTTTATGTCATTATCGCATCGTGAGTTCGATTAGCATCCGATCCTCTTTTTACCCTTTACTTGAGTCTAATGCATTATCAGATATCTTACGGCCTACCCGTTCTTCCATTCGGGTGCCCGAAACTTCAAATGTACCGATTGTTACGTCCTTTAAAACTCGAGTCTTTTCTTGTGTACGAATCTCTATGTCATTGTCGCATCGTGAGTTCGATTAACATCTTTCTGCTTCTTATCCTTTTTTTTGATAAAGGAGGCTTTGCTCCGGTAAATTTCATTAATAATAAAGATATTTACAAACAACTAAACACGGGCCAAGATCATTACAAGATAACCTAACCAAAACTAGATCAAGGCCCAACTCAAAACAACCCATAAAACAAAACAAAAACAGAAAATACATCACGGGCCTTTAACCATTCTCAAATCTATCAGCCCATTTATCTATCAAATCTAAACCCAGCCCAATACAAAATCCCAAAAACACACAAGATGATGTAATCCGTAACTCGCTGCAAATCAAACTGCTCAAAATAAAATTTGACTTCCTCCTTAGCTTTTTCCTGACATTGCATTCCCAATCTTCCTTGACAATCAAATGTTGAAGCTTTCCGAGTCTTCCATTCTCACAATCTTTATCCTCAAATTCAGCAGCATCCAAACCTTTCCTCTTGCACTTTCCACTCTTCTCATAATCTTCAATACAGGAACTCATATCTTCCTTTATAGTACCAAAACCATACACACTATAAACTATACAATCATAACTCTCACTAACTTTCCCAGCCCCATTACAAATAGCCCAAATATAGTCATTGCTAACACATAAACCACCTATCCGGTCATTCCCTATACAAGCATATCTAAATTGACCATAATCTATCCAAATGACCATGAGCTCACAAAAACAACATTACCAGGATAGAACCAGATCAAAGCAACCATAACATAGCTAAATATCCAAACCCAGTCCATCCAAACCAAGTTACAACAACCCAGCCCATCCCAAGAAATGATCCCAAAAAGCCTAAAACTAAAAACAAGAAAAGGCTTCAGCAATAAAATTCTCAACATTGAAAGGGTTTCCCATCCTTGTTCAGTTCTAGAAAATGCAAAAAATTTTAGAGTGGAGAATAATGTCCTAAGCACAAGGATGGGGTCCAACCTTATCTCTCCATGGGTTGAGTATACTCCATACTCCATTCCTATCCTCCAAACAATCAACGCAGAATTGAACTCATCCTCATAATGTAAAGAAGAGCTCAACAGACCTTTTAAAAACAGAAAACAAAATTTAGAAATTTGAATAAAATCAGAAGGCTTTAGCAGCCAGATCTCTACCCAAACGTTTTTTGTGCACCTTATTACTGCGAGTTCCCAATCATTGTAACCCATCCCTCCCCAAGGCAAGTGCCTTAGACTCATAACAGACTTTACTTTCAAAAGAACAAGGCTCAACAAAGGCCATAAAGACCACAGGGTTCCTGACCAGTGAACAGTTCTAAAAAATGCAAAATTTGGGGTGGAAACAAATGTCCTAACTTCACTGATCAGATCCAACCTTATATCTCCCAGGTTATAGCTTACTCCAAGCTTTAAACATCCTAACCACCAATCAAAAATCGCAGAATTAAACCCAATTTCAAACAAAGAAATAGAGTTCAATAGAATCTTTAGAAAACAAAACTTTTTCAATTTTTGATATAAAACAGAAGGCTTACAAAGCCAGGATTCTACCCATTCGTTTTTTGTGCACCTTATTACTGCAAGTTCCCATATAGTATAACCCACATCCCTCCCAAAAAGAAACTTTATAAACAGAACAGACCAAGACTCAAACTCACCCAAAATGACCCAGACAGACCAAGACACTAACTCACCCATTCTGACCCATCCAGACCACAACACTACCAGACCCAAGATAACCCAAACAGAACAAGACTTAAACACAAGCAGAATTCCCATCCTTTGATGACATCTAAGGAATAAAAGACTCAAAAAACAATGACAAGATCCTAAACCAAAGGATGAGACCAACCTTATCACTCCATGAACCAGGCTTCCTCCAAGCCTTGACACTCCTATCCTCCGATCAAAATGCGCAAGGCTAAGTCCATTCTTCCAAAAAGAAGGGGAACTCAGCAGATGACACAACACCCTCAAAAATAAAAATAACAAAAATATGAAATGACAAAAATAACACCACCAAAACACACACCAGGAAACAAAACTCAGAAGCCAAAAAGGCCAAGAAACTACCGCATAATTACACAGACTCCAGATAACAGCATGTTCCCACAGCCCCAAATAAAGACCCATCCCAGAGTAATATTTAGTAATATTATTATCATTATTCAACATATTATTATCATTATATTTATTATTATTATAATTACTATTATTACTATATATATATGAGATAAAAAACACCCCTCCACCACCAATACCACTAACAGTAACATACCATCCCATCTCACCCATACACACATTCTTCCACTCCACCTTATAACTACCACAGGAGTAATTAACAATCATCATTAGGACACATAAAACCCCAGGCAGCAGCAGCCAACTGCACCTGCACAGAATTCTTCAATTTCAAACTTGCCATCCTCAGCTTAACAACATCCTGAATCTGCTGCCCAAGAATCTTAGCACTCCTTCTAGAATTGCTAAATAGTCTATTGTTTCTCTCCTGCCAAATAAAATAAACAGCAGCAGCCAGACAAAGCCTTTGAATGATGTTCCACACAGACTTATTCACCACCCTTCCCTCTATGAACTGCACAATAGCATCCCACTGATCAGGAATATCTCCAAATTTAGCCAATACCTTTAATCTCCTCCAAATGGCATAGGAAAAATCACACTTAAAAAACAGGTGCTCATGACTATCAGGACAGGTCCCACACAAACTGCACTTCAATACACCACTATATCCCCATTGCAACATCCTGTCTTGTGTTGGAAGTCTGTACTTAAAAGCTAACCATGTAATAAAAGCATGTCTTGGTATAGATTGACATTGACTAAACCACACAGATCTACTCCATTTAACATCAGTACCCCCTTTAACCAAATCCTCATAAGCCACCTTTGTAGAAAAGGGCACCTTCTCACCATCATCTCTTTTCCACCAATACCTATCCCTAGTCATAGGACATAAAATGGGCACCTCAGTTTGAACCAACCAAGGATACTTACTACCCCATTCCTCAGGAAAACACCAACTCCCATTACTCACCAAATCAGCCAAACTTCCCTTCAGGTTAAACCCAGCATTCCTAATATCTCTTCTATCTATGACATTGATCAAAGGACCTTTACTATGCCAGCTATCAAACCATGCACTAATTAATCTACCATTCCCAACCTTTGCCACACAATGAGGCCTAATAATACTTCTACACCCCAGGATTTGCTTCCAACTCCAAGAATCAGAATTGGTTTCTCCCACATCCCAAAAATTACATCCCTGCAATCTATGTAACCTAATCCATTCAACCCAAACATAATCCTTATTATTTAACACATTCCAAATATGTTTAGACATTAAGGCAACATTTCTTTCCTTAAGAGAAGCAATTCCCAACCCACCTTGAGATTTCTTAAGACACAAATCATCCCAACTAACCCTAGCATATCCCTTTTTAAAATCCCCTTGGCACCACAAAAAACCTCTACAAATCCTTTCCACATCATCATTTAAATTAACAGGCAAGATAAACAAGGAGGACCAATACACAGTAAGAGAAGATAACACAGATTTGATCAATTGCAGTCTCCCAGCAAAAGAGAGGAATTTATTCCTCCAGTCATTGACCCTGCTCTTAACCTTATCAAGTAGAATAGAACAATCCTTCTGATATAATCTCCTAGAAGCAAGAGGAATACCCAAGTATTTCAAAGGAAAGCTTCCCACTTTAAAAGGCACAATTCTCAGGATATCCTCCTGAATTTCAGGCTTCACATTCCCAAAAATAATCTCACTCTTCTGCATATTAGGCTTTAACCCAGACATGTTACCAAACTCATCCAAAGCAGCCTTCAAAATACTAATGGACTCACAATCCTGACTACTAAAAACTATCAAATCATCTGCAAAACATAAATGGGTCAACTTCATCTTTTCACACTTCCAATGGTACACAAAACTACCAGCCTCCCTAATCCTTCTTATGAACACTAAGTTAAGTACCTCCATAACTAAAGTGAATAAGTAAGGAGACATAGGATCCCCTTGCCTTAACCCTTTTCCCCCCTTGAAAAAACCATAAAGATCGCCATTTAGACTGATAGAATAAGATACAGAAGTAACACATTCCATCACCCACCCAATAAACTTCTCATGAAACCCAAAACCAACTAAACATTGATGAAGAAAGGCATGATCAACAGAATCATAAGCCTTCTGCAAGTCTGTTTTCATAGCAACTCTAGAATAACCCCTCACCCAATCATACCCTTTAACTAACTCTTGAGATAACAAAATATTATCACTAATGAGCCTCCCAGGAACAAAAGCACTCTGTGACTTATCAACAACCTGCTCTAAATAACCCATCATCCTATTACAGATCACTTTACTAATGCACTTGTAAAGGACATTACAACATGCAATAGGTCTAAATTCACTAACAAGGTTAGGAACCTTAACTTTAGGGATTAAAGATAGGACAGTAGCATTAAGTTGCTTTAACAGCCTCCCATTCTGAAAAAATTCTTGAACAGCTAGACAAACATCATCCCCCACAACATTTCATGCAGCTTTAAAGAATTTTGCAGAATAGCCATCAGGCCCAGGAGCCTTATTGTCATCAATTTGAAACATAGCAGACTTGATCTCCTCCTTAGAAACATCTCTAACCATATAATCAGCATCATACACATTTATCTTCTTTAAAAATAAACTATCAACATCACATATAGGTTCCACAGGATCCTTTTTCCCCATCATACTCATATAATAGCTAACAAAAGCACTACCCAGAGACTGCTCATTATAACAGGTCCCATCCAATCCACTAATTTGAACCACCCTATTCTTAGCCTGCCTCTGCTTAACAGAATGATAAAAATATTTATTATTTTGATCTCCCACACATAACCAGTGAACCTTAGACTTCTGTTTAAGAAAAGCCTCCTCATCAGCACAAGCTTCATTGTAAGCTTTAATGTAAACAGCTTCCTCCTCTCTCAAAGACACATTACCTGAGTCCTCAACCACTTCCTTCTGAATTTTCTCAAGTTCAGACTTCAAAAACTCAACCTTTTTAAAATAATTACCCATACTATTGTTAAGTTTCCTGAGTGGTTTCTTCAAACTTTTCAGTTTAGTCACCACCTGAAACATTCTACAACCCCTAACATTACTTCCCCAACAATTCTTAACAATGCCTTCAAACTCTGGCTTATCAGCCAAATGATTCCAGAACTTAAAAGGTTTGGGATCCCTATACCCATCCTCCAGAGGACATGTAACAAGGACAGGAGAATGATCAGAATTATAGAAAGGGAGAAACTTAGCAAACAAACCAGGAAACAACACACCCATTCTCTCATTAACCATAGCCCTATCTAACTTTTCAAGAATGCCATCAGTCTTCCCAGGCTTTTGATTCCAAGTAAAATGAAATCCAGTACTAGCAAGATCAGAAACCTTTAAACAATCAACACAGCTCTTAAAATCATCCATCCCATAAACAGGAACAGAACCCACTATATTCTTATCCCCAGGCTCCAAAATTATATTAAAATCTCCCAAAACCACCCATGGATTATTCCCAATTAACCTAGAATGATTCTTTAAGCTTTCCCATAACTCCCTCCTACCAGGGACATTAGTAACACCATATACAAAAGAACAAAAGAACCTCTCCCCCTCCTTAAAAGGACAAACTAAACAATGCACCACTTGAGAGGTAATGGATAGAACAAAAACATCCATAACCTTTGGGTCCCAACCAACCAAAATTCTAGCCCAACTAGGACAAAATTCTATATTAGAAACCCATTCCCATCTACTCATAACTCCCTTACCAGCATCTAGGATTCCAACAGGACTAACTCTAGTCTCCAAAAAACCACCCAACTTAATACCATTATCAGCAACAATTCTCCCAATCTGTCTTTGTGTAGAGGCAATTGACATACCCCTAACATTCCAAGCAAGAAGATTAATCTTCATTAATAACAGTAGAACAACCCACATGGCCCTGCATACAGGAGGAACCCTCACCCACACCACTACTAGAACCCCCATCCCACTTCATAAATTCAGCATTCTCCTCATTATCAGAATGGACCTCAGCTTCCTTCATTAATTTATCAAACATAAGAATGTCCCATTGTTCAAAAAATAATTTAACTTGACCAATGTTCCATTTCCTCATAATATCATTGGAAGGACAGATTTTATTAAGAATATAATGAGATACTTCATTAAACTGATCATCTGACATCCTAAAATATCCAGACTTAGTATTAACCTTAGTATCAATTTTAAAATCCACACCATTCCCTCCACTATTCTTACTACTAGATTCTCCCTCACCAGAATCCCCTTCACCAGCTGAATTCCTCCCCACATTAGTCACCCCTTCAATCTCCTTACCTTTCCTACTACCTCCACCATTCTCCACCACAGAAGTCTTTTTCACAGCATTCTCACCCTCCACTTCTTTAATCACCACACCATTAGCCCTCCTAACCGAACCACTAACTCCATCCTTTTTTTCACTCTTCTTCCTATCATTAGACCCCTCTCCTATACTAACCTCCACATTATCCCCCTCTAAATCACCCAAAACTTCAAACCTATTAGCTTGCTCACCCTTCTTTCTTCCATCTTCCCCATTCTGTTTCTTCCCTTGCACCTGCCTATACACTTGAGTATTTCTACCCTGAAAACCTCCTCTACCATTAAAACCACCCTTTCCCTGCCCATTTCTCCTAAACCCATTAAACCTAACACCATCATTCCTAGCCTCACCATTCCTCAAACCCCTCCCTTGATCACCTCCATTAGTCCCCCCCCCCCCCCCCCTTGACCATTGATAGTCCTACCCTCAGACCCTTCCCCTTTTTCCCCTTTCTTATTTCTACCCACATTAATAAAACCATCAGACCTTACCCCAGAAACAGGATAGTCCTGATTAGTGCCAAGATTAATATCCTTCACCAACAAATGAGCCCTCTCCTCCATTTCTTTCACTGTCAGAACTCTGGACCTACAACCTTCAAAATCATGCCCAAAAACCTTACACACAGAACACTTCTTAATAAAAATCTCATAAGTGACCCTTACATCACTAAAGAACCCAGGTTTACCCTCATCAGGAGGGTACCAAGCCTTCACAAACTCAGGTAAAATCTTCTCAGCTTTTACCTCAACAAGGACTCTAGCAAAGCAAGCAGGCCCTTCCTTCTTTTGGCATCTCTCACTAGTAATTCTATCAAACATTAAAGGATTGCCTACACAACTCATCATACTACAAATACTCTCATTGTTCCACAATTCCTTAGGGAGATTGGGAATAGTAACCCACATAGGAATAACATTAGGCTCAATTTTCTCCAGACAAATACCCACCTCCCATTTCTTCAGGCATAAAGGAACATTATTAACTAACCATGGACCTTTCTCCATAGCATTCCACATACCCTCATCATTCTTAAACTTAAAAAAGAAAATACCATTATTATTTGAAGAAATCTCCACTAAACCAAACCTCTTCCACATCCTTAACAGGTGGAATCTCACCATACCAATAGCCAGATCCTTCCCAATGAAATACCCATACAGATATTTACTATACACTTTCTTGGCCTCAGCAATCTTCTCAGGATTAATAACTGCAACCTCCTCACCATTTTCTAACACTTTTGGTGGATAAAATTGAACTTTCTCCACCAAAACATCACTACTTTCACCAACAGTAGCAGCAGCATAAGACTTAACATCTTTAGCAGGACCCTCTCCCTTAGCCACAGATTTACCTAACACAGCCCCATTACCCCTCTTTGCATTAAAAACCACATTATCCTTAACAACCAAAGAACCCAACACAGACTTTTTAGGAAGAGGTGGAAGCTTTTGAATGGCAACCACATCATCCTTAGTGATACAATGAGGGCTCATACTTATAGACTTTTCAACTATTAACTTCCTCATAGGAACCCTCCTAATGCCTTTAACACCCTTACCTATCTTACCTCCACCCCCTTTAACATCCTGTCCCTCTTGTTTTTCCACAACAACATCCATTTCAGCACTCTCCTCCACCCTATTAACCTTCATTTCACCAGAACTCACACCCTCCCCCTTCTTGATCACACTAACTTCAACCTTCTTCTTAACATCAGTTTTAGGCAAAGGAAATCCAGGACAGAATTCCATCTTCTCAATAGGCTTCTCATAATTAAACTTAATCATCTCTAATCCATTCAAGAAAGTATCACACCCTTTCTTTTTAACCACAATAACAGGCTTAGTCCCACAATTCTTACCCCCTATTATCTTTAACATTAACAGACTCAATACCCTGTCCACTACCCATAACCTCTTCAGCATTCATAGAAACATCACTCTTAATAGCCTTCTTTGGAGGAACTAACACAATAGGCTTCTTAGCCAAAACAGCTAACAAATCAGCAGCAGAACAGTTATCTGGTAACACTTCCAGCTCATCCCCCTTCACACAATAACCGGCATACTTTGAACCCCCAACATCAGTCTTGCCAATCTTCACTTTCACTCCCTCATTTCTAATAACATCTTTCTGCTTCTTATCCTTTATTTGAGTCTATTGCATGATCAGATATCTTACGGCCTTTCCGTTTCTCGATTCGGGTGCCCGAAACTTCAAATGTACCGATAGTTACGTCCTTTAAAACTCGAGTCTTTTCTTGTGTACGAATCTCTATGTCATTGTCGCATCGTGAGTTCGATTACCGCCCGGTCTGCCTCTTATCCTTTATTTGAGTCTATTGCATGATCACATATCTTATGGCCTTCCCGTTCTTCCATTCGGGTACCCAAAACTTCAAATGGACCGATAGTTGCGTCCTTTAAAACTCGAGTCTTTTCTTGGGTACGAATCTCCATGTCATTGTCGCATCGTGAGTTCGATTACCATCCGGTCCGATTCTTATCCTTCATTTGAGTCTATTGAATGATCTGATATCTTACGGCCTTCCCATTCCTCCATTCGGGTGCCCGAAACTACAAATGTACCGATAGTTACATCCTTCAAAACTCGAATCTCTTCTTGGTTACGAATCTCTATGTCATTGTCACATCGTGAGTCCGATTACCATCCGGTCCGCTTCTTATCCTTTATTTGAGTCTATTGCATGAGCAGATATCTTACGGTCTTCCCGTTCATTCGGTTGCCCGAAACTTCGAATGTACCGATAGTTACGTCCATTAAAACTCGAGTCTTTTCTTGTGTAAGAATCTCCATGTCATTGTCGCATCGTGAGTTCGATTACCACCCGTTCTGCCTCTTATCCTTTATTTGAGCCTATTGGATGATCATATATCATACGGCCTTCCCGTTCTTCCATTCGGGTACCCGAAATTTCAAATGTACCGATAGTTACGTCCTTTAAAACTCGAGTCTTTTCTTGTGTACGAATCTCTATGTCATTGTCGCATCGTGAGTTCGATTACCATCTGGTCCGATTCTTATCCTTGATTTGAGTCTATTGCATGATCAGATATGTTACGGCCTTCCTGTTCCTCCATTCGGGTGCCCGAAACTTCAAATGTACCGATAGTTACGTCCTTCAAAACATGAGTCTTTTCTTGTGTACGAATCTCTATGTCATTATCACATCGTGAGTCCGATTACCATCCGGTCCACTTTTTATCCTCTATTTGAGTCTATTGCATATTCAGATATCTTACGGCCTTCCCGTTCTTCCATTCGGGTGCCCGAAACTTCAAATGTACCGATAGTTATGTCCTTTAAAACTCGAGTGTTTTCTGGTGTACGAATCTCTATGTCATTGTCGCATCGTGAGTTCGATTACCACCCGGTCCGCCTCTTATCCTTTATTTGACTCTATTGCATGATCACATATCTTATGGCCTTCCCGTTCTTCCATTCGGGTACCCGAAACTTCTAATGTACCGATAGTTACGTCTTTTAAAACTTGAGTCTTTTCTTGTGTACGAATCTCTATGTCATTATCGCATCGTGAGTCCGATTACCATCCGGTCCACTTTTTATCCTTTATTTGAGTCTATTGCATTTTCATATACCTTACGGCCTTCCCGTTCTTCCATTCAGGTGCCCGAAACTTCAAATGTACCGATAGTTACGTCCTTTAAAACTCGAGTCTTTTCTTGTGTACGAATCTCTATGTCATTGTCGCATCGTGAGTTCGATTACCATCCGGTCCGCTTCTTATCCTTTATTTGAGTCTATTCCATGATCAGATATGTTACAGCCTTCCTGTTCCTCCATTCGGGTGCCCGAAATTTCAAATGTACCGATAGTTACGTCCTTTAAAACTTAAGTCTTTTCTTGTGTACGAATCTCTATGTCATTATCGCATCGTGAGTCCGTTTACCATCTGATCCACTTTTTATCCTTTACTTGAGTCTATTGCATTATCAGATTTCTTACGGCCTTCCCGTTCTTCCATTCGGGTGCCCGAAACTTCAAATGTACCGATAGTTACGTCCTTTAAAACTCGAGTCTTTTCTTATGTACGAATCTCTATGTCATTGTCGCATCGTGAGTTCGATTACCATCCGGTCCGATTCTTATCCTTCATTTGAGTCTATTGAATGATCTGATATCTTACGGCCTTCCCATTCCTCCATTCGGGTGCCCGAAACTACAAATGTACCGATAGTTACATCCTTCAAAACTCGAATCTCTTCTTGGTTACGAATCTCTATGTCATTGTCACATCGTGAGTCCGATTACCATCCGGTCCGCTTCTTATCCTTTATTTGAGTCTATTGCATGAGCAGATATCTTACGGTCTTCCCGTTCATTCGGTTGCCCGAAACTTCGAATGTACCGATAGTTACGTCCATTAAAACTCGAGTCTTTTCTTGTGTAAGAATCTCCATGTCATTGTCGAATCGTGAGTTCGATTACCACCCGGTCTGCCTCTTATCCTTTATTTGAGCCTATTGGATGATCATATATCATACGGCCTTCCCGTTCTTCCATTCGGGTACCCGAAATTTCAAATGTACCGATAGTTACGTCCTTTAAAACTCGAGTCTTTTCTTGTGTACGAATCTCTATGTCATTGTCGCATCGTGAGTTCGATTACCATCTGGTCCGATTCTTATCCTTGATTTGAGTCTATTGCATGATCAGATATGTTACGGCCTTCCTGTTCCTCCATTCGGGTGCCCGAAACTTCAAATGTACCGATAGTTACGTCCTTCAAGACATGAGTCTTTTCTTGTGTACGAATCTCTATGTCATTATCACATCGTGAGTCCGATTACCATCCGGTCCACTTTTTATCCTCTATTTGAGTCTATTGCATATTCAGATATCTTACGGCCTTCTCGTTCTTCCATTCGGGTGCCCGAAACTTCAAATGTACCGATAGTTATGTCCTTTAAAACTCGAGTGTTTTCTGGTGTACGAATCTCCATGTCATTGTCGCATCGTGAGTTCGATTACCACCCGGTCCGCCTCTTATCCTTTATTTGACTCTATTGCATGATCACATATCTTATGGCCTTCCCGTTCTTCCATTCGGGTACCCGAAACTTCTAATGTACCGATAGTTACGTCTTTTAAAACTTGAGTCTTTTCTTGTGTACGAATCTCTATGTCATTATCGCATCGTGAGTCCGATTACCATCCGGTCCACTTTTTATCCTTTATTTGAGTCTATTGCATTTTCATATACCTTACGGCCTTCCCGTTCTTCCATTCGGGTGCCCGAAACTTCAAATGTACCGATAGTTACGTCCTTTAAAACTCGAGTCTTTTCTTGTGTACGAATCTCTATGTCATTGTCGCATCGTGAGTTCGATTACCATCCGGTCCGCTTCTTATCCTTTATTTGAGTCTATTCCATGATCAGATATGTTACAGCCTTCCTGTTCCTCCATTCGGGTGCCCGAAATTTCAAATGTACCGATAGTTACGTCCTTTAAAACTTAAGTCTTTTCTTGTGTACGAATCTCTATGTCATTATCGCATCGTGAGTCCGTTTACCATCTGATCCACTTTTTATCCTTTACTTGAGTCTATTGCATTATCAGATTTCTTACGGCCTTCCCGTTCTTCCATTCGGGTGCCCGAAACTTCAAATGTACCGATAGTTGCGTCCTTTAAAACACGAGTCTTTTCTTATGTACGAATCTCTATGTCATTGTCGCATCGTGAGTTCGATTACCATCCGGTCCGATTCTTATCCTTCATTTGAGTCTATTGAATGATCTGATATCTTACGGCCTTCCCATTCCTCCATTCGGGTGCCCGAAACTACAAATGTACCGATAGTTACATCCTTCAAAACTCGAATCTCTTCTTGGTTACGAATCTCTATGTCATTGTCACATCGTGAGTCCGATTACCATCCGGTCCGCTTCTTATCCTTTATTTGAGTCTATTGCATGAGCAGATATCTTACGGTCTTCCCGTTCATTCGGTTGCCCGAAACTTCGAATGTACCGATAGTTACGTCCATTAAAACTCGAGTCTTTTCTTGTGTAAGAATCTCCATGTCATTGTCGCATCGTGAGTTCGATTACCACCCGGTCTGCCTCTTATCCTTTATTTGAGCCTATTGGATGATCATATATCATACGGCCTTCCCGTTCTTCCATTCGGGAACCCGAAATTTCAAATGTACCGATAGTTACGTCCTTTAAAACTCGAGTCTTTTCTTGTGTACGAATCTCTATGTCATTGTCGCATCGTGAGTTCGATTACCATCTGGTCCGATTCTTATCCTTGATTTGAGTCTATTGCATGATCAGATATGTTACGGCCTTTCTGTTCCTCCATTCGGGTGCCCGAAACTTCAAATGTACCGATAGTTACGTCCTTTAAAACATGAGTCTTTTCTTGTGTACGAATCTCTATGTCATTATCACATCGTGAGTCCGATTACCATCCGGTCCACTTTTTATCCTCTATTTGAGTCTATTGCATATTCAGATATCTTACGGCCTTCCCGTTCTTCCATTCGGGTGCCCGAAACTTCAAATGTACCGATAGTTATGTCCTTTAAAACTCGAGTGTTTTCTGGTGTACGAATCTCTATGTCATTGTCGCATCGTGAGTTCGATTACCACCCGGTCCGCCTCTTATCCTTTATTTGACTCTATTGCATGATCACATATCTTATGGCCTTCCCGTTCTTCCATTCGGGTACCCGAAACTTCTAATGTACCGATAGTTACGTCTTTTAAAACTTGAGTCTTTTCTTGTGTACGAATCTCTATGTCATTATCGCATCGTGAGTCCGATTACCATCCGGTCCACTTTTTATCCTTTATTTGAGTCTATTGCATTTTCATATACCTTACGGCCTTCCCGTTCTTCCATTCGGGTGCCCGAAACTTCAAATGTACCGATAGTTACGTCCTTTAAAACTCGAGTCTTTTCTTGTGTACGAATCTCTATGTCATTGTCGCATCGTGAGTTCGATTACCATCCGGTCCGCTTCTTATCCTTTATTTGAGTCTATTCCATGATCAGATATGTTACAGCCTTCCTGTTCCTCCATTCGGGTGCCCGAAATTTCAAATGTACCGATAGTTACGTCCTTTAAAACTTAAGTCTTTTCTTGTGTACGAATCTCTATGTCATTATCGCATCGTGAGTCCGTTTACCATCTGATCCACTTTTTATCCTTTACTTGAGTCTATTGCATTATCAGATTTCTTACGGCCTTCCCGTTCTTCCATTCGGGTGCCCGAAACTTCAAATGTACCGATAGTTGCGTCCTTTAAAACACGAGTCTTTTCTTATGTACGAATCTCTATGTCATTGTCGCATCGTGAGTTCGATTACCATCCGGTCCGATTCTTATCCTTCATTTGAGTCTATTGAATGATCTGATATCTTACGGCCTTCCCATTCCTCCATTCGGGTGCCCGAAACTACAAATGTACCGATAGTTACATCCTTCAAAACTCGAATCTCTTCTTGGTTACGAATCTCTATGTCATTGTCACATCGTGAGTCCGATTACCATCCGGTCCGCTTCTTATCCTTTATTTGAGTCTATTGCATGAGCAGATATCTTACGGTCTTCCCGTTCATTCGGTTGCCCGAAACTTCGAATGTACCGATAGTTACGTCCATTAAAACTCGAGTCTTTTCTTGTGTAAGAATCTCCATGTCATTGTCGCATCGTGAGTTCGATTACCACCCGGTCTGCCTCTTATCCTTTATTTGAGCCTATTGGATGATCATATATCATACGGCCTTCCCGTTCTTCCATTCGGGAACCCGAAATTTCAAATGTACCGATAGTTACGTCCTTTAAAACTCGAGTCTTTTCTTGTGTACGAATCTCTATGTCATTGTCGCATCGTGAGTTCGATTACCATCTGGTCCGATTCTTATCCTTGATTTGAGTCTATTGCATGATCAGATATGTTACGGCCTTTCTGTTCCTCCATTCGGGTGCCCGAAACTTCAAATGTACCGATAGTTACGTCCTTTAAAACATGAGTCTTTTCTTGTGTACGAATCTCTATGTCATTATCACATCGTGAGTCCGATTACCATCCGGTCCACTTTTTATCCTCTATTTGAGTCTATTGCATATTCAGATATCTTACGGCCTTCCCGTTCTTCCATTCGGGTGCCCGAAACTTCAAATGTACCGATAGTTATGTCCTTTAAAACTCGAGTGTTTTCTGGTGTACGAATCTCTATGTCATTGTCGCATCGTGAGTTCGATTACCACCCGGTCCGCCTCTTATCCTTTATTTGACTCTATTGCATGATCACATATCTTATGGCCTTCCCGTTCTTCCATTCGGGTACCCGAAACTTCTAATGTACCGATAGTTACGTCTTTTAAAACTTGAGTCTTTTCTTGTGTACGAATCTCTATGTCATTATCGCATCGTGAGTCCGATTACCATCCGGTCCACTTTTTATCCTTTATTTGAGTCTATTGCATTTTCATATACCTTACGGCCTTCCCGTTCTTCCATTCGGGTGCCCGAAACTTCAAATGTACCGATAGTTACGTCCTTTAAAACTCGAGTCTTTTCTTGTGTACGAATCTCTATGTCATTGTCGCATCGTGAGTTCGATTACCATCCGGTCCGCTTCTTATCCTTTATTTGAGTCTATTCCATGATCAGATATGTTACAGCCTTCCTGTTCCTCCATTCGGGTGCCCGAAATTTCAAATGTACCGATAGTTACGTCCTTTAAAACTTAAGTCTTTTCTTGTGTACGAATCTCTATGTCATTATCGCATCGTGAGTCCGTTTACCATCTGATCCACTTTTTATCCTTTACTTGAGTCTATTGCATTATCAGATTTCTTACGGCCTTCCCGTTCTTCCATTCGGGTGCCCGAAACTTCAAATGTACCGATAGTTGCGTCCTTTAAAACACGAGTCTTTTCTTATGTACGAATCTCTATGTCATTGTCGCATCGTGAGTTCGATTACCATCCGGTCCGATTCTTATCCTTCATTTGAGTCTATTGAATGATCTGATATCTTACGGCCTTCCCATTCCTCCATTCGGGTGCCCGAAACTACAAATGTACCGATAGTTACATCCTTCAAAACTCGAATCTCTTCTTGGTTACGAATCTCTATGTCATTGTCACATCGTGAGTCCGATTACCATCCGGTCCGCTTCTTATCCTTTATTTGAGTCTATTGCATGAGCAGATATCTTACGGTCTTCCCGTTCATTCGGTTGCCCGAAACTTCGAATGTACCGATAGTTACGTCCATTAAAACTCGAGTCTTTTCTTGTGTAAGAATCTCCATGTCATTGTCGCATCGTGAGTTCGATTACCACCCGGTCTGCCTTTTATCCTTTATTTGAGCCTATTGGATGATCATATATCATACGGCCTTCCCGTTCTTCCATTCGGGTACCCGAAATTTCAAATGTACCGATAGTTACGTCCTTTAAAACTCGAGTCTTTTCTTGTGTACGAATCTCTATGTCATTGTCGCATCGTGAGTTCGATTACCATCTGGTCCGATTCTTATCCTTGATTTGAGTCTATTGCATGATCAGATATGTTACGGCCTTTCTGTTCCTCCATTCGGGTGCCCGAAACTTCAAATGTACCGATAGTTACGTCCTTTAAAACATGAGTCTTTTCTTGTGTACGAATGTCTATGTCATTATCACATCGTGAGTCCGATTACCATCCGGTCCACTTTTTATCCTCTATTTGAGTCTATTGCATATTCAGATATCTTACGGCCTTCCCGTTCTTCCATTCGGGTGCCCGAAACTTCAAATGTACCGATAGTTATGTCCTTTAAAACTCGAGTGTTTTCTGGTGTACGAATCTCTATGTCATTGTCGCATCGTGAGTTCGATTACCACCCGGTCCGCCTCTTATCCTTTATTTGACTCTATTGCATGATCACATATCTTATGGCCTTCCCGTTCTTCCATTCGGGTACCCGAAACTTCTAATGTACCGATAGTTACGTCTTTTAAAACTTGAGTCTTTTCTTGTGTACGAATCTCTATGTCATTATCGCATCGTGAGTCCGATTACCATCCGGTCCACTTTTTATCCTTTATTTGAGTCTATTGCATTTTCATATACCTTATGGCCTTCCCGTTCTTCCATTCGGGTGCCCGAAACTTCAAATGTACCGATAGTTACGTCCTTTAAAACTCGAGTCTTTTCTTGTGTACGAATCTCTATGTCATTGTCGCATCGTGAGTTCGATTACCATCCGGTCCGCTTCTTATCCTTTACTTGAGTCTATTCCATGATCAGATATGTTACAGCCTTCCTGTTCCTCCATTCGGGTGCCCGAAATTTCAAATGTACCGATAGTTACGTCCTTTAAAACTTAAGTCTTTTCTTGTGTACGAATCTCTATGTCATTATCGCATCGTGAGTCCGTTTACCATCTGATCCACTTTTTATCCTTTACTTGAGTCTATTGCATTATCAGATTTCTTACGGCCTTCCTGTTCCTCCATTCGGGTGCCCGAAACTTCAAATGTACCGATAGTTACGTCATTTAAAACTCAAGTCTTTTCTTGTGTACGAATCTCCATGTCATTGTCGCATCGTGAGTTCGATTACCATCCGGTCCGATTCTTATCCTTCATTTGAGTCTATTGAATGATCAGATATCTTATGGACTTCCCGTTTCTCCATTCGGGTGCCCGAAACTTCAAATGTACTGATAGTTACGTCTTTTAAAACTTGAGTCTTTTCTTGTGTACGAATCTCTATGTCATTATCGCATCGTGAGTCCGATTACCATCCGGTCCACTTTTTATCCTTTATTTGAGTCTATTGCATGATCACATATCTTATGGCCTTCCCGTTTTTCCATTCGGGTACCCGAAACTTCAAATGGACCGACAGTTGCGTCCTTTAAAACTCGAGTCTTTTCTTGTGTACGAATCTCCATGTCATTGTCGCATCGTGAGTTCGATTACCATCCGGTCCGATTCTTATCCTTCATTTGAGTCTATTGAATGATCAGATATCTTACGGCCTTCCCGTTCCTCCATTCGGGTGCCCGAAACTACAAATATACCGATAGTTACGTCCTTCAAAACTCGAATCTCTTCTTGTTTACGAATCTCTATGTCATTGTCACATCGTGAGTCCGATTACCATTCGGTCCGCTTCTTATCCTTTATTAGAGTCTATTGCATGATCAGATATCATTCGGCCTTCCCGTTGGACCATTCGGTTACTCGAAACTTCGAATGTACCGATAGTTACGTCCATTAAAACTTGACTCTTTTCTCTTGTACGAATCTCTATGTCATTTTCGCGTCGTGAGTTCGATTACCATTCGGTCCGCTTCTTATCCTTTATTTGAGTCTATTGCATGATCAGATATCTTACGGCCTTCACGTTGCACCATTCGGTTGCCCGAAACTTCAAATGTACCGATAGTTACGTCCTTTAAAACTCGAGTCTTTTCTTGTGTACGAATCTCTATGTCATTGTCGCATCGTGAGTTCGATTACCATCCGGTCCGATTCTTATCCTTGATTTGAGTCTATTGAATGATCAGATATTTTACGGCCTTCCCGTTCCTCCATTCGGGTGCCCGAAACTTCAAATGTACCGATAGTTATGTCCTTTAAAACTCGAGTCTTTTCTTGTGTACGAATCTCTATGTCATTGTAGCACCGTGAGTTCGATTAACATCCGGTCGGCTTCTTATCCTTTATTTGAGTGTATTGAATGATCAGATATGTTACGGCCTTCCTGTTCCTCCATTCGGGTGCCCGAAACTTCAAATGTACCGATAGTTACGTCCTTTAAAACTCAAGTCTTTTCTTGTGTACGAATCTCCATGTCATTGTCGCATCGTGAGTTCGATTACCATCCGGTCCGATTCTTATCCTTCATTTGAGTCTATTGAATGATCAGATATCTTATGGACTTCCCGTTTCTCCATTCGGGTGCCCGAAACTTCAAATGTACTGATAGTTACGTCTTTTAAAACTTGAGTCTTTTCTTGTGTACGAATCTCTATGTCATTATCGCATCGTGAGTCCGATTACCATCCGGTCCACTTTTTATTCTTTATTTGAGTCTATTGCATTTTCAGATACCTTACGGCCTTCCCGTTCTTCCATTCGGGTGCCCGAAACTTCAAATGTACCGATAGTTACGTTCTTTAAAACTCGAGTCTTTTCTTGTGTACGAATCTCTATGTCGTTGTTCCATTGTGAGTTCGATTACCATCCGGTCCACTTCTTATCCTTTATTTGAGTCTATTCCATGATCAGATATGTTACGGCCTTCCTGTTCCTCCATTCGGGTGCCCGAAATTTCAAATGTACCGATAGTTACGTCCTTTAAAACTTAAGTCTTTTCTTGTGTACGAATCTCTATGTCATTATCGCATCGTGAGTCCGATTACCATCTGATCCACTTTTTATCCTTTACTTGAGTCTATTGCATTATCAGATATCTTACGGCCTTCCCGTTCTTCCATTCGGGTGCCCGAAACTTCCAATGTACCGATAGTTACGTCCTTTAAAACTCGAGTCTTTTCTTATGTACGAATCTCTATGTCATTGTCGCATCGTGAGTTCGATTAACATCTTTCTGCTTCTTATCCTTTACTTGAGTCTATTGCATGATCAGATATCTTACGACATTTCCGTTTCTCCATTCGGGTGTCCGAAACTTCAAATGTACCGATAGTTACGTCCTTTAAAACTCGAGTCTTTTCTTGTGTACGAATCTCAATGTCTTTGTCCCATCGTGAGTTCGATTACCACCCGGTCCGCCTCTAATCCTTTATTTGAGTCTATTGCATGATCACATATCTTATGGCCTTCCCGTTTTTCCATTCGGGTACCCGAAACTTCAAATGGACCGATAGTTGCGTCCTTTAAAACTCGAGTCTTTTCTTGTGTACGAATCTCCATGTCATTGTCGCATCGTGAGTTCGATTACCATCCGGTCCGATTCTTATCCTTCATTTGAGTCTATTGAATGATCAGATATCTTACGGCCTTCCCGTTCCTCCATTCGGGTGCCCGAAACTACAAATGTACCGATAGTTACGTCCTTCAAAACTCGAATCTCTTCTTGTTTACGAATCTCTATGTCATTGTCACATCGTGAGTTCGATTACCATCCGGTCCGCTGCTTATCCTTTATTTGAGTCTATTGCATGATCAGATATCTTACAGCCTTCCCGTTGGACCATTCGGTTACCCGAAACTTCGAATGTACCGATAGTTACGTCCATTAAAACTTGACTCTTTTCTCTTGTACGAATCTCTATGTCATTTTTGCGTCGTGAGTTCGATTACCATTCGGTCCGCTTCTTATCCTTTATTTGAGTCTATTGCATGATCAGATATCTTACGGCCTTCACGTTGCACCATTCGGTTGCCCGAAACTTCAAATGTACCGATAGTTACGTCCTTTAAAACTCGAGTCTTTTCTTGTGTACGAATCTCTATGTCATTGTCGCATCGTGAGTTCGATTACCATCCGGTCCGATTCTTATCCTTGATTTGAGTCTATTGAATGATCAGATATTTTACGGCCTTCCCGTTCCTCCATTCGGGTGCCCGAAACTTCAAATGTACTGATAGTTAACAAATATTACCAAAAAATTGATTTGGGTTTCCATACTGGTATGAAGTTCTAAAACAGAAAAAAGAGCACAGAAATATAATGTCCTACTAATACCAGTATGGTCCATCCTTATGTCTCCCTGGTGTAAACTCCCCTTGAGTATAAAAATTCCTAATCCCCTTTCAAATAACGCAGACCTGGCCCAGAGTGCCAAAAATAGACCAAGTTCTCTGGTCAGGATAGAAGCCCACAACAATGACAACCCAATCCCACCCAGACTATCCCATAAAGACAAGAGAGAAAGAATCCAGGAAAAGAATTGAATACAGAAATCTACCCAGAACGCTTTTAGTCTCCATTCAACACCTTGTTCCCAGTAATTCCCATCCCACATGAGCAAGTACTCAGTAGTAAACACACACAGGCCAGTAACACCAAAACTCACACCAATGTTTAATAGGTTCCCATACCACTGCCAGGATCTAAAAAATGCAAAATTTATATGGGAGGGGAAAAATGTCCTAAAGACAGTGGTACAGTGCCTCCTTATCTCTCCAGGTTGAATGCAAAACTCCTGCATATTCATTCCTATATTCCACCAGGTTAAGGTAAAAACAGACCAGATAGCAAAGAACATACTAACATGGCTGCAAATTCCTAGATTCCTATGTTTTAAACACAGCAAAAACCCCAATGGTGTATGAAAGACACACCTTTCAAAATGTAACAGGAAGGTACTACTACTAAGGTTATCTACCCAAGGCTTTTTCCAGTTCCATAAAACACCTTGATTACCCAATAACCCCCCACCCCAACTCCAAGTGGAGTAGAAAGACTCAAGACTCAAAAACAAGAAAGGCTATAACAATACAGATAAATCAAGGTTCCAAGGCCATATCTGGTGCTAAAAAATGATAAAAACCAGAACAACAATAGGAACCTAAAGACATGACCTTGATCCATCCTTATATCTCCCATTGTTTGTCTTATCCCAAGACCACAAATGCCTAATCCCTTAATAAGAATAGCATAATTGATACCGGGTTTTTGAAAAAACCAAAGCATCAACAGATCAGACACAAAAATAGGAAAAAACAGAAACCAAAAAAACCTCAACTCACAACCATTTTTATACCACTCATGACAACCAGAAAGAGTATAAGGAAGCCTTAAAGGCCAAATCTCTACCCCAAGCTGAAAAGAACACCTTATGACTCCCAAAGGCCCAATAATACCCCCCTCCCCCATATTAACAGATTTCAGAAATGTATTACCCACACCTCCCCTGTACCACCCTAGGCCCACAAGATTACCAAGCCATTTAAAAGTCAGATTAATTCCACTAATACCCCACTTTGATCCCTTCCAAAACCTCACCCAGCCAACCCAAAAAACAGGAAGAAGGAAATAGATCAACATTGGTTAACCTGTTTTGTAGGATCCCTCCATACCACCTTAAATCCCCATATCTTGCTAAGCCTGATGCTGCTTCTAGTAGCATAGATCTTCAACCCCATAAGCTTCAATCTAACTGTTTCCCTGATAAGATTACAAACACCCTCCACACTCCTACTCTCATTTTGAAACAACCTTAAATTTCTCTCTTGCCATATAAAGTATACCATTGCAGCCACACATAACCTCTTAATTATACTCCCTACAGATTTTCCAATATGATCACTGGCCAACTCATTAACACAATCAAAAATATTAGGGGAGTAATGAGATAATCCTCCCTCTTCCTTCAAAGTTTCCCACACAGCTTTGGGATAGTCACACTCAAAAAACAAATGATTATGACTATCCTTAACTTTTCCACAGAATACACATTCTAAAACATTCTGCACATCCCAATTCAATAATCCATCCTGAGTTAACAGCCTATTTTGAACAGCCAACCAAAGTGTGAAGGAGTGTCTTGGGATTGCCTGACTATACCAGATAATTCTAGCCCAGACAACTTCAGGCTTATCTTCACTCAGATCATTAAAAACAGTTCTAGTAGCAAAGCCCTCATAAGTTTCCTTCTTAGTTCTCCAGAATGTTATATCTTTTTTGTCAGGAACAATAAAAGGAGGGGACATAGAGAATAAACAAGGAAACTTAATTCTCCACTCCTCCGGCCACATCCATCTACCATTGCAAATAGCCTCAGAAACTGTAGTCTTAAGGTTAAAACCAGCATTATGAATCTCCCTTGGTGTGATGAATAAACTAAGAGGACTCAATGGACACCAGTTATCATACCAGACAGAAGTGGAACACCCATCACCTATACTCTGCACACAATGCCTCTAAAGAGCATCCCTACTGTCTAATATACTCTTCCAACTCCAACATGGCCCCTCCTTCCTAACAAAGCCCCAAAAACTCAGACCTTTAAGTCTATAAGTTTTGATCCACTTAGTCCAGATAGTCTCCTTACCAGAAATAAGGCTCCATATATGTCTAGCTATTAAAGCCTTATTCTGTATTCTCAAGGATTTTATCCCCAACCCCCCCTGACATTTTGGATAGCAAACATTCTCCGAGGAAACTCTAACCCTTCCCTTGCTAGAATCAGTTTGACTCCAGAGAAACCTACACATTAGCCTCTCAATATCTTCAATAACACTGACAGGCAATAAAAACACAGAAGCCCAGTACACTTGCAAAGAACAAAGTACAGACTTGATAAGTTGTAACCTTCCAGCAAATGACAAAGATTTATTCTTCCAATCTTCTAGTCTTTTTCTAACTTTATCAGTAAGAATACTAAAATCTTTAGAATATAATCTAGTAGACAAGAGGGGAACACCCAAATATCTAACTGGCAGGCTGCCAACCTTAAAAGGCAGCAACCTTTTGATTCTTTTCTGCATTATACTGGTCACATTAGACAAATACATTGTGCTCTTTCCCAGATTAGGGACTAAGCCAGAAACCCCACTAAACTCTTCCAAAGCATCCTTGATTAAGGAGACAGAAGCCACATCAGCATGACAGAAAACCAAAAGATCATCAGCAAAGCATACATGAGTCAGTTTCATCTCAGCACACTTCCAATGATATCTAAATTGATCATTTCCAGCAATCCTTCTATCCAAGATCAGTTTCAGAACTTGCATAACAATGGTAAACAGGTATGGGGACACCAATGACATAGAGATTCGTACACAAGAAAAGACTCAAGTTTTAAAGGACGTAACTATCGGTACATTTGAAATTTCGGGTACCCATATGGAAGAACGGGAAGGCCGTAAGATATATGAGCATGCAATAGACTCAAATAAAGGATAAGAGGCGGACCGGGTGGTAATCGAACTCACGATGCGACAATGACATGGAGATTCGTACACAAGAAAAGACTTAAGTTTTAATGGACGTAACTATCGGTACATTTGAAGTTTCGCGCTACCGAATGGTGCAACGTGAAGCCCGTAAAATATCTGATTATGCAATAGACTCAAATAAAGGAAAAGAAGCGGGCCGGATGGTAATCGAACTCACGATGCGACAATGACATAGAGATTCGTACACAAGAAAAGACTCGAGTTTTAAAGGACGTAACTATCGGTTCATTTGAAGTTTCTGGTACCCGAATAGAGGAACGAGAAGACCGCAAGATATATGATCAGGCAACAGACTCAAAGAAAGGATACGAGGCGGAATGGACGGTAATCGGACTCACGATGCGACAATGACATAAGGATTCGTACACAAGAAAAGACTCGAGATTTAAAGGACGTAACTATCAGTACATTTGAAGTTTCGGGCACCCGAATGGAGAAACGGGAAGGCTGTAATATATCTGATCATGCAATAGACTCAAATAAAGGATAAGAAGCCGACCGGATGGTAATCGAACTCACAATGCGACAATGACATAGAGATACGTGCACAAGAAAAGACTCGAGTTTTTAAGGTCGTAACTATCGGTACATTTGAAGTTTCAGACACCCTAATGGAAGAACGAGAAGACCGTAAGATATCTGATCATGCAAAAGACTCAAATAAAGGATAAGAAGCGGACCGGATGGTAATCGAACTCACGATGCGACAATGACATAGAGATTCGAACACAAGAAAAGACTCGAGTTTTAAAGGACGTAACTATCGGTACATTTGAAGTTTCGGGCAACCGAATGGTGCAACGGGAAGGCCGTAAGATATCTGATCATGCAATAGACTCAAATAAAGGATAAGAGGCAGACCGCATTGTAATCAGACTCACAATGCGGCAATATCATAGAGATTTGTGCACAAGAAAAGACTCGAGTTTTTAAGGTCGTAACTATCGGTACATTTGAAGTTTCGGGTACCCGAATGGAAGAACGGGAAGGCCGTAAGATATATGATCATGCAATAGACTCAAATAAAGGATAAGAAACGGACCCGGTGGTAATCGAACTCACGATGCGACAATGACATAGAGATTCGTACACAAGAAAATACTCGAGTTCTAAAGAAAGTAACTATCGGTACATTTGAAGTTTCGGGCACCCGAATGGAGAAACGGGAAGGCCGTAAGATATCTGATCATGCAATAGACTCAAATAAAGGATAAGAAGCGGACCGGATGGTAATCGGAATCACGATGCGACAATGACATAGAGATTCGTACACAAGAAAAGACTCGAGTTTTTAAGGACGTAACAATCGGTACATTTGAAGTTTCGAGCAACCGAATGGTGCAACGGGAAGGCCGTAAGATATCTGATCATGCAACAGACTCAAATGAAGGATAGGAAGCGGAACGGACGGTAATCGGACTCACGATGCGACAATGACATAGAGATTCATACACAAGAAAAGACTCGAGTTTTTATGGTCGTAACTATCGGTACATTTGAAGTTTCGGGTACCCGAATGGAAGAACGGGAAGGCAGTATGATATATGATCATGCTATAGACTCAAATAAAGGATAAGAAGCGGACCGGAAGGTAATCGAACTCACGATGCGACAATGACATAGAGATCCGTACACAAGAAAAAACTCGAGTTTTAAAGGACGTAACTATCGGTACATTTGAAATTTCGGGTACCCGAATGGAAGAACGGGAAGGCCGTAAGATATATGAGCATGCAATAGACTTGAAATAAAGGATAAGAAGCGGACCGGAGGGTAATCGGACTCACAATGCGACAATGACATAGAGATTCGTACACAAGAAAAGACTCGAGTTTTTATGGTCATAACTATCGGTACATTTGAAGTTTCGGGTACCCGAATGGAAGAACGGGAAGGCCGTATGATATATGATCATGCAATAGACTCAAATAAAGGATAAGAAGCGGACCGGATGGTAATCGAACTCACGATGCGACAATGACATAGAGATTCGTACACAAGAAAAAACTCGAGTTTTAAAGGACGTAACTATCGGTACATTTGAAATTTCGGGTACCCGAATGGAAGAACGGGAAGGCCGTAAGATATATGAGCATGCAATAGACTCAAATAAAGGATAAGAGGCGGACCGGGTGGAAATCGAACTCACGATGCGACAATTACATGGAGATTCGTACACAAGAAAAGACTAGAGTTTTAATGGACGTAACTATCGGTACATTTGAAGTTTCGGGAAACCAAATGGTGCAACGTGAAGGCCGTAAGATATCTGATCATGCAATAGACTCAAATAAAGGATAAGAAGCGGACCGGATGGTAATCGAACTCACGATGCGACAATGACATAGAGATTCGTACAAGAGAAAAGAGTCAAGTTTTAAAGGACGTAACTATCGGTACATTTGAAGTTTCTGGTACCCGAATGGAGGAACGGGAAGGCCGCAAGATATATGATCATGCAACAGACTCAAAGAAAGGATACGAGGTGGAATGGACGGTAATCGGACTCACGATGCGACAATGACATAAAGATTCGTACACAAGAAAAGACTCGAGTTTTAAAGGACGTAACCATCAGTACATTTGAAGTTTCGGGCACCCGAATGGAGAAACGGGAAGGCCGTAAGATATCTGATCATGCAATAGACTCAAATAAAGGATAGGAAGCCGACCGGATGGTAATCGAACTCACGATGCGACAATGACATAGAGATTCGTACACAAGAAAAGACTCGAGTTTTAAAGGACGTAACTATCGGTACATTTGAAGTTTCGAGTACCCGAATGGAATAACGGGAAGGCCGTAAGATATCTGATCATGCAATAGACTCAAATAAAGGATAAGAGGCAGACCGCATTGTAATCAGACTCACAATGCGGCAATATCATAGAGATTTGTGCACAAGAAAAGAGTCGAGTTTTTAAGGTCGTAACTATCGGTACATTTGAAGTTTCGGGTACCCGAATGGAAGAACGGGAAGGCCGTAAGATATATGATCATGCAATAGACTCAAATAAAGGATAAGAAACGGACCCGATGGTAATCGAACTCACGATGCGACAATGACATAGAGATTCGTACACAAGAAAATACTCGAGTTCTAAAGAAAGTAACTATCGGTACATTTGAAGTTTCGGGCACCCGAATGGAGAAACGGGAAGGCCGTAAGATATCTGATCATGCAATAGACTCAAATAAAGGATAAGAAGCGGACCGGATGGTAATCGGAATCACGATGCGACAATGACATAGAGATTCGTACACAAGAAAAGACTCGAGTTTTTAAGGACGTAACAATCGGTACATTTGAAGTTTCGAGCAACCGAATGGTGCAACGGGAAGGCCGTAAGATATCTGATCATGCAACAGACTCAAATGAAGGATAGGAAGCGGAACGGACGGTAATCGGACTCACGATGCGACAATGACATAGAGATTCATACACAAGAAAAGACTCGAGTTTTTATGGTCGTAACTATCGGTACATTTGAAGTTTCGGGCAACCGAATGGTGCAACGGGAAGGCCTTAAGATATCTGCTCATGCAATAGACTCAAATAAAGGATAAGAGGCAGACCGCATGGTAATCGGACTCAGAATGCGACAATGACATAGTGATACGTGCACAAGAAAAGACTCGAGTTTTTAAGGTCGTAACTATCGGTACATTTGAAGTTTCGGGCACCCGAATGGAAGAACGAAAATGCCGTAAGATATCTGATCATGCAATAAACTCAAATAAAGGATAAGAAGCGGACCGGATGGTAATCGAACGCACGATGCGACAATGACATAGAGATTCGAACACAAGAAAAGACTCGAGTTTTAAAGGACGTAACTATCGGTACATTTGAAGTTTCGGGCAACCGAATGGTGCAACGGGAAGGCCGTAAGATATCTGATCATGCAATAGACTCAAATAAAGGATAAGAGGCGGACCGCATGGTAATCAGACTCAGAGTGCGGCAATGACATAGAGATTCGTGGACAAGAAAAAACTCGAGTTTTTAAAGCACGTAACTATCGGTACATTTGAATTTCCAGTACCCGAATGGAAGAACGGGAAGGCCGTAAGATATATGAGCATGCAATAGACTCAAATAAAGGATAAGAGGCGGACCGAGTGGTAATCGAACTCACGATGCAACAATGACATGGAGATTCGTACACAAGAAAAGACTTGAGTTTTAATGGACGTAACTATCGGTAAATTTGAAGTTTTGGGCAACCGAATGGTGCAACGTGAAGGCCGTAAGATATCTGCTCATGCAATAGACTCAAATAAAGGATAAGAAGCGGACCGGATGGTAATCGAACTCACGATGTGACATTGACATAGAGAATCGGTTCAAGAGAAAAGAGTCAAGTTTTAAAGGACGTAACTATCGGTACATTTGAAGTTTCTGGTACCCGAATGGAGGAACTAGAAGGCCGTAAAATATATGATCTTGCAACAGACTCAAAGAAAGGATACGAGGCGGAACGGACGGTAATCGGACTCACGATGCGACAATGACATAGAGATACGAGCACAAGAAAAGACTCGAGTTTTTAAGGTCGTAACTATCAGTACATTTGAAGTTTCGGGCACCCGAATGGAGGAACGAAAATGCCGTAAGATATCTGATCATGCAATAGACAAAAATATAGGCTAAGAAGCGGACCGGATGGTAATCGAACTCACGATGCGACAATGACATAGAGATTCGAACACAAGAAAAGACTCGAGTTTTAAAGGCCGTAACTATCGGTACATTTGAAGTTTCGGGCAACCGAATGGTGCAACGGGAAGACCTTAAGATATCTGCTCATGCAATAGACTCAAATAAAGGATAAGAGGCAGACCGCATGGTAATCGGACTCAGAGTGCGGCAATGACATAGAGATTCGTGCACAAGAAAAGACTCGAGTTTCTAAGGTCGTAACTATCGGTACATTTGAAGTTTCGGGTACCCGAATGGATGAACGGGAAGGCCGTAAGATATATGATCATGCAATAGACTCAAATAAAGGATAAGAAGCGGACCGGGTGGTAATCGAACTCACGATGCGACAATGACATAGAGATTCATACACAAGAAAAGACTCGAGTTATAAAGGACGTAACTATCGGTACATTTGAAGTTTCGGATACCCGAATGGAGAAACGGGAAGGACGTAAGATATCTGATCATGTAATAGAATCAAATAAAGGATAAGTAGCAGACCGGATGGTAACCGGACTCACGATGCGACAATGACATAGAGATTCGTACACAAGAAAACACTCGAGTTTTTAAGGACGTAACTATCGGTACATTTGTAGTTTCGAGCAACCGAATGGTGCAACGTGAAGGCCGTAAGATATCTGATCATGCAATAGACTCAAATGAAGGATAGGAAGCGGACCGGATGGTAATCAGACTCATGATGCGACAATGACAAAGAGATTCGTACACAAGAAAAGACTCGAGTTTTAAAGGACGTAACTATCGGTACATTTTAAGTTTCGGGCACTTGAACGGAGGAACGGGAAGGCCGTATGATATATGATCATCCAACAGACTCAAATAAAAGATACGAGGCAGACTGGATGGTAATTGGACTCATGATGCGACAATGACATAAAGATTCGTACACAAGAAAAGACTTGAGTTTTAAAGGACATAACTATCGGTACATTTGAAGTTTCGGGCACTTAAATGGAGGATCGGGAAGGCCGTATGATATATGATCATGCAACAGACTCAAATAAAGGATACGATGCGGACCGGATGGTAATCGGACTCACGATGCGACAATGACATAGAGATTCGTACACAAGAAAACACTCGAGTTTTAAAGGACGTAACTATCGGTACATTTGATATTTCAGGTACCCGAATGGAAGAACGGGAAGGCCGTAAGATATATGATCATGCAATAGACTCAAATAAAGGATGAGAGGCGGACCGGGTGGTAATCGAACTCACGATGCGACAATGACATAGAGATTCGTACAAGAGAAAAGAGTCAAGTTTTAAAGGACGTAACTATCGGTACATTTGAAGTTTCTGGTACCCGAATGGAGGAACGGGAAGGCCGCAAGATATATGATCATGCAACAGACTCAAAGAAAGGATACGAGGTGGAATGGACGGTAATCGGACTCACGATGCGACAATGACATAAAGATTCGTACACAAGAAAAGACTCGAGTTTTAACGGACGTAACCATCAGTACATTTGAAGTTTCGGGCACCCGAATGGAGAAACGGGAAGGCCGTAAGATATCTGATCATGCAATAGACTCAAATAAAGGATAGGAAGCCGACCGGATGGTAATCGAACTCACAATGCGACAATGACATAGTGATACGTGCACAAGAAAAGACTCGAGTTTTTAAGGTCGTAACTATCGGTACATTTGAAGTTTCGGGCACCCGAATGGAAGAACGAAAATGCCGTAAGATATCTGATCATGCAATAAACTCAAATAAAGGATAAGAAGCGGACCGGATGGTAATCGAACGCACGATGCGACAATGACATAGAGATTCGAACACAAGAAAAGACTCGAGTTTTAAAGGACGTAACTATCGGTACATTTGAAGTTTCGGGCAACCGAATGGTGCAACGGGAAGGCCGTAAGATATCTGATCATGCAATAGACTCAAATAAAGGATAAGAGGCGGACCGCATGGTAATCGGACTCAGAGTGCGGCAATGACATAGAGATTCGTGGACAAGAAAAAACTCGAGTTTTTAAAGCACGTAACTATCGGTACATTTGAATTTCCAGTACCCGAATGGAAGAACGGGAAGGCCGTAAGATATATGAGCATGCAATAGACTCAAATAAAGGATAAGAGGCGGACCGAGTGGTAATCGAACTCACGATGCGACAATGACATGGAGATTCGTACACAAGAAAAGACTTGAGTTTTAATGGACGTAACTATCGGTAAATTTGAAGTTTTGGGCAACCGAATGGTGCAACGTGAAGGCCGTAAGATATCTGCTCATGCAATAGACTCAAATAAAGGATAAGAAGCGGACCAGATGGTAATCGAACTCACGATGTGACATTGACATAGAGAATCGGTTCAAGAGAAAAGAGTCAAGTTTTAAAGGACGTAACTATCGGTACATTTGAAGTTTCTGGTACCCGAATGGAGGAACTAGAAGGCCGTAAAATATATGATCTTGCAACAGACTCAAAGAAAGGATACGAGGCGGAACGGACGGTAATCGGACTCACGATGCGACAATGACATAGAGATACGAGCACAAGAAAAGACTCGAGTTTTTAAGGTCGTAACTATCAGTACATTTGAAGTTTCGGGCACCCGAATGGAGGAACGAAAATGCCGTAAGATATCTGATCATGCAATAGACAAAAATATAGGCTAAGAAGCGGACCGGATGGTAATCGAACTCACGATGCGACAATGACTCAAATAAAGGATAAGAGGCGGACCGGGTGGTAATCGAACTCAGAGTCGAAAATGACATGGAGATTCGTACACAAGAAAAGACTCGAGTTTTAATGGACGCAACTATCGGTACATTTGAAGTTTCGAGCAACCGAATGGTGTAACGGGAAAGCCGTAAGATATCTAATCATGCAATAGACTCAAATAAAGGATAAGAAGCGGACCGGATGGTAATCGAACTCACGATGCGACAATGACATAGATATTCGTACACAAGAAAAGACTCGAGTTTTAAAGGACGTATCTATTGGTACATTTGAAGTTTCGGGTACCCGAATGGAAGAACGGGAAGGCCGTAAGATATGTGATCATGCAACAGACTCAAATAAAGGATAAGAGGCGGAACGGGTGGTAATCGAACTCACGATGCGACAATGACATTGAGATTCGTACACAAGAAAAGACTCGAGTTTTAAAGGACGTAACTATCGGTACATTTGATGTTTCGGGCAACCGAATGGTGTAACGGGAAGGCCGCAAGATATCTGATAATGCAATAGACTCAAATAAAGGATAAGAAGCGGACCGGATGGTATTCGGACTCACGATGCGACAATGACATAGAGATTCGTACAAGAGAAAAGAGTCAAGTTTTAAAGGACGTAACTATCGGTACATTTGATGTTTCAGGCAACCGAATGGTGCAACGTGAAGGCCGTAAGATATCTGATCATGCAATAGACTCAAATAAACGATAAGAAGCGGGCCGGATGGTAATCGAACTCACGATGCGACAATGACATAGAGATTCGTACACAAGAAATAACTCGAGTTTTAAAGGACGTAACTATTGGTACATTTGAAGTTTCGGGTACCCGAATGGAAGAACGGGAAGGCCGTAAGATATGTGATCATGCAACAGACTCAAATAAAGGATAAGAGGCGGAACGGGTGGTAATCGAACTCACGATGCGACAATGACATTGAGATTCGTACACAAGAAAAGACTCGAGTTTTAAAGGACGTAACTATCGGTACATTTGATGTTTCGGGCAACCGAATGGTGCAACGGGAAGGCCGTAAGATATCTGATAATGCAATAGACTCAAATAAAGGATAAGAAGCAGACCGGATGGTATTCGGACTCACGATGCGACAATGACATAGAGATTCGTACTAGAGAAAAGAGTCAAGTTTTAAAGGACGTAACTATCGGTACATTTGAAGTTTCGGGCAACCGAATGGTGCAACGGGAAGGCAGTAAGATATCTGATCATGAAATAGACTCAAATAAAGGATAAGAGGCGGAACGGATGGTAATCGAACTCACGATGCGACAATGACATAGAGATTCGAACACAAGAAAAGACTCGAGTTTTAAAGGACGTAACTATCGGTACATTTGGAGTTTTGGGCAACCGAATGGTGCAACGGGAAGGCCGTAAGATTTCTGATCATGCAATAGACTCAAATAAAGGATAAGAAGCGGACCGGATGGTAATCGTATTCATGATGTGACATTGACATAGAGTTCGTACACAAGAAAAGAATCGGGCACACGAATGGAGGAACGGGAAGGCCATAAGATATTTGATCATTCAATAGACTCAAATGAAGGATAAGAATCGGACCGGATGGTAATCGGACTCACGATTCGACAATGACATAGAGATTCGTACACAAGAAAAGACTCAAAGTTTTAAAGAACGTAACTATCGGTACATTTGATATTTCGGGTACCCGAATGGAAGAACGGGAAGGCCGTAAGATATATGATCAAGCAATAGACTCAAATAAAGGATAAGAGGCGGACCGGGTGGTAATTGAACTCACGACGCGACAATGACATGGATATTAGTACACAAGAAAAGACTCGAGTATTAATGGACGCAACTATCGGTACATTTGAAGTCTCGGGGAACCGAATTGTGCAACGGGAAGGCCGTAAGTTATCTAATCATGCAAAAGACTTAAATAAAGGATAAGAAGCGGATCGTATGGTAATCGAACTCACGATGCGACAATGACATAGAGATTCGTACACAAGAAAAGACTCGAGTTTTAAAGGACGTAACTATCGGTACATTTGAAGTTTCGGGTACCCGAATGGAAGAACGGGAAGGCCGTAAGATATGTGATCATCCAATAGACTCAAATAAACGGTGAGAGGCGGAACGGGTGGTAATCGAACTCACGATGCGACAATGACATAGAGATTCGTACACAAGAAAAGACTCGAGTTTTAAAGGACGTAACTATCGGTACATTTGAAGTTTCGGGCAACCGAATGGTGCAACGGGAAGGCCGTAAGATATATTATAATGCAATAGACTCAAATAAAGGATAAGAAGCGGACCGGATGGTAATCGGACTCACGATGCGACAATGACATAGAGATTCGTACTAGAGAAAAGAGTCAAGTTTTAAAGGACGTAACTATGGTACATTTGAAGTTTCGGGCAACCGAATGGTGCATCGGGAAGGCAGTAAGATATCTGATCATGAAATAGACTCAAATAAAGGATAAGAGGCGGAACAGATGGTAATCGAACTCACGATGCGACAATGACATAGAGATTCGAACACAAGAAAAGACTCGAGTTTTAAAGGACGTAACTATCGGTACATTTGAAGTTTCGGGTACCCAAATGGAAGAACGGGAAGGACGTAAGATATGTGATCATCCAATAGACTCAAATAAACGATAAGAGGCGGAACGGGTGGTAATCGAACTCACGATGAGACAATGACATAGAGATTCGTACACAAGAAAAGACTCGAGTTTTAAAGGACGTAACTATCGGTACATTTGAAGTTTTGGGTACCCGAATGGAAGAACTGGAAGGCCGTAAGATATGTGATCATGCAATAGACTCAAATAAACGATAAGAGGCGGAACGGGTGGTAATCGAACTCACGATACGACAAGGACATAGAGATTCGTACACAAGAAAAGACTCAAGTTTTAAAGGACGTAACTATCGGTACATTTGAAGTTTTGGGCAACCGAATGGTGCAACGGGAAGGCCGTAAGTTATCTGATAATGCAATAGACTCAAATAAAGGATAAGAAGCAGACCAGATGGTAATCGGACTCACGATGCGACAATGACATAGAGATTCGTACAAGAGAAAAGAGTCAAGTTTTAAAGGACGTAACTATCGGTATATTTTAAGTTTCGGGCAACCGAATGGTGCAACGGGAAGGCCGTAAGATATCTGATCATGCAATAGACTCAAATAAAGGATAAGAAGCGAACCGGATGGTAATCGGACTCACGATGCGAAAATGACATAGAGATTCGTACACAAGAAAAGACTCGAGTTTTAAAGGACGTAACTATTGGTACATTTGAAGTTTGGGGTACCCGAATGGAAGAACGGGAAGGCCGTAAGATATGTGATCATGCAATAGACTCAAATAAAGGATAAGAGGCGGAACGGGTCGTAATCGAACTCACGATGCGACAATGACATAGAGATTTGTACACAAGAAAAGACTCGGGTTTTAAAGGACGTAACTATCGGTACATTTGAAGTTTCAGGCAACCGAATGGTGCAACCGGAAGGCCGTAAGATATATTATAATGCAATAGACTCAAATAAAGGATAAGAAGTAGACCGGATGGTAATCGGACTCACGATGCGACAATGACATAAAGATTCGTACAAGAGAAAAGAGTCAAGTTTTAAAGGACGTAACTATCGGTACATTTGAAGTTTCGGGCAACCGAATGGTGCAACGGGAAGGCCGTAAGATATCTGATGATGCAATAGACTCAAATAAAGGATAAGAAGCGAACCGTATGGTAATCGGACTCACGATGCGACAATGACATAGATATTCGTACACAAGAAAAGACTCGAGTTTTAAAGGACGTAACTATTGGTACATTTGAAGTTTCGGGTACCCGAATGGAAGAACGGGAAGGCCGTAAGATATTTGATCATGCAATAGACTCAAATAAAGGATAAGAGGCGGAACAGGTGGTAATCGAACTCACGATGCGACAATGACATAGAGATTCGTACACAAGAAAAGACTCGAGTTTTAAAGGACGTAACTATCGGTACATTTGAAGTTTCGGGCAACCGAATGGTGCAACGGGAAGGTCGTAAGATATCTGATAATGCAATAGACTCAAATAAAGTATAGGAAGCGGACCGGATGGTAATCGGATTCACGTTGTGACAATGACATAGAGATTCGTACAAGAGAAAAGAGTCAAGTTTTAAAGGATGTAACTATCGGTACATTTGAAGTTTCGGGTACCCGAATGGAAGAACGGGTAGGCCGTAAGATATGTGATCATGCAAGAGACTCAAATAAAGGATAAGAAGCGAACCGGATGGTAATCGGACTCACGATGCGACAATGACATAGAGATTCGTACACAAGAAAAGACTCGAGTTTTAAAGGACGTAACTATTGGTACATTTGAAGTTTCGGGTACCCGAATGGAAGAACGGGAAGGCCGTAAGATATGTGATCATGCAATAGACTCAAATAAAGGATAAGAGGCGGAACGGGTCGTAATCGAACTCACGATGCGACAATGACATAGAGATTCGTACACAAGAAAAGACTCGAGTTTTAAAGGACGTAACTATCGGTACATTTGAAGTTTCGGGCAACCGAATGGTGCAACGGGAAGGCCGTAAGATATCTGATCATGCAATAGACTCAAATAAAGGATAAGAACCGAACCGGATGGTAATCGGACTCACGATGCGACAATGACATAGAGATTCGTACACAAGAAAAGACTCAAGTTTTAAAGGACGTAACTATCGGTACATTTGAAGTTTCGGGAACCCGAATGGAAGAACGGGAAGGCCGTAAGATATGTGATCATGCAAGAGACTCAAATAAAGGATATGATGCGGACCGGATGGTAATCGTACTCACGATGCGACAATGACATAGAGATTAGTACACAAGAAAACACTCGAGTTTTAAGGACGTAACTATCGGTACATTTGAAGTTTCGAGCAACCGAATGGAAGAACGGGAAGGCCATAAGATATATGATCATGCAATAGACTCAAATAAAGGATAAGAAGCGGACCGGATGGTAATCGGACTCACGATGTGACATTGACATAGTGATTCGTACACAAGAAAAGATTCAAGTTTTGAAGGACGCAACTATCGGTACATTTGTAGTTTCGGGTACTCGAATGGAGGAACGGGAAGGCCATAAAATATTTGATCATTCAATAGACTCAAATGAAGGATAAGAATCGGACCGGATGGTAATCGGACTCACGATGCGACAATGACATAGAGATTCGTACACAAGAAAAGACTCAAGTTTTAAAGGACGTAACTATCGGTACATTTGATATTTCGGGTACCCGAATGGAAGAACGGGAAGGCCGTAAGATATAGGATCATGCAATAGACTCAAATAAAGGATAAGAGGCGGACCGGGTGGTAATCGAACTCACGACGCGACAATGACATGGAGATTAGTACACAAGAAAAGACTGGAGTATTAATGGACGCAACTATCGGTACATTTGAAGTTTCGGGGAACCGAATTGTGCAACGGGAAGGCCGTAAGTTATCTAATCATGCAATAGACTCAAATAAAGGAGAAGAAGCGGACCGTATGGTAGTCGAACTCACGATGCGACAATGACATAGAGATTCGTACACAAGAAAAGACTCGAGTTATAAAGGACGTAACTATCGGTACATTTGAAGTTTCGGGTACCCGAATGGAAGAACGGGAAGGCCGTAAGATATGTGATCATGCAATAGACTCAAATAAAGGATATGATGCGGACCGGATGGTAATCGTACTCACGATGCGACAATGACATAGAGATTCGTACACAAGAAAAGACTCGAGTTTTAAAGGACATAACTATCGGTACATTTGAAGTTTCGGGCAACCGAATGGTGCAACGGGAAGGCCGTAAGATATATTATAATGCAATAGACTCAAATAAAGGATAAGAAGCGGACCGGATGGTAATCGGACTCACGATGCGACAATGACATAGAGATTCGTACTAGAGAAAAGAGTCAAGTTTTAAAGGACGTAACTATCGGTACATTTGAAGTTTCGGGCAACCGAATGGTGCATCGGGAAGGCATTAAAATATCTGATCATGAAATAGACTCAAATAAAGGATAAGAGGCGGAACGGATGGTAATCGAACTCACGATGCGACAATGACATAGAGATTCGAACACAAGAAAAGACTCGAGTTTTAAAGGACGTAACTATCGGTACATTTGGAGTTTCGGGCAACCGAATAGTGCAACGGGAAGGCCGTAAGATTTCTAATCATGAGATAGACTCAAATAAAGGATAAGAAGCGGACCGGATGGTAATCGGACTCACGATGTGACATTGACATAGAGATTCGTACACAAGAAAAGATTCAAGTTTTGAAGGACGTAACTATCGGTACATTTGTAGTTTCGGGCACCCGGATGGAGGAACGGGAAGGCCATAAGATATTTGATCATTCAATAGACTCAAATGAAGGATAAGAAACGGACCGGATGGTAATCGGACTCACGATGCGACAATGACATAGAGATTAGTACACAAGAAAAGACTCAAGTTTTAAAGGACGTAACTATCGGTACATTTGATATTTCGGGTACCCGAATGGAAGAACGGGAAGGCCGTAAGATATAGGATCATGCAATAGACTCAAATAAAGGATAAGAGGCGGACCGGGTGGTAATCGAACTCACGACGCGACAATGACATGGAGATTAGTACACAAGAAAAGACTCGAGTGTTAATGGATGCAACTATCGGTACATTTGAAGTTTCGGGCAACCGAATTGTGCAACGGGAAGGCCGTAAGATATCTAATCATGCAATAGACTCAAATAAAGGATAAGAAGCGGACCGGATGGTAATCGAACTCACGATGCGACAATGACATAGAGAATCGTACACAAGAAAAGACTCGAGTTTTAAAGGACGTAACTATCGGTACATTTGAAGTTTCGGGTACCCGAATGGAAGAACGGGAAGGCCGTAAGATATGTGATCATGCAATAGACTCAAATAAACGATAAGAGGCGGAACGGGTGGTAATCGAACTCACGATGCGACAATGACATAGAGATTCGTACACAAGAAAAGACTCAAGTTTTAAAGGACGTAACTATCGGTACATTTGAAGTTTTGGGCAACTGAATGGTGCAACGGGAAGGCCGTAAGATATCTGAAAATGCAATAGACTCAAATAAAGGATAAGAAGCGGACCGGATGGTAATCGGACTCACGATGTGACATTGACATAGTGATTCGTACACAAGAAAAGATTCAAGTTTTGAAGGATGCAACTATCGGTACATTTGTAGTTTCGGGCACCCGAATGGAGGAACGGGAAGGCCATAAGATATTTGATCATTCAATAGACTCAAATGAAGGATAAGAATCGGACCGGATGGTAATCGGACTCACGATGCGACAATGTCATAGAAATTCGTACACAAGAAAAGACTCGACTTTTAAAGGACGTAACTATCGGTACATTTTATATTTCGGGTACCCGAATGGAAGAACGGGAAGGCCGTAAGATATATGATCATGCAATAGACTCAAATAAAGGATAAGAGGCGGACTGGGTGGTAATCGAACTCATGACGCGACAATGACATGGAGATTCGTACACAAGAAAAGACTCGAGTTTTAATGGACGCAACTATCGGTACATTTGAAGTTTCGGGCAACCGAATTGTGCAACGGGAAGGCCGTAAGATATCTAATCATGCAATAGACTCAAATAAAGGATATGAAGCGGACCGGATGGTAATCGAACTCACGATGCGACAATGACATAGAGATTCGTACACAAGAAAAGACTCGAGTTTTAAAGGACGTAACTATCGGTACATTTGAAGTTTCGAGTACCCGAATGGAAGAACGGGAAGGCCGTAAGATATGTGATCATGCAACAGACTCAAATAAAGGATAAGAGACGGAACGGGTGGTAATCGAACTCACGATGCGACAATGACATAGAGATTCGTACAAGACAAAAGAGTCAAGTTTTAAAGGACGTAACTATCGGTACATTTGAAGTTTCGGGCAACCGAATGGTGCAACGGGAAGGCCGTAAGATATCTGATGATGCAATAGACTCAAATAAAGGATAAGAAGCGAACCGTATGGTAATCGGACTCACGATGCGACAATGACATAGATATTCGTACACAAGAAAAGACTCGAGTTTTAAAGGACGTAACTATTGGTACATTTGAAGTTTCGGGTACACGAATGGAAGAACGGGAAGGCCGTAAGATATTTGATCATGCAATAGACTCAAATAAAGGATAAGAGGCGGAACAGGTGGTAATCGAACTCACGATGCGACAATGACATAGAGATTCGTACACAAGAAAAGACTCGAGTTTTAAAGGACGTAACTATCGGTACATTTGAAGTTTCGGGCAACCGAATGGTGCAACGGGAAGGCCGTAAGATATCTGATAATGCAATAGACTCAAATAAAGGATAAGAAGCGGACCGGATGGTAATCGGATTCACGTTGTGACAATGACATAGAGATTCGTACAAGAGAAAAGAGTCAAGTTTTAAAGGACGTAACTATCGGTACATTTGAAGTTTCGGGTACCCGAATGGAAGAACGGGTAGGCCGTAAGATATGTGATCATGCAAGAGACTCAAATAAAGGATATGATGCGGACCGGATGGTAATCGGACTCACGATGCGACAATGACATAGAGATTCGTACACAAGAAAAGACTCAAGTTTTAAAGGACGTAACTATCGGTACATTTGATATTTCGGGTACCCGAATGGAAGAACGGGAAGGCCGTAAGATATAGGATCATGCAATAGACTCAAATAAAGGATAAGAGGCGGACCGGGTGGTAATCGAACTCACGACGCGACAATGACATGGAGATTAGTACACAAGAAAAGACTCGAGTGTTAATGGATGCAACTATCGGTACATTTGAAGTTTCGGGCAACCGAATTGTGCAACGGGAAGGCCGTAAGATATCTAATCATGCAATAGACTCAAATAAAGGATAAGAAGCGGACCGGATGGTAATCGAACTCACGATGCGACAATGACATAGAGAATCGTACACAAGAAAAGACTCGAGTTTTAAAGGACGTAACTATCGGTACATTTGAAGTTTCGGGTACCCGAATGGAAGAACGGGAAGGCCGTAAGATATGTGATCATGCAATAGACTCAAATAAACGATAAGAGGCGGAACGGGTGGTAATCGAACTCACGATGCGACAATGACATAGAGATTCGTACACAAGAAAAGACTCAAGTTTTAAAGGACGTAACTATCGGTACATTTGAAGTTTTGGGCAACTGAATGGTGCAACGGGAAGGCCGTAAGATATCTGATAATGCAATAGACTCAAATAAAGGATAAGAAGCGGACCGGATGGTAATCGGACTCACGATGTGACATTGACATAGTGATTCGTACACAAGAAAAGATTCAAGTTTTGAAGGATGCAACTATCGGTACATTTGTAGTTTCGGGCACCCGAATGGAGGAACGGGAAGGCCATAAGATATTTGATCATTCAATAGACTCAAATGAAGGATAAGAATCGGACCGGATGGTAATCGGACTCACGATGCGACAATGTCATAGAAATTCGTACACAAGAAAAGACTCGACTTTTAAAGGACGTAACTATCGGTACATTTGATATTTCGGGTACCCGAATGGAAGAACGGGAAGGCCGTAAGATATATGATCATGCAATAGACTCAAATAAAGGATAAGAGGCGGACTGGGTGGTAATCGAACTCATGACGCGACAATGACATGGAGATTCGTACACAAGAAAAGACTCGAGTTTTAATGGACGCAACTATCGGTACATTTGAAGTTTCGGGCAACCGAATTGTGCAACGGGAAGGCCGTAAGATATCTAATCATGCAATAGACTCAAATAAAGGATATGTAGCGGACCGGATGGTAATCGAACTCACGATGCGACAATGACATAGAGATTCGTACACAAGAAAAGACTCGAGTTTTAAAGGACGTAACTATCGGTACATTTGAAGTTTCGAGTACCCGAATGGAAGAACGGGAAGGCCGTAAGATATGTGATCATGCAACAGACTCAAATAAAGGATAAGAGACGGAACGGGTGGTAATCGAACTCACGATGCGACAATGACATAGAGATTCGTACAAGAGAAAAGAGTCAAGTTTTAAAGGACGTAACTATCGGTACATTTGAAGTTTCGGGCAACCGAATGGTGCAACGGGAAGGCCGTAAGATATCTGATGATGCAATAGACTCAAATAAAGGATAAGAAGCGAACCGTATGGTAATCGGACTCACGATGCGACAATGACATAGATATTCGTACACAAGAAAAGACTCGAGTTTTAAAGGACGTAACTATTGGTACATTTGAAGTTTCGGGTACACGAATGGAAGAACGGGAAGGCCGTAAGATATTTGATCATGCAATAGACTCAAATAAAGGATAAGAGGCGGAACAGGTGGTAATCGAACTCACGATGCGACAATGACATAGAGATTCGTACACAAGAAAAGACTCGAGTTTTAATGGACGCAACAATCGGTACATTTGAAGTTTCGGGCAACCGAATGGTGCAACGGGAAGGCCGTAAGATATCTGATCATGAAATAGACTCAAATAAAGGTTAAGAAGCGGACCGGATGGTAATCGGATTCACGATGTGACTATGACATAGAGATTCGTACCCAAGAAAAGACTCAAATTTTGAAGGACGTAACTCTCGGTACATTTGAAGTTTCGGGCACACGAATGGAGGAACGGGAAGGACGTAAGATATTTGATCATTCAATAGACTCAAATCAAGGATAAGAATCGGACCGGATGGTAATCGAACTCACGATGCGACAATGACATAGAGATTTGTACACAAGAAAAGACTCGAGTTTTAAAGGACGTAACTATCGGTACATTTGAAGTTTCGGGCAACCGAATGGTGCAAGGGGAAGGCCGTAAGATATCTGATAATGCAATAGACTCAAAAAAAGGATAAGAAGCGGACCGGATGGTAATCGGACTCACGATGCAACAATGACATAGAGATTCGTACAAGAGAAAAGAGTCAAGTTTTAAGGGACGTAACTATCGGTACATTTGAAGTTTCGGGCAACCGAATGGTGCAACGGGAAGGCCGTAAGATATCTGATCATGCAATAGACTCAAATAAAGGATAAGAAACGGACCGGATGGTAATCGGTCTCACGATGTGACATTGACATAGAGATTCGTACATAAGAAAAGATTCAAGTTTTGAAGGACGTAACTATCGGTACATTTGTAGTTTCGGGCACCCGAATGGAGGAACGGGAAGGCCATAAGATATCTGATCATTCAATAGACTCAAATGAAGGATAAGAATCGGACCGGATGGTAATCGTACTCATGATGCGACAATGACATAGAGATTCGTACATAAGAAAAGACTCGACGGGTTTTCTCTCTGAATTGGGCGATTTTGGCGATTCAGGGGTTTTCTTCTGTGTTTCTCTTTTCCTGCCTCTTCTAACCCTTTCTTCTTCTTCGTTCTTGCTCGCTGTTCTCTTTTACTGTTCTTTGTTCTTTTGTTACGGTTGTTAGCTTATGGATCCGGTAGCTAGGGTTCCGATTACGGAGCCCCCTCCTAAGGGTCCTCCTGATATTTTGAGTATTAATGATAAGGAGGCATCTATGTCATCGGAAGCTGAGGGGAAGGTGACTTCGGAGCAGGTTATCCTCAATCGTTTTAACTCTGGTAAGAAGGATTCCCTTATTTTCAGTCCTGATGTGGTGAGTTTATTTGTTACCCTGTTTGGTGATAATTGGAAACATCGGTTGATGAATGAAACGTTACCAATTATTAAGCTGGCTGGGTTGGGTAAATTGGAGACTGTTAATCGTATGGTTGAAGATGAGATTGCTGGTAGGGGGTTGTCATTTGCTAGTAAGCTGGCTGGGAGATATGGGCTTATTATGCAAGTTGTTGCTGGGTTTATGAGTAGGCTGGGGTATGGTAGCTGTTTGTCTAACTGTTCTGCTGATAATGATGTTTTGATGAAGGATGAGAGCAAAGGGGGTTTGGTTGCTCAATTGGATGTTAATTCTAATGTTTTTGATTCTGGTTTGGGGGCTAATTTTGTATTCTTGGAGAAGAGGAAAAAGAGATCTATTAGGAATGAGAATACTTATATGAAGTCCAGGAAAGTGCTTTGGGGAGAAGGTAATTATGTGAGAATTGAGAGTGATTTTGGTTTGGGGGATAGTGAGGAGATTTTGCCTGATTTAGTGTCTGCTCAGGAGGTACTGGAGGTGGTTAATGAGGGTAACTCTAATGTTGCTCCTGTTAAGTTGAAAGTGGGGAGGAAGAATAATAGTGTGGATGAGGGGAAAGCAAATGAGTTAAGGCTGCAGCTGTCTGTTTCTAATCAGCAGTGGTCTTATAGTCCTGGGGCTGGGAGCAAGGTTATTGTTGATGATGAGGGTAATATTACTTTGGGGGGTGGCAGTACTAAGGTTAAGGATAAAGAAGAGGAGGCTAAGGAGGAGAAAGATGAGAGTGGGGCTGAAGTAAAGGGTAATGAGGAGGGTGAAACTATGGAGGAGGGAGGTGAGGATGTGGTTAAAAAGGGAGACATTACTACTAGGTTGCCTTGGAGGGGAATATTGAAGACTCCTTCTATGAAGAAGTTGATCAGTAAGACATCTGCTAAGATGGGTCCTTATAAAGTGACTAAGGAGGATATGCCTTTTATTAGCAAATTAAAACCTATTCCTAAATCTATCATGAGTACAGGGGTTGAGACAGGAGATGTGGTGTTTAATGCTGTGAAAGAAGGTGATGGTGGGAGTGATAAAGGGAAGCCAGTAGCCTCATTTGCTGATATGGCTAGGGATAAGTCATTGGAAGTGTTGGAGACTAAAATGGCATTTGTTCCTCCTAAGGTGCTGGAATCAGGAGAAGTGGTGGCAGTGATTAAACCTGAGAAATTGATGGAGGCTAGAGTTGCTTATAGCACTTATCTCTATGGTTATAGTGTTGGGCAATTTCTTTCTATTGGTATGGTCAGGTACCATTTGTTTAGGATGTGGAAGAAGTATGGATTGGTTGAGGTATCTTCTAATGGGAGTGGTATATTTTTCTTTAAGTTTAAGTCTGAAGTGGGTATGATGGAAACTATTAACAAGGGTCCCTGGTTGATCAATGATGTTCCTCTGTGTATTAGGAAATGGGAGGTGGGAGTTAATCTGGAAAGGGTTGAGCCTAGTTCCATTCCTATCTGGGTTACAGTACCTAATATGCCTATGGAGTTGTGGAATAGAGAGAGTTTAAGTAGCATGATGAGTTGTATTGGTGATCCTATTATGCTTGATAAGGTGACAGCTATGAGGTGTAATAAAAAGGAGGGTATGGCTGGTTTTGCTAGAGTGTTGGTTGAGGTTAAAGCTGATAAGGTGTTGCCTGAGTTTGTTAATGCCTACTATCCCCCTGATGTTGGTAAGGCTGCTTTTATTCAGAAGGTTAGAGTGGAATATCAGGTGAAGATTAAGAAGTGCTCTGCATGTAAAGTGTTTGGCCATGATTATGAAGGGTGCAAGAATAGAGTGTTGACTGCTGAAGAGGTGGCTGGAAAAACTGAACAGCTTCTTAAAGAATTGTATCAGGCAAGTCAAGCTGATTTCCCTGTATCTGGGGTTGATGCAGAGGGGTATCAAATGGTGGGTAGAAGGAATAGGGTGGTGAATAATGGTGGTAATAAGAAGGGGGGGTTTCAGGGTAATGGGTTTGATAGAAACCAGGGAGGGAATTTTAATGGGAGGAATAATGGGAATAGAGGGCTGGGAAATCAGGGGGCCTCTAATGGTGGGAATGCTGGAAATAGAGGTCAGGGGGGTCAAGGGGGTTTTATTGGGGGGAATAAAAATCAAGGGAATGTTAATGGCGGGAGGCAATGGGTGGTTAAGAATGATAATAATAATATTAATGTTAAGAATACTTTTGCTGTATTAAGGGATGAGTTGGGGGAGGGTAATAGTGAAAATGGTAATGATAAGGGGAAGTCTATCTTAGTTGATAACGTGGGGCAATCCTCTGGGAGTGCTAAGGGGGGAAATATTGTTAAGAAGAAACCGGTTAAGAAGTCTGTGGAAGGGTCTGGGGCTGGGAAGCTGGGGAATGTTGGTAATGAGTCTGGGAAGGGGTCTGGGGGTGGTAATAGTAGTGAGAATTTGGTTAAGGAGTCTGTGAAGGGATTGGGGGTTGGTAATAATAGTGAGAATGTAATTGGGGAGTCTGAGAAGGGGTCTGGGGTTGGTCATGTTGGATGTTCTAATGAGGTTTTGAAAATGGATGTTGATTCTGATATTAGGAATAAAATTGAAACTAGTGTTAATGTAAAAACTGGGTATTTTAAAATGAATGATGCTCAGTTTAATGAGGTTGCCCATTATGTTCTTACTAAAACTTGTCCTTCTAATGAAATTATGAGAAAATGGAATATAGGTCAAGTTAAATTGTTTTTTGAACAATGGGATAAATTAATGTTTTGTAAATTGGTGGAGGCCAATAGGAGTAGTAGTGCTTCTGTTGATTCTGTGGTGCAGGATGCTGAGGATATGGGTAATGAAGCTGGGGATTCTTCTGGAATGAAGAATTCTGATGTTGCTGTTCCTGTTTAAATGAAGATTGGATTTCTAGCTTGGAATGTTAGGGGTATGTCTAGTACTTCTAAACAAAGGCAGATTTCTAGGGTGATTATTGATAATGGTGTTAAGTTGTGTGGGCTGATTGAGACTAGAGTTAATAAAAATGGGATTGAAAGGGTGTGTAAGGGAATTATGTGGAATTGGGAATGGTGTTCTAATGCTGATCATTGTAGTAGCTGGGTTAGAATAGTGGTAGGATGGGATAGAAGGGCTATGGATGTGGTGATTTTGCAAAAGAGGGAGCAGGTTATTCATTGCTTAGTGTGCCCTCTGGGTGGTGGAGATAGGTTTTTTTGTTCTTTCATTTATGGGGTTACTAATGTTGTTGGAAGAAGGGAGTTGTGGGCTGATTTGATTGGGCATTCTAATGTTATTGTTAATAATCCTTGGGTTGTTATGGGAGATTATAATGCTATCCTGGATCCATATGAGAAAAATACTGCTATGGGGACTTCTATTTATGGGATGGAGGAGTTTAAGGCTTGTGTGGATACTTTGAATGTTTGTGATCTTCCTAGCTCAGGGCTGTTTTATACTTGGAACCAGAAGCCAGGGAAAGTTGATGGCATTATGGAGAAATTAGATAGGGTTATGGGAAATGACAAATTCAGGGAGGTGCTTTGTAATGTGGGAGTGAAGTTCTTGCCTTATTACTCTTCTGATCATTCTCCCATGGTGATGTCTTTTGTGGATTCTCAGGATAATAGTCCAAAGCCTTTTAAGTTTTGGAATTTTCTGGTTGATAAAAAGGAGTTTCTGCCCATTGTGAGGGAGGGGTGGAACATGGAGGTGCAGGGATGTAAGATGTTTGGGGTGGTTAGTAAGCTTAAGGGATTAAAGAAACCTTTGAGAAAACTCAACTTTCAGCAAGGGAATTTGGCTAGGAAAGTGGAAAGGGTTAGGGTGGAATTAGAGAAAGTTCAGGAGGAGGTATCTATGAATCCTGATAATGTTGATCTAAGGTAGGAAGAGTTAGTATATTTAGATGCCTTTAATGAGGCATTGACGGATGAGGAGAGTATGCTAAAGCAGAAATCTAAAATGCATTGGTTGAAAGTGGGTGATCAAAATAATAAGTATTTTTTTCACTCTGTAAAGCAGAGGCAGGCTAGGGGTAAGCTGGATCAAATTTCTGATGGTGAGGGTAATGAGTATAGAGAGGGTAATATTGGGAATGCTTTTGTTAAGTTCTATATGGGACTGATGGGAAAGAAGGATAGGGTGGAGGATATTTTTGAAGGGGATGATTTGTTTTTTAATAAATTAGATTCCAGTTATGTTGAAGGGTTATTGGCTGAGGTGTCTAATGATGAAATCAAGAATGCTTTATTCCAGATTGATGATAATAAGGCACCTGGCCCTGATGGGTTTTCAGCTAAATTCTTTAAGGCTTCTTGGGGAATTATTGGGGGGGATATCTGTGGGGCTGTTAGGGAGTTTTTTGAAACTGGTAAAATCTTGAAACAGATTAATGCCACTACTATCTCTCTGGTTCCTAAGGTGGCTGCCCCTAATGTGGTGTCTGAATTCAGACCTATTTCGTGCTGTAATGTGATTTATAAGTGCATAAGCAAAGTGATTTGCAATAGATTGATGAGGGTATTAGATTCTTTGGTTGATAAAGCTCAGAGTGCATTTGTTCCAGGCAGGCTAATTAGTGATAACATCCTGTTAGCTCAAGAATTGGTTAAGGGTTATGACTGGAAAAGGGGGTACCCTAGAGTGGCTATTAAGGTGGATTTGCAGAAGGCTTATGATTCTGTGGATCATGATTTCTTGGAGAAGTGCTTGATTCTGTTTGGGTTCCCTTTTAAATTTGTGGGCTGGGTTATGACTTGTATCAGAACAGTGTCTTACTCTATAAACCTGAATGGGAATTTGTATGGTTATTTCAGGGGGGAGAAGGGATTGAGACAAGGGGATCCTATGTCACCCTATCTGTTCACTTTAGTGTTAGTGCATGTTTGTGTGACAAATGCTTCTCTAGATTAGTTTCGTTTTTGTGTCGGTTGATAGTTTAATTGTAACGTGCTTGACGGATTTATAAGTCACATATGATAGTCTTTTGTTTGAAACCTAGCTAACATTGTTATTGTATGAAGAAGCTTAGGAAAGATACCTTTGAGTATCTTCTCCTGAAGGAGAAGATAGCCATCTTCTCCTCAAGGAGAAGATAGGAAAGAGCATCTTTTCCTTGGGCTTCTTCGTCAGCCCATGCACTATATATATAGGTGCATGGGGTGTAGGCTAGGTAAAGGTTTTTGTTCAGCAAGCTTGTAATTGATATTATTCCCACTGAAAGTTATCAATAGACAAGCCGGTTTAATATTATTCATCGTGTTCTTCGTTCGTGTTGATTCATTGTTTGCATAAACATCTATCAAGGGATTCCGCACCTTGATAGATCTGATCTAGCTTGTAATCAGATAGTTATGGAGGTTTTGAATTTAATGATGAAAAGAAGAATCAGGAATAATGAGGACTTTAAGTATCATTGGAAATGTGAAAAGTTAAATTTAACCCATTTATGTTTTGCTGATGATTTGTTTATTTTTTGTAATGCAGATGTGAAGTCTGTACAGGTGATGAAGGAGGCTCTTGAGGAATTTGGAGGGTGTTCTGGGCTGAAACCTAATATGGGGAAGAGTGAGATTGTGTTTGGAAATGTGGATTTGGAGGTTCAAAAGAGTATTTTGGATATGTTGCATTTTAGAGTGGGGGGTTTGCCTATGAAATATTTGGGTATCCCTTTGGCTTCCAAGAGGTTATATCAAAAGGATTGTGGTGTGTTATTGGACAAGGTCAAGAGGAGAATTACTGATTGGAACAACCAGTTTCTTTCTTATGCTGGTAGAGTCCAGTTATTGAAATCTGTGTTGTCATCCTTGACAGTTTATTGGTCTTCCTTGTTTATGCTTCCTGATAATATTCTGGAAGATGTGATTAGGATCTGTAGAGGATTTTTATGGTGCCAAGGGGAGTATAGGCAAGGATGTGCTAAAGTGGGGTGGGATGAACTCTGTTTTAAAAAGTGTAAAGGGGGTTTGGGTATTACTAGACTGAAAGAGAGAAATTGTGCTTTGATGGCTAAGCATATTTGGAATATCTTGAACAATAAGGGATCTTTATGGGTTCAGTGGATCAATGCTTACAAGTTGAGAGGGTGTAGTTTCTGGGAGGTTGAGGAAGCTAATGCTGACTCCTGGACTTGGAAGCAAATTTTAGGGTGCAGGAGTATGTTCAGAAATAAATGTGTTGCTAGAATAGGGGATGGGAAGTTGATTAATGCATGGTTTGATAAATGGCATTCTAAAGGTCCTCTTATTAATTTGATAAATAGGAGAGACATAAGGGCTGCAGGGTTTGATTTGAAGCTAAAGGTGGCTGATTTAATAGGAGAAAATGGGTGGAAAGTTCCTGAGGAATGGAGGTCAAAATACTCTTGGCTTTTTGAAGAGAGTTTGCCTGTGTTGCATATGGGTAGAACTGACAAGTTTGGATGGGTTAATGAGAAGGATAAGTTTGTGGCTTTTTCTTCAAAGGTGGTGTATGATGATCTGGTCAGAGGGGGAGAGGTGGTTAAGTGGCATAGGTTTGTCTGGTTTAGTAATAATATACCTAGACATTCTTTTATTACATGGTTGGCATTTAAATTTAAGCTCCCTACTCAGGATAGGATGGAAAGGTGGAATATGAAACAAGTGTTTAAGTGCAGTTTGTGTGGGAATTGTAAGGATAGCCATAACCATTTATTCTTCTCATGTGATTTCTCTAGATTGGTATGGTGGAGAATGAAGGTTTTGGCTAAGATGGAAAAGATGCCTGATGATTGGGAAGGGATAGTGGGGTATATTAGTAAAATGAATGTTGATAAATCTGTGTGGGGAAGGATTCAGAGATTGGTTTTGGCTGCTACTGTTTATGCTGTTTGGCAGGAAAGAAACAACAGGCTTTTTAATAATAAAAAGAGGTCTGTTAGGGTAATATGTTTGCAGGTGCAGGATACTGTTCAGCTTAAGTTGGCTGGTATGAAGTTTAAGGCTGAGCAGAGGGATGTTTTAGTGAGTTCTGTCTGGAATATTAAGTATGTGGATGATGTCTATGATAATGAAAATAGGAAGTAGGTGGTATAGTGTTGAGGGGTGAGTGGGGTTGATGATGGGTGGTAGGGGTATGGAGAGGGATGTAAAGGTTTATGGTGGTATGGGTTGGAATAATGGGCTGGGTTTTATTGTTTCTATTGGGTCTGGGGGGGTTTTATATGGGTGTTTTGCAGTAATCTGGAGACTAAAGTCCGTTTGGGTAGTGATCTGGTTCTTTGAACCTTCCTGTGTTTTCTCAAAACTTTATTTTTTTGATTTTATAACTGATCTGGTGCTTTTCTTGATAAGCATCTGTGCCAAGTCTTTGGGAGGATTAGGATTAAGATGGCTGGGAGTCAGCTTTGAACTGGGAGGCATTTGGTTGGATTTGACCAGTGGATTTAGGATCTTGTTCTTCTTGAATTTTGTTTTATTTTCTAGCTCCAGCCACTGGTCAAGAACCCATGTTTGTTATGAACATTTGTTGAGCCTGTTTCCTTGTTGGTATGAGTCTGTCTATACTTTTGGGCCTTGGCCTATGGGGTGGGAGGGATTATATCTTTGGGAACTTGCTGTAATAAGGTGTACAAAAAGCGTATGGGTAGAAATCTGGCTTTTAAAGCTTTCCATTTTTTATTCTGATTTTGTAAAAGAAATGGTCTGGTTTGTTTTTGTCTTAAAATCTCTGCTGATACCTTTTACTGGTTTTAAGGAAGGTATTAGTTCTGCGTGTTCGTATGGGGATTTAGGAATTTTTGGGCTTGGAGTAAGCCACACACCGGGAGCTATAAGGATGGATCTAGCCAGTGGGTTTAGGACATGTTTTTCCACCCCAAATTTTGTATTTTGTAGCACTTTCCACTGGCTGGAAAACCTTGTTAATCAGATGTATTCGTTGAGCCTTTTCTATTCTGAGTCATATTTGGTCTGTGTTTATAGGCACTTGCCTAGTGGGGGGGAGGGTTTTTATAAATGGGAACTTGCAGTAATCTGGAGAACTATAAGCGTATGGGTAGAAATCTGGCTGTTAAAGCTTCCTTTTTTATCTCAAAAATGGTTTTGTGTATATAGTATTTTTTTCAAAAATGTTCTGCTGGATTTCATGTTTCTTTTTGAAACTGAATTCAGTTCTGCCTGGCTAAAGGGGATTTTAGGATTGTTGTGGCTTGGAGAAAGCATACACCATGGAGAGATAAGGATGGCACTGATCAGTGGTTTTAGGACATTATTCTCTTTCATAAATTTTTTATTTTTTAGCACCAATCACTGGTCAGGAACCTATACCTGTAAATGGTTTTTGTTGAGCCTGTTTCATTTGAAGTTTGAGTCTGTCAGTCTGTCTAGGCACTTGCCTAAGGGAGGGAATGGGTCACATATATGGGAACTTGCAGGAATAAGGAGTACTAAAAGCGTTTGGGTAGAGATCTGGGCTGTAAAGCCTTCCTTTTGTTTCTATTCAGTTCTTGGTATGGAGTTGTGTGAGTCTTTTCTGCTGGGTTCTGTTTCCATCTATGGAACTAAGCCTGGTTCTGCGTTGTATAATTGGTGGTTAGGATATATTGAGCTCAAGGGGAGCATTACACTTGGAGAGATAAGGATGGACACCATCTTTGCTATTAGGACATTGATCTCCACCCCAAAGTGTTTTATATTTTCTAGTACCAAGCAAAGATGGAGAACCTATGATTTTATGATTTCTTTTCTTAACCTGTTTCTTGATTTTAGATTAGGTTTTGAGTCTGTGTTTTTTGGTCTGTTATGGGATGTGGTTATAAATGGGTTGGGTGATATGGTTTATCATATGAGTTGTGTTGAAATGGTTGTAATGGGGAATGGGTTGGGACTGTTTAAAGGCTGCTGGTTTGTTCTTATCAGCTTATATGGATGGAGTGTATGCTGCTGCTGTAAAGGTATGTTGAAGTCCTGCATGTATGTTAAAGATTCAAGTGCAGCGGTTGGAAGTGAAGTGTTAACAGCTAAAAGATGGAAGGCAACAACTGGTATTACTAATTATGGGTTAAAGAATAATGTGGTTAGCTGGGGTATCTTCAAGGTTCTGTGGGTTCAGCGGGAATTTAAAAGGATGTGGATTCAAATTGAGCTGGAGGGCTGTATGGAAGGCTTAAAGATTGATAAAGATGGAGGCAATGAGCAGAAGTATGACGGGTCAAAGTTTTGGATGCAGCATGAAGACTTCAGTGAGGATTTTGTAATAGTTAGTTTGTGGGCTATGATTGTATGGGCTTATAGAGGTAGTGGGCTTTGGGGTTGGGTTTTTATGTGTTTAGACTATGGTTAGTGGGCTTTGATAGTGGTGTTTAGTGGTTTTTGTAATGGATGGTATTGGCTTTATGGACTATAGTTTATAGGTATTATTTTTGTAAAGTCCATAAAGCCGGTTTGATTGTACATATTTTTTTGTGGTTTATAATATTTACCGGAGTGCCGACTCCTTTACCAAAAAAAAAAGAAAAGACTCGAGTTTTAAAGGACGTAACTATCGGTACATTTGAAGTTTCGGGTACCCGAATGGAAGAACGGGAAGGCCGTAAGATATGTGATTATGCAATAGACTCAAATAAAGGATAAGAGGCAGAACGGGTGGTAATCGAACTCACGATGCGACAATGACATAGAGATTCGTACACAAGAAAAGACTCGAGTTTTAAAGGACGTAACTATCGGTACATTTGAAGTTTCGGGCAACCGAATGGTGCAACGGGAAGGCCGTAAGATATCTGATAATGCAATAGACTCAAATAAAGGATAAGAAGCGGACCGGATGGTAATCGGACTCACGTTGTGACAATGACATAGAGATTCGTACAAGAGAAAAGAGTCAAGTTTTAAGGGACGTAACTATCGGTACATTTGAAGTTTCGGGCAACCGAATGGTGCAACGGGAAGGCCGTAAGATATCTGATCATGCAATAGACTCAAATAAAGGATAAGAAACGGACGGATGGTAATCGGTCTCACGATGTGACATTGACATAGAGATTCGAACATAAGAAAAGATTCAAGTTTTGAAGGACGTAACAATCGGTACATTTGTAGTTTCGGGCACCCGAATGGAGGAACGGGAAGGCCATAAGATATCTGATCATTCAATAGACTCAAATGAAGGATAAGAATCGGACCGGATGGTAATCGAACTCATGATGCGACAATGACATAGAGATTCGTACACAAGAAAAGACTCGAGTTTTAAAGGACGTAACTATCGGTACATTTGAAGTTTCGGGTACCCGAATGGAAGAACGGGAAGGCCGTAAGATATGTGATTATGCAATAGACTCAAATAAAGGATAAGAGGCGGAACGAGTGGTAATCGAACTCACGATGCGACAATGACATAGAGATTCGTACACAAGAAAAGACTCGAGTTTTAAAGGACGTAACTATCAGTACATTTGAAGTTTCGGGCAATCGAATGGTGCAACCGGAAGGCCGTAAGATATCTGATAATGCAATAGACTCAAATAAAGGATAAGAAGCGGACCGGATGGTAATCGGACTCACGATTCGACAATGACATAGAGATTCGTAAAAGAGAAAAGAGTCAAGTTTTAAAGGACGTAACTATCGGTACATTTGAAGTTTCGGGCAACCGAATGGTGCAACGGGAAGGCCGTAAAATATCTGATCATGCAATAGACTCAAATAAAGGATAAGAAGCGAACCGGATGGTAATCGGACTCACGATGCGACAATGACATAGATATCCGTACACAAGAAAAGACTCGAGTTTTAAAGGATGTAACTATCGGTACATTTGAAGTTTCGGGTATCCGAATGGAAGAACGGGAAGGCCGTATGATATGTGATCATGCAAGAGACTCAAATAAAGGATATGATGCGGACCGGATGGTAATCGGACTCACGATGCGACAATGACATAGAAATTCGTACACAAGAAAACACTCGAGTTTTTAAGGACGTAACTATCGGTACATTTGGAGTTTCGGGCAACCGAATGGTGCAACGGGAAGGCCGTAAGATTTCTGATCATGCAATAGACTCAAATAAAGGATAAGAAGCGGACCGGATGGTAATCGGACTCACGATGTGACATTGACATAGCGATTCGTACACAAGAAAAGATTCAAGTTTTGAAGGACGCAACTATCGGTACATTTGTAGTTTCGGGCACCCGAATGGAGGAACGGGAAGGCCATAAGATATTTGATCATTCAATAGACTCAAATGAAGTATAAGAATCGGACCGGATGGTAATCGGACTCACGATTCGACAATGACATAGAAATTCGTACACAAGAAAAGACTCGAGTTTTAAAGGACGTAACTATCGGTACATTTGATATTTCAGTTAACCGAATGGAAGAACGGAAGGCCGTAAGATATATGATCATGCAATAGACTCAAATAAAGGATAAGTAGGGTTTTCTCTCTGAATTGGGCGATTTTGGCGATTCAGGGGTTTCTTCTCCAGTTTTCTTTTCCCGCTCTTTTCTAACCCTAATTTCTTCTCTGTTTCTTCTTCCTCAATCGTGTTTAACTGTTCCAATTGCTCTATACCAATTGGAATCTTCACAGTTCGCGGTTCTTTTTCTTTTTGTTCATGAGTTCGAGTTCATCGATTCCGGCACCGGATCCTCCTCCGAGCGTTCCACCGGATATTATGGAGGTCCAGGATACTCAGGAAGCTGCTATTCAGGATAATTTGATTACTAAGGTTAGTTTGATTCAGAAGTTGAAGGGTTCTGAGCAAGTTATTCTGAACAGAGTGATTTCTGGTAAGAAGGATTCTCTTATCCTTAGTTCTGATGTGGTTAATCTGTTTATTACTCTGTTTGGGGACAATTGGAAACAGAGATTCCTCTCTGAACTGATTGACCTGTTGAAATTAGCTGGGATGGGTAAAGTAGAGGAGGTTAATCGTTTGGTGACTGATGAGATTGATGGTAGAAATCTGTTGTTTCATAATAAGCTTTCTGGTAGGTATGGGCTTATTTTGGAAGTGGTTGCTGGTTTTATGGGGAGGTTAGGGTATGGGAATTCTGTGTCTCATAGTCCTCTAAATGATGATATTCAGATGAAGGATGGGGGTAGGGGAGGTAAGATTATGCAAGCTGATGTGAATTCTAATGTGTTTGAATCTGGGATGGGGGTTGAGTTTGTATGCTTGGATAAGAGGAGGAAGAGATCTGTGAGGAATGAGGGTATCAATGTGAAGACTAGGAAGGTGATGTGGGGAGAGGGGAATTATATTAGGTCTGAGGTGGATAATGGTCTGAATCAGTGTGAGGAAGAACTACCTGAGATGGTTACTGCTCAGGAGTTGTTGTCTGTGGTTCAAGAGGGTAATACTAGTGCAGGGCATGTTAAACTCAAGTTTGGTAAGAAAAGTAGAGGTAATGGAGAGGGGAAGGTTATTGAGTTAAGGCTGCAGTTATCTGTACCTAGTCCTCAGTTTTCTTTTAGTCCAGGTGCAGGTAGCAAGGTTATAGTTAATGATGAAGGTACTATTGTTCTGAAGGGTTCTGCTGGTACTTTGAAGAAGGATAAGGAAGGTATTAATGATAAGGAAGATGAGTCTAAAGAGGAGGAAGTTATTACTGAGAGTGAGGGCAGAGGTTCTGAGGGGTCTGATCAGAAGAGTATGGAGGAGGAGGTTGAGGGGAAGGTTAAGAAGGGTGACATTACTACTAGACTGCCTTGGAGGGCTATTTTGAAGACTCCTTCAATGAAACAGTTGATCAGGAAGAAGTCTGAGAAAATGAGCTCCTATATGGTTACAAATGAGGACCTTGAGAATATCAGTAAACTGAAACCAGCAGCCAGGTCCATAATGCATACTGGGTTGGAATCTGGAGGTGTTGTGTTTAAGTCTACTAAGGAAGGTGAGGCTGAAAGTAATGTGGGAAAACCAGCAGCTTCATTTGCTGATGTAACTAAGGATAAGAATAATGAAGTGTTGGAAACAAAGATGATGTTCATTCCTCCTAAAGTCTTAGAATCAGGGGAAACAGTGGCTGTGATAAAACCAGAAAAATTAGTTGAGGCTAGGGTGGCCTATAGCACTTATCTGTATGGTTATAGTATTGGTCAATATGTCTCCATTGGTATGGCTAGGTATCATCTTTTTAGAATGTGGAAAAAGTTTGGTCTAGTTGAAGTTTCTTCTAATGGGAGTGGGATTTTCTTCTTTAAATTTAAAACTGAACAAGGGATGATGGAAACCATTAACCAGGGTCCTTGGTTGATTAACAATATTCCATTGTGCATCAGGAAATGGGAGGTTGGGTTGAATTTAGAGAAAACTGAACCTAATTCTATTCCTATTTGGGTCACCATACCAAATATGCCAATGGAATTATGGAACAGGGAAAGTTTGAATAGTATGATGAGCTGTATTGGTGATCCTCTGATGTTAGATAGAGTTACTGCTGTAAGGTGTAACAAGAAAGAAGGTAGAGCAGGTTTTGCAAGGGTTCTGGTAGAAGTTAAAGCTGATAAGTTGCTACCAGACTTTGTAAATGCTTTTTATCCAGCAGATGTGGGGAAGCCAGCTTTTATTCAGAAAGTTAAAGTAGAGTATCAAGTGAAGATTAAGAAATGCTCAGCTTGCAAAGTGTTTGGGCATGACTTTGAAGGCTGCAAGAATAGAGATTTGTCTGCTGAGGAGGTTGCTGGGAGAACTGAGCAGTTATTGAAAGAACTGTACCAGGCAACACAAGCTGATTTTCCAGTCTCAGGTATTGATAATGATGGTTTTCAAGTTGTGGGTAAGAATAATAGGGTGGTTAATAATAAGGGGAATGGTAGTGGCAGTGCTCAGGGGAATGGTAATCCTAGAAATCAGGGAGGTGGAGGTAATGGAAGGTTTATTGGGAATAGAGGGTGAGGAAATCAAGGGGGTTTTGTTGGGGGGAATAAAAACCAAGGGAATGGGGGTAGACAATGGGTTCCTAAGAATGATAATAGAAGGAATGGTGATGTTAAAAAGCAGAGTGATTTTTCTAAAATTAATGATAATACAAAGAATATTGATAATAATAGTATCAGTCTAAAAAATACTTTTGCTACTCTCAAGAATGATCTTTTGGGTGAGGGTTCAGGGAACAATGATGTGAAGGGTAAGAGTATTCGGGTAGAGGTTTCTCAGGAGAATTCTAGTACTGGTGTTAAGAGTTCTAGTGTTGAGTCTAGTAGCAGGGCTATTAAGGGGAAGAATATTAATGGGGTGGGTTCTAAACCTGTTGTGCAGAAGACTGTGGGGAATGAGATTAAGCAGAACAGTTCTAAGGAAGGAGTTGTGAAGAAGGATGTAGTGGGAACTTCTTCAAATGAGATAAATGTTGAAGTAGCAGAAATGAATAATGTTAAAAAGAGTCCTATAGATAGAGAGAAGAGTATCCAGTCTAATGTTAATACTAAAACTGGATACTTCAAAATGAATGATGAGCAGTTTAATGAGGTGGCTCATTATGTTTTGAACAAAACTTGTCCTTCCAATGATGTCTTGAGATGTTGGAATGTGGGGCAGGTTAAACTCTTCTTTGAACAATGGGACAATTTGATGTTTGAGAAAATTAAGGAAGCAACTGAGGTACTTCCTGAGACTGATGAAACTGCTGTGTTTATGAATTGTGAAGAAGGTAATTTGGAGGATCCCTCTAGTCTGGAGGAATCTCCTAACAGGAATGAGTGTCATAATGAATAGTGTCCTTACATGGAATGTGAGGGGGGTGTCTTCTGGTATAAAACAGAATTTGGTTAGAAAGTTGATTAATGATAATAATATTAGTATATGCTGTTTAGTTGAAACTAGAGTTTTACATGAAAATTTGGATAAAGTGTGTTCTGGTATTATGAGGGGTTGGAATTGGAGTTCTAATGCTGATTGGTGTAGTGATTGGGTTAGGATTTTAGTGGGTTGGGATCCTAAAGTAGTGGATGTTATTCTTTTAAGTATGTCTGATCAGATAATGCATTGTATGATTTGCCCTGTTAATGATAGTAGTAGATTCTTTTGCTCTTTTGTTTATGGGTATACTAGGGTGAATGAAAGGAAGTTTCTGTGGGATAATTTGAGGGGGCATTCTAAGTTTATCAATGATGTTCCTTGGGCTATTCTGGGGGACTTCAATGCTATTCTTGAGCCTGGTGATAAAAATGTTAGGGATAAAGTTGTCAATTATGGTATGGTTGATTTTAAAGAATGTGTGTCTGATATTGCTGTTATTGATGTCCCCTGGACTGGGATGAAGTTCACTTGGAATCAAAAACCTGGTCAAGTGGATGGCATCATGGAGAAGCTTGACAGGGTGATGGGCAATTTAGTCTTTCTTAATCAATTTTCTACAGCTGTGGTGAAATTTTTACCATACTGTACTTCTGATCACTCTCCTGCAATATTGTCTTGGCCTTCAGTCTTGAAATCCAGAGTGAAAACTTTTAGATTTTGGAACTATTTGGCTGAGAAGGAAGAATTTCTTGATACAGTTAAGAAGGGTTGGAAAGAGGAGGTGGAGGGGTTCAGAATGTTTGGAGTTGTGACCAAACTTAAGAGGTTGAAGAAACCTTTAAGGAAATTGCACTTTAATAATGGGAATCTCCATTCTAAAGTGGAACTAATGAGGGCAGAATTGGAAAAGATTCAAGAGGCTGTGGGGGCAGATCCTGGTAATATAGAGCTAAGGGAAGAAGAGGGGGTATACTTAAAGTTGTATAATGAAGCATTACTTGAGGAGGAATCTTTGCTCAAGCAGAAATCTAAAGTTCATAGGTTGAAAGTGGGAGATAGGAACTCTAAGTATTTTTTTCATTCAGTCAAGCAGAGGCAAGTTTTTAACAAGGTGAATCAGATTGAAGATATGGCTGGGATTGTTTATAATGATGACAGGGTTGGGAATGCTTTTGTGGGTTTCTATTCTGGTCTTTTGGGGAAAAAGGGATCTGTTGGGCTGTTGAATGAGCCTGATTCTTTATTTCTGAACAAATTGCCAGAGGGAGTTGCTGAATTCATGATTAGAAGGGTTACTAGTGAGGAAATTAAAGAGGCTATGTTTCAAATTGAAGACAATAAGGCCCCTGGACCTGATGGATACACTGCAAAATTTTTTAAGGCAGCCTGGGGAGTTATTGGGGAAGATATCTGTGCTGCAGTCAAAGAATTTTTTGAAAGTGGCAAATTATTAAGGGAACTGAATGCAACAGTAGTTTCTGTCATCCCTAAAGTGAAGAATCCTTCTAAGGTCAGTGAATTCAGACCTATTGCATGTTGTAATGTGATCTACAAGTGTATTAGCAAAGTATTATGCAATAGATTTAAAGAATTCTTGGGGCTTATTGTTCACAATTCTCAAAGTGCCTTCATTCCTGGAAGGATGATTAGTGACAATATTTTAATGGCTCAGGAGTTAATTAAAGGCTATCAGTGGGTTAGGGGTGTGCCTAGGGTTGCTCTAAAGATTGATCTTCAGAAAGCATATGATTCTGTGGATCATGACTTTGTTCATCAATGTCTTATTCAGTTTGGTTTCCATGAAAAGTTTATAGATTGGATTATGGTCTGCTTAAGGACTGTATCTTACTCTATAAATGTTAATGGTGATCTTCATGGGTTCTTTAAAGGAGAAAGGGGTTTAAGGCAAGGGGATCCTATCTCCCCTTACTTATTCACTTTAGTCATGGAAGTGCTGAATTTGATGATTAGAACGAAAGTAGAGAATGCTGAAAGTTTTAAATATCATTGGAAATGTGATGCTGTTAAATTGACACATCTATGTTTTGCTGATGATTTGATTATTTTTGGGGCTGCTGATATAGAATCCATCAGGGTTTTAAAATCAGCTTTGGATGAATTTAGCTCTTGTTCTGGTTTAATTCCAAATCATAATAAGAGTGAAATCTTCTTTGGTAATGTGGAGAGGGATATTCAGGAAGAGATTCTGGAGGTTATGCCTTTTAAAATTGGGACTTTTCCAGTTAAATATTTAGGTGTTCCTTTAGATTCTAAAAGATTGCACCTGAAAGATTGTGGAGTTTTAGTTGATAAAGTCAAGAGAAGAACTGAGGACTGGATAAATAAGTTTCTTTCATATGCTGGCAGATTGCAGTTAGTACAGTCTGTGCTTTCATCACTGACTGTGTATTGGTCTTCTTTGTTCATCTTGCCCAGTTCCTTGGCTGAGGATATTGATAGGGTGATGAGAAGTTTTCTTTGGAGTAATGGTGATTACAAACCAGGTTCTGCTAAAGTGAGTTGGGAGGGAGTTTGTTTACCTAAAAGCCAAGGAGGTTTAAATATAGCTTCTTTAAAGGATAGAAATTTGGCTTTAATCTCTAAACACATTTGGAGTATTCTGAATAGAAGAGATTCTATTTGGGTCAAATGGGTTGTTCATTATAAGCTCCAGGGTAAGAACTTCTGGTCTATCAATGAAACTAATGCTGATTCTTGGTTTTGGAAACAACTGTTGAGTTGTAGGAAGTTTGTTCAAGATAATTATGCAGCTGTTTTGGGTGATGGTAACAAGATAAATGCTTGGTTTGATCCTTGGCATCCAAAAGGTCCTCTTATCAATCTGATTAATAGGAGGGATATTAAGGATTCAGGATTGGGTTGGGATTGTAAGGTTTCTAGGTTGGTTGTTAACAATAACTGGAATGTTCCTATAGGATGGGTGGATAAGTATCCTTGGTTAGTAAAAGAAGAGGTCCCTAGACTGTGTAGTAGTAGGGCAGATCATTATATGTGGAAGAATGATAATGATAGATTGGTGGCTTTTTCTTCTAAAGAAGTTTACAAGAAATTGTGTAGGAAGGGGCCTTTAGTGAAATGGGGAAATTTTGTGTGGTACAGTCAGTGTATTCCTAGACATGCTTTTATTATATGGCTTGCTTTCAAATATAGGTTACCTACTCAGGATAGAATGATTCTGTGGAGTGGTAGGGATGATCTCAAATGCCTGTTTTGTGGTAGTGTTCCAGACAGCCACAATCATTTATTCTTTGAATGTGAATATGCTAATACAATTTGGAGTAAGCTGAAAATAATGGCAAGATTTGAACAGGCTCCTGATAGGTGGGAAGAGATTGTGAATTTTATTGAAAACAGAAAGTTTAATAATGAAGTGTGGTGTGTGATTCAGAGATTGGTTGTGGGAGCTGCTATTTATTTTATCTGGCAGGAGAGAAATGCTAGGATATTTAAAAATTGCAGCAAGTCATCTCAAGTAGTGATTGGTCAGATATGTGAAGAAGTTAGAATGAGGATGAAGGGATTATCTTTTAAGAGCCCCTTAATAGGCTCTTTGGCTGCTAATGTTTGGAATTTATGATGCAGCTCAAGTTGATCAGTAGGAAGTTAGAGGTGAGGGTTGAAGGAAGGGTGTGTTTTGGGTGTTTATGCCTTGGGGATAGGGTTGTCTTTATTATTAATAATAGATATAATAAGTATATTGATTTTAATAATAATAATAATATTAGCAATAATGATAATAAAATTACTATGATTAATGATAATAGTCTCTATTTGTTTCTGTTGGGTTTGGGGTTTTTCTGGGTTGTTTGGGAGCCTGCAGTAATCTGGAGTACTTATAAAACTTGGGTAGTTTCCTGGCCTTTTTGGCTTCCTGGTCTTTGTTGTCTCCTGTTATTGCTTTGGTGTCTTTCTTTTTATTTTAGTTTTTTATTTTTATTTGTTTGGTCTCTTAGTCTTCTGTTATGCCCCTCTTCCTTATGGATGGTTGGGCTTAACTGTGCGCTTTATAATCGGTGGATAGGATTGTTAAGGCTTGGAGTAAGCCTGGTTCATGGAGTGATAAGGTTGGTCTCATCCACTGGTTTAGGTTCTTCTTCTTGTTTCTTGTTTTTTATATTTTTTAGGAGTCATCAGTGGGTGAGAAATCTGCTTGAGTTGTATTACTGGTCTGTCCTGTTTAGTGTCAGTGAGTCTGGGTCTATTGTGTTTTTTAGGCTCTTGCCTATGGGGGGCTTGGGTTTTCTTTTCTGGGTTTCCGCAGGAGTAAGGTGTACAAAAAACGTTTGGGTAGTGATCTGGCTTTTTAAGTCATCTGTTTTATTTCAAAATTTTAAAAGTGGTTTATTTTTACAAAATGTTCTGTTGAGCCATGTTTCACCTTTTGAAACTTGGATCAATTCAGCGGTTTGTGATTGGTGGATAGGTATATGGAAGCTTGGAGTAAGCTTAAAACAGGGAGATATAAGGATGGAGCTGACCAGTGATTCTAGGACATATTTTTCCACCCTAAATTTTGCAATTTCTAGAACCATTCACTGGTCAGGAACCCTTTGGCTGTTATGGCCTTTGTTGAGCCTTGTTCTTTTGATGTATGGGTCTGTTTTGAGTCTTAGGCACTTGCCTAGGGGTGGGATGGGTCATATTTCTTGGGAACTTGCAGTAATATGGTGCACAAAATACGTTTGGGTAGAGATCTGGCTGATAAGGCTTCCTGTTTGCTTTCATTTTTCTTTTCTTTGTTTTTTATTTTATATAGATCTATTGAGCCTACCTCTATCTTTTGGAGTTGGGTTCAATTCTGCCTGTTATGATTGGTGGTTAGGATTGGATCATGGAGTATGCTTAACCCATGGAGAGATAAGGTTGGACCCTATCCTTGTGAATAGGACATTTTTCTCCTCCCCTCAATTTTTTAAATTTTTTAGCTCTTCACAAGGATGGGAAACCCTTTCAATTTTGATTTGTTCATTTCATAAGCCTTTTCTTGTGTTTAGCTTTAGGTGTTTTGGGACTCTTTTAGGGGATGGGTTGGATTTTGAGCAGATGTGGAATGGCTGGATTTGGTTAAAGTATTTTGGATTCCTGATTCTGATTCAGTGTTTATCCAGGAACTGTTTCATTATAGTTTATGAGTTAGTATGCAAGTTGTTTGTTCAGATACAGATTGTTTTTAAGGATTTTGATAAGTGTCAGTTAGGATGCTTTTATGTTAGTTTTGATCAAGTATGGGTTTTTTGTATTGGGGCTGGGAATGTTATTGTAAGCTATAGTGGTGATTCAGCTAGTGCACTTAACATGGGTTCTGGAAATGAAAGTATGTGCTGCTGGGCTGAAGACTGTTTTAAGAAAGGAAAGGAAGCTGTTCAAACTGTGGACATAGAGTTTCAAGTGAAGAATCAAGATATGCGGAATATTAAGAAGAGGATTACACAGAGAGATCGAGTTATGCTGTTTGCGAGAAGTTTAAAGATTTACTGCAACAGAGTTGTTTTTGTGTTTCTGGATTGGGTTAATTGTAATGGGCTGGGCTTATTTTTGATGTCTGTTTTGAGTTCAGATTGTGATCCAGGTTAAATGGGCTGTCTAGTGGACTGAATAGTAGGTTTTGTCTAGTTGATTTTGTGGGTTGATTGGTTTGGGCCTTGATCTAGTTTTGATAGGTTATTTTTTTGTAAAGATCTTGGCCCTAGTTGATGTTTGTAAATATTTTATTATTAATAAATTTACCGGAGCATTGACTCCTTTATCAAAAAAAAAAGGATAAGAGGCGGACCGGGTGGTAATCGAACTCATGACGCGACAATGACATGGAGATTCGTACACAAGAAAAGACTCGAGTTTTAATGGACGCAACTATCGGTACATTTGAAGTTTCAGGCAACCGAATTGTGCAACGGGAAGGCCGTAAGATATTTAATCATGCAATAGACTCAATTAAAGGATAAGAAGCGGACCGGATGGTAATCGAACTCACGATGCGACAATGACATAGAGATTCGTACACAAGAAAAGACTCGAGTTTTAAAGGACGTAACTATCGGTACATTTGAAGTTTCGGGCAACCGAATGGTACAACGGGAAGGCCGTAAGATATCTGATAATGCAATAGACTCAAATAAAGGATAAGAAGCGGACCGGATGGTAATCGGATTCGTACAAGAGAAAAGAGTCAAGTTTTAAAGGACGTAACTATCAGTACATTTGAATTTTTGGGCAACCGAATGGTGCAACGGGAATGCCTTTAATTATCTGATGATGCAATAGACTCAAATAAAGGATAAGAAGCGAACCGGATGGTAATCGGACTCACGACGCGACGATGACATAGAGTTCGTACACAAGAAAAGACTCGAGTTTTAATGGACGCAACTATCGGTACATTTAAAGTTTCGGGCAACCGAATGGTGCAACGGGAAGGCCGTAAGATATATTATAATGCAATAGACTCAAATAAAGGATAAGAAGCGGACCGGATGGTAATCGGACTCACGATGCGACAATGACATAGAGATTCGTACAAGAGAAAAGAGTCAAGTTTTAAAGGACGTAACTATCGGTACATTTGAAGTTTCGGGCAACCGAATGGTGCAACGGGAAGGCCGTAAGATATCTGATCATGCAATAGACTCAAATAAAGGATAAGAAGCGAACCGGATGGTAATCGGACTCACGATGCGACAATGACATAGAGATTCGTACACAAGAAAAGACTCGAGTTTTAAAGGACGTAACTATCGGTACATTTGAAGTTTCGGGTACCCGAATGGAAGAACGGGAAGGCCGTAAGATATGTGATCATGCAAGAGACTCAAATAAAGGATATGATGCGGACCGGATGGTAATCGGACTCACGATGCGACAATGACATAGAGATTCGTACACAAGAAAACACTCGAGTTTTTAAGGACGTAACTATCGGTACATTTTGAAGTTTCGAGCAACCGAATGGAAGAACGGGAAGGCCGTAAGATATATGATCATGCAATAGACTCAAATAAAGGATAAGAAGCGGACCGGGTGGTAATCGAACTCACGATGCGACAATGACATGGAGATTCGTACACAAGAAAAGACTCGAGTTTTAATGGACGCAACTATCGGTACATTTGAAGTTTTGGGCAACCGAATGGTGCAACGGGAAGGCCGTAAGATATCTGATCATGAAATAGACTCAAATAAAGGTTAAGAAGCGGACCGGATGGTAATCGGATTCACGATGTGACAATGACATAGAGATTCGTACCCAAGAAAAGACTCAAATTTTGAAGGACGTAACTATCGGTAAGTATTTCTTTCTGATGTGTTAGAAGTTTGATTTCCCTAAGGGCATGGATTATGATGAGGTGGAAGATATTGTCCTGGAATCTGATAATGAGGAGGTTTTGTCTGAGGAAGATGAAACAGCTAGGTTCATGAAGTTAGATAATAGTGGTGATACTGGAGTGGTGCAGGAAGTGCACACTTCTGAGGATAAACATATGTCCTCATGAATTACAACAATCTGAATTTGTTAGCCTGGAATGTTAGAGGCCTGTCTAACATTACCATGCAAAATGAAGTTATGAATGTTCTTCATGACAGGAATATTGGGGTTTGTGGTATTCTGGAGTCTCATGTTAAAGGTAATAATCTTAGCAAGGTGTTTGGGAGGGTTCTGAAGGATTGGGAATGGGTGTCTAATAGACCTTATTGTTCTGGTGGAGTCAGAATAGTCTTAGGTTGGAGACCCAATCTTGTTGATGTTATGGTTGTTGGTATGGATGCTCAAGTTATTCATTGTCTCATCAAGCCTCTGGATGGTAGACCTAGATTTTTCTGCTCCTTTGTGTATGGGTTTGTCAAGTACCCTTTAAGGAGATCTTTATGGCATGATTTGCAAGCCTTTGGCAGTACCATCATACAAGAACCTTGGCTTGTGTTAGGTGACTTTAACACTATCTTGGACCCTAGTGAAAGATCTATGGGTTCTTCTAAAGTTACCACATCCATGCTTGACTTAAGGGAGTGTTGTGTTAATGTTGGTATAGAGGATATCCCTTCCTCTGGTTTTAAGTATACCTGGAATAAATCTCCAGGAAAGACTGATGGTCTTCTTAAGAAACTTGACAGAGTTATGGGTAATGCTGAATTTCTGTCCACTTTCCCTGGGGTTATGGCTAATTTTCTACCTTTTCTTACTTCTGATCATTCACCTGCCTTGGTCTCTTTCAAACGTAAGTCGGTTTGGAAACCTAGAGCTTTTAAGTTCATGAATCATCTTACCAGCAATGAAAGGTTTTTACCTATTGTTGAAGCTGGGTGGAAGCTGAATAGTAAGGGCTGTCACATGTTTTCAGTGGTTTCTAAGCTTAAAAATCTAAAGAAACCTCTGAGAAAGCTTGGAAGGGAAATGGGTGACTTGAGTGAAAAAGTTAAGGAATATACTAGGGTGTTGGGTTCTGTTCAGGAAGCCATGATGGGGGATCCTCACAGCAAGGTGTTGAGAGATGCTGAAAGTGCTGCCATTAAGGGGTTAAAGCAGGCTACCATTGATGAGGAATTATTTTTAAAACAGAGAGCAAAAGTTGAATGGTTGAAAGCTGGTGACCAGAATACTGCTTATTTCCACAAGGCAGTTAAGGGAAGGCAAAGTAAGGCCAGAATTAATGCTGTTACTGATAGTGATGGTAATTATTTTGAGGGAAGTCTGGTTGGGGAGGTGTTTGTTAAGCACTTTGAAAGCTTTATGGGTAGAAGGGTTGGTGTGGATCCTATTAGGGATGTTGAGTCCTTATTTGTGAATAAAATTCCTCCTGATAAGGCTGACTTTATGGTTAGAGAGGTGACAGATGAGGAAGTCAAGAAGGCAATCTTTGATATAGATATAGACAAAGCCCCTGGGCCTGATGGATACTCTTCCAAATTTTTTAAATCCTCCTGGTCTATTGTTGGTCCTGAGGTATGTGCTGCAGTGAAGGAGTTCTTTCATAATGGGAAGCTTTTAAATGAGGTAAATGCTACTGTCTTATCTCTTGTTCCTAAGTGTAACAATCCTAGAAATGTGTCTGAATATAGGCCTATAGCCTGCTGCAATGTCCTGTATAAGTGCATTTCTAAGATAATTTGTGAAAGAATTAAGGGATCCTTGGATGGGATTGTTGATGAATGTCAAAGTGCTTTCATTCCTGGAAGGCAAATCAGTGATAATATTCTCTTATCTCAAGAATTGTTAAGGAATTATCACACAAAGATTGTTGAGCCCAGAATTGCTTTGAAAATTGACCTTCAGAAAGCTTATGATACTGTTAATCATGAGTTCCTTGAAGGATGTTTAGTTAATTTTGGCTTTCATCCTTGTATGGTAGCCTGGATCATGACCTGCATTAAGTCAGCTGCTTATTCAATTAATGTTAATGGGGAGTTGTTTGGTTATTTTAAAGGGCTGAGAGGGTTAAGGCAGGGTGATCTCTCTATACCTGTTTACTATTGTTATGCAAGTCCTAAAGTTAATTTTTGACAGAAGGATCAGGGAAAGTGGACAGTTTAAGTTTCACTGGTGCTGTGAGAAACTTAATCTGACACATGTCTGTTTTGCTGATGATTTATTGGTTTTTGCTCATGCTGATGTGGAGTCTGTCAGGGTTGTTAAGGTAGCCCTGGAAGAGTTCAGTGGGGTATCAGGTCTTATTCCTAATCTTAGTAAGAGTACTATGTACTTGAGTAATGTTACTAATTCTATTAGGAATAGGATTGTGAATCTGTTGCCTTTTAAAATTGGTGTTTTGCTATCTACCTTGGTGTGCCTTTGCTGTCTAAGAAGTTGTACACCAAGGACTGTGCAGTTTTGGTGGAGAAAGTTAGGAAAAGGATTGATGACTGGAAAAACAAGTCTTTATCATTTGCTGGTAGATTGCAGTTAATTAAGTCTGTCCTTGCTTCCTTACAAGTATATTGGGCTTCTGTGTTTCTGCTTCCTACTAGTATAATAGAGGATGTTGAAAGACTGATGAATAGGTTTCTGTGGAGTAATACTGATTCTGCTAAGGGTAAAGTTCGGGTTTCATGGGATAATGTTTGCTATCCTAAGTCTGAGGGTGGGTTGGGAATCAAGTCTCTAAGGATTAAAAATAAAGCCCTTCTTGCTAGGCATGTGTGGAATCTTATTTCAGGAAAGGAGACAATATGGACAAAATGGATTAGGGCTTATAGACTAAAGGGGATTAGCTTCTGGGGTTTTAGGAAAAAGCAGGGTGCCTGTTGGAGTTGGAAAAGCTTGTTGGATAATAGGGAAATCTTGTGGTCTTGTTGTTTGCAGTGTATTGGTGATGGGAAGTCTACATCTGTTTGGTATGACAATTGGTGCCCTCTGAGCCCACTTTCTTTGTTCATATCTCCTAGAGAGATACATGGGGGAGGTTTTTCTCTGAATACTACTGTTTCAGAGGTGATAAACAATGGTTGTTGGATGTGGCCAGAGGAATGGAGGAGAAAATTCCCCTGTCTGTTTGATTTGTCCCGTCCTACTCTGATTGAAGGTAAAAAGGATATTACTTTTTGGAAAACAAAAGCTGAAACATATGAATCCTTTTCTACCAGTACAGTCTTCAAAGACTTATGTCCTATGAAGGATGAAGTTTCTTGGGCTAGGATTGTTTGGTTTAGTCAGGCTGTTCCTAGGCATGCTTTTATTCTCTGGCTAGCAGTTCAGCAGAGGCTTATGACTCAAGATAGATTATTGAATTAGGATCTTCAAAGGGATTTGTTTTGTCCTTTTTGTGGTGAGGTGAGGGACAGTCATCAGCATTTGTTTTTTCAGTGCCCCTACCCTAATAGTGTGTGGAATAAGTTGAAGGTTATTGCTGGATTAGAACAGTTTTCTGACAACATAGAGGAGTGTGTTACTGCTTTAGTTCAAGCTCCAATGAGGAAATCTGTTAAGAGTATAATTCAGAGGCTCATGTTAGCTGCTATGGTCTACTTCATTTGGCAAGAAAGAAATCTGAGGATATTTCAAAAGAAGACTAGAGATGCTGATGTACTTTGTAGGATTATTCAAGATGCAGTTAGAATGAGGTTGTTGGGGTTGAGGATAATTGCCACTCCAAGCAGTATTACTTTGAGTAAGATATGGGGCTCTAAGGTGGAATGGAAAGCTCCAGCTAAGAAGGTTAACAAATGAGGTACATTCTTTTACTCTTGCTTTTGGGTCTGCTTAGGGTGGGCTTTTGGTTTGGGACTGTTAGCAGTGGTAAGTTTTTGGGAAAGGATGGGTGGTATGGTTTGGTTATATTAATTCTTTTATTAAGGGTTAACAGGGAGGGGGGACAGGGTATTTTATCTTTTTCAAAAGGTTTTTTTATTGATAATGTGGTTAGTTTTTAGATTTTGTAATCTAATTAGCACCAGGTTGTGTAAATACTTTTGGATTAGTTATAAAGGATGGTTCTGGAAATTATGGTCTACAGGACAGGTTAAGGTGAGTTGTTTGGTGGTTCGGTTTAATATTACTCAGGGATGTAAGGAATTTTGCAAGTGTCAGACTATGGGGTGGGGGCTATTCTGGACCAGTTGGAGTTATTTGGTGTTCTTAATCTTCTGGGTAGATTTCTGGCCTTTGTGGCCTTCCATTCCCTGGTACTGGTCTGTTTGGTCCCTTTGGTTTATTCTCTGTGTTTTTTGTTGTGTCTGGGTTTTTGACCCATTTTGTCTATATTCTGGGATCATATTGTTCCTGTTGATACCTTGGTCTATTTCTTATCTTGATAAAAAAGCTTTGCATATGATCTGGAGTTTAGGATTTGGTAGACTTGGGATAAGTCAACAACTGGGAGTTATAAGGTTGGATCAAGTCTATACCATTAGGACTCTTTTGATTCTGGTCTTTTATTGCTTTTTTAGATCCTGGTATGGGCTTGAAATCCCTTTTTTGAGTTTCTTTTCTAGCCTTTTCTTGTTTTTGTGTCTTGAGTCTGTTTTATCCATTTGGATATGGGGGAAGGGTTATATTGGGAATCAAGGTGTTACAAGGAGACTTAAAAGCCTTTGGGTAGTAACCTTAGAACCTAGTTCCAACCTTTCTTTCTATAATTGGTGTGTCTTTCATACACCTGTGGTGTTTTCTGAGTGTGCTAAACTTAGGAATCTAGGATTTTACATGCATAATGGTTCTTCTTTAACCAATATGAATGTTTTCACTATGGCCTTTGGGGTGTTAGGTATTTGTGTGCAGGAGGTTTGCACTAGCCTTGGAGAGATAAGGAAGCATTGTTCCTCTGTTTTTAGGCCATTATTCCCCTTCTTTTCTTTATTTTATTTTGTTTTTTTATTGTTTTCTAGATCCTGGCAGATGAACAAAAACCTTTTTATTAAGAGTGTGTGTCTTGGTGTTAGCCTGTGTGTGTTTTCTGAGCACTTGCTCAGGGGAGGGGGGTTATTATTGGGTATTGGAGACATATGGAGACTTATAATACGATGGGTAGAGATCTTTATTCTTTCTTTTCCTGCTCTTTCTCTTCTTTCTTTTGTTTTACTTTTTCTGTTTATTATCCTGGGAATATGGGATGGGTTGCTTAAACAATTATGGATTGAGTCACTGGTCAGAGATTTTGGTCCATTATTGACACTCTGGCTCAGTTCTGCGTTATATGATTGGTGGTTAGGTTTATTGAGGCTCGGGGGGAGCATAAACAAGGGAGACATAAGGTTGGACTGTGCTGTTGGCAATAGGTCATTATTCTCAGTCTACTTTTTATTTTTAGCTCTTTCCAACAGCATGGGAACCCTCAGAATTCTTTTGGTTTTCTTTGACAGCCTTTTTTCTTGTTTTTCAGTCTTTGAGTCTGTTGAGTCAATCCCACTTGGGATTATGATGGGGTGGGTCAATATGGGTTGGGTTGGAGAAGGGATGAGGAGTGTTGTTGAGACTATGCAAATGATAAAATGTGCAGGATGCCTAGAGAACAATGGTCATGGTGGTATTTGTGGGGTAATTGTTTTAGGATACTCTACAGTGGTAGTGTAGCCATTATAGTCAGAGATGTGCAGAAGTATCAATTGTTACAGAGAATTGAATGGATTAAGGGTGCTGGTATGATTAAAATTAAAGCTGTTGGTGCTAAGAATTGGATGTGGTTGAATAGGATGGTTGAGTTTTGTCTTCTTCTGCTGAGCTGGTATGTTTTTGTCTTGCTTGATGTTAATGTATTTGTGATAAGATTGGAAGCTAATGGATCTAATATGCCTAGTAGTGCCACTACTCTGGTGGAGGTTTATAAAGATTGCGGGTATATTTGGATCCATGTTGCTGCAGCCTATGTCTTTGGCATGCTGCATTTGTTCTCAATACTTAGTATTGAGAGGAAAGTCCACTCTCTCATTAAATGGCATATTTGGGGAACTATAGGAGCTTTTTGGTTGAAAAACTTCTTTGTATGGTTATAGCAGGGTTAAAGGTTGATGTTTATTATGCTCCTATAGTTGCATATGATTTCGTGTTTCATATGCCTTTTCTGAACAAGATTTGTGGGGTTTGGAAGGCTTCTTTTTGTCATCTGGTGTGTGGACATTATGATAGGTGGGTTGGGCAGTGGAGTATGCTAGGCTGGATGAAATGCATATGTTTATGTGTTGGAATTTTAGATTATGAATATAGTGTTGTTGGTGTGTTAAATGGATGGGGAGCTAACAGATTAGATCAATGGGCTGGGAACAAGAATCAGTGTTTCTTTAATAGGTTTGATGTTATTGGGAATGTTTTTAATGGATATTGGTTAGAGATCTGGTTGTTTTATATTTCTGGAGATAGTTGTATTAGGAAAGAGATTATGGAATGGAGTAGTAATATGGTCAAAGCTGTGGATCGGAAGAAGTGCTGGATGTTTGAGTGGATCTTAATCGCTCTCTGGATTGGGCTTATAGGATATTGGGCTGATGTGGTTATAGTTTGCTTGATAGAGGGATGGCATCTGGGCTGTCATATCCGGTTATGGAGCAGCATGCTTCGATTGTCTTTGTGGGATTTCACTTTTGAAGATGGGCTTATGGAAGTTGGTCTGAAGACGGAGTGGGCTATTATGGAGGACTGGATTATGAGGAGCGGCTTTTGGGCGCTTGGTTCTATTTGTTTATTTTCGATTTATGTTAGTGGGCTTTGTTGGGCCTTTAATATTTTTTTTTTCTTATTTTTGTTGGGCTTAGAATATCTTGTATAGGCTGGCCCGGTTTTTTAGTCTTACTTTTAGTCTTGTTTACTTCTTTTTGGGCTAACTTAAGACCTTGGGTCTATGTCCCGGGTCTTGGTTAGTCTTTGTCTTGTACTTGTTTTTTGATCAATAAATGTTTGCCAGGGTTTTCTCCTTTTGCAAAAAAAAACTATCGGTACATTTGAAGTTTCGGGCAACCGAATGGTGCAACGGGAAGGCCGTAAGATATCCGATAATGCAACAGACTCAAATAAAGGATAAGAAGCGGACCGGATGGTAATCGGACTCACGATGCGACAATGACATAGAGATTCGTACAAGAGAAAAGAGTCAAGTTTTAAAGAACGTAACTATCGGTACATTTGAAGTTTCGGGCACCCGAATGGTGCAACGGGAAGGCCGTAAGATATCTGATCATGCAATAGACTCAAATAAAGGATAAGAAGCGGACCGGATTGTAATCGAACTCACGATGCGACAATGACAGAGATTCGAACACAAGAAAAGACTCGAGTTTTAAAGGACGTAACTATCGGTACATTTGATGTTTCGGGCAACAGAATGGTGCAACGGGAAGGCCGTAAGATATCTGATCAAGCAATAGACTCAAATAAAGGATAAGAGGCGGACCGCATGGTAATCGGACTCACAATGCGGCATTGAAATACAGATTCGTGCACAAGAAAAGACTCGAGTTTTTAAGGTCGTAACTATCGGTACATTTGAAGTTTCGGGTACCCGAATGGAAGAACGGGAAGGCCGTAAGATATATGATCATGCAATAGACTCAAATGACGGATAGGAAGCGGACCGGATGGTAATCGGACTCATGATGCGACAATGACATAGAGATTCGTACACAAGAAAAGACTCGAGTTTTAAAGGACGTAACTATCGGTACATTTGAAGTTTCGGGCATTTGAATGGAGGAACTGGAAGGCCGTATGATATATGATCATGCAATAGACTCAAATAAAAGATACGAGGTGGACTGGATGGTAATCGGACTCATGATGCGACAATGACATAGAGATTCGTACACAAGAAAAGACTTGAGTTTTGAAGGACGTAACTATCGGTACATTTGAAGTTTCAGGCACTTGAATGGAGGAACGGGAAGGCCGTATGATATATGATCATCCAACAGACTCAAATAAAGGATACGATGCGGACCGTATGGTAATCAAACTCACGATGTGACAATGACATTGAGATTCGTACACAAGAAAAGACTCGAGTTTTATAGGACGTAACTATCGGTACATTTGAAGTTTCGGGCAAACAAATGGTGCAACGGGAAGGCCGTAAGATATCTGATAATGCAATAGACTCAAATAAATGATAAGAAGCTGACCGGATGGTAATTGGACTCACGATGCGACAATGACATAGAGATTCGTACACAAGAAAAGACTCAAGTTTTCAAGGACGCAACTATCGGTACATTTGAAGTTTCGGGCAACCGAATGGTGCAACGGGAAGGCCGTAAGATATCTGATCATGCGATAGACTCAAATAAAGGATAAGAAGAGGACCAGATGGTAATCGTATTCACGATGTGACAATGAAATAGAGATTCGTACAAGAGAAAAGAGTCAAGTTTTAAAGAACGTAACTATCGGTACATTTGAAGTTTCGGGCAACCGAATGGTGCAACAGGAAGGCCGTAAGATATATGATCATGCAATAGACTCAAATAAAGGATAAGAAGCGGACCGGATGGTAATCGGACTCACGATGTGACATTGACATAGAGATTCGTATAGAAGAAAAGACTCAAGTTTTGAAGGACGTAACTATCGGTACATTTGTAGTTTTGGGCACCCGAATAGAGGAACGGGAAGGCCGTAAGATATCTGATCATTCAATAGACTCAAATGAAGGATAAGAATCGGACCTGATGGTAATCGAACTCACGATGCGACAATGACATAGAGATTCGTACACAAGAAAAGACTCTAGTTTTAAAGGACGTAACTATCGGTACATTTGAAGTTTCGGGCAACCGAATGGTGCAACGGGAAGGCCGTAAGATATCCGATAATGCAATAGACTCAAATAAAGGATAAGAAGCAGACCGGATGGTAATCGGACTCACGACCGACAATGACATAGAGATTCGTACAAGAGAAAAGAGTCAAGTTTTAAACAACGTAACTATCGGTACATTTGAAGTTTCGGGCAACCGAATGGTGCAATGGGAAGGCCGTAAGATATCTGATCATGCAATAGACTCAAATAAAGGATAAGAAGCGGACTGGATGGTAATCGGACTCACGATGTGACATTGACATAGAGATTCGTACAGATGGTAAGATAAATGGAAGGGGAGTTAACAGAATGGGTCAATGGGTTGGGGGCAAAAATCAGTGTCTCTATAATAGGTGGGATGCTAATGGGAATACTCGTGTTGGATATGGGACATGGAACTGGCTGGCTTATTTAACTGAATATGATAGTGTTAGGAGGAATGCTATGAAATGGACTGGGAATCTATTTAGAGTTATGGACTGTAGGGGATGCTGGATTATGGATTGGGCTTTAGTCGCTTGCTGGTTTGGGCTATTTTTATGGTGTGAAGATGTGTTCAGGATTGGGACTTCAGGATGATAGTCTGTTTTATAGTGGGATGGCATATTAAATGGAAGACGAGCTGTGAAATCTGGGTTTGGAATGTTGGGCTTCGAATGATTATATGGGTAGTCAGGTTGCTGGGTATATTTTTAAGCCGTTGGAAGTTTGTGAAGTTTGTCATGGATTATTGTTATATGATTGCTACTATGCAATAGACTCAAATAAGGGATAAGAAGCGGACCGGATGTTAATCGAACTCACGATGCGACAATGACATAGAGATTCGTACACAAGAAAAGACTCGAGTTTTAAAGGACGTAACTATTGGTACATTTGAAGTTTCGGGCACCCGAATGGAGGAACGGGAAGGCCGTAAGATATCTGATCATGCAATAGACTCAAATAAAGGATAAGAAGCGGACCGGATGGTAATCAAATTCACGATGCGACAATGACATAGAGATTCATACACAAGAAAAGACTCGAGTTTTAAAGGACGTAACTATCGGTACATTTGAAGTTTCGGGCAACCGAATGGTGCAACGGGACGGCCATAAGATATATGATCATGCAATAGACTCAAATAAAGGATAAAAAGTGGACCGGATGGTAATCGGACTCACGATGCGATAATGACATAGAGATTCGTACACAAGAAAAGACACGAGTTTTAAAGGACGTAACTATCGGTACATTTGAAGTTTCGGGCACCCGAATGGAGGAACAGGAAGGCCGTAAGATATCTAATCATGCAATAGACTCAAATAAAGGATAAGAAGCGGACCGGATGGTAATCGGACTCACGATGCGACAATGACATAGAGATTCGTACAAGAGAAAAGAGTCAAGTTTTAAAGAACGTAACTATCGGTACATTTGAAGTTTCGGGCACCCGAATGGTGCAACGGGAAGGCCGTAAGATATCTGATCATGCAATAGACTCAAATAAAGGATAAGAAGCGGACCGGATTGTAATCGAACTCACGATGCGACAATGACAGAGATTCGAACACAAGAAAAGACTCGAGTTTTAAAGGACGTAACTATCGGTACATTTGATGTTTCGGGCAACAGAATGGTGCAACGGGAAGGCCGTAAGATATCTGATCAAGCAATAGACTCAAATAAAGGATAAGAGGCGGACCGCATGGTAATCGGACTCACAATGCGGCATTGAAATACAGATTCGTGCACAAGAAAAGACTCGAGTTTTTAAGGTCGTAACTATCGGTACATTTGAAGTTTCGGGTACCCGAATGGAAGAACGGGAAGGCCGTAAGATATATGATCATGCAATAGACTCAAATGACGGATAGGAAGCGGACCGGATGGTAATCGGACTCATGATGCGACAATGACATAGAGATTCGTACACAAGAAAAGACTCGAGTTTTAAAGGACGTAACTATCGGTACATTTGAAGTTTCGGGCATTTGAATGGAGGAACTGGAAGGCCGTATGATATATGATCATGCAATAGACTCAAATAAAAGATACGAGGTGGACTGGATGGTAATCGGACTCATGATGCGACAATGACATAGAGATTCGTACACAAGAAAAGACTTGAGTTTTGAAGGACGTAACTATCGGTACATTTGAAGTTTCAGGCACTTGAATGGAGGAACGGGAAGGCCGTATGATATATGATCATCCAACAGACTCAAATAAAGGATACGATGCGGACCGTATGGTAATCAAACTCACGATGTGACAATGACATTGAGATTCGTACACAAGAAAAGACTCGAGTTTTATAGGACGTAACTATCGGTACATTTGAAGTTTCGGGCAAACAAATGGTGCAACGGGAAGGCCGTAAGATATCTGATAATGCAATAGACTCAAATAAATGATAAGAAGCTGACCGGATGGTAATTGGACTCACGATGCGACAATGACATAGAGATTCGTACACAAGAAAAGACTCAAGTTTTCAAGGACGCAACTATCGGTACATTTGAAGTTTCGGGCAACCGAATGGTGCAACGGGAAGGCCGTAAGATATCTGATCATGCGATAGACTCAAATAAAGGATAAGAAGAGGACCAGATGGTAATCGTATTCACGATGTGACAATGAAATAAAGATTCGTACAAGAGAAAAGAGTCAAGTTTTAAAGAACGTAACTATCGGTACATTTGAAGTTTCGGGCAACCGAATGGTGCAACAGGAAGGCCGTAAGATATATGATCATGCAATAGACTCAAATAAAGGATAAGAAGCGGACCGGATGGTAATCGGACTCACGATGTGACATTGACATAGAGATTCGTATAGAAGAAAAGACTCAAGTTTTGAAGGACGTAACTATCGGTACATTTGTAGTTTTGGGCACCCGAATAGAGGAACGGGAAGGCCGTAAGATATCTGATCATTCAATAGACTCAAATGAAGGATAAGAATCGGACCTGATGGTAATCGAACTCACGATGCGACAATGACATAGAGATTCGTACACAAGAAAAGACTCTAGTTTTAAAGGACGTAACTATCGGTACATTTGAAGTTTCGGGCAACCGAATGGTGCAACGGGAAGGCCGTAAGATATCCGATAATGCAATAGACTCAAATAAAGGATAAGAAGCAGACCGGATGGTAATCGGACTCACGACCGACAATGACATAGAGATTCGTACAAGAGAAAAGAGTCAAGTTTTAAACAACGTAACTATCGGTACATTTGAAGTTTCGGGCAACCGAATGGTGCAATGGGAAGGCCGTAAGATATCTGATCATGCAATAGACTCAAATAAAGGATAAGAAGCGGACTGGATGGTAATCGGACTCACGATGTGACATTGACATAGAGATTCGTACAGATGGTAAGATAAATGGAAGGGGAGTTAACAGAATGGGTCAATGGGTTGGGGGCAAAAATCAGTGTCTCTATAATAGGTGGGATGCTAATGGGAATACTCGTGTTGGATATGGGACATGGAACTGGCTGGCTTATTTAACTGAATATGATAGTGTTAGGAGGAATGCTATGAAATGGACTGGGAATCTATTTAGAGTTATGGACTGTAGGGGATGCTGGATTATGGATTGGGCTTTAGTCGCTTGCTGGTTTGGGCTATTTTTATGGTGTGAAGATGTGTTCAGGATTGGGACTTCAGGATGATAGTCTGTTTTATAGTGGGATGGCATATTAAATGGAAGACGAGCTGTGAAATCTGGGTTTGGAATGTTGGGCTTCGAATGATTATATGGGTAGTCAGGTTGCTGGGTATATTTTTAAGCCGTTGGAAGTTTGTGAAGTTTGTCATGGATTATTGTTATATGATTGCTACTATGCAATAGACTCAAATAAGGGATAAGAAGCGGACCGGATGTTAATCGAACTCACGATGCGACAATGACATAGAGATTCGTACACAAGAAAAGACTCGAGTTTTAAAGGACGTAACTATTGGTACATTTGAAGTTTCGGGCACCCGAATGGAGGAACGGGAAGGCCGTAAGATATCTGATCATGCAATAGACTCAAATAAAGGATAAGAAGCGGACCGGATGGTAATCAAATTCACGATGCGACAATGACATAGAGATTCATACACAAGAAAAGACTCGAGTTTTAAAGGACGTAACTATCGGTACATTTGAAGTTTCGGGCAACCGAATGGTGCAACGGGACGGCCATAAGATATATGATCATGCAATAGACTCAAATAAAGGATAAAAAGTGGACCGGATGGTAATCGGACTCACGATGCGATAATGACATAGAGATTCGTACACAAGAAAAGACACGAGTTTTAAAGGACGTAACTATCGGTACATTTGAAGTTTCGGGCACCCGAATGGAGGAACAGGAAGGCCGTAAGATATCTAATCATGCAATAGACTCAAATAAAGGATAAGAAGCGGACCGGATGTTAATCGAACTCACGATGCGACAATGACATAGAGATTCGTACACAAGAAAAGACTCGAGTTTTAAAGGACGTAACTATCGGTACATTTGAAGTTTCTTATGCTCCGGAGGCCTCTGTGGACTCTGAGTCAGATGATAAGAAGGAGAAGGCTTCTTATGCTAATGCTGTGAAAGGGGAGAAGGTTGCTGAATTTAGCAAACAAATTGTGTATTGCCCACCTGCTACTCTTGAAAATGGAGAAAAGGTGGTTCTGATTAAGCAAGATTATGTTGAAAAGGTCAAGCAGATTTACTCTAAACATCTTTATGGGTACTTTGTGGGTTCTTTTTGCTCTATTGCTTGGGTTAGATTCAATTTGTTTAAGATGTGGAAGAGATATGGGATTGAAGACATCTTTACTAATGGGAAAGGGTTGTTTTACTTTAAATTTGATAAAAAAGAGGGAATGTTGGAAGATTTGAAGGCTGGACCTTGGGTTGTTAATGGTATTCCTTTGGTGCTTAACCAATGGGAAGTTGGGGCTGCTATTGTGAAGACAACCAGAAAGGGTGCCTGTGTTGGTGCTATTTAAGGAGGTGCCTATGGAGTTATGGAATGTGCAGGGGTTATGTGAACTGGCTAGTTGTATTGTTAAACCTTTATTGTTTGATAATATTACTGTTGATAAGTGTTTGAATAATAATGTGCAGGTTGGTTTTGCTAGAATTTTGGTGGAAATTGCTGCTGTTGATTCACACCCTACAATTGTTAGAGCTTTTTATCCTAAAGAGGAGGGTGCTGAGCCTAAGGTTACTGAGGTGATTATTGAATATCAGAAGATGCCTAAACTATGTTCTTTCTGTAAAGTGTTTGGGCATTCTTTTGAGAAGTGTACTGCTAGAGAGTTAACTGCTGAGGAGAAGGAAGCTAGGGAAAAAGAAGCTGAAAAGATGAATGAGGAAAAGAAGGGGGCTGCTAAGGATGGAATTGTTGATGAGGAAGGGTACCAGATGGTGTGGAAGCGTAGTGTGCTGCCAAGAATTCTAACAAGAGTTTAAATGTTGGAAGAAATGGTAATGGAGCTTATGGGGGAGGTAATTTGAGGCAAAGAAACATGTTTAGAGGTAGCAAAGAGGAAATGGAAGCAAAGCTGCAGGAAAGGATTAAGGGTTTTAAAATGAATCAAGCTGCTTTGGAGTATGATCTCAAGAAGGATCAAGTTAGGAAGGATTCTACTGGGGCATCATCTTCTGGGGTTATTAAGGATGGGAATGAGGATAATGGTAGTGAGATTAAGAAGGGTAAGCAAGTTTTTCAGATTAAAACTGATGGTATTAAAGGGAAGAAAACTACTCATGTGGCTAAACGTATTGAGGTCAAGAATAGCTTTAGTGTCCTGGGTGATGAAGACATGGTTGATGTAGGCTCTGTTCTTGAAGCTAGTGGTGATGCTTCTGTTCCCAGTTCAAAACCTCCACCTAATAAACTTCCTAAATCCTCTTCTTCAAATACCTCTAAACCTTCTAAACGAGTTTATGTTAAAAAGCCTGTGTCTCAATCTTCTTCTGGGACTATGGCTAAGCCTTATTCTGTCTCTGCTTCTGGTAACCCTCCTCCTAATCCTTTTAATGCCCCTCCTGATCTGTCTAATGATTGTCCTCCTCATAATGGTATCCCTGCTAAACCTTATACCCCTGGTTCTGGCTTGATCAAAGATGCTGTTATTGAAGACAATTTTTTTGATTTAACTCCTCAGCAGGTTGAGGATGTTATGTTTTACATAAAATGCAGAATTATCCCTACTAAAGAGCAGGTTTTAGAATGGGATGTGGTCCAAACTAAGTATTTTTTCATGATGTGCCAGAAGTTTGACTTCCCTGAAGGAATGGACTATGATTAAGTGGAAGATGTTATCCTAGAATCTGACAATGAAGAAGTTTTATCTGAGGAGGATGAAACAGCAGTGTTTATGAAGTTAATTAACAGTGGGGATACAGCAGTGTTGCAGGAAGTGCACACTTCTGAGGCTAGAGACATGTCCTCATGAATTACAACAATCTGAACTTGTTGGCTTGGAATGTTAGAGGCATGTCTAACATTGCCATGCAAAATGAAGTAATGAATGTTCTTCATGACAGGAACATTGGGGTTTGTGGTATTCTGGAGTGTCACGTTAAAGGTAATAACCTTAGTAAAGTGTTTGGGAGGGTTATGAAGGAGTGGTAATCGGTGTCTAATAGACCTTATTGTTCTGGTGGGTTCAGAATAGTCATTGGTTGGAGACCCAATCTTGTTGATGTTATGGTTGTTGGTATGTCTGCTCAAGTTATTCATTGTATCATTAAGCCTTTGGATGAAAGACCTAGGTTTTTCTGCTTCTTTGTGTATGGGTTTGTCAAATACCCTTTAAGAAGATCTTTGTGGTATGATTTGCAAGCTTTTGGTAGTACTATTAAACAAGAGCCTTGGCTAGTGTTGGGTGACTTTAATACTATCCTGGACCCTAGTGAAAGATCTATGGGTTCTTCTAAAGTTACTACTTCCATGCTTGATTTGAGAGAGTGCTGTGCTAATGCTTATTGATGATATCCCTTCTTCTGGATTTAAGTATACTTGGAACAAATCACCAGGGAAAACTGATGGTCTCCTTAAGAAACTTGACAGAGTTATGGGTAATGATGAGTTTATGTCCTCTTTTCCTGGGGTTATGGCTAATTTTTTACCTTTCTTAACCTCTGATCATTCACCTGCTATGGTTTCTCTTAAAGGAAAGGCTGTATGGAAGCCTAGAGCTTTCAAGTTTATGAATCATCTAACCAGCAATGATAAGTTTTTACCCATTGTTGAAGCTGGTTGGAAATTGAATGTTAAGGGATGTTATATGTTTTCAGTGGTTTCTAAGCTTAAAGGCCTTAAGAAGCCTCTGAGAAAACTTAGAAGGGAAATGGGTGACCTGAGTGAAAAAGTTAAAGAATACTAAGGTGTTGGGATCTGTTCAGGAGGCTATGATGGGGGATCCTCACAACAAGGTGTTGAGGGATGTTGAAGGTGCTGCCATTAAGGGGTTGAAGCAAGCTACCATTGATGAGGAATTATTTTTAAAACAGAAAGCTAAAGTGGAATGGCTTAAAGCTGGTGACCAGAATACTACTTATTTCCATAAGGCAGTTAAGGGGAGGCAGTGTAAGGCCAGAATTAATTCTGTTACTGATAGTAATGCTAATTATTTTGAGGGAAATCTGGTTGGGGAGGTGTTTGTTAAACACTTTGAAAACTTTATGGGTAGAAGGGAGGGAGTTGATGCTATTAGGGATGTTGGGTCTTTATTTGTGAATAAAATTCCTCCTGATAAGGCTGACTTTATGGTTAGAGAGGTTACAGATGAGGAAATCAAAAAAGCTATTTTTGATACAGATATAGACAAGGCTCCTGGGCCTGATGGGTATTCATCTAAATTTTTTAAATCCTCCTGATCTGTTATTGGTAATGAGGTGTGTGCTGCTGTGAAGGAATTCTTTCATAATGGGAAGCTTTTAAATGAGGTAAATGCTACAGTTTATCTCTTGTGCCTAAGTGTAATAACCCTAGAAATGTGTCTGAATATAGGCCTATAGCCTGTTGCAATGTCCTGTATAAGTGCATTTCTAAGATAATTTGTGAGAGAATAAAGGGGTCTTTGGATGGGATTGTTGATGAATGTCAAAGTGCTTTCATTCCTGGAAGGCAAATTAGTGATAATATTCTCCTTTCTCAAGAGTTGTTGAGGAATTATCACACGAAGATTGTTGAGCCCAAAATAGCCTTTAAAAATTGACCTTTAGAAGGCTTATGATACTGTTAATCATGAGTTTCTTGAAGGGTGTTTAGTTAATTTTGGCTGGAGTTCATTAGTTGCAGCTTTCTTTTTGGTGTGGCTGCCTATGTTCTTGATACTTAGTATTAAGTGCATAGTTTATACCTTCTTGTTATGGCATATTTGGGGGACTATATGGGTGATTCAGTCTATGATCTTTGGATTATGGTTAAAAAGGAGGTGAACTATAGATTGAATAGTACCCTTATGGCTGCTGTTGGATGTGTTTTCCAATTGCCTTTCCAAAACAGGAGATGGGTTATTTGGAAAGCCTCATTATGTTATTTTCTTGAGTGGCTTAATGGTTTATGGTATTTGCATGGTTTTTTGATTAACTGGTGGGAAGGCTATGGTACTGGACTGATATTTGATAGGATATGGATTGGGTTTGAATATGGAAATGATTATTTGATAAGTAGGCCTGGTATAGTATGGGGATTAGTATTTGATGATTGGACCAGCAGGTCTGAGTTGATTAGATTGGTCTTGTATTGTGAGGTGAAGAGTATGCGATTGGGTTGGTTAGTTTATAGGATGGATTATGTTTGAAGGTTGAATGGGCTTATTGTGGGTATCTTAATGGTGAGTATACCGATCTGGGTGTGGGATGGGTTAAAATATTGGGCTAGAAGTGATTTGATAATAAGGATGAGATGGGTTAAAATTTTGGGCCAGCAGCGATATGGTTGGTGGGCTGAAATGGTTGAAGACTATGTTAAGGTTATCATCAAGTGGGCTACGTTTGCTTTGTGGAGTGGGCTGCGGAGGTGGTCTGGAGTGAAGGGGCCCGGTGGGATTTGGGAGTATTGGGCTGCTGTTTGGTCTGGTTATGGAATAAGTTTGTTTTGGTTTTACTTAATGGGCTTATGTTGGTCTTTTAACATTTCAGATTTTGGGCTTAGTAAAAGATGTATAGGTTGGCCCTTTTTTGTTTTATTTTTTGTTTTTTCTTGGGCTAATCCTAGACCTTGGGTCTATGTCCCGGGTCGGGGTTAGTCTTTGTATTGTACGTTTTTAAATATTAATAAATGTTTGTCGGGGCTTTGCCCCTTTTCCTAAAAAAAACTATCGGTACATTTGAAGTTTCGGGCAACCAAATGGTGCAACGGGAAGGCTGTAAGATATCTGATCATGCAATAGACTCAAATAAAGGATAAGAAGCGGACCGGATGGTAATCGGACTCACGATCCGACAATGACTCAGAGATTTGTACACAAGAATAGACTCGAGTTTTAAAGGACGTAACTATCGGTACATTTGAAGTTTCGGGCAACCGAATGGTGCAACGGGAAGGCCGTAAGATATCTGATCATGCAATAGACTCAAATAAAGGATAAGAAGCGGACCGGATGGTAATCGGACTCACGATGCTATAATGACATAGACATTCGTACACAAGAAAAGACTCAAGTTTTAAAGGACATAACTATCGGTACATTTGAAGTTTCGGGCACCCGAATGGAGGAACGGGAAGGCCGTAAGATATCTGATAATACAATAGACTCAAATAAAGGATAAGAAGCGGACCGGATGGTAATCAGACTCACGATGCGACAATGACATGGACATTCGTACACAATAAAAGACTCGAGTTTTGAAGGACGTAACTATCGGTACATTTGAAGTTTCGGGCAACCGAATGGTGCAACGGGAAGGCCGTAAGATATCTGATAATGCAATAGACTCAAATAATGGATAAGTAGCGGACCGGATGGTAATCGGACTCACGATGCGACAATGACATGGACATTCGTACACAAGAAAAGACTCGAGTTTTAAAGGACGTAACTATCGGTACATTTGAAGTTTCGGGCACCCGAATGGAGGAACGGGAAGGCCGTAAGATATCTGATCATGCAATAGACTCAAATAAAGGATAAGATGCGGACCGGATTGTAATCGAACTCACGATGCGACAATGACATAGAGATACGTGCACAAGAAAAGTCTCGAGTTTTAAAGGACGTAACTATCGGTACAGTTGAAGGTTCGGGCAACCGAATGGTGCAACGGGAAGGCCATAAGATATCTGATCATGCAATAGACTCAAATAAAGGATAAAAAGTGGACCGGATGGTAATCGGACTCACGATGCGACAATGACATAGATATTCGTACACAAAAAAAGACTCAAGTTTTAAAGGACGTAACTATCGGTACATTTGAAGTTTCGGGCACCCGAATGGAGGTACAAGAAGGCCGTAAGATATTTGATCATGCAATAGACTCGAATAAAGTATAAGAATCGGACCGGATGGTAATCGAACTCACGATGCGACAATGACATAGAGATTCGTACACAAGAAAAGACACAAGTTTTAAAGGACGTAACTATCGGTACATTTGAAGTTTCGAGCACCCGAATGGAGGAACGGGAAGGCCGTAAGATATCTGATCATGCAATAGACTCAAATAAAGGATAAGAAGTGGACCGGATGGTAATCGAACTCACGATGAGACAATGACATAGAGATTCGTGCACAAGAAAAGACTCGGGTTTTAAAGGACGTAACTGTCGGTACATTTGAAGTTTCGGGCACCCGAATGGAGGAACGTGAAGGCCGTAAGATATCTGGTCATGCAATAGACTAACATAAAGGATAAAAAGCGGACCGAATGGTAATCGGACTCACGATGCGACTATGACATAGAGATTCGTACACAAGAAAAGACTCGAGTTTTAAAGGACGTAACTGTCGGTACATTTGAAGTTTCGGGCAACCGAATGGAGGAACGGCAAGGCCGTAAGATATCTGATCATGCAATAGACTAAAATAAAGGATAAGAAGCGGACCGGATGGTAATCGAACTCACGATGTGACAATGACATAGAGATTCGTATACAAGAAAAGACTGGAGTTTTAAAGGACTTAACTATCGGTACATGTGATGTTTCAGGCAACCGAATGGTGCAACGGGAAGGCCGTAAGATATCTAATCATGTTATAGACTCAAATAAAGGATAAGAAGCGGACCGGATGGTAATCGAACTCACGACGCGACAATGACATTGAGATTCGTATACAAGAAAAGACTCGAGTTTTAGAGGACGTAACTATCGGTACATTTGAAAATTCGGGCAACCGAATGGTGCAACGGGAAGGCCGTAAGATATCTGATCATGCAATAGACTCAAATAAAGGATAAGAAGCGGACCGGATGGTAATCGAACTCACGATGCGACAATGACATAGAGATTCGTTCATAAGAAACGACTCGAGTTTTAAAGGACGTAACTATTGGTACATTTGAAGTTTCGGGCAACCGAATGGTGCTACTGGAAGGCCGTAAGATATCTGATCATGCAATAGACTCAAATAAAGGATAAGAAGCGGACCGGATGGTAATCGGACTCACGATGCGACAATGACTCAGAGATTTGTACACAAGAAAAGACTCGAGTTTTAAAGTACGTAACTATCGGTACATTTGAAGGTTCGGGCAACCGAATGGTGCAACGGGAAGGCCATAAGATATCTGATCAGGCAATAGACTCAAATAAAGGATAAAAAGTGGACCGGATGGTAATCGGACTCACGATGCGACAATGACATAGAGATTCGTACACAAGAAAAGACTCAAGTTTTAAAGGACGTAACTATCGGTACATTTGAAGTTTCGGGCACCCGAATGGAGGTACAGGAAGGCCGTAAGATATTTGATCATGCAATAAACTCAAATAAAGTATAAGAATCGGACCGGATGGTAATCGAACTCACGATGCGACAATGACATAGAGATTCGTACATAAGAAAAGACATGAGTTTTAAAGGACGTAACTATCGGTACATTTGAAGTTTCGGGCAACCGAATGGTGCAACGGGAAGGCCATAAGATATCTGATCATGCAATAGACTCAAATAAAGGATAAAAAGTGGACCGGATGGTAATCGGACTCATGATGCGACAATGACATAGAGATTCGTACACAAGAAAAGACTCAAGTTTTAAAGGACGTAACTATCGGTACATTTGAAGATTCGTACACAAGAAAAGACTCAAGTTTTAAAGGACGTAACTATCGGTACATTTGAAGTTTCGGGCACTCGAATGGATGAACGGAAAGGCCGTAAGATATCTTATCATGCAATAGAATCAAATAAAGGATAAGAAGCGGACCGGATGGTAATCGAACTCACGATGCGACAATGACATAGAGATTCGTTCATAAGAAACGACTCGAGTTTTAAAGGACGTAACTATTGGTACATTTGAAGTTTCGGGCAACCGAATGGTGCTACTGGAAGGCCGTAAGATATCTGATCATGCAATAGACTCAAATAAAGGATAAGAAGCGGACCGGATGGTAATCGGACTCACGATGCGACAATGACATAGAGATTCGTACACAAGAAAAGACTCGAGTTTTTTTAAAGGACGTAACTATCGGTACATTTGAAGGTTCGGGCCACCGAATGGTGCAACGGGAAGGCCATAAGATATCTGATCATGCAATAGACTCAAATAAAGGATAAAAAGTGGACCGGATGGTAATCGGACTCACGATGCGACAATGACATAGAGATTCGTACACAAGAAAAGACTCAAGTTTTAAAGGACATAACTTTCGGTACATTTCATGTTTCAGGCACCCGAATGGAGGAACGGGAAGGCCACTAGATATCTGTTCATTCTACGGACTCAGATAAAGGATACGAAGCTGACCGAACGGTAATCGGACTCATGAGGCGACAATGACATAGAGATTCGTAGACAAGAAAAGACTCAAGTTTTAAAGGACATAACTTTCGGTACATTTCAAGTTTCAGGCACCCGAATGGAGGAACGGGAAGGCGGTAAAATATCTGATCATGCAACAGACTCAAATAAAGGATATGAAGCAGACCGGACGGTAATCAGACCCCCGATGCGATAATGACATAAAGATTCGTACAAAAAAAGACTCGAGTTTGAAGGACGTAACTATCGGTACATTTGAAGCTTCGGGCACACGATTGGAGGAACGGGAAGGCCAAAAGATATCTGATCATTCTACGAACTCAGATAAGTGATACGAAGCTGACCAAACGGTAATCAGACTCACGATGCGACATTGACAAAGAGATTCGTACACAAGAAAAGACTCGAGTTTTAAAGGACGTAACTATCGGTACATTTGAAGTTTCGGGTACCCTAATGGTGGAGCGGGAAGGCCATTAGATATCTGATCATGCAACAGACTCAGATAAAGGACGTGAAGCTTACCGGATGGTAATCAGACTCACGATTCCACAATGACACAGAGATTTGTACTCAAGAAAAGACTAGATTTTTAAAGGACGTAACTATCGGTCCATTTGAAGTTTCGGGCACCCGAATGGAGGAACGGGAAGGCCATAAGATATCTGATCATGCTACAGACTAAGATAAAGGATACATAAGATATCTCACGATGCGACAATGACATAGAGACTCATACACAAGAAAAGACTCAAGTTTCAAAGGACATAATTGTCGGTACATTTGAAGTTTCGGGCACCCGAATGGAGGAACGGGCAGGACGTAAGATATCTGATCAAGCAACAGACTTAGATAAAGGATATGAAACAGACTGGATGGTAATCAGACGCACGATGCGATAATGACATAGAGATTCATACAAACGAAAAGACTCGAGTTTAAAGGACGTAACTATCGGTACATTTGAAGTTTCGGGCACACGAATGGAGGAACGGGAAGGCCATAAGATATCTGATAAGTCTACGGAATCAGATAAAGGATACGAAGCTGACCAGACAGTATTCGGACTCACGAGGCGACAATGACATAGAGGTTCGTACACAAGAAAAGTCTCAAGTTTTAAAGGACATAACTATCGGTACATTTGAAGTTTCGGGCACCCGAATGGAGGAACGGGAATGCCGTATGATATTTGATCATGCAACAGACTCAGATAAAGGATATGAAGCAGACCGGATGGTAATCAGCCCCACGATGCGATAATGGCATGGAGATTCGTACACAAGAAATGACTCGAGTTTTAAAGGACGTAACTATCGGTACATTTGAATCTCGGACACACGAATGGAGGAACGGGAAGGCCACTAGATATTTGTTCATTCTACAGACTCAGATAAAGGATACGAAGTTGACAGGACGGTAATCGGACTCATGATGCGACAATGACATAAAGATTCGTACAAAAGAAAAGACTCGCATTTTAAAGGACGTAACTATCGGTACATTTGTAATTTCGGGCATCCGAATGGAGGAGCAGCAAGGACATAAGATATCTGATCATGCAGCAGACTCAGATAAAGGACATCAAGCTTACCGGATGGTAATCAGACTCACGATGCAACAATGACACAGAGATTCGTACACAAGAAAAGACTCGAGTTTTAAAGGACGTAACTATCGGTACATTTGAAGTTTCGGCACCCGAATAGAGGAAAGGGAAGGCCGAAAGATATCTGATCATGCAACAGACTCAGATGAAGGATATGAAGCAGACTGGATGGTAATCGGACTCACGATGCGACAATGAGATAGAGATTCGTACACAAGAAAAGACTCGAGTTTTAAAGGACGTAACTATAGGTACATTTGAGGTTTCAGGTACCCGAATGGAGGAACGGGAAGGCCATAAGATATCTGATCACTCTACGGACTCAAATAAAGTTTACGAAGTTGACCGGACGGTAATCAGACTCACGATGCGACAATGTCATAGAGATTCGTACACAAGAAAAGACTCGAGTTATAAAGGACGTAACAATCGGTACATTTGAAGTTTCGGACACCCGAATAGAGGAACGGGTAGGTCGAAAGATATCTGATCATGCAACAGACTCAGATGAAGGATATGAAGCAGACTGGATGGTAATCGAACTCACGATGCGACAATGAGATAGAGAATCATACACAAGAAAAGACTCGAGTTTTAAAGGAAGTAAATATGGGTACATTTGAAGTTTCGGGCACCCGAATGGAGGAACAGGAAGGCCATAAAATATCTGATCACTCTACGGAATCTGTAAAGGATACGAAGCTGACCGGACGGTAATCGGACTCACGATGCGACAATGACTTAGAGATTTGTACACAAGAAAAGACTCAAGTTTTAAAGGACGTAACTATAGGTACATTTGAAGTTTCGGGCACTCGAATGGAGGGACGGGAAGGCCATAAGATATCTGATCACTCTACAGACTCAAATAAAGTTTACGAAGTTGACCGGACGGTAATCGAACTCACGATGCGACAATGTCATAGAGATTCGTACACAAGAAAAGACTCGAATCTTAAAGGACGTAACTATCAGTACATATGAAGTTTCGGGCACCCGAATAGAGGAACGGGAACGCCGTAAGATATTTGAACATGTAGCGGACTCAGATAAAGGATACGAAGCTGACCGGACGGTAATCGGGCCCACGATGCGACAATGACATAGAGATTTGTACACAAGAAAAGACTCGAGTTTTAAAGGATGTAACTATCGGTACATTTGAAGTTTCGGGCACCCGAATAGAGGAACGGGAAGGCGTAAGATATCTGATCACTCTACGGACTCAGATAAAGGATACAAAGCTGACAAGACGATAATCGGACTCACGATGCGACAATGAGATAGAGATTCGTACACAAGAAAAGACTCGAGTTTTAAAGGACGTAACTATCGGTACATTTGAAGTTTCAGGCACCCGAATGGAGGAACGGGAAGGCCATAAGATATCTAATCACTCTACGGACTCAAATAAAGTTTACGAAGTTCACCGAACGGTAATCAGACTCACGATGCGACAAAGTCATAGAGATTCGTACACAAGAAAAGACTCAAGTTTTAAAGGGCGTAACTATCCGTACATTTGAAGTTTCGGGCACCCAAATAGAGGAACGGGTAGGCCAAAAGATATCTGATCATGCAACAGACTCAGATGAAGGATATGAAGCAGACTAGATGGTAATCGGACTCACGATGCGACAATGAGATAGAGATTCGTACACAAGAAAAGACTTGAGTTTTAAAGGAAGTAACTATCGGTACATTTGAAGTTTCGGGCACCCGAATAGAGGAACGGGAAGGCGTAAGATATCTGATCACTCTACGGACTCAGATAAAGGATACGAAGCTGACCGGACGGTAATCGGACTCACGATGCGATAATGAGATAGAGATTCGTACACAAGAAAAGAATCAAGTTTTAAAGGACGTAACTATAGGTACATTTGAAGTTTTGGGCACCCGAATGGAGGGACGGGAAGGCCATAAGATATCTGATCACTCTACGGACTCAAATAAAGGTTACAAAGTTGACCAGACGGTAATCGGACTCACGATGCGACAATGTCTTAGAGATTTGTACACAAGAAAAGACTCGAGTCTTAAAGGACGTAACTATCGGTACATATGAAGTTTGGGGCACCCGAATAGATGAACGGGAAGGCCGTAAGATATCTGAACATGTAGCGGACTCAGATAAAGCATACGAAGCTAACCGGAAGGTAATCGGGCCCACGATGCGACAATGACATAGAGATTTGTACACAAGAAAAGACTCGAGTTTTAAAGGATGTAACTATCGGTACATTTGAAGTTTCGGGCACCCGAATAGAGGAACGGGAAGGCCATAAGATATCTGATCATGCAACGGACTCAGATAAAAGATGTGAAGCAGGCTGGATGGTAATCTGACTCACGATGCGACAATGAGATAGAGATTCGTACACAAGAAAAGACTCGAGTTTTAAAGGACGTTCCTGTCGGTACATTGGAAGTTTCAGGCACCCGAACGGAGGAACGGGAAGGCCATAAGATATCTGATCACTCTACGGACTGAAATAAAGGTTACGAAGTTGACCGGAATGTATTCAGGCTCACGATGCGACAATGTCATAGAGATTCGTACACAAGAAAAGACTCGAGTTTTAAAGGACGTAACTATCGGTACATTTGAAGTTTCGGGCACCCGAATAGAGGAAAGGGAAGGCCGAAGATATCTGATCATGCAACAGACTCAGATGAAGGATATGAAGCAGACTGGATGGTAATCGGACTCACGATGCGACAATGAGATAGAGATTCGTACACAAGAAAAGACTCGAGTTTTAAAGGAAGTAACTATCGGTACATTTGAAGTTTCGGGCACCCGAATGGAGGAACAGGAACTCCATAAAATATCAATCACTCTACGGAATCAGATAAAGGATACGAAGCTGACCGGACGGTAATCGAACTCACGATGCGACAATGACTTAGAGATTCGTACACAAGAAAAGACTCAAGTTTTAAAGGACGTAACTATCGGTACATTTGAAGTTTCGGGCACCTGAATGGAGGAACTGGAAGGCCAAAAGATATCTGATCACTCTACGGACTCAAGTAATGGTTACGAAGTTTGACCGGATGGTAATCAGACTCACGATGCGACAATGTCATAGAGCTTCGTACACAAGAAAAGACTCGAGTTTTAAAGGACGTAACTATCGGTACATTTGAAGTTTCGGGCACCCGAATAGAGGAACGGGAAGGCCGTAAGATATCTGATCATGTACGGACTCAGATAAAGGATATGAAGCAGACTGGAGGGTAATCGGACTCACGATGCGACAATGAGATAGAGATTCATACACAGGAAAAGACTCGAGTTTTAAAGGACATAACTATCGGGACATTTGTAGTTTCGGGCACCCGAATAAAGGAACGGGATGGCCATTAAATATCTGATCATGCTACAGACTCAGATAAAGGATAGGAAGCTAACTGAACGGTAATCGGACTCACGATGCGACAATGACATAGAGATTCGTGCACAAGAAATGACTCGAGTTTTAAATGACATAACTATCGGTACATCTGAAGTTTTGGGGACCCGAATGGTGGAACGGGAAGGCCATAAGATATCTGATCATGCAACAGATTTAGATAAAGGATATGAGGCAGACTGGACGGTAATCGGACTCACGATGCGACAATGACATAGAGATTCGTACACAAGAAAAGACTCGAGTTTTAAAGAACGTAACTATCGGTACATTTGAAGTTTCGGGCACCCGAATGCAGGAATGGGAAGGCCATAAAATATCTGATCATTCTACGAAATCAGATAAAGGATACTAAGCTGACCGGACCTTAATCGGTCTCACGATGCGACAATGACTTAGAGATTCATACACAAGAAAAGACTCGAGTTTTAAGGGACGTAACTATCGGTATATTTGATGTTTGGGCACCCGAATGGAGGAACGGGAAGGCCGTAAGATATCTGATCACTCTACGGACTCAGATAAAGGATACGAAGCTGACCGGACGGTAATCGGGCCCACGATGCGACAACGACATAGAGATTTGTACACAAGAAAAGACTCGAGTTTTAAAGGATGTAACTATCGGTACATTTGAAGTTTCGGGCACCCGAATAGAGGAACGGGAAGGCGTAAGATATCTGATCACTCTACGGACTCAGATAAAGGATACAAAGCTGACCGGACGATAATCGGACTCACGATGCGACAATGAGATAGAGATTCGTACAGAAGAAAAGAATCAAGTTTTAAAGGACGTAACTATAGGTACATTTGAAGTTTCGGGCACCCGAATGGAGGGACGGGAAGGCCATAAGATAGCTGATCACTCTACGGACTCAAATAAAGGTTACAAAGTTGACCAGACGGTAATCGGACTCACGATGCGACAATGTCATAGAGATTCGTACACAAGAAAAGACTCGAGTCTTAAAGGACGTAACTATCGGTACATATGAAGTTTTGGGCACCCGAATAGAGGAACGGGAAGGCCGTAAGATATCTGAACATGTAGCGGACTCAGATAAAGGATACGAAGCTGACCGGAAGGTAATCGGGCCCACGATGCGACAATGACATAGAGATTTGTACACAACAAAAGACTCGAGTTTTAAAGGATGTAACTATCGGTACATTTGAAGTTTCGGGCACCCGAATAGAGGAACGGGGAGGCCATAAGATATCTGATCATGCAACAGACTCAGATAAAAGATGTGAAGCAGGCTGGATGGTAATCTGACTCACGATGCGACAATGAGATAGAGATTCGTACACAAGAAAAGACTCGAGTTTTAAAGGACGTACCTGTCGGTACATTTGAAGTTTCAGGCACCCGAACGGAGGAACGGGAAGGCCATAAGATATCTGATCACTCTACGGACTGAAATAAAGGTTACGAAGTTGACCGGAATGTATTCAGACTCACGATGCGACAATGTCATAGAGATTCGTACACAAGAAAAGACTCGAGTTTTAAAGGACGTAACTATCGGTACATTTGAAGTTTCGGGCACCCGAATAGAGGAAAGGGAAGGCCGAAGATATCTGATCATGCAACAGACTCAGATGAAGGATATGAAGCAGACTGGATGGTAATCGGACTCACGATGCGACAATGAGATAGAGATTCGCACACAAGAAAAGACTCGAGTTTTAAAGGAAGTAACTATCGGTACATTTGAAGTTTCGGGCACCCGAATGGAGGAATAGGAACTCCATAAAATATCAATCACTCTACGGAATCAGATAAAGGATATGAAGCTGACCGGACGGTAATCGAACTCTCGATGCGACAATGACTTAGAGATTCGTACACAAGAAAAGACTCAAGTTTTAAAGGACGTAACTATCGGTACATTTGAAGTTTCAGGCACCCGAATGGAGGAACGGGAAGGCCATAAGATATCTGATCACTCTACGGACTCAAGTAATGGTTACGAAGTTTGACCGGATGGTAATCAGACTCACGATGCGACAATGTCATAGAGATTCGTACACAAGAAAAGACTCGAGTTTTAAAGGACGTAACTATCGGTACATTTGAAGTTTCGGGCACCCGAATAGAGGAACGGGAAGGCCGTAAGATAACTGATCATGTACGGACTTAGATAAAGGATATGAAGCAGACTGGATGGTAATCGGACTCACGATGCGACAATGAGATAGAGATTCATACACAGGAAAAGACTCGAGTTTTAAAGGACATAACTATCGGGACATTTGTAGTTTCGGGACCCCGAATAAAGGAACGGGATGGCCATTAAATATCTGATCATGCTACAGACTCAGATAAAGGATAGGAAGCTAACTGAACGGTAATCGGACTCATGATGAGACAATGACATAGAGATTCGTGCATAAGAAATGACTCGAGTTTTAAATGACATAACTATCGGTACATCTGAAGTTTCGGGGACCCGAATGGTGGAACGGGAAGGCCATAAGATAAAGGATACGAAGCTGACCGGAAGGTAATCGGGCCCACGATGCGACAATGACATAGAGATTTGTACACAAGAAAAGACTAGAGTTTTAAAGCATGTAACTATCGGTACATTTGAAGTTTTGGGCACCCGAATAGAGAAACGGGAAGGCCGTAAGATATCTGATCATACAACGTACTCAGATAAAAGATGTGAAGCAAACTGGTTGGTAATCGGACTCACGATGCGACAATGAGATAGAGATTCGTACACAAGAAAAGACTCGAGTATTAAAGGACGTACCTGTCGGTACATTTGAAGTTTCAGGCACCCGAATAGAGGAACGGGAAGGCCATAAGATATCGGATCACTCTACGGACTCAAATAAAGGTTACAAAGTTGACCGGACGGTAATCAGACTCATGATGCGTCAATGTCATAGAGATTCGTACACAAGAAAAGACTAGAGTTTTAAAGGACGTAACTATCGGTACATTTGAAGTTTCAGGCACCCGAATGGAGGAACGGGAAGGCCATAAGATATCTGATCACTCTACGGAACGGGAAGGCCATAAGATATCTGATCACTCTACGAACTCAAATAAAGTTTACGAAGTTGACCGGACGGTAATCAGACTCACGATGCGACAATGTCATAGAGATTCGTACACAAGAAAAGACTCGAGTTTTAAAGGACGTAACTATCGGTACATTTGAAGTTTTGGGCACCCGAATAGAGGAAAGGGAAGGCCGAAAGATATCTGATCATGCAACAGACTTAGATGAAGGATATGAAGCAGACTGGATGGTAATCGGACTCACGATGCGACAATGACTTAGAGATTTGTACACAATAAAAGAGTCGAGTTTTAAAGGAAGTAACTTCGGTACATTTGAAGTTTTGGGCACCCGAATGGAGCAACGGGAAGGCGATAAGATATCTGATCATCCTACGGACTCAGATAAAAGATAGGAAGCTGACCGGACGGTAATCGGACCTACGATGCGACAATGACATAGAGATTCGTACACAAGAAAAGAGTCGAGTATTAAAGGACGTAACTACCGGTACATTTGAAGTTTCGGGCACCCGAATAGATGAACGGGAAGGCCGTAAGATATCTGATCACTCTACGGACTCAGATAAAGGATACGAAGCTGACCGGACGGTAATCGGACTCACGATGCGATAATGAGATAGAGATTCGTACACAAGAACAGACTCGAGTTTTAAAGGACGTAACTCTCGGTACATTTGAAGTTTCAGGCACCCGAATGGAGGAACGGGAAGGCCATAAGATATCTGATCACTCTACGGACTCAAATAAAGTTTACGAAGTTGACTGGACGATAATCAGACTCACGATGCGACAATGTCATAGAGATTCGTACACAAGAAAAGACTCGAGTTTTAAAGGACGTAACTATCGGTACATTTGAAGTTTTGGGCACCCGAATAGAGGAAAGGGAAGGCCGAAAGATATCTGATCATGCAATAGACTTAGATGAAGGATATGAAGCAGACTGGATGGTAATGGGACTCACGATGCGACAATGACTTAGAGATTTGTACACAATAAAAGAGTCGAGTTTTAAAGGAAGTAACTTCGTTACATTTGAAGTTTTGGGCACCCGAATGGAGCAACGGGAAGGCGATAAGATATCTGATCATCCTACGGACTCAGATAAAAGATACGAAGCTGACCGGACGGTAATCGGACCTACGATGCGACAATGACATAGAGATTCGTACACAAGAAAAGAGTCGAGTATTAAAGGACGTAACTACCGGTACATTTGAAGTTTCGGGCACCCGAATAGATGAACGGGAAGGCCGTAAGATATTTGATCACTCTACGGACTCAGATAAAGGATACGAAGCTGACCGGACGGTAATCGGACTCACGATGCGATAATGAGATAGAGATTCGTACACAAGAACAGACTCGAGTTTTATAGGACGTAACTCTCGGTACATTTGAAGTTTCAGGCACCCGAATGGAGGAACGGGAAGGCCATAAGATATCTGATCACTCTACGGACTCAAATAAAGTTTACGAAGTTGACCGGACGGTAATCAGACTCACGATACGACAATGTCATAGAGATTCGTACACAAGAAAAGACTCGAGTTTTAAAGGACGTAACTATCGGTACATTTGAAGTTTTGGGCACCCGAATAGAGGAAAGGGAAGGCCGAAAGATATCTGATAATGCAACAGACTTAGATGAAGGATATGAAGCAGACTGGATGGTAATCGGACTCACGATGCGACAATGACTTAGAGATTTGTACACAATAAAAGAGTCGAGTTTTAAAGGAAGTAACTTCGGTACATTTGAAGTATTGGGCACCCGTATGGAGCAACGGGAAGGCGATAAGATATCTGATCATCCTACGGACTCAGATAAAAGATACGAAGCTGACCGGACGGTAATCGGACCTACTATGCGACAATGACATAGAGATTCGTACACAAGAAAAGAGTCGAGTATTAAAGGACGTAACTACCGGTACATTTGAAGTTTCGGGCACCCGAATAGATGAACGGGAAGGCCGTAAGATATCTGATCACTCTACGGACTCAGATAAAGGATACGAAGCTGACCGGACGGTAATCGGACTCACGATGCGATAATGAGATAGAGATTCGTACACAAGAACAGACTCGAGTTTTATAGGACGTAACTCTCGGTACATTTGAAGTTTCAGGCACCCGAATGGAGGAACGGGAAGGCCATAAGATATCTGATCACTCTACGGACTCAAATAAAGTTTACGAAGTTGACCGGACGGTAATCAGACTCACGATACGACAATGTCATAGAGATTCGTACACAAGAAAAGACTCGAGTTTTAAAGGACGTAACTATCGGTACATTTGAAGTTTTGGGCACCTGAATAGAGGAAAGGGAAGGCCGAAAGATATCTGATCATGCAACAGACTTAGATGAAGGATATGAAGCAGACTAGATGGTAATCGGACTCACGATGCGACAATGACTTAGAGATTTGTACACAATAAAAGAGTCGAGTTTTAAAGGAAGTAACTTCGGTACATTTGAAGTTTTGGGCACCCGAATGGAGCAACGGGAAGGCGATAAGATATCTGATCATCCTACGGACTCAGATAAAAGATACGAAGCTGACCGGACGGTAATCGGACCTACGATGCGACAATGACATAGAGATTCGTACACAAGAAAAGAGTCGAGTATTAAAGGATGTAACTACCGGTACATTTGAAGTTTCGGGCACCCGAATAGATGAACGGGAAGGCCGTAAGATATCTGATCACTCTACGGACTCAGATAAAGGATACGAAGCTGACCGGACGGTAATCGGACTCACGATGCGATAATGAGATAGAGATTCGTACACAAGAACAGACTCGAGTTTTAAAGGACGTAACTCTCGGTACATTTGAAGTTTCAGGCACCCGAATGGAGGAACGGGAAGGCCATAAGATATCTGATCACTCTACGGACTCAAATAAAGTTTACGAAGTTGACCTGACGGTAATCAGACTCACGATGCGACAATGTCATAGAGATTCGTACACAGGAAAAGACACGAGTTTTAAAGGTCGTAACTATCGGTACATTTGAAGTTTCGGGCACCCGAATAGAGGAACGGGTAGGCCGAAAGATATATGATGATGCAACAGACTCAGATGAAGGATATGAAGCAGACTGGATGGTAATCGGACTCACGATGTGACAATGAGATTGAGATTCGTACACAAGAAAAGACTCGAGTTTTAAAGGAAGTAACTATCGGTACATTTGAAGTTTCGGGCACCCGAATGGAGGAACGGGAAGGCCATAAAATATCTGATCACTCTACGGAATCAGATAAATGATACGAAGTTGACCGGATGGTAATGGGACTCACGATGCGACAATGACTTAGAGATTTGTACAGAAGAAAAGACTCAAGTTTTAAAGGACGTAACTATAGGTACATTTGAAATTTCGGGCACCCGAATGGAGGGACGGGAAAGCCATAAGATATCTGATCACTCTACGGACTCAAATAAAGGTTACGAAGTTGACCGGACGGTAAACGGACTCACGATGCGACAATGTCATAGAGATTCGTACACAAGAAAAGACTTGAGTTTCAAAGGACGTAACTATCGGTACATATGAAGTTTCGGGCACCCGAATAGAGGAACGGGAAGGCCGTAAGATATCTTAACGTGTAGCGGACTCAGATAAAGGATATGAAGCAGAGTGGATGGTAATCGGACTCACGATGCGACAATGAGATAGAGATTCGTACACAAAAAAAGACTCGAGTTTTAAAGGACATAACTATCGGTACATTTGAAGTTTCGGGCACCCGAATAAAGGAACGGGAAGGCCATAAAATATCTGATCATTCTACGGCATCAGATAAAGGATACTAAGCTGGCCGGACCTTAATCGGACTCACGATGCGACAATGACTTAGAGATTCGTACACAAGAAAAGTCTCGAGTTTAAAGGGACGTAACTATCGGTATATTTGAAGTTTCGGGCACCCGAATGGAGGAACGGGAAGGCCATAAGATATCTGATCACTCTACCGACTCAGATAAAGGATACGAAGCTGACCGGACGGTAATCGAGCCCACGATGCGACAATGACAGAGATTTGTACACATGAAAAGACTCGAGTTTTAAAGGATGTAACTATCGATACATTTGAAGTTTCGGGCACCCGAATAGAGGAACGGGAAGGCCGTAAGATATCTGATCATGCAACGGACTCAGAAAAAAGATGTGAAGCAGACTGGATGGTAATCGGACTCACGATGCGACAATGAGATAGAGATTCGTACACAAGAAAAGACTCGAGTTTTAAAGGACTTACCTGTCGGTACATTTGAAGTTTCAGGCACCCGGATGGAGGAACAGGAAGGCCATAAGATATCTGATCACCCTACGGAATCAGATAAATGATACGAAGCTGACCTGACGGTAATCGGACTCACGATGCGACAATGACTTTGAGATTCATACACAAGAAAAGACTCAAGTTTTAAAGGACGTAACTATCGGTACATTTGAAGTTTCGGGCACCACAATAGAGGAACGGGAAGGCCGAAAGATATCGGATCATGCAACAGACTCAGATGAAGGATATGAAGCAGACTGGATGGTAATCGGACTCAGGATGCGACAATGAGATAGAGATTCATACACAAGAAAAGACTCGAGTTTTAAAGGACGTAAGTATCGGTACATTTGAAGTTTTGGGCACCACAATAGAGGAACGGGAAGGCCGAAAGATATCGGATCATTTAACAGACTCAGGTAAAGGATATGAAGCAGAGTGGATGGTAATCGGACTCACGATGCGACAATGAGATAGAGATTCGTACACAAGAAAAGACTCGAGTTTTAAAGGAGATAACTATCGGTACATTTGAAGTTTCAGGCACCCGAATGGAGGAACGGGAAGGCCATAAAATATTAGATCACTCTACGGAATCAGATAAAGGATATGAAGCTGACCTGACGGTAATCGGACTCACGATGCGACAATGACTTTGAGATTCGTACACAAGAAAAGACTCAAGTTTTAAAGGACGTAACTATCGGTACATTTGAAGTTTCGGGCACCCGAATAGAGGAACTGGACGGCCGAAAGATATCGGATCATGCAACAGACTCAGATGAAGGATATGAAGCTGAATGGATGGTAATCGGACTCACGATGCGACAATGACTTAGAGATTCGTACACAAGAAAAGACTCGAGTTTTAAAGGAAGTAACTTCGGAACATTTGAAGTTTCGGGCACCCGAATGGAGGAACGGGAAGGCGATAAGATATTTGATCACCTTACGGACTCAGATAAAGGATACGAAGCTGACGGGACGGTAATCGGACCCACGATGCGACAATGACATAGAGATTCGTACACAAGAAAAGACTCGAGTTTTAACGGACGTAACTACCGGTACATTTGAAGTTTCAGGCACCCGAATAGAGGAACGGGAAGGCCGTAAGATATCTGATCATTCAACAGACTCAGATAAAGGATACAAAGCCGAATGGACGGTAATCGGACTCATGATGCGATAATGAGATTGAGATTCGTACACAAGAAAAGACTCGAGTTTTAAAGGACGTAACTATCGGTACATTTGAAATTTCAGGCACCCGAATGGAGGTCCGGGAAGGCCATAAGACATCTGATCACTCTACAGACTCAAATAAAGTTTACGAAGTTGACCGGACGGTAATCAGACTCACGATGCGACAATGTCATAGAGATTCGTACCCAAGAAAAGACTCGAGTTTTAAAGGACGTAACTACCGGTACATTTGAAGTTTCGGGCACCCGTATAGAGGAACGAGAAGGCCGTATGATATCTGATCACTCTACGGACTCAGATAAAGGATACGAAGCTAACCGGACGGTAATCGGACTCACGAAGCGATAATGAGATAGAGATTCGTACATAAGAAAAGACTCGAGTTTTAAAGGACGTAACTATCAGTACATTTGAAGTTTCGGGCACCCGAATAGAGGAAAGGGAAGGCCGAAGATATTTGATCAAGCAACAGACTCAGATGAAGGATATGAAGCAGACTGGATGGTAATCGGACTCATGATGCGACAATGAGATAGAGATTCGTACACAAGAAAAGACTCGAGTTTTAAAGGAAGTAACTATCGGTACATTTGAAGTTTCGGGCACCCGAATGGAGGAACGGGAAGGCCATAAAATATCTGATCACTCTACGGACTCAAGTATTGGTTGCGAAGTTGACCGGATGGTAATCGGACTCACGATGCGACAATGTCATAGAGATTCGTACACAAGAAAAGACTCGAGTTTTAAAGGACGTAACTATTGGTACATTTGAAGTTTCGGGTACCCGAATGGAGGAACGAGAAGGCCATAAAATATCTGATCACTTTACGGACTCAAGTATTGGTTACGAAGTTGACCGGATGGTAATCGGACTCACGATGCGACAATGTCATAGAGATTCGTACACAAGAAAAGACTCGAGTTTTAAAGGACGTAACTATCGGTACATTTGAAGTTTCGGGCACCCGAATAGAGAAATGGGAAGGCCGTAAGATATCTGATCATGTAACGGACTCAGATAAAGGATATGAAGCAGACCGGATGGTAATCGGACTCAGGATGCGACAATGAGATAGAGATTCATACACAAGAAAAGACTCGAGTTTTAAAGGACGTAACTATCGGTACATTTGAAGTTTTGGGCACCACAATAGAGGAACGGGAAGGCCGAAAGATATCGGATCATTTAACAGACTCAGGTAAAGGATATGAAGCAGAGTGGATGGTAATCGGACTCACGATGCGACAATGAGATAGAGATTCGTACACAAGAAAAGACTCGAGTTTTAAAGGAGATAACTATCGGTACATTTGAAGTTTCAGGCACCCGAATGGAGGAACGGGAAGGCCATAAAATATTAGATCACTCTACGGAATCAGATAAAGGATATGAAGCTGACCTGACGGTAATCGGACTCACGATGCGACAATGACTTTGAGATTCGTACACAAGAAAAGACTCAAGTTTTAAAGGACGTAACTATCGATACATTTGAAGTTTCGGGCACCCGAATAAAGGAACGGGAAGGCCATAAAATATCTGATCATTCTACGGCATCAGATAAAGGATACTAAGCTGGCCGGACCTTAATCGGACTCACGATGCGACAATGACTTAGAGATTCGTACACAAGAAAAGTCTCGAGTTTAAAGGGACGTAACTATCGGTATATTTGAAGTTTCGGGCACCCGAATGGAGGAACGGGAAGGCCATAAGATATCTGATCACTCTACCGACTCAGATAAAGGATACGAAGCTGACCGGACGGTAATCGAGCCCACGATGCGACAATGACAGAGATTTGTACACATGAAAAGACTCGAGTTTTAAAGGATGTAACTATCGATACATTTGAAGTTTCGGGCACCCGAATAGAGGAACGGGAAGGCCGTAAGATATCTGATCATGCAACGGACTCAGAAAAAAGATGTGAAGCAGACTGGATGCTAATCGGACTCACGATGCGACAATGAGATAGAGATTCGTACACAAGAAAGAGTTTTAAAGGACTTACCTGTCGGTACACTTGAAGTTTCAGGCACCCGGATGGAGGAACGGGAAGGCCATAAGATATATTATCACTCTACGGACTCAAATAAAGGTTACGAAGTTGACCGGATGGTAATCAGACTCATGATGCGATAATGTCATAGAGATTCGTACACAAGAAAAGACTCGAGTTTTAAAGGACGTAACTATCGGTACATTTGAAGTTTCGGGCACCCGAATAGAGGAAAGGGAAGGCCGAAAGATATCTGATCATGAAACAGACTCAAATGAAGGATATGAAGCAGACTGGATGGTAATCGGACTCACGATGCGACAATGAGATTGAGATTCGTACACAAGAAAAGACTCGAGTTTAAAATGAAGTAACTATCGGTACATTTGAAGTTTCAGGCACCCGAATAGAGGAACGGGAAGGCCATAAAATATCTGATCACCCTACGGAATCAGATAAAGGATACGAAGCTGACCTGACGGTAATCGGACTCACGATGCGACAATGACTTTGAGATTCATACACAAGAAAAGACTCAAGTTTTAAAGGACGTAACTATCGGTACATTTGAAGTTTCGGGCACCACAATAGAGGAACGGGAAGGCCGAAAGATATCGGATCATGCAACAGACTCAGATGAAGGATATGAAGCAGACTGGATGGTAATCGGACTCAGGATGCGACAATGAGATAGAGATTCATACACAAGAAAAGACTCGAGTTTTAAAGGACGTAACTATCGGTACATTTGAAGTTTTGGGCACCACAATAGAGGAACGGGAAGGCCGAAAGATATCGGATCATTTAACAGACTCAGGTAAAGGATATGAAGCAGAGTGGATGGTAATCGGACTCACGATGCGACAATGAGATAGAGATTCGTACACAAGAAAAGACTCGAGTTTTAAAGGAGATAACTATCGGTACATTTGAAGTTTCAGGCACACGAATGGAGGAACGGGAAGGCCATAAAATATTAGATCACTCTACGTAATCAGATAAAGGATATGAAGCTGACGTGACGGTAATCGGACTCACGATGCGACAATGACTTTGAGATTCGTACACAAGAAAAGACTCAAGTTTTAAAGGACGTAACTATCGGTACATTTGAAGTTTCGGGCACCCGAATAGAGGAACGGGAAGGCCGAAAGATATCGGATCATGCAACAGACTCAGATGAAGGATATGAATCTGAATGGATGGTAATCGGACTCACGATGCGACAATGACTTAGAGATTCGTACACAAGAAAAGACTCGAGTTTTAAAGGAAGTAACTTCGGAACATTTGAAGTTTCGGGCACCCGAATGGAGGAACGGGAAGGCGATAAGATATCTGATCACCCTACGGACTCAGATAAAGGATACGAAGCTGACGGGACGGTAATCGGACCCACGATGCGACAATGACATAGAGATTCGTACACAAGAAAAGACTCGAGTTTTAACGGACGTAACTACCGGTACATTTGAAGTTTCAGGCACCCGAATAGAGGAACGGGAAGGCCGTAAGATATCTGATCATTCTACGGACTCAGATAAAGAATACAAAGCTGAATGGACGGTAATCGGACTCACGATGCGATAATGAGATAGAGATTCGTACACAAGAAAAGACTCGAGTTTTAAAGGACGTAACTATCGGTACATTTGAAGTTTCAGGCACCCGAATGGAGGAACGGGAAGGCCATAAGACATCTGATCACTCTACAAACTCAAATAAAGTTTACGAAGTTGACCGGACGGTAATCAGACTCACGATGCGACAATGTCATAGAGATTCGTACCCAAGAAAAGACTCGAGTTTTAAAGGACGTAACTACCGGTACATTTGAAGTTCCGGGCACCCGTATAGAGGAACGAGAAGGCCGTATGATATCTGATCACTCTACGGACTCAGATAAAGGATACGAAGCTAACCGGACGGTAATCGGACTCACGATGCGACAATGTCATAGAGATTCATACACAAGAAAAGACTCGAGTTTAAAAGGATGTAACTAGCCGTCATTTGAAGTTTCGGGCACCCGAATAGAGGAACGGGAAGGCCGTAAGATATCTGATCACTCTACGGACTCAGATAAAGGATACGAAGCTGATCGGACGGTAATCGGACTCACGATGTGATAATGAGATAGAGATTCGTACACAAGAAAAGGCTCGAGTTTTAAAGGACGTAACTATCGGTACATTTGAAGTTTCAGGCACCCGAATGGAGGAACGGGAAGGCCATAAGATATCTGATCACTCTACGGACTCAAATAAAGTTTACGAAGTTGACCGGACGGTAATCAGACTCACGATGCGACAATGTCATAGAGATTCGTACACAAGAAAAGACTCGAGTTTTAAAGGACGTAACTGTCGGCACATTTGAAGTTTCGGGCACCCGAATAGAGGAACGGGTAGGCCGAAAGATATCTGATCATGCAATAGACTCAGATGAAGGATATGAAGCAGACTGGATGGTAATCGGACTCACGATGCGACAATGAGATAGAGATTCGTACACAAGAAAAGACTCGAGTTTTAAAGGAAGTAACTATCGGTACATTTGAAGTTTCGGGCACCCGAATGGAGGAACAGGAAGGCCATAAAATATCTGATCACGCTACGGAATCAGATAAAGGTTACGAAGCTGACCGGGCGGTAATCGGACTCACGATGCGACAATGACTTAGAGATTTGTATAGAAGAAAAGACTCAAGTTTTAAATGACGTAACTATAGGTACATCTGAAGTTTCAGGGACCCGAATGGTGGAACTGGAAGGCCATAAGATATCTGATCTTGCAACAGATTCAGCTAAAGGATATGAAGCAGACTGGATGGTAATCGGACTCACGATGCAACAATGAGATAGAGATTCGTACACAAGAAAAGACTCGAGTTTTAAAGGACGTAACTATCGGTACATTTGAAGTTTCGGGCACCCGAATAGAGGAACGTGAAGGCCGTAAGATATCTGATCATGCAACGGACTCAGATAAAGTATAGGAAGCAGACTGGATGGTAATCGGTGTGACACCCCAGGAAAATCCCACATCGGCCGTGGCCAAGAGAGATCCTTGGTTCATATGTAATGCAATGCCTCTTAAATCACCAACGCGTTTTGGGCTTAATGTTAGTGGATGAGAGGAGAACTCCACAGTTAAGCATGCTCAGGTGGGGGTAGTATCAGGATGGGTGACCTCCTGGGAAGTCTCCACCGGGGCGACCAAAAACAAAGCCGTGAGCTTCTGGATGGGCAACCCATCGGGAGCAAAGCGGACAATATTGGTGGTGAGAGGGGCCGGATGTTACAAATGGTATCAGAGCCACTCCTGTGTCGTTCGGGATGGTGGGTACATCCTCATCAGGGACGATGAGACTCTAACAGGGGGTGAATGTGACACCCCAGGAAAATCCCACATCGGCCGTGGCCAAGAGAGATCATTGGTTCATATGTAATGCAATGCCTCTTAAATCACCAACGCGTTTTGGGCTTAATGCTAGTGGATGAGAGGAGAACTCCACAGTTAAGTGTGCTCAGGTGGGAGTAGTATCAGGATGGGTGACCTCCTGGGCAGTCTCCACCGGGGCGACCAAAAACAAAGCCGTGAGCTTCTGGGTGGGCAACCCATCGGGAGCAAAGCGGACAATATTGGTGGTGAGAGGGGCCGGATGTTACAAATGGTATCAGAGCCACTCCTGTGTCGTTCGGGATTGTGGGTACATCCTCATCAGGGATGATGAGACTCTAACAGGGAGTGAATGTGACACCCCAGGAAAATCCCACATCGGCTGTGGCCAAGAGAGATCCTTGGTTCATATGTAATGAAATGCCTCTTAAATCACCAACGCGTTTTGGGGCTTAATGTTAGTGGATGAGAGGAGAACTCCACAGTTAAGCATGCTCAGGTGGCAGCAGTTTCAAGATGGGTGACTTCCTGGGAAGTCTCCATAGGGCAACCAAAACAAATCCGTGAGCTCTGGATGGGCAACCTATTGGGGCAATGCGGACAATATTGGTTGTGAGAGGGGCCGGATGTTACACATTGGTATCAGAGCCATGGTTATAGGGAATTAGGTTATTAGAAAAATAATCTAGTCTATAACTGTCACACCCTCAAATTTCCACTGCGGGGTTTTACCGCGAGGCGCATGACATACCAGGATCCCATAGTCATAAGTCACATGAACGAACTCTAAATGCCCAAACCATTTAGTTCGTTTTCAAAAATCAAGTTTAGTTAATCTGCGGAAGCGAAAACCAGATTTAAACCTTTTAGAAACCATGCGCAAAACGACGCGGCCAAATTTAAAATCATATGAAAGAAAACGTATAAGCATGATATATAATTTAGGTGTATGCCCAAGACCCCAAATGCAGTGAACGTGCAGTGCTTCCTAATCGTGACACCGGAAGCTAACTACCTGCAAAAGCATGTAAATGGTGGGTCAACAAACAATGTTTATGAGTTCACTAAGTAAGTAAATGAGTAAGTAAACGCGTAGTTTTCCAAAAACCACGTAACCAAGTAAAAGCGTAGGTCCTCAAGACCCAAAAGTTCAAGTGTTATCAGTTTAAGCTTGTCAGGGGTAGCTAGCCAACTCATTGTAACTAAACAAGTGATTATTGGGAACATACAGAAGTTATAAGTTTTTGCCTTAGTACTAGTGTCTATCAACACTAGCAGTTCAGCTCCTTTAGAGCGTGGTCAGAAGTTCATGCCCATGACACAAGCACCTCAAGCATGAGGTTGCTGCACAACCTAATAGCGCTATCAACTAATACCCCGTTCGCCTACAGCGATTAACCCAATAATATGTAAGGACTTTCAATGATAGAGTGTGTTTAGTTCACAAAGGACAGTAAAAGTTTTAAACTGATGAAAGCGTGATCCACACAAGGTATCGTAAAATCCGACCCACACAAGGAGTCAAAGCATCTCAAACCCGAGATGTAAAAGTAGTCCCAACCTGGACTAGAAAAAGTTTAATAAGTTGTCTCAACTCGAGACGCATGCTTTTGAGAAAAGAGTAGTGAAACTCACCTTAGGTAGCAAGCAAATAATCCAAATTCCACAAATAGTAATGTGCTACCGGCTCCCTATTACAAGTGTCACTAAGTGAGTATATGTGTAATATCATTACACCATATGACCGTTTGTCCTAGACGTTTAAAAGTTCAAAACCGTGTAAGTGAAGCTAATGATTCTACATGCACTAGTAAGCCCTACGAACCTGTAGGTGAACATATTGATTATCATCAGTTTTACACTTCATATACATCTCATATAAGTTTCCATACAAGTTCATGTCAAATAAGACTCCAACTAATCACAAAAACGTACACTACACAATCTGCATTTTTAGGACAGATTGTGTGCTGTGAAAAACAATTTATTTAAAATATTTATCGAAAGAATTGAACTCCCAAAATTTTACTGAATATTCTTTGGAGTTCACTTGATAACTCAGATTTTTGTCTTATCTTAAAACCAAATACAAAAATTACGAAAAATTGTACAACACAGCTATGTCCAGAAAGTTTTCACAACACGTCAGATTAGTAGAAAAAATCCCAAAAATTGTGTATTCACCCAAACGGGGTGAATCCACTTGGAAAAGCCGAGTTTTTCCAATGTCAACCTACTGTCCAAATTTCAAAGCTTAACTCTTTGTAAAACTCAAGTTATGACCGTTTAAAGTTGACCCAATTTACAACTCCGAAAATCTGATATGACCTCGAATCAAATAAAATTCCAAAACCATTCAAACGACGTCCAAATCAGATGATTTTGCCCATTATGAAAAGCTAAGACCATGTACAATATAACCATACAAAGAAATCATCAAAATTAATATTTTAAGTCATGTACCAGACCCTACAAGTCGACCCAAGCATTCTGTACAGATTTAAACATGCAATAACAACAACTATATCGAACCCTAGTTCCATATTATCGATCAACAACATCCACCAATCATTATACAACATCAATAAGACATAACCTGATCAAAACCTAGCAAGATTCATGCTTATATTATCATTCATAAACCCTAGAAGTCTAAAACATCAAGAACATGCAAAATCATGCAAAACACATAATATTCATTACATAACAACATGTTTAATCCTTTTAATCTTTATAAACATCAAGTTTTAACTTTTACAAAAGTGTTTCAGACCTGGACAAACATGGTTTTGATGTTTAAAAACACATTAGAAGTAATTAAAACATGTAAGGTTGAGTAGTATACCGAAAGCACTTCAAAATCACCAACCGAATGCTCTCCAAGCCTACCGAATGGTGTTCTTAGGCCTTAACAGGTGTTTAGGGTTTATATTTTTCGTAAGGGGGTGTTTAGAGGCAGATTAGGGTTGTGTGATTATGAAAAAGATGTGAAAATTTGGTCTTAACGCTGTTTAGGTCGATTACCCATGAATTTGGGCCTGAAAAGGCGTTGTGGGCTGCATCTCCTGGGCTTCCATGCTCACTCCTTCGTTTCCCCTTTTATTTTAATTTTTTTTGGTCGTTAGCTAATTAATGCACATGTATATTCCAATGTTTGCATTTTTTTGAAGTTGAGATTCAAATTTCTTTACGTTTCATATGAGGTACATTATTATTATTATTATTATTTTTGCGTTGACTTGGTCAAACAAGTTGACGCTATATCTATTTTTTTAAATAATGTGTGTGTATATATATATATATATATAATTAATCTATAAAATATTTAGCCCAAATATTTTATAACTAGTCCATAACTCCCGGTCTGATCATAGTCGGTTACAGACCTGGTCTCGTATACTCGCGTAAAAAAATTAGTTTCGCTTAATAACATGTAACGCCATATAAGTTCACAAATAAATTCACATAAGCACATAATTGTAAATAATATCAAACGAGTTATTCTACAATGATTAGTTTCATCGTTTCACCAACGTTCAGGGTTCAAGACTCGTGTAGGCAGTTGTTCATCAATAATCGTGTATCTTGTGACTCACTTAACTAGCTCCAGTCAAGTAAAATGTTACAAATATAAGTAGAAGTTATCTAGAATTTAGTTAAAGTGTTAACCTGAAATTGCGGGGTATCACATCATCCCCAAGTTGAAAAGAATTTCGCCCCGAAATTCAGTAAGTAAACAGTAAAGCCAACGTAAAAATGTGTGCTTGGTTCCTGGATGTCACATCATCCCCAAGTTGAAAGGAATTTCGGCCCGAAATTCAGCAAGTAAACAGTAAAGCCAACGCAAAAATGTGTGATTGGTTCCTGGATGTCACATCATCCCCAAGTTGAAAGGAATTTCGTCCCGAAATTCACTTTGTGCGAGCTGCTTTATGTTTAGCGTTTGGTCTATGCACAGGTTCAGGTTCAGTAAAGAGGTGTGGGTATTTGATCCACATTCAATCCTTGTGTTCCCACGTATATTCCTGTCCTAGACGGGAATTCCATCACACCTTAACAGTCGGTATGGTGCTCTGTCTGAGTTTCTTGACGCCCTGATCAAGAATTTTCATTGGTTCTTCCACGAACCGTAGCTGGTCGTCCACCTGGATCTCCTCCAGTGGCACTACCATTGTTGTATCCGATAGACATTTCTTTAGATTCGACACGTGGAATACATCGTGTACCCCACTGAGTTCATTAGTCAGGTTTAACATGTAAGTTACTAGACCAATCCTTTCGACAATCTCGAATGGTCCGACATACAGCGGATTCCACTTTCCCCGTTTCCCGAAGCGTATGACACCTTCCCAAGGTGATACCCTTAATATTACTTTGTCCCCAATATGGAACTCCAAAGGTTTCCTAAGCTTATCAACGTATCTTTTATGTTGATTACGAGCAGCAGCCATCCGGTTTCTGATTTGCACTATTTTCTGAGAAGTTTTGTGCACAAGTTCGAGACCTGTCAATTGGCTATCCCCAACTTCAGTCCAACAGATGGGAGACCTACACTTGCGTCCATATAGTGCCTCAAAAGGCGCACACTGAATAGAAGTGTGGTAACTGTTGTTATACGATAATTCGATTAAAGGCAAGTGCTTATCCCAACTGTTACCAAAGTCCACCATGCACGCTCGTAGCAGATCTTCAAGTGTTTGGATGGTACGTTCACTCTGCCCATCCGTCTGAGGGTGATAGGCTGTGCTCATGTCTAAACGAGTTCCCAAAGCATCTTGGAGAGTTTCCCAAAAATGAGATGTAAATCGCGCGTCGCGATCCGATATGATAGAAGTAGGCACCCCGTGCCTAGAGACAACCTCTATGATATAGGTGTTGGCCAGCTTCTCCAGCTTGTCTGTGTCCTTTATTGCAAGGAAATGTGCTGATTTGGTCAAACGATCGACGATGACCCAAATCATGTTATGCCCACTTGGCGTTTTAGGGAGCTTTGTGATAAAGTCCGTAGAAATTCCATCCCATTTCCACATAGGGATTTCTGGTTGCTGGAGCAAGCCCGAAGGTTTCCGATATTCAATCTTAACCTTAGCACATGTCAGACACTTACTAACATAAGTAGCTATCTCTGCTTTCATGTTTGGCCACCAGTAAAGAGTTTTGAGGTCTTGGAACATTTTATCCGAACTAGGATGTACCAAATAACGAGAGATGTGAGCTTCGTCGAGCACAAGTTGTCTGAGATCCCCAAAACATGGAATCCAGACTCGATTCATGAAGTACCGAAGACCATCTGTCCTCAGTTCCAGGTGCTTATCAGCACCATGCAGTGTCTCAAGCCCGATGTTTTCTTTGTTCAAAGCCTTGCCCTGGGCTTCACGTATCTTATCGGGAAGATTAGAATGAATAGTAAGTTGTAAAGCTTGCACCCGTTTGGGTTTCGTTTCCTTACGACTGAGAGCATCCGCTACTACGTTAGCTTTCCCTGGATAATATCTGATGGCACAGTCATAATCATTCAGAAGCTCGACCCATCGACGCTGTCGCATGTTCAGCTTCTTTTGATCGAATATGTTTTGGAGGCTCTTATGATCTGTAAAGATCGTACACTTCGTTCCATAAAGATAATGCCTCCAAATTTTTTTTTAGAGCAAAAAAAAATCACTACTCATTCCTCAAGTGTTCCAAGATCAACTGCTGGTGTTGCTCATGCTCTTCCCTGCTTTTGGAATGGATTAATATGTCACCAATGAACACTATGGCGAACTTGTCCAAATAAGGCTTACACACGCGGTTCATAAGATCCATGAACACAGACGGTCCGTTGGTCAGCCCAAATGGCATTACCAAAAACTCATAATGTCCGTAACGAGTTCAAAAGGCTGTCTTAGCCACATCCTCCTACCGGACTCTCAGTTGATGATACCCTGACCTCAAGTCAATCTTAGAATAGAGAATTGACCCTTGAAGCTGGTCGAACAAGTCATCAATACGAGGTAAAGGGTAGCGGTTTTTAACCGTCACCTTGTTTAACTCCCGATAATCAATACACATACGGAAGCTCCCATCCTTCTTCTTAACAAACAGGACTAGGTCTCCCCAAGGTGAAGAACTGGGCCTAATGAAACCCCTATCCAATATCTCTTGGAGTTGGGTAGATAGTTCTTGAAGTTCGCCTGGTGCTAAGCGATATGGTGCACGTGCAACTGGGGCCGCTCCAGGTGCAAGATCAATTTGAAATTCCACTTGACGAACAGGTGGAAGTCCACGATGTTCCTTTAGAAATACATCTAGGAGATCTCGGTCTACTGGGATGTCCTCAATTTTTGTTTCAACTTCAGCTCGAGTGTTAGATATGTTAGCCAAAATGGCTGGATAGCCCCTTTCGAATACACTTCTGGGATTTCAAGAAGGAGATGATGCCCACCATGGCACTACCACGATCACCCTGGGTAGATAATAGTTCTCCACTAGGGAGGGGGATACGAACAATTTTTCTCCTAACAGAGAATTTCAGTGTGTTGCTTGGACAACAAGTCCATGCCAACCACGAGATCAAAGCTTCCTAGGGTGATAAGTAGAAAGTCGATGGCAAACAATTGCCCATCTAGCTCGAGTTTACAGTCACAAAAATATGGGTTACCTCAACAGGCTTCCCTTCCCATCAGCTAACTCTATGGTGTACGGGGTATCAAGAAGAGTAGGAGCCATCCCTAGTTATTTGCAAAGTTTTGATGACACAAAACTATAGTCCGCACCAGTATCATATAGAATAGAAGCAAGAGTGTCGTTCACGACAATGTTATCAGTCCTAGCTTCCCCAGAGCTCATCACAAATGCTCTTCCACGAGCCCCATTGTTGTTGTTACCGTTGTGTTTGTTGTTGTTGAATGACTTATACCCCTCACACTATCCCACGTTCTCTTGCTATCACCAAAAGTAGAAGATGAAGCACCATGCTTCGAAAAAGTACCATGCTCAACAGCCTCGTCAGTGAGTTTGCGAGCCAAGTGAAAGATTTGTTAGATTCCGGGTAGGTGAGCTGTAGTGGCCATGCCACGAATCTGAGGGACCCACCCTTTTGGTATGAAGCTCGATCCGTTTGTAAGGTAGGTTAAATGGATTTGAGCATATAGTAGCTAACTCTTGTAGCTTGGTAGTGTAGGCGTCGATCTCAGACCCAACCGTCTTTAGATAACAAATTTCTAAATTTTGTCACGGGTGTTACATTCTCCACCCAAGTATTTGTAACTCATCGAGTGTGCATGTAGCATACATTACCCCATCCTGCCTAGGGCAAATGCACATGGCAAAGACTTATACTATCGAAGTAATCAAACAGTCTCCTTCAGTCCCGTTGGAGTTATTGAGGTTTGCAACCCACAAAAGTCTTGGAAATACACTAGCGAGTTGTTGTTGCAGCATAGGCGTTCAAGGAGTAGGGAAGTTCAATTGCGAAAATCAAGGGAAAGAATGATTTAGCAACTTAGATCTTTACTAGCTTGGAAGGATGCGAGGGCCTCAACCACCCTGTTATTGCTCATAAAATCCACTCTTTTCTAAGTTCACAAAAGAAAAGTAAAAGGAATACTACTAGCAAGGAAAGGTAGGAGTAAATTGTCGTCGCGCTTTGTTGAGATAGTGGAACCTCCATCCTCGCTTTCCATGTGCCCGTCTTGCTCAGGTTCCCCTTCCATCCCTTCTTCTTTCTCTTTCGCGGTGTCAGTGTTATATGGATCTCATCACGTACAATCTCTTTCCCTAGTCCCATGTAAGCCAGTTCAGTGATCGGCTGCACCACTCGTTCCTCCGATCGTGATCGTCAGTCATTAGTAGATTTCGTCTCCCTTGAGATATTGCACTACGTTTCCGGCTTTGCACCACTCCTCAAGAGTGTGAGTAACAAGTTCTGACATGATGTGTCCCCTTGAATTTACTATAAACTCACGATGAGTAGGGATATGCATGTCGTACAATCGATCGCTCGTACTGGGCGTAAAGGTACTAGAGTAAGAATAAAATTCTATATGAGTAACCCACTCCCGTCTGAGTTTTAAATGAGAGTATGAAGGATCAAATAACAAGGAACAGAAACTAATTGTCTCCTTGCTCAGTGAAAAGGATAAGTCTCAGTATTTGACTTTCTTCGAATATGATTTGGTTTAATGGTACCACGTCATGCGCATCGTGCAGCTTCCTGTGTACGTGCGCCACAACGCTCACAAGGGCTCTCTCCCCTATACTATTGTTGTTTCCTCATCCATGAGGTTTGTTAGGATACTAATCCCGGTAATGCGCCACCTGGTGTAACCCTGGGTCCCCACCAGTGACGTGTTCAGAATTAGGTTTAGAACTAGAAGATAACATATCTCCTCAAATCATGCGTTGTAGATATATGTAGCCAAAAGCTAATTGTGCACTTAAGCTGTGAGTGTACTAATGCTTATGCTATGATGGTTATAGACTAGCCTCAACATGCAGTCCTAGTTCACTATAACCAATGGCTCTGATACCAATTTGTCACACCCTCAAATTTCCACTGCGGGTTTTTACCGCGAGGCGCATGACATACCAAACGGGGTGAATCCACTAGGAAAAGCCGAGTTTTTCCAATGTCGACCTACTGTCCAAATTTCAAAGCTTAACTCTTTGTAAAACTCAAGTTATGACCGTTTAAAGTTGACCCAATTTACAACTCCGAAAATCTAATATGACCTATAATCAAATAAAATTCCAAAAACCATTCAAACGACGTCCAAATAATGATGATTTTGCACATTATGAAAATTAATCTGTCACACCCTCAAATAACCACCTGCAGAGTTCTACCGCGAGGCGTGTGACACACCAGGATCCAAGTCAACGGTCACAATAAACGACGTCTAAATGTAAAAACATACGTAATAAAAACCATGCATAAGATTTAAAATTCAACATTTAGTAGTCCGGAAGCATTAAAAGTTTACAAAAGTCATGCCGAAAATAAAACATAAATTCCAAAGTTTAACATTTTCCAAAACATGCCATGAGACCCTAGACGCGAGACGACTCCCGTGCGACTCCGTGCGCCTATCAGACAGCTGCTACCTTAGCGACCTGAGAAAACATGCTAAAAGAGTCAACATATAATGCTGGTGAGTTCACAGGTTTTGTTTAAACTTTTAAATAATCTTTTGCAAACCGTTTCCGTTTTGTTTCCATTTCGTGTTATTACTATGCTTGCGAGAACGCTAGCTAGGCGCAGAATAAGATACTCATACGGGTGAAACCATTGCTGACTAAGCCGTGTAATGACCCTTAGTTCCTATGGGCTACCGTCATCGCCGGTAGACCTTGTTTTATAGAGACAATATGCACCCGCACGGTCCTACCGTCGAGTGGGGTTTGTCAGTCCCCAATAGCGCTATCCATATTTCCCCGCCATATACCCATGTTAGTGGTTTCTAAGGGACTTTTTGATGAACCGCATAGTATATTAAATAAGCCATAGTATAACGTGATAAGAGCCATGAGCAATAAGAGTAAAATAAGTCATAAGTCATAAAAGAGTTTTAAGCATGTTTCTCCCCCGAAAACATAAACCGTAAACTGTGGGGCCGTGAACTCACCTTGGGTTGCGTATACCGTTTATGAGCGAACCGTTTGTGTGATATGAGTAAACCGTCTGTAAGATATGATAGCCCCAACTAGTGGTGACCTATCATGAGATATATTCTAAGTTAGACTAATAACCCACAGGGTTCATTAGTCCCTAAGTCCAGTCCATGACCATGATGTGTTTGAAAAACGTGTTTGACCGACAACCAGACTACGTAAGACAAGACTCGACATCCCATTGGTGACCCGACATTCCACGTGAGCACCTCATACACAAATATACACAAAACATGCAATTCAGCACTTAACCTACGTTAAAGTTCAACGATTCTAACACATAGGTCAATTAACGTACGAACAAGTCCGAACACGTGTTACTATGTTACTAAGCATGTCACGGGGTTCCTATCATGTTCCTAGGCGTCAAATCGGGTTTCGGGATGTTAAAATACACTTATAACAGCATTACACGCGATTAGGGACTTAGCATGCAATTAGGAAAGTCAACACGTGATTAGGGATGGTCAACAGGCAATTAGCAGGGCTAATCGCCACCTATGTTAGGTGATTAGGGCTAATCACATGCATATTAGGCGATTATGGTCATGTGGTATGCAATTCAGGGCTTAACTAGTGATTAGGGTCACAATTGCATGACTTGCTAGCAATTAGGATCACAATTGCATGACTTGCTAGCAATTAGGGGGCTAATCGCCACCTACAACACACGAGTAGCCCATCCTTTAGGCGATTATGCCCCTAATCGCCTAATACATAGGCGATTAGGATTGCTAATCGCCTATAGTGCAGCAATTGTGGTTTTTCGCGCGTTTAACCCTCCAAATCAGATCCGAAACGTGTAAAAACACCCAATAATCATCCAAACATATTAATAAACATATTTCAAGCAAAACCCCTAAGTTTTCATCATTCTAACAGTCCCGAATGTGAGCGTTTCCCAAAATAGCAATTTATCATGAAAACATCACATCAACATGCAAGAACTTGCCCTAAATAGCAAATATCCAGATCTAATCACATAATCACGTTGTCCGAAAGCATCCTACTGTTCTAACATCATCCTAGAGCAAACCCTAACATCAAACAATCAACAACACACCTCATATCATCCTAAATCATCCAAAATCCTTCAAACGGGTCAAAACATCAAGTATCCAAAATACACGACCAAAACCATTCAAACTCTTGGGACATCATCATACTAACTTGTAACAGCTATAAACATCAAAATAACACAAAAACAATCATGATTAAATCCCAAAAACTCTATCTTTAATCACGTATAACACATTTAACACATGTAAAGGTGTGGGTTTGTTTAGAAACGGTTTTAAATGGATTTTCAAAGACAAAAACCTTTATAAGTCAGGTCTGGACATTTAGGGAGTAAAACATAATCATTTAAAGGTTTGGGTTTGAAGAACACACCTTGTTTTTAAGAGTAGATGATGGAATAAGCTTGGAAATGGTTGTTTGTGTGTAAAAATGGGTTCCAGAGGATGTTTGTGGGTTAAGATATGTTATGGGACGGCTAGGGTTATGTAAATAATGTTTTGGAGGTCAAGGGTGGTATTTATAGGTGTTTTTAGTCGTCAAACATGTTGCAGGCGATTATGAAGTTGTATCAGGCGATTAGGGTGCTAATCGCCTAAGAAAACAAGCTAATCGCCTAAGAAAAGGTGCTAATCGCCTATAAAAACAAGCTACTCGCCTACAGGAGTAAGCTAATCGCCACCTGGACACAAGCTAATCACCTGACTGATCAGGCTAATCGCCTATCAGTCCAGGTGTTGTGTATTTGGCGCGTTAAACTCCGTTTTAACATATGTTAACACATTTTCACATACCGATAAGTCACATAATGATTATAAACACATAATACATGAAAGTAAACACGTTCACACTCGTTCACCAATCCCCGGGACTCGAGACTTACGTATGTTAAAACCCAAATGACGTGCGACTCGACTCGACTGACCTTGTTTTGTGTAACGTATGCACGACTCGCTAAGGTAGACTTACTAAGTTTTCAAAAGTTAGTTACCGGAAGTTGCCGGGTGTCACATCATCCCCCTGTTAAAAGAATTTTCGTCCCGAAAATTTCCCGAAGTCGAAAAGAGAAGTCAAACAAGAAGAAAAATTTTTCCGGTCGTCACATCATCCCCCTGTTAAAAAGAATCTCGCCCCGAGATTCTTTTGACCCCAACAGTGATGAGCGTCGACCCCTGTGTATGCCCCAGTAACGTTCCCCAAGGAACAGCGAGTGAATAAGAGACAAGAGACTCCCGATCGAAGGCCTACTGGGGACTACTGTGATCGGTGTAACAACCCACTGGTACTGTCCAAGTAGCATCCCCAAAGAACCCTCATCGACCCCAAAGAATGAGAAGTAAAGACCAAACCCCAAGAAATACCCAAAGACACGAACACACAACAATGCGAAAGAGTAGAACCAAGGCGTAACAAAAGATGAGAAAGAATACGTACGGGTAACAGTGTCTGTGTCCATCTGGTCCTCCCAAGCACCTGGGTGGCTCCCACGCGCATCTCGGCCACCACCTTCATTGTTTTCACCACCGGAAGTCCCTGCTTCAGCTTGATCCAACTTTGGGCAATCCCGCCTGAAGTGCCCCGCCTCGCCACAATTGTAACACCCCTGGTCCTTCTGAGTATTAACACGCGCCTTTCCTGGCTGAAGTTTGACCCTACAATTCTTAGCGACATGACCCATCAGTTTACATTTGTTGCAACGGAACTTCTCGCAGTCGCCGAAATGATGGTACCCGCAATGGTTGCACTTCCGTTGCTTCCCATAATAGCCCCTTTGCTTCTTGCTAGATGCTGACCCTGAAGCTTCAAACCTCCCCACCTGCTGTGACTGAACTGATGCTGACCTTGCTCCGACATTATCCCATTTCCTTTTGTTGCTCAGACTCGCACCAAGGATGTGGGGCTCGTGCTCCATGAACACCTTGAAAGTACACACCTGCTGACCGAGAGGAGGCGGTGGTGGAGGAGGTTGTTGATTGTCGACGTTCCCACCTAGGCCATGCTGAGCGAACTTGAAGGTAGCAAGAGCAACGGACACCTGTTGCTGGATCAAATTACTCAGCTCTTCTCGGGTTATGTTGATGCTGTCACGTCTCTCGTCACCACTGTGTCCACCACGATATCCAGACATCTTCTGTCGAAACAAGAACCAAAACTCTCAGACCCAACACCAAAGTTAAACCAAGAGAATATGAAAAGTTTAAGATCGGGTCCCAATGTGACCATAAATCCCAACACGAGATCCACCAAGTCTTCCATGCATTTCAACTTATGATTTCGTGTGCACCCGAAATGATAAATTGCTCTACATGGTCCTCAAGGCGTGCCCCGAGCTTGAACCTCAAGTCACTCGATACCCACATCTTAAGAAGACATAACCAACACAAAAGACCAACACACAAGTTTCCTCGAGCGCAAACCCGAAGAAGAAGATAAAGTGGAGCTAGGAATAACCAAGGATAAGGTAGATAACGTGACACTGTGTGGTAAGGATACCGACACCCCGACAAGTTAGTATGTTTACCAAAAGACACGACTCAAATGTATGTGACCGTCTAGTGTGTGAGACTCGGCTATAGTCTAGACTCTACATGCAGTCCTAGTTCACTATAACTAGAGGTGGCAAAATGGGTGAGTTGGGTTGGTTTGGGTGTTGGGTTAGGATGGGTTTGGGTTAGGATGGGTGTGGGTCAAGATGGGTAAATAAAAAAAATAGGTTAGGATGGGTTGGGTCAGGATGGGTTTGGGCCTGGATGGTTTGGATTAAGATAAGTTCACATCAAAATAGATTAAAATAACAATAAAAAATTAAAAATTTAAAAAGTAAAAAAAAATTAAAAAAAAATAATAAATTTAAAAATAAAATCTTAAGGGATGCGAAATATTTCATTTCGAACCGGGCCAGTTAACAACCCGGACTGTTTCGAATCGACTGACCCGTTATCGATCTGGACGGTGGCCGTTAACGACCAGGACTATTTCGACCCGACCGGACCCGTTAGCGACCCGAACCGTTTCGACCTGATCGTATCCGTTAAGGACCAGGACCGTTTCGACCCGGTCAGCCACGTTAGTGACCGGAATCGCTTCGACCCGGCCGGGCCTGTTTGCGATCCAGACCGTTTCGACCCGATCTGGCTCGTCAACGACCGTGTCCGTTAGCGACCCGGACCATTTCGAACCGGCCGGGCCCGGTAGCGACCCGGACCGTTTCGACCCAGCCGGGCCCGGTAGCGACACGACCTGTTTCGACCAGACCGGGCCCGGAAACGACCCAGACCATTTCAACCTGACCCGTCCCGTAGCGACCCGGACTGTTACGTTCCAGCCGTGCCCGGTAGCGACCCGGACCGTTTGGACCCGATCGGGCCCGGTAACGACCCAGACCGTTTCAACTTGACTCGTCCCGTAGTGACCCAGACCATTTCGACCGGACCGGGCCCGGTATCGACCCGGACCGTTTAGATCCGAATGGGCCCGGTAACGACCCGGACCGTTTCAACCTGACCCGTCCCGTAGCGACCCGGACCGTTTCTACCCGACCGGGCCCGGTAACGACCCGGACCGTTTTGACCAGATCGGGCCCGGTAACGACCCAGATCGTTTCAGCCTGACTCGTCCCGTAGTGACCCGGACCATTTCGACCGGACCGGGCCCGTTGCGACCCGGACCGTTTAGACCCGACCGTGCTTGGTAACGACTCAAACCGTTTCAACCTGACCCGTCCTGTAGCGACCCGGACTGTTTCGTTCCAGCCGGGCCCGGTAGCGACCGGACCGTATTGACCCGCCCGTTTCAACCTGACTTGTCCCGTAATGAACTGGACTGTTTCGAACGGACCGGGCCCTGTGGCGACCCGGACCGTTTCTACCCGACCGGGCCCGGTAACGACCTAGACCGTTTCAACCTGACCCGTCCGGTAGTGACACGGACCGTTTCGACCCGAACGAGCCCGGTAGCGACCCGGACCGTTTCTATCCGACCGGGCCCGGTAACGACCCAGACTGTTTCAACCTGGCCCGTCCTGTAGTGGCCCGGACGGTTTCGACTCGACCGGACCCGGTAACAACCCGGACCGTTTCGACCCAACCGGGCCCGCCAACGACCTGACCATTTCGACCCGAACTGGCCGGTCAACAACTCAGACTGTTTCGACTCGTTCAAGCCCGCTAACGACTCGAACCATTTCGATGAGATCGGTCTCGTTAACGACCCGTGTTGTTTCGACTTGGTCGTCTGTTAACGACCTGAACGGTTTCGAACTGACCGGGGTTATCAACAAATGCAAAAGATATAATTTTTTGTTTTTAATGACATTTATTTTTATGAGGCATTAACGCTTTTGGTGTTGGGTGAGTTTTAATTCAGATTTGTATATGGTTATCTAAAAATACCCATCCTGACCCATTTGTTTTTTTTAATTTACCCATCCTGACCCACTTACTTATATCCTACAATTAAAATTACCCATCCTAACCTCCTTGAAAATTATACTAAACCCATTTCAACCCACAAAGTCAAATTTTAAACCCAAAATAACCCAAACTCAACCAAATGGGTTGAAATTGCCAGGTCTAACTATAACCATTGGCTCTGATACCAATCTGTCACACCCTCAAATAACCACCTGCGGAGTTCTACCGCGAGGCGTGTGACACACCAGGATCCAAGTCAACGGTCACAATAAACGACGTCTAAATGTAAAAACATACGTAATAAAAACCATGCATAAGATTTAAAATTCAACATTTAGTAGTGCGGAAGCATTAAAAGTTTACAAAAGTCATGCCGAAAATAAAACATAAATTCCAAAGTTTAACATTTTCCAAAACATGCCATGAGACCCTAGACGCGAGACGACTCCCGTGCGACTCCGTGCGCCTATCAGACAGCTGCTACCTTAGCGACCTGAGAAAACATGCTAAAAGAGTCAACATATAATGCTGGTGAGTTCACAGGTTTTGTTTAAACTTTTAAATAATCTTTTGCAAACCGTTTCCGTTTTGTTTCCATTTCGTGTTATTACTATGCTTGCGAGAACGCTAGCTAGGCGCAGAATAAGATACTCATACGGGTGAAACCATTGCTGACTAAGCCGTGTAATGACCCTTAGTTCCTATGGGCTACCGTCATCGCCGGTAGACCTTGTTTTATAGAGACAATATGCACCCGCACGGTCCTACCGTCGAGTGGGGTTTGTCAGTCCCCAATAGCGCTATCCATATTTCCCCGCCATATACCCATGTTAGTGGTTTCTAAGGGACTTTTTGATGAACCGCATAGTATATTAAATAAGCCATAGTATAACGTGATAAGAGCCATGAGCAATAAGAGTAAAATAAGTCATAAGTCATAAAAGAGTTTTAAGCATGTTTCTCCCCCGAAAACATAAACCGTAAACTGTGGGGCCGTGAACTCACCTTGGGTTGCGTATACCGTTTATGAGCGAACCGTTTGTGTGATATGAGTAAACCGTCTGTAAGATATGATAGCCCCAACTAGTGGTGACCTATCATGAGATATATTCTAAGTTAGACTAATAACCCACAGGGTTCATTAGTCCCTAAGTCCAGTCCATGACCATGATGTGTTTGAAAAACGTGTTTGACCGACAACCAGACTACGTAAGACAAGACTCGACATCCCATTGGTGACCCGACATTCCACGTGAGCACCTCATACACAAATATACACAAAACATGCAATTCAGCACTTAACCTACGTTAAAGTTCAACGATTCTAACACATAGGTCAATTAACGTACGAACAAGTCCGAACACGTGTTACTATGTTACTAAGCATGTCACGGGGTTCCTATCATGTTCCTAGGCGTCAAATCGGGTTTCGGGATGTTAAAATACACTTATAACAGCATTACACGCGATTAGGGACTTAGCATGCAATTAGGAAAGTCAACACGTGATTAGGGATGGTCAACAGGCAATTAGCAGGGCTAATCGCCACCTATGTTAGGTGATTAGGGCTAATCACATGCATATTAGGCGATTATGGTCATGTGGTATGCAATTCAGGGCTTAACTAGTGATTAGGGTCACAATTGCATGACTTGCTAGCAATTAGGATCACAATTGCATGACTTGCTAGCAATTAGGGGGCTAATCGCCACCTACAACACACGAGTAGCCCATCCTTTAGGCGATTATGCCCCTAATCGCCTAATACATAGGCGATTAGGATTGCTAATCGCCTATAGTGCAGCAATTGTGGTTTTTCGCGCGTTTAACCCTCCAAATCAGATCCGAAACGTGTAAAAACACCCAATAATCATCCAAACATATTAATAAACATATTTCAAGCAAAACCCCTAAGTTTTCATCATTCTAACAGTCCCGAATGTGAGCGTTTCCCAAAATAGCAATTTATCATGAAAACATCACATCAACATGCAAGAACTTGCCCTAAATAGCAAATATCCAGATCTAATCACATAATCACGTTGTCCGAAAGCATCCTACTGTTCTAACATCATCCTAGAGCAAACCCTAACATCAAACAATCAACAACACACCTCATATCATCCTAAATCATCCAAAATCCTTCAAACGGGTCAAAACATCAAGTATCCAAAATACACGACCAAAACCATTCAAACTCTTGGGACATCATCATACTAACTTGTAACAGCTATAAACATCAAAATAACACAAAAACAATCATGATTAAATCCCAAAAACTCTATCTTTAATCACGTATAACACATTTAACACATGTAAAGGTGTGGGTTTGTTTAGAAACGGTTTTAAATGGATTTTCAAAGACAAAAACCTTTATAAGTCAGGTCTGGACATTTAGGGAGTAAAACATAATCATTTAAAGGTTTGGGTTTGAAGAACACACCTTGTTTTTAAGAGTAGATGATGGAATAAGCTTGGAAATGGTTGTTTGTGTGTAAAAATGGGTTCCAGAGGATGTTTGTGGGTTAAGATATGTTATGGGACGGCTAGGGTTATGTAAATAATGTTTTGGAGGTCAAGGGTGGTATTTATAGGTGTTTTTAGTCGTCAAACATGTTGCAGGCGATTATGAAGTTGTATCAGGCGATTAGGGTGCTAATCGCCTAAGAAAACAAGCTAATCGCCTAAGAAAAGGTGCTAATCGCCTATAAAAACAAGCTACTCGCCTACAGGAGTAAGCTAATCGCCACCTGGACACAAGCTAATCACCTGACTGATCAGGCTAATCGCCTATCAGTCCAGGTGTTGTGTATTTGGCGCGTTAAACTCCGCTTTAACATATGTTAACACATTTTCACATACCGATAAGTCACATAATGATTATAAACACATAATACATGAAAGTAAACACGTTCACACTCGTTCACCAATCCCCGGGACTCGAGACTTACGTATGTTAAAACCCAAATGACGTGCGACTCGACTCGACTGACCTTGTTTTGTGTAACGTATGCACGACTCGCTAAGGTAGACTTACTAAGTTTTCAAAAGTTAGTTACCGGAAGTTGCCGGGTGTCACAAATACTTTTAAAATTAATACTTTTAAGTCACGTAACAGACCCTACAAGTCGACCCAAGCATTCTGTCCAGATTTAAACATGCAATAACATCAACTATATCGAACCGTAGTTCCATATTAACGATCAACAACATCCACCAATCATTATACAACATCAATAAGACATAACCTGATCAAAACCTAGCAAGATTCATGCTTATATTATCATTCATAAACCCTAGAAGTCTAAAACATCAAGAACATGCAAAATCATGCAAAACACATAATATTCATTACATAACAACATGTTTAATCCTTTTAATCTTTATAAACATCAAGTTTTAACTTTTACAAAAGTGTTTCAGACCTGGACAAACATGGTTTTGATGTTTAAAAACACATTAGAAGTAATTAAAACATGTAAGGTTGAGTAGTATACCGAAAGCACTTCAAAATCACCAACCGAATGCTCTCCAAGCCTCTCGAATGGTGTTCTTAGGCCTTAACAGGTGTTTAGGGTTTATATTTTTCGTAAGGGGGTGTTTAGAGGCAGATTAGGGTTGTGTGATTATGAAAAAGATGTGAAAATTTGGTCTTAAAGCTGTTTAGGTCGATTACCCATGAATTTGGGCCTGAAAAGGCGTTGTGGGCTGCATCTCCTAGGCTTCCATGCAGCACTTGTGCTCACTCCTTCGTTTCCCCTTTTATTTTAATTTTTTTTGGTCGTTAGCTAATTACTGCACATGTATATTCCAATGTTTGCATTTTTTTTGAAGTTGAGATTCAAATTCCTTTACGTTTCATATGAGGTACATAATTATTTTTTTTTTTGCGTTGACTTGGTCAAACAAGTTGACGCTATATCTATTTTTTTTAAATAATGTGTGTGTGTGTATATATATATATATAAAATTAATCTATAAAATATTTAGCCCAAATATTTTATAACTAGTCCATAACTCCCGGTCTGATCATAGTCGGTTACAGACCTGGTCTCGTATACTCGCGTACAAAAATTAGTTTCGCTTAATAACATGTAACGCCACGTAAGTTCACAAATAAATTCACATAAGCACATAATTGTAAATAATATCAAACGAGTTATTCTACAATTATTAGTTTCATCGTTTCACCAACGTTCAGGGTTCAAGACTCGTGTAGGCAGTTGTTCACCAATAATCGTGTATCTTGTGACCCACTTAACTAGCTCCAGTCAAGTAAAATGCTACAAATATAAGTAGAAGTTATCTAGAGTTTAGTTAAAGTGTTAACCTGAAATTGCGGGGTATCATAATAACCATAGGATTATAACCAGTACTTGCTCCTTTTGCTTGCAACTATACTTGTTTCTTTTCTCTCTCTCTATCCTACTTCTTATCTCTACTTCAACCCCTACAAGATGATTATTCTCCATCACTAGATCTACCCTTAGACTAATAGGACAAATTCTCAGGTCCTAACCTGAACTGCCTTGAAGATCCCGTCAAAGTTCTAGATTTTAATAACGAACACGTGCAATCTGGAAGGGTGAACGCCTGTATTCTGAGTTTTCTGTCTAGGACTGGCATTGCGCATAAATCCCAATCAGACGAGGGACCCGGATGCCTACCTGGGAATTCTCAGGATGAGTGTTCACTTATAGGCTAAAGCATGTCTTCACTATGTTATTAGAATCTAGATGCTTTGATAAGTCAACGTTTTCGTTTATTCGTTTTAATTAATGAATAAATGATTAAACCCACTTTCCTTAAACTAAGCTCTAAAATCTCAAAATTTTAAAGCTTAAATCAATTCAAATTCATAATCATTTATGGATTCAACAATCACACTTTATCTTACCATCTTAGCCACATGTTTGGTTATTTTCAGCACCCTACCGAAACCATATTATTGCCTTTTTTCAACATGTTACAAATTCTTAAAACTGTAACCTCATACCTTAGCACAACACTAAAGATTCCTTTATATTGTCAAAATTTTCATCACCTATAAACCATTGAAAATACCTATTGTTGTCAAAAGATGCCCATAAACTTAATTTCAAAATTCAAATGTTTATTCATTAGCGTAACAAAGGATTTTCAGTATAATGTCACCTTGATCTATAAAATCTAATGTCGTGTTTAAAATCTCCAACTAACTTGAATATTTTAATCAAAGCTCACTTAGTTTGTACTATTTAACGAATTTTGCTTTGTGTACGAAACCAATTTAAAAAAAAAAATCTTCTCATCCATAGGAACAATATTTAGTCTCCAAATACCCCCATTAACAACTACTTATTTTCAACTTGTTCAAATTTTTACAATATTTGGCATATACCACAACCACGTTTTCTCATACACTTGATTCTAACCTTTGATCCAAACCCCACAATTTACACTGCTACGTAATCTCCTTACTATAAAATAAACTCTTTATCAACTATCCTCACATTCACTATCTCTCACAACCTTGATTCTGTTTCGAGAATTTTCAACATTCTCTCAAGAACTAAATTCGTATTCTTTACCTTCTTGAACATGAACTAGATACCCATGATAACCAAACAATTAAAACTTGAATGTTCGTTGCATCAAACCTGATTCTTAGTTATACATGAGGATTTGATTATCTACCTGAACATTTGATTATTCATGATACTTGAAAGCATGAAATATAAACTATTTACTATAAACACACCTAGAGTCAATAACCTCGTCTAGGGCAACTCTATTAAAACTAACATACTATACTTGATACTTGATGCAATTACAAACTTGCTTGCATGTACATATTATATCAATTTGCAATTTATGTGTTAAACAATTGTAACATTTAATCAACAACTGATAGAGGATGAAGTACTTGCTCAACAGTTAGTAGAGTACCAAATAACCTACTCAACGATTGGTAGAGGTCATCATGCCTATAATATCTGATTACTCTATGGACTCAAATAAAGGTTACGAAGTTGACCGGACGGTAATCGGTCTCACGATGCGACAATGACATAGAGATTCGTACACAAGAAAAGACTCGAGTTTTAAAGGATGTAACTATCGGTACATTTGAAGTTTCGGGCACCCGAATAGAGGAACGGGAAGGTCGAAAGATATCTAATCATGCAACAGACTCAGATGAAGGATATGAAGCAGACTGGATGGTAATCGGACTCACGATGCGACAATGAGATAGAGATTCGTATAGAAGAAAAGAGTCAAGTTTTAAAGGAAGTAACTATCGGTACATTCGAAGTTTCGGGCACCCGAATGGAGGAACGGGAAGGCCATATAATATCTGATCACTCTACAGAATAAGATAAAGGATACGAAGCTGACCGGACGGTAATCGGACTCACGATGCGACAATGACTTAGAGATTCGTACACAAGAAAAGACTCAAGTTTTAAAGGACGTAACTATCGGTACATTTGAAGTTTCGGGCACCCGAATGGAGGAACGGGAAGGCCATAAGATATCTGATTACTCTACAGACTCAAATAAAGGTTATGAAGTTGACCAGACGGTAATCGGACTCACGATGCGAGAATGTCATAGAGATTCGTACACAAGAAAAGACTCGAGTTTTAAAGGACGTACCTATCGGTACACTTGAAGTTTCGGGCACCCCAATAGAGGAACAGGAAGGCCGTAAAATATCTGATCATGCAACAGACTCAGATGAAGGATATGAAGCAGACAGGATGCTAATCAGACTCGCGATGCGACAATGACTTAGAGATTCGTACACAAGAAAAGACTCAAGTTTTAAAGGACGTAACTATCGGTACATTTGAAGTTTCGGGCACCCGAATGGAAGAACGGGAAGGCCATAAGATATCTGATTACTCTACGGACTCAAATAAAGGTTACGAAGTTGACCAGACAGTAATTGGACTCACGATGCGACAATGTCATAGAGATTCGTACACAAGAAAAGACTTGAGTTTTAAAGGATGTAACTATCGGTACATTTGAAGTTTCGAGCACCCGAATAGAGGAACGGGAAGGTCGAAAGATATCTGATCATGCAACAGACTCAGATGAAGGATATGAATCAGACTGGATGGTAATCGGACTCACGATGCGACAATGAGATAGAGATTCGTACAGAAGAAAAGACTCGAGTTTTAAAGGAAGTAACTATCAGTACATTTGAAGTTTCGGGCACCCGAATGGAGGAACGGGAAGGCCATATAATATCTGATCACTGTACATAATCAGATAAAGGATACGAAGCTGACCGGACGGTAATCGGACTCACGATGCGACAATGACTTAGAGATTCGTACACAAGAAAAGACTCAAGTTTTAAAGGACGTAACTATCGGTACATTTGAAGTTTCGGGCACCCGAATGGAGGAACGGGAAGGCCATAAGATATCTGATTACTCTACAGACTCAAATAAAGGTTATGAAGTTGACCAGACGGTAATCGGACTCACGATGCGAGAATGTCATAGAGATTCGTACACAAGAAAAGACTCGAGTTTTAAAGGACGTACCTATCGGTACACTTGAAGTTTCGGGCACCCCAATAGAGGAACAGGAAGGCCGTAAAATATCTGATCATGCAACAGACTCAGATGAAGGATACGAAGCAGACAGGATGCTAATCAGACTCGCGATGCGACAATGACATAGAGATTCGTACACAAGAAAAGACTCGAGTTTTAAAGGACGTAACTATCGGTACACTTGAAGTTTTGGGCACCCGAATGGAGGAACGGGAAGGACATAAGATATCTGATCACTCTACGGCCTCAAATAAAGGTTACGAAGTTGACCGGACGGTAATCGGACTCACGATGCGACAATGTCATAGAGATTCGTGCACAAGAAAAGACTCGAGTTTTAAAGGACGTAACTATTGGTAAATTTGAAGTTTTGGGCCCCCGAATAGAGGAACGGGAAGGCCGTAAGATATCTGATCATGCAACGGACTCAGATAAAGGATACAAAGCTGACCAGACGGTAATCGGACCCACGATGCGACAATGACATGGAGATTCGTACACAAGAAAAGACTCGAGTTTTAAAGGACGTAACTATCGGTACATTTGAAGTTTCGGTCACCCGAATGGAGGAACGGGAAGGCCATAAAATATCTGATCATGCAACGGACTCAGATATAGGATACAAAGCTGACCAGACGTTAATCGGACCCACGATGCGACAATGACATGGAGATTCGTACACAAGAAAAGACTCGAGTTTTAAAGGACGTAACTATCGGTACATTTGAAGTTTCGGTCACCCGAATGGAGGAACGGGAAGGCCATAAAATATCTGATCACTCTACGGAATCAGATAAAGGATACGAAGCTGACCGGACGGTAATCGGACTCACGATGCGACAATGACTTAGAGATGCGTACACAAGAAAAGACTCAAGTTTTAAAGGAAGTAACTATCGGTACATTTGAAGTTTCGGGCACCCGAATAGAGGAACGGGAAGGCCGTAAGATATCTGATCATGCAACAGACTCAGATGAAGGATATGAAGCAGACTGGATGGTAATCGGACTCACGATGCGACAATGAGATAGAGATTCGTACAGAAGAAAAGACTCGAGTTTTAAAGGAAGTAACTATCGGTACATTTGAAGTTTCGGGCACCCGAATGGAGGAACGGGAAGGCCATATAATATCTGATCACTCTACGGAATCAGATAAAGGATACGAAGCTGACCGGACGGTAATCGGACTCACGATGCGACAATGACTTAGAGATTCGTACACAAGAAAAGACTCAAGTTTTAAAGGACGTAACTATCGGTACATTTGAAGTTTCGGGCACCCGAAAGGAGGAACGGGAAGGACATAAGATATCTGATTACTCTACGGACTCAAATAAAGGTTACGAAGTTGACCAGACGGTAATCGGACTCACGATGCGACAATGAGATAGAGATTCGTACAGAAGAAATGACTCAAGTTTTAAAGGAAATAACTATCGGTACATTTGAAGTTTCAGGCACCCGAATGGAGGAACGGGAAGGCCATATAATATCTGATCACTCTACGGAATCAGATAAAGGATACGAAGCTGACCAGACGGTAATCGGACTCACGATGCGACAATGACTTAGAGATTCGTACAAAAGAAAAGACTCAAGTTTTAAAGGACGTAACTATCGTACATTTGAAGTTTCGGACACCCGAATGGAGGAACGGGAAGGCCATAAGATATCTGATCACTCTATGGAGATTCGTTCACAAGAAAAGACTCAAGTTTTAAAGGAAGTACCTATCGGTACATTTGAAGGTTCGGGCACCCGAATAGAGGAACGGGAAGGCCGTAAGACATCTGATCATGCAACAGACTCAGATGAAGGATATGAAGCTGACAGGATGGTAATCGGACTCACGATCGACAATGAGATAGAGATTCGTACACAAGAAAAGACTCGAGTTTTAAAGGACGTAACTATCGGTACATTTGAAGTTTCGGGCACCCGAATGGAGTAACGGGAAGGCCATAAGATATCTGATCACTCTACGGACTCGGATATAGGATGCGAAGCTAACCGGACGGTAATCGGACAAACGATGCGACAATGACATAGAGATTCGTACACAAGAAAAGACTCGAGTTTTAAAGGACGTAACTATCGGTACATTTGAAGTTTCGGGCACCCGAATAGAGTAACGGGAAGGCCGAAAGATATCTGATCATGCAACAGACTCAGATGAAGGATATGAAATAGACTGGATGGTAATCGGACTCACGATGCGACAATGAGATATAGATTCGTACAGAAGAAAAGACTCGTGTTTTAAAGGAAGTAACTAGAGGTACATTTGAAGTTTCGGGCACCCGAATGGAGTAACGGGAAGGCCATAAGATATCTGATCACTCTACGGACTCCGATATAGGATGCGAAGCTAACCGGACGGTAATCAGACTCACGATGCGACAATGACATAGAGATTCGTACACAAGAAAAGACTCGAGTTTTAAAGGACGTAACTATCGGTACATTTGATGTTTCGGGCACCCGAATAGAGGAACGGGAAGGCTGGAAGATATCTGATCATGCAACGGACTCAGATAAAGGATATGAAGCAGACTGGATGGTAATCGGACTCACGATGCGACAATGAGATAGAGATTCGTACACAAGAAAAGACTCGAGTTTTAAAGGAGGTAACTATCGGTACAGTTGTAGTTTCAGGCACCCGAATGGAGGAACGGGATGGCCATTAAATACCTGATCATGCTACAGACTCAGATAAAGGATGCGAAGCTAACTGGACGGTAATCGGACTCACGATGCGACAATGACATAGAGATTCGTACACAAGAAATGACTCGAGTTTTAAATGACATAAATATCGGTACATCTGAAGTTTCGGGTACCCGAATGGTGGAATGGGAAGGCCATAAGATATCTGATAATGTAACAGATTCAGATAAAGTATATGAAGCAGACTGGATGGTAATCGAACTCACGATGCGACAATGAGATAGAGATTCGTACACAAGAAAAGACTCGAGTTTTAAAGGACGTAACTATCAGTACATTTGGAGTTTCGGGCACCCGAATGGAGGAACGGGAAGGCCAAAAGATATCTGATCACTCTACGGAATCAGATAAAGGATACGAAGCTGACCGGAAGGTAATCGGACTCACGATGCGACAATGACTTAGAGATTCGTACACAAGAAAAAGACTCAAGTTTTAAAGGACGTAACTATCGGTACATTTGAAGTTTCGGGCACCCGAACAGAGGAACGGGAAGGCCATAAAATATCTGATTACTCTACGGACTCAAATAAAGGTTACGAAGTTGACCAGACGGTAATCGGACTCACGATGCGACAATGTCATAGAGATTCGTACACAAGAAAAGACTCGAGTTTTAAAGGACGTAACTATCGGAACATTTGAAGTTTCGGGCACCCGAATAGAGGAACGGGAAGGCCGTAAGATATCTGATCATGCAACGGAATCAGATAAAGGATACGAAGCAAAAGGATATGAAGTTGAGGCTATGAAGCTAGGGTTTTCTCTCTGAATTGGGCGATTTTGGCGATTCAATAGCTTTCTTCTTCGTTTTTCTTTCCCGCCTCTTTTTCTACCCTAATTCTTCCTCGTTTTCCTTTGTTTCTTTGTGGTTACTGTTTCAATTGGTTTGTACTAATTGAAATCTTCACAGTACACGATCAGTTGTGTTCTATGGAGCCTATTTCTAGGGTTCCAGCTCCTGACCCTCCGCCGGAGGTTCCACCTGATATTTCATTGGATGATTCGGTAGAAGCTAATATGAGCTCTGACAGTGTTGTGGATGAGGCTATGCTAGGTCCGGAGGATGAAGTTATTGTGGAAGATAAGCAGGTAATCCTGAATCGTTTTATTTCTGGTAAGAGGGATTCTCTGGTGTTCAGTCCTTTAGTGGTAGGGTTTTTCAGGGCTGTGTTTGGTGATAATTGGAGGGTTAGGTTAATCACTGAGAAGTTGGAACTGGTTAAATTGGCTGGGATAGGGGAATTTGATTTGGTGAATTCTCTAGTTGATGTTCAGATTGCTGGGAAGGGGCTATTGTTTGTTGAGAAGTTAGCTGGGCAGTATGGGCATATTCTTAGTGTAATTGCTAGCTTTCTGGGTAAAAAGGTGTATGGGGAGTATGTAGGGCATAGGGAAGTTGGTAAGGATGGTTTGAACAAAGCTGAGGGGAGGGGTGTGAAGTTTCCTCAGTTGATTATAGAAGATAATGTGTTCGATGCTGGGTTGGATGCTAAGTTTGTGTTTATGGATAAGAGGAAGAAGAGGTCTATCAGGAATGAGGGGGTTGTTGTTAAGAGTAGGAAAGTCTTATGGGATGAGAGATCATATGTTAGGATTGAGGAGAATCCAGGGATGGTGAATGGGGTGGAGGTGCTACCTGATGGTATTAACTCTAAAGAGATACAAACTGTTGTAGAGGAAGGTAACACTTCTGTGGCTCCTGTGAAGCTGAAAATGGGTAGGAAGAGTAGGAGTTTGGATGAGAGTAAGGGTAGTGAGTTGAGGCTTAGGTTATCTGTTCCTGACCCTCAATTTGCTTATAATTCTGGGGCTGGTAGCAGGGTTGTAGTTGATGATGAGGGGAACATTATTATAGGAGGGAAGGTGAAGGACAAGAAGAAGGTTGAAGCTGAGAAGAAGGGGGTTGGGAAAGAGGGGTCTGATAAGCAGGATGGTGAGAAGAAGGAGGTGGTGAAAGATGGTTCTGATAATCAGAATGGTGAGAGGTCTGAGGCTGTTAGGAAGGATCAGAAGGAGGATCAGGTTGATGATGAGCAGAGTGGGATGGAACTTGATAAAAAAAATATGTCTAAGAAAGGGGATATCACTGTTAGGCTGCCTTGGAGGGGTATTGTTAAGAGTCCTTCCATGAAGAAGCTTATCAAGAAAAAGTCAGATAGTATGGGTTCCTATAAGGTTACTAAGGATGATATTCCTTTTATCAGTAAGCTGAAGCCTGCTGCTAGATCTATCTTGCATACTGGTATAGAGAAGGGGGAGGTGGTGTTTAATGCTGGTAAGGAGGAGGATAGGGGTAGTATGCCTAAGAAGCCTGAGATGTCCTTTGCTGATATTACTAGAGACAAGACTAATGAAGTTTTGGAGACAAAAATGACTTTCATCCCTCCTAAAGTGCTTGACACAGGTGAAACTGTAGCTGTCATTAAGCCTGAGAAGTTAGTGGAAGCCAGGGTAGCTTATAGCACTTATCTTTATGGTTACAGTATTGGGCAGAGTGTATCTATAGGTATGATGAGATACCACCTGTTTAGGATGTGGAAAAAGTTTGGGTTGGTTGATATATCTTCTAATGGGAGTGGTATATTTTTCTTCAAATTTAAGAATGAGTTAGGCATGATGGAGACCATTAATCAGGGGCCATGGTTGATTAATAATATTCCTTTATGCTTGAGGAAATGGGAGGTTGGGTTGAATTTGGAAAGGGTTGAGCCTAGTTCTATTCCAGTTTGGGTAACTATTCCTAACATGCCCATGGAATTATGGAACAGGGAAAGCCTGAGCAGTATGATGAGTTGTGTGGGTGATCCTTTGATGTTGGATAGGGTTACAGCTATGAGGTGTAATAAGAAAGAGGGTAGAGCAGGTTTTGCTAGAATTTTGGTTGAAGTCAAGGCTGATAAGGTGTTGCCTGATTATGTGAATGCTTTTTATCCTGCTGATGTGGGTAAACCAGCTTTCATTCAAAAAGTGAAGGTTGAGTACCAAGTAAAGATCAAGAAGTGTTCTGCTTGTAAGGTGTTTGGTCATGATTTTGAGGGATGTAAAGTTAGGGAGTTATCAGCTGAGGAGGTTGCTGGGAAGACTGAGAAGCTTTTGCAGGAGTTAGATCAGGCCACTCAAGCTGAATATCCTGTATCAGGTATTGACAATGAGGGGTATCAAACTGTGGGGAGAAATAACAGGGTGGTTAACAATAAGGGAAATAGGGCAGGGGGTTCTAAGGGTAATGGCTATGACAGAGGTCTGGGGAATGGGGCTAGTAGTAGGAATTTTGGGAACAAGGGGCAAGGTAATCAGGGAGGTCAGACTGGGGGCAACAAGACTCAGGGAAATCAGACTGTTGGTAAAAAATGGGTGACTAAAAATGAGGGCAGGGTTACTAATGATAATAAAAAGAATAATGATAATAGTAGTATTAGTATAAAGAATACTTTTGCTGTACTAAGGGATGATCTTAGTGGAGGTAGCATTGAGTGTGAGGGTTCTAAGGGTAAGGGTAATCAGGGGGAGGATACTAAGGGGAAAAGTATTATTGATGTTGGGTCTTCTGGGAATGTGGGCAGTGGAATGGCTGGTGAGAATAGTAAGGTGAATAATGTTAATGGGTCTGGGTCTGGGACTAAACAGCAGGAGTTGAAAAAAGCTGAAGCTGAATATTCAGTGGATGCCTTAAAGGTACAAACTAAGGTGAATATTAAATCTGGATACTTCAAAATGAGTAAGGATCAATTTAATGAGGTTGCTCATTTTGTGATTAATAAAAAGTGTCCTTCTAATGAGGTTATGAAGAAATGGAATATAGGGCAGGTTAAAGTATTTTTTGAACAGTGGGATAAAATTATGTTTGAGAAATTGGTGGAAGCTGAGAGTTTGAAGGCTAAAAAGGAAGGGGGTTCCTCTGGATTGGAGGGCTCTTTTGAAGTCTCTGATGTTATTAATGAAGATTAATCTGATGGGGTGGAATGTTAGAGGTATGTCTAGTACCTCTAAACAAAGACAGATTAATAAGATTTTAGTTGAGAATAAGGTTTGTGTTAGTGGTCTTATTGAAACAAGGGTTAATCCTAATAATATTAAGGGTGCCTGTAGTGGGGTTATGAAAAATTGGGAATGGATTTCTAATGCTGAGGTTTGTTCTGGATGGGTTAGAATTGCTGTGGGTTGGGATTCTAGGGTGGTTGATGTGGTTGTTCTACAAATTAGGGAACAGGTTATTCATTGTATTATTTGCCCTTTTGGAGGTGGGGAGAAATTCTTTTGCTCCTTTGTGTATGGGGTGACTAATGTTAATGGTAGAAGGGAGTTATGGGATAATATGGTGCATCATTCTGGTATCATTGATAATAATCCATGGCTGGCTGTTGGGGATTTTAATGCCATTCTGGATCCTAGGGAAAAGAACTATCCTTTAGGGCCGTCTGTGTATGGTATGGAGGAGTTTTGTAGCTGTGTCTCTAAGATTCAGGTTGAAGATATTCCTAGTTCTGGGTTGTTTTATACCTGGAACCAGAAGCCTGGTAAATCTGATGGGATTATGGAAAAGCTGGACAGGGCTTTGGGGAATGGTATGTTTGGGAAAATGTTTTCCAATGTGGTAGCAAAATTTTTACCATTTTACTCATCAGATCATTCCCCTGTTCTTATTACCTGTTCTTATTGCCTTTCAGGTTCTGGAATCTATTGGCTGACAAACATGATTTTATTCCTTGTGTGAAATCTGTTTGGAGCAGTGATATAAAGGGTTGTAAAATGTTTAGGGTCACCTCTAAGATGAAGCTTCTAAAGAAACCCTTGAGAAACTTGTGTTTTGCTCAAGGAAATTTCAGCAAAAAGGTGGAATTTTTGAAGAGTGAACTTGCTAGAATACAGACAGAGGTGGCTGAGGACCCATTCAATGATTACTTAAGAATGGAGGAGGAGGTGTATATTGGGGCATATAATGATGCTTTGATAGATGAGGAGAGTTTTCTAAAACAAAAGTCTAGGGTTCATTGGTCGGAGGTTGGGGATCAGAATAACAAATATTTTTATCATTCTGTGAAGCATAGGCAAGCCAGGTCTAAGATCTCCATGATAGAGGACTTGGAAGGGGAAGTTTATAAAGAAGCCAGTGTGGGTAATGCTTTTGTTAAATTTTATATGGGTTTAATGGGTAGGAAAGATAGTGTGGATGGGATTGAGGATGCTAGTGGGCTGTTTATTAATAAGATCTCTCCTGAAGCTGCTGCTGATTTGGTAAGAAATGTGTCCAAGGAGGAGATTAAAGTAGCTATGTTTCAGATTGATGACAACAAGGCACCTGGGCCTGATGGCTATTCAGCAAAATTCTTTAAAGCTGCTTGGAGTATTATAGGTGATGAGGTCTGTGATGCTGTCCTTGATTTTTTTATTAATGGCAAATTGCTAAAGGAATTGAATGCTACTTCTATTTCTGTAGTTCCTAAGGTTAAAGATCCTAGTGTTGTTAGTGAATTCAGACCTATAGCTTGTTGCAATGTCTTGTATAAATGCATCAGTAAGGTGATTTGCAATAGGTTGAAGGGGGTTCTGGATAATTTGGTTGGGAAATCCCAGAGTGCTTTTGTGCCTGGAAGGTTGATTAGTGATAATATTCTTCTTGCTCAAGAGCTTGTTAAGGGATATGATTGGGTTAGAGGGTGTCCCAGAGTGGCTTTGAAGGTTGACTTACAGAAGGCATATGACTCAGTGGACCATGGGTTTTTGAGGGATTGTTTGGTCCATTTTGGGTTTCCTGATAAATTTATTGATTGGATTATGGTGTGTATGACAACTGTTTCATATACAGTTAGTCTGGGTGGACAGTTTTATGGTTACTTTAGAGGGGAAAAGGGGCTAAGGCAAGGAGATCCCATGTCTCCTTACTTGTTTACTTTGGTTATGGAAGTTCTGAATCTCATGTTCATCAGGAAGGTCAATGAAGCTGAAGACTTTCAGTATCATTGGAAGTGTGACAAGCTGAAGTTGACCCATTTATGTTTTGCTGATGACCTTTTTATTTTTTGTAGTGCTCATTGTGGCTCTATTCCGGTTGTTAGGGATGTGCTTGAGGAGTTTGGAGGATGCTCTGGTCTTAGGCCTAACATGAGAAAGAGTGAGGTTATTTTTGGTAATGTTAAGGAGGATATTCAAAGGGAGATTGTACATCTGCTGCCATTTAAAGTTGGTAGCCTTCCTTTAAAATATTTGGGTATTCCTTTAGCTTCAAGGAAACTGTTCCAAAAAGATTGTGCTGTGTTGCTGGATAAGGTGAAGAGCAGAATTGGGGATTGGAGGAATCAGTTCTTATCTTATGCTGGAAGGTTGTAGTTGTTAAAATCTGTCCTCTCTTCCTTGACAGTGTATTGGGCTTCTCTTTTTTTACTTCCTGAGAGTATAAATGAGGATGTTATTAGATTATGTAGAGGTTTTTTATGGTGTCAAGGGGAATTTAAGCAGGGAGCTGCCAAGGTGGGGTGGGATGAATTGTGTCTCAAAAAGAGTCAGGGTGGTTTGGGGTTATCTAGTTTAAAGGAAAGGAATGTGGCTTTGATGACTAAACATATTTGGAATTTAGTTAACAGGAAGGATTCTTTATGGGTTAACTGGATGTATCTTTATAAGATTAAGGGGGCTAACTTTTGGGAAATAGGGGAGGCCAATGCTGATACTTGGACTTGGAAGCAATTGTTAGGATGTAGGAACCTTATTAGGAAGCATTGTGTGGCCGGGTTAGGTGATGGGAAAACTGTCAATGCCTGGTTTGATAAATGGTGTGAACAGGGTCCTCTGATGCTCATATTGGATAGAAGAGATATTAGGGAAGCTGGGTTTAACTCACAAACTAAGGTGGCTGATCTTATGGATGTGAATGGGTGGAAAGTTCCTGAGCATTGGAAGGTAAAATATCCTGGGATTTTTGTGGATGTTTTACCAAATCTGGTGAATGGAAAGAAAGACAGGTTTCTATGGTTGAATAATAATGGCAAGGTGGTCCCTTTCTCTACTAAGGGGGTCTATGATGATCTTATTAGGAAAGGGCAGGTTGTTAATTGGCATAAGTTTGTTTGGCATGGTAACAATATTGCTAGACATACTTTTATATTATGGTTAGCTTTTAAATTCAGGTTGCCAACCCAAGATAGACTGGCTGCTTGGAACCATAAACAGAAGTTCTTATGCAGTTTGTGTGGGAAGTGTGAGGATAGTCATGATCATCTTTTTTTCAGTTGTGACTTTTCCAAGCAGGTGTGGTGTAGAATTAAAATTTTGGCTAGGATGGAGAGAGTGCCAGATATTTGGGAGGATATAGTGAACTATATAGGCAGAATGAGGAATGAGAAATCCATTTGGGGAGTTATTAGGAGGTTGGCTCTTGCTAGTACAGTGTATAGTATTTGGCAGGAAAGAAACACTAGGATTTTCAATGGGAAGAAGATTTCTGCTCAGATGGTCAGCAAGCAAGTTGAAAATGCTATTAAGCTAAGGCTTGTCAGTGTAAAGGGGAGGAGGTATGCTAGTGATGAGCTGGCTAGTGCTGTTTGGAATGTTGATTATAATTGTAAGGATTAATATGGTTGCTATCTTAAGTAACTGGGTCATTTTGGGTCATGGGTTGTTTGATGGTGTTGGGTTGTCTCTTGTTGTGTGGGTAGTTCTCTGGGCTGTTAAGCCTCTCTTCTGTTCTTTATTTTCTCCTTTTTCTCTTCTTTTTTATTTTTATTTTTATTTTTCTTTGTTTCCATTTTGTTTTTGCTCTTTTTGGGAGTATTTTGTCTGGCTTATCTTTCTGTCTGGAGGTTTAGGTTTGGTATGGCTTGGAGTAAGCCTTTCACTGGGAGTTATAAGGTTGGACCCTTCCATAGTGTCTAGGCTTTGCCTTTCTTTTTCCTCTTTTTATCTTTGTAGAACTGTACTGTGGAAGGAAACCCTGCTCTGTGCATGGAGCTTGTTGAGCCTGATTCTTTTCTGGTCTGAGTCTGTTCAGTCTTTTTGGCTTTTGTCAAAAAAGGGTGGGGGGTATATTTACTGGGGATTTGCAGGAGATAGGAGACTTCAATACGTCTGGGTAGTTTCTGGGTCCTATGGGCCTTCTGGTTTAGCTCAAAACATCTATTTTTTGTTTCTGATTTTGTTTTTATTTTTAAATGATCTTCTAAACTGCTCTCCTGCATTAAGGAAGTGGTTTAGTTCTGCGGATTGGAAAGGGGAGTTAGGATTTGTATGGCTTGGAGTAAACTTTACCCTTGGAGTGATAAGGTTGGAACTGACCAGTGAGATTAGGACACAAGCTTCCACCCTAAATTTTGCATTTTTTAGAACCTATCACTGGTCAGGAACCCTATGGCCGTTGAGGCCTTTGTTGAGCCTATTCTTTTGTAGTCTTGAGTCTATCTTGTGTCTAGGGCATTTGCTCTATGGGGTGGTGGGTTCTAATGGCTGTGACTGTGCTACATTAATGAGCATTCATAATGCTTGGGTGATGGATAATGATAATAGTATTATTACTTACAAGCACAACAATAATAATAATAATAATATTTCTATGATTAATGATAATAACAATTGTGTTCTTGTTATGGGACTGGGGTTTTTTGTGGGCTGGGACTGGGTAGAGATCTGGGCTGCAAAGCCTTCCTTTTGCCTCTTTTCTTTTCTGGTTAGAGTCTTATGTGTGTCTGTTCTGCTGAACTTGACTTTCTTTAGTAAGTTTAAGTTCAGCTCTGCGTATGAAGATTGGTGGTTAGGACTTAAGCTCAAGGGGAGCATTACACCTGGAGTGGTATGGATGGACCCCATCTTTGCTAGTAGGACATTAATCTCCACCCTCAATTGTTTTGCATTTTCTAGTACCAAGCAAAGATGGGAAACCTTTGTTATTATGAGTCTCTTTCCTAGCCTGTTTCTTGTGTTTAGTGTTAGGTTGAGTCCTTGGTTTTGGGATCTGGTTGGGAATATGCTGTTATGGGGTTGGGAAGATGTTTTTAGCAGTTGGTTAGTTACTGTTATGATAAATGTGGTTAACATGAATGGTTTGATTTGTAATATCTGGAAAGTTATGAGGAGGCTGCTGGATAGAGGAATTCAGGATTTTTGGACAAGGAATCAAGATTGCAGATTGTTGGATTGGTGCAGCCAGGTAAAGAATGTTTGTGTTTGCTTGGACTGCATTGCTAATGAAGACTCAGAAGTGATGCTGCTCTTTGATAATAGAGATGATTTGAAGATGGGTCAGGCTGATATAAGAGTTGTGAGCAGTTGGATGGATGATTCTAATTTGTATTTGTGGGCGCCTGATCAATTTGCTTATACTGGGAGATTTAGGAAGTTAGCTGCTAAGAGCTTCCGAAGGTCTATTACTGATATTATGAGAGCTGGTCTATTTTTTGAGTTTAATGGGTCATGTAATGGGCTGGGCTTGTTTGGTTTAGAAAAGTTGGTCTTTGTATTTGATAATGGATAATGTGGTAGTATAGGTTGTTAGGCCGGTTGGGCTGTCTGTGTTGGTTTGTTTGTTTTGGGCCTTGATCTAGTTTTGTTTTTGTCATTCTTGTAAAGATCTTGGCCCGTGTGTTTGTAAATATTTTATTATTAATGAAATTTACCGGAGCTTAGCCTCCTTTATCAAAAAAAAGGATACGAAGCTGACCGGACGGTAATCGGACTCACGATGCGACAATGACTTAGAGATTCGTACACAAGAAAACACTCAAGTTTTAAAGGACGTAACTATCGGTACATTTGAAGTTTCAGCACCCGAATGGAGGAACGGGAAGGCCATAAGATATCTGATCACTCTACGGAATCAGATAAAGGATACGAAGCTGACCGGACGGTAATCGGACTCACGATGCGACAATGACTTAGAGATTCGTACACAAGAAAAGACTCAAGTTTTAAAGGACGTAACTATCGGTACATTTGAAGTTTCGGGCACCCGAATGGAGGAACGGGAAGGCCATAAAATATCTGATTACTCTACGGACTCAAATAAAGGTTACGAAGTTGACCAGACGTTAATCGGACTCACGATGCGACAATGTCATAGAGATTCGTACACAAGAAAAGACTCGAGTTTTAAAGGACGTAACTATCGGAACATTTGAAGTTTCGGGCACCCGAATAGAGGAACGGGAAGGCCGTAAGATATCTGATCATGCAATGGAATCGGATAAAGGATACGAAGCTGACTGGACGGTAATCGGACCCACGATGCGACAATGACATAGAGATTCGTACACAAGAAAAGACTCGAGTTTTAAAGGACGTAACTATCGGTACATTTGAAGTTTCGGGCACCCGAATGGAGGAACGGGAAGGCCATAAAATATCTGATCACTATACGAAATCCGATAAAGGATACGAAGCTGACCGGACGGTAATCGGACTCACGATGCGACAATGACTTAGAGATTCGTACACAAGAAAAGACTCAAGTTTTAAAGGAAGTAACTATCGGTACATTTGAAGTTTCGGGCACCCGAATAGAGGAACCGGAAGGCCGTAAGACATCTGATCATGCAACAGACTCAGATGAAGGATATGAAGCAGACAGGATGGTAATCGGACTCACGATCGACAATGAGATAGAGATTCGTACATAAGAAAAGACTCGAGTTTTAAAGGACGTAACTATCGGTACATTTGAAGTTTTAGGCAACCGAATAGAGGAACGGGAAGGCCGTAAGATATCTGATCATGCAACGGACTCGGATAGAGGATACGAAGATGACCAGACGGTAGTCGGACCCACGATGCAACAATGACATAGAGATTCGTTCACAAGAAAAGACTCGAGTTTTAAAGGACGTAACCATCGGTACATTTGAAGTTTCGGGCACCCGAATGGAGTAACGGGAAGGCCATAAGATACCTGATCACTCTACGGACTCAATTAAAGGTTACGAAGTTGACCGGACGGTAATCGGACTCACGATGCGACAATGTCATAGAGATTCGTACACAAGAAAAGACTCAAGTTTTAAAGGACGTACCTATCGGTTCATTTGAAGGTTCAGGCACCCGAATAGAGGAACAGGAAAGCCGTAAGACATCTGATCATGCAACAGACTCAGATGAAGGATATGAAGCAGACAGGATGGTAATCGGACTCACGATCGACAATGAGTTAGAGATTCGTACACAAGAAAAGACTCGAGTTTTAAAGGACGTAACTATCGGTAGATTTGAAGTTTCGGGCACCCGAATGGAGTAACGGGAAGGCCATAAGATATCTGATCACTCTACGGACTCAGATATAGGATGTGAAGCTAACCGGACGGTAATCGGACTCACGATGCGACAATGACATTGAGATTCGTAGACAAGAAAAGACTCGAGTTTTAAAGGACGTAACTATCGGTACATTTGAAGTTTCGGGCACCCGAATAGAGGAACGGGAAGGTCGAAAGATATCTGATCATGCAACAGACTCAGATGAAGGATATGAAGCTGACCGGACGGTAATCGGACTCACGATGCGATAATGAGATAGATATTCGTACACAAGAAAAGAATCGAGTTTTAAAGAAAGTAACTATCGGTACATTTGAAGTTTCGGGCACCCGAATGGAGGAACGGGAAGTCCATATCTGATCACTCTACGGAATCAGATAAAGGATACGAAGCTAACCGGACCGTAATCGGACTCACGATGCGACAATGACTTAGAGATTCGTACACAAGAAAAGACTCGAGTTTTAAAGGACGTAACTATCGGCACATTTGAAGTTTCGGGCACCCGAATTGAGGAACGAGAAGGCCATAAGATATCTGATCACTCTACGGACTCAAGTAATGGTTACGAAGCTGACCGGATGGTAATCGGACTCATGATGCGACAATGTCATAGAGATTCGTACACAAGAAAAGACTCGAGTTTTAAAGGACGTAACTATCGGTACATTTTAAGTTTCGGGCACCCGAATGGAGGAACGGGAAGGCTATAATACATCTGATCACTCTACGGACTCAAATAAAGGTTACGAAGTTGACCAGACGGTAATCGGACTCACGATGCGAGAATGTCATAGAAATTCGTACACAAGAAAAGACTCGAGTTTTAAAGGACGTAACTATCGGTACATTTGAAGTTTTGGGCACCCGAATAGATGAACGGGAAGGCCGTAAGATATCTGATCATGCAACGGACTCGGATAAAGGATACGAAGATGACCAGACGGTAATCGGACCCACGATGCGACAATGACATAGAGATTCGTTCACAAGAAAAGACTCGAGTTTTAAAGGACGTAACTATCGGTACATTTGAAGTTTCGGGCACCCGAGTGGAGGAACGAGAAGGCCATAAGATATCTGATCACTCTACAGAATCAATTAAAGGTTACGAAGTTGACCGGACGGTAATCGGACTCACGATGCGATAATGTCATAGAGTTTCGTACACAAGAAAAGTTTCAAGTTTTAAAGGACGTACCTATCGGTACATTTGAAGGTTCGGGCACCCGAATAGAGGAACGGGAAGGCCGTAAGACATCTGATCATGCAACAGACTCAGATGAAGGATATGAAGCAGACAGGATGGTAATCGGACTCACGATCGACAAAGAGATAGAGATTCGTACACAAGAAAAGACTCGAGTTTTAAAGGACGTGACTATCGGTACATTTGAAGTTTCGGGCACCCGAATGGAGTAACGGGAAGGCCATAAGAAATCTGATCACTCTACGGACTCAGATATAGGATGCGAAGCTAACCAGACTGTAATCGGACTCACGATGCGACAATGACATAGAGATTCGTACACAAGAAAAGATTTCGAGTTTTAAAGGACGTAACTATCGGTACATTTGAAGTTTCGGGCACCCGAATAGAGGAACAGGAAGGCCGAAAGATATCTGATCATGCAACAGACTCAGATGAAGGATATGTGTCACACCCTCAAATATCCACCTGCGGAGTTCTACCGCGAGGCGTGTGACATACCAGGATCCAAGTCAACGGTCACAATAAACGACGTCTAAATGTAAAACATACGTAATAAAAACCATGCGTAAGATTTAAAATTCAACATTTAACAGTACGGAAGCATTAAAAGTTTACAAAAGTTATGTAGAATTAAAACATAAGTTCAAAAGTTAACAACTCCAAAACATGCAATGAAACCCTAGACGCAAGACGACTCCTGTGCGACCCCGTGCGCCTATCTGACAGCTGCTACCTTAGCGACCTGAGAAAACATGCTAAAAAGTCAACATATAATGCTGGTGAGTTCACAGGTTTTATTTAAACGTTTAGAGTAATCCTTCGAAAACCGTTACCATCACAATTACTACTATGCTTGTAAGAACGCTAGCTAGGCGTAGAATAAGATACTCATACGGGTGAAACCATTGCTGACTAAGCCGTGTAATGACCCTTAGTTTCCTATGGGCTACCGTCATCACCGGTAGACCTTGTTTTATTAGAGACAATATGCACCCGCCCGGTCCTACCGTCAAGTGGGGTTTGTCAGTTCCCAATAGCGCTATCCATATTTCCCCGCCATACGCCCATGTTAGTGGTTTCTAAGGGACTTTTTGATGAACCGTATAGTACAATAAGTAAGCCATAGTATAATGTGAAAAAGAGTTATAAGTCATAAAAGAGTTTAAGATGAAACCGAACTATAAGTCATAAAAGAGTTTTAAGCATGTTTCTCCCCCGAAAGCAAAAACCGTAAAAAGTGGGGCCGTGAACTCACCTTAGGTTGCGTATTCCGTTTAAGAGTAAACCGTATGTGTGATATGAGTAAACCGTCTGTAAGATATGATAGCCCCAACTAGTGGCGACCTATCATAAGATATGTGTTAAGTTAGACTAATAACCCGCAGGGTTCATTAGTCCCTAAGTCCAGTCCATGACCATGATGTGTTTGAAAAACGTGTTTGACCGACAACCAGACTACGTAAGACAAGACTCGACATCCCATTGGTGACCCGACATTCCACGTGTTCATCTCATACACAAACATACACAAAACATGCAACTCAGCACTTAACATGCGTTAAAGTTCAACGATTCTAACACATAGGTCAAATAACGTACGAACAAGTCCGAACACGTGTTACTATGTTACTAAGCATGTCACGGGGTTCCTATCATGTTCCTAGGTGTCGAATCGGGTTTCGGGATGTTAAAATACACTTATAACAGCATTACACGCGATTAGGAATTTAGCATGCAACTAGGAAAAGTCAACTGGTGACTAGGGTTGGTCAACAGGCAATTAGGAGGCTAGTTGCCTGACATAGTAGGCGACTAGGGGCCTACTCGCCCCCTATCTTGCCCTACTCGCCCCTGCATCAGGCGACTAGGATTCCTAGTCGCCTGCTGCAGTTGTGTAACGGGTTTTCGCGCGTTTAACCCTCCAAATCAGATCCGAAGCATGTGTAAACACCCAATATCAATAATAACACATTAACAAACATATTTCAAGCAAAACCCCTAAGTTATCACCATCATAATAGTCCCGAATGCGATCGTTTTCCTAAAATAGCAACTTAACATGAAAACATCACATCATCATGCAAGAACTTGCCCTAAATAGCAAATATCCAGATTTAATCACATAACCACATTGTCCGAAAGCATCTTACTGTTCTAGCATCATCCTAGAGCAAACCCTAACATCAAACAATCAACAACACACCTCATATCATCCTAAATCATCCAAAATCCTTCAAATGGGTCAAAACATCAAGTATCAACAATACACAACCAAAACCATTCAAACTCCTAGGACATCATCATACTAACTTGTAACAGCCATAAACATCATAATAACACAAAAACAACCATGATTTAATCCTAAAAATTCTATCTTTAATCACATATAACACATAAAACACATGTAAAGGTGTGGGTTTGTTTAAAAACGGTCTTAAATGGATTTTCAAAGACAAAAACATTTATAAGTCAGGTCTGGACATTTAGGGAGTAAAACATAATCATTTAAAGGTTTGGGTTTGAAGAACACACCTTGTATTTAAGAGTAGATGATGGAATAAGCTTGGAAATGGTTGTTTGGGTGTAAAAATGGGTTCCAGAGGGTGTTTGTGGGTTGGAATAGGTTATGGGACGGCTAGGGTTGCATAAATGGTGTTTGAGAGGTCAACGGTGGTATTTATAGGCGTTTCTAGTCGTTAGGGCTGCAACAGGCGACTAGGGATCAACAACACGCGACTAGGCCACATGGATAGGCCTAGTCGCCCCCCCCTACCATGCGAGTAGGCCATAAATCAGGCGACTAGGGCCTCTAGTCGCCCCCTATGGGGTCCTAGTCGCCCCTTGCTGCCTGCCTTGGGTTTTTCGCGCGTTCAACACTATTTTAACAAATATAAGCACGTATTCACATACCGAGAAGTCATATTATGATTATAAACATATAATACATGAAAACAAACACGTTCACACTCGTTCACCAATTCCCGGGACTCGAGACTTGCGTATGTTAAAACCCTAATGATGTGCGACTCGACTCGACCGACCTTGTTTTGTGTAACGTATGCGCGACTCGCTAAGGTAGACTTACTAAGTTTTCAAAAGTTAGTTACCGAAAAGTGCCGAGTGTCACATCATCCCCCTGTTGAAAGAATTTTCGTCCCGAAAATTTCCCGAAGTCGAAGAGAGAAGACAAATAAATATCTGATCATGCTACAGACTCAGATAAAGGATACAAAGCTAACTGGACGGTAATCGGACTCACGATGCGACAATGACATAGAGATTCGTACACAAGAAATGACTCGAGTTTTAAATGACATAAGTATCGGTATATCTGAAGTTTTGGGCACCCGAATGGTGGAACGGGAAGGCCATAAGATATCTGATCATACAACAGATTCAGATAAAGGATATGAAGTAGACGGGATGGTAATCGGACTCACGATGCGACAATGAGATAGAGATTCGTACACAAGAAAAGACTCGAGTTTTAAAAGACGTAACTATCGGTACATTTGAAGTTTCGGGCACCCGAATGGACGAACGGGAAGGCCATAAAATATCTGATCACTCTACGGAATTAGATAAAGGATACGAAGCTGACCGGACGGTAATCGGACTCACGATGCGACAATGACTTAGAGATTCGTACACAAGAAAAGACTCGAGTTTTAAAGGACGTAACTATCAGTACATTTGAAGTTTCAGGCACCCGAATGGAGGAACGGGAAGGCCATAAGATATCTGATCACTCTACGGAATCCGATAAAGTATACGAAGCTGACCAGACGGTAATCGGACCCACGATGCGACAATGACATAGAGATTCGTACACAATAAAAGACTCGAGTTTTAAAGGACGTAATTATCGGTACATTTGAAGTTTCGGGGACCCGAATGGTGGAACGGGAAGGCCATAAGATATCTGATCATGCAACAGATTCAGATAAAGGATATGAAGCAGACTGGATGGTAATCGGACCCACGATGCGACAATGAGATAGAGATTCTTACACAAGAAAAGACTCGAGTTTTAAAGGACGTAACTATCGGTACATTTGAAGTTTCGGGCACCCGAATGGAGGAACGGGAAGGCCATAAGATATCTGATCACTCTACGCACTCAGATATAGGATACGAAGCTGACCGGACGGTAATCAGACTCACGATGCGACAATGACATAGAGATTCGTACACAAGAAAAGACTCTAGTTTTAAAGGACGTAACTATCGGTACATTTGAAGTTTCGGGCACCCGAATAGAGGAACGAGAAGTGTAAAGGATCGTTTTATGTAAAACAGTTGAAAATGATCATACAAGTCTCTATTCCAGGTGCGGAAACCCTAGAACAGATACAAAGTGATAGTTTTATGAATCAAACACACAGATTAAGCTTTTCAATCACCATTCTCATTAATTACTTGTAGAAATATGATAACGATTAGGTTTACAAGCAAAACAGACTGATTTGAAATAAACACATACTCTAGAGAGCTCTAGCCTAACACACACTACTCAAATGATCAAAGTTACATCATAAAATAAAGTTTTTCCTTATATACTACTGCACGTTCGTCCATTGCGTAAGGTCGAATGTGGAACTTTTCCACATTCGCCCTTCAAGTCAGCTCGAACCTGGAAACTTACTTCAGCCACTTCTATATTCGCCCTACTGAAACTACATTCGCCCCTAACCATATCCACCTTCGCCCTTACGTTTCTTTAAAAAACTTTTTTAAGTTGCAATCCAAAGCAGTGTTGTTTGCCTTTCTTACAACTCACACACTTGTCGTTCAAATGGAAATCTTTGACATTAACGCCTTCGACAAGCCCGTTCTTCACCAAATGGTTCATTTTTCTGAGGTGAATATGTTCCATTCTTCTATGCCACATTATTGATTCTTTCTCTGTAGCCTTTGATAGAAAACACGTCACTTGGCCCTGAGTTGTCATCGCTTTTGACATATCCAGAATGTAAAGATTTTTAACTCTCGGTGCCTTCAACATTATCCACTCTTTTGGAATCTTGAAGCCTGGTTTGAGGATATAGCAAGATTTGTCGTCGAAATGCACAGAAAATTGTTTGTCACATATCTGACTGACACTTAACAAATTGTAGTCGATTTGCTTCACATAGGAAATCCTTTCAAAGCTCACTATCCCGTTACTCACACTTCCCTCCATTTTGATGTAACCTCCTTTATTTCCCGCAAAAGCAACATACCCTCCATTAATATTCTTCACGTCAAACAATAGTGCTAGATCACCAGTCATGTGGCCTGAAGCTCCACTGTCAACAATCCAAAGACTGCTAACAGGGCTAGCTGAAGCTCCCTGCACACATCAAGTAAAAACATTAGTTCTTTCGAGGGACTCAAGCCTGTGTGGTCTTGGGTCTTTGAATATCAGCTTTCAAAGATTCATTGACATAAACATTTGGTTTTGAATTGATCTGTTTCTGTCCATTCAAAACTTTTTCATCTTGAGATTTACCAATTGGTTTTGAGCTAGAAGCATCTGAAGACCCCGTAGGTGACCAAGATTGTTCCGAACGTTTTGGATTTCGAATCTGAGTTTTTGGAGTCTCAGTCGATTTCTTGGTATCATTCTTAAATGAAACATTCTTAGTTACCTTTTCTGATTTAACAGAAACAGGTCCAATAGTTGACTTAACAGCAGGTTTCGGTGGAACCTTTTGTTTATCAACCATTGAGTTCACCATAGGTCTCTTCAATGGTTTTTCCATAGCAATCTGGTTTCGACGATCATAATTGAATTGACGATTATCCCTCTTTTGATAGTAATTGTTTTGATTGTAAAATGGTGCTGGTTGAGGAACAAAACGTCTTTGAGGATAATAATGATTATCGACCGGCTTTCTAATGGATTGCCTCATCTCAACTTCGTGCCTTTTGTGCCTCACGTACGGGCAGTGAGCAAGTAAATGCACTCTCTCCCCGCACTTGAAACATGCACGGTATTCTTCAAACACGTTCTGAGCATGCGGCTTAGCAAACGTATTGATGGGATATTGATCATCAACACATCTGCGCCTTAAACTCTCAGAAGCTGGATCCCTAGAGTAAGCGGGCTCAAGAAAACCGTTTGCTTTTTGCTTTGGTTTAATGAATTCAGTGACATGAACTTTTGGTTCTCTCTGAGTGTCCAAATATAGTTTCTTCAAAATTTCTGGTGGTACTTCATTGGTCCTTTCGTGTTTAGGAAACCAGATAGTACTTTCTTGCCAGATTTTCTCAATTTTAGAATAATTTACAAATTTAATTGGATACTCCTCGTCAGAGATAATCTTATCGGATCCTTCCATCCGATAAAATACCTTGACGGGTTTGTCAACTGAATCATTCTTAACCTCTTTCTTCTCTGATTGATTGACATGATGTGCATTAGCCATTGGATGACAAAGCTGAGAAGGTGACACTGGTTCATTTGTGATAATGTGATTTTCCTTTGGAATATCACTCACATTCTCAGTTTCTCACTCTCAGTGTCAGAATCATCAGTTACAGCAACAACTCCTTCATCATTCAAACCCAAAATCGGTCGTACATCGGAATTTGGATCTCCAACACTAGAAGTGTTAGATTCATCTTCCGATGCAGAATCAGATTTTACTGAGCTCTCCGGTGTCACTTGATGACAATTGTGATTTTCAAACAACACTGGAGATGGCACAGCTTTGTAATTTGCATTACTGGTTTGTGATGGTTCTTCAATGATATGGTCAACCACATATGCAATGTGTTTATAGCTTTCAAACTTTTTGTTGACCTTTTCTGCAAAGCACTTGATGGTGGCCATTTCTAACTTAGTTTCTTCAAGTTCATTTATATAACTGTTTATTGCCAATTTTTTTAAAGAAAGTGTTTTCTTTAAGTCAGAAATGTCCTTTTTGTAACCATCAAGCACTTTGTTGAATTCTCTGACTTCCTTGCGAGAAGATTGATAGTTTATTACAGCACTCTCAAGTTGAACCCTGAGTTGCTTGTTCTCATCTGTCAATCTATCACAAGTACCACAATACTTATCACTATGAATATCAGTTGTAGATTCAGAACTTACCTGCTTCGGCGGATCTGTCATAGCCATGAGAGCGAAATGAGCTTTCTTCCCAGCAAAGAACTTGGAATAGTCGATTCTGGTAAAGGCATCATCCACAATACACGACTTCCTGGTCATCAGAAAATCAGCTTCAGCCAAGAGTTGATCAATTTCCTCATCTAATGAGTTCACACTTGCTTCCGAATCTGATTCACTCTCCGAATCTGAATACACTGAATCACTTTCTTCAGGAACATCTGTGACTGAATCAATAATGATTCCCGAACTCTTCTCTTCATGGTGTTCTTCAACTGGATCAGCCACCGAAAAATCCATCTCTTCAATCGACTCCTCAATCTCTTCTTCAGAAATACTTTCAGTTTCTTCAACTTTTCAACTATCTCCGACTCCCCTAAATCAATCTGCTGAGCAACACAAGCTACATTCCCAGCTTTTATCTCTTCAACACCAAGTTGTGTATCAGTCCAGTCATATCCCTCATCATTTTGAATCACCAAAGCTTGATTTTATTATTAGTCTGTGGTTGATCATTTGGTGTTGTGATAGGAACGACGGTTCTGTTTGGGTTATTTGGTGTTTGAGTTTGAGTCTGGTTGGGTGTAATTGGTTGTCTAGTAGTGTTGTTCTGAGAGGTGTTTTGTCGGTTTTGGTAATTGTTTTGATTTTGATAGTTGTTATTTTGAGTTTGATAAGAAACTTGGTTTTGAGATTGACGATTCTGGTAATTTGAGTTGAATGGGTTTCGGTTACCTTGTTTAGCTAGCTGGGTACACTCTCTTTTGAAATGACCTTTACCACCACAGTTGAAACATGTGACTTTTTCTTTGTTGAAGCCATATGTTGTATTCGGTGTAGTAGCCAAGTCAGTTCTCCCAGTTTTCTCAATGAACTCTGTTGCTCGCCTCATAATACTTGCAAATGCCCACTGTATATCGATAAGCTCCATTTCTTCTTAATCAATTTGAGCATAGTCCTCATTGGTTAGATTGTTGTTACCAATTTGACTAGCTACCAGACCATTGTATGAGGCAACCATTGCTGAAACCAAGGCAATGTGTTGTTGAGCAACTTCTACTGTGACATTGTTCATGTTGGATGTCTCCAACACTATTGGTCTTTGATTAGCTTGATTCATCTGAGAAATGTATTGTTGTTCTTGAGGTTGTGGTTGGCTTGCAGTGTTACACGCTGCTTGTTGCATAGGTGAAAATGGTGAAACGAAAGAATTTGTATATGATTGTGGTGGTGGTTAGGGGTGTAAACGAGCCGAGCCGAGCCCGATCCTGACTGGGCTTGGCTCGGGCTCGTTAAGGTTTTGTGAAGCTCGAGCTCGAGCTTGGCTCGGTTCGAGCCTACAATCTTGAGCTCGAGCTCGGCTCGCTAGCAAAATCCAAAGCTCGAGCTCGGCTCGGCTCAAGGTGATTTGAGAATCTGAAACGAGCTCAAACGCTCGGCTCGAGCTCGCAAAAGCTCGGCTATAACTTAGGCTCGCGAGCCCAATTGTTAAGGCTATAACTTAGGCTCGGCTGTAACTTAGGCTCGGGCTCGGGTTTGGGCTCTAGCTCGTTAAGGCTCGAATAGGCTCGCGAGCCCAATCGAGCTTTGTATCTAGGGCTCGAGCTCGGGCTCGATAACTAAACGAGCCATATTTCAGGCTCGAGCTCGGGCTCGTTAAGGCTCGGCTCGTTTGAGCTTTTTACCGAGCCGATCCCGAGCCGCTACATGTCATTTACACCCCTAGTGGTGGCGTATATTGTGGTGGTGTATAAGATGAGGTTTGAGCAAGATAGTTGATTGGGTTTTTGGGTGGTTCCATCACACTTGAAACACAGGCAATATGAGGAGCAACTGTCCCACCAATACTTGAGTTACCCACAGTAGACGATGTACCTGCATGATACAACTCTGGGTTCTGAGGAATTTGTGATCTTTTTGCTTTCCTCTTCTCCTCAAGCTCTTTGTTTTCCAATTTCTAAATGAATTCATTGATGGTCCAGTACTTGTAAGCATCTTTCTCCTTAAGTACCTCAATGTGTTGATCCCAGTATGGTGGTAAAGAATCAGCAAATTTATCCACCAAGTCAGACATTGGAATCTGAATTTCATAATTTGACAATTCAGTTAATAGATGACAATATCTGGGAGTCAACTCTTTCAGTGTTTCATTCCCAACATAACTGAAGTTTTCAAATTCCTTCTTCAGTTCCTCAATCCTTAGCCTCCTCGTCTTCTTATTACCATCATGACGATTCTTCAACATATCCCACAATTGTTTGGAAGTAGTACACGATCCAAACTGATGTAAAAGATCATTGGTAATAGCTTGGGTTAGTTGAGAATACGCCTTCTTCTCTACCGCAAACTTCTTCTTCTCGTCTTCAGACAAACTCTCAAGTGGAATCTGTTCACCGGTATTCTCTAACACTGGTGCCACGTATCCCTTTGCAATCATTTGCCACGCCTCAGTTCCTTCAATTCCCATTCCTTCCAAATGAATCTTGAATTTCTTCTGCCATTGATTATACTCCTGCATCTCCATCAGCTTGGGTGGTCTGTTCCCGCTACCTGAAGACAAATCATTGATTAGAGTAGATATAGCATTAGTAGTTTGAGTGTGTACTGCTGCTGCTGCTACACCCCAGTAATCAGCTGCTGGTTGTTGTGAAGATGAAGCAACACTCTGTGAAAGCGAACTCCTCATTGCAAGGTAATTGATTGGTTGCGAAGACTGAGTATTCGACTTCTGAGCAGCTACAGTCCAAGGGTCCATGGTAACTTGTTGTTGTTGTGTTGTACCAGGCCTAGGTGTAGTCAGAAATCCCCACATGTTATTTTTGAAGTTGGAAATACGACACACTTGAAAATCATACAAATCAGAATCTACGTTCGTCCCTTTTTCAATTTACGTGAGGTCGAATGTGGCAAACTCTTCACCTTCGTCCTCTTTCTAAGACACGAATGTAGAATTCAACAAACCAATCTCACTTTCGTCCCTAAAACCTTTCACTTTCGCCCTCCCGTATGGGCGAATGTGGAACTTTCACCCGAAAGTGGAAATTCAGCACAACAAAGTCCTAGGTTCGACCACTAAAAGTCACTTTCGACCACTGAAATCCTTGATTCGACCCTAAAATCGCACTTTCGACCCTATGCTCTATAGGTTCGACCGACCCATTTGAAAAACGGTTATTCTTTGAAAATATGTTAATTTGATCTCAATTTTTCAAAAGTTGATGAATGTTGATGATCTTAATCAGGTTTTGCTTCGGAATTGATTTGGAACAACTTTAATAAATCGAATTCTTGATTTTATCCATGAAATCTAATCCAAATCCTTCAATTTTCATCAAAAACCATTGTTCTTTGAAAACAGCAAAAATTTGATCAAATTTGGGTCCAAATCAGTTCAAAAACTATCAAATTGTAGTTGTATGATCTCTATTGGCTCTTATACCACTTTGTAAAGGATCGTCTTATGTAAAACAGTTGAAAATGATCATACAAGTCTCTATTCCAGGTGCGTAAACCCTAGAACAGATACAAAGTGATAGTTTTATGAATAAAACACACAGATTAAGCTTTTCAATCACCATTCTCATTAATTACTTGTAGAAATATGATAACGATTAGGTTTACAAGCAAAACAGACTGATTTGAAATAAACACAAACTCTAGAGAGCTCTAGCCTGACACACACTACTCAAATGATCAAAGTTACATCATAAAATAAAGTTTTTCCTTATATACTACTGCACGTTCGTCAATTGCGTAAGGTCGAATGTGGAACTTTTCCACATTCGCCCTTCAAGTCAGCTCGAACCTGGAAACATACTTCAGCCACTTCTACATTCGCCCTACTGAAACTACATTCGACCCTAACCATATCCACCTTCGCCCTTACGTTTCTTTACAAAACTTGTTTAAGTTGCAATCCAAAGCACTAGTCGCACATTATGCATCAACAGGAAGGCCGTAAGATATCTGATCATGCAACGGACTCAGATAAAGGATATGAAGCAGACTGGATGGTAATCGGACTCACGATGCGACAATGAGATAGAGATTCGTACACAAGAAAAGACTCGAGTTTTAAAGGATTTAACTATCGATACATTTGTAGTTTCGGGCACCTGAATGGAGGAACGTGATGGCCATTAAATATCTGATCATGCTACAGACTCAGATAAACGATACGAAGCTAACTGGACGGTAATCGGACTCACGATGCGACAATGACATAGAGATTCGTACACAAGAAATGACTCAAGTTTTAAACGACATAACTATCGGTACATCTGAAGGTTCGGGGACCCGAATGGTGGAACGGGAAGGCCATAGATATCTGATCATGCAACGGACTCAGATAAAGGATTTGAAGCAGACTGGATGGTAATCGGACTCACGACGCGACAATGACTTAGAGATTCGTACACAAGAAAAGACATAAGTTTTAAAGGACGTAACTATCGGTACATTTGAAGTTTCGGGCACCCGAATGGAGGAACGGGAAGGCCATAAGATATCTGATCACTCTACGGACTCAGATAAAGGATACGAAGGTGACCGGACGGTAATCGGACCCACGATGCGACAATGAGATAGAGATTCGTACACAAGAAAAGACTCGAGTTTTAAAGGACGTAACTATCGGTACATTTGAAGTTTCGAGCACCCGAATGGTGGAACGGGAAGGCCATAAGATATCTGATCTCTCTACAGAATCTGATAAAGGATACGAAGCTGACCGGACGATAATCGGACTCACGATGCAATAATGACATAGAGATTCGTACACAAGAAAAGACTCGAGTTTTAAAGGACGTAACTATCGGTACATTTGAAGTTTCGGGGACACGAATGGTGGAACGGGAAGGCCATTGATATCATGCAACGGACTCAGATAAAGGATTTGAAGTAGACTGGATGGTAATCGGACTCACGACGCGACAATGAGATAGAGATTCATACACAAGAAAAGACTCGAGTTTTAAAGGACGTAACTATCGGTACATTTGAAGTTTCGGGCACCCGAATGGAGGAACGGGAAGGCCATAAAATATCTAATCACTCCACGGAATCAGATAAAGGATACGAAGCTGACCAGACGGTATCGGACTCACGATGCGACAATGACTTAGAGATTCGTACACAAGAAAAGACATAAGTTTTAAAGGACGTAACTATCGGTACATTTGAAGTTTCGGGCACCCGAATGGAGGAACGGGAAGGCCATAAGATATCTGATCATGCAACAGACTCAGATAAAGGATACGAAGGTGACCGAACGGTAATCGGACCCACGATGCGAAAATGACATAGAGATTCGTACACAAGAAAAGACTCGAGTTTTAAAGGACGTAACTAACGGTACATTTGAAGTTTCGGGCACCCGAATGGTGGAACGGGAAGGCCATAAGATATCTGATCACTCTACGGAATCTGATAAAGGATACGAAGCTGACCGGACGGTAATCGGACTCACGATGCGATAATGACATAGAGATTCGTACACAAGAAAAGACTCGAGTTTTAAAGGACGTAACTATCGGTACATTTGAAGTTTCGGGGACCCGAATGGTGGAACGGGAAGGCCATAGATATCTGATCATGCAACGGACTCAGATAAAGGATTTGAAGCAGACTGGATGGTAATCGGACTCACGACGCGACAATGAGATAGAGATTCATACACAAGAAAAGACTCGAGTTTTAAAGGACGTAACTGTCGGTGCATTTGAAGTTTCGGGCACCCGAATAGAGGAACGGGAAGGCCGTAAGATATCTGATCATGCAACGGACTCAGATAAAGGATATGAAGCAGACTGTATAGTAATCGGAGTCACGATGGACAATGACATAGAGATTCGTACACAAGAAAAGACCCGAGTTTTAAAGGACATAACTATCTGTAGATTTGAAGTTTCGGGCACCCGAATGGTGGAACGGGAAGGGCATAAGATATCTGATCATGCAACAGACTCAGTAAAGGATACGAAGCTGACCGGATGGTAATCGGACTAACGATGCGATAATGAGATAGATATTCGTACACAAGAAAATAATCGAGTTTTAAAGGATGTAACTATCGGTACATTTGAAGTTTTGGGCACCCGAATGGAGGAACGAGAAGGCCATAAGATATCTGATCACTCTACGGACTCAATTAAAGGTTATGAAGTTGACCGGACGGTAATCGGACCTACGATGCGACAATGTCATAGAGATTCGTACACAAGAAAAGACTCAAGTTTTAAAAGACGTCCCTATCGGTACATTTGAAGTTTCGGGCACCCAAATAGAGGAACGGGAAGGCCGTAAGATATCTGATTATGTAACAGACTCAGATGAAGGATATGAAGCAGACAGGATCGTAATCAGACAAACGATGCGACAATGAGATATAGATTCGTACCCAAGAAAAGACTCGAGTTTTAAAGGACGTAACTATCGTTACATTTGAAGTTTCGGGCACCCGAATGGAGGAACGGGAAGACCATAAGATATATGATCACTCTACGGACTCAGATATAGGATACGGAGCTGACCGGACAGTAATCGGACTCACGATGCGACAATGACATAGAGATTCGTACAGAAGATAAGACTCGAGTTTTAAAGGACGTAGCTATCGGTACATTTGAAGTTTCAGGCACCCGAATAGAGGAACGGGAAGGCCGTAAGATATCTGATCATGCAACGGACTCAGATAAAGGATATGAAGCAGACTGGATGGTAATCGGACTCACGATGCGACTATGTGATAGAGATTCGTACACAAGAAAAGACTCGAATTTTAAAGGACGTAACTATCGGTACATTTGTAGTTTCGGGCACCGGAATGGAGGAACGGGAAGGCCATAAGATATCTGATCACTCTACGGACTCAATTAAAGGTTACGAAGTTGACCGAACGGTAATAGGACTCGCGATGCGACAATGTCATAGAGATTCGTACACAAGAAAAGACTCAAGTTTTAACGGACGTACCTATCGGTACATTTGAAGTTTCGGGCACCCGAATAGAGGAACGGAAAGGCCGTAAGATATCTGATCATGCAACAGACTCAGATGAAAGATACGAAGCTAACTTGACGGTAATCGGACTCACGATGCAACAATGACATAGAGATTCGTACACAAGAAATTACTCGAGTTTTAAATGACATAACTATCGGTACATCTGAGTTTCGGGCACCGAATGGTGGAATGAGAAGGCCATAAGATATCTGATCATGCAACAGATTTAGATTAAGGATATGAACCAGACTGGATGGTAATCGGACTCACGATGCGACAATGAGATAGAGATTCAAACACAAGAAAATACTTGAGTTTTAAAGGACGTAACTATCGGTACATTTGAAGTTTCGGGCACCCGAATGGAGGAATGGGAAGGCCATAAAATATCTGATCACTCTACGGAATCAGATAATGGATACGAAGCTGATCGGACGGTAATCGCACTCACCATGCGATAACGAGTTAGAGATTCGTACACAAGAAAAGACTCGAGTTTTAAAGGACGTAACTATCGGTAGATTAGAAGTTTTGGGCACCCGAATAGAGGAACGTGAAGGCCAACAGATATCTAATCATGCAACGGACTCAGATAAAGGATATGAAGCAGACTGGATGGTAATTGGACTCACGATGCGACAATGACATAGAGATTCGTACACAAGAAAAGACTCGAGTTTTAAAAGACATAACTATCGGTACAATTGAAGTTTTGGGCACCTGAATGGTGGAACGGGAAGGACATAAGATATCTGATCGTGCAACAGACTCAGTAAAGCATACGAAGCTGACCGGACGGTAATCGGACTCACGATGCGATAATGAGATAGACATTCGTACACAAGAAAAGACTCGAGTTTTAAAGGACGTAACTATCGGTACATTTGAAGTTTCGGACACCCGAATAGAGGAACGGGAAGGCCGTAAGATATCTGATAATGCAACGGACTTAGATAAAGTGTATGAAACAGACTGGATGGTAATCGGACTCACGATGCGACAATGAGATAGAGATTAGTACACAAGAAAAGACTCGAGTTTTAAAGGACAATTACTATCGGTACATTTGAAGTTTTGGGCACCCGAATGGTGGAACGGGAAGGGCATGAGATATCTGATCGTGCAACATACCGAGTATAGGATACGAAGCTGACCGGACGGTAATCGGACACACGATGCGATAATGAGATAGATATTCGTACACAAGAAAAGAATCGAGTTTTAATGCAATCCTGGATCCATCTGAAAAATCTATGGGTTCCTCTTCCATTAATGCATCTATGCTAGATTTCAGGGAGTGTTGTGAAAGTATAAATGTTGAAGACATTCCTTCTTCGGGCTTGAAGTTTACCTGGAACAAATCTCCAGGTAAAGCTGGGGGATTACTTAAGAAGCTGGATAGGATTATGAGTAATGGAGGTTTTTTAAATGTATATCCTGAAGCTGCTGTTAACTTTTTGCCCTTTTTATCTTCTGATCACTCTCCTGCTTTAATCTCTCTAAAGGGGCATCATATTTGGAAGCCCAGGCCTTTTAAGTTTATGAATTTTATTGCTTCTAAGCCTGGGTTTCTGCCTTTGGTTGATTCTGTATGGAAAGATAAAGTTCAGGGGTGTTATATGTTTTCTGTGGTCTCTAAATTAAAGAAGTTAAAGAAGCCTTTGAGGAAGATGGGTAGAGATCAAGGGGACCTACATGATAAGGTTAAAACTTTGACTAAAGAGCTAGGTAAAGTTCAAGAGGAAGTTGTTCAAGATCCTCATAATGCTGAGTTGAGAGATCAAGAAGCTATCTTTGTTAGTGCTTTGAAGCAGGCTGCTTTGGATGAGGAATTGTTTCTCAAACAAAGAGCCAAAGTGGAGTGGTTGAAGGCTGGGGATCAGAACACAGCTTACTTTCATAAAGCTGTTAAGGGTAAAATTAGTAAGAGTAGGATCAATGCTGTTATGGATGCTCAGGGGAATTACCATGAGGGGAGGAGTGTGGGTGATGTGTTTGTCAAACACTTTGAGAGTTTTATGGGGAGTAATGTGCAGGTGAATGGGATAAGGGGGGCTGATTCTCTTTTTCATACCAGATTGGCTAGGAGTGAGGCTGATTATATGGTTAGGGAAGTCACTAATGAGGAAATCAAAAAAGCTATCTTTGATATTGATGTGGATAAGGCTCCTGGGCCTGATGGCTTTTCTTCAAAATTTTTCAAAGCCTCTTGGGCTATAATTGGTAATGAAGTATGTGAAGCTATCAAAGAATTTTTTAGTAATGGCAAACTCCTTAAAGAAGTTAATGCCACCATTATTTCTTTAGTCCCAAAGTGTCTGAATCCGAAGAGTGTTGTGGAGTATAGACCCATTGCTTGTTGCAATGTTCTTTACAAATGTATAACCAAAATCATTTGTGAAAGAATTAAGGGGTCTCTTGATAAAATAGTTGATAATTGTCAAAGTGCTTTTATTCCTGGAAGGCAAATAAGTGATAATATTCTGTTGACACAAGAACTTCTGAGGAATTATCATAGAAAGGGAGGGGAGGCTAGAATGGCCCTGAAAATTGACTTGCAAAAGGCTTATGACACTGTCAATCATGATTTTCTTGAAGCCTGTCTTGTTAATTTTGGGTTCCATCCTAGTATGGTTGATTGGATTATGACATGTATAAGATCTGCTGCATATTCTATAAATGTTAATGGAGAGAGTTTTGGGTATTTTAAAGGGCTTAGGGGTTTAAGGCAGGGGGACCCTATGTCCCCATACCTGTTTACCATTGTTATGCAAGTTCTGAAGCTGATCTTGGATAGAAGGATTGCTGGTAATGATCAATTTAGATATCATTGGAAGTGTGCTGAGATGAAACTGACTCATGTTTGCTTTGCTGATGATCTTCTGGTTTTCTGCCATGCTGATGTGGCTTCTGTCTCCTTAATCAAGGATGCTTTGGAAGAATTTAGTGGGGTTTCTGGCTTAGTCCCTAATCTGGGAAAGAGCACAATGTATTTGTCTAATGTGACCAATAATTAAAAGGTTGCTGCCTTTTAAGGTTGGCAGCCTGCCAGTTAGATATTTGGGTGTCCCCCTCTTGTCTACTAGATTATATTCTAAAGACTGCAGTATTCTTACTGATAAAGTCAGAAAAAGACTGGAAGATTGGAAGAATAAAGCTTTGTCATTTGCTGGTAGGTTACAACTTATCAAATCTGTCCTTTGTTCTTTGCAAGTGTACTGGGCTTCTGTGTTTTTATTGCCTGTTAGTGTCATTGAAGATATTGAGAGGCTAATGTGTAGGTTTCTCTGGAGTCAAACTGATTCTAGCAGGGGAAGGGTTAGAGTTTCCTGGGAGAATGTTTGCTATCCAAAATGTCAGGGGGGGGGTTGGGGATAAAATCCTTGAGAATTCAGAATAAGGCTTTAATAGCTAGACATATATGGAGCCTTATTTCTGGGAAGGAGACTATATGGACTAAGTGGATCAAAATTTATAGGCTTAAAGGTCTGAGTTTTTGGGGATTTGTTAGGAAAGAGGGGCCATGTTGGAGTTGGAAGAGTATATTAGATAGTAGGGATGCTCTTTGGAGGCATTGTGTGCAGAGTATAGGTGATGGGTGTTCCACTTCTGTCTGGTATGACAACTGGTGTCCACTGAGTCCTCTTAGTCTATTCATCACACCAAGGGAGATTCATAATGCTGGTTTTAATCTCAAAACTACAGTTGCTGAGGTTATTGGCAATGGTAGGTGGATGTGGCCGGAGGAGTGGAGAAGTAAGTTTCCTTGTTTATTCTCTATGTCTCCTCCTTTTATTGTTCCTGGCAAAAAAGACATAACATTCTGGAGAACTAAGAAGGAAACTTTTGAGGGCTTTGCTACTAGAACTGTTTTTAATGATCTGAGTGAAGATAAGCCTGAAGTTGCCTGGGCTAGAATTATCTGGTATAGTCAGGCAATCCCTAGACACTCATTCACACTCTGGTTGGCTGTTCAAAATAGGCCGTTAACTCAGGATAGATTATTGAATTGGGATGTGCAGAATGTGTTAGAATGTGTTTTCTGTGGAAAAGTTAAGGATAGTCATAATCATTTGTTTTTTGAGTGTGACTATCCTAAAGCTGTTTGGGAAGCTCTGAAGGAAGAGGGAGGATTATCTCTATACTCCCCTAATATTTTTGATTGTGTTAATGAAATGGCCAGTGAACATTTAGGAAAATCTGTGGGGAGTATAATTAAGAGGCTGTGTGTGGCTGCTATGGTATACTTTATATGGCAAGAGAGAAATTTAAGGTTGTTTCAAAATGAGAGTAGGAGTGTGGAGGGTGTTTGTAAGCTCATCAGGGAAACAGTTAGATTAAAGCTAATGGGGTTGAAGATCTATGCTACTGGTAGCAGCATCAGGCTTAGCAAGATATGGGGCTTTAAAGTGGTATGGAAGGATCCTACAAAACAGGTTAACCAATGTTGATCTATTGTCTTCTTACTGTTCTTTGGGTTGGCTGGGTGAGGTTTTGGAGGGGTTCAAAGTGGGATTATAGGGGAATTAATATGACTTTTAAATGGCTTGGTAATATTGTGGACTTAGGGTGGTACAGGGGAGGTGTGGGTAATATACATATGAAATCTGATAATGCAGGGGAGGGGGGCATTTTTGGGCCTATGGGAGTCATAAGGTGTTTGTTTCAGCTTGGGGTAGAGATCTGGCCTATAAGGCTTCCTTTTACTCTTTCTGGTTGTTATGAGTGGTATAAAAATGGTTGTGAGTTGAGGGTTGTTTGGGTTCTGGTTTTTCTTGTTTTTGTGTCTGATCTGTTGATGCTTTGGTTTCTTCAAAAACCTGGTATCAATTCTGCTATTCTTAGTAAGGGGCTAGGCAGTTGTGGTCTTGGGATAAGGCAAACAATGGGAGACATAAGGATGGATCAAGGTCATGTCTTTAGGTTCATATTGTTGTTCTGGTTTTTATCATTTTTTAGCACCAGATATGGCCTTGGAACCCTGGTTTATCTGTATTATTTTAGCCTTTTCTTGTTTTTGAGTCTTGAGTCTTTTTACTCCATTTGGAGTTGGGGTGGGGGGTACAATGGGAATCAAGGAGATATAAGGGACTGGAAAAGACCTTGGGTAGTTAAACCTAGATGTAGATCCCTCCCTGATGTTATGGAAAGGTGTGCCTTTCATACACCTATGTGGTTGTTTTTGTGTTTAAACTATAGGGATTTAGGATATAGCATCCATACATGTATATCATTTACAATATGGTTTGCTGTTACCTTAACCTGGTGGGGATTAGGAATGTGTATGCAGGAGGTTTGCATTAACCATGGAGAGATAAGGAAGATTTGTTCCTCTGTGCTTAGGGCATCATTTCCCCTTTCTTTCCTGTTACTTTTATTTTTATTGCTTTTTAGTTCTTGGCAGAGGAACATAAGCCTTTATATTAAATGTGTGTGTTTTGGTGTTAACCTGTGTGTGTTTCTTGAGCACTTGCTCAGGGGAGGGGGGCAAACATTGGGTTTTGGTGGCATCTGGAGACTTATAATACGTTGGGTAGAGATCTTGTTTCATTTCTTATCTTCTCCTTTTCCTTCTTGTTCTGGTTTGGTTTGTTTATTTTCTTTCCTGGGAAAGGGGGGTGGGTCCTTTAAACAATTATGGGTTTTTATCCTGTGCAGAGATTTTGGTCCATTATTGACACTCTGGCACAGGTCAGCGTTTGATGATTGGTGGTTAGGATTTTTGAGGCTCATGGGGAGTTTAAACAAGGGAGTTATAAGGCTGGACTGTACTGTTGGCTATAGGACATTATTCTCTTTATATTTTTTATTTCTAGCACTATCCAACAGTATGGGAACCCTCTTATTTGTTTTGGTAATCTTTCAAAGCCTTTTTTCTTGTCTTTTGGTCTTTGAGTCTGTTGAGTCTTTCCCATTTGGGATTAGTCTGGGATGGGTCATTATGGGTTGGGGTACTCTTTTGTCAAGTTGTATGATTGAGAATATGGCTGGAACAAACAGTAGTGCAAAGATTAGTTTTGAATTTGTCTGGTGGCGACTGTGGTGTAGCATATGCAGCAGGGTATATAGGGGTAGTTTAGTCATTATGTACAAATCAGTTATGAGGAATATCTGTGTTTTATGGAGGAAGTTGATTCAGAGAAATGTGCTGGTGGTTTTTAGTTTTAAGGTTTTTGAATGGGAATGGATGTATAGGTTCTATAAGTTTGGCTTGCAGATGTTGCTGGTTTGCAGGATGGAGAGGTCTTTCAGGGGTAGAGGTACTATAAACAGTTTATCTAAGTCCTTTGCTGAAGATATTGGAGGGAGGATGAGATATGAGGATTATGAGTTGCTGAGGATATATGGTATGATGGGCTGGAAAAGGTATGTACAGTTTCAGGAGTGCTTACAACAGGGGCAGGGCTGGTTTTTTAGGAAGGTGTTCTTTTATATTAAACTGTGGCATTATTTGAAAACTATCAGGCCTTCTGTGCTTAATAATGCCATTTTTCTGATGGAGGTTTGTAAAGATTATGAGTACAGATTGGTCTGGTTAGTTGCAGTTTTTTTGCAGCTGCTTCTGGCTTTGATAGTTCCTATTAAGGCTGGAATTCTAAATGCCATAAACTGGCTTTACAAGAATGCTAAAAGGATACTTTTGCTTAGTGGTGCCATTGCATTGATGGAGGTTTTAAAAGACCATGAGTTGATTGTATTTCTTTTGGTTGCTGATGATAGCCTCAATTATTTGCATCTAATTGAAGCTTTTACAGTGGATATTAGAATTCTTGTAAAGTTTTTGGAAGGGGATACCTTCTTGTCTGGTTATAGGTTAGTGAGTTGGATAAGGTGGGATGCTAGAAATTGGGTTTGTTGTATGAAGATATTCTTAAATACTCAGGCTTTTGGAATGAGTTGGCAAAAGAGATTTGAGTTGTTAAGGCTAAGGGGGAATCAAAGGTATAGGAGAGGTTTTGGACAGGATGTTACTGCTGGGGCTCGAATACTGGAAAGCCGGATGTGTGTGATTGAGAATTTTAGGATTGTGGGCTTGGGAGTGACCTCTGATGGGCTTCGGGTATTGGGGAGTTTGCTGGGCCGTGGTTTATTTAAGATTTTGAAGAGTGATATTATTGGGCTGTGGAAGAAGGGAAGGAAGCAGGAAACTGTTGGGCTCAGGATCTGGATGGAAGAATTTTGGGCTGAAGACAATTGGGTTTCGATAGTTTGGCTGTTTCGGTTGTATTTGGATAGCCTTTGTTGGGCTTATAATATTTTCAGATTTTGGGCTTAGTTTATTGTATAGGCTGGCCCGTTTAGGTTTTGTTTTTGTTTATTTTTCGGGCTAACTTTTTTGGCCTTTGGGTTTATGTCCCGGGCTCGGGCTAGTTCCTTTTTTTGTAAGTTCTTTTAAATCAATAAATGTTTGCCGGGGTTCTTCCCCTTTTCTAAAAAAAAACTATCGGTACATTTGAAGTTTCGGGCACCCGAATGGAGGAACGGGAAGGCCATAAGATATCTGATCACTCTACGGACTCAAATAAAGGTTACGAAGTTGACCGGACGGTAATCGGACTCACGATGCGTCAATGTCATAGAGATTCGTATACAAGAAAAGACTTAAGTTTTAAAAGATGTAACTATCGGTACATTTGAAGTTTCGGGCTCCCGAATAGAGGAACGGGAAGGCCGTAAGATATCTGATCATGCAACAGACTCAGATGAAGAATATGAAGCAGAGTGGACGGTAATCGGACTCACGATGCGACAATGAGATAGAGATTCGTACACAAGAAAAGACTCGACTTTCAAAGGACGTAGCTATCGGAACATTTGAAGTTTCGGGCACCCAAATGGAGGAACGGGAAGGCCATAAGATATCTGATCACTCTACGGACTCAACTAAAGGTTACGAAGCTGACCGGACGGTAATCGGACTCACGATGCGACAATGACTTAGAGATCCGTACACAAGAAAAGACTCAAGTTTTAAAGGACGTAACTATCGGTACATTTGAAGTTTCGGGCACCCGAATATAGGAACGGGAAGGCCGTAAGATATCTGATCATGCAACGGACTCAGATAACGGATATGAAGCAAACTGGATGGTAATCAGACTCACGATGCGACAATGAGATAGAGATTCGTACACAAGAAAAGACTCGAGTTTTAAAGGACGTACCTATCGGTACATTTGAAGTTTCGGGTACCTGAACGGAGGAACGGGAAGGCCATAAAATATCTGATCACTCTACGGAATCAGATAAAGGATACGAAGCTGACCGGGCGGTAATCGGACTCACGATGTGACAATGACTTAGAGATTCGTACACATGAAAAGACTCAAGTTTTAAAGGACGTAACTATCGGTACATTTGAACTTTCGGGCAAACGAATAGAAGAACGGGAAGGCCGTAAGATATCTGATCATGCAAAGGACTCAAATAAAGGATATGAAGCAGACTGGATGGTAATCGGACTCACGATGCGACAATGACAAAGAGATTCGTACACAAGAATAGACTTGAGTTTTAAAGGACATAACTATCGGTACATTTGAAGTTTCGGGCACCCGAATGGTGGAACGGGAAGGGCATAAGATATCTGATCATGCAATAGACTAAGTAAAGGATATGAAGCTGACCGGACGGTAATCAGACTCATGATGCGATAGTGAGATAGGGATTCGTACACAAGAAAAGACTCGAGTTTAAAAGGATGTAACTATCGGTACATTTGAAGTTTCAGGCACCCGACTGGAGGAACGGGAAGGCCATAAGATATCTGATCACTCTACGGACTCAATTAAAGGTTATGAAGTTGACCGGACGGTAATCGGACTCACGATGCGACAATTTCTTAGAGATTCGTACACAAGAAAAGACTCAAGTTTAAAGGACGTAACTATCGGTACATTTGAAGTTTCGGGCACCCGAATAGAGGAACGGGAAGGCCTTAAGATATCTGATCATGCAACGGACTCAGATAAAGTATCTGAAGCAGACTGGATGGTAATCGGACTCACGATACGACAATGAGATTGAGATTCGTACACAAGGTAAGACTCGAGTTTTAAACGACGTAACTATCAGTACATTTGTAGTTTCGGGCACCCGAATGGAGGAACGGGTTGGCGATTAAATATCTGATCATGCTACAGACTCAGATAAAGGATTTCAAACCTAACTGGACGGTAATCGGACTCACGATTCAACAATGACATAGAGATTCGTACACAAGAAATGACTCAAGTTTTAAATGACATAAATATCGGTACATCTGAAGTTTCAGGCACCCGAATGGTGGAACCAGAAGGCCATAAGATATCTGATCATGCAACAGATTCAGATTAAGGATATGAAACAGACTGGATGGTAATCGGACTCACGATGCGACAATGAGATAGAGATTCGTACACAAGAAAAGACTTGAGTTTTAAAGGACGTAACTATCGGTACATTTGAAGTTTCGGGCACCCGAATGGAGGAATGGGAAGGCCAGAAAATATCTTATCACTCTACGGAATCAGATAAAGGATACGAAGCTGACCGGACGGTAATCGGACTCACCATGCGATAACGACTTAGAGATTCGTACACAAGAAAAGACTCGAGTTTTATAGCACGTAACTATCGGTACATTTGAAGTTTCGGGCACCCGAATAGAGGAACGTGAAGGCCAAAAGATATCTAATCATGCAAAGGACTCAGATAAAGGATATGAAGCAGACTGGATGGTAATTGGACTCACGATGCGACAATGACATAGAGATTCGTACACAAGAAAAGACTCGAGTTTTAAAGGACATAACTATCGGTACATTTGATGTTTTGGGCACCTGAATGGTGAACGGGAAGGACATAAGATATCTGATCGTGCAACAGACTTAGTAAAGCATACGAAGCTGACCGGACTGTAATCGGAGTCATGATGCGATTTTGACATTCGTACACAAGAAAAGACTCGAGTTTTAAAGGACGTAACTATCGGTACATTTGAAGTTTTGGGCACCCGAATGGAGGAACGGGAAGGCCATAAGATATCTGATCACTCTACGGACTCAATTAAAGGTTACGAAGTTGACCGGACGGTAATCGGACTCACGATGCGTCAATGTCATAGAGATTCGTATACAAGAAAAGACTCAAGTTTTAAAGGATGTAACTATCGGTACATTTGAAGTTTCGGGCACCCGAATAGAGGAACGGGAAGGCCAAAAGATATCTGATCATGCAACGAACTCAGATAAAGGATATGAAGCAGACTCGATGGTAATTGGACTCACGATGCGACAATGAAATAGAGATTCGTACACAAGAAAAGACTCGAGTTTTAAAGGACATATCTATCGGTACATTTGAAGTTTCGGGCACCTGAATGGTGGAACGGGAAGGACATAAGATATCTGATCGTACAACAGACTCAGTAAAGAATACGAAGCTGAGCAGACGGTAATCGGACTCACGATGCGATAATGAGATAGACATTCATACACAAGAAAAGACTCGAGTTTTAATGGACGCAACTATCGGTACATTTGAAGTTTTGGGCACCCGAATGGAGGAACGGGAAGGCCATAAAATATCTGATCACTCTACGGACTCAATTAAAGGTTACGAAGTTGACCGGACGGTAATCGAACTCACGATGCGACAATGTCATAGAGATTCGTATACAAGAAAAGACTCAAGTTTTAAAGGACGTAACTATCGGTACATTTGAAGTTTCGGGCACCCGAATTGAGGAACGGGAAGGCCGTACGATATCTGATCATGCAACAGACTCAGATGAAGGATATGAAGCAGACAGGATGGTAATCGGACTCACGATGCGACAATGAGATAGAGATTCGTACACAAGAAAAGACTCGAGTTTTAAAGGACGTAACTATCGGTACATTTAAAGTTTTGGGCACCCGAATGGCGGAACGGGAAGGCCATAAGATATCTGATCACTCTATGGACTCAGATATAGGATACGAATCTGACCTAACGGTAATCGGACTCACGATGCGACAATGACATACAGATTCGTACACAAGAAAAGACTCGTGTTTTAAAGGACGTAACTATCGGACATTTGAAGTTTCGGGCACCCGAATAGAGGAACGGGAAGGCCGTAAGATATCTGATCATGCAACGAACTCAGATAAAGGATATGAAGCAGACTGGATGGTAATCGGACTCAGGATGCGACAATTAGATAGAGATTCGTACACAAGAAAGGACTCGAGTTTTAAAGGACGTAACTATCGGTATATTTGAAGTTTCAGGCACCCGAATGGAGGAACGGAAAGGCCATAAGATATCTGATCACTCTACAGACTCAATTAAAGGTTATGAAATGGACCGGACGGTAATCGGACTCACGATGCGACAATTTCTTAGAGATTCGTACACAAGAAAAGACTCAAGTTTAAAGGACGTAACAATCGGTACATTTGAAGTTTCAGGCACCCGAATAGAGGAACGGGAAGGCCATAAGATATCTGATCATGCAACGGACTCAGATAAATATATGAATCAGTCTGGATGGTAATCGGACTCACGATGCGACAATGAGATTGAGATTCGTACACAAGGTAAGACTCGAGTTTTAAAGGACGTGACTATCGGTACATTTGTAGTTTCGGGCATCCGAATGGAGGAACGGGTTGGCCATTAAATATTTGATCATGCTACAGACTCAGATAAAGGATACAAAGCTAATTGGATGGTAATCGGACTCACGATGCAACAATGACATAGAGATTCGTACACAAGAAAAGACTCGAGTTTTAAAGGACATAACTATCGGTAGATTTGAAGTTTTGGGCACCCGAATAGAGGAACGTGAAGGCCAACAGATATCTAATCATGCAACGGACTCAGATAAAGGATATGAAGCAGACTGGATGGTAATCGGACTCACGATGCGACAATGACATAGAGATCGTACACAAGAAAAGACTCGAGTTTTAAAATACATAACTATCGGTACAATTGAAGTTTTGGGCACCTGAATGGCGGAACGGGAAGGACATAAGATATCTGATCGTGCAACAGACTCAGTAAAGCATACGAAGCTGACCGGACGGTAATCGGACTCACGATGCGATAATGAAATAGACATTCGTACACAAGAAAAGACTCGAGTTTTAAAGGACGTAACTATCGGTACATTTGAAGTTTCGGGCACGCGAATAGAGGAACGGGAAGGCCGTAAGATATCTGATAATGCAACGGACATATATAAAGGATATGAAACAGACTGGATGCTAATCGGACTCACTATGCGACAATGAGATAGAGATTCGTACACAAGAAAAGACTCGAGTTTTAAAGGACAATTACTATCGGTACATTTGAAGTTTTGGGCACCCGAATGGTGGAACGGGAAGGGCATGAGACATTTGATCGTGCAACAGACTAAGTATAGGATACGAAGCTGACCGGACGGTAATCGGACTCACGATGCGATAATGAGATAGATATTCGTACACAAGAAAAGAATCGAGTTTTAAAGGATGTAACTATCGGTACATTTGAAGTTTCGGGCACCCGAATGGAGGAACAGGAAGGCCATAAGATATCTGATCACTCTACTGACTCAAATAAAGGTTACGAAGTTGACCGGATGGAAATCGTACTCACGATGCGACAATGTCATAGAGATTCGTACACTAGAAAAGACTCGAGTTTTAAAGGACGTATCTATCGGTACATTTGAAGTTTCGGGCTCCCGAATAGAGGAACGGGAAGGCCGTAAGATATCTGATCATGCAACAGACTCAGATGAAGAATATGTAGCAGACTGGACGGTAATCGGACTCACGATGCAACAATGAGATAGAGATTCGTACACAAGAAAAGACTCGAGTTTTAAAGGACATAACTATCGGTAGATTTGAAGTTTTGGGCACCCGAATAGAGGAACGTGAAGGCCAACAGATATCTAATCATGCAACGGACTCAGATAAAGGATATGAAGCAGACTGGATGGTAATCGGACTCACGATGCGACAATGAGATAGAGATTCGTACACAAGAAAAGACTCGAGTTTTAAAGGACGTAACTATCGGTACATTTAAAGTTTTGGGCACCCGAATGGCGGAACGGGAAGGCCATAAGATATCTGATCACTCTATGGACTCAGATATAGGATACGAATCTGACCTAACGGTAATCGGACTCACGATGCGACAATGACATACAGATTCGTACACAAGAAAAGACTCGTGTTTTAAAGGACGTAACTATCGGACATTTGAAGTTTCGGGCACCCGAATAGAGGAACGGGAAGGCCGTAAGATATCTGATCATGCAACGAACTCAGATAAAGGATATGAAGCAGACTGGATGGTAATCGGACTCAGGATGCGACAATTAGATAGAGATTCGTACACAAGAAAGGACTCGAGTTTTAAAGGACGTAACTATCGGTATATTTGAAGTTTCAGGCACCCGAATGGAGGAACGGAAAGGCCATAAGATATCTGATCACTCTACAGACTCAATTAAAGGTTATGAAATGGACCGGACGGTAATCGGACTCACGATGCGACAATTTCTTAGAGATTCGTACACAAGAAAAGACTCAAGTTTAAAGGACGTAACAATCGGTACATTTGAAGTTTCAGGCACCCGAATAGAGGAACGGGAAGGCCATAAGATATCTGATCATGCAACGGACTCAGATAAATATATGAATCAGTCTGGATGGTAATCGGACTCACGATGCGACAATGAGATTGAGATTCGTACACAAGGTAAGACTCGAGTTTTAAAGGACGTGACTATCGGTACATTTGTAGTTTCGGGCATCCGAATGGAGGAACGGGTTGGCCATTAAATATTTGATCATGCTACAGACTCAGATAAAGGATACAAAGCTAATTGGATGGTAATCGGACTCACGATGCAACAATGACATAGAGATTCGTACACAAGAAAAGACTCGAGTTTTAAAGGACATAACTATCGGTAGATTTGAAGTTTTGGGCACCCGAATAGAGGAACGTGAAGGCCAACAGATATCTAATCATGCAACGGACTCAGATAAAGGATATGAAGCAGACTGGATGGTAATCGGACTCACGATGCGACAATGACATAGAGATCGTACACAAGAAAAGACTCGAGTTTTAAAATACATAACTATCGGTACAATTGAAGTTTTGGGCACCTGAATGGCGGAACGGGAAGGACATAAGATATCTGATCGTGCAACAGACTCAGTAAAGCATACGAAGCTGACCGGACGGTAATCGGACTCACGATGCGATAATGAAATAGACATTCGTACACAAGAAAAGACTCGAGTTTTAAAGGACGTAACTATCGGTACATTTGAAGTTTCGGGCACGCGAATAGAGGAACGGGAAGGCCGTAAGATATCTGATAATGCAACGGACATATATAAAGGATATGAAACAGACTGGATGCTAATCGGACTCACTATGCGACAATGAGATAGAGATTCGTACACAAGAAAAGACTCGAGTTTTAAAGGACAATTACTATCGGTACATTTGAAGTTTTGGGCACCCGAATGGTGGAACGGGAAGGGCATGAGACATTTGATCGTGCAACAGACTAAGTATAGGATACGAAGCTGACCGGACGGTAATCGGACTCACGATGCGATAATGAGATAGATATTCGTACACAAGAAAAGAATCGAGTTTTAAAGGATGTAACTATCGGTACATTTGAAGTTTCGGGCACCCGAATGGAGGAACAGGAAGGCCATAAGATATCTGATCACTCTACTGACTCAAATAAAGGTTACGAAGTTGACCGGATGGAAATCGTACTCACGATGCGACAATGTCATAGAGATTCGTACACTAGAAAAGACTCGAGTTTTAAAGGACGTATCTATCGGTACATTTGAAGTTTCGGGCTCCCGAATAGAGGAACGGGAAGGCCGTAAGATATCTGATCATGCAACAGACTCAGATGAAGAATATGTAGCAGACTGGACGGTAATCGGACTCACGATGCAACAATGAGATAGAGATTCGTACACAAGAAAAGACTCGAGTTTTAAAGGACATAACTATCGGTAGATTTGAAGTTTTGGGCACCCGAATAGAGGAACGTGAAGGCCAACAGATATCTAATCATGCAACGGACTCAGATAAAGGATATGAAGCAGACTGGATGGTAATCGGACTCACGATGCGACAATGAGATAGAGATTCGTACACAAGAAAAGACTCGAGTTTTAAAGGACGTAACTATCGGTACATTTAAAGTTTTGGGCACCCGAATGGCGGAACGGGAAGGCCATAAGATATCTGATCACTCTATGGACTCAGATATAGGATACGAATCTGACCTAACGGTAATCGGACTCACGATGCGACAATGACATACAGATTCGTACACAAGAAAAGACTCGTGTTTTAAAGGACGTAACTATCGGACATTTGAAGTTTCGGGCACCCGAATAGAGGAACGGGAAGGCCGTAAGATATCTGATCATGCAACGAACTCAGATAAAGGATATGAAGCAGACTGGATGGTAATCGGACTCAGGATGCGACAATTAGATAGAGATTCGTACACAAGAAAGGACTCGAGTTTTAAAGGACGTAACTATCGGTATATTTGAAGTTTCAGGCACCCGAATGGAGGAACGGAAAGGCCATAAGATATCTGATCACTCTACAGACTCAATTAAAGGTTATGAAATGGACCGGACGGTAATCGGACTCACGATGCGACAATTTCTTAGAGATTCGTACACAAGAAAAGACTCAAGTTTAAAGGACGTAACAATCGGTACATTTGAAGTTTCAGGCACCCGAATAGAGGAACGGGAAGGCCATAAGATATCTGATCATGCAACGGACTCAGATAAATATATGAATCAGTCTGGATGGTAATCGGACTCACGATGCGACAATGAGATTGAGATTCGTACACAAGGTAAGACTCGAGTTTTAAAGGACGTGACTATCGGTACATTTGTAGTTTCGGGCATCCGAATGGAGGAACGGGTTGGCCATTAAATATTTGATCATGCTACAGACTCAGATAAAGGATACAAAGCTAATTGGATGGTAATCGGACTCACGATGCAACAATGACATAGAGATTCGTACACAAGAAAAGACTCGAGTTTTAAAGGACATAACTATCGGTAGATTTGAAGTTTTGGGCACCCGAATAGAGGAACGTGAAGGCCAACAGATATCTAATCATGCAACGGACTCAGATAAAGGATATGAAGCAGACTGGATGGTAATCGGACTCACGATGCGACAATGACATAGAGATCGTACACAAGAAAAGACTCGAGTTTTAAAATACATAACTATCGGTACAATTGAAGTTTTGGGCACCTGAATGGCGGAACGGGAAGGACATAAGATATCTGATCGTGCAACAGACTCAGTAAAGCATACGAAGCTGACCGGACGGTAATCGGACTCACGATGCGATAATGAAATAGACATTCGTACACAAGAAAAGACTCGAGTTTTAAAGGACGTAACTATCGGTACATTTGAAGTTTCGGGCACGCGAATAGAGGAACGGGAAGGCCGTAAGATATCTGATAATGCAACGGACATATATAAAGGATATGAAACAGACTGGATGCTAATCGGACTCACTATGCGACAATGAGATAGAGATTCGTACACAAGAAAAGACTCGAGTTTTAAAGGACAATTACTATCGGTACATTTGAAGTTTTGGGCACCCGAATGGTGGAACGGGAAGGGCATGAGACATTTGATCGTGCAACAGACTAAGTATAGGATACGAAGCTGACCGGACGGTAATCGGACTCACGATGCGATAATGAGATAGATATTCGTACACAAGAAAAGAATCGAGTTTTAAAGGATGTAACTATCGGTACATTTGAAGTTTCGGGCACCCGAATGGAGGAACAGGAAGGCCATAAGATATCTGATCACTCTACTGACTCAAATAAAGGTTACGAAGTTGACCGGATGGAAATCGTACTCACGATGCGACAATGTCATAGAGATTCGTACACTAGAAAAGACTCGAGTTTTAAAGGACGTATCTATCGGTACATTTGAAGTTTCGGGCTCCCGAATAGAGGAACGGGAAGGCCGTAAGATATCTGATCATGCAACAGACTCAGATGAAGAATATGTAGCAGACTGGACGGTAATCGGACTCACGATGCAACAATGAGATAGAGATTCGTACACAAGAAAAGACTCGACTTTTAAAGGACGTAAATATCGGAACATTTGAAGTTTCGGGCACCCAAATGAAGCAACGGGAAGGCCATAAGATATCTGATCACTCTACGGACTCAACTAAAGGTTACGAAGCTGACCGGACGGTAATCGGACTCAAGATGCGACAATGACTTAGAGATTCGTACACAAGAAAAGACTTAAGTTTTAAAGGACGTAACTATCGGTACATTTGAAGTTTCGGGCACCCGAATAGAGGAACGGGAAGGCTTTATGATATCTGATCATGCAACGGACTCAGATAACGAATATGAAGAGACTGGATGGTAATCAGACTCACGATGCGACAATGAGATAGAGATTCGTACACAAGAAAAGACTCGAGTTTTAAAGGACGTACCTATCGGTACATTTGAAGTTTCGGGTACCTGAACGGAGGAACGGGAAGGCCATAAAATATCTGATCATTCTACGGAATCATATAAAGGATACGAAGCTGACCGGACGGTAATCGGACTCACGATGCGATAATGAGATAGACATTCGTACACAAGAAAAGACTCGAGTTTTAAAGGATGTAACTATCGGTACATTTGAAGTTTTGGGCACACGAATAGAGGAACGGGAAGGCCGTAAGATATCTGATAATTGATTGGATTGGGTGCTCATCATTGCGCAGAGCATACCCAAACCCGGAACACAACCCCGCGGAGCAACTCTCCGCGCACAAGAGAAACTTCTCCAGCAAGCAAAGCAGCAACGACTCTCCTACAATCACGGAGTGATGCCCGCGCGCGTAAGCGGTAAAAGCGGTAATCGTTCCATGTTTCCTTATTTATAGTTATATCTTAACTACTTTACTAATATAATCTTTGGGTAGTGGAGACAACCCTAATCGGGCCTGGCCCATTACGATTAGGGTTTTGGGTAATGGTGGCATACGTCCACCTCTATATAAGGGATCATATCCCTAATAGAGAGGACACTTTTGGCTAACCCTAAGAGCTATCACACTTGGTAGTATCCCCATTCACCCACGTTTTTGTTATAAACTACTACCTCGTGTAGTCGTCTCCCTACCCACTCAATCTTTACTTGCAGGTTACTCCAATCCAGGAAGTGCTAGTGAAGGATCAATCTTGTGGTTGCATCTAGTCTATCATCCCTACCAGGAGGTTAGACTACCTGTTTCTTCATTGGCGCCATCCCTTACGGTTTACTAATCTTTCAAACTAGTGCTAATGGATTCTGGAGCCGAACAACGTGCTGACCCCATCAATGTTGATGATGGAGTTCAAGCGAATCAAGACACAGGAGCACCAACGACGGTGACCAAGAATGTGAATCAAAAGCAGGCTGCTACGAACTTTCAACTGTTTGCATCAAGAAAGACGGCGTTAGCATCACAAAAGAAAACAGTTGAAGAGCCTGTGGATGACCTGGAAGAATGGCTGCCTCAAGAAAGTGCTAAGACAATAGCAGAGTACCAGAGGAAGCTGATAGCAAAGGCCAGCTTGGAATCAAGAAAGACTTTGACTTTTGACACTGAAGACGACTCTCAAGAGGACGAACAGCCTGTTGTTCGCCCCACAGCCAAACCTCGTCAGGCGGTACGTGGTGGAGAACGTGGTAAGAGTACTCACGTTCAGGACCACGTCAACCTGAATGGGGAACCCGATGGCTATGAGTCCGAAAATGAGATCAATTCTGATCCCACTTGGAAGCCGCGTCCGAAGTCTGTTGCCAGCAATCAGACTAACCCAGACGATGACCTTAACAAGCCATACCGTCCAAAATCGTTTGCGGAAAGATCCAAATTTTGTGCAAGAATCGCGCTGGCACCCATGCCAGTCGAATGCAAGCTGCCAAACACGATTGGAAAATATGATGGCTTGCGCGATCCAGACGATCGATCACCTGCACGCATTTGACTGCGCAGGAAATTCTAAGCCGTGGCCGGTTCAAGCTTGGTGCCACCTATTTGTTCAAACCCTAACGGGAGCGGCACGGGTTTGGTACGAAAGTTCACCGGTAGGAAGTCTCGTAGACTTCGATGATTTGATTAAGAAATTCAAGAATCACTTCTCCCACCTTCGGAAGCACAAGAAAGACAAGGCTCAGATTTTGTTGTGCTCCCGGAAAGACAATGAGAGCCTGGAAGATTATATCATCCGCTATAACAAAGAAGCCCTACAGCTGGGGTGTGGCGAAGAGCTTACCAGGGCCGCATTCATTCACGGAGTGCGGAATGATGATCTCATGAGATGCCTGACGGGGAAGGAAGGTGTTCCCGAAGCATGGGATGAACTCATAGAGGCCGCGAAGGTATATGCGTCATCGGAGCGCTCGTTTACGCGCTCGAAAAATTTTCATCACAGCGGTAATCAAGGTGCGCACACGCACGACAAAGGGAAAGGGAAGCAGTCTGTGTGGTCTAGAATCTCGGGTGCCACAGAGGAGGGGAAGTATTCCTCAGGGCAAGATGCGCGGCACTATCTCAACAACAAGCACCCGCGCGATTCGAAACCACCAAGTGAAGAATTATGACTGGACCCCACTGTCAAAAACACCTTCAGAAGTCCTGAAGACTGAACAAGTCCAGTTTCCCAAGCCCAGGGAATTAAGGCAAGATCGAAGGAATGTAGACACGTCAAGGTATTGTGAATACCATGAAGACTTTGGCCATCTAACAGACAACTGCTATAGTCTAAAGATGGAAATTGAGAATGCAATCAAGTCGGGTCAGCTCTCCCATTTAGTAAAGAACATGCGGAAGAAACCCAGGGATTCGCAAGGGGAGGCTGATCCCAATCATAAGAAGATCAAAAACCTCAACGCGCATCACGTGCAACGCTCAGATCGTCACAACTGTTACATGACTCACAGCAGGAGTCAAAAGAAGAGATCTTACTCTATCGCTCAAGATGATTCCTGGAAAGAAGCACCTGTCGTCATGCCACGCGTCAAGGGAGGAGCGTCTTCCACAACACCGTTGATCATAACGGGAGTCATTGGGCATTATCGCACAAGATATATGTTCCTCGATAACGGGAGCAGCACTGACATCATGTATCAACAATGTTTTGATCAGTTAGATGCTGAAGATAAAGAAAAGCTCATCCCAACCACAGAGCCAATATCCGGATTCATCATGAAGTAATCATTCCACTGGGTATACTCACACTCCCTGTCACATGGACAGACGGACAACTCTCCCGCACGGAGATTTTCGACTTCATGGTCTTACCAGTGAATTCATCGCATGACGTCCTCATCGGGAGAGAAGGATTGGCAAAATTTAATTGCAACGCGTCCATGCCGCACCAGATGGTCGGTTTTCCAACGTGTGGAGGGGTGGCTTTCATACGTGGAAACAAAAATTGCCATGCAACAGACACATGCAAGCCTCCCAAGATAATGAAGCCAGCAAACCGCACTAATCCCGAAAAATGGGTCATCAACCCTAATTTTCCGGATCAGACGGTTGTCATAGGCCCAGTAATCTCCGACACCATACGTGCGTATTTGAAACAGCTATTAACCAAGAACATGGATGTTTTTGCTTTTCAACCCGCGGACATGGTTGGCGTTCCACGCCACATAGCGGAACATAAGCTCAACGTCTACAAGTCCGTGGAACCAATCGTCCAGAAAAAGCGCAGTATGGGGACAGAGAAAACAAAGGCCAATGAGCAAGTTGCTGAACTGTTAGACGCAGGCATCCTGCGAAGAACAAGATACCAGACTTGGGTTGCTAACCCGGTCATGGTCGGGAAGTCCAATGGAGGCTGGCGGATGTGCGTGGATTACAAAGATATAAACAAGGCATGCCCAAAAGACTGTTATCCACTTCCCAAGATTGATTTGAAGGTGGACTCCCTGGAACCGTTCAGATTCAAATGTTTTCTCGACGCTTACAAAGGTTACCACCAAATACAGATGGCCAAAGAGGATGAAGACAAGACATCCTTCCGCACGGATACGGGCACTTATTGCTATACAAAGATGCCATTTGGATTAAAGAACGCAGGGGCTACATATCAGCGTTTAATGGACACGGTGTTCAACAAACAAATCGGAGTCAATCTCGAGGTATACGTGGACGATTTGGTCATCAAAAGCACAGACGAAGACCAAATGCTCTTGGATATCCAAAAAACATTTGATCAACTCCGCACTGTCCGAATGAAACTTAACCCGAGCAAGTGTTCTTTTGGAATGGAGGAAGGTAAGTTCTTGGGGGTGATCGTCACCAAGGATGGTTTCCAAGCAAACCCCGATAAAGTACAGGCAATTGAGCGCATGCCGTCCCCATCTTCCGTCCGGGAAGTTCAGACACTCATGGGACGCCTAGTAGCTCTAAATCGCTTTCTCTCAAATTATGCGTCTAAGTCATTCCCTTTCGTGAACACATTGAAAAGTTGCCTCAAGAAGTCAAATTTCAAATGGACCGAAGAAGCCGAGGCTGCCTTCAAAGAGATGAAAGAATGCTTAAGTCACTTGCCTACGCTCACAGCGCCACTTCCAAAAGAGCCATTGACATTGTACTTGTCAGTAACGGAAAAAGCAATTGGTGCTGTTCTCCTGGTTGATCGGAAAGGCGTTCAAACTCCAGTGTATTATGTTAGTAGAACCTTACTTGACGCGGAGACTCGATACTCCACGATGGAGAAGCTGGTGCTAGCATTAGTACACGCATCAAGAAGACTGCGGAGATACTTCCAGGGACATCCCATTAATGTCCTAACAGACTTCCGCATCAATGACATCCTGCGCAAACCAGAGTTGTCAGGACGCCTGGCTAAGTGGGCCATTGAGCTGGGAGAGCACACAATTGAATACAAGTCCAGAACATCCTTTAAGGGGCAAATACTCGCAGACTTCGCCGCGGAGGTCCCTTCTGAAAGCATAACTGAATGTCAGCAAGCACACATCACTTCTCCCACTCCTGAACCAGCGAAGAAATGGGAATTATACACAGACGGGGCATGCAATGACGACGTCGCCGGAGCGGGTTTGCGCTTAATCACACCGGATGGAAAGGATTTCACTTACGCAATCCGCCTTGATTTCCCAACTACAAACAATGAAGCGGAATATGAGGCATTGCTTGCGGGGTTGCGCATTGCAAAGAAGATGGGTGTGCAACACTTGGAAGCCCACGTCGATTCTCAGTTGGTCGCAAACCACATCGACGGCTCATACGAAGCACGAGAAGCATCCATGATTTTATACTTGGAGCAAGCCAAGGCCCTCATGCGTGACTTCGCGTACTGCAAGGTTCGTCATATCAAGCGAAGTCAAAATAAGCCAGCGGATGCGTTAAGCAAGATGGCATCAACAGTTTTTGATCATTTGGCAAAGGATGTGCGGGTGGAAGTCTTGGATCACCCTTCAGTGCCTCAAAAACAAGTTAATGTTGTCCAAACCGGCAAGACCTCTTGGATAACCCCGATCATAGCTTATCTCACGCATGGGACGCTTCCAGACAACAAAGCAGAAGCTCGAAAGCTCCAAAACAAGGCATTGCATTACCAAGTCATCGACGGAATACTGTATCGGCGCTCGTATCTAGGGCCATTGCTACGTTGTGTTGACTCCGCAGAAGCAACTTACCTTATCAAAGACATACACGAAGGGTCGTGCGGATTACACGCGGGCCCAAGGATGGTTGTGGCTAAGTTAATGAATGCGGGGTACTACTGGCCCGGAATGCACATGGACGCCATGACAGAGTTGCGCAAATGCAAGTCTTGCCAACGCCATGCGCCAGGAACCTTGAGACCCAAGAATAATTTGGTACCCGTCACTGCGGCATGGCCATTCCAAAAGTGGGCCATAGACCTCATAGGCCCATTCCCCACAGCTCCCGGGAACGTGAAATACTTGGTAGTGGCAATTGATTACTTCACCAAATGGGTAGAAGCAAAAACCTTGGCATCCATCGATGGAAAAAGCATCAAGAAGTTCATTTGGGAATTCATCATTTGTCGCTTTGGCTTACCAATGGAGATTGTAAGTGATAATGGCACGCAGTTCACGGACCAACACTTGCAAGAATGGTTATCTTCCATGGGTATCAAGCAGATATTCACTTCAGTAGCACATCCGCAGGGCAACGGACAGGTTGAGCGTGCGAACAGAAGCATAGTAGAAGGCATAAAAACCAGGCTTGGCACGAAGCGCACTGGTTGGGTTGATGAACTCCCTCACGTCCTATGGGCTCACCGCACGTTGTCCAAGACAAGCAACGGAGAAACACCGTTCAGCCTCACATACGGGACAGAGGCTGTCATACCCGCGGAAATGCATTGCGCATCACCGAGGATCTTACTGGCAAATCATCGGGTCAATGACACATAGTTAAAACTAAATCTGGACCTATTAGATGAACGTAGAGACATGGCCGCTATCAAAGAGGCCAATTATAAGCGACAGCTTGAAAAGTACTACAATGCAAAGGTTAAGGCAGAAGCTTTCCGCGTTGGGGACTACGTTTTCCGCAACAATGAAGCATCCAGCGCGGAGAAGCCAGGTAAGCTTGCGCCAAACTGGGAAGGACCATACAAGGTGCAAGAAGTATTGGGGAAGGGCGCTTATGCTTTAGAGCGTTTGGATGGTACCCCAATCCCACGCACATGGAACGCAGCCCAGCTGCGCATTTGTTACCTGTAAGGCATTATCTCACATTTGTAATAAACAGCCTATGGCTACGTTCATTTCAGTTTCAATAAAGAGAACTTTCATTTTCATTTATATTCTTTCAATACGGATTACATGCAATGACAATCATGATCAAAAAAGCATTACATTCAGCAAGAAGCATCAACCAGTTACAAAAAACAGCCCTGGTTCTACACATATGCCACTAACCAAAACAAAAAAAAGCAAGGGGGTGGCATAATCAGTACAATATATGCATCATTTACTACTTAGCAAAAACACCAAAAAACCATTGTCACTACCCCTGTGCATTACTATTCCTACTAATTTGCATGCTGCCAACCGGTGGGGGTTCGACGAAGTCTAAGTTTGGGAGTCTTTGGAACATCCCCAAGCTCATCCAACTTCTTTACCTTCAAAGGAACAGCAGACGGACCCTGCTCTCCCGACTGGTTCACTTGATCTTCAGTCAACAGGAGATAACCACAATAAGTGGCCAGCTGGTGCATAGCAGTAGGAGGGACTTTGATCATAGGGGGTGATCAGGTAACATCAACATCCCTTGGAGTGCTTCAACTTCAGCATTTGTGATTCTTAGAGGAGAAGCCATAAGGGCAGTAGATGAGAAGAAGGAAGGAGTTATGAACAAAAAATTAATCAGTAATTAGCCTTTTATAGGAGGGACAAGGCAGCCCATTAATTACCATTAATGGTTAATACTCGAGTAGGGATGCCAACAGTCACATCAATCAATGGGAGCGCCGTCAAACCTATCAGACGACGTCAGCAAACTGACACAGGTGGCATCCTTTTCAAAGTTGACGTCAGACATTCATCATTGCAAAATTTAAAACATCACACAAAGTACGAGTCAACAGAATTTGAAAATGCAGAATACAAAGGAGCATATAATTGTTCAGCAAAGTAGCAAGAATTCAAAACAACAAAGGAAGACAATAACAATCACTCATAATCTATGAGATCTATATAAGTATCGTCTTCAACTTCTTCATTCAATGCGCCGGAACCTGCACCCGCAGCGGACGACTCACCTTCACCCTGCGCAGCAGCCTTCCGCGCCTCTTCCTCCTTCCGCTCTTTCTCTTCCAACTCCGCGCCAAGGCGGTCAGATTCTTCGAAATACTCGCGAAGTTGCCCAATGGGGTCCTCAGTCTTCAAGCATTGGTCTACCACATCGAAGACATCAAAGGTGAGGGTCTCGAATTCCTCCTGCGCAGCAATGGCTTCATCTTCATACGGCTTACCAAAGTGTTCTCCATCTTCAAGCGCTTAGCCAGCAGCATGATGGTGATAGCCCTCAGTAAATCCTTGCTGCAAGCCACTCCGCATGGATGTTGCTCCGATCTTAGCCACAGCATCGCCAAACTTTGGCTCATTCCATATGCGCTTAAAGACCTATGGATTGCGCAAGAAATAGTCAACATTAAGAAAATATAACACAGCATACAACAGAAACTAAGGGAGATCTTACACCTTGAAGACCATGCTGCATCATCCAGGATAATCGCTCACGAGCAGCCTGAGAAGTTTGCACAGCATTCTGAAGTTCATTCTGAGTCTGTTGAAGGCTTATCTCCAGCTGCACGCGTGAAGAATCCAGCAAGGCATTTGTTTCATCAAGTGGTGCTTTCTCACCAGCAAGACCCTTCACCTGTTCCTCCAACTCTGACATCCATGTTGTGGCAGTCACAAGGGCCTCATGCTGATCCTTCAACTTGATAACAGTGTCAGACAACTCAGCTTGTTTCGCATCAAGAGCTTTCTGTTTCTCCTCTGCCTCAAGAACTACCCGGGCAAGATCATTCATCAGCTTTTCAACGGCCTTCCGACCACGCTCAAGGTCTACATTGGTACGCTCACAAGATTCTTTCCACAGCTTGGCAGCCTCCACCTTCTCCGTCTTCAACTTCTGGATCTCACCCTCCGCGGCCCGAAGTTGACCCCTCAATTGCTCAACTTCTGCACGAGAATCTGCGCGGACGCGCTGGAACTCCTCCTCTCTTTTTCTTTGTGCGTCCTCCGCACTCTTCAAAGCTTGCCAAGACCGCTGGAACTCTTCTTCTCGCCGCATCAGTGACCCATAGTTACTAAAGCAAAGAGCTAAGTTCAGGCTCATATTAGACAACAGCGAGCGACGGTCAATGCCATCCTGGTAATCCCGTTCGCTGGGCGGCACAGCGTAGGCGATAAACTCCTCCGCGTCCAGCGGATTAGTAAAACGAGTTGTTTGCCTTACGTCCCAACGGGGTTGATAAGGCCTGTTTGGATCATAGTCCGGGGGAGCTACCCTCCCCCTACTTCCACTTGTTCTTCCTGATCCCCGAGCTGTCTCGGTTGCACTCCTCTTAGGAGTTGAGAAAGACAACACCACATCTGCGGACACCTTCTCCGCAGGAACTTCGGTGGAAACACGCTTGCTTGTTTCAGGAGGCTGGTCAAGTTGTGTACCTATCCCTTCACATGAAACGTCCGTCGCCATATTTGTAGCATCAACATCCGTATGCAATGGCTCAATCATCTGACGTTTCTCCGCCTTTTTACTCGCTTCTGGAGACAGCGTTACACCTTCAACATGAGAGGACAACTGGGTCTCCAACATGGACAAGTTTGTCCCCTCCACGTTCTCCAGAACAGGTTCAATGATTTTCTTCGCAATCACAACTGGTTTCTTAAAGGTCCCTTGCGGAGCAGGACCTTTACCTGAAACGTCAAATAAGAGAAAATAATCATTTCCTGTTCTCCATCAAGAAAGTGGTAAACAAGTCTAGCTGAGAAACTTACCAGAGGTTTGCTTGACAGACTTTACAAACAATGGCTGCCGTCTAGGTGGAGGTTTGACAACCATCTTCGCGTCAGTAGGCATGACGCTTGTCTCCCCACCAGTGGTTGGATCAACATCCACACTCGACGACACAACCTTCACGTTCTCCGAGGACGGTTTAGGGACATGCACTTGCATCTGGGCAAGGTCCTCGAGACGTTTTTGATACAACTCAGCTGATACTTTAGTGGAATCGTCAATAGGTGTTGGCCCGCGGGTACGCTGGCGTTTAACCTCTTCATCCGATTCCGTGGCCTCATCATCCCCCTTGGAAACTGTGGAGCTGGAAGCCACCTTTTTCCCTTTTCGTGACTCCTTTCGTTGACGTTTTGGCCCAGTCCCTACAGCCACACACAACAAGGGCTTAGATGACATCACTATTAGAGTAACAACAATCAGGCTTACCTGTACATGGCATCTTTTTACGACCTGGGGAGATTTCTCCCGGGTCAACCCCAATTTTCTTCACGGGGTGGATTCCTGCGCCTGAAATAAAGGGCACGTCGGATCAATGTATAAACTACGCGGATTACAACGCACCCCTTCGGCGCAGGAACTTTCCGCAGCAACAAAGAATTCACAAATGAAACATAAAAGAGCAAAGTAAAGAATAACCTGTACGCGCATAATGACGCGGAGCATCCTTGAGTTGGGGCATCAGAAAATTGCGTTCCAACCGCTCAATCACCGAAGGAGCCCCAGGGGGTAAAGCCGTATAACTCAATTTCGCTGCACCCCGGGCGTCGAACAGATCAAACTTTGTCATCCCTACAAAGACGATAATGTAAAGGGAAGACACAACATTGCAATAAGAGGTTACGCGAAGACAGAATAGACATGTTACTTACTAGCGTCAGCCGCGGTAGGCTCATAACCTTCCGGATTCCCCAAGCGACTGAGACCCAACATCACAAGCACTCCTTCAGGGCATTTCTCCATAGACAATGGAGTGGAGTGGGAACACAGGGTCTCATACCAGGTTTGGTTCTTGTAATCCTTCATGGGTGGGAACTCCGCAATCCTCTCCTTCACCCCAACACTCATCCACTGCAACGCAGCAGGAATCACCCCCCTATGAATGTAGAAAAATTTTTCTTTCCAGTCATACATTGACTTCGGACTCTTCGAGACAATCTGAGTCCGATTCCTCCGGGGAGATACACTATACCACCCAGGTCCCCCACGAGCCTCTTCAAGAACGTAAAACACATTCAACATATCAAAAGTAGGCTCCAAGTCTAAGGACCGACAGGTTGCCTCAAAATGTACAAGTCTAGAAAGACCAAACGGAGTCATCTGTGTAGGATGAACCCCATACTTCATGAAAGTGTTCACCAAGAACTTGGTAATGGGAAGACGGAAGCAACATCGGGTAAAAAATGCTTCATACAGTGCAATCTTACCAGGAGAGGCCTCCAACGCCGTTTTACCAGCAGCCGGTAATTCTGGCTCCCAGTCGGCCTCAATCCCATAATGATCAAGAAATGTGGAAAAAGAAGAGGCATCCCACTTGACAACGGTGGTGTTGATACCCTTTTCTGTTTTCTCGGTTGCTTTTGATTGATCAACAGGATAAGACGTTTCTTGAGACATTTTTAGATGAGTAAAAAAGAACAGGAAATCAAAGCAAAATAAGAACAGGAAGTTTAGAGGTCTGAAGTGCAAGGAATAGGAATGGTGAAACTTGAAAATTTTGAAATGACTTTATACTGTGTGCAATAACTGCCAATGACGTCAGCCTGGGTAAACGGAAACGACTTCCCACGCGACACGTGGCATGGAACAGCTAAATAGGCGGCACACGCGCTCTACACGCGCCCAACACGCGCCTGACGCAGTTGTCTGCCATAACTGATGGGACGCTCACTGACACAAGTGTAGCTTGTGACAGACGCTACCCACCATCCTTCGCTCAGCAGCAGACAACTGTCCTCAACCAATGTGACACGTCAAGCGGTCGCGGAGAATTAACGTCACACAAAATTACCGTTCTCCGCACTCCGCAGTGGCGACACTCCGGGTCCTCAGTAATCCGAACAAACTCTCCATCAACAGCCTCGTTTTCACTACCAAAGAAGGATGAGCTATCATCCGAAAGTCACTATTATGAGTCCACCATCCACCCTCTTCCCTCATACACTCGAGAAAAGGGTACACACTGGACTGGGGGACTTGATGGGATTGGGTGCTCATCATTGCGCAGAGCATACCCAAACCCGAAACACAACCCCGCGGAGCAACTCTCCGCGCACAAGAGAAACTTCTCCAGCAAGCAAAGCATCAACGACTCTCCTACAATCACGGAGTGATGCCCGCGCGCGTAAGCAGTAAAAGCGGTAATCGTTCCATGTTTCCTTATTTATAGTTATCTCTTAACTACTTTACTAATATAATCTTTGGGTAGTGGAGAGAACCCTAATCGGGCCTGGCCCATTACGATTAGGGTTTTGGGCAATGGTGGCATACATCCACCTCTATAAAAGGGATCATATCCCTAATAGAGAGGACACTTTTGGCTAACCCTAAGAGCTATCACACTTGATAGTATCCCCATTCACCCACGTTTTTGTTATAAACTACTACCTCGAGTTTTAAAGGACAATTACTATCGGTACATTTGAAGTTTTGGGCACCCGAATGGTGGAACGGGAAGGGCATGAGATATCTGATCGTGCAACAGACTCTATAGGATACGAAGCTGACCGGATGGTAATCGGACTCACGATGCGATAATGAGATAGATATTCGTACACAAGAAAAGAATCGAGTTTTAAAGGATGTAAATATCGGTACATTTGAAGTTTCGGGCACCCGAATGGAGGAACGGGAAGGCCATAAGATATCTGATCACTCAACTGACTCAAATAAAGGTTACGAAGTTGACCGGATGGAAATCGTACTCACGATGCGACAATGTCATAGAGATTCGTACACAAGAAAAGACTCGAGTTTTAAAGGACGTATCTATCGGCACATTTGAAGTTTCGGGCTCCCGAATAGAGGAACGGGAAGGCCGTAAGATATCTGATCATGCAACAGACTCAGATGAAGAATATGAAGCAGACTGGACGGTAATCGGACTCACGATGCGACAATGAGATTTAGATTCGTACACAAGAAAAGACTCGACTTTTAAAGGACGTAACTATCGGAACATTTGAAGTTTCGGGCACCCAAATGGAGGAACGGGAAGGCCATAAGATATCTGATCACTCTACGGACTCAACTAAAGGTTACGATCCTGACCGGACGGTAATCGGACTCACGATGCGACAATGACTTAGAGATTCGTACACAAGAAAAGACTTAAGTTTTAAAGGACGTAACTATCGGTACATTTAAAGTTTCGGGCACCCGAATAGAGGAACGGGAAGGCTTTAAGATATCTGATCATGCAACGGACTCAGATAACGGATATGAAGCAGACTGGATGGTAATCAGACTCACGATACGACAATGAGATAGAGATTCGTACACAAGAAAAGACTCGAGTTTTAAAGGACGTACCTATCGGTACATTTGAAGTTTCGGGTACCTGAACGGAGGAACGGGAAGGCCATAAAATATCTGATCACTCTACGGAATCATATAAAGGATACGAAGCTAACCGGACGGTAATCGGACTCACGATGTGACAATGACTTAGAGATTCGTACACAAGAAAAGACTCAAGTTTTAAAGGACGTAACTATCGGTACATTTGAACTTTCGGGCACACGAATAGAGGAACGGGAAGGCCGTAAGATATCTGATCATGCAACGGACTCAAATAAAGGATATGAAGCAGACTGGATGGTAATTGGACTCACGATGCGACAATGACATAGAATTTCGTACACAAGAATAGACTTGAGTTTTAAATGACATAACTGTTGGTACATTTGAAGTTTCGGGCACCCGAATGGTGGAACGGGAAGGGCATAAGATATCTGATCATACAACAGACTAAGTAAAGGATACGAAGCTGACCGGACGGTAATCAGACTCATGATGCGATAGTGAGATAGGGATTCATACACAAGAAAAGACTCGAGTTTAAAAGGATGTAACTATCGGCACATTTGAAGTTTCAGGCACCCGAATGGAGGAACGGGAAGGCCATAAGATATCTGATCACTCTACGGACTCAATTAAAGGTTATGAAGTTGACCGGACGGTAATCGGACTCACGATGCGACAATTTCTTAGAGATTCGTACACAAGAAAAGACTCAAGTTTAAAGGACGTAACTATCGGTACATTTGAAGTTTCGGGCACCCGAATAGAGGAACGGGAAGGCCTTAAGATATCTGATCATGCAACGGACTCAGATAAAGTATCTGAAGCAGACTGGATGGTAATCGGACTCACGATGCGACAATGAGATTGAGATTCGTACACAAGGTAAGACTCGAGTTTTAAAAGACGTAACTATCGGTACATTTGTAGTCTCGGGCACCCGAATGGAGGAACGGGTTGGCGATTAAATATCTGATCATGCTACAGACTCAGATAAAGGATGCGAACCAAACTGGATGGTAAACGGACTCACGATTCAATAATGACATAGAGATTCGTACACAAGAAATGACTTGAGTTTTAAATGACATAACTATCGGTACATCTGAAGTTTCGGGCACCCGAATGGTGGAACCAGAAGGCCATAAGATATCTGATCATGCAACAGATTCAAATTAAGGATATGAAACAGACTGGATGGTAATCGGACTCACGATGCGACAATGAGATAGAGATTCGTACACAAGAAAAGACTTGAGTTTTAAAGGACGTAACTATCGGTACATTTGAAGTATCAGGCACCCGAATGGAGGAATGGGAAGGCCAGAAAATATCTTATCCCTCTACGGAATCAGATAAAGGATACGAAGCTGACCGGACGGTAATCGGACTCACCATGCGATAACAACTTAGAGATTCGTACACAAGAAAAGACTCGAGTTTTAAAGGACGTAACTATCGGTACATTTGAAGTTTCGGGCACCCGAATAGAGGAACGTGAAGGCCATAAGATATCTGATCACTCTACGGACTCAATTAAAGGTTACGAAGTTGACCCGAATGGCGGAACGGGAAGGCCATAAGATATCTGATCACTCTATGGACTCAGATATAGGATACGAATCTGACCTAACGGTAATCGGACTCACGATGCGACAATGACATACAGATTCGTACACAAGAAAAGACTCGTGTTTTAAAGGACGTAACTATCGGTACATTTGAAGTTTCGGGCACCCGAATAGAGGAACGGGAAGGCCGTAAGATATCTGATCATGCAACGGACTCAAATAAAGGATATGAAGCAGACTGGACGGTAATCGGACTCAGGATGCGACAATTAGATAGAGATTCGTACACAAGAGAAGACTCGAGTTTTAAAGGACGTAACTATCGGTATATTTGAAGTTTCAGGCACCCGAATGGAGGAACGGAAAGGCCATAAGATATCTGATCACTCTACAGACTCAATTAAAGGTTCTGAAGTTGACCGGACGGTAATCGGACTCACGATGCGTCAATGTCATAGAGATTCGTATACAAGAAAAGACTCAAGTTTTAAAGGATGTAACTATCGGTACATTTGAAGTTTCGGGCACCCGAATAGAGGAACGGGAAGGCCAAAAGATATCTGATCATGCAACGAACTCAGATAAAGGATATGAAGCAGACTGGATGGTAATTGGACTCACGATGCGACAATGAAATAGAGATTCGTACACAAGAAAAGACTCGAGTTTTAAAGGACATATCTATCGGTACATTTGAAGTTTCGGGCACCTAAATGGTGGAACGGGAAGGAAATAAGATATCTGATCGTGCAACAGACTCAGTAAAGCATACGAAGCTGACCGGACTGTAATCGGAGTCACGATGCGATAATGAGATTGACATTCGTACACAAGAAAAGACTCGAGTTTTAAAGGACGTAACTATCGGTACATTTGTAGTTTTGGGCACCCGAATGGAGGAACGGGAAGGCCATAAGATATCTGATCACTCTACGGACTCAATTAAAGGTTACGAAGTTGACCGGACGGTAATCGAACTCACGATGCGTCAATGTCATAGAGATTCGTATACAAGAAAAGACTCAAGTTTTAAAGGATGTAACTATCGGTACATTTGAAGTTTCGGGCACCCGAATAGAGGAACGGGAAGGCCAAAAGATATCTGATCATGCAACGAACTCAGATAAAGGATATGAAGCAGACTGGATGGTAATCGGACTCAGGATGCGACAATTAGATAGAGATTCGTACACAAGAAAAGACTCGAGTTTTAAAGGACGTAACTATCGGTATATTTGAAGTTTCAGGCACCCGAATGGTGGAACGGGAAGGAAATAAGATATCTGATCGTGCAACAGACTCAGTAAAGCATACGAAGCTGACCGGACTGTAATCGGAGTCACGATGCGATAATGAGATTGACATTCGTACACAAGAAAAGACTCGAGTTTTAAAGGACGTAACTATCGGTACATTTGTAGTTTTGGGCACCCGAATGGAGGAACGGGAAGGCCATAAGATATCTGATCACTCTACGGACTCAATTAAAGGTTACGAAGTTGACCGGACGGTAATCGAACTCACGATGCGTCAATGTCATAGAGATTCGTATACAAGAAAAGACTCAAGTTTTAAAGGATGTAACTATCGGTACATTTGAAGTTTCGGGCACCCGAATAGAGGAACGGGAAGGCCAAAAGATATCTGATCATGCAACGAGCTCAGATAAAGGATATGAAGCAGACTGGATGGTAATTGGACTCACGATGCGACAATGAAATAGAGATTCGTACACAAGAAAAGACTCGAGTTTTAAAGGACATATCTATCGGTACATTTGAAGTTTCGGGCACCTGAATGGTGGAACGGGAAGGAAATAAGATATCTGATCGTGCAACAGACTCAGTAAAGCATACGAAGTTGACCGGACGGTAATCGGACTCACGATGCGATAATGAGATAGACATTCGTACACAAGAAAAGACTCGAGTTTTAAAGGACGTAACTATCGGTACATTTGAAGTTTTGGGCACCCGAATGGAGGAACGGGAAGGCCATAAAATATCTGATCACTCTACGGACTCAATTAAAGGTTACGAAGTTGACCGGACGGTAATCGGACTCACAATGCGACAATGTCATAGAGATTCGTATACAAGAAAAGACTCAAGTTTTAAAGGACGTAACTATCGGTACATTTGAAGTTTCGGGCACCCGAATTGAGGAACGGGAAGGCCGTACGATATCTGATCATGCAACAGACTCACGATGCGACAATGAGATAGAGATTCGTACACAAGAAAAGACTCGAGTTTTAAAGGACGTAACTATCGGTACATTTGAAGTTTTGGGCACCTGAATGGCGGAACGGGAAGGCCATAAGATATCTGATCACTCTATGGACTCAGATATAGGATACGAATCTGACCTAACGGTAATCGGACTCACGATGCGACAATGACATACAGATTCGTACACAAGAAAAGACTCGTGTTTTAAAGGACGTAACTATCGGTACATTTGAAGTTTCGGGCACCCGAATAGAGGAACGGGAAGGCCGTAAGATATCTGATCATGCAACGGACTCAAATAAAGGGTATGAAGCAGACTGGATGGTAATCGGACTCAGGATGCGACAATTAGATAGTGATTCGTACACAACAAAAGACTCGAGTTTTAAAGCACGTAACTATCGGTATATTTGAAGTTTCAGGCACCCGAATGGAGGAACGGAAAGGCCATAAGATATCTGATCACTCTACGGACTCAATTAAAGGTTATGAAGTTGACCGGACGGTAATCGGACTCACGATGCATCAATGTCATAGAGATTCGTATACAAGAAAAGACTCAAGTTTTAAAGGATGTAACTATCGGTACATTTGAAGTTTCGGGCACCCGAATAGAGGAACGGGAAGGCCAAAAGATATCTGATCATGCAACGAACTCAGATAAAGGATATGAAGCAGACTGGATGGTAATTGGACTCACGATGCGACAATGAAATAGAGATTCGTACACAAGAAAAGACTCGAGTTTTAAAGCACATATCTATCGGTACATTTGAAGTTTCGGGCACCTAAATGGTGGAACGGGAAGGAAATAAGATATCTGATCGTGCAACAGACTCAGTAAAGCATACGAAGCTGACCGGACTGTAATCGGAGTCACGATGCGATAATGAGATTGACATTCGTACACAAGAAAAGACTCGAGTTTTAAAGGAGATAACTATCGGTACATTTGAAGTTTTGGGCACCCGAATGGAGGAACGGGAAGGCCATAAGATATCTGATCACTCTACAGACTCAATTAAAGGTTACGAAGTTGACCGGACGGTAATCGGACTCACGATGCGTCAATGTCATAGAGATTCGTATACAAGAAAAGACTCAAGTTTTAAAGGATGTAACTATCGGTACATTTGAAGTTTCGAGCACCCGAATAGAGGAACGGGAAGGCCAAAAGATATCTGATCATGCAACGAACTCAGATAAAGGATATGAAGCAGACTGGATGGTAATTGGACTCACGATGCGACAATGAAATAGAGATTCGTACACAAGAAAAGACTCGAGTTTTAAAGGACATATCTATCGGTACATTTGAAGTTTCGGGCACCTAAATGGTGGAACGGGAAGGAAATAAGATATCTGATCGTGCAACAGACTCAGTAAAGCATACGAAGCTGACCGGACTGTAATCGGAGTCACGATGCGATAATGAGATTGACATTCGTACACAAGAAAAGACTCGAGTTTTAAAGGACGTAACTATCGGTACATTTGTAGTTTTGGGCACCCGAATGGAGGAACGGGAAGGCCATAAGATATCTGATCACTCTACGGACTCAATTAAAGGTTACGAAGTTGACCGGACGGTAATCGAACTCACGATGCGTCAATGTCATAGAGATTCGTATACAAGAAAAGACTCAAGTTTTAAAGGATGTAACTATCGGTACATTTGAAGTTTCGGGCACCCGAATAGAGGAACGGGAAGGCCAAAAGATATCTGATCATGCAACGAACTCAGATAAAGGATATGAAGCAGACTGGATGGTAATCGGACTCAGGATGCGACAATTAGATAGAGATTCGTACACAAGAAAAGACTCGAGTTTTAAAGGACGTAACTATCGGTATATTTGAAGTTTCAGGCACCCGAATGGTGGAACGGGAAGGAAATAAGATATCTGATCGTGCAACAGACTCAGTAAAGCATACGAAGCTGACCGGACTGTAATCGGAGTCACGATGCGATAATGAGATTGACATTCGTACACAAGAAAAGACTCGAGTTTTAAAGGACGTAACTATCGGTACATTTGTAGTTTTGGGCACCCGAATGGAGGAACGGGAAGGCCATAAGATATCTGATCACTCTACGGACTCAATTAAAGGTTACGAAGTTGACCGGACGGTAATCGAACTCACGATGCGTCAATGTCATAGAGATTCGTATACAAGAAAAGACTCAAGTTTTAAAGGATGTAACTATCGGTACATTTGAAGTTTCGGGCACCCGAATAGAGGAACGGGAAGGCCAAAAGATATCTGATCATGCAACGAACTCAGATAAAGGATATGAAGCAGACTGGATGGTAATTGGACTCACGATGCGACAATGAAATAGAGATTCGTACACAAGAAAAGACTCGAGTTTTAAAGGACATATCTATCGGTACATTTGAAGTTTCGGGCACCTAAATGGTGGAACGGGAAGGAAATAAGATATCTGATCGTGCAACAGACTCAGTAAAGCATACGAAGCTGACCGGACTGTAATCGGAGTCACGATGCGATAATGAGATTGACATTCGTACACAAGAAAAGACTCGAGTTTTAAAGGACGTAACTATCGGTACATTTGTAGTTTTGGGCACCCGAATGGAGGAACGGGAAGGCCATAAGATATCTGATCACTCTACGGACTCAATTAAAGGTTACGAAGTTGACCGGACGGTAATCGAACTCACGATGCGTCAATGTCATAGAGATTCGTATACAAGAAAAGACTCAAGTTTTAAAGGATGTAACTATCGGTACATTTGAAGTTTCGGGCACCCGAATAGAGGAACGGGAAGGCCAAAAGATATCTGATCATGCAACGAACTCAGATAAAGGATATGAAGCAGACTGGATGGTAATCGGACTCAGGATGCGACAATTAGATAGAGATTCGTACACAAGAAAAGACTCGAGTTTTAAAGGACGTAACTATCGGTATATTTGAAGTTTCAGGCACCCGAATGGTGGAACGGGAAGGAAATAAGATATCTGATCGTGCAACAGACTCAGTAAAGCATACGAAGCTGACCGGACTGTAATCGGAGTCACGATGCGATAATGAGATTGACATTCGTACACAAGAAAAGACTCGAGTTTTAAAGGACGTAACTATCGGTACATTTGTAGTTTTGGGCACCCGAATGGAGGAACGGGAAGGCCATAAGATATCTGATCACTCTACGGACTCAATTAAAGGTTACGAAGTTGACCGGACGGTAATCGAACTCACGATGCGTCAATGTCATAGAGATTCGTATACAAGAAAAGACTCAAGTTTTAAAGGATGTAACTATCGGTACATTTGAAGTTTCGGGCACCCGAATAGAGGAACGGGAAGGCCAAAAGATATCTGATCATGCAACGAGCTCAGATAAAGGATATGAAGTAGACTGGATGGTAATTGGACTCACGATGCGACAATGAAATAGAGATTCGTACACAAGAAAAGACTCGAGTTTTAAAGGACATATCTATCGGTACATTTGAAGTTTCGGGCACCTGAATGGTGGAACGGGAAGGAAATAAGATATCTGATCGTGCAACAGACTCAGTAAAGCATACGAAGTTGACCGGACGGTAATCGGACTCACGATGCGATAATGAGATAGACATTCGTACACAAGAAAAGACTCGAGTTTTAAAGGACGTAACTATCGGTACATTTGAAGTTTTGGGCACCCGAATGGAGGAACGGGAAGGCCATAAAATATCTGATCACTCTACGGACTCAATTAAAGGTTACGAAGTTGACCGGACGGTAATCGGACTCACAATGCGACAATGTCATAGAGATTCGTATACAAGAAAAGACTCAAGTTTTAAAGGACGTAACTATCGGTACATTTGAAGTTTCGGGCACCCGAATTGAGGAACGGGAAGGCCGTACGATATCTGATCATGCAACAGACTCACAATGCGACAATGAGATAGAGATTCGTACACAAGAAAAGACTCGAGTTTTAAAGGACGTAACTATCGGTACATTTGAAGTTTTGGGCACCCGAATGGCGGAACGGGAAGGCCATAAGATATCTGATCACTCTATGGACTCAGATATAGGATACGAATCTGACCTAACGGTAATCGGACTCACGATGCGACAATGACATACAGATTCGTACACAAGAAAAGACTCGTGTTTTAAAGGACGTAACTATCGGTACATTTGAAGTTTCGGGCACCCGAATAGAGGAACGGGAAGGCCGTAAGATATCTGATCATGCAACGGACTCAAATAAAGGGTATGAAGCAGACTGGATGGTAATCGGACTCAGGATGCGACAATTAGATAGAGATTCGTACACAAGAAAAGACTCGAGTTTTAAAGCACGTAACTATCGGTATATTTGAAGTTTCAGGCACCCGAATGGAGGAACGGAAAGGCCATAAGATATCTGATCACTCTACGGACTCAATTAAAGGTTATGAAGTTGACCGGACGGTAATCGGACTCACGATGCATCAATGTCATAGAGATTCGTATACAAGAAAAGACTCAAGTTTTAAAGGATGTAACTATCGGTACATTTGAAGTTTCGGGCACCCGAATAGAGGAACGGGAAGGCCAAAAGATATCTGATCATGCAACGAACTCAGATAAAGGATATGAAGCAGACTGGATGGTAATTGGACTCACGATGCGACAATGAAATAGAGATTCGTACACAAGAAAAGACTCGAGTTTTAAAGCACATATCTATCGGTACATTTGAAGTTTCGGGCACCTAAATGGTGGAACGGGAAGGAAATAAGATATCTGATCGTGCAACAGACTCAGTAAAGCATACGAAGCTGACCGGACTGTAATCGGAGTCACGATGCGATAATGAGATTGACATTCGTACACAAGAAAAGACTCGAGTTTTAAAGGAGATAACTATCGGTACATTTGAAGTTTTGGGCACCCGAATGGAGGAACGGGAAGGCCATAAGATATCTGATCACTCTACAGACTCAATTAAAGGTTACGAAGTTGACCGGACGGTAATCGGACTCACGATGCGTCAATGTCATAGAGATTCGTATACAAGAAAAGACTCAAGTTTTAAAGGATGTAACTATCGGTACATTTGAAGTTTCGGGCACCCGAATAGAGGAACGGGAAGGCCAAAAGATATCTGATCATGCAACGAACTCAGATAAAGGATATGAAGCAGACTGGATGGTAATTGGACTCACGATGCGACAATGAAATAGATATTCGTACACAAGAAAAAGACTCGAGTTATAAAGGACATATCTATCGGTACATTTGAAGTTTCGGGCACCTGAATGGTGGAACGGGAAGGAAATAAGATATCTGATCGTGCAACAGACTCAGTAAAGCATACGAAGTTGACCGGACGGTAATCGGACTCACGATGCGATAATGAGATAGACATTCGTACACAAGAAAAGACTCGAGTTTTAAAGGACGTAACTATCGGTACATTTGAAGTTTTGGGCACCCGAATGGCGGAACGGGAAGGCCATAAGATATCTGATCACTCTATGGACTCAGATATAGGATACGAATCTGACCTAACGGTAATCGGACTCACGATGCGACAATGACATACAGATTCGTACACAAGAAAAGACTCGTGTTTTAAAGGACGTAACTATCGGTACATTTGAAGTTTCGGGCACCCGAATAGAGGAACGGGAAGGCCGTAAGATATCTGATCATGCAACGGACTCAAATAAAGGATATGAAGCAGACTGGATGGTAATCGGACTCAGGATGCGACAATTAGATAGATATTTGTACACAAGAAAAGACTCGAGTTTTAAAGGACGTAACTATCGGTATATTTGAAGTTTCAGGCACCCGAATGGAGGAACGGAAAGGCCATAAGATATCTGATCAGTCTACGGACTCAATTAAAGGTTATGAAGTTGACCGGACGGTAATCGGACTCACGATGCGTCAATGTCATAGAGATTCGTATACAAGAAAAGACTCAAGTTTTAAAGGATGTAACTATCGGTACATTTGAAGTTTCGGGCACCCGAATAGAGGAACGGGAAGGCCAAAAGATATCTGATCATGCAACGAACTCAGATAAAGGATATGAAGCAGACTGGATGGTAATTGGACTCACGATGCGACAATGAAATAAAGATTCGTACACAAGAAAAGACTCGAGTTTTAAAGCACATATCTATCGGTACATTTGAAGTTTCGGGCACCTAAATGGTGGAACGGGAAGGAAATAAGATATCTGATCGTGCAACAGACTCAGTAAAGCATACGAAGCTGACCGGACTGTAATCGGAGTCACGATGCGATAATGAGATTGACATTCGTACACAAGAAAAGACTCGAGTTTTAAAGGAGATAACTATCGGTACATTTGAAGTTTTGGGCACCCGAATGGAGGAACGGGAAGGCCATAAGATATCTGATCACTCTACAGACTCAATTAAAGGTTACGAAGTTGACCGGACGGTAATCGGACTCACGATGCGTCAATGTCATAGAGATTCGTATACAAGAAAAGACTCAAGTTTTAAAGGATGTAACTATCGGTACATTTGAAGTTTCGGGCACCCGAATAGAGGAACGGGAAGGCCAAAAGATATCTGATCATGCAACGAACTCAGATAAAGGATATGAAGCAGACTGGATGGTAATTGGACTCACGATGCGACAATGAAATAGATATTCGTACACAAGAAAAAGACTCGAGTTATAAAGGACATATCTATCGGTACATTTGAAGTTTCGGGCACCTGAATGGTGGAACGGGAAGGAAATAAGATATCTGATCGTGCAACAGACTCAGTAAAGCATACGAAGTTGACCGGACGGTAATCGGACTCACGATGCGATAATGAGATAGACATTCGTACACAAGAAAAGACTCGAGTTTTAAAGGACGTAACTATCGGTACATTTGAAGTTTTGGGCACCCGAATGGCGGAACGGGAAGGCCATAAGATATCTGATCACTCTATGGACTCAGATATAGGATACGAATCTGACCTAACGGTAATCGGAATCACGATGCGACAATGACATACAGATTCGTACACAAGAAAAGACTCGTGTTTTAAAGGACGTAACTATCGGTACATTTGAAGTTTCGGGCACCCGAATAGAGGAACGGGAAGGCCGTAAGATATCTGATCATGCAACGGACTCAAATAAAGGATATGAAGCAGACTGGATGGTAATCGGACTCAGGATGCGACAATTAGATAGATATTTGTACACAAGAAAAGACTCGAGTTTTAAAGGACGTAACTATCGGTATATTTGAAGTTTCAGGCACCCGAATGGAGGAACGGAAAGGCCATAAGATATCTGATCAGTCTACGGACTCAATTAAAGGTTATGAAGTTGACCGGACGGTAATCGGACTCACGATGCGTCAATGTCATAGAGATTCGTATACAAGAAAAGACTCAAGTTTTAAAGGATGTAACTATCGGTACATTTGAAGTTTCGGGCACCCGAATAGAGGAACGGGAAGGCCAAAAGATATCTGATCATGCAACGAACTCAGATAAAGGATATGAAGCAGACTGGATGGTAATTGGACTCACGATGCGACAATGAAATAAAGATTCGTACACAAGAAAAGACTCGAGTTTTAAAGGACATATCTATCGGTACATTTGAAGTTTCGGGCACCTAAATGGTGGAACGGGAAGGAAATAAGATATCTGATCGTGCAACAGACTCATTAAAGCATACGAAGCTGACCGGACGGTAATCGGACTCACGATGCGATAATGAGATAGACATTCGTACACAAGAAAAGACTCGAGTTTTAAAGGACGTAACTATCGGTACATTTGAAGTTTTGGGCACCCGAATGGAGGAACGGGAAGGCCATAAAATATCTGATCACTCTACGGACTCAATTAAAGGTTACGAAGTTGACCGGACGGTAATCGGACTCGCGATGCGACAATGTCATAGAGATTCGTATACAAGAAAAGACTCAAGTTTTAAAGGACGTAACTATCGGTACATTTGAAGTTTTGGGCACCCGAATTGAGGAACGGGAAGGCCGTACGATATCCGATCATGCAACAGACTCAGATGAAGGATATGAAGCAGACAGGATGGTAATCGGACTCACGATGCGACAATGAGATAGAGATTCGTACACAAGAAAAGACTCGAGTTTTAAAGGACGTAACTATCGGTACATTTGAAGTTTTGGGCACCCGAATGGCGGAACGGGAAGGCCATAAGATATCTAATCACTCTATGGACTCAGATATAGGATACGAATCTGACCTAACGTTAATCGGACTCACGATGCGACAATGACATACAGATTCGTACACAAGAAAAGACTCGTGTTTTAAAGGACGTAACTATCGGTACATTTGAAGTTTCGGGCACCCGAATAGAGGAACGGGAAGGCCGTAAGATATCTGATCATGCAACGGACTCAGATAAAGGATATGAAGCAGACTGGATGGTAATCGGACTCAGGATGCGACAATTAGTTAGAGATTCGTACACAAGAAAAGACTCGAGTTTTAAAGGACGTAACTATCGGTATATTTGAAGTTTCAGGCACCCGAATGGAGGAACGGAAAGGCCATAAGATATCTGATCACTCTACGGACTCAATTAAAGGTTACGAAGTTGACCGGACGGTAATCGGACTCACGATGCGACAATGTCATAGAGATTCGTATACAAGAAAAGACTCAAGTTTTAAAGGACGTAACTATTGGTACATTTGAAGTTTCGGGCACCCGAATTGAGGAATGTGAAGGCCGTACGATATCTGATCATGCAACAGACTCAGATGAAGGATATGAAGCAGACAGGATGGTAATCGGACTCACGATGCGACAATGAGATAGAGATTCGTACACAAGAAAAGACTCGAGTTTTAAAGGACGTAACTATCGGTACATTTGAAGTTTTGGGCACCCGAATGGCGGAACAGGAAGGCCATAAGATATCTGATCACTCTATGGACTCAGATATAGGATACGAATCTGACCTAACGGTAATCGGACTCACGATGCGACAATGACATAGAGATTCGTACACAAGAAAAGACTCGAGTTTTAAAGGACGTAACTATCGGTACATTTGAAGTTTCGGGCACCCGAATAGAGGAACGGGAAGGCCGTAAGATATCTGATCATGCAACGGACTCAGATAAAGGATATGAAGCAGACTGGATGGTAATCGGACTCACGATGCGACAATTAGATAGAGATTCGTACACAAGAAAAGACTCGAGTTTTAAAGGACGTAACTATCGATACATTTGTAGTTTCGGGCACCCGAATAGAGCAACGTGAAGGCCGTAAGATATCTGATCATGCAAAGGACTCAGATAAAGGATATAAAGCAAGTCAATTTCTGGCGATTCACTGTTCCGGCAGCTTTGTAGCTGCCGGAATCTTCTCAGTGCACGATTCAATGAGTACTTTTGTGAATACGGTGGTTCCTGATCCTCCTCCGATAGATCCGTCTGTTGTGGATAAGGAGGATAAGGTTTTTTCTGAAATTGAAGTTTCAAATATGTCTATGGATACGGAGCTCTCAAAGGATAGTTCGGGATCTGATGTTTCTTCTGGAGACCTGAAGCCTGATGTTAAGGTGAAAATAGGTGAGACTCAGGTAATGCTCAATCATGATTTTAATGGCCGTAAGGATTCAATTGTGTTTAATAAGGATATAGTTGAATTCCTTAAGTCTGTGTTTGGGGATAATTGGAGGTTTCGCTTGATTAATGAACAACTTGAATTAATTAAGCTTGCTGGGATTGGGGAATTGGATCTGGTTAATTCACTAGTTGATGTTGAGTTCTCTGGGAAGAATTTGAAGTTTGTGGATAGGCTTAAAGGGCAATATGGTAGAATTTTAGGCATTATTGCTAATTTTCTGGGAAAAAGGGTCTATGGGGAGTATGTGCATAGTAACACTATAGGTAAGGATGGTCGGTTGGTTAAGGAGGATAAGGGGGTGAAATTTCCTCAGTTAGATTCTGAGTTAAATGTGTTTGACTGTGATGTGGAAGCTAGATATGTGTTTTTGGATAAAAGGAAGAAAAGATCTCTTATGAATGAGGGTGCTAAGGTTAAATCAGTTAAGGCTATGTGGGATAATAACATGTATGTGAGGGTTAGAAAGGATGGAGGACTTGCCAATTCTGAGGAGGTGTTACCTGATAATATCACCTCTAAAGAGTTGATTTCTGTGGTTAATGAGGTAGATTCTGCTAAGAAACATGTGAAACTTGTAGTTGGTAAGAAAGGGGATGAATCTGGTTTGGGGCATAATGGGGATATGAGGCTGCAGTTATCAGTGAACACTCAAAAGTTTGAGTTTACTCCTGGTTCTGGAGGTGGATTGGCAGTTGATGAAGAGGGAGTGATTTTGGCTGGGGGTAAATGTGATATTGTTATGAAGGATATAGCTAAGTCTAAAGCTGAAGCTGCGGCTAAAGCTAACGCTGAAGCTATAGCAAAAGCTGAAGCTGAAGCTAAAGCTAAAGCTGATGTAATGGTTGGGGTTAATAATGGGGAGCAGTCTACTATGGAAGAGAAATTGGATAGTGGGAATAAAGGGGAGAGTAAGATGAAATTACCTTGGAGGGGCAAATTGAAAAGCCCTTCTATGAGGAAATTGATTAAAAAGAAGTCAGATGAGTTGGGACCTTACAAAGTCACCAAGGAAGATATTACCTATATTGGTAATTTGAAGCCTTTACCTAAGTCTATTATGAACTCTGTTAGTCTAAATGAGCATGTTGCTTTTACAGCTACTAAAGAAGGTGATAAGGGTGTTGACAGGGGTAAAAAGGTGGTTTCCTTTGCTGATATTGCTAGGGATCAGAACAGTGAAGTTTTAGCTACTGAGGTTACCTTTTATCCTCCTAAGGTGTTGGAGTCTGGTGAGGTTGTGGCTGTTATAAAACCTGAGAAGATAATTGAGGCTAAAGTTTCCTATTAAAATTACTTGTATGGGTACTTTATAGGGCATAGTCTTTCTATTGGTATGGTTAGATACAACTTATTCAGAATGTGGAAGAAATTTGGGCTAATGGAGATTTCTTCTAATGGTAATGGGATGTTTTTCTTCAAGTTGAAATCTAAGGAAGGGATGTTAGATGCTATTCATAAAGGTCCTTGGCTTATCAATGATATTCCTCGGAAATGGGAAATAGGTATAAATTTGGAAAAAGTTGAGCCTACTTCAATTCCCATGTGGGTTACTATTCCTAATATGCTTATGGAGCTTTGGAATAGGGAGAGTATTTGTAGTATGGTTAGTTGCATAGGTAATCCTCTGATGTTGGATAAGATAACAGCTTTGAGATGTACCAAGAAGGAAGGTAGAGCTGGTTTTGCTAGAGTTTTGGTGGGTGTAAAGGCTGATAAAACTTTACCTGAGTTTGTCAATGCCTTTTACCCTGAGGATGCTGGTAGGCCAGCCTTTATTAGAAAGGTGAAAGTTGAGTATCATATGAAAGTTAAAAGGTGTTCTGGGTGTAAAGTGTTTGGGCATGATTTTGAGACCTGCAAACACAGAGTGTTGACTAATGAGGAGATGGCAGATAAAGCTCAGCAACTCCTCAAGGAGCTCAAAAATGCTGAGGAGGCTCAATTTCCTATGCCAGGTATAAATGGGGATGGGTTTGTTGTGATGGGTAAGAATAATAAACCAGTTAAAAACTTTAATGGGGCTCAAAGTTCAAGTCAGCAGGGACCTAGTCAAGTTGACAGAACTGGGGCAGGGTTTAAAAGTAGTGGTCCTTCTGTTAAGAATAATGGGGGTGGGGGGGGGATTTGGTAATAATGGGAATGGGGTGAGAGTTAATGCTGGTAATAATGGTACTGGTCAGGGTGAGGGGCAAAACAAGGGAGGTCAGGGGAAGAATGGTGGGCAGGGTAAATTTGGGCAGCTTAAGAAGGGTCAGCAGCAGTGGGTTGCTAAGGGTGAGGGGCAGACTAGTTCAGGTGGGAATACTATTAATCTTAAAAACAGTTTTGAGATCTTAAAACAAGACTTGGTCATGGAATCTGTAGTTGAGGGGGATGTTAAGGGTAAGTCTACTAGTGGTGAGAATGTTGTAGAGGGTTCTAGTAAGAAGAAGGATGAGACTAAGGTGCAGAATAAGGACCCTGTTATTAAGGGTCAAGATGAGGTTAAATCTGGTGTTATTCATAAGCTGGATTCCAAAGTTAATGTTAAATCTGGGTATTTTCAAATGACTGATGATCAGTTTAATGAAGTTGCTCATTATATTCTTAATAAACAGTGTCCTTCTAATGATTTGATGAGAAAATGGAATGTTGGACAACTTAAATTGTTTTTTGAACAATGGGATAAAATTATGTTTGAAAAACTGATGGAATCAAATGATGTTTTGTCTGTGGGGGATGAAACATCAGAGTTTATGAAGTCAGAGGGTGGGAATCTTAATGAAGAAGGGGGTAATTCTGGTATGAAGGACCCTATTCAGGTTGATGAGTGTTTATAATGTTTGGAATTCTAACTTGGAATGTTAGAGGGGTGAATAGAGGTATCAAGCAAGGGCAAGTCAGGAAACTTATTATGGATAATAAAGTTAGTGTTTGTGGGATCATTGAAACTCATGTTAATTCTGAGAATCTTGTTAAGGTTAGTTCTGGTATTATGAGGGATTGAGTCTGGGTTTCTAATGCTGAATATTGTGCTGATTGGATTAGGATTCTGGTGGGATGGGATAGTTCTGGGGTGAATGTTTTTGTCCTGGGTAAATCTGATCAAGTTATTCATTGTCTTATTTGTCCTCTGGTAGGATCAGATAGATTTTTTTGTTCTTTTGTGTATGGGCATACTAATGTTACAGCTAGAAGACCTCTTTGGAAGGATTTGATTATTCATGCTGAGCTGATTAAGGATAATCCGTGGTCTATTCTTGGTGATTTCAATGCCATTTTAGATCCTTCTGAAAAGAATATTCAGTCTTCTCTTGTCAATTATGGTATGGTGGAATTTAAAGACTGTATTAATGAATTGTCTGTTTTAGATATTCCTTGGACTGGTTTCAACTTTACATGGAACCAGAAACCTGGGAAAGTGGATGGAATTCTTGAGAAGCTTGAGAGAGTGATGGGAAATGTTGATTTCTTGAAGTCTTAACCTGATGCTGTGGTTAAATTTCTTCCTTTTTATTCTTCTGATCATTCTCCTTCTTTATTACAATGGAGTCCTGTGAAGAAATATGTGCATAGGAGTTTCAGGTTTTGGAATTATTTAACTGAAAAGGAGGGTTTCCTGAAGACTGTGGAGGAAGGGTGGAAGCATAATGTTCTTGGTCATAAAATGTTTATCATGGTTTCTAAGTAGAAGGCTTTGAAGGCTCCTCTTAGGAAGCTTCATTCTAGTAGTGGGAATTTACATAATAAAGTTGAGGGGCTGAGGTGTGAGCTGGAAAGAATTCAGTTGGATATTTCTCTGGATTCTTGTAATAATTTTCTTAGAGAGGAAGAAGCAGTCTATTTAAATCTTTATAATGAAGCATTATTGGAGGAAGAAATGTTTCTTAAACAGAAGTCCAAGGTGCATTGGTTGAGAGTGGGGGATAGAAACTCAAAATTTTTCTTCCACTCTGTGAAACAAAGACAAGCAAGGAATAAGATCTCTCAGATAAAGGATTTGAATGGTAAAGTGTTTGAGGACAAGGAAGTGGGAAAGGCTTTTGTGGGATTTTATTCTGAACTTCTTGGTACTAAGGGGAAAGTTAAGGTGATTGGTGAGGCTGAAAATCTTTTTACTAAGAAATTATCTGAAGAAGTGGCTGATTTTATGATTAGGAAAGTTACCAAGGAGGAGATTAAAGAGGCAATGTTCTAGATAGATGATAATAAGGCCCCTGGGCCTGATGGATATACTGCCAAGTTTTTTAAAGCAGCTTGGAATGTTATTGGAGATGATGTATGTATGGCTATTATGGAGTTCTTTGGTTCTGGAAAGTTGCTTAAAGAGCTGAATGCCATTGTGATTTCAGTTATTCCTAAAGTAGTTGCACCTGAGTTAGTGAGTGAATTCAGACCAATTGCCTGTTGCAATGTGCTTTACAAATGTATTAGTAAGATTATTTGTAATAGAATGAAGAATTTCTTGGGGATTATTGTCAGTAATTCGCAGAGTGCTTTTATACCTGGTAGAATGATTAGTGATAATATTCTGTTAGCTCAAGAGTTAATTAGGGGTTATAATTGGGTCAAGGGTATTCCTAGAGTGGCTGTGAAGATTGATCTACAAAAGGCCTATGACTCTGTTGACCATGAGTTTGTTCATCAATGCCTGATCCATTTTGGTTTTCATAAAACATTCATTGAATGGATTATGGTGTGTTTATCTTCAGTGTCTTATTCAATTAATGTGAATGGGGAACTTCATGGTTTTTTCAAAGGTAACAAGGGGCTAAGACAAGGGGATCCAATGTCCCCTTATCTATTCACTATAGTCATGGAAGTTCTGAATTTAATTTTAAGAAGACAGATTACTGAAGCTGAGGAATTCAAATATCACTGGAAGTGTGATGAGCTTAGGCTCACTCATCTCTGCTTTGCGGATGATCTATTCATGTTTGGTGCAGCTGAGGTTGGGTCTTGGAGAGTCTTGAAAGAGGCCTTGGATGAGTTCAGCTCCTATTCAGGTTTGTTTCCTAATTAAAACAAGAGTGAAATTTATTTTGGAAATGTGGAGGGTGAGATTCAAGAGAGGATTAGAGATATTCTGCCTTTTAAACTTGGAGAATTCCCTGTGAAGTATTTGGGTATTCCTTTAAGTTCTAAGAGGTTATACCTAAAAGATTGTTCTGTGTTGATTGAGAAGGTTAAGAAGAGGGTTAATGATTGGAAAAACAAGTTCCTGTCTTATGCTGGGAGGCTGCAATTAGTGCAATCTGTTCTTTCCTCATTAGCTGTTTATTGGGCTTCTTTGTTCATTCTTCCCAATACAGTTATTGAGGATATTGATAGGATTGTGAGGGTTTTTTTGTGGGGTAAAGGGGATTATAAACCGGGTGCTGCTAAGGTGAGTTGGGAGGATGTTTGTTTGAATAAGGACCAGGGTGGGCTGTCTATTCCTTCTTTGAAATTCAAGAATATTGCTCTAATGACAAAACATATTTGGAGCATTCTTTATAAGAGAGATTCTGTGTGGGTGAATTGGATATATTCATATAAATTGCATGGAAAGCATTTGTGGTCTGTTGAGGGAACTAATTCTGATTCGTGGTTCTGGAAGCAAATTCTTGAATGCAGGAAGTTTGTTAAGGATAATTATAGTGCTAAGATAGGTAATGGGAAATTGATAAATGCCTGGTTTGACAACTGGCATCCAAGGGGTCCTCTGATCAAGTTAATTGATAGAAGGGATATTAGAGAAACTGGTTTGGGCTGGAATTGTAGAGTGGTTGATATAGTGGTTAATAGGAATTGGGCTGTGCCTGAGGCTTGGAGAGGAAAATATCCTTGGCTTTTTGAAGGGGAAGTTCCTTTAATTGATTCTGCTGGCAAGGATCATTTTATGTGGAGGGATACTGAGAATTCCCCTGTGCCTTTTTCTACTAAGGCTGTATATAGCAAGCTATGCAAGAAAAAGGGGATAGTTAAGTGGGCGGATTTTGTTTGGTACAGACAGAATATTCCTAGACATGCCTTCATTGTGTGGCTGGCAGTAAGACTAAGATTGCCAACTCATGATAGGATGTTAGCCTGGGGTAATAGAGAGGATTTAAAATGTGTTTTCTGTCATACAGTTCCTGATAGCCACAATCATTTGTTCTTTGAGTGTGGTTTTACTAAGGCTGTTTGGAAAAGACTGATGGTTAAAGCTAAGTTGGATCATATTTTTCCCTCATGGGAGAATTTGATTCAGTTTGCTGAAGAAAAAGAGGAATAATAACTCAATTTGGAGTATAATTCAAAAACTGGTGATTGGAGCTGCCATTTATTTTGTTTGGCAAGAAAGGAATAATAGGATTTTTAAAGCTGGGAGTAGGTCAGTTGATGTGTTGAGTAATCAAGTTCAGGATATGGTGAGAATGAGACTCATGAGTCTGAAGTTTAAAAAGAATGTGCAGGTGCAGTTAGCTGCAGCTGTTTGGGATTTTCATGTGATATATTGATGAGTGACATGCAGGAGATGGGGCAATGTTCTATGGAAGAGGGTGAGATGGGTTGGTTTGGTGAGGGGGATGATAAGGGAGGATGTAATCTTTTTGATAGAAGGATGTATGAGGGGAGGTTGGTCTTTTTGTTTTCTTATAATGATAATAGTATTCACAAATATTTTAATAATAATAATAATAATATTTTTAATAATAATAATAGTATTAATAATAATAATAACTATAATACTTGGGTTAATGATAATATCTACTGTGAGTATTCTATGGGGTGGGGGGTTTGGGAACTTGCAGTAATCTGGAGACCTTGTAAATATGGGATAGGATTCTGGCCTTTTTGGCTTCCTAGTGACAAGTTCTTTTTGGTGTTATGGTGGTGCTTGTGTTGTGTCTTTTTTGTTTTGTTTTTGTCTCTTTTTGTTTGGATTATAAATCCTCTGTTATGTTCCCCTTCCTTTTGGAAGAATGGGCTTAACTTATCTCCTTTTAATCGGTGGTTAGATCTGGGAAGGCTTGGAGTAAGCCTGGTTCATGGAGTGATAAGGTTGGTCTTTTCCACTGATTTAGGTTCTTTTCCTTCTCTTTTGTTTCAGTTGTTTGTTAGTGGTCATCAGTGGTTAAGAAGGCTGCTTGTGTACATATGCTGGTCTGGTCAGTCTAGAGTCTCAGAGTCTTGGTCTGCTGTGTTTTTTAGGCACTTGCCTAGGGGGGGTTTGGGTTTAAATATATGGGAACTTGCTAGAATAAGGTGCACAAAAAACATTTGGGTAGTGATCTGGCTTCACAAGCCATCTGTTTTATTTCAAAATTTTAATATAAATTTTCTGTTACAAAATGTTCTATTGAGCCTTATTTTACTCTTTGAAATTGGGCTCAAGTCTGCGATTTGTGAATGGAGTTTAGGATTATGGAAGCTTGGAGTAAGCTTAAAACAGGGAGTTATAAGGATGGATATGATCAGTGAGTTTAGGACATATTTCTCCACCCTCAATTTTGTATTTTTTAGAACCACTCACTGGTCAGGAACCTTTTGGCCTTTATGGTCTTTGTTGAGCCTTGTTCTTTTGAAGTCTGAGTCTATATTGTGTCTAAGACACTTGCCTGTGGGTGGGATGGGTCATATATTTTGGGAATTCGCAGTAATAAGGTGCACAAAATACGTTTGGGTAGAGATCTGGCTGGAAAAGCTTCCTGATTTCATTCATTTTTCTATACTTTGTTTTATGTTTTTAAAAGATCTGTTGAGCCTCTCTCTATTATTTGGAGATGGGTTCAATTCTGCCCTATTTGATTGGTGGATAGGAATGGAGCATGGAGTATGCTTAACCCTTGGAGAGATAAGGTTGGACCCTATCCTTGTGAGTAGGACATTATTCTCCGCCCCTCAATTTTTTAAAATTTTTAGATCTACACAAGGATGGGAAACCCTTTCATTTTGGATTTGTTCACTTCATAAACCTTTTCTTGTGTTTAGATTTAGGTGTTTTGGGGCTCTTTTATGGGGTGAGCTGGGCTATTTTCAGAAATGGGACGGCTGGACATGGTTGAAATGTTATAGACAAATGATTTTGTTTCAGTGTTTGTCAAGGATTTGTGTTGTCACAATTTGTGAGTCTGTATGCATGAGTTATGATCAGGTTAAAATAGGTTATAGGTGTTATGAAGAGTGTCAGCCAGGTTCTTTATATGTTAGTTTTGATCATGTATGGGCTTTTTGTACTGGGGCTGGGAACTTTATTGAGAGTTGTATTTGTAACACATTCAGTATACTTGATGTGGATTCTGGAAATGAAAGAAAGAGATACTGGTTTGAAGTCTGCTTTAATCAAGATAAGGAGGTTGTACAAGAGCTGGATATTACTGATAGTTATGAAGGCAGGAGGATAAAGAAGCAATTGAAGGATCAGAAAGTTTTTGCTATGGACAGGTTGGATACTTGCTGCAAACGAGTTGGTCTTAAGTTAGAGGATTCGGGAAAATGTAATGGGTTGGGTTTAGATGTGTTTTCTGAAATGGGCTTTGGTTTTGATCCGGGATAATGGGATGTGTTATGTGGACCTTATAGTTTGATTGTTTAGATGGTTTTGTAGGTTGTATGGATATTGGGCCTTGATCTAGTTTGGTTAGGTTAATTTTTGTAATGATCTTGGCCCAAGTTGGTTGTAAATATTTTATTATTAATAAATTTACGGGAGAAATGACTCCTTTATCAAAAAAAAAAGGATATAAAGCAGACTGGATGGTAATCGGACTCACGATGCGACAATGACATAGAGATTCGTACACAAGAAAAGACTTGAGTTTTAAAGGACATAACTATCGGTACATTTGAAGTTTCGAGCACCCGAATGGTGGAATGGGAAGGCCATAAGATATTTGATCATGCAACAGATTCAGATAAAGGATACTAAGCTAACTAGACGGTAATAGGACTCACGATGCAACAATAACATAGAGATTCGTACACAAGAAATGACTCGAGTTTTAAATGACATAATTATCGGTACATCTGAAGTTTCGGGCACCCGAATGGTCGAACAGGAAGGCCATAAGATATCTGATCATGCAACAGATTCAGATAAAGGATATGAACCAGACTGGATGGTATTCGGACTTACGATGCGACAATGAGATAAAGATTCGTACACAAGAAAAGACTTGAGTTTTAATGGACGTAACTATCGGTACATTTGAAGTTTCGGGAACCCGAATGGAGTAATGGGAAGGCCATAAAATATCTGATCACTCTACGAAATCAGATAAAGAATACGAAGTTGACCGGACGGTAATCGGACCCACGATGCGATAACGACTTAGAGATTCGTACACAAGAAAAGACTCGCGTTTTAAAGGACGTAACTATCGGTACATTTGTAGTTTCGGGCACCCGAGTAGAGGAACGGGAAGGCCGTAAGATATCTGATCATGCAACGGACTCAGATAACGGATATGAAGCAGACTGGATGGTAATCGGACTCACGATGCGACAATGAGATTGAGATTCGTACACAAGGTAAGACTCGAGTTTTAAAGGACGTAACTATCGGTACATTTGTAGTTTCGGGCACCCGAATGGAGAAACGGGTTGGCCATTAAATATCTGATCATGCTACAGACTCAGATAAAGGATACGAAGCTAACTGGACGGTAATCGGAATCACGATGCGACAATGGCATAGAGATTCGTACACAAGAAATGACTCGAGTTTTAAATGACATAACTATCGGTACATCTGAAGTTTCGGGCACCCGAATGGTGGAACGGGAAGGCCATAAAATATCTGATCATGCAACAAATTCAGATAAAGGATATGAAGCAGACTGGATGGTAATCGGACTCACGATGCGACAATGAGATAGAGACTCGTACACAAGAAAAGACTTGAGTTTTAAATGACGTAACTATCGGTACATTTGAAGTTTCGGGCACCCGAATGGAGGAATGGGAAGGCCATAAAATACTTGATCACTCTACGGACTCAGATAAAGGATACGAAGCTGACCGGACGGAAATCGGACTAACGATGCGATAATGACTTAGAGATTCGTACACAAGAAAAGACTCGAGTTTTAAAGGACGTAACTATCGATACATTTGAACTTTCGGGCACTCGAATGGAGGAACGGGAAGGCCAAAAGATGTCGGATCATGCAACGGACTAAGATAAAGGATATGAAGCAGACTGGATGGTAATCGGACTCACGATGCGACAATGACATAGAGATTCGTACACAAGAAAAGACTCGAGTTTTAAGGGACATAACTATAGGTACATTTGAAGTTTCGGGCACCCGAATGGTGGAACGGGAAGGGCAAAAGATTTCTGATCGTGCAACAGACCCAGTAAAGGATACGAAGCTGACCGGACGGTAATCAGACTCACGATGCGATAATGTGATAGAGATTAGTACACAAGAAAAGACTCGAGTTTTAAAGGACGTAACTATCGGTGCATTTGAAGTTTCGGACACCCGAAAGGAGGAACAGGAAGGCCATAAGATATTTGATAACTCTACGAATCAATTAAAGGTTATGAATTTGACCGGACGGTAATCGGACTCATGATGCGACAATTTATTAGAGATTCGTACACAAGAAAAGACTCAATTTTTAAAGGACGTAACTATCGGTACATTTGAAGTTTCGGGCACCCAAATAGAGGAACGGGAAGGCCGTAAGATATCTGATCATGCAACGGACTCAGATAAAGGATATGAAGCAGACTGGATAGTAATCGGACTCACGATGCGACAATGAGATTGAGATTCGTACACAAGGTAAGACTCGAGTTTTAAAGGACTTAACTATCGGTACAGTTGTAGTTTCTGGCACCCGAATGGAGGAACACGTTGGCCATTAAATATCTGATCACGCTACAGACTCAGATAAAGGATACGAAGCTAACTGGACGGTAATCGGACTCACGATGCGACAATGACATAGAGATTCGTACACAAGAAATGACTCGAGTTTTAAATGACATAACTATCGGTACATCTGAAGTTTCGGGCACCCGAATGGTGGAACGGGAAGGCCATAAAATATCTGATCACTCTATGGAATCAGATAAAGAATATGAAGTTGACCGGACGGTAATCGGACTCACGATGCGATAACGACTTAGAGATTCGTACACAAGAAAAGACTCTTGTTTTAAAGGACGTAACTATCGGTACATTTGAAGTTTCGGGCACCCGAATGGCGGAACGGGAAGGCCATAAGATATCTGATCACTCTATGGACTCAGATATAGGATACGAAGCCGACCTAACGGTAATCGGACTCACGGTGCGACAATGACATACAGATTCGTACACAAGAAAAACACGAGATTTAAAGGACATCACTATCGGTACATTTGATGTTTCAGGCACCCGAATAGGGGAACGGGAAGGCCGTAAGATATCTGATCATGCAACAGGCTTAGATAAAGGATATGAAGCAGACTGGATGGTAATCGGACTCACGATGCGGCAATTAGATAGTGATTCGTACAAAAGAAAAGACTCGAGTTTTAAAGGACGTAACTATCGGTACATTTGTAGTTTCGGCCACCCGAATAGAGCAACGGGAAGGCTGTAAGATATCTGATCATGCAACGGACTCAGATAAAGGATATGAAGCAGACTGGATGGTAATCGAACTCATGATGCGACAATAATATAGAGATTCGTACACAAGAAAAGACTCGAGTTTTCAAGGACATAACTATCGGTACATTTGAAGTTTTGGGAACCGGAATGGTGGAACGGGAAGGGCATAAGATATCTGATCGTGCAACAGACTCTGTAAAGGATACGAAGCTGACCGGACGGTAATCAGACTCACGATGCGATAATGTGATAGAGATTCTTAAACAAGAAAACACTCAAGTTTTAATGGACGTAACTATCGGTACATTTGAAGTTTCGGGCACCAGAATGGAGGAACGGGAAGGCCATAAGATATCTGATCACTCTACGGACTCAATTAAAGGTTATGAAGTTGACCGGACGGTAATCGGACTCACGATGCAACAATTTCTTAGAGATTCGTACACAAGAAAAGACTCAAGTTTTAAAGGACGTAACTATCGGTACATTTGAAGTTTCGGGCACCCGAATAGAGGATCGGGAAGGCCGTAAGATATCTGATCATGCAACGGACTCAGATAAAGGATATGAAGCAGACTGGATGGTAATCGGACTCACGATGCGACAATTAGATTGAGATTCGTACATGAGGTAAGTTCGAGTTATAAAGAACGTAACTATCGGTACATTTGTAGTTTCGGGCACCCGAGTGGAGGAACAGGTTGGCAATTAAATATGTGATCATGCTATAGACTCAGATGAAGGATACAAAGCTAACTGGACGGTAATCGGACTCACGATGCGACAATGACATAGAGATTCGTACACAAGAAATGACTCGAGTTTTAAAGGACATAACTACTGGTACATCTGAAGTTTTGGGCACCCGAATGGTGGAACGGGAAGGCCATAAGAAATCTGATCATGCAACAAATTCAGATAAAGGATATGAAGCAGACTAGATGGTAATCGGACTCACGATGCGACAATGAGATAGAGATTCGTACACAAGAAAAGACTTGAGTTTTAAATGACGTAACTATCGGTATATTTGAAGTTTCGGGCACCCAAATGGTGGAATGGGAAGGCCATAAAATATTAGATCACTCTACAGACTCAGATAAAGGATACGAAGTTGACCGGACGGTAATCGGACTCACGATGCGATAATGACTTAGAGATTCGTACACAAGAAAAGACTCGAGTTTTAAAGGACGTAACTATCGGTACATTTGAAGTTTCGGGCACCCGAATAAAGGAATGGGAAGGCCAAAAGATGTCTGATCATGCAACGGACTAAGATAAAGGATATGAAGCAGACTGGATGGTAATCGGACTCACGATGCGACAAAGACATAGAGATTCGTACACAAGAAAAGACTCGAGTTTTAAAGGACATAACTATCCGTACATTTGAAGTTTCGGGCACCCGAATGGTGGAACAGGAAGGGCATAAGATATCTGATCACTCTACGGACTCAATTAAAGGTTATGAAGTTGACCGGACGGTAATCGGACTCACGATGCGACTATTTCTTAGAGATTCGTACACAAGAAAAGACTCAAGTTTTAAAGGACGTAACTATCGGTATATTTGAAGTTTCGGGCACCCGAATAGAGGAACGGGGAGGCCGTAAGATATCTGATCATGCAACGGACTCAGATAAAGGATATGAAGTAGACTAGATGGTTATCGGACTCACGATGCGACAATGAGATTGAGATTCGTACACAAGGTAAGACTCGAGTTTTAAAGGACGTAACTATCGGTACATTTGTAGTTTCGGGCACCCGAATGGAGAAACGGGTTGGCCATTAAATATCTGATCATGCTACAGACTCAGATAAAGGATACGAAGCTAACTGGACGGTAATCGGAATCACGATGCGACAATGGCATAGAGATTCGTACACAAGAAATGACTCAAGTTTTAAATGACATAACTATCGGTACATCTGAAGTTTCGGGCACCCGAATGGTGGAACGGGAAGGCCATAAAATATCTGATCATGCAACAAATTCAGATAAAGGATATGAAGCAGACTGGATGGTAATCGGACTCACGATGCGACAATGAGATAGAGACTCGTACACAAGAAAAGACTTGAGTTTTAAATGACGTAACTATCGGTACATTTGAAGTTTCGGGCACCCGAATGGAGGAATGGGAAGGCCATAAAATACTTGATCACTCTACGGACTCAGATAAAGGATACGAAGCTGACCGGACGGAAATCGGACTCACGATGCGATAATGACTTAGAGATTCGTACACAAGAAAAGACTCGAGTTTTAAAGGACGTAACTATCGATACATTTGAACTTTCGGGCACTCGAATGGAGGAACGGGAAGGCCAAAAGATGTCGGATCATGCAACGGACTAAGATAAAGGATATGAAGCAGACTGGATGGTAATCGGACTCACGATGCGACAATGACATAGAGATTCGTACACAAGAAAAGGCTCGAGTTTTAAGGGACATAACTATAGGTACATTTGAAGTTTCGGGCACCCGAATGGTGGAACGGGAAGGGCAAAAGATTTCTGATCGTGCAACAGACCCAGTAAAGGATACGAAGCTGACCGGACGGTAATCAGACTCACGATGCGATAATGTGATAGAGATTAGTACACAAGAAAAGACTCGAGTTTTAAAGGACGTAACTATCGGTGCATTTGAAGTTTCGGACACCCGAAAGGAGGAACAGGAAGGCCATAAGATATTTGATCACTCTACGAATCAATTAAAGGTTATGAATTTGACCGGACGGTAATCGGACTCATGATGCGACAATTTATTAGAGATTCGTACACAAGAAAAGACTCAATTTTTAAAGGACGTAACTATCGGTACATTTGAAGTTTCGGGCACCCAAATAGAGGAACGGGAAGGCAGTAAGATATCTGATCATGCAACGGACTCAGATAAAGGATATGAAGCAGACTGGATAGTAATCGGACTCACGATGCGACAATGCGATTGAGATTCGTACACAAGGTAAGACTCGAGTTTTAAAGGACTTAACTATCGGTACAGTTGTAGTTTCTGGCACCCGAATGGAGGAACACGTTGGCCATTAAATATCTGATCACGCTACAGAATCAGATAAAGGATACGAAGCTAACTGGACGGTAATCGGACTCACGATGCGACAATGACATAGAGATTCGTACACAAGAAATGACTCGAGTTTTAAATGACATAACTATCGGTACATCTGAAGTTTCGGGCACCCGAATGGTGGAACGGGAAGGCCATAAAATATCTGATCACTCTATGGAATCAGATAAAGAATATGAAGTTGACCGGACGGTAATCGGACTCACGATGCGATAACGACTTAGAGATTCGTACACAAGAAAAGACTCTTGTTTTAAAGGACGTAACTATCGGTACATTTGAAGTTTCGGGCACCCGAATGGCGGAACGGGAAGGCCATAAGATATCTGATCACTCTATGGACTCAGATATAGGATACGAAGCCGACCTAACGGTAATCGGACTCACGGTGCGACAATGACATACAGATTCGTACACAAGAAAAACACGAGATTTAAAGGACATCACTATCGGTACATTTGATGTTTCAGGCACCCGAATAGGGGAACGGGAAGGCCGTAAGATATCTGATCATGAAACAGGCTTAGATAAAGGATATGAAGCAGACTGGATGGTAATCGGACTCACGATGCGGCAATTAGATAGTGATTCGTACAAAAGAAAAGACTCGAGTTTTAAAGGACGTAACTATCGGTACATTTGTAGTTTCGGCCACCCGAATAGAGCAACGGGAAGGCTGTAAGATATCTGATCATGCAACGGACTCAGATAAAGGATATGAAGCAGACTGGATGGTAATCGAACTCATGATGCGACAATAATATAGAGATTCGTACACAAGAAAAGACTCGAGTTTTAAAGGACATAACTATCGGTACATTTGAAGTTTTGGGAACCGGAATGGTGGAACGGGAAGGGCATAAGATATCTGATCGTGCAACAGACTCTGTAAAGGATACGAAGCTGACCGGACGGTAATCAGACTCACGATGCGATAATGTGATAGAGATTCTTAAACAAGAAAACACTCAAGTTTTAATGGACGTAACTATCGGTACATTTGAAGTTTCGGGCACCAGAATGGAGGAACGGGAAGGCCATAAGATATCTGATCACTCTACGGACTCAATTAAAGGTTATGAAGTTGACCGGACGGTAATCGGACTCACGATGCAACAATTTCTTAGAGATTCGTACACAAGAAAAGACTCAAGTTTTAAAGGACGTAACTATCGGTACATTTGAAGTTTCGGGCACCCGAATAGAGGATCGGGAAGGCCGTAAGATATCTGATCATGCAACGGACTCAGATAAAGGATATGAAGCAGACTGGATGGTAATCGGACTCACGATGCGACAATTAGATTGAGATTCGTACATGAGGTAAGTTCGAGTTATAAAGAACGTAACTATCGGTACATTTGTAGTTTCGGGCACCCGAGTGGAGGAACAGGTTGGCAATTAAATATGTGATCATGCTATAGACTCAGATGAAGGATACAAAGCTAACTGGACGGTAATCGGACTCACGATGCGACAATGACATAGAGATTCGTACACAAGAAATGACTCGAGTTTTAAAGGACATAACTACTGGTACATCTGAAGTTTTGGGCACCCGAATGGTGGAACGGGAAGGCCATAAGAAATCTGATCATGCAACAAATTCAGATAAAGGATATGAAGCAGACTAGATGGTAATCGGACTCACGATGCGACAATGAGATAGAGATTCGTACACAAGAAAAGACTTGAGTTTTAAATGACGTAACTATCGGTATATTTGAAGTTTCGGGCACCCAAATGGTGGAATGGGAAGGCCATAAAATATTAGATCACTCTACAGACTCAGATAAAGGATACGAAGTTGACCGGACGGTAATCGGACTCACGATGCGATAATGACTTAGAGATTCGTACACAAGAAAAGACTCGAGTTTTAAAGGACGTAACTATCGGTACATTTGAAGTTTCGGGCACCCGAATAAAGGAATGGGAAGGCCAAAAGATGTCTGATCATGCAACGGACTAAGATAAAGGATATGAAGCAGACTGGATGGTAATCGGACTCACGATGCGACAAAGACATAGAGATTCGTACACAAGAAAAGACTCGAGTTTTAAAGGACATAACTATCCGTACATTTGAAGTTTCGGGCACCCGAATGGTGGAACAGGAAGGGCATAAGATATCTGATCACTCTACGGACTCAATTAAAGGTTATGAAGTTGACCGGACGGTAATCGGACTCACGATGCGACTATTTCTTAGAGATTCGTACACAAGAAAAGACTCAAGTTTTAAAGGACGTAACTATCGGTATATTTGAAGTTTCGGGCACCCGAATAGAGGAACGGGGAGGCCGTAAGATATCTGATCATGCAACGGACTCAGATAAAGGATATGAAGTAGACTAGATGGTTATCGGACTCACGATGCGACAATGAGATTGAGATTCGTACACAAGGTAAGACTCGAGTTTTAAAGGACTTAACTATCGGTACATTTGTAGTTTTGGGCACCCGAATGGAGGAACGGGTTGGCCATTAAATATCTGATCATGCTACAGATTCAGATAAAGGATACGAAGCTAACTGGACGGTAATCGGACTTACGATGCGACAATGACATAGAGATTCGTACACAAGAAATGACTCGAGTTTTAAAGGACATAACTACCGGTACATCTGAAGTTTTGGGAACCCGAATGGTGGAACGGGAAGGCCATAAGAAATCTGATCATGCAACAAATTCAGATAAAGGATATGAAGCAGACTAGATGGTAATCGGACTCACGATGCGACAATGAGATAGAGATTCGTACACTAGAAAAGACTTGAGTTTTAAATGACGTAACTATCTGTACATTTGAAGTTTCGGGCACCCGAATGGTGGAATGGGAAGGCCATAAAATATTTGATCACTCTACGGACTCAGATAAAGGATACGAAGTTGACCGGACGGTAATCGGACTCACGATGCGATAATGACTTAGAGATTCGTACACAAGAAAAGACTCGAGTTTTAAAGGACGTAACTATCGGTACATTTGAAGTTTCGGGCACCCGAATAGAGGAATGGGAAGGCCAAAAGATGTCTGATCATGCAACGGACTAAGATAAAGGATATGAAGCAGACTGGATGGTAATCGGACTCACGATGCGACAAAGACATAGAGATTCATACACAAGAAAAGACTCGAGTTTTAAAGGACATAACTATCGGTACATTTGAAGTTTCGGGCACCCGAATGGTGGAACAGGAAGGGCATAAGATATCTGATCGTGCAACAGACTCAGTAAGGGATACGAAGCTAACCGGACGGTAATCAGACTTACGATGCGATAATGTGATAGAGATTCGTACACAAGAAAAGACTCGAGTTTTAAAGGACGTAACTATCGGTACATTTGACGTTTTGGGCACCCGAATGGAGGAACGGGAAGGCCATAAGATATCTGATCACTCTACGGACTCAATTAAAGGTTATGTAGTTGACCGGACGGTAATCGGACTCACGATGCGACTATTTTTTAGAGATTCGTACACAAGAAAAGACTCAAGTTTTAAAGGACGTAACTATCGGTACATTTGAAGTTTCGGGCACCCGATTAGAGGAACGGGAAGGCCGTAAGATATCTGATCATGCAACGGACTCAGATAAAGGATATGAAGCAGACTGGATGGTAATCGGACTCACGATGCGACAATGAGATTGAGATTCGTACACAAGTTAAGACTCGAGTTTTAAAGGACGTAACTATCGGTACATTTGTAGTTTTGGGCACCCGAATGGAGGAACGGGTTGGCCATTAAATATATGATCATGCTACAGATTCAGATAAAGGATACAAAGCTAACTGGACGGTAATCGGACTCACGATGCGACAATGACATAGAGATTCGTACACAAGAAATGACTCGAGTTTTAAATGACATAACTATCGGTACATCTGAAGTTTCGGGCCCCCGAATGGTGGAACGGGAAGGCCATAAGATATCTGATCATGCAACAGATTCAGATAAAGGATATGAAGCAGACTGGATGGTAATCTGACTCACGATGCGACAATGAGATAGAGATTCGTACACAAGAAAAGACTTGAGTTTTAAAGGACATAACTATCGGTACATTTGAAGTTTCGGGAACCCGATTGGAGGAATGGGAAGGCCATAAAATATCTGATCACTCTACGGAAACAGATAAAGGATACGAAGCTAACCGGACGGTAATCGGACTCACGATGCGATAATGACTTAGAGATTCGTACACAAGAAAAGACTCTAGATTTAAAGGACGTAACTATCGGTACATTTGAAGTTTCAGGCACCCGAATAGAGGAACGGGAAGGCCAAAAGATTTCTGATCATGCAACGGACTCAGATAAAGGATATGAAGCAGATTGGATGGTAATCGGACTCACGATGCGACAATGACATAGAGATTCGTACATAAGAAAAGACTCGAGTTTTAAAGGACATAACTATCGGTACATTTGAAGTTTCGGGCTCCCGAATGGTGGAACGAGAAGGACATAAGATATCTGATCGTGCAACAGACTCAGTAAAGGATACGAAGCTGACCGGACGGTAATCGGACTCACGATGCGATAATGAGATAGAGATTCGTACACAAGAAAAGACTCGTGTTTTAAAGGACATAACCATCGGTACATTTGAAGTTTCAGGAACCCGAATGGTGGAACGGGAAGGAGATAAGATATCTGATCGTGCAACAGACTCACTAAAGGATACGAAGCTGACCGGACGGTAATCGGACTCACGATGCGATAATGACATAGAGATTCGTACACAAGAAAAGACTCGAGTTTTAAAGGACATAACTATCGGTACATTTGAAGTTTCATGAACCCGAATGGTGGAACGGGAAGGGCATAAGATATCTGATCGTGCAACAGACTCAGTAAAGGATACGGAGCTGACCGGACGATAATCAGACTCACGATGCGATAATGAGATAGAGATTCGTACACAAGAAAAGACTCGAGTTTTAAAGGACATAACTATCGGTACATTTGAAGTTCCGGGCACCCGAATAGAGGAACGGGAAGGCCAAAAGATATCTGATTATTAGTTGGAGAATATATACGTTATATCTGACTCTATATGTTGATGGGATGTTAGGAGATTGGTTTGTGATGTGGGTGTTCTGTGTGTGTGGGCTCGGAAATAGGTTCAGAAAATGGGATGGGGATACTGGTATAGTCATAGTGCAAAAGAGATGGTGGATTATGGATTGGATTGTATATAATATATGGATTAGGCTGCTAATGGGGTATAATAATAAATCGAGGTTTGGGCTTATGGAGCATAGGGCTTATGGTTTAAAAGTATGTATTGAGATGGGCTGGGTGATTAAATGGGTGATAGGTTATGGGCTTTGGATATGGAATGCTGGGCTTTGTTTGGGTATCTGGGATAGTATATTAATGGACTTGCTTGTTAACTGTTGGAAGCTGATAAGGAGAATTATGGGCTGCGGGTCTTTGGATGCTAAGCTGGAAACTCGGCGATCAGATATTGGGCTGAAGTTGGATCAAGATGCATTAAGGGACATGCTGGGCTGGAGATTGTGCGATGGCATTTGGGCTGCTGGCTATGTTTGTCTATTTCTGATTTATGTTGCTGGCCTATGTTGGGCTTTTATATAATGGTTGGGGTTAGGATTATTTGTTTAGAGTGGCCCGGATATTTTGTTTAATTTTTATTTTTGTTTGTTTCTTTTTGGGCTAACTTAAGATCTTGGGTCTATGTCCCAGGTCTTGGTTAGTCTCTGTCATGTACTCTTTTTTGTTTACTAAATGTTTGCCGGGGTTTTCCCCTTTTCCAAAAAAAAAAACTATCAGTACATTTGAAGTTTCGGGCACCCGAATAGAGGAACGGGAAGGCCGTAAGATATCTGATCATGCAACAGAATCAGATGAAGGATATGAAGCAGACAGGATGGTAATCGGACTCACGATGCGACAATGAGATAGAGATTCGTACACAAGAAAAGACTCGAGTTTTAAAGGACGTAACAATCGGTACATTTGAAGTTTCGGGCACCCGAATGGAGGAACGGGAAGGCCATAAGATATCTAATCACTCTACGGACGATACGAAGCTGACCGGACGGTAATCGGACTCACGATGCGACAATGACATAGAGATTCGTACACAAGAAAAGACTCAAGTTTTATAGGTCGTAACTATCGGTACATTTGAAGTTTCGGGCACCCAATTGGAGGAACGGGAAGGCAATAAAATATCTGATCAATCTACGGGCTCAGTTAAAGAATACGAAGCTGACCGGACGGTAATCGGACTCACGACGCGACAATGATATAGAGATTCATACACAAGAAAAGACTCGAGTTTTAAAGGACGTACCTATCGGTACATTTGAAGTTTCGGGTACCCGAATGGAGGAGCGGGAAGGCCATAAGATATCTGATCATCCAACGAACTCAGATAAAGGATACGAAGTGGACCGGACGGTAATCGGAGTCACGGTGCGACAATGACATGGAGATTCGTACACAAGAAAAGACTCACATTTTAAAGGAAGTAACTATCGATACATTTGAAGTTTTGGGCACCCGAATGGAGGAGCGGGAAGGCCATAAGATATCTGATCATGCAATAGACTCAGATAAAGGATACGAAGTTGAACGGACGGTAATCGGACTCACGATGCGACAATGACATAGAGATTCGTACACAAGAAAAGACTCAAGTTTTAAAGGACATAACTATCGGTACATTTGAAGTTTCGGGCACCCGAATGGAGGAACGGGAAGGCCATAAAATATCTGATCACTCTACGGAGTCAGATAAAGGAAACGAAGCTGACTGGACGGTAATCGGACTCACGATGCGACAATGACATAGAGATTCATACACAAGAAAAGGCTCGAGATTTAAAGGAGGTATCTATCTGTTAAATTGAAGTTTCGGGTACCCGAATGGAGGAGCGGGAAGGCCATAAGATATCTGATCATGCAACAGACTCAGATAAAAGATACGAAGTGGACCGGACGGTAATCGGAGTCACGGTGCGACAATGACATAGAGATTCGTACACAAGAAAAGACTCACATTTTAAAGGACATAACTATCGATACATTTGAAGTTTTGGGAACCCGAATGGAGGAGCAGGAAGGCCATAAGATATCTGATCATGCAATAGACTTAGATAAAGGATACGAAGTTGAACGGACGGTAATCGGACTCACGATGCGACAATGACATAGAGATTCGTAAACAAGAAAAGACTCAAGTTTTAAAGGACATAACTATCGGTACATTTGAAGTTTCGGGCACCCGAATGGAGGAACGGGAAGGCCATAAAATATCTGATCACTCTACGGACTCAGATAATGTAAACAAATTGACCGGACGGTAATCGGACTTACGATGCGACAATGACATAGAGAATCATACACAAGAAAATGTTCGAGATTTAAAGGACGTAACTATCGGTTAAATTGAAGTTTCGGGTACCCGGATGGAGGAGCGGGAAGGCCATAAGATATCTGATCATGCAACAGACTCAGATAAAAGATACGAAGTGGACCGGACGGTAATCGGACTCACGGTGCGTCAATGACATAGAGATTCGTACACAAAAAAAAGATTCGAGCTTTAAAGGACGTAACTATAGGTACATTTGAACTTTCAAGCACCGAATGGAGGAACGGGAATGCCATATAATATCTCATCACTCTGCGGACTCAGATAAAGGATACGAAGCTGACCGGACGGTAATCGGACGCACGATGCGACAATGATATGGAGATTCGTATACAAGCAGACTGGATAGTAATCCGAATAGAGGAGCGGGAAGGCCATAAGATATCTGATCATCCAACGAACTCAGATAAAGGATACGAAGTGGACCGGACGGTAATCGGAGTCACGGTGCGACAATGACATGGAGATTCGTACACAAGAAAAGACTCACATTTTAAAGGAAGTAACTATCGATACATTTGAAGTTTTGGGCACCCGAATGGAGGAGCGGGAAGGCCATAAGATATTTGATCATGCAATAGACTCAGATAAAGGATACGAAGTTGAACGGACAGTAATCAGACTCACGATGCGACAATGACATAGAGATTCGTACACAAGAAAAGACTCAAGTTTTAAAGGACGTAGCTATCGGTACATTGGAAGTTTCGGGCACCCGAATGGTCGAACGGAAAGGCCATAAGATATCTGATCGTGCAACAGACTCAGATAAAGGATACGAAGCTGACCGGACGGTAATCGGACTCACGATGCGACAATGATATAGAGATTCGTACACAAAAAAAGACTCGAGTTTTAAAGGATGTAACTATCGGTACATTTGTAGTTTCGAGCACCCGAATGGAGGAACGGGTTGACCATTAAATATCTGATCATGCTACAGACTCAGATAAATGATACGAAGTTGAACGGACGGTAATCGGACTCACGATGCGACAATGACATAGAGATTCGTACACAAGAAAAGACTCGAGTTTTAAAGGACATAACTATCTATATATTTGATGTTTCGGGCACCCGAATGGTGAGCCATAAGATATCTGATCATGCAACAGACTCATAAAAAGTATACGAAGCTAACCGGATGGTAATCGGACTCACGATGCGATAATGAGATAGAGATTCGTACACAAGAAAAGACTTGAGTTTTAAAGTACGTAACTATCGGTACATTTGAAGTTTCAGGCACCAGAATGGAGGAACGGGAAGGCCGTAAGATATCTGATCATGCAACAAACTCAGATAAAGGATATGAAGCAGACTGGATGGCAATCGGACTCACGATGCGACAATGAGCTAGAGATTCGTACACAAGAAAAGACTCGAGTTTTAAAGGACGTAACTATCGGTACATTTGTAGTTTCGGGCACCCGAATGGAGGAACGGGATGGCCATTAAATATCTGATCATGCTACAGACTCAGATAAAGGATACGAAGCTAACCGGGCGGTAATCGGACTCACGATGCGACAATGACATAGAGATTCGTACACAAGAAAAGACTCGAGTTTTAAAGGACATAACTATGTGTACATTTGAAGTTTCGGGCACCCGAATGGTGGAACGAGAAAGCCATACGATATCTGATCATTCAACAGACTCAGAAAAAGTATACGAAGCTGACCGGATAGTAATCGGACTCACGATGCGATAATGAGATAGAGATTCGTACACAAGAAAAGGCTCGAGTTTTAAAGGACGTAACAATCGGTACATTTGAAGTTTCAGGCACCCGAATGGAGGAACGGGAAGGCCATTAAATATCTGATCATGCTACAGACTCAGATAAAGGATACGAAGCTAACGGGATAGTAATCGGACATACGATGCGACAATGACATAGAGATTCGTACACAAAAAAAAGGCTCGAGTTTTAAAGGACATAACAATCGGTACATTTGTAGTTTCGGGCACCCGAATGGTGGAACGAGAAAGCCATACGATATCTGATCATTCAACAGACTCAGAAAAAGTATACGGAGCTGACCGGATTGTAATCGGACTCACGATGCGATAATGAGATAGAGATTCGTACACAAGAAAAGGCTCGAGTTTTAAAGGACGTAACAATCGGTACATTTGAAGTTACAGGCACCCGAATGGAGGAACGGGAAGGCCATTAAATATCTGATCATGCTACAGACTCAGATAAAGGATACGAAGCTAACGGGACAGTAATCGGACACACGAAGCGACAATGACATAGAGATTCGTACACAAAAAAAAGACTCGAGTTTTAAAGGACATAACAATCGGTACATTTGTAGTTTCGGGCACCCGAATGGAGGAACGGAATGGCCATTGAATATCTGATCATGCTACAGACTCAGATAAAGGATACGAAGAAAAGACTCACAATGCGACAATGACATGGAGATTCGTACACAAGAAAAGACTCGAGTTTTAAAAAACGTAACTATCTGTAAATTTGAAGTTTCGGGCACCCGAATAGAGGAACAGGAAGGCCGTAAGATATCTGATCATGTAACGGACTCAGATAATGGATATGAAGCAGACTTGATGGTAATCGGACTCACGATGCGACAATGAGATAGAGATTCGCACACAAGAAAAGTCTCGAGTTTTAAAGGACGTAAATATCGGTACATTTGTAGTTTCGGGCACCCGAATAGAGGAACGGGATGGCCATTAAATATATGATCATGCAACAGACTCAGATATAGGATATGAAGCAGACTGGATGGTAATCGGACTCACGATGCGACAATGACATAGAGATTCGTACACAAGAAAAGACTCGAGTTTTAAAGGACATAACTATCGGTACATTGGAAGAGTCGGGCACCCGAATGAAGGAACGGGAAGGCCATATAACATCTCATCACTCTTCGGACTCAGATAAAGGATACGAAGCTGACCGGACGGTAATCAGATTCACGATGCGACAATGACATAGAGATTCGTACACAAGAAAAGACTCGAGTTATAAAGGACGTAACTATCTGTACATTTGAAGTTTAGGGCACCCGAATGGAGGAATGGGAAGGCCGTAAGATATCTGATCATACCACACACTCAGATAAAGGATACGAAGCTCACCGGATGGTAATCAGCCTCACGATGCGACAATGACATAGAGATTCGTATACAAGAAAAGACTCGAGTTTTAATGGACGTAACTATCGGTAGATTTGAAGTTTCGGTCACCCGAATGGAGGAGCGGGAAGGCCATAAGATATTTGATCATTCTACGGACTCAGATAAAGGATACGAAGCTGACCAGACGGTAATCGGACTCACGATGCGACAATGACATAGAGATTCGTACACAACAATAGACTCACGTTTTAGAAGACATAACTATCGATAAATTTGAAGTTTCGTGCACCCGAATGGAGGAGCGGGAAGGCCATAAGATATCTGATCGTGCAACAAACTTAAATAAAGGATACGAAGCTGAACGGACGGTAATCGGACTCACGATGCGACAATGACTTAGAGATTCGTACACAAGAAAAGACTCAAGTTTTAAAGGACGTAACTATCGGTACATTTGTAGTTTCGGGCACCCGAATAGAGGAACGGGATGGCCATTAAATATCTAATCATGCTATAGACGAAGATAAAGGATACGAAGCTAACTGGACGGTAATGGGACACACGATGCGACAATGAGATAGAGATTCGTACACAAAAAAAAAAGACTCGAGTTTTAAAGGACGTAACAATCGGTACATTTGTAGTTTCGGGCACCCAAATGGAGGAACGAGATGGCCATTAAATATCTTATCATGCTACAATGACATAGAGATTCGTACACAAAAAAAAGACTCGCGTTTTAAAGGACGTAACTAACAGTACATTGGAAGTTTCGGGCACCCGAATGGTGGAACGGGAAGGCCATTAGATATCTGATCGTGCAACAGACTCAGATAAAGGATACGAAGCTGACCGGACGGTAATCGGAGTCACGATGCGACAATGAGATAGAGATTCGTACACAAGAAAAGACTTGAGTTTTAAAGGACGTAACTATCGGTACATTTGTAGTTTCGGGCACACGAATAGAGGAACGGGAAGGCCATAAAATATGTAATCACTCTACGGACTTAGATAAAGGTTATGAAGCTGGCCGGACGGTAATCGGACTCACGATGCGACAATGACATAGAGTTTCATACACAAGAAAAGACTCGAGTTTTAAAGGACGTAACTATCGGTACATTTGAATTTTCGGGCACTCGAATAGAGGAACGGGAAGGCCGTAAGATATCTGATCATGCAACAAACTCATAAAAAGGATATGAAGCAGACTGGACGGTAATCGGACTCACGATGCGACTATGTCATAGAGATTCGTACACAAGAAAAGACTTGAGTTTTAAAGGACGTAACTATCGGTACATTTGAAGTTTCGGGCACCCGAATGGAGGAACGGGAAGGCCATAAAATATCTGATCACTCTACAGAATCAGATAAAGGATACGAAGCTGACTGGACGGTAATCGGACTCACGATGCGATAATGTGATAGAGATTCGTACACATGAAAAGACTTGAGTTTAAAGGACGTAACTTGTACATTTGAAGTTTCGGGCACCCGAATGGAGGAAGGGAAGGCCATATAATATCTCATCACTGATGGGATTGGGTGCTCATCATTGCGCAGAGCATACCCAAACCCGGAATACAGCCCCGCGGAGCAACTCTCCGCGCATAAGAGAAACTTCTCCAGCAAGCAAAGCAGCAACGACTCTCCTACAATCATGGAGTGATGCCCGCGCGCGCAAGCGGTAAAAGCGGTAATCGTTCCATGTTTCCTTATTTATAGTTATCTCTTAACTACTTTACTAATATAATCTTTGGGTAGTGGAGACAACCCTAATCGGGCCTGGCCCATTACGATTTGGGTTTTGGGTAATGGTGGCATACGTCTACCTCTATATAAGGGATGATATCCCTAATAGAGGGGACACTTTTGGCTATCCCTAAGAGCTATCACACTTGATAGTATCCCCGTTCACCCCGTTTTTGTTATAAACTACTACCTTGTGTAGTCGTCTCCCTACCCACATCAACTTTACTTGCAGGTTACTCCAATCCAGGAAGTGCTAGTGAAGGATCAATCTTGTGGTTGCATCTAATCTATCATCCCTATAAGGAGGTTAGACTATTTGTTTCTTCATTGGCGCCATCACTTACGGTCTACTAATCTTTCAAACTAGTGCCAATGGATTCTGGAGCCGAACAACGTGCTGACCCCATCAATGTTGATGATGGAGTTCAAGCAAATCAAGACACAGGAGCACCAACGACGGTGACTAAAAATGTGAATCAAAAGCAGGCTGCTACGAACTTTCAATTGTTTGCATTAAGAAAGCCGGCATTAGCATCACAAAAGAAGACAGTTGAAGAGCCTGTGGATGACCTGGAGGAATGGCTGGCTCAAGAAAGTGCTAAGACAATAGCAGAGTACCAGAGGAAACTGATAGCAAATGCCAGGTTGGAATCGAGAAAGATTTTGACTTTTGACACTGAAGATGACTCTCAAGATGACGAACAGCCTGTTGTTCGCCCTACAGCCAAACCTCGTCAGGCGGTACGTGGTGGAGAACGTCGTAAAAGTACTCACGTTCAGGACCACGTCAACCTGACTGGGGAACCCGATGGCTATGAGTCCGAAAATGAGATCAATTCTGATCCAACTTGGAAGCCGCGTCCGAAGTCCGTAGCCAGCAATCAGACTAACCCAGACGATGACCTTAACAAGCCATACCGTCCAAAATCGTTTGCGGAAAGATCCAAATTTTGCGCAAGAATTGCGCTGGCTCCTATGCCAGTTGAATGTAAGCTGCCAAACACGATTGGAAAATATGATGGCTTGCACGATCCAGATGATCACCTGCACGCATTTGACTGCGCAGGAAGTTCTAAGCAGTGGCCGGTTCAAGCTTGGTGCCACCTGTTTGTTCAAACCCTAACGGGAGCGGCACGGGTCTGGTATGAAAGTTTACCGGTAGGAAGTCTCGTAGACTTTGATGATTTGATAAAGAAATTCAAGAATCATTTCTCCCATCTTCGGAAGCACAAGAAAGACAAGGCTCAGATTTTGTTGTGTTCCAGGAAAGATAATGAAAACCTGGAAGATTATATCATTCGCTACAACAAAGAAGCCCTACAGCTGGGGTGTGGCGAAGAGCTTACCAGAGCTGCATTCATTCACGGAGTGCGGAATGATGATCCCATGAGATGCCTGACGGGGAAGGAAGGTGTTCCCGAAGCATGGGATGAACTCATAGAGGCCGCGAAGGTATATGCGTCCTCGGAGCGCTCGTTTACGCGCTCGAAAAATTTTCATCACAGCGGTAATCAAGGTGTGCACACGCACGACAAAGGGAAAGGGAAGCAGTCTGTGTGGTCTAGAATCTCGGGTGCCACAGAGGAGGGGAAGTATTCCTCAGGGCAAGATGCGCGGCACTATCTCAACAACAAGCACCCGCGCGATTCGAAGCCACCAAGTAAGAAGAATTATGACTGGACCCCACTGTCAAAAACACCTTCAGAAGTCCTGAAGACCGAACAAGTCCAGTTTCCCAAGCCCAGGGAATTAAGGCAGGATCGAAGGAATGTAGACACGTCAAGGTATTGTGAATACCATGAAGATTATGGCCATCTAACAGACAACTGCTATAGTCTAAAGATGGAAATTGAGAATGCAATCAAGTCGGTCAGCTCTCCCATTTAGTAAAGAACATGCGGAAGAAACCCAGGGATCCGCAAGGGGATGCTGATCCCAATCATAAGAAGATCAAAAACCTCAACGCGCATCACGTGCAGCGCTCAGACCGTCACAATTGTTACATGACTCACAGCAGGAGTCAAAAGAAGAGATCTTACTCTATCGCGCAAGATGATTCCTGGAAGGAAGCACCTGTCGTCATGCCGTGCGTCAAGGGAGGAGCGTCTTCCACAACACCGTTGATCATAACGGGAGTCATTGGGCATTATCGCACAAGATATATGTTCCTCGATAATGGGAGCAGTACTGACATCATGTATCAACAGTGTTTCGATCAGTTAGATGCTGAAGATAAAGAAAAACTCGTCCCAACCACAGAATCAATATCCGGATTCATTCACGAAGTGATCATTCCACTGGGTATACTCACACTCCCTGTCACATGGACAGACGGACAACTCTCCCGCACGGAGATTTGCGACTTCATGGTCTTACCAGTGAATTCATCGCATGATGTCCTCATAGGGAGAGAAGGATTGGCAAAATTTAACTGCAACGCATCCACGCCGCACCAGATGGTCGGTTTTCCAACGCGTGGAGGGGTGGCTTTCATACGTGGAAACAAAAATTGCCATGCAACAGACACATGCAAGCCTCCCAAGATAATGAAGCCAGCAAACCGCACTGATCCCGAAAAATGGGTCATCAACCCTAAATTCCCGGATCAGACGGTTGTCATAGGCCCAGTAATCTCTGACACCATACGTGCGCATTTGAAACAGCTATTAACTAAGAACATGGATGTTTTTGCTTTTCAACCCGCGGACATGGTTGGCGTTCCACGCCACATCGCGGAACATAAGCTCAACGTCTACAAGTCCGTAGAACCAATCGTGCAGAAAAAACGCAGTATGGGGCCAGAGAAAACAAAGGCCATGAATGAGCAAGTTGCTGAACTATTAGACGCAGGCATCCTGCGAAGAACAAGATACCAGACTTGGGTTGCTAACCCGGTCATGGTCGGGAAGTCTAATGGGGGCTGGCGGATGTGCGTGGATTACAAAGATATAAACAAGGCATGTCCGAAAGACTGTTATCCACTTCCCGAGATTGATCTAAAGGTGGACTCCCTGGCACCGTTCAGATTCAAGTGTTTTCTCGACGCTTACAAAGGTTACCACCAAATACAGATGGCCAAAGAGGATGAAGACAAGACATCCTTCCGCACAGATACGGGCATTTATTGCTATACCAAGATGCCATTTGGATTAAAGAACGCAGGAGCAACATATCAGCGTTTAATGGATATTGTGTTCAATAAACAAATCGGAGTCAATCTCGAAATATACGTGGACGATTTGGTCATCAAAACCACCGAGGAAGACCAAATGCTTTTGGATATCCAAAAAACTTTTGATCAACTCCGCACAGTCCGAATGAAACTTAATCCGAGCAAGTGTTCTTTTGGAATGGAGGAAGGTAAGTTCTTGGGAGTGATCGTCACTAAAGAGGGTTTCCGAGCAAACCCTGATAAAGTACAGGCAATTGAGCGCATGCCGTCCCCATCTTCCGTTCGGGAAGTTCAGACACTCATGGGACGTCTAGTAGCTCTAAATCGCTTTCTTTCAAATTAGGCGTCCAAGTCATTCCCTTTCGTGAACACACTGAAAAGTTGCCTCAAGAAGTCAAATTTCAAATGGACAGAAGAGGCCGAGGCTGCCTTCAAAGAGATGAAGGATGCTTGAGTCACTTGCCTACGCTCACAGCGCCATTTCCAAAAGAGCCATTGACGTTGTACTTGTCAGTAACGGAAAAAGCAATCGGTGCTGTTCTCCTGGTTGATCGGAAAGGTGTTCAAACTCCAGTGTACTAGGTTAGCAGAACCTTGCTTGACGCGGACACTCGATACTCCACGATGGAAAACTGGTGCTAGCATTGGTACATGCATCAAGAAGACTGCGGAGATACTTCCAGGGACATCCCATTAATGTCCTAACAGACTTCCGCATTAATGACATCCTGCGCAAACCAGAGTTGTCAGGACGCCTGGCCAAGTGGGCCATTGAGCTGGGAGAGCACACAATTGAATACAAGTCCAGAACATCCTTTAAAGGACAGATACTTGCAGACTTCGCCGCGGAAGTCCCCTCTGAAAGCATAACTGAATGTCAACAAGCACACATCATTTCCCCCACTCCTAAACCAGCGGAGAAATGGGAACTATACACAGATGGGGCATGCAATGACGACGGCGCTGGAGCGGGTTTGCGCTTAATCACACCGGATGGGAAGGATTTCACATACGCAATCCGCCTTGATTTCCCAACAACAAACAATGAAGCGGAATACGAGGCATTGCTTTCAGGGTTGCGTATTGCAAAGAAAATGGGTGTGCAACACTTGGAAGCCCACGTCGATTCTCAGTTGGTAGCAAACCACATTGACGGCTCATACGAAGCACGAGAAGCATCCATGATTTTATACCTGGAGCAAGCCAAGGCCCTCATGCGTGATTTCGCGTACTGCAAGGTTCATCACATCAAGCGAAGTCAAAATAAGCCAGCGGATGCGTTAAGCAAGATGGCATCAACAGTCTTTGATCACTTGGCAAAGGATGTGCGGGTGGAAGTCTTGGATCACCCATCGGTGCCTCAAAAACAAGTTAATGTTGTCCAGACCGGTAAGACCTCTTGGATAACCCCCATCAAGGCTTATCTCACGCAGGGGACGCTTCCAGACAACAAGGCAGAAGCTCGAAAACTCCAAAACAAGGCCTTGCATTACCAAGTCATCGACGGAATACTGTATCGGCGCTCGTATCTAGGGCCATTGCTACGTTGCGTTGACTCCGCAGAAGCAACTTATCTTATCAAAGATATACACGAAGGGTCGTGCGGACTACACGCTGGCCCAAGGATGGTTGTGGCTAAGCTAATGAATGCGGGGTACTACTGCCCCGAAATGCACATGGATGCCATGACAGAGTTGCGCAAATGCAAGTCTTGCCAACGTCATGCGCCTGGAACTTTGCGCCCCAAGAACAATTTGGTACCCGTCACTGCGGCATGGCCATTTCAAAAGTGGGCCATTGACCTCGTAGGCCCATTCCCCACAGCTCCCGGGAACGTTAAATACTTGGTGGTGGCAATTGATTACTTCACCAAATGGGTAGAAGCAAAAACCTTGGCATCCATCAATGGAAAAAGTATCAAGAAGTTTATCTGGGAATTCATCATCTGCCGCTTTGGCCTACCGATGGAGATTGTAAGTGATAATGGCACGCAATCCGCGGACCAACACTTGCAAGAATGGTTATCTTCCATGGGCATCACGCAGATATTCACCTCAGTAGCACATCCGCAAGGTAACGGACAAGTTGAGCGTGCGAACAGAAGCATAGTAGAAGGCATAAAAACCAGGCTTGGCACGAAGCGCACTGGTGTGGTTGATGAACTCCCTCATGTCCTATGGGCCCATCGCACGCTGTCCAAGACAAGCAACGGAGAAACACCGTTCAGCCTCACATACGGGACAGAGGCTGTCATACCCGCGGAAATGCATTGTGCATCACCAAGGATTTTACTTGCAAATCATCGGGTAAATGACAAAGAGTTAAAGCTAAATCTGGACCTGTTAGATGAGCGCAGAGACATGGCCGCTATCAAAGAGGCAAATTACTAGCGACAGCTTGAAAAGTATTATAATACAAAGGTTAAGGCAGAGGCTTTCCGCGTGGGGGATTATGTTTTCCGCAACAATGAGGCATCCAACGCGGAGAATCCAGGCAAGCTTGCGCCAAACTGGGAAGGACCATACAAGGTGCAAGAAGTATTGGGGAAGGGCGCTTATGCTTTAGAACGTTTGGATGGTTCCCCAATCCCACGCACATGGAACGCAGCCCAGTTGCGCATTTGTTACCTGTAAGGCATTATCTCATATTTGTAATAAACAGCCTATGGCTACGTTCATTTCAGTTTCAATAAAGAGAACTTTCATTTTCCTTTATATTCTTTCAATATGGATTACATACAATGACAATCATGATCAAAAAAGCATTACATTCAGCAAAAAGCATCAACCAGTTACAAACAAAAACCCTGATACTACATACATGCCACTAACCAAAACAAAAAAAAGCAAAAGGAGTGGCCTAGTCAGTACAATATTTGCATCACTGACTACTTAGCAAAAACACCAAAAGCCCATTGTTACTACCCCTGTGCATTACTATTCCCACTAAGTGGCATGCTGCCAACCGGTAGGTGTTCGATGAAATCTAAGTTTGGGAGTCTTTGGAACATCACCAAGCTCATCCAACTTCTTTACCTTCAAAGGAACACCAGACGGACCTTGCTGGTTCACTTGATCTTCAGTCAACAGGAGATAACCACAATAAGTGGCCAGCTGGTGCATAGCAGTAGGAGGGACTTTGATCACAGGGGGGTGATCAGGTAACATCAGTATCCCTTGGAGTGCTTCAACTTCAGCATTTGTGATTCTTAGAGGAGAAGCCATAAGGGCAGTAGATGAGAAGAAAGAAGGAGTTATGTACAAAAATTAATCAGTAATTAGCCTTTTATAGGAGTGACAAGGCAACCCATTAATTACCATTAATGGTTAATACTCGAGTAGGGATGCCAACAGTCACATCAATCAATTGGAGCGCCGTCAAACCTGTCAGACGACGTCAGCAAACTGACACAAGTGGCATCCTTTTCAAAGTTGACGTCAGACAATCATCATTGCAAATTTAAAGCATCACACAAAATACGATTCAACAGAATTTGAAAATGCAGAACACAAAGGAGCATATAATTGTTCAGCAAAATAACAAGAGTTCAAAAAACAACAAAGGAAGATAACGACAATCAATCATAATCTATGAGATCTATATAAGTGTCGTCTTCAGCTTCCTCATTCAGTGCGCCAGAGCCTGCACTAGCAGCGGACGATTCACCACCTCCCTGCGCAGCAGCTTTCCGCGCCTCCTCCTCCTTCCGCTCTTTTTCTTCCAGCTCCGCGCCAAGGCGGTCAGATTCTTCAAAGTACTCGCGCAGCTGCCCAATGGGGTCCTCCGTCTTCAAGCATTGGTCTACTACATCGAAGACGTCAAAGGTGAGGGTCTCGAATTCCTCCTGCGCAGCAATGGCTTCATCTTCATACGGCTTACCAAAGTGTTCTCCATCTTCGAGCGCTAAGCCAGCAGCATGATGATGATAGCCCTCAGTAAATCCTTGCTGCAAGCCACTCCGCATGGATGTTGCTCCGATCTTCGCCACAGCATCGCCAAACTTTGGCTCATTCCATATGCGCTTAAAGACCTATGGATTGCGCAAGAACAAGTCAACATTAAGAAAATATAACAAAGCATACAACAGCAATTAAGGGAGATCTTACCCCTTGAAGACCATGCTGCATCATCCAGGATAATCGCTCACGAGCAGCTTGAGAAGTTTGCACAGCATTCTGAAGTTCATTCTGAGTCTGCTGAAGGCTTATCTCCAGTTGCACGCGTGAAGAATCCAACAAGGCATTTGTTTCATCAAGTTGTGCCTTCTCACCAGCAAGACCCTTCACCTGTTCCTCCAACTCTGACATCCGTGTTGTGGCAGTCACAAGGGCCTCATGCTGATCCTTCAACTTGATAACAGTGTCAGACAGCTCAGCTTGTTTAGCATCAAGAGCTTTCTGTTTCTCCTCTGCCTCGAGAACTACCCGGGCAAGATCATTCTTCAGCTTTTCAACGGCCTTCCGACCACGCTCAAGGTCTACATTGGTACGCTCACAAGATTCTTTCCACAGCTTGGCAGCCTCAACCTTCTCCGTCTTCAACTTCTGGATCTCACCCTCCGCGGTCCGAAGTTGACCCCTCAATTGCTCAACTTCTGCACGAGAATCTGCGCGGACGCGCTGGAACTCCTCCTCTCTTTTTCTTTGTGCGTCCTCTGCACTCTTCAAAGCTTGCCAAGACCGCTGGAACTCTTCTTCTCGCCGCATCAGTGACCCATAGTTACTGAAGCAAAGAGCTATGTTCAGGCTCATATCAGACAACAGCGAACGACGGTCAATGCCATCCTGGTAATCCCGTTCGCTGGGCGGCACAGCGTAGGAGATAAACTCCTCCGCGTCCAGCGGACTGGTAAAACGAGTTGTTTGCCTTATGTCCCAACGGGGTTGATAAGGCCTGTTTGGATCATAGTCCGGGGGAGCTACCCTCCCCCTACTTCCACTTGTTCTTCTTGATCCCCGAGCTGTCTCGGTTGCACTCCTTTTAGGAGTTGAGAAAGACAACACCACATCTGCGGACACCCTCTCCGCAGGAACTTCAGTGGAAACAGGCTTGCTTGCTTCAGGAGGCTGGTCAAGTTGCGTACCTTTCCCTTCACATGAAATGTCCGTCGCCACATTTGTAGCATCAACATCCGTATGCAACGGCTCAATCAACGGACGTTTCTCCGCCTTTTTACTCGTTTCTGGAGACAGCGTTACCCCTTCAACATGCGAGGACAACTGGGTCTCCAACACGGACAAGCTTGTCCCTTCCACATTCTCCGGAACAGGCTCAATGACCTTCTTTGCGATCACAACCGGTTTCTTCAAGGTCCCTTGCGGAGCAGGTCCTTTAACTGAAATGTCAAATAAGAGAAAATAATCATTTCGTGTTCTCCATCAAGAAAGTGGTAAACAAGTCTAGCTGAGAAACTCACCAGAGGTTTGCTTGACAGACTTTACAAACAATGGCTGACGTCTAGGTGGAGGTTTGACAACCATCTTCGCGTCAATAGGCATAACGCTTGTCTCCCCACCAGTGGTTGGATCAACATCCACACTCGACGACACAACCTTCACGTTCTCCGAGGACGGTTTAGGGACTTGCACTTGCATCTGGGCAAGGTCCTCGAGATGTTTCTGATACAACTCAGCTGATACTTCAATGGAATCGTCAGTAGGGGTTGGCCCGCGGGTACGCTGGCGTTTAACCTCCTCATCCGATTCCGTGGCCTCATCATCCCCCTTGGAAACTGTGGAGCTGGAGGCCACCTTTTTCCCTTTTCGTGACTCCTTACGTTGGCGTTTTGGCCCAGTCCCTATAGCCACACACAACAAGGGTTTAGATGACATCATTAGTAGAGTAACAACAATCAGGCTTACCCGTACATGGCATCTTTTTACGACCTGGGGAGATTTCCCCCAGGTCAACCCCAGTTTTCTTCACGGGGTGGATTCCTGCGCTTGAAATAAAGGGTACGTCGGATCAGTGTATGAACTACGCGGATTAAAACGCACCCCTTAGGTGCAGGAACTTTCCGCAGCAACAAAGAATTCATAAATAAAACAAAAAAGAGCAAAGTAGAGGATAACCTGTACGCGCATAATGACGCGGGGCATCCTTGAGTTGAGGCAATAGAAAATTGCGCTCCAACCGCTCAATCACTGAAGGAGCCCCAGGGGGTAAAGCCGTGTAACTCAACTTAGCTGCACCTCGGGCGTCGAACAGATCAAATTTTGTCATCCCTACAAAGACAACAACATAAAGGGAAGACACAACATTGACATAAGAGGTTAAGCGAAGACAGAATAGACATGTTACTTACTGGCGTCAGCCGCGGTAGGCTCATAACCTTCCGGATTCCCCAAGCGACTGAGACCCAGCATTACAAGCACTCCTTCAGGGCATTTCTCCATAGACAGTGGAGTAGAGTGAGAACACAAGGTCTCATACCAGGGTTGGTTCTTGTAATCCTTCATGGGTGGGAACTCCGCAATCCTCTCCTTCACCCCAACACTCATCCACTGTAACGCAGCAGGAATCACCCCCCTATGAATGTAGAAAAATTTTTCTTTCCAGTCGTACATTGACTTCGGACTCTCTGAGATAATCTGAGTCCGATTCCTCCGGGGAGATACACTATACCACCCGGGTCCCCCACGAGCCTCTTCAAGAACGTAAAACACGTTCAGCATATCAAAAGTAGGTTCCAAGTCTAGTGACCGACAGGTTGCCTCAAAGTGTACAACCCTAGAAAGGCCAAACGGAGTCATCTGTGTGGGATGAACCCCATACTTCATAAAAGTATTCACCAAGAACTTGGTAATGGGAAGACGGAAGCAACATCGGGTAAAGAACGCTTCATACAGTGCAATCTTGCCAGGAGAAGCCTCCAACGCCATTTTACCAGCAGCCGGTAATTCTGGCTCCCAGTCGGCTTCAATCCCATAATGATCAAGAAACAGGGAAAACGAAGAAGCATCCCACTTGACAATGGTGGTGTTAATACCCTTCTCTGTTTTCTCGGTTACTTTTGATTGATCAACAGGACAAGATGTTTCTTGAGACATTTTTGGATGAGTGAAAAAGAACAAGAAATCAAAGCAAGACAAGAAAAGAAAGTTGGGAGGTCTGAAGTGCAAGGAATGGGAATAGTGAAATTTGAAAAATTTGAAATGACTTTATACTGTGTGCAATAACTGCCAATGACGTCAGCCTGGGTAAACGGAAACGACTTTCCACGCGACACGTGGCATTGAACAGCTAAATAGGCGGCACACGCGCTCTACACGCGCTCAACACGCGCCTGACGCAGCCGTCTACCATAACTGATGGGACGCTCACTAACACAAGTGTAGCTTGTGACAGACGCTACTCACCATCCTTCGCTCAGTAGCAGACAACTGTCCTCAACCAATGTGACACGTCAAGCGGCCGCGGAGAATTAACGTCAAACAAAATTACCGTTCTCCGCACTCCGCAGTGACGACACTCCGGGTCCTCAGTAACCCGAATAAACTCTCCACCAACAGCCTCGTTTTCACTACCAAAGAAGGATGAGCTATCATCCGAAAGTCACTATTATGAGTCCACCATCCACCCTCTTCCCTCATACACTCGAGAAAAGGGTACACACTGGACTAGGGGGACTTGATGGGATTGGGTGCTCATCATAGCGCAGAGCATACCCAAACCCGGAATACAGCCCCGCGGAGCAACTCTCCGCGCATAAGAGAAACTTCTCCAGCAAGCAAAGCAGCAACGACTCTCCTACAATCACGGAGTGATGCCCGCGCGCGCAAGCGGTAAAAGCGGTAATCGTTCCATGTTTCCTTATTTATAGTTATCTCTTAACTACTTTACTAATATAATCTTTGGGTAGTGGAGACAACCCTAATCGGGCCTGGCCCATTACAATTAGGGTTTTGGGTAATGGTGGCAAACGTCTAGCTCTATATAAGGGATGATATCCCTAATAGAGGGGACACTTTTGGCTAACCCTAAGAGCTATCACACTGATAGTATCCCCATTCACCCCGTTTTTGTTATAAACTACTACCTTGTGTAGTCGTCTCCCTACCCACATCAACTTTACTTGCAGGTTACTCCAATCCAGGAAGTGCTAGTGAAGGATCAATCTTGTGGTTGCATCTAATCTATCATCCCTATAAGGAGGTTAGACTATTTGTTTCTTCAATCACTCTACGGACTCAGATAAAGGATACGAAGCTGACGAGAAGGTAATCGGATTTACGAGGCGACAATGACATAGAGATTCATACACAAGAAAAGACTCGAGTTTTAAAGGACATAACTAACAGTACATTGGAAGTTCCGGGCACCCGAATAGAGGAACGGAAAGGCCATTAAATACCTAATCATGCTATAGACTCAGATAATGGATACGAAGCTAACTGGACGGTAGTCGGACTCACGACGCGACAATGACATAGAGATTCGTACACAAGAAAAGACTCGAGTTTTAAAGGACATAACTAACAGTACATTGGAAGTTTCGGGCACCCGAATGGTGGAACGGGATGGCCATTGAATATCTGATCATGCTACAGACTAAGATAATGGATACGAAGCTTACTGGACGGTAATTGGACTTACGATGCGACAATGACATAGAGATTCATACACAAGAAAAGACTCGAGTTTTAAAGGACATAACTATCGGTACATTGAATATCGGTACATTGGAAGTTTCGGTCACCCGAATGGTGTAACGGGATGGCCATTGAATATCTGATCATGCTACAGACTAAGATAATGGATACGAAGCTGACCGGATGGTAATCGAAGTCACAATGCGACAATGAGATAGAGATTCGTACACAAGAAAAGACTCGAGTTTTAATGGACGTAACTATCGGTACATTTGTATTTTCGGGCACCCGAATAGAGGAGCGGGAAGGCCATAAGATATCTGATCATTCTACGGACTCAAATAAAGGATACGAAGCTGACCAGACGAAAATCGGACTCACGATGCGACAATGACATAGAGATTCGTACACAAGAATAGACTCACGTTTTAAAGGACGTAACTATCGATAAATTTGAAGTTTCGGGCACCCGAATGGAGGAGCGGGAAGGCCATAAGATATCTGATCATGCAATAGACTCAGATAATGGATACGAAGCTGAACGGACGGTAATCAGACTCACAATGCGACAATGACTTAGAGATTCGTACACAAGAAAAGACTCAAGTTTTAAAGGACGTAACTATTGGTACCTTTGAAGTTTCGGGCACCCAAATGGAGGAACGGGAAGGACATAAAATATCTGATCACACTACGGACTTAGATAAAGGATACGAAGCTGACCGGATGATAATTGGACTCACGATGCGACAATGACATAGAGTTTCATACATAAGAAAAGACTCTAGTTTTAAAGGACGTAACTATCGGTACATTTGTAGTTTCGGGCACCCGAATGGAGGAACGGGATGGCCATTAAATATCTGATCACGCTACAGACTCAGATAAAGGATATGAAGCTAACCGGACGGTTATCGGACTCACGATGCGGCAATGACATAGAGATTCGTACACAAGAAAAGACTCAAGTTTTAAAGGACATAACTATCTGTACATTTGAAGTTTCGGGCACCCGAATGGTGGAACGAGAAAGCCATAAGATAACTGATCATGCAACAAACTCAGATAAAGGATATGAAGCAGACTGGAGGGTAATCGGACTCACGATGCGACAATGATGTAGACATTCGTACACAAGAAAAGACTCGAGTTTTAAAGGACGTAACTATCGGTACATTGGAAGTTTCGGGCACCCGAATGGTCGAACGGGAAGGCCATAAGATATCTGATCGTGCAACAGACTCAGATGAAGGATACGAAGCTGACCGGACGGTAATCGGACTCACGATGCGACAATGATATAGAGATTCGTACACCAGAAAAGACTCGAGTTTTAAAGGATGTAACTATCGGTACATTTGTAGTTTCGAGCACCCGAATGGCGGAACGGGTTGGCTATTAAATATCTGATCATGCTAGAGACTCAGATAAAGGATACGAAGATAACCGGAGGGTAATCGGACTCACGATGCGACAATGACATAGAGATTCGTACACAAGAAAAGACTCGAGTTTTAAAGGACGTAACTATCGGTACATTGGAAGTTTCGGGCACCCGAATGGTCGAACGGGAAGGCCATAATATATCTGATCGTGCAACAGACTCAGATAAAGGATACAAAGCTAACCAGACGGTAATCGGACTCACGATGCGTCAATGAGATAGAGATTCGTACACATGAAAAGACTCGAGTTTTAAAGGATGTAACTATCGGTACATTTGTAGTTTCGAGCACCCGAATGGAGGAACGGGTTGGCCATTAAATATCTGATCAAGCTACAGACTCAGATAAAGGATACGAAGCTAACCGGACGGTAATCGGACTCACGATGCGACAATGACATAGAGATTCGTACACAAGAAAAGATTCGTGTTTTAAAGGACATAACTATCTATACATTTGAACTTTCGGGCACCCGAATGGTGGGCCATAAGATATATGATCATTCAACAGACTCAGAAAAAGTATACGAAGCTGACCGGATGGTAATCGGACTCACGATGCAATGACGAGATAGAGATTCGTACACAAGAAAAGACTCGAGTTATAAAGGACGTAACTATCGGTACATTTGAAGTTTCAGGCACCCGAATGGAGGAAGGGGAAGGTCGTAAGATATCTGATCATGCAACAGACTCAGATAAAGGATATGAAGCTGACTGGATGGTAATCGGACTCACGATGCGACAATGAGATAGAGATTCGTACACAAGAAAAGACTCGAGTTTTAAAGGACGTAACTATCGGTACATTTGTAGTTTCGGGCACCCGAATGGAGGAACGGGATGGCCATTAAATATCTGATCATGCTACAGACTCAGATAAAGGAAACGAAGCTAACGGGACGGTTATCGAACTCACGATGCGACAATGACATAGAGATTCGTACACAAGAAAAGACTCGAGTTTTAAAGGACATAACTATCTGTACATTTGAAGTTTCGGGCACCCGAATGGTGGGCAATAAGATATCTGATCATGCAACAGACTCAGAAAAAGTATACGAAGCTGACCGGATGGTAATCGGACTCACGATGCGATAATGAGATAGAGATTCGTACACAAGAAAAGACTCGAGTTTTAAAGGACGTAACTATTTGTACATTTGAAGTTTCAGGCACCCGAATGGAGGAACGGGAAAGCCATATAATATCTCATCACTCTACGGACACAGATAAAGGATACGAAGCTGACCGGACGGTAATCAGAGGCACGATGCGACAATGACATGGAGATTCGTACACAAGAAAAGACTCGAGTTTTAAAGGACGTAACTATCGGTACGTTTGATGTTTCGGGCACCCGAATAGAGGAATGGGAAGACCGTAAGATAACTGATCATGCAACAGACTCAGATAAAGGATATGAAGCAGACTGGATGGTAGTCGGACTCACGATGCAACAATGAGATAGAGATTCGTACACAAGAAAAGACTCGAGTTTTAAAGGACGTAACTATTTGTACATTTGTAGTTACGAGCTCCCAAATAGAGGAACAGGATGGCCATTAAATATCTGATCATGCTACAGACTCAGATAAAGGATACGAAGCTAACTAGACGGTAATCGGACACACGATGCGACAATGACATAGAGATTCGTACACAAAAAAAAGACTCGAGTTTTAAAGGACGTAACAATCGGTACATTGGAAGCTTCGGTTACCCGAATGGTGTAACGGGAAGGCCATAAGATATCTGATCGTGCAACAGACTCAGATAAAGGATACGAAGCTTACCGGATGGTAATCGGAGTCACAATGCGACAATGAGATAAAGATTCGTACACAAGAAAAGACTCGAGTTTTAAAGGACGTAACTATCGGTACATTTGTATTTTCGGGCACCCGAATAGAGGAGCGGGAAGGCCATAAGATATCTGATCATTCTACGGACTCAGATAAAGGATACGAAGCTGACCAGACGGTAATCGGACTCACGATGCGACAATGACATAGAGATTCGTACACAAGAATAGATTCACGTTTTAAAGGACGTAACTATCGATAAATTTGAAGTTTCGGGCACCCGAATGGAGGAGCGGGAAGGCCATAAGATATCTGATCATGCAATTGACTCAGATAATGGATACGAAGCTGAACGGACGGTAAACGGACTCACGATGCGACAATGACTTAGAGATTCGTACACAAGAAAAGACTCAAGTTTTAAAGGACGTAACTATTGGTACCTTTGAAGTTTCGGGCACCCAAATGGAGGAACGGGAAGGACATAAATTATCTGATCACACTACGGACTTAGATAAAGGATACGAAGCTGACCGGACGATAATCGGACTCACGATGCGACAATGACATAGAGTTTCATACACAAGAAAAGACTCGAGTTTTAAAGGACGTAACTATCGGTACATTTGTAGTTTCGGGCACCCGAATGGAGGAGCGGGAAGGCCATAAGATATCTGATCATGCAATAGACTCAGATAATGGATACGAAGCTGAACGGACGGTAATCGGACTCACGATGCGACAATGACTTAGAGATTCATACACAAGAAAAGACTCAAGTTTTAAAGGACGTAACTATTGGTACCTCTGAAGTTTCGGGCACCCAAATGGAGGAACGGGAAGGACATAAAATATCTGATCGCACTACGGACTAAGATAAAGGATACGAAGCTGACCGGACGATAATCGGACTCACGATGCCACAATGACATGGAGATTCGTACACAAGAAAAGACTCGAGTTTTAAAGGACGTAACTATCGGTACGTTTGATGTTTCGGGCACCCGAATAGAGGAATGGGAAGACCGTAAGATAACTGATCATGCAACAGACTCAGATAAAGGATATGAAGCAGACTGGATGGTAGTCGGACTCACGATGCAACAATGAGATAGAGATTCGTACACAAGAAAAGACTCGAGTTTTAAAGGACGTAACTATTGGTACATTTGTAGTTACGAGCTCCCAAATAGAGGAACAGGATGGCCATAAATATCTTATCATGCTACAGACTCAGATAAAGGATACGAAGCTAACTAGACGGTAATCGGACACACGATGCGACAATGACATAGAGATTCGTACACACAAAAAAGACTCGAGTTTTAAAGGACTTAACAATCGGTACATTGGAAGTTTCGGTCACCCGAATGGTGTAACGGGAAGGCCATAAGATATCTGATCGTGCAACAGACTCAGATAAAGGATACGAAGCTGACCGGATGGTAATCGGAGTCACAATGCGACAATGAGATAGAGATTCGTACACAAGAAAAGACTCGAGTTTTAAAGGACGTTACTATCGGTACATTTGTATTTTCGGGCACCCGAATAGAGGAGCGGGAAGGCCATAAGATATCTGATCATTCTACGGACTCAGATATAGGATACGAAGCTGACCAGACGGTAATCGGACTCACGATGCGACAATGGCATAGAGATTCGTACACAAGAATAGACTCACGTTTTAAAGGACGTAACTATCGATCAATTTGAAGTTTCGGGCACCCGAATGGAGGAGCGGGAAGGTCATAAGATATCTGATTATGCAATAGACTCAGATAATGGATACGAAGCTGAACGGACGGTAATCGGACTCACGATGCGACAATGACTTAGAGATTCGTACACAAGAAAAGACTCAAGTTTTAAAGGACGTAACTATTGGTACCTTTATCGGTTCATATGCTTTGACTTTTTGACTTTTTCTCTGGGCGATTTTGGCGATTTTGAGTTTCTGGTTACTGTTCTTCATTTCCCGGTCTTTCTTCTTCTTTTTTGTGGTACTGTTTCATCTGATTTTGATCGGAATTCCTTTGTTTATCCTTTGTCTACTATGGATCAGCTGTTCGCTGATCCCAATGGGGGTTTACCTCCTGATATCCCACCAGATCTGGTGAAAAATCTAGGGTTTGAGCTGAAGAAGGTGAGTGAGGGAACGTTTTGTTTGAGTAGAGAGATTAGGGGAAGGGTTGAGTCATGTTCGTTGTCTGAGGGTGATTTGGTTTATCTGAGGGAAACGTTGGGAGATGATTGGCTACAGAAGATTCAATCGGATACAACGTTTCTTCTGAACTCGTCCATGCAAAGTATGTCCAGTGAGAATTCTGATTCTCATTTGAGTAAGGATTCTGTTCCTACCTCTGTTTTACCTACTGTCATATCAAACCCTAGTTTAGCGAAGTCTATTGCTAAACTTCAAGAGGTTTTTGGTTCGGTTGCTTATATGTGTGAATGGCGTAAGTATATGATTCTCTCCTTTGATAGTAATTTGGCTATTCGAAGGCAGGATGAGAGGTTTATTGAGGGTCAGACTAGGTTGACTGACTGGAAATTTTATGGTTCTGAGCCATGTGTGGTGAAGGATTATGCTATTATGGAGGCTATCCAGGTATTGATTGACAAATCCTATACTGATAAGTCATTTGAGCCTGCTATGAATTGGTTTTTTGCTATGAACTATATGAATTCTAGCTTCCAGGATAAGTTTGGGGATATGCTTCTGAGGGTTATTGAGGCTGATAATATAGAGATGGCAAATTGTGCTTGTTCTGCTGGGCAATTGAGTGAGGAATGTGTTAGGTTTGTGGATTTTGTTATTAAAACCTGTGATAATCATGAGTATAGAAGGCTAAGAATAGGTTGTGCTGATGATGGGCTGATTGATACTGAAATGACTAATGATGTGGAGGTTGATAAATATGTGACTAAGGGGAGTCTGTTGAATATTGATAACCAAATGATTAAGAGTTTAAGTGCAGATATAGCTGTGAAATTGTTTCTGCCTGACTCATCAGAAAGGTGGTTGGCTTTTCATAGGTTCTACCATTTGAGGTTTCAGGAAATGGTGGGCTGGTCAGTGGAAGACATTTTTGAGTTTGATCACAATATGGTTAGTGCTTTATCTAAATGGGTTATCAATCAGTGCAGGAAGGTGGAGGATGCTACACTATATGATGCTATGTCCAATGATTCCCTTAGAATTTTACTGAAAAGGAAAGTTCTAATAAGGGATAGCAATGAGAATGATATGAGTGTAGACACTGTTAATGTGGAGAACAAGAGGGTTAAGGTGTCAAGTGAAGGGGGGGTTGTTATTCAGGTTGCCCCAAAGAAGCAGATTTATGTCACAAGTGAAGGAAGAAGAATTATGAAGATCTTGTTATCTAGGAATAAGAAGGCATCAAGGAACTTTGTTTTTGATAAGGATACTGCTGTTCCAGTTATTCCTGTGTTTAGAATGGGAGTTGCTTATGATGATATTGGGAAGACTCCTATAGAAAGTATGACTATTGAGCAGATGGAAAAAGAGATATTAGATCTTAAAAAGCTGGGGGGTATTAGGGAGAAGTCTAGTGGCTTTAAAACTGCTAATGGGCTGATTTTTGATCCTTTGGAGGTTGATCATTGTGTTAAAATGAAGGTGGGATTTCAGGGTAGTGAATACTCTGCTAAAGAGGCTAGGGTGGCTATTAAGAAGAAATTGGAGAGGATAAAGGAGCTTTTTACAGGAATTTGGAAGGCAAAGGAATTGGTTGTCAAGAAACAGAATGACCTGTTGAAGGAGACTGAGGATATCATTAAGAAGTCTCCTGTTTTAGGTTTTTCACAAGCCTCTAGCCCTGTTTTTAAAGCTGCTGCAAAAAGGCCTAAGGGTATTTTTAATGAGGGAGTGAATAATGTAGACATGGACAAGAATGAAACTGGTGAAGTTAAAGATAAGCCATCTTATGCTACTGCTGTTAAGGGAGAGAAAGTGGCTGATATTGTTAAACAGATTGCTTATTGTCCTCCTACTACTTTAGACAATGGTGAGAAGGTTGTTATGATTAAGCAGGAGCTGGTTGAAAAAGTTCAGAAGACCTTTGCTAAACATTTGTATGGGTACTTTGTGGGAGCCTATTGTTCTATAGCATGGGTTAGATTTAACTTGTTCAGAATGTGGAAGAAGTATGGTCTTGAAGACATCTCAACTAATGGCAAGGGTCTATTCTACTTCAAATTTACTAAGGAAGAGGGGATGTTAGATGCTTTGAAGGCTGGCCCTTGGGTGGTGAATGGTATTCCTCTGGTTCTTCAACAGTGGGAAGTGGGTGCAGCCATTGTGAAGAAGGACCCTGTTAATGTGCCTGTTTGGGTTCTATTCAAAGAAGTTCCTTTAGAACTGTGGAATGTGCAAGGACTGTGTGAACTTGCTAGCTGTATTGGTAAACCCCTTCTGTTTGATAATATAACTGTTGATAAGTGTATTAACAATGATGTGCAGGCTGGCTTTGCTAGAATTCTTGTGGAAATTGCTGCTGCTGATAGTCATCCAAATGTGGTGAGGGCTTTTTATCCAGTGGAGGAAGGCAGGGAGGCTAGAGTTGCTGAGGTTTTGGTGGAGTACCAGAAAATTCCAGTCCACTGTTCTTTTTGCAAGGTGTTTGGGCATTCCTATGAGAACTGTACTGTGAGGGAACTGACTGATGAAGAGAAGGCTGCTAGGTTACAGGAGAGTATAGATAAGAATGTTGAGGTTCAGAATGGCTCAAAGGGAGGAAATGTTGATGAAGAGGGATACACTACTGTGTGGAATAAGAGTTTAGCTGCTAGGAATGGGAATGGAGTGTATGGGGGAGGGGCATTGAGACAAAGAAATATGGGATTTAAAAAGGAGGACAAAGAAGTGAAGTTACAAGAGAGGATTGCTAGTCATAAGATGAAGCAGGCTGTTCTGGAGTACAGGGAAGCCAAGACTGCTGGGAAAAAGGATTCTGGTGGGGCATCTACATCAAAATCTAATGCTATGGTGAGTCAGGTTGAAAATAAGGGCAAGAAGACAGGGAGAACTGAATATATAGTTAAAAAGAAGGATTATAGTGGGGATAGGAGGTCTGGTAAGGAAGTTCAGGGTTTGGAAGTCAAGAACAGCTTTAGTGTGTTAAGTGAAGACTCTGTAGTTGGGGAGGAGGGTGAGTGTATCAAGTCTGTTAAGCAGCATGTTTCTAAGCCTGGTATCAAACCTCAGCCTAAACCTGTGCCTAAATCTGTTCCTAAAACCTCAACTTCTAAACCTTTACCTAAAACCCCTTTACCTGAACCAGTTAATGCTCCTAAGCCTTCTTTTGTTAAACCTGCTAAACTTCACAACCCTTCCCCTTATTTTCCTAATGAGCTGTGCTCTGATCCTGTCATTCAGGAGTGTGTTAGTGATGTTACTCCTGGGCAGTTAGATGATATAATGTTCTATATTGATCAGAGGATTGTTCCTTCTAAGGAGCAGGTGGTGGAATGGACCATTGAACAGTCTAAACTTTTCTTTATTTTGTGTCAAAAGAATAATTTTCCTGAGGGATTGGATTATGATGAGATAGAAGATATTGAGGTGGAATCTGATGGGAATGAAGTGAGCTCAGAAAATAATGAAAAAGGGCAGTTTATGAAGATGGATAATAGCATTGATGATCAGATCATGCAGGAAGGGCATGAGTCTGAGCTAAAATCTGGTTATCAATGATGATCCAAAATCTGAACATAATGGCATGGAATGTTAGAGGTATGTCTAATGTTCACATGCAGAATGAGGTTATGGAGGTTATGAATGATAATAATATTGGAGTTTGTTGTTTGATAGAGTCTCATATCAAGGGTAAGAATTTGGATAGTGTTTGTAATAGGGTTTTTAGGAACTGGGAATGGGTTTCTAACAGGCCTTACTGTGCTAATTGGGTTAGGATTATTGTTGGATGGAATCCTAGTCTTGTGGATATTATGGTGATTGAGCACACTTCTCAGGTTATTCACTGCTTTGTTAAGCCTATTACTCGGGGTGCTGCTTTTTTCTGTTCTTTTATTTATGGGAATGTTACTTATTCTTCCAGAAGACTTTTGTGGAATGAGCTTAAAACTTTTAATGGTACTATTACGGATGAGCCATGGCTATTAATGGGGGATTTTAATGCAATTCTGGACCCATCTGAAAAATCTATGGGTTCCTCTTCCATTAATGCCTCTATGCTGGATTTCAGGGAGTGTTGTGAAAGTATAAATGTTGAAGACATTCCTTCTTCGGGTTTGAAGTTTACCTGGAAAAATTCTCCAGGTAAAGCTGGGGGGTTACTTAAGAAGCTGGATAGGATTATGAGTAATGGAAGTTTTTTAAGTTTATCCTGAAGCTGCTGTTAATTTTCTGCCTTTTTTATCTTCTGACCATTTTCCTGCTTTAATCTCTTTAAAGGGGCATCATGTATGGAAGCCCAGGCCTTTTAAGTTTATGAATTTTATTGCTTCTAAGCCTGGGTTTCTGCCTTTGGTTGATTCTGTATGGAAAGATAGGGTTCAGGGGTGTTATATGTATTCTGTGGTCTCTAAACTAAAGAAGTTAAAGAAGCCTTTGAGGAAGATGGGTAGAGATCAAGGGGACCTACATGATAAGGTTAAAACCTTGACCAAAGAGCTGGGTAAAGTTCAAGAGGAAGTTGTTCAAGATCCTCATAATGCTGAGTTGAGAGATCAAGAAGCTATCTTTGTTAGTGCTTTGAAGCAGGCTTCTTTGGATGAGGAACTGTTTCTCAAACAGAGAGCCAAAGTGGAGTGGTTGAAGGCTGGGGATCAGAATACAGCTTACTTTCATAAAGCTGTTAAGGGTAAAATTAGTAAGAGTAGGATCAATTCTGTCATGGATGCTCAGGGGAACTACCATGAGGGGAGGAGTGTGGGTGATGTGTTTGTTAAACACTTTGAGAGTTTCATGGGGAGTAATGTGCAGGTGAATGGGATTAGGGGGGCTGATTCTCTATTTCATACCAGATTGTCTAGGAGTGAGGCTGATTATATGGTTAGGGAAGTCACTAATGAGGAAATCAAAAAAGCTATATTTGATATTGATGTGGATAAGGCTCCTGGGCCTGATGGCTTTTCTTCAAAATTTTTTAAAGCCTCTTGGTCTATAATTGGTGATGAAGTGTGTGAAGCTATCAAAGAATTTTTTAGTAATGGCAAACTCCTTAAAGAAGTTAATGCCACTATTATTTCTTTAGTCCCAAAATGCCTAAATCCAAAGAGTGTTGTGGAGTATAGACCCATTGCTTGTTGCAATGTTCTTTACAAATGCATAACCAAAATCATTTGTGAAAGAATTAAGGGGTCTCTTGATAAAATAGTTGATAACTGTCAAAGTGCTTTTATTCCTGGAAGGCAAATAAGTGATAATATTCTATTGACTCAAGAACTTTTGAGGAATTATCACAGAAAGGGAGGGGAGGCTAGAATGGCCCTGAAAATTGACTTGCAAAAGGCTTATGACACTGTCAATCATGATTTTCTTGAAGCCTGTCTTGTTAATTTTGGGTTCCATCCTAGTATGGTTGACTGGATTATGACTTGTATAAGATCTGCTGCATATTCTATAAATGTGAATGGAGAGAGTTTTGGGTATTTCAAGGGGCTTAGAGGTTTAAGGCAGGGTGACCCTATGTCCCCATACCTGTTTACCATTGTTATGCAAGTTCTGAAACTGATCTTGGATAGAAGAATTGCTGGAAATAATCAATTTAGATATCATTGGAAGTGTGCTGAGATGAAATTGACTCATGTTTGCTTTGCTGATGATCTATTGGTCTTCTGTCATGCTGATGTGGCTTCTGTCTCCTTAGTCAAGGATGCTTTGGAAGAGTTTAGTGGGGTTTCTGGCTTAGTCCCTAATCTGGGAAAGAGCACAATGTATTTGTCTAATGTGACCAGTATAATGCAGAAAAGAATCAAAAGGTTGCTGCCTTTTAAGGTTGGCAGCCTGCCAGTTAGATATTTGGGTGTTCCCCTCTTGTCTACTAGATTATATTCTAAAGATTGCAGTATTCTTACTGATAAAGTCAGGAAAAGACTGGAAGATTGGAAGAATAAATCTCTGTCATTTGCTGGAAGGTTACAACTTATCAAGTCTGTCCTGTGTTCTTTGCAAGTGTACTGGGCTTCTGTGTTCTTATTGCCTGTCAGTGTTATTGAAGATATTGAGAGGCTAATGTGTAGGTTCCTCTGGAGTCAAACTGATTCTAGTAAGGGAAGGGTTAGAGTTTCCTGGGAGAATGTCTGCTATCCAAAGTGTCAGGGGGGATTGGGGATAAAGTCCTTGAGAATACAGAATAAGGCTTTAATAGCTAGACACATATGGAGCCTTATCTCTGGTAAAGAGACTATCTGGACTAAGTGGGTCAAAACTTATAGACTTAAGGGTCTGAGTTTTTGGGGCTTTGTTAGGAAGGAGGGGCCATGTTGGAATTGGAAGAGTATTGAAGAAACAACGAGTATCGATGGGGGGTAGTAGGTGTGTGGTACGACTCGTGTTCACTGCAGGATATAATCCTTGGCTCACAACGATGGTTAATCTATGGTTATATGCATAGACAGTAAGCAGAATAATGTAAGAGACAACGATATAAGTGGTTCGATCTCGTAAGATCTACGTCCACTAACAAGAGATGTTCTTTTATAAATACAAAGTACAAGTAATGATACAAGTGTATTGTTTCTAATTGGTCAAGAATTGATTACCCTAGGAAAGGAGATGGATGTCTCCTTTTATAGGGGGTGAGTGGGCCTGGACAGCCAGGCCCATTTCGGGTGTTGACGGGCTTGGGCCCGGGAGCTTTTGGAGTCCACTTAGTTGGATCTCAATTCCTAGTTGGATAAAGTGGTCCAAGTTGGAGAGGCTTTATTTTGATTGGGCCATGTGGCGCTTCGTGATTGGATGGCCGGGCGGTGCTCTGCCATTGGTACACGTGGCGCCTTCTGGCTGGATCTGCAGAGGGCCTGTTTTTCTTCCTGCTGTCAGGCTGTGTCAGGCGGCTGACCAGTTGTCAGCTGACACCTGACAGAAGAAGGCAAGTTGAACTCTAAGGGGGATGAATCCGGCGCTGTCAATTGGTGACGTTGCGCGGAGTGAGCAGCGCAGTTTACGCGCTGCTGCCTTTTCCTTCCTTAGTGTTGTATTGGCCTTCTGTGGGCGCTGTTTATTGGGCGCTGGGTAGGGTGCGCTTTTGATGGCGCTGAGAAGCGGTACCCTACCCCTTCAAGTATATTAGATAGCAGGGATGCTCTGTGGAGGCATTGTGTGCAGAGTATAGGAGATGGGTGTTCCACTTCTGTCTGGTATGACAACTGGTGTCCATTGAGTCCTCTTAGTTTATTCATCACACCAAGGGAGATTCATAATGCTGGTTTTAACCTTAAGACTACAGTTTCTGAGGTTATTTGCAATGGTAGATGGATGTGGCCGGAGGAGTGGAGAATTAAATTTCCTTGTTTATTCTCTATGTCTCCTCCTGTTATTGTTCCTGACAAAAAAGATATTACATTCTGGAGAACTAAGAAGGAAACTTATGAGGGCTTTGCTACTAGAACTGTTTTTAATGATCTGAGTGAAGATAAGCCTGAAGTTGCCTGGGCTAGAATTATCTGGTATAGTCAGGCAATCCCTAGACACTCCTTCACACTCTGGTTGGCTGTTCAAAATAGGCTGTTAACTCAGGACAGATTATTGAATTGGGATGTGCAGAATGTTTTAGAATGTGTGTTCTGTGGAAAAGTTAAGGATAGTCATAATCATTTGTTTTTTGAGTGTGACTATCCTAAAGCTGTTTGGGAAGCTCTGAAGGAAGAGGGGGGATTATCTCTATACTCCCCTAATATTTTTGATTGTGTTAATGAAATGACCAGTGAACATATAGGAAAATCTGTGGGGAGTATAATTAAGAGGTTGTGTGTGGCTGCTATGGTATACTTTATATGGCAAGAGAGAAATTTAAGGTTGTTTCAAAATGAGAGTAGGAGTGTGGAGGGTGTTTGTAATCTCATCAGGGAAACAGTTAGATTAAAGCTTATGGGGTTGAAGATCTATGCTACCAGTAACAGCATCAGGCTTAGCAAGATATGGGGATTTAAAGTGGTATGGAGGGATCCTACAAAACAGGTTAACCAATGTTGATCTATTTTCTTCTTACTGTTTTTTGGGTTGGCTGGGTGAGGTTTTGGAAGGGATCAAGGTGGGGTATTAGGGGAATTAATATGACTCTTAAATGGCTTGGTAATATTGTGGGCTTAGGGTGGTACAGGGGAGGTGTGGGTAATATATATATGAAATCTGCTAATATATGGGAGGGGGGTATTTTTGGGCCTGTGGGAGTCATAAGGTGTTCGTTTCAGCTTGGGGTAGAGATCTGGCTTTTAAGGCTTCCTTATACTCTTTCTGGTTGTCATGAGTGGTATGAAATTGGTTGTGAGTTGAGGGTTTTTTGGTGTCTATTTTTTCTTGTTTTTGTGTCTGATCTGTTGATGCTTTGGTTTCTTCAAAAACCTGGTATCAATGCTGCTATTCTTAGTAAGGGGCTAGGCAGTTGTGGTCTTGGGACAAGACAAACAATGGGAGACATAAGGATGGATCAAGGTCATGTCTTTAGGTTCATATTGTTGTTCTGGTTTTTATCATTTTTTTAGCACCAGATATGGCCTTGGAACCCTGGTTTATTTGTATTATTTTAGCCTTTTCTTGTTTTTGAGTCTTGAGTCTTTTTACTCCATTTGGAGTTGGGGTGGGGGGTACAATGGGAATCAAGGAGATATAAGGGACTGGAGAAGACCTTGGGTAGTTAAACCTAGATGTAGATCCCTCCCTGATTTTATGGAAAGGTGTGCCTTTCATACACCTATGTGGTTGTTTTTGTGTTTAAACTATAGGGATTTAGGATATAGCATCCATATATGTACATCATTTACAGTATGGTTTGCTGTTACCTTAACCTGGTGGGGCTTAAGAGTGTGTATGCGGAGGTTTGCATTAACCATGGAGAGATAAGGAAGATTTGTTCCTCTGTGTTTAGGGCATTATTTCCCCTTTCTTTCCTGTTTCTTATATTTTTATTGCTTTTTAGTTCTTGGCAGAGGAACATAAACCTTTATATTAACTGTGTGTGTTTTGGTGTCAACCTGTGTGTGTTTTTTGAGCACTTGCTCAGGGGAGGGGGGCAAACATTGGGTTTTGGTGGCATCTGGAGACTTATAATACGTTGGGTAGAGATCCTGTGTCATTTCTTATCTTCTCTCTTTCCTTCTTGTTCTGGTTTAGTCTGTTTGTTTTCTTTCCTGGGAGAGGGGGGTGGGTCCTTTAAACAATTATGGGTCTTTATCCTGTGCAGAGATTTTGGTCCATTATTGACACTCTGGCACAGGTCAGCGTTTGATGATTGGTGGTTAGGAATTTTGAGACTCATGGGGAGTTTAAACAAGGGAGTTATAAGGCTGGACTGTACTGTTGGCTATAGGACATTATTCTCTTTGTATTTTTTATTTCTAGCACTATCCAACAGTATGGGAACCCTCTTATTCTTTTTGGTAATCTTTCAAAGCCTTTTTTCTTGTCTTTTGGTCTTTGAGTCTGTTGAGTCTTTCCCATTTGGGATTAGTCTGGGATGGGTCATTATGGGTTGGGTTGTTCTTTTGTCAAGTTGTATGGCTGAGAATATGGCTGGAACAAACAGTAGTGCAAAGATTAGTTTTGAATATGTCTGGTGGCAACTGTGGTATAGCATATGCAGCAGGGTATATAAGGGTAGTTTAGTCATTATATACAAATCAGTAATGAGGAATATCTGTGTTTTATGGATGAAGTTGATTCAGGGGAATGTGCTGGTTGTTTTTAGCTTTATGGTCTTTGAATGGGAATGGGTGAATAGGTTCTATAAGTTTGGCTTGCAGTTGTTGCTGGTCTGCAGGATGGGAAGGTCTTTCATGGGCAGAGGTGATATAAACAGTTTATCTAAGTCCATTGCTGAAGGTGTAGGAGGGAGGATGAGCTATGAGGATTATGAGTTACTGAGGATATATGGTATAATGAGCTGGAAAAGGTATGTACAGCTTCAGGATTGCTTACAACAAGGGCAGGGGTGGTTTTTTAGGAAGGTGTTCCTTTATGATGAACTGTGGCATTATTTGAAAACTAGCAGGCCTTCTGTGCTTAATAATGCCATTTTTCTGGTGGAGGTTTGTAAAGATTATGAGTACAGATTGGCCTGGTTAGTTGCAGTTTTTTTGCAGCTGCTTCTGGCTTTGATAGTTCCTATTAAGGCTGGAATTCTAAATGCCATAAACTGGTTTTGCAAGAATACTAAAAGGATGCATTTGCTTAGTGGGGCCATTGCATTGATGGAGGTTTTAAAAGACCATGAGTTGATTGTATTCCTTTTGGTTGCTTATAATAGCCTTAATTATTTGCATCTAGTTGAAGCTTTTATAGTGGATATTAGAATTCTTGTAAACTGTTTGGAAGGAGATATCCTTTTGTCTGGTTATAGGTTAGTGAGTTGGATAAGGTTAGATGCTAGAGCTTGGGTTTGTTGTGTGAAGATATTCTTATATACTCAGGCTTTGGGAATGATTTGGCAAAAGAGGTTTGAGTTGTTAAGGCTAAGGGGGAATCAAAGGTATAGGAGTGGTTTTGGGCAATGTGTTGCTGCTGGGTTTCGAATATTGAAAAGTCGGATGTGTGTGATTGAGAAGTTCAGGAATGTGGGCTTGGTTGTGGTCTCTGATGGGCTTCAAGAATCGGGGAGTCTGATGGGCTGTGGTTTATTTGAGATTTTAAAGAGTGATATTATTGGGCTGTGGAAGAAGGGAGGGAAGCAGGAAACTGTTGGGCTCAGGATCTGGATGGAAGAAGTCTGGGCTGAAGACAATTGGGTTTCGATAGTTTGGCTGTTCCGGTTGTATTTGGAAAGCCTTTGTTGGGCTTATAATATTTTCATATTTTTGGCTTAGTTTTTTGTTTAGGCTGGCCCGTTTAGTTTATGTTTTTGTTTATTTTTCGGGCTAACTTTTTTGGCCTTTGGGTTTATGTCCCGGGCTCGGGTTAGTTCCTTTTTTGTAAGTTCTTTTTAAATCAATAAATGTTTGCCGGGGTTCTTCCCCTTTTCTAAAAAAAACTATTGGTACCTTTGAAGTTTCGGGCACTGATGGTATTGGGTGCTCATCATTGCGCAGAGCATACCCAAACCCGGAACACAATCCCGCGGAACAACCCTCCGCGCATAAGAGAAACTTCTCCAGCAAGGAAAGCAGCAACGACTTTCCTACAATCACGGAATGATAAGCGGTAAAAGCGGTAATCGTTCCATGTTTCCTTATTTATAGTTATCTCATAACTACTTTACTAATATAATCTTTGGGTAGTGGAGACAACCCTAATCGGGCCTGGCCCATTACGATTAGGGTTTTGGGTAATGGTGGCATACGTCCACATCTATATAAGGGATCATATCCCTAATAGAGAGGACACTTTTGGCTAACCCTAAGAGCTATCACACTTGATAGTATCCCCATTCACCCACGTTTTTGTTATAAACTACTACCTCGTGTAGTCGTCTCCCTACCCACTCAATCTTTACTTGCAGGTTACTCCAATCCAGGAAGTGCTAGTGAAGGATCAATCTTCTGGTTGCATCTAGTCTATCATCCCTACCAGGAGGTTAGACTACTTGTTTCTTCATTGGCGCCATCCCTTACGGTTTACTAATCTTTCAAACTAGTGCCAATGGATTCTGGAGCCGAACAACGTGCTGACCCCATCAATGTTGATGATGGAGTTCAAGCGAATCAAGACACAGGAGCACCGACGACGGTGACCAAGAATGTGAATCAAAAGCAGGCTGCTACGAACTTTCAACTGTTTGCATCAAAAAAGCCGGCGTTAGCATCACAAAAGAAAACAGTTGAAGAGCCTGTGGATGACCTGGAAGAATGGCTGGCTCAAGAAAGTGCTAAGACAATAGCAGAATACCAGAGGAAACTGATAGCAAAGGCCCGGTTGGAATCAAGAAACACTTTGACTTTTGACACTGAAGACGACTCTCAAGAGAACGAACAGCCTGTTGTTCGCCCTACAGCCAAACCTCGTCTGGCGGTACGTGGTGGAGAACGTGGTAAGAGTACTCACGTTCAGGACCACGTCAACCTGAATGGGGAACCCGATGGCTATGAGTCCGAAAATGAGAACAATTCTGATCCCACTTGGAAGCCGCGTACGAAGTCTGTAGCCAGCAATCAAACTAACCCAGACGATGACCTTAACAAGCCATACCGTCAAAAGTCGTTTGCGGAAAGATCCAAATTTTGTGCAAGAATCGCGCTGGCACCCATGCCAGTCGAATGCAAGCTGCCGAACACGATTGGAAAATATGATGGCTTGCGCGATCCAGACGATCACCTGCACGCATTTGACTGCGCAGGAAGTTCTAAGCCGTGGCCGGTTCAAGCTTGGTGCCACCTGTTTTTTCAAACCCTAACGGGAGCGGCACGGGTTTGGTACGAAAGTTTACCGGTAGGAAGTCTCGTAGACTTCGATGATTTGATTAAGAAATTCAAGAATCACTTCTCCCACCTTCGGAAACACAAGAAAGACAAGGCTCAGATTTTGTTGTGCTCCCGGAAAGACAATGAGAGCCTGGAAGATTATATCATTCGCTATAACAAAGAAGCCCTACAGCTGGGGTGTGGCGAAGAGCTTACCAGGGCCGCATTCATTCACGGAGTGCGGAATGATGATCTCATGAGATGCCTGACGGGGAAGGAAGGTGTTCCCGAAGCATGGGATGAACTCATAGAGGCCGCGAAGGTATATGCGTCATCGGAGCGCTCGTTTATGCGCTCGAAAAATTTTCATCACAGCGGTAATCAAGGTGCGCACACGCACGACAAAGGGAAAGGGAAGCAGTCTGTGTGGTCTAGAATCTCGGGTGCCACAGAGGAGGGGAAGTATTCCTCAGGGCAAGATGCGCGGCACTATCTCAACAACAAGCACCCGCGCGATTCGAAACCACCAAGTAAGAAGAATTATGACTGGACCCCACTGTCAAAAACACCTTCAGAAGTCCTGAAGACCGAACAAGTCCAATTTCCCAAGCCCAGGGAATTAAGGCAAGATCGAAGGAATGTAGACACGTCAAGGTATTGTGAATACCATGAAGACTATGGCCATCTAACAGACAACTGCTATAGTCTAAAGATGGAAATTGAGAATGCAATCAAGTCAGGTCAGCTCTCCCATTTAGTAAAGAACATGCGGAAGAAACCCAGGGATTCGCAAGGGGATGCTGATCCCAACCATAAGAAGATCAAAAACCTCAACGTGCACCACGTGCAGCGCTCAGATCGCCACAACTGTTATATGACTCACAACAGGAGTCAAAAGAAAAGATCTTACTCTATCGCTCAAGATGATTCCTGGAAGGAAGCACCTGTCGTCATGCCGCGCGTCAAAGGAGGAGCGTCTTCCATAACACCGCTGATCATAACGGGAGTCATTGGGCATTATCGCACAAGATATATGTTCCTAGATAATGGGAGCAGTACTGACATCATGTATCAACAGTGTTTCGATCAGTTAGATGCTGAAGATAAAGAAAAGCTCGTCCCAACCACAGAACCAATATCCGGATTCATCCACGAGGTGATCATTCCGCTGGGTATACTCACACTCCCTGTCACATGGACAGACGGACAACTCTCCCGCACGGAGATTTGTGACTTCATGGTCTTACCAGTGAATTCATCGCATGATGTACTCATAGGGAGAGAAGGATTGGCAAAATTTAACTGCAACGCGTCCACGCCGCACCAGATGGTCGGTTTTCCAACGCGTGGAGGGGTGGCTTTCATACGTGGAAACAAAAATTGCCATGCAACAGACACATGCAAGCCTCCCAAGATAATGAAGCCAGCAAACCGCACTGATCCCGAAAAATGGGTCATCAACCCTAAATTCCCCGATCAGACGGTTGTCATAGGCCCAGTAATCTCCGACACCATACGTGCGCATTTGAAACAACTATTAACCAAGAACATGGATGTTTTTGCTTTTCAACCCGCGGACATGGTTGGCGTTCCCCGCCACATCGCGGAACATAGGCTCAACGTCTACAAGTCTGTGGAACCAATCGTCCAGAAAAAGCGCAGTATGGGGCCGGAGAAAACAAAGGCCATGAATGAGCAAGTTGCTGAACTATTGGATGCAGGCATCCTGCGAAGAACAAGATACCAAACTTGGGTTGCTAACCCGGTTATGGTCGGGAAGTCCAATGGGGGCTGGCGGATGTGCGTGGATTACAAAGACATAAACAAGGCATGTCCGAAAGACTGTTATCCGCTTCCCGAGATTGATTTGAAGGTGGACTCTTTGGCACCGTTCAGATTCAAGTGTTTCCTCGATGCTTATAAAGGGTATCATCAAATCCAGATGGCCAAAGAGGATGAAGACAAGACATCCTTCCGCACGGATACGGGCACTTATTGCTATACAAAGATGCCATTTGGATTAAAGAACGCAGGGGCTACATATTAGCGTTTAATGGACACTGTGTTCAACAAACAAATCGGAGTCAATCTCGAGGTATACGTGGACGATTTGGTCATCAAAAGCACAGAGGAAGACCAAATGCTCTTGGATATCCAAAAAACCTTTGATCAACTCCGCACTGTCCGAATGAAACTTAATCCGAGCAAGTGTTCTTTTGGAATGGAGGAAGGCAAGTTCTTGGGAGTGATCGTCACCAAGGATGGTTTCCAAGCAAACCCCGATAAAGTACAGGCAATTGAGCGCATGCCGTCCCCATCTTCCGTCCGGGAAGTTCAGACACTCATGGGACGCCTAGTAGCTCTAAATCGCTTTCTCTCAAATTATGCGTCTAAGTCATTCCCCTTCGTGAACACATTGAAAAGTTGCCTCAAGAAGTCAAATTTCAAATGGACGGAAGAAGCCGAGGCCGCTTTCAAAGAGATGAAAGAATGCTTAAGCCACTTGCCTACGCTCACAGCGCCACTTCCAAAAGAGCCATTGACATTGTACTTGTCAGTAACGGAAAAAGCAATTGGTGCTGTTCTCCTGGTTGATCGGAAAGGCGTTCAAACTCCAGTGTATTATGTTAGTAGAACCTTACTTGACGCGGAGACTCGATACTCCACGATGGAGAAGCTGGTGCTAGCATTGGTACACGCATCAAGAAGACTGCGGAGATACTTCCAGGGACATCCCATTAATGTCATAACAGACTTCCGCATTAACGACATCCTGCGCAAACCAGAGTTGTCAGGACGCCTGGCTAAGTGGGCCATTGAGCTGGGAGAGCACACAATTGAATACAAGTCCAGAACATCCTTTAAGGGGCAGATACTCGCAGACTTCGCCGCGGAGGTCCCTTCTGAAAGCATAACTGAATGTCAGCAAGCACACATCACTTCTCCCACTCCTGAACCAGCGGAGAAATGGGAATTATACACAGATGGGGCATGCAATGACGACGGCGCCGGAGCGGGTTTGCGCTTAATCACACCGGATGGAAAGGATTTCACTTACGCAATCCGCCTTGATTTCCCAACTACAAACAATGAAGCGGAATACGAGGCATTGCTTGCAGGGTTGCGCATTGCAAAGAAGATGGGTGTGCAACACTTGGAAGCCCACGTCGATTCTCAGTTGGTCGCAAACCACATCGACGGCTCATACGAAGCACGAGAAGCATCCATGATTTTATACTTGGAGCAAGCCAAGGCCCTCATGCGTGACTTCGCGTACTGCAAGGTTCACCACATCAAGCGAAGTCAAAATAAGCCAGCGGATGCATTAAGCAAGATGGCATCAACAGTTTTTGATCATTTGGCAAAGGATGTGCGGGTGGAAGTCTTGGATCACCCATCAGTGCCTCAAAAACAAGTTAATGTTGTCCAAACCGGCAAGACCTCTTGGATAACCCCGATCAAAGCTTATCTCACGCATGGGACGCTTCCAGACAACAAAGCAGAAGCTCGAAAGCTCCAAAACAAGGCATTGCATTACCAAGTCATCGACGGAGTACTGTATCGGCGCTCGTATCTAGGGCCATTGCTACGTTGTGTTGACTCCGCAGAAGCAACTTACCTTATCAAAGACATACACGAAGGGTCGTGCGGATTACACGCGGGCCCAAGGATGGTTGTGGCTAAGTTAATGAATGCGGGGTACTACTGGCCCGGAATGCACATGGACGCCATGACAGAGTTGCGCAAATGCAAGTCTTGCCAACGCCATGCGCTAGGAACCTTGAGACCCAAGAATAATTTGGTACCCGTCACTGCGGCATGGCCATTTCAAAAGTGGGCCATAGACCTCGTAGGCCCATTCCCCACAGCTCCCGGGAACGTGAAATACTTGGTAGTGGCAATTGATTACTTCACCAAATGGGTAGAAGCAAAAACCTTGGCATCCATCGATGGAAAAAGCATCAAGAAGTTCATTTGGGAATTCATCATTTGTCGCTTTGGCTTACCAATGGAGATTGTAAGTGACAATGGCACGCAGTTCGCGGACCAACACTTGCAAGAATGGTTATCTTCCATGTGTATCAAGCAGATATTCACTTCAGTAGCACATCCGCATGGTAACGGACAGGTTGAACGTGCGAACAGAAGCATAGTAGAAGGCATAAAAACCAGGCTTGGCACGAAGCGCACTGGTTGGGTTGATGAACTCCCTCATGTCCTATGGGCTCACCGCACGTTGTCCAAGACAAGCAACGGAGAAACACCGTTCAGCCTTACATACGGGACAGAGGCTGTCATACCCGCGGAAATGCATTGCGCATCACCGAGGATCTTACTAGCAAATCATCGGGTCAATGACACAGAGTTAAAACTAAATCTGGACCTGTTAGATGAGCGCAGAGACATGGCAGCTATCAAAGAGGCCAATTATAAGCGACAGCTTGAAAACTACTACAATGCAAAGGTTAAGGCAGAAGCTTTCCGCGTTGGGGATTACGTCTTCCGCAACAATGAAGCATCCAACGCGGAGAAGCCAGGTAAGCTTGCGCCAAACTGGGAAGGACCATACAAGGTGCAAGAAGTATTGGGGAAGGGCGCTTATGCTTTAAAACGCTTGGATGGTACCCCAATCCCACGCACAAGGAACGCAGCCCAGCTGCGCATTTGTTACCTGTCAGGCAGTATCTCACATTTGTAATAAACAGCCTATGGCTACGTTCATTTCAGTTTCAATAAAGAGAACTTTCATTTTCATTTATATTCTTTCAATATGGATTACATGCAATGACAAGCATGATCAAAAAATCATTACATTCAGCAAGAAGCATCAACCAGTTACAAAAATCAGCCCTGGTACTACACATACGCCACTAACCAAAACAAAAAAAAAAAAGCAAAGGGGTGGCCTAATCAATACAATATATGCATCATTGACTACTTAGCAAAAACACCAAAAAACCATTGTCACTACCCCTGTGCATCACTATTCCTACTAATTTGCATGCTTCCAACCGGTGGGTGTTCGACGAAGTCTAAGTTTGGGAGTCTTTGGAACATCACCAAGCTCATCCAACTTCTTTACCTTCAAAGGAACAACAGACGGACCCTGCTCTCCCGACTGGTTCACTTGATCTTCAGTCAACAGGAGATAACCACAATAAGTGGCCAGCTGGTGCATAGCAGTTGGAGGGACCTTGATCACAGGGGGGTGATCAGGTAACATCAGCATCCCTTGGAGTGCTTCAACTTCAGCATTTGTGATTCTTAGAGGAGAAGCCATAAGGGCAGTAGATGAGAAGAAGGAAGGAGTTATGCACAAAAAATTAATCAGTAATTAGCCTTTTATAGGAGGGACAAGGCAGCCCATTAATTACCATTAATGGTTAATACTCGAGTAGGGATGCCAACAGTCACATCAATCAATGGGAGCGCCGTCAAACCTGTCAGACGACGTCAGCAAACTGACACAGGTGGCATCCTTTTCAAAGTTGACGTCAGACATTCATCATTGCAAAATTTAAAACATCACACAAAGTACGAGTCAACAGAGTTTGAAAATGCAGAATACAAAGGAGCATATAATTGTTCAGCAAAGTAACAAGAGTTCAAAACAACAAAGGAAGACAATAACAATTCATAGTCTATGAGATCTATATAAGTATCGTCTTCAACTTCTTCATTCAACGCGCCGGAACCTGCACCAGCAGCGGACGACTCACCTCCTCCCTGCGTAGCAGCCTTCCGCGCCTCTTCCTCCTTCTGCTCTTTCTCTTCCAACTCCGCGCCAAGGCGGTCAGATTCTTCGAAATACTCGCAAAGTTGCCCAATGGGGTCCTCAGTCTTCAAGCATTGGTCTACCACATCGAAGACATCAAAGGTGAGGGTCTCGAACTCCTCCTGCGCAGCAATGGCTTCATCTTCATACGGCTTACCAAAGTGTTCTCCATCTTCAAGCGCTAAGCCAGCAGCATGATGGTGATAGCCCTCAGTAAATCCTTGCTGCAAGCCACTCCGCATGGATGTTGCTCCGATCTTAGCCACAGCATCGCCAAACTTTGGCTCATTCTATATGCGCTTAAAGACCTATGGATTGCGCAAGAAATAGTCAACATTAAGAAAATATAACAAAGCATACAACAGAAACTAAGGGAGATCTTACCCCTTGAAGACCATGCTGCATCATCCAGGATAATCGCTCACGAGCAGCCTGAGAAGTTTGCACAGCATTCTGAAGTTCATTCTGAGTCTGTTGAAGGCTTATCTCCAGCTGCACGCGTAAAGAATCCAGCAAGGCATTTGTTTCATCAAGTTGTGCCTTTTCACCAGCATGACCCTTCACCTGTTCCTCCAACTCTGAAATCCGTGTTGTGGCAGTCACAAGGGCCTCATGCTGATCCTTCAACTTGATAACAGTGTCAGACAGCTCAGCTTGTTTCGCATCAAGAGCTTTCTGTTTCTCCTCTGCCTCAAGAACTACCCGGGCAAGATCATTCTTCAGCTTTTCAACGGCCTTCCGACCACGCTCAAAGTCTACATTGGTACGCTCACAAGATTCTTTCCACAGCTTGGCAGCCTCCACCTTCTCCGTCTTCTGCTTCTGGACCTCACCCTCCGCGGCCCGAAGTTGACCCCTCAATTGCTCAACTTCTGCACGAGAATCTGCGCGGACGCGCTGGAACTCCTCCTCTCTTTTTCTTTGTGCGTCCTCTACACTCTTCAAAGCTTGCCAAGACCGCTGGAACTCTTCTTCTCGCCGCATCAATGACCCATAGTTACTAAAGCAAAGAGCTAAGTTCAGGCTCATATCAGACAACAGCGAACGACGGTCAATGCCATCCTGGTAATCCCGTTCGCTGGGCGGCACAACGTAGGAGATAAACTCCTCCGCGTCCAGCGGATTGGTAAAACGAGTTGTTTGCCTTATGTCCCAACGGGGTTGATAAGGCCTGTTTGGATCATAGTCCGGGGGAGCTACCCTCCCCCTACTTCCACTTGTTCTTCCTGATCCCCGAGCTGTCTCGGTTGCACTCCTTTTAGGAGCTGAGAAAGACAACACCACATCTGCGGACACCTTCTCCGCAGGAACTTCAGTGGAAACAGGCTTGCTTGATTCAGGAGGCTGGTCAAGTTGTGTACCTTTCCCTTCACATGAAACGTCCGTCGCCATATTTGTAGCATCAACATCCGTATGCAACGGCTCAATCATCGGACGTTTCTCCGCCTTTTTACTCGCTTCTGGAGACAGCGTTACACCTTCAACATGAGAGGACAACTGGGTCTCCAACACGGACAAGTTTGTCCCTTACACATTCTCCAGAACAGGTTCAATGACTTTCTTCGCAATCACAACTGGTTTCTTAAAGGTCCCTTGCGGAGCAGGACCTTTACCTGAAACGTCAAATAAGAGGAAATAATTATTTCCTGTTCTCCATCAAGAAAGTGGTAAACAAGTCTAGATGAGAAACTTACCAGAGGTTTGCTTGACAGACTTTACAAACAATGGCTGCCGTCTAGGTGGAGGTTTGACAACCATCTTCGCGTCAGTAGGCATGACGCTTGTCTCCCCACCAGTGGTTGGATCAACATACACACTCGACGACACAACCTTCACGTTCTCCGAGGGCGGTTTAGGGACTTGCACTTGCATCTGGGCAAGGTCCTCGAGACGTTTCTGATACAACTCAGCTGATACTTCAGTGGAATCGTCAGTAGGTGTTGGCCCGCGGGTACGCTGGCATTTAACCTCTACATCCGATTCCGTGGCCTCATCATCCCCCTTGGAAACTGTGGAGCTGGAAGCCACTTTTTCCCCTTTCGTGACTCCTTTCGTTGACGTTTTGGCCCAGTTCCTACAGCCACACACAACAAGGGCTTAGATGACATCACTATTACAGTAACAACAATCAGGCTTACCTGTACATGGCATCTTTTTACGACCCGGGGAGATTTCCCCCGGGCCAACCCTAGTTTTCTTCACGGGGTGGATTCCCGCGCCTGAAATAAAGGGCACGTCGGATCAGTGTATGAGCTACGCGGATTACAACGCACCCCTTCGGCGCAGGAACTTTCCGCAGTGACAAAGAATTCACAAATAAAACATAAAAGAGCAAAGTAGAGAATAACCTGTACGCGCATAATGACGCGGAGCATCCTTGAGTTGAGGCATCAGAAAATTGCGCTCCAACCGCTCAATCACCGAGGGAGCCCCAGGGGGTACAGCCGTGTAACTCAGCTTCGCTGCACCCCGGGCGTCGAACAGATCAAACTTTGTCATCCCTACAAAGACAACAATGTAAAGGGAAGACACAACATTGAAATAAGAGGTTAAGCGAAGACAGAATAGACATGTTACTTACTAGCGTCAGCTGCGGTAGGCTCATAGCCTTCCGGATTCCACAAGCGACTGAGACCCAACATCACAAGCACTCCTTCAGGGCATTTCTCCATAGATAATGGAGTAGAGTGGGAGCACAGGGTCTCATACCAGGGTTGGTTCTTGTAATCCTTCATGGGTGGGAACTCCGCAATCCTCTCCTTCACCCCAACACTCATCCACTGCAACGCAGCAGGAATCACCCCAATGTAGAAAAATTTTTCTTTCCAGTCGTACATTGACTTCGGACTCTCCGAGACAATCTGAGTCCGATTCCTCCGGGGAGATACACTATACCACCCGGGTCCCCCACGAGCCTCTTCAAGAACGTAAAACACGTTCAGCATATCAAAAGTAGGCTCCAAGTCTAGGGACCGACAGGTTGCCTCAAAATGTACAAGCAAACGGAGTCATCTATGTAGGATGAACCCCATACTTCATGAAAGTGTTCACCAAGAACTTGGTAATGGGAAGACGGAAGCAACATCGGGTAAAAAACGCTTCATACAGTGCAATCTTACCAGGAGAGGCCTCCAACGCCGTTTTACCAGCAGCCGGTAATTCTGGCTCCCAGTCGGCCTCAATCCCATAATGATCAAGAAATGTGGAAAAAGAAGAGGCATCCCACTTGACAACGGTGGTGTTGATACCCTTTTCTGTTTTCTCGGTTGCTTTTGATTGATCAACAGGAGAAGATGTTTCTTGAGACATTTTTAGATGAGTAAAAGGGAACAGGAAATCAAAGCAAGACAAGAACAGGAAGTTGAGAGGTCTGAAGTGCAAGGAATGGGAATAGTGAAACTTGAAAAATTTGAAATGACTTTATACTGTGTGCAATAACTGCCAATGACGTCAGCCTGGATAAACGGAAACGACTTTCCACGCGACACGTGGTATTGAACAGCTAAATAGGCGGCACACGCGCTCTACACGCGCTCAACACGCACCTGACGCAGCCGTCTGCATAACTGACGGGACGCTCACTGACACAAGTGTAGCTTGTGACAGACGCTACCCACCATCCTTCGCTCAGCAGCATACAACTGTCCTCAACCAATGTGACACGTCAAGCGGTCGCGGAGAATTAACGTCAAACAAAATTACCGTTCTCCGCACTCCGCAGTGGCGACACTCCGGGTCCTCAGTAATCGAACAAACTCTCCACCAACAACCTCGTTTTCACTACCAAAGAAGGATGAGCTATCATCCGAAAGTCACTATTATGAGTCCACCATCCACCCTCTTCCCTCATACACTCGAGAAAAGGGTACACACTGGACTGGGGGGACTTGATGGGATTGGGTGCTCATCATTGCGCAGAGCATTCCCAAACCCGGAACACAATCCCGCGGAACAACTCTCTGCGCATAAGAGAAACTTCTCCAGCAAGCAAAGCAGCAAAGACTTTCCTACAATCACGGAGTGATGCCCGCGCGCGTAAGCGGTAAAAGCGGTAATCGTTCCATGTTTCCTTATTTATAGTTATCTCATAACTACTTTACTAATATAATCTTTGGGTAGTGGAGACAACCCTAATCGGGCCTGGCCCATTACGATTAGGGTTTTGGGTAATGGTGGCATATGTCCACATCTATATAAGGGATCATATCCCTAATAGAGAGGACACTTTTGGCTAACCCTAAGAGCTATCACACTTGATAGTATCCCCATTCACCCACGTTTTTGTTATAAACTACTACCTCGTGTAGTCGTCTCCCTACCCACTCAATCTTTACTTGCAGGTTACTCCAATCCACGAAGTGCTAGTGAAGGATCAATCTTGTGGTTGCATCTAATCTATCATCCCTACCAGGAGGTTAGACTACTTGTTTCTTCAGGCACCCAGATGGAGGAACGGGAAGGACATAAAATATCTGATCACACTACGGACTTAGATAAAGGATACGAAGCTGACCGGACGATAATCGGACTCACGATGCGACAATGACATAGAGTTTCATACACAAGAAAAGACTCGAGTTTTAAAGGACGTAACTATCGGTACATTTGTAGTTTCGGGCACCCGAATGGAGGAACGGGATGGCCATTAAATACCTGATCACGCTACAGACTCAGATAAAGGATATGAAGCTAACCGGACGGTTATCGGACTCACGATGCGGCAATGACATAGAGATTCGTACACAAGAAAAGACTCAAGTTTTAAAGGACATAACTATCTGTACATTTGAAGTTTCGGGCACCCGAATGGTGGAACGAGAAAGCCATAAGATAACTGATCATGCAACAGACTCAGATAAAGGATATGAAGCAGACTGGATGGTAATCGGACTCACGATGCAACAATGAGATAGAGATTCGTACACAAGAAAAGACTCGAGTTTTAAAGGACGTAACTATTGGTACATTTGTAGTTACGAGCTCCCAAATAGAGGAACAGGATGGCCATTAAATATCTGATCATGCTACAGACTCAGATAAAGGATACGAAGCTAACTAGACGGTAATCGGACACACGATGCGACAATGACATAGAGATTCGTACACAAAAAAAAGACTCGAGTTTTAAAGGACGTAATAATCGGTACATTTGTAGTTTCGGGCACCCGATAGAAGGAGCGGGATGGCCATTGAATATCTGATCATGCTACAGACTCATATAAAGGATAAGAAGCTAACTGGACGGTAATCGGACTCACGATGCGACAATGACATAGAGACTCGTACACAAGAAAAGACTCGAAATTTAAAGGACGTAACTATCGGTATATTTGAAGTTTAGGGCACCCCAATGGAGGAACGGGAAGGCCGTAAGATATCTCATCATACCACATACTCAGATAAAGGATACGAAACTCACCGGATGGTAATCAGCCTCACGATGCGACAATGACATAGAGATTCGTACTCAAGAAGAGACTCGAGTTTTAATGGACGTAACTATCGGTACATTTGGAAGTTTCGAGTACCCGAATAGTCTAACGGGAAGGCCATAAGATATCTGATCGTGCAACAGACTCAGATAAAGGATACGTAGCTGACCGGACGGTAATCGGACTCATGATGCGACAATGAGATAGAGATTCGTACACAAGAAAAGACTCGAGTTTTAAAGGACGTAACTATCGGTACAGTTGTAGTTTCGAGCACCCGAATGGAGGAACGGGTTGGCCATTAAATATCTGATCATGCTACAGACTCAGATAAAGGATACGAAGCTAACCGGACGGTAATCGGACTCACAATGCGACAATGACATAGAGATCCGTACACAAGAAAAGACTCGATGTTAAAGGACATAACTATCTGTACATTTGAAGTTTCGGGCACCCGAATGGTGGGCCATAAGATATCTGATCATGCAACATACTCAGAAAAAGTATACGAAGCTGACCGGATGGTAATCGGACTCACGATGCGAGAATGACATAGAGATTCGTACACATGAAAAGACTCATGTTTTAAAGGACGTAACTATCAGTTCATTTGAAGTTTCAGGCACCCGAATGGAGGAACGGGAAGGTCATATAATATCTCATCACTCTACGGACTCAGATAAAGGATACGAAGCTGACCGGACGGTAATCGGATGCACGATGCGACAAAGACATGGAGATTCGTACACGAGAAAAGACTCGAGTTTTAAAGAACGTAACTATCTGTACATTTGAAGTTCCGGGCACCCGAATAGAGGAACGGGAAGGCCGTAAGATATCTGATCATGCAACGGACTCATATAAAGGATATGAAGCAGACTAGACGGTAATCGGACTCATGATGCGACAATGACATAGAGATTCGTACACAAGAAAAGACTCGAGTTTTAAAGGGCATAACTATCGGTACATTGGAAGTTTCGGGCACCCGAATGGAGAAACGGAAAGACCATATAATATCTCATCACTCTACGGACTCAAATAAAGGATATGAAGCTGACCGGACGGTAATCGGATTCACGATGCGACAATGACATAGAGATTCGTACACAAGAAAAGACTCGAGCTATAAAGGACGTAACTATCTTTACATTTGAAGTTTAGGGCACCCGAATGGAGGAACGGGACGGCCGTAAGATATCTGATCATACCACACACTCAGATAAAGGATACGAAGCTCACCGGATGGTAATCAGCCTCACGATGCGACAATGACATAGAGATTCGTACACAAGAAAAGACTCGAGTTTTAATGGACGTAACTATCGGTACATTTGAAGTTTCGGTCACCCGAATGGAAGAGCGGGAAGGCCATAAGATATCTGATCATTCTACGGACTCAGATAAAGTATACGAAGCTGACCAGACGGTAATCGGACTCATGATGAGACAATGACATAGAGATTCGTACACAAGAATAGACTCACGTTTTAAAGGACTTAACTGTCGATAAATTTGAAGTTTCGGGCACCCGAATGGAGGAGCGGGAAGGCCATAAGATATCTGATCATACAATAGACTCAGATAAAGGATACGAAGCTAAACGGACGGTAATCGGACTCACGATGCGACAATGACATAGAGATTCGTACACAAGAAAAGACTCAAGTTTTAAAGGGCGTAACTATCGATACATTTGAAGTTTCGGGCACCCAAATGGAGGAACGTGAAGGCCATAAAATATCTGATCACTCTACGGACTTAGATAAAGGATACGAAGCTGACCGGACGGTAATCGGACTCACAATGCGACAATGACATAGAGTTTCATCTACAAGAAAACACTCGAGTTTTAAAGGACGTATCTATCGGTACATTTGAAGTTTCGGGCACTTGAATAGAGGAACGGGAAGGCCGTAAGATATCTGATCACTCTACGGACTTAGATAAAGGATAAGAAGCTGACCGGACGGTAATCGGACGCACGATGCGACAATGACATGGAGATTCGTACACAAGAAAAGACTCGAGTTTTAAAGGACGTAACTATTTGTACATTTGAAGTTTCATGCACCCGAATAGAGGAACGGGAAGGCCGTAAGATATCTGATCATGCAACGGACTTAGATAAAGGATATGAAGCAGACTGTATGTTAATCAGACTCACGATGCGACAATGAGATAGAGATTCGTACAAAAGAAAAGACTCGAGTTTTAAAGGGACGTAACTATCGGTACATTTGAAGTTTCGGGCACCCGAATGGAGGAACGGGAAGGGTATAATATATCTGATCACTCTACGGAATCAGATAAAGGATAAGAAGCTGTCCGGACGGTAATCGGACTCACGATGCGACAATGACTTAGAGATTCGTACACAAGAAAAGACTCGAGTTTTAAAGGACGTAACTATCGGTACATTTGAAGTTTCGGGCATCCGAATGGAGGAACGGGAAGGCCATAATGTATCTGATTACTCTACGGAAGCAGATAAGGGATAAGAAGCTGTCCGGACGGTAATCGGACTCACGATGCGACAATGACTTAGAGATTCGTACACAAGAAAAGACTCAAGTTTTAAAGGAAGTAACTATCGGTACATTTGAAGTTTCGGGCACCCGAATAGAGGAACGGGAAGGCCGTAAGATATCTGATCATGCAACGGACTCAGCTAAAGGATATGAAGCAGACTGGATGGTAATCAGACTCACGATGCGACAATGAGATATGGATTCGTACACAAGAAAAGACTCGAGTTTTAAAGGACGTAACTATCGGTACATTTGAAGTTTCGGACACCTGAATGGAGGAACGGGAATGCCATAAGATATCTGATCACTCTTCGGACTCAAATAAAGGTTACGAAGTTGACCGGATGGTATTCGGACTCACGATGCGACAATGTCATATAGATTCGTACACAAGAAAAGACTCGAGTTTTAAAGGACGTAACTATCGGTACATTTGAAGTTTCGGGCAACCGAATAGAGGAATGGGAAGGTCGTAAGTGATGGGATTGGGTGTTCATCATTGCGCAGAGCATACCCAAACCCGGAATACAGCCCCGCGGAGCAACTCTCCGCGCACAAGAGAAACTTCTCCAGCAAGCAAAGCAGCAACGACTCTCCTACAATCACGGAGTGATGCCCGCGCGCATAAGCGGTAAAAGCGGTAATCGTTCCATGTTTCCTTATTTATAGTTATCTCTTAACTACTTTACTAATATAATCTTTGGGTAGTGGAGACAACCCGAATCGGGCCTGGCCCATTACGATTAGGGTTTTGGGTAATGGTGGCATACGTCCACCTCTATATAAGGGATCGTATCCCTAATAGAGAGGACACTTTTGGCTAACCCTAAGAGCTATCACACTTGATATTATCCCCATTCACCCACGTTTTTGTTATAAACTACTACCTCGTGTAGTCGTCTCCCTACCCACTCAATCTTACTTGCAGGTTACTCCAATCCAGGAAGTGCTAGTGAAGGATCAATCTTGTGGTTGCATCTAGTCTATCATCCCTACAAGGAGGTTAGACTACGTGTTTCTTCATTGGCGCCATCACTTACGGTTTACTAATCTTTCAAACTAGTGCCAATGGATTCTGGAGCCGAACAACGTGCTGACCCCATCAATGTTTATGACGGAGTTCAAGCGAATCAAGACACAGGAGCACCAACGACGGTGACCAAGAATGTGAATCAAAAGCAGGCTGCTACGAACTTTCAACTGTTTGCATCAAGAAAGCCGGCGTTAGCATCACAAAAGAAGACAGTTGAAGAGCCTGTGGATGACCTGGAGGAATGGCTGGCTCAAGAAAGTGCTAAGACAATAGCAGAGTACCAGAGGAAACTGATAGCAAAGGCCAGGTTGGAATCGAGAAAGACTTTGACTTTTGACACTGAAGATGACTCTCAAGATGACGAACAGCCTGTTGTTCGCCTTACAGCCAAACGTCGTCAGGCGGTACGTGGTGGAGAACGTGGTAAAAGTACTCACGTTCAGGACCACGTCAACCAGACTGGGGAACCCGATGGCTATGAGTCTGAAAATGAGATCAATTCTGATCCAACTTGGAAGCCGCGTCCGAAGTCCGTAGCCAGCAATCAGACTAACCCAGACGATGACCTTAACAAGCCATACCGTCCAAAATCGTTTGCGGAAAGATCCAATTTTGTGCAAGAATTGCACTGGCTCCCATGCCAGTTGAATGCAAGCTGCCAAACACGATTGGAAAATATGATGGCTTGCGCGATCTAGATGATCACCTGCACGCATTTGACTGCGCAGGAAGTTCTAAGCCGTGGCCGGTTCAAGCTTGGTGCCACCTGTTTGTTCAAACCCTAACGGGAGCGGCACGGGTCTGGTATGAAAGTTTACCGGTAGGAAGTCTCGTGGACTTCGATGATTTGATAAAGAAATTCAAGAATCATTTCTCCCATCTTCGGAAGCACAAGAAAGACAAGGCTCAGATTTTTTTGTGTTCCCGGAAAGATAATGAGAACCTGGAAGATTATATCATTCGCTATAACAAAGAAGCCCTACAGCTGGGGTGCGGCGAAGAGCTTACCAGAGCCGCATTCATTCACGGAGTGCGGAATGATGATCTCATGAGATGCCTGACGGGGAAGGAAGGTGTTCCCGAAGCATGGGATGAACTCATAGAGGCCGCGAAGGTATATGCGTCATCGGAGCGCTCGTTTACGCGTTCGAAAAATTTTCATCACAGCGGTAATCAAGGTGCGCACACGCACGACAAAGGGAAAGGGAAGCAGTCTGTGTGGTCTAGAATCTCGGGTGCCACAGAGGAGGGGAAGTATTCCTCAGGGCAAGATGCGCGGCACTATCTCAACAACAAGCACCCGCGCGATTCGAAGCCACCAAGTAAGAAGAATTATGACTGGACCCCACTGTCAAAAACACCTTCAGAAGTCCTGAAGACCGAACAAGTCCAGTTTCCCAAGCCCAGGGAATTAAGGCAAGATCGAAGGAATATAGACATGTCAAGGTATTGTGAATACCATGAAGATTATGGCCATCTAACAGACAACTGCTATAGTCTAAAGATGGAAATTGAGAATGCAATCAAGTCGGGTCAGCTCTCCCATTTAGTAAAAGGGGATGCTGATCCCAATCATAAGAAGATCAAAAACCTCAACGCGCATCACGTGCAGCGCTCAGACCGTCACAACTGTTACATGACTCACAGCAGGAGTCAAAAGAAGAGATCTTACTCTATCGCTCAAGACGATTCCTGGAAGGAAGCACCTGTCGTCATGCCGCGCGTCAAGGGAGGAGCGTCTTCCACAACACCGTTGATCATAACGGGAGTCATTGGGCATTATCGCACAAGATATATGTTCCTCGATAATGGGAGCAGTACTGACATCATGTATCAACAATGTTTCGATCAATTAGATGCTGAAGATAAAGAAAAGCTCGTCCCAACCACAGAACCAATATCCGGATTCATTCACGAAGTGATCATTCCACTGGGTATACTCACACTCCCTGTCACATGGACAGACGGACAACTCTCCCGCACGGAGATTTGCGACTTCATGGTCTTACCAGTGAATTCATCGCATGATGTCCTCATAGGGAGAGAAGGATTGGCAAAATTTAACTGCAACGCGTCCACGCCGCACCAGATGGTCGGTTTTCCAACGCGTGGAGGGGTGGCTTTCATACGTGGAAACAAAAATTGCCATGCAACAGACACATGCAAGCCTCCCAAGATAATGAAGCCAGCAAACCGCACTGATCCCGAAAAATGGGTCATCAACCCTAAATTCCCGGATCAGACGGTTGTCATAGGCCCAGTAATCTCCGACACCATACGTGCGCATTTGAAACAGCTATTAACTAAGAACATGGATGTTTTTGCTTTCCAACCCGCGAACATGGTTGGCGTTCCACGCCACATCGCGGAACATAAGCTCAACGTCTACAAGTCCGTGGAACCAATCGTCCAGAAAAAGCGCAGTATGGGGCCAGAGAAAACAAAGGCCATGAATGAGCAAGTTGCTAAACTATTAGACGCAGGCATCCTGCGAAGAACAAGATACCAGACTTGGGTTGCTAACCCGGTCATGGTCGGGAAGTCCAATGGGGGCTGGCGGATGTGCGTGGATTACAAAGATATAAACAAGGCATGTCCGAAAGACTGTTATCCACTTCCCGAGATTGATTTAAAGGTGGACTCCCTAGCACCGTTCAGATTCAAGTGTTTTCTCGACGCTTACAAAGGTTACCACCAAATACAGATGGCCAAAGAGGATGAAGACAAGACATCCTTCCGCACAGATACGGGCACTTATTGCTATACCAAGATGCCATTTGGATTAAAGAACGCAGGAGCAACATATCAGCGTTTAATGGATACTGTGTTCAATAAACAAATCGGAGTCAATCTCGAGGTATACGTGGACGATTTGGTCATCAAAAGCACAGAGGAAGACCAAATGCTTTTGGATATCCAAAAAACCTTTGATCAACTCCGCACAGTCGAATGAAACTTAATCCGAGCAAGTGTTCTTTTGGAATGGAGGAAGGTAAGTTCTTGGGAGTGATTGTCACTAAAGATGGTTTCCGAGCAAACCCAGATAAAGTGCAGGCAATTGAGCGCATGCCGTCCCCATCTTCCGTTCGGGAAGTTCAGACATTCATGGGACGCCTAGTAGCTCTAAATCGCTTTCTCTCAAATTATGCGTCCAAGTCATTCCCTTTCGTGAACACACTGAACAGTTGCCTCAAGAAGTCAAATTTCAAATGGACAGAAGAGGCCGAGGCTGCCTTCAAAGAGATGAAGGAATGCTTGAGTCACTTGCCTACGCTCACAGCGCCACTTCCAAAAGAGCCATTGACGTTGTACTTGTCAGTAACGGAAAAAGCAATTGGTGCTGTTCTCCTGGTTGATCGAAAAGGTGTTCAAACTCCAGTGTACTATGTTAGTAGAACCTTGCTTGACGCGGAGACTCGATACTCCACGATGGAGAAGCTGGTGCTACCATTGGTACACGCATCAAGAAGACTGCGGAGATACTTCCAGGGACATCCCATTAATGTCCTGACAGACTTCCGCATTAATGACATCCTGCGCAAACCAGAGTTGTCAGGACGCCTGGCTAAGTGGGCCATTGAGCTGGGAGAGCACACAATTGAATACAAGTCCAGAACATCCTTTAAAGGACAGGTACTTGCAGACTTCGCCGCTGAAGTCCCCTCTGAAAGCATAACTGAATGTCAGCAAGCACACATCATTTCTCCCACTCCTGAACCAGCGGAGAAATGGGAACTATACACAGATGGGGCATGCAATGACGACGGCGCTGGAGCGGGTTTGCGCTTAATCACACCGGATGGGAAGGATTTCACATACGCAATCCGCCTTGATTTCCCAACAACAAACAATGAAGCGGAATCGGCATTGCTTGCAGGGTTGCGCATTGCAAAGAAAATGGGTGTGCAGCACTTGGAAGCCCACGTCGATTCTCAGTTGGTAGCAAACCACATCGACGGCTCATACGAAGCACGAGAAGCATCCATGATTTTATACTTGGAGCAAGCCAAGGCCCTCATGCGTGATTTCGCGTACTGCAAGGTTCATCACATCAAGCGAAGTCAAAATAAGCCAGCGGATGCATTAAGTAAGATGGCATCAATAGTCTTTGATCACTTGGCAAAGGATGTGCGGGTGGAAGTTTTGGATCACCCATCGGTGCCTCAAAAACAAGTTAATGTTGTCCAGACCGGCAAGACCTCTTGGATAACCCCCATCAAGGCTTATCTCACGCAGGGGACGCTTCCAGACAACAAGGCAGAAGCTCGAAATCTCCAAAACAAGGCTTTGCATTACCAAGTCATTGACGGAATACTGCATCGGCGCTCGTATCTAGGGCCATTGCTACGTTGCGTTGACTCCGTAGAAGCAACGTACCTTATCAAAGATATACATGAAGGGTCGTGCGGATTACACGCTGGCCCAAGGATGGTTGTGGCTAAGCTAATGAATGCGGGGTACTACTGGCCCGGAATGCACATGGACGCCATGACAGAGTTGCGCAAATGCAAGTCTTGCCAACGCCATGCGCCAGGAACTTTGCGTCCCAAGAATAATTTGGTACGTGTCACAGCTCCCGGGAACGTGAAATACTTGGTAGTGGCAATTGATTACTTCACCAAATGGGTAGAAGCAAAAACCTTGGCATCCATCGATGGAAAAAGCATCAAGAAGTTCATCTTGGAATTCATCATCTGCCGCTTTGGCCTACCGATGGAGATTGTAAGTGATAATGGCACGCAATTCGCGGACCAACACTTGCAAGAATGGTTATCTTCCATGGGCATCAAGCAGATTTTCACCTCAGTAGCACATCCGCGGGGTAACGGACAAGTTGAGCGTGCGAACAGAAGCATAGTAGAAGGCATAAAAACCAGGCTTGGCACGAAGCGCACTGGTTGGGTTGATGAACTCCCTCATGTCCTATGGGCTCATCGCACGTTGTCCAAGACAAGCAAGGGAGAAACACCGTTCAGCCTCACATACGGGACAGAGGCTGTCATACCCGCGGAAATGCATTGCGCATCACCAAGGATTTTACTGGCAAATCATCGGGTAAATGACACAGAGTTAAAGCTAAATCTGGACCTGTTAGATGAGCGCAGAGACATGGCCGCTATCAAAGAGGCCAACTACAAGCGACAGCTTGAAAAGTATTATAATGCAAAGGTTAAGGCAGAGGCTTTCCGCGTTGGGGATTATGTTTTCCGCAACAATGAGGCATCTAACGCGGAGAAGCCAGGCAAGCTTGGGCCAAACTGGGAAGGACCATACAAGGTGCAAGAAGTATTGGGGAAGGGTGCTTATGCTTTAGAACGTTTGGATGGTTCCCCAATCCCACGCACATGGAACGCAGCCCAGTTGCGCATTTGTTACCTGTAAGGCATTATCTCACATTTGTAATAAACAGCCTATGGCTACGTTCATTTCAGTTTCAATAAAGAGAACTTTCATTTTCCTTTATATATTTTCAATATGGGTTACATACAATGACAATCATGATCAAAAAAGCATTACATTCAGCAAAAAGCATCAACCAGTTACAAACAAAACCCTGGTACTACATATATGCCACTAACCAAAACAAAAAAAAAAGCAAAAGGAGTGGCCTAATTAGTACAATATTTGCATCACTGATTACTTAGCAAAAACACCAAAAGCCCATTGTTACTATCCCTGTGCATTACTATTCCCACTAAGTGGCATGCTGCCAACCGGTAGGTGTTCGACGAAGTCTAAGTTTGGGAGTCTTTGGAACATCCCCAAGCTCATCCAACTTCTTTACCTTCAAAGGAACACCAGACGGACCTTGCTGGTTCACTTGATCTTCAGTCAACAGGAGATAACCACAATAAGTGGCCAGCTGGTGCATAGCAGTAGGAGGGACTTTGATCACAGGGGGGTGATCAGGTAACATCAGCATCCCTTGGAGTGCTTCAACTTCAGCGTTTGTGATTCTTAGAGGAGAAGCCATAAGGGCAGTAGATGAGAATAAGGAAGGAATTATGTACAAAAAATTAATCAGTAATTAGCCTTTTATAGGAGGGACAAGGCAACCCATTAATTACCATTAATGGTTAATACTCGAGTAGCGATGCCAACCGTCACATCAATCAATTGGAGCGCCGTCAAACCTGTCAGACGACGTCAGCAAACTGACACAAGTGGCATCCTTTTCAAAGTTGACGTCAGACATTCATCATTGCAAATTTAAAACATCACAGAAAATACGAGTCAACAGAATTTGAAAATGCAGAATACAAAGAAGCATATAATTGTTCAGCAAAATAACAAGAGTTAAAACAACAAAGGAAGATAACGACAATCACTCATAATCTATGAGATCTATATAAGTGTCGTCTTCAGCTTCCTCATTCAGTGCGCCAGAGCCTGCACCAGCAGCGGACGATTCACCTCCTCCCTGCGCAGCAGCTTTCCGCGCCTCCTCCTCCTTCCGCTCTTTTTCTTCCAGCTCCGCGCCAAGGCGGTCAGATTCTTCAAAGTACTCGCGAAGCTGCCCAATGGGGTCCTCCGTCTTCAAGCATTGGACTACTATATCGAAGACGTCAAAGGTGAGGGTCTCGAATTCCTCCTGCGCAGCAATGGCTTCATCTTCATACGGCTTACCAAAGTGTTCTCCATCTTCGAGCGCTAAGCCAGCAGCATGATGATGATAGCCCTCAGTAAACCCTTGCTGCAAGCCACTCCGCATGGATGTTGCTCCAATCTTCGCCACAGCATCGCCAAATTTTGGCTCATTCCATATGCGCTTAAAAACCTATGGATTACGCAAGAACCAGTTAACATAAAGAAAATACAACAAAGCATACAACAGAAATTAAGGGAAATCTTACCCCTTGAAGACCATGTTGCATCATCCAGGATAATCGCTCACGAGCAGCTTGAGAAGTTTGCACAGCATTTTGAAGTTCATTCTGAGTCTGCTGAAGGCTTATCTCCAGCTGCACGCGTGAAGAATCCAGCAAGGCATTTGTTTCATCAAGTTGTGCCTTCTCACCAGCAAGACCCTTCACCTGTTCCTCCAACTCTGACATCCGCGTTGTGGCAGTCACAAGGGCCTCATACTGATCCTTCAACTTGATAACAGTGTCAGACAGCTCAGCTTGTTTCGCATCAAGAGCTTTCTGTTTCTCCTCTGCCTCGAGAACTACTCGGGCAAGATCATTCTTCAACTTTTCAACGGCCTTCCGACCACGCTCAAGGTCTAAATTGGTACGCTCACAAGACTCTTTCCACAGCTTGGCAGCCACAACCTTCTCCGTCTTCAACTTCTGGATCTCACCCTCCGCGATTCGAAGTTGACCCCTCAATTGCTCAACTTCTGCACGAGAATCTGCGCGGACGCGCTGGTACTCCTCCTCTCCTTTTCTTTGTGCGTCCTCTGCACTCTTCAAAGCTTGCCAAGACCGCTGGAACTCCTCTTCCCGCCGCATCAGTGACCCATAGTTACTGAAGCAAAGAGCTAAGTTCAGGCTCATATCAGACAACTGCGAACGATGGTCAATGCCATCTTGGTAATCCCGTTCGCTGGGCGGCACAGCGTAGGAGATAAACTCCTCCGCGTCCAGCGGATTGGTAAAACGAGTTGTTTGCCTTATGTCCCAACGGGGTTGATAAGGCCTGTTTGGATCATAGTCCGGGGGAGCTACCCTCCCCCTACTTCCACTTGTTCTTCCTGATCCCCGAGCTGTCTCGATTGCACTCCTTTTAGGAGTTGAGAAAGAGAACACCACATCTGCGGACACCTTCTCCGCAGGAACCTCAGTGGAAACAGGCTTGCTTGATTCAGGAGGCTGGTCAAGTTGCGTACCTTTCCCTTCACATGAAACGTCCGTCGCCACATTTGTAGCATCAACATCCGTATGCAACGGCTGAATCAACGGACGTTTCTCCGCCTTTTTACTCGCTTCTGGAGACAGCGTTACCCCTTCAACATGAGAGGACAACTGGGTCTCCAACACGGACAAGTTTGTCCCTTCCACATTCTCCGGAACAGGCTCAATGACCCTCTTCGCAATCACAACTAGTTTCTTCAAGGTCCCTTGCGGAGCAGGACCTTTACCTGAAACGTCAAATAAGAGAAAATAATTATTTCGTGTTCTCCATCAAGAAAGTGGTAAACAAGTGTAGCTGAGAAACTCACCAGAGGTTTGCTTGACAGACTTTACAAACAATGGCTGACGTCTAGGTGGCGGTTTGACAACCATCTTCGCGTCAATAGGCATGACGCTCGTCTCCCCACCAGTGGTTGGATCAACATCCACACTCGACGACACAACCTTCACGTTCTCCGAGGACGGTTTAGGGACTTGCACTTGCATCTGGGCAAGGTCCTCGAGACGTTTCTGATACAACTCAGCTGATACTTCAATGGAATCGTCAGTAGGGGTTGGCCCGCGGGTACGCTGGCGTTTAACCTCCTCATCCGATTCCGTGGCCTCATCATCCCCCTTGGAAACTGTGGAGCTGGAAGCCACCTTTTTCCCTTTACGTGACTCCTTTCGTTGACGTTTTGGCCCAGTCCCTACAGCCACACACAACAAGGGTTTAGATGACATCATTAGTAGAGTAACAACAATCAGGCTTACCTGTACATGGCATCTTTTTACGACCTGGGGAGATTTCCCCCGGGTCAACCCCAGTTTTCTTCACGGGGTGGATTCCTACGCCTGAAATAAAGGGCACGTCGGATCAGTGTATGAACTACGCGGATTACAACGCACCCCTTTGGCGCAGGAACTTTCCGCAGCGACAAAAAATTCACAAAAAAACACAAAAGAGCAAAGTAGAGGATAACCTGTACGCGCATAATGACGCGGAGCATCCTTGAGTTGAGGCATCAGAAAATTGCGCTCCAACCGCTCAATCACTGAAGGAGCCCCAGGGGGTAAAGCCGTGTAACTCAACTTAGCTGCACCCCGGGCGTCGAACAGATCAAACTTTGTCATCCCTACAAAGACAACAACATAAAGGGAAGACACAACATTGACATAAGAGGTTAAGTGAAGACAGAATAGACATGTTACTTACTGGCGTCAGCCGCGGTAGGCTCATAACCTTCCGGATTCCCCAACGACTGAGACCCAACATCACAAGCACTCCTTCAGGGCATTTCTCCATAGACAGTGGAGTAGAGTGAGAACTCAAGGTCTCATACCAGGGTTGGTTCTTGTAATCCTTCATGGGTGGGAACTCCGCAATCCTCTCCTTCACCCCAACACTCATCCACTGTAACGCAGCAGGAATCACCCCCCTATGAATGTAGAAAAAATTTTCTTTCCAGTCGTACATTGACTTCGGACTCTCCGAGACAATCTGAGTCCGATTACTCCGGGGAGATACACTATACCACCCGGGTCCCCCACGAGCCTCTTCAAGAACGTAAAACACGTTCAGCATATCAAAAGTAGGCTCCAGGTCTAGGGACCGAGAGGTTGCCTCAAAGTGTACAAGCCTAGAAAGGCCAAACGGAGTCATCTGTGTGGGATGAACCCCATACTTCATAAAAGTATTCACCAAGAACTTGGTAATGGGAAGACGGAAGCAACATCGGGTAAAGAACGCTTCATACAGTGCAATCTTGCCAGGAGAAGCCTCCAACGCCGTTTTACCAGCAGCCGTTAATTCTGGCTCCCAGTCGGCCTCAATCCCATAATGATCAAGAAACGTGGAAAACGAAGAGGCATCCCACTTGACAACGGTGGTGTTAATACCCTTCTCTGTTTTCTCGGTTACTTTTGATTGAACAACAGGACAAGATGTTTCTTGAGACATTTTTGGATGAATTAAAAAGAACAAGAAATCAAAGCAAGACAAGAAAAGGAAGTTGGGAGGTCTGAAGTGCAAGGAATGGGAATAGTGAAACTTGAAAAATTTGAAATGACTTTATACTGTGTGCAATAACTGCCAATGACGTCAGCCTGGGTAAACGGAAACGACTTTCCACGCGACACGTGGCATTGAACAGCTAAATAGGCGGCACACGCGCTCTACACGCGCTCAACACGCGCCTGACGCAGCCGTCTACCATAACTGATGGGACGCTCACTGACACAAGTGTAGCTTGTGACAGACGCTACCCACCATCCTTCGCTCAGTAGCAGACAACTGTCCTCAACCAATGTGACACGTCAAGCGGTCACGGAGAATTAACGTCAAACAAAATTACCGTTCTCCGCACTCCGCAGTGGCGACACTCCGGGTCCTCAGCAATCCGAATAAACTCTCCACCAACAGCCTCGTTTTCACTACCAAAGAAGGATGAGCTATCATCCGAAAGTCACTATTATGAGTCCACCATCCACCCTCTTCCCTCATACACTCGAGAAAAGGGTTCACACTGGACTGGGGGGACTTGATGGGATTGGGTGCTCATCATTGCGCAGAGCATACCCAAACCCGGAATACAGCCCCGCGGAGCAACTCTCCGCGCACAAGAGAAACTTCTCCAGCAAGCAAAGCAGCAACGACTCTCCTACAATCACGGAGTGATGCCCGCGCGCGTAAGCGGTAAAAGCGGTAATCGTTCCATGTTTCCTTATTTATAGTTATCTCTTAACTACTTTACTAATATAATCTTTGGGTAGTGGAGACAACCCGAATCGGGTCTGGCCCATTACGATTAGGGTTTTGGGTAATGGTTGCATACGTCCACCTCTATATAAGGGATCGTATCCCTAATAGAGAGGACACTTTTGGCTAACCCTAAGAGCTATCACACTTGATAGTATCCCCATTCACCCACGTTTTTGTTATAAACTACTACCTCGTGTAGTCGTCTCCCTACCCACTCAATCTTACTTGCAGGTTACTCCAATCCAGGAAGTGCTAGTGAAGGATCAATCTTGTGGTTGCATCTAGTCTATCATCCCTACAAGGAGGTTAGACTACGTGTGTGACGACCCGGAAAATTTTTTCTTCTTATTTTGTCTTCTCTTTTCGACTTCGGGAAATTTTCGGGACGAAAATTCTTTTAACAGGGGGATGATGTGACACCCGACAACTAACTTTTGAAAACTTAGTAAGTCTACCTTAGCGAGTCGCGCGTACGTTACACAAAACAAGGTCGGTCGAGTCGAGTCGCACATCATTAGAGTTTTAACATACGCAAGTCTCGAGTCCCGGGGATTGGTGAACGAGTGTGAACGTGTTTACTTTCATGTATTATGTGTTTATAATCATTATGTGACTTGTCGGTACGTGAAAATGTGTTAACATATGTTAAAACGGAGCTTAACGCGCCAAATACACCACACCTGACCTGATAGGCGATTAGCCTGATCAGTCAGGCGATTAGCTTGTGTCTGTAGGCGATTAGCTTGTGTCTGTAGGCGATTAGCCTGATCTGGTAGGCGATTAGCTTGTTTTCTTAGGCGATTAGCTTGTTCCTTTAGGCGATTAGCACCCTAATCGCCTGATAGAACTTCATAATCGCCTGCAACATGTCTGACGACTAAAAACACCTATAAATACCACCCTTGACCTCCAAAACATTATTTACACAACCCTAGCCGTCCCATAACATATCTCAACCCACAAACACCCTCTGGAACCCATTTTTACACACAAACAACCATTTCCAAGCTTATTCCATCATCTACTCTTGCATACAAGGTGTGTTCTTCAAACCCAAACCTTTAAATGATTATGTTTTACTCCCTAAATGTCCAGACCTGACTTATAAAGGTTTTTGTCTTTGAAAATCCATTTAAAACCGTTTCTAAACAAACCCACACCTTTACATGTGTTATATGTGTTGTATGTGATTAAAGATAGAGTTTTTGGGATTTAATCATGGTTGTTTTTGTGATATTATGATGTTTTTAGCTGTTACAAGTTAGTATGATAATGTCCTAGGAGTTTGAATGGTTTTGGTCGTGTATTGTTGATACTTGATGTTTTGACCCGTTTGAAGGATTTTGGATGATTTAGGATGATATGAGGTGTGTTGTTGATTGTTTGATGTTAGGGTTTGCTCTAGGATGATGTTAGAACAGTAGGATGCTTTCGGACAACGTGATTATGTGATTAGATCTGGATATTTGCTATTTAGGGCAAGTTCTTGCATGTTGATGTGATGTTTTCATGTTAAATTGCTATTTTGGGAAAACGCTCGCATTCGGGACTGTTAGAATGATGAAAACTTAGGGGTTTTGCTTGAAATATGTTTGTTAATATGTTTGGATGATTATTGGGTGTTTTTACACGTTTCGGATCTGATTTGGAGGGTTAAACGCGCGAAAAACCACATTTGCTGCACTATAGGCGATTAGCAATCCTAATCGCCTATGTTATAGGCGATTAGGGGCATAATCGCCTAAGGAATAGGGCTACTCGTGTGCCTAGCAGGCGATTAGCATCATAATTGCTATCTGACCATGCAATTGTGATCCTAATTGCCTTCATGTCATGCAATTGTGACCCTAATCACTAGTTAAGCCCTGAATTGCATACCACATGACCATAATCGCCTAATATGCATGTGATTAGCCCTAATCACCTAACATAAGTGGCGATTAGCCCTGGTAATTGCCTGTTGACCATCCCTAATCACGTGTTGACTTTCCTAATTGCATGCTAAGTCCCTAATCGCATGAAATGCTGTTGTAAGTGTATTTTAACATCCTGAAACCCGATTTGACACCTAGGAACATGATAGGAACCCCGTGACATGCTTAGTAACATAGTAACACGTGTTCGGACTTGTTCGTACGTTAATTGACCTATGTGTTAGAATCGTTGAACTTTAACGCGTGTTAAGTGCTGAGTTGCATGTTTTGTGTATATTTGTGTATGAGATGAACACGTGGAATGTCGGGTCACCAATGGGATGTCGAGTCTTGTCTTACGTAGTCTGGTTGTCGGTCAAACACGTTTTTCAAACACATCATGGTCATGGACTGGACTTAGGGACTAATGAACCCTGCGGGTTATTAGTCTAACTTAACACATATCTTATGATAGGTCGCCACTAGTTGGGGCTATCATATCTTACAGACGGTTTACTCATATCACACATACGGGTTACTCATAAACGGTATACGCAACCTAAGGTGAGTTCACGGCCCCACATTTTACGGTTTATGTTTTCGGGGGAGAAACATGCTTAAAACGCTTTTATGACTTATGACTTATTTTCATCTCAAAACTCTTTTATGACTTATGGCTTATTAAACTCTTATGACTCATGACTCTTTATCACATTATACTATGGCTCACTTATCGTACTATACGGTTCATCAAAAAGTCCCTTAGAAACCACTAACATGGGTATATGGCGGGGAAATATGGATAGCGCTATTGGGAACTGACAAACCCCACTCGACGGTGGGACCGGGCGAGTGCATATTGTCTCTAACAAAACAAGGTCTACCGGTGATGACGGTAGCCCATAGGAAACTAAGGGTCACTACACGGCTTAGTCAGCAATGGTTTCACCCGTATGAGTATCTTATTCTGCGCCTAGCTAGCGTTCTTACAAGCATAGTAGTAATTGTGATGGTAGCGGTTTTTGAAGGATTGCTCTAAACGTTTAAATAAAACCTGTGAACTCACCAGCATTATATGTTGACTCTTTTAGCATGTTTTCTCAGGTCGCTAAGGTAGCAGCTGTCTGATAGGCGCACGGAGTCGCACGGGAGTCGTCTCGCGTCTAGGGTCTCATGGCATGTTTTGGAAATGTTAAACTTTGGAACTTATGTTTTATTTTCGGCATGACTTTTGTAAACTTTTAATGCTTCCGCACTACTAAATGTTGAATTTTAAATCTTATGCATGGTTTTTATTACGTATGTTTTTACATTTAGACGTCGTTTATTGTGACCGTTGACTTGGATCCTGGTGTGTCACACGCCTCGCGGTAGAACTCCGCAGGTGGTTATTTGAGGGTGTGACAACGTGTTTCTTCAGTAAGATATCTGATCATGTAACAGACTCAGATGAAGGATATGAAGCAGACTGGACGGTAATCGGACTCACGATGCGACAATGAGATAGAGATTCGTACACAAGAAAAGGCTCGAGTTTTAAAGGACGTAACTATTGGTACATTTGAAGTTTAGCAGAGACTTATGACTCAAGATAGACTGTTGAATTCGGATCTTCAAAGGGATATGTTTTGTCCATTTTGTAGGGAAGTCAAAGATAACCATCAGCATTTGTTTTTTCAATGTCATTATCCTAATAATGTGTGGAATAAGTTGAAGGTTATTGCTGGTTTAGAACAGTTTTCTGACAACTTAATGGAGTGTGTTACTGCTTTAGTTCAAGCTCCAATGAGGAGATCTGTTAAGAGCATAATTCAAAGACTAATGCTAGCTGCTATGGTCTACTTCATTTGGCAGGAAAGAAATTTGAGGATATTTCAAAAGAAGTCTAGAGATGCTGATGTTCTTTGTAAGATTATTCAAGATTCAGTTAGTATGAGGCTTTTGGGGTTGAAGATAATTGCCACTCCAAGCAGTATTAAGTTGAGTAGGCTATGGGGCTTTAAGGTGGAATGGAAAGCTCCAGCTAAAAAGGTTAACAAATGATGTACCTTCTCTTATTTTTGCTGTTGGGTCTACTAAGGGCTGGTTTTTGGTTTGGGCCTGTTAGCAGGTGTGATTTTTTGGATAAGGATGGGTGGTGTGGTTTGGTTATGTTAATTTTGTTTATAAGGGTTAACAGGGAAGGGGGTCAGGGTATTATGTCTTTTTCAAGGACTTTTTTATTTTTAATATGGTTAGTTCTTAGATTTTGTAATCTTCTTGACACCAGATTTTGTAAATTTTTTGGTTTTAAACTGTGGTATAGAGTGTCTAGATCTCAACTTGTTGAGTTCTGGATTAAAGTATAAAGGATGGGTTTGGATATTATGGATCAAAGGACAGGATAAGGTGGTGTGTTTGTGGTTATGGCAAGTTGTTATTCAGGGAAGTGAGGATTACTGCAAATTTCAGGTTATGGGGTGGGGCTTATTTTGGTCCAGTTGGAGTGTTATGGTGTTTTTAATCTTTTGGGTAGACTTCTGGCCTTTATGGCCTTCTATTCCTTGGTTCTGGTTTGTGTGGTCCCTTTGGTCTGTTTTCTGTGATTGTTGGTGTGACTGGGTTATTGACCCATATTGTCTATATTCTGGGATCATCTTTTTCCTGTTGATACCTTGTTCTAGTTCTTATCTTAATAAAAATGCTATGTATATGATCTGGAGTATAGGTTTTGGCAGACTTGGGATAAGTCAACAATTGGGAGTTATAAGGTTGGATCAAGTCTATACCATTAGGACTCTTTTGATTCTGGTCTTTTTTTGCTTTTTTAGATCCTGGTATGGGCTTGAAATCCCTTTTTTGAGTTTCTTTTTTAGCCTTTTCTTGTTTTTGTGTCTTGAGTCTGTTTTATCCTTTGGATATGGGGGGAGGGATATCTTGGGAATCAAGGTGTTATAAGGATGATTAAAAGCCTTTGGGTAGTCACCATAGAATTTAGCTCCAACCTTTCTTTTTATATATGGTGTGCCTTTCATACACCCTTGATGCTTTTTGTGTGTGCTAAACTTAGGTTACTAGGTTTTTGCATACATATTGGTTCATTTTTAACCAGTATGAATGTTCTCACGTTGGCCTTTGGGGTGTTAGGTTTTTGTGTGCAGGAGGTTTGCACTAACCTGGGAGATATAAGGAAGCATTGTTTCTCTGCTTTTAGGTTGCTCTTTCCCCTCTTTTCTTTGACTTTTAGTGTTTTATTGTTTTTTAGAACTGGGCAGAGGAGCAAGAACCCTGAACTGATGGGTGTGTGTTTTGGTGTTAGCCTGTGTGTGTTGTGTGAGCACTTGCTCGGGGATGGGGGGATTTTATTGGGTTCTGGTGGCATAAGGAGACTTAAAATACGATGGGTAGAGATCTTTGTTCATTTCTTTTCTGCTATTTCTCTTTTTTATTTTATTTTGTTTTTTCTGCTTTATTTCCAGGGATGGGGGGATGGGCTATTCATACAGTTATGGGTTGAGTCACTGTACAGAGATTTTGGTCCATTATTGACACTCTGTTTCAGTTCTGCGTTATATGATTGGTGGTTAGGATTACTGAGGCTCAGGGGGAGCATAAACAAGGGAGACATAAGGTTGGACTATGCTGTTGGCAATAGGTCATTATTCTCAGTATATTTTTAATTTTTAGCTCTTTCCAACAGCATGGGAACCCTCAGAATTTATTTGGTTTTCTTTGATAGCCTTTTTTCTTGTTTTTTAGTCTTTGAGTCTTTTGAGTCCATCCCACTTGGGATTATTTTGGGGTGGGTCATTTTGGGTTGGGTTGGAGAAGGAATGAGGAGTGTGGTTGAGGCTATGAGTATTGTAAAATGTGGCAAGATACCTATAGAACAATGGTCATGGTGGAATTTGTGGGGTAATAATATTAGGAACCTGTGCAGGGGCATTTTAGCCATTGTAATCAGAGATATGCAGAAATATCAGTTGTTGCAGAGGATTGAATGGATTAAGAGTATTGGTATGTTTGAAGTTAAAGCTTTTGATTCTAATGATTGGACGTGGTTGAGTAAGATGTTGGAGTTTTGTCTGCAACTGCTGGTCTGGTGTGTATCTATCTTGCTGGATATTACTGTATTTGTAATGAGGTTGGAAGCTAATGGGTCTAATATGCCTAGTAGTGCCACTACTCTGGTGGAGGTTTATAAAGATTGCAGGCATAATTGGATCCATGTTGCTGCAGTCTATGTCTTAGGCATGCTGCATTTGATCTTAATACTTGGTATTGAGAGGAAAGTCCACTTTCTCATTAAATGGCAGGGTTAAAGGTTGATTTATATCATGCTCCTATAGTTGCATATGAATTCGTGTTTCATGTGCCTTTTCTGAACAGGATTTGTAGTGTTTGGAAGGCTTCTTTATGTCATCTGGTGTTTAGATATTATGATAGATGGGTTGGACAGTGGAGTATGTTAGGCTGGATGGGATGCAAATGTTTATGTGCTAGGATTTTAGATTATGAACATAGTATAGATGGTAAGATAAACGGATGGGGAGTTAACAAAATATGTCATTGGGCTGGGAACAAGAGTCAGTGTTTCTTTAATAGGTTTGATGTTAATGGGAATGTTTTTAATGGATATTGGACATGGATTTGGTTGGCTTATATTTCTGGATATGGTAGTGTTAGGAGGAAGGTTATGAAATGGACTGGGAATATTGTTAGAGTTATGGATCGAAGGAGGTGCTGGATTATGGATTGGACCTTAATGGCTTTCTGGATTGGGCTCATAGGATACTGGGCTGATCTGGTTATAATCTGCTTGATAGTGGGATGGCACTTTAAATGGAAGATGGGCCGTGATGTCTGGTTATGGAACAATGGGCTTCGAATGTTTAGCTGGGATTTCAGGATAATGGGTATAATTTTAGGACGATGGAAATCTGTGAAGTTTGGTATGGGCTGCTGTTATAGGATTGTCACTATGGAAGTTGGGCTCATGGAAGCTGGACTGAAGATGGATTGGAATGATATGGGGGACCGGATTGTGTGGAGCGGCTTTTGGGCTCTTAGTTTCTTTTGTATATTTTTTATTTATGTTATTGGTCGTTGGGCCTTTAATATTTTTGTTTTTGTTTTTGTTAGGCTTAGAATATATTGTATAGGCTGGCCCGGTTTCTTAGTCTTACTTTTATTTTTCTTTATTTCTTTTCGGGCTAACTTAAGATCTTGGGTCTATGTACCGGGTCTTGGTTAGTCTTTGTCTTGCACTACTTTCTTGTTGAATAAATGTTTGCCGGGGTTTTCCCCTTTTCCAAAAAAAAAACTATCGGTACATTTGTAGTTTCGGCACCTGAATGGAGGAACAGGATGGCCATTAAATATCTGATCATACTACAGACTCAGATAAAGGATACGAAGCTAACTGGACGGTAATCGGACTCACGATGCAACAATGACATAGAGATTCGTACACAAGAAAAGACTCGAGTTTTAAAGGACGTAAGTATCGGTACATTTGAAGTTACGGGCACCCGAATGGAGGAACGGGAAGGCCATAAAAAATCTGATCACACTACTGAATCAGATAAAGGATACGAAGCTCACCGGACGGTAATCGGACTCACGATGCGACAATGACTTAGGGATTCGTACACAAGAAAAGACTCGATTTTAAAGGACGTAACTATCGGTACATTTGAAGTTTCGGGCATCCGAATAGAGGAAAGGGATGGCCGTAACATATCTAATCATGTAACAGACTCAGATGAAGGATATGAAGCAGACTGGACGGTAATCGCACTCACGATGCGACAATGAGATAGAGATTCGTACACAAGAAAAGACTCGAGTTTTAAAGGACGTAACTATCGGTACATTTGAAGTTTCGGGCACCCGAATAGAGGAACGGGAAGGCCGTAAGATATCTGATCATGCAACGGACTCAGATAAAGGATATAAAGCACACTGGATGGTAATCAGACTCACGATGCGACAATGAGATAGAGATTCATACACAAGAAAAGACTCGAGTTCTAAAGGACGTAACTATCGGTACATTTGAAGTTTCGGGCAGCTGAATGGAGGAACGGGAAGGCCATAAGATATCTGATCACTCTACGGACTTAAATAAAGGTTACGAAGTTGGCCGGACGGTAATCGGACTCACGATGCGACAATGTCATAGAGATTCGTACACAAGAAAAGACTCGAGTTTTAAAGGACGTAACTATCGGTACATTTGAAGCTTCGGGCACCCGAATAGAGGAACGGGAAGGCCGTATGATATCTGATCATGCAACGGACTCAGATAGAGGATATGAAGCTGACTGGATGGTAATCGGACTCACGATGCGACAATGAGATAAAGATTCGTAAACAAGAAAAGACTCGAGTTTTAAAGGACATAACTATCGGTACATTTGTAGTTTCGGCACCCGAATGGAGGAACAGGATGACCATTAAATATCTGATCATACTATAGACTCAGATAAAGGATACGAAGCTAACTGGACGGGAATCGGACTCACGATGCAACAATGACATAAAGATTCGTACACAAGAAAAGACTCGAGTTTTAAAGGACGTAACTATCGGTACATTTGAAGTTACGGGCACCCGAATGGAGGAACGGGAAGGCCATAAAATATCTGATCACACTACCAAATCAGATAAAGGGTACGAAGCTCACCGGACGGTAATCGGACTCACGATGCGACAATGACTTAGGGATTCGTACACAAGAAAAAACTCGATTTTAAAAGACGTAACTATCGGTACATTTGAAGTTTCGGGCACCCGAATAGAGGAAAGGGAAGGCCGTAAGATATCTGATCATGTAACAGACTCAGATGAAGGTTATGAAGCAGACTGGACGGTAATCGGAATCACGATTCGACAATGAGATAGAGATTCGTACACAAGTAAAGACTCGAGTTTTAAAGGACGTAACTATTGGTACATTTGAAGTTTCGGGCACCCGAATGGAGGAATGGGAAGGCCATAAGATATCTGATCACTCTACGGACTCAAATAAAGGTTACGAAGCTGACCGGAGGGTAATCGGACTCACGATGCGACAATGACATAGAGATTCATACAAAAGAAAAGACTCGAGTTTTAAAGGACGTAACTATCGGTATATTTGAAGTTTCGGGCACCCGAATAGAGGAACGGGAAGGCCGTAAGATATCTGATCATGCAACGGACTCAGATAAAGGATATGAAGCAGACTGGATGGTAATCAGACTCACGATGCGACAATGAGATAGAGATTCGTACACAAGAAAAGACTCGAGTTTTAAAGGACGTAACTATCGGTACATTTGAAGGTACGGGCACCCGAATGGAGGAACGGGAAGGCCATAAAATATCTGATCATACTACTGAATCATATAAAGGATACGAAGCTCACCGGACGGTAATCGGACTCACGATGCGACAATGACTTAGGGATTCGTACACAAGAAAAGACTTGATTTTAAAGGACGTAACTATCGGTACATTTGAAGTTTCGGGCAACCGAATAGAGGAAAGGGATAGCCGTAAGATATCTAATCATGTAACAGACTCAGATGAAGGATATGAAGCAGACTGGACGGTAATCGCACTCACGATGCGACAATGAGATAGAGATTCGTACACAAGAAAAGACTCGAGTTTTAAAGGACGTAACTATCGGTACATTTGAAGTTTCGGGCACCCGAATAGAGGAACGGGAAGGCCGTAAGATATCTGATCATGCAACGGACTCAGATAAAGGATATAAAGCAGACTGGATGGTAATCAGACTCACGATGCGACAATGAGATAGAGATTAGTACACAAGAAAAGACTCGAGTTCTAAAGGATGTAACTATCGGTACATTTGAAGTTTCGGGCAGCCGAATGGAGGAACGGGAAGGCCATAAGATATCTGATCACTCTACGGACTTAAATAAAGGTTACGAAGTTGGCCGGACGGTAATCGGTCTCACGATGCGACAATGTCATAAGATATCTGATCACTCTACGGACTTAAATAAAGGTTATGAAGCAGACATGATGATAATCGGACTCACGATGCGACAATGTCTCAGATATTCGTACACAAGAAAAGACTCGAGTTTTAAAGGACGTAACTATCGGTACATTTGAAGCTTCGGGCACCCGACTAGAGTAATGGGAAGGCCATAAGATATCTGATCATGCAACGGACTCGGATAGAGGATATGAAGCAGACTGGATGGTAATTAGACTCACGATGCGACAATGAGATAGAGATTCGTAAACAAGAAAAGACTCGAGTTTTAAAGGACATAACTATCGGTACATTTGTAGTTTCGGCACCCGAATGGAGGAACGGGTTGGCCATTCTGATCATACTACAGACTCAGATAAAGGATACGAAGCTAACTGGACGGTTATTTGACTCACGATGCGACAATGACATAGAGATTCGTACACAAGAAATGACTCGAGTTTTAAATGAGATAACTATCGGTACATCTGAAGTTTTGGGCACTCGAATGGTGGAACGGGAAGGCCATAAGATATCTGATCATGCAACAGATTCAGATAAAGGGTATGAGGGTAGGACTGTTAATGGTCAAGGAGGTGGATCTAATGGAGGTGATCAAGGTAGGGGTTTGAGGAATGGTGAGGCTAGGAATGATGGTGTTAGGTTTAATGGGTTTAGGAGAAATGGGCAGGGTAGGGGTGGTTTTAATGGTAGAGGTGGTTTTCAGGGTAGAAATACTCAAGTGTATAGGCAGGTGCAAGGGAAGAAACAGAATGGGGAAGATGGAAGAAAGAAGGGTGAGCAAGCTAATAGGTTTGAAGTTTTGGGTGATTTAGAGGGGGGTAATGTGGAGGTTAGGATAGGAGAGGGGTCTATTGATAGGAAGCAGAGTGAAAAAAAGGAGGGAGTTAGTGGTTCTGTTAGGAGGGCTAATGGTGTGGTGATTAAAGAAGTGGAGGGTGAGAATGATGTGAAGAAGACTTCTGAGGTGAAGAATGGTGGGGGTAGTAGGAAAGGTAAGGAGATTGAAGGGGTGATTAATGTGGAGAGGAATTCAGTTGGTGCAGGGTCTTCTGGTGTAGGAGAATCTAGTAGTAAGAATAGTGGAGGGAATGGTGGGGATTTTAAAATAGATACTAAGGTTAATACTAAGTCTGGGTATTTTAGGATGTCTGATGATCAGTTTAATGAAGTATCTCATTATATTCTTAATAAAATCTATCCTTCTAATGATATTATGAGGAAATGGAACATTGGTCAGGTTAAATTATTTTTTGAACAATGGGATATTCTTATGTTTGATAAATTAATGAAGGAAGCTGAAGTCCATTCTGATATTGAGGAGAATGCTGAATTTATGAAGTGTGATGGGGGTTCTAGTAGTGGTGTAGGTGAGGGTTCCTCTGGTCTGCAGGGCCCTGTGGGTTGTTCTACTGTTATAAATGAAGATTAATCTTCTTGCTTGGAATGTTAGGGGTATGTCAACTACCTCTAAACAAAGACAGATAGGGAGAATTGTTGTTGATAATGGTATTAAGTTGGGTGGTTTTTTGGAGACAAGAGTTAGTCCTGGTGGAATTCTTGATGCTGGTAAAGGGGTTATGAGTAGGTGGGAATGGGTTTCTAATATAGAATTTTGTCCTAGTTGGGCTAGAATTTTGGTTGGTTGGGACCCGAAGGTTATGGATATTATTGTTTTATCCATGACCTCACAAGTGGTGCACTGTTTAGTTTGTCCTTTTAAGGAGGGGGAGAGGTTCTTTTGTTCTTTTGTATATGGTGTTACTAATGTTCCTGGTAGAAGGGAGTTATGGGGAAGCCTAAAGAATCACTCTAGGTTTATTGGGAACAATCCTTGGGTGGTTTTGGGAGATTTCAATATAATTTTGGAGCCAGGGGATAAGAATATAGGGGGTTCTGTTCCTGTTTATGGGATGGATGAGTTTAAAAACTGTGTTGATTGTTTAAAGGTTTCTGATCTTGCTAGTACTGGTTTTCATTTTACTTGGAACCAAAAGCCTGGGAAAACTGATGGCATTCTTGAAAAGTTAGATAGGGCTATGGTTAATGAGAAAATGGGTGTACTGTTTCCTGGTTTGTTTGTTAAATTTCTTCCTTTCTATAGTTCTGATCATTCTCCTGTCCTTGTTACTTGTCCTCTGGAGGATGGGTATAGGGATCCCAAACCTTTTAAGTTCTGGAATCATTTGGCTGATAAGCCAGAGTTTGAAGGTATTGTTAAGAATGGTTGGGGGATTAATGTAAGGGGTTGTAGAATGTTTCAGGTGGTGACTAAGCTGAAAAGTTTGAAGAAACCATTCAGGAAACTTAACTATAGTATGGGTAATTACTTTGAAAAGGTTGAGTTTTTGAAGTCTGAACTTGAGAAAATTCAGAAGGAAGTGGTTGAGGATTCTGGGAATGTGTCTTTGAGAGAGGAGGAAGCAGCTTATATTAAAGCTTACAATGAAGCTTGTGCTGATGAGGAGGCTTTTCTTAAACAGAAGTCAAAGGTCCACTGGTTATGTGTGGGAGATCAAAATAACAAATATTTTTATCATTCTGTCAAGCAGAGGCAGGCTAAGAATAGGGTGGTTCAAATTAGTGGGTTGGATGGTACCTGTTATGATGAGAATTCTCTGGGTAATGCTTTTGTCAGTTACTATATGAGTATGATGGGTAAAAAGGATCCTGTGGATCCTATTGGTGATGTTGATAGTTTATTTTTAAAAAAGATAAATGTGTATGATGCTGATTATATGGTTAGAGATGTTTCTAAGGAGGAGATCAAGGCTGCTATGTTTCAAATTGATGACAATAAGGCTCCTGGGCCTGATGGCTATTCTGCAAAATTTTTTAAAGCTGCTTGGAATGTTGTGGGGGATGAAGTTTGTCTTGCTGTTCAAGAATTTTTTCAGAATGGAAGGCTGTTAAAGCAACTTAATGCTACTGTCCTTTCTTTAATCCCTAAAGTTAAGGTTCCTAACCTTGTTAGTGAATTTAGACCTATTGCATGTTGTAATGTCCTTTACAAGTGCATTAGTAAAGTGATCTGTAATAGGATGATGGGTTATTTAGAGCAGGTTGTTGATAAGTCACAGAGTGCTTTTGTTCCTGGGAGGCTTATTAGTGATAATATTTTGTTATCTCAAGAGTTAGTTAAAGGGTATGATTGGGTGAGGGGTCATTCTAGAGTTGCTATGAAAATAGACTTGCAGAAGGCTTATGATTCTGTTGATCATGCCTTTCTTCATCAATGTTTAGTTGGTTTTGGATTTCATGAGAAGTTTATTGGGTGGGTGATGGAATGTGTTACTTCTGTCTCTTATTCTATCAGTCTAAATGGGGATCTTTATGGTTTTTTCAAGGGGGAGAAAGGGTTGAGGCAAGGGGATCCTATGTCTCCTTACTTATTCACTTTAGTTATGGAGGTTCTTAATTTAGTTTTCATAAGAAGGATTAGGGAGGCTGATAGTTTTGTGTATCATTGGAAGTGTGAAAAGATGAAGTTGACCCATTTATGTTTTGCTGATGATTTGATAGTTTTTAGTAGTCAGGATTGTGAGTCCATTAGTATTTTGAAGGCTGCTTTGGATGAGTTTGGTAACATGTCTGGGTTAAAGCCTAATATGCAGAAGAGTGAGATTATTTTTGGGAATGTGAAGCCTGAAATTCAGGAGAATATCTTGAGAATTGTGCCTTTTAAAGTGGGAAGCTTTCCTTTGAAATACTTGGGTATTCCTCTTGCTTCTAGGAGGTTATATCAGAAGGACTGTTCTATTCTTCTTGAAAAGGTTAAGAGCAGGGTCAATGACTGGAGGAATAAGTTCCTCTCTTTTGCTGGGAGACTGCAGTTGATTAAATCTGTATTATCCTCTCTTACTGTGTATTGGTCATCATTGTTTATCTTGCCTGTTAATTTAAATGATGATGTGGAAAGGATTTGTAGAGGTTTTCTGTGGAGTCAAGGGGATTTAAAGAAGGGATATGCTAGGGTTAGTTGGGATGATTTGTGTCTTAAGAAATCTCAAGGTGGGTTGGGAATTGCTTCTCTTAAGGAAAGAAATGTTGCTTTAATGTCTAAACATATTTGGAATGTGTTAAATAATAAAGATTCTGTTTGGGTTGAATGGATTAGGTTACATAGATTGCAGGGATGTAATTTTTGGGATGTGGGAGAAACTAATTCTGATTCTTGGAGTTGGAAGCAAATTCTGGGGTGTAGGGGTATTATTAGGCCTCATTGTGTTGCAAGGGTTGGGAATGGTAGATTAATTAGTGCTTGGTTTGATAGCTGGCATAGTAAAGGTCCTTTGATCAATGTCATAGATAGAAGAGATATTAGGAATGCTGGGTTTAACCTGAGGGGAAAGTTGGCTGATTTGGTAAGTAATGGGAGTTGGCGTTTTCCTGAGGAGTGGGGTAGTAAGTATCCTTGGCTGATTCAGACTGAGGTGCCCTTTTTGTGTCCTATGACTAGGGATAGGTATTGGTGGAAAAGAGATGATGGTGTGAAGGTGCCATTTTCTACAAAGGTGGCTTATGAGGATTTGGTTAGAGGGGGCAGTGAGGTTAAGTGGAGTAGATCTGTGTGGTTTAGTCAATCAATTCCAAGACATGCATTTATTACTTGGTTAGCTTTTAAGTACAGACTTCCAACACAAGATAGGATGTTACAATGGGGATATAATGGTGTTTTGAAGTGCAGTTTGTGTGGGACTTGTCCTGATAGTCATGAGCACCTGTTTTTTAGGTGTGAGTTTTCTCATGCCATATGGAGGAGATTAAAGGTGTTGGCAAAATTTGGTGATATTCCTGATCAGTGGGATACTATTGTGCAGTTTATAGAGGGAAGGGTGGTGAATAAGTCTGTGTGGAACATTATTCAAAGACTTTGTCTGGCTGCTGCTGTTTATTTAATTTGGCAGGAGAGAAACAATAGACTATTTAGCAATTCTAGAAGGAGTGCTAAGATCCTTGGGCAGCAGATTCAGGATGTTGTTAAGCTGAGGATGGCAAGTTTGAATTTGAAGAATTCTGTGCAGGTGCAGTTGGCTGCTGCTGCCTGGGGTTTTACTTGTCCAAATGATGATTGTTAATGACTCTTGTGGTAGTTACAAGGAGGAGTGGAAGAATGTGTGTATGGGTAAGGTGGGATGGTATATTACTGTTAGTGGTATTGGTGGTGGAGGGGTGTTTTTTATCTCATATATATATAGTAATATTAGTAATTATAATAATAATATATATAATGATAATAATATGTTGAATAATGATAATAATATTACTAAATATTACTCTGGAATGGGTCTTTTTTGGGGGCTGTGGGAACATGCTGTTATCTGGAGTCTATGTAGTTATGGGGTAGTTTCTTGGCCTTTTTGGCTTCTGAGTTTTGTTTTCTGGTGTGTGTTTTGGTGGTGTTCTTTTTGTCTTTTCTTATTTTTGTTATTTTCAATTTTGAGGGTGTTGTGTCATCTGCTGAGTTCCCCTTCCTTTAGGAAGAATGGATTTAGCCTTGCGCATTTTGATCGGAGGATAGGAGTGTCAAGGCTTGGAGGAAGCCTGGTTCATGGAGTGATAAGGTTGGTCTCATCCTTTGGTTTAGGATCTTGTCATTGTTTTTTGAGTCTTTTGTTTCTTAGAGGTCACCAAAGGATGGGAATTCTGCTTGTGTTTATGTCCTGGTCTGTCTGGGTCATATTGGTTCTGGTGGTGTTTTGTTCTATATGGGTCATTATGGGTGAGTTAGTGTCTTGGTCTGTCTGGGTCTTTATGGGTGAGTTTGTGTCTTGGTCTGTTCTGTTTTTTAAGTTTCTTTTAGGGAGGGATGTGGGTTATAAATCATGGGAACTTGCAGTAATAAGGTGCACTAAAAACGAATGGGTAGAATCCTGGCTTTGTAAGCCATCTGTTTTCTTTCAAAAGTTGAAAAAGTATTGTTTTCTAAATTTTCTATTGAACTCTATTTCTTTGTTTGAAATTGGGTTCAATTCTGCGAATTTTGATTGGTGGTTAGGATTTTTGAAGCTTGGAGTAAGCTGTAACCTGGGAGATATAAGGTTGGATCTGATCAGTGAAGATAGGACATTTGTTTCCACCCCTAATTTTGCATTTTTTAGAACTGTTCACTGGTCAGGAACCCTGTGGTCTTTATGGCCTTTGTTGAGCCTTGTTCATTTGAAAGTAGAGTCTGTTATGAGTCTAAGGCACTTGCCTTGGGGAGGGATGGGTTACAATGATTGGGAATTTGCAGGAATAAGGTGCACTAAAAGCGTTTGGGTAGAAATCTGGCTTAATAAGCTTCCTTGTTTTATTCAAAAATTTTTATTATGGTTTTGTTTTTTAAAAGATCTGTTGAATCCCTTTTCACCTTTTGAAGATGGGTTCAATTCTGCGTTGATGAATTGGTGGTTAGGTTTGGAGCCAGGAGTGTGCTCAGCCCATGGAGAGATAAGGATGGACCCTATCCTTGTGTTTAGGACATTTGCTTCCACCCCCAATGTTTTTGCATTTTCTAGTACCTCACAAGGATGGGAAACCTTTGCATTATTGTTTTGTTCTTTTCTGAAACCTTTTCTTGTTTTTAGTTTTAGGTTTTTTGGGCTGTCCTTTTGGGATGGGTTGGTATACTGTTTTTTGGGTTGGGTTGGATGGAAATGGCTGTATGGATGTGATTCTGGTTGGCTGATATTAATTCTTTCTGACAAGGCTGCTATTTTTAAGATTGTTTTCTTTTGTATTGAGCAAATTCAGTTAAGGATGGTTGTTAGCTGGTACAATGGTGGTCTGTCATATGTCCTTTGTAGGGAGTATGTTCAGTCAAGGCTGATTATTAGATGTTTAGTTATTAGTCAGTTTTTTGATTGGGTTTTTTGTAATTGGGTTGGGAAGATAGGTGATTATGGTATTGATAAGATTGTCAGTTTTGAAGAGTCTTGTAATGAGTATGGAAGACAGTGCGGATTTGCAGCTGAATGGTATAGCAGAGGTAGCAATATTGCTCAGGATTGTGGTCAAAGTTACAAGTTAGCTATTAGAAGACTGGTGGTGAAGCTGGAAAATGTGAAGGATTTAAAGGTGTGTACAAGTATTGGATGGAAGAATGCTGAACAAAGATGCAAGTTATCAGGAAGAAGACTTGACTGTAGTCGATTGTGGTCTGTTTTACTTGTTTTGTTAGTTGGGTTTTGTATTGGGTTGGGCTTTGAAAGGTTATTTAGATGGCCCGATAGTTTTGAGTATGGTTAATGGGCTGAGGTTTGTTTGATGTTTGGATTGTTGTAGTGTTGTCTTGTGGTGGGCCTTGATCTAGTTTTTAGTTAGATTATTTTGTAAAGATCTTGGCCCGGTCTGTTTGTAAATACTTTTTTATTAATGAAATTTACCGGAGCAATGTCTCCTTTATCAAAAAAAAAAGGGTATGAAGCAGACTGGATGGTAATCGGACTCACGATGCGACAATGAGATGGAGATTCGTACACAAGAAAAGACTCGAGTTTTAAAGGACGTAACTATCGGTACATTTGAAGTTTCGGGCACCAGAATGGTGGAACGGGAAGGCCATAAAATATCTGATTACTCTATGGAATCAGATAAAGGATACGAAGCTGACCGGACAGTAATCGGACTCAAGATGCGACAATGACTCAGAGATTCGTACACAAGAAAAGACTCGAGTTTTAAAGGACGTAACTATCGGTACATTTGAAGTTTCGGGCACCCGAATAGATGAACGGGAAGGCCGTAAGATATCTGATCATGCAACAGACTCAGATAAAGAATATGAAGCAGACTGGATGGAAATCGGACTCACGATGCGACAATGACATAGAGATTCGTACAGAAGAAAAGACTCGAGTTTGAAAGGACATAACTATCGGTACATTTGAAGTTTCGGGCACCCGAATGGTGGAACGGGAAGGGCATAAGATATCTGATCGTGAACAGACTCAGTAAATGATACGAAGCTGACCGGACGATAATCAGACTCACGATGCGATAATGAGATAGAGATTCGTACAAAAGAAAAGACTCGAGTTTTAAACGACGTAACTATCGGTACATTTGAAGTTTCGGGCACCAGAATGGAGGAACGGGAAGACCATAAGATATCTGATCACTCTACGGACTCAATTAAAGGTTACGAAGTTGACCGGACGGTAATCGGACTCACGATGCGACAATGTCATAGAGATTCGTACACAAGAAAGGACTCAAGTTTTAAAGGACGTAACAATAAGTACATTTGAAGTTTCGGGCACCCGAATAGAGGAACGGGAAGGCCGTAAGATATCTGATCATGCAACGGACTCAGATAAAGGATATGAAACAGACTGGATGGTAATCGGACTCACGATGCGACAATGACATAGAGATTCGTACAGAAGAAAAGAATCGAGTTTGAAAGGACATAACTATCGGTACATTTAAAGTTTCGGGCACCCGAATGGTGGAACGGGAAGGGCATAAGAAATCTGATCGTGCAACAGACTTAGTAAAGGATACGAAGCTGACCGGATGGTAATCAGACTCACGATGCGATAATGAGATAGAGATTCGTACACAAGAAAAGACTCGAGTTTTAAGGGACGTAACTATTGGTACATTTGAAGTTTCGGGCACCCGAATGGAGGAACGGGAAGGCCATAAAATATCTGATCACACTACGGAATCAGATAAAGGATACGAAGCTCACCGGACGGTAATCGGACTCACGATACGACAATGAGATGGAGACTCGTACACAAGAAAAGACTCGAGTTTTAAAGGACGTAACTATCGGTACATTTGAAGTTTCGGGCACCCGAATGGAGGAACGGGAAGGCCATAAGATATCTGATCACTCTACGGACTCAAATAAAGGTTACGAAGCTGACCGGACGGTAATCGGACTCACGATGCGACAATGACATAGAGATTCGTACAAAAGAAAACACTCGAGTTTTAAAGGACGTAACTATCAGTACATTTGAAGTTTCGGGCACCCGAATAGAGGAACGGGAAGGCCGTAAGATATCTGATCATGCAACGGACTCAGATAAAAGATATGAAGCTTTAATATGAATGTACGATGCTACGAAACTAGGTTTTCTTTTTTCTTTCTTTTTTTGGCGATTCTGGCGATCATTGTTTCATCCTCTTAGTTTTTTCTTTTCCCGCCTTCTTTTCACTCTAATTTCCTTGTTCCTTTTCGTTGTTAATTGTTTTGATTACTTTTAATTAATCGGAATCTTCATAGTTTCATTTCTATGGTGTCATTTTCTAGGTCTCCAGGCCTAGATCCACCGCCTGTGGATTTTATGGACCCTGTTCAGATGAATTCGGAGGTGAAGGGTGAGTGTAAGGTTTCTGAAGTAGAGTTTACTGAAGTAATTAAGAATGATTGCGATGATGATGTTACTGATGTGGAGGAAATGTCTGAATCTACTGCTAATCTGGGGAACTCTAAGGTAACGCTGAATCGTATTTTCTGTGGTAGGACTGATTCAATTGTGTTGAGTGAGGATATTGTAGGGTTTATGAGGGCTGTATTTGGGGAAAATTGGAAGGTTAGGTTGATTTCTGAACAGTTGGAGTTAATTAAGTTAGCTGGTATTGGTGAAGCTGACCCAGTTAATTCACTGGTTGATGTTGAAATTAGTGGTAAGGGTTTGAGTTTTGATGATAGGTTGAAAGGTCAGTATGGTCGAATACTGGGTATTTTAGCTAATTTCCTGGGAAAGAGGGTATATGGGGAGTATGTTAAGGGGAAAACTATTGGTAAGGATGGTAAGGGGAAAGGAGAGTAGGGGTGTGAAGTTTCCTCAATTGGATGCTGATTTAAATGTATTTGATAGAGATCAGGAGGCTAAGTTTGTGTTTCTGGAGAAGAGGAAGAAGAGGTCTATATGAATGAAGGGATGGTTGTAAAATCAACCAAAGCTATGTGGGACAATAATAGTTATGTTAGAGTGAGGAAGGAGAGTGGTTTGATGAATCCTGAAGAGGTTCTTCCTGGTGCTATAACACCTCAGGAGCTGGCTAGTGTATTGGATGAGTCTAAGTATGGGAATGATCATGCTAGATTTATTGTGGGGAAGAAGAATAGAGGATCTAGTGTGGGGAAGGATGGGGATCTTTAATTGAAACTATCAGTGAACTCCAATAAACCTGAGTTTAGTCCTTGGAATGGTGGAGGTATAGCTGTTGATGAAGAAGGGGTTATTTTACAGGGTGGTAAATGTGATCTGATTTTAAAAGAGGTTGCTAAAATTAAGGCTAAGAAACTTGCTGAAAAGAAGACTGAGGATCCAGTGGAGAAAGGGGATATGTAAGTGGAGAAGGATAATTGTGAAAAGAAAGAAGAGGTGAAGGTGAGGCTTCCATGGAGGGGTACTCTGAAAAGCCCTTCTATGATTCTTCATAGAAGGGCTTATTAAGGATAAGTCTGATTCAATGGGGTCTTATAAAGTTACTAAGGAGGACTTATCTTATATTGGTAATTTGAAGCCATTGCCAAAGTCTATTTTGGGTAAAGTTGAGGTTAATGAGAATGTGGTGTTTACAGCTTCTAATGATGGGAATAAGGGTACTGGACAGGCTCAAAGGGAGGTATCTTTTGCTGATGTAACCAAAGAAAAGTCCAATGAGGTCCTTGAAACCATGTTGGCTTTTATTCCCCCCCAAAGTTCTTGAGTCAGGGGAGACTGTTGCTGTTATTAAGCCAGAGAAATTAAGGGAAGCTAGAGTGGCCTATAGTACCTATCTTTATGGTTACAGTATTGGTCAATTTGTATCTGTTGGGATGGCTAGATATCATCTGTTTAGAATGTGGAAGAAGTTTGGTCTTTTGGAGTGTCCTCCAATGGTAGTGGAATATTCTTTTTTAAGTTTAAAACTGAGTAGGGAATGATGGAAACTATTAACCAGGGTCCTTGGCTGATAAATAATATCCCATTATGTATCAGAAAATGGGAAGTTGGTGTTAACATGGAAAGGATTGAACCTAGTTCAATTCCTATATGGGTTACTATTCCTAACATGCCCATGGAGCTTTGGAATAGGGAAAGTTTGTGCAGCATGATGAGTTGTATTGGGGATCCTCTAATGTTAGATAAGATCACTGCCACTAGATGTAACAAGAAAGAGGGTAGAGCAGGTTTTGCTAGGGTCTTGGTGGAAGTGAAAGCTGATAAGATGTTGCCTGATTTTGTCAATGCATTTTATCCTGCTGATGTGGGCAAGCCAGCCTTTATTCAAAAGGTTAAAGTGGAGTATCAGGTGAAAATTAAGAAGTGTTCAGCTTGTAAGGTGTTTGGCCATGATTTTGAAGGCTGTAAACACAGGGTGATATCTGAGGAAGAAATGGCTGGAAAAACTGAGCTACTTTTGAAGGATCTGTTTCAGGCTACTCAGGTAGATTATCCTGTTTCTGGAATAGATAATAAGGGTTTTCAAACAGTGGGGAGGAATAATAAAGTGATTAATAATAAGGGTGGTAAGGGAGGGGGACCTCATGGTGGTGGAAATGATAGAAATCAGAATGGTAATTATGTTGGTAGGAATAATGGGGGAGGTGGAAATGGTAGAGGTGCGGGAAATAGGGAGGTAAGGAATGATGGGGGAGTTAATGCTGGTGTGAGGAATGGGTTTGGGGTCAATAACAGGAAGAAACAGGGGAATGTTAAATGGGTGAATAAGGGTGAGGGTAGTAGTTCAGGGGAAGCTAAGAAGATAGAGCTTAAAAACACCTTTGCTGCCTTAAGGGATGATCTCAGTGGGGTGAATTCTGTTAGAAAGGAGGATAAGGGTAAAAAGGTTGAGGGGATGGAAACTAGTGAGTCTGCTGATGGAGTTCTGAAGAATGGGAATAGTGTAAGGAATGATGTTGGAAGTAGTGGTCTTTCTAAGGGGAATTCAGAAAGGATTAATGCTGATACTGTGAACAACAAAGAAGTGGAGCTTTCAGAGGAGGCTTCTAAAGTTGAGACTAAGGTTAATACTAAATCTGGATATTTTAAAATGAGCAATGATCAGTTTAATGAAGTTGCTCATTTTGTTATTAATAAAACTTGTCCTTCTAATGATGTCATGAAAAAATGGAACATAGGACAAGTAAAGTTATTTTTTGAACAATGGGATAAGCTAATGTTTGAAAAGTTAGTTGAGGCTAACACTAATGATTATGTGGAAAAGACTATTGAGGCTAACACTAATGAACAATGGGATAAACATTGGGATAAGCTAATGTTTGAAAAGTTAGTTGTGATGAGGTGGCTGATAAAAATGATGAGAGTGCTTCAGGATTGAAGAACTCTTCTACCAATGATAAGATTTTTTAATGAAGATTAATTCTCTTGCTTGGAATGTGAGAGGTATGTCTACTTCTCTCAAACAAAGGCAAGTTAATTGAGTGATTATGGAGAATCAGGTTAATGTTTGTGGTTTATTGGAGACTAGGGTCAATAAGAATGGGATTGATTCATGATGCTTGTAAGGGTGTCATGAAGGGTTGGGAATGGGTCAGTAATGCTGAATTTAGTCCTAGTTGGGTTAGAATAGCTGTGGGTTGGGATTCTAGGAAAATGGATGTTATAGTGTTGGATAAAACCCCACAATGTATTCATTGTCTCCTTTGCCCTTTTGATGATAATGAAAAGGTCTTTTGTACCTTTGTGTATGGTTTTATTAACCTTAATGGCAGAAGAGAATTATGGAAATCTTTAAGAGCTTTTTCAGCTTGTATTGGGGATAATCCATGGACTGTTTTAGGGGACTTCAATGCCATTTTAGACCCCAAAGAAAAGAATTGTACTCTTGGTAATTCTGTGTATGGTATGAGTGATTTTAAAGAGTGTGTGGAAGATTTGAAGCTTGTTGATATTCCTAGCACTGGGTTCTTTTTTACTTGGAACCAGAAACCTGGTGGGGTGGATGGGATAATGGAAAAACTTGATAGAGCCTTATGCAATGTGAAATTTAGTGAGGTGTTCTCTTGTATTGGGGCAAAGTTTTTACCATTTTATACTTCTGATCACTCCCCTGTGATTATTCATTGTTTATTTAACCATGAAAAGGATCCTAAGCCTTTTAAATTCTGGAATTATCTTTCAAATAAACCAGAATTTATTGATGTGGTCTGTAAAGGGTGGGAATTGAAGGTGACTGGATGTAAGATGTTCAGAGTTGTAACTAAAATGAAGAATCTCAAGAAGCCTCTTAGGAAATTAAACTATGCACAGGGTAATCTGACCAAGAAAGTTGATAAACTTAGAGTGGAAGTTGAGAATATTCAAAAAGCTGTTTCTGATGACCCTGGTAATGAGCTGCTTAGAGAAGAAGAAAGTGTTTATGTGAAGAGTTATAATGAGGCATTGTTAGATGAGGAACAGTTTTTGAAGCAGAAGTCTAAGGTGCACTGGTTAAAGGTGGGGGATCAAAACAATAAGTATTTTTTTCATTCAGTTAAGAATAGGCAGAGTAGAAGCAGGTTATCTCAGATTATTGGCATTGATGGTATTGCATATGCTGAGAGGAATATTGGAAATGCCTTTGTTAGTTTTTTTAAGGGTATGATGGGGAAGAAGGATACTCTTGATCCTATTTCTGATATTGGGTCTTTGTTCCTCAATAGGCTGTCTGTTGAAGATGCCATGTATATGGTCAGAAGAGTTTCTAAAGAAGAGGTTAAACTGGCCATGTTTCAAATTGATGACAACAAGGCTCCGGGTCTTGATGGATATTCTGCTAGGTTTTTTAAGGCAGCATGGTCTGTTAAGGGGAAGAAGTTATTAGTGCTGTTCAGGAATTTTTTGAGAATGGCAAACTTTTGAAAGAGATAAATGCTACCACTATATCTCTTATTCCTAAAGTGTCTGCTCCTAGTTCTGTTACTGAATTTAGACCCATTGCTTGTTGCAATGTCATTTACAAAAGTATCAGTAAAGTCATTTGTAACAGGCTAATGGGGTATTTGGACAAGGTAGTGGATGTTTCTCAAAGTGCTTTTGTGCCTGGAAGGCTTATAAGTGATAATATTTTATTATACAGGAGTTGGTTAAGGGATATGATTAGATCAGAGGGTACCCAAGAGTTGCTATGAAAGTTGATCTACAAAAGGCATATGACTCAGTGGATCATGGCTTTCTGAGGACTATTTTGTTTCATTTTGGATTCCATCCAAGGTTCATTGATTGGATTATGGTTTGCCTAACTACTGTTTCATACTCAATCAATTTGAATGGGCAGTTATATGGGTATTTTCAGGGGGAAAAAGGACTTAGACAGGGGGATCCTATATCCCCTTATCTATTTACTTTGGTTATGGAAGTATAGAATTTGATGATGAAGAGGAGAATTAGGAAAGCTGAGGGGTTTATCTATCATTGGAAGTGTGAAAAACTGAAACTAACACATCTTTGTTTTGCAGATGATCTTTTTATATTTTGTAGCACTGATTATGGATCTGTTCAGCTGAATAAGGAGGTGTTAGAAGAATTTGGGAGGCACTCAGGCTTAAGGCCAAATTTGCAGAAGAGTGAAGTCATTTTTGTGAATGTGGAAGAGGAGGTGCAAAGAGAATTATTGAGTATTCTGTCTTTTAAAACAGGTAAGCTGCCGTTGAAGTATCTTGGTATTCCTCTTTCCCCAAAAAGATTGTACCAAAAGGATTGTGTTGTTCTGATTGATAAAATTAAAAAGAGGATCTCTGATTGGAAAAATCAGTTTTTGTCCTATGCTGGGAGGGTACAGCTTTTAAAGTCAGTTCTGTCTTCTCTTACAGTTTATTGGGCTTCTTTGTTTATTTTACCTGATAATGTTAATGAAGATGTGATAAGACTTTGTAGAGGCTTTTTATGGTGTCAAGGGGAATTTAAACAAGGGCATGCAAAAGTAGGCTGGGATGAACTTTGTTTGAGTAAGAGTCAGGGTGGCTTGGGTATCTCTCAACTTAAAGAGAGAAATATAGCACTTATGGCAAAACACATTTGGGATATTTTGGGTAATAAAAACTCTGTTTGGGTTGAGTGGAATAAGGAGTATAAGATAAGAGATGTTAGTTTTTGGGAGGTTGGGGAAACCAATTCTGATTCTTGGAGTTGGAAACAAATTCTGGGGTGTAGGAAAATAATTAGACCTCATTGTGTTGCTAGGCTGGGAAATGGGAATATGGTGAATGCTTGGTTTGATAATTGGCATAAATTGGGTCCTCTGATAAACATAGTGAATAGAAGGGACATTAAGGCTGCTGGTTTTAACCTTAATATGAAAGTTGCTGATTTGTTTGATAGTAATGGGTGGAGGGTTCCTGTGGAATGGAAATGTAAGTATCCCAATGTGTTTGAGGAAGTACTGCCTTTACTTGTTCAGGGGAAAAGGGATATTTTTTTGTGGAAAGATGATGAAGGTAAACTCAAGCCTTTTTCTACAAAAAGTGCATATGAGAGTTTTGCTAAAAAGGGGGAACTTGTGAAGTGGTCTAAGTCTGTTTGGTTCAAGCAATATGTTCCAAGACATTCCTTTATCACCTGGCTTGCTTTTAAATTTAAGCTGCCAACACAGGATAGACTTTTGCATTGGAAGCCGGGTCAAAGTCTGAAATGTAGCCTGTGCAAAAGATGTCCTGATAGTCATCAACATTTATTTTTTCAATGTGAATATTCCAGCTCAGTTTGGAGAAGGTTGAGTGTTTTAGCTAAGTTTGATGGCAATCCTGATAGGTGGGATAGAATTGTTAGCTTTGTAGATGATGGTAAGATGGGAAAAGGGATATGGGGCATCATTCAGAAGCTTGTTCTTGCTGCAAGTATCTATTTCTTGTGGCAGGAAAGGAACAATCGAATATTTAATAACAAATTTCGAAGTGTTCCTGTTTTATGTAAGCTTATTCAGGATAATGTGAAGTTTAGGCTACAGAGTATCCATGTGCAAAAAGGCCAGCAGGCAGCAATGGCTGCTGCTGTTTGGAATGTACAAATGATTGATGATAGCGGTTAAAGAGGAGATGGAGTGCTGGTTGGGGGTGAGATATGGGTGGTGTTTATTTTCTGTTATTTGGGATCAGGGGTATTTTAGGGAACTTGCAGTAATAAGGTGTACGAAAGTCCTTTGGGTAGTTTCCTGGTCTTTTAGACCTTCCTTTTCATTTCAAAATTTTATTTTTGATTTTCTTTTTATTTTTCTTTTTATAACTGCTCCTCTGAAATGTACCCTTGTAACATGGGATGATTTCAATTTTGCTCTGGTGCTGGTGTATTTAGAATTTTGGCTTGGAGTAAGCCTTTTACCTGGAACTGGTCAATGAACTTAGGTTTTTCTGCTGCTTCCTTATTTTTTTGGTTTTTAGATCTGTTCATTGGTCAGAAACCCTTGTCATTTTGTGGTCTTTGTTGAGGCTTTATCATTTCTGGTCAGAGTCTTTGTGTCTGGTCAGGCTCTTGCCTAAGGGTGGGTATGGGTTTCAATTTTGGGAATGTGCAGTAATCTGGATGACTAAAATACTAAGGGTAGAGATCTGGCATCTAATGCCTCCTGTTTTGCTTCAAAATATTAATTTTTTTTATTTTCATTTTTATTTTTATTTTCTCAATTTTTCTAAACAAAATGATCTGCCAGGTATCATTCTTCTTTTTGAAGGTGAATTTGGTTCTGCTTATCAGATAAAGGATACTAAGCGGACCAGATGGTAATCGAACTCACGATGCGACAATAACATAGAGATACGTACACAAGAAAAGACTCGAGTTTTAAAGGATGTAACTATCGGTACATTTGAAGTTTTGGGCACCCGAATGGAGGAACGGGAAGGCCGTAATATATCTGATCATGCAATAGACTCAAATAAAGGACACAAAGTGGACCGGATGGTAATCGGACTCACGATGCGACAATGACATAGAGATTCGTACACAAGAAAAGACTCGAGTTTTAAAGGACGTAACTATCGGTTCATTTGAAGTTTCGGGCACCCGAATGGAGGAGCGTGAAGGCCATAAGATATCTAATCATGCAACAGACTCAGATAAGGGATATGAAGCTGATCGAGCGGTAATCGGACTCACGATGCGACAATGACATAGAGATTCGTTCACAAGAAACGAATCGAGTTTTAAATGACGTAACTATCGGTGCATTTGAAGTTTCGGGCACCCGAATGGAGAAACAGAAGGCCTTAAGATATCTGGTCATGCAGCAGACTCAGATAAAAGATACGAAGCTGACCGGATGATAATCGGACTCACGATGCGACAATCACATAGAGATTCGTACACAAGAAAAGACTCGAGTTTTAAAGGACGTAACTATTGGTACATTTGAAGTTTCGGGCACCCGAATGGAGAAACGAGAAAGCCATAAGATATCTGATCATGCAACAGACTCAGATAAAGGATACGAAGCTGACCGGACGGTAATCGGACTCACAATTCGACAATGACATAGAGATTCATACATAAGAAAAGACTCGAGTTTTAAACGACGTAACTATCGGTACATTTGTAGTTTCGGGCACCCGAATGGAGGAACGGAAGGCCATAAGATATCTGATCATGCAACAGACTTATATAAAGGATACGAAGCTGACCGGATGGTAATCGGACTCACAATGCGACAATTTCATAGAGATTCGTACATAAGAAAAGACTCGAGTTTTAATGGACGTAACTTTCTGTACATTTTAAGTTTCGGGTACCCAAATCGTGTAATGGGAATGCCATAAGATATCTGATCATGCAACAGACTCAGATAAAGGATACGAAGCTGACCGGACGGTAATCGGACTCACAATTCAACAATGACATAGAGATTCGTACACAAGAAACGACTTGAGTTTTAAAGGACGTAACTATCGGTACATTTGAAGTTTCAGGCACCCAAATGGAGGAATGAGGAATGGGAAGGCCATAAGATATCTGATCTTGCAACAGACTCAGATAAAGGATACGAAGCTGACCGGACAGTAATCGGACTCATGGTGCGACAATCACATAGAGATTCGTACACAAGAAACGACTCGAGTTTTAAAGGACGTAACTATCGGTACATTTGAATTTTCGGGCACCCAAATGGAGGAACGGGAAGGCCATAAGATATCTGATCATGCAACAGACTCAGATAAAGGATACGTAGCTGACCGGACAGTAATCGGACTCACGATGCGACAATCACATAGAGATTCGTACACAAGAAAAGACTCGAGTTTTAAAGGTCGTAAGTATCGGTACATTTGAAGTTTTGGGCACCCGAATGGAGGAACGAGAAGGCCATAAGATATCTGATCATGCAACAGACTCAGATAAAGGATACAAAGCTGAACAAAGCTAGTTAGGGTTATCTCTCTGAATTGGGCGATTTAGGCGATTAAGTGGTTTCCTCTTTGTTTCTCTTTTCCCGCTATTTTCCAACCCTAATTTCTTCTATGTTTCTTCCTTCTTCAATCGGGTTTAACTGTTCCAATTGTTCTATACCTATTGGAATCTTCTCAGTTCACGGTTCTAGTTCTTTTTTCTGGTCATGAGTTCGGTTGCTACGGTTCCCGCACCGGATCCTCCTCCGAAGGGTCCACCGGATATTATGGATGTTCAGGATGATCAGGGAGTTCGTATTCAGGAAAATATGGTGAATATTGATTCTAAGGCTAGTATGGATAAGAAGTCGAAGGACTCTGAGCAGGTTATCCTTAACAGGGTTGTTTCTGGTAAGCAGGATGCTCTTATTCTTACTCCTGATGCGGTTAGTTTGTTCTTAACTCTGTTTGGGGACAATTGGAAACAGAGACTCCTCTCTGAACGATTGATCTTTTAAAACTTGCTGGGATGGGTAAAGTAGAGGAGGTTAATCGTTTGGTTACTAATGAGATTGATGGTAGGAATCTATTGTTTCATAATAAGCTTTCTGGTAGGTATGGGCTTATTTTGGAGGTGGTTGCTGGTTTTTTGGGAAGGTTAGGGTATGGGTGTTCTGTGTCTCATGGTCCCCTGGTTAATGATATCCAGATGAAGGATGGGGGTAGGGGAGGTAGGATTATGCAAACTGATGTGAATTCTAATGTGTTTGAGTCTGGAGTGGATGTTAGTTTTGTATGTATGGATAAGAGGAGGAAGAGATCTGTGAGGAATGAAGGTATCAATGTGAAGACTAGGAAGGTGATGTGGGGTGAAGGGACTTATATTAGGTCTGAGGTGGATAATGGTTGAATCAACGTGAGGAAAATTTACCTGAGGTGGTCACTGCTCAGGAACCTTTGTCTGTGGTGAAGGAGGGTAATACTAGTGTTGGGCCTGTCAAACTTAAGTTTGGTAAGAAGAATAGAGGTAATGTGGAGGGGAAGGCTAATGAATTAAGGTTGCAGCTATCTGTGTCTAATCCTCAGTTTTCTTATAGCCCAGGTGCAGGTAGCAAGGTTATAGTTAATGAGGAGGGTGCTATTGTTCTGAAGGGTTTGTTGGTACTCTGAAGAAGGATAAGGAGGATATTAATGAAAAGGATGATGATAATAAAGAGGAGGATGTTATTGTTGATAGTGAGGGCAAGGGTGCTGATGTGTCTGATCAGAAAAGTATGGAAGAGGAGGTTGAGGGGAAGGCTAAAAAAGGAGACATTACTACTAGGCTTCCTTGGAGGGGTATTTTGAAAACTCCTTCAATGAATAAATTAATCAAAAAGAAATCTGACAAAATGAGTTCTTATATGGTTACTGATGAGGATTTACAATATATTAGTAAGCTCAAACCTGCTGCTAGATCTATTTTGCATACAGGGGTTGATACTGGGGGAGTTGTGTTTAAATCTGCTAAGGAAGGGGAGTCTGGGGACAACAGTGAGAAACCAGTTGCTTCATTTGCTGATGTTACTAAGGATAAACTAAATGAAGTACTGGAAACTAAGATGACTTTTATTCCTCCTAAGATTCTTGAGTCTGGTGAGACTGTTGCTGTGATTAGGGCCTGAGAAATTGGTGGAAGCTAGGGTGGCTTACAGTACCTATTTGTATGGGTATTGTATTGGGAAGGACATCTCTATTGGTATGGTGAGGTACCATTTATTCAGAATGTGGAAAAGGTTTGGCCTGATTGAGGTGTCTTCAAATGGGGCTGGTATTTTCTTCTTCAAGTTTAAAAATGAACAGGGGATGATGGAGACTATTAATCAAGGGCCCTGGCTTATAAATAATATTCCTTTATGTATAAGGAAATGGGAGATTGGGTTAAATTTGGAAAGGGTTGAACCTAGCTCTATTCCCATTTGGGTTACCATCCCTAACATGCCTATGGAATTATGGAATAGAGAGAGCTTAAGTAGTATGATGAGTTGTATTGGTGAGCCTTTAATGTTGGATAGGGTTACTGCTTTGAGATGCAATAAGAAGGAGGGTAGGGCAGGGTTTGCTAGGATTCTGGTGGAAGTAAAGGCTGATAAGATGCTTCCGGATTTTGTTAATGCATATTATCCAGCTGATGTAGGTAAACTAGCCTTTATTCAGAAAGTGAAAGTTGAATATCAAGTCAGAGTTAAGAAGTGTTCTGCTTGCAAAGTGTTTGGGCATGATTATGAGGGATGTAAACCATGGGAACTGTCTGCTGAGGAGGTTGCTGGGAAGACTGAACAGCTGCTAAAAGATTTATTTCAGGCAAGTCAATCTGATTTTCCTGTTTTTGGGGTTGGTAATGATGGTTTTCAAGTTCTGGGTAGGAATAATATGGTGATAAATAATAAGGGAAATGGTGGTGGGAATTCTCAGGGGAATGATAGAGATCAGGGGGGTAGTTCTAATGGGAGACATAATGGGTTCAGAGGTCAAGGTAATCAGGGGAGTTTTGGGGGAGGGAATAGGAATCAGGGTTTTAAAAATGGGGGAAGGCAATGGGTGAGTAAGAGTGATTTTAGAAAGAATAATGATAATAAAATGAATAATGATAATAAAAAGCATAATGATAATAATGGTATTAGGTTAACAAATACTTTTGCTATCTTAAAGGATGATTTAAATGTGGGAGGCTCTGAGGTTAGTACTAATAAGGGTACGGGTATTGAGGGGGAGATTAATCAGGGGAAGAGTATGGCTGTGGAGAAGGATTCTGGGGTTGTATCTAGTAGGAAGGATGATCAAAGGAAGAATATGGGTAAAGAGTAGAATGCTGAGTTGAATCAGGACTTTAGTGGGGAAAAGAAGGGTGTACAATCTGAGGATGTTAATCTTTCTGAGGAGGCTGCTAAGGTGCAGACTAGGGTGAATATAAATTCTGGTTACTTTAAAATGAGTAAAGCTCAATTCAATGAAGTTGCTCATTTTGTTATTAATAAAAAATTTCATTCAAATGATGTTATGAAGCATTGGAATATAGGACCGATTAAGGTGTTCTTTGAACAGTGGGACAAGATTATGTTTGAAAAGCTGGTTGAAGATGAAATGCTAAGTCTAGTAGTGGAGAGGGATCTTCTGGATTGGAGGGTCCTATGAATGTTGATAGTGTTATTAATGAAGATTAATCCTATGGTGTGGAATGTGAGAGGTATGTCTACTGTTTCAAAACAAATGCAGAACTCTAGAATAATTAGGGAGAATAAAGTGGGTTTGGTGAGATTAGTGGAGACTAGAGTTAATAGGTCCAATATTAATGCTGCCTGTAAAGGGGTTATGGACAAGTGGGAATGGGTTTCTAATGCTGAATGGTGCTCTAGCTGGGTTAGAATTGTTGTGGGTTGGGATTCTAGACTTCTGGATGTTACTGTTTTGCAGAATTCTGCTCAGGTTATTCACTGCATTGTTTGCCCTTTTGGGAGTAGTATTAAATTCTTTTGTTCTTTTGTTTATGGAGAGACTAATATGGTAGGGAGAAGGGTGCTTTGGGACAGTTTATTAAGTCATGGTTTGAATATTGGTGTTAACCCTTGGTTGGTAATAGGGGATTTTAATGCAATTCTTGATCCTGGTGACAAGAATTGTGAGATTGCTACATCTAAATATGGTATGGAGGAATTTTGTAGATGTGTTAAGGGGTTGCAGATTATGGATTTGCCTAGTTCAGACTTGTTTTTTTACTTGGAATCAAAAGCCAGGTAAGGAAGATGGGATTATGGAGAAATTGGATAGGGCCATGGGTAACATGAAGTTCATGGAAATGTTGGGTAATGTTGGGGTAAAATTTTTACCTTTCTATTGCTCTGATCATTCCCCTGTTCTGGTGTTCTTTTCTGATGGATCTTCTGGTAATCCTAAATCTTTTAGATTTTGGAATTATCTTGTTGATAAAAAGGAGTTCCTTCCTATGTTGATGAGGTTTGGGGTGAGGCTATAGTGGGTTGTAAAATGTTTAGTGTGGTTTCCAAACTTAAGGCTCTTAAAAAACCTTTGAGGAAACTGAATTATCAGCAAGGTAATTTGTTTAAAAAGGTTGAGTCTCTTAGAGTTGAATTGGAAAGAATTCAAGAAGCAGTGTCTTTTGATCCTGGTAATAGTACCCTTAGGGAAGAGGAGGCTGTATACTTGGATGCTTACAATGTGGCTATTAGAGATGAGGAAAGTTTTTTAAAACAGAAGTCAAAGGTTCATTGGCTGCAGGTGGGAGACAAAAACCATAAATTTTTCTTTCATTCTGTTAAGCAGAGGCAATCTCAGTGTAAGTTGTCTCAAATTGAAGATGGTAAGGGTAATGTATTCAGAGATTTTAATGTTGGTAGTGCTTTTGTTAATTATTTTATGGGAATGATGGGGAAGAAAGATGTTGTTGAAGCCATATCAGATGTGGAAAGTTTGTTCATCAGAAAGCTGAGTGCTGAGGATGCTGATAGATTGATACATGAGGTTTCTAGAGATGAAATTAAGACTGCTATGTTCCAAATTGATGATAACAAGGCTCATGGACCTGATGGATTCTCAGCTAAATTCTTTAAATCTTCATGGAGCATCATTGGGGAAGAGGTTTGTGATGTTGTGCAGGAATTCTTCTGTAGTGGTAAAATTCTGAAACAGCTTAATGCTACTAGTATATCTCTAATACCTAAGGTTAAATCTCCCAATCTGGTTAGTGAGTTTAGACCTATAGCATGTTGCAATGTTATTTATAAGTGTATTAGTAAAGTGATTTGCAATAGGCTTGTAAAGGTCCTGGGATGCTTGGTAGATGGTGTGCAAAGTGCTTTTGTTCCTGGCAGATTGATTAGTGATAATATTTTATTAGCCAAGGAATTGGTTAAAGGATATGATTGGAAAAGAGGATATCCTAGGGTTGCCTTAAAAGTTGATTTGCAGAAAGCTTATGATTCTGTAGATCATTCTTTTTTGGAAAACTGTCTTGTTCAGTATGGATTTCCTAGAAAGTTTATTGGATGGGTGATGGTTTGTCTGAGAACTGTCTCCTATTCTATAAATCTGAATGGGCAAATGCATGGGTATTTCAGAGGTGAATAGGGATTGAGACAGGGAGATCCTATATCTCCTTATCTTCTTACTCTGGTCATGGATGTCTTAAATCTTATGTTAATAAGAAGAATTAAGGAGGTGGAGGGTTTTAAGTATCACTGGAAGTGTGAGAGTTTGAAGATGACTCATTTATGCTTTGCTGATGATTTGTTTGTTTTCTGTAGTCCTCATGGTGAATCTATACAGGTGATCAAGGAAGTCCTGGAAGAGTTTGGAGGATGCTCTGGGTTAAGGCCTAATATGGGTAAGAGTGAGATCATTTTTGGTAATGTTGATGATATGGTTAAAGGTCAAATTCTAAGTATTTTGTCTTTTAAAGAAGGGTCTCTTCCTTTAAACTATTTGGGTATTCCTTTGTCTTCTAAGAGATTATATCAAAAGGACTGTGGTATCTTGTTGGATAAGGTTAAAAAGAGGATCTCTGATTGGAAAAATCAATTTTTATCTTATGAGGGTAGAGTTCAGCTTCTGAAATCTGTTTTATCTTCTCTGACTGTTTACGGGGCTTCTTTATTCATTCTGCCTGATAATGTTAATGAGGATGTTATTAGATTGTGTAGGGGTTTTCTTTGAGTCAAGGGGAATTTAAGTAGGGTAGTGCTAAAGTGGGTTGGGAGGAGTTATGTTGGAAGAAGAGTCAGGGTGGTCTGGGTATTTCATGTATTAAGAGAGAAATTTGGCTCTTATGGCAAAGCATATTTGGAGAATTCTTAGAAAGTGTAATTTTCTGGAAATAGGGGAAAGGAATTATGATTCTTGGACATGGAAACAGTTGCTGGGATGTAGGGGTTTATTGAAAGATCATTGTGTAGTCAAAGTTGGGAATGGTAAGTCAGCTAATGCTTGGATTGATGCTTGGCACAGAAAGGGTCCTCTGATTAAGTTGATTGATAGAAGAGATATTAAGGCTGCTGGTTTCAATATGCAAACTAAGGTTGCTGATTTAGTGAATGAAAATGGGTGGGTTGTGCCTGATGAGTGGAAGATCAGATTTCCTGACTTGTTTAATGAGACTTTGCCTTTAATAGTCCAGGATAAGAGGGACTGTTTTTGTTGGCTGGATAATAAAGGTAAGGTGGGTCCTATGTCTTCAAGAGTAGTATATGGGGATTTGATTAGGAATAGGGAGGTTGTCAAGTGGCATAAGTTTGTTTGGCACAAGTGTAGTATTCATAGGCATACTTTCATTACTTGGTTGGCTTTTAAATTCAAACTCCCTACTCAAGACAGATTGATGGCATGGAAGCCTGGTAAGAGTTTGAAATGCAGTTTATGTGGATCATGTGCTGATAGTCATAATCACTTATTTTTTTAATTGTGATTTTTCTAAAAGTATATGGAGGAGGATAAAGGTGCTTACTAGATTGGATAGGCTTCCTGATGATTGGGAGGGGATAGTCAAGTATGTGGAAAAGATGAGAAATGATAAGTCAGTGTGGGGTAATATTCAAAGAATAGCTTTGGCTGCCACTGTGTATTTTGTATGGCAAGAGGGGAATAATAGAATCTTTAGTAGTAAGAAGAGAAGTGCAAAGGTTATTGGTGATCAGGTGGAGGAAGTGGTTAAGTTAAAATTGTTTAATGAGAAATGTAAGAGCAGTTGGAGTAGATTACTGGCTGCTGCTGTGTGGAATATCAAGGTTATAGATGATGAGTATAATGAAAGGAATGTGTAGTTCTATTCACACTTGTGTGGGGTGGGTTTGGTTGGGTTTTGGGGTGGTGGGTCTTTGGTTTTTTATTGTTAGAAGGTGGTCCTTTGTGCTTTGGGTAGCTTTCTGGGTCTGTGGGCCTTCTGTTTTTTCTCAAAAGTTTGTTTTTATTTTTATTTTTAGTTTTTTGTTTAATTCTTTTCTGTTTGATTCAGTTTCCTTTTGGATCTGAGTCAAACTGTCCGTTTCTTGATTGGTGGTTAGGTTCTGGGATGCTTGGAATAAGCTTAACCTTTGGAGTTTTTTAGTTGGATTACTTCATTGCCCTTAGGTTTCTGTTTATTTCCTTTCTTGTTTTTGTTTTTAGCACTTGGCAATGGAGTAGAACCTTGCTCTGCTTGCAGAGTTTGTTGAGCCTGTTGTTCTTGCCTGTGGTGTCGTTTGAGTCTGTATGGGAGGGTTTTTTCTTAATGGTTTGGGAACCAGGAGTTTCAGGGGGTACTAAAATACGTTGGGGTAGTGATCTGGGCCTACAAGCCTTCTGTTTTTTTTATCAAAATGAGATTTTTAAAAGTTTTACAAATTGTGATCTGTTGGGCCCTTGTCTATTTACTAGAGATAGGTTCAATTCTGCTAAAACTAATTGGTGGTTAGGTATTTTGAGGCTTGGAGTAAGCATGAAGTATGGAGTGATAAGGATGGAATTGACCAGTGATTATAGGACATTACTCTCCTCCCCTAAATTTTTAATTTCTAGATCCCATCATTGGTCAAGAACCCTATTACCTTTGTGGTATTTGTTGAGCCTTCTTCTATTCTGGTCTGAGTATGTTTCTGTTATTAGGCACTTGCCTATTGGGTGGGAAGGGGATGACTATTGGGAATCAGCTGTAATAAGGAGTACAAATTACGTATGGGTAGTGATCTGGGCTTGCAAGCCTTCTGTTTTATCTCAAAATTTAAATGTTAAAATTTTTATGGAAAATGATCTGTTGGACCCTTCTCTACTAATGGAAGATAGGTCCAATTCTGCCTATATTGATTGGTGGTTAGGATTTATGTGGCTTGGAGTAAGCATTAACACTGGAGAGATAAGGTTGGAATTGATCAGTGATCATAGGACATTATTTTCCTCCCCTAAATTTTTATTTTTTAGATCCTATCACTGGTCAAGTACCCTTGTACCTCTGTGGTATTTGTTGAGCCTTGTTCTGCTCAGGTCTGAGTCTGTTTACAATACTAGGCACTTACCTATGGGGAAGGGTGGGTCGTATCTTCGGGAACTTGCAGTAATAAGGAGCACAAAGAACGTCTGGGTAGTGATCTGGGCTATTCAGCCTTCCCTTTGTTTCTTTGTATTTCTTGTTAGTGTCTTGTTTGTGTCTATTCTGCTGGGCTTGACTCTCATTATTGATGTTAAGTCCAGTTCTGCTTTGAATAATTGGTGGTTAGGTTTTTTTGAGCTCAATGGGAGCTTTACACTTGGAGAGATAAGGATGGACTCCATCTTTGCTATTAGGACATTGATCTCCTCCCCTAAATTTTTTATTTTTTCTAGTACCAAGCAAAGATGGAAAACCTATGCTGTTATGTTTTCTTTTCTTAACCAGTTTCTTGATTTTAGCTTAGGTTTTGAGTCTGTGTTGTTTGGTCAATTATGGGAATTGGATATCAATGGGTTGGGTGGTGTGGTATATTTTGTGTTTCATGTTGTGTTGGCTATGATGGATAATGGGTATGGGTTGGTTAGAGGCTGCTGGATTGATCTAGTTAGCTTATATTGGTGGAGTTTATGCTGCTGTTTTAAAGGAAAGCTGAAGATTTGCATGGGTTTGAAAGATTCAAATGTAGCTGATTGGAATGAAGTGTTTGCTGATAAAAGATGGAATACAGCGACTGTTTTTACAGGATATGGGTCAAAGAATAATGTGGAAAGATGGGTTATGATCAAGGCACTTTTGGATCAGCAGGATATTCAAAGAATATGGACTAAAGCGGAGATGGATGGCTGTATTGGAAGCATAAGGAATGTCAAAGATGGCTGCAATAAGTTAAAGTTTGAATTGAAAAAGTTTAGTGTGCAGAATGAAGACTTAATTAGAGATTTTGTTTTAGTTGTTTTGAGGGCTAGGATTGTATGGGCTTATAGAGTTAGTGGGCCTGTTTGGGTTTGGGCTTTTGTTTGTCTAGACTATGGTTAGTGCGTTTTGAGAGTGGTGTTTTGTGGGTCTTTGTAATGGGTGGTCTTGGCTTTATGGACTATAGTTTATAGTTTTTTTTTTTTTTTTTTTTTTGCAAAGTCAATAGAGCCGGTTTAGTTTGTACATAATGTTTTTGGTTTAATAATATTTACCGGAGTGCCGACTCCTTTACCAAAAAAAAGGTACAAAGCTGACCGGATGGTAATCGGACTCACAATGCGACAATGACATATAGATTAGTACACAAGAAAAGACTCGAGTTTTAATGGATGTAACTTTCTGTACATTTTAAGTTTCGAGTACCCAAATGGAGGAACGAGAATGCCATAAGATAACTGATCATGCAACAGACTCAGATAAGGGATATGAAGCTGATCGAGCGGTAATCGGACTTACGATGCGACAATGACATAGAGATTCGTACACAAGAAACGAGACGACTTTTGAAGGACGTAACTATCGGTGCATTTGAAGTTTCGGACACCCGAATGGAGGAACGGAAGGCCATAAAATATCTGATCATGCAAAAGACTTAGATAAAGGATACGAAGCTGACCGAATGATAATCGGACTCACGACACGACAATCACAAAGAGATTCATACACAAGAAAAGACTCGAGTTTTAAAGGACGTAACTATCGGTACATTTGAAGTTTTGGGCCCCCGAATGGAGGAACGGGAAGGCCATAAGATATCTGATCATGCAACAGACACAGATAAAGGATACGAAGCTGACCGGACTGTAATCAGACTCACGATGCGACAATCACATAGAGATTCGTACACAAGAAAAGACTCGAGTTTTAAACGATGTAACTATCGGTACATTTGAAGTTTAGGGCACCCAAATGGAAGAACGGGAAGGCCATAAGATATCTGATCATGCAACAGACTCATATAAAGGATACGAAGCTGACCGGACGATAATCAGACTCACGACGCGACAATCACATAGAGATTCATACACAAGAAAAGACTCGAGTTTTAAAGGACGTAACTATAGGTACATTTTAAGTTTTGGGTACCCAAATGGAGGAACGGGAATACCATAAGATATATGATCATGCAACAAACTCTGATAAGGGATATGAAGCTGATCGAGCGGTAATCGGACTCACGATGCGACAATGACATAGAGATTCGTACATAAGAACTGACTCGAGTTTTAAAGGACGTAACTATCGGTGCATTTGAAGTTTCGGGCACCCGAATGGAGAAACGGAAGACCTTAAGATATCTGATCATGCAACAGACACAGGTAAAGGATACGAAGATGACCGGATGATAATCGGACTCACGATGCGACAATCACATAGAGATTCGTACACAAGAAACGACTCGAGTTTTAAAGGACGTAACTATCGGTGTATTTGAAGTTTCGGGCACACAAATGGAGGAACGGGAAGGCCATAAGATATCTGATCATGTAACAGACTCAGATAAAGGATACAAGTTGACCGGGCAGTAATCAGACTCACGATGCGACAATCACATAGAGATTCGTACTCAAGAAACGACTCGAGTTTTAAAGGACGTAACTATCGGTACATTTGAATTTTCGGGCACCCAAATGGAGGAACGGGAAGGACATAAGATATCTGATCATGCAACAGACTCAGATAAAGGATACGAAGCCGACCAGACAGTAATCGGACTCACGACGTGACAATCACATAGAGATTCGTACACAAGAAAAGACTCGAGTTTTAAACGACGTAACTATCAGTACATTTGAAGTTTCGTGCACCGAAATGGAGAAACGGGAAGGCCATAAGATATCTGATCATGAAAAGACTCAGATAAAGGATACGAAGCTGACCGGACGATAATCAGACTCACGACGCGACAATCACATAGAGATTCATACACAAGAAAAGACTCGAGTTTTAAAGGACGTAACTATAGGTACATTTTAAGTTTCGGGCACCCGACTGGAGGAACGGGAAGGCCATAAGATATCTGATCATGCAACAGACACAGATAAAGGATACGAAGCTGACCGGACTGTAATCGGACTCACGATGCGACAATCACATAGAGATTCGTACACAAGAAAAGACTCGAGTTTTAAACGACGTAACTATCTGTACATTTGAAGTTTCGGGCACCCATATGGAGGAACGGGAAGGCCATAAGATATCTGATCGTGCAACAGACTCAGGTGAAAGATACGAAGCTGACCGGACGGTAATCAGACTCACAATGCGACAATGACATAGAGATTCGTACACAAGAAAAGGCTTGAGTTTTAAAAGACGTAACTTTCGGTACATTTCAAGTTTCGGGTACCCAAATGGAGGAACGGGAATACCATAAGATATCTGATCATGCAACAGACTCAGATTAGGGATATGAAGCTGATCGAGCAGTAATCGGACTTACGATGCGACAATGACATAGAGATTCGTACGCAAGAAACGACTCTAGTTTTAAATGACGTAACTATCGTTGCATTTGAAGTTTCTGGCACCCGAATGGAGGAACGGAAGGCCATTAGATATCTGATCATGCAACAGACTTAGATAAAGGATACGAAGCTGACCGGATGATTATCGGACTCACGATGCAACAATCTCATAGAGATTCATACACAAGAAAAGACTCGAGTTTTAAACGACGTAACTATCGGTACATTTGAAGTTTCAGGCACCCGAATGGAGGAACGGAAGGCCATAAGATATCTTATCATGCAACAGACTTATATAAAGGATACGAAGTTTACCGAATGATAATCGGACTCACGACTCGACAATCAAATAGAGATTCATACACAAGAAAAGACTCGAGTTTTAAAGGACGTAACTATCGGTACATTTGAATTTTTGGCCACCCAAATGGAGGAACGGGAAGGCTATAAGATATCTAATCATGCAACAGACTCAGATAAAGGATACGTAGCTGACCGAATAGTAATCGGACTCACGATGCGACAATCACATAGAGATTCGTACGCAAGAGAATACTCGAGTTTAAAGGACGTAAGTATCGGTACATTTGAAGCTTTGGGCACCCGAATGGAGGAACGAGAAGGCCATAAGATATCTGATCATGCAACAGACTCAGATAAAGGATACAAAGCTGAAGCTAAGTAGGGTTTTCTCTCTGAATTGGGCGATTTTGGCGATTCAGGGGTTTCTTCTCCAGTTTTCTTTTCCCGCTCTTTTCTAACCCTAATTTCTTCTCTGTTTCTTCTTCTTCAATCGTGTTTAACTGTTCCAATTGCTCTATACCAATTGGAATCTTCACAGTTCGCGGTTCTTTTTCTTTATGTTCATGAGTTCGAGTTCATCGATTCCGGCACCGGATCCTCCTCCGAGGGTTCCACCGGATATTATGGAGGTCCAGGATACTCAGGAAGCTGCTATTCAGGATAATTTGGTTACTAAGGTTAGTTTGATTCAGAAGTTGAAGGGTTCTGAGCAAGTTATTCTGAACAGAGTGATTTCTGGTAAGAAGGATTCTCTTATCCTTAGTTCTGATGTGGTTAATCTGTTTATTACTCTGTTTGGTGACAATTGGAAACAGAGATTCCTCTCTGAACCGATTGACCTGTTGAAATTAGCTGGGATGGGTAAAGTAGAGGAGGTTAATCGTTTGGTGACTGATGAGATTGATGGTAGAAATCTGTTGTTTCATAATAAGCTTTCTGGTAGGTATGGGCTTATTTTGGAAGTGGTTGCTGGTTTTATGGGGAGGTTAGGGTATGGGAATTCTGTGTCTCATAGTCCTCTAAATGATGATATTCAGATGAAGGATGGGGGTAGGGGAGGTAAGATTATGCAAGCTGATGTGAATTCTAATGTGTTTGAATCTGGGATGGGGGTTGAGTTTGTATGCTTGGATAAGAGGAGGAAGAGATCTGTGAGGAATGCGGGTATCAATGTGAAGACTAGGAAGGTGATGTGGGGAGAGGGGAATTATATTAGGTCTGAGGTGGATAATGGTCTGAATCAGTGTGAGGAAGAACTACCTGAGATGGTTACTGCTCAGGAGTTGTTGTCTGTGGTTCAGGAGGGTAATACTAGTGCAGGGCCTGTTAAACTCAAGTTTGGTAAGAAAAGTAGAGGTAATGGAGAGGGGAAGGTTAATGAGTTAAGGCTGCAGTTATCTGTACCTAGTCCTCAGTTTTCTTTTAGTCCAGGTGCAGGTAGCAAGGTTATAGTTAATGATGAAGGTACTATTGTTCTGAAGGGTTCTGCTGGTACTTTGAAGAAGGATAAGGAAGATATTAATGATAAGGAAGATGAGTCTAAAGAGGAGGAAGTTATTACTGAGAGTGAGGGCAGAGGTTCTGAGGGGTCTGATCAGAAGAGTATGGAGGAGGAGGTTGAGGGGAAGGTTAAGAAGGGTGACATTACTACTAGACTGCCTAGGAGGGGTATTTTGAAGACTCCTTCAATGAAACAGTTGATCAGGAAGAAGTCTGAGAAAATGAGCTCCTATATGGTTACAAATGAGGACCTTGAGAATATCAGTAAACTGAAACCAGCAGCCAGGTCCATAATGCATACTGGGTTGGGATCTGGAGGTGTTGTGTTTAAGTCTACTAAGGAAGGTGAGGCTGATAGTAATGTGGGAAAACCAGCAGCTTCATTTGCTGATGTAACTAAGGATAAGAATAATGAAGTGTTGGAAACAAAGATGATGTTCATTCCTCCTAAAGTCTTAGAATCAGGGGAACAGTGGCTGTGATAAAACCAGAAAAATTAGTTGAGGCTAGGGTGGCCTATAGCACTTATCCGTATGGTTATAGTATTGGTCAATATGTCTCCATTGGTATGGCTAGGTATCATCTTTTTAGAATGTGGAAAAAGTTTGGTCTAGTTGAAGTTTCTTCTAATGGGAATGGGATTTTCTTCTTTAAATTTAAAACTGAACAAGGGATGATGGAAACCATTAACCAGGGTCCTTGGTTGATTAACAATATTCCATTGTGCATCAGGAAATGGGAGGTTGGGTTGAATTTAGAGAAAACTGAACCTAATTCTATTCCTATTTGGGTCACCATACCAAATATGCCAATGGAATTATGGAACAGGGAAAGTTTGAGTAGTATGATGAGCTGTATTGGTGATCCTCTGATGTTAGATAGAGTTACTGTTGTAAGGTGTAACAAGAAAGAAGGTAGAGCAGGTTTTGCAAGGGTTCTGGTAGAAGTTAAAGCTGATAAGTTGCTACCAGACTTTGTAAATGCTTTTTATCCAGCAGATGTGGGGAAGCCAGCTTTTATTCAGAAAGTTAAAGTAGAGTATCAAGTGAAGATTAAGAAATGCTCAGCTTGCAAAGTGTTTGGGCATGACTTTGAAGGCTGCAAGAATAGAGATTTGTCTGCTGAGGAGGTTGCTGGGAGAACTGAGCAGTTATTGAAAGAACTGTACCAGGCAACACAAGCTGATTTTCCAGTCTCAGGTATTGATAATGATGGTTTTCAAGTTGTGGGTAAGAATAATAGGGTGGTTAATAATAAGGGGAATGGTAGTGGCAGTGCTCAGGGGAATGGTAATCCTAGAAATCAGGGAGGTGGAGGTAATGGAAGGTTTATTGGGAATAGAGGGTTAGGAAATCAAGGGGGTTTTGTTGGGGGGAATAAAAACCAAAGGAATGGGGGTAGACAATGGGTTCCTAAGAATGATAATAGAAGGAATGGTGATGTTAAAAAGCAGAGTGATTTTTCTAAAATTAATGATAATACAAAGAATATTGATAATAATAGTATCAGTCTAAAAAATACTTTTGCTACTCTCAAGAATGATCTTTTGGGTGAGGGTTCAGGGAACAATGATGTGAAGGGTAAGAGTATTCGGGTAGAGGTTTCTCAGGAGAAGTCTAGTACTGGTGTTAAGAGTTCTGGTGTTGAGTCTAGTAGCAGGGCTATTAAGGGGAAGAATATTAATGGGGTGGGTTCTAAACCTGTTGTGCAGAAGACTGTGGGGAATGAGATTAAGCAGAACAGTTCTAAGGAAGGAGTTGTGAAGAAGGATGTAGTGGGAACTTCTTCAAATGAGATAAATGTTGAAGTAGCAGAAATGAATAATGTTAAAAAGAGTCCTATAGATAGAGAGAAGAGTATCCAGTCTAATGTTAATACTAAAACTGGATACTTCAAAATGAATGATGAGCAGTTTAATGAGGTGGCTCATTATGTTTTGAACAAAACTTGTCCTTCCAATGATGTCTTGAGATGTTGGAATGCGGGGCAGGTTAAACTCTTCTTTGAACAATGGGACAATTTGATGTTTGAGAAAATTAAGGAAGCAACTGAGGTACTTCCTGAGACTGATGAAACTGCTGTGTTTATGAATTGTGAAGAAGGTAATTTGGAGGATCCCTCTAGTCTGGAGGAATCTCCTAACATGAATGAGTGTCATAATGAATAGTGTCCTTACATGGAATGTGAGGGGGGTGTCTTCTGGTATAAAACAGAATTTGGTTAGAAAGTTGATTAATGATAATAATATTAGTATATGCTGTTTAGTTGAAACTAGAGTTTTACATGAAAATTTGGATAAAGTGTGTTCTGGTATTATGAGGGGGTGGAATTGGAGTTCTAATGCTGATTGGTGTAGTGATTGGGTTAGGATTTTAGTGGGTTGGGATCCTAAAGTAGTGGATGTTATTCTTTTAAGTATGTCTGATCAGATAATGCATTGTATGATTTGCCCTGTTAATGATAGTAGTAGATTCTTTTGCTCTTTTGTTTATGGGTATACTAGGGTGAATGAAAGGAAGTTTCTGTGGGATAATTTGAGGGGGCATTCTAAGTTTATCAATGATGTTCCTTGGGCTATTCTGGGGGACTTCAATGCTATTCTTGAGCCTGGTGATAAAAATGTTAGGGATAAAGTTGTCAATTATGGTATGGTTGATTTTAAAGAATGTGTGTCTGATATTGCTGTTATTGATGTCCCCTGGACTGGGATGAAGTTCACTTGGAATCAAAAACCTGGTCAAGTGGATGGCATCATGGAGAAGCTTGACAGGGTGATGGGCAATTTAGTCTTTCTTAATCAATTTTCTACAGCTGTGGTGAAATTTTTACCATACTGTACTTCTGATCACTCTCCTGCAATATTGTCTTGGCCTTTAGTCTTGAAATCCAGAGTGAAAACTTTTAGATTTTGGAACTATTTGGCTGAGAAGGAAGAATTTCTTGATACAGTTAAGAAGGGTTGGAAAGAGGAGGTGGAGGGGTTCAGAATGTTTGGAGTTGTGACCAAACTTAAGAGGTTGAAGAAACCTTTAAGGAAATTGCACTTTAATAATGGGAATCTCCATTCTAAAGTGGAACTAATGAGGGCAGAATTGGAAAAGATTCAAGAGGCTGTGGGGGCAGATCCTGGTAATATAGAGCTAAGGGAAGAAGAGGGGGTATACTTAAAGTTGTATAATGAAGCATTACTTGAGGAGGAATCTTTGCTCAAGCAGAAATCTAAAGTTCATTGGTTGAAAGTGGGAGATAGGAACTCTAAGTATTTTTTTCATTCAGTCAAGCAGAGGCAAGTTTTTAACAAGGTGAATCAGATTGAAGATATGGCTGGGATTGTTTATAATGATGACAGGGTTGGGAATGCTTTTGTGGGTTTCTATTCTGGTCTTTTGGGGAAAAAGGGATCTGTTGGGCTGTTGAATGAGCCTGATTCTTTATTTCTGAACAAATTGCCAGAGGGAGTTGCTGAATTCATGATTAGAAGGGTTACTCGTGAGGAAATTAAAGAGGCTATGTTTCAAATTGAAGACAATAAGGCCCCTGGACCTGATGGATACACTGCAAAATTTTTTAAGGCAGCCTGGGGAGTTATTGGGGAAGATATCTGTGCTGCAGTCAAAGAAGTTTTTGAAAGTGGCAAATTATTAAGGGAACTGAATGCAACAGTAGTTTCTGTCATCCCTAAAGTGAAGAATCCTTCTAAGGTCAGTGAATTCAGACCTATTGCATGTTGTAATGTGATCTACAAGTGTATTAGCAAAGTATTATGCAATAGATTTAAAGAATTCTTGGGGCTTATTGTTCACAATTCTCAAAGTGCCTTCATTCCTGAAAGGATGATTAGTGACAATATTTTAATGGCTCAGGAGTTAATTAAAGGCTATCAGTGGGTTAGGGGTGTGCCTAGGGTTGCTCTAAAGATTGATCTTCAGAAAGCATATGATTCTGTGGATCATGACTTTGTTCATCAATGTCTTATTCAGTTTGGTTTCCATGAAAAGTTTATAGATTGGATTATGGTCTGCTTAAGGACTGTATCTTACTCTATAAATGTTAATGGTGATCTTCATGGGTTCTTTAAAGGAGAAAGGGGTTTAAGGCAAGGGGATCCTATCTCCCCTTACTTATTCACTTTAGTCATGGAAGTGCTGAATTTGATGATTAGAAGGAAAGTAGAGAATGCTGAAAGTTTTAAATATCATTGGAAATGTGATGCTGTTAAATTGACACATCTATGTTTTGCTGATGATTTGATTATTTTTGGGGCTGCTGATATAGAATCCATCAGGGTTTTAAAATCAGCTTTGGATGAATTTAGCTCTTGTTCTGGTTTAATTCCAAATCATAATAAGAGTGAAATCTTCTTTGGTAATGTGTAGAGGGATATTCAGGAAGAGATTCTGGAGGTTATGCCTTTTAAAAATGGGACTTTTCCAGTTAAATATTTAGGTGTTCCTTTAGATTCTAAAAGATTGCACCTGAAAGATTGTGGAGTTTTAGTTGACAAAGTCAAGAGAAGAACTGAGGACTGGAAAAATAAGTTTCTTTCATATGCTGGCAGATTGCAGTTAGTACACTCTGTGCTTTCATCACTGACTGTGTATTGGTCTTCTTTGTCCATCTTGCCCAGTTCCTTGGCTGAGGATATTGATAGGGTGATGAGAAGTTTTCTTTGGAGTAATGGTGATTACAAACTAGGTTCTGCTAAAGTGAGTTGGGAGGGAGTTTGTTTACCTAAAAGCCAATGAGGTTTGAATATAGCTTCTTTAAAGGATAGAAATTTGGCTTTAATCTCTAAACACATTTGGAGTATTCTGAATAGAAGAGATTCTATTTGGGTCAAATGGGTTGTTCATTATAAGCTCCAGGGTAAGAACTTCTGGTCTATCAATGAAACTAATGCTGATTCTTGGTTTTGGAAACAACTGTTGAGTTGTAGGAAGTTTGTTCAAGATAGTTATGCAGCTGTTTTGGGTGATGGTAACAAGATAAATGCTTGGTTTGATCCTTGGCATCCAAAAGGTCCTCTTATCAATCTGATTAATAGGAGGGATATTAAGGATTCAGGATTGGGTTGGGATTGTAAGGTTTCTAGGTTGGTTGTTAACAATAACTGGAATGTTCCTATAGGATGGGTGGATAAGTATCCTTGGTTAGTAAAAGAAGAGGTCCCTAGACTGTGTAGTAGTAGGGCAGATCATTATATGTGGAAGAATGATAATGATAGATTGGTGGCTTTTTCTTCTAAAGAAGTTTACAAGAAATTGTGTAGGAAGGGGCCTTTAGTGAAATGGGGAAATTTTGTGTGGTACAGTCAGTGTATTCCTAGACATGCTTTTATTATATGGCTTGCTTTCAAATATAGGTTACCTACTCAGGATAGAATGATTCTGTGGAGTGGTAGGGATGATCTCAAATGCCAGTTTTGTGGTAGTGTTCCAGACAGCCACAATCATTTATTCTTTGAATGTGAATATGCTAATACAATTTGGAGTAAGCTGAAAATAATGGCAAGATTTGAACAGGCTCCTGATAGGTGGGAAGAGATTGTGAATTTTATTGAAAACAGAAAGTTTAATAATGAAGTGTGGTGTGTGATTCAGAGATTGGTTGTGGGAGCTGCTATTTATTTTATCTGGCAGGAGAGAAATGCTAGGATATTTAAAAATTGCAGCAAGTCATCTCAAGTAGTGATTGGTCAGATATGTGAAGAAGTTAGAATGAGGATGAAGGGATTATCTTTTAAGAGCCCCTTAATAGGCTCTTTGGCAGCTAATGTTTGGAATTTATGATGCAGCTCAAGTTGATCAGTAGGAAGTTAGAGGTGAGGGTTGAAGGAAGGGTGTGTTTTGGGTGTTTATGCCTTGGGGATAGGGTTGTCTTTATTATTAATAATAGATATAATAAGTATATTGATTTTAATAATAATAATAATAATATTAGCAATAATGATAATAAAATTACTAGGATTAATGATAATAGTCTCTATTTGTTTCTGTTGGGTTTAGGGTTTTTCTGGGTTGTTTGGGAGCCTGCAGTAATCTGGAGCACTTATAAAACTTGGGTAGTTTCCTGGCCTTTTTGGCTTCCTGATCTTTGTTGTCTCCTGTTATTGCTTTGGTGTCTTTCTTTTTATTTTAGTTTTTTATTTTTATTTGTTTGGTCTCTTAGTCTTCTGTTATGCCCCTCTTCCTTATGGATGGTTGGGCTTAACTGTGCGCTTTATAATCGGTGGATATGATTGTTAAGGCTTGGAGTAAGCCTGGTTCATGGAGTGATAAGGTTGGTCTCATCCACTGGTTTAGGTTCTTCTTCTTGTTTCTTGTTTTTTATATTTTTTAGGAGTCATCAGTGGGTGAGAAATCTGCTTGAGTTGTATTACTGGTCTGTCCTGTTTAGTGTCAGTGAGTCTGGGTCTATTGTGTTTTTTAGGCTCTTGCCTATGGGGGGCTTGGGTTTTCTTTTCTGGGTTTCCGCAGGAGTAAGGTGTACAAAAAACGTTTGGGTAGTGATCTGGCTTTTTAAGTCATCTGTTTTATTTCAAAATTTTAAAAGTGGTTTATTTTTACAAAAAAATGTTCTGTTGAGCCATGTTTCACCTTTTGAAACTTGGATCAATTCAGCGGTTTGTGATTGGTGGATAGGTATATGGAAGCTTGGAGTAAGCTTAAAACATGGAGATATAAGGATGGAGCTGACCAGTGATTCTAGGACATATTTTTCCACCCTAAATTTTGCAATTTCTAGAACCATTCACTGGTCAGGAACCCTTTGGCTGTTATGGCCTTTGTTGAGCCTTGTTCTTTTGATGTATGGGTCTGTTTTGAGTCTTAGGCACTTGCCTAGGGGTGGGATGGGTCATATTTCTTGGGAACTTGCAGTAATATGGTTCACAAAATACGTTTGGGTAGAGATCTGGCTGATAAGGCTTCCTGTTTGCTTTCATTTTTCTTTTCTTTGTTTTTTATTTTATATAGATCTATTGAGCCTACCTCTATCTTTTGGAGTTGGGTTCAATTCTGCCTGTTATGATTGGTGGTTAGGATTGGAGCATGGAGTATGCTTAACCCATGGAGAGATAAGGTTGGACCCTATCCTTGTGAATAGGACATTTTTCTCCTCCCCTCAATTTTTTAAATTTTTTAGCTCTTCACAAGGATGGGAAACCCTTTCAATTTTGATTTGTTCATTTCATAAGCCTTTTCTTGTGTTTAGCTTTAGGTGTTTTGGGACTCTTTTAGGGGATGGGTTGGATTTTGAGCAGATGTGGAATGGCTGGATTTGGTTAAAGTATTTTGGATTCCTGATTCTGATTCAGTGTTTATCCAGGAACTATTTCATTATAGTTTATGAGTTAGTATGCAAGTTGTTTGTTCAGATACAGATTGTTTTTAAGGATTTTGATAAGTGTCAGTTAGGATGCTTTTATGTTAGTTTTGATCAAGTATGGGTTTTTTGTATTGGGGCTGGGAATGTTATTGTAAGCTATAGTGGTGATTCAGCTAGTGCACTTAACATGGGTTCTGGAAATGAAAGTATGTGCTGCTGGGCTGAAGACTGTTTTAAGAAAGGAAAGGAAGCTGTTCAAACTGTGGACATAGAGTTTCAAGTGAAGAATCAAGATATGCGGAATATTAAGAAGAGGATTACACAGAGAGATCGAGTTATGCTGTTTGCGAGAAGTTTAAAGATTTACTGCAACAGAGTTGTTTTTGTGTTTCTGGATTGGGTTAATTGTAATGGGCTGGGCTTATTTTTGATGTCTGTTTTGAGTTCAGATTGTGATCCAGGTTAAATGGGCTTTGTCTAGTGGACTGAATAGTAGGTTTTGTCTAGTTGATTTTGTGGGTTGATTGGTTTGGGCCTTGATCTAGTTTTGATAGGTTATTTTTTTGTAAAGATCTTGGCCCTAGTTGATGTTTGTAAATATTTTATTATTAATAAATTTACCGAAGCATTGACTCCTTTATCAAAAAAAAAAAAAGGATACAAAGCTGACCGGATGGTAATTGGACTCACAATGCGACAATGACTTAGAGATTCGTACACAAGAAAAGTCTCGAGTTTTAATGGATGTAACTTTCTGTACATTTTAAGTTTCGGGAACCCAAATGGAGGAACGGGAATGCCATAAGATATCTGATCATGCAACAGACTCAGATAAAGGACGTAAGTATCGGTACATGTGAAGTTTCGGGCACCCGAATGGAGGAACGGAAGGCCATAAGATATCTGATCATGCAACAGACTTAGATAAAGGATACGAAGCTGACCGTATGATAATCGGACTCACGATGCGACAATCACATAGAGATTCGTACACAAGAAAAGACTCGAGTTTTAAAGAACGTAAATATCGGTACATTTGAAGTTTTGGGCACCTGAATGGAGGAATGGGAAGGCCATAAGATATCTGATCATGCAACAGACACAGATAAAGGATACGAAGCTGAGGAACGGGATGGCCATGAAGTTAGGGTTTTCTCTCTGAATTGGGCGATTTAGGCGATTCAGGGGTTTCTTCTCCGGTTTTCTTTTCCCGCCTCTTTTCTAACCCTAATTTCTTCTTTGTTCTTCCTTCTTCAATCGTGTTTAACTGTTCCAATTGCTCTATACCAATTGGAATCTTCTCAGTTCACGGTTCTATTTCCTTTTGTTCATGAGCTCGATTTCTTCGATTCCGGCATCGGATCCTCCTCCGAGGGGTCCACCGGATATTATGGAGGTTCAGGATACTCAGGAAGTTGCTATTCAGGATAATTTGGATCCTAAGGTTAGTTTGGAAAAGAAGTTGAAGGGTTCTGAGCAAGTTATTCTGAACAGAGTGATTTCTGGTAAGAAGGATTCTCTTATCCTTAGTTCTGATGTGGTTAATTTGTTTGTAACTCTGTTTGGGGACAATTGGAAACAGAGATTCCTCTCTGAACCGATTGAACTATTGAAATTAGCTGGGATGGTGAAAGTAGAGGAGGTTAATCGTTTGGTGACTGATGAGATTGATGGTAGAAATCTAATGTTTCATAATAAGCTTTCTGGTAGGTATGGGCTTATTTTGGAAGTGGTTGCTGGTTTTATGGGGAGGTTAGGGTATGGGAATTCTGTGTCTCATAGTCCTCTGGTTAGTGATATTCAGATGAAGGATGGGGGTAGGGGAGGTAGGATTATGCAAGCTGATGTGAATTCTAATGTGTTTGACTCTGGAATGGGGGTTGGTTTTGTATGCATGGATAAGAGGAGGAAGAGATCTGTGAGGAATGAGGGTATTAATGTGAAGACTAGGAAGGTGATGTGGGGAGAAGGGACTTATATTAGGTCTGAGGTGGATAATTGTCTGAATCAGTGTGAGGAAGAGCTACCTGAGATGGTTACTGCTCAGGAATTGTTGTCTGTGGTAAAGGAGGGAAATACTAGTGCTGGGCCTGTTAAGCTCAAGTTTGGTAAGAAAAATAGAGGTAATGTGGAGGGAAAGGTTAATGAGTTATGGTTGCAGCTATCTGTACCTAGTCCTCAGTTTTCTTATAGCCCAGGTGCAGGTAGTAAGGTTATAGTTAATGAAGAGGGTGCTATTGTTCTGAAGGGCTCTGCTGGTACTTTGAAGAAGGATAAGGAAGATACTAATGAAAAGGAAGATGATACTAAAGAGGAGGAGATTATTATTGAGAGTGAGGGTAAAGGTTCTGAGGGTTCTGATCAGAAAAGTATGGAGGAGGAGGTTGAGGGGAAGGTTAAGAAGGGAGACATTACCACTAGGCTGCCTTGGAGGGGTATTTTGAAAACTCCATCTATGAAGAAATTAATCAAGCAGAAATCTGACAAGATGAGTTCCTATATGGTTAATGATGAAGACTTGCAGTACATTTAAAAGCTTAAACCTGTTGCTAGGTCAATTTTGCATACAGGGGTGGAGGCTGGGGGTGTTGTGTTTAAGTCTGTTAAGGAGGGTGAATCTGGGGAGAGTAGTGAGAAACCTGTTGCTTCATTTGCTGATGTTACAAAGGATAAGCTTAATGAAGTGTTAGAGACTAAGATGACCTTTATCCCCCCTAAGGTACTTGATTCTGGTGAGACTGTTGCTGTGATTAAGCCTGAGAAATTGTTGGAAGCAAGGGTGGCTTACAGTACCTATCTGTATGGGTATTGTATTGGGCATGATATTTCTATTGGGATGGTGAGGTATCATTTATTTAGAATGTGGAAAAGATTTGGTTTGATTGAGGTGTCTTCTAATGGGGCTGGTATTTTCTTCTTTAAGTTTAAAAATGAGCAGGGGATGATGGAGACTATCAATCAGGGGCCATGGCTTATAAACAAAATTCCTTTATGTATAAGGAAATGGGAGATTGGTTTGAATTTGGAAAGGGTGGAGCCCAGTTCTATTCCTATTTGGGTTACCATCCCCAACATGCCTATGGAACTTTGGAATAGAGAGAGCTTAAGTAGTATGATGAGTTGTATTGGTGACCCTTTAATGTTGGATAGAGTAACTGCTTTGAGATGTAACAAAAAGGAAGGTAGGGCAGGGTTTGCTAGGATCCTGGTGGAAGTAAAGGCTGGTAAGATACTTCCGGATTTTGTTAATGCCTTTTATCCAGCTGATGTTGGCAAACCAGCTTTTATTCAGAAAGTTAAAGTTGAATATCAAGTCAAAGTGAAGAAGTGTTCTGCTTGCAAAGTCTTTGGTCATGATTATGAGGGTTGTAAAGCAAGGGAATTGTCTGCTGAGGAAGTTGCTGGGAAGACTGAACAATTGCTTAAGGACTTATTTCAGGCAACTCAATCTGATTTTCCTGTTTCTGGGGTTGATAATGATGGTTTTCAAGTAGTGGGCAGGAATAATAGGGTGATAAATAATAACGGAAATTGTGGTGGGAATGCTCAGAGGAATGATAGGGATCAGGGGGGTAGTTCTTATGGGAGACAAAATGGGATTAGAGGTCAAGGTAATCAGGGGAATTTTGGGGGAGGGAATAGGATTCAGGGTTCTAAAAATGGGGGAAGGCAATGGGTGAGTAAGAATGATTTTAGAAAGAATAATGATAATAAAATGAATAATGATAATAAAAAGCATAATGATAATAATAGTATTAGTTAACTAATACTTTTGCCATTCTTAAGGAGGACTTAAATGTGGGGGGTTCTGAGGGTAGTGACAATAAGGGAAAGAGTATAGAGGGGAGACTAATCAGGCAAAGAATTTGGCTGTGGAGAAAGGTTCTGGGGTAGCATCTAGTAGGAAGACTGTTCAAGGTAAGAATATAGGCAATGAGGTGAATGCTGAGTTGAAACAGGGCTATAAGGGGGAGAAGAAGGATGTTCAAGTTGAAGAGGTCAATCTTTCTGATGAAGCTTCTAAGGTGCAGACTAGGGTTAATATCAAATCAGGTTATTTTAAAATGAGTACAGCTCAATTCAATGAAGTGGCTCATTTTGTTATTAATAAGAAATGTCCTTCTAATGATGTTATGAAACATTGGAATATTGGTCAGATTAAGGTGTTTTTTGAGCAATGGGATAAGATTATGTTTGAAAAACTGGTTGAAGCTGAAAATGCTAAGGCTAGTAATGGTGTGGGATCTTCTGGATTGGAGGGTCCTATGAATGTTGATAGTGTTATTAATGAAGATTAATCCTTTGGTGTGGAATGTGAGGGGTATGTCTACTGTTTCTAAACAAAGACAGGTTTCTAGAATACTTAGGGAGAATAAAGTGGGATTGGTGGGATTAGTGGAGACTAGAGTTAATAGGTCCAATATTAATGCTGCTTGTAAAGGATTTATGGACAAATGGGAGTGGGTTTCAAATGCTGAATGGTGTCATAGTTGGGTTAGAATTGTTGTGGGTTGGGATTCTAGATTTCTGGATGTTATAGTGGTACATAATTCTGCTCAGGTTATTCATTGCATTGTTTGCCCTGTTGGAAGCAATGTTAAATTCTTTTGTTCCTTTGTGTATGGGGTTACTAATTGGGTTGGGAGAAGAGTGCTTTGGGATAGTTTATTGAGCCACAGTAGAAATATTGGTGCTAACCCCTGGCTGGTTTTAGGGGATTTTAATGCTATTCTTGATCCTGGTGAGAAGAACTGTGAGATTGCTACTACAAAATATGGTATGGAGGAATTTAGTAAATGTGTTGATGAGTTACAAATTATGGATTTGCCTAGTTCAGGTTTGTTCTTTACTTGGAATCAAAAGCCAGGTAAGGAAGATGGGATTATGGAGAAATTGGATAGGGCCATGGGTAACATGAAGTTTATGGAAATGTTTGGAAATGTTGGGGCAAAATTTTTACCTTTCTGTTGTTCTGATCATTCCCTTGTTCTGGTATTCTTTTCTGATGGAACCTCTGGTAAGTATAATACGTTTAGATTTTGGAATTATCTTGTTGACAAAGAGGATTTCCTTCCTATTGTTGATAAGGTTTGGGGTGAGGAGATAGTGGGTTGTAAAATGTTTAGTGTGGTTTCTAAACTTAAGGCTCTTAAAAAGCCTTTGAGGAAACTGAACTACCAACAAGGCAATTTGTTTAAGAAGGTTGAGGCTCTTAGAATTGAATTGGAAAGAATTCAGGAAGCTGTTTCTTTTGATCCTGGTAATAGGGCCCTGAGGGAAGAGGAAGCTGTTTACCTGGATGCTTACAATGATGCTATTATAGATGAGGAAAATTTCTTAAAACAAAAATCAAAGGTCCATTGGTTAAAGGTGGGTGACAAGAATAATAAATATTTCTTTCATTCAGTGAAGCAGAGGCAATCTCAATATAAATTGTCTCAGATTGAGGATGGAAAGGGAAATGTTTTCAGGGATTTTAATGTTGGTAGTGCTTTTGTTAATTATTTTATGGGGATGATGGGGAAGAAAGATGTTGTTGAAGCAATTTCAGATGTGGATAGTCTTTTCTTCAGGAAGTTAAGTACTGAGGATGCTGATAGATTGATTCTTGAGGTGTCTAAAGATGAAATTAAGACTGCTATGTTCCAAATTGAAGATAACAAGGCTCCTGGACCAGATGGATTCTCAGCTAAATTCTTTAAGTCCTCTTGGAGTATCATTGGGGAAGAGGTTTGTGATGCTGTGCAGGAGTTCTTTTGCAGTGGTAAAATTCTGAAGCAGATTAATGCCACTAGTATATCTTTAATACCTAAGGTTAAATCTCCTAATCTGGTTAGTGAGTTTCGACCTATAGCATGTTGTAATGTTATATATAAGTGTATTAGTAAAGTAATTTGCAATAGACTGGTCAAGGTTTTGGGTTGCATGGTTGATGGGGTGCAAAGTGCTTTTGTTCCTGGCAGATTGATCAGTGATAATATTTTATTAGCTCAGGAGCTGGTGAAAGGATATGACTGGAAAAGGGGATGTCCTAGAGTTGCTTTAAAGGTGGATTTGCAGAAAGCGTATGATTCTGTAGATCATTCTTTTTTGGAAAACTGTCTTGTTCAGTATGGTTTTCCTAGAATATTTATTGGGTGGGTGATGGTTTGTTTGAGAACTGTCTCTTATTCTATAAATCTGAATGGTCAAATGCCTGGGTATTTCAGAGGTGAAAAGGGTCTGAGGCAGGGTGACCCTATATCTCCTTATCTCTTCACACTTGTAATGGAAGTCTTAAATCTTATGTTAATAAGAAGAATTAAGGAGGTGGAGGGCTTTAAGTATCATTGGAAATGTGAGCATCTGAAGTTGACTCACTTATGTTTTGCTGATGACTTATTTATGTTTTGCAGTCCCCATAATGAGTCTATTCAGGTGATAAAGGATGTTTTGGAAGAGTTTGGAGGTGCTCGGGATTAAGACCTAATATGGGTAAGAGTGAGATTATTTTTGGTAATGTTAATAAATTGATAAAAGGTCAAATTCTTAGTATTTTGCCTTTTAAAGAAGGGTCTCTTCCTTTAAAATATTTGGGTATTCCTCTGTCCTCTAAGAGGTTATATCAAAAGGATTGTGGTATTTTATTGGATAAGGTTAAAAAGAGGATCTCTGATTGGAAAAATAAATTTTTATCCTATGAGGATAGAGTTCAGCTTTTAAAATCTGTTCTATCTTCTTTGACTTTGTATTGGGCTTCTCTTTTCATTCTGCCAGATAATGTTAATGAGGATGTTATTAGATTGTGTAGGGGTTTTCTCTGGTGTCAAGGGGAATTTAAGCAGGGTAGTGCTAAGGTGGGTTGGGAGGAATTATGTTGGAAGAAAAATCAGGGTGGGTTGGGTATTTCATGCATAAAAGAGAGAAACCTGGCTCTAATGGCCAAGCATATTTGGAGAATTCTTAATAATAAAGACTCTCTGTGGGCTGCTTGGATTCATGTTTATAAGCTTAGGGGGAATAATTTTTGGGAAATAGGGGAAAGGAACTCTGATTCTTGGACATGGAAACAGTTGCTGGGATGTAGAGGTGTTTTGAGAGATCATTGTGTAGTTAAAGTGGGGAATGGGAAGTCTGTCAATGCTTGGAGTGATACTTGGCACAAAAAGGGCCCATTGATTAAGTTGATTGATAGAAGAGAGATCAAGGCTGCTGGGTTTAATATGCAATCTAAGGTTGCTGATCTGGTTAATGAAAATGGGTGGGCTGTGCCTGATGAATGGAAAATAAAATTTCCTGATTTGTTTAATGAGACTTTACCTTTATTAATTCATGATAAGAGGGATAATTTTTGTTGGCTGGATAATAAAGGTAGAGTGGGTCCTTTGACTTCACGAATTGTTTATGAGGATTTGATAAAGAGTAGGGAGGTAGTTAAGTGGCATAAGTTTGTATGGCACAAGCATAGTGTGCCTAGGCATACTTTCATTACTTGGCTGGCCTTTAAATTCAAGCTTCCTACTCAGGACAGATTGATGGCATGGAAGCCTGGTAAGAGTTTGAAGTGTAGCTTGTGTGGGTCATGTGCTGACAGTCATAATCATTTATTTTTTAGTTGTGATTTTTCTAAAAGCATATGGTGGAGGATTAAAGTGATTACCAAGTTGGATAAGCTTCCTGATGATTGGGAAGGGATAGTTAAGTATGTGGAGAAGATGAGAAATGATAAATCTGTGTGGGGTAATATTCAAAGAATAGCTTTGGCTGCTACTGTATATTTTGTTTGGCAAGAGAGGAATAATAGAATATTCAATAGTAAGAAGAGGAGTGCCAAGGTTATTGGTGATCAGGTGGAGGAAGTGGTAAAATTAAAATTGTTTAATGAGAAATGTAATAGCAGTGGGAGTGGATTACTGGTTGCTGCAGTATGGAATATTAAGGTTTTAGATGATGAGGGCAATGATAGAAATGTATAACCCTCTCCTGTTTGGTGTGGGTTGGGATGGGTTGGGTTCTGGGATGGGGGGTTTTTGTTTCTTTGGGGAGTTAAGGTGGTTCTTTGATCTTGGGGTAGTTTCCTGGGTCTGTGGACCTTCTGTTCTCTTTCTTTTGTTTTTTTCCTTTTTTATTTTTATTTTTATTTTGTGTTCTTTGCTCATGTTTCTGTTTGATTCTCAGTGTCCTTTTGGATCTGAATCAAACTGTTCGTTTCATGATTGGTGGTTAGGTTCTGGGTTGCTTGGAGTAAGCTTAACTGTTGGAGATCTTTGGTTGGATTACCCCATTGCCTTTAGGTTTCTGTTTCTTCTGGGTCTTATTTTTGTTTTTAGCACTTGGCAATGGAGTAGAACCCTGCTCTGGGAACAGAGTTTGTTGAGCCTGATGTTTTTTGTTGTGGTGTGGTCTGAGTCTGTCTGGGAGGGCAATATCTTTTTTGGTTGGGAACAAGGAGTTTTTGGAGCACTAAAACACTTTGGGGTAGAGATCTGGGCTTCCAAGCCTTCTGTTTTTTATCAAAATGAAAGTTTTAAATTTTTTTCAGAGTATGATTTGTTGGATCCTTCTCTGTTCACTGATCTATTAGACCATCTTCTTTCTTTAAGGGATTGGTCTAATTCTGCTGCTTTGAAAGGGGATATAGGTATTGTATGGCTTGGAGTAAGCCTAACCTTTGGAGTGATAAGGATGGAACTGACCAGTGAGATTAGGACATTATTTTTCACCCAAAATTTTGTATTTTTTAGAACCTATCACTGGTCAGGAACCCTATGGCTTTTATGGCCTTTGTTGAGCCTTTTCTATTGCAGTTTTGAGTCCTTTATGTGTCCAGGGCTTTTGCTCTATGGGGTGGTGGGTTGTATTATCTGGGTTTTTGCTGAATTGAGGAGCACTAGTAATGTCTGGGAGATATATATTGATAATAGTAGTATTACTTATAATTATAATAATAATAATAATATTAGTAAGTATTATATGATTAATGATAATAATATTTGTACTTTTGTTAGGGGGCTGGAGTTCTTGTTGGGTTGGGAACTTGCTGTTATCTGGAGTACTAAAAGCGATTGGGTAGAGATCTGGGCTTACAAGCCTTCTGTTTTTTCTCAAAACTTTTTTGTTAACATGTTTTTAAAAATTGATCTATTGGATCCTTCTCCATCTATGGGAGATAGATGCAATTCTGCTTTTTATGATTGGTGGTTAGGATACAAGTGGCTTGGAGTAAGCCTTAAATCTGGAGAGATAAGGTTGGATTTGACCAGTGATTTTAGGACATTTTTCTCCTCCCCTAAATTTTTATTTTGTAGTTCCCATCACTGGTTGAAAACCCTGGTACTTCTGTGGTATTTGTTGAGCCTTATTCGTTTCAGTTTTGAGTCTGTCCATTTTATTAGGCACTTGCCTACTGGGAGGGGTGGGTGTTATATATGGGATTTTGCAGTAATAAGGTGCATTTATAGCGGCTGGGTAGAGATCTGGGCTGAAAAGCTTCCCTTTGTTTCAATTCATTTCTGGTCAGAGTCTTATATGGGTCTTTTCTGCTGGACTTAACTCTTATTATTGATGTTAAGTTCAGATCTGCGTATGAGGATTGGTGGATAGGTTTTGAGCTCAGGAGGAGCATTACACCTAGAGTGATAAGGATGGACCCCATCTTTGCTATTAGGACATTAATTTCCAGCCCCAATTGTTTTGTATTTTCTAGTGCCATGCAAAGATGGGAAACCGTTACATTAATAAGTTTTTTTCTGAGCCTGTTTCTTGTTTTTAGTATAGGTTTGAGTCTGTGTCTTTGGATCTGTTATGGGATTTGGTTATCATGGGGTTGGGTGGTTAATTCAGTTGATTGGTTAAAGTTTGTTAAGATTTGTATGGTCTTTGCTAGTAAATTGTTATATTGCAACTGGAGTTTTTTTTGAGGAATTGCTGGGAAAGGAAGATCATGGAATATGGGATTGGGAGCAACATGGTAGATCTTTAAAGATGCTCAATGTGATAAAGAATATCAGCTGCTGTGAAGATTGGGCTGCTAATGAAGAAGTAAAGATGACTTTGCAGGCTGTTTATGAAGATGCTGTTGAATGGGTCAGAATGGTTCAACCTGGAAGACTTGGCATGAAGGCTGAGGATTGCAATGACATGAAGAATAGTATTAGAGTTGTTTATTTGTTGGTTTTATGTATGTTTTGTTTTGGTTTGTATTATGGATTGATTGGTAATGCCTTGTTGGGCTGGATTGTGATTTTAGATTACGGGTAATGGGCTGGGTTTAGTGTGTTTGTGTAGGGTGTTGGTTGATTTTGTTTTTTGGGCCAATGATCTAGTGTTTTGATAGATTAAGTATATTTGTAATGATCTTGGCCCGGGTTTTGTTTTGTTTGTAAATATTTTTTGTTAATGAAATTTACCGGAGCTTAGTCTCCTTTACCAAAAAAAAAAGGACACGAAGCTGACCGGACAGTAATCGGACTCACGACGCGAAAATCACATAGAGATTCGTACACAAGAAAAGACTCGAGTTTTAAACGACGTAACTATCGGTACATTTGAAGTTTCGTGCACCCAAATGGAGGAACGGGAAGGCCATAAGATATCTGATCTTGCAAAGACTCAGATAAAGGATACGAAGCTGACCGGACATTAATCGGACTCACAATGCAAAAATGACATAGAGATTCGTACACAAGAAAAGAGTCGAGTTTTAATGGATGTAACTTTCTGTACATTTTAAGTTTCGGGTACCCAAATGGAGGAACGGGAATGTCATAAGATATCTGATCATTAAACAGACTCAGTCATACGATAATCGGACTTACGATGCGACAATGACATAGAGATTCGTACACAAGAAACGACTCGAGTTTTGAAGGACGTAACTATCGGTACATTTGAAGTTTCGGACACCCGAATGAAGGAACGGAAGGCCATAAGATATCTGATTATGCAACAGACTTAGATAAAGGATACGAAGCTGACCGGATGATAATCGGACTCACAATGCGACAATTTAATAGAGATTTGTACATAAGAAATGACTCGAGTTTTAATGGACGTAACTATCTGTACATTTTAAGTTTCGGGTACCCAAATGGAGGAACGAGAAGGCCATAAGATATCCGATCATTAAACAGACTCAGATAAAGGATATGAAGCTGATCGAGCGGTAATCGGACTTACGATGCGACAATGACATAGAGATTCGTACACAAGAAACGACTCGAGTTTTAAAGGACGTAACTATCAGTGCATTTGAAGTTTCGGACACCCGAATGGAGGAACTGAAGGCCATAAGATATCTGATTATGCAACAGACTTAGATAAAGGATACGAAGCTGACCGGATGATAATCGGATTCAAAATGCGACAATTTCATAGAGATTCGTACATAAGAAAAGACTCGAGTTTTAATGGACGTAACTTTCTCTACATTTTAAGTTTCGGGTACCCAAATGGAGGAACGGGAAGTCCATAAGATATCTGATCATGCAAAGACTCAGATAAAGGACACGAAGCTGACCGGACGTTAATCGGACTCACAATGCGACAATGACATTGAGATTCGTACACAAGAAACGACACTAGTTTTAAAGGACGTAACTAAAGGTGCAATTAAAGTTTCGGGCACCCGAATGGAGGAACGGAAGGCCATAAGATATCTGATCATGCAACAGACTTAGATAAAGGATACGAAGTTGACCGGATGATAATCGGACTCACGATGCGGCAATCACATAGAGATTCATACACAAGAAAAGACCCGAGTTTTAAAGGACGTAACTATCGGTACATTTGAAGTTTCGGGCACCTGAATGGAGGAACGGGAAGGCCATAAGATATCTGATCATGCAACAGACACAGATAAAGGATACGAAGCGGACCAGACAGTAATCGGACTCACGATGCGACAATCACATAGAGATTCGTACACAAGAAAAGACTCGAGTTTTAAAGGGCATAACTATCGGTGCATTTGAAGTTTCGGGCACCCGAATTGAGGAACGGAAGGCCATAAGATATCTGATCGTGCAACAGACTTATTCAAAGGATACGAAGCTGACCGGATGGTAATCGGACTCACAAAGCGAAAATTTCATAAAGATTCGTACCTAAGAAAAGACTCGAGTTTTAATGGACGTAACTTTCTGTACATTTTAAATTTCGGTTACCCAAATGGAGGAACGGGAATGCCATAAGATATCTGATCATGCAACAGACTCAGATATAGGATATGAGGGTGATCGAGCAGTAATCGGACTTACGATGCGACAATGACATAGAGATTCGTACACAAGAAACGAGTCTAGTTTTAAAGAACGTAACTAAAGGTGCATTTGAAGTTTCGGGCACCCGAATGGAGGAACGGAAGGCCATAAGATATCTGATCATGCAACAGACTTAGATAAAGGATACGAAATTGACCGGATGATAATCGGACTCACGATGCGACAAGCACATAGAGATTCATACACAAGAAAAGACCCGAGTTTTAAAGGACGTAACTATCTGTACATTTGAAGTTTCGGGCACCTGAATGGAGGAACGGGAAGGCCATAAGATATCCGATCATGCAACAGACACAGATAAATGATACGAAGCTGACCGGACAGTAATCGGACTCACGACGCGACAATCACATAGAGATTCGTACACAAGAAAAGACTCGAGTTTTAAACGACGTAACTATCGGTACATTTGAAGTTTCGTGCACCCAAATGGAGGAACGGGAAGGCCATAAGAAATCTGATCGTGCAAAGACTCAGATAAAGGATACGAAGCTGACCGGACGTTAATCGGACTCACAATGCGACAATGACATAGAGATTCGTGCACAAGAAATGACTCGAGTTTTAAAGGACGTAACTTTCTTTACATTTCAAGTTTCGGGTATCCAAATGAAGGAACGGGAATACCATAAGATATCTGATCCTGCAACAGACTCAGATAAGGGATATGAAGCTGATCGAGCGGTAATCGGACTCACGATGCGACAATCACATAGAGATTCGTACACAACAAACGACTCGAGTTTTAAAGGACGTAACAATCGGTGCATTTGATGATTCGGGCACCCGAATGGAAGAACGGAAGGCCTTAAGATATTTGATCATGCAACAGTCTCAGATAAAGGATACGAAGCTGACCGGATGATTATCGGACTCACGATGTGACAATCACATAGAGATTCGTACACAAGAAAAGACTCGAGTTTTAAAAGACGTAACTATCGGTACATTTGAAGTTTCGGGCACCTAAATGGAGGAACGGGAAGGCCATAAGATATCCGATCATGCAACAGACACAGATAAAGGATACGAAACTGACCGGACAGTAATCGGACTCACGATGTGACAATCACATGATGTACACAAGAAAAGACTCGAGTTTTAAGGGACATAACTATCGGTGCATTTGAAGTTTCGGGCACCCGAATGGAGGAACGGAAGGCCATAAGATATCTGATCATGCAACAGACTTATTCAAAGGATACGAAGCTGACCGGATGGTAATCGGTCTCACAAAGCGACAATTTCATAAAGATTCGTACATAAGAAAAGACTTGAGTTTTAATGGACGTAACTTTCTGTACATTTTAAATTTCGGTTACCCAAATGGAGGAACGGGAATGCCATAAGATATCTGATCATGCAACAGACTCAGATATGGGATATGAAGGTGATCGAGCGGTGATCGGACTTACGATGCGACAATGACATAGAGATTCGTACACAAGAAACGACTCTAGTTTTAAAGAACGTAACTAAAGGTGCATTTGAAGTTTCGGGCACCCGAATGGAGGAACGTAAGGCCATAAGAATCTGATCATGCAACAGACTTAGATAAAGGATACGAAGTTGACCGGATGATAATCGGACTCACTATGCGACAATCACATAGAGATTCATACACAAGAAAAGACCCGAGTTTTAAAGGACGTAACTATCGGTACATTTGAAGTTTCGTGCACCCAAATGGAGGAACGGGAAGGCCATAAGAAATCTGATCGTGCAAAGACTCAGATAAAGGATACGAAGCTGACCGGACGTTAATCGGACTCACAATGCGACAATGACATAGAGATTCGTGCACAAGAAATGACTCGAGTTTTAAAGGACGTAACTTTCTTTACATTTCAAGTTTCGGGTATCCAAATGAAGGAACGGGAATACCATAAGATATCTGATCCTGCAACAGACTCAGATAAGGGATATGAAGCTGATCGAGCGGTAATCGGACTCACGATGCGACAATGACATAGAGATTCGTACACAAGAAATGACTCGAGTTTTAAAGGACGTAACAATCGGTGCATTTGATGTTTCGGGCACCCGAATGGAAGAACAGAAGGCCTTAAGATATCTGATCATGCAACAGTCTCAGATAAAGGATACGAAGCTGACCGGATGATTATCGGACTCACGATGTGACAATCACATAGAGATTCGTACACAAGAAAAGACTCGAGTTTTAAAGGACATAACTATCGGTACATTTGAAGTTTCGGGAACCCGAATGCAGGATCGGGAAGGCCATAAGATATCTTATCATGCAACAGACTTAGTTAAAGGATACGAAGCTGACAGGATGGTAATCGGACTCACAATGCAACAATGACATAGAGATTCGTACACAAGAAACGACTCGAGTTTTAATGGATGTAACTATCGGTGCATTTGAAGTTTCGGGCACCCGAATGGAGGAACGGAAGGCCATAATATATCTGATCATGCAACAGAGTTATATAAAGTTTACGAGGCTGACCAGATGATAATCGGACTCACGATGCGACAATCACATAGAGATTCATACAAAAGAAACGTCTCGAGTTTTAAAGGACGTAACTATCGGGGCATTTGAAGTTTTGGGCACCCGAATGGAGAAACGGAAGGCCATAAGATATCTAATCATTCAACAGACTGAGATAAAGGATATGAAGCTGACCGGATGATAATCAGACTCACGATGCGACAATCACATAGAGATTCGTACACAAGAAAAGACTCGACTTTAAACGACGTAACTATCGGTACATTTGAAGTTTCGGGCACCCGAATGGAGGAACGGGAAGGCCATAACATATCTGATCATGTAACAGACTCAGATAAAGGATACGAAGCTGACCGGACGGTAATCAGACTCACAATTCGACAATGACATAGAGATTCATACACAAGGAACGTCTCGAGTTTTAAAGGACGTAACTATAAGTGCATTTGATGTTTCAGGCACCCAAATGGAGGAACAGGAAAGCCATAAGATATCTGATCATTCAACAGACTTAGATAAAGGATACGAAGCCGACCGGACGGTAATCGGATTCACAATGCGACAATGACATAGAGATTCGTACACAAGAAAAGAATCGAGTTTTAAACGACGTAACTTTCGTTACATTTCAAGTTTCGGGTATCCAAACGGAGGAACCGGAATACCATACGATATCTGATCATGCAACAGACTCAGATAAGGGATATGAAGCTGATCGAGCGGTAATCGGACTCACGATGCGAAAATGACATAGATATTCGTACATAAGAAATTACTCGAGTTATAAAGGAGGTAACTATCGGTACATTTGAAGTTTCGGGCACCTAAATGGAGGAACGGGAAGGCCATAAGATATCCGATCATGCAACAGACACAGATAAAGGATACGAAGCTGACCGGACAGTAATCGGACTCACGATGTGACAATCACATGATGTACACAAGAAAAGACTCGAGTTTTAAGGGACATAACTATCGGTGCATTTGAAGTTTCGGGCACCCGAATGGAGGAACGGAAGGCCATAAGATATCTGATCATGCAACAGACTTATTCAAAGGATACGAAGCTGACCGGATGCTAATCGGTCTCACAAAGCGACAATTTCATAAAGATTCGTACATAAGAAAAGACTCGAGTTTTAATGGACGTAACTTTCTGTACATTTTAAATTTCGGTTACCCAAATGGAGGAACGGGAATGCCATAAGATATCTGATCATGCAACAGACTCAGATATGGGATATGAAGGTGATCGAGCGGTGATCGGACTTACGATGCGACAATGACATAGAGATTCTTACACAAGAAACGACTCTAGTTTTAAAGAACGTAACTAAAGGTGCATTTGAAGTTTCGGGCACCCGAATGGAGGAACGTAAGCCATAAGAATCTGATCATGCAACAGACTTAGATAAAGGATACGAAGTTGACCGGATGATAATCGGACTCACTATGCGACAATCAGATAGAGATTCATACACAAGAAAAGACCCGAGTTTTAAAGGACGTAACTATCGGTACATTTGAAGTTTCGGGCACCTGAATGGAGGAACGGGAAGGCCATAAGATATCCGATCATGCAACAGACACAGATAAAGGATACGAAGCTGACCGGACAGTAATCGGACTCACGACGCGACAATCACATAGAGATTCGTACACAAGAAAAGACTCGAGTTTTAAACGACGTAACTATCGGTACATTTGAAGTTTCGTGCACCCAAATGGAGGAACGGGAATGCCATAAGATATCTGATCGTGTAAAGACTCAGATAAAGGATACGAAGCTGACCGGACGATAATCGGACTTAGAATGCGACAATGACATAGAGATTCGTGCACAAGAAAAGACTCGAGTTTTCAAGGACGTAACTTTCTGTACATTTCAAGTTTCGGGTATCCAAATGAAGGAACGGGAATACCATAAGATATCTGATCATGCAACAGACTCAGATAAGGGATATGAAGCTGATCGAGCGGTAATCGGACTCACGATGCGACAATGACATAGAGATTCGTACACAAGAAATGACTCGAGTTTTAAAGAACGTAACAATCGGTGCATTTGATGTTTCGGGCACCCGAATGGAAGAACAGAAGGCCTTAAGATATCTGATCATGCAACAGTCTCAGATAAAGGATACGAAGCTGACCGGATGATTATCGGACTCACGATGTGACAATCACATAGAGATTCGTACACAAGAAAAGACTCGAGTTTTAAAGGACATAACTATCGGTACATTTGAAGTTTCGGGAACCCGAATGCAGGAATGGGAAGGCCATAAGATATCTTATCATGCAACAGACTTAGTTAAAGGATACGAAGCTGACAGGATGGTAATCGGACTCACAATTCAACAATGACATAGAGATTCGTACACAAGAAACGACTCGAGTTTTAATGGATGTAACTATCGGTGCATTTGAAGTTTCGGGCACCCGAATGGAGGAACGGAAGGCCATAATATATCTGATCATGCAACAGAGTTATATAAAGTTTACGAGGCTGACCAGATGATAATCGGACTCACGATGTGACAATCACATAGAGATTCATACAAAAGAAACGTCTCGAGTTTTAAGGGACGTAACTATCGGGGCATTTGAAGTTTTGGGCACCCGAATGGAGAAACGGAAGGCCATAAGATATCTAATCATTCAACAGACTGAGATAAAGGATATGAAGCTGACCGGATGATAATCAGACTCACGATGCGACAATCACATAGAGATTCGTACACAAGAAAAGACTCGACTTTAAACGACGTAACTATCCGTACATTTGAAGTTTCGGGCACCCGAATGGAGGAACGGGAAGGCCATAACATATCTGATCATGTAACAGACTCAGATAAAGGATACGAAGCAGAGTGGACGGTAATCAGACTCACAATTCGACAATGACATAGAGATTCGTACACAAGGAACGTCTCGAGTTTTAAAGGACGTAACTATCGGTGCATTTGATGTTTCAGGCACCCAAATGGAGGAACAGGAAAGCCATAAGATATCTGATCATTCAACAGACTTAGATAAAGGATACGAAGCTGACCGGACGGTAATCGGATTCACAATGCGACAATGACATAGAGATTCGTACACAAGAAAAGAATCGAGTTTTAAACGACGTAACTTTCGTTACATTTCAAGTTTCGGGTATCCAAACGGAGGAACGGGAATACCATACGATATCTGATCATGCAACAGACTCAGATAAGGGATATGAAGCTGATCGAGCGGTAATCGGACTCACGATGCGAAAATGACATAGATATTCGTACATAAGAAATTACTCGAGTTATAATGGAGGTAACTATCGGTACATTTGAAGTTTCGGGCACCTAAATGGAGGAACGGGAAGGCCATAAGATATCCGATCATGCAACAGACACAGATAAAGGATACGAAGCTGACCGGACAGTAATCGGACTCACGATGTGACAATCACATGATGTACACAAGAAAAGACTCGAGTTTTAAGGGACATAACTATCGGTGCATTTGAAGTTTCGGGCACCCGAATGGAGGAACGGAAGGCCATAAGATATCTGATCATGCAACAGACTTATTCAAAGGATACGAAGCTGACCGGATGGTAATCGGTCTCACAAAGCGACAATTTCATAAAGATTCGTACATAAGAAAAGACTCGAGTTTTAATGGACGTAACTTTCTGTACATTTTAAATTTCGGTTACCCAAATGGAGGAACGGGAATGCCATAAGATATCTGATCATGCAACAGACTCAGATATGGGATATGAAGGTGATCGAGCGGTGATCGGACTTACGATGCGACAATGACATAGAGATTCGTACACAAGAAACGACTGTAGTTTTAAAGAACGTAACTAAAGGTGCATTTGAAGTTTCGGGCACCCGAATGGAGGAACGTAAGGCCATAAGAATCTGATCATGCAACAGACTTAGATAAAGGATACGAAGTTTACCGGATGATAATCGGACTCACTATGCGACAATCAGATAGAGATTCATACACAAGAAAAGACCCGAGTTTTAAAGGACGTAACTATCGGTACATTTGAAGTTTCGGGCACCTGAATGGAGGAACGGGAAGGCCATAAGATATCCGATCATGCAACAGACACAGATAAAGGATACGAAGCTGACCGGACAGTAATCGGACTCACGACGCGACAATCACATAGAGATTCGTACACAAGAAAAGACTCGAGTTTTAAACGACGTAACTATCGGTACATTTGAAGTTTCGTGCACCCAAATGGAGGAACGGGAATGCCATAAGATATCTGATCGTGTAAAGACTCAGATAAAGGATACGAAGCTGACCGGACCATAATCGGACTTAGAATGCGACAATGACATAGAGATTCGTGCACAAGAAAAGACTCGAGTTTTCAAGGACGTAACTTTCTGTACATTTCAAGTTTCGGGTATCCAAATGAAGGAACGGGAATACCATAAGATATCTGATCATCCAACAGACTCAGATAAGGGATATGAAGCTGATCGAGCGGTAATCGGACTCACGATGCGACAATGACATAGAGATTCGTACACAAGAAATGACTCGAGTTTTAAAGGACGTAACAATCGGTGCATTTGATGTTTCGGGCACCCGAATGGAAGAACAGAAGGCCTTAAGATATCTGATCATGCAACAGTCTCAGATAAAGGATACGAAGCTGACCGGATGATAATCAGACTCACGATGCGACAATCACATAGAGATTCGTACACAAGAAAAGACTCGACTTTAAACGACGTAACTATCGGTACATTTGAAGTTTCGGGCACCCGAATGGAGGAACGGGAAGGCCATAACATATCTGATCATGTAACAGACTCAGATAAAGGATACGAAGCTGACCGGACGGTAATCAGACTCACAATTCGACAATGACATAGAGATTCGTACACAAGGAACGTCTCGAGTTTTAAAGGACGTAACTATCGGTGCATTTGATGTTTCAGGCACCCAAATGGAGGAACAGGAAAGCCATAAGATATCTGATCATTCAACAGACTTAGATAAAGGATACAAAGCTGACCGGACGGTAATCGGATTCACAATGCGACAATGACATAGAGATTCGTACACAAGAAAAGAATCGAGTTTTAAACGACGTAACTTTCGTTACATTTCAAGTTTCGGGTATCCAAACGGAGGAACGGGAATACCATACGATATCTGATCATGCAACAGACTCAGATAAGGGATATGAAGCTGATCGAGCGGTAATCGGACTCACGATACGAAAATGACATAGATATTCGTACATAAGAAATTACTCGAGTTATAAAGGAGGTAACTATCGGTACATTTGAAGTTTCGGGTACCCGAATGGAGGAACGGGAAGGCCATAAGATATCTGATCATGCAACAGACTCAGATAAAGGATACGAAGCTGACCGGACGGTAATCGGACACACAATTCAACAATGACATAAAGATTCGTACACAAGAAACGAGTCAAGTTTTAATGGACGTAACAATCGGTACATTTGAAGTTTCGGTCACCCGATTGGAAGAACGAGAAGGCCATAAGATATCTGATCATGCAACAAACTCTGATAACGGATACAAAGGTGGCCAGACGGTAATCGGACTCACGATGCGACAATGACATAGAGATTCGTACACAAGAAACGACTCGAGCTTTAAAGGACGTAACTTTCTGTACATTTCAAGTTTCGAGGATCCAAATGGAGGAACGGGAATACCATAAGATATCTAATCATGCAACAGACACAGATAAGGGATATGAAGCCGATCGAGCTGTAATCGGACTCACGATGCGACAATGACATAGAGATTCGTACACAAGAAACGACTCGAGTTTTAAAGGACGTAACAATCGGTGCATTTGATGTTTCGTGCACCCGAATGGAGGAACGGGAGGCCTTAAGATATCTGATCATGCAACAGTCTCAGATAAAGGATACGAAACAGACCGGATGGTAATCGGACTCATGATGCGACAATGACATAGAGATTCGTACACAAGAAAAGACTCGAGTTTTAAAGGACGTAACTTTCTGTACATTTCAAGTTTCAGGTATCCAAATGGAGGTACGGGAATACCATAAGAGATCTGATCATGCAACAGACTTAGATAAGGGATATGAAGCTGATCGAGCGGTAATCGGACTCACGATGTGATAATGACATAGAGATTCGTACACAAGAAACGACTCGAGTTTTAAAGGACGTAACAATCGGTGCATTTGATGTTTCGGGCACCCGAATGGAGGAACGGAAGGCCTTAAGATATCTGATCATGCAACAGACTCAGATAAAGGATATGAATCTGATCGATCGGTAATCGGACTCATGATGCCACAATGACATAGAGATTCGTACACAAGAAACGACTCGAGTTTTAAAGGAGGTAACTATCGGTACATTTGAAGTTTCGGGCACCCAAATGGAGGAACGGGAAGGCCATATGATATCTGATCATGCAACAGACTCAGATAAAGGATACGAAACTGACCGGACGGTAATCAGACTCACAATTCGACAATGACATAGAGATTCGTACACAAGAAACGTCTCGAGTTTTAAAGGACGTAACTATCGGTGCATTTGAAGTTTCAGGCACCCAAATGGAGGAACAGGAAAGCCATAAGATATCTGATCATGCAACAGACTTAGATAAGGGATACGAAGCTGACCGGACGGTAATCGGATTCACAATGCGACAATGACATAGAGATTCGTACACAAGAAAAGAATCGAGTTTTAAACGACGTAACTTTCGTTACATTTCAAGTTTTGTGTACCCAAATGGAGGAGCGGGAATGCCATAAGATATCTGATCATGCAACAGACTCAGATAAGGGATATGAAGCTGATCGAGCGGTAATCGGACTCACGATGCGAAAATGACATAGAGATTCGTACACAAGAAATTACTCGAGTTTTAAAGGAGGAAACTATCGGTACATTTGAAGTTTCGGGCACCCGAATGGAGGAACGGGAAGGCCATAAGATATCTAATCATGCAACAGACTCAAATAAAGGATACGTAGCTGACCGGACGGTAATCGGACTCACAATTCAAAAACGATATAGAGATTCGTACACAAGAAACGACTCCAGTTTTAAAGGACGTAACAATCGGTACATTTGAAGTTTCGATCACCCGAATGGAGGAACAAGAAGGCCATAAAATATCTGATCATGCAACAAACTCTGATAAAGGATACGAAGGTGGCCGGACGGTAATCGGACTCATGATGCGACAATGACTTAGAGATTCATACACAAGAAACGACTCGAGTTTTAAAGGACGTAACTTTCTATACATTTCAAGTTTCGGGTATCCAAATGGAGGAACGGGAATACCATAATATATCTGATCTTGCAACACACTCAGATAAGAGATATGAAGCTGATCGAGCGGTAATCGGACTCACGATGCGACAATGACATAGAGATTCGTACACAAGAAACGACTCGAGTTTTAAAGGACGTAACAATCGGTGCATTTGATGTTTCGGGCACCCGAATGGAGGAACGGAAGGCCTTAAGATATCTGATCATGCAACAGACTCAGATAAAGGATATGAATCTGACCGAACGGTAATCGGATTCACAATGCGAAAATGACATAGAGATTCGTACACAAGAAAAGACTCGAGTTTTAAAGGACGTAACTTTCTGTACAATTCAAGTTTCGGGTATCCAAACGGAGGAACGGGAATACCATAAGATATCTGATCATGCAACAGACTCAGATATGGGATATGAAGGTGATCGAGCGGTGATCGGACTTACGATGCGACAATGACATAGAGATTCGTACACAAGAAACGACTGTAGTTTTAAAGAACGTAACTAAAGGTGCATTTGAAGTTTCGGGCACCCGAATGGAGGAACGTAAGGCCATAAGAATCTGATCATGCAACAGACTTAGATAAAGGATACGAAGTTGACCGGATGATAATCGGACTCACTATGCGACAATCAGATAGAGATTCATACACAAGAAAAGACCCGAGTTTTAAAGGACGTAACTATCGGTACATTTGAAGTTTCGGGCACCTGAATGGAGGAACGGGAAGGCCATAAGATATCCGATCATGCAACAGACACAGATAAAGGATACGAAGCTGACCGGACAGTAATCGGACTCACGACGCGACAATCACATAGAGATTCGTACACAAGAAAAGACTCGAGTTTTAAACGACGTAACTATCGGTACATTTGAAGTTTCGTGCACCCAAATGGAGGAACGGGAATGCCATAAGATATCTGATCGTGTAAAGACTCAGATAAAGGATACGAAGCTGACCGGACCATAATCGGACTTAGAATGCGACAATGACATAGAGATTCGTGCACAAGAAAAGACTCGAGTTTTCAAGGACGTAACTTTCTGTACATTTCAAGTTTCGGGTATCCAAATGAAGGAACGGGAATACCATAAGATATCTGATCATCCAACAGACTCAGATAAGGGATATGAAGCTGATCGAGCGGTAATCGGACTCACGATGCGACAATGACATAGAGATTCGTACACAAGAAATGACTCGAGTTTTAAAGGACGTAACAATCGGTGCATTTGATGTTTCGGGCACCCGAATGGAAGAACAGAAGGCCTTAAGATATCTGATAATGCAACAGTCTCAGATAAAGGATACGAAGCTGACCGGATGATAATCAGACTCACGATGCGACAATCACATAGAGATTCGTACACAAGAAAAGACTCGACTTTAAACGACGTAACTATCGGTACATTTGAAGTTTCGGGCACCCGAATGGAGGAACGGGAAGGCCATAACATATCTGATCATGTAACAGACTCAGATAAAGGATACGAAGCTGACCGGACGGTAATCAGACTCACAATTCGACAATGACATAGAGATTCGTACACAAGGAACGTCTCGAGTTTTAAAGGACGTAACTATCGGTGCATTTGATGTTTCAGGCACCCAAATGGAGGAACAGGAAAGCCATAAGATATCTGATCATTCAACAGACTTAGATAAAGGATACAAAGCTGACCGGACGGTAATCGGATTCACAATGCGACAATGACATAGAGATTCGTACACAAGAAAAGAATCGAGTTTTAAACGACGTAACTTTCGTTACATTTCAAGTTTCGGGTATCCAAACGGAGGAACGGGAATACCATACGATATCTGATCATGCAACAGACTCAGATAAGGGATATGAAGCTGATCGAGCGGTAATCGGACTCACGATACGAAAATGACATAGATATTCGTACATAAGAAATTACTCGAGTTATAAAGGAGGTAACTATCGGTACATTTGAAGTTTCGGGTACCCGAATGGAGGAACGGGAAGGCCATAAGATATCTGATCATGCAACAGACTCAGATATAGGATACGAAGCTGACCGGACGGTAATCGGACACACAATTCAACAATGACATAAAGATTCGTACACAAGAAACGAGTCAAGTTTTAATGGACGTAACAATCGGTACATTTGAAGTTTCGGTCACCCGATTGGAAGAACGAGAAGGCCATAAGATATCTGATCATGCAACAAACTCTGATAACGGATACAAAGGTGGCCAGACGGTAATCGGACTCACGATGCGACAATGACATAGAGATTCGTACACAAGAAACGACTCGAGCTTTAAAGGACGTAACTTTCTGTACATTTCAAGTTTCGAGGATCCAAATGGAGGAACGGGAGTACCATAAGATATCTAATCATGCAACAGACACAGATAAGGGATATGAAGCCGATCGAGCTGTAATCGGACTCACGATGCGACAATGACATAGAGATTCGTACACAAGAAACGACTCGAGTTTTAAAGGACGTAACAATCGGTGCATTTGATGTTTCGTGCACCCGAATGGAGGAACGGGAGGCCTTAAGATATCTGATCATGCAACAGTCTCAGATAAAGGATACGAAACAGACCGGATGGTAATCGGACTCATGATGCGACAATGACATAGAGATTCGTACACAAGAAAAGACTCGAGTTTTAAAGGACGTAACTTTCTGTACATTTCAAGTTTCAGGTATCCAAATGGAGGTACGGGAATACCATAAGAGATCTGATCATGCAACAGACTTAGATAAGGGATATGAAGCTGATCGAGCGGTAATCGGACTCACGATGTGATAATGACATAGAGATTCGTACACAAGAAACGACTCGAGTTTTAAAGGACGTAACAATCGGTGCATTTGATGTTTCGGGCACCCGAATGGAGGAACGGAAGGCCTTAAGATATCTGATCATGCAACAGACTCAGATTAAGGATATGAATCTGATCGATCGGTAATCAGACTCATGATGCCACAATGACATAGAGATTCGTACACAAGAAACGACTCGAGTTTTAAAGGAGGTAACTATCGGTACATTTGAAGTTTCGGGCACCCAAATGGAGGAACGGGAAGGCCATAAGATATCTGATCATGCAACAGACTCAGATAAAGGATACGAAACTGACCGGACGGTAATCAGACTCACAATTCGACAATGACATAGAGATTCGTACACAAGAAACGTCTCGAGTTTTAAAGGACGTAACTATCGGTGCATTTGAAGTTTCAGGCACCCAAATGGAGGAACAGGAAAGCCATAAGATATCTGATCATGCAACAGACTTAGATAAGGGATACGAAGCTGACCGGACGGTAATCGGATTCACAATGCGACAATGACATAGAGATTCGTACACAAGAAAAGAATCGAGTTTTAAACGACGTAACTTTCGTTACATTTCAAGTTTTGTGTACCCAAATGGAGGAGCGGGAATGCCATAAGATATCTGATCATGCAACAGACTCAGATAAGGGATATGAAGCTGATCGAGCGGTAATCGGACTCACGATGCGAAAATGACATAGAGATTCGTACACAAGAAATTACTCGAGTTTTAAAGGAGGAAACTATCGGTACATTTGAAGTTTCGGGCACCCGAATGGAGGAACGGGAAGGCCATAAGATATCTAATCATGCAACAGACTCAAATAAAGGATACGTAGCTGACCGGACGATAATCGGACTCACAATTCAAAAACGACATAGAGATTCGTACACAAGAAACGACTCCAGTTTTAAAGGACGTAACAATCGGTACATTTGAAGTTTCGATCACCCGAATGGAGGAACGAGAAGGCCATAAAATATCTGATCATGCAACAAACTCTGATAAAGGATACGAAGGTGGCCGGACGGTAATCGGACTCATGATGCGACAATGACTTAGAGATTCATACACAAGAAACGACTCGAGTTTTAAAGGACGTAACTTTCTATACATTTCAAGTTTCGGGTATCCAAATGGAGGAACGGGAATACCATAATATATCTGATCTTGCAACACACTCAGATAAGAGATATGAAGCTGATCGAGCGGTAATCGGACTCACGATGCGACAATGACATAGAGATTCGTACACAAGAAACGACTCGAGTTTTAAAGGACGTAACAATCGGTGCATTTGATGTTTCGGGCACCCGAATGGAGGAACGGAAGGCCTTAAGATATCTGATCATGCAACAGACTCAGATAAAGGATATGAATCTGACCGAACGGTAATCGGATTCACAATGCGAAAATGACATAGAGATTCGTACACAAGAAAAGACTCGAGTTTTAAAGGACGTAACTTTCTGTACATTTCAAGTTTCGGGTATCCAAACGGAGGAACGGGAATACCATAAGATATCTGATCATGCAACAGACTCAGATAAGGGATATGAAGCTGATCGAGCGGTAATCGGACTCACGATGCGAAAATGACATAGAGATTCATACACAAGAAATTAGTCGAGTTTTAAAGGAGGTAACTATCGGTACATTTGAAGTTTCGGGCATCCGAATGGAGGAACGGGAAGGCCATTAGATATCTGATCATGCAACAGACTCAGATAAAGGATACGAAGCTGACCGGACCGTAATCGGACTCACGATGCGACAATGACATAGAGATTCGTACACAAGAAACGACTCGAGCTTTAAAGGACGTAACTTTCTGTACATTTCAAGTTTCGAGGATCCAAATGGAGGAACGGGAATACCATAAGATATCTAATCATGAAACAGACTCAGATAAGGGATATGAAGCCGATCGAGCTGTAATCGGACTCACGATGCGACAATGACATAGAGATTCGTACACAAGAAAAGACTCGAGTTTTAAAGGACATAACTATCGGTACATTTGAAGTTTCGGGAACCCGAATGCAGGAACGGGAAGGCCATAAGATATCTTATCATGCAACAGACTTAGTTAAAGGATACGAAGCTGACAGGATGGTAATCGGACTCACAATTCAACAATGACATAGAGATTCGTACACAAGAAATGACTCGAGTTTTAATGGATGTAACTATCGGTGCATTTGAAGTTTCGGGCATCCGAATGGAGGAACGGAAGGCCATAATATATCTGATCATGCAACAGAGTTATATAAAGTTTACGAGGCTGACCAGATGATAATCGGACTCACGATGCGACAATCACATAGAGATTCATACAAAAGAAACGTCTCGAGTTTTAAAGGACGTAACTATCGGGGCATTTGAAGTTTTGGGCACCCGAATGGAGAAACGGAAGGCCATAAGATATCTAATCATTCAACAGACTGAGATAAAGGATATGAAGCTGACCGGATGATAATCAGACTCACGATGCGACAATCACATAGAGATTCGTACACAAGAAAAGACTCGACTTTAAACGACGTAACTATCGGTACATTTGAAGTTTCGGGCACCCGAATGGAGGAACGGGAAGGCCATAACATATCTGATCATGTAACAGACTCAGATAAAGGATACGAAGCTGACCGGATGGTAATCAGACTCACAATTCGACAATGACATAGAGATTCGTACACAAGGAACGTCTCGAGTTTTAAAGGACGTAACTATCGGTGCATTTGATGTTTCAGGCACCCAAATGGAGGAACAGGAAAGCCATAAGATATCTGATCATTCAACAGACTTAGATAAAGGATACAAAGCTGACCGGACGGTAATCGGATTCACAATGCGACAATGACATAGAGATTCGTACACAAGAAAAGAATCGAGTTTTAAACGACGTAACTTTCGTTACATTTCAAGTTTCGGGTATCCAAACGGAGGAACGGGAATACCATACGATATCTGATCATGCAACAGACTCAGATAAGGGATATGAAGCTGATCGAGCGGTAATCGGACTCACGATACGAAAATGACATAGATATTCGTACATAAGAAATTACTCGAGTTATAAAGGAGGTAACTATCGGTACATTTGAAGTTTCGGGTACCCGAATGGAGGAACGGGAAGGCCATAAGATATCTGATCATGCAACAGACTCAGATAAAGGATACGAAGCTGACCGGACGGTAATCGGACACACAATTCAACAATGACATAAAGATTCGTACACAAGAAACGAGTCAAGTTTTAATGGACGTAACAATCGGTACATTTGAAGTTTCGGTCACCCGATTGGAGGAACGAGAAGGCCATAAGATATCTGATCATGCAACAAACTCTGATAAAGGATACAAAGGTGGCCAGACGGTAATCGGACTCACGATGCGACAATGACATAGAGATTCGTACACAAGAAACGACTCGAGCTTTAAAGGACGTAACTTTCTGTACATTTCAAGTTTCGAGGATCCAAATGGAGGAACGGGAATACCATAAGATATCTAATCATGCAACAGACACAGATAAGGGATATGAAGCCGATCGAGCTGTAATCGGACTCACGATGCGACAATGACATAGAGATTCGTACACAAGAAACGACTCGGGTTTTGAAGGACGTAACAATCGGTGCATTTGATGTTTCGTGCACCCGAATGGAGGAACGGGAGGCCTTAAGATATCTGATCATGCAACAGTCTCAGATAAAGGATACGAAACAGACCGGATGGTAATCGGACTCATGATGCGACAATGACAGGGAGATTCGTACACAAGAAAAGACTCGAGTTTTAAAGGACGTAACTTTCTGTACATTTCAAGTTTCAGGTATCCAAATGGAGGTACGGGAATACCATAAGAGATCTGATCATGCAACAGACTTAGATAAGGGATATGAAGCTGATCGAGCGGTAATCGGACTCACGATGTGATAATGACATAGAGATTCGTACACAAGAAACGACTCGAGTTTTAAAGGACGTAACAATCGGTGCATTTGATGTTTCGGGCACCCGAATGGAGGAACGGAAGGCCTTAAGATATCTGATCATGCAACAGACTCAGATAAAGGATATGAATCTGATCGATCGGTAATCGGACTCATGATGCCACAATGACATAGAGATTCGTACACAAGAAACGACTCGAGTTTTAAAGGAGGTAACTATCGGTACATTTGAAGTTTCGGGCACCCAAATGGAGGAACGGGAAGGCCATAAGATATCTGATCATGCAACAGACTCAGATAAAGGATACAAAACTGACCGGACGGTAATCAGACTCACAATTCGACAATGACATAGAGATTCGTACACAAGAAACGTCTCGAGTTTTAAAGGACGTAACTATCGGTGCATTTGAAGTTTCAGGCACCCAAATGGAGGAACAGGAAAGCCATAAGATATCTGATCATGCAACAGACTTAGATAAAGGATACGAAGCTGACCGGACGGTAATCGGATTCACAATGCGACAATGACATAGAGATTCGTACACAAGAAAAGAATCGAGTTTTAAACGACGTAACTTTCGTTACATTTCAAGTTTTGTGTACCCAAATGGAGGAGCGGGAATGCCATAAGATATCTGATCATGCAACAGACTCAGATAAAGGATATGAAGCTGATCGAGCGGTAATCGGACTCACGATGCGAAAATGACATAGAGATTCGTACACAAGAAATTACTCAAGTTTTAAAGGAGGAAACTATCGGTACATTTGAAGTTTTGGGCACCCGAATGGAGGAACGGGAAGGCCATAAGATATCTAATCATGCAACAGACTCAAATAAAGGATACGTAGCTGACCAGACGGTAATCGGACTCACAATTCAAAAACGACATAGAGATTCGTACACAAGAAACGACTCCAGTTTTAAAGGACGTAACAATCGGTACATTTGAAGTTTCGATCACCCGAATGGAGGAACGAGAAGGCCATAAAATATCTGATCATGCAACATACTCTGATAAAGGATACGAAGGTGGCCGGACGGTAATCGGACTCATGATGCGACAATGACTTAGAGATTCATACACAAGAAACGACTCGAGTTTTAAAGGACGTAACTTTCTATACATTTCAAGTTTCGGGTATCCAAATGGAGGAACGGGAATACCATAATATATCTGATCTTGCAACACACTCAGATAAGAGATATGAAGCTGATCGAGCGGTAATCGGACTCACGATGCGACAATGACATAGAGATTCGTACACAAGAAACGACTCGAGTTTTAAAGGACGTAACAATCGGTGCATTTGATGTTTCGGGCACCCGAATGGAGGAACGGAAGGCCTTAAGATATCTGATCATGCAACAGACTCAGATAAAGGATATGAATCTGATCGATCGGTAATCGGACTCATGATGCCACAATGACATAGAGATTCGTACACAAGAAATGACTCGAGTTTTAAAGGAGGTAACTATCGGTACATTTGAAGTTTCGGGCACCCAAATGGAGGAACGGGAAGGCCATAAGATATCTGATCATGCAACAGACTCAGATAAAGGATACAAAACTGACCGGACGGTAATCAGACTCACAATTCGACAATGACATAGAGATTCGTACACAAGAAACGTCTCGAGTTTTAAAGGACGTAACTATCGGTGCATTTGAAGTTTCAGGCACCCAAATGGAGGAACAGGAAAGCCATAAGATATCTGATCATGCAACAGACTTAGATAAAGGATACGAAGCTGACCGGACGGTAATCGGATTCACAATGCGACAATGACATAGAGATTCGTACACAAGAAAAGAATCGAGTTTTAAATGACGTAACTTTCGTTACATTTCAAGTTTTGTGTACCCAAATGGAGGAGCGGCAATGCCATAAGATATCTGATCATGCAACAGACTCAGATAAAGGATATGAAGCTGATCGAGCGGTAATCGGACTCACGATGCGAAAATGACATAGAGATTCGTACACAAGAAATTACTCAAGTTTTAAAGGAGGAAACTATCGGTACATTTGAAGTTTTGGGCACCCGAATGGAGGAACGGGAAGGCCATAAGATATCTAATCATGCAACAGACTCAAATAAAGGATACGTAGCTGACCAGACGGTAATCGGACTCACAATTCAAAAACGACATAGAGATTCGTACACAAGAAACGACTCCAGTTTTAAAGGAAGTAACAATCGGTACATTTGAAGTTTCGATCACCCGAATGGAGGAACGAGAAGGCCATAAAATATCTGATCATGCAACAAACTCTGATAAAGGATACGAAGGTGGCCGGACGGTAATCGGACTCATGATGCGACAATGACTTAGAGATTCATACACAAGAAACGACTCGAGTTTTAAAGGACGTAACTTTCTATACATTTCAAGTTTCGGGTATCCAAATGGAGGAACGGGAATACCATAATATATCTGATCTTGCAACACACTCAGATAAGAGATATGAAGCTGATCGAGCGGTAATCGGACTCACGATGCGACAATGACATAGAGATTCGTACACAAGAAACGACTCGAGTTTTAAAGGACGTAACAATCGGTGCATTTGATGTTTCGGGCACCCGAATGGAGGAACGGAAGGCCTTAAGATATCTGATCATGCAACAGACTCAGATAAAGGATATGAATCTGATCGATCGGTAATCGGACTCATGATGCCACAATGACATAGAGATTCGTACACAAGAAACGACTCGAGTTTTAAAGGAGGTAACTATCGGTACATTTGAAGTTTCGGGCACCCGAATGGAGGAACGGGAAGGTCATAAGATATCTGATCATGCAACAGACTCAGATAAAGGATATGAAGCTGACCGAACGGTAATCGGATTCACAATGCGACAATGACATAGAGATTCGTACACAAGAAAAGACTCGAGTTTTAAAGGACGTAACTTTCTGTACATTTCAAGTTTCGGGTATCCAAACGGAGGAACGGGAATACCATAAGATATCTGATCATGCAACAGACTCAGATAAGGGATATGAAGCTGATCGAGCGGTAATCGGACTCACGATGCGAAAATGACATAGAGATTCATACACAAGAAATTAGTCGAGTTTTAAAGGAGGTAACTATCGGTACATTTGAAGTTTCGGACATCCGAATGGAGGAACGGGAAGGCCATTAGATAATTGATCATGCAACAGACTCAGATAAAGGATACGAAGCTGACCGGACCGTAATCGGACTCACGATGCGACAATGACATAGAGATTCGTACACAAGAAACGACTCGAGCTTTAAAGGACGTAACTTTCTGTACATTTCAAGTTTCGAGGATCCAAATGGAGGAACGGGAATACCATAAGATATCTAATCATGAAACAGACTCAGATAAGGGATATGAAGCCGATCGAGCTGTAATCGGACTCACGATGCGACAATGACATAGAGATTCGTACACAAGAAACGACTCGAGTTTTAAAGGACGTAACAATCGGTGCATTTGATGTTTCGTGCACTCGAATGGAGGAACGGGAGGCCTTAAGATATCTGATCATGCAACAGTCTCAGATAAAGGATACGAAACTGACCGGATGGTAATCGGACTCATGATGCGACAATGACATAGAGATTCGTACACAAGAAAAGACTCGAGTTTTAAAGGACGTAACTTTCTGTACATTTCAAGTTTCAGGTATCCAAATGGAGGTACGGGAATACCATAAGAGATCTGATCATGCAACAGACTTAGATAAGGGATATGAAGCTGATCGAGCAGTAATCGGACTCACGATGTGACAATGACATAGAGATTCGTACACAAGAAACGACTCGAGTTTTAAAGGAGGTAACTATCGGTACATTTGAAGTTTCGGGCACCCGAATGGAGGAACGGGAAGGCCATAAGATATCTGATCATGCAACAGACTCAGATAAAGGATACGAAACTGACCGGACGGTAATCAGACTCACAATTCGACAATGACATATAGATTCGTACACAAGAAACGTCTCGAGTTTTAAAGGACGTAACTATCGGTGCATTTGAAGTTTCAGGCACCCAAATGGAGGAACAGGAAAGCCATAAGATATCTGATCATGCAACAGACTTAGATAAAGGATACGAAGCTGACCGGACGGTAATCGGATTCACAATGCGACAATGACATAGAGATTCGTACACAAGAAAAGAATCGAGTTTTAAACGATGTAACTTTCGTTACATTTCAAGTTTTGTGTACCCAAATGGAGGAGCGGGAATGCCATAAGATATCTGATCATGCAACAGACTCAGATAAGGGATATGAAGCTGATCGAGCGATAATCGGACTCACGATGCGAAAATGACATAGAGATTCGTACACAAGAAATTACTCGAGTTTTAAAGGAGGAAACTATCGGTACATTTGAAGTTTCGGGCACCCGAATGGAGGAACGGGAAGGCCATAAGATATCTGATCATGCAACAGACTCAAATAAAGGATACGTAGCTGACCGGACGGTAATCGGACTCACAATTTAAAAACGACATAGAGATTCGTACACAAGAAACGACTCCAGTTTTAAAGGACGTAACAATTGGTACATTTGAAGTTTCGATCACCCGAATGGAGGAACGAGAAGGCCATAAAATATCTGATCATGCAACAAACTCTGATAAAGGATACGAAGGTGGCCGGACGGTAATCGGACTCATGATGCGACAATGACCTAGAGATTCATACACAAGAAACGACTCGAGTTTTAAAGGACGTAACTTTTTATACATTTCAAGTTTCGGGTATCCAAATGGAGGAACGGGAATACCATAAGATATCTGATCTTGCAACAGACTCAGATAAGAGATATGAAGCTGATCGAGCGGTAATCGGACTCACGATGCGACAATGACATAGAGATTCGTACACAAGAAACGACTCGAGTTTTAAAGGACATAACAATCGGTGCATTTGATGTTTCAGGCACCCGAATGGAGGAATGGAAGGCCTTAAGATATCTGATCATGCAACAGACTCAGATAAAGGATATGAATCTGATCGATCGGTAATCGGACTCATGATGCCACAATGACATAGAGATTCGTACACAAGAAACGACTCGAGTTTTAAAGGAGGTAACTATCGGTACATTTGAAGTTTCGGGCACCCGAATGGAGGAACGGGAAGGTCATAAGATATCTGATCATGCAACAGACTCAGATAAAGGATATGAAGCTGACCGAACGGTAATCGGATTCACAATGCGACAATGACATAGAGATTCGTACACAAGAAACGACTCGTGTTTTAAAGGACGTAACAATCGGTACATTTGATGCTTCGGGCACCCGAATGGAGGAACGGAAGGCCTTAAGATATCCGATCATGCAAAAGACTCAGATAAAGGATATGAATCTGATCGATCGGTAATCGGACTCACGATGCCACAATGACATAGAGATTCGTACACAAGAAACGACTCGAGTTTTAAAGGAGGTAACTATCGGTACATTTGAAGTTTCGGGCACCCGAATGGAGGAACGGGAAGGCCATTAGATATCTGATCATGCAACAGACTCAGATAAAGGATACGAAGCTGACCGGACGGTAATCGGACTCACAATTCAACAATGACATAATGATTCGTACACAAGAAGCGAGTCAAGTTTTAATGGACGTAACAATCGGTACATTTGAAGTTTCGGTCACCCGAATGGAGGAACGAGAAGGCCATAAGATATCTGATCATGCAACAAACTCTGATAAAGGATACGAAGGTGGCCGGACGGTAATCGGACTCATGATGCGACAATGACATAGAGATTCGTACACAAGAAACGACTCGAGTTTTAAAGGACGTAACAATCGGTGCATTTGAAGTTTCGGGCACCCGAATGGAGGAACGGGAAGGCCGTAAGATATCTGATCATGCAACAGAATCAGATAAAGGATACGAAGCTGACCGGACGATAATCGAACTCACAATGCAACAATCACATAGAGATTCGTACACAAGAAAAGACTCAAGTTTAAAGGACGTAACTATCGGTACATTTGAAGTTTCGGTCACCCGAATGGAGGAACGAGAAGGCCATAAGATATCTGATCATGCAACAAACTCTGATAAAGGATACGAAGGTGGCCGGACGGTAATCGGACTCACGATGCAACAATGACATAGAGATTCGTACACAAGAAACGACTCGAGCTTTAAAGGACGTAACTTTCTGTACATTTCAAGTTTCGAGGATCCAAATGGAGGAACGGGAATACCATAAGATATCTAATCATGCAACAGACTCAGATAAGGGATATGAAGCCGATCGAGCTGTAATCGGACTCACGATGCGACAATGACATAGAGATTCGTACACAAGAAACGACTCGAGTTTTAAAGGACGTAACAATCGGTGCATTTGATGTTTCGTGCACCCGAATGGAGGAACGGGAGGCCTTAAGATATCTGATCATGCAACAGTCTCAGATAAAGGATACGAAACTGACCGGATGGTAATCAGACTCATGATGCGACAATGACATAGAGATTCGTACACAAGAAAAGACTCGAGTTTTAAAGGACGTAACTTTCTGTACATTTCAAGTTTTAGGTATCCAAATGGAGGTACGGGAATACCATAAGAGATCTGATCATGCAACAGACTTAGATAAGGGATATGAAGCTGATCGAGCGGTAATCGGACTCACGATGCGACAATGACATAGAGATTCGTACACAAGAAACGACTCGAGTTTTAAAGGAGGTAACTATCGGTACATTTGAAGTTTCGGGCACCCGAATGGAGGAACGGGAAGGCCATAAGATATCTGATCATGCAACAGACTCAGATAAAGGATACGAAACTGACCGGACGGTAATCAGACTCACAATTCGACAATGACATAGAGATTCGTACACAAGAAACGTCTCGAGTTTTAAAGGACGTAACTATCGGTGCATTTGAAGTTTCAGGCACCCAAATGGAGGAACAGGAAAGCCATAAGATATCTGATCATGCAACAGACTTAGATAAAGGATACGAAGTTGACCGGACGGTAATCGGATTCACAATGCGACAATGACATAGAGATTCGTATACAAGAAAAGAATCGAGTTTTAAACGACGTAACTTTCGTTACATTTCAAGTTTTGTGTACCCAAATGGAGGAGCGGGAAAGCCATAAGATATCTGATCATGCAACAGACTCAGATAAGGGATATGAAGCTGATCGAGCGGTAATCGGACTCACGATGCGAAAATGACATAGAGATTCGTACACAAGAAATTACTCGAGTTTTAAAGGAGGAAACTATCGGTACATTTGAAGTTTCGGGCACTCGAATGGAGGAACGGGAAGGCCATAAGATATCTGATCATGTAACAGACTCAAATAAAGGATATGTAGCTGACCGGACGGTAATCGGACTCACAATTCAAAAATGACATAGAGATTCGTACACAAGAAACGACTCCAGTTTTAAAGGACGTAACAATCGGTACATTTGAAGTTTCGATCACCCGAATGGAGGAACAAGAAGGCCATAAAATATCTGATCATGCAACAAACTCTGATAAAGGATACGAAGGTGGCCGGACGGTAATCGGACTCATGATGCGACAATGACCTAGAGATTCATACACAAGAAACGACTCGAGTTTTAAAGGACGTAACTTTCTATACATTTCATGTTTCGGGTATCCAAATGGAGGAACGGGAATACCATAAGATATCTGATCTTGCAACAGACTCAGATAAGAGATATGAAGCTGATCGAGCGGTAATCGGACTCACGATGCGACAATGACATAGAGATTCGTACACAAGAAACGACTCGTGTTTTAAAGGACGTAACAATCGGTACATTTGATGCTTCGGGCACCCGAATGGAGGAACGGAAGGCCTTAAGATATCCGATCATGCAAAAGACTCAGATAAAGGATATGAATCTGATCGATCGGTAATCGGACTCACGATGCCACAATGACATAGAGATTCGTACACAAGAAACGACTCGAGTTTTAAAGGAGGTAACTATCGGTACATTTGAAGTTTCGGGCACCCGAATGGAGGAACGGGAAGGTCATAAGGTATCTGATCATGCAACAGACTCAGATAAAGGATATGAAGCTGACCGAACGGTAATCGGATTCACAATGCGACAATGACATAGAGATTCGTACACAAGAAAAGACTCGAGTTTTAAAGGACGTAACTTTCTGTACATTTCAAGTTTCGGGTATCCAAATGGAGGAACGGGAATACCATAAGATATCTGATCATGCAACAGACTCAGATAAGGGATATGAAGCTGATCGAGCGGTAATCGGACTCACGATGCGAAAATGACATAGAGATTCGTACACAAGAAATTAGTCGAGTTTTAAAGGAGGTAACTATCGGTACATTTGAAGTTTCGGGCACCCGAATGGAGGAACGGGAAGGCCATAAGATATCTGATCATGCAACAGACTCAGATAAAGGATACGAAGCTGACCGGACGGTAATTGGACTCACAATTCAACAATGACATAAAGATTCGTACACAAGAAGCGAGTCAAGTTTTAATGGACGTAACAATCGGTACATTTGAAGTTTCGGTCACCCGAATGGAGGAACGAGAAGGCCATAAGATATCTGATCATGCAACAAACTCTGATAAAGGATACGAAGGTGGCCGGACGGTAATCGGACTCATGATGCGACAATGACATAGAGATTCGTACACAAGAAACGACTCGAGTTTTAAAAGACGTAACAATCGGTGCATTTGAAGTTTCGGGCACCCGAATGGAGGAACGGGATGGCCGTAAGATATCTGATCATGCAACAGAATCAGATAAAGGATACGAAGCTGACCGGACGATAATCGAACTCACAATGCAACAATCACATAGAGATTCGTACACAAGAAAAGTCTCGAGTTTAAAGGACGTAACTATCGGTACATTTGAAGTTTCGGGCACCCGAATGGAGGAACGGGAAGGCCATAGGATATCAGATCATGCAACAGACTCAGATAAAGGATACGAAGCTGACCGGATGATATTCGGACTCACAATGCGACAATCACATAGAGATTCGTACACAAGAAAAGACTCAAGTTTTAAAGGACGTAACAATCGGTACATTTGAAGTTTCGGTCACCCGAATGGAGGAACGAGAAGGCCATAAGATATCTGATCATGCAACAAACTCTGATAAAGGATACGAAGGTGGCCGGACGGTAATCGGATTCACGATGCGACAATGACATAGAGATTCGTACACAAGAAACGACTCGAGTTTTAAAGGACGTAACTATCGGTACATTTGAAATTTCAGGCACCTGAATGGAGGAACGGGAAGGCCATAAGATATCTGATCATGCAACAGTCTCAGATAAAGGATACGAAGCTGACCAGACAGTAATCCAACTCATGACGCGACAATCACATAGAGATTCGTACACAAGAAAAGACTCGAGTTTCAAAGGACGTAACAATCGGTACATTTAACTATCGGTACATTGAATCAAGATTTTGACTTTTCCTCTGGGCGATCAGGCGATTTTTTGATTCTAGGGTTTGTTCTTCATTTCCCGCTTCTTACCCTCTTTGATTGTGGTACTGTTCCATCGTTTTTGGTTTAATTTCATCGTTCATCGTCTCTGTTTACTATGGATCAGTCTCTTACTGATCCTAAAGGAGGTGTTCCTCCCGATATCCCTCCAGATCTGAATATGTCTGAGAGTGTTTGTGTTTCTCCGGTTGCTTCGGTGCTTGAGGATTTTGCTGAGTCTCGTGAATCTCCTAATTCGCCTCTGAACTCTAATCCTTTTGGAAGTTGTTTGGAATTGAATGTTCAGGCTACTTTTGCTCCTTATATGGCTGATTGGCGCAAACACTTGCTGCTATCTAGGGAGAATGAGATAAAAGTGGTTGGCCCGGATCAGCAAATGTCAGAAAGTACTCCTTGTGTGACTCACTGGCAGTTTTTTGGTCCTGAACAGTTGGTGTTTACTGATCTGGCTATTGGGGAAGCCTTGCAGGTATTGATTGATAAAACCTATTCTGATAACTCGTTTGTGACTGCCATGAATTGGTTTATTAACATGAATTATAAGAATGAGGGTTTTATGCTGAGGTTTGGGGAATTACTGCTGAAGGTTATTAAGGTTGATGCTAGGGTTATCTCTGAAGAGGATGTTAATGTGCAAATTAGTGAGAAATGTGTTGAGTTCATGAACTTTATAATGAATGCCTGTGTAAAAATGAACATAGGATGCTGATAGTTGCTTGTAGGGATATGGATAGTAGCAGAGTTGGGCTGGAATTATCTGAAAAGTTGAATGGAAATGATGTCAAATGGAGGCTTACTGGTCACTCTCAGGGTTGTTTCTCCTCAGAGATTATTCTGAAAGCTATAGAGGTGTTAGCTCAGAAGACTTATCAGAACCCTGTGTATGAGCCTGCTATGAAACAGTGTTTCTCCTTAAACCTTTTGAATCCTTATTTTGAGGAATGTTTTGGTAGGTATCTGTCCAATGTTGATGTAAATGAGATGAAGGTTGAGTATGTTTCTGATGAAATTTTTGATGACTTTATGCAAATTGTTATTGCTTGTTATGAGAAATCTGATGTTTTGAGTCTTAGGCTGGTTTGTGACTATAATTCTATTGATGATGAGGGTAAGGGTAATGTGTTGGGGAAAGTTGGGTCTAGGGGGAATTTGGTTAATAAATTTCATAGTATAAGAGTGGGTCAGGGGCACATGGAGTGTAATGGGTTGCAGGGTAAACTGAAACTCTTAGAAGATCACTTTGTTGAGAGTAGTATTGTGGCTTTCCACCAGCATTATCAGAAGCTGTTTTGCAAAATGAAGGATGATGAGGTGGAAGATCTGTTTGAATTTGATATGAGTATTGTCAAGGCTCTAGCTAGATGGTTTTACTACAGAGTTGGGGTGCAGGATATTAATCAGTCTAGGGGCTCTGTGTGTAAGAGGGAGCTTGCTGGGGATGGTATTATTCAAAGTAATGAGCAGTGTGGTAAGAAGCTAAGAGGAGGTGTGGAAAATATTGATACTCCTAAGGCTGTTACCAAGAAACAACTCATTTTAACACTAGAGGGTAGGAAGATTATGAAGATTCTGTCATCTAAAAATAAGAAGGTGAAGCAGGTGTTTGAGTTTAACAAGGATGCTGCTGTGCCAGTGCTCCCTATTTTCAGAGTTGTGGAGATGTCTGATGCTATAGGTTCTACTCCTGTAGCTAATATGACTATTGAGCAGATGGAGAAGGAGATTTCTGATATAAAAAAGGTTGGTAGTGTTAAATCTAAACTGTTGGGTTATAAAACTGCAAATGGATTAATTTTTGACCCTTTTGAGGAAGATGGATGTGCTGATAAAGCAGTTGAGTTTAATGATATGAAGTTTTCTATTAAGGAGATTAGGGACAACATACAGAGGAAAAAGTTGAGGTTGAGGGAATTAATTTTGGGTTTGGGGAAGGCTAGGGAATTGTTGGCTGAGAAGAAAAAGCAAAAAGAGCCTATTGACAATGCTTGTAATGTTATTCAGAAGTCTCCAGTTCTAGGGGCAATTGCTGATAACAACTATGTGTTTAAGGCCACTTCATCTGCCAACAAATCAGTTGATAATACTCCTGGGCCATCTGTGGATTCTGAAGCTGATGATAAGAAGGAGAGGGCTTCATATGCTAATGTTGTAAAGGGTGAGAAGGTTGCTGAATTTAGCAAACAGATCATGTATTGCCCACCTACCACTCTTGAAAATGGTGAAAAGGTGGTTTTGATTAAACAAGTTTATGTTGAGAAGGTTAAGCAGATTTATTCTAAACATTTGTATGGGTATTTTGTGGGTTCTTTTTGCTCTATAGCATGGGTTAGATTCAATTTATTTAGGATGTGGAAGAGGTATAGGATTGAGGACATTTCTACTAATGGTAAAGGTTTGTTCTATTTTAAATTTGATAAAAAGGAGGGAATGCTGGAAGCCTTGAAAGCTGGACCATGGGTTGTTAATGGCATTCCTTTGGTGCTGAACCAATGGGAAGTTGGAACTACGATTGTGAAATCAGAACCAGAAAGGGTGCATGTGCGGGTTTTATTTAAGGAGGTGCCATTGGAGTTATGGAATGTGCAGGGGTTGTGTGAGCTGGCTAGTTGTATTGGTAAACCATTATTGTTTGATAATATTACTGTGGATAAATGTCTGAATACTAATGTGCAGGTTGGGTTTGCTAGAATCTTGGTGGAAATTGCTGCTGCTGATTCTCAGCCTACTTTCATTAGAGCTTTCTATCCTAGAGAGGAGGGTGCTGAGCCTAAGGTTACAGAGGTGATGATTGAGTATCAAAAGATGCCTAAACTATGTTCTTTCTGCAAAGTGTTTGGGCATTCTTTTGAGAAATGTACTGCTAGAGAGTTAATTGCTGACGAGAAAGAAGCTAGGGACAGAGAAGCTGAAAAGGTGAATGAAGATAAGAAGGGGGCTGCTAAAGATGGAACTGTTGATGAGGAAGGGTATCAATTGGTGTGGAAGCGTAGTATGGCTGCTAAGAACCCCAATAAGGGTTTAAATATTGGAAGGAATGGTAATGGGGCTTATGGGGGAGGTAATTTGAGGCAAAGAAATATGTTTAAGGGTAACAAGGATGAAAAGGAGGCTAAACTTCAGGATAGGATTAAGAGCTTCAAAATGAATCAAGCTGCTTTGGAGTATGATCTTCAGAAGGGTCAATTCAGGAAGGATTCTAATGGTGCATCATCTTCTGGGGTTAAAAAGGATGGGAAGGAGGGTAATGGTAATGAAGTTAGGAAGGGGAAGCATGTCTTTCAAATAAGAACTGATAATATTAAAGGGAAGAAAACTAATCTTGTGGCTAAACGTATTGAGGTCAAGAATAGTTTTAGTATTTTGGATGATGAGAATATGGTTGATGAAGATAATGGTCTTGAAGCTGGTAATGATGCTTCTGTTCCCACTTCTAAATCTTCTAAACCTTTCCCTGTTAAGCCTACTAAACCCCCCTCACCTAAAACTTCTAAACCCTCTAAACCTACTCTTGTTAAACAACCAGTAATTAAACCTGTGTCTATTTCTGCCCCTAATGATACTCCCCCTAATCCTTTTAATGCCCCTCTTGATCAGCCTATTGATTGTCCTCCTCATAATGGTGTCCCTGCTAAGCCCTATACTCCTGGCTCTAGTCTGGTTAGAGATACTGTTATTGAGGACTATTCTTTTGACTTAACTCCACAGCAGATTGAGGATGTTATGTTTTATATTAATTGCAGAGTTATCCCTTCTAGAGAGAAAGTTTTGGAATGGGATGTGGTCCAAACTAAGTATTTCTTCCTGATGTGTCAGAATCCCTGAGGGTATGGATTATGATGAAGTGGAAGATATTGTTCTAGAATCTGATAATGAGGATGTTTTGGAGACTGAGAATAATGAGGTTCTCTCTGAGGATGATGAGACTGCTGAATTCATGAAGCTTGATGATGGTGATCATTCAGAGGTGGGTTAGGTATTGTCCTCCTCTCCTGTTAAATCTGGTTCTCAATGAGTGCTCAAAATCTTAATATTCTATCTTGGAATGTTAGAGGTTTGATGAAGCATTCCAATCAAAACCAGGTTATGAATGTATTGAATGATGGGGAGATTGGTTTATGTTGTTTGTTGGAAACTCATGTCAAAGGTCAAAATCTTGGGCAGGTGTGTAATAGGATTTTGAATGGCTGGCAATGGTTTTCTAATAAGGAATACTGTGCTAGTTGGGTTAGAGTCCTTATAGGTTGGAAGCCTAATATTGTTGATGTTATGATCATTGAAGTTACTTCTCAGGTCATTCATTGTTTAGTCAAGCCTTTGAATGGTTCCCCCAATTTTTTCTGCTCTTTCTTATATTGGTCAACCAGGAATTGTCAAAGGAAAGTGTTATGGCAGGATTTGCAAAAGCTTGGGTATTCTACTCAGGATGATCCTTGGCTTATAATGGGTGACTTTAATGTCATTCTGGATCCTTCTGAGAGGTCTATGGGGTGTTCTGATGTGACTCCTGCTATTTTAGATTTCAGGGAGTGCTGTCAGAATATAGGTGTGGGTGATATCCCTTCTTCAGGGTTGAAGTTTACTTGGAACAAGTGTCCGGGAAAAACTACTGGGTTGCTGAAGAAATTAGATAGAATAATGAGCAATAACTCTTTTTTAAACATTTTTTCAGATATGGCTGCTTCATTTCTTCCTTTCTTTCATTCTGATCATGCCCCTGGTTTTATTTCCTTGAAGGGCCAAAAGCCTTGGAAACCAAAGACTTTCAAGTTTATGAATCATCTTGCAGGTAAGCCTCAATTTTTACCTATAGTTGAATCTAACTGGAAGTGTTTTGTGCAGGGTTGTGCTATGTTCTCTGTTGTGTCTAAGCTAAAGAGGTTGAAAAAGCCTCTCAGGAAGCTTGGAAGGATGCAGGGGGATCTTACTGAAAAGGTTAAGTCCATTTCTTTGGAGTTAGGTAAAGTTCAATCTGCTGTTGTGGATGATCCTCATAATTCTGAGCTGAGAGAGGAGGAGATTATCCTGGTCAATGCCCTCAAAAAAGCCTCTTTGGATGAAGAGCTATTCTTAAAACAGAAGGCTAAGGTTGAGTGGTTAAGGGATGGGGATCAGAATACTTCTTATTTTCATAAGGCCATCAAAGGTAGGTTGAGTAGGAATAGGATTAATTCTGTCCTGGATAAGGATGGGTCTTTTTTTGAGGGGGAGGAGGTTGGTAATGCCTTTGTGAGACATTTTGAAGGGTTTATGGGGAGTAATAGTGAGGTGTTAGCTATAAGGGATCCTAGTGCTCTCTTTACTGCTAAGCTGCCAAGAGAGGTGGCTGATCAGATGGTTAGGGAGGTGTCCAATGAAGAAATCAGGAAGGCTATTTTTGATATTGATATTGATAAAGCCCCTGGGCCTAATGGTTATTCCTCTAAGTTTTTTAGATCTGACTGGCCTATCATTGGGAATGAAGTGTGTTGTGCTATTAAGGAGTTTTTCTATAATGGGAAGTTATTGAAGGAAGTGAATGCTACCATTATCTCCTTGGTCCCTAAATGCTCCAATCCTAGGAGTGTCACTGAATTCAGACCTATAGCTTGTTGTAATGTGCTTTATAAGTGCATAACTAAGATCATTTGTAGAGGATTAAGGGTTCTTTGGATTTAATTGTTAATGAGTGTCAAAGTGCTTTTATTCCAGGTAGGCAGATTAGTGATAACATATTACTTACCCAGGAGCTTCTTAGGAACTATCAACGGAAGGTTAGAGCCCCTAGGGTTGCCTTGAAGATTGATCTTCAGAAGGCTTATGATACAGTTAATCATGATTTTTTGGAGGCCTGTTTGGTGAACTTTGGGTTTCACCCTTGTATGATTGCATGGATTATGACATGCATCAGATCTGCTGCATACTCCATTAATGTTAATGGTGAGATGTTTTGATATTTCAAGGGTAAGAAAGGTTTAAGACAGGGAGATCCTATGTCTCCTTATTTATTTACCATTGTGATGCAGGTTCTAAAGCTTATCTTTGACAGAAGAATTGCTGAGAGTGGAAATTTTAAATACCATTGGTGTTGTAAGGAATTAAATCTGACTCATGTTTGTTTTGCAGATGACCTATTGGTATTTTCTCATGCTGATGCTGCTTCTGTGAGGGTGGTTAAGGAGGCTTTGGAGGAGTTTAGCTCAGTATCTGGTCTTATTCCTAATCTGAGTAAGAGTACGATGTACTTTGGGAATGTTTCTATTCATGTGCAAGATAGACTGAAAGCCTTGCTTCCTTTTAAAGTAGGGGCTCTTCCTGTGAGATACTTAGGAGTTCCATTACTGTCAAAAAAGCTGTATTCTAAGGATTGTTCAGTTCTAGTGGAGAAAGTGAGGAAAAGGGTGGATGACTGGAAGAATAAATCCCTTTCCTTTGCTGGGAGGTTACAGCTTATAAAGTCTGTTTTGTCTTCTATGCACATTTATTGGGCTTCTGTGTTCTTCTTGCCTAGTGGTGTCATAGAGGATATTGAGAGGATCATGAATAGGTTTTTATGGACCCAAACTGATTCTACTAAGGGAAAGGTTAGAGTGTCCTGGGATTCTGTGTGTTGTCCTAAGAGTCAGGGGGGCTTGGTATTAAGTCTTTAAAAGTCCAAAATAAAGCTCTTTTGGCAAAACATATCTGGAATTTAATTTCAGGGAAGGATACTATATGGACTAAGTGGATTAGATTGTTTAGACTAAAAGGGTTGAGTTTTTGGGGCTTTTTTAAAAAGGGTGAGGCTAGTTGGAGCTGGAAAACTCTATTGAAAAATAGGGAAGTTATTTGGGCTCATTGTTTGAAAAGTAAAGGGGATGGTCATTCTACTTCTGTCTGGTATGATAATTGGTGCCCCTTAAGTCCTTTGTGCTCCTTTATTTCTCCTAGGGATATTTATAGGGGTGGTCTGTCTCTTACCTCTACAGTAGCTTATGTTATTAGTAATGGAAATTGGGTATGGCCAGTGGAGAGTAGATCTGCTAAAGCTCTTTGTGCTATTATCAGAGATGCTGTAAGGCTTAGATTGTTGGGATTGAAGATTCAGGCTTCTGTTAGCAGTGTTAAATTCAGCAGGATGTGGGGCTTTAAGGTGGTATGGAAGGACCCTCTCAAACAGGTTTCCCAATGTTGTGCTTAATTTTCCTTTTATGGGTCTGGGTTGTGAGGGAGGTTGTTTGGGTTTGGATTCTCTTTAGGGATGGTCTAAGGCCATGGGGGTTAATTTTTACTAATAAACTTAACTATAATATAATGGTAAATGTGGTGAATCTGGTTCTGGGCTGGGTGATCATGATTTTATTATTGCTGATTCAGTTTAACAACTTGGTCAGGAATGATTGTGGGCAGGGAGGGTCTATGGGAATGTTGGGTGTCATAAGGTGGTCATTTCAGCGTTGGGTAGAGATCTGGTGTGGGATAACCCATGCTTCCTGTTGTTTTGATCTCTTTTTTCCTTTGTCTCTGTATTGGTATTGGTGTGTCAGCTTATATAAATGGAGTCTTATTCTGTTGGTGCTTGTGCCTGGTTACAGGTCTAGTATCAATTCTAATGTCTGTGTTAAGGAGGTAGGGTTGTTTGGTCTTGGGAAAAGACAAAGCCTGGGAGTTATAAGGCTGGAACAAGGTCATATCTTTAGGTTTTTGCTCTTTGTTTTGTCTTTTTTCTTTTCTAGATCTAGATATGGCCTTGAAACCTTGACTGTCTTTCTTTTTCAATACCTTTTCTTGATTTGGTGTCTTGAGTCTCTTACATCTGCTTGGATGTGGGGGAAGGGATGTTATGGGAATCAAGGAGTTATCTGGATGGTTAAAAGCCTGTGGGTAGTAACCTTAGTTTCTAGTACCAACCTTGTGTTGTGTGGCTGGTGTGTTTTTCATACACCTATGGTTCTATTCTTGTGTTTAAACCTTAGGGAATTAGGATATTGAATGCATAGTGGCTCTTCTTTAGCCAGTATGAATGTTTTCACCTTAGCCTATGGGGTTCTAGGTACATATGTGCAGGAGGTTTGCACTAACTTTGGAGAGATAAGGAAGCATTGTTCCTCTGTTTTTAGGCCATTATTCCCCTTCTTTTCTGTGTTTTTTATTTTATTTCTATTGTTTTCTAGATCCTGGCAAAGGAACAAAAACCTTTATATTTTGAGTGTGAGTCTTGGTGTTAGCCTGTGTGTTCTGAGCACTTGCTCAGGGGAGGGGGGATATTATTGGGTTTTGGAGGCATATGGAGACTTATAATACGTTGGGTAGAGATCTTTATTCATTCTTTTCCTGCTCTATCTCTTTTTTCTTTTGTTTTATTTTTTCTGCTTATTATCCTGGGAGTATGGGATGGGTGGCTAAAACAATTATGGGTTGAGTCACTGGTCAGAGATTTTGGTCCATTATTGACACTCTGTCTCAGTTCTGCGTTATATGATTGGTGGTTAGGTGTTTTGAGGCTCAGGGGGAGCATAAACAAGGGAGACATAAGGTGGGACTATGCTGTTGGCAATAGGTCATTATTCTCAGTATATTTTTTATTTTTAGCTCCTTCCAACAGCATGGGAACCCTCAGAATTCTTTTGGTTTTCTTTGACAGCCTTTTTGCTTGTTTTTTAGTCTTTGAGTCTATCCCTCTTGGGATTATGATGGGATGGGTCAATATGGGTTGGGTTGGAGAAGGGTTGAGGAATGTAGTTGAGACTATATAAATTGTAAAATGTGGCAGGATACCTATTGATCAATGGTCATGGTGGTGTTTGTGGGGTAATTGTATTAGGATCCTGTGCAGGGGCAATTTAGTCATTATAATCAGAGATGTGCAGAAATATCAGTTGTTGTAGAGGATTGAATGGATTAAGGGTGCTGGTATGGTTGATATTAAAGCTGTTGGTGCTAAGAACTGGATGTGGTTAAAAGGATATTAGAGTTTTGTCTGCTACTGCTGAGCTGGTATGAATCTGTCTTGCTTGTTATTAATGTGTTAATAATGAGGTTGGAAGCTAATGGGTCTTATATGCCTAGTAATGCCACTACTCTGGTGGAGGTTTATAAAGATTGAAGGCTTATTTGGATCCATGTTGCTGCAGCCTATGTCTTTGGCATGCTGCATTTGTTCTCAATACTTAGTATTGAGAGGAAAGTCCACTCTCTCATTGAATGGCATTTTTGGGGAACTATAGGAGCTTACTTGGTTATGATCCTTGTTTGTATGGAAAGAGCAGGGTTAAATATGGATGTATATTATGCTCCTATAGTTGCATATGAATTCGTGTTTCATGTGCCTTTTCTGAACAAGATTTGTGGTGTTTGCAAAGCTCCTTTATGTCATCTGGTGTTTGGAAATTCTGATAGGTGGGTTGGACAGTGGGGTATGCTAGACTGGATGGAATACAAGTGTTTATGTGCTGGGATTTTAGATCATGATTATAGTATAGTTGGTGTGATAAACGGATGGGGAGTTAACAGAATATGTCAATGGGCCGGGAACAAGAATCAGTGTTTTGTTAGTAGGTTTGATGTTAACGGGAGTGTTGTTAATGGATATTGGTCAAGGATCTTGGGGTCTTATATTTCTAGAAATGGTAGTATTAGGAGGAAGATTATGGACTGGACTGGTAATATGGTCAAAGCTATGGATTGGAAGAAGGGCTGGATGTTTGATTGGATCTTAATTTTTCTCTGTATTGGGCTTATGGGATACTGGGCTGATGTGGTTTTAGTTTGCTTGATAGAGGGATGGCGGTTGGGCTGTCAGATCTGGTTATGGATTAGCTGGCTTCGAAAGTCTTTTTGGGATTTCACTTTGGAAGTTGGGCTAATGGAAGTTGGTCTGAAGACGGAGCGAGCTGGTATGGAGGACGGGATTGTGTGGAGCGGCTTTTGGGCTCTTGTTTCCTTTTGTTTATTTTTGATTTATGTTATTGGGCTTTGTTGGACCTTTTATATTTTTGTTCTTATTTTTGTTGGGCTTAAAATATCTTGTATAGGCTGGCCCGGTTTCTTAGTCTTATGTTTAGACTGTTTTTTTCTTTTTGGGCTAACTTAAGATCTTGGGTCTATATCCCGGGTCTTGGTTAGTCTCTGTTTTGTACTTGTTTTTTGCCGGGGTTTTCCCTTTTCCAAAAAAAAAAACAATCGGTACATTTCAAGTTTCGGGTACCCAAATGAAGGAACGGGATTGCCATAAGATACCTGATCATGAAACAGACTCAGATAAAGGATACGAAGCTGACCGGATGGTAATCGAACTCACAATGCTACAATGACATAGAGATTCGTACACAAGTAAAGACTCGAGTTTTAAAGGACGTAACAATCGGTGCATTTGATGTTTCGGGCACCCGAATGGAGGAACGGAAGGCCTTAAGTATCTGATTATGCAACAGACTCAGATAAAGGATACGAAGCTGACCGGATGATTTTCAGACTCACGATGCGACAATCACATAGAGATTCGTACACAAGAAAAGACTCGAGTTTTAAAGGACATAACTATCGGTACATTTGAAGTTTTGGGCACCCGAATGGAGGAACGGGAAGGCCATAAGATATCTGATCATGCAATAGACTCAGATAAAGGTTACGAAGCTGACCGGACGGTAATCGGACTCACAATTCAACAATGACATAGAGATTCGTACACAAGAAACGACTCGAGTTTTAAAGGATGAAACTATCGGTGCATTTGAAGTTTCGGGCACCCGAATGGTGGAACGGAAGGCCATAAGATATCTGATCATACAACAGACTGAGATAAAGGATATGAAGCTGACTGAATGATAATCAGACTCACGATGCGACAATCACATAGAGATTCGTACACAAGAAAAGACTCAAGTTTAAAGGAGGTAACTATCGGCACATTTGAAGTTTCGGGCACTCGAATAGAGGAACGGGAAGGTCATAATATATCTGATCATGCAACAGACTCAGATAAAGGATACGAAGCTGACCGGACGGTAATCGGACTCACATTTCGACAATGACATAGAGATTCAAACACAAGAAACGACTCGAGTTTTAAAGGACGTAACTATCGGTGCATTTGAAGTTTCATGCACCCAAATGGAGGAACGGGAAGGCCATAAGATATCTGATCATGCAACAGACTCAGATAAAGGATACGAAGCTTACCGGATGGTAATCGGACTCACAATGCGACAATGACATAGAGATTCGTACACAAGAAAAGACTCGAGTTTTAAACGACGTAACTTTCGGTACATTTCAAGTTTCGGGTACCCAAATGGAGGAACGGGAATGCCATAAGATATCTGATCATGCAACAGACTCAGATAAGGGATATGAAGCTGATCGAGCGGTAATCGGACTCACGATGCGAAAATGACATAGAGATTCGTACGCAAGAAATGACTCGAGTTTTAAAGGACGTAACTATCGGTACATTTGAAGTTTCGGGCACCCGAATGGAGGAACGGAAGGCCGTATGATATCTGATCATGCAACAGACTCGGATAAAGGATACGAAGCTGACCGGACAGTAATCGGACTTAGGTTGCGTCAATCACATAGAGATTCGAACACAAGAAAAGACTCGAGTTTTAATGGACGTAACTTTCGGTACATTTCAAGTTTCGGGTACCCAAATGAAGGAACGGGAATGCCATAAGATATCTGATCATGCAACAGACTCAGATAAAGGATAAGAAGCTGATTGAGCAGTAATCGGACTCACGATGCGACAATGACATAGAGATTCGTACACAAAAAAAGACTCGAGTTTTAAAGGACGTAACAATTGGTACATTTGAAGTTTCGGTCACCCGAATGGAGGAACGGGAAGACCATAAGATATCTGATCATGCAACAGACTCTGATAAAGGAAATGAAGGTGGCTGGATGGTAATCAGACTCACGATGCGACAATGACATAGAGATTCGTACACAAGAAACGACTCGAGTTTTAAAGGACGTAACTATCGGTACATTTGAAGTTTCGGGCACCTGAATGGAGGAACGGGAAGGCCATAAGATATCTGATCATGCAATAGTCTCAGATAAAGGATACGAAGCTGACCGGACAGTAATCGGACTCATGATGCGACAATCACATAGAGATTCGTACACAAGAAAAGACTCGAGTTTTAAAGGACGTAACTTTCGGTACATTTCAAGTTTCGGGTACCCAAATGAAGGAACGGGAATGCCATAAGATATCTGATGATGCAGCAGAGTCAGATAAAGGATACGAAGCTGAACGGACGGTAATCGAACTCACAATGCTACAATGACATAGAGATTCGTACACAAGAAACGACTCGAGTTTTAAAGGATGTAACTATCGGTGCATTTGAAGTTTCGGGCACCCGAATAGAGGAACGGGAAGGCCATAAGATATTTGATCATGCAACCGACTCAGATAAAGGATACGAAGCTCACCGGACGGTAATCGGAGTCACAATTCAACAATGACATAGAGATTCGTACACAAGAAACGACTCGAGTTTTAAAGGATGTAACTATGGGTGCATTTTTCGGGCACCCGAATGGTGGAACGGAAGGCCATAAGATATCTGATCATACAACAGACTGAGATAAAGTATATGAAGCTGACTGGATGATAATCAGACTCACGATGCGACAATCACATAGAGATTCGTACACAAGAAAAGACTCGAGTTTAAAGGACGTAGCTATCGGTACAGTTGAAGTTTCGGGCACCAGAATAGAGGAACGGGAAGGCCATAATATATCTGATCATGCAACAGACTTAGATAAAGGATACGAAGCTGACCAGACGGTAATCGGACTCACAATTCGATAATGACATAGAGATTCGTACACAAGAAACGACTCGAGTTTTAAATGACGTAACTATCGGTGCATTTGAAGTTTCAGGCACCCAAATGGAGGAACGGGAAAGTCATAAGATATCTGATCATGCAACAGACTCAGATAAGGGATACGAAGCTGACCGGACAGTAATCGGACTCACAATGCGACAATGACATAGAGATTCGTACACAAGAAAAGACTCGAGTTTTAAACGAAGTAACTTTCGGTACATTTCAAGTTTCGGGTACCCAAATGGAGGAACGGTAATGCCATAAGATATCTGATCATGCAACAGACTCAGATAAGGGATATGAAGTTGATCGAGCGGTAATCGGACTCACGATGCGAAAATACATAGAGATTCGTGCGCAAGAAATGACTCGAGTTTTAAAGGACGTAACTATCGGTACATTTGAAGTTTCGGGCTCCCGAATGGAGGAACGGAAGTCCGTAAGATATCTGTTCATGCAACAAACTCGGATAATGGATACGAAGATGACCGGACAGTAATCGGACTTAGGTTGCATCAATCACATAGAGATTCGTACACAAGAAAAGACTCGAGTTTTAAAGGACGTAACTTTCGGTACATTTCAAGTTTCGGGTACCCAAATGAAGGAACGGGAATGCCATAAGATATCTGATCATGCAACAGACTCGGATAAAGGATATGAAGCTGATTATGCAGTAATCGGACTCACGATGCGACAATGACATAGAGATTCGTACACAAAAAAAAAGACTCGAGTTTTAAAGGACGAAACAATCGGTACATGAACGGGAAGGCCATAAGATATCTGATCATGCAACAAACTCTGATAAAGGATACGAAGGTGGCTGGACGGTAATCGGACTCATGATGCGAAAATGCCGTTGAGATTCGTACACAAGAAACGACTCGAGTTTTAAAGGACGTAACTATCGGTACATTTGAAGTTTCGGGCACCTGAATGGAGGAACGGGAAGGCCATAAGATATCTGATCATGCAACAGTCTTAGATAAAGGATACGAAGCTGACCGGACAGTAATCGGACTCACAATGCGACAATCACATAGAGATTCGTACACAAGAAAAGACTCGAGTTTTAAAGGACGTAACAATCGGTACATTTGAAGTTTCGGTCACCCGAATGGAGGAACGGGAAGGCCATAAGATATCTGATCTTGCAAAAGACTCTGATAAAGGATACGAAGGTGGCTGGACGGTAATCGGACTCACGATGCGACAATGACATAGAGATTCGTACACAATAAACGACTCGGGTTTTAAAGGACGTAACTATCGGTACATTTGAAGTTTCGGGCACCCGAATGGAGGAACGGGAAGGCCATAAGATATCTGATCATGCAACAGTCTCAGATAAAGGATACGCAGCTGACAGAACAGTAATCGGACTCGTGATGCAACAATCACATAGAGATTCGTACACAAGAAAAGACTCGAGTTTTAAAGGACGTAACAATCGGTACATTTCAAGTTTCGGGTACCCAAATGAAGGAACGAGAATGCCATAAGAAGTCAAACACCACTATAAATTTCATCAGTTTTATTTGCAGGCTTATACGAACCGACCTTAATTCGTACCCTCAATGACCTATGTCCAGTTAGATTTACCAAACTACTAGTGGTGGAGGGTGCAAGGTTTAATTTCCAGCGGTTGTAACTGGTAATGGAGAGGGTCACAGTGGTTATTTACAGGTTGTTGGGGTGGGGATTTTGATGTTAGGGCTGGTATGTTTGGCAGGTGGTGGTGGTGGAGGGTGACATCAGACGATGGCTATGGTGGCAAGTGGTGGTGGAGGGTGGTAACAGGTGGGGGCGGTGAATGTCATCAACGACCAACAGAGTTGAGAGAGAGAAGAGAGAGAGAGGGAGAGGTAGATGGTGGTGGTTGTAGTTTGATGTTGTGATAAGGTGTTTATGGTGGTTCCAACGGTGTGATGAGGTGGTGGTGGGAGGTGTTAGTGGTGGTTCTGACAGCGGGACGTGGTGGTGGTAGGAGGTGAGGGGTGGTGGGGAAAGGGAGATGGGTTGGAGTTGCAGGTTATGATGTTTACACGGACGAGGTTCATTTGTGGTAATACCAGAAGATGGAGTTGTATTTTCACCAGTTGAACAAATATCATTAGTAGGTTCATTTGTGGTAATTTTCTTTTCGTTTTTTGGATAATGATAGTTGTGAGGAATTGCTTATGATATATGAACCTAACATAAAACAGAAAAATGAAAAACCATTATTATGAATATAAAACTATGTTGAGACTTAAATACTATATATGTATTGGTCTTTGTAATAACCTTTATTAAAAGATGACAAACCAAATTCTTGAGTACTTACGGCGTCCAAAAACTTGTTCATTCTCTTTCTACTAAACTCAAGTCCTACAATAAAAAAAATTAATCAGTTCGTTATAAAAAATGAGTTTTGAAAAATATTCAATATGATAATGTACCCAATAATTTTTTATTTTTTTTGATATTAAAGAAGTAACAAAAATCTTAAGTAAATAAAATTTAAGTTCTAATAAAGATTTTGAAATTGATCGACAATTAAACAGAAAATAAAAGATACAATAAAAGATAAGCCACAAAGCAATTGTCTTAAATCCATAATCTTGCAAATTTAAAACAGAATGTTAAGAAACATAGCTAATTGTTCAACACCACCATACCAACACACACCAAATAAAACATCCAAAACATAAAAACGATAGCAACTTGTTTTAACAAACATAACCACCACAAATCACTTCTCAATTTTTGGAATCAAAAGAGCTTTCTTGCCATCAGAAACGCTCTTTGTAGCTGAAAATGATGACGGCTCCTCCTCATAGTCTTCGCCAAGTTGACGCTTCGAAAGCCTCCCATTCGACTTCCTCTTGAAAATTACCTCGGCTGCAATTTGTCTCTTCAAATTTGCATTATCAGCCTTGGATACTGGGCTAACATTCTCATCAGCAACTTCAACATTTGCCTATATGATTAAAACAACACATGCATTATTTCTTTGATCATAGTAGTATTTTCAAGTTAAAGAAAGATGAGAAAACAAAGGAAGTACTCAAATGTTAAACGAACATAAAAAAATAATACACAAAGAAGTGTAAATCAAATTCATTTAAAATTGAAAGAACTACCTGCAAATTCACAGTATCCTGAGATGGCATTTCAGAGGAAGTATTGCTTAACGTTTCAGAAGTAACATCCTACATTTTCTAAAGTTTAGTTAAACTTACAACTTTATTTATAAAAAAGGTTTATAATAAAATTACAATACCAACATACCTTCATATTCACAGCAGCTTCAGAAGGGGTTCAGAAACCATGTTGCTCAATGACTCAGAGTAATCAGGCTGTATTTAAAAAATAAAACAATTATCTTAGTAAAGTTATGTGATTTTAACTTTAAAAAGCATTAGAGCATAAATAAATAACACAATTACCTCATAGTTGTTTGCTTTCTTCTCAAGTTCAGAAATGATATCTGAATTATCAGTAAGTTTCAAAATTTTGAAAACCCAAAATTTTTTATCAACATTAAACTGAGAAATTTCAATCTTGAAAGCAAACTTTTTGCCTATCAGCTCCTTAAACTCATCAGGGTACAAACCGTCATCACCACCCTATAATATAAAAGCATTATCATCATAGAAATGAGAATAAAATGTATAATGTAAAAAAATAATTCTGAACATGTTAATTCATTAAGGTAAACCTACACTTAAATGTTTCTCAATCAACTCTTCAGAAGTTTTTTTCAACAGATTTGAAGCATCACGATCAAATAAGGTAAGTGACAATGGTATTTTAAGCCTACACATGTATGGTAATTGTTAAAAATAATAACAAAACAAAATAAAATTTTATTTAAAATTATAAAAATATTAAATTTGGTTTCAAACCGGTGAACGCCAGGAACATCATTCTGTTCGCATCCTTCGCTCTTGCAATAATAAGTAATTTCCTTCTCATCTAACTGGGTATCAGACACAGGAACCTCATCATCCAACTTAACCATCTTCCGATTTAGTGCATGAAATATAAAAACCATGGAATTTCGACGGGTATCAACTCAATGGTAGCAACAACAACAACTGTCTTCACCTAATAATAGAAAACAAAATGAATGTTAATATAACATTAAAACAGGAAATTAATTTTTTAACATATAAATTATTCAAATTACCTTAGATACATTAACATCAGTAATTTTGTTAAACTCAGTTTTTGAAACATATTCGTCATACTGAGATAAAAATATACCATCCATCTTTGCCGAGTCAGTACAACAATCATAAAGAGCTACATTTCCCATCAAACTGTTAAAAAAAACTGTAGTTACATAACTAACAATACAACTACATATAATAATTTAATGTTATATTACTTAAAAATTAATACCTTTGCCAAATTCTTGAAAGTATTTCAAGGTCCCAAATTGCAAAATGACAACAATGAAACCGACCACTTACTTCTTAGACCAAACATCTAACATTTGATCCGCATATGAATCCCATAAAGACAGATAAATCTTCTTCATACTACAAAATTTAATTAAAATCAAAGTATAAACTTAATAAAAGATATTTAAAAACCAAGATTAAAAGAAAACACTAACTTCATGTCTTTGCCCTTAGACGTTCGAATGTTCTTCTTTTCACCAACATCAGCAACAAAACCAATAACATCTAAGTAATAAAATTGTTTCATGAAATTAGTATTCAGTTTTAAAATTATATTATATTGAATATTAATTATTGGTTACTTACCAACTGGTGAGTCAGCAGGAAGAATCTTTTGAACAATAGAATCAAACGGTGTGAAGGAAAATCCATAGAGTGGGCCATTGAAATCAGTACATCGGTAGAGGAAGCTAACAGCATAGAGACCCAATTTGTTCTTGTTCTCAACATATTTGTATTTTGATTCATTTCTCCCAATTGTTGGTTTAATAAAAAAAAGTTCTTAGTCAAGGAAAGAAACGGGTCCTGCTCTATGGGCATATGATTTGATTTGATTTAGTGGTTGCATTGAAGAATTTGTAGTTTTCATTATTTATTTATTTTGTTTATTCTTTTTTATTCGGTTTTCATATTTTTCTGCCCCTATGATACAACTTTTTATGACAATTTTACAACTACCTAATGCAGCTCATTAATGTCATTATTTTTTGTAACTCTTCAGTATTAAGAAGGGTGTGCAGATGGGTTTTCAATTTAACCATTTATTAAGAAGGCAAAACATAGCTCACTAGCTGGAATATAGAAACCTAAAGGGTGGCTCTTCAAAACCTCCAATCCGTTACCCTAATTTACAGCTAGGTTTTCAATGTTGCTGAATGTTCTCCATCAATTTCAAACCCATGGCTTTATATACTTAGTAATCTACCACCTTAATCCATTGCTATTAAATCTCTAGTAATCACCAAAGCATTGCAATCAGAGAAACACCATACCACTGTCCTTGTTTTCTTTGTGTTATGCGGGAATCGCCGGTCGTCGTACCACTGTCATTGTTCCGCTATGAACACCCGCATACCGTTCAAGACAACCGGATTCACAATCAGGTATCAACACATGTAATTTTAAAGGTTGTAACTAGGGCTGTAAACGAACCGGACGGACACGGACGGAGCTTGTCCGTGTTCGTTTGTTAAGCTTTAAATCTGTTCATGAACTGTTCGTGGACAATTTTCGAACATAAAATTTTGTCCGTGTTCGTTTGTAATTTGGTTGTTCACGAACTGTTCGTGAACATTGTCTGCGAACACAAACGAACACTAATGGACACAAACAGACACAAACGAACACAAACGGACGTTTGACTAGAAAATATAGATAAAACATTGTTAATGGACACAAACGAACACAAACGGACGAACGAATATAAAATTTAAAATTGTTATTGTAAGTTTCTTTACATATATATATATATATATAATATTAAAATTTTAAATATAAAATTTAAAAACCAAATGAACACAAACGAACAAGTATAAACGGACATAAACGATCACAAACGAATACGTTGCCGAACGTTCACGAACATAAACGAACAAACGCTACCTATGTTCATGTTCGTTCGTTTAACTTAACGAACGAAATTTCTTGTTCGTGTTCGTTCATTTGTTAAACAAACGAACACAAACGGACTTCCCGCCAAACGGTTCATGAACTGTTCGCTGAAAGTTCGGTTCGTTTACAGCCCTAGTTGTAACTTCTTCTTCAGTGTTTTACCATTATTCATCAGAAGTTATCTACAACAAACACATGTAATTTTAAATTACTAATTACATTTACATTGAAACCAGTCAAAAAGGTAATAACACTTAAAAAACACAAAGTACTTAAAACACTAAAAGCAGTACTAATCATGTAATAAATAAAATAAAAAATTGACCTAAAATATTTACAAAAAATACAAATATAATACATGTACATATAAATTTTAAAAAAGCATCAACACATAAGCCTGTTGGTTGATAACTTTTGATGATAACTACTGATGACTTAAACTACATATGATTTAACAACTGATGACAAAACCTCTGATAACGAACTACTGATGACGAAAACAAAACGTTTCATTTATTAAGAAGTTTATCCACATATTTTTTGCTTTTCTAATCAGTAGTTCGTTATCAGATATTTTGTCATCACATGTTTGTCATCAGTAGGTAGACCCTCAGATGTTTAACTCATCAGTGGTTAGCCTGTCTTTGTAACTTCTTCAGTAGTTTACCATTCTTAATCAGAAGTTTTCAACAACAAACACTAAGTAATTTTGATTGACTAATTACATTTACATTCAAAAAACTACAAAGGTGAAAACAATTAAATAAGCAGCACTGATACAACCAGAGAAGGTCAAAAAATGTGACAAAAAACAAATAACTTAAACTTCAAATATTTTCTCTATAATGAACCACTAAATAAAACACACATATCATATTATAAGAACTACAAAGCAGATTTGATCTAACATATTTACAAAAAGTAAAAATAAAATACACATGCATATAAATTTTAAAACAGGATGAACACATAAAGAAGGATAAACATAACTATAACTAAAATATATAAGATAGAAAAGTACCTTTTTCTGTGAGCAGATTCTCAAATCTTGAAAACCACATTTTAAAAACATTTGCTTGCATAGTTATTCCCTTTTAAAAACATAACAACAAATTATACTATTAATTGAATGTCAAATTTCCAAATTTCATTCAAAATAAACAAAATGATAATGTTAAGATTAAACATACCTCCTCATCAACAATTATCATTTCAATAGAATAAGTCTCAGCAGGATTGTTATACATAGGCTTTGAGCGTATAATCCCTTTTAGTTAAATCAACATCCTTAAGCATAACAATCCGTTTTCGTGCCTTAGAGCTGTTATTTAAAATAGAAGAATATGTAATAAGACACGAAATTTTAATCATAATAAACGTTTTTCAGTCATTTAGTAATAAGCTAGCATAAACTAACGGGGAGGGAAACAATTTCGGGTAAGTTGAAATTAGAAAACTTGTGTCATTAGTATGCATAAGAGTGTATAGGCAATGTTTGTGAAACGATGTTACATAAATCTTTGTATGAAAATGACATTTACAATATTAGTAAAAGACAAAATAAAGTGTAGCCAAGAATTCTTAAAAAGCAAATTCATACACTAATCGGGAAAATTCAGAAATTTAAAAGAAAACAACATATCATTCATATTATATTACTTTTCAAAAGATTCGATAACAAAATATCTTTATTTTAAAAACAACAAAAACGATTCAAAAGCTAAAATCAAATCACCACTTAGAATCTCTAGAGAATAATTATTTAAAATAAAAAGGTCTTAATAAGTTTAGTTAATCAAAGGTTTTGCTTTCATCATCAATAGTTTTCTCATAAGAGGTTTCTAAACAGGAGTCAAACTACTTAGGGTATGTATAAACAATTATTTAAACTAACAAAAGGTCTTCAGAAGTTTATTCACCAGAGTTTGGATTTGCTAAGCAGTAGTTCATTATCAGATGTTTGTCATCAGCAGTTTAAACATCAGTGGTTAAAACAAATAAATCTACGTAATGAAAATGACACTTACAATATTAGTAAAAGACAAAACACATTATGGTCAACATTTCTTAAAAAGCAAATTTATACACTAATCGGGAAAAACTGGGGAAATCAAATGAAAACAATCAACATATATAAACACCTTATATATTTTGTCATTTGTAACGAAAATGACACCTACAATACTGGTAAAGGACAAAACACATTATGGTCAACGTTTCTTAAAAACCAAATTGATACACTAATCAGGAAAAAATTCAAAATTTAAATGAAAATAACATATCATTCATATTATATTACTTTTCAAAAGATTCAATAAAAAACGTCTTTATTTTAAAAACAACAAAGACGATTCAGAATTTAAAATCAATTCAACACATACGATCTCTGAAGAACAATCATTTAAAATAAAAAAGCTCTTCAGAAGATTATTGATCAAAGTTTTGTTTTCCTCATCAGTAGTTTTCTCATCAGAAGGTTTTTCAACAGGAGTTAAAACTACTTAGGGTATGTATAAACAATTATTTAAACTAACAAAGGTCTTCAGAAGTTTATTCATCAGAGATTGGATTCTGAGCAGTAGTTCATTATCAGATGTTTGTCATCAGCAATTTAAACATAAGTGAGTAAACAAATAAATCTACGTAACGAAAATGACACCTACAGTATTAGTAAATGACAAAACAAATTATGGCCAACATTTCTTGAAAAGCAAATTGATACACTAATCGGGAAAAATTAGGAAATTCAAATAAAAACAATCAACATATATTGGTACCGAAAATGACACATACAATATTGGTAAAAGACAAAACACATTATAGTCAACGTTTCCTAAACAGCAAATTTAAATGAAAACAACCTATCATTCATATTATATTACTTTTCAAAAGATTCAATAAAAAAACATCTTTATTTTAAAAACAACAAAGACAATTCAAAGTTTAAAATCAATAAAACACTTAGGATCTCTGTAGAACAACTCGACATCCCACGTGTTAATCTTATACAAGGTATCATGCAACATATGCAAGTAAACACTTAACATGCATATAGTTCAAATAACGCATAAACAAGTCCGAACACGTGTTACCAAGTTATTAGACATGTCCCGGGGTTCCTAGCATGTTCCTAGGTGTCAAATCATGTCTCGGGATGTCAAAATACACTTACAGCAGCAGTACATGCGATTAGGAGATCAAACATGCAATTAGGAAAGTCATCTGGTGATTAGGATGGTCAAACTAGTGATTGGGGTTGTAATTGCATGCCATAAAGGCGATTAGGAGCCTAATCGCCCTCACTGTCAGGCGATTAGGGCTAATCACGTGCTCAGGTAGGCGATTGGGACTCCCTAATCGCCCCTGCAGGTCTGTTCCGGTTTTTCGCGCGTTTAACCTTCCAAATCAGATCCGAAACATGTGGAAACACCCAATATCAAACACAAAACATTTATAAACCTATTTCAAGCAAAAAAAACCCTAAATGATCATCATTCTAACAGTCCCGAATGCAAGCGTTTTCCCAAAATAGCATACTTACCATGTAAACATCACACCAACATGCAAAACTTACCCTAAATAGCAAATATCCAGATTTCATCACATGACAACGTTGTTCAACATTATTCTATCATTCTAGCATCATTCTAGAGCAAACAATCAACAAAACAAATCGTATCATCCTTAATCCTTCAAAATCATTCAAACGGGTCAAAATACCTATTATCAATAATACACAACTATGATCCTCCAAACTCATAGATTAACATCATAATAACTTAATCCTTCAAAATCATTCAAACGGATCAAAATACCTATTATCTATACACAACTATGAACCTCCAGACTCATACATTAACATCATAATAACTCATTTAAGTCAGAAACATACCAAACACACAAGAACAATCATGTTTTATCAATAAAAATTCTATCTTTGCAATACATCACATAGAACAAACATAAAGGTTTAGGTTTGTTTAGAAATTGATTTTAATGGGTTTTCAAAGACATAAAACAAAATCATTACAAAGGTTTGGGATGAAGAACACACCTTGGTTTTGCAAGGTAATGAGATGTAAAGCTTGGAAAGGTAGGTTTTTGTGCAAAAACGTGTTCCAGAGGGTGTTTGTGAGTTGAGAGAGGTTATGGGACGTCTAGGGGCACAAATGATGTTTTACAAGTCAAGGGTGGTATTTATAGGCGTTTCTAGTCGTCAGACACGTTGCAAGCGATTAGGGTGCAACAACAGGCGATTAGAAGTGCCAATCGCCTGTTGTGCATGTGATTAGGGCCTACTCGCCCTCAGTAACAGGCGATTAGGGCTAATTGCCTGCTCATAATCGCCTATAGCCTCCTGTAATCGCCTTCAGCAGGTTTGGGTTTTCGCATACCGACAAGTCACATAATGAACACATAATTCATGAAAACTAACACGTTCACATTCGTTCACCAATTCCCGGGACTCGAGACTTGCGTGTGTGCATTAGACTCGGTGATTCTACCAATCACCAACAACGGGAGTCGTAACTCGTGTGTGTGTGCTAACCCCAATGATCCTCCGAATCATTGACCCCTGGACAATTACTTAACGCGACTCGACTCAACCGACTCTGTTATGTGTGATGTATGCGCGACTCGCTAAAGTAGACTTACCGGATTTTCAAAAGTTACTAACCGGAGTTTGCCGGGTGTCACAAATAACGAAAAAAAATACCTTAAACGAAAACAAAACAAACGTCGGCAGAGATGATGGAAAACCAAGAGATCTTGAAGAATCTTGACGAAATCAGATGAACAAAGAAGAGGGAAGAGGAAAAGAAGAGGGAAACAAACAGAGAGAGAGAGAGAGAGAGAGAGAGAGAAACTACTAATGAGTCTCTTTGTGTTCTTTTGAAACACAAAGACAAACGGGTCAGGTTATACCCAAATGAATGTGGAACTTACACGTTAGTATTAAATGTGGTGCTGCCACGTAAGGGCACGGTTCCCCAAATGGCCTGAGGGCTCTTTAACCTTTGTTCCTTTATTATATATAAAGTTGAGTAAAGACCGAAAAGTGTTTGCAGGTTGTTGCCCCAGCCTACCCATTTCTACCCATACTGAAAATCGACATGCCTGAACCAGTTTTGACCCATTTACCAAGCCGCCAAACCAATTAACTTTGCATTACTGTGGTTTCAACTTTCAAGTGCAAATGCAAATAGGGTGAATGTTTGCCTTCAAAAACCTAAATGAAATTTAACAAAACAAGTTGAGCGGCCAATGGTATACAACTTCAGAAAACTCACATCCTACATTTAGTATTAAGAAAATGAGAAATTTAAACATATGTATTCAATTTCAAAACTAAATAATTGCACACTAAGAGAAATCGAAAACGTAAAAACAAGAAATGAATCTAAAACAATCGAAAACGTAAAAACAAGAAATGAATCTAAAACTTAAACATCAAGAGTTGGGTGTTTTCTTGCAAATTTTATGAAAATAAAATAATAATAATAATAATAATAATAATAATAATAATAATAAAAATAATAATAATAATAATTGGGTGTTTTCTTGCAAATTTTATGAAAATAAAAAAATAAAATAAATAATAATAACAATAATAATAATAATAATAATAATAATAACGACCCACGTCCTCACATCCCCACAGTGGCGAATCCAGAATTTTTTTTTGCTGGGTTCCCTTTTTAGGTGTTCCGGTTTCATATGGTCGTACATAAAAAAATCGGATCGGTTTAGGGGTTCGGTTCGGTTTGACGGTTCGGGTCGGGTACGGATCATCGCATAATAAAAACTAGTAAATGAACCCCGCTAATCGATAACTAATTTTTGTAGTGACCACGATATATTTGAGAGCGATAAGATCCAATTTGAAATGCCTATAGCTAATGTGTTTTAAGTAAATTTTGATGGCAATGACTTTAGGGAATAGGACTTGATGACTTAAAGCGGTTCGGGTCAAAATGGGTAACTTTTTTAGTAACGGCTTAACGGGTCAATTGGATATTCATAATCAATTTACATATAGTGCGAAACCGATTATTGTCACATAAAGAGATTATTACTATATAATTCAAACACATAGTAAAAAATATAATTCAAACGCATATGGCAATAATAGTCAACACACCTCTTAAGGAGGCTGGAGAGGCGGCTGAAGGGTGGAAGGGGCGGCTGCAGCGGAGTTAGTGGTTGGAGAAGACTAAGCGAGAGGAGCTGTGGGGAAAAAAACGAACTGAGAGGGTTGGGGAAGACAGAAGAGTGAGGGAGGCGACTTGTTTCTTTTCTTTATCAAACCCTAAAGTGGGTTTGAACCGGGTTACCTTAAGGATTCGAACCGGGTACATTAAGAATAACATAGGGGCTTCAAAACCAGTGGAACAATTTGCATTTTTAGTTATGGGTTCCTTTCCAATTTTTCTTATGGGTTCCTCTCCAATTTTATATATCGATTAACACTATAATTTCTAAACCGACTGGGTTCTCGGGAACCCACCCGGGAAGCCTAAATCCGCCCCTGCATCCCCAATAAAAAAAATGCAAAAAAAGGAAATGAAATCGAATTCTTAACCATCAGGGTCTTTATTTAAAAAAGTTGTAACACATTTGGGTCGTTATTTTAAAAACTTGTAACACCAAGTTCCATTAAAAAATTATTCAACTTTTCCAAAATGGCAGTTTTACTCTTTTAGCTAAAAAAAATTAGTGAGAGTGTTAAGACCCACAGATGTTACAAAATGACAACCATAGATCTCATAATGCAACTTTTTGAAGTTGGTGTTACTTTTGACAAACCACTAATTTACTCCAAAAGAAAAGATAAGAAAGCATAAAATGTCGAACACTTACTTACCACCACTCAACGTCAGGAATCGGGTCCTTCGGCTTTTCTTTAGTGCTAACTCTGTATGCCTTGGCCAATATCAGGTTTAGCCTTGGACTTAGCAAGCTGTGCTTGCTTTGCTTTGAATCTCTTGCTTGTGCTTCTCCAAGTTGACTCTAGAAACATGAACGCCAACAAACAGCAGGTTGGAAACGAACTTTATTAAACTGAATGAAAAGCAACGAAACACTTAGCTTTAACTTAATTATCTCTGTTTCCTTAGCCCATTTGCCTACCTCTACGAACTGAAAAGTCATCTTTTTAGGTCGTAAAAGCTTGGTTTTGTCTATCCCTGTTCGAGGATCAAAGTGATGGTTTTTATCCGGGTCGACTTCTAATTCAAGGTTTTAGCTGGAATGCGCCTTTTTTCTGCTTGTTGACTTTAACCTGGATGGTTAAAGAAATATTCCCAAGCATGAGTTGTAACGTAATATTACATCTAAACAAAAACAAAATTTTCAAAAAACAACATAAAAGTCTAACCTTGAGTGCTCAAGTTTTTTAATTTTGGTACATTTACCACATTCCCATGCTCATCTATTTCCTTTCCCAACACATACGAACCAAGAGTAGGAGCCTTGGAGAGCTTAGGTTGAAGTACCAACTCGGGTGGCATCTGTCCAGGGAACATGTTTAACAGTGGAGCAAACTATAAAAGATGCCATGAAATGCAGGTATGTTGGTGCTAGTTATACCTTTCTGCCATGTTCCAATTAAGTAAAACAAGCAGTAGGGCCCAAACACAATAATTATAGATAATCATGTTAATCACAAAGAACTAAATCTACAAACTAATTCAATGCTCTAAAGTAAATCATCAGCTCAGTTTGAGTGGAAGCATTGGTCCTATAACTTTCCTAACGGTGCATTTTACCGGCATTGGTTTTACACCTCAAGTCTCAACTTTGGTTGTTATAGTTATCAAGAGACAAAATGAGAAAAAAATGAGACCTTGCCTGACCAAGAGTCATATAACTTGAAAAGACGTCAACCAATGGGAAACATTGTCAGGACATTCACCAACATTTGAGCAAAGCTTCTGCAGGTGTTTTTTGGAATGTTGCCACAGTGCCCTAAACTGCTCTCTCTTTCATGTCTATATAATATTATCAGTATAATATTTCATAAGGGGTTATAAATTATAATTTTACTATAAAGAAAAATGATCAAACAACTTTTAATGAACACAGCAGTTAAGGTAAGTAAAGAAACAAAACTAAAAGGAAGTGTGGTTTGGTTTCGGCGGCAGTTTTACCCTTTTAGTTAAAATTTTGTTTATTGAAAGCGTTATTACCCTTTTAGTTAAAAATTTTTTTATTGAAAGCGTTAGACCCACAGATGTTACACAACGACAACTATAGATCTCAAAATGCAACTTTTTGAAGTTGGTGTTACTTTTGACAAACCACTGGGACTATTTAAGTAATTTACTCCAAAAGAAAAGATAAGAAAACATAAAATGTGGAACACTTGTAAAAATTGAATAACTTACCACCACTCAACATCAGGAATCGGGTCCTTCGACTTTTCTTTGGTACTAACTCTTAAGAGATTTGGATTAATATCAGGTTCAAATTGACTCTAGAAACATGAATGCCAACAAACAGCATGTTAGAAACAAACTTTATTAGACCTGAATAAAAAGCAACAAAACACAAAGTTACCTTAAACTTAATTATCTCTGCTTCCTTAGCCCATTTGCCTTCCTCTACAAACTGAAAGTCATCTTTTTAGGCCTTAAAAGCTTGGTTTTGTCTATGCCCGTTCGAGGATCACAGTGATGGTTTTTATACGGCTTTAGAAGTTGGAATGCATCTTTTTTTTTCTACTTGTTGATGTTAACCTGGGTGGTTAAAGAAAAAACACAAGCATGAGTTAAAACGCAATATTACATCAAAATATAAAAAACAAATTAAAAAAAAACATAAAAGCATAAAAGTACAGACCATAAGAATGCTTAAGTTTACTTTTGGTGTCTGGATCCTATCTAAATCCCATCTTGGCAGCAAGCTCAAACTTGGGCGCACTAAGCCCTGCACCCCATTACCGAGTGGCTGCATAGAAGCAGTGGAACCTGCAAGCGAAGGTTGTGCGCTTGTGCTTAAAGGTTGGGAACAAATTTGTAGTGTATTGACAGTTTTGTTCCGTAGATAGCTGTTGTAGATGCATTATGAACCCTTTTTGGTAACTGAAGCAGAAATTTGAACCTACAAATTAATGCACTAAAACAATAAAGTAGCTACTAAAGACATGAAAACAGTAAACTGGAAATGAATGCCAGCAATAGAAATTTACCTTCACAGTAGACCTTGTGCACTCAAAACAACCTGATGAATTTCCCATTTCATACGCATACTATATCTGGAGTTTGAAGATGAACAAAACTAACTATTAAACAGTGCAGTTAAGTAAAGAAACAGGTAACCCGTTAACATTCTTCATTGTTATTATGTTTGATGTTTATGATTCACAATTTATAAACCAGTTCAGAATCAATAACATGAACAGGGTCCAACCTAGGTTCCAGATGCATATAAAAATGTCAGAATGCATCAATTTAGTAGTGGTAACAGCAACAAAAAATGATCTGACAGTAAAATGTCAGCATGGTTAAGAGATTCCATAAGAACTTTTTTTAGTGAATTTACATTAAAAGATGCCAAAATCGAGGGGAAATATACGATAAAAAAACCTATATGTTTAACAACAACATCAAACATCCCCAAATTTAAGCATTGTGCGTCCCTAAGCAAAGTCTCATGCAAAGCATCCAACAAAGAACTCAAACACGAAAACGATCCCCTCAGGCAAGGTCTCCCAATGGCTACGAAATCCATTTACACAGTTAATTGCCAAGACGTACATCGTTCAATAGGTTTACGACCCAGTCAGGCAAAGGTGGTATAATTTTTAAAACATAGGCACACCTATTCAAGTTTCACCAGCCTTCAAGATTCCAACCGTACATGGCTCGTACCCCTCACAATATCACTCATCCCTCGGCTAATTTCTGATATTTGGGAGTGATTCTCTCATACCAAACAGTAAAACGTCACTATCATATGCTTGTGCATTCATCAAATCTACACCTACTTATCAAAACCCAACACAGATCAAGAGGTCTTTATACGGGTAGGCAAAGGCTAAGGTAGGAAAATATTTAGGAAAGAGTGGCGAAAAGAAAACGAAAACTCCGGTAAAAACTAATAACTTCCTAATAAACAAAATCTGGACTTTTTATGTCCGCGCTATCACACCACTTTCTTTCTTTTCTCATTTTTCTCAACTGTTCTTTTCTTTTTTTTTCTTTTTTTTCATAGCAAATCAGCTAATTTGATGCTGATTTTTATTTCACCAAATAAATAGATAACTAAAAATATAAATAGGCTATCACATAACTTTCTTTCTTTTTCCATTTTTCTCCAACTTTTTTTTTTTTTGCACAACAAACCAGCTAATTTTATGCTGATTTTCTATTCACGAACTAAATAGATAAATAAAAGAAACAGGAAAAATACCGGATATTTATTTATAGGGTAAAGAAACGAAAAGGTTTAAGGTTCAAATTGGTTTTCTAGGGGTAAATCTATAAACGGGTGAAAACAAGAAAACAAAAAAAGAGAAAAGTTTAGGCACAAATTTTACTAATTGGACCTTCACTCAATTAAAGTTTATTACAAAATAACAATTTAGTTAACTGATCATATTTATATGTGGCCTAATAAGAAAACTATAAACGTCTAAAGGGTAGTTCTCACATTTAGACTACAATATCTACTAAATGTAGCCTTAATGGCGATGGAGTTTCTGGTTAGTCTACTTCAGTGTCAGTTAAAGTTGAATTATCATCCTTCTATAAACATTAGCATAATCAATTGCTCAACCTCAACCATATTATTACATGTCCTATTTATATATAATTTGAATTATCATCCTTCTAATTCACATACTTGATTTGACCATAACAACTTAACTTAAGAATCCTTTATAAATATGATTCCTTAACACTACTCCAAATTAGCCGGACACACATAAATCTGCTCATCATGATGCGCCTCAGATCCTCAAAGTAAATTTTAATAATCTAAAGTTCAATTTCTAAGCAGCATGGCATTCAATTAATTCTCATAATGTACCAAGATAAATAAATCAAATAAATTAAATATGAACATATGCAATAATCCAACTTTTCAAGACAATTCATCAGGAGTTTGAAACATATGTATCTAGAGTTTGAAGATGAACAAAAAAAAACTAGTTATTAAACTGTGCAGTTAAGTTAAGTAAAGAAACAGAACTAAAAGGTTTTAACAATAGTTGTGTGTAAGTGTGGTTCAGTTTCGGCTAGTGGAGATGATGAACAAAAAACTAATTATTAAACAAGATATCTGGAGTTTGAAGATGAACAAAAAACTAATTATTAAACAGTGCAGTTAAGTTAAGTAAAGAAACAAAACTAAAAGGTTTTAACTGCAGTTGTGTGTAAGTGTGGTTCGGTTTCGGCTAGTGGAGACCAACAAAAAACCTGAAATATTCATTTTTAACAAAGGAGTAAACCATATAAATAGGTACCTGGTCTGTCAAAAGTAACACATTTGGGGTATTTACTTTAAAAAGTTGTAACACCAACTTCTATTAAAAATTATTCAACTTTTCCAAAATGGCAGTTTTACCCTTTTAGTTAAAAAAATTTTTAGTGAAAGCGTTAGACCCACAGATGTTACAAAACGACAACTATAGATCTCAAAATGCAACTTTTTGAAGTTGGTGTTACTTTTGACAAACCACTGGGACTAAAGTAATTTACTCCAAAAGAAAAGATAAGAAAGCATAAAATGTGGAACACTTGTAAAAATTGAATAACTTACCACCACTCAACATCAGGAATCAGGTCCTTCGGCTTTTCTTTGGTACTAACTCTTAAGAGATTTGGATTAATATCAGGTTCAAATTGACTCTAGAAACATGAATGCCAACAAACAGCATGTTAGAAACAAACTTTATTACACCTGAATGAAAAGCAACAAAACACAAAGTTACCTTAAACTTAATTGTCTCTGCTTCCTTAGCCCATTTGCCTTCCTCTACAAACTAAAAGTCATCTTTTTAGGCCTTAAAAGCTTGGTTTTGTCTATGCCCATTCGAGGATCACATTGATGGTTTTTATACGGCTTTAGAAGCTGGAATGCATCTTTTTTTTTTCTGCTTGTTGATGTTAACCTGGGTGGTTAAAGAAAAAACACAAGCATGAATTAAAACGCAATATTACATCTAAAATATAAGAAACAAATTAAAAAAAACATAAAAGCATAAAAGTACAGACCATAAGAATGCTCAAGTTTACTTTTGGTGTCCGGATCCTATCTAAATCCCATCTTGGCAGCAAGCTCAAACTTGGGCGCAGTAAGCCCTGCACCCCATTACCGAGTGGCTGCATAGAAGCAGTGGAACCAGCAAGCGAAGGTTGTGCGCTTGTGCTTAAAGGTTGGGAACAAATTTGTAGTGTATTGACAGTTTTGTTCCGTAGATAGCTGTTGTAGATGCATTATGAACCCTTTTTGGTAACTGAAGCATAAATTTGAACCTACAAATTAATGCACTACAACGATAAAGTAGCTACTAAAGACATGAAAACAGTAAACTGGAAATGAATGCCAGCAATAGAAATTTACCTTCACAGTAGACCTTGTGCACTCAAAACAACCTGATGAATTCCCCATTTCATACGCATACTATATCTGGAGTTTGAAGATGAACAAAACTAACTATTAAACAGTGCAGTTAAGTAAAGAAACAGGTAACCCGTTAACATTCTTCATTGTTATTATGTTTGATGTTTATGATTCACAATTTATAAACCAGTTCAGAATCAACAACATGAACAGGGTCCAACCTAGGTTCCAGATGCATATAAAAATGTCAGAATGCATCAGTTTAGCAGTGGTAACAGCAACAAAAAATGATCTGACAGTAAAATGTCAGCATGGTTAAGAGATTCCATAAGAACTTTTTTAGTGAATTTACATTAAAAGATGCCAAAATCGAGGGGAAATATACGATAAAAAAACCTATATGTTTAACAACAACATCAAACATCCCCAAATTTAAGCTTTGTGCGTCCGTAAGCAAAGTCTCATGCAAAGCATCCAACAAAGAACTCAAACAAGAAAACGATCCCCTCAGGCAAGGTCTCCCAATGGCTACGAAATCCATTTACATAGTTAATTCCCAAGACGTACATCGTTCAATAGGTTTACGACCCAGTCAGGCAAAGGTGGTATAATTTTTAAAACATAGGCACACCTATTCAAGTTTCACCAGCCTTCAAGATTCCAACCGTACATGGCTCGTACCCCTCACAATATCACTCATCCCTCGGCTAATTTTCTGATATTTGGGAGTGATTCTCTCATACCAAACAGTAAAACGTCACCATCATATGCTTGTGCATTCATCAAATCTACACCTACTCGTCAAAACCCAACACAGATCAAGAGGTCTTTATACGGGTAGGCAAAGGCTAAGGTAGGAAAATATTTAGGAAAGAGTGGCGAAAAGAAAACGAAAACTCCGGTAAAAACTAATAACTTCCTAATAAACAAAATCTGGACTTTTTATGTCCGCGCTATCACACCACTTTCTTTCTTTTCTCATTTTTCTCAACTTTTCTTTTCTTTTTTTTTTCATAGCAAATCAGCTAATTTGATGCTGATTTTTATTTCACCAAATAAATAGATAACTAAAAATATAAACAGGCTATCACATAACTTTCATTCTTTTCCCATTTTTCTCCAACTTTTTTTTTTTTGCACAACAAACCAGCTAATTTTATGCTGATTTTCTATTCACGAACTAAATAGATAAATAAAAGAAACAGGAAAAATACCGGATATTTATTTATAGGGTAAACAAACGAAAAGGTTTAAGGTTCAAAGTGGTTTTCTAGGGGTAAATCTATAAACGGGTGAAAACAAGAAAACAAATAAAGAGAAAAGGCTATAATGTGGGTAAAACCTAATGCCTCTATCACATCCGCATCAAATCCCGACCCAAGGCGTCAAAATGCATACAATGCACAAGTTCTAAAGTAACGAGTCACGTTGGTTATCACACACAATCAAACGAAAAGAATGAAGGAATCTATAAGTATAATGGCTCAAAGTCTCACCGGAAAGGTGTGGATAAAAGGTTACCGATACAAGCCATGCACAGTTTTCAACTCTCTAGCGGCTTAGACTATCCTAAGCATCCCAAACTGAGTTTTGATGAAAACAGCCCAACCAGGTCTACTTTGTCCTGGAACAACGCGCTACAGACTCGCAAACCCTTAAGTGACCCACCCTTAGTTCACAGAATTCAATGAAATCGAACTCGTCTTTTGCTCGCAATGAGAACCAAAATAGTTTTATTTGGGGCTTGCAAAAAGTATGTATATTTTTTTTTGGTATTGTTATACATTACCCCCTTCCCACACTTGAAACACAGAATGTCCTCCTCCTATTGTAAATGTGTTTAGATAAAATGGAAACATAAACAGGCAAACGAAACAAAACAAACTGAAAAACAAGCAAAGAAAGAAAGAAAGGATAAGCAGATGAAAAAGTGATACTCCTCCTCTGATCTGATATATTGTAAATATCTCTCCAATTCTTGAAGGCAACTGAATCAATCGGCAAACTACAATGAGGAGATGAAGAAGAAGAAACATTAATTAATTAATTAATTAATTAATAGGTCTAGTTTGGTTAAAAGTTAAAAGAAACACAGCAAATTAGGGCAAAAAGATAACTTACCGACAACAAGAGGTACTTCTCTTCTGGTGATTGATTCATGTTGTTGATTGGAGTGTGAATGATTGAATCAAGTGTTTGATGATATTGTGAATTTAGGGTTAAGCGTTTGTTTGATGATCAAGAGAGATAGAGACAGACAGAATACAGATAGATGGTCTGCTCTGCTGCTTCTTTGTTTTGTTTTGTTTTGTTTGAGGGTTTGAGGGTTAAAACAAAGTATTATGAGTTAGCCGTTGGGTTATTTTCAAACACTTGCACCGATCAACCTTTGAAACGTAATGCTGCTGCTGCTTCCTTTCAAAAAAAAAAAAAATTATTCATCATCATCATCATCATCATCATCATCATATATATATATATATAGGATTAGGTTTAAATGAAAACTAGCTCGAGTTGGAAGAACCGTGAGAACACCGACGTAAAATGTGAATTTTTAAAAAAAAAATTCCACCGGTGTAAAAATGGGTAACCCCGACGTAAAAAATAAAAAATAAAAAAATAATAATTTGACAGTGGTGTAATGACCATGGCCCACCCTATTTTGTCTTATTAGGCAAGGAAATATTCCCTTTTATATTTTATTCAACTTTAATTGTGGTCCACAAATCCTTTTTGGATTAAAATAAGTTTGTGATTATAAAGTGAGTTCCGTAGTTCTTCCAACTCAAGCATGTTCTTATTTTACCATTTCCCTATATATATAAAGCTCAATAAATAAATAAAGATAATAAAATAGGTAACAAATTACAAATAATATACTCTTGTTTATAAAAATTTGATACTTCCTCACTACTATAATAACAATAATAATAAATTCACCCAGTTCAAGACACTACGCTTGTATTTTTAATTTTTTTCAAGACGTGACTATTACTATTGGATAGGTGATTAAAAGTTAATATTACGATCCCCTTTTGAAAACGAACATGTAATTTAAGCCATTCAATTTTTTTTTGTACAAATGCGTTTTAAGTTTACAATTTTGTTAGACGTTGATATTGTTCATAATAATAATAATATAAAACATTATTATTTTGTGATGATAGCTATCATGGATTACTTTACGTTCACCTTATAGTCTATAACTGAAACCAAGTATTTTTATTACATTTTAACTCAAACCAAGCAGATACCTATTACATTTCATAACATTTTGTTCAAAATACTCCATGTCCAAGTCTTATAATAACCTTATAAAATTTGGAAAAGAGAGACATGGTTAATTTTATTCTGTTATATAATAAAATGTGTTATTACTTCTTAGCGCGTGTTTCTTATCTTTTGTATCTTACAAGTTGATGCCACCCCGTGCATTGTGGCAAGATTTTGATTATGAGTCAAGACCGAGACTCTTGTGTTAAATAAACTATTTTAACTATAGTGTTGTCATTACGAGTTGATCCTATTTCTTTTATAAATAGATTGGGTTTGGTTTTGATATCTGTAGTAGTGACACCTCAGCCATCCGGGTTGGGGTGTGACACTCTATCTCTATTGATAGAGGTAAGATTTACCTACATCTCACCATCCCCCTAAACCTACCAATAATTTTGTTATTTGTCAAATATACCAGATACGGCTGTTGTTGTCATTTATTCAACTCATGTAATATACAAGATTTGTAACCTAATTGTAATAATATTTTACTATCATTACGTACTTTCTACCTACATATTTTTTAGGGATTTTCATCAATATTTTTGTTATGTACTATATATTTCTATTTCTACTCTTTTAGTTTTAATTCGGAAACAAACTAAAAAAGGCTATTATTTAAAAAAACAGTAAGAAAAATTATTAGGCTTAACGTTGTAGGCTCACAACGGACGAGCATATCGCTCGGAGGCGTTTAACATGGGCATTAATGGGGGAGGGGCACTATGTCTTAGAGCACTCACTTTACTTGACAGTATGTGTGTCGTCCGTGTGTGACGTCCGGAATTCCGGACGTGAATCCATATATGATGTTGGCCGCCTTCAATGGTTATTGTTTAGATTTTGTTTATAGATTTTATGAGATTATAAAAGATTATGGAGGATTCTACCTTAAAATATGGTTGTAGATTTGGAAAGATTCGCAAAGAAGGGGACTAAATAATTTACATCGTAATTAGGCCGCTCCATTTTGTCGGTACCACATTTTGAAAGAGTAAGACATGTTGTAGTGCAATTTATGTTGTAGAATTTAGAGATGGTATATGTTTATATATATATATATATATATATATTATAGTAAAGTTTTTTTTTATTATTATTAGTTTAATTTTTCGAGTATTACAACTCTTCCCCTCTTAAAAAAATTTTGTCCTCAAAATTTGCTAAGTCATAACAAAAACGGTCGTACAAGTGATAAAAAAAATCATAGCAAAGTCACTAATCTACCTATTAGGAATCCCAGAAGCATACATTTGTACCTGAACTCTAATGGTTTTCCCATAACATACCTTAATAACATAGTTGTCCATACGGGGGTCAAAAGAAATTTACAGATAACAAGGTGACTGATGTCTCCCATAGAGATATGCTTAATCATTATTCCGAGCATAATTGATCATAGAAGTAGCGGAAACAAGATAACACATATCAGAGCAAGGTTCACAGTTACCTAGACTAAGCACTCTATGCCTCAAAGAGATTAGGTTTATATCTATTATTAATATATATAAAAGAATTGATAGTTGCTGACGTGGCGTTCAATGGTGGCCTCAACCATCCCTTGAATGTGTCAGGTGGCATAATAAGGTGCAATTCTTTGTTTTTTTTATTTTCGTTTTTTTATTAAATTAAATCATATAAGACCTAAACCCTAACACATCTTCTCTTGCCTCCATTCTTTGCCATCTACTATCTCTCCTCCAAAATCCTCTCTGCCTATCCCAACATGACCAATGAAAGGAAGGAGCCATGAAATAACCGGCAGCGGCGTCCATATGAATTTATCTCACCATATGACTGATATGGTTCGTTGAAAAGGTATATTGTTATATTGATTATTATATGTAGTGATATAGTAATCACTCTTATACCGGTTTGTGAGCATTGTTAAAATATTATATTAATAAGTTGGATTCATATTAAAATACTTTATATGTTTTGGTGATATCGTCTTCAACAGTCGAAGATATCCCATGAGACCAGTGAAGCTTTTTTCTTTGCTTTAATGGAGGCTAGCGATGGTCATCACGTCGTACCACCACTGGGTATATGTCACGCGATCTTCCAGATAATTTTCTGGTAAGTATATGCATGATTATTAAAATATGCATGTATATAAATGGTTGATGATATTACTAAACTTTAATCAATAGTTCCATTGGAATGACGGGACTTGCAGGATATCCCCACCATCATAATCCATCACATTATTATCAATATTGTTATTATTATCACATTGTAACACAACCGAAGACGATGTGGAATTTGAGGGCGTCTTAGTGGGCGCGACAACATCAGCGACTGTGTAGGCATGGCAAGCCACAGCAACCTGTGTCTTTGACGAAGAAAGCGCGGTTCCACAAGGAATGTTAGGAGGTTGATCAGGAAAGTTAAACTTAGCAGCATTACCACGAAGACAAAACGCTACAGCGTCGGCGCATGGAATTTTTCTATTACAAAGCGGCGCATGAATGTTGAACGACAGGGATGATGATCATGATGTGATGGTTAGGTGTGTTTGTTTTATATTATCTAACCTTTTGAAGTTTAGTAGCCAAAAAAATCAATTTCTGGGTTTTGCTTTGTTCTGTTTCCGCGATATCATCCCAGATTTCTGCAGCCGAATCGGCTTTAAAAGAATATTTCAGTGATGAAGTCCGAAAAGCCTCTTCGATGGGTGAATTTGGATGAAGATGAACGTGACGATTTAGCCATGTTTCTATCTTTTAACTAATGTCATATCTTTTAGGTACTCTCTTTTTCTCTTTTACTTTTTCATAATTCCATTATTTATTTCTGCAAGTTTAATTGGTTTTAATTTAAGAAACACGATTGGTTTGTTTGTTTGTTTGTTTTGGACTTCAGTAGAATTATTAACTCATCGACTGTTTGTTTGTTGGTAATTAGTTTTAGGTTTGAGATTAACTTTATTGCACCTGAATTTGAAACATTTTCTGCTCTTTTAGCCTATTTCTTGGCATATGTGAAGTGGGTTAGGCTAATAAGCTATTAGTCGTTTTTTAGGTTATGTCTTCTGTGTCGTATATGTAGTTTCCTTACCAGTAGTTGTGAGAGATTACAGAGACGTGATAAGTTTTTTAATGGTTGCAACTTCCAACTTAAGTGATTGTTTAGTTGATTAGGTTAGGAATTATAGGAGTCGTTAGAATGTGAGAGATTAGAGAGATGTGATGAGTTTTTAAATAATTGCAGCTTACTTAAGTGATTGTTTAGCTGATTAGTGATTAGGTTTTAGGTTAGGGAATATGAGTTATTATTGGTTAGAATACTATGGACATGCAGTGATTGAGTACGAGGGATTGGAGAGATGTGATTATGTTTATGTACTTTGAGACTTTGAGTAGATCTTTATCAGTAATAAGTTTGAATTCAGTTGTATTGATTTAAATAACTATAAGTAAATGACTACTGGTAACTGGTAAGTTCAATTTTGGTTTATGATGGTTTGAATTAGAAGTTTTTATAGTTTGTTGGTTGTTGAGGGTTGACATTAGGTGTAGAAAAAGTATTGACAGCTATAGAAGATTGTAAGTTTTAGAGTTTTTGTTAAATTTATTGAGATGGTAATAAGAATGCATACATTAGACATCCTAAATCCAAATATTTGAACTATACTTTTATCAATTTTATTAAGTCATATTACATTTTCAACCCCGGGACACTCCTGGGGTAATCAACTAGTATATATATATATTATAATAAACATGCAAACGTTATACGACACTTCTTCAATTCTTTTAAAACAAACCGTGCAACGAGGACTAATCTTACCTCTTTTTTATCCCAAAACTGCAACCGCCACGTCAAGGTGATACTTTTTGTAACACCCCATTATGTGATCAGATAAAATAGAAATGTTTATAAAATTTATGTCGTGTGTATTATATGATCTAGATGTGAATAGTATAATTAACTGATATATAAGAATCTAGTCGAGCCAATAGTATTATAAAAAAAAGACCGTTTAGTTAGATTAACAAAAGAAATTATATTTGAACCCTATACTCCGTTGTCTATATAACTTAGGTTGACGCGTAGATAAAAATAGCTCGTCCTAAGAGTACATTCGAAATTTTATAAAACGTTATAGTTTGAAAGTTATACAAGAAAAACGAACGAAGCAGCTAAATCAATTATAAATATAATAAACCTAAAAGATATGTAAATCTTCAAATATGAAGATTTCGACATATGTATACGTCCATTATAATTCCAAAATATGAAATTTAGTTGACTAAAGAAGACTAGTCAAAATCTTCACAACGAAGATTTCTTCTTCAAGAAGAATAAAAGGAGCCGCCTTAGGTGTTTCTTTACAAATTAAGCAACGCTATTATTGAAGTTATAAAAGGATAGTCTAGAAGACCATTTGGGACATCTGAAAATCAACGAGACCATAAACACTTAGAATCAAGAACCCATACCAAACCTTGTGGTGCTATTAGTAGTAAGTTTCAGTAAGACTATTTGCACTAGCTTGCAATAAGTTTCAGGTATACTCTAGTCTAAATTTGTTATTGCTATTATTATTAGGCATGATGGTTATTGTCAGGAGAAGGTATTGGGTAGCCTAACCTTACTTAGGCATAGGCTGATCACCCATGCTTAAACAAGGCAGCGTTAACCAATATCCAACCATGATAATAACTAGTTAGGTGAATCATTACCTAACCTAGGATGATGTAATTGTATCACGACCCTGAGGTAGTACCCGATTGGAATAGCAAGGTGTTAAGCAACCGTTAAACAGGTGAGTTCTATGAATGTTTTCAAATGTGAGCATGCTTGTCCAAACTGGTAATTGTTAATATTGCACTCATGACTGTTGTACACATGTTTATAATCTAATCACACATACACATGATATTTGTGGTCCCTTATACGTGCTGCTACGGGAGGATTTGTCGGTATTACACCTGTGTGTAATGGGCATTAACTGTATGATGTTGGAAGTCACAGGGGTGACACCGTCACGGGGGCCCATGCGTGGGTGCCAGCGTGGCGTAAAGGTTATAATGACATGGGCGGGTACAGGTCATGAATGATGAAATGATGTGTTTTACAACCTGTGTTTATTCATGAACTCACCAGCTTTGTCTGACGTCATTTTTAAGCATGTGTCGCAGGTAGTGAAGGCTAGTGCCTGTACCTGCTGTTTATCAGGAAGCTATATGACCAATGGAATAGGATATGCTAGTTCGTGTGTTTTGATGATATATGTCTCCGGTTATGAATAGTTGTTGAAGTTTGTACCTTTAAGTTTCCAACTCTTGTATTTTGCAGTTTATGTTAATATAATAAGTGTTTCCCATGTAAGTCGATATCAATTGTGTATGGTGCATCCTTACTGGGTGTGGGCGTCACAGTTGGTATCAGAGCCAAAGGTTTTAGCGAATTAGGTATTTAGTAGAGATACCTAGGCTTCAACCTTCGAGATTAGGACTGCCTAAAGTAAGTATTATACTCGGATTAATTCTTATAGATAAGGATGACTAGAATAAGGACCTAATTTCATTCATAGAGATACTACTATAGGGTATGATGGATAAAATTTAGTACTACCTCAACTCAGGTATAGAAGTTTGAATAATTAAGTGAGATGTGGAATACCAAAGAATTAGAAATGTAAATGTTCAGAGCACGAGACCTTAGCAAGAATTAGCTGAGGCAAAAGCCCAGTGAGGGCAATGGACTTGTGTGTCTATATATGTGTTATAATTGAAAACGTGATTGTATTATGTATATTATGTGAAGTAGCTATTGTAGTTGTTTGTATATGAACAAAATATTGAAGTAGTATTTTCTTGGAAACCTAGAAAAAATCGACTGGATCATCCAATAATCATGGTCGTCAATCTGAACCACCGGTTGAATCTGCTCGTCATAGTGAACCCGTAAACGTAGGAGATGATGTAATTGATCGAATTGCAGTGCGAGTCGCGGAAATTCTTGCCAACGCACGGGGACATGAACGTCCGAATTCTGAAAGGCCTGTTCAATCTGAAAGAAGCATCGCACACACACCAACTCTGCAAGAAAAACCTCGTTAAGAAGAGAAGACGGGTGATCCTAAGATAGCTAAGGCTAGCGAAGCGGAAATCAGTAGAGACTACAACTATAAGACCTTTATTTCCTGTAACCCTCCCACCTTTGATGGAAAGAAAGGTGCTATTGAGGCACATGAATGGCTAAGTGAAGTAGAAGCCATTCTAGATGTTAGTGATTGTCCTGAAAGGAATAAAGTTAGGTTTGCTGTTCACCTGTTCAAATCTGAAGCCTTGTTTTGGTGGAGGATACAAAAGCAAACCAAAGGTGAGGATCTAGCTCAGCGCCTAAGTTGGAAGGAATTCTCTGAACTCTTTTCACAATATTTCTGTCCACCAAGTGAAACGGACAGGATTGAAATGGAATTTCTACACCTTAAGCTCAGAGATAAGACTTATCGGGAACATGTCACCAGGTTCAATGAAATGTCCAGATTGGTGCCTCATCAGGTCACCACAGAGGAAAATCGTATTAGGAGGTTTGTTTGTGGACTACCTTCAGAATACCGCACATTTATCGAGGCAACCAAACCGACCACCTATTTTGAAGCAGTAGAAGTCGGGGCAACCATCGCTACTGAAATACAACAGAAGAAAACCCCAGACCCTACTCCAAAAAGGAAATGGGACAACTCCCAAGACCAGAGGAAGACCAACGACAAAGATAATAAGAGGCAACGGGGACCCCCACCTAGATGCGCATTCTGTGGGAAGGAACATTCTGGTCCACGTAATCAGTTAGTTTGTCAAAACTGTAAGCAACCTGGGCATATCTATCGTGATTGTAAAGAACCTCGCAACTGTTTTAAGTGTGGAGAGTCGGACCACTTTATTAATAAGTGCCCTAAGAAAAAGGAGGAACCCAATAGAGCTAGAGGAAGAGCCTTTGCTTTGAACACGGAAGAAGCTCGTAGGAACCCAGATGTTATAACGGGTACGTTTCCCCTAAATAACTTCTATGCTAAAATATTATTTGATACTGGTGCTGATAGAAGTTTTATATCTGAGCAATTTAGAGTTTTGATTAATCAGATTCCTAGTAAATTAGATAAACCTTTTATAGTCGAACTGGCAGATGGAAGAGAAGAGGAAATTGTAAGTGTTATTAAGAATTGTGCTATCCTGATTAGTAATACCTCGATTCCCATAGACTTGCTACCAATGAAACTTGGAGAATTTGATGTAGTAATAGGAATGGATTGGTTAGCTAAGTATCAAGCTCAGATATTTTGTGATAAGAAGCAAATTCGAGTTAAGGACCCTCAGGGGAAATCTTTGATAATTCATGGGGAGAAACCTAGCAAACCCTTAAGTTTTATTACCAGAATAAAAGCATCTAAGTGTATTCGAAAGGGCCATCTAACTTACCTAGTATATGCCTTGGAAACTAAGGAGGAAAAGAAGCTTGAAGAGATACCAGTAGTGTCTGAATTTCCGGAAGTATTCCCTAAAGTTCTTCCTGGACTACCACCTAACCGACAAGTTGAGTTTAGAATAGATTTGATTCCGGGAGCAACCCCTATTACTAAAGCCCTGTACCGCCTCGCCCGGACTGAAATGAAAGAGTTAAAAACCCAACTCCAAGAGTTATTAGACAAAGGATTCATACGTCCTAGCACGTCGCCCTGGGGAGCGCCTATTCTCTTTGTCAAGAAAAGGATGGTTCAATGAGAATGTGTATTGATTATAGAGACCTGAACAAGATCACCATAAAGAATCGATATCCCCTCCCAAGGATCGTTGATCTGTTCGACCAACTACAAGGTGCAAGTTACTTCTCGAAGATTGACTTAAGGTCGGGATACCATCAGTTGAAGGTTAGAGAAGAAGACATACCAAAGACTGCCTTTAGAACAAGATATGGTCACTATGAATTCCTAGTTATGCCTTTTGGACTCACTAATGCACCAGCCGCTTTCATGGACCTTATGAACCAAGTCTGCAAGCCATACTTGGATCAGTTTGTAATCGTATTTATAGATGATATCCTCATTTACTCCAAGAATAGAGAAGCTCACGAGGAACATCTTTGTGCCATTCTTAAGTTACTGAAGGATGAGAAACTTTATGCCAATTTTAGTAAGTGTGAATTCTGGACTAGGGGAGTCCAATTTTTAGGGCATGTGGTTAATGAAATGGGCATACAAGTAGACCCTGCAAAGATTGAAATAATTAAGAATTGGGAGACACCAAAGAACCCCACGGAGATTCGACGTTTCTTGGGCTTAGCTGGGTACTATAGAAGATTTATTCAGGATTTTTCTAAGATAGCAACACCCTTAACAACTTTAACTCAGAAGAATACCCCATTTTTCTGGAGTGATAAGCAAGAAAAGGCATTTAATCGGTTGAAGAAGAAGCTATCTAGTGCTCCAGTACTTGCTTACCTGAAGGGACCGAAGATTTGGTGGTATATTGTGATGCTTCACACTATGGATTAGGGTGTGTTTTGATGCAAAGAGGGAAGGTTATTGCCTATGCATCTCGACAATTAAAAAGTCATGAAAGGAATTACACCACCCACGACCTAGAACTGGGAGCAGTAGTATTCGCCCTCAAGAAATGGAGACACTACTTATATGGTACAAAGTGTGTGATTTATACTGATCATCAGAGCCTTAAGTACATCTTTGAGCAAAAGATGTTAAATATGAGACAGAGAAGATGGATAGAGTTGTTGAATGACTATGATTGTGAAATTCGTTACCATCCAGGAAAGCCGAATGTCGTAGCAGATGCCCTTAGTCGTAAGAACATAACAAGGCCTGTAAGAATACGAGCATCAAGGATTGAAGTGAGATTTAGTTTAATGAAGCAAATTAAAGATGCGCAGGCCCAAGCATTGGTCGATAAGCAGATTAATAAAGAAAAAATGGTAGGAAAACAAGAACTCCTCGTTAAAGGGGGAGATGGAATATTAAGATTTCACAATAGGATCTGGATACCCATTGCGGGAGGACTAAGGGATAAGGTGATGGAAGAAGCGCATAGATCTAAGTATACAATGCACCCGGGTAGTACAAAGATGTATAAGAATATTCGGAGTGAATATTGGTGGCCAGGCATGAAAGTATCAATAGCTAAGTATGTGGAGAAATGTCTGACGTGCTCACAAGTCAAAACAGAGCATCAGAAACCTGCAGGATGTTTAATACAACCTGAGATCCCTGAATGGAAATGGGAGATGATAACAATGGAATTCATCACCAAACTTCCACGAACCAAGTCTGGGCATGATGCCATTTGGGTTATAGTAGATCGCCTAACCAAGTCTGCTCATTTCTTACCCATACGAGAAGATTATAAGGTGGAAAAGTTAGCAAGGAATTATGTCAAGGAAGTTGTCACTCGTCATGGTGTACCTATATCCATCATATCCGATAGGGATAGCTGTTTTACCTCAAGATTTTGGAAAAGCTTCGAAAAGGAATTCGGAACAAAAGTTAATTTGAGTACGGCATACCACCCACAAACCGACGGGCAAAGTGAAAGAACAATACAGACCCTGGAAGACATGCTCAGGGCATGTGTGATAGATTTTGGAGGAAACCGGGATGAACATTTACCACTAATAGAGTTTGCATACAATAATAGCTATCACTCAAGCATCAAGGCTGCTCCATTTGAGGCAGTATATGGGAGGAAGTGTCGTTCGCCAGTCTGTTGGACTGAGATTGGTAGGAATCCATTAGCTGGACCGGAGATCATTGAAGAAACTACCAACAAAATAATACAAATTCGGGAATGGATGAAAGCTGCAAGAGATAGACAGAAGAGTTACGTCGACAAACGAAGGAGACCCTTAGAGTTTCAAGTTGGTGACAAAGTACTACTTAAGGTCTCGCCTTGGAAAGGCATCATTCGGTTTAAGAAGAAAGGAAAACTAAGTCCACGGTATATTGGACCATTTGAGATAATCGAAAGAATTGGGCCAGTAGCATATAAGTTAAAACTGCCAGAGGAATTACAAGGAATACACGACACCTTTCACGTGTCCAACCTAAGAAAGTGTCTGGCAGACGAGTCACTAAAAATGCCTTGGCAAGAAGTCCAGATCAATGACAAGTTGAACTTCATAGAACGTCCCATTCAAATCGTAGATCGACAAGTAAAGAAATTGAGAAATAGAGAATTCCCTTTGGTAAGAGTCAAGTGGGATGCCAGGAGAGGACCCGAAGAGACATGGGAGAAAGAAGATGAGATGAAACAGAAGTACCCATACCTCTTCACCTAAATTTCGCGGACGAAATTTCTATAAGGTGGGAGAGTTGTAACACCCCATTTTGTGATCAAATAAAATAGAAATGTTTATAAAATTTATGTCGTGTGTATTATATGATCTAGGTGTGAATAGTATAATTAATTGATATATAAGAATCTAGTCGAGCCAATAGTATTATAAAAAAAAGACCGTTTAGTTAGATTAACAAAAGAAATTATATTTGAACCCTATACTCTGTTGTCTATAAAACTTAGGTTGACGCGTAGATAAAAATTAGCTCGTCCTAAGAGTACATTCGAAATTTTATAAAACGTTATAGTTTGAAAGTTATACAAGAAAAACGAACGAAGCAGCTAAATCAATTATAAATATAATAAACCTAAAAGATATGTAAATCTTCAAATATGAAGATTTCGACATATGTATACAGCCATTATAATTCCAAAATATAAAATTTAGTTGACTAAATAAGACTAGTCAAAATCTTCACAACGAAGATTTCTTTTCAAGAAGAATAAAATGAGCCGCCTTAGGTGTTTCTTTACAAATTAAGCAACGCTATTATTGAAGTTATAAAAGGATAGTCTGGAAGACCATTTGGGACATCTCAAAATCAATGAGACCATAAACACTTAGAATCAAGAACCCATACCAAACCTTGTGGTGCTATTAGTAGTAAGTGAAGTAAGACTATTTGCACTAGCTTGCAATAAGTTTCAGGTATACTCTAGTCTAAATTTGTTATTGCTATTATTATTAGGCATGATGGTTATTGTCAGGAGAAGGTATTGGGTAGCCTAACCTTACTTAGGCATAGGCTGATCACCCATGCTTAAACAAGGCAGCGTTAACCAATATCCAACCATGATAATAACTAGTTAGGTGAATCATTACCTAACCTAGGATGATGTAATTGTATCAGGACCCTGAGGTAGTACCCGATTGGAATAGCAAGGTGTTAAGCAACCGTTAAACAGGTGAGTTCTATGAATGTTTTCAAATGTGAGCATGTTTGTCCAAACTGGTAATTGTTAATATTGCACTCATGACTGTTGTACACATGTTTATAATCTAATCACACATACACATGATATTTGTGGTCCCTTATACGTGCTGCTACAGCAGGATTTGTCTGTATTACACCTGTGTGTAATGGGCATTAACTGTATGATGTTGGAAGTCACAGGGGTGACACCGTCACGGGGGCCCATGCGTGGGTGCCATCGTGGCGTAAAGGTTATAATGACATGGGCGGGTACAGGTCTTGAATGATGAAATGATGTGTTTTACAACTTGTGTTTATTCATGAACTCACCAGCTTTGTCTGACGTCATTTTTAAGCATGTGTCGCAGGTAGTGAAAGCTAGTGCATGTACCTGCTGTTTATCAGGAAGCTATATGACCAATGGAATAGGATATGCTAGTTCGTGTGTTTTGATGATATATGTCTCCGGTTAAGAATAGTTGTTGAAGTTTGTACCTTTAAGTTTCCAACTCTTGTACTTTGCGGTTTATGTTAATATAATAAGTGTTTCCCTTGTAAGTCGATATCAATTGTGTATGGTGCATCCTTATCTGGGTGTGGGCGTCACACTTTTAAATATGCATGGCCACGACAACTTGTTTATGAATGTTTACAAAGATATACATACAAGTATTATAAATAGTGTTTTGTGGCCTGGAAACCGAAGTTTAATACTTGTATAATTTACTTATAGTTTAATATAGACTTTTGATAACATGCTTGTATATTATTCTCCAATACTAGATCCTTAGATTTTTTAAACCTTTCATAAATTCTTATAAAACATTTACGCTATTAATTAGTTATTATAGATCGATTATAATAAAGTTACTTACTAATGATGTTAGTATACACAAATCTATGATACGTAAATTGTAATAGTTCCCTAACATATATGTGCCTTGTATAAATGAATGATCCATCCTCTTTTAATTCATTGTTTTAGAAACATGTTCAAATATAATTATAAAGTTTTATTAATCATCATATCACAATTTCAAAAATCAATTTACTAACTTCATTTCAGGCAAGATACATATTTCATCAAACTTCCATATGACTTTATCCATTCTTTTAATATATATATATATATATATATATATATATATATACATAGCATAGTACTCTCGAAGATAATTAATAGACCATCTCATTCATAGAGAGTTAAAAAAATTATATTACTTACATGTCAAAATATGGTCTTATAAATGGCTAGTGACTAAATGATTAAAAAAAATTGCAGTGGACATGTTTTCAGCCTTGTGTATATAGTAATTAAAATCCTTACTGATTCAAGGTTTAAAAATAAATAAGTATGAGTTGCTAAGGATAAGTTTGATCTCTGGCCATATCTTTTTTTTTTTTGGTGCTTTAAATTTACCAAGTTATATTATATTTATGTTTGTGTAATTGCTAGAATAATGATAAATAATAATATACCTTGCTGAATCAGTAGTAGAACAATGAGCTGACTTAGATGATTTATTGACTCTAAACCATATACTATTGATTTCCTTAGAAGGTCTTAGGAACGCTAGTAACGAAATCTATCGTAATCTAATCCCACTCTCAACTAGGATACCTGGTTGTTGTCTTTAATTTTCACTTATTGACATGCGAGACACTTACTTACATACCAAAAGTTTGTCGTAACTCTTTCCATATAGATAGTGACCGGATTAGTTACTTTATTAATTTTAAATGAAAATGTTTTAATTGTAATTTACGTAGCTTGTAACAAAATAAACTTAAACTGATTCATAGGTTTAATTTCATATCATTTAATATTTAACTAATTGTGTTAATGTACTAAACGTCCCTTCATTTACATATGAACATCTAAAATCTGCTATTTGAATAAATATTGAAAACGTTCATAAGAATTCTAAAACATATTTAAAGAATTTAACAAGTAAACTTTTAATGTTGACGTACATTAACTTATTATAATCCATAACTAAAACAAAAAAAAAATCCCCGAGTAAATTTTGATTCTATGTATATAATATATGTTATAAATATCATTTTGATAATAGTCCAAAACAATGTAAGATCTAAGTACATGTACGTAACTTCTAAAAATTTAACTATTTTCATTTACTAAATCAAAAATAAATGTTTACATATTGTTATTGTAATCTTGTGACTTTATAATGCATTTTTACATATGCTAAATTTAAAGAAACCATATTTTGCAAAATTAATAAAATAAATTTTCCAATAAAAATATACAATTCAAGCCAGCCCAACAATTTTAACCAACAAGCTTATATATATAATTTTATTTGAAAATTAAGTTATTTAGTAAAGTACATAGTAAGCTATTTTGACCAGCTTTCTAAAATCACCATAACATAATAAAAAATATTATATTCTGTGTTTATATTTAGAGTTAGCTTCACATCCTTCTTCTTCGTAGGTTTTAACAGACGATATATTTTCATGTTACTATACGGAATACGACTCGTATGTAGAGCAACAGACTTCGAGTTGTCCATCGGATAGTTGCATTCATACAACTTGGTGCTTTTGATATTGGCTCGACGCCGGGAATTAAGTCAACCTTGAATTTTATCTCACAGCCGGGTGGTAGTCCCAGTAGTTCACCCAAAAACACTTCAGGATATTTGCATACCAACAAAAACTTATTAAGCCCACGGTTTCTAATAGAGGTGTCCTGAATCAAAACTAAGATCCAGCAAAATCATGCGAGATCCTCTTACTAGCCTTAAGCGCAAAAATAATCTTAAGAGACTAATGGGTTGGGTTTCCAAACACAAATTCGGAGATGACGTAATACAGTATTATTTGAAAGCAACGCCGAGTTGTTTTAGAAAAACATGTACTTAAATATTTACGGTTTAAAGTTTGAAAACCATGACATATTAATCTTGTTTTTAAATTATTGTTCCCGAACTAAGTATCGAAATATTCGAGTTAAGTGTATTTATTTTAATTAAGAAAATAGTCAAATACTTATTTACTAAAATCCACACACGTAGTATTTTCATATATAACTATCACTGATATAGATAGATGATAAATTTTCATTTAGATATACATAGATGATAAAATTTTCATTTAGAGAATTAATCAATTATTTTATTAGCCCAAAGTGTGTATGTATGTAATTATATACTGGTCATAAAAATAATTAACTTAGTTGTACACTTACGCATAAACGGTTGATGTGATAAATCCAAATGTTACATTTATCAAAGATCAAAATACATATATATGTATCTTTGTGCTAAAATAACTATCCTTGACAAAAATATTTGAACTATACAAGTCAAAGAAGGAAGTATCTGATGACAAGTTTTAGAAAACGTTTAAAAAAAGATTAACAAAGAAGTATATAAAAGAAAAATTGATAGTATTTTGGTTAAAAAAAAATTATAGGTTAGTAGGGTTTATATATATATATATATATATATATATATATATATATATATATATATATATATATATATATATATATATATATATATATATATAATGAAAGTGCTAATCAGAAGGTCCAAAAATGTGACATTTTCTTTTTACTCTTTCAGTAAAGTATTTATTCGAAGAACAATTTCTCTTTCAAACCAATTAGACAAAAGCCCATTAAATGTCAATTCATATGTGAATATCTTTCAAAACAACATGTTTTTTTAAGTTTAAAGCTTCATACAAGGAAGTTTACCTATGGAACTAGTGTTTGGAAAGCGTATTGGTTACCAGATTGACGACTACACGTCACCCACTAGTATGGACATAAGGATAAGGATATAGAATGAACAACTAATAATGATGGATACCAAGCTAAATCCTATCTTACGTCTACCCAACCTCACAGGCCTAATTACTATGTTTAAGTATTCTACAGGAAAGAGCCTTTGCTCTGATACCATAACTGTAACACCCCGGCCCGGATGGGCTGACGTGTCACCATTGCATTGGTTCAGAAAGACATATTTCCATTTATTTATTTGTCAAATTTACAAAACATTCAAAAAACTAACTTAAGATTTGAAATACAAACTAACACTGCTAATGGGTTTACCCCACATCTTTAGATTTATTCCTAAGCTTTATTCTCTCTCTTGATCCCGCCCAAGGTAATGTGTGAACCTGTGTGAAAAAGAAAATTTACGGAATGAGCCGAATGCCCAGTACAGAATAATAGGTTCAAATAGCAACGCAATAAGTAACCGAAAGTGATAACATAATATTTCATAATATAAACTGATACGAAACACGTGAAGCATATAACTGAACTGAATCACATAATACAGATGTACCCGTAAGCATAACTGAGTCTGATAATATGTGACGACATACGCGTAGCTACTCCTGTACATCAATCACCAGAAATGGCGTAGGTTGGCATACCTACAACCATTTCTTGAAACTGAAACTGAACTAGGATCGATCCATACGCCTCCTAATTGCTATGTACCTACGCCTCCTAATTGCTATGTACCACACCTGTATTTAAGAGACGCCGTGAACTAATCTCTCCGTCACGGGTGGAGCACATGTTGTCTATGCCACAACAACATGCCCGTGGGACACTCCACGGGAAGCGGTAGCTTAGGGTAACAGAGTACTGAAAATCTGAGTTACATATTCTAATGCAAATAGTCGTAGTAACAAATAATATCATATATACCGGAACATGCGATAATGAGCATATGTAAAATATCGCATGATCTAAAAGTCAACTTCGATATCAAACATAATTAGAACAAGAAACGAACGGACGGTCAAACGAATTGATGCTCAAAAACGTTAGGAGTTTCAAAGGTTTATATATATATACAAGCAACATGGTTTATAACAATTGAATTAGAGATCAAAAGGAGAGGGGTAAAGATCCGTACTTGTAGGCTTTAGTATTTCAAAACTATAGCAACTTGTTCACAACCATTTGTATTTATCTACATACAATTATATAACATTTAGAATGATGTTTGGCTTTTTATTTGTTAGATTGTAACTCGATAATATCATACTCTAAATATACATCTCACAGGTTATATAAAATATATGTTGTCTGGTGTGTTCCATATATATTTTTAAATCAAAGCTTGTATGAATACTTTTTTTATGGTTAGTTATCCTTATCAAAGTCCTAAGTAAATAAAACTGAACTTGATAGGTATATGCGAAATTCATGCTAAAAAACTTAGGAATTTACCCATAAACCAAATGGTTAATGAAGTAACTTCCGATCAATAACAGCAAACTACTTATTTTAAAAACAAACATTTAGCTTTTATTATTAATGTTATAAATATTAAACAAAAACAAACGTTAATGAAATTCTAAAATAAATTCGTCTAACTACATTAAATTGAAACAAGTTATTGTTTGATGAAAGTAACAAAAATTATGTTGACGTATCCTTGAGTATATGTATTTCAAAAGCTCAAGTAAAATAACAAAGTGTAAAATACCAACTCAATTTTCTTTCCTATTATCAATTAAATGGTTAAAATAATGTGTCAGGTTAGAATAACAAATTATTATTAACTCATCTTCCATTTGAAAGATGAAATGAAATAACACAAAAGAACATACGCTCAGTTCGATTTATTCTTCTTGATTTAACCAGTTCAACCTGAATTTCCATCCATCGTGAGTAATTTTAAATACCTTTCTAAAGTAGTACGATACACGATCGAAGCTACAACTGGGTTGGGTCGCGAGCAAACGAGCACTGTGACTGGAAAAAAATACCGGTTGCTTGTGACGTTACTAGTGGTGGTTCAACGAAAGAGGATGGTGGTTATTCCAGGTGAGTGAACTATGGGTTTATTGGAGTGAAGTTTGCAAACGATGGTGTGATTGAAGCTGAGAGAAGCTTGGTTTGTAAGAGTTTCAAAGATTTTGAGAGATCGTTCTTCATGAGTGGTGATTGGCTAGCAAAGATTTTGAGATCAATATTAGATTTGTTTAGATTTTGTTTATATATTTTTAATTATTATATTGTAGATTTAGATAGATTTTATGAGATTATAAAAGATTATGGAGGATTCTATATAGATCTTTAAACATGGTTGTAGATTTGGAAAGATTCGCAAAGAAGGGGACTAAATAATTTACATCGTAATTAGGCCGCTCCATTTTGTCGGTACCACATTTTGAAAGAGTAAGACATGTTGTAGTGCAATTTATGTTGTAGCATTTAGAGATGGTATATGTATATATTATAATAAATATTTTTTTATTATTATTAGTTTAATTTTTCGAAGTTTACATTTAAGTTGGGCTTGGGGATGTCATGGTGTTACTGATTTAAATAGTGGTGTACGACAAAACTGGTTTGTAATGTGGAGGGTATTGATGATGGTTGCGTTTGAGAATGTGATGGTGGTGTAAGATGGTTAGGCTATGATGAATTATTGACTTTGAATGTAAGGTTGATGCGAATATCGCCTAGGCATGGCACGGGTTCAAGGATGGCGCCTAATTACTTGCAACATTCCTGGCAGCCATGTTGGTGTAGTAATGGTTTGCCTCTAAGCCTCTTTCACGTGGTTGCTGACGGGTGACCGTCGCCTTTGCCATCCTCATTTGGTAGGTGGTCGATGGTGGCGATGTTACTGATTTGCCTATATGTTAATAATCAAACTTATATGAATAGTGGCATTGCGAACCTATAATTTTTGTTTTTTTCAAGGGTATATGTGTCATATTTGTTTGTGATTCGAGGGTTGATGGTGGCGATGTTAGTGATTTAAACAATGGTGCACGACAAAACGGGTTTGTAATGATGATGGTGTTGATGTGGGTTGCGTTTAAGGATGTGATGGTGGTGTAAGATGGTGAGGCTATGATGACTTAGTAACACTGAACGTAAGGTTGATGTGAATGTCACCTTGGCGTGACAGGCTTGAAGGATGGCACCTCATTACTTGCAACCTTCCTTGCAGCCTTGGTGGTGTCGTTTTTTTCTAGACTCTGAGCATGTTTCGTGTGGTTTGCTATTTATTGTGTTTGGCCAATTTGGTTTTCAAATTTGTGGACTTGATTTGTTTCTCTGATGTCGATGCTTTTGCCAACTTATGTCTAAGCTTGTTTCGTGTGGTTTGCTATTTATTGTGTTTGGCCAATTTGGTTTTCAAATTTGTCGATTTGATTTGTGTCCTTTCTTGTGTCGCTTTTGCTAACTTTTGTCCGCTTACTGTTGGCTATTTTTTTGAGCTCTCCTAATAATAATGTAAGCCTAACTTCTTATACTATGTCAAAATTTATTGCAACTTCTTTTTTCTTCTTTTAGGTAGTTATACTTTTCTTCACTGCTCTTATCTTTATAACATGTGCAGTCACAATTTCTTAGCCAAAAGCTAATTACTTTCTTATGAAAGGTTTGCATTCTGCATTATTAGTTTATATTTATCCAAGTTTGTTCTATTTAATTGTAACTTAATACTGTGTTAATAGCTACACTCTTGCATTATGTCAAAATATATTTTAACTTTCAATCTTATGTGTGTGTAACCTTTATTATTTGTTTGCTTAGTGTACGACTTGCCACATATTTAATTACAGGTGAATAAAAAAAAAGGGTATGTGGAGGAGACCCTCTGGCCCCTGGTATCCATATTGGATACCGATCATCCCACCCCACAAGGGTTATGATCCCGGCAAAATACCTCAAAGTGCTGCCCACAAGATTCGAACTTGTCTCCTCTCATGCACATATTTAATGACAGGTGAATTAGAACATGCACACGTGCAACTCTAGATGTTTCTTCATTCCAATGCAAATTTACACAAATGAACTTTTTGGAGGATTGACCTTTTTGAGTTATTTTTTGTGATTTTAATAGTTTCTTATAAAAGGGCAAATTGTTATCAAGTTTTGTCATGATTCTTTAGGAAACAGTGGCGGATGCAGGAATTTTTTTTACTGGGTTCCTTTTTTGATGTTTCAATTTCATATAACCAAACATAAAAATTGCGGGCCAGTTCAAGTGTTCGGGTCAGTTTGCCAGTTCGGGTCGGATAAGGTTCATCACATAATAAAAATACGATATAATAATGAAAAAACATTGACATTAGAAATTTAAAGCACATAACATAAATACGACTGTCTTTAATGATAAAAAAAACATACCTAAAGTTGTTCCCTACTAGATGATGATTCAATGTTTGACGATGGTTATTATTGAAAAAAACTTGAAAAATTCGTCAATTAGTTAAAAAATACACAATAACCACAATAATATTTGTACCAAAGTAACAATTACCACAATAATATTTATACTAATAGATTAACTAAATCAACAATACATCAATAAACAAGATTAACTAGAAGGGTCACCACCATCGACGGGATTAATGCTCGTTGAGGAAGACGGAGTAAGAAGTCCAACACCACTATAAATTTCATCAGTTTTAATTGCAGGCTTATACGAACCGATCTTAATTCGTACCCTCAATGACCTTTTTCTAGTTAGATTTACCAAACTACTAGTAGTGGAGGGTGCAAGGTTTAATTTTCAGCGGTTGTAACCGGTAATGGAGAGGGTCACAATGGTTATTTACAGGTTGTTGGGGTGGGGATTTTGATGTTAGGGCTGGTATGTTTGCAGGTGGTGGTGGTGGAGGGTGAAATCAGACGGTGGCTGTGGTGGCAAGTGGTGGAGGGTGGTAATAGGTGGGGGCGGTGAATGTCGTCAACGACCAACAGAGTTGAGAGAGAGAGAAGAGAGAGAGAGATGGGGTTGGAGTGTTAAAAAGAATGAAATGACTAAAATGCCGAGGCACATGACCCAACTTAACCATAAAAATTAACAGAGTTAGGGCAAAAGGACAAAACGTGCAAGATTTTAAAACATAAATTACAAAACTCTATCAATTTTAAACGTAAAGGACATCATTTGAAATATGGTATAAACATAAATGATAAAACTTGTAATTCAGTCCATTCTAAATAATTTTTATGAATGATAATCAAATGAAAGAGTTGGAAAATCACCTAAAAGTTCCAACACTGGCAGAAACATATACCTCCATTCAAACAACCACAACTCGCTCAATTTTTAGTCAAATCATTCGATTCTTTTTCTAGACTAAAGCTTTATGAGTTCCCCAAATAATCTCACTGATATCAGTCTATTAATGGATATTTTGGTTTTGTTTAACTCTGTTTTTTTTTCTAATTGGAGGACACTAATCTAAGCATACACTCTTAAAATCAATAACAATAACCAGTAAACTGGAAATAAATTAGAACATAAAAAATACAAAAAAACCCTAATATAACCAAAATGAACAACAACAACAACAAGATACCTCAGCCAAAGAAGATGGCAACTTCTAGAGGCAGAACTATATGCCTATGAATCAAAATCGCCAAACACAAACAAAAAATAACAACGATTTAATAAAAGAGAATGAACGATGATAGTGGAAGTAATATGATGGAGAACGTATTATTATTACCTGTATACGAGGGAGGTATCATCGAAATACTTCTCGGACAGAGCACAAGACATGATGAAACCAATTGAGATAAAGCTTGACTCTATAGAGAAAATTTGAGATTAATAACATTGAACCAACAGCGGAAGCTTTAAAATCTTGTTTACACCACATCAAAAGCAAATAAAGTCTGAAATTATTTAAAGACATGAGACTAGGACCCTAGACGCCGTGCGAGATTCCGTGCGCCTAAATCCGATGTTGGTACCTTAGCGACCTAAGAAAACATGCTAAAAATGTCAACATATAATGCTGGTGAGTTCACAGGTTTTATAAAAGCGTTTCCATAAGTTTGAGAAATCCATTCCGTTACAACATCTCGAGCTGAAAAGAGGCCCAAAACACCTAAACGCATCGGCAAGGATGCCAATCGCCACAGGAGATCCCAGAAGAAGGGGCCACCACACACAAATATATCTTCAATAGCCTCTTGGAGGCCATCATCGAAAAGGGATACTGCATCCACCATCAAGTGGGGTTGACAAGTTCGCAACCCAAAAAGTAACTTAGTGTGACGACCCGGAAAATTATTTTTCTTCTTATTTGTTTCTTTCTCTTCGACTTGGGGTGTCACACCCTCAAATATCCACCTGCGGAGTTCTACCGCGAGGCGTGTGACATACCAGGATCCAAGTCAACAGTCACAATAAACGACGTCTAAATGTAAAACATACGTAAATAAAACCAAGCATAAGATTTAAAAACCATCATTTGAAAGCGCGGAAGCGTATAAGTTTACAAAAGTCAAATGAAATCAAAACATAAGTTTAAGAGTTTAACATTTCCAAGAAAACATGCATAATGATCCTAGACGCGAGACGACTCCAGTGCGACTCCGTGCGCCTAGATGACAGCTGCTACCTTAGCGACCTGAGAAAACATGCTAAAAACGTCAGTATAAAATACTGGTGAGTTCACAGGTTTTTAAGGAAAAATGTTTCACGAGCTTTTGAAAGAACTATCATGTTACTACTGACTGAAGAAAATACTTGTTTGACGTGTAGACTCCAAGACGGACCAACCTACGAACTATCGTAAATACGACCAACGCACTATCGTTTTCCACGACTAACGAACCATCCAAATATGTCCACGAACTGTCACTTCGTGGTCAACGAACTGTGCATTCACAATTAACGAACTACCGCCATAACGGTTAACGAACTGTCACAACGTGAGCCATATGAACATGGAACATAAATGAAACGTACAACCAACCCAGCATAACATGATCTTTTACGAAACGAAGTACTAAGCATGTTTCTCCCCCGAAAACGAAAACAGTAAAGAGTGGGGCCGTGAAACTCACCTTAGGTTGCGTCTTCTGTTAAAGAGTAAACCGTATGTGTGATATGAGTAAACCGTCTGTAAGATATGATAGCCCCAACTAGTGGCGACCTATCATAAGATATGTGTTAAGTTAGACTAATAACCCGCAGGGTTCATTAGTCCCTAAGTCCAGTCCATGACCATGATGTGTTTGAAAAACGTGTTTGACCGACAACCAGACTACGTAAGACAAGACTCGACATCCCATTGGTGACCCGACATTCCACGTGTTCATCTCATACACAAACATACACAAAACATGCAACTCAGCACTTAACATGCGTTAAAGTTCAACGATTCTAACACATAGGTCAAATAACGTACGAACAAGTCCGAACACGTGTTACTATGTTACTAAGCATGTCACGGGGTTCCTATCATGTCCCTAGGTATTATTTCATGTTCGGGATATCAATCCTTGCTTAAATCAGCTAATCACGTGTTTGACATAAATCATGCAACTAGGAAAGTCAACTAGCAATTAGGATGGTCAAACAGGCAACTAGGGCTCCTAGTCGCATGGTAAGTCACATGAGTAGGGCTAGTCGCATGCAATATCACATGAGTAGGGCTAGTCGCATGCAATATCACATGAGTAGGGCTAGTCGCATGCAATATCACATGAGTAGGGCTAGTCGCATGTAATATCACATGAGTAGGGCTAGTCGCCCCTAAAATCAGGCGAGTAGCATTTCCTAGTCGCCCCCTGTAGTGTGTGACACACTTTTGCGCGTTTAACCCTCCAAATCAGATCCGAAGCATGTGTAAACACCCAATATCAATCATAACACATTAACAAACATATTTCAAGCAAAACCCCTAAGTTATCATCATTCTAACAGTCCCGCATGCGAGCGTTTTCCCAAATTAGCAACTTAACATGTAAACATCACATCAACATGCAAGAACTTGCCCTAAATAGCAAATATCCATATTTAATCACATAACCACGTTGTCCGAGAGTATCCTACTGTTCTAGCATCATCCTAGAGCAAACCCTAACATCATACAATCAACAACACACCTCTTAGCATCCTTAATCATTCAAAATCACTCAAATGGGTCAAAACATCAAACATCAACAATACACAACCAAAACCATCCAAACTCCTAGAACATCATCATACTAACTTGTAACAGCCATAAACATCATAATAATACAAAAACAATCATGTTTCAATCCTAAAAATCCTACCTTTAATCACATATAACGCATATAACACATGTAAAGGTGTGGGTTTGTTTAAAAACGGTTTTAAATGGATTTTCAAAGACAAAAACATTTATAAGTCAGGTCTGGACATTTAGGGAGTAAAACATAATCATTTAAAGGTTTGGGTTTGAAGAACACACCTTGTATTTAAGAGTAGATGATGGAATAAGCTTGGAAATGGTTGTTTGGGTGTAAAAATGGGTTCCAAAGGGTGTTTGTGGGTTGGAATAGGTTATGGGACGGCTAGGGTTGCATAAATGGTGTTTGAGAGGTCAACGGTGGTATTTATAGGCGTTTCTAGTCGTCAGGGCTGCAACATGCGACTAGGGAGCAGCACCACGCGACTAGGCCACGTGACTAGGCCTAGTCGCCCCCTATATCAAGCGAGTAGGCCAAAAACAGGCGACTAGGAGCTCCTAGTCGCCCCCTGGGGGCTGCTAGTCACCCCCTGTGGCTGCTAGTCGCCCCCTGCAGCTCAAACTTGGTTTTTCGCGCGTTAAACACTATTTTAACACATATAAGCACGTATTCACATACCGACAAGTCATATAATGATTATAAACATATAATACATGAAAACAAACACGTTCACACTCGTTCACCAATTCCCGGGACTCAAGACTTGCGTGTGTTAAAACCCCAATGATGTACGACTCGACTCGACTGACCCTGTTATGTGTAATGTATGCACGACTCGCTAAGGTAGACTTACTAAGTTTTCAAAAAGTTAGTTACCGGAGTTTGCCGGGTGTCACATCATCCCCCTGTTGAAAGAATTTTCGTCCCGAAAATTTCCCGAAGTCGAAGAGAGAGACACGAATAAGAAGAAAAATTTTCCGGGTCGTCACATTTATGCATGTTATATGTGTTGTATGTGAATAAAGGTAGGATTTTTATGATTGAAACATGATTGTTCTTGTGCTATTAAGGTGTTTATAGCTGATATGAGTTAGTATGATGTTGTCCTAGGAGTTTGGAGGTCCACGGTTGTGTATTGTTGATGTTTGGTATTTTGACCCATTTGAATGGTTTCGAATGATTAAGGATGTTATGAGGTGTTTTGTTAGTCATATGATGTTAGGGTTTGCTTTAGGATGATGCTAGAGCAGTAGGATACTATCGGACAACGTTGTTACGTGATGAAATCTGGATATTTGCTATTTAGGGCAAGTTCTTGCATGTTGATGTGATGTTTACATGTTAAGCTTACTATTTTTGGTAAACGCTCGCATTCGGGACTGTTAGAATGATGATAACTTAGGGGTTTTGCTTGAAATATGTTTGTTAATGTTTTATGATTGATATTGGGTGTTTACACACGTTTCGGATATGATTTGGAGGGTTAAACGCGCGAAAAAGGCGTAGCAGAACAACATAGGCGATTAGGAATCCCCAATCGCCTATGCTATAGGCGATTGGCCCCTAATCACATGATCTATAGGCGATTAGGGAGCCTAATCGCCCTCCCACCATGCAATTGCAATGCTAATCGCCTATATGCATGTCTTATAGCTCCTAATCACTAGTTAACTTCTAAATTGCATGTCTTATAGCTCCTAATCACTAGTTAACTTCTGAATTGCATGTCTTATAGCTCCTAATCATCTGTTGACTTTTCCTAATCACTAGTTGACTTTTCCTAATCACATATACTGCTGTTGTAAGTTTATTTTGGCATTCTGAGACCCGGTTTGACTCCTAGGAACATGCTAGAAACCCCGTAACATGCTTAGTAACATAGTAACACGTGCTCGGACTTATTTGTGCGTTATTTGAACTATATGTTAGACTTGTTGAACTTTAACATGTGTTAAGTATTGGTTGCATGACTTGTATGTTTTAGTGTATGCGATGAACACGTGGGATGTCGGGTCACCAACGGGATGTCGAGTCTTGTCTCATGTAGTCTGGTTGTCAGTCAAACGCATTTTCAAACATATAATGGTCATGGACTGGACATTAGGGACTAATGAACCCAACGGGTTATTAGTCTAACTTTACACACATCTTATGATAGGTCGCCACTAGTTGGGGCTATCATATCACATAACGGTTTACTCATTAACGGAAGACGCAACCTAAGGTGAGTTCACGGCCCCACATTTTACGGTTTTTGTTTTCGGGGGAGAAACATGCTTAAACTCTTTTATTACACATTTTCATGCTATACTATGGCTAACATCTTATTACTATACGGTTCATCTAAGTCCCTTAGAAACCACTTACATGGGGATATGGCGGGGAAATGTGGATAGCGCTATTGGGAACTGACAAGCCCCACTCGACGGCTGGAGGCCGGGCGGGTGCATATTGTCTCTAAGCACACAAGGCCTACCGGCGATGACGGTAGTCCGTAAATAAGGGTTACACAGTTACATAGTAACAACACAGTCAGCAATGGTTTCACCCGTAGTAGTAATATCACATGACGCCTAGCTAGCGTTCTCATAAGCATAGTAGTAACAGCAACGGTACCGGTTTTCAAGGATTGTTTTAAACATTTAAATAAAACCTGTGAACTCACCAGCATTATATGTTGACTCTTTTAACATGTTTTCTCAGGTCGCTAAGGTAGCAGCGGTCAGCTAGGCGCACGGAGTCGCACTGGAGTCGTACTCGCGTCTAGGATCATTTATGCATGTTTTTGGATGTCAACTCTTAAACTTATGTTTCTATTTACGCATGACTTTTTGTAAACTCTAATGCTACCGCACTTTCAAATGTTGGTTTTAAATCTTATGCATGATTTTATTTACGTATGTTTTTACATTTAGACGTCGTTTATTGTGACCGTTGACTTGGATCCTGGTATGTCACACGCCTCGCGGTAGAACTCCGCTTGTGGAAATTTGGGGGTGTGACACTTAGCGACCCCCATGTATGAACTGAGCAGTAGGAATTCACTTTGGGATCCCTAAGGCGGGGCAGGAGATTCATAAGGTCAACCGCAACCGTAGCTCGCCGCCCTGCCAACTCCCCAATAAAGATAGGATCTCGGCCTACAGCCCCAGCAAGGAGCATAACCCCCCTCTCTAGTCTACCAATCGGTTTATTTTTATTTTTCATTTTCACTTTATTTTTCTTTTTGTTTTCGGTCTTCTTTATTTTTCTTTTTCATTTTTTTCTTCTTTATTTTCGATAATTGCAGTTGTTTTAGTTTTTCTTTGCACGTTTACTTCCAGATTAGCCACCTTGGAGAATTCCCGTAAACACTGAGAAAAGAAAAGCTTTACGCAAAATTTTCTAACGGTAAATTTTGGGTAAGAGAAATCAAATTTCTAGGACATGTGATTAACAGTGAAGGAATTCAAGTAGATCCTGCTAAGATTGAAGCAATCCAAAGTTACCAAGAACACCAAGAGGTCATGATACTATTTGGGTCATCGTAGAAAGACTGACCAAATTAGCTCACTTCTAGCCAATTGAAGAAAATTTAAATATAGAAAAATTGGCAAGAATCTATTTAAAGAAAATAGTATCTAGACATGGAATACCTCTCTTTATAATCTAAGATCGTGATAGTCGTTTCACCTCTAGATTTCGGGAAGGATTCCAGAATGCCTTAGGATCTCGAGTTAAGCTAGCGACCTCCATGTATGAACTGAGCAGCAGGAATTCACTTTGGGGATCCCTAAGGCGGGGCAGGAGTTTCATAAGGTCAACCGCAACCGTAGCCCGCCGCCCTGCCAACTCCCCAATAAAGATAGGATCTCGGCCTACAGCCCCAGCAAGGAGCATAACCCCCCTCTCTAGTCTACCAATCGGTTTATTTTTATTTTTCATTTTTCATTTTCACTTTATTTTTCTTTTTGTTTTCGGTCTTCTTTATTTTTCTTTTTCATTTTTTTCTTCTTTAATTTCGATAATTGCAGTTGTTTTAGTTTTTCTTTGCACGTTTACTTCCAGATTGGGCTCCTTGGAGAATTCCCGTAAACACTAAGAAAAGAAAAGCTTTATGCAAAATTTTCTAACGGTGAATTTTGGGTAAGAGAAATCAAATTTCTAGGACATGTGATTAACAGTGAAGGAATTCAAGTAGATCCTGCTAAGATTGAAGCAATCCAAAAATTGAAGCAATCCAAAAATGGGATCAAATCACCATGGACTTTATAACCAAGTTACCAAGAACACCAAGAGGTCATGATACTATTTGGGTCATCGTAGAAAGACTGACCAAATCAGCTCACTTCTAGCCAATTGAAGAAAATTTTAAAATAGAAAAATTGGCAAGAATCTATTTACAGAAAATAGTCTCTAGACATGGAATACCTCTCTCTATAATCTCAGATCGTGATAGTCGTTTCACCTCTAGATTTCGGGAAGGATTCCAGAATGCCTTAGGATCTCGAGTTAAGCTAGCGGGTACCCATGTAAGAACTGAGCAGCAGGAATTCACATTGGGGATCCCTAAGGCGGGGCAGGAGTTTCATAAGGTCAACCGCAACCGTAGCCCGCCGCCCTGCCAACTCCCCAATAAAGATAGGATCTCGACCTACAGCCCCAGCAAGGAGCATAACCCCCTCTCTAGTCTACCAATCGGTTTATTTTTATTTTCCATTTTTGATTTTCACTTTATTTTTCTTTCTGTTTTCTGTCTTCTTTCTTTTTCATTTTTTTCTTCTTTATTTTCGATAATTGCAGTTGTTTTAAATTTTCTTTGCAAGTTTACTTCCAGATTGGCCACCTTGGAGAATTCCCGTAAACACTAAGAAAAGAAAAGATTTATGCAAAATTTTCTAAGGGTGAATTTTGGGTAAGAGAAATCAAATTTCTAGGACATGTGATTAACAGTGAAGGAATTCAAGTAGATCCTGCTAAGATTGAAGCAATCCAAAGAATGAAGCAATCCAAAGAATGAAGCAATCCAAAAATGGGATCAAATCACAATGGACTTTGTAATCAAGTTACCAAGAACACCAAGAGGTCATGATACTATTTGGTTCATCGTAGAAAAACTGACCAAATCAGCTCACTTCTAGCCAATTGAAGAAAATTTAAATATAGAAAAATTGGCAAGAATCTATTTACAGAAAATAGTATCTAGACATGGAATACCTCTCTCTATAATCTCAGATCATGATGGTCGTTTCACCTCTAGATTTCGGGAAGGATTCAAGAATGCCTTAGGATCTCGAGTTAAGCTAGCGACCCCCATGTATGAACTGAGCAGCAGGAATTCACTTTGGGGATCCTTAAGGCGGGGCAGGAGTTTCATAAGGTCAACCGCAACCGTAGCCTGCCGCCCTGCCAACTCCCCAATAAAGATAGGATCTCGGCCTACAGCCCCAGCAAGGAGCATAACCCTCCTCTCTAGTCTACCAATCGGTTTATTTTTATTTTTCATTTTCACTTTATTTTTCTTTTTGTTTTCGGTCTTCTTTATTTTTCTTTTTCATTTTTTTCTTCTTTATTTTCGATAATTGCAGTTGTTTTAGTTTTTCTTTGCAGGTTTACTTCCAGATTGGCCACCTTGAAGAATTCCCGTAAACACTAAGAAAAGAAAAGATTTATGCAAAATTTCTAAGGGTGAATTTTGGGTAAGAGAAATCAAATTTCTAGGACATTTGAATAACAGTGAAGGAATTCAAGTAGATCCTGCTAAGATTGAAGCAATCCAAAGAATGAAGCAATCCAAAAATGGGATCAAATCTCGATGGACGTTGTAACCAAGTTACCAAGAACACCAAGAGGTCATGATACTATTTGGTTCATCGTAGAAAGACTGACCAAATCAGCTCACTTCTAGCCAATTGAAGAAAATTTAAATATAGAAAAATTGTTAAGAATCTATTTACAGAAAATAGTATCTAGACATGGAATACCTCTCTCTATAATCTCAGATCCTGATAGTCGTTTCACCTCTAGATTTCGGGAAGGATTCCAGAATGCCTTAGGATTTCGAGTTAAGCTAGCGACCCCCATGTATGAACTGAGCAGCAGGAATTCACTTTGGGGATCCCTAAGGTGGGGCAGGAGTTTCATAAGGTTCAACCGCAACCGTAACCCGCCGCCCTGCCAACTCCCCAATAAAGATAGGATCTCGGCCTACAGCCCCAGCAAGGAGCATAACCCCCCTCTCTAGGCTACCAATCGGTTTATTTTTATTTTTCATTTTTCATCTTCACTTTATTTTTCTTTTTGTTTTCGGTCTTCTTTATTTTCTTTTTCATTTTTTTTCTTCTTTATTTTCGATAATTTTAGTTGTTTTAGTTTTTCTTTGCAGGTTTACTTCCAGATTGGCCACCTTGGAGAATTCCCGTAAACACTAAGAAAAGAAAAGATTTATGCAAAATTTTCTAAGGGTGAATTTTGGGTAAGAGAAATCAAATTTCTAGGACATGTGATTAACAGTGAAGGAATTCAAGTAGATCCTGCTAAGATTGAAGTAATTCAAAGAATGAAGCAATCCAAAAATGGGATCAAATCACGATGGACTTTGTAACCAAGTTACCAAGAACACCAAGAGGTCATGATACTATTTGGTTCATCGTAGAAAGACTGACTAAATCATCTCACTTCTAGCCAATTGAAGAAAATATAAATATAGAAAAATTGGCAAGAATCTATTTACAGAAAATAGTATCTAGACATGGAATACCTCTCTCTATAATCTCAGATGGTGATAGTCGTTTCACCTCTAGATTTCGGGAAGGATTCCAGAATGCCTTAGGATCTCGAGTTAAGCTAGCGACCCCCATGTATGAACTGAGCAGCAGGAATTCACTTTGGGGATCCCTAAGGCGGGGCAGGAGTTTCATAAGGTCAACCGCAACCGTAGCCCGCCGCCCTGCCAACTCCCCAATGAAGATAGGATCTCGGCCTACAGCCCCAGCAAGGAGCATAACCCCCCTCTCTAGTCTACCAATCGGTTTATTTTTATTTTTCATTTTTCGTTTTCACTTTATTTTTCTTTTTGTTTTCGGTCTTCTTTATTTTTCTTTTTCATTTTCTACTAAACAAGCTAAAAAATATTCGATCTAACCTATATATATGATAGGTCGGGTTTCTTTGCATCTTTAGTGTCATCAATTTCTTTTCTTCTTTATTTTCGATAATTGCAGTTGTTTTAGTTTTTCTTTGCACGTTTACTTCCAGATTGGCCACCTTGGAGAATTCCCGTAAACACTAAGAAAAGAAAAGCTTTATGCAAAATTTTCTAACGGCGAATTTTGGGTAGGAGAAATCAAATTTCTAGGACATGTGATTAACAGTGAAGGAATTCAAGTAGATCCTGCTAAGATTGAAGCAATCCAAAGAATGAAGCAATCCAAAAATGGGATCAAATCACGATGGACTTTGTAACCAAGTTACCAAGAACACCAAGAGGTCATGATACTATTTGGTTCATCGTAGAAAGACTGACCAAATCAGCTCATTTCTAGCCAATTGAAGAAAATTTAAATATAGAAAAATTGCAAGAATCTATTTACAGAAAATAGTATCTAGACATGGAATACCTCTCTCTATAATCTCAGATCGTGATAGTCGTTTCACCTCTAGATTTTGGGAAGGATTCCAGAATGCCTTAGGATCTCGAGTTAAGCTAAGTACAAAATATCATCCTCAGACAGACGGTCAAAGTGAAAGAACTATACAGACACTAGAGGATATGCTAAGGGCTTGTGTCCTGGAATATAGTGGGAGTTGGGACACTCATCTACAATTGATAGTATTTTCTTACAATAATAGTTACCATGCTTCCATTCAAGCTGCCCCATTTGAAGCGTTATACGGTTGAAAGTGTAGATCTCCAATATGCTGGAATGGAATCGGAGAGAACCAACTAACGGCCCCAGAAATCATCCAAGAAATCACTGATAAGATCATTCAAATAAAAATGAAGCTGGAAGAAGCAAGAAGTCGTCAAAAGAGTTATGCCGACAATCGAAGGAGACGCCTAGAATTCCAAGTTGGAGATCACGTCCTACTCAAAGTGTCACCATGGAAGGGAGTGATAAGATTCCAAAAACGAGGAAAATTAAATCCATGTTTCATAAAACTACCACCAGAAATGAGCGAAATCCATGACGTCTTTCATATCTCCAACCATAGAAAATGTATCATAGATACCCAAACAATCATTCCAATAGACAAAATCAAAATAAATCCTCAGCTACACTTTACAGAAGAACCAATAGAAATAATGGCCCGATAAGAAAGAAAGCTTAGGAGAGGAAAGATTCCCATAGTTCAAGTCAAATGGAATGCTAGAAGAGGACCTGAAATTACATTCGGGAGAGAGGATGTAATGAAAGCAAAATACCCCCACCTTTTCGTTAACCAGGTATAATACGTTAAAAGTTCGGGGACGAAATTTCCCAAGGGGGGAGAGTGTAACAACCTCAAAAACTTAATCGTAGTCACAATTGAAGCAAACGTATAATAAAACAATTAGTAACGGGCCGAATAGAATAAATTTGGTCACCCGAAGGTGAAGCCCAATAACTTACTCGAATGGGTCGATCAATGGACGTACCCGATTAACAAATGGGCCGATATTATTAATAAAGTAACCTATATAATTATGGCCCAATATAATAAAGCGCATTACCCCATTTTATACCTCTCGACCCATTCCGATTAATCATAGCATTGGCCCAATAAACTCCCTATATTATAAAGACCAATTATACTAACCCAAGCCTAATCCCTTTTATTCCATAAGCCCAATACCTTGATTAACTTCTCGGCCCTTTTCCCCTCTAGCCCAAACCGCCGCCAATTTCCATCCCCTTCCACCTATTAAGTTACCAACACACTCAACCTCCTTCCTTACACTCCACCTCCTTATCCTATAACTTGCTCCATCATTACTTACACGCACACATAAGTTTATAAAAACCTCTCTTGTCCCTTCGGTTTCAATTCCAAACACCCACTATCACTATCAAACTTTATAATATCACCAATAATACCACTATAACAAAACCACTAACACCCGAGAACCATTCGGCCAAGGTATCGGCCGATCCATCTTCGCCCATTATCAAGTCACCAGTCACCAGGTAAGTATTTCGACTACTTTTTCATAGGAAACGAGTGTCTATGCTGTAATGGCCACCTTTTAGTTTAGTTTATACACCTAAGCTGTAATGGTCAGCCACATATACGTATATATATATATATATGTGTGTGTGTGTGTATAATCGAAATTATGATGATAACAGGTGATCGGCTCAACTCTTGAACAATCGGTATCTCATAGAAATCAAGGAAGACCTCTTAACGTGAGTGCATGTCCCCCATTTTACCGTTAAAACTCTTTGGGGTGAATGCATGTTGTGTCTATTTGATGAAACTTGCATGTTGTCGTGTGATAATCGATGTATGATAGAACCCGATCGACATAGAAATAACGAGAGTGGATCCACTTTGTCTTTCCAAAGTGTATTTATCTTAATCCGTAAAGGGGTTAGGAACCATTATCTAACATCGATAAAGTGTTACCATAGATATACATTCTTATTATTTTCGATCGGCCATGATTATTGAGTCGCATATTTCGGTCAACTTCATAATCGGTCATAATATGTTTTTGGCATCACTCACTAGTTCTATAACTAACGTATAACATGAATACTAATTATCTATATTTTAATATAAACGTGATTTCCGATTATCTATTATTTTTCACAATATCCATATTTTCTACATGAATTCTCTAAAGCATGAGTACCTTTTCTATATTTTCTAAAAACAAGACTTCTGTCATCCATATATTCCATTAACATATTTTTTTTCCCAAAAACATGGTTGTCATTCATATTTTCATGAACTTGATCTTCCATAAACCTGATTATTTATTAGCTGTATGTTCATAAACTTCATTTTCCATGAACATGATTATTTATTGTCCATATTTTACAAGAACGTGATTTTCCATAAACACAATTATCAATCACCTACATTTTCATAAACTTGATTTTCCATAAACCCCTCATAATACATTTTCATAAACTTAATTTTCCATGAACCCGGTTATTTACCTGAACTTGATTTCCATAAACCGAATTCCTATTATCTATATATTCATAAACTTAATAGAAAGGCAAAGAAAATGATATCAAGGCAAAGAAAATGATATCAAGGCAAAGAAATGAGTTCCATGAACTTGCAAGAATGTTCGAATTGGGAAGGAGCCGAAAAGCATAGCTCGAGATCAAGATGTGTTCCAATAGAATCAAGGCAAAGAAACGTTCTTGGAGTTGAAGATCTACCAATTTTGAGTCAGAAATTAGAGGGTGATTGTTGGGCCGACGTAATTCTCGAGCACATGGGACGGTCAAAAGTTGGACCAACAAAACCAAGCATATGGATTAATATCGTTATTTGGTTACATTAATTGTAGATAATGTAATTGAGTTATATTTAATTTATAATAGATAGGTTAGCTTTTTTGTCGATTACTCGAGTAAACACAAATCGAATGCCATGGAATGAATCACATAAATCAAGATCACAAAATGTTGAATCGGGTCGGGTAAACGGATATATCATCAAATCGCAAACCCGTCCCAAACCCGCAAAAAAAATAAAAACCAATCCCATACCCAGACTCATATCTGATTACCCGGCCCCAAACTTGTCCCAAATATGTCGGGTTTCGGGTTTACCCATTGGATTCGGGTTTGATTGCCATCCCTACCTGAAATTCCAACCGTACCTATAGTTATGCCTTTAAAATCAAAGTCATTTCTGCTGCACGAATCTCTACATAATTATCGTTGCGTGAGTCCGACTACTGTCCGATCAGCTTATTGGATGTTAACTGAGTTTGTCAAATGATCTGATATCTTATGCCCTTCTCGTGACTCCATCCAGGTCCCTAAAAATTCAACTATTCTGATACTTACGCCTTTATAATAAGAGTCATTTCTAGTGCACAAATCTCTACATAGTTATCGTTTCGTGAGTCAATTAGCGTCCGTTCGACTTTGTATTATTTATCTGAGTCTGTCAAATGATCTGATATCTTACGGCCTTTCCGTAGCTCCATTCTGGTCCATGAAAAGCCAATCGTACCTATAGTTACGCCTTTAAAATTACTATTGTTTCTAGTGTCCTAATCTCTACATAATTATAGTTTAATGAGTCCGATTATCATCTAATAGGCTTCGTATTCTTTATCTTAGTATGTCCATTGATCTGATATTTTACGGCTTTTCGGTGACTCTAACATGAAACTCCAACTGTACCGATACTTATGCCTTTTAAATTGGAATCATTTATGGTGCAAGAATATCTACATGGTTACCATTTCGTGAGTCTGATTATCATCCGATCACTTTAATATTATCTATCTGAGTCGGTCAAATGATCTGATATCTCAAGACCTTCCCATGACTCCATTCAGGTCCTTGAAACTACTATACTGATAGTTAATATCAAAGTCGTTTCTAGTGCATGAATCTTTACATATTTATCTTTTAGTGATTACCATTACATCAACTTCATATACTTTATCTAAGTCTATCAAATAATCTGATATTTTACAGCCTTCACGTGACTCCATTACATCAGCTTCGTATCCTTTATCTAAGTCTATCAAATAATCTGATATTTTATGGCCTTCCCGTGACTCCATTCATGTCCATAGAACTCCAACCGTACCGATATTTATGACTTCAAAATCAGAGTCGTTTATGGTGCACGAATCTCTACATAATTATGGTTTTTTGAGTCCGATTCCCGTCCGGTCAGCTTCATATCCTTTATCTAAGTTTGTCAAATGATATGATATCTTACGGCCTTCTCGTGACTCTATTCAGGTCCTTGAAACTCCAACCATACCGATAGTTACACCTTGAAAATCTGAGTCGTTTCTAGTGCATGAATCTCTACATAATTATGGTTTTGTGAGTCCGATTACCGCTCGACCAGGTTCGTATCCTATATTTGAATATGTCAAATTATCTGATATCTTATGACCTTTCAAAAAAATCTCGCCATACTGATATTTACGCCTTTAAAATCAGAGTCATTTCTGGTGCATACATTTATATATACTTATCCTTTCATGAGTCCGATCAACGTTTGATCAGCTTGGTATCCTTTATCTTAGTCTGTCAAATCACCTGATATCTTATGGCCTTCCAATGACTCCAGTTATCTCCCTGAAGCTCCAATTGTACCGATAGTTACACCTTCAAAATCAGAGTTGTTTCCAGTGCACAAAACTCTCTACATCACTATCGTTTTGTGAGTCTGATTACCAATTGATCAACTTCGTATTCTTTTTTTTTTGGTAAAAGGAGGTGGCACTCTCGGTAAATTTTATTAATGATCAAAAAATATTTACACCTAAGGCAATTGGATCACCCAGGATATACCCCAAAGCTAACCAACTCCAAAAGGTTTTGGTCTAACAAGGCCCAAAACAAAACAGCCCGACCAAACCTACTACAAAACCTGTCCAAACCAAAACTACCTTGATACCTAAATCGGCCAAGGAACCAAGCCTAATCAAAACTATACAAAGAACCCAAACAAACACAACAAAATACATTCTAACACTTATACACATTTTATCAAAGCTAAAAACATATATCCCATTTCCTTGCCGCAAATGGTATTTTTGGAGGAGTAACGTGAAGGCCACAAGGTATCAGATCATGCTACATTTCAGATAAAGGATACGAAGCTGACCTGACGGTAATCGGAGTCACAATGCGAGAATTATGTAGAAATTCGTAAAGAGGAAAAGACTTTAGTTTAAAAGGGCGTAACTATCAGTACTTTTGGAGTTTCAGGGACCCGAATGGAGGAACGAGAAGGCCATAAGGTATCTGATCATGCTACAGACTCAGATAAAGGATACAAAGCTGACCAGACGGTAATCAGACTCAGAATGCTTCAATTACATAGAGATTCGTACACATGAAAAGGTATCAATTTAAAAGACCGTAACTATTGTTACTTTTGGAGTTTCAGGGACCCATATGAATGAACGGAAAGGCCCTAAGATATTTGATTAGGCTACAGAATCAGATAAAGGATACGAAGCTGACCGGATGGTAATCAGAATCACAATGCGAGAATTACGTAGTGATTAGTACATAGGAAAAGACTCCAATTTAAAAGACCATAACTATCGGTACTTTTGGAGTTTTAGGGACCCGAATGGAGGAACGGGAAGGCTATACGGTATTTGATCATGCTACAAAGTCAGATAAAGGATACGAAGCTGATCGACGGTAATCGGATTTTAGAATGCGAGAAATACGAAGAGATTCATACACAAAAAAGGACTCCAGTATAAAAGACCGTAACTATCGGTACTTTTGGAGTTTCAGGGACCCGAATGGAGGAACGTGAAGGCTACAAGGTAACTGATCATGCTACAGAGTCAGATGAAGGATAAGAAGCTGACCGAAGGCTAATCTGACTTACAATGCGCCAATTACGTAAAGATTCATTCACAGAAAAAGCCCCCACTTTAAAAGACCGTACCTATCGGTATTGTTGGAGTTTCAGGGACCCGGATGGAGGAACGGTAAGGCCATAAGGTATCAAATCTTGCAACAAATTAAGATAAAGGATACGAAGCTGACGGGGTGGTAATCGGACTAACAATGCGACAATTACGTAGAGATTCGTACACAAGGAAAGACTCTAGTTTAAAAGACCGTAACTATCGGTACTTTTGGAATTTCAGGGACCCGAATGGAGGATTGGGAAGGCCATAAAGTATCTGATCATGCTACAGACTTGAATAAAGGATACAAAGCTGAACATACGGTATTCAAACTCAGAATGCTTCAATTACGTAGTGATTCATACAGAGGAAAAGACTCCAATTTAAAGCACCGTAACTATCGGTACATTTGGACTTTCAGGGATTCGAATGGAAAAACGCCATAAGTTATCTGATCATGCTTCAGACTAAGATAAAGGATACGAAGCTGACCGGATGGTAATCAAACTCACAATGCAAGAATTACGTAGATATTCGTAAACAGGAAAAGACTTCAGTTTAAAAGGGCGTAACTATCAGTACTTTTGGAGTTTCAGGGACCCGAATGGAGGAATGGGAAGGCCATAAGGTATCTGATCATGAAAAGACTTCAGTTTAAAAGCGCGCAACTATCAATAGTTTTGGAGTTTCAGCGACCCGAAGTAGGAACGAGAAGGCCATAAGGTATCTAGTTATGCTACAGACTCAGATAAAGGATAAAAAGCTGACCAGATGGTAATCGGACTCAGAATGCTTCAATTACATAGAGATTCGTACACAGGAAAAGACCTCAATTTAAAAGAACGTAACTATCATTACTTTTGGTGTTTCGGGGACCCGAATGGATAAACGGGAAGGCCATAAGGTAGTTGATTAGGCTACAAACTCAGATAAAGGATACAAAGCTGACCGGATGGTAATCGGACTCACAATGCGAGAATTACGTAGTGATTCGAACATAGGAAAAGACTCCAATTTAAAAGACCATAACTATCGGTACTTTTGGAGTAATACCCGAATGGAGGAACGGGATGGCTATAATGAATTTGATCATGCTAAAGAGTAAGATAAAGGATACGAAGCTGACCGACGGTAATCGGATTCACAATGCGAGAATTACATAGAGATTCATACACAGATAAGGACTCTAGTTTAAAAGACCGTAACTATCGGTACTTTTGGAGTTTCAGGGACACGATAAGGGAATCGAATGGAGGAACGTGAAGACCATAAGTTATTTGATCATGCTTCAGACTAAGATAAAGGATACGAAGCTGACCGGATGGTAATCGGACTCACAATTCGAGAATTACGTAGATATTCGTAAACAAGAAAATGCTTCAGTTTAAAAGGGCCTGACTATCTGTACTTTTGGAGTTTCAGGGACCCGGATGGAGGAACGGGAAGGCCATAAGGTATCTGATCATGCTCTAGACTCAGATACTGGATACGAAACTGACCGGACGGTAATCGGACTCACAATGCGAGAATTACATAGAGATTCGTAAACAGGAAAAGACTTCAGTTTAAAAGGGCGTAACTATCAGTAGTTTTGGAGTTTCAGGGATCCGAATGGAGGAACGAGAAGGCCATAAGGTATCTGATCATGCTACAGACTCAGATAAAGGATACAAAGCTGACCAGTTGGTAATCGGACCTAGAATGCTTCAATTACATAGAGATTCGTACACAGGAAAAGACCTCAATTTAAAAGACCGCAACTGTCGTTACTTTTGGAGTTTCAGGGACCCGAATGTATGAACGGGAAGGCCATAAGGTATTTCATTAGGATACAGACTCAGATAAAGGATACGAAGCTGACCGGATGGTAATCAGACTCACAATGCGAGAATTACGTAGTGATTCGTACATAGGAAAAGACTCCAACTTAAAAGACCATAACTATCGGTACTTTTGGAGTTTTAGGGACCCGAATGGAGGAACGGGAAGGTTATAAGGTATTTTATCATGCTACAGAGTCGGATAAAGGATAAGAAGTTGATCGGCAGTAATCGGATTCACAATGCATACACAGATAAGGACTCCAGTTTAAAAGACCGTAACTATCGGTACTTTTGGAGTTTCAGGGACCAGAATGGTGGAACGTGAGGGCTACATGGTATCTGATCATGCTACAGAGTCAGATCAAGGATAAGAAGCTGACCGGAGGCTAGTCCGACTTACAATGCGACAATTACGTAGAGATTCATTAACAGAAAATGCCTCCACTTTAAAAGACCGTAACTATAGGTATTTTTGGAGTTTCAGGGACCCAAATGGAAGAACGGGAAGGCCATAAGGTATCGGATCATGCTACAATTCAGATAAATGATACAAAGCTGACGGGACGGTAATCGGACTAACAATGCGACAATTACGTAGAGATTCGTACACAGGAAAAGACTCCTGTTTAAACGACCGCAACTATTGGTACTTTTGTAATTTCAGGGACCCGTATGGAGGATTGGGAATGCGATAAAGTATCTGATCATGCTACAAACTCAGATAAAGGATACAAAGCTGACCATATGGTAATCGGACCCAGAATGCTTCAATTACATAAAGATTCGTACACAGGAAAAGACATCAATTTAAAAGACCGTAATTGTCGTTACTTTTGGAGTTTCAGGGACCCGAATGGATGAACAGGAAGGCCATAAGGTATTTGATTAGGCTACAGACTCAGATAAAGGATACGAAGCTGACCGGATGGTAATCGGACTCACAATGCGAGAATTACGTAGTGATTCGTACATAGGAAAAGACTCCAACTTAAAAGACCATAACTATCGGTACTTTTGGAGTTTTAGGGACCCGAATGGAGGAACGGGAAGGTTATAAGGTATTTTATCATGCTACAGAGTCAGATGAAGGATACGAAGTTGACCGGCAGTAATCGGATTCACAATGCATACCCAGATAAGGACTCCAGTTTAAAAGACCGTAACTATCGGTACTTTTAAAGTTTCCGGGACTCGAATGGAGGAACGTTAAGGCTACAAGGTATCTGATCATGCTACAGAGTCATATGAAAGATAAGAAGCTAACCGGAGGCTAATCCGACTTACAATGCGACAATTACGTAGAGATTCATTCACAGAAAAAGCCTCCACTTTAATAGACCGTAACTATCGGCATTTTTGGAGTTTCAGGGACCCGAATGGATGAACGGGAAGGCCATAAGGTATTTGATTAGGCTACAGACTCAGATAAAGGATACGAAGCTGACCGAATGGTAATCGGACTCACAATGCGAGAATTACGTAGTGATTCGTACATAGGAAAAGACTCCAACTTAAAAGACCATAACTATCGGTACTTTTGGAGTTTTAGGGACCCGAATGGAGGAACGGGAAGGTTATAAGGTATTTTATCATGCTACAGAGTCAGATAAAGGATACGAAGTTGACCGGCAGTAATCGGATTCACAATGCATACCCAGATAAGGACTCCAGTTTAAAAGATCGTAACTATCGGTACTTTTGAAGTTTTAGGGACTCGGTAGGAACGTTAAGGCTACAAGGTATCTGATCATGCTACAGAGTCATATGAAAGCTAAGAAGCTAACCGGAGGCTAATCCGACTTACAATGCGACAATTACGTAGAGATTCATTCACAGAAAAAGCCTCCACTTTAATAGACCGTAACTATCGGCATTTTTGTAGTTTCAGGGACCCGAATGGAGGAACGGGAAGGCCACAAGGTATCGGATCATGCTACAATTGATATAAATGATAAGAAGCTGACGGGACGGTAATCGGACTAACAATGCGACAATTACGTAGAGATTCGTACACAGGAAAAGACTCCAGTTTAAAACACCGTAACTATCGGTACTTTTGTAATTTCTGGGACCCAAATGGAGGATTGGGAAGGCCATAAAGTATCTGATCATGCTACAGACTCAGATAAAGGATACAAAGCTGACAGGGTGGTATTCGGACCTAGAATGCTTCAATTACGTAGTGATTAATACATAGGAAAAGACTCCAATTTAAAACACCGTAAATATCGGTACATTTGGACGTTCAGGGATCCGAATGGAGGAACGTGAAGACCATAAGTTATCTGATCATGCTTCAGACTAAGATAAAGGATACAAAGCTGACCGGATGGTAATCGGACTCACAATGCGAGAATTACGTAGAGATTTGTAAACAGGAAAAGACTTCAGTTTAAAAGAGCGTAACTATCAGTACTTTTGGAGTTTCAGGGACATGAATGGAGGAACGGGAAGGCCAAAAAATAACTGATCATTATACAGATTCAGATACTGGATACGAAACTGACCGGACGGTAATCGAACTCACAATGCGAGAATTACGTAGAGATTCGTAAACATGAAAAGACTCCTTTTTAAATTACGGTAACTATCGGTACTTTTGGATTTTCGGGGTCCTGAATGGAGGAACGGGAAGGCCATAAGCTATTGGATCATGCTACAGACTCAGATAAAGGACACAAAGCTGACCGGACGGTATCGGACTCACAATGCGAGAATTACGTAGAGATCCGTAAACAGGAAAACATTTCAGTTTAAAAGGGCGTAACTATCAGTACTTTGGGAGTTTCGGGGACCCGAATGGGGGTACGGGAAGGCCATAAGGTATCTGATAATGCTACAGACTCAGATAAAGGATACAAAGCTGGCCAGACCGTAATCGGACTCACAATGCTTCAATTACATAGAGATTCGTACACAGGAAAAGACCTTAATTTTAAAGACCGTAACTATCGTTACTTTTGGAGTTTCAGGGACCCGAATGGATGAATGGGAAGGCCACAAGGTATTTGATCAGGCTAGAGACTCAGATAAAGGATACGAAGCTGACCGGATGGTAATCGGACTCACAATGCCAGAATTACATAGTGATTCGTACATAGGAAAAGACTCCAATTTAAAAGACCATAACTATCGGTACTTTTGGAGTTTTAGGGACCCGAATGGAGGAAAGGGAAGGCTATAAGGTATTTGATCATGCTACAGAGTCAGATAAAGGATACGAAGCTGATCGACGGTACTCGGATTCACAATGCGAGAATTACGTAAAGATTCATACACAGATAAGGACTCCAGTCTTAACGACCGTAATTGTCGGTACTTTTGGAGTTTCAGGGACCCGAATGTAGGAACGAGAAGGCCATAAGGTATCTGATCATGCTACAGACTCAGATAAAGGATAAAAAGTTGACCAGATGGTAATCGGACTCAGAATGCTTCAATTAATAGTCTTTTCCTATCTTTCTTTGAAGTTTAACCTATAAGGACTATTAAACTTCTCAAACCCCTATTTTCATTATTATCGTTTCAAAAACAAAACTTCCCTCTCTCAAAAGCCTCTCTGAATCTTTCAATTGTTCTATAAAAAACAATGGCTTTAGTTCTTAACACAGGGACACAATCAAAGAGGCTACTTCGTAAAGGATGAAGCCTGGTCCAAATACGCTGAAATCATTGATGTGATCGTAAAGTCACAATTTTACACAGTGTTCACCATTGTCCCACCAATCCATACTGACACTCTTAATGAGTTTTGGGCAAACGCTGAGACTGTTACCGAAGATGGTAAAGTCCTTTCCTTGAAGACGAAGATCAAAGGGAAAGAAATGGAAATCACACCGGCAACTCTGGGAGATACATTAGGTCTTGATGATGCTGAAGCACCTGATCATATTCCTAGTGGAACAATTCAATCAACCATAACTTACTGTGGTTACCAAGGTACATTACCACATGCTACCATTTATAAGAAATATTTTGATGCAAAATATAAACTTTTGTTTCACTACATAATCATGTGTTTAAGTCCAAAGACTGGATCTTCTGATCAGATGTCCTTAACCATGCAACCAATTTTTCATTCAATTGTTAATGAAACTAAATTTAGGGCATCTTCATTCTTTATCAATGAGTTGGTGTTGCATCACCAAAATGACAAAAAGAAATTTTTTGTTGTATCCAAGGTTCATCATGCAATGTATTATCAAAGAACTTGGACAAGAGGTGCTTGTGGGCAAAACAAATGTTTTAAACCCTTTATTCTCATAAGCATACTCTAGGCATAACAAACCGGCACTTTTGCCAGAGGATGACTAAGGGGAACATGTCACAGTCCCTAAGGAACCAACATCCTCAAAACCAAAATCCAAAAAGCCTAACAAACCAAACAACAAAAATCCAAACCCACCAACCCCAAAAGAAAAGCAATTCAGGAAGTTGAGATGCCTGAAGCTGCTAATGTGCAATCTGCACTTTCAAAAGATGTGACTGAAACTTCCTCTCAGTCTCATTCATCTCAAATACCTTAAAAAGCACCCATATCCGTTTTGTTTTCAAGAAAGAGATTTAAAAAAGATAAAAACTACGGACCCTTCTTTTAAAACAACTGAAACAACTGAACACAACCCAACTGCTAATCCCATAACTTCTGAAAAAAGATACATTTCCAGTAGGCAGTTTTGAAATGTCTTTTGATGTTCAAATTTATGTCTTTTGATGTTTAGAATGAAAAATTGAACCTATCATACATCTATACATGGTTCGATCAACCTGTTTTCCTTGATCATCTGGTTCAACTTGTGTGGTAGGTGTCATGGGAGTGGAACATGATTTACTATCTTGTAAAGAAAATTTGTTTAATAATTCTTTAACATAGTTAGATTGATGTATAAAAGTTCCATGTGTTTGTTGCTTGATCTGCAGTCCTAAAAAGTACTGCAGTTCTCCCATTGTACTCATTTCAAATTTTGATTGCATGAGTTTCTTAAAATCATCACACAGTTTTGTGTTTGTTGAAACAAAAATGATGCCATCAACATAAATTTGAACAAGTAAGACATGATTTCCAACATGTTTTATAAACAGATTTTTATCAATGGAGCCTCTTGTGAAGTGATTTTTGAGTAAAAAGTTGGACAGTGTTTCATACCAGGCTCTTGGAGCCTGTTTTAGCCCATAAAGAGCTTTGTCCAGTTTGTACACCCAATCAGGATGAGCAGGGTCTTCAAACCCAGGTGGCTGACAAACATACACTCCCTCTTTTATTTTTCCATACAAAAATGCACTCTTGACATCCATTTGAAAAACATTAATTTTGTTGGAAATTGCATAAGCCAAAAATAACCTGATGGCTTCAAGCCTTGCGACTGGAGCAAAGGTTTCATCATAATCAATTCCTTCTTCTTGTGAATAACCTTGTACTACTAGTCTTGCCTTGTTAAAAACTTAATAATCATACCAGCTTCATCTTGTTTGTTTCTAAAAACCCATCTTGTGCCATTTGGTAGCTTATTTGGAGGTAAGGGACAGATTTCCCAGACCTGTTGCTTCTTGAATTGAAGCAATTCTTCTTGCATAGCTTGAACCCAATTGTTATCTTTGAGGACTTCTTGATATTTCTTTGGTTCCAACTGAGAAATGAATGCTGAGAAAAAGCAAAAGTTGGAGAGCTGGTTTCTTGTAAGTACCCCTGATGCAATATCACCCATGATTTGATCCAATGGATGGTCCTTGTGTTCAATCACTTGTTGTAGCCATGTACTTGGTGATGGCTCTTGAACTTCTTCAAACAAACCACTGAGGTTGATGATATCTGGTTCAGCTGTATGTTGTGATTCAGGAGTCTGTGGAACTGAATCAGTAGTTTGAATTTGATCATCAGCAGTTGTTGAAGTAGAAGTTTGTAAAACTTCTGATGGTTTGAAAGTTGATTTAATGACTGTGTTTGGAGTCCATGATGGAGGACTATCATCATAAAACCCTTGATTACCATAATAAGTGGGTTTAGATGGTGTAACAATCTTTTCAGGTCCGAATAGAAAACTATCAAGATCAAAAAGTTAAGCAGGTTGTGCTGGAATGAGAGTGTTTGGACACATTGAACTTGACATTCAATGTTTCTTTCTACAATCTTGGTTCTGGAGTTGAATACCTTGTAGACTTTTCTAGTGGAAGAATAACCAAGAAAATAACCTGAATCAACTTTAGCAGCAAACCTAGAAATAGAGTCTTTGATGTTTAGAATGAAACATTGACATCCAAAAGCCTTGAAAAAGGAGATAAGGGGCTTGATGCCATGAAGAACTTCGTAGGCAGTTTTAAAATGTCTTTTGTTGACAAGGACTCTATTTTGAATAAAACAAGTTGTGTTGACTGCTAAGAAAAGACTCGAGTTTTTAAGGTCGTAGCTATCGGTACATTTGAAGTTTCGGGCACATGAATGGAGGAACGGGAAGGCCGCAAGATATCTGATTATGCAATAGACTCAAATATTGTGTACGTATCTCTATGTCATTGTCGCATCGTGAGTTCGATTACCGTCTGGTCAGATTCGTATCCTTTATCTAATTCCGTTGCATGATCAGATTCTTGTGTACGAATCTCTATTTCATTGTCGCATCATGAGTTCGATTACCGTCCGGTCAGCTTCGTATCCTTTATCTGAGTCTGTTGCATTATCAGATATCTTACGGTCTTCCTGTTCCTCCATTCGGGTGCCCGAAACTTCAAATGTACCGATAGTTATGACGTTAAAAACTCGAGTCTTTTCTTGTGTATGAATCTCTATGTCATTGTCGCATCGAGAGTTTGATTACCGTCCGGTCAACTTCGTATCCTTTTTTTTTTTTGATAAAGGAGGCTAAGCTCCGGTAAATTTCATTAATAATAAAAATATTTACAATCAAACGGGCCAAGATCTTTACAAGAATAACAAAACAAAACTAGATCAAGGCCCAAATCATCAAACCAAAACAAACAGCCCAACCGGGCTAAAACCTATACTATCACATTATCCATTATCAAAAACAAAAACCAACTCCTCTAAACCAATCAAGCCCAACCCATTACATGACCCATTATACTCAATAAACAGACCAGTCCTCATATTATCTCTTGTAAGCCTTCGGAAGCTCTTTGTAGATAACTTTCTAAAACTCCAAGTATAAGCAAACTGATCAAGCATCCACAAATACAATTCAAAATCTTCCATCCATCTGCCCGTAACTCTAAGATCAACATGACCCATCTTCAAACTATCTCTATTATCAATCAGCAGCATCATTTCTGAATCTTCATTAATGATACAGTCCATGCAAACAATAACATTCTTTACTAGGCTGCAACATTCCAATAATCTGCATTCTTGTTTCCTTGTCCAAAGATCCTGAAGTCTTCTATCCAGCAGACTCCTCAAAACGTTCCAGATGTTACAAATCAGATCATTCATATTAACCATATATATCATAACAGCAGTTAACCAACAGCTGAAATCATCTTCCCAACCCCATAACAGCCAGTTCCCATAATAATCCCAAAACCAAAGACTCAATCCTAAACTAAACACAAGAAACAGGCTAGGAAAGAGACTCATTAAAGTAAAGGTTTCCCATCTTTGCTTGGTACTAGAAAATACAAAACAATTGAGGGTGGAAAATAATGTCCTACTAGCAAAGATGAGGTCCAACCATACCACTCCAGGTGTAATGCTCCCCTTGAGCTTAAATCCTATCCACCAATCCTCATACGCAGAACTGAACTTAACTTTAATAAAGAAAGTCAAGTACAACAGAACAGACACACATAAGACTCTGACCAGAAAAGGAATGAAGTAAAAGGAAGGCTTTGCAGCCCAGATCTCTACCCAACCGCTGTATGTACACCTTATTACTCCAAATTCCCATAAAAAATACCCACCCCTCCCAATAGGCAAGTGCCTAGTAAAAAGGACAGACTCCAACCAGAAGTGAACAAGGCTCAACAAATACCTCAGAGGCATCAGGGTTATTGACCAGTGAAGGGATCTACAAAATAAAAATTTAGGGGAGGAAAGTAATGTCCTATAATCACTGGCCAAATCCAACCTTATCTCTCCATGTTTAAGGCTAACTCCAAGCCACAAGTATCCTAACCACCAATCATAAAACGCAGAATTGCATCTATCTCCCAAAAAAGGAGAAGGATCCAACAGATCTTTTCTTATAAAAGTATAAATTTTCAAGTTTTGAGAAAAAACAGAAGGCTCGAAAGCCCAGATCACTACCCAAACGCTTTTAGTGCACCAGATTACAGCAAGTTCCCAGCCCACAAAAAGTCCCAGTCCCATAACAAGAACACAGTTATTATTATCATTAAACATAGAAATATTATTATTATTATTATTATTATTATTATTGTACTTGTAAGTAATAATACTATTATCATTATCCATCACCCAAGCATTATAAGTGCTCCTTATTATATCACAGACCCAGATATCAAAGCCCACCACCCCATAGGGCAAATGCCCTAGACACATGATAGACTCAAGACTGCAAAAGAATAGGCTCAACAAAGGCCACAAAGGCCATAGGGTTCCTGACCAGTGATAGGTTCTATAAAATGCAAAATTTAGGGTGGAAGCTCTTGTCCTAATCTCACTGGTCAGTTCCAACCTTATCACTCCAAGGGTAAGGCTTACTCCAAGCCATACAAATCCTAACTCCCCTTTCCAATCCGCAGAATTAGACCACTTCCTTGATGAAGGAAAGCAATCTAATAGATCAGTTAAAAATAAAAGCAAAAACAGAAATAAAAAATAGTTGTTTTGAGATAAAACAGAAGGCCCATAGGACCAAAGAACTACCCAAACACTATGAAGTCTCCTTCCTCCTGCAAATTCCCAGTAAAAAAACCCCCACCCTTTTTTGACAAGTGCCAAAAAGACTGAACAGACTCAAACCAGAAAAGAATCAGGCTCAACAAGCTCCATGCACAGAGCAGGGTTTCCTTCCACAGTACAGTTCTAAAAAAATAAAAAATGGAAAAGGAAAAGCAAAGCCTAATCACTGTGGAAGGGTCCATCCTTATAACTCCCTGGGAAAGGCTTACTCCAAGCCATACCAAACCTAAACCTCCAAACAGAGAGAGAAGCCAGACAAGACACTCCCAAAAGGAGCACAAACAATAAAGAAACAAAGAAAAATAAAAAAGAAGAGAAAAAAGAAAAAACAGAGAACAGAAGAAAGGCTTAGCAGCCCAGAGAACTACCCACAAAACAAAGGACAACCCATCACCATCAAACAACCCATGACCCAAAATGACCCAGTTACTTAAGATAGCAACCATATTAATCCTTACAATTATCATCAACATTCCAAACAGCACTAGCCAGCTCATCACTAACATACCTCTTCCCCTTTACACTAACAAGCCTTAGCTTAATAGCATTCTCAACTTGCTTGCTGACCATCTGAGCAGAAATCTTCTTCTTATTAAAAATTCTATTATTTCTTTCCTGCCAAATACTATACACTGTACCAGCAAGAGCCAATCTCTTAATAACTCCCCAAATGGATTTCTCATTCCTCATTCTACCAATATAGTTCACTATGTCCTCCCAAACATCTGGCACTCTCTCCATTCTAGCCAAGGTTTTAATTCTCCACCACACCTGCTTAGAAAATTCACAACTGAAAAAAAGATGATCATGACTATCCTCACACTTCCCACACAAACTGCATAAGAACTTCTGATTATTGTTCCAAGCAGCCAGTCTATCTTGAGTTGGCAACCTAAATTCAAAAGCTAACCATAAAATAAAAGTATGTCTAGCAATATTATTACCATGCCAAACAAACTTATGCCAATTAACAACCTGCCCTTTCCTAATAAGATCATCATACACCCCCTTAGTAGAGAATGGGATCACCTTGCCATTATTATTCAACCATAGGAAGCTGTCTTTCTTCCCACTCACCAGATTAGGTAAAACATCCATAAAAATCCCAGGATATTTCACCTTCCAATGTTCAGGAACTTTCCACCCATTCACATCCATAAGATCAGCAACCTTAGTTTGTGAGTTAAACACAGCTTCCCTAATATCTCTCCTATCCAATATGAGCATCAGAGGACCCTGTTCACACCACTTATCAAACCAGGCATTGACAGTTTTCCCATCACCTAACCTAGCCACACAATGCTTCCTAATAAGGTTCCTACAGCCCAACAGTTGCTTCCAAGTCCAAGTATCAGCATTAGTCTCCCCCATTTCCCAAAAATTAGCCCCCTTAATCTTATAAAGATACATCCAGTTGACCCATAAAGAATCCTTCCTGTTGACTAAATTCCAAATATGCTTGGTCATCAAAGCCACATTCCTTTCCTTTAAACTAGATAACCCCAATCCACCCTGACACTTTTTGAGACACAATTCATCCCACCCCACCTTAGCAGCTCCCTGCTTGAATTTCCCTTGACACCATAAAAAACCTCTACATAACCTAATAACATCATCATTTATACTTTCAGGAAGTAAAAAAAGAGAAGCCCAGTACACTGTCAAGGATGACAGGACAGATTTTAACAACTGCAACCTTCCTGCATAAGATAAGAATTGATTCCTCCAATCCCCTATTCTGCTCTTCACCTTGTCCAGCAACACAGCACAATCTTTTTGGAACAGTTTCCTTGAAGCTAGAGGAATACCCAAATATTTTAAAGGAAGGCTACCAATTTTAAATGGCAGCAGATTTACAATTTCCCTTTGAATATCCTCCCTCACATTGCCAAAAATAACCTCACTCTTCCTCATATTGGGCCTAAGACCAGAGCATCCTCCAAACTCCTCAAGCACATCCCTAACAACTCGAATAGAACCATAATGAGCACTACAAAAAATAAAAAGATCATCAGCAAAACATAAATGGGTCAACTTCAGTTTGTCACACTTCCAATGATACTGAAAGTCTACATCTTCATTGACCTTCCTGGTGAACATGAGATTCAGAACTTCCATAACCAAAGTAAACAAGTAAGGAGACATGGGATCTCCTTGCCTTAGCCCCTTTTCCCCTCTAAAGTAACCATAAAACTGTCCACCCAGACTAACTGTATATGAAACAGTTGTCATACACACCATAATCCAATCTATAAATTTAGTAGGAAAACCAAAATGGACCAAACAGTCCCTCAAAAACCCATGATCCACTGAGTCATAGGCCTTCTGTAAGTCAACCTTCAATGCCACTCTGGGACACCCTCTAACCCAATCATATCCCTTAACCAGCTCTTGAGCAAGAAGAATATTATCACTAATTAACCTTCCAGGCACAAAAGCACTCTGAGATTTCCCAACCAAATTATCAAGAACCCCCTTCAACCTATTGCAAATCACCTTACTGATACATTTGTACAAGACATTGCAACAAGCTATAGGTCTGAACTCACGAACAACACTAGGATCTTTAACCTTAGGAACTACAGAAATAGAAGTAGCATTCAATTCCTTCCGCAATTTACCATTACTAAAAAAATCAAGGACAGCATCACAAACCTCATCACCTATAATACTCCAAGCAGCCTTGAAGAATTTTGCTGAATAGCCATCAGGCCCAGGGGCCTTGTTATCATCAATCTGAAACATAGCCTCTTTAATCTCCTCCTTAGACACAACTCTAACCAAATCAGCAGCAGCTTCAGAGGAGATATTATTAATAAACAGCCCACTAGCATCCTCAATCCCATCCACAATATCTTTCCTACCCATTAAACCCATATAAAATTTAACAAAAGCATTACCCACACTAGCATCCTTATAAACTTCCCCTTCCAAGTCCTCTATCATGGAAATCTTAGATCTGGCTTGTCTATGTTTCACAGAATGAAAAAAATATTTATTATTCTGATCACCAACCTCCAGCCAATGAACCCTAGACTTCTGTTTTAGAAAACTCTCCTCATCTATCAAAGCATCATTATAAGCCCCAATGTACACCTCCTCCTCCATTCTTAAGTCATCATTGAAAGGGTCATCAGCCACCTCTGTCTGTATTCTAGCAAGCTCACTCTTCAAAAACTCCACTTTCTTGCTGAAATTTCCTTGAGCAAAACACAACTTTCTCAAAGGTTTCTTCAGAAGCTTCATCTTAGAAGTGACCCTAAACATTTTACAACCCTTTATATCTCTGCTCCAAACAGATTTCACACAAGGAATAAAATCATGTTTGTCAGCCAACAAATTCCAGAATCTGAAAGGCTTAGGACCCTGATACTTCATACCAGAACAGGTAATAAGAACAGGGGGAATGATCTGATGAGTAAAATGGTAAGAATTTTGCTACAACATTGGAAAACATTTTCCCAAACATACCATTCCCCAAAGCCCTGTCCAACTTTTCCGTAATCCCATCAGATTTCCCAGGCTTCTGGTTCCAGGTATAGAAAAGCCCAGAACTAGGGATATCCTCAACCTGAATCTTAGAAACACAGCTGCAAAACTCCTCCATACCATACACAGACGGCCCTAAAGGATAGTTCTTTTCCCTAGGATCCAGAATGGCATTAAAATCCCCAACAGCCAGCCATGGATTATTATCAATGGTTCCAGAATGATATACCATATTATCCCATAACTCCCTTCTACCATTAACATTAGTCACCCCATAAACAAAAGAGCAAAAGAATTTCTCTCCTCCTCCAAAAGGGCAAATAATACAATGAATAACCTGTTCCCTAACTAGTAAAACAACCACATCAACCACCCTAGAATCCCAACCCACAGCAATTCTAACCCATCCAGAACATACCTCAGCATTAGAAATCCATTCCCAACTTTTCATAACCCCACTACAGGCACCCTTAATGTTATTAGGATTAACCCTAGTTTCAATAAGACCACTAACACAAACCTTATTCTCAACTAAAATCCTATTAATCTGTCTTTGTTTAGAGGTACTAAACATACCTCTAACATTCCACCCCATCAAATTAATCTTCATTAATAACATCAGAGACTTCCAAAGAGCCCTCCAATCCAGAGGAACCCCCTTCCTTTTTAGCCTTCAAATTCTCAGCTTCCACCAATTTCTCAAACATAATTTTATCCCACTGTTCAAAAAATACTTTAACCTGCCCAATATTCCATTTCTTCATAACCTCATTAGATGGACACTTTTTATTAATCACAAAATGAGCAACCTCATTAAATTGATCCTTACTCATTTTGATGTATCCAGATTTAATATTCACCTTAGTTTGTACCTTTAAGGCATCCACAGAATACTCAGCTTCAGCTTTTTTCAACTCCTGCTGTTTAGTCCCAGACCCAGACCCATTAACAGTATCCACCCTATTACTCTCTCCAGCCATTCCACTACCCATATTCCCAGAAGACCCAACATCAATTATACTTTTCCCCTTAGTATCCTCCCCCTGATTACCCTTACCCTTAGAACCCTCACACTCAATGCCACCACCATTAAGATCATCCCTTAGTACAGCAAAGGTATTCTTTATACTGATACTACTATTATCATTATTCTTTTTATTATCATTAGTAACCCTACCCTCATTTTTAGTCACCCATTTTTTACCAAAAGGCTGATTTCCCTGAGTCCTGTTGCCCCCAATCTGACCTCCCTGATTCTCTTGCCCCTTATTCCCAAAATTCCTACTACTAGACCCATTCCCCAGTCCTCTATCATTCCCATTACCCTTAGAACCCCCAGCCCTATTTCCCTTATTGTTAACCACCCTGTTATTCCTCCCCACAGTTTGATAACCCTCATTGTCAATACCTGATACAGGATAGTCAGCTTGAGTGGCCTGATATAACTCCTGCAAAAGCTTCTCAGTCTTCCCAGCAACCTCCTCAGCTGATAACTCCCTAGCTTTACATCCCTCAAAGTCATGACCAAACACCTTACAAGCAGAACACTTCTTGATCTTAACTTGGTATTCAACCTTTACTTTTTGAATGAAAGCAGGTTTACCCACATCAGCAGGATAAAAAGCATTCACATAATCAGGCAGCATTTTATCAGCCTTGACTTCAACCAAAATTCTAGCAAATCCTGCTCTACCCTCTTTCTTATTACATCTCATAGCTGTAACCCTATCCAACATCAAAGGATCACCCACACAACTCATCATACTGCTCAAGCTTTCCCTGTTCCATAACTCCATGGGCATATTAGGAATTGTTACCCAAACTGGAATAGAACTAGGCTCAACTCTTTCCAAATTCAACCCAACCTCCCATTTCCTCAAGCACAAAGGGATATTATTGATCAGCCAAGGCCCCTGGTTAATAGTCTCCATCATGCCTAATTCATTCTTAAATTTGAAGAAAAATATACCACTCCCATTAGAGGATATATCAACCAACCCAAACTTTTTCCACATCCTAAACAAATGGTATCTCATCATACCTATAGAGACACTCTGCCCAATACTGTAACCATAAAGATAAGTACTATAGGCTACCCTGACTTCCATCAGCTTCTCAGGCTTAATGACAGCTACAGTTTCACCTGTGTCAAGCACTTTAGGAGGAATGAAAGTCATTTTTGCCTCCAAAACTTCATTAGTCTTGTCTCTAGCAATATCAGCAAAGGACATCTCAGGCTTCTTAGACATACTACCACTATCCTCCTCCTTACCAGCATTAAACACCACCTCCCCCTTCTCTATTCCAGTATGCAAAATAGATCTAGCAGCAGGCTTCAGCTTACTGATAAAAGGAATATCATCCTTAGTAACCTTATAGGAACCCATACTAGCTGACTTTTTCTTAATAAGTTTCTTCATGGAAGGACTCTTAACAATACCCCTCCAAGGCAGCCTAACAGTGATGTCCCCTTTCTTAGACTTATTTTCTTTATCAAGTTCCATCCCACTCTGCTCAGCATCAACCTGATCCTCCACCTGACCCTTCTTATCAGCCTCAGACCTCTCACCATTCTGTTTATCAGAACCATCTTTCACAACCTCCTTCTTCTCACCAACGTGCTTATCAGACCCCTCTTTCACAACCCCCTTCTTCTCAGCTTCAACCTTCTTCTTGTCCTTCACCTTCCCTCCTATAATTATGTTCCCCTCATCATCTACTACCACCCTGCTACCAGCCCCAGAATTATAAGCAAATTGAGGATCAGGTACAGACAACCTAAGCCTCAACTCACTACCCTTACCCTCATCCAAACTCCTACTCTTCCTACCCATTTTCAACTTCACAGGAGCCACAGAAGTGTTACCTTCCTCTACAACTGTTTGTATCTCTTTTGAGTTAATACCATCTGGTAACACCTCCACCCCATTCACCATCCCTGGATTCTCCTCAATCCTAACATATGATCTCTCATCCCATAATACCTTCCTACTCTTAACAACAACCCCCTCATTCCTGGTAGACCTCTTCTTCCTCTTATCCATAAACACAAATTTTGCATCCAACCCAGCATCAAACACATTATCTTCAATAACCAACTGAAGAAACTTCACACCTCTCCCTTCAGCTTTATTCAAACCATCCTTACTAACTTCCCTATGCCCTACATACTCACCATACACCTTCTTACCCAGAAAGTTAGCTATTACACTAAGTGCCCATACTGCCCAGCTAACTTCTCAACAAAAAATAGCCCCTTACCAGCAATCTGAACATCAACTAGAGAATTCACCAAGTCAAATTCCCCTATCCCAGCCAACTTAACCAGTTCCAACTTCTCAGAGATTAACCTAACCCTCCAATTATCACCAAACACAGCCCTTAAAAACCCTACCACTAAAGGACTAAACACCAGAGAATCCCTCTTACCAGAAATAAAACGATTCAGGATTACCTGCTTATCTTCCACAATAGCTTCCTCCTCCGGACCTAGCATAGCCTCATCCACAACACTATCAGAGCTCATAATAGCTTCATCCGAATCATCCAATGATATATCCGGTGGAACCACCGGCGGAGGGTCAGGAGCTGGAACCCTAGAAATAGGCTCCATAGAACACAACAGATCGTGTACTGTGAAGATTTCAATTAGTACAAACCAATTGAAACAGTAACCACGAAGAAACAAAGGAAAACCGAGGAAGAATTAGGGTAGAAAAAAAGGCGGGAAAGAAAAACGAAGAAGAAAACTACTGAATCGCCAAAATCGCCCAATTCAGAGAGAAAACCCTAGCTTCGTATCCTTTATCTGAGTCTGTTGCATGATCAGTTATCTTACGGTCTTCCCGTTCCTCCATTCGGGTGCCCGAAACTTCAAATGTACCGATAGTTACGTCCTTTAAAACTCGAGTCTTTTCTTGTGTACGAATCTCTATGTCATTATCGCATTGTGAGTCCGAATACCATTCGGTCTGCTTGGTATCCTTTATTTGAGTCTATTGCATGATTAGATATCTTGCGGCCTTCCCGTTCCTCCATTCGGGTGCCCAAAACTTCAAATGTACAGATAGTTACGACCTTAAAAAATCGAGTCTTTTCTTTTGTACGTATCTCTATGTCATTGTCGCATCATGAGTTCGATTACCATCCGGTCAGCTTCGTATCCTTTATCTGAGTCTGTTGCATGATCAGATATCTTACGGCCTTCCCGTTCCTCCATTTGGGTGCCCGAAACATCAAATGTACAGATAGTTACGACCGTAAAAACTCGAGTCTTTTCTTTTGTATGAATCTCTATGTAATTGTCGCATCGTGAGTCGGATTACCACCCGATACGCTTTGTATCCTTTATTTGAGTCTATTGCATGATCAGATATCTTCCGGCCTTCCCGTTCCTCAATTCGGGTGCCCGAAACTTCAAATGTACTGATAGTTATGACGTTAAAAACTCGAGTCTTTTCTTGTGTATGAATCTCTATGTCATTGTCGCATCGTGAGTTCGATTACCGTCCGGTCAGCTTCGTATCCTTTATCTGAGTCTGTTGCACGATCAGATATTTTACCGCCTTTTCGTTCCTCCATTTGGGTGCCCGAAACTTAAAATGTACTAATAGTTACGACCTTAAAAACTCGAGTCTTTTCTTGTGTACGTATCTCTATGTCATTGTCGCACCGTGAGTCCGATTACCGTCCGGTCAGCTTCGTATCCTTTATCTGAGTCTGTTGCATGATCAGATATCTTACCGCCTTCCCGTTCCTCCATTTGGGTGCCCGAAACTTCAAATGTACCGATAGTTACGACCTTAAAAACTTGAGTCTTTTCTTTTGTATGAATCTCTATGTCATTGTCGCATCGTGAGTTTAATTACCGTCCGACCAGCTTCGTATCCTTTATCTGAGTCTATTGAATGCTCAGATATCTTATGGCCTTCCCGCACCTCCATTCGGGTGCCCGAAACTTCAAATGTACCGATAGTTACGTCCTTTAAAACTCGAGTCTTTTCTTGTGTACGAATCTCTATGTCATTGTCGCATTGTGACTCCAAATACCATCCGGTCTGCTTGGTATCCTTTATTTGAGTCTATTGCATGATTAGATATCTTGCGGCATTCCCGTTCCTCCATTCGGGTGCCCAAAACTTCAAATGTACCGATAGTTACGACCTTAAAAAATGGAGTCTTTTCTTTTGTACGTATCTCTAAGTCATTGTCGCATCATGAATTCGATTACCATCCGGTCAGCTTCGTATCCTTTATCTGAGTCTGTTGCATGATCAGATATCTTTCGGCCTTCCCGTTCCTCCATTTGGGTGCCCGAAACATCAAATGTACCGATAGTTACGACCGTAAAAACTCGAGTCTTTTCATTTGTATGAATCTCTATGTAATTGTCGCATCGTGAGTCGGATTACCACCCGATACGCTTTGTATCCTTTATTTGAGTCTATTGCATGATTAGATATCTTCTGGCCTTCCCGTTCCTCCATTCGGGTGCCCGAAACTTCAAATGTACCGATAGTTACGACCTTAAAAACTCGAGGCTTTTCTTGTGTACGAATCTCTATGTCATTGTCGCATCATGAGTTCGATTACCGTCCGGTAAGCTTTGTATCCTTTATCTGAGTCTGTTGCATGATCAGATATCTTACGGCAATCCCGTTCCTCCATTTGGATGCCCGAAAGTTCAAAGGTACCGATAGTTACGACCTTAAAAACTCGAGTCTTTTCTTTTGTATGAATCTCTATGTCATTCTCGCATCGTGAGTTTAATTACCGTCCGACCAGCTTAGTATCCTTTATCTGAGTCTATTGCACGATCAGATATCTTATGGCATTTCCGCTCCTCCATTTGGGTGCCCGAAACTTCAAATGTACCGATAGTTACGTCCTTTAAAACTCGAGTCTTTTCTTGTGTACGAATCTCTATTTCATTGTCGCATCATGAGTTCGATTACCGTCCGGTCAGCTTCGTATACTTTATCTGAGTCTGTTGCATGATCAGATATCTTACGGTCTTCCCGTTCCTCCATTCGGGTGCCCGAAACTTCAAATGTACCGATAGTTACGACCTTAAAAACTCGAGCCTTTTCTTGTGTACGAATCTCTATGTTATTGTCGCATCGTGAGTCCGAATACCATCCGGTCTGCTTGGTATCCTTTATTTGAGTCTGTTGCATGATCAGATATCTTACGGCCTTCCCGTTCCTTCATTTGGGTGCCCGAAACCTCAAATGTACCGATAGTTACGACCTTGAAAACTCGAGTCTTTTCTTTTGTATGAATCTCTATGTCATTGTCGCATCGTGAGTTTAATTACCGTCCGACCAGCTTCATATCCTTTATCTGAGTCTATTGCATGATCAGATATCTTATGGCATTTCCACTCCTCCATTCGGGTGCCCAAAACTTCAAATGTACCGATAGTTACGTCCTTTAAATCCCGAATCTTTTCTTGTGTACGAATCTCTATTTCATTGTCGCATCATGAGTTCGATTACCGTCCGGTCAGTTTCGTATCCTTTATCTGAGTCTGTTGCGTGATCAGATATCTTACGGTCTTCCCGTTCCTCCATTCGGGTGCCTGAAACTTCAAATGTACTGATAGTTACGACCTTAAAAACTCGAGCCTTTTCTTGTGTACAAATTTCTATGTAATTGTCGCATCATGAGTCCGAATACCATCCACTCTGCTTGGTATCCTTTATTTGAGTCCTTTGCATGATCAGATATCTTGCGGCCTTCCCGTCTCTCCATTCGGGTGCCCGAAACTTCAAATGTACCGATAGTTACGACCTTAAAAACTCGAGTCTTTTCTTGTGTACGTATCTTTATGTCATTGTCGCATCGTGAGTTCGATTACCGTCCGGTCAGATTCTTATCCTTTATCTAGTTCTGTTGCATGATCAGATATCTTACGGCCTTACCGTTCCTCTATTTTGGTGCCCGAAACTTCAAATGTAACGATAGTTACAACCGTAAAAACTCGAGTCTTTTCTTTTGTATGAATCTCTATGTCATTGTCGCATCGTGAGTCGGATTACCACCCGATACGCTTTGTATCCTTTATCAGAGTCTGTTGCATGATCAGATATCTTACGGTCTTCCCGTTCCTCCATTCGGGTGCCCGAAACTTCAAATGTATTGATAGTTACGACCTTAAAAACTCGACCTTTTCTTGTGTACGAATCTGTATGTCATTGTCGCATCGTGAATCCGAATACCATCCGGTCTACTTGGTATCCTTTATTTGAGTCTATTGCATGATCAGATATCTTGCGGCCTTCCCGTTCCTCCATTCGGGTGTCCGAAACTTCAAATGTACCGATAGTTACGACCTTAAAAACTCGAGGCTTTTCTTATGTACGAAACTCTATTTCATTGTCGCATCATGAGTTTGATTACCGTCCGGTCAGCTTCGTATCCTTTATCTGAGTCTGTTGCATGATCAGATATCTTACGGCTTTCCCGTTCCTCCATTTGGGTGCCCGAAACTTCAAATGTACCGATAGTTACGACCTTAAAAACTCGAGACTTTTCTTTTGTATGAATCTCTATGTCATTGTCGCATCGTGAGTTTAATTACCGTCCGACCAGCTTCGTATCCTTTATCTGAGTCTATTGCATGATCAGATATCTTATGGCCTTCCCGCACCTCCATTCGGGTGCCCGAAACTTCAAATGTACCGATAGTTACGTCCTTTAAAACTCGAGTCTTTTCTTATGTACGAATCTCTATGTCATTGTCGCATCGTGAGTCCGAATACCATCCGGTCTCCTTTGTATCCTTTATTTGAGTCTATTGCATGATTAGGTATCTTGCGGCCTTCCCGTTCCTCCATTTGGGTGCCCAAAACTTAAAATGTACCGATAGTTACGACCTTAAAAACTCGATTCTTTTCGTTTGTATGAATCTCTATGTCATTGTCGCATCGTGAGTTTAATTACCGTCCGACAAGCTTCGTATCCTTTATCTGAGTCTATTGCATGATCAGATATCTTATAGCCTTCCCGCTCCTCCATTCGGGTGCCCGAAACATCAAATGTACCGATAGTTACGTCGTTTAAAACTCGAGTCTTTTCTTGTGTACAAATCTCTATTTCATTGTCGCATCATGAGTTCGATGACCGTCCGGTCAGCTTCGTATCCTTTATCTGAGTCTGTTGCATGAACAGATATCATATGGCCTTCCCGCACCTCCATTCGGGTGCCCCAAACATCAAATGTACCGATAGTTATGTCTTTTAAAACTCGAGTCTTTTCTTGTGAACGAATCTCTATGGCATTGTCGCATCGTGAGTCCGATTACCATCCGATACGCTTTGTATCCTTTATTTGAGTCTATTGCATTATCAGATATCTTACGGCCTTCCCGTTCCTCCATTCGGGTGCCCGAAACTTCAAATGTACCGATAGTTACGACCTTAAAAACTCGAGTCTTTTCTTGTGCACGTATCTCTATGTCATTGTCGCATCATGAGTTAGATTACCGTCCAGTCAGCTTCGTATTCTTCATCTGAGTCTGTTGCATGATCAGATATCTTACGGCCTTCCCGTTCCTCCATTCGGGTGCCCGAAACTTCAAATGTACCGATAGTTACGACCTTAAAAACTCGAGTCTTTTCTTGTGCACGTATCTCTATGTCATTGTCGCATCATGAGTTCGATTACCGTCCAGTCAGCTTCGTATTCTTCATCTGAGTCTGTTGCATGATCAGATATCTTACGGCCTTCCCGTTCCTCCATTTGGGTGCCTGAAACTTCAAATGTACCGATAGTTACGACCTTAAAAACTCGAGTCTTTTCTTGTGTACGTATCTCTATGTCATTGTAGCATCGTGAGTTCGATTATCATCAGGTTTGCTTCGTATTGTTGATGCACTTTCTATGGATATCACTGTCGAATAGACTAGGGTTGAGTCTTGTATGGTGTTACATGAGATTGTGGTGATCCATAAGGGCATTTTATGGGTCTGATGCATTTGTAAATATAGACCCAAACATGAAATCCAGATTCGACCTTATAGAAGGGGCGAATGTGGAAAACTTCAACATTCGACCTCCTCATATGGGCGAAAGAGGCTTTTGGCTTTGGACTATATATAGCAATCTCATGTGTTGGTTTTCATTTTGTAGATTTGAGTTTGTGCTTTGAATGTTCTCAAGGGGGAGGTCATGCCCGACCTCCCCCGGCCCCGAGATAGATGTTTATCCTAATGATGACAGTGTCTGTAACCATTTCTGAATTAGTACGAATCTGTGATGACGTTGTTATCATTAATTTTTGTCTCGTCTCGAATCTCCCGTCTGAAACCGAGCTGAATTCGCTTAATCGATCCGTGAATTCGGTTTCTAACCGGATTCTCACGTATCCTTTATCTGAGTCTGTTGCATGATTAGATATCTTACGGCCTTCCCGTTCCTCCATTCGGGTGCCCGAAACTTCAAATGTACCGATAGTTACGACCTTAAAAACTCGAGCCTTTTCTTGTGTAAGTATCTCAATGTCATTGTCGCATCGTGAGTTCGATTACCGTCCGGTCAGCTTCGTATCCTTTATCTTAGTCTGTTGCATGATCAGATATCTTACGGCCTTCCCGTTCCTCCATTCGGGTGCCCGAAACTTCAAATGTACCGATAGTTACGACCTTAAAAACTCCAGCCTTTTCTTGTGTACGAATCTCTATGTCATTGTCGCATCGTGAGTCCGAATACCATCCGGTCTGCTTGGTATCCTTTATTTGAGTCTATTGCATGATCAGATATCTTGCGGCCTTCGCGTTCCTCCATTCGGGTGCCCGAAACTTCAAATGTACCGATAGTTACGACCTTAAAAACTCCAGTCTTTTCTTATGTACGTATCTCTATGTCATTGTCGCATCGTGAGTTCGATTACTGTCCGGTCAGATTCGTATCCTTTATCTAATTCTGTTGCATGATCAGATGTCTTACGGCCTTCCTGTTCCTCAATTTGGGTGCCCAAAACTTCAAATGTACCGATAGTTACGACCTTTAAAATTCGAGTCTTTTATTGTGCACGAATCTCTATTTCATTGTCGCTTCATGAGTTCGATTACCGTCCGGTCTGCTTCGTTACCTTTATCAGAGTCTGTTGCATGATCAGATATCTTACGGCCTTCCCGTTCCTCCATTTGGGTGCCCGAAACTTCAAATGTACCGATAGTTACGACCTTAAAAACTCGAGTCTTTTCTTGTGTACGTATCTCTATGTCATTGTCGCATCGTGAGTTCGATTACCATCCGATACGCTTTGTATCCTTTATTTGAGTCTATTGCATTATCAGATATCTTGCGGCCTTCCCGTTCCTCCATTCGGGTGCCTGAAACTTCAAATGTACAGATAGTTACGACCTTAAAAACTTGAGACTTTTCTTGAGTACGTATCTCTATGTCATTGTCGCATCGTGAGTTCGATTACCATCCGATACGCTTTGTATGCTTTATCTGTGTCTGTTGCATGATCAGATATCTTACGGCCTTCCCGTTCCTATATTCGGGTGCCCGAAATTCAAATGTACCGATAGTTACGACCTTAAAAACTCGAGTCTTTTCTTTTGTATGAATTTCTATGTCGTTGTCGCATCGTGAGTTCGATTACCATCCGATACACTTTGTATCTTTTATCTGAGTCTGTTGCATGATCAGATATCTTACGTCCTTCCCGTTCCTCCATTTGGGTGCTCGAAACTTCAAATGTACCGATAGTTACGTCCTTTAAAACTCGAGTCTTTTTTTGTGTACGAATCTTTATTTCATTGTCGCATCATGAGTTTGATTACCGTCCGGTCAGCTTCGTATTCTTTATCTGTGTCTGTTCTATGATCAGATATCTTACGGTCTTCCCGTTCCACCATTCAGGTGCCCGAAATTCAAATGTACCGATAGTTACGACCTTAAAAACTCGAGTCTTTTCTTTTGTATGAATCTCTATGTCATTGTCGCATCGTGAGTTTAATTACCGTCCGACCAGCTTCGTATCCTTTATCTGAGTCTATTGGATGATCAGATATCTTATGGCATTTCCGCTCCTCCATTCGGGTGCCCGAAACTTCAAATGTACCGATAGGTACGTCCTTTAAAACTCGAGTCTTTTCTTGTGTACGCATCTCTATTCCATTGTCGCATCATGAGTTCGATTACCGTCCGATTAGCTTCGTATCCATTATCTGAGTCTGTCGCATGATCAGATATCTTACGGTCTTCCCGTTCTTCCATTCGGGTGCCCGAAACTTCAAATGTACCTATAGTTACGACCTTAAAAACTCGAGTCTTTTCTTGTGTACGAATCTCTATGTCATTGTCGCATCGTGAGTCCGAATACCATCCGGCTGCTTGGTATCCTTTATTTGAGTATATTACATGATCAGATATCTTGCAGCCTTCCCGTTCCTCCATTCGGGTGCCCGAAACTTCAAATGTACGGATAGTTACTACCTTAAAAACTCGAGTCTTTTCTTGTGTATGTATCTCTATGTCATTGTCGCATCGTGAGTTCGATTACCGTCCGGTCAGCTTCGTATCCTTTATCTGAGTTTGTTGCATGATCAGATATCTTACGGCCTTCCCGTTCCTCCATTTGGGTGCCCGAAACTTCAAATGTACCGATAGTTACGACCTTTAAAACTCGAGTCTTTTCTTTTGTATGAATCTCTATGTCATTGTCGCATCGTGAGTTTAATTACCTTCCGACCAGATTCGTATCCTTTATCTGAGTCTATGGCATGATCAGATATCTTTTGGCATTCCAGCTCCTCCATTTGGGTGCCCGAAACTTCAAATGTACCGATAGTTACGACCTAAAAAACTCGAGTCTTTTCTTGTGTACGTATCTCTATGTCATTCTCGCATCGTGAGTTCGATTACTATCCGGTCTGCTTCGTATCCTTTATCTGAGTCTGTTGCATGATCAGATATCTTACGGCCTTCCCGTTCCTCCATTTGGGTGCCCGAAACTTCAAATGGACCGATAGTTACGACCTTAAAAACTCGAGTCTTTTCTTGTGTACTTATCTCTATGTCATTGTAGCATCGTGAGTTCGATTACCGTCATGTTTGCTTCGTATTGTTGATGCACTTTCTGTGGACGTCCCTGTCGAATTGACTAGGGTTGAGTCTTGTATAGTGTTACATGAGATTGTGGTGATCCATAAGGGCATTTTATGGATCTGATGCATTTGTAAATATAGACCAAAACATGAAATCCATATTCGACTTTATAGAAGGGACGAATGTGGAAAACTTCCACATTCGACCTCCTCATATGGGCGAAAGTGGCTTTGGCTTTGGACTAAATATAGCAATCTCATGTGTTGGTTTTCATTTTGTAGATTTGAGTTTGTGCTTTGAATGTTCTCAAGGGGGAGGTCATGCCCGACCTCCCCTGGCCCCGAGATAGATGTTTATCCTACTGATGACAGTGTCTGTAACCGTTTTTGAATTAATACGAATCTGTGATGACGTTGTTATCGTTAATTTCTGTCTCGTCTCGTATCTCCCGTCTGAAACCGAGCTGAATTCTCTTAATCGATCCGTGAATTCGGTTTCTAACCGGATTCACACGTATCCTTTATCTGAGTCTGTTGCATGATAAGATATCTTACGGCCTTCCCGTTCCTCTATTCGGGTGCCCGAAACATCAAATGTACCGATAGTTACGACCTTAAAAACTCGAGCCTTTTCTTGTGTATGTATCTCTATATCATTGTCGCATCGTGAGTTCGATTACCGTCCAGTCAGCTTCGTATCCTTTATCGTCTGTTGCATGATCAGATATCTTACGGCCTTCCCGTTCCTCCATTTGGGTGCCCGAAACTTCAAATGTACCGATAGTTACGACCTTAAAAACTTGAGCCTTTTCTTTTGTATGAATCTTTATGTCATTGTCGCATAGTGAGTTTAATTACCGTCCGACCAGCTTCGCATCCTTTATCTGAGTCTATTATAGTTACGTCCTTTATAACTCGAGTCTTTTCTTGTGTACGAATCTCTATGGCATTGTCGCATCGTGAGTCCGATTACCATCCGATACGCTTTGTATCCTTTATTTGAGTCTATTGCATTATCAGATATCTTGCGGCCTTCCCGTTCCTCCATTCGGGTGCCCGAAACTTCAAATGTACCGATAGTTACGACCTTAATAACTCGAGTCTTTTCTTGTGCACGTATCTCTATGTCATTGTCGCATCGTGAGTTCGATTACCGTCCGGTCAGTTTCGTATCCTTTATCTGAGTCTGTTGCATGATCAGATATCTTACGGCCTTCCCGTTCCTCCATTTGGGTGCCCGAAACTTCAAATGTACCGATATTTACGACCTTAAAAACTCGAGTCTTTTCTTTTGTATGAATCTCCGTCATTGTCGCATCGTCAGTTTAATTATCGTCCGACCAGCTTCGTATCCTTTATCTGAGTCTATTGCATGATCAGATATCTTATGGCATTTCCACTCCTCCATTCGAGTGCCCGAAACTTCAAATGTACCGATAGTTACGTCCTTTAAAACTTGAGTCTATTCTTGTGTACGTATCTCTATGTCATTGTCGCATCGTGACTTCGATTACCGTCCGGTCAGCTTCGTATCCTTTATCTGAGTCTGTTGCATTATCAGATATCTTACGGCCTTCCCGTTCCTCCATTCGGGTGCCCGACACTTCAAATGTACTGATAGTTACGACCTTAAAAACTCGAGTCTTTTCTTTTGTATGAATCTCTATTTCATTGTCGCATCGTGAGTTCGATTACCATCCGGTCAGCTTCGTATCCTTTATCTGAGTCTGTTGCGTGATCAGATATCTTACGGCCTTCCCGTTCCTCCATTTGGGTGCCCGAAACTTCAAATGTACCGATAGTTACGACCTTAAAAACTCGAGTCTCTTCTTTTGTATGAATCTCTATGTAATTGTCGCATCGTGAGTTTAATTAACGTCCGACCAGCTTCGTATCCTTCATCTGAGTCTATTGCATGATCAGATATCTTATGGCATTCCCGCTCCTCCATTCGGGTGCCCGAAACTTTAAATGTACCGATAGTTTTTTTTTTTGGGAAAGAGGCAAAGCCCCGGCAAACATTTATTAATATTTAAAAAGTACAAGACATAGACTAACCCCAACCCGGGACATAAACCCAAGGTCTAGGATTAGCCCAACAAAAAACACACAATAAATCAAAAACGGGCCAACCTATACATCTTTTACTAAGCCCAAAAATAAAAATGTTAAACGACCAACACAAACCCATTAAGTAGAACCAAACTATCCCTCTATCATAGTCGGGCCACAAAGCAACCCAATACATCCAAAGCCCAAAGGGCCCCTTCACTCCAGCCTCCTTCCAAAGCCCACTCGACAAAACAGATGCATTCCTCATGATAATAGTCATGCCAGACTCTGCAGCCCATTCAGCCCACCAAATAAACCATTGCTGGCCCAAAACACGAATCCATCTGACCCATAGCATCACCCCGCTGCTGGCCCAGGCATTCACAATCAGTCCCAACACATCAGATCCAAAACTCCAATCCCATTCATCCTTCTGCCAGATCCTTTGAAATCTTTGACCTTTCGCAACATGTCCTGCTGTACTTGAATAACTCAACATAACCATACTCAATCCAACCAGCCAAAAACCATTCTTAACACAATCAAACAACACCACTATTCTAACTCCCATAAAACTTACCAATCTACTTAATATCCAACTCCAAAAGGCAGCTTCTAAAAACCAATTCCACTTACTAGATAACTCAAGAAAATTAAACCATATCAATCCCAGAACTCTGCTGCAATACTTATAACATAGCCAGAACAAAAGATTCACAGGAATTTTGGTGTCTACTTCAAGAGCTTCCATCAAATGCATACAATATAGGCTATCATAAGCAACTAAAAGAGCTAGTATCACCTCATAGCCTTTCAAAACTTCCATCAGTGTAATGGCACTATTAAGATGAACCACTCTTTTAGTATTCCTGTTAAACCAGATTATGGCATTGAGCATTCTAACTTTGAAAGGAACTATCAAAGTCAAACACATCAGAAAGCTATCAGTACATAATAAGACTAAACTGCATTCATAATCTTTAAAAACTTCCACCAGATTGATGGCATTATTAAATACAGCTAGTTTATTACTTCTCATGCAATACCATAGTTCAGAATCCAAACACCCATCCCTCACCCCATAACACAGAAAAACCCAAACATACTCTAAAGAGAAGAATACCTTCCAATCCTGCACATACCTCAGCAACCTACCACATTCTAAACAACACTGCAGCTCTGATAATATTATCCAATATATAAACTTCCAGCAATTCTCCAACTGATTTCCCATATTGCCCAACATTTTATGAGTATATAAATATATCCTTCTAATATTCCTCCTACCAAACATAACATTCCATGACCTCTGCCTAGACACCATTTGCATTTTATTCCATAATGCCCATAAAAACCAGTAATACACTACTATCCCCAGCAGCTGACCCATATCAACTCCCTTATCACATTCCTGCAGCCCATCAAGAGAAAAGACCAAAATGCCCCTGAACACATTTAAGCTGTTAACCATCCTTAAGCCCAGATCCTTACTCCAATTACTCTTCCCAACTGATTTCTTATCATGATTTCTACTTATACCCACTGCCACCATACATTTCCATTTGATGAAGACCCAACCCAAAATCCCCATCCCCTGACTTATCCCAAGTGGGATAGACACACTAGACTCAAAAATGTAAAAGCAAGAAAAAAGGCCAACAAAGATTACCAACACATTGATTTGGGTTTCCATACTGGCATGAAGTTCTAAAACAGAAAAAAGAGCACAGAAATATAATGTCCTACTAATACCAGTATGGTCCAGCCTTATGTCTCCCTGGTGTAAACTCCCCTTGAGTATAAAAATACCTAATCCCCTTTCAAAAAACGCAGACCTGGCCCAGAGTGCCAAAAATAGACCAAGTTCTCTGGACAGGATAGAATCCCATAACAATAACATCCCAATCCCACCCAGACTATCCCATAAAGACAAGAGAGAAAGAATCCAGGATAAGAATTGAATACAGAAATCTACCCAAAACGCTTTTAGTCTCCATTCAACACCTTGTTCCCATAAATTCCCATCCCACATGAGCAAGTGCTCAGATGTAAACACACACAAGCCAATAACACCAAAACTCACACCAATGTTTAACCGGTTCCCATACCACTGCCAGGATCTAAAAAATGCAAAATTTATAAGGGAGGGGAAAAATGTCCTAAAGACAATGGTACAGTGCCTCCTTATCTCTCCAGGTTGAATGCAAAACTCCTGCATATCCATTCCTATATTCCACCAGGTTAAGGTAATGACAGACCACATAGCAAAGAATATACTAATATGGCTGTAAATTCCTAGTTCCCTACGTTTTAAACACAGCAAAAACCCCAATGGTGTATGAAAGACACACCTTTCAACATATAACAGGGAGGTACTACTTCTAAGGTTATCTACCCAAGGCTTTGTCCAGTTCCATAAATCACCTTGATTACCCAATAACCCCCCACCCCAACTCCAAGTGGAGTAAAAAGACTCAAGACTCAAAAGCTAGAAAAGGCTAAAATAATACAGATAAACCAAGGTTCCAAGGCCATATCTGGTGCTAAAAAATAATAAAAACCAGAACAACAATAGGAACCTAAAGACATGACCTTGATCCATCCTTATATCTCCCATTGTTTGTCTTATCCCAAGACCACAAATGCCTAATCCCTTATTAAGAATAGCAGAATTGATACAAGGTTTATGAATAAACCAAAGCATCAACAGATCAGACACAAAAACAGGAAAAAACAGAAACCAAAAAATACTCAGCTCACAACCATTTTTATACCACTTATGACAAACTGAAAAAGTATGAGGAAGCCTTAAAGTCTAGATCTCTACCCCAAGCTGAATAGAACACCTTATGACTCCCAAAAGCCCAACAATACCCCCCTCCCCTATATTAATAGATTTCATAAATAAATTACCCACACCTCCCCTGTACCACCCTAAGCCCACAAGATTACCAAGCCATTTACTAATCAAATTAATTCCCCCAATACCCCACTTAGATCCCTTCCAATACCTCACCCAGCCAACCCAAAAAACAGTAAGAAGGAAATAGATCAACATTGGTTAACCTGTTTTGTAGGATCCCTCCATACCACCCTAAATCCCCACAGCTTGCTAAGCCTGATGCTGCTTCTAGTAGCATAGATCTTCAGCCCCATAAGCTTTAATCTAACTGTTTCCCTGATAAGGTTACAAACACCCTCCACACTCCTACTCTCATTTTGAAACAACCTTAAATTTCTCTCTTGCCATATAAAGTATACCATGGCAGCCACACATAACCTCTTAATTATACTCCCCACAGATTTTCCAATATGTTCAATGGCCAGCTCATTAACACAATTAAAAATATTAGGGGAGTACTGAGATAATCCTCCCTCTTCCTTCAAAGTTTCCCACACAGCTTTGGGTTATATCACACTCAAAAAACAAATGATTATGACTATCCTTGACTTTTCCACAAAACACACACTCTAAAACATTCTGCACATCCCAATTCAATAATCTATCCTGAGTTAACAGCCTATTTTGAACAGCCAACCAAAGTGTGAAAGAGTGTCTAGGGATTGCCTGACTATACCAGATAATTCTAGCCCAAGCAACTTCAGGCTTATCTTCACTCAGATCATTAAAAACAGTCCTAGTAGCAAAGCCCTCATAAGTTTCCTTCTTAGTTCTCCAGAATGTTATATCTTTTTTGCCAGGAACAATAAAAGGAGGGGACAAAGAGAATAAACACGGAAACTTAATTCTCCACTCCTCCGGCCACAACCATCTACCATTGCAAATAACCTCAGAAACTGTAGTCTTAAGAATAAAACCAGCATTATGGATCTCCCTTGGTGTGATGAATAAACTGAGAGGGCTCAATGGACACCAGTTATCATACCAGACAGAAGTGGAACACCCATCACCTACACTCTGCACACAATGCCTCCAAAGAGCATCCCTACTGTCTAAGATACTCTTCCAACTCCAACATGGCCCCTCCTTCCTAACAAAGCCCCAAAAACTCAGACCTTTAAGTCTATAAGTTTTGATCCACTTAGTCCAGATAGTCTCCTTACCAGAAATAAGGCTCCATATATGTCTAGCTATTAAAGCCTTATTCTGTATTCTCAAAGATTTTATCCCCAACCCCCCCCCCCCCCCTGACATTTTGGATAGCAAACATTTTCCCAGGAAACTCTAACCCTTCCCTTGCTAGAATCATTTTGACTCCAAAGAAACCTACACATTAGCCTCTCAATATCTTCAATAACACTAACAGGCAATAAAAACACAGAAGCCCAGTACACTTGCAAAGAATAAAGGACAGACTTGATAAGTTGTAACCTTCCAGCAAATGACAAAGATTTATTCTTCCAATCTTCCAGTCTTTTCCTAATTTTATCAGTAAGAATACTACAATCTTTAGAATATAACCTTGTAGACAAGAGGGGAACACCCAAATATCTAATTGGCAAGCTGCCAACCTTAAAAGGCAGCAACCTTTTGATTCTCTTCTGCATTATATTGGTCACATTAGACATATACATTGTGCTTTTTCCCAGATTAGGGACTAAGCTAGAAACCCCACTAAACTCTTCCAAAGCATCCTTGATTAAGGAGACAGAAGCAACATCAGCATGACAGAAAACCAAAAGATCATCAGCAAAGCATACATGAGTCAGTTTCATCTCAGCACACTTCCAATGATATCTAAATTGATCACTTCCAGCAATCCTTCTATCCAAAATCAGTTTCAGAACTTGCATAACAATGGTAAACAGGTATGGGGACATAGGATCACCCTGCCTTAAACCTCTAAGACCCTTGAAATACCCAAAACTCTCTCCATTAACATTTATTGAATACGCAGCAGATCTTATACACGTCATAATCCAATCAACCATACTAGGATGAAACCCAAAATTAACAAGATAGGCTTCAAGAAAATCATGATTGACAGTGTCATAAGCCTTCTGTAAGTCAATTTTCAGAGCCATTCTAGCCTCCCCTCCCTTTCTATGATAATTCCTCAGAAGTTCTTGTGTCAACAGAATATTATCACTTATTTGCCTTCCAGGAATAAAAGCACTTTGACAATTATCAGCAATTTTATCAAGAGACCCCTTAATTCTTTCACAAATGATTTTAGTTATACATTTGTAAAGAACATTGCAACAAGCAATGGGTCTATACTCCACAACACTCTTCGGATTCAGACACTTTGGAACTAAAGAGATAATAGTGGCATTAACTTCTTTAAGAAGTTTGCCATTACTAAAAAATTCTTTGATAGCTTCACAAACCTCATTACCAATTATTGACCAAGAGGCTTTAAAAATTTTTGAAGAAAAGCCATCAGGCCCAGGAGCCTTATCCACATCAATATCAAAGATTGCTTTTTTAATTTCCTCATTAATGACTTCCCTAACCATATAATCAGCCTCAACCCTAGACAATCTGGTATGAAACAAAGAATCAACCCCCCTAATCCCATTCACCTGCACATTACTCCCCATGAAAACTCTCAAAGTGTTTAACAAACACATCACCCACACTCCTCCCCTCATGATAGTTCCCCTGAGCATCCATAACAGAATTAATCCTACTTTTACTAAGTTTACCTTTAACAGCTTTATGGAAGTAAGCTGTATTCTGGTCCCCAGCCTTCAGCCACTCCACTTTGGCTCTCTGTTTGAGAAAAAGTTCCTCATCCAAAGAAGCCTGCTTCAAAGCATTAACAAAGACAACTTCTTGATCTCTCAAATCAGCATTGTGGGGATCCTGAACAACTTCCTCTTGAACTCTACCCAGCTCTTTGGTCAAAGTTTTAACCTTATCATGAAGGTCCCCTTGTTCTCTACCCATCTTCCTCAAAGGCTTCTTCAGCTTCTTTAGTTTAGAAACCACAGAAAACATATAACACCCCTGAACCCTTCCTTTCCAAACAGAATCAACCAAAGGCAGAAAACCAGGCTTAGAAGCAATAAAATTCATAAACTTAAAAGGCCTAGGCTTCCACACATGTTGCCCCTTCAAAGAGATTAGAGCAGGAGAATGGTCTGAAGATAAAAAAGGTAGAAAATTAACAGCAGCTTCTGGAAATGCATTTAAGAAACTTCCATTACTCATAATCCTATCAAGCTTCTTAAGCAACCCACCAGCTTTACCTGGAGATTTATTCCAGGTAAATTTCAAACCCGAGGAAGGAATATCTTCAACATTAATACTTTCACAACACTCCCTGAAATCCAGCATAGAGGCATTAATGGAAGAGGAACCCATAGATTTTTCAGATGGGTCTAGAATGGCATTAAAATCCCCCATTAACAGCCATGACTCATCCTTAATAGTATTATTAAAAGTCTTAAGCTCATTCCACAGAAGTCTTCTAGAAGAGTATGTAACATTCCCATAAATAAAAGAACAGAAAAAAGCAGCACCCCCAGTAACAGGCTTAACAAAGCAGTGAATAACCTGAGAAGTGTGTTCGATCACCATAATATCCACTAGGCTAGGATTCCACCCAACAATAATCCTAACCCAATTAGCACAATAAGGCCTGTTAGAAACCCATTCCCAATTCCTAAAAACCTTGTTACAAACACTGTCCAAATTCTTACCCTTAACATGTGACTCTATTAAACAACATACACCAATATTATTGTCATTCATAACCTCCATAACCTCATTTTGCATATGAACATTAGACATACCTCTAACATTCCATGCCATCATGTTCAGGTTTTGGACCATCATTGATAACTAGAATTTAGTTCAGACTCATGCCCTTCCTGCATGATCTGATCATCAATACTATTGTCCAGCTTCATAAAATGCCCTGTTTCATTGTTTTCAGAGCTCACTTCATTCCCATCAGATTCCACCTCAATATCCTCTATCTCATCATAATCCAACCCCTCAGGAAAATTATTCTTTTGACACAAAATAAAGAAAAGTTTAGACTGGTCAATGGTCCATTCCATCACCTGCTCCTTAGAAGGAACAATCCTCTGATCAATATAGAACATTATGTCATCTAACTGTCCAGGAGTCACATCACTAAACACTCCTGAATGACAGGATCAAAGCAAAGCTCATTAGGAAAATAAGGGGAAGGGTTGTGGATTTTAGCAGGTTTAATCACAGAAGGCTTAGGAGCAATAACAGGTTCAGGTAAAGGAGCTTTGGGTAAAGGTTTAGAAGAAGTTGAGGTTTTAGGGACAGGTTTAGGTAAAGGTTTAGGCTGAGATTTAAAACCAGGTTTAGAAACAGGCTGCTTTTCAGACTTAATACTCTCACCCTCCTCTCCAACCACAGAATCTTCACTTAAAACACTAAAGCTGTTTTTGACTTCCAACCCCTGAACTTCCTTACCAGACCTCCTAACCCCACTATAATCATTCTGTTTAACTATATATTCAGTTCTACCTGTCTTCTCACCCTTACTTTCAACCTGATTCACCATAGCATTAGACTTTGAAGAAGATGCCCCACCGGATTCCTTTCTCCCAGCAGTCTTGGCTTCCTTATACTCCAACACAGCCTGCTTCATCTTATGACTAGCAATCCTCTCTTGTAACTTCACTTCTTTATCCTCCTTTCTAAACCCCATATTTCTTTGTCTCAATGCCCCTCCCCCATAAACTCCATTCCCATTCCTAGCAGCTAAACTCTTATTCCACACAGTAGTATAACCCTCCTCATCAACATTTCCACCCTTTGAGCCATTCTGAACTTCAACATTCTTAGCTGCACCCTTCTGTAATCTAGCAGCCTTCTCTTCATCAGTCAGCTCCCTCTCAGTACAGTTATCATATGAATGCCCAAAAACCTTGCAAAAAGTACAATTGACTGGAATTTTCTGATACTCAACCAGAACCTCAGCAAATCTAGCCTCCCTGCCTTCCTCCACTGGATAAAAAGCTCTCACCACATTTGGATGACTATCAGCAGCAGCAATTTCAACAAGGATTCTAGCAAAGCCACCCTGCACATCATTGTTAATACATTTATCAACAGTTATATTATAAAAAAGAAGGGGTTTACCAATACAACTAGCAAGTTCACACAGTCCTTGCACATTCCACAGTTCTAAAGGAACTTCTTTGAAAAGAACCCAAACAGGCACATTAACTGGATCCTTCTTCACAATGGCTGCACCCACTTCCCATTGTTGAAAAACCAGAGGAATACCATTCACAACCCAGGGGCCAGCCTTCAAAGCATCTAACATACCCTCTTCCTTAGTAAATTTGAAGTAGAATAGACCCTTGCCATTAGTTGAGATGTCTTCAACTCCATACTTCTTCCACATTCTGAACAAGTTAAATCTAACCCATGCTATAAAGCAGTAGGCTCCCACAAAGTACCCATACAAATGTTTAGCAAAAGTTTTCTGAACCTTTTCAACCAACTCCTGCTTAATCATAACCACCTTCTCACCATTATCTAGAGTAGTAGGAGGACAATAGGCTATCTGTTTAACAATGTCAGCCATTTTCTCTCCCTTAACAGCAGTAGCATAAGATGGCTTACCCTTAACTTCACCAGAAACAGTCTTGTCTAAGTCTGTATTATTCACTCCCTCATTAAAGATACCCTTAGGCCCCTTTGCAGCAGCTTTAAAAACAGGGCTAGAGGCTTGTGAAAAACCTAAAATAGGAGACTTCTTAACAATATCTTCAGCCTCCTTCAACAGATCATTCTGTTTCTTAACTACCAATTCTTTTGCCTTCCAAATTCCTGTAAAAAGCTCCTTTATCCTATCCATTTTCTTCTTTAAAGCCACCCTAGCTTCTTTAGCAGAGTATTCACTTCCCTGAAATCCCACCTTCCTTTTAACACTAGAATCATCCTCCAAGGGATCAAAAATCAAACCATTAGCAGTTTTATAACCACTAGACTTCTCATTAACACCTCCCAACTTTTTGAGAACCAAAATCTCCCTTTCCATCTGCTCAATAGTCATACTTTCAATAGGAGTTTTCCCAATATCATCATAAGCACCTCCCATTCTAAACACAGGAATAACTGGAACAGCAGCATTCTTGTCAAATACAAAGTTCCTTGATACCTTCTTATTCCTAGATAACAAAATTTTCATAATTCTTCTCCCTTCACTTGTAACATAAATCTGCTTCTTTGGAACAACCTGAACAGCAGCCCCTCCTTCACTTGACATCTTAACCCTCTTATCCTCCACATTAACATTGTCTACACTCATATCATTCTCATTGCTATCCCTAATTAGAATTTTCCTTTTCAGTAAAATTCTAAGGGAGTCATTAGACATAGCATCATAAAGTGTAGTATCCTCCACCTTCCTGCACTGATTAATAACCCATTTAGATAAAGCACTAACCATTTTGTAGTCAAACTCAAAGATGTCTTCCACTGACCATCCCACCATTTCCTGAAACCTCAAATGGTAGAACCTATGAAAAGCCAGCCACCTCTCTAAAGAGTCAGGCGGAAACAATTTCAAAGCTATATCTGCACTTAAACTCTTAAACACTTGGACATCAACATTCAGCAAACTCCCCTTAGTCACATATTTATCATCCTCCACATCATTAGTCATTTCAGTATCAATCAGCCCCTTATTAGCTATATCAACACAAACTTCCAAATTCAGCCCACCATCAGAACAACCTAATCTTAACCTTCTATACTCATGATTCTCATAGGCCTTAATAACAAAGTCCACAAACCTAGCACATTCCTCACTCAATTGCCCAGCAGAACAAGCACTGTTTGCCACCTCTATATTATCAGCCTCAATAACCCTCAAAAGCTTATCCCCAAATTTAACCTGGAAGCTCGAATTCATATAATTCATAGCAAAAAACCAATTCATAGCAGGCTCAAATGACTTATCAGCAAAGGATTTATCAATCAATACCTGAATAGCCTCATTAATAGTATAGTCCTTCACCACACATGGCTCAGAACCATAGAATTTCCAGTCAGTCAACCTAGTCTGAGTCTCAACAACCCTCTCACCCTGCCTTCGAATTGCCAAATTACTTTCAAAGGAGAGAATCATATACTTACGCCATTCACACATATAAGCAGCCGAACCAAAAACCTCTTGAAGCTTAGCAATAGACTTCACTAAACTAGGGTTTGATATGACAGTAGGTAAATCAGAGGTAGGAACAGAATCCTTACCCAAAAGTGAATCAGTATTCTCACTGGACATGTCCTGCATAGACGAGTTCAGAAGAAACGTTGTATCCGATTGAATCTTCTGTAACCAATCATCTCCCAAAGTTTCCTTCAGATAAACCAGATCACCCGCAGACAACGAGCATGACTCAACTCTACCCCCAATCTCTCTACTCAAACAAAACGTTCCCTCACTCACCTTCTTCAACTCAAACCCTTGATTTCTCACCAGATCTGGTGGGATATCAGGAGGTATACCCCCATTAGGATCAGCGAACAGCTGATCCATAGTAAACAAAGGATAAACAAAGGAATTCCGATCGAAATCAGATGAAACAGTACCACAAAAAGGAAGAAGAAAGACCGGGAAACGAAGAACAGTAACCAGAAACTCAAAATCGCCAAAATCGCCCAGAGAAAAAGTCAAAAAGTCAAAGCAATGCACCGATCCAAATGAACCGGTATAAATGTACCGATAGTTACGACCTTAAAAACTCGAGTCTTTTCTTGTGTACGTATCTCTAAGTCATTCTCGCATCGTGAGTTCGATTACCGTCCGGTCTGCTTCGTATCCTTTATCTGAGTCTGTTGCATGATCAGATATCTTACGGCCTTCCCGTTCCTCCATTTGGGTGCCTGAAACTTCAAATGTACCGATAGTTACGACCTTAAAAACTCGAGTCTTTTCTTATGTAAGTATCTCTATGTCATTGTAGCATCGTGAGTTCGATTACCGTCAGGTTTGCTTCGTATTGTTGATGCACTTTCTGTGGACGTCACTGTCGAATAGACAAGGGTTGAGTCTTGTATGGTGTTACATGAGATTGTGGTGATCCATAAGGGCATTTTATGGATCTGATGCATTTGTAAATATAGACCCAAACATGAAATCCAGATTCGACCTTATAGAAGGGGCGAATGTGGAAAACATCCACATTCGACCTCCTCATATGGGCGAAAGTGGCTTTTGACTTTGGACTATATATAGCAATCTCATGTGTTGGTTTTCATTTTGTAGATTTGAGTTTGTGCTTTGTATGTTCTCAAGGGGGAGGTCATGCCCGACCTCCCCCGGCCCCGAGATAGATGTTTATCCTACTGATGACAGTGTCTGTAACCGTTTCTGAATTAATACGAATCTGTGATGACGTTGTTATCGTTAATTTTCGTCTCGTCTCGAATCTCCCGTCTGAAACCGAGCTGAATTCGCTTAATCGATCCGTGAATTCGGTTTCTAACCGGATTCTCACGTATCCTTTATCTGCGTCTGTTGCATGATAAGATATCTTACGGCCTTCCCGTTCTTCCATTCGGGTGCCCGAAACTTCAAATGTACCGATAGTTACGACCTTAAAAACTCGAGCCTTTTCTTGCGTATGTATCTCTATGTCCTTGTCGCATCGTGAGTTCGATTACCGTCCGGTCAGCTTCGTATCCTTTATCTTAGTCTGTTGCATGATCAGATATCTTACGGCCTTCCCATTCCTCCATTCGGGTGCCCGAAACTTCAAATGTACCGATAGTTACGACCTTAAAAACTCGAGCCTTTTCTTGTGTACGAATCTCTATGTCATTGTCGCATCGTGAGTCCGAATACCATCCGGTCTGCTTGGTATCCTTTATTTGAATCTATTGCATGATCAGATATCTTGCGGCCTTCCCGTTCCTCCATTCGGGTGCCCGAAACTTCAAATGTACCGACACTTACGACCTTAAAAACTCGAGTCTTTTCTTATGTACGTATCTCTATGTCATTGTCGCATCGTGAGTTCGATTACTGTCCGGTCAGATTCGTATCCTTTATCTAATTCTGTTGCATGATCAGATGTCTTACAGCCTTCATGTTCCTCAATTTGGGTGCCCGAAACTTCAAATGTACCGATAGATACGACCGTAAAAACTCGAGTCTTTTCTTTTTTATGAATCTCTATGTCATTGTCGCATCGTGAGTTCGATAACCGTCCGGTCTGCTTAGTATCCTTTATCTGAGTATGTTGCATGATCAGATATCTTACGGCCTTCCCGTTCCTCCATTTGGGTGCCCGAAACTTCAAATGTACCGATAGTTACGACCTTAAAAACTTGGGTCTTTTCTTGTGTACGTATCTCTATGTCATTGTCGCATCGTGAGTTCGATTACCGTCCGGTCAACTTCGTATCTTTTATCTGAGTCTGTTGCATGATCAGATATCTTACGGCCTTCCCGTTCCTCCATTTGGGTGCCCGAAACTTCAAATGTACCGATAGTTACGACCTTAAAAACTTGAGTCTTTTCTTGTGTACGTATCTCTATGTCATTGTCGCATCGTGAGTTCGATTACCGTCCGGTCAGCTTCGTATCCTTTATCTGAGTCTGTTGCATGATCAGATATCTTACGACCTTCCCGTTCCTCAATTTGGGTGCCCGAAACTTTAAATGTACCGGTAGTTACGACCTTAAAAACTCGAGTCTTTTCTTTTGTATGAATCTCTATGTCATTGTCGCATCGTGAGTTTAATTACCGTCCGACCAGATTATTATCCTTTATTTGAGTCTATTGCATGATCAGATATCTTGCGGCCTTCCCGTTCCTCCGTTCGGGTGCCCGAAACTTCAAATGTACCGATAGTTACGACCTTAAAAACTCGAGTCTTTTCTTATGTACGTATCTCTATGTCATTGTCGCATCGTGAGTTCGATTACCGTACGGTCAACTTCGTATCCTTTATCTGAGTCTGTTGCATGATTAGATATCTTACGGCCTTCCCGTTCCTCCATTTGGGTGCCCGAAACTTCAAATGTACCGATAGTTACGACCTTAAAAACTCGGGTCTTTTCTTTTGTATGAATCGCTATGTCATTGTCGCATCGTGAGTTTAATTACCGTCCGACTAGCTTCGTATCCTTTATCTGAGTCTATTGCATGATCAGATATCTTATGGCATTCCCGCTCCTCCATTCGGGTGCCCGAAACTTCAAATGTACCGATAGTTTTTTTTTTGGAAAAGGGGAAAACCCCGGCAAACATTTATTGATCAAAAAACAAGTACAAGACAAAGACTAACCAAGACCCGGGACATAGACCCAAGGTCTTAAGTTAGCCCAAAAAGAAATAAACAAGACTAAAAGTAAGACTAAAAAACCGGGCCACCCTATACAAGATATTCTAAGCCCAACAAAAATAAGAACAAAAATATTAAAGGCCCAACAAAGCCCACTAACATAAATCGAAAATAAACAAATAGAACCAAGCGCCCAAAAGCCGCTCCTCATAATCCAGTCCTCCATAATAGCCCACTCCGTCTTTAGACCAACTTCCATAAGCCCATCTTCAAAAGTGAAATCCCACAAAGACAATCGAAGCCCGCTGCTCCATAACCGGATATGACAGCCCAGATGCCATCCCTCTATCAAGCAAACTATAACCACATCAGCCCAATATCCTATAAGCCCAATCCAAAGAGCGATTAAGATCCACTCAAACATCCAGCACTTCTTCCGATCCACAGCTTTGACCATATTACTAATCCATTCCATAATCTCTTTCCTAATACAACTATCTCCAGAAATATAAAACAACCAGATCTCTAACCAATATCCATTAAAAACATTCCCAATAACATCAAACCTATTAAAGAAACACTGATTCTTGTTCCCAGCCCATTGATCTAATCTGTTAGCTCCCCATCCATTTAACACACCAACAACACTATATTCATAATCTAAAATTCCAACACATAAACATATGCATTTCATCCAGCCTAGCATACTCCACTGCCCAACCCACCTATCATAATGTCCACACACCAGATGACAAAAAGAAGCCTTCCAAACCCCACAAATCTTGTTCAGAAAAGGCATATGAAACACGAAATCATATGCAACTATAGGAGCATAATAAACATCAACCTTTAACCCTGCTATAACCATACAAACAAGGTTCACAACCAAAAAAGCTCCTATAGTTCCCCAAATATGCCATTTAATGAGAGAGTGGACTTTCCTCTCAATACTAAGTATTGAGAACAAATGCAGCATGCCAAAGACATAGGCTGCAGCAACATGGATCCAAATATACCCGCAATCTTTATAAACCTCCACCAGAGTAGTGGCACTACTAGGCATATTAGATCCATTAGCTTCCAATCTTATCACAAATACATTAACATCAAGCAAGACAAAAACATACCAGCTCAGCAGTAGAAGACAAAACTCAACCATCCTATTCAACCACCTCCAATTCTTAGCACCAACAGCTTTAATTTTAATCATACCAGCACCCTTAATCCATTCAATTCTCTGTAACAATTGATACTTCTGCACATCTCTGACTATAATGGCTACACTACCACTGTACAGTATCCTAAAACAATTTCTTTATTATATTTCATTAAAATAAAACATAATCGCGAAAAATTACATCAAGATAGCGGGTAGGCGGGCAACAAGCTGCGCCGCCACCCCTTTCTGGATAGCAAACCCTAGCCTACTAAAAACGAACCTCTGCCCCCCCAGCGTCGAGACACTGCTATGAATAACCTGTTGGACTCTGGACAGGAAACGGATGGCTTCCGGTGCCAAAGAGCCGAAGGTATCAAAAGCCAGAGGTACGAAAACATGTTGGTTCTCCTCACAAGCTTTAGCATGCTTCTGAACTTTCTTCGCTTCTGCTTTCCGCACCGCTTGCCCTACTACAAAACCATTATCCCTCAAACCAACCAGGGGAGATACACCTGTTAGGTCGACACAAGCGTGTTTCCCCCTGGCCCACCCAAAGACAAGCAGGTCTGCAGGACGTAGGGTGGATCTCCCTTCTGCGGGGTCCGAGAGGAAATTTACTGGAGCCTCCTTCTTGGCTGAGATCCCAGCCCTTCTTAAAATGTCCCAAAGAACGTCCCGGACCCAGTCATGCCTATATTTGAAACCAGGCAGCTCCTTACAGTGGACCGCGTGTTCCCCGTATTTGTCCAGACATGCTTTACGACAAATCGGACATACTTCATCTTCATGGTACATGGGGATCACCAAACGATATTTAAGAATTGCCCTATATTCAACCCTAGACATGGTTTGGCCCAAACCTTCGATTGGGATAACATTCAGGAAATCTTGGGCATGGGGGCTTTGCAAGCATTCAATCACTGCCTTTTGGCGGGGGGACAGATCAAAAGTTTCACCCAGGTTCTGTGCGATTAAACCCTAAACCCTAAAACAATTACCCCACAAATACCACCATGACCATTGTTCTCTAGGCATCCTGCCACATTTTATCATTTGCATAGTCTCAACAACACTCCTCATCCCTTCTCCAACCCAACCCATATTGACCCACCCCATCATAATCCCAAGTGGGATTGACTCAACAGACTCAAAGACTGAAAAACAAGAAAAAAGGCTGTCAAAGAAAACCAAAAGAATTCTGAGGGTTCCCATGCTGTTGGAAAGAGCTAAAAATAAAAAGTAGACTGAGAATAATGACCTATTGCCAACAGCACAGTCCAACCTTATGTCTCCCTTGTTTATGCTCCCCCTGAGCCTCAATAAACCTAACCACCAATCATGTAACGCAGAACTGAGCCAGAGTGTCAATAATGGACCAAAATCTCTGACCAGTGACTCAACCCATAATTGTTTAAGCAACCCATCCCATATTCCCAGGATAATAAACAGAAAAAGTAAAACAAAAGAAAGAAGAGAAAGAGCAGGAAAAGAAAGAATAAAGATCTCTACCCATTGTATTATAAGTCTCCATATGTCTCCAATACCCAATAATAACCCCCCTCCACTGAGCAAGTGCTCAGAAAACACACACAGGCTAACACCAAGACACACACTCTTAATAAAAAGGTTTTTGTTCCTCTGCCAGGATCTAGAAAACAATAAAAAAACAAAATAAAATAAAGAAAAGAAGGGGAATAATGGCCTAAAAACAGAGGAACAATGCTTCCCTATATCTCCAAGGCTAGTGCAAACCTCCTGCACACAAATACCTAACACCCCAAAGGCCATAGTGAAAACATTCATATTGGTTAAAGAAGAACCATTATGCATGTAAAATCCTAGATTCCTAAGTTTAGCACACTCAGAAAACACCACAGGTGTATGAAAGACACACCAATTATAGAAAGAAAGGTTGGAACTAGGTTCTAAGGTTACTACCCAAAGGCTTTTAAGTCTCCTTGTAACACCTTGTAACAAAATAAAATGTACCGATAGTTACGTCCTTTAAAACTCGAGTCTTTTCTTGTGTACGAATCTCTATTTCATTGTCGCATCATGAGTTCGATTACCGTCCGGTCAGCTTCGTATCCTTTATATGAGTCTGTTGCATGATCAGATATCATACGGTCTTCCCGTTCCTCCATTCGGGTGCCCGAAACTTCAAAAGTACCGATAGTTACGACTTTAAAAACTCGAGTCTTTTCTTGTGTACGAATCTCTATGTCATTGTCACATCTTGAGTCCGAATAAAATCCGGTCTGTTTGGTATCCTTTATTTGAGTCTATTGCATGATCAGGTATCTTGCGTCCTTCCCGTTCCTCCATTCGGTTGCCCGAAACTTCAAATGTACCGATAGTTACGACGTTAAAAACTCGAGTTTTTTCTTGTGTACGTATCTCTATGTCATTGTCGCATCATGAGTTCGATTACCGTCCTGTCAGCTTCGTATCCTTTATCTGAGTCTGTTGCATGATCAGCTATCTTATGGCCTTCCCGTTCCTCCATTTGGGTGCCCGAAACTTCAAATGTACCGATAGTTACGACCTTAAAAACTCAAGTCTCTTCTTTTGTATGAATCTCTATGTCATTGTCGCATCGTGAGTTTAATTACCGTCCGACCTGCTTCGTATCCTTTATCTGAGTCTATTGCATGATCAGATATCTTATGGCATTCCCGCTCTTCCGTTCGGGTGCCCGAAACTTCAAATGTACCGATAGTTACGACCTTAAAAACTCGAGCCTTTTCTTGTGTACGTATCTCTATGTCACTGTCGCATCGTGAGTTCGATTACTGTCCGGTCACCTTCGTATCCTTTTTTTTTTTGGTAAAGGGGACATTACCCCGGTAAAATTTATTATCAAAAAACCATATGTACAATCAAAACAACCTATGGGTTTTACAAAATATAACTAACCAAACTACTAACCCATAGGTCTAAAACTACCAATCAAACATGCAAAACAAAAAACAAATACAACTCACTTAGTCTTTAACCATAATCAAGGCTACCAACAACCCAAAAACAAAAAAGACCATCTTGTATCTTCAACTTCTTCTCATAACAGCTACATAAATCAGCTCTGCTTTTGAAATCTCTTCGAAAAACCCATAAGCTCTTCTCAGTAACACTTTTCGGCTTCCCTTGATTACCTGATTTTCTAAAACTATGCCGAATAGCTGCAGCATCCTTTTCCATCATAACCAGCTTCCACATGATCAAAATTGACCCATAATCCTTCTTGTTGTAATTCTTGTTCCTTATTCTTTGTAACAGCAAGTCATTTTTCCAGCCCCACTCTTCTGAATCTATCCAGCTGCAAACTCTATGTGATAATCTCCAGCCTATACCATACTGCAAAATCATACTAAGCAGCCATCTTCCATCCTCGGTCAAAACACTATCATTTTTAATTTTGAACAGGTTCTCAAAATCTTTCCAGCAGCCTTGAACTAACACATTAACACTGCCCATGCATATCCCAGTGAATAATATCCAAAGATTAAAAACGATAGCCCATCCAAAACAATTCCAAACCCCATAATAAACCCAATAACAAAGACTCAAACCTAATCTAAAAACAAGAAACAGGTTCAGAAATGAAATCAATATAATGAAGGTTCTCCATCTTTGCCTGGTACTAAAAAATATAAAAAATTTGGGGGTGGAAATCAATGTCCTAACAGCAAAGATGGCATCCATCCTTATCTCTCCAGGTGTAATGCTCCCCATGAGCTCATTAAAACCTAACCACCACAACAACCACTGAACTGGACATGACTTCAAAAGGAGAAGTGAAGCCCAGCAGAATAGACTCAACACTGAAGAATACAAGAATAAAAAAGATACAACAGGAAGGCTTTTCAGCCCAGATCTCTACCCAATCGCTTTTAGTACTCCTTATTACTGCATGTTCCCAAGGATTAGATCCCATCCCTCCCTTAGGCAAGTGCCCAAACAATTTGACAGACTCTAACCACAAATGAAATAGGCTCAACAACAACTCATTATTGACACAGGTTCCTAACCAGTGATAGGGTCTACAAAATGTAAAATTAGGGGTGGAGGATAATGTCCTAGTATCACTTATCAGTGCCATCCTTATCTCTCCAGGGTGTGAGCTTTCTCCAAGCTTTTCAAAACCTAAAATCCCCATCAACAAGGCAGAACTGAGTGTATTTTCAATAAGAAACATATAACTCAGCAGATCAGTTTCAAAATAGAAACAAAAATAAAAAAATAACCATTTTTGGAATAAAACAGGAAGCATTGACTGCCAGATCTCTACCCAAAGCTTTATAGTGCACCTTATTACTACTGCATGTTCCCAATCATTGAAACCCACTCCCCCCCATGGGCAAGTGCCCAAAGACACAAACAGACATATACCATAAATGAACAGGGCTCAACAAAGAATCATAATGATTAAAGGTTTCTGACCAGTGACTGGAGCTAGAAAATACAAAATTAGGGGAGGAGAAAATGTTCCTAAAGTCACTGGACAGTGCCATCCTTATCACTCCAAGGTGTATGCTTACTGTGACACCCGACAAACTCCGGTAACTAACTTTTTGAAAACTCAGTAAGACTACCTTAGCGAGTCGTGCATACATTACACATGACAGGGTCAGTCGAGTTGAGTCGTGCATCATTGGGGTTTTAACACACGCAGGTCTCGAGTCCCGGGAATTGGTGAACGAGTGTGAACGTGTTTGTTTTCATGTATTATGTGCTTATAATCATTATGTGACTTGTCGGTATGTGAAAACGTGTTAACATATGTTAAAATGGGGTTTAACGCGCCAATTACCCAAAACCAGACCCTGCAGGCGATTAGGGAGCCCTAATCGCCTACAGGGGCGATTAGGTGGACTAAGGGGGCGATTGGGGGCTAATCGCCTGATAAGGCTAGCGATTAGCAGCCCTAATCGCCTGATAAGGCTGCATAATCGCCCATACTGCACCTGACGACTAGAAACGCCTATAAATACCACCCTTGACCTCTAAAACACCATTTGTGCAACCCTAGCCGTCTCATAACCTATCCCAACTCACAAACACCCTCTGGAACTCGTTTTTACATCAAAACAACCATTTCCAAGCTTTACCCATCATTTTCTCCTAAATCCAAGGTGTGTTCTTCATTCGCAAACCTTTAAATGATTATGTTTTGTTTCCTAAAAGTCCAGACCTGACTTCTAAATGTTTTTGTCTTTGAAAATCCATTAAAAACCGTTTTGAAACAAACCCAAACCTTTATGCATGTTATATGTGTTATATGTGATTAAAGGTAGGATTTTTATGATTGAAACATGATTGTTCTTGTGTTATTAAGGTGTTTATGGCTGTTATGAGTTAGTGTGATGATGTCCTAGGAGTTTGGATGGTTTTGGTTGTGTGTTGTTGATGTTTGATGTTTTGACCCATTTGAATGACTTTGAATGATTAAGGATGTTATGAGGTGTGTTGTTGATTGTATGATGTTAGGGTTTGCTTTAGGATGATGCTAGAGCAGTAGGATACTATCGGACAACGTGGTTACATGATGAAATCTGGATATTTGCTATTTAGGGCAAGTTCTTGCATGTTGATGTGATGTTTATATGTTATGTTTACTATTTTGGGAAAACGCTCGCATTCGGGACTGTTAGAATGATGATAACTTAGGGGTTTTGCTTGAAATATGTTTGTGAATGTGTTAGGATTGATATTGGGTGTTTACACATGTTTCGGATCTGATCTGGAGGGTTAAACGCGCGAAAAAGTGGCACAGCCCTGCAGGGGGCGATTAGGAATCCTAATCGCTTGATGCAGGGACGAGTAGGAAAGGTTAGGGGCGAGTAGATCCCTAATCGCCTGATGTATCAGCCAATTAGCATCCTAATGGCTAGTTGACCATCCTAATGGCTAGTTGACCATCCTAATGGCTAGTTGACCATCCTAATGGCTAGTTGACCATCCTAATTGCTAGTTGACCATCCTAATGGCTAGTTGACCATCCTAATTGCTAGTTGACCATCCTAATTGCTAGTTGACTTTCCTAATTGCATGATTAATGTCTAAGAACGTGATTAGCTGATTTAAGCATAGTTTGGCATCCCGAACATGAAATGACACCTAGGAACATGCTAGGAACCCTGTGGAATGTCCGATAACCCGGTAATACACGTGTGGACTCGTATACGCGATATATGAACTATATGTTGACCTTAGTGAACTGTTATGCGTATAAAGTGCATGTTTGCTTGTGATTGCATGATTTCTCATTCTTAGCTAACGCGTGAGTCGTCGGGTCACCAATGGGATGTCGGCTCTTGTATGTGTGGTCAAAATAGCAGTCAAACGTGTTTTCAAAACGTACTTAGTCATGGTCTGGACAATCGGGGACTAGTTAGCCTTCGGGTTATTAGTCTAACTTGACACATATCTTATGATAGGTCGCCACTAGTTGGGGCTATCATATCATATAAACGGTTTACTCATTAACAGAAGACGCAACCTAAGGTGAGTTCACGGCCCCACATTTTACAGTTTTTGCTTTCGGGGGAGAAACATGCTTAAAACTCTTTTATGGCTCATTTTCATGTTATACTATGGCTTTCATCTTATTACTATACGGTTCATCAAAAAGTCCCTTAGAAACCACTAACATGGGAATATGGCGGGGAAATGTGGATAGCGCTATTGGGAACTGACAAGCCCCACTCAACGGCTGGAGGCCGGGCGGGTGCATATTGTCTCTAAAAATACAAGGCCTACCGGTGATGACGGTAGTCCATAGGAAATTAAGGGTCATTAAACGGCATAGTCAGCAATGGTTTCACCCGTAGTAGTAATATTATTCTGCGCCTAGCTAGCGTTCTCACAAGCATAGTAGTAACAGTGACGGTAACGGTTTTCGAAGGATCACTTTAAATGTTTAAATAAAACCTGTGAACTCACCAGCATTATATGTTGACTCTTTTAGCATGTTTTCTCAGGTCGCTAAGGTAGCAGCTGTCATCTAGGCGCACGGAGTCGCACTGGAGTCGTACTCGCGTCTAGGATCATTTATGCATGTTTTGGGATGTTGACTTTTAAAACTTATGATTTTGTTACATTTGACTTTTGTAAACTTAAATGCTTCCGCACTTTCGAATGTTGATTTTAAATCTTATGCATGGTTTTTATCCACGTGTGTTCTAACATTTAGACGTCGTTTATTGTGACCATTGACTTGAATCCTGGTGTGTCGCACGCCTCGCGGTAGAACTCCGCATGTGGAAATTTGAGGGTGTGACACTTACTCCAAGCCTCAACAATCCTAACAACCCATATACATAAGCAGAACCAGATTCACCTTCAAAAAGAAGAATGAAACTTGGCAGATCATTTTGTCTAAAAGATTTAAGAAAATAAAAATAAAAATCATTATTATTTTGAAACAAAACAGAAGACATTAAATGCCAGATCTCTACCCTTAGTATTTTAGTAATCCAGCTTACTGCACATACCCAAAATTGAAACCCATACCCCCCCCCCCCTTAGGCAAGAGCCTGACCAGACACAAAGACCCTGACCAGAAATGATAAAGGCTCAACAAGGACCACAATATGACAAGGGTTTCTGACCAATGAATAGATCTAAAAACCAAAAAAAATAAGGAAGCAGCAGAAAAACCTTAATTCATTGATTAGTTCCATCCATACAACTCTAGGTTTAAGGCTTACTCCAAGCCAAACTCCTAAATCCACCAGAACCAAGGCAAATATGAAATCATCCCATATTACAAGGATAAATTTCAAAGGATCAGTTATAAAAAGAAAAACAAAAAGAAAAACAAAAAGAAAGTTTTGAAATAAAAAGGAAGGTCTACAAGATCAGGAAACTACCCAAAGGACTTTGGTACACCTTATTTCTGCAAGTTCCCTTAAATACCCCTGTTCCCAAACAACAGATTTTAGACACCACCCATTTCTTACCCCCAACCACCACTCCATCTCCACTCTAAATACTATCATTATTTATTTGCACATTCCAAACAGCAGCAGCCACTGCTGCCTGCTGGCCTTTTTGAACTTGGATACTTTGCAGCCTATACTCCACATTATCCTGAATAAGCTTGCATAAAATAGGAACACTTCTGAATTTGTTATTAAATATTCTATTGTTCCTTTCCTGCCACAAGAAATAGATACTAGCAGCAAGAACAAGCTTCTGTATAATGCCCCATATCCCATATCCCATTTCCCATCTTACCATCCTCTACAAAACTAACAATTCTATCCCACCTTTCAGGAATGCCATCAAACTTAGCTAAAATACTCAACCTTCTCCAAACTGAGCTGGAATATTCACATTGAAAAAACAGATGCTGATGACTATCAGGATACCTCTTGCACAGACTACATTTCAGATTTTGGACAGGCTTCCAATGCAAAAGCCTATCCTGAGTTGGCAGCTTAAATTTAAAAGCAAGCCAAGTGATAAAAGAATGTCTTGGAATATATTGCTTGAACCAGACAGACTTAGACCACTTCACAACTTCTCCCCTTCTAGCAAAACTCTCATAAGCATTTTTTTGTAGAAAAAGGCTTGAGTTTACCTTCATCATCCTTCCACAAAAAAATATCCCTTTTCCCCTGAACAAGTAAAGGCAGTACTTCCTCAAATACATTAGGATAATTACATTTCCATTCCACATGAACCCTCCACCCATTACTATCAAAGAAATCAGCAACTTTCATATTAAGGTTAAAACCAGCAACCTTAATGTCCCTTCTATTCACAATGTTAATCAGTGGACCCAATTTATGCCAATTATCAAACCAAGCATTCATCATATTCCCATTTCCCAGCCTAGCAACACAATGTGGTCTAATAATTTTCCTACACCTCAGAATTTGTTTCCAACTCCAAGAATCAGAGTTAGTTTCTCCAACCTCCTAGAAACTAACATCTCTTATCTTATACTCCTTATTCCACTCAACCCAAACAGAGTTTTTATTACCTAAAATATTCCAGATGTGTTTTGCCATAAGTGCTATATTTCTCTCTTTAAGTTGAGATATTCCCAAACCACCCTGACTCTTACTCAAACAAAGTTCATCACAGCCTACTTTTGCATGTCCTTGTTTAAATTCCCCTTGACACCATAGAAAGCCTCTACATAGTCTTATCACATCTTCATTAACATTGTCAGGCAAAATAAACAATGAAGCCCAATAAACAGTAAGAGAAGACATAACTGATTTTAAAAGCTGTACCCTCCCAGCATAAGACAAGAACTGATTTTTCCAATCAGAGTTCCTCTTCTTAACTTTATCAATCAAAAGAACACAATCTTTCTGATACAATCTTTTTGAGGAAAGAGGGATACCAAGATATTTCAAAGGCAGCTTACCTGTTCTAAAAGACAGAATACTCAACAGTTCCTTCTGCACCTCCTCTTCCACATTCCCAAAAATGACCTCACTTTTCTGCAAATTTGGCCTCAAGCCTGATTGCCTCCCAAACTCCTCTAACACCTCCTTAATCAGCTGAACAGATCCACAATCAGTGCTACAAAAAATAAAAAGATCATCTGCAAAACCAAGATGTGTTAGTTTCAATTTTTCACACTTCCAGTGATAGATAAACCCCTCAGCTTCTCTAATTCTCCTCTTCATCATCAAATTCAACACTTCCATGACCAAAGTAAATAGATAAGGGGATATAGGATCCCCTTGTCTAAGTCCTTTTTCCCCCTGAAACTACCCATACAGCTGCCCATTCAAATTGATGAGTAAGAAACAGTAGTTAAACAAACCATAATCCAATAAATGAACTTTGGATGGAACCCAAAATGAAACAGAATAGTCCTCAGAAAGTCATGATCCACTGAGTCATATGCCTTTTGTAGATCAACTTTCATAGCTACTCTAGGATACCCTCTAATCCAATCATATCCCTTAACCAACTCCTGAGATAATAGAATATTATCACTTATAAGCCTCCCAGGCACAAAAGCACTTTGTGAAACATCCAATACCTTATCCAAATACCCCATTAACCTGTTACATATGACTTTACTAATACATTTGTAAATGACATTGCAACAAGCAATGGGTCTGAATTCAATAACTGAACTAGGAGCTGACACTTTAGGAATAAGAGAGATAGTGGTAGCATTTATCTCTTTCAAAAGTTTGCCATTCTCAAAAAATTCCTGAACAGCAGTAGTAACTTCTTCCCCTATGATAGACCAGGTTGCCTTAAAAAACCTAGCAGAATACCCATCAGGACCAGGAGCCTTGTTGTCATCAATTTGAAACATAGCCAGTTTAACCTCCTCTTTAGAAACTTTCCTGACCATATACATGGCTTCTTCAACAGACAGTCTATTAAGGAACAAAGAACCAGGGTCAGAAATAGGATCAAGAATATCCTTCTTCCCCATCATTCCCTTAAAAAAACTAACAAAAGCATTTCCAATATTCCTCTCAGCATATGTAATACCATCAGCTCCAACAATCTGAGATAACCTGCTTCTACTCTGCCTATTTTTAACAGAATGAAAAAAGTACTTATTGTTTTGATCCCCCACCTTTAACTAGTGGACCCTAGACTTCTGCTTCAAAAACTGTTCCTCATCTAACAATGCCTCATTATAGCTCTTCATATAAACACTTTCTTCTTCTCTAAGCAGCTCATTACCAGGGTCATCAGAAACAGCTTTTTGAATATTCTCAACTTCCACTCTAAGTTTATCAACTTTCTTGGTCAGATTACCCTGTGCAAAGTTTAACTTCCTAAGAGGCTTCTTGAGATTCTTCCTTTTAGTAACAACTCTGAACATCTTACATCCAGTCACCTTCAATAAATTCTGGTTTATTTGAAAGATAATTCCAGAATTTAAAAGGCTTAGGATCCTTTTCATGGTTAGGTAAACAGTGAGTAATCACAGGGGAATGATCAGAAGTATAAAATGGTAAAAACTTTGCCCCAATACAAGAGAACACCTCACTAAATTTCACATTACATAAGGCTCTATCAAGTTTTTCCATTATCCCATCCACTCCATCAGGTTTCTGGTTCCAAGTAAAATAGAAACCAGTGCTAGGAATATCAACAAGCTTCAATTCTTCCACACACTCTTTAAAATCATTCATACCATACACAAAACTACCAAGATTATAATTTTTCTCTTTAGGGTCTAAAATAGCATTGAAGTCTCCTAAAACAGTCCAAGGATTATCACCAATACGGGCTGTAAAGGCTCTTAAGGATTTCCATAATTCCCTTCTGCCATTAAGATTGATAAAACCATACACAAAAGTACAAAAATACCTTTTCATTATCATCAAAAGGGCAAAGGAGACAATGAATACATTGTGATGTTTTATCCAACACAATAACATCCATTTTCCTAGAATCCCAACCCACAGCAATTCTAACCCAACAGGACTAAAGTCAGCATTACTGACCCATTCCCAACCCTTCATGACACCCTTACAAGCATCATGAATCCCATTCTTATTAACCCTAGTCTTTAATAAACCACAAATACTAACCTGATTCTCCATAATCACTCTATTAACCTGCCTTTGTTTGAGAGAAGTAGACATACCTCTCACATTCCAAGCAAGGGAATTAATCTTCATTAAAAACCTTATCATTGGTAGAAGAGTTCTTCAATCCTGAAGTACTCTCATCATTTTTAACAGCCCCATCATCACAATTCATCACATCACCCCTACCCAACTCAACAGTCTCCTCCACAGGAACATTAGTATTAGCCTCAACTAACTTTTCAAACATTAGCTTATCCCATTGTTCAAAAAATAACTTCACTTGTCCAATGTTCCATTTTTTCATGATATCATTAGAAGGACAAGTTTTATTAATAACATAATAAGCAACCTCACTAAACTGATCATTGCTCATCTTAAAATAACCAGATTTCACATTAACCCTTGTCTTAACCTTTGAAGCTTCCTTAGATAATTCTACCTCCTTAGTCTGCTCCTGCAACTTTGCAGTATCAACATTCTCAAGGTCCCCCTTCTTCTTACTTCCCTTTCCTATACTCCCTCTACCATTATCCCCCAACTTAAAAGATCCCTCAGTAGAACTTCCAATTTTCTCCCCCTCAATCTTCTTTCCTTTAACATCTTCTCCATCTAAATCACCTCCATTAAGTTCCTCCATAAGAATCTCAGAAGTATTCTTAAGATCAATTTTCTTAGTCTCCATTGGTTTACTACTCTCACCCTTATTCACCCATTTAAAAGCCCCTTGGTTCTACCTAGCATTATTCCTAGACCCATTCTTACCCCCAGCAAAAGATCCCCCTGAACTACCCTGGTCCCTATTTCCACTACTCCTACCTTCTCCACCACCCCCTGCATTCCTTCCTACATTACCAATACCTTGACTTCTATCAACACCACCTCCCTGAAATCCACCACCCTTGTTATTCTTATTATTAATCACCCTATTGTTCCTACCCACTGTTTGATACCCCTCATTATCAATCCCAGACACAGGGAGTTCATTCTGAGTAGCCTGAAAGAGATCTTTTAAAAGTTGTTCAGTTTTCCCAGCTATTTCATCAGCAGAACGAACTCTAATTTTACATCCTTCAAAATCATGACCAAACACCTTACAAGCAGAACACTTTTTAATTCTGACTTGATATTCCACCTTAACCTTCTGAATGAAGGCAGGCTTGCCCACATCAGCAGGATAGTAGGTATATTCAGGTAGAACCTTATCAGCCTTAACCTCTACAAGCACCCTAGCAAACCCAACTCTACCCTCTTTTTATTACACCTAGTAGCAGTGATTTTATCCAACATCAAAGGATCACCAACACAGCTCGTCATGCTACAAAGACTCTCCCTATTCCACAGTTCCATTGGCATGTTTGGTATAGTAACCCATATAGGAATAGAACTAGGCTCAGTCTTTTCCATATTCACACCAACTTCCCACTTCCTAATACACAATGGAATATTATTAATCAGCCATGGTCCCTGATTAATAGTTTCCATCATTCCTTGCTCAGTCTTAAATTTGAAAAAGAAAATACCACTGCCATTAGAGGATACTTCCAACAAACCAAATGTAAGACCCGCAAAATCGGTGTCAAACAGTTGGGTTAATATTCTTAAATATACAAGAAAACATGTGTAAATTTTCTTTTAAAAGAGTATGTATACGCAGCGGAAAATCATTTAGAATAAAATTCTACAAAACACATGACAAATACTTATCCAATTGTAAATCAAATTTAAAATTTATCATGTGTAAACAAAAGTTGTCTTCCACTAGAAATGCCTTCAATTGCCAGGTACCTCTTCGCATCGCCAAGCAATCATCAATCCATCTCTCTATTAACCTGAAATCAATCTAACGTGTATGCAAAAGTCAGCTACGCTGAGTGAGTTCAAGTTTTATAAATTTATATAAACAAGTATTTTGTCAAAATAAGTGCTAACAAAATACCTCAACCTCAGAGTTAACAATAAGCGCAGTCCGCTAATTTGTTTTTCCTCAAACAAAAATCAAAGTCTAGGATAGGCGAAATCCGCCTATTTATCTCAAAACTTTAATTAACAAATATTATAAGCGCATACCGCCTAAAAACACAAAGTACAATCAAGACTATCTAAGCGCATTCCGCTTGCTAGACTCAAACCAAAACTACAGATCAGAGCAGGCACATCCCACTTCCTGTCATAGCTAGGTTATAGTATTAGAGCAGGCATATCCCACCTCTAATAACATAAAAGAAATTTAATATGTAACAACCATGACTCAAAACCAAGACTAGAGATCAGAACAGGCATATCCCACTTCCGTCATAGCTCAGTTCGACATATCAGGTAGCCATCAAACATAGTCTATTTATATATAGAATAACACAAATAACCTAAACAAGTAACAATCAAGACGAAGCCTGATCTAACAAGAAAGGTTTCAAATACGTGGCTAAGGCATTAAGCGCAACCCGCTTATTAAATAAAAATTTAAGCCACACTTTAATCAAGACAACAGTCTATTCATATATAATAACACGTATAACATAAACCATATTATAGCATATTAGGCATAAACTATGTGACAACCATAGCAAAAACTATACCATAAATCAGAGCAGGCTTATCCCACTTCTAATAACACATAAGACACACTATGTGACAAACATGACAAAAAAACTATGCCATAAATCAGAGCAGGCCTATCCCACTTCTAATAACACATATAACTCAACCCATATAATAACGCATTAGGCGCATTCCGCCCACTTACGTTTCATACCAAAAAAATATGTATGAGCTATTATGTATTTCGATCGTACACAAAAATATTTATAACTTGATAAAAATATTTTGTGACTTCATAAAAATAATCATACTGGTTTAGCATGCACGTCAGCCCAAAAATATTTAGAAAATCAATAACTAAAAGAGTGGGCACAAGAACTCACCTCATTACGTGCGTGAGCTACCAAAGAGAAAAATGAGCAAGAACATGAATCCTAAAATGACCTTGATCACCTCCACGCTTCAAATAAAAGATTGGATGCTAGTGGGAGTATTCATAAAAAGGTATTTTTCTTATTTTTGTTCATGCGTATATCCACCATCACATTCCACACATGACCACAAACACTCCATCATTATTCATAAATCTTGAACTCCATCGCTCTTTGTTTTCTTTATTATATAAATATAATTACGTATATATAAATTATACATACACGAGCATGCCTCATATCCTCTAGTTATAACCCCAAAAGTTCTTGAATTAACTTCAGTGACAATCCATAATTGCTTTTTATGATGACCCACTATACACAATATGATCATAATTAATATAACTATTCCTACCAGTACACCACACTCCATGACCCCATAAAAAGTCTAGTTCATGTAGCTATGATGTGTTTGCCTTCAAACCATAACCCATCGATCAACCCTAGCATGTAGTACCACCTTCATGCGACAACCACCATCTCCACCAACACGATGGCCCTGCACCACCATCATTGCCATCGTCTACAACCCCACCATAACCGTCGCGCCAAGGCCATCACCAAGCCTCGTACATCACTGCTGAATCACCAAGGCCATAACTACCACTAACCGTGACACCGTCTTCATCGTCTAACCCAACTACTGACATTATCCGATTACCTCACCACCACAAGCTCGATCACCATCTCGGCCCGACCCTAGATACAAACCATGCTCTAAAACATTCTTACGCAATAAGAAAGAGAGTTACCTTGTTTGTGCACCTGAGTTCGACCGCATCGGAAATCACCTTGAGTTCTCAACATTGTTGACACCCATCCTCTTGTTCTCGTTTTTTTTTCTGCCGCAACATGCACTAGGGTTTATTCCCTTTATAATGAGCCTATACTCATGATTTACATAAAGGCCCCTCCAATTTCACAAATGATTAACTTGCACCCAAAGTTACAATTCCATCTTTCAACAATGACAAAATGGATCCTTTTAATTATTTTAAAATGTGATTTAAGTGCCAAACTTGTTTATCGACCATTTATATAAAGTCCTACGCCAAAACCCGCCAACGAATCCATCCGTTAGAAATCCGGGTAGTTGATTCATCTAAAATAATTATCTGGCGAATTTCGGGATGTTACACCAAACTTCTTCCACATTCGAAACAAATGGTCCTAGCCATACCAACATACACAAACTGCCAAATACTATACCCATACAAGTAGGTACTATATGCCACCCTAGCATCCCTTAGTTTTTTAGGTTTAATAACAGCTACAGTTTCACCTGACTCAAGAATTTTATGGGGAATAAAAGACAGCTTAGTCTCTAATACTTCATTTGATTTTTCTTTAGCCATATCAGCAAAAGACACTTCTTTAATAACCTGCCCAGACCCCTTATCTTCATTCATGGAGGCTGTAAACACCACATTGTCCTTGATAGCCACAGATCCCATTATTGATTTTGGTAGTGGTTTCAAGTTATTAATATAAGTAACATCTTCTTTAGAGACCTTATAAGACCCCATTGCATCAGATTTCTCCTTGATTAACTTCTTCATAGAAGGGCTTTTAAGAGCACCCCTCCAAGGCATCCTCAGTTTAGTTTCTTCCTTCTTCCCATTATCCTCCTTTTCCACCTCCATGTTACCCTGAACAGAAGACACCTCAGCATTCTTTTCATCATTCTTCTCAGCTTGCTTTTCAGCTAGCTTTTTAGCCTTCAATCTAGCAACCTCTTTTAAAACCAATTCACTCTTTCCACCATGTAAAATAACACCTTCCTCATCAACTGCCACACCCCCTCCTGTTCCTGGACTAAAGTCCAATTGATTAGAATTGACAGAAAGTCTCAACTTCAAATCTCCTTCCCCACCCATAACAGACCCTTTGTTCTTCTTTCCCACAACAAGTCTAACATGATCATTACCAAACCTAGATCCTTCCAACACACTTAGTAATTCTTGAGAGGTAATTGCATCAGGCAATACCTCCTCAGGATTCACCAAAACAGTGTCCATTCTGACTCACATAAGTATTCTCATCCCACATAGATTTAGAAGCTTTCACAGATACTCCCTCACTCTTTATAGATCTCTTCCTTCTCTTGTTTATAAACACAAATTTAGCATCCTGACCACTCTCAAACACATTAGATTCAGTCATCAGCTGAGGAAACCTAACTCCTCTACCTTCCTTCCCCACCATTCCATCCTTACCAATGACATTACCCTTGACATATTCCCCATCCTTAACCTCAATATCCACCAATGAATTGACCAGATCAATTTTACCAATACCAGCAAGTTTAATAAGCTCCAACTGTTCATTAACCAATCTATACTTCCAATTCTCCCCAAAAAACAGCCCTCATAAACCCCACTATATCAGTACTCAACACAATAGAATCAGTCCTACCACCAAACAAACGATTAAGAGTTACCTGAGTATTACCAGTCTTAGACACAGTATCAATCAACTCCTCCGCTTCAGCAATTTCATAATCCGATCCATTCTTATCAATAGCAACAGTTTCCGAATCCATACTCACTTGTTGTGAATCCGAGTTCACCTGACCTGAATGCACAGAAACATCCAGAGGAGGAGGGTCCGGAACCGGAACCCTAGAAAAGAAATCCATAAAACGTGTACTGTGAAGATTCCGATTACTACAGAGTAAACAGAACAGTAAAACACGAGGAGGAGAAAAGAAAGGAAGGGTTGAAGAAGGCGGGAAAGAAAAACAATGGATGAAACAGTGTCACCGGAAATCGCCAAAAGAGAGAGAGCTTCTTGTAATAGCGTCGTATCCTTTACTTTCGTATCCTTTGGATTTCCCTTTTTCCTTTTTCTTTTCAACAGATGCTTGAACATCTGTTGGAAGATTTGCCTCTCCTCTCCATAGCTTCGTATCCTTTATCTGAGTCTGTTGCATGATCAGATATCTTACGGGCTTCCCGTTCCTCCATTTGGGTGACCGAAACTTCAAATTTACCGATAGTTACGACCTTAAAAACTCGAGTCTTTTCTTGTGTACGTATCTCTATGTCATTGTCGCATCGTGAGTTCGATTACCGTCCGGTTAGCTTCGTATCCTTTATCTGAGTCTGTTGCATGATAAGATATCTTACGGCCTTCCCGTTGCTCCATTCAGGTGCCCGAAACATCAAATGTACCGATAGTTACGACATTAAAAACTCGAGCCTTTTCTTGTGTACGAATCTTTATGTCATTGTCGCATCGTGAGTTCGATTACCATCCGGTCAGCTTCGTATCCTTTTTTGAGTCTATTTCATGATAAGATATCATACGGCCTTCCCGTTCCTTCATTCGGGTGCCCGAAACTTCAAATATACCGATAGTTACGACCTTAAAAACTCGAGTCTTTTCTTGTCTACGTATCTCTATGTCATTGTCGCATCGTGAGTCTTATTACCATCCAATTCGCTTTGTATCCTTTATTAGAGTCTATTGCATGATCGGATATCTTTCGGCCTTCCCGTTCCTCCATTCGGGTGCCCGAAACTTCAAATGTACTGATAGTTCCGTCCTTTAAAACACGAGCCTTTTCTTGTATACGAATCTCTATGTCATTGTCGCATCGTGAGTTTGATTACCATCAAGTCCACTTCGTATCCTTTATTTGAGTCTATTTCATGATCAGATAACTTACGGCCTTCCCGTTACTCTATTTGGGTGCCAAAAACTTCAAATGTACCGATAGTTACGACCTTAAAAACTCGAGTCTTTTCTTGTCTACGTATCTCTATGTCATTGTCGCATCGTGAGTCTGTAGAGTGATCAGATATCTTATGGCCTTCCCGTTCCTCCATTCGGGTGCCTGAAACTTCAAATGTACCGATAGTTACGTCCTTTAAAACTCGAGTCTTTTCTTGTGTACGAATCTCTATGTCATTGTCGCATCGTGAGTCCAATTACCATCCAGTCTGCTTCATATCCTTTATCTGAGTCTGTTGCATGATCAGATCTCTTACGGCCTTCTCGTTCCTCCATTCGGGTGCCCAAAACTTCAAATGTACCGATAGTTACGTCTTTTAAAACTAGAGGCTTTTCTTGTGTACGAATCTCTATGTCATTATCGTATCGTGAGTCCGATTACCGTTCGGTCAGCTTCGTATCCTTTATCTGAGTCTGTAGAGTGATCAGATATCTTATGGCCTTCCCCTTCCTCTATTCGGGGTGGCCGAAACTACAAATGTACCGATAGTTACGTCCTTTAAAACTCGAGTCTTTTCTTGTGTACGAATCTCTACCTCATTGTCGCATCGTGGGTCCAATTACCATCCAGTCTGCTTCATATCCTTTATCTGAGTCTGTTGCATGATCAGATATCTTATGGCCTTCCCGTTCCTCCATTCGGGTGCCCGAAACTTCAAATGTACCGATAGTTACGTCCTTTAAAACTCGAGTCTTTTCTTGTGTATGAATCTCTATGTCATTGTCATATCGTAAGTCCGATTACCGTCTGGTCACCTTCGTATCCTTTATCTGAGTCTGTAGAGTGATCAGATATCTTATGGCCTTCCCGTTCCTCCATTCGGGTGCTTGAAACTTCAAATGTACCGATAGTTACGTCCATTAAAACTCGAGTCTTTTCTTGTGTACAATTTCTATCTCATTGTCGCATCGTGAGTCCGATTACCATCCAGTCTGCTTCATATCCTTTATCTGAGTCTGTTGCATGATCAGATATCTTACGGCCTTCCCGTTCCTCTATTCGGGTGCCTGAAACTTCAAATGTACGGATAGTTACGTCCTTTAAAACTCGAGTCTTTTTTTTGTGTACGAATCTCTATCTCATGGTCGCATCGTGAGTCCGATTACCATCCAGTCTGCTTCATATCTTTTATCTGAGTCTGTTGCATGATCAGATATCTTACGGCCTTCCCGTTCCTCCATTCGGGTGCCTGAAACTTCAAATGTACCGATAGTTACGTCCTTTAAAACTCGAGTCTTTTCTTGTGTACGAATCTCTATGTCATTGTCGTATCGTGAGTCCGATTACCGTCCGTGTTAATGCATTATTCATGTATGTCCCTAGCTAGTGATCCGGTACAGAATGTCGAAGGTTCAGATAATCAGAAAACGACCAAGACTTAAACATGAAGATACATTCGACCAGACAAAAAGGGGCGAATGTGGCTTGTTCTGGGCGAATGTGGAAGTTCTGGGCGAACGTGGAAATTATACAGAAGACAAACTGGGTGAATGTGGAAAGATTCCACATTCGTACCTTAGAAATGGGCGAATGTGGAAAAGTTCCACATTCGCACCTTCATACTGGGCGAATGTGCAGACCCTATAAAAGGGTTTAGCTTGTTTTGAATGTTAGAGAGAGTTTTAGTTTGAGTGTGTATTGTGGTCAGGTTCAAGGTTAATTTGTGATAGTGTGTGTGTTCAATAGATTGACTAGGTGATTGATTGTAATACGTTTTTATCAAAGTTAATCTATGAAAAAGCCTTTGAAATGATGTTTTCTGTGTTTTGATCCGAGTTTTATCAGTTTGTTCATAACTAGGGTTTCCGCACCTGGTTTTGTTACTTGTATGATCATATCTTCCTGTTTTAGCTAAAATCTTTCAATTACAAAGTGGTATCAGAGCCATACGGATCATACAACAACAAATTTGATAAACTCAGAGCTGATTTGGACATGATTTTGATCAAAATACATCTGTTTTTGACTTAAAATGGTTTTTGAGTGTTTTTGATTGATTTAGAGTTGAATTTGTGGATAAAATCAAGTTTTCTAAGAATTAAAGTTGTTCCAAATCAATTCCGAATCAAAACCTGATAAAGATCATTCAAATCCATAAACCTTTGAAAATCAGAGATCAAAATAACCGTTTTTCAAAGTGTAACCGTTTTCAAACTCAAAATGGTCGAATGTGCTGTGTAGTGGGCGAACCTGACCAATAGTGGGCGAACGTAAGTGTTTTCTGGTCGAACCTAGCTTAATTCTGGGCGAACCTGGAAGTTTGAGTTTGAATTTTCCACATTCGGGTGAACATTTCCACCTTCGATTCATCGCGCGGGCGAAAGTGGAAACATAGTGGTCGAACCTGAAACATTTTGGACGAACGTGGAAAGAGGTTGAGATATTCTACTTTCTAGTGATTCATTCTACATTCGGGTAAACAAAACCGGGCGAAAGTAGGTATTTGGACGAACGTAGAAGTATCAGGGGCGAACGTAGAATTTAAGGCCTAAAAAAAAAATTTCGAAACTGATTTCAGAAAATTTTTGAAATATTTTTGTTGGAGAAATGATGAATTACTTGACCATATCAAGAACGGATGAGCAGATAAGAGCTCTGATAGAAGCTGAACGACAACAATTACAGAGACAAAATTCTCAAGTTGACAACATTTGGGGATTTCTAAAGACACCGAAACCAACTGATGAAAGGGTACATGTTAACAAGTGTGTTAACAATGAAGGTGTTCAAAGAAATGTTGTGTGTTTAGTCAAACAACTGGGAAATGATGATTCCAGTGAATTGTCAGGGAGTGTCTTGAGTTCTGATACAGATTCAGAACAAAGTGAATCAAGAGAGAATGACTTCTCAAATGGTGATGCAAAATCTGATAATGGTAATAAATCAGATGCTGAGGTAAAGTCTAATGTTGATTGTTCTAACTGTTTTGAGTGTGTCAAATTGAAAAATGAAGTGCTGAAACTTATTGAAGATAAACAGAATTTGACAAATAAACTTGAAATGTTTCAAATTGAAAATAAGATGTTAACAAATAATGAAAGACATTTTATGAATCAAATTGAATCTTTTAAGAAAGAAATTTCAGAACTTCATAACACTATTTCAAAGAATAATCCCACATCAGAGTTGGAAATCACAACACCATGTGTTGTTAATCCTGATTGTGAAGTGAAACAAATGTTTGAAAAGCAAACTGAAAATGTGGTAACAACTTCAGAATCTGAATCTGAAGAAAAACCCATATTTAAGTTTCCTGAAGGAGTTGAAGGATCCTACATGTTGGAAGGACATGACAAATTGATTTTCAACAAAGATTTTCTAATTGAAAATATCGAACAATCTTTACTTAAATGTATTTTTGTTGATAATATCGATTTGTTAAATCAATTTAGAAATCAATTTGATCATCTTCATTTTGAACTCAGTCCTAACCAACATGAGAATAAAGAGGATCAAAAGAAAAATATTGAAAAGCAAAATGCTGAAAATAAGAAAGGTCCTAAAGTAAAGGGACCAAAACCAAACAAATCGAAAGGAAATGATCAGATGAAAAATTCTCATCAAAAGAATTCAAGAAATTTTTCATCTAGATCATATGACTATTATGATTATTCATATAACTCTCGATTTGATGGTTATTGGGGAAACAACTCACCACAGTATTCTCATGGTTATGTTGAACGGAGAAGCTGCTTTGAATGTGGTGAAGTTGGTCATATTGCTGCTTATTGTCCCTATTGGTATTGGGATGACGGGTATGCTTGTGATTTTGAAGAGTATAGGTCTTGTTATAACTGCGGAGAGTTTGGGCATTTAGTTGCTTCCTGTCCGTATGTTAAACAGAAAAAGACCGAAGTGAAATTTGCTAAAAATTCAGGCAATGTCAAAAGGCCTGTAGCCCCAAACCAAACCAATAAACAAAAGGGGAAACAGTTTGTTGTGTATGACAATCGCAACAAAATTGCTTTGAATAAAAATGGAGATAGTGATAGGGTTGCTAAGGTAAGGGGGAGTTCGAAGGCTAAGCCTAAGAATAACTCTAAACCTGGGTCTTCATCAGTTAAGTCTGAGAAGATTCCAAACAAAGTTCAGAAACAGGTTTCAAATAAGAAATCTGAAAAGTCAAAAATTAAAACAATTTCAACAAAATCTAATATAAACTCTGAACGTGTTTGGAAACCCAAATCACTTTCTAAATCAATAGCAATTTCTACTTCAAATCAATCCATTGAAAAACCAATTGATTTTTCAAAAGGAGAATGGATTGATGTTCCGAGGATTGATGATCTTGGACGACCCATCATTGTGAAGGGATGGGTACCTCTCTCATGCTAATTGTTTAATAAGTGTGCAGATTGTTCCAGACAGACCTATTAGCCATTCTTTGATAGTTGATAGTGGAGCATCTGTATACACACTATTTATTGGAGAGGTGAAGGTCAAGGAAGGGATATTGAAGAAGGAAAACATGATTTCAACAGAGGGGAGAGTGGTTGTAGTCTGTTTCCAACCTGTGAAGCCGGAAAACATTGCAATCTCATGCAATTGCTCTCAGGTTTTGGATTTTTACAACAGATACGACAAAATGGTTTATTCTACATTCTCTTATCTTTGTTAATGGTTTGCTATTTGAAAGATTTTTAATGAGTCTAGTAATCTGAGTGGAAAATGGTTTTTGAAACTCAAAGAGTAAACCGCATCGGATATCATTTTATTTTGTTTTTCCTCAAAAAGTTTAAAAATCCAAAAATATGCTTATTTTTAGATTTTTAGGGGGAGAAAATTTCAGAAAAATCAAAATAAAAAAATAGAAAATCAAAAATGAGTTTTCCTGGAGAAAAAGAGGAGATGATAGTACATCAGTGGACTGTCAGAATACTCTAAAAACAAAAATGAATAAACATTGAGTAGCCACTACAATTATATATTGGTAGGCTTGAAATCAAAGTTTAAAGTTCAGCATGGTGATATAAACTTAAAATCAATAACTGATAATCATGTGGATCAACGTATCGTTGGCATATGGTCTTAGTACCGAAATTTCGTTTGATAGATTGCCAAAATCAGAGGTTTCGAGTCGTTATATTGAAAGTTATCTGGGGATGGCCTAACTGATCTTTTGCTGTATTGAGTTACAGACCCAGATTCAGTCAGGGTATCTTATTAAAAGAGCAAATAAAGCCAAAACCATAAGTTACCGAATGAGGAACTTAACATGTGTGATGATAATCAAAGATTATCTAATGCATCGTATCAATACTATGATGAAAGTCATGTATGATATTAGTCCTCATCCTGGTAGAGTGCACAAGTCGCTTTGAAGCATTAATTTGCTGACCTGTCACCTCTGTGCCTCATACCTTGTAACTAACGGATAACTTCAGTATAATCACGCGTTACGATGAAGCTTTGCGCAATTCTTGATACGGGAATGTGTCGCGAATGCGGGGACCATAGATTATTCAGTATCTAATATTACCACAATGTATCTAAAGTGCTGAGCAATGAATGATGATTTTGAGTTTAAGTGGACAAACATACTGGTAATGGTTGTAGGATGCTCAATGACAAAACCAGAAAATTGATCAAAAAGAGTTATGACTGACTGCTTCAATACTGATATGATCCTCTTAACCGGAAAATTCACAAAAATATGTTGAATTTATTTTTATGCAATCACATTTGAAAATTCAAAAAGATTTTTGGTGTGTTTTAGCATAAACTTTGAAAAATCAAAAAGTTTTGTTTCAATTTTATTTTCGATAACCGATGTTGGGATACTGGATGTGAAGACTCAGATACTTAAAAGTTGAAAAAGATTTCAAATTTTCAAGTTTCTGGTATACATTGACAATGTTTAATAGTTCAGGGGAGAACTATTAAGAGTCAAAAGGAATGTGAAGAGTACTTCCGAGATTTTTGTCGTGTCTAATGCCGGTTGTAGTTTGTGCAGTTTTTAGTAAATTTTTCTGCAGAATCAAATACAACAGGTGCACTACTCATGACTCATCGACAAAGAGTGTAACCGAACAAGACCCTAACCTGAGCATCAAGATTACCAGAACAACAGAGGCCAGTAAAAGGTTAAAGAAATGACTGAAGTTTGAAGAATTCAAGATTATTGTCTATTAACAAATGACAAAGCCAAGATTCCTTGAGTCTGTCTGAGATTTCAAAGCTTACTGGAGAGATAGACAGGAACTTCGACACAAACGTGCATGAAGATGGAAAGTTTTCAATCAAGACTTGAAAAATTGATAACTTTCTGCTTTGGTACATCACTAGCTAGGTCCAAGGGGGAGATTGTTAGTGCATTATTCATGTATGACCCTAGCTAGTGATCCGGTACAGAATGTCGAAGGTTCAGATAATCAGAAAACGACCAAGACTTAAACATGAAGATACATTCGACCAGACAAAAAGGGGCGAATGTGGCTTGTTCTGGGCGAATGTGGAAGTTCTGGGCGAACGTGGAAATTACACAGAAGACAAACTGGGCGAATGTGGAAAGATTCCACATTCGTACCTTAGAAATGGGCGAATGTGGAAAAGTTCCACATTCGCACCTTCATACTGGGCGAATGTGCAGACCCTATAAAAGGGTTTAGCTTGTTTTGAATGTTAGAGAGAGTTTTAGTTCGAGTGTGTATTGTGGTCAGGTTCAAGGTTAATTTGTGATAGTGTGTGTGTTCAATAGATTGACTAGGTGACTGCCTATTTTTAACAGAATGAAAAAAGTACTTATTGTTTTGATCCCCCACCTTTAACTAGTGGACCCTAGACTTCTGCTTCAAAAACTGTTCCTCATCTAACAATGCCTCATTATAGCTCTTCATATAAACACTTTCTTCTTCTCTAAGCAGCTCATTACCAGGGTCATCAGAAACAGCTTTTTGAATATTCTCAACTTCCACTCTAAGTTTATCAACTTTCTTGGTCAGATTACCCTGTGCAAAGTTTAACTTCCTAAGAGGCTTCTTGAGATTCTTCCTTTTAGTAACAACTCTGAACATCTTACATCCAGTCACCTTCAATAAATTCTGGTTTATTTGAAAGATAATTCCAGAATTTAAAAGGCTTAGGATCCTTTTCATGGTTAGGTAAACAGTGAGTAATCACAGGGGAATGATCAGAAGTATAAAATGGTAAAAACTTTGCCCCAATACAAGAGAACACCTCACTAAATTTCACATTACATAAGGCTCTATCAAGTTTTTCCATTATCCCATCCACTCCATCAGGTTTCTGGTTCCAAGTAAAATAGAAACCAGTGCTAGGAATATCAACAAGCTTCAATTCTTCCACACACTCTTTAAAATCATTCATACCATACACAAAACTACCAAGATTATAATTTTTCTCTTTAGGGTCTAAAATAGCATTGAAGTCTCCTAAAACAGTCCAAGGATTATCACCAATACGGGCTGTAAAGGCTCTTAAGGATTTCCATAATTCCCTTCTGCCATTAAGATTGATAAAACCATACACAAAAGTACAAAAATACCTTTTCATTATCATCAAAAGGGCAAAGGAGACAATGAATACATTGTGATGTTTTATCCAACACAATAACATCCATTTTCCTAGAATCCCAACCCACAGCAATTCTAACCCAACAGGACTAAAGTCAGCATTACTGACCCATTCCCAACCCTTCATGACACCCTTACAAGCATCATGAATCCCATTCTTATTAACCCTAGTCTTTAATAAACCACAAATACTAACCTGATTCTCCATAATCACTCTATTAACCTGCCTTTGTTTGAGAGAAGTAGACATACCTCTCACATTCCAAGCAAGGGAATTAATCTTCATTAAAAACCTTATCATTGGTAGAAGAGTTCTTCAATCCTGAAGTACTCTCATCATTTTTAACAGCCCCATCATCACAATTCATCACATCACCCCTACCCAACTCAACAGTCTCCTCCACAGGAACATTAGTATTAGCCTCAACTAACTTTTCAAACATTAGCTTATCCCATTGTTCAAAAAATAACTTCACTTGTCCAATGTTCCATTTTTTCATGATATCATTAGAAGGACAAGTTTTATTAATAACATAATAAGCAACCTCACTAAACTGATCATTGCTCATCTTAAAATAACCAGATTTCACATTAACCCTTGTCTTAACCTTTGAAGCTTCCTTAGATAATTCTACCTCCTTAGTCTGCTCCTGCAACTTTGCAGTATCAACATTCTCAAGGTCCCCCTTCTTCTTACTTCCCTTTCCTATACTCCCTCTACCATTATCCCCCAACTTAAAAGATCCCTCAGTAGAACTTCCAATTTTCTCCCCCTCAATCTTCTTTCCTTTAACATCTTCTCCATCTAAATCACCTCCATTAAGTTCCTCCATAAGAATCTCAGAAGTATTCTTAAGATCAATTTTCTTAGTCTCCATTGGTTTACTACTCTCACCCTTATTCACCCATTTAAAAGCCCCTTGGTTCTACCTAGCATTATTCCTAGACCCATTCTTACCCCCAGCAAAAGATCCCCCTGAACTACCCTGGTCCCTATTTCCACTACTCCTACCTTCTCCACCACCCCCTGCATTCCTTCCTACATTACCAATACCTTGACTTCTATCAACACCACCTCCCTGAAATCCACCACCCTTGTTATTCTTATTATTAATCACCCTATTGTTCCTACCCACTGTTTGATACCCCTCATTATCAATCCCAGACACAGGGAGTTCATTCTGAGTAGCCTGAAAGAGATCTTTTAAAAGTTGTTCAGTTTTCCCAGCTATTTCATCAGCAGAACGAACTCTAATTTTACATCCTTCAAAATCATGACCAAACACCTTACAAGCAGAACACTTTTTAATTCTGACTTGATATTCCACCTTAACCTTCTGAATGAAGGCAGGCTTGCCCACATCAGCAGGATAGTAGGTATATTCAGGTAGAACCTTATCAGCCTTAACCTCTACAAGCACCCTAGCAAACCCAACTCTACCCTCTTTTTATTACACCTAGTAGCAGTGATTTTATCCAACATCAAAGGATCACCAACACAGCTCGTCATGCTACAAAGACTCTCCCTATTCCACAGTTCCATTGGCATGTTTGGTATAGTAACCCATATAGGAATAGAACTAGGCTCAGTCTTTTCCATATTCACACCAACTTCCCACTTCCTAATACACAATGGAATATTATTAATCAGCCATGGTCCCTGATTAATAGTTTCCATCATTCCTTGCTCAGTCTTAAATTTGAAAAAGAAAATACCACTGCCATTAGAGGATACTTCCAACAAACCAAATGTAAGACCCGCAAAATCGGTGTCAAACAGTTGGGTTAATATTCTTAAATATACAAGAAAACATGTGTAAATTTTCTTTTAAAAGAGTATGTATACGCAGCGGAAAATCATTTAGAATAAAATTCTACAAAACACATGACAAATACTTATCCAATTGTAAATCAAATTTAAAATTTATCATGTGTAAACAAAAGTTGTCTTCCACTAGAAATGCCTTCAATTGCCAGGTACCTCTTCGCATCGCCAAGCAATCATCAATCCATCTCTCTATTAACCTGAAATCAATCTAACGTGTATGCAAAAGTCAGCTACGCTGAGTGAGTTCAAGTTTTATAAATTTATATAAACAAGTATTTTGTCAAAATAAGTGCTAACAAAATACCTCAACCTCAGAGTTAACAATAAGCGCAGTCCGCTAATTTGTTTTTCCTCAAACAAAAATCAAAGTCTAGGATAGGCGAAATCCGCCTATTTATCTCAAAACTTTAATTAACAAATATTATAAGCGCATACCGCCTAAAAACACAAAGTACAATCAAGACTATCTAAGCGCATTCCGCTTGCTAGACTCAAACCAAAACTACAGATCAGAGCAGGCACATCCCACTTCCTGTCATAGCTAGGTTATAGTATTAGAGCAGGCATATCCCACCTCTAATAACATAAAAGAAATTTAATATGTAACAACCGTGACTCAAAACCAAGACTAGAGATCAGAACAGGCATATCCCACTTCCGTCATAGCTCAGTTCGACATATCAGGTAGCCATCAAACATAGTCTATTTATATATAGAATAACACAAATAACCTAAACAAGTAACAATCAAGACGAAGCCTGATCTAACAAGAAAGGTTTCAAATACGTGGCTAAGGCATTAAGCGCAACCCGCTTATTAAATAAAAATTTAAGCCACACTTTAATCAAGACAACAGTCTATTCATATATAATAACACGTATAACATAAACCATATTATAGCATATTAGGCATAAACTATGTGACAACCATAGCAAAAACTATACCATAAATCAGAGCAGGCTTATCCCACTTCTAATAACACATAAGACACACTATGTGACAAACATGACAAAAAAACTATGCCATAAATCAGAGCAGGCCTATCCCACTTCTAATAACACATATAACTCAACCCATATAATAACGCATTAGGCGCATTCCGCCCACTTACGTTTCATACCAAAAAAATATGTATGAGCTATTATGTATTTCGATCGTACACAAAAATATTTATAACTTGATAAAAATATTTTGTGACTTCATAAAAATAATCATACTGGTTTAGCATGCACGTCAGCCCAAAAATATTTAGAAAATCAATAACTAAAAGAGTGGGCACAAGAACTCACCTCATTACGTGCGTGAGCTACCAAAGAGAAAAATGAGCAAGAACATGAATCCTAAAATGACCTTGATCACCTCCACGCTTCAAATAAAAGATTGGATGCTAGTGGGAGTATTCATAAAAAGGTATTTTTCTTATTTTTGTTCATGCGTATATCCACCATCACATTCCACACATGACCACAAACACTCCATCATTATTCATAAATCTTGAACTCCATCGCTCTTTGTTTTCTTTATTATATAAATATAATTACGTATATATAAATTATACATACACGAGCATGCCTCATATCCTCTAGTTATAACCCCAAAAGTTCTTGAATTAACTTCAGTGACAATCCATAATTGCTCTTTATGATGACCCACTATACACAATATGATCATAATTAATATAACTGTTCCTACCAGTACACCACACTCCATGACCCCATAAAAAGTCTAGTTCATGTAGCTATGATGTGTTTGCCTTCAAACCATAACCCATCGATCAACCCTAGCATGTAGTACCACCTTCATGCGACAACCACCATCTCCACCAACACGATGGCCCTGCACCACCATCATTGCCATCGTCTACAACCCCACCATAACCGTCGCGCCAAGGCCATCACCAAGCCTCGTACATCACTGCTGAATCACCAAGGCCATAACTACCACTAACCGTGACACCGTCTTCATCGTCTAACCCAACTACTGACATTATCCGATTACCTCACCACCACAAGCTCGATCACCATCTCGGCCCGACCCTAGATACAAACCATGCTCTAAAACATTCTTACGCAATAAGAAAGAGAGTTACCTTGTTTGTGCACCTGAGTTCGACCGCATCGGAAATCACCTTGAGTTCTCAACATTGTTGACACCCATCCTCTTGTTCTCGTTTTTTTTTCTGCCGCAACATGCACTAGGGTTTATTCCCTTTATAATGAGCCTATACTCATGATTTACATAAAGGCCCCTCCAATTTCACAAATGATTAACTTGCACCCAAAGTTACAATTCCATCTTTCAACAATGACAAAATGGATCCTTTTAATTATTTTAAAATGTGATTTAAGTGCCAAACTTGTTTATCGACCATTTATATAAAGTCCTACGCCAAAACCCGCCAAGAATCCATCCGTTAGAAATCCGGGTAGTTGATTCATCTAAAATAATTATCTGGCGAATTTCGGGATGTTACACCAAACTTCTTCCACATTCGAAACAAATGGTCCTAGCCATACCAACATACACAAACTGCCAAATACTATACCCATACAAGTAGGTACTATATGCCACCCTAGCATCCCTTAGTTTTTTAGGTTTAATAACAGCTACAGTTTCACCTGACTCAAGAATTTTATGGGGAATAAAAGACAGCTTAGTCTCTAATACTTCATTTGATTTTTCTTTAGCCATATCAGCAAAAGACACTTCTTTAATAACCTGCCCAGACCCCTTATCTTCATTCATGGAGGCTGTAAACACCACATTGTCCTTGATAGCCACAGATCCCATTATTGATTTTGGTAGTGGTTTCAAGTTATTAATATAAGTAACATCTTCTTTAGAGACCTTATAAGACCCCATTGCATCAGATTTCTCCTTGATTAACTTCTTCATAGAAGGGCTTTTAAGAGCACCCCTCCAAGGCATCCTCAGTTTAGTTTCTTCCTTCTTCCTATTATCCTCCTTTTCCACCTCCATGTTACCCTGAACAGAAGACACCTCAGCATTCTTTTCATCATTCTTCTCAGCTTGCTTTTCAGCTAGCTTTTTAGCCTTCAATCTAGCAACCTCTTTTAAAACCAATTCACTCTTTCCACCATGTAAAATAACACCTTCCTCATCAACTGCCACACCCCCTCCTGTTCCTGGACTAAAGTCCAATTGATTAGAATTGACAGAAAGTCTCAACTTCAAATCTCCTTCCCCACCCATAACAGACCCTTTGTTCTTCTTTCCCACAACAAGTCTAACATGATCATTACCAAACCTAGAACCTTCCAACACACTTAGTAATTCTTGAGAGGTAATTGCATCAGGCAATACCTCCTCAGGATTCACCAAAACAGTGTCAATTCTGACTCACATAAGTATTCTCATCCCACATAGATTTAGAAGCTTTCACAGATACTCCCTCACTCTTTATAGATCTCTTCCTTCTCTTGTTTATAAACACAAATTTAGCATCCTGACCACTCTCAAACACATTAGATTCAGTCATCAGCTGAGGAAACCTAACTCCTCTACCTTCCTTCCCCACCATTCCATCCTTACCAATGACATTACCCTTGACATATTCCCCATCCTTAACCTCAATATCCACCAATGAATTGACCAGATCAATTTTACCAATACCAGCAAGTTTAATAAGCTCCAACTGTTCATTAACCAATCTATACTTCCAATTCTCCCCAAAAAACAGCCCTCATAAACCCCACTATATCAGTACTCAACACAATAGAATCAGTCCTACCACCAAACAAACGATTAAGAGTTACCTGAGTATTACCAGTCTTAGACACAGTATCAATCAACTCCTCCGCTTCAGCAATTTCATAATCCGATCCATTCTTATCAATAGCAACAGTTTCCGAATCCATACTCACTTGTTGTGAATCCGAGTTCACCTGACCTGAATGCACAGAAACATCCAGAGGAGGAGGGTCCGGAACCGGAACCCTAGAAAAGAAATCCATAAAACGTGTACTGTGAAGATTCCGATTACTACAGAGTAAACAGAACAGTAAAACACGAGGAGGAGAAAAGAAAGGAAGGGTTGAAGAAGGCGGGAAAGAAAAACAATGGATGAAACAGTGTCACCGGAAATCGCCAAAAGAGAGAGAGCTTCTTGTAATAGCGTCGTATCCTTTACTTTCGTATCCTTTGGATTTCCCTTTTTCCTTTTTCTTTTCAACAGATGCTTGAACATCTGTTGGAAGATTTGCCTCTCCTCTCCATAGCTTCGTATCCTTTATCTGAGTCTGTTGCATGATCAGATATCTTACGGGCTTCCCGTTCCTCCATTTGGGTGACCGAAACTTCAAATTTACCGATAGTTACGACCTTAAAAACTCGAGTCTTTTCTTGTGTACGTATCTCTATGTCATTGTCGCATCGTGAGTTCGATTACCGTCCGGTTAGCTTCGTATCCTTTATCTGAGTCTGTTGCATGATAAGATATCTTACGGCCTTCCCGTTGCTCCATTCAGGTGCCCGAAACATCAAATGTACCGATAGTTACGACATTAAAAACTCGAGCCTTTTCTTGTGTACGAATCTTTATGTCATTGTCGCATCGTGAGTTCGATTACCATCCGGTCAGCTTCGTATCCTTTTTTGAGTCTATTTCATGATAAGATATCATACGGCCTTCCCGTTCCTTCATTCGGGTGCCCGAAACTTCAAATATACCGATAGTTACGACCTTAAAAACTCGAGTCTTTTCTTGTCTACGTATCTCTATGTCATTGTCGCATCGTGAGTCTTATTACCATCCAATTCGCTTTGTATCCTTTATTAGAGTCTATTGCATGATCGGATATCTTTCGGCCTTCCCGTTCCTCCATTCGGGTGCCCGAAACTTCAAATGTACTGATAGTTCCGTCCTTTAAAACACGAGCCTTTTCTTGTATACGAATCTCTATGTCATTGTCGCATCGTGAGTTTGATTACCATCAAGTCCACTTCGTATCCTTTATTTGAGTCTATTTCATGATCAGATAACTTACGGCCTTCCCGTTACTCTATTTGGGTGCCAAAAACTTCAAATGTACCGATAGTTACGACCTTAAAAACTCGAGTCTTTTCTTGTCTACGTATCTCTATGTCATTGTCGCATCGTGAGTCTGTAGAGTGATCAGATATCTTATGGCCTTCCCGTTCCTCCATTCGGGTGCCTGAAACTTCAAATGTACCGATAGTTACGTCCTTTAAAACTCGAGTCTTTTCTTGTGTACGAATCTCTATGTCATTGTCGCATCGTGAGTCCAATTACCATCCAGTCTGCTTCATATCCTTTATCTGAGTCTGTTGCATGATCAGATCTCTTACGGCCTTCTCGTTCCTCCATTCGGGTGCCCAAAACTTCAAATGTACCGATAGTTACGTCTTTTAAAACTAGAGGCTTTTCTTGTGTACGAATCTCTATGTCATTATCGTATCGTGAGTCCGATTACCGTTCGGTCAGCTTCGTATCCTTTATCTGAGTCTGTAGAGTGATCAGATATCTTATGGCCTTCCCCTTCCTCTATTCGGGGTGGCCGAAACTACAAATGTACCGATAGTTACGTCCTTTAAAACTCGAGTCTTTTCTTGTGTACGAATCTCTACCTCATTGTCGCATCGTGGGTCCAATTACCATCCAGTCTGCTTCATATCCTTTATCTGAGTCTGTTGCATGATCAGATATCTTATGGCCTTCCCGTTCCTCCATTCGGGTGCCCGAAACTTCAAATGTACCGATAGTTACGTCCTTTAAAACTCGAGTCTTTTCTTGTGTATGAATCTCTATGTCATTGTCATATCGTAAGTCCGATTACCGTCTGGTCACCTTCGTATCCTTTATCTGAGTCTGTAGAGTGATCAGATATCTTATGGCCTTCCCGTTCCTCCATTCGGGTGCTTGAAACTTCAAATGTACCGATAGTTACGTCCATTAAAACTCGAGTCTTTTCTTGTGTACAATTTCTATCTCATTGTCGCATCGTGAGTCCGATTACCATCCAGTCTGCTTCATATCCTTTATCTGAGTCTGTTGCATGATCAGATATCTTACGGCCTTCCCGTTCCTCTATTCGGGTGCCTGAAACTTCAAATGTACGGATAGTTACGTCCTTTAAAACTCGAGTCTTTTTTTTGTGTACGAATCTCTATCTCATGGTCGCATCGTGAGTCCGATTACCATCCAGTCTGCTTCATATCTTTTATCTGAGTCTGTTGCATGATCAGATATCTTACGGCCTTCCCGTTCCTCCATTCGGGTGCCTAAAACTTCAAATGTACCGATAGTTACGTCCTTTAAAACTCGAGTCTTTTCTTGTGTACGAATCTCTATGTCATTGTCGTATCGTGAGTCCGATTACCGTCCGTGTTAATGCATTATTCATGTATGTCCCTAGCTAGTGATCCGGTACAGAATGTCGAAGGTTCAGATAATCAGAAAACGACCAAGACTTAAACATGAAGATACATTCGACCAGACAAAAAGGGGCGAATGTGGCTTGTTCTGGGCGAATGTGGAAGTTCTGGGCGAACGTGGAAATTATACAGAAGACAAACTGGGTGAATGTGGAAAGATTCCACATTCGTACCTTAGAAATGGGCGAATGTGGAAAAGTTCCACATTCGCACCTTCATACTGGGCGAATGTGCAGACCCTATAAAAGGGTTTAGCTTGTTTTGAATGTTAGAGAGAGTTTTAGTTTGAGTGTGTATTGTGGTCAGGTTCAAGGTTAATTTGTGATAGTGTGTGTGTTCAATAGATTGACTAGGTGATTGATTGTAATACGTTTTTATCAAAGTTAATCTATGAAAAAGCCTTTGAAATGATGTTTTCTGTGTTTTGATCCGAGTTTTATCAGTTTGTTCATAACTAGGGTTTCCGCACCTGGTTTTGTTACTTGTATGATCATATCTTCCTGTTTTAGCTAAAATCTTTCAATTACAAAGTGGTATCAGAGCCATACGGATCATACAACAACAAATTTGATAAACTCAGAGCTGATTTGGACATGATTTTGATCAAAATACATCTGTTTTTGACTTAAAATGGTTTTTGAGTGTTTTTGATTGATTTAGAGTTGAATTTGTGGATAAAATCAAGTTTTCTAAGAATTAAAGTTGTTCCAAATCAATTCCGAATCAAAACCTGATAAAGATCATTCAAATCCATAAACCTTTGAAAATCAGAGATCAAAATAACCGTTTTTCAAAGTGTAACCGTTTTCAAACTCAAAATGGTCGAATGTGCTGTGTAGTGGGCGAACCTGACCAATAGTGGGCGAACGTAAGTGTTTTCTGGTCGAACCTAGCTTAATTCTGGGCGAACCTGGAAGTTTGAGTTTGAATTTTCCACATTCGGGTGAACATTTCCACCTTCGATTCATCGCGCGGGCGAAAGTGGAAACATAGTGGTCGAACCTGAAACATTTTGGACGAACGTGGAAAGAGGTTGAGATATTCTACTTTCTAGTGATTCATTCTACATTCGGGTAAACAAAACCGGGCGAAAGTAGGTATTTGGACGATCGTAGAAGTATCAGGGGCGAACGTAGAATTTAAGGCCTAAAAAAAAAATTTCGAAACTGATTTCAGAAAATTTTTGAAATATTTTTGTTGGAGAAATGATGAATTACTTGACCATATCAAGAACGGATGAGCAGATAAGAGCTCTGATAGAAGCTGAACGACAACAATTACAGAGACAAAATTCTCAAGTTGACAACATTTGGGGATTTCTAAAGACACCGAAACCAACTGATGAAAGGGTACATGTTAACAAGTGTGTTAACAATGAAGGTGTTCAAAGAAATGTTGTGTGTTTAGTCAAACAACTGGGAAATGATGATTCCAGTGAATTGTCAGGGAGTGTCTTGAGTTCTGATACAGATTCAGAACAAAGTGAATCAAGAGAGAATGACTTCTCAAATGGTGATGCAAAATCTGATAATGGTAATAAATCAGATGCTGAGGTAAAGTCTAATGTTGATTGTTCTAACTGTTTTGAGTGTGTCAAATTGAAAAATGAAGTGCTGAAACTTATTGAAGATAAACAGAATTTGACAAATAAACTTGAAATGTTTCAAATTGAAAATAAGATGTTAACAAATAATGAAAGACATTTTATGAATCAAATTGAATCTTTTAAGAAAGAAATTTCAGAACTTCATAACACTATTTCAAAGAATAATCCCACATCAGAGTTGGAAATCACAACACCATGTGTTGTTAATCCTGATTGTGAAGTGAAACAAATGTTTGAAAAGAAAACTGAAAATGTGGTAACAACTTCAGAATCTGAATCTGAAGAAAAACCCATATTTAAGTTTCCTGAAGGAGTTGAAGGATCCTACATGTTGGAAGGACATGACAAATTGATTTTCAACAAAGATTTTCTAATTGAAAATATCGAACAATCTTTACTTAAATGTATTTTTGTTGATAATATCGATTTGTTAAATCAATTTAGAAATCAATTTGATCATCTTCATTTTGAACTCAGTCCTAACCAACATGAGAATAAAGAGGATCAAAAGAAAAATATTGAAAAGCAAAATGCTGAAAATAAGAAAGGTCCTAAAGTAAAGGGACCAAAACCAAACAAATCGAAAGGAAATGATCAGATGAAAAATTCTCATCAAAAGAATTCAAGAAACTTTTCATCTAGATCATATGACTATTATGATTATTCATATAACTCTCGATTTGATGGTTATTGGGGAAACAACTCACCACAGTATTCTCATGGTTATGTTGAACGGAGAAGCTGCTTTGAATGTGGTGAAGTTGGTCATATTGCTGCTTATTGTCCCTATTGGTATTGGGATGACGGGTATGCTTGTGATTTTGAAGAGTATAGGTCTTGTTATAACTGCGGAGAGTTTGGGCATTTAGTTGCTTCCTGTCCGTATGTTAAACAGAAAAAGACCGAAGTGAAATTTGCTAAAAATTCAGGCAATGTCAAAAGGCCTGTAGCCCCAAACCAAACCAATAAACAAAAGGGGAAACAGTTTGTTGTGTATGACAATCGCAACAAAATTGCTTTGAATAAAAATGGAGATAGTGATAGGGTTGCTAAGGTAAGGGGGAGTTCGAAGGCTAAGCCTAAGAATAACTCTAAACCTGGGTCTTCATCAGTTAAGTCTGAGAAGATTCCAAACAAAGTTCAGAAACAGGTTTCAAATAAGAAATCTGAAAAGTCAAAAATTAAAACAATTTCAACAAAATCTAATATAAACTCTGAACGTGTTTGGAAACCCAAATCACTTTCTAAATCAATAGCAATTTCTACTTCAAATCAATCCATTGAAAAACCAATTGATTTTTCAAAAGGAGAATGGATTGATGTTCCGAGGATTGATGATCTTGGACGACCCATCATTGTGAAGGGATGGGTACCTCTCTCATGCTAATTGTTTAATAAGTGTGCAGATTGTTCCAGACAGACCTATTAGCCATTCTTTGATAGTTGATAGTGGAGCATCTGTATACACACTATTTATTGGAGAGGTGAAGGTCAAGGAAGGGATATTGAAGAAGGAAAACATGATTTCAACAGAGGGGAGAGTGGTTGTAGTCTGTTTCCAACCTGTGAAGCCGGAAAACATTGCAATCTCATGCAATTGCTCTCAGGTTTTGGATTTTTACAACAGATACGACAAAATGGTTTATTCTACATTCTCTTATCTTTGTTAATGGTTTGCTATTTGAAAGATTTTTAATGAGTCTAGTAATCTGAGTGGAAAATGGTTTTTGAAACTCAATGAGTAAACCGCATCGGATATCATTTTATTTTGTTTTTCCTCAAAAAGTTTAAAAATCCAAAAATATGCTTATTTTTAGATTTTTAGGGGGAGAAAATTTCAGAAAAATCAAAATAAAAAAATAGAAAATCAAAAATGAGTTTTCCTGGAGAAAAAGAGGAGATGATAGTACATCAGTGGACTGTCAGAATACTCTAAAAACAAAAATGAATAAACATTGAGTAGCCACTACAATTATATATTGGTAGGCTTGAAATCAAAGTTTAAAGTTCAGCATGGTGATATAAACTTAAAATCAATAACTGATAATCATGTGGATCAACGTATCGTTGGCATATGGTCTTAGTACCGAAATTTCGTTTGATAGATTGCCAAAATCAGAGGTTTCGAGTCGTTATATTGAAAGTTATCTGGGGATGGCCTAACTGATCTTTTGCTGTATTGAGTTACAGACCCAGATTCAGTCAGGGTATCTTATTAAAAGAGCAAATAAAGCCAAAACCATAAGTTACCGAATGAGGAACTTAACATGTGTGATGATAATCAAAGATTATCTAATGCATCGTATCAATACTATGATGAAAGTCATGTATGATATTAGTCCTCATCCTGGTAGAGTGCACAAGTCGCTTTGAAGCATTAATTTGCTGACCTGTCACCTCTGTGCCTCATACCTTGTAACTAACGGATAACTTCAGTATAATCACGCGTTACGATGAAGCTTTGCGCAATTCTTGATACGGGAATGTGTCGCGAATGCGGGGACCATAGATTATTCAGTATCTAATATTACCACAATGTATCTAAAGTGCTGAGCAATGAATGATGATTTTGAGTTTAAGTGGACAAACATACTGGTAATGGTTGTAGGATGCTCAATGACAAAACCAGAAAATTGATCAAAAAGAGTTATGACTGACTGCTTCAATACTGATATGATCCTCTTAACCGGAAAATTCACAAAAATATGTTGAATTTATTTTTATGCAATCACATTTGAAAATTCAAAAAGATTTTTGGTGTGTTTTAGCATAAACTTTGAAAAATCAAAAAGTTTTGTTTCAATTTTATTTTCGATAACCGATGTTGGGATACTGGATGTGAAGACTCAGATACTTAAAAGTTGAAAAAGATTTCAAATTTTCAAGTTTCTGGTATACATTGACAATGTTTAATAGTTCAGGGGAGAACTATTAAGAGTCAAAAGGAATGTGAAGAGTACTTCCGAGATTTTTGTCGTGTCTAATGCCGGTTGTAGTTTGTGCAGTTTTTAGTAAATTTTTCTGCAGAATCAAATACAACAGGTGCACTACTCATGACTCATCGACAAAGAGTGTAACCGAACAAGACCCTAACCTGAGCATCAAGATTACCAGAACAACAGAGGCCAGTAAAAGGTTAAAGAAATGACTGAAGTTTGAAGAATTCAAGATTATTGTCTATTAACAAATGACAAAGCCAAGATTCCTTGAGTCTGTCTGAGATTTCAAAGCTTACTGGAGAGATAGACAGGAACTTCGACACAAACGTGCATGAAGATGGAAAGTTTTCAATCAAGACTTGAAGAATTGATAACTTTCTGCTTTGGTACATCACTAGCTAGGTCCAAGGGGGAGATTGTTAGTGCATTATTCATGTATGACCCTAGCTAGTGATCCGGTACAGAATGTCGAAGGTTCAGATAATCAGAAAACGACCAAGACTTAAACATGAAGATACATTCGACCAGACAAAAAGGGGCGAATGTGGCTTGTTCTGGGCGAATGTGGAAGTTCTGGGCGAACGTGGAAATTACACAGAAGACAAACTGGGCGAATGTGGAAAGATTCCACATTCGTACCTTAGAAATGGGCGAATGTGGAAAAGTTCCACATTCGCACCTTCATACTGGGCGAATGTGCAGACCCTATAAAAGGGTTTAGCTTGTTTTGAATGTTAGAGAGAGTTTTAGTTCGAGTGTGTATTGTGGTCAGGTTCAAGGTTAATTTGTGATAGTGTGTGTGTTCAATAGATTGACTAGGTGACTGCCTATTTTTAACAGAATGAAAAAAGTACTTATTGTTTTGATCCCCCACCTTTAACTAGTGGACCCTAGACTTCTGCTTCAAAAACTGTTCCTCATCTAACAATGCCTCATTATAGCTCTTCATATAAACACTTTCTTCTTCTCTAAGCAGCTCATTACCAGGGTCATCAGAAACAGCTTTTTGAATATTCTCAACTTCCACTCTAAGTTTATCAACTTTCTTGGTCAGATTACCCTGTGCAAAGTTTAACTTCCTAAGAGGCTTCTTGAGATTCTTCCTTTTAGTAACAACTCTGAACATCTTACATCCAGTCACCTTCAATAAATTCTGGTTTATTTGAAAGATAATTCCAGAATTTAAAAGGCTTAGGATCCTTTTCATGGTTAGGTAAACAGTGAGTAATCACAGGGGAATGATCAGAAGTATAAAATGGTAAAAACTTTGCCCCAATACAAGAGAACACCTCACTAAATTTCACATTACATAAGGCTCTATCAAGTTTTTCCATTATCCCATCCACTCCATCAGGTTTCTGGTTCCAAGTAAAATAGAAACCAGTGCTAGGAATATCAACAAGCTTCAATTCTTCCACACACTCTTTAAAATCATTCATACCATACACAAAACTACCAAGATTATAATTTTTCTCTTTAGGGTCTAAAATAGCATTGAAGTCTCCTAAAACAGTCCAAGGATTATCACCAATACGGGCTGTAAAGGCTCTTAAGGATTTCCATAATTCCCTTCTGCCATTAAGATTGATAAAACCATACACAAAAGTACAAAAATACCTTTTCATTATCATCAAAAGGGCAAAGGAGACAATGAATACATTGTGATGTTTTATCCAACACAATAACATCCATTTTCCTAGAATCCCAACCCACAGCAATTCTAACCCAACAGGACTAAAGTCAGCATTACTGACCCATTCCCAACCCTTCATGACACCCTTACAAGCATCATGAATCCCATTCTTATTAACCCTAGTCTTTAATAAACCACAAATACTAACCTGATTCTCCATAATCACTCTATTAACCTGCCTTTGTTTGAGAGAAGTAGACATACCTCTCACATTCCAAGCAAGGGAATTAATCTTCATTAAAAACCTTATCATTGGTAGAAGAGTTCTTCAATCCTGAAGTACTCTCATCATTTTTAACAGCCCCATCATCACAATTCATCACATCACCCCTACCCAACTCAACAGTCTCCTCCACAGGAACATTAGTATTAGCCTCAACTAACTTTTCAAACATTAGCTTATCCCATTGTTCAAAAAATAACTTCACTTGTCCAATGTTCCATTTTTTCATGATATCATTAGAAGGACAAGTTTTATTAATAACATAATAAGCAACCTCACTAAACTGATCATTGCTCATCTTAAAATAACCAGATTTCACATTAACCCTTGTCTTAACCTTTGAAGCTTCCTTAGATAATTCTACCTCCTTAGTCTGCTCCTGCAACTTTGCAGTATCAACATTCTCAAGGTCCCCCTTCTTCTTACTTCCCTTTCCTATACTCCCTCTACCATTATCCCCCAACTTAAAAGATCCCTCGGTAGAACTTCCAATTTTCTCCCCCTCAATCTTCTTTCCTTTAACATCTTCTCCATCTAAATCACCTCCATTAAGTTCCTCCATAAGAATCTCAGAAGTATTCTTAAGATCAATTTTCTTAGTCTCCATTGGTTTACTACTCTCACCCTTATTCACCCATTTAAAAGCCCCTTGGTTCTACCTAGCATTATTCCTAGACCCATTCTTACCCCCAGCAAAAGATCCCCCTGAACTACCCTGGTCCCTATTTCCACTACTCCTACCTTCTCCACCACCCCCTGCATTCCTTCCTACATTACCAATACCTTGACTTCTATCAACACCACCTCCCTGAAATCCACCACCCTTGTTATTCTTATTATTAATCACCCTATTGTTCCTACCCACTGTTTGATACCCCTCATTATCAATCCCAGACACAGGGAGTTCATTCTGAGTAGCCTGAAAGAGATCTTTTAAAAGTTGTTCAGTTTTCCCAGCTATTTCATCAGCAGAACGAACTCTAATTTTACATCCTTCAAAATCATGACCAAACACCTTACAAGCAGAACACTTTTTAATTCTGACTTGATATTCCACCTTAACCTTCTGAATGAAGGCAGGCTTGCCCACATCAGCAGGATAGTAGGTATATTCAGGTAGAACCTTATCAGCCTTAACCTCTACAAGCACCCTAGCAAACCCAACTCTACCCTCTTTTTATTACACCTAGTAGCAGTGATTTTATCCAACATCAAAGGATCACCAACACAGCTCGTCATGCTACAAAGACTCTCCCTATTCCACAGTTCCATTGGCATGTTTGGTATAGTAACCCATATAGGAATAGAACTAGGCTCAGTCTTTTCCATATTCACACCAACTTCCCACTTCCTAATACACAATGGAATATTATTAATCAGCCATGGTCCCTGATTAATAGTTTCCATCATTCCTTGCTCAGTCTTAAATTTGAAAAAGAAAATACCACTGCCATTAGAGGATACTTCCAACAAACCAAATGTAAGACCCGCAAAATCGGTGTCAAACAGTTGGGTTAATATTCTTAAATATACAAGAAAACATGTGTAAATTTTCTTTTAAAAGAGTATGTATACGCAGCGGAAAATCATTTAGAATAAAATTCTACAAAACACATGACAAATACTTATCCAATTGTAAATCAAATTTAAAATTTATCATGTGTAAACAAAAGTTGTCTTCCACTAGAAATGCCTTCAATTGCCAGGTACCTCTTCGCATCGCCAAGCAATCATCAATCCATCTCTCTATTAACCTGAAATCAATCTAACGTGTATGCAAAAGTCAGCTACGCTGAGTGAGTTCAAGTTTTATAAATTTATATAAACAAGTATTTTGTCAAAATAAGTGCTAACAAAATACCTCAACCTCAGAGTTAACAATAAGCGCAGTCCGCTAATTTGTTTTTCCTCAAACAAAAATCAAAGTCTAGGATAGGCGAAATCCGCCTATTTATCTCAAAACTTTAATTAACAAATATTATAAGCGCATACCGCCTAAAAACACAAAGTACAATCAAGACTATCTAAGCGCATTCCGCTTGCTAGACTCAAACCAAAACTACAGATCAGAGCAGGCACATCCCACTTCCTGTCATAGCTAGGTTATAGTATTAGAGCAGGCATATCCCACCTCTAATAACATAAAAGAAATTTAATATGTAACAACCGTGACTCAAAACCAAGACTAGAGATCAGAACAGGCATATCCCACTTCCGTCATAGCTCAGTTCGACATATCAGGTAGCCATCAAACATAGTCTATTTATATATAGAATAACACAAATAACCTAAACAAGTAACAATCAAGACGAAGCCTGATCTAACAAGAAAGGTTTCAAATACGTGGCTAAGGCATTAAGCGCAACCCGCTTATTAAATAAAAATTTAAGCCACACTTTAATCAAGACAACAGTCTATTCATATATAATAACACGTATAACATAAACCATATTATAGCATATTAGGCATAAACTATGTGACAACCATAGTAAAAACTATACCATAAATCAGAGCAGGCTTATCCCACTTCTAATAACACATAAGACACACTATGTGACAAACATGACAAAAAAACTATGCCATAAATCAGAGCAGGCCTATCCCACTTCTAATAACACATATAACTCAACCCATATAATAACGCATTAGGCGCATTCCGCCCACTTACGTTTCATACCAAAAAAATATGTATGAGCTATTATGTATTTCGATCGTACACAAAAATATTTATAACTTGATAAAAATATTTTGTGACTTCATAAAAATAATCATACTGGTTTAGCATGCACGTCAGCCCAAAAATATTTAGAAAATCAATAACTAAAAGAGTGGGCACAAGAACTCACCTCATTACGTGCGTGAGCTACCAAAGAGAAAAATGAGCAAGAACATGAATCCTAAAATGACCTTGATCACCTCCACGCTTCAAATAAAAGATTGGATGCTAGTGGGAGTATTCATAAAAAGGTATTTTTCTTATTTTTGTTCATGCGTATATCCACCATCACATTCCACACATGACCACAAACACTCCATCATTATTCATAAATCTTGAACTCCATCGCTCTTTGTTTTCTTTATTATATAAATATAATTACGTATATATAAATTATACATACACGAGCATGCCTCATATCCTCTAGTTATAACCCCAAAAGTTCTTGAATTAACTTCAGTGACAATCCATAATTGCTCTTTATGATGACCCACTATACACAATATGATCATAATTAATATAACTGTTCCTACCAGTACACCACACTCCATGACCCCATAAAAAGTCTAGTTCATGTAGCTATGATGTGTTTGCCTTCAAACCATAACCCATCGATCAACCCTAGCATGTAGTACCACCTTCATGCGACAACCACCATCTCCACCAACACGATGGCCCTGCACCACCATCATTGCCATCGTCTACAACCCCACCATAACCGTCGCGCCAAGGCCATCACCAAGCCTCGTACATCACTGCTGAATCACCAAGGCCATAACTACCACTAACCGTGACACCGTCTTCATCGTCTAACCCAACTACTGACATTATCCGATTACCTCACCACCACAAGCTCGATCACCATCTCGGCCCGACCCTAGATACAAACCATGCTCTAAAACATTCTTACGCAATAAGAAAGAGAGTTACCTTGTTTGTGCACCTGAGTTCGACCGCATCGGAAATCACCTTGAGTTCTCAACATTGTTGACACCCATCCTCTTGTTCTCGTTTTTTTTTTCTGCCGCAACATGCACTAGGGTTTATTCCCTTTATAATGAGCCTATACTCATGATTTACATAAAGGCCCCTCCAATTTCACAAATGATTAACTTGCACCCAAAGTTACAATTCCATCTTTCAACAATGACAAAATGGATCCTTTTAATTATTTTAAAATGTGATTTAAGTGCCAAACTTGTTTATCGACCATTTATATAAAGTCCTACGCCAAAACCCGCCAACGAATCCATCCGTTAGAAATCCGGGTAGTTGATTCATCTAAAATAATTATCTGGCGAATTTCGGGATGTTACACCAAACTTCTTCCACATTCGAAACAAATGGTCCTAGCCATACCAACATACACAAACTGCCAAATACTATACCCATACAAGTAGGTACTATATGCCACCCTAGCATCCCTTAGTTTTTTAGGTTTAATAACAGCTACAGTTTCACCTGACTCAAGAATTTTATGGGGAATAAAAGACAGCTTAGTCTCTAATACTTCATTTGATTTTTCTTTAGCCATATCAGCAAAAGACACTTCTTTAATAACCTGCCCAGACCCCTTATCTTCATTCATGGAGGCTGTAAACACCACATTGTCCTTGATAGCCACAGATCCCATTATTGATTTTGGTAGTGGTTTCAAGTTATTAATATAAGTAACATCTTCTTTAGAGACCTTATAAGACCCCATTGCATCAGATTTCTCCTTGATTAACTTCTTCATAGAAGGGCTTTTAAGAGCACCCCTCCAAGGCATCCTCAGTTTAGTTTCTTCCTTCTTCCCATTATCCTCCTTTTCCACCTCCATGTTACCCTGAACAGAAGACACCTCAGCATTCTTTTCATCATTCTTCTCAGCTTGCTTTTCAGCTAGCTTTTTAGCCTTCAATCTAGCAACCTCTTTTAAAACCAATTCACTCTTTCCACCATGTAAAATAACACCTTCCTCATCAACTGCCACACCCCCTCCTGTTCCTGGACTAAAGTCCAATTGATTAGAATTGACAGAAAGTCTCAACTTCAAATCTCCTTCCCCACCCATAACAGACCCTTTGTTCTTCTTTCCCACAACAAGTCTAACATGATCATTACCAAACCTAGAACCTTCCAACACACTTAGTAATTCTTGAGAGGTAATTGCATCAGGCAATACCTCCTCAGGATTCACCAAAACAGTGTCCATTCTGACTCACATAAGTATTCTCATCCCACATAGATTTAGAAGCTTTCACAGATACTCCCTCACTCTTTATAGATCTCTTCCTTCTCTTGTTTATAAACACAAATTTAGCATCCTGACCACTTCAAACACATTAGATTCAGTCATCAGCTGAGGAAACCTAACTCCTCTACCTTCCTTCCCCACCATTCCATCCTTACCAATGACATTACCCTTGACATATTCCCCATCCTTAACCTCAATATCCACCAATGAATTGACCAGATCAATTTTACCAATACCAGCAAGTTTAATAAGCTCCAACTGTTCATTAACCAATCTATACTTCCAATTCTCCCCAAAAAACAGCCCTCATAAACCCCACTATATCAGTACTCAACACAATAGAATCAGTCCTACCACCAAACAAACGATTAAGAGTTACCTGAGTATTACCAGTCTTAGACACAGTATCAATCAACTCCTCCGCTTCAGCAATTTCATAATCCGATCCATTCTTATCAATAGCAACAGTTTCCGAATCCATACTCACTTGTTGTGAATCCGAGTTCACCTGACCTGAATGCACAGAAACATCCAGAGGAGGAGGGTCCGGAACCGGAACCCTAGAAAAGAAATCCATAAAACGTGTACTGTGAAGATTCCGATTACTACAGAGTAAACAGAACAGTAAAACACGAGGAGGAGAAAAGAAAGGAAGGGTTGAAGAAGGCGGGAAAGAAAAACAATGGATGAAACAGTGTCACCGGAAATCGCCAAAAGAGAGAGAGCTTCTTGTAATAGCGTCGTATCCTTTACTTTCGTATCCTTTGGATTTCCCTTTTTCCTTTTTCTTTTCAACAGATGCTTGAACATCTGTTGGAAGATTTGCCACTCCTCTCCATAGCTTCGTATCCTTTATCTGAGTCTGTTGCATGATCAGATATCTTACGGGCTTCCCGTTCCTCCATTTGGGTGACCGAAACTTCAAATTTACCGATAGTTACGACCTTAAAAACTCGAGTCTTTTCTTGTGTACGTATCTCTATGTCATTGTCGCATCGTGAGTTCGATTACCGTCCGGTTAGCTTCGTATCCTTTATCTGAGTCTGTTGCATGATAAGATATCTTACGGCCTTCCCGTTGCTCCATTCAGGTGCCCGAAACATCAAATGTACCGATAGTTACGACATTAAAAACTCGAGCCTTTTCTTGTGTACGAATCTTTATGTCATTGTCGCATCGTGAGTTCGATTACCATCCGGTCAGCTTCGTATCCTTTTTTGAGTCTATTTCATGATAAGATATCATACGGCCTTCCCGTTCCTTCATTCGGGTGCCCGAAACTTCAAATATACCGATAGTTACGACCTTAAAAACTCGAGTCTTTTCTTGTCTACGTATCTCTATGTCATTGTCGCATCGTGAGTCTTATTACCATCCAATTCGCTTTGTATCCTTTATTAGAGTCTATTGCATGATCGGATATCTTTCGGCCTTCCCGTTCCTCCATTCGGGTGCCCGAAACTTCAAATGTACTGATAGTTCCGTCCTTTAAAACACGAGCCTTTTCTTGTATACGAATCTCTATGTCATTGTCGCATCGTGAGTTTGATTACCATCAAGTCCACTTCGTATCCTTTATTTGAGTCTATTTCATGATCAGATAACTTACGGCCTTCCCGTTACTCTATTTGGGTGCCAAAAACTTCAAATGTACCGATAGTTACGACCTTAAAAACTCGAGTCTTTTCTTGTCTACGTATCTCTATGTCATTGTCGCATCGTGAGTCTGTAGAGTGATCAGATATCTTATGGCCTTCCCGTTCCTCCATTCGGGTGCCTGAAACTTCAAATGTACCGATAGTTACGTCCTTTAAAACTCGAGTCTTTTCTTGTGTACGAATCTCTATGTCATTGTCGCATCGTGAGTCCAATTACCATCCAGTCTGCTTCATATCCTTTATCTGAGTCTGTTGCATGATCAGATCTCTTACGGCCTTCTCGTTCCTCCATTCGGGTGCCCAAAACTTCAAATGTACCGATAGTTACGTCTTTTAAAACTAGAGGCTTTTCTTGTGTACGAATCTCTATGTCATTATCGTATCGTGAGTCCGATTACCGTTCGGTCAGCTTCGTATCCTTTATCTGAGTCTGTAGAGTGATCAGATATCTTATGGCCTTCCCCTTCCTCTATTCGGGGTGGCCGAAACTACAAATGTACCGATAGTTACGTCCTTTAAAACTCGAGTCTTTTCTTGTGTACGAATCTCTACCTCATTGTCGCATCGTGGGTCCAATTACCATCCAGTCTGCTTCATATCCTTTATCTGAGTCTGTTGCATGATCAGATATCTTATGGCCTTCCCGTTCCTCCATTCGGGTGCCCGAAACTTCAAATGTACCGATAGTTACGTCCTTTAAAACTCGAGTCTTTTCTTGTGTATGAATCTCTATGTCATTGTCATATCGTAAGTCCGATTACCGTCTGGTCACCTTCGTATCCTTTATCTGAGTCTGTAGAGTGATCAGATATCTTATGGCCTTCCCGTTCCTCCATTCGGGTGCTTGAAACTTCAAATGTACCGATAGTTACGTCCATTAAAACTCGAGTCTTTTCTTGTGTACAATTTCTATCTCATTGTCGCATCGTGAGTCCGATTACCATCCAGTCTGCTTCATATCCTTTATCTGAGTCTGTTGCATGATCAGATATCTTACGGCCTTCCCGTTCCTCTATTCGGGTGCCTGAAACTTCAAATGTACGGATAGTTACGTCCTTTAAAACTCGAGTCTTTTTTTTGTGTACGAATCTCTATCTCATGGTCGCATCGTGAGTCCGATTACCATCCAGTCTGCTTCATATCTTTTATCTGAGTCTGTTGCATGATCAGATATCTTACGGCCTTCCCGTTCCTCCATTCGGGTGCCTGAAACTTCAAATGTACCGATAGTTACGTCCTTTAAAACTCGAGTCTTTTCTTGTGTACGAATCTCTATGTCATTGTCGTATCGTGAGTCCGATTACCGTCCGTGTTAATGCATTATTCATGTATGTCCCTAGCTAGTGATCCGGTACAGAATGTCGAAGGTTCAGATAATCAGAAAACGACCAAGACTTAAACATGAAGATACATTCGACCAGACAAAAAGGGGCGAATGTGGCTTGTTCTGGGCGAATGTGGAAGTTCTGGGCGAACGTGGAAATTATACAGAAGACAAACTGGGTGAATGTGGAAAGATTCCACATTCGTACCTTAGAAATGGGCGAATGTGGAAAAGTTCCACATTCGCACCTTCATACTGGGCGAATGTGCAGACCCTATAAAAGGGTTTAGCTTGTTTTGAATGTTAGAGAGAGTTTTAGTTTGAGTGTGTATTGTGGTCAGGTTCAAGGTTAATTTGTGATAGTGTGTGTGTTCAATAGATTGACTAGGTGATTGATTGTAATACGTTTTTATCAAAGTTAATCTATGAAAAAGCCTTTGAAATGATGTTTTCTGTGTTTTGATCCGAGTTTTATCAGTTTGTTCATAACTAGGGTTTCCGCACCTGGTTTTGTTACTTGTATGATCATATCTTCCTGTTTTAGCTAAAATCTTTCAATTACAAAGTGGTATCAGAGCCATACGGATCATACAACAACAAATTTGATAAACTCAGAGCTGATTTGGACATGATTTTGATCAAAATACATCTGTTTTTGACTTAAAATGGTTTTTGAGTGTTTTTGATTGATTTAGAGTTGAATTTGTGGATAAAATCAAGTTTTCTAAGAATTAAAGTTGTTCCAAATCAATTCCGAATCAAAACCTGATAAAGATCATTCAAATCCATAAACCTTTGAAAATCAGAGATCAAAATAACCGTTTTTCAAAGTGTAACCGTTTTCAAACTCAAAATGGTCGAATGTGCTGTGTAGTGGGCGAACCTGACCAATAGTGGGCGAACGTAAGTGTTTTCTGGTCGAACCTAGCTTAATTCTAGGCGAACCTGGAAGTTTGAGTTTGAATTTTCCACATTCGGGTGAACATTTCCACCTTCGATTCATCGCGCGGGCGAAAGTGGAAACATAGTGGTCGAACCTGAAACATTTTGGACGAACGTGGAAAGAGGTTGAGATATTCTACTTTCTAGTGATTCATTCTACATTCGGGTAAACAAAACCGGGCGAAAGTAGGTATTTGGACGAACGTAGAAGTATCAGGGGCGAACGTAGAATTTAAGGCCTAAAAAAAAAATTTCGAAACTGATTTCAGAAAATTTTTGAAATATTTTTGTTGGAGAAATGATGAATTACTTGACCATATCAAGAACGGATGAGCAGATAAGAGCTCTGATAGAAGCTGAACGACAACAATTACAGAGACAAAATTCTCAAGTTGACAACATTTGGGGATTTCTAAAGACACCGAAACCAACTGATGAAAGGGTACATGTTAACAAGTGTGTTAACAATGAAGGTGTTCAAAGAAATGTTGTGTGTTTAGTCAAACAACTGGGAAATGATGATTCCAGTGAATTGTCAGGGAGTGTCTTGAGTTCTGATACAGATTCAGAACAAAGTGAATCAAGAGAGAATGACTTCTCAAATGGTGATGCAAAATCTGATAATGGTAATAAATCAGATGCTGAGGTAAAGTCTAATGTTGATTGTTCTAACTGTTTTGAGTGTGTCAAATTGAAAAATGAAGTGCTGAAACTTATTGAAGATAAACAGAATTTGACAAATAAACTTGAAATGTTTCAAATTGAAAATAAGATGTTAACAAATAATGAAAGACATTTTATGAATCAAATTGAATCTTTTAAGAAAGAAATTTCAGAACTTCATAACACTATTTCAAAGAATAATCCCACATCAGAGTTGGAAATCACAACACCATGTGTTGTTAATCCTGATTGTGAAGTGAAACAAATGTTTGAAAAGAAAACTGAAAATGTGGTAACAACTTCAGAATCTGAATCTGAAGAAAAACCCATATTTAAGTTTCCTGAAGGAGTTGAAGGATCCTACATGTTGGAAGGACATGACAAATTGATTTTCAACAAAGATTTTCTAATTGAAAATATCGAACAATCTTTACTTAAATGTATTTTTGTTGATAATATCGATTTGTTAAATCAATTTAGAAATCAATTTGATCATCTTCATTTTGAACTCAGTCCTAACCAACATGAGAATAAAGAGGATCAAAAGAAAAATATTGAAAAGCAAAATGCTGAAAATAAGAAAGGTCCTAAAGTAAAGGGACCAAAACCAAACAAATCGAAAGGAAATGATCAGATGAAAAATTCTCATCAAAAGAATTCAAGAAATTTTTCATCTAGATCATATGACTATTATGATTATTCATATAACTCTCGATTTGATGGTTATTGGGGAAACAACTCACCACAGTATTCTCATGGTTATGTTGAACGGAGAAGCTGCTTTGAATGTGGTGAAGTTGGTCATATTGCTGCTTATTGTCCCTATTGGTATTGGGATGACGGGTATGCTTGTGATTTTGAAGAGTATAGGTCTTGTTATAACTGCGGAGAGTTTGGGCATTTAGTTGCTTCCTGTCCGTATGTTAAACAGAAAAAGACCGAAGTGAAATTTGCTAAAAATTCAGGCAATGTCAAAAGGCCTGTAGCCCCAAACCAAACCAATAAACAAAAGGGGAAACAGTTTGTTGTGTATGACAATCGCAACAAAATTGCTTTGAATAAAAATGGAGATAGTGATAGGGTTGCTAAGGTAAGGGGGAGTTCGAAGGCTAAGCCTAAGAATAACTCTAAACCTGGGTCTTCATCAGTTAAGTCTGAGAAGATTCCAAACAAAGTTCAGAAACAGGTTTCAAATAAGAAATCTGAAAAGTCAAAAATTAAAACAATTTCAACAAAATCTAATATAAACTCTGAACGTGTTTGGAAACCCAAATCACTTTCTAAATCAATAGCAATTTCTACTTCAAATCAATCCATTGAAAAACCAATTGATTTTTCAAAAGGAGAATGGATTGATGTTCCGAGGATTGATGATCTTGGACGACCCATCATTGTGAAGGGATGGGTACCTCTCTCATGCTAATTGTTTAATAAGTGTGCAGATTGTTCCAGACAGACCTATTAGCCATTCTTTGATAGTTGATAGTGGAGCATCTGTATACACACTATTTATTGGAGAGGTGAAGGTCAAGGAAGGGATATTGAAGAAGGAAAACATGATTTCAACAGAGGGGAGAGTGGTTGTAGTCTGTTTCCAACCTGTGAAGCCGGAAAACATTGCAATCTCATGCAATTGCTCTCAGGTTTTGGATTTTTACAACAGATACGACAAAATGGTTTATTCTACATTCTCTTATCTTTGTTAATGGTTTGCTATTTGAAAGATTTTTAATGAGTCTAGTAATCTGAGTGGAAAATGGTTTTTGAAACTCAATGAGTAAACCGCATCGGATATCATTTTATTTTGTTTTTCCTCAAAAAGTTTAAAAATCCAAAAATATGCTTATTTTTAGATTTTTAGGGGGAGAAAATTTCAGAAAAATCAAAATAAAAAAATAGAAAATCAAAAATGAGTTTTCCTGGAGAAAAAGAGGAGATGATAGTACATCAGTGGACTGTCAGAATACTCTAAAAACAAAAATGAATAAACATTGAGTAGCCACTACAATTATATATTGGTAGGCTTGAAATCAAAGTTTAAAGTTCAGCATGGTGATATAAACTTAAAATCAATAACTGATAATCATGTGGATCAACGTATCGTTGGCATATGGTCTTAGTACCGAAATTTCGTTTGATAGATTGCCAAAATCAGAGGTTTCGAGTCGTTATATTGAAAGTTATCTGGGGATGGCCTAACTGATCTTTTGCTGTATTGAGTTACAGACCCAGATTCAGTCAGGGTATCTTATTAAAAGAGCAAATAAAGCCAAAACCATAAGTTACCGAATGAGGAACTTAACATGTGTGATGATAATCAAAGATTATCTAATGCATCGTATCAATACTATGATGAAAGTCATGTATGATATTAGTCCTCATCCTGGTAGAGTGCACAAGTCGCTTTGAAGCATTAATTTGCTGACCTGTCACCTCTGTGCCTCATACCTTGTAACTAACGGATAACTTCAGTATAATCACGCGTTACGATGAAGCTTTGCGCAATTCTTGATACGGGAATGTGTCGCGAATGCGGGGACCATAGATTATTCAGTATCTAATATTACCACAATGTATCTAAAGTGCTGAGCAATGAATGATGATTTTGAGTTTAAGTGGACAAACATACTGGTAATGGTTGTAGGATGCTCAATGACAAAACCAGAAAATTGATCAAAAAGAGTTATGACTGACTGCTTCAATACTGATATGATCCTCTTAACCGGAAAATTCACAAAAATATGTTGAATTTATTTTTATGCAATCACATTTGAAAATTCAAAAAGATTTTTGGTGTGTTTTAGCATAAACTTTGAAAAATCAAAAAGTTTTGTTTCAATTTTATTTTCGATAACCGATGTTGGGAAACTGGATGTGAAGACTCAGATACTTAAAAGTTGAAAAAGATTTCAAATTTTCAAGTTTCTGGTATACATTGACAATGTTTAATAGTTCAGGGGGAGAACTATTAAGAGTCAAAAGGAATGTGAAGAGTACTTCCGAGATTTTTGTCATGTCTAATGCCGGTTGTAGTTTGTGCAGTTTTTAGTAAATTTTTCTGCAGAATCAAATACAACAGGTGCACTACTCATGACTCATCGACAAAGAGTGTAACCGAACAAGACCCTAACCTGAGCATCAAGATTACCAGAACAACAGAGGCCAGTAAAAGGTTAAAGAAATGACTGAAGTTTGAAGAATTCAAGATTATTGTCTATTAACAAATGACAAAGCCAAGATTCCTTGAGTCTGTCTGAGATTTCAAAGCTTACTGGAGAGATAGACAGGAACTTCGACACAAACGTGCATGAAGATGGAAAGTTTTCAATCAAGACTTGAAGAATTGATAACTTTCTGCTTTGGTACATCACTAGCTAGGTCCAAGGGGGAGATTGTTAGTGCATTATTCATGTATGACCCTAGCTAGTGATCCGGTACAGAATGTCGAAGGTTCAGATAATCAGAAAACGACCAAGACTTAAACATGAAGATACATTCGACCAGACAAAAAGGGGCGAATGTGGCTTGTTCTGGGCGAATGTGGAAGTTCTGGGCGAACGTGGAAATTACACAGAAGACAAACTGGGCGAATGTGGAAAGATTCCACATTCGTACCTTAGAAATGGGCGAATGTGGAAAAGTTCCACATTCGCACCTTCATACTGGGCGAATGTGCAGACCCTATAAAAGGGTTTAGCTTGTTTTGAATGTTAGAGAGAGTTTTAGTTCGAGTGTGTATTGTGGTCAGGTTCAAGGTTAATTTGTGATAGTGTGTGTGTTCAATAGATTGACTAGGTGACTGCCTATTTTTAACAGAATGAAAAAAGTACTTATTGTTTTGATCCCCCACCTTTAACTAGTGGACCCTAGACTTCTGCTTCAAAAACTGTTCCTCATCTAACAATGCCTCATTATAGCTCTTCATATAAACACTTTCTTCTTCTCTAAGCAGCTCATTACCAGGGTCATCAGAAACAGCTTTTTGAATATTCTCAACTTCCACTCTAAGTTTATCAACTTTCTTGGTCAGATTACCCTGTGCAAAGTTTAACTTCCTAAGAGGCTTCTTGAGATTCTTCCTTTTAGTAACAACTCTGAACATCTTACATCCAGTCACCTTCAATAAATTCTGGTTTATTTGAAAGATAATTCCAGAATTTAAAAGGCTTAGGATCCTTTTCATGGTTAGGTAAACAGTGAGTAATCACAGGGGAATGATCAGAAGTATAAAATGGTAAAAACTTTGCCCCAATACAAGAGAACACCTCACTAAATTTCACATTACATAAGGCTCTATCAAGTTTTTCCATTATCCCATCCACTCCATCAGGTTTCTGGTTCCAAGTAAAATAGAAACCAGTGCTAGGAATATCAACAAGCTTCAATTCTTCCACACACTCTTTAAAATCATTCATACCATACACAAAACTACCAAGATTATAATTTTTCTCTTTAGGGTCTAAAATAGCATTGAAGTCTCCTAAAACAGTCCAAGGATTATCACCAATACGGGCTGTAAAGGCTCTTAAGGATTTCCATAATTCCCTTCTGCCATTAAGATTGATAAAACCATACACAAAAGTACAAAAATACCTTTTCATTATCATCAAAAGGGCAAAGGAGACAATGAATACATTGTGATGTTTTATCCAACACAATAACATCCATTTTCCTAGAATCCCAACCCACAGCAATTCTAACCCAACAGGACTAAAGTCAGCATTACTGACCCATTCCCAACCCTTCATGACACCCTTACAAGCATCATGAATCCCATTCTTATTAACCCTAGCCTTTAATAAACCACAAATACTAACCTGATTCTCCATAATCACTCTATTAACCTGCCTTTGTTTGAGAGAAGTAGACATACCTCTCACATTCCAAGCAAGGGAATTAATCTTCATTAAAAACCTTATCATTGGTAGAAGAGTTCTTCAATCCTGAAGTACTCTCATCATTTTTAACAGCCCCATCATCACAATTCATCACATCACCCCTACCCAACTCAACAGTCTCCTCCACAGGAACATTAGTATTAGCCTCAACTAACTTTTCAAACATTAGCTTATCCCATTGTTCAAAAAATAACTTCACTTGTCCAATGTTCCATTTTTTCATGATATCATTAGAAGGACAAGTTTTATTAATAACATAATAAGCAACCTCACTAAACTGATCATTGCTCATCTTAAAATAACCAGATTTCACATTAACCCTTGTCTTAACCTTTGAAGCTTCCTTAGATAATTCTACCTCCTTAGTCTGCTCCTGCAACTTTGCAGTATCAACATTCTCAAGGTCCCCCTTCTTCTTACTTCCCTTTCCTATACTCCCTCTACCATTATCCCCCAACTTAAAAGATCCCTCAGTAGAACTTCCAATTTTCTCCCCCTCAATCTTCTTTCCTTTAACATCTTCTCCATCTAAATCACCTCCATTAAGTTCCTCCATAAGAATCTCAGAAGTATTCTTAAGATCAATTTTCTTAGTCTCCATTGGTTTACTACTCTCACCCTTATTCACCCATTTAAAAGCCCCTTGGTTCTACCTAGCATTATTCCTAGACCCATTCTTACCCCCAGCAAAAGATCCCCCTGAACTACCCTGGTCCCTATTTCCACTACTCCTACCTTCTCCACCACCCCCTGCATTCCTTCCTACATTACCAATACCTTGACTTCTATCAACACCACCTCCCTGAAATCCACCACCCTTGTTATTCTTATTATTAATCACCCTATTGTTCCTACCCACTGTTTGATACCCCTCATTTCAATCCCAGACACAGGGAGTTCATTCTGAGTAGCCTGAAAGAGATCTTTTAAAAGTTGTTCAGTTTTCCCAGCTATTTCATCAGCAGAACGAACTCTAATTTTACATCCTTCAAAATCATGACCAAACACCTTACAAGCAGAACACTTTTTAATTCTGACTTGATATTCCACCTTAACCTTCTGAATGAAGGCAGGCTTGCCCACATCAGCAGGATAGTAGGTATATTCAGGTAGAACCTTATCAGCCTTAACCTCTACAAGCACCCTAGCAAACCCAACTCTACCCTCTTTTTATTACACCTAGTAGCAGTGATTTTATCCAACATCAAAGGATCACCAACACAGCTCGTCATGCTACAAAGACTCTCCCTATTCCACAGTTCCATTGGCATGTTTGGTATAGTAACCCATATAGGAATAGAACTAGGCTCAGTCTTTTCCATATTCACACCAACTTCCCACTTCCTAATACACAATGGAATATTATTAATCAGCCATGGTCCCTGATTAATAGTTTCCATCATTCCTTGCTCAGTCTTAAATTTGAAAAAGAAAATACCACTGCCATTAGAGGATACTTCCAACAAACCAAATGTAAGACCCGCAAAATCGGTGTCAAACAGTTGGGTTAATATTCTTAAATATACAAGAAAACATGTGTAAATTTTCTTTTAAAAGAGTATGTATACGCAGCGGAAAATCATTTAGAATAAAATTCTACAAAACACATGACAAATACTTATCCAATTGTAAATCAAATTTAAAATTTATCATGTGTAAACAAAAGTTGTCTTCCACTAGAAATGCCTTCAATTGCCAGGTACCTCTTCGCATCGCCAAGCAATCATCAATCCATCTCTCTATTAACCTGAAATCAATCTAACGTGTATGCAAAAGTCAGCTACGCTGAGTGAGTTCAAGTTTTATAAATTTATATAAACAAGTATTTTGTCAAAATAAGTGCTAACAAAATACCTCAACCTCAGAGTTAACAATAAGCGCAGTCCGCTAATTTGTTTTTCCTCAAACAAAAATCAAAGTCTAGGATAGGCGAAATCCGCCTATTTATCTCAAAACTTTAATTAACAAATATTATAAGCGCATACCGCCTAAAAACACAAAGTACAATCAAGACTATCTAAGCGCATTCCGCTTGCTAGACTCAAACCAAAACTACAGATCAGAGCAGGCACATCCCACTTCCTGTCATAGCTAGGTTATAGTATTAGAGCAGGCATATCCCACCTCTAATAACATAAAAGAAATTTAATATGTAACAACCATGACTCAAAACCAAGACTAGAGATCAGAACAGGCATATCCCACTTCCGTCATAGCTCAGTTCGACATATCAGGTAGCCATCAAACATAGTCTATTTATATATAGAATAACACAAATAACCTAAACAAGTAACAATCAAGACGAAGCCTGATCTAACAAGAAAGGTTTCAAATACGTGGCTAAGGCATTAAGCGCAACCCGCTTATTAAATAAAAATTTAAGCCACACTTTAATCAAGACAACAGTCTATTCATATATAATAACACGTATAACATAAACCATATTATAGCATATTAGGCATAAACTATGTGACAACCATAGCAAAAACTATACCATAAATCAGAGCAGGCTTATCCCACTTCTAATAACACATAAGACACACTATGTGACAAACATGACAAAAAAACTATGCCATAAATCAGAGCAGGCCTATCCCACTTCTAATAACACATATAACTCAACCCATATAATAACGCATTAGGCGCATTCCGCCCACTTACGTTTCATACCAAAAAAATATGTATGAGCTATTATGTATTTCGATCGTACACAAAAATATTTATAACTTGATAAAAATATTTTGTGACTTCATAAAAATAATCATACTGGTTTAGCATGCACGTCAGCCCAAAAATATTTAGAAAATCAATAACTAAAAGAGTGGGCACAAGAACTCACCTCATTACGTGCGTGAGCTACCAAAGAGAAAAATGAGCAAGAACATGAATCCTAAAATGACCTTGATCACCTCCACGCTTCAAATAAAAGATTGGATGCTAGTGGGAGTATTCATAAAAAGGTATTTTTCTTATTTTTGTTCATGCGTATATCCACCATCACATTCCACACATGACCACAAACACTCCATCATTATTCATAAATCTTGAACTCCATCGCTCTTTGTTTTCTTTATTATATAAATATAATTACGTATATATAAATTATACATACACGAGCATGCCTCATATCCTCTAGTTATAACCCCAAAAGTTCTTGAATTAACTTCAGTGACAATCCATAATTGCTCTTTATGATGACCCACTATACACAATATGATCATAATTAATATAACTATTCCTACCAGTACACCACACTCCATGACCCCATAAAAAGTCTAGTTCATGTAGCTATGATGTGTTTGCCTTCAAACCATAACCCATCGATCAACCCTAGCATGTAGTACCACCTTCATGCGACAACCACCATCTCCACCAACACGATGGCCCTGCACCACCATCATTGCCATCGTCTACAACCCCACCATAACCGTCGCGCCAAGGCCATCACCAAGCCTCGTACATCACTGCTGAATCACCAAGGCCATAACTACCACTAACCGTGACACCGTCTTCATCGTCTAACCCAACTACTGACATTATCCGATTACCTCACCACCACAAGCTCGATCACCATCTCGGCCCGACCCTAGATACAAACCATGCTCTAAAACATTCTTACGCAATAAGAAAGAGAGTTACCTTGTTTGTGCACCTGAGTTCGACCGCATCGGAAATCACCTTGAGTTCTCAACATTGTTGACACCCATCCTCTTGTTCTCGTTTTTTTTTCTGCCGCAACATGCACTAGGGTTTATTCCCTTTATAATGAGCCTATACTCATGATTTACATAAAGGCCCCTCCAATTTCACAAATGATTAACTTGCACCCAAAGTTACAATTCCATCTTTCAACAATGACAAAATGGATCCTTTTAATTATTTTAAAATGTGATTTAAGTGCCAAACTTGTTTATCGACCATTTATATAAAGTCCTACGCCAAAACCCGCCAACGAATCCATCCGTTAGAAATCCGGGTAGTTGATTCATCTAAAATAATTATCTGGTGAATTTCGGGATGTTACACCAAACTTCTTCCACATTCGAAACAAATGGTCCTAGCCATACCAACATACACAAACTGCCAAATACTATACCCATACAAGTAGGTACTATATGCCACCCTAGCATCCCTTAGTTTTTTAGGTTTAATAACAGCTACAGTTTCACCTGACTCAAGAATTTTATGGGGAATAAAAGACAGCTTAGTCTCTAATACTTCATTTGATTTTTCTTTAGCCATATCAGCAAAAGACACTTCTTTAATAACCTGCCCAGACCCCTTATCTTCATTCATGGAGGCTGTAAACACCACATTGTCCTTGATAGCCACAGATCCCATTATTGATTTTGGTAGTGGTTTCAAGTTATTAATATAAGTAACATCTTCTTTAGAGACCTTATAAGACCCCATTGCATCAGATTTCTCCTTGATTAACTTCTTCATAGAAGGGCTTTTAAGAGCACCCCTCCAAGGCATCCTCAGTTTAGTTTCTTCCTTCTTCCCATTATCCTCCTTTTCCACCTCCATGTTACCCTGAACAGAAGACACCTCAGCATTCTTCTCAGCTTGCTTTTCAGCTAGCTTTTTAGCCTTCAATCTAGCAACCTCTTTTAAAACCAATTCACTCTTTCCACCATGTAAAATAACACCTTCCTCATCAACTGCCACACCCCCTCCTGTTCCTGGACTAAAGTCCAATTGATTAGAATTGACAGAAAGTCTCAACTTCAAATCTCCTTCCCCACCCATAACAGACCCTTTGTTCTTCTTTCCCACAACAAGTCTAACATGATCATTACCAAACCTAGAACCTTCCAACACACTTAGTAATTCTTGAGAGGTAATTGCATCAGGCAATACCTCCTCAGGATTCACCAAAACAGTGTCCATTCTGACTCACATAAGTATTCTCATCCCACATAGATTTAGAAGCTTTCACAGATACTCCCTCACTCTTTATAGATCTCTTCCTTCTCTTGTTTATAAACACAAATTTAGCATCCTGACCACTCTCAAACACATTAGATTCAGTCATCAGCTGAGGAAACCTAACTCCTCTACCTTCCTTCCCCACCATTCCATCCTTACCAATGACATTACCCTTGACATATTCCCCATCCTTAACCTCAATATCCACCAATGAATTGACCAGATCAATTTTACCAATACCAGCAAGTTTAATAAGCTCCAACTGTTCATTAACCAATCTATACTTCCAATTCTCCCCAAAAAACAGCCCTCATAAACCCCACTATATCAGTACTCAACACAATAGAATCAGTCCTACCACCAAACAAACGATAAGAGTTACCTGAGTATTACCAGTCTTAGACACAGTATCAATCAACTCCTCCGCTTCAGCAATTTCATAATCCGATCCATTCTTATCAATAGCAACAGTTTCCGAATCCATACTCACTTGTTGTGAATCCGAGTTCACCTGACCTGAATGCACAGAAACATCCAGAGGAGGAGGGTCCGGAACCGGAACCCTAGAAAAGAAATCCATAAAACGTGTACTGTGAAGATTCCGATTACTACAGAGTAAACAGAACAGTAAAACACGAGGAGGAGAAAAGAAAGGAAGGGTTGAAGAAGGCGGGAAAGAAAAACAATGGATGAAACAGTGTCACCGGAAATCGCCAAAAGAGAGAGAGCTTCTTGTAATAGCGTCGTATCCTTTACTTTCGTATCCTTTGGATTTCCCCTTTTCCTTTTTCTTTTCAACAGATGCTTGAACATCTGTTGGAAGATTTGCCTCTCCTCTCCATAGCTTCGTATCCTTTATCTGAGTCTGTTGCATGATCAGATATCTTACGGGCTTCCCGTTCCTCCATTTGGGTGACCGAAACTTCAAATTTACCGATAGTTACGACCTTAAAAACTCGAGTCTTTTCTTGTGTACGTATCTCTATGTCATTGTCGCATCGTGAGTTCGATTACCGTCCGGTTAGCTTCGTATCCTTTATCTGAGTCTGTTGCATGATAAGATATCTTACGGCCTTCCCGTTGCTCCATTCAGGTGCCCGAAACATCAAATGTACCGATAGTTACGACATTAAAAACTCGAGCCTTTTCTTGTGTACGAATCTTTATGTCATTGTCGCATCGTGAGTTCGATTACCATCCGGTCAGCTTCGTATCCTTTTTTGAGTCTATTTCATGATAAGATATCATACGGCCTTCCCGTTCCTTCATTCGGGTGCCCGAAACTTCAAATATACCGATAGTTACGACCTTAAAAACTCGAGTCTTTTCTTGTCTACGTATCTCTATGTCATTGTCGCATCGTGAGTCTTATTACCATCCAATACGCTTTGTATCCTTTATTAGAGTCTATTGCATGATCGGATATCTTTCGGCCTTCCCGTTCCTCCATTCGGGTGCCCGAAACTTCAAATGTACTGATAGTTCCGTCCTTTAAAACACGAGCCTTTTCTTGTATACGAATCTCTATGTCATTGTCGCATCGTGAGTTTGATTACCATCAAGTCCACTTCGTATCCTTTATTTGAGTCTATTTCATGATCAGATAACTTACGGCCTTCCCGTTACTCTATTTGGGTGCCAAAAACTTCAAATGTACCGATAGTTACGACCTTAAAAACTCGAGTCTTTTCTTGTCTACGTATCTCTATGTCATTGTCGCATCGTGAGTCTGTAGAGTGATCAGATATCTTATGGCCTTCCCGTTCCTCCATTCGGGTGCCTGAAACTTCAAATGTACCGATAGTTACGTCCTTTAAAACTCGAGTCTTTTCTTGTGTACGAATCTCTATGTCATTGTCGCATCGTGAGTCCAATTACCATCCAGTCTGCTTCATATCCTTTATCTGAGTCTGTTGCATGATCAGATCTCTTACGGCCTTCTCGTTCCTCCATTCGGGTGCCCAAAACTTCAAATGTACCGATAGTTACGTCTTTTAAAACTAGAGGCTTTTCTTGTGTACGAATCTCTATGTCATTATCGTATCGTGAGTCCGATTACCGTTCGGTCAGCTTCGTATCCTTTATCTGAGTCTGTAGAGTGATCAGATATCTTATGGCCTTCCCCTTCCTCTATTCGGGGTGGCCGAAACTACAAATGTACCGATAGTTACGTCCTTTAAAACTCGAGTCTTTTCTTGTGTACGAATCTCTACCTCATTGTCGCATCGTGGGTCCAATTACCATCCAGTCTGCTTCATATCCTTTATCTGAGTCTGTTGCATGATCAGATATCTTATGGCCTTCCCGTTCCTCCATTCGGGTGCCCGAAACTTCAAATGTACCGATAGTTACGTCCTTTAAAACTCGAGTCTTTTCTTGTGTATGAATCTCTATGTCATTGTCATATCGTAAGTCCGATTACCGTCTGGTCACCTTCGTATCCTTTATCTGAGTCTGTAGAGTGATCAGATATCTTATGGCCTTCCCGTTCCTCCATTCGGGTGCTTGAAACTTCAAATGTACCGATAGTTACGTCCATTAAAACTCGAGTCTTTTCTTGTGTACAATTTCTATCTCATTGTCGCATCGTGAGTCCGATTACCATCCAGTCTGCTTCATATCCTTTATCTGAGTCTGTTGCATGATCAGATATCTTACGGCCTTCCCGTTCCTCTATTCGGGTGCCTGAAACTTCAAATGTACGGATAGTTACGTCCTTTAAAACTCGAGTCTTTTTTTTGTGTACGAATCTCTATCTCATGGTCGCATCGTGAGTCCGATTACCATCCAGTCTGCTTCATATCTTTTATCTGAGTCTGTTGCATGATCAGATATCTTACGGCCTTCCCGTTCCTCCATTCGGGTGCCTGAAACTTCAAATGTACCGATAGTTACGTCCTTTAAAACTCGAGTCTTTTCTTGTGTACGAATCTCTATGTCATTGTCGTATCGTGAGTCCGATTACCGTCCGTGTTAATGCATTATTCATGTATGTCCCTAGCTAGTGATCCGGTACAGAATGTCGAAGGTTCAGATAATCAGAAAACGACCAAGACTTAAACATGAAGATACATTCGACCAGACAAAAAGGGGCGAATGTGGCTTGTTCTGGGCGAATGTGGAAGTTCTGGGCGAACGTGGAAATTATACAGAAGACAAACTGGGTGAATGTGGAAAGATTCCACATTCGTACCTTAGAAATGGGCGAATGTGGAAAAGTTCCACATTCGCACCTTCATACTGGGCGAATGTGCAGACCCTATAAAAGGGTTTAGCTTGTTTTGAATGTTAGAGAGAGTTTTAGTTTGAGTGTGTATTGTGGTCAGGTTCAAGGTTAATTTGTGATAGTGTGTGTGTTCAATAGATTGACTAGGTGATTGATTGTAATACGTTTTTATCAAAGTTAATCTATGAAAAAGCCTTTGAAATGATGTTTTCTGTGTTTTGATCCGAGTTTTATCAGTTTGTTCATAACTAGGGTTTCCGCACCTGGTTTTGTTACTTGTATGATCTTTCAATTACAAAGTGGTATCAGAGCCATACAAAGTGGTATCAGAGCCATACGGATCATACAACAACAAATTTGATAAACTCAGAGCTGATTTGGACATGATTTTGATCAAAATACATTTGTTTTTGACTTAAAATGGTTTTTGAGTGTTTTTGATTGATTTAGAGTTGAATTTGTGGATAAAATCAAGTTTTCTAAGAATTAAAGTTGTTCCAAATCAATTCCGAATCAAAACCTGATAAAGATCATTCAAATCCATAAACCTTTGAAAATCAGAGATCAAAATAACCGTTTTTCAAAGTGTAACCGTTTTCAAACTCAAAATGGTCGAATGTGCTGTGTAGTGGGCGAACCTGACCAATAGTGGGCGAACGTAAGTGTTTTCTGGTCGAACCTAGCTTAATTCTGGGCGAACCTGGAAGTTTGAGTTTGAATTTTCCACATTCGGGTGAACATTTCCACCTTCGATTCATCGCGCGGGCGAAAGTGGAAACATAGTGGTCGAACCTGAAACATTTTGGACGAACGTGGAAAGAGGTTGAGATATTCTACTTTCTAGTGATTCATTCTACATTCGGGTAAACAAAACCGGGCGAAAGTAGGTATTTGGATGAACGTAAAAGTATCAGGGGCGAACGTAGAATTTAAGGCCTAAAAAAAAATTTCGAAACTGATTTCAGAAAATTTTTGAAATATTTTTGTTGGAGAAATGATGAATTACTTGACCATATCAAGAACGGATGAGCAGATAAGAGCTCTGATAGAAGCTGAACGACAACAATTACAGAGACAAAATTCTCAAGTTGACAACATTTGGGGATTTCTAAAGACACCGAAACCAACTGATGAAAGGGTACATGTTAACAAGTGTGTTAACAATGAAGGTGTTCAAAGAAATGTTGTGTGTTTAGTCAAACAACTGGGAAATGATGATTCCAGTGAATTGTCAGGGAGTGTCTTGAGTTCTGATACAGATTCAGAACAAAGTGAATCAAGAGAGAATGACTTCTCAAATGGTGATGCAAAATCTGATAATGGTAATAAATCAGATGCTGAGGTAAAGTCTAATGTTGATTGTTCTAACTGTTTTGAGTGTGTCAAATTGAAAAATGAAGTGCTGAAACTTATTGAAGATAAACAGAATTTGACAAATAAACTTGAAATGTTTCAAATTGAAAATAAGATGTTAACAAATAATGAAAGACATTTTATGAATCAAATTGAATCTTTTAAGAAAGAAATTTCAGAACTTCATAACACTATTTCAAAGAATAATCCCACATCAGAGTTGGAAATCACAACACCATGTGTTGTTAATCCTGATTGTGAAGTGAAACAAATGTTTGAAAAGAAAACTGAAAATGTGGTAACAACTTCAGAATCTGAATCTGAAGAAAAACCCATATTTAAGTTTCCTGAAGGAGTTGAAGGATCCTACATGTTGGAAGGACATGACAAATTGATTTTCAACAAAGATTTTCTAATTGAAAATATCGAACAATCTTTACTTAAATGTATTTTTGTTGATAATATCGATTTGTTAAATCAATTTAGAAATCAATTTGATCATCTTCATTTTGAACTCAGTCCTAACCAGCATGAGAATAAAGAGGATCAAAAGAAAAATATTGAAAAGCAAAATGCTGAAAATAAGAAAGGTCCTAAAGTAAAGGGACCAAAACCAAACAAATCGAAAGGAAATGATCAGATGAAAAATTCTCATCAAAAGAATTCAAGAAATTTTTCATCTAGATCATATGACTATTATGATTATTCATATAACTCTCGATTTGATGGTTATTGGGGAAACAACTCACCACAGTATTCTCATGGTTATGTTGAACGGAGAAGCTGCTTTGAATGTGGTGAAGTTGGTCATATTGCTGCTTATTGTCCCTATTGGTATTGGGATGACGGGTATGCTTGTGATTTTGAAGAGTATAGGTCTTGTTATAACTGCGGAGAGTTTGGGCATTTAGTTGCTTCCTGTCCGTATGTTAAACAGAAAAAGACCGAAGTGAAATTTGCTAAAAATTCAGGCAATGTCAAAAGGCCTGTAGCCCCAAACCAAACCAATAAACAAAAGGGGAAACAGTTTGTTGTGTATGACAATCGCAACAAAATTGCTTTGAATAAAAATGGAGATAGTGATAGGGTTGCTAAGGTAAGGGGGAGTTCGAAGGCTAAGCCTAAGAATAACTCTAAACCTGGGTCTTCATCAGTTAAGTCTGAGAAGATTCCAAACAAAGTTCAGAAACAGGTTTCAAATAAGAAATCTGAAAAGTCAAAAATTAAAACAATTTCAACAAAATCTAATATAAACTCTGAACGTGTTTGGAAACCCAAATCACTTTCTAAATCAATAGCAATTTCTACTTCAAATCAATCCATTGAAAAACCAATTGATTTTTCAAAAGGAGAATGGATTGATGTTCCGAGGATTGATGATCTTGGACGACCCATCATTGTGAAGGGATGGGTACCTCTCTCATGCTAATTGTTTAATAAGTGTGCAGATTGTTCCAGACAGACCTATTAGCCATTCTTTGATAGTTGATAGTGGAGCATCTGTATACACACTATTTATTGGAGAGGTGAAGGTCAAGGAAGGGATATTGAAGAAGGAAAACATGATTTCAACAGAGGGGAGAGTGGTTGTAGTCTGTTTCCAACCTGTGAAGCCGGAAAACATTGCAATCTCATGCAATTGCTCTCAGGTTTTGGATTTTTACAACAGATACGACAAAATGGTTTATTCTACATTCTCTTATCTTTGTTAATGGTTTGCTATTTGAAAGATTTTTAATGAGTCTAGTAATCTGAGTGGAAAATGGTTTTTGAAACTCAATGAGTAAACCGCATCGGATATCATTTTATTTTGTTTTTCCTCAAAAAGTTTAAAAATCCAAAAATATGCTTATTTTTAGATTTTTAGGGGGAGAAAATTTCAGAAAAATCAAAATAAAAAAATAGAAAATCAAAAATGAGTTTTCCTGGAGAAAAAGAGGAGATGATAGTACATCAGTGGACTGTCAGAATACTCTAAAAACAAAAATGAATAAACATTGAGTAGCCACTACAATTATATATTGGTAGGCTTGAAATCAAAGTTTAAAGTTCAGCATGGTGATATAAACTTAAAATCAATAACTGATAATCATGTGGATCAACGTATCGTTGGCATATGGTCTTAGTACCGAAATTTCGTTTGATAGATTGCCAAAATCAGAGGTTTCGAGTCGTTATATTGAAAGTTATCTGGGGATGGCCTAACTGATCTTTTGCTGTATTGAGTTACAGACCCAGATTCAGTCAGGGTATCTTATTAAAAGAGCAAATAAAGCCAAAACCATAAGTTACCGAATGAGGAACTTAACATGTGTGATGATAATCAAAGATTATCTAATGCATCGTATCAATACTATGATGAAAGTCATGTATGATATTAGTCCTCATCCTGGTAGAGTGCACAAGTCGCTTTGAAGCATTAATTTGCTGACCTGTCACCTCTGTGCCTCATACCTTGTAACTAACGGGTAACTTCAGTATAATCACGCGTTACGATGAAGCTTTGCGCAATTCTTGATACGGGAATGTGTCGCGAATGCGGGGACCATAGATTATTCAGTATCTAATATTACCACAATGTATCTAAAGTGCTGAGCAATGAATGATGATTTTGAGTTTAAGTGGACAAACATACTGGTAATGGTTGTAGGATGCTCAATGACAAAACCAGAAAATTGATCAAAAAGAGTTATGACTGACTGTTTCAATACTGATATGATCCTCTTAACCGGAAAATTCACAAAAATATGTTGAATTTATTTTTATGCAATCACATTTGAAAATTCAAAAAGATTTTTGGTGTGTTTTAGCATAAACTTTGAAAAATCAAAAAGTTTTGTTTCAATTTTATTTTCGATAACCGATGTTGGGATACTGGATGTGAAGACTCAGATACTTAAAAGTTGAAAAAGATTTCAAATTTTCAAGTTTCTGGTATACATTGACAATGTTTAATAGTTCAGGGGGAGAACTATTAAGAGTTAAAAGGAATGTGAAGAGTACTTCCGAGATTTTTGTCGTGTCTAATGCCGGTTGTAGTTTGTGCAGTTTTTAGTAAATTTTTCTGCAGAATCAAATACAACAGGTGCACTACTCATGACTCATCGACAAAGAGTGTAACCGAACAAGACCCTAACCTGAGCATCAAGATTACCAGAACAACAGAGGCCAGTAAAAGGTTAAAGAAATGACTGAAGTTTGAAGAATTCAAGATTATTGTCTATTAACAAATGACAAAGCCAAGATTCCTTGAGTCTGTCTGAGATTTCAAAGCTTACTGGAGAGATAGACAGGAACTTCGACACAAACGTGCATGAAGATGGAAAGTTTTCAATCAAGACTTGAAGAATTGATAACTTTCTGCTTTGGTACATCACTAGCTAGGTCCAAGGGGGAGATTGTTAGTGCATTATTCATGTATGACCCTAGCTAGTGATCCGGTACAGAATGTCGAAGGTTCAGATAATCAGAAAACGACCAAGACTTAAACATGAAGATACATTCGACCAGACAAAAAGGGGCGAATGTGGCTTGTTCTGGGCGAATGTGGAAGTTCTGGGCGAACGTGGAAATTACACAGAAGACAAACTGGGCGAATGTGGAAAGATTCCACATTCGTACCTTAGAAATGGGCGAATGTGGAAAAGTTCCACATTCGCACCTTCATACTGGGCGAATGTGCAGACCCTATAAAAGGGTTTAGCTTGTTTTGAATGTTAGAGAGAGTTTTAGTTCGAGTGTGTATTGTGGTCAGGTTCAAGGTTAATTTGTGATAGTGTGTGTGTTCAATAGATTGACTAGGTGACTGCCTATTTTTAACAGAATGAAAAAAGTACTTATTGTTTTGATCCCCCACCTTTAACTAGTGGACCCTAGACTTCTGCTTCAAAAACTGTTCCTCATCTAACAATGCCTCATTATAGCTCTTCATATAAACACTTTCTTCTTCTCTAAGCAGCTCATTACCAGGGTCATCAGAAATAGCTTTTTGAATATTCTCAACTTCCACTCTAAGTTTATCAACTTTCTTGGTCAGATTACCCTGTGCAAAGTTTAACTTCCTAAGAGGCTTCTTGAGATTCTTCCTTTTAGTAACAACTCTGAACATCTTACATCCAGTCACCTTCAATAAATTCTGGTTTATTTGAAAGATAATTCCAGAATTTAAAAGGCTTAGGATCCTTTTCATGGTTAGGTAAACAGTGAGTAATCACAGGGGAATGATCAGAAGTATAAAATGGTAAAAACTTTGCCCCAATACAACAGAACACCTCACTAAATTTCACATTACATAAGGCTCTATCAAGTTTTTCCATTATCCCATCCACTCCATCAGGTTTCTGGTTCCAAGTAAAATAGAAACCAGTGCTAGGAATATCAACAAGCTTCAATTCTTCCACACACTCTTTAAAATCATTCATACCATACACAAAACTACCAAGATTATAATTTTTCTCTTTAGGGTCTAAAATAGCATTGAAGTCTCCTAAAACAGTCCAAGGATTATCACCAATACGGGCTGTAAAGGCTCTTAAGGATTTCCATAATTCCCTTCTGCCATTAAGATTGATAAAACCATACACAAAAGTACAAAAATACCTTTTCATTATCATCAAAAGGGCAAAGGAGACAATGAATACATTGTGATGTTTTATCCAACACAATAACATCCATTTTCCTAGAATCCCAACCCACAGCAATTCTAACCCAACAGGACTAAAGTCAGCATTACTGACCCATTCCCAACCCTTCATGACACCCTTACAAGCATCATGAATCCCATTCTTATTAACCCTAGTCTTTAATAAACCACAAATACTAACCTGATTCTCCATAATCACTCTATTAACCTGCCTTTGTTTGAGAGAAGTAGACATACCTATCACATTCCAAGCAAGGGAATTAATCTTCATTAAAAACCTTATCATTGGTAGAAGAGTTCTTCAATCCTGAAGTACTCTCATCATTTTTAACAGCCCCATCATCACAATTCATCACATCACCCCTACCCAACTCAACAGTCTCCTCCACAGGAACATTAGTATTAGCCTCAACTAACTTTTCAAACATTAGCTTATCCCATTGTTCAAAAAATAACTTCACTTGTCCAATGTTCCATTTTTTCATGATATCATTAGAAGGACAAGTTTTATTAATAACATAATAAGCAACCTCACTAAACTGATCATTGCTCATCTTAAAATAACCAGATTTCACATTAACCCTTGTCTTAACCTTTGAAGCTTCCTCAGATAATTCTACCTCCTTAGTCTGCTCCTGCAACTTTGCAGTATCAACATTCTTTTTTTTTTGGTAAAAGGAGGCGGCACTCCTGGTAAATTTTATTAATCACAAAAAAATATATATACACCTAAGGGATCGGCATCCCGGGACATACCCCAAGGACCAAAACCCGATCCCAAGCCATGGTCTAACAATGGGACTATCCAAACGTCCCGACCATGATCTCAACTATACAATCAAATCAAAACAAAACAAAAAAACCACACAGCTAGAGACCCAGCCACATCCGGCTAAAGTCTAAAACCTATCAAGTCCAAACAAAAAACAACCAAAACAAAACACACAACTAAAAAACAAAGCAAACAAAACAGCAACCATCTTCAGATCTTCAAAAAAACTCCAGCAGCCAACTGCAAGTCTTCAAGAAATTCCAGCAGCCACAATCCACATTCTTTACCAGCCATCCATCAGCAACATACAACATCAGAACAACACAATACCAACAAACTGACCCAAGATACCGCTCACCCATCTGACCCATTAACATTAACACAGTCATACCACCTCAATTCCTGGATCAAAAGGGAACCATATATCATCCTGCTGCCCAATACAGAATTCCCACCCATACTCTAACCCATTATATCTACTAATGAGTCTTATAGCAATATCCAACCACATCATCAGAATCAACAACCAGCAGCCTCCCAACCATCCATAATCATTACACCAATAACAAACAACATTAAGATAAAGGGACCTCCACTCCATGTTTACTGATTTCAAAATTCCACACAGCAGCAACCAATCTAGCCTGCACTCCATCTTTAACCTTTATACTCTTCATTTTTAAAGTTATCACCTCCTGAATTAAACCACACACAATCTTAGCATTCCTTCTCTTTTTGCTGAATATTCTTTGGTTCCTCTCCTGCCAAACAAAGTAAACAGCAGCAGCAATAACCAACCTCTGAATAGTACCCCAAATCCCCTTACTAGCCTTTCCCTTATCCACAAAATCAACTATCCCATCCCACTCATCAGGAACATCTCTAAATCTAGCAAGTTCCCTCAATTTCCACCATATACCTCTAGCATATTCACACTTAAAGAAAAGGTGCTGATGACTATCAGGTTCCTTTCCACATAAACTGCAAGAAAGATTAACATCTTGTTTCCAACATGCTATCTTATCTTGAGTAGGCAGTCTACTTTTAAAAGCCAACCAAGTTATGAAAGTATGTCTAGGGATGCTACTTCCAAACCATACAAAGTTATGTCAACCCACTTCATTACTCTCTTTAACTATATCATCATAAACAGCTTTAGATGAAAAAGGAACAGATTTACCTCTTTTGCTTAGCCAACAGAATTCATCAGCTTTCCCAGCAACAATGATAGGCAAGTAATCTCTAAAATACACAGGGTATTTCTCCCTCCAGTCCTCAGGAACTATCCATCCATCAGCCCCAATCAGATCAGCAATCTTATTTTTTAAGTCAAAACCAGCAGCTCTAATTTCCCTTCTATTAATGTGATCTATCAATGGCCCATTAACATGCCACTGATCAAACCACACATTTATTGTCTTACCATTTCCAATTTTAGCCACACAATGCTGCCTAAACAGCCTTCTATAGCCCAGAATCTGCTTCCAATGCCAAGCATCAGAATTCACCTCTCCAATTTCCCAAAAACTCTTCCCATGTAGCTTATAAAACTTAATCCATTCCACCCAAACAGATTTTCTATCAGTAACAATACTCCACATTGTGACGACCCGGAAATTTTTCTTCTTATTTGTTCTCTCTCTTCGACTTCGGGAAATTTTCGGGACGAAAATTCTTTCAACAGGGGGATGATGTGACACCCGGCAAACTCCGGTAATTAACTTTTTGAAAACTCAGTAAGTCTACCTTAGCGAGTCGTGCATACATTACACATGACAGGGTCAGTCGAGTCGAGTCGTGTATCATTGGGGTTTTAACACACACGCACACGTTTACGAGTCCCGTTGTTGGTGAATTACATGAATTAGATCTAGTAACGAACATGAATTGATTTGTATATGGTGTAGTATATGCAAATACGTGTTTAAGTGCTGTTTAGATGATTATCCATGATTACATATGTTTAACATAGGTTAGGATTGCATGTTCATGTGTTAGGATGTGTTAAAATGCGTTAAAACGACAAAACTGGAAAATCTGGAAAATACCTTGCCTGGTTCGCCCATAAGGAGGGTCGAACCTGGCCAGTAGTTTGTTAAAACCCACCTTCGACCACTCTAACCTACATTCGACCTCAAGAGAGGGGCGAACCTGGACTGGGTATAAATATCACACTTTGTCATTTTTCATCATTTCACAAACCCTAAACGCCTCTAAACACTCTCTATCAATATTAATCACTGGGGAAGGAGTTTTTGACCTTGTTTTTCATAACCTAACATACAAACATCTTCTAAACAAAGATCTAAGGTATGTTCTTCATCCTAAACCCTTTTAAAAGCATTTTAATTCGTTTTTATGAAACCCCAAGAGTCCAGATCTGTTTTAAGATGGTTTTCACAATTAAAAACCTTCCTAACATCTTTCTAAACAAAACCTAATCATAAAACATGAGGTTCATACAAGTTAACATGTGTTTTATAAGGTATTATTGATGTTTTATGATTCACTATGTGTTATTTGGTGATTTGATGCTATATAGGTGTTATAGGAATGTTCTAGAGCTGTTATTAATGATGAGATTTGGGTATTTTAGGTTATTGTTTGCTAGATGTTGATATGTTGTTCATTTTGGGAATCTTTGATAGATTTAGGGTTTGATTCAAGATGATATTATGAATGAAATGGTTAGGGGTTTTGTTACACATGATAATCTGAACATGTTGAGTTGATTATTGAATGATTTCAGAAAGTTTCCTAATTGGGTAAAGTTTTCATGCGTGATGTGATGTTTCCATGATTTTTGCCATTTTGGGTAACCCGTAAAACGGACTGTTTTTGGAGTAAAATTGGTAGGGTTTTGTAGGAACATATTAATAATACTTGACTGCAGTGTTTGGTGATGTTTCGTGATGTTTTCGGATGGTTTTGATGCGTTTTGGTGCGTTTTAGGATGATTTGATCTGCAGGGGGCGAACCTGGAACTCATTCGACCCACGTGGGGGCGAATGTGGCTTCCAGGGGGCGAACCTGGGTGCCTAGGGGGCGAACCTGGGTGCCTGGAGGTCGAATGTAGCCTCTAAGGGGCGAATGTGGCTTCTGAGGGGCGAACGTGGCTCCTGGGGGGCGAATGTAGCTCCTGGGGGTCGAATGTAGCTCAAATAGGTCGAATGTGGCACCATAGGGTCGAACCTGGGTGTCTGGGGGTCAAATCTGGGTGTCTGGGGGTCGAATCTGGGAGTCTGGGGTCGAATCTAGGAGTCTGGGGTCAAAAAAACACGTGTTAAGGACGAATTAACATACGTTAAGGTTATATAAACATGTGTTAGAGTCATATAAACATGTGTTAGGACAAATGAACTTGTGAATGGGTTGAATGAACATTATGAGGGTCGAACCAAGGGACCATGGGTTGAACCAGAAGCCCTTGGGGTCGAACCAAACCCAGAAATCTCCCGGTTCAACCTTACGACTCCGTATATGCGATTTTTGATGCAAACTAAGTGTTATATGCTTGAAACTTGTATGTTAACACTATGTACTTGATTAATTAATGTAATGGGTCACCAACGGGATGTCGGGTCTGTCTGGGATGTCCGGTTAACGTACAAACACACTTTTAAACACATAGAGTCAAGATCTGGACAATCTTGGACTAGATAGCCTTCGGGTTATTAGTCTAACTTGACACATATCTTATGATAGGTCGCCACTAGTTGGGGCTATCATATCACATAAACGGTTTACTCATTAACAGAAGACGCAACCTAAGGTGAGTTCACGGCCCCACATTTTACGGTTTTCGCTTTCGGGGGAGAAACATGCTTAAACTCTTTTATGACTCATTTTCATGTTATACTATGGCTTTCATCTTATTACTATACGGTTCATCAAAAAGTCCCTTAGAAACCACTAACATGGGAATATGGCGGGGAAATGTGGATAGCGCTATTGGGAACTGACAAGCCCCACTCGACGGCTGGAGGCCGGGCGGGTGCATATTGTCTCTAAAAACACAAGGCCTACCGGTGATGACGGTAGTCCATAGGAAATTAAGGGTCACAAAAACGGCATAGTCAGCAATGGTTTCACCCGTAGTAGTAATATTACCCGACGCCTAGCTAGCGTTCTCATAAGCATAGTAGTAACAGCAACGGTAACGGTTTTCAAAGGATTGCTTTAAACGTTTAAATAAAACCTGTGAACTCACCAGCATTATATGTTGACTCTTTTAGCATGTTTTCTCAGGTCGCTAAGGTAGCAGCTGTCAGCTAGGCGCACGGAGTCGCACTGGAGTCGTACTCGCGTCTAGGGTCATATATGCATGTTTTGGATTGTCAAACTCTTAGACTTATGTTTTTATTTACGTATGACTTTTGTAAACTTTGAATGCTTCCGCACTTTCAAATGTTGATCTAAATCTTATGCATGGTTTTTATTTACGTATATTTTTACATTTAGACGTCGTTTATTGTGACCGTTGACTTGGATCCTGGTGTGTCACATGCCTCGCGGTTGACTTCCGCAAGTGGAAATTTGAGGGTGTGACACACATATGTTTAGCTACTAATGCTAAATTTCTTTCTTTTAATGAAGTTAACCCCAGACCACCCTGACTTTTCCTTAAACAAAGTTCCTCCCAAGCAACTTTAGCACTACCCTGCTTATACTCCCCTTGACACCACAAAAACCCTCTACACAATCTTTCCACATCAGCATTCAAGTTATCAGATAGAATAAACAGGGATGCCCAATATACTGTTAGTGAGGATAAAACAGACTTCAAAAGCTGAACTCTACCAGCATATGACAAAAATTTATTCCTCCAGTCTTCTATTCTTCTTTTCACCTTCTCAAGCAAAGCCCCACAATCTTTTTGATATAATTTCCTAGAAGCCAGAGGGATACCCAAGTATTTTAGTGGGAGTTGACCCACCTTAAAAGGAAGAATTCTCAAAATATCATCCTGAATCTCCTTATCCACATTGCCAAAAAAATTTTTTTTTAGAAAAAGGGGAAAACCCCGGCAAACATTTATTGATTAATAAGTAGTACAAGACAAAGACTAACCCAGACCCGGGACATGGACCCAAGAACTTAAGTTAGCCCAAAAAGAAAAAAACAAGAACAAAAATAAAGCTAACACTAAACAACTGGGCCAGCCTAAACAGAAAAATCTAAGCCCAACAAAAATATTAAAAGTCCAACAAAGGCTACCCACAAAGACCAAAAATAAACAGGCATACTCCACGGCCCAACCATTAGCCCACCATCGTCCAATGCTCCAGCCCACTTCATCCACTTTACCCCAGTCTTCAACACAGCAGCCCTTCTTGAAACCATACAGCCTTCGGCCCAAGGACAATCCCAGCAATACACCCATACACCTCTCAAGCCCACTTCTACACAACTTGCAGCCCATCCCGATAAAAAAAACCATGACCAAAAAACCAATTCTACACCAGCCCAGTCCACCCCGCAATCCCCTTCCTTAAAGCCCAACCTGTCCAGTAAATAAGTATAGTCCAGCCCAAAAAATTATAAAACCCTTGATCCATAGACATTCTAACATACTTAAGCTTCCGTTTAACACAATCCAGCCCACACTCATATCCCATCATAAAAAACATACATTCCCTACTCCATTTACTCAATGTTCCATCAGCATACACATCTTCAAAAAGCCCATAAACCTCCCAATTAAACCTCCATCTAATGGGGATTAGAACCCCTGTCCATCCATAACTGAGATTATCCACCCAAATACTATATGAGACCTTCCAAAACCTCCACACACTGTTTTGAAAGAGCAAATGAGAAAGGCTCTCAACTGCTATCATAGGAATAAAATTCATCTTGAGCACTCTAAAAGCAAACACCATACTAACAAAAGACTCAAATTGAACCATTCCTATAATGTCACATATAAACCATAGTAATACAGAAAGGCCTTTGAGTTTAGTACAAGGTAAAAAACACAAAGACAGCTTGTTTTGAGACAAAGCTGAAACTAGATGGTGCCAAAAGAGCCTGCAAACTTTAAAAACTTCCATCAGAGTAATGGCATTACTAGACTCTTTCACACCACTAATTCCCTTCTTAACTACAAAACTCAGACCTCCCAAATCCCAGAGCACATACCTGAGCCACTTCTGTGCCTGAATAACCACTATGAAGCATAACCTTCTATACCAGAAATTAACCCATTCCTTCCTTTTGTTCATACTAATACCTTCCATCACAGACCTGCACATCTTGGAAGTAAGATCAACCAACTTCTCAAACTCACAGAACCAACCTTCCCAGGCCCATAGCAACATATAACACAACCATAATCTGTTCCACTTTCCCAGCCACCCATTCTGTCTCCTTCTTTTATTAAAGATAATTCTACCCCTGCTGCTTAACCCTATATACCAACCATTGTAACCTTTCCTAGCATATCCAGCACCCCCACTGACTTGTTTGTTAACAAATATCACTCCCATAATAGCTCCAGCCACCAATCTACTTATCACATCAACCCAACCCATAGTAACCAGCCCAAGACAAGTCCAAAGTAGGACTGACTCAATAGACTCAAGACTCCAAAAGCAAGAAAAAAGGTTTAGAAAGAATACCAAAGTAATGCATTGGGTTTCTATGCTGCTGTACAGATCTAGAAAATAAAAATAGAACCAGAGAAATAATGTCCTACTAACAGCAGCATAGTCCATCCTTATGTCTCCCAGTTGAACACACTCCCAGTGTTTGTATAAACCTAAAAACCCCTTATCAAACGCAGAGCTGAACCAGAGTGTCAAAAAAGGACCAAATTCTCTGGCCAGAGATCTTTCCCATATGTAAATGATGATCCCACCCTCCCTGACCCAAAGACAGACCACAACACAGGAATAGAATAAGAAATGAATCCAGATATCTACCCAACGTATTTTAAGTCTCCTCCAACCTCCTTGATCCCATAATGACCCTCCCCCCCTGGGCAAGTGCCCAAATAAAGACACACACAGGCTATATACACCAATAAACTCACACAAAATAATATGGTTCCTATGCCACTTCCAGGTGCTATAAAATACAAAATTTGAGGGGGTGAGGAATAATGTCCTAAGGACAGTGGCATAGTTCCTCCTTATCTCTCCATGTTGAATGCAAACCTCCTGCATAATAAATCCTAAATACCACCAGGCTAGGGTAAGAGCAAACCATAAAGTAGATAAAGTGCTAATATGGCTGCAATGTCCTAAAATCCTATGGTTAAAACACAAAAGAATCCACACAGGTGTATGAAAGACACACCAATTCACCATATCAGGCAAGGAACTACTTCTAAGGTTAACTACCCAAGGCCATTTCCAGTCCCTCAAAACTCCATGGTACCCAAAATACCCCCCACCCCAACTCTAGAAGGAGTGGACTGACTCAAGACTCAAAAGCAAGAAAAGGTTTAGAATCAAAACAAACAACAGGTTTTCAGGGCCATATCTAGTGCTAAGAAAATAGAAAAACACAAGAAACAAGGAGAACCTAACAATATGACCCTGATCCATCCTTATAGCTCCCAGTTTAAGTCTTGTCCCAAGACACTCAACTCCTAATCCCATACTCACAGAGAATAAAAAGCACACAGGGATAGAATCCAGAACACAACTCAAAAGACCAGGACTATGGTTAAAAAAGACTCTCAACACAGTAAACCCCACAACACACACAGAGAAAGAGAAAGGAAGGCACAAAAGCCAGATCACTACCCCAAGCTGAAAGAAACTCCATATAACTCCCAAATTCCCAAAATACCCCCCCCCCACCCCAGTACTTGACAGATCACTACCCCAAGCTTAAAGAAACTCCATATTACCTATCCAGACATTATTCCATTTCAACCCTTTTAACATCCTAACAGAAACAAAACCCAACCCATAAAATAAACCACACCAGACAGACCAGGCAGAAGCCAAACCCAGCCCAACTCCCACCCCACCCAACCAGAATAACCAAATAAAAATCACATACCACATTGGTTAACCTGTTTAGCAGGGTCCCTCCATACCACCTTAAATCCCCAAACCTTACTCAGATGAATACTGCTAGGGGAAGCATAAATCTTAAGGCCCAAAAGCCTTAATCTAACAGTCCCCTCAATCAACTTACACAAATCCAAAACTGATCTAGACTTGCTTTGAAAAATCCTCAGGTTTCTTTCTTGCCAAATGAAGTACACCATGGCAGCAAGCATCAGCCTCTGAATAACACCCTTGATGGACTTCCTACCAGGGGTCAAGGACAGTTCAAGGATACACTCATCCAAACTGTGAGGCATACTTTCTAATCCAGCAACAACTTTAAGCCCATCCCACACTGCAGCCGGGTAGTGGCACTCAAAGAAAAGATGACTATGACTATCACAGACCTCCCCACAGAAAGAACAAAGAAGCTGATCCTTAACCTCCCATCTCATAAGCCTGTCCTGGGTCACAAGTCTATGATGACAGGCTAACCACAAGACAAAGGCATGCTTAGGGATAGCTTGGCTAAACCAGATACTCCTAGCCCAGGGGACCTCAGGTTTACCAACACTAAAGTCCTTGAAAGCTATACCAGTTTCAAATTGAACCAGAGTCTCCTCCTTAGTTTTCCAAAAAGTGATATCCCTCTTCCCCTCAGTCAACAAGGGAGGAGACATCTGAAACAAACAGGGGAACTTAGCTCTCCAAACCTCAGGCCAATTCCAACCCCCCCTCCCATCAATAACATCAGCAACAGTAGTAGTAAGAGAAAATCCACCACCATGAATATCCCTAGGAGAGATAAACAGACTTAAAGGACTTAAAGGGCACCAGTTATCATACCAGACTGAGGTTGACCTGCCATCCCCAATACACTGCAAAGAATGAGGCCAAATAACCTCTCTAAAATCAAGCATACTTTTCCAACTCCAACAAGCATCCCTTTTATTGCTGAAACCCCAAAAACTTAATCCTTTTAATTTATACAATTTTATCCACCTAGTCCATATAGAGTCCTTCCCAGAAACCAAGTTCCAAACATGTCTAGATAAGAGAGCCTGGTTTCTAATTCTCAAAGACCTTATTCCTAATCCACCCTGACTCCTAGGCAAACACACAGACTCCCAAGAGACTCTAACTTTCCCTTTAGCAGAATCAGCCTGAGACCATAGAAAACCACCCATAATCCTCTCTATATCATCAATGACACTACCAGGCAACCTAAAGACAGCAGCCCAGTAGACCTGGAGGGAAGACAGCACAGATTTAATAAGTTGCAGCCTTCCAGCAAAGGATAAAACCTTGTTCTTCCAGTCCTCAACCATTTTCCTCACTTTATCAACTAGCACTTTGCAGTCCTTGGTATATAATCTCTTAGATAAAAGGGGAACTCCAAGGTACCTCACAGGAAGAGTCCCCTCCTTAAAAGGTAACAAATTCTTCAACCTCACCTTAATCCTATCAGTGACATTCCCAAAAAACATAGTACTCTTACCTAAATTAGGAACCAGCCCAGAAACTGAACTAAACTCCTCCAAAACATCTTTGACAATCCTAATGGATGCTGAATTAGCATAAGAAAAAACCAGCAAATCATCTGCAAAACACACATGAGTTAAATTAAGGCCCTCACAACCCCAATGATATTTAAACTGCCCACTTTCAGCAATTTTCCTATCAAAAATGAGCTTGAAGACCTGCATCACAATGGTAAACAGATAGGGAGACATAGGGTCACCCTGCCTCAAACCCCTCTTCCCCTGAAAATAACCAATCATCTCCCCATTGACATTGATAGAATAAGCTGCAGATCTTAAACAGGTCATAATCCAAGCAATCATACAAGGGTGAAAACCAAAGTTCACCAAGCAGGCTTCTAAAAAATCATGGTTAACAGTATCATAAGCCTTTTGAAGGTCTATCTTCAAAGCAACTCTAGGAGCCCTCACTTTCAAATGATAGTGCCTTAATAACTCCTGAGACAATAGAATGTTATCACTAATTTGCCTCCCAGGGATAAAAGCACTTTGACAATCATTGACAATCAGATCCAAAGATCCCTTAATCCTTTCACATATGATTTTGGAGATGACTTTATATAAAACATTGCAACAAGCAATTGGCCTATAATCAGTCACACTCCTAGCATTGGCACACTTAGGAACCAAAGAAATAATAGTAGCATTTACTTCTTTCAGGAGCTTCCCATTGTAAAAGAACTCTTTAATAGCACTACACACCTCATCCTCTATCACAGACCAAGAAGATTTAAAAAACTTAGAAGAGAACCCATCAGGCCCAGGAGCCTTATCCACATCAATATCAAACAGAGCAGACTTAATCTCTTCATCAGAGACCTCCCTTACCATAAGATCAGCCACATCCCTAGGCAATTTAGAAGAAAAAAGACCAGCAGGATCCCTGATCTGATCAACCCTACTGTTACTACCCATAAAGCCCTCAAAGTGTCTAACAAAAGCAGCCCCCACATCCTGTCCTTCAAAGAAAGCCCCCTCCTTGTCAAGCACAGAATTAATCCTTCCCCTACTCAATCTACCCTTAATGACCTTGTGAAAGTAGGCTGTATTCTGATCACCAGCTTTAAGCCAGTCCACCTTATCCCTTTGCTTAAGAAAGGATTCCTCATCCAAAGCAGCCTGCTTGAGAGCATTCACAAGAATCACCTCCTCCTCCCTAATAGCAGGATTAAGAGGATCATCCACAACAGCACACTGAACCTTCCCCAGTTCTTCAGAGATCTTTTTAACCTTCTTTGTGAGGTCACCCTGCAATCTCCCTAACTTCCTAAGAGGCTTTTTAAGGCTTTTTAATTTGGAAACCACAGAAAACATGGCACAACCCTGGACATTCTTCTTCCAACAAGACTCAACAGTAGGCAAAAACTAGGGTTTAGCCACCAAGTAGTTCATGAACTTAAAGGGTCTAGGCTTCCAAGAAGTCTGCCCCTTAAGAGTCAACAAAGCAGGAGCATGATCAGAATGGTAGAAAGGGAGAAACGAAGCCACAAAACCTTTAAAAACATTCATAAAAGATAAATTACTCATCATTCTATCCAACTTCTTTAGCAGCCCAGAAGTCTTACCAGGACATTTATTCCAGGTAAACTTCAAACCAGAAGAAGGAATATCCTCAACATTAATATTCTGGCAGCATTCCCAAAGATCCACCATAGCACTATTCATATCAGAAGAACCCATGGACCTTTCAGAAGGGTCCATAATAGCATTAAAATCTCCCTGGATCAGCCAAGGTTCATCATTTAAAGAGGCTGCAAAAAGCTGCAAATCATGCCATAACACCCTTCTCTGAACCTTATTGACTGACCCATACACAAAGGAGCAGAAAAAAGAAGGGGAACCATCAACATTGCCAAATATTATCTCACTCTTACCCATGTTTGGTTTTAAACCTGAATAAGCACCAAACTCCTCCAACACTTCTTTTATAAGCTTTATAGAGTCACCACAAACACTACTAAATATGAATAAATCATCAGCAAAACACAAGTGTGTAAGCTGTAATTTATCACATTTCCAATGATAAACAAAATTCTCCTCAGATCTGATTTTCCTCTTCATCAACAGATTCAAGACCTCCATAACTATTGTAAACAGATACGGAGACACCGGATCACCCTGCCTAAGGCCCTTCTCACCCTTAAAATATCCAAACAACTGGCCATTAAGGCTTATAGAATAGGACACAGTCTTCAAGCAAGTCATAATCCACCCAATAAATTTTGTATCAAACCCAAAGTGTATCAGGCAATTTTCCAAAAAATTATGATCAACAGAATAATAAGCTTTTTGTAAATCCACCTTCAAGGCCACCCTAGGATATCCCCTTTTCCAATCATACCCCTTCACAAGTTCTTGTGCAAGCAGAATATTATCACTAATCAGCCTACCTGGCACAAAAGCACTCTGGGATACATCCACAATCTGATCCAACACCTTCATTAGTCTATTACAGATCACCTTACTAATACATTTATATAAAACATTGCAGCAAGCAATAGGTCTAAATTGATTGACCAAAGTAGGGGCTTGAACTTTAGGGATAAGAGAGATAACTGTTGCATTGATTTGCTTCAACATCTTTCCATTCTCAAAGAACTCCTGCACAACAGCTGTTACTTCATCCCCTATAACACTCCAAGCAGCTTTAAAGAACCTGGCTGAATATCCATCAGGCCCAGGGGCCTTATTGTCTTCAATCTGAAACATTGCAATTTAAACCTCCTCCTTAGAAACACTTCTCACCATATCTTTAGCAGAATTCTCAGAAATCCTTTTAAAAAACAAAGACTGAGGATCATGAATAGTTTCAACATTATCCCTGCTTCCCATCATACTTATAAAATAATCCACAAAGGCATTTCCCACATTCTTTTCTTCATAAACCAACCCATTAATATCCTCTATTTGCACCACTTTCCCCCTAGACTGCCTTTGCTTAACAGAGTGAAAGAAATATTTATTATTATTATCCCCCACTTTGAGCCAGTGCACTCTAGATTTCTGCTTCAAAAACATCTCTTCATCCAAAACAGCCTCATTATAAGCTTTAACATACACCTCTTCTTCCTCCCTTAGGTATTCATTATCAGGATCTTTTATCATTTCCCCTTGAATTCTTTCCAACTCCACTTTTAATAACTCCACCTTCTTAAAAAGATTTCCATTAAGAAAATTTAACTTTCTAAATGGTTTCTTCAGACTCTTAAGTTTGGTAACCACACTAAACATTTTGCACCCGCTGATTTTATTACCCCAAACATCCTTAACAATCTCCAAGAACTCAGGTTTCTCAGCAAGAAAGTTCCAAAATTTAAAAGGCTTTGGATCCTTCTTATGAGATAGAGCACAGAACACAACCACAGGTGCATGATCCGACAAATAGAAAGGCAAAAATTTTGCATTAATATTAACAAATGATTTGAGAAACATAGCATTACCCATAGCCCTGTCCAACTTTTCAAGAATACCATCAGTTTTGCCCACTTTTTGATTCCATGTGTACTCTAAACCAGTAAAAGGCAAATCCTCAACTTTTAACTCAGCCACACACTCTCTGAATTCTTGCATACCATAAAGAGAATACCCCAGCTCACAATTTTTCTCTCTAGGGTCTAAGATAGCATTAAAATCACCAGCCAATAACCAGGGATTATCACCAATCTTACCAGCCATTTTGCTAAGCTCATTCCACAGAGTTCTCCTACCAGCCACATTAGTAAACCCATACACAAATGAACAGAAGAAACTATCCTTCCCCTCAACAGGACAAATATAACACTGAATTCACTGATCAGATTTGTGCAAAACCATAACATCCACCTTACTAGCATCCCAACCCACCACAATCCTGACCCAGCTAGGACAGAAATCCCCATTATTCACCCAAACCCAACTATTCATAACACCCTTACAAGCCTTCTCAATCTCCAAAGGATTCACCCTGGTCTCCACAAGACTACAAACATTAACCTTATTACTCCCAATTAACCTATTAATCTGTCTCTGCTTAACAGTCTTGCACATTCCCCTCACATTCCAGGACATGATATTAATCTTCATAACAAACATCATTATACTTCTCAGAAGGCTTCAGACCTGAAGACCCTTCCCCACCATTATCACAACTCATATTAATCACCCCTGTGTCCATTTCAGAACTCAAATTTTCCAGCCTAACAAGATCATCCATCATTATTTTATCCCACTGTTCAAAAAACAATTTTACCTGCCCAATAGTCCATTTTCTAAGAATGTCATTTGAAGGGCAGCTTTTACTAGTAAGAAACTGAGCTACCTCCTCAAACTGCTTCTCAGTGATCTTAAAATAACCACTTTTAGTATTAACTTTAGTATCAATTCTAGTTCGAGCATCAAACCCCACCTCTTGATTCCCCTTAGCTGGAATAGACTCCACACCCCCAGTCTTCTTAACCAAATTCTCACCCTTTATACTTTCCACACTTCCAACACTAGACCTCCCACTAGGCTTCTCTCCAATATGAATTCCCCCCATCCCTAGGCTTCCCACCACTAAGACTACCCCCAGACTCTTCAACTTTTCTTTGTGCCCCTTGTTTAGTATCCCCAATGATAGACTTCCCTTTAACATCTTGCCTACCATTCTGTCCTACCACATTCTCCTCTTCCAAACAATTCTCATCATTCAAAATCTCAAACCTATTTCTCCCCTCAAACCTCCTCCTATTAGCCATTCCTCCTCTATTACCACCCTGAAAGCCACCTCTCACAGGCCTATACCCCTGATTACCTCTTCCCTGAAAACCATCTCTACCATTAAAACCACTCTGAACATGACCACCACCTCTACCCTGGTCTCCCCTTCTAAAATCCCTATTATAATCCCCAAAATTACCCTGCTTACCACTATTCCTCTCCCCTTTATTATTCCTCCCCACAATTGTAAAACCATCAGTATCACACAGCAGAACTATTAATCTCATCCAAAAGCCTCTTAGATTTCTCCTCCAATTCCTTCACAGTTAAGATTCTAACTGTGCAAGAATCAAAGTCATGCCCATAAACCTTACATTCAGTACACTTCTTAATAAGTTTCGGATAAGCCACTTTCACCTTACTAATAAAACCAGGCTTATCCTCATCAGGAGGATAATAGGCATTCACATACTCAGGCAAATTCTTTTCAGCTTTAACCTCAACAAGAACTCTAGCAAAACCTGCAGGCCCTTCCTTCTTTTTGCATCTTTCAGCTGTAATCCTGTCAAACAGGATAGGATTACCAATACAACTAAGCATGCTACATATACTCTTATTACTCCATAATTCAGCAGGTAAATTAGGAATAGTGATCCACATAGGGATCACATTTGGCTTAGTCTTCTCTAGGCAAACTCCCACCTCCCATTTCTTTAAACAAAGGGGAACATCATTTACCACCAAGGACCCTTCTCCATAGCACCCCACATTCCAACATCATTCCTGAATTTGAAAAAGAACACCCCACTATTATTAGTAGAAACCTCCATTAAACCAAACTTCTTCCACATTCTCATCAAGTGAAATCTAACCATACCCACAGATAATTCTTTACCAACAAAGTAACCATATAAGTAGTTACTATAAGCCACCTTTGCCTCAGCAATCTGAATAGGACTAATCTCAGCAACAAGCTCACCATTCTCCAAAACCTTAGGTGGATAAAACTGGACCTTCTCAGAAAGGACTTCATTATCATTACCCTTAGCAGCAGCAGCATAAGACTTACTCCCATTAGAACTAGAAGCAGCCTTAACATCATCCTTCTTAGCAGCAAAAATCACACTATCCTTCAAAATCACAGAGCTCAAAGGTGGTTTCTTAGGAAGTGGAGGTAGTGTCTTAATAATTTCAACATCTTGCTGAGACAAACAATAAGAACTCTCCTGCTTACTTCTATCACTAATCATCTTCTTCATAGACAATCTTCTAATAGCAAACTTCTTTCCCTTCCCAGCTATCACCACATTAGCTTCCACACCTGACTCATTTGGAATATCCATAGAGTCTGCCCCATCCCCTTCTTTACTCACCTTTTTCAAATCCTCCTTATTAGCTTGTTTCAAAATTTTCTTCCCACAATCTTTTTTCAGAACATGAAAACCAGGATTAAACTCCATCTTCATAAGAGGTTTTTCATACTCAAACTTTAACTGCCCAGTAGTACCCTCAATTCTTCCCAAAAAATCCCTCTTCTTAACAGCAATAACCTTCATATCCCCAGTCACATTATCCACCAAATCCTTCATAATCACATTTTCAGAACAAGTCTTCTCAATACCATCTGAAGTAGAACTTATAGCAACTCCCTCTTTCTGAATAGCCTTCTTCTTAGGGAACACTCTTCTAGACTTTCCAGACACTTCCAACAAATAATCAGCAGGGGAACAATGATCAGGCAGCAACTCTAACTCATCTCCCTTCACCATGTATCCCAAATACTTAGAATCTCCAACAGACTTTCTACTAAATGTCACACTCAGCCCCTCATTTCTCACTGAATGTTTCTTCCTCTTGCTAAACACCTCAAACTTATCATACTGCATAGTTTCAAATACATTCAAATCTGGTGATAATTGAGGAAAACAAACCCTATTATTCACCACAGAAAAGCCCCCTTTCTTACTGACATACTTAGCTAAAGCTTCCAGAATAGACATATTTCTACCATCATAAAGCATTTTAGTTTCAGTCATACCAACATCCATCTTAACAGATCCCCCATTAATAGTACTCTCCTTCCTCTGAAGAGGATTACCATAAACATCACATTTAGAAGATAATTCAAACAGATCCTCCAGATTCTCAATCAATCTAGATTTCCAATTATCTCCCAACAAATTTCTCAGATACTGAATATGAACATCAGACAAAATAGGAGGATCAAACATACCTACACCAGCAAACCCTAGCCCAGTCTTCACATCAGAAACCCTAGGCTTCAGATCCATCTCCATATCGCTATCAACAGACTTCTAGAAAAAACTATGATCAGTAGAAACTTGCTGCATCCAATCCTTCCCAAACATACCATTCAAATACTCTAAATCCCCTGATGTCAGCGAACAAACGTCAGTAATACCTCCCCTTGACCTAGACAGAATAAACCTACCATCCCCCTCATCCTTGAGATCCAGGCTGTAACCCAAACCAGCAGATAAATCAGGTGGAACCGCCGGAGGAGGCTCCGGCAACACCACCCTAGCAGGAGAACCCATAATCGTGCACTGTGAAGATTCCACCACCTTCAAAGATGATGGAACAGTGAAACATGACGAAGAAAAGAAGAAGAAAGGGTTAAGAAATGACCGGGAAAAGAAAACAGAGAAGAAACAGTGATATCGCCAAAATCGCCCAGCTTCATATCCTTTAGCTTCGTATCTTTTATCTGAGTCCGTAGAGTTATCAGATATCTTATGGCCTTCTCGTTCCTCGATTCGGGTGCCTGAAACTTCAAATGTACTGATAGTTACGTCCTTGAAAACTCGAGTCTTTTCTTATGTATGAATCTCTATCTCATTGTCGCATTGTGAGTCCGATTACCATCCAGTCTGATTCTTATCCTTTATCTGAGTCTGATGCATGAGCAGATATCTAACGGCCTTCCCGTTCCTCTATTCGGGTGCCCGAAACTTCAAATGTACCGATAGTTACGTCCTTTAAAACTCGAGTCTTTTCTTGTGTACGAATCTCTATGACATTGTCGCATCGTGAGTCCGATTACAGTCCGGTCAGCTTCGTATTCTTTATTTGAGTCCGTAGAGTGATCGGATATCTTACGGCCTTCCCGTTCCTCTATTCAGGTGCCCGAAACTTTGAATGTAACGATAGTTACGTCCTTTAAAACTCGAATCTTTTCTTGTATCCGAATCTCTATGACATTGTCACATCGTGAGTCCGATTACCATCCGGTCCGCTTTGTATACTTAATCTGAGTCTGTCGCATGATCAGATATCTTATGGACTCCCCGTTCTACCATTCGGGTGCCCGAAACTTCAAATGTAACGATAGTTACGTCCATTAAAACTCGAGTCTTTTCTTGTGAACGAATCTCTATGACATTGTCGCATCGTGAGTCCGATTACCGTCCGGTCAGCTTCGTATCTTTTATCTGAGTCCGTAGAGTGATCAGATATCTTATGGCCTTCTCGTTCCTCCATTCGGGTGCCTGAAACTTCAAATGTACTGATAGTTACGTCCTTGAAAACTCGAGTCTTTTCTAATGTACGAATCTCTATCTCATTGTCGCATTGTGAGTCCGACTACCATCAAGTCTGCTTCATATCCTTTATCTGAGTCTGATGCATGAGCAGATATCTTACAGCCTTCCTATTCCTCTATTCGGGTGCCCGAAACTTCAAATGTACCGATAGTTACGTCCTTTAAAACTCGAGTCTTTTCTTGTGTACGAATCTCTATCTCATGGTCGCATCGTGAGTCCGATTACCATCCAGCCTGCTTCATATCCTTTATCTGAGTCTGTTGCATGATCAGATATCTTACAGCCATCCCGTTCCTCTATTCGGGTGCCCGAAACTTCAAATGTACCGATAGTTACGTCCTTTAAAACTCGAGTCTTTTTATGTGTACGAACCTCCAAGTCATTGTCGTATCGTGAGTACGATTACTGTCCGGACAGCTTTGTATCCTTTATCTGAGTCTGTAGAGTGATCAGATATCTTATGGCCTTCCCGTTCCTCCATTCGGGTGCCTGAAACTTCAAATGTACCGATAGTTACGTCCTTTAAAACTCGAGTCTTTTCTTGTGTACGAATCTCTATGTCATTGTCGTATCGTGAGTCCGATTTCCGCCCGGTCAGCTTCGTATCTTTTATCTGAGTCCGTAGAGTTATCAGATATCTTATGGCCTTCTCGTTCCTCGATTCGGGTGCCTGAAACTTCAAATGTACTGATAGTTACGTCCTTGAAAACTCGGGTCTTTTCTTATGTATGAATCTCTATCTCATTGTCGCATTGTGAGTCCGATTACCATCCAGTCTGATTCTTATCCTTTATCTGAGTCTGATGCATGAGCAGATATCTAACGGCCTTCCCGTTCCTCTATTCGGGTGCCCGAAACTTCAAATGTACCGATAGTTACGTCCTTTAAAACTCGAGTCTTTTCTTGTGTACGTATCTCTATGACATTGTCGCATCGTGAGTCCGATTACCGTCCGGTCAGCTTCGTATTCTTTATCTGAGTCCGTAGAGTGATCGGATATCTTACGGCCTTCCCGTTACTCTATTCGGGTGCCCGAAACTTCGAATGTAACGATAGTTACGTCCTTTAAAACTCGAATCTTTTCTTGCATCCGAATCTCTATGTCATTGTCGCATCGTGAGTCCGATTACCATCCGGTCTGCTTCTTATCCTTTATTAGAGTCTATTGCATGATCCGATATCTTACGGCCTTCCCGTTGCACCATTCGGTTGCCCGAAACTTCAAATGTACCGATAGTTAAGTCCTTTAAAACTCGAGACTTTTCTTGTATACGAATCTCTATGTCATTGTCGCATCGTGAGTCCGATTACCATCCGGTCCGCTTCTTATCCTTTATTTGAGTCTATTACATGATCAGATATCTTACGGCCTTCACGTTCCTCCATTCGGGTGCCCGAAACTTCAAATGTACCAATAGTTACGTCCTTTAAAACTCGAGTGTTTTTTTCTGTACGAATGTCTATGTCATTGTCGCATTGTGAGTTCGATTACCATCCGGTCCACTTCTTATCCTTTATTTGTGTGTATTCCATGATCAGATATCTTACGGCCTTTCCGTTGCACCATTCAGTTGCCCGAAACTTCGAATGTACCGATAGATACGTCCTTTAAAACTCAAGTCTTTTCGTGTGTACGAATCTCTATGTCATTGTCACATCGTGAGTTCGATTACCATCCGGTCCGCTTCTTATCCTTTATTTGGGTCTATTGCATGATCAGATATCTTATGGCATTCCCGTTCCTCCATTCGGGTGCCCGAAACTTCAAATGTACCGATAGTTACGTCCTTTAAAACTTGAGTCTTTTCTTGTGTACGAATGTCTATGTCATTGTCGCATCGTGAGTCCGATTACCATCCGGTCAGCTTCTTATCCTTTATTTGAGTCTATTGCATGATCATATATCTTATGGCCTTCCCGTTCCTCCATTCGGGTGCCCGAAACTTCAAATGTACCGATAGTTACGTCCTTTAAAACTTGAGTCTTTTCTTGTGTACGAATATCTATGTCATTGTCGCATCGTGAGTCCGATAACCATCCGGTCCGCTTCATATCTTTTATTTGAGTCTATTGCATGATCAGATATCTTACTGCCTTCCGTTGCACCATTCGGTCGTCCGAAACTTCAAATGTACCTATAATTACGTCCTTTAAAATTCGAGTCTTTTCTTGTGTACGAATCTCTATGTCATTGTCGCATCGTGAGTCCGATTACCATCTGGTCCGCTTCTTTATCCTTTATTTGAGTCTATTGCATGATCAGATATCTTACGGCCTTCCCGTTCTACCATTCGGTTGTCCAAAACTTCAAATGTACCGATAGTTACGTACTTTAAAACTCGAGTCTTTTCCTGTGTACAAATCTCTATGTCATTGTCACATCGTGAGTTCGATTACCATCTGGTCCGCTTCTTATCCTTTATTTGAGTCTATTACATGATCAAATATCTTACTGCCTTCACGTTCCTCCATTCGGGTGCCCGAAACTAAAAAATGTACCGATAGTTACGTCCTTTAAGACTCGAGTCTTTTTTTCTGTACGAATGTCTATGTTATTGTCGCATCGTGAGTTCGATTACCATCTGGTCCGCTTCTTATCCTTTATTTGTGTATATTGCATGATCAGATATATTACGGCCTTCACGTTCCTCCATTCGGGTGCCCGAAACTTCAAATGTACCGATAGTTACGTCCTTTAAAACTCGAGTCTTTTCTTGTGTACGAATATCTATGTCATTGTCGCATCGTGAGTCCGATAACCATCCGGTCCGCTTCATATCTTTTATTTGAGTCTATTGCATGATCAGATATCTTACGGCCTTCCGTTGCACCATTCGGTCGTCCGAAACTTCAAATGTACCTATAATTACGTCCTTTAAAATTCGAGTCTTTTCTTGTGTACGAATCTCTATGTCATTGTCGCATCGTGAGTCCGATTACCATCTGGTCCGCTTCTTTATCCTTTATTTGAGTCTATTGCATGTCAGATATCTTACGGCCTTCCCGTTCTACCATTCGGTTGTCCAAAACTTCAAATGTACCGATAGTTACGTACTTTAAAACTCGAGTCTTTTCCTGTGTACAAATCTCTATGTCATTGTCACATCGTGAGTTCGATTACCATCCGGTCCGCTTCTTATCCTTTATTTGAGTCTATTACATGATCAAATATCTTACTGCCTTCACGTTCCTCCATTCGGGTGCCCGAAACTTCAAATGTACCGATAGTTACGTCCTTTAAGACTCGAGTCTTTTTTTCTGTACGAATGTCTATATTATTGTCGCATCGTGTGTTCGATTACCATCTGGTCCGCTTCTTATCCTTTATTTGTGTATATTGCATGATCAGATATATTACGGCCTTCACGTTCCTCCATTCGGGTGCCCGAAACTTCAAATGTACCGATAGTTACGTCCTTTAAAACTCGAGTCTTTTTTCTGTACGAATGTCTATTTCATTGTCGCATCGTGAGTCCGATTACCATCCGTTCCGCTTCTTATCCTTTATTTGAGTGTATTGCATGATCAGATATATTACGGCCTTCCCGTTGCACCATTCGGTCGTCCGAAACTTCAAATGTACCTATAGTTACGTCCTTTAAAACTCGAGTCTTTTCTTGTGTATGAATCTCTATGTCATTGTCGCATCGTGAGTTCGATTACCATCCGGTCCGCTTCTTATCCTTTATTTAAGTCTACTACATGATCAGATATCTTACGGCCTTCACGTTCCTCCATTCGGGTGCCCGAAACTTCAAATGTACCAATAGTTACGTCCTTTAAAACTCGAGTCTTTTTTTCTGTACGAATGTCTATGTCATTGTCGCATTGTGAGTTCGATTACCATCCGGTCCGCTTCTTATCCTTTATTTGTGTCTATTGCATGATCAGATATCTTACGGCCTTTCCGTTGCACCATTCAGTTGCCCGAAACTTTGAATGTACCGATAGATACGTCCTTTAAAACTCGAGTCTTTTCGTGTGTACGAATCTCTATGTCATTGTCACATCGTGAGTTCGATTACCATCCGGTCCGCTTCTTATCCTTTATTTGAGTCTATTGCCTGATCAGATATCTTATGGCCTTTCCGTTCCTCCATTCGGGTGCCCGAAACTTCAAATGTACCGATAGTTACGTCCTTTAAAACTTGAGTCTTTTCTTGTGTACGAATGTTTATGTCATTGTCGCATCGTGAGTCTGATTACCATCCGACCCACTTCTTATCCTTTATTTGAGTCTATTGCATGATCAGATATCTTATGGCCTTCCCGTTCCTCCATTCGGGTGCCCGAAACTTCAAATGTACCGATAGTTACTTCCTTTAAAACTTGAGTCTTTTCTTGTGTACGAATGTCTATGTCATTGTCGCATCGTGAGTCCGAATACCATCCGGTCCGCATCATATCCTTTATTTGAGTCTATTGCATGATCAGATATCTTACGGCCTTCCGTTGCACCATTCGGTCGTCCGAAACTTCAAATGTACCTATAGTTACGTCCTTTAAAATTCGAGTCTTTTCTTGTGTACGAATCTCTATGTCAATGTCGCATCGTGAGTCCGATTACCATCTGGTCCGCTTCTTTATCCTTTATTTGAGTCTATTGCATGATCAGATATCTTACGGCCTTCCCGTTCTACCATTCGGTTGTCCGAAACTTCAAATGTACCGATAGTTACGTACTTTAAAACTCGAGTCTTTTCCTGTGTACGAATCTCTATGTCATTGTCACATCGTGAGTTCGATTACCATCCGGTCCGCTTCTTATCCTTTATTTGAGTCTATTACATGATCAGATATCTTACTGCCTTCACGTTCCTCCATTCGGGTGCCCGAAACTTCAAAAGTACCGATAGTTACGTCCTTTAAAACTCAAGTCTTTTTTTCTGTACGAATGTCTATGTCATTGTCGTATCGTGTGTTTGATTACCATCCGGTCCGCTTCTTATCCTTTATTTGTGTATATTGCATGATCAGATATATTACGGCCTTCACGTTCCTCCATTCGGGTGACCGAAACTTCAAATGTACCGATAGTTACGTCCTTTAAAACTCGAGTCTTTTTTTCTGTACGAATGTCTATTTCATTGTCGCATCATGAGTCCGATTACCATCCGGTCCGCTTCTTATCCTTTATTTGAGTCTGTTGCATGATCAGATATATTACGGCCTTCCCGTTGCACCATTCGATTGCCCGAAACTTCAAATGTACCGATAGTTACGTCCTTTAAAACTTGAGTCTTTTCTTGTGTACGAATCTCTATGTGATTGTCGCATCGTGTGTTTGATTACCATCCGGTCCGCTTCTTATCCTTTATTTGAGTCTATTGCATGATCAGATATCTTACGGCCTTCCCGTTCCTCCATTCGGATTCCCAAAACATCAAATGTACCGATAGATACGTCCGAGTCTTTTTTTCTGTGTGAATCTCTATGTCATTGTCGCATCGTGAGTTCCATTCCCATCCGGTCCGCTTCTTATCCTTTATTTGAGTCTATTGCATGATCAGATATCTTATGGCCTTTCCATTCCTCCATTCGGGTGCACGAAACTTCAAATGTACCGATAGTTACGTCCTTTGAAACTCGAGTCTTTTCGTGTGTACGAATCTCTATGTCATTGTCATATCATGAGTCCGATTACCATCCGGTCCGCTTCTTATCCTTTATTTGGGTCTATTGCATGATCAGATATCTTATGGCCTTCCTGTTCCTCCATTCGGGTGCCCGAAACATCAAATGTACCGATAGTTACGTCCTTTAAAACTTGAGCCTTTTCTTGTGTACGAATGTCTATGTCATTTTCGCATCGTGAGTCCGATTACCATCCGGTCCGCTTCTTATCCTTTATTTGAGTCTAGTGCATGATCAGATATCTTACGGCCTTCCCGTTCCTCCATTCGGGTGCCCAAAACATCAAATGTACCGATAGATACGTCCTTTAAAACTCGGGTCTTTTCTTGTGTGTGAATCTCTATGTCATTGTCGCATCGTGAGTTCGATTACCATCCGGTCCGCTTCTTATCCTTTATTTGAGTCTATTGCATGATCAGATTTCTTATGGCCTTCCCGTTCCTCCATTCGGGTGCACGAAACATCAAATGTACCGATAGTTACGTCCTTTAAAACTCGAGTCTTTTCTTGTGTACGAATCTCTATGTCATTGTCACATCATGAGTTCGATTACCATCCGGTCCGCATCTTATCCTTTATTTGAGTCTATTGCATGATCAGATATCTTACGGCCTTCACGTTCCTCCATTCGGGTGCCCGAAACTTCAAATGTACCGATAGTTACGTCCTTTAAAACTCGAGTCTTTTTTTCTGTACGAATGTCTATTTCATTGTCGCATCGTGAGTTCGATTACCATCTGGTCCGCTTCTTATCCTTTATTTGTGTCTATTGCATGATCAGATATCTTACGGCCTTCCCGTTGCACCATTCGGTTTCCCGAAACTTCGAATGTACCGATAGATACGTCCTTTAAAACTCGAGTCTTTTCTTGTGTACAAATATCTATGTCATTGTCACATCGTGAGTTTGATTACCATCCGGTCTGCATCTTATCCTTTATTTGAGTCTATTGCATGATCAGATATCTTACGGCCTTCACGTTCTTCCATTCGGGTGCCCGAAACTTCAAATGTACCGATAGTTACGTCCTTTAAAACTCGAGTCTTTTTTTTCTGTACGAATGTCTATTTCATTGTCGCATCGTGAGTTCGATTACCATCCGGTCCGCTTCTTATCCTTTATTTGAGTCTATTGCATGATCAGATATCTTATGGCCTTCCCATTCCTCCATTCGGGTGCACGAAACTTCAAATGTACCGATAGTTACGTCCTTTAAAACTCGAGACTTTTCTTGTATACGAATCTCTATGTCATTGTGACATCGTGAGTTTGATTACCATCCGGTCTGCATCTTATCCTTTATTTGAGTCTATTGCATGATCAGATATCTTACGGCCTTCACGTTCCTCCATTCGGGTGCCCGAAACTTCAAATGTACCGATAGTTACGTCCTTTAACACTCGATTCTTTGTTTCTGTACGAATGTCTATTTCATTGTCGCATCGTGATTCCGATTACCATCCGGTCCGCTTCTTATCCTTTATTTGAGTCTATTGCATAATCTGATATCTTACAGCCTTCCCGTTGTACCATTCGGTTGCCCGAAACTTCAAATGTACCGATAGTTACGTCCTTTAAAACTTGAGTCTTTTCTTGTGTACGAATCTCTATGTTATTGTCGCATCGTGAGTTCGATTACCATCGGGTCCACTTCTTATCCTTTATTTGAGTCTATTGCATGATCAGATATCTTACGGCCTTCACGTTCCTCCATTCGGGTGCCCGAAACTTCAAATGTACCGATAGTTACGTCCTTTAAAACTCGAGTCTTTTTTTCTGTACGAATGTCTATTTCATTGTCGCATCGTGAGTTCGATTACCATCCAGTCTGCTTCTTATCCTTTATTTGAGTCTATTGCATGATCCGATATCTTACGGCCTTCCCGTTGTACCATTCGGTTGCCCGAAACTTCAAATGTACCGATAGTTACGTCCTTTAAAACTTGAGTCTTTTCTTGTGTACGAATCTCTATGTCATTGTCGCATCGTGAGTTCGATTACCATCCGCTCTGCTTCTTATCCTTTATTTGAGTCTATTACATGATCAGAAACCTTACGGCCTTCACGTTCCTCCATTCGGGTGCCCGAAACTTCAAATGTACCGATAGTTACGTCCTTTAAAACTCGAGTCTTTTTTTCCGTATGAATGTCTATGTCATTGTCGCATCGTGAGTTCGATTACCATCCGGTCCGCTTCTTATCCATTATTTGTGTCTATTGCATGATCAGCTATCTTACGGCCTTCCCGTTGCACCATTCGGTTTCCCGAAACTTCGAAGGTACCGATAGATACGTCTTTTAAAACTCGAGTCTTTTCGTGTGTACAAATCTCTATGTCATTGTCATATCGTGAGTCCGATTACCATCCGGTCCGCTTCTTATCCTTTATTTGGGTCTATTGCATGATCAGATATCTTACGGCCTTCCCGTTCCTCCATTCGGGTGCCCAAAACATCAAATGTACCGATAGATACGTCCATTAAAACTCGAGTCTTTTCTTGTGTACGAATGTCTATGTCATTGTCGCATCGTGAGTCCGATTACCATCCGGTCCGCTTCTTATCCATTATTTAAGTCTATTGCATGATCAGATATCTTACGGCTTTCCCGTTGCACCATTCGGACGTCCGAAACTTCAAATGTACCTATAGTTACGTCCTTTAAAATTCGAGTCTTTTCTAGTGTACGAATCTCGATGTCATTGTCGCATCGTTAGTCCGATTACCATCTGGTCCGCTTCTTTATCCTTTATTTGAGTCTATTAAATGATCAGATATCTTACGGCCTTCCCGTTCTACCTTTCGGTTGTCCAAAACTTCAAATGTACCGATAGTTACGTACTTTAAAACTCGAGTCTTTTCCTGTGTACGAATCTCTATGTCATTGTCACATCGTGAGTTCGATTACCATCCGGTCCGCTTCTTATCCTTTATTTGAGTCTATTACATGATCAGATATCTTGCGGCCTTCCCGTTCCTCCATTCGGGTGCCCAAAACATCAAATGTACCGATAGTTACGTCCTTTAAAACTCGAGTCTTTTCGTGTGTACGAATCTCTATGTCATTGTCACATCGTGAGTTCGATTACCATCTGGTCCGCTTCTTATCCTTTATTTGAGTCTATTGCATGATCCGATATCTTACGGCCTTCCCGTTGCACCATTCGGTTGCCCGAAACTTCAAATGTACCGATAGTTACGTCCTTTAAGACTCGAGTCTTTTCTTGTGTACGAATGTCTATGTCATTGTCGGATCGTGAGTTTGATTACGTTCTGGTCCGCTTGTTATCCTTTATTTGAGTCTGTTGCGTGATCCGATATCTTACGGCCTTCCCGTTGCACCATTCAGTTGCCCGAAACTTCAAATGTACCGATAGTTACGTCCTTTAAGACTCGAGTCTTATCTTGTGTACGAATCTCTATGTCATTGTCGCATCGTGATTCCGATTACCATCTAGTCCGCTTCTTTATCCTTTATTTGAGTCTATTGAATGATCAGATATCTTACGGCCTTCCCGTTCTACCGTTCGGTTGTCCGAAACTTCAAATGTACCGATAGTTACGTACTTTAAAACTCGAGTCTTTTCCTGTGTACGAATCTCTATGTCATTGTCACATCGTGAGTTCGATTACCATCCGGTCCGCTTCTTATCCTTTATTTGAGTCTATTACATGATCAGATATCTTACGGCCTTCCCGTTCCTCCATTCGGGTGCCCAAAACATCAAATGTACCGATAGATACATCCTTTTAAACTCGAGTCTTTTCTTGTGTGTGAATATCTATGTCATTGTCGCATGGTGAGTTCGATTACCATCCGGTCCGCTTTTATCCTTTATTTGAGTCTATTACATGATCAGATATCTTACGGCCTTCACGTTCCTCCATTCGGGTGCCCGAAACTTCAAATGTACCGATAGTTACGTCCTTTAAAACTCGAGTCTTTTTTTCTGTACGAATGTCTATGTCATTGTCGCATCGTGAGTTTGATTACCATCCGGTCCGCTCTCTTATCCTTAATTTGTGTCTATTGCATGATCAGATATCTTTCGGCCTTCCCGTTGCACCATTCGGTTGCCCGAAACTTCGAATGTACCGATAGTTACGTCCTTTAAAACTCGAGTCTTTTCTTGTGTACGAATCTCTATGTCATTGTCACATCGTGAGTTCGATTACCATCCAGTCCGCTTCTTATCCTTTATTTGAGTCTATTGCGTGATCAGATATCTTATGGCCTTCCCGTTCCTCCATTCGGGTGCCCGAAACTTCAAATGTACCGATAGTTACGTCCTTTAAAACTTGAGTCTTTTCTTGTGTACGAATGTCTATGTCTATGTCATTGTCGCATCGTGAGTCCGATTACCATCCGGTCCGCTTCTTATCCTTTATTTGAGTCTATTGCATGATCAGATATCTTATGGCCTTCCCGTTCCTCCATTCGGTTGCCCGAAACTTCGAATGTACCGATAGTTACGTCCTTTAAAACTCGAGTCTTTTCTTGTGTACGAATCTCTATGTCATTGTCACATCGTGAGTTCGATTACCATCCAGTCCGCTTCTTATCCTTTATTTGAGTCTATTGCGTGATCAGATATCTTATGGCCTTCCCGTTCCTCCATTCGGGTGCCCGAAACTTCAAATGTACCGATAGTTACGTCCTTTAAAACTTGAGTCTTTTCTTGTGTACGAATGTCTATGTCTATGTCATTGTCGCATCGTGAGTCCGATTACCATCCGGTCCGCTTCTTATCCTTTATTTGAGTCTATTGCATGATCAGATATCTTATGGCCTTCCCGTTCCTCCATTCGGTTGCCCGAAACTTCGAATGTACCGATAGTTACGTCCTTTAAAACTCGAGTCTTTTTGTGTGTACGAATCTCTATGTCATTGTCACATCGTGAGTTCGATTACCATCCGGTCCGCTTCTTATCCTTTATTTGAGTCTATTGCATGATCCGATATCTTACGTCCTTCCCGTTGCACCATTCGGTTGCCCGAAACTTCAAATGTACCGATAGTTACGTCCTTTAAAACTTGAGTCTTTTTTTGTGTACGAATGTCTATGTGATTGTCGCATCGTGAGTCCGATTACCATCTTGTCCACTTCTTATCATTTATTTGAGTCAATTGCATGATCTGATATCTTATGGCCTTCCCGTTCCTCCATTCGGGTGCCAGAAACTTCAAATGTACCGATAATTACGTCCTTTAAAACTTGAGTCTTTTCTTGTGTACGAATATCTATGTCATTGTCGCATCGTGAGTCCGATTACCATCCGGTCCGCTTCTTATCCTTTATTTGAGTCTATTGCATGATTGAGATATCTTACGGCCTTCCCGTTGCACCATTCGGTCGTCTGAAACTTCAAATGTACCTATAGTTACGTCCTTTAAAACTCGAGACTTTTCTTGTATACGAATCTCTATCTCATTGTTGCATCGTGAGTCCGATTACCATCTGGTCCGCTTCTTTTCCTTTATTTGAGTCTATTGCATTATCCGATATTTTACGGCCTTCCCGTTCCTGCATTCGGGTGCCCGAAACTTCAAATGTACCGATAGTTACGTCTTTAAAAACATGAGTCTTTTCTTGTGTACGAATGTCTATGTCATTGTCGGATCGTGAGTTCGATTACGTTCTGGTCCGCTTGTTATCCTTTATTTGAGTCTGTTGCGTGATCCGATATCTTACGGCCTTCCCGTTGCACAATTCGGTTGCCCGAAATTTCAAATGTACCGATAGTTACGTCCTTTAAGACTCGAGTCTTATCTTGTGTACGAATCTCTATGTCATTATCGCATCGTGAGTTCGATTACCATCCGGTTCGCTTCTTATCCTTTATTTGAGTCTATTGCATGATCAGATATCTTACGGCCTTCCCGTTCTACCATTCGGTTGTCCGAAACTTCAAATGTACTGATAGTTACGTCCTTTAAAACTCGAGTCTTTTCTTGTGTACGAATCTCTATGTCATTGTCACATCGTGAGTTCGATTACCATCCGGTCCGCTTCTTATCCATTATTTGAGTCTATTGCATGATCAAATATCTTACGGCGTTCACGTTCTCCATTCGGGTGCCCGAAACTTCAAATGTACAGATAGTTACGTCCTTTAAAACTCGTGTCTGTTTTTCTGTACGAATGTCTATTTCATTGTCGCATCGTGAGTCCGATTACCATCCGGTCCACTTATTTTCCTTTATTTGAGTCTATTGCATGATCAGATATCTTACGGCCTTCCCGTTGCACCATTCGGTCGTCCGAAACTTCAAATGTACCTATAGTTACGTCCTTTAAAACTCGAGTCTTTTCTTGTGTACGAATATCTATGTCATTGTCGCATCGTGAGTCCGATTACCATCCGGTCCGCTTCTTATCCTTTGTTTGAGTCTATTGCATGATCAGATATCATACGGCCTTCCCGTTGCACCATTCGGTCGTCTGAAACTTCAAATGTACCTATAGTTACGTCCTTTAAAACTCGAGACGTTTCTTGTATACGAATCTCTATGTTATTGTCGCATCGTGAGTCCGATTACCATCCGGTCAGCTTCTTATCCTTTATTTGAGTCTATTGCATGATCCGATATCTTACGGTCTTCCCGTTCCTGCATTCGGGTGCCCGAAACTTCAAATGTACCGATAGTTACGTCTTTTAAAACTTGAGTCTTTTCTTGTGTACGAATGTCTATGTCATTGTCCGATCGTTAGTTCGATTACGTTCTGGTCCGCTTGTTATCCTTTATTTGAGTCTGTTGCGTGATCCGATATCTTACGGCCTTCCCGTTGCACCATTCGGTTGCCCGAAACTTCAAATGTACCGATAGTTACGTCATTTAAGGCTCGAATCTTATCTTGTGTACGAATCTCTATGTCATTGTCGCATCCTGAGTTCGATTACCATCCGGTTCGCTTCTTATCCTTTATTTGAGTCTATTGCATGATCAGATACCTTACGGCCTTCCCGTTCTTCCATTCGGTTGTCCGAAACTTCAAATGTACTGATAGTTACGTCCTTTAAAACTCGAGTCTTTTCTTGTGTACGAATCTCTATGTCATTGTCACATCGTGAGTTCGATTACCATCCGGTCCGCTTCTTATCCATTATTTGAGTCTATTGCATGATCAGATATCTTACGGCATTCACGTTCTCCATTCGGGTGCCCGAAACTTCAAATGTACTGATAGTTACGTCCTTTAAAACACGTGTCTTTTTTTCTGTACGAATGTCTATTTCATTGTCGCATCGTGAGTCCGATTACCATCCGGTCCACTTATTATCCTTTATTTGAGTCTATTGCATGATCAGATATCTTACGGCCTTCCCGTTGCACCATTCGGTCGTCCGAAACTTCAAATGTACCTATAGTTACGTCCTTTAAAACTTGAGTCTTTTCTTGTGTACGAATATCTATGTCATTGTCGCATCGTGAGTCCGATTACCATCCGGTCCGCTTCTTATCCTTTATTTGAGTCTATCCTTTATTTGAGTCTGTTGCGTGATCCGATATCTTACGGCCTTCCCGTTGCACCATTCGGTTGCCCGAAACTTCAAATGTACCGATAGTTACGTCATTTAAGGCTCGAATCTTATCTTGTGTACGAATCTCTATGTCATTGTCGCATCCTGAGTTCGATTACCATCCGGTTCGCTTCTTATCCTTTATTTGAGTCTATTGCATGATCAGATACCTTACGGCCTTCCCGTTCTTCCATTCGGTTGTCCGAAACTTCAAATGTACTGATAGTTACGTCCTTTAAAACTCGAGTCTTTTCTTGTGTACGAATCTCTATGTCATTGTCACATCGTGAGTTCGATTACCATCCGGTCCGCTTCTTATCCATTATTTGAGTCTATTGCATGATCAGATATCTTACGGCATTCACGTTCTCCATTCGGGTGCCCGAAACTTCAAATGTACTGATAGCTACGTCCTTTAAAACACGTGTCTTTTTTTCTGTACGAATGTCTATTTCATTGTCGCATCGTGAGTCCGATTACCATCCGGTCCACTTATTATCCTTTATTTGAGTCTATTGCATGATCAGATATCTTACGGCCTTCCCGTTGCACCATTCGGTCGTCCGAAACTTCAAATGTACCTATAGTTACGTCCTTTAAAACTTGAGTCTTTTCTTGTGTACGAATATCTATGTCATTGTCGCATCGTGAGTCCGATTACCATCCGGTCCGCTTCTTATCCTTTATTTGAGTCTATTGCATGATCCGATATCTTACGGCCTTCCCGTTGCACCATTCGGTTGCCCGAAACTTCAAATGTACCGATAGTTACGTCCTTTACAACTTGAGTCTTTTCTTGTGTACGAATCTCTATGTCATTGTCGCATCGTGAGTTCGATTACCATCCGGTCCGCTTCTTATCCTTTATTTGAGTCTATTGCATGATCATATATCTTACGGCCTTCCCGTTCCTCCATTCGGGTGCCCAAAACATCAAATGTACCGATAGTTACGTCCTTTAAAACTCGAGTCTTTTCTTTTTATGAATCTCTATGTCATTGTCGCATCGTGAGTTCGATTACCATCCGGTCCGCTTCTTATCCTTTATTTGAGTCTGTTACATGATCAGATATCTTACGGTCCTTCACGTTCCACCATTCGGGTGCCCGAAACTTTAAATGTACCGATAGTTACGTCCTTTAAAACTTGAGCCTTTTTTTCTGTACGAATGTCTATGTCATTGTCGCAACGTGAGTTCGATTACCATCCGGTCTGCTTCTTATCCTTTATTTGTGTCTATTGGATGATCAAATATCTTACGGCCTTCCCGTTGCACCATTCGGTTGCCCGAAACTTCAAATGTACCGATAGTTACATCTTTTAAGACTCGAGTCTTATCCTGTGTATGAATCTCTATGTCATTGTCACATCGTGAGTTCGATTACCATCCGGTCCGCTTCTTATCCTTTATTTGAGTCTATTGCATGATCAGATATCTTACGGCCTTCACGTTCCTCCATTCGGGTGCCCGAAACTTCAAATGTACCGATAGTTACGTCCTTTAAAACTTGAGTCTTTTCTTGTGTACGAATCTCTATGTCATTGTCGTATCGTGAGTCCGATTACCATCCGGTCCACTTCTTATCCTTTATTTTGAGTCTATTGCATGATCCGATATCTTACGGCCTTCCCGTTCCTGCATTCGGGTGCCCGAAACTTCAAATGTACCGATAGTTACGTCCTTTAAAACTTGAATCTTTTCTTGTGTACGAATGTCTATGTCATTGTCTCATCGTGAGTCCGATTACCGTCCGGTCTGCTTCTTATCCTTTATTTGAGTCTATTGCATGATCAGATATCTTATGGCCTTCCCGTTCCTCCATTCGGGTGCCCGAAATTTCAAATGTACCGACAGTTACGTCCTTTAAAACTCGAGTCTTTTCGTGTGTACGAATATCTATGTCATTGTCACATCGTGAGTTCGATTACCATCCGGTCCACTTCTTATCCTTTATTTGAGTGTATTGCATGATCAGATATCTTATGGCCTTCCCATTCCTCCATTCGGGAGCACGAAACTTCAAATGTATTAATAGTTACGTCCTTTAAAACTCGAGTCTTTTCTTGTGTACGAATCTCTATATCATTGTCACATCGTGAGTTCGGTTACCATCCGGTCCACTTCTTATCCTTTATTTGAGTCTATTGCATGATCAGATATCTTATGGCCTTCCTGTTCCTCCGTTCGGGTGCCCGAAACTTCAAATGTACCGATAGTTACGTCCTTTAGAACATGAGTCTTTTCTTGTGTACGAATCTCTATGTCATTGTCGCATCGTGAGTTCGATTACCATCCGGTCCGCTTCTTATCCTTTATTTGAGTCTATTGCGTGATCAGATATCTTACGGCCTTCCTGTTCCTCCATTCGGGTGCCCTAAACATCAAATGTACCGATAGTTACGTCCTTTAAAACTTGAGTCTATTCTTGTGTACGAATCTCTATGTCATTGTCGCATCGTGAGTTCGATTACCATCCGGTCCGCTTCTTATCCTTTATTTGAGTCTATTGCGTGATCAGATATCTTACGGCCTTCCTGTTCCTCCATTCGGGTGCCCTAAACATCAAATGTACCGATAGTTACGTCCTTTAAAACTCGAGTCTTTTCTTGTGTATGAATCTCTATGTCATTGTCGCATCGTGAGTTCGATTACCATCCGGTCCGCTTCTTATGCTTTATTTGAGTCTATTGCATGATCAGATATCTTACGTCCTTCACATTCCTCCATTCTGGTGCCCGAAACTTCAAATGTACCGATAGTTACATCCTTTAAAACTTGAGTCTTGTCTTGTGTACGAATCTCTATGTCATTGTCGCATCGAGAGTCCGATTACCATCCGGTCCACTTCTTATCCTTTATTTGAGTCTATTGCATGATCCGAGATTTTACGGCCTTCCCGTTCCTGCATTCGGGTGCCCGAAACTTCAAATGTACCGATAGTTACGTCCTTTAAAACTTGAATCTTTTCTTGTGTACGAATGTCTATGTCATTGTCACGTCGTGAGTCGGATTACTATCAGGTCTGCTTCTTATCCTTTATTTGAGTCCATTGCATGATCAGATATCTTATGGCCTTCCCGTTCCTCCATTCGGGTGCCCGAACTTTCAAATGTACCGATAGTTACGTCCTTTAAAACTTGAGTCTTTTCTTGTGTACGAATCTCTATGTCATTGTCGCATCGTGAGTCCGATTACCATCCGGTCCGCTTCTTATCCTTTATTTAAGTCTATTGCGTGATCCGATATCTTACGGCCTTCCAGTTCCTGCATTCGGGTGCCCGAAACTTCAAATGTACCGATAGTTACGTCCTTTAAGACTTGAGTCTTATCTTGTGTACGAATCTCTATGTCATTGTCGCATCGTGAGTCCGATTACCATCCGGTCCGCTTCTTATCCTTTATTTGAGTCTATTGCATAATCAAATATCTTACGGCCTTCACGTTCCACCATTCGGTTGTCCGAAACTTCAAATGTACCGATAGTTACGTCCTTTAAAACTCGAGTCTTTTCTTATGTACGAATCTCTATGTCATTGTCACATCGTGAGTTCGATTACCATCCGGTACGCTTCTTATCCTTTATTTAAGTCTATTTGATCAGATATCTTACGGCCTTCACGTTCCTCCATTCGGGTGCCCGAAACTTCAAATTTACCGATAGTTACGTCCTTTAAAACTCGAGTCTTTTTTTCTGTACGAATGTCTATTTCATTGTCGCATCGTGAGTTCGATTACCATCCGTCCGCGTCTTATCCTTTATTTGTATCTATTGCATGATCAGATATTTTACGGCCTTCCCGTTGCACCATTCGGTTGCCCGAAACTTCGAATGTATTACGTCCTTTAAAACTCGAGTCTTTTCGTGTGTACGAATATCTATGTCATTGTCACATCGTGAGTTCGATTACCATCCGGTCCGCTTCTTATCCTTTATTTGAGTCTATTGCATGATCAGATATCTTATGGCCTTCCCGTTCCTCCATTCGGGTGCACGAAACTTCAAATGTACCGATAGTTACGTCCTTTAAAACTCGAGTCTTTTTTTCTGTATGAATGTCTATGTCATTGTCGCATCGTGAGTTCGATTACCATCTGTCCGCGTCTTATCCTTTATTTGTGTCTATTGCATGATCAGATATCTTACGGCCTTCCCGTTGCACCATTCGGTTGCCCGAAACTTCGAATGTATTACGTCCTTTAAAACTCGAGTCTTTTCGTGTGTACGAATATCTATGTCATTGTCACATCGTGAGTTCGATTACCATCCGGTACGCTTCTTATCCTTTATTTGAGTGTATTGCATGATCAGATATCTTATGGCCTTCCCGTTCCTCCATTCGGGTGCACGAAACTTCAAATGTATTGATAGTTACGTCCTTTAAAACTCGAGTCTTTTCTTGTGTACGAATCTCTATATCATTGTCACATCGTGAGTTCGGTTACCATCCGGTCCACTTCTTATCCTTTATTAGAGTCTATTGCATGATCAGATATCTTATGGCCTTCCCGTTCCTCCATTTGGGTGCCCGAAATTTCAAATGTACCGATAGTTACGTCCTTTAAAACTTGAGTCTTTTCTTGTGTACGAATCTCTATGTCATTGTCGCATCGTGAGTCCGATTACCATCCGGTCCGCTTCTTATCCTTTATTTGAGTCTTTTGCATGATCCGATATCTTACGGCCTTCCCGTTCCTGCATTCGGGTGCCCGAAACTTTAAATGTACCGATAGTTACGTCCTTTAAAACTTGAGTCTTTTCTTGTGTACGAATGTCTATGACATTGTCGCATCATGAGTCCGATTACCATCTGGTCCGCTTCTTATCCTTTATTTGAGTCTGTTGCATGATCCGATATCTTACGGCCTTCCCGTTGCACCATTCGGTTGCCCGAAACTTCAAATGTACCAATAGTTACGTCCTTTAAGACTTGAGTCTTATATTGTGTACGAATCTCTATGTCATTGTCGCATCGTGAGTTCGATTACCATCCGGTGCGCTTCTTATCCTTTATTTGAGTCTGTTGCATGATCCGATATCTTACGGCCTTCCCGTTCCACCATTCGGTTGCCTGAAATTTCAAATGTACCGATAGTTACGTCCTTTAAAACTTGAGTCTATTCTTGTGTACGAATCTCTATGTCATTGTCGCATCGTGAGTTCGATTACCATCCGATCCGCTTCTTATCCTTTATTTGAGTCTATAGCATGATCAGATATCTTATGGCCTTCCCGTTCCTCCGTTCGGGTGCCCGAAACTTCAAATGTACCGATAGTTACGTCCTTTAAAACATGAGTCTTTTCTTGTGTACGAATCTCTATGTCATTGTCGCATCGTGAGTTCGATTACCATCCGGTCCGCTTCTTATCCTTTATTTGAGTCTATTGCGTGATCAGATATCTTACGGCCTTCCTGTTCCTCCATTCGGGTGCCCTAAACATCAAATGTACCGATAGTTACGTCCTTTAAAACTCGAGTCTTTTCTTGTGTATGAATCTCTATGTCATTGTCGCATCGTGAGTTCGATTACCATCCGGTCCGCTTCTTATGCTTTATTTGAGTCTATTGCATGATCAGATATCTTACGGCCTTCACGTTCCTCCTTTCAGGTGCCCGAAACTTCAAATGTACCGATAGTTACATCCTTTAAAACTTGAGTCTTGTCTTGTGTACGAATCTCTATGTCATTGTCGCATCGTGAGTCCGATTACCATCCGGTCCACTTCTTATCCTTTATTTGTGTCTATTGCATGATCCTAGATTTTACGGCCATCCCGTTCCTGCATTCGGGTGCCCGAAACTTCAAATGTACCGATAGTTACGTCCTTTAAAACTTGAATCTTTTCTTGTGTACGAATGTCTATGTCATTGTCGCATCGTGAGTCGGATTACCATCAGGTCTGCTTCTTATCCTTTATTTGAGTCCATTGCATGATCAGATATCTTATGGCCTTCCCGTTCCTCCATTCGGGTGCCCGAACTTTCAAATGTACCGATAGTTACGTCCTTTAAAACTTGAGTCTTTTCTTGTGTACGAATCTCTATGTCATTGTCGCATCGTGAGTCCGATTACCATCCGGTCCGCTTCTTATCCATTATTTGAGTCTATTGCGTGATCCGATATCTTACGGCCTTCCAGTTCCTGCATTCGGGTGCCCGAAACTTCAAATGTACCGATAGTTACGTCCTTTAAGACTTGAGTCTTATCTTGTGTACGAATCTCTATGTCATTGTCGCATCGTGGGTCCGATTACCATCCGGTCCGCTTCTTATCCAGTATTTGAGTCTATTGCATAATCAGATATCTTACGGCCTTCACGTTCTACCATTCGGTTGTCCGAAACTTCAAATGTACCGATAGTTACGTCCTTTAAAACTCGAGTCTTTTCTTATGTACGAATCTCTATGTCATTGTCACATCGTGAGTTCGATTACCATCCGGTCCGCTTCTTATCCTTTATTTGAGTCTATTTGATCAGATATTTTACGGCCTTCACGTTCCTCCATTCGGGTGCCCGAAACTTCAAATTTACCGATAGTTACGTCCTTTAAAACTCGAGTCTTTTTTTCTGTATGAATGTCTATTTCGTTGTCGCATCGTGAGTTCGATTACCATCCGTCCGCGTCTTATCCTTTATTTGTGTCTATTGCATGATCAGATATCTTACGGCCTTCCCGTTGCACCATTCGGTTGCCCGAAACATCGAATGTATTACGTCCTTTAAAACTCGAGTCTTTTCGTGTGTACGAATATCTATGTCATTGTCACATCGTGAGTTCGATTACCATCCGGTTAGCTTCTTATCCTTTATTTGAGTGTATTGCATGATCAGATATCTTATGGCCTTCCCGTTCCTCCATTCGGGTGCACGAAACTTCAAATGTATTGATAGTTACGTCCTTTAAAACTCGAGTCTTTTCTTGTGTACGAATCTCTATATCATTGTCACATCGTGAGTTCGGTTACCATCTGGTCCACTTCTTATCCTTTGAGTCTATTGCATGATCAGATATCTTATGGCCTTCCCGTTCCTCCATTTGGGTGCCCGAAATTTCAAATGTACCGATAGTTACGTCCTTTAAAACTTGAGTCTTTTCTTGTGTACGAATCTCTATGTCATTGTCGCATCGTGAGTCCGATTACCATCTGGTCCGCTTCTTATCCTTTATTTGAGTCTTTTGCATGATCCGATATCTTACGGCCTTCCCGTTCCTGCATTCGGGTGCCCGAAACTTCAAATGTACCGATAGTTACGTCCTTTAAAACTTGAGTCTTTTCTTGTGTACGAATGTCTATGACATTGTCGCATCATGAGTCCGATTACCATCTGGTCTGCTACTTATCCTTTATTTGAGTCTGTTGCATGATCCGATATCTTACGGCCTTCCCGTTCCACCATTCGGTTGCCCGAAACATCAAATGTACCAATAGTTACGTCCTTTAAGACTTGAGTCTTATATTGTATACGAATCTCTATGTCATTGTCGCATCGTGAGTTCGATTACCATCCGGTCCGCTTCTTATCCTTTATTTGAGTCTGTTGCATGTTCCGATATCTTACGGCCTTCCCGTTGAACCATTCGGTTGCCCGAAATTTCAAATGTACCGATAGTTACGTCCTTTAAAACTTGAGTCTATTCTTGTGTACGAATCTATATGTCATTGTCGCATCGTGAGTTCGATTGCCATCCGATCCGCTTCTTATCCTTTATTTGAGTCTATAGCTTGATCAGATATCTTATGGCCTTCCCGTTCCTCCGTTCGGGTGCCCGAAACTTCAAATGTACCGATAGTTACGTCCTTTAAAACATGAGTCTTTTCTTGTGTACGAATCTCTATGTCATTGTCGCATCGTGAGTTCGATTACCATCCGGTCCGCTTCTTATCCTTTATTTGAGTCTATTGCGTGATCAGATATCTTACGGCCTTCCTGTTCCTCCATTCGGGTGCCCTAAACATCAAATGTACCGATAGTTACGTCCTTTAAAACTCGAGTCTTTTCTTGTGTATGAATCTCTATGTCATTGTCGCATCGTGAGTTCGATTACCATCCGGTCCGCTTCTTATGCTTTATTTGAGTCTATTGCATGATCAGATATCTTACGGCCTTCACGTTCCTCCATTCAGGTGCCCGAAACTTCAAATGTACCAATAGTTACATCCTTTAAAACTTGAGTCTTGTCTTGTGTACGAATCTCTATGTCATTGTCGCATCGTGAGTCCGATTACTATCCGGTCCACTTCTTATCCTTTATTTTAGTCTATTGCATGATCCGAGATTTTACGGCCTTCCCGTTCCTGCATTCGGGTGCCCAAAACTTCAAATGTACCGATAGTTACGTCCTTTAAAACTTGAATCTTTTCTTGTGTACGAATGTCTATGTCATTGTCGCATCGTGAGTTGGATTACCATCAGGTCTGCTTCTTATCCTTTATTTGAGTCCATTGCATGATCAGATATCTTATGGCCTTCCCGTTCATCCATTCGGGTGCCCGAACTTTCAAATGTACCAATAGTTACGTCCTTTAAAACTTGAGTCTTTTCTTGTGTACGAATCTCTATGTCATTCTCGCATCGTGAGTCCGATTACCATCTGGTCTGCTTCTTATCCTTTATTTGAGTCTATTGCGTGATCCGATATCTTACGGCCTTCCAGTTCCTGCATTCGGGTGCCCGAAACTTCAAATGTACCGATAGTTACGTCCTTTAAGACTTGAGTCTTATCTTGTGTACGAATCTCTATGTCATTGTCGCATCGTGAGTCCGATTACCATCCGGTCAGCTTCTTATCCTTTATTTGAGTCTATTGCATAATCAGATATCTTACGGCCTTCACGATCCTCCATTCGGGTGCCCGAAACTTCAAATTTACCGATAGTTACGTCCTTTAAAACTCGAGTCTTTTTTTCTGTATGAATGTCTATTTCATTGTCGCATCGTGAGTCCGATTACCATCTGGTCCGCTTCTTATCCTTTATTTGAGTCTATTGCGTGATCCGATATCTTACGGCCTTCCAGTTCCTGCATTCGGGTGCCCGAAACTTCAAATGTACCGATAGTTACGTCCTTTAAGACTTGAGTCTTATCTTGTGTACGAATCTCTATGTCATTGTCGCATCTTGAGTCCGATTACCATCCGGTCCGCTTCTTATCCTTTATTTGAGTCTATTGCATGATTAGATATCTTATGGCCTTCCCGTTCCTCCATTCGGGTGCACGAAACATCAAATGTACCGATAGTTACGTCCTTTAAAACATGAGTCTTTTCTTGTGTAAGAATCTCTATGTCATTGTCGCATCGTGAGTCCGATTACCATCCGGTCCAATTCTTATCCTTTATTTTGAGTCTATTGCATGATCCAATATCTTACGGCCTTCCGGTTCCTGCATTCGGGTGCCCGAAACTTCAAATGTACAGATAGTTACGTCCTTTAAAACTTGAATCTTTTCTTGTGTACGAATGTCTATGTCATTGTCTCATCGTGAGTCCGATTACCGTCCGGTCTGCTTCTTATCCTTTATTTGAGTCTATTGCATGATCAGATATCTTATGGCCTTCACGTTCCTCCATTCGGGTGCCCGAAATTTCAAATGTACCGACAGTTACGTCCTTTAAAACTTGAGTCTTTTCTTGTGTATGAATCTCTATGTCATTGTCGCATCGTGAGTCCGATTACCATCCGGTCCGCTTCTTATCCTTTATTTGAGTCTATTGCATGATCAGATATCTTATGGCCTTCCCGTTCCTCCATTCGGGTGCACGAAACTTCAAATGTACCGATAGTTACGTCCTTTAAAACATGAGTCTTTTCTTGTGTAAGAATCTCTATGTCATTGTCGCATCGTGAGTTTGATTACCATCCGGTCCACTTTTTATCCTTTATTTGAGTCTATTGCATGATCAGATATCTTACGGCCTTCCCGTTGCACCATTCGGTTGCCCGAAACTTCGAATGTACCGATAGTTACGTCCTTAAAACTCGAGTCTATTCGTATGTACGAATCTCTGTGTCATTGTTACATCGTGAGTTCGATTACCATCCGGTCCGCTTCTTATCCTTTATTTGAGTCTGTTGCATGATCAGATATCTTATGGCCTTCCTGTTCCTCCATTCGGGTGCCCGAAACTTCAAATGTACCGATAGTTACGTCCTTTAAAACTTGAGTGTTTTCATGTGTACGAATGTCTATGTCATTGTCGCATCGTGAGTCCAATTACCATCCAGTCCGCTTCTTATCCTTTATTTGAGTCTATCGCATGATCAGACATCTTACGGCCTTACCGTTGCACCATTCGGTCGTCCGAAACTTCAAATGTACCGATAGTTACGTCCTTTAAAACTCGAGTCTTTTCTTGTGTACGAATCTCTATGTCATTGTCGCATCGTGAGTCCGATTACCATCCGGTCCGCTTCTTATCCTTTATTTGTGTCTATTGCATGATCCGATATCTTACGGCCTTCCCGTTCATGCATTCGGATTCCCGAAACTTCGATTGTACCGATAGTTACGTCCTTTAAAACTTGAGTCTTTTCTTGTGAACGAATGTCTATGTCATTGTCGCATCGTGAGTCCGATTACCATCCGGTGCGCTTCTTATCCTTTATTTGAGTCTGTTGCATGATCCGATAGCTTACGGCCTTCCCGTTGCACCATTCGGTTGCCCGAAACTTCAAATGTACCGATAGTTACGTCCTTTATGACTCGAGTCTTTTCTTGTGTACCAATCTCTATGTCATTGTCGCATCGTGAGTTCGATTACCATCCGGTCCGTTTCTTATCATTTATTTGAGTCTATTGCATGATCAGATATCTTACGGCCTTCCCGTTGTACCATTCGGTTGTCCGAAACTTCAAATGTACCGATAGTTACGTTCTTTAAAACTCGAGTCTTTTCTTGTGTACGAATCTCTATGTCATTGTCGCATCGTGAGTCCGATTACCATCCGTTCCGTTTCTTATCCTTTATTTGAGTCTATTGCCTGATCAGATATCTTATGGCCTTCCCGTTCCTCCATTCTGTTGCCCGAAACCTCAAATGTACCGATAGTTACGTCCTTTAAAACATGAGTCTTTTCTTGTGTATGAATCTCTATGTCATTGTCGCATCGTGAGTTCGATTACCATCCGGTCCACTTTTTATCCTTTATTTTAGTCTATTGCATGATCAGATATCTAATGGCCTTCCCGTTCCTCCATTCGGGTGCCCGAAACTTCAAATGTACCGATAGTTACGTCCTTTAAAACATGAGTCTTTTCTTGTGTACGAATCTCTATGTCATTGTCGCATCGTGAGTCCGATTACCATCCGTTCCGTTTCTTATCCTTTATTTGAGTCTATTGCCTGATCAGATATCTTATGGCCTTCCCGTTCCTCCATTCTGTTGCCCGAAACCTCAAATGTACCGATAGTTACGTCCTTTAAAACATGAGTCTTTTCTTGTGTATGAATCTCTATGTCATTGTCGCATCGTGAGTTCGATTACCATCCGGTCCACTTTTTATCCTTTATTTTAGTCTATTGCATGATCAGATATCTAATGGCCTTCCCGTTCCTCCATTCGGGTGCCCGAAACTTCAAATGTACCGATAGTTACGTCCTTTAAAACATGAATCTTTTCTTGTGTACGAATCTCTATGTCATTGTCGCATCGTGAGTTCGATTACCATCCGGTCCGCTTCTTTTCCTTTATTTGAGTCTATTGCATGATCAGATATCTTACGGCCTTCCTGTTCCTCCATTCGGGTGCCCAAAACATCAAATGCACCGATAGTTACGTCCTTTAAAACTCGAGTCTTTTCTTGTGTATGAATCTATATGTCATTGTCACGTCGTGAGTTCGATTACCATCCGGTCTGCTTCTTATCCTTTATTTGAGTCTATTGTATGATCAGATATCTTATGGCCTTCACGTTCCTCCATTCGGGTGCTCGAAACTACAAATGTACCGATAGTTACGTCCTTTAAAACTCGAGTGTTTTTTTCTGTACGAATGTCTATGTCATTGTCGCATCGTGAGTTCGATTATCATCCGTCCGCTTCTTATCCTTTATTTGTGTCTATTGCATGATCAGATATCTTACGGCCTTCCCGTTGCACCATTCGGTTGCCCGAAACTTCGAATGTACCGATAGTTACGTCCTTTAAAACTCGAGTCTTTTCTTGTGTACGAATCCCTATGTCATTGTCGCATCGTGAGTCCGATTACCATCCGTTCCGTTTCTTATCCTTTATTTGAGTCTATTGCCTGATCAGATATCTTATGGCCTTCCCGTTCCTCCATTATGTTGCCCGAAACTTCAAATGTACCGATAGTTACGTCCTTTAAAACATGGGTCTTTTCTTGTGTACGAATCGCTATGTCATTGTCGCATCGTGAGTTCGATTACCATCCGGTCCCCTTTTTATCCTTTATTTGAGTCTATTGCATGATTAGATATCTTATGGCCTTCCCGTTCCTCCATTCGGGTGCCCTAAACTTCAAATGTACCGATAGTTACGTCCTTTAAAACATGAGTCTTTTCTTGTGTACGAATCTCTATGTCATTGTCGCATCGTGAGTTCGATTACCATCCGGTCCGCTTCTTATCCTTTATTTGAGTCTATTGCATGATCAGATATCTTACGGCCTTCATGTTCCTCCATTCGGGTGCCCAAAACATTAAATGTACCTATAGTTACGCCCTTTAAAACTCGAGTCTTTTCTTGTGTATGAATCTCTATGTCATTGTCGCAACGTGAGTTCGATTACCATCCGGTCCACTTCTTATCCTTTATTTGATTCTATTGCATGATCAGATATCTTACGGCCTTCTCGTTCCTCCATTCGGGTGCCCGAAACTACAAATGTACCGATAGTTACGTCCTTTAAAACTAGAGTCTTTTTTTCTGTACGAATGTCTATGTCATTGTCGCATCGTGACTTCGATTATCATCCGCCCGCTTCTTATCCTTTATTTGTGTCTATTGCATGATCAGATATCTTACGGCCTTCCCGTTGCACCATTCGGTTGCCCGAAACTTCGAATGTACCGATAGTTACGTCCATTAAAACTCGAGTCATTTCGTGTGTACGAATATCTATGTCATTGTCACATCGTGAGTTCGATTACCATCCGGTCCGCTTTTTATCCTTTATTTGAGTGTATTGCATGATCAGATCTCTTACGGCCTTCCTGTTCCTCCATTCTGTTGCCCGAAACCTCAAATGTACCGATAGTTACGTCCTTTAAAACATGAGTCTTTTCTTGTGTATGAATCTCTATGTCATTGTCGCATCGTGAGTTCGATTACCATCCGGTCCGCTTTTTATCCTTTATTTGAGTCTATTGCATGATCAGATATCTTATGGCCTTCCCGTTCCTCCATTCGGGTGCCCGAAACTTCAAATGTACCGATAGTTACGTCCTTTAACGCATGAGTCTTTTCTTGTGTACGAATCTCTATGTCATTGTCGCATCGTGAGTTCGATTACCATCCGGTCCGCTTCTTATCCTTTATTTGAGTCTATTGCATGATCAGATATCTTACGGCCTTCATGTTCCTCCATTCGGGTACCCAAAACATCAAATGTACCGATAGTTACGTCCATTAAAACTCAAGTCTTTTCTTGTGTATGAATCTCTATGTCATTGTCGCAACGTGAGTTCGATTACCATCCGGTCCACTTCTAATCCTTTATTTGAGTCTATTGCATGATCAGATATCTTACGGCCTTCTCGTTCCTCCATTCGGGTGCCCGAAACTACAAATGTACCGATAGTTACGTCCTTTAAAACTCGAGTCTTTTTTTCTGTACGAATGTCTATGTCATTGTCGCATCGTGAGTTCGATTATCATCCGCCCGCTTCTTATCCTTTATTTGTGTCTATTGCATGATCAGATATCTTACGGCCTTCCCGTTGCACCATTCGGTTGCCCGAAACTTCGAATGTACCGATAGTTACGTCCTTTAAAACTCGAGTCTTTTCGTGTGTACGAATATCTATGTCATTGTCACATCGTGAGTTCGATTACCATCCGGTCCGCTTCTTATCCTTTATTTGAGTGTATTGCATGATCTGATATCTTATGGCCTTCCCGTTCCTCCATTCGGGTGCACGAAACTTCAAATGTATCGATAGTTACGTCCTTTAAAACTCGAGTCTTTTCTTGTGTACGAATCTCTATGTCATTGTCACATCGTGAGTTCGGTTACCATCCGGTCCGCTTCTTATCCTTTATTTGAGTCTATTGCATGATTAGATATCTTATGGCCTTCCCGTTCCTCCATTCTGTTGCCCGAAACTTCAAATGTACCGATAGTTACGTCCTTTAAAACATGAGTCTTTTCTTGTGTATGAATCTCTATGTCATTGTCGCATCGTGAGTTCGATTACCATCCGGTCCGCTTTTTATCCTTTATTTGAGTCTATTGCATGATCAGATATCTTATGGCCTTCCCGTTCCTCCATTCGGGTGCCCGAAACTTCAAATGTACCGATAGTTACGTCCTTTAACACATGAGTCTTTTCTTGTGTACGAATCTCTATGTCATTGTCGCATCGTGAGTTCGATTACCATCCGGTCCGCTTCTTATCCTTTATTTGAGTCTATTGCATGATCAGATATCTTACGGCCTTCATGTTCCTCCATTCGGGTACCCAAAACATCAAATGTACCGATAGTTACGTCCATTAAAACTCAAGTCTTTTCTTGTGTATGAATCTCTATGTCATTGTCGCAACGTGAGTTCGATTACCATCCGGTCCACTTCTAATCCTTTATTTGAGTCTATTGCATGATCAGATATCTTACGGCCTTCTCGTTCCTCCATTCGGGTGCCCGAAACTACAAATGTACCGATAGTTACGTCCTTTAAAACTCGAGTCTTTTTTTCTGTACGAATGTCTATGTCATTGTCGCATCGTGAGTTCGATTATCATCCGCCCGCTTCTTATCCTTTATTTGTGTCTATTGCATGATCAGATATCTTACGGCCTTCCCGTTGCACCATTCGGTTGCCCGAAACTTCGAATGTACCGATAGTTACGTCCTTTAAAACTCGAGTCTTTTCGTGTGTACGAATATCTATGTCATTGTCACATCGTGAGTTCGATTACCATCCGGTCCGCTTCTTATCCTTTATTTGAGTGTATTGCATGATCTGATATCTTATGGCCTTCCCGTTCCTCCATTCGGGTGCACGAAACTTCAAATGTATCGATAGTTACGTCCTTTAAAACTCGAGTCTTTTCTTGTGTACGAATCTCTATGTCATTGTCACATCGTGAGTTCGGTTACCATCCGGTCCGCTTCTTATCCTTTATTTGAGTCTATTGCATGATTAGATATCTTATGGCCTTCCCGTTCCTCCATTCTGTTGCCCGAAACTTCAAATGTACCGATAGTTTTTTTTTTTTTAGGAAAGAGGCAAAGCCCCGGCAAACATTTATTAATATTTAAAAAGTAAAAGACAAAGACTAACCCCGACCTGGGACATAAACCCAAGGTCTAGGATTAGCCCAACAAAAAGCACAAAATAAAACAAAAACGGGCCAACCTATACATCTTTTACTAAGCCCAAATTCAGAAATATTAAAAGACCAACATAAGCCCATCAAGTAAAACCAAATTAACCCTCTACTATACTCCGGCCAAATAGCAGGCCCATACCCCCAAAGCCCAAAGGGCCCCTTCACTCCAGCCCATCTCCGTAATCTACTCCATAAAGCGAATTCAGTCCAACCATCTTCAGCCCATATATCTTCAGTCCACCAGGCTAACCCACTATTCACAAAGTCTTTATATATCTTCCATAGCCCAATATTATAACCAACTATATACCCGCTAACATCAAAACCCATCAACAGCCCCTCTCTCACCAATACTTTGTAACCCATATTCAAGCCCAGCCAACCAATACCCCTATGAAACCTGTCCCTTTTGAATACCCTCAGCCCAGCACATACAAATCTACTAAACCCCACCATGATAAATCCAACCAGCCATATCCCAGGCCCAAAACATCCACACAATATCAGAAATCCCAGACCAATATGCCTTAACAATCTGCTTAAATTCCACTCCCTAACTTTAACTTCCAACCTCCGGATCCACTTACTAGTCAACACAAGAGGACTAACCCATATCAATCCCATAAACCTATTCCAATATTTACTACAAAGACAGAACAGAGGATTCACAAGGATTTCGATCTCCACTACAAAAGTTTCAATCAAATGCAAATAAAAAAGGCTATCATAAGCACCTAAAAGAACTAGACTCACCTCATGGCCTTTCAATACTTCCATCAGTGTAATGGCACCACTAAAATGAGTCATTCTTTTAGTATCCTTGAAGAACCAAACCATAGCATTGAGAACTCTGATTTTGAAAGTAACTATCAAAACCAAACACAACAAAAAACCAGCTGTAATTAATAAGCCTATACAGTGTTCATAATCTTTAAAAACTTCCACCAGAGAGGTGGCATTATTAAACACAGATAGTTTATTAACCTTCAGGCAATGCCATAACTCAGAATCTAAAGAACCATCCCTCAACCCAAGATACAGGAAGGCCCATAATGATTTCAAGCTAAAAAATACCTTCCAGCACTGCAAACATCTCATCAGCCTTCTAAATTCAGAAAAACTCTGCAGCTTTGAGGTTGCTGCCCATAGTAAGGCCTTCCAAAAAGTCTCTATTTGATCTCCCATAGTACCCATCAGCTTTAAGGATGTAAACATAACCACCCAATAATGAGCTGCACACATCTCAGCAGCCTTCCAAACTCATAACAATCCTGCAGCTTTGAGGTTACTTCCCATAGAATAACCTTCCAGTGATTTTCTAATTGAGTTACCATATTACCCATAAGTTTGTGAGAATAAAAATGTAGCCTTCTAATACTCCAATTGTCAAACAAACCATACCATGAGCTCTGTCTTGTATCAATTTGCACTTGATCCCATAACATCCATAAAAACCAACAATACACTATTATTAACAGCAGCTGACCAATATCAATCCCCTCATGACTTTTCTGCAGACCTCCTTGAGGAAAGACTAAAATGCCCCTGAATGAATATAAGCTGCTAAACATCCTTAAGCCCAAACCCTTACTCCACCTACCCTTCCTAACTGACTTCTTACCATGATTTCTACTTAAACCCACTGCCACCAAACACTTCCATTTGATGTAAACCCAACCCAAAGTCCCCAATCCCAGACTTATCCCAAGTGGGATAGACACACTAGACTCAAAAATGAAAAAGCAAGAAAAAAGGCCAACAAAGATTACCAAAAAATTGATTTGGGTTTCCATACTGGTATGAAGTTCTAAAACAGAAAAAAGAGCACAGAAATATAAGGTCCTACAAATACAAGTATGGTCCATCCTTATGTCTCCCTGGTGTAAACTCCCCTTGAGTATAAAAATTCCTAATCCCCTTTCAAATAACGCAGACCTGGCCCAGAGTGCCAAAAGTAGACCAAGTTCTCTGGTCAGGATAGAAGCCCACAACAATGCCAACCCAATCCCACCCAGACTATCCCATAAAGACAAGAGAGAAAGAATCCAGGAAAAGAATTGAATACAGAAATCTACCCAGAACGCTTTTAGTCTCCATTCAACACCTTGTTCCCAGTAATTCCCATCCCACATGAGCAAGTGCTCAGTAGTAAACACACACAGGCCAGTAACACCAAAACTCACACCAATGTTTAATAGGTTCCCATACCACTGCCAGGATCTAAAAAATGCAAAATTTATATGGGAGGGGAAAAATGTCCTAAAGACAGTGGTACAGTGCCTCCTTATCTCTCCAGGTTGAATGCAAAACTCCTGCATATTCATTCCTAAATTCCACAAGGTTAAGGTAAAAACATACCAGATAGCAAAGAACATACTAACATGGCTGCAACTTCCTAGATTCCTATGTTTTAAACACAGCAAAAACCCCAATGGTGTATGAAAGACACACCTTTCAAAATGTAACAGGAAGGTACTACTACTAAGGTTATCTACCCAAGGCTTCAAAAACAAGAAAAGGCTATAACAATACAGATAAATCAAGGTTCCAAGGCCATATCTGGTGCTAAAAAATGATAAAAACCAGAACAACAATAGGAACCTAAAGACATGACCTTGATCCATCCTTATATCTCCCACTGTTTGTCTTATCCCAAGACCACAAATGCCTAACCCCTTAATAAGAATAGCAGAATTGATACCATGTTTTTGAAAAAACCAAAGCATCAACAGATCAGACACAAAAATAGGAAAAAACAGAAACCAAAAAAACCTCAACTCACAACCATTTTTATACCACTCATGACAACCAGAAAGAGTATAAGGAAGCCTTAAAGGCCAGATCTCTACCCCAAGCTGAAAAGAACACCTTATGACTCCCAAAGGCCCAATAATACCCCCTTCCCCTATATTAACAGATTTCATAAATGTATTACCCACACCTCCCCTGTACCACCCTAGGCCCACAAGATTACCAAGCCATTTAAAAGTCAGATTAATTCCCCTAATACCCCACTTTGATCCCTTCCAAAACCTCACCCAGCCAACCCAAAAAACAGTAAGAAGGAAATAGATCAACATTGGTTAACCTGTTTTGTAGGATCCCTCCATACCACCTTAAATCCCCATATCTTGCTAAGCCTGATGCTGCTTCTAGTAGCATAGATCTTCAACCCCATAAGCTTCAATCTAACTGTTTCCCTGATTACAAACACCCTCCACACTCCTACTCTCATTTTGAAACAACCTTAAATTTCTCTCTTGCCATATAAAGTATACCATTGCAGCCACACATAACCTCTTAATTATACTCCCCACAGATTTTCCAATATGATCACTGGCCAACTCATTAACACAATCAAAAATATTAGGGGAGTAATGAGATAATCCTCCCTCTTCCTTCAAAGTTTCCCACACAGCTTTGGGATAGTCACACTCAAAAAACAAATGATTATGACTATCCTTAACTTTTCCACAGAATACACATTCTAAAACATTCTGCAAATCCCAATTCAATAATCTATCCTGAGTTAACAGCCTATTTTGAACAGCCAACCAAAGTGTGAAGGAATGCCTAGGGATTGCCTGACTATACCAGATAATTCTAGCCCAGGCAACTTCAGGCTTATCTTCACTCAGATCATTAAAAACAGTTCTAGTAGCAAAGCCCTCATAAGTTTCCTTCTTAGTTCTCCAGAATGTTATATCTTTTTTGTCAGGAACAATAAAAGGAGGGGACATAGAGAATAAACAAGGAAACTTAATTCTCCACTCCTCCGGCCACATCCATCTACCATTGCAAATAACCTCAGAAACTGTAGTCTTAAGGTTAAAACCAGCATTATGAATCTCCCTTGGTGTGATGAATAAACTAAGAGGACTCAATGGACACCAGTTATCATACCAGACAGAAGTGGAACACCCATCACCTATACTCTGCACACAATGCCTCCAAAGAGCATCCCTACTGTCTAATATATCTTACGGCCTTCCCGTTCCTCCGTTCGGGTGCACGAAACTTCAAATGTATCGATAGTTACATCCTTTAAAACTCGAGTCTTTTCTTGTGTACGAATCTCTTTGTCATTGTCACATCGTGAGTTCGGTTACCATCCGGTCCGCTTCTTATCCTTTATTTGAGTCTATTGCATGATGAGATATCTTTTGGCCTTCCCGTTCCTAGATTCTGTTGCCCGAAACTTCAAATGTACCGATAGTTACGTCCTTTAAAACATGAGTCTTTTCATGTGTACGAGTATCTATGTCATTGTCATATCGTGAGTTCGATTACCATCCGGTCCGCTTCTTATCATTTATTTGAGTGTATTGCATGATCAGATATCTTACGGCCTTCCCGTTGCACCATTTGGTTGCCTGAAACTTCGAATGTACCGATAGTTACGTCCTTTAAAACTCGGGTCTTTTCGTGTGTACGAATATCTATGTCATTGTCACATCGTGAGTTCGATTACCATCCGGTCCGCTTCTTATCCTTTATTTGAGTGTATTGCATGATCAGATATCTTATGGCCTTCCCGTTCCTAGATTCTGTTGCCCGAAACTTCAAATGTACCGATAGTTACGTCCTTTAAAACATGAGTCTTTTCTTGTGTACGAATCTCTATGTCATTGTCGCATCGTGAGTTCGATTACCATCCGGTCTGCTTCTTATCCTTTATTTGAGTGTATTGCATCATCAGATATCTTACGGCCTTCCCGTTCCTCCATTCAGGTGCACGAAACTTCAAATGTATCGATAGTTACATCCTTTAAAACTCGAGTCTTTTCTTGTGTACGAATCTCTATGTCATTGTCACATCGTGAGTTCGGTTACCATCCGGTCCGCTTCTTATCCTTTATTTGAGTGTATTGCATGATCTGATATCTTATGGCCTTCCCGTTCCTCCATTCGGGTGCACGAAACTTCAAATGTATCGATAGTTACGTCCTTTAAAACTCGAGTCTATTCTTGTGTACAAATATCTATGTCATTGTCACATCGTGAGTTCGGTTGCCATCCGGTCCGCTTCTTATCCTTTATTTGAGTCTATTGCATGATCAGATATCTTTTGGCCTTCCCGTTCCTAGATTCTGTTGCCCGAAACTTCAAATGTACCGATAGTTACGTTCTTTAAAACTCGAGTCTTTTCATGTGTACGAATCTCTATGTCATTGTCGCATCGTGAGTCCGATTACCATCCGTTCCGTTTCTTATCCTTTATTTGAGTCTATTGCCTGATCAGATATCTTATAGCCTTCCCATTCCTCCATTCTGTTGCCCGAAACTTCAAATGTACCGATAGTTACGTCCTTTAAAACTCGAGTCTTTTCTTGCGTACGAATCTCTATGTCATTGTCACATCGTGAGTTCGGTTACCATCCGGTCCGCTTCTTATCCTTTATTTGAGTCTATTGCATGATGAGATATCTTTTGGCCTTCCCGTTCCTAGATTCTGTTGCCCGAAACTTCAAATGTACCGATAGTTACGTTCTTTAAAACTCGAGTCTATTCATGTGTACGAATCTCTATGTCATTGTCGCATCGTGAGTCCGATTACCATCCGTTCCGTTTCTTATCCTTTATTTGAGTCTATTGCCTGATCAGATATCTTATAGCCTTCCCGTTCCTCCATTCTGTTGCCCGAAACTTCAAATGTACCGATAGTTACGTCATTTAAAACATGAGTCTTTTCTTGTGTACGAATCTCTATGTCATTGTCGCATCGTGAGTTCTATTACCATCCGGTCCACTTTTTATACTTTATTTGAGTCTATTGCATGATCAGATATTTTATGGCCTTCCCGTTCCTCTATTCGGGTGCCCGAAACTTCAAATGTACCGATAGTTACGTCCTTTAAAACATGAGTCTTTTCTTGTGTACGAATCTCTATGTCATTGTCACATCGTGAGTTCGATTACCATCCGGTCCGCTTCTTATCCTTTATTTGAGTCTATTGCATGATCAGATATCTTACGGCCTTCCTGTTCCTCCATTCGGGTGCCCAAAACATCAAATGTACCGATAGTTACGTCCTTTAAAACTCGAGTCTTTTCTTGTGTATGAATCTCTATGTCATTGTAGCAACGTGAGTCCGATTACCATCCGGTCCGCTTCTTATCCTTTATTTGTGTCTATTGCATGATCCGATATCTTACGGCCTTCCCGTTCATGCATTCGGATGCCCGAAACTTCAATTGTGCCGATAGTTACGTCCTTTAAAACTTAAGTCTTTTCTTGTGTACGAATGTCTATATCATTGTCGCATCGTGAGTCCGATTACCATCCGGTCCGCTTCTTATCTTTTATCTGAGTCTATTGCATGATCAGATATCTTACGGCCTTCCCGTTGTACCATTCGGTTGTCCGAAACTTCAAATGTACCGATAGTTACGTTCTTTAAAACTCGAGTCTTTTCTTGTGTACGAATCTCTATGTCATTGTCGCATCGTGAGTCCGATTACCATCCGTTCCGTTTCTTATCCTTTATTTGAGTCTATTGCCTGATCAGATATCTTATGGCCTTTCCGTTCCTCCATTCTGTTGCCCGAAACTTCAAATGTACCGATAGTTACGTCCTTTAAAACATGAGTCTTTTCTTGTTTACGAATCTCTATGTCATTGTCGCATCGTGAGTTCGATTACCATCCGGTCGGCTTCTTATCCTTTATTTGAGTCTATTGCATGATCAGATATCTTACGGCCTTCCTGTTCCTCCATTCGGGTGCCCAAAACATCAAATGTACCGATAGTTACGTCCTTTAAAACTTGAGTCTTTTCTTGTGTACGAATGTCTATGTCATTGTCTCATCGTGAGTCCGATTAGCATCCGGTGCGCTTCTTATCCTTTATTTGAGTCTGTTGCATGATCCGATAGCTTACGGCCTTCCCGTTGCACCATTCGGTTGCCCGAAACTTCAAATGTACCGATAGTTACGTCCTTTAAAACATGAGTCTTTTCTTGTGTACGAATCTCTATGTCATTGTCGCATCGTGAGTTCTATTACCATCCGGTCCACTTTTTATCCTTTATTTGAGTCTATTGCATGATCAGATATCTTACGGCCTTCCCGTTCCTCCATTCGGGTGCCCGAAACTTCAAAAGTACTGATAGTTACGTCCATTAAAAACTTGAGTCTTTTCTTGTGTACGAATCTCTATGTCATTGTCGCATCGTCAGTCCGATTACCATCCGGTCCGATTCTTATCCTTTATTTGAGTCTATTGCATTATCAGATATCTTACGGCCTTCCCGTTGCACCATTCGGTTGCCCGAAATTTCAAATGTACCGATAGTTAAGTCCTTTAAAACTCGAGTCTTTTCTTGTGTATGAATCTCTATGTCGTTGTCGCAATGTGAGTTCGATTACAATCCGGTCCTATTCTTATCCTTTATTTGAGTCTATTGCATGATCAGATATCTTACGGCCTTCCCGTTCCTCCATTCGGGTGCCCGAAACTTCAAATGTACCGATAGTTACGTCCTTTAAATTCGAGTGTTTTCTTGTGTACGAATGTCTATGTCATTGTTGCATCGTGTGTCCGATTACCATCTGGTCCACTTCTTATCCTTTATTTGAGTCTATTGCATTATCAAATATCTTACGGCCTTCACGTTCCTCCATTCGGTTGCCCGAAACTACAAATGTACCGATAGTTACGTCCTTTAAAACTTGAGTCTTTTTTTCTGTACGAATGTCTATGTCATTGTCGCATCGTGAGTTCGATTACCATCCGTCCGCTTCTTATCCTTTATTTGTGTCTATTGCATGATCAGATATCTTACGGCCTTCCCGTTGCACCATTCGGTTGCCCGAAACTTCGAATGTACCGATAGTTACGTCCTTTAAAACTCAAGTCTTTTCGTGTGTACGAATATCTATGTCATTGTCACATCGTGAGTTCGATTACCATCCGGTCCGCTTCTTATCCTTTATTTGAGTGTATTGCATGATCAGATATCTTACGGCCTTCCCGTTCCTCCATTCGGGTGCACGAAACTTCAAATGTATCGATAGTTACGTCCTTTAAAACTCGAGTCTATTCTTGTGTACAAATCTCTATGTCATTGTCACATCGTGAGTTCGGTTGCCATCCGGTCCGCTTCTTATCCTTTATTTGAGTCTATTGCATGATCAGATATCTTATGGCCTTCCCGTTCCTCCATTCTGTTGCCGGAAACTTCAAATGTACCGATAGTTACGTCCTTTAAAACATGAGTCTTTTCTTGTGTACGAATCTCTATGTCATTGTCGCATCGTGAGTTCGATTACCATCCGGTCCGCTTTTTATCCTTTATTTGAGTCTATTGCATGATCAGATATCTTATGGCCTTCCCGTTCCTCCATTCGAATGCCCGAAACTTCAAATGTACCGATAGTTACGTCCTTTAAAACATTAGTCTTTTCTTGTGTACAAATCTCTATGTCATTGTCGCATCGTGAGTTCGATTACCATCCGGTCCGCTTCTTATCCTTAATTTGAGTCTATTGCATGATCAGATATCTTACGGCCTTCCTGTTCCTCCATTCGGGTGCCCAAAACATCAAATGTACCGATAGTTACGTCCTTTAAAACTCGAGTCTTTTTTCGGTACGAATGTCTATGTCATAGTCGCATCGTGAGTTCGATTACTATCCGGACCGCTTCTTATCCTTTATTTGTGTCTATTGCATGATCAGATATCTTACGGCCTTCCCGTTGCACCATTCGGTTGCCCGAAACTTCGAATGTACCGATAGTTACGTCCTTTAAAACTCGAGTCTTTTCGTGTGTACGAATCTCTATGTCATTTTCACATCGTGAGTTCGATTACCATCCGGTTCGCTTCTTATCCTTTATTTGAGTATATTGCATGATCAGATATCTTATGGCCTTCCCATTCCTCCATTCTGTTGCCTGAAACTTCAAATGTACCGATAGATACGTCCTTTAAAACATGAGTCTATTCTTGTGTACGAATCTCTATGTCATTGTCGCATCGTGAGTTCGGTTACCATCCGGTCCGCTTCTTATCCTTTATTTGAGTCTATTGCATGATCAGATATCTTATGGCCTTCCCTTTCCTCCATTCTGTTGCCCGAAACTTCAAATGTACCGATAGTTACGTCCTTTAAAACATGAGTCTTTTCTTGTGTACGAATCTCTATTTCATTGTCGCATCGTGAGTTCGATTACCATCCGGTCCGCTTTTTATCCTTTATTTGAGTCTATTGCATGATCAGTTATCTTATGGCCTTCCCGTTCCTCCATTCGGGTGCCCGAAACTTCAAATGTACCGATAGTTACGTCCTTTAAAACATGAGTCTTTTCTTGTGTACGAATCTCTATGTCATTGTCGCATCGTGAGTTCGATTATCATCCGGTCCGCTTCTTATCCTTTATTTGAGTCTATTGCATGATCAGATATCTTACGGCCTTCCTGTTCCTCAATTCGGGTGTCCAAAACATCAAATGTACCGATAGTTACGTCCTTTAAAACTCGAGTCTTTTTTTCGGTACGAATGTCTATGTCATAGTCGCATCGTGAGTTCGATTACCATCCGGTCCGCTTCTTATCCCTTATTTGTGTCTATTGCATGATCAGATATCTTACGGCCTTCCCGTTGCACCATTCGGTTGCCCGAAACTTCGAATGTACAGATAGTGACGTCCTTTAAAACTCGAGTCTTTTTGTGTGTACGAATCTCTATGTCATTTTCACATCGTGAGTTCGATTACCATCCGGTCCGCTTCTTATCCTTTTTTTTTTTGATAAAGGAGACATTGCTCCGGTAAATTTCATTAATAAAAAAGTATTTACAAACAGACCGGGCCAAGATCTTTACAAAATAATCTAACTAAAAACTAGATCAAGGCCCACCACAAGACAACACTACAACAATCCAAACATCAAACAAACCTCAGCCCATTAACCATACTCAAAACTATCGGGCCTTCTAAATAACCTTTCAAAGCCCAACCCAATACAAAACCCAACTAACAAAACAAGTAAAACAGACCACAATCGACTACAGTCACGTCTTCTTCCTGATAACTTGCATCTTTGTTCAGCATTCTTCCATCCAATACTTGTACACACCTTTAAATCCTTCACATTTTCCAGCTTCACCACCAGTCTTCTAATAGCTAACTTGTAACTTTGACCACAATCCTGAGCAATATTGCTACCTCTGCTATACCATTCAGCTGCAAATCCGCACTGTCTTCCATACTCATTACAAGACTCTTCAAAACTGACAATCTTATCAATACCATAATCACCTATCTTCCCAACCCAATTACAAAAAACCCAATCAAAAAACTGACTAATAACTAAACATCTAATAATCAGCCTTGACTGAACATACTCCCTACAAAGGACATATGACAGACCACCATTGTACCAGCTAACAACCATCCTTAACTGAATTTGCTCAATACAAAAGAAAACAATCTTAAAAATAGCAGCCTTGTCAGAAAGAATTAATATCAGCCAACCAGAATCACATCCATACAGCCATTTCCATCCAACCCAACCCAAAAAACAGTATACCAACCCATCCCAAAAGGACAGCCCAAAAAACCTAAAACTAAAAACAAGAAAAGGTTTCAGAAAAGAACAAAACAATAATGCAAAGGTTTCCCATCCTTGTGAGGTACTAGAAAATGCAAAAACATTGGGGGTGGAAGCAAATGTCCTAAACACAAGGATAGGGTCCATCCTTATCTCTCCATGGGCTGAGCACACTCCTGGCTCCAAACCTAACCACCAATTCATCAACGCAGAATTGAACCCATCTTCAAAAGGTGAAAAGGGATTCAACAGATCTTTTAAAAAACAGAACCATAATAAAAATTTTTGAATAAAACAAGGAAGCTTATTAAGCCAGATTTCTACCCAAACGCTTTTAGTGCACCTTATTCCTGCAAATTCCCAATCATTGTAACCCATCCCTCCCCAAGGCAAGTGCCTTAGACTCATAACAGACTCTACTTTCAAATGAACAAGGCTCAACAAAGGCCATAAAGACCACAGGGTTCCTGACCAGTGAACAGTTCTAAAAAATGCAAAATTAGGGGTGGAAACAAATGTCCTATCTTCACTGATCAGATCCAACCTTATATCTCCCAGGTTACAGCTTACTCCAAGCTTCAAAAATCCTAACCACCAATCAAAATTCGCAGAATTGAACCCAATTTCAAACAAAGAAATAGAGTTCAATAGAAAATTTAGAAAACAATACTTTTTCAACTTTTGAAAGAAAACAGATGGCTTACAAAGCCAGGATTCTACCCATTCGTTTTTAGTGCACCTTATTACTGCAAGTTCCCATGATTTATAACCCACATCCCTCCCTAAAAGAAACTTAAAAAACAGAACAGACCAAGACACAAACTCACCCATAAAGACCCAGACAGACCAAGACACTAACTCACCCATAATGACCCATATAGAACAAAACACCACCAGAACCAATATGACCCAGACAGACCAGGACATAAACACAAGCAGAATTCCCATCCTTTGGTGACCTCTAAGAAACAAAAGACTCAAAAAACAATGACAAGATCCTAAACCAAAGGATGAGACCAACCTTATCACTCCATGAACCAGGCTTCCTCCAAGCCTTGACACTCCTATCCTCCGATCAAAATGCGCAAGGCTAAATCCATTCTTCCTAAAGGAAGGGGAACTCAGCAGATGACACAACACCCTCAAAATTGAAAATAACAAAAATAAGAAAAGACAAAAAGAACACCACCAAAACACACACCAGAAAACAAAACTCAGAAGCCAAAAAGGCCAAGAAACTACCCCATAACTACATAGACTCCAGATAACAGCATGTTCCCACAGCCCCCAAAAAAGACCCATTCCAGAGTAATATTTAGTAATATTATTATCATTATTCAACATATTATTATCATTATATATATTATTATTATAATTACTAATATTACTATATATATATGAGATAAAAAACACCCCTCCACCACCAATACCACTAACAGTAATATACCATCCCACCTTACCCATACACACATTCTTCCACTCCTCCTTGTAACTACCACAAGAGTCATTAACAATCATCATTTGGACAAGTAAAACCCCAGGCAGCAGCAGCCAACTGCACCTGCACAGAATTCTTCAAATTCAAACTTGCCATCCTCAGCTTAACAACATCCTGAATCTGCTGCCCAAGGATCTTAGCACTCCTTTTAGAATTGCTAAATAGTCTATTGTTTCTCTCCTGCCAAATTAAATAAACAGCAGCAGCCAGACAAAGTCTTTGAATAATGTTCCACACAGACTTATTCACCACCCTTCCCTCTATAAACTGCACAATAGTATCCCACTGATCAGGAATATCACCAAATTTTGCCAACACCTTTAATCTCCTCCATATGGCATGAGAAAACTCACACCTAAAAAACAGGTGCTCATGACTATCAGGACAAGTCCCACACAAACTGCACTTCAAAACACCATTATATCCCCATTGTAACATCCTATCTTGTGTTGGAAGTCTGTACTTAAAAGCTAACCAAGTAATAAATGCATGTCTTGGAATTGATTGACTAAACCACACAGATCTACTCCACTTAACCTCACTGCCCCCTCTAACCAAATCCTCATAAGCCACCTTTGTAGAAAATGGCACCTTCACACCATCATCTCTTTTCCACCAATACCTATCCCTAGTCATAGGACACAAAAAGGGCACCTCAGTCTGAATCAGCCAAGGATACTTACTACCCCACTCCTCAGGAAAACGCCAACTCCCATTACTTACCAAATCAGCCAACTTTCCCCTCAGGTTAAACCCAGCATTCCTAATATCTCTTCTATCTATGACATTGATCAAAGGACCTTTACTATGCCAGCTATCAAACCAAGCACTAATTAATCTACCATTCCCAACCCTTGCAACACAATGAGGCCTAATAATACCCCTACACCCCAGAATTTGCTTCCAACTCCAAGAATCAGAATTAGTTTCTCCCACATCCCAAAAATTACATCCCTGCAATCTATGTAACCTAATCCATTCAACCCAAACAGAATCTTTATTATTTAACACATTCCAAATATGTTTAGACATTAAAGCAACATTTCTTTCCTTAAGAGAAGCAATTCCCAACCCACCTTGAGATTTCTTAAGACACAAATCATCCCAACTAACCCTAGCATATCCCTTCTTTAAATCCCCTTGACTCCACAGAAAACCTCTACAAATCCTTTCCACATCATCATTTAAATTAACAGGCAAGATAAACAATGATGACCAATACACAGTAAGAGAGGATAATACAGATTTAATCAACTGCAGTCTCCCAGCAAAAGAGAGGAACTTATTCCTCCAGTCATTGACCCTGCTCTTAACCTTTTCAAGAAGAATAGAACAGTCCTTCTGATATAACCTCCTAGAAGCAAGAGGAATACCCAAGTATTTCAAAGGAAAGCTTCCCACTTTAAAAGGCACAATTCTCAAGATATTCTCCTGAATTTCAGGCTTCACATTCCCAAAAATAATCTCACTCTTCTGCATATTAGGCTTTAACCCAGACATGTTACCAAACTCATCCAAAGCAGCCTTCAAAATACTAATGGACTCACAATCCTGACTACTAAAAACTATCAAATCATCAGCAAAACATAAATGGGTCAACTTCATCTTTTCACACTTCCAATGATACACAAAACTATCAGCCTCCCTAATCCTTCTTATGAAAACTAAATTAAGAACCTCCATAACTAAAGTGAATAAGTAAGGAGACATAGGATCCCCTTGCCTCAACCCTTTCTCCCCCTTGAAAAAACCATAAAGATCCCCATTTAGACTGATAGAATAAGAGACAGAAGTAACACATTCCATCACCCACCCAATAAACTTCTCATGAAATCCAAAACCAACTAAACATTGATGAAGAAAGGCATGATCAACAGAATCATAAGCCTTCTGCAAGTCTATTTTCATAGCAACTCTAGAATGACCCCTCACCCAATCATACCCTTTAACTAACTCTTGAGATAACAAAATATTATCACTAATAAGCCTCCCAGGAACAAAAGCACTCTGTGACTTATCAACAACCTGCTCTAAATAACCCATCATCCTATTACAGATCACTTTACTAATGCACTTGTAAAGGACATTACAACATGCAATAGGTCTAAATTCACTAACAAGGTTAGGAACCTTAACTTTAGGGATTAAAGAAAGGACAGTAGCATTAAGTTGCTTTAACAGCCTTCCATTCTGAAAAAATTCTTGAACAGCAAGACAAACTTCATCCCCCACAACATTCCAAGCAGCTTTAAAAAATTTTGCAGAATAGCCATCAGGCCCAGGAGCCTTATTGTCATCAATTTGAAACATAGCAGCCTTGATCTCCTCCTTAGAAACATCTCTAACCATATAATCAGCATCATACACATTTATCTTTTTTAAAAATAAACTATCAACATCACCAATAGGATCCACAGGATCCTTTTTACCCATCATACTCATATAGTAACTGACAAAAGCATTACCCAGAGAATTCTCATCATAACAGGTACCATCCAACCCACTAATTTGAACCACCCTATTCTTAGCCTGCCTCTGCTTGACAGAATGATAAAAATATTTGTTATTTTGATCTCCCACACATAACCAGTGGACCTTTGACTTCTGTTTAAGAAAAGCCTCCTCATCAGCACAAGCTTCATTGTAAGCTTTAATATAAGCTGCTTCCTCCTCTCTCAAAGACACATTCCCAGAATCCTCAACCACTTCCTTCTGAATTTTCTCAAGTTCAGACTTCAAAAACTCAACCTTTTCAAAGTAATTACCCATACTATAGTTAAGTTTCCTGAATGGTTTCTTCAAACTTTTCAGCTTAGTCACCACCTGAAACATTCTACAACCCCTTACATTAATCCCCCAACCATTCTTAACAATACCTTCAAACTCTGGCTTATCAGCCAAATGATTCCAGAACTTAAAAGGTTTGGGATCCCTATACCCATCCTCCAGAGGACAAGTAACAAGGACAGGAGAATGATCAGAACTATAGAAAGGAAGAAATTTAGCAAACAAACCAGGAAACAGTACACCCATTTTCTCATTAACCATAGCCCTATCTAACTTTTCAAGAATGCCATCAGTTTTCCCAGGCTTTTGGTTCCAAGTAAAATGAAAACCAGTACTAGCAAGATCAGAAACCTTTAAACAATCAACACAGTTTTTAAACTCATCCATCCCATAAACAGGAACAGAACCCCCTATATTCTTATCCCCTGGCTCCAAAATTATATTGAAATCTCCCAAAACCACCCAAGGATTGTTCCCAATAAACCTAGAGTGATTCTTTAGGCTTCCCCATAACTCCCTTCTACCAGGAACATTAGTAACACCATATACAAAAGAACAAAAGAACCTCTCCCCCTCCTTAAAAGGACAAACTAAACAGTGCACCACTTGTGAGGTCATGGATAAAACAATAATATCCATAACCTTCGGGTCCCAACCAACCAAAATTCTAGCCCAACTAGGACAAAATTCTATATTAGAAACCCATTCCCACCTACTCATAACCCCTTTACCAGCATCAAGAATTCCACCAGGACTAACTCTTGTCTCCAAAAAACCACCCAACTTAATACCATTATCAACAACAATTCTCCCTATCTGTCTTTGTTTAGAGGTAGTTGACATACCCCTAACATTCCAAGCAAGAAGATTAATCTTCATTTATAACAGTAGAACAACCCACAGGGCCCTGCAGACCAGAGGAACCCTCACCTACACCACTACTAGAACCCCCATCACACTTCATAAATTCAGCATTCTCCTCAATATCAGAATGGACTTCAGCTTCCTTCATTAATTTATCAAACATAAGAATATCCCATTGTTCAAAAAATAATTTAACCTGACCAATGTTCCATTTCCTCATAATATCATTAGAAGGACAGATTTTATTAAGAATATAATGAGATACTTCATTAAACTGATCATCAGACATCCTAAAATACCCAGACTTAGTATTAACCTTAGTATCTATTTTAAAATCCCCACCATTCCCTCCACTATTCTTACTACTAGATTCTCCTACACCAGAAGACCCTGCACCAACTGAATTACTCTCCACATTAATCACCCCTTCAATCTCCTTACCTTTCCTACTACCCCCACCATTCTTCACCTCAGAAGTCTTCTTCACATCATTCTCACCCTCCACTTCTTTAATCACCACACCATTAGCCCTCCTAACAGAACCACTAACTCCCTCCTTTTTTTCACTCTGCTTCCTATCAATAGACCCCTCTCCTATCCTAACCTCCACATTATCCCCCTCTAAATCACCCAAAACTTCAAACCTATTAGCTTGCTCACCCTTCTTTCTTCCATCTTCCCCATTCTGTTTCTTCCCTTGCACCTGCCTATACACTTGAGTATTTCTACCCTGAAAACCACCTCTACCATTAAAACCACCCCTACCCTGCCCATTTCTCCTAAACCCATTAAACCTAACACCATCATTCCTAGCCTCACCATTCCTCAAACCCCTACCTTGATCACCTCCATTAGATCCACCTCCTTGACCATTAACAGTCCTACCCTCAGACCCTTCCCCTTTTTCCCCTTTCTTATTTCTACCCACATTAATAAAACCATCAGACCTTACCCCAGAAACAGGATAATCCTGATTAGTACCCAGATTAATATCCTTCACCAACAAATGAGCCCTCTCCTCCATTTCTTTCACTGTCAGAACTCTGGACCTACAACCTTCAAAGTCATGCCCAAACACCTTACACACAGAACATTTCTTTATAAAAATCTCATAAGTAACCCTTACATCACTAAAGAACCCAGGTTTACCATCATCAGGAGGATACCAAGCCTTCACAAACTCAGGTAAAATCTTCTCAGCTTTTACCTCAACAAGGACTCTAGCAAAGCAAGCAGGCCCTTCCTTCTTTTGGCATCTCTCACTAGTAATTCTATCAAACATTAAAGGATTGCCTACACAACTCATCATACTACAAATACTCTCATTATTCCACAATTCCTTAGGAAGATTAGGAATAGTAACCCACATAGGAATAACATTAGGCTCAACTTTCTCCAGACAAATACCCACCTCCCATTTCTTCAGACATAAAGGAACATTGTTAACTAACCATGGACCTTTCTCCATAGCATTCCACATTCCCTCATCATTCTTAAACTTAAAAAAGAAAATACCATTATTATTTGAAGAAATCTCCACTAAACCAAACCTCTTCCACATCCTTAACAGGTGGAATCTCACCATACCAATAGCCAAATCCTTTCCAATGAAATACCCATACAAATACTTGCTATACACTTTCTTAGCCTCAGCAATCTTCTCAGGATTAATAACTGCAACCTCCTCTCCATTTTCTAAGACTTTTGGTGGATAAAATTGAACTTTCTCCACCAAAACATCACTACTTTCACCAACAGTAGCAGCAGCATAAGACTTAACATCTTTAACAGGACCCTCTCCCTTAGCCACAGGTTTGCCTAACACAGCCCCATTACCCCTCTTTGCATTAAACACCACATTATCCTTAACAACCACAGAACCCAACACAGACTTTTTAGGAAGAGGTGGAAGCTTTTGAATGGCAACCACATCATCCTTAGTGATACAATAAGGGCTCATACTTCTAGACTTTTCAACTATTAACTTCCTCATAGGAACCCTCCTAATGCCTTTAACACCCTTACCTATCTTACCTCCACCCCCTTTAACATCCTGTCCCTCTTGTTTATCCACAACCACATCCATTTCAGCACTCTCCTCCACCCTGTTAATCTTCATATCACCTGAGCTCATACCCACCCCCTTCTTAATCACACTAACTTCAACCTTCTTCTTAACATCAGTTTTGGGCAAAGGAAATCCAGGACAGAAATCCATCTTCTCAATAGGCTTCTCATAATTAAACTTAATCATCTCTAGTCCATTCAAGAAAGTATCACTCCCTTTCTTTTTAACCACAATAACAGGCTTAGTCCCACAATTCTTATCCCCCCTAATATCTTTAACATTAACAGATTCCATACCCTGACCACTACCCATAACCTCATCAGCATTCAAAGAAACATCACTCTTAATAGCCTTCCTTGGAGGAACTAACACCATAGGCTTTTTAGCCAAAACAGCTAACAAATCAGCAGCAGAACAGTTATCAGGTAACACTTCCAGCTCATCCCCCTTCACACAGTAACCCTCATACTTCGAACCCCCAACATCAGTCTTGCCAATCTTCACTTTCACTCCCTCATTTCTAACAGAATGCTTCTTCCTCTTACTTAACAATACCAGATTCTCACTGCCCATAGCATTAAAAACATTAACATTGGGAGAAACTTGAGGAAAGCTCACCTTCCTAACTCTTACAGCATCACATACTTCCCTTTTACTAGCTAAAAACCTAGCCAAAGCTTCCAACATAGACTTGTTCTGACCCTCAACCTCCATCTTAGTCTCACCAACACAACCACTCTTCTGTCCATCCACACAGACCACCCCTGACACCTTCAAAGGCTTACCAGCAGCATCACACTTTTGAGCTAATAAAAACAACTCATTCATATCTTCATTCAATAACCTAGACCTCCAATTCTCTCCTAACAAATTACGGAGGTAATTAACATGAACCTCAGATAGTTCAGGAGCATCAAACATACCTTTAACCCAGTTTAGCGAATCAGAAGATTGGCTATTATCCTCCACCTCCATAGCCGTCTTCTGAAACCAGGAAGAGTCTGAACCCACCTCCTTCATCCAATTATCCCCAAACATACCCTTCAGATACTCCAAATCACCCCCAGTAAGCTCACACGACTCAACCTTATCCCCAATCATCCTACTCAAGCAAAACTTACCTTCACTCACCTGCTTCAGATCCATACTATACCCCATAACCACAGATAAATCTGGAGGAACCGCCGGAGGAGGCTCCGGCAACCCAACCCTAGCTGGAGAACCCATACTCGCGCACTGTGAAGATTCCACCACCTTCGAAGATGATGGAACAGTGAAACACGAAAGAAGAAGGAAGAACAGAGAAGAAATTAGGGTTAGAAAAGAAGCGGGAAAAGAAAACTGGAGAAGAAACCCCTGAATCGCCTAAATCGCCCAAATCAGAGAGAAAACCCTAGCTTCAGCTTCGTATCTCGCTTCTTATCCTTTATTTGAGTCTATTGCATGATCAGATATCTTACGGCCTTCCTGTTCCTCCATTCGGGTGCCCTAAACATCAAATGTACCGATAGTTACGTCCTTTAAAACATGAGTCTATTCTTGTGTACGAATCTCTATGTCATTGTCGCATCGTGAGTTCGGTTACCATCCGGTCCGCTTCTTATCCTTTATTTGAGTCTATTGCATGATCAGATATCTTATGGCCTTCCCTTTCCTCCATTCTGTTGCCCGAAACTTCAAATGTACCGATAGTTACGTCCTTTAAAACATGAGTCTTTTCTTGTGTACGAATCTCTATTTCATTGTCGCATCGTGAGTTCGATTACCATCCGGTCCGCTTTTTATCCTTTATTTGAGTCTATTGCATGATCAGTTATCTTATGGCCTTCCCGTTCCTCCATTCGGGTGCCCGAAACTTCAAATGTACCGATAGTTACGTCCTTTAAAACATGAGTCTTTTCTTGTGTACGAATCTCTATGTCATTGTCGCATCGTGAGTTCGATTATCATCCGGTCCGCTTCTTATCCTTTATTTGAGTCTATTGCATGATCAGATATCTTACGGCCTTCCTGTTCCTCAATTCGGGTGCCCAAAACATCAAATGTACCGATAGTTACGTCCTTTAAAACTCGAGTCTTTTTTCGGTACGAATGTCTATGTCATAGTCGCATCGTGAGTTCGATTACTATCCGGACCGCTTCTTATCCTTTATTTGTGTCTATTGCATGATCAGATATCTTACGGCCTTCCCGTTGCACCATTCGGTTGCCCGAAACTTCGAATGTACCGATAGTTACGTCCTTTAAAACTCGAGTCTTTTCGTGTGTACGAATCTCTATGTCATTTTCACATCGTGAGTTCGATTACCATCCGGTTCGCTTCTTATCCTTTATTTGAGTCTATTGCATGATCAGATATCTTATGGCCTTCCCATTCCTCCATTTTGTTGCCTGAAACTTCAAATGTACCGATAGATACGTCCTTTAAAATATGAGTCTATTCTTGTGTACGAATCTCTATGTCATTGTCGCATCGTGAGTTCGGTTACCATCCGGTCCGCTTCTTATCCTTTATTTGAGTCTATTGCATGATCAGATATCTTATGGCCTTCCCTTTCCTCCATTCTGTTGCCCGAAACTTCAAATGTACCGATAGTTACGTCCTTTAAAACATGAGTCTTTTCTTGTGTACGAATTTCTATTTCATTGTCGCATCGTGAGTTCGATTACCATCCGGTCCGCTTTTTATCCTTTATTTGAGTCTATTGCATGATCAGTTATCTTATGGCCTTCCCGTTCCTCCATTCGGGTGCCCGAAACTTCAAATGTACCGATAGTTACGTCCTTTAAAACATGAGTCTTTTCTTGTGTACGAATCTCTATGTCATTGTCGCATCGTGAGTTCGATTATCATCCGGTCCGCTTCTTATCCTTTATTTGAGTCTATTGCATGATCAGATATCTTACGGCCTTCCTGTTCCTCAATTCGGGTGTCCAAAACATCAAATGTACCGATAGTTACGTCCTTTAAAACTCGAGTCTTTTTTTCGGTACGAATGTCTATGTCATAGTCGCATCGTGAGTTCGATTACCATCCGGTCCGCTTCTTATCCCTTATTTGTGTCTATTGCATGATCAGATATCTTACGGCCTTCCCGTTGCACCATTCGGTTGCCCGAAACTTCGAATGTACAGATAGTTACGTCCTTTAAAACTCGAGTCTTTTGGTGTGTACGAATCTCTATGTCATTTTCACATCGTGAGTTCGATTACCATCCGGTCCGCTTCTTATCCTTTATTTGAGTCTATTGCATGATCAGATATCTTACGGCCTTCCTGTTCCTCCATTCGGGTGCCCTAAACATCAAATGTACCGATAGTTACGTCCTTTAAAACATGAGTCTATTCTTGTGTACGAATCTCTATGTCATTGTCGCATCGTGAGTTCGGTTACCATCCGGTCCGCTTCTTATCCTTTATTTGAGTCTATTGCATGATCAGATATCTTATGGCCTTCCCTTTCCTCCATTCTGTTGCCCGAAACTTCAAATGTACCGATAGTTATGTCCTTTAAAACATGAGTCTTTTCTTGTGTACGAATCTCTATTTCATTGTCGCATCGTGAGTTCGATTACCATCCGGTCCGCTTTTTATCCTTTATTTGAGTCTATTGCATGATTAGTTATCTTATGGCCTTCCCGTTCCTCCATTCGGGTGCCCGAAACTTCAAATGTACCGATAGTTACGTCCTTTAAAACATGAGTCTTTTCTTGTGTACGAATCTCTATGTCATTGTCGCATCGTGAGTTCGATTATCATCCGGTCCGCTTCTTATCCTTTATTTGAGTCTATTGCATGATCAGATATCTTACGGCCTTCCTGTTCCTCAATTCGGGTGCCCAAAACATCAAATGTACCGATAGTTACGTCCTTTAAAACTCGAGTCTTTTTTCGGTACGAATGTCTATGTCATAGTCGCATCGTGAGTTCGATTACTATCCGGACCGCTTCTTATCCTTTATTTGTGTCTATTGCATGATCAGATATCTTACGGCCTTCCCGTTGCACCATTCGGTTGCCCGAAACTTCGAATGTACCGATAGTTACGTCCTTTAAAACTCGAGTCTTTTCGTGTGTACGAATCTCTATGTCATTTTCACATCGTGAGTTCGATTACCATCCGGTTCGCTTCTTATCCTTTATTTGAGTCTATTGCATGATCAGATATCTTATGGCCTTCCCATTCCTCCATTTTGTTGCCTGAAACTTCAAATGTACCGATAGATACGTCCTTTAAAATATGAGTCTATTCTTGTGTACGAATCTCTATGTCATTGTCGCATCGTGAGTTCGGTTACCATCCGGTCCGCTTCTTATCCTTTATTTGAGTCTATTGCATGATCAGATATCTTATGGCCTTCCCTTTCCTCCATTCTGTTGCCCGAAACTTCAAATGTACCGATAGTTACGTCCTTTAAAACATGAGTCTTTTCTTGTGTACGAATCTCTATTTCATTGTCGCTTCGTGAGTTCGATTACCATCCGGTCCGCTTTTTATCCTTTATTTGAGTCTATTGCATGATCAGTTATCTTATGGCCTTCCCGTTCCTCCATTCGGGTGCCCGAAACTTCAAATGTACCGATAGTTACGTCCTTTAAAACATGAGTCTTTTCTTGTGTACGAATCTCTATGTCATTGTCGCATCGTGAGTTCGATTATCATCCGGTCCGCTTCTTATCCTTTATTTGAGTCTATTGCATGATCAGATATCTTACGGCCTTCCTGTTCCTCAATTCGGGTGTCCAAAACATCAAATGTACCGATAGTTACGTCCTTTAAAACTCGAGTCTTTTTTTCGGTACGAATGTCTATGTCATAGTCGCATCGTGAGTTCGATTACCATCCGGTCCGCTTCTTATCCCTTATTTGTGTCTATTGCATGATCAGATATCTTACGGCCTTCCCGTTGCACCATTCGGTTGCCCGAAACTTCGAATGTACAGATAGTTACGTCCTTTAAAACTCGAGTCTTTTGGTGTGTACGAATCTCTATGTCATTTTCACATCGTGAGTTCGATTACCATCCGGTCCGCTTCTTATCCTTTATTTGAGTCTATTGCATGATCAGATATCTTACGGCCTTCCTGTTCCTCCATTCGGGTGCCCTAAACATCAAATGTACCGATAGTTACGTCCTTTAAAACTCGAGTCTTTTCTTGTGTATGAATCTCTATGTCATTGTCGCATCGTGAGTTCGATTACCATCCGGTCCGCTTCTTATCCTTTATTTGAGTCTATTGCATGATCAGATATCTTACGGCCTTCACGTTCCTCCATTCGGGTGCCCGAAACTTCAAATGTACCGATAGTTACGTCCTTTAAAACTCGAATCTTTTTTTCTGTACGAATGTCTATGTCATAGTCGCATCGTGAGTTCGATTACCATCCGGTCCGCTTCTTATCCCTTATTTGTGTCTATTGCATGATCAGATATCTTACGGCCTTCCCGTTGCACCATTCGGTTGCCCGAAACTTCGAATGTACAGATAGTTACGTCCTTTAAAACTCGAGTCTTTTGGTGTGTACGAATCTCTATGTCATTTTCACATCGTGAGTTCGATTACCATCCGGTCCGCTTCTTATCCTTTATTTGAGTCTATTGCATTATCAGATATCTTATGGCCTTCCCGTTCCTCCATTCGGGTGCACGAAACTTCAAATGTATCGATAGTTACGTCCTTTAAAACTCGAGTCTTTTCTTGTGTACGAATCTCTATGTCATTGTCACATCGTGAGTTCGGTTACAATCCGGTGCGCTTCTTATCCTTTATTTGAGTCTATTGCATGATCAGATATCTTATTGCCTTCCCGTTCCTCCATTCGGGTGCACGAAACTTCAAATGTATCGATAGTTACGTCCTTTAAAACTCGAGTCTTTTTTTCGGTACGAATGTCTATGTCATAGTCGCATCGTGAGTTCGATTACCATCCGGTCCGCTTCTTATCCCTTATTTGTGTCTATTGCATGATCAGATATCTTACGGCCTTCCCGTTGCACCATTCGGTTGCCCGAAACTTCGAATGTACAGATAGTTACGTCCTTTAAAACTCGAGTCTTTTTGTGTGTACGAATCTCTATGTCATTTTCACATCGTGAGTTCGATTACCATCCGGTCCGCTTCTTATCCTTTATTTGAGTCTATTGCATGATCATATATCTTACGGCCTTCCTGTTCCTCCATTCGGGTGCCCTAAACATCAAATGTACCGATAGTTACGTCCTTTAAAACTCGAGTCTTTTCTTGTGTATGAATCTCTATGTCATTGTCGCATCGTGAGTTCGATTACCATCCGGTCCGCTTCTTATCCTTTATTTGAGTCTATTGCATGATCAGATATCTTACGGCCTTCACGTTCCTCCATTCGGGTGCCCGAAACTTCAAGTATCGATAGTTACGTCCTTTAAAACTCGAATCTTTTTTTCTGTACGAATGTCTATGTCATAGTCGCATCGTGAGTTCGATTACCATCTGGTCCGCTTCTTATCCCTTATTTGTGTCTATTGCATGATCAGATATCTTACGGCCTTCCCGTTGCACCATTCGGTTGCCCGAAACTTCGAATGTACAGATAGTTACGTCCTTTAAAACTCGAATCTTTTGGTGTGTACGAATCTCTATGTCATTTTCACATCGTGAGTTCGATTACCATCCGGTCCGCTTCTTATCCTTTATTTGAGTCTATTGCATTATCAGATATCTTATGGCCTTCCCGTTCCTCCATTCGGGTGCACGAAACTTCAAATGTATCGATAGTTACGTCCTTTAAAACTCGAGTCTATTCGTGTGTACGAATCTCTATGTCATTGTCACATCGTGAGTTCGGTTACAATCCGGTCCGCTTCTTATCCTTTATTTGAGTCTATTGCATGATCAGATATCTTATGGCCTTCCCGTTCCTCCATTCGGGTGCACGAAACTTCAAATGTATCGATAGTTACGTCCTTTAAAACTCGAGTCTTTTCTTGTGTACGAATCTCTATGTCATTGTCACATCGTGAGTTCGGTTACCATCCGGTCTGCTTCTTATCCTTTATATTAGTCTATTGCATGATCAGATATCTTATGGCCTTCCCGTTCCTCCATTCGGGTGCACGAAACTTCAAATGTATCGATAGTTACGTCTTTTAAAACTCGAGTCTTTTCTTGTGTACGAATCTCTATGTCATTGTCACATCGTGAGTTCGGTTACCATCCGTTCCACTTCTTATCCTTTATTTGAGTCTATTGCATGATCAGATATCTTACGGCCATCCCGTTCCTCCATTCGGGTGCACGAAACTTCAAATGTACCGATAGTTACGTGCTTTAAAACTCGAGTCTTTTCTTGTGTATGAATCTCTATGTCATTGTCGCATCGTGAGTTCAATTACCATCCGGTCCGCTTCTTATCCTTTATTTGAGTCTATTGCATGATCAGATATGTTACGGCCTTCACGTTCCTCCTTTCGGGTGCCCGAAACTTCAAATGTACCGATAGTTACGTCCTTTAAAACTCGAGTCTTTTTTTCTGTACGAATGTCTATGTCATAGTCGCATCGTGAGTTCGATTACCATCCGGTCCGCTTCTTATCCCTTATTTGTGTCTATTGCATGATCAGATATCTTACGGCCTTCCCGTTGCACCATTCGGTTGCCCGAAACTTCGAATGTACAGATAGTTACGTCCTTTAAAACTCGAGTCTTTTGGTGTGTACGAATCTCTATGTCATTTTCACATCGTGAGTTCGATTACCATCCGGTCCGCTTCTTATCCTTTATATGAGTCTATTGCATGATCAGATATCTTATGGCCTTCCCGTTCCTCCATTCGGGTGCACGAAACTTCAAATGTATCGATAGTTACGTCCTTTAAAACTCAAGTCTTTTCTTGTGTACGAATCTCTATGTCATTGTCACATCGTGAGTTCGGTTACCATCCGGTCCGCTTCTTATCCTTTATTTGAGTCTATTGCATGATCAGATATCTTATGGCCTTCCCGTTCCTCCATTCGGGTGCACGAAACTTCAAATGTATCGATAGTTACGTTCTTTAAAACTCGAGTCTTTTCTTGTGTACGAATCTCTATGTCATTGTCACATCGTGAGTTCGGTTACCATCCGTTCCGCTTCTTATCCTTTATTTGAGTCTATTGCATGATCAGATATCTTACGGCCATCCCGTTCGTCCATTCGGGTGCACGAAACTTCAAATGTATCGATAGTTACGTCCTTTAAAACTCGAGTCTTTTCTTGTGTACGAATCTCTATGTCATTGTCACATCGTGAGTTCGGTTACCATCCGGTCCACTTCTTATCCTTTATTTGAGTCAATTGCATGATCAGATATCTTACGGCCATCCCGTTGCACCATTCGGTTGCCCGAAACTTCGAATGTACAGATAGTTACGTCCTTTAAAACTCGAGTCTTTTCGTGTGTACGAATCTCTATGTCATTTTCACATCGTGAGTTCGATTACCATCCGGTCCGCTTCTTATCCTTTATTTGAGTCTATTGCATGATCAGATATCTTCCGGCTTTCCCGTTGCACCATTCGGTTGCCCGAGACTTCGAATGTACCGATAGTTACGTCCTTTAAAACTCGCGTCTTTTCGTGTGTACGAATCTCTATGTCATTGTCACATCGTGAGTTCGGTTACCATCCGGTCCGCTTCTTATCCTTTATTTGGGTCTATTGCATGATCAGATATCTTACGGCCTTCCTGTTACTCCATTCGGGTGCCCTAAACATCAAATGTATCGATAGTTACGTCCTTTAAAACTCGAGTCTTTTCTTGTGTATGAATCTCTATGTCATTGTCGCATCGTGAGTTCGATTACCATCCGGTCCGCTTCTTATCCTTTATTTGAGTCTATTGCATGATCAGATATCTTACGGCCTTCACGTTCCTCCATTCGGGAGCCCGAAACTTCAAATGTACCGATAGTTACGTCCTTTAAAACTCGAATCTTTTTTTCTGTACGAATGTCTATGTCATAGACGCATCGTGAGTTCGATTACCATCCGGTCCGCTTCTTATCCCTTATTTGTTTCTATTGCATGATCAGATATCTTACGGCCTTCCCGTTCCACCATTCGGTTGCCCGAAACTTCGAATGTACAGATAGTTACGTCCTTTAAAACTCGAGTCTTTTGGTGTGTACGAATCTCTATGTCATTTTCACATCGTGAGTTCGATTACCATCCGGTCCGCTTCTTATCTTTTATTTGAGTCTATTGCATGATCAGATATCTTATGGCCTTCCCATTCCTCCATTCTGTTGCCTGAAACTTCAAATGTACCGATAGTTACGTCCTTTAAAACATGAGTCTATTCTTGTGTACGAATCTCAATGTCATTGTCGCATCGTGAGTTCGATTACCATCCGGTCCGCTTCTTATCCTTTATTTGTGTCTATTGCATGATCAGATATCTTACGGCCTTCCTGTTCCTCCATTCGGGTGCCCTAAACATCAAATGTACCGATAGTTACGTCCTTTAAAACTCGAGTCTTTTCTTATGTATGAATCTCTATGTCATTGTCACATCGTGAGTTCGGTTACCATCCGGTCCATTTCTTATCCTTTATTTGAGTCAATTGCATGATCAGATATCTTACAGCCATCCCGTTGCACCATTCGGTTGCCCGAAACTTCGAATGTACAGATAGTTACGTCCTTTAAAACTCGATTCTTTTCGTGTGTACGAATCTCTATGTCATTTTCACATCGTGAGTTCGATTACCATCCGGTCCGCTTCTTATCCTTTATTTGAGTCTATTGCATGATCAGATATCTTCCGGCTTTCCCGTTGCACCATTCGGTTGCCCGAGACTTCGAATGTACCGATAGTTACGTCCTTTAAAACTCGCGTCTTTTCGTGTGTACGAATCTCTATGTCATTGTCACATCGTGAGTTCGGTTACCATCCGGTCCGCTTCTTATCCTTTATTTGAGTCTATTGCATGATCAGATATCTTACGACCTTCCTGTTCCTCCATTCGGGTGCCCTAAACATCAAATGTACCGATAGTTACGTCCTTTAAAACTCGAGTCTTTTCTTGTGTATGAATCTCTATGTCATTGACGCATCGTGAGTTCGATTACCATCCGGTCCGCTTCTTATCCTTTATTTGAGTCTATTGCATGATCAGATATCTTACGGCCTTCACGTTCCTCCATTCGGGTGCCCGAAACTTCAAATGTACCGATAGTTACGTCCTTTAAAACTCGAATCTTTTTTTCTGTACGAATGTCTATGTCATAGTCGCATCGTGAGTTCGATTACCATCCGGTCCGCTTCTTATCCCTTATTTGTGTCTATTGCATGATCAGATATCTTACGGCCTTCCCGTTGCACCATTCGGTTGCCCGAAACTTCGAATGTACAGATAGTTATGTCCTTTAAAACTCGAGTCTTTTGGTGTGTACGAATCTCTATGTCATTTTCACATCGTGAGTTCGATTACCATCCGGTCCACTTCTTATCCTTTATTTGAGTCTATTGCATGATCAGATATCTTATGGCCTTCCCATTCCTCCATTCTGTTGCCTGAAACTTCAAATGTACCGATAGTTACGTCCTTTAAAACTCGAATCTTTTTTTCTGTACGAATGTCTATGTCATAGTCGCATCGTGAGTTCGATTACCATCCGGTCCGCTTCTTATCCCTTATTTATGTCTATTGCATGATCAGATATCTTACGGCCTTCCCGTTGCACCATTCGGTTGCCCGAAACTTCGAATGTACAGATAGTTATGTCCTTTAAAACTCGAGTCTTTTGGTGTGTACGAATCTCTATGTCATTTTCACATCGTGAGTTCGATTACCATCCGGTCCACTTCTTATCCTTTATTTGAGTCTATTGCATGATCAGATATCTTATGGCCTTCCCATTCCTCCATTCTGTTGCCTGAAACTTCAAATGTACCGATAGTTACGTCCTTTAAAACATGAGTCTATTCTTGTGTACGAATCTCAATGTCATTGTCGCATCGTGAGTTCGATTACCATCCGGTCCGCTTCTTATCCTTTATTTGAGTCTATTGCATGATCAGATATCTTACGGCCTTCCTGTTCCTCCATTCGGGTGCCCTAAACATCAAATGTACCGATAGTTACGTCCTTTAAAACTCGAGTCTTTTCTTATGTATGAATCTCTATGTCATTGTCACATCGTGAGTTCGGTTACCATCCGGTCCACTTCTTATCCTTTATTTGAGTCAATTGCATGATCAGATATCTTACAGCCATCCCGTTGCACCATTCGGTTGCCCGAAACTTCGAATGTACAGATAGTTACGTCCTTTAAAACTCGATTCTTTTCGTGTGTACGAATCTCTATGTCATTTTCACATCGTGAGTTCGATTACCATCCGGTCCGCTTCTTATCCTTTATTTGAGTCTATTGCATGATCAGATATTTTCCGGCTTTCCCGTTGCACCATTCGGTTGCCCGAGACTTCGAATGTACCGATAGTTACGTCCTTTAAAACTCGCGTCTTTTCGTGTGTACGAATCTCTATGTCATTGTCACATCGTGAGTTCGGTTACCATCCGGTCCGCTTCTTATCCTTTATTTGAGTCTATTGCATGATCAGATATCTTACGACCTTCCTGTTCCTCCATTCGGGTGCCCTAAACATCAAATGTACCGATAGTTACGTCCTTTAAAACTCGAGTCTTTTCTTGTGTATGAATCTCTATGTCATTGACGCATCGTGAGTTCGATTACCATCCGGTCCGCTTCTTATCCTTTATTTGAGTCTATTGCATGATCAGATATCTTACGGCCTTCACGTTCCTCCATTCGGGTGCCCGAAACTTCAAATGTACCGATAGTTACGTCCTTTAAAACTCGAATCTTTTTTTCTGTACGAATGTCTATGTCATAGTCACATCGTGAGTTCGATTACCATCCGGTCCGCTTCTTATCCCTTATTTATGTCTATTGCATGATCAGATATCTTACGGCCTTCCCGTTGCACCATTCGGTTGCCCGAAACTTCGAATGTACAGATAGTTACGTACTTTAAAACTCGATTCTTTTCGTGTGTACGAATCTCTATGTCATTTTCACATCGTGAGTTCGATTACCATCCGGTCTGCTTCTTATCCTTTATTTGAGTCTATTGCATGATCAGATATCTTCCGGCTTTCCCGTTGCACCATTCGGTTGCCCGAGACTTCGAATGTACCGATAGTTACGTCCTTTAAAACTCGCGTCTTTTCGTGTGTACGAATCTCTATGTCATTGTCACATCGTGAGTTCGGTTACCATCCGGTCTGCTTCTTATCCTTTATTTGAGTCTATTGCATGATCAGATATCTTACGGCCTTCCTGTTCCTCCATTCGGGTGCCCTAAACATCAAATGTACCGATAGTTACGTCCTTTAAAACTCGAGTCTTTTCTTATGTATGAATCTCTATGTCATTGTCACATCGTGAGTTCGGTTACCATCCGGTCCACTTCTTATCCTTTATTTGAGTCAATTGCATGATCAGATATCTTACAGCCATCCCGTTGCACCATTCGGTTGCCCGAAACTTCGAATGTACAGATAGTTACGTCCTTTAAAACTCGATTCTTTTCGTGTGTACGAATCTCTATGTCATTTTCACATCGTGAGTTCGATTACCATCCGGTCCGCTTCTTATCCTTTATTTGAGTCTATTGCATGATCAGATATCTTCCGGCTTTCCCGTTGCACCATTCGGTTGCCCGAGACTTCGAATGTACCGATAGTTACGTCCTTTAAAACTCGCGTCTTTTCGTGTGTACGAATCTCTATGTCATTGTCACATCGTGAGTTCGGTTACCATCCGGTCCGCTTCTTATCCTTTATTTGAGTCTATTGCATGATCAGATATCTTACGACCTTCCTGTTCCTCCATTCGGGTGCCCTAAACATCAAATGTACCGATAGTTACGTCCTTTAAAACTCGAGTCTTTTCTTGTGTATGAATCTCTATGTCATTGACGCATCGTGAGTTCGATTACCATCCGGTCCGCTTCTTATCCTTTATTTGAGTCTATTGCATGATCAGATATCTTACGGCCTTCACGTTCCTCCATTCGGGTGCCCGAAACTTCAAATGTACCGATAGTTACGTCCTTTAAAACTCGAATCTTTTTTTCAGTACGAATGTCTATGTCATAGTCGCATCGTGAGTTCGATTACCATCCGGTCCGCTTCTTATCCCTTATTTATGTCTATTGCATGATCAGATATCTTACGGCCTTCCCGTTGCACCATTCGGTTGCCCGAAACTTCGAATGTACAGATAGTTACGTCCTTTAAAACTCGAGTCTTTTGGTGTGTACGAATCTCTATGTCATTTTCACATCGTGAGTTCGATTACCATCCGGTCCGCTTCTTATCCTTTATTTGAGTCTATTGCATTATCAGATATCTTATGGCCTTCCCGTTTCTCCATTCGGGTGCACGAAACTTCAAATGTATCGATAGTTACGTCCTTTAAAACTCGAGTCTTTTCTTGTGTACGAATTTCTATGTCATTGTCACATCGTGAGTTCGGTTACCATCCGGTCCGCTTCTTATCCTTTATTTGAGTCTATTGAATGATCAGATATCTTATGGCCTTCCAGTTCCTCCATTCGGCTGCACGAAACTTCAAATGTATCGATAGTTACGTCCTTTAAAACTCGAGTCTTTTCTTGTGTACGAATCTCTATGTCATTGTCACATCGTGAGTTCGGTTACCATCCGGTCTGCTTCTTATCCTTTATTTGAGTCTATTGCATGATCAGATATCTTATGGCCTTCCCGTTCCTCCATTCGGGTGCACGAAACTTCAAATGTATCGATAGTTACGTCTTTTAAAACTCGAGTCTTTTCTTGTGTACGAATCTCTATGTCATTGTCTTATCGTGAGTTCGGTTACCATCTGTTCCGCTTCTTATCCTTTATTTGAGTCTATTGCATGATCAGATATCTTACGGCCATCCCGTTCCTCCATTCGGGTGCACGAAACTTCAAATGTACCGATAGTTACGTCCTTTAAAACTCGAGTCTTTTCTTGTGTATGAATCTCTATGTCATTGTCATATCGTGAGTTCGATTACCATCCGGTCCGCTTCTTATCCTTTATTTGAGTCTATTGCATGATCAGATATCTTACGGCCTTCACGTTCCTCCTTTCGGGTGCCCGAAACTTCAAATGTACCGATAGTTACGTCCTTTAAAACTCGAGTCTTTTTTTCTGTACGAATGTCTATGTCATAGTCGCATCGTGAGTTCGATTACCATCCGGTCCGCTTCTTATCCCTTATTTGTGTCTATTGCATGATCAGATATCCTACGGCCTTCCCGTTGCACCATTCGGTTGCCCGAAACTTCGAATGTACAGATAGTTACGTCCTTTAAAACTCGAGTCTTTTTGTGTGTACGAATCTCTATGTCATTTTCACATCGTGAGTTCGATTACCATCCGGTCCGCTTCTTATCCTTTATTTGAGTCTATTGCATGATCAGATATCTTATGGCCTTCCCGTTCCTCCATTCGGGTGCACGAAACTTCAAATGTATCGATAGTTACGTCGTTTAAAACTCGAGTCTTTTCTTGTGTACGAATCTCTATGTCATTGTCACATCGTGAGTTCGGTTACCATCCGGTCCGCTTCTTATCCTTTATTTGAGTCTATTGCATGATCAGATATTTTATGGCCTTCCCGTTCCTCCATTCGGGTGCACGAAACTTCAAATGTATCGATAGTTAAGTCCTTTAAAACTCGAGTCTTTTCTTGTGTACGAATCTCTATGTCATTGTCACATCGTGAGTTCGGTTACCATCCGTTCCGCTTCTTATCCTTTATTTGAGTCTATTGCATGATCAGATATCTTACGGCCATCCCGTTCCTCCATTCGGGTGCACGAAACTTCAAATGTATCGATAGTTACGTCCTTTAAAACTCGAGTCTTTTCTTGTGTACGAATCTCTATGTCATTGTCACATCGTGAGTTCGGTTACCATCCGGTCCACTTCTTATCCTTTATTTGAGTCAATTGCATGATCAGATATCTTACGGCCATCCCGTTGCACCATTCGGTTGCCCGAAACTTCGAATGTACAGATAGTGACGTCCTTTAAAACTCGAGTCTTTTCGTGTGTACGAATCTCTATGTCATTTTCACATCGTGAGTTCGATTACCATCCGGTCCGCTTCTTATCCTTTATTTGAGTCTATTGCATGATCAGATATCTTCCGGCTTTCCCGTTGCACCATTCGGTTGCCCGAGACTTCGAATGTACCGATAGTTACGTCCTTTAAAACTCGCGTCTTTTCGTGTGTACGAATCTCTATGTCATTGTCACATCGTGAGTTCGGTTACCATCCGGTCCGCTTCTTATCCTTTATTTGAGTCTATTGCATGATCAGATATCTTACGGCCTTCCTGTTCCTCCATTCGGGTGCCCTAAACATCAAATGTACCGATAGTTACGTCCTTTAAAACTCGAGTCTTTTCTTGTGTATGAATCTCTATGTCATTGTCGCATCGTGAGTTCGATTACCATCCGGTCCGCTTCTTATCCTTTATTTGAGTCTATTGCATGATCAGATATCTTACGGCCTTCACGTTCCTCCATTCGGGTGCCCGAAACTTCAAATGTACCGATAGTTACGTCCTTTAAAACTCGAATCTTTTTTTTCTGTACGAACGTCTATGTCATAGTCATATCGTGAGTTCGATTACCATCTGGTCCGCTTCTTATCCCTTATTTGTGTCTATTGCATGATCAGATATCTTACGGCCTTCCCGTTGCACCATTCGGTTGCCCGAAACTTCGAATGTACAGATAGTTACGTCCTTTAAAACTCGAGTCTTTTGGTGTGTATGAATCTCTATGTCATTTTCACATCGTGAGTTCGATTACCATCCGGTCCGCTTCTTATCCTTTATTTGAGTCTATTGCATGATCAGATATCTTATGGCCTTCCCGTTCCTCCATTCGGGTGCACGAAACTTCAAATGTATCGATAGTTACGTCCTTTAAAACTCGAGTCTTTTCTTGTGTACGAATCTCTATGTCATTGTCACATCGTGAGTTCGGTTACCATCCGGTCCGCTTCTTATCCTTTATTTGAGTCTATTGCATGATCAGATATCTTATGGCCTTCCCGTTCCTCCATTCGGGTGCACGAAACTTCAAATGTATCGATAGTTACGTCCTTTAAAACTCGAGTCTTTTCTTGTGTACGAATCTCTATGTCATTGTCACATCGTGAGTTCGGTTACCATCCGGTCTGCTTCTTATCCTTTATTTGAGTCTATTGCATGATCAGATATCTTATGGCCTTCCCGTTCCTCCATTCGGGTGCACGAAACTTCAAATGTATCGATAGTTACGTCTTTTAAAACTCGAGTCTTTTCTTGTGTACGAATCTCTATGTCATTGTCACATCGTGAGTTCGGTTACCATCCGTTCCGCTTCTTATCCTTTATTTGAGTCTATTGCATGATCAGATATCTTTCGGCCATCCTGTTGCACCATTCGGTTGCCTGAAACTTCGAATGTACAGATAGTTACGTCCTTTAAAACTCGAGTCTTTTCGTGTGTACGAATCTCTATGTCATTTTCACATCGTGAGTTCGATTACCATCCGGTCCGCTTCTTATCCTTTATTTGAGTCTATTGCATGATCAGATATCTTATGGCCTTCCCATTCCTCCATTCGGGTGCACGAAACTTCAAATGTACCGATAGTTACGTCGTTTAAAATTCGAGTCTTTTCTTGTGTACGAACCTCTATGTGATTGTCGCATCGTGAGTTCGGTTACCATCCGTTCCGCTTCTTATCCTTTATTTGAGTCTATTGCATGATCAGATATCTTACGGCCATCCCGTTCCTCCATTCGGGTGCACGAAACTTCAAATGTATCGATAGTTACGTCCTTTAAAACTCGAGTCTTTTCTTGTGTACGAATCTCTATGTCATTGTCACATCGTGAGTTCGGTTACCATCCGGTCTGCTTCTTATCCTTTATTTGAGTCTATTGCATGATCAGATATCTTATGGCCTTCCCGTTCCTCCATTCGGGTGCACGAAACTTCAAATGTATCGATAGTTACGTCTTTTAAAACTCGAGTCTTTTCTTGTGTACGAATCTCTATGTCATTGTCACATCGTGAGTTCGGTTACCATCCGTTCCGCTTCTTATCCTTTATTTGAGTCTATTGCATGATCAGATATCTTTCGGCCATCCTGTTGCACCATTCGGTTGCCTGAAACTTCGAATGTACAGATAGTTACGTCCTTTAAAACTCGAGTCTTTTCGTGTGTACGAATCTCTATGTCATTTTCACATCGTGAGTTCGATTACCATCCGGTCCGCTTCTTATCCTTTATTTGAGTCTATTGCATGATCAGATATCTTATGGCCTTCCCATTCCTCCATTCGGGTGCACGAAACTTCAAATGTACCGATAGTTACGTCGTTTAAAATTCGAGTCTTTTCTTGTGTACGAACCTCTATGTGATTGTCGCATCGTGAGTTCGGTTACCATCCGTTCCGCTTCTTATCCTTTACTTGAGTCTATTGCATGATCAGATATCTTACGGCCATCCCGTTCCTCCATTCGGGTGCACGAAACTTCAAATGTATCGATAGTTACGTCCTTTAAAACTCGAGTCTTTTCTTGTGTACGAATCTCTATGTCATTGTCACATCGTGAGTTCGGTTACCATCCGGTCCACTTCTTATCCTTTATTTGAGTCAATTGCATGATCAGATATCTTACGGCCATCCCGTTGCACCATTCGGTTGCCCGAAACTTCGAATGTACAGATAGTGACGTCCTTTAAAACTCGAGTCTTTTCGTGTGTACGAATCTCTATGTCATTTTCACATCGTGAGTTCGATTACCATCCGGTCCGCTTCTTATCCTTTATTTGAGTCTATTGCATGATCAGATATCTTCCGGCTTTCCCGTTGCACCATTCGGTTGCCCGAGACTTCGAATGTACCGATAGTTACGTCCTTTAAAACTCGCGTCTTTTCGTGTGTACGAATCTCTATGTCATTGTCACATCGTGAGTTCGGTTACCATCCGGTCCGCTTCTTATCCTTTATTTGAGTCTATTGCATGATCAGATATCTTACGGCCTTCCTGTTCCTCCATTCGGGTGCCCTAAACATCAAATGTACCGATAGTTACGTCCTTTAAAACTCGAGTCTTTTCTTGTGTACGAATCTCTATGTCATTGTCACATCGTGAGTTCGGTTACCATCCGTTCCGCTTCTTATCCTTTATTTGAGTCTATTGCATGATCAGATATCTTCCGGCTTGCCCGGTGCACCATTCGGTTGCCCGAGACTTCGAATGTACCGATAGTTACGTCCTTTAAAACTCGAGTCTTTTCTTGTGTACGAATCTCTATGTCATTGTCACATCGTGAGTTCGGTTACCATCCGGTCCGCTTCTTATCCTTTATTTGAGTCTATTGCATGATCAGATATCTTATGGCCTTCCCGTTCCTCCATTCGGGTGCACGAAACTTCAAATGTATCGATAGTTACGTCCTTTAAAACTCGAGTCTTTTCTTGTGTACGAATCTTTATGTCATTGTCACATCGTGAGTTCGGTTACCATCCGGTCCGCTTCTTATCCTTTATTTGAGTCTATTGCATGATCAGATATTTTATGGCCTTCCCGTTCCTCCATTCGGGTGCACGAAACTTCAAATGTATCGATAGTTACGTCCTTTAAAACTCGAGTCTTTTCTTGTGTACGAATCTCTATGTCATTGTCACATCGTGAGTTCGGTTACCATCCGTTCCGCTTCTTATCCTTTATTTGAGTCTATTGCATGATCAGATATCTTACGGCTATCCCGTTCCTCCATTCGGGTGCACGAAACTTCAAATGTATCGATAGTTACGTCCTTTAAAACTCGAGTCTTTTCTTGTGTACGAATCTCTATGTCATTGTCACATCGTGAGTTCGGTTACCATCCGGTCCGCTTCTTATCCTTCATTTGAGTCTATTGCATGAACAGATATCTTACGGCTATTCCGTTGCACCATTCGGTTGCCCGAAACTTCGAATGTACAGATAGTTACGTCCTTTAAAACTCGAGTCTTTTCGTGTGTACGAATCTCTATGTCATTTTCACACCGTGAGTTCGATTACCATCCGGTCCGCTTCTTATCCTTTATTTGAGTCTATTGCATGATCAGATATCTTCCGGCTTGCCCGGTGCACCATTCGGTTGCCCGAGACTTCGAATGTACCGATAGTTACGTCCTTTAAAACTCGAGTCTTTTCTTGTGTACGAATCTCTATGTCATTGTCACATCGTGAGTTCGGTTACCATCCGGTCCGCTTCTTATCCTTTATTTGAGTCTATTGCATGATCAGATATCTTATGGCCTTCCCGTTCCTCCATTCGGGTGCACGAAACTTCAAATGTATCGATAGTTACGTCCTTTAAAACTCGAGTCTTTTCTTGTGTACGAATCTTTATGTCATTGTCACATCGTGAGTTCGGTTACCATCCGGTCCGCTTCTTATCCTTTATTTGAGTCAATTGCATGATCAGATATCTTACGGCCATCCCGTTGCACCATTCGGTTGCCCGAAACTTCGAATGTACAGATAGTGACGTCCTTTAAAACTCGAGTCTTTTCGTGTGTACGAATCTCTATGTCATTTTCACATCGTGAGTTCGATTACCATCCGGTCCGCTTCTTATCCTTTATTTGAGTCTATTGCATGATCAGATATCTTCCGGCTTTCCCGTTGCACCATTCGGTTGCCCGAGACTTCGAATGTACCGATAGTTACGTCCTTTAAAACTCGCGTCTTTTCGTGTGTACGAATCTCTATGTCATTGTCACATCGTGAGTTCGGTTACCATCCGGTCCGCTTCTTATCCTTTATTTGAGTCTATTGCATGATCAGATATCTTACGGCCTTCCTGTTCCTCCATTCGGGTGCCCTAAACATCAAATGTACCGATAGTTACGTCCTTTAAAACTCGAGTCTTTTCTTGTGTATGAATCTCTATGTGATTGTCGCATCGTGAGTTCGATTACCATCCGGTCCGCTTCTTATCCTTTATTTGAGTCTATTGCATGATCAGATATCTTACGGCCTTCACGTTCCTCCATTCGGGTGCCTGAAACTTCAAATGTACCGATAGTTACGTCCTTTAAAACTCGAATCTTTTTTTTCTGTACGAACGTCTATGTCATAGTCATATCGTGAGTTCGATTACCATCTGGTCCGCTTCTTATCCCTTATTTGTGTCTATTGCATGATCAGATATCTTACGGCCTTCCCGTTGCACCATTCGGTTGCCCGAAACTTCGAATGTACAGATAGTTACGTCCTTTAAAACTCGAGTCTTTTGGTGTGTATGAATCTCTATGTCATTTTCACATCGTGAGTTCGATTACCATCCGGTCCGCTTCTTATCCTTTACTTGAGTCTATTGCATGATCAGATATCTTATGGCCTTCCCGTTCCTCCATTCGGGTGCACGAAACTTCAAATGTATCGATAGTTACGTCCTTTAAAACTCGAGTCTTTTCTTGTGTACGAATCTCTATGTCATTGTCACATCGTGAGTTCGGTTACCATCCGGTCCGCTTCTTATCCTTTATTTGAGTCTATTGCATGATCAGATATCTTATGGCATTCCCGTTCCTCCATTCGGGTGCACGAAACTTCAAATGTATCGATAGTTACGTCCTTTAAAACTCGAGTCTTTTCTTGTGTACGAATCTCTATGTCATTGTCACATCGTGAGTTCGGTTACCATCCGGTCTGCTTCTTATCCTTTATTTGAGTCTATTGCATGATCAGATATCTTATGGCCTTCCCGTTCCTCCATTCGGGTGCACGAAACTTCAAATGTATCGATAGTTACGTCTTTTAAAACTCGAGTCTTTTCTTGTGTACGAATCTCTATGTCATTGTCACATCGTGAGTTCGGTTACCATCCGTTCCGCTTCTTATCCTTTATTTGAGTCTATTGCATGATCAGATATCTTTCGGCCATCCTGTTGCACCATTCGGTTGCCTGAAACTTCGAATGTACAGATAGTTACGTCCTTTAAAACTCGAGTCTTTTCGTGTGTACGAATCTCTATGTCATTTTCACATCGTGAGTTCGATTACCATCCGGTCCGCTTCTTATCCTTTATTTGAGTCTATTGCATGATCAGATATCTTATGGCCTTCCCATTCCTCCATTCGGGTGCACGAAACTTCAAATGTACCGATAGTTACTTCGTTTAAAATTCGAGTCTTTTCTTGTGTACGAACCTCTATGTGATTGTCGCATCGTGAGTTCGGTTACCATCCGTTCCGCTTCTTATCCTTTATTTGAGTCTATTGCATGATCAGATATCTTACGGCCATCCCGTTCCTCCATTCGGGTGCACGAAACTTCAAATGTATCGATAGTTACGTCCTTTAAAACTCGAGTCTTTTCTTGTGTACGAATCTCTATGTCATTGTCACATCGTGAGTTCGGTTACCATCCGGTCCACTTCTTATCCTTTATTTGAGTCAATTGCATGATCAGATATCTTACGGCCATCCCGTTGCACCATTCGGTTGCCCGAAACTTCGAATGTACAGATAGTGACGTCCTTTAAAACTCGAGTCTTTTCGTGTGTACGAATCTCTATGTCATTTTCACATCGTGAGTTCGATTACCATCCGGTCCGCTTCTTATCCTTTATTTGAGTCTATTGCATGATCAGATATCTTCCGGCTTTCCCGTTGCACCATTCGGTTGCCCGAGACTTCGAATGTACCGATAGTTACGTCCTTTAAAACTCGCGTCTTTTCGTGTGTACGAATCTCTATGTCATTGTCACATCGTGAGTTCGGTTACCATCCGGTCCGCTTCTTATCCTTTATTTGAGTCTATTGCATGATCAGATATCTTACGGCCTTCCTGTTCCTCCATTCGGGTGCCCTAAACATCAAATGTACCGATAGTTACGTCCTTTAAAACTCGAGTCTTTTCTTGTGTACGAATCTCTATGTCATTGTCACATCGTGAGTTCGGTTACCATCCGTTCCGCTTCTTATCCTTTATTTGAGTCTATTGCATGATCAGATATCTTACGGCCATCCCGTTCCTCCATTCGGGTGCACGAAACTTCAAATGTATCGATAGTTACGTCCTTTAAAACTCGAGTCTTTTCTTGTGTACGAATCTCTATGTCATTGTCACATCGTGAGTTCGGTTACCATCCGGTCCGCTTCTTATCCTTCATTTGAGTCTATTGCATGAACAGATATCTTACGGCTATTCCGTTGCACCATTCGGTTGCCCGAAACTTCGAATGTACAGATAGTTACGTCCTTTAAAACTCGAGTCTTTTCGTGTGTACGAATCTCTATGTCATTTTCACACCGTGAGTTCGATTACCATCCGGTCCGCTTCTTATCCTTTATTTGAGTCTATTGCATGATCAGATATCTTCCGGCTTGCCCGGTGCACCATTCGGTTGCCCGAGACTTCGAATGTACCGATAGTTACGTCCTTTAAAACTCGAGTCTTTTCTTGTGTACGAATCTCTATGTCATTGTCACATCGTGAGTTCGGTTACCATCCGGTCCGCTTCTTATCCTTTATTTGAGTCTATTGCATGATCAGATATCTTATGGCCTTCCCGTTCCTCCATTCGGGTGCACGAAACTTCAAATGTATCGATAGTTACGTCCTTTAAAACTCGAGTCTTTTCTTGTGTACGAATCTTTATGTCATTGTCACATCGTGAGTTCGGTTACCATCCGGTCCGCTTCTTATCCTTTATTTGAGTCTATTGCATGATCAGATATTTTATGGCCTTCCCGTTCCTCCATTCGGGTGCACGAAACTTCAAATGTATCGATAGTTACGTCCTTTAAAACTCGAGTCTTTTCTTGTGTACGAATCTCTATGTCATTGTCACATCGTGAGTTCGGTTACCATCCGTTCCGCTTCTTATCCTTTATTTGAGTCTATTGCATGATCAGATATCTTACGGCCATCCCGTTCCTCCATTCGGGTGCACGAAACTTCAAATGTATCGATAGTTACGTCCTTTAAAACTCGAGTCTTTTCTTGTGTACGAATCTCTATGTCATTGTCACATCGTGAGTTCGGTTACCATCCGGTCCGCTTCTTATCCTTCATTTGAGTCTATTGCATGAACAGATATCTTACGGCTATTCCGTTGCACCATTCGGTTGCCCGAAACTTCGAATGTACAGATAGTTACGTCCTTTAAAACTCGAGTCTTTTCGTGTGTACGAATCTCTATGTCATTTTCACACCGTGAGTTCGATTACCATCCGGTCCGCTTCTTATCCTTTATTTGAGTCTATTGCATGATCAGATATCTTCCGGCTTGCCCGGTGCACCATTCGGTTGCCCGAGACTTCGAATGTACCGATAGTTACGTCCTTTAAAACTCGAGTCTTTTCTTGTGTACGAATCTCTATGTCATTGTCACATCGTGAGTTCGGTTACCATCCGATCCGCTTCTTATCCTTTATTTGAGTCTATTGCATGATCAGATATCTTATGGCCTTCCCGTTCCTCCATTCGGGTGCACGAAACTTCAAATGTATCGATAGTTACGTCCTTTAAAACTCGAGTCTTTTCTTGTGTACGAATCTTTATGTCATTGTCACATCGTGAGTTCGGTTACCATCCGGTCCGCTTCTTATCCTTTATTTGAGTATATTGCATGATCAGATATTTTATGGCCTTCCCGTTCCTCCATTCGGGTGCACAAAACTTCAAATGTATCGATAGTTACGTCCTTTAAAACTCGAGTCTTTTCTTGTGTACGAATCTCTATGTCATTGTCACATCGTGAGTTCGGTTACCATCCGTTCCGCTTCTTATCCTTTATTTGAGTCTATTGCATGATCAGATATCTTACGGCCATCCCGTTCCTCCATTCGGGTGCACGAAACTTCAAATGTATCGATAGTTACGTCCTTTAAAACTCGAGTCTTTTCTTGTGTACGAATCTCTATGTCATTGTCACATCGTGAGTTCGGTTACCATCCGGTCCGCTTCTTATCCTTCATTTGAGTCTATTGCATGATCAGATATCTTACGGCCATCCCGTTGCACCATTCGGTTGCCCGAAACTTCGAATGTACAGATAGTTACCTCCTTTAAAACTTGAGTCTTTTCGTGTGTACGAATCTCTATGTCATTTTCACATCGTGAGTTCGATTACCATCCGGTCCGCTTCTTATCCTTTATTTGAGTCTATTGCATGATCAGATATCTTCCGGCTTTCCCGGTGCACCATTCGGTTGCCCGAGACTTCGAATGTACCTATAGTTACGTCCTTTAAAACTCGAGTCTTTTCTTGTGTACGAATCTCTATGTCATTGTCACATCGTGAGTTCGGTTACCATCCGTTCCGCTTCTTATCCTTTATTTGAGTCTATTGCATGATCAGATATCTTACAGCCTTCCTGTTCCTCCATTCGGGTGCCCTAAACATCAAATGTACCGATAGTTACGTCCTTTAAAACTCGAGTCTTTTCTTGTGTACGAATCTCTATGTCATTTTCACATCGTGAGTTCGATTACCATCCGGTCCGCTTCTTATCCTTTATTTGAGTCTATTGCATGATCAGATATCTTACGGCCATCCTGTTGCACCATTCGGTTGCCTGAAACTTCGAATGTACAGATAGTTACGTCCTTTAAAACTCGAGTGTTTTCGTGTGTACGAATCTCTATGTCATTATCACATCGTGAGTTCGGTTACCATCCGTTCCGCTTCTTATCCTTTATTTGAGTCTATTGCATGATCAGATATCTTCCGGCTTTCCCGGTGCACCATTCGGTTTCCCGAGACTTCGAATGTACCGATAGTTACGTCCTTTAAAACTCGAGTCTTTTCTTGTGTACGAATCTCTATGTCATTGTCACATCGTGAGTTCGGTTACCATCCGTTCCGCTTCTTATCCTTTATTTGAGTCTATTGCATGATCAGATATCTTTCGGCCATCCTGTTGCACCATTCGGTTGCCTGAAACTTCGAATGTACAGATAGTTACGTCCTTTAAAACTCGAGTCTTTTCGTGTGTACGAATCTCTATGTCATTTTCACATCGTGAGTTCGATTACCATCCGGTCCGCTTCTTATCCTTTATTTGAGTCTATTGCATGATCAGATATCTTATGGCCTTCCCATTCCTCCATTCGGGTGCACGAAACTTCAAATGTACCGATAGTTACGTCGTTTAAAATTCGAGTCTTTTCTTGTGTACGAACCTCTATGTGATTGTCGCATCGTGAGTTCGATTACCATCCGGTCCGCTTCTTATCCTTTATTTGAGTCTATTGAATGATCAGATATTAAACGGCCTTCACGTTCCTCCATTCGGGTGCCCGAAACTTCAAATGTACCGATAGTTACGTCCTTTAAAACTCGAGTCTTTTTTTCTGTACGAATGTCTATGTCATTGTCTCATCGTGAGTTCGATTACCATCCGGTCCGCTTCTTATCCTTTATTTGTGTCTATTGCATGATCAGATACCTTACGGCCTTCCCGTTGCACCATTCGGTTGCCCGAAACTTCGAATGTAGCGATAGTTACGTCCTTTAAAACTCGAGTCTTTTTGTGTGTACGAATCTCTATGTCATTGTCACATCGTGAGTTCGTTTACCATCCGGTCCGCTTCTAATCCTTTATTTGTGTCTATTGCATGATCAGATATCTTACAGCCTTCACATTCCTGAATTCGGGTGCACGAAACTTCAAATGTACCGATAGTTACGTCCTTTAAAACTCGAGTCTTTTCTTGTATACGAATATCTATGTCATTGTCGCATCGTGAGTTCGATTACCATCCGGTCTGGTTCTTATCCTTTATTTTTGTCTGGTTCTTACGGCCTTCACGTTCCTCCATTCGGGAGCCCGAAACTTCAAATCTAACGATAGTTACGTCCTTTAAAACTCGAGTCTTTTTTTCTGTACGAATGTCAATGTCATTGTCGCATCGTGAGTTCGATTACCATCCGGTCCGCTTCTTATCCTTTATTTTTGTCTGTTGCATGATCAGATATCTTAAGGCCTTCCCGTTGCACCATTCGGTTGCCCGAAACTTCGAATGTACCGATAGTTACGTCCTTTAAAATTCGAGTCTTTTCGTGTGTACGAATCTCTATGTCATTGTGACATCGTGAGTTCGATTACCATCTGGTCCGCTTCTTATCCTTTTTTTTTGATAAAGGAGTCTACGCTCACAAGACCAAGGGGATCCAAAACCATACAACCCACAAGACCAACTAAACAATCATACTAATCTGTCCACATAACATGGCCCATTTAACCTGGATCAAAATCAAAGCCCAAAGCAAAAACTAACTCTAACCCCAACCCATTACAAGTTCCCAAGCCCAATGACTCATACTCGGCGCTTTTGCATCTGGTGTTCAAACAACCTGAACTCAGCATATCTCTAAAACTCATTCCAATCCTGCACTTTATATTCCACTCTATTTGATTCTTCACTTGCTTCTTTATATCCATCTCTTGTACAGTCTTCATTCCTTGATTAAAGCATACTTCAATACAGCAATTCATACTTTCACATCCAGAATCCACATCAAGCATTCCAAATTTAGCACCATTACATCTCTTAAATTCATTCCCAGCCTAAATACAAAACACCCATTCATGATCAAAAATAACATAAAAAGAACCTAACTAACACTCTTCATAATCCTTCCAAACTATACATGTCTGATCAAAACTCATACATACACACCCACAGATTAAATCAAAACATTTCCTGGACAAAAACTGTAATAGACACATTTTCCAAACACATTTCAATCCAGTCCAGCCAGTCCACTTCTGCAAACAGCCCAAACCACCCCATAAATGATACCCAAAACACCTATAACTAAACACAAGAAAAGGTTTATGAAATGAACAACTCAAATATGAAAGGGCTTCCCATCGTTGTGTAGAGCTAAAAATTGTAAAAAATTGAGGGGATGAGAATAATGTCCTAATCACAAGGATGGGGTCCAACCTTATCTCTCCAGAGGTTAAGCATACTCCATGCTCCATTCCTAACCACCAATCAAAAAGGGCAGAATTGAACCCAGCTCCAAATACTAGATGTAGGCTCAACAGATCTATAAGAAATAGAAAATAAAGAAAAGAAAACTGAATGCAAACAGGAAGCCTTTTCAGCCAGATCTCTACCCAAACGTATTTTATGCTCCTTATTACTGCAAATTCCCAAAATATGTGACCCATCCCACCCATAGGCAAGTGCCTAAGACTCAAAATGGACTCATACTTCAACAGAACAAGGCTCAACAAAGGCCATAAAGGCCAAAAGGTTCCTGACCAGTGAGTGGTTCTAAAAATTATAAAATTGAGAGTGGAAAAATATGTCCTAAACTCACTGACCAGTTCCATCCTTATAACTCCCTGGTTTAAGCTTACTCCAAGCTTCCATAATCCTAACCTCCAAACACATACCGCTGAATTGAGCCCAATTTCAAAGATTAAAACAAGGCTCAACAGAACATTTTGTAAATGAAAAAGTATATTAAAATTTTGAGATAAAACAGATGGCTTGTGAAGCCAGATCACTACCCAAACGTTTTTTGTACACCTTACTCCAGCAGTTTCCCAAGAAATTATACCCAGACCCCCCCCCCCCCCCCTAGGCAAGTGCCTAACTAACTCATCAGACCAAGACTCATATACTCTAGACTGACCAGACCCACATATGTACAGAAGCAGCTTTCTTAACCACTGATGACACCTACCAGACACCTGATCCACAAAGGAAAGAAAAGAACCTAAATCAGTGGAAAAGACCATCCTTATCACTCCATGAACTAGGCTTACTCCAAGCCTTCCCAAATCTAACCTCCGATTAAAATGAGTTAAATCAGGCCCATTCTTGCAAAAGGAAGGGGAACCTAACAGAGTAAGATTAGACCAGACAACAAAAGACGAAAACAAAACAAAAAAGACACAACATAAGAAACACCAAGACACCAAACAGACTTTGGCACCAGCAAGCCAACAAGGCCAGAATCCTAAACCCACTTTACACTTTCTCCAGATTACTGCAAGTTCCCAGACCCCCACCCCATAGAATTATAGTTATTATTATTAAAAATACTATTATCATTAATAACAATATTATTATCAATATTAAAATATTTGTGAATACTATTATCATTAATAAAAATATTATTATCAATACTAACATATATGTGAATACTATTATCATTATAAGAGAAATAAAACACCAATCTCCCCTCATCAAACCAATTCAACTCACCCCCAACCATAGAATATTTCCCCATCTTCAGCATATCCACCATCAATATATCACATGAAAATCCCAAACTGCAGCAGCTAACTGCACCTGCACATTCTTTTTAAACTTCAGACTCATTAGTCTCATTCTCACCATATCCTGGATTTGACTACTCAACACTTCAACAGGCCTACTACCAGTTTTAAAAATCCTGTTATTCCTTTCCTGCCAAACCATATAAATGGCAGCTCCTATCACCAATTTCTGAATTATACTCCAAATAGAATTATTATTCCTCTTTTCTTCAGCAAACTTAATCAAGTTCTCCCATGAGGGGAGAAAATGATCCAACTTAGCTTTAACCATCACTCTATTCCAAACAGCCTTCGTGAAACTACACTCAAAGAACAAATGATTGTGGCTATCTGGAACAGTGTGACAGAAAACACATTTTAAATCATCTCTATTACCCCATGCTAACATCCTATCATGTGTTGGCAGTCTTTGTCTAATAGCCAGCCACACAATGAAGACATGTCTTGGGATATTCTGCCTGTACCAAACAAAATCCGCCCACTTGACTATATTCTTCTTCTTACATAACTTGCTGTAGACAGCCTTAGTAGAAAAAGGAACAATAGCATTCTCAACATCCCTCCACATAAAATGATCCCTACCTGCAGAATCCATTAAAGGAACCTCTCCATCAAATAACCATGGATATTTTACTCTCCAAGTCTCTGGCACAACCCAATTCCTATTCACCACTAAATCAGCCACTTTGCAATTCCAGCCCAAACCAGTTTCTCTAATATCCCTTCTGTCTAACAACTTGATCAGAGGACCCCTAGTATGCCAGTTGTCAAACCAGGCATTTATCAATTTACCATTCCCTATCTTAGTGCTATAATTGTCCTTAACAAACTTCCTACACTCAAGAATTTGCTTCCAGAACCACGAATCAGAATTAGTCCCCTCAACAGACCACAAATGCTTTCCATGCAATCTATATGAATATATCCAACTAACCCACACAGAATCTCTCTTGTAAAGAATGCTCCATATATGTTTTGTCATTAAAGCAATATTCCTGTATTTCAGTGAAGGAATAGACAACCCACCGTGGTCCTTACTCAAGCAAACATCCTCCTAACTCACCTTAGCAGCCCCAGGTTTGTACTCCCCCTTACCCCACAAAAAAAACCCTAACAATCCTATCAATATCCTCAATAACTGTACTAGGCAGAATGAACAAAGAAGCCCAATAGACAGCTAGTGAGGATAGAACAGACTGCACTAGTTGCAGCCTTCCTGCATAAGACAGAAACTTATTTTTCCAATCATTAACCCTCTTCTTAACCTTCTCAATTAACACTGAACAATCTTTTAGGTACAACCTCTTAGAACATAGAGGAATTCCCAAATACTTAACAGGGAATTCTCCAAGTTTAAAAGGCAGAATCTCTCTAATCCTCTCTTGAGTCTCACCCTCCACATTTCCAAAATAGATTTCACTCTTATTTTGATTAGGAAATAAACCTGAATAAGAACTGAACTCATCCAAGGCCTTTTTCAAGACACTCCAAGACTCCACCTCAGCTGACCCAAACATGAAAAGATCATCCGCAAAGCATAGATGAGTAAGACTAAGCTCATCACACTTCCAGTGATATTTGAAATCCTCAGCTTCAAAAATCTGCCTCTTTAAAATTAAGTTTAGAACTTCCATGACTATAGTAAACAGATAAGGGGACATTGGATCCCCTTGTCTCAGCCCCTTGTTACCTTTGAAAAAACCATGAAGTTCCCCATTCACATTAATAGAATAGGAGACTGAAGATAAGCACACCATAATCCATTCAATGAATGTTTTGTGAAACCTAAAATGGATCAGGCATTGATGAACAAACTCATGGTCAACAGAGTCATAAGCCTTTTGTAGATCAATCTTCACAGCCACTCTTGGAATACCCCTGACCCAATTATATCCCCTAATTAACTCATGAGCTAGCAGAATATTATCACTAATCATTCTGCCAGGAATGAAAGCACTCTGTGAATTGCTGACAATAATTCCCAAAAAGTTCTTCATCCTATTACAAATAATCTTACTAATACATTTGTACAGCACATTGCAACAAGCAATAGGTCTGAATTCACTCACTAACTCAGGAACAGCTACTTTAGGTATGACTGAAATCACAGTTGCATTCAGCTCTTTAAGCAACTTTCCAGAATCAAAGAACTCAATAATAGCCATACACACATCATCCCCAATAACATTCCAAGTTGCTTTAAAAAACTTGGCAGTATATCCATCAGGCCCAGGGGCCTTATTATCATCTATCTGGAACATTGCCTCTTTAACCTCCTCCTTGGTAACCTTCCTGATCATAAACTCAGCCACTTCTTCAGACAATTTCTTAGAGAAAAGATTATCAGCCTCCCTAATCACTTTTACTTTCCCCTTAGTACCAAGAAGATCAGAATAAAAACCCACAAAAGCCTTTCCCACTTCCTTATCCTCAAACACCTTACCATCCAAACCCTTTATCTGAGAGATTTTATTCCTTGCTTGCCTTTGTTTTACAGAATGGAAGAAGAATTTTGAATTCCTATCCCCCACTCTCAACCAATGCACCTTGGACTTTTGTTTAAGAAACATTTCCTCCTCTATTAGAGCTTCATTATACAGGTTTAGATAAACAGCCTCTTCTTCCCTAAGAAAACTATTGCAAGAATCCATAGAAATTTCCAGCTGAACTCTTTCCAATTCACACCTCAACCCCTCCACCTTATTATGCAAATTCCCACTACTAGAATGAAGTTTCCTCAGAGGAGCCTTTAGAGCCTTCAATTTAGAAACCATGATGAACATTTTATGACCAAGAGCATGCTGCTTCCACCCATCCTCCACAGTCTTCAAAAAACCCTCCTTTTCAGTTAAATAATTCCAAAACCTGAAACTTCTATGCACATACTTCTTCTCAGAGCTCCATTGTAATAAAGAGGGAGAATGATCAGAAGAATAAAAAGGAAGAAACTTGACAACAGCATCAGGAAAACTCTTCAAGAAATCAATATTTCCCATCACTCTATCAAGCTTTTCAAGAATACCATCCACTTTCCCAGGTTTCTGGTTCCATGTAAAGTTGAAACCAGTCCAGGGAATGTCTAAAACAGATAAAACATTAACACAGTCTTTAAATTCCACTATCCCATAGTTGACAAGAGAAGACTGTATATTCTTTTCAGAAGGATCTAATATGGCATTGAAATCACCAACAATAGACCATGGATTATCCTTAATCAGTTCAGCATGAATAATCAAATCCTTCCAAAGAGGTCTTCTAGCTGTAACATTAGTATGCCCATACACAAAAGAACAAAAGAATCTATCTGATCCAACCAGAGGGCAAATAAGACAATGGATAACTTGATCAGTTTTCCCCAAGACAAACACATTCACTACAGAACTATCCCACCCCACCAAAATCCTAATCCAATCAGCACAACATTCAGCATTAGAAACCCATACCCAGTCTCTCATAATACCAGAACTAACCTTAACAAGATTCTCAGGGTTAACATGAGTTTCTATGATTCCACAAATACTAACTTTATTTTCCAAAATAAGTTTCCTGACTTGCCCTTGCTTAATACCTCTATTCACCCCTCTAACATTCCAAGTTAAAATACCACACATTATAAACACTCATCAACCTGAATAGGGTCATTCATACCAGAATTACCCCCTTCCTCATAAGAATTCCCACCCTCTGGTTTCATAAACTCTGATATTTCATCCCCCACAGATGCAACATTATTTGATTCCAACAGTTTTTCAAACATAATTTTATCCCATTGTTCAAAAAACAGTTTAAGTTGTCCAACATTCCATTTTCTCATCAAATCATTAGAAGGACACTGTTTATTAAGGATATAATGAGCAACTTCATTAAACTGATCATCAGTCATTTTAAAATACCCAGATTTAACATTAACTTTGGAATCCAGCTTATGAATCACCCCAGTATTAACCTCCTTTTGACCCTTAGCAACAGGATCATTATTCTGCACCTTAGTCTCACCATTCCTCTTATTAGATCCCTCTACCACATTCTCTCCACTAGTAGACTTATCCTTAACCTCTCCCTCAACTACAGAGTCCATGACCAAGTCTTGTTTTAAAATCTCAAAACTATTCTTAAGATTAATAGTATTTCCACCTGAGCTAGACTGCCCCTCTCCCTTAGCCACCCAATGCTGTTGACCCTTTTTAAACTGTCCAAATTTACCCTGCCCAGCATTCTTCCCCTGCCCTCCTTTGTTTTGTCCCCCACCCTGACCAGTACCATTATTACCAGCATTAACTCTCACCCCATTCCCATTATTACCAAACCCCCCCCCCCACTATTCTTACCAGCAGGACCACTATTTTTAAACCCTGTCCCAGTTCTTTCAGCTTGATTAGGTCCCTGCTGATTTGAACTTTGAGCCCCATTAAAGTTTTTAACTGGTTTATTATTCCTGCCCATAACAACAAAACCATCCCCATTTATACCTGACACAGGAAATTGAGCCTCCTCAGCATTTTTGAGCTCCCTGAGAAGTTGTTGAGCTTTATCTGCCATCTCTTCATTAGTCAGTACTCTATGCTTGCAGGTCTCAAAATCATGCCCAAACACTTTACACCCAGAACACCTTTTAACTTTCATATGATACTCAACTTTCACCTTTTTAATAAAAGCTGGCCTACCAGCATCCTCTGGATAAAAGGCATTAACAAACTCAGGAAGAGTTTTATCAGCCTTAACATCTACCAAAACTCTAGCAAAACCAGCTCTGCCCTCCTTCTTTGTACATCTCAAGGCTGTTATCTTATCCAACATCAGAGGATTACCTATGCAACTAACCATACTACAAATACTCTCCGTATTCCATAGTTCCATAAGCATATTAGGAATAGTAACCCACATGGGAATAGAAGTAGGCTCCACTTTCTCCAAATTTATGCCTATTTCCCATTTCCTTAAACAAAGGGGAATATCATTTATAAGCCAAGGACCTTTATGAATAGCATCCAACATACCTTCCTCAGATTTGAACTTGAAGAAGAATACCCCATTACCATTAGAAGAAATCTCCAAAAGCCCAAATTTCTTCCACATTCTGAATAAATTGTACCTAACCATCCCAATAGACAGACTATGCCCTATAAAGTACCCATACAAGTAGTTTTTATAGGCAACTTTAGCCTCAGAAATCTTCTCAGGTTTTATAACAGCCACAACCTCACCAGACTCCAACACCTTAGGAGGATAAAAGGTAACCTCAGTAGCTAGAACTTCATTGTTCTGATCCCTAGCAATATCAGCAAAGGAGACCACCTTTTTACCCCTATCAATACCCTTATCACCTTCTTTAGAAGCTGTAAAAGCAACATGTTCATTTAAACTAACAGAGTTCATAATGGACTTAGGTAAAGGCTTCAAGTTACCAATATAGGAAATATCTTCCTTGGTAACTTTGTAAGGTCCCATCTCATCTGATTTCTTCTTAATCAATTTCCTCATAGAGGGGCTTTTCAATTTGCCCCTCCAAGGTAATTTCAACTTACTCTCCCCTTTGTTCCCACTATCCATTTTCTCCACTTCCATAGATGACTGCTCCCCAATATTAGTCCCAACCATATTATCAGCTTTAGCTTTAGTTTCAGCTTCAGCTTTTGCCATAGCTTCAGCTTTAGCTTTAGCTTCAGCTTCAGCCTTAGCCTTAGCTATATCCTTCAGAACAAGATCACATTTACCCCCAGCCAAAATCACTCCCTCTTCATCCACTGCTAATCCTCCACCAGAACCAGGTGTAAACTCAAACTTTTGAGCATTTACTGATAATTTCAGTCTCATAACCCCATTATGCCCCAACTCAGACTCATCCCCTTTCTTACCAACTACAAGCTTTACATGCTTCTTAGCAGAACCTACCTCATTAACCACAGAAATCAACTCTTTAGAGGTAATATTATCAGGTAACACCTCTTCAGAATTAGCCAGTCCACCTTCCTTTCTAACCCTCACATACAAGTTATTATCCCACATAGCCTTAACAGATTTGACCTTAGCACCCTCATTCATAAGAGATCTTTTCTTCCTCTTATCCAAAAACACAAATCTAGCTTCTGATTCACAGTCAAACACATTTAAGTCAGAATCCAACTGAGGAAACTTCACCTTCTTATCCTCCTTAATCAACCAACCATCTATACCTATAGTGTTGCTATGCAAATACTCCCCATATACCCTTTTGCCCAGAAAATTAGCAATAATGCCTAAAATTCTACCATATTGCCCTTTAAGCCTCTCTACAAACTTCAAATTCTTCCCAGCAAACTCAACATCAACTAGAGAATTAACCAAATCCAATTCCCCAATCCCAGCAAGCTTAATCAATTCAAGTTGTTCACTAATCAAACGAAACCTCCAATTATCCAACAATATCCTCATTAAACACAATAGAATCCTTACGACCATTAAAATCACGACTGAGAGTTACCTGAGTCTCACCCAACTTCACCTTAACATCAGGCTTCAGATCACCAGAGGCGACATCAGTCCCCGAACTATCCTTTGAGAGCTCTGTTTCCATAGACACATCCGTGACTTCAATATCAGATGAAACCTTCTCCTCCTTATTCACAACAGACAGATCTATCGGAGGAGGATCAGGAACCACAGTATCCACAAAAGTACTCATTGAATCGTGCACTGAGAAGATTCTGGCACCTACAGAGCTACCGGAACAGTGAAACACGAAGGGATGAACAGAAAAGGAAGGGTTAATAAAGACGGGAAAGGAATCAGGTGGATGAAACAGTGGATCACCGGAAATCGCCTAAAAGAGAGAGAAAAAAGAAAACCCTAGCTTCCCGCTTCTTATCCTTTATTTGAGTCTATTGCATGATCAGATATCTTACGGCTTTCCTGTTCCTCCATTCGGGTGCCCAAAATATTCAAATGTACCGATAGTTACGTCCTTTAAAACTCGAGTCTTTTCTTGTGTATGAATCTCTATGTCATTGTCGCATCGTGAGTTCGATTACCATCCGGTCCACTTCTTATCCTTTATTTGAGTCTATTGCATGATCAGATATCTTACGGCCTTCCCGTTCCTCCATTCGGGTGCCTGAAACTTCAAATGTACCGGTAGTTACGTCCTTTAAAACTCGAGTCTTTTTTTCTGTACGAATGTCTATGTCATTGTCGCATCTTGAGTTCGATTACCATCCGGTCCGCATCTTATCCTTTATTTGAGTCTATTGCATGATCTAATACAAAGTTTTAAATGCATACACAAAAATTAAACCCTTGTATAATACAAAAAGTGGGTTTTCCTTGGTGGTTACACATATATCCACACCACCTTGCACAATCCCATAAAGCACCTAATCTATAACGATCATGTGAACCCAAGCACCATCGCTCCGACGAAGACGAACCTTGGGAGTAGGCCTCAAAACACCAACAGCCGGACATGCAATGATTATCGGCCGGACACCGTCAACAGCTACAGGAGCCACCGGAGGAGCATGAGCAAGCACTCTACCACAGCACTCAGTCAACACTTTCATCTTCCACTCAGGATCCGCTATGTTGGCCGGCGGAGGACCCCCAACATTCGCTGGAACAGTACCTGAAGGAGCACGTCGCCGGAGCTCCAGCAGGGAAGCGACGGCCGCGGAATGATCGTAACAGTCGGCAAGAGTCTTCATCCTTGGTTGATCGGAATCCATAAGAGTTAGAGAAAGAAGTGGAGAGGATGGCTCAAAAACAAACTCCCATTAGCCCCTTTTATAACCCAAAGTTTAAGGGTAATTATGAGAGGCAATTAATGGAAGTAATCATGTGCATCGACAATAGTGACTTGTGTCACTTCAGGTGTCCTGCCGCGCCGTCAGCAGCCATTAATGACTGACGGCTGACATCATGACTGCAGAATTTATGACAAGCAATAATGACAAAGGAAGAGCAAGAGGCACAAATCAAGTGCATTAACAATTAAAAATAAGTGTCTACAACCAAACACTTCAAGCACAAACGAAAAGGAAATTAAAGACAAATTGTTTAAACACAAAAGTGACGACCAAACTAGTTCAACATTACAAATTAGTCTTCACCATCAAAGTCAACGTCGTCCATAAAATCATCGTCACCTTCATCACGTGGCGGAGCGGAAGAAGATCCCTCACCTCTCAGAGCCGCGGCTTCCCTGGCCGCCTCTTCTTTCTCTTCCTTGTCCGCCTCTTCCTGACGCTCCTGTTCAGCCTCCTCAAAAGCCTCCCGCAGGACTTGGACGCCATGAGGAAGCTTGGCGCACTCCGCAACCACATCCATCACGGGGAATGTCAGCTCGTCATAAGCCGCCACCTCCTTGTCATACTCTGCCTCAGCATCTATGTTGCGGAAAGGATTGTCCTCAAAAGGATGGCCGCCAAGGCAAAAGTCGAACCCTTGTTTAAATCCAAGGGCAGCACCAAACTGCTTCGACTTTTCAAGAAGGCGGGCAACAGATTGCACCAACGCGGGCTCCTCCCAAACACGAGCAAATACCTACGTCAAAAGTAAACAGTGCTCAGCAACAAAAGCTGGTAAAACATCAAGCTATCGCAAGAAAGGACGTACCCCTTGCACACCAGTAGTCATCAACCATTGCACGTCACCCTCTGCCTTCATTTGATTCTCCTGTGCAACCCACAAGGCGTCCAAAGCGTGAGCCCGCGCGTCAGCAAAATTCTTGGCATCCGCGGCTAGGGCGAGTTTCTCATCCCGCAGGGCGTCCACCTCATGCTGCAACATGTTGACGTCATTCTCAAGACGGGAGACTTGCGATGCGTGCAAGAGCACTTCATCCTCTTTCTTGGCCAAGTCAGAGTTGGCGGAGGCAACTTTGGACTTCTCATCCTCAAGTTCTCGGTCCTTCCCCGCCAAAGCGGTCTTAAGTTGCTCAACTTCACCTTCAAGGGACCACACACGATCTCGTTCCTTGGCAATTGTTTGGTTGGTAGCCTCGCAAGACGTCTTCCACTCTTGGGCGGCCTTGGCATGCCGACCCTCAACAACCTTCACTTGAGCAAGGGCATCGTTAAGAGCTTTGGACTGAGCTACACACTCTTTGTTATGCTTCTCACGCACATTTTTAAAGGCCGCCTTGCGTGCAGCAAGCTCCTGCTGAGCATCCATTAGCTCTTGAACACTGCGCCTGATCTCGTTCATGGTGGAAGCTGCCATCGCAAGGTCAGCGGCTCCGTCCTGCAGAAGGGCTATACGGTCCCGCTTCATGGCATACGCCCGCTCAGCAGGCGGAATGGAGCCAGCCAGCCAGGACTCACACGTAGCCACTTGAAAGAACCGACCATCTTCACGAACGGACCACTCCGGCCTGTACACGGGGCCAGTAGCCACGTCCAACCTGAACCCGGCGGAAGTTACCCCCGGGTTGTCACTTCTCTGGGCATCACCTTCGCCCGGCTTCATACCACCGCCACCGCCAGCGGTTACCTTCTCATGACCAGCGCCATCAACTACGTCATCCTCAAAGCCCATACCTTGAGAATGCTCACCACCACCTGGTGAGGTAGGCCCTGCCACAAACCCTTCACCGGAGACACCGGTATCCACACCCTTCCCTCTCTCCTGCTCTCTTTTGCGCAACTCCTCCAATGCCGCTGCCTGCTGTCGCTCTGCTTCACGAGATTCAGCTTCCCTTCGCATATTTGCAGCTGCGGCATCGTCCTCTGCCCCGGGCATTTGGGTGTCGTCCACCCGCTCGGTCCGAATAGGACCCTCTACTCGCGTGGCGGATAACAAAGGGTCAGGATCCATCGATCCAGTGCCGCGCGCGTCAGACACCCTCGGTCCCCAAGGAAAAAGAAGAGTTGCACCTACAGGCAAAACAGAGCACAGTAAGAGATTGCAAGGGTCTAACAGGAAATACAAAACCATAGCAAGACAACTAACCTGGCTGAACATCCTTGACGATCTTCGACGCCAACCTTGGGCGCTTCGAAGACACGCCGAGTCTAACCTTCAAAGAGGAGGCTGACGAATCGCCCTCGGGCACCTTCCGCTTCGAGGAGTCCATCATCGAAATCACATCCTTCAGTTTCTTCCCCGCGCCGTGACCGCCCTGGCCAGAATCAACATTGGTACGCGCGGTCACGGGCGGTGTTGTAAACACCTCCACATAGTCATCCTTACTCTTTGACCCGCCAGTAGCGGGTGGGTTCTGAGAAGAACCATCCCCACCGCTAAGACCTGCACGATCCCGAGCGCGATGAGTCAAAGAGAAGGATTCGTCCTCAGACTCATCGTCAGAGATAAACATAATATTAGTCCCGCTAACGGAAACCGCATTCAGCGGGCGGGGGTTGACAGGGACGTCACCTGGTATTAGCACATGGCCAGGAAAATCCTTCACGTTCACAGGGAGGAAATTCTCCCGCGTCTGCTCCACATATGGCTCCTCCCCTACACGAAGGGGCTCCCAGCGGAATTCCCCAACAACGCCAGGAACAATCGAGTAGAAGCAGCTCTTTTCTGCAAACATAAAAAGCGGAGTAATTATCACCAATAACAACTACAGCATTAACAACCGCTCTAACAACAGGGGCACGTACCTTCGCCATTCACATAAAAGTGCGGATTCGCGTCGGTCCTTCCCCCTACACGGCTAAGGCCCGCCATCAACAAGGCCTCAGGCTTCACATGCGCCATCTCAATCGAAGTAACCTGCTGCGTTAACTTGTCATACCAATCGAAATCTTCATAGTTGGTTACCGGGAAATCCTGCAACCTTGATTTCCCGGACACAGCCAGCCACTGCAGCGAAGCGGGAACGACAACCTGCTTTATGAAGAACTTCCACTTCCAGTCGTGCATACTGCGAGGAGGTTCATTTCCCACAGGCTTAATCCTGCTGCGCTGGGTAAATGAAAACAATTGCGGCCCGCCACGAGTTAGCCGATAAAAAGCGTTAAACATGTCAAACGTCGGCTCCACGTCCTGGGACCGACAGACGAAGTCGAAATGCACCATCCGGGCCATCCCCAGTGGTGTCACCTGTGTAAGGTAAACCCCATATTGCAGCAACAAGTCACAGACGAACCGACTGGCCGGAGGACGGAAGCCAGCCAACTGAAAGTGGGCAGCATACAACGCCATCCTCCCAGGACCAGCGTCCAGAACAGTTTCCCCTTCCGACGGTAGGGTCGGCTCCCAACTCGCCGGAATCTCATACAAAGATAGGAACTGCTCAAAAGAATCCCTTTTCCATTTAATCCGAGCATCGGCCATGCCGACGGGATCCTTCTTCCCCCTATCAGCCTCAGCCATCTGAAAAAGTCTCTGGAACGGAAATAAAACCAATCGGAAGAGATAACTCACAGGAGAAGAAAGAGAGCCGGTTAACAGGGTAAAGTAAAAACTGAACCCAGGAGATGATATTTATACTCAAGGCATTAATGAGGGTGGGCCAGGAGAGAGAAGAAAACCTCACCAGCAGTCGCCACGTGGCATACTCATGCGAGAAAACCGTCACGCGCGGCGCGTCAGCCTGACGCGCCTGACATAAGTCATCCCAAAAGTCTTCTGCAGTAACTGCCATGACGGCTGAACAGACGCGGCAGACTGACTGACAGTCACATCAATCGTCACAAACACTGCAGATGATGATGACGACTTCTCGGTTTTCCCTCCAAATCATTTGAATTAAATTCACAAATAAAACGCTGGGATAACCAACACCACACCACCCGCCTGACGTAGCACGAATAAACCTGCCTGACGTAGCACGAATAAACCCGCCTGACGTAAAACGTAACAACCCGCCAACTCAGTAACCCGCAATAAAATCCCATCCAAATGAGTCTACCACCACTCACGCTTCCGCTAAGCGCAACCAAGAGAGGCACTGGACTAGGGGGACTTGAAGGGGTATGGACCCAAATCCACATGGGCCCTCCCCCAAAGAACCAGCCCAAATACCAAAACAGGCCCACAAGGCCCAAACGTAACATCAAGGACGTCCAGAGCGGACGCCCTCTTCGCGAGTTTGGATCTAGATGCGGAAGGGTTGACCGACATAACGCGTCCGCTTAAAGTGCAATGAGACGGAACAGCAAGGGACACGTGGCATTAAACCACGGGCTCATACAGTTATGTACGAACCAATCAGGGCATGAGGACGTGTGGCAGGGAGCATGTTGCACAATCTGCTTCTCAGGTAATAACACGTGTCTCCAGAAGAACCCGCAGGGGACAAACAGTACATGCCCTGCACGCGCCAACCAACCAGAACGCATGGGACCACCTCAGCAAGGTTCTCCACTAACTTAGAGGGCTGCAGGGGGGGACAAGGGCCCACCTGGCAGCCGATCACGACAAGACAGACCCATGGCCACTCACAAGACGCCACGTCAGCAAGACGGTATGATCTCTCTCTATGATATAACACGTGTCTTACTTTGTCTTATTGGGCCTAACTTTGGGCCGATGTGGAGGCAAGCCCTTAACTTGGGCCTTAGCCCCTTGGGTGAGTTAAGGGTAGATGTTGAGGCCCGTGTGGAACCTATTTAAGGAGCACTTAGTCTCCTTGGATAGGCCATTCAGAAATTCCCTGAAGAACACACCAAGGCCGATTACGTTTTTGTGTCTGCTAAGTAGATTCCTTCGGGTTTCGAGGCGGTCGCCCCACATCGGTGTAGTGTGTGTTATCAGGTACCATCGACTGTACATCCAATTGGATAGCGAAGGATCACATCTGTAGAGACGAGCCTAACTATTGGATCCAGGTTAGACTTTTGTTTCTTCACTGCCCAATATTCCATTTCTTCATAACCTCATTAGATGGACACTTTTTATTAATCACAAAATGAGCAACCTCATTAAACTGATCCTTACTCATTTTGAAGTACCCAGATTTAATATTCACCTTGGTTTGTACCTTTAAGGCATCCACAGAATACTCAGCTTCAGCTTTTTTCAACTCTTGCTGTTTAGTCCCAGACCCAGACCCATTAACAGTATCCACCCTATTACTCTCTCCAGCCACTCCACTACCCATATTCCCAGAAGACCCAACATCAATTATACTCTTACCCTTAGTATCCTCCCCCTGATTACCCTTACCCTTAGAACCCTCACACTCAATGCCACCACCATTAAGATCATCCCTTAATACAGCAAAGGTATTCTTTATACTGATACTACTATTATCATTATTCTTTTTATTATCATTAGTAGCCCTACCCTCATTTTTAGTCACCCATTTTTTTACCAAAAGGCTGATTTCCCTGAGTCCTATTACCCCCAATCTGACCTCCCTGATTACCTTGCCCCTTATTCCCAAAATTCCTACTACTAGACCCATTCCCCAGACCTCTATCATTCCCATTACCCTTAGAACCCCCAGCCCTATTTCCCTTATTGTTAACCACCCTGTTATTCCTCCCCACAGTTTGATAACCCTCATTGTCAATACCAGATATAGGATAGTCAGCTTGAGTTGCCTGATATAACTCCTGCAAAAGCTTCTCAGTCTTCCCAGCAACCTCCTCAGCTGATAACTCCCTAGCTTTACATCCCTCAAAGTCATGACCAAACACCTTACAAGCAGAACACTTCTTGATCTTAACTTGGTATTCAACCTTTACTTTTTGAACGAAAGCAGGTTTACCCACATCAGCAGGATAAAAAGCATTCACATAATCAGACAACACTTTATCAGCCTTGACTTCAACCAAAATTCTAGCAAATCCTGCTCTACCCTCTTTCTTATTACATCTCATAGCTGTAACCCTATCCAACATCAAAGGATCACCCACACAACTCATCATACTGCTCAGGCTTTCCCTGTTCCATAACTCAATGGGCATATTAGGAATTGTTACCCAAACTGGAATAGAACTAGGCTCAACTCTTTCCAAATTCAACCCAACCTCCCATTTCCTCAAACACAAAGGGATATTATTGATCAGCCAAGGCCCCTGGTTAATGGTCTCCATCATGCCTAATTCATTCTTAAATTTGAAGAAAAATATACCACTCCCATTAGAGGATATATCAACCAACCCAAACTTTTTCCACATCCTAAACAAATGGTATCTCATCATACCTATAGAGACACTCTGCCCAATACTGTAACCATAAAGATAAGTACTATAGGCTACCCTGGCTTCCATCAGCTTCTCAGGCTTAATGACAGCTACAGTTTCACCTGTATCAAGCACTTTAGGAGGAATGAAAGTCATTTTTGTCTCCAAAACTTCATTAGTATTGTCTCTAGAAATATCAGCAAAAGACATCTCAGGCTTCTTAGACATACTACCACTATCCTCTTCCTTACCAGCATTAAACACCACCTCCCCCTTCTCTATACCAGTATGCAAAATAGATCTAGCAGCAGGCTTCAGCTTACTGATAAAAGGAATATCATCCTTAGTAACCTTATAAGAACCCATACTATCTGACTTTTTCTTAATAAGTTTCTTCATGGAAGGACTCTTAACAATACCCCTCCAAGGCAGCCTAACAGTGATGTCCCCTTTCTTAGACTTATATTCTTTATCAAGTTCCATCCCACTCTGCTCAGCATCAACCTGATCCTCCTCCTGACCCTTCTTAACAGCCTCAGACCTCTCACCATTCAGTTTATCAGAACCATCTTTCACAACCTCCTTCTTCTCACCATTCTGCTTATCGGACCCCTCTTTCACAACCCCCTTCTTCTCAGCTTCAACCTTCTTCTTGTCCTTCACCTTCCCTCCTATTATAATGTTCCCCTCATCATCTACAACAACCCTGCTACCAGCCCCAGAATTATAAGCAAATTGAGGATCAGGTACAGACAACCTAAGCCTCAACTCACTACCCTTACCCTCATCCAAACTCCTACTCTTCCTACCCATTTTCAACTTCACAGGAGCCACAGAAGTGTTACCTTCCTCTACAACTGTTTGTATCTCTTTTGAGTTAATACCATCTGGTAACACCTCCACCCCATTCACCATCCCTGGATTCTCCTCTATCCTAACATATGATCTCTCATCCTATAATACCTTCCTACTCTTAACAACTACCCCCTCATTCCTGATAGACCTCTTCTTCCTCTTATCCATAAACACAAATTTTGCATCCAACCCAGCATCAAACACATTATCTTCAATAACCAACTGAGGAAACTTCACACCTCTCCCTTCAGCTTTATTCAAACCATCCTTACCAACTTCCCTATGCCCAACATACTCACCATATACCTTTTTACCAAGAAAGTTAGCTATTACACTAAGTATATGCCCATACTGCCCAGCTAACTTCTCAACAAACAATAGCCCCTTACCAGCAATCTGAACATCAACTAGAGAATTAACCAAATCAAATTCCCCTATCCCAGCCAACTTAATCAGTTCCAACTTCTCAGAGATTAACCTAACCCTCCAATTATCACCAAACACAGCCCTCAAAAACCCTACCACTAAAGGACTAAACACCAGAGAGTCCCTCTTACCAGAAATAAAACGATTCAGGATTACCTGCTTATCTTCCACAATAGCTTCCTCCTCCGGACCTAGCATAGCCTCATCCACAACACTATCAGAACTCATAAAAGCTTCATCCGAATCATCCAAAGAAATATCCGGTGGAACCTCCGGCGGAGGGTCAGGAGCTGGAACCCTAGAAATAGGCTCCATAGAACAAAACAGATCGTGTACTGTGAAGATTTCAATTAGTACAAACCAAATGAAAGCAGTAACCACGAAGAAACAAAGGAAAAATGAGGAAGAATTAGGGTAGAAAAAGAGGCGGGAAAGTAAAACGAAGAAGAAAACTACTGAATCGCCAAAATCGCCCAATTCAGAGAGAAAAACCCTTCATTCTTTGTATCCTTTTGCTTCCCGCTTCTTATCCTTTATTTGACACTATTGCATGATCAAATATCTTATGGCCTTCCCGTTCCTCCTTCGAGTGCCCGAAACCAAATGTACCGATAGTTACGTCCTTTTAAACTTGAGTCTTTTCTTGTGTACGAATGTCTATGTCATTGTCGCATCGTGAGTCTGATTACCTTCCGGTCCGCTTCTTATCCTTTATTTGAGTCTATTGCATGATCAGATATCTTACGTCCTTCCCGTTGCCCATTCGGTTGTCCGAAACTTCAAATGTACCGATAGTTACGTCCTTTAAAACTCGAGGCTTTTCTTGTGTACGAATCTCTATGTCATTGTCGCATCGTGAGTCCGATTACCATCCGGTCCACTTCTTATCCTTTATTTGAGTCTATTGCATGATCAGATATCTTACGGCCTTCCTGTTCCTCCATTCGGGTGCCCAAAACATCAAATGTACCGATAGTTACGTCCTTTAAAACTCGAGTCTTTTCTTGTTTATGAATCTCTATGTCATTGTCGCATCGTGAGTTCGATTACCATCTGGTCCGCTTCTTATCCTTTATTTGAGTCTATTGCATGATCAGATATCTTATGGCCTTCCCGTTCCTCCATTCGGGTGCCCGAAACTTCAAATGTACTGATAGTTACGTCATTTAAAACTCGAGTCTATTTTTCTGTACGAATGTCTATGTCATTGTCGCGTCGTGAGTTCGATTACCATCCGGTCCGCTTCTTATCCTTTATTTGAGTCTATTGCATGAATAGATATCTTTCGGCTCTCCCGTTGCACCATTCGGTTGCGCGAAACTTCGAATGTACCGATAGTTACGTCCTTTAAAACTCGAGTCTTTTCGTGTGTACGAATCTCTATGTCATTGTCACATCGTGAGTTCGATTACCATTCGGTCCGCTTCTTATCCTTTATTTGAGTCTATTGCATGATCAGATATCTTATGGCCTTCCCGTTCCTCCATTCGGGTGCACGAAATTTCCTATGTACCGATAGTTACGTCCTTTAAAACTCGAGTCTTTTATTGTGTACGAATCTCTCTGTCATTGTCGCATCGTGAATTTGATTACCATCCGGTCCGCTTCTTATCCTTTATGTGAGTCTATTGCATGATCAGATATCTTATGGCCTTCCCGTTCCTCCATTCGGATGCCCGAAACTTCAAATGTACCGATAGTTACGTCCTTTTAAACTTGAGTCTTTTCTTGTGTATGAATGTCTATGTCATTGTCACATCGTGAGTCCGATTACCATCCGGTCCGCTTCTTATCCTTTATTTTGAGTCTATTGCATGATCAAATATCTTACGGCCTTCCCGTTGCACCATTTGGTTGCCCGAAACTTCAAATGTACCGATAGTTGCGATCTTTAAAACTTGAGTTTTTTCTTGTGTACGAATCTCTATGTCATTGTCGCATCGTGAGTTCGATTACGTTCCGGTCTGCTTGTTATCCTTTATTTGAGTCTATTGCATGATCAGATATCTTACGGTGTTCCCGCTCCTCCACTCGGGTGCCCGAAACTTCAAATGTACAGATAGTTACGTCCTTTAAAACTGGACTCTTTTCTTCTGTATGAATCTCTATGTCATTGTCGCATCATGAGTCCGATTACCATCTGGTCCGGTTCTTATCCTTTATTTGAGTCTATTGCATGATCAAATATCATACGGCCTTCCCATTGCACCATTCGGTTGCCCGAAACTTCGAATGTACCGATAGTTACGTCCTTTAAAACTCGAGTCTTTTCGTGTGTACGAATCTCTATGTCATTGTCACATCGTGAGTCCGATTACCATCCGGTCTGCTTCTTATCCTTTATTTGACTCTATTGCATGATCAAATATCTTATGGCCTTCCCGTTCCTCCTTCGAGTGCCCGAAACATCAAATGTACCGATAGTTACGTCCTTTTAAACTCGAGTCTTTTCTTGTGTACGAATGTCTTTGTCATTGTCGCATCGTGAGTCCGATTACCTTCCGGTTCGCTTCTTATCCTTTAATTGAGTCTATTGCATGATCAGATATCTTACGTCCTTCCCGTTGCACCATTCGGTTGTCCGAAACTTCAAATGTACCGATAGTTACGTCCTTTAAAACTCGAGGCTTTTCTTGTGTACGAATCTCTATGTCATTGTCGCATCGTGAGTCCGATTATTATCCGGTCCGCTTCTTATCCTTTATATGAGTCTATTGCATGATCAGATATCTTACGGCCTTCCTGTTCCTCCATTCGGGTGCCCAAAACATCAAATGTACCGATAGTTACGTCCTTTAAAACTCGAGTCTTTTCTAGTGTATGAATCTCTATGTCATTGTCGCATCGTGAGTTCGATTACCATCCGGTCCGCTTCTTATCCTTTATTTTAGTCTATTGCATGATCAGCTATCTTACGTCCTTCCCGTTCCTCCATTCGGGTGCCCGAAACTTCAAATGTACCGATAGTTACGTCCTTTAAAACTCGAGTCTTTTTTTCTGTACGAATGTCTATGTCATTGTCGCATCGTGAGTTCGATTACCATCCGGTCCACTTCTTATCCTTTATTTGAGTCCATTGCATGATGAGATATCTTTTGGCTCTCCCGTTGCACCATTCGGTTGCCCGAAACTTCGAATGTACCGAATGTTACGTCCTTTAAAACTCGAGTCTTTTCGTGTGTACGAATCTTTATGTCATTGTCACATCATGAGTTCGATTACCATCCGGTCCGCTTCTTATCCTTTATTTGAGTCTATTGCATGATCAGATATCTTATGGCCTTCCCGTTCCTCCATTCGGGTGCACGAAATTTCAAATGTACCGATAGTTACGTTCTTTAAAACTCGAGTCTTTTCTTGTGTACGAATCTCTATGTCATTGTCGCATCGTGAGTTCGATTACCATCCGGTCCGCTTCTTATCCTTTATTTGAGTCTATTGCATGATCAGATATCTTACGGCCTTCCCGTTCCTCCATTCGGGTGCCCGAAACTTCAAATGTACCGATAGTTACGTCCTTTAAAACTCGAGTCTTTATTTCTGTACGAATGTCTATGTCATTGTCGCATCGTGAGTTCGATTACCATCCGGTCCGCTTCTTATCCTTTATTTGAGTCTATTGCATGATGAGATACCTTTCGGCTCTCCCGTTGCACCATTCGGTTGCCCGAAACTTCGAATGTACCGATAGTTACGTTCTTTAAAACTCGAGTCTTTTCTTGTGTACGAATCTCTATGTCATTGTCGCATCGTGAGTTCGATTACCATCCGGTCCGCTTCTTATCCTTTATTTGAGTCTATTGCATGATCAGATATCTTATGGCCTTCATGTTCCTCCATTTGGATGCCCGAAACTTCAAATGTACCGATAGTTACGTCCTTTTAAACTCGAGTCTTTTCTTGCGTACGAATGTCTATTTCATTGTCGCATCGTGAGTCCGATAACCATCCGGTCCGCTTCTTATCCTTTATTTGAGTCTATTGCATGATCAGATATCTTACGGCCTTCCCGTTGCACCATTTGGTTGCCCGAAACTTCAAATGTACCGATAGTTGCGTCCTTTAAAACTTGAGTCTTTTCTTGTGTACGAATCTCTGTGTCATTGTCGCATCGGGAGTTCGATTACGTTCCGGTCCGCTTGTTATCCTTTATTTGAGTCTATTGCATGATCAGATATCTTACGGCTTTCCCGTTCCTCCATTCGGGTGCCTGAAACTTCAAATGTACGGATAGTTACGTCCTTTAAAACTAGAGTCTTTTCTTCTGTACGAATCTCTATGTCATTGTCGCATCGTGAGTCCGATTACCATCTGGTCCGGTTCTTATCCTTTATTTGAGTCTATTGCATGATCAGATATCTTACGGCCTTCCCATTGCACCATTCGGTTGCCCGAAACTTCGAATGTACCGATAGTTACGTCCTTTAAAACTCGAGTCTTTTCGTGTGTACGAATCTCTATGTCATTGTCACATCGTGAGTTCGATTACTATCCGGTCCGCTTCTTATCCTTTTTTTTTGGTAAAGGAGATATTACCCCGGTAAATTTTATTATCAAAACCATATATATAATCATAACCGGGCCAAGATCTTTATAATAATAAACATACCAAAACTAGATCAAGGCCCATAAAACAAAACATAAAACAACCTCTAACCAAATCTATAACAGGCCCAATACAAACTATCTAACCATTATCAAAAATTTCACCCCATACAATTTTAATCAAATCCCCATATAATCCCAGCCCATTAACCACCCCTATTCTTCGGTTAGCCCCGCAGCTTTGTATCTTCAAAATTCCTATCCAGCGCCAAAATACCACCTTTTTAAATTTCCCGCCTTTAAAAATCTTGCATTTCCTAATGCGCCGTTGCAATCTCTCCTTTAAACACAGTTCATCACCATACCAATCCAGCCTTCGAAGATCTTCCAAATCATATCCCTTGAACCCAAAATGACCCATATTCCCCCTGCTATCAATCACACAAATAAACCAATTAACAAAAACCCACCAGACCCTGTACTCTTTAGTTTCCCAGCAGCCTTCCATCTGTAGCATCATATCTTCCTCATAAAACAATCGTCTTCTATCAGCTTCTTTCTTTTCCAGCATAATTAGCTTCCACACAGCCCAAATTGACCCATAGCTCTTCTTGTTATGATTCTTGTTCCTTATTTTTTGTACCAGTAAGCCAGATTGATCCAAATTAAAATATACAGCCCATCCCAAACAATTCCAAACCCCATAGTAAACCTAGTAACAAAGACTCAAACCTATTCTAAACACAAGAAACAAGTCCAGAAAAGAAATCAGTATAATAGAGGTTCTCCATCTTTGCCTGGTACTAAAAAATATAAAAAATTTGGGGTGGAAATTAATGTCCTAACAGCAAAGATGGCATCCATCCTTATCTCTCCAGGTGTAATGCTCCCCATGAGCTCAATAAAACCTAACCACCAATCAACAACCACTGAACTGGACATGACTTCAAAAGGAGAAGTGAAGTCCAGCAGAGCAGACTCAATACTGAAGATAACAAGAAGACAAAAGATACAAAAGGAAGGCTTTTCAGCCCAGATCTCTACCCAATCGCTTTTAGTACTCCTTATTACTGCATGTTCCCAAGAATTAAATCCCATCCCTCCCTTAGGCAAGTGCCCAAACAGTTTGACGGACTCTAACCACAAATGAAATAGGCTCAACAAAGACTCATTACTAACACAGGTTCCTGACCAGTGATAGGGTCTATAAAATATAAAATTAGGGGTGGAGAATAATGTCCTAGTATCACTGATCAGAGCCATCCTTATCTCTCCAGGGTGTGAGCTTTCTCCAAGCATTTCAAAACCTAAACACCTCATCAAATAGGCAGAACTGAGTACATTTTCAAAAAGAAACATATAACTCAGCAGATCATTTTCTTTAAAAAATAAAAAACAAAAAGATTTCCATTTTTGAAATAAAATAGGAAGCATTGACTACCAGATCTCTACCCAAAGCTTTATAGTGCACCTTATTACTACATGTTCCCAATCAGTGAAACCCACCCTCCCCATGGGCAAGTGCCCAAAGACACAAACAGACTCAGACCAGAAAAGAATATGGCTCAACAAATCATCAAAATGATTAAAGGTTTCTGTCCAGTGACTGGAGCTAGAAAATATAAAAATAGGGGAGGAGAAAATGTTCCTAAAATCACTGGACAGTGCCATCCTTATCACTACAAGGTGTAAGCTTACTCCAAGCCTCAACAAACCTAACCATACTTTAACATAAGCAGAACCAAATTCACCTTCAAAATGAAGAATGATACCTGGCAGATCATTTGTTTAGAAAAATTGAGAAAATAAAAATAAAAATGAAAACAAAAAACATTAATATTTTGAAGCAAAACAGGAGGCATTAGATGCCAGATCTTTACCCTTAGTATTTTAGTCATCCAGATTACTGCATATTCCCAAAATTGAAACCCATACCCACCCTTAGGCAAGAGCCTGACCAGACACAAAGACTCTGACCAGAAATGATAAAGGCTCAACAAAGACCACAAAATGACAAGGGTTTCTGACCAATGAACAGATCTAAAAACCAAAAAAATAAGGAAGCAGCAGAAAAACCTAAGTTCATTGACCAGTTCCATCCAAACACTCCCAGGTAAAAGGCTTACTCCAACCAAAATCCTAAATCCACCAGATGCAGAGCAAAACTGAAATCATCCCATGTTACAAGGGTACATTCCAAAGGAGCAGTTATAAAAAGAAAAATAAAAATAAAAACAAAAATAAAATTTTGAAATGAAAAGGAAGGTCTAAAAAACCAGGAAACTACCCAAAGGACTTTGGTACACCTTATTACTGCAAGTTCCCTAAAATACCCCTGATCCCAAATAACAGAAAATAAACACCCCCCATATCTCACCCCCAACCACCACTCCATCTCCTTTTTAACAGCTATCATCAATCATTTATACATTCCAAAAAGCAGCAGCCACTGCTGCCTGCTGGCCTTTTGCACATGGATACTCTGTAGCCTAAACTTCACATTATCTTGAATAAGCTTACATAAAACAGGAACACTTCGAAATTTGTTATTAAATATTCGATTGTTCCTTTCCTGCCACAAGAAATAGATACTTGCAGCAAGAACAAGCTTCTGAATGATGCCCCATATCCCTTTTCCCATATTACCATCCTCTACAAAGCTAACAATTCTATCCCACCTATCAGGAATGCCATCAAACTTAGCTAAAACACTCAACCTTCTCCAAACTGAGCTGGAATATTCACATTGAAAAAATAAATGTTGATGACTATCAGGACATCTTTTGCACAGGCTACATTTTAGACTTTGACCCGACTTCCAATGCAAAAGTCTATCTTGTGTTGGCAGCTTAAATTTAAAAGCAAGCTAGGTGATAAAGGAATGTCTTGGAACATATTGCTTGAACCAAAGAGACTTAGACCACTTCACAAGTTCCCCCTTTTTAGCAAAACATTCATAAGCACTTTTTGTAGAAAAAGGCTTGAGTTTACCTTCATCATCTTTCCACAAAAAAACATCCCTTTTCCCTTGAACAAGTAAAGGCAGTACTTCCTCAACCACATTGGGATACTTACATTTCCATTCCACAGGAACCCTCCACCCATTACTATCAAACAAATCAGCAACTTTCATATTAAGGTTAAAACCGGCAGCCTTAATGTCCCTTTTATTCACTATGTTTATCAGAGGACCCAATTTATGCCAATTATCAAACAAAGCATTCACCATATTCCCATTTCCCAGCCTAGCAACACAATGAGGTCTAATTATTTTCCTACACCCCAGAATTTGTTTCCAACTCCAAGAATCTGAATTGGTTTCCCCAACCTCCCAAAAACTAACATCTCTTATCTTATACTCCTTATTCCACTCAACCCAAACAGAGTTTTTATTACCCAAAATATTCCAAATGTGTTTTGCCATAAGTGCTATATTTCTCTCCTTAAGTTGAGAGATACCCAAGCCACCCTGACTCTTATTCAAACAAAGTTCATCCCAGCCTACTTTTGCATGCCCTTGTTTAAATTCCCCTTGACACCTTAAAAGCCTCTACAAAGTCTTATCACATCTTCATTAACATTATCAGGCAAAATAAACAAAGAAGCCCAATAAACTGTTAGAGAAGACAGAACTGACTTTAAAAGCTGTACCCTCCCAGCATAGGACAAAAACTGATTTTTCCAGTCAGAGATCCTCTTCTTAATTTTATCAATCAGAACAACACAATCCTTTTGGTACAATCTTTTTGAGGAAAGAGGAATACCAAGATACTTCAACGGCAGCTTACCTGTTTTAAAAGACAGAATACTTAATAATTCCCTTTGCACCTCCTCTTCCACATTCCCAAAAATAACTTCACTCTTCTGCAAATTTGGCCTTAAGCCTGAGTGCCTCCCAAATTCTTCTAACACCTCCTTAATCAGCTGAACAAATCCATAATCAGTGCTACAAAATATAAAAAGATCATCTGCAAAACAAAGATGTGTTAGTTTCAGTTTTTCACACTTCCAATGATAGATAAACCCCTCAGCTTCTCTAATTCTCCTCTTCATCATCAGATTCAAAACTTCCATAACCAAAGTAAATAGATAAGGGGATATAGGATCCCCCTGTCTAAGTCCTTTTTCCCCCCCTGAAAATACCCATATAGCTGCCTATTCAAATTGATTGAGTATGAAACAGTAGTTAGGCAAACCATAATCCAATCGATGAACTTTGTATGGAAACCAAAATGAAACAAAATAGTCCTCAGAAAGCCATGATCCACTGAGTCATATGCCTTTTGTAGATCAACATTCATAGCAACTCTTGGGTACCCTCTGATCCAATCATATCCCTTAACCAACTCCTGTGAAAGTAAAATATTATCACTTATAAGCCTTCCAGGCACAAAAGCACTTTGAGAAACATCCACTACCTTGTCCAAATACCCCATTAGCATGTTACATATGACTTTACTAATACATTTGTAAATGACATTGCAACAAGCAATGGGTCTAAATTCAGTAACAGAACTAGGAGCAGACACTTTAGGAATAAGAGATATAGTGGTAGCATTTATCTCTTTCAAAAGTTTGCCATTCTCAAAAAATTCCTGAACAGCACTAATAACTTCTTCCCCTATAACAGACCAGGCTGCCTTAAAAAACCTAGCAGAATATCCATTAGGACCTGGAGCCTTGTTGTCATCAATTTGAAACATGGCCAGTTTAACCTCTTCTTTAGAAACTCTCCTGACCATATACATGGCATCTTCAACAGACAGCCTATTGAGGAACAAAGACCCAATATCAGAAATAGGATCAAGAGTATCCTTCTTCCCCATCATACCCTTTAATACCATCAGCTCCAACAATCTGAGATAACCTGCTTCTACTCTGCCTGTTTTTAACTGAATGGAAAAAGTATTTATTATTTTGATCCCCCACCTTTAACCAGTGTACCCTAGACTTCTGCTTCAAAAACTGTTCCTCATCTAACAATGCCTCATTATAACTCTTCACATAAACACTTTCTTCTTCTCTAAGCAGCTCATTACCAGGGTCATCAGAAACAGCTTTTTGAATATTCTCAACTTCCACTCTCAGTTTATCAACTTTCTTGGTCAGATTACCCTGTGCAATGTTTAATTTCCTAAGAGGCTTCTTGAGATTCTTCATTTTAGTTACAACTCTGAACATCTTACATCCAGTCACCTTCAGTTCCCACCCTTTACGGACCACATCAATAAATTCTGGTTTATTTGAAAGATAATTCCAGAATTTAAAAGGCTTAGGATCATTTTCATGGTTAAATAAACAATGAATAATCACAGGGGAGTGATCAGAAGTATGAAATGGTAAAAACTTTGCCCCAATACAAGAGAACACCTCACTAAATTTCACATTGCATAAGGCTCTATCAAGCTTTTCCATAATCCCATCCACCCCACCAGGTTTCTGGTTCCAAGTAAAAAAGAACCCAGTGCTAGGAATATCAACAAGCTTCAAATCTTCCACAAACTCTTTAAAATCACTCATACCATACACAGAATTATCAAGAGTACAATTCTTTTCTTTGGGGTCTAAAATAGCATTGAAGTCCCCTAAAACAGTCCATGGATTATCACCAATACAAGCTGAAAAAGTTCTTAAAGATTTCCATAATTCTCTTCTGCCACTAATGTTAATAAAACCATACACAAAGGTACAAAAGACCTTTTCATTATCATCAAAAGGGCAAAGGAGACAATGAATACATTGTGGGGTTTTATTCAACACTATAACATCCATTTTCCTAGAATCCCAACCCACAGCTATTCTAACTAACCCAACTAGGACTAAATTCAGCATTACTGACCCATTCCCAACCCTTCATGACACCCTTACAAGCATCATGAATCCCATTCTTATTGACCCTAGTCTCCAATAAACCACAAACATTAACCTGATTTTCCATAATCACTCTATTAACTTGCCTTTGTTTGAGAGAAGTAGACATACCTCTCACATTCCAAGCAAGAGAATTAATCTTCATTAAAAAACTTATCATTGGTAGAAGAGTTCTTCAATCCTGAAGCACTCTCATCATTTTTATCAGCCACCTCATCACAATTCATCACATCATCCCTACCCACCTCAACTGTCTTTTCCACAGAATCAAAAGTGTTAGCCTCAACTAACTTTTCAAACATTATCTTATCCCATTGTTCAAAAAATAACTTTACTTGTCCCATGTTCCATTTTTTTCATGACATCTTTAGAAGGACAAGTTTTATTAATAACAAAATGAGCAACTTCATTAAACTGATCATTGCTTATTTTAAAATATCCAGATTTAGTAATAACCTTAGTCTCAACTTTTGAAGCCTCCTCTGAAAGCTCCACTTCTTTGTTGTTCACAGTATCAGCTTTAATCCTCTCTGAATTCCCCTTAGAAAGACCACTACTTCCAACATCATTCCTTACACTATTCCCATTCTTCAGAACTCCATCAGCAGACTCACTAGTTTCCATCCCCTCAACCTTTTTACCCTTATCCTCCTTTCTAACAGAATTCACCCCACTGAGATCATCCCTTAAGGGAGCAAAGGTGTTTTTAAGCTCTATCTTCTTAGCTTCCCCTGAACTACTACCCTCACCCTTATTCACCCATTTAACATTCCCCTGTTTCTTCCTGTTATTGGCCCCAAACCCATTCCTCACACCAGCATTATCTCCCCCATCATTCCTACCTCCCTATTTCCAACACCTCTACCATTTCCAACCCCCCCCCCCCCCCATTATTCCTACCAACATAATTACCATTCTGATTTCTATCATTTCCACCACCATGAGGTCCCCCTCCCTTACCACCCTTATTATTAATCACTTTATTATTCCTCCCCACTGTTTGAAAACCCTCATTATCTATTCCAGAAACAGGATAATCTACCCGAGTAGCCTGAACCAGATCCTTCAAAAGTTGCTTAGTTTTTCCAGCCATTTCTTCCTCAGATATCACCCTGTGCTTACAGCCTTCAAAATCATGACCAAACACCTTACAAGCTGGCTTGCCCACATCAGCCTTTTGAATAAAGGCTGGCTTGCCCACATCAGCAGGATAAAATGCATTGACAAAATCAGGCAACATCTTATTAGCTTTCACTTCCACCAAGACCCTAGCAAAACCTGCTCTACCCTATTTCTTGTTACATCTAGTGGCAGTGATCTTATCTAACATTAGAGGGTCCCCAATACAACTCATCATGCTGCACAAACTTTCCCTATTCCAAAGCTCCATGGGCATGTTAGGAATAGTAACCCATATAGGAATTGAACTAGGTTCAATCCTTTCCATGTTAACACCAACTTCCCATTTTCCGATACATAATGGGATATTATTTATCAACCAAGGACCCTGGTTAATAGTTTCCATCATTCCCTGCTCAGTTTTAAACTTAAAAAAGAATATTCCACTGCCATTGGAGGACACCTCCAAAAGACCAAACTTCTTCCACATTCTAAACAGATGATATCTAGCCATCCCAACAGATACAAATTGACCAATATTGTAACCATAAAGATAGGTACTATAGGCAACTCTAGCTTCCCTTAATTTCTCTGGCTTAATAACAGCAACAGTCTCCCCTGACTCAAGAACTTTGGGGGGAATAAAAAGCAACTTGGTTTCAAGGACCTCATTGGACTTTTCTTTGGTTACATCAGCAAAAGATACCTCCCTTTGAGCCTGTCCAGTACCCTTCTTCCCATCATTAGAGGCTGTAAACGCCACATTCTCATTAATCTCAACTGTACCCAAAATAGACTTTGGCAATGGCTTCAAATTACCAATATAAGACAAGTCCTCCTTAGTAACTTTATAAGACCCCATTGAATCAGACTTCTCCTTAATAAGCTTCTTCATAGAAGGGCTTTTCAGAGTACCCCTCCATGGAAGCCTCACCTTAACCTCTTCTTTCTTTTCACAATTATCCTTCTCCACTTCCATATCCCCTTTCTCCACTGGATCCTCAGTCTTCTTTTCAGCAAGTTTCTTAGCCTTAATTTTAGCAACCTCTTTTAAAATCAGATCACATTTACCACCCTGTAAAATAACCCCTTCTTCATCAACAGCTATACCTCCACCATTCCCAGGACTAAACTCAGGTTTATTGGAGTTCACTGATAGTTTCAATTTAAGATCCCTATTCTTCCCCACACTAGATCCTCTATTCTTCTTCCCCACAATCAATCTAGCATGATCATTCCCATACTTAGACTCATCCAATACACTAGCCAGCTCCTGAGGAGTTATAGCATCCGGAAGAACCTCTTCAGGATTCATCAAACCACTCTCCTTCCTCACTCCAACATAACTATTATTGTCCCACATAGCTTTGGTTGATTTTACAACCATCCCTTCATTCATAACATACCTCTTCTTCCTCTTCTTCCTCTTCTCCAGAAACACAAACTTAGCCTCCTGATCTCTATCAAATACATTTAAATCAGCATCCAACTGAGGAAACTTCACACCCCTACTCTCCTTTCCCACCTTATCATCCTTACCAATATTTTTCCCCATATACCCTCTTTCCCAGGAAATTACCTAAAATACCCAGTATTCGACCATACTGACCTTTCAACCTATCATCAAAACTCAAACCCTTACCACTAATTTCAACATGGTCGAATACTGGGTATCTGATCATGAAGTTTTGGGCAACCAAATGGTGCAACGGGAAGGCCGTAAGATATCTGATCATGGAATAGCCTGAAATAAAGGATAAGAAGCGGACCGGATGGTAATCGGACTCACGATGCGACAATGACATAGACATTCGTACCATTTGGTTATCCTTTATTGTCGCATCGTGAGTTCGATTACGTTCCGGTCCGCTTGTTATCCTTTATTTGAGACTATTGCATGATCAGATATCTTACGGCGTTCCCGTTCCTCCATTCGGGTGCCCGAAACTTCAAATGTACGGATAGTTACGTCCTTTAAAACTAGAGTCTTTTCTTATGTACGAATCTCCATGTCATTGTCGCATCGTAAGTTCGATTACCATCCGGTCCGCTTCTTATCCTTTTTTTGAGTCTATTGCATGATCAGATATCTTACGGCCTTCCCGTTGCACCATTCGGTTGCCCGAAACTTCGAATGTACCGATAGTTACGTCCTTTAAAACTTGAGTCTTTTCTTTTGAACGAATCTCTATGTCATTGTCGGATTGTGAGTTCGATTACCATCCGCTCCGCTTCTTATCCTTTATTTGAGTCTATTGCATGATCAGATATCTTACGGCCTTCCCGTTGCACCATTCGGTTGCCCGAAACTTCGAATGTGCCGATAGTTACGTCCTTTAAAACTCGAGTCTTTTCTTATGTACGAATCTCCATGTCATTGTCGCATCGTGAGTTCGATTACCATCCGGTCCGCTACTTATCCTTTATTTGAGCCTATTACATGATCAGATATCTTACGGCCTTCCCGTTCCTCAATTCGGGTGCCCGAAACTTCAAATGTACCGATAGTTACGTCCTTTAAAACTAGAGTCTTTTCTTATGTACGAATCTCCATGTCATTGTCGCATCGTGAGTTCGATTACCATCCGGTCCGCTTCTTATCCTTTTTTTGAGTCTATTGCATGATCAGATATCTTATGGCCTTCCTGTTCCTCCATTCGGGTGCCTGAAACTTCAAATGTACCGATAGTTACGTCCTTTAAACCTCGAGTCTTTTTTTCTGTAAGAATGTCTATGTCATTGTCGCATCGTGAGTTCGATTACCATCCGTTCCGCTTCTTATACTTTATTTGAGTCTATTGCATGATCAGATATCTTACGGCATTCCTGTTGCACCATTCGGTTGCCCGAAACTTCAAATGTACCGATAGTTACGTCCTTTAAAACTTGAGTATTTTCTTGTGTACGAATCTCTATGTCACAGTCGCATCGTGAGTTCCATTACCATCCGGTCCGCTTCTTATCCTTTGTTTGAGTCTATTGCATGATCAGATATCTTACGGCCTTCCCGTTCCTCCATTCGGGTGCCCGAAACTTCAAATGTACCGATAGTTACATCCTTTAAAACTCGAGTCTTTTTTTCTGTACGAATGTCTATGTCATTGTCGCATCGTGAGTTCGATTACCATCCGATCCGCTTCTTATCCTTTATTTGAGTCTATTGCATGATCAGATATCTTACGGCCTTCCCGTTGCACCATTCGGTTGCCTGAAACTTCGAATGTACCGATAGTTTCGTCCTTTAAAACTCGAGTCTTTTATTCTGTACGAATGTCTATGTCATTGTCACATCGTGAGTTCGATTACCATCCGGTCCGCTATCTTATGGCCTTCCCGTTCCTCCATTCGGGTGCATGAAACTTCAAATGTACCGATAGTTACTTCCTTAAAAACTCGAGTCTTTTCTTGTGTACGAATCTCTATGTCACTGTCGCATCATGAGTTAGATTACCATCCGGTCCGCTTCGTATCCTTTATTTGAGTCTATTGCATGGTCAGATATCTTATGGCCTTCCCGTTCCTCCATTCGGGTGCCCGAAACTTCAAATGTACCGATAGTTACGTCCTTTAAAACTTGAGCCTTTTCTTGTGTACGAATGTCTATGTCATTATCGCATCGTGAGTCCGATTACCATCCGGTCCGCTTCTTATTCTTTATTTCAGTCTATTCCATGATCAAATATCTTACGGCCTTCTCGTCGCACCATTTGGTTGCCCGAAACTTAAAATGTACCGATAGTTACGTCCTTTAAAGCTCGAGTCTTTTCTTGTGTACGAATCTCTATGTCATTGTCGGATCGTGAGTTCGATTACGTTCCGGTCTGCTTGTTATCCTTTATTTGAGTATACTGCATGATCAGATATCTTACGGCGTTCCCGTTCCTCCATTCGGGTGCCCGAAACTTCAAATGTACCGATAGTTACGTCCTTTAAAACTGGAATCTTTTCTTTTGTACGAATCTCTATGTCATTGTCGCGTCGTGAGTCCGATTACCATCCGGTCCGCTTCTTATCCTTTATTTGAGTCTATTGCATGATCATATAGCCTACGGCCTTCCCGTTGGACCATTTGGTTGCCCGAAACTTCAAATGTACCAATAGTTATGTCCTTTAAAACTGGAGTGTTTTCTTTTGTACGAATCTCTATGTCATTGTCGCATCGTGAGTCCGATTACCATCTGGTCCGGTTCATATCCTTTATTTGAGTCTATTGCATGATCAAATATCTTACGGCCTTCCCATTGCACCATTAGTTGCCCGAAACTTCAAATGTAACGATAGTTACGTCCTTTAAAACTCGAATCTTTTCTTGTGTACGAATGTCTATGTCATTGTCACATCGTGAGTCCGATTACCATCCGGTCAGCTTATTATCCTTTATTTGACTCTATTGGTCTATTGCATGATCAGATATCTTATGGCCTTCCCGTTCCTCCATTCGGGTGCATGAAACTTCAAATGTACCGATAGTTACTTCCTTAAAAACTCGAGTCTTTTCTTGTGTACGAATCTCTATGTCATTGTCGCATCATGAGTTCGATTACCATCCGGTCCGCTTCGTATCCTTTATTTGAGTCTATTGCATGGTCAGATATCTTATGGCCTTCCCGTTCCTCCATTCGGGTGCCCGAAACTTCAAATGTACCGATGGTTACCTCCTTTAAAACTCGAGTCTTTTCTTATGTACGAATCTCTATGTCATTGTCGCATCGTGAGTCCGATTACCATCCGGTCCGCTTCTTATCCTTTATTTGAGTCTATTCCATGATCAGATATCTTACAGCCTTCCCGTTGCACCATTCGGTTGCCCAAAACTTCAAATGTACCGATAGTTACGTCCTGTAAAACTCGAGTGTTTTCTTATGTATGAATCTCTATGTCATTGTCGGATGGTGAGTTTGATTACGTTCCGGTCTGCTTGTTATCCTTTATTTGAGTCTATTGCAATATCATTTATCTTACGGCCTTCCCGTTCCTCCATTCGGGTGCCCGAAACTTCAAATGTACCGATAGTTACGTCCTTTAAAACTCGAGTATTTTTTTCTGTACTAATCTCTATGTCATTGTCGCATCGTGAGTTCGATTATGTCCCGGTCCGCTTGTTATCCTTTATTTGTGTCTACTGCATGATCAGATATCTTACGGCGTTCCCGTTCCTCCATTCGGGTGCCCGAAACTTCAAATGTACCGATAGTTACGTCCTTTAAAACTGGAGCCTTTTCTTTTGTACGAATCTCTATGTCATGGTCGCATCGTGAGTCCGAATACCATCTGGTCCAGTTCTTATTCTTTATTTGAGTCTATTGCATGATCAGATATCTTACGGCCCTCCCGTTCCTCCATTCGGGTGCCCGAAACTTCAAATGTACCGATAGTTACGTCCTTTAAAACTCGAGTCTTTTTTCTGTACGAATCTCTATGTCATTGTCGCATCGTGAGTTCGATTACGTTCTGGTCCGCTTGTTATCCTTTATTTGAGTCTACTGCATGATCAGATATCTTACGGCGTTCCCGTTCTTTCATTCAGGTGCCCGAAACTTCAAATGTACCGTTAGTTACGTCCTTTAAAACTGGGGTCTTTTCTTTTGTACGAACCTCTATGTCATTGTCGCATCGTGAGTGCGATTACCATCTGGTCTCGTTCTTATCCTTTATTTGAGTCTATTGCGTGATCAGATATCTTACGGCCTTCCCGTTCCTCCATTCGGGTGCCCGAAACTTCAAATGTACCGATGGTTACGTCCTTTAACACTCGAGTCTTTTCTTATGTACGAATCTCCATGTCATTGTCACATCGTGAGTTTGATTACCATCTGGTCCGCTTTTTATCCTTTATTTGAGTCTATTGCATGATCAGATATCTTATGGCCTTCCCGTTGCACCATTCGGGTGCCCGAAACTTCAAATGTACAGATAGTTACATCCTTTAAAACTCGAGTCTTTTCGTGTGTACGAATCTCTATGTCATTGTCACATCGTGAGTTCGATTACCATCCGGTCCGCTTCTTATCCTTTATTTGAGTCTATTGCATGATCAGATATCTTATGGCCTTCCCGTTCCTCCATTCGGGTGCACGAAACTTCTAATGTACCGATAGTTACGTCCTTTAAAACTCGAGTGTTTTTTTCTGTACGAATCTCTATTTCATTGTCGGATCGTGAGTTCGATTACGTTCCGGTCCACTTGTTATCCTTTATTTAAGTCTATTGCATGATCAGATATCTTACGTCCTTCCCGTTCCTCCATTCGGGTGCCCGAAACTTCAAATGTACCGATAGTTACGTCCTTTAAAACTCGAGTCTTTTTTTCTGTACGAATATCTATGTCATTGTCGCATCGTGAGTTCGATTACGTTCCGGTCCGCTTGTTATCCTTTATTTGAGTCTACTGCATGATCAGATATCTTACGGCGTTCCCGTTCCTCCATTCGGGTGCCCGAAACTTCAAATGTACCGTTAGTTACGTCCTTTAAAACTGGAGTCTTTTCTTTTGTACGAATCTCTATGTCATTGTCGCATCGTGAGTGCGATTACCATCTGGTCCGGTTCTTATCCTTTATTTGAGTCTATTAGATGATCAGATATCTTACGGCCTTCCCGTTCCTCCATTCGGGTGCCCGAAACTTCAAATGTATCGATGGTTACGTCCTTTAAAACTCGAGTCTTTTCTTATGTACGAATCTCCATGTCATTGTCACATCGTGAGTTCGATTACCATCCGCTCCGCTTCTTATCCTTTATTTGAGTCTATTGCATGATTAGATATCCTATGGCCTTCCCGTTGCACCATTCGGGTGCCCGAAACTTCAAATGTACCGATAGTTACGTCCTTTAAAACTCGAGTCTTTTCGTGTGTACGAATCTCTATATCATTGTCACATCGTGAGTTCGATTACCATCCGGTCCGCTTCTTATCCTTTATTTGAGTCTATTGCATGATCAGATATCTTATGGCCTTCCCGTTCCTCCATTCGGGTGCACGAATCTTCTAATGTACCGATAGTTACGTCCTTTAAAACTCGAGTGTTTTTTTCTGTACGAATCTCTATGTCATTGTCGCATCGTGAGTTCGATTACGTTCCGGTCCGCTTGTTATCCTTTATTTGAGTCTATTGCATGATCAGATATCTTCCGGCCTTCCCGTTCCTCCATTCGGGTGCCTGAAACTTCAAATGTACCGATAGTTACGTCCTTTAAAACTCGAGTCTTTTTTTCTATACGAATCTCTGTGTCATTGTCGCATCGTGAGTTCGATTACGTTCCAGTCCGCTTGTTATCCTTTATTTGAGTCTACTGCATGATCAGATATCTTACGGCGTTCCCGTTCCTCCATTCGGGTGCCCGAAACTTAAAATGTACCGTTAGTTTTTTTTTGGGAAAGAGGCTAAGCCTCGGCAAACATTTATTAATATTAAAAAAAGTACAAGACAAAGACAAAGACTAACCCCAACCCGGGACATAAACCCAAGGTCTAGGATTAGCCCAACAAAAAACACAAAATAAAATAAAGGCGGGCCAACCTGTACATCTTTTACTAAGCCCAAGAATAGAAATGTTAAACGACCAACACAAACCCATTAAGTAAAACCAAACTATCCCTCTATCATAATCGGGCCACATAGCAGCCCAATACATCCAAAGCCCAAAGGGCCCCTTCACTCCAGCTAGCTTCCATAGCCCACTCCAAAGATCAAATGCAGCCCACTTGATAACGGTCATACCAGACTCTTCAGCCATTTCAGCCCACCAAGCATACCATTGCTGGCCCAAAACACTAACCCATCTAACCCATATCATCACCTCGCTGCTGGTCCAGACATTCGCAATCAGCCCAATCACCCCTGGTCCAATAGTCCAATCCCATTCATCCCTCTTCCAGAGCCTTTGAGATCTTCGGCCCCTCACAACATTATCTGCTGTACTTAAACTCAGCCCAATATAGACGTTATTAATTGCTGAATTACTCAATATAACCATAATCAATCCAATAAGCCAAATGCCATGCCCAACACAATCAGACAACAACACTATTCTTAATCTCATATAACTTACCAGTCTACTTAATGTCCAATTCCAAAAGACAGCTTCTAAAAACCAGATCCACATACTAGATAACTCAAGAGAATTAAACCAAATCAAACCCAGCACTCTGTTGCAATACTTATAACACAGCCAGAACAAAAGATTCACAAGAATTTTGATGTCCACTTCAAAAGCTTCCATCAAATGCATACAATATAGGCTATCATAAGCATCTAAAAGAGCTAGTATCACCTCATGGCTTTTCAATACTTCCATCAGTGTAATGGCACCATTAAGATGAACCACTCTTTTAGCATTCCTGCTAAACCAGACTATGGCAATGAACATTATGACTTTGACAGGAACTATCAAAGTCAAACATACCAGAAAACTATCAGTAAATAATAAGACTAAACTGCATTCATAATCTTTAAAAACTTCCACCAGATTGATGGCATTATTAAACACAGCTAGTTTATTAATTTTCATGCAATACCATAGTTCAGTATCTAAACAACCATCCCTCAACCCATAACACAGAAAGACCCATGCATACTTTAAAAAAGATAATACCTTCCAATCCTGAACACATCTCAACAACCTACCAAATTCTAAACAACCCTGCAGCTTTAAGATTGCTACCCAATATATAAACTTCCAGTAATTCTCCAACTGAGCACCCATATTGCCCATCAGTTTGTGAAAATATAAATGTATCCTTCAAAAACTCCACCTGCCAAACAAAACATTCCATGACCTCTGTCTAGACACCATTTGCATTTTATTCCATAATATCCATAAAAAGCAGCAATACACTATCATCCACAGCAGCTGACCCATATCAACTCCCTCATCACTTTTCTGCAATCCATCTTGAGAAAAGACTAAAGTGCCCCTGAACAAATTTAAGCTGCTAACCATCCTTAAGCCCAGATTCTTACTCCAATTACCCTTCCTAACTGATTTCTTATCATGATTTCTACTTATACCCACTGCCACCATACGCTTCCATTTGATGTAAACCCAACCCAAAATCCCCAGTCCCAGACTTCTCCCAAGTGGGATAGACACACTAGACTCAATAATGCAAAAGCAAGAAAAAAGGCCAACAAAGATTACCAAAAAATTGATTTGGGTTTCCATACTGGTATGAAGTTCTAAAACAGAAAAAAGAGCACAGAAAAATATTGTCCTACTAATACCAGTATGGTCCAGCCTTATGTCTCCCTGGTGCAAACTCCCCTTGAGTATAAAAATACCTAATCCTCTTTCAAATAACGCAGACCTGGCCCAGAGTGTCAAAAATAGACCAAGTTCTCTGGTCAGGATAGAATCCCATACCAATAATTTCCCAATCCCACCCAGACTATCCCATAAAGACAAGAGAGAAAGAAACCAGGATAAGAATTGAATACAGAAATCTACCCAAAACGCTTTTAGTCTCCATTCAACACCTTGTTCCCAGAAATTCCCATCCCACATGAGCAAGTGCTCAGATATAAACACACACAGGCCAGTAACACCAAAACTCACACCAATGTTTAACAGGTTCCCATACCACTGCCAAGATCTAAAAAATGCAAAATTTATAAGGGAGGGGAAATATGTCCTAAAGACAGTGGTACAATGCCTCCTTATCTCTCCAGGTTGAATGCAAATCTCCTGCATATCCATTCCTATATTCCACTAGGTTAAGGTAAAGGCAGACCAAATAGCAAAAATATACTAATATGGCTGCAAATTCCTAATTCCCTATGGTTTAAACACAGAAAAAACCCCACTGGTGTATGAAAGACACACCTTTTAACATAGAAAAGGGAGGTACTACTACTAAGGTTATCTACCCAAGGCTTTATCCAGTTCCATAAACCACCTTGATTACCCATTAACCCCCCACCCCAACTCCAAGTGGAGTAAAATGACTCAAGACTCAAAAACAAGAAAAGGCTAAAAGAATACAAATAAACCAAGGTTCCAAGGCCATACCTGGTGCTAAAAAATGATAAAAGCCAGAAAAACAATAGGAACCTAAAGACATGACCTTGATCCATCCTTATATCTCCCATTGTTTGTCTTATCCCAAGACCACAAACACCTAATCCCTTATCAAGAATAGCAGAATTGATACCAGGTTTATGAATAAACCAAAGCATCAACAGATCAGACACAAAAACAGGAATAAAAACAAACCATAAAACCCTCAGCTCACAACCATTTTTATACCACTCATGACACACTGAAAGAGTATAAGGAAGCCTTAAAGGCCAGATCTCTACCCCAAGCTGAATAGAACACCTTATAACTCCCAAAGGCCCAAAAATACCCCCATCCCACTTATTAAAAGATTTCATAAATAAATTACCCACACCTCCCCTGCACCACCCTAAGCCCACAAAATTACCAGACCATTTATTAATCAGATTAATTCCCCCATCACCCCACTTAGATCCCTTCCAATACCTCATCCAGACAACCCAAAAAACAGTAAATAGGAAAATTATCAACATTGGTTAACCTGTTTTGTAGGGTCCCTCCATACCACCTTAAATCCCCACAGCTTGCTAAGCTTGATGCTGTTTCTAGTAGCATAGATCTTTAGCCCCATAAGCTTCAGTCTAACTGTTTCCCTGATTAGGTTACAAACACCCTCCACACTCCTACTCGCATTTTGAAACAACCTTAAATTTCTCTCTTGCCATATAAAGTACACCATGGCAGCCACACACAACCTCTTAATTATACTCCCCACAGATTTTCCAAGATGCTCACTAGCCAGCTCATTAACACAATTAAAAATATTAGGGAAGCACTGAGATAATCCAACCTCTTCCTTCAGAGTTTCCCACACAGCTTTGGGATAATCACATTCAAAAAACAAATGATTATGACTATCCTTAACTTTTCCACAAAACACACACTCTAAGACATTCTGCACATCCCAATTCAATAATCTATCCTGAGTCAAAAGTCTACCTTGAACAGCCAGCCAAAGTGTAAAAGAGTGTCTAGGAATTGCCTGACTATACCAGATCACTCTAGCCCAAACAACTTCTGGCTTGTCTTCACTCAGATCATTAAACACAGTCCTAGTAGCAAAGCCCTCATAAGTTTCCTTCTTAGTTCTCCAGAATGTTATATCTTTTTTGTCAGAAACAATAAAAGGAGGGGACAAAGAGAATAAACAAGGAAACTTAATTCTCCACTCCTCCGGTCATAACCATCTACCATTGCTAATAACCTCAGAAACTGTAGTCTTAAGAGTAAATCCAGCATTATGAATATCCCTTGGTGTGATGAATAAACTAAGAGGACTCAATGGACACCAGTTATCATACCAGACAGAAGTGGAACATCCATCACCTATACTTTGCACACAATGACTCCAAAGAGCATCCCTACTGTCCAAAATACTCTTCCAACTCCAACATGGCCCCTGTTTCCTAACAAAGCCCCAAAAACTAAGACCTTTAAGCCTATAAGTCTTGATCCACTTAGTCCAGATAGTCTCCTTACCAGAAATAAGGCTCCATATATGTCTAGCTATTAAAGCCTTATTCTGTATTCTTAAGGATTTTATCCCCAACCCTCCCTGACACTTTGGATGGCACACATTCTCCTAGGAAACTCTAACCCTTCCCTTGCTAGAATCACTTTGACTCCAAAGAAACCTACACATTAGCCTCTCAATATCTTCAATAACACTGACAGGCAGCAAAAACACAGAAGCCCAATACACTTGCAAAGAACAGAGGACAGATTTAATGAGTTGTAACCTTCCAGCAAATGACAAAGATTTATTCTTCCAATCTTCCAATCTCTTCCTAACTTTATCAGTAAGAACACTACAATCTTTAGAATATAACCTTGTAGACAAGAGAGGAATGCCCAAATACCTGACTGGCAAGCTGCCAACCTTAAAAGGCAGCAACCTTTTGATTCTCTCCTGCATTATATTAGTCACATTAGACATATACATTGTGCTTTTTCCCAGATTAGGGACTAAGCCAGAAACCCCACTAAACTCTTCCAAAGCATCCTTGATTAAGGAGACAGAAGATACATCAGCATGACAGAAAACCAAAAGATCATCAGCAAAGCATACATGAGTCAGTTTCATCTCAGCACACTTCCAATGATATTTAAATTGATCATTTCCAGCAATCCTTCTGTCCAGAATCAGTTTCAAAACCAGCATAACAATGGTAAACAGGTATGGAGACATAGGATCACCCTGCCTCAAACCTCTAAGACCCTTGAAGTACCCAAAACTCTCTCCATTAACATTTATTGAATAGGCACAGACCTTATACAAGTCATAATCCATGCAACCATACTAGGATGAAACCCAAAATTAACTAGACAGGCTTCAAGAAAATCATGATTGACAGTGTCATATCAACATTTCCACCCTTTGAGCCATTTTGAGCTTCAACACCCTTAGCAACACTCTTCTGTAATCTAGCAGCCTTCTCTTCATCAGTCAACTCCCTCTCATTACAATTATCATATGAATGCCCAAATACCTTGCAAAAGGTGCAATTAACTGGAACTTTCTGATACTCAACCAGAACCTCAGCAACTCTAGCCTCCCTACCTTCCTCCACTGGATAAAAAGCTCTCACCACATTTGGATGAACATCAGCAGCAGCAATATCAACAAGGATTCTTGCAAATCCAACCTGCACATCATTGTTAATACATTTATCAACAGTTATATTATCAAAAATTAAAGGTTTACCAATACAACTAGCAAGTTCACACAGTCCTTGCACATTCCACAGTTCTAAAGGAACTTCTTTGAAAAGAATCCAAACAGGCACATTAACTGGATCCTTTTTCACAATGGCTGCACCCACTTCCCACTGTTGAAGAACCAGGGGAATACCATTCACAACCCATGGGCCAGCCTTCAGAGCATCCAACATGCCCTCTTCCTTAGAAAATTTGAAGTAAAACAGACCCTTGCCATTAGTTGAGATGTCTTCAACTCCATACTTCTTCCACATTCTGAACAAGTTAAATCTAACCCATGCTATAGAGCAGTAAGCTCCCACAAAGTACCCATACAAATGTTTAGCAAAAGTCTTCTGAACCTTTTCAACCAACTCCTTCTTAATCATAAGCACCTTCTCACCATTGTCAAGAGTAGTAGGAGGACAATAGGCTATCTGTTTAACAAGATCAGCCATTTTCTCTCCCTTTACAGCAGTAGCATAAGAAGGCTTACCCTTTTCTTCACCAGAAACAGTCTTGTTTAAGTCAGTATTATTCACTCCCTCATTAAAAATACCCTTAGGCTCCTTTGCAGCAGCTTTAAATACAGGGCTAGAGGTTTGTGAAAAACCTAAAATAGGAGACTTCTTAACTATATCTTCAGCCTCCTTCAACAGATCATTCTGTTTCTTAGCCACCAATTCTTGTGCCTTCCATGTTCCAGTAAAAAGTTCCTTTATCCTATCCATTTTCTTCTTAAAAGTCACCCTAGCTTCTTTAGCAGAATATTCACTACCCTGAAAGCCCACCTTCTTTTTAACACTAGAATCATCCTCCAAAGGATCAAAAATCAAACCATTAGCAGTTTTGTAACCACTAGACTTCTCACTAACACCTCCTAACTTCTTGAGATCCAAAATCTCCTTTTCCATCTGCTCAATAGTCATACTCTCAATAGGAGTCTTCCCAATATCATCATAAGCACCCCCCATTCTAAACACAGGAATAACTGGAACAACAGCATTTTTATCAAATACAAAGTTCCTTGATACCTTCTTATTCCTAGATAACAAAATTTTCATAATTCTTCTCCCTTCACTGGTAACATAAATCTGCTTCTTTGGTACAACCTGAACAGCAACCCCCCCTTCACTTGACACCTTAACCCTCTTATCCTCCACATTAACATTGTCTACACTCATATCATTCTCATTGCTATCCCTAATTAGAACTTTCCTTTTCAGCAAAATTCTAAGGGACTCATTAGACATAGCATCATAAAGTGTAGTTTCCTCCACCTTCCTACATTGATTAATAACCCATTTAGATAAAGCACTAACCATCTTGTAGTCAAAATCAAAGATGTCTTCCACTGACCAGCCCACCATTTCCTGAAATCTCAAATGGTAGAACCTATGAAAAGCCAGCCACCTCTCTAAAGAGTCAAGCAGAAACAATTTCAAGGCTATATCTGCACTCAAACTCTTAAACAATTGGATATCAACATTCAGCAAACTCCCCTTAGTCACATACTTATCATCCTCCACATCATTAGTCATTTCTGTATCAATCAGCCCTTTATTAGCTATACCATCACAAACCTCCAAATTCAGCCCACCATCAGAACAACCTATTCTTAACCTTCTATACTCATGATTCTCACAAGCCTTAATAACAAAGTCCACAAACTTAGCACATTCCTCACTCAATTGCCTAGCAGAACAAGCACTATTTGCCACCTCCACATTATCAGCCTCAATAACCCTCAATAGCATATCCCCAAGTTTAACCTGGAAGCTCGAGTTCATACAATTCATAGCAAAAAACCAATTCATAGCAGGCACAAATGACTTATCAGCATAAGATTTATCAATCAATACCTGAATAGCCTCATTAATAGTATAGTCCTTCACCACACATGGCTCAGAACCATAAAATTTCCAGTCAGTCAACCTAATCTGAGCCTCAACAAACCTCTCATCCTGCCTTCGAATGGCCAAATTACTTTCAAAGGAGAGAATCATGTACTTACGCCATTCACACATGTAAGCAGCCGAACCAAATACCTCTTGAAGCTTAGCAACATAACTCACTAAACTAGGGTTTGATATAACAGTAGGCAAACCAGAGGTATGAACAGGATCCTTACCTAGATGTGAATCAGTATTCTCACTAGACGTATCCTGCATAGACGAGTTCAGAAGGAACGTTGTATCCGATTGAATCTTCTGTAACCAATCATCTCCCATCGTTTCCTTCAGATAAACCAGATCACCAGCAGATAACGAACATGACTCAACTCTACCCCCAATCTCTCTACTCAAACAAAACGTTCCTTCACTAACCTCCTTCAGCTCAAACCCTTGATTTTTCACCAGATCTGGTGGGATATCAGGAGGTATACCACTATTAGGATCAGTGAACGACTGATCCATAGTAAACGAAGAATAAACGATGGAATTCCGATCAAAATAAAATGAAACAGTACCACAATAATGAAGAAGAAAGACCGGGAAAACGAAGAACAGTAGCCAAAACTCAAATCGCCTTAATCGCCCAGAGAAAAAGTCAAAGAGTCAAAGCAAATACAAATAAATGTACCGTTAGTTACGTCCTTTAAAACTGGACTCTTTTCTTTTGTACGAATCTCAATGTTATTGTCGCATCGTGAGTGCGATTACCATCTGGTCCGGTTCTTATCCTTTATTTGAGTCTATTGCATGATCAGATATCTTACGGCCTTCCCGTTCCTCCATTCGGGTGCCCGAAACTTTAAATGTACCGATGGTTACATCCTTTAAAACTCGAGTCTTTTCTTATGTACGAATCTCCATGTCATTGTCACATCGTGAGTTCGATTACCATCCGGTCCGCTTCTTATCCTTTATTTGAGTCTATTGCATGATCATATATCTTATGGCATTCCCGTTGCACCATTCGGGTGCCCGAAACTTCAAATGTACCGATAGTTACGTCCTTTAAAACTCGAGTCTTTTCGTGTGTACGAATCTCTATGTCATTGTCACATCGTGAGTTCGACGACCATCCGGTCCGCTTCTTATCCTTTATTTGAGTCTATTGCATGATCAGATATCTTATGGCCTTCCCTTTCCTCCATTCGGGTGCACGAAACTTCAAATGTACCGATAGTTACGTCCTTTAAAACTTGAGTCTTTTCTTATGTACGAATCTCTATGTCATTGTCGCATCGTGAGTCCGATTACCATCTGGTCCGGTTCTTATCCTTTATTTGAGTCTATTGCATGATCAGATATCTTACGGCCTTCCCGTTCCTTCATTCGTGTGCCCGAAACCTCAAATGTACCGATGGTTACGTCCTTTAAAACTCGAGCCTTTTCTTATGTACAAATCTCCATGTCATTGTCACATCGTGAGTTCGATTACCATCCGGTCCGCTTCTTATGCTTTATTTGAGTCTATTGCATGATCAGATATCTTACGGCATTCCCGTTGCACCATTCGGTTGTCCGAAACTTCAAATATACCGATAGTTACGTCCTTTAAAACTTGAGCCTTTTCTTGTGCACAAATCTCTATGTCATTGTCGCATCGTGAGTTCCATTACCATCCGGTCCGCTTCTTATCCTTTATTTGAATCTATTGCATTATCAGATATCTTACGGCCTTCCTGTTCCTCCATTCGCCCATCCATCCCCAACCCTAATGAATCGAGTATGAAGGGGTTCCCAAAACATCAAATGTACCGATAGTTACGTCCTTTAAAACTCAAGTCTTTTCTTGTGTATGAATCTTTATGTCATTGTCGCATCGTGAGTTCGATTACCATCCGGTCCGCTTCTTATCCTTTATTTGAGTCTATTGCATGATCAGATATCTTACGGCCTTCCCGTTCCTCCATTCGGGTGCCCGAAACTTCAAATGTACCGATAGTTATGTTCTTTAAAACTCGAGTCTTTTTTTCTGTACGAATCTCTATGTCATTGTCGCATCGTGAGTCCGATTACGTTCCGGTCCGCTTGTTATCCTTTATTTGAGTCTGTTGCATGATCAGATATCTTACGGCCTTCCCGTTGCACCATTCGGTTGCCCGAAACTTCAAATGTACTGATAGTTACGTCTTTTAAAACTCGACTCTTTTCTTGTGTACGAATCTCTATGTCATTGTCGCATCGTGAGTTCCATTACCATCCGGTCCGCTTCTTATCCTTTATTTGAGTCTATTGCATGATCAGATATCTTACGGCCTTCCCGTTCCTCCATTCGGGTGCCCGAAACTTCAAATGTACCGATAGTTACGTCCTTTAAAACTCGAGTCTTTTTTTCTGTACGAATCTTTATGTCATTGTCGCATCGTGAGTCCGATTACGTTCCGGTCTGCTTGCTATCCTTTATTTGAGTCTATTGCATGATCAGATATCTTACGGTCTTCCCGTTGCACCATTCGGTTGCCCGAAACTTTAAATGTACCGATAGTTACGTCTTTTAAAACTCGACTCTTTTCTTGTGTACGAATCTCTATGTCATTGTCGCATCGTGAGTTCCAATACCATCCGGTCCACTTCTTATCCTTTATTCGAGTCTATTGCATGATCAGATATCTTACGGCCTTCCTGTTCCTCCATTCGGGTGCCCAAAACGTCAAATGTACCGAGAGTTACGTCCTTTAAAACTCGAGTCTTTTCTTTTGTATGAATCTCTATGTCATTGTCGCATCGTGAGTTCGATTACCATTCGGTCCGCTTCTTATCCTTTATTTGATTCTATTGCATGATCAGATATCTTACGGCCTTTCCGTTACTCCATTCGGGTGCCCGAAGCTTCAAATGTACCGATAGTTACGCCCTTTAAAACTTGAGTCTTTTCTTGTGTACGAATGTCTATGTCATGGTCGCATCGTGAATTCGATTACCATCCGGTCCGCTTCTTATCCTTTATTTGAGTCTATTGCATGATCAGATATCTTACGGCCTTCCCATTGCACCATCTAGTTGCCCGAAACTTCAAATGTACCGATAGTTACGTCCTTTAAAACTCGAGTCGTTTCTTGTGTACGAATCTCTATGTCATTGTCGCATCGTGAGTTCGATTATGTCCCGGTCCGCTTGTTATCCTTTATTTGAGTCTACTGCATGATCAGATATCTTACGGCGTTTTCGTTCCTCCATTCGGGTGCCCGAAACTTCAAATGTACCGATAGTTACGTCCTTTAAAACTGAAGTCTTTTCTTCTGTACGAATCTCTATGTCATTGTCGCATCATGAGTCCGATTACCATCTGGTCCGGTTCTTATCCTTTATTTGAGTCTATTGCATGATCAGATATCCTACGGCCTTCCCATTGCACCATTCGGTTTCCCGAAACTTCAAATGTACCGATAGTTACGTCCTTTAAAACTCGAGTCTTTTTTTCTATACGAATCTCTATGTCATTGAAGCATCGTGAGTTCGATAACCATCCGGTCCGCTTCTTATCCTTTATTTGAGTCTATTGCATAATCAGATATCTTACGGCCTGTCCGTTCCTCCATTCGGGTGCCCGAAACTTCAAATGTACCGATAGTTACGTCCTTTAAAACTTGAGTATTTTCTTGTGTACGAATGTCTATGTCATTGTCGCATCGTGAGTTCGATTACCATCCGGTCTGCTTCTTATCCTTTATTTGAGTCTATTGCATGATCAGATATCTTACGGCCTTCCCGTTTCTCCATTCGGGTGCCCGAAACTTCAAATGTACCGATAGTTACGTCCTTTAAAACTCAAGTCTTTTTTCTGTACGAATCTCTATGTCATTGTCGCATCGTGAGCTCGATTAGCATCAGATCCGCTTATTATCCTTTATTTGAGTCTATTGCATGATCAGATATCTTACGACCTGTCCATTCCTCCATTCGGGTGCCCGAAACTTCAAATGTACCGATAGTTACGTCCTTTAAAACTTGAGTCTTTTCTTGTGTACGAATGTCTATGTCATTGTCGCATCGTGAGTTTGATTACCATCCGGTCTGCTTCTTATCCTTTATTTGAGTCTATTGCATGATCAGATATCTTACGGCCTTCCCGTTCCTCCATTCGGGTGCCCGAAACTTCAAATGTACCGATAGTTACGTCCTTTAAAACTCGAGTCTTTTTTTCTGTACGAATCTTTATGTCATTGTCGCATCGTGAGTCCGATTACGTTCCGGTCCGCTTGCTATCCTTTATTTGAGTCTATTGCATGATCAGATATCTTACGGTCTTCCCGTTGCACCATTCGGTTGCCCGAAACTTTAAATGTACCGATAGTTACGTCTTTTAAAACTCGACTCTTTTCTTGTGTACGAATCTCTATGTCATTGTCGCATCGTGAGTTCCAATACCATCCGGTCCACTTCTTATCCTTTATTCGAGTCTATTGCATGATCAGATATCTTACGGCCTTCCTGTTCCTCCATTCGGGTGCCCAAAACGTCAAATGTACCGAGAGTTACGTCCTTTAAAACTCGAGTCTTTTCTTTTGTATGAATCTCTATGTCATTGTCGCATCGTGAGTTCGATTACCATTCGGTCCGCTTCTTATCCTTTATTTGATTCTATTGCATGATCAGATATCTTACGGCCTTTCCGTTACTCCATTCGGGTGCCCGAAGCTTCAAATGTACCGATAGTTACGCCCTTTAAAACTTGAGTCTTTTCTTGTGTACGAATGTCTATGTCATGGTCGCATCGTGAATTCGATTACCATCCGGTCCGCTTCTTATCCTTTATTTGAGTCTATTGCATGATCAGATATCTTACGGCCTTCCCATTGCACCATCTAGTTGCCCGAAACTTCAAATGTACCGATAGTTACGTCCTTTAAAACTCGAGTCGTTTCTTGTGTACGAATCTCTATGTCATTGTCGCATCGTGAGTTCGATTATGTCCCGGTCCGCTTGTTATCCTTTATTTGAGTCTACTGCATGATCAGATATCTTACGGCGTTTTCGTTCCTCCATTCGGGTGCCCGAAACTTCAAATGTACCGATAGTTACGTCCTTTAAAACTGAAGTCTTTTCTTCTGTACGAATCTCTAGGTCATTGTCGCATCATGAGTCCGATTACCATCTGGTCCGGTTCTTATCCTTTATTTGAGTCTATTGCATGATCAGATATCCTACGGCCTTCCCATTGCACCATTCGGTTTCCCGAAACTTCAAATGTACCGATAGTTACGTCCTTTAAAACTCGAGTCTTTTTTTCTATACGAATCTCTATGTCATTGAAGCATCGTGAGTTCGATAACCATCCGGTCCGCTTCTTATCCTTTATTTGAGTCTATTGCATAATCAGATATCTTACGGCCTGTCCGTTCCTCCATTCGGGTGCCCGAAACTTCAAATGTACCGATAGTTACGTCCTTTAAAACTTGAGTATTTTCTTGTGTACGAATGTCTATGTCATTGTCGCATCGTGAGTTCGATTACCATCCGGTCTGCTTCTTATCCTTTATTTGAGTCTATTGCATGATCAGATATCTTACGGCCTTCCCGTTTCTCCATTCGGGTGCCCGAAACTTCAAATGTACCGATAGTTACGTCCTTTAAAACTCAAGTCTTTTTTCTGTACGAATCTCTATGTCATTGTCGCATCGTGAGCTCGATTAGCATCAGATCCGCTTATTATCCTTTATTTGAGTCTATTGCATGATCAGATATCTTACGACCTGTCCATTCCTCCATTCGGGTGCCCGAAACTTCAAATGTACCGATAGTTACGTCCTTTAAAACTTGAGTCTTTTCTTGTGTACGAATGTCTATGTCATTGTCGCATCGTGAGTTTGATTACCATCCGGTCTGCTTCTTATCCTTTATTTGAGTCTATTGCATGATCAGATATCTTACGGCCTTCCCGTTCCTCCATTCGGGTGCCCGAAACTTCAAATGTACCGATAGTTACGTCCTTTAAAACTCGAGTCTTTTTTTCTGTACGAATCTTTATGTCATTGTCGCATCGTGAGTCCGATTACGTTCCGGTCCGCTTGCTATCCTTTATTTGAGTCTATTGCATGATCAGATATCTTACGGTCTTCCCGTTGCACCATTCGGTTGCCCGAAACTTTAAATGTACCGATAGTTACGTCTTTTAAAACTCGACTCTTTTCTTGTGTACGAATCTCTATGTCATTGTCGCATCGTGAGTTCCAATACCATCCGGTCCACTTCTTATCCTTTATTCGAGTCTATTGCATGATCAGATATCTTACGGCCTTCCTGTTCCTCCATTCGGGTGCCCAAAACGTCAAATGTACCGATAGTTACGTCCTTTAAAACTCGAGTCTTTTCTTTTGTATGAATCTCTATGTCATTGTCGCATCGTGAGTTCGATTACCATTCGGTCCGCTTCTTATCCTTTATTTGATTCTATTGCATGATCAGATATCTTACGGCCTTTCCGTTACTCCATTCGGGTGCCCGAAGCTTCAAATGTACCGATAGTTACGCCCTTTAAAACTTGAGTCTTTTCTTGTGTACGAATGTCTATGTCATGGTCGCATCGTGAATTCGATTACCATCCGGTCCGCTTCTTATCCTTTATTTGAGTCTATTGCATGATCAGATATCTTACGGCCTTCCCATTGCACCATCTAGTTGCCCGAAACTTCAAATGTACCGATAGTTACGTCCTTTAAAACTCGAGTCGTTTCTTGTGTACGAATCTCTATGTCATTGTCGCATCGTGAGTTCGATTATGTCCCGGTCCGCTTGTTATCCTTTATTTGAGTCTACTGCATGATCAGATATCTTACGGCGTTTTCGTTCCTCCATTCGGGTGCCCGAAACTTCAAATGTACCGATAGTTACGTCCTTTAAAACTGAAGTCTTTTCTTCTGTACGAATCTCTATGTCATTGTCGCATCATGAGTCCGATTACCATCTGGTCCGGTTCTTATCCTTTATTTGAGTCTATTGCATGATCAGATATCCTACGGCCTTCCCATTGCACCATTCGGTTTCCCGAAACTTCAAATGTACCGATAGTTACGTCCTTTAAAACTCGAGTCTTTTTTTCTATACGAATCTCTATGTCATTGAAGCATCGTGAGTTCGATAACCATCCGGTCCGCTTCTTATCCTTTATTTGAGTCTATTGCATAATCAGATATCTTACGGCCTGTCCGTTCCTCCATTCGGGTGCCCGAAACTTCAAATGTACCGATAGTTACGTCCTTTAAAACTTGAGTATTTTCTTGTGTACGAATGTCTATGTCATTGTCGCATCGTGAGTTCGATTACCATCCGGTCTGCTTCTTATCCTTTATTTGAGTCTATTGCATGATCAGATATCTTACGGCCTTCCCGTTTCTCCATTCGGGTGCCCGAAACTTCAAATGTACCGATAGTTACGTCCTTTAAAACTCAAGTCTTTTTTCTGTACGAATCTCTATGTCATTGTCGCATCGTGAGCTCGATTAGCATCAGATCCGCTTATTATCCTTTATTTGAGTCTATTGCATGATCAGATATCTTACGACCTGTCCATTCCTCCATTCGGGTGCCCGAAACTTCAAATGTACCGATAGTTACGTCCTTTAAAACTTGAGTCTTTTCTTGTGTACGAATGTCTATGTCATTGTCGCATCGTGAGTTTGATTACCATCCGGTCTGCTTCTTATCCTTTATTTGAGTCTATTGCATGATCAGATATCTTACGGCCTTCCCGTTCCTCCATTCGGGTGCCCGAAACTCCAAATGTACCGATAGTTACGTCCTTTAAAACTTGAGTCTTTTTTCTGTACGAATCTATATGTTATTGTCGCATCGTGAGTCCGATTACCATACGGTCCGCTTCTTATCCTTTATTTGAGTCTGTTGCATGATCAGATATCTTACGGCCTTCCCGTTGCACCATTCGGTTGCCCGAAACTTCAAATGTACCGATAGTTACGTCTTTTAAAACTCGACTCTTTTCTTGTGTAAGAATCTCTATATCATTGTCGCATCGTGAGTTCCATTACCATCCGGTCCGCTTCTTATCCTTTATTTGAGTCTATTGCATGATCAGATATCTTACGGCCTGTCCGTTCCTCCATTCGGGCGCCCGAAACTTCAAATGTACCGATAGTTACGTCCTTTAAAACTTGAGTCTTCTCTTGTGTACGAATGTCTATGTCATTGTCGCATCGTGAGTTCGATTACCATCCGGTCCGCTTCTTATCCTTTATTTGAATCTATTGCATTATCAGATATCTTACGGCCTTCCTGTTCCTCCATTCGGGTACCCAAAACATCAAATGTACCGATAGTTACGTCCTTTAAAACTCAAGTCTTTTCTTGTGTATGAATCTCTATGTCATTGTCGCATCGTGAGTTCGATTACCATCCGGTCCGCTTCTTATCCTTTATTTGAGTCTATTGCATGATCAGATATCTTACGGCCTTCCCGTTCCTCCATTCGGGTGCCCGAAACTTCAAATGTACCGATAGTTATGTTCTTTAAAACTCGAGTCTTTTTTTCTGTACGAATCTCTATGTCATTGTCGCATCGTGAGTCCGATTACGTTCCGGTCCGCTTGTTATCCTTTATTTGAGTCTGTTGCATGATCAGATATCTTACGGCCTTCCCGTTGCACCATTAGGTTGCCCGAAACTTCAAATGTACTGATAGTTACGTCTTTTAAAACTCGACTCTTTTCTTGTGTACGAATCTCTATGTCATTGTCGCATCGTGAGTTCCATTACCATCCGGTCCGCTTCTTATCCTTTATTTGAGTCTATTGCATGATCAGATATCTTACGGCCTTCCCGTTCCTCCATTCGGGTACCCGAAACTTCAAATGTACCGATAGTTACGTCCTTTAAAACTCGAGTCATTTTTTCTGTACGAATCTCTATGTCATTGTCGCATCGTGAGTCCGATTACGTTCCGGTCCGCTTGCTATCCTTTATTTGAGTCTATTGCATGATCAGATATCTTACGGTCTTCCCGTTGCACCATTCGGTTGCCCGAAACTTTAAATGCACCGATAGTTACGTCTTTTAAAACTCGACTCTTTTTTTGTGTATGAATCTCTATGTCATTGTCGCATCGTGAGTTCCAATACCATTCGGTCCACTTCTTATCCTTTATTCGAGTCTATTGCATGATCAAATATCTTACGGCCTTCCTGTTCCTCCATTCGGGTGCCCGAAACATCAAATGTACCGATAGTTACGTCCTTTAAAACTCGAGTCTTTTCTTGTGTATGAATCTCTATGTCATTGTCGAATCGTGAGTTCGATTACCATCCGGTCCGCTTCTTATCCTTTATTTGAGTCTATTGCATGATCAGATATCTTACGGCCTTTCCGTTACTCCATTCGGGTGCCCGAAGCTTCAAATGTACCGATAGTTACGTCCTTTAAAACTTGAGTCTTTTCTTGTGTACGAATGTCTATGTCATGGTCGCATCGTGAGTTCGATTACCATCCGGTCCGCTTCTTATCCTTTATTTGAGTCTATTGCATGATCAGATATCTTACGGCCTTCCCATTGCACCATCTAGTTGCCCGAAACTTCAAATGTACCGATAGTTACGTCCTTTAAAACTCGAGTCGTTTCTTGTGTACGAATCTCTATGTCATTGTCGCATCGTGAGTTCGATTATGTCCCGGTCCGCTTGTTATCCTTTATTTGAGTCTACTGCATGATCAGATATCTTACAGCGTTTTCGTTCCTCCATTCGGGTGCCCGAAACTTCAAATGTACCGACAGTTACGTCCTTTAAAACTGAAGTCTTTTCTTCTGTACGAATCTCTATGTCATTGTCGCATCATGAGTCCGATTACCATCTGGTCCGGTTCTTATCCTTTATTTGAGTCTATTGCATGATCAGATATCCTACGGCCTTCCCATTGCACCATTCGGTTGCCCGAAACTTCAAATGTACCGATAGTTACGTCCTTTAAAACTCGAGTCTTTTTTTCTATACGAATCTCTATGTCATTGAAGCATCGTGAGTTCGATAACCATCCGGTCCGCTTCTTATCCTTTATTTGAGTCTATTGCATAATCAGATATCTTACGGCCTGTCCGTTCCTCCATTCGGGTGCCCGAAACTTCAAATGTACCGATAGTTACGTCCTTTAAAACTTGAGTATTTTCTTGTGTACGAATGTCTATGTCATTGTCGCATCGTGAGTTCGATTACCATCCGGTCTGCTTCTTATCCTTTATTTGAGTCTATTGCATGATCAGATATCTTACGGCCTTCCCGTTCCTCCATTCGGGTGCCCGAAACTTCAAATGTACCGATAGTTACGTCCTTTAAAACTCAAGTCTTTTTTCTGTACGAATCTCTATGTCATTGTCGCATCGTGAGCTCGATTACCATCAGATCCGCTTATTATCCTTTATTTGAGTCTATTGCATGATCAGATATCTTACGACCTGTCCATTCCTCCATTCGGGTGCCCGAAACTTCAAATGTACCGATAGTTACGTCCTTTAAAACTTGAGTCTTTTCTTGTGTACGAATGTCTATGTCATTGTCGCATCGTGAGTTCGATTACCATCCGGTCTGCTTCTTATCCTTTATTTGAGTCTATTGCATGATCAGATATCATACGGCCTTCCCGTTCCTCCATTCGGGTGCCCGAAACTCCAAATGTACCGATAGTTACGTCCTTTAAAACTTGAGTCTTTTTTTCTGTACGAATCTCTATGTTATTGTCGCATCGTGAGTCCGATTACCATACGGTCCGCTTCTTATCCTTTATTTGAGTCTGTTGCATGATCAGATATCTTACGGCCTTCCCGTTGCACCATTCGGTTGCCCGAAACTTCAAATGTACCGATAGTTACGTCTTTTAAAACTCGACTCTTTTCTTGTGTAAGAATCTCTATATCTTTGTCGCATCGTGAGTTCCATTACCATCCGGTCCGCTTCTTATCCTTTATTTGAGTCTATTGCATGATCAGATATCTTACGGCCTGTCCGTTCCTCCATTCGGGCGCCCGAAACTTCAAATGTACCGATAGTTACGTCCTTTAAAACTTGAGTCTTCTCTTGTGTACGAATGTCTATGTCATTGTCGCATCGTGAGTTCGATTACCATCCGGTCCGCTTCTTATCCTTTATTTGAATCTATTGCATTATCAGATATCTTACGGCCTTCCTGTTCCTCCATTCGGGTACCCAAAACATCAAATGTACCGATAGTTACGTCCTTTAAAACTCAAGTCTTTTCTTGTGTATGAATCTCTATGTCATTGTCGCATCGTGAGTTCGATTACCATCCGGTCCGCTTCTTATCCTTTATTTGAGTCTATTGCATGATCAGATATCTTACGGCCTTCCCGTTCCTCCATTCTGGTGCCCGAAACTTCAAATGTACCGATAGTTATGTTCTTTAAAACTCGAGTCTTTTTTTCTGTACGAATTTCTATGTCATTGTCGCATCGTGAGTCCGATTACGTTCCGGTCCGCTTGTTATCCTTTATTTGAGTCTGTTGCATGATAAGATATCTTACGGCCTTCCCGTTGCACCATTAGGTTGCCCGAAACTTCAAATGTACTGATAGTTACGTCTTTTAAAACTCGACTCTTTTCTTGTGTACGAATCTCTATGTCATTGTCGCATCGTGATTTCCATTACCATCCGGTCCGCTTCTTATCCTTTATTTGAGTCTATTGCATGATCAGATATCTTACGGCCTTCCCGTTCCTCTATTCTGGTGCCCAAAACTTCAAATGTACCGATAGTTATGTTCTTTAAAACTCGAGTCTTTTTTTCTGTACGAATTTCTATGTCATTGTCGCATCGTGAGTCCGATTACGTTCCGGTCCGCTTGCTATCCTTTATTTGAGTCTATTGCATGATCAGGTATCTTACGGTCTTCCCGTTGCACCATTCGGTTGCCCGAAACTTTAAATGTACCGATAGTTACGTCTTTTAAAACTCGACTCTTTTTTTGTGTATGAATCTCTATGTCATTGTCGCATCGTGAGTTCCAATACCATTCGGTCCACTTCTTATCCTTTATTCGAGTCTATTGCATGATCAAATATCTTACGGCCTTCCTGTTCCTCCATTCGGGTGCCCAAAACATCAAATGTACCGATAGTTACGTCCTTTAAAACTCGAGTCTTTTCTTGTGTATGAATCTCTATGTCATTGTCGCATCGTGAGTTCGATTACCATCTGGTCCGCTTCTTATCCTTTATTTGAGTCTATTGCATGATCAGATATCTTACGGCCTTTCCGTTACTCCATTCGGGTGCCCGAAGCTTCAAATGTACCGATAGTTACGTCCTTTAAAACTTAAGTCTTTTCTTGTGTACGAATGTCTATGTCATGGTCGCATCGTGAGTTCGATTACCATCCGGTCCGCTTCTTATCCTTTATTTGAGTCTATTGCATGATCAGATATCTTACGGCCTTCCCATTGCACCATCTAGTTGCCCGAAACTTCAAATGTACCGATAGTTACGTCCTTTAAAACTCGAGTCGTTTCTTGTGTACGAATCTCTATGTCATTGTCGCATCGTGAGTTCGATTATGTCCCGGTCCGCTTGTTATCCTTTATTTGAGTCTACTGCATGATCAGATATCTTACGGAATTTTCGTTCCTCCATTCGGGTGCCCGATACTTCAAATGTACCGATAGTTACGTCCTTTAAAACTGAAGTCTTTTCTTCTGTACGAATCTCTATGTCATTGTCGCATCATGAGTCCGATTACCATCTGGTCCGGTTCTTATCCTTTATTTGAGTCTATTGCATGATCAGATATCTTACGGCCTTCCCATTGCACCATCTAGTTGCCCGAAACTTCAAATGTACCGATAGTTACGTCCTTTAAAACTCGAGTCGTTTCTTGTGTACGAATCTCTATGTCATTGTCGCATCGTGAGTTCGATTATGTCCCGGTCCGCTTGTTATCCTTTATTTGAGTCTACTGCATGATCAGATATCTTACGGCGTTTTCGTTCCTCCATTCGGGTGCCCGAAACTTCAAATGTACCGACAGTTACGTCCTTTAAAACTGAAGTCTTTTCTTCTGTACGAATCTCTATGTCATTGTCGCATCATGAGTCCGATTACCATCTGGTCCGGTTCTTATCCTTTATTTGAGTCTATTGCATGATCAGATATCCTACGGCCTTCCCATTGCACCATTCGGTTGCCCGAAACTTCAAATGTACCGATAGTTACGTCCTTTAAAACTCGAGTCTTTTTTTCTATACGAATCTCTATGTCATTGAAGCATCGTGAGTTCGATAACCATCCGGTCCGCTTCTTATCCTTTATTTGAGTCTATTGCATAATCAGATATCTTACGGCCTGTCCGTTCCTCCATTCGGGTGCCCGAAACTTCAAATGTACCGATAGTTACGTCCTTTAAAACTTGAGTATTTTCTTGTGTACGAATGTCTATGTCATTGTCGCATCGTGAGTTCGATTACCATCCGGTCTGCTTCTTATCCTTTATTTGAGTCTATTGCATGATCAGATATCTTACGGCCTTCCCGTTCCTCCATTCGGGTGCCCGAAACATCAAATGTACCGATAGTTACGTCCTTTAAAACTCAAGTCTTTTTTCTGTACGAATCTCTATGTCATTGTCGCATCGTGAGCTCGATTACCATCAGATCCGCTTATTATCCTTTATTTGAGTCTATTGCATGATTAGATATCTTACGACCTGTCCATTCCTCCATTCGGGTGCCCGAAACTTCAAATGTACCGATAGTTACGTCCTTTAAAACTTGAGTCTTTTCTTGTGTACGAATATCTATGTCATTGTCGCATCATGAGTTCGATTACCATCCGGTCTGCTTCTTATCCTTTATTTGAGTCTATTGCATGATCAGATATCTTACGGCCTTCCCGTTCCTCCATTCGGGTGCCCGAAACTCCAAATGTACCGATAGTTACGTCCTTTAAAACTTGAGTCTTTTTTTCTGTACGAATCTCTATGTTATTGTCGCATCGTGAGTCCGATTACCATACGGTCCGCTTCTTATCCTTTATTTGAGTCTGTTGCATGATCAGATATCTTACGGCCTTCCCGGTGCACCATTCGGTTGCCCGAAACTTCAAATGTACCGATAGTTACGTCTTTTAAAACTCGACTCTTTTCTTGTGTAAGAATCTCTATATCATTGTCGCATCGTGAGTTCCATTACCATCCGGTCCGCTTCTTATCCTTTATTTGAGTCTATTGCATGATCAGATATCTTACGGCCTGTCCGTTCCTCCATTCGGGCGCCCGAAACTTCAAATGTACCGATAGTTACGTCCTTTAAAACTTGAGTCTTCTCTTGTGTTCGAATGTCTATGTCATTGTCGCATCGTGAGTTCGATTACCATCCGGTCCGCTTCTTATCCTTTATTTGAATCTATTGCATTATTAGATATCTTACGGCCTTCCTGTTCCTCCATTCGGGTTCCCAAAACATCAAATGTACCGATAGTTACGTCCTTTAAAACTCAAGTCTTTTCTTGTGTATGAATCTCTATGTCATTGTCGCATCGTGAGTTCGATTACCATCCGGTCCGCTTCTTATCCTTTATTTGAGTCTATTGCATGATCAGATATCTTACGGCCTTCCCGTTCCTCCATTCGGGTGCCCGAAACTTCAAATGTACCGATAGTTATGTTCTTTAAAACTCGAGTCTTTTTTTCTGTACGAATCTCTATGTCATTGTCGCATCGTGAGTCCGATTACGTTCCGGTCCGCTTGTTATCCTTTATTTGAGTCAGTTGCATGATCAGATATCTTACGGCCTTCCCGTTGCATCATTAGGTTGCCCGAAACTTCAAATGTACTGATAGTTACGTCTTTTAAAACTCGACTCTTTTCTTGTGTACGAATCTCTATGTCATTGTCGCATCGTGAGTTCCATTACCATCCGGTCCGCTTCTTATCCTTTATTTGAGTCTATTGCATGATTAGATATCTTACGGCCTTCCCGTTCCTCCATTCGGGTACCCGAAACTTCAAATGTACCGATAGTTACGTCCTTTAAAACTCGAGTCTTTTTTTCTGTACGAATCTCTATGTCATTGTCGCATCGTGAGTCCGATTACGTTCCGGTCCGCTTGCTATCCTTTATTTGAGTCTATTGCATGATCAGATATCTTACGATCTTCCCGTTGCACCATTCGGTTGCCCGAAACTTTAAATGTACCGATAGTTACGTCTTTTAAAACTCGACTCTTTTTTTGTGTATGAATCTCTATGTCATTGTCGCATCGTGAGTTCCAATACCATTCGGTCCACTTCTTATCCTTTATTCGAGTCTATTGCATGATCCAATATCTTACGGCCTTCCTGTTCCTCCATTCGGGTGCCCAAAACATCAAATGTTCCGATAGTTACGTCCTTTAAAACTCGAGTCTTTTCTTGTGTATGAATCTCTATGTCATTGTCGCATCGTGAGTTCGATTACCATTCGGTCCGCTTCTTATCCTTTATTTGAGTCTATTGCATGATCAGATATCTTACGGCCTTTCCGTTACTCCATTCGGGTGCCCGAAGCTTCAAATGTACCGATAGTTATGTCCTTTAAAACTTGAGTCTTTTCTTGTGTACGAATGTCTATGTCATGGTCGCATCGTGAGTTCGATTACCATCCGGTCCGCTTCTTATCCTTTATTTGAGTCTATTGCATGATCAGATATCTTACGGCCTTCCCATTGCACCATCTAGTTGCCCGAAACTTCAAATGTACCGATAGTTACGTCCTTTAAAACTCGAGTCGTTTCTAGTGTACGAATCTCTATGTCATTGTCGCATCGTGAGTTCGATTATGTCCCGGTCCGCTTGTTATCCTTTATTTGAGTCTACTGCATGATCAGATATCTTACGGCGTTTTCGTTCCTCCATTCGGGTGCCCGAAACTTTAAATGTACCGATAGTTACGCCCTTTAAAACAGAAGTCTTTTCTTCTGTACGAATCTGTATGTCATTGTCGCATCATGAGTCTGATTACCATCTGGTCCGGTTCTTATCCTTTATTTGAGTCTATTGCATGATCAGATATCTTACGGCCTTCCCATTGCACCATTCGGTTGCCCGAAACTTCAAATGTACCGATAGTTACGTCCTTTAAAACTCGAGTCTTTTTTTCTGTATGAATCTCTATGTCATTGAAGCATCGTGAGTTCGATAACCATCCGGTCCGCTTCTTATCCTTTATTTGAGTCTATTGCATAATCAGATATCTTACGGCCTGTCCGTTCCTCCATTCGGGTGCCCGAAACATCAAATGTACCGATAGTTACGTCCTTTAAAACTTGAGTATTTTCTTGTGTACGAATGTCTATGTCATTGTCGCATCGTGAGTTCGATTACCATCCGGTCTGCTTCTTATCCTTTATTTGAGTCTATTGCATGATCAGATATCTTACGGCCTTCCCGTTCCTCCATTCGGGTGCCCGAAACTTCAAATGTACCGATAGTTACGTCCTTTAAAACTCAAGTCTTTTTTCTGTACGAATCTCTATGTCATTGTCGCATCGTGAGCTCGATTACCATCCGGTCCGCTTATTATCCTTTATTTGAGTCTATTGCATGATCAGATATCTTACGACCTGTCCATTCCTCCATTCGGGTGCCCGAAACTTCAAATGTACCGATAGTTACGTCCTTTAAAACTTGTGTCTTTTCTTGTGTACGAATGTCTATGTCATTGTCGCATCGTGAGTTCGATTACCATCCGGTCTGCTTCTTATCCTTTATTTGAGTCTATTGCATGATCAGATATCTTACGGCCTTCCCGTTGCACCATTCGAGTGCCCGAAACTTCGAATGTACCGATAGTTACGTCCTTTAAAACTCGAGTCTATTCTTGTGTACGAATCTCTATGTCATTGTCGCATCGTGAGTTCGATTACCATCCGGTCCACTTCTTATCCTTTATTTGAGTCTAATGGATGATCAGATATCTTACGGCCTTCCCGTTGCACCATTCGGTTGCCCGAAACTTCGAATGTACCGATAGTTACGTCCTTTACAACTCGAGTCTATTCTTGTGTTCGAATCTCTATGTCATTGTCGCATCGTGAGTTCGATTACCATCCGGTCCGCTTCTTATCCTTTATTTGAGTCTAATGCATGATCAGATATCTTACGGCCTTCCCGTTGCACCATTCGGTTGCCCGAAACTTCGAATGTACCGATAGTTACGTCCTTTAAAACTCGAGTCTATTCTTGTGTACGAATCTCTATGTCATTGTCGCATCGTGAGTCCAATTACCATACGGTCCGCTTCTTATCCTTTATTTGAGTCTGTTGCATGATCAGATATCTTACGGCCTTCCCGTTGCACCATTCGGTTGCCCGAAACTTCAAATGTACCGATAGTTTCGTCCTTTAAAACTCGAGTCTTTTCTTGTGTATGAATCTCTATGTCATTGTCGCATCGTGAGTTCGATTACCATCCATTCCGCTTCTTATCCTTTATTTGAGTCTATTGCATGATCAGATATCTTATGGCGTTTCCGTTCCTCCATTTGGGTGCCCGAAACTTCAAATGTACCGATAGTTACGTCCTTTAAAACTCGAGTCTTTTTTCTGTACGAATCTCTATGTCATTGTCGCATCGTGAGCTCGATTACCATCCGGTCCGCTTCTTATCCTTTATTTGAGTCTATTGCATGATCAGATATCTTACGGCCTGTCCGTTCCTCCATTCGGGTGCCCGAAACTTCAAATGTGCCGATAGTTACGTCCTTTAAAACTTGAGTCTTTTCTTGTGTAAGAATGTCTATGTCATTGTCGCATCGTGAGTTCCATTACCATCCGGTCCGCTTCTTATCCTTTATTTGAGTCTATTGCATGATCAGATATCTTACGGCCTTCCTGTTCCTCCATTCGGGTGCCCAAAACATCAAATGTACCGATAGTAACGTCCTTTAAAACTCAAGTCTTTTCTTGTGTATGAATATCTATGTCATTGTCACATCGTGAGTTCGATTACCATCCGGTCTGCTTCTTATTCTTTATTTAAGTCTATTGCATGATCAGATATCTTACGGCCTTCCCGTTCCTCCATTCGGGTGCCCGAAACTTCAAATGTACCGATAGTTACGTCCTTTAAAACTCGAGTCTTTTTTCTGTACGAATCTCTATGTCATTGTCGCATCGTGAGCTCGATTACCATCCGGTCCGCTTCTTATCCGTTATTTGAGTCTATTGCATGATCAGATATCTTACGGCCTGTCCGTTCCTCCATTCGGATGCCCGAAACTTCAAATGTACCGATAGTTACGTCCTTTAAAACTTGAGTCTTTTCTTGTGTACGAATGTCTATGTCATTGTCGCATCGTGAGTTCGATTACCATCCGGCCTGCTTCTTATCCTTTATTTGAGTCTATTTCATGATCAGATATCTTACGGCCTTCCCGTTCCTCCATTCGGGTGCCCGAAACTTCAAATGTACCGATAGTTACGTCCTTTAAAACTCGAGTCGTTTCTTGTGTACGAATCTCTATGTCATTGTCGCATCGTGAGTTCGATTATGTCCCGGTCCGCTTGTTATCCTTTATTTGAGTCTACTGCATGATCAGATATCTTACGGCGTTTTCGTTCCTCCATTCGGGTGCCCGAAACTTCAAATGTACCGATAGTTACGCCCTTTAAAACAGAAGTCTTTTCTTCTGTACGAATCTGTATGTCATTGTCGCATCATGAGTCTGATTACCATCTGGTCCGGTTCTTATCCTTTATTTGAGTCTATTGCATGATCAGATATCTTATGGCGTTTCCGTTCCTCCATTTGGGTGCCCGAAACTTCAAATGTACCGATAGTTACGTCCTTTAAAACTCGAGTCTTTTTTCTGTACGAATCTCTATGTCATTGTCGCATCGTGAGCTCGATTACCATCTGGTCCGCTTCTTATCCTTTATTTGAGTCTATTGCATGATCAGATATCTTACGGCCTGTCCGTTCCTCCATTCGGGTGCCCGAAACTTCAAATGTGCCGATAGTTACGTCCTTTAAAACTTGAGTCTTTTCTTGTGTACGAATGTCTATGTCATTGTCGCATCGTGAATTCCATTACCATCAGGTCCGCTTCTTATCCTTTATTTGAGTCTATTGCATGATCAGATATCTTACGGCCTTCCTGTTCCTCCATTCGGGTGCCCAAAACATCAAATGTACCGATAGTAACGTCCTTTAAAACTCAAGTCTTTTCTTGTGTATGAATATCTATGTCATTGTCACATCGTGAGTTCGATTACCATCCGGTCTGCTTCTTATTCTTTATTTAAGTCTATTGCATGATCAGATATCTTACGGCCTTCCCGTTCCTACATTCGGGTGCCCGAAACTTCAAATGTACCGATAGTTACGTCCTTTAAAACTCGAGTCTTTTTTCTGTACGAATCTCTATGTCATTGTCGCATCGTGAGTTCGATTACCATCCGGTCTGCTTCTTATCCTTTATTTGAGTCTATTGCATGATCAGATATCTTACGGCCTTCCCGTTGCACCATTCGAGTGCCCGAAACTTCGAATGTACCGATAGTTACGTCCTTTAAAACTCGAGTCTATTCTTGTGTACGAATCTCTATGTCATTGTCGCATCGTGAGTTCGATTACCATCCGGTCCACTTCTTATCCTTTATTTGAGTCTAATGGATGATCAGATATCTTACGGCCTTCCCGTTGCACCATTCGGTTGCCCGAAACTTCGAATGTACCGATAGTTACGTCCTTTAAAACTCGAGTCTATTCTTGTGTACGAATCTCTATGTTATTGTTGCATCGTGAGTTCGATTACCATCCGGTCCGCTTCTTATCCTTTATTTGAGTCTAATGCATGATCAGATATCTTACGGCCTTCCCGTTGCACCATTCGGTTGCCCGAAACTTCGAATGTACCGATAGTTACGTCCTTTAAAACTCGAGTCTATTCTTGTGTACGAATCTCTATGTCATTGTCGCATCGTGAGTTCGATTACCATCCGGTCCGCTTCTTATCCTTTATTTGAGTCTAATGCATGATCAGATATCTTACGGCCTTCCCGTTGCACCATTCGGTTGCCCGAAACTTCGAATGTACCGACAGTTACGTCCTTTAAAACTCGAGTCTATTCTTGTGTACGAATCTCTATGTCATTGTCGCATCGTGAGTTCGATTACCATCCGGCATGCTTCTTATCCTTTATTTGAGTCTATTGCATGATCAGATATCTTACGGCCTGTCCGTTCCTCCATTCGGGTGCCCGAAACTTCAAATGTACCGATAGTTACGTCCTTTAAAACTTGAGTCTTCTCTTGTGTACGAATCTCTATGTCATTGTCGCATCGTGAGTTCGATTACCATCCGGTCCGCTTCTGATCCTTTATTTGAGTCTATTGCATGATCAGATATCATACGGTCTGTCCGTTCCTCCATTCGGGTGCCCGAAACTTCAAATGTACCGATAGTTACGTCCTTTAAAACTTCAGTCTTCTCTTGTGTACGAATGTCTATGTCATTGTCGCATTGTGAGTTCGATTACCATCCGGTCCGCTTCTTATCCTTTATTTAAGTCTATTGCATGATAAGATATCTTACGGCATTCCCGTTGCACCATTCGGTTGCCCGAAACTTCGAATGTACCGATAGTTACTTCCTTTAAAACTCGAGTCTTTTCGTGTGTACGAATCTCTTTGTCATTGTCACATCGTGAGTTCGATTACCATCCGTTCCGCTTCTTATCCTTTATTTGAGTCTATTGCATGATCAGATATCTTACGGCCTGTCCGTTCCTCCATTCGGGTGCCCGAAACTTCAAATGTACCGATAGTTACGTCCTTTAAAACTTGAGTCTTTTCTTGTGTACGGATGTCTATGTCATTGTCGCATCGTGAGTTCAATTACCATCCGGTCCGCTTCTTATCCTTTATTTGAGTCTATTGCATGATCAGATATCTTACGGCCTTCCCGTTCCTCCATTCGGGTGCCCGAAACTTCAAATGTACCGATAGTTACGTCCTTTAAAACTCAAGTCTTTTCTTGTCTATGAATCTCTATGTCATTGTCGCATCGTGAGTTCGATTACCATCCGGTCCGCTTCTTATCCTTTATTTGAGTCTATTGCATGATCAGATATCTTACGGCCTTCCCGTTCCTCCATTCGGGTGCCCAAAACTTCAAATGTACCGATAGTTAAGTCTTTTAAAACTTGAGTCTTTTCTTGTCTATGAATCTCTATGTCATTGTCACATCGTGAGTTCAATTACCATCCGGTCCGCTTCTTATCCTTTATTTAAGTCTATTGCATGATCAGATATCTTACGGGCTTCCTGTTGCACCATTCGGTTGCCCGAAACTTCGAATGTACCGATAGTTACGTCCTTTAAAACTCGAGTCTATTCTTGTGTACGAATCTCTATGTCATTGTCGCATCGTGAGTTCGATTACCATCCGGTCTGCTTCTTATCCTTTATTAGAGTCTAATGCATGATCAGATATCTTACGGCCTTCCCGTTGCACCATTCGGTTGCCCGAAACTTCGAATGTACCGATAGTTACGTCCTTTAAAACTCGAGTCTATTCTTGTGTACGAATCTCTATGTCATTGTCGCATCGTGAGTTCGATTACCATCCGGTCCGCTTCTTATCCTTTATTTGAGTCTAATGCATGATCAGATATCTTACGGCCTTCCCGTTGCACCATTCGGTTGCCCGAAACTTCGAATGTACCGATAGTTACGTCCTTTAAAACTCGAGTCTATTCTTGTGTACGAATCTCTATGTCATTGTCGCATCGTGAGTTCGATTACCATCCGGTCTGCTTCTTATCCTTTATTTGAGTCTATTGCATGATCAGATATCTTACGGCCTTCCCGTTCCTCCATTCGGGTGGCCGAAACTTCAAATGTACCGATAGTTACGTCCTTTAAAACTCAAGTCTTTTTTCTGTACGAATCTCTATGTCATTGTCGCATCGTGAGCTCGATTACCATCCGGTCCGCTTATTATCTTTTATTTGAGTCTATTGCATGATAAAATATCTTACGACCTGTCCATTCCTCCATTCGGGTGCCCGAAACTTCAAATGTACCGATAGTTACGTCCTTTAAAACTTGAGTCTTTTCTTGTGTACGAATGTCTATGTCATTGTCGCATCGTGAGTTCGATTACCATCCGGTCTGCTTCTTATCCTTTATTTGAGTCTATTGCATGATCAGATATCTTACGGCCTTCCCGTTCCTCCATTCGGGTTCCCGAAACTTCAAATGTACCGATAGTTACGTCCTTTAAAACTCGAGTCTTTGTTTCTGTACGAATCTCTATGTCATTGTCGCATCGTGAGTCCAATTACCATACGGTCCGCTTCTTATCCTTTATTTGAGTCTGTTGCATGATCAGATATCTTACGGCCTTCCCGTTGCACCATTCGGTTGCCCGAAACTTCAAATGTACCGATAGTTTCGTCCTTTAAAACTCGAGTCTTTTCTTGTGTATGAATCTCTATGTCATTGTCGCATCGTGAGTTCGATTACCATCCATTCCGCTTCTTATCCTTTATTTGAGTCTATTGCATGATCAGATATCTTATGGCGTTTCCGTTCCTCCATTTGGGTGCCCGAAACTTCAAATGTACCGATAGTTACGTCCTTTAAAACTCGAGTCTTTTTTCTGTACGAATCTCTATGTCATTGTCGCATCGTGAGCTCGATTACCATCCGGTCCGCTTCTTATCCTTTATTTGAGTCTATTGCATGATCAGATATCTTACGGCCTGTCCGTTCCTCCATTCGGGTGCCCGAAACTTCAAATGTGCCGATAGTTACGTCCTTTAAAACTTGAGTCTTTTCTTGTGTACGAATGTCTATGTCATTGTCGCATCGTGAATTCCATTACCATCCGGTCCGCTTCTTATCCTTTATTTGAGTCTATTGCATGATCAGATATCTTACGGCCTTCCTGTTCCTCCATTCGGGTGCCCAAAACATCAAATGTACCGATAGTAACGTCCTTTAAAACTCAAGTCTTTTCTTGTGTATGAATATCTATGTCATTGTCACATCGTGAGTTCGATTACCATCCGGTCTGCTTCTTATTCTTTATTTAAGTCTATTGCATGATCAGATATCTTACGGCCTTCCCGTTCCTCCATTCGGGTGCCCGAAACTTCAAATGTACCGATAGTTACGTCCTTTAAAACTCGAGTCTTTTTTCTGTACGAATCTCTATGTCATTGTCGCATCGTGAGCTCGATTACCATCCGGTCCGCTTCTTATCCGTTATTTGAGTCTATTGCATGATCAGATATCTTACGGCCTGTCCGTTCCTCCTTTCGGATGCCCGAAACTTCAAATGTACCGATAGTTACGTCCTTTAAAACTTGAGCCTTTTCTTGTGTACGAATGTCTATGTCATTGTCGCATCGTGAGTTCGATTACCATCCGGCCTGCTTCTTATCCTTTATTTGAGTCTATTTCATGATCAGATATCTTACGGCCTTCCCGTTCCTCCATTCGGGTGCCCGAAACTTCAAATGTACCGATAGTTACGTCCTTTAAAACTCGAGTCTTTTTTCTGTACGAATCTCTATGTCATTGTCGCATCGTGAGTCCGATTACCATACGGTCCGCTTCTTATCCTTTATTTGAGTCTGTTGCATGATCAGATATCTTACGGCCTTCCCGTTGCACCATTCGGTTGCCCGAAACTTCAAATGTACCGATAGTTACGTCTTTTAAAACTCGACTCTTTTCTTGTGTACGAATCTCTATGTCATTGTCGCATCGTGAGTTCCATTACCATCTGGTCCGCTTCTTATCCTTTATTTGGGTCTATTGCATGATCAGATATCTTACGGCCTTCCTGTTCCACCATTCGGGTGCCCAAAACATCAAATATACCGATTGTTATGTCCTTTAAAACTCGAGTCTTTTCTTGTGTACGAATGTCTATGTCATTGTCGCATCGTGAGTTCGATTACCATCCGGTCCGCTTCTTATCCTTTATTAAAGTCTATTGCATGATCAGATATCTTACGGCCTTCCCGTTGCACTATTCGGTTGCCCGAAACTTCGAATGTACCGATAGTTACGTCCTGTAAAACTCGAGTCTTTTCGTGTGTACGAATCTCTATGTCATTGTCACATCGTGAGTTCGATTACCATCCGTTCCGCTTCTTATCCTTTTTTTTTTTTGGTAAAAGGAGGCGGCACTCCTGGTAAATTTTATTAATAACAAAAAATATATTCTCCAAACAGCACCAGCAAAATCACATTCAAAGAACAAATGGTTATGACTGTCAGGACCCTTGTTACAAAACACACAACTCAGATCATCTCTTTTACTCCACATCAACATTCTATCATGTGTTGGTAACCTATATTTAAAGGCTAACCAAGTTATGAAAGCATGCCTTGGAATGCATTGACTAAACCAAACAAATTCACCACATTTAACAACAGGTCCCTTCCTACAAAGCTTCTTGTAAACAGCTTTTGAAGAAAAAGGAACCAGTTTATCATTCTCATCTTTCCAAAGATAACAATCTTTACTAGTATTATCAATAACAGGTGCTTCATTAGTAACCAACCATGGGTATTTTGATTCCCACTCAGTTGGCACATTCCATCTACCATTAAGAAACAAATCAGCAACTTTACAACCCCAGCCCAAACCAGTTTCTCTGATATCTCTCCTGTTTATCAAATTAATCAAAGGACCCCTATCATGCCATGAGTCATACCAAGCACTAATAGATTTCCCATTACCCACTTTAGCCAAATAATTATTCTTAACAAAACTTCTGCATCCCAAAATTTGTTTCCAATACCAAGTATCAGAGTTAGTCTCCTCAATGGACCAGAAGTTCTTCCCCTGCAATCTATAGTGAATCACCCAACTAACCCATATAGAATCCCTTTTATTCAAAATACTCCAAATGTGTTTGGTCATCAAAGCTATGTTCCTATCCTTTAGAGAGGATATAGCTAAACCACCCTGATTTTTGGCCAAACAAACATCATCCCACCTTATCCTAGCAGCCCCTGGCTTATACTCCCCACTGCTCCATAAAAAACTTCTAATTATCCTTTCTATATCATCATGAATCCCACTAGCTAAAATAAACATCGAAGCCCAATACACAGTAAGAGAAGACAAAATGGAATGAACCAATTGAAGTCTGCCAGCATAAGAAAGGAATTTGTTTCTCCAATCATTGGTTCTGTTTTTCACTTTATCAACAAGAACCTCACACTCTTTCAAACATAACCTCTTAGAACTCAAAGGAATCCCTAAATACTTAACAGGGAACTCCCCCTTCTTAAAAGGAAGAATACTCTCAATACTAGACTGAATTTCAGCATCAACATTGCCAAAAAATATTTCACTTTTATTCTGGTTAGGGAACAAACCTGAACTGGAGCTAAACTCATCCAAGGCCTCTTTTAAAATGCCCCAAGAATACACATCAGCAGCTCCAAAAAGGAATAAATCATCAGCAAAACACAGATTGGTTAACTGAACAGCTTCACACTTCCAATGGTATAAGAAATTATCAGCTCTCAATACTTGCCTCATAATCATCAGATTCAGCACTTCCATTACCAAAGTAAATAAATAAGGGGAGATAGGATCCCCTTGCCTCAAACCCTTCTCCCCTTTAAAGAAACCATGAAGATCCCCATTCACATTAATAGAGTAAGACACAGAAGTTAAACAAACCATGATCCACTGAATGAACTTCTCATGAAAACCATAATGAATTAAACATTGGTGCACAAAATCATGATCCACAGAATCATATGCCTTCTTCAAATCAATCTTAATAGCAACTCTAGGAACTCCCCTGACCCAATTATAACCCTTAATTAGTTCCTGGGCAAGCAGAATATTGTCACTTATCATCCTTCCTGGGATAAAAGCACTCTGAGAGTTACTAACCAGCAATCCCAGATAATCTTTCAGCCTATTACAAATAACCTTGCTAATGCATTTATACACCACATTACAACATGCAATTGGCCTAAATTCACTAACCAATTTAGGGTTCTTCACTTTAGGGTTGACAGAGATAACAGTTGCATTAATCTCTTTCAACAGCTTACCACTATTAAAAAACTCCTGAACAGCCTTGCAGATATCATCTCCAACAATTTCCCAGGAACTCTTAAAGAATTTAGCAGTATAGCCATCAGGCCCAGGGGCCTTATTATCCTCGATTTGAAACATAGCCACCTTCATCTCTTCCTTAGAAACCCTCCTAACCATGAATTCAGCCACACCATCAGGAAGTTTCTTAGTAAAAAGGGACTCAGGATCACTAATAACATTCACCTCCCCTTTCTTTCCTAGCATGCCAGAAAAGAATTTAACAAAAGCATTCCCAATATCCTTATTTTCATAAGAACATCCTTCATCATCCTCAATCTGAACAATTCTATTAATAGCCTGTCTTTGCTTTACTGAATGATAGAAATATTTAGAGTTTTTATCTCCCACTTTTAACCAATGCACCTTAGATTTCTGCTTCAACAAAGCCTCCTCCTCACACACAGCTTCATTAAACTCTTAACATAAACAGCCTCTTCCAACCTCAACTCCTCATTAGTAGGATCATTAATGATATCAGCTTGAATTTTCTTTAACTCCAGCTCAAGCTTTTCAACCTTGTTATGCAGATTACCACTATTAAAGTGCAATTTCCTCAGGGGCTTCTTCAAAGCCTTGAGTTTAGAAACAATACCAAACATCTCATAACCCTGAACTTCCATAGACCAGCAGCTCTTGACAATAGGAAGAAACTCCCCTTTATCAGCCAAATAATTCCAGAATCTGAAGGTTTTATTCCTAGCCTTTAGATTCAAAGGCCAAGAAAGAACAGCAGGGGAATGATCAGAAGAGAAGAAAGGGAGAAATTTAACCACAGCAGCAGGGAATATCCTCAGAAAATCAACATTACCCAGAACTCTGTCCAGTTTTTCAAGAATACCATCAACCTTACCTGGCTTTTGATTCCAAGTGAATCTAAAACCAGTCCAAGGAATATCCACCACAGAAATATCATTCACACAGTCTTTAAAATCAACCATACCATAATTAGTACTATCAGTCTTAACATTCTTCTCAGAGGGATCCAGAATAGCATTAAAATCTCCTAAGATAGCCCAAGGATTATTCTGCAATAGACTAGCATGACTTCTTAAATTATCCCAAAGTTGTCTCCTACCAGAAATTTTAGTACAGCCATAAACAAAAGAACCAAAGAACTTCTGATCATTATTAAGAGGACATATCAAACAATGAATTACCTGATCAGTCATACTTAATAAAATAACATCAACCACTCTGCTATCCCACCCCACCAAAATTCTAGTCCAATCATGACAAACATCAGCATTAGAAATCCACTGCCACTTCTCCATAATACCAGAACTCACCTTAGACAAATTAACAGAATTAACTCTAGTCTCTAAAATACCACAAATACTAATATTATTCTCAAAAATCAGCTTTCTAACATGACTTTGCTTTGAGGTCTTGGACAACCCCCTAACATTCCAAACCATGATACTATTCATCAATAACAACTATTCAAAACAGAAGAGGTCTTCATTCCAGAAGAACCCCCAACCCCCTCAATATCAGCCCCATCACACTTCATAAACACTGCATTCTCATCACTTTCAGATAAAACCTCATTGGTCTCCATAAGCTTCTCCAACATTAATTTGTCCCATTGTTCAAAAAATAGTTTAACCTGCCCTATATTCCACTTCCTCATAACTTCATTTGAAGGACAAGTTTTATTAATAACATAATGAGCCACTTCATTAAATTGATCATCATTCATCTTAAAATAACCAGTTTTCACATTAACCTTAGTCTCCAAACTAGACCTCTTCATAGCATCAGAACTAGAATCCATTTTGTTGCATTCAGGAACCATACCAGCATCACTAGAACAGCCAACCCCATCCCCTTGTTTAGTCTCCATCTTCTCCTGTATAATAGCCTTCCCTTTAACCTCAGATTCAGCCTTAGTATCCATACCCAAATCCCCTTTTAAAGCCTCAAAACTATTCTTCAAAATAATCTTACTAGCCTCCCCACTAACATTAGTCTCATCTTTTTTAACCCACCTAGCATTCTTACTCTTCTGCCCACTAAAACTCTTATTCTCTCCACCCTTCATACCCTCACCAGTAGACTGACCACTACTCCCAACCCCATTATTCTTACCATTATTCTGAGCCTTGTTCCCTCCACTAACAACTCCATCACCATTAGCATTCACTCTATTCCCAACCCCTGAATTGTTTCTGTTAACAGGTCCATACCTAGACCTACCATTCTGCCCATAACCCCCACCAGCTCTTCTAAAATTCCCAAAACCCTGTCCTCCACCCTGCCTTCCAACCACATCTTCATTATTGGTAACCACTCTATTATTCTTTCCAACAGTTACAAACCCATCATTATCAACTCCAGACACTGGATAGTTAGCTTCAGTAGCCTTAAACAAATCATTCAGCAGCTGCTCAGTCTTTCCAGCCATCTCCTCTTCAGACAACACCCTTGCTTTACATCCCTCAAAATCATGCCCAAAAACTTTACAAACAGAACATTTTTTAACTTTAACCTGATATTCAACTCTAACTTGCTTAATGAATGCAGGCTTACCATCATCCTCAGGATAATAAGCATTCACAAAATCTGGCAGTGTTTTATCAGCTTTCACCTCCACTAATACTCTAGCAAAACCAACCCTCCCTTCCTTTTTACTACACCTTAACGCAGTTATCTTATCCAGCATAATAGGATTCCCTATACAACTCACCATACTACAAATACTCTCCCGATTCCATAATTCCATTGCCATGTTAGGTATAGTCACCCAAATGGGAATAGAATAAGGTTCCACCCTGTCCAGATTAATACCAACTTCCCACTTTTTAATACATAACGGAATATCATTAATCAGCCAAGGCCCCTGATGAATGGCCTCATACATCCCTATCTCAGACTTGAACTTAAAGAAAAACACATCATTCCCATTAGACGAAATCTCCACCAACCCAAACTTCTTCCACATTCTAAACAAATGATAACGAACCATTCCTAACGACAGCTTTTGCCGCACAAAATAACCATATAGATAGTTTTTATAGGCAGCCTTAGCTTCTACTAACTTCTCAGGCTTTATCACAGCAACCACCTCCCCTGTCTCTAAAACCTTAGGAGGATAAAAAGTAACTTTGGTGTTTAAAACTTCACCATTCTGCTCCTTCATTACATCAGCAAAAGACACTCCCTTCAACTCGAGTCTTTTCTTGTGCACGAATCTCTATGTCATTGCCGCATCTTGAGTTCGATTACCATCCGGTCCGCTTCTTATCCTTTATTTGAGTCTATTGCATGATCAGATATCATACGGCAGTCGCGTTCCTCCATTCGGGTGCCCGAATCTTCAAATGTATACCGATAGTTACGTCATTTAAAACTCGAGTCTTTTCTTATGTACGAATCTCAATGTCATTATCGCATCGTGAGTTCGATTACCATCCGGTCCGCTTCTTATCCTTTATTTGAGTCTATTGCAAGATCAGATATCTTACGGCCTTGTCGTTCCACCATTCGGGTGCCCGAAACTTCAAATGTACTGATAGTTACGTCCTTTAAAACTCGAGTCTTTTCTTGTGTACGAATCTCTATGTCATTGTCGCATCGTAAGTCCGATTACCATCCGGTCCGCTTCTTATCCTTTATTTGAGTCTATTGCATTATCAGATATCTTACGGCCTTCCCATTGCACCATCTGGTTGCCCGAAACTTCAAATGTACCGATAGTTACGTCCTTTAAAACTCGAGTCTTTTCTTGTTTACGAATATCTATGTCATTGTCGCATCGTGAGTTTGATTATGTTCCGGTCCGCTTGTTATCCTATATATGAGTCTACTGCATGATCAGATATCTTACGGTGTTTCCGTTCCTTCATTCGGGTGCCCGAAACTTCAAATGTACCACTATTTACGTCCTTTACAACTGAAGTCTTTTCTTCTGTACGAATCTCTATATCATTGTCGCATCATGAGTCCGATTACCATCTGGTCCGGTTCTTATCCTTTATTTGAGTCTATTGCATGATCAGATATCTTACGGCCTACCCATTGCACCATTCGGTTGCCCGAAACTTCAAATGCACCGATAGTTTCGTCCTTTAAAACTCGAGTCTTTTCTTGTGTATGAATCTCTATGCCATTGTCGCATCGTGAGTTCAATTACCATCCGGTCCGCTTCTTATCCTTTATTTGAGTCTATTGCATGATCAGATATCTTACGGCTTTCCCGTTGCACCATTCGATTGCCCGAAACTTCAAATGTACTAATAGTTACGTCCTTTAAAACTCGAGTCTTTTCTTGTGTACGAATCTCTATGTCATTGTCGCATCGTGAGTCCGATTACCATCCGGTCCGCTTCTTATCCTTTATTTGAGTCTATTGCATGATCAGATATCTTACGGCCTTCCCATTGCACCATCTGGTTGCCCGAAACTTCAAATGTATCGATAGTTACGTCCTTTAAAACTCGAGTCTTTTCTTGTTCACGAATATCTATGTCATGGTCGCATCATGAGTTCGATTATGTTCTGGTCCGCTTGTTATCCTATATTTGAGTCTACTGCATGATCAGATATCTTACGGTGTTTCCGTTCCTTCATTCGGGTGCCTGAAACTTCAAATGTACCGCTATTTACGTCCTTTAAAACTGAAGTCTTTTCTTCTGTACGAATCTCTATGTCGTTGTCGCATCATGAGTCCGATTACCATCTGGTCCGGTTCTTATCCTTTATTTTAGTCTATTGCATGATCAGATATCTTACGGCCTACCCATTGCACCATTCGGTTGCCCGAAACTTCAAATGTACCGATAGTTACGTCCTTTAAAACTCGAGTCTTTTCTTGTGTACGAATCTCTATGTCATTGTCGCATCGTGAGTTCCATTACCATCCGGTCCGCTTCTTATCCTTTATTCGAGTCAATTGCATGGTCATATATCATACGGCCTTCCTGTTCCTCCATTCGGGTGCCCAAAGCATCAAATTTACCTATAGTTTTTTTTTCGGAAAGAGGCAAAGCCCCGGCAAAAATTTTTTAATATTTAAAAACGTACAAGACATAGACTAACCCCGACCCGGGACATAAACCCAAGGTCTAGGATTAGCCCAACAAAAAACACAAGATAAAACAAAAACGGGCCAACCTATACATCTTTTACTAAGCCCAAAAATAAAAATATTAAACGACCAACACAAACCCATTAAGTAGAACCAAACTATCCCTCTATCATAGGCGGGCCACAAAGCAACCCAATATATCCAAAGCCCAAAGGGCCTCTTCACTCCAGCCTGCTTCCAAAGCCCACTTGACACAACAGATGCACTCCTCTTGATAATAGTAACAGCAGACTCTGCAGCCCAAACAGCCCCCCAAACAACCCATTGCTGGCCCAAAATACTAATCCATCTGGCCCATATCATCACTCCGCTGCTGGTCCAGGCATTCACAATAAGTCCAGTCACACCTGATCCAATACTCCAATCCCATATATCCTTCTGCCAGATCCTTTGAACTCTTCGACCATTCACACCATTTCGTGCTGTACTTGAATTACTCAACATAACCATAATCAATGCAACCAGCCATATACTATTCTTATCATAATCAAACCACACCATTATTCTAATTCCCATAAGACTAACCAGTCCACTTAGTCTCCAACTCCAACAAGCAGCTTCTAATAACCAATTCCACTTACTAGATAACTCAAGAAAATTAAACCATATCAATCCCAGAACTCTGCTGCAATACATGTACCATAGCCAGAACAAAAGGATCACAGGGATTTTGATGTCTACTTTAAAAGCTTCCATCAAATGCATACAATATAGGCTATCATAAGCAACTAAAAGAGCTAGTATCACCTCATAGCCTTTCAAAACTTCCATCAGTGTAATGGCACTATTAAGATGAACCACTCTTTTAGTATTCCTGTTAAACCAGATTATGGCATAGAGCATTCTGACTTTGACAGGAACTATCAAAGTCAAACACAGCAGAAAGCTATCAGTACATAATAAGACTAGGCTGCATTCATAATCTTTAAAAACTTCCACCAGATTGATGGCATTATTAAACACAGCTAGTTTATTAATCCTCATGCAATACCATAGTTCAGAATCCAACCACCCATCCCTCAACCCATAACACAGAAAAACCCAAACATACTCTAAAAAGAAGAATACCTTCAAATCTTGCACATACCTCAGCAACCTACCACATACTAAACAATACTGCAGCTTTGATAATATTCTCCAATATATAAACTTCCAGCAATTCTCCAACTGATTTTCCACATTGCCCATCACTATATGAGTATATAAATATATCCTTCTAAGATTCCTCCTGCCAAACATACCATTCCATGACCTCTGTCTAGACACCATTTGCATTTTATTCCATAATGTCCATAAAAACCAGAAATACACAACTATCCCCTGCAGCTGACCTATATCAACTTCCTTATCACATTCCTGCAACCCATCTTGCAAAAAGACTAAAATGCCCCTGACACCTTTAAGCTGTTAACCATCCTTAAGCCCAGATCCATACTCCAAGTACTCCTCCCAACTGATTTCTTAACATGAATTCTCCTTATTCCCACAACCACCATACACTTCCATTTGATGAAGGCCCAGCCCAAAATCCCCAGCCCCTGACTTATCCGAAGTGGGATAGACTCTCTAGACTCAAAGATGTAAAACAAGAAAAAAGGCCAACAAAGATTACCAACACATTGATTTGGGTTTCCATACTGGTATGAAGTTCTAAAACAGAAAAAAGAGCACAGAAATATAATGTCCTACTAATACCAGTATGGTCCAACCTTATGTCTCCCTGGTGTAAACTCCCCTTGAGTATAAAAATTCCTAATCCCCTTTCAAATAACGCAGACCTGGCCCAGAGTGCCAAAAATAGACCAAGTTCTCTGGTCAGGATAGAAGCCCACAACAATGACAACCCAATCCCACCCAGACTATCCCATAAAGACAAGAGAGAAAAAATCCAGGAAAAGAATTGAATACAGAAATCTACCCAGAACGCTTTTTGTCTCCATTCAACACCTTGTTCCCAGTAATTCCCATCCCACATGAGCAAGTGCTCAGAAGTAAACACACACAGGCCAGTAACACCAAAACTCACACCAATGTTTAATAGGTTCCCATACCACTGCCAGGATCTAAAAAATGCAAAATTTATATGGGAGGGGAAAAATGTCCTAAAGACAGTGGTACAGTGTCTCCTTATCTCTCCAGGTTGAATTCAAAACTCCTGCATATCCATTCCTATATTCCACCAGGTTAAGGTAAAAACAGACCAAATAGCAAAGAACATACTAATATGGCTGTAAATTCCTAGATTCCTATGTTTTAAACACAGCAAAAACCCCAATGGTGTATGAAAGACACACCTTTCAAAATGTAACAGGGAGGTACTACTACTAAGGTTATCTACCCAAGGCTTTTTCCAGTTCCATAAAACACCTTGATTACCCAATAACCCCCCACCCCAACTCCAAGTGGAGTAGAAAGACTCAAGACTCAAAAACAAGAAAAGGCTAAAACAATACAGATAAACCAAGGTTCCAAGGCCATATCTGGTGCTAAAAAATGATAAAAACCAGAACAACAATAGGAACCTAAAGACATGACCTTGATCCATCCTTATATCTCCCATTGTTTGTCTTATCCCAAGACCACAAATGCCTAATCCCTTATTAAGAATAGCAGAATTGATACCAGGTTTTTGAAAAAACCAAAACATCAACAGATCAGACACAAAAATAGGAAACAACAGAAACCAAAAAATCCTCAACTCACAACCATTTTTATACCACTCATGACAACCAGAAAGAGTATAAGGAAGCCTTAAAGGCCAGATCTCTACCCCAAGCTGAAAAGAACACCTTATGACTCCCAAAGGCCCAATAATACCCCCCCTCCCCTATATTAACAGATTTCATAAATATATTACCCACACCTCCCCTGTACCACCCTAAGCCCACAAGATTACCAAGCCATTTAAAAGTCAGATTAATTCCCCTAATACCCCATTTTGATCCCTTCCAAAACCTCACCCAGCCAACCCAAAAAACAGTAAGAAGGAAAAAGATCAACATTGGTTAACCTGTTTTGTAGGATCCCTCCATACCACCTTAAATCCCCATATCTTGCTAAGCTTGATGCTGCTTCTAGTAGCATATATCTTCAACCCCATAAGCTTCAATCTAACTGTTTCCCTAATAAGGTTACAAACACCCTCCACACTCCTACTCTCATTCTGAAACAACCTTAAATTTCTCTCTTGCCATATAAAGTATACCATTGCAGCCACACATAACCTCTTAATTATACTCCCCACAGATTTTCCAATATGTTCACTGGCCAACTCATTAACACAATTAAAAATATTAGGGGAGTATTGAGATAATCCTCCCTCTTCCTTCAAAGTTTCCCACACAGCTTTGGGATAGTCACACTCAAAAAACAAATGATTATGACTATCCTTAACTTTTCCACAGAACACACATTCTAAAACATTCTGCACATCCCAATTCAATAATCTATCCTGAGTTAACAGCCTATTTTGAACAGCCAACCAAAGTGTGAAGGAGTGTCTAGGGATTGCCTGACTATACCAGATAATTCTAGCCCACGCAACTTCAGGCTTATCTTCACTCAGATCATTAAAAACAGTTTTAGTAGCAAAGCCCTCATAAGTTTCCTTCTTAGTTCTCCAGAATGTTATATCTTTTTTGTCAGGAACAATAAAAGGAGGGGACAGAGAGAATAAACAAGGAAACTTAATTCTCCACTCCTCCGGCCACATCCATCTACCATTGCAAATAACCTTAGAAACTGTAGTCTTAAGATTAAAACCAGCATTATGAATCTCCCTTGGTGTGATGAATAAACTGAGAGGACTCAATGGGCACAAGTTATCATACCAGACAGAAGTGGAACACCCATCACCTATACTCTGCACACAATGCCTCCAAAGAGCATCCCTACTGTCTAATATACTCTTCCAACTCCAACATGGCCTCTCCTTCCTCACAAAGCCCCAAAAACTCAGACCTTTAAGTCTATAAATTTTGATCCACTTAGTCCAGATAGTCTCCTTACCAGAAATAAGGCTCCATATATGTCTAGCTATTAAAGCCTTATTCTGTATTCTCAAGGATTTTATCCCCAACCCCCCCTGACATTTTGGATAGCAAACATTCTCCCAGGAAACTCTAACCCTTCCCTTGCTAGAATCATTTTGACTCCAGAGAAACCTACACATTAGACTCTCAATATCTTCAATAACACTAACAGGCAATAAAAACACAGAAGCCCAGTACACTTGCAAAGAACAAAGGACAGACTTGATAAGTTGTAACCTTCCAGCAAATGACAAAGATTTATTCTTCCAAACTTCCAATCTTTTCCTAACTTTATCAGTAAGAATACTACAATCTTTAGAATATAACCTAGTAGACAATAGGGGAACACCCAAATATCTAACTGGCAAGCTGCCAACCTTAAAAGGCAGCAACCTTTTGATTCTTATCTGCATTATACTGGTCACATTAGACATATACATTGTGCTTTTTCCCAGATTAGGGACTAAGCCAGAAACCCCACTAAACTCTTCCAAAGCATCCTTGATTAAGGAGACAGAAGCAACATCAGCATGACAGAAGACCAAAAGATCATCAGCAAAGCATACATGAGTCAGCTTCATCTCAGCACACTTCCAATGATATCTAAATTGATCATTTCCAGCAATCCTTCTATCCAAAATCAGTTTCAGAACTTGCATAACAATGGTAAACAGGTATGGGGACATAGGGTCACCCTGCCTTAAACCTCTAAGACCCTTGAAATACCCAAAACTCTCTCCATTAACATTTATTGAATATGCAGCAGATCTTATACATGTCATAATCCAATCAACCATACTAGGATGAAACCCAAAATTAACAAGACAGGCTTCAAGAAAATCATGATTGACAGTGTCATAAGCCTTCTGTAAGTCAATTTTCAGAGCCATTCTAGCCTCCCCTCCCTTTCTATGATAATTCCTCAAAAGTTCTTGTGTCAACAGAATATTATCACTTATTTGCCTTCCAGGAATAAAAGCACTTTGACAATTATCAACAATTTTATCAAGAGACCCCTTAATTCTTTCACAAATGATTTTGGTTATACATTTGTAAAGAACATTGCAACAAGCAATGGGTCTATACTCCACAACACTCTTCGGATTCAGACACTTTGGAACTAAAGAAATAATAGTGACATTAACTTCTTTAAGAAATTTTCCATTACTAAAAAATTCTTTGATAGCTTCACAAACCTCATTACCAATTATTGACCAAGAGGCTTTAAAAATTTTTGAAGAAAAGCCATCAGGCCCAGGAGCCTTATCCACATCAATATCAAAGATTGCTTTTTTGATTTCCTCATTAGTGACTTCCCTAACCATATAATCAGCCTCAACCCTAGACAATCTGGTATGAAATAGAGAATCAGCCCCCCTAATCCCATTCACCTGCACATTACTCCCCATGAAACTCTCAAAGTGTTTAACAAACACATCACCCACACTCCTCCCCTCATGGTAGTTCCCCTGAGCATCCATAACAGAATTAATCCTACTTTTACTAATTTTACCTTTGACAGCTTTATGAAAGTAAGCTGTATTCTGGTCCCCAGCCTTCAGCCACTCCACTTTGGCTCTCTGTTTGAGAAACAATTCCTCATCCAAAGAAGCCTGCTTCAAAGCACTAACAAAGATAGCTTCTTGATCTCTCAACTCTGCATTATGGGGATCTTGAACAACTTCCTCTTGAACTCTACCCAGCTCTTTGGTCAAGGTTTTAACCTTATCATGGAGGTCTCCTTGATCACTTCCTATCTTCCTCAAAGGCTTCTTCAGCTTCTTTAGTTTAGATACCACAGAAAACATATAACACCCCTGAACCCTTTCTTTCCAAACAGAATCAACCAAAGGCAGAAACCCAGGCTTAGAAGCAATAAAATTCATAAACTTAAAAGGCCTGGGCTTCCACACATGTTGCCCCTTCAAAGAGATTAAAGCAGGAGAATGGTCAGAATATAAAAAAGGTAGAAAATTAACAGTAGCTTCAGGATATGCATTTAAGAAACATCCATTACTCATAATCCTATCAAGCTTCTTAAGTAACCCCCAGCTTTACCTGGAGATTTATTCCAGGTAAATTTCAAACCCGAAGAAGGAATATCTTCAACATTAATACTTTCACAACACTCCCTGAAATCCAGCATAGAGGCATTAATGGAAGAGGAACCCATAGATTTTTCAGATGGGTCCAGAATTGCATTAAAATCCCCCATTAATAGCCATGACTCATCCTTAATAGTACTATTAAAAGTCTTAAGCTCATTCCACAGAAGTCTTCTGGAAGAATATGTAACATTCTCATAAATAAAAGAACAGAAAAAAGCAGCACCCCCAGTAATAGGCTTAACAAAGCAGTGAATAACTGAGAAGTGTGTTCAATCACCATAATATCCACAAGGCTAGGATTCCATCCAACAATAATCCTAACCCAATTAGTACAATAAGGCCTGTTAGAAACCCATTCCCAATTCCTAAAACCCCTATTACAAACACTATCCAAATTCTTACCCTTGACATGTGACTCTATCAGACAACATACACCAATATTATTGTCATTCATAACCTCCATAACCTCATTCTGCATATGAACATTAGACATACCTCTAACATTCCATGCCATTATGTTCAGGTTTTGGACCATCATTGATAACCAGAATTTAGTTCAGACTCATGCCCTTCCTGCATGATCTGATCATCAATACTATTGTCCAGCTTCATAAACTGCCTTGTTTCATTATTTTCAGAGCTCACTTCATTCCCATCAGATTCCACCTCAATATCCTCAATCTCATCATAATCCAACCCCTCAGGAAAATTATTCTTTTGACACAAAATAAAGAAAAGTTTAGACTGTTCAATGGTCCACTCCATCACCTGCTCCTTAGAAGGAACAATCCTCTGATCAATATAGAACATTATATCATCTAATTGCCCAGGAGTCACATCACTAAAACACTCCTGAATGACAGGATCAGAGAAAAGCTCATTAGGAAAATAAGGGGAAGGGTTGTGGATTTTAGCAGGTTTAATTACAAAAGACTTAGGGGCATTAATAGGTTCAGGTAAGGGAGCTTTGGGTAAAGGTTTAGAAGTTGAGGTTTTAGGGACAGGTTTAGGCAAAGGTTTAGGCTGAGGTTTGATACCAGGTTTAGAAACAGGCTGCTTTACAGACTTAATACACTCATCCTCCTCTCCAACCACAGAATCTTCATTTAAAACACTAAAGCTGTTCTTGACTTCCAACCCCTGAACTTCCTTACCAGACCTCCTAACCCCATTATAATCCTTCTGTTTAACTATATATTCAGTTCTACCTATCTTCTTACCCTTATTTTCAACCTGATTCACAGCATTAGATTTTGATGAAGATGCCCCACCAGATTCCTTTCTCCCAGCAGTCTTGGCTTCCCTATACTCCAACACAGCCTGCTTCATCTTATGACTAGCAATCCTCTCTTGTAACTTCACTTCTTTTTCCTCCTTTCTGAACCCCATATTTCTTTGTCTCAATGCCCCTCCCCCATAAACTCCATTCCCATTCCTAGCAGCTAAACTCTTATTCCACACAGTTGTATAACCCTCCTCATCAACACTTCCACCCTTTGAGCCATTATGAACTTCAACATTCTTATCTACACTCTTCTGTAATCTAGCAGCCTTCTCTTCATCAGTCAGCTCCCTCACAGTACAATTATCATATGAATGCCCAAAAACCTTGCAAAAAGTACAATTGACTAGAATTTTCTGATACTCAACCAGAACCTCAGCAACTCTAGCCTCCCTGCCTTCCTCCACTGGATAAAAAGCTCTCACCACATTTGGATGACTATCAGCAGCAGCAATATCCACAAGGATTCTAGCAAAGCCAGCCTGCACATCATTGTTAATACATTTATCAATAGTTATATTATCAAACAGAAGGGGTTTACCAATACAACTAGCAAGTTCACACAATCCTTGCACATTCCACAGTTCTAAAGGAACTTCTTTGAAAAGAACCCAAACAGGCACATTAACAGGATCCTTCTTCACAATGGCTGCACCCACTTCCCATTGTTGAAGAACTAGAGGAATACCATTCACCACCCAGGGGCCAGCCTTCAAAGCATCTAACATACCCTCTTCCTTAGTAAATTTGAAGTAGAATAGACCCTTGCCATTAGTTGAGATGTCTTCAACTCCATACTTCTTCCACATTCTGAACAAGTTAAATCTAACCCATGCTATAGAGCAGTAGGCTCCCACAAAGTACCCATACAAGTGTTTAGCAAAAGTTTTCTGAACCTTTTCAACCAACTCCTGCTTAATCATCACCACCTTCTCACCATTGCCTAGAGTAGTAGGAGGGCAATAAGCTATCTGTTTAACAATATCAGCCATTTTCTCTCCCTTAACAGCAGTAGCATAAGATGGCTTATCTTTAACTTCACCAGAAACAGTCTTGTCTATGTCTGCATTATTCATTCCCTCATTAAAGATACCCTTAGGCCCTTTTGCAGCAGCTTTAAAAACAGGGCTAGAGGCTTGTGAAAAACCTAAAATAGGAGACTTCTTAATAATATCTTCAGCCTCCTTCAACAGATCATTCTGTTTCTTAACAACCAACTCCTTTGCCTTCCAAATTCCTGTAAAAAGCTCCTTTATCCTATCCATTTTCTTCTTAATAGCCACCCTAGCTTCTTTAGCAGAGTATTCACTACCCTGAAATCCCACCTTCCTTTTAACACTATGATCATCCACCAAGGGATCAAAAATCAGACCATTGGTAGTTTTAAAACCACTAGACTTCTCCTTAACACCTCCCAACTTTTTGAGATCTAAAATCTCCTTTTCCATCTGCTCAATAGTCATACTTTCAATAGGAGTCTTCCCAATATCATCATAAGCACCTCCCATTCTAAACACAGGAATAACTGGAACAGTAGCATTCTTATCAAAAACAAAGTTCCTTGATACCTTCTTATTCCTAGATAACAAAATTTTCATAATTCTTCTCCGTTCATTTGTGACATAAATCTGCTTCTTTGGGGCAACCTGAACAGCAGCCCCTCCTTCACTTGACACCTTAACCCTCTTGTCCTCCACATTAACAGAGTCTACACTCATATCATTCTCATTGCTATCCCTAATTAGAACTTTCCTTTTTAGTAAAATTCTAAGGGAGTCATTAGACATAGCATCATATAGTGTAGTATCCTTCACCTTCCTGCATTGATTAATAACCCACTTAGATAAAGCACTAACCAATTTGTGGTCAAACTCAAAGATGTCTTCCACTGACCATCCCACCATTTCCTGAAACCTCAAATGGTAGAACCTATGAAAAGCCAGCCACCTCTCTAAAGAGACAGGCAGAACCAATTTCAAAGCTATATCTGCACTTAAACTCTTAAACACTTGGACATCAACATTCAGCAAACTCCCCTTAGTCACATATTTATCAACCTCCACATCATTAGTCATTTCAGTATCAATCAGCCCAACATCAGAACAACCTATTCTTAACCTTCTTTACTCATGATTCTCACAGGCTTTAATAACAAAGTCCACAAACCTAGCACATTCCTCACTCAATTGCCCAGCAGAACAAGCACAATTTGCCACCTCTATATTATCAGCCTCAATAACCCTCAAAAGCATATCCCCAAATTTATCCTGGAAGCTAGAATTCATATAATTCATAGCAAAAAACCAATTCATAGCAGGCTCAAATGACTTATCAGCAAAGGATTTATCAATCAATACCTGAATAGCCTCAATAATAGCATAGTCCTTCACCACACATGGCTCAGAACCATAAAATTTCCAATCAGTCAACCTAGTCTGAGCCTCAATAAACCTCTCATCCTGCCTTCGAATAGCCAAATTACAATCAAAGGAGAGAATCATATACTTACGCCATTCACACATATAAGCAGCCGAACCAAAAACCTCTTGAAGCTTAGCAATAGACTTCACTAAACTAGGGTTTGATATGACAGTAGGTAAACCAGAGGTATGAACAGAAGTATTCTCACTGGACATATCCTGCACAAACAAGTTCAGAAGAAACGTTGTATCCGATTGGATCTTCTGTAACCAATCATCTCCCAAAGTTTCCTTCAGATAAACCAGATCACCAGCAGAAAACGATCATGACTCAACTCTACCCCCAATCTCTCTACTCAAGCAAAACGTTCCCTCACTCACCTCCTTCAACTCAAACCCTTGATTTCTCACCAGATCTGGTGGGATATCAGGAGGTATACCTCCAATAGGATCAGCAAACGGCCGATCCATAGTAAAGAAAGGATAAACAAAGGAATTCCGATCGAAATCAGAAGAAACAGTACCACAAAAAGGAAGAACAAAGACCGGGAAACGAAGAACAGTAACCAAAAAATCAAATCGCCAAAATCGCCCAGAGAAAAAGTCAAAAAGTCAAAGCTAAATGTAAAATGTACCTATAGTTACGTCCTTTAAAACTCGAGTCTTTTCTTGTGTATGAATCTCTATGTCATTGTCGCATCGTGAGTTCGATTACCATCTAGTCTGCTTCTTATCCTTTATTTGAGTCTATTGCATGATCAGATATCTTACGGCCTTCCCGTTCCTTCATTCGGGTGCCCGAAACTTCAAATTTACCGATAGTTACGTCCTTTAAAACTCGAGTCTTTTTTTCTGTACGAATCTCTATGTCATTGTCGCATCGTGAGTTAGATTACTATCCGTTCCGCTTCTTATCCTTTATTTGAGTCTATTGCAAGATCAGATATCTTACGGCCTTCCCGTTGCACCATTCAGTTGCCCGAAACTTCGAATGTACCGATAGTTACGTCCTTTAAAACTCGAGTCTTTTCGTGTGTACGAATCTCTATGTCATTGTCACATCGTGAGTTCGATTACCATCCATTCCGCTTCTTATCCTTTATTTGAGTCTAATGCATGATCAGATATCTTATGGCCTTCCCGTTCCTCCATTCGGGTGCCCGAAACTTCAAATGTACCGATAGTTACGTCCTTTAAAACTTGAGTCTTTTCTTGTGTACGAATGTCTATGTCATTGTCGCATCGTGAGTCCGATTACCATCCGGTCCGCTTCTTATCCTTATTTGAGTCTATTGCATGATCAGATATCTTACGGCCTTCCCATTGCACCATCTGGTGGCCCGAAACTTCAAATGTACCGATAGTTACGTCCTTTAAAACTCGTGTCTTTTTTTGTGTACGAACCTCTATGTCATTGTCGCATCGTGAGTTCGATTACGTTCCGGTCTGCTTGTTATCCTTTATTTAGTCTACTGCATGATTAGATATCTTACGGCGTTTCCGTTCCTCCATTCGGGGGCCCGAAACTTCAAATGTACCGATAGTTACGTCCTTTAAAACTTAAGTCTTTTCTTCTATACGAATCTCTATGTCATTGTCGCATCGTGCGTTTGATTACCATCCGGTCTGCTTCTTATCCTTTATTTGAGTCTATTGCATGATCAGATATCTTACGGCCTTCCCGTTCCTCTATTCGGGTGCCCGAAACTTCAAATGTACCGATAGTTACGTCCTTTAAAACTCGAGTCTTTTTTTCTGTACGAATCTCTATGTCATTGTCGCATCGTGAGTTAGATTACTATCCGTTCCGCTTCTTATCCTTTATTTGAGTCTATTGCATGATCAGATATCTTACGGCCTTCCCGTTGCACCATTCAGTTGCCCGAAATTTCCAATGTACCGATAGTTACGTCTTTTAAAACTCGAGTCTTTTCGTGTGTACGAATCTCTATGTCATTGTTACATCGTGAGTTCGATTACCATCCGTTCCGCTTCTTATCCTTTGTTTGAGTCTAATGCATGATCAGATATCTTATGGCCTTCCCGTTCCTCCATTCGGGTGCACGAAACTTCAAATGTACCGATAGTTACGTCCTTTAAAACTCGAGTCTATTCTTGTGTACGAATCTCTATGTCATTGTCGCATCGTGAGTTCGATTACCATCCGGTCTGCTTCTTATCCTTTATTTGAGTCTATTGCATGATCAGATATCTTATGGCCTTCCCGTTCCTCCATTCGGGTGCCCGAAACTTCAAATGTACCGATAGTTACGTCCTTTAAAACTTGAGTCTTTTCTTGTGTACGAATGTCTATGTCATTGTCGCATCGTGAGTCCGATTACCATCCGGTCCACTTCTTATCCTTTATTTGAGTCTATTGCATGATCAGATATCTTACGGCCTTCCCATTGCACCATCTGGTGGCCCGAAACTTCAAATGTACCGATAGTTACGTCCTTTAAAACTCGTGTCTTTTTTTGTGTACGAACCTCTATGTCATTGTCGCATCGTGAGTTCGATTACGTTCCGGTCTGCTTGTTATCCTTTATTTAGTCTACTGCATGATTAGATATCTTACGGCGTTTCCGTTCCTCCATTCGGGTGCCCGAAACTTCAAATGTACCGATAGTTACGTACTTTAAAACTGAAGTCTTTTCTTCTGTACGAATCTCTATGTAATTGTCGCATCGTGAGTCCGATTACCATCTGGTCCGGTTCTTATCCTTTATTCGAGTCTATTGCATGATCAGATATCTTACGGCCTTCCCATTGCACCATTCGGTTGCCCGAAACTTCAAATGTACCGATAGTTTCGTCTTTTAAAACTCGAGTCTTTTCTTGTGTATGAATCTCTATGCCATTGTCGCATCGTGAGTTCGATTACCATCCGGTCCGCTTCTTATCCTTTATTTGAGTCTATTGCTTGATCAGATATCTTACGGCTTTCCCGTAGCACCATTCGGTTGCCCGAAACTTCAAATGTACTGATAGTTACGTCTTTTAAACTCGAGTCTTTTCTTGTGTACGAATCTCTATGTCATTGTCGCATCGTGAGTTCCAATACCATCCGGTCCGCTTCTTATCCTTTACTTGAGTCTGTTGCACGATCAGATATATTACGCCCCCCCCCCCCCCCCCCCGTTCCTCCATTCAACAGCCGGAAACTTCAAATGTACCAATAGTTACGTCCTTTAAAACTCGAGTCTTTTCTTATGTACGAATCTCTATATCATTGTCGCATCGTGAGTTCGATTACCAACCGGTCTGCTTCTTATCCTTTATTTGAGTCTATTGCATGATCAGATATCTTACGGCCTTCCCGTTCCTCTATTCGGGTGCCCGAAACTTCAAATGTACCGATAGTTACGTCCTTTAAAACTCGAGTCTTTTTTTCTATACGAATCTCTATGTCATTGTCGCATCGAGAGTTAGATTACTATCCGTTCCGCTTCTTATCCTTTATTTGAGTCTATTGCATGATCAGATATCTTACGGCCTTCCCGTTGCACCATTCAGTTGCCCGAAACTTCGAATGTACCGATAGTTACGTCCTTTAAAACTCGAGTCTTTTCGTGTGAACGAATCTCTATGTCATTGTCACATCGTGAGTTCGATTACCATCCGTTCCGCTTCTTATCCTTTATTTGAGTCTAATGCATGATCAGATATCTTATGGCCTTCCCGTTCCTCCATTCGGGTGCACGAAACTTCAAATGTACCGATAGTTACGTCCTTTAAAACTTGAGTCTATTCTTGTGTACGAATCTCTATGTCATTGTCGCATCGTGAGTTCGATTACCATCCAGTCTGCTTCTTATCCTTTATTTGAGTCTATTGCATGATCAGATATCTTATGGCCTTCCCGTTCCTCCATTCGGGTGCCCGAAACTTCAAATGTACCGATAGTTACGTCCTTTAAAACTTGAGTCTTTTCTTGTGTACGAATGTCTATGTCATTGCCGCATCGTGAGTCCGATTACCATCCGGTCCACTTCTTATCCTTTATTTGAGTCTATTGCATGATCAGATATCTTACGGCCTTCCCATTGCACCATCTGGTGGCCCGAAACTTCAAATGTACCGATAGTTACGTCCTTTAAAACTCGTGTCTTTTTTGTGTACGAACCTCTATGTCATTGTCGCATCGTGAGTTCGATTACGTTCCGGTCTGCTTGTTATCCTTTATTTAGTCTACTGCATGATTAGATATCTTACGGCGTTTCCGTTCCTCCATTCGGGTGCCCGAAACTTCAAATGTACCGATAGTTACGTACTTTAAAACTGAAGTCTTTTCTTCTGTACGAATCTCTATGTAATTGTCGCATCGTGAGTTCGATTACCATATGGTCCGGTTCTTATCCTTTATTTGAGTCTATTGCATGATCAGATATCTTACGGCCTTCCCATTGCACCATTCGGTTGCCCGAAACTTCAAATGTACCGATAGTTTCGTCCTTTAAAACTCGAGTCTTTTCTTGTGTATGAATCTCTATGCCATTGTCGCATCGTGAGTTCGATTACCATCCGGTCCGCTTCTTATCCTTTATTTGAGTCTATTGCATGATCAGATATCTTACGGCTTTCCCGTAGCACCATTCGGTTGCCCGAAACTTCAAATGTACTGATAGTTACGTCCTTTAAACTCGAGTCTTTTCTTGTGTACGAATCTCTATATCATTGTCGCATCGTGAGTTCCAATACCATCCGGTCCGCTTCTTATCCTTTACTTGAGTCTGTTGCACGATCAGATATATTACGCCCCCCCCCCCCCCGTTCCTCCATTCAAGAGCCGGAAACTTCAAATGTACCAATAGTTACGTCCTTTAAAACTCGAGTCTTTTCTTATGTACGAATCTCTATGTCATTGTCGCATCGTGAGTTCGATTACCAACCGGTCCGCTTCTTATCCTTTATTTGAGTGTATTGCATGATCAGATATCTTACGGCCTTCCCGTTCCTCCATTCGGGTGCCCGAAACTTCAAATGTACTGATAGTTACCTCTTTTAAAACTTGAGTCTTTTTCCTGTGTACGAATGTCTATGTAATTGTCGCATCGTGAGTCCGATTACCATCTGGTCCGCTTCTTATTCTTTATTTGAGTCTGTTGCCTGATCAGATATCTTACGGCCTTCCCGTTCCTCCATTCGGGTCCCCGAAACTTCGAATGTACCGATAGTTACGTCCTTTATTCGGTTGCCCGAACCTTCAAATGTACCGATAGTTACGTCTTTTAAAACTCGAGTCTTTTCTTGTGTACGAATCTCTATGTCATTGTCGCATCGTGAGTTCGATTACGTTCCGGTCTGCTTGTTATCCTTTATTTAGTCTACTGCATGATTAGATATCTTACGGCGTTTCCGTTCCTCCATTCGGGTGCCCGAAACTTCAAATGTACCGATAGTTACGTACTTTAAAACTGAAGTCTTTTCTTCTGTACGAATCTCTATGTAATTGTCGCATCGTGAGTCCGATTACCATCTGGTCCGGTTCTTATCCTTTATTCGAGTCTATTGCATGATCAGATATCTTACGGCCTTCCCATTGCACCATTCGGTTGCCCGAAACTTCAAATGTACCGATAGTTTCGTCTTTTAAAACTCGAGTCTTTTCTTGTGTATGAATCTCTATGCCATTGTCGCATCGTGAGTTCGATTACCATCCGGTCCGCTTCTTATCCTTTATTTGAGTCTATTGCTTGATCAGATATCTTACGGCTTTCCCGTAGCACCATTCGGTTGCCCGAAACTTCAAATGTACTGATAGTTACGTCTTTTAAACTCGAGTCTTTTCTTGTGTACGAATCTCTATGTCATTGTCGCATCGTGAGTTCCAATACCATCCGGTCCGCTTCTTATCCTTTACTTGAGTCTGTTGCACGATCAGATATATTATGGCCTTCCCGTTCCTCCATTCGGGTGCACGAAACTTCAAATGTACCGATAGTTACGTCCTTTAAAACTCGAGTCTATTCTTGTGTACGAATCTCTATGTCATTGTCGCATCGTGAGTTCGATTACCATCCGGTCTGCTTCTTATCCTTTATTTGAGTCTATTGCATGATCAGATATCTTATGGCCTTCCCGTTCCTCCATTCGGGTGCCCGAAACTTCAAATGTACCGATAGTTACGTCCTTTAAAACTTGAGTCTTTTCTTGTGTACGAATGTCTATGTCCTTGTCGCATCGTGAGTCCGATTACCATCCGGTCCACTTCTTATCCTTTATTTGAGTCTATTGCATGATCAGATATCTTACGGCCTTCCCATTGCACCATCTGGTGGCCCGAAACTTCAAATGTACCGATAGTTACGTCCTTTAAAACTCGTGTCTTTTTTTGTGTACGAACCTCTATGTCATTGTCGCATCGTGAGTTCGATTACGTTCCGGTCTGCTTGTTATCCTTTATTTAGTCTACTGCATGATTAGATATCTTACGGCGTTTCCGTTCCTCCATTCGGGTGCCCGAAACTTCAAATGTACCGATAGTTACGTACTTTAAAACTGAAGTCTTTTCTTCTGTACGAATCTCTATGTAATTGTCGCATCGTGAGTCCGATTACCATCTGGTCTGGTTCTTATCCTTTATTCGAGTCTATTGCATGATCAGATATCTTACGGCCTTCCCATTGCACCATTCGGTTGCCCGAAACTTCAAATGTACCGATAGTTTCGTCTTTTAAAACTCGAGTCTTTTCTTGTGTATGAATCTCTATGCCATTGTCGCATCGTGAGTTCGATTACCATCCGGTCCGCTTCTTATCCTTTATTTGAGTCTATTGCTTGATCAGATATCTTACGGCTTTCCCGTAGCACCATTCGGTTGCCCGAAACTTCAAATGTACTGATAGTTACGTCTTTTAAACTCGAGTCTTTTCTTGTGTACGAATCTCTATGTCATTGTCGCATCGTGAGTTCCAATACCATCCGGTCCGCTTCTTATCCTTTACTTGAGTCTGTTGCACGATCAGATATATTACGCCCCCCCCCCCCCCCGTTCCTCCATTCAAGAGCCGGAAACTTCAAATGTACCAATAGTTACGTCCTTTAAAACTCGAGTCTTTTCTTATGTACGAATCTCTATATCATTGTCGCATCGTGAGTTCGATTACCAACCTGTCTGCTTCTTATCCTTTATTTGAGTCTATTGCATGATCAGATATCTTACGGCCTTCCCGTTCCTCTATTCGGGTGCCCGAAACTTCAAATGTACCGATAGTTACGTCCTTTAAAACTCGAGTCTTTTTTTCTATACGAATCTCTATGTCATTGTCGCATCGAGAGTTAGATTACTATCCGTTCCGCTTCTTATCCTTTATTTGAGTCTATTGCATGATCAGATATCTTACGGCCTTCCCGTTGCACCATTCAGTTGCCCGAAACTTCGAATGTACCGATAGTTACGTCCTTTAAAACTCGAGTCTTTTCGTGTGAACGAATCTCTATGTCATTGTCACATCGTGAGTTCGATTACCATCCGTTCCGCTTCTTATCCTTTATTTGAGTCTAATGCATGATCAGATATCTTATGGCCTTCCCGTTCCTCCATTCGGGTGCACGAAACTTCAAATGTACCGATAGTTACGTCCTTTAAAACTTGAGTCTATTCTTGTGTACGAATCTCTATGTCATTGTCGCATCGTGAGTTCGATTACCATCCAGTCTGCTTCTTATCCTTTATTTGAGTCTATTGCATGATCAGATATCTTATGGCCTTCCCGTTCCTCCATTCGGGTGCCCGAAACTTCAAATGTACCGATAGTTACGTCCTATAAAACTTGAGTCTTTTCTTGTGTACGAATGTCTATGTCATTGCCGCATCGTGAGTCCGATTACCATCCGGTCCACTTCTTATCCTTTATTTGAGTCTATTGCATGATCAGATATCTTACGGCCTTCCCATTGCACCATCTGGTGGCCCGAAACTTCAAATGTACCGATAGTTACGTCCATTAAAACTCGTGTCTTTTTTGTGTACGAACCTCTATGTCATTGTCGCATCGTGAGTTCGATTACGTTCCGGTCTGCTTGTTATCCTTTATTTAGTCTACTGCATGATTAGATATCTTACGGCGTTTCCGTTCCTCCATTCGGGTGCCCGAAACTTCAAATGTACCGATAGTTACGTACTTTAAAACTGAAGTCTTTTCTTCTGTACGAATCTCTATGTAATTGTCGCATCGTGAGTTCGATTACCATATGGTCCGGTTCTTATCCTTTATTTGAGTCTATTGCATGATCAGATATCTTACGGCCTTCCCATTGCACCATTCGGTTGCCCGAAACTTCAAATGTACCGATAGTTTCGTCCTTTAAAACTCGAGTCTTTTCTTGTGTATGAATCTCTATGCCATTGTCGCATCGTGAGTTCGATTACCATCCGGTCCGCTTCTTATCCTTTATTTGAGTCTATTGCATGATCAGATATCTTACGGCTTTCCCGTAGCACCATTCGGTTGCCCGAAACTTCAAATGTACTGATAGTTACGTCCTTTAAACTCGAGTCTTTTCTTGTGTACGAATCTCTATATCATTGTCGCATCGTGAGTTCCAATACCATCCGGTCCGCTTCTTATCCTTTACTTGAGTCTGTTGCACGATCAGATATATTACGCCCCCCCCCCCCCCCCCCGTTCCTCCATTCAAGAGCCGGAAACTTCAAATGTACCAATAGTTACGTCCTTTAAAACTCGAGTCTTTTCTTATGTACGAATCTCTATGTCATTGTCGCATCGTGAGTTCGATTACCAACCGGTCCGCTTCTTATCCTTTATTTGAGTGTATTGCATGATCAGATATCTTACGGCCTTCCCGTTCCTCCATTCGGGTGCCCGAAACTTCAAATGTACTGATAGTTACCTCTTTTAAAACTTGAGTCTTTTTCCTGTGTACGAATGTCTATGTAATTGTCGCATCGTGAGTCCGATTACCATCTGGTCCGCTTCTTATTCTTTATTTGAGTCTGTTGCCTGATCAGATATCTTACGGCCTTCCCGTTCCTCCATTCGGGTCCCCGAAACTTCGAATGTACCGATAGTTACGTCCTTTATTCGGTTGCCCGAACCTTCAAATGTACCGATAGTTACGTCCTTTAAAACTCGAGTCTTTTCTTGTGTACGAATCTCTATGTCATTGTCGCATCGTGAGTTCCAATACCATCCGGTCCGCTTCTTATCCTTTACTTGAGTCTGTTGCACGGTCAGATATATTACGCCCCCCCCCCCCCCCCCCCCCCCCCCGTTCCTCCATTCAAGAGCCGGAAACTTCAAATGTACCAATAGTTACGTCCTTTAAAACTCGAGTCTTTTCTTATGTACGAATCTCTATGTCATTGTCGCATCGTGAGTTCGATTACCAACCGGTCTGCTTCTTATCCTTTATTTGAGTCTATTGCATGATCAGATATCTTACGGCCTTCCCGTTCCTCTATTCGGGTGCCCGAAACATCAAATGTACCGATAGTTACGTCCTTTAAAACTCGAGTCTTTTCTTGTGCATGAATCTCTATGTCATTGCCGCATCGTGAGTTTGATTACCATCCGGTCCGCTTCTTATCCTTTATTTGAGTCTATTGCATGATCAGATATCATACGGCCTTCGCGTTCCTCCATTCAGGTGCCCGAATCTTCAAATTTATACCGATAGTTACGTCATTTAAAACTCGAGTCTTTTCTTATGTACGAATCTCTATGTCATTGTCGCATCGTGAGTTCGATTACCATCCGGTCCGCTTCTTATCCTTTACTTGAGTCTGTTGCACGATCAGATATCTTACGCCCCCCGCCCCCCGTTCCTCCATTTAAGAGCCCGAAACTTCAAATGTACCAATGGTTTCGTCCTTTAAAACTCGAGTCTTTTCTTATGTACGAATCTCTATGTCATTGTAGCATCGTGAGTTCGATTACCACCCGGTCAGCTTCTTATCCTTTATTTGAGTCTATTGCATGATCATATATCTTACGGCTTTCCTGTTGCACCATTCGGTTGCCCGAAACATCAAATGTACCGATAGTTACGTCCTTTAAAACTCGAGTCTTTTCTTGTGTACGAATCTCTATGTCATTGTCGCATCGTGAGTTCGATTACAATCCAGTCCGATTCTTATCCTTTATTTAAGTCTATTGCATGATCTATCTTACAGCCATCCCGTTCCTCCATTCGGGTGCCCGAAACTTCAAATGTACCGATAGTTACGTCCTTTAAAACTTGAGTCTATTCTTGTGTACGAATGTCTATGTCAGTGTCGCATCGTGAGTCCGATTACCATACGGTCCGCTTCTTATCCTTTATTTGAGTCTGTTGCAAGATCAGATATCTTACGGCCTTCCCGTTGCACCATTCGGTTGCCCGAAACTTCAAATGTACCGATAGTTACGTCCTTTAAAACTCGAGTCTTTTCTTATGTACGAATCTTTATGTCATTGTCGCATCGTGAGTCCGGTTACCATCCTTACCACTTTTTATCCTTTATTTGAGTCTATTGCATGATCAGATATCTTATGGCCTTCCCGTTGTACCATTCGGTTGCCCGAAACTTCAAATGTACCTATAGTTACGTCCTTTAAAACTCGAGTCTTTTCTTATGTACGAATCTCTATGTCATTGTCGCATCGTGAGTTCGATTAGCATCCGCTCCGCTTCTTATCCTTTATTCGAGTCTATTGCAAGATCAGATATCTTACGGCCTTGTCGTTCCACCATTCGGGTGCTCGAAACTTCAAATGTACCGATAGTTACGGCCTTAAACACTCGAGCCTTTTCTTGTGCACGAATCTCTATGTCATTGTCGCATCGTGAGTTCGATTACCAACCGGTCCGCTTCTTATCCTTTATTTGAGTCTATTGCATGATCAGATATCTTACGGCCTTCCCGTTCCTCCATTCGGGTGCCCGAAACTTCAAATGTACTGATAGTTACCTCTTTTAAAACTTGAGTCTTTTCCTGTGTACGAATGTCTATGTCATTGTCGCATCGTGAATCCGATTACCATCCGGTCCGCTTCTTATCCTTTATTTGAGTCTGTTGCTTGATCAGATATCTTACGGCCTTCCCGTTCCTCCATTCGGGTGCCCGAAACTTCGAATGTACCGATAGTTACGTCCTTTATTCGGTTGCCCGAACCTTCAAATGTACCGATAGTTACGTCCTTTAAAACTCGAGTCTTTTCTTGTGTACGAATCTCTATGTCATTGTCGCATCGTGAGTCCAATTACCATCCGGTCCGCTTCTTATCCTTTATTTGAGTCTATTGCATGATCAGATATCTTACGGCCTTCCCGTTCCTCCATTCGGGTGCCCGAAACTTCAAATGTACTGATAGTTACCTCTTTTAAAACTTGAGTCTTTTCCTGTGTACGAATGTCTATGTCATTGTCGCATCGTGAGTCCGATTACCATCCGGTCCGCTTCTTATCCTTTATTTGAGTCTGTTGCCTGATCAGATATCTTACGGCCTTCCCGTTCCTCCATTCGGGTGCCCGAAACTTCGAACGTACCGATAGTTACGTCCTTTATTCGGTTGCCCGAACCTTCAAATGTACCGATAGTTACGTCCTTTAAAACTCGAGTCTTTTCTTGTGTACGAATCTCTATGTCATTGTCGCATCGTGAGTCCGATTACCATCCGGTCCGCTTCTTATCCTTTATTTGAGTCTATTGCATGATCAGATATCTTACGGCCTTCCCGTAGCACCATTCGGTTGCCCGAAACTTCAAATGTACCAAAAGTTACGTCCTTTAAAACTCGAGTCTTTTCTTATGAACGAATCTTTATGTCATTGTCGCATCGTGAGTTCGATTACCATCCGGTCCGCTTCTTATCCTTTATTTGAGTCTATTGCATGATCAGATGTCTTACGGCCTTTCCGTTTGTGACATTCGGCAAAATTGAGGTAAATCCGTCCATAATATATAATTAATTTTGTGCGATATGAAATTAATTGGATCTGATTTAGTCCATAAATTCTAGCAAAGTCCGGGTTTTGTGTTCGCATTCGGTAGTTCATGAGGATTGCCGATATGCGGTGAATATATCTATGAACGAACGCCAGCATTGGTGATGGTACAAAATGTGAAAGCTGAGCACCCAAATGATTTCCTATTTTTATAAATGATCATATTAATGTGAATGTGGTATCTTAAATCGTAACTAATACGTAAGTGTATGTGGTGTCGTATTTTGGAGTTCTAAAAAGTCGAGCGAATAGGCTTATATAAAAAAAAGCGTACACGTATATATACACACCACACTCGTACGTCCGGATGAGTCTTATATAATTTAATTTAATTATAGTTAGTAAAAAAAATGGAAACGTTACTTCTTCAAAAGCGATACTAATTCATTGATACATCCTAAATATTCGAACATAAACTTCTAACTCATTTATTTATGGAACGCTAAAAAAAAATCCAAAGTTCATAGCCTTGATTACTTTACTATAATTTATTCATGACAACATGAGGATGTGATTACAAGGATAGCCTTAAGCAAATGATGTAGTACAAAACCCAACTCATCCCCTTATGTTGTGCTTTACGGCTCAACCAGCAGACAAGTGAATTGTTATTTCAAACTACAAGCTTTGTATTTTTTTTCTTTGCATTGCTATGTTGGAAAGAAACACATAGAAGCTAGGCAACCTATGTCTTATTTAAATCAAATTACAACACTTACACTAGACGGCTAAAATGATAAGAACCAAAAAGTAAAAATGTTGATCTATCACATCCATGGTACATTATTCTAATACTTCTTACTCTAAAGCCTACAAGCTTTCATACTTGAACTCAATAAACATCATGATGGTCATCTTTTGATTCTTTCCATTCGTTTGGTTGGATCTAGTCGCAGATCTTAAGAATCCAACTAAAATCACACTAAACCATGCTAACTCTTTAGTTAACAATTGGTTAGACTAAACTCCAAGGCCACCCTATATAAATCCACTATACCCCCTACACACTAAACCACCTACCACCTCCAATATCAAACCTCTAACTCCCCTCTCGACTCCACTTTTCTCAACTCATGACCAACCCTTTAAACAACCCCATATAGAAAAACCTCCAAGTGTGTCGAGACCTTACGGTCACCTTCTTCCACGGTTCACACTACGCGCCACGAGTTCAAGCACCGTTTCGAACAATTGTTAGGATCGCCCAAACCGCCTTCATCTTGTAACACCACAACCGCTCCTTCTTTCGCGACTTGAGGTAACAATTTAACCCTCTTCTTTTCATTTAAACCTTGTTTCGGTTTGTTACGGTTGTGACCCGGATTAAATTATCTTGTTCCGTTTGTTTCGCCGACAAACTTCGTAACGAGTACAAGTACGAGGATGGTGTCGAGTAGATGTGATGTGTGCCGTGTGTGTGAAAAGAGTGTAGTTGCAGGTGTGTGTATTAAGGTGTAGTGTGTGTTAAGAGTTTGTGTTATAATCTATATGAGTGCATGAAAGTTCATGTGTCTATATATGCGTGAGTTCATAGTGTGTTGTGTGCGTCCATGGTGTGTTGTTTGAGTTTAATGTGTACTAAGTGTGTGTGTGTGTGAGACAACTTCTAGCATAAATTCAATAATGGGATGTGCATATGAGTTAGCAAATGTGTGTACGTGTTGTGTGTATGTATTTATAGGTATATGTTTGCATTATGTACATATATGTGTCATAATATTAGGTGTATGTACCTTTAACTTTGGGAAACAGAAAGTATGTACATTCCAACATTTATATGAAAATGATGTACGTAATTAGTGATAAGTGTTAAAGATTCAAGTAAACACTTCATGGAGATAAATAGGCAAGTATGTATACTGGTTGTTTACATAAATTTGTGAATACTGGTTGTTTACATAAATTTGTGACCTAAAATGACGACTAAGATAAATATACGGTTTTATATATATTTGTTTATCCATAGAGTCGAATATCAATGCTAATAAGTATTTGATACACTAATATGGTCTTACACATGATAAATTATCATTTCCGTATGTTTGGATATATATGTACAAATATATTTTATTTTCAAATATTGGAAATACATCACCAATGGGTCGGCGTGTCGTAACAAACCTGAAACGAGTAACTAACTAGTGCGATGACGTGGTCGTAATCAACGCATACACTAGAGTACGTTTCATAGACCTTAAGGTGTCTCTTTTATGATTTAGGACACAAGTAGGTTGGACCTTTACTATTAACGGACTTTTTTTTGCTAGCTTTTGCACGGACTTCATGGTGAATTTTCACGGCCCCTTTTATGTTTTACTATTTTTAAACTTGGGGGAAAGATATGGAAGAAAGTAAGTATGAAACGTGCGGTAACATGTGAAATGGTACATAAGATGGAACACATGGGTAACGGTAAAGTCTAGAGGGACGTGCAGTCTCCGCAGTTAACTGTAACCATTTACACAAAGTGATGTAGCCATAGAATATACGAATAGTACTATTGGATCGTGACGAGACCCACCCTGGTTGATTAGCGTCAACTCGGAAGGACCAAGGGGTGCGATTGATATTCTAAAATTAAGTTGTTCCTCTAAACAACTTGCGGGGCAAAAGTAAGTAGTCTGGTTTGGTTACGGGCTCATGGGGATTCCACTAGCATTAGGACTTGCAACCCTAATAGCATATGTAGCACATTTCTTATTCTGTTATGCGCACTTGTTTACAAATAAATGGTATTTTGTTTGTGTCAAACCTGTGAAACTCACCAATATATTTTTATATTGACGTTTTCCCTAACATATCTTTCAGGTAATTAAGAATGTTGGAGGCGTGAATGGCTAGGGCGGGCGATCTAAAGACAAGACGGACTTTTGCTAAGGATTTGCTAATATTTCCGGTGGAATTGGGAAATAGTTGAAAATCCTTATTTTGTTAAAAACTACATTTTGGGACGTGTATTTAAACAAAATATTTCCGTCGTCTAATGAATGTTTATTTTCTAAATTATGTGTTTGGTTAAATCTTGGCTATGAAACATTTCTCTTTCGAGCCCACGCCACGTGTTTCCGTCGTTGTCGTGGTGTGACACCATTCCTCCATTCGGGTGCCCGAATCTTCAAATGTACAGATAGTTACGTCCTTTAAAACTCGAGTTTTTTCTTGTGTACGAATCTCTTTGTCATTGTCGCATCGTGAGTTCGATTACCATCCGGTCCGCTTCTTATCCTTTATTTGAGTCTATTGCATGATCAGATATCTTACGGCCTTTCCGTTCCTCCATTCGGGTGCCCGAAACTTCAAATGTACCGATAGTTACGTCCTTTAAAACTCGAGTCTTTTCTTATGCACGAATCTCTATGTCATTGCCGCATCGTGAGTTCGATTACCATCCGGTCCGCTTCTTATCCTTTATTTGAGTCTATTGCATGATCAGATATCTTACGGCCTTCGCGTTCCTCCATTCGGGTGCCCGAATCTTCAAATGTAAAACCGATAGTTACGTCATTTAAAACTCGAGTCTTTTCTTGTGTACGAATGTCTATGTCATTGTCGCATCGTGAGTCCGATTACCATCCGGTCCGCTTCTTATGCATTATTTGAGTCTATTGCATTGTCAAATATCATACGGCCTTCCCGTTGCACCATTCGGTTGCCCGAAACTTCAAATGTACCGATAGTTACGTCCTTTAAAACTCGAGTCTTTTCGTGCGTACGAATGTCTATGTCATTGTCGCATCGTGAGTCCGATTACCATCCGGTCCGCTTCTTATGCATTATTTGAGTCTATTGCATTGTCAGATATCTTACGGCCTTCCCGTTCCTCCATTCGCGTGGCCGAAACTTCAAATGTACCGATAGTTTTGTCCTTTAAAACTTGAGTCTTTTCTTGTGTACGAATGTCTATGTCATTGTAGCATCGTGAGTCCGATTACCATGCGGTCCGCTTCTAATCCTTTATTTGAGTCTATTGCGTGATCAGATATCTTACGGCCTTCCCGTTGCACCATTCGGTTGCCCGAAACTTCAAATGTACCGATAGTTACGTCCTCTAAAACTCGAGTCTTTTCTTGTGTACGAATCTCTATGTCATTGTCGCATCGTGAGTTCGATTACCATCCGGGCCGTTTCTTATCCTTTATTTGAGTCTGTTGAATGATCAAATATCTTACAACCTTCCCGTTCCTCCATTCGTGTGTCCGAAACTTCAAATGTACCGATAGTTACGTCCTTTAAAACTTGAGTCTTTTCTTGTGTACGAATCTCTATGTCATTGTCGCATCGTGAGTCCGATTACCATCCGGTCCGCTTCTTATCCTTTATGTTAGTCTATTGCATGATCAAATATCTTACGGCCTTCCCGTTCCTCCATTCGGATTCCCGAAACTTCAAATGTACCGATAGTTAAATACTTTAATACTCGAGTCTTTTCTTGTGTACGAATCTCTATGTCATTGTCGCATCGTGAGTTTGATTACCATATGGTCCGCTTCTTATCCTTTATTTGAGTCCATTGAATGATCAGATATCTTACGGCCTTCCCGTTCCTCCATTCGGGTGCCCAAAACTTCAAATGTACCGATAGTTACGTCATTCAAAACTTGAGTCTTTTCTTGTGTACGAATCTCTATGTCACTGTCGCCTCGTGAGTCCGATTACCATCTAGTCCGCTTCTTATCCTTTACTTGAGTCTATTTCATGATCGGATATCTTATGACCTTCCCGTTGCACCATTCGGTTGCCCGAAACTTCAAATGTACTGATAGTTACGTCCTTTAAAACTCGTGTCTTTTCTTGTGTACGAATCTCTATTTCATTGTCGCATCGTGAGTTCGATTACCATCCGGTCCGCTTCTTATACTTTATTTGAGTCTATTGCATGATCAGATATCTTATGGCCTTCCCGTTGCACCATTCGGTTGCCCGAACCTTCAAATGTACCGATAGTTATGTACTTTAAAAAAACTCGAGTCTTTTCTTGGGTACGAATCTATATGTCTTGGTCGAATCGTGAGTCTGATTACCATCCGGTCCGCTTCTTATCCTTTATTTGAGTCTATTGCGTGATCAGATATCTTACGGCCTTCCCGTTGCACCATTCGGTTGCCCGAAACTTCAAATGTACCGATAGTTACGTCCTCTAAAACTCGAGTCTTTTCTTGTGTACGAATCTCTATGTCATTGTCGCATCGTGAGTTCGATTACCATCCGGGCCGTTTCTTATCCTTTATTTGAGTCTGTTGAATGATCAAATATCTTACAACCTTCCCGTTCCTCCATTCGTGTGTCCGAAACTTCAAATGTACCGATAGTTACGTCCTTTAAAACTTGAGTCTTTTCTTGTGTACGAATCTCTATGTCATTGTCGCATCGTGAGTCCGATTACCATCCGGTCCGCTTCTTATCCTTTATGTTAGTCTATTGCATGATCAAATATCTTACGGCCTTCCCGTTCCTCCATTCGGATTCCCGAAACTTCAAATGTACCGATAGTTAAATACTTTAATACTCGAGTCTTTTCTTGTGTACGAATCTCTATGTCATTGTCGCATCGTGAGTTTGATTACCATATGGTCCGCTTCTTATCCTTTATTTGAGTCCATTGAATGATCAGATATCTTACGGCCTTCCCGTTCCTCCATTCGGGTGCCCAAAACTTCAAATGTACCGATAGTTACGTCATTCAAAACTTGAGTCTTTTCTTGTGTACGAATCTCTATGTCACTGTCGCCTCGTGAGTCCGATTACCATCTAGTCCGCTTCTTATCCTTTACTTGAGTCTATTTCATGATCGGATATCTTATGACCTTCCCGTTGCACCATTCGGTTGCCCGAAACTTCAAATGTACTGATAGTTACGTCCTTTAAAACTCGTGTCTTTTCTTGTGTACGAATCTCTATTTCATTGTCGCATCGTGAGTTCGATTACCATCCGGTCCGCTTCTTATACTTTATTTGAGTCTATTGCATGATCAGATATCTTATGGCCTTCCCGTTGCACCATTCGGTTGCCCGAACCTTCAAATGTACCGATAGTTATGTACTTTAAAAAAACTCGAGTCTTTTCTTGGGTACGAATCTATATGTCTTGGTCGAATCGTGAGTCTGATTACCATCCGGTCCGCTTCTTATCCTTTATTTGAGTCTATTGCATGATCAGATATCTTACGGCCTTCCCGTAGCACCATTCGGTTTCCCTAAACTTCAAATGTACCAATAGTTACGTCCTTTAAAAAAACTCGAGTCTTTTCTTGGGTACGAATCTATATGTATTGGTCGCATCGTGAGTCTGATTACCATCCGGTCCGCTTCTTATCCTTTATTTGAGTCTATTGCATGATCAGAATCTCACGGCCTTCCCGTAGAACCATTCGGTTGCCCTAAACTTCAAATGTACCAATTGTTACGTCCTTTAAAACTCGATTCGTTTCTTATGAACGAGTCTCTATGTCATTGTCGCATCGTGAGTTCGATTACCATCCGGCCCGCTTCTTATCCTTTATTTGAGTCTATTGCATGATCAGATATCTTACGGCCTTCCCGTTCTTCCATTCGAGTGCCCGAAACTTCAAATGTACCGATAGTTAGTAACTTAAAAACTCGAGTCTTTTCTGGTGCACGAATCTCTATGTCATTGCCGCATCGTGAGTTCGATTACCATCCGGCCCGCTTCTTATCCTTTATTTGAGTCTATTGCATTATCAGATATCTTACGGCCTTCCCGTTCCTCCATTCGCGTGGCCGAAACTTCAAATGTACCGATAGTTATGTCCTTTAAAACTTGAGTCTTTTCTTTTGTACGAATGTCTATGTCATTGTAGCATCGTGAGTCCGATTACCATCCGGTTCGCTTCTTATCCTTTATTTGAAGTCTATTGCATGATCAGATATCTTACGGCCTTCCCGTTGCACCATTCGGTTGCCCGAAACTTCAAATGTACCGATAGTTACGTCCTCTAAAACTCGAGTCTTTTCTTGTGTACGAATCTCTATGGCATTGTCGCATCGTGAGTTCGATTACCATCCGGTCCGCTTCTTATCCTTTATTTGAGTCTATTGAATGATTAGATATCTTACGGCCTTCCCGTTCCTCCATTCGGGTGCCCGAAACTTCAAATGTACCTATAGCTACGTCCTTCAAAACTTGAGTCTTTTCTTGTGTACGAATCTCTATGTCACTGTCGCCTCGTGAGTCCGATTACCATCTAGTCCGCTTCTTATCCTTTACTTGAGTCTATTTCATGATCAGATATCTTATAGCCTTCCCGTTGCACCATTCGATTGCCCGAAACTTCAAATGTACCGATAGTTACGTCCATTAAAACTCGAGTCTTTTCTTGTGTACGAATGTCTATGTCATTGTCGCATCGTGAGTCCGATTACCATCCGGTCCGCTTCTTATGAATTATTTGAGTCTATTGGGTTATCAGATATCTTATGGCCTTCCCGTTGCACCATTTGGGTGCCCGAAACTTCAAATGTACCGATAGTTACGTCCTTTAAAACTCGAGTCTTTTCTTGTGCACGAATCTCTATGTCATTGTCGCATCGTGTGTTCGATTACCATCCGGTCTGCTTCTTATCCTTTATTTGAGTCTATTGCATTATCAGATATCTTACGGCCTTCCCGTTCCTCCATTCGCGTGGCCGAAACTTCAAATGTACCGATAGTTATGTCCTTTAAAACTTGAGTCTTTTCTTTTGTACGAATGTCTATGTCATTGTAGCATCGTGAGTCCGATTACCATCCGGTTCGCTTCTTATCCTTTATTTGAAGTCTATTGCATGATCAGATATCTTACGGCCTTCCCGTTGCACCATTCGGTTGCCCGAAACTTCAAATGTACCGATAGTTACGTCCTCTAAAACTCGAGTCTTTTCTTGTGTACGAATCTCTATGGCATTGTCGCATCGTGAGTTCGATTACCATCCGGTCCGCTTCTTATCCTTTATTTGGTTCTATTGCATGATAAGATATCTTACGGCCTTTCCGTTCATCCATTCGAGTGCCCGAAACTTCAAATGTACCGATAGTTAGTACCTTAAAAACTCGAGTCCTTTCTTGTGCATTAATCTCTATGTCATTGTCGCATCGTGAGTTCGATTACCATCCGATCCGCTTCTTCTCCTTTATTTTAGTCTATTGCATGATCAGATATCTTACGGCCTTGCCGTTCCTCCATTCGGGTGCCCGAAACTTAAAATGTGCCGACAGTTACGTCCTTTAAAACTCGAGTCTTTTCTTGTGCACGAATCTCTATATCATTTTTGCATCGTGAGTTCGATTACCATCCAGTCCGCTTCTTATCCATTATTTGAGTCTATTGCATTATCAGATATCTTACGGCCTTCCCGTTGCACCATTCGGTTGCCCGAAACTTCAAATGTACCGATAGTTACGTCCTTTAAAACTCGAGTCTTTTCGTGTGTACGAATCTCTATGTCATTGTCGCATCTTGTGTTCGATTACCATTCGGTCCGCTTCTTATCTTTTATTTGAGTCTATTGCATTAGCAGATATCTTATGGCCTTCCCTTTCTTCCATTCGGGTGCCCGAAACTTCAAATGTACCGATAGTTATGTCCTTTAAAACTTGAGTCTTTTCTTGTGTACGAATGTCTATGTCATTGTAGCATCGTGAGTCCGATTACCATCCGGTCCGCTTCTTATCCTTTATTTGAGTCTATTGCATGATCAGATATCTTACGGCCTTCCCGTTGCACCATTTGGTTGTCCGAAACTTCAAATGTACGGATAGTTACGTACTTTAAAACTCGAGTCGTTAAGACTTCCCACCCTCTGGTTTCATAAACTCTGATGTTTCATCCCCCACAGATGCAACATCATTTGATTCCAACAGTTTTTCAAACATAATTTTATCCCATTGTTCAAAAAACAGTTTAAGTTGTCCTACATTCCATTTTCTCATCAAATCATTAGAAGGACACTGTTTATTAAGGATATAATGAGCAACTTCATTAAACTGATCATCAGTCATTTTAAAATACCCAGTTTTAACATTAACTTTGGAATCCAGCTTATGAATCACCCCAGTATTAACCTCCTTCTGACCCTTAACAACAGGATCATTATTCTGCACCTTAGTCTCTCCATTCCTCTTACTAGATCCCTCTACCACATTCTCTCCACTAGTAGACTTACCCTTAGCCTCTCCCTCAACTACAGAGTCCATGACCAAGTCTTGTTTTAAAATCTCAAAACTATTCTTAAGATTAATAGTATTTCCACCTGAGCTAGACTGCCCCTCTCCCTTGGCCACCCAATGTTGTTGACCCTTTTTAAACTGTCCAAATTTACCCTGCCCAGCATTCATCCCCTGCCCTCCTTTGATTTGTCCCCCACCCTGACCAGAACCATTATTACCATCATTTACTCTTACCCCATTCCCATTATTACCAAACCCCCTCCCCCACTGTTCTTACCAGCAGGACCATTATTTTTAGACCCTGCCCCAGTTCTTTCAGCTTGATAAGGACCTTGCTGATTTGAACTTTGAGCCCCATTAAAGTTTTTAACTGGTTTATTATTCCTACCTATAACAACAAAACCATCCCCATTTATACCTGACACCGGAAATTGAGCCTCCTCAGCATTTTTGAGCTCCCTGAGAAGTTGTTGAGCTTTATCTGCCATCTCTTCATTAGTCAGAACTCTATGCTTGCAGGTCTCAAAATCATGCCCAAACACTTTACACCCAGAACACCTTTTAACTTTCATATGATACTCAATTTTCACCTTCTTGATAAAAGCTGGCCTACCAGCATCCTCTGGATAAAAGGCATTAACAAACTCAGGAAGAGTTTTATCAGCCTTAACATCAACCAAAACTCTAGCAAAACCAGCTCTGCCCTCCTTCTTTGTACATCTCAAGGCTGTTATCTTATCCAACATCAGAGGATTACCTATGCAACTCACCATACTACAAATACTCTCCCTATTCCACAGTTCCATAAGCATATTAGGAATAGTAACCCACATGGGAATAGAAGTAGGCTCCACTTTCTCCAAATTTATGCCTATTTCCCATTTCCTTAAACAAAGGGGAATATCATTTATAAGCCAAGGACCTTTATGAATAGCATCCAACATACCTTCCTCAGATTTGAACTTGAAAAAGAATACCCCATTACCATTAGAAGAAATCTCCAAAAGCCCAAATTTCTTCCACATTCTGAATAAATTGTACCTAACCATCCCAATAGACAGACTATGCCCTATAAAGTACCCATACAAATAGTTTTTATAGGCAACTTTAGCCTCAGAAATCTTCTCAGGTTTTATAACAGCCACAACCTCACCAGACTCCAACACCTTAGGAGGATAAAAGGTAACCTCAGTAGCTAGAACTTCATTGTTCTGATCCCTAGCAACATCAGCAAAGGAGACCACCTTTTTACCCCTATCAATACCCTTATCACCTTCTTTAGAAGCTGTAAAAGCAACATGTTCATTTAAACTAACAGAATTCATAATGGACTTAGGTAAAGGCTTCAAGTTACCAATATAGGAAATATCTTCCTTGGTAACTTTGTAAGGTCCCATCTCATCTGATTTCTTCTTAATCAATTTCCTTATAGAGGGGGCTTTTCAATTTGCCCCTCCAAGGTAATTTCAGCTTACTCTCCCCTTTGTTCCCACTATCCAATTTCTCCACTTCCATAGATGACTGCTCCCCAATATTAGTCCCAACCATATTATCAGCTTTAGCTTTAGCTTCAGCTTCAGCTTTTGCCATAGCCTTAGCTATATCCTTCAGAACAAGATCACATTTACCCCCAGCCAAAATCACTCCCTCTTCATCCACTGCTAATCCTCCACCAGAACCAGGTGTAAACTCAAACTTTTGAGCATTTACTGATAATTTCAGTCTCATATCCCCATTATGCCCCAACTCAGACTCATCCCCTTTCTTACCAACTACAAGCTTAACATGCTTCTTAGCAGAACCTACCTCATTAACCACAGAGATCAAGTCTTTAGAGGTAATATTATCAGGTAACACCTCCTCAGAATTAGCAAGTCCACCATCCTTTCTAACCCTCGCATACAAATTATTATCCCACATAGCCTTAACAGATTTGACCTTAGCACCCTCATTCATAAGAGATCTCTTCTTCCTCTTATCCAAAAACACAAATCTAGCTTCTGATTGACAGTCAAACACATTTAACTCAGAATCCAACTGAGGAAACTTCACCTTCTTATCCTCCTTAACCAACCGACCATCTATACATATAGTGTTGCTATGCAAATACTCCCCATACACCCTTTTGCCCAGAAAATTAGCAATAATACCTAAAATTCTACCATATTGCCCTTTAAGCCTCTCTACAAACTTCAAATTCTTCCCAGCAAACTCAACATCAACTAGAGAATTAACCAAATCCAATTCCCCAATCCCAGCAAGCTTAATCAATTCAAGTTGTTCATTAATCAACCGAAACCTCCAATTATCCCCAAACACAGATTTAAGGAATCCAACAATATCCTCATTAAACACAATAGAATCCTTACGACCATTAAAATCACGACTGAGAGTTACCTGAGATTCACCCAACTTCACCTTAACATCAGGCTTTCGTTCACCAGAAGCGACATCAGTCCCCGAACTATCCTTTGAGATCTCTGTTTCCATAGACACATCTGTGACTTCAAAATCAGACGAAACCTTCTCCTCCTTATTCACAATAGACGGATCTATCGGAGGAGGATCAGGAACCACAGTATCCACAAAAGTACTCATTAAATCGTGCACTGAGAAGATTCCGGCACCTACAGAGCTACCGGAACAGTGAAACATGATGGGATGAACAGAGAAGGAAGGGTTAAAAAAGGCGGGAAAGGAAGCAGATGGATGAAACAGTGGATCGCCGGAAATCGCCTAAAAGAGAGAGAAAAAAGAAAACCCTAGCTTCATATCCTTTTGCTTCATATCCTTTATCTGAGTCTGTTGCATGATCATATATCTTACGGCCTTTCCGTTCCTCCATTCGGGTGCTTGAAACTTCAAATGTACCGATAGTTATGTCCTTTAAAACTTGAGTCTTTTCTTGTGTATGAATCTTTATGTCGTTGTCACATCGTGAGTCCGGTTAGCGTCCCGTCAGCTTCGTATCCTTTATCTGAGTCTGTAGCACGATCAGATATCTTATGGCCTTCCCGTTCCTCCATTCGGGTGCCTGAAACTTTACGTCCTTTGAAAATCTAGTCATTTTTTGTGTACGAATCTCTATGTCGTGAGTCTGATTACCATACGGTCAGCTTCATATCCTTTATCTGAGTCTGTTGCATGATCAGATATCGTATGTCCTTCCTGCTCCTCCATTCGGTGCTCAAAATTACAAATGTACCGATAGTTACGTCCTTTAAAATGCGAGTCTTTTCTTTTGTACGAATCTCTATGTCATTGTTGCATCGTGAGTCCGATTACAGTTTGGTCAGTTTCGTATCTTTTATCTGAGTCCGTAGAATGAACAGATATCTAGTGGCCTTCCCGTTCCTCCATTCGGGTGCCCGAAACTTCAAATATACCGATAGTTATGTCCTTTAAAACTTGAGTCTTTTTTTTTGTGTACGAATCTCTATGTCATTGTCGCATCGTGAGTCCGAATACCGTCTGGTCAGCTTCTTATCCTTTATCTGAGTCCATAGAATGAACATATATCATATGGCCTTCCCGTTCCTCCATTCTTGGGCCCGAAACTTTAAATGTACCGATAGTTACGTTCTTTAAACTCGAGTGTTTTCTTGTGTATGAATCTCTATGTCATTATCGTATGTGGGTCTGATTATCGTCCGGTCTGCTTTATATCGTTTATCTGAGTCTATTATATGATCAGATATCTTACGACCTTCCCGTTTCTCCATTCGGGTGCCCGAAACTTCAAATGTACTGATAGTTATGTCCTTTAAAACTTGAACCTTTTCTTGTGTATGAATCTTTATGTCATAGTCGCATCGTGAGGCCGATTAAAGTCCGGTCAGCTTCGTATCCTGTATCTGAGTCCGTAGAATGAACAGATATCTAGTGGCCTTCCCGTTCCTCCATTCGGGTGTCCGAAACTTCAAATGTACCGATAGTTACGTCCTTTAAACTTGAGTCTTTTCTTGTGTACGAATTTCTATGTCATTAATGCATTGTGAGTCCGATTACTGTCCGGTCCGGTTCGTATCCTTTATCTGAGTCTGTTGCTTAATCAGATATCTTACGGCCTTCCCGTTCCTCCATTCGGGTGCCCTAAACTCAAATGTACCGATAGTTATATTTTTCAAAACTCTAGTCTTTTCTTGTGTACGAAAATCTATGTCATTGTCGCATCGTGAGTCTGATTACCTTCCGGTCAGCTTCGTATGCTTTATCTAAATCTATTGCATGATCAGATATCTTATGGTCTTCCTGCTCCTCCATTCGGGTGCCCGAAACTTCGAATGTACCGATAGTTACGTCCTTTGAAATGCGAGTCTTTTCTTGTGTACGAATCTCTATGTCATTGTCGCATCGTGAGTCTGATTACCGTCCGGTCAGCTTCGTATCCTTTATCTGAGTCTGTTGCATTATCAGATATCTTATGGCCTTCCCGCTCCTCCATTCGGGTGCCCGAAACTTCAAATGTACCGATAGTTACGTCCTTTAAAACTCGAGTCTTTTCTAGTGTACGAATCTCTATGTCATTGTCACACCGTGAGTCCGATTACCGTTCTGTTAGCTTTGTATCCTTTATCTGAGTCCGTAGAATGATCAGATATCATATTGCTTTACCGTTCCTCCATTCGTGTGCCCGAAACTTCAAATGTACCGATAGTTACGTCCTTTAAACTCGAGTCTTTTCTTTTGTACGAATCTCTATGTCATTATCGCATCGTGGGTCTGATTACCGTCCGGTCTGCTTCATATCCTTTATCTGAGTCGGTTACATGATCAGATATCTTACAGCCTTCCCGTTCCTGCATTTGGGTGCCCGAAACTTCAAATGTACCGATAGTTATGTCATTTAAAACTTAAGTCTTTTCTTGTGCACGAATCTCTATGTCATTGTCGCATCGTGAGTCCGATTACCGTTTGGTCAGCTTCGTGTCTTTTATCTGAGTCCGTAGAATGAACAGATATCTAGTGGACTTTCCGTTCCTCCATTCGGGTGCCCAAAACTTCAAATGTACCGATAGTAATGTCCTTTAAAACTTGAGTCTTTTTTTTTGTGTACGAATCTCTATGTCATTGTCGCATCGTGAGTCCGATTACCGTTTGCTCAGCTTCGTATCCTTTATCTGAGTCCGTAGAATGAACAGATATCTAGTGGCCTTCCCGTTCCTCCATTCGGGTGCCCGAAACTTCAAATGTACTGATAGTTACGTCTTTTAAAACTTGAGTCATTTCTTATGTCCAAATCTCTATGTCATTGTCGCATCGTGAGTCCGATACCGTTTGGTCAGCTTCGTATCCTTTATCTGAGTCCGTAGACTGATCAGATATCTTATGGCCTTCCAGTTTCTCCATTCGTGTGCCCGAAACTTCAAATGTACCGACAGTTATGTCCATTAAAACTTGAGTCTTTTCTTGTGTACGAATCTCTATGTCATTGTCGCATCGTTAATCCGAATATCGTCTGGTCAGGTTCGTTTCCTTTATCTGAGTATGTAGAATGAACAAATATCTAGTGGCCTTCCCGTTCCTCCATTCGGGTGTCCGAAATTCAAATGTACCGATAGTTACGTCCTTTGAAACTCGGGTCTTTTCTTGTGTACGAATCTCTATGTCATTATCGCATCGTGGGGCTGATTACCATCCGGTCTGCTTCATATACTTTATCTGAGTCTGTTGCATGATCAGATATCTTACGGCATTCCCGTTCCTCCATTCGGGTGCCCGGAACATCAAATGTTCCGATAGTTATGTCCTTTAAAACTTGAGTCTTTTCTTGTGTACGAATCTCTATGTCATTGTCGCATCGTGAGTCCAAATACTGTCCGTTCAGCTTCGTATCCTTTATCTGAGTCCGTAGACTGATCAGATATCTTATGGCCTTCCCGTTCCTCCATTCGTGTGCCCGAAACTTCAAATGTGCCGATAGTTACGTCCTTTAAACTCGAGTCTTTTCTTTTGTATGAATCTCTATGTCATTATTTCATTATGGCATCGTGGGTCTAATTACCGTCCGGTCTGCTTCATATCCTTAATCTGAGTCTGTTGCATGGTCAGATGTCTTACGGCCTTCCCGTTCCTCCATTCGGGTGCCCGAAACTTCAAATGTACCGATAGTTGTCCTTTAAAACTTGAGTCTTTTCTTGTGTATGAATCTTTATGTCATTGTCACATCGTGAGTCTGATTAACGTCCGGTCAGCTTCGTATCCTTTATCTGAGTCTGTAGCACGATCAGATATCTTATGGACTTCCCGTTATTCCATTCGGGTGCCCGAAACTTCAAATGTACCGATAGTTACGTCCTTTAAAAATCTAGTCTTTTCTTGTGTACGAATCTCTGTGTCATTGTTGCATCGTGAGTCTGATTACCATCCGGTAAGCTTCATGTCCTTTATCTGAGTCTGTTGCATGATCAGATATCTTATGTCCTTCCTGCTCCTCCATTCGGGTGCCCGAAATTACAAATGTACCGATAGTTACGTCCTTTAAAATGCGAGTCTTTTCTTTTGTACGAATCTTTATGTCATTGTCGCATCGTGAGTCCGATAACCGTCCTGTCAACTTCGTATCCTTTATCAAAGTCTGTAGAATGAACAGATATCTAGTGGCCTTCCCGTTCCTCCATTCGGGTGTCCAAAATTCAAATATACCGATAGTTACGTCCTTTAAAACTTGAGTCTTTTCTTGTGTACGAATCTCTATGTCATTATCGCATCGTGGGGCTGATTACCATCTGGTCTGCTTCATATCCTTTATCTGAGTGTGTTGCATGATCAGATATCTTACGGCATTCCCGTTGCTCCATTCGGGTGCCCGAAACTTCAAATGTACCGATAGTTATGTCCTTTAAAATTTGAGTCTTTTCTTGTGTACGAATCTCTATGTCATTGTCGCATCGTGGGGCTGATTACCATCCGGTCTGCTTCATATACTTTATCTGAGTCTGTTGCATGATCAGATAATTTATGGCCTTCCCGTTCCTCCATTCGGATGCCCGAAACTTCATGTAGACCGATAGTTACGTCCTTTAAAAATCTAGTCTTTTCTTGTGTACGAATCTCTGTGTCATTGTTGCATCGTGAGTCTGATTACTATCCGGTAAGCTTCATGTCCTTTATCTGAGTCTATTGCATGATCAGATATCTTATGACCTTCCTGCTCCTCCATTCGGTTGCCCGAAATTACGAATGTACCGATAGTTACGTCCTTTAAAATGCGAGTCTTTTCTTTTGTACGAATCTTTATGTCATTGTTGCATCGTGAGTCCGATTACCGTCCTGTCGACTTCGTATCCTTTATCTGAGTCTGTAGAATGAACAGATATCTAGTGGCCTTCCCGTTCCTCCATTCGGGTGTCCGAAATTCAAATGTACCGATAGTTACGTCCTTTAAAACTCGAGTCTTTTCTTGTGTACGAATCTCTATGTCATTATCGCATCGTGGGGCTGATTACCATCCGGCCTGCTTCATATCCTTTATCTAAGTCTGTTGCATGATCAGATATCATACGGCATTCCCGTTTCTCCATTCGGGTGCCCGAAACTTCAAATGTTCTGATAGTTATGTCCTTTAAAACTTGAGTCTTTTCTTGTGTACAAATCTCTATTTCATTGTCGCTTAGTGAGTCCGAATACCGTCTGGTCAGCTTCGTATCCTTTATCTGAGTCCGTAGACTGATCAGATATCTTATGGCCTTCCCGTTCCTCCATTCGTGTGCCCGAAACTTCAAATGTACCGATAGTTATGACCTTTAAACTCGAGTCTTTTCGTTTGTATGAATCTCTATGTCATTATCGCATCGTGGGTCTGATTACTCTCTAGTCTGCTTCATATCCTTTATCATAGTCTGTTTCATGATCAGATATCTTACGGCCTTCCCATTCCTCCATTCGGGTGCCCTAAACTTCAAATGTACCGACAGTTATGTCCTTTAAAACTTGAGTCTTTTCTTGTGCATGAGTCTCTATGTCATTGTCGCATCGTGAGTCCGATTAACATCCCGTTAGCTTCGTATCCTTTATCTGAGTCTGTAGCACGATCAGATATCTTATGGCCTTCCCTTTCCTCCATTCGTGTGCCCGAAACTTCAAATGGACCGATAGTTACGTCCTTTAAAAATCTAGTCTTTTCTTGTGTACGAATCTTTGTGTCATTGTTGCATCATGAGTCTGATTACCATCCGGTAAGTTTCATGTCCTTTTATCAGAGTCTGTTGCATGATCAGATATCTTATATCCTTCCTGCTCCTCCATTCGGGTTCCCGAAATTACAAATGTATCGATAGTTACGTCCTTTAAAATGCGAGTCTTTTCTTTTGTACGAATCTTTATGTCATTGTTGCATCATGAGTCCGATTACCATCCTGTCAACTTCGTATCCTTTATCTGAGTCTGTAGAATGAACATATATCTAGTGGGCTTCCCGTCCTCCGTTCGGGTGTCCGAAATTCAAATGTACCGATAGGTACGTCCTTTAAAACTCGAGTCTTTTCTTGTGTACGAATCTCTATGTCATTATCGCATCGTGGGGCTGATTACCATCCGGCCTGCTTCATATCCTTTATCTAAGTTTGTTGCATGATCAGATATCTTACGGCATTCCCGTTACTCCATTCGGGTGCCCAAAACTTCAAATGTACCGATAGTTATGTCCTTTAAAACTTGAGTCTTTTCTTGTGTATGAACCTCTATGTCATTGTCGCATCGTGAGTCCGAATACCGTCTGGTCAGCTTCGTATCCTTTATCTGAGTCCGTAGACTGATCAGATATCTTATGGCCTTCCCGATCCTCCATTCGTGTACCCGAAACTTCAAATGTACCGATAGTTACGTCCTTTAAACTCGAGTCTTCTCGTTTGTATGAATCTCTATGTCATTATCGCATCGTGGGTCTGATTACCGTCCAGTCTGTTTCATATCCTTTATCTGAGTTGGTTTCATGATCAGATATCTTACGGCCTTCCCGTTCCTCCCTTCGGGTGCCCGAAACTTCAAATGTACCGACAGTTATGTCCTTTAAAACTTGAGTCTTTTCTAGTGTATGAGTCTCTATGTCATTGTCACATCGTGAGTCCGATTAACATCCCGTTAGCTTCGTATCCTTTATCTAAGTCTGTAGCACGATCAGATTATTTATGGCCTTCCCGTTCCTCCATTCGGGTGCCCGAAAGTTCAAGTAGACCGATAGTTACGTCCTTTAAAAATCTAGTCTTTTCTTGTGTACGAATCTCTGTGTCATTGTTGCATCGTAAGTCTGATTACCATCCGGTAAGCTTCATGTCCTTTATTTGAGTCTGTTGTCCTTCCTGCGCCTCCATTCGGGTGCCCAAAATTACAAATGTACCGATAGTTACGTCCTTTAAAATGCGAGTCTTTTCTTTTGTACGAATCTTTATGTCATAGTCGAATCGTGAGTCCGATTACCGTCGTGTCAACTTCGTATCCTTTATCTGAGTCTGTAGAATGAACAGATATCTAGTGGCCTTTCCGTTCCTCCATTCGGGTGTCCGAAATTCAAATGTACCGAGAGTTACGTCCTTTAAAACTCGAGTCTTTTCTTGTGAACGAATCTCTATGTCATTATCACATCGTGGGGCTGATTACCATCCAGTCTGCTTCTTATCCTTTATCTGAGTCTGTTGCATGATTAGATATCTTACGGCATTCCCGTTCCTCCATTCGGGTGCCCGAAACTTCAAATATACCGATAGTTATGTCCTTTAAAACTTGAGTCTTTTCTTGTGTACGAATCTCTATGTCATTGTCACATCGTGAGTCCGAATACCGTCTGGTCAGCTTCGTATCCTTTATCTGAGTCCGTATACTAATCAGATATCTTATGGCCTTCCCGTTCCTCCATTCGTGTGCCCGAAACATCAAATGTACCGATAGTTACGTCCTTTAAACTCGAGTCTTTTCGTTTGTATGAATCTCTGTCATTATCGCATCATGGGTCTGATTACCGTCGAGTCTGCTTCATATCCTTTATCTGAGTCTGTTGCATGACCACATATCTTACGGCCTTCCCGTTCCTCCATTCGGGTGCCCGAAACTTCAAATGTACCGACAGTTATATCCTTAAAAACTTGAGTGTTTTCTAGTGTATGAGTCTCTATGTCGTTGTCGCATCGTGAGTCCGATTAAAATCCCGTTAGCTTCGTATCCTTTATCTGAGTCTGTTGAATGATCAGATATCTTATGTCCTTCCTGCCCCTCCATTCGGATGACCGAAATTACAAATGTACCGATAGTTACGTCCTTTAAAATGCGAGTCTTTATTTTTGTACAAATCTTTATGTCATTGTCACATCGTGAGTCCGATTACCGTCCAGTCAACTTCGTATCCTTTATTTGAGTCTGTAGAATGAACAGATATGTAGTGGCCTTCCGGTTCCTCCATTCGGGTGTCCGAAATTCAAATGTACCGATAGTTACGTTCTTTAAAACTCGAGTCTTTTCTTGTGTACGAATCTCTATGTCATTATCGCATCGTGGGGCTGATTACCATCCGGTCTGCTTCATATCCTTTATCTGAGTCTGTTGCATGATCAGATATCTTACGGCATTCCCGTTCCTCCATTCGGGTGCCCAAAACTTCAAATGTACCGATAGTTATGTCACTTAAAACTTGAGTCTTTTCTTGTGTATGAACCTCTATGTCATTGTCGCATCGTGAGTCCGAATACCGTCTGGTCAGCTTCGTATCCTTTATCTGAGTCCGTAGACTGAGCAGATATCTTATGGCCTTCCCGATCCTCCATTCGTGTGCCCGAAACTTCAAATGTACCGATAGTTACGTCTTTTAAACTCGAGTCTTCTCGTTTGTATGAATCTCTATGTCATTATTGCATTGTGGTTCTGATTACCGTCCAGTCTGCTTCATATCCTTTATCTGAGTCTGTTGCATGATCAGATATCTTACGGCCTTCCCGTCCCTCCATTCGGGTTCCCGAAACTTCAAATGTACCGACAGTTATGTCCTTTAAAACTTGAGTCTTTTCTTGTGTATGAGTCTCTATGTCATTGTCGCATCGTGAGTCCGATTAACATCCCGTTAGCTTGGAATCCTTTATCTGGGTTAGTAGCATGATCGGATATCTTATGGCCTTACCGTTCCTCCATTCGGGTGCCCGAAACTTCAAGTGGACCGATAGTTACGTCCTTTAAAAATCTAGTCTTTTCTTGTGTACGAATCTCTGTGTCATTGTTGCATCGTGAGTCTGATTACCATCCGGTAAGCTTCATGTCCTTTATCTAAGTCTGTTGCATGATCAGATATCTTATGTCCTTCCTGCACCTCCATTCGGGTGCCCGAAACTTCAAATGTACAGATAATTACGTCCTTTAAAATGCGAGTCTTTTCTTTTGTACGAATCTTTATGTCATTGTCGCATCGTGAGTCCGATTACCGTCGTGTCAACTTCGTATCCTTTATCTGAGTCTGTAGAATGAACAGATATCTAGTGGCTTTCCCGTTCCTCCATTCGGGTGTCCGAAATTCAATTGTACCGATAGTTACGTCCTTTAAAACTCGAGTCTTTTCTTGTGTACAAATCTCTACGTCATTATCACATCGTGGGGCTAATTACCATCCGGTCTGCTTCATATCCTTTATCTGAGTCTGGTTCATGATCAGATATCTTACGGCCTTCCCGTTCCTCCATTCGGGTGCTTGAAACTTCAAATGTACCGATAGTTACGTCCTTTAAAAATCTAGTCTTTTTTGTGTAAGAATCTCTGTGTCATTGTTGCATCGTGAGTCCGAATACTGTCTGGTCAGCTTCGTATCCTTTATCTGAGTCCGTAGACTGATCAGATATCTTATGGCCTTCCCGTTCCTCCATTCGTGTGCCCGAAACTTCAAATGTACCGATAGTTACGTCCTTTAAATTCGAGTCTTTTCTTTTGTATGAATCTCTATGTCATTATCGCATGTGGGTCTGATTATCTTCCAGTCCGCTTTATATCCTTTATCTGAGTCTTTTATATGATCAGATATCTTACGACCTTCCCGTTTCTCCATTCGGGGGCTAGAAACTTCAAATGTACTGATAGTTATGTCCTTTAAAACTTGAGTCTTTTCTTGTGTATAAATCTTTATGTCATAGTCGCATCATGAGGCCGATTAAAGTCCGGTCAGCTTCGTATCCTGTATCTGAGTCCGTAGAATGAACATATATCTAGTGGCCTTCCCGTTCCTCCATTCGGGTGTCCGAAACTTCAAATGTACCGATAGTTACGTCCTTTAAACTTGAGTCTTTTCTTGTGTACGAATTTCTATGTCATTAATGCATCGTGAGTCCGATTACTGTGCGGTCTGGTTCGTATTCTTTATCTGAGTCTGTTGCGTAATCAGATATCTTACGACCTTCCCGTTCCTCCATTCGGGTGCCCTAAACTCAAATGTACCGATAGTTATATTCTTCAAATCTCTAGTCTTTTCTTGTGTACGAAAATCTATGTCAATGTCGCATCGTGAGTCTGATTACCATCCGGTCAGCTTCGTATGCTTTATCTATGTCTATTGCATGATCAAATATCTTATGGTCTTCCCGCTCTTCCATTCAGGTGCCCGAAACTTCGAATGTCCGATAGTTACGTCCTTTGAAATGCGAGTCTTTTCTTGTGTACGAATCTCTATGTCATTGTCGCATCGTGAGTCCGATTACCGTCCGGTCAGCTTCGTATCCTTTATCTGAGTCTGTTGCATTATCAGATATCTTATGGCCTTCCCGCTCCTCCATTCGGGTGCCCGAAACTTCAAATGTACCGATAGTTACGTCCTTTAAAACTCGAGTCTTTTCTTGTGTACGAATCTCTATGTCATTGTCACACCGTGAGTCCGATTACCCTTCGGTTAGCTTTGTATCCTTTATCTGAGTCCGTAGAATGATCAGATTTATTATTGCCTTCACGTTCCTCCATTCGTGTGGCCGAAACTTCAAATGTACTGATAGTTACGTCCTTTAAAACTCGAGTCTTTTCTTATGTCCAAATCTCTATGTCATTGTCGCATCTTGAGTCCGATACCATTTGGTCAGCTTCGTATCCTTTATCTGAGTCCGTAGACTGATCAGATATCTTATGGCCTTTCAGTTTCTCCATTCGTGTGCCCGAAACTTCAAATGTACCGACAGTTGTGTCCTTTAAAATTTGAGTCTTTTCTTGTGTACGAATCTCTATGTCATTGTCGCATGGTGAGTCCGAATACTCTCTGGTCAGCTTCGTATCCTTTATCTGAGTCCGTAGACTGATCAGATATCTTATGGCCTTCCCGTTCCTCCATTCGTGTGCCCGAAACTTCAAATGTACCGATAGTTACGTCCTTTAAACTCGAGTCTTTTCTTTTGTATGAATCTCTATGTCATTATTTCATTATGGCATCGTGGGTCTGATTACCGTCCGGTCTGCTTCATATCCTTAATCTGAGTCTGTTGCATGATCAGATATCTTACGGCCTTCCCGTTCCTCCATTCGGGTGCCCGAAACTTCATATGTACCGATAGTTATGTCCTTTAAAACTTGAGTCTTTTCTTGTGTATGAATCTTTATGTCATTGTCACATCGTGAGTCTGATTAACGTCCGGTCAGCTTCGTATCCTTTATCTGAGTCTGTAGCACGATCAGATATCTTATGGTCTTCCCGTTCTTCCATTCGGGTGCCCGAAACTTCAAATGTACCGATAGTTACGTCCTTTAAAAATCTAGTCTTTTCTTGTGTACGAATCTCTGTGTCATTGTTGCATGATTACCATTCGGTAAGCTTCATGTCCTTTGCTTTTTCTTTTTTTCTTTTTTTTTTTTGATAAAGGAGTCATTGCTCCGGTAAATTTATTAATAATAAAAATATTTACAACCAACTTGGACCAAGATCATTACAAAAAAAATAACCTAACAAAACTAGATCAAGGCCCTATATCCATACAACCCACAAAACCATCTAAACAGTCAAACCATTAGATCCACATAACACAGCCCATTTACCCTGGATCAAAGTCAAAGCCCACTTCAAAAAACATATCTAAACCCAACCCGTTACATTTACCCAAGTCCTTTGACATAAGATCAGCTCTTTTGCAGCAAGTCTCCAACCTTCTCGTACACAGCATAACCCTATGACTCGATTCAATCTTGTCCTTCATAGCCAAAGCTTTCTGACCCTTCAATTGTTTCTTGATCCTCCTGCCTTCATGACTATCAGTTATATCCAACTCTTGTGCAGCCTCCTTGTCTTGATTACAGCAGACTTCAAACCAGCAACTCTTTCTTCATTTCCAGAATCCATATCAATTATACTGAATATGTTACAAATACAACTCTCAAATAAATTCCCAGCCCCAGTACAAAAAAACCCATACATGATCAAAACTAACATATAAAGAACCTAGCTGACACTCTTCATAATACTTATAACTTGTTTGTATCTGATCAAAACTCATGCATACAGACTCACAAATCATGACAATACAATTCCTGGACAAACACTGAAACAGAATCATTTGTTTAAAGCAATTCAACCATGTCCAGCCAACCCATTTCTGCAAATAGCCCAGCCCATCCCATAAAAGAACCCCAAAACACCTATAACTAAACACAAGAAAAGGTTTAAGAAATGAACAACTCAAAAATGAAAGGGTTTCCCATCCTTGTGTAGAGCTAAAAATTTTAAAAAATTGAGGGGTGGAGAATAATGTCCTATTCACAAGGATAGGGTCCAACCTTATCTCTCCATGGGTTAAGCATACTCCATGCTCCAATCCTAACCACCAATCATAACAGGCAGAATTGAACTCAACTCCAAATAATAGAGATAGGCTCAATAGATCTATAAAAAATAAAAAATAAAGAAAAGAAAAAAGAAAGCAAGCAGGAAGCCTTTTCAGCCAGATCTCTACCCAAACGTATTTTGTGCACCTTATTACTGCAAGTTCCCAAGATGTATGACCCATCCCACCCATAGGCAAGTGCCTAAGACTCAAAACAGACTCATACTTCAAAAGAACAAGGCTCAACAAAGGCCATAAAAGCCAAAGGGTTCCTGACCAGTGAATGGTTCTAGAAAATGCAAAATTTAGGGTGGAAAAATATGTCCTAGATTCACTGGTCAGCTCCAACCTTATATCTCCCTGTTTTGAGCTTACTCCAAGCTTCCATAAACCTATCCACCAATCACATACCGCTGAATTGAGCCAAGTTTCAAAAGGTGAAACAAGGCTCAACAGACCATTTTGTAAAAATAAGCAGCTTTTAAAATTTTGAGATAAAACAGATGACTTAAAAAGCCAGATCACTACCCAAACGTTTTTTGTGCCCCTTACTCCTGCAAATGCCCATAAATGAAAACCCAAACCCCCCATAGGCAAAAGCCTAAAAGACACAACAGACCATGACTCACTGATACTAAACAAGACAGACCAGTAATTAAACTCAAGCAGATTTCTCACCCACTGATGACCACTAATAAATATAAAAAACAAGAAACAAAAATAAGAACCTAAATCAGTGGATGAGACCAACCTTATCACTACATGAACCAGGCTTACTCCAAGCCTTAACAATCCTATCCACCGAACATAAAGTGCACAGTTAAGCCCAACCATCCCTAAGGAAGAGGGACATAACAGAAGACTAAAAGACCAAACAAATAAAAATAAACTACTGAAATAAAAAGAAAGACACCAAAAAGAAAACAAGAAGCAAAAAAGACCAGGAAGCCATAAAGGCCAGGAAACTACCCAAGTTTTATAAGTACTCCAGATTACTGCAGGTTCCCAAACATCCCAGAAAAGCCCCATAAACATCAGAAACAAAGAGAGACTATTATCATTATTCATAGTAATTTTATTATCATTATTGCTAATATTATTATTATTAATATAATCAATACTATTATTATATATATTATTATTAAGATAGAAAATCATACACCCAAGGCACAAGCATCCCATACACACCCTTCCTTCAATCCTCACCTCTAATTTCCTTATGATCAAATGAAGCTTCATCATAAGTTCCAAACATTAGCAGCCAAAGAGCCTATAATAGGTCTCTTAAAAGATAATCCCTTCATCCTCATTCTAACTTCTTCACATATCTGACCAATCACAACTTGAGATGGTTTACTGCATTTTTTAAATATCCTTGCATTCCTCTCCTGCCATATAAAATATATAGTAGCACCTACAACCAATCTCTGAATCACACACCACACTTCATTATTAAACTTTCTATTTTCAATAAAATTCACTATCTCTTCCCACCTATCAGGAGCCTGTTCAAATCTTGCCATTATTTTCAGCTTTCTCCAAATCGCATTAGCATACTCACATTCAAAGAATAAATGATTGTGGCTATCTGGAACACTACCACAAAACAGACATTTAAGATCATCCCTACCACTCCACAGAATCATTCTATCTTGAGTAGGCAGCCTATACTTGAAAGCTAACCATATAATAAAAGCATGTCTGGGAATACATTGACTGTACCACACAAAATTTCCCCATTTCACCTTAGGCCCCTTCCTACACAATTTCTTGTAAACTTCTTTAGAAGAGAAAGCCACCAATCTATCATTGTCATCCTTCCACATAAAATGATCAGCCCTACTATTACACAGCCTAGGGACCTCTTCTTTTACTAACCAAGGGTACTTTTCCACCCATCCTATGGGGACATTCCAGTCATTGTTAACAACCAGCTCAGACACCTTACAATCCCAACCCAACCCAGAATCTTTAATATCCCTCCTATTAATCAGATTGATAAGAGGACCTTTCGGATGCCAAGGGTCAAACCAAGCATTTATCTTGTTACCATTACCCAATACAGCTGCATAATTATCCTGAACAAACTTCCTACAGCTCAACAGTTGTTTCCAAAACCAAGAGTCAGCATTAGTTTCACTAATAGACTAGAAATTCTTACCTTGTAGCTTATAATGAACAACCCATTTGACCCAAATAGAATCTCTTCTATTCAGAATACTCCAAATATGTTTAGAGATTAAAGCCAAATTTCTATCCTTTAGAGAAGCTATATTTAAACCCCCTTGGCTTTTGGGCAAACAAACTCCCTCCCAACTCACTTTAGCAGCACCTGGTTTGTAATCACCATTACTCCAAAGAAAACTTCTCATCACCCTATCAATATCCTCAGCCAAGGAACTAGGTAAAATGAACAAAGATGACCAATACACAGTCAATGAAGAAAGCACAGACTGTACTAATTGCAATCTGCCAGCATATGAAAGAAACTTATTCTTCCAGTCCTCAGTTCTTCTCTTGACTTTGTCAACTAAAACTCCACAATCTTTCAGGTACAATCTTTTAGAATCTAAAGGAACACCTAAATATTTAACTGGAAAAGTCCCAATTTTAAAAGGCATAACCTCCAGAATATCTTCCTGAATATCCCTCTCCACATTACCAAAGAAAATTTCACTCTTGTTATGATTTGGAATTAAACCAGAACAAGAGCTAAATTCATCCAAAAAAGATTTTAAAACCCTGATGGACTCTATATCAGCTGCCCCAAAAATTATCAAATCATCAGCAAAACATAGATGTGTCAATTTAACAGCTTCACATTCTTTCCAATGATATTTAAAATTCTCAGCATTCTCAACTTTCCTTCTTATCATCAAATTCAGCACTTCCATTACTAAAGTGAATAAGTAAGGGGAAATAGGATCCCCTTGCCTTAAACCCCTTTCCCCTTTAAAAAACCCATGGAGATCACCATTGACATTTATAGAGTAAGATACAGTCCTTAAGCAGACCATAATCCAACCTATGAACTTTTCATGGAAACCAAACTGAATAAGACATTGATGTACAAAGTCATGATCCACAGAATCATATGCTTTCTGAAGATCAATCTTTAAAGCAACCCTAGGCACACCCCTAACCCACTGATAACCTTTAATTAGCTCCTGAGCCATTAAAATATTGTCACTAATCATCCTTCCAGGAATGAAGGCACTTTGAGAATTGTGAACAATAAGCCCCAAGAATTCTTTAAATCTATTACATAAGACTTTACTAATACACTTGTAAATCACATTACAACAGGCAATTGGTCTGAACTCACTAACCTTAGTAGGATTTTTCACTTTAGGGATAACAGAAACCACTGTTGCATTCAGTTCCCTTAATAACTTGCCACTTTCAAAGAATTCTTTGACTGCAGCACAGATGTCTTCACCAATGACTCCCCAAGCTGCCTTAAAAAATTTTGCAGTGTATCCATCAGGTCCAGGGGCCTTGTTGTCTTCAATTTGAAACATAGCGTCTTTAATTTCCTCACTAGTAACCCTTCTAATCATAAATTCAGCAACTCCCTCTGGCAACTTGTTCAGAAATAAAGAATCAGGTTCATTCATCAACCCAACAGATCCCTTCTTTCCCAAAAGACCAGAATAGAAACCCACAAAAGCATTCCCAACCCTATTATCATTATAAACAATCCCTGCCATATCTTCAATCTGATTCACCTTGTTAAAAATTTGTCTCTGCTTGACTGAGTGAAAAAAGTACTTAGAGTTCCTATCTCCCACTTTCAACCAATGAACTTTAGATTTCTGCTTGAGCAAAGATTCTTCCTCAACCAAAGCTTCATTATACAACTTTAGGTATACCCCCTCTTCTTCCCTTAGCTCTATATTACCAGGATCTACCCCCACAGCCTCTTGAATCTTTTCCAATTCTGCCCTCATTAATTCCACTTTAGAATGGAGATTCCCATTACTAAAGTGCAATTTCCTTAAAGGTTTTTTCAACCTTTTAAGTTTTGTCACAACTCCAAACATTCTGAACCCCTCCACCTCCTCTTTCCATCCATTATTGTTTAACAGGCAAAATGGAATTTATTAATCCCAACTTTTTGCAGTTGGCCAATAATAATCCCAACTGGGTTTATTATTCCCACCAGCCCCAACTTTCACACATTTTACTCTCACTGCACCCACCGTTAACTCGCACTAACCCCGTTAGCTGAAATCCACGATTCTAGGCGATTACTCACCGGACTTGAAAGAGGGAATCGAGACAAAGATATTGGTATGTTCAATTGCAGAAATAAGCACGGTTCGATGGTTTAATCGTTGGTTCCGGTCATCCCATCCGAGGAGAACATCAACCTACGACCGATGAACCGTGCTTATTTCTGCAATTGAACATACCAATATCTTCGTCTCGATTCCTTCTTTCAAGTCCGGTGAGTAATCGCCTAGAATCGTGGATTTCAGCTAACGGGGTTAGTGTGAGTTAACGGTGGGTGCAGTGAGAGTAAAATGTGTGAAAGTTGGGACTGGTAGGAAGAATAAACCCAGTTGGGATTATTATCGGCCAACTGCAAAAAGTTGGGATTAATAAATTCCATTTTGCCCTATTAACAGTATCAAGAAACTCTTCCTTCTCAGCCAAATACTTCCAAAATCTGAAAGTTTTCACTCTGGATTTCAAGACTGAAGGCCATGACAAGATCGCTGGAGAGTGATCAGATGTACAATATGGCAAAAATTTCACCACTGCTGTAGAAAATTGATTTAGGAAAACTAAATTGCCCATCACCCTATCAAGCTTCTCCATGATACCATCCACTTGGCCAGGTTTTTGATTCCAAGTGAATTTCATACCAGTCCAGGGAATATCAATAACAGCAATCTCAGATACACATTCTTTAAAGTCAAACATACCATAATTGACAACCTTATCCCTAACATTTTTATCTCCAGGCTCAAGTATAGCATTGAAGTCCCCCAGATAGCCCAAGGAACATCATTGATAAACTTAGAATGCCTTCTCAGATTTTCCCATAAAAACTTCCTTTCATTCACCCTAGTATACCCATAAACAAAAGAGCAAAAGAATCTACTGCTATCATTAACAGGGCAAATCATACAATGCATTACCTGATCTGTCATACTTAAAAGAATAACATCCACAACTTTAGCATCCCAACCCACTACAATCCTAACCCAATCACTACACCACTCAGCATTAGAACTCCAATTCCAACCCCTCATAATACCAGAACACACTTTATCCAAATTCTCATGCAAAACTCTAGTTTCAACTAAACAGCATATACTAATATTATTATCATTAATCAATTTTCTAACCAAATTCTGTTTTATACCAGAAGACACCCCCCTCACATTCCAAGTAAGAACACTATTCATTATGACACTCATTCAAGACAGGAGATTCCTCCAGACTAGAGGGATTCTCCATATTACTTTCATCACAACTCATAAACACAGCAGTTTCATCAGTCTCAAGAAGTACCTCAGTTGCTTCCTTAATTTTCTCAAACATCAGATTATCCCATTGTTCAAAGAAAAGTTTAACCTGCCCCACATTCCAGCTTCTCAAGACATCATTGGAAGGACAAGTTTTGTTTAAAACATAGTGAGCCACCTCATTAAACTGCTCATCATTCATTTTGAAGTATCCAATTTTAATATTAACTTTAGACTGAATACTATTCTCTCTGGATATAGAACTCTTTTTAACATTATCCATTTCTATTACTTCAACATTTACTTCATTAGAAGAATTTCCCACTACATCCCTCTTCACAACCCCTCCCTTAATACTGTTCTGAATAATCTCACTCCCCATAGTCTTCTGCACAACAGGTTTAGAACCCATCCCATTAATATTCTTCCCCTTAACAGCCCTACTACTAGATTCAACTCCTGAATTCTTTTCACCATTACTAGACTTCACCTGAGGAACCTCTACCTGAATATTCTTTCCCTTATCATCATTGACCCCTGAACCCTCACCCAAAAGATCCTCCTTAAGAATAGCAAAAGTGTTTTTTAGACTGATACTATTATTATCATTATGTTTTGTATTATCATTATTTTTAGATAAATCATTCTGCTTCTTAACATCACCATTCCTCCTATTATCATTCCTTGGGACCCATTGTCTACCCCCATTCCCATTCCCTTGATTTTTATTCCCCCCAACAAAACCCCCTGGTTACCTAGACCTCTATTACCATTGAACCTCCCATTACCTCCACCTCCCTGATTCCTAGAGCTACCAATCCCCAGAACACTGCCACTACCATTCCCCTTATTACTGACTACCCTATTGCCCTTCCCCACAGTCATAAACCCATCATTATTGATGCCAGATACAAGATACTCATCACTACCAGCCCTATACAGCTCAGAGAGCAATTGTTGTGTTTTCTGGGCCACCTCATCTTCAGACAACTCCTTTTTACTGCATGACTGAAAATCATGGCCGAAAACTTTGCAGGCAGAGCACCTTTTGACCTTCACCTGATATTCAACTTTAACCTTCTTAATGAATGCAGGACGACCAGCATCCTCTGGGTAATAAGCATTAACATAATCAGACAAATTCCTATCAGCTTTAACATCAACAAGGACCCTAGCAAACCCAGCCCTTCCTTCTTTCTTACCACATCTACTGCTGTAACTCTATCAAGCATCAGAGGATTACCAAGACAACTAACCATACTACTAATACTTTCCTGATTCCAAAGTTCCATAGGCATATCAGGAATTGTCACCCATACTGGAATAGAGGCAGGTTCATCTTTCTCAACAGTTAATCCAACCTCCCACTTCTTAAGACACAAGGGAATATCATTGATTAACCAAGGCCCCTTATTAATAGCATCAAACATACCCCCTTCTGTTTTGAACTTGAAGAAAAATACACCACTACCATTAGTAGAAACTTCCAGCAAACCAAATTTCTTCCACATTCTAAACAAGTGATACCTAACCATCCCAATAGACAAAACCTGTCCCACAAAATACCCATAGAGATAATTCTTATATGCCACCTTAGCTTCCACAATCTTATCAGGCTTTATAACTGCAACTATTTCACCAGAATCAAGCACCTTAGGAGGATAGTATGTCACCTTAGTGGCCAGTACTTCATTCCCCTGACCCTTAGTAATATCAGCAAAAGAAGCAGCCTGATTGGGTAACACAGGACCTCTATCAGCATCAGTGGCAGCAGTAAACACCACATTATCTTTCACTTCCACAGTCTCCACAAGAGACTTTGGTAGAGGCTTCAGTTTATTAATGAAAGATCTATCTTCTTCAGTGACTTTATAAGGTCCCATTTCAGCAGACTTCTTCATTATAAGCTTCTTCATAGAAGGACTCTTTAACACACCCCTCCAGGGTAGTCTAATCTTAGGATCAGCCTTCTTTTCAGAATCCTCACCCTCCTCCACCATTTCAACATTCTCTTCAATATTCTTCAGCTTCTTAGCAACTTTTTTGTTTTCCAAATCTTTACTCAGAAGTTCAGTCTTACCCCCTAGCATTATAGAGCCTTCATCATCTACAGCAACTCCACCCCCTGATTCAGGCTTAAAATCAAATTTCACTGAGTTGGTTGATAATTTGAACCTCAACTCACTACCACCCCCCATCTCAGCTTTCTTACCCACCTTTAACTTCACAGGACCTACTATACCACTCCCCTCTTCCACAGAGTTTAACAACTCCTTAGCTACCATACCATCTGGCAACACTTCATCTCCATTACTCAACCCATGCTCTACATTAGCCCTCACATAAGTATCCTCTCCCCACATAGTCTTCCTAGTCTTCACAACCACCCCTTCATTACGAATGGATCTCTTCTTCCTCTTATCTAAGAAGACAAACTTGGCATCCAAACCAGCATCAAACACATTAGACTCAGGTGATAACTGTGGGAACTTAACACCCTTCCCTTCCACCTTCAGCATTCCATCACTATCAATAGTTGAACTCCCAATGAAATCTCCATACAACTTGCTACCCAAAAACCTAGCAATTACCCTCAGAATATATCCATACTGCCCATCCAACTTCTCAACGAAACCCAGACCCTTACCCACAACGTCAGCATTAACCAGGGAGTTCACCAGATCAAACTCCCCAAAACCCGCTAGCTTAATCAATTCCAATTGCTCAGTAATAAGCCTATTCCTCCAATTATCCCCAAAAACAGTTCTAAGAAACCCAACCACCATAGGACTAAAAATTAATGAATCATTTCGACCAGAAGAGAACCGGTTCAGAGTTACCTGTTTGTCAACTACCTCAGGCTTCGCATCCAAACCAATCTCAGCATCAATTAGCTCAACATCAGCACTAACAGGATCCAGCTTATCAGGAGGAACCGACGGAGGGGGTTCCATATCAGAAACCCTAGAAACCCCAGCCATAACCAACAAAACCGTGCACTGTGAAGATTCCGACCCTTAAAAGGAAGTCAGAACAGTGAAACACGGTGAAAGAATAGAAAACCAGGAAGAAATTAGGGTAAAAAGAGGCCAGAAAAGAGAAACAGAGAAGAAGACACTGAAATCGCCAAAATCGCCCAATTTCAAAGAGAAACCCTAGCTTGCTTCGTCCGCTGCTTCGTAGCTTCATGTCCTTTATCTGAGTCTGTTGCATGATCAGATATCTTATGTCCTTCCTGCTCCTCCATTCGGGTGCCCGAAATTACAAATGTACCGATAGTTACGTCCTTTAAAATGCGAGTCTTTTCTTTTGTACGAAGCTTTATGTCATTGTCGCATCGTGAGTCCGATAACCGTCCTGTCAACTTCGTATCCTTTATCTAAGTCTGTAGAATGAACAGATATCTAGTGGCCTTCCGTTCCTCCATTCGGGTGTCCGAAATTCAAATGTACCGATAGTTACGTCCTTTAAAACTCGAGCCTTTTCTTGTGTACGAATCTCTATGTCATTATCGCATCGTGGGGCTGATTACAATCTAGTCTGCTTCATATCCTTTATCTGTGTCTGTTGCATGATCAGATATCTTACGGCATTCCCGTTTCTCCATTCGGGTGCCCGAAACTTCAAATGTAACGATAGTTATGTCCTTTAAAACTTGAGTCTTTTCTTGTGTACGAATCTCTATGTCATTGTCGCATCGTGAGTCCGAATACCGTCTGGTCAGCTTCGTATCCTTTATCTGAGTCCGTAGACTGATCAGATATCTTATGGCCTTCCCGTTCCTCCATTCGTGTGCCCGAAACTTCAAATGTACCGATAGTTACGTCCTTTAAACTCGAGTCTTTTCGTTTGTATGAATCTCAATGTCATTATCGCATCGTGGGTCTGATTACCGTCCAGTCTGCTTCATATCCTTTATCTGAGTCGGTTACATGATCAGAGATCTTACGGCCTTCCCGTTCCTCCCTTCGGGTGCCCGAAACTTCAAATGTACCGACAGTTATGTCCTTTAAAACTTGAGTCTTTTCTTGTGCATGAGTCTCTATGTCATTGTCGCATCGTGAGTCCGATTAACATCCCGTTAGCTTCGTATCCTTTATCTGAGTCTGTAGCACGATCAGATATCTTATGGCCTTCCCGTTCCTCCATTCATGTGCCCGAAACTTCAAATGGACCGATAGTTACGTCCTTTAAAAATCTAGTCTTTTCTTGTGTACGAATCTCTGTGTCATTGTTGCATCATGAGTCTGATTACCATCCGGTAAGCTTCATGTCCTTTATCAGAGTCTGTTGCAAGATCAGATATCTTATGTCCTTCCTGCTCCTCCATTCGGGTGCCCGAAATTACAAATGTACCGATAGTTACGTCCTTTAAAATGCGAGTCTTTTCTTTTGTACGAATCTTTATGTCATTGTCGCATCGTGAGTCCGATTACCGTCCTGTCAACTTCGTATCCTTTATCTGAGATGGTAGAATGAACAGATATCTAGTGGGCTTCCCGTTCCTCCATTCGGGTGTCCGAAATTCAAATGTACCGATAGTTACATCCTTTAAAACTCGAGTCTTTTCTTGTGTACGAATCTCTATGTCATTATTGCATCGTGGGGCTGATTACCATCCGGTCTGCTTCATATCCTTTATCTGAGTCTGTTGCATGATAAGATATCTTACGGCATTCCCGTTCCTCCATTCGGGTGCCCGAAACTTCAAATGTACCGATAGTTATGTCCTTTAAAACTTGAGTCTTTTCTTGTGTATGAACCTCTATGTCATTGTCGCATTGTGAGTCCGAATACCCTCTGGTCAGCTTCGTATCCTTTATCTGAGTCCGTAGACTGATCAGATATCATATGGCCTTCCCGATCCTCCATTCGTGTGCCCGAAACTTCAAATGTACCGATGGTTACGTCCTTTAAACTCGAGTCTTCTCGTTTGTATGAATCTCTATGTCATTATCGCATCGCGGGTCTGATTACCACCCAGTCTGCTTCATATCCTTTATCTGAGTCTATTGCATGATCAGATATCTTACGGCCTTCCCGTCCTTCCATCCGGGTGCACGAAACTTCAAATGTACCGACAGTTATGTCCTTTAAAACTTGAGTCTTTTCTTGTGTATGAGTCTCAAGCTCATTGTCGCATCGTGAGTCCGATTAACATCCCGTTAGCTTGGAATCCTTTATCTGAGTCTGTAGCACGATCGGATATCTTATGGCCTTCCCGTTCCTCCATTCGGGTGCCCGAAACTTCAAGTGGACCGATAGTTACGTCCTTTAAATATCTAGTCTTTTCTTGTGTACGAATCTCTGTGTCATTGTTGCATCATGAGTCTGATTACCATCCGGTAAGCTTCATTTCCTTTATCTGAGTCTGTTGCATGATCAGATATCTTATGTCCTTCCTGCTCCTCCATTCGGGTGCCCGAAATTACAAATGTACCGATAGTTACGTCCTTTAAAATGCGAGTCTTTTCTTTTGTACGAATCTTTATGTCATTGTCGCATCGTGAGTCCGATTACTGTCCTGTCATCTTCGTATCCTTTAACTGAGTCTGTAGAATGAACAGATATCTAGTGGCCTTCCTGTTCCTCCATTCGGGTGTCCGAAATTCAAATGTACCGATAGTTACGTCCTTTAAAACTCGAGTCTTTTCTTGTGTACGAATCTCTATGTCATTGTGGCATCGTGGGGCTGATTAACATCCGATCTGCTTCATATCCTTTATCTGAGTCGGTTGCATGATCAGATATCTTACGGCATTCCCGTTCCTCCATTCGGGTGCCCGAAACTTCAAATGTACCGATAGTTATGTCCTTTAAAATTTGAGTCTTTTCTTGTGAACGAACCTCTATGTCATTGTCGCATCGTGAGTCCGAATACCGTCTGGTCAGCTTCGTATCCTTTATCTATGACCGTAGACTGATCAGATATCATATGGCCTTCCCGTTCCTCCATTCGTGTGCCCGAAACTTCAAATGTACCGATAGTTACGTCCTTTAAACTCGAGTCTTTTCATTTGTATGAATCTCTATGTCATTATCGCATCGTGGGTCTGATTACCGTCCAGTCTGCTTCATATCCTTTATCTGAGTCTGTTGCATGATCAGATATCTTACGGCATTCCCGTTCCTCCATTCAGGTACCCGAAACTTCAAATGTACCGATAGTTATGTCCTTTAAAACTTGAGTCTTTTCTTGTGTACGAACCTCTATGTCATTGTCGCATCGTGAGTCCGAATACCGTCTGGTCAGCTTCGTATCCTTTATCTGAGTCCGTAGACTGATCAGATATCTTATGGCCTTCCCGTTCCTCCATTCGTGTGCCCAAAACTTCAAATGTACCGATAGTTACGTCCTTTAAACTCGAGTCTTTTCGTTTGTATGAATCTCTATGTCATTATCGCATCGTGGGTCTGATTATCGTCCAGTTTGCTTCATATCCTTTATCTGAGTCTGTTGCATGATCGTATATTTTACGGCTTTCCCGTTCCTCCATTCGGGTGGCCGAAACTTCAAATGTACCGACAGTTATGTCCTTTAAAACTTGAGTCTTTTCTTGTGTATGAGTCTCTATGTCATTGTCGCATCGTGAGTCCAATTAACATCCTGTTAGCTTCGTTTCCTTTATCTGAGTCTGTAGCACGATCAGATATCTTAAGGCCTTCCCGTTCCTCCATTCGGGTGCCCGAAACTTCAATTGGACCGATAGTTACGTCCTTTAAAAATCTAGTCTTTTCTTGTGTATGAATCTCTGTGTCATTGTTGCATCGTGAGTCTGATTACCATCCGGTAAGCTTCATGTCCTTTATCTAAGTCTGTTGCATGATCAGATATCTTATGTCCTTCTTGCTCCTCCATTCGGGTGCCCGAAATTACAAATGTGCCGATAGTTACGTCCTTTAAAATGCGAGTCTTTTCTTTTGTACAAATCTCTATGTCGTTGTCGCATCGTGAGTCCAATTACCATCCTGTCAACTTCGTATCCTTTATCTTAGTCTATAGAATGAACAGATATCTAGTGGCCTTCCCGTTCCTCCATTCGGGTGTCCGAAATTAAAATGTACCGATAGTTACGTCCTTTAAAACTCGAGTATTTTCTTGTGTACGAATCTCTATGTCATTATCGCATCGTGGGGCTGATTACCATCCGGTCTGCTTCATATCCTTTATCTGAGTCTGTTGCATGATAAGATATCTTACGGCATTCCCGTTCCTCCATTCGGGTGCCCGAAACTTCAAATGTACCGATAGTTATGTCCTTTAAAACTTGAGTCTTTTCTTGTGTACGAATCCCTATGTCATTGTCGCATCGTGAGTCCGAATACCGTCAGGTCACCTTCATATCCTTTATCTGAGTCCGTAGACTGATCAGATATCTTATGGCCTTCCCGTTCCTCCATTCGTGTGCCCGAAACTTCAAATGTACCGATAGTTACGTCCTTTAAACTCGAGTCTTTTCGTTTGTATGAATCTCTATGTCATTATCGCATCGTGAGTCCGATTACCGTCCTGTCAACCTCGTATCCTTTATCTTAGTCTTTAGAATGAACGGATATCTAGTGGCCTTCCAGTTCCTCCATTCGGATGACCGAAATTCAAATGTACCGATAGTTACGTCCTTTAAAATTCGAGTCTTTTCTTGTGTACGAATCTCTATGTCATTATCGCATCGTGGGGCTGATTACCATCCGGTCTGCTTCATATCCTTTATCTGAGTCTGTTACATGATCAGATATCTTACGGCATTCCCGTTCCTCCATTCGGGTGCCCGAAATTACAAATGTACCGATAGTTACGTCCTTTAAAATGCGAGCCTTTTCTTTTGTACGAATCTCTATGTCATTGTCGCACCGTGAGTCCGATTACCGTCCTGTCAACTTCGTATCCTTTATCTTAGTCTGTAGAATGAACAGATATCTAATGGCCTTCCAGTTCCTCCATTCGGGTGTCCGAAATTCAAATGTACCGATAGTTACGTCCTTTAAAACCCGAGTCTTTTCTTGTGTACGAATCTCTATGTCATTATCGCATCGTGGGGCTGATTACCATCCGGTCTACTTCATATCCTTTATCTGAGTCTGTTGCATGATCAGATATCTTACGGCATTCCCGTTCCTCCTTTCAGGTGCCCAAAACTTCAAATGTACTGATAGTTATGTCCTTTAAAACCTGAGTCTTTTCTTGTGTATGAATCTCTATGTCATTGTCGCATCGTGAGTCCGAATACCATCTGGTCAGCTTCGTATCCTTTATTTGAGTCCGTAGACTGATCAGATATCTTATGGCCTTCCCGTTCCTCCATTCGTGTGCCCGAAACTTCAAATGTACCGATAGTTACGTCCTTTAAACTCGAGTCTTTTTGTTTGTATGAATCTCTATGTCATTATCGCATCGTGGGTCTGATTACCGTCCAGTCTGCTTCATATCCTTTATCTGAGTCTGTTGCATGATCAGATATCTTACGGCCTTCCCGTTCCACCATTCGGGTACCCGAAACTTCAAATGTACCGACAGTTATGTCCTATAAAACTTGAGTCTTTTCTTGTGTATGAGTCTCTATGTCATTGTCGCATCGTGAGTCCGATTAACTTCCCGTTAGCTTCGTATCCTTTATCTGAGTCTGTAGCACGATCAGATATCTTATGGCCTTCCCGTTCCTCCATTCGGGTGCCCGAAACTTCAAGTGGAACGATAGTTACGTCCTTTAAATCTAGGCTTTTCTTGTGTATGAATATCTGTGTCATTGTTGCATCGTGAGTCTGATTACCATCCAGTAAGCTTCATGTCCTTTATCTTAGTCTGTTGCATGATCAGATATCTTATGTCCTTCCTGCTCCTCCATTCGGGTGCCCGAAATTACAAATGTACCTTAATTACGTCCTTTAAAATGCGAGTCTTTTCTTTTGTACGAATATCTATGTCATTGTCGCATCGTGAGTCCGATTACCGTCCTGTCAACTTCGTATCCTTTATCTTAGTCTTTAGAATGAACGGATATCTAGTGGCCTTCCAGTTCCTCCATTCGGGTGTCTGAAATTCAAATGTACCGATAGTTACGTCCTTTAAAACTCGAGTCTTTTCTTGTGTACAAATCTCTATGTTATTATCGCATCGTGGGGCTTATTACCATCCGCTCTGCTTCATATCCTTTATCTGAGTCTGTTGCATGATCAGATATCTTGCGGCATTCCCGTTCCTCCATTCGGGTGCCCAAAACTTCAAATGTACCGATAGTTATGTCCTTTAAAACTTGAGTCTTTTCTTGTGTACGAATCTCTATGTCATTGCCGCATCGTGAGTCCGAATACCGTGTGGTCAGCTTCGTATCCTTTATCTGAGTCCGTAGACTGATCAGATATCTTATGGCCTTCCCGTTCCTCCATTCGTGTGCCCGAAACTTCAAATGTACCGATAGTTACAACCTTTAAACTCGAGTATTTTCTTTTGTATGAATCTCTATTCATTATTTCATTATGGCATTGTGGGTCTGATTACCATCCGGTCTACTTCGTATCCTTAATCTGAGTCTGTTGCATGGTCAGATATCTTACGGCCTTGCCGTTCTTCCATTCGGGTGCCCGAAACTTCAAATGTACCGATAGTTACGTCCTTTAAAAATCGAATCTTTTCTTGTGTACGAATCTTTATGTCATTGTCACATCGTAAGTATGATTAACGTCTGGTCAGCTTCGTATCCTTTATCTGAGTCTGTAGCACGATCAGATATCTTATGGCCTTCCCGTTCTTCCATTCGGGTGCCCGAAACTTCAAATGTACTGATAGTTACGTCCTTTAAAAATCGAATCTTTTCTTGTGTACGAATATCTATGTCATTGTTCCATCGTGAGTCTGATTACCATCCGGTCAGCTTCATATCCTTTATCTGAGTCTGTTGCATGATCAGATATCTTATGTCCTTCCCGCTCCTACATTCGGGTGCCCGAAACTTCAAATGTACCGATAGTTACATCCGTTAAAACTCGAGTCTTTTCTTGTGTACGAATCTCTATGTCATTGTCGCATCGTGAGTCCGATTACCGTTTGGTCAGCTTTTTATCCTTTATCTGAGTCCGTCGAATTATCAAATATCCAGTGGCCTTCCCTTTCCTCCATTCGGGTGTCCGAAATTCAAATTTACTGATAGTTACGTCTTTTAAAACTCGAGTCCTTTCTTGTGTACGAATCTCTATGTCATTGTCGCATCCTAAGTCCGATTACCGTCGGTAGGCTTCGTATCCTTTATCTGAGTCTGTTGCATGATCAGATATCTTATGGCCTTCCCGCACCTCCATTCGAGTGCCCGAAACTTCAAATGTAACGATTGTTACGTCCTTTAAAACTCGAGTATTTTCTTGTGTACGAATCTCTATGTCATTGTCGCATCGTGAGTCCGATTACCGTTTGGTTTGCTACGTATCCTTTATCTGAGTTCGAAGAAGGATCAGATATCTTATGGAGTTCCCGTTCCTCCATTTGTGTGCCCGAAACTTTAAATGTACCGATAGTTACGTCCTTTAAACTCGAGTCTTTTTGTTTATATGAATCTCTATGTCATTATCGCATTGTGGGTCTGATTACCGTCCAGACTGCTTCATATCCTTTATCTGAGTCTGTTGCATGATCAGATATTTTATGTCCTTCCTGCTCCTCCATTCGTGTGCCCGAAATTACAAATGTACCGATAGTTACATCCTTTAAAATGCGAGTCTTTTCTTTTGTACGAATCCCTATGTCATTGTCGCATCGTGAGTCTGATTACCGTCCTGTCAACTTCGTATCCTTTATCTGAGTCTGTAGAATGAACAGATATCCAGTGGTCTTCCCGTTCCTCCATTCGGGTGTCCAAAACTCAAATGTACCGATAGTTACGTCCTGTAAAACTCGAGTCTTTTCTTGTGTACGAATCTCTATGTTATTATCGCATCATGGGGCTGATTACCATCCGGTCTACTTCATATCCTTTATCTGAGTCTGTTGCATGATCAAATATCTTACGGCATTCCCGTTCCTCCATTCGGGTGCCCGAAACTTCAAATGTACCGATAGTTATGTCCTTTAAAATTTGAGTTTTTTCTTGTGTACGAATCTCTACGTCATTGTCGCATCGTGAGTCTGATTACCATCCGGTCCACCTCGTATCCTTTATCTAAGTCTATTGCATGATTAGATATCTTATGGTCTTCCCGCTCCTCCATTCGGGCGCCCGAAACATTTAATGTACCGATAGTTAACTCCTTTAAAATGCGAGTCTTTTCTTGTGTACGAATCTCTATGTCATTGTCGCATTGTGAGTCCGATTACCCTCTGGTCAGCTTCGTATCCTATATCTGAGTCTGTTGCATTATCAGATATATTATGGCCTTCCTGCTCCTCCATTTGGGTGCCCGAAACTTCAAATGTACCGGTAGTTACGTCCTTTAAAACTCGAGTCTTTTCTTGTGTACGAATCTCTATGTCATTGCCGCACCGTGAGTCCGATTACCGTTCGGTTAGCTTTGTATCCTTTATCTGAGTCCGTAGAATGATCAGATATATTATGGCCTTCCCGTTCCTCCATTCGTGTGCCCGAAACTTCAAATGTACCGATAGTTACGTCCTTTAAACTTGAGTCTTTTCTTGTGTATGAGTCTCTATGTCATTGTCGCATCGTGAGTCCGATTAACATCCCGTTAGCTTCGTATCATTTATCTTAGTCTGTAGCACGATTAGATATCTTATGGCCTTCCCGTTCCTCCATTCGGGTGCCCGAAACTTCAAATGGACCGATAGTTACGTCCTTTCAAAGTTAAGTCTTTTCTTGTGTACGAATCTCTGTGTCATTGTTGCATCGTGAGTTTGATTACCATCCGGTAAGCTTCTTGTCCTTTATCTGAGTCTGTTGCATGATCAGATATCTTATGTCCTTCCTGCTCCTCCATTCGGGTGCCCGAAATTACAAATGTACCGATAGTTACATCCTTTAAAATGCGAGTCTTTTCTTTTGTACGAATCTCTATGTCGTTGTCGCATCGTGAGTCCAATTACCGTCCTGTCAACTTCGTATCCTTTATCTGAGTCCGTAGACTGATCAGATATCTTATGGCCTTCCCGTTCCTCCATTCGTGTGCCCGAAACTTCAAATGTACCGATAGTTACGTCCTTTAAACTCGAGTCTTTTCGTTTGTATGAATCTCTATGTCATTATCGCATCGTGAGTCCGATTACCGTCCTGTCAACCTCGTATCCTTTATCTTAGTCTTTAGAATGAACGGATATCTAGTGGCCTTCCAGTTCCTCCATTCGGATGACCGAAATTCAAATGTACCGATAGTTACGTCCTTTAAAATTCGAGTCTTTTCTTGTGTACGAATCTCTATGTCATTATCGCATCGTGGGGCTGATTACCATCCGGTCTGCTTCATATCCTTTATCTGAGTCTGTTGCATGATCAGATATCTTACGGCATTCCCGTTCCTCCATTCGGGTGCCCGAAATTACAAATGTACCGATAGTTACGTCCTTTAAAATGCGAGCCTTTTCTTTTGTACGAATCTCTATGTCATTGTCGCACCGTGAGTCCGATTACCGTCTTGTCAACTTCGTATCCTTTATCTTAGTCTGTAGAATGAACAGATATCTAATGGCCTTCCAGTTCCTCCATTCGGGTGTCCGAAATTCAAATGTACCGATAGTTACGTCCTTTAAAACCCGAGTCTTTTCTTGTGTACGAATATCTATGTCATTATCGCATCGTGTAACGACCAACGAAAAATAAATAATTAAATAAAAATAAAATAATATTGGGCCACCTTAAGGTTTAGCCCAATATCCTTACCCGGATCGTAAACCGTAGGCCCAGATCAAGCCCAACTAATAATCAGCCCATTAAGAGAACCCGAAAACAGGCCCATTGTACCTGGTAGTAGTTATGGGCCACCAATTGGGCCTATAATAAATATATTAGAACCCGATATTAGATTGGGCCGAATAGGGAGTCTGGTTAATTATAATTGGGCCGGTATTAAAGGACCCGATGTTGTTAACAAAAGCTATTAGAAGTTGGGCCGGCTTTATATAAGTATTGGGCCTAAATCTTAAAGGAGTTAAGTCATTAGCCCATGAGATATGATGCCATTAAAAGAAATCGGCCCACTAGTGGTAACCGCCAAATACACCTTCAAACCCACCTGTACACTCCAAACCTTAACAACCTTACACCTAATCACCCTAGATACTAGGAGAGATCATAACATGCATGAATGAGAATCTCAATAAAACCACCTATAAACCATCGGCCATCATCACAACACAACAAAACCATTTACACCTTTCTTCTCCAACATGCAAACCACTCTCCCTTGTTCCTTTAAACCTCTCGCAACCCTTCCAAATTAACAAATCATCCTTTCTTTAACCTCTAAAACTATCATAGAGTTACTAACTCCTTCCTTTAAGAAACAAGGTTCGGCTACGGTTATAATATTACCGGCCGATCATTAAGAGTTTATATCCGGGTAATGTTCTAATCTTAATCTAGTAGGAAACACGAGTGCCAAGCTGTAATGGCCAGCTTACATACGTATTTATAACTTAAGCTGTAATGGTCAGCTATATATATACGTATATATATGTATATTAACCGTATATGTGTAAACAGGTGATCCGCATAATTCCCGAGCAAGCTTTTCGTCTTAGAACCAACGAGGAAGAACAACAAGTGAGTGCATGTACCCCATAATCGTTTTAATGTTTCCGGGGTAAATGTATGTTTGTGTCGTTTTATGAAATATGCACGAGTTATGATCTAATAGAAATAATAGAAACCGGTTAAATAGAAACTACGTAGAATGGATCCATTCGGTATCATAGAGTATAGACCCGGGCCGATTAGAGGCCACGGGACCATATATAATCGATCTATACTCGGAAAATAGAATAACCGGATCATTGCATGCATGTACGATTTATGAGTCGAAATGGTTGTTTAAGGTCTTGACATCACTCACTAGTTTCGACTAACGTATTTTAAACGTACATTTCAGGAAGTTAGCGTATCTATGGAACCCGAGCTTAGTTGTGGTGTTAGTGAACTCACGAAGGAAGTTTAATGTTTATAAATAAAGTTGTGATCATGTAATAATGTTTAAGGTTTTCGAAACAAAGTGTACTCGGCTTGGCCGAGAGGAGTTTTAAAAAGTTGGATGTTGATGTATAATAATATTATGTTTTGAAGTTTAAAAGTGTTGTGAAATTGATTGAGTAATAATCGGCTTTAAAAAGAAAATGAGATAATTAGATTTATAAACTAGTTAAGAGATTAACTACCAATCGGTAATGACTCGGTTAAAAATCGGGTCGTTACAGGTTGGTATCAGAGCTCGGGTTCGGAAGGTAGTGGAATTTGTATAGAAACTAACTTGAAATTTGATTGGTATGTATACGTGTAATAGAATGTCGAGCAATGGAGAACAAGCCAAAGTTTCGATGGAAATTGAAGATGGAGAGATACCAAATCAAGAGGAAGTTATGGACAACGAGTCACAAGAATTCCCGAGTACGCAAGACTTGTTGGCCGAAATACCGGGTTTGGTTTGGTCCGAAAATGGGTGGGATTTGAATTTGGAAAACATAGGAGTAATCGGCCCTTTGCCTGAACCCGTGTATACACCCGCCGAGTCCGTCCAACACTACCCGCAAGTTGACCCAGTACCCCACTACTTTTACCCGAACCCATCACCAAGTGAATATTATGGAACCTCTAGCAACCTCTCGATAGAAGAGTCTAGTTATAATCCGTATACCATGGCCTACCCGACTCCTTCGACCATACCCACCATGACCCCGGTGATTGACCCATATCACGAGGCGACCATGATCACCCGGGCAAACGAAACCTTGCAACATTCGGAATATGTGAGTCGTAAGGAGTACTTGGAATTGGTTGAAAGTTATTACCGTATGAAGTCCGAACGTGACCAAGCTCGTAATATGTTGGAGGAATTGAAAAAGTTGGTAAGGAGGTTTGGATACCAAGCTCGACAAACCTTTGAGGATTCCAAATATCCTCTAATGTTGTGAGAAGTTGGCGCATGGTGGAAGTGGTAGGCTAATGGTTGGTGTGTGTGAAGAAAGGTGGTGGTAGTATTATGTGTATGTAAAATATTTGTGGTAGTATGTGAACCTATGTAATATGTGTAGTAGTAGTAGTTGATGTGATAATAGTTGGTATGGTAGTAAAAATGATGTGTAATATTAATCTATGTATTAGACATCTAGAAATTTTCAATATAAATATAAATCTAGATGTTTATTTAAATTGTTAAATTAAATTGTTGAATGATAAAAGACATAGAATAAATTACTACTAACCAAAATAAATAATTTTTAAATATAGAAAATGCCGAGACGTTCAGAAAGGAATACGGGAAAGGAGCCAGAAATGGAACCTACCAAGAAAAATAAAGCCTCTACATCTAAACCAACTGAAACCGTTGAAGAACCGGTAGAAGAAGAAATTCCCATACCAAATGAAATAAACGAATTAGAGGAAAAAATGAGGAAACTAGTCTTAGAAAGTCTTCAGGACTCGATTCCAACCATTATGACCATGTTAGAAAAACCATCCGGTTCCAAAACGGTAGATAAGAATCATGAGGAAGTTGTAGTTAATTTAGATGATAACACTATGAGACCCCGATACTGTGATTACAAAACCTTTATGGCCTGTAGACCAGAATCCTTCGATGGTAGTACGGGTGCTGCTGGGGCAACCCGCTGGTTAGAAGAGATGGAATCTATACTTGAAATTAGTAACTGTGCTCCCCGAGACCAAGTAAAATTTGTAACCCACTCGTTGAAAGCGGAAGCTTTAAACTGGTGGAACATGATAAGACAGATAAGAGGTAGGGATGTGGTCACTACCATGTCATGGTTAGAATTTCGAACACTTATTACCGAAAAATACTGCCCCATGAATGAGATCGAGAAAATAGAAATGGAATTTCTAGGGTTGGAGATGAAAGGCCTAGACTGTGTAGGCTATATAAACCGCTTCAATCAACTTGCCCGTTTAGTACCCCACCAAGTAACCCCTGAACCTAAACGAATTAGGAGATTTATCTGGGGATTAAACCCCCAAATTCAGGGAATAGTTAGAGGGGCAAGACCAGCGAAATTTGACACTGCCTGTGAACTCGCCTTAAGTTTAACCGACGATATTGTAAGGCATAAAGAACGGGAGAGAGTACCAGTAGGTAGCAAAAGAGGGTGGAATGAAACCTTTAGGACCACCAACTTTAATACTTCTGGTAAAAGTCAAGAAAACCCAGGAGATCAGGGAAACCCCGAAAAGCGACCTTACCGAGGAAATAGCCCGTACTGTTCCAAATGCAAGTACTACCACACAGGTGAATGTCGAAGAAGGTGTGATAGATGTGGCCGATTTCATCTCGGCAACTGCAAAGGACCCCATTGCCAGAACTGTAAGAAAGTAGGACATGTGGCGAAAGACTGCAGGTTTAACCCAGACCGTCCCAGAATTTGTTATGAATGTAAAGAACCGGGTCATTATAAAGCCGACTGTCCTAAACTCAAAACCCCGTCCAAGGTTGAACAAGGAAGAGGCAGGGCGTTTGCAATTAACGCAGAAGAAGCCCGGGATGAACCCGATCTGGTTACGGGTACGTTCTATGTTAATCAATTACCCGCATACGTTTTATTTGATACTGGAGCCAACCTTAGCTTCGTTTCAAAAACCTTTATCGAAAAGATGGAAATACTCCCAGAACCCATGAATAAAACATACGACATCGAAATAGCTGATGGTAAAATTTTAAAAGCTTCAGAAGTTTTTAAAAATTTAACGTTGACTATAGAAAATCAAGAATTTTTAATAAATCTCATTCCTATGAGCCTAGGGGAATTTGACGTTGTTATTGGAATGGATTGGCTAGCTGCTAACCAAGTCGAAATAATTTGTAAAGAAAAGATAGTCAAAATACCAGTATTAAATCAAGAAACCTTGATCGTATACGGGGAGAAATCAAAAGGAAACCTGAACCTAATCTCTAGCATGAAAATGATGAAATTCTGGAAAAAGGGGCATCAACTCTTCCTGATACATGTGAATCTTGAAAACAAGGAAAAAGGGAAAGAAATCGATACAATTAAGATAATATCCGAATTCAAAGACGTCTTTCCTAATGAATTACCTGGATTACCTCCGCCTCGTCAAGTAGAATTTTCAATTGACCTAATTCCTGGAGCCGCGCCAATAGCTCGAGCCCCATATAGGTTAGCTTTCAACGAAATGAGAGAACTTACAAAACAATTAGAAGAACTCATAGAACGGGGATTCATTAGGCCTAGTACCTCCCCTTGGGGAGCGCCAGTACTTTTTGTTAAGAAAAAGGACGGAACCATGAGAATGTGCATAGACTATAGAGAGCTTAATAAGCAAACCATTAAGAACAAATACCCGTTACATAGGATCGACGACCTTTTTGATCAGTTACAAGGTGCAAAATACTTTTCCAAGATTGATCTTAGATCAGGTTATCATCAGTTAAGAATAAAAGATGAGGACGTTTTTCAGACTGCTTTTCGAACTCGATATGGTCATTATGAATTTTTAGTTATGCCTTTTGGATGAACAAATGCTCCTGCAGTATTTATGGACCTGATGAATAGAATTTGCAGACCTTACTTAGATAAGTTTGTGATCGTCTTTTTAGATGACATTTTAATTTATTCTAAGACTGAGAAAGAACACCAGCAACATCTAAGAGAAATTCTAGAAACTCTTAGGAAAGAAAAGTTGTATGCAAAATTCTCCAAGTGTGAATTTTGGGTGAAGGAAATCAAATTTTTAGGACATGTGATTAATGAGGAAGGAATACAAGTAGATCCTACCAAAGTAGAAGCCATTCAAAATTGGGGAACACCTAGGAATCCTACTGAAATCCGACAATTTTTAGGGTTAGCAGGGTATTACAGAAGATTTATTAAGAACTTTGCTAGACTAGCCCTACCCCTTACCGCTCTAACTAAGAAAGTTTCTAAGTTTGAATGGAAGGAAAAACAAGAACAAGCCTTTCAAAGTTTAAAGGAAAAATTGTGTGAAGCCCCGGTGTTAGTTTTACCGGAAGAGGGAAAGACATTTACTGTGTATTGTGACGCCTCCCAACAGGGATTGGGATGTGTTTTAATGCAAGAAGATCAGGTAATAGCGTATGCCTCAAGACAATTGAAGAAACAGGAACAAAATTATGTTACCCATGATCTAGAATTAGGGGCAATCATATTCGCTTTAAAAATCTGGAGACATTATTTATACGGTACAAAATGTACAGTATATACTGATCATAAAGGCCTTCAGCACATTTTTGATCAAAAACTTTTAAACATGCGACAAAGATGGATAGAAGTTTTAAGCGATTACGAATGTGATATAAGATATCATCCAGGAAAAGCGAATATTGTAGCAGACGCTTTAAGTCGGAAGGAAAAACCCTTAGGAGCTAAGGCTTTTAGAATCACTTTGATAAACGAATTTTTAAGTCAATTAAGAAATTATCAAAGGAAAGCTTTAGAACCTACTTTAAGAAAACAAGAGGAACTAAATGGAGAAGAAGAAAGATTAGTAGAAGGTGCAGACGGCATCTTAAGACATGATTCCCGCATATGGATACCTCGACATGGTGATCAAAGAGAAATTGTATTAAAAGAAACTCATCATTCAAAGTATTCCATTCACCCTGGTAGTCAAAAGATGTATAAAGATCTTAGAAAGAATTTTTGGTGGCCAAGTATGAAAAGAAACGTTGGGGAATTTGTAGCCAAATGTATAACCTGTACCAAAGTCAAGGCAGAACACCAAAAACCTAGCGGGTTGTTAGTCCAACCCGAAATTCTCGTTTGGAAATGGGACCAGCTTACCATGGATCTTGTAACCAAGTTACCAAGATCTACAAAAGGTAATGATGCCATTTGGGTGATAGTAGATAGACTAACCAAATCAGCTCACTTTCTACCCATACAAGAAAATTTTGGAGTAGAAAAATTAGCAAAGATATATGTGAGAGAGATAGTAACAAGGCATGGAATTCCCCTTTCTATAATCTCAGATCGAGATGGTCGTTTCACTTCTAGATTCTGGGAAAAATTCCAAGATGCCTTAGGATCTCAAATTAGGCTTAGTACTGCCTACCACCCACAAACAGACGGACAAAGTGAGAGAACGATTCAAACGCTGGAGGATATGCTGAGAGCTTGTATCCTGGAATTTAAGGGAAGTTGGGATGTACATCTACCATTAATAGAATTTTCATACAATAATAGTTACCATGCTTCCATCAAAGCTGCACCCTTCGAAGCATTATATGGTAGAAAATGTAGATCTCCGGTATGCTGGAATGAGATCGGAGAAACCCAACTGACAGGCCCACAAATCATCCAAGAAACCACAGACAAAATAGTTCAAATCAAAAAGAAACTGGAGGAAGCTAGAAGTCGACAGAAAAGTTATGCAGATAATAGACGAAAGCCATTAGAATTCCAGATAGGAGACTACGTCCTTTTGAAAGTATCCCCATGGAAAGGTGTTATAAGATTCCAAAAGCGGGGAAAACTTAATCCACGATATATAGGTCCGTATCAAGTGACGGAAAGAATTGGACCAGTAGCCTATCGTCTAGACTTACCTCCAGAATTAAATGGGATTCATGATGTCTTCCATATATCTAACCTCCGGAAATGTGTAATAGACACACAAGCTATCATTCCCTTAGACGATGTCCAAGTAAATCCCCAGTTACGATTCACAGAAGAACCTATAGAAATTGTATCACAACAAGAAAGAAAGCTAAGAAGGGGAAAAATACCCATAGTACAAGTCAAGTGGAATGCAAGAAGAGGTCCAGAGTTCACCTTTGAACGTGAAGATAGGATGAGAGCTAAATACCCCCATCTTTTTATAAATCAGGTATAATATAAAAACAATTTCGGGGACGAAATTTCCTAAGGGGGGAGAATGTAACGACCAACGAAAAATAAATAATTAAATAAAAATATAATAATATTGGGCCACCTTAAGGTTTAGCCCAATATCCTTACCCGGATCGTAAACCGTAGGCCCAGATCAAGCCCAACTAATAATCAGCCCATTAAGAGAACCCGAAAACAGGCCCATTGGACCTGGTAGTAGTTATGGGCCACCAATTGGGCCTATAATAAATATATTAGAACCCGATATTAGATTGGGCCGAATAGGGAGTCTGGTTAATTATAATTGGGCCGGTATTAAAGGACCCGATGTTATTAACAAAACCTATTAGAAGTTGGGCCGGCTTTATATAAGTATTGGGCCTAAATCTTAAAGGAGTTAAGTCATTAGCCCATGAGATATGATGCCATTAAAAGAAATCGGCCCACTAGTGGTAACCGCCAAATACACCTTCAAACCCACCTGTACACTCCAAACCTTCACAACCTTACACCTAATCACCCTAGATACTAGGAGAGATCATAACATGCATGAATGAGAATCTCAATAAAACCACCTATAAACCATCGGCCATCATCACAACACAACAAAACCATTTACACCTTTCTTCTCCAACATGCAAACCACTCTCCCTTTTTCCTTTAAACCTCTCGCAACCCTTCCAAATTAACAAATCATCCTTTCTTTAACCTCTAAAACTATCATAGAGTTACTAACTCCTTCCTTTAAGAAACAAGGTTCGGCTACGGTTATAATATTACCGGCCGATCATTAAGAGTTTATATCCGGGTAAGGTTCTAATCTTAATCTAGTAGGAAACACGAGTGCCAAGCTGTAATGGCCAGCTTACATACGTATTTATAACCTAAGCTGTAATGGTCAGCTATATATATACGTATATATATGTATATTAACCGTATATGTGTAAACAGGTGATCCGCATAATTCCAGAGCAAGCTTTTCGTCTTAGAACCAACGAGGAAGAACAACAAGTAAGTGCATGTACCCCATAATCGTTTTAATGTTTCCGGGGTAAATGTATGTTTGTGTCGTTTTATGAAATATGCACGAGTTATGATCTAATAGAAATAATAGAAACCGGTTAAATAGAAACTACGTAGAATGGATCCATTCGGTATCATAGAGTATAGACCCGGGCCGATTAGAGGCCACGGGACCATATATAAGCGATCTATACTCGGAAAATAGAATAACCGGATCATTGCATGCATGTACGATTTATGAGTCGAAATGGTTGTTTAAGGTCTTGACATCACTCACTAGTTTCGACTAACGTATTTTAAACGTACATTTCAGGAAGTTAGCGTATCTATGGAACCCGATCTTAGTTGTGATGTTAGTGAACTCACGAAGGAAGTTTAATGTTTATAAATAAAGTTGTGATCATGTAATAATGTTTAAGGTTTTCGAAACAAAGTGTACTCGGCTTGGCCGAGAGGAGTTTTAAAAAGTTGGATGTTGATGTATAATAATATTATGTTTTGAAGTTTAAAAGTGTTGTGAAATTGATTGAGTAATAATCGGCTTTAAAAAGAAAATGAGATAATTAGATTTATAAACTAGTTAAGAGATTAACTACCAATCGGTAATGACTCGGTTAAAAATCGGGTCGTTACACATCGTGGGGCTGATTACCATCCGGTCTACTTCATATCCTTTATCTGAGTTTGTTGCATGATCAGATATCTTACGGCATTCCCGTTCCTCCTTTCAGGTGCCCAAAACTTCAAATGTACCGATAGTTATGTCCTTTAAAACCTGAGTCTTTTCTTGTGTATGAATCTCTATGTCATTGTCGCATCGTGAGTCCGAATACCATCTGGTCAGCTTCGTATCCTATATTTGAGTCCGTAGACTGATCAGATATCTTATGGCCTTCCCGTTCCTCCATTCGTGTGCCCGAAACTTCAAATGTACCGATAGTTACGTCCTTTAAACTCGAGTCTTTTCGTTTGTATGAATCTCTATGTCATTATCGCATCGTGGGTCTGATTACCGTCCAGTCTGCTTCATATCCTTTATCTGAGTCTGTTGCATGATCAGATATCTTACGGCCTTCCCGTTCCACCATTCGGGTACCCGAAACTTCAAATGTACCGACAGTTATGTCCTATAAAACTTGAGTCTTTTCTTGTGTATGAGTCTCTATGTCATTGTCGCATCGTGAGTCCGATTAACATCCCGTTAGCTTCGTATCCTTTATCTGAGTCTGTAGCACGATCAGATATCTTATGGCCTTCCCGTTCCTCCATTCGGGTGCCCGAAACTTCATGTGGAACGATAGTTACGTCCTTTAAAAATCTAGGCTTTTCTTGTGTATGAATCTCTGTGTCATTGTTGCATCGTGAGTCTGATTACCATCCGGTAAGCTTCATGTCCTTTATCTTAGTCTGTTGCATGATCAGATATCTTATGTCCTTCCTGCTCCTCCATTCGGGTGCCCGAAATTACAAATGTACCTTAATTACGTCCTTTAAAATGCGAGTCTTTTCTTTTGTACGAATATCTATGTCATTGTCGCATCGTGAGTCCGATTACCGTCCTGTCAACTTCGTATCCTTTATCTTAGTCTTTAGAATGAACGGATATCTAGTGGCCTTCCAGTTCCTCCATTCGGGTGTCTGAAATTCAAATGTACCGATAGTTACGTCCTTTAAAACTCGAGTCTTTTCTTGTGTACAAATATCTATGTTATTATCGCATCGTGGGGCTGATTACCATCCGGTCTGCTTCATATCCTTTATCTGAGTCTGTTGCATGATCAGATATCTTGCGGCATTCCCGTTCCTCCATTCGGGTGCCCAAAACTTCAAATGTACCGATAGTTATGTCCTTTAAAACTTGAGTCTTTTCTTGTGTACGAATCTCTATGTCATTGTCGCATCGTGAGTCCGAATACCGTGTGGTCAGCTTCGTATCCTTTATCTGAGTCCGTAGACTGATCAGATATCTTATGGCCTTCCCGTTCCTCCATTCGTGTGCCCGAAACTTCAAATGTACCGATAGTTACAACCTTTAAACTCGAGTATTTACTTTTCTTTTGAATGGAAAGATGGGTCTGGGTTTGCGGTCTTGGTTTCTTCCCTTTTGGATAGCGCGAGGGAGGTCTTGGTATCTAGGGGAGAAGCCAAAATGGGAGAGGACAATGCAAGCGAACCTAATATAAAACAATGCCTTCGAAAAGTTAGGGATGGTCATTTCACGGCGGCGGTAAAGGTGTTATGCTCTAGTGGAGTCGCCCCTCTATGTGAATCGACCATGAAGGCCCTCATTGATAAACACCCAGTGGTGCCGCCTCCATCCTTTCCTTCTAACCCTATCGCCCAACCCGCTCTATCAGTAGATGAGGGTTGTGTGCTTAAATGTATCCGATCTTTCCCTAAAGGGACATCTTGTGGTAGGGACGAGATACGTGCCCAACACCTGTTGCATGCTATTGGGGGCGAAGGCTCAGTGACTTCCTCGGGTTTGCTCGCGGCCATCACTGAAGTTGTCAACCTATGGCCTAGGGGGGCCTGCCCTAAGACGCTTGCCGAGTTCATTGCCTCGGCCCCCCTCACCCCCTTATTGAAGCCCGATAATGGAATTCGGCCTATCGCTGTGGGGGGCATTTGGCGAAGGCTAGTTTCTAAGGTGGCAATGAAGAAGGTTGGGAAAGACATTGCTCAGTACCTGGGGGACTTTCAATTTGGAGTAGGGGTACCAAATGGGGCGGAGGCTGTGCTTCACAGTGCCAACAGGTTCCTCAACTCTTTTCATGCGGATGGGTCTCTGGCTATGCTTACAGTAGACTTCTCCAATGCCTTCAACATGGTCGACTGTACAGTTTTTCTCCAAGAGGTTCACCAGCGATGCCCGTCCATATATCCGTGGGTCCAGTTCCTTTATGCCCAGCCGGCTAGGCTGTATGTGGGCAATGATTGTATTGGGGCTACCACCGGTGTGCAGCAAGGTGATCCTTTGGGGCCCCTTCTCTTTGCCCTTGCCTTACATCCCCTTATCATGCGGATTCAGGAACACTGTAACCTACCGTTTCATGCCTGGTATTTAGATGATGGGACGATTATAGGCAACGCAGTGGAGGTTGCTAAGGCTTTAGACATTATCAACGTGCATGGGCCATCTCTGGGGCTTCATCTCAATATTAAGAAAACAGAGGTCTTTTGGCCGACGTGTGACGGGTTGAAAAGTCAGGACGGGCTTTTCCCGACAGGGATTGGTAGACCTGAGAAAGGGGTTAAGCTCCTTGGTGGGGCTGTTAGCCGAGATCCTACCTTTATTGGGGAGTTGGCAGGGCGGCGGGCTACGAGTGCGGTTGCCCTTATGAAACTACTGCCCCGCCTTAGAGATCCCCAAAGTGAACTCCTGCTGCTCATGTCATGCATGGGGGTCGCTAAGTTACTTTTTGGGTTACGAACTTGCCAACCCCACTTCATGGTGGATGCGGTATCCCTTTTCGATGATGGTCTCCGTGAAGCTATTGAAGATATAGTTGTGTGTGGCGGCCCCTTCTTCGGGGACCTCCAGTGGCGCTTGGCATCCTTGCCGATGCGTTTAGGTGGTTTGGGCCTCCTTTCAGCTCGAGATGTTGGGGTCTATGCCTTTGTGGCGTCCAGAGCTCAGTCTTGGGAACTTCAAGATCATATCCTCCGAAACAGTGGGGTCATTGGACTAGACCCAGACTATCAACAGGCGCTCGAACGCTTAAATGTCTATCTCCCGGACTTCGATATTGGCGGTTTTTCTAACAAGGACACCGCCCCCTCAAAGCCACAAAAAACTTTGGCGAATGCTCTTTTTAGCAAAACTGCTCAGAGCCTGGGAGAAGTTTTTGAGATGTCCTCTCGCTAGAAGGCGGTGATTGAATGCCTAAAGGGCCCTCATGCTCAGGATTTTTTGACCGTTATCCCGATTGAGGGTTTGGGTCAATGCATGTCTGCAGTAGAGTACAGGGCTATACTCAAGTACCGATTGATGATCCCTATGTACCCGGAAGATGAAACATGCCCCATCTGCCGTAAAACTTGCATGGATAAATACGGGGAGCATGCAATTCATTGCAAGGAGCTCCCTGGTTTCAAATATCGGCATGACTGGGTGAGGGACGTTTTGTGGGATATCCTGAGAAGAGCTGGGATCTCTGCCAAAAAGGAGGCCCCTGTAAACTTCCTCACAGACCCCACGGAAGGGAGATCCACCCTGCGACCCGCAGATCTGCTTGTCTTTGGTTGGGAGAGGGGGAAACATTGTGGACCTCACTGGGGTATCTCCACTGGTTGGGTTAAGGGAAACAGTGTTCGTAGCTGGGCAAGCATCAAGAAAGGCGGAATCAAAGAAAGTAGATAAACACGCTAAAGCTTGTGCAGATAACCAACATGTCTTTATCCCTCTGGCCTTCGACACCTTTGGCTCCCTGGCGCCAGAAGCTATTCGTTTCTTGACCAGGGTCCAACGGGTCATCCACAACAATGTGTCATCCCTAGGGGGGCAAAGATTTGTCTTTAGTAGACTAGGGTTTGCAATTCAAAAAGGGGTGGCGGCGCAGCTTGTTGCCCGTCTACCTTCTATTATGATGTAACTTTCGTATTTTGTTTTAATGAGAAAAGAACTGTTTATTATTTCATTATGGCATTGTGGGTCTGATTACCATCCGGTCTACTTCATATCCTTAATCTGAGTCTTTTGCATGGTCAGATATCTTACGGCCTTCCCGTTCTTCCATTCGGGTGCCCGAAACTTCAAATGTACCGATAGTTACGTCCTTTAAAAATCGAATCTTTTCTTGTGTACGAATCTTTATGTCATTGTCACATCGTAAGTATGATTAACGTCCGGTCAGCTTCGTATCCTTTATCTGAGTCTGTAGCACGATCAGATATCTTATGGCCTTCCCGTTCTTCCATTCGGGTGCCCGAAACTTCAAATGTACCGATAGTTACGTCCTTTAAAAATCGAATCTTTTCTTGTGTACGAATATCTATGTCATTGTTCCATCGTGAGTCTGATTACCATCCGGTCAGCTTCATATCCTTTATCTGAGATAAGATCGTTTATTTACAATGGGATGGTATACAAAGTCAACAGATCTTATGTCCTTCCCGCTCCTACATTCGGGTGCCCGAAACTTCAAATGTACCGATAGTTACATCCGTTAAAACTCGAGTCTTTTCTTGTGTACGAATCTCTATGTCATTGTCGCATCGTGAGTCCGATTACCGTTTGGTCAGCTTTTTATCCTTTATCTGAGTCCGTAGAATTATCAAATATCCAGTGGCCTTCCCTTTCCTCCATTCGGGTGTCCAAAATTCAAATTTACTGATAGTTACGTCTTTTAAAACTCGAGTCCTTTCTTGTGTACGAATCTCTATGTCATTGTCGCATCCTGAGTCCGATTACCGTCCGGTAGGCTTCGTATCCTTTATCTGAGTCTGTTGCATTATCAGATATCTTATGGCCTTGCCGCACCTCCATTCGAGTGCCCGAAACTTCAAATGTAACGATTGTTACGTCCTTTAAAACTCGAGTATTTTCTTGTGTACGAATCTCTATGTCATTGTCGCATCGTGAGTCCGATTACCGTTTGGTCTGCTACGTATCCTTTATCTGAGTTCGAAGAAGGATCAGATATCTTATGGAGTTCCCGTTCCTCCATTTGTGTGCCCGAAACTTTAAATGTACCGATAGTTACGTCCTTTAAACTCGAGTCTTTTTGTTTATATGAATCTCTATGTCATTATCGCATTGTGGGTCTGATTACCGTCCAGACTGCTTCATATCCTTTATCTGAGTCTGTTGCATGATCAGATATTTTATGTCCTTCCTGCTCCTCCATTCGTGTCCCGAAATTACAAATGTACCGATAGTTACATCCTTTAAAATGCGAGTCTTTTCTTTTGTACGAATCTCTATGTCATTGTCGCATCGTGAGTCTAATTACCGTCCTGTCAACTTCGTATCCTTTATCTGAGTCTTTAGAATGAACAGATATCCAGTGGTCATCCCGTTCCTCCATTCGGGTGTCCAAAACTCAAATGTACCGATAGTTACGTCCTGTAAAACTCGAGTCTTTTCTTGTGTACGAATCTCTATGCTATTATCGCATCGTGGGGCTGATTACCATCCGGTCTACTTCATATCCTTTATCTGAGTCTGTTGCATGATCAGATATCTTACGGCATTCCCGTTCCTCCATTCGGGTGCCCGAAACTTCAAATGTACCGATAGTTATGTCCTTTAAAACTTGAGTTTTTTCTTGTGTACGAATCTCTACGTCATTGTCGCATCGTGAGTCTGATTACCATCCGGTCCGCCTCGTATCCTTTATCTAAGTCTATTGCATGATTAGATATCTTATGGTCTTCCCGCTCCTCCATTCGGGTGCCCGAAACATTTAATGTACCGGTAGTTAACTCCTTTAAAATGCGAGTCTTTTCTTGTGTACGAATCTCTATGTCATTGTCGCATCGTGAGTCCGATTACCCTCTGGTCAGCTTCGTATCCTATATCTGAGTCTGTTGCATTATCAGATATATTATGGCCTTCCTGCTCCTCCATTTGGGTGCCCGAAACTTCAAATGTACCGGTAGTTACGTCCTTTAAAACTCGAGTCTTTTCTTGTGTACGAATCTCTATGTCATTGTCGCACCGTGAGTCCGATTACCGTTCGGTTAGCTTTGTATCCTTTATCTGAGTCCGTAGAATGATCAGATATATTATGGCCTTCCCGTTCCTCCATTCGTGTGCCCGAAACTTCAAATGTACCGATAGTTACGACCTTTAAACTTGAGTCTTTTCTTGTGTATGAGTCTCTATGTCATTGTCGCATCGTGAGTCCGATTAACATCCCGTTAGCTTCGTATCATTTATCTTAGTCTGTAGCACGATTAGATATCTTATGGCATTCCCGTTCCTCCATTCGGGTGCCCGAAACTTCAAATGGACCGATAGTTACGTCCTTTCAAAGTTAAGTCTTTTCTTGTGTACGAATCTCTATGTCATTGTTGCATCGTGAGTTTGATTATCATCCAGTAAGCTTCATGTCCTTTATCTGAGTCTGTTGCATGATCAGATATCTTATGTCCTTCCTGCTCCTCCATTCGGGTGCCCGAAATTACAAATGTACCGATAGTTACATCCTTTAAAATGCGAGTCTTTTCTTTTGTACGAATCACTATGTCGTTGTCGCATCGTGAGTATAATTACCGACCTGTCAACTTCGTATCCTTTATCTGAGTCTGTAGAATGAACAGATATCTAGTAGTCTTTCCGTTCCTCCATTCGGGTGTCCGAAATTCAAATGTACCGATAGTTACGCTCTTTAAAACTCGAGTCTTTTCTTGTGTACAAATCTCTATGTTATTATCGCATCGTGGGGCTGATTACATTCTGGTCTGCTTCATATCGTTTATCTGAGTCTGTTGCATGATCAGATATCTTGCGGCATTCCCGTTCCTCCATTCGGGTGCCCAAAACTTCAAATGTACTGATAGTTTTGTCCTTTAAAACTTGAGTCTTTTCTTGTGTACGAATCTCTATGTTATTGTCGCATCATGAGTCCGAATACCGTGTGGTCAGCTTCGTATCCTTTATCTGAGTCCGTAGACTGATCAGATATCTTATGGCCTTCCCGTTCCTCCATTCGTGTGCCCGAAACTTCAAATGTACCGATAGTTACATCCTTTAAACTCGAGTCTTTTCTTTTGTATGAATCTCTATGTCATTATTTCATTATGGCATTGTGGGTCTGATTACCATCCGGTCTACTTCATATCCTTAATCTGAGTCTGTTGCATGGTCAGATATCTTACGGCCTTCCCGTTCTTCCATTCGGGTGCCCGAAACTTCAAATGTACCGATAGTTACGTCCTTTAAAAATCGAATCTTTTCTTGTGTACGAATCTTTATGTCATTGTCACATCGTAAGTATGATTAACGTCCGGTCAGCTTCGTATCCTTTATCTGAGTCTGTAGCACGATCAGATATCTTATGGCCTTCCCGTTCTTCCATTCGGGTGCCCGAAACTTCAAATGTACCGATAGTTACGTCCTTTAAAAATCGAATCTTTTCTTGTGTACGAATATCTATGTCATTGTTGCATCGTGAGTCTGATTACCATCCGGTCCGCTTCATATCCTTTATCTGAGTCTGTTGCATGATCTGATATCTTATGTCCTTCCCGATCCTACATTCGGGTGCCCGAAACTTCAAATGTACCGATAGTTACATCCGTTAAAACTCGAGTCTTTTCTTGTGTACGAATCTCTATGTCATTGTCGCATCGTGAGTCCAATTACCGTTTGGTCAACTTTTTATCCTTTATCTAAGTCCGTAGAATTATCAAATATCCAGTGGCCTTCCCTTTCCTCCATTCGGGTGTCTGAAATTCATATTTACCGATAGTTACGTCTTTTAAAACTCGAGTCTTTTCATGTGTACGAATCTCTATGTCATTGTCGCATCCTGAGTCCGATTACCGTCCGGTAGGCTTCGTATCATTTATCTGAGTCTGTTGCATAATCAGATATCTTATGGCCTTCCCGTACCTCCATTCGAGTGCTCGAAACTTCAAATGTAACGATTGTTACGTCCTTTAAAACTCGAGTATTTTCTTGTGTACGAATCTCTATGTCATTGTCGCATCGTGAGTACGATTACCGTTTGGTCTGCTACGTATCCTTTATCTGAGTTCAAAGAAGGATCAGATATCTTATGGAGTTCCCGTTCCTCCATTTGTGTGCCCGAAACTTTAAATGTACCGATAGTTACGTCCTTTAAACTCGAGTCTTTTTGTTTATATGAATCTCTATGCCATTATCGCATCGTGGGTCTGATTACCGTCCAGACTGCTTCATATCCTTTATCTGAGTCTGTTGCATGATGAGATATTTTATGTCCTTCCTGCTCCTCCATTCGTGTGCCCGAAATTACAAATGTACCTATAGTTACATCCTTTAAAATGCGAGTCTTTTCTTTTGTACGAATCTCTATGTCATTGTCGCATCGTGAGTCTGATTACCGTCCTGTCAACTTCGTATCCTTTATCTGAGTCTGTAGAATGAACAGATATCCAGTGGTCTTCCCGTTCCTCCATTCGGGTGTCCAAAACTCAAATGTACCGATAGTTACGTCCTTTAAAACTCGAGTCTTTTCTTGTGTACGAATCTCTATGTTATTATCGCATCGTGGGGCTGATTACCATCCGGTCTGCTTCATATCCTTTATCTGAGTCTGTTGCATGATCAGATATCTTACGGCATTCCCGTTCCTCCATTCCGGTGCCCAAAACTTCAAATGTACCGATAGTTATGTCCTTTAAAACTTGAGTCTTTTCTTGTGTACGAATCTCTATGTCATTGTCGCATCGTGAGTCCGAATACCGTGTGGTCAGCTTCGTATCCTTTATCTGAGTCCGTAGACTGATCAGATATCTTATGGCCTTCCCGTTCCTCCATTCGTGTGCCTGAAACTTCAAATGTACCGATAGTTACATCCTTTAAACTCGAGTCTTTTCTTTTGTATGAATCTCTATGTCATTATTTCATTATGGCATCATGGGTCTGATTACCATCCGGTCTGCTTCATATCCTTAATCTGAGTCTGTTGCATGGTCAGATATCTTACGGCCTTCCCGTTCCTCCATTCGGGTGCCCGAAACTTCAAATGCAGCGATAGTTATGTCCTTTAAAACTTGAGTCTTTTCTTGTGTATGAATCTTTATGTCATTGTCACATCGTAAGTCTGATTAATGTCCGGTCAGCTTCGTATCCTTTATCTGAGTCTGTAGCACGATCAGATATCTTATGGCCTTCCCGTTCTTCCATTCGGGTGCCCGAAACTTCAAATGTACCGATAGTTACGTCCTTTAAAAATCGAATCTTTTCTTGTGTACGAATATCTATGTCATTGTTGCATCGTGAGTCTGATTACCATCCGGTCAGCTTCATATCCTTTATCTGAGTCTGTTGCATGATCAGATATCTTATGTCCTTCCCGCTCCTACATTCGGGTGCCCGAAACTTCAAATGTACCGATAGTTACATCCTTTAAAACTCGAGTCTTTTCTTGTGTAGGAATCTCTAGGTCATTGTCGAATCATGAGTCCGATTACCGTTTGGTCAGGTTTTTATCCTTTATCTGAGTCCGTAGAATTATCAAATATCCAGTGGCCTTCCCTTTCCTCCATTCGGTGTCCGAAATTCAAATTTACCGATAGTTACGTCTTTTAAAACTCGAGTCTTTTCTGGTGTACGAATCTCTATGTCATTGTCGCATCCAGAGTCCGATTACCGTCCGGTCAGCTTCGTATCCTTTATCTGAGTCTGTTGCATGATCAGATATCTTATGGCCTTCCCGCTCCTCCATTCGAGTACCCGAAACTTCAAATGTAACGATTGTTACGTCCTTTAGAACTCGAGTATTTTCTTGTGTACGAATCTCTATGTCATTGTCGCATCGTTAGTCCGATTACCGTTTGGTCTGCTTCGTATCCTTTATCTGAGTCCGTAGAATGATCAGATATCTTATGGAGTTCCCGTTCCTCCATTTGTGTGCCCGAAACTTCAAATGTACCGATAGTTACGTCCTTTAAACTCGAGTCTTTTCGTTTATATGAATCTCTATGTCATTATCGCATCGTGGGTCTGATTAATGTCCAGACTGCTTCATATCCTTTATCTGAGTCTGTTGCATGATCAGATATCTTACGGCCTTCCCGTTCCTCCATTCGGGTGTCTGAAACTTCAAATGTACCGATAGTTATGTCCTTTAAAACTTGAGACTTTTCTTGTGTATGAGTCTTTATCTCATTGTCGCATCGTGAGTCCGATTAACATCCCGTTACCTTCGTATCCTTTATCTGAGTCTGTAGCACGATCAGATATCTCCTGGCTTTCCCGTTCCTCCAATCGGGTGCCCGAAATTACAAATGTACCGATAATTACGTCCTTTAAAATGCGAGTCTTTTCTTTTGTACGAATCTCTATGTCATTGTCGCATCGTGAGTCCGATTACCGTCCTGTCAACATCGTTTCCTTTATCTGAGTCTGTAGAATGAACAGTTATCTAGTGGCCTTCCCGTTCCTCCATTCGGGTGCCCGAAACTTCAAATGTACCGATAGTTATGTCCTTTAAAACTTGAGTTTTTTCTTGTGTACGTATCTCTACGTCATTGTCGCATCGTGAGTCTGATTACCATCCGGTCAGCCTCGTATCCTTTATCTAAGTCTATTGCATGATTAGATATCTTATGGTCTTTCTGCTCCTCCATTCGGGTGCCCGAAACATTTAATGTACCGATAGTTTTTTTTTTGGAAAAGGGGAAAACCCCGGCAAACATTTATTGATCAAAAAGCAAGTACAAGACAAAGACTAACCAAGGCCCGGGACATAGACCCAAGATCTTAAATTAGCCAAAAAAGAAAAAAACACAACTAAACATAGAACTAAGAACCCGGGCCAGCCTATACAAGATATTCTAAGCCCAACAAAAATAAAAACAAAAATAAAAAAGGTCCAACAAAGCCCAATAACATAAGTCAAAAATAAACAAAGAGAGACAAGAGCCCAAAATCCGCTCCACACAATCCCATCTTCCGTACCAGGCTGCTCCGTCTTCAATCCAGCTTCTATAAGCCCAACTTCCAAAGTGAAATCCCAAGAAAATATTCGAAGCCCACTAACCCATAACCAGAAACAACAGCCCAACCACCATCCTTCTATCAAGCAAATTAAAACCATGTCAGCCCAGCAACCTATAGACCCAATACTATGAACAATTAAGATCCAATCATACAACCAGCATTTCTTCCAATCCAGAGATTTGACAATGTTATCAGTCCATTCCATAACCTTCCTCCTAAAACTACCATTTCCAGAAACATAAGACAACCAGATCTTTGACCAGAATCCAGTAACAACATTCCCATTAACATCAAACCTGTAAACAATACACTGCTTCTTGTTCCCAGCCCATTGGCATACTCTGTTAACTCCCCAACCATTTATCACACCAACTATACTATTATCATGATCTAAAATCCCAGCACATAAACACTTGTATTCTGATCTCTTACTATAATATTCAAATTCATTGCCAAACCAAACCCAACTTCTCTTACTCCCATCAGCATTGTCACGATCAAACCTTTCCTGCCATAATCCTAAAACTACAACACTAACACTTTTCAAAACCACCCATGAAAATATAATTAATAAAACCAACTCATAACTCAAGATTCTAAGGAACAACAGACATAATGAGGCCTCCCAGACATCAACCAACCTGACTAGGAAGGTCATATGGAACAGGCATCCATATGCATCTATAGGAGTAACAGAAGCAACAGTCTTTGAAAATAATATCACACCTGAGAACAAAGACAAAAACACTCCTATAGACCCCCAAATATGCCAACAAGATAGGGTATAGACAATCCTCTTGATACCAAATATCAAGAACAAAGGCAGCTTGCTAAAAGCACAGACTGCAACTAATAAGCACCAAGCATACTTGTACCCTTTACAAACCTCCACCAGTTTAGTGGCAGTACTAAGCACCTTAGAGCCATTAATTTCTAACCCCCAATGTTCCCTTTAACATACACTAACAAAACACCATACCATACCAGCAGCTGCACAACAGAAATAAAAACTTTACTCCATCCTCTCCATCCCCTCAAACTATAAATCTTGTAATACTCCATACTAATCCCTTGCATAATGACAGATCTGCCCCTATGAATCTCCCTAGCCTCTTTATCCCACAGCTGCCCCCATATATGATCAAAATTAATCTTTATACCATTATTAAGAACATCCACAACTTCAATGCAGCAATTCCTTATGCAATCCTCCCAACCCAAAATGACCCACCCCTGACAGATCCCAAGTGGGATTGACACAACAGACTCAAATAGAAGAAAACAAGAAAACAGGCTCAGAAAGATTACCAAAATGATTTTGAGGGTTCCCATACTGTTGGATAGTGCTAAAAACAAAAAATAAAGAGATAATAATGTCCTATAACCAACAGTACAGTCCAGCCTTATATCTCCCTTGTGTATGCTCCCCATGAGCCTCAAAAATCCTAACCACCAATCATATAACGCAGACCTATGCCAGAGTGTCAATGATGGACCAAGATCTCTGCACAGGATAATCACCCATAAAGAATTATGTAGCCCACCCCCCTTTCCCATAACAGAAAGCAAGAAAGACAAGACAAACAAGGAAAGAAAGGGAAGAGAAAAGAAATGAAACCAGATCTCTACCCATCGTTTTTTAAGTCTCCAGATGCCACCATAACCCATAATAGACCCCCCTCCCATGAGCAAGTGCTCAAAAAACTCACACAGGCTAACACCAAAACACACACCATTAAAACATTGGTTTTTGTTCCTCTGCATAGTTCTAGAAATCAATAAAAACAACACAAAAAGCCAAGAAATGAAGGGGAAAAGTGTCATAAAAGCAGAAGAACAATGCTTCCTTATCTCTCCATGGCTGGTGCAAATCTCCTGCACACAAAAACCTAGAATCCCAAAGGCTAAGGTAAAAACATTCATGATAGCTAAAAAGGAACTATCATGTATGCAATATCCTAAGATCCTAAGTTTTAAACACAAGGTTATCTCCACAGGTGTATGAAGAACACACCAAACACTGAACACAGGGTTGGTACTAAGGTCTAAGGCTACTACCCAAAAGCTTTTAGTCCACCATATAACTCCTTGATTCCCATAAAAACCCTCCCCCCACATCCAAAAGGATGTAAAAGACTCAAGACACCAAAACAAGAAAAGGCTTAAGAAGGAACAAAATAACAAGGTTTCAAAGTCATATCCAGATCTAAAAACAATAAAAAACATAACAAAGGACAGGAACCTAAAGATATGACCTTGTTCCATCCATATAACTCCCAGGCTTTGTCTTATCCCAAGACCATACAATCCTAGCCCCTTAACACAGACATCAGAATTGATACTAGACCTGTCACCAGGCACAAGCATCAACAGAAGAGACCTCCAAAAGTATAATTTGACACACCAATACTAATACAGACACAAAAGAAGAAAAGGGTCAAACCAACAGGAAGCATGGGTAATCCCATACCAGATCTCTACCCATCGCTGAAAAGACCACCAAGTGACTCCCAAATCTCCCATAGACCCTCCCATCCCATCATCATTCCTGATCAAATTATCAAACTGATTCAGCAATAATAAAATCATGAACACCCAGCCCAGGACCAGATTCACCATAGTTACCAATATATTATAGTTACCTTTATTAATAAAAACTAACCCCCATGGCCTAAGACCATCCCTAAAGAAAAACCAAACCCAATCAACCTCCCTCACAACCCTGACCCATAAAAGAATAATTAAGAACAACATTGAGAAACCTGTTTTAGAGGGTCCTTCCATACCACCTTAAAGCCCCATATCCTGCTAAATTTGACACTGCTAACAGAAGCCTGAATCCTTAGTCCCAACAATTTAAGCCTAACAGTATCTCTGATAATAGCACACAGATTATCAGCAGTTCTACTTTCCTTTCTAAAGATTCTAGCATTTCTTTCTTGCCATATAAAATATACCATGGCAGCCAAAACAAGCCTCTGAATAATACTTTTAGCAGACCTCCCTAGATGAGCAGATGACAAAATTTGCACACAATCCAACAGCTTAGCAGGAACCTCCTCCAATCCAGCCATCCCCTTCATTCCTTCCCAAACCATTGTTGAAAAAGGACATTCAAAAAATAGGTGTGAGTGACTATCTCTTATTTCCCCACACAGAGCACATAAAAGGTTATCCCTGGCATCCCAACTCAATAACCTGTCCTGAGTAAGGAGCCTTTGATGGTAAGCCAGCCATAGAGTAAAAGCATGCCTAGGGATAGCTTGACTATACCACACCACTTTAGCCCATGGAACCTCTTCCCTGTGCAGACTCAAATCCTTAAAAACAACCTTAGTTTCAAAGGCCACTAGAGTCTCTTCCTTAGTCTTCCAAAAAACACTATCCTTCTTCCCTTCTGTCAGAAAAGGAGGTTTCATCTGAGAGAGACAAGGATACTTGTTGTTCCACTCCTCTGGCCAAACCCAATCTCCATTACTAATAACATCAGCAACTGTAGAGGTAAGAGACAAACCACTCCTATGAATATCTCTAGGAGAAATGAAGGAGCATAAAGGACTTAATGGGCACCAATAATCATACCAGACAGAAATAGTTCTACCATCCCCTATACTTTTCAAACAGTGAGCCCAAATAACTTCCCTATTTTTCAGAAGACTTTTCCAGCTCCAACTAGCCTCACCCTTTTTGAAAAAACCCCAAAAACTCATCCATTTTAATCTAAACAACCTGATCCACTTAGTCCATATAGTGTCCTTCCCTGAGACTAAATTCCAGATATGTTTAGCCAAAAGAGCTTTATTCTGGATTTTAAGGGACTTAATACCAAGCCCCCCCTGACTCTTAGGACAACATACAGACTCCCATGACACTCTAACCTTCCCCTTAGCAGAATCAGATTGTGTCCATAAAAATCTATTCATAATCCTTTCAATATCCTCTATGACACCACTAGGCAATAAGAAAACAGAAGCCCAATAAATGTGCATAGAGGACAAAACAGATTTTATTAGCTGCAACCTCCCAGCAAAAGAAAGAGATTTATTCTTCCAGTCATCCACCCTTTTCCTCACCTTCTCCACAAGCACTGAACAGTCCCTAGAATACAGCTTTTTAGACAGTAAAGGAACTCCTAAGTATCTAACAGGGAGAACCCCCACTTTAAAAGGAAGCAAAGTTTTCAATCTATTTTGCATCTGCACAGACACATTCCCAAAGTACATAGTACTCTTACTCAGGTTAGGAATAAGTCCAGACACTGAACTAAACTCCTCCAAAGCCTCCTTTACCACCCTCACAGAAGCAGCATCTGCATGAGAAAACACCAATAAGTCATCTGCAAAAGAAACATGAGTCAAGTTTAGATCCTTGCAGCACCAATGATATTTAAAATTTCCACTTTCAGCAATTCTTCTATCAAGAATCAGCTTTAAAACCTGCATCACAATGGTAAACAAATAAGGAGACATAGGATCTCCCTGCCTTAACCCTCTCTTACCCTTGAAATATCCAAACATCTCACCATTAACATTAATAGAATATGCAGCAGACCTGATGCATGTTATAATCCATGCAATCATGCAAGGGTGAAATCCAAAGTTCACTAGACAGGCCTCCAAAAAATCATGATTAACTGTATCATAAGCCTTCTGAAGATCAATCTTCAAAGCAACCCTAGGGGCTCTAACCTTTCTATGATAATTCCTAAGAAGCTCCTGAGTGATTAAAATGTTATCACTAATCTGCCTTCCCGGAATAAAGGCACTTTGACACTCATCTACAATTAAATCCAATGACCCCTTAATCCTCTCACAGATGATCTTAGTTATGCACTTATAAAGCACATTACAACAAGCTATGGGTCTGAATTCAGTAACACTTCTAGGATTGGAGCATTTAGGGACCAAGGAGATAATAGTAGCATTCACCTCCTTCAATAACTTCCCATTATAGAAAAATTCCTTAATAGCACAACACACCTCATTCCCTATGATAGGCCAAGCAGATCTAAAAAACTTAGAGGAGTATCCATCAGGTCCAGAGGCTTTATCAATATCAATATCAAAGATAGCCTTCCTGATTTCTTCATTGGATACTTCCCTAACCATCTGATCAGCCACCTCTCTTGGCAACTTAGTAGCAAAAAGGGCACTAGGATCCCTCAAAGCTAAAACCTCACTATTACTCCCCATAAACCCCTCAAAATGTCTAACAAAAGCATTACCAACCTCCTCCCCTTCAAAGAAAGACCCATCCTTATCCAGGACAGAATTGATCCTATTCCTACTTAACCTACCTTTAATGGCCTTATGGAAATAAGAAGTATTCTGATCCCCAACCCTTAGCCACTCAACTTTAGCCTTCTGTTTTAGGAATAATTCTTCATCCAAAGAGGCTTTTTTAAGGGCATTGACTAGAACAACCTCCTCCTCTCTCAGCTCAGCATTATGAGGGTCATCCACAACATCAGTTTGAACTTTACCTAGCTCCACAGAAATGGATTTCACCTTTTCAGAAAGATCCCCCTGCATCCTTCCAAGCTTCCTGAGAGGCTTTTTCAGCTTCTTTAGCTTAGACACAACAGAAAACATAGCACAACCCTGCACAGAACATTTCTAGTTAGATTCAACAATGGGTAAAAATTGAGGCTTACCTGCAAGATGATTCATAAACTTGAAGGTCCTTGGTTTCCAAGGTTTCTGACCCTTCAAAAAGATAAAGCCAGGGGCATGATCAGAATGAAAGAAAGAGAGAAAAGAAGCAGCCATATCTGAAAAAACATTCAAAAAAGAGTTATTGCTCATTATTCTATCCAACTTCTTCAGCAACCCAGTAGTTTTCCCCGGGCACTTGTTCCATGTAAACTTCAACCCTGAAGAAGGGACATCTCCCACACCTATACTTTGACAGCACTCCCTGAAATCAATCATGGCAGAAGTCACATCAGAACACCCCATGGACCTCTCAGAAGGATCCAGTATGACATTAAAGTCACCCATTATAAGCCAAGGATCATCCTGAATAGAATATCCAAACTTTTGCAAATCCTGCCATAACACTTTCCTTTGACAATTCCTGATAGACCCATATAAAAAAGAGCAGAAGAAATTGGGAGAACCATTCAAGGGTTTGACCAAACAATGAATGACCTGAGAAGTAACTTCAATGATCATAACATCAACAATATTAGGCTTCCAACCTATAAGGACTCTAACCCAACTAGCACAATATTCCTTATTGGAGAACCACTGCCAGCCATTCAAAACCCTATTACAAACCTGTCCAAGATTTTGACCTTTGACATGAGTTTCCACCAAACAACATAAGCTGATCTCCCTATCATTCAAAACATTCATAACTTGGTTCTGATTAGAATGCTTCATCAAACCTCTAACATTCCAGGAAAGAATATTAAGGTTTTGAGTAATCATTGAGAACCAGTATTAACAGAAGAGGAGGACAATACCTGACCCACCTCTGATTGAACACCTTCATCAAGCTTCATGAATTCAGCAGTCTCATCATCCTCAGATAACACCTCATTATTCTCAGTCTCCAAAACATCCTCATTATCAGTCTCTAGAACAATATCTTCCACTTCATCATAATCCATACCCTCAGGGAAATCATACTTCTGGCACATCAGGAAGAAATACTTAGTTTGAACCACATCCCATTCCAAAACTTGCTCTCTAGTAGGGATAACTCTACAATTAACATAGAACATAACATCCTCAATCTGCTGAGGCGTCAGATCAAAAGAATAGTCCTCAATAACAGTATCTCTGACCAGACTGGAGCCAGGGGTATAAGGCTTAGCAGGGACACCATTATGAGGAGAACAATCAGAAGGCTGTTCAAGAGGGGCATTAAAAGGATTAGGGGGAGGAACAGTAGGGACAGAAGTGGACACAGATTTAGTTTCAGGTTGTTTAGCAGGAGCAGGCTTAGAAGGTTTAGTAGTTTTAGGTGAGGGAGGTTTAGTAGGCTTAACAGGGAAAGGTTTAGAAGAGGTAGAAGTGGGAACAGACACAACATCAACAGCTTCAAGACCATTGTCTTCATCAACCATATTCTCATCACCCAAAATACTAAAACTATTCTTGACCTCAATACGTTTAGCCACCAGACTTGTCTTCTTCCCTTTAATACCATCAGTTCTTATTTGAAAGACTTGCTTCCCCTTCCTAACTTCCTTACCAATTCCCTCCTTCCCATCCTTTTTAACCCCAGAAGAAGAAGCACCATTAGAATCCTTCCTAACTTGATCCTTCTGAAGATCATATTCCCTAGCAGCTTGATTCATTTTGAAGCTCTTAATCCTATCCTGAAGTTTAGCCTCCTTTTCCTCCTTATTACCCTTAAACATATTTCTTTGTCTCAAATTACCTCCCCCATACACCCCATTACTATTCCCTCCAATATTCACACCCTTATTAGGATTCTTAGCAGCCATACTACGCTTCCACACCAATTGATACCCTTCCTCATCAACAGTACCATCTTTAGCAGCCCCTCTATTATCTTCATTCCCCTTTTCAGCTTCCCTTTCCCTAGCTTCTTTCTCCTCAGCAGTTAACTCTCTAGCAGTACACTTCTCAAAAGAATGCCCAAACACTTTGCAAAAAGAGCAAAGTTTAGGCATCTTTTGATACTCTATCAACACCTCAGTAACCTTAGGCTCAGCACCCTCCTCTCTAGGATAGAAAGCTCCTTAAACAAAACCCACACAGGCACTTTTTCAGGTTCTGTTTTCACAATCGCAGCCCCAACTTCCCATTGGTTTAGTACCAAAGGGATGCCATTAACCACCCAAGGACCAGCTTTCAAGGCTTCCAACATTCCCTCTTTAGTCTCAAATTTGAAATAGAACAACCCTTTACCATTAGTAGAGATGTCCTCAATCCCATATCTCTTCCACATCCTAAATAAATTGAATCTAACCCAAGCTATAGAACATAAAGAACCCACAAAATACCCATACAAATGTTTAGAGTAAACCTGCTTAACCTTCTCAACATAATCTTGTTTAATCATAACCACCTTTTCTCCACTTTCAAGAGTGGTAGGTGGGCAATACATGATCTGTTTGCTAAAATCAGCAATCTTCTCACCCTTAACAGCATTAGCATATGAAGCCTTCTCCTTCTTATCCTCAGGTTCAGTATCCTTAGAAGGCCCAGGGGTGTTATCAACAGATTTATTGACAGATGAAGATGCCTTAAACACATAATTTTTATCAGCAATTGCCCCTAGGATAGGAGACTTCTGGATAATATCACACTCACTTACTATAGGCCCTTTTAGCTTCCCTTTCTCAGCTACCAATTCCCTAGCCTTTCCCAACCCCACAATTAATTCCCTCAACCTCAACTTTTTCCTTTGTAAAATGTCCCTAATCTCCTTAATAGAACTCTGCATATCATTAAACTCAACTGTTTTCTCAGCATCACCACTATCCTCAAAAGGATCAAAGATTAATCCATTTGCAGCTCTATAACCCAACTGCTTAGATTTAACACTACCAGTCTTTTTTATATCAGAAATCTCCTTCTCCATCTGCTCAATAGTCATATTAGCAACAGGAGTGGAACCTATAATATCAGACATCTCTCCAATTCTGAAAACAGGGAGAACTGGCACAGCAGCATCCTTATTAAATTCAAATATCTGCTTAACCTTCTTGTTTTTAGATGACAGAATCTTCATAATCTTCCTGCCCTCATGTGTTAAAATAAGTTGTTTCTTAGTTACAGCCTTATTATTATCAATACTCTCCAAACCTCCTCTAATCTTTTTACTCCCCTGCTCATTACTTTGAGAAATACCATCCCCAACAAGTTCCCTCTTACACATAGGCCCTCTAGTCTGATTTATATCCTGCACCCCAACCCTGCAGTAAAACCATCTCGCTAAAGCCTTGACAATACTCATATCAAACTCAAACAAATCTTCCACCTCAAACTCCTTCATTTTGCAAAACAGCTTGTGATAATGCTGGTGGAAGGCCACAATACTACTCTCAACAAAGTGGTCTTCCAAGAGTTTCAGCTTACCCTGCAACCCATTACATTCCTTAAGCCCCTGACCCATTCCTATATCCACAACCTTGTTAACTCCATTCCCCTTCAACCCAACTTTCCCTAACATATTACCCTTACCCTCACTATCTATAGTATAATAGTCACACACCAGCCTAAGGCTCAACACATCAGACTTCTCATAACAAGCAATAACAAATTGCATAAAATCATTAAAAATCTCATCAGAAACATACTCAACCTTCACCTTTATCTCATCAGAATTGGAAAGATACCTACCAAAGCATTCCTCAAATGAAGGATTTAACAGGTTCAAAGAGAGACACTGCTTCATAGCAGGCTCATACACAGGGTTCTGAAAAGCCTTCTGAGCTAACATCTCTATAGCTTTCAGAATAATATCTGAAGAGAACCAACCCTGAGACTGACCAGTAAACCTCCATTTACCACCAGTTCCATTCATCCTTCCAGTAACATCCAGCCCAACACTACTACTATCCATATCCCTACAAGCAACAATCAGCATCCTATGCTCATTTTTATCACATGCATTCATAATGAAGTTCATAAACTCAACACATTTCTCACTAAATTGCACATTCCCTTCCTCATTAGTAACAACCCTATCATCAGCCTCAATGACCTTTAACAGAAGATCCCCAAACCTCAGCATAAAACCCTCATTCTTGCAATTCATGTGAATAAACCAATTCATAGCAGTCATAAACGAGTTATCAGAATAGGTTTTATCAATCAATACCTGAATGGCCTCCCCAATAGCCAGATCAGTAAACACCAGCTGTTCAGGACCAAAAAACTGCCAGTGAGTCACACAGGGAGAACTATCTGACATCTGCTGGTCCTGTTCACTTACTTTTAGCCCATTCTGCCTAGACAGAAGCAAGCGTTTGCGCCAATCAGCCATAAACGGAGCAGAATTAGCCTGAACATTCAGATCCACACAACTTCCAAAAGGATTAGGGTTCAGAGGAGAATTAGGAGAATCACGAGATTCAGCAAACTCCTCCGGCACCGACACAACCGGAGAAACATAAACACTCTCAGACATGAGCAGATCTGGAGGAATATCAGGAGGAACACCTCCTTTAGGATCAGTAAAAGACTGATCCATAGTAAACAGAGAAGATGAATAGAGAAATTCAACCAACAATTGATGGAACAGTAACACAATTGAAGAGAAAAAGAAGCGGGAAATGAAGAACAAACCCTAGAAATCAAAATCGCCAATCGCCCAGAGAAAAAGTCAAACGGTCAAAGCTTGCCTCCAAATTTACCTAATGTACCGATAGTTAACTCCTTTAAAATGCGAGTCTTTTCTTGTGTACGAATCTCTATGTCATTGCCGCATCGTGAGTCCGATTACCGTCTGGTCAGCTTCGTATCCTATATCTGAGTCTGTTGCATTATCAGATATCTTATGGCCTTCCCGCTCCTCCACTTGGGTGCCCGAAACTTCAAATGTACCGATAGTTACGTCCTTTAAAACTCGAGTCTTTTCTTGTGTACGAATCTCTATGTCATTGTCGCACCGTGATCCGATTACCGTTCGGTTAGCTTTGTATCCTTTATCTGAGTCCATTGAATGATCAGATATCTTATGGCCTTCCCGTTCCTCCATTCGTGTGCCCGAAACTTCAAATGTACCGATAGTTACGTTCTTTAAACTCGAGTCTTTTCTTTTGTACGAATCTCCATGTCATTATCGCATCGTGGGGCTGATTACCGTCCGGTCTGCTTCATATCCGTTATCTGAGTCTGTTGCATGATTAGATATCTTGCGGCCTTCCAGTTCCTCCATTCGGGTGCCCGAAACTTCAAATGTACCGATAGTTATGTCCTTTAAAACTTGAGTCTTTTCTTGTGTATGAATCTCTATGTCATTGTCGCATCGTGAGTCCGAATACCGTTTGGTCAGCTTCGTATCCTTTATCTGAGTCCGTAGACTGATCAGATATCTTATGGCCTTCCCGTTCCTCCATTCGTATGCCCGAATCTTCAAATGTACCGATAGTTACGTCCTTTAAACTCGAGTCTTTTCGTTTGTATGAATCTCTATGTCATTATCGTATCGTGGGTCTGATTACCTTCCAGTCTGCTTCATATCCTTTATCTGAGTTTTTTGCATGATCAGATATCTTACGGCCTTCCTGTTCCTCCATTCGGGTGCCCGAAACTTCAAATGTACCGACAGTTATGTCCTTTAAAACTTGAGTCTTTTCTTGTGTATGAGTCTCTATGTCATTGTCTCATCGTGAGTCCGATGAACATCCCGTTAGCTTCGTATCCTTTATCTGAGTCGGTAGCACGATCAGATATCTTATGGCCTTCCCGTTCCTCCATTCGGGTTCCCGAAACTTCAAATGGACCGATAGTTACGTCCTTTAAAAATCTAGTATTTTCTTGTGTACGAATCTCTATGTCATTGTCGCATCGTGAGTCCGATTACCGTTTGGTCTGCTTCGTATCCTTTATCTGAGTCCGTAGAATGATCAGATATCTTATGGAGTTCCCGTTCCTCTATTTGTGTGCCCGAAACTTCAAATGTACCGATAGTTAAGTCCTTTAAACTCGAGTCTTTTCGTTTATATGAATCTCTATGTCATTATCACATCGTGGGTCTGATTAACGTCCAAACTGCTTCATATCCTTTATCTGAGTCTGTTGCATGATCAGATATCTTACGGCCTTCCCGTTCCTTCATTCGGGTGTCCGAAACTTCAAATGTACCGATAGTTATGTCCTTTAAAACTTGAGACTTTTCTTGTGTATGAGTCTTTATCTCATTGTCGCATCGTGAGTCCGATTAACATCCCGTTAGCTTCGTATCCTTTATCTGAGTCTGTAGCACGATCAGATATCTCCTGGCTTTCCTGTTCCTCCATTCGGGTGCCCGAAATTACAAATGTACCGATAATTACGTCCTTTAAAATGCGAGTCTTTTCTTTTGTACGAATCTCTATGTCATTGTCGCATCGTGAGTCCGATTACCGTCCTGTCAACATCGTTTCCTTTATCTGAGTCTGTAGAATGAACAGTTATCTAGTGGCCTTCCCGTTCCTCCATTCGGGTGCCCGAAACTTCAAATGTATCGATAGTTATGTCCTTTAAAACTTGAGTTTTTTCTTGTGTACGTATCTCTACGTCATTGTCGCATCGTGAGTCTGATTACCATCCGGTCAGCCTCGTATCCTTTATCTAAGTCTATTGCATGATTAGATATCTTATGGTCTTTCTGCTCCTCCATTCGGGTGCCCGAAACATTTAATGTACCGATAGTTAACTCCTTTAAAATGCGAGTCTTTTCTTGTGTACGAATCTCTATGTCATTGCCGCATCATGAGTCCGATTACCGTCTGGTCAGCTTCGTATCCTATATCTGAGTCTGTTGCATTATCAGATATCTTATGGCCTTCCCGCTCCTCCACTTGGGTGCCCGAAACTTCAAATGTACCGATAGTTACGTCCTTTAAAACTCGAGTCTTTTCTTGTGTACGAATCTCTATGTCATTGTCGCACCGTGATCCGATTACCGTTCGGTTAGCTTTGTATCCTTTATCTGAGTCCGTTGAATGATCAGATATCTTATGGCCTTCCCGTTCCTCCATTCGTGTGCCCAAAACTTCAAATGTACCGATAGTTACGTTCTTTAAACTCGAGTCTTTTCTTTTGTACGAATCTCTATGTCATTATCGCATCGTGGGGCTGATTACCGTCCGGTCTGCTTCATATCCGTTATCTGAGTCTGTTGCATGATTAGATATCTTGCGGCCTTCCAGTTCCTCCATTCGGGTGCCCGAAACTTCAAATGTACCGATAGTTATGTCCTTTAAAACTTGAGTCTTTTCTTGTGTATGAATCTCTATGTCATTGTCGCATCGTGAGTCCGAATACCGTTTGGTCAGCTTCGTATCCTTTATCTGAGTCCGTAGACTGATCAGATATCTTATGGCCTTCCCGTTCCTCCATTCGTATGCCCGAATCTTCAAATGTACCGATAGTTACGTCCTTTAAACTCGAGTCTTTTCGTTTGTATGAATCTCTATGTCATTATCGCATCGTGGGTCTGATTACCTTCCAGTCTGCTTCATATCCTTTATCTGAGTTTTTTGCATGATCAGATATCTTACGGCCTTCCCGTTCCTTCATTCGGGTGTCCAAAACTTCAAATGTACCGATAGTTATGTCCTTTAAAACTTGAGACTTTTCTTGTGTATGAGTCTTTATCTCATTGTCGCATGGTGAGTCCGATTAACATCCCGTTAGCTTCGTATCCTTTATGTGAGTCTGTAGCACGATCAGATATCTTATGGCTTTCCCGTTCCTCCATTCGGGTGGCCGAAATTACAAATGTACCGATAGTTACGTCCTTTAAAATGCGAGTCTTTTCTTTTGTACGAATCTCTATGTCATTGTCGCATCGTGAGTCCGATTACCGTCCTGTCAACATCGTTTCCATTATCTGAGTCTGTAGAATGAACAGATATCTAGTGGCCTTCCCGTTCCTCCATTCGGGTGTCCAAAATTCAAATGTACCGATAGTTATGTCCTTTAAAACTCGAGTCTTTTCTTGTGTACGAATCTCTATGTCATTATCGCATCGTGGGGCTGATTACCGTCCGGTCTGCTTCATATCCTTTATCTGAGTCTGTTGCATGATCAGATATCTTACGGCATTCCCGTTCCTCCATTCGGGTGCCCGAAACTTCAAATGTACCGATAGTTATGTCCTTTAAAACTTGAGTTTTTTCTTGTGTACGAATCTCTACGTCATTGTCGCATCGTGAGTCTGATTACCATCCGGTCCGCCTCGTATCCTTTATCTAAGTCCATTGCATGATTAGATATCTTATGGTCTTCCCGCTCCTCCATTCGGGTGCCCGAAACATTTAATGTACCGATAGTTAACTCCTTTAAAATGCGAGTCTTTTCTTGTGTACGAATCTCTATGTCATTGTCGCATCGTGAGTCCGATTACCCTCTGGTCAGCTTCGTATCCTATATCTGAGTCTGTTGCATTATCAGATATATTATGGCCTTCCCGCTCCTCCATTTGGGTGCCCGAAACGTCAAATGTACCGATAGTTACGTCCTTTAAAACTCGAGTATTTTCTTGTGTACGAATCTCTATGTCATTGTCGCACCGTGAGTCTGATTACCGTTCGGTTAGCTTTGTATCCTTTATCTGAGTCCGTAGAATGATCAGATATCTTATGGCTTTCCCGTTCCTCCATTCGTGTGCCCGAAACTTCAAATGTACCGATAGTTACGTTCTTTAAACTTGAGTCTTTTCTTTTGTACGAATCTCTATGTCATTATCGCATCGTGGGGCTGATTACCGTCTGGTCTGCTTCATATCCTTATCTGAGTCTGTTGCATCATCAGATATCTTGCGGCCTTCCCGTTCCTCCATTCGGGTGCCCGAAACTTCAAATGTACCGATAGTTATGTCCTTTAAAACTTGAGTCTTTTCTTGTGTACGAATCTCTATATCATTGTCGCATCGTGAGTCCGAATACCGTTTGGTCAGCTTCGTATCCTTTATCTGAGTCCGTAGAATGATCAGATATCTTATGGCCTTCCCGTTCCTCCATTCGTGTGCCCGAAACTTCAAATGTACCGATAGTTACGTCCTTTAAACTCGAGTCTTTACGTTTGTATGAATCTCTATGTCATTATCGCATCGTGTGTCTGATTACCTTCTAGTCTGCTTCATATCCTTTATCTGAGTTTTTTACATGATCAGATATCTTACGGCCTTCCTGTTTCTCCATTCGGGTGTCCAAAATTCAAATGTACCGATAGTTATGTCCTTTAAAACTCGAGTCTTTTCTTGTGTACGAATCTCTATGTCATTATCGCATCGTGGGGCTGATTACCGTCCGGTCTGCTTCATATCCTTTATCTGAGTCTGTTGCATGATCAGATATCTTACGGCATTCCCGTTCCTCCATTCGGGTGCCCGAAACTTCAAATGTACCGATAGTTATGTCCTTTAAAACTTGAGTTTTTTCTTGTGTACGAATCTCTACGTCATTGTCGCATCGTGAGTCTGATTACCATCCGGTCCGCCTCGTATCCTTTATCTAAGTCTATTGCATGATTAGATATCTTATGGTCTTCCCGCTCCTCCATTCGGGTGCCCGAAACATTTAATGTACCGATAGTTAACTCCTTTAAAATGCGAGTCTTTTCTTGTGTACGAATCTCTATGTCATTGTCGCATCGTGAGTCCGATTACCCTCTGGTCAGCTTCGTATCCTATATCTGAGTCTGTTGCATTATCAGATATATTATGGCCTTCCCGCTCCTCCATTTGGGTGCCCGAAACGTCAAATGTACCGATAGTTACGTCCTTTAAAACTCGAGTATTTTCTTGTGTACGAATCTCTATGTCATTGTCGCACCGTGAGTCTGATTACCGTTCGGTTAGCTTTGTATCCTTTATCTGAGTCCGTAGAATGATCAGATATCTTATGGCTTTCCCGTTCCTCCATTCGTGTGCCCGAAACTTCAAATGTACCGATAGTTACGTTCTTTAAACTTGAGTCTTTTCTTTTGTACGAATCTCTATGTCATTATCGCATCGTGGGGCTGATTACCGTCTGGTCTGCTTCATATCCTTATCTGAGTCTGTTGCATCATCAGATATCTTGCGGCCTTCCCGTTCCTCCATTCGGGTGCCCGAAACTTCAAATGTACCGATAGTTATGTCCTTTAAAACTTGAGTCTTTTCTTGTGTACGAATCTCTATATCATTGTCGCATCGTGAGTCCGAATACCGTTTGGTCAGCTTCGTATCCTTTATCTGAGTCCGTAGAATGATCAGATATCTTATGGCCTTCCCGTTCCTCCATTCGTGTGCCCGAAACTTCAAATGTACCGATAGTTACGTCCTTTAAACTCGAGTCTTTTCGTTTGTATGAATCTCTATGTCATTATCGCATCGTGTGTCTGATTACCTTCTAGTCTGCTTCATATCCTTTATCTGAGTTTTTTACATGATCAGATATCTTACGGCCTTCCTGTTCCTCCATTCGGGTGCCCGAAACTTCAAATGTACTACAGTTATGTCCTTTAAAACTTGAGTCTTTTCTTGTGTATGAGTCTCTATGTCATTGTCTCATCGTGAGTCCGATTAACATCCCGTTAGCTTCGTATCCTTTATCTGAGTCGGTAGCACGATCAGATATCTTATGGCCTTCCCGTTCCTCCATTCGGGTTCCCGAAACTTCAAATGGACTGATAGTTACGTCCTTTAAAAATCTAGTCTTTTTTTGTGTACGAATCTCTGTGTCATTGTTGCATCGTGAGTCTAATTACCATCCGGTATGCTTCATGTCCTTTTTTTTTTGGTAAAGAAGTCGGCACTCCGGTAAATATTATAAACCACAAAAAAATATGTACAATCAAACCGGCTTTATGGACCTTACAAAATATAATACCTATAAACTATAGTCCATAAAGCCAAATCCATCCATTACAAAAACCACTAACTACCACTACCAAAACCCACTAACCATAGTCTAAGCATACAAAAGCCCAACCCCAAAGCCCACTACCTCTATAAACCCAAACATTCATAACCCACAAACTGACTAAAACAAAATCTTTACTTAAGTCTTCATTCTGCATTCTGAACCTTGACTCTTCATACTTTATCTCATTGGCTCCATCTTTGTCTATCTTTAAACTTCCCATACAACCCTCCAGCTTAGCTTGAATCCATAACCTGTGAAACTCCTGCTGAACAAACAGAACCTTGAATATAACCCAACTATCTACATTATTCTTTGACCCATATTCTGAAATAGCAGCTGTTGCCTTCCATCTTTTAACTATAAGCACTTCATTCCAAACAGCAGCACTTGAATCCTTCAAATCCATGCACATCTTCAATATACCTTTGCAGCACCAGCATATACTCCATCCATACAAGCTAATTAGAACATTCCAGCAGCCTAAAATCAACCCAACCCCATTCACCATCACAGCCTTTTCAACACAAATCATAGAAAATACCACATCACCCAACCCATTAATAACCATATCCCATAACAGACCAAACAAACCAGACTCAAAACCTAAACTAAAATCAAGAAACAGGTTAAGAAAAGAAACCATAATATCATAGGTTTTCCATCTTTGCTTGGTGCTAGAAAATATAAAACAGTTTGGGGTGGAGATCAATGTCCTAAAAGCAAAGATGGAGTCCATCCTTATCTCTCCAAATGTAATGCTCCCCTTGAGCTCAAGATATCCTAACCACCGATAAAACAACGCAGAACTGGGCTCAATTTCATAGAAGGAAACAAAACCCAGCAGAACAGACTCAAAAAACATCATACCAAGAACTGAACAGAAACAAAAGGAAGGCTTAAAAGCCCAGATCTCTACCCAAACGCTTTTAGTACTCCTTATTCCTGCAAGTTCCCATATATATGACCCATTCCCTCCCTTAGGCAAGTGCCTAGACAGACCAAAAGACTCAAACTTCAAATGAAACAGGCTCAACAAATACCATTTACATGTAAAGGTTCCTGACCAGTGATTGGTGCTAAAAAATAAAAAATTTAAGAACGAGATTAATGTCCTAAAATCACTGATCAGTGCCATCCTTATCTCTCCATGGTGTATGCTTTCTCCAAGCCTCAACAATCCTACTATCCCCTTTAACCAGGCAGAACTGGATTCAGTTTCAAAAAGAAACATGAAATCAAGCAGAACATTTTTGAAAAAAATAATATATACACAAAACCATTTTTGAGATAAAAAAGGAAGCTTTAACAGCCAGATTTCTACCCATACGCTTTTAGTTCTCCAGATTACTGCAAGTTCCCATTTATAAAATCCCTCCCCCCCACTAGGCAAGTGCCTATAAACACAGACCTTTAATAACTCAGAACAGAATAGGCTCAATGAATACATATTAATATTAAGGTTTTCCAGCCAGTGGAAGGTGCTACAAAATACAAAATTTGGGGTGGAAAAACATGTCCTAAACCCACTGGCTAGATCCATCCTTATAACTCCCGGTGTGTGGCTTACTCCAAGCCCAAAAACTCCTAAATCTCCATACAAACACGCAGAACTAATACCTTCCTTGAATACAATAAAAGGTATCAGCAGAGATTTTAAGTCAAAAACAAACCGAACCACTTCTTTTACAAACTCAGAGTCAAAAATAGGAAGCTTTAAAAGCCAGATCTCTACCCATACGCTTTTTGTACACCTTATTACAGCAAGTTCCCAATGATATAGTCCCTCCCACCCCATAGGCCAAGGCCCAAAAACATAGACAGACTTATACCAACAAAGAAACAGGCTCAACAAATGTTCATAACAAACATGGGTTCTTGTCCAGTGGCTGGAACTAGAAAATAAAACAAAATTCAAGAAGAACAAGACCCTAAATCCACTGGTCAAATCCAACCAAATGCCTCCCAGTTCAAAGCTGACTCCCAGCCATCTCAATCCTAATCCTCCCAACGACTTAGCACAGATGCTTATCAAGAAAAGCACCAGAATAGTTATAAAAACAAAAAAAATAAAGTTTTGAAAAAACACAGGAAGGTTCAAAGAACCAGATCACTACCCAAACGGACTTTAGTCTCCAGATTACTGCAAAAAACCCATATAAAACCCCCCCAGACCCACTTGAAATAATAAAACCCAACCCATTTTTCCAACCCACACCACCATAAACCTTTATATCCCTCTCCATACCCCTACCACCCATCATCAACCCCACTCTTTGCTCAACACTATACCACATACTCCCTACTTTCATTATATTAGAAATCATCCACATACTTAATATTCCAAACAGAACTCACTAAATCATCCCTCTGATCAGCCTTAAACTTCATACTAGCCAACTTAAGTTGAACAGTGTCCTGCACCTGCATACATATGACCCTAACAGACCTCTTTTTACCATTAAAAAGCCTGTTGTTTCTTTCCTGCCAAACAGCATAAACAGTAGCAGCCAAAACCAATCTCTGAATTCTTCCCCACACAGATTTACCAATATTCATTTTATTAATATACCCCACTATCCCTTCCCAATCATCAGGCATCTTTTCCATCTTAGCCAATACCTTCATTCTCCACCATACCAATCTAGAGAAATCACATGAGAAGAATAAATGGTTATGGCTATCCTTGCATTTCCCACACAAACTGCACTTAAACACTTGTTTCATATTCCACCTTTCCATCCTATCCTGAGTAGGGAGCTTAAATTTAAATGCCAACCATGTAATAAAAGAATGTCTAGGTATATTATTACTAAACCAGACAAACTTATGCCAATTAACAACCTCTCCCCCCTGACCATATCATCATACACCACCTTTGAAGAAAAAGGCACAAACTTATCCTTCTCATTTACCCACCCAAATTTGTCAGTTCTACCAACATGCAGCACAGGCAAACTTTCTTCAAATAGCCAAGAATATTTTGACCTCCATTCCTCAGGAACTCTCCACCCATTTTCTCCTATTAATCCAGCCACCTTCAACTTCAAATCAAACCCTGCAGCCCTGATGTCTCTTCTGTTGATCAAATTAATAAGAGGACCTTTAGAATGCCATTTGTCAAACCAAGCATTAATCAACTTCCCATCCCCTATCCTAGCAACACACTTATTTCTAAACATACCCCTGCACCCCAAAATTTGCTTCCAAGTCCAGGAGTCAGCATTAGCTTCCTCAACCTCCCAAAAACTACACCTCTCAACTTGTAAGCATTGATCCACTGAACCCATAAGGAACCTTTATTATTCAAGATATTCCATATATGCTTAGCCATCAAAGCACAATTTCTCTCTTTCAATCTAGTAATACCCAAACCCCCTTTGCACTTTTTAAAACAAAGTTCATCCCACCCCACTTTAGCACATCCTTTCCTAAACTCCCCTTGGCACCATAAAAACCCTCTACAGATCCTAATCACATCCTCCAGAATATTATCAGGAAGCATAAACAAGGAAGACCAATAAACTGTCAAAGATGACAATACATATTTTAATAACTGGACTCTACCAGCATAAGAAAGAAACTGGTTCTTCCAATCAGTAATTCTCCTCTTGACCTTATCCAATAACACACCACAATCCTTTTGATATAACCTCTTGGAAGCCAAAGGGATACCCAGATATTTCATAGGCAAACCCCCCACTCTAAAATGCAACATATCCAAAATATTCTTTTGAACCTCCATATCCACATTTCCAAACACAATCTCACTCTTCCCCATATTAGGTTTCAGCCCAGAACACCCTCCAAATTCCTCAAGAGCCTCCTTCATCACCTGTATGGACTTTACATCTGCATTACAAAAAATAAACAGATCATCAGCAAAACATAAATGAGTTAAATTTAACTTCTCACATTTCCAATGATACTTAAAGTCCTCATTATTCCTGATTCTCCTTTCCATCATTAAATTCAAAACCTCCATAACTAAAGTAAACAAATAAGGCGACATAGGATCCCCTTGCCTCAATCCCTTCTCCCCCATGAAATAGCCATACAAATTCCCATTCAGGTTGATAGAGTAAGACACTGTTCTGATACAAGTCATAACCCAGCCCACAAATTTGATAGGGAACCCAAATAGAGTCAGGAACTTCTCCAAGAAATCATGATCCACAGAATCATAAGCCTTCTGCAAATCCACTTTAATGGCCACTCTAGGATATCCCCTTTTCCAGTCATAACCCTTAACCAATTCCTGGGCTAACAGCATGTTATCACTAATCAGCCTGCCTGGAACAAATGCACTCTGAGCTTTATCAACCAAAGAATCTAATACCCTCATCAATCTATTGCAAATCACTTTGCTTATGCACTTATAAATCACATTACAGCATGAAATGGGTCTGAACTCAGGCCCCACATTAGGGGAAGCCACCTTAGGAACCAGAGAGATAGTAGTAGCATTAATCTGTTTCAAGATTTTTCCAGTTTCAAAAAACTCCCTAACAGCCCCACAGATGTCCCCCCCAATAATCCCCCAAGAAGCCTTAAAAAATTTAGCTGAAAACCCATCAGGCCCAGGTGCCTTATTATCATCAATCTGGAATAAAGCATTCTTGACTTCATCATTAGACACCTCAGCCAATAACCCTACAACATAACTGGAATCTAATTTATTAAAAAACAAATCATCCCCTTCAATAATATCCTCCACCCTATCCTTCTTTCCCATCAGTCCCATATAGAACTTAACAAAAGCATTCCCAATATTACCATCTCTATACTCATTACCCTTACTATCAGAAATTTGATCCAGCTTACCCCTAGCCTGCCTCTGCTTAACAGAGTGAAAAAAAAATACTTATTATTTTGATCACCTACTTTTAACCAATGCATTTTAGATTTTTGCTTAAGCATACTTTCCTCATCCCTCAATGCCTCATTAAAGGCATCTAAATATATTAGCTCTTCCTGCCTACGATCAACATTCTCAGGACTCATAGAAACCTCCTCCTGAACTTTCTCCAATTCCACCCTAACCCTTTCCACTTTTCTGGCCAAATTCCCTTGCTGAAAATTAAGTTTCCTCAAAGGTTTCTTTAATCCCTTTAGCTTACTAACCACCCCAAACATCTTACATCCCTGCACCTCCATATTCCACCCATCCCTCACAATGGGTAGAAACTCCTTCTTATCAACAAGAAAATTCCAAAACTTAAATGGTTTTGGACTATTATCCTGAGAATCCACAAAAGACACCAACATGGGAGAATGATCAGAAGAGTAGTAAGGCAAGAACTTCACTCCCACATTACAAAACAACTCCCTGAATTTATCATTTCCCATAACCCTATCTAATTTTTCCATAATGCCATCAACTTTCCCTGGCTTCTGGTTCCAAGTATAAAAAAGCCCTGAACTAGGAAGATCACAAACATTCAAAGTATCCACACAAGCCTTAAACTCCTCCATCCCATAAATAGAAGTCCCCACAGCAGTATTTTTCTCATATGGATCCAGGATAGCATTATAATCTCCCATAACAACCCAAGGTTTATTAACAATAACATTAGAATGCCCAATCAGATCAGCCCACAACTCCCTTCTACCAACAACATTAGTAACCCCATAAATGAAGGAACAAAAAAATCTATCTCCACCACCTAGAGGGCACACTAAGCAATGAATAACTTGCTCCCTCTTTTGCAAAATCACCACATCCATAGCCCTTATATCCCATCCTACCACAATTCTAACCCAGCTACTACACTGATCAGCATTAGAACACCAATCCCAATTCCTCGTAATTCCCTTACACACCATCTCAATCCCATTTTTATTAACTCTTGTTTCAATCAGCCCACACAACTTAACACCATTATCAGTAATCACCCTAGAAATCTACCTTTGTTTAGAAGTACTTGACATACCCCTAACATTCCAAGCAAGAAATCCAATCTTCATTTAAACAGGAACAGCAACATCAGAATTCTTCATTCCAGAAGAATCCCTAGCTTCATTACCCATATCCTCAGCATCCTGCACCACAGAATCAACAGAAGCACTACTACTCCTATTGGCCTCAACCAATTTAGAAAACATTAATTTATCCCATTGTTCAAAAAACAATTTAACTTGACCAATATTCCATTTTCTCATAATTTCATTAGAAGGACAAGTTTTAGTAAGAACATAATGGGCTACCTCATTAAATTGAGCATCATTCATTTTAAAATACCCAGATTTTACATTAACACTAGTTTCAATTTTATTCCTAATATCAGAGTCAACATCCATATTCAAAACCTCATTAGAACTTCCAACATGACCAGCCCCAGACCCCTTCTCAGACTCCTTGACCAAATTCTCTCTATTGTTACCAACCCCAGATCCCTTCTCAGACTCCTTAACCAAATTCTCTCTACTATTACCACCCCCAGACCCCTTCCCAGAATCATTACCAACATTCTCCAATTTCCCAGCCCCAGACCCTTCCACAGACTTCTTAACCGGTTTCTTCTTAACAATATTTCCCCCCTTACCATTCCCAGAGGACTGCCCCACATTATCAACTAATATAGACTTCCCCTTATCATTACCAGTTCCATTATTACCCTTCCCCAACTCATCCCTTAAGACTGCAAAAGTATTCTTAACATTAATATTATTGTTATCATTCTTAACCACCCATTAACATTCCCTTGATTTTTATTCCCCCCAATAAAACCCCCTTGACTCCCCTGACTTCTATTTCCAGTATTCCCACCATTAGATGCCCCCTGATTCCCCAGCCCTCTATTCCCATTATTCCTCCCATTAAAATTCCCTCCCTGATTTCTATCATACCCATTACCCTGAACCCCCCCCCCCCCCTTTATTACCACCATTATTCACCACCCTATTCCTCCTACCCACAGTTTGATACCCCTCAGCATCAACCCCAGACACAGGAAATTCAGCTTGACTTGCCTGATACAACTCTTTAAGAAGCTGTTCAGTTTTTCCAGCCACCTCTTCAGCAGTCAAAACTCTATTCTTGCACCCTTCATAATCATGGCCAAACACTTTACATGCAGAACATTTCTTAATCTTCACCTGATATTCCACTCTAACCTTCTGAATAAATGCAGCCTTACCAACATCAGGGGGATAGTAAGCATTAACCAACTCAGGCAACACCTTATCAGCTTTAACCTCAACCAACACTCTAGCAAAACCAGCCATACCCTCCTTTTTATTACACCTCACTGCTGTCACCTTATCAAGCATAATAGGATCACCAATACAACTCATCATGCTACTTAAACTCTCTCTATTCCACAACTCCATAGGCATGTTAGGCACAGTAACCCAGATAGGAATGGAACTAGGCTCAACCCGTTCCAGATTAACTCCCACTTCCCACTTCCTAATACACAGAGGAACATCATTGATCAACCAAGGACCCTTATTAATGGTTTCCATCATACCCACTTCAGACTTAAATTTAAAGAAAAATATACCACTCCCATTAGAAGATACCTCAACCAACCCATACTTCTTCCACATTCTAAACAAATGGTATCTAACCATACGAATAGAAAGAAATTGCCCAACACTATAACCATAGAGATAAGTGCTATAAGCAACTCTAGCCTCCATCAATTTCTCAGGTCTAATCACTGCCACCACTTCTCCTGATTCAAGCACCTTTGGAGGAACAAATGCCATTTTAGTCTCCAGCACTTCCAGTGATTTATCCCTAGCAATATCAGCAAAAGATGCTACTGACTTTCCTTTATCACTCCCCCCTTCACCTTCTTTAACAGCATTAAACACCACATCTCCTGTCTCAACCCCTGTACTCATGATAGATTTAGGAATAGGTTTTAATTTGCTAATAAAAGGCATATCCTCCTTAGTCACTTTATAAGGACCCATCTTAGCAGATGTCTTACTGATCAACTTCTTCATAGAAGGAGTCTTCAATATTCCCCTCCATGGCAACCTAGTAGTAATGTCTCCCTTCTTACCGACATCCTCACCACCCCCCTCCATAGTTTCACCCTCCTCATTACCCTTCACTTCAGCCCCACTCTCTTCTTTCTCCTCCTTAGCCTCCTCTTCTTTACCCTTAACCTTAATACTGCCACCACCCAAAGTAATATTACCCTCATCATCAACAACAACTTTACTCCCAGCCCCAGGACTATAAGACCACTGTTGATTAGAAGCTGACAGCTGCAGCCTTAACTCATTTGCTTTCCCCTCATCCACACTATTATTCTTCCTCCCCACTTTCAACTTAATAGGAGCTACATTAGAGTTACCCTCATTAACCACTTCCAGTACCTCCTGAGCAGACACTATATCAGGTAAAATCCCTTCACTATTACCCAAACCAAAATCACTCTCAATCCTCACATAAGTACCTTCACCCCATAGCACTTTCCTAGACTTCATATAAGTATTCTCATTCCTAATAGATCTCTTTTTCCTCTTCTCCAAGAATACAAAATTAGCCCCCAAACCAGCATCAAAAACATTAGAATTAACATCTGTAAGCGAAAGATTTTGACTAAAACAGGACTAATTGATCATACAAGTTACAAAACCAGGTGCGGAAACCCTAGCTTTGAACAAACAGATAAAACTCAAATCAAAACACAATCAATATCATTTTCAAAGGTTTTCATAGATTAACTTTTTCATAAACTTGATTACAATGACAATACGGTTAATCTAGATCACTTACAGACACTCTCAAACAAACCAGGAACCTGACCTCTAAACACACACTTTTTAAAACTCTCTATACATTACAAAAACACAACTTCTATATATAATGTCTGCACGTTCGCCCATATACTGTGGTCGAATGTGGACTTCTTCCACATTCGCCCAGTTAAGGGTACGAACCTACATCTTCAGTCAAGCTCCATTGCACCTTCGCCCAATTGTCTTCTACCTTCGCCCACTTCTGCTTACCTTCGACCAGTCAGTCTACATTCTATCCATCAACAACTTCTAACATACGTTAATATCCAATCACTAGTCGCAAAACGCATCTACAAACTCCCCCTCGACTATTGATTGGATCGTCTTCTGTCTTCGTCCATTGCCTTGTTCAACAACATAATTCTGAGCTGTTTCTTCTGCTCTTTGGTCATTTCAGGCTCCAACTTTCTCTTCACTGGTTTTGATACATTCGCCATCTTCACCATCTTGCCAAGTTTGTTATCCAAATTACTCCCCGCATTTATATCATATGCAAAGCAAACTCCAACCACTTGAGTATATTTCTTTGCTTGATCAGCGTCATTCGGCTCATGATGAATCGGATTATAGAAAAGCATGATGATGTCTTCGAAAGTACAGTTAATCAACCACATCGGATCAAATACATGAACATGCTTGTATTTGTCCTTCCCGTCTCTCAACACTATCACCGCTTCAGCCTTCCTCCAATCATAATACCAGAAAATAAAGTCAGCACTGAAATGTTGTGGCATGGGCATTAAAGGTATCTTCCTCATCACTTCAGGTGCCTTGTATATCAAAGTAACCCGCTTCAGCTTGGTTTTAGGATCAATATCCCTATGAACTTTCCTTCGGGGATATTGAGGCTTGAATCTATTCCATCTCGTTCTGCTTTCCCAAACCAGCTTGTCTGCAAACCAACCGACATGTGTATTGTTCACTGAAGCACCCGACATAGGGAATCTGCATAAATCTCTGACCGCCCAGTACGGTAGAGTTAGCAAATCAATGAATCTGTAAAAGTACAAGATCCCTGATTCCCATTTGGCAGCTAGACACTTCAGCCTGCCCAAATATGTCCACCCGAGAGCTCTGCCTTTAAACTTAGCATTATGAAATCTATAGAAATTTCCTTGAGCTTCAGGCTTCGGTCGGTTTTCATCCATTTCTCTCAATTTCTTCAAATAACTCTTCAATTCATCAGATTGATTTGAAGACTCTTGCTTATCAGCACCAAACACTTTCTCCACAAACTCTGCACTTCTTTGCTTAGCCTTCTTCTTTGCCGAAGTGTTTGGTATCTCAGTAAAATCAGGAAATATCACATCTTCATCAGTCTGTCTGAAGTACTGTGGATATTCCTCATGAGTTATATCTTCAATCTCCACTTCATCAAACTCAGGAGTATTCTTATCATCTGAGTGACTTCCAATATCCTTTTCAGGAATATCTGGAATCGACTCATCTACTATAAACTCCTCAAATGTTTTCCCTACTCTCTGTGCAAGTCCATCCAGAATTTCCTTTGCCACAGAAGCAGGTACTTCACCTTCTTCAAGATCAGGATCGTTGTATTCCAATTCGTATCTCATATCATCTGTTTGGAATATCTCAGCAAAACGTCCTGTGAACTCAATAGTCCATTCTCTTCTTTCCAACATATCTTTATACACTTGTTTAGCATCATCTATCAAAGACCTCACCTTCTCATTCCAGAAGATACTTTCATCTGAATCAACGTTCTCACCTTTCTTTTTCTTCGAACTTGATTCTCCAGTATCTTTCTTTTTAGGTGTTCTCTTTCAAATGTGAACTTTGAAGTATCATCTCCTCCATCATTACCATCACTCTCATCACTACTATCATCCTCTTTCTGACTCCCAGACCCTTCTGCATCATCATCATCATCCTTCTTATCATCCTCATCAACACTCTTCTCTGACTCCTCATCATCCTCATCATCTTCCTTTTCTTTATCCGATTCAGACGGTTCAAAATCAACTTGCTCTTCTTCTTTTTCTTTATCTTCTTCACCCTCCTTCAACTTGGGTGCAACATTGTACAAATTATCAATCAAATCACTAAGGCGTTTGTTCTCAGCCTTTAGTTCTTTGTTGTCTTCTTTGATCAACTTTAGCCTGTTCTTGTTTCTTGAACATTTACCCTCAAGCTTTTTATTCTTCGCTTCAAGCTTCTTAACTTTCTCGTCAATCTCATCTTGATTCGACTTAGAAGCTACCACAATCTGAAGCATCTTCTCTTCATTTTGCTTGAACTTGGCAATTTCAGCTTGTTGAGCCACTATCATCTTCATCATATCATCCATTTTCTTGTTCACTTGTTTCATCACATCATCATCAACAGTGACCTTTTTAGATTTGGATCTAGATGGCTCAACATATCAAGCACATTATCCAGTGCTACATTGAATTGATCAACTGGTAATGTCTCTGCCTCTTTAGACTTCTTTTGTTTCTTAGTGACTGGTGAAGACAGCTTTGATGACGTACCAGCATCGGGTACTCTTTTACCTTTCAAAAGTTGGGCTAACTCTTTTTCTCTCAACTGCTTAGTACTTGTCTTCTTAGCCATGGTCTTGTGCTTAGGCTTGGGCAAGTTTACTACCACAGTCTCTCCAGCATTCAACTCATCCATATCAACGCCTAAACCTTCATCTTCAACATTCAATGACTTCTTACTTTTCTCAGCTTCCTCAATTGATTTGTTTAAAGATTCAGACTCACCAACCATAGTGGCCTTACGTTTGGTGGCCCTAACATTCTCAGCATCAGAATCCCACTGTTCCTCTTCCTCAGTTTCTTCTGAATCCACTGATTCTTCATCCACCAAACCTGTACCCTTCTTCGCAGTTGTTTTCTTCCTCACCACCTGTTGCTTAGAACTTCCTTGGTCAGTTTTTCCCTTACCCTTCCCTTTGGCTCCGGGATTGACCACTTGTCTCTTCCTCTTGGTACTAGCATCAGCATAAACCAATGGATCATCATTATCAGAATCACTTTCAGGATGCCTAGCCGTGTTCTTTCCAGGATCAGAGTAATCCTCTTTGGCTAAAGCTCCAAACAATCTTCTGTATGGTGGCCTTTCATTGTCTGGCACACCCTTGTAACCTTTCATTCTAACCAACGTTCGAATATTCATGTGATCTTGACCAAGTATCTGTGTAGGATCCTTCCTCAAATTAGGATACTTGTGATCAAAGATCATCATCAGGAATCTAGGGTATAACATGAATTGCTTCTTCTTCAAGCCCTTTAACATCTCCAGCATGTGATCCAAAATCATCCCAGACACGTTGAATGGTTTGTTGAGAGTCAACGCAACCAACAACGAGCTTAAACTTCTCCTCATCACGCAATATCCTCCACTTACACATCCAAACACATGGATTATGACGTGTGCAAAGTATTTAAACTGCACGCTCAACTTTCCTTTATGCATCGAACCATCAGTAATAGCTCCTTTGTATTTCATCCTGAGGAAACATGCCTTCTGTTCGGTCCATGATAGTTCTCTGGGATCTTCGCTCACTTCAAACTTTATCTGGAGCGCTTCTCTGATATCAGACTCTGTAATAAACATCTCCGTGTCTTGTATTTTGCTCTTTATTATAGTCTGATTATCCCAGAAATCATACTTTGCGTTCTTGTAAAAATCTTCAATGATGTCTTTGTAGATAATAGTTGGAGTTGCCAAAGCATATACCACTCTGCTTCTTTTCAAAAACTTTATGATATCAGCAAACTCAACGTTCTTTTCTACATCACCCAGATAAGCACAGCAATTATGGGTTTTCTCGAATGGTCAATTGCTTCCACTTGACGATTCTCCTTCCTGAACATTCTCTGGGACTGGTTCTGTAACTATAGTCTCTACTGGAATCTCAACGTTCTCAGTTTGGTCAGCCATCTGCACATCAAAATCAAAGAAATACGTCAAAATACAAAATCGACAAAAATTCAAAAATTTTAAGTTTTAGAGTTCCACATTCGCCCGTTTTGTCAAAGGTCGAATGTGAGTTTTTCTGGTCGAATGTAAAACGTTTTGGTCGAATGTGGATAAATTTTGAATAAGAATCACGTTCGCCCGTTTTGAAGTTACATTCGTCCACAATTCTTCTCCTTCGCCCGTTTCATGGACCGAAGGTGAAACTTGTTCAACCCAAAAATTCAAAAATTGTTCAACTTTGTTTTTAATCTGTAAAATTGATTGAAATGACTCCTAAAAGTGCCGACTAAGACTCGTCCAACATCAATTTTTACCAATTTTCAATTTATATCAGTTTTCAAAGGAAAATTAGGGTTTTATCCACTTAAACGATATACATTGAAATGGAATCAAAATCAAACCAAAACAAACACTCTAAGTCCCTTAATTCTAAAACCCTAGGTCCAGTTAGAAAAACGACGATTCTGGTCTTAATCTTAATCCATTACCTGTGATTTTTATATGAAAATGATCAGTAAGAATCAGGGAACAAAACGCACAAGGAAAATTAATCAAAGCAACAAGGTGACAGATCGAAGGAAAAAAAAGTTTGAAGAACACTGAATGAGGTTCGAAAGTGAAAAGTACTTATATATAAGGGCCACCTTCGCCCGTTTATGTGGTCGAATGTGGAATGTTCCACATTCGGTCCAAATAAATGACCCGAATGTGAAAGAATTCACCCGAAGGTGGAAATTTGGTATTAAAACCCACATTCGTCCGTTTTAAACAGCCCGAAGGTAGAGATTTTTCCACATTCGACCCAATTAAGGGGCGAATGTGAAATGGAAAAATCTGAAAATTTTGCCAAAACACGAATTCGAATCCCGTTCAACATTTTTCAATTTGTTAAGCTTCCAAAACTCATATTTTCACATTTTGAATAATACAAAGTCCAGATGGTGTTATCAAATCTCAGAAATTGACCATCAAGCATCCCCGGTTATCAAAAATAAAGCAGAAATGCAAAAAATTTTGGATTTTTCTGAAATTTTATCAAAACACACCTAAAATCTTTTTGGATTTTGTATCTTTTTGACAATAAAAGTAAAAATGCAACAAAGTAAAATGCATCAAAGTAAATGAGAACAGTAAACATTTTGTGATGTCCGGTAAGAGGATCATATCAGTTTTCTGAGAAATCTGATCACAGCGTTGATCTATTTGTTTAATATTATCATTAGAAACAGTATGTGACACGGCAATTGCTGATATTGTGGTCCACGTAAGCTCACATGCAGACAATTACGCAATGCTTTAAAATGATACGAGTTAGGTGTATTAGACTAACACGATGTGGTGCCCACACACACGACATACTCCCGTATCAAGTAATTGCACAAAGCTTCGTCGTAACGCGTGATTATGCCAGAGTTATCCGTAAAAGTTACAAAGTATATAGCACAGAGGTGTACAGGTCAGCAAACGAATGCAGCAGAGTAACATGTGCATATACACTAGGTTGAGGCTGATATTAATCACTGATTTTCATCAGATGATCAATACGATGTAATAATGATCTTTGATCAATTAAAACATAAAGTTCCTCAATTCGGTAACTTCCGGTTTTGGCAATTAAGCTCTTTTAGCAAATATTCTGATGAAACTAGGTCCGTAAATCAGTACGACAAAAGTTTAATCAGAATATCCCGGATAACCATAACATAACGACCCGAAACCTCAGATTTTGGCAATCCTATCAAACGAAATTACGGTACTAAGACCATATGCCCATGAGGTGTTCAGCCACGAACGCGTAGTTCGTTATGTTTGTATCACTAATGCACGCAATATTTGGTCTACGAAGCCTATCAACATATCACACGTAGTCAACATACGCCTCATATACTATACAATTCTTTAGCCTGTGTCAGATCCCCACTGATGTACTATCATTTCCTCTTTTTATCCAGGAAATCATTTTTGGTTTTCTAATTTTTTAGGTCTTTTTGAATTTTTCAATGTTTTTGGTTTTTCTGATAAAATGGCTCCCCCTAAAATAAAGAACATATTTTTGGATTTTTAATTTTTCTGAAAAACAATAAAAACAAATATTTGAAAGAAACAATCCACTCGAAAGCGTCAACTTCTTTGAGGATTAAACAATCCCCTTGAAAGCATCAACTTCTTTGAGGATTACGATAGTAAAGAGAAATTCCCAATTAGCAAAGAGAAATTCCCAATTAGCAAAATATTAAAAACTAAAACTAAAAAGCGATAAACCGAGGTGCCGATTAGTCCTGTTTTTCCTTTATGTTGTTTACTTTTAAAAGATATTCAAAGCGGGATCTGTCAAAAGCTTTTGTAAACAAATCTGCACGTTGGTAGTCAGTATGGATTTTGACCATATCTATCAATTCCTTAGCGTAACAATCACGGATAAAATGATATTTGATCCGGATATGTTTAGCTTTAGAATGATTTTCAGTATTTTTAGTTAATGCAATTGCGGCTTCATTGTCACAGTGTATAGGGGTTTTAAGAAACTGCAAACCGTAATCCACCATCTGCTGTTGGATCCAGAGCACTTGCGAACAGCAAGTCGAGGCTGCAATGTACTCTGCTTCACAGGTAGACAGCGTCACGGAAGTCTGTTTCTTACATTGCCAGGTGATTAACCTGCTCCCTAAAAACTGGCAACCAGCTGTAGTAGATTTGCTATCTTTGTCACAGCCGCCCCAATCTGCATCACTAAAAGCAATAAAATCAAAATCATCATCATTAGGGTACCAAAGTCCTTTTGAGGGACAACCCTTCAGATATCTAAGGATACGCTTGACCGCCGTCAGATGACTTTGTTTCGGCTTCGATTGATAGCGGGCACAGAGACACGTTGCGTACATAATATCTGGTCGAGACGCCGTCAAATACATCAGAGATCCGATGATTGCTCTGTATGTAAATGGGTCCGTCAGCTCCCCCTTAGCGTCCACTCCAATCCCGTGATTGGGTTGAATCGGAGTATCCATCGGCTTGGAGTCCTCCATCTGGAACCGGCTCAAGATGTCGGATACGTATTTCGTTTGGTGAATGAAGATCCCGTCGGGTCTTTGGTCCACCTGCAAGCCTAGGAAAAACTGCATCTCCCCCATTGCGCTCATTTCGAACTTTTCCTGCATGACAGTTTCGAACTCCCTGCATAAAAGCTCGTTAGTTGAACCAAATATTATATCATCAACGTAAATCTGCACTAGAAGCAAATCATCCCCAGTCTTCTTCGTGAAGAGGGTGCAATCGACGAGTCCGCGCTTAAATCCTTTGGAGATGAGGTATGTAGTTAGCTCCTCGTACCACTGTCTCGGAGCCTGGTGCAAGCCATATAGAGCTTTGTTCAGCACGTAGACCTTATCCCGGTGGATTGGGTCCTCAAAGCCTGGTGGCTGCCCGACATAAACCTCTTCCTTGACTTTCCCGTACAGAAATGCGCTCTTAACGTCCATTTGATATACTTTGAATTTCTTGTATGAAGCAAACGCAAGGAACATCCTAATAGCTTCAATTCGTGCTACCGGTGCATAGATTTCGTTATAATCAATCCCTTCGATTTGATGGAAACCCTGCACGACCAATCTGGCTTTGTTACGAACAATAACCCCACGATCATCCTTCTTGCACTTAAACACCCATTTAGTGCCTATTTTCTTCCTTTCCGGCGGCAAATCTGTGAGCGTCCAAACTCCCAATTTCTGGAATTGTAATAACTCCTCCTGCTTAGCTTCAACCCAGGCATCATCCTTCAAAGCGTCCTTGTATGTCCTTGGCTCTACCTGCGACACATAACACGCAAACGACCAATCATTTTGACTACCAGATTGTTGAATTTTAGCATATAACGCTAAAGCACCAAAACTCTCTGGCGAGTTAACACTTTTCAGCTGCCCTCTGGTCATAACACTGCTTCCAGGATCACCGATAACTTGCTCCAGCGGGTGAATACGATGAATCCGAGATTCCGGATGTTCACGTACAGTAACTCCCGTCTGAGCAGTTAAATTCTCTACAGCATCCAGATCATGACCCGTGTTTGATGATGAAGCAACATCTGGAGTTGGAGTTGGGTTCACTGGTGGTGCCTCTGGTTCTTCTGCATGTTCAAGAATGACTTCTTCAAATTGTTCGTCTTCAGATTCTGAAGAGTCTAATGAAGTTGAAGCCTCTTGAAACACTTCTTCCTCTTGTATAGGAGCATTGGTATCATTAGAAGCTGGTAGGGGGTTCACGGTGATCGGACGCACCAACGGTGAAGTAGTCGCGTTTTCACACTCGTAAAGTAATCTAATAACAGCTTCTTCAACCAAGCTATCTAGATTGAATGATTCAAAGAAATCTTTGTAATCAAACATCCAATCAGGACCCGTGCCTTGCAAATTTTGAGTATATCGTTGAACTTCCACGTTAGCCCAATCCTCCACTCGACGAGTTCGCTTGTTGTATACCCGTTTGAGCGGGGTTGCATATCCAACAAAGTATCCCTCCTCAGCTTTAGGACTAAACTTCTCGCTTGGATTCAACATCGTGCATGGCGCCCCAAAAGGTTCTAGATACTCTAAGTTCGGCTTTCTTCGGTGTAACAGCTCATAAGATGTCTTACCAAACTTCTTCACTGTTAGAACCCGATTTAGTGTATAATTTGCTGCATAAATCGCCTCGTTCCAGAACATTACCGGAAGATTTGAGTCAGCGAGCATTGTTCTAGCCGCTTCAATTAGAGTCCTATTCTTTCGTTCAGCAACACCGTTCTGTTGTGGGGTGTACGGAGCCGAATATTCATGATGTATCCCTTTGCTTTCACAAAGTTCATCCATCTTGGCGTTTTTGAACTCCGTTCCATTATCACTCCGAATTCTCTTTATCTTCACATTGTAGAGATTCTCCAATCGAGTGAACAGAACTTGAAGGTTGTTAAAGGTGTCACTTTTATTCTGCAAACACATCACCCATGAAAATCTTGAGTAGTCATCAGTGACGACTAAACAGTAAAGCTCTCCAAGATGACTTTTGCGCTTGACCGGTCCGAATAGATCCATGTGCACTCGCTCAAGTGGCATCTCAACAGAGTTGACTTTCTTCACTTTGTGGGACTGTTTGTGTTGCTTCCCCTTCTTACAACTCACGCACTTGTCATTCAGATGGAAATGTTTCACGTTGACTCCATCGACAAGCCCATTTCTCACAAGTTGGTTCATTTTCCTCAGATGAATGTGCCTCATTCTTCGGTGCCACATTATCGATTCTTTCTCGGTCGCCTTGGATAGAAAACATGTTATTTGCCCCTGTGATGTCATCGCCTTGGACATATCAAGAATATAGAGGTTGTTGACGCGAGGTGCCTTCAACATTATCCACTCCTTTGGAATTTTGAAGCCCGGTTTGAGAATATAGCAGGATTTGTCATCAAAATGCACAGTAAATTGTTTATCACAAATTTGACTGACACTCAACAGATTATAATCAATCTGCTTCACATATGATATTCTCTCGAAGCTCACTATCCCATTACTCACGCTCCCCTCCATCGTAATATATCCACCTTTATTTCCAGCGAATGCGACATAACCTCCATTGATGTTCTTCACGTCGAACAACAACGCAAGATCCCCTGTCATGTGGCCTGAAGCTCCACTATCAACAATCCAAAGACTGCTAACAGGGCCAGCTGAAGCTCCCGGCACACAAAAAGTAAATCATTTAGTTCTTTCGGGGGACCCAAGCCTGAGTCTTGGGTCTTGGAACATCATTTTTCACAGAAACATTTTCAGAAACATTTTCAATCACTTTTTGTTTTGGATCAGATCAATCTTTTTCTGATTGTTCAAAACACTTTCCTTTTTCTCATTAACCTTTGAAGTAGAGGCTCCTGGAGTACCATTGGGTGACCAAGATTGTTCAGTTCTTTTCAAGATACGAATCTGAGACTTTGGGTTCTCAGTCGGTTTCTGAACATTGTTAACAAAAGTAACTTTCTTGATTACCTTATCTGATTTAACAGACTTAGGTCCAACATTTGACTTGACAATCGGTTTAGGTGGAACCTTTTGTCTATCATTTGTTGTGTTCACCACTGGCTTCCTCCATGATTGTTCCATAGCAATCCGATTTCTTTGATCATATTGAATTGGACGATTGTTCCTCATTTGGTAAAAGTTGTTTTGATTGTAAAACTGTTGTTGTTGAGGAACAACTCGCCTATGTGGTGGAACATAATGATCAATCGGTTTTCTCATGGAATTCCTCACTTCAACTTCGTGCCTTTTATGCCATACATATGGGCACTGAGCAAGTAAATGCCCTCGTTCCCCACATTTAAAGCATGCATGGTACTCTTCAAAAACATTCGGAGCATTTGGTTGAGCAAATGATCTAACAGGATATTGATCATTGTACTGTTGATTCCTTAAACTCTCAGGGAGTGGCCCTTTTGAGTAAGCAGGCTCATGAAAACCATTAGCTCTGTTTTTGGGTCGAATGAACTCTGTGACATGGACCTTTGGTTCTTGAGGAACATCCAAATACAATTTCTTTAAAATTGCTGGTGGAATCTCATTTGTTCTCTCATGTTTTGGGAACCAAATGGTGCTTTCTTGCCAAATTTTGTCAATTTTAGCATAGTTAGCATTTTTAATTGGAAATTCCTCATCAGAGATGATCTTATCGGATCCTTCCATCCTATAAAACACCTTGACAGGTTTGTCACATGGTTCATTTTTATCACTCTTTTCAAGATCTTTCTTAACCACATTCTTCTCAAGATCTTTCTTTACAACATTGTTTTCAGACTTTTTCTCACGATGAACATTTGCCATCGGAATCACAATCTGAGATGGTGAAACTGGTTCATTTGTAATGATGTGATTTTCTTTTGGAATTTCACATGCATTAACATTTTGAACATTACCAGAGTCATCACTCTCAGTGTCTGAATCAACACTTTCAGCAGTAACACCCTCATCATTGAAACCTAAAATCGGTCTCACATCGGAATGTGGATCACCAATACTCGAGGTATTAGATTCATTTTCCGATGATGAGTCTGATTTTACTGAGCTCTCCGGTGTCACTTGATGACAATTATGGTTTTCAAAAAGCACCGGAGATGGCACAGACCGGTAATTAGTGGTTTGATCATCAATGATGTGGTCTACCACATAAGCAATGTGCTTATAGCTTTCCAACTTTTTGTTTACTTTCTCAGCAAAGCATTTGATGGCGGCCATTTCCAACTTGGTATTTTCAATGTCATTTATGTAGTTATTAATTGCCAATTGTTTTAATGATAAAGTGTTTTTCAAGTCGGAAATGTCCTTTTTATAGCCATCTAATACTTTGTTAAAAGCATTCAACTCTTTGCGAGTAGATTGACTGTTCATGATAGCACTATCACGTTGAACACGGAGTTGTTTATTCTCCTCAGTCAATCTATCACATGTACCACAATATTTATCACTTTTAATATCAGTGCTACACTCAGAACTTACAGGTTTTGGCGGATCAGTCATGGCCATTAATGCGAAATGAGCTTCCTTTCCAGCAAAGAATCTAGAATAATCAATCTTGGTGAAAGCATCATCTGCAATGCACGACTTCCTCGTCATCAGAAAATCAGCTTCTGCTAGCAACTGATCAATGTCATCATCTAGAGAAGTAACACTTGCTTCTGTATCCGATTCACTGTCTGAATCTGAATAAACCGATTCACACTCCTCAGGAACATCAGAAACAGTGTCAATCACCACTCCAGAGTTAGCTTCCTCAGCCTTAACCTCAACAGGTTCAGTCTCCACATCTATTTCAGCTTCAGACTCATCACTTTCAAACTCAGTTTCTTTCTTTTCATCAACTGTCACTGACTCTTCAATATCAACCTGATAAGCAACACAAGCCACATTTCCACCAGTAGTAATTTCCTCAACACCTATTTGCATACTCGACCAATCAAACCGTTCATCTTGTTGAGTCACCAATGCTTGATTCTGATTGGTGTTCTGGTGTGTCTCATTCGGTGTAGTAATTGGTATGACTGTTCGGTTAGTGTTGTTAGGAGATTGGTTTTGAGTCTGGTTTGGTGTGTTTGGTTGTCTGTTTTGGTTGTTATTAAAGTTGTTTTGACGGTTTTGGTAGTTGTTGTTGTTTTGGTAAGAAACTTGGTTTTGGTTTTGTTGTTGACGGTTCTGGTAGCTTGCATTGAATGGATTTCTATTTCCTTGTTTTGGTGGCTGGGTACATTCCCTTTTAAAGTGACCTTTCCCTCCACAGTTAAAACAAGTAACTTTCTCCTTATTGAACCCGTAGGTTGTGTTAGGAGAAGTTCCCAAATCTGTTCTACCCGTCTTCTCAATAAACTCCGTTGCTCTTCTCATAATGCTTGCAAAAGCCCATTGGATATCAATCAGTTCCATCTCTTCCTTGTCAATCTGTGCATAGTCTTCATTGGTTAAGTTGTTGTTCCCAATTTGACTAGCAACCAACCCGTTGTAGGATGAAACCATTGCAGAGACTAGTGCAATGTGTTGCTGAGCAACTTCAACCGTCACATTTCCCAAGTTAGAAGTCTCCAAAACCACTGGTTGTTGATTAGGTTGAGTACTTTGGTTCATTGAGTAAGGTGATTGTTGAGATTGGCTATCAGTATAGAAGGCTGCTTGTTGCATTGGGGAAAATGGTGGAATGTATGAATTGTTGTAATGTTGTTGTGGTGGTGGGTTTGATGGTTGTGAGAAGGATGATGTTTGTGCCATGTAGTTGATGGTAGGTTTTGGTGATTCCATAAAATTGGAAATGCACGCAACATGTGGTTCCACTAATCCTCCTGAACTTGAGTTACTAGCTGGAACTGAAGTACCTCCAAAATATAAGTTGGGATTCTGAGGAATCTGTGATCTTCTAGCTTTCCTCTTTTCTTCCAATTCTTTGTTTTCCAGCTTCTCTATAAACTCTTGAATGGACCAGAATTGATATGCATCCTTCTCCTTGAGAACTTCCACATGCTGATCCCAGTGTGGTGGTAAAGCATCTGCAAACTTATCCACCTGCTTTGTCATTGGAATCTGTATACCATAACTAGACAATTCAGTTAGCAAATGACTATATCTAGGAGTTAATTCTTTTAAAGTTTCATTGCCAATATAAGAAAAATTCTCAAACTCCTTTCTCAATTCTTCCATCCTTAGACTTCTAGTCTTCTCATTACCATCATGCCTCCTTTTAAGCGCTTCCCATAGTTGCTTAGATGTAGTGCATGTACCAAACTGATGCAACAGATCATTTGTAATTGCCTGTGTCAATTGGGAAAAAGCTTTCTTCTCCACAGCAAACTTCTTTTTCTCATCCTCAGCCATACTCTCCAATGGAACTGGTTCACCTGTATTCTCCAAAACTGGTGCTGTGTAACCTCTAGCAATCATATTCCATGCCTCTGCACCCTCCACTCCCATGCCTTCCAAATGTATCTTGAACTTTTTCTGCCACTGATTATATTCTTGTATCTCCATAAGCTTCGGTGGCCGATTCCCGCTACTTGAAGACAAATCATTAATCAGTGTGGAAATAGCATTTGTAGTTTGAGTATTTACCACCGCTGCTGCTACTCCCCAGTAGTCAGGTTGTGGTGTTGGAGGTGCGACACTTTGAGCCATGTAGTTAATCGGTTGCGAAGACTGTGTGCTCGTCTTTTGTGCTGCCACCGTCCATGGGTCCATCACTTGCTGTTGTGGTTGTGTCGTTGCTGGTCTCGGAGTAGTCGGAAAATTCCACATGATCACGAACTTCGAAAAATTCAACACTTAGAAAATTTTCCAAAAACTAATCCTAGGTTCGCCCGTTTGTAACTCACTTTCGTCCCTTTCTGATGCAGGTTCGCCCAAACAGTACCAATCGAATGTAAAATCTCACCAGAATGTAAAACACACTAACACACTTTTCACTTTCGCCCAAAATGACCTAGGTTCGACCGTTTTAATTCTACGTTCGCCCGCCCGATCAATCTGAAGTGGAAAATGTGATCCGAAAGTGAAAAATTCAACAAAGAACTTCCAGGTTCGCCCAAAAACTACCCAGATTCGACCAAAACCACTCAGGTTCGCCCAAAAACACTCAGGTTCGACCACTTAGGTTCCAGGTTCGCCCATTTCAGGTTTGAAAAACGGTTACACTTTGAAAAACGGTTATTTTGATCTCTGATTTTCAAAAGTTTGTGGATTTGAATGATCTTAATCAGGTTTTGATTCGGAATTGATTGGGAACAACTTTAATTCTTGGAATTTTGAATTTTAACCACAAAATCAACTTCAAATTAATAAAAAACACTCAAAAACCATTTTCATTCAAAAACAGATGTGATTTGATCAAAATTAGGTCCAAATCAGCTCTGAGTTTATCAAATTTGTTGTTGTATGATCCTCTATGCTCTGATACCACTTTGTAAGCGAAAGATTTTGACTAAAACAGGACTAATTGATCATACAAGTTACAAAACCAGGTGCGGAAACCCTAGCTTTGAACAAACAGATAAAACTCAAATCAAAACACAATCAATATCATTTTCAAAGGTTTTCATAGATTAACTTTTTCATAAACTTGATTACAATGACAATATGGTTAATCTAGATCACTTACAGACACTCTCAAACAAACCAGGAACCTGATCTCTAAACACACACTTTCTAAAACTCTCTATACATTACAAAAACACAACTTCTATATATAATGTCTGCACGTTCGCCCATATACTGTGGTCGAATGTGGACTTCTTCCACATTCGCCCAGTTAAGGGTACGAACCTACATCTTCAGTCAAGCTCCATTGCACCTTCGCCCAATTGTCTTCTACCTTCGCCCACTTCTGCTTACCTTCGACCAGTCAGTCTACATTCTATCCATCAGCAACTTCTAACATACGTTAATATCCAATCACTAGTCGCAAAACGCATCTACAACATCCAATTGAGCAACCAACCCCCCTTTGCTCTCATCCTTCATCAAAACATCATTATCAGCAGAACAATTAGACAAACAGCTACCATACCCCAACCTACTCATAAACCCAGCAACAACTTGCATAATAAGCCCATAGCGCCCAGACAGCTTACTAGCAAATGACAACTCCCTACCAGCAATCTCATCTTCAACCATACGATTAACAGTCTCCAATTTACCCAACCCACCCAGCTTAATAATTGGTAACGTTTCATTCATCAACCGATGTTTCCAATTATCACCAAACAGGGTAACAAACAAACTCACCACCTCAGGACTGAAAATAAGGGAATCCTTCTTACCTGAGTTAAAACGATTGAGGATAACCTGCTTCGAAGTCACCTTCCCCTCAGATTCCGAAGACATAGATCCCTCCTTATCATTAACACCCAAAATATCAGGAGGACCCTTAGGAGGGGGCTCCGTAATCGGAACCCTAGCTACCGGATCCATAAGCTAACAACCGTAACAGGAGAATAGAGATCAAAAAGAAGAAGAAGAAAGGGTTAGAAAGAGGCGGGAAAGAGAAACACGAAGAAAACCCCTGAATCGCCTGAATCGCCCAATTCAGAGAGAAAACCCTAGCTTCATGCTTCATGTCCTTTATCTGAGTCTGTTGCATGATCAGATATCTTATGTCCTTCCTGCTCCTCCATTCGGGTGCCCGAAATTACAAAGGTACCGATAGTTACGTCCTTTAAAATGCGATTTGTACGAATCTCTCTTTCATTGTCGCATCGTGAGTCCGATTACCGTCCTGTCAACTTCATATCCTTTATCTGAGTCTGTAGAATGAACAGATATCTAGTGGCCTTCCCGTTCCTCCATTCGGGTGTCCGGAATTCAAATGTACCGATAGTTAAATCCTTTAAACCTCGAGTCTTTTCTTGTGTACGAATCTCTATGTCATTATCGCATCGTGGGGCTCATGACCTTCCGGTCTGCTTCATATCCTTTATCTGAGTCTGTTGCATGATCAGATATCTTACGGCATTCCCGTTCTTCCATTCGGGTGCCCGAAACTTCAAATGTACTGATAGTTATGTCCTTTAAAACTTGAGTCTTTTCTTGTGTACGAATCTCTATGTCATTGTCGCATCGTGAGTCCGAATACCGTCTGGTCAGCTTCTTATCCTTTATCTGAGTCAGTAGACTGATCAGATATCTTATGGCCTTCCCGTTCCTCCATTCGTGTGCCCGAAACTTAAAATGTACCGATAGTTACGTCCTTTAAACTCGAGTCTTTTCTTGTGTACGAATCTCCATGTCATTATCGCATCGTGGGTCTGATTACCATCCGGTCTGCTTTATATCCTTTATCTGAGTCTGTTGCATGATCAGATATCTTACGGCCTTCCCGTTCCTCCATTCTGGTGCCCGAAATTTCAAATGTACCAATAGTTATGTCTTTTAAAACTTGAGTCTTTTCTTGTGTATGAATCTTTATGTCGTAGTCGCATCGTGAGTCCGATTAACGTCCGGTCAGCTTCGTATCCTGTATCTGAGTCTGTAGCACAATCAGATATCTTATGGCCTTCCCGTTCTTCCATTCGGGTGCCCGAAACTTTAAATGTACCGATAGTTATGTCCTTTAAAAATCGAACCTTTTCCTGTGTACGAATCTCCATGTCATTGTTGCATCGTGAGTCTGATTACCATCCGGTCACCTTCGTATCCTTTATTTGAGTCTGTTTCATGATCAGATATCATATGGCCTTCCCGCTTCTCCAATCGGGTGCCCGAAACTTCAAATGTACCGATAGTTACGTCCTTTAAAATGCGAGTCTTTTCTTGTGTAAGAATCTCTATGTCATTGTCGCATCGTGCGTCCGATTACCGTTTGGTCAGCTTCGTATCCTTTATCTGAGTCTGTTGCATGATCAGATATCTTATGGCCTTCACGCTCCTCCATTCGGGTGCCCGAAACATCAAATGCACAGATAGTTACGTCCTTTAAAACTCGAGTCTTTTCTTGTGTACGAATCTCTATGTAATTGTCGCATCGTGAGTCCGATTAACGTCCGGTCAGCTTCGTATCCTTTATCTGAGTCTGTAGCACGATCAGTTATCTTATGGCCTTCCCGTTCCTACATTCGGGTGCCCGAAACTTCAAATGTACCGATAGTTACGTCCTTTAAAAATCGAGTCTTTTCTTCTGTACGAATCTCTATGTCATTGTTGCATCGTGAGTCTGATTACCATCCGGTCAGCTTCATATCCTTTATCTGAGTCTTTTGCATGATCAGATATCTTATGTCCTTCCCGCTCCTCCATTCGGCTGCACGAAACTTCAAATGTACCGACAGTTACGTCCTTTAAAATGCGAGTCTTTTCTTTTGTATGAATTGTGACAATAGTCAACAAACCAGGTCAACATCCGTACATGTTTCATTTACTACTACAATATATGTGCATATTTAGAGAGTCCACATGCACTATACCCCCCCCCCCAGCTTAGTAAAGCAGGGAATAGTTCAAGAACGAACCCTGAAACGCCTGTTTAGTCATACAATGCCCGAACACTCACCAAACAAACACAAAATGAGAATGTTCATTCTCTAACATATGGTAACTTCCCTTTTAACATATGTGCACAAGATAACTATAGTGTTAATCACAAAGGACACTAATACATGTTAATGTCATCACCAGGTATCCTTGCCATAAAAACGACATCAAGCCACCTCTCAATACATTTGGGTGGACCACAACTTAATACAAGCTTGCAACTCGATCACATAAGCACAACATCATCCTAAGGTGTTATCTCAACCACACAACCAGTTATTGCTAATCAAGAAACTACCTATGCTTGTGTAAACATCTACACAAACCAAGACACTAATCCCCTAGGACACCAAGACTAGACACTAGGACACTATCTTAACTCTAGAGCCGTATGTATGTATGTATGTATGAATAGATACTACATTTACATTTAGTTTAAGCTAGGATACAACTACATAACCTACAACCATGTCTATTCTAACCTTCATGTACTAGCCTAGCCGAACCAAACCATGAGGTGATGATCATTCATCTTTGTCTTGATACATACTTACATCAAAGCAAACTAGTGGACAACCTACAAACCTCCCACCTAGTGATGATCATCGGCCCATTATTACCATCCTCTCACCCATCCCTATCACTTGACAACTATGGAATTACACTAACTAATGTCTAAACCTTTCTTACACCTCTTGATACCCATTGATCCATACCACAAATACACTAATTCCACCATGTGCATATTTCGGCTAGATGGAAACAAGCCAAGAACCCTTATGTGTCACCATCACATAAGTGCCAAAGTTTACACATAAATGGAAAGGATACTAGAATCTGCACAATCCAACATAAACACCCTTACCTCTTTCTTGCCCTTGACACCTAGCAATTAAGTTGGATGACAATGACAAGACATGGAAGCTTCTAACTATCACCATCATCCAAACACTTGTCCTTTTCCTTTTGTCTTAAACCGATCGCATGAGTGCATGATTAGTTGTCTAAGTTTCACCAATATAGTAATGAGACAAACATTCCATAATCCATCTATGAAGTCAACCATACCCCTTCTAAACCTCTTACACCATACGGCTAGAGACAACTATAAACACAAGTCTAAAGGTTTCATGGAAATGTAGATAAAACAAGGAATATTCCCAAGGTTAAGAACTTGCCTCCTTGGGAGCGATTATAATCGGCCAAAGGAAGGAATGAGTGCAAGCTATGGATAGTTGTCAACCTTACACAAGATTAGGAAAGAAACAAAACCTTAAATCCATTCCTTGATGAGTCAACATATCCCTTTGGTCCATATCTATCTATAATCAGCTAAGATCAAGGAGATAGCAACCATTCTTAAGTCACTATCTATCATTCACATATGATTAGTCACTTAAAACAATAACAAACTTCAAGAAGCTAGCTCATACCTCTTTTGTTTTGTCCATACACTAGCCGATTCACTATAAATAGAGGCCACTTCTCATTCTCAATTGCCACACCAACACATTCTTTCACTCTCTAAAACTTTCGGGTATCTCACATTGGAGCCGAAGCATTGCAAGAGCTTGGAGGAGTCTTGGAGACTATCCAAACTTCGATCTATCTCTAGGTAAGGTTCCCATGCCCTTGAGCTATAATCTTGTCTAGTCTACCCATCTTTAATCGGCCCTAGTTGCCTTAGACACATAAACACATACACATTGTCTTAGATCTTGCTTAATCTTGCACTAGTGAATGTATTGTTGTAACATTACAAGCAATCGGCCCATGTTACACCTCTAGAAGGCCGAAGCTATACTCTTGTGCCATGTAGATTACATATATCACCATGGTTAGCATCTACTTGTCATGGGACACTCACTTGATCCAAGCTTAAGGTTTAAGACTAATGTAGTGTTAAACTAACCTATGTTTCCACGAAAACACCCCAATACCACTTCCCAAGCCATTACTAAGTTCAAACAACAAACTTGATCCATGTTACAATCGGCCTAAGGCCCTATGTGGGTCGTTGTAATCGGACATCATCAAATAACATGTGTTAGCAAGGTTAGAGCATGTGTTAACCTCCATTTAGGTGTACGATTGCCCTAAACACATGTTAAGATAACTATCTTAATCACAAACACATAAAACAAGGTTCACACAACTCCATGACCATGTCCACAAGTGTCGGGTAGACAAATTGTATGATAAACAACTAGAACTTGTGATTTATCTTACTTTCAAATGAATCATAGGGCAATTTCTATCGGGACGATAGTATCTACATAATTCAACTTCACTAGACCGTATACCTCTCTACCAGGTGAGTTTTCATGGCCCCATTTTACTATTTTTCATTTTGGGGGAAATACATGCATCAATACTTGTGTCATTTTCAAGTGTGTGTACATTCTATCATGACTGCCATGTGGAACATGAGACATTTTGGTTCATGAGCTCACTAGTCCTCGTACATCAGTTACTGTAACCATTAGCTAAACATCTAGCCATGGAACACTTTAATAGATCTATTGGGTTGACACCCCCACTCTTGGTTAGTCGCTCTAACCGGTCACATACAAAAGAGTGTTATTATTCTACAATACATACATTGTCTTTAGTGTACAATGCGCGAGGCACAACAGTCAAGAGGTTTGGTTACAGGACTCATGGTTTGCACAGTGATCATTTGCCTAGCTAGCATATGATTGATCATACACGAATTACACATGGTTTTACTCATCACAAACAAAACCCATGAACTCACCAACATTATAGTTGACAAAACTCGTTATGCATGTGTTTCAGGTAACTAGATGGAGGGCCACCGGGATTTGAGGGAGAGGTTCGAGCAAGCACTGTGTGGTACCCCTATGATGGTTCTATCATATTGTCCTATTGTTATTTAGTCATGAGAGTAATAGACACGTATTTCTCTTTTGTTAACGCTATGGTGACGTTTTTAAATAATTAATGACAATGCCCATCTTATACGGTGGTACTATTTTGAATAAAATTATGTGATTGCTTGAACCTTGTGCTTGAAAACTTTTCGGTCGTTACATCTCGTGTTTCCGCCTTGGCGTGGAGTGACACGAATCTCTATGTCATTGTCGCATCGTGAGTCTGATTACTGTCTGGTAAGCTTCATATCCATTACCAGAGTCCATAGAATGATCAAATATCTTGTGACCTTCCCGTTCCTCCATTCGGGTGTTCGAAACTTCAAATGTACCAATAGTTATGTCTTTTAAAACTCGAGTCTTTTCTTGTGTACGAATCTCTATGTCATTATCGCATCGTGAGTCCGACTACCGTCCGGTCCACTTAGTATCCTTTATTTGAGTCCGTGGCATAATCAGATATCTTACGGCTTCCGGTTCCTCCATTCGGGTGCCCGAAACTTCAAATGTACCGATAGTTATGTCCTTTAAAAATCGAATCTTTTCTTGTGTACGAATCTCTGCCATTGTTGCATCGTGAGTCTGATTACCATCAGGTCAGTTTCAAATCCTTTATCTGAGTCTGTTGCATGATCAGATATCATATGTCCTACCCGCTCCTACATTCGGGTGCCCGAAACTTCAAATGTACCGATAGTTACGTACTTTAAAATGCGAGACTTTTCTTTTGTACGAAACTCTATGTCATTGTCACATCGTGAGTCTGATTACCGTCTGGTCAGCTTAGTATCCTTTATCTGAGTCCGTAGAATGATCAGATATCTTGTGGCCTTCTCGTTCCTCCATTCGGTGTCCGAAACTTCAAATGTACCGATAGTTAAGTCCTTTAAAACTTGAGTCGTTTCTTGTGTACGAATCTCTATGTCATTATCGCATCATGAGTCCAATCACCGTCCGGTCCGCTTCGTATTCTTTAACTGAGTCTGTTGCATAATCTGATATCTTACGGCCTTCCCGTTCCTCCATTCGGGTGCCCTAAACTTCAAATGTACCGATAGTTATGTCCTTTAAAACTTGAGTCTTTTCTTGTGTACGAATCTCTATGTCATTGTCGCATCGTGAGTCTGATTACCATCCGATCAGCTTTGTATCCTTTATCTAAGTCTGTTGCATGATCAGATATCATATGGTCTTCCCGCACCACCATTCGGGTGCCCGAAACTTCAAATGTACCGATAGTTACGTCCTTTAAAATGCGAGTCTTTTATTTGTGTACGAATCTCTATGTCATTGTCGCATCGTGGTTCCGATTACCGTCCGGTCAGCTTCGTATCCTTTATCTGAGTCTGTTGCATAATCAGATATCTTACGGCCTTCCTGTTCCTCCATTCGGGTGCCCTAAACTTCAAATGTACCGATAGTTATGCCTTCAAAACTCGATTCTTTTCTTGTGTACGAATCTCTATGTCATTGTCGCTCATGTGTCTGATTACCATCCTGTCAGCTTCGTATCCTTTATCTAAGTCTATTGCAAGATCAGATATCTTATGGCTTTCCCGTTCCTCCATTCGGGTGCCTGAAACTTCAAATGTACCGATAGTTATGTCCTTAAAAACTTGAGTCTTTTCTTGTGTACAAATCTCTATGTCATTGTCGCATCGTGATTCTGATTACCGTACAGTTAGCTTCGTATCTTTTATTTGAGTTTGTAGCATTATCAGATATTTCATGGCCTTCCCGTTCATCCATCCGGGTGCACGAAACTACAAATGTACCGATTGCTACGTCCTTTAAAACTCGAGTCTTTTTTTTGTGTACAAATCTCTAAGTCATTGTCTCATCGTAGGTCCGATTACTGTCCGGTCCGCTTCATATCCTATATCTGAGTCTGTAGAATGATCAGATATTTAATGGACTTCTCGTTCATCCTTCCGGGTGCCCGAAACTACAAATGTACCGATTGTTACGTCCTTTAAGACTTAAGTGTTTTTTTGTGTACGAATCTCTATGTCATTATCGCACCGTGAGTCCGATTACTGTCCGGTCTGCTTCATATCCTTTATCTGAGTCTGTAGAATGAGCAGATATTTAATGGCCATCCCGTTCATCCATCCGGGTGCCGGAAACTACAAATCTACCGATTGTTACGTCCTTTAAGACTCGAGTTTTTTTGTGTACGAATCTCTTTGTCATTGTCGCATCGTGAGTCTGATTACCATCCGGTCAGCTTCGTATCCTTTATATAAGTCTGTTGCATGATCAGATATCTTAAGGTCTTCCCGCTCCTCCATTCGGGTGCCCGAAACTTCAAATGTACCGATAGTTACGTCCTTTAAAACCTGAGTCTTTTCTTGTGTATGAATCTCTATGTCATTATCGCATCGTGAGTCCAATCACCGTCCGGTCCACTTCGTATCCTTTATCTGAGTCTGTTGCATAATCAGATATCTTACGGCCTTCCCGTTACTTAATTCGTGTGCCCTAAACTTCAAATGTATCGATAGTTATGTCCTTTAAAACTCGAGTCTTTTCTTGTGTACGAATCTCTATGTCATTTTCGCATCATGAGTTTGATTACCGTCTGGTCAGCTTCGTATCCTTTATCTAAGACTGTTGCATGATCAGATATTTAATGGCCTTCCCGTTCATCCATCCGGGTGCCCGAAACTACAAATGTACCGATTGTTACGTCCTTTAAGCCTCGAGTGTTTTTTTGTGTACGAATCTCTATATCATTGTCGCATCGTGAGTCCGATTAGCGTTCGGTCAGCTTTGTATCCTTTATCTGAGTCTGTAGAATGATCAGATATCTTTTGGCCTTTCAGTTCCTCCATTCGTGTGCCCGAAACTTCAAATGTACCGATAGTTACGTCCTTTAAACTCGAGTCTTTTCTTTTATACGAATTTCTTTGTCATTATCGCATCGTGGGTTTGATAACCGGCCGGTCTGCTTCATTTCCTTTATCTGAGTCTGTTGCATGATCAGATATCATACGGCGTTCTCGTACCTCCAATGGGATGCCCGAAACTTCAAATGAACCGATAGTTTCGGCCTTTAAAACTTGAGTCTTTTCTTGTGTATGAATCTTTATGTCATTGTCGCATCGTCAGTCTGATTAACATCCGGTCAGCTCGTATCCTTTATCTGAGTCTGTTGCATGATCAGATAACTTATTTCCTTCCCGCTCCTCCTTTCGGGTGCCTGAAACTTCAAATGTACCGATAGTTATGTCCTTTAAAATGCGAGTCTTTTCTTTTGTAAGAATCCCTATGTCATTGTCACATCGTGAGTCCGTTTACCGTCCGGTCAGCTTCGTATCCTTTATCTTAGTCCGTAGAATGATTTGATATCTTGTGGCCTTCCCGTTTCTCCATTCGGGTGTCAGAAACGTCAAATGTACCGATAGTTACGTCCTTTAAAACCTGAGTCTTTTCTTGTGTACGAATCTCTATGTCATTATCGCATCGTGAGTCCAATCACCTTCCGGTCCGCTTCGTATCCTTTATCTGAGATTGTTGCATAATTAGATATCTTACGGCCTTCCCGTTCCTCCATTCGTGTGCCCTAAACTTCAAATGTACCGATAGTTATGTCCTTTAAAACTCGAGTCTTTTCTTGTGTAAATCTCTATGTCATTTTCGCATCGTGAGTCTGATTACCATCCGGTCAGCTTCGTATCCTTTATCTAAGTCTGTTGCATGATCAGATATCTTATGGTCTTCCCGCTCCTCCATTCGGGTGCCCGAAACTTCAAATGTACCGATAGTTACGTCCGGTCCGATTACTTTCCGGTCCGATTTGTATCCTTTATCTGAGTCTGTAGAATGATCAGATATTTAATGGCCTTCTCGTTCATCCTTCCGGGTGCCCGAAACTACAAATGTACCGATTGTTACGTCCTTTAAGACTCGAGTGTTTTTTTGTGTACGAATCTCTATGTCATTATCGCACCGTGAGTCCGATTACTGTCTGGTCCGCTTCATATCCTTTATCCGAGTCTGTAGAATGATCAGATATTTAATGGCCATCCCGTTCATCCATCCGGGTGCCCGAAACTACAAATGTACCGATTGTTACGTCCTTTAAGACTCGAGTTTTTTTTTTGTGTACGAATCTCTATGTCATTCTCGCATCGTGAGTCTGATTACCATCCGTCAGCTTCGTATCCTTTATATAAGTCTGTTGCATGATCAGATATCTTAAGGTCTTCCCGCTCCTCCATTCGGGTGCCCGAAACTTCAAATGTACCGATTGTTACGTCCTTTAAAATGGGTGTCATTTTTTTGTGTACGAATCTCTATGTCATTGTCGCATCGTGAGTCCGACTACCGTCCGGTCGACTTAGTATCCTTTATCTGAGTCCGTTGCATAATCAGATATCTTACGGCCTTCCGGTTCCTCCTTTCGGGTGCCCGAAACTTCAAATGTACCGATAGTTACGTCCTTTAAAAATCGAATCTTTTCTTGTGAACGAATCTCTGTCATTGTTGCATCGTGAGTCTGATTACCATCAGGTCAGTTTCAGATCCTTTATCTGAGTCTGTTTCATAATCAGATATTATATGTCCTTCCCACTCCTACATTCGGGTGCACGAAACTTCAAATGTACCGATAGTTACGTACTTTAAAATGCGAGTCTTTTCTTTTGTACGAATCTCTATGTCATTGTCACATCGTGAGTCCGATTACCGTCCGGTCAGCTTAGTATCCTTTATCTGAATCCGTAGAATGATCAGATATCTTGTGGACTTCTCGTTCCTCCATTCGGGTGTCCGAAACTTCAAACGTACCGATAGTTATGTCCTTTAAAACTTGAGTCGTTTCTTGTGTACGAATCTCAATGTCATTACCGCATCGTGAGTCTAATCACCGTTCGGTCCGCTTCGTATCCTTTATCTGAGTCTGTTGCATAATCAGATATCTTACGGCCTTCCTGTTCCTCCATTCGGGTGCCCTAAACTTCAAATGTACCGATAGTTATGTCCTTTAAAACTTGAGTCTTTTCTTGTGTACGAATCTCAATGTCATTGTCGCATCATGAGTCTGATTACCATCCGGTCAGCTTCGTATCCTTTATCTAAGTCTGTTGCATGATCAGATATCTTAAGGTCTTCCTGCTCCTCCATTCGGGTGCCCGAAACTTCAAATGTACCGATAGTTACGTCCTTCAAAATGCGAGTCTTTTTTTTGTGTACGAATCTCTATGTCATTGTCGCATCGTGAGTCCGATTACCGTCCGGTCAGCTTCGTATCCTTTATCTAAGTTTGTTGCATGATCAGATATCTTATGGCCTTCCCGCTCCTCTATTCGGGTGCCCGAAACTTCAAATTTACCGATAGTTACGTTCTTTAAAACTCGAGTCTTTTCTTGTGTACGAATCTCTATGTCAATCTTGCATCGTGAGTCCGATAACCGTTTGGTCAGCTTCACACCCTTTATCTAAGTCCGTAGAATTATCAGATATCTTACGGCCTTCCCGTTCCTCCATTCTTGTGCCCGAAACTTCAAATGTACCGATAGTTACGTCCTTTAAACTCGAATCTTTTCTTGTGTATGAATCTCTATGTCATTATCGCATCGTGAGTCCGATTAATGTCCGGTTAGCTTCGTATCCTGTATCTGTGTCTGTAGCATGATCAAATATCTTATGGCCTTCCCGTTCCTCCATTCAGGTGCCCAAAACTTCAAATGTACCGATAGTTACGTCCTTTAAAAATGGAGTCTTTTCTTGTGTACGAATCTCTATGTCATTGTCGCATCGTGTGTCTGATTACCATCCGGTCAGCTTTGTATCCTTTATCTAAGTCTATTGCAAGATGAGATATCTTATGGCCTTCCTGTTACTCCATTCGGGTGCCTGAAACTTCAAATGTACCGATAGTTATGTCCTTTAAAACTCGAGTTTTTTCTTGTGTACGAATCTCTATGTCGTTATCGCATCGTGAATCCGATTACCGTACAGTTAGCTTCGTATCTTTTATCTGAGTTTGTAGCATTATCAGATATTTAATAGCCTTCCCGTTCATCCATCCGGGTGCACGAAACTACAAATGTACCGATTGCTTCGTCCTTTAAAACTCGAGTCTTTTTTTGTGTACAAATCTCTAAGTCATTGTCTCATCGTAGGTCCGATTACTATCCGGTCCGCTTCGTATCCTTTATCTGAGTCTGTAGAATGATCAGATATTTAATGGCCTTCCCGTACTTCCTTCCGGGTGCCCGAAACTACAAATGTACCGATTGTTACGTCCTTTAAGACTCGAGTGTTTTTTTGTGTACGAATCTCTATGTCATTGTCGCATCGTGAGTCCGATTAGCGTTCGGTCAGCTTCGTATCCTTTATCTGAGTCCGTAGAATCATCAGATATCTTTTGGCCTTTCCGTTCCTCCATTCGTGTGCCCGAAACTTCAAATGTACCGATAGTTATGTCCTTTAAACTCTAGTCTTTTCTTTTGTACGAATCTCTATGTGATTCAAGGTGAAAAATGGGGTTGCTCCCTCGGCAAAACTGGGATAAAGTTGAGCCAAAAGATCCCGATTCAAGATAAATTCATGAGGAAGTGGTATTTCTTTAGGATCTACTCCAGCGTTTAGAAATTGGTTAATAGGTAAAGATACGTGTACTTGATGCCCCGCCCAAGAGAGAGACCCAAGTCCTAGTAGCCCCGCTAAATGGTGATTCAACATAGATTCTACATCTTGAAACCAAGCAAGTTTTGGAGCAGCTTTTTGATAATGAAACCAACCAGCAAAAAGCATTAACGCTGCAAAGATTAATGCACCAATTGCAGTACAATAGAGTTGTAATTCGCTAGTTAATCTAGATGCTCGCCAAATCTGAAAAAAACCAGAGGTTATTTGTATTCCTCGGAAGCCCCCGCCCACATCACCATTCAATATTTTTTGGCCCACTATCGGCCAAACCACTTGGGCACTAGTCCCAATGTGAGTGGATCGCTTAGCCATGCTTCATAATTGGAAAAACGAGAACCGTGGAAATACAGCCATGCATCATAATTGGAAAAACGAGAACCGTGGAACCATCGAATGAAGTTTTTATGTGATCCCTATCTACCAAAATTTTTACTTCTGGTTCCGGCGAACGAATAATCATTGAGTCCTCCTCTTTCCGGACAACACATACAAAGAGACCCGCCAACAGTCAAATAATTAGTGAATCTCGGAGAGATATTTCGATTATATAATTAGTTTCTTTCTCTTCTAGTTTTCTATCTCCCATCTATCTATTTTCTTTAGTTATTCACTAGAGCAATTATGATCTGGAAGTCGATCCGGGGCAAGTGTTCGGATCTATTATGACATAGCCAAGAGGCGCTCAACGGACCTTTTGGATCTTATAAAACCCTTTCTGACTTTAGATTGATACAAAAACTACTTTTTGTGCAACCTAGTATATTTCATACATTGGCTTTTTCTGTTTCTCTCCAGTCTTAGGTGATGGCGATCTTTCAAAATCTTCAGATCCCAAACTTAAACCTTCATCAATATCATCTAAATCAATTGGTCCTTTCATCCTCTGTTCCTCTAACGATTTGTTCAGACTTTCAGATTCACCAGCCACAGTGGCCTTGGGCGTGGTGCTCTTAATAGTCTCACTATCAGAATCCCATCTCTCCTCAACCTGAGTCTCTTCTGAATCAACTGAATCTTCATCCACCAAGTGTGCTCCTTTCTTTGCAACACTCTTTTTCCTCCTAGAAACTTTCTTTCGTGGTTCTGCATCATCCTCTTTCTTTTTTCCTTTACCTTTGCCTTTACCACTCTTTGCACCAACATTCACCACTTGTCTTTTCCTTTTTGCTTCAGGATCAACAGGAAATAACGGATTGTCACTATCAGATTCAGTGTTGTCATTTCGTGCTCTATCAACACCCGGATCTCTATAATCTCGATTGATCAGATGACCAAACAGATTCTTCAAAGGTGGTTTTTCATTCTCTGACAAACCTTTATATCCCTTCATTCTTACTAATGTGTTTAAATTCATGTGATCCTGAACAACAATCTGAGTAGGATCTCTTCTCAAGTTCTTGTACTTTTCATCAAAGATCATCTGCAGGAATCTCGGATATAGCAAAAACTTCTTGTTCTTCAAGCCTCTCATCATTTCTAACATGTGTTCAAATATCATTCTAGATACGTTAAAAGGCTTGTTCAAGATTAGGGCAACCATCAAAGAGCTAATACTCTTTCTCATTACGTCATAACCTCCACTCACTAATCCAAAAACATGTAGCATAACGTGAGCAAGGTACTTGAACTGCGGGCACAACTTTCCTTTGTGTAATGAACCATCAGTAAGCGGTCCATTGTACTTCATTCTCAGGAAACACTTTCTCTGTTCAACCCATGATAAAACTCTTGGATCAGTCGACCTGTCTTTTAACTTCAAAGCTTGTCTGATGTCATCTTCAGAAACACTCACTTCCTCCCCCTGAATCTTAGATGCAACAGTTGTTACATTGTTTCTGAAATCCAACTTTGCATTCGTCCAAAAATCTTTCTGATGATCTCGGTATATAATGGCAGGAGTAGCAATAGCGTCAACAACACGACATCTCTTCAGAAACTCTATGATACCAGTGAATTCAATATGTTTCTTCAATTCTCCAAGATAAGCACAGCATTTATGTGCTTCTTCAAATGGTAAATCAATCTCTGGTTTCTTTCCGGCTGCCTTTTCTTGCAAATCATCGGGAATATTGGAACTCTGTGGTTCAAACATGATTAGACTGCAAAACAAATCAAGAAAACACGTTAAAAATGAACAAAATAACCAAAATATGAAATTTTAAATTTTGGATTTCCACATTCGACCAAACAGAAGGTTCGAATGTGAGAATGAAGAGGTTCGAATGTGGAATATGGTTCGAATGTGAAAAATCAGTTTTAAAATTTACATTCGACCGTTTGGTCCACTTTCGACCGTGTGAACAAGCTACATTCGACCAAAAAGCCACATTCGACCCTTAAGAAATGGTCGAATATGCCTGTTCATCTTCTCAAATTGCAGATTTTGATTCTGAGTGTTTTAACATGCCATTTTGATTTGTAAAGCATCCAATATGGCCGATAAACCATTTCCAAACAACAATTTTAAATATTAATCAATGTTTATGTGTTTTAACCTAAAATCTAGTGATTGAAGGTTTGGATCTATCAATTCACTAATCTATTGTGAATTAACCCTGGATTTTGATATCCTCTCCCCCTAAAACACTTAAACATTGAATCCTTATAATCTATTATCACTAATAAAGTCCAGAATTCATGTTTTGATTCATTGAAGGGTTCGAACACAAATTCAACAATTCTGTCATGATTAGTGTATGGATACCTGCAAATGATAGCTTAAAATGATCAGCAAGAATCAGAGATCACAATGATATGATTTTTAACAAACGGACAACAAGGTCCCTTAATCTCAGAATTTTGAAAATTTTTTTGAATGAGGATCGAATGAGCAGATGGGTTATATATAGGCTCCACATTCGACCAATTGTGTGGGGCGAATGTGAAAATTCGTCCACATTCGACCCTACTTAAAGGTTCGAATGTAGACAAATGGTTAGAATGTGAAAATGACAATAGAACACTCACATTCGACCGTTTGAAAGGTACGAATGAACAGCAAAAATTCCACATTCGACCAATCGACTGGGCGAATATAATTTGGAATTTTTGAACTTTTTACCAAATCTCAAAAACGAGTCCCGTTCAATATTTTTCTCAACTTTTAAGCATCCGACATTCGTTATTTCTCATTTAAATATGACAAAACTCAAATGGTCCATCAAGCTTCAGAAAATCACCATCAACAACCATCGGTTATCAAAAATAAGATAGAAATGTAAAATCTCTTGGATTTTCTAAATTTTTTGATAAAATACACCTAAAATCTTTTTAAGTTTTGTATTTTTGACGAGAAATGTAGAATGCAGAAATGTAAAGATAAAACAGTAAATGTTTTGTGATATCCGGTAAAGGGATCATATCAGTTACTAAGAAATATGATCACATCGTTGATCCGTTTTATATATTATCATTAGAAACAATGTGTGATCCGGCAACTGCTGATATTGTTGTCCACATAAACTCACATGCAGACTGTTATGCAATGCGTTAAAATGATACGATATTAGGTTTATTATACTAACACGTTGTGGTTCCCACACACACGACATACTCCCGTATCAAGAAATTGCACAAAGCTTCCTCGTAACGCGTGATTATGCCAAAGTTATCCGTTTAGATACAAGATATATAACACAAAGGTGTACAAGTCAGCAAATTAATGCAGCAGAGTAACATGTGCATATATACCAGGTTGAGGCTGATATCAATCACAGATTTTCATCAATGAATTGATACGATGCAATTAATGATCTTTGATCAATAATTCAATTCGGTAACTTTTAGGTTTGGCATTAAAGCTCTTTTAGCAAATATTCTGATTGAATCTAGGTCCGTAAATTAATACGACAAAAGTTTAATCAGAATATCCCGGATAACAATAACATAACGACCCGAAACCTCAGATTTTGGCAACTCTATCAACCGAAATTACTGTACTAAGACCATATGCCCATGAGGTGTTCAGCCACGAACGAGTAGTTTGTTATGTTTGTATCACTAATGCACGCAGTAATAAGTCTACAAAGTCTATCAGCACATCACACGAAATCAACACACGCCTCATATTGCATTACATCACTTTAGCCTGTGTCAGATCCCCACTGAGGTACTATCATTTCCCCTTTTTCTCCTGGAAATCATTTTGAATTTTCTAATTTTTATGGGTTTTTGAGTTTTTCAATGTTTTTGGATTTTCTGAAAATAAACTCTACCTAAAAAGTAAAACATATTTTTGGGTTTTTATATTTTTCTGAAAAACAATAAAAACTAAACTAGAAAACGATAAACCGAGGTAGTGATCATTCTTGTTTTTCTTTTATACCATTTGCTTTTAATAGATATTCAAATCTTGATTTATCAAAAGCTTTGGTAAAAAGATCTGCACGTTAATAGTCAGTGTGGATTTTTACCATGTCGATCAACTGTTTTGCATAACAATCACGGATAAAATGATATTTGATCCGGATATGTTTAGCTTTCGAGTGATTGACTAAATCTTTTGTTAATGCAATTGCAGCCTCATTATCACAGTAAATAGGGGTTTTAAGAAACTACAAACCGTAGTCCACCATCTGTTGTTGTATATAGAGAACTTGTGAGCAGCAGCTTGATGCTGAGACGTATTCTGCTTCACATGTGGATAAGGCAACTGCGGTTTGTTTCTTGCATTGCCAGGTCACGAGCCTGCTCCCCATAAACTGGCATCCAGCTGTTGTGGATTTGCTTTCTTTGTCACAGCCTCCCCAATCTGCATCACTAAAAGCAATTAGGTCAAAATTATCATCATTAGGGTACCATAGTCCTCTCGATGAACAACCCTTCAGATATCTTAGGATTCGCTTGACCGCTGTCAGATGACTTTGTTTCGACTTCGATTGGAAACGTGCGCAGAGACATGTAGAGAACATTATGTCTGGCCTTGATGCAGTGAGATACATCAGAGATCTGACGATTGCTCTGTATGTAAATGGGTCTGTCAGCTCCCCCTTAGCATCAACACCAATCCCGTGATTAGGTTGTATTGGGGTGTCCATCGGCGTCGAATCTTCCATCTGGAACCGGCTCAAGACTTCAGAAACGTATTTGGTTTGATGAATAAAGATCCCCGTTGGTCTTTGATCCACCTGCAAGCCGAGGAAAAACTGCATTTCTCCCATCGCACTCACTTCGAACTTTTCCTGCATTATATTTTCAAATTCTTTGCAAAGAAGTTCGTTAGTAGAACCAAAAATAATATCATCTACATATATCTGGACAAGAAGCAAGTCATCCCCTGTTTCCTTCGTAAACAGTGTGCAATCGACCAAGCCTCGTTTGAATCCTTTGGATAGCAGGTACGTGCTTAGCTCCTCATACCATTGGCGTGGAGCCTAGTGCAACCCGTATAACGCTTTGTTAAGAATGTAAACCTTATCCCGGTGGATAGGATCTTCAAAACCTGGAGGTTGACCGACGTAGACCTCTTCCTTGACCACACCATAAAGAAACGCGCTTTTAACGTCCATTTGATACACCTTGAATTTCTTGTAAGATGCAAACGCCAGAAACATACGGATAGCTTCTAAACGTGCAACCGGTGCATAAATCTTGTTATAATCGATTCCTTCCACTTGATGAAAGCCTTGTACGACCAATCGAGCTTTATTCCTAACAATCACTCCTCTGTCATCCTTCTTACATTTAAACACCCATTTAGTTCCTATCTTTTTCCGTCCTGGAGGTAAATCTGTCAGTGTACACACTCCAAGTTTTTGAAATTGTAATAACTCCTCTTGCATAGCCTCTACCCAAGCGTCATCCAAAAGAGCATCCTTGTATGTCCGCGGCTCTACCTGCGAAACATAACAAGCAAACGACCAGTCATTTTGAAAACCTGATTTTTGAATTTTGGCATATAAAGCAAGAGCGCCAAGGTTTTCTGGTGAGTTCGCATTCCTCAATTGACCTCTCGTCATCACATTGCTACCAGGATCACCAATAACCTGCTCAAGCGGGTGAATACGATGTATTCGAGATTCCGGATAATCAGGTACTTGCACTCCCGTCTGAGTAGTCAAGTTCTCCACTTCATCCAGATCATTACCCGTGTTAGAAGATGAAACAACATCTGGATTTGGGTTCACTGGAGGTATCTCTGTAGCAATATCTGGAACAGCTTCACTTGTAACCTCATCGTCATCTTCAGATTCTGATGAATCAAGAGTTGTGGAAGCTTCCTGAAATATCTCTTCTTCAGCAGCAGGAGCATTGGTATCATTAGAAGCTGTTTTACAGTGATCGGACGCACCAACGATGATGTCACTGCGTTTTCACACTCGTAATATAATCGTAATACAGCCTCTTCAACCAAGCTATCTAGATTGAATGATTCAAAGAAATCCTTGTAATCAAACATCCAGTCTGGACCGCTACCCTGTAAATTCTGAGTATACCGTTGAACTTCAACGTTAGCCCACTCCTCGACCTGACGAGTTCGTTTGTTGAATACCCGTTTAAGCGGGGTTGCATATCCAACAAAGAATCCTTCTTCAGCTTTTGGTGCGAACTTCTCAGATGGATTAAGCGTAGTACACGGTGCTCCAAACGGTTCTAGATACTCTAAATTCGGCTTTCGTCAGTGCAACAGTTCATAAGAAGTTTTCCTAAACTTCTTCACTGTTAAAAAACGATTGAGAGTATAACAAGCTGCGTAAATTGCTTCATTCCAGAACATTACTGGAAGATTGGAATCCACAAGCATTGTTCTTGCCGCTTCAATTAGAGTCCTGTTTTTGCGTTCTGCGACACCGTTCTGTTGAGGGGTATACGTAGCAGAAAATTCATGATGAATTCCTTTGTCTTCACAAAGAGCGTCCATCTGTGCGTTTTTGAACTCCGTCCCATTGTTACTCCTAATTCTCTTGATCTTCAGACCATATAAATTTTCCAATCGAGTGAACAGAACCTTCAGATTATTAAACGTGTCGCTCTTATGATGTAAGCACATAACCCATGAGAATCTGGAATAGTCATCGGTAACCACCAGACAGTACAATTCACCAGCATGACTTTTACGCTTGACTGGTCCAAACAGATCCATATGCAAACGCTCAAGTGGGATTTCAACTGAATTGACTTTCTTTGGCTTATGGGATTGCTTGTGCTGCTTTCCTTTCTTACAATTCACACACTTGTCGTTCAATTGAAAATGTTTAACATTCACGCCTTTGACAAGTTCATTCTTTACCAGATGATTCATTTTTCTAAGGTGAATGTGTCCCATCCTCCTATGCCACATGATTGATTCTTTTTCAGTAACCTTGGAGAGGAAACACGTGACTTGGCCTTGTGTAGTCATAGCTTTTGACATGTCGAGAATGTACAAATTGTTCACTCTCGGTGCTTTTAGCATAACCCACTCTTTTGGTAGAACGAAACCTGGTTTGAGTATGTAGCAAGATTTGTCATCAAAGAATACCGAAAACTGTTTATCACATATCTGACTGACACTGAGCAGATTATAATCAATTTGCTTTACGAACGAAATCTTCTCAAAACTCACGATCCCATTACTCACACATCCTTCCATAGTAATGTATCCTCCTTTATTCCCGGCAAATGCTACGTATCCACCATTGATATTTCTGATGTCAAACAGTAGCGATAATCCCCTGTCATGTGACCAGAAGCTCCACTGTCAACAATCCAAAGACTGCTAACAGGGCCAGCTGAAGCTCCCTGCACATATTAAGTAACAAGATTAGATTTTTCGGGGGACCCAAGCCTGTCTGGTCTTGGGTCTTTGAATATCATCGTTCAAAGAATCATTCACATCAACACGTGGTTTTGAATTGATCTTTTTCTGTTCATTCAAAACTGTCTCATCTTGAGATTTTCCAATTGGTTTTGAGGTAGAAGCACCTAAAGAACCCATAGGTGATCAAGATTGTTCTGAACATTTTAGAATTCGAATCTGAGTTTTTGGAGTCTCAGTCGATTTCTTAGTGTCGTTCTTAAATGAGACTTTCTTAGTTACCTTTTCTGATTTAACAGAAACAGGTCCAACAATTGACTTAACAGCAGGTTTTGGTGGTACCTTTTGTTTATCAACCATTGTGTTCACCATAGGTTTTTTCAACGGTTTTTCCATAGCAATCCGGTTTCGACGATCATAATTGAATTGACGATTATCCCTCTTTTGATAAAAATTGTTTTGATTATTAAATGGTGCTTGTTGAGGGACAAAGCGTCTTTGAGGATAACAATGATTATCAACCGGCTTTCTAATGGATTGCCTCATCTAAACTTCGTGCCTTTTATGCCTCACGTACGGGCAGTGAGCAAGTAAATGCCCTCTCTCCCCGCACTTGAAACATGCACGGTATTCGTCAAACACATTCTGAGCATACGGCTTAGCAAATGAATTGATAGGAAATTGATCATCAACACATTTGTGCCTTAAACTCTCAGGGGCTGGGTCCCTTGAGTAAGCCGGCTCAAGAAAACCGTTTGCCTTTTGCTTAGGTTTGAGGAATTCAGTGACATGAACTTTTGGTTCTCTCGGAGTATCCAGATATAGTTTCTTCAAAATTTCTGGTGGTACTTCATTGGTCCTTTCGTGTTTAGGAAACCAGATAGTACTTTCTTGCCAGATTTTCTCAATTTTAGAATAATTTGCAAATTTTATTGGATACTCCTCGTCAGAGATAATCTTATCGGATCCTTCCATCCGATAAAATACCTTGACGGGTTTGTCAACTGATTCATTTTTATCCTCTTTCTTCACTAATTGATTGACACGATGTGCGTTAGCCATCGGATGACAAAGCTGAGAAGGTGATACTGGTTCATTTGTGATAATGTGATTTTCCTTAGGAATATCACTCACGTTCTCAGTTTTCTCACTCTCAGTGTCAGAATCATCAGTTACAGCAATAACTCCCTCATCATTGTAAAGGATCGTTTTATGTAAAACAGTGAAAATTGATCATACAAATCTCTATTCCAGGTGCGGAAACCCTAGAACAGATAGAAAATGATAATTGATGAATCAAACACATGGATTAAGCTTTTCAATCAACATTTTCATTAATTACTTGAAGAAATATAACAATGATTAAGCTTACAAGTAATTCAGACCAACTTTGAATAAACACACACACTAGAGAGCTGTATCCTGACTCACACTAACAAAATGATCAAAGTTACATAGAAAAACAAACATTAAGCTTATATAGGTCTGCACATTCGCCCTCAGCGTGAGGTTGAATGTGGCTTTCCTTCTACCTTCGCCCTTTCTGTTAGCTCGAACCTGGAATCCTTCTACATTCGTCCTAAACTTTCCACCTTCGCCCCATATAATTTCCAGATTCGCCCCTACGTTTTCATCACAACTTGTTTATATTGCAATCCAAAGCACTAGTCGCACATTATGCATCAACAAACTCCCCCTCGACTATTGCTTGGATTGCCTTCGCGCTTCATCCATAACCTTGTTCATCAGCTTCAAACGAAGTTGTTTACGTTGATCTTTTGTCATTTCTGGTTCCAGTTTTCTCTTCGTCGAATGCTTTGGCACTTCATTCACCTTCACATGCTCACCAAGTTTCTTTTCAAGATTGCTACCAGAGTTTATATCATAAGCAAAGAAAACTCCAACCACCTGTTGATATTTCTTCGCTTGTTCAGCATCATTAGGGTCACTGTAGATCGGATTGTAGTATAACATGATGATGTCTTCAAAAGTACAGTTTATGAGCCACATTGGGTCAAAAACATGTATTTTCTTGCACGCATCGTTCCCGTCTCTCAACACTATCACCGCTTCAGCATTTCTCCAATCATAATACCAAACAATAAAATCTGCACTGAAATGCTGTTGTATTCTTATTAGCGGTATCTTCTTCATCACCACTGGAGATTTGTATTTCAAAGTCACCTTCTTTTTACCCGTCTTTGGATCAATATCTTTATGAACTTTCCTTTTCGGGTACTGAGGTTTAAACATATCCCATTTCGTTTTGCTTTCCCAAACAAGTTTATCAGCAAACCATCCAACTGCAGTGTTATTCACTGAAGCACCAGTCATTCGAAATCTACAAATATCTCTCACCGCCCAGTACGGTAGAGTTTGTATATCATAGAATCTATAAAAGTATAGAATTCCCTTCTCCCACTTCACAGCAATACATTTCAGATTTCTCAAATACTTCCAACCCAATGCTCTTCCTTTAAACAATTGGTTATGGTATTTGTAAAATCCTCCATGTGCTTCAGGTTTCGGTCTTTTCTCATCTGTTTCCTTCAATTTTTGCAATAAAGTCTTCAATTCATCACTTTGTTCAGACGATGGTTTCTGATTACTTTCACCAAACACATTCTCCACAAATTCTTTGCTTTTCATCTTAGCTTTGTATTCAGCATCTTTTAGATTCACTTTAGATAGATCTGGGAAAGCTTCATCACTTGTATCTCTGAAGTATTCAGGATATTCTTCATGTGTTATGTCTTCAATCTTAATTTCTTCAGTCTCAGGAGTCTGCTTGTCATCAGAATGATTACCAACATCCTTTTCAGGAATGTCTGGAATCATCTGATCAGCCATGATCTCCTCCAGTGTCTTTCCCACTCGCTGCGCAATACCTTCAAGTATTTCTTTCGAAACTGCAGCTGACACTTCTCCTTCTTCAAGATCAGGATCATTATATTCCAATTCAAATCTCATGTCATCAGATTGGAATATCTCAGCAAACTTCCCAGTAAATTCAATTGTCCACTCTCTCTTATTCAACATCTCTCTGTAGACATTCTTAGCATCATCTGATAACGCTCTAATCTTCTCTGTCCAAAATATGTCATCATCAGCATCAACATTTTCTCCAGATTTCTTCAAGCTAGACAGACCAGAACTTCCCTTTTTAGTCTGTCTCTCTTCAAATGTGAATTTACTTGTATCAACATCATCATCATCATATCACTACTATCATCCTCATCATCATCCTTTTTCTCACCTGATTTCCCCTCAGCATCATCATTATCATCAAATCCATCATCTGATTCATCATCATCTTCTTCATCATTAGATGAATCACCATAATCTAATTTCTCTTCTTCTTTTTCTTTATCCTCCTCTCCTTCTTTCAATTTAGGAGCCTCATTATACAACTTGTCAAGCAGATCGCTCATTCTCTTATTTTCTTTCTTTAACTCTTTATTCTCATGCTTTATTCCTTTAATCATTCTCCTGTTTCCATTACACTTCTCATCAATCTCATTCTTTTCTTCTTCAAGCTGTTTCAATTTCTTCTCTAATTCATCTTGATTAGCTTTAGAAGCTACAACTATCTGCAACATCCTTTCCTCATTCTTTTTGAATTTCTCTATCTGAGCTTGTTGTGCAGATATCATTTTCATCATCTCTTCCAACTGTTTGTTCACCTTCTGCATAACATCATCAGAAACGGTTACTTTGGTTTTGGAAGATTCTGCAACAGGAGTTTTCTCTTTCTTCTTGAATAAGTTCAAAACATTCTCTAAAGTAGAATCCAGATCAGGAACTACTTTAGGTTCTTTTGAAGTCTTTTTCTGCTTCTTGGTGGTCGGTGAGGAAACTTGTCAAGATGTGCCTGCATCTGGAACTTTCTTTCCTTTCAGTAACATCTCAATCTCTTTCTCTATCAACTTCTTCGTGCTCTCTTTCACATCTCTTTTAGCCATCGAATTATGCTTGGGTTTCTTCAGATTTACAACAACTGTAGAACCCTCAAAATCTTCAGCATCAAGTCCTAAATCACATTCAGGATCTATTGGCTCTTTCTGCAATTGATCTTTAATAGCTTTGTTCAAAGATTCAAACTCTCCAGCAGCAGTGGCTTTGTTGTTGGAGTTCTTTCTTAACAATTCAGCATCCGAATCCCAATGTTCATCTTCTTCTGTTTCTTCGGAATCAACAGAAGATTCTTCATCAACTAAACAAGTACCTTTCTTTGCTGTACTCTTCTTTCTGGTATTCGTCAAACACATTCTGAGCATACGGCTTAGCAAATGAATTGATAGGAAATTGATCATCAACACATTTGTGCCTTAAACTCTCAGGGGCTGGGTCCCTTGAGTAAGCCGGCTCAAGAAAACCGTTTGCCTTTTGCTTAGGTTTGAGGAATTCAGTGACATGAACTTTTGGTTCTCTCGGAGTATCCAGATATAGTTTCTTCAAAATTTCTGGTGGTACTTCATTGGTCCTTTCGTGTTTAGGAAACCAGATAGTACTTTCTTGCCAGATTTTCTCAATTTTAGAATAATTTGCAAATTTTATTGGATACTCCTCGTCAGAGATAATCTTATCGGATCCTTCCATCCGATAAAATACCTTGACGGGTTTGTCAACTGATTCATTTTTATCCTCTTTCTTCACTAATTGATTGACACGATGTGCGTTAGCCATCGGATGACAAAGCTGAGAAGGTGATACTGGTTCATTTGTGATAATGTGATTTTCCTTAGGAATATCACTCACGTTCTCAGTTTTCTCACTCTCAGTGTCAGAATCATCAGTTACAGCAATAACTCCCTCATCATTGTAAAGGATCGTTTTATGTAAAACAGTGAAAATTGATCATACAAATCTCTATTCCAGGTGCGGAAACCCTAGAACAGATAGAAAATGATAATTGATGAATCAAACACACGGATTAAGCTTTTCAATCAACATTTTCATTAATTACTTGAAGAAATATAACAATGATTAAGCTTACAAGTAATTCAGACCAACTTTGAATAAACACACACACTAGAGAGCTGTATCCTGACTCACACTAACAAAATGATCAAAGTTACATAGAAAAACAAACATTAAGCTTATATAGGTCTGCACATTCGCCCTCAGCGTGAGGTTGAATGTGGCTTTCCTTCTACCTTCGCCCTTTCTGTTAGCTCGAACCTGGAATCCTTCTACATTCGTCCTAAACTTTCCACCTTCGCCCCATATAATTTCCAGATTCGCCCCTACGTTTTCATCACAACTTGTTTATATTGCAATCCAAAGCACTAGTCGCACATTATGCATCAACAAACTCCCCCTCGACTATTGCTTGGATTGCCTTCGCGCTTCATCCATAACCTTGTTCATCAGCTTCAAACGAAGTTGTTTACGTTGATCTTTTGTCATTTCTGGTTCCAGTTTTCTCTTCGTCGAATGCTTTGGCACTTCATTCACCTTCACATGCTCACCAAGTTTCTTTTCAAGATTGCTACCAGAGTTTATATCATAAGCAAAGCAAACTCCAACCACCTGTTGATATTTCTTCGCTTGTTCAGCATCATTAGGGTCACTGTAGATCGGATTGTAGTATAACATGATGATGTCTTCAAAAGTACAGTTTATGAGCCACATTGGGTCAAAAACATGTATTTTCTTGCACGCAGCGTTCCCGTCTCTCAACACTATCACCGCTTCAGCATTTCTCCAATCATAATACCAAACAATAAAATCTGCACTGAAATGCTGTTGTATTCTTATTAGCGGTATCTTCTTCATCACCACTGGAGATTTGTATTTCAAAGTCACCTTCTTTTTACCCGTCTTTGGACCAATATCTTTATGAACTTTCCTTTTCAGGTACTGAGGTTTAAACATATCCCATTTCGTTCTGCTTTCCCAAACAAGTTTATCAGCAAACCATCCAACTGCATTGTTATTCACTGAAGCACCAGTCATTCGAAATCTACAAATATCTCTCACCGCCCAGTACGGTAGAGTTTGTATATCATAGAATCTATAAAAGTATAGAATTCCCTTCTCCCACTTCACAGCAATACATTTCAGATTTCTCAAATACTTCCAACCCAATGCTCTTCCTTTAAACAATTGGTTATGGTATTTGTAAAATCCTCCCTGTGCTTCAGGTTTCGGTCTTTTCTCATCTGTTTCCTTCAATTTTTGCAATAAAGTCTTCAATTCATCACTTTGTTCATACGATGGTTTCTGATTACTTTCACCAAACACATTCTCCACAAATTCTTTGCTTTTCATCTTAGCTTTGTATTCAGCATCTTTTAGATTCACTTTAGATAGATCTGGGAAAGCTTCATCACTTGTATCTCTGAAGTATTCAGGATATTCTTCATGTGTTATGTCTTCTATCTTAATTTCTTCAGTCTCAGGAGTCTGCTTGTCATCAGAATGATTACCAACATCCTTTTCAGGAATGTCTGGAATCATCTGATCAGCCATGATCTCCTCCAGTGTCTTTCCCACTCGCTGCGCAATACCTTCAAGTATTTCTTTCGAAACTGCAGCTGACACTTCTCCTTCTTCAAGATCAGGATCATTATATTCCAATTCAAATCTCATGTCATCGGATTGGAATATCTCAGCAAACTTCCCAGTAAATTCAATTGTCCACTCTCTCTTATTCAACATCTCCCTGTAGACATTCTTAGCATCATCTGATAACGCTCTAATCTTCTCTGTCCAAAATATGTCATCATCAGCATCAACATTTTCTCCAGATTTCTTCAAGCTAGACAAAGCAGAACTTCCCTTTTTAGTTTGTGTCTCTTCAAATGTGAATTTACTTGTATCAACATCATCATCATCATCATCATCATCATCATCATATCACTACTATCATCCTCATCATCATCCTTTTTCTCACCTGATTTCCCCTCAGCATCATCATTATCATCAAATCCATCATCTGATTCATCATCATCTTCTTCATCATTAGATGAATCACCATAATCTAATTTCTCTTCTTCTTTTTCTTTATCCTCCTCTCCTTCTTTCAATTTAGGAGCCACAACTTGTCAAGCAGATCGCTCATTCTCTTATTTTCTTTCTTTAACTCTTTATTCTCATGCTTTATTCCTTTAATCATTCTCCTGTTTCCATTACACTTCTCATCAATCTCATTCTTTTCTTCTTCAAGCTGTTTCAATTTCTTCTCTAATTCATCTTGATTAGCTTTAGAAGCTACAACTATCTGCAACATCTTTTCCTCATTCTTTTTGAATTTCTCTATCTGAGCTTGTTGAGCAGATATCATTTTCATCATCTCTTCCAACTGTTTGTTCACCTTCTGCATAACATCATCAGAAACGGTTACTTTGGTTTTGGAAGATTCTGCAACAGGAGTTTTCTCTTTCTTCTTGAATAAGTTCAAAACATTCTCTAAAGTAGAATCCAGATCAGGAACTACTTTAGGTTCTTTTGAAGTCTTTTTCTGCTTCTTGGAGGTCGGTGAGGAAACTTGTCAAGATGTGCCTGCATCTGGAACTTTCTTTCCTTTCAGTAACATCTCAATCTCTTTCTCTCTCAACTTCTTCGTGCTCTCTTTCACATCTCTTTTAGCCATCGAATTATGCTTGGGTTTCTTCAGATTTACAACTGTAGAACCCTCAAAATCTTCAGCATCAAGTCCTAAATCACATTCAGGATCTATTGGCTCTTTCTGCAATTGATCTTCAATAGCTTTGTTCAAAGATTCAAACTCTCCAGCAGCAGTGGCTTTGCGCTTGGAGTTCTTTCTCAACAATTCAGCATCCGAATCCCAATGTTCATCTTCTTCTGTTTCTTCAGAATCAACAGAAGATTCTTCATCAACTAAACAAGTACCTTTCTTTGCTGTACTCTTCTTTCTGGTTTTCTGCTTCTTAGCAGGTTCAGCTTCACTCATCTTTGCCTTGCCCTTCCCTTTGGCTCTGGCATTCTTAACTTGTCATTTTCTTTTGGTTGTTGCATCAGCATGTACCAGTGGATCATCTGTATCAGATTCACTGTTAGCATGTCTTGCTTTGTTCTCCCCTGGGTCAGTGTAACCCGGATTAATCAAATGACCAAAAAGATTCTTATATGGAGGCTTCTCATTATCAGGAATTCCCTTATAACCCTTCATTCTCACCAATGTTCTGATGTTCATGTGATCCTGTCCCAAAACCATTGTGGGATCTTTCTTCAACTCCGGATACTTATGATCAATAATCATCATCAAGAATATGGGATATAACAAGAATTTCTTCGACTTCAAACCCTTCAACATCTCTAACATATGATCTAGAATCATCCCAGCTATGTTGAATGGTTTATTCAACGTTAGAGCCACCATCAACGAGCTTAGACTCTTCCTCATCACATCATAACCTGCACTCACAGTGCCAAACACATGGATAATAACATGAGCAAAATACTTGAATTGCACGCTCAACTTCCCCTTTATGTAACGCTCCATCAGTAATTGGACCGTTGTAATTCATTCTCAGAAAGCAAACTCTCTGCTCAGTCCACGACAAACATCTCGGATCAGTACAATCATCATCTTTAATCTTCAATGCTTCTCTGATGTCTTCTTCTGTAATCAATGCAAATTTTCCTTGAATCTTACTCACAATAGCTGTCTTGGATTCCCAGCAGTCATAACGTGCGTTTCTCCAGAACTCTTCCACAATGTCTTTGTAAATTATAGCAGGTGTTGCAAGTGCATGAATAATCCTGCTTTGCTTGAGAAAGTCAACTATCCCAGAGAATTTCGTGTTCTTTTGTACGTCTCCCACGAATGCACAACAGTTATGAGCTGGTTTGAATGGCCACGCCGCTACTACATTCTCAACTGGAGCTTCTTGTTCTGGTATCTCCACGTTCTCAGCTTGTTGTTCAGCCATTAGAATATCTGAATCATAAAACACAGAAAATACGTTAAAAACAATCAAAAACGACAAAATTTTAAAATTTGGTTTTTCCGAATTTCACCATCGCCCCATCGTAGGTACGAAGGTAGAAATATTGTGGTACGAAAGTGTTAATCAGGGGTCGAATGTGGAATTTAAGTTCGAAAGTAAATCAAAAACTCACATTCGTCCACCAAAAACCACTTTCGACCATTTAAAAATCACATTCGACCTTAGTTTTCCAGGTTCGCCCCTTTCGAACTGGTCGAATGTATCTGTTTTTGACCAAACTTTTAAAAATTTTATCTATGATGATTTAACCACTGATTTTGGTTCAAACAACTTGTAATACGTCTGACTAAACATTATCAACCATCAATTGTATTAATCATTTAGTTTTTATTGGTTTTCAAATGTAATCTAGGGTTTAACAGGTTCAATCGATCAATTAACACTTAATTCTGATGTAATAACCCTAGATTAAGTAACCTTCTCCCCCTAAAACCAATAACAACTAAAACCTAACAAAAAATTTAAACAAAAACAGTTTATAAACGTCCAAACGATCAAAACTAGGGTTCGTCAATAAAAACCCCAAATCAGCCTAAATAAACAGGTCCATTACCTGTGTAATAGGGATGAAAATGATCAGAATAATGTTAGGAACAATAATCAAGAACAAAAGAAATCAGGACAACAAGGGTTTGTGTTTTTGAAAATTTTTGAAAATTTTTGTAATGAATGGTCGAATGAGAACAGGCATATATATAAGGGCCACCTTCGACCTTTCCATATGGGCAAATGTGAAATCTTTTCCACATTCATCCCTAATTAAAGACCCGAATGTAGAAAAGAGGTTCGAAAGTAAATTTATTAACTTGAACACTCACCTTCGTCCATATTGAATGGTTCGAATGTAGAAAATTTTCCACTTTCGACCCAGCGAAGGGGCGAAAGTAAAATGGAAAAATTTGAAAATTACCAAATTACCCAATCGAATCCCGTTCAAACATTTTTCAGCATTTTAAGCCTCAAACATGCATTATGTCAATTTTAAATGATACAAAACTCAGATTGGTTCATCAAATCTCAGAAATTGACCATCAAACACCATCGATTATCTAAAATAACTCAGAAATGTAAAAAATTTTGGTTTTTCTGAAATTTATATTAAAACACACCTAAAATCTTTTTGAGTTTTTGTATCTTTTTGTAAAACAAATGTAAAATGCAGAAATATAAACAAAAACAGTAAATGTTTTGTGATTTCCGATAAGAGGATCATATCAGTTATTGAGAAGTCTGATCACATCATTGATCTGTTTTATATTATCATTAGAAACACTGTGTGATCCGGCAACTGCTGATATTGTTGTCCATATAAACTCACATGTAGACTGTTATGAAGTGCGTTAAAATGATACGATATTAAGTGTATTATACTAACACGATGTGGTTCCCACACACACGACATACTCCCGTATCAAGAAATTGCACAAAGCTTCCTCGTAACGCGTGATTATGCCAATGTTATCCGTTTAGTTACAAGATATATAGCACAGAGGTGTACAGGTTAGCAAATGAATGCAGCAAAGTAACATGTGCATATATACCAGGTTGAGGCTGATATCAATCACTGATTTTCATTAGTAAATTGATACGATGCAATTAATTATCTTTGATCAATAATAAACATGAAGTTCCTCAATTCGGTAACTTTTAGGTTTGGCATTAAAGCTCTTTTAGCAAATATTCTGATTGAAACTAGGTCCGTAAATTAATACGACAAAAGTTCAATCAGAATATCCCGGATAACAATAACATAACGACCCGAAACCTCAGATTTTGGCAACTCTATCAAACGAAATTACGGTACTAAGACCATATGCCCATGAGGTGTTCAGCCACGAACGAGTAGTTCGTTATGAATGTATCACTAATGCACGCAGTAATAAGTCTACGAAGCCTATCAGCTCATCACACGAAATCAACACACGCCTCATATTGCATTACATATCTTTAGCCTGTGTCAGATCCCCACTGATGTACTATCATTTCCTCTTTTTATCATGGAAATCATTTTGGGTTTTTCTATTTTTATGGCTATTTAAATTTTTCAATGTTTTTGGTTTTTCTGAATAAAGACTCCCCCTAAAATGTAAAACATATTTTTGGGCTTTTGAATTATCTGAAAAACTTTAAAAACGTAAAGAAAAATTTGAAAACTAAAAGCGATAAACCGAGGTGATGATCAGTCTTGTTTCTCTTTTATACCATTTACTTTTAAGAGATAATCGAATCTGGATTTATCAAAAGCTTTTGTGAAAAGATCCACCCTCTGATAATCAGTGTGGATTTTGACCATATCGATCAACTCTTTTGCGTAGCAATCACGGATAAAGTGATACTTAATACGGATATGCTTAGCTTTCGAGTGATTGACCGTGTCTTTAGTTCATGCAATTGCGGCTTCATTATCACAGTGAATAGGGGTTTTAAGAAATTGCAAACCGTAATCCACCATCTACTGCTGAATCCAGAGAACTTGTGAGCAACAACTCGAGGCTGCTACATACTCTGCTTCGCAAGTAGATAATGCGACCGAACTCTGCTTCTTACACTGCCAGGTCACGAGCTTGCTCCCTAAAAACTGACATCCAGCCGTTGTGGATTTGCTGTCTTTGTCACAGCCGCCCCAATCTGCATCACTAAACGCGATAAAGTGAAAATTATCGTCATTAGGGTACCATAGTCCTCTCGACGGACAACCCTTCAGATATCTAAGGATACGCTTGACTGCTGTCATATGACTTTGTTTCGGCTTCGAATGGAAACGTGCGCAGAGACATGTAGCGAACATTATGTCTGGCCTTGATGCAGTGAGATACATCAGAGATCCGACGATTGCACTGTATGTAAATGGGTCTGTCAGCTCCCCCTTAGCATCAACACCAATCCCGTGATTAGGTTGTATTGGGGTGTCCATCGGCTTCGACTCTTCCATCTGGAACCGGCTCAAGACTTCAGATACGTTTTTGGTTTGATGAATAAAGATCCCCGTTGGTCTTTGATCCACCTGCAAGCAGAGGAAAAACTACATTTCTCCCATCGCACTCATCTCGAACTTTTCCTGCATTACACGTTCAAATTCTCTGCAAAGAAGTTCGTTAGTAGAGCCAAAAATAATATCATCTACATAAATCTAGACGAGAAGCAAATCATCTCCTGTTTTCTTCGTAAACAGTGTGCAGTCGACCAAGCCTCGTTTGAATCCTTTGGACATCAGGTACGTGCTTAGCTCCTCATACCATTGGCGTGGAGCCTGGTGCAACCCGTACAACGCTTTGTTGAGAACGTAAACCTTATCCCGGTGGATAGGATCTTCAAAGCCTGGTGGTTGACCGACGTAGACCTCTTCCTTGACCACACCGTAGAGAAACACGCTTTTGACATCCATTTGATACACCTTGAATTTCTTATACGAGGCAAACGTTAGAAACATTCGGATAGCTTCTATACGTGCCACAGGTGCATATATCTCGTTGTAGTCAATTCCTTCAACTTGATGAAATCCTTGAACTACCAATCTGGCTTTGTTTCTCACGATCACTCCTCTGTCATCTTTCTTGCATTTGAATACCCATTTTGTACCAATCTTCTTCCTATTAGGAGGTAAATCCGTAAGTGTCCAGACGCCCAATTTCTGAAATTGCAACAACTCCTCTTGCATCACGTCGACCGAAGCATCATCCAAAAGAGTTTCCTTGTATGTCTGCGGTTCATCCTGCGAAACATAACACGCAAACGACCAATCATTCTGACAACCAGATTTTTGTATTTTTGCATATAAAGCTAAAGCACCAAAACTTTCTGGTGTGTTAACACTACGTAGTTGTCCTCTAGTCATAACACTTCTACCAGGGTCACCGATAACTTGCTCTAGCGGGTGAATACGATGAATCCAAGATTCCGGATGTTCAGGTACAGTCACTCCCGTCTGAGTAGTCAAGTTCTCAACTGCATCCAGATCATTACCCGTGTTGGACGACGAAGCAACATCTGGATTTGGGTTCACTGGCGATGCCTCTGTTGCATGATCAAGAATAGCATCGTCAAAATCTCCATCATCTTCCGATTCTGAAGTATCAAGTGTAGTCGAAGCTTCTTGAAAAACCTCTTCTTCTGCTACAGGAGAATTGGTATCATTAGAAGCTGTTGGAGGAGTTACGGTGATCGAACGCACCAATGGTGAAGTCACTGCGTTTTCACACTCGTAAAGTAATCGTATAATAGCCTCTTCAACCAAGCTATCTAGATTGAATGATTCAAAGAAATCTTTGTAATCAAACATCCAATCAGGACCATTTCCCTGCACGTTTTGAGTATATCGTTGAACCTCAACATTTGCCCAATCCTCCACCTGTCGAGTTATTTTGTTGAATACCTGTTTGAGCGGGGTTGCCTATCCAACAAAATATCCCTCTTCAGCTTTCGGACTAAACTTTTCACCTGGATTCAACATCGTACATGGAGCCCCAAATGGTTCTAGATACTCCAAGTTCGGCTTTCGTCGGTTCAACAGCTCATAAGAAGTTTTGCCAAACTTCTTCACTGTTAACACCCGATTCAATGTATAACAAGCTGCGTAGATCGCTTCGTTCCAGAACATTACCGGAAGATTTGAATCTGCGAGCATTGTCCTTGCCGTTTCAATGAGAGTCCGGTTTTTTCGTTCAGCGACACCGTTCTGTTGAGGTGTATACGGAGCAGAATATTCATGATGAATTCCTTTGTCTTCACAAAGAACATCCATCTGCGCATTTTTGAACTCCGTTCCATTGTCACTCCGAATTCTTTTAATCTTAAGACCATAGACATTCTCCAGTCGAGTGAATAGAACTTTTAGATTGTTAAAGGTGTCACTTTTATGTTGTAAACAAATCACCCATGAGAATCGTGAAAAATCGTCAGTAACCACTAAACAGTAAAGCTCTCCGATATGACTTTTACGTTTGACAGGGCCGAATAGGTCCATGTGCAATCGCTCAAGTGGCATCTCAACAGAGTTTACTTTCTTCAGTTTATGGGATTGTTTGTGTTGTTTGCCTTTCTTACAACTCACACACTTGTCGTTCAAATGGAAATGTTTGACATTAACGCCTTCGACAAGCCCGTTCTTCACCAAATGGTTCATTTTCCTGAGGTGAATATGTCCCATTCTTCTATGCCACATGATAGATTCTTTCTCTGTAGCCTTCGATAGAAAACACGTCACTTGGCCCTGAGTTGTCATCGCATTCGACATATCAAGAATGTAGAGATTGTTAACTCTAGGTGCCTTCAGCATTACCCACTATTTTGGAATCTTAAAGCCTGGTTTGAGGATATAGCAAGATTTGTCGTCGAAATACATAGAAAATTGCTTGTCACATGTCTGACTGACACTTAACAGATTGTAGTCTATTTGCTTCACATAGGAAATCCTCTCGAAACTCACTATCCCATTACTCACACTTCCCTCCATTGTGATGTAACCTCCTTTATTTCTCGTAAAAGCAACATATCCTCCATTTATATTCTTCACGTCAAACAATAGTGCTAAATCACCAGTCATGTGGCCTGAAGCTCCACTGTCAACAATCCAAAGACTGCTAACAGGGCCAGCTGAAGCTCCCTGCACACATCAAGTAAACACATTAGTTCTTTCGGGGGACCCAAGCCTGTGTGGTCTTGGGTCTTTGAATATCAGCCTTCAAAGATTCATTAACATCAACATTTGGTTTTGAATTGATCGGTTTCTGTCCATTCAAAACTTTCTCATCTTGAGGTTTTCCCCTTGATTTTGAGGTAGAAGCACCTGAAGAACCCGTAGGTGACCAAGACTGTTCCGAACGTTTCAGAATTCGAATCTGAGATTTTGGAGTCTCAGTCGATTTCTTTGGATCATTCTTAAAGGAAAATTTCTTAGTTACCTTTTCTGACTTAACAGAAACAGGTCCAACAGTTGACTTAACAGCAGGTTTTGGTGGAACCTTTTGTCTATCAACCATTGTGTTCACCATAGGTCTCTTCAATGGTTTTTCCATTGCAATCCGGTTTCGACGATCATAATTGAATTGGCGATTATCCCTCTTTTGATAAAAATTGTTTTGATTATAAAACGGTGCTGGTTGAGGAAAAAAATGTCTTTGAGGATAATAATGATTGTCATCCGGCTTTCTAATGGATTGCCTCATCTCAACTTCGTGCCTTTTGTGCCTCACATACGGGCAGTGAGCATGTAAATGCCCTCTCTCCCCGCACTTGAAACATGCACGGTATTCTTCAAACACGTTCTGAGCATGCGGCTTAGCAAACGTATTGATGGGATATTGATCATCAACACATCTGCGCCTTAAACTCTCAGGACATGGATCCCTAGAGTAAACTGGCTCAAGAAAACCGTTTTCTTTTTGCTTTGGTTTAATGAATTCAGTGACATGAACTTTTGGTTCTCTCGGAGTATCCAAATATAGTTTCTTCAAAATTTCTGGTGGTACTTCATTGGTCCTTTCGTGTTTAGGAAACCAGATAGTACCCCCTTGCCAGATTTTCTCAATTTTAGAATAATTTGCAAATTTTATTGGATACTCCTCGTCAGAGATAATCTTATCGGATCCTTCCATCTGATAAAATACCTTGACGGGTTTGTCAACTGAATCATTCTTAACCTCTTTCTTTTCTGATTGATTGACACGATGTGCGTTAGCCATCGGATGACAAAGCTGAGAAGGTGATACTGGTTCATTAGTGATAATGTGAATTTCCTTTGGAATATCACTCACTTTCTCAGTTTTCTCACTTTCTCAGTTTTCTCACTTTCAGTGTCAGAATCATCAGTTACAGCAGTAACTCCCTCATCATTCAAACCTAAGATTGGTCGTAGATCAGAATTTGGATCTCCAACACTAGAAGTGTTAGATTCATCTTCCGATGCAGAGTCAGATTTTACTGAGCTCTCCGGTGTCACTTGATGACAATTGTGATTTTCAAACAACACTAGAGATGGCACAGCTTTGTAACTTGCGGTTTGCGATGGTTCTTCAATTATATGGTCAACCACATATGCAATGTGCTTATAGCTTTCAAGCTTTTTGTTAACCTTTTCTGCAAAGCACTTGAAGGTGGCCATTTCTAACTTAGTGTTTTCAAGTTCATTTATATAACTGTTAATTGCCAGTTGTTTTAAAGAAAGTGTTTTCTTTAAGTCAGAAATGTCCTTTTTGTAACCATCAAGCACTTTGTTGAATTCTCTAATTTCCTTGCGAGAAGCTTGACACTTAATTACAGCACTCTCAAGTTGTACCCTGAATTGCTTATTCTCATCTGTCAATCTGTCACAAGTACCACAATATTTATCACTGTGAATATCAGTTGTGGATTCAGAACTTACCTGCTTCGGAGGATCTGTCATAGCCATGAGAGCGAAATGAGCTTCCTTCCCAGCAAAGAACTTGGAATAGTCGATTCTGGTAAAGGCATCATCCACTATACACGACTTCCTGGTCTTCAGAAAATCAGCTTCGGCCAACAATTGATCAATGTCATCATCTAACGAATTCACACTTGCTTCTGAATTTGATTCACTCTCCGAATCTGAATACACTGATTCACTTTCTTCAGGAACATCTGTGACTGAGTCAATAATGATTCCAGAACTTTTCTCTTCAGGGTGTTCTTCAACTGAATCAGTCATCGAAACATTCATCTTCTCAATTGACTCCTCAATCTCACTCTCAGTTTCTTCAACTTTCTCAACTATCTCCGACTCCTCCAAATCAATCTGCTGAGCAACACAAGCTACATTTCCAGTTCTTATCTCTTCAACACCAATTTGCAAATCAGTCCAGTCAAATCCTTCATCATTTTGAGTCACCAATGCTTGATTTTGATTATTAGTCTGTGGTTGCTCATTTGGTGTTGTGATAGAAATGACAGTTCTGTTTGGGTTATTTGGTGTTTGAGTTTGAGTCTGGGTGGGTGTATTTGGTTGTCTAGTAGAGTTGTTCTGAGAGGTGTTTTGTCGGTTTTGGTAATTGTTTTGGTTTTGGTTTTGGTTTTGATAGTTGTTATTTTGATAAGAACCTTGGTTTTGAGATTGACGATTCTGGTAGTTTGAGTTGAATGGGTTTCGGTTACCTTGCTTAGCAGGCTGTGTACACTCTCTTTTAAAATGACCTTTACCACCACAGTTGAAACATGTGACTTTTTCTTTGTTGAAGCCATATGTTGTATTTGGGGTAGTGGCCAAGTCAGTTCTCCCGGTTTCTCAATGAACTCTGTTGCTCGCCTCATGATGCTTGCGAAAGCCCATTGTATATCGATAAGCTCCATTTCTTCTTTATCGATTTGAGCATAGTCCTCATTGGTTAAATTGTTGTTACCAATTTGACTAGCTACTAAACCGTTGTATGAGGCAACCATTGCTGAAACCAAAGAAATGTGTTGTTGAGCAACTTCCACTGTCACATTATTCTTGTTGGATGTCTCCAACACTACTGGTCTTTGATTAGCCTGATTCATCTGAGGAATGTATTGTTGTTGTTGAGGTTGTGGTTGGTTTGCAGAATAACATGCTGCTTGTTGCATAGAAGAAAATGGTGAAACGAAAGAATCTGGGTATGATTGTGGTGGTGGTGTATATGATGGTGGTGTATAAGATGAGGTTTGAGCAAGATAGTTCATCGGGTTTTTGGGTGGTTCCATCACACTTGAAACACATGCAATATGAGGAGCAACTGTCCCACCAAGACTTGAATTACCCATAGTCGATGATGTACCTACATGATACAACTCTGGATTCTGAGGAATTTGTGATCTTTGTTGCTTTCCTCTTCTCCTCAAGCTCTTTGTTTTCCAGTTTCTGGATAAATTCATTGATGGTCCAGTACTTGTAGGCATATTTCTCCTTAAGTACCTCAATGTGTTGATCCCAGTATGGTGGTAAAGAATCAGCAAATTTATCCACCAAATCTGACATTGGAATCTTAATTTCATAATTTGATAATTCAGTTAACAAATGACAGTATCTGGGAGTCAGCTCTTTCAGTGTTTCATTCCCAACATAACTGAAGTTCTCGAGTTCTTTCTTCAGTTCCTCAATTCTCAGCCTCCTAGTCTTCTCATTACCATCATGACAATTCTTCAACATATCCCACAGTTGTTTGGAAGTAGTACACGATCCAAACTGATGTAATAGATCATTTGTAATCACTTGGGTTAGTTGAGAATACGCCTTCTTTTCCACCGCAAACTTCTTCTTTTCGTCATCAGACAAACTCTCAAGTGGAATCTGTTCACCAGTATTCTCTAACACTGGTGCTACATATCCCTTTGCAATCATCTGCCACGCCTCAGTTCCTTCATGTCCCATTCCTTCCAAATGAATCTTGAATTTCTTCTTCCATTGGTTATACTCCTGCATCTCCATCAGCTTGGGTGGTCTGTTCCCGCTACCTGAAGACAAATCATTTATTAGAGTAGATATAGCATTAGTAGTTTGAGTGTGTACCGCTGCTGCTGCTACGCCCCAGTAATCAGCTGCTGGTTGTTGTGTAGATGAAGCAACACTCTGAGGAATCGAACTCTTCATTGCAAGGTAGTTGATTGGTTGCGAAGACTGAGTATTCGACTTCTGAGCAGCTGTTGATGCACTTTCTGTGGACGTCACTGTCGAATAGACTAGGGTTGAGTCTAGGTATAGTGTTACATGAGATTGTGGTGATCCATAAGGGCATTTTATGGATCTGACGCAGTTGTAAAATATAGGACAAAACAGATCCAGGTTCGACCTATATACAACTGGGGCGAATGTGGAAGTGATCCACATTCGACCAGTATAACTGGGCGAATGTGGAAATACTCCACATTCGACCAGTAACAAGGGGCGAAGGTGGAACTGGGTTTTGTACTATAAATAGCAATCTCATGTGTTTGTTATCATTTGGTGATTTGAGCTGGTACTTTGAATGCTCTCAAGGGGGAGGTTATGCCCAACCTCCCCCGGCCACGAGATAGACGTTTATCCTACTGATGACAGTGTCTGTAACCGTTTCTGTATTAATACGAATCTGTGATGACGTTGTTATCGTATATTTTCTGTCTCGTCTCGAACATCCCGTCTGAAACGTGTTGTTTACGCGTAATCGATCCGCGAGTTCGGTCCGTAACTGGATTCTCAGCAGCTACAGTCCAAGGGTCCATGGTAACTTGCTGTTGTTGTGTTGTACCAGGCCTAGGTGTAGTCGGAAATCCCCACATGTTGTTTTCGAAGTTGGAAATACGACACACATGAAAATTTCACAAAGCAGATTCTATGTTCGTCCCCTTTTGTATAATCGTGAGATCGAATGTGGAAATCAACTCATTTTCGTCCTCTTTTGCTAGTACGAATGTAGAAAATAACAGACCAAACCCACTTTCGACCGAAAACCTTTTCACTTTCGCCCTCCCGATGATACGAAAGTGGAACTTTGACCCGAAAGTAGAAAATCAACACAACAGAAACCTAGGTTCGACCACTAAAAGGTACTTTCGTCCACTGAAAAACCTTGGTTCGACCCTAAACACCCACGTTCGACCCTGAGCTCTCTAGGTTCGACCCATTCATTTGAAAAACGGTTATACTTTGAAAATCAGTTAATTTGATCTCAATTTTTCAAAAGTTGATGAATTTTGATGATCTTAATCAGGTTTTGCTTGGGAATTGATTTGGAACAACTTTAATACATCGAATTCTTGATTTTATCCATGAAATCTAATCCAAATCCTTCAATTTTTATCAAAAACCATTGTTCTTTGAAAACAACAAAAATTTGATCAAATTTGGGTCCAAATCAGTTCAAAAACTATCAGATTGTAGTTGTATGATATCTATTGGCTCTGATACCACTTTGTAAAGGATCGTTTTATGTAAAACAGTGAAAATTGATCATACAAATCTCTATTCCATGTGCGGAAACCCTAGAACAGATACAAAATGATAATTGATGAAACAAACACACGGATTAAGCTTTTCAATCAACATTTTCTTTAATTACTTGAAGAAATATAACAATGATTAAGCTTACAAGTAATTCAGACCAACTTTGAATAAACACACACACTAGAGAGCTCTATCCTGACTCACACTAACAAAATGATCAAAGTTTCATAGAAAAACAAACATTAAGCTTATATAGGTCTGCACATTCGCCCTCAGCGTGAGGTCGAATGTGGCTTTCCTTCTACCTTCGCCCTTTCTGTTAGCTCGAACCTGGATTCCTTCTACATTCGTCCTAAACTTTCCACCTTCGCCCCATATAATTTCCAGATTCACCCCTACGTTTTCATCACAACTTGTTTATATTGCAATCCAAAGCACTAGTCGCACATTATGCATCAACAATCAATCAAACCCAAAATCGGTCGTACATCGGAATTTGGATCTCCAACACTAGAAGTGTTAGATTCATCTTCCGATGCAGAATCAGATTTTACTAAGCTCTCCGGTGTCACTTGATGACAATTGTGATTTTCAAATAACACTGGCGATGGCACAGCTTTGTAATTTGCATTACTGGTTTGTGATGGTTCTTCAATAATATGGTCAACCACATATGCAATGTGTTTATAGCTTTCAAGCTTTTTGTTGACCTTTTCTGCAAAGCACTTGATGGTAGCCATTTCAAGTTTTGTATTTTCCAAATCATTGATATAATTGTTAATGGCTAATTGTTTTAAAGATAAAGTCTTTTTAAGATCTGAAATGTCTTTCTTGTAACCATCAAGCACTTTATTGAATTCTCTAACTTCCTTGCAAGAAGATTGACAGTTAATTACAGCACTCTCAAGTTGTACCCTGAGTTGCTTGTTCTCATCTGTCAATCTATCACAAGTACCACAATACTTATCACTTTGTATATCAGTTGTAGATTCAGAACTTACCTGCTTTGGAGGGTCGGTCATGGCCATGATAGCGAAATGAGCTTCCTTCCCAGCAAAGAACTTGGAATAGTCAATTCTGGTAAATGCATCATCCACAATACATGACTTCCTTGTCATCAGAAAATCAGCTTCAACAAGAAGTTGATCAACATCATCATCTAGTGAATTAACACTAGCTTCAGAATCAGAATCACTCTCCGTATCAGAATAAGCTGAATCACACTGTTCATTTGGGTGCCCAAAACATCATCATCTAGTGAATTAACACTATAATATGTCCTTCCCGCTCCTCCATTTGGGTGCTCGAAACTTCAAATGTACCGATAGTTACGTCCTTTAAAACTCGAGTCTTTTCTTGTGTACGAATCTCTATGTCATTGTCGCATCGTGAGTCCGATAACCGTTCGGTCACCTTCGCATCCTTTATCTGAGTCCTTAGATTTATCAGATATCTTACGGACTTCCCGTTCCTCCATTCCTGTGCCCGAAACTTCAAATGTACCGCATAGTTACTTCCTTTAAACTTGAATCTTTTCCTGTGTATAATTCTCTATGTCATTATCGCATCGTGAATCCGATTAATGTCCGGTCAGCTTCGTATCCTGTATTTGTGTCTGTAGCACGATCAGATATCTTATGGCCTTCCCGTTCCTCCATTCGGGTGCCCAAAACTTCAAATGTACCGATAGTTACGTCCTTTAAAAATGGAGTCTTTTAATGTGTACGAATCTCTAAGTCATTGTTGCATCGTGAGTATGATTACCTTCCGGTCAGTTTTGTATCCTTTATCTGAGTGTGTTGCATGATAAGATATCATATGTCCTTCCCGCTCCTCCATTTGGGTGCCCGAAATTTCAAATATACCGATAGTTACGTCCTTTAAAACTCGAGTCTTTTCTTGTGTACGAATCTCTATGTCATTGTCGCATCGTGAGTCCGATAACCGTTCGGTCACCTTCGCATCCTTTATCTGAGTCCTTAGATTTATCAGATATCTTACGAACTTCCCGTTCCTCCATTCCTGTGCCCGAAACTTCAAATGTACCGCATAGTTACGTCCTTTAAACTCGAATCTTTTCCTGTGTATGAATCTGTATGTCATTATCGCAACGTGAGTCCGATTAATGTCCGGTCAGCTTCGTATCCTGTATCTGTGTCTGTAGCACGATCAGGTATCTTATGGCCTTCCCGTTCCTCCATTCGGGTGCCCAAAACTTCAAATGTACCGATAGTGATGTCCTTTAAAAATGGAGTCTTTTCTTGTGTACGAATCTCTATGTCATTGTTGCATCGTGAGTATGATTACCATCCGGTCAGTTTCGTATCCTTTATCTGAGTTTGTTGCATGATCAGATATCTTATGTCCTTCCCGCTCCTCCATTTGGGTGCCCGAAACTTTAAATCTACCGATAGTTACGTCCTTTAAAATGCAAGTCTTTTATTGTATACGAATCTCAATGTCATTGTCGCATCGTGGGTCCGATTACCGTCCGGTCAGCTTCGTATCCTTTATCTGAGTCTGTTGCATAAGCAGATATCTTACGGCATTCCCGTTCCTCCATTCGGGTGCCTTAAACTTCAAATGTACCGATAGTTATATCCTTCAAAACTCGAGTCTTTTCTTGTGTATGAATCTCTATGTCATTGTCGCACCTTGTGTCTGATTACCATCCGGTCAGCTTTGTATCCTTTATCTAAGTCTATTGCATGATCAGATATCTTATGGCCTTCCCGTTCCTCCATTCGGGTGCCTGAAACTTCAAATGTACCGATTGTTATGTCCTTTAAGATTCGAGTGTTTTTTTGTGTACGAATCTCTATGTCATTGTCGCACCGTGAGTCCGATTACTATCCGGTCCGTTCCGTATCCTTTATCTGAGTCTGTAGAATGATCAGATATTAAATGGCCTTCCCGTTCATCCATCCGGGTACCCGAAACTACAAATGTACCGATTGTTACGTCCTTTAAGACGAGTGTTTGTTTGTGTACGAATCTCTATGTCATTGTCGCATCGTGACTCCGATTAGCGTTCGGTCAGCTTCGTATCCTTTATCTGAGTCCGTAGATTGATCATATATCTTTTGGCCTTTCCGTTCCTCCATTCGTATGTCCGACACTTCAAATGTACCGATAGTTACGTCCTTTAAACTCGAGTCTTTTCTTTTGTACGAATCTCTATGTCATTATCGCATCGTGGGTCTGATAACCGTCCGGTCTGCCTTATTTCCTTTATCTGAGTCTGTTGCATGATCGAATATCTTACGGTGTTCCCGTTCCTCCAATCGGGTGCCCGAAACTTCAAATGTACCGATAGTTTTGGCCTTTAAAACTTGAGTCTTTTCTTGTGTATGAATCTTTATGTCATTGTTGCATCGTGAGTATGATTACCATCCGGTCAGTTTCGTATCCTTTATCTGAGTTTGTTGCATGATCAGATATCTTATGTCCTTCCCGCTCCTCCATTTGGGTGCCCGAAACTTTAAATCTACCGATAGTTACGTCCTTTAAAATGCAAGTCTTTTATTGTATACGAATCTCAATGTCATTGTCGCATCGTGGGTCCGATTACCGTCCGGTCAGCTTCGTATCCTTTATCTGAGTCTGTTGCATAAGCAGATATCTTACGGCATTCCCGTTCCTCCATTCGGGTGCCTTAAACTTCAAATGTACCGATAGTTATATCCTTCAAAACTCGAGTCTTTTCTTGTGTATGAATCTCTATGTCATTGTCGCACCTTGTGTCTGATTACCATCCGGTCAGCTTTGTATCCTTTATCTAAGTCTATTGCATGATCAGATATCTTATGGCCTTCCCGTTCCTCCATTCGGGTGCCTGAAACTTCAAATGTACCGATTGTTATGTCCTTTAAGATTCGAGTGTTTTTTTGTGTACGAATCTCTATGTCATTGTCGCACCGTGAGTCCGATTACTATCCGGTCCGTTCCGTATCCTTTATCTGAGTCTGTAGAATGATCAGATATTAAATGGCCTTCCCGTTCATCCATCCGGGTACCCGAAACTACAAATGTACCGATTGTTACGTCCTTTAAGACGAGTGTTTGTTTGTGTACGAATCTCTATGTCATTGTCGCATCGTGACTCCGATTAGCGTTCGGTCAGCTTCGTATCCTTTATCTGAGTCCGTAGATTGATCATATATCTTTTGGCCTTTCCGTTCCTCCATTCGTATGCCCGACACTTCAAATGTACCGATAGTTACGTCCTTTAAACTCGAGTCTTTTCTTTTGTACGAATCTCTATGTCATTATCGCATCGTGGGTCTGATAACCGTCCGGTCTGCCTTATTTCCTTTATCTGAGTCTGTTGCATGATCGAATATCTTACGGTGTTCCCGTTCCTCCAATCGGGTGCCCGAAACTTCAAATGTACCGATAGTTTTGGCCTTTAAAACTTGAGTCTTTTCTTGTGTATGAATCTTTATGTCATTGTTGCATCGTGAGTATGATTACCATCCGGTCAGTTTCGTATCCTTTATCTGAGTTTGTTGCATGATCAGATATCTTATGTCCTTCCCGCTCCTCCATTTGGGTGCCCGAAACTTTAAATCTACCGGTAGTTACGTCCTTTAAAATGCAAGTCTTTTATTGTATACGAATCTCAATGTCATTGTCGCATTGTGGGTCCGATTACCGTCCGGTCAGCTTCGTATCCTTTATCTGAGTCTGTTGCATAAGCAGATATCTTACGGCATTCCCGTTCCTCCATTCGGGTGCCTTAAACTTCAAATGTACCGATAGTTATATCCTTCAAAACTCGAGTCTTTTCTTGTGTATGAATCTCTATGTCATTGTCGCACCTTGTGTCTGATTACCATCCGGTCAGCTTTGTATCCTTTATCTAAGTCTATTGCATGATCAGATATCTTATGGCCTTCCCGTTCCTCCATTCGGGTGCCTGAAACTTCAAATGTACCGATTGTTACGTCCTTTAAGATTCGAGTGTTTTTTTGTGTACGAATCTCTATGTCATTGTCGCACCGTGAGTCCGATTACTATCCGGTCCGTTCCGTATCCTTTATCTGAGTCTGTAGAATGATCAGATATTAAATGGCCTTCCCGTTCATCCATCCGGGTACCCGAAACTACAAATGTACCGATTGTTACGTCCTTTAAGACGAGTGTTTGTTTGTGTACGAATCTCTATGTCATTGTCGCATCGTGACTCCGATTAGCATTCGGTCAGCTTCGTATCCTTTATCTGAGTCCGTAGATTGATCATATATCTTTTGGCCTTTCCGTTCCTCCATTCGTATGCCCGACACTTCAAATGTACCGATAGTTACGTCCTTTAAACTCGAGTCTTTTCTTTTGTACGAATCTCTATGTCATTATCGCATCGTGGGTCTGATAACCGTCCGGTCTGCCTTATTTCCTTTATCTGAGTCTGTTGCATGATCGAATATCTTACGGTGTTCCCGTTCCTCCAATCGGGTGCCCGAAACTTCAAATGTACCGATAGTTTTGGCCTTTAAAACTTGAGTCTTTTCTTGTGTATGAATCTTTATGTCATTGTCACATCGTGAGTCCGATTAACATCCGGTTAGCTTTGTATCCTCTATCTAAGTCTGTAGCACGATCAGATATCTTATAGCCTTCCCATTCCTCCTTTCGGGTGACCGAAACTTCAAATGTACCGATAGTTACGTCCTTTAAAAATCAAATCTTTTCTTGTGTACGAATCTCTATGTCATTGTTGCATCGTGAGTATGATTACCATCAGGTCAGCTTCATGTCCTTTATCTGAGTCTGTTGCATGTTCAGATAACTTATGTCCTTCCCGCTCTTCTATTCGGGTGCCCGAAACTTCAAATGTACCGATAGTTACGTCCTTTAAAATGCGAGTCTCTTCTTTTGTACGAATCTCTATGTCATTGTTACATCGTGAGTCCGGTTACCATCCGGTTAGCTTCGTAGCCTTTATCTGAGTCCGTAGAATGATCAGATATCTTGTGGCCTTCCCGTTTCTCCATTCGGGTGTCAGAAACTTGAAATGTACCGATAGTTACGTCCTTTAAAACTTGAGTCTTTTCTTGTGTACGAATCTCTATGTCATTATCGCATCGTGAGTCCAATCACCGTCCGGTCCGCTTCGTATCCTTTATCTGAGTCTGTTGCATAATCAGATATCTTCAGCTTTCCCGTTCATCCATCCGGGTGCCCGAAACTACAAATTACCGATTGTTACATCCTTTAAGACTCGAGTGTTTTTTTGTGTACGAATCTCTATGTCATTGTCGCATCGTGACTCCGATTAGCATTCAGTCAGCTTCGTATCCTTTATCTGAGTCCGTAGATTGATCAGATATCTTTTGGCCTTTCCATTCCTCTATTCGTGTGCCCGAAACTTCAAATGTACCGATAGTTACGTCCTTTAAACTCAAGTCTTTTCTTTTGTACGAATCTCTATGTCATTATCGCATCGTGGGTCTGATAACCGTCCGGTTTGCTTCATTTCCTTTATCTGAGTCTGTTGCATGATCAGATATCTTACGGCGTTCCCGTTCCTCCAATCGGGTGCCCGAAACTTCAAATGTACCGATAGTTTTGGCCTTTAAAACTTGAGTCTTTTCTTGTGTTTGAATCTTTATGTCATTGTCGCATCGTGAGTCCGATTAACATCTGGTTAGCTTTGTATCCTCTATCTGAGTCTGTAGCACGATCAGATATCTTATAGCCTTCCCGTTCCTTCTTTCGGGTGCCCGAAACTTCAAATGTACCGATAGTTACGTCCTTTAAAAATCAAATCTTTTCTTGTGTACGAATCTCTATGTCATTGTTGCATCGTGAGTCTGATTACTATCAGGTCAGCTTCATATCCTTTATCTGTTGCATGATCAGATAACTTATGTCCTTGCCGCTCCTCCATTCGGGTGCCAGAAACTTCAAATGTACCGATAGTTACGTCCTTTAAAATGCGAGTCTTTTTTCTTTTGTACGAATCTCTATGTCATTGTCACATCATGAGTCCGGTTACCGTCCGGTTAGCTTCGTATCCATTATCTGAGTCCGTAGAATGATCAGATATCTTGTGGCCTTCCCGTTTCTCCATTCGGGTGTCAGAAACTTGAAATGTACAGATAGTTACGTCCATTAAAACTTGAGTCTTTTCTTGTGTACGAATCTCTATGTCATTATCGCATCGTGAGTCCAATCACCGTCCGGTCCGCTTCGTATCCTTTATCTGAGTCTGTTGCATAATTAGATATCTTACGGCCTTCCCGTTCCTCCATTCGTGTGCCCTAAACTTCAAATGTACAGATAGTTATGTCCTTTAAAATTCGAGTCTTGTGTACGAATCTCTATGTCATTGTCGCATCGTGAGTCTGATTACCATCCGGTCAGCTTCGTATCCTTTATCTAAGTCTGTTGCTTGATCAGATATCTTATGGTCTTCCCGCTCCTCCATTCGGGTGCCCGAAACTTCAAATGTACCGATAGTTACGTCCTTTAAAATGCGAGTCTTTTCTTGTGTACGAATCTCTATGTCATTGTTGCATAGTGAGTCCGATTACCGTCCGGTCAGCTTCGTATCCTTTATCTAAGTCTGTTGCATCATCAGATATCTTATGGCCTTCCCGCTCCTCTATTCGGGTGCCCGAAACTTCAAATGTTCAAATAGTTACGTCCTTTAAAATGCGAGTCTTTTCTTGTGTACGAATCTCTATGTCATTGTTGCATCGTGAGTCCGATAACCGTTCGGTCACCTTCGCATCCTTTATCCGAGTCCTTAGATTTATCAGATATCTTACGGCCTTCCCGTTCCTCCATTCCTGTGCACAAAACTTCAAATGTACCGCATAGTTACGTCCTCTAAACTCGAATCTTTTCCTGTGTATGAATCTCTATGTCATTATCGCATCGTGAGTCCGATTAATGCCCGGTCAGCTTTGTATCCTGTATCTGTGTCTGTAGCACGATCAGATATCTTATGGCCTTCCCGTTCCTCCATTCGGGAGCCCAAAACTTCAAATGTACCGATAGTTACGTCCTTTAAAAATGGAGTCTTTTCTTGTGTACGAATCTCTATGTCGTTGTTGTATCGTGAGTATGATTACCATCCGGTCAGTTTTGTATCCTTTATCTGAGTTTGTTTCATGATCAGATATCTTATGTCCTTCCCGCTCCTCCATTTGGGTGCCCGAAACTTCTAATGTACCGATAGTTACGTCCTTTAAAATGCATATCTTTTATTGTGTACGAATCTCTATGTCATTGTCTCATCGTGGGTCCGATTACCGTCCGGTCAGCTTTGCATCCTTTATCTGAGTCTGTTGCATAATTAGATATCATACGGCCTTCCCGTTCCTCCATTCTGGTGCCCTAAACATCAAATGTACAGATAGTTATGTCCTTCAAAACTCGAGTCTTTTCTTGTGTACGAATCACTATGTCATTGTCGCATCGTGTGTCTGATTATCATCTGGTCAGCTTCGTATCCTTTATCAAAGTCTATTGCATGATCAGATATCTTATGGCCATCCGTTCCTCCATTCGGGTGCCTGAAACTTCAAATGTACCGATAGTTATGTCCTTTAAAACTCGAGCCTTTTCTTGTGTACGAATCTCTATGTCATTGTTGCATCGTTAGTCCGATTACCGTATAGTTAGCTTCGTATCTTTATCTGAGTTTGTAGCATTATCAGATATTTAATGGCCTTCCCGTTCATCCATCCGGGTGCACGAAACTACAAATGTACCGATTGTTACGTCCTTTAAAACTCGAGTCTTTTTTTGTGTAAAAATCTCTATGTCATTGTCTCATCGTAGGTCCGATTACTGTCCGGTCTGCTTCGTATCCTTTATCTGAGTCTGTAGAATGATCAGATGTTTAATGGCCTTCCCGTTCATCCTTCCGAGTGCCCGAAACTACAAATGTACCGATTGTTACGTCCTTTAAGACTCGAGTGTTTTTTTGTGAACGAATCTCTATGTCATTGTCGCACCGTGAGTCCGATTACTATCCGGTCCGCTTCGTATCCTTTATCTGAGTCTGTAGAATGATCAGATATTTAACGGCCTTCCCGTTCATCCATCCGGGTGCCCGGAACTACAAATGTACCGATTGTTACGTCCTTTAAGACTCGAGTGTTTTTTTGTGTACGAATCTCTATGCCATTGTCGCATCATGAGTCTGATTAGCGTTCGCTCAGCTTCGTAACCTGTATCTGAGTCCTTAGAATGATCAGATATCTTTTGGCCTTTCCGTTCCTCCATTCGTGTGCCCGAACTTCAAATGTACCGATAGTTACGTCCTTTAAACTCGAGTCTTTTCTTTTGTACGAATCTCTATGTCATTATCGCATTGTGGGTCTGATAACTGTCCGGTCTGCTTCATATCCTTTATCTGAGTCTGTTGCATGATCAGATATCTTACAGCGTTCCCATTCCTCCAGTCGGGTGCCCGAAACTTCAAATGAACCGATAGTTTTGGCCTTTAAAACTTGAGTCTTTTCATGTATATGAATCTTTATCTGAGTCTATAGCACGATCAGAAATCTTATGGCCTTCCCGTTCCTCCTTTCGGGTGCCCGAAACAGCAAATGTACCGATAGTTACGTCCCTTAAAAATTGAATCTTTTCTTGTGAACGAATCTCTATGTCGTTGTTGCATCGTGAGTCTGATTACCATCAGGTAAGCTTCATATCTTTTATCTGAGTCTGTTGCATGATCAGATAACTTATGTCCTTCCCGCTCCTCCGTTTGGGTGCCCGAAACTTCAAACGTACCGATAGTTACGTCCTTTAAAATGCTAGTCTTTTCTTTTGTACGAATCTCTATGTCATTGTCACATCGTGAGTCCGATTACCGTCCGGTCAGCTTCGTATCCTTTATCTGAGTCCGTAGACTGATCAGATATCTTGTGGCCTTCCCGTTTCTCCATTCGGGTGTCAGAAACTTCAAATGTACCGATAGTTACGTCCTTTTAAACTTGAGTCTTGTCTTGTGTACGAATCTCTATGTCATTATCGCATCGTGAGTCCAATCACCGTCCGGTCCGCTTCGTATCCTTTATCTGAGTCAGTTGCATAATCAGATATCTTACGGGCTTCCCGTTCCTCCATTCGTGTGCCCTAAACTTCAAATGTACCGATAGTTATGTCCTTTAAAACTCGTGTCTTTTCTTGTGTACGAATCTCTATGTCATTGTCGCATCGTGAGTCTGATTACCATCCGGTCAACTTCGTATCCTTTATCTAAGTCTGTAGCACGATCAGATATCTTATAGCCTTCCTATTCCTCCTTTCGGGTGACCGAAACTTCAAATGTACCGATAGTTACGTCCTTTAAAAATCAAATCTTTTCTTGTGTACGAATCTCTATGTCATTGTTGCATCGTGAGTATGATTACCATCAGGTCAGCTTCATATCCTTTATCTGAGTCTGTTGCATGATCACATAACTTATGTCCTTCCCGCTCTTCTATTCGCGTGCCCGAAACTTCAAATGTACCGATAGTTACGTCCTTTAAAATGCGAGTCTCTTCTTTTGTACGAATCTCTATGTCATTGTTAAGTCGTGAGTCCGGTTACCATCCGGTTAGCTTCGTAGCCTTTATCTGAGTCCGTAGAATGATCAGATATCTTGTGGCCTTCCCGTTTCTCCATTCGGGTGTCAGAAACTTGAAATGTACCGATAGTTACGTCCTTTAAAACTTGAGTCTTTTCTTGTATACGAATCTCTATGTCATTATCGCATCGTGAGTCCAATCACCGTCCGGTCCGCTTCGTATCCTTTATCTGAGTCTGTTGCATAATCAGATATCTTCGGCTTTCCCGTTCCTCCATTCGTGTGCCCTAAACTTCAAATGTACCGATAGTTATGTCCTTTAAAATTCGAGACTTTTCTTGTGTACGAATCTCTATGTCATTGTCGCATAGTGAGTCTGATTACCATCCGGTCAGCTTCGTATCCTTTATCTAAGTCTGTTGCTTGATCAGATATCTTATGGCCTTCCCGCTCCTCTATTCGGGTGCCCGAAACTTCAAATGTACAAATAGTTACGTCCTTTAAAATGCGAGTCTTTTCTTGTGTACGAATCTCTATGTCATTGTCGCATCGTGAGTCCGATAACCGTTCGGTTATCTTCGCATCCTTTATCTGAGTCCCTAGATTTATCAGATATCTTACGGCCTTCCCGTTCCTCCATTCCTGTGCCCGAAACTTCAAATGTACCGCATAGTTACGTCCTTTAAACTCGAATCTTTTCCTGTGTATGAATCTCTATGTCATTATCGCATCGTGAGTCCGATTAATGTCCGTTCAGCTTCGTATCCTGTATCTGTGTCTGTAGCACGATCAGATATCTTATGGCCTACCCGTTCCTCCATTCGGGAGCCCAAAACTTCAAATGTACCGATAGTTACGTCCTTTAAAAATGTAGTCTTTTCTTGTGTACGAATCTCTATGTCGTTGTTGTATCGTGAGTATGATTACCATCCGGTCACTTTTGTATAATTTATCTGAGTTTGTTTCATGATCAGATATCTTATGTCCTTCCCGCTCCTCCATTTGGGTGCCCGAAACTTCTAATGTACCGATAGTTACGTCCTTTAAAATGCAAGTCTTTTATTTTTTATGAATCTCTATGTCATTGTCGCATCGTGGGTCCGATTACCGTACAGTTAGCTTCGTATCTTTTATCTGAGTTTGTAGCATTATCAGATATTTAATGGCCATCCCATTCATCCATCCGGGGGCTCGAAACTACAAATGTACCGATTGTTACGTCCTTTAAGACTCGACTGTTTTTTTGTGTACGAATCTCTATGTCATTGTCGCATCGTGAGTCCGATTACTGTCCGGTCCGTTTCGTATCCTTTATCTAAGTCAGTAGAATGATTAGATATTTATTGGCCTTCTCGTTCATCCATCCGGGTGCCCGAAACTACAAATGTACCGATTGTTACGTCCTTTAAGACTCGAGTGTTTTTTTGTGTACGAATCTCTATGTCATTGTCGCATCGTGACTCCGATTAGCGTTCAGTCAGCTTCGTATCCTTTATCTGAGTCCGTAGATTGATCAGATATCTTTTGGCCTTTCCATTCCTCTATTCGTGTGCCCGAAACTTCAAATGTACCGATAGTTACGTCCTTTAAACTCAAGTCTTTTCTTTTGTACGAATCTCTATGTCATTATCGCATCGTGGGTCTGATAACCGTCCGGTTTGCTTCATTTCCTTTATCTGAGTCTGTTGCATGATCAGATATCTTACGGCGTTCCCGTTCCTCCAATCGGGTGCCCGAAACTTCAAATGTACCGATAGTTTTGGCCTTTAAAACTTAAGTCTTTTCTTGTGTTTGAATCTTTATGTCATTGTCGCATCGTGAGTCCGATTAACATCTGGTTAGCTTTGTATCCTCTATCTGAGTCTGTAGCATGATCAGATATCTTATAGCCTTCCCGTTCCTTCTTTCGGGTGCCCGAAACTTCAAATGTACCGATAGTTACGTCCTTTAAAAATCAAATCTTTTCTTGTGTACGAATCTCTATGTCATTGTTGCATCGTGAGTCTGATTACTATCATGTCAGCTTCATATCCTTTATCTGTTGCATGATCAGATAACTTATGTCCTTCCCGCTCCTCCATTCGGGTTCCAGAAACTACAAATGTACCGATAGTTACGTCCTTTAAAATGCGAGTCTTTTTTCTTTTGTACGAATCTCTATGTCATTGTCACATCGTGAGTCCGGTTACCGTCCGGTTAGCTTCGTATCCATTATCTGAGTCCGTAGAATGATCAGATATCTTGTGGCCTTCCTGTTTCTCCATTCGGGTGTCAGAAACTTGAAATGTACAGATAGTTACGTCCATTAAAACTTGAGTCTTTTCTTGTGTACGAATCTCTATGTCATTATCGCATCGTGAGTCCAATCACCGTCCGGTCCGCTTCGTATCCTTTATCTGAGTCTGTTGCATAATTAGATATCTTACGGCCTTCCCGTTCCTCCATTCGTGTGCCCTAAACTTCAAGTGTACAGATAGTTATGTCCTTTAAAATTCGAGTCTTGTGTACGAATCTCCATGTCATTGTCGCATCGTGAGTCCGATTACCGTCCGGTCAGCTTTGTATCCTTTATCTAAGTCTGTTGCATCATCAGATATCTTATGGCCTTCCCGCTCCTCTATTCGGGTGCCCGAAACTTCAAATGTTCAAATAGTTACGTCCTTTAAAATGCGAGTCTTTTCTTGTGTACGAATCTCTATGTCATTGTTGCATCGTGAGTCCGATAACCGTTCGGTCACCTTCGCATCCTTTATCTGAGTCCTTAGATTTATCAGATATCTTACGGCCTTCCCGTTCCTCCATTCCTGTGCACAAAACTTCAAATGTACCGCATAGTTACGTCCTCTAAACTCGAATCTTTTCCTGTGTATGAATCTCTATGTCATTATCGCATCGTGAGTCCGATTAATGTCCGGTCAGCTTTGTATCCTGTATCTGTGTCTGTAGCACGATCAGATATCTTATGGCCTTCCCGTTCCTCCATTCGGGAGCCCAAAACTTCAAATGTACCGATAGTTACGTCCTTTAAAAATGGAGTCTTTTCTTGTGTACGAATCTCTATGTCGTTGTTGTATCGGGAGTATGATTACCATCCGGTCAGTTTTGTATCCTTTATCTGAGTTTGTTTCATGATCAGATATCTTATGTCCTTCCCGCTCCTCCATTTGGGTGCCCGAAACTTCTAATGTACCGATAGTTACGTCCTTTAAAATGCAAATCTTTTATTGTGTACGAATCTCTATGTCATTGTCGCATCGTGGGTCCGATTACCGTCCGGTCAGCTTTGCATCCTTTATCTGAGTCTGTTGCATAATTAGATATCATACGGCCTTCCCGTTCCTCCATTCTGGTGCCCTAAACATCAAATGTACAGATAGTTATGTCCTTCAAAACTCGAGTCTTTTCTTGTGTACGAATCACTATGTCATTGTCGCATCGTGTGTCTGATTATCATCTGGTCAGCTACGTATCCTTTATCAAAGTCTATTGCATGATCAGATATCTTATGGCCATCCGTTCCTCCATTCGGGTGCCTGAAACTTCAAATGTACCGATAGTTATGTCCTTTAAAACTCGAGCCTTTTCTTGTGTACGAATCTCTATGTCATTGTTGCATCGTGAGTCCGATTACCGTATAGTTAGCTTCGTATCTTTATCTGAGTTTGTAGCATTATCAGATATTTAATGGCCTTCCCGTTCATCCATCCGGGTGCACGAAACTACAAATGTACCGATTGTTACGTCCTTTAAAACTCGAGTCTTTTTTTGTGTAAAAATCTCTATGTCATTGTCTCATCGTAGGTCCGATTACTGTCCGGTCTGCTTCGTATCCTTTATCTGAGTCTGTAGAATGATCAGATGTTTAATGGCCTTCCCGTTCATCCTTCCGGGTGCCCGAAACTACAAATGTACCGATTGTTACGTCCTTTAAGACTCGAGTTTTTTTTGTGAACGAATCTCTATGTCATTGTCGCACCGTGAGTCCGATTACTATCCGGTCCGCTTCGTAACCTTTATCTGAGTCTGTAGAATGATCAGATATTTAACGGCCTTCCCGTTCATCCATCCGGGTGCCCGGAACTACAAATGTACCGATTGTTACGTCCTTTAAGACTCGAGTGTTTTTTTGTGTACGAATCTCTATGCCATTGTCGCATCATGAGTCTGATTAGCGTTCGCTCAGCTTCGTAACCTGTATCTGAGTCCGTAGAATGATCAGATATCTTTTGGCCTTTCCGTTCCTCCATTCGCATTGTGGGTCTGATAACTGTCCGGTCTGCTTCATATCCTTTATCTGAGTCTGTTGCATGATCAGATATCTTACAGCGTTCCCATTCCTCCAGTCGGGTGCCCGAAACTTCAAATGAACCGATAGTTTTGGCCTTTAAAACTTGAGTCTTTTCATGTATATGAATCTTTATCTGAGTCTATAGCACGATCAGAAATCTTATGTCCTTCCCGTTCCTCCTTTCGGGTGCCCGAAACAGCAAATGTACCGATAGTTACGTCCCTTAAAAATTGAATCTTTTCTTGTGAACGAATCTCTATGTCGTTGTTGCATCGTGAGTCTGATTACCATCAGGTAAGCTTCATATCTTTTATCTGAGTCTGTTGCATGATCAGATAACTTATGTCCTTCCCGCTCCTCCGTTTGGGTGCCCGAAACTTCAAACGTACCGATAGTTACGTCCTTTAAAATGCTAGTCTTTTCTTTTGTACGAATCTCTATGTCATTGTCACATCGTGAGTCCGATTACCGTCCGGTCAGCTTCGTATCCTTTATCTGAGTCCGTAGAATGATCAGGTATCTTGTGGCCTTCCCGTTTCTCCATTCGGGTGTCAGAAACTTCAAATGTACCGATAGTTACGTCCTTTTAAACTTGAGTCTTGTCTTGTGTACGAATCTCTATGTCATTATCGCATCGTGAGTCCAATCACCGTCCGGTCCGCTTCGTATCCTTTATCTGAGTCAGTTGCATAATCAGATATCTTACGGGCTTCCCGTTCCTCCATTCGTGTGCCCTAAACTTCAAATGTACCGATAGTTATGTCCTTTAAAACTCGAGTCTTTTCTTGTGTACGAATCTCTATGTCATTGTCGCATCGTGAGTCTGATTACCATCCGGTCAACTTCGTATCCTTTATCTAAGTCTGTAGCACGATCAGATATCTTATAGCCTTCCTATTCCTCCTTTCGGGTGACCGAAACTTCAAATGTACCGATAGTTACGTCCTTTAAAATGCGAGTCTTTTCTTGTGTACGGATCTCTATGTCATTGTCGCATCGTGAGTCCGATTACCGTCCGGTCAACTTCGTATCCTTTATCTAAGTCTGTTGCATGATCAGATATCTTATGGCCTTTCCGCTCCTCCATGCGGGTGCCCAAAACTTCCAATGTACCGATAGTTACGTCCTTTAAAACTCGAGTCTTTTCTTGTGTACAAATCTCTATGTCATTGCCGCATCGTGAATCCGATTACCGTCCTGTCAGGTTCGTATCCTTTATCTAAGTCTTTAGCATGATCAGATATCTTATGGCCTTCCCGTTCCTTCATTCGGGTGCCCGAAACTTCAAATCTACTGATAGTTACGTCCTTTAAAACTTGAGTCTTTTCTTGTGTACGAATCTCTATGTCATTGACGCATCGTGAGTCCGATTACCATCAGGTCAACTTCGTATCCTTATTTGAGTTTGTTTCATGATTAGATATCATATGGCCTTCCAGCTCCTCCATGCGGGTGCCCAAAACTTCAAATGTACCGATAGTTACATCCTTTAAAACTCGAGTGCTTTCTTGTGTACGAATCTCTATGTCATTGCCGCATCGTGTGTCCGATTACCGTCTGGTCAGGTTCTTATCCTTTATCTGAGTTTGTAGCATGATCAGATATCTTATGGCGTTCCCGTTCCTTCATTCGGGTGCCCGAAACTTCAAATGTACCGATAGTTACGTCCTTTAAAACTCGAGTCTTTTCTTGTGTACGAATCTTTATGTCATTGTCGCATCGTGAGTCCGATAACCGTTCGGTCACCTTCGCATCCTTTTTTTGAGTCCTTAGATTTATCAGATATGTTACGGCCTTCCCGTTCCTCCATTTGTGTGTCCGAAACAAAAAATGTACCGATAGTTACGTCTTTTAAACTCGAATCTATTCTTGTGTACGAATCTATATGTCATTATCGCATCGTGGGTCTGATAACCGTCAGGTCTGCTTTATATCCTTTATCTAAGCTGTTGCATGATAAAATATCTTACGGCCTTCCCGTTCCTCTATTTGGGTGCCCAAAACTTCAAATGTACCTAGTCTTTTCTTGAGTACCAATCTCTACGTCATTATCGCATCGTGGGTCTGATTACCGTCCGGTCTGCTTCATATCCTTTATCTGAGTCTGTTGCATGATTAGATATCTTACGGCTTTCACGTTCCTCCATTCGGGTGCGCGTAACTTCAAATGTACCGATTGTTATGTCCTTTAAAACTCCAGTCTTTTCTTGTGTACGAATCTTTATGTCATTGTCGCATCGTGTCTGATTAACACCAGGTCAGCTTCGTATCCTTTATCTAAATCTGTAGCATGATCAGATATCTTCTGGCCTTCCAGTTCCTCCATTCGGGTGCCCGAAACTTCAAATGTACCGATAGTTACGTCCTTTAAAAACCTAGTCTTTTCTTGTGTACCAATCTCTATGTCATTATCGCATCGTGGGTCTAATTACCGTCCGGTCTGCTTCATATCCTTTATCTGAGTCTGTTGCATGATCAGATATCTTACGGCCTTCACGTTCCTCCATTTGGGTGCGCGAAACTTCAAATGTTCCGAATGTTATGTCCTTTAAAACTTGAGTCTTTTCTTGTGTACGAATCTTTATGTCATTGTCGCATCGTGAGTCTGATTAACACCCGGTCAGCTTCTTATCCTTTATCTAAGTCTGTAGCAAGATCAAATATGTTCTGGACTTCTCGTTCTTCCATTATGGTGCCCGAAACTTCTAATGTACCGATAGTTACGTCCTTTAAAACTTAAGTCTTTTCTTGTGTACGAATCTCTATGTCATTGACGCATCGTGAGTCCGATTACCGTCCGGTCAGCTTCGTATCCTTATTTGAGTTTGTTTCAAGATTAGATATCTTATGGCCTTCCCGCTCCTCCTTGCGGGTGCCCAAAACTTCAAATGTACCGATAGTTACATCCTTTAAAACTCGAGTCTTTTCTTGTGTATGAATCTCTATGTCATTGTTGCATCATGAGTCTGATTACCTCCAGGTCAGCTTCATATCCTTTATCTGAGTTTGTTGCATGATCAGATATCTTATGGCCTTCCCGCTCCTCCATGCTTGTGCCCAAAACTTCAAATGTATCGATAGTTACGTCCTTTAAAACTCGAGTCTTTTCTTGTGTTTGAATCTCTATGTCATTGCCGCATCGTGAGTCCGATTACCGTCCGGTCAGGTTCGTATCCTTTATCTAAGTCTGTAGCATGATCAGATATCTTATGGCCTTCCCGTTCCTTCATTCGGGTGCCCGAAACTTCAACTGTACTGATAGTTACGTCCTTTAAAACTTGAGTCTTTTCTTGTGTACGAATCTCTATGTCATTGACGTATCGTGAGTCCGATTACCGTCCGGTCAGCTTCGTATCCTTATTTGAGTTAGTTTCATGATTAGATATCTTATGGCCTTCCCGTTCCTCCATGCGGGTGCCCAAAACTTGAAATGTACCGATAGTTACATCCTTTAAAACTCCAGTCTTTTGTTGTGTACGAATCTCTATATCATTGCCGCATCGTGTGTCCGATTAAAACTCAAGTCTTTTCTTGTGTACGAATCTCTATGTCATTGTCGCATCGTGAGTCCGATAACCGTTCGGTCACCTTCGCATCCTTTATCTGAGTCCTTAGATTTATCAGATATTTACGGCCTTCCCGTTCCTCCATTCGTGTGCCCGAAACAATAAATGTACCGATAGTTACGTCTTTTAAACTCGAATCTATTCTTGTGTACGAATCTCTATGTCATTATCGCATCGTGGGTCTGATAACCGTCAGGTCTAGTTTATATCCTTTATCTAAGTTGTTGCATGATCAAATATCTTACGGCCTTCCCGTTCCTCTATTCGGGTGCCCGAAACTTCAAATGCACCGATAGTTACGTCCTTTAAAAACCTAGTCTTTTCTTGTGTACCAATCTCTACGTCATTATCGCATCGTGGGTCTGATTACCGTCCGGTCTGCTTCATATCCTTTATCTGAGTCTGTTGCATGATCAGATATCTTACGGCCTTCACGTTCCTCCATTCGGGTGCGTGAAACTTCAAATGTACCGATTGTTATGTCCATTAAAACTTGAGTCTATTCTTGTGTACGAATGTTTATGTCATTGTCGCATCGTGTCTGATTAACAACCGGTCGGGTTCGTATCCTTTATCTTAATCTGTAGCATGATTAGATATCATCTGGCCTTCCCATTCTTACATTCGGGTGCCCGAAACTTCAAATGTACCGATTGTTATGTCCTCTAAAACTTGAGTCTTTTCTTGTGTACGAATCTTTATGTCACTGTCGCACCTTGAGTCCGATTAACGTCCGGCCTGCTTCATATCCTTTATCTGAGTCTGTTGCATGATCAGATATCTTACAGCCTTCCCATTCCTCCATTCGGGTGCCCGAAACTTCGAATGTACCGATAGTTATGTCCTTTAAAACTTGAATCTTTTCTTGTGTACGAATCTTTATGTCATTGTCGCATCGTGAGTCCGATTAACGTCTGGCCAGCTTCGTATCCTTTATTTGAGTCTGTAGCATGATCATATATCCTATGGCCTTCCCGTTCCTCCATTCGGGTGCCCGAAACTTCAAATGTACCGATAGTTAAGTCCTTTAAAACTTGAGTCTTTTCATGGGTACGAATCTTTATGTCATTGTGGCATTGTGAGTCTGATTAACGGCCGGTCTGCTTCATATCTTTTATCTGAGTCTATTGCATGTTCAGATATCTTACGGCCTTCACGTTCCTCCATTCGGTTGCGCAAAACTTCAAATGTACCGATTGTTATGTCCTTTAAAACTTGAGTCTTTTCTTCTGTACGAATCTTTATGTCATTGTAGCATCGTGAGTCCGATTAACACCCGGTCAGCTTCGTATCCTTTATCTATTTATATAGCATGATCAAATATCTTACGGCCTTCCCGTTCCTCCATTTGGGTGCCCAAAACATCAAATATACTGATAGTTATGTCCTTTAAAACTCGAGTCTTTTCTTGTGTACGAATCTTTATGTCATTGTCGCATCGTGTCTGATTAACACCCGGTCAGCTTCGTATCCTTTATCTAAATCTATAGTATGATCAGATATCTTCTAGCCATCCCGTTCCTCCATTCGGGTGCCCGAAACTTCAAATGTACCGATAGTTAAGTCCTTTAAGAACCTAGTCTTTTCTTTTGTACCAATCTCTATGTCATTATCGCATCGTGGGTCTGATTACCGTCCGTTCTGCTTCATATCCTTTATCTGAGTCTGTTGCATGATCAGATATCTTATGGCCTTCACGTTACTCCGTTCGGGTGCGCGAAACTTCGAATGTTCCTAATGTTATGTCCTTTAAAACTTGAGTCTTTTCTTGTGTACGAATCTTTATGTCATTGTCGCATCGTGAGTCTGATTAACACCCGGTCAGCTTTGTATCCTTTATCTAAGTCTGTAGCATGATCAGATATCTTCTGGCCTTTTCGTTCCTCCATTCGGGTGCCCGAAACTTCAAATGTACCGATAGTTACGTCCTTTAAAAACCTAGTCTTTTCTTGTGTACCAATCTCTATGTCATTATCGCATCGTGGGTCTGATTACCGTCCGGTCTGCTTCATATCCTTTATCTGAGTCTGTCGCAGGATCAGATATCTTACGGCCTTCCCTTTCCTCCATTCGGGTGCCCGAAACTTCAAATGTCCCGATAGTTATGTCCTTTAAAACTTGAGACTTTTCTTGTGTACGAATCTTTATGTCACTGTCGCATCTTGAGTCCGATTAACGTCCGGCCTGCTTCATATCCTTTATCTGAGTCTGTTGCATGATCAGATATCTTACGGCCTTCCCATTCCTCCATTCGGGGCACGAAACTTCGAATGTACCGATAGTTATGTCCTTTAAAACTTGAATCTTTTCTTGTGTACGAATGTTTATGTCATTGTCGCATCGTGAGTCCGATTAACGTCTGGCCAGCTTCGTATCCTTTATTTGAGTCTGTAGCATGATCATATACCTTATGGCCTTCCCGTTCCTCCATTCGGGTGCCCGAAACTTCAAATGTACCGATAGTTACGTCCTTTAAAACTTGAGTCTTTTCATGGGTACGAATCTCGATGTCATTGTGGCATTGTGAGTCCGGTTAATGTCCGGTCTGCTTCATATCTTTTATCTGAGTGTATTGCATGTTCAGATATCTTACGGCCTTCACGTTCCTCCATTCGGGTGCGCGAAACTTCAAATATACCGATTGTTATGTCCTTTAAAACTTGAGTCTTTTCTTGTGTACGAATCTTTATGTCATTGTCGCATCGTGAGTCCGATTAACACCCGGTCAGCTTCGTATCCTTTATCAATTTCTATAGCATGATCAGATATCTTACGGCCTTCCCGTTCCTCCATTTTGTTGCCCGAAACTTCAAATATACTGATAGTTATGTCCTTTAAAACTCGAGTCTTTTCTTTTGTACGAATCTTTATGTAATTGTCGCATCGTGTCTGATTAACACCCAGTCAGCTTCGTATCCTTTATCTAAATCTGTATCATGATCAGATATCTTCTGGCCTTCCCGTTCCTCCATTCGGGTGCCAGAAACTTCAAATGTACCGATAGTTACGTCCTTTAAAAACCTAGTATTTTCTTGTGTACCAATCTCTATGTCATTATCGCATCGTGGGTCTGATTACCGTCCGGTCTGCTTCATATCCTTTATCTGAGTCTGTTGCATGATCTGATATTTTACGGCCTTCACGTTCCTCAGTACGGGTGCGCGAAACTTCGAATATTCCTAATGTTATGTCCTTTAAAACTTGAGTCTTTTCTTGTGTACGAATCTTTATGTCATTGTCGCATCGCGAGTCTGATTAACACCCGGTCAAGTTCGTATCCTTTATCTAAGTCGGTAGCATGATCAGATATCTTCTGGCCTTCTCGTTCCTCCATTCGGGTGCCCGAAACTTCAAATGTACCGATAGTTACGTCCTTTAAAAACCTAGTCTTTTCTTGTGTACCAATCTCTATGTCATTATCGCATCGTGGGTCTGATTACCGTCCGGTCTGCTTCATATCCTTTATCTGAGTCTGTCGCAGGATCAGATATCTTACGGCCTTCCCTTTCCTCCATTCGGGTGCCCGAAACTTCAAATGTCCCGATAGTTATGTCCTTTAAAACTTGAGTCTTTTCTTGTGTACGAATCTTTATGTCACTGTCGCATCTTGAGTCCGATTAACGTCCGGCCTGCTTCATATCCTCTATCTGAGTCTGTTGCATGATCAGATATCTTACGGCCTTCCCATTCCTCCATTCGGGGCACGAAACTTCGAATGTACCGATAGTTATGTCCTTTAAAACTTGAATCTTTTCTTGTGTACGAATGTTTATGTCATTGTCGCATCGTGAGTCCGATTAACGTCTGGCCAGCTTCGTATCCTTTATTTGAGTCTGTAGCATGATCATATACCTTATGGCCTTCCCGTTCCTCCATTCGGGTGCCCGAAACTTCAAATGTACCGATAGTTACGTCCTTTAAAACTTGAGTCTTTTCTTGGGTACGAATCTCTATGTCATTGTGGCATTGTGAGTCCGATTAATGTCCGGTCTGCTTCATATCTTTTATCTGAGTGTATTGCATGTTCAGATATCTTACGGCCTTCACGTTCCTCCATTCGGGTGCGCGAAACTTCAAATGTACCGATTGTTATGTCCATTAAAACTTGAGTCTTTTCTTGTGTACGAATCTTTATGTCATTGTCGCATCGTGAGTCCGATTAACACCCGGTCAGCTTCGTATCCTTTATCTATTTCTATAGCATGATCAGATATCTTACGGCCTTCCCGTTCCTCCATTTTGTTGCCCGAAACTTCAAATATACTGATAGTTATGTCCTTTAAAACTCGAGTCTTTTCTTTTGTACGAATCTTTATGTCATTGTCGCATCGTGTCTGATTAACACCCAGTCAGCTTCGTATCCTTTATCTAAATCTGTATCATGATCAGATATCTTCTGGCCTTCCCGTTCCTCCATTCGGGTGCCAGAAACTTCAAATGTACCGATAGTTACGTCCTTTAAAAACCTAGTATTTTCTTGTGTACCAATCTCTATGTCATTATCGCATCGTGGGTCTGATTACCGTCCGGTCTGCTTCATATCCTTTATCTGAGTCTGTTGCATGATCTGATATCTTACGGCCTTCACGTTCCTCAGTACGGGTGCGCGAAACTTCGAATATTCCTAATGTTATGTCCTTTAAAACTTGAGTCTTTTCTTGTGTATGAATCTTTATGTCATTGTCGCATTGCGAGTCTGATTAACACCCGGTCAAGTTCGTATCCTTTATCTAAGTCGGTAGCATGATCAGATATCTTCTGGCCTTCTCGTTCCTCCATTCGGGTGCCCGAAACTTCAAATGTACCGATAGTTACGTCCTTTAAAAACCAAGTCTTTTCTTGTGTACCAATCTCTATGTCATTATCGCATCGTGGATCTGATTACCGTCCGGTCTGCTTCATATCCTTTATCTGAGTCTGTTGCATGATCAGATATCTAACGGCCTTCCCGTTCCTCCATTCGGGTGCCCGAAACTTCAAATGTACCGATAGTTATGTCCTTTAAAACTTGAGTCTTTTCTTGTGTACGAATCTTTATGTCACTATCGCATCTTGAGTCCGATTAACGTCCGGTCTGCTTCATATCCTTTATCTAAGTCTGTTGCATGATCAGATATCTTACGGCCCTCACGTTCCTCCGTTCGGGTGCGCGAAACTTCGAATGTTCCTAATGTTATGTCCTTTAAAACTTGAGTCTTTTCTTGTGTACGAATCTTTATGTCATTGTCGCATCGCGAGTCTGATTAACACCCTTCAGCTTCTTATCCTTTATCTAAGTCTTTAGCATGATCAGATATCTTCTGGCCTTCTCGTTCCTCCATTCGGGTGCCCGAAACTTCAAATGTACCGATAGTTACGTCCTTTAAAAACCTAGTCTTTTCTTGTGTACCAATCTCTATGTCATTATCGCATCGTGGGTCTGATTACCGTCCGGTCTGCTTCATATCCTTTATCTAAGTCTGTTGCATGATCAGATATCTTACGGCCTTCACGTTCCTCCGTTCGGGTGCGCGAAATTTCGAATGTTCCTAATGTTATGTCCTTTTAAACTTGAGTCTTTTCTTGTGTACGAACCTTTATGTCATTGTCGCATCGCGAGTCTGATTAACACCTTTCAGCTTCGTATCCTTTATCTAAGTCTGTAGCATGATCAGATATCTTCTGGCCTTCTCGTTCCTCCATTCGGGTGCCCGAAACTTCAAATGTACTGATAGTTACGTCCTTTAAAAACCTAGTCTTTTCTTGTGTACCAATCTCTATGTCATTATCGCATCGTGGGTCTGATTACCGTCCGGTCTGCTTCATATCCTTTATCTGAGTCTGTTGCATGATCAGATATCTTACGGCCTTCCCGTTCCTCAATTCGGGTGCCCGAAACTTCAAATGTACCGATAGTTATGTTCTTTAAAACTTGAGTCTTTTCTTGTGTACGAATCTTTATGTCACTGTTGTATCTTGATTCCGATTAACGTCCGGTCTGCTTCATATCCTTTATCTGAGTCTGTTGCATGATCAGATATCTTTCGGCCTTCCAATTCCTCCATTCGGGTGCCCGAAACTTCGAATGTACCGATAGTTATGTCCTTTAAAACTTGAATCTTTTCTTGTGTACGAATCTTTATGTCATTGTCGCATCATGAGTCCGATTAACGTCTGGCCAACTTCGTATCCTTTATTTGAGTCTGTAGCATGATCATATATCTTATGGCCTTTCCGTTCCTTCATTCGGGTGCCCGAAACTTCAAATGTACCGATTGTTACGTCCTTTAAAAACCTAGTCTTTTCTTGTGTACCAATATCTACGTCATTATCGCATCGTGGTTCTGATTACCGTCCGGTCTGCTTCATATACTTTATCTGAGTCTGTTGCATGATCAGATATCTTCCGGCCTTCACGTTCCTCAATTCGAGTGCGCGAAACTTCAAATGTACCGATTGTTATGTCCTTTAAAACTTGAGTCTTTTCTTGTGTACGAATCTTTATGTCATTGTCGCATCGTGTCTGATTAACACCTGGTCAGCTTCGTATCCTTTATCTAAAGCTGTAGCATGATCAGATATCTTCTGGCCTTCCCGTTCCTCCATTCGAGTGCCCGAAACTTCAAATGTACCGATAGTTACGTCCTTTAAAAACCTAGTCTTTTCTTGTGTACCAATCTCTATGTCATTATCGCATCGTGGGTCTGATTACCGTTCGGTCTGCTTTATATCCTTTATCTGAGTCTGTTGCATGATCAGATATCTTACGGCCTTCACGTTCCTCCATTCGGGTGCGCGAAAATTCAAATGTTCCGAATGTTATGTCCTTTAAAACTTGAGTCTTTTCGTGTGAACGAATCTTTATGTCATTGTCGCATCGTGAGACTGATTAACACCCGGTCAGCTTCTTATCCTTTATCTAAGTCTGTAGCATGATCAGATATCTTCTGGCCTTCTCGTTCCTCCATTCGGGTGCCCGAAACTTCAAATGTACCGATAGTTACGTCATTTAAAAACCTAGTCTTTTCTTGTGTACCAATCTCTATGTCATTATCGCATCGTGGGTCTGATTACCGTCCGGTTTGCTTCATATCCTTTATCTGAGTCTGTTGCATGATCAGATATCTTACGGCCTTCCCGTTCCTCCATTCGGGTGCCCGAAACTTCAAATGTACCGATAGTTATGTCCTTTAAAACTTGAGTCTTTTCTTGTGTACGAATCTTTATGTCACTGTTGCATCTTGAGTCCGATTAACGACCGGTCTGCTTCATATCCTTTATCTGAGTCTGTTGTATGATCAGATATCTTACGGCCTTCCCATTCCTCCATTCAGGTGCCCGAAACTTCGAATGTACCGCTAGTTATGTCCTTTAAAACTTGAATCTTTTCTTATGTACGAATCTTTATGTCATTGTCGCATCGTGAGTCCGATTAATGTCTGGCCAGCTTCCTATCCTTTATTTGAGTCTGTAGCATGCTCATATATCTTATGGCCTTCCCGTTCCTCAATTCGGGTGCCCGAAACTTCAAATGTATCGATAGTTACGTCCTTTAAAATGCGAGTCTTTTCTTTTATACGAATCTCTATGTCACTATCACATCGTGAGTCCGATTACCATCCGGTCAGCTTCGTATCCTTTATCTGAGTCTGTAGAATGATCAGATATCTTGTGGCCTTCCCGTTCCTCCATTCGGTTGTCCGAAACTTCAAATGTACCGATAGTTACGTCCTTTAAAACTTGAGTCTTTTCTTGTGTACGAATCTCTATGTCATTATCGCATCTTGAGTCCGATCACCATCCGGTCTGCTTCGTATCCTTTATCTAACTCTGTAGAATGATCAGATATCTTGTGGCCTTCCCGTTCCTCCATTCGGGTGTCCGAAACATCAAATGTATCGATAGTTACGTCCTTTAAAACTCGAGTCTTTTCTTGTGTATGAATATCTATTTCATTATCGCATCCTGAGTCCGATTACCGTCCGGTCCGATTCGTATCCATTATCTGAGTCAGTTGCATAATCTGATATCTTACGGCCTTCCCATTCCTCCATTCGGGTGCCCGAAACTTCGAATGTACCGATAGTTATGTCTTTTAAAACTTGAATCTTTTCTTGTGTACGAATCTTTATGTCATTGTCGCATCGTGAGGCCGATTAACGTCTGGCCAGCTTCCTATCCTTTATTTAAGTCTGTAGCATGATCATATATCTTATGCCCTTCCCGAAACTTCAAATGTACCGATAGTTACGTCCTTTAAAAACCTAGTCTTTTCTTGTGTACCAATCTCTATGTCATTATCGCATCGTGGGTCTGATTACCGTCCGGTCTGCTTCATATCCTTTACCTAAGTCTGTTGCATGATCAGATATCTTACGGCCCTCACGTTCCTCCGTTCGGGTGCGCGAAACTTCGAATGTTCCTATTGTTATGTCCTTTAAAACTTGAGTCTTTTCTTGTGTACGAATCTTTATGTCATTGTCGCATCGCGAGTCTGATTAACACCCTTCAGCTTCGTATCCTTTATCTAAGTCTGTAGCATGATCAGATATCTTCTGGCCTTCTCGTTCCTCCATTCGGGTGCCCGAAACTTCAAATGTACCGATAGTTACGTCCTTTAAAAACCTAGTCTTTTCTTGTGTACCAATCTCTATTTCATTATCGCATCGTGGGTCTGATTACCGTCCGGTCTGCTTCATATCCTTTATCTAAGTCTGTTGCATGATCAGATATCTTACGGCCTTCACGTTCCTCCGTTCGGGTGCGCGAAACTTCGAATGTTCCTAATGTTATGTCCTTTTAAACTTGAGTCTTTTCTTGTGTACGAACCTTTATGTCATTGTCGCATCGCGAGTCTGATTAACACCCTTCAGCTTCGTATCCTTTATCTAAGTCTGTAGCATGATCAGATATCTTCTGGCCTTCTCGTTCCTCCATTCGGGTGCCCGAAACTTCAAATGTACCGATAGTTACGTCCTTTAAAAACCTAGTCTTTTCTTGTGTACCAATCTCTATGTCATTATCGCATCGTGGGTCTGATTACCGTCCGGTCAGCTTCATATCCTTTATCTGAGTCTGTTGCATGATCAGATATCTTACGGCCTTCCCGTTCCTCCATTCGGGTGCCCGAAACTTCAAATGTACCGATAGTTATGTTCTTTAAAACTTGAGTCTTTTCTTGTGTACGAATCTTTATGTCACTGTTGTATCTTGATTCCGATTAACGTCCGGTCTGCTTCATATCCTTTATCTGAGTCTGTTGCATGATCAAATATCTTACGGCCTTCCCATTCCTCCATTCGGGTGCCCGAAACTTCGAATGTACCGATAGTTATGTCCTTTAAAACTTGAATCTTTTCTTGTGTACGAATCTTTATGTCATTGTCGCATCATGAGTCCGATTAACGTCTGGCCAACTTCGTATCCATTATTTGAGTCTGTAGCATGATCGTATATCTTATGGCCTTTCCGTTCCTTCATTCGGGTGCCCGAAACTTCAAATGTACCGATTGTTACGTCCTTTAAAAACCTAGTCTTTTCTTGTGTACCAATATCTACGTCATTATCGCATCGTGAGTCCGATTACCATCCGGTCAGCTTCGTATCCTTTATCTGAGTCTGTAGAATGATCAGATATCTTGTGGCCTTCCCGTTCCTCCATTCGGTTGTCCGAAACTTCAAATGTACCGATAGTTACGTCCTTTAAAACTTGAGTCTTTTCTTGTGTACGAATCTCTATGTCATTATCGCATCTTGAGTCCGATCACCATCCGGTCTGCTTCGTATCCTTTATCTAACTCTGTAGAATGATCAGATATCTTGTGGCCTTCCCGTTCCTCCATTCGGGTGTCCGAAACATCAAATGTATCGATAGTTACGTCCTTTAAAACTCGAGTCTTTTCTTGTGTATGAATATCTATTTCATTATCGCATCCTGAGTCCGATTACCGTCCGGTCCGATTCGTATCCTTTATCTGAGTCAGTTGCATAATCTGATATCTTACGGCCTTCCCATTCCTCCATTCGGGTGCCCGAAACTTCGAATGTACCGATAGTTATGTCTTTTAAAACTTGAATCTTTTCTTGTGTACGAATCTTTATGTCATTGTCGCATCGTGAGTGCGATTAACGTCTGGCCAGCTTCCTATCCTTTATTTAAGTCTGTAGCATGATCATATATCTTATGCCCTTCCCGAAACTTCAAATGTACCGATAGTTACGTCCTTTAAAAACCTAGTCTTTTCTTGTGTACCAATCTCTATGTCATTATCGCATCGTGGGTCTGATTACCGCGCTGTCTGCTTCATATCCTTTACCTAAGTCTGTTGCATGATCAGATATCTAACGGCCCTCACGTTCCTCCGTTCGGGTGCGCGAAACTTCGAATGTTCCTATTGTTATGTCCTTTAAAACTTGAGTGTACGAATCTTTATGTCATTGTCGCATCGCGAGTCTGATTAACACCCTTCAGCTTCGTATCCTTTATCTAAGTCTGTAGCATGATCAAATATCTTCTGGCCTTCTCGTTCCTCCATTCGGGTGCCCGAAACTTCAAATGTACCGATAGTTACGTCCTTTAAAAACCTAGTCTTTTCTTGTGTACCAATCTCTATGTCATTATCGCATCGTGGGTCTGATTACCGCCCGGTCAGCTTCATATCCTTTATCTGAGTCTGTTGCATGATCAGATATCTTACGGCCTTCCCGTTCCTCCATTCGGGTGCCCGAAACTTCAAATGTACCGATAGTTATGTTCTTTAAAACTTGAGTCTTTTCTTGTGTACGAATCTTTATGTCACTGTTGTATCTTGATTCCGATTAACGTCCGGTCTGCTTCATATCCTTTATCTGAGTCTGTTGCATGATCAGATATCTTACGGCCTTCCCATTCCTCCATTCGGGTGCCCGAAACTTCGAATGTACCGATAGTTATGTCCTTTAAAACTTGAATCTTTTCTTGTGTACGAATCTTTATGTCATTGTCGCATCATGAGTCCGATTAACGTCTGGCCAACTTCGTATCCATTATTTGAGTCTGTAGCATGATCGTATATCTTATGGCCTTTCCGTTCCTTCATTCGGGTGCCCGAAACTTCAAATGTACCGATTGTTACGTCCTTTAAAAACCTAGTCTTTTCTTGTGTACCAATATCTACGTCATTATCGCATCGTGAGTCCGATTACCATCCGGTCAGCTTCGTATCCTTTATCTGAGTCTGTAGAATGATCAGATATCTTGTGGCCTTCCCGTTCCTCCATTCGGTTGTCCGAAACTTCAAATGTACCGATAGTTACGTCCTTTAAAACTTGAGTCTTTTCTTGTGTACGAATCTCTATGTCATTATCGCATCTTGAGTCCGATCACCATCCGGTCTGCTTCGTATCCTTTATCTAACTCTGTAGAATGATCAGATATCTTGTGGCCTTCCCGTTCCTCCATTCGGGTGTCCGAAACATCAAATGTATCGATAGTTACGTCCTTTAAAACTCGAGTCTTTTCTTGTGTATGAATATCTATTTCATTATCGCATCCTGAGTCCGATTACCGTCCGGTCCGATTCGTATCCTTTATCTGAGTCAGTTGCATAATCTGATATCTTACGGCCTTCCCATTCCTCCATTCGGGTGCCCGAAACTTCGAATGTACCGATAGTTATGTCTTTTAAAACTTGAATCTTTTCTTGTGTACGAATCTTTATGTCATTGTCGCATCGTGAGTGCGATTAACGTCTGGCCAGCTTCCTATCCTTTATTTAAGTCTGTAGCATGATCATATATCTTATGCCCTTCCCGAAACTTCAAATGTACCGATAGTTACGTCCTTTAAAAACCTAGTCTTTTCTTGTGTACCAATCTCTATGTCATTATCGCATCGTGGTTCTGATTACCGCGCTGTCTGCTTCATATCCTTTACCTAAGTCTGTTGCATGATCAGATATCTAACGGCCCTCACGTTCCTCCGTTCGGGTGCGCGAAACTTCGAATGTTCCTATTGTTATGTCCTTTAAAACTTGAGTGTACGAATCTTTATGTCATTGTCGCATCGCGAGTCTGATTAACACCCTTCAGCTTCGTATCCTTTATCTAAGTCTGTAGCATGATCAGATATCTTCTGGCCTTCTCGTTCCTCCATTCGGGTGCCCGAAACTTCAAATGTACCGATAGTTACGTCCTTTAAAAACCTAGTCTTTTCTTGTGTACCAATCTCTATGTCATTATCGCATCGTGGGTCTGATTACCGCCCGGTCAGCTTCATATCCTTTATCTGAGTCTGTTGCATGATCAGATATCTTACGGCCTTCCCGTTCCTCCATTCGGGTGCCCGAAACTTCAAATGTACCGATAGTTATGTTCTTTAAAACTTGAGTCTTTTCTTGTGTACGAATCTTTATGTCACTGTTGTATCTTGATTCCGATTAACGTCCGGTCTGCTTCATATCCTTTATCTGAGTCTGTTGCATGATCAGATATCTTACGGCCTTCCCATTCCTCCATTCGGGTGCCCGAAACTTCGAATGTACCGATAGTTATGTCCTTTAAAACTTGAATCTTTTCTTGTGTACGAATCTTTATGTCATTGTCGCATCATGAGTCCGATTAACGTCTGGCCAACTTCGTATCCATTATTTGAGTCTGTAGCATGATCGTATATCTTATGGCCTTTCCGTTCCTTCATTCGGGTGCCCGAAACTTCAAATGTACCGATTGTTACGTCCTTTAAAAACCTAGTCTTTTCTTGTGTACCAATATCTACGTCATTATCGCATCGTGGGTCTGATTACCGTCCGGTCTGCTTCATATACTTTATCTGAGTCTGTTGCATGATCAGATATCTTCCGGCCTTCACGTTCCTCCATTCGAGTGCGCGAAACTTCAAATGTACCGATTGTTATGTCCTTTAAAACTTGAGTCTTTTCTTGTGTACGAATCTTTATGTCATTGTCGCATCGTGTCTGATTAACACCTGGTCAGCTTCGTATCCTTTATCTAAAGCTGTAGCATGATCAGATATCTTCTGGCCTTCCCGTTCCTCCATTCGGGTGCCCGAAACTTCAAATGTACCGATAGTTACGTCCTTTAAAAACCTAGTCTTTTCTTGTGTACCAATCTCTATGTCGTTATCGCATCGTGGGTCTGATTACCGTTCGGTCTGCTTCATATCCTTTATCTGAGTCTGTTGCATGATCAGATATCTTACGGCCTTCACGTTCCTCCATTCGGGTGCGCGAAAATTCAAATGTTCCGAATGTTATGTCCTTTAAAACTTGAGTCTTTTCGTGTGAACGAACTTTATGTCATTGTCGCATCGTGAGTCTGATTAACACCCGGTCAGCTTCTTATCCTTTATCTAAGTTTGTAGCATGATCAGATATCTTCTGGCCTTCTCGTTCCTCCATTCGGGTGCCCGAAACTTCAAATGTACCGATAGTTACGTCATTTAAAAACCTAGTCTTTTCTTGTGTACCAATCTCTATGTCATTATCGCATCGTGGGTCTGATTACCGTCCGGTCTGCTTCATATCCTTTATCTGAGTCTGTTGCATGATCAGATATCTTACGGCCTTCCCGTTCCTCCATTCGGGTGCTCGAAACTTCAAATGTACCGATAGTTATGTCCTTTAAAACTTAAGTCTTTTCTTGTGTACGAATCTTTATGTCACTGTTGCATCTTGAGTCCGATTAACGTCCTTTCTGCTTCATATCCTTTATCTGAGTCTTTTGCATGATCAGATATCTTACGGCCTTCCCATTCCTCCATTCGGGTGCCCGAAACTTTGAATGTACCGCTAGTTATGTCCTTTAAAACTTGAATCTTTTCTTATGTACGAATCTTTATGTCATTGTCGCATCGTGAGTCCGATTAATGTCTGGCCAGTTTCCTATCCTTTATTTGAGTCTGTAGCATGCTCATATATCTTATGGCCTTCCCGTTCCTCAATTCGGGTGCCCGAAACTTCAAATGTATCGATAGTTACGTCCTTTAAAATGCGAGTCTTTTCTTTTGTACGAATCTCTATGTCACTATCACATCATGAGTCCAATTACCATCCGGTCAGCTTCGTATCCTTTATCTGAGTCTGTAGAATGATCAGATATCTTGTGGCCTTCCCGTTCCTCCATTTGGATGTCCGAAACTTCAAATGTACCGATAGTTACATCCTTTAAAACTTGAGTCTTTTCTTGTGTACGAATCTCTATGTCATTATCGCATCTTGAGTCCGATCACCATCCGGTCTGCTTCGTATCCTTTATCTAACTCTGTAGAATGATTAGATATCTTGTGGCCTTCCCGTTCCTCCATTCGGGTGTCCGAAACATCAAATGGATCGATAGTTACGTCCTTTAAAACTCGAGTCTTTTCTTGTGTATGAATATCTATTTCATTATCGCATCCTGAGTCCGATTACCGTCCGGTCTGATTCGTATCCTTTATCTGAGTCAGTTGCATAATCTGATATCTTACGGCCTTCCCATTCCTCCATTCGGGTGCCCGAAACTTCGAATGTACCGATAGTTATGTCTTTTAAAACTTGAATCTTTTCTTGTGTACGAATCTTTATGTCATTGTCGCATCGTGAGTCCGATTAACGTCTGGCCAGCTTCCTATCCTTTATTTAAGTCTGTAGCATGATCATATATCTTATGCCCTTCCCGAAACTTCAAATGTACCGATAGTTACGTCCTTTAAAAACCTAGTCTTTTCTTGTGTACCAATCTCTATGTCATTATCCCATCGTGGGTCTGATTACCGTCCGGTCTGCTTCATATCCTTTATCTAGGTCTTTTGCATGATAAGATATCTTACGGCCCTCACGTTCCTCCGTTCGGGTGCGCGAAACTTCGAATGTTCCTAATGTTATGTCCTTTAAAACTTGAGTCTTTTCTTGTGTACGAATCTTTATGTCATTGTCGCATCGCGAGTCTGATTAACACCCTTCAGCTCGGTATCCTTTATCTAAGTCTGTAGCATGATCAGATATCTTCTGGCCTTCTCGTTCCTCCATTCGGGTGCCCGAAACTTCAAATGTACCGATAGTTACGTCCTTTAAAAACCTAGTCTTTTCTTGTGTACCAATCTCTATGTCATTATCGCATCGTGGGTCGGATTACCGTCCGGTCTGCTTCATATCCTTTATCTAAGTCTGTTGCATGATCAGATATCTTACGGCCTTCACGTTCCTCCGTTCGGGTGCGCGAAACTTCGAATGTTCCTAATGTTATGTCCTTTTAAACTTGAGTCTTTTCTTGTGTACGAACCTTTATGTCATTGTCGCATCGCGAGTCTGATTAACACCCTACAGCTTCGTATCCTTTATCTAAGTCTGTAGCATGATCAGATATCTTCTGGCCTTCTCGTTCCTCCATTCGGGTGCCCGAAACTTCAAATGTACCGATAGTTACGTCCTTTAAAAACCTAGTCTTTTCTTGTGTACCAATCTCTATGTCATTATCGCATCATGGGTCTGATTACCGTCCGGTCAGTTTCATATCCTTTATCTGAGTCTGTTGCATGATCAGATATCTTACGGCCTTCCCGTTCCTCCATTCGGGTGCCCGAAACTTCAAATGTACCGATAGTTATGTTCTTTAAAACTTGAGTCTTTTCTTGTGTACGAATCTTTATGTCACTGTTGCATCTTGAGTCCGATTAACGTCCGGTCTGCTTCATATCCTTTATCTGAGTCTGTTGCATGATCAGATATCTTACGGCCTTCCCATTCCTCCATTCGGGTGCCCGAAACTTCGAATGTACCGATAGTTATGTCCTTTAAAACTTGAATCTTTTCTTGTGTACGAATCTTTATGTCATTGTCGCATCATGAGTCCGATTAACGTCTGGCCAACTTCGTATTCTTTATTTGAGTCTGTAGCATGATCATATATCTTATGGCCTTCCCGTTCCGTCATTCGGGTGCCCGAAACTTCAAATGTACCGATTGTTACGTCCTTTAAAAACCTAGTCTTTTCTTGTGTACCAATATCTACGTCATTATCGCATCGTGGGTCTGATTACCATCCGGTCTGCTTCATATACTTTATCTGAGTCTGTTGCATGATCAGATATCTTCCGGCTTTCACGTTCCTCCATTCGAGTGCGCGAAACTTCAAATGTACCGATTGTTATGTCCTTTAAAACTTGAGTCTTTTCTTGTGTACGAATCTTTATGTCATTGTCGCATCATGAGTCCGATTAACGTCTGGCCAACTTCGTATCCTTTATTTGAGTCTGTAGCATGATCTTATATCTTATGGCCTTCCCGTTCCTTCATTCGGGTGCCCGAAACTTCAAATGTACCGATTGTTACGTCCTTTAAAAACCTAGTCTTTTCTTGTGTACCAATATCTACGTCATTATCGCATCGTGGGTCTGATTACCGTCTGGTCTGCTTCATATACTTTATCTGAGTCTGTTACATGATCAGATATCTTCCGGATTTCACGTTCCTCCATTCGAGTGCGTGAAACTTCAAATGTACCGATTGTTATGTCCTTTAAAACTTGAGTCTTTTCTTGTGTACGAATCTTTATGTCATTGTCGCATCGTGTCTGATTAACACCTGGTTAGCTTCGTATCCTTTATCAAAATTTGTAGCATAATCAGATATCTTCTGGCCTTCCCGTTCCTCCATTCGGGTGCCCGAAACTTCAAATGTACCGATAGTTACATCCTTTAAAAACCTAGTCTTTTCTTGTGTACCAATCTCTATGTCATTATCGCATCGTGGGTCTGATTACCGTTCGGTCTGCTTCATATCCTTTATCTGAGTCTTTTGCATGATCAGATATCTTACGGCCGTCACGTTCCTCCATTCGGGTGCGCGAAAATTCAAATGTTCCGAATGTTATGTCCTTTAAAACTTGAGTCTTTTCGTGTGAACGAATCTTTATGTCATTGTCGCATCGTGAGTCTGATTAACACCCGGTCAGCTTCTTATCCTTTATCTAAGTCTGTAGCATGATCAGATATCTTTTGGCCTTCTCGTTCTTCCATTCGGGTGCCCGAAACTTCAAATGTACCGATAGTTACGCCCTTTAAAAACCTAGTCTTTTCTTGTGTACCAATCTCTATGTCATTATCGCATCGTGGGTCTGATTACCGTCCGGTCTGCTTCATATCCTTTATCTGAGTCTGTTGCATGATCAGATATCTTACGGCCTTCCCATTCCTCCATTCGGGTGCCCGAAACTTTGAATGTACCGCTAGTTATGTCCTTTAAAACTTGAATCTTTTCTTATGTACGAATCTTTAAGTCATTGTCGCATCGTGAGTCCGATTAACGTCTGGCCGGCTTCCTATCCTTTATTTGAGTCTGTAGCATGCTCATATATCTTATGGCCTTCCCGTTCCTCCATTCGGGTGCCCGAAACTTCAAATGTATCGATAGTTACGTCCTTTAAAATGCGAGTCTTTTCTTTTGTACGAATCTCTAAGTCACTATCACATCGTGAGTCCGATTACCGTCCGGTCAGCTTCGTATCCTTTATCTGGGTCTGTAGAATGATCAGATATCTTGTGGCCTTCCCGTTCCTCTATTCGGTTTTCCGAAACTTCAAATGTACCGATAGTTACGTCCTTTAAAACTTGAGTCTTTTCTTGTGTACGAATCACTATGTCATTATCGCATCGTGAGTCCGATCACAATCCGGTCTGCTTTGTATCCTTTATCTAACTCTGTAGAATGATCAGATATCTTGTTGCCTTCCCGTTCCTCCATTCGGGTGTCCGAAACATCAAATGTATCGATAGTTACGTCCTTTAAAACTCGAGTCTTTTCTTGTGTACGAATATCTATTTCATTATCGCATCCTGAGTCCGATTAGCGTCCGGTCCGATTCGTATCCTTTATCTGAGTCAGTTGCATAATCTGATATCTTACGGCCTTCCCGTTCCTCCATTCGGGTGCCCGAAACTACAAATCTACCGATTGTTACGTCCAATAAAACTCGAGTCTTTTTTTGTGTACAAATCTCTATGTCATTGTCTCATCGTAAGTCCGATTACTGTCCGGTCCATTTCGTATCCTTTATCTGAGTCTGTAGAATGATCAGATATTTAATGGCCTTCCCGTTCATCCATCCGGGTGCCCGAAACTACAAATGTACCGGTTGTTACGTCCTTTAAGACTCGAGTGTTTATTTGTGTACGAATCTCTATGTCATTATCGCATCGTGGGTCTGATAACAGTTAGGTCTGCTATATATCCTTTATCTGAGTCTGTTACATGATCACATTTCTTACGGCCTTCCTGTTCCTCCATTCGGGTGCCCGAAACTTCAAATGTACCGATAGTTATGTCCTTTAAAACTTGAGTCTTTTCTTGTGTACGAATCTTTATGTCAATGTCGCTTCATGAATCCGATTAACGTCCGGTCAGCTTCGCATCCTGTATCTGAGTCTGTAGCACGATCAGATATCTTACGGCCTTCCCATTCCTCCATTCGGGTGCCCGAAACTTTGAATGTACCGCTAGTTATGTCCTTTAAAACTTGAATCTTTTCTTATGTACGAATCTTTAAGTCATTGTCGCATCGTGAGTCCGATTAACGTCTGGCCGGCTTCCTATCCTTTATTTGAGTCTGTAGCATGCTCATATATCTTATGGCCTTCCCGTTCCTCCATTCGGGTGCCCGAAACTTCAAATGTATCGATAGTTACGTCCTTTAAAATGCGAGTCTTTTCTTTTGTACGAATCTCTAAGTCACTATCACATCGTGAGTCCGATTACCGTCCGGTCAGCTTCGTATCCTTTATCTGGGTCTGTAGAATGATCAGATATCTTGTGGCCTTCCCGTTCCTCTATTCGGTTTTCCGAAACTTCAAATGTACCGATAGTTACGTCCTTTAAAACTTGAGTCTTTTCTTGTGTACGAATCACTATGTCATTATCGCATCGTGAGTCCGATCACAATCCGGTCTGCTTTGTATCCTTTATCTAACTCTGTAGAATGATCAGATATCTTGTTGCCTTCCCGTTCCTCCATTCGGGTGTCCGAAACATCAAATGTATCGATAGTTACGTCCTTTAAAACTCGAGTCTTTTCTTGTGTACGAATATCTATTTCATTATCGCATCCTGAGTCCGATTAGCGTCCGGTCCGATTCGTATCCTTTATCTGAGTCAGTTGCATAATCTGATATCTTACGGCCTTCCCGTTCCTCCATTCGGGTGCCCGAAACTACAAATCTACCGATTGTTACGTCCAATAAAACTCGAGTCTTTTTTTGTGTACAAATCTCTATGTCATTGTCTCATCGTAAGTCCGATTACTGTCCGGTCCATTTCGTATCCTTTATCTGAGTCTGTAGAATGATCAGATATTTAATGGCCTTCCCGTTCATCCATCCGGGTGCCCGAAACTACAAATGTACCGGTTGTTACGTCCTTTAAGACTCGAGTGTTTATTTGTGTACGAATCTCTATGTCATTATCGCATCGTGGGTCTGATAACAGTTAGGTCTGCTATATATCCTTTATCTGAGTCTGTTACATGATCACATTTCTTACGGCCTTCCTGTTCCTCCATTCGGGTGCCCGAAACTTCAAATGTACCGATAGTTATGTCCTTTAAAACTTGAGTCTTTTCTTGTGTACGAATCTTTATGTCAATGTCGCTTCATGAATCCGATTAACGTCCGGTCAGCTTCGCATCCTGTATCTGAGTCTGTAGCACGATCAGATATCTTATGGCCTTCCCGTTCCTCCATTCGGGTGCCCGACACTTCAAATGTATCGATAGTTACGTCCTATAAAATGCGAGTCTTTTCTTTTGTACGAATCTCTATGTCATTGTGACTTCGTGAGTCCGATTACCGTCCAGTCAGCTTCGTATCCTTTATCTGAGTCTGTAGAATGATCAAATATCTTGTGACCTTACCGTTCCTCCATTCGGGTGTCCGAAACTTCAAATGTACCGATAGTTACGTCCTTTAAAACTTGAGTCTTTTCTTGGGTACGAATCTCTATGTCATTATCGCATCATGAGTATGATCACCATCCAGTATGCTTCGTATCCTTTATCAGAGTCTGTTGCATAACCAGATATATTACGGCCTTCCCGTTCCTCCATTCAGGTGCCCTAAACTTCAAATGTACCGATAATTATGTCCTTTAAAACTCGAGTCTTTTCTTGTGTACGAATCTTTATGTCATTGTCAAATTGTGAGTCCGATTAATGTCCGGTCTGCTTCATATCTTTTATCTGAGTCTATTGCATGTTCAGATATCTTACGGCCTTCACGTTCCTCCATTCGGGTGTGCGAAACTTCAAATGTACCGATTGTTATGTCCTCTAAAACTTGAGTCTTTTCTTGTGTACGAATCTTTATGTCATTGTCGCATCGTGAGTCCGATTAACACCCGGTCAGCTTCGTATCCTTTATCTATGTCTATAGCATGATCACATATCTTACGGCCTTCCCATTCCTCCATATGGCTGCCCGAAACTTCAAATATACTGATAGTTATGTCCTTTAAAACTTGAGCCTTTTTTTGACTACGAGTCTCTATGTCATTATCGCATCGTGGGTCTGATTACCTTCCGGTCTGCTTCATATCCTTTATCTAAGTCTGTTGCATGATCAGATATCTTACGGCCTTCACGTTCCTCCATTCGGGTGCGCGAAACTTCAAATGTACCGATTGTTATGTCCTTTAAAACTTGAGTCTTTTCTTGTGTACGAATCTTTATGTCATTGTCCCATCTGTCTGATTAACACCCGGCCAGCTTCGTATCCTTTATCTAAATCTGTATCATGATCAGATATCTTCTGGCCTTCCCGTTCGTCCATTCGGGTGCCCGAAACTTCAAATGTACCGATAGTTACGTCCTTTAAAAACCTAGTCTTTTCTTGTGTACCAATCTCTATGTCATTATCGCATCGTGGGTCTAATTACCGTCCGGTCTGCTTCATGTCCTTTATCTGAGTCTGCTGCATGATTAGATATCTTACGGCCTTCACGTTCCTCCATTCGGGTGCGCGAAACTTCGAATGTTCCGAATGTTATGTCCTTTAAAACTTGAGTCTTTTCTTGTCTACGAATCTTTATGTCATTGTCGCATCGTGAGTCTGATTAACACCCGGTCAGCTTCGTATCCTTTATCTAAGTCTGTATCATGATCAGATATCTTCTGGCCTTCTCGTTCCTCTATTCGGGTGCCCGAAACTTCAAATGTACCGATAGTTACGTACTTTAAAAACCTAGTCTTTTCTTGTGTACCAATCTCTATGTCATTATCGCATCGTGGGTCTGATTACCGTCCGGTCTGCTTCATATCCTTTATCTGAGTTTGTTGCATGAACAGATATCTTACGGCCTTCCCGTTCCTCCATTCGGGTGCCCAAAACTTCAAATGTACCGCGATAGTTATGTCCTTTAAAACTTGAGTCTTTTCTTGTGTACGAATCTTTATGTCACTGTCGCATCTTGAGTCCGATTAACGTCCGGTCTGCTTCTATCCATTATCTGAGTCTGCTGCATGATCAGATATCTTATGGCCTTCTCGTTCCTTCATTCGGGTGCCCGAAACTTCAAATGTACTGATAGTTACGTCCTTTAAAAACCTAGTCTTTTCTTGTGTACCAATCTCTTTGTCATTATCGCATCGTGGGTCTGATTACCGTCCGACCTGCTTCATATCCTTTATCTGATTCTGTTGCATGATCAGATATCTTACGGCCTTCACGTTCCTCCATTCGGGTGCGCAAAACTTCAAATGTACCGATTGTTATGTCCTTTAAAACTTGAGTCTTTTCTTGTGTACGAATCTTTATGTCATTGTCGCATCGTGAGTCTGATTAACACCCGGTCAGCTTCGTATCCTTTATCTAATTCTGTAGCATGATCAGATATCTTCTGGCCTTCCCGTTCCTCCATTCAGATGCCCGAAACTTCAAATGTACCGATAATTACCTCCTTTAAAAACCTAGTCTTTTCTTGTGTACCAATCTCTATGTCATTATTGCACTTCGGGTATGATTACCATCCGGTCTGCTTCGTATCCTTTATTTGAGTTTGTTACATGATCAGATATCTTATGGCCTTCCCGCTCCTCCATTCGGGTGCCCGAAACTTCAAATGTACCGATAGTTATGTCCTTTAAAACTTGAGTCTTTTCTTGTGTACGAATCTTTATGTCATTGTCGCATCGTGAGTCTGATTAACACCCGGTCAGCTTCGTATCCTTTATCGAAGTCTGTATCATGATCAGATATCTTCTGGCCTTCTCGTTCCTCTATTCGGGTGCCCGAAACTTCAAATGTACCGATAGTTGCGTCCTTTAAAAACCTAGTCTTTTCTTGTGTACCAATCTCTATGTCATTATCGTATCATGGGTCTGATTACCGTCCGGTCTGCTTCATATCCTTTATCTGAGTCTGTTGCATGATCAGATATCTTACGGCCTTCCCGTTCCTCCATTCGTGTGCACGAAACTTCAAATGTACCGATAGTTATATCCTTTAAAACTTGAGTCTTTTCTTGTGTACGAATCTTTATGTCACTGTCGCACCTTGAGTCCGATTAACGTCCGGTCTGCTTCATATCCTTTATCTGAGTCTGTTGCATGATTAGATATCTTACGGCCTTCCCATTCCTCCATTCGGGTGCCCGAAACTTCGAATGTACCGATAGTTATGTCCTTTAAAACTTGAATCTTTTCTTGTGTACGAATCTTTATGTCACTGTCGCATCTTGAGTCCGATTAACGTCCGGTCTGCTTCGTATCCTTTATCTGAGTCTGCTGCATGATCAGATATCTTGTGGCCTTCTCGTTCCTTCATTCGGTTGCCCGAAACTTCAAATGTACCGATAGTTACGTCCCTTAAAAACCTAGTCTTTTCTTGTGTACCAATCTCTATGTCATTATCGCATCGTGGGTCTGATTACCGTCTGGTCTGCTTCATATCCTTTATCTGAGTCTGTTGCATGATCAGATATCTTACGGCCTTCACGTTCCTCCATTCGGGTGCTCGAAACTTCAAATGTACCGATTGTTATGCCCTTTAAAACTTGAGTCTTTTCTTGTATACGAATCTTTATATCACTTTCGCATCTTGAGTCCGATTAATGTCTGGTCTGCTTCATATCCTTTATCTGAGTCTGTTGCATGATCAGATATCTTACGGCCTTCCCATTCCTCCATTCGGGTGCCCGAAACTTCGAATGTACCGATAGTTATGTCCTTTAAACTTGAATCTTTTCTTGTGTACGAATCTTTATGTGATTGTCGCATCGTGAGTCCGATTAACGTCTGGCGAGCTTCGTATCCTTTATTTTTTTCTGTAGCATGATCATATATCTTATGGCCTTCCCGTTCCTTCATTCGGGTGCCCGAAACTTCAAATGTACCGATAGTTACGTCCTTTAAAAACCCAGTCTTTTCTTGTGTACCAATCTCTATGTCATTATCGCATTGTGGGTCTGATTACCGTCCGGTCTGCTTCATATCCTTTATCTGAGTCTGTTGCATGATCAGATATCTTACGGCCTTCACGTTCCTCCATTCGGGGTTCGCGAAACTTCAAATGTACCGATTGTTATGCCCTTTAAAACTTGAGTCTTTTCTTGTGTACGAGTCTTTATATCACTTTCGCATCTTGAGTCCGATTAACGTCCGGTCTTCTTCATATCCTTTATCTGAGTCTGTTGCATGATCAGATATCTTACGCCCTTCCCATTCCTCCATTCGGGTGCCCGAAACTTCGAAAGTACCGATAGTTATGTCCTTTAAAACTTGAATCTTTTCTTGTGTACGAATCTTTATGTCATTGTCGCATCGTGAGTCCGAATAACATCTGGCGAGCTTCGTATCCTTTATTTGTGTCTGTAGCATGATCATATATCTGATGGCCTTCCCGTTCCTTCATTCAGGTGCCCGAAACTTCAAATGTACCGATAGTTACGTCCTTTAAAAACCTAGTCTTTTCTTGTGTACCAATCTCTATGTCATTATCGCATCGTGGGTCTGATTACCGTTCGGTCTGCTTCATATCCTTTATCTGAGTCTGTTGCATGATCAGATATCTTAAGGCCTTCACGTTCCTCCTTTCGGGTGCGCGAAACTTCAAATGTTCCAAATGTTATGTCCTTTAAAACTTGAGTCTTTTCCTGTGTACGAATCTTTATGTCATTGTTGCATCATGAGTCTGATTAACACCCGGTCGGCTTCGTATCCTTTATCTAAGTCTGTAGCATGATCAGATATCTTCTGGCCTTTTCGTTCCTCCATTCGGGTGCCCGAAACTTCGAATGTATCAATAGTTACGTCCTGTAAAAACCTAGTCTATTCTTGTGTACCAATCTCTTTGTCATTATCGCATCGTGGGTCTGATTACCGTCTGGTCTGCTTCATATCCTTTATCTGAGTCTGTTGCATGATCAGATATTTTACGGCCTTCCCATTCCTCCATTCGGGTGCCCGAAACTTCGAATGTACCGATAGTTATGTCCTTTAAAACATGAATCTTTTCTTGTGTACGAATCTTTATGTCATTGTCGCATTGTGAGTCCGATTAACGTCTGGCCAGCTTCGTATCCTTTATTTGAGTCTGTAGCATGATCATATATCTTATGCCCTTCCCGTTCCTTCATTCGGGTGCCCGAAACTTCAAATGTACCGATAGTTAAGTCCTATAAAAACCTAGTCTTTTCTTGTGTACCAATCTCTATGTCATAATCGCATCGTGGGTCTGATTACCGTCCAGTCTGCTTCATATCCTTTATCTGAGTCTGCTGCATGATCAGATATCTTACGGCCTTCACGTTCCTCCATTCGGGTGCGCGAAACTTCGAATGTTCCGAATGTTATGTCCTTTAAAACTTGAGTCTTTTCTTGCCTACGAATCTTTATGTCATTGTCGCATCGTGAGTCTGATTAACACCCGGTCAACTTTGTATCCTTTATCTAAGTCTGTATCATGATCAGATATCTTCTGGCCTTCTCGTTCCTCTATTCGGGTGCCCGAAACTTCAAATGCACCGATAGTTACGTCCTTTAAAAACCTAGTCTTTTCTTGTGTACCAATCTCTAAGTCATTATCGCATCGTGGGTCCGATTACCGTCCGGTCTGCTTCATATCCTTTATCTGAGTCTGTTGCATGATCAGATATCTTACGGCCTTCCCGTTCCTCCATTCGGGTGCCCGAAACTTCAAATGTACCGATAGTTATGTCCTTTAAAACTTGAGTCTTTTCTTGTCTACGAATCTTTATGTCATTGTCGCATCGTGAGTCCGATTAACGTCTGGCCAGCTTCGTATCCTTTATTTGAGTCTGTAGCATGATCATATATCTTATGGCCTTCCCGTTCCTTCATTCGGGTGCCCGAAACCTCAAATGTACCGATAGTTACGTCCTTTAAAAACCTAGTCTTTTCTTGTGTACCAATCTCTATGTCATTATCGCATCGTGGGTCTGATTACCGTCCGGTCAGCTTCATATCCTTTATCTGAGTCTGTTGCATGATCAGATATCTTACGGCCTTCACGTTCCTCCATTCGGGTGCGCGAAACTTCAAATGTACCGATTGTTATGTCCTTTAAAACTTGAGTCTTTTCTTGTGTACAAATCTTTATGTCATTGTCGCATCGTGTCTGATTAACACCCGGTTAGCATGATCAGATATCTTCTGGCCTTCCCGTTCCTCTATTCGGGTGCCCGAAACTTCAAATGTACCGATAGTTACTTCCTTTAAAAACCTAGTCTTTTCTGGTGTACCAATCTCTATGTCATTATTGCATCTCGGGTCTGATTACCATCCGGTCTGCTTCGTATCCTTTATTTGGCCTTCCCGCTCCTCCATTCGGGTGCCCGAAACTTCAAATGTACCGATAGTTATGTGCTTTAAAACTTGAGTCTTTTCTTGTGTACGAATCTTTATGTCATTGTCGCATCGTGAGTCTGATTAACACCCGGTCAGCTTCGTATCCTTTATCTAAGTCTGTATCATGATCAGATATCTTCTGGCCTTCTCGTTCCTCTATTCGGGTGCCCGAAACTTCAAATGTACCGATAGTTACGTCCTTTAAAAACCTAGTCTTTTCTCGTGTACCAATCTCTATGTCATTATCGCATCGTGGGTCTCATTACTGTCCGGTCTGCTTCATATCCTTTATCTGAGTCTGTTGCATGATCAGATATCTTACGGCCTTCCCGTTCCTCCATTCGTGTGCACGAAACTTCAAATGTACCGATAGTCATGTCCTTTAAAACTTGAGTCTTTTCTTGTGTACGAATCTTTATGTCACTGTCGCATCTTGAGTTCGATTAACGTCCGGTCTGCTTCATATCCTTTATTAGAGTCTGTTGCATGATTAGATATCTTATGGCCTTCCCGCTCCTCCATTCGGGTGCCCGAAACTTCAAATGTACCGATAGTTACGTCCTTTAAAACTCGAGGCTTTTCTTGTGTACGAATCTCTTTGTCATTGTCGCACTATGAATCCGATTACCGTCTGATCCACTTCGTATCCTTTATCTGAGTTTGTTGCATGATCAGATATCTTATGGCCTTCCCGCTCCTCCATTCGGGTGCCCGAAACTTCAAATGTACCGATAGTTATGTCCTTTAAAACTTGAGTCTTTTCTTGTGTACGAATCGTTATGTCATTGTCGCATCGTGAGTCTGATTAATGTCCAGTCAGCTTCATATCCTTTATCTGAGTCAATAGCTTGATCAGATATCTAATGGCCTTCCCGTTGCTCCATACAGGTCCCCGAAACTTCAAATATACCGATAGTTACGTCCTTTAAAACTCGAGTCTTTTCTTGTGTACAAATCTCTATGTCATTGTCGCATCCTGAGTCCAATTACCATCCAGTTAGCTTCGTATCCTTTACCTGAGTTTGTAGTATGATCATATATTTACTGGCCTTCCCGTTCATCCATCCGGGTGCCCGAAACTACAAATGTACCGATTGTTACGTCCTTTAAAACTCCAGCCTTTTTTGTGTACGAATCTCTATGTCATTGTCTCATCGTAAGTCCGATTATCGTCCGGTCTGCTTCATATCCTTTATCTGAGTCTGTAGGATGATTAAATATTTAATGGCCATCTCAGTCCTCCATTCGGGTGCCCGAAACTACAAATGTACCGATTGTTACGTCATTTAAGACTCGAGAGTTTTTTTGTGTACGAATCACTATTTCATTGTCGCACCGTGAATCCGATTACCGTCTGGTCTGCTTCATATCCTTTATCTAAGTCTGTTGCATGATCAGATATCTTATGGCCTTCCCGCTCCTCCATTCGGGTGCCCGAAACTTCAAATGTACCGATAGTTATGTCCTTTAAAACTTGAGTATTTTCTTGTGTACGAATCTTTATGTCATTATCGCATTGTGAGTCCGATTAATGTCCGGTCAGCTTTGTATCCTTTATCTGAGTCTGTAGCATGATCTGATATCTTATGGCCTTGCCGTTGCTCCATACGGGTGCCAGAAACTTCAAATGTACCGATAGTTACGTCCTTTAAAAATCGAGCCTTTTCTTGTGTTCGAATCACTATGTTATTGTTGCATCGTGAGTCTGATTACCATTCGGTCAGCTTCGTATCCTTTATCTGAGTCTGTTGCATGATCAGATATCTTATGGCCTTCCCGCTCCTCCATTCGGGTGCCTGAAACTTCAAATGTACCGATAGTTATGTCCCTTAAAACTTTAGTCTTTTCTTGTGTACGAATCTTTATGTCATTGTCGCATCGTGAGTCCGATTAATGTCCGGTAAGCTTCGTATCCTTTATCTGAGCCTGTAGCATGATCAGATATCTTATTGCCTTCCCGATCCTCCATTCAGGTGCCCGAAACTTCAAATGTACCGATAGTTACGTCCTTTAAAACTCGAGTCTTATCTTGTGTACGAATCTCTATGTCATTGTCTCATCGTGAGTCCGATTACTGTCTGGTCTGCTTCCTATTCTTTATCTGAGTCTGTTGCATGATCAGATATCTTACGACCTTCCCGTTCCTCCATCCGGGTGCCCGAAACTTCAAATATATCGATAGTTACGTCCTTTAAAACTCGAGTCTTTTCTTGAGTACGAATTTCTATGTCATTGTAGCATCGTGAGTCCGATTACCGTCCAGTTAGCGTCGTATCCTTTATCTAAGTTTTTAGCAAATGATCAAATATTTAATGGCCTTCCTGTTCATCCATCCGGGTGCCCGAAACTACAAATGTACCGATTGTTACGTCCATTAAAACTCGAGTCTTTTTTTATTTACGAATCTCTATTTCATTGTCTGATCGTGAGTCCGATTAGCGTCCGGTCCGCTTCGTATCCTTTATCTGAGTCTGTAGGATGATCAGATATTTAGTGGCCATCCCTGTCCTCCATTCGGGTGCCCGAAACTACAAATGTACCGATTGTTACGTCCTTTAAGACTCGAGTGTTTTTTGTGTACTTATCTCTATGTCATTGTCGCACCGTGAGTCCGATTACCGTCGATCCACATCATATCCTTTATCTGAGTCTGTTGCATGATTAGATATCTTATGGCCTTCCCGCTCCTCCATTCGGGTGCCCGAAACTTCAAATGTACCGATAGTTATGTCCTTTAATACTTGAGTATTTTCTTGTGTACGAATCTTTATGTCTTTATCGCATCATGAGTCCGATTAATGTCCGGTCAGCTTTGTATCCTTTATCTGAGTCTGTAGCATGATTTGATATCTTATGGCCTTCCCGTTGCTCAATACGGGTGCCAGAAACTTCAAATGTACCCATAGTTACATCCTTTAAAAATTGAGACTTTTCTTGTGTACGAATCACTATGGTATTGTTGCATCGTGAGTCTGATTACCATCCGGTCAGCTTCGTATCCTTTATCTGAGTCTGTTGCATGATCAGATATCTTATGGCCTTCCCGCTCCTCCATTCGGGTGCCCGAAACTTCAAATGTACCGATAGTTACTTCCTTTAAAACTCGAGTCTTTTCTTGTGTACGAATCTCTATGTCATTGTCTCATCTGGAGTCCGATTACTGTCTGGTCTGCTTCCTAATCTTTATCTGAGTCTGTTGCATGATCAGATATCTTACGACCTTCCCGTTCCTCCATTCGGGTGCCCGAAACTTCAAATATATCGAGTTTGTATCCTTTATCTGAGTTTGTAGTATGATCAGATATTTAATGGGCTTCCCGTTCATCCATCTGGGTGCCCGAAACTACAAATGTACCGATTGTTACGTCCTTTAAAACTCTAGTCTTTTTTGTGTACGAATCTCTATGTCATTGTCTCATCGTAAGTTCGATTACCGTGCGGTTCGCTTCTTATCCGTTATCTGAGTCTATAGGATGATCAGATATTTAATGGCCATCCCAGTCCTCCATTCGGGTGCCCGAAACTACAAATGTACCGATTGTTACGTCCTTTAAGACTCGAGTGTTTTTTGTGTACGAATCTCTATGTCATTGTCGCACCGTGAGTCCGATTACCGTCCGATCCACTTCGTATCCTTTATCTGAGTTTGTTGCATGATCAGATATCTTATGGCCTTCCCGCTCCTCCATTCGGGTGCCCGAAACTTCAAATGTACCGATAGTTATGTCCTTTAAAACATGAGTATTTTCTCGTGTACGAATCTTTATGTCATTATCGCATCGTGAGTCCGATTAATGTCTGGTTAACTTCGTATCCTTTATCTGAGTCTGTAGCATGATGTAATATCTTATGGCCTTCCCGTTGCTCCATACTGGTGCCAGAAACTTCAAATGTACTGATAGTTACGTCCATTAAAAAACGAGTCTTTTCTTGTGTACGAATCACTATGGTATTGTTGCATTGTGAGTCTGATTACCATCCGATCAGCTTCGTATCCTTATCTGATTCTGTTGCATGATCAGTTATCTTATGGCCTTCCCGCTCCTCCATTCAGGTGCCCGAAACTTCAAATGTACCGATAGTTACGTCCCTTAAAACTCGAGTCTTTTCTTGTGTACGAATCTCTATGTCATTGTCTCATCGTGAGTCCGATTACCGTCTGGTCTACTTAATATTCTTTATCTGCGTCTGTTGCATGATCAGATATCTTACGACCGTCCCGTTCTTCCATTCAGGTGCCCGAAACTTCAAATATATCGATAGTTACGTCATTTAAAACTCGAGTCTTTTCTTCACTACGAATCTCTATGTCATTGTAGCATCATGAGTCCGATTACCGTCCAGTTAGCTTCGTATCCTTTATCTGAGTTTGTAGCAAATAATCAAATATTTAATGGCCTTCTCGTTCATCCATCCGGGTGCCCAAAACTACAAATGTACCAATTGTTACGTCCATTAAAACTCGAGTTTTTTTTTGTTTACGAATCTCTATTTCATTGTCAGATTGTGAGTCCCATTACCGTTCGGTCCACTTCGTATCCTTTATCTGAGTCTGTAGGATGATCAGATATTTAGTGGCCATCCCTGTCCTCAATTCGGGTCCCCGAAACTACAAATGTACCGATTGATACATCCTTTAAGACTCGAGTGTTTTTTGTGTACGAATCTCTATGTCATTGTCGCACCGTGAGTCCGATTACCGTCCGATCCACTTCGTATCCTTTATCTGAGTCTGTTGCATGAAAAGATATTTATGGCCTTCCCGCTCCTCCATTCGGGTGCCCGAAACTTCAAATGTACCGATAGTTATGTCCTTTAAAACTCGAATCTTTTCTTGTGTACGAATCTCTATGACATTGTCGCATCGTGAGTCCGATTACCGTCCAGTTACCTTCGTATCCTTTATCTGAGTTTGTAGTATGATCAGATATTTAGTGGCCTTCCCGTTCATCCATCCGGGTGCCCGAAACTACAAATGTACCGATTGTTACGTCCTTTAAAACTCGAGTCTTTTTTTGTGTACGAATCTCTATGTCATTGTCTCATCGTAAGTCCGAGTACCGTCCGGTTCGCTTCGAATCCTTTATCTGAGTCTGTAGGATGATCAGATATTTATTGGCCATCCCGGTCCTCCATTCGGGTGCCCGAAACTACAAATGTACCGATTGTTACGTCCTTTAAGACTCGAGTGTTTTGTTTGTGTACGAATCTCAATGTCATTGTCGCACCGTGAGTTCGATAACCGTCCGATCCACTTCGTATCCTTTATCTGAGTCTGTTGCATGATCAGATATCTTATGGCCTTCCCGCTCCCCCATTCGGGTGCCCGAAACTTCAAATGTACCGATTGTTATGTCCCTCAAAACTTGAGTCTTTTCTTGTGTACGAATCTTTATGTCATTGTGGCATCGTGAGTCCGAATAATGTTCGGTAAGCTTCGCATCCTTTATCTGAGTCTGTAGCATGATCAGATATCTTATGGCCTTCCCGTTGCTCCATTCGGGTGCCCGAAACTTCAAATGTACCGATACCTATATCCTTGAAAAATCCAGTCTTTTCTTGTGTACGAATCTCTATGACATTGTTGCATCGTGAGTCCGATTACTGTCCAGTTAGGTTCGTATCCTTTATCTGAGTTTGTAGCATGATCAGATATTTAATGGCCTTCCCGTTCATCCATCCGGGTGCCCAAAACTACAAATGTACCGATTGTTACGTTCTTTAAAACTCGAGTCTTTTCTTGAGTATGAATCTCTATGTCAATGAAGCATCGTGAGTTCGATTACCGTCCAGTTAGCTTCGTATCCTTTATCTGAGTTTGTAGCAAATGATCAAATATTTAATGGCCTTCCCGTTCATCCATCCGGTTGCCCGAAACTACAAATGTACCGATTGTTACGTCCATTAAAACTCGAGTATTTTTTTGTTTACGAATCTCTATTTCATTGTCTGATCGTGAGTCCGATTACCGTCCGGTCTGTTTTGTATCCTTTATCTGAGTCTGTAGGATGATCAGATATTTAGTGGCCTTCCCTGTCCTCAATTCGGGTGCCCGAAACTACTAATGTACCGATTGTTACGTCCTTTAAAACTCAAATCTTTTTTTATGTACGAATCTCTATGTCATTGTCTCATCGTAAGTCCGATTACCGTCCGGTCTGCTTCGTATCCTTTATCTGAGTCTGTAGGATGATCAGATATCTTATGGCCTTCCCGCTACTCCATTCGGGTGCCTGAAACTTCAAATGTACCGATAGTTATGTCCTTTAAAACTCGAGCCTTTTCTTGTGTACGAATCTCTATGACATTGTCGCATCGTAAGTCCGATTACCGTCCAGTTAGCTTCGTATCCTTTATCTGAGTTTGTAGCATGATCAGATATTTAGTGGCCTTCCCATTCATCCATCCGGGTGCCAGATACTACAAATGTACCTATTTTTACGTCCTTTGAAACTCGAGTCTTTGTAGTCCCAAAATACTAGATCTTTAAGTGCACAAGATTGTTATCACCTAGAAACACCTATTTGTTAGGTGTTTTAGGTGATTAATCTATACAAACAAAGAAGCTAGATGAAGATAATAAACACCGACACACAAGATGAATAATGCAAGATTTCCATTACTGATTGAACATTACAAAACCATGGAGAAACACTAAGTACGCACCTATCTTGTGCTATCAAAGACAAATAACCAAAAACCCTAACCCTAGCTGCTGGAATGAGGTTCTATTTATAGGACAGACTGATGGGCCTGCGCACTTAAGCTAAGTGCGCAGAGCCCGTCCATTAAGTACGCAGTCTAGGGTTTTTCCATTACAACTATACTATAATTACATAACAGACCCTCCAACTATTACAAACAACTAAACATACTCAAACCTGGTAACTGTGGTCTCAATCTAACCCAACAATACTCCCCCTAGACCACAGCTACCAGCTCTTCGATCTCAGTCGATCTCCACATCACTCAACTCCCCCTCTTCTCTTGCTTGGTGCGCCGGGAGTGCTTGAACGATACTATCTGCAACATTTGGTTCTTCAACTTGTGGTTCCTGGATGAATAACTCAGCGAGATCTTCAGTTGCTTGATCTTGCTGAGTTTCTGGGACTGGACTTGGAGAAGCTGGTGGGGCTTGAGTAGACTCAGTCTCTGGATCAGTTGTTGCTGCAGGAACCTGTGTTTGCACCTCTGGGATAACTCAGCTTCAGATGTCTTTGCAGCAGCAGCAGCTTGGGCAGCCTTTTCTTTGTCATCTCTAGCTTTGTCGGCTGCATTGATCCTATCTACTAAGTCGAGCAATTCCTGCTTTCGCTTTAATGCCCGTTCCACCGCCCTTCTGAACAAAATAGCTTCTTCAAACAGCACGTTTCCAGCACCCACATTGATCTGGTTTCCAAAGAGAATAGTCAAATCAGAAGGGTTGAGAGCAAACACGTCCACTGGGTCTAGAATTCTCAACGCCTCTGAATCGTCTTTCACCCGTCAAGCTATCATAAAACCACTTCTTGAACTCTGTCAACATCACAGGAAGCTCGGGACGAATGGGAACCCTTGTGACGACCTGGGGTGGGTCAATCACATAGGTGATCATTCCTCGTCCGGTAGCTGGATCGATTCTTTTCTTGGAAATTCTTCTTCTCGGCTTCTGTGGTTTCCAGTTCTCGAAGTCAGACGCACATTCTCTTTCAATAAAGACAGAAACCATGTCAGTGTGGTGTCCTTGGAGTGGTTGAGGAATGGTGTTCTGCACATTTCCCTGATATCCCAGCGTGGAAGAGTCTTCAGATTCGGTCTACCCTTGAAGTACTGTATCACTCCCCCTCTCCTTTTCACAACAAACAATCTCTTAAACCCATCATATCCCCAAGAGATGATTCTTTCCTGGTGAGCTTCTCGAGTGTGGTGGATGTTCTGGTGCAAAGCTGGAATGGTAATTGGTCTTCTTGGAAACCAGGTAGATCTCTCAGGGTCCATCCTGTATCCATCTGCCATCTCATAAACGGTGTTTTCTCCCGCACCCATCTCCACAAACGTTTCTGGCATCTCGTCCTCACTTATCTCATCAACTTCACTTTCCTCAGCTTTTCTCTCTTTCTCTTTCTCTTCTTCCATAAACTTCCCAAAATCGAACGCTTCATCAAAAGTCATACTAGGAGCACCTGTTCCCTGTTTCTTCAGTTCTTGAAGCATATCAAACATTTTCATCTGCACCTCTGTCTGAAATTTGATCAGATAACGCTGATCTTTAACCACCTTTTCCAGATTTCTATTCTTGTGCTTCAACTTCTTCAACTTTTTCCTTAACTCCTGATTGTTGTAAAGCTGATTCTTTAAGGTGCAAATTTCTTTCGCTGCAGTCTTTCCCACCTCCTTTGATAGTGTCTCATACAGTTCTTGATGCACAGGTTTTCGACGCTGTGCAGCAGGAACAGATGAGGATGGTACAGTCTGCTTCTTCACTGGGGGTTTGGGAATAGGAGGCCTGGCAGTGGAAGGCCCTGGTTGATCCTCCCCCCCAAACATAGATTCCAAAATTTCTTCATTCTCCAGATCCTCTTCGGTCATAACACGTGGTCTTTCAGACTGTGGTAACTGTTCTTTCCTTCTCTTTCTTTCTGCCCTTGCCAGTTCAGCGCTTTGTCTGGCAGCTTCAGCAAGCTCAAGTTCCTCTGGAGTCAGTGATTCTCTCCCTTGATGCAACAAACCAGTAGGCCTGTTTCTTTTTGTTGGCCTTTGAGGAACAGGTTCAGATGCTACTCTCTTGCCTATTGTTCTTTCTCTGGCAACTTCTTCAGCAGTTGGCTGAGGTTCTGAAGGAGTAGGTTCAGAAGATTCGGGTGCGGTTGTGGGTGGTTGTCGAGCTTCAGCAGCAGCTTGTTTTCTTTTCTTGATTTGGTTGTATAGCTTCATGATGATGGGATAACGTTGAGCAGCATACATGCTTTCAAGCAGGGGTTCCCAGTCTGGTGTGTTGCACTCAGTGAAAAATCGTGCACCTTTGGCGAAATTGTATTTATCACCAAGGGGCAGATCCTCATGTTGTGCGTTGATCATCATCTGAACGAATCTGGGATACATCGCCCACTTGTCTTTTCCAGCTTCAGCATTCTTCACCATATAGTCAAACACCATTCCAGACAGATTGAACGGTTCATTTTTGCAGATCTTTATCATGGCGGTTGCCCAGTCAGGACTGAGTGCGTTGTAGCCACCTTTCCTGTGACATAGAGACATAAGAAACACGTGACTGATAAGCTTCCAATCTCTTGTCAGCTGGCTCTTCTTAATATCACCCCTCTTGTCAAAATCTCCCTTGTATCCAAAATTCTTGAATTCTTGATGAATTTCAGCTTTTGGTAGAGATCTAACAGTTGCTTGCCGATCTTGGAATCTCAGAACATTCCGAACAGTATCTTCTGTGATGACAACTGCCTTGTTTCTCACTGTAGCTTTAATTCTCTTGACACGTGCCACAACCTCTACTTTAGCAGACCTCCAGAAATCTTCAATGTGCGAGCTGTAAACTTGTACGTTCTGCTCTACAGCATATCCGATTCTGCTTCTTCTAATTCAAGTAACAACATCTCGAAACTTTGTGTCATCAGTCTCAAGATTCATCGGTTGGTTGTGCATTCCTCTTGGATCCCAGTCAAGAGCCATCTGTGTGGGTCACATGCATGAAAAGTAAGTTAGAACTTTTGATTTTGAGTTGACGACTGACAGACTTCTTCATTGACTTTGACGGACAACGTACATAGACTAGGTTTATTTTATTTGGTTTCATGTGTGTGATTCTTTTTATGGATTAGATTTATCAGTGTACACGGTATTTTTTTTTGTCTTTTATATCATTTAAGTCCAGTCATAGTTTACGAGTGAATGAGTCAGATTACGTAGTCCGGTCAATTGTCAAGAATGGTCAAGTCAATAGTCAATTTTTGTTTCAATGATAAGTTCACAGATTTCTTAAGTTCGCAGCCCGAGTCAGAAATTTTAGCTAAGTGTGCAGTCAAGTGCGCACCCAAGTACTCAAACTTGACTGAGCACTTGGGTTGGTACGCAGTCCCCTGATCTGTTGAACACGAGATTACAAGTACGCATTCATTTGACTCGGGCATGGTAACGGCTTAGGCTGAATCATCAAGTCTGCGTACTAGTCAAGTACGCAGACACTTAAACCTTCGTTTAAGATTTTAAGTTCGCAACCAAGTGCGCAGTCACATTAGGGTTTCTCAAGCTTGTATCATATGATGCAAGTACGCATTTTATGATACAAGTGCGCAGTTCTTCAAGAAATTAAGTGCGCAGTTCATGAGAACCCCAAATCTTCAACGGTTCATTGCTGATCTAGACTTAAATCCTGTAATCAGAATGAAGAACTCATCAGAATCAATGAACTACCTTAAACACTACACAAACAGGTATTAGAAGACAGAAAATGGATCAACAAGTGGTGGTGTTACGGTGGTTTAATGGTGGTCGAAGATGGTGAAGGGAAGAACACGGCGGCGACGAAGAAGACTTTTAGGGTTTTTAATTTTGTGAGATAAAAAGTAAAAAAAAAATAGAATTACTGTGGTATTTATAGTAAAAAGGAATTGGGCTGCGCACTTGACTTAAGTGCGCAGGGCCCAAAAAGCCCAATAAGTACGCAGGACCAATAACAAAGAAAATAAGCTTTAAACCAAAGATCTGGGTTTGGAGATCAACCGTTTCTCACCATTTGCATCAAGATCACACTATCCATACCTGCCAGATCACATTTCAACTTTCCGTTGGATAGCTGCAGCTCAAGAAAAACTGTCGGTATATTTGTCCACTTAAATCCATGCCTCTCGTCTTTCAACATACTAAATGTGATGATCTTTATCATGTTTTGGTAATATTGACGAAATGTTAATGGACCCCACTTGTGCCAGGTGTAAGCCTACCAATCCTCAAGGTTTATTGAGATATAATTATGAGAGCTTCAGGTCTATGTTTCCATAAGCAGAGAAGATGATCATTATGTCAATCAGATGATGAGAGCTTCAGGTCTATGTTCCCATAAGCAGAGAAGATGATCATCTGATTGCTTTTGAGCTATCTATATGTTTGCACGTCACTAACATTGCGTGTCTTTTATTGCTCATTTGTTTTGATAGCCCCGCTTTGGTAGCTTGCACTCTTAGGTGTCTTTTGATTGCTTATGCACAAAATTTTCTGTGTCTTTTGATCTCTCAATCCGTGTATGACCGGACTCAGCTTGTGCAGACCTAAAGCACAGTGGGAATCCAGCTTTTCGTGTAGATCTTTTCAGTTTGTCACCATTAGCAGTTTACTCGATTCCAGGCTGAATCTACCGACATGTCGTTGCTTGAAGCCGCAACATCCTCTGGGTCCTATTCACATGCTGACAAATATGATTAGTCCCTATCATTTCTTGATTGTTTGAAAAAGTTTTTTTAAAATTTGCAGTTAGGGATGTACCGGTTTATCTCCCCCAAAAATCTTTATTTTATTTTAAACATAAGATTTTTCTATAATTTATACACAAGTTTTTTTTTTTTAATAATGATTTTACTCATTCAAAATTGATCATTTCTAACCATGTCACCAACTGACGAAAACGGGTTTTGTCGAAAGCTTTTGTAAAGATATCTGCCTTTTGATCAGCAGTATCTATAGGCAACACCTGTATGTACCCTTTGTCGTGCGCATCGCGAATTGAATGAATCCGAATTTCAATATGTTTGGTTTTAGAATGATCAATTGGATTCTTCACGATGTCACGACAAGCATCATTGTCAATGTAGATAGGGGTTCTCATGATATTCAAACCGTAATCCAACAGCTGATTTTGAATCCACAACACTTGACAGCAACAACTGGATGCGGCTGTGTATTCAGCTTGAGCGGTAGATATAGACACTGTTGTCTGCTTCTTGCTCTGCCAAGACACGAGCCTGTTTCCCAGAAATTGACAGCCACCAGAGACAGACTTTCGGTCAATTCTGCAACCTGCATGATCACTATCAGAGTACGCAATTAGGTCAAAATTGTCACTCTTAGGATACCATAAACCTAGTTTTGGTGTTCCTTTGAGGTAGCGGAAGATTCTTTTTACTGCAGTTTCATGAGATTGCTTTGGGTTTGACTGAAAGCGAGCACAGCATCCAACTGCCCACATGATGTCCGGTCTGCTGGCTGTGAGATACATCAAGGATCCAATCATAGAACGGTAAGTGTGCGGGTTCACAGAAGGGCCTTGAAGATCTGGTACAAGCGTTGTTTGAGCTGCAAAAGGAGTGTTGGACGGCTTGCAGTCCGACAGGTTGTACTTTGCCAGAATGTCTCTTGTATACTTTGCTTGATGAATGAGAATGCCGTCTTCTTTCTGTTGGACTTCGAGACCTAAGAAAAATGACAGTTCTCCCATCATGCTCATTTCAAATTGAGACTTCATAATGCTTTCAAATTCCCTGCACAAATTTTCGTCAGTTGAGCCAAAGATAATATCATCAACATATATTTGAACAAGGATAGAATGTTTGTTGACTTCTTTGGTGAACAGGGTCATGTCGATCTTCCCTCTTGTGTATCCATTTTGTAACAGATACGAGGACAAGGTCTCATACTGTTGGGTCTGCTGACCTGGAGAAGAACAGATGATAGAAAGCCAAAATATACTAAGTGTTGATCAAGAATAAATAACAGTGGTTACAAGAAAGCTTCCTCCAAAGAACTGCTGATTCCCAAACTGCTGATGCTTAAACAACTGATACAAGACAACTGCTGCTGATGAAAGGTCTGATGGATAAAGTCTGAAGAGCAAAAGTCTGATAAAGAACAAGTGCTGATCAAAGATCTGAAGAACAAAGGTCTGTTGAACCAACAGCACTTTGGTTCAACAGATGATAAGAAGACATCAGAGTTTTAGTTTAACAGAGTTTTTCTTTCAGTAGTTTTAATGTAACAGTAGTTTATTGTTTAACAGATGTTGTAGTTTGTTAGTCAGTTAGGGGTCGCTTTCTAGGTGACGTCAGCTAAGTGATCATCAGAGGTTTGTACTTGTCTATAAATAGAACAGTACTTGTACTGTTCTATTGGTCACTCGTCATTCTCTTTTCAGACAAACATACTCTGAGTGATCAGGCTGAGGGGGAGCTATAATTGTACCTTTGTAATCTTTCAGTTTAATGAAAGCATTCGATTGATAACAATTATTCTCTATGTTTTGATTATTCTTTATTCCGCTGCACTTTCATTTAGATTTCATTCATATTTCATACTTAATCAAAACAGTCCAATACTCAGATCCTAACAATTGGTATCAGAGCTTGGTCAATTAAATCTGATCTAATCAATCAATTTAATATACAGATCAGCTCATAATCATTGATATCGTTTGTTTGTCGGGTTAAAACAGAGTAATAGTTTATTTTCGTTTCAACAGTTAGTAAACAGACTTTGTTTTTGAAAAACCAAGAGAATGACTTCACTTAATCAAGATCCACACAACACTGGCACACACAACAAGCCTCCGATGCTTGTCAGGTCAGAATACAACATCTGGCAGCGTCGGGTAGCTCATGTGTTAGCACAACAGAACACAGGGTGCTGGAAATCGGTAGTATTTGGACCACATGTTCCAATGGTACCGAGTGCCGAGGATCCAAAGATCCAAGTACCAAAGAGTGTTGAGAACTACTCAGAGCAAGATTTTCAAAAAATCGAGCTAGATGCCAAGGCTTTCAGCATAGTAGCCATGGCACTGCCGAATGATATCTATGCCGGTCTCTTGCACTGCAATAGTGCTAAAGAACTGTGGGATGCTCTTAAAGAGCAATTCGGGGGAACTGATGATGTGATTGAAAACAACCGTGAAATACTTAACCAACAATATGAAACGTTTAGTCACATAAAAGGGGAGTCATTAACACAGCAGTTTGAAAGGTTTAACTGTCTAATTAGTGAACTTAAACTGGTTGGTCTAACTTTTCCTAATTCAACACTGAATCATAGGTTTCTTAGATCACTTCAGGACAAATGGGACACTATAGCTATAGTTATGAGAAACTCTATCGGATTCAAAGACCTAACCCTGACCCAGCTTCATGGTAAGCTCCTGACTTATGAAAGGGAGCTTAACCAGAAAAAGAAGCTCCAGGACTCTGGCAAAGTGTCAGATGACTATGTATTTGGTAATACTGCACTGTTGGGTCAGGATGATGGTTCTGGAAGTAGTAAGGATCAGAGTTATGATCATTACATTGACATAACAACTGGTTTCAATAATGATTCTTACTCATCACCAAACAACTGTGCTTTCACAGCCAGTGGTGATATCCAGGCTTCTGATAATTCATCTTTTGTGTACAATGACTTGCAATACATTAACCCTTTGGACCTAGAAGAAATGGACATCTTACATCAGGTTGCCCTGCTCAGTATTAGAACAAATAACTTCTATAAGAAAACTGGCAGGAGGTACCCAGGTTTACATGGTGGGTCAAAGGTTGGGTTGGATAAATCAAAGATAAAGTGTTACAAGTGTCATAGAATGGGTCATTTTGCTAGGGAGTGTAGGAGTCAAAATGGAGTTCCTATGATTACCTATCCAAATCAAAGACCACAGACCAACACTTATCAAACCATCCCTAATGTACCTAATGTGCAAAACACTGCTCACTTTGCACAGACCCAAACCACTGTTCCTGTACACTATGTCCAAACCACTGTTCCTCAGTATCACTATGTCCAAACACCTGTTGCTCAGGCCCCTGTGCCAATGACTGTTACTCCACCCTCTGCTCCTGCAGAGACCAGTCAACCAGGACAACAGAGTTTCTTTACTCAAGGCTTTGTTGATTGGAGCAGTCTACCAGATGAGATAACAGATGACAACATTGCTCTAGTTGCTAACACTGAAAAGGATTTTTGTTTTATGGCACTAGAAACAATTGTTGAAGAGACTGATTCTGAGGAAGTGGTGTCTATGTCTGAAAATGTGACTGATGGTGTTGTTGGTGAGATTGTTTCAGCTGAAGAATCTGAAGTGGAGGTTGTGAATCTATCAGACCCCTGGGGTAGTGATGACTGTGACTGCCAGTGTAACTGTGCCTTGATGGCTGCTGCTAAGGTATCTCCTCAAATCTTAAATGACTTGTGCTCAGACAAATGTATTGTGGCTTTTGCTAAGATAAAAGAGGTGAATGAAAACTTTAGAAAGAAAATTTTGGATTCTGAGATTCAGTTTGAAAAACTAACAAAAGAGTTAAAATCAAAAATATCTGAAAAAGAGTCTGAAATCAGCAGTTTAAAACATGAAGCTAGCATAACCAAAGACCAGCTTCAGACTATGATAACAAAATATCATAGTTGTAAGAAGGAGCTTGAGTCCACCCAAGTTGAATGTAAGAAATGGGTGGAATCATCAAAAGGTTTTGAGATGATTGTCAACCAACAATCTAAAAGTCATGTGAAATTTGGGTTTGGTTTTAAAACCACTGATCAAGTTTCACAAACCACTGACAAAAAGGAACCACAGTTGGTTGAGGTCATCCCTACAAACTCAAAAGGTCAAGAAATCAAGGTTACTGAACCCAATGGCAAGAAAATCATTCTTGAAAAGTTGGAAGGTACACCCTCATTTGATGAAATTGAGAAATATCAATTCAAACCAACATGGTCAGATGAGTGTGAAGTCCTTGAAAATTTCAAACCAATGACCTTCAAAACCTCTGATGGTAAAATGGCACCACAGGCCAAAGTAATTCCTCTAGTAAGTCTTCCAACAGATGATGAAACATCTGTTGAAAAGAAGAAAGAAAAAGGGAAAGCCAAGAACAACTTGTTTTGTGATTTTTGTGAAAAGAAGAACCATGTCACCAAAAACTGTTTTCTTCTAAAAGCATATGACATCAACAAAACAACAAGTTTAAATGATTCAAAATCTAAAGAATGTTCAATCTGCAAGAAAAAGAACCACAAAACAAAAGAGTGCTTATATCTCAAAAATTTTGATGAAAAGATAAAAGAGTATAAGGCTAAAACTCTGGAAAGTCAAGTGGTAAGTACTTCAAAAGGAAAACCTAAACAGACTTTTGAATCAGTTCAAACATCTGTTACCAAAAGTCTGAACAAAAACTCTGCTCCCAGAGAGGTTCAGGTAACAGATGCTCCACCTGTTAACAGATTACCAAGAGGATATGGACAACCCACTTGTCATCGTTTGCCACATGTTTATGAAGAGCCCAAGAGGCCTTCAAAACCAAAAGTGAACAGACACCCTCATGGTTTTCAACAACTGATAGGAAATGATCAAACATCTGCTGGACCAAGTGTTGACATACAAGCACTGGCAAATGGTCAACTGCAGCTGTTGAATCTAGTTCAAAAGCTAGTTCAAACCACTGATCATTCTCCTCAACTTAAGGCTGAGACAGCTAAGGACCCATCCAAAGCCAATTTGGCTTTGGACACTCACCAAAACTAAAATCTTTACTGATGTGCAGGGAGCTTCTGCTTGTTTAGACAGTTTATGGTATGTAGATAGTGGAGGCTCCAGGCACATGACTGGATGTAGAGCCCTTCTTCTGGACTTTCTTGCTCATGGAGGGGGTGATATATCCTTTGGTAATGATTCTAAAGGTAAAGTGTTGGGTTCTGGTACTGTCAAAGCAGGGAGGCTTAAGTTTGAAAATGTTAATCTAATAGACAATCTAAAATTTAATCTACTTAGTGTATCACAAATGAGTGACAAAGGCTTTGGGTCATTCTTCACTAAGCAAACTTGTAAGATTGTTGGCCCAGAGGCTGTAGAAAAGATTAACACCATCATTGCTGAGAGCAAAGCACAACTTGTTGCTCACAGAAGTGGCAATGTGTATGTAGTTGATATGTTGAAGGATAATCCTACTGCAAATGTCTGTCTGTTCTCAGCTGCCTCTACCAAAGAGACAGAATTGTGGCATAGGAGACTTGGTCACACCAACCTTCAAACTATCAACTCACTCTCCAAACAAAACCTTGTCAGAGGTTTACCATCAAAAGAATTCAAATGTGATGAGCATTGTGTTTCCTGTTTAAAAGGTAAACAACATAAAAGCTCTTACAAATCCATTGATGAGTCCAAAACTAGTCAGTGTTTACAAATGTTGCACATGGACTTGTTTGGCCCTGTAAAAATCATGAGTCTAAGAAGGAAAAGATATTGTCTTGTCATAGTTGATGATTTTTCTAGGTTTACATGGACTTACTTTTTACACTCTAAGGATGAGACTGCAGGTATCTTGAAGGACTTTGTCACCAAAGTTGAAAAACAATATGACTTGCCAGTAAAAGTCTTTAGGAGTGACAATGGAACAGAGTTTAAAAATAAGGAGTTAGATGATTTCTGTGTGTCAAAAGGGATTGTAAGGCAGTACAGTATCCCAAGAACACCAGAGCAGAATGGGGTGGTTGAAAGGAAGAACAGGACTCTCATTGAGGCTGCAAGAACAATGCTAGCAGATTCTGGTTTACCTCTGTCCTTTTGGGCAGAAGCTGTAAACACTGCTTGCTATGTTCAAAACAGAGTTTTAATCAACCCTAGACATCAAAAGACTGCTTATGAAATTCTGTTTAAAATCAAACCACTGATATCATTTTTCAAAGTCTTTGGCTGCCCATGTTTCATTTTAAATCTTAAAGATTCCATTTCAAAATTTGCAGCCAAAGTGGATTGTGGATATTTTCTGGGGTATTCTTCTATTGCAAAGGCCTATAAAGTGTTTAACACAAGGACTAAAACAATAGAAGAAACTCTGAATGTGAAGTTCAATGAACTTTCTTCTTTAAAAATCCCAGCAAACCCTGCTGAGTTGTTTGATTTAGATAAATTCAAATTTGAAGATATTACTGTCAAAACTAACCCTGCAGGTACTCCACAATCTTCACAACAAGACTACAGAATAGATGTTGTGGTTCCAGACCACTACAAAGTCTATCCTGCATCAGAGGAAGCAGTGGTTCAAAACAACTGTCAAAACTCTGTCACAGCTGAGTCAGCCACTGTTGGCCAGTCTTACCTTCAATCCACTGACTCACCCAGCCAATCCACTGTTCAATCATCTGTTGACAAGAGTCAATCATCTGTTGACAAAAGTCAGTCCAATCTTACACCACTTGGACCAATTCCTCCACCTCCATTCCAAACATCTGTTGCCTCTTCAGAAGTGCCAACAGATGTTATGTCAACAGAGTCTCCAAACCTCTGTCCTTCACCACAAAATGCCATCATACCATATCAGGGAGATCTAATCTACCTAAGAGCTCATCCACCAGACCAAATCATTGGCAACATCAGAGAAGGTGTGCTCACAAGGAGCCAATCTTCAAACATCTGTCTTTTTGCAGGCTTTCTATCCCTTACACAACCTGTCAAGTACCAAGAGGCACTGAAAGACAACAGTTGGGTAGAAGCCATGCAAGAAGAACTCCTTCAGTTCAAAAGACAACAAGTATGGGAACTTGTACCACTGCGTAAGGATGTCTGTCCAATAGGCACAAAGTGGGTCTTCAAAAACAAAACTGATGAAAGGGGTATAGTTGTCAAGAACAAAGCCAGGTTAGTGGTTCAAGGCTTCAGACAAGAAGAGGGTATTGACTATGATGAAACCTTTGCCCCTGTCGCAAGGTTAGAAGCTATCAGACTTTTCTTAGCCTTTGCTGTCAACCACAACATCAAGGTGTATCAGATGGACATCAAGTGTGCTTTCCTATATGGCAAAATTCGAGAGGAGGTCTATGTATGTCAACCACCTGGTTTTGAAGACACATTCCATCCTGATCATGTCTACAAGCTTAACAAAGCATTGTATGGACTCAAACAAGCACCAAGAGCCTGGTATGAAACTCTCTCTACTTTTCTCTTATCCATTGGTTTCACTAGAGGTAAAATTGATAAAACCTTGTTTTTAAAATGGAAAGGAAAAGATTTAATGATTGTTCAAATATATGTGGATGACATCATTTTTGGATCCACATGTAATAAAATGTGTGAGGAGTTTAGGGAACTCATGACAACAGAGTTTGAAATGAGTGCTATGGGTGAACTTCAGTGCTTTCTTGGTCTCCAAGTAAAGCAACTGCAAAATGGCACTTTCATTCATCAAAACAAGTATGTGAAAAACTTGTTAACAAAATTTGAGATGAATGATTGTAAGCCATGTAGTACTCCCATGAGCACTGTCAAGCCACTCACTGATGATGAAAAGGATGAACTTGTTGATCAGACACACTATAGATGTATGATTGGGTCTTTATTGTACTTAACAGCATCCAGGCCAGACATTATGTTTGCAACCTGTGTGTGTGCTAGATCTCAGGCTTCTCCTAAAAAGTCTAACCTTATTGCTGTGAAAAGGATCTTCAGATACCTAAAAGGTGCTCCCACACTTGGTATCTGGTATCCTGCTAATGGAAACATTGAGCTTTCAGGTTATTCAGATAGTGATTTTGCTGGCTGCCATACCACAAGGAAGTCCACATCAGGAGGGTGCCAGTTTCTAGGGAATGCCTTAGTTTCTTGGCAAAGCAAAAAGCAAGCAGCTGTTTCCACATCCACTGCTGAAGCTGAATACATTGCTGCTGCAAGCTGTACAGCCCAACTTATGTGGCTTCAAAATCAACTACTGGATTTTGGGATAACTGCACTGAGGACTCCACTCGTGTTGGATAGTCAAGCTGCTGAAAATATCATCAAAAATCCAGTCTCCCACTCAACCACCAAGCACATAGATATCAGACATCACTTTGTCAGGGATAGCTATGAAAAAGGTTTGATTTCTCTGCACCATGTTCCAACAGAGGATCAGTTGGCAGATGTGCTGACAAAAGCTTTAGACACATCTACCTTCACAAATCTAATCTCTCGAATTGGAATGTTAAACATGGATTAAAAACAACAAAAATGTTTTCAATAAAAACATTAAAATGTTTTCAGAAAATCAAATTTTGCTAAAATAACACTTTGGTTGAAAAATCTGTTTTAAAACCACTGATTCAGATAAAACAATCACTGTTTTATTAAAACCACTGTTAGTTGAAAAATCTGTTTCAAACATCTGATCAGATAAAACAACTGTTTTCATCAGTCTTTTGGTTAAACAACAGAGGTTGGCAACAGAGGTTTGACAAACCAGCTGTATGCCACCAGATGTTTTAACCATCAGATGTTTGCCACGTCTGCTCTCAAAAGCAGAGTTTTGCCACATCAGCGGTTTAACCAGAGCTTATAAAACCCTGTTCTTTCCCCCAACAGCAGTTTTACTGTCTCATTGTATTCAAAATACTAAAAACCGCTCTCGTCTTCCTCATAACCCTCAATCAAAGATCATCGCTTTCATAATCAAAATCCATTAAAATGGAACTCCAAACAAAAGCCACTCACAATTTCCTTCCATATTTGGTTAAAACCGAAGACAACACACCATTCCATTCCACCATTGACATCATCAATAACTCAAAGTATAAAAATGTTCTTATTGCTGATGCCCCCATCTACCTGGAAACACTCCAAGAATTCTGGGCAACTGCTGAAGTTTTATACCAAGACAAAAAGCCTACGTCCATAATTTCAAAAATTGGAGACACCAGTATCGCCATAACCCCTGAAATAATATCCACTACCTTCTCACTGAACGACTTGTCAGGTATGGAAACTTTTCCAAAAACAGAGCTTCACACTGAGTTTCAAGAGAGAGGGTATGATGCTCAAATGACTGGTTCCACACTATACAAAAAGTTTTTCCCACCAGTCATGAAATTTTTCTTCCATACCCTTCTCCTCTGTGCCTCTGCCAAGACTACATCCTTCAATGAAATCCCATTGAGGATACAATACTTGGGATATGCTATGTTGTCAGAATCTGACTTCAATCTATCTCAGGGATTGTTTTCAGACTTGGTATCAAATGTGAAAGCCATAAAATCTGGCTCAAACAATGCTTTTCTGCTCTACCCTAGAATTCTAAGTGTAATTTTACAAAAGATTTTACCTGAAAAGGATTTTCAAAAGGGAGAGTCATTTCAAATGAAAAGTCTAACTGATGAAACTTTTACAAGAATGCTGGGTTCCTCAACCCAAGAAAAAGCAACAAAAGTTCAAAAAGTTTCCAAAACACAACCAAAGAGGACAAAGACAACAACTGTTGTTAAAACCTCTGTTGGTGAGCCCACTGCTCCTGGTGATCATGGCACTTCATCCAGTGCTGTGAAACCCACACCAGCCTCCAAAAGAAACCGTCCATCCTCCAAAACAACCACCAAAACCAAAAAGGGACTTCTGGAAGATGAGATACCAGAAGCTAACCCTGTTGCATCACCAAAGCAACATGCAACCACTGTTGTTACTTCCTCACAACAGTTGGAGATATCTCAACCCAAGCAAACTCCTCAAGATTCCTCACAATAGGAACTTGTTGTAAGCCAAAGGGAACCTCAAACTGAGGCATATGAGTCACTTGATCATATGTTTACAAGCCCATCTCCCAGGGCTAATCAGCTTCTTACTCCACCTACATCACCACCACATGTCCCACAAACAATGCAACCCCTGTTTGAGGCTATTGATAAAACTCAGGACAACCCCAGTTCCTCTCCTTCACCTATCACTGAGAGTATGCCACTACCAGTGACTGGGGCTGAGGAAAATCAATCAGCCATCCCACAAACAGATGAGGAGGTTATACTCCCAGAAGTCAATGTTACTTCTGATGAGGTTTCAAGAGAAGCAGCTACTACTGCTGTAGAGATCATTGTCTCACAGCAGGACAGTGGTTACATTGCTAAGACTTCCTTGAAGGCAACAACTGATGAAGACACAATTGTGTCTCCTAAAACAGTTGGAAGTCCCCAGAACCAAGACAAAGGGGCAGCAGGTTCTTATTCTATGGACTCACCTCCTAGAACTGAACCAGCTAAAACTACCTCTGGTAGGGACTCAGATGAACCTATTAATTTGGGTGATGAGTCAAAACTTCAAGATTTGACGGCTAAAGTTCAAAACCTTGAATCCTCTGTTGCTGACATCAAATCTGATGTCAAGTCAATATTGGAAACATTGAATAACTTTACAAAAAGTCAACCATCCACTGCTGATGTTGCTAATGAGCTATGGAAATCTGTTTCCCCCATCATCATAGCTCATCGAAAATTAGCAGATCAGACACAGGAAACTTACATGACTTTGATCAGAAATATGGTGGATGCCAGATTTAATGACACAAAGGCTGACATCAAGGTGATTAAAGACCATCTGCTGAAGACCACTGGCTCTGCCCCTACCACAATTCTCAGAGATGAAGATGATGATGAATTCACTGCTGATGATGCCAAAAAGGGGGAGAGTGGCAGAGATAGGCTACCAAAACTTAATCCATTTGGTGAACCACCCTCACAAAAAGGGAAGAAGCCAACTGCTGACAAACCAGGGTCACCCAAATCAGCTCCACAAACTCAACAACCAAATGTTCAGATCCCTGTCTCTGAACCAGCTCCAGCATCAAAGGCAAAAGAAGTTGACACTTCAGCTAATGAAAAAGCTGAAAAGGCTGCTCAAGACAAAAGGAAAAGGGCTGATACATTGGAAGTAAAGGCAGAGAGGTTGGTGCAGCTGAAAAAGGAACAGCAGCAGGAAGTGGAAGATGTGAACACTTCAAAGAGAAAGAAAATGCCAGCTAAACACACTAGAAAACCACCTTCCAAATTAACTGCTGAAACCTATGCTGTACAAACACCTGTTACCACAACCACTGCTCCTAAAACCACTGCCACCACAACCTCTGCTACCCAAACCACTGCACCTGAAACAACTGAAACTAAAACCACTGATAAAACATCTGCACAACCCAAACCAGTCACTAAACCAACCACAACTCAACCAACTCCCAAACCTACTCCAACACAAACCACTGCCAAACCTACTTCAACACAACCCAAAACCCAAACAACTGCTGGTTCCACTAAAGGACCAACAGATGTTTCTCAAACCACTGCCACATCCTCACCTTCACCCAAAATCTTGTATAGCAGAAAAAGGAAATCCACCTTTGTTATACAAGATGAAAACATCCACAACACACCACCTAACACCCCAATCTCATCCACACCAGTCAATGCCATTCCACTCTCATCTTACTCACCACATACTGCTCAATTCAGATCACACAGACCACCACCAACCATCACACCATTGGCTGAGAAGTATCCCCTTGAGTTGGATTTAATCAAGGGGGAACTTCAATCCTTCTACAATACTGATCAGCCATCAGAAAGATCCTTCCCATCTCTTAAAGGCTTCCCTGTTCCACTCAACATAGACACATATCTCAAATACAAGGGTGAACAGGCTGATGCTGTCATCAAAGAGAAGTGCAAAGGGAAGGATGACAGGACTGCTCAGGGCATCCATTCAGCAGAGCTTAGCAAACTCAGAAGGATTGAAGATTATGCTAAGACCCTGAGCAACTCCATGTCAACCATGCCTCTCAGCAGACACTTGGAAATGGAAGTAAGGGATTCACTGCTGGAACAGATCTTGGCATCCAAGCCTTATAAAGCAACAAAGAACCAATTTACAGGCTGGACCACACATGCTCTAAGGGAAGAACTAATCAGAATAGAGAACATGGCCAAGAATCCTCCTGCTAAGGTCCCTGCTCCTGATTTCAAAAAGGGGAGAGATGAAGCTAGAGCCTTGAAATTCAGAAGAATGAGACAAGAGCTTGTAGCAGCTAAGTATGGAGAGATGAAGTCTGTTGCCAGATGGTCAGAGATCAGGCTAATTGAAACATACAAAAAGCTTGAACAAGAAAGAAAGACCAATCCTGATCTTCCAAGAAAACCTGTGTATGATGATGCTCCCAAGAAACCCTCTCAGGCCTTTACATTAGACAGTTTACTGGAAACTTCAGATCTTACCATTGCTGCTAGAAGACAATTTAAGAAGCAAAAAGAAATGACTGAAGAAGAAACAAGACAGTTCACTGATACTTATGTGAAAGAGGGGATTTTGAATCAAATCAGATCTTTTTCTGATCCTGTGTCAGACAGGCTCAGAGAACTCATTGGAAGGCCACCATCACCAAACTCATCCAAAATAAAGATGCATCCCAGTCACTCCTCTGATTCTAAAATTCTAAAATGGAAGTCTGATAAAGAGACCCATGAATTGACATTGCTCAGATCAGATGGTAGTATTCAGAAGCTGAGTATGGATGAGGCACCTGGCCTAAGTGCTGAAGATCTCCAGACACTTCTAAATTTGACACTGGATAGAGATGCTGAAGACCTCTTCTCTCTACACTTTGAATTACAACTAAAAGGGCAAATTAGAGAAAGTCTGATGAGGAATAAAGATCAAGAATAAAGCAGAGTTTTGGCATCATCTGTTCTAGGGGGAGATTGTTGGGTCTGCTGACCTGGAGAAGAACAGATGATAGAAAGCCAAAATATACTAAGTGTTGATCAAGAATAAATAACAGTGGTTACAAGAAAGCTTCCTCCAAAGAACTGCTGATTCCCAAACTGCTGATGCTTAAACAACTGATACAAGACAACTGCTGCTGATGAAAGGTCTGATGGATAAAGTCTGAAGAGCAAAAGTCTGATAAAGAACAAGTGCTGATCAAAGATCTGAAGAACAAAGGTCTGTTGAACCAACAGCACTTTGGTTCAACTGATGATAAGAAGACATCAGAGTTTTAGTTTAACAGAGTTTTTCTTTCAGTAGTTTTAATGTAACAGTAGTTTATTGTTTAACAGATGTTGTAGTTTGTTAGTCAGTTAGGGGTCGCTTTCTAGGTGACGTCAGCTAAGTGATCATCAGAGGTTTGTACTTGTCTATAAATAGAACAGTACTTGTACTGTTCTATTGGTCACTCGTCATTCTCTTTTCAGACAAACATACTCTGAGTGATCAGGCTGAGGGGGAGCTATAATTGTACCTTTGTAATCTTTCAGTTTAATGAAAGCATTCGATTGATAACAATTATTCTCTATGTTTTGATTATTCTTTATTCCGCTGCACTTTCATTTAGATTTCATTCATATTTCATACTTAATCAAAACAGTCCAATACTCAGATCCTAACACATACCAAGCTCTAGGAGCTTGATGGAGACCGTAGAGAGCCTTGTCCAACTTGTAGTATCTGTTTGGATGATGAGGGTCTTCGAATCCTGGCGGTTGACACACATACACTTCTTCCTTGATCTTCCCGTATAAGAAAGCACTCTTCACATCCATTTGAAAAACTTTAAAATTTCGATATGAAGCATATGCCAAGAAAATGCGAATGGCTTCAAGTCGAGCGACCGGTGCGAAGACTTCCTCATAATCAATCCCCTCCTGCTGACGAAAACCTTGAACAACCAGACGAGCTTTGTTCTTGATTACCACGCCACGTTCATCCATTTTGTTGCGAGAAACCCATCTCGTCCCAATAGGATATTTTCCTTCAGGCAGATCCACGAGCTCCCATACTTTTAGTTTTCTGAACTGAAATAGTTCTTCTTGCATGGCCTCTACCCAGCTTGCATCTCTAACTGCATCTTCAATACTGAAAGGTACTGTTTGAGATAAGAATGCTGAGAGAGCGGTGTTGAGCTTGTCTGTCTGATTTCTTGTCAGAACACCCTCACTGATTGGTCCAATGACATTTTCAATTGGATGATTCTTAGAAGATTTGAATCCCATATTCTCTTCTTCTTGCACTTGTGGAGGAAGGTTCGAAAGATGATCTCCAGGTGCAGAAGAGCTGGATGGTTCATTTACAGACTGCTGATTTGATTGTGTTCCTTCAGCATTTGACGTGCTTTCAGGAATGTTAGAGGTTTCAGCAGCTGTATCGCCATTACCGAGTTGAGAAGGAACAATTGGATCAGCAACAAGAGGAGAAAAGCGGGTGGTAAATGGTGCAACTTCGTCGTCAGAAGAGTAGAGAATATTCCCAAAGGGAGATGAACTTGTAGCTTGATTTTCAGGAGCTTGATCTGCAGGAACTTGCTGTTCAGGAATGACAAAGTGATTGAACACAACATCCACATCAAAGAACCAGTCAGGACCGGTTCCAACATTAGTAGAGTTGGATTCTTACCAGTCAACGTAAAAGGATTCCAGAACCATCTTGGTACGTTTGTTGTATACTCGATAAGCCTTTTGGCTGGAAGAGTATCCAACGAAGAAACATTCGTCTCCAACAGCATCAAACTTCATGATATTCTCAAAGTTGTTTAGAAGATTGCAGGAACATCCAAACGGCCTGAAGTAATCAATGAGAGGTTTTCTTTTGAAAAGTAATTCATAAGCTGTTTTCCCACGAGGCTTGACAATCAAGACCCTGTTAAGAACATAACAGGCGGTATTCACAGCTTTCTGCCCAGAAGATGATCGGTAACTTAGAGTCGATGAGCATGGTTCTGGCAGCTTCAATGAGTGTACGGTTCTTCCTTTCAGCCACTCCATTTTGCTGAGGGGTCCTTGTAGCACTGTATTGAAGATGAATCCCTTTTCCGCTGCAAAACGTCACAAAGCTTTGGTTCTTGAATTCTGTTCCATGATAACTTCTGATTGACTTTACTTTCAATTTGATTATGTTCTCGATCAGTGGAACGAACAGCATCAAAGTCTCAGCAGCCTCACTCTTGAACTCCAAGAAGTACACCCACGTGAAGCGAGAGAAATCATCTGTAATCACCAAACAGTAAGACTTTTTACCCAGGCTTTCTTCCAGATTTGTGTATTTTTAACAAAACTTTTTACGGTTTCTTGAAGATTTTTTATTTGATCTGTAAAAGAGTTTTGTGTTTTGACATCTTTCTGTGGTTTAGGCTTTATAGGACAGTTTTTGACCACGTGACCCTCTTTTCCACATCTGAAGCATTTTGAATGCTTAGGCTTGATCTTAGGAGAAGATCTGGATGATGATGGTTGTGATGTTCTTTTCTCGAGCTTGTCTGATCTGGAGCTTTTGCTTGAACTTGATTCTTCCTTGTTGCTGCTTGATTCTTCATTGGTGTCGAGGTTATGTAGGCTGGTGTTGCTTTCTGTATCACTTAGTGATTCTTCAGAGCTTGAGGTACCTGTTTCACTTTGTGATTCTTCAGAACCTGATACATATGTGGATGAGGGGATAAATTCTGGGATTTCCTCAGTGAGAAATTTCCCAAACTTGTTACGCTTAAGTTCTGGCACAAACACAGATGGTTTGAGCGTATGGTTTGCATCAGAGAATGCAGCATTAAGATCAACACACACAGGCATAACATTTTCAACACAAACATTAGAACGTTTGATAGGAGGCTTCCTATCATCGGGAGCCACAACCCCTTTTAAATCAAGTTTAGAAATACAGTCATCCGTCCTAGTTAAAATATTACAATCATCCACCCTAGGCAAACTATTACAGTCATCCGATTTAGTTAAAGTTTTACAGTCATCCAAAATAGAATTGTTTTTTGACTTTTCATTGTTCCAGATAAACCAATTCACTGTTGAGTAATTGGCACCTGGATGTCCTAACCCCACTGTCTGCCCACCACAACTTTCATCATCTTCCACATGAGCCTGTTGGGTCACATCTGCATCGCTTTTACTTATGTTAGCATTTGACTCAGACTCATCACATTTATTTTCAAAATGATCATTTTTAGGATGAGGTGATGGAATGGGTATGTATTCACTTCGGCTCAAAGGTAAGAATAGTGATCTTTCGATTCCATTCTTATCCTTATACCCTATTCCATCCTTTACGAATGATTGTCTTACACAATCGACTATATCAGTATGAGCCTGTTTGCTCACATTCCATTTGTCAACAACGATTTGAAGACGAGTTGTTTCATTTCTAGATTTCTCTAGTTTTGAGGTTAAATCATTTATCAGAAAATCTTTCTTAAGTACAAATTCTTTTAAAGTTTGCATTTCAGCTAGAGTTGCATTTAACTTTCGCTGATATGCCCACTCATTTTCTTTCATTTCAGAATTGATTTTACGAATATCATCCATTTCTCTTAAAACTCGTCTGTTGTGTGACAAACAGTATGCAACAGCTGTAGCACACCTAGGTGAGCACAGTTTAGATTTTATTTCGAGAGGAATATTTACCATGTCTCTCTCCTCAGCTTTCTTGGAAGAACTTTTCACCTCTTCAGCAACTTTCTCTGATGAAGTCTTCTCAGCTATCAATGCCTCCTCCCTAGTCTGATCATTCACTTTCTCATCAATCAGCACACTCTTCAGTCCAGCATTCTTCTGCATCTCTCCCTTCAGTACCTCAGCAGATGACCCTTCAAGAGAATTCACACCATTTGAGGATTTGGTGCAAATTGTGGCCATCAGGGCTTTGTTGACTTCAACTTCTGTAGCAGCTGCCTCTTCTCCCCAATCGAAATCCTCAACAACCAAAGCCTTCTGTGGTTCCTTATCATTTCCTTCATTTCCGTCAGTTATGGCCACCAACCTCTTAGCAGGCTTGATTTCGGCTTGGTTCAAAGTGGGGCATTCATATTTGAAATGCTCGAGGACCCTGCAGTTGTAACACCTGATCTTCGACTTGTCAAACCCAGCCTTTCCCATTCCCACTCTTCTACCGGTTCTGTCTTGAAAACGTTTAACTCGTAGAGTGATCATCGCCATCTGCCACTTGAGATCCATTTCTTCCATATCATCTGGGTCCACTTGGTACATATCCTCTGGGGACATCATCTCACTCTTAATCTCTCCAGTCTTTAGTGCCTCAAAGCTGCTCATAAAGGTGTTGAAAAGTTCCACATGTTCGGCAGCCAGCTTGGCAGCCTGTGGAGTCAGTGTCTTCACTGCCTTTTCAGAGTACATTGGTGCTTTGCCTGAACTTGAACTACCACCCCCCATTGATTCCACATATGGATGTAGAGAACTTGAACTCATCTCACCAATTGGTGTCATCAATGCCAGATTCTTCATAGCACTGCTGGGAGTCACCTTCGGGACAGTCTGATTCATTTCTCTCTTTGTGATATCCATTTCAAACGATTTCAGCGTGTTTATAAGATCGGCCAGAGCGGACTGAGCATCCAAGTAATCTTTCTTAATCAGCATACATTGAACACTCCACTCCTTTGGAAGAGAGTCGAGTAGTTTCTTGATGGAATTGCGGTTGTTCACAGGAATACCAGCTTTCTTCATCTTAGTCAACAGATTCATGAACCTGTCAATGTGTGACGACATACTTTCACCACGGATGCTTCCAAACATGTCGTATTCTTTTTGAATCATGTCCTGTTTGTTCTGTCTCATCTCAGCGTTTCCTTCATAATATTCACTCAAAGCAAACCACAGATCATGCGCCGATCCGTACTCTTCAAACATATTGTATACATCGTTTGACAGAGCCATAGTGAGAGCACCATAGGCTTTGTGATCTCGCTGCATCAATTGTTTGTCGAGATCTGTGTATGTAGTGGGATCAGTGTTGAACACTTCTCCTGCAACAGTGGTCCTTGTGGGAATGTGAGGTCCGAGTTGCACTGAGTTCCATTGAGTGTGATCGTTAACGAAATAGAAAGCTTTCATTCTGTTTTTCCAGGTAGCATAGTCTTCAGCACCCATCAACTTGGGAATACGGGTTATTGTGCCGGTTTCCAGTTCAGCTTGGGTTATGGGGTTAACTTGGAATGAGTTGTTACCAGCCATTGATTTAGATTGATTTTAGATTTATTTTAGAAATTTGATTAAATAGTTCAACAAGTTACAGTCCAAAGTCTTTGAAATATTATAATCAGTCCACAAGTTCGCAGACAAGTGTGCAGCAACAAGTACGCAGTCTCTCAGCAACCTGAAACAGTAATTAAACAGAAATGATAAGTTATTGATCTCCTGTAAGTGCGCAGTCCCTGTAGCACACACACCGGCTTAAGTGCGCAGGTCAGCCAAGGCAGAGCAGCACAAGTGCTCAGTCTTTGACTGATCAGCCTGCGTACTAATCTAAGTACACAGACACTTAAACTCTCGTTTAAGATTTTAGTACGCAGAAACCCTAGCCAAGTGCTCAAAAACTGCACCTTTTCAGCAAGTGCGCACCCCAACTAGAAGTTTCTGATAAGTGCGCAGAAACCCTAGTTGTGGTGCCAGGAGAGAGAAAGCTGTAAAGCCTTGTGAAAATTTGAGTGCTCAACACAGACACAAGTGCGCACACTTATGAAATAAGTGCGCAGATGTTCCTGAGATAAGTGCACACCTTGAAATGTCAAGTATGCAACTTATGAGCTAAGTACTCAACACATGAAACACGTACTCAGAAATAAGAAACAAGTACTCAGTTTATGAGCCAAGTGCGCAGATTAAGTGCGCAGAAACAGCTGAAAAACACTCAAATCATATCAGAAACATATCCAGGAGGTTTTCAATCAATCTGAAGTTCTTGAATGATGTTTCTACTGAAAATAACAGTCTTTAAACACCTTAGAAACACCTTATCCACGAGATTTTTGAAGCAAAACTAAAGAAAATACTCAAAGTTTTGATAAACACTAAAATTTATAAAAATCTTGATAGTAAGAACTAACAAGAGAGGGTTTTGATATCTTTAGATAGATACAATCTAGAGCACAGAGGCTCTGATACCAAATTGTAGTCCCAAAATACTAGATCTTTAAGTGCACAAGATTGTTATCACCTAGAAACACCTATTTGTTAGGTGTTTTAGGTGATTAATCTATACAAACAAAGAAGCTAGATGAAGATAATAAACACCGACACACAAGATGAATAATGCAAGATTTCCATTACTGATTGAACATTACAAAACCATGGAGAAACACTAAGTACGCACCTATCTTGTGCTATCAAAGACAAATAACCAAAAACCCTAACCCTAGCTGCTGGAATGAGGTTCTATTTATAGGACAGACTGATGGGCCTGCGCACTTAAGCTAAGTGCGCAGAGCCCGTCTATTAAGTACGCAGTCTAGGGTTTTTCCATTACAACTATACTATAATTACATAACAGACCCTCCAACTATTACAAACAACTAAACATACTCAAACCTGGTAACTGTGGTCTCAATCTAACCCAACAGTCTTTTTTTTGTGTACGAATCTCTATGTCATTGTCTCATCGTAAGTCCGATTACCATCCGGTCCGCTTCGTATCCTTTACCTGAGGCTGTAGGATGATCAGATATTTAATGGCCTTCCCGTTCATCCATCCGGGTGCCCGAAACTACAATTGTACCGATTGTTACGTCCATTAAACTTGAGTCTTTTTTTGTTTACGAATCTTTATGTCATTGTCTGATCGTGAGTCCGATTACCGTCCGGTCCGCTTCGTATCCTTTATCTGAGTCTGTAGGATGATCAGATATTTAATGGCCATCCCTGTCCTCCATTCGGGTGCCCGAAGCTACAAATGTACCGATTGTTACATCCTTTAAGATTTGAGTGTTTTTTGTGTACGAATCTCTATGTCATTGTCGCACCGTGAGTCCGATTACCGTTGGATCCACTTTGTATCCTTTATCTAAGTCTGTTGCATGATCAGATATCTTATGGCCTTCCCGCTCCTCCATTCGGGTGCTCGAAACTTCAAATGTACCGATCGTTATGTCCTTTAAACTCGAGTCTTTTCCTGTGTACGAATCTCTATGACATTGTCGCATCGTGAGTCCGATTACCATCCAGTTCGCTTCGTATCCTTTATCTGAGTTTGTAGCATGATCACATATTTAATGGCCTTCCCGTTCATCCATCCAGGTGCCCAAAACTACAAATGTACCGATTGTTACGTCCTTTAAGACTCGAGTGTTTTTTGTGTACGAATCTCAATGTCATTGTCGCACCGTGAGTCCGATAACCGTCCGATCAGCTTCGTATCCTTTATCTGAGCCTGTAGGATGATCAGATATTTAATGGCCATCCCGGTCCTCCATTCGGGTGCCCGAAACTACAAATGTACTGAATGTTACGTCCTTTAAGACTCGAGTGTTTTTTTTGTTTACGAATCTCAATGCCATTGTCGCACCGTAAGTCCGATAACCGTCCGATCCACTTCTTATCCTTTATCTGAGTCTTTTGCATGATCAGATATCTTATGGCCTTCCCGCTCCTCCATTCGGGTGCCGGAAACTTCAAATGTACCGATAGTTATGTCCTTTAAAACTTGAGTCTTTTCTTGTGTATGAATCTTTATGTCATTGTCGCATCGTGAGTCCGATTAATGTCCGGTCAGCTTCATATCCTTTATCTGAGTTTGTAGCAAATGATCAAATATTTAATGGCCTTCCCGTTCATCCATCCGAGTGTCCGAAACTACAAATGTACCGATTGTTACGTCCTTTAAAACTCGAGTCTTTTCGTGTGTACAAATCTCTATGTCATTGTCTCATCGTGTGTCCGATTACCATTTGGTCTGCTTCATATCCTTTATCTGAGTCTGTTGCATGATCAGATATCTTACGGCCTTCCCGTTCCTCCATTTGGGTGCCCGCAACTTCAAATATATCGATAGTTACGTCCTTTAAAACTCGAGACTTTTCTTGAGTATGAATCTCTATGTCATTGTAGCACCGTGAGTCCGATTACCGTCCAGTTAACTTCGTATCCTTTATCTGAGTTTGTAGAAAATGATCAAATATTTAATGGCCTTCCCGTTCATCCATCCGGGTGCCCGAAACTACAATTGTACCGATTGTTACGTCCATTAAAACTTGAGTCTTTTTTTGTTTACGAATCTCTATGTCATTGTCTGATCGTGAGTCCGATTGCCGTCCGGTCCGCTTCGTATCCTTTATCTGAGTCTGTAGGAGGATCAGATATTTAATGGCCATCCCTGTCCTCCATTCGGGTGCCCGAAACTACAAATGTACCGATTGTTACATCCTTTAAGATTTGAATGTTTTTTGTGTATGAATCTCTATGTCATTGTCGCACCGTGAGTCCGATTACCGTTCGATCCACTTCGTATCCTTTATCTAAGTCTGTTGCATGATCAGATATCTTATGGCCTTCCCGCTCCTCCATTCGGGTGCCCGAAACTTCAAATGTACCAATTGTTATGTCCTTTAAACTTAAGTCTTTTCCTGTGTACGAATCTCTATGACATTGTCGCATCGTGAGTCCGATTACCATCCAGTTCGCTTCGTATCCTTTATCTGAGTTTGTAGCATGATCACATATTTAATGGCCTTCCCGTTCATCCATCCAGGTGCCCAAAACTACAAATGTACCGATTGTTACGTCCTTTAAGACTCGAGTGTTTTTTGGGTACGAATCTCAATGTCATTGTCGCACCGTGAGTCCGATAACCGTCCGGTCCGCTTCGTATCCTTTATCTGAGTCTGTTGCAGGATCAGATATTTTATGGCCTTCATGTTGCTCCATACGGGTGCTAGAAACTTCAAATGTACCGATAGTTACGTCCGTTAAAAATCGAGTCTTTTCTTTTGTAAGAATCACTATGGTATTGTTGCATCGTGAGTCTGATTACCATACGGTCAGCTTCGTATCCTTTATCTGAGTCTGTTGCATGATCAGATATCTTATGGCCTTCCCCGCTCCTCCATTCGGGTGCCCGAAACTTCAAATGTACCGATAGTTACGTCCTTTAAAACTCGAGTCTTTTCTTGTGCACAAATCTCTATGTCATTGTCTCATCGTAAGTTTGATTACCATCTGGTCTGCTACATATCCTTTATCTGAGTCTGTTGCCTGATCAGATATCTCACGGCCTTCCTGTTCTTCCATTCGGGTTCCCGAAACTTCAAATATATCGATAGTTACGTCCTTTAAAACTCGTGTCTTTTCTTATGTACAAATCTCTATGTCATTGTAGCATCGTGAGTCCGATTTACCGTCCAGTTAGCTTCGTATCTTATATCTGAGTTTGTAGCAAATGATCAGATATTTAATGGCCTTCCCGTTCATCCATCCGGGTGCCCGAAACTACAAATGTACCGATTGTTACGTCCTTTAAAACTCGAGTCTTTTTTCGTTTACGAATCTCTATGTCATTGTCGCACCGTGAGTCCGATTACCGTCCGATCCACTTCGTATCCTTTATCTGAGTCTTTTGCATGATCAGATATCTTATGGCCTTCCCGCTCCTCCATTCGGGTGCCCGAAACTTCAAATGTACCGATAGTTACGTCCTTTAAATCTCGAGTCTTTTCTTGTGTACGAATCTCTATGTCATTGTCTAATCGACAGTCCGATTACCGTTTGGTCTGCTTCATATCATTATCTGAGTCTGTTGCATGATCAGAAATCTTACGGCCTTCCCGTCCTCCATTTGGGTGCCTGAAACTTCAAATATACCGATAGCTACGTCCTTTAAAACTCGAGTCTTTTCCTTTGTACGAATCTCTATGTCATTGTCGCATCGTAAGTCCGATTACCATCCAGTTAGCTTCATATCCTTTACCTGAGTTTGTAGTATGATCAGATATTTAATGGCCTTGCCGTTCATCCATCCGGGTTCCCGAAACTACAAATGCACCGATAGTTATGTCCTTTAAAACTTGAGTCTTTTCTTGTGTACGAATCTTTATGTCATTGTCGCATCGGGAGTCCGATTAATGTCTGGTCAGCTTCGTATCAATTATCTGTGTCTATAGCATGATCGATCTCATATCTTATGGCCTTCCCGTTGCTCCATACGGGTGCCAGAAACTTTAAATGTACCGATAGTTACGTCCTTTAAAAATCGAGTATTTTCTTGTGTACGAATCACTATGGTATTGTTGCATCGTGAGTCTGATTACCATCTGGTCCGCTTCGTATCCTTTATCTGAGTCTGTTGCATGATCAGATATCTTATGGCCTTCCCGCTCCTCCATTCGGGTGCCCGAAACTTCAAATGTACCGATAGTTACATCCTTTAAAACTCGAGTCTTTTCTTGTGTACGAATCTCTATATCATTGTCTCATCGTGAGTCCGATTACCATCTGGTCTGCTTCATATCCTTTATCTGAGTCTGTTGCATGATCAGATATCTTACGGCTATCCCGTTCCTCCATTCGGGTGCCCGAAACTTCAAATATACCGATAGTTACCTCCTTTAAAACTCGAGTCTTTTCTTGTGTACGAATCTCTATGTCATTGTAGCATCGTGAGTCCGATTATTGTCCAGTTAGATTCGTATCATTTATCTGAGTTTGTAGCATGATCAGATATTTAATGGCCTTCCCGTTCATCCATCCGGGTGCCCGAAACTACAAATGTACCGATTGTTACATCCTTTAAAACTCGAGTGTTTTTTTTGTTTATAAATCTCTATGTCATTTCATTGTCGCACCGTGAATCCGACTACCGTCTGGTCCGCTTCGTATCATTTATCTGAGTCTGTAGGATGATTAGATATTTAATGGCCATCCTAGTCCTCCATTCGGGTGGCCGAAACTACAAATGTACCGATTGTTACATCCATTAAGACTCGAGTGTTTTTTTTTGTACGAATCTCTATGTCATAGTCGCACCGTGAGTCCGATTACCGTCCGATCCACTTCGTATCCTTTATCTGAGTCTTTTGCATGATCAGATATCTTATGGCCTTCCCGCTCCTCCATTCGGCTCCCCGAAAGTTAAAATGTACCGATAGTTATGTCCTTTAAAACTTGAGTCTTTTCTTGTGTACGAATCTTTATAATCATCGTGCGTTTCGATCCTTGAAAACGATGTTAACTTGCTGAAGCGCAAGGTTGATGTTCTAAAGGACGAGAAGCTGGCCTTGTCCACTGATGCCAAGGATCTTGCGGCGGCGCGTGACAACGCCTTGGAGATGTTGCGGGTCGTTCAAGAGGGTCATGAGGAGGTGGAAGGTGACGTCAAATGGCTGATGACCACCGGAATACAAGGGGTATGACCTTCCTGATTTAACTCTTATGCCTTATTTTTCTTCTTGTCTCTGACGCTCGTGACTTGTGCGTTGTAGGTGCTTTCCCGTATATGGGAGGAGCCGGCTATGGTGCAGTCCGTCGCCCGCTTTTTGGAGAACTCGAAACAGTTCGGTGCTGCCCTTGGTTTCAAACAAGGGCTCGAATTTTGTCTTGGCGGGCACCCCTTTGAAGACAATCCTTTCCGCAACGTTGATGCTGAGGGAGAATATGACGCGGAGGTGGTGGCATATGATGAGTTAACCTTTCCTGTGATGGACGTGGTGGCGGAGTGTGCCAAGCTTCCGAATGGTGTTCAGCTTCTACGCGCTGCCTTTGAGGATGCGGAGAAGGAATTGCAGGCGGAGACGGACAATGAGGCGCGGGAACAAGCAGAGAGAGAGGCTGCTGCGCTTAGAGGCAAAGGCCCCTCGTCCGCCCCGCCACGTGACGAAGCTGAAGACGACTTCACAGGGTTGACTTTGATGGTGAAGATTGACCATCGTTTTGTTTGAAACTTCTTTGAACTTGATGTTATGCGGATAATTTGCTTTTTCTTTCGTGTTTGATGAACTTTAATTATTGTAATGTCTTTTGGTTGCCAACGAATTTGCTTGTGCCCCTTGATATGCTCTTGTAATTATTACTTGTCATTAATTCTGCAGTCATGACATGAGCCGCCAGCCATTAATGACTACTGACGGCGTGACAGTCCACCTGAAGTGACGCTTGTCACTGTTGCCGATGGGAATGATTGCCTCTATTAATTGCCCTTCATAATTACACTCCTTGTTTTGATTATAAAAGGGGGTTTAAGGCTTCATTTGTGGCATCCCTTTTTTATTCTTTCTCTCTTGCACACATTCTTCTTCTTCTTTCTGATGAGTTCTTCTCAACCAAAAATGAAGTCTCTAAGCGACTGCTCCGGCGAGGTGCCCCTGCTGCGCATGTGGATGTCGTTGGGCCATCATCTGCCGATGCTGTGGACGGAGAGAAGAAGATGAAGGCTTTGGCTGAGTGCTGTGGAGAGGTACTTGCCTCCCTCCCTCCCCCGGTGGCACCTATTGGTGCCAGTGGTCGCCGACCCATTATAATAGCTTGCCCGGCGGTGGGGGTGGTCAGGCCTACTCCCAAGGTTCGCTTTCGGCGCAACGGCGACTCCTGGGCTCATGTTGTCGTCATAGATTAGATATATTAGGGTATCTTGTGAGGTGGTATAAATGTATGTATGGCCACCTGAAAGCATCATTTTTGTACCCTTGTTGGGTGTGCTTTTGTTTATGTATTTGAATATTTAAATATGCTTGAATGTGCATGGAATGTATTTATGTTTATATCTATGTTTCTGTGAATTGTTTGTAGATTTAGAAACCCTGTCGTTATGGCGGGGGGGGGGGGGGTTAACTTGTTGTCAGCATTTAGCTCCACCAACCATCTATGACACGCCAAAATGGGGTGGGCACACTCAATACTTTATATATAATTATATTGCTTGGCCCGCGGTTAATTGCTTGCGGGCCAAGGTGATGTATTCGACTAGTAAAAGCGATGCTCCTCTGGGCTGCTTGGTCTGCGATGAATTGCTCGTTAAGGGCGCTAACCGCAGACCAAGGTGGCACATGCGCGTGAGAACAACGATGCGCCTCTGAGTTGCTTAGTCTGTGATGAGTTGCTCACGAAGAGCGTTGTCCGCAGACCAAGGTGGCGCATTCGCGTGAGGACAACGATGCGCCTCTGAACTGCATAGTCTGCGGTGAGTTGCTCACTAGGAGCGTTGACTGTAGACCAAGGTGGCGCCTTCGCGTGAGAACGACGATTCGCCTCTGAGCTGCTTAGTCTGCGGTGAGTTGCTCACTAGGAGCGTTGACCGCAGACCAAGGTGGCGCCTTCGCGTGAGAACGACGATGCACCTCTGAGCTGGTTAGGCTGCGGTGAGTTGCTCACTAGGAGCGTTGAGCGCAGACCAAGGTGGCGTGCTCGTGTGAAAACGACGATGCGCCTCTGAGCTGCTTTGTCTGCGGTGAGTTGCTCACTGGGAGCGTTGACCGTAGACCAAGGTGGCGCCTTCGCGTGAGAACGACGATGCGCCTCTGAGCTGCTTAGTCTGCGGTGAGTTGCTCACTAGGAGTGTCGACCGCAGATCAAGGTGGCGCGCTCGTGTGAAAACAACGATGCACCTCTGAGCTGCTTAGCCTGCGGTGAGTTGCTCACTAAGAGCGCTGACCGCGGACCAAGGTTGCGCGCTCGTGTGAGAACAACGATGCGCCTCTTAATCAGATGTCGTTACAATCAGAATTAACTCGTGTGTTGCACATGGGAATGTAAAGAAATGCACGTGATCCATTGATAAGGCATAAAGCCGCAGAAATTCAAACACTTTAAACGAGCATATTAAATTTAACATAACGATGGTAAGATTTACCCGGTTACATATAGCAGATCCTTAGTTGGGCAGCATTCCATGATCTCGGGATTGGGGTGCCGTCTAGGCGTTCCAATGCATAGGCGCCCTTTCCCAGAACTTCCTGGACCTTGTAGGGGCCTTCCCAAGTTGGTGCAAGTTTTCCTGGTGTTTCCGCTATTGAGGCCTCATTGTGGCGGAAAACGAAATTGCCTACGTTGAAGTGGACCTTTTTGACGCGCGCATTGTAGTAACGCTCCAGTTGCCTTTTGTACTTGGCTTCCTTGAATGCGGCGAGCTCTCGGCGTTCCTCGAGAAGATCTAGATTGAGGCGGAGCTCTGCGTCATTTCCATTTTTCGAGACCAGAAGAATGCGTGCGGATGGGCACCCGATCTCTGCAGGGATCACGGCCTCGGTGCCGTATGTCAGGCTGAATGGGGTTTCTCCATTGCTTGTCTTTGTTAGCGTGCGGTGAGCCCAGAGAACATTCGGTATTTCGTCCACCCATCCGGACCGCTTTGTGTCTAGTCGTGCCTTGATTCCGTCGACAATGCTTCTGTTGGTTCGCTCCACCTGACCATTAGCTTGCGGGTAGGCTACGGAGGTGAAGGTTTGCTCTATGCCCATACCCGCTAACCAGCTTTGTAGCCCTTGGTCTGTGAATTGGAGCCCGTTGTCGCTTACGATGTTCATTGGGAGGTCAAAACGGCAGATGATAAACTCCCAGATGAAACGCTTGACGGCGCGGGCATCGATGGACACTAACGGTTTTGCCTCTATCCATTTGGTGAAATAATCAACCGCCACTATCAGGTACCGCAAGTTCCCTGGTGCTGTGGGGAATGGCCCGACAATGTCTGTTGCCCATTTCTGGAATGGCCATGCGGACGTGACCGGTACTAAATCGTTCTTGGGACGCAATGTGCTTGGGGCGTGGCGTTGACACGCGTGGCACTTGCGGAGTATTTTGACCGCATCCACGTGCATGCCGGGCCAATAATATCCCGCATTCATCAGTTTGGCCACCACTATGCGCGAGCCTGCATGTAGGCCGCATATTCCTTCGTGTATTTTTCTGACCAAGAATGTTGCATCTTCTGGGTCAACACATCTTAAAAGGGGTCCCAAGATGTTGTACCTATCTGTATGACATTGACTTGGTGGGCGGGCACGGAGGGTATTTAGGACTTCCACCCTGACCTCTTTTGCCAAGTGTTCGAAAACGGTTGCTGCCATTTTGCTTAAAGCATCAGCGGGTTTGTTTTGGCTTCTGTTAATGTGGAAGACTTTGCAATATTCAAAGTGTTGCATAAGCTTTTTGGTTTGCTCCAGGTATAGGGCCATTTTGTTATCCGGGGCTTCGTACTTTCCTTCCACCTGAGCGGCCACCAACATGGAGTCCACGTGTGCCTCAAGGAAGTGGGCACCCATTTTGTCTGCGATGCGCAAGCCTGCGAGCAGCGCTTCATACTCCGCCTCGTTGTTTGTACTTTCAAAGTTTAGACGGATAGCGTACGTGAACTCCGCGCCGTCGGGGTTGATTAAGCGTAGCCGGAGTTCTTTCCTTTGTCTCTGCCTCGTCATCATCTTCAATGATGGGTTCATCGGGGTTTTTTCATGGAGCTTCTTCGTTTGTCATTTTTCTAGCCGAAAGATTGAAAAAGATTCCTGCTCTAGCCGGTACGGATGGCGCCAATGAAGAAACAAATATCTAACTTTGATCCAGAGGTTGGCTTCGTCTCTACAGGATTGATCCTTCGCTAGATTGAATGACTACCGGATGGTTGGAGACCTGAAATGACAAAGAAAACCGATGTGGGGCGACCGCCTCAAATCCCGAAGGAATCTACTTAGCAGACACAAAAACGTAATCGGCCTTAGTGTGTTCTTCAGGGAATTTCTGAATGGCCTATTCAAGGAGACTAAGTGCTCCTTAAATAGGTTCCACACGGGCCTCAACATCTACCCTTAACTTACCCAATGAGCCGAGGCCCAAGTTAAGGGCTTGCCTCCACATCGGCACAGGGTTAGGCCCAATAAGATATAGCATGTGCCACGTAGTAAATCATAGAGAGGGATCGTACTGTTATCATGACGTGGCGCCTTGTAACTGGCTGTTGCAGGTCAGGTACAATATGATTTGCTGCCAGGTGTACTGTTGTCCCCTCTGCAGCCCTCAGTTAGTGGAGATCCTTTCTGAGGTGGTCCTCTGTGCTTTCATTGGTTGGCGCATGCAGGAGACGTACTATGTGTCTCCTGCGGGTTCCATCTAAGGAATGCATTGTTCTCCTATTGGTTGATCATGCAGCATGCTCCTTGCCACACGTCCTAGCGCTCTGATTGGTTCGTACAATATTGTACGGGCTTGTAGGTTATCACCACGTGTCCTTTGATGATCCTGCTTCTTGAGCCATGGCGGGTGTTGGTACGCTTGGACTACATCCGCTTGCTGGTTATAACCCGCCAAGTCTATTCCGCCGATGATAGCGTGTCGACCGTTTTTGGCCTTGTGGGCCTGTTCCAGTGTTTGGGCTAGAGTATTGGGTGTGGGCCCATGTAGATTTGGGACCCTACCCCTTCAATTACCGTGGGATATACTTCGTATCCTTTATCTGAGTCTGTTGCATGATCAGATATGTTATGGCCTTCCCGCTCCTCCATTCAGGTGCCCGAAACTTCAAATGTACCGATAGTTACGTCCTTTAAAACTCGAATCTTTTCGAGTGTACGAATCTCTATGTCTTTGCCGCATCGTGAGTCCGATTACCGTCCGGTCAGCTTCGTATCCTTTATCTGAGTCTGTAGCATGATCAGATATCTTATGGCCTTCCCGTTCCTTCATTCGGGTGCTCGAAACTTCAAATGTACCGATAGTTATGTCCTTTAAAACTTTAGTCTTTTCTTGTGTATGAATCTTTATGTCATTGTCGCATCGTAAGTCCGATTAACGTCCGGTCAGTTCGTATCTTTTATCTGAGTCTGTAGCATGATAAGATATCTTATGGCCTTCCCGTTCCTTCATTCGGGTGCCCGAAACTTTAAATGTACCGATAGTTATGTCCTTTAAAACTTTAGCCTTTTCTTGTGTACGAATCTTTATGTCATTGTCGCATCGTGAGTTCGATTAACGTCCAGTCAGATTCGTATCCTTTATCTTAGTCTGTAGCGTGATCAGATATCTTATGGCCTTCCCGTTGCTCCATTCGGGTGCCCGAAACTTCAAATGTACCGATAGTTACGTCCTTTAAAACTCGAGTCTTTTCTTGTGTACGAATCTTTATGTCATTCTCGCATCGTAAGTCCGATTAATGTCCGGTCATCTTCGTATCCTTTATCTGTGTCTTTAGCATGATCAGATATCTTATGGCCTTCCCGTTGCTCCATTTGGGTGCCCGAAACTTCAAATGTACCGATAGTTACGTCCTTTAAAAACCGAGTCTTTTCTTGTGTACGAATCACTATGTTATTGTTGCATCGTGAGTCTGATTACCATACGGTCAGCTTCGAATCCTTTATCCTGAGTCTGTTGCATGATCAGATATCTTATGGCCTTCCCGCTCTTCCATTCGGGTGCCCAAAACATCAAATGTACCGATAGTTTTTTTTTTTTAGAAAAAGGGGAAAACCCCGGCAAACAATTATTGATTAATAAGTAGTACAAGACAAAGACTAACCCAGACCCGGGACATGGACCCAAGATCTTAAGCTAGCCCAAAAAGAAAAAAACAAGAACAAAAATAAAGCTAACACTAAACAACTGGGCCAGCCTAAACAGAAAAATCTAAGCCCAACAAAAATATTAAAAGTCCAACAAAGGCTACCCACAAAGACCAAAAATAAACAGGCATACTCCACGGCCCAACCATTAGCCCACCATCGTCCAATGCTCCAGCCCACTTCATCCACTTTACCCCAGTCTTCAACACAGCAGCCCTTCTTGAAACCATACAGCCTTCGGCCCAAGGACAATCCCAGCAATACACCCATACACCTCTCAAGCCCACTTCTAAACAACTTGCAGCCCATCCCGATAAAAAATCCATGACCAAAAAACCAATTCTGCACCAGCCCAGTCCACCCCGCAATCCCCTTCCTTAAAGCCCAACCTGTCCAGTAAATAAGTATAGTCCAGCCCAAAAAATTATAAAACCCTTGATCCATAGACATTCTAACATACTTAAGCTTCCGTTTAACACAATCCAGCCCACACTCATATCCCATCATAAAAAACATACATTCCCTACTCCATTTACTCAATGTTCCATCAGCATACACATCTTCAAAAAGCCCATAAACCTCCCAATTAAACCTCCATCTAATGGGGATTAGAACCCCTGTCCATCCATAACTGAGATTATCCACCCAAATACTATATGAGACCTTCCAAAACCTCCACACACTGTTTTGAAAGAGCAAATGAGAAAGGCTCTCAACTGCTATCATAGGAATAAAATTCATCTTGAGCACTCTAAAAGCAAACACCATACTAACAAAAGACTCAAATTGAACCATTCCTATAATGTCACATATAAACCATAGTAATACAGAAAGGCCTTTGAGTTTAGTACAAGGTAAAAAACACAAAGACAGCTTGTTTTGAGACAAAGCTGAAACTAGATGGTGCCAAAAGAGCCTGCAAACTTTAAAAACTTCCATCAGAGTAATGGCATTACTAGACTCTTTCACACCACTAATTCCCTTCTTAACTACAAAACTCAGACCTCCCAAATCCCAGAGCACATACCTGAGCCACTTCTGTACCTGAATAACCACTATGAAGCATAACCTTCTATACCAGAAATTAACCCATTCCTTCCTTTTGTTCATACTAATACCTTCCATCACAGACCTGCACATCTTGGAAGTAAGATCAACCAACTTCTCAAACTCACAGAACCAACCTTCCCAGGCCCATAGCAACATATAACACAACCATAATCTGTTCCACTTTCCCAGCCACCCATTCTGTCTCCTTCTTTTATTAAAGATAATTCTACCCCTGCTGCTTAACCCTATATACCAACCATTGTAACCTTTCCTAGCATATCCAGCACCCCCACTGACTTGTTTGTTAACAAATATCACTCCCATAATAGCTCCAGCCACCAATCTACTTATCACATCAACCCAACCCATAGTAACCAGCCCAAGACAAGTCCCAAGTAGGACTGACTCAATAGACTCAAGACTCCAAAAGCAGGAAAAAAGGTTTAGAAAGAATACCAAAGTAATTCATTGGGTTTCTATGCTGCTGTAAAATGTACCGATAGTTACGTCCATTAAAATTCGAGTCTTTTCTTGTGTACGAATCTCTATGTCATTGTCTCATCGTGAGTCCGATTACCGTCTGGTCTGCTTCGTATCCTTTATTTGAGTCTAATGCATGATCAGATACCTTATGGCCTTCTCGTTCCTTCATTCTGGTGCCCGAAACTTCAACTGTACCGATAGTTATGTCCTTTAAAACTTGAGTCTTTTCTTGTGTACGAATCTTTATGTCATTGTCGCACCGTGAGTCCGATTACCATTCGATCCACTTCGTATCCTTTATCTGAGTCTGTTGCATGATCAGATATCTTATGGCCTTCCCGCTCCTCCATTCGGGTGCACGAAACTTCAAATGTACCGATAGTTACGTCCTTTAAATCTCGAGTCTTTTCTTGTGTACGAATCTCTATGTCATTGTCTCATCGAGAGTCCGATTACCGTCTGGTCTGCTTCATATCCTTTACCTGAGTCTGTTGCATGATTAGATATCTTATGGCCTTCCCGTTCCTCCATTCGGGTGCCCAAAACTTCAAATATACCGATCGTTACGTCCTCTAAAACTCAAATCTTTTCTTGTGTACGAATCTCTATGTCATTGTCGCATCGTGAGTCCGATTACCGTCCAGTTAGCTTTGTATCCTTTATCTGAGTTTGTAGCATAATCAGATATTTAATGGCCTTCCCGTTCATCCATCCGGGTGCCCAAAACTAAAAATGTACCGATTGTTACGTCCTTTAAAACTCGAGTCTTTTTTTGTTTACGAATCTCTATGTCATTGTCTGATCATGAGTCCGATTACCGTTTGGTCTACTTCATATCCTTTATCTGAGTCTGTTGCATGATCAGATATCTTACGGCCTTCATGTTCCAACATTTGGGTGCCCGAAACTTCAAATATACCGATACTTACGTCCTTTTAAGCTGAGTCTTTTCTTTTGTACGAATCTTTATGTCATTGTCGCATCGTGAGTCCGGTTACTGTCCTGTTAGCTTCGTATCCTTTATCTGAGTTTGTAGCATGATCCGATATTTAATGGCCTTTCCGTTCATCCATCCGGGTGCCCGAAACTATAAACGTACCGATTGTTACGTCCTTTAAAACTCGAGTCTTTTTTTGTGTGTGAATCTCTATGTCATTGTCTTATCGTAAGTCCGATTACCGTCCGGTCTACTTCGTATCCTTTATCTAAGTCTGTTGCATGATCAAATATCTTATGGCCCTCCTGCTCCTCCATTCGGGTGCCCGAAACTTCAAATGTACCGATAGTTATGTCCTTTAAAACTTGAGTCTTTTCTTGTGTACGAATCTTTATGTCATTGTCGCTTCGTAAGTCCGATTAACGTCCGGTCAGCTTCGTATCTTTTATCTGAGTCTGTAGCATGATAAGATATCTTTTGGCCTTCCCGTTCCTTCATTCGGGTGACCGAAACTTTAAATGTACCGATAGTTATGTCCTTTAAAACTTTAGTCTTTTCTTGTGTACGAATCTTTATGTCATTGTCGCATCGTGAGTTCGATTAACGTCCAGTCAGCTTCGTATCCTTTATCTTAGTCTGTAGCATGATCAAATATCTTATGGCCTTCCTGTTGCTCCATTCGGGTGCCCGAAACTTCAAATGTACCGATAGTTACGTCCTTTAAAACTCGAGTCTTTTCTTGTGTACGAATCTTTATGTCATTCTCGCATCGTAAGTCCGATTAATGTCCGGTCATCTTCGTATCCTTTATCTGAGTCTGTAGCATGATCAGATATCTTATGGCCTTCCCGTTGCTCCATTTGGGTGCCCGAAACTACAAATGTACTGATAGTTACGTCCTTTAAAAACCGAGTCTTTTCTTGTGTACGAATCACTATGGTATTGTTGCATCGTGAGTCTGATTACCACACGGTCAGCTTCGAATCCTTTATCCTGAGTCTGTTGCATGATCAGATATCTTATGGCCTTCTCGCTCTTCCATTCGGGTGCCCAAAACATCAAATGTACCGATAGTTACGTCCGTTAAAACTCGAGTCTTTTCTTGTGTACGAATCTTTATGTCATTGTCTCATCGTGAGTCCGATTACCGTCTTGATGTGTAAATGTATATATGGAACTCTAGTGAGGAGAAGACTGGTAACTTTTGTAGAATCCCTAGACTCTGGTTATAAAAGCTGACTTATGTAATACGGTTGGAGACCCTGTTCTCACCTAATAAACCTCCTGGTCAAGGATAGTCGACTAGACTCAAGGCGGGACAAGTATTGAGATGCTAAAATGAAAGTGGATCGCCACAGCGAAACCAAATCCCAGACTAATCCTTTAATCAACCACTCTTGGATCGAAAACTCCCAAACTGTGAAGCAGACTTAACTAATACGAATGAAATCCTAGGAAAACTCTAAACACGAATAAGTAACCGGTCTCGCCCCAGCGATAACCAAACTACCAAACAATGCCTAGTTAGTCAACCTAGCAATCCTGAATTATATTCCTAACCTTCGGGAAGGGATTGCACACCTTAGCTAATTGATTTTAAAAATCTGTTAAACTTACGCTATTCCTAACTGCAAGAATTAGCTCGACAACAAAAGTTAATCAAACTAGAATGATTTCTAGATCTTGGGGATATTCCTATATGCCTAGAACATCAAAACCAACAAACAAGTAATCAAATAAAAAAGTGTCAGTACACAAATATTCAAAATCAGACATAAAAATTAAATCATGTAACCCAACACATCCAAAACGGAAAACATAAATCTTTAATTAAAACCCATAATCTAGTTCATCATCCCAAGTTACCAATAAAAAGTTTAGCTACTCATAATATTTAAAAACATCATCACAAAATAAATAAAAATAGGTTTGATCATGTCTAATAAAAATATAAACGAAAACTAAATCAAACCCGAGACTTCTTGAATATTAATCTTTAACGTGCCCGAGACCTTCTGTCCTCCATAACTATCAGAAATCTTATGGCCTTCCCGTTCCTCCTTTCGGGTGCCCGAAACAGCAAATGTACCGATAGTTACGTTCCTTAAAAGTTGAATCTTTTCTTGTGAACGAATCTCTATGTCGTTGTTGCATCGTGAGTCTGATTACCATCAGGTAAGCTTCATATCTTTTATCTAAGTATGTTGCATGATCAGATAACTTATGTCCTTCCCGCTCCTCCGTTTGGGTGCCCGAAACTTCAAACGTACCGATAGTTACGTCCTTTAAAATGCTAGTCTTTTCTTTTGTACGAATCTCTATGTCATTGTCACATCGTGAGTCCGATTACCGTCCGGTCAGCTTCGTATACTTTATCTGAGTCCGTAGAATGAACAGATATCTTGTGGCCTTCCCGTTTCTCCATTCGGGTGTCAGAAACTTCAAATGTACCGATAGTTACGTCCTTTTAAACTTGAGTCTTGTCTTGTGTACGAATCTCTATGTCATTATCGCATCGTGAGTCCAATCACCGTCCGGTCCGCTTCGTATCCTTTATCTGAGTCTGTTGCATAATCAGATATCTTACGGGCTTCCCGTTCCTCCATTCGTGTGCCCTAAACTTCAAATGTACCGATAGTTATGTCCTTTAAAACTCGAGTCTTTTCTTGTGTACGAATCTCTATGTCATTGTCGCATCGTGAGTCTGATTACCATCCGGTCAACTTCGTATCCTTTATCTAAGTCTGTAGCACGATCAGATATCGTATAGCCTTCCCATTCCTCCTTTCGTGTGACCGAAACTTCAAATGTACCGATAGTTACGTCCTTTAAAAATCAAATCTTTTCTTGTGTACGAATCTCTATGTCATTGTTGCATCGTGAGTATGATTACCATCAGGTCAGCTTCATATCCTTTATCTGAGTCTGTTGCATGATCAGAAAACTTATGTCCTTCCCGCTCTTCTATTCGGGTGCCCGAAACTTCAAATGTACCGATAGTTACGTCCTTTAAAATGCGAGTCTCTTCTTTTGTACGAAGCTCTATGTCATTGTTACATCGTGAGTCCGGTTACCATCCGGTTAGCTTCGTAGCCTTTATCTGAGTCCGTAGAATGATCAGATATCTTGTGGCCTTCCCGTTTCTCCATTCTGGTGTCAGAAACTTGAAATGTACCGATAGTTACGTCCTTTAAAACTTGAGTCTTTTCTTGTGTACGAATCTCTATGTCATTATCGCATCGTGAGTCCAATCACCGTCCGGTCCGCTTCGTATCCTTTATCTGAGTCTGTTGCATAATCAGATATCTTACGGGCTTCCCGTTCCTCCATTCGTGTGCCCTAAACTTCAAATGTACCGATAGTTATGTCCTTTAAAACTCGAGTCTTTTCTTGTGTACGAATCTCTATGTCATTGTCGCATCGTGAGTCTGATTACCATCCGGTCAACTTCGTATCCTTTATCTGAGTTTGTAGCATGATCCGATATTTAATGGCCTTCCCGTTCATCCATCCGGGTGCCCAAAACTAAAAATGTACCGATTGTTACGTCCTTTAAAACTCGAGTCTTTTTTTGTTTACGAATCTCTATGTCATTGTCTGATCATGAGTCCGATTACCGTTTGGTCTACTTCATATCCTTTATCTGAGTCTGTTGCATGATCAGATATCTTACGGCCTTCATGTTCCAACATTTGGGTGCCCGAAACTTCAAATATACCGATACTTACGTCCTTTTAAGCTGAGTCTTTTCTTTTGTACGAATCTTTATGTCATTGTCGCATCGTGAGTCCGGTTACTGTCCTGTTAGCTTCGTATCCTTTATCTGAGTTTGTAGCATGATCCGATATTTAATGGCCTTTCCGTTCATCCATCCGGGTGCCCGAAACTATAAACGTACCGATTGTTACGTCCTTTAAAACTCGAGTCTTTTTTTGTGTGTGAATCTCTATGTCATTGTCTTATCGTAAGTCCGATTACCGTCCGGTCTACTTCGTATCCTTTATCTAAGTCTGTTGCATGATCAAATATCTTATGGCCCTCCTGCTCCTCCATTCGGGTGCCCGAAACTTCAAATGTACCGATAGTTATGTCCTTTAAAACTTGAGTCTTTTCTTGTGTACGAATCTTTATGTCATTGTCGCTTCGTAAGTCCGATTAACGTCCGGTCAGCTTCGTATCTTTTATCTGAGTCTGTAGCATGATAAGATATCTTTTGGCCTTCCCGTTCCTTCATTCGGGTGACCGAAACTTTAAATGTACCGATAGTTATGTCCTTTAAAACTTTAGTCTTTTCTTGTGTACGAATCTTTATGTCATTGTCGCATCGTGAGTTCGATTAACATCCAGTCAGCTTCGTATCCTTTATCTTAGTCTGTAGCATGATCAAATATCTTATGGCCTTCCTGTTGCTCCATTCGGGTGCCCGAAACTTCAAATGTACCGATAGTTACGTCCTTTAAAACTCGAGTCTTTTCTTGTGTACGAATCTTTATGTCATTCTCGCATCGTAAGTCCGATTAATGTCCGGTCATCTTCGTATCCTTTATCTGAGTCTGTAGCATGATCAGATATCTTATGGCCTTCCCGTTGCTCCATTTGGGTGCCCGAAACTACAAATGTACTGATAGTTACGTCCTTTAAAAACCGAGTCTTTTCTTGTGTACGAATCACTATGGTATTGTTGCATCGTGAGTCTGATTACCACACGGTCAGCTTCGAATCCTTTATCCTGAGTCTGTTGCATGATCAGATATCTTATGGCCTTCTCGCTCTTCCATTCGGGTGCCCAAAACATCAAATGTACCGATAGTTACGTCCGTTAAAACTCGAGTCTTTTCTTGTGTACGAATCTTTATGTCATTGTCTCATCGTGAGTCCGATTACCGTCTTGATGTGTAAATGTATATATGGAACTCTAGTGAGGAGAAGACTGGTAACTTTTGTAGAATCCCTAGACTCTGGTTATAAAAGCTGACTTATGTAATACGGTTGGAGACCCTGTTCTCACCTAATAAACCTCCTGGTCAAGGATAGTCGACTAGACTCAAGGCGGGACAAGTATTGAGATGCTAAAATGAAAGTGGATCGCCACAGCGAAACCAAATCCCAGACTAATCCTTTAATCAACCACTCTTGGATCGAAAACTCCCAAACTGTGAAGCAGACTTAACTAATACGAATGAAATCCTAGGAAAACTCTAAACACGAATAAGTAACCGGTCTCGCCCCAGCGATAACCAAACTACCAAACAATGCATAGTTAGTCAACCTAGCAATCCTGAATTATATTCCTAACCTTCGGGAAGGGATTGCACACCTTAGCTAATTGATTTTAAAAATCTGTTAAACTTACGCTATTCCTAACTGCAAGAATTAGCTCGAAAACAAAAGTTAATCAAACTAGAATGATTTCTAGATCTTGGGGATATTCCTATATGCCTAGAACATCAAAACCAACAAACAAGTAATCAAATAAAAAAGTGTCAGTACACAAATATTCAAAATCAGACATAAAAATTAAATCATGTAACCCAACACATCCAAAACGGAAAACATAAATCTTTAATTAAAACCCATAATCTAGTTCATCATCCCAAGTTACCAATAAAAAGTTTAGCTACTCATAATATTTAAAAACATCATCACAAAATAAATAAAAATAGGTTTGATCATGTCTAATAAAAATATAAACGAAAACTAAATCAAACCCGAGACTTCTTGAATATTAATCTTTAACGTGCCCGAGACCTTCTGTCCTCCATAACTATCAGAAATCTTATGGCCTTCCCGTTCCTCCTTTCGGGTGCCCGAAACAGCAAATGTACCGATAGTTACGTTCCTTAAAAGTTGAATCTTTTCTTGTGAACGAATCTCTATGTCGTTGTTGCATCGTGAGTCTGATTACCATCAGGTAAGCTTCATATCTTTTATCTAAGTCTGTTGCATGATCAGATAACTTATGTCCTTCCCGCTCCTCCGTTTGGGTGCCCGAAACTTCAAACGTACCGATAGTTACGTCCTTTAAAATGCTAGTCTTTTCTTTTGTACGAATCTCTATGTCATTGTCACATCGTGAGTCCGATTACCGTCCGGTCAGCTTCGTATACTTTATCTGAGTCCGTAGAATGAACAGATATCTTGTGGCCTTCCCGTTTCTCCATTCGGGTGTCAGAAACTTCAAATGTACCGATAGTTACGTCCTTTTAAACTTGAGTCTTGTCTTGTGTACGAATCTCCATGTCATTATCGCATCGTGAGTCCAATCACCGTCCGGTCCGCTTCGTATCCTTTATCTGAGTCTGTTGCATAATCAGATATCTTACGGGCTTCCCGTTCCTCCATTCGTGTGCCCTAAACTTCAAATGTACCGATAGTTATGTCCTTTAAAACTCGAGTCTTTTCTTGTGTACGAATCTCTATGTCATTGTCGCATCGTGAGTCTGATTACCATCCGGTCAACTTCGTATCCTTTATCTAAGTCTGTAGCACGATCAGATATCGTATAGCCTTCCCATTCCTCCTTTCGTGTGACCGAAACTTCAAATGTACCGATAGTTACGTCCTTTAAAAATCAAATCTTTTCTTGTGTACGAATCTCTATGTCATTGTTGCATCGTGAGTATGATTACCATCAGGTCAGCTTCATATCCTTTATCTGAGTCTGTTGCATGATCAGAAAACTTATGTCCTTCCCGCTCTTCTATTCGGGTGCCCGAAACTTCAAATGTACCGATAGTTACGTCCTTTAAAATGCGAGTCTCTTCTTTTGTACGAAGCTCTATGTCATTGTTACATCGTGAGTCCGGTTACCATCCGGTTAGCTTCGTAGCCTTTATCTGAGTCCGTAGAATGATCAGATATCTTGTGGCCTTCCCGTTTCTCCATTCTGGTGTCAGAAACTTGAAATGTACCGATAGTTACGTCCTTTAAAACTTGAGTCTTTTCTTGTGTACGAATCTCTATGTCATTATCGCATCGTGAGTCCAATCACCGTCCGGTCCGCTTCGTATCCTTTATCTGAGTCTGTTGCATAATCAGATATCTTTGGCTTTCCCGTTCCTCCATTCGTGTGCCCTAAACTTCAAATGTACCGATAGTTATGTCCTTTAAAATTCGAGACTTTTCTTGTGTACGAATCTCTATGTCATTGTCGCATAGTGAGTCTGATTACCATCCGGTCAGCTTCGTATCCTTTATCTGAGTCTGTTGCATGATCAGATATCTTATGGCCTTCCCGCTCCTCCATTCGGGTGCCTGAAACTTCAAATGTACCGATAGTTATGTCCCTTAAAACTTTAGTCTTTTTTTGTGTACGAATCTCTATGTCATTGTCGCATCGTGACTCCGATTAGCGTTCAGTCAGCTTCGTATCCTTTATCTGAGTCCTTAGATTGATCAGATATCTTTTGGCCTTTCCATTCCTCTATTCGTGTGCCCGAAACTTCAAATGTACCGATTGTTACGTCCTTTAAAATGCGAGTCTTTTCTTGTGTACGAATCTCTATGTCATTGTCGCATCGTGAGTCCGATTACCGTCCGGTCAGCTTCGTATCCTTTATCTAAGTCTGTTGCATCATCAGATATCTTATGGCCTTCCCGCTCCTCTATTCGGGTGCCCGAAACTTCAAATGTTCAAATAGTTACGTCCTTTAAAATGCGAGTCTTTTCTTGTGTACGAATCTCTATGTCATTGTTGCATCGTGAGTCCGATAACCGTTCGGTCACCTTCGCATCCTTTATCTGAGTTCTTAGATTTATCAGATATCTTACGGCCTTCCCGTTCCTCCATTCCTGTGCACAAAACTTCAAATGTACCGCATAGTTACGTCCTCTAAACTCGAATCTTTTCCTGTGTATGAATCTCTATGTCATTATCGCATCGTGAGTCCGATTAATGACCGGTCAGCTTTGTATCCTGTATCTGTGTCTGTAGCACGATCAGATATCTTATGGCCTTCCCGTTCCTCCATTCGGGAGCCCAAAACTTCAAATGTACCGATAGTTACGTCCTTTAAAAATGGAGTCTTTTCTTGTGTACGAATCTCTATGTCGTTGTTGTATCGTGAGTATGATTACCACCCGGTCAGTTTTGTATCCTTTATCTGAGTTTGTTTCATGATCAGATATCTTATGTCCTTCCCGCTCCTCCATTTGGGTGCCCGAAACTTCTAATGTACCGATAGTTACGTCCTTTAAAATGCAAATCTTTTATTGTGTACGAATCTCTATGTCATTGTCGCATCGTGGGTCCGATTACCGTCCGGTCAGCTTTGCATCCTTTATCTGAGTCTGTTGCATAATTAGATATCATACGGCCTTCCCGTTCCTCCATTCTGGTGCCCTAAACATCAAATGTACAGATAGTTATGTCCTTCAAAACTCGAGTCTTTTCTTGTGGACGAATCACTATGTCATTGTCGCATCGTGTGTCTGATTATCATCTGGTCAGCTTCGTATCCTTTATCAAAGTCTATTGCATGATCAGATATCTTATGGCCATCCGTTCCTCCATTCGGGTGCCTGAAACTTCAAATGTACCGATAGTTATGTCCTTTAAAACTCGAGCCTTTTCTTGTGTACGAATTTCTATTTCATTGTTGCATCGTGAGTCCGATTACCGTATAGTTAGCTTCGTATCTTTATCTGAGTTTGTAGCATTATCAGATATTTAATGGCCTTCCCGTTCATCCATCCGGGTGCACGAAACTACAAATGTACCGATTGTTACGTCCTTTAAAACTCGAGTCTTTTTTTGTGTAAAAATCTCTATGTCATTGTCTCATCGTAGGTCCGATTACTGTCCGGTCTGCTTCGTATCCTTTATCTGAGTCTGTAGAATGATCAGATGTTTAATGGCCTTCCCGTTCATCCTTCCGGGCGCCCGAAACTACAAATGTACCGATTGTTACGTCCTTTAAGACTCAAGTGTTTTTTTGTGAACGAATCTCTATGTCATTGTCGCACCGTGAGTCCGATTACTATCCGGTCCGCTTCGTATCCTTTATCTGAGTCTGTAGAATGATCAGATATTTAACGGCCTTCCCGTTCATCCATCCGGGTGCCCGGAACTACAAATGTACCGATTGTTACGTCCTTTAAGACTCGAGTGTTTTTTTGTGTACGAATCTCTATGCCATTGTCGCATCATGAGTCTGATTAGCGTTCGCTCAGCTTCGTAACCTGTATCTGAGTCCGTAGAATGATCAGATATCTTTTGGCCTTTCCGTTCCTCCATTCGTGTGCCCGAACTTCAAATGTACCGATAGTTACGTCCTTTAAACTCGAGTCTTTTCTTTTGTACGAATCTCTATGTCATTATCGCATTGTGGGTCTGATAACTATCCGGTCTGCTTCATATCCTTTATCTGAGTCTGTTGCATGATCAGATATCTTACAGTGTTCCCATTCCTCCAGTCGGGTGCCCGAAACTTCAAATGTACCGATAGTTTTGGCCTTTAAAACATGAGTCTTTTCATGTATATGAATCTTTATCTGAGTCTATAGCACGATCAGAAATCTTATGGCCTTCCCGTTCCTCCTTTCGGGTGCCCGAAACAACAAATGTAGCGATAGTTACGTCCCTTAAAAATTGAATCTTTTCTTGTGAACGAATCTCTATGTCGTTGTTGCATCGTGAGTCTGATTACCATCAGGTAAGCTTCATATCTTTTATCTGAGTCTGTTGCATGATCAGATAACTTATGTCCTTCCCGCTCCTCCGTTTGGGTGCCCGAAACTTCAAACGTACCGATAGTTACGTCCTTTAAAATGTTAGTCTTTTCTTTTGTACGAATCTCTATGTCATTGTCACATCGTGAGTCCGATTACCGTCCGGTCAGCTTCGTATCCTTTATCTGAGTCCGTAGAATGATCAGATATCTTGTGGCCTTCCCGTTTCTCCATTCGGGTGTCAGAAACTTCAAATGTACCGATAGTTACGTCCTTTTAAACTTGAGTCTTGTCTTGTGTACGAATCTCTATGTCATTATCGCATCGTGAGTCCAATCACCGTCCGGTCCGCTTCGTATCCTTTATCTGAGTCTGTTGCATAATCAGATATCTTACGGGCTTCCCGTTCCTCCATTCGTGTGCCCTAAACTTCAAATGTACCGATAGTTATGTCCTTTAAAACTCGAGTCTTTTCTTGTGTACGAATCTCTATGTCATTGTCGCATCGTGAGTCTGATTACCATCCGGTCAACTTCGTATCCTTTATCTAAGTCTGTTGCATGATCAGATATCTTATGGCCTTCCCGCTCCTCTATTCGGGTGCCCGAAACTTCAAATGTTCAAATAGTTACGTCCTTTAAAATGCGAGTCTTTTCTTGTGTACGAATCTCTATGTCATTGTTGCATCGTGAGTCCGATAACCGTTCGGTCACCTTCGCATCCTTTATCTGAGTCCTTAGATTTATCAGATATCTTACGGCCTTCCCGTTCCTCCATTCCTGTGCACAAAACTTCAAATGTACCGCATAGTTACGTCCTCTAAACTCGAATCTTTTCCTGTGTATGAATCTCTATGTCATTATCGCATCGTGAGTCCGAATAATGTCCGGTCAGCTTTGTATCCTGTATCTGTGTCTGTAGCACGATCAGATATCTTATGGCCTTCCCGTTCCTCCATTCGGGAGCCCAAAACTTCAAATGTACCGATAGTTACGTCCTTTAAAAATGGAGTCTTTTCTTGTGTACGAATCTCTATGTCGTTGTTGTATCGTGAGTATGATTACCATCCGGTCAGTTTTGTATCCTTTATCTGAGTTTGTTTCATGATCAGATATCTTATGTCCTTCCCGCTCCTCCATTTGGGTGCCCGAAACTTCTAATGTACCGATAGTTACGTCCTTTAAAATGCAAATCTTTTATTGTGTACGAATCTCTATGTCATTGTCGCATCGTGGGTCCGATTACCGTCCGGTTAGCTTTGCATCCTTTATCTGAGTCTGTTGCATAATTAGATATCATACGGCCTTCCCGTTCCTCCATTCTGGTGCCCTAAACATCAAATGTACAGATAGTTATGTCCTTCAAAACTCGAGTCTTTTCTTGTGTACGAATCACTTGTCATTGTCGCATCGTGTGTCTGATTATCATCTGGTCAGCTTCGTATCCTTTATCAAAGTCTATTGCATGATCAGATATCTTATGGCCATCCGTTCCTCCATTCGGGTGCCTGAAACTTCAAATGTACCGATAGTTATGTCCTTTAAAACTCGAGCCTTTTCTTTTGTACGAATTTCTATGTCATTGTTGCATCGTGAGTCCGATTACCGTATAGTTAGCTTCGTATCTTTATCTGAGTTTGTAGCATTATCAGATATTTAATGGCCTTCCCGTTCATCCATCCGGGTGCACGAAACTACAAATGTACCGATTGTTACGTCCTTTAAAACTCGAGTCTTTTTTTGTGTAAAAATCTCTATGTCATTGTCTCATCGTAGGTCCGATTACTGTCCGGTCTGCTTCGTATCCTTTATCTGAGTCTGTAGAATGATCAGATGTTTAATGGCCTTCCCGTTCATCCTTCCGGGTGCCCGAAACTACAAATGTACCGATTGTTACGTCCTTTAAGACTCAAGTGTTTTTTTGTGAACGAATCTCTATGTCATTGTCGCACCGTGAGTCCGATTACTATCCGGTCCGCTTCGTATCCTTTATCTGAGTCTGTAGAATGATCAGATATTTAACGGCCTTCCCGTTCATCCATCCGGGTGCCCGGAACTACAAATGTACCGATTGTTACGTCCTTTAAGACTCGAGTGTTTTTTTGTGTACGAATCTCTATGCCATTGTCGCATCATGAGTCTGATAAGCGTTCGCTCAGCTTCGTAACCTGTATCTGAGTCCGTAGAATGATCAGATATCTTTTGGCCTTTCCGTTCCTCCATTCGTGTGCCCGAACTTCAAATGTACCGATAGTTACGTCCTTTAAACTCGAGTCTTTTCTTTTGTACGAAACTCTATGTCATTATCGCATTGTGGGTCTGATAACTGTCCGGTCTGCTTCATATCCTTTATCTGAGTCTGTTGCATGATCAGATATCTTACAGCGTTCCCATTCCTCCAGTCGGGTGCCCGAAACTTCAAATGTACCGATAGTTTTGGCCTTTAAAACTTGAGTCTTTTCATGTATATGAATCTTTATCTGAGTCTATAGCACGATCAGAAATCTTATGGCCTTCCCGTTCCTCCTTTCGGGTGCCCGAAACAGCAAATGTACCGATAGTTACGTCCCTTAAAAATTGAATCTTTTCTTGTGAACGAATCTCTATGTCATTGTCCCATCGTGAGTCCGATTACCGTCCGGTCAGCTTCGTATCCTTTATCCGAGTCCGTAGAATGATCAGATATCTTATGGCCTTCCCGTTTCTCCATTCGGGTGTCAGAAACTTCAAATGTACCGATAGTTACGTCCTTTTAAACTTGAGTCTTGTCTTGTGGACGAATCTCTATGTCATTATCGCATCGTGAGTCCAATCACCGTCCGGTCCGCTTCGTATCCTTTATCTGAGTCTGTTGCATAATCAGATATCTTACGGGCTTCCCGTTCCTCCATTCGTGTGCCCTAAACTTCAAATGTACCGATAGTTATGTCCTTTAAAACTCGAGTCTTTTCTTGTGTACGAATCTCTATGTCATTGTCGCATCGTGAGTCTGATTACCATCCGGTCAACTTCGTATCCTTTATCTAAGTCTGTTGCATGATCAGATATCTTATGGCCTTCCCGCTCCTCTATTCGGGTGCCCGAAACTTCAAATGTTCAAATAGTTACGTCCTTTAAAATGCGAGTCTTTTCTTGTGTACGGATCTCTATGTCATTGTTGCATCGTGAGTCCGATAACCGTTCGGTCACCTTCGCATCCTTTATCTGAGTCCTTAGATTTATCAGATATCTTACGGCCTTCCCGTTCCTCCATTCCTGTGCACAAAACTTCAAATGTACCGCATAGTTACGTCCTCTAAACTCGAATCTTTTCCTGTGTATGAATCTCTATGTCATTATCGCATCGTGAGTCCGATTAATGTCCGGTCAGCTTTGTATCCTGTATCTGTGTCTGTAGCACGATCAGATATCTTATGGCCTTCCCGTTCCTCCATTCGGGAGCCCAAAACTTCAAATGTACCGATAGTTACGTCCTTTAAAAATGGAGTCTTTTCTTGTGTACGAATCTCTATGTCGTTGTTGTATCGTGAGTATGATTACCATCCGGTCAGTTTTGTATCCTTTATCTGAGTTTGTTTCATGATCAGATATCTTATGTCCTTCCCGCTCCTCCATTTTGGTGCCCGAAACTTCTAATGTACCGATAGTTACGTCCTTTAAAATGCAAATCTTTTATTGTGTACGAATCTCTATGTCATTGTCGCATCGTGGGTCCGATTACCGTCCGGTCAGCTTTGCATCCTTTATCTGAGTCTGTTGCATAATTAGATATCATACGGCCTTCCCGTTCCTCCATTCTGGTGCCCTAAACATCAAATGTACAGATAGTTATGTCCTTCAAAACTCGAGTCTTTTCTTGTGTACGAATCACTATGTCATTGTCGCATCGTGTGTCTGATTATCATCTGGTCAGCTTCGTATCCTTTATCAAAGTCTATTGCATGATCAGATATCTTATGGCCATCCTTTCCTCCATTCGGGTGCCTGAAACTTCAAATGTACCGATAGTTATGTCATTTAAAACTCGAGCCTTTTCTTGTGTACGAATTTCTATGTCATTGTTGCATCGTGAGTCCGATTACCGTATAGTTAGCTTCGTATCTTTATCTGAGTTTGTAGCATTATCAGATATTTAATGGCCTTCCCGTTCATCCATCCGGGTGCACGAAACTACAAATGTACCGATTGTTACGTCCTTTAAAACTCGAGTCTTTTTTTGTGTAAAAATCTCTATGTCATTGTCTCATCGTAGGTCCGATTACTGTCCTGTCTGCTTCGTATCCTTTATCTGAGTCTGTAGAATGATCAGATGTTTAATGGCCTTCCCGTTCATCCTTCCGGGTGCCCGAAACTACAAATGTACCGATTGTTACGTCCTTTAAGACTCAAGTGTTTTTTTGTGAACGAATCTCTATGTCATTGTCGCACCGTGAGTCCGATTACTATCCGGTCTGCTTCGTATCCTTTATCTGAGTCTGTAGAATGATCAGATATTTAACGGCCTTCCCGTTCATCCATCCGGGTGCCCGGAACTACAAATGTACCGATTGTTACGTCCTTTAAGACTCGAGTGTTTTTTTGTGTACGAATCTCTATGCCATTGTCGCATCATGAGTCTGATTAGCGTTCGCTCAGCTTCGTAACCTGTATCTGAGTCCGTAGAATGATCAGATATCTTTTGGCCTTTCCGTTCCTCCATTCGTGTGCCCGAATTTCAAATGTACCGATAGTTACTGTCCGGTCTGCTTCATATCCTTTATCTGAGTCTGTTGCATGATCAGATATCTTACAGCGTTCCCATTCCTCCAGTCGGGTGCCTGAAACTTCAAATGTACCGATAGTTTTGGCCTTTAAAATTTGAGTCTTTTCATGTATATGAATCTTTATCTGAGTCTATAGCACGATCAGAAATCTTATGGCCTTCCCGTTCCTCCTTTCGGGTGCCCGAAACAGCAAATGTACCGATAGTTACGTCCCTTAAAACTTGAATCTTTTCTTGTGAACGAATCTCTATGTCGTTGTTGCATCGTGAGTCTGATTACCATCAGGTAAGCTTCATATCTTTTATCTGAGTCTGTTGCATGATCAGATAACTTATGTCCTTCCCGCTCCTCCGTTTGGGTGCCCGAAACTTCAAACGTACCGATAGTTACGTCCTTTAAAATGTTAGTCTTTTCTTTTGTATGAATCTCTATGTCATTGTCACATCGTGAGTCCGATTACCGTCCGGTCAGCTTCGTATCCTTTATCCGAATCCGTAGAATGATCAGATATCTTGTGGCCTTCCCGTTTCTCCATTCGGGTGTCAGAAACTTCAAATATACCGATAGTTACGTCCTTTTAAACTTGAGTCTTGTCTTGTGTACGAATCTCTATGTCATTATCGCATCGTGAGTCCAATCACCGTCCGGTCCGCTTCGTATCCTTTATCTGAGTCTGTTGCATAATCAGATATCTTACGGGCTTCCCGTTCCTCCATTCGTGTGCCCTAAACTTCAAATGTACCGATAGTTATGTCCTTTAAAACTCGAGTCTTTTCTTGTGTACGAATCTCTATGTCATTGTCGCATCGTGAGTCTGATTACCATCCGGTCAACTTCGTATCCTTTATCTAAGTCTGTTGCATGATCAGATATCTTATGGTCTTCCCGTTCCTCAATTCGGGTGCCCGAAACTTCAAATGTACCGATAGTTATGTCCTTTAAAATGCGAGTCTTTTCTTGTGTACGGATCTCTATGTCATTGTCGCATCGTGAGTCCGATTACCGTCCGGTCAACTTCGTATCCTTTATCTAAGTCTGTTGCATGATCAGATATCTTATGGCCTTTCCGCTCCTCCATGCGGGTGCCCAAAACTTCAAATGTACCGATAGTTACGTCCTTTAAAACTCGAGTCTTTTCTTGTGTACAAATCTCTATGTCATTGCCGCATCGTGAATCCGATTACCGTCCTGTCAGGTTCGTATCCTTTATCTAAGTCTGTAGCATGATCAGATATCTTATGGCCTTCCCGTTCCTTCATTCGGGTGCCCGAAACTTCAAATGTACTGATAGTTACGTCCTTTAAAACTTGAGTCTTTTCTTGTGTACGAATCTCTATGTCATTGACGCATCGTGAGTCCGATTACCATCAGGTCAACTTCATATCCTTATTTGAGTTTGTTTCATGATTAGATATCTTATGGCCTTCCAGCTCCTCCATGCGGGTGCCCAAAACTTCAAATGTACCGATAGTTACATCCTTTAAAACTCGAGTGTTTTCTTGTGTACGAATCTCTATGTCATTGCCGCATCGTGTGTCCGATTACCGTCTGGTCAGGTTCTTATCCTTTATCTGAGTTTGTAGCATGATCAGATATCTTATGGCGTTCCCGTTCCTTCATTCGGGTGCCCGAAACTTCAAATGTACCGATAGTTACGTCCTTTAAAACTCGAGTCTTTTCTTGTGTACGAATCTTTATGTCATTGTCGCATCGTGACTCCGATAACCGTTCGGTCACCTTCGCATCCTTTATCTGAGTCCTTAGATTTATCAGATATCTTACGGCCTTCCCGTTCCTCCATTTGTGTGCCCGAAACAAAAAATGTACCGATAGTTACGTCTTTTAATCTCGAATCTATTCTTGTGTACGAATCTATATGTCATTATCGCATCGTGGGTCTAATAACCGTCAGGTCTGCTTCATATCCTTTATCTAAGCTGTTGCATGATAAAATATCTTACGGCCTTCCCGTTCCGGTATTTGGGTGCCCAAAACTTCAAATGTACCTAGTCTTTTCTTGTGTACCAATCTCTACGTCATTATCGCATCGTGGGTCTGATTACCGTCCGGTCTGCTTCATATCCTTTATCTGAGTCTGTTGCATGATTAGATATCTTACGGCCTTCACGTTCCTCCATTCGGGTGCGCGTAACTTCAAATGTACCGATTGTTATGTCCTTTAAAACTCCAGTCTTTTCTTGTGTAAGAATCTTTATGTCATTGTCGCATCGTGTCTGATTAACACCAGGTCAGCTTCGTATCCTTTATCTAAATCTGTAGCATGATCAGATATCTTCTGGCCTTCCAGTTCCTCCATTTGGGTGCCCGAAACTTCAAATGTACCGATAGTTACGTCCTTTAAAAACCTAGTCTTTTCTTGTGTACCAATCTCTATGTCATTATCGCATCGTGGGTCTAATAACCGTCCGGTCTGCTTCATATCCTTTATCTGAGTCTGTTGCATGATCAGATATCTTACGGCCTTCACGTTGCTCCATTTGGGTGCGCGAAACTTCAAATGTTCCGAATGTTATGTCCTTTAAAACTTGAGTCTTTTCTTGTGTACGAATCTTTATGTCATTGTCGCATCGTGAGTCTGATTAACACCCGGTCAGCTTCTTATCCTTTATCTAAGTCTGTAGCAAGATCAAATATCTTCTGGACTTCTCGTTCCTCCATTCTGGTGCTCGAAACTTCTAATGTACCGATAGTTACGTCCTTTAAAATGCAAATCTTTTATTGTGTACGAATCTCTATGTCATTGTCGCATCGTGGGTCCGATTACCGTCCGGTCAGCTTTGCATCCTTTATCTGAGTCTGTTGCATAATTAGATATCATACGGCCTTCCCGTTCCTCCATTCTGGTGCCCTAAACATCAAATGTACAGATAGTTATGTCCTTCAAAACTCGAGTCTTTTCTTGTGTACGAATCACTATGTCATTGTCGCATCGTGTGTCTGATTATCATCTGGTCAGCTTCGTATCCTTTATCAAAGTCTATTGCATGATCAGATATCTTATGGCCATCCGTTCCTCCATTCGAGTGCCTGAAACATCAAATGTACCGATAGTTATGTCCTTTAAAACTCGAGCCTTTTCTTGTGTACGAATTTCTATGTCATTGTTGCATCGTGAGTCCGATTACCGTATAGTTAGCTTCGTATCTTTATCTGAGTTTGTACCATTATCAGATATTTAATGGCCTTCCCGTTCATCCATCCGGGTGCACGAAACTACAAATGTACCGATTGTTACGTCCTTTAAAACTCGAGTCTTTTTTTGTGTAAAAATCTCTATGTCATTGTCTCATCGTAGGTCCGATTACTGTCCGGTCTGCTTTGTATACTTTATCTGAGTCTGTAGAATGATCAGATGTTTAATGGCCTTCCCGTTCATCCTTCCGGGTGCCCGAAACTACAAATGTACCGATTGTTACGTCCTTTAAGACTCAAGTGTTTTTTTGTGAACGAATCTCTATGTCATTGTCGCACCGTGAGTCCGATTACTATCCGGTCTGCTTCGTATCCTTTATCTGAGTCTGTAGAATGATCAGATATTTAACGGCCTTCCCGTTCATCCATCCGGGTGCCCGGAACTACAAATGTACCGATTGTTACGTCCTTTAAGACTCGAGTGTTTTTTTGTGTATGAATCTCTATGCCATTGTCGCATCATGAGTCTGATTAGCGTTCGCTCAGCTTCGTAACCTGTATCTGAGTCCGTAGAATGATCAGATATCTTTTGGCCTTTCCGTTCCTCCATTCGTGTGCCCGAATTTCAAATGTACCGATAGTTACGTCCTTTAAACTCGAGTCTTTTCTTTTGTACGAATCTCTATGTCATTATCGCATTGTGGGTCTGATAACTGTCCGGTCTGCTTCATATCCTTTATCTGAGTCTGTTGCATGATCAGATATCTTACAGCGTTCCCATTCCTCCAGTCGGGTGCCTGAAACTTCAAATGTACCGATAGTTTTGGCCTTTAAAACTTGAGTCTTTTCATGTATATGAATCTTTATCTGAGTCTATAGCACGATCAGAAATCTTATGGCCTTCCCGTTCCTCCTTTCGGGTGCCCGAAACAGCAAATGTACCGATAGTTACGTCCCTTAAAAATTGAATCTTTTCTTGTGAACGAATCTCTATGTCGTTGTTGCATCGTGAGTCTGATTACCATCAGGTAAGCTTCATATCTTTTATCTGAGTCTGTTGTATGTTCAGATAACTTATGTCCTTCCCGCTCCTCCGTTTGGGTGCCCGAAACTTCAAACGTACCGATAGTTACGTCCTTTAAAATGTTAGTCTTTTCTTTTGTATGAATCTCTATGTCATTGTCACATCGTGAGTCCGATTACCGTCCGGTCAGCTTCGTATCCTTTATCCGAATCCGTAGAATGATCAGATATCTTGTGGCCTTCCCGTTTCTCCATTCGGGTGTCAGAAACTTCAAATGTACCGATAGTTACGTCCTTTTAAACATGAGTCTTGTCTTGTGTACGAATCTCTATGTCATTATCGCATCGTGAGTCCAATCACCGTCCGGTCCGCTTCGTATCCTTTATCTGAGTCTGTTGCATAATCAGATATCTTACGGGCTTCCCGTTCCTCCATTCGTGTGCCCTAAACTTTAAATGTACCGATAGTTATGTCCTTTAAAACTCGAGTCTTTTCTTGTGTACGAATCTCTATGTCATTGTCGCATCGTGAGTCTGATTACCATCCGGTCAACTTCGTATCCTTTATCTAAGTCTGTTGCATGATCAGATATCTTATGGTCTTCCCGTTCCTCAATTCGGGTGCCCGAAACTTCAAATGTACCGATAGTTATGTCCTTTAAAATGCGAGTCTTTTCTTGTGTACAGATCTCTATGTCATTGTCGCATCGTGAGTCCGATTACCGTCCGGTTAACTTCGTATCCTTTATCTAAGTCTGTTGCATGATCAGATATCTTATGGCCTTTCCGCTCCTCCATGCGGGTGCCCAAAACTTCAAATGTACCGATAGTTACGTCCTTTAAAACTCGAGTCTTTTCTTGTGTACAAATCTCTATGTCATTGCCGCATCGTGAATCCGATTACCGTCCTGTCAGGTTCGTATCCTTTATCTAAGTCTGTAGCATGATCAGATATCTTACGGCCTTCCCGTTCCTCCATTTGTGTGCCCGAAACAAAAAATGTACCGATAGTTACGTCTTTTAATCTCGAATCTATTCTTGTGTACGAATCTATATGTCATTATCGCATCGTGGGTCTAATAACCGTCAGGTCTGCTTCATATCCTTTATCTAAGCTGTTGCATGATAAAATATCTTACGGCCTTCCCGTTCCAGTATTTGGGTGCCCAAAACTTCAAATGTACCTAGTCTTTTCTTGTGTACCAATCTCTACGTCATTATCGCATCGTGGGTCTGATTACCGTCCGGTCTGCTTCATATCCTTTATCTGAGTCTGTTGCATGATTAGATATCTTACGGCCTTCACGTTCCTCCATTCGGGTGCGCGTAACTTCAAATGTACCGATTGTTATGTCCTTTAAAACTCCAGTCTTTTCTTGTGTAAGAATCTTTATGTCATTGTCGCATCGTGTCTGATTAACACCAGGTCAGCTTCATATCCTTTATCTAAATCTGTAGCTTGATCAGATATCTTCTGGCCTTCCTGTTCCTCCATTCGGGTGCCCGAAACTTCAAATGTACCGATAGTTACGTCCTTTAAAAACCTAGTCTTTTCTTGTGTACCAATCTCTATGTCATTATCGCATCGTGGGTCTAATAACCGTCCGGTCTGCTTCATATCCTTTATCTGAGTCTGTTGCATGATCAGATATCTTACGGCCTTCACGTTGCTCCATTTGGGTGCGCGAAACTTCAAATGTTCCGAATGTTATGTCCTTTAAAACTTGAGTCTTTTCTTGTGTACGAATCTTTATGTCATTGTCGCATCGTGAGTCTGATTAACACCCGGTCAGCTTCTTATCCTTTATCTAAGTCTGTAGCAAGATCAAATATCTTCTGGACTTCTCGATCCTCCATTCTGGTGCCCGAAACTTCTAATGTACCGATAGTTACGTCCTTTAAAACTTAAGTCTTTTCTTTTGTACGAATCTCTATGTCATTGACGCATCGTGAGTCCGATTACCGTCCGGTCAGCTTCGTATCCTTATTTGAGTTTGTTTCAAGATTAGATATCTTATGGCCTCCCCGCTCCTCCATGCGGGTGCCCAAAACTTCAAATGTACCGATAGTTACATCCTTTAAAACTCGAGTCTTTTCTTGTGTATGAATCTCTATGTCATTGTTGCATCATGAGTCTGATTACCTCCAGGTCAGCTTCATATCCTTTATCTGAGTTTGTTGCATGATCAGATATCTTATGGCCTTCCCGCTCCTCCATGCTTGTGCCCAAAACTTCAAATGTATCGATAGTTACGTCCTTTAAAACTCGAGTCTTTTCTTGTGTTTGAATCTCTATGTCATTGCCGCATCGTGAGTCCGATTACCGTCCGGTCAGGTTCGTATCCTTTATCTAAGTCTGTAGCATGATCAGATATCTTATGGCCTTCCCGTTCCTTCATTCGGGTGCCCGAAACTTCAAATGTACTGATAGTTACGTCCTTTAAAACTTGAGTCTTTTCTTGTGTACGAATCTCTATGTCATTGACGTATCGTGAGTCCGATTACCATCCGGTCAGCTTCGTATCCTTATTTGAGTTAGTTTCATGATTAGATATCTTATGGCCTTCCCGTTCCTCCATGCGGGTGCCCAAAACTTGAAATGTACCGATAGTTACATCCTTTAAAACTCCAGTCTTTTGTTGTGTACGAATCTCTATGTCATTGCCGCATCGTGTGTCCGATTACCGTCTGGTCAGGTTCTTTTCCTTTATCTGAGTCTGAAGCATGATCAAATATCTTATGGCGTTCCCGTTCCTTCATTCGGGTGCCCGAAACTTCAAATGAACCGATAGTTACGTCCTTTAAAACTCAAGTCTTTTCTTGTGTACGAATCTCTATGTCATTGTCGCATCGTGAGTCCGATAACCGTTCGGTCACCTTCGCATCCTTTATCTGAGTCCTTAGACTTATCAGATATTTACGGCCTTCCCGTTCCTCCATTCGTGTGCCCGAAACAATAAATGTACCGATAGTTACGTCTTTTAAAGTCGAATCTATTCTTGTGTACGAATCTCTATGTCATTGTCGCATCGTGGGTCTGATAACCGTCAGGTCTAGTTTATATCCTTTATCTAAGTTGTTGCATGATCAAATATCTTACGGCCTTCCGTTCCTCTATTCGGGTGCCCGAAACTTCAAATGTACCGATAGTTACGTCCTTTAAAAACCTAGACTTTTCTTGTGTACCAATCTCTACGTCATTACCGCATCGTGGGTCTGATTACCGTCCGGTCTGCTTCATATCCTTTATCTGAGTCTGTTGCATGATCAGATATCTTACGGCCTTCACGTTCCTCCATTCGGGTGCGTGAAACTTCAAATGTACCGATTGTTAAGTCCATTAAAACTTGAGTCTATTCTTGTGTACGAATGTTTATGTCATTGTCGCATCGTGTCTGATTAACAACCGGTCAGGTTCGTATCCTTTATCTAAATCTGTAGCATGATCAGATATCATCTGGCCTTCCCATTCTTCCATTCGGGTGCCCGAAACTTCAAATGTACCGATTGTTATGTCCTTTAAAACTTGAGTCTTTTCTTGTGTACGAATCTTTATGTCACTGTCGCATCTTGAGTCCGATTAACACCCGGTCAGTTTCTTATCCTTTATCTAAGTCTGTAGCATGATTATCTTCTGGCCTTCTCGTTCCTCCATTCGGGTGCCCGAAACTTCAAATGTACCGATAGTTATGTCCTTTAAAACTTGAGTCTTTTCTTGTGTACGAATCTTTATGTCACTGTCGCATCTTGAGTCCGATTAACAACCGGTCAGCTTCTTATCCTTTATCTAAGTCTGTAGCATGATCAGATATCTTCTGGCCTTCTCGTTCCTCCATTCGGGTGCCCGAAACTTCAAATGTACCGATAGTTACGTCCTTTAAAAACCTAGTCTTTTCTTGCGTACCAATCTCTATGTCATTATCGCATCGTGGGTCTAATTACCGTCCGGTCTGCTTCATATCCTTTATCTGAGTCTGTTTCATGATCAGATATCTTACGGCCTTCCCGTTCCTCCATTCGGGTGCCCGAAACTTCAAATTTACCGATAGTTATGTCCTCTAAAACTTGAGTCTTTTCTTGTGTATGAATCTTTATGTCACTGTCGCACCTTGAGTCCGATTAACGTCCGGCCTGCTTCATATCTTTTATCTGAGTCTGTTGCATGATCAGATATCTTACGGCCTTCCCATTCCTCCATTCGGGTGCCCGAAACTTCGAATGTACCGATAGTTATGTCCTTTAAAACTTGAATCTTTTCTTGTGTACGAATCTTTATGTCATTGTCGCATCGTGAGTCCGATTAACGTCTGGCCAGCTTTGTATCCTTTATTTGAGTCTGTAGCATGATCATATATCCTATGGCCTTCCCGTTCCTCCATTCGGGTGCCCGAAACTTCAAATGTACCGATAGTTACGTCCTTTAAAACTTGAGACTTTTCATGGGTACGAATCTCTATGTCATTGTGGCATTGTGAGTCTGATTAACGGCCGGTCTGCTTCATATCTTTTATCTGAGTCTATTGCATGTTCAGATATCTTACGGCCTTCACGTTCCTCCATTCGGTTGCGCAAAACTTCAAATGTACCGATTGTTATGTCCTTTAAAACTTGAGTCTTTTCTTGTGTACGAATCTTTATGTCATTGTCGCATCGTGAGTCCGATTAACACCCGGTCAGCTTCGTATCCTTTATCTATTTCTATAGCATGATCAGATATCTTACGGCCTTCCCGTTCCTCCATTTGGGTGCCCGAAACTTCAAATATACTGATAGTTATGTCCTTTAAAACTCGAGTCTTTTCTTGTGTACGAATCTTTATGTCATTGTCGCATCGTGTCTGATTAACACCCGGTCAGCTTCGCATCCTTTATCTAAATCTATGGTATGATCAGATATCTTCTAGCCATCCCGTTCCTCCATTCGGGTGCCCGAAACTTCAAATGTACCGATAGTTAAGTCCTTTAAGAACCTAGTCTTTTCTTTTGTACCAATCTCTATGTCATTATCGCATCGTGGGTCTGATTACCGTTCGTTCTGCTTCATATCCTTTATCTGAGTCTGTTGCATGATCAGATATCTTATGGCCTTCACGTTACTCCGTTCGGGTGCGCGAAACTTCGAATGTTCCTAATGTTATGTCCTTTAAAACTTCAGTCTTTTCTTGTGTACGAATCTTTATGTCATTGTCGCATCGTGAGTCTGATTAACACCCGGTCAGCTTTGTATCCTTTATCTAAGTCTGTAGCATGATCAGATATCTTCTAGCCTTTTCGTTCCTCCATTCGGGTGCCCGAAACTTCAAATGTACCGATAGTTACGTCCTTTAAAAACCTAGTCTTTTCTTGTGTACCAATCTCTATGTCATTATCGCATCGTGGGTCTGATTACCGTCCGGTCTGCTTCATATCCTTTATCTGAGTCTGTCGCATTATCAGATATCTTACGGCCTTCCCTTTCCTCCATTCGGGTGCCCGAAACTTCAAATGTCCCGATAGTTATGTCCTTTAAAACTTGAGTCTTTTCTTGTGTACGAATCTTTATGTCACTGTCGCATCTTGAGTCCGATTAACGTCCGGCCTGCTTCATATCCTTTATCTGAGTCTGTTGCATGATCAGATATCTTACGGCCTTCCCATTCCTCCATTCGGGGCACGAAACTTCGAATGTACCGATAGTTATGTCCTTTAAAACTTGAATCTTTTCTTGTGTACGAATGTTTATGTCATTGTCGCATCGTGAGTCCGATTAACGTCTGGCCAGCTTCGTATCCTTTATTTGAGTCTGTAGCATGATCATATACCTTATGGCCTTCCCGTTCCTCCATTCGGGTGCCCGAAACTTCAAATGTACCGATAGTTACGTCCTTTAAAACTTGAGTCTTTTCTTGGGTATGAATCTCTATGTCATTGTGGCATTGTGAGTCCGATTAATGTCCGGTCTGCTTCATATCTTTTATCTGAGTGTATTGCATGTTCAGATATCTTACGGCCTTCACGTTCCTCCATTCGGGTGCGCGAAACTTCAAATGTACCGATTGTTATGTCCTTTAAAACTTGAGTCTTTTCTTGTGTACGAATCTTTATGTCATTGTCGCATCGTGAGTCCGATTAACACCCGGTCAGCTTCGTATCCTTTATCTATTTCTATAGCATGATCAGATATCTTACGGCCTTCCCGTTCCTCCATTTTGTTGCCTGAAACTTCAAATATACTGATAGTTATGTCTTTTAAAACTCGAGTCTTTTCTTTTGTACGAATCTTTATGTCATTGTCGCATCGTGTCTGATTAACACCCAGTCAGCTTCGTATCCTTTATCTAAATCTGTATCATGATCAGATATCTTCTGGCCTTCCCGTTCCTCCATTCGGGTGCCAGAAACTTCAAATGTACTGATAGTTACGTCCTTTAAAAACCTAGTATTTTCTTGTGTACCAATCTCTATGTCATTATCGCATCGTGGGTCTGATTACCATCCGGTCTGCTTCATATCCTTTATCTGAGTCTGTTGCATGATCTGATATCTTACGGCCTTCACGTTCCTCAGTTCGGGTGCGCGAAACTTCGAATATTCCTAATGTTATGTCCTTTAAAACTTGAGTCTTTTCTTGTGTACGAATCTTTATGTCATTGTCGCATCGCGAGTCTGATTAACACCCGGTCAAGTTAGTATCCTTTATCTAAGTCGGTAGCATGATCAGATATCTTCTGGCCTTCTCGTTCCTCCATTCGGGTGCCCGAAACTTCAAATGTACCGATAGTTACGTCCTTTAAAAACCAAGTCTTTTCTTGTGTACCAATCTCTTTGTCATTATCGCATCGTGGATCTGATTACCGTCCGGTCTGCTTCATATCCTTTATCTGAGTCTGTTGCATGATCAGATATCTTACGGCCTTCCCATTCCTCCATTCGGGTGCCCGAAACTTCGAATGTACCGATAGTTATGTCCTTTAAAACTTGAATCTTTTCTTGTGTACGAATCTTTATGTCATTGTCGCATCGTGAGTCCGATTAACGTCTGGCCAGCTTCGTATCCTTTATCTGAGTCTGTAGCATGATCATATATCCTATGGCCTTCCCGTTCCTCCATTCGGGTGCCCGAAACTTCAAATGTACCGATAGTTACGTCCTTTAAAACTTGAGTCTTTTCATGGGTACGAATCTCTATGTCATTGTGGCATTCTGAGTCTGATTAACGGCCGGTCTGCTTCATATCTTTTATCTGAGTCTATTGCATGTTCAGATATCTTACGGCCTTCACGTTCCTCCATTCGGTTGCGCAAAACTTCAAATGTACCGATTGTTATGTTCTTTAAAACTTGAGTCTTTTCTTGTGTACGAATCTTTATGTCATTGTCGCATCGTGAGTCCGATTAACACCCGGTCAGCTTCGTATCCTTTATCTATTTCTATAGCATGATCAGATATCTTACGGCCTTCCCGTTCCTCCATTTGGGTGCCCGAAACTTCAAATATACTGATAGTTATGTCCTTTAAAACTCGAGTCTTTTCTTGTGTACGAATCTTGATGTCATTGTCGCATCGTGTCTGATTAACACCCGGTCAGCTTCGTATCCTTTATCTAAATCTATAGTATGATCAGATATCTTCTAGCCATCCCGTTCCTCCATTCGGGTGCCCGAAACTTCAAATGTACCGATAGTTAAATCCTTTAGGAACCTAGTCTTTTCTTTTGTACCAATCTCTATGTCATTATCGCATCGTGGGTCTGATTACCGTCCGTTCTGCTTCATATCCTTTATCTGAGTTTGTTGCATGATCAGATATCTTATGGCCTTCACATTACTCCGTTCGGGTGCGCGAAACTTCGAATGTTCCTAATGTTATGTCCTTTAAAACTTGAGTCTTTTCTTGTGTACGAATCTTTATGTCATTGTCGCATCGTGAGTCTGATTAACACCCGGTCAGCTTTGTATCCTTTATCTAAGTCTGTAGCATGATCAGATATCTTCTAGCATTTTCGTTCCTCCATTCGGGTGCCCGAAACTTCAAATGTACCGTTAGTTACGTCCTTTAAAAACCTAGTCTTTTCTTGTGTACCAATCTCTATGTCATTATCGCATCGTGGGTCTGATTACCGTCCGGTCTGCTTCATATCCTTTTTCTGAGTCTGTCGCATGATCAGATATCTTACGGCCTTCCCTTTCCTCCATTCGGGTGCCCGAAACTTCAAATGTCCCGATAGTTATGTCCTTTAAAACTTGAGTCTTTTCTTGTGTACGAATCTTTATGTCACTGTCGCATCTTGAGTCCGATTAATGTCCGGCCTGCTTCATATCCTTTATCTGAGTCTGTTGCATGTTCAGATATCTTACGGCCTTCCCATTCCTCCATTCGGGGGACGAAACTTCGAATGTACCGATATTTATGTCCTTTAAAACTTGAATCTTTTCTTGTGTACGAATGTTTATGTCATTGTCGCATCGTGAGTCCGATTAACGTCTGGCCAGCTTCGTATCCTTTATTTGAGTCTGTAGCATGATCATATACCTTATGGCCTTCCCGTTCCTCCATTCGGGTGCCCGAAACTTCAAATGTACCGATAGTTACGTCCTTTAAAACTTGAGTCTTTTCTTGGGTACGAATTTCTATGTTATTGTGGCATTGTGAGTCCGATTAATGTCCGGTCTGCTTCATATCTTTTATCTGAGTGTATTGCATGTTCAGATATCTTACGGCCTTCACGTTCCTCCATTCGGGTGCGCGAAACTTCAAATGTACCGATTGTTATGTCCTTTAAAACTTGAGTCTTTTCTTGTGTACGAATCTTTATGTCATTGTCGCATCGTGAGTCCGAGTAACACCCGGTCAGCTTCGTATCCTTTATCTATTTCTATAGCATGATCAGATATCTTACGGCCTTCCCGTTCCTCCATTTTGTTGCCCGAAACTTCAAATTTACTGATAGTTATGTCCTTTAAAACTCGAGTCTTTTCTTTTGTACGAATCTTTATGTCATTGTCGCATCGTGTCTGATTAACACCCAGTCAGTTTCGTATCCTTTATCTAAATCTGTATCATGATCATATATCTTCTGGCCTTCCCGTTCCTCCATTCGGGTGCCAGAAACTTCAAATGTACCGATAGTTACGTCCTTTAAAAACCTAGTATTTTCTTGTGTACCAATCTCTATGTCATTATCGCATCGTGGGTCTGATTACCGTCCGGTCTGCTTCATATCCTTTATCTGAGTCTGTTGCATGATCTGATATCTTACGGCCTTCACGTTCCTCAGTTCGGGTGCGCGAAACTTCGAATATTCCTAATGTTATGTCCTTTAAAACTTGAGTCTTTTCTTGTGTACGAATCTTTATGTCATTGTCGCATCGCGAGTCTGATTAACACCCGGTCAAGTTCGTATCCTTTATCTAAGTCGGTAGCATGATCAGATATCTTCTGGCCTTTTCGTTCCTCCATTCGGGTGCCCGAAACTTCAAATGTACCGATAGTTACGTCCTTTAAAAACCAAGTCTTTTCTTGTGTACCAATCTCTATGTCATTATCGCATCGTGGATCTGATTACCGTCCGGTCTGCTTCATATCCTTTATCTGAGTCTGTTGCATGATCAAATATCTTACGGCCTTCCCGTTCCTCCATTTTGTTGCCCGAAACTTCAAATTTACTGATAGTTATGTCCTTTAAAACTCGAGTCTTTTCTTTTGTACGAATCTTTATGTCATTGTCGCATCGTGTCTGATTAACACCCAGTCAGTTTCGTATCCTTTATCTAAATCTGTATCATGATCAGATATCTTCTGGCCTTCCCGTTCCTCCATTCGGGTGCCAGAAACTTCAAATGTACCGATAGTTACGTCCTTTAAAAACCTAGTATTTTCTTGTGTACCAATCTCTATGTCATTATCGCATCGTGGGTCTGATTACCGTCCGGTCTGCTTCATATCCTTTACCTGAGTCTGTTGCATGATCTGATATCTTACGGCCTTCACGTTCCTCAGTTCGGGTGTGCGAAACTTCGAATATTCCTAATGTTATGTCCTTTAAAACTTGAGTCTTTTCTTGTGTACGAATCTTTATGTCATTATCGCATCGCGAGTCTGATTAACACCCGGTCAAGTTTGTATCCTTTATCTAAGTCGGTAGCATGATCAGATATCTTCTGGCCTTCTCGTTCCTCCATTCGGGTGCCCGAAACTTCAAATGTACCGATAGTTACGTCCTTTAAAAACCAAGTATTTTCTTGTGTACCAATCTCTATGTCATTATCGCATCGTGGATCTGATTACCGTCCGGTCTGCTTCATATCCTTTATCTGAGTCTGTTGCATGATCAGATATCTTACGGCCTTCCCGTTCCTCCATTCGGGTGCCCGAAACTTCAAATGTACCGATAGTTATGTCCTTTAAAACTTGAGTCTTTTCTTGTGTATGAATCTTTATGTCACTGTCGCATCTTGAGTCCGATTAACATCCGGTCTGCTTCATATCCTTTATCTAAGTCTGTTGCTTGATCAGATATCTTACGGCCTTCCCATTCCTCCATTCGGGTTCCCGAAACTTCGAATGTACTGATAGTTATGTCTTTTAAAACTTGAATCTTTTCTTGTGTACGAATCTTTATGTCATTGTCGCATCGTGAGTCCGATTAATGTCTGGCCAGCTTCCTATCCTTTATTTGAGTCTGTAGCATTATCATATATCTTATGCCCTTCCCGAAACTTCAAATGTACCGATAGTTACCTCCTTTAAAAACCTAGTCTTTTCTTGTGTACCAATCTCTATGTCATTATCGCATCGTGGGTCTGATTACCGTCCGGTCTGCTTCATATCCTTTATCTAAGTCTGTTGCATGATCAGATAACTTACGGCCCTCACGTTCCTCCGTTCGGGTGCGCGAAACTTCGAATGTTCCTAATGTTATGTCCTTTAAAACTTGAGTCTTTTCTTGTGTACGAATCTTTATGTCATTGTCGCATCGCGAGTCTGATTAACACCCTTCAGCTTCGTATCCTTTATCTAAGTCTGTAGCATGATCAGATATCTTCTGGCCTTCTCGTTCCTCCATTCGGGTGCCCGAAACTTCAAATGTACCGATAGTTACGTCCTTTAAAAACCTAGTCTTTTCTTGTGTACGAATCTCTATGTCATTATCGCATCGTGGGTCTGATTACCGTCCGGTCTGCTTCATATCCTTTATCTAAGTCTGTTGCATGATCAGATATCTTACGGAATTCACGTTCCTCCGTTCGGGTGCGCGAAATTTCGAATGTTCCTAATGTTATGTCCTTTTAAACTTGAGTCTTTTCTTGTGTATGAACCTTTATGTCATTGTCGCATCGCGAGTCTGATTAACACCCTTCAGCTTCGTATCCTATATCTAAGTCTGCAGCATGATCAGATATCTTCTGGCCTTCTCGTTCCTCCATTCGGGTGCCCGAAACTTCAAATGTACCGATAGTTACGTCCTTTAAAAACCTAGTCTTTTCTTGTGTACCAATCTCTATGTCATTACCGCATCGTGGGTCTGATTACCGTCCGGTCTGGTTCATATCCTTTATCTAAGTCTGTTGCATGATCAGATATCTTACGGCCTTCCCGTTCCTCAATTCGGGTGCCCGAAACTTCAAATGTACCGATAGTTATGTTCTTTAAAACTTGAGTCTTTTCTTGTGTACGAATCTTTATGTCACTGTTGTATCTTGATTCAGATTAACGTCCGGTCTGCTTCATATCCTTTATCTGAGTCTGTTGCATGATCAGATATCTTACGGCCTTCCCATTCCTCCATTCGGGTGCCCGAAACTTCGAATGTACCGATAGTTATGTCCTTTAAAACTTGAATCTTTTCTTGTGTACGAATCTTTATGTCATTGACGCATCATGAGTCCGATTAACGTCTGGCCAACTTCGTATCCTTTATTTGAGTCTGTAGCATGATCATATATCTTATGGCCTTTCCGTTCCTCCATTCGGGTGCCCGAAACTTCAAATGTACCGATAGTTACGTCCTTTAAAAACCTAGTCTTTTCTTGTGTACCAATCTCTACGTCATTATCGCATCGTGGGTCTGATTACCGTCCGGTCTGCTTCATATACTTTATCTGAGTCTGTTGCATGATCAGATATCTTCCGGCCTTCACGTTTCTCCATTCGAGTGCGCGAAACTTCAAATGTACCGATTGTTATATCCTTTAAAACTTGAGTCTTTTCTTGTGTACGAATCTTTATGTCATTGTCGCATCGCGAGTCTGATTAACACCCTTCAGCTTCGTATCCTTTATCTAAGTCTGTGCATGATCAGATATCTTCTGGCCTTCCCGTTCCTCCATTCGGGTGCCCGAAACTTCAAATGTACCGATAGTTACGACCTTTAAAAACCTAGTCTTTTCTTGTGTACCAATCTCTATGTCATTATCGCATCGTGGGTCTGATTACCGTCCGGTCTGCTTCATATCCTTTATCTAAGTTTGTTGCATGATCAGATATCTTACGGCCTTCACGTTCCTCCGTTCGGGTGCGCGAAACTTCGAATGTTCCTAATGTTATGTCCTATTAAACATGAGTCTTTTCTTGTGTACGAACCTTTATGTCATTGTCGCATCGCGAGTCTGATTAACACCCTTCAGCTTCGTATCCTTTATCTAAGTCTGTAGCATGATCAGATATCTTCTGGCCTTCTCGTTCCTCCATTCGGGTGCCCGAAACTTCAAATGTACCGATAGTTACGTCATTTAAAAACCTAGTCTTAACTTGTGTACCAATCTCTATGTCATTATCGAATCGTGGGTCTGATTACCATCCGGTCTGCTTCATATCCTTTATCTGAGTCTGTTGCATGATCAGATATCTTACGGCCTTCCCGTTCCTCCATTCGGGTGCCCGAAACTTCAAATGTACCGATAGTTATGTCCTTTAAAACTTGAGTCTTTTCTTGTGTACGAATCTTTATGTCACTGTTGCATCTTGAGTCCGATTAACGTCCGGTCTGCTTCCTATCCTTTATTTAAGTCTGTAGCATGATCATATATCTTATGCCCTTCCCGAAACTTCAAATGTACCGATAGTTACGTCCTTTAAAAACCTAGTCTTTTCTTGTGTACCAATCTCTATGTCATTATCGCATCGTGGGTCTGATTACCGTCCGGTCTACTTCATATCCTTTATCTAAGTCTGTTGCATGATCAGATATCTTACGGCCCTCACGTTCCTCCGTTCGGGTGCGCGAAACTTCGAATGTTCCTAATGTTATGTCCTTTAAAACTTGAGTCTTTTCTTGTGTACGAATCTTTATGTCATTGTCGCATCGCGAGTCTGATTAACACCCTTCAGCTACGTATCCTTTATCTAAGTCTGTGCATGATCAGATATCTTCTGGCCTTCCCGTTCCTCCACTCGGGTGTCCGAAACATCAAATGTATCGATAGTTACGTCCTTTAAAACTCGAGTCTTTTCTTGTGTATGAATACCTATTTCATTATCGCATCCTGAGTCCGATTACCGTCCGGTCCGATTCGTATCCTTTATCTGAGTCAGTTGCATAATCTGATATCTTACGGCCTTCCCATTCCTCCATTCGGGTGCCCGAAACTTCGAATGTACCGATAGTTATGTCTTTTAAAACTTGAATCTTTTCTTGTGTACGAATCTTTATGTCATTGTCGCATCGTGAGTCCGATTAACGTCTGGCCAGCTTCCTATCCTTTATTTAAGTCTGTAGCATGATCATATATCTTATGCCCTTCCCGAAACTTCAAATGTACCGATAGTTACGTCCTTTAAAAACCTAGTCTTTTCTTGTGTACCAATCTCTATGTCATTATCGCATCGTGGGTCTGATTACCGTCCGGTCTACTTCATATCCTTTATCTAAGTCTGTTGCATGATCAGATATCTTACGGCCCTCACGTTCCTCCGTTCGGGTGCGCGAAACTTCGAATGTTCCTAATGTTATGTCCTTTAAAACTTGAGTCTTTTCTTGTGTACGAATCTTTATGTCATTGTCGCATCGCGAGTCTGATTAACACCCTTCAGCTTCGTATCCTTTATCTAAGTCTGTGCATGATCAGATATCTTCTGGCCTTCTCGTTCCTCCATTCGGGTGCCCGAAACTTCAAATGTACCGATAGTTACGACCTTTAAAAACCTAGTCTTTTCTTGTGTACCAATCTCTATGTCATTATCGCGTCGTGGGTCTGATTACCGTCCGGTCTGCTTCATATCCTTTATCTAAGTCTGTTGCATGATCAGATATCATACGGCCTTCACGTTCCTCCGTTCGGGTGCGCGAAACTTCGAATGTTCCTAATGTTATGTCCTTTTAAACATGAGTCTTTTCTTGTGTACGAACCTTTATGTCATTGTCGCATCGCGAGTCTGATTAACACCCTTCAGCTTCGTATCCTTTATCTAAGTCTGTAGCATGATCAGATATCTTCTGGCCTTCTCGTTCCTCCATTCGGGTGCCTGAAACTTCAAATGTACCGATAGTTACGTCCTTTAAAAACCTAGTCTTTTCTTGTGTACCAATCTCTATGTCATTATCACATCGTGGGTCTGATTACCGTCCGGTCAGCTTCATATCCTTTATCTGAGTCTGTTGCATGATCAGATATCTTACGGCCTTCCCGTTCCTCCATTCGGGTGCCCGTAACTTCAAATGTACCGATAGTTATGTTCTTTAAAACTTGAGTCTTTTCTTGTGTACGAATCTTTATGTCACTGTTGCATCTTGAGTCCGATTAACGTCCGGTCTGCTTCATATCCTTTATCTGAGTCTGTTGCATGATCAGATATCTTACAGCCTTCCCATTCCTCCATTCGGGTGCCCGAAACTTCGAATGTACCGATAGTTATGTCCTTTAAAACTTGAATCTTTTCTTGTGTACGAATCCTTATGTCATTGTCGCATCATGAGTCCGATTAACGTCTGGCCAACTTCGTATTCTTTATTTGAGTCTGTAGCATGATCATATATCTTATGGCCATCCCGTTCCTTCATTCGGGTGCCCGAAACTTCAAATGTACCGATTGTTACGTCCTTTAAAAACCTAGACTTTTCTTGTGTACCAATATCTACGTCATTATCGCATCGTGGGTCTGATTACCGTCTGGTCTGCTTCGTATACTTTATCTGAGTCTGTTGCATGATCAGATATCTTACGGCTTTCACGTTCCTCCATTCGAGTGCGCGAAACTTCAAATGTACCGATTGTTATGTCCTTTAAAACTTGAGTCTTTTCTTGTGTACGAATCTTTATGTCATTGTCGCATCGTGTCTGATTAACACCTGGTCAGCTGCGTATCCTTTATCTAAATCTGTAGCATGATCAGATATCTTCTGGCCTTCCCGTTCCTCCATTCGGGTGCCAAAAACTTCAAATGTACCGATAGTTACATCCTTTAAAAACCTAGTCTTTTCTTGTGTACCAATCTCTATGTCATTATCGCATCGTGGGTCTGATTACCGTTCGGTCTGCTTCATATCCTTTATCTGAGTCTTTTGCATGATCAGATATCTTACGGCCTTCACGTTCCTCCATTCGGGTGCGCGAAAATTCAAATGTTCCGAATGTTATGTCCTTTAAAACTTGAGTCTTTTCGTGTGAATGAATCTTTATGTCATTGTCGCATCGTGAGTCTGATTAACACCCGGTCAGCTTCTTATCCTTTATCTAAGTCTGTAGCATGATCAGATATCTTTTGGCCTTCTCGTTCCTCCATTCGGGTGCCCAAAACATCAAATGTACCGATAGTTACGTCCTTTAAAAACCTAGTCTTTTCTTGTGTACCAATCTCTATGTCATTATCGCATCGTGGGTCTGATTACCGTCCGGTCTGCTTCATATCCTTTATCTGAGTCTGTTGCATGATCAGATATCTTACGGCCTTCCCATTCCTCCTTTAAAACTCGAGCCTTTTTTTGACTACGAGTCTCTATGTCATTATTGCATCGTGGGTCTGATTACCTTCCGGTCTGCTTCATATCCTTTATCTAAGTCTGTTGCATGATCAGATATCTTACGGCCTTCACGTTCCTCCATTCGGGTGCGCGAAACTTCAAATGTACCGATTGTTATGTCCTATAAAACTTGAGTCTTTTCTTGTGCACGAATCTTTATGTCATTGTCGCATCTGTCTGATTAACACCCGGCCAGCTTCGTATCCTTTATCTAAATCTGTATCATGATCAGATACCTTCTGGCCTTCCCGTTCCTCCATTCGGGTGCCCGAAACTTCAAATGTACCGATAGTTACGTCCTTTAAAAACCTAGTCTTTTCTTGTGTACCAATCTCTATGTCATTATCGCATCGTGGGTCTGATTACCGTCCGGTCTGCTTCATGTCCTTTATCTGAGTCTGCTGCATGATCAGATATCTTACGGCCTTCACGTTCCTTCATTCGGGTGCGTGAAACTTCGAATGTTCCGAATGTTATGTCCTTTAAAACTTGAGTCTTTTCTTGTCTACGAATCTTTATGTCATTGTCGCATCGTGAGTCTGATTAACACCCGGTCAGCTTCGTATCCTTTATCTAAGTCTGTATCATGATCAGATATCTTCAGGCCTTCTCGTTCCTCTATTCGGGTGCCCGAAACTTCAAATGTACCGATAGTTACGTCCTTTAAAAACCTAGTCTTTTCTTGTGTACCAATCTCTATGTCATTATCGCATTGTGGGTCTGATTACCGTCCGGTCTGCTTCATATCCTTTATTTGAGTTTGTTGCATGATCAGATATCTTACGGCCTTCCCGTTCCTCCATTCGGGTGCCCGAAACTTCAAATGTACCGCGATAATTATGTCCTTTAAAACTTGAGTCTTTTCTTGTGTACGAATCTTTATGTCACTGTCGCATCTTGAGTCCGATTAACGTCCGGTCTGCTTCTATCCTTTATCTGAGTCTGCTGCATGATCAGATATCTTATGGCCTTCTCGTTCCTTCATTCGGGTGCCCGAAACTTCAAATGTACCGATAGTTACGTCCTTTAAAAACCTAGTCTTTTCTTGTGTACCAATCTCTTTGTCATTATCGCATCGTGGGTCTGATTACCGTTCGGTCTGCTTCATTTCCTTTATCTGATTCTGTTGCACGATCAAATATCTTACGGCCTTCACATTCCTCCATTCGGGTGCGCGAAACTTCAAATGTACCGATTGTTATGTCCTTTAAAACTTGAGTCTTTTCTTGTGTACGAATCTTTATGTCATTGTCGCATCGTGTCTGATTAACACCCGGTCAGCTTCGTATCCTTCTGGCCTTCCCGTTCCTCCATTCGGGTGCCCGAAACTTCAAATGTACCGATAGTTACCTCCTTTAAAAACCCAGTCTTTTCTTGTGTACCAATCTCTATGTCATTATTGCACCTCGGGTATGATTACCATCCGGTCTGCTTCGTATCCTTTATTTGAGTTTGTTGCATGATCAGATATCTTATGGCCTTCCCGCTCCTCCATTCGGGTGCCCGAAAATTCAAATGTACCGATAGTTATGTCCTTTAAAACTTGAGTCTTTTCTTGTGTACGAATCTTTATGTCATTGTCGCATCGTGAGTCTGATTAACACCCGGTCAGCTTCGTATCCTTTATCTAAGTCTGTATCATGATTAAATATCTTCTGGCCTTCTCGTTCCTCTATTCGGGTGCCCGAAACTTCAAATGTACCGATAGTTGCGTCCTTTAAAAACCTAGTCTTTTCTTGTGTACCAATCTCTATGTCATTATCGTATCGTGGGTCTGATTACCGTCCGGTCTGCTTCATATCCTTTATCTGAGTCTGTTGCATGATCAGATATCTTACGGCCTTCCCGTTCCTCCATTCGTGTGCACGAAACTTCAAATGTACCGATAGTTATATCCTTTAAAACTTGAGTCTTTTCTTGTGTACGAATCTTTATGTCACTGTCGCACCTTGAGTCCGATTAATGTCCGGTCTGCTTCATATCCTTTATCTGAGTCTGTTGTATGATTAGATATCTTACGGCCTTCCCATTCCTCCATTCGGGTGCCCGAAACTTCGAATGTACCGATAGTTATGTCCTTTAAAACTTGAATCTTTTCTAGTGTACGAATCTTTATGTCATTGTCGCATCTTGAGTCCGATTAACGTCCGGTCTGCTTCGTATCCTTTATCTGAGTCTGCTGCATGATCAGATATCTTATGGCCTTCTCGTTCCTTCATTCGGGTGCCCGAAACTTCAAATGTACCGATAGTTACGTCCCTTAAAAACCTAGTCTTTTCTTGTGTACCAATCTCTATGTCATTATCGCATCGTGGGTCTGATTACCGTCTGGTCTGCTTCATATCCTTTATCTGAGTCTGTTGCATGATCAGATATCTTACGGCCTTCACGTTCCTCCATTCGGGTGCTCGAAACTTCAAATGTACCGATTGTTATGTCCTTTAAAACTTGAGTCTTTTCTTGTATACGAATCTTTATATCACTTTCGCATCTTGAGTCCGATTAATGTCTGGTCTGCTTCATATCCTTTATCTGAGTCTGTTGCATGATCAGATATCTTACGGCCTTCCCACTCCTCCATTCGGGTGCCCGAAACTTCGAATGTACCGATAGTTATGTCCTTTAAACTTGAATCTTTTCTTGTGTACGAATCTTTATGTCATTGTCGCATCGTGAGTCCGATTAAAGTCTGGCGAGCTTCGTATCCTTTATTTTTGTCTGTAGCATGATCATATATCGTATGGCCTTCCCGTTCCTTCATTCGGGTGCCCGAAACTTCAAATGTACCGATAGTTACGTCCTTTAAAAACCCAGTCTTTTCTTGTGTACCAATCTCTACGTCATTATCGCATCGTGGGTCTGATTACCGTCCGGTCTGCTTCATATCCTTTATCTGAGTCTGTTGCATGATCAGATATCTTACGGCCTTCCCGTTCCTCCATTCGGGTGTCCGAAACATCAAATGTATCGATAGTTACGTCCTTTAAAACTCGAGTCTTTTCTTGTGTACGAATATCTATTTCATTATTGCATCCTGAGTCCGATTACCGTCTGGTCCGATTCGTATCCTTTATCTGAGTCAGTTGCATAATCTGATATCTTACGGCCTTCCCGTTCCTCCATTCGGGTGCCCGAAACTACAAATCTACCGATTGTTACGTCCAATAAAACTCGAGTCTTTTTTTGTGTACAAATCTCTATGTCATTGTCTCATCGTAAGTCCGATTACTGTCCGGTCCATTTCATATCCTTTATCTGAGTCTGTAGAATGATCAGATATTTAATGGCCTTCCCGTTCATCCATCCGGGTGCCCGAAACTACAAATGTACCGGTTGTTACGTCCTTTAAGACTCGAGTGTTTTTTTGTGTACGAATCTCTATGTCATTGTCACACCGTGAGTCCGATTACCGTCCGATCCACTTCTTATCCTTTACCCGAGTCTGTTGCATGATCAGATATCTTATGGCCTTCCCGCTCCTCCATGCGGGGGCCCGAAACTTCAAATGTACCGAAAGTTACGTCCTTTAAAACTCGAATCTTTTCTTGTGTACGAATCTCTATGTCATTATCGCATCGTGGGTCTGATAACAGTTAGGTCTGCTATATATCCTTTATCTGAGTCTGTTACATGATCACATTTCTTACGGCCTTCCTGTTCTTCCATTCGGGTGCCCGAAACTTCAAATGTACCGATAGTTATGTCCTTTAAAACTTGAGTCTTTTCTTGTGTACGAATCTTTATGTCAATGTCGCTTCATGAATCCGATTAACGTCCGGTCAGCTTCGCATCCTGTATCTGAGTCTGTAGCACGATCAGATATCTTATGGCCTTCCCGTTCCTCCATTCGGGTGCCCGACACTTCAAATGTATCGATAGTTACGTCCTATAAAATGCGAGTCTTTTCTTTTGTACGAATCTCTATGTCATTGTGACTTCGTGAGTCCGATTACCGTCCAGTCAGCTTCGTATCCTTTATCTGAGTCTGTAGAATGATCAAATATCTTGTGACCTTACCGTTCCTCCATTCGGGTGTCCGAAACTTCAAATGTACCGATAGTTACGTCCTTTAAAACTTGAGTCTTTTCTTGGGTACGAATCTCTATGTCATTATCGCATCATGAGTATGATCACCATCCAGTATGCTTTGTATCCTTTATCAGAGTCTGTTGCATAACCAGATATATTACGGCCTTCCCGTTCCTCCATTCAGGTGCCCTAAACTTCAAATGTACCGATAATTATGTCCTTTAAAACTCGAGTCTTTTCTTGTGTACGAATCTTTATGTCATTGTCAAATTGTAAGTCCGATTAATGTCCGGTCTGCTTCATATCTTTTATCTGAGTCTATTGCATGTTCAGATATCTTACGGCCTTCACGTTCCTCCATTCGGGTGCGCGAAACTTCAAATGTACCGATTGTTATGTCCTCTAAAACTTGAGTCTTTTCTTGTGTACGAATCTTTATGTCATTGTCGCATCGTGAGTCCGATTAACACCCGGTCAGCTTCGTATCCTTTATCTATGTCTATAGCATGATCACATATCTTACGGCCTTCCCATTCCTCCATTTGGCTGCCCGAAACATCAAATATACTGATAGTTATGTCCTTTAAAACTCGAGCCTTTTTTTGACTACGAGTCTCTATGTCATTATCGCATCGTGGGTCTGATTACCTTCCGGTCTGCTTCATATCCTTTATCTAAGTCTGTTGCATGATCAGATATCTTACGGCCTTCACGTTCCTCCATTCGGGTGCGCGAAACTTCAAATGTACCGATTGTTATGTCCTTTAAAACATGAGTCTTTTCTTGTGTACGAATCTTTATGTCATTGTCGCATCTGTCTGATTAACACCCGGCCAGCTTCGTATCCTTTATCTAAATCTGTATCATGATCAGATATCTTCTGGCCTTCCCGTTCCTCCATTCGGGTGCCCGAAACTTCAAATGTACCGATAGTTACGTCCTTTAAAAACCTAGTCTTTTCTTGTGTACCAATCTCTATGTCATTATCGCATCGTGGGTCTGATTACCGTCCGGTCTGCTTCATGTCCTTTATTTGAGTTTGTTGCATGATCAGATATCTTACGGCCTTCCCGTTCCTCCATTCGGGTGCCCGAAACTTCAAATGTACCGCGATAGTTATGTCCTTTAAAACTTGAGTCTTTTCTTGTGTACCAATCTCTTTGTCATTATCGCATCGTGGGTCTGATTACCGTCCGGTCTGCTTCATATCCTTTATCTGAATCTGTTGCATGATCAGATATCTTACAGCCTTCACGTTCCTCCATTCGGGTGCGCGAAACTTCAAATGTACCGATTGTTATGTCCTTTAAAACTTGAGTCTTTTCTTGTGTACGAATCTTTATGTCATTGTCGCATCGTGAGTCTGATTAACACCCGGTCAGCTTCGTATCCTTTATCTAAGTCTGTATCATGATCAAATATCTTCTGGCCTTCTCGTTCCTCTATTCGGGTGCCCGAAACTTCAAATGTACCGATAGTTGCGTCCTTTAAAAACCTAGTCTTTTCTTGTGTACCAATCTCTATGTCATTATCGTATCATGGGTCTGATTACCGTCCGGTCTGCTTCATATCCTTTATCTGAGTCTGTTGCATGATCAGATATCTTACGGCCTTCCCGTTCCTCCATTCGTGTGCACGAAACTTCAAATGTACCGATAGTTATATCCTTTAAAACTTGAGTCTTTTCTTGTGTACGAATCTTTATGTCACTGTCGCACCTTGAGTCCGATTAACGTCCGGTCTGCTTCATATCCTTTATCTGAGTCTGTTGCATGATTAGATATCTTGCGGCCTTCCCATTCCTCCATTCGGGTGCCCGAAACTTCGAATGTACCGATAGTTATGTCCTTTAAAACTTGAATCTTTTCTTGTGTACGAATCTTTATGTCACTGTCGCATCTTGAGTCCGATTAACGTCCGGTCTGCTTCGTATCCTTTATCTGAGTCTGCTGCATGATCAGATATCTTATGGCCTTCTCGTTCCTTCATTCGGGTGCCCGAAACTTCAAATGTACCTATAGTTACGTCCCTTAAAAACCTAGTCTTTTATTGTGTACCAATCTCTATGTCATTATCGCATCGTGGGTCTGATTACCGTCTGGTCTGCTTCATATCCTTTATCTGAGTCTGTTGCATGATCAGATATCTTACGGCCTTCACGTTCCTCCATTCGGGTGCTCGAAACTTCAAATGTACCGATTGTTATGCCCTTTAAAACTTGAGCCATTTCTTGTATACGAATCTTTATGTCATTGTCGCATCTTGAGTCCGATTAACGTCTGGCCAGCTTCGTATCCTTTATCTGAGTCTGTAGAATGATCAAATATCTTGTGACCTTACCGTTCCTCCATTCGGGTGTCCGAAACTTCAAATGTACCGATAGATACGTCCTTTAAAACTTGAGTCTTTTCTTGGGTACGAATCTCTATGTCATTATCGCATCATGAGTATGATCACCATCCAGTATGCTTTGTATCCTTTATCAGAGTCTGTTGCATAACCAGATATATTACGGCCTTCCCGTTCCTCCATTCAGGTGCCCTAAACTTCAAATGTAACGATAATTATGTCCTTTAAAACTCGAGTCTTTTCTTGTGTACGAATCTTTATGTCATTGTCAAATTGTAAGTCCGATTAATGTCCGGTCTGCTTCATATCTTTTATCTGAGTCTATTGCATGTTCAGATATCTTACGGCCTTCACGTTCCTCCATTCGGGTGCGCGAAACTTCAAATGTACCGATTGTTATGTCCTCTAAAACTTGAGTCTTTTCTTGTGTACGAATCTTTATGTCATTGTCGCATCGTGAGTCCGATTAACACCCGGTCAGCTTCGTATCCTTTATCTATGTCTATAGCATGATCACATATCTTACGGCCTTCCCATTCCTCCATTTGGCTGCCCGAAACTTCAAATATACTGATAGTTATGTCCTTTAAAACTCGAGCCTTTTTTTGACTACGAGTCTCTATGTCATTATCGCATCGTGGGTCTGATTACCTTCCGGTCTGCTTCATATCCTTTATCTAAGTCTGTTGCATGATCAGATATCTTACGGCCTTCACGTTCCTCCATTCGGGTGCGCGAAACTTCAAATGTACCGATTGTTATGTCCTTTAAAACATGAGTCTTTTCTTGTGTACGAATCTTTATGTCATTGTCGCATCTGTCTGATTAACACCCGGCCAGCTTCGTATCCTTTATCTAAATCTGTATCATGATCAGATATCTTCTGGCCTTCCCGTTCCTCCATTCGGGTGCCCGAAACTTCAAATGTACCGATAGTTACGTCCTTTAAAAACCTAGTCTTTTCTTGAGTACCAATCTCTATGTCATTATCGCATCGTGGGTCTGATTACCGTCCGGTCTGCTTCATGTCCTTTATTTGAGTTTGTTGCATGATCAGATATCTTACGGCCTTCCCGTTCCTCCATTCGGGTGCCCGAAACTTCAAATGTACCGCGATAGTTATGTCCTTTAAAACTTGAGTCTTTTCTTGTGTACCAATCTCTTTGTCATTATCGCATCGTGGGTCTGATTACCGTCCGGTCTGCTTCATATCCTTTATCTGAATCTGTTGCATGATCAGATATCTTACAGCCTTCACGTTCCTCCATTCGGGTGCGCGAAACTTCAAATGTACCGATTGTTATGTCCTTTAAAACTTGAATCTTTTCTTGTGTACGAATCTTTATGTCATTGTCGCATCGTGTCTGATTAACACCCGGTCAGCTTCGTATCCTTTATCTAATTCTGTAGCATGATCAGATATCTTCTGGCCTTCCCGTTCCTCCATTCGGGTGCCCGAAACTTCAAATGTACCGATAGTTACCTCCTTTAAAAACCTAGTCTTTTCTTGTGTACCAATCTCTATGTCATTATTGCACCTCGGGTATGATTACCATCCGGTCTGCTTCGTATCCTTTATTTGAGTTTGTTGCATGATCAGATATCTTATGGCCTTCCCGCTCCTCCATTCGGGTGCCCGAAAATTCAAATGTACCGATAGTTATGTCCTTTAAAACTTGAGTCTTTTCTTGTGTACGAATCTTTATGTCATTGTCGCATCGTGAGTCTGATTAACACCCGGTCAGCTTCGTATCCTTTATCTAAGTCTGTATCATGATCAAATATCTTCTGGCCTTCTCGTTCCTCTATTCGGGTGCCCGAAACTTCAAATGTACCGATAGTTGCGTCCTTTAAAAACCTAGTCTTTTCTTGTGTACCAATCTCTATGTCATTATCGTATCGTGGGTCTGATTACCGTCTGGTCTGCTTCATATCCTTTATCTGAGTCTGTTGCATGATCAGATATCTTACGGCCTTCCCGTTCCTCCATTCGTGTGCACGAAACTTCAAATGTTCGATAGTTATATCCTTTAAAACTTGAGTCTTTTCTTGTGTACGAATCTTTATGTCACTGTCGCACCTTGAGTCCGATTAACGTCCGGTCTGCTTCATATCCTTTATCTGAGTCTGTTGCATGATTAGATATCTTGCGGCCTTCCCATTCCTCCATTCGGGTGCCCGAAACTTCGAATGTACCGATAGTTATGTCCTTTAAAACTTGAATCTTTTCTTGTGTACGAATCTTTATGTCACTGTCGCATCTTGAGTCCGATTAACGTCCGGTCTGCTTCGTATCCTTTATCTGAGTCTGCTGCATGATTAGATATCTTATGGCCTTCTCGTTCCTTCATTCGGGTGCCCGAAACTTCAAATGTACCTATAGTTACGTCCCTTAAAAACCTAGTCTTTTATTGTGTACCAATCTCTATTTCATTATCGCATCGTGGGTCTGATTACCGTCTGGTCTGCTTCATATCCTTTATCTGAGTCTGTTGCATGATCAGATATCTTACGGCCTTCACGTTCCTCCATTCGGGTGCTCGAAACTTCAAATGTACCGATTGTTATGCCCTTTAATACTTGAGTCTTTTCTTGTATACGAATCTTTATGTCATTGTCGCATCATGAGTCCGATTAACGTCTGGCCAGCTTCGTATCCTTTATTTGAGTCTGTAGCATGATCATATATCTTATGCCCTTCCCGTTCCTTCATTCGGGTGCCCGAAACTTCAAATGTACCGATAGTTAAGTCCTATAAAAACCTAGTCTTTTCTTGTGTACCAATCTCTATGTCATAATCGCATCGTGGGTCTGATTACCGTCCAGTCTGCTTCATATCCTTTATCTGAGTCTGCTGCATGATCAGATATCTTACGGCCTTCACGTTCCTCCATTCGGGTGCGCGAAACTTCGAATGTTCCGAATGTTATGTCCTTTAAAACTTGAGTCTTTTCTTGCCTACGAACTTTATGTCATTGTCGCATCGTGAGTCTGATTAACACCCGGTCAGCTTCGTATCCTTTATCTAAGTCTGTATCATGATCAGATATCTTCTGGCCTTCTCGTTCCTCTATTCGGGTGCCCGAAACTTCAAATGTACTGATAGTTACGTCCTTTAAAAACCTAGTCTTTTCTTGTGTACCAATCTCTATGTCATTATCGCATCGTGGGTCCGATTACCGTCCGGTCTGCTTCATATCCTTTATCTGAGTCTGTTGCATGATCAGATATCTTACGGCCTTCCCGCTCCTCCATTCGGGTGCCCGAAAATTCAAATGTACCGATAGTTATGTCCTTTAAAACTTGAGTCTTTTCTTGTGTACGAATCTTTATGTCATTGTCGCATCGTGAGTCCGATTAACACCCGGTCAGCTTCGTATCCTTTATCTATGTCTATAGCATGATCACATATCTTACGGCCTTCCCATTCCTCCATTTGGCTGCCCGAAACTTCAAATATACTGATAGTTATGTCCTTTAAAACTCGAGCCTTTTTTTGACTACGAGTCTCTATGTCATTATCGCATCGTGGGTCTGATTACCTTCCGGTCTGCTTCATATCCTTTATCTAAGTCTGTTGCATGATCAGATATCTTACGGCCTTCACGTTCCTCCATTCGGGTGCGCGAAACTTCAAATGTACCGATTGTTATGTCCTTTAAAACATGAGTCTTTTCTTGTGTACGAATCTTTATGTCATTGTCGCATCTGTCTGATTAACACCCGGCCAGCTTCGTATCCTTTATCTAAATCTGTATCATGATCAGATATCTTCTGGCCTTCCCGTTCCTCCATTCGGGTGCCCGAAACTTCAAATGTACCGATAGTTACGTCCTTTAAAAACCTAGTCTTTTCTTGTGTACCAATCTCTATGTCATTATCGCATCGTGGGTCTGATTACCGTCCGGTCTGCTTCATGTCCTTTATTTGAGTTTGTTGCATGATCAGATATCTTACGGCCTTCCCGTTCCTCCATTCGGGTGCCCGAAACTTCAAATGTACCGCGATAGTTATGTCCTTTAAAACTTGAGTCCTTTCTTGTGTACCAATCTCTTTGTCATTATCGCATCGTGGGTCTGATTACCGTCCGGTCTGCTTCATATCCTTTATCTGAATCTGTTGCATGATCAGATATCTTACAGCCTTCACGTTCCTCCATTCGGGTGCGCGAAACTTCAAATGTACCGATTGTTATGTCCTTTAAAACTTGAGTCTTTTCTTGTGTACGAATCTTTATGTCATTGTCGCATCGTGTCTGATTAACACCCGGTCAGCTTCGTATCCTTTATCTAATTCTGTAGCATGATCAGATATCTTCTGGCCTTCCCGTTCCTCCATTCGGGTGCCCGAAACTTCAAATGTACCGATAGTTACCTCCTTTAAAAACCTAGTCTTTTCTTGTGTACCAATCTCTATGTCATTATTGCACCTCGGGTATGATTACCATCCGGTCTGCTTCGTATCCTTTATTTGAGTTTGTTGCATGATCAGATATCTTATGGCCTTCCCGCTCCTCCATTCGGGTGCCCGAAAATTCAAATGTACCGATAGTTATGTCCTTTAAAACTTGAGTCTTTTCTTGTGTACGAATCTTTATGTCATTGTCGCATCGTGAGTCTGATTAACACCCGGTCAGCTTCGTATCCTTTATCTAAGTCTGTATCATGATCAAATATCTTCTGGCCTTCTCGTTCCTCTATTCGGGTGCCCGAAACTTCAAATGTACCGATAGTTGCGTCCTTTAAAAACCTAGTCTTTTCTTGTGTACCAATCTCTATGTCATTATCGTATCGTGGGTCTGATTACCGTCCGGTCTGCTTCATATCCTTTATCTGAGTCTGTTGCATGATCAGATATCTTACGGCCTTCCCGTTCCTCCATTCGTGTGCACGAAACTTCAAATGTTCGATAGTTATATCCTTTAAAACTTGAGTCTTTTCTTGTGTACGAATCTTTATGTCACTGTCGCACCTTGAGTCCGATTAACGTCCGGTCTGCTTCATATCCTTTATCTGAGTCTGTTGCATGATTAGATATCTTGCGGCCTTCCCATTCCTCCATTCGGGTGCCCGAAACTTCGAATGTACCGATAGTTATGTCCTTTAAAACTTGAATCTTTTCTTGTGTACGAATCTTTATGTCACTGTCGCATCTTGAGTCCGATTAACGTCCGGTCTGCTTCGTATCCTTTATCTGAGTCTGCTGCATGATTAGATATCTTATGGCCTTCTCGTTCCTTCATTCGGGTGCCCGAAACTTCAAATGTACCTATAGTTACGTCCCTTAAAAACCTAGTCTTTTATTGTGTACCAATCTCTATGTCATTATCGCATCGTGGGTCTGATTACCGTCTGGTCTGCTTCATATCCTTTATCTGAGTCTGTTGCATGATCAGATATCTTACGGCCTTCACGTTCCTCCATTCGGGTGCTCGAAACTTCAAATGTACCGATTGTTATGCCCTTTAAAACTTGAGTCTTTTCTTGTATACGAATCTTTATGTCATTGTCGCATCATGAGTCCGATTAACGTCTGGCCAGCTTCGTATCCTTTATTTGAGTCTGTAGCATGATCATATATCTTATGCCCTTCCCGTTCCTTCATTCGGGTGCCCGAAACTTCAAATGTACCGATAGTTAAGTCCTATAAAAACCTAGTCTTTTCTTGTGTACCAATCTCTATGTCATAATCGCATCGTGGGTCTGATTACCGTCCAGTCTGCTTCATATCCTTTATCTGAGTCTGCTGCATGATCAGATATCTTACGGCCTTCACGTTCCTCCATTCGGGTGCGCGAAACTTCGAATGTTCCGAATGTTATGTCTTTTAAAACTTGAGTCTTTTCTTGCCTACGAACTTTATGTCATTGTCGCATCGTGAGTCTGATTAACACCCGGTCAGCTTCGTATCCTTTATCTAAGTCTGTATCATGATCAGATATCTTCTGGCCTTCTCGTTCCTCTATTCGGGTGCCCGAAACTTCAAATGTACTGATAGTTACGTCCTTTAAAAACCTAGTCTTTTCTTGTGTACCAATCTCTATGTCATTATCGCATCGTGGGTCCGATTACCGTCCGGTCTGCTTCATATCCTTTATCTGAGTCTGTTGCATGATCAGATATCTTACGGCCTTCCCGTTCCTCCATTCGGGTGCCCGAAACTTCAAATGTACCGATAGTTATGTCCTTTAAAACTTGAGTCTTTTCTTGTCTACGAATCTTTATGTCATTGTCGCATCGTGAGTCCGATTAACGTCTGGCCAGCTTCGTATCCTTTATTTGAGTCTGTAGCATGATCATATATCTTATGGCCTTCCCGTTCCTTCATTCGGGTGCCCGAAACCTCATATGTACCGATAGTTATGTCCTTTAAAAACCTAGTCTTTTCTTGTGTACCAATCTCTATGTCATTATCGCATCGTGGGACTGATTACCGTCCGGTCAGCTTCATATCCTTTATCTGAGTCTGTTGCATGATCAGATATCTTACGGCCTTCACGTTCCACCATTCGGGTGCGCGAAACTTCAAATGTACCGATTGTTATGTCCTTTAAAACTTGAGTCTTTTCTTGTGTACGAATCTTTATGTCATTGTCGCATCGTGTCTGATTAACACCCGGTCAGCTTCGTATCCTTTATCTAAATCAGTAGCATGATCAGATATCTTCTGGCCTTCCCGTTCCTCCATTCGGGTGCCCGAAACTTCAAATGTACCGATAGTTACTTCCTTTAAAAACCTAGTCTTTTCTGGTGTACCAATCTCTATGTCATTATTGCATCTCGGGTCTGATTACCATCCGGTCTGCTTCGTATCCTTTATTTGGCCTTCCCGCTCCTCCATTCGGGTGCCCGAAACTTCAAATGTACCGATAGTTATGTCCTTTAAAACTTGAGTCTTTTCTTGTGTACGAATCTTTATGTCATTGTCGCATCGTGAGTCTGATTAACACCCGGTCAGCTTCGTATCCTTTATCTAAGTCTGTATCATGATCAGATAACTTCTGGCCTTCTCGTTCCTCTATTCGGGTGCCCGAAACTTCAAATGTACCGATAGTTACGTCCTTTAAAAACCTAGTCTTTTCTCGTGTACCAATCTCTATGTCATTATCGCATCGTGTAACGTCGCATATTTTCCTTAATTTTCTAAATAAAATATATATATATATATATATATATATATATATATATATATATATATATATATATATGTGTTGTTTTTAATACATGTTTTTAAACATCTTAAACTAATAATAAGTTAATAAAACGTGGTGTTTTTGACATTCTTATACGTTTTAAAAATATTTTGTGACACATTCGGGTTTATATAATCATACTATATACTTATAACAATAAAATAATAGAGAAATAATTGCAAAAAAATAAATGCCTGGGCCGGGAATCGAACCCGCGCCCATGGCCGGCACAACACAACCAATGCCTTAACCAACTGAGCTACAGCCTGTTTCGTTGAATTCAATCAAGCGCTAACATATTCAACCCTTCACTATTTACGCACCATTGACTTTTGAAAGTCAATCTGCGAACCCAAATCAATCCAAGACCTCCAATTCCGCGTCTTTTAATCTCAATTCGTTTTTGGTAAGTCCTAACCGACACCCTAGAGTATTCCCTACGCCAATTTTTATTTAAAACCTTCCAATTATACGTATTATACGCGTATATGATATTAATACGGGTCAAACTTCCAAAACTACGAGACCGAATGTTTTTCTATAAATTGAACCTGTCATTAGACCCTATACTCGCCGACAAACAAACCCTCACTCTCAATTTTCCCTAAAAACCCTTCCTAGTCTACAAACAATCGCGTTTTTGACTTTTCTGTTGACCGGAGTAATCGAGTCCTAAAACTCTTTGTATGTAACGATTAATCTGTTGTTTTCGTTCCTTGATATCGATCGATCAATAGCCCTATGTATTCTGTGGCTATTGATCGTTTATTTGTTTGATTGAATAGGTTAGGGTTCTTGTTCATTCGATTTGGGGATAATAACTCACTGCAGACATCACTTAAACTTTAAACGATTTGAACTCTATCAGCAACTGATCCGTAGATCAGTTGGTATAACCTCACTGTGTTAAGACGTGGGCCGGCCGTAGCCTTGGGTTCGAGCCCCGTCTTCATCATTTATTTTTACAAACAATTCATGAACTTAATCAAGTAAGCCTTTATAGTTATTCGAAATCAGATTTACTGGTTCTCATGGTGTGGCTCAGTTGGTGAGCCACACTTGTGAAAAGGCTTTGGACCGGCCCAGACACGGGTTCGATCCCCACCAACAGCAATCCTTTTTTTATAAAACCCCTTTCTTTTATATTTTTGTTATTAACATTTAAAAATGGTTTTAAAATACTAAATCTACTTTATAAATTCTATAAAAATTATTTTATGATATTCTGATAATAAAGTTTATCATACAATTTTTAGTTTTTCAAAAATCTTTTTTTTATTATATATAATAAATATTACAAGTTTATTCTATTATAATTATAAAATTCTATAAAAATATCAAAACGATTTTATAAAATTCCACAAAAATTATCCTAAACTTTTAAAACAGTAAACATTCCAGAAATGATTTTTATTTTTGAAAAATCATTTATTTAATATTTTAATCGATTTTTGTTATTTTAATCATAAATAAATCATAATAAATTCATTTTTCAATGTTTGTACACCAAAATTTTGTATAAATTATTTCTATCCATTTAGAACAGAAATACAAATTTAAATTTAAAAATTCTTTAACTTTTATATTTTTAGATATTAAAGTTATGTTTTGACAAAATAGAAATAAATAGACTAAATATTCAATATTTAAGAAAATAATTTTATAAAAATTATTTTCATACTTAAAACCTTATAATGTGATCATCCATATTCAAAAACCTACAAAAAGACTTTTTTTTATTTATTTTTCGAATTTCTTTTATTTATTAAACAATTTATTTAATAATTAAACGAATCCTTATCCCCAAATTAGGAACCCTAGAAAATACTTGTAGACTAGAAAGACTTAGACTTATTTATTACCTTAAACATAGGGTAATACTTGGCAACGTTGGGCTACACTTATTCTATTTCGCGAGATTTAACACTTTGCTAAGGTGAGTTTACGTAACCATGTTTATGCAATTCTTTATACGTGCAACATTATACTTAAGCAATTCTACATACATGTCTAGTTGTAAACTTTAATGCCTCATGATTTAGACAACAACAACAGTTTCAACAAGTTTCAACAATACATAATCATTAGCTATGGCCAAGCCGGCGATACTCAATAATAGATCTATTGGATTGACAATCCCACCTAGATTCGTTGACCATCTTTTATGGGGAGCGCGGGTGATTGTTATCGTTCCAACATATTATTAAGGTGAACCGTGGATGACGGGATGGACCTAAACTAGTCGGAGGTTTGATTATGTCGATTCAACATTTCTTGTCTATTCATGTAGACTTAAACTTACGATAGACATATGAATTGCCAAACTTTTATTCCTTTAAAACTTAATTGCTTGACTTGGCTTATGTATTCTCACCAACTTCTAGTTGACCCCCCCATCTTTTCCAAACTCAACAGGATATATTGATGCTTGAAGTCTAAAGCTAGCATGAGGAGTTGTTTGAAGTTTTAAGTTTCGTTTGTTTGTTTGATGTATTAGACCGTCAGTCAAGACTTTAATATAATTCAATATTGTAATGAAATAAAGGATTATTTAAACATATGTATTACCATGAGCTACTGAACAATCATTCATACGTGACACCTCGATGTTTCCGCCATCGGTTGGGGTGTTACAGATTGGTATCAGAGCCATGGTTATAGGGAATTAGGTTATTAGAAAAATAATCTAGTCTATAACCATAGGATTTTAACCATTACTTGCTCCTTTTACTTGTAACCCTACTTGTTTCTATTCTCTATCTCCATCCTACTTTCTATCCTTACTCTAGCTCCTACAAGATGATTGCTCCCCATCACTAGATCTACCCTTAGACTAATAGGACAAAATTCTCAGGTCCAAACCTGAACTGCCTTAAAGATCCCGTCGAAGTTCTAGATTTTAATAACGAACACGTGCAATCTGGAAGGGTGAACGCCTGTATTCTGAGTTTTCTGTCTAGGACTGGCATTGCGCATAAATCCCAATCAGACGAGGGACCCGGATGCCTACCTGGGAATTCTCGGGATGAGTGTTCACTTATAGGCTAAAGCATGTCTTCACTGTGTTATTAGAATCTAGAAGCTTTGATAAGTCAACGTTTTCGTTTATTCATTTTAATTAATGAATAAATGATTACACTCACTTCCCTTAAAACTAAGCTCTAAAATCTCAAAATCTTACAGCCTAAATCAATCCTATTTCATAATCATAAAGGGATTCACAGTCACACTTCCCCTTACCATCTTAGCCACTTGTTTAAATACTTTCAACACCCTACCCAAATCATATTATGTTACATATTTTTAAAACTATAATCTCATACCTTAGCACAACACTAAAGATTTCTTAATATTGTCACATTCTCATCACATATAAAGTATGGAAAATACGTATTTTTGTCAAAGATGTCCTCAAAATTAATTTCTAAATGCAAATGTTTATTCATTAGCATAACAAAGGATTTTCGATATAATGTCACCTTGATCTATAAAACCTAATGTCATGTTAAAATAACTGGAATATTTTAATTAAAGCTCACTTAGTTTGTACTATTTAACAACCTTTGTTTCATGTACAAAACCAATTTTGGAAAATAAAATCTTCCCATCCATATGAATGATATTTAGTCTCCAAATACCCCATTAACAACTACTTATTTTCAGCTTGTTCAAATTTTTACAATATTTGGCATATACCATAACCACCCTTGATTTTCACCTTTGATCCAAACCCCACAATTTACACTACTACATAATCTCCTTACTATAAAATAAATTCTTTATCAACTATCCTCACATTCACTATCTCTCACAACCTTGATTCTGTGTCGGGATTTTTCATCATTCTCGCAAGAACTAAATTCGTATCCTTCACCTTCTTGAACATGAACTAGATACTCATGATGACCAAGCTATTGAAACTTGATGGTGTGTTGCATCAAACTTAATCCTTAGTTATACATGAGGATTTGACTATCTACTTGAACATCTGACTATTCATGATACTTGAAAGCATGGAATATAAACTATTTGCTATAAACACACCTAGAGTCAATAACCTTGTCTAGGGCAACTCTATTACAACTCACATGCTATACTTAATTGCTTACATGTACATATTATCAATTTGCAATTTATGGTACACTTAATCAAACAACTAGTAGAGAATGAAGCACTTTCTTAACAGTTAGTAGAGTACCAAATAACCTACTCCACGATTGGTAGAGGCCCTACAACCTGCTCAACAATCGGTAGAGGTTCTTACTCACTGACTGGTAGAAGTCTTCTTCCTGCTCAACGGTTGGACCCATTTTTTTTGAGTACATTGTATATGATTCAATCACAAGATTATTTTGCTTTACTTACATGTGTGTTTAGAGTCATGGAAGGACACAAAACCCTAATGTAAGGTAAATTGGTGATTGCGGTCCGGAACGTAATCATGAATTTACAGGTACGTTAAGGTAGTGTGAAATTCTAATAAGGTTTTTGTAGTTCATTTAGTTTTCCTATAATCACACATATCAAACCTCTTACCCAAATTATTCAAAAAAAAAAAAAAAGATTATCCTATTACCTATAAAAAAATTCATGCCACAGTTGCCCTAATTTCTACCCAATCTTTCTCAACCTTGTTTTATAATAACTTCGGGACGAAGTTTCCAAAAGTAGGGGAGACTGTAACGTCGCATATTTTCCTTAATTTTCTAAATAATATATATATATATATATATATATGTGTTGTTTTTAATACATGTTTTTAAACATCTTAAACTAATAATAAGTTAATAAAACGTGGTGTTTTTGACATTCTTATACGTTTTAAAAATATTTTGTGACACATTCGGGTTTATATAATCATACTATATACTTATAACAATAAAATAATAGAGAAATAATTGCAAAAAAATAAATGCCTGGGCCGGGAATCGAACCCGCGCCCATGGCAGGCACAACACAACCAATGCCTTAACCAACTGAGCTACAGCCTGTTTCGTTGAATTCAATCAAGCGCTAACATATTCAACCCTTCACTATTTACGCACCATTGACTTTTGAAAGTCAATCTGCGAACCCAAATCAATCCAAGACCTCCAATTCCGCGTCTTTTAATCTCAATTCGTTTTTGGTAAGTCCTAACCGACACCCTAGAGTATTCCCTACGCCAATTTTTATTTAAAACCTTCCAATTATACGTATTATACGCGTATATGATATTAATACGGGTCAAACTTCCAAAACTACGAGACCGAATGTTTTTCTATAAATTGAACCTGTCATTAGACCCTATACTCGCCGACAAACAAACCCTCACTCTCAATTTTCCCTAAAAACCCTTCCTAGTCTACAAACAATCGCGTTTTTGACTTTTCTGTTGACCGGAGTAATCGAGTCCTAAAACTCTTTGTAAGTAACGATTAATCTGTTGTTTTCGTTCCTTGATATCGATCGATCAATAGCCCTATGTATTCTGTGGCTATTGATCGTTTATTTGTTTGATTGAATAGGTTAGGGTTCTTGTTCATTCGATTTGGGGATAATAACTCACTGCAGACATCACTTAAACTTTAAACGATTTGAACTCTATCAGCAACTGATCCGTAGATCAGTTGGTATAACCTCACTGTGTTAAGACGTGGGCCGGCCGTAGCCTTGGGTTCGAGCCCCGTCTTCATCATTTATTTTTACAAACAATTCATGAACTTAATCAAGTAAGCCTTTATAGTTATTCGAAATCAGATTTACTGGTTCTCATGGTGTGGCTCAGTTGGTGAGCCACACTTGTGAAAAGGCTTTGGACCGGCCCAGACACGGGTTCGATCCCCACCAACAGCAATCCTTTTTTTATAAAACCCCTTTCTTTTATATTTTTGTTATTAACATTTAAAAATGGTTTTAAAATACTAAATCTACTTTATAAATTCTATAAAAATTATCTTATGATATTCTGATAATAAAGTTTATCATACAATTTTTAGTTTTTCAAAAATCTTTTTTTTATTATATATAATAAATATTACAAGTTTATTCTATTATAATTATAAAATTCTATAAAAATATCAAAACGATTTTATAAAATTCCACAAAAATTATCCTAAACTTTTAAAACAGTAAACATTCCAGAAATGATTTTTATTTTTGAAAAATCATTTATTTAATATTTTAATCGATTTTTGTTATTTTAATCATAAATAAATCATAATAAATTCATTTTTCAATGTTTGTACACCAAAATTTTGTATAAATTATTTCTATCCATTTAGAACAGAAATACAAATTTAAATTTAAAAATTCTTTAACTTTTATATTTTTAGATATTAAAGTTATGTTTTGACAAAATAGAAATAAATAGACTAAATATTCAATATTTAAGAAAATAATTTTATAAAAATTATTTTCATACTTAAAACCTTATAATGTGATCATCCATATTCAAAAACCTACAAAAAGACTTTTTTTTATTTATTTTTCGAATTTCTTTTATTTATTAAACAATTTATTTAATAATTAAATGAATCCTTATCCCCAAATTAGGAACCCTAGAAAATACTTGTAGACTAGAAAGACTTAGACTTATTTATTACCTTAAACATAGGGTAATACTTGGCAACGTTGGGCTACACTTATTCTATTTCGCGAGATTTAACACTTTGCTAAGGTGAGTTTACGTAACCATGTTTATGCAATTCTTTATACGTGCAACATTATACTTAAGCAATTCTACATACATGTCTAGTTGTAAACTTTAATGCCTCATGATTTAGACAACAACAACAGTTTCAACAAGTTTCAACAATACATAATCATTAGCTATGGCCAAGCCGGCGATACTCAATAATAGATCTATTGGATTGACAATCCCACCTAGATTCGTTGACCATCTTTTATGGGGAGCGCGGGTGATTGTTATCGTTCCAACATATTATTAAGGTGAACCGTGGATGACGGGATGGACCTAAACTAGTCGGAGGTTTGATTATGTCGATTCAACATTTCTTGTCTATTCATGTAGACTTAAACTTACGATAGACATATGAATTGCCAAACTTTTATTCCTTTAAAACTTAATTGCTTGACTTGGCTTATGTATTCTCACCAACTTCTAGTTGAACCCCCCATCTTTTCCAAACTCAACAGGATATATTGATGCTTGAAGTCTAAAGCTAGCATGAGGAGTTGTTTGAAGTTTTAAGTTTCGTTTGTTTGTTTGATGTATTAGACCGTCAGTCAAGACTTTAATGTAATTCAATATTGTAATGAAATAAAGGATTATTTAAACATATGTATTACCATGAGCTACTGAACAATCATTCATACGTGACACCTCGATGTTTCCGCCATCGGTTGGGGTGTTACACATCGTGGGTCTCATTACTGTCCGGTCTGCTTCATATCCTTTATCTGAGTCTGTTGCATGATCAGATATCTTATGGCCTTCCCGCTCCTCCATTCGGGTGCCCGAAACTTCAAATGTACCGATAGTTATGTCCTTTAATACTTGAGTATTTTCTTGTGTACGAATCTTTATGTCTTTATCGCATCGTGAGTCCGATTAATGTCCGGTCAGCTTTGTATCCTTTATCTGAGTCTGTAGCATGATTTGATATCATATGGCCTTCCCGTTGCTCCATACGGGTGCCAGAAACTTCAAATGTACCCATAGTTACATCCTTTAAAATCCGAGACTTTTCTTGTGTACGCATCACTATGGTATTGTTGCATCGTGAGTCTGATTACCATCCGGTCAGCTTCGTATCCTTTATCTGAGTCTGTTGCATGATCAGATATCTTATGGCCTTCCCGCTCCTCCATTCGGGTGCCCGAAACTTCAAATGTACCGATAGTTACTTCCTTTAAAACTCGAGTCTTTTCTTGTGTACGAATCTCTATGTCATTGTCTCATCTGGAGTCCGATTACTGTCTGGTCTGATTCCTATTCTTTATCTGAGTCTGTTGCATGATCAGATATCTTACGACCTTCCCGTTCCTCCATTCGGGTGCCCGAAACTTCAAATATATCGAGTTTGTATCCTTTATCTGAGTTTGTAGTGTGATCAGATATTTAATGGGCTTCCCGTTCATCCATCTGGGTGCCCGAAACTACAAATGTACCGATTGTTACGTCCTTTAAAACTCTAGTCTTTTTTGTGTACGAATCTCTATGTCATTGTGTCATCGTAAGTTCGATTACCGCCCGGTTCGCTTCTTATCCTTTATCTGAGTCTATAGGATGATCAGATATTTAATGGCCATCCCAGTCCTCCATTCGGGTGCCCGAAACTACAAATGTACCGATTGTTACGTCCTTTAAGACTCGAGTGTTTTTTGTGTACGAATCTCTATGTCATTGTCGCACCGTGAGTCCGATTACCGTCCGATCCACTTCGTATCTGAGTTTGTTGCATGATTAGATATCTTATGGCCTTCCCGCTCCTCCATTCGGGTGCCCGAAACTTCAAATGTACCGATAGTTATGTCCTTTAAAACTTGAGTATTTTCTCGTGTACGAATCTTTATGTCATTATCGCATCGTGAGTCCGATTAATGTCTGGTTAACTTCGTATCCTTTATCTGAGTCTGTAGCATGATGTAATATCTTATGGCCTTCCCGTTGCTCCATACTGGTGCCAGAAACTTCAAATGTACTGATAGTTACGTCCATTAAAAAACGAGTCTTTTCTTGTGTACGAATCACTATGGTATTGTTGCATTGTGAGTCTGATTACCATCCGATCAGCTTCGTATCCTTTATCTGAGTCTGTTGCATGATTAGTTATCTTATGGCCTTCCCGCTCCTCCATTCAGGTGCCCGAAACTTCAAATGTACCGATAGTTACGTCCTTTAAAACTCGAGTCTTTTCTTGTGTACGAATCTCTATGTCATTGTCTCATCGTGAGTCCGATTACCATCTGGTCTACTTAATATTCTTTATCTGCGTCTGTTGCATGATCAGATATCTTACGACCGTCCCGTTCTTCCATTCAGGTGCCCGAAACTTCAAATATATCGATAGTTACGTCATTTAAAACTCGATCTGTAGGAGGATGATTTTACACGAAAACAGGATTATGTGATCATACAAGTTACAAAACCAGGTGCGGAAACCCTAGCTTTGAACAAACTGATATAAACTCAAATCAAAACACAATCAAAGTCATTTTCAAACGTTTTCATAGATTAACATATTCATAAACTTGATTACAATTGACTTTAGGTTAATCTAGAACACACACTGAACCTCTCAAACTATTCTGAAACAACACCTCAAAACACACACCACTAATAACTCTCTTTCTCTCAAAAACTCACAAAATCAATTTATAGACTCTGCACATTCGCCCAGTTGTGATGGTCGAATGTGGAATCTTTCCACATTCGCCCATTTGTGTTGGTCGAATGTGGAATCTTTCCACATTCGCACAGTTTGATTCTACATTCGCCCAGTTGGTTCCACATTTGCCCACTTTTTCTGTGTAATTTCCACGTTCGCCCATTACTTCCACTTTCAACCCATCAGCAAAACTTTTAACACATGTTAACTTTGTAGATCCAATCACTAGTCGCACTTCGTGCATTTACAAACTCCCCCTCGACTATTGATTGGATTGTCTTCGTGTTTAAGTCTTGATCGTTTTCTGATTATCTGAACCTTCGACATTCTGTACCGGATCACTAGCTAGGGACATACATGAATAGTGCACTAACAATCTCCCCCTTGGACCTAGCTAGTGATGTACCAAATCAGAAAGTTATCAATTCTTCAAGTCTTAATTGAAAACTTTCCATCTTCATGCACGTTTGTGTCGAAGTTCCTATCTATCTCTCCAGTAAGCTTTGAAATCTCAGACAGACTCAAGAAATCTTGGCTTTGTCATTTGTTGATCTAGAGATGAATATAGACGATAATCTTGATTTCTTCAATTTTCATCATTTCTTTAACCTTTTACTGACTTCTGTTGTTCTGGTAATCTCGATGTTCAGGTTTGGGTCTTGTTCAGTTACACTCTTTGTCGATGAGTCATGAGAAGTGCACCTGTTGTATTTGATTCTGCAGAAAAATTTACTAAAAACTGCACAAACTACAACCGGCGTTAGACACGACAACTATCTCGGAAGTACTTTTCACATTCCTTTTGACCCTCAATAGTTCTTCCCCTGAACTATAAAACATTTTCAATATATACCAGAAACTTGAAAATTTGAAATCTTTTTCAACTTTTAAGTATCTGAGCATTCACATTTAGTATTCCAACATCGGTTATCAAAAATGAAATTGAAACAAAACTTTTTGATTTTTCAAAGTTTATGCTAAAACACACCAAAAATCTTTTTGAATTTTCAAATGTAATTGCATAAAAGTAAATTCAACATATTTTTGTGAATTTTCCGGTTAAGAGGATCATATCAGTATTGAAACAGTCAGTCATAACTCTTTTTGATTAATTTTCTGTTTTTGTCATTGAGCATCCTACAACCATTACCAGTATGTTTGTCCACTTAAACTCAAAATCATCATTCATTGCTCAGCACTTTAGATACGTTATGGTAATATTAGATATTGAGTAATCTATGGTCCCCGCATTCGCGACACATTCCCGTATCAAGAATTGCGCAAAGCTTCATCGTAACGCGTGATTATATTGAAGTTATCCGTTAGTTACAAGGTATGAGGCACAGTGGTGACAGGTCAGCAAATTAATGCTTCAAAGCGACTTGTGCACTCTACCAGGGTGAGGACTAATATCATACATGACTTTCATCATAGTATCGATACGATGCATTAGATAATCTATGATTATCATCACACATGTTAAGTTCCTCATTCGGTAACTTATGGTTTTGTCATTAAAGATCTTTTAATAAGATACCCTGACTGAATTTAGGTCTGTAAATCAATACAGCAAAAGATCAGTCAGGCCATCCCCAGATAACTTTCAATATAACGACCCGAAACCTCTGATTTTGGCAATCTATCAAACGAAATTTCGGTACTAAGACCATATGCCAACGATACGTTGATCCACATGATTATTAGTTATTGATTTTAAGTTTATATCACCATGCTGAACTTTAAACTTTGATTTCAAGCCTACCAATATATAATTGTAGTGGCTACTCAATGTTTATCAAATTATTTTTGTTTTTAGAGTAGTCTGACAGTCCACTGATGTACTATCATCTCCTCTTTTTCTCCAGGCAAAACTCATTTTTGATTTTCTATTTTTTATTTTGATTTTTCTGAAATTTTCTCCCCCTAAAAATCTCAAAATAAGCATATTTTTGGATTTTTAAACTTTTTGAAGAAAAACAAAATAAAATGATATCCGATGTGGTTTACTCTTTGAGTTTCAAAAACCATTTTCCTCTCAAATTACTAGATCCATTAAGATTTTTCAATTAGCAAACCATTTTGTCGTATCTGTTATTGAAATCCAACACCTGAGAGCAATTGCATGAGATTGCAACTTTTTCCGGCTTCACAGGTTGGAAACAGACTACAAACACTCTTCTTTCTGTTGAAATCATGTTTTCCTTCTTCAATAACCCTTCCTTGACCTTCACCTCTCTAATAAATAGTGTGTATACAGATGCTCCACTATCAACTATCAAAGAATAGCTAAAAGGTCTGTCTGGAACAATCTGCACACTTATTAAACAATTAGCATGAAAGAGGTACCCATCCCTTCACAATGATGGGTCGTCCAAGGTCATCAATTCTTGGAACATCAATCCATTCTCCTTTTGAAAAATCAATTGGTTTTTCAATGGATTGATTTGAAGTAGAAATTGCTATTGATTTAGAAAGTGCTTTGGGTTTCCAAACACGTTCAGAGTTTATTTTGGATTTTGTTGAAATTGTTTTAATTTTTGACTTTTCAGATTTCTTATTTGAAACCTGCTTCTGAACGTTGTTTGGAATCTTCTCAGACTTAACTGATGAAGACCCAGGTTTAGAGTTATTCTTAGGCTTAGCCTTAGAACTCCTCCTTACCTCAGCAACCCGTCCACAATCTCCATTTTTATTCAAGGCAATTTTGTTACGATTGTCATACACAACCTGTTTCCCCTTTTGCTTCTTGATTGATTTTGGGGATACAGGCTTTCTGACATTGCCTGAATTTCTAGCAAATTTCACTTCGGTCTTTTTCTGTTTAACATACGGACAGTAAGCAACTACATGCCCACACTCTCCGCAGTTATAACAAGACCTATACTCTTCAAAATCACATGCATACCCGTCATCCCAATACCAATAGGGACAATGAGCTGCAATATGACCAACTTCACCACATTCAAAACAGTTTCTCCATTCAACATAACCATGAGAATACTGTGGTGAGTTGTTTCCCCAATAACCATCAAATCGAGAGTTATATGAATAATCATAATAGTCATATGATCTAGATGAAAAATTTCTTGAATTCTTTTGATAAGAATTTTTCATCTGATCATTTCCTTTCGATTTGTTTGGTTTTGGTCCTTTTACTTTAGAACCCTTTTTATTTTCAACATTTTTCTTTTGATCCTCTTTATTCTCATGTTGGTTAGGACTGAGTTCAAAATGAAGATGATCAAATTGATTTCTAAACTGATTTAACAAATCGATATTATCAACAAAAATACATTTAAGTAGAGATTGTTCGATATTCTCAATTAGAAAATCTTTGTTGAAAATCAATTTGTCACGTCCTTCCAACATGTAGGATCCTTCAACTCCTTCAGGAAAACTGAATATGGGTTTTTCTTCAGATTCAGATTCTGAAGTTGTTTCAACATTTTCAGTTTTCTGTTCAAACTTTGGTTTTACTTCACAATCAGGATTAGCAACACAAGGTGTTGTGATTTCCAACTCTGATGTGGAAGTATTCTTTGAAACACTTTTATTCATTTCTAACATTTCTTTCTTTAAAGATTCAATTTTATTTAACAAAACTTTTTCATTCATTTCAAAAACTTTAATTTGGTTTTTACAATTTTCTAGTTCATTTGCTAGTTTCTGTTTGTCCTCAATAAGTGTCATCATTTCACATTTCAACATGACACAATTAGAACAACTAGCACTTACCTCATCATCTGATTTATTACCATTATCAGATTTTGCATCACCATTTGAAATATCACTCTGTTCTGATTTACTCTGTTCTGAACTCGTATCAGAACTCAAGTCACTCTTTGACAATTCACTTGAATCATCATTTCTCATATGTTTGACTAAACACGCAACATTCCTATGAACACCTTCTTTGTTAACACACTTGTTAACATGTACCATTTCATCATTTGGTTTTGGTGTCATTGGAAATCCCCAACAGTTATCAACTTGAGAATTTTGTCTCTGTAATTGTTGTCGCTTTCTTTCAGCTTCTACTAGAACTCTGATATCCTCTTCCGTTCTTGATACCCAGTTAGTCCACATTTTTCCAACAAAAATATTTCAAAAATTCTACGTTCGCCCCTGGTAAGTCTACTTTCTCCCAAAATAGTTTACCCGAAGGTAGAATTTTGACCAGAGTGTAAAATATCCAAACACAAGTTCTAGGTTCGCCCGTTATTTCTCAAATTCGTCCCTTTCTGGTTCAGGTTCGCCCAAACAGTGTCACTCGAAGGTAAATGTTCACCAGAAAGTAAAACCCACTAACACAAATCTATGTTCGTCCAAAAATTTCCAGATTAGACCGTTTTAATTCCAGGTTCGCCCGCCCGATCAATCGAAGGTGGAAATTGTGACCCGAAAGTGAAAAAATCAACAGAAAATTTTCAGGTTCGCCCAAAATAACCTAGGTTCGCCCAAAAATCACTCAGGTTCGCCCAAAAATCTACACGTTCGACCACTCAGTTCCAGATTCGCCCATTTTAGGTTTTGAAAAACGGTTACACTTTGAAAAACGGTTATTTTGATCTCTGATTTTCAAAAGTTTGTGAATTTGAATGATCTTAATCAGGTTTTGATTCGGAATTGATTTGGAGCAACTTTAATTCTTGGAATTTTGAATTTTAACCACAAAATCAACTCTAAATCTTTCAAAAACACTCAAAAACCATTTTTATGCAAAAACAGATGTGAATTGATCAAAATAATGTCCAAATCAGCTCTGAGTTTATCAATTTGTTGTTGTATGATCCTCTACGCTCTGATACCACTTTGTAGGAGGATGATTTTACACGAAAACAGGATTATGTGATCATACAAGTTACAAAACCAGGTGCGGAAACCCTAGCTTTGAACAAACTGATATAAACTCAAATCAAAACACAATCAAAGTCATTTTCAAACGTTTTCATAGATTAACATATTCATAAACTTGATTACAATTGACTTTAGGTTAATCTAGAACACACACTGAACCTCTCAAACTATTCTGAAACAACACCTCAAAACACACACCACTAATAACTCTCTTTCTCTCAAAAACTCACAAAATCTATTTATAGACTCTGCACGTTCGCCCAGTTGTGATGGTCGAATGTGGAATCTTTCCACATTCGCCCATTTGTGTTGGTCGAATGTGGAATCTTTCCACATTCGCCCAGTTTGATTCTACATTCGCCCAGTTGGTTCCACATTCGCCCACTTTTTCTGTGTAATTTCCACGTTCGCCCATTACTTCCACTTTCAACCCATCAGCAAAACTTTTAACACATGTTAACTTTGTAGATCCAATCACTAGTCGCACTTCGTGCATTTACAGAGTCTTTTCTTCACTACGAATCTCTATGTCATTGTAGCATCGTGAGTCCGATTACCGTCCAGTTAGCTTCGTATCCTTTATCTGAGTTTGTAGCAAATAATCAAATATTTAATGGCCTTCCCGTTCATCCATCCGGGTGCCCAAAACTACAAATGTACCGATTGTTACGTCCATTAAAACTCGAGTATTTTTTTGTTTACGAATCTCTATTTCATTGTCTGATCGTGAGTCCCATTACCGCCCGGTCCACTTCGTATCCTTTATCTGAGTCTGTAGGATGATCAGATATTTAGTGGCCATCCCTGTCCTCAATTCGGGTCCCCGAAACTACAAATGTACCGATTGATACATCCTTTAAGACTCGAGTGTTTTTTGTGTACGAATCTCTATGTCATTGTCGCACCGTGAGTCCGATTACCGTCCGATCCACTTCGTATCCTTTATCTGAGTCTGTTGCATGAAAAGATATTTATGGCCTTCCCGCTCCTCCATTCGGGTGCCCGAAACTTCAAATGTACCGATAGTTATGTCCTTTAAAACTCGAATCTTTTCTTGTGTACGAATCTCTATGACATTGTCGCATCGTGAGTCCGATTACCGTCCAGTTACCTTCGTATCCTTTATCTGAGTTTGTACTATGATCAGATATTTAGTGGCCTTCCCGTTCATCCATCCGGGTGCCCGAAACTACAAATGTACCGATTGTTACGTCCTTTAAAACTCGAGTCTTTTTTTGTGTACGAATCTCTATGTCATTGTCTCATCGTAAGTCCGATTACCGTCTAGTTCGCTTCGAATCCTTTATCTGAGTCTGTAGGATGATCAGATATTTATTGGCCATCCCGGTCCTCCATTCGGGTGCCCGAAACTACAAATGTACCGATTGTTACGTCCTTTAAGACTCGAGTGTTTTGTTTGTGTATGAATCTCAATGTCATTGTCGCACCGTGAGTTCGATAACCGTCCGATCCACTTCGTATCCTTTATCTGAGTCTGTTGCATGATCAGATATCTTATGGCCTTCCCGCTCCCCCATTCGGGTGCCCGAAACTTCAAATGTACCGATTGTTATGTCCCTTAAAAATTGAGTCTTTTCTTGTGTACGAATCTTTATGTCATTGTGGCATCGTGAGTCCGAATAATGTTCGGTAAGCTTCGCCTCCTTTATCTGAGTCTGTAGCATGATCAGATATCTTATGGCCTTCCCGTTGCTCCATTCGGGTGCCCGAAACTTCAAATGTACCGATAGCTATATCCTTTAAAATCCAGTCTTTTCTTGTGTACGAATCTCTATGACATTGTTGCATCGTGAGTCCGATTACTGTCCAGTTAGGTTCGTATCCTTTATTTGAGTTTGTAGCATGATCAGATATTTAATGGCCTTCCCGTTCATCCATCCGGGTGCCCAAAACTACAAATGTACCGATTGTTACGTTCTTTAAAACTCGAGTCTTTTCTTGAGTACGAATCTCTATGTCAATGAAGCATCGTGAGTTCGATTACCGTCCAGTTAGCTTCGTATCCTTTATCTGAGTTTGTAGCAAATGATCAAATATTTAATGGCCTTCCCGTTCATCCATCCGGTTGCCCGAAACTACAAATGTACCGATTGTTACGTCCATTAAAACTCGAGTATTTTTTTGTTTACGAATCTCTATTTCATTGTCTGATCGTGAGTCCGATTACCGTCCGGTCTGTTTTGTATCCTTTATTTGAGTCTGTAGGATGATCAGATATTTAGTGGCCATCCCTGTCCTCAATTCGGGTGCCCGAAACTACTAATGTACCGATTGTTACGTCCTTTAAAACTCGAATCTTTTTTTATGTACGAATCTCTATGTCATTGTCTCATCGTAAGTCCGATTACCGTCCGGTCTGCTTCGTATCCTTTATCTGAGTCTGTAGGATGATCAGATATCTTATGGCCTTCCCGCTACTCCATTCGGGTGCCTGAAACTTCAAATGTACCGATAGTTATGTCCTTTAAAACTCGAGCCTTTTCTTGTGTACGAATCTCTATGACATTGTCGCATCGTAAGTCCGATTACCGTCCAGTTAGCTTCGTATCTTTATCTGAGTTTGTAGCATGATTAGATATTTAGTGGCCTTCCCATTCATCCATCCGGGTGCCAGATACTACAAATGTACCTATTGTTACGTCCTTTGAAACTCGAGTCTTTGTTGTCCCAAAATACTAGATCTTTAAGTGCACAAGATTGTTATCACCTAGAAACACCTATTTGTTAGGTGTTTGAGGTGATTAGTCTATACAAACAAAGAAGCTAGATGAAGATAATAAACACCGACACACAAGATGAATAATGCAAGATTTCCATTACTGATTGAACATTACAAAACCATGGAGAAACACTAAGTACGCACATATCTTGTGCTATCAAAGACAAATAACCAAAAACCCTAACCCTAGCTGCTGGAATGAGGTTCTATTTATAGGACAGACTGATGGGCCTGCGCACTTAAGCTAAGTGCGCAGAGCCCGTCCATTAAGTACGCAGTCTAGGGTTTTTCCATTACAACTATACTATAATTACCTAATAGACCCTCCAACTATTACAAACAACTAAACATACTCAAACCTGGTAACTGTGGTCTCAATCTAACCCAACAATACTCCCCCTAGACCACAGCTACCAGCTCTTCGATCTCAGTCGATCTCCACATCACTCAACTCCCCCTCTTCTCTTGCTTGGTGCGCCGGGAGTGCTTGAACGATACTATCTGCAACATTTGGTTCTTCAACTTGTGGTTCCTGGATGAATAACTCAGCGAGATCTTCAGTTGCTTGATCTTGCTGAGTTTCTGGGACTGGACTTGGAGAAGCTGGTGGGGCTTGAGTAGACTCAGTCTCTGGATCAGTTGTTGCTGCAGGAACCTGTGTTTGCACCTCTGGGATAACCTCAGCTTCAGATGTCTTTGCAGCAGCAGCAGCTTGGGCAACCTTTTCTTTGTCATCTCTAGCTTTGTCGGCTGCATTGATCCTATCTACTAAGTCGAGCAATTCCTGCTTTCGCTTTAATGCCCGTTCCACCGCCCTTCTGAACAGAATAGCTTCTTCAAACAGCACGTTTCCAGCACCCACATTGATCTGGTTTCCAAAGAGAATAGTCAAATCAGAAGGGTTGAGAGCAAACACGTCCACTGGGTCTAGAATTCTCAACGCCTCTGAATCGTCTTTCAACTTGATGACAGCTTCACCAGTCAAGCTATCATAAAACCACTTCTTGAACTCTGTCAACATCACAGGAAGCTCGGGACGAATGGGAACCCTTGTGACGACCTGGGGTGGGTCAATCACATAGGTGATCATTCCCCGTCCGGTAGCTGGATCGATTCTTTTCTTGGAAATTCTTCTTCTCGGCTTCTGTGGTTTCCAGTTCTCGAAGTCAGACGCGCATTCTCTTTCAATAAAGATAGAAACCATGTCAGCTGTGGTGTCCTTGGAGTGGTTGAGGAATGGTGTTCTGCACATTTCCCTGATATCCCAGCGTGGAAGAGTCTTCAGATTCGGTCTACCCTTGAAGTACTGTATCACCCCCCCTCTCCTTTTCACAACAAACAATCTCTTAAACCCATCATATCCCCAAGAGATGATTCTTTCCTGGTGAGCTTCTCGAGTGTGGTGGATGTTCTGGTGCAAAGCTGGAATGGTAATTGGTCTTCTTGGAAACCAGGTAGATCTCTCAGGGTCCAACCTGTATCCATCTGCCATCACATAAACGGTGTTTTCTCCCGCACCCATCTCCACAAACGTTTCTGGCATCTCGTCCTCACTTATCTCATCAACTTCACTTTCCTCAGCTTTTCTCTCTTTCTCTTTCTCTTCTTCCATAAACTTCCCAAAATCGAACGCTTCATCAAAAGTCATACTAGGGGCACCTGTTCCCTGTTTCTTCAGTTCTTGAAGCATATCAAACATTTTCATCTGCACCTCTGTCTGAAATTTGATCAGATAACGCTGATCTTTAACCACCTTTTCCAGATTTCTATTCTTGTCTTCAACTTCTTCAACTTTTTCCTTAACTCCTGATTGTTGTAAAGCTGATTCTTTAAGGTGCAAATTTCTTTCGCTGCAGTCTTTCCCACCTCCTTTGATAGTGTCTCATACAGTTCTTGATGCACAGGTTTTCGACGCTGTGCAGCAGGAACAGATGAGGATGGTACAGTCTGCTTCTTCACCGGGGGTTTGGGAATAGGAGGCCTGGCAGTGGAAGGCCCTGGTTGATCCTCCCCCCCAAACATAGATTCCAAAATTTCTTCATTCTCCAGATCCTCTTCGGTCATAACACGTGGTCTTTCAGACTGTGGTAACTGTTCTTTCCTTCTCTTTCTTTCTGCCCTTGCCAGTTCAGCGCTTTGTCTGGCAGCTTCAGCAAGCTCAAGTTCCTCTGGAGTCAGTGATTCTCTCCCTTGCTGCAACAAACCAGTAGGCCTGTTTCTTTTTGTTGGCCTTTGAGGAACAGGTTCAGATGCTACTCTCTTGCCTATTGTTCTTTCTCTGGCAACTTCTTCAGCAGTTGGCTGAGGTTCTGAAGGAGCAGGTTCAGAAGATTCGGGTGCGGTTGTGGGTGGTTGTCGAGCTTCAGCAGCAGCTTGTTTTCTTTTCTTGATTTGGTTGTATAGCTTCATGATGATGGGATAACGTTGAGCAGCATACATGCTTTCAAGCAGGGGTTCCCAGTCTGGTGTGTTGCACTCAGTGAAAAATCATGCACCTTTGGCGAAATTGTATTTATCACCAAGGGGCAGATCCTCATGTTGTGCGTTGATCATCATCTGAACGAATCTGGGATACATCACCCACTTGTCTTTTCCAGCTTCAGCATTCTTCACCATATAGTCAAACACCATTCCAGACAGATTGAATGGTTCATTTTTGCAGATCTTTATCATGGCGGTTGCCCAGTCAGGACTGAGTGCGTTGTAGCCACCTTTCCTGTGACATAGAGACATAAGAAACACGTGACTGATAAGCTTCCAATCTCTTGTCAGCTGGCTCTTCTTAATATCACCCCTCTTGTCAAAATCTCCCTTGTATCCAAAATTCTTGAATTCTTGATGAATTTCAGCTTTTGGTAGAGATCTAACAGTTGCTTGCCGATCTTGGAATCTCAGAACATTCCGAACAGTATCTTCTGTGATGACAACTGCCTTGTTTCTCACTGTAGCTTTAATTCTCTTGACACGTGCTGTAACATTTCGTATTTTTATTATGTACGTTGGAGACTTCAACTAATAAAAAACGTTGCATTTTATCATTATCGTATGTTCAAAAAAAAATATATATATATTGCGTTATTTTCGGGCTTGTAAAATCATACTATATACTTATAATAAGATATTAGTTGAAAAATAATAAATGGCATGGGCCGGGATTCGAACCCGCGCCCATGGCCATACACACAAACATGTTAACCAACTGGGCTACAACATGCTAGTGATAATTATCTGACGCGAATAAACATAACCATTCCTCATTATGCATAGTTGACTTTAGAAAGTCAATATGCGAGTCTAACCTTCCAAAATCAACACAATCCGCGTTTTCTTGATTGTAATTATCTATGGAATGAGTTGGCCGACCTATTCAGCTTATTCCCCACGCCAAATCATAATTAAAACCTTCCAATTTTATAATTATACGCGTTTATGTTTAACCCTAGGTCAAAACTTTCCAATTGTACAAATCGTATGTATTAGTATAAATTGAACCCTCCTCTGGAACCTATACTCGCCGACAATCAAGTCCTCATACTCAAAACACCCTAAAATCCTCTCAATTCTGCTTATTTTCGCTCCTGTTGACTTTTACTTTGACCTTCCGTTCGAAGTCGTAATCGCTTTGTAAGTCCAATTTCATTATTGGGGTATGTTAATCGGCCCTTTACAAGCAATAGCCCCAACATTACAGGGGCTATTGCTTGCTAATTAACGTTATTGAAAAGCTAGGGTTCATAGGTAACTATTTGGGGAAGAACATCACCTGCAGACAAGTAATTAAATACAAAACGAATGAAACTTATCACCAACTGATTAGTAGATCAGTTGGTGTTCCTCTGCAGCTTAAAACACGAACCGGCCAAATGGCCAAGGTTCGATCCCCACAGGAGAGGTTTTTGTTTTGTTTTCTTTTAAACCATTTATAAGAACAAACCAGTAAACCTATATAATTAATTGGAACCAAGATTTATTCGTACTCAGGGTCAGACCAGTTGGTCTGGCTTGTGATTTTAAAACCAAGGACTCGGGTTCGAGCCTTGGCACATGCAATCATTTTTTTGAGATTCTTTTATATCTATATAATCAAAATTATTTTTAAAAATAGATTTTAAATACTAAACATGGTTTATAAATTCTATAAATTTTATTCTGACTTATTCTGATGATAAAGTTAATTATCCAACTTTTAGTTTTTCAAAAATAATTTATTTATTATATATAATAAATATTACAAGTTTATTCATTTTTATTTATAAAATTCTATAAAAATATCAAAACGATTATATAAATTTTCACAAAAATTATTCTGAGTTTATATAACATTAAGTTTTTCTGAAATGATTTTTATTTCTGAAAAATCATTTATTTAATATTTTTAATCAATTTTCGTTAGTTTTAATCATAAATAAATCATAATAAATTCATTTTTCAATATTTTTGTACCAAAATTTTATATAAATTATTTCTGATTATTTGGAACAGAAATATAATTTTTAACATAATAATTCTGTAAATTTAATATTTTTAAATATTAAAGTTGTATTTCGACGAAATAGAAATAAATAGATTAAATAATCAACTTTTTAGAAAATAATTTTATAAAAATTATTTTCATACTTAAAACTTTATATTGTAACCACCTTAAATTTAAAAGTTACAAAAAAAGGACTTTTGTTATTTATTTCACAAATTTCTTTTATTTAATAAACGATTTATTTATTAACCCAACGAATGTTTATCCCCAATTCGAAACCCTAGATAATACTTGTAGACTAGATACAATTAGACTTATTTGTTACCTTATACTTAGGGTAATACTTGGCATCTTTGGGGCTACACTTATTCTATTTCACAAGACATAACACTTTGCTAAGGTGAGTTTACGTAACCATGTTATGCAATTCTTTATACGTGCAACATTATACTTAAGCAATTCTACATACATGTCTAGTTGTAAACTTTGATGCCTCATGATTTAGACTACAACAACAGTTTCAACAAGTTTCAACATTACATAATCATTAGCTATGGCCAAGCCGGCGATACTCAATAATAGATCTATTGGATTGACAATCCCACCTAGATTCGTTGACCATCTTGTATGGGGAGCGCGGGTGATTGTTATCGTTCAACATATATTAAGGTGAACCGTGGATGACGGGATGGACCTAAACTAGTCAGAGGTTTGATTATGTCGATTCAACATATCATGTTTATTCATGTAGACTTAAACTTACGATAGACATATGAATTGCTAAACTTTTATACTTAAACTATTTGCTTGACATGACTTATGTGATCTCACCAACTTCTAGTTGACCCCCCCATCTTTTCCAAACTCAACAGGAAATATTGATGCATGAAGTCTAAAGCTAGCATGAGGAGTTATTTGAAGTTTTGAGTTCGTTGTTTGTTGATGTATTAGTTTTTCATTCAAGACTTTGATGTAATCGAATATTGTAATAAAGCATTATTCAAACATATGTATTACCATGAGCTACTGAACAATCCTTCATACGTGACACCTCGATGTTTCCGCCATCGGTTGGGGTGTTACAGATTGGTATCAGAGCCATGGTTATAGGGAATTAGGTTATTAGAAAAATAATCTAGTCTATAACCATAGGATTTCAACCAGTATTTGCTCCTATTACTTGCTATTTTCTATCTCCCTCCTATTTCTCATCCCTACAAGAAGATTGCTCTCCATCACTGGATCTACTCTTAGACTAATAGGACAAAATCCTCAGGTTTAACCTAACCCACCTTGAGATCCCGTCGAAGTTCTAGATTTTAATAACGAACACGTGCAATCTGGAAGGGTGAACGCCTGTATTCTGAGTCTTCTGTCTAGGCTGGCATTGCGCATATATCCCAATCAGACGAGGGACCCGGATGCCTACCTGGGAATTCTCGGGATGAGTGTTCACTTATAGGCTAAAGCATGTCTTCACTATGTTATTAGAATCTAGAATCTTTGATAAGTCAACGTTTTCATTTATTCGTTTTAATAAATGATTACATTCCTTATACTACCTTAACTACCTTTGGTTCATCCAATGTCTCACTAAACCCTTCTTTGTGTCACTTTCAGATCATGCCTCCTCGTCGCAGCAATCGTCTTAACAATGACAACGATCATGAGGATGAGAGCATCAACAACAACGACAACAACAACAACAATAATAACAACAACTTGGACAACGGTACCCCTAACAGTGCCCAACTCGCCGCGATTATTTCTCAGCAGATGGCTCAACAAATGGCGGCAATACTCCCCAACCTAGTAGCCCAACTTGCTCAGACAAACGGGAATGGCAATGGGAATGGCAACGAGAATGGGAACGGAAATGCTCACCTTGCTTGCACCCTCAAGCATTTCAACACTTGCAACCCTCCCAAGTTTAGTGGTGATGAAGGGGCCACGGGTCTCTTACAGTGGTTTGAAGGGATAGAGAACACCTTCATCAATAGCGAGTGTCCCAACAACCTCAAGGTTCGCTATGCTATGAGTGTCCTCCACAAAAGGGCACTCACCTGGTGGAACGATGAGAAAAGGACCCGCGGGGCTGAAGTTGCACTAGCTATGACTTGGGAGCAGGTTAAGGAAGTTATGATGGCAGAGTTTTGTCCTCGTAATGAAATCAAGAAGCTAGAGGATGAGTTTCATGTCTTGGTCCAAGACAGTGGGGAAAATTTGGCCTACAATACTCGTTTTCATGAACTGAGCCTACTGCTACCTCATAAGGTCACACCCCTACCCATTGCTATTGAGAAGTACATTGGAGGTCTGCCCATGCAGATTCAAGATACTGTGTGGGGAAGAAACCCTGCTACTCTCGAGGAAGCAAAGCGTTTGGCAGCCACACTAACAGATAACCATGTGAAGGCAGGAACTTGGACTCGGAAAGGGGAAAAGAAAACTGTTGTGAAAGATACTCCCCAACCTGCCATTGAAACTGAGGCCTCAACCAACGGGAGACGCAGGGCCAGAAATTTCGCGATAGATGCCACTCCCCCACCCAACAAGAAACCTTATACTGGACCTCATCCTTTGTGTAACACCTGCAAGTATCACCACCCAACCCATGTGCCTTGTCGTCATTGTACTAATTGTCGAAGGTATGGGCATCTCGTGAACGTATGTCGATTCCCCCTTGCTAATGCCACTGCTGCTCAAGACCCTCCAGCTACTTAACGACAAGCTTCACCATTTGAATGTTATTTGCTTTTCTATGTATTGACGCACTTTAATAAATTCTCGTATTGGAAGTTCTGTCTTTTATAATCATAACACTTGGATGCATGCTTGTTTGAATGTGAACTAATTGCTATATACTTACTTACTTGTACAACAGTTAGTTGGCTACCAAACAACCTACTCAACAATTGGTAGAGGTCATCATGTCTTTCCAACAGTCGGGAGAGGCCCTACAACCTGCTCAACGACTGTTGGAGGCTATCAAACCTACTCAACAATCAGTAGAGGCATAGAAGGACACAAAACCCTAATGTAAGGTAAATTGGTGATTGCGGTCCGGAACGTAATCATGAATTTACAGGTACGTTAAGGTAGTGTGAAATTCTATCAAGGTTTTTTTTTGTAGTTGACCAACTATAGACCTTAGTTTCCTAGTAGTTCATTTATCCTTTCAAAAGTTCATCGACTCATTTCTTATAGGACTCCTAAAACTTAAGATTCTTATTGCAATTTCAAATCCTACCCTCATATCCAAATTATTTGAAACAAGATTATTCATGTCAAGCCTTAACACACATGTCCTAAATTCTATTCAATCCCCTTCAACCCTGTGTTTTCAATAAACTTCGGGACGAAGTTTCCACAAGTAGGGGAGGCTGTAACATTTCGTATTTTTATTATGTACGTTGGAGACTTCAACTAATAAAAAACGTTGCATTTTATCATTATCGTATGTTCAAAAAAAAATATATATATATTGCGTTATTTTCGGGCTTGTAAAATCATACTATATACTTATAATAAGATATTAGTTGAAAAATAATAAATGGCATGGGCCGGGATTCGAACCCGCGCCCATGGCCATACACACAAACATGTTAACCAACTGGGCTACAACATGCTAGTGATAATTATCTGACGCGAATAAACATAACCATTCCTCATTATGCATAGTTGACTTTAGAAAGTCAATATGCGAGTCTAACCTTCCAAAATCAACACAATCCGCGTTTTCTTGATTGTAATTATCTATGGAATGAGTTGGCCGACCTATTCAGCTTATTCCCCACGCCAAATCATAATTAAAACCTTCCAATTTTATAATTATACGCGTTTATGTTTAACCCTAGGTCAAAACTTTCCAATTGTACAAATCGTATGTATTAGTATAAATTGAACCCTCCTCTGGAACCTATACTCGCCGACAATCAAGTCCTCATACTCAAAACACCCTAAAATCCTCTCAATTCTGCTTATTTTCGCTCCTGTTGACTTTTACTTTGACCTTCCGTTCGAAGTCGTAATCGCTTTGTAAGTCCAATTTCATTATTGGGGTATGTTAATCGGCCCTTTACAAGCAATAGCCCCAACATTACAGGGGCTATTGCTTGCTAATTAACGTTATTGAAAAGCTAGGGTTCATAGGTAACTATTTGGGGAAGAACATCACCTGCAGACAAGTAATTAAATACAAAACGAATGAAACTTATCACCAACTGATTAGTAGATCAGTTGGTGTTCCTCTGCAGCTTAAAACACGAACCGGCCAAATGGCCAAGGTTCGATCCCCACAGGAGAGGTTTTTGTTTTGTTTTCTTTTAAACCATTTATAAGAACAAACCAGTAAACCTATATAATTAATTGGAACCAAGATTTATTCGTACTCAGGGTCAGACCAGTTGGTCTGGCTTGTGATTTTAAAACCAAGGACTCGGGTTCGAGCCTTGGCACATGCAATCATTTTTTTGAGATTCTTTTATATCTATATAATCAAAATTATTTTTAAAAATAGATTTTAAATACTAAACATGGTTTATAAATTCTATAAATTTTATTCTGACTTATTCTGATGATAAAGTTAATTATCCAACTTTTAGTTTTTCAAAAATAATTTATTTATTATATATAATAAATATTACAAGTTTATTCATTTTTATTTATAAAATTCTATAAAAATATCAAAACGATTATATAAATTTTCACAAAAATTATTCTGAGTTTATATAACATTAAGTTTTTCTGAAATGATTTTTATTTCTGAAAAATCATTTATTTAATATTTTTAATCAATTTTCGTTAGTTTTAATCATAAATAAATCATAATAAATTCATTTTTCAATATTTTTGTACCAAAATTTTATATAAATTATTTCTGATTATTTGGAACAGAAATATAATTTTTAACATAATAATTCTGTAAATTTAATATTTTTAAATATTAAAGTTGTATTTCGACGAAATAGAAATAAATAGATTAAATAATCAACTTTTTAGAAAATAATTTTATAAAAATTATTTTCATACTTAAAACTTTATATTGTAACCACCTTAAATTTAAAAGTTACAAAAAAAGGACTTTTGTTATTTATTTCACAAATTTCTTTTATTTAATAAACGATTTATTTATTAACCCAACGAATGTTTATCCCCAATTCGAAACCCTAGATAATACTTGTAGACTAGATACAATTAGACTTATTTGTTACCTTATACTTAGGGTAATACTTGGCATCTTTGGGGCTACACTTATTCTATTTCACAAGACATAACACTTTGCTAAGGTGAGTTTACGTAACCATGTTATGCAATTCTTTATACGTGCAACATTATACTTAAGCAATTCTACATACATGTCTAGTTGTAAACTTTGATGCCTCATGATTTAGACTACAACAACAGTTTCAACAAGTTTCAACATTACATAATCATTAGCTATGGCCAAGCCGGCGATACTCAATAATAGATCTATTGGATTGACAATCCCACCTAGATTCGTTGACCATCTTGTATGGGGAGCGCGGGTGATTGTTATCGTTCAACATATATTAAGGTGAACCGTGGATGACGGGATGGACCTAAACTAGTCAGAGGTTTGATTATGTCGATTCAACATATCATGTTTATTCATGTAGACTTAAACTTACGATAGACATATGAATTGCTAAACTTTTATACTTAAACTATTTGCTTGACATGACTTATGTGATCTCACCAACTTCTAGTTGACCCCCCCATCTTTTCCAAACTCAACAGGAAATATTGATGCATGAAGTCTAAAGCTAGCATGAGGAGTTATTTGAAGTTTTGAGTTCGTTGTTTGTTGATGTATTAGTTTTTCATTCAAGACTTTGATGTAATCGAATATTGTAATAAAGCATTATTCAAACATATGTATTACCATGAGCTACTGAACAATCCTTCATACGTGACACCTCGATGTTTCCGCCATCGGTTGGGGTGTTACACGTGCCACAACCTCTACTTTAGCAGACCTCAAGAAATCTTCAATGTGCGAGCTGTAAACTTGTACGTTCTGCTCTACAGCATATCCGATTCTGCTTCTTCTGATCCAAGTAACAACATCTCGAAACTTTGTGTCATCAGTCTCAAGATTCATCGGTTGGTTGTGCATTCCTCTTGGATCCCAGTCAAGAGCCATCTGTGTGGGTCACATGCACGAAAAGTAAGTTAGAACTTTTGATTTTGAGTTGACGACTGACAGACTTCTTCATTGACTTTGACGGACAACGTACGTAGACTAGGTTTATTTTATTTGTTTCATGTGTGTGATTCTTTTTATGGATTAGATTTATCAGTGTACACGGTATTTTTTTTTTGTCTTTTATATCATTTAAGTCCAGTCATAGTTTACGAGTGAATGAGTCAGATTACGTAGTCCGGTCAATTGTCAAGAATGGTCAAGTCAATAGTCAATTTTTGTTTCAATGATAAGTTCACAGATTTCTTAAGTTCGCAGCCCGAGTCAGAAATTTTAGCTAAGTGTGCAGTCAAGTGCGCACCCAAGTACTCAAACTTGACTGAGCACTTGGGTTGGTACGCAGTCCCCTGATCTGTTGAACACGAGATTACAAGTACGCATTCATTTGACTCGGGCATGGTAACGGCTTAGGCTGAATCATCAAGTCTACGTACTAGTCAAGTACGCATACACTTAAACCTTCGTTTAAGATTTTAAGTTCGCAACCAAGTGCGCAGTCACATTAGGGTTTCTCAAGCTTGTATCATATGATGCAAGTACGCATTTTATGATACAAGTGCGCAGTTCTTCAAGAAATTAAGTGCGCAGTTCATGAGAACCCCAAATCTTCAACGGTTCATTGCTGATCTAGACTTAAATCCTGTAATCAGAATGAAGAACTCATCAGAATCAATGAACTACCTTAAACACTACACAAACAGGTATTAGAAGACAGAAAATGGATCAACAGGTGGTGGTGTTACGGTGGTTTAATGGTGGTCGAAGATGGTGAAGGGAAGAACACGGCGGCGACGAAGAAGACTTTTAGGGTTTTTAATTTTGTGAGATAAAAAGTAAAAAAAATAGAATTACTGTGGTATTTATAGTAAAAAGGAATTGGGCTGCGCACTTGACTTAAGTGCGCAGGGCCCAAAAAGCCCAATAAGTACGCAGGCCCAATAACAAAGAAAATAAGGTTTAAACCAAAGATCTGGGTTTGGAGATCAACCGTTTCTCACCATTTGCATCAAGATCACACTATCCATACCTGCCAGATCACATTTCAACTTTCCGTTGGATAGCTGCAGCTCAAGAAAAACTGTCGGTATATTTGTCCACTTAAATCCATGCCTCTCGTCTTTCAACATACTAAATGTGATGATCTTTATCATGTTTTGGTAATATTGACGAAATGTTAATGGACCCCACTTGTGCCAGGTGTAAGCCTACCAATCCTCAAGGTTTATTGAGATATAATGATGAGAGCTTCAGGTCTATGTTTCCATAAGCAGAGAAGATGATCATTATGTCAATCAGATGATGAGAGCTTCAGGTCTATGTTCCCATAAGCAGAGAAGATGATCATCTGATTGCTTTTGAGCTATCTATATGTTTGCACGTCACTAACATTGCGTGTCTTTTATTGCTCATTTGTTTTGATAGCCCCGCTTTGGTAGCTTGCACTCTTAGGTGTCTTTTGATTGCTTATGCACAAAATTTTCTGTGTCTTTTGATCTCTCAACCTGTGTATGACCGGACTCAGCTTGTGCAGACCTAAAGCACAGTGGGAATCCAGCTTTTCGTGTAGATCTTTTCAGTTTGTCACCATTAGCAGTTTACTCGATTCCAGGCTGAATCTACCGACATGTCGTTGCTTGAAGCCGCAACATCCTCTGGGTCCTATTCACATGCTGACAAATATGATTAGTCCCTATCATTTCTTGATTGTTTGAAAAAGTTTTTTTTAAATTTGCAGTTAGGGATGTACCGGTTTATTTCTCCCCCAAAAATCTTTATTTTATTTTAAACATAAGATTTTTCTATAATTTATACACAAGTTTTTTTTTTTTTTTTAATAATGATTTTACTCATTCAAAATTGATCATTTCTAACCATGTCACCAACTGACGAAAACGGGTTTTGTATAAAGCTTTTGTAAAGATATCTGCCTTTTGATCAGCAATATCTATAGGCAACACCTGTATGTACCCTTTGTCGTGCGCATCGTGAATTGAATGAATCCGAATTTCAATATGTTTGGTTTTAGAATGATCAATTGGATTCTTCACAATGTCACGACAAGCATCATTGTCAATGTAGATAGGGGTTCTCATGATATTCAAACCGTAATCCAACAGCTGATTTTGAATCCACAACACTTGACAGCAACAACTGGATGCGGCTGTGTATTCAGCTTGAGCGGTAGATATAGACAATGTTGTCTGCTTCTTGTTCTGCCAAGACACGAGCCTGTTTCCCAGAAATTGACAGCCACCAGAGACAGACTTTCGGTCAATTCTGCAACCTGCATGATCACTATCAGAGTACGCAATTAGGTCAAAATTGTCACTCTTAGGATACCATAAACCTAGTTTTGGTGTTCCTTTGAGGTAGCGGAAGATTCTTTTTACTGCAGTTTCATGAGATTGCTTTGGGTTTGACTGAAAGCGAGCACAGCATCCAACTGCCCACATGATGTCCGGTCTGCTGGCTGTGAGATACATCAAGGATCCAATCATAGAACGGTAAGTGTGCGGGTTCACAGAAGGGCCTTGAAGATCTGGTACAAGCGTTGTTTGAGCTGCAAAAGGAGTGTTGGACGGCTTGCAGTCCGACAGGTTGTACTTTGCCAGAATGTCTCTTGTATACTTTGCTTGATGAATGAGAATGTCGTCTTCTTTCTGTTGGACTTCGAGACCTAAGAAAAATGACAGTTCTCCCATCATGCTCATTTCAAATTGAGACTTCATAATGCTTTCAAATTCCCTGCACAAATTTTCGTCAGTTGAGCCAAAGATAATATCATCAACATATATTTGAACAAGGATAGAATGTTTGTTGACTTCTTTGGTGAACAGGGTCATGTCGATCTTCCCTCTTGTGTATCCATTTTGTAACAGATACGAGGACAAGGTCTCATACCAAGCTCTAGGAGCTTGATGGAGACCGTAGAGAGCCTTGTCCAACTTGTAGTATCTGTTTGGATGATGAGGGTCTTCGAATCCTGGCGGTTGACACACATACACTTCTTCCTTGATCTTCCCGTATAAGAAAGCACTCTTCACATCCATCTGAAAAACTTTAAAATTTCGATATGAAGCATATGCCATGAAAATGCGAATGGCTTAAAGTCGAGCGACCGGTGCGAAGACTTCCTCATAATCAATCCCCTCCTGCTGACGAAAACCTTGAACAACCAGACGAGCTTTGTTCTTGATTACCACGCCACGTTCATCCATTTTGTTGCGAAAAACCCATCTCGTCCCAATAGGATATTTTCCTTCAGGCAGATCCACGAGCTCCCATACTTTTAGTTTTCTGAACTGAAATAGTTCTTCTTGCATGGCCTCTACCCAGCTTGCATCTCTAACTGCATCTTCAATACTGAAAGGTACTGTTTGAGATAAGAATGCTGAGAGAGCGGTGTTGAGCTTGTCTGTCTGATTTCTTGTCAGAACACCCTCACTGATTGGTCCAATGACATTTTCAATTGGATGATTCTTAGAAGATTTGAATCCCATATTCTCTTCTTCTTGCACTTGTGGAGGAAGGTTCGAAAGATGATCTCCAGGTGCAGAAGGGCTGGATGGTTCATTTACAGACTGCTGATTTGATTGTGTTCCTTCAGCATTTGACGTGCTTTCAGGAATGTTAGAGGTTTCAGCAACTGTATCGCCATTACCGAGTTGAGAAGGAACAATTGGATCAGCAACAAGAGGAGAAAAGCGGGTGGTAAATGGTGCAACTTCGTCGTCAGAAGAGTAGAGAATATTCCCAAAGGGAGATGAACTTGTAGCTTGATTTTCAGGAGCTTGATCTGCAGGAACTTGCTGTTCAGGAATGACAAAGTGATTGAACACAACATCCACATCAAAGAACCAGTCAGGACCGGTTCCAACATTAGTAGAGTTGGATTCTTGCCAGTCAACGTAAAAGGATTCCAGAACCATCTTGGAACGTTTGTTGTATACTCGATAAGCCTTTTGGCTAGAAGAGTATCCAACGAAGAAACATTCGTCTCCAACAGCATCAAACTTCATGATATTCTCAAAGTTGTTTAGAAGAGTGCAGGAACATCCAAACGGCCTGAAGTAATCAATGAGAGGTTTTCTTTTGAAAAGTAATTCATAAGCTGTTTTCCCACGAGGCTTGACAATCAAGACCCTGTTAAGAACATAACAGGCGGTATTCACAGCTTCTGCCCAGAAGATGATCGGTAACTTAGAGTCGATGAGCATGGTTCTGGCAGCTTCAATGAGTGTACGGTTCTTCCTTTCAGCCACTCCATTTTGCTGAGGGGTCCTTGTAGCACTGTATTGAAGATGAATCCCTTTTCCGCTGCAAAACGTCACAAAGCTTTGGTTCTTGAATTCTGTTCCATGATCACTTCTGATTGACTTTACTTTCAATTTGATTATGTTCTCGATCAGTGGAACGAACAGCATCAAAGTCTCAGCAGCCTCACTCTTGAACTCCAAGAAGTACACCCACGTGAAGCGAGAGAAATCATCTGTAATCACCAAACAGTAAGACTTTTTACCCAGGCTTTCTTCCAGATTTGTGTATTTTTAACAAAACTTTTTACGGTTTCTTGAAGATTTTTTATTTGATCTGTAAAAGAGTTTTGTGTTTTGACATCTTTCTGTGGTTTAGGCTTTATAGGACAGTTTTTGACCACGTGACCCTCTTTTCCACATCTGAAGCATTTTGAATGCTTAGGCTTGATCTTAGGAGAAGATCTGGATGATGATGGTTGTGATGTTCTTTTCTCGAGCTTGTTTGATCTGGAGCTTTTGCTTGAACTTGATTCTTCCTTGTTGTTGCTTGATTCTTCATTGGTGTCGAGGTTATGTAGGCTGGTGTTGCTTTCTGTATCACTTAGTGATTCTTCAGAGCTTGAGGTACCTGTTTCACTTTGTGATTCTTCAGAACCTGATACATCTGTGGATGAGGGGATAAATTCTGGGATTTTCTCAGTGAGAAATTTCCCAAACTTGTTACGCTTAAGTTCTGGCACAAACACAGATGGTTTGAGCGTATGCTTTGCATCAGAGAATGCAGCATTAAGATCAACACACACAGGCATAACATTTTCAACACAAACATTAGAACGTTTGATAGGAGGCTTCCTATCATCGGGAGCCACAGCCCCTTTTAAATCAAGTTTAGAAATACAGTCATCCGTCCTAGTTAAACTATTACAATCATCCACCCTAGGCAAACTATTACAGTCATCCGATTTAGTTAAAGTTTTACAGTCATCCAAAATAGAATTGTTTTTTGACTTTTCATTGTTCCAGATAAACCAATTCACTGTTGAGTAATTGGCACCTGGATGTCCTAACCCCACTGTCTGCCCACCACAACTTTCATCATCTTCCACATGAGCCTGTTGGGTCACATCTGCATCGCTTTTACTTATGTTAGCATTTGACTCAGACTCATCACATTTATTTTCAAAAAGATCATTTTTAGGATGAGGTGATGGAATGGGTATGTATTCACTTCGGCTCAAAGGTAAGAATAGTGATCTTTCGATTCCATTCTTATCCTTATACCCTATTCCATCCTTTACGAATGATTGTCTTGCACAATCGACTATATCAGTATGAGCCTGTTTGCTCACATTCCATTTGTCAACAACGATTTGAAGACGAGTTGTTTCATTTCTAGATTTCTCTAGTTTTGGGGTTAAATCATTTATCAGAAAATCTTTCTTAAGTACAAATTCTTTTAAAGTTTGCATTTCAGCTAGAGTTGCATTTAACTTTCGCTGATATGCCCACTCATTTTCTTTCATTTCAGAATTGATTTTACGAATATCATCCATTTCTCTTAAAACTCGTCTGTTGTGTGACAAACAGTATGCAACAGCTGTAGCACACCTAGGTGAGCACAGTTTAGATTTTATTTCGAGAGGAATATTTACCATGTCTCTCTCCTCAGCTTTCTTGGAAGAACTTTTCACCTCTTCAGCAACTTTCTCTGATGAAGTCTTCTCAGCTATCAATGCCTCCTCCCTAGTCTGATCATTCACTTTCTCATCAATCAGCACACTCTTCAGTCCAGCATTCTTCTGCATCTCTCCCTTCAGTACCTCAGCAGATGACCCTTCAAGAGAATTCACACCATTTGAGGATTTGGTGCAAATTGTGGCCATCAGGGCTTTGTTGACTTCAACTTCTGTAGCAGCTGCCTCTTCTCCCCAATCGAAATCCTCAACAACCAAAGCCTTCTGTGGTTCCTTATCATTTCCTTCATTTCCGTCAGTTATGGCCACCAACCTCTTAGCAGGCTTGATTTCGGCTTGGTTCAAAGTGGGGCATTCATATTTGAAATGCCCGAGGACCCTGCAGTTGTAACACCTGATCTTCGACTTGTCAAACCCAGCCTTTCCCATTCCCACTCTTCTACCGGTTCTGTCTTGAAAACGTTTAACTCGTAGAGTGATCATCGCCATCTGCCACTTGAGATCCATTTCTTCCATATCATCTGGGTCCACTTGGTACATATCCTCTGGGGACATCATCTCACTCTTAATCTCTCCAGTCTTTAGTGCCTCAAAACTGCTCATAAAGGTGTTGAAAAGTTCCACATGTTCGGCAGCCAGCTTGGCAGCCTGTGGAGTCAGTGTCTTCACTGCCTTTTCAGAGTACATTGGTGCTTTGCCTGAACTTGAACTACCACCCCCCATTGATTCCACATATGGATGTAGAGAACTTGAACTCATCTCACCAATTGGTGTCATCAATGCCAGATTCTTCATAGCACTGCTGGGAGTCACCTTCGGGACAGTCTGATTCATTTCTCTCTTTGTGATATCCATTTCAAACGATTTCAGCGTGTTTATAAGATCGGCCAGAGTGGACTGAGCATCCAAGTAATCTTTCTTAATCAGCATACATTGAACACTCCACTCCTTTGGAAGAGAGTCGAGTAGTTTCTTGATGGAAATGCGGTTGTTCACAGGAATACCAGCTTTCTTCATCTTAGTCAATAGATTCATGAACCTGTCAATGTGTGACGACAGACTTTCACCACGGATGCTTCCAAACATGTCGTATTCTTTTTGAATCATGTCCTGTTTGTTCTGTCTCATCTCAGCGTTTCCTTCATAATATTCACTCAAAGCAAACCACAGATCATGCGCCGATCCGTACTCTTCAAACATATTGTATACATCGTTTGACAGAGCCATAGTGAGAGCACCATAGGCTTTGTGATCTCGCTGCATCAATTGTTTGTCGAGATCTGTGTATGTAGTGGGATCAGTGTTGAACACTTCTCCTACATCAGTGGTCCTTGTGGGAATGTGAGGTCCGAGTTGCACTGAGTTCCATTGAGTGTGATCGTTAACGAAATAGAAAGCTTTCATTCTGTTTTTCCAGGTACCATAGTCTTCAGCACCCATCAACTAGGGAATACGGGTTATTGTGCCGGTTTCCAGTTCAGCTTGGGTTATGGGGTTAACTTGGAATGAGTTGTTACCAGCCATTGATTTAGATTGATTTTAGATTTATTTTAGAAATTTGATTAATTAGTTCAACAAGTTACAGTCCAAAGTCTTTGAAATATTATAATCAGTCCACAAGTTCGCAGACAAGTGCGCAGCAACAAGTACGCAGTCTCTCAGCAACCTGAAACAGTAATTAAACAGAAATGATAAGTTATTGATCTCCTGTAAGTGCGCAGTCCCTGTAGCACACACACCGGCTTAAGTGCGCAGGTCAGCCAAGGCAGAGCAGCACAAGTGCTCAGTCTTTGACTGATCAGCCTGCGTACTAATCTAAGTACACAGACACTTAAACTCTCGTTTAAGATTTTAGTGCGCAGAAACCCTAGCCAAGTGCTCAAAAACTGCACCTTTTCAGCAAGTGCGCACCCCAACTAGAAGTTTCTGATAAGTGCGCAGAAACCCTAGTTGTGGTTCCAGGAGAGAGAAAGCTGTAAAGCCTTGTGAAAATTTAAGTGCTCAACACAGACACAAGTGCGCACACTTATGAAATAAGTGCGCAGATGTTCCTGAGATAAGTGCACACCTTGAAATGTCAAGTATGCAACTTATGAGCTAAGTACTCAACACATGAAACAAGTACTCAGAAATAAGAAACAAGTACTCAGTTTATGAGCCAAGTGCGCAGATTAAGTGCGCAGAAACGGCTGAAAAACACTCAAATCATATCAGAAACATATCCAGGAGGTTTTCAATCAATCTGAAGTTCTTGAATGATGTTTCTACTGAAAATAACAGTCTTTAAACACCTTAGAAACACCTTATCCATGAGATTTTTGAAGCAAAACTAAAGAAAATACTCAAAGTTTTGATAAACACTAAAATTTATAAAAATCTTGATAGTAAGAACTAACAAGAGAGGGTTTTGATATCTTTAGATAGATACAATCTAGAGCACAGAGGCTCTGATACCAAATTGTAGTCCCAAAATACTAGATCTTTAAGTGCACAAGATTGTTATCACCTAGAAACACCTATTTGTTAGGTGTTTTAGGTGATTAATCTATACAAACAAAGAAGCTAGATGAAGATAATAAACACCGACACACAAGATGAATAATGCAAGATTTCCATTACTGATTGAACATTACAAAACCATGGAGAAACACTAAGTACGCACCTATCTTGTGCTATCAAAGACAAATAACCAAAAACCCTAACCCTAGCTGCTGGAATGAGGTTCTATTTATAGGACAGACTGATGGGCCTGCGCACTTAAGCTAAGTGCGCAGAGCCCGTCCATTAAGTACGCAGTCTAGGGTTTTTCCATTACAACTATACTATAATTACATAACAGACCCTCCAACTATTACAAACAACTAAACATACTCAAACCTGGTAACTGTGGTCTCAATCTAACCCAACAGTCTTTTTTTTGTGTACGAATCTCTATGTCATTGTCTCATCGTAAGTCCGATTACCATCCGGTCCGCTTCGTATCCTTTACCTGAGGCTGTAGGATGATCAGATATTTAATGGCCTTCCCGTTCATCCATCCGGGTGCCCGAAACTACAATTGTACCGATTGTTACGTCCATTAAAACTTGAGTCTTTTTTTGTTTACAAATCTCTATGTCACTGTCTGATCGTGAGTCCGATTACCATCCGGTCCGCTTCGTATCCTTTATCTGAGTCTGTAGGATGATCAGATATTTAATGGCCATCCCTGTCCTCCATTCGGGTGCCCGAAGCTACAAATGTACCGATTGTTACATCCTTTAAGATTTGAGTGTTTTTTGTGTACGAATCTCTATGTCATTGTCGCACCGTGAGTCCGATTACCGTTCGATCCACTTCGTATCCTTTATCTAAGTCTGTTGCATGATCAGATATCTTATGGCCTTCCCGCTCCTCCATTCGGGTGCTCGAAACTTCAAATGTACCGATCGTTATGTCCTTTAAACTCGAGTCTTTTCCTGTGTACGAATCTCTATGACATTGTCGCATCGTGAGTCCGATTACCATCCAGTTCACTTCGTATCCTTTATCTGAGTTTGTAGCATGATCACATATTTAATGGCCTTCCCGTTCATCCATCCAGGTGCCAAAAACTACAAATGTACCGATTGTTACGTCCTTTAAGACTCGAGTGTTTTTTGTGTACGAATCTCAATGTCATTGTCGCACCGTGAGTCCGATAACCGTCCGATCAGCTTCGTATCCTTTATCTGAGCCTGTAGGATGATCAGATATTTAATGGCCATCCCGGTCCTCCATTCGGGTGCCCGAAACTACAAATGTACTGAATGTTACGTCCTTTAAGACTCAAGTGTTTTTTTTGTTTACGAATCTCAATGTCATTGTCGCACCGTAAGTCCGATAACCGTCCGATCCACTTCTTATCCATTATCGCATGATCAGATATCTTATGGCCTTCCCGCTCCTCCATTCGGGTGCCGGAAACTTCAAATGTACCGATAGTTATGTCCTTTAAAACTTGAGTCTTTTCTTGTGTATGAATCTTTATGTCATTGTCGCATCGTGAGTCCGATTAATGTCCGGTCAGCTTCATATCCTTTATCTGAGTTTGTAGCAAATGATCAAATATTTAATGGCCTTCCCGTTCATCCATCCGAGTGTCCGAAACTACAAATGTACCGATTGTTACGTCCTTTAAAACTCGAGTCTTTTCGTGTGTACAAATCTCTATGTCATTGTCTCATCGTGTGTCCGATTACCATTTGGTCTGCTTCATATCCTTTATCTGAGTCTGTTGCATGATCAGATATCTTACGGCCTTCCCGTTCCTCCATTTGGGTGCCCGCAACTTCAAATATATCGATAGTTACGTCCTTTAAAACTCGAGACTTTTCTTGAGTATGAATCTCTATTTCATTGTAGCACCGTGAGTCCGATTACCGTCCAGTTAACTTCGTATCCTTTATCTGAGTTTGTAGAAAATGATCAAATATTTAATGGCCTTCCCGTTCATCCATCCGGGTGCCCGAAACTACAATTGTACCGATTGTTACGTCCATTAAAACTTGAGTCTTTTTTTGTTTATGAATCTCTATGTCATTGTCTGATCGTGAGTCTGATTACCGTCCGGTCCGCTTCGTATCCTTTATCTGAGTCTGTAGGATGATCAGATATTTAATGGCCATCCCTGTCCTCCATTCGGGTGCCCGAAACTACAAATGTACCGATTGTTACATCCTTTAAGATTTGAATGTTTTTTGTGTATGAATCTCTATGTCATTGTCGCACCGTGAGTCCGATTACCGTTCGATCCACTTCGTATCCTTTATCTAAGTCTGTTGCATGATCAGATATCTTATGGCCTTCCCGCTCCTCCATTCGGGTGCCCGAAACTTCAAATGTACCAATTGTTATGTCCTTTAAACTCAAGTCTTTTCCTGTGTACGAATCTCTATGACATTGTCGCATCGTCAGTCCGATTACCATCCAGTTCGCTTCGTATCCTTTATCTGAGTTTGTAGCATGATCACATATTTAATGGCCTTCCCGTTCATCCATCCAGGTGCCCAAAACTACAAATGTACCGATTGTTACGTCCTTTAAGACTCGAGTGTTTTTTGGGTACGAATCTCAATGTCATTGTCGCACCGTGAGTCCGATAACCGTCCGGTCCGTTTTGTATCCTTTATCTGAGTCTGTTGCAGGATCAGATATTTTATGGCCTTCACGTTGCTCCATACGGGTGCTAGAAACTTCAAATGTACCGATAGTTACGTCCGTTAAAAATCGAGTCTTTTCTTTTGTAAGAATCACTATGGTATTGTTGCATCGTGAGTCTGATTACCATACGGTCAGCTTCGTATCCTTTATCTGAGTCTGTTGCATGATCAGATATCTTATGGCCTTCCCCGCTCCTCCATTCGGGTGCCCGAAACTTCAAATGTACCGATAGTTACGTCCTTTAAAACTCGAGTCTTTTCTTGTGTACAAATCTCTATGTCATTGTCTCATCGTAAGTTTGATTACCATCTGGTCTGCTTCATATCCTCTATCTGAGTCTGTTGCATGATCAGATATCTTACGGCCTTCCCTTTCCTCCATTCGAGTGCCCGAACCATCAAATATATTGATAGTTACGTCCTTTAAAACTCGAGTCTTTTCTTGAGTACGAATCTCTATGTCATTGTAGCATCGGGAGTTCGATTACCGTCCAGTTAGCTTCGTATCCTTTATCTGAGTTTTTAGCAAATGATCAAATATTTAATGGCCTTCCCGTTCATCCATCTGGGTGCCCGAAACTACAAATGTACCGATTGTTACGTCTTTTAAAACTCGAGTCTTTTTTGTTTACGAATTTCTATGTCATTGTCTGATCGTGAGTCCGATTACCGTCCGGTCCACTTCGTATCCTTTATCTGAGTCTGTAGGATGATCAGATATTTAGTGGCCATCCCTGTCCTCCATTCGAGTGCCCGAAACTACGAATGTACCGATTGTTACGTCCTTTAAGATTTAAGTGTTTTTTGTGTACGAATCTCTACGTCATTGTCGCACCGTGAGTCCGATTACCGTCCAATCCACTTCGTATCCTTTATCTAAGTCTGTTGCATGATCACATATCTTATGGCCTTCCCGCTCCTCCATTCGGGTGCCCAAAACTTCAAATGTACCGATTGTTATGTCCTTTAAACTCGAGTCTTTTCTTGTGTACGAATCTCTATGACATCGTCGCATCGTGAGTCCGATTACCATCCAGTTAGCTTCGTATCCTTTATCTGAGTTTGTAGCATGATCACATATTTAATGGCCTTCCCGTTCATCCATCCGGGTGCCCAAAACTACAAATGTACTGATTGTTACGTCCTTTAAGACTCGAGTGTTTTTTTGTGTACGAATCTCAATGTCATTGTCGCACCATGAGTCCGATAACCGTCTGATCCACTTCATATCCTTTATTTGAGTCTGTTGCATGATCAGATGTCTTATGGCCTTCCTGCTCCTCCGTTCGGGTGCCCGAAACTTCAAATGTACCGATAGTTATGTCCTTTAAAACTTGAGTCTTTTCTTGTGTACGAATCTTTATGTCATTGTCGCATCGTCAGTCCGATTAATATCCGGTCAGCTTCGTATCCTTTATCTGAGTTTGTAGCAAATGATCAAATATTTAATGGCCTTCCTGTTAATCCATCCGGGTGCCCGAAACTACAAATGTACCGATTGTTACGTCCTTTAAAACTCGAGTCTTTTCTTGTGTACGAATCTCAATGTCATTGTCGCACCATGAGTCCGATAACCGTCTGATCCACTTCGTATCCTTTATCTGAGTCTGTTGCATGATCAGATATCTTATGGCCTGTGACAACCGGTAAAATTCGGTCAGCCTTTGACTGGATCTTAATCACGATTCTTTTATGCCTCGCGTACGAAAGAGAAATTGCGCATCTAAACGCCAACGAACTGAGATCAGTAAGAGTTCGTCAAAATGGACAAACTTAGAGTTATTGCGTATAAATACGGCACGTATTTGCTGTTGAAGCGATCGGCTATGAAATCGGCTTGAGGATTGGATTAAAATGTAGCGTTTGGAGAACGCGGAGAGTAACTGACAAGAGAACCAGATATCAAAATGCATGGTTTTAACCGCATTTGTGCTTTCGAAATAATTAATTATGTTAAATAATATTAATTATAAGTATCGAAAGCTATCGAATCGTTTAATGAAGGAAACGGTAAACGGTTAGGTTAACGCGATTCTAACAGGCGCTCTGAAAGAACGCGTAGGGTGCCGATATTAATTATATTTTTGCTCGGTTTAACGTTATGTAATATTTTGACTAAAACCGACTAATTCTTATAATTATTTATCGAGCCTAAATTTAGAACCGAGACATTTTACGAGATTACGGGTTCGAAACGCGGTGTCTACTTACCTAAACCTAAACCTATCTATATAAAGGGGTTTCACCTCTTCTTTCTTCCTCATTCCATCCTCCTACAACAATAAAACCCTCTAATCTCTCTCTCTCTAGAAAACTCTCTCCCTCTTTCTCTAAGTTCCCTGCACTCAATCTCTACCCCTACCTATCTCTCACTCGTATCTCTCTCTCCTGTGTAGCAGCCGGCCGACCACCACCACTCAGGGTGGCGGCGGCGTGGTATTTTCACAGCCCCGAAGGGGCAGAGTGGAGGCGGATGCGGCGTGATGATGGTGGTGGAGGTGCTTAGTGATGGTGTTGGTTCGGGTATGTGGTCCAGTTAGGGTGGTGTTCGGGTGGTTGTGGTGGCCGATTGGAGCCGGAGTATGGTCCGATTATGGATGTACGATTGGATTTTGTGGCTGCATGATGGCCGATCAGGGTGTTCGGATGTTTTTCAGGCCGGACAGACCAGATCTGGACTGGTTCTGGTCCGATTCGGCCATGGATGTCGATGGTTTCAGGTGCGGTTTTGACTATGGTTTGATTTGGTTTAGTTCTAACTCGAGCCCTCTATGGAAAGTGGTCTGCATGTTGGTTGCGGGTGGAGCTCGGGTCAGATCCGGGTCTGAATAAGGTTCGGTTCAGTGTGGTGCTTGGGTTCGGGTCCCGATGGTAAGGGATTAGAAGATGGATCAGATTTGGGGCTCGGTTAGAAGTGTTTTTGGGTCAGATCTGGCTCGGATCGAGTTCGGTCAGATCTAGTCAACATAGAGATGCATGCGGTTATATATGGTATAATATTTTGATTTGTTATTATTATTATTATTATTATTATTATTATTATTATTATTATATATAAGTGTGTATATATATATTATAGATACGAAACCATTGTGACTCGCGAAACGAACCGACATTTATTATTTAATAAGCTATATTTTATACTAAAGACGGATTTGATAATATTGTATATTGGACAGGACCGTTGGAGTATATTATATAAATATATATATATATATATATATATATATATAAATTATGATGTATATCATTATACAAGTGTAATTTATATAAAACGGCGAAATGTATAAAATCTCGTTCATTGGAAATACGGATTAATATATTGAATAACATGCGTTTGTAAATTGATTTTTGGGTAAACTATAGACAACTTGTGTTGTCTGGATTGTATAAAAACAGAGGAAACTCTGCCGAAATTTTATAAAATCCAGAGCTCAACGAGTGCAATATACTTTCCTAGAAATAGATGTAAAAAACAATTATATTATCCGATTTACAAGGCGAATCAAGATTCGAGATGAGTTATACGTTTCGTAGCACTAGTCCAACGTAGGTTACACACGAGTGGTAAAAAGTGCGCAACTTGAGTACTACATCGTATGTTAACACCTAAACTAAAATAAGTCGTGATTGGTTCGTTGAGTCACACCACTTTATAGACTCGGATTCGTACATACGAATCTAGATAGTTGGATAATAGACCTTTTGTGTTAGATTTTAAGGTGTCTTTGTTGGTAATTAGGACACAAAGGAGTGATTAATGATTCAAGCGTTGATAACTAATTAAGCAAGAATATCCAGGTGAGTTCATGACCCCACTTTTTACTGTTTTATAACTGTTTTCGGGGGAAAGACATACTTGTTTTAAGAAAACAATACTTGTTTTATGAAAACCTGTTTACTATAAAACGTAACAAAGTTTGGATTATACAGATTTGGTTTAAAAGGAGATAAATTGTATTGGATTATACAGATTTGGTTTAAAAGGAGATAAATTGTATTGGAATATACAGATTTGGTATAAAAGGAGATAAACTGTATTGGATTATACAGATTTGGTATTAAAGGAGATAAATGGTATTGTATGTGTTACTCGGCCCCCTTTTCTTTCATTTAAATGTTTTATTTTTGGACATCTTAACAATCGGGGGGGGGGGGGGAGGGATTAACATGCGGGTATGGTGAATAAAACTAGAAATACAGAATAATTGATGCCCTTTGGTCCGTGCACCGGTGGCTACGATTCTTTCGTGACACCAGTGTCAACCAACAAGTTGCCACTCACACTCCCAGCACATTTTAATCATTAGCCTTCAGATAAGGCCGTTGTTTATGTTATAGTACTATTGGGTTGAAGCCCCCGTTTTTCATGATCCGACGGGCTCGGGATCTAATTGGAAAATGAACGTAACCTTCACAAGTCCCCCTTGGACAAGACGGGCACCCCGGGAAAAAAGTTATGGTTTGATTAAAAGCCTTTGGATACATCATGCTTGAAGGACTTGCTACCCTACTTGATTCTATTCTAGTAATACGGAAATCATACGTCTTTTGTTTTAAAAGCTAAGAAATATGAGTAATTGCTTTAAACCTGTAAATGCGACAATCGCTTTTTAATTTATAAAAACATGTTGGAATCGAACGTTTTGTTTTACTACTTCAGCTTTTAAGTATATTTTATAAATGGGGAAGAAATCTCATTATTGAACAAGATGGTTCAGGTTGGGTGATTTTGGAAAGGAAATACATTATTGAACATGGGTTTATAAAGTACAAACATAAAACCATGAACTCACCAACTTTATGTTGACCCTTTTAAGTGTGTATTTTAGTTTAGATTTTGGCATTGGCATGGTTGGAATAGGCAAACATCTTGGAACTGAAAACCTAAGAGTAGAAATGGCGTTTGGAGTTTAAAGAGTCTTAGAAGAATATATTCCGCTGCATAGTATTAAGAGATCAACCTACAGGAAAATTTGGGGTGTGACATGGCCTTCCCGCTCCTCCATTTGGGTGCCCGAAACTTCAAATGTACCGATAGTAATGTCCTTTAAAACTTGAGTCATTTCTTGTGTACGAATCTTTATGTCATTGTAGCATCGTGAGTCCGATTAATGTCTGGTCAGCTTCGTATCCTTTATCTGAGTCTATAGCATGATCAGATATCTTATGGCCTTCCTGTTGCTCCATTCGGGTGCCCGAAACTTCAAATGTACCGATAGCTACGTCCTTTAAAAATCGAGTCTTTTCTTGTGTACGAATCTCTATGACATTGTCGCATCGTGAGTCCGATTACCGTCCAGTTAGCTTCGAATCCTTTATCTGAGTTTTTAGCATGATCAGATATTTAATGGCCTTCCCGTTCATACATCCGGGTGCCCGAAACTACAAATGTACCGATTGTTACGTCCTTTAAAACTCGAATCTTTTTTTATGTACGAATCTCGATGTCATTGTCTCATCATAAGTCCGATTACCGTCCGGTCCGCTTCGTATCCTTTATCTGAGTCTGTAGGATGATCAGATATTTAATGGCCATCCTGATCCTCCATTCGGGTGCCCAAAACTACAAATGTACCGATTGTTACGTCCTTTAAGACTCGAGTGTTTTTTTTGTGTACGAATCTCAATGTCATTGTCGCACCGTGAGTCCGATTAATGTCCGGCCAGCTTCGTATCCTTTATCTGAGTCTGTAGCATGATCTGATATCTTATGGCCTTCCCGTTGCTCCATACGGGTGCTAGAAACTTCAAATGTACCGATAGTTACGTCCTTTATAAATCGAGTCTTTTCTTGTGTACGAATCACTATGGTATTGTTGCATCGTGAGTCTGATTACCATCCGGTCAGCTTCGTATCCTTTATCTGAGTCTGTTGCATGATCAGATATCTTATGGCCTTCCTCGCTCGTCCATTCGGGAGCCCGAAACATCAAATGTACCGATAGTTACGTCCTTTAAAACTCGAGTCTTTTCTTTGGTACGAATCTCTATGTCATTGTCTCATCGTGAGTCTGATTACAATTTGGTCTGCTTCATATCCTTTATCTGAGTCTGTTGCATGATCAGATATCTTACGGCCTTCCCGTTTCTCCATTTGGGTGCCCGAAACTTCAAATATATCGATAGTTACGTCCTTTAAAACTCGAGTCTTTTCTTGAGTACGAATCTCTATGTCATTGTAGCATCGTGAGTCCGATTACCGTCCAGTTAGCTTCGTATCCTTTATCTGAGTGTATAGCATGATCTGATATTTAATGGCCTTCCCGTTCATCCATCCGGGTGCCCGAAACTACAAATGTACCGATTGTTACGTCCTTTAAAACTCGAGTCTTTTTCTGTGTACGAATCTCTATGTCATTGTCTCATCGTAAGTCCGATTACCGTCCGGTCTGCTTCGTATCCTTTATCTAAGTATGTAGGATGATTAGATATCTTATGGCATTCCCGCTCCTCCATTCGGGTGCCCGAAACTTCAAATGTACCGATTGTTATGTCCATTAAACTCGAGTCTTTTCTTGTGTACGAATCTCTATGACATTTTCGCATCGTGAGTCCGATTACCGTCCAGTTAGCTTCGTATCCTTTATCTGAGTCTGTAGGATGATCAGATATTTAATGTCCTTCCCGTTCATCCATCTGGGTGCCCAAAATTACAAATGTACCGATAGTTATGTCTTTTAAAACTTGAGTCTTTTCTTGTGTACGAATCTTTATGTGATTGACGCATCGTGAGTCCGATTATTGCCCGGTTACCTTCGTATCCTTTATCTGAGACTGTAGCATGATCAGATATCTTATGGCCTTCCCGTTGCGCCATTCGGGTGCCCGAAACTTCAAATTTACCGATAGCTATGTCCTTTAAAAATCGAGTCTTTTCCTGTGTACGAATCTCTATGACATTGTCGCATCGTGAGTCGGATGACCATCCAGTTAGCTTCGTATCCTTTATCTGAGTTTGTTGCATGATCAGATATTTAATGGCCTTCCCGTTCATCCATTCGGGTGCCCGAAACTACAAATGTACCGATTGTTACGTCCTTTAAAAGTCGAGTCTTTTCTGTGTACGAATCTCTATGTCATCGTCTCATCGTAAGTCCGATTACCGTCCGGTCCGCTTCGTAACCTTTATCTGAGTCTGTAGGATGATCAGATATTTAATGGCCATCCCGGTCCTCCATTCGGGTGCCCGAAACTACAAATGTACCGATTGTTACGTCCTTTAAGACTCGAGTGTTTTTACTGTGTACGAATCTCAATGTCATTGTCGCACCGTGAGTCCGATAACCGTCCGATCCACTTCGTATCCTTTATCAGAGTCAGTTTCATGATCAGATATCTGATGACCTTCCCGCTCCTCCATTCGGGTGCCCGAAACTTCAAATGTACCTATAGTTATGTCCTTTAAAACTTGAGTCTTTTCTTGTGTACGAATCTTTATGTCATTGTCGCATCGTGAGTCCAATTAATGTCTGGTCAGCCTCGTATCCTTTATCTGAGTCTATAGCATGATCAGATTTCTTATGGCTTTCCCTTTGCTCCATTCGGGTGCCCGAAACTTCAAATGTACCGATAGCTACGTCCTTTAGAAATCGAGTCTTTTCTTGTGTACGAATCACTATGGTATTGTTGCATCGTGAGTTTGATTACCATCCGGTCAGCTTCGTATCCTTTATCTAAGTCTGTTGCATGATCAAATATCTTATGGCCTTCCCGCTCCTCCATTCGGGTGCCCAAAACTTCAAATGTACCGATAGTTACGTCCTATAAAACTCGATTCTTTTCTTGTGTACGAATCTCTATATCATTTTCTCATCGTGAGTCCGATTACCATCTGGTCTACTTCATATCCTTTATCTGAGTCTGTTGCGTGATCAGACATCTTACGGCCTTCCCGTTCCTCCATTCGGGTGCCTGAAACTTCAAATATATCGATAGTTACGTCCTTTAAAACTCGAGTCTTTTCTTGTGTACGAATCTCTATGTCATTGTAGCATCGTGAGTTCGATTACCGTCCAGTTAGCTTCGTACTCTTTATCTAAGTTTGTAGCAAATGATCAGATATTTAATGGCCTTCCCGTTCATCCATCTGGGTGCCCGAAACTACAAATGTACCGATTGTTACGTCCTTTAAAACTCGAGTCTTTTTTTGTTTACGAATCTCTATGTCATTGTCTGATCATGACTCCGATTACAGTTTGGTCTGCTTCATATCATTTATCTAAGTCTGTTGCATGATCAGATATCCTACGGCCTTCCCGTCCTCCATTTGGGTGCCCGAAACTTCAAATATACCGATAGTTACGTCCTTTAAAACTCTAGTCTTTTCTTTTGTACGAATATCTATGTCATTGTCGCATCGTGAGTCCGATTACCGTCCAGTTAGCTTCGTATCCTTTATTTGAGTTTGTAGTATGATCATATATTTAATGGCCTTCCCGTTCATCCATCCGGGTGCCCGAAACTACAAATGTACCGATAGTTATGTCCTTTAAAACTTGAGTCTTTTCTTGTCTACGAATCTTTATGTCATTATCGCAACGTGAGTCCGATTAATGCCTGGTCAGCTTCGTATCCTTTATCTGCGTTTGTAGCATGATCAGATATCTTATGGCCTTCCCGTTGCTCCATTCGGGTGCACGAAACTTCAAATGTATCGATAGCTAGGTCCTTTAAAAATCGAGTCTTTTCTTGTGTACGAATCTCTATGATATTGTCGCATCGTGAGTCCGATTACCGTTCAGTTACCTTCGTATCCTTTATCTGAGTTTGTAGCATGATCACATATTTAATGGCATTCCCGTTCATCCATCCAGGTGCCCGAAACTACAAATGTACCGATTGTTACGTCCTTTAAAACTTGAGTCTTTTTCTGTGTACGAATCTCTATGTCATTGTCTCAACGTAAGTCCGATTACCGTCCGGTCCACTTCGTATCCTTTATCTGAGTCTGTAGGATGATCAGATATTTAATGGCAATCTCGGTCCTCCATTCGGGTGCCTGAAACTAGAAATGTACCGATTGTTACGTCCTTTAAGAATTGAGTGTTTTTTTTGTGTACGAATCTCAATGTCATTGTCGCACCGTGAGTTCGATAACCGTCCGATCCACTTCGTATCTTTTATCTGAGTCTATTGCATGATAAGATATCTTATGGCCTTCCCGCTCCTCTATTCGGGTGCCCGAAACTTCAAATGTACCCATAGTTATGTCCTTTAAAACTTGAGTCTTTTCTTGTGTACGAATCTTTATGTCATTGTCGCATCGTGAGTCCAATTAATGTCCGGTCAGCCTTGTATCCTTTATCTGAGTCTATAGCATGATCAGATTTCTTATGGCTTTCCCGTTGCTCCATTCGGGTGCCCGAAACTTCAAACGAATCGATAGCTACGTCCTTTAGAAATCGAGTCTTTTCTTGTGTATGAATCACTATGGTTTTGTAGCATCGGGAGTCTGATTACCATCCGGTCAGCTTCGTATCCTTTATCTGAGTCTGTTGCATGATCAGATATTTTATGGCCTTCCCGATCCTCCATTCGGGTGCCCGAAAATTCAAATGTACCGATAGTTACGTCCTTTAAAACTCTAGTCTTTTCTTGTGTACGAATCTCTATATCATTGTCTCATCGTGAGTCCAACTACCGTCTGGTCTACTTCATTTCCTTTATCTGAGTCTGTTGCATGATCAGATATCTTACGGCCTTCCCGTTCCTCCATTTGGGTGCCCGAAACTTCAAATATATCGATAGTTACGTCCTTTAAAACTCGAGTCTTTTCTTGTGTAGGAATCTCTATGTCATTGTAGCATCGTGATTCCGATTACCGTCCAGTTAGCTTCGTATCGTTTATCTGAGTTTGTAGTAGATGATCAAATATTTAATGGCCTTCCCGTTCATCCATTCGGGTGCCCGAAACTACAAATGTACCGATAGTTACGTCCTTTAAAAATCATGTCTTTTCTTGTGTACGAATCTCTATGTCCTTGTCGCATCGTGAGTCCGATTACTTTCCGATCCACTTCGTATCCTTTATCTGAGTCTGTTGCATGATCAAATATCTTATGGCCTTCCCGCTCCTCCATTCGGGTGCCCGAAACTTCAAATGTACCGATAGTTACGTCCTTTAAAAATCGAGTCTTTTCTTGTGTACGAATCTCTCAGTCATTGTCTCATCGTGAGTCCGATTACCGTCTGGTCTGCTTCGTAACCTTTATCTGAGTCTGTTGCATGATCAGATATATTACGGCCTTCCCGTTCCTCCATTCGGGTGCCCGGAACTTCAAATATAGCGATAGTTACGTTCTTTAAAACTCGCGTCTTTTCTTGTGTACGAATCTCTATGTCCTTGTCGCATCGTTAATCCGATTACTATCCGATCCACTTCGTATCCTTTATCTGAGTCTGTTGCATGATCAGATATCTTTTGGCCTTCCCGCTCCTCCATTCGGGTGCCCGAAACTTCAAATGTACCGATAGTTACGTCCTTTAAAAATCGAGTCTTTTGTAGTGTACGAATCATTATGGTATTGTTGCATCCTGAGTCTGATTACCATTCGGTCAGCTTCGTATCCTATATCTGAGTCTGTTGCATGAACAGATATCTTATGTCCTTCCCGCTCCTCCATTTGGTTGCCCGAAACTTCAAATATACCGATAGTTACGTCCTTTAAAACTAGAGTCTTTTCCTTTGTACGAATCTCTATGTCATTGTCGCATCGCGAGTTCGATTACCGTCCAGTTAGCTTCATATCCTTTTTCTGAGTTTGTAGTATGATCAGATATTTAATGGCTTTCCCGTTCATCCATCCGGGTGCCCGAAACTACAAATGTGTCGATAGTTATGTCCTTTAAAACTCGAGTCTTTTCTTGTGTACGAATCTCTATGTCATTTTCGCATCGTGAGTTCGATTACCGTTCAGTTAGCTTCATATCCCTTACCTGAGTTTGTAGTATGATCTGATATTTAATGGTCTTCCCTTTCATCCATCCGGGTGCCCGAAACTACAAATGTACCGATAGTTATGTCCTTTAAAACTTGAGTCTTTTCTTGTGTACGAATCTTTATGTCATTGTCGCATCGTGAGTCCGATTAATGTCCGGTCAGCTTCGTATAAATTATCTATGTCTGTAGCATGATCTGATATCTCATGGCCTTCCCGTTGCTCCATACGTGTGCCAGAAACTTTAAATGTACCGATAGTTACGTCCTTTAAAAATCGAGTATTTTCTTGTGTGCGAATCACTATGGTATTGTTGCATCGTGAGTCTGATTACCATCTGGTCTGCTTAGTATCCTTTATCTGAGTCTGTAGAATGATCAGATATCTTATGGCCTTCCCGTTCCTTCATTCGGGTGCCCAAAACTTCAAATGTACCCATAGTTATGTCCTTTAAAACTTGAGTCTTTTCTTGTGTACGAATCTCTATGTCATTGTCGCATCGTGAGTCCGATTACCGTCCAGTTAGCTTCATATCCTTTATCTGAGTTTGTAGTATGATCAGATATTCAATGGCTTTCCCTTTCATCCATCCGGGTGCCCGAAACTACAAATGTACCGATAGTTATGTCCTTTAAAACTTGAGTCTTTTCTTGTGTACGAATCTTTATGTCATCGTCGCATCGTGAGTCCGATTAATGTCCTGTCAGCTTCGTATCAATTATCTGTGTCTATAGCATGATCTGATATCTTATGGCCTTCCCGTTGCTCCATACGGGTGCCAGAAACTTTAAATGTAACGATAGTTACGTCCTTTAAAAATCGAGTATTTTCTTGTGTACGAATCACTATGGTATTGTTGCATCGTGAGTCTGATTACCTTCCGGTGCGCTTCGTATCCTTTATCTGAGTCTGTTGCATGATCAGATATCTTATGGCCTTCCCGCTCCTCCATTCGGGTGCCCGAAACTTCAAATGTACCGATAGTTACATCCTTTAAAACTCGAGTCTTTTCTTGTGTACGAATCTCTATATCATTGTCTCATCGTGAGTCCGATTACCGTCTGGTCTGCTTCATATTCTTTATCTGAGTCTGTTGCAAGATCATAATCTTACGGCCATCCCGTTCCTCCATTCGGGTGCTCGAAACTTCAAATACAGCGATAGTTACGTCCTTTAAAACTCGAGTCTTTTCTTGTGTACGAATCTCTATGTCATTGTAGCATCGTGAGTCCGATTAACGTCCAGTTAGCTTCGTATCCTTTATCAGAGTTTGTAGCATGATCAGATATTTAATGGCCTTCCCGTTATCCATCCGGGTGCCCGAAACTACAAATGTACCGATTGTTACATCCTTTAAAACTCGAGTGTTTTTTTGTTTATGAATATCTATGTCATTGTCGCACAGTGAATCCGACTTCCGTCTGGTCCGCGTCGTATCCTTTATCTGAGTCTGTAGGATGATCAGATATTTAATGGCCTTACCGCTCCTCCATTTGGGTGCCCGAAACTTCAAATGTACCGATAGTTACGTCCTTTAAAAATCGAGTCTTTTCTAGTGTACGAATCATTATGGTATTGTTGCATCGTGACTCTGATTACCATCCGGTCAGCTTCGTATCCTTTATCTGTGTCTGTTGCATGATCAGATATCTTATGGCCTTCCCGCTCCTCCATCCGGGTGCCCGAAACTTCAAATGTACAGATAGTTACGTCCTTAAAAACTCGAGTCTCTTCTTGTGTACGAATCTCTATGTCATTGTCTCATCGTGAGTCCAATTACCGTCTGGTCTGCTACATATCCTTTATCTGAGTCTGTTTCATGATCAGATATCTCACGGCCTTCCCGTTCCTCCATTCGGGTGCCCGAAACTTCAAATATATCGATAGTTACGTCCTTTTAAACTCGAGTCTTTTCTTATGTACGAATCTCTATGTCATTGTAGCATCGTGAGTCCGATTACCGTCTAGTTTGCTTCGTATCTTTTATCTGAGTTTGTAGCAAATGATCAGATATTTAATGGCCTTCCCGTTCATCCATCCGGGTGCCCGAAACTACAAATGTACCGATTGTTACGTCCTTTAATACTCGAGTCTTTTTTCGTTTACGAATCTCTATGTCATGGTCTGATCATGAGTCCGATTACCGTTTGGTCGGCTTCATATCATTATCTGAGTCTGTTGCATGATCAGATATCTTACGGCCTTTCCGTCCTCCATTTGGGTGCCTGAAACTTCAATGTACCGATTGTTACATCCATTAAGACTCGAGTGTTTTTTTTGTACGAATCTCTCTGTCATTGTCGCACCGTGAGTCCGATTACCGCCCGATCCACTTCGTATCCTCTATCTGAGTCTTTTGCATGATCAGATATCTTATGGCCTTCCCGCTCCTCCATTCGGGTCCCCGAAACTTCAAATGTACCGATACTTATGTCCTTTAAAACTTGAGTCTTTTCTTGGTACGAATCTTTATGTCATTGTCGCATCGTGAGTCCGATTAACGTTCAGTCAACTTTGTATACTTTATCTGAGTCTGTAGCATGATTAGATATCTTATGGCCTTCCCGTTCCGTCATTCGGGTGCCCGAAACTTCAAATGTACCGATAGTTATGTCCTTTAAAACTTGAGTCTTTTCTTGTGTACGAATCTTTATGTCATTGGCGCATCGTGAGTCTGCTTACCATCCGGTCAGCTTCGTATCCTTTATCTGAGTCTGTTGCATGATCAGATATCTTATGGCCTTCCCGCTCCTCCATCCGGGTGCCCGAAACTTCAAATGTACCGATAGTTACGTCCTTTAAAAATCGAGTCTTTTCTAGTGTACGAATCATTATGGTATTGTTGCATCGTGACACTGATTACCATCCGGTCAGCTTCGTATCCTTTATCTGTGTCTGTTGCATGATCAGATATCTTATGGCCTTCCCGCTCCTCCATCCGGGTGCCCGAAACTTCAAATGTACCGATAGTTACGTCCTTAAAAACTCGAGTCTCTTCTTGTGTACGAATCTCTATGTCATTGTCTCATCGTGAGTCCAATTACCGTCTGGTCTGCTACATATCCTTTATCTGAGTCTGTTGCATGATCAGATATCTCACGGCCTTCCCGTTCCTCCATTCGGGTGCCCGAAACTTCAAATATATCGATAGTTACGTCCTTTAAAACTCGAGTCTTTTCTTATGTACGAATCTCTATGTCATTGTAGCATCGTGAGTCCGATTACCGTCCAGTTAGCTTCGTATCTTTTATCTGAGTTTGTAGCAAATGATCAGATATTTAATGGCCTTCCCATTCATCCATCCGGGTGCCCGAAACTACAAATGTACCGATTGTTACGTCCTTTAAAACTCGAGTCTTTTTTCGTTTACGAATCTCTATGTCATGGTCTGATCATGAGTCCGATTACCGTTTGGTCGGCTTCATATCATTATCTGAGTCTGTTGCATGATCAGATATCTTACGGCCTTCCTGTCCTCCATTTGGGTGCCTGAAACTTCAAATATACCGATAGTTACGTCCTTTAAAACAAGAGTCTTTTCCTTTGTACGAATCTCTATGTCATTGTCGCATCGTGAGTCCGATTACCATCCAGTTAGCTTCATATCCTTTACCTGAGTTTGTTGTATGATCAGACATTTAATGGCCTTCCCGTCATCCATTCGGGTGCCCGAAACTACAAATGCACCGATAGTTATGTCCTTTAAAACATGAGTCTTTTCTTGTGTACGAATCTTTATGTCATTGTCGCATCGTGAGTCCGATTAATGTCCGGTCAACTTCGTATCAATTATCTGTGTCTGTAGCATGATCGATCTGATATCTTATGGCCTTCCCGTTGCTCCATACGGGTGCCAGAAACTTTAAATGTACCGATAGTTACGTCCTTTAAAAATCGAGTATTTTCTTGTGTACGAATCACTATGGTATTGTTGCATCGTGAGTCTGATTACCATCTGGTCCGCTTCGTATCCTTTATCTGAGTCTGTTGCATGATCAGATATCTTATGGCCTTCCCACTCCTCCATTCGGGTGCCCGAAACTTCAAATGTACCGATAGTTACATCCTTTAAAACTGGAGTCTTTTCTTGTGTACGAATTTCTATATCATTGTCTCATCGTGAGTCTGATTACCATCTGGTCTGCTTCATATCCTTTATCTGAGTCTGTTGCATTATCAGATATCATACGGCTATCCCGTTCCTCCATTCGGGTGCCCGAAACTTCAAATATACCGATAGTTACGTCCTTTAAAACTCGAGTCTTTTCTTGTGTACCAATCTCTATGTCATTGTAGCACCGTGAGTCCGATTATTGTCCAGTTAGATTCGTATCCTTTATCTGAGTTTGTAGCATGATCAGATATTTAATGGCCTTCCCGTTCATCCATCCGGGTGCCCGAAACTACAAATGTACCGATTGTTACATCCTTTAAAACTTGCTTGTTTTTTTTTTGTTTATAAATCTCTATGTCATTGTCGCACCGTGAATCCGACTACCGTCTTGTCCGCTTCGTATCATTTATCTGAGTCTGTAGGATGATTAGATATTTAATGGCCATCTCGGTCCTCCATTCGGGTGCCCGAAACTACAACTGTACCGATTGTTACATCCATTAAGACTCAAGTGTTTTTTTTGTATGAATCTCTATGTCATTGTCGCACCGTGAGTCCGATTACCGTCCGATCCACTTCGTATCCTTTATCTGAGTCTTTTGCATGATCAGATATCTTATGGCCTTCCCGCTCCTCCATTCGGGTCCCCGAAACTTCAAATGTACCGATAGTTATGTCCTTTAAAACTTGAGTCTTTTCTTGTGTACGAATCTTTATGTCATTGTCGCATCGTGAGTCCGATTAATGTCCGGTCAGCTTCGTATCAATTATCTGTGTCTGTAGCATGATCGATCTCATATCTTATGGCCTTCCCGTTGCTCCATACGGGTGCCAGAAACTTTAAATGTACCGATAGTTACGTCCTTTAAAAATCGAGTATTTTCTTGTGTACGAATCACTATGGTATTGTTGCATCGTGAGTCTGATTACCATCTGGTCCGCTTCGTATCCTTTATCTGAGTCTGTTGCATGATCAGATATCTTATGGCCTTCCCGCTCCTCCATTCGGGTGCCCGAAACTTCAAATGTACCGATAGTTACATCCTTTAAAACTCGAGTCTTTTCTTGTGTACGAATCTCTATATCATTGTCTCATCGTGAGTCCGATTACCGTTTGGTCTGCTTCATATCATTATCTGAGTCTGTTGCATGATCAGAAATCTTACGGCCTTCCCGTCCTCCATTTGGGTGCCTAAAACTTCAAATATACCGATAGTTACGTCCTTTAAAACTCGAGTCTTTTCCTTTGTACGAATCTCTATGTCATTGTCGCATCGTGAGTCCGATTACCGTCCAGTTAGCTTCATATCCTTTACCTGAGTTTGTAGTATGATCAGATATTTAATGGCCTTCCCGTTCATCCATCCGGGTTCCCGAAACTTCAAATGCACCGATAGTTATGTCCTTTAAAACTTGAGTCTTTTCTTGTGTTCGAATCTTTATGTCATTGTCGCATCGTTAGTCCGATTAATGTCCGGCCAGTTTCATATCAATTATCTGTGTTTGTAGCATGATCGATCTCATATCTTATGGCCTTCCCATTGCTCCATACGGGTGCCAGAAACTTTAAATGTACCGATAGTTACGTCCTTTAAAAATCGAGTATTTTCTTGTGTACGAATCACTATGGTATTGTTGCATCGTGAGTCTGATTACCTTCCAGTCCACTTCGTATCCTTTATCTGAGTCTGTTGCATGATCAGATATCTTATGGCCTTCCCGCTCCTTCATTCGGGTGCCCGAAACTTCAAATGTACCTATAGTCACATCCCTTAAAACTTGTGTCTTTTCTTGTGTACGAATCTCTATATCATTGTCTCATCGTGAGTCCGATTACCATCTGGTCTGCTTCATATCCTTCATTTGAGTCTGTTGCATGATCAGATATCTTACGGCTATCCCGTTCCTCCATTCGGGTGCCCGAAACTTCAAATATACCGATAGTTACGTCCTTTAAAACTCGAGTCTTTTCTTGTGTACGAATCTCTATGTCATTATAGCATTGTGAGTCCGATTATTGTCCAGTTAGATTCGTATCATTTATCTGAGTTTGTAGCATGATCAGATATTTAATGGCCTTCCCGTTCATCCATCCGGGTGCCCGAAACTACAAATGTACCGATTGTTACATCCTATAAAACTCGAGTGCTTTTTTTTTTATAAATCTCTATGTCATTGTCGCACCGTGAATCCGACTACCCTATGGTCCGCTTCATATCATTTATCTGAGTCTGTAGGATGATTAGATATTTAATGGCCATCCCGGTCCTCCATTCGGGTGCCCGAAACTACAATGTACCGATTGTTACATCCATTAAGACTCGAGTGTTTTTTTTGTACGAATCTCTCTGTCATTGTCGCACCGTGAGTCCGATTACCGCCCGATCCACTTCGTATCCTCTATCTGAGTCTTTTGCATGATCAGATATCTTATGGCCTTCCCGCTCCTCCATTCGGGTCCTCGAAACTTCAAATGTACCGATACTTATGTCCTTTAAAACTTGAGTCTTTTCTTGGTACGAATCTTTATGTCATTGTCGCATCGTGAGTCCGATTAACGTTCAGTCAACTTTGTATACATTATCTGAGTCTGTAGCATGATCAGATATCTTATGGCCTTCCCGTTCCGTCATTCGGGTGCCCGAAACTTCAAATGTACCGATAGTTATGTCCTTTAAAACTTGAGTCTTTTCTTGTGTACGAATCTTTATGTCATTGGCGCATCGTGAGTCTGCTTACAATCCGGTCAGCTTCGTATCCTTTATCTGAGTCTGTTGCATGATCAGATATCTTATGGCCTTCCCGCTCCTCCATCCGGGTACCCGAAACTTCAAATGTACCGATAGTTACGTCCTTTAAAAATCGAGTCTTTTCTAGTGTACGAATCATTATGGTATTGTTGCATCGTGACTCTGATTACCATCCGGTCAGCTTCGTATCCTTTATCTGTGTCTGTTGCATGATCAGATATCTTATGGCCTTCCCGCTCCTCCATCGGGGTGCCCGAAACTTCAAATGTACCGATAGTTACGTCCTTAAAAACTCGAGTCTCTTCTTGTGTACGAATCTCTATGTCATTGTCTCATCGTGAGTCCAATTACCGTACGAATCTGCTACATATCCTTTATCTGAGTCTGTTGCATGATCAGATATCTCACGGCCTTCCTGTTCCTCCATTCGGGTGCCCGAAACTTCAAATATATCGATAGTTACGTCCTTTAAAACTCGAGTCTTTTCTTATGTACGAATCTCTATGTCATTGTAGCATCGTGAGTCCGATTACCGTCCAGTTAGCTTCGTATCTTTTATCTGAGTTTGTAGCAAATGATCAGATATTTAATGGCCTTCCCATTCATCCATCCGGGTGCCCGAAACTACAAATGTACCGATTGTTACGTCCTTTAAAACTCGAGTCTTTTTTCGTTTACGAATCTCTATGTCATGGTCTGATCATGAGTCCGATTACCGTTTGGTCTGCTTCATATCATTATCTGAGTCCGTTGCATGATCAGAAATCTTACGGCCTTCGCGTCCTCCATTTGGGTGCCTGAAACTTCAAATATACAAATAGTTACGTCCTTTAAAACTCGAGTCTTTTCCTTTGTACGAATCTCTATGTCATTGTCGCATCGTGAGTTCGATTACCGTCCAGTTAGCTTCATATCCTTTACCTGAGTTTGTAGTATGATCAGATATTTAATGGCCTTCCCGTTCATCCATCCGGGTGCCCGAAACTACAAATGCACCGATAGTTATGTCCTTTAAAACTTGAGTCTTTTCTTGTGTACGAATCTTTATGTCATTGTCGCATTGTGAGTCCGATTAATGTCCGGTCAACTTCGTATCAATTATCTGTGTCTGTAGCATGATCGATCTGATATCTTATGGCCTTCCCGTTGCTCCATATGGGTGCCAGAAACTTTAAATGTACCGATAGTTACGTCCTTTAAAAATCGAGTATTTTCTTGTGTACGAATCACTATGGTCTTGTTGCATCGTGAGTCTCATTACCATCTGGTCCGCTTCGTATCCTTTATCTGAGTCTGTTGCATGATCAGATATCTTATGGCCTTCCCGCTCCTCCATTCGGGTGCCCGAAACTTCAAATGTACCGATAGTTACATCCTTTAAAACTGGAGTCTTTTCTTGTGTACGAATCTCTATGTCATTGTAGCACCGTGAGTCTGATTATTGTCCAGTTAGATTCGTATCCTTTATCTGAGTTTGTAGCATGATCAGATATTTAATGGCCTTCCCGTTCATCCATCCGGGTGCCCGAAACTACAAACGTACCGATTGTTACGTCCTTTAAAACTCGAGTCTTTTTTCGTTTACGAATCTCTATGTCATTGTCGCACCGTGAATCCGACTACCGTCTGGTCCACTTCGTATCATTTATCTAAGTCTGTAGGATGATTAGATATTTAATGGCCATCTCGGTCCTCCATTCGGGTGCCCGAAACTACAAATGTACCGATTGTTACATCCCTTAAGACTCAAGTGTTTTTTTTTGTATGAATCTCTATGTCATTGTCGCACCGTGGGTCCGATTACCGTCCGATCCACTTCGTATCCTTTATCTGAGTCTTTTGCATGATCAGATATCTTATGGCCTTCCCGCTCCTCCATTCGGGTCCCCGAAACTTCAAATGTACCGATAGTAATGTCCTTTAAAACTTGAGTCTTTTCTTGTGTACGAATCTTTATGTCATTGTCGCATCGTGAGTCCGATTAACGTCCAGTCAGCTTCGTATACTTTATCTGAGTCTGTAGCATGATCAGATATCTTATGGCCTTCCCGTTCCTTCATTAGGGTGCCCGAAACTTCAAATGTACCGATAGTTATGTCCTTTAAAACTTGAGTCTTTTCTTGTGTACAAATCTTTATGTCATTGTCGCATCGTGAGTCTGATTACCATCCGGTCAGCTTCGTATCCTTTATCTGAGTCTGTTGCATGATCAGATATCTTATGGCCTTCCCGCTCCTCCATCCGGGTACCCGAAACTTCAAATGTACCGATAGTTACGTCCTTTAAAAATCGAGTCTTTTCTAGTGTACGAATCATTATGGTATTGTTGCATCGTGACTCTGATTACCATCCGGTCAGCTTCGTATCCTTTATCTGTGTCTGTTGAATGATCAGATATCTTATGGCCTTCCCGCTCCTCCATCCGGGTGCCCGAAACTTCAAATGTACCGATAGTTACGTCCTTAAAAACTCGAGTCACTTCTTGTGTACGAATCTCTATGTCATTGTCTCATCGTGAGTCCAATTACCGTCTGGTCTGCTACATATCCTTTATCTGAGTCTGTTGCATGATCAGATATCTCACGGCCTTCCTGTTCCTCCATTCGGGTGCCCGAAACTTCAAATATATCGATAGTTACGTCCTTTAAAACTCGAGTCTTTTCTTATGTACAAATCTCTATGTCATTGTAGCATCGTGAGTCCGATTACCGTCCAGTTAGCTTCGTATCTTTTATCTGAGTTTGTAGCAAATGATCAGATATTTAATGGCCTTCCCGTTCATCCATCCGGGTGCCCGAAACTACAAATGTACCGATTGTTACGTCCTTTAAAACTCGAGTCTTTTTTCGTTTACGAATCTCTATGTCATTGTCGCACCGTGAATCCGACTACCGTCTGGTCCACTTCGTATCATTTATCTGAGTCTGTAGGATGATTAGATATTTAATGGCCATCTCGGTCCTCCATTCGGGTGCCCGAAACTACAAATGTACCGATTGTTACATCCTTTAAGACTCAAGTGTTTTTTTTGTATGAATCTCTATGTCATTGTCGCACCGTGAGTCCGATTACCGTCCGATCCACTTCGTATCCTTTATCTGAGTCTTTTGCATGATCAGATATCTTATGGCCTTCCCGCTCCTCCATTCGGGTGCCCGAAACTTCAAATGTACCGATAGTTACGTCCTTTAAATCTCGAGTCTTTTCTTGTGTACGAATCTCTATGTCATTGTCTAATCGAGAGTCCGATTACCGTTTGGTCTGCTTCATATCATTATCTGAGTCTGTTGCATGATCAGAAATCTTACGGCCTTCCCGTCCTCCATTTGGGTGCCTGAAACTTCAAATATACCAATAGCTACGTCCTTTAAAAATCGAGTCTTTTCTAGTGTACGAATCATTATGGTATTGTTGCATCGTGACTCTGATTACCATCCGGTCAGCTTCGTATCCTTTATCTGAGTCTGTTGCATGATCAGATATCTTATGGCCTTCCCGCTCCTCCATTCGGGTGCCCGAAACTTCAAATGTACCGATAGTTACATCCTTTAAAACTGGTGTCTTTTCTTGTGTACGAATCTCTATATCATTGTCTCATCGTGAGTCCGATTACCATCTGGTCTGCTTCATATCCTTTATCTGAGTCTGTTGCATGATCAGATATCTCACGGCCTTCCTGTTCCTCCATTCGGGTGCCCGAAACTTCAAATATATCGATAGTTACGTCCTTTAAAACTCGAGTCTTTTCTTATGTACAAATCTCTATGTCATTGTAGCATCGTGAGTCCGATTACCGTCCAGTTAGCTTCGTATCTTTTATCTGAGTTTGTAGCAAATGATCAGATATTTAATGGCCTTCCCGTTCATCCATCCGGGTGCCCGAAACTACAAATGTACCGATTGTTACGTCCTTTAAAACTCGAGTCTTTTTTCGTTTACGAATCTCTATGTCATTGTCGCACCGTGAATCCGATTACCGTCCGATCCACTTCATATCCTTTATCTGAGTCTTTTGCATCATCAGATATCTTATGGCCTTCCCGCTCCTCCATTCGGGTGCCCGAAACTTCAAATGTACCGATAGTTACGTCCTTTAAATCTCGAGTCTTTTCTTGTGTACGAATCTCTATGTCATTGTCTAATCGAGAGTCCGATTACCGTTTGGTCTGCTTCATATCATTATCTGAGTCTGTTGCATGATCAGAAATCTTACGGCCTTCCCGTCCTCCATTTGGGTGCCTGAAACTTCAAATATACCGATAGCTACGTCCTTTAAAGCTCAAGTCTTTTCCTTTGTACGAATCTCTATGTCATTGTCGCATCGTGAGTCCGATTACCGTCCAGTTAGCTTCATATCCTTTACCTGAGTTTGTAGTATGATCAGATATTTAATGGCCTTGCCGTTCATCCATCCGGGTTCCCGAAACTACAAATGCACCGATAGTTATGTCCTTTAAAACTTGAGTCTTTTCTTGTGTACGAATCTTTATGTCATTGTCGCATCGTGAGTCCGATTAATGTCCGGTCAGCTTCGTATCAATTATCTGTGTCTATAGCATGATCGATCTCATATCTTATGGCCTTCCCGTTGCTCCATACGGGTGCCAGAAACTTTAAATGTACCGATAGTTACGTCCTTTAAAAATCGAGTATTTTCTTGTGTACGAATCACTATGGTATTGTTGCATCGTGAGTCTGATTACCATCTGGTCCGCTTCGTATCCTTTATCTGAGTCTGTTGCATGATCAGATATCTTATGGCCTTCCCGCTCCTCCATTCGGGTGCCCGAAACTTCAAATGTACCAATAGTTACATCCTTTAAAACTCGAGTCTTTACTTGTGTACGAATCTCTATATCATTGTCTCATCGTGAGTCCGATTGCCATCTGGTCTGCTTCATATCCTTTATCTGAGTCTGTTGCATGATCAGATATCTTACGGCTATCCCGTTCCTCCATTCGGGTGCCCGAAACTTCAAATATACCGATAGTTACGTCCTTTAAAACTCGAGTCTTTTCTTGTGTACGAATCTCTATGTCATTGTAGCATCGTGAGTCCGATTATTGTCCAGTTAGATTCGTATCATTTATCTGAGTTTATAGCATGATCAGATATTTAATGGCCTTCCCGTTCATCCATCCGGGTGCCCGAAACTACAAATGTACCGATTGTTACATCCTTTAAAACTCGAGTGTTTTTTTTTGTTTATAAATCTCTATGTCATTTCATTGTCGCACCGTGAATCCGACTACCGTCTGGTCCGCTTCGTATCATTTATCTGAGTCTGTAGGATGATTAGATATTTAATGGCCATCCTAGTCCTCCATTCGGGTGCCCGAAACTACAAATGTACCGATTGTTACATCCATTAAGACTCGAGTGTTTTTATTTGTACGAATCTCTATGTCATAGTCGCACCGTGAGTCCGATTACCGTCCGATCCACTTCGTATCCTTTATCTGAGTCTTTTGCATGATTAGATATCTTATGGCCTTCCCGCTCCTCCATTCGGCTCCCCGAAAGTTAAAATGTACCGATAGTTATGTCCTTTAAAACTGGAGTCTTTTCTTGTGTACGAATCTTTATGTCATTGTCGCATCGTGAGTCCGATTAACGTCTAGTCAGCTTCGTATACTTTATCTGAGTCTGTAGCATGATCAGATATCTTATGGCCTTCCCATTCCTTCATTCGGGTGCCCGAAACTTCAAATGTACCGATAGTTATGTCCTTTAAAACTTGAGTCTTTTCTTGTGTATGAATCTTTATGTCATTGTCGCATCGTGAGTCCGATTACCGCTCGGTCAGCTTTGTTGGTGCATTTGTGACCGTCGCTATGCAACTCATATGGGCTTAGTCTAATAGAACTAGAATAGGGGCGATTGTGGTAGCCCAGGCGACATGCCTGAGGCCCAGCCCAAGTTTAGTTAAATAGTTAGCCTATATATATTTGTGTAAGGATTTAGGGTTTCTAAGAGAAAGTTGCAACAGTCTCTAGGAGAAGACTACTGTGTGTGGTCTAGTCCAGGTTGGCCTGAGGTTGAGCTCACCTCAGGCCGGCGTCCCATTCAACAACGTATGTATGTGTGTATGTATGAAGAATCTGTGCCGACTTATTTATAATATATGAAAGTAAGATTTTTAGTTCTACACATATTTTATTGTTTTATATATTCGGTTTGACGTCTTGTGGAGATAATCAGGAGCGATTGGTTATGTAGTATCGGTCCTACACGTATTAACAGTGGTATCAGAGCATGGTTACGAATCGGAAGGTCTAACCGCCTCTCGATTCACGATTGCTCTTGATTTTTGGGTTTTATTTCCGCTAAAACTCATAGTTGACGTGATACCGAATAGTAGTTTTGAAGTTTACAGCGGGTTTTCGATGAGTTTCAAAGGACCTGTGTTCATAGTTGTTCATAATATTTATCATGTTCTTTGGGTGTTCTTGAGGGTTCTTGAAGATTGCTAATATTCTGCTCCTGCATATTTTTTTGAGGAATGTTTATGCTTATGGATATAGATAATATGCATATTCAAGGTTGTTTGTTTTTGTTTAGAGGCTTGATCCGTATGAGATAATAATTTGGATATGGATCCTAATGTTTGGTATGATCCGAATGTTTCGTGGTAAAAAAATAGGAAGGTGTTAAAAGTTTGTTAATCAAGATAATTTTATTCCTATGACAGTGCCACGTTTTTTTGGAAGGACAATTATTTGTTTGAAAATAAGCAAGTATCTTGGAATAAGGATTGATACACATTGAATGGTATAATTTCGTTTCCTTATTTCATGGGATTGGATTGAATAATTAACTTGGTGGCAAAAAAAAAAGAAAAAAAAAAGAAGCACCGAGTTATTTGATTTTTTCATGGATTGGGCTTTGCTTATGAGGTTGGTCCTGATTGAGAGTTTTGGGTTGTGAATGGGGGAAACCAAAAATATACCGTCAATGCAGTGATATTTTGCAGAGAAAAGGGGGAGATAATTATTTCTTAGGCAAAGTTATTAAAGCATTGTTCTCTGAAAAATTAGATGTGCGAGATTTTGTTGAAATATTTTTGCAATGAAGCTGGATGTTCGTAACTGATTAGTTGAAGATTGAACCTTATCATATGCCGGTTACTTGGGTCCTTTATTAATCAGGCGTAAATTCTTCATAGGAGGAAAGATGCAGATTATGGTGGATATAGAAGTAATTTGGATAGACTTACATTGAAGGGGAGATTGGATGCGAAAGGTTTCGGGTATTTGGTGGATTTGTGAAGATATCAGGTAGAGTCAGACACGACTGATTGGGAGACGAAGAACAAGTCTTATCAGAGAAGAACTGAAATCATCAGTCAATGGGGAGTTTGTTAGTACATGTTTGGTGACTGATGATTATCAGTGTTTGTCAGAGTTGATAGCAACGGTCAAGGGGGAGTTTGTTGGTGCATTTGTGACCGTCGCTATGCAACTCATATGGGCTTAGTCTAATAGAACTAGAATAGGGGCGATTGTGGTAGCCCAGGCGACATGCCTGAGGCCCAGCCCAAGTTTAGTTAATTAGTTAGCCTATATATATATATTTGTGTAAGGATTTAGGGTTTCTAAGAGAAAGTTGCAACAGTCTCTAGGATAAGACTACTGTGTGTGGTCTAGTCCAGGTTGGCCTGAGGTTGAGCTCACCTCAGGCCGACGTCCCATTCAACAACGTATGTATGTGTGTATGTATGAAGAATCTGTGCCGACTTATTTATAATATATGAAAGTAAGATTTTTAGTTCTACACATATTTTATTGTTTTATATATTCGGTTTGACGTCTTGTGGAGATAATCAGGAGCGATTGGTCATGTAGTATCGGTCCTACACGTATTAACAAGCTTCGTATCCTTTATCTGAGTGTGTAGAATGATCATATATCTTATGGTCTTCCCGTTCCTTCATTCGGGTGCCCGAAACTTCAAATGTACCGATAGTTATGTCCTTTAAAACTTGAGTCTTTTCTAGTGTACGAATCTTTATGTAATTGTCGTATCGCGACTCCGATTAACATCCGGTCAGCTTCGTATCCTTTATCTGAGTCTGTAGCATGATCAGATATCTTATGGCCTTCCCGTTGCTCCATTCGGGTGCCCGAAACTTCAAATGTACCGATAGTTACATCCTTTAAAAATCAAGTCTTTTCTTGTGTACGAATTTCTATGTCCTTGTCGCATCGTGAGTCGGATTACTGTCCGATCCACTTCGTATCCTTTATCTGAGTTTGTTGCATGATCAGATATCTTATGGCCATCCCGCTTCCCCATTCGGGTGCCCGAAACTTCAAATGTACCAATAGTTATGTCCTTTAAAACTTGAGACTTTTCTTGTGTATGAATCTTTATGTCATTGTCGCATCGTGAGTCCGATTAATGTCCGGTCAGCTTCGTATCCTTTATCTGAGTCTTTAGCATAATCATATATCTTATGGCCTTCCCGCTCCTCCATTCGGGTGCTCGAAACTTCAAATGTACCAATAGTTACGTCCTTCAAAACTCGAGTCTTTTCTTGTGTACGAATCTCTATGTCATTGCCGCATCATGAGTCCGATTACCGTCCGGACAGGTTCGGTTCCTTTATCTGAGTCTTTAGCAAGATCAGATATCTTATGGCCTTCCCGCACCTCCATTCGGGTGCCCGAAACTTCAAATGTACCTATAGTTACGTCCTTCAAAACTCGAGTCTTTTCTTGTGTACGAATCTCTATGTCATTGCCGCATCGTGAGTCGGATTTCCGTCCGGACAGGTTCGTGTCCTTTATCTAATTCTGTAGCTAGATCAGATATCTTATGGCCTTCCTGTTCCTTCATTCGTGTAACAACCGTCACCCTTTATTTTTTAGCAAGTTGTCAAATATAGTCCTTGTACATCCTATGTTTTCGAATCCAATAAAAGTTGAGTTTTTTTTCCCGATTATTATTTCCTTTATTTGGAAATGTTTACATTTTAACCGAACGCGTATATGAATACACTAGTAAGAAACCCGCGCGATGCGGCGGCCGCGATAAAAGATTCTTGTTCTGGAAGTTAAAGTCCATTAAGCATAATTTTAAAAAAATCACATTTTCAAAAGAGTACTTGAAAATTAATAACACACAAAAATCACTACTCCCCTAAACGCACCGTGTAGTAGTTGCATCATAACAAGGTATTGAGAAATTTGTAAAGATAAATTCTTAACCAATTCTGGATTCAGATTAAAAAGCAATTTTGTATGTTGTAAAAAGATGGGTAGCGTCACACACACACACACACATATATATATTCGGTTGTTGGTATGGAAAGTTTAAACAAACGGTATAATAATTTCGTGAAGGTAATTATTTTATAAACATATGCTACAATATAATTGAAAATCAAATACTTTTGTGTACATATCTTTATGGTATGAGCAACTTATCAATCCTCTTTAGATAATGTTACAAATGACTATGGTACAACTTTGCAAAAAAACGGCTACTTGAATACACACCCTTGGGAGAAATTGTCCAACAAATGAAATAAACAACGGGCTCTTTTAATGTAAGTCACGTGCTAATGAAAGCATGGGACTTAAAAACCGATTTACTATTATTTAATGTAAATACATATATGGAACTAAAAAAGGATGAGATAAACATGGGACCTGAAACCGATTTACCATTCTTTCTAGAAATTAAAAACAGTAACATCATCACATGAACTTTTCACTTCAATTTTGCTTGTACAATGTACAGATATAGCAAACATTAGGTGAAAAAAAAGGAGAAAAGACCTTAACTAAGCTTTGGTAGATTGAGCATGCTAAGTGAGAGAAGAGAAGCTGTGACTTTATTATCACCTATTTTAGCAAAGCCTGCAGTCTTCAAAGGGGGAGCAGACCCTTTTTTCTCTTGTTTGACCCTTTTATTACCCATTTTAGAAACTTATGCAGTCTGTAGAGAGAGAGTAAAAAAACACAAATTAAAAGCCTAGAATGGGTCTAAATGAATTGGGTCAAGTAAAAGTTGAGGCAGACCACGCCAGATCTACAAAAGCATTCAACTTAAAATATTAGACAAATCATAAATTCAAAGAAAACAATGATTTACCTCTTGGCCATAAGTTACCAGAGGGATCTTTGCCCACTTAATTAGAGACCTCAGTCGTGGCGAGATTTACTTCGTCGTGTTGAGGCATTTATTGTTACGGCATGATTTAGGGCTAATGTGTTTGTGTTCGTGTTTTGTGATAGTCTCCCTAGTCTTCAAAATCACATACCAAATTAATTAATGCCACAATGTTGATTTCAAGTTCCACAATAAAACTAAAATGTACAAAAAAACGAAAAAGAAAAAACTACCTCAGGTTCTCTTCCATGCTTGATAGCTCATATTAAAAGTTGACTTATCCAACATCTGAACCCCGACAACATTGTGTCGGTGCAATCTGAAATTTGTTTTAAAAATAAATCTATGAGTAAAAAACATTAGGCTGACCGACGAAATGCAACTTGAAAGTGCAGCTGAGTGTAATGCTATTTACTATACCTTTATATATTGCTTAATATGTCACCCAATTTTATTTATTACTATAATAACAATGTCGATATTGCAGCATCTACTTATGAGTAAAAAAAAACTGAAATAACCATAACAGGGTCGATATTGAGCAATGTTCAAGATATACATACGTGAATCATGGCTCAAGTTTATGAGTTTTATGTGGTAGTGGTCCTATATCAAATGCCACTTTTCCAAAAGTGTGGCCACCCAACTCAAAACATACGACAAACTTTATAATAAAAAAGAGAAAAAAAATAAGGAAATAACTTATTTGTACTCTTATATAATCAAAATTGTTGCAGCCGGTATTGATTGATATCCAAAATCGAATACTTGCCCCCAATCCCCCATAAATAACCAGATAATCTGTTTCACTCCCGCATTAAAACACCACCATAAAGGGTGGATTATGAATACAAATAATATAAAGGTACCTTCATCATCGACAACACACGTGTCCTGTGCCGCCTAAGTTGGAGCTCCAGCAAACTGTCGTTAAAAGAACTCTGGCCTATGTTCTAGGTGTGAACGGGTTGTCCTCTTCGTGATGGGTTGTTCTCCAGGTGCTGATGGTACAGAATGCCCTTTAGCAACTTGCACCTACCAAGAACAAAGATACAAAACTTATGACAAAGTAGGTGTTTAACTTAAACAGTCATAGTGCATTTACTCCCAAGTTCATAATATATTCTACATGGTTAAATAAATTACTTGATTAAGAATATTAATTTCAAACACATACATAATGAAAAGAACCATGAGGCTACACTATAAATATCTGTATTCTGTGATATAATATATATAGATAAATACTTAAAACAGTAAAATATTTGTTTATACCTTCCAAATAATCTAGTTGATTGAGTTGGCGCTGCTGACCAGATTTGGCTGGGTAAGCTGACACCCAAATCACACCTCAACTGTCCCAAAGCTTTCATCCTTGTCTACACCATGTTTGTCGCGTGAAATGCTTTCCTCTTTTAAGAACTGTGTACCGTTGAACGAAAATCCAGAATGCCACGAATCCCAAACGCAAAGAAACCGGGTACCATGCACCACTTCAATAAAATCTGCCAGCCTGTCTGAGACACATGACACAAAACAAAAGATGGTAATAGGTCTCGTTATACTAACAACAAAACAAACAGCGATCAGATGAGAATCGGGTGTTTTTATGCCAGTGCTACCAAAGTAGGAACTCGTTCTTGCTCAGCCCTCCATGTGACTATGTCGACCTTCAATGGAACCCAATTATTCTATGTAAAAGAATAGCCAGGCACCGATCTGTTAGAACTTTGGAGGAACACTTTTAAGTTGTGGACCAAAAAGAGCAGGATGGGTGCTCAGATCTGCATTCTGCAATCCAACTGTACCGTGACAAAGGTCTCGTCTCAACAATTTTCTCCAAGTCAGCAATCAAATGAGCACAAAGCAATATCAAACCCATTCCACAATGACCATCTTCATGCACTCGAGTTTGAAGTACCAAGTGAGTATAATACATTTGAATCAACCTGCACAACATAACATATATTTAACTATTAAAACAGATTTATGTTGAATATTTTCACTATTAAATGTATTAACAAATGTCTATATATGTGGTAGATATAGAGCAACTTATTTGTCAAGATACAAAGCAATCACTGAATTACTTGGCTGTAAGTAAAACGTTGGTCTAGTAACAGCTTTTTACCTGAATGAATTTTGTATTTATCCTTAATACAAATACATTGATCCACTGTTGTGTAAATCACTATGTACCAATTACTTTTGAAGCATTAGCTTTTTTTTTGAAAGGCATTAAGTATTAGAGACCATGAACCCAAATTTGATTTGAGAACTTTTTGTAGAAATATATTTGGGCGAACGCCTAGGCCCTTAGGTAAGACAAGGCTAAAACTGCCATTCAGGCGCTCAGGAGACGTACGGGTGAGATTCTAGCCAGATTTCGGTATATACAAGGTGAATCCGAAAAAATCAGGTAAAATCCCACCAATTCCAGGCAAAGCTGCCCAAAACATCCAAAAATGGCGTGAAACCATAAGCTAGGGACATTTCGAGTAAGGGAGGAATTATACCGAGCTCACATAGGACCTTTGTGTTATGTTCTTCAAGCTCCAAATGCATAATCCTTCTTAGAATCGCCATTTTTGTTGATTTTGGACCTTGGATAACATTCAAATTAGTTACAAGCGCGTCAATTGTTTGGTTAGAAACAGAAATGGAAAGACAATATATGTTTAATCAAACATTAAAAGCTGATACAGAAAGTCTTCTAACCTTGAACGACCCGATTGACAAGAGGTCCATACCATTCTGCTGATCAACATACTTACTGCTATATAGAACAACAATCCATGAATCAATAGGGCATGGCGACTCACCCATCTGTGAAGAAAAGGACCAATTACATTTCATATGAAAACGAATTCATTTATATAAACAAGATTCAATAATGAGCCAGAGTGTGTGATTACCTGTGCTACATGCTCATGGAACAATCGCTCTAACCCGAGGCGACAAGGAACAACCTTCCTATACTTTGTCCTAGAAGCAACAATTGTAAACCCAGGTGTCTTAACCAATTAACTTGGATATATATTGAGCCTACCATTTAATAAAACCATACATATAAATCAATTACAAATAAACCCAGATATCTTAACCAATTAACATGAAGTGATTGCATAGAACTTGGAACTCTAATACAACTGATAAAGTCCGCATGGAAATACTAATAATATATCAGCAAACAAGAAACATGTAATCATGACTATATATATACAAAGGTTAAACCGAAAGACTGAATATTGCTACCTGTAAAATTAGATTAGTCAAAAGCACAAAAGTAATAAACCTAACCATTAGTATGAGACCACCAAACCAACTAAATCTGACTCATAAGTTTAATCGACAACCAAAAATTCAATCAATCCCTAATTTTGGGACATTAATTCCTCCACTCAACTGATTCCGTGTTCTTCAACCCGAAAAGTTAAAGCAACAGAAATTAAGATTAAATCGGACAACGCAAAGAAAGCCAACCTTACCCACTTTGCTGGAGATACACTAAAAAAAAAATATAAAACCACCGTGAACTGCTGTCGTCAGGAGCCCTAGCTTGCTTCCCTTCACTCGTCAACCAAATCATGTCACCATCAACCTTGAATTCGTTCCGTGTCTTTTCTACGAAGACCATCCCACTTATTAGTCTCCGTTAGGGTTTTGAATGATGGAATAGTGTTCAAAATAAAATAAAAAAAGCGTCACTTACCTTGAAGAAAGTTGGAATCTTCATAGATCTGGTAAAATATCCATTGATATGGTGAAATACTCATCATCGATCTGGTGAAATCTGATGAAATGTGCCTGATGTTCTTAGAATTGAGAGAGAGAGAGAGAGAGAGAGAGAGAGAGAGAGAGAGCGAGAGTGAAGGGGGCGGAGAAGCTGAAAGTGAGATTGATGATTGAAACCCTAATCCCAGTCATGTGTGTATCCCGTGTTTTTTTTTCTCCTTTGACATAATAGGCTTGTACATAATGCCTTATAACTTGTACATTTTAAAGTTTAAGAGTTTTTGTGCTTGGAGTCATTGTACAATATGCTTTAAGGTGTTGTAACGTGGCAAATGACCATTCCTGCCCTTCCTATATGCTTATTAATATAGTATAGATTATATATTTCGGCATTTATAAAAATTATATATTAGTTATTTAGTGAGATTATAAAAAAAATGTTTTGAAAGTTTGAAGATGTCTTAATGCTTCATAAACAACCAAATTCACTTCTGAAACGTTTCTTCTCATTAACATAAATGGTTCAAAGCTTCATCATGTGAATTTATAGTGTTTTAAACAAGATTAATGGCTTCACACCATGTAACTGACGATCCATAATGTCATGTTCAACCAATCGTTTTAATCAAATAACACTACAAATAGAACCTTGCAAATCATTCCTAGACTTTGACTCATCATAACCCCACAACAAATTTAAGCTAATCGCGTCCAGAACAATAGTTTTTTGGCTCTAAAGTCTCGGTTTTATTTTCTTCATTTCCGGTTATCTTGTAAGTCGTTATTTGCAATGCCGTTTTATTTGTTAGTCTTTTTCGATCATTAACCCTTTATTCTTGATGTCGAATTCGTTATGTATTCGGGTTATTAGAAGCAAGGTTAGGGTTAGGGTTCTAAGGAATATTGGGGAAGAAGATGAGAAAACATATTTTATATAAATAAATTTATATTTCAAATGTAATAACAAAAATGGGGCTGGTCTGGTGGTTATCAGCGAGTTTTGTATTTAATCCACCCAGGTTCGATCCTCATAAGTCCCACCTATTTTCCAGATATTTCATTTTTTTATTATTTTTTTATTTATTTATTTTAAGTTTAAATTACTCATTATTTAAACTTATAAGATTTAGAATGTTCATAACAAATTCATTTTTGCTCCAAAAATTATGAAAATTTAGGTGTGATATCTTGACACATCATAGAAAATTATCATATTTTTATTTCTGGAAAATATTTTATTTTCGTAATTTTTATTTAAATTGTTATAATCATAATTAATTGATTAAAAATTCATTTTTAATGATTTTAAACTCAAACTTTTTGGAAAATTATTTCTAAACATCATAAATTGATGTAAAAATTATTTGCCCAGGAAACATTTATTTTTAGTGATTTTCTTATTTTTAATCATTAAAACATGATTTAAATTCAATAAATCAATTTTAAATGAAAATAAATTGAGAACAATTATGGAAAATTTATTTTCATTATTTACCATCTTATAGTAATCATTCTTCATAAATATATTATTTTTGGACCATATTTTGTAGTTCTAACTTATTTATATTTAATTAGTCATAATAAATTATTTAATTTCATTTTCCCTACTTAAGCCTAGCAAACCCTAATGCCTTAGAACACTAGATACCTTAGACTTTTAAGACATTTCATTTATTAGTATTCTTATACATTATAGGTAGAATTCTTCAGAATTCCCATTTCTTAACTCACGTCAGCTTAAGTTGGATTTTGATCGCTTTCGCAAACTGTGAGTATATCTTTCCCCTTTTTCATGTTTTACTCTTTTGGGGCTGTTCATGTACACTATTATCAAATGTTATTCTTATGCTTAATGCAATTCTCATGTGTGTTTGTTTTGTTTGGATTTGTGTGTATGCTTAGTCAAAATCATTAACCATTATGCGGCCTAGCATTTTAATGAATAGTACTATGGTATACCCCCTTGAGACTCTGTTGAGAGAATCTTGGTCATTGTCTTGTTAATTCATTATTCAGTTGGTTATTCATGTGTTAGTCTCATTCATTTAGGCTTGGTTTTGACTGATACTAGCTATTACATAATTGCAAATGGTACCGCACATGAGTTGCTAAACACTTTTCTTACTATATGTATTTAAATCAGGGTATGCTCACGAATACATTTTTATATTGACATATACTCTTTTCGTACATGTTTCAGGTTATAATTGAGACGTATCTTGTAAGCTTTTGGATTTATATTTAAGCTTTGATTTCATTGTAATCTACTTAGACTTGAAGCTTTAGAATCATTGTACTTTGTATTTTTCCTTTCAATGTAATAAACTATTTAATTCAATGTATTCAAATTTACACTTTAGTACCATGAGCTATTGAACAATCGTCACTACGTGACACCTCGATGTTTTCGCCATCGGTTGGGGTTTTACAGATTGGTATCAGAGTCGTGGTTATAGGGAATTAGGTTAGTAGAATGCCTTTAGCCTAGTCTATAACTAAGTTGTCTTATATGTGTATTTTTCTCTTTATCTTTATACTTTCTTTCGAGATATTTTCGCTATGATTCTTTCTCGTTATTCTTTCGATATTTTGCTTAGAGAAGAAGACACTCGTATTTCACAAACGAAACAAGATCTCCAAGTTAGGAGTGATATCTACACCTTAGTGATTAGTTTCACTCTTCTATATATTTTACATCTTTGGGATAAATATCTTTGAGATAGGAGTGATACCCACACCTCAAAGAATTATTCCTTCAAAAGAAACTTAACCACCGAGCTGGGAGTGACATCCTTATCTTAGTAACTAGTTCCACTCTGTCATATTTTTGCTTTTGAAATAAAACTTTGAGCTAGGAGTGAAATCCATACCTCAAGGAGTATTTCTACATCTCGTTTTAAAGTCTCGCTAAAAGTTTTGAAATTTACCAGTGACGGGGTACGTGCAATCCGGAAGGATGACCATTTACTCATAGGTTTAAGTACACTCCCCACAAGTCACTAATAATATTTCAATTTCATTGGCTAGTCACCAGTTTCATTAGAAATATTTTCAGTATCACATTTCATTATTGGTATATTTTTCATTTGCTGTTTGAAACTCTTATAACAATTTTCTCTAATAAACTTATTACCTCTTTTGAGTTTTTCCCTATTAATAGCTATCACTATTAGTGCATTTTTTTCCGTTTTCCGTTATTGATTCTTAATTTTTGTTTAACATTTGGATTTTAAGTTCCATCTCTTGTTGTTTTATATACTCATTGAACATTCGCTTTTCATCATCATTACTAAAACTTCTATGCGCTATTTTACCGCATTAAAACTTACACTATTTCATTTATGTTTCGTGATTTTCATAAAGCATCATATCTCTTGTTCAAAAACATTTTCCAATGACTCAAATTTTTAAGCTTTAACTTTGATCACATTCTGATTCTTGAACATTGCGTCTTCATACACAGTTAAACACGAATGTGGTTTCAAAACTTATTAATAAACTTGTTTTATATCGTCATGTTTACAAATTCACTTGATCGATATCACAGTATATCATTAAACTATGATCTTTTGTATCCCCTTGCATTTCCACAATACTCATAACATCATAAATGACTATCTACCCAATATACACCAGTACACTACCCTCTAAAGCGATTAACTTAGCAACTTAGCCTGTGTTATCATTTCATAAAAGCACAAAACCCAAGTACCCAGTCTTGGAGAAACCTATTCATCAGATTAGTACACTCTATATACACCTTGTGTCCTGAAGTAAAAAAAGCACGCTATGAGCCCAAAGAGATGCCTTAACGACTCTTACAAACAAACGGCTTTTCAACGAATAGATTTCGTAAAACATTCAAGGTTTCAAATAACATTTGACTTTTCTCAAACATTCCATAAAAATTGGAAATTTTCAACTGTCATGAAATTTAACTTACAAGTTAAAGAAATGTTGAAAATCCTATTTTCCAAAATTCGTCAAGGAATTTGGGATCATATGCAATCTCCTACCTGTCCCACCCACATATTCCAAACATTATCAAGGAGAATCAACCCAAACCAAACCAGATTTCCCATTGTCCCCAAAACAACTCATAAACTTCTACTAGATTACCGTCATAAACTTACACGGCGTTCACAATCCTTACCCCTTTCCATGCTGTGACTCGATCTTCTTTTCAAAGTTTGAAATTTGTTTTCAAAAGTGTTATGTAATTATAAGCTTCTCGTGTCATACATGTTGGTTTTTTATCATTCATGCCATTTTTAAATCTTGATATTTTGAAACACATTAGATTTACACATACTTCATGAAATGGTTTCATTTTGCAAACTCGCATTGCATATTTTACAAGTCAAATGTAAATCTGCTTGTGAACTCTTCCTTCCTAGCGGGACTCATAAAGAGGAGAAGACAGCAAGCAGCCTCTTAGTAGCTGCTCTTTGTGACGAGAATCTCATTGGTTATCGAATCGCTTGCCTTTCCCTTCAACCTCGCCCGCGTGTTAGCTTGCTTGTACTATCGCTTGCCTGCCTGACCTGCTTTCTGGCTAACTTCTTTATGGCAAGCGCTACCGTAATCTAGCTAGCGCTACATCTTGCTAACGTCGTCTGAATTGCCTTGCAAGCGCTACATCTATATGGCAAGCCCACGTCGCCTTCGTCTCCCATTGTAGTCGCCTTCTTCATATGGCAAGCGCTACCCCTCGCTTGCACTACATTGTCTGACGATAACCTTGCCTGACCGGTTCCGCTCTGACTGAGCTGACCGTCGCACCTGACTTCTATATTCCATTATCCATAGATCTCCTTCCTTATCGTTGCCGGTCTAAGCAGAAGGTTGCTAAGTCAGATGTCTGGTGAACACATTCGTAATGAGTATGGGTCTAGTAGGTGTACTAGGAAGGAAGCGAGGTACTGAGTTTAGCGTCGACAAGTGGATCTTTATTCTCAATGATATGGGAGACAGTCAAAGCACCAGTCTCAGCATCAACAGAAGAAAAGGACTGACCGACCGCCGAAGCGAAGCGGGCTGCTTGTCTTGCCTCGAGCCCATAAGAGAAGTACTGCTCTGGACTAGGATGGTGTTGTTCTGCTTTAAACTAGGCTAGGAAATGGGCCTAACTCCACTCGAGAGAGCTTCCTATAGGTTGAAAGGCCCCTCATGGAAGGAGCATTTCCTCAATCTCTTCCAGAAATAGGAGCTCGAAACCTTGCAAGCGGGAAAGCTTCTATCTCTTATAGAGAATAAACATAGGGGAAAGAGACCTACAAGAAGTCTACAATCTTACTAATAACTAAGAAAGGTGCTTTCCTTTACTAATGCAAGACTCCTCTCATTCTCAAAGTAGCTGTCTCCGTCCCGCTATTCCTGCTTCTGGAATAGAGTAAGCTCCTCTTCTTTCGCTGCCTCTGCCTTTCCTCTGGTTTAGAACCCCCAAATCCACAATGACAATGATGGCTTCAAGGTCCACCTCTTAATTGAAGACCCGATCCATCTTCTCTTGAATCTCGACATTTCATCCAAAGAATAGAAAATGGTTAACACATGCCGATTGGAGAACGTATTCCATAACGGATCCAATATATGATTTCGGGAGAGACTTGCAACTAATAATACGCCTTATATAACTTTTCAAACTTGACATTTCGTAAACACATGAAAATGTGTATTTACGAAGATTTTTCAAATGAACCTGTTTTGAATTTAATACACACTTCGATTTCTAAAAAGTTATCCTCATGCATTACTACCATTCTTTCAACTATATCACAAAGATTGAGCAAACTACGTTTTTGATAAACGAAAATTTGTCTTATCACACTCGCACTCTTTCAGTCGCAAACCTTTTGGTCTAACAAAATATTTGACATATCCTTATCAGATGTTGCTAATTGTCTTTCATCATATAATGCATATATGTAAAACTATCTAAATTTAAACCCTTATGTCAGTAGACTATATGTCTGTTCTGCGTACTCTCACTTGCCGTAAATTTCATTGTTTTATTCTTGCACCCCTTTATTCATAGTTATTTCTAACACGTTATTTGTGATTATTTTCACACTGTTTATTTGCAAAGAGTTTAACTTGTTTCCTTTCATTTTTTTTTGTGCGATTACTCGATTTATGCTATATTTTCCTTTCGAATGAAAATTTTATGCTATACTTATATATTTACATGAATGCATATTTGGTATACATATTTTTCCTGTTTTTGAGCAAAACACTGTTATACTTTACATTATTTTGTTCATCCTCATGGTCAATGAACACACTAGTTGATAACTCATATGAGATCTAAGCCAGTGCCCACGTACGACTCGGATTAGAGTATTTCTTTAATCCGAGGGGAACGGTGTAAACCTCAGAGTTTATTCAATATGGAGTGTTTAGAGCCCAACGATGTGAACAGAAATTTACCGGTTGAAAGTAAACCCGAAAGGGAAGAATCTCTGACCATGTCTTATACTTAAATGTTATTCTCATTACGGTTAAAGGGTAAACCCGAAAGGGAAGGACCTCTAACCATGTCATGATTGAACATTATTTCATTACAGTGGCTATTACATATTGGTTGCACACAGTTATTTCTTGTTAGGGTTATGGAAAAGCATAACACCTTAGTGTAAGGTAAATCGATGATTACGTTCCTGAACGCAATCATGGGTTTACAGGTACATAAGGGTGGTGTGTAATTCTATTTAGGCTTACGAGTTCAAAGTATCAGGAGTGTGGTGGGTTAGCTGCAGTACACCCTATATATAAGCATAAACGATACTGCGGGAACAGATTAAGAGTCTAACCAAGAACCTACCCATTACTTTATAATTACCTCTTCATTAGATCGTTGACTAATAGTTAGCATTTTCGATAAGAAAGTTCTTACCCGAGCTTTAATTCGTCTTCCTAGAATATTTCTCTTGACCACCTCTACAGAAAACCTTAAACTTTGTATACTCTTGCACTCCCTATTAGTCGAAATACTGTTGCATGTCCTTAGCAAAGTTCAGTCAGAAACCTTTCTAAAGTAAGGGAGACTGCTTCATTAGTGCCTCTGCCCTCACCAGTTATATACTTTCCTAATTTTTGTTCTCATTACAGACTCTCAACTTTTAACCTTAGGTCAAATGTTATGGATTTTGAAACTGTTACTTTTGATACTAAACCACTACTTTAAACTTTGTCAAATCATGATTGATGAATTTCTTAAAACCTATTTGTCTTTTTACAACATCTTTTGTTTCATAGAAACCCTCACTTGAAAGGAATTTCGAGACGAAATTTTCTAAAGTAGGGGAGATTGTGACAACCCTCACCCTTTATTTTTTAGCAAGTTGTCAAATATTGTCCGTGTACATCCTATGTTTTCGAATCCAATAAAAGTTGAGTTTTTTTCCCCGATTATTATTTCTTTTATTTGGAAATGTTTACATTTTAACCGAACGCGTATATGAATACATTATATATTTCGGCACTTATAAAAATTATATATTAGTTATTTAGTGAGATTATAAAAAAAAGTTTTGAAAGTTTGAAGATGTCTTAATGCTTCATTAACATCCAAATTCACTTCTGAAACGTTTCTTCTGATTAACATAAATGGTTCAAAGCTTCATCATGTGAATTTATAGTGTTTTAAACAAGATTAATGGCTTCACACCATGTAACCGACGATCCATAATGTGATGTTCAACCAATCGTTTTAATCAAATAACACTACAAATAGAAACTTGCAAATCATTCCTAGACTTTGACTCATCATAACCCCACAACAAATTTAAGCTAATCGCGTCCAGAACACTAGTTTTTTGGCTCTAAAGTCTCGGTTTTATTTTCTTCATTTCCGGTTCATGAACGATCTTGTAAGTCGTTATTTGCAATGCCGTTTTATTTGTTAGTCTTTTTCGATCATTAATCCTTTATTCTTGATGTCCAATTCGTTATGTATTCGGGTTATTAGAATCAAGGTTAGGGTTAGGGTTCTAAGGAATATTGGGGAAGAAGATGAGAAAACATATTTTATATAAATAAATTTATATTTCAAATGTAATAACAAAAATGGGGCTGGTCTGGTGGTTCTCAGCGAGTTTTGTATTTAGTCCACCCAGGTTCGATCCTCATAAGTCCCACCTATTTTCCAGATATTTCATTTTTTATTATTTATTTATTTATTTTATGTTTAAATTACTCATTATTTAAACTTATAAGATTTAGAATGTTCATAACAAATTCATTTTTGCTCCAAAAATTATGAAAATTTAGGTGTGATATCTTGACACATCATAGAAAATTATCATATTTTTATTTATGGAAAATATTTTATTTTCGTAATTTTTTTATTTAAATTGTTTTAATCATAATTAATTGATTAAAAATTCATTTTTAATGATTTTAAACTCAAACTTTTTGAAAAATTATTTCTAAACATCATAAACTGATGTATAAATTATTTGCCCAGAAAACATTTATTATTAGTGGTTTTCTTATTTTTAATCATTAAAACATGATTTAAATTCAATAAATCAATTTTAAATGAAAATAAATTGAGAAAAATTATGAATTTTTTTTTTCATTATTTACCATCTTTTAGTAGTCATTCTTCATAAAGATATTATTTTTGGACCATATTTTGTAGCTCTAGCTTATTTATATTTAATTAGTCATAATAAATTATTTAATTTCATCTTCCCTACTTAAGCCTAGCAAACCCTAATGCCTTAGGACCCTAGATACCTTAGACTTTTAAGACATTTCATTTATTAGTATTCTTATACATTATAGGTAGAATTCTACGGAATTCCCATTTCATAACTCACGTCAGCTTAAGTTGGATTTTGATCGCTTTGGCAAACTGTGAGTATATCTTTCCCATTTTTCATGTTTTACTCTTTTGGGGCTGTTCATGTACACTATTATCAAATGTTATTCTTATACTTAATGCAATTCTCATGTGTGTTCGCTTTATTTGGATTTGTGTGTATGCTTAGTCAAAATCATTAACCGTTCTACGGCATAGCATTTCAATGAAGAGTACTATGGTATACCCCATTGAGACTCTGTTGAGAGAATCTTGGTCATTGTCTTGTTAATTCATTATTCAGTTGGTTATTCATGTGTTAGTCTCATTCATTTAGGCTTAGTTTTGACTAATACTAGTTATTACATATTTGCAAATGGTACCGCACATGAGTTGCTAAACACTTTTCTTACTATATGTATTTAAAACAGGGTATGCTCACCAATACATTTTTGTATTGACATATACTATTTTCGTACATGTTTCAGGTTATTATTTAGACATATCTTCTAAGCATTTGGATTTATATTTAAGCTTTGATTTCGTTGTAATCTAGTTAGACTTGACGCTTTAGAATCATTGTACTTTGTATTTTTCCTTTCAATGTAATAAACTATTTAATTCAATATATTCAAATTTACAGTTTAGTAGCATGAGCTATTGAACAATCGTCACTACGTGACACCTTGATGTTTCCACCATCAGTTGGGATGTTACAATTCGGGTGCCCGAAACTTCAAATGTACCGTGAGTCCGATTAATGTCCGGTCAGCTTCGTATCCTTTATTTGATTTTGTAGCTTGATCAGATATCTTATGGCCGTCCCGTTGCTCCATTCGGGTGCCCGAAACTTCAAATGTACCGATAGTTACGTCCCTTAAAAATCGAGTCTTTTCTAGTGTACGGATCTCTATGTCATTGTAGCATCATGAGTCTGATTAACGTCCAGTTAGCTTCGTATCCTTTATCTGAGTTTGTAGCATGATCAGATATTTAATGGCCTTCCCGTTATCCATCCGGGTGCCCGAAACTACAAATGTACCGATTGTTACATCCATTAAAACTCGAGTGTTTTTTTGTTTATGAATCTCTATGTCATTGTCGCACCGTGAATCTGATTACCGTCTGGTCTACTTCATATCCTTTTTCTGAGTCTGTTGCATGATCAGATATCTTACGGCCTTCCCATTCCACCATTCGGGTGCCCGAAACTTCAAATATACCGATATTTACGTCGTTTAAAATTCGAGTCTTTTCTTGTGTACGAATCTCTATGTCATTGTCGCATCGTGAGTCCGATTATCATGCAGTTAGCTTCGTATGATTTATCTGAGTTTGTAGCATGATCAGATATTTAATGTCCATCCCGTTCATCCATCCGGGTACCTGAAGCTACAAATGTACCGATTGTATTAAATGGCCGATGCTCGTATTAAATGGAAAAGAGAGTCCTTTGAATAATTTCTGGCCTTGTATGAAATTCCGGCGAGTTGGGAGCCAACGTTGCCGGCCAAAGGTAAAAACGTTTTGGATGCTGGCCCTGGAAGGATGGCGTTATACGCTGCGCACTTCCAGTTGGCTGGCTTCCGTCTGCCGGTGACCAGGTTTGTCTCTGATTTGTTGCTCTGGTATGGGGTCTATCTGACACAAGTGACACCATTTGGGATGGCCCGGATGGTGCATTTTGAGTTTGTGTGTCGGTCTCAGGGTGTTGAGCCGGCGTTTGATATGTTCAACGCTTTTTACTGCTTCACCCGCGGAGGACCTCAGTGGTTTTCATTTACTCAACGGAGTAAGATTAGACCTGTTGGGAATGAACCTCCGCGTAGCATGCATGACTGACTGGAAGTGGAAGTTCTTCTTCATTAAGCAAGGTGTGGTTCCCGTTCCCTTGCAATGGCTGGTTGTGTCCGCGAAGGCGAAGTTGAAGGATTTTCCTATGACCAACTATGAGGATTTCGACTGGTATGACAAGCTTACTCAGCAAGTCACCTCAATTGAAATGCCGAATGTGAAGCCTGAAGTGCTGTTGATGGCGGGCGTGAGCCGTGTGGGTGGAAGAGCTGACGAGAACCCACACTTTTATGTGGATGGTGAAGGTATACGCTTTCTCAATCACTTTGTTTAATGTCTTTGTATTTATCCTTGTCGTAGTCTAATTTCATGTGTCGCATTGCAGAGAAGAGTTGTTTCTACTCTATTGTTTCTGGTGTTGTTGGCGAGTTTAGGTGGGAGCCTCTTCGCGCGAGTGAGGAACCCTTTGTGGAGCAGTCAATTAAGAACTTTCTCCCTGTTAATGTAAAAGACTTTCCTGGCCACCCGCTAATCCCAGGTGACATCCCTGTTAATCCCCGCCCGCTGAATGCGGTTTCCGCTAGCGGGACAAATATTATGTATATTTCCGATGATGAATCTGAGGATGAATCTTACTCGCTGACTCATCATGATCGAAAACGTGCAGGTCTTAGCGGCGGAAGTAGTTCGTCCCACCAGCCACCCGCGTCCGGCGGGTCCAAGGGTAAGGAGGATTATGCTGAAGTATTTACTACACCGCCCGTGACTGCGCGTGCCAGCGGGGATTCCGGAAAAATGCTCATGGTGTTGGGAAGAATTTGAAGGAACTGATGTCCATGATGGATTCTTCAAAGCGGAAGGTGCCCGAGGGTGATTCGTCGGCATCTAGTCTGAAGGTTAGGTTGGGCATGTCGTCAAAACTCCCACGTTTGGCTTCTAAAATTGTGAAAGAAGTTCAACCAGGTTAGTTTTCTTGACGCGTCCCTTTGTTTTGTGCTGCTTCCTTACTTTTTCTTACTGCCCTTCTTTTTGATGGCAGGTGCCCCGCTTCTCTTCCCTGGTGGGCCAAAACTGTCTGAAGTGTCTGGCTCTAAGCCCGCTGAATCTGATTCAGCCGTGGCCACTGCGCGAGCTGAAGCAAGCGGGCAGACGGGAGTGGCGGATACTACCAAAGTGCCTGAGTTGGACGAGGATGCCCTAGCTGCGGAAGAGAAAAGGATTGCCGAAGCTCGTGAAGCGGAGCTACAACAGGCAAGGGCGTTGGAGGAGTAGAAGAAGAGAGAGCAAGAAAAGGGGAAGGGCATAGACACTGGCGTTTCCGGTGAGGGGTTTGTCATGCATCCCATATCGTGAGGTGGTGGTGAGCACCCTCAGGCAAGGTTGGAAAAATCCCGATTAATCACCGATTAATCGGTGATTAATCGCTAGTCCCCACTTTACTGATTAATTTTGGGCTAATCACTAAATTAATCGGTGGCGGTCTAGTGTTGTAAAAATCGCGATTAATCACCGATTAGTCTGACCAAATTGGTCCTTGTCGGACCTAAAAAACTCAAAATTAGGTCAAAAATGAATTCGAACCGGTCAAAACTGGAGTAAATCGATCAAATCAAATAAGTTCTTAGCTCAAAATTGGATGACAATCCATGATTTAGAACCAAAATCGATGAAACTCCAAAAACCCTAGTTGCGTCTGATGGTTTCGTACAATGAAAGAAGGAATGGGAGGAAAAAATGGGGTATGGTGAACGATGAAGGTGATTACGGTTATTTACGTTCAGGTATTTTAATATTTAACCCCCATCCATATTCACTAGTTTATATTTGGCCCCTAACCTTCAAAATTTATACATATAAGGTATAAAATTAACATTATATATGTATAAATTTGGGAAAATACATATATAAATCCAATCCGATTAATCCCGATTAATCTTGATTAATCCCGATTAATCCTTAGTAGGTACCCCACCGGCCGACTAGCGCCTAGCGAGTTCTACAACCTTGCCCTCGGGGTACGGGGTTTGAGGGTGGCATGACCGATGAGACGGAGTATGTCAATGTGTCATCTGATGGTAGTGAGGGTGGTAAATCTGTGAAGGACGGTGTGCCGCCCGGCGGGAGTGACCCGAGAAAGGATGACAATCCGGGAATAACTTCTGTCGGGTTTAGGCTAGATGTTGCAACTGGACCTATCTACAGGCCAGACTGGTCGATGCGCGAGGATGGCCGGTTTTTCCAAATAGCCACGTGTGAAGAGTGGTTAGCGGGTTCCATCCCTCCCGCCGAGCGGGCGTACACAGCCAAGCGGGACCGTCTCGCCCTTCTTTAGGACGGGGCTGCCGGACTGGCCATGGCGGCTGCAACAATGAGTGAGGTACGGCGTGGCGTACAGGATCTGATTGACGCGGAGCAAGAGTTGGCCTCTCGTAAGGCAGCTTTCAAGAATGTGCTTGACAAGCACAACAAGGATTGCGTGACGCAATCGAAGGCTCTTACTGATGCTCTTGCGCAGGTGAAGGTTGTTGAGGGGCGTCACGCCAAGGCTGCTCAAGAATGGAAAGCGTCCTGCGAAGCCACCAACTAAATGATTGCCAAGGAGCGCGATCCCGTGCGTGGTCTTGAGAATGAAGTTTAGTGACTCAAGGCTGCATTGGAGGGCAAGAACCGAGAGCCTGAGGAGGAGAAGTCCAAGGTCGCGTCCGCGAATGCCGATTTGGCCAAGAAGGAGGATGAGGTGCTTTTATAATCATCGCGCGTTTCGATCCTTGAAAACGATGTTAACTTGCTGAAGCGCTAGGTTGATGTTCTAAAGGACGAGAAGCTGGCCTTGTCCACTGATGCCAAGGATCTTGCGGCGGCGCGTGACAACGCCTTGGAGATGTTGCGGGTCGTTCAAGAGGGTCATGAGGAGGTGGAAGGTGACGTCAAATGGCTGATGACCACCGGAATACAAGGGGTATGACCTTCCTGATTTAACTCTTATGCCTTATTTTTCTTCTTGTCTCTGACGCTCGTGACTTGTGCGTTGTAGGTGCTTTCCCGTATATGGGAGGAGCCGGCTATGGTGCAGTCCGTCGCCCGCTTTTTGGAGAACTCGAAACAGTTCGGTGCTGCCCTTGGTTTCAAACAAGGGTTCGACTTTTGTCTTGGCGGGCACCCCTATGAAGACAATCCTTTCCGCAACATTGATGCTGAGGGAGAATATGACGCGGAGGTGGCGGCATATGATGAGTTAACCTTTCCTGTGATGGACGTGGTGGCGAAGTGTGCCAAGCTTCCGAATGGTGTTCAGCTTCTACGCGCTGCCTTTGAGGATGCGGAGAAGGAATTGCAGGCGGAGACGGACAATGAGGCGCGGGAACAAGCAGAGAGAGAGGCTGCTGCACTTAGAGGCAAAGGCCCCTCGTCCGCCCCGCCACGTGACGAAGCTGAAGACGACTTCACAGGGTTGACTTTGATGGTGAAGATTGACCATCGTTTTGTTTGAAACTTCTTTGAACTTGATGTTATGCGGATAATTTGCTTTTTCTTTCGTGTTTGATGAACTTTAATTATTGTAATGTCTTTTGGTTGCCATCGAATTTGCTTGTGCCCCTTGATATGCTCTTGTAATTATTACTTGTCATTAATTCTGCAGTCATGACATGAGCCGCCAGCCATTAATGACTACTGACGGCGTGACAGTCCACCTGAAGTGACGCTTGTCACTGTTGCCGATGGGAATGATTGCCTCTATTAATTGCCCTTCATAATTACACTCCTTGTTTTGATTATAAAAGGGGGTTTAAGGCTTCATTTGTGGCATCCCTTTTTTATTCTTTCTCTCTTGCACACATTCTTCTTCTTCTTTCTGATGAGTTCTTCTCAACCAAAAATGAAGTCTCTAAGCGACTGCTCCGGCGAGGTGCCCCTGCTGCGCATGTGGATGTCGTTGGGCCATCATCTGCCGATGCTGTGGACGGGGAGAAGAAGATGAAGGCTTTGGCTGAGTGTTGTGGAGAGGTACTTGCCTCCCTCCCTCCCCCGGTGGCACCTATTGGTGCCAGTGGTCGCCGACCCATTATAATAGCTTGCCCGGCGGTGGGGGTGGTCAGGCCTACTCCCAAGGTTCGCTTTCGGCGCAACGGCGACTCCTGGGCTCATGTTGTCGTCATAGATTAGATATATTAGGGTATCTTGTGAGGTGGTATAAATGTATGTATGGCCACCTGAAAGCATCATTTTTGTACCCTTGTTGGGTGTGCTTTTGTTTATGTATTTGAATATTTAAATATGCTTGAATGTGCATGGAATGTATATATGTTTATATCTATGTTACTGTGAATTGTTTGTAGATTTAGAAACCCTGTCGTTATGGCGGGGGGGTTAACTTGTTGTCAGCATTTAGCTCCACCAACCATCTATGACACGCCAAAATGGGGTGGGCACACTCAATACTTTATATATAATTATATTGCTTGGCCCGCGGTTAATTGCTTGCGGGCCAAGGTGATGTATTCGACTAGTAAAAGCGATGCTCCTCTGGGCTGCTTGGTCTGCGATGAATTGCTCGTTAAGGGCGCTAACCGCAGACCAAGGTGGCACATGCGCGTGAGAACAACGATGCGCCTATGAGTTGCTTAGTCTGTGATGAGTTGCTCACGAAGAGCGTTGTCCGCAGACCAAGGTGGCGCATTCGCGTGAGGACAACGATGCGCCTCTGAACTGCATAGTCTGCGGTGAGTTGCTCACTAGGAGCGTTGACCGTAGACCAAGGTGGCGCCTTCGCGTGAGAACGACGATTCGCCTCTGAGCTGCTTAGTCTGCGGTGAGTTGCTCACTAGGAGCGTTGACCGCAGACCAAGGTGGCGCCTTCGCGTGAGAACGACGATGCGCCTCTGAGCTGGTTAGGCTGCGGTGAGTTGCTCACTAGGAGCGTTGAGCGCAGACCAAGGTGGCGTGCTCGTGTGAAAACGACGATGCGCCTCTGAGCTGCTTTGTCTGCGGTGAGTTGCTCACTGGGAGCGTTGACCGTAGACCAAGGTGGCGCCTTCGCGTGAGAACGACGATGCGCCTCTGAGCTGCTTAGTCTGCGGTGAGTTGCTCACTAGGAGTGTCGACCGCAGATCAAGGTGGCGCGCTCGTGTGAAAACAACGATGCGCCTCTGAGCTGCTTAGCCTGCGGTGAGTTGCTCACTAAGAGCGCTGACCGCGGACCAAGGTTGCGCGCTCGTGTGAGAACAACGATGCGCCTCTTAATCAGATGTCGTTACAATCAGAATTAACTCGTGTGTTGCATATGGGAATGTAAAGAAATGCACGTGATCCATTGATAAGGCATAAAGCCGCAGAAATTCAAACACTTTAAACGAGCATATTAAATTTAACATAACGATGGTAAGATTTACCCGGTTACATATAGCAGATCCTTAGTTGGGCAGCATTCCATGATCTCGGGATTGGGGTGCCGTCTAGGCGTTCCAATGCATAGGCGCCCTTTCCCAGAACTTCCTGGACCTTGTAGGGGCCTTCCCAAGTTGGTGCAAGTTTTCCTGGTGTTTCCGCCATTGAGGCCTCATTGTGGCGGAAAACGAAATTGCCTACGTTGAAGTGGACCTTTTTGACGCGCGCATTGTAGTAACGCTCCAGTTGCCTTTTGTACTTGGCTTCCTTGAATGCGGCGAGCTCTCGGTGTTCCTCGAGAAGATCTAGATTGAGGCGGAGCTCTGCGTCATTTCCATTTTTCGAGACCAGAAGAATGCGTGCGGATGGGCACCCAATCTCTGCAGGGATCACGGCCTCGGTGCCGTATGTCAGGCTGAATGGGGTTTCTCCATTGCTTGTCTTTGTTAGCGTGCGGTGAGCCCAGAGAACATTCGGTATTTCGTCCACCCATCCGGACCGCTTTGTGTCTAGTCGTGCCTTGATTCCGTCGACAATGCTTCTGTTGGTTCGCTCCACCTGACCATTAGCTTGCGGGTAGGCTACGGAGGTGAAGGTTTGCTCTATGCCCATACCCGCTAACCAGCTTTGTAGCCCTTGGTCTGTGAATTGGAGCCCGTTGTCGCTTACGATGTTCATTGGGAGGTCAAAACGGCAGATGATAAACTCCCAGATGAAACGCTTGACGGCGCGGGCATCGATGGACACTAACGGTTTTGCCTCTATCCATTTGGTGAAATAATCGACCGCCACTATCAGGTACCGCAAGTTCCCTGGTGCTGTGGGGAATGGCCCGACAATGTCTGTTGCCCATTTCTGGAATGGCCATGCGGACGTGACCGGTACTAAATCGTTCTTGGGACGCAATGTGCTTGGGGCGTGGTGTTGAGACGCGTGGCACTTGCGGAGTATTTTGACCGCATCCACGTGCATGCCGGGCCAATAATATCCCGCATTCATCAGTTTCGCCACCACTATGCGCGAGCCTGCATGTAGGCCGCATATTCCTTCGTGTATTTCTCTGACCAAGAATGTTGCATCTTCTGGGTCAACACATCTTAAAAGGAGTCCCAAGATGTTGTACCTGTCTGTATGACATTGACTTGGTCGGCGGGCACGGAGGGTATTTAGGACTTCCACCTTGACCTCTTTTGCCAAGTGTTCGAAAACGGTTGCTGCCATTTTGCTTAAAGCATCAGCGGGTTTGTTTTGGCTTCTGTTAATGTGGAAGACTTTGCAATATTCAAAGCGTTGCATAAGCTTTTTGGTTTGCTCCAGGTATAGGGCCATTTTGTTATCCGGGGCTTCGTACTTTCCTTCCACCAGAGCGGCCACCAACATGGAGTCCACGTGTGCCTCAAGGAAGTGGGCACCCATTTTGTCTGCGATGCGCAAGCCTGCGAGCAGCGCTTCATACTCCGCCTCGTTGTTTGTACTTTCAAAGTTTAGACGGATAGCGTACGTGAACTCCGCGCCGTCGGGGTTGATTAAGCGTAGCCGGAGTTCTTTCCTTTGTCTCTGCCTCGTCATCATCTTCAATGATGGGTTCATCGGGGTTTTTTCATGGAGCTTCTTCGTTTGTCATTTTTCTAGCCGAAAGATTGAAAAAGATTCCTGCTCTAGCCGGTACGGATGGCGCCAATGAAGAAACAAATATCTAACCTTGATCCAGAGGTTGGCTTCGTCTCTACAGGATTGATCCTTTGCTAGATTGAATGACTACCGGATGGTTGGAGACCTGAAATGACAAAGAAAACCGATGTGGGGCGACCGCCTCGAATCCCGAAGGAATCTACTTAGCAGACACAAAAACGTAATCGGCCTTAGTGTGTTCTTTAGGGAATTTCTGAATGGCCTATTCAAGGAGACTAAGTGCTCCTTAAATAGGTTCCACACGGGCCTCAACATCTACCCTTAACTTACCCAATGAGCCGAGGCCCAAGTTAAGGGCTTGCCTCCACATCGGCACAGGGTTAGGCCCAATAAGATATAGCATGTGCCACGTAGTAAATCATAGAGAGGGATCGTACTGTTATCATGACGTGGCGCCTTGTAACTGGCTGCTGCAGGTCAGGTACAATATGATTGGCTGCCAGGTGTACTGTTGTCCCCTCTGCAGCCCTCAGTTAGTGGAGATCCTTTCTGAGGTGGTCCTCTGTGCTTTCATTGGTTGGCGCGTGCAGGAGACGTACTATGTGTCTCCTGCGGGTTCCATCTAAGGAACGCATTGTTCTCCTATTGGTTGATCATGCAGCATGCTCCTTGCCACACGTCCTAGCGCTCTGATTGGTTCGTACAATATTATACGGGCTTGTAGGTTATCACCACGTGTCCTTTGATGATCCTGCTTCTTGAGCCTTGGCGGGTGTTGGTACGCTTGGACTACATCCGCTTGCTGGTTATAACCCGCCAAGTGTATTCCGCCGATGATAGCGTGTCGACCGTTTTTGGCCTTGTGGGCCTGTTCCAGTGTTTGGGCTAGAGTATTGGGTGTGGGCCCATGTAGATTTGGGACCCTACCCCTTCAATTACCGTGGGATATACTTCGTATCCTTTATCTGAGTCTGTTGCATGATCAGATATCTTATGGCCTTCCCGCTCCTCCATTCGGGTGCCCGAAACTTCAAATGTACCGATAGTTACGTCCTTTAAAACTTGAATCTTTTCGAGTGTACGAATCTCTATGTCTTTGCCGCATCGTGAGTCCGATTACCATCCGGTCAGCTTCGTATCCTTTATCTGAGTCTGTAGCATGATCAGATATCTTATGGCCTTCCCGTTCCTTCATTTGGGTGCTCGAAACTTCAAATGTACCGATAGTTATGTCCTTTAAAACTTTAGTCTTTTCTTGTGTATGAATCTTTATGTCATTGTCGCATCGTAAGTCCGATTAACGTCCGGTCAGCTTCGTATCTTTTATCTGAGTCTGTAGCATGATAAGATATCTTATGGCCTTCCCGTTCCTTCATTCGGGTGCCCGAAACTTTAAATGTACCGATAGTTATGTCCTTTAAAACTTTAGCCTTTTCTTGTGTACGAATCTTTATGTCATTGTCGCATCGTGAGTTCGATTAACGTCCAGTCAGATTCGTATCCTTTATCTTAGTCTGTAGCGTGATCAGATATCTTATGGCCTTCCCGTTGCTCCATTCGGGTGCCCGAAACTTCAAATGTACCGATAGTTACGTCCTTTAAAACTCGAGTCTTTTCTTGTGTACGAATCTTTATGTCATTCTCGCATCGTAAGTCCGATTAATGTCCGGTCATCTTCGTATCCTTTATCTGTGTCTTTAGCATGATCAGATAACTTATGGCCTTCCCGTTGCTCCATTTGGGTGCCCGAAACTTCAAATGTACCGATAGTTACGTCCTTTAAAAACCGAGTCTTTTCTTGTGTACGAATCACTATGGTATTGTTGCATCGTGAGTCTGATTACCATACGGTCAGCTTCGAATCCTTTATCCTGAGTCTGTTGCATGATCAGATATCTTATGGCCTTCCCGCTCTTCCATTCGGGGGCCCAAAACATCAAATGCACCGATCGTTACGTCCATTAAAACTCGAGTCTTTTCTTGTGTACGAATCTCTATGTCATTGTCTCATCGTGAGTCCGATTACCATCTGGTCTGCTTCGTATCCTTTATTTGAGTCTAATGCATGATCAAATACCTTATGGCCTTCTCGTTCCTTCATTCCGGTGCCCGAAACTTCAACTGTACCGATAGTTATGTCCTTTAAAACTTGAGTCTTTTCTTGTGTACGAATCTTTATGTCATTGTCGCACCGTGAGTCCGATTACCATTCGATCCACTTCGTATCCTTTATCTGAGTCTGTTGCATGATCAGATATCTTATGGCCTTCCCGCTCCTCCATTCGGGTGCACGAAACTTCAAATGTACCGATAGTTACGTCCTTTAAATCTCGAGTCTTTTCTTGTGTACGAATCTCTATGTCATTGTCTCATCGAGAGTCCAATTACCGTCTGGTCTGCTTCATATCCTTTACATGAGTCTGTTGCATGATCAGATATCTTATGGCCTTCCCGTTCCTCCATTCGGGTGCCCAAAACTTCAAATATACCGATCGTTACGTCCTCTAAAACTCAATTCTTTTCTTGTGTACGAATCTCTATGTCATTGTCGCATCGTGAGTCCGATTACCGTCCAGTTAGCTTTGTATCTTTTATCTGAGTTTGTAGCATAATCAGATATTTAATGGCCTTCCCGTTCATCCATCCGGGTGCCCAAAACTAAAAATGTACCGATTGTTACGTCCTTTAAAACTCGAGTCTTTTTTTGTTTACGAATCTCTATGTCATTGTCTGATCATGAGTCCGATTACCGTTTGGTCTACTTCATATCCTTTATCTGAGTCTGTTGCATGATCAGATATCTTACGGCCTTCATGTTCCAACATTTGGGTGCCCGAAACTTCAAATATACCGATACTTACGTCCTTTTAAGCTCGAGTCTTTTCTTTTGTACGAATCTTTATGTCATTGTCGCATCGTGAGTCCGGTTACTGTCCTGTTAGCTTCGTATCCTTTATCTGAGTTTGTAGCACGATCAGATATTTAATGGCCTTTCCGTTCATCCATCCGGGTGCCCGAAACTACAAACGTACCGATTGTTACGTCCTTTAAAACTCGAGTCTTTTTTTGTGTGTGAATCTCTATGTCATTGTCTTATCGTAAGTCCAATTACCGTCCGGTCTGCTTCGTATCCTTTATCTAAGTCTGTTGCATGATCAAATATCTTATGGCCCTCCTGCTCCTCCATTTGGGTGCCCGAAACTTCAAATATACCGATACTTACGTCCTTTTAAGCTCGAGTCTTTTCTTTTGTACGAATCTTTATGTCATTGTCGCATCGTGAGTCCGGTTACTATCCTGTTAGCTTCGTATCCTCTATCTGAGTTTGTAGCATGATTAGATATTTAATGGTCTTCCCGTTCATCCATCCGGGTGCACGAAACTACAAACGTACCGATTGTGACGTCCATTAAAACTCGAGTCTTTTTTTGTGTGTGAATCTCTATGTCATTGTCTTATCGTAAGTCCGATTATCGTCCGGTCTACTTCGTATCCTTTATCTAAGTCTGTTGCATGATCAAATATCTTATGGCCCTCCTGCTCCTCCATTCGGGTGCCCGAAACTTCAAATGTACCGATAGTTATGTCCTTTAAAACTTGAGTCTTTTCTTGTGTACGAATCTTTATGTCATTGTCGCTTCGTAAGTCCGATTAACGTCCGGTCAGCTTCGTATCTTTTATCTGAGTCTGTAGCATGATAAGATATCTTTTGGCCTTCCCGTTCCTTCATTCGGGTGCCCGAAACTTTAAATGTACCGATAGTTATGTCCTTTAAAACTTTACTCTTTTCTTCTGTACGAATCTTTATGTCATTGTCGCATCGTGAGTTCGATTAACGTCCAGTCAGCTTCGTATCCTTTATCTTAGTCTGTAGCATGATCAAATGTCTTATGGCCTTCCTGTTGCTCCATTTGGGTGCCCGAAACTTCAAATGTACCGATAGTTACGTCCTTTAAAACTCGAGTCTTTTCTTGTGTACGAATCTTTATGTCATTCTCGCATCGTAAGTCCGATTAATGTCCGGTCATCTTCGTATCCTTTATCTGAGTCTGTAGCATGATCAGATATCTTATGGCCTTCCCGTTGCTCCATTTGGGTGCCCGAAACTTCAAATGTACTGATAGTTACGTCCTTTAAAAACCGAGTCTATTCTTGTGTACGAATCACTATGGTATTGTTGCATCGTGAGTCTGATTACCATATGGTCAGCTTCGAATCCTTTATCCTGAGTCTGTTGCATGATCAGATATCTTATGGCCTTCTCGCTCTTCCATTCGGGTGCCCAAAACATCAAATGTACCGATAGTTACGTCCGTTAAAACTCGAGTCTTTTCTTGTGTACGAATCTTTATGTCATTGTCTCATCGTGAGTCCGATTACCGTCTTGATGTGTAAATGTATATATGGAACTCTAGTGAGGAGAAGACTGGTAACTTGGGTAGAATCCCTAGACTCTGGTTATAAAAGCTGACTTATGTAATACGGTTGGAGACCCTGTTCTCACCTAATAAACCTCCTGGTCAAGGATAGTCGACTAGACTCAAGGCGGGGCAAGTATTGAGATGCTAAAATGAAAGTGGATCGTCCCAGCGAAACCAAATCCCAGAGTAATCCTTTAATCAACCAGTCTTGGATCGAAAACTCCCAAACTGTGAAGCAGACTTAACTAATACGAATGAAATCCTAGGAAAACTCTAAACACGAATAAGTAACCGGTCTCGCCCCAGCGATAACCAAACTACCAAACAATGCCTAGTTAGTCAACCTAGCAATCCTGAATTATATTCCTAACCTTCGGGAAAGGATTGCACACCTTAGCTAATTGATTTTAAAAATCTGTTAAACTTGCGCTATTCCTAACTGCAAGAATTAGCTCGACAACAAAAGTTAATCAAACTAGAATGATTTCTAGATCTTGGGGATATTCCTATATGCCTAGAACATCAAAACCAACAAACAAGTAATCAAATAAAAAAGTGTCAGTACACAAATATTCAAAATCAGACATAAAAATTAAATCATGTAACCCAACACATCCAAAAAGGAAAACATAAATCTTTAATTAAAACCCATAATCTAGTTCATCATCCCAAGTTACCAATAAAAAGTTTAGCTACTCATAATATTTAAAAAGATCATCACAAAATAAATAAAAATAGGTTTGATCATGTCTAATAAAAATATAAACGAAAACTAAATCAAACCCGAGACATCTTGAATATTAATCTTTAACGTGCCCGAGACCTTCTGTCCTCCATAACTCTTCTGCTCGTCACAGCAGCTTCTTCCTCCGAATGATTGAATGTTGCTTTGTCGAATGAAAAAATTCTTGTTATAAATTCTGCCGTTTAAGATATTATATATATCCATATCTCGTGACCTATTTTCTAAAATGGTTGTTGTGTTTGGCTTGGGCTACGGCCCAAGCAAACTTTTATTTTTTTTTCTTTTTTTTATTATTAGTATTATTATTATATACTATTATTACTCTATGCTCTCGTATTAGGTGTTCTTGGCTCGACCAAAGTTTATCGTCTACGTTCCAATGTCCATGAACACCTACAAAATATAAAATAAATACATAAATACTAAAATTGACACAAAACTAATAAAAATCTAATAAAACGCTAAAATAAATTAAATAGACAAGTATAAGCCTAAAACTAATAAAAACACTAATAAAAAGACCAGAAAATGACTACAAAATGCATAGGAATTTAGATGTGTTTTGGAACACATCACGTCTGGTCTGCTTCGTATCCTTTATTTGAGTCTAATGCATGATCAAATACCTTATGGCCTTCTCGTTCCTTCATTCTGGTGCCCGAAACTTCAATTGTACCGATAGTTATGTCCTTTAAAACTTGAGCCTTTTCTTGTGTACGAATCTTTATGTCATTGTCGCACCGTGAGTCCGATTACCATTCGATCCACTTCGTATCCTTTATCTGATTCTGTTGCATGATCAGATATCTTATGGCCTTCCCGCTCCTCCATTCGGGTGCCCGAAACTTCAAATGTACCGATAGTTACGTCCTTTAAATCTCGAGTCTTTTCTTGTGTACGAATCTCTATGTCATTGTCTAATCGAGAGTCCGATTACCTTCTAGTCTGCTTCATATCCTTTACCTGAGTCTGTTGCATGATCAGATATCTTATGGCCTTCCCGTTCCTCCATTCGGGTGCCCAAAACTTCAAATATACCGATCGTTACGTCCTCTAAAACTCGATTCTTTTCTTGTGTACGAATCTCTATGTCATTGTCGCATCGTGAGTCCGATTACCGTCCAGTTAGCTTTGTATCCTTTATCTGAGTTTGTAGCATAATCAGATATTTAATGGCCTTCCCGTTCATCCATCCGGGTGCCCAAAACTTAAAATGTACCGATTGTTACGTCCTTTAAAACTCGAGTCTTTTTTTGTTTACTGTTGGTGCATTTGTGACCGTCGCTATGCAACTTATGTGGGCTTAGTCTAATAGAACCAAAGTAGGGGCAATTGTGGTAGCCCAGGCAAGTGTGCCTGAGGCCCAGCCCAAACTTAGTTAATTAGTTAGCCTATATATTTATGTGTAAGGGTTTAGGGTTTCCAAGAGAGATAGTTGCAACAGGCTCTTAGGAGAAGACTACTGTGTGTGGTCTAGTCCAGGTTGGCCTGAGGTTGAGCTCACCTCAGGCCGGCATCCCATTCAACAACGTATGTATTTGTGTATGTATGAAGAATCTGTGCCGACTTGTTTTATCAATCAATAAAGTAAGATTATTGATTTTACACATATATTATTTATCGTTTTATATATTCGGTTTGACGTCTTGTGGAGATAATCAGGAGCGATTGGTGATGTAGTATCGGTCCTACACGTGTTAACAGTGATGCATGTTTTTGTGACTGATGATTATCAGTGTTTGTTAGAGTTGATAGCAACGGTCAAGGGGGAGTTTGTTGGTGCATTTGTGACCGTCGCTATGCAACTTATGTGGGCTTAGTCTAATAGAACCAAAGTAGGGGCAATTGTGGTAGCCCAGGCAAGTGTGCATGAGGCCCAGCCCAAACTTAGTTAATTAGTTAGCCTATATATTTATGTGTAAGGGTTTAGGGTTTCCAAGAGAGATAGTTGCAACAGGCTCTTAGGAGAAGACTACTGTGTGTGGTCTAGTCCAGGTTGGCCTGAGGTTGAGCTCACCTCAGGCCGGCGTCCCATTCAACAACGTATGTATGTGTGTATGTATGAAGAATCTGTGCCGACTTGTTTTATCAATCAATAAAGTAAGATTCTTGATTTTACACATATATTATTTATCGTTTTATATATTCGGTTTGACGTCTTGTGGAGATAATCAGGAGCGATTGGTGATGTAGTATCGGTCCTACACGTGTTAACAGTGGTATCAGAGCATGGTTACGAATCGGAAGGTCTAACCGCCTCTCGATTCACGATTGTTCTTGATTTTGGGTTTTATTTCCGCTAAAACTCATAGAAGACGTGATACCGAGTAGTATTTGTGGTTCGAAGCAGGTTAGTATGTATAAAAAAAATGGTTTGATCGATGTTCTTGAAGATTTAGCATAATATGGTTATTCATAATTTGTGGAGATTGTTTGTGGTCCATCATTATTAATTCACGTGGGTTTGGATGGAGAAGGATTGAATGAAATTTGGAATTTATAGAAATCTTCGGTAATATAGCTTGTTTCTCAATTTAAAAGATTTAGCTTGGAATAATGTACAACGTGATCTGCGTCCATATTCATTGCTCCTATTTCCATGTGTGGTGCGGATGTTTGACTTATTTCGTTATTTTTGCTTGGGCATTTTGAATGGAATTATTTTGAAATTTGGGCGCTAAGTAGAAAAAAAAGGAGCAAGTGTGTATGTTTGAGATTGGATTAATCGATATTGGGCCGGCCTTTTTTAGCTTAGGCGTGGCCTTTGACAATTGTACGTGGGCCGAGAGTTTTGGGTTGTGAATGGGGGAAACCAAAAATATACACGTCAATGCGGTAATATTTTGCAGAGAAAAAGGGGGAGATAATTATTTCTTTGGCAAAATTATTAGAGCATTATTCTCTGAAAATTAGATGTGCGAGATTTTGTTGAAGTAATTTTGCAATGAAGCTGGATGTTCGTTACTGATTAGTTGAAGATTGAGCCTTATCATATGCCGGTTACTTGGGTCCTTTATTAATCAGGCGTAAATTCTTCATAGGAGGAAAGATGCAGATTACGGTGGATATAAAAGTAATTTGGATAGACTTACATTGAGGGGGAGATTGGATGCGAAAGGTTTCGGGTATTCGGTGGATTTGTGAAGATATCAGACAGAGTCAGACACAGCTGATTGGGAGACGAAGATCAAGTCTTATCAGAGAAGAACTAAAATCATCAGTCAAGGGGGAGTTTGTTAATGCATGTTTTTGTGACTGATGATTATCAGTGTTAGTTAGAGTTGATAGCAACGGTCAAGGGGGAGTTTGTTGGTGCATTTGTGACCGTCGCTATGCAACTTATGTGGGCTTAGTCTAATAGAACCAAAGTAGGGGCAATTGTGGTAGCCCAGGCAAGTGTGCCTGAGGCCCAGCCCAAACTTAGTTAATTAGTTAGCCTATATATTTATGTGTAAGGGTTTAGGGTTTCCAAGAGAGATAGTTGCAACAGGCTCTTAGGAGAAGACTACTGTGTGTGGTCTAGTCCAGGTTGGCCTGAGGTTGAGCTCACCTCAGGCCGGCGTCCCATTCAACAACGTATGTATGTGTGTATGTATGAAGAATCTGTGCCGACTTGTTTTATCAATCAATAAAGTAAGATTCTTGATTTTACACATATATTATTTATCGTTTTATATATTCGGTTTGACGTCTTGTGGAGATAATCAGGAGCGATTGGTGATGTAGTATCGGTCCTACACGTGTTAACATTTACGAATCTCTATGTCATTGTCTGATCATGAATCCGATTACCGTTTAGTCTACTTCATATCCTTTATCTGAGTCTGTTGCATGATCAGATATCTTACGGCCTTCCTGTTCCAACATTTGGGTGCCCGAAACTTCAAATATACCGATACTTACGTCCTTTTAAGCTCGAGTCTTTTCTTTTGTACGAATCTTTATGTCATTGTCGCATCGTGAGTCCGGTTACTATCCTGTTAGCTTCGTATCCTCTATCTGAGTTTGTAGCATGATTAGATATTTAATGGTCTTCCCGTTCATCCATCCGGGTGCACGAAACTACAAACGTACCGATTGTGACGTCCATTAAAACTCGAGTCTTTTTTTGTGTGTGAATCTCTATGTCATTGTCTTATCGTAAGTCCAATTACCGTCCGGTCTGCTTCGTATCCTTTATCTAAGTCTGTTGCATGATCAAATATCTTATGGCCCTCCTGCTCCTCCATTCGGGTGCCCGAAACTTCAAATGTACCGATAGTTATGTCCTTTAAAACTTGAGTCTTTTCTTGTGTACGAATCTTTATGTCATTGTCGCTTTGTAAGTTCGATTAACGTCCGGTCAGCTTCGTGTCTTTTATCTGAGTCTGTAGCATGATAAGATATCTTATGGCCTTCCCGTTCCTTCATCGGGTGCCCGAAACTTTAAATGTACCGATAGTTATGTCCTTTAAAACTTTAGTCTTTTCTTGTGTACGAATCTTTATGTCATTGTCGCATCGTGAGTTCGATTAACGTCCAGTCAGCTTCGTATCCTTTATTTTAGTCTGTAGCATGATCAGATATCTTATGACCTTCCCGTTGCTCCATTCGGGTGCCCGAAACTTCAAATGCATCGATAGTTACGTCCTTTAAAAACCGAGTCTTTTCTTGTGTACGAATCACTATGGTATTGTTGCATCGTGAGTCTGATTACCTTCCAATCAGCTTTGTATTCTTTATCTGAGTCTTTTGCATGATCAGATATCTTATGGCCTTCCCGATCCTCCATTCGGGTGCCCGAAACTTCAAATGTACCGATAGTTACGTCCATTAAAACTCGAGTCTTTTCTTGTGTAGGAATCTCAATGTCATTGTCTCATCGTGAGTCTGATTACCGTCTGGTCTGCTTCATATCTTTTATCTGAGTCTGTTTCATGATCAGATATCTTACGGCATTCTCGATCCTCTATTCGGGTGCCAGAAACTTCAAATGTACCGATAGTTAAGTCTTTTAAAACTCGAGTCTTTTCTTGTGTACGAATCTCTATGTCATTGTCGCATCGTGAGTCCGATTACCGTCCAGTTAGCTTTGTATCCTTTATCTGAGTTTGTAGCATGATCAGATATTTTAATGGCCTTCCCGTTCATCCATCCGGGTGCCGAAACTACAAATGTACCGACTGTTACGTCCTTTAAAAATCGAGTCTTTTTTTGTGTAGGAATCTCTATGTCATTATCTCATCGTAAGTCCGATTACTATTCGGTCCGCTTCGTATCCTTTATCTGAGTCTGTAGGTTGATTAGATATTTAATGGCCATCCCGGTCCTCCATTCGGGTGCCCGAAACTACAAATGTACCGATTGTTACGTCCTTTAAGACTCGAGTGTTTTTTGTGTACGAATCTCTATGTCATTGTCGCACAGTGAGTCCGATTACCGTCCGGTCCACTTCGTATCCTTTATCTGAGTACCGATAGTTCAAATGCACCAATAGTTACGTCGTTTAAAACTTGAGTCTTTTCTTGTGTACGAATCTTTATGTCGTTGTCGAATCGTGAGTCGGATTACCATCCGGGCAGGATCATATCCTTTATCTGAGTCTGCAGCATGATCAGATATCTTATGGCTTTCCCGTTCCTTCATTCGGGTGCCCGAAACTTCAAATGTACCGATAGATACGTCCTTTAAGACTTGAGTCTTTTCTTGAGTACGAATCTCTATGTCATTGCCGCATCGTGAGTCCGATTACCGTCCGGACAGGTTCGTGTCCTTTATCTGAGTCTGTAGCTTGATCAGATATCTTATGGCCTTCCCGTTCCTTCCTTCGGGGGCCCGAAAATTCAAATGTACTAATAGTTACGTCCTTTAAAACTCGAGTCTTTTCTTGTGTACGAATCTCTATGTCATTGTCCCATCGTGAGTCCGATTACCGTGCGGTCAGTTTCGTATCCTTTAGCTGAGTTTATTGCATGATTGGATATCTTATGGCGTTCTCGCTCCTCCATTCGGGTGCCCGAAACTTCAAATGTATCGATAGTTACGTTCTTTAAAACGTGAGTCTTTTCTTTTGTACGAAACTCTATGTCATTGTCGCATCGTGAGTCTGACTACCATCAGGTCACCTTCGTATATTTTATCTTAGTCTGTTGCATGATCAGATATCTTATGGCCATCCTGCTCCTCCATTCGTGTGCCAAAAACTTCAAATGTACCGATAGTTACGTCATTTAAAACTCGAGTCTTTTCTTGTGTACGAATCTTAATGTCATTGTCGAATCATGAGTCGGATTACCATCCGGGCAGGATCGTATCCTTTATCTGAGTCTGCAGTATGATCAGATATCTTATGGATTTCCCGTTCCTTCATTCAGGTGCCCGAAACTTCAAATGTATCGATAGTTACGTCCTTTAAGACTTGAGTCTTTTCTTGAGTACGAATCTCTATGTCATTGCCGCATAGTGAGTCCGATTACCGTCCAGACTGGTTCGTGTCCTTTATCTGAGTCTGTAGCTTGATCTGATATCTTATGGCCTTCCCGTTCCTTCATTCGGGTGCCCGGAAATTCAAATGTACCGATAGTTATGTCCTTTAAAACTTGAGTCTTTTCTTGTGTACGAATCTTTATGTCATTCTCGTATCGTGAGTCCGATTAACGTTCGGTCCGCTTCGTATCCTTTATCTGATTCTGTAGCTTGATCAGATATCTTATAGCCATCCCGTTGCTCCATTCGGGTGCCGAAACTTCAAATGTACCGATAGTTACGTCCTTTAAAAATCGAGTCTTTTCTAGTGTACCAATCATTATGGTATTTTTGCATCGTGAGTCTGATTACCATCCGGTCAGCTTTGTATCCTTTATCTGAGTCTGTTGCTTGATCAGATATCTTATGGCCTTCCCGCTCCTCCATTCGGGTGCCCAAAACTTTAAATGTACCGATAGTTACGTCCTTTAAAACACGAGTCTTTTCTTGTGTACGAATCTCTATGTCATTATCTCATCATGAGTCCGATTACCGTCTGGTTTGCTTCAAATCCTTTATCTGAGTCTATTGCATGATCAGATATTTTACGGCCTTCCCATTCCTACATTCGGGTGCCCGAAACTTCAAATATACCGATAGTTCCGTCCTTAAAACTCGAGTCATTTCTTGTGTACGAATCTCTATGTCATTGTCGCATCGTGAGTCCGATTACCGTGCGGTCAGTTTCAGATCATTTATCTGAGTTTATTGCATGATTGGATATCTTATGGCCTTCTCGCTCCTCCATTCGGGTGCCGGAAACTTCAAATGTACCGATAGTTACGTCGTTTAAAACTCGAGTGTTTTCTTGTGTACGAATCTTTATGTCGTTGTCGAATCATGAGTCGGATTACCATCCGGGCAGGATCGTATCCTTTATCTGAGTCTGCAGCATGATCAGATATCTTATGGCTTTCCCGTTCCTTCATTCGGTGCCCGAAACTTCAAATGTACCGATAGTTACGTCCTTTAAGACTTGAGTCTTTTCTTGAGTACGAATCTCTATGTCCTTGCCGCATCGTGAGTCCGATTACCGTTCGGACAGGTTCGTGTCCTTTATCTGAGTCTGTAGCTTGATCAGATATCTTATGGCCTTCCCGTTCCTTCATTCGGGTGCCCGAAAATTCAAATGTACTGATAGTTACGTCTTTAAAACTCGAGTCTTTTCTTGTGTACGAATCTCTATGTCATTGTCGCATCGTGAGTCCGATTACCGTGCGGTCAGTTTCGTATCCTTTATCTGAGTTTATTGCATGATTGGATATCTTATGGCGTTCTCGCTCCTCCATTCGGGTGCCCGAAACTTCAAATGTATCGATAGTTACGTCCTTTAAAACGTGAGTCTTTTCTTTTGTACGAATCTCTATGTCATTGTCGCATCGTGAGTCTGATTACCATCAGGTCACCTTCGTAAATTTTATCTTAGTCTGTTGCATGATCAGATATCTTATCGCCTTTCCGCTACTCCATTCGGGTGCCCAAAACTTCAAATGTACCGATAGTTACGTCATTTAAAACTCGAGCCTTTTCTTGTGTACGAATCTTTATGGCATTGTCGAATCGTGAGTCGGATTACCATCCGGGCAGGATCGTATCCTTTATCTGAGTCTGCAGCATGATCAGATATCTTATGGCTTTCCCGTTCCTTCATTCGGGTGCCCAAAACTTCAAATGTACCAATAGTTACGTCCTTTAAGACTTGAGTATTTTCTTGAGTACGAATCTCTATGTCATTGCCGCATCCTGAGTCCGATTACCGTCCGGACAGGTTCGTGTCTTTTATCTGAGTCTGTAGCTTGATCAGATATCTTATGACCTTCCCGTTCCTTTATTCGGGTGCCCGAAAATTCAAATGTACCGATAGTTATGTCCTTAAAAACTTGAGCCTTTTCTTGTGTACGAATCTTTATGTCATTCTCGTATCGTGAGTCCGATTAACGTTCGGTCAGCTTCGTATCCTTTATCTGATTCTGTAGCTTGATCAGATATCTTATGGCCATCCCGTTGCTCCATTCGGGTGCCAAAACTTCTATTGTACCGATAGTTACGTCCTTTAAAAATCGAGTCATTTCTAGTGTACGAATCATTATGGTATTGTTGCATCGTGAGTCTGATTACCATCCGGTCAGCTTTGTATCCTTTATCTGAGTCTGTTGCATGATCAGATATCTTATGGCCTTCCTGCTCCTCCATTCGGGTGCCCAAAACTTCAAATGTACCGATAGTTACGTCCTTTAATACTCGAGTCTTTTCTTGTGTACGAATCCCTATGTCATTATCTCATCGTGAGTCTGATTACCGTCTGGTCTGCTTCATATCCTTTATCTGAGTCTGTTGCATGATTAGATATGTTACGGTCTTCCCATTCCTACATTCGGTTGCCCGAACTTCAGATATACCGATAGTTACGTCCTTAATACTCGAGTCTTTTCTTGTGTACGAATCTCTATGTCATTGTCGCATCGTGAGTCCGATTACCGTGCGGTCAGTTTCGTATCCTTTATCTGAGTTTATTGCATGATTGGATATCTTATGGGCTTCTCGCTCCTCCATTCGTGTGCCCGAAACTTCCAATGAATCGATAGTTACATCCTTTAAAACGTGAGTCTTTTCTTTTGTACGAATCTCTATGTCATTGTCGCGTCATGAGTCTGATTACCCTCAGGTCACCTTCGTATGTTTTATCTTAGTCTTTTGCATGATCAGATATCTTATGGCCTTCCGGCTCCTCCATTCGGGTGCCCGAAACTTCAAATGTACCGATAGTTACGTCGTTTAAAACTCAAGTCTTTTCTTGTGTACGAATCTTTATGTCATTGGCGAATCGTGAGTCGGATTACCATCCGGGCAGTATCGTATCCTTTATCTGAGTCTGCATCAAGATCAGATATCTTATGGCTTTCCCATTCCTTCATTCGGGTGCCCGAAACTTCAAATGTACCGATAGTTACGTCCTTTAAGACTTGAGTCTTTTCTTGAGTACGAATCTCTATGTCATTGCCGCATCGTGAGTCCGATTACCGTCCGGACAGGTTCGTGTCATTTATCTGAGTCTATAGCTTGATCAGATATGTTATGGCCTTCCCGTTCCTTCATTCGGGTGCCCGAAAATTCAAATGTACTGATAGTTACGTCCTTTAAAACTCGAGTCTTTTCTGGTGTACGAATCTCTATGTCATTGTCGCATCGTGAGTCCGATTACCGTGTGGTCAGTTTCGTATCCTTTAGCTGAGTTTATTGCATGAGTAGATATCTTGTGGCCTTCTCGCTCCTCCATTCGGGTGCCCGAAACTTCAAATGTATCGATAGTTACGTCCTTTAAAACGTGAGTTTTTTCTTTTGTTTGAATCTCTACGTCATTGTCGCATCGTGAGTCTGATTACCATCAGATCACTTTTGTATATTTTATCTTAGTCTGTTACATGATCAGATATCTTATGGCCTTTCCGTTCCTCCATTCGGGTGCCCAAAACAACAAATGTACCGATAGTTACATCGTTTAAAACTCGAGTCTTTTCTTGTGTACGAATCCTTATCTCATTGTCGAATCGTGAGTCGGATTACCATCCGGGCAGGATCGTATCCTTTATCTGAGTCTGCATCATGATCAAATATCTTATGGCCTTCCCATTCCTACATTCGGGTGCCCGAAACTTCAAATATACCGATAGTTCCGTCCTTAAAACTCGAGTCTTTTCTTGTGTATGAATCTCTATGTCATTGTCGAATCGTGAGTCCGATTACCGTGTCGTCAGTTTCAGATCATTTATCTGAGTTTATTGCATGATTGGATATCTTATGGCCTTCTCGCTCCTCCATTCGGGTGCATGAAACTACAAATGTATCGATAGTTACGTTTTTTAAAACGTGAGTCTTTTCTTGTGTATGAATCTCTATGACATTGTCGCATCGTGAGTCTGATTACCATCAGGTCACCTTCGTATATTTTATCTTAGTCTGTTGCATGATCAGATATCTTATGGCCTTCACGCTCCTCCATTCGGGTGCCGGAAACTTCAAATGTACCGATAGTTACGTCGTTTAAAAATCGAGTCTTTTCTTGTGTACGAATCTTTATGTCGTTGTCGAATCATGAGTCGGATTACCATCCGGGCAGGATCGTATCCTTTATCTGAGTCTGCAGCATGATCAGATATCTTATGGCTTTCCCGTTCCTTAATTCGGGTGCCCGAAACTTCAAATGTACCGATAGTTACGTCCTTTAAGACTTGAGTCTTTTCTTGAGTACGAATCTCTATGTCATTGCCGCATCGTGAGTCCGATTACCGTCTGGACAGGTTCGTTTCCTTTATCTGAGTCTGTAGCTTGATCAGATATTTTATGGCCTTCCCGTTCCTTCATTCGGGTGCCCGAAAATTCAAATGTACTAATAGGTACGTCTTTAAAACTCGAGTCTTTTCTTGTGTACGAATCTCTATGTCATTGTCGCATCGTGAGTCCGATTACCGGGCGGTCAGTTTCGTATCCTTTATCTGAGTTTATTGCATGATTGGATATCTTATGGCGTTCTCGCTCCTCCATTCGGGTGCCCGAAACTTCAAATGTATCGATAGTTACGTCCTTTAAAACGTGAGTCTTTTCTTTTGTATGAATCTCTATGTCATTGTCGCATCGTGGTACTGATTAGCGTCCGGTCTTCTTCATATCCTTTATCTGAGTCTGTTGCATTATCAGATATCTTACGGCCTTCTGGTTCCTCCATTCGGTTGCCCGAAACTTTAAATGTACCGATAGTTATGTCCTTTAAAACTTGAGTCTTTTCTTGTGTAAGAATCTTTATCTCATTGTCGCATCGTAAGTCCGATTAACGTCCGGTCTGCTTCATATCCTTTATCTGAGTCTGTTGCATGATCAGATATCTTACGGCCTTCCCGTTACTCTATTCGGGTGCCCGAAACTTCAAATGTACTGATAGTTATGTCCTTTAAAACTTGAGTCTTTTCTTGTCTACGAATCTTTATGTCATTGTCGCATTGTGAGTCCGATTACCATCCGGGCAGGATCGTATCCTTTATCTGAGTCTGTAGCATGATCAGATATCTTATGGGTTTCCCGTTCCTTCATTCGGGTGCCCGAAACTTCAAATGTACCGATAGTTACATCCTTTAAGACTTGAGTCTTTTCTTGAGTACGAATCTCTATGTCAATGCCTCATTGTGAGTCCGATTACCGTCCGGACAGGTTCGTGTCCTTTATCTGAGTCTGTAGCTTGATCAAATATCTTATGGCCTTCCCATTCCTTCATTCGGGTGCCAGAAAATTCAGATGTACCGATAGTTATGTCCTTTAAAACATGAGTCTTTTCTTGTGTACGAATCTTTATGTCATTCTCGCATCGTGACTCCGATTAATGTCCGGTCAGCTTCGTATCCTTTATCTGATTCTGTAGCTTGATCAGATATCTTATGGCCGTCCCGTTGCTCCATTCGGGTCTTTTCTAATGTACGAATCATTATGGTATTGTTGCATCGTGAGTCTAATTACCATCCGGTCAGCTTCGTATCCTTTATCTGAGTCTGTTGCATGATAAGATACCTTATGGCCTTCCCGCTCCTCCATTCGGGTGTCTAAAACTTCAAATGTGCCGATAGTTACGTCCTTTAAAACTCGAGTCTTTTCTTGTGTACGAATCTCTATGTCATTATCTCATCGTGAGTCCGATTACCGTCCGGTCTGCTTCATATCCTTTATCTGAGTCTGTTGCATGATCAGATATCTTACGACCTTCCCGTTCCTACATTTGGGTGCCCGAAACGTCAAATATACCGATAGTTACGTCCTTTAAAATACGAGTCTTTTCTTGTGTACGAATCTCTATGTCATTGCCGCATCGTGAGTCCGAATACCGTCCGGACAGGTTCGTGTCCTTTATCTGAGCCTCTAGCTTGATCAGATATCTTATGGCCTTCCCGTTCCTTCATTCGGGTGCCCGAAAATTCAAATGTACTGATAGTTACGTCCTTTAAAACTTGAGTCTTTTCTGGTGTACGAATCTCTTTGTCATTGTCGCATCGTGAGTCCGATTACCGTCTGGTCAGGTTCGTATCCTTTATCTGAGTCTGTAGCATTATCATTTATCTTATGGCCTTCCTGTTCCTTCATTCGGGTGCCTAAAACTTCAAATGTACCGATAGTTACGTCCTTTAAAACTTGAGTCTTTTCTTGTGCAAAAATCTATATGTCCTTGTCACATCGTGAGTCCGATTACCGTGCGGTCAGTTTCTTATCCTTTTTCTGATTTTATTTAATGATTGGATATCTTCTGGCCTTCTCACTCCTCCATTCGGGTGCCCGAAACTTCAAATGTAATGATAGTTACGTCCTTTAAAACGTGAGTCTTTTCTTGTGTACGAAGCTCAATGTCATTGTCGCATCGTGAGTCTGATTATCATCAGGTCAGCTTCGTATATTTTATCTTAGTTTGTTGCATGATCAGATATCTTATAGCCTTCCCGCTCCTGCATTCGGGTGCCCGAAACATCAAATGTACTGATAGTTACGTCGTTTAAAACTCGAATCTTTTCTTGTGTACGAATCTTTATGTCATTGTCGCATCGTAAATCCGATTAATGTCCGGTCAGCTTCGTATCCTTTATCTGAGTCTGTAGCATGATCAGATATCTTATGGCCTTCCCGTTCCTTCATTCGGGTGCCCGAAACTTCAAATGTACCAATAGTTATGTCCTTTAAAACTTGAGTCTTTTCTTGTGTACGAATCTTTATGTCATTCTCGCATCGTAAGTCCGATTGATGTTCGGTCAGCTTCGTATCCTTTATCTGAGTCTGTTGCATGCTCAGATATCTTATGGCCTTCCCGCTCCTCCATTCGGGTTCCCAAAACTTCAAATGTACCGATAGTTACGTCCTTTAAAACTCGAGTCTTTTCTTTTGTACGAATCTCTATGTTATTGTCGCATCGTGAGTCCGATTAACACCCGGTTAGCTTCGTATCCTTTATTTGAGTCTGTAGCATGATCAAATATCTTATGGCCTTCCCGTTCCTCCATTCGGGTGCCCGAACTTCAAATGTACCGATAGTTGCGTCCTTTAAAAACCGAGTGTTTTCTTGTGTACGAATCTCTATGTCATTATCGCATCGTGGGACTGATTAGCGTCCGGTCTTCTTCATATCCTTTATCTGAGTCTGTTGCATGATCAGATATCTTACGGCCTTCCCGTTCCTCCATTCGGTCACCCGAAACTTCAAATGTACTGATAGTTATGTCCTTTAAAACTTGAGTCTTTTCTTGTGTACGAATCTTTATGTCATTGTCGCATCGTGAGTCCGATTACCATCCGGGTAGGATGGTATCCTTTATCTAAGTCTGTAGCATGATCAGATATCTTATGGCTTTCCCGTTCCTTCAGTCGGGTGCCCGAAACTTCAAATGTACCGATAGTTACGTACTTTAAGACTTGAGTCTTTTCTTGAGTACGAATCTCTATGTCATTGCCTCATTGTGAGTCCGATTACCATCCGGACAGGTTCGTGTCCTTTATCTGAGTTTATTGCATGATTGGATATCTTACGGCCTTCTCGCTCCTCCATTCGGGTGCCCAAAACTTCAAATGTATCGATAGTTACGTCATTTAAAATGTGAGTCTTTTCTTGTGTACGAATCTCAACATTGTTGTCGCATCGTGAGTCTGATTACCATCAGGTCACCTTCGTATATTTTATCTTAGTCTGTTGCGTGATCAGATATCTTATGGCCTTCCCGCTCCTCCATTCGGGTGCCCGAAACTTCAAATGTACCGATAGTTACGTCGTTTAAAACTCGAGTGTTTTCTTGTGTACGAATCTTTATGTCATTCTCGCATCGTAAGTCCGATTAATGTCCGGTCAGCTTCGTATCCTTTATCTTAGTCTGTAGCATGATCAGATATCTTATGGCCTTCCCGTTCCTTCATTCGGGTGCCCGAAACTTCAAATGTACCGATAGTTATGTCCTTTAAAACTTGAGTCTCTTCTTGTGTACGAATCTTTATGTCATTGTCGCATCGTAAGTCCGATTAATGTTCGGTCAGCTTCGTATCCTTTTTCTGAGTCTATAGCATGAGCAGTTATCTTATGGCCTTCCCGTTCCTCCATTCGGGTGCCCGAAACTTCAAATGTACAGATAGTTACGTCCTTTAAAAACCGAGTCTTTTCATGTGTACGAATCACTATGGTATTGTTGCATCGTGAGTCTGATTACCATACGGTCAGCTTCGAATTGTTTATTTGAGTCTGTTGCATGATCATATATCTTATGGCCTTCCCGCTCTTCCATTCGGGTGCCCGAAACATCAAATGCACCGATAGTTACGTCCGTTAAAACTCGAGTCTTTTCTTGTGTACGAATCTCTATGTCATTGTCTCATTGTGAGAACGATTACCGTCTCGTCTGCTTCGTATCCTTTATTTGAGTCTAATGCATGATCGGATATCTTAAGGCCTTCCCGTTCCTCCATTCGGGTGCCCGAAACTTCAAATATACCGATAGTTACGTCCTTTAAAACTCGAGTCTTTTCTTGTCAACGAATCTCTATGTCATTATCGCATCATGGGTCTGATTACTGTCCTGTCTGCTTCATATCCTTTATCTGAGTCCGTTGCAGGATCAGATATCTTACGGCCTTCCCGTTCCTCCATTCGGGTTCCCGAAAGTTCAAATGTACCGAGAGTTATGTCCTTTAAAACTTGAGTCTTTTCTTGTCTAAGAATCTTTATGTCATTGTCGCATCGTGAGTCCGATTAACACCCGGTCAGCTTCGTATCCTTTATCTGAGTCTGTAGCATGATCAAGTATCTTATGGCCTTCCCGTTCCTCCATTCGGGTGCCCGAACTTCAAATGTACCGATAGTTACGTCCTTTAAAAACCGAGTGTTTTCTTGTGTACGAATCTCTATGTCATTATCGCATCGTGGGACTGATTAGCGTCCGATCTACTTCATATCCTTTATCTGAGTCTGTTCCATGATCAGATATCTTACGGCCTTCCCGTTCCTCCATTCGGTTTCCCGAAACTTCAAATGTACCGATACTTATGTCCTTTAAAACTTGAGTCTTTTCTTGTGTAAGAATCTTTATGTCATTGTCGCATCGTGAGTCCGATTAACGTCCGGTCTGCTTCATATACTTTATCTGAGTCTGTTGCATTATCAGATATCTTACGGCCTTCCCGTTACTCTATTCGGTTGCCCGAAACTTCAAATGTACCGATAGTTATGTCCTTTAAAACTTGAGTCTTTTCTTGTGTACGAATCTTTATGTCATTGTTGCATCGTGAGTCCGATTAACGTCAGGTCTGCTTCGTATCCTTTATCTGAGTCTGTAGCATGATCAGATATCTTGTGGCCTTCCCGTTCCTCCGTTCGGGTGTCCGAAACTTCAAATGTATCGATAGTTACGTCCTTTAAAACTCGAGTCCATTCTTGTGTATGAATCTCTATGTCATTATCGCATCGTGTGTCCGATTACCCTTCAGTCTGCTGCGTATCCCTTATCTGATTCTGTTGTATAATCAGATATCTTACGGCCTTCCCGTTCCTCCATTCGGGTGCCCTAATCTTCAAAGATACCAATAGTTATGTCCTTTAAAACTCGAGTCTTTTCTTGTGTACGAATCTCTATGTCATTGTCGCATCGTGTGTCTGATTACCATCTGGTCAGCTTTGTATCCTTTATCTAAGTCTATTGCATGATCAAATATCTTGTGGCCTTCCCGTTCCTCCATTCTGGTGTCCGAAACTTCAAATGTACTGATAGTTACGTCCTTTAAAACTCGAGTGTTTTCTTGTGTATGAATCTCTTTGTCATTATCGCATCGTGAGTCGGATTACCGTCCGGTTCGCTTCGTATCCTTTATCTGAGTTTGTAGGATGATTAGATTTTTAATTGCCATCCCCGTCCTCCATTCGGGTGCCCGAAACTACAAATGTACCGATTGTTACGTCCTTTAAAACTCGAGTGTTTTTTGTGTACGAATCTCTATGTCATTATCGCACAGTGAGTCTGATTACCGTCTGATCCACTTCGTATCCTTTATCTGAGTCTGTTGCATGATCAGATATCTTATGACCTTCCCGCTCCTCCATTCGGGTGCCCGAAACTTCAAATGTACTGATAGTTACGTCCTTTAAAACTCGAGTCTTTTCTTGTGTACGAATCTCTTTGTCATTGTCGCATCGTAAGTCCGATTACCGTGCGGTCAGTTTCTTATCCTTTAGCTGAGTTTATTGCATGATTGGATATCTTATGGCCTTCTCGCTCCACCATTCGGGTGCCCGAAACTTCAAATGTATCGATAGTTATGCCCTTTAAAACGTGAGTCTTTTCTTGTCTACGAATCTCTATGTCATTGTCGCATCGTGTGTCTGATTACCAACAGGTCAGCTTCGAATATTTTATCTTAGTCTATTGCATGATCAGATATCTTATGGCCTTCCCGCTCCTCCATTCGAGTGCCCGAAACTTCAAATGTACCGATAGTTACGTCGTTTAAAACTCGAGTCTTTTCTTATGTACGAATCTTTATGACATTGTCGAATCGTGAGTCCGATTACCGTCCGGACAGGTTCGTGTCCTTTATCTGAGTCTCTAGCTTGATCAGACATCTTATGGCCTTCCCGTTCCTTCATTCGGGTGCCCGAAAATTCAAATGAACCGATAGTTACGTCCTTTAAAAATCGAGTCTTTTCTAGTGTACGAATCATTATGGTATTGTTGCATCGTGAGTCTGATTACCATCCGGTCAGGTTCCTATCCGTTATCTGAGTCTGTTGCATGATCAGATATCTTATGGCCTTCCTGCTCCTCCATTTGGGTGCCCGAAATTCAAATGTACCGATAGTTACGTCCCTTAAAACTCGAGTCTTTTCTTGTGTACGAATCTCTATGTCATTATCTCATAGTGAGTCCGATTACCGTCTGGTCTGCTTCATATCCTTTATCTGAGTCTGTTACATGATCAGATATTTAATAGCCATCCCGTTCATCCATCCGGGTGCCTGAAACTACAAATGTACCGATTGTTACGTCCTTTAAAACTTTAGTTTTTTTTTGTTTACGAATCTCTATGTCATTGTCTGATCGTGAGTCCGATTACCGTCTGGTCTGCTTCATATCCTTTATCTGAGTCTATTTCATGATCAGATATCTTACGGCTTTCCCGTTCCTCAATTCGGGTGCCCGAAACTTTAAATATACCGATAGTTACGTCGGTTAAAACTTGAGTCTTTTCTTGTGTACGAATCTCTATGTCATTGTCGCATCGTGAGTCCGATTACCGTCCAGTTAGCTTCGTATCCTTTATCTGAGTTTGTAGCATGATCAGGTATTTAATGGCCTTCCCGTTCATCCGCCTGGGTGTCCGAAACTACAAATGTACCGATTGTTATGTCATGAAAAACTCGAGTCTTTTTCTGTGTACGAATCTCTATGTCGTTGTCTCATCGTAAGTCCGATTACCGTCCGGTCTGCTTCGTATACTTTATCTGAGTCTATAGGATGATCAGATATTTAATTGCCATCCCGATCCTCCATTCGGGTGCCCGAAACTACAAATGTACCGTTTGTTACGTCCATTAAGACTCGAGTGTTTTTTTGTGTACGAATCTCTATGTCATTGTCGCACCGTGAGTCCGATTACCGTTCGATCCACTTCGTATTCTTTATCTGAGTCTGTTGCATGATCAAATATCTTATGGCATTCCCGCTCCTCCATCCGGGTGCCCCAAACATCAAATGTACCGATAGTTACGTCATTTAAAACTCGAATCTTTTCGCGTGTAGGAATCTTTATGTCATTGCCGGATCGTGAGTCCGATTACCGTCCAACCAGGTTCGTATCCTTTATCTGAGTTTGTAGCATGATCAGATATCTTATGGCCTTCCCGTTCCTTCATATAGGTGCCCGAAACATTAAATGTACCGATAGTTACGTCCTTTAAAACTCGAATCTTTTCTTGTGTATGAATCTATATGTCATTATCGCATCGTGAGTCCGATTACCGTCTGGTCCCCTTCGTATCCTTTATCTGATTCTGTTGCATAATCAGATATCTTACGGCCTTCCCATTCCTCCATTCAGGTGCCCTAATCTTTAGATATAACAATAGTTATGTCCTTTAAAACTCTAGTCTTTTCTTGTGTACGAATCTCTATGTCATTGTCGCATCGTGTGTCTGATTACCATCCGGTCAGCTTCGTATCCTTTACCTAAGTCTATTGCACGATCATATATCTTATGGCCTTCCCGTTCCTCCATTCGGGTGCCTGAAACTTCAAATGTACCGATAGTTATGTCCTTTAAAACTCGAGTCTTTTCTTTTGTACGAATCTCTATGTCATTGTCGCATCGTGAGTCCGATTACCGTCCAGTTAGCTTTGTATTCTTTATCTCAGTTCGTAGCATGATCAGATATTTAATGGCCTTCCCGTTCATCCATCCGGGTGCCCGAAACTACAAATGTACCGACTGTTACATCCTTTAAAACGCGAGTCTTTTTTTGTGTACGAATCTCAATGTCATTGTCTCATCGTAAGTCCGATTACCGTTCGGTCCGCTTCGTATCCTTTATCTGAGTCTGTAGGATGATTAGATATTTAATGGCCATCCCGGTCCTCCATTCGGGTGCCCAAAACTACAAATGTACCGATTGTTACGTCCAATAAGACTCGAGTGTTTTTTTGTGTATGAATCTCTAAGTCATTGTCGCACAGTGAGTCCGATTACCGTCCGATCCACTTCGTATCCTTTATCTGAGTCTATTGCATGATCAGATATCTTATGGCCATCCCGCTCCTCCATTCGGGTGCCCGAAACTTCAAATGTACCGATAGTTACGTCCTTTAAAACTCGAGACTTTCTTGTGTACGAATCTCTATGTCATTGTCGCATTGTGAGTCCGATTACCGTCCGGTCAGGTTCGTATCCTTTATCTAAGTCTGTAGCATGATTAGTTATCTTATGGCCTTCCCGTTCCTTCATTCAGGTGCCCTAAGCATCAAATGTACCGATAGTTACGTCCTTTAAAACTTGAGTCTTTTCTTGTGTACGAATCTCTATGTCGTTGTCGCATCGTGAGTCCGATTACCGTGCGGTCAATTTCGTATCCTTTATCTGAGTTTATTGCATGATTGGATATCTTATTGCCTTCTCGCTCCTCCATTCGGGTGCCCGAAACTTCAAATGTATCGATAGTTACGTCCTTTAAAACGTGAGTCTTTTCTTATGTACGAATCTCTATGTCATTGTCGCATCGTAAGTCTGATTACCATTAGGTCACCTTCTTATATTTTATCTTCGTCTGTTGCATGATCAGATATCTTATGGCCTTCCCGCTCCTCCATTCTGGTGCCCTAAACTTCAAATGTACCGATAGTTACGTCGTTTAAAACTCGAGTCTTTTCTTGTGTACAATCTTTATGTCAATGTCGAATCGTGAGTCCGATTACCGTCTGGGCAGGATCGTATCCTTTATCTGAGCCTGCAGCATGATCAGATATCTTATGGCCTTCCCGTTCCTTCATTCGGGTGCCCGAAACTTCAAATGTACTGATAGTTACTTCCTCTAAAACTTAAGTCTTTTCTTGAGTACGAATCTCAATGTCATTGTCGCATCGTGTATCTGATTACCGTCCGGTCAGCTTCGTATCCTTTATCTGAGTTTGTTACATGATCAAAAATCCTAATGCCATCCCGCTCCTCCATTTGGCTACCCGAAACTTCAAATGTATCGATAGTTACGTCCTTTGAAACGTGAGTCTTTTCTTGTGTACGAATCTCTATGTCATTGTCGCATCGTGAGTCCGATTACCATCCGGTTAGCTTTGTATCTTTCATCCTAGTCCATAGAATGATCAGTTATTGTATGGCCTTCTCGTTGCTCCATTCGGGTGCCCGAAACTTCAAATGTACCGATAGTTACGATTTTTAAAACTCGATTCTTTTCTTGTGTACGAATCTCTATGTCATTGTCGCATCGTGAGTCCGATTATCATCCGGTTAGCTTCATATCGTTTATCTAAGTCTTTTGCATGATCAGATACCTTATGGAGCTCCCGTTTCTCCATTCGGGTGCCCTAGACTTCAAATGGACCGATAGTTATGTCGTGTAAAACTTGAGTCTTTTCTTGTGTATGAATATCTATCTCATTTAGCATCGTGAGTCCGATACCGTCCGGTCAGCTTTGTATCCTTTATCTTACTCCATAGAATGATCAGAGATCTTGTGGACTTCCCGTTCCTCCATTCGGGTGTCCGAAACTTCAAATGTACCGAAAGTTACGTCCTTTAAAACTCAAGTCTTTTCTTGTGTACGAATCTCTATGTCATTATCGCATCGTGAGTCCGATTACCGTCCGGTCCCCTTCGTATCCTTTATCTGAGTCTGTTGCATAATCAGATATCTTATGGCCTTCCCGTTCATCCATTCGAGTGCCTGAAACTTCAAATGTACCGATAGTTATGTCCTTTAAAACTCGAGTCTTTTCTTGTGTACGAATCTCTATGTCATTGTCGCATCGCGAGTCCGATTACCGTCCTGTTAGCTTCGTATCCTTTATCAGAGTTTGTAGCATGATCAGCTATTTAATGGCCTTCCCGTTCATCCATCCAGGTGCCCGAAACTACAAATGTACCGATTGTTACGTCCTTTAAAACTTGAGTCTTTTTTTGTGTACAATCTCTGTGTCATTGTCTTATCGTAAGTGTGACAATAGTCAACAAACTAGGTCAACATTCGTACATAGTCCAGTAGTTGCTTTACTATTTGTGCATATCTAGATAGTTTTCATACACTATTTAGTCATACAACACCCGAACAATAATCACTACAAACCTTACATGAGGTTATTAAGCTCTAACACATGATAATTCACTTTTAACACACAAAAGTGAACACAAGAAACACCATGGGATATCACTTAACAAATACGTGATACCTATGAAACAAAATACATGTTAATGTCATCATCCAAAGGCCAGGAACTTAACTAATTATTACCAATTCTTGACCGAATGATATTCCTGTATCACCGGGCACTAGAGGTTACATGAGGGACACAATGTGCATTCACAACACTATTAACATGTGTAGGAACTATTAATTCATGAAAAATGTTGAGTCTAGGATCATAATAGAGCTATCTTATTCATAAGACTCCGTGGATCATGCTATCATACACTAGGCTTGTACATAATGCTCATATAAACATCCAAATAACTCGTGGGAAACCTCTCTTGTTCTATTCGATCGGCCGAAGATCCCTACCCATCCATATAATAACAAACACACTAGGACACTACTCAAGGTACATATCTATCACTAGTCATTTATAGGAAATCGGCCCACATAAAACACATGGAAAACAAGAGCTAACATATGAAGCTACCACTTACACACATTTAGATATCAAGACAAAGATAGCCACCTTCCCACACGAAGTCAACTAACCCTATGTGGAAACACTAAAAAGAAATCGGCCTAAGAGAAACCAAGCCAAAGGAATAGCCACACTTGCTTAAACATGATTGGTAGTAGCTAAAAACAAACTCTAATCCATCACATGCTCACTAATGGAGACAAAACAACTTCTTATACCAAAATAGGGTCTATAATTAGGCTACCATCCTTCCCCTTGCCTCCTCCTTACCCGAAAACACTTCCCTTGGATCGGCTAACATGAACAAGCACACATCACTATCACTATGACAACCTAGGACCCTTGGAACTATCAACCACTAGCAAGAATGTTCTAAGACAAGTCACCATCATGTCCACACTACCATGACTAGATTTCGGCTCCCAAGTAAGGAAACAAGATAGTGATAGCTCAATGAAATATCCAACCTATGAGTTATAGATCGACTAGAGTCAACAAGGAGACATAGAACTTGCATACAAATGGGTATAAGCCAAAAACTAACTAACTACCAATGTCAACCTTTCCCCTTTCATGACTAGTCTTTCCATCAATTGACTTTGCAAGAATCCATGAAACCTTTCTAAACCTTTGTTTCTGCCGAGAAGCATGAGGATGCCACAAATGTTTTGTCATCTACCCACTAGAATTCCTATATAAGGACCTCCACCCTCACCCTCATTCCTTGCACCAACTCTCAGCACAAACACCCACTCTCTCTTACTCACATCCATCGGCCAAACACTTGGATACCAAGCCGAAGCCATCAATAACCAAGGGAGCCAAACACAAGACTCTTTAGCTTCGAGTCATCCTAGGTAAGATAAATTGCTCTCTAAGCTTCTTTCTTTCAATACACCATCTTGCTAGATCCAACATTCGGCTTTAGGACACCATGATTAGGCAAACAACACCTTGCAAGAGAATTGCTTTCAAAACAATGCTTTTAGATGTATAAATCTTAGGCACATTGTCTTAATACTAGCATTTGTTCACGTGATCTTGCTTTAACAATTTTATAATCGGCATTGTTATAATCAAGAGTAGTTGAATTGTATTTTGGAACCATGTACAACTTAGATCACTTCGGGTTTCATTAGTCTAAGTTTACTTGGCTTAAGTTTAAAGCTAAGGTTAGTAACATAATAATCGAAGCTTAAACTTGTTACAAGACTCACAATATGTCATGATATAATACTCCAAGACTCGAATAAGCTTAAAACAACCAAGTTGATTCACTAGATAGTCGGCATTATCCTTTACACCATAAGAACACATCGGCTACCATGAGCTAACGTGTGTTAAGATAGGCCGAAGCATGTGTTAACCTCAAATGGTGTAGTATAAGGGTCTAAACATATGTTAAGATACTTCTATCACAAATCAATCACACAATAACAAAAATCACAAGTGTTGGGTGAACAAATCGTATGATAAACAAGGCTAGACAACTTACCATGTCCATAATGATCATAGGGTATCATTTGTCAGGACGGTGATCATCTACAGTTTTCCTATACCACCCACACTGCTATCAGGTGAGTTTTCATGGCCCCATTTTACTATTTTTCAATTTGGGGGAAATACATGCATCAATATTTGTGTCATTTTCAAGTGTGTGTACATTCTATCATGACTGCCATGTGGAACATGAGACATTTTGGTTCATGAGCTCACTAGTCCTCGTACAATGTTTACTGTAACCATTAGCTAAACATCTAGCCATGGAACACTATAATAGATCTATTGGGTTGACACCCCCAATCTTGGTTGGTCGCTCTAACCGGTCACATACAAAAGAGTGTTAGTATTCTACAATACATACATTGTATTTTAGTATACAATGCGCGAGGCACAACAATCAAGAGGTTTGGTTACAGGATTCAGGGTTTGCACAGTGATCATTTGCCTAGCTAGCGTATTATTGGTCTTTACACAAATTACACATTGGTTTTGCTCATCACAAACAAAACCCATGAACTCACCAACATTATTGTTGACAAAACTCGTCATGCATGTGTTTCAGGTAACTAGAGGGAGGGCCACAGGGATTTGACGGAGAGGTTCGAGCAAACACCGTGTGGTACCACTATGATGGTTTTTCCTTGTTGTCCTATTTTCATTTAGTCATAAGAGTAATAAACACGTATTCTCTTTTGTTAACACCATGGTGACGTTTTTAAATAATTAATGACAATGCCTATCTCATACGGTGGTACTGTTTTGAATAAAATTATGTGATTGCTTGAACCTTGTGCTTGAAAACATTTCGGTCGTTACATCCCGTGTTTCCGCCTTGGCGGGGTGTGACAGATTGGTATCAGAGCACAAGGTTATAGCGAACTGAGATTCTTTTGAGTCAACTATAACTTAAAAACCTATTTTCGAAACGTTTTCACAAAGTACCTCGACATCACGCCTTGCATCTCTCAAATCCCAAGCCACTCCACGAAGACATACGGGCATGATGATTTGTTTATTTACATACGTGATTATTTACATATATATGCATGTCATGACAGGGAAACATGGTCATCACTATTGATCTCGTTTCTTCACCTGAGTCGGAGCCAGATTATTTGGCAGATGATTCCCAGGAGGATGACTTACCTTTGACCCAGCCAACCCCAGAGTCCCATCACAATGGGGGGATTTCTGAGTCTGATATGGACATTGACCCGCCTCCAGTCCCTAGACGTACTTCCGACGACGAGGCAGACGATGACACCCAACCCCTAGCCATTGCTGACCCTCACCCTTCTGTCACCCCATCTGTTTCTCACCCTCCGGCTAGTCTCAACCCTTATTTTCGTTTGGACACTTCGGTAGGTACACTCAAGAAGTGTACACCTTGAAAGAGTGTGCGACCATCTCTCGTCAATGCTATACCTGCTAGAGCTCCTATCTTTTCTCTTTCTAAGCCTACCCAGCCCATTGACCCATTACCAGACCCCTAGAGGAGAGCGAGCCACCTAGGAGACTGAAGCGGCGCTCTCAGGCCCGCAAACGACCTTACCTTACTAGCCTCTCGAGTTGGTTAGCACACCGAGATGAGGAGGACGATCCCGAGGTTCTGAGTTTGGGAGACTCATCAGGGAGACCCCTTCGCACCGAGCGTAGTACTCTCATATCCCATGACGCTCAGCTAGTAGCATTAGGAGACCGCATCCGAGAGCTTGAGTGCTAGTGGGCCGAGGCCGAGCAGGGGAGACTGACTGCAGTGATGGATAGAGCTGAGATTGGGAGACGACTAGATGTATTGGAGCGTAGGGCGGCGGAGTCAGATCGTCGTATGAGGGAGGCGATTGTTTTTCTAGCTGCTGCTTTCCCACCCCCTTCTTAGTAGTTTGTGTTGTTATGGTTGTGTTATGATGACTTATGTTGACATGTGATGTTTTGTTTATGACATGATGATCAAAACTATTTGTGGTACGACCGCCCATTTTGTACTAAAAACTTAACTACTTTTTGGAATTCTATATGGGATTATGATGTGTTGTTATATTGATCTAACTTGACTTATGTATGCTTGTGTTGGTTGATATATGATTATATGTGACTATGCATCTCTTATGTTTATTGTGTTCTCTTCTTAGCTATGCCTACCCGACAGTCAGCACGGACAACCACAGGCGAAACCCTACCGACCACACCCGCTGAGTTAGCAAGAGTGATTGCTGCAGCAATTGCTCAACACGATGCAGCTCGGGCTGACTCTAGTGGAGGTTCGGGAGGTACCGGTCGTCGTAGAGGAAGTGAAATAGATCACGAATCCAAGAACTTTACCCATGGCTGTTCGTACAAAATCTTCATGGCATGAAAACCATGGACCTTCCGTGGTAATGAGGGTGCTGTAGGAATTGTCTGATGGATAGAGAAGACCGAATCAGTTCTTGATATCAGCGGTTGCTCCGAGGATCAAAAGGTGAATTACTCCACTTGTACTTTTCAGGATGAACCCCTTGCTTGGTGGAATCTACAGGTACAAACCATTGGCAGAGAAGTGCCATACAATCTCGCTTGGGCCGATCTCAAAGCAATGCTCATGGAAAAGTAGTGTCCTAGGAGTGAACTCCAGAAGCTGGAAGCCGAGTTCTGGAATCTTACCATGGTGGATGCTAATGTAACTGCATATACCAGTCGTTTTCATGAACTCTCTCGACTAGTCCCACACATGGTCACGCCCGAGTACAAGAGAGTCGAGAGGTATATCTGGGGTCTGTCACCCAAGATTCGCAGTATGGTTACCGCGTCGGCGCCATCCACTATCCAGGCTCCGTAGACTTGGCCACATAAGCAAGGCACACATAAAACGGCTCCAATCTGAGGGGATCCTTGAATCCACTGGATAGGACTCCTTTAATGATTGCGAATCTTGCTTAGCTGGCAAACTCACCAAAGATCCCTTCACCCATGTTGGTGAACTAGCCAATGGTCTACTAGGACTCATACACACTGATGTGTGTGGCCCTTTCAAAACCATGACTAGAAATCATAAAAGATACTTTGTCACATTTATCGACCATTATAGTCGATATGCTTATGTCTATCTCATGAAGCATAAGCATGAAACTTTTGACAAGTTCAAAGAGTTTCAAAACGAAGTTAAAAATAGGCTCAGTAGAACGATAAAGATACTTAGATCAGATCGAGGTGGAGAATACCTCAACTTTGAGTTCCTCAATCATCTAAAAGAGTATGGAATAATTTCACAGCCCACCCCACCTGGCACACCCCAGCTTAATGGCGCGAGTGAGAGGAGAAATCAAACCCTACTTAATATGGTTCTATCGATGATTTGTAGGAAAAACTTGCCTCACTCCTTTTGGGGTCAAGCTCTTATGACCGCCGCCTGCCTAGTCAATCTGGCTCCGACTAAGAAGGTAAACAAAACTCTATATGAGATATGGCAAGGGTGTAACGACCAACGAAAAATAAATAATAATTTATAAAATAAATAATATTGGGCCACCTTAAGGTCTAGCCCAATATCCTTACCCGGATCATAACCGTAGGCCCAGTTCAAGCCCAACTCGTATGATAGCCCACTAAGAGAACCCGTAAAGGCCCATTGGACCCGATAACATGTAATGGGCCACTGTTGGGCCCGAAAAGATTAAGTTAAGTATTGGGCCTATATTATGGAACCCGATATACATATTGGGCCAAATAGTATATTAGATATTATTGGGCCGGTACATTTTTAGAGACCCGATAATATGTTGGGCCAATTAATATATCCGGTTGATTATATTGGGCCTAAAACTAGTTGGATCAAAAGAATGAATTATCAAGTAAACCTATAGATTATAACTAAGTTTTAAGCCCACTTCTCTATATTATACATCGGCCCATATAGTAAACCGCCAAACTTGATACCTCCTCATCCACCTGTGCCATCCAAACTCATCAAACATTCAACACATATGCACCCTATAATCTAGGAACCATCATTGCTTTTGAATGAGACAAATATGATAAAATCTTTAAAACCATCGGCTCATTCAAACCCACCCCAAAACCATTAAACACCTTCCTCTTTCAACATGCAAACCACCTATACCCTCTCCTCAAAACCGATCGGAACCCATGTTCTTTAAAAACAAACCTTTAAATCTTATATAATACTTAAACCCACCTTTCCTTTAACTATAATCTAACTCCTTTCTTTAAGATCAAGGTTCGGCTACGGTTATTATACTACCGGCCGATCATTAAGATACATCCGGGTAAGGTTCTAATCTTAATCTAGTAGGCAACACGAGTGCCAAGCTGTAATGGCCAGCTTACATACGTATTTATAACCTAAGCTGTAATGGTCAGCTATATATATATACGTATATATGTGTATATTAACCGTATATGTGTAAACAGGTGATCCGCATAATTCCCGAGCAAGCTTTTCGTCTTAGAACTCACGTGGAAGAACAATAAGTGAGTGCATGTACCCCATAATCGTTTTAATGTTTCCGGGGTAAATGTATGTTTGTGTCGTTTTTCATGAAATATGCACGAGTTATGATCTAATAGAAATAATAGAAACCGGTTAAATAGAAACTACGTAGAATGGATCCATTCGGTATCATAGAGTATAGACCCGGGCCGATTAGAGGCCACGGGACCATATATAATCGATCTATACTCGGAAAATAGAATAACCGGATCATTGCATGCATGTACGATTTATGAGTCGAAATGGTTGTTTAAGGTCTTGACATCACTCACTAGTTTCGACTAACGTATTTTAAACGTACATTTCAGGAAGTTAGCGTATCTATGGAACCCGAGCTTAGTTGTGGTATTAGTGAAATCATGAAGGAAGTTTAATGTTGATAAATAAAGTTGTGATCATGTAATAAAGTTTAGTGTTTTCGAAACAAAGTATGCTCGGCTTGGCCGAGTGGAGTGTTTAAAAGTTTGTTTGATGATGTATAATAATATTATGTTTGAAGTTTGAAAGTGTTGTGAAATGGATGAAATAACAATCGGCTTTTTAAAAGAAAACGAAAAGATTAGATTTATAAACTAGTTAAGAGATTAACTACCAATCGGTAATGACTCGGTTTAAAAATCGGGTCGTTACAGGTTGGTATCAGAGCTCGGGTTCGGAAGGTAGTGGAATTTGTATAGAAACTAACTTGAAATTTGATTGCTATGTATACGTGTAATAGAATGTCGAGCAATGGAGAACAAGCCGAAGTGTCAATGGAAATTGAAGACGGAGAGATACCAAATCAAGAGGAAGTGATGGACAACGAGTCACAAGAATTCCCGAGTACGCAAGACTTGTTGGCCGAAATACCGGGTTTAGTTTGGTCCGAAAACGGGTGGGATTTGAATTTGGAAAACATGGGAGTGATCGGCCCTTTGCCCGAACCCGTGTACACACACCGCTGAGTCCGTCCATCACTACCCGCAAGTTGATCCGGTACCCCACTACTTTTACCCGAACCCATCACCAAGTGAATACTATGGAACCTCTAGCAACCTCTCGATAGAAGAGTCTAGTTATAATCCGTATACCATGGCCTACCCGACTCCTTCGACCATACCTACCGTGACCCCGGTGATTGACCCATATCACGAAGCGACCATGATCACCCGGGCAAACGAAACCTTGCAACATTCGGATTATGTGAGCCGTAAGGAGTACTTGGAATTGGTCGAGAGTTATTATCGTATGAAGTCCGAACGTGACCAAGCTCGTAATATGTTGGAGGAATTGAAAAAGTTGGTGAGAAGGTTTGGATATCAAGCCCGACAAACCTTTGAGGATTCGAAATACCCTCTAATGTTGTGAAGAGGGTGGCGCAAGGTGAAGTGGTAGGCTAGTGGTTGGTGTGTGAAGAAAGGTGGTAGTTGTATTATGTGTATGTAAAATAATTGTGGTAGTATGTGAACTTATGTGGTATGTGTAGTAGTAGTATTTGATGTGGTAGTATTTGGTATGGTAGTAAGAAGGATGTGTAATATTAACTTATGTATTAGACATCTAGAAATTTTCAATATAAATATAAATCTAGATGTTTTGTTAAATTGTTGAATGATAAAAGATATAAAATAAATTACTACTAACCAAAATACATAATTTTTAAATATAGAAAATGCCGAGACGTTCAGAAAGGAATACGGGAAAAGAGCCAGAAATGGAACCTACCATGAAAAATAAAGCCTCTACATCTAAACCAACTGAAACCGTTGAAGAACCGGTAGAAGAAGAAATTCCCATACCAAATGAAATAAACGAATTAGAGGAAAAAATGAGGAAACTAGTCTTAGAAAGCCTTCAGGACTCGATTCCAACCATTATGACCATGTTAGAAAAACCATCCGGTTCCAAAACGGTAGATAAGAATCATGAGGAAGTTGTAGTTAATCTAGATGATAACACTATGAGACCCCGATACTGTGATTACAAAACCTTTATGGCCTGTAGACCAGAATCCTTCGATGGTAGTACGGGTGCTGCTGGGGCAACCCGCTGGTTAGAAGAGATGGAATCTATACTTGAAATTAGTAACTGTGCTCCCCGAGACCAAGTAAAATTTGTAACCCACTCGTTGAAAGCGGAAGCTTTAAACTGGTGGAACATGATAAGGCAGATAAGAGGTAGGGATGTGGTCACTACCATGTCATGGTTAGAATTTCGAACACTTATTACCGAAAAATACTGCCCCATGAATGAGATTGAGAAAATAGAAATGGAATTCCTAGGGTTGGAAATTAAAGGCCTAGACTGTGTAGGCTATATAAACCGTTTCAACCAACTTGCCCGTTTAGTACCCCACCAAGTAACCCCTGAACCTAAACGAATTAGGAGATTTATCTGGGGATTAAACCCCCAAATTCAGGGAATAGTCAGAGGGGCAAGACCAGCGAAATTTGACACTGCCTGTGAACTCGCCTTAAGTTTAACTGACGATATTGTAAGGCATAAAGAACGGGAGAGAGTAACCGTAGGTAGCAAAAGAGGGTGGAATGAAACCTTTAGGACCACCAACTTTAATACTTCTGGTAAAAGTCAAGAAAATCCAGGAGATCAGGGAAACCCCGAAAAGCGACCTTACCGAGGAAATAGCCCGTACTGTTCCAAATGTAAGTACTACCACACAGGTGAATGTCGAAGAAGGTGTGATAGATGTGGCCGATTTCATCTCGGCAACTGCAAAGGACCCCATTGCCAGAACTGCAAGAAAGTAGGACATGTGGCGAAAGACTGTAGGTTTAACCCAGACCGTCCCAGAATTTGTTATGAATGTAAAGAACCAGGCCATTATAAAGCCGACTGTCCTAAACTCAAAACTCCGTCCAAGGTTGAACAAGGAAGAGGCAGGGCATTTGCAATTAATGCAGAAGAAGCCCGGGATGAACCCGATTTGGTTACGGGTACGTTCTATGTTAATCAATTACCCGCATACGTTTTATTTGATACTGGAGCCAACCTTAGCTTTGTTTCAAAAACCTTTATCGAAAAGATGGAAATACTCCCAGAACCCATGAATAAAATATACGACATCGAAATAGCTGACGGTAAAATTTTAAAAGCTTCAGAAGTTTTTAAAAATTTAACGTTGACTATAGAAAATCAAGAATTTTTAATAAATCTCATTCCTATGAGCCTAGGGGAATTTGACGTTGTTATTGGAATGGATTGGCTAGCTGCTAACCAAGTCGAAATAATTTGTAAAGAAAAGATAGTCAAAATACCAGTATTAAATCAAGAAACCTTGATCGTATACGGGGAGAAACCAAAAGGAAACCTGAACCTAATCTCTAGCATGAAAATGATGAAATTCTGGAAAAAGGGGCATCAACTCTTCCTGATACATGTGAATCTTGAAAACAAGGAAAAAGGGAAAGAAATCGATACAATTAAGATAATATCCGAATTCAAAGACGTCTTCCCTAATGAATTACCTGGATTACCTCCGCCTCGTCAAGTAGAATTTTCAATTGACCTAATTCCTGGAGCCGCGCCAATAGCTCGAGCCCCATATAGGTTAGCTTTCAATGAAATGAGAGAACTTACAAAACAATTAGAAGAACTCATAGAACGGGGATTCATTAGGCCTAGTACCTCCCCTTGGGGAGCGCCAGTACTTTTTGTTAAGAAAAAGGACGGAACCATGAGAATGTGCATAGATTATAGAGAGCTTAATAAGCTAACCATCAAGAACAAATACCCATTACCTAGGATAGATGACCTTTTTGATCAGTTACAAGGTGCAAAATACTTTTCCAAGATTGATCTTAGATCAGGTTATCATCAGTTAAGAATAAAAGATGAGGATGTTTTTAAGACTGCTTTTCGAACTCGATATGGTCATTATGAATTTTTAGTCATGCCTTTTGGATTAACAAATGCTCCTGCAGTATTTATGGACCTGATGAATAGAATTTGCAGACCTTACTTAGATAAGTTTGTGATCGTCTTTTTAGATGACATTTTAATTTATTCTATGACTGAGGAAGAACACCAGCAACATCTAAGAGAAATTCTAGAAACTCTTAGGAAAGAAAAGTTGTATGCAAAATTCTCCAAGTGTGAGTTTTGGGTAAAGGAAATCAAATTTCTAGGACATGTGATTAATGAGGAAGGAATACAAGTAGATCCTACCAAAGTAGAAGCCATTCAAAATTGGGGAACACCTAGAAATCCTACTGAAATCCGACAATTTTTAGGGTTAGCAGGGTATTACCGAAGATTTATTAAGAACTTTGCTAGACTAGCCCTACCCCTTACCGCTCTAACCAAGAAAGCTTCTAAGTTTAAATGGGGAGAAAAACAAGAACAAGCCTTTCAAAGCTTAAAGGAAAAATTGTGCGAAGCCCCGGTGTTAGTTTTACCGGAAGAAGGAAAGACATTTACTGTGTATTGTGATGCCTCCCAACAGGGATTGGGATGTGTTTTAATGCAAGAAGATCAGGTAATAGCATATGCCTCAAGACAATTGAAGAAACACGAACAAAATTATGTTACCCATGATCTAGAATTAGGGGCAATAATATTCGCTTTAAAAATCTGGAGACATTATTTATACGGTACAAAATGTACAGTATATACTGATCATAAAGGCCTTCAGCACATTTTTGATCAAAAACTTTTAAACATGCGACAAAGAAGATGGATAGAAGTTTTAAGCGATTATGAATGTGATATAAGATATCATCCAGGAAAAGCGAATATTGTAGCAGACGCTTTAAGTCGGAAGGAAAAACCCTTAGGAGCTAAGGCTTTTAGAATTACTTTGATAAACGAATTTTTAAGTCAATTAAGGAATTATCAAAGGAAAGCTTTAGAACCTACTTTAAGAAAACAAGAAGAACTAAATGGAGAAGAAGAAAGACTAGTAGAAAGCGCAGACGGCATCTTAAGACATGATTCCCGTATATGGGTACCTCGATATGGTGATCAAAGAGAAATTGTATTAAAAGAAACTCATCATTCGAAGTATTCCATTCATCCTGGTAGTCAAAAGATGTATAGAGATCTTAGAAAGAATTTTTGGTGGCCAAGCATGAAAAGAAATGTTGGAGAATTTGTAGCCAAATGTATAACCTGTACCAAAGTCAAGGCAGAACACCAAAAACCTAGCGGGTTGTTAGTCCAACCCGAAATTCCCGTTTGGAAATGGGACCAACTTACCATGGATCTTGTAACCAAGTTACCAAGATCTACAAAAGGTAATGATGCCATTTGGGTGATAGTAGATAGACTAACCAAATCAGCTCACTTTCTACCCATACAAGAAAATTTTGGAGTAGAAAAATTAGCAAAGATATATGTGAGAGAGATAGTAACAAGGCATGGAATTCCCCTTTCTATAATCTCAGATCGAGATGGGCGTTTCACTTCTAGATTTTGGGAAAAATTCTAAGATGCCTTAGGATCTCAAATTAGGCTTAGTACTGCCTACCACCCACAAACCGACGGACAAAGTGAGAGGACGATTCAAACGCTGGAGGATATGCTGAGAGCTTGTATCCTGGAATTTAAGGGAAGTTGGGATGTACATCTACCATTAATCGAATTTTCATATAATAATAGTTACCATGCTTCCATCAAAGCTGCACCCTTCGAAGCATTATATGGTAGAAAATGTAGGTCTCCGGTATGCTGGAATGAGATCGGAGAAACCCAACTGACGGGCCCACAAATCATCCAAGAAACCACCGACAAAATAGTTCAAATTAAAAAGAAACTGGAGGAAGCGAGAAGTCGACAGAAAAGTTATGCAGATAATAGACGAAAGCCATTAGAATTCCAGATAGGAGACTACGTCCTTTTGAAAGTATCCCCGTGGAAAGGTGTTATAAGATTCCAAAAACGGGGAAAACTTAATCCACGATACATAGGTCCGTATCAAGTGACGGAAAGAATTGGACCAGTAGCCTATCGTCTAAACTTACCTCCAGAATTAAATGGGATTCATGATGTTTTTCATACATCTAACCTCCGAAAATGTGTAATAGACACACAAGCTATCATTCCCTTAGACGATGTCCAAGTAAATCCCCAGTTACGATTCACAGAAGAACCTATAGAAATCGTATCGTAACAGGAAAGGAGACTAAGGAGGGGAAAAATACCAATAGTACAAGTCAAGTGGAATGCGAGAAGAGGTCCAGAGTTCACCTTTGAACGTGAAGATAGGATGAGAGCTAAATACCCCCATCTTTTTATAAATCAGGTATAATATAAAAACAATTTCGGGGACGAAATTTCCTAAGGGGGGGAGAATGTAACGACCAACGAAAAATAAATAATAATTTATAAAATAAATAATATTGGGCCACCTTAAGGTCTAGCCCAATATCCTTACCCGGATCATAACCGTAGGCCCAGTTCAAGCCCAACTCGTATGATAGCCCACTAAGAGAACCCGTAAAAGCCCATTGGACCCGATAACATGTAATGGGCCACTGTTGGGCCCGAAAAGATTAAGTTAAGTATTGGGCCTATATTATGGAACCCGATATACATATTGGGCCGAATAGTATATTAGATATTATTGGGCCGGTACATTTTTAGAGACCCGATAATATGTTGGGCCAATTAATATATCCGGTTGATTATATTGGGCCTAAAACTAGTTGGATCAAAAGAATGAATTATCAAGTAAACCTATAGATTATAACTAAGTTTTAAGCCCACTTCTCTATATTATACATCGGCCAATATAGTAAACCGCCAAACTTGATACCTCCTCATCCACCTGTGCCATCCAAACTCATCAAACATTCAACACATATGCACCCTATAATCTAGGAACCATCATTGCTTTTGAATGAGACAAATATGATAAAATCTTTAAAACCATCGGCTCATTCAAACCCACCCCAAAACCATTAAACACCTTCCTCTTTCAACATGCAAACCACCTATACCCTCTCCTCAAAACCGATCGGAACCCATGTTCTTTAAAAACAAACCTTTAAATCTTATATAATACTTAAACCCACCTTTCCTTTAACTATAATCTAACTCCTTTCTTTAAGATCAAGGTTCGGCTACGGTTATTATACTACCGGCCGATCATTAAGATACATCCGGGTAAGGTTCTAATCTTAATCTAGTAGGAAACACGAGTGCCAAGCTGTAATGGCCAGCTTACATACGTATTTATAACCTAAGCTGTATTGGTCAGCTATATATATATACGTATATATGTGTATATTAACCGTATATGTGTAAACAGGTGATCCGCATAATTCCCGAGCAAGCTTTTCGTCTTAGAACTCACGTGGAAGAACAACAAGTGAGTGCATGTACCCCATAATCGTTTTAATGTTTCCGGGGTAAATGTATGTTTGTGTCGTTTTTCATGAAATATGCACGAGTTATGATCTAATAGAAATAATAGAAACCGGTTAAATAGAAACTACGTAGAATGGATCCATTCGGTATCATAGAGTATAGACCCGGGCCGATTAGAGGCCACGGGACCATATATAATCGATCTATACTCGAAAAATAGAATAACCGGATCATTGCATGCATGTACGATTTATGAGTCAAAATGGTTGTTTAAGGTCTTGACATCACTCACTAGTTTCGACTAACGTATTTTAAACGTACATTTCAGGAAGTTAGCGTATCTATGGAACCCGAGCTTAGTTGTGGTATTAGTGAAATCATGAAGGAAGTTTAATGTTGATAAATAAAGTTGTGATCATGTAATAAAGTTTAGTGTTTTCGAAACAAAGTATGCTCGGCTTGGCCGAGTGGAGTGTTTAAAAGTTTGTTTGATGATGTATAATAATATTATGTTTGAAGTTTGAAAGTGTTGTGAAATGGATGAAATAACAATCGGCTTTTTAAAAGAAAACGAAAAGATTAGATTTATAAACTAGTTAAGAGATTAACTACCAATCGGTAATGACTCGGTTTAAAAATCGGGTCGTTACAAAGGGTGTAAACCCAATTTGGATACCTAAGAGTATGGGGATCTAATGCTTATATCACCAGCGATTCTGATGATAAGATCGATCCTTGAGGCGAAAAAGTTATTTTCATAATGAAAATAACAAATGCGGATATCTTTTCTACCATCCTGATGCAAATATTGTTCCCATCAAAAGGAATGGACGATTTCTCAAAGAAGAACTTCATAATTGAGGAACTGGAAACAATATTGTGGATCTTGAATAGATTCGAGAACCACAAACAACCGCTGATGAAGTCAGAACATCTGATCAACAAGAAATTGTTGCTGATTAGTCAGACATAAACACAAGCGTTCGCAGAAGTCTTGGTAGTAGCTGAGTCTGATGAGAAACCTGCTAACTACAAATCTGCTATCTCAGATCCCGAATCTACGAAATTGCTGAAAGCCATGAACGTTGAAATGCAGTCTATGGTTGACAATCAAGTTTGGGACTTGGTTGAGCTACCCCCCGAATCTCGGGCAGTAGGTAGCAAATGGGTTTTTAAGAAGAAAACCAACATGCATGGAAATATACACACCTATAAAGCACGGCTAGTTGCAAAAAGGTTTCACTCAGACTCAAGGTATTGACTATGATGAGACCTTCTTGCCCGTTGCTATGATCAAATCGATCAGGATATTGCTTGCCATAGCCGCATACTATGACTACGAGATATGGCAAATGGATGTCAAAACCACTTTTTTTTCATGGACATCTCTCTGAAGATGTCTATATGCTTCAGCCTGACGGTTTTGTTGATCCAAAATATCCTAATAAGGTGTGCAAACTGAATAAGTCCATTTATGGACTTAAACAGACATCTTGTAGCTGGAATCTTCGTTTTGACCAAAAGATCAAAGAATTTGGTTTTCTCAAAAATGAAGATGAGTCTTGTGTTTACAGAAAGGTATGTGGGAGCACTATATCATTCCTCGTCTTGTATGTGGATGATATACTGATAAATGAAAACAACATCCCTATGATTAACGAAGTTAAACACTATTTGGGAACTTGTTTCGTAATGAAAGATCTTGGAGAAGCATCTTACATTCTAGGAATCAAGATCTATAGAGATAGATCTAAGCGGATTCTACGGCTAAGTCAAAGTCCATACATAGACAAAATGATGACACGCTTTAAGACGGAAAACTCCAAGAAAGGAGGTGTTCCTATGACTAAAGCTACTTTCTTGAACAAATCGCCATCTCCTTCAACGGACATTGATATTAAGAGAATGCAAGCACTCCCATATGCTTCTAAGATTGGGTCTATCATGTATGTTATGTTATGCACTAGACCTAAGGTCTCGTATGCTTTAAGCATGACTAGTCATTATCAGCAAAGTCCTGGAATAGCCCATTGGAGTACAGTCAAGAACATTATAAAGTATCTGAGAAGAACTAAAGATATGTTCTTAGTATTTGGAAGAGTGGAAGAAGAGTTCAGTGAAGATGTTACACTAATGCCAGTTTTTCAAAGTGACCGAGATGATTCTCGTTCACAATCAGGTTTTGTATTCACTTGAAATGGAGGAGCTATCTCATGGAAAATCTCCAAATAGAGTGTTGTGGCGGATTCAACCACCGAATATGAGTATATAGCCGCATCAGATGTTGCAAAGGAAGTTGCTTGGATGAAGAAATTCGTAGCCGACCTCGATGTGGTTCCAAGTATTCGAAAACCTATCGAGATATTTTGTAATATCAAAGGTGCAATAGCTCAAGACAAAGAGCCCAAATCACATCACAAGGCCAAGCACATTCTAAGAAAATTCCACTATATACGGGAGATTATGGTACGTGGAGACATTGTGATAAGCAAAGTAAACACAAGTCAAAACCTGGCAGACCTATTTACTAAGCCCATGACTCACGGCAAGCATGATTAGCACAGGGATGCTATAGGGCTTAGATTATCTATCCATATGTTTTGATTTAGTATTTGGATGTATGAACATTTAAACACTTGTACTTTTGAATTCGTTTTTATTTACTAGTGAATATTATCCATAGTCGATCAGACTCGTGGAGCGACTCTGAATTAAGATATCCTGAATTTGGACACAAGTGGTTAACTCCAAGTTCACAGACCTCATTGTGAATGACGCTGGATGCAACTCGCTTCAAATCATCTTCATGGATCTTAGTCATAAGATGTTTTGATATTGGTATACTCATTTATTATCCTCCAACCAGAGATGCATATTAGAACTTCCGTTTACCAAGGATTACTCTTTGATTACTGTCAACCACTGTCGCGTAACTGCCAGTCATAAAGGCTTTAATTAGGAATAGTTCTGAAGTTCAGTGGGAGTTGTATGTAGTCGATAAGGGATTCTGTACTCTTACATGATATGTAATAGTTAGACATCGTGGCGCCTGGTAATAACGAACAATTAACAAAACGAAATATATATCTAATTATCTAGAATAATTATATATATAAGATGGGTTTTTATTATTTATACTGGTTATAAATAATATATATGGGCTACGGGCTATTTACTGCGTATTGAACTTGGGGCCTGACATGTAATTAGGCATGTGAATTATAAGATTGTTATATAATTATTATTATTAGTGATTATCTTAATAATCATCCACATCCTAAAACAATATTGCCGAAGTAACGGGATTACAATTTATTTGATTTTGATCATTATCTAATAATGTTGATCACAACAATATAAATAGATATCCCATAAATTACATACGGAAACCCTAATACAACCGCAAAAGGCAATCCCCTTCTGTGTTTGTTTAACTTATGGCTGATCACATGAAGACAAAAAAAAACAAAGAACCGGCCACCGCATCTATTATAAGCCGGTTATATACTCGAGCCATACGTTTCTTATGTTCGTGTTCTAGCATTCATTCGTTGTACCTCAGTGTCTCAATCGGTTAATTATTAACCACTCAGGTATATTTATCTCATTGGTAGATTAACACTTTTATACCGTTTTTGTATGTTTTTGTAACCAGATCCTATTCGGTTAGATTTGGTGTTATAATTTTATAAATATTCCGCTGCGTTTATTCATTACATAACTAATTAATAACAATTATATCAAACCGTTTTGATAAAAAGTAAAGTTCACACCACTGACACCTAACAGTAACTATCGGTACAGTTGGAGTTTTAGGGACTCAAACGGAGGGACGAGAAAGCGATAAGATATCTAATCTTGCTAGAGCCTCAGATAAATGATGCGAAGCTAACAGGAAGGTAATCAGACTCAAAGAGAGACAATTATGTAGAGATTCGTACAAAAGAAAAGTCCCCAGTATAAATGGATGAAACTATCGGTACGGTTGGAGTTTTTGGGACCTGAATGGAGGAACAAGAAGGCCAAAAGATATCAGATCATGCTAAAGACACAGATAAAGAATATGAAGCTGAACGGACGATAATCGGACACACGAAGTGACAATTATGTAGAGATTCGTACACAAGAAAAGACTCCAGCTTAAAAGGTTGTAACTATCAGTACGGTTGGAGTTTGAGGGACACGAATGGAGGAATGAGAATGCCATAACATATCTAATCATGCAACAGACTCAGATAAAGGATACGATGCTGACCAGCCGATAATCGAACTCACAAAGAGATAAGTACATAGAGATCCATACCCAAGAAAAGACTCCAGTTTAAAAGCATTTAACTATCGGTAACGGTTGGAGATTTTGGGACCCAAACGGAGGAACGAGAAGGCCATAAGATATCTAATCATGCTAGTGCCTAAAATAAATAATACGCAGCTAACAGAGCGACAATTAGATAGAGAATCGTTCACAAGAAAAGACTGCAGTTTAAAATGGTGTAACTATCAGTACGATTAGTGGTTTTGGGACCCGAATGGAGGAACGAGAAGGCCATACGATATCTAATCATGCTAGTGCCTCAGATAAATAATACGAAGCTAACAGAGCGACAATTAGATAGAGAATCATTCACAAGAAAATACTGCAGTTTAAAATGATGTAACTATCGGTATGATTAGAGGTTTTGGGACCCGAATGGAGGAACGAGAAGGTCATAAGATATCTGATCATGCTACAGACTCAAATAAAAAATATGAAGCTGAACGGACGGTAATCGGACACGAGAAGTGAGAATTACGTACTGATGTGTACACAAGAAAAGAGTCTAGCTTAAAAGGCTGTAACTACCGGTATGATTTGAGTTTTGGGGAATCGAAAGGATGAATGAGAACGCCATAAGATATCTAATCATGCTAGAGCCTCAAATAAATGATACGAATCTAACAAGAAGGTATTCGGACTCACGAAGCCAAAATTATGTAGAGATTCGTAATCAAGAAAATTCTCTAGCTTAAAATGATGTAACTATCGGTACGGTTGCAGTTTTTGGGACCCAAATGGAGAAACGAGAAGGCCATTAGATATCTGATCATGGTAAAGACCCAGATAAAAAATATGAAGATGAGTGGATGGTAATCGGACTCATGAAGCGACAATACGTAGAGATTCATACACAAGAAAAGACTCCAGCTTAAAAGGTTGTAGATATTGGTATAGTTGGAGTTTTAGGGACTCGATTGGAGGAACGAGAAGGCCAAAAGATATTTCTTCATGCAACATACTCATATAAAGGATACAAAACTGACCGGACGACAATCAGACTCACGAAGCGGCAACTACAAAGAGATTCATACACAAGAAAAGACTCCAGTTTAAAAGCCTGTAACTATCGTTACGGTTGGAGTTTAAGGGATCCAATAGAGGAACGAGAAGGCCATAATATAACTAATCATCCTACAGACTCAGATAAAGAATACGAAGCTTAACGGACAATAATCGGACTCACAAAACGATAGTTACGTAAACATTCATACACCAGAAAAGACTCCAGTTTAAAAGCATGTAACTATCAGTACGGTTGGAGTTTTAGGGACACGAACGGAGTAACGAGAAGGCCATAAGATATCTTATCATGCAATAGACTCATATACAGGATACGAAGTTGACCGGGTGGTAATCGGCTCATGAAGTGAAAACTACATAGAGATTCATATCAAAGAAAAGACTCCAATTTAAAAAAGCCTATAACTATCAGCACGGTTTGTATTTTAAGTACCCGAATGGAAGAACGAGAACGCCATAAGATATCTGATTATGCTACTAGACTAGATAAAGAATATAAAGCTGAACGGACTGTAATCGTACTAACGAAGCGACAATTACATAGAGATTCGTATACAAGAAAAGATTATAGCTTAAAAGGCTGTAATTATCGGTGCGGTTGGAGTTTTAGGGATCCGAATGGAGAAACGAGAAGGCCATAAGACATCGGATCATGCTACAGACTCATAAAAAGCATATGAAACACGAATGGAGGAACGAGAAGGCCATAAGATATCTAATCATGCAAGTGCCTCAGATAAATGATACGAAGCTAACAGGAAGGTAATCAGACTCATGAAGCTGCAATTATATAGAGATTCGTACACAAGAAAAGTCTCTAGTTTAAAAGGATGTAACTATCAGTGCGGTTGGAGTTTATAGGACCTTAATGGAGAAACGAGAAGGAAATAAGATATCTGATCATGTAACAGACATAGATAAAGAATATGAAGATAAACAGAAAATAATCAGACTCACGAAAAGACAATTGCGTAGGAATTCGTACACAAATGAACACACCAGTTTATAAGGCTGTAACTATCGGTACAGTTGGAGTTTTAGGGACTCAAATGGAGGAACGAGAAGGCCATAAAATATATAATCTTTCTAGAGACTCGGATAAATGGTACGAATCTAACAGGAAGGTAATTAAACTCTCAGAGAGGCAGTTATGCAGAGATTCATGCAAAAGAAAAGTCTCCAGTATAAATGGATGTAACTTTCGGTACGGTTGGAGTATTTGGGACCCGAATAGAGGAACAAAAAGGCCATAAAATATCAGATCATGCTAAAGATACGGATAAAGAATATGAAGTTGAACTGGCGATAATCAGACTCACGAAGCGACAATTACGTAGAGATTCGTACACAATAAAAGACTCCAGCTTAAAAGGGTGTAACTATCAGTATGGTCGGAGTTTGAGGGACTCTAATGGAGGAACGAGAATGCCATAAGATATCTAATCATGCAACAGACTTAGATAAAGGATACGATGCTGACCAGATGGTAATCGGACTCACAAAGCGACAACTACATAGAGATTCATACTAAAGAATAAACTACAGTTTAAAAGCCTGTAACTATCGGTACGGTTGGAGTTTTTGGGACCCGAATGGAGGAACGAGAAGGCCATAAGGTATCTAATCATTCTAGTGCCTCAGATAAATAATACGAAGCGAACAAAGCGACAATTATGTAGAGATTCGTACACAAGAATGTTCTCTAGTCGAAAAGGATGTAACTATCGGTACGATTTGAGTTTTTGGAACCCGAATGGAGGAACGAGAAAGCCATAAGATATCTGATCATGCTACAGAGCCAGATAAAAAATATGAAGTTGACCGAACGGTAATCAGACACATGAAGTGACAATTACGTAGAGATTTGTACATAAGAAAATGCTCCATCTTAAAAGGTTGTGATAATGAGTATAGTTTGAGTTTTGGGAACTCGAATTGAGGAACGAGAAGGACAAAAGATATCTAATCATGTTAGAGCCTCGAATAAATGATACGAATCTAACAGGAAGGTATTCAGACTCACAGAGCGAGAATTATGTAGAGATTCGTAAACAAGAAAAGTCTCCAGTTTAAAATGATATAACTATCGTACGGTCGGAGTTTTAGGGATCCAATGGAGGAATGAGAAGGCCATAAGATATCTGATCATCCTACAGACTTAGATAAAGAGTATGAAGCTTATTGGACACTAATCGGACTCACGAAATGATAATTACGTAGAGATTCATACACAAGAAAAGACTCCAGTTTAAAAACATGTAACTATCTGTACGGTCGGAGTTTTAGGGACTCGAACGGAGTAACGAGAAGGCCACAAGATATCTAATCATGAAATAGACTCAGATAAAGGATACGAAGCTGACCGGATGGTAATCACACTTATGAAGCGACAACTACACAGAGATTCATACACAAGAAAAGACTCTAGTTTAAATGCCTGCAACTATTAGCAGGGCTTGAATTTTAAGTACCCGGATGAAGGAACGAGAACGCCATAAGATATCTGATCATGATACTGGACCAGATAAAGAATATAAAGCTGAACGGACTATTATCGGACTAATGAAGCGACAATTACGTAGAGATTCGTACACAAGAAAATACTCTAGCTTAAAACGCTTTAACTATCGGTACGGTTGGAGTTTTAGGGATCTGAATGGAGAAACGAGAAGGCCATAAGACATCTGATCATGCTACTGACTCATACACAGGATATGAAGCTGACAGACAATAATCATACTCACGAAGCAACAATTATGTAGAGATTCAAACACAAGAAAAGACACCAGTTTAAAAGCCTGTAACTATCGGTACGGTTAGAGTTTCAAGGACCTGAATGCAGGAAAGAGAAGGCCATAAGATATCTGAACATCCTACAGACTCTGATAAAGAATATGAAGCTGAGCAGACTATAATCGGACTCACGAAATGATAATTACGTAGAGATTCATACACAAGAAAAGACTAAAGTTTAAAAGCATGTAACTATCAGTAAGGTTGGAGTTTTAGGAACTTGAACGGAGTAAAAAAAGGCTATAAGATATTTGACCATGCAATAGACTCAGATAAAGGATACGAAGCTGAACGGATGGTAATGGGACTGATGAAGCGACAACTACATAGAGATTCATACATAAGAAAAGACTCCAGTTTAAAAGCTTGTAACTATGAGCACGGTTTGAATTTTAAGATCCCGGATGGAGGAGAGAGAATGCCATAACATATTTGATAATGCTATAGGCCCAGATAAAGAATATAAAGCTGAACGGATTGTAATCGGACTTAAAAAGTGACAATTACGTAGAGATTCGTACACAAGAAAAGGCTCTAGCTTAAAAGGTTGTAATTATCAGCATGGTTGGTGTTTTAGGGATCCGAATGGAGAAACGAAAAGGCCATAAGGTATCTGATCATGCTTCAGACTCATATAAAGGATATGACGCTGAACAGACAATAATCAGACTCACGAAGCAACAATTACGTAGAGATTCAAACACAACGAAAGAATCCAGTTTAAAAGCCTGTAACTATCGGTACAGTTGGAGTTTTAAGGACCCGAATTGAGGAACGAGAAGGGCATAAGATATCTAATCATGATAGTGCCTAAAATAAATGATAGGAAGCCAACAAGAAGGTAATCAGACTCACGAAGCGACAACTACGTAGAGATTCATACACAACAAAAACCTCCAGCTTAAAAGGTTGTAAATATTGGTACGGTTGGAGTTTTAGGGACTCGAATAGAGGAACGAGAAGGCCAAAAGATATTTGTTCATGCAACATACTCAGATAAAGGATACGTAGCTAAACGGGCTGTAATCGGACTCACGAAGCAACAACTACATAAAGATTCATACACAAGGAAATACTCCAGTTTAAAAGCCTGTAACTATCGTTATGGTTGGAGTTTCCGGGAACCAATGGAGGAACGAGAAGGCCATAAGATATCTAATCGTCCTACACACTCAGATAAAGAATATGAACCTGAATGGACACTAATCGGACTCACGAAACGACAATTACGTAGAAATTTTAACACAAGAAAAGACTCCAGTTTAAAAACATATAACTATCAGTACGGTTGGAGTTCTAGGTTCTCGAACGTAGTAACGAGAAGGCCATAAGATATATGATCATGCAATAGACCTAAATAAAGATACGAAGATGACCGGATGGCAATCGGACTCAGAAGAGATAACTACATAGAGATTCATACACAAGAAAAGATTATAGTTTAAAAGGATGCAACTATCAGTGCGGTTGGAGTTTATGTGACCCGAATGGAGAAACAAGAAGGCAATAAGATATCTGATCATGAAACAGACCTAGATAAAATATATGAAGATAAACGGATGATAATCAGACTCACGAAAAGACAATTACGTAGGAATTCGTACACAAGTAAACACACCCGCTTAAAAGGTTGTAACTATCGATACGGTTGGAGTTTTAGGGACTCAAACGGAGGAACGAGAAGTTTATAAGATATCTAATCGTGCAAGAGACTCAGATAAATGATACGAAGCTAACAGGAAGGTCATAGGACTCACAGAGAGACAATTATGCAGAGATTTGTTCATAAGAAAAGTCTCCAGTATAAATGGATGTAACTATCGGTACGGTTGGAGTATTTAGGACCCGAATGGAGAAACAAGAAGGCCATAAGACATCAGATCATGATAAAGACACAGATAAAGAATATGAATTTGATAGGACGATAATCGGACTCATGAAGCGACAATTACATAAAGATTCATACACAAGAAAAGACTCTAGCTTAAAAGGTTGTAACTATCGGTACGGTTGGAGTTTGAGGGACTCAAATGGAGGAACAAGAATGTCGTAAGATATATGATCATGGAACAGACTCAGATAAAGGATATGATGCTGACCAGATGGTAATCGAACTACTTCGGGATTAATATCCAAGAAAAGACTCCATTTTAAAAGCCTGTAACTATCGGTATGATTGGAGTTTTTGGGACCCGAATGGAGGAACGAGAAGGTCATAAGATTTCTAATCATGCTAGAGACTCAAATAAATGATACGAATCTAACAGGAAGGGATACGGACTCACGGAAAGAAAATTATGTATATATTCATAAACAACAAAAGTCTCCAGTTTAAAATGATGTAACTATCAGTTCGGTTGGAATTTTTGGGATCCAATGGAGGAACGAGAAGGCCATAAGATATCTAATAATCCTAAAGACTAAGATAAAGAATATGAAGCTGAACGAACAATAATCGGACTGACAAAACGATAATTACATAGAGATTCATACACAAGAAAAGACTCTTGTTTAAAAGCATGTAACTATCAGTACGGTTGGAGTTTTAGGGACTCAAACGGAGTAACGAGAAGGCCATACAAAGCTGACCGGATGCTAATCGGACACATCAAGCAACAACTACATAGAGATTCATAGGCAAGAAAAGACTCCAGTTTAAAAGCCTGTAACTATCAGCACGGTTTGAATTTTAAGTACTTGGATGGAGAAACGAGAATGCCATAAGATATCTGACGATGCTATCGGCCTAGATAAAGAATATATGCTGAATGGACTGTAATCGGACTTATGAAGCAACAATTACGTAGAGTTTCATACACAAGAAAAGACTCTAGCTTAAAAGGCTGTAACTATGGATACGGTTGGAGTTTTAGGGATCCGAATGGAGAAACAAAAAGGCCAAAAGAGATCTGATCATGCTACAGACTCATATAAAGGATATGAAGCTGAACAGAAAATAATCGAACTCACGAAGCAATAATTATGTAGAGATTCAAACACAACAAAAGTCTCCAGTTTAAAAGCCTGGAACTATTGGTACGGTTGGAGTTTTAAGGTCTCGCATGGAGGAACAAGAAGGCCATAAGATATCTAATCATGCTAGTGCCTCAGATAAATGATACGAAGCTAACAGGAAGGTAATCAGACTCACGAAGCGATAAATACGTAGAGATTCATACACAAGAAAAGACTCTAGCTTAAAAGGTTGTAAATATTGGTACGGTTGGATTTCAGGGACTCGAACCGAAGAATGAGAAGGCCAAAAGATATTTGTTCATGCAACATACTCAGATAAAGGATACGAAGTAGAACGGATGGTAATCGGACTCATGAGGCGACAACTGCAAAGAGATTCGTACACAAGGAAACACTCCAGTTTTAAAGCTCGTAACTATCGTTACAGTTGAAGTTTTAGGGATCTAATAGAGGAACAAGAAGGCCATAAGATATCTGATCATCGTACAAACTCAAGTAAAGAATTTGAAGTTGAATGGACAATAATTGGACTCACAAAATGACAATTACATAGAGATTCTAACACAAGAAAAGACTCCAGTTTAAAAGGATGTAACTATCGGTGCGGTTGGAGTTTATGGGACCCGAATGGAGAAACGAGATGGCAATATTATATCTGATAATGTAACCGACCTAGATAAACTATATGAAGATAAATGGACGGTAATCAGAGTCACGAGAAGACAAATACGTAGGAATTCGTAAACAAGTAAACACACCAGCTTAAAAGGGTGTAACTATCGGTACGGTTGGAGTTTTAGGGATTCAAACGGAGGAACGAGAAGGCCATGAGATATCTAATCTTGCTAGAGCCTCAGACAAATGATACGAAGCTAATAGGAAGGTAATCATACTCATAGAAGACAATTATGCAAAGATTCGTACAAAAAAAAGTGTCTAGTATAAATGGATGTAACTAACGGTACGGTTGGAGTTTTTGGGACCCGAATGGAGGAACGAGAACACCATTAGATATCAACTCGTGCTAAAGACTCGGATAAAGAATACGAAGCTGAACGGACGATAATCGGACTCACGAAGCGACAATTACGTAGAGATTCGTACACAAGAAAAGACTCCGGCTTAAAAGGTTGTAACTATCGGTACGGCTGGAGTTTTAGGGACCCCAGCGGAGTAACGAAAAGGCCATAAGATGTACGATCATGCAATAGACTCAGATAAAGTATACAAAGCTATCCGGATGGTAATCGTACTCATGAAGCCACAACTACATAGAGATTCATACACAAGAAAAGACTCCAGTTTAAAAGCTTGTAACTATCATCACAGTTTGAATTTTAAGTACCCGAATAGAGGAACGAGAATGCCATAAGATATCTGATCAACCTACATGCTCAAATATAGAATATAAAGTTGAACGGACTATAATCGGACTTACAAGAGAAGACCCAAGCTTAAAAGGATGTAACTATCGGTGCGGTTGGAGTTTATGGGACCCGAATGGAGAAACGAGAAGGCCATAAGATATATGATCATGATATAGACGCAGATAAAGAATATGAAGCTGTACGGACAACACTCGGATTCAAGAAGCGATAATTATGTAGAGATTCATACATAAGAAAAGACTCTAGTTTAAAAGCTTGTAACTAACGGTACGTTTGGGGTTTTAGGGACTCGAACGGAGTAACGAGAGGGCCATAAGTTAAGTGATCATGCAATAGACTTACATAAAGGATACGAAGTTAACCGGGTGGTACTCGGACTCACGAAGCGATACCTACATAGAGATTCATACAAAAGAAAAGACTCAAGTTTAAAAGCCTGTAACTATCATTGCGGTTGGAGTTTTAGGGATCCAAATGGAGGAAGGAGAAGGCCATAAGATATCTGATTATCATACAGACTCGGATAATGCATATGAAGCCGAATGGACGATAACTGGACTCACAAAACGATAATTACGTAGATATTTATACACAAGAAAAGACACCAATTTAAAAGCATGTAACTATCAGTACGGTTGGAGTTTTAGGGATTTGAACGGAGTAACAAGAAGGCCATAAGATATCTGATAATGCAATAGACTAAGATAAAGAATATGAAACTGACTGGATGGTAATCAGACTCCAGTTTAAAATCCTGTAACTATCAGCACGGATTTAATTTTAACTACCTGAATGGATGAACGAGAACGCCATAGGATATCTGATCATGCTACAAGCCAAAATAAAGAATATGAATCTGAACGGACTATAATCGGACTTACGAGGCGACAATTACGTAGAGATTCATACATAAGAAAAGACTCTAGCTTAAAAGGCTGTAACTACTTGTACGGTTGGATTTTTAGGGATCCGAATGGAGAAACGAGAAGACCGTAAGATATGTGATCATGCTACAGACTCATATAAAGGATATGAAGCTGAACAGACAATAATCGGACACACAAAGCAACAATTATGTAGAGATTCAAACACAAGAAAAGACTCCAATTTAAAAGCCTGTAACTATCGATACGGTTGGAGTTTCAAGGACCCAAATGGAGGAACGAGAAGGCCATAAGATATCTAATCATTCTAGTGCCAGAGAAAAGGCCATAAGACTCCAGCTAACAGGAAGGTATTCGGACTCACAGACCGACAGTTATGTCAAGATTCGTACACATGAAAAGTCTCTAGTTTCAAAGGATGTAACTATCGGTATGGTTTGAGTTTTTGGGACCCGAATGTAGAAATGAGAAGACCATAAGAAGCTGAACAGGCGCTAATCAGACTCATGAAGCGACAATTACGTAGAGATTCATACATAAGAAAAGAATTTAGCTTAAAAGGCTGTAACTATCGGTACTGTTTGTGTTTTAGGGACCCGAACATAGGAACTAGAAGGCCATATGATATCTAATCATACTAGAGCCTCAAATAAATGATAGGAAGCTAACAGGAAGGTAATCGGACTCACGAAGCGACAATTCGGTAGAGATTCGTACAAAAGAAAAGTCTCCGGTTTAAAAAGATGTAACTATCGGCACGGTTGGAGTTTTTTGGACCCGAATGGAGGAATTAGAAGGCCATAAGATATCTGATCATGCCAATGACTCAGATAAAGAATATGAAGCTGAACGGATAATAATTGGACTCACGAATCGACACTTACGAAGAGATTCATACATAAGAAAAGACTCCAGTTTAAAAGCCCGTAACTATCGGTACGTTTGCGGTTTTAGGGACTCGAACGGAGTAACGAGAAGGCCATAATATATCTGATCATGTAACAAACTTAAATAAAGGATACAAAGTAGACAGGTCGGTAATCGGACTCACGAAGCAACAACTATGTAGAGACTCATACATAATAAAAGACTCAAGTATAAAAGCCTGTAACAATAAGGACGGTTGGAGTTTTAGGGACCCGGATGGAGGAACGAGAAGGCCATAAGATATTTGGCCATGCTACAGACCCAGATAAAGAATATGAAGCTAAATGGACAGTAATTAGACTCACAAAGTGACAATTACATATGGATTTTTACACAAGAAAGGACTATAAGTTAAAAGGTTGTACCTATCGGTACGTTTGGAGTTTTAGCGACTCGGACGGAGGATTAAGTAGGCCATAAGGTATCTGATCATGCAACAGACTCAGATAAAGGATTCAGAGCTGATCGAATGGTAATCGGACTCTCGAAGCAACAACTACATAGAGATTCAAACACAAGAAAAGACTCTGGTTTAAAAGCATGTAACTCTCGTTATGGTTGGAGTTTTAGGGACCCGAATGGAGGAACGAGAAGGCCATAAGATATCTGATCTTGCTACATACTCAGATAAAAGATATGCAGGTGAACAGATGATAATCGTACTCACAAAGCGACAATTACATAGAGATTCATACACAAGTAAAGACACCAGTTTAAAAGTCTATAAGAATATGTATGGTTAGAGTTTAGGGACCTGAATGGAGGAACAAGAAGGCCTTAAGATATCTAATCATACTAGAGACTCTGCTAAATGATACGAAGCTAACAGGAAGGTAATTGGACTCACGGAGCAAAAATTATGTAGAGGTTCGTACACAAGGTAAGTCTCTAGTTTAAAAGGATGTAACTATCGGTATGATTGAAGTCTTAAGGATCCAAATGGAGGAACGAGAAGGCCATAAGATATCTAATCATGCTAGAGACTCAGATAAATGACACAAAGCTAACAGGAGGGTAATCGGACTCACAGAGCGACATTTATGTAGAGATTCATAAACAAGAAAAGACTCCAGTTTAAGATCAAGTAACTATAGTTACGGTTGGAGTTTTAGGGATTCGAATGGAGGAACAAGAAATCCATAAGATATATGATCATGCTATATACTCAGATAAAGAATATGAACCTAAAAGGAAGATAATCGGACACACAAAGCGATAATTACGTTGAGATTCATACACAAGAAAAGACTCCAGTTTAAAAGGTTGTAACTATCGGTATGATTAGAGTTTTTGGGACTCGAATGGAGGAACCAGAAGGCCATATGATATTTGTTCATGTAACACACTCAGATAAGGAATACGAAGGTGATCGGGCAGTAATCGGACTCACGAAGCGACAACTACATAGAGATTCAAACACAAGAAAAGACTCCAGTTTAAAAGCCTATAACTATTTGTACGATTGTAGTTTCAGGGACCCGAATGGAGGAACGAGAAGGCCATAAGATATCTGATCATGCTACAGACTCAGATAAGAAATATGAGGCTAAACGGACGATAATCGGAGTCAGGAAGAGACAATTACATAGAGATTCGTACACAAGAAAAGGCTCCAGTTTAACAGCCTGTAACTATCGGTTCGGTTGGAGTTTTTGTGACTTGAACAAAGGAACAAGAAGGCCATAAGATATGTGATCATGCAACACACTCAGATAAATGATACGAAGCTGACCGTATGGTAATCAGACTCATGAAGCGATAACTACATACATATTCATACACAAGAAAAGACTCCAATTAAAGCCTGTAACAATCATAACGGTTGGAGTTTTAGGGATCCGAATGGAGGAATGAGAAGGCCATAAGATATCTAATCATGCTAGAGCCTCAGATAAATGATACGAAGCTAACAGGAAGGTAATCGGACTCACAGAGCGACAATTATGTAGAGATTCGTAAATTAGAAATGTATCAAGTTTAAAATGATGTAACTATCGGCACGGTTGGAGTTTTAGTGACCCGAATGGAGGAATGAGAAGGCCATAAGATATTTGATCATGCTTCAGACTCTGATAATGAATATGATGCTGAACAGACGATAATCATAATAAGAATAATAGTTACTACCACAAAAACAACTTTGATAGATAGTTTTGGAAAAAGTTTAAAGGTGTAACGTGTACTGCACTCAATTTGAGTGTTTGGAAATAATAAGGATAAAGTATATAGTACAAATTACCATATCATACAAAGTGTATGAAGCCACTACAACTTGACACGTGGAAACTGGCGGTTACAACCTCAAAGTTCGCCGTTAAGCTCTTAGGAGGGTATTTTAGACTTTTACATGTCCATTAATCACGTTCTAATTTTCGTCGAAAATATCAATCCCTGTTTTTACGTGATATTGAATTCAAATTTTCATAACTGATTACACAATCCTTTTTCATTATTTTTTACCAAATTTAAACTCTGATCATAGTATAATACTTCGATCAAAATTTTTTCAAATTTGATATTCAATTAAAGATTTTATCGTCATGTTCGGTAAGTTGCTCTGTTCTTTTGTTTCATTTAGTCGTAATCTTATTATGCTGTTTGATTGTGTATCGGACTTAAACAGCGAATCCAAAACCACAATCGGATAAGAAGATCCTGTGGTCGATATTGATAACCTAAACTTTCAAGGTTAATTTTCGTGTTTTTCATATTTTTTCGAAGATAATATAGTTCACACAGAGGCTGATAGATAATTGTTTATATATTGTAGATATTATACAAGAAGTTTCACATAATGTTAATGACGAAGGTGTTGAGAGGTTTGATTTCATGGCTGAACATAGAAGGATTCAAGGTAATTTTTTTTAAGATATTACAGAGGAATGCGTTTTACAGATTTTGTTAATGTGCGTTTCTGGGTTATAATAGTACATGCGTTTTATGTATATGTTATATGTTATCATAAACTGCATTTTATAGTATAGATCATTATATATGTTATCATAATTAGAATTATAGTAGAATTATATGCGTTTTATGATAGAATCTTTTTACCAAAGATTTTTCCATTGATGAACAAACTCCAACATTCATACCTGAAATGGCATCTTCAATCAACCCAGAAATAGGGATGGTTTTCCCAAGTATAGATCATGCTTTGGAGTTTTACCAGCAATATGCGAAGGCTTCTGGATTTTCTGCTAGGAAGGGGACCCAATACGTTCATATGAATGTTCTTCGTATCAAATATTTTCCATGTTACAAAGAGGGTCAGAAGCCATATAAATTTAGTTCAGAGAATGATAATAAAAAATTTAAGACAAGGAAAAGACCTTCAATCAGTACAGGCTGTAAGGCTCATATTAAATTTGGTTCAAATGATCGAAAAGAGTTTAAGGTATATGATTTTGTGGAAGGCCATAATCATCCATTGGTTTCTTTAGATGATATTCAATTGTTAGTAGCCAATAGAAAGCTTTCACACATTCAAGAAGAAATGGTAAGTCAATTGTCTTTGTTAAACATGGGTCCTGTTAAAGCTTTTAATATTATGGGGACAAAATATGGCAGGTTTGAAAATGTTGGTGCAACGACAGTTGATTGTAAGAACTTTTACGGTGGGTTGAACTCTTTTATTGGTGAGCATGATAATGACATGATACTTTCTAGGCTGATGGACAATAAAAAGTTTTTGCTTGATTAGTAATTTGAGTACTCGGTTGATGATAAGAATTCCCTCACTAGTTTATTTTGGGCTAATGCTTTGTGTAAAAAGAACGATATGGAGTTTGGAGATGTTATTTCTTTCGATTCAACATTTAACACAAACAAGTATGTCATATTTTGAAATATTTATAATAACTTTTCCATTTACTTAAATATGTAAGACAAATAATTTTTTGTCGCAGGTACAAAACGGTTTTTGTCCCTTTTACTAGAATTTATAATCACTATCGAAATGTAACACTTGGTATGGGATTGTTGTCATCAAAGACAACAGAATCTTACACCTGGTTATTGGAATATTTTGTAAAATCGTTTGGTAAACAACCTAAAGTTGCTGTCACTAATCAAGATCCTACTATGGAAAATGCAATTCAAAAGGTTTTTGAAACCAGCAGGCATAGACTGTGCATGTGGCACATAATGAAAAAAGTTTTTGACTAGGCAAGTATTAGATATATTCTTAATGTGTTTTATTTTTCATTAAATGCGTTTTTTTGTTAGATGCTTTATAATAAATTATTGAATGCGTTTTAAAATTTTATTAATGTGTTTTTGTTTTTTCTAACTTCTTTTGAAATAACTTATATGAGTGCATTTTTGTCAAATATAAGTGCGTGTAATAGTTTATGTTTTACTGTTTTTGTTAACTTTTTTTATAATGTCCTATATAAAATCTTATATTTTTTTAACCTTTTTTAATTGTAGGTGGGTGGTACATTATGTAGTGATGAGGTTGGATCAATGGTCTCTTTATTGCAGTTTATACTCAAGAACACTTATGTGTTATATATGTATCAAAGTAAATTGCACAGCAGAATAGTAAGTGTTCAAAGTTAAAGTATCACTTTTACAGGAGTTATTATTCCCCCTTGACAATAGTAGTTAATGAGAATCAAAGCAATTCAAAGAATAAAGCAGTAAATGTAAGTATTAATGATTATCAGATGTGAAAATGGATTGTATATTATAAAAGTATAGGGACAAGAAGGATTGAGGAAACCACTTTTGTTACCTTATTCCAAATCATATTTCTGCTAATTATTCTAAGTATGGAACTGCTGAAGACTAAAGATTAAAGTACTGAAGAAGAATATATCAAAGTGATGAAGAGTAAATGATCAGAAGTTCTGAAGTCTAACCAGACAAGTTCACTGAAGAACTACTGAAGACAAAACTACTCATTAGTAGTTTTGTCACTAATTAGTACTTTCTGATAGAAGCTTCTAACCGACCCAGTTACTTCAGTAGTTTATATTATAATGTTTTGTTAAAGTCTTTGAACAAGTACCGCCTGTTGTAAGCATTATCTTAGTGTATTATAATCCTTAGATTACTTAGTATGTCTGTATGTATTCATCTATAAATAGATGGGTTAATCCCACTATTTTAGACACTTGATTTTAATCGAATCCTTCAAAGGCTTTTATAACTTATAATCCATTTCCACATCTGAGAATCATTCAATACTTGCATTTACTACTTTATACTTTGAATTGCTTTGATTCTCATTAACTGCTATATTCAAGGGGGAGTAATAACTCCTGTAAAAGTGATACTTTAACTTAGAACACTTACTATTCCGCTGTGCAACTTACTTTGATAAACTTATAACACATAAGTGTTCTTGAACATAAACTGCTATAAAGAGACTACTGATCCAACAATTGGTATCAGAGCATCTGGTTTATCTGATCAAATATCAATCTAACAGATTGAGAATCAGACATAGGCTCTTATTGATATCCAATAAAGAATAAAAGTTCACTTTATTTATACATCCATCACTTTAAGAAAGTATTGACAAACCAAACTTCTTAAAAATGGACCCTTACAATACTAGATCTGCCAAAAAACCTTCTATGCTAGTCAGAAATGAATATAACATCTGGAAAAGAAGGTTGGCACATACTATTTCTCAGACCAATACTGGATGTTGGAGGTTTGTTATTTTTGGACCTCACAAACCAGTAATAGCTGATCCAGAAATTAAACTAGAAAGATCAAAAGATCCTAAAGACTATACTGAAGAAGATTTCCAAAAATTTGAGCTAGATGTAAAAGCTTTCTCTATGTTGGCTATGGCTCTCTCAAAAGATATTTATGCTGGACTTTTACATTCTGAAAGTGCCAAAGAGCTGTGGGACAGTCTTAAAGAACAGTTTGGAGGAACTGATGAGGTGATAGCCAACACCAGAGAAATACTAGCCCGACAATATGAAACTTTTACTCATGTAGATGTTGAAACATTAACTCGTCAATTTGAAAGATTTTCATCACTCATCTCTGAGTTAAAATTAAATGGTCAGACCTACTCAAATGCATCTATGTTACATAGATTTTTAAGGTCTTTACCTGCTAAATGGGAAAGATACTCTATAGTCCTCAGAACAAGTTCAAATTTTACTACCCTAACCTTAACAATGTTACATGGAAAATTGTTAACTTTTGAGAGAGAAATAAACCAAAAGAAAAAGTTACAAGAATCACGTAAAACTGCTGAGGACTATACTCTAGGTAGTACAGCACTATTGGGACAAGACTCACTATCTTGTTCTAATAATTTTGGATCTTTTGACCACATTGACATAACAACTGGGATCTCATCAGAAAGATCATTCCCAGCATATGACAAGGAAGACTTAAGTCAAACTGCTGATAACATGTGTTTTATCATGGATGATTTGAAAATTTTTAGCAGTGATGACTTAGAGGAAATGGATATTTTACATCAACTGGCCATGTTAAGTATAAAAACTAAAAAGTTTTATAAAAGGTCAGGAAGGAAATTTCCAGGACTAAACAACTCAACAAAAGTTGGTTTTGACAAATCAAAATTGAGATGTTACAAGTGTCAAAAATTGGGACACTTTGCTAGAGAGTGTAGAAGCTCTAGCTTTAACCAACCCCAGTCTGGAAATCAATTTAACCCCAATTATAATAGGAATAATGGAACTCAAGGGAGTGCTCATTTTGTATAGGCACAAGCTCCACAAATCCAATATGTGCCTCAAATACAATTTGTTCAAATGCCTGCTCAACAACAGGGTCAACAACAAATGCCTCCTGTTCCAGCTGCTCAACATCCTCCCCAAACTCAACAACCCTCACAACAAAGCCTATTTACTTCAGGGTATGTTGATTGGAGCAGTCTTCCTTTTGATACATCTGAATGCAGTCCAGATGCAGACAACAAAGTCTATGATATCAACTGGGGAGAACCAGAAAATGGCAGAAAGAATTTTGCCTTAATGGCTTTTGAGGGATGCTCCTCTAATTCTGCTCTATCTCAGGTATCACAACAATCTCTCTTAAAGCTTTGTTCAAATTCTTGCAAAGAATCCTTTGCTTTAATCAGAGAAACATATGAGCACCTACAAGGCAAGGCAAATGACTTGGAAAGAAAATACACACAAATGAAGTGTGATTTAGAAAGAAAACTTGTTTCTAAAAATAAGTAAATTTCTAAATTAACCAATAATTCCATTGAAACCCAAGAACAAATCAAAAGCATGATAGACAACCTAGGTAATGTCAGAAAAGAGCTTGCTCACAGCAAGGTTGACTATGAAAAATGGGTTGAGTCTTGCAAAGGATACCAAATGCTGCTTAACAAACAAACTGCATCAAATGTTAAGTTTGGCATAGGGTATACCCATACTGAATCTCCAACTGATTTTACTCCCAAAACTGCTGATGATGGGAGTAAATTGATTCAAACTTCTGAAAAGGAAGAATGCACATCTTTCCATCAGAACTTTCTCAAAAATGAAAGTTCTGCAGAAGTTAAAACAACTGACAATAAGTCATCAGTAGTTTCATCTACTTCAAGAGTTGAGAACCTGAAAACTACTGATGACCTATCTAAATATACTGATGTTGTCAGTAATTTGCCTTCCAAATCTCTTGCTGAATCTAAAAGGAAAGAGAAGGCAAAACCATGTGAGATATGTGGCTGTTTAACCACATAACTGAATTTTGTAGATATAGAAAAGGAAAACAGCTATCACTGAAAAATCAACAACTGGTTGTGGGAAAACAAATAAGACAAGATTTTAAAAATACTTTCTTTCCCAACAAACGACAACCAAGCAAAACCTTTTCTCAGAAAAAGACTAAATCTCAACAAAAGCCTTTTTCTCAAAATTCCTCTTCAGAAGTTAGACCTAATCCATTAGTAGTTTCACAAACAACTGAGGTCAAAGATTTAATAAATTTGGTTAAACTTCTTATGACCAAAGTTGATGGTGGTCACTACAAAGATGCCACCATTGTCCCTAATGAAAAATCCATTGCCAAAAAGCCATGGATTTCCAAAAATGGTCCTCAGCAAACTCTACCTGTTCTCAAGAGCAAACCCATAGCCAAATTGGCTTGGGTTCCCAAATCTAATTAATTTGCTATTTTGTGCAGAGGGTCTCCAGAGGTTTAAATAGCATTTGGTATGTTGATAGTGGTGGCTCAATGCACATGACTAGATGCAGATACATGATAAACAATTTTATCAGTCAAAGAGAAGGATCTGTGTCCTTTGGGAACAATGCCAAGGGATATGTGCTAGGATATGGCAATGTATCCTCAGGCAAAATGCAGGTTGACAAGGTCAATCTGGTTGAAAATCTTGAGTACAACTTGATGAGTGTCTCACAAATGTGTGACAAAGGATATTCTTCCTTTTTCACCAAGACAACATGCAAGATTGTTAGTGCATGATTTGCGACTAATGCTTTAGATTGTGCATATTAAGTTGTTTTGTTGATTACGTGGGGGCGAACGTGGAAAAATAGGAGGTCGTATGTAGATTATAAGGTCGAATGTAGAGAGAGACTGGGCGAATGTGAAGACTGAAAGTATACGTGCTGCTTCGTACTATGTGAAGGGACGAACTTGCACATTCGACCCTATCTGGAGGGGGCGAATGTGCAATAGTATATAAACTCAAAGTTTATTTTAGATTGTAACTTTTGCCATTTGTCATAGTGTGTCAGGTCTAGAATCTCTCTCTAGGTTTTGATCTTTATGAAAGTGTTTTATTAACTTGTAATCCAATTGTAAAGATCTTTTATCAAGTTAATTAATGAGAATGATGATTGAAAAGGTAAATTTGCGTGTTTGATTCATTTACTATCATTTTGTAACTGATCTAGGGTTTCCGCACCTAGATTAGTAGACTTGTATGATCAACTAAACTGTTTTTGTGAAAACGATCCTCTACAAAGTGGTATCAGAGCCTATACGGATCATACCACTACAAATTGATAGTTTTTGAACGGATTTGGACCCAAATTTGATCAAAAATTTTCTGTTTTGAATGAACAATGAGTTTTGATGAAAATTGATTGATTCGGACTAGATTTTACGGATAGAATCGAGATTTCCATTCATTAAAGTTGTTCCAAATCAATTCCGAAGCAAAACTTGCTAAACATCATCAAAATCCATCAACTTTTGAAAAATTGGGATCAAAATAACTGATTTTCAAAGAATAACCGTTTTTCAAATGGGTCAGGTCGAACCAAAGAGAAGGGTCGAACGTGTAGGATTTTGGGTCAAACCTAGCTTTTTCAAGTCGAACGTGTAACCTTTTAGGTCGAACCAAGAAGTTGTGTGTGTTGTTTTGTACATTCGACCAGTGTTTGTGTTTGGTCGAAAGTGAGTTTGTGTTTGGTCGAAAGTGAGTTTGTGTGTTACATTTTCTACATTCGTGTCAAACTAAGGGGTCGAACCTGGAAAGTTTCTACATTCGTACCCCCGATTGGAGTTCATAGGTCGAACGTAGAACTGTGTTGGATATTTCCTAAGTGTTTCGTATTTTGAACTTCATAGACGATATGTGGGGATTTTCGACAACACCTAGGCCTGGTACAAGACAACAACAACACGTTACCATCGACCCTTGGACTGTAGCTGCTCAAAAGAGGAACACTCAACCATCTCAGCCGATTAATTACCCTGCGATGAGTAGTTCGATTCCACAGACTGTTGCTCAACCTCCACAGCAACCAATGAATGATTATTGGGGTGTTGCACAGCAGCAGTGGTACACACTCAAACTACTAATGCTATTTCAACACTAAAAAATTATTTGTCTTCAGGAAGTGGAAACCGTCCACCTGCTGATGGAGATGGCAGAGTACAATCAATTGCAGAAAAAGTTCAAGATTCACTTGGAAGGAATGGGATTAGAAAGTACAGAGGCATGGCAGATAATTGCTATGGGATATGTTGCACCAGTGTTGGAGAATATAGGTGAACCAATTCCGCTTGAGAGTTTAGCTGAGGATGAAAAGAAGAAGTTTGCGGTGGAGAAAAAGGCGTTCTCCCAACTATCTCAAGCTATCACTACTGATTTGTTACATCAGTTTGGGTCATGTACTACTTCCTAACAGCTTTGGGATATGTTGAAGAATCGTCAAGATGGGAATGAAGAAACCAGAAAGTTGAGGATAGAAAAATTGAAGAAGGAATTTGAGAACTTTAGCTACGTGGGGAATGAGACTTTGAAGGAACTTATTTCGAGATCATGTCATCTTTTAACTGAATTGTCGAACTATGAGATTCAGATTCCAATGTCTGAGTTGGTAGACAAATTTGCTGATTCTCTACCACCATATTGGATCCAACATATTGAGGTCTTAAAGAAGAAAGATGCTTATCAATACTGGACTATCAATGAGCTTATTCAAAAGCTAGAGAACAAAGAGTTAGAAGAGAAGAGGAAAGCAAAGAGATCACAATTTCCTCAGAATCCGGAGTTGTATCATGCTGGTACATCTTCTACATTAGTTAGTTCAAGTGTTGGCAGTACTGTTGCTCCACACATTGCTTGTGTCTCAAGTGTAATGGAACCACATAAAAACCCAATAAACTACCTTGCTCAAACTTTTTCCTACACATCACCATTATACACACCACCATCATACACTAATTCTTTCATTCCACCTTTTTCACCAATGCAACAAAGCAGCATGTTACACAGCTAGCATGAATCAATCTCAACAACAACCTTACATTCCACAGATGAATCAAAACCAACCAAGTCAAAGTCCAGTAGTGTTGGAAACATCCAACATGAACAACGTCACAGTTGAAGTTGCTCAGCAACACATTGCATTGGTTTCAGCAATGGTTGCCTCATACAATGGATTGGTGGCTAGTCAAATTGGTAACAACAATCTAACCAATGAAGACTATGCTCAGATTGATAAGGAAGAAATGGAGCTTATCAATATCCAATGGGCTTTCGCGAGTGTTATGAGACGAGCAACTGAGTTGATTGAGAAAACAGGAAAAACTGATCTGGCTACATCACCCAACACCACATATGGCTTCAACAAATCCAAAGTCACTTGTTTCAATTGTGGTGCTAAAGGTCATTTCAGGAGGGAGTGTACTCAGCCAGCTCAACAAGGTAACAGGAATCCATTCAACTCAAATTATCAGAACCGTCAATCTCAGAATCAAGTAACCTATCAAAGCCAGAATAACAATAACTATCAACCACAAAACAATTACCAAAACTGACAGAACACCTCACAAAAGAACTCTGCTAGACAAACAACTACACCCAACTAGATTCAAACTCAAACACCACATAACCCAACCAGAACCATCATTCCTATCTCAACACCAAATAGCCTACAATAAACAGAAACTCAAAATCAGGCGTCGGTGATCCAAAAGGATAAAGGATATGACTGGACGGGGATGCAATTGGGTGTTGAAGAGATCACAACTGGGAATGTAGCTTGTGTTGCTCAGAAGATTGACTTAGAGGAGTCGGTGATAGTTGGAGAGGTTTTGGAGAATGAAAAGGTTTCTGAAGTAGAAATTGAGGAGATGGTAGAAGAAGTTGATATTCATGTTACTGAACAAGTTGATGAGATTTTTGCTGAGAAGACTTCAGGAACTATTATTGATTCTGTCACTGATATTCCTGATGAGCAAGATTCGGCGTATTCTGATTCGGAGAGTGAAACAAATTCGGAAGCTAGTGTCAACTCGTTAGATGATGAGATTGATCAACTTTTGGCCGAAGCTGATTTTATAATGACTCGGAAGTCATGTATTGTTGATGATGCCTTCACCAAGATTGACTACTCAATGTTCTTCGCTGGCAAAGAGGCTCATTTCGCACTCATGGCTATGACTAATCCTTCGGAACAGGTAAGTTCTGAATCCACTATTGACATGAAACGTGACAAGTATTGTGGTACTTGTGATAGGTTCACAGAGGTAAACAAGCAACTCAAGGTTCAACTTGAGAGTGCGATAATCAACTGTCAATCTTATCGCAAGGAAGCCAAGGAGTTTAACAAAGTGCTTGATGGTTATAAAAAGGACATTTCTGATTTAAAGAAAAATCTTTCTTTAAAACAACTTGCTATTAACAGTTACATAAATGAACTTGAAGAAACAAAGTTAGAAATGGCCACTATCAAGTGCTTTGCTGAAAAAGGTCAACAAAAAGCTAGAAAGTTATAAACACATTGCTTTTGTGGTTGACCATATCATTGATGAACCTTCACAACCCAATAGTGCAAACTACAAGGCTGTTCCAGCCCCAGTGTTATTTGAGAACCATAATTTACACTCAGTAACACCGGAGAGTTCAGTCAAATCAGACTCTACATCGGACAATGAATCTAACACTTCTAGTGTTGGAGATCCAAATTCCGATGTGAGACTAATTCTGAATGTGGAATTAGAGTGGTCGAACCTGAGACAGTTTGGACGAAAGTGGAATTTAGTTTTTGATATTCTACATTCTGGTGTATATTCTACATTCGGCTGATACTTTTGGACGAACGTGGAATCAAAAGGGACGAAAGAAGGATAGTTTGGGCGAACGTAGATCTGAGTTTGGAAAATTTTCTAAGTGTTGTGATTTTCGAAGTTCGTGAACATCATGTGGAATTTTCCGACTACACCGAGACCAGCAACGACACAACCACAACAGCAAGTGACGATGGACCCATGGACAGTGGCAGCCCAAAAGACGAGCACACAGTCTTTGCAACCGATCAATTACATAGCGTTGACTAGCTCGATGCCTCAGAGTGTTGCACCTCCAGCACCACAACCTGACTATTGGGGAGTAGCAGCCGCTGTGGTAAATACTCAAACTACCAATGCTATTTCCACACTAATAAATGACTTATCTTCAGGTAGCGGGAATCGTCCACCCAAGCTCATGGAGATGCAAGAATATAACCAGCGGCAGAAAAAGTTTCCATTGGAGAGCATGTCAGACGAGGAGAAAAAGAAGTTTGCTGTGGAGAAGAAAGCTTATTCCCAGTTGACTCAGGGGATTGCTAACGACTTACTGCATCAGTTTGGGACATGCACTACGTCTAAGCAACTATGGGATGTGTTAAAGAATAGGCATGATGGGAATGAAAAGACGAGAAGGTTGAGGATGGAGGAGTTGCGAAAAGAGTTTGAGAATTTTACTTATGTTGGAAATGAGACTCTAAAAGAATTAACTCCTAGATATTGTCATTTACTAACTGAGTTGTCTAGTTATGGTATACAGATTCCTATGACAGATTTGGTGGAAAAGTTTGCAGATGCTCTACCACCATACTGGGATCAGCATGTTGAAGTTCTCAAAGAGAAGGATGCTTACAAATTCTGGACTATCAATGAGTTTGTGCAGAAGCTGGAGAACAAAGAGCTTGAGGAAAAGAGGAAAGCTAAAAGATCACAGATTCCTCAGAATCCAAGTTTATATTTTGGAGGTACATCAGCAACAGTTGGAAACTCGAGTTCAGGTGGAACAGTGGCACCACACGTTGCTTGTATTTCCAATGTCATGGAATCACCAAAACCAACCAGTAACTACATTGCACAAACCTCATCCTACTCACAACCATCATACACACCACCACCACCACAACAATACACTAATTCCTACATTTCACCGTTCTCTCCAATGCAGCAGGCAGCATTCTATACTGCAAGCCAATCACAACAACCACCTCAACAAACACAATACATGAATCCAATGACTCAACCCAATCAACAACCGGTGGTTTTGGAGACTTCTAATTTGGGAAATGTGACTGTTGAAGTTGCTCAGCAACATATTGCATTAGTCTCTTCAATGGTTTCATCTTATAATGGGTTGGTTGCAAGTCAAATTGGGAACAATAACTTGACCAATGAAGACTATGCATAGATTGATAAGGAAGAGATGGAACTAATTGACATCCAGTGGGCTTTTGCGAGCATAGTGGGCTTTTGCGAGCATAATGAGAAGGGCAACGGAGTTTATTGAAAAGACGGGTAGAACTGATTTGGGAACTTCTCCAAATACAACCTATGGGTTCAACAAGGAGAAGGTGACATGTTTTAATTGTGGAGGGAAAGGTCACTTCAAACGGGAATGCACCCAGCCACCGAAACAAGGTAACAGAAATCCTTTCAATGCAAGCTACCAGAATCGTCAACAACAAAACCAAAACCAAGTTTCTTACCAAAGTAACAACAACTATCAAAACCAAAACAACTACCAAAACCGACAAAACACTTCTAACAACAACCAGAACAGACAACCAAACACAACAAACCAGATTCAAAACCAATCACCAAACAACACTAACCGAACAGTCATACCGATTACTACACCAAATGAAAATCAACAGAACACAAATCAAAATCAAGCATTGGTGATCCAACAGGATGAACGGTTTGACTGGTCTGGAATACAAATTGGTGTTGAGGAGATTACAACTAGTGGAAATGTGGCTTGTGTTGCCCGACAGGTTGAAACTGAGGAGTCGGTGATAGTTGATAAGAAAGAAGAAACTGAGGTTGAAGTTGATGAATCTGAGGTAGAAGTGGAAGTGGAAACTGAGCCTGTTGAGGTTAAAGCTGAGGAGGCAAGTTCTGGAGTGGTGATTGACACAGTTTCTGATGTTCCTGAGGAGTGTGAATCAGTTTATTCAGATTCCGACAGTGAATCAGACGCAGAAGCAAGTGTTACATCCTTGGATGATGATATTGATCAGTTGCTAGCAGAAGCAGATTTTCTAAAGACGAGGAAGTCGTGCATTGCTGATGATACTTTCACCAGAATCGATTATTCAAAGTTTTTCGCTGGAAAGGAAGCTCATTTTGCTTTGATGGCTATGACAGATTGTTGGGACAAAGAGGATTGAAGAAACCACCTTTTGATAACCTTAGTCCAAATTCATATTCTGCTTAAGTATAGGAAAAACTGCTGAAGAAGAATGAAGAAGTACTGAAGAACAAATATGCAAAGTACTGAAGAGTAACTCATCAGAAGTTCTGAAGTCTAACCAGACATTTCACTGAAGAACTACTGAAGACAAACTACTCATCAGCAGTTTGTCACTCATCAGCACTTTGTGATCAGAAGCTTCTAACCGACTGAAGATCAGCAGTTTATTATTATATTGTTTTGTTAAAGTCTTGATTTCAAGTTTCGATGTACAGACTGTTGTAACCTTATCTTTGCATAATATCTTTGATTAAATATCTTAGATTACTTCAGACAATGGTTTAGTACATTGGTCTATAAATAGATGAGTTTGTTCATCTATTTTAGACATGTGATATTTTGTAATTCCTTTGATCTAAATTGAAATCCTTCGGGCTTTTTAACTTATAATCCATTTCACATCTGAGAAACATAAACTGCTTTACTGCTTTATACTTGAACTATATTTATTGTTTCTCATTTATTATTCAGTCAAGGGGGAGTAATAACTCCTCTTAAAAGTGATCTTTTAATCTTTAGAACACTTGTTATTCCGCTGCTTATTAACTCTTACATAAATCTGATACACATAAGTGTTCTTAATAGAGGCCACTGATCCAACAATTGGTATCAGAGCATCTGGTTAATCTGATCAAATATCAATCTAACAAATTGAGAATCAGACACAGGCTCTTATTGATATTCAATAAAGGATAAAAGGCTCACTTTTTCATCCATCACTTTAAAGAAGTATTGACAAATCCAAACTTCTTAAAAATGGACCCCTAAAATACTGGATCTGCCAACAAGCCACCTATGTTAGTTAGAAATGAATATAACATATGGTCTAAAAGGTTGGCACACACTATTTCTCAAACAAATACTGGATGTTGGAGGTCTGTAGTCTTTGGACCTCACAGACCAGTTATAACTGATCCAGAGGGAAAGACTGAAAGACCAAAAGATCCAAAAGACTACACGGAGGAAGATTTCCAAAAGTTTGAGCTTGATGCAAAAGCTTTCTCCATGTTGGCTATGGCTCTCCCAAACGAAATATATGCTGGCCTTTTACACTGTGAAAGTGCCAAAGAGCTATGGGATTGCCTAAAAGAGCAGTTTGCAGAAACTGCTGAGGTGATAGCCAACATCAGAGAAATATTGGCTCAACAATATGAAACTTTTACTTACATAGAGGGTGAAACTTTAACACAACAGTTTGAAAGATTCTCTTCACTCATCTCTGAGTTAAAAATTAATAATCAGACCTATTCAAATGAGTCTATGTTACATAGATTTTTAAGGTCTCTACCTTCAAAATGGGAAACTTACTCTATAGTCCTCAGAACAAGTTCAGATTTTAACACCTTGAACCTAACTAGGTTACATGGTAAATTACTAACTTTTGAAAGAGAAATCAATCAAAAGAAAAAGTTACAAGAATCTGGTAAAACTGCTGATGACTATACTCCAGGTAGCACAGCCTTATTAGGACAAGACTCACCATCCTGTTCTAATAATTTTGGTTCTTTTGACCACATTGACATAACAGCTGGGATCTCATCAGATGGATCCTTCCCAGCTTATGACAATGAAGAACTGAGTCAAACTGCTAACAACATGTGTTTCATCATGGATGATTTAAAATATTTTAGCAGTGATGACTTAGAAGAAATGGAGATATTGCACCAACTGGCCTTGTTAAGCTTAAAAACTAACAAATTTTATAAAAGGTCAGGAAGGAAATTTCCAGGATTTAACAACTCAACAAAAGTTGGTTTTGACAAATCTAAACTTAGATGTCACAAGTGTCAAAAGTTGGGACACTTTGCTAGAGAGTGTAGAAGCTCTAGCTATAACCAACCCATGTCTAGAAATCAATTTAACCCCTCATATAATAGGAATAATGGAACTCACGGGAGTGCTCATTTTGTACAGGCACAAGCTCCACAAGTTCAATATGTGCCACAAGTACAATATGTCCAGATGCCTGCTCAGCAACAACAGCAGCTGATGCCTCCTTTTCCAACTGCTCAACAACCTGCACAAACTCAACAACCCCCTCAGCAACAAAGCTTATTTACATCAGGGTATGTTGACTGGAGCAGTCTTCCTTATGACACATCAGAATGCAGTCAGGATGCAGACAATAAGGTCTATGATGTCAACTGGGGAGAACCTGATAATGGCAGAAAGAACTTTACCTTAATGGCTTTTGAAGGATACTCTTCAAATTCTGCTCTTACACAGGTATCACAACAATCTCTGTTAAAGCTTTGCACTAAATCTTGCAAAGAATCTTTTGCTTTAATAAGAGAAACAAATGTGCATTTACAAGGCAAATCCAATGATATGGAGAGAAAATACACACAGATGAAGTGTGATTTAGAAAGAAAAATTGTTTTGAAAAACAAAGAAATTTCTAAACTGAATGATAAATCCATTGAAACCCAAGCACAGATTAAAACAATGATAGACAACATAGGAAAAGTCAGACAAGAGCTTGCTGACACCAAGGTTGATTGTGAAAAATGGGTTGAGTCTTGTAAAGGGTACCAAATGCTGCTTAACAAACAAACTGCAGCAAATGTTAAGTTTGGCATTGGGTATACCCACACTGAATCACCAACAGATTTTACCCACAAAACTGATAATGATGGGATGAAATTGATTCAAACTTCTGATATGGAGGAATGCACATCCTACCATCAGAACTTTCTCAAAAAGGAAAGTACTGCAGAAGTTAAAACTACTGACAATAAGCCATCAGCAGTTTCAACTACATCAGGAGTTGAGACCCTGAAAACTGCTGATGACCTATTTCAAAATACTGATATTGTCAGTAAATTGCCTTCCAGCTCTCTTGATTTATCTAAAAAGAAAGAGAAGGCAAAAGCATGTGAAATATGTGGTCTGTTTAACCACATAACTGAACTTTGCAGATATAGAAAGGTAAATCAGTTAAACAAACAAAGACAACAACTGATTGTGGGAAAACAGATGAAACAAAATTTTGAAAATACTTTCTTTCCCAACAAACAACAATCAAACAAAAACCTTTCTAAGAAGAGGCTTTTATCTCAACAAAAGTCATCTTCTCAAAGTTCATCTTCAGAAGTTTCACCTAACTCATCAGCAGTTTCACAAACTGCTGAAGTTAAAGATTTGATAAACCTGGTTAAACTTCTGATGACCAAAGTTGATGGTGGAAACCAAAAAGAACCCACCATTGTTCTTAATGACAAATCCATTGCCAAAAAGACATGGATTTCTAAAATTGGTCCACAACAAGCTGCACCTGTTCTCAAGAGCAAACCCAAAGGCAAACTGGCTTGGGTTGCCAAAACTAACTAATTTGCTATCTTGTGCAGAGGGTCTCCAGAGGTTTGAATAGCATATGGTATGTGGATAGTGGAGGCTCAATGCACATGACTGGATGCAGATACCTGATAAACAATTTTATCAGTCAAAGAGAAGGATCTGTGTCCTTTGGGAACAATGCCAAGGGATATGTGCTAGGATATGGCAATGTATCCTCAGGCAGAATGCAGTTTGACAAGGTGAATCTGGTTGAAAACCTTGAGTACAACTTGCTGAGTGTCTCACAAATGTGTGACAAAGGATATTCTTCCTTTTTCACCAAGACAGCATGCAAGATCATATCACCAGAAGGCCAGAAGTTGATAGAGAAGATTATTGAAGATCATACTTTGCTGATTGCCAAAAGGTGTGGCAATGTCTATGCAGTGGACATTGAAAAAGACAAAGTATTGAATAAAACTGCCTGTTTCTTCTCAAAGGCATCAACTTCAGAAAACGATCTCTGGCATAGGAGACTTGGCCATGTGATCTTTAAAACCATCAATAAAGTCACAAAAATGGGCTTGGTCAGGGGTCTACCTTTGAAGGAATATCAGTGCAAAGAACACTGTGTTTCCTGTCTTAAAGGTAAACAGCATAAGTCCTCCTATATGTCTATTGAAGAATCTAAAACAACTGCATGTCTTCAACTACTCCATATGGACTTATTTGGACCAGTCAAGATAATGAGCCTTGGTAAGAAGAAGTACTGCTTGGTCATCATTGATGACTACTCAAGATTCACATGGGTCTTCTTCTTATATTCCAAGGATGAGGCAGCTGAAATCATCAAGTTCTTCATTCTACAAGTTGAGAAGCAGTATTCTCTATCTGTCAAAGTCATCAGGAGTGACAATGGGACAGAGTTCAGGAACAAAACTCTGGATGAATTCTGTCTGTCTAAAGGGATTGTTAGACAGTTCAGCATTCCCAGAACTCCTGAACAAAATGGTGTGGTAGAAAGGAAGAACAGAACCTTAATAGAAGCAGCCAGAACAATGTTAGCTGATTCAGGCCTACCTTTGTATTTTTGGGCTGAAGCAGTCAACACAGCTTGTTATGTTCAGAATAGAGTTCTTATCAACAAGAGACATACCAAGACTGCCTATGAAATTCTTCATGGCATAAAGCCCCTTATCTCCTTCTTCAGGGCTTTTGGATGTCAATGTTTTATCCTCAACATCAAAGACTCTATCTCAAAATTTGCTGCAAAAGTTGATACAGGTTATTTTCTTGGTTATTCTCCTTTGAGAAAAGCTTACAAAGTTTTCAATTCAAGAACCAAGATAGTGGAAGAAACACTGAATGTCAAGTTCAATGAATCAAAACACATTCTTATTCCAGCAAATCCTGCTGAATTATTTGATCTTGACAACTTTCATTTCGGACCTGAAAAGACTGTTGAATCATCCAAACCTCCTCAAAATGGTTTTCAAGGATTTGAAGATGATAGTCCTGCACCATGGACTCCAAACACAGTCAGAAGATCAACTATTAAACCTTCAGAAGTTTCATTAGCTTCAACTTCAGGAACTACTGATGAACATTTTGAAACTACTGATTCAGCTGAACCTAAAACTCCTGAAGTTCAAATAACAGCTGAACCAGATATTATCAATCTCAGTGGTTTATTTGAAGAACCAGTAGAGCCATCATCTAGTACATGTCTACAACAACTGATTGAACACAAAGATCATCCATTGGATCAAATCATGGGTGATATTGCATCAGGGGTACTTACAAGAAACCAGCTTTCCAACTTTTGCTTCTTCTCAGCATTCATTTCTCAGTTGGAACCAAAGAAATATCAAGAAGCCCTCAAAGACAACAATTGGGTGCAAGCAATGCAAGAAGAGTTGCTTCAATTCAAGAAACAACAGGTTTGGAAAATCTGTCCCTTACCTCAAGACAAGCAACCAATTGGAACAAGATGGGTCTTCAGAAACAAATCAGATGAGGCTGGTATGATCATCAAGAACAAAGCAAGATTGGTGGTACAAGGTTATTCCCAAGAGGAAGGAATTGATTATGATGAAACCTTTGCACCAGTTGCAAGACTTGAAGCTATCAGCTTATTTTTAGCTTATGCAATTTCCAACAACATTAAAGTTTATCAAATGGATGTCAAAAGTGCATTTTTGTATGGAAAAATAAAAGAGGAAGTGTATGTCTGTCAACCTCCAGGGTTTGAGGATCCTTCTCATCCTGATTGGGTTTACAGACTTGACAAAGCTCTTTATGGGCTAAAACAGGCTCCAAGAGCCTGGTATGAAACACTTTCAAACTTTTTACTTAAGAATCACTTCTCAAGGGGATCCATTGATAAAACTCTTTTCATAAAACATGTTGGAAATCATGTCTTACTTGTTCAAATTTATGTTGATGATATCATATTTGGTTCAACAAACTCAAAACTGTGTGAAGATTTTAAGAAACTCATGCAATCAAAATTTGAAATGAGTACAATGGGAGAATTGCAGTACTTTTTGGGACTGCAAATCAAGCAACAATCAAATGGAACATTTATACATCAATCAAAATATGTAAAAGAATTATTGAACAAATTTTCTTTACAAGACTGTAAAACATGTTCCACTCCCATGACACCAATCACACAAGTTGAACCAGATAATCAAGGGAAACATATTGATCAAACCATGTATAGATGTATGGTAGGTTCTCTTTTGTATTTAACTGCTTCTAGACCAGATATCATGTTTTCAACTTGTGTCTGTGCTAGATACCAATCTGCACCAAGAGAATCACACCTAATTGCAGTCAAAAGAATCTTCAGATATCTGAAAGGAACTCCTACTTTAGGAATTTGGTATCCTGCTTCAAGCAATACCAAGTTAACTGCTTTTTCAGATAGTGACTATGCAGGGTGCAAGATGTCAAGAAAATCAACATCTGGTGGTTGTCAATTTTTAGGAAACTGTCTGGTGTCCTGGCAATCAAAGAAACAAACATCTGTGGCAACTTCAACATCTGAAGCTGAATACATTGCTGCTGCAAGCTGTACTTCACAGATACAATGGCTCCAATATCAACTGTTTGATTATGGAATCAAAGAGACCAAGACTCCACTTTTAGTAGACAGCAAATCTGCCATTAGCATCATTCAAAATCCTGTTCAGTTTTCAAAAACTAAACACATTGAAATCAGGTATCATTTCATAAGAGATTGCTATGAAAAAGGCTAGATTGAGGTGAAGCATGTCACAACAGCTAATCAAATAGCTGACATTTTCACCAAACCCCTTGATTCAGCAACTTTTCAGAGGTTAGTATCCATGCTTGGGATGTTAAACTTGGAAGAAAGTCTGTAAGTGTTTCATTTTTTATTTCTGCACATATTTTATTTTCACTTACATACTTATCTGTCACAAACCTCTGAAGACCAAATTTGAGAAAGAGAAACTACTGATTAAAAATTTTTATGAAAAATGGGAAATTTTCACAATGAAAATAACTACTGATAAGAATCAGAAGTTAGTTAAGTGTTTTAAAAGTCATTTACATCAGCAGTTGAAACTGTTGAAGAGATGACCAAAATCACTGATGAAGAAACCTTCTTCATCAGCAGTTTCATTAAAAAGGGTAAAACAGACTTTTCACTCATCAGAAGTTTGACCTAGTCGGTTAAAAACTTCTGATAAATACCTTTTTCAAACACTTATCCATTCAAAAAGCAAAATTCCCTCTCTCTCTCTCAAATCAAAACCAAAACCCCTTCTCTAACCTAAAAATACTGTTCGATCAAACAAGCAATGGCTCTCGTGTTAAAACAGGGACATAATCAGCGAGGCTACTTTGAGAAAGAAGAAGCCTGGTCCCAGTATGATGAAATCATTGATCTCATCATGAAATCCCAGTATTATGAAGCTTTCACCATCGATCCACCCATTCATGAAGAAACTCTCAATGAGTTCTGGGCTAACACAGAGACGGTGACGGTAAATAATGACGTGATCTCCCTTAAATCTTCTATAAAAGGGAAACTGATGGCCATATCACCGGAAACACTAAGCATCAGGCTTGGTTTGAAGGATTCTAATACTCCTGAGCATATTCCAAACTCAGACATCCATCTAACCATGACAGAATGTGGTTATCAAGGTACTTTGGCACAAGCAACAGTTTATAAGAAATATTTTGACCCAAAATATAAACTGTTATTTCATTATATTATAATGTGTCTAAGTCCAAAAACTGGGTCTATTGATCAGATGCCTTCTACTTTTCAACCAATTTTTCATTCAATCATAAATGAAACACCTTTTAAGGCATCAAAACTGTTTTTCAATGAATTGGTTTTACACCAAGAAAATGATAAAAAGAAGTTTTTGTTATACCCAAGATTTGTTATGCAATGCATAATAAAAGAACTTGGAGAGGGAGTACTTGTGGGTAAAACAACAACTTTAAACCCATTAACCTCACAAGTATTCTCTAGGCACAACAAACCAGCACTTGTGCTAGAAGATGACCAAGGGGAAGAACAACCCATCCCCAAGGAATCCACATCTTCCAAACCCAAAAAGAAAACCAAAAAGCCAAAACAACAAAAACAAAAACAAACCAAACCTTTGAAAAAGACAGTTCAGGAAGTGGAGAACCCTGAAACTGCTGATGTGCAATCTGCACTTGATAAGGATGTGGCTGAAACATCCTCTCAGCACACACCTTCTCCACCTCCTAAAAGAAAACCAGTTACAGTTATTTTCAAAAGAAAAAGATTTAAGAAACCTGTAACTACTAAGCCAGCCTTTCAAACTACTGAACCTGAACCAGAACCCATCCAAACTACTGAACACCTACCCATTACAACTACTGAACCTGAACCTTCCCATACAACCATAGAAATAGCCCAACTTCTCTCAGGACTAAAAGGAACCCATCCAACACATGTCACTCCCCCAGCAACACATCAAATTGGGGAGATGCCTTCTCCACTTGACATGGATGTGGACCTTATTAGCCCAAACCAGGGAGATGAGGATGGACCAGAGTTTATAAGCCCAAACTTAGAAACTCTTGGTACTTTTGAGGCTGCTACTACTCACTTATCACCCAGTGGTGAACTTGAGGACAGTAGTAACATTGCTAAGACTTCAAATTTGGCAACTACTGATGAAGGCCTAGTGCCTGAAGTAGGAAAACCTCAGTTCCAAGACAAAGAGGTTCATGAGACTACTAGTTTGGGACTAGCTCATGATTTAACTGATCCTGCCCTCTCTAAGGACACTATCAGGGATTCAGATGATTCCATTAGCTTGGATGATGAATCAAACATTCCACAAACAGAATTGACGGTTGAGATTGAAGGTCCTGCATCTAAGGTATCCAAGCTCAAGAAGCTGGTCACCAAAGATCAGGTTAAAGATCACTTAGCCCAAAAATCCCCACAAGTGGCATCTTCAGAGAAATCTGAGGATCACCCAAAAAGCCCCCCTTCACAAAAACAACCTACCCAATTCCCTGGGCTCACTAGCATAGACCTGAACCAACTATGCAGCCCAGATGGTCCCCTGTTCCAGACAATGCAACAAATTATCACTGATCAACTCAAGACATTCACAACTGCTTGGGAGTTAAAGGCTAACAACCAATTTGGGTTGATAAATTCAAGACTTGCTGAGTTGAACAAGAAGATGGATCAAACTCAAGATCAACTAGCAAGGTTGTCTGCTGCAACTTCTCACTCATTGAGGCTTCCAGAAGTGGATGAAGCCAAAAAGGGGGAGAAGACTAAGGAACCAAAAACTGAAGTTGCTACAACAAGAGAAAATCCTGATCCTGAAGCTGAAAAGCCTATACAAAGACCAGGAAAAGAAGTAGCACAAGAGTTCTTATCATCTAAGGCACAAGAGAAAACTGCTGATCCCATTATTCAAACTGCTGAAGACAATCCTTCAGTAGTTGTGACAACAGTTAAACCATCAGCAGTTTTACCTCCAAAACCAACATCAGAAGTTTCTAAGGCACCTGATAGAGAACCTGCTTCCATTCCTTTGCCTACAACAACTTCCACAACTGTTTTAAACCCTACTCCCATTGCCATGTCTAAAGAACTATTGGAGAAAAGTTTGAAAGAGGCTGCAAAGAAGGCAAAAGAAGACAAAGTATGGAACAGCCTAGAGACTAGAGATGATCTGAACTTTCAAGAGAAACTAATCAAATATCAAGAAAAGCTTGATGAGCTTGAGGCTGAAGAAAGAGCACTTGAAGCTGTTGCAGAAGAAGACAAAAGGGCACAGCTTATCACCTTCATAACAAAGAACTCCAAATCTAAACAAGTGGCTCTCAAAAGACTCTCAACAGAAGAACTCACAAGAAGGGCACAAATGCTATCTGACAGACTAGCAACAGAGAATGAGAGGAAAGCCAAAAGAGCACAGATTATAGAAGAATTAGTGGCAAATGGCTATGGTTCAAAGGCCTCAGTCTCAAAATGGAAAGAACAAACACTTTATGAGGCTTACAAGAAATACAAGGCCAGCAAAGCTGCAGAGCCAGAGAGATTTGAAACTCCTGAAGTCCAACCAACTTCTATCATAAGGAGATCTTCTGGTGCACTAAGGAAGCCTGCCACAAAGAGAAAAGCAGAGGGTGAACCCATAGTGAAGACTGATTTCAAGATGGTACTCTTGGAAGGAAATCAGTTAGTGCATGGTGATTTTGATGTAGAAGAAAAACCCCTCCTAACACAATTCAGAGACAAGGCTACTTATGCTTATCAGTTACAACAATCTATTCAAGAGAAGACACATACAAGAGTTGTAACAGAACATCACTTGCCCAACATGCCTATTCAAAGTGGTGCTGAACTTCAAGGTAGTCAGGAATCTCACCTGAGAGTCACTGAAATTGAAGACATCCCTCAATCATCCTCAGGTCAACCTAAGGAAACAGGCTTGGTTTCCTATGCCTCTGACTTTGACAGGTCAAAGGTAAACATCATTAAATGGTCCTTTACTAATTCCAACTCAGTACTTGTGACCAGGAGAGATCGTTCAAGTAAGGTCTACAAAAACTCAAAGGAGTTGAGTATTTTATCTTCCAAAGACCTTCTTACAATTCAACATCTTACACCTGAACTTGGACCTCTCACTGAGCAACAAAGATGTACTCTTACTACCCGGATGACAGCAGAAATCTGGAGGATACTAGAAGAGAGAAAAGATCAGCAATAAAGATTGGATAAGGTTTTGGCTTCATCAATCCAGGGGGAGATTGTTGGGACAAAGAGGATTGAAGAAACCACCTTTTGATAACCTTAGTCCAAATTCATATTCTGCTTAAGTATAGGAAGAACTGCTGAAGAAGAATGAAGAAGTACTGAAGAACAAATATGCAAAGTACTGAAGAGTAACTCATCAGAAGTTCTGAAGTCTAACCAGACATTTCACTGAAGAACTACTGAAGACAAACTACTCATCAGCAGTTTGTCACTCATCAGCACTTTGTGATCAGAAGCTTCTAACCGACTGAAGATCAGCAGTTTATTATTATATTGTTTTGTTAAAGTCTTGATTTCAAGTTTCGATGTACAGACTGTTGTAACCTTATCTTTGCATAATATCTTTGATTGAATATCTTAGATTACTTCAGACAATGGTTTAGTACATTGGTCTATAAATAGATGAGTTTGTTCATCTATTTTAGACATGTGATATTTTGTAATTCCTTTGATCTAAATTGAAATCCTTCGGGCTTTTTAACTTATAATCCATTTCACATCTGAGAAACATAAACTGCTTTACTGCTTTATACTTGAACTATATTTATTGTTTCTCATTTATTATTCAGTCAAGGGGGAGTAATAACTCCTCTTAAAAGTGATCTTTTAATCTTTAGAACACTTGTTATTCCGCTGCTTATTAACTCTTACATAAATCTGATACACATAAGTGTTCTTAATAGAGGCCACTGATCCAACACAGATCCTCCTAAACCTGTAAGTTCTGAGTGTAGCACTGATGTTACTAGTGATAAATACTGTGGTACTTGTGATAGATTGACAGATGAAAATAAAGAACTTCGCGTTCAACGTGATAGTGCTATCATCAACTGTCAATCTACTCGCAAAGAATTGATTGCTTTCAACAAAGTACTTGATGGATATAAAAAGGACATTTCCGACCCTAAAAATACTCTTTCATTAAAACAACTTGCAATTAATAACTATATTAATGAAATTGAGAACACTAAGTTGGAAATGGCCGCCATTAAGTGCTTTGCTGAAAAAGTCAATAAGAAGCTGGAAAGTTATAAGCACATTGCTTATGTTGTAGACCACATCATTGATGATCAAACCACTAACTATAAGTTTGTGCCATCTCCGGTGCTCTTTGAAAATCACAACTGTCATCAAGTGACACCGGAGAGCTCGGTAAAATCAGACTCATCATCGGAAAATGAATCTAATACCTCGAGTATTGGTGATCCACATTCCGATGTGAGGCCGATTTTAGGTTTGAATGATGAGGGTGTTACAATTGAGAGCGTTGATTCAGACTCTGAGAGTGATGACTCTGGTAGTCACCAAAGTGCTAATGTAGGTGAAATTCCAAAAGAAAATCACATCATTACCAATGAACCAGTGTCATCATTTCAGCATGTACATCCGATGGCTAATGCACATCGTGAGAAAAAGTCTGAAAAGAATGTGACTAAGAAAGAAATTGAGAAAAATGTTAAGAATGAACCTTGTGACAAACCAGTCAAGGTGTTTTATCGGATGGAAGAATCCGATAAGATCATTTCTGACGAGGATCTTCCAATTAAAAATGCTAACTATGCTAAAATTGATAAAATTTGGCAAGAAAGCACCATTTGGTTCCCAAAACATGAGAGAACAAATGAAATTCCACCGGCCATTTTAAAGAAATTGTTTTTGGATGTTCCTCAAGAACCAAAGGTTCATGTCACAGAGTTCATTAAACCCAAAAACAAAGCAAACGGTTTTCATGAGCCTGCTTACTCAAAAGGGCCACTCCCTGAGAGTTTGAGGAACAAACAGTATAATGATCAATATCCTGTTCGATCATTTGCTCAACCGAATGCTCCAAATGTTTTTGAGGAATACCGTGCATGCTTTAAATGCGGGGAGAGAGGGCATTTACTCGCTCACTGCCCGTATGTAAGGCATAAGAGGCACGAAGTTGAAGTGAGGAATTCCATGAGGAAACCGATTGATCATTACATTCCACCACATAGACGTGTTGTTCCTCAACAACAACAATTTTACAATCAAAATAATTTTTATCAAACGAGGAACAATCGTCCATTTCAGTATGATCGCAGAAATCGGATTGCTATGGAAAATTCATGGAGAAAACCAGTGGTGAACACAACAAATGATAGGTAAAGGGTTCCACTAAAACCTATTGTCAAGTCAAATGTTGGACCTAAATCTGTTAAGTCAGATAAGGTAACCAAGAAAGTTTCTTTTGCAAACAATGTTCAGAAACCGACTGAGAAACCAAAAACTCAGATTCGAATCTTGAAAAGCTCTGAACAATCTTGGACACCAAATGGTTCTCCAGGTGCCTCAACTTCAAAATCCAATGAGAAGAAGGAAAATGTTTTGAATGATCCTAAAAAGATCGATCCAAAACAATGTGTTGATGAGAATGTTTCTTTGAAAGATGATGTTCAAAGACCCAAGACTCAGGCTTGGGTCCCCCAAAAGAACTAACTGTTTTACTTGACGTGTGCAGGGAGCTTCAGCTGGCCCTATTAGCAGTCTTTGGATTGTTGATAGTGGAGCTTCAGGCCACATGACCGGGGATCTTGCGTTGTTGTTCAACGTGAAGAATATTAATGGTGGATATGTTGCATTTGCTGGGAACAAAGGCGTATACATCACTATGGAAGGGAGCGTGAGTAATGGGATTGTGAGCTTTGAGAGGATTTCATATGTGAAACAGATAGACTATAATCTGTTGAGCGTCAGTCAAATCTGTGATAAACAATTCTCTGTTCATTTTGATGACAAATCCTGCTACATTCTCAACCCGGGTTTCAAAATTCCAAAGGAGTGGGTAATGTTGAAGGCACCTCGCGTCAACAATCTTTATATTCTTGATATGTCCAAGGCAATGACATCCCAGGGGCAAATAACATGTTTTCTATCCAAGGCGACCGAGAAGGAATCGGTAATGTGGCACCGAAGAATGGGGCACATTCATCTGAGAAAAATGAATCATCTTGTGAAGAATGGACTTGTCGATGGAGTAAACGTGAAACATTTCCATCTGAATGACACGTGCGTAAGCTGTAAGAAGGGGAAGCAACACAGACAGTCCCACAAAGTGAAGAAAGTTAACTCTGTTGAGATGCCACTTGAGCGATTGCACATTGACCTATTCGGACCTGTCAAGCGCAAAAGTCATCTTGGGGAGCTTTACTGTTTAGTTGTCACTGACGACTATTCACGATTTTCATGGGTGATGTGTTTGCAGAATAAAAGTGACACCTTTAACAACTTGAAAGTTCTGTTCACTCGATTGGAGAATCTCTACAATTTGAAGATAAAGAGAATTCGGAGTGATAATGGGACGGAGTTCAAAAATGCCAAGATGGATGAACTTTGTGAAAGCAAAGGAATTCATCATGAATATTCGGCTCCATACACCCCACAACAGAACGGTGTTGCTGAACGCAAAAACAGGACTCTAATTGAAGCGGCTAGGACAATGCTTGCAGACTCAAATCTTCCAGTAATGTTCTGGAATGAGGCGATTTATGCAGCAAATTATACACTCAATCGGGTTTTAACGGTGAAGAAGTTTGGTAAAACTTCTTATGAACTGTTACACCGACGAAAGCCGAACTTAGAGTATCTAGAACCTTTTGGGGCACCATGCACGATGTTGAATCCAAGCGAGAAGTTTAGTCCTAAAGCTGAAGAGGGATACTTTGTTGGATATGCAACCCCGCTCAAACGGGTATACAACAAGCGAACTCGTCAGGTGGAGGATTGGGCCAACGTGGAAGTTCAACGGTATACACAAAATGTGCAAGGAATTGGTCCTGATTGGATGTTTGATTACAAAGATTTCTTTGAATCATTCAATCTAGATAGCTTGGTTGAAGAAGCTGTTATCAGATTACTTTACGAGTGTGAAAGCGCGGCGACTTCACCGTTGGTGCGTCCGATCACCGTGAATCCCCCACCAGCTTCTTATGATACCAATGTTCCTGTACCAGAGGAAGAAGTGTTTCAAGAGGCTTCTACTTCGTTAGATTCTTCAGAGTCTGAAGATGAACAATTTGAAGAAGTTATTCTTGAACATGCAGAAGAACCAGAGGCACCGCCAGTGAATCCAACTCCAACTCCAGATGTTGCTTCATCATCTAACACGGGTCATGATCTGGATGCTGTAGAGAACTTGACTATTTAGACCGGAGTTACTGTACCTGTACATCCGGAATCTCGGATTCATCGTATTCACCCGCTGGAGCAAGTTATCGGTGATCCTGGTAGCAGTGTGATGACAAGAGGGCAGCTGCGAAGTGTTAATTCGCCAGAGAGTTTTGGTGCTTTAGCTTTATATGCCAAAATACAAAAATCTGGTAGTCAAAATGATTGGTCGTTTGCGTGTTATGTGTCGCAGGTAGAGCCAAGGACATACAAGGACGCTTTGCTGGAGGACGCCTGGGTTGAAGCAATGCAGGAGGAGTTATTACAATTTCAGAAATTGGGGGTTTAGACGCTCACTGATTTACCGCCTGGAAGAAAGAAGATCGGCACTAAATGGGTGTTTAAGTGCAAGAAGGATGATCGTGGTGTTATAGTTCGTAACAAAGCCAGATTGGTCGTACAGGGTTTCCATCAAATCGACGGGATTGATTATAACGAAATCTATGCTCCTGTAGCACGCATTGAAGCTATTCGGATGTTTCTTGCGTTTGCTTCCTATAAGAAGTTCAAAGTTTATCAGATGGACGTCAAGAGCGCATTTCTGTACGGGAAAGTCAAAGAAGAGGTTTATGTCGGGAAACCACCAGGCTTTGAGGACCCAATCCACCGGGATAAGGTCTATGTGATGAACAAAGCTTTATATGGCTTGCACCAGGCTCCGAGACAGTGGTACGAGGAGCTAAGTACATACCTCATGGCAAAAGGATTTAAGCGCGGACTCGTCGATTGCACCCTATTTACGAAGAAATCAGGGGATGATTTGCTTCTGGTGCAGATTTACGTTGATGATATAATATTTGATTCAACTAACGAACTTTTATGCAGGGAGTTTGAAACTGTCATGCAGGAAAAGTTTGAGATGAGCGCAATGGGGGAGATGCAGTTTTTCCTAGGCTTGCAGGTGGACCAAAGACCCACGGGGATCTTCATTCACCAGACGAAATATTAATCCGAAGTCTTGAGCCGGTTCCAGATGGAGGATTCCAAGCCAATGGATACCCCGATTCAACCCAATCATGGGATTGGAGTGGACGTTAAGGGGGAGCTGACAGACCCATTTACATACAGAGCAATCATCGGATCTCTGATGTATTTGACGGCATCTCGGCCAGATATTATGTTTGCAACGTGTCTCTGTGCCCGCTATCAATTGAAGCCGAAACAAAGTCATCTGACGGCGGTCAAGCGTATCCTTAGATATCTGAAGGGTTGTCCCTCGAGAGGACTTTGGTACCCTAATGATGATGATTTTGATTTTATCGCTTTTAGTGATGCAGATTGGGGCGGCTGTGACAAGGATAGCAAATCCACTACAGCTGGTTGCCAGTTTTTAGGGAGCAGGTTAGTCACCTGGCAATGTAAGAAGCAGACTTCCGTGGCACTGTCTACCTGTGAAGCCGAGTACATTGCAGCCTCGAGTTGCTGTTCGCAAGTGCTCTGGATCCAACAACAGATGGTGGATTACGGTTTGCAGTTTCTTAAAACCCCTATACACTGTGACAATGAAGCCGCTATCACATTAACTAAAGATACCGGGAATCATTCTAAAGCGAAACATATCCGGATTAAATATCATTTTATCCGTGATTGTTACGCTAAAGAATTGATAGATATGGTCAAAATCCATACTGACTATCAACGTGCAGATTTGTTTACTAAAGCTTTTGACAGATCCCGCTTTGAATATCTTTTAAAAGTTAACAACATAAAGGAAAAACAGGACTAATGAGCACCTCGGTTTATCGCTTTTTAGTATAAAATTTTCTTTAAAGATTTTATTGTTTTTCAGAAAAATTAAAAACCCAAAAATATGTTCTTTATTTTAGGGGGAGTCATTTTATCAGAAAAACCAAAAACATTGAAAAATTCAAAAAGACCTAAAAATTAGAAAAACCAAAAATGATTTCCAGGATAAAAAGAGGAAATGATAGTACATCAGTGGGGATCTGACACAGGCTAAAGAATTGTATAGTAATATGAGGCGTGTGTTGACTACGTGTGATGTGCTGATAGGCTTCGTAAACTAAAAATTGCGTGCATTAGTGATACAAACATAACGAACTACGCGTTCGTGGCTGAACACCTCATGGGCATATGGTCTTAGTACCGTAATTTCGTTTGATAGGATTGCCAAAATCTGAGGTTTCGGGTCATTATGTTATGGTTATCCGGGATATTCTGATTAAACTTTTGTCGTATTGATTTACGGACCTAGTTTCATCAGAATATTTGCTAAAAGAGCTTAAATGCCAAAACCGAAAGTTACCGAATTGAGGAACTTCATGTTTTATTGATCAAAGATCATTATTACATCCTATTGACTTACTGATGCAAATCAGTAGTTGATATCAGCCTCAACCTAGTATATATGCACATGTTACTTTGCTGCATTCGTTTGCTGACCTGTACACCTCTGTGCTATATACTTTGTAACTTTAACGGATAACTCTGGCATAATCACGCGTTACGACGAAGTTTTGTGCAATTACTTGATACGGGAGTATGTCGTGTGTGTGGGCACCACAATGTGTTAGTCTAATACACCTAACTCGTATCATTTTAAAGCATTGCGTAATAGTCTGCATGTGAGCTTAAGTGGACCACAATATCAACAATTGCCGTGTCACATACTGTTTCTAATGATAATAGTAAACAAAAAGATCAACGCTGTGATCAGATTTCTCAATAAACTGATATGATCCTCTGACCGGAAATGTTTACTGCTTTGTTTACATTGATGCATTTTACTTTTATTGTCAAAAAGATACAAAATCCAAAAAGATTTTAGGTGTGTTTTGATATAATTTCAGAAAAACCAAAAGTTTTTGCATTTCTGCTTTATTTTAGATAACCGACGGTGTTTGATGGTCAATTTCTGAGATTTGATGAAACCATCTGGGCTTTGTATCATTCTAAAAGTGAAATTTTGAGTTTTTGAGACTTAACGGATTGAAAAATGTTGAACGGGATTCGAATTCGTGATTTGGCAAAAAAATTTCAGATTTTTTCATTTCACATTCGCCCCTTAATTGGGTCGAATGTGGAAAAATCTTCACATTCGGGTGTTTATGTTTGGGCGAATGTGGGATTTTTAAACAAAATTCACTTTCGGGTGACTAAGTTTCACCTTCGTGCCATTAAATTGGGGCGAATGTGGCTTTCACCCACATTCGACCAACATCAATGGGCGAATGTGGCTTATATATATAAGCCATCTCATGTTCGACCACCTCATTCTGATTTTTTTCAAAAAAATTTCAAGAAAAGTGATCTTGTTGCTGTGATTTCTTTCGATCCTGTTTATTATTCCCTAGTGTTTACTGATCATTTTGAACTTTATTTCACAGGTAATGGCATCGTTAACAGCCCAGAATTTGGGATTTTTGATTACGAACCTAGGGTTCATAATCTGTGACGATTGAACTGTTTTTAATGATTGATTTTGTTAGGAATTCAATCTTCATTAGTTTTAGGGGGAGATAATATGAGTAATTAGGTTAATAACAATGTTTAGATGATTGATTGATCGATTGAAACTTATAAACCCTAATTCCACTTTAAAACTAATGAAAATTGAATAATTATTACAATTGATGGTACACGAGTGTTGATCGGTCATATTAGGATACAAATCAATCAAAATCAGAGTTGAAAAACAACTTTGGCAAAATTTTAAATTTTGGGGTTTTCCAAGTTTACATTCGACCCATATTAAACGGGCGAATGTAGAACTGGAAGGGCGAATGTGTTGTGAACTGGGCGAATGTGACTTTTAACAAAACCATTTCCACATTCGTGCTAATTAGTGTACATTCGTACCTAAAATTCCACCTTCGGCCAAATAAAACGGGCGAATGTGGAACCTGAAAAACTTTGAAATTTTTTATTTTTGTCGTTTTTGTGTTTTAATGTGTTTTCTGATTTTTGATGTGCAGATGGCTGAACAACCTGAACATATCGAGGCACCAGTGGAGAACATTGTACCAGATCCTGTCCAGGAAGCTGAAACTGTTCCACGTGGATGGCCATTTGAACCGACACACAATTGTTGTGCATACGTTGGGGATGTAGAGAAGAACACTGAATTTGCTGGAATCGTGGAGTTTTTAAGGCGAAGCAGAGTTATTCATTCCTTAGCTACACCAACAATCATTTACAAAGATATAGTGGAGGATTTTTACAGAAATGCTAAGTGTGATTTCTGGGAAGATCAAACTATCATCAAGAGCAAGATTCAGGGGATGGAGATGTTTTTGACAGAATCAGACATCAGGGAAGCTCTGCAGATAAAGTTTGAAGCTAGTGATGATCCTAGAGAGCTTTCTTGGACCGAGCAGAAAGCTTGCTTTTTGAGGATGAAGTACAAGGGTCCGATTACTAATGGATCAATGCACAAAGGGAAATTAAGTGTGCAGTTCAAGTATCTTCCACACGTAATTATCCATGTCTTTGGGTGTGTGAGCGGTGGATATGATGTCATGATGTTGGATCAGTGGCTTAGTTTATGAACACTTATGTGTTATCAGATTTATATATGAGTTATTAAGCAGCGGAATTACAAGTGTTCAAAGGTCTAAAAGATCACTTTGATGAGGAGTTATTACTCCCCCTTGACTGAATAATAAATGAGAAATAATAAATACAGTTAAGTATAAAGCAGTAAAGCAATTTATGTTTCTCAGATGTGAAATGGAATTATAAGTTTAAAGCCCGAAGGATTTCAATTTAAGATCAAAGATATTACACAAAATCACATTTGTAAAATAGATGAACAAACTCATCTATTTATAGACTAATGTACTAAACTGTTGTCTGAAGTAATCTAAGATATTTAACAAAGATATTATACTAAGATAAGCTTACAACAGCCTGTACATTGAAACTTGAAATCTAGACTTTAACAAAACAATATAATAAGGAAACTGCTGATCTTCAGTCGGTTAGAAGCTTCTGATGCAAAGTGCTGATGAGTGACAAACTGGTGATGAGCAGTTTTTCTTCAGTAGTTCTTCAGTGAAATGTCTGGTTAGACTTCAGAACTTCTGATGAATTACTCTTCAGTACTTTGGTGTTTGTTCTTCAGTACTTCTTTATTTGTTCTTCAGCAGTTCCATACTTAAGCAGATATGAATTAGACTAAGGTTATCAAAAGGTGGTTTCTTCAATCCTCTTTGTCCCAACAATCTCCCCCTGGATTGATGAAGCCAAAACCTTATCCAATCTTTATTGTTGTCCTTTTCTCTCTTCTAGTATCCTCCGGATCTCTGCTGTCATCCGGGTAGTAAGAGTACATCTTTGTTGCTCAGTGAGAGGACCAAGTTCAGGTGTTAGATGCTGAATGGTAAGAAGGTCTTTGGACGATAAAACACTCAACTCCTTTGAGTTTTTGTAGACCTTACTTGAACGGTCTCTCCTGGTCACAAGTACTGAGTTGGATTCAGTAAAGGACCACTTGATGATATTTACCTTTGACCTGTCAAAGTCAGAGGCATAGGAAACCAAGCCTGTTTCCTTAGGTTGACCTGATTGAGGAATGTCTTCTATTTCAGTGACTCTCAGGTGAGATTCTTGACTACCTTGAAGTTCAGCACTACATTGGATAGGCATGTTGGGTAGGTGATGCTCTGTAACAACCCTTGTATGTGTCTTCTCTTGGATGGATTGTTGTATTTGATAAGCATAAGTAGCCTTGTCTCTGAATTGTGTTAAGAGGGGTTTCTCTTCAACATCAAAATCACCATGTACCAACTGATCTACTTCTAAGAGTATCATCTTGAAGTCAGTCTTGACAATGGGTTCACCCTCTGCTTTTCTCTTGGTGGCTGGCTTCCTTAGTGCACCAGATGATCTCCTTACAATAGAAGTTGTTTGGACATCTGGAGTTTCAAATCTCTCTGGCTCTGCAGCTTTCTTGGCCTTGAATTTCTTGTAAGCCTCATAAAGTGTTTGTTCTTTCCATTTGGAGACTGAGGCCTTTGAACCATAGCCATTTGCCACTAATTCTTCTATCACTTCAGCTCTTTTGGCTTTCCTCTCATCTTCTGTTGCTATTCTGTCTGATAGCATTTGAGCTAATCTGGTCAGTTCTTGTGTTGAGAGTCTTTTGAGAGCCAATTGTTTTGATTTGGAGTTCTTTGTGATGAATGTTATAAGCTGTGCTCTTTTATCTTCTTCTGCAACAGCTTCAAGTGCTCTCTCTTCAGCCTCAAGCTCATCAAGTTTTTCTTGATACATAACTAACTTTTCTTGAAAATTCAAATCATCTCGAGGCTGTTCCATACTCTGTCTTCTTTTGCCTTCTTTGCAGCCTCTTTCAAACTCTTCTCCAATAGATCTTTAGACATGCTGATGGGAGTAGGGTTCAAAACAGTTGTGGAAGTTGTTGTAGGCAAAGGAATGGAAGCAGGTTCTCTTTCTGGTGCCTTAGAAACTTCTGATGTTGGTTTTGGAGGTAAAACTGCTGATGAGGTAAACTGAGTCACAACTGCTGAAGGATTGTCTTCAGTAGTTTGAGAAATGGGATCAGCAGTTTCCTCTGATGCCTTAGGTAATTTGAATTCTTGTGCTACTTCTTTTCCTGGTCTTTGTGATGGTCTTTCAGCTTCAGGATCAGGAGTTTGTCTTTGTGTAGCAACTTCAGTAGTTGGTTCCTTAGTCTTCTCCCCCTTTTTGGCTTCATCCACTTCTGAAAGCCTCATAGAGTGAGAAGTTGCAGCAGACAACCTTGCCAGTTGATCTTGTGTTTGGTCCATTTTCTTGTTCAACTCAGCAAGTCTTGAGTTGATCAACCCAAACTGATTGTTAGCTTTCAACTCCCAAGCAGTTGTGAAAGGTTTGAGTTGATCAGTGATGATTTGTTTAAGTGCCTGGTACAGGGGACCATCTGGGCTGCATAGTTGGTTCAAGTCTATGCTTGTGAGCCCAGGGAATTGGGTAGGTTGTTTTGATGAAGGGGTGCTTTTTGGGTGATCCTCAGATTGCTCTGAAGATGCCACTTTTGGGGAACTTTGGGCTAAGTGGTCTTTAACCTGATCTTTGGTGACCAGCTTCTTGAGCTTGGATACTTTAGATGCAGGACCTTCAATATCAACCGTCAATTCAGTTTGTGGAATGTTTGATTCATCAACCAAATTAATGGAATCATCTGAATCCCTGATAGTGTCCTCAGAGAGGGCAGGATCAGTTATATCATGAGCTAGACCCAAACTAGTAGTCTCATGAACCTCTTTGTCTTGGTACTGAGGTTTTCCTACTTCTGGCCTTAGGCCTTCATCAGTAGTTGCCAAGTTTGAGGTCTTAGCAATGTTACTACTGTCCTCAGGTTCACCACTGGGTGATAAGTGAGTAGTAGCAGCCTCAAAAGTATCAAGAGTTTGTAAGTTTGGGCTTATAAACTCTTGTTCATCCTCATCTCTCTGGGTTGGGCTAATAGGATCCACATTCATGTTAACTTCTGAAGGCATCTCCCCAATTTGATGTGTTGCTGAGGGAGTGACATGTGGTGAATGGGTTCCTTTTAGTCCTGAGAGAAGTTGGGCAATTTCTATTGTTGTGTGGGAAGGTTCAGGTTCAGTAGTTGTGAGGGGTTGGTGTTCAGGAGTTTGGATGGGTTCAGGGTTGGTTTCAGTAGTTTCAAAGGAAGGGTCAACAGTTATTGATTTCTTAAATCTTTTTCTTTGAAAAATAACTGTGACAGGTTTTCTTTTGGTTGGTGGAGAAGGAGTGTGCTGAGAGGATGTTTCAGCCACTTCCTTTTCAAGTGCAGATTGCAATCTCTTAGCAATCTCTTAGCTGTTGTGACATGCTTCACCTCAATCTTGCCTTTTTCATAGCAATCTCTTATGAAATGATACCTGATTTCAATGTGTTTAGTCTTTGAAAACTGAACAGGATTTTGAATGATGCTAATGGCAGATTTGCTGTCTACTAAAAATGGGGTCTTGGTCTCTTTGATTCCATAATCAAGCAGTTGATATTGGAGCCATTGTATCTGTGAAGTACAGCTTGCAGCAGCAATGTATTCAGCTTCAGCTGTTGAAGTTTCCACAGATGTTTGTTTCTTTGATTGCCAGGACACCAGACAGTTTCCTAAGAATTGACAACCACCAGATGTTGATTTTCTTGACATTTTGCAGCCTGCATAGTCACTATCTGAAAAAGCAGTTAACTTGGTATTGCTTGAAGCAGGATACCAAATTCCTAAAGTAGGAGTTCCTTTCAGATATCTGAAGATTCTTTTGACTGCAATTAGGTGTGATTCTCTTGGTGCAGATTGGTATCTAGCACAGACACAAGTTGAAAACATGATATCTGGTCTAGAAGCAGTCAAGTATAAAAGAGAACCTATCATACATCTATACATGGTTTGATCAATGTGTTTCCCTTGATCATCTGGTTCAACTTGTGTGATTGGTGTCATGGGAGTGGAACATGTTTTACAGTCTTGTAAAGAAAATTTGTTCAATAATTCTTTAACATATTTTGATTGATGTATAAATGTTCCATTTGACTGTTGCTTGATTTGCAGTCCCAAAAAGTACTGCAATTCTCCCATTGTACTCATTTCAAATTTTGATTGCATGAGTTTCTTAAATTCTTCACACAGTTTTGAGTTTGTTGAACCAAATATGATATCATCAACATAGATTTGAACAAGTAAGACATGATTTCCAACATGTTTTATGAAAAGAGTTTTATCAATGGATCCCCTTGAGAAGTGATTCTTAAGTAAAAAGTTGGAAAGTGTTTCATACCAGGCTCTTGGAGCCTGTTTTAGCCCATAAAGAGCTTTGTCAAGTCTGTAAACCCAATCAGGATGAGAAGGATCCTCAAACCCTGGAGGTTGACAGACATACACTTCCTCTTTTATTTTTCCATACAAAAATGCACTCTTGACATCCATTTGATAAACTTTAATGTTGTTGGAAATTGCATAAGCTAAAAATAACCTGATAGCTTCAAGTCTTGCAACTGGTGCAAAGGTTTCATCATAATCAATTCCTTCCTCTTGGGAATAACCTTGTACCACTAGTCTTGCTTTGTTCTTGATGATCATACCAGCCTCATCTGATTTGTTTCTGAAGACCCATCTTGTTCCAATTGGTTGCTTGTTTTCAGGTAAGGGACAGATTTCCCAGACCTGTTGTTTTTTGAATTGAAGCAACTCTTCTTGCATTGCTTGCACCCAATTGTTGTCTTTGAGGGCTTCTTGATACTTCTTTGGTTCCAACTGAGAGATGAATGCTGAGAATAAGCAAACGTTGGAAAGCTGGTTTCTTGTAAGTACCCCTGATGCAATATCACCCATGATTTGATCCAATGGATGATCTTTGTGTTCAATCAGTTGTTGTAAACCTGTACTGGATGATGGCTCTACAGGTTCTTCAAATAAACCACTGAGATTGATAATATCTGGTTCAGCTGTTATTTGAACTTCAGGAGTTTTAGGTTCAGCTGAATCAGTAGTTTCAAAATGTTCATCAGTAGTTCCTGAAGTTGAAGCTATTGAAACTTCTGAAGGTTTAATAGTTGATCTTCTGACTGTGTTTGGAGTCCATGGTGCAGGACTATCATCTTCAAATCCTTGAAAACCATTTTGAGGAGGTTTGGATGATTCAACAGTCTTTTCAGGTCCGAAATGAAAGTTGTCAAGATCAAATAATTCAGCAGGATTTGCTGGAATAAGAATGTGTTTTGATTCATTGAACTTGACATTCAGTGTTTCTTCTACTATCTTGGTTCTTGAATTGAAAACTTTGTAAGCTTTTCTCAAAGGAGAATAACCAAGAAAATAACCTGTATCAACTTTTGCAGCAAACTTAGAGATAGAGTCTTTGATGTTGAGGATAAAACATTGACATCCAAAAGCCCTGAAGAAGGAGATAAGGGGCTTTATGCCATGAAGAATTTCATAGGCAGTTTTGGTATGTCTCTTGTTGATAAGAACTCTATTCTGAACATAACATGCAGTGTTGACTGCTTCAGCCCAAAAATACAAAGGTAGGCCTGAATCAGCTAACATTGTTCTGGCTGCTTCAATTAATGTTCTGTTCTTTCTTTCTACCACACCATTTTGTTCAGGAGTTCTGGGAATGCTGAGCTGTCTAACAATCCCTTTAGACAGACAGAATTCATCCAGAGTTTTGTTCCTGAACTCTGTCCCATTGTCACTCCTGATGACTTTGACAGATAGAGAGTATTGCTTCTCTACTTGTAGAATAAAGAACTTGATGATTTCAGCTGCCTCATCCTTGGAATATAAGAAGAAGACCCATGTGAATCTTGAGTAGTCATCAATGATGACCAAGCAGTACTTCTTCTTACCAAGGCTCATAATCTTGACTGGTCCAAATAAGTCCATATGGAGTAGTTGAAGACATGCAGTTGTTTTTGATTCTTCAATAGACTTATAGGAGGACTTATGCTGTTTACCTTTAAGACAGGAAACACAGTGTTCTTTGCACTGATATTCCTTCAAAGGTAGACCTCTGACCAAGCCCATTTTTGTGACTTTATTGATGGTTTTAAAATTCACATGGCCAAGTCTCCTGTGCCAGAGATCATTTTCTGAAGTTGATGCCTTTGAGAAGAAACAGGCAGTCTTGTTCAATACTTTGTCTTTTTCAATGTCCACTGCATAGACATTGCCACATCTTTTGGCAATCAGCAAAGTATGATCTTCAATAATCTTCTCTATCAACTTCTGGCCTTCTGGTGATATGATCTTGCATGCTGTCTTGGTGAAAAAGGAAGAATATCCTTTGTCACACATTTGTGAGACACTCAGCAAGTTGTACTCAAGGTTTTCAACCAGATTGACCTTGTCAAACTGCATTTTGCCTGAGTATACATTGCCATATCCTAGCACATATCCCTTGGCATTGTTCCCAAAGGACACAGATCCTTCTCTTTGACTGATAAAATTGTTTATCAGGTATCTGCATCCAGTCATGTGCATTGAGCCTCCACTATCCACATACCATATGCTATTCAAACCTCTGGAGACCCTCTGCACAAGATAGCAAATTAGTTAGTTTTGGCAACCCAAGCCAATTTGGCTTTGGGTTTGCTCTTGAGAACAGGTGCAGCTTGTTGTGGACCAATTTTAGAAATCCATGTCTTTTTGGCAATGGATTTGTCATTAAGAACAATGGTGGGTTCTTTTTGGTTTCCACCATCAACTTTGGTCATTAGAAGTTTAACCGGTTTAACAAATCTTTAACTTCAGCAGTTTGTGAAACTGCTGATGAGTTGGGTAAAACTTCTGAAGTTGAACTTTGAGAAGATGACCTTTGTTGAGATAAAGGCCTCTTCATAGAAAGGGTTTTGTTTGATTGTTGTTTGTTGGGAAAAAAGGTATTTTCAAAATCTTGTTTTATCTGTTTTCCCACAATCAGTTGTTGTCTTTGTTTGTTTAACTGATTTACCTTTCTATATCTGCAAAGTTCAGTTATGTGGTTAAACAGACCACATAATTCACATGCTTTTGCCTTCTCTTTCTTTTTAGATAAATCAAGAGAGCTGGAAGGCAATTTACTGACAAAATCAGATTTTTGAAATAGGTCATCAGCAGTTTTCAGGGTCTCAACTCCTGATGTAGTTGAAATTGCTGATGGCTTATTGTCAGTAGTTTTAACTTCTGCAGTACTTCCCTTTTTGAGGAAGTTCTGATGGTAGGATGTGCATTCCTCCATATCAGAAGTTTGAATCAATTTCTTCCCATCATTATCAGTTTTGTGGGTGAAATCTGTTGGTGATTCAGTGTGGGTATATCCAATGCCAAACTTAACATTGGCTGCAGTTTGTTTGTTAAGCAACATTTGATACCCTTTACAAGACTCAACCCATTTTTCACAATCAACCTTGGTGTCAGCAAGCTCTTGTCTGACATTTCCTAGGCTGTCTATCATTGTTTTAATTTGTGCTTCTGTTTCAATGGATTTATCATTCAGTTTGGAAATTTCTTTGTTTTTCATAACAATTTTTCTTTCCAAATCACACTTCATTTGTGTGAATTTTCTTTCCATGTCATTGGTTTTGCCTTGTAAATGCACATTAGTTTCTCTAATTAAAGCAAAAGATTCTTTGCAAGATTTAGTGCAAAGCTTTAACAGAGATTGTTGTGATACCTGTGTGAGAGCAGAATTTGAAGAGTATCCTTCAAAAGCCATTAAGGCAAAATTCTTTCTGCCATTATAAGGTTCTCCCCAGTTGACATCATAGACCTTATTGTCTGCATCCTGACTGCATTCTGATGTGTCATAAGGAAGACTGCTCCAGTCAACATACCCTGAGGTAAATAAGCTTTGTTGCTGAGGGGGTTGTTGAGTTTGTGCAGGTTGTTGAGCAGTTGGAAAAGGAGGCATCAGCTGCTGTTGTTGCTGAGCAGGCATCTGAACATATTGTACTTGTGGCACATATTGAACATGTGGAGCTTGTGCCTGTACAAAATGAGCACTCCCTTGAGTTCCATTATTCCTATTATATGAGGGGTTAAATTGATTTCCAGACATTGGTTGGTTGTAGCTAGAGCTTCTACACTCTCTAGCAAAGTGTCCCAACTTTTGACACTTATGACATCTAAGTTTAGATTTGTCAAAACCAACTTTTGTTGAGTTGTTTAGTCCTGGAAATTTCCTTCCTGGCCTTTTATAAAATTTGTTAGTTTTTAAGCTTAACAAGGCCAGTTGGTGCAATATTTCCATTTCTTCTAAGTCATCACTGCTGAAATATTTTAAATCATCCATGATGAAACACATGTTGTCAGCAGTTTGACTCAGTTCTTCATTGTCATAAGCTGGGAAGGATCCATCTGATGAGATCCCAGCTGTTATGTCAATGTGGTCAAAAGAACCAAAATTATTAGAACAGGATGGTGAGTCATGTCCTAATAAGGCTGTGCTACCCGGAGTATAGTCATCAGCAGTTTTACCAGATTCCTACAACTTTTTCTTTTGATTGATTTCTCTCTCAAAAGTTAGTAATTTACCATGTAACCTAGTTAGGTTCAAGGTATTAAAATCTGAACTTGTTCTGAGGACTATAGAATAAGTTTCCCATTTTGAAGGTAGAGACCTTAAAAATCTATGCAACATAGACTCATTTGAATAGGTCTGATTGTTTATTTTTAACTCAGAGATGAGTGAAGAAAATCTTTCAAATTGTTGTGTTAAAGATTCACCCTCTATGTGAGTAAAAGTTTCATATTGTTGAGCCAATATTTCTCTGATGTTGGCTATCACCTCAGTAGTTCCTGCAAACTGCTCTTTTAGGCAATCCCACAGCTCTTTGGCACTTTCACAATGTAAAAGGCCAGCATAAATTTCGTTTGGGAGAGCCATAGCCAACATGGAGAAAGCTTTTGCATCAAGCTCAAACTTTTGGAAATCTTCCTCCGTGTATTCTTTTGGATCTTTTGGTCTTTCAGTCTTTCCCTCTGGATCACTTACTACTGGTTTGTGAGGTCCAAAAACTACAGACCTCCAACATCCAGTGTTTGTTTGGGAAATAGTATGTGCCAACCTTTTAGACCATATGTTATATTCATTTCTGACTAACATAGGAGGTTTGTTGGCAGATCCAGTATTGTAGGGGTCCATTTTTAAGAAGTTTGGATTTGTCAATACATCTTTAAAGTGATGGATTAAAAAGTGAGCCTTTTATCCTTTATTGAATATCAATATTGAGCCTGTGTCTGAATCTCAATTTGTTAGATTGATTTTGATCAGATTAACCAGGGCTCTGATACCAATTGTTGGATCAGTGGCTTAGTTTATGAACACTTATGTGTTATCAGATTTATGTATGAGTTATTAAGCAGCGGAATTACAAGTGTTCAAAGGTCTAAAAGATCACTTTGATGAGGAGTTATTACTCCCCCTTGACTGAATAATAAATGAGAAACAATAAATACAGTTAAGTATAAAGCAGTAAAGCAATTTATGTTTCTCAGATGTGAAATGGAATTATAAGTTTAAAGCCCGAAGGATTTCAATTTAAGATCAAAGATATTACACAAAATCACATTTGTAAAATAGATGAACAAACTCATCTATTTATAGACTAATGTACTAAACTGTTGTCTGAAGTAATCTAAGATATTTAACAAAGATATTATACTAAGATAAGCTTACAACAGCCTATACATTGAAACTTGAAATCTAGACATTAACAAAACAATATAATAAGGAAACTGCTGATCTTCAGTCGGTTAGAAGCTTCTGATGCAAAGTGCTGATGAGTGACAAACTGCTGATGAGCAGTTTTTCTTCAGTAGTTCTTCAGTGAAATGTCTGGTTAGACTTCAGAACTTCTGATGAATTACTCTTCAGTACTTTGGTGTTTGTTCTTCAGTACTTCTTTATTTGTTCTTCAGCAGTTCCATACTTAAGCAGATATGAATTAGACTAAGGTTATCAAAAGGTGGTTTCGTCAATCCTCTTTGTCCCAACACATGAGGAGAAGTTTGAGTTCATTGATGGTTGCGTTAACACTTAACAAACCATTCAATGTATCCGGTATGATTTTAGATCACATGCTCGAGATGTTGAAGGGTTTGAAGAAGAAGCAGTTTATGCTGTATCCGAGGTTTCTCATGATGATTTTTTACCATAAGTATCCTGATTTGAAGAAGGATCCAACTATGATCCTAGGTCAAGATCACATGAATATTCGTACACTGGTGAGAATGAAAGGATATAAGGGTGTGCCAGATAATGAAAAGCCACCTCACAAGAGACTATTTGGTGCTTTGGCTAGTCAGGGTTACACTGATCCTGGCAAGAACAAAGCAAGACATGCCAATAGTGACTCAGATAATGATGATCCTTTAGTGTATGCTGATGCAAACACTAAGAGGAAGAGACAAGTAGTCAATGCTGGAGCCAAAGGGAAGGGTAAAGCAAAGACTGATCAAGGAAGTTCAAAGCAACAGGTTACCAGAAAGAAAACAACAGCGAAGAAAGGAACTAGTCTGGTTGATGAAGACTCAGTTGATTCAGAGGAAACAGAGGTTGATGAACAGTGGGATTCTGAAGAAGAAAGAGTAAAGACCACCAAACGTAAGGCCGCTATGGTTGGTGAGTCTGAGTCTTTAAACAAGTCGATTGAAGAAGTTTCACAGAAGAAGACTGTAGATGTTGGTGAAGGTTTAAGTATAAATCTGGATGAACTTGAAGAAGGAGAGACTGTTGTAGTCAATTTGCCAAAACCGAAGCACAAGTCTATGGCAAAGAAGTCTAGCACCAAACAGTTGAGAGAGAAAGAGATTGCTCAGTTGCTGAAAGGGAAAAAGATACCTGATGCAGGTACATCATCGAAGCTATCTTCACCAGTAGCTAAGAAGCAGAAGAGGAGTAAAGAGTCTGAAACATAAATCTTATTTAGTTTGGCGGTACTTGGATCGCATTGGCTTGTAATAAATACTCAAGTTATGTAATGAGAATACGTTTTCGCTTTAAGTTTGCGCCAGCTGGTCACTGTAAGTGCCCCGGCCTGGGCGGGGTGTGACAAGTTGGTATCAGAGCCTTAGTTTAAGAGATTTAGGTACTTATTGAAGTATCTAGACTTAAACTTGGACTTGTAAGCCAAGGGGAAGTGCTAGTCTTGGTAGGTAGAGGCTAGTATAATAGAGGATGTATAAGATTGGTGTGCCGAACTTTAAAGTGAAAGGACCATATGGTAGTTGGGAGTATCATGGTGTGTATCATATATTGCTTTCATACCTGGCCAGTATGAAAGTTAATGAATGATACCACTATGATCTCGCAAACATCATATTGTACTGAAATCAGAAAATAGTAGGCAGAGTTATAAAAATGTGGTTGAGCTCTAGTACTTAGCTACTAAAACTTGTATATATATATATAGGTGTATCTGGGGGAGCATATCGTGCTTACCTTATTCCCATTTGTTTGCTTGTGTGGAAAGTGATTAATAAGTAGACTGAGAACTGATTTTATGTCTCTAAGTTAACCAATGGAATTTGTATATATTATCTAGCGTATGTGCTTGTACGCCAGCGGTTTATGTGTAGTATAAAGGAGTACGCATATATGTGGGTGTTAAATGAAACCATAGTATACGTAAAGCAGATAGGGCGATATAAGGCCTGAATAAAATGCCTATAGGTTAGTTGTGTACTCAAGTAAGGGACTTAACCAAACTTGGTATCTTCACTTTCCCATGATAATTAATTAGGACCAGGCTCGGAAGTGACCCAAAGACAGATTGTAGTAGAGTAAGGATGGCGTTTGAAGCTAACATTTCCTTTTCTACTTGATGACTTATAGAACTCTCTTAGGAGTTTAGTCAGAATCTTTAAGTTCCATTAGTATAAGAACTGTAGGCCTTGCGAACTGATGCATTAGAAACCAAAGCAACTATCACTTTTGGGATACGTTAGAAGAAAATCCTAGACGTTATTAGTAAGAGTAAATGGGATAATAATCAGGATCATGGGAGACCCAATTTTATGAATTATAAAGAGGGACCTGGACCCGCACTTCTTTGTCTGATATGTGGAAAACGACATTCTTGTCCATGTCACAAGTTTGTTTGTAGAAATCGTAAGAAACCCATGCACACCTTGTATCAATGTAGAGAGCCGCGTTAGTGTTTTTAAGATATTAAGGATTGATGGCCTAAGAAATAAAAGAATGCATAGCTCGACATAGCAAGATGTAGTGCTTTTGATATAGAGACTGAAAAGCCGTAGGAATATTGATGAGATAGTGGGTACGATACTGATAAACAACTTCTATAATAAAAGCTAGCACACCAATATTATGGCAACACGATATGAATCCGTACATGGGAAAAATGTAGAACGCCCATCTTCTGGACTGAAGTATGCGACAACCTATCTAGACATGGTGTCTGTGATACCCCGCAATTTCAGGTTCCTAAATTAACTAAACTCTAGTTACTTGCACTTAGACTTTTTGCATTCTACTTGACTAGAGTTAACTAGGTAAGTCACACCTGCACACACTACATGTATATGTATCTATGGCTATCATAGATTGACAAATACATGATTAAACTTATGAGAGTTTATAAATATTAATCTATTTGTGTACATGCAAAACAATCTCCTATACTTCTATATGTGCTTGTATATATATGTATATACACTATACATACACTAGGCTTTGTACATACACTAGGCTTGATAAGAAAAACTATATTTTGTTGAACACTTTCTAGAAGCCAACATATATACATGCACAGACACATGATCAAGAACACACATGCCTATTCTTAGGACCTAGTCATGATATGTCATTATCCTAGGAAATGTTCTTGTCTTCTTGATAATTGAAATCTATACATATATTTATATATATAAACGTACGCACACACACATACACTCCTACATTCTTGGAAGTTTCCTTTTTGTCTTTAGTAGCCACCCTAGTGGGAAACAAACATTCCTACTCTACTAATTAGTGGTCTATATAGCACATGGAGAAATACTTGGATCTATGAAACGTCACTATCCAAGCATGCTTAATATCTAAGCTAGATTAGCTAGACAAACTCTTCCACTCTCTTTAAATATTTTCGGCCATAGACCCTAGTACCCAAGAAGCTTCTAAGACATCACCCTCCTACAACTACATCTATGAGTTGTCTTAATCATCTTTCCCAAATCTTATGGAATTTCGGCTCTACCTAAATCCCATGTGCACAAACTAGCTATCCTAAGGAAAGCATGCTTACTTACACCATAATAGGTACTAACTAGAGCCAACTATAGCCTTAGTACATACCTTAAGCATGAAAACTTCCTTTGTCTCCTTGATTAGCGACCAAGTACCCCTATCACCACCAAAGGTCTTGTAAGATAGCATGAGGAAGCATGTATGATCCATCACTTTCATTAGCTAATTGTCCTACATTCCTACACCCTAATCGGCTAGAAAGCAAAGGAAGGGACAAGACGAGGTGACAACTAATCCTACTTACACCATAATGTACTATAGTGAACCTCTATGAGTTAACCATGATTAGTCTTGGCCACAAATGGTAGGATGGATGAGCTTGCCAACTCATGGCCAACTCATGGGACAAACATTAGACATGTGGTGTAAACGAAGAATTTTAGCAATAGACAGGAAAATATGATCATACAAGTCACAATTCTATGTGCGGAAACCCCAGAAATGAACAAAATGATAATACGCAAATCACAACACGTAAAATACCTTTTCAATCAACATTTTATAGATAACTTGTTTCAAAACATTCATACAAAGCCTTTTCAAGTTAAACTATACACTTTTACACGACCTTAATCTAGAGAGCAACCTGACCTTAACACACACACTATCACCAACTCTTCTAACTTACAAATCAAGCCAATACTATTTATAGGGACTGCACATTCTCCCTTTTCCATGGTGCAAATGTGGACTTTGTCCACATTCGCCCTCTGCCCAAGTACGAATGTGTCCATCTTCTGTCAGCTTCCTACCTTCGCCCTTCAGTATTCTTCCTTCTCCCTCTATTATCACCTTCGCCCATGTACAAAAACTTCTAACACATGTTAAAGACACAATCCAAAGCATTAATCGCATAAAGTGCATCTACAAACTCCCCCTCGACTATTGCTTGGATTGCCTTCTAGCTTCATCCATCGCCTTGTTCATTAACTTGATCCTCAGCTGCTTCTTTTGTTCTTTAGTCATCTCAGGCTCAAGTTTTCTCTTTATCGATCGCTTCGGTACATCAGCTATCTTCACCTTCTTGCCCAACTTCATATCCAGGTTGCTACCAGAGTTGATATCATACGCAAAGCATACTCCGACAACCTGTTGATACTTCTTCGCTTGCGATGCATCATTGGGATCACTGTATATCGGGTTATAGTAAAGCATGATGATGTCTTCAAACGTACAGTTAATGAGCCACATTGGGTAAAAAACATGTATCTTCTTATACTTATCCTTCCCATCTCTCAACACAATCACAGCTTCTGCGTTCCTCCAATCATAATACCAGAAGATAAAGTCTTCACTGAAGTGTTGTTGTAATGGCATCAAAGGAATCTTCCTCATCACTTCAGGAGCTTTGTAAATCAAAGTCACCCGCTTCTTACCCGTTCTAGGATCAACATCCCTATGAACTTTCCTTCTCGGGTATTGTGGTTTAAACATATTCCACTTTGTCCGACTTTCCCAGACCAATCTATCAGCAAACCAACCCACAGTCGTGTTATTCACAGATGCACCAGTCATAGGAAATCTGTAAATGTCTCTAACCGCCCAGTACGGTAGAGTTAGTAGGTCATGAAATCTGTAGAAGTACAGAATTTCTGTTTCCCACTTGACTGCAATGCAACTTAGCCTTCCAAGGTACTTCCAACCAAGAGCTCTGCCTTTAAAATTCTGGTTGTGATACCTATAGAATCCACCTTGAGCTTCCGGCTTTGGTCTTTTGTCATCAGTTTCTTTCAACTTTCTTAGCAAAGTCTTCAGATCATCATTCTGTTCAGACGACTTCTGCTTATCTTCACCAAATACCTTCTCTACAAACTCTTCACTCCGTTTTTCAGCTATCTTTCTAGCTTCCCTCTGACGTTGTTCGGTGAAGTCTGGGAATATTTCATTCTCATTATTCTCTCTGAAGTATTGAGGATACTCTTCATGAGTAATGTCCTCTATTTCAATCTCCTCCATCTCCGGTGTATGTTTATCATCAGAATGACTTCCAATATCCTTTTCAGGAATATTCGGAATCATTTGATCTGCCATAATCTCTTCCAGTGTCTTTCCCACTCGCTGTGCTATACCATCTAAGATCTCCTTAGCCACAGCAGCAGACACTTCTCCCTCTTCCAGATCAGGATCATTGTATTCTAGCTCATACCTCATATCTTCCGTTTGAAAGATTTCAGCAAACTTTCCCGTGAATTCAATCGTCCACTCTCTTTTCTCAAGCATCTCACGATAAACATTCTTTGCATCATCTGATAGAGATCTCACTTTCTCATTCCAAAAGATACTCTCATCAGAATCTACATTTTCACCAGCTTTCTTCTTTGAGCTTGACTCTCCTGCATCACCTTTCTTAGTCTTTCTTTGTTCAAATGTGAACTTGCAAGTGTCATCTCCATCATCATCACTACCATCACTCTCATCATCATCATTCTTACTACCCGATCCCTCAGCATCATCATCCTTATCATCTTTATCAGATTCATCATCAGAACCTTCCTCTGATTCATCCTCTTCATCATCTTCTTTCTCTTCATCTGAGGGCTCAAAATCTACTTGCTCCTCCTCTTTCTCTTTATCGTCCTCTCCATCCTTTAACTTTGGACCTTCACCATAGAGTTTATCAAGTAGATCGCTCATCCGTTTGTTTTCTTTCTTTAACTCTTTTTGTCAACCTTCACAAGCTTTATCATTCTTCTATTTATATTACACTTTTCCTCAAGTTCTTTCTTATCTTCTTCAAGCTGCTTCAGCTTCTTATCAATCTCATCTTGATTTGTTTTGGAAGCAACAACAATCTGAAGCATCTTTTCTTCATTCTTTTTGAACTTGTTAATCTCTTCTTGTTGAGCAATAATCATCTTCATCATATCTTCCATTTTCTTGTTAACTTGTTTCATTACATCGTTAGAAACAGTAACTTTTGACGATTTGGAAGATTCAATCACTTTAGTCTTCTCTTTATCAGGCTTGAACATATTCAGAACATTTTCTAAAGTAGTTTCTAAATCAGGTACTACTTCAGGCTCTTTTGTCTTCTTCTGTTTCTTAGTAGCAGGTGAAGTTGCCTTTGATGATGTACCGACTTCAGGTATTTTCTTACCTTTCAGCAATAGCTCAATCTCTTTCTCTCTTAGTTTCTTTGTGCTAACTTTCTTTGCCATCGACTTGTGCTTGGGCTTCTTCAAATTAACAACCACCGTTGATCCTTCAAAATCTCCAGCACCTAGCCCCAAGTCACCTTCTACATCAATTGGCTTTTTCTGCAATACTTCTTCAACAGTTTTGTTAAGTAATTCAGACTCCCCAACCGCAGTGGCCTTGCGTTTGGTAGTCTTCACTAATTCAGCTTCAGAATCCCACTGCTCTTCCTCCTCAGTCTCCTCTGAATCTACTGAATCTTCATCAACCAAACTTGTACCTTTCTTTGCAGTTGTTTTCTTTCTTGCACCTTGTTTCTTAGATTCACCCTCATCAACCTTCGCTTTGCCCTTCCCTTTGGCTCCAGCGTTTTTAACTTGCCTTTTCCTCTTAGTACTTGCATCAGCATGCACTAAAGGATCATCAGTATCAGAATCACTCTTATCGTGTCTTGCTTTGTTCAATCCAGGGTCAGTGTAACCCGGATTAACTAAAGCTCCAAACAGTCGTCTATTCGGTGGCTTCTCATTATCAGGCACACCCTTATAACCTTTCATTCTTACAAGCGTTCTGATATTCATGTGATCTTGACCCATCACCATTGTCGGATCTTTCCTCAAATGTGAATACTTGTTGTCAAAGATCATCATCAGAAACCTTGGGTACAAAATAAACTTCTTGGACTTTAGACCTTTCAACATCTCCAGCATATGGTCTAAGATCATTCCAGCAATATTAAATGGTTTGTTGAGAGTCAACGTAACCATTAATGAACTCAAGCTCTTCCTCATTACATCATAACCACCACTAACGCATCCAAAGACATGAATAATGACATGTGCAAAGTACTTAAACTGCACACTCAGCTTTCCTTTGTGAAGTGCACCATCTGTTATCGGACCTTTGTACTTCATCCTAAGGAAACAAACTCTCTGCTCTGTCCAAGATAGAACTCTGGGATCTGTACTTTCTTCAAACTTAATCTGGAGTGCCTCTCTGATATCATCTTCAGTAATAAACATCTCCATCCCTTGAATAACACTTCTGATAATCGTCTTATCTTCCCAAAATCAAATCATATCTCGCGTTCTTCCAGAAATCCTCCACAATGTCTTTGTATATAATTGCTGGTGTAGCAATAGCATGTATGATTCGGCTTCTCTTTAGAAAATCCACGATCCTCGAAAACTCTGTGTTCTTCAAAACATCGCCAAGAAATGCACAACAGTTGTGCGAAGGTTCGAATGACCAAACTTTCGGAACATTTTCTTCTTCGGCTTCCGGAACTGGATCCTGAATAATAACATCTTCTACTGGAATCTCAACGTTCTCTTGTTGTTCAGCCATCTGTAAAAACAAAAAAAAATCAGAAAAAATACGTCAAAACATAAAAACGACAAACTTAGAAAATTTTAGGTTTTTAACACATTCCACATTCGCCCATTTTAGTAGGTACGAATGTAGGATAATGATGTTCGAATGTACAATTTTTAGGTCGAATGTAAACTATTCAATATGAAATTGAAACAAAATTCACATTCGCCCATGGTGAAATTACATTCGTCCGTTTTTCTTCACATTCGCCCTTTTTACTTTGGACGAATGTGACTGTTAAACCCCCAAAATTTCAAATCTGTTATCTGACCTGTTTTAACCTTTCATTTTGATTCAAACAAGTCCTAACATGACCAACTAAGTTTATAGAACCATCAATTTTGTTTAACAATCAATTCTTATTAGTTTTCAAAAGGAATTAGGGTTCGAAACCCTTCAATCAATCGATTAACCGACTAAAACCATGAATTAACCTAATTCCTTCTACACTCTCCCCCTAAAACTAATAAGGATTGAATCCTTAGCAAAAAATTGCATTAAACCAGTCCAGATTAAGCATTCTAGGGTTCGAAAATAAAAACCCCAATTCCAACGTTGATTCTGGTCCATTACCTGTAAAATTATGATTAAAATTATCAGGAATGTATAGGGAACAAGATTCTAGGGTGAAAAGAAACAGGGCAACAAGTTCTTGGCACTTAGAAAATTTTTGAAAATTTTTGAATGAGGGGTTCGAACCTGTGAAGAGGTATTTATAGATGGCCTCGTTCGCCCTTTAGCACTGGACGAATGTGGGATATTTCCACATTCGTCCCAACTCAATGGTACGAACGTGAAAAATAGACCCGAAGGTGAAAATGGTTTATAAAGAATCCACCTTCGTCCAGAACAAAAAGCACGAATGTATAAAATTTTCCACATTCGACCCATTTAAGGGGCGAGTGTGAGATGGAAAATTTTGAAAATTTTACCAAATCACGAAATCGAATCCCGTTCAACATTTTTCAACACGTTAAGTCTCAAACACACATTATTTCAGTTTAGAATGATACAAAGCTCAGATGGTTTCATCAAATCTCAGAAATTGACCATCAAACACCGTCGGTTATCTAAAAATAAAGCAGAACTGTAAAACTTTTGATTTTCTGAAATTTATATCAAAACACACCTAAAATCTTTTTGAGTTTTGTATCTTTTTGACAATCAAACTAAAATGCATAAAAGTAAATAAAGCAGTAAACATTTTGTGATATCCGGTAAGAGAATCATATCAGTTGTTTTGAGAAAACTGATCACAGCGTTGATCTATTTTGTTTCATATTATCATTAGAAACAATATGTGACACGGCAACTGCTGATATTGTCATCCACATAAGCTCACATTCAGACTATTATGCAGTGCTTTAAAATGATATGATTTAGGTGTATTATACTAACACGTTGTGGTTCCCACACACACAACATACTCCCGTATCAAGAAATTGCACAAAGCTTCCTCGTAACGCGTGATTATGCCAGAGTTATCCGTGTAGTTACAAGATATATAGCACAGAGGTGTACAGGTCAGCAAACGAATGCAGCAAAGTAAAATGTGCATATATACCAGGTTGAGGCTGATATCAACTACTGATTTGCATCAGTAAATTGATACGATGTAATTATGATCTTTGATCAGTAATAACATGAAGTTCCTCAATTTGGTAACTTTCGGTTTTGGCATTTAAGCTCTTTTAGCAGATATTCTGATTAAACTAGGTCCGTAAATCAATACGACAAAAGTTTAATCAGAATATCCCGGATAACAATAACATAACGACCCGAAACCTCAGATTTTGGCAACTCTATCAAACGAAATTACGGTACTAAGACCATATGCCCATGAGGTGTTCAGCCACGAACAAGTAGTTCGTTATGTTTGTATCACTAATGCACGCAGTTTTTAGTCTACGAAGCCTATCAGCACATCACACGTAATCAACACACGCCTCATATTACATTACATATCTTTAGCCTGTGTCAGATCCCCACTGATGTACTATCATTTCGTCTTTTTATCCTAGAAATCATTTTAGATTTTTCTATTTTTATGGCTTTTTGAATTTTTCAATGTTTTTTTTTGGTTTTTCTGATAAAAGACTCCCCCTAAAATGTAAAACATATTTTTGGGTTTTTAAATTTTTCTGAAAAACTGTAAAAACTTTAAAGAAAACTTTTAAAAACTAAAAAGCGATAAACCGAGATGTTGATCAGTCCTGTTTTTCTTTTATATTGTTAACTTTTAAAAGATATTCAAATCGGGATCTGTCAAAAGCTTTTGTGAACAAATCTGCACGTTGATAGTCAGTATGGATTTTGACCATATCTATCAATTCTTTAGCGTAACAATCACGGATAAAGTGATACTTAATCCGGATATGTTTAGCTTTAGAATGATTGCCCGTATCTTTAGTTAATGCGATCGCGGCTTCATTATCACAGTGTATAGGGGTTTTAAGAAATAGCAAACCGTAATCCACCATCTGCTGCTGAATCCAGAGAACTTGCGAACAGCAACTCGAGGCTGCAATGTACTATGTTTCACAGGTAGACAGTGCGACCGAAGTCTGCTTCTTACATTACCAGGTGACTAACCTGCTCCCTAAAAACTGGCATCCAACTTTCGTGGATTTGCTGTCCTTGTCACAGCCGCCGCAATCTGCATCACTAAATGCAATAAAGTCAAAATTATCGTCATTAGGGTACCAAAGTCCTCTCGAGGGACAACCCTTCAGATATCTAAGGATACGCTTGACCGCTGTCAGATGGCTTTGTTTCGGCTTCGACTGGAAACGTGCGCAGAGACATGTGGCGAACTTTATGTCTGGCCGAGATGCGGTTTGATACATCAGAGATCCGATGATTGCTCTGTATGTAAACGGGTCCGTCAGCTCCCCCTTAGCGTCAACTCCAATCCCGTGATTAGGCTGAATCGGGGTATCCATCGGCTTGGAATCCTCCATCTGGAACCGGCTCAAGACTTCGGATACGTATTTAGTCTGGTGAATGAAGATCCCCGTTGGTCTTTGATCCACCTGCAAGCCGAGGAAAAACTGCATCTCCCCCATCGCACTGATTTCGAACTTTTCCTGCATAACACGTTCACACTCCCTGCACAAAAGTTCGTTAGTTGAGCCAAAAATAATATCGTCAAAGCCCGGTGGTTGACCGATGTAAACCTCCTCTTTGACTACACCGTACAGAAAAGCACTTTTGACGTCCATCTGATACACCTTAAATTTCTTGTAGGAGGCAAACGCTAGAAACATTCGGATTGCTTCTATGCGCGCCACAGGTGCATAAATTTCATTATAGTCAATCCTCTCGATCTGATGAAAACCTTGTACTACCAATCTGGCTTTGTTCGTACAATCACTCCTCTATCGTCTTTCTTACACTTAAAGACCCACTTGGTACCAATCTTCTTCCGTCCTGGAGGTAAATCAGTGAGCGTCCAGACTCCCAACTTCTGAAAATGCAATAACTCCTCTTGCATCGCTTCAACCCAGGCGTCATCCAAAAGAGTTTCTTTATATGTCCGCGGCTCGACCTGCGAAACATAACATGCAAACGACCAATCATTCTGACAACCAGATTTTTGTATTTTTGCATATAAAGCTAAAGCACCAAAACTTTTTGGTGAATTGACACTTCTTAGCTGTCCTCTCGTCATTACACTTCTACCAGGGTTACCGATAACTTGCTCCAGCGGGTGAATACGATGAATCTGAGATTCCGGATGTTCAGGTACAGTAACTCCCGTCTTAATAGTCAAGTTCTCTACTGCATCCAGATCATGACCCGTGTTAGATGACGAAGCAACATCTGGATTTGGGTTCACTGCCGGTGCCTCTGTTGCATTTTCAAGAATAACTTCTTCGAATTCTCCATCATCTTCCGATTCTGAAGTATCTAAAGTTGTGGAAGCCTCTTGAAGCACTTCTTCCTCCGGTACAGGCGCATTGGTATCATTAGAAGCTGTTGGAGGAGTTACGGTGATCGGACGCACCAAAGGTGAAGTCGCTGCATTTTCACACTCGTAAAGTAATCGAATAACAGCCTCTTCAACCAAGCTATCTAGATTAATTGATTCATAAAAATCTTTGTAATCAAACATCCAATCAGGACCATTCCCTTGCACATTCTGAGTATATCGTTGAACTTCTACGTTAGACCAATCCTCCACCTGTCGAGTTCTTTTGTTGAATACCCGTTTGAGCGGGGTTGCATATCCAACAAAGTATCCCTCTTCAGCTTTCGGACTAAACTTTTCGCTTGGATTCAACATCATGCACGGAGCCCCAAAAGGTTCTAGATACTCCAAGTTCGGCTTTCTTCGGTGTAACAGCTCATAAGAAGTTTTACCAAACTTCTTCACCGTTAAAACCCGATTAAGTATAGTTTGCTGCATAAATCGCCTCGTTCCAAAACATTACTGGAAGATTCGAGTCTGCTAGCATTGTTCTTGCCGCTTCTATTAGAGTCCTGTTTTTACGTTCAGCAACACTGTTCTGTTGAGGGGTATACGGAGCCGAGTATTCATGATGAATTCCTTTGCTTTCACAAAGTTCGTCCATCTTTGCATTTTTGAACTCCGTCCCGTTATCACTCCGAATTCTCTTGATCTGAAGACCATAGATATTTTCCAATCGAGTGAACAAAACTTTCAGATTATTAAAGGTGTCACTTTTCTGATGCAAACACATAACCCATGAAAATCTTGAATAATCGTCAGTAACGACTAAACAATAAAGCTCCCCAAGATGACTTTTGCGTTTGACAGGTCCGAATAGGTCCATGTGCAATCGCTCAAGCGACATCTCAACAGAGTTAACTTTCTTCACTTTGTGGGATTGTCTGTGTTGCTTTCCTTTCTTACAGCTCACGCACTAGTCATTCAAATGAAAGTGTTTAACATTCACGCCATCGACAAGTCCATTTTTCACTAAATGATTCATTTTTCTCAAATGAATATGCCCCATTCTTCTGTGCCACATTATCGATAACTTCTCGGTCGCTTTTGATAGAAAACATGTCACTTGCCCCTGGGATGTCATCGCCTTGGACATATCAAGAATATAGAGATTGTTGACGCGAGGTGCCTTCAACATAACCCACTCTTTTGGAATTTCGAAGCCCGGTTTGAGAATATAACAAGATTTGTCATCAAAATAAACAGTAAATTGTTTGTCACAGATTTGACTGACACTCAACAGATTATAATCGATCTGCTTCACATACGATATCCTCTCGAAACTCACAATACCATTACTCACGCTTCCTTCCATCGTGATATATCCTCCCTTGTTTCGGGCAAATGCAACATACCCTCCGTTAATATTCTTCACATCAAACAACAAAGCTAAATCCCCGGTCATGTGGCCTGAAGCTCCACTATCAACAATCCAAAGACTGCTAATAGGGCCAGCTGAAGCTCCCTGCACACATCAAGTAAACATGTCAGTTCTTTCAGGGGACCCAAGCCTGAGTGGTCTTGGGTCTTTGAATATCACTTTTCAAAGAATCATTTACTTCAACATTTGGTTTTGGATCGATCTTTTTAGGATCATTCAAAACTTTTTCAACTTTTTCATTTGATTTTGAAGTTGAGGCTCCCGGAGTACCATTTGGTGTCCAAGACTATTCCGAACGTTTCAAAATACGAATCTGAGATTTTGGAGTCTCAGTCGTTTTCTTAACATCGTTCACAAATGAAACCTTCTTGGGTACCTTCTCTGATTTAACAGATTTAGGTCCAACAATTGACTTGACAGCAGGTTTTTGTGGAACCCTTTGTCTATCATTTGTCGTGTTCACCAATGGTTTTCTCCACGGTTTCTCCATGGCTATCCGGTTACGACGATCATACTGAAATGGACGATCATTCCTCTTTTGATAAAAATTGTTTTGCTTATAAAATGGTGCTGGTTGAGGAACAAATCGTCTTGTGGATAGTAATGATTAACAACCGGTTTCCTCATGGATTGCCTAACTTCAACTTCGTGCCTTTTGTGCCTCACGTACGGGCAGTGAGCAAGTAAATGCCCTCTCTCCCCGCACTTAAAGCATGCACGGTATTCTTCGAACACATTTTGAGCATTCGGCTGAGCGTATGTTCTGATAGGATATTGATCATCATACTGTTTACGCCTTAAACTCTCAGGAACTGGACCCTTCGATTAAGCTGGCTCATGAAAACCGTTTGCTTTGTGTTTCGGTTTAATGAATTGGGTGACATGAACCTTTGGTTCTTTTGGAACATCCAAATACAGTTTCTTTAAAATTTCAGGTGGAATATCATTTGTCCTCTCATGTTTTGGAAACCATATTGTGCTTTCTTGCCAAATTTTATCGATTTTGGAATAGTTAGCAAACTTAATTGGATATTCCTCGTCGGAGATAATCTTATCGGATCCTTCCATCCGATAAAATACCTTGACTGGTTTGTCACTCATTTCCTTTTTAACCTCTTTCTTTTCAGACTTTTTATCACGATGTGCGTTAGCCATCGGATGAACATGTTGAGACGGTGACACTGGTTCATTCGTAATAATGTGATTTTCTTTTGGAATATCACACACATTATCACTTTTGTCACTCTCAAAGTCTGAATCATCATTTTCAACTGTAACTCCCTCATCATTCAAACCTAAAATCGGTCTCAATAGAATAGTACAAGTACTGTTCTATTTATAGACAAGTACAAACCTCTGATGATCACTTAGCTGACGTCACCTAGAAAGCGACCCCTAACTGACTAACAAACTACAACATCTGTTAAACAATAAACTACTGTTACATTGAAACTACTGAAAGAAAAACTCTGTTAAACTAAAGCTCTGATGTCTTCTTATCATCTGTTGAACCAAAGTGCTGTTGGTTCAACAGACCTTTGTTCTTCAGATCATTGATCAGCACTTGTTCTTTATCAGACTTTTGCTCTTCAGACTTTATCCATCAGACCTTTCATCAGCAGCAGTTGTCTTGTATCAGTTGTTAGGCAGCAGCAGTTTGGGAATCAGCAGTTCTTTGGAGGAAGCTTTCTTGTAACCACTGTTATTTATTCTTGATCAACACTTAGTATATTTTGGCTTTCTATCATCTGTTCTTCTCCAGGTCAGCAGACCCAACAATCTCCCCCTAGAACAGATGATGCCAAAACTCTGCTTTATTCTTGATCTTTATTCCTCATCAGACTTTCTCTAATTTGTCCTTTTAGTTGTAATTCAAAGTGTAGAGAGAAGAGGTCTTCAGCATCTCTATCCAGTGTCAAATTCAGAAGTGTCTGGAGGTCTTCAGCACTTAGGCCAGGTGCCTCATCCATACTCAACTTCTGAATACTACCATCTGATCTGAGCAATGTCAATTCATGGGTCTCTTTATCAGACTTCCATTTTAGAATTTTAGAATCAGAGGAGTGACTGGGATGCATCTTTATTTTGGATGAGTTTGGTGATGGTGGCCTTCCAATGAGTTCTCTGAGCCTGTCTGACACAGGATCAGAAAAAGATCTGATTTGATTCAAAATCCCCTCTTTCACATAAGTATCAGTGAACTGTCTTGTTTCTTCTTCAGTCATTTCTTTTTGCTTCTTAAATTGTCTTCTAGCAGCAATAGTAAGATCTGAAGTTTCCAGTAAACTGTCTAATGTAAAGGCCTGAGAGGGTTTCTTGGGAGCATCATCATACACTGGTTTTCTGGGAAGATCAGGATTGGTCTTTCTTTCTTGTTCAAGCTTCTTGTATGTTTCAATTAGCCTGATCTCTGACCATCTAGCAACAGATTTCATCTCTCCATACTTAGCTGCTACAAGCTCTTGTCTCATTCTTCTGAACTTCAAGGCTCTAGCTTCATCTCTCCCCTTTTTGAAATCAGGAGCAGAGGCCTTAGCAGGAGGATTCTTGGCCATATTCTCTATTCTGATTAGTTCTTCCCTTAGAGCATGTGTGGTCCAGCCTGTAAATTGGTTCTTTGTTGCTTTATAAGGCTTGGATGCCAAGATCTGTTCCAGCAGTGAATCCCTCACTTCCATCTCCAAGTGTCTACTGAGAGGCATGGTTGACATGGAGTTGCTCAGGGTCTTAGCATAATCTTCAATCCTTCTGAGTTTGCTAAGCTCTGCTGAATGGATGCCCTGAGCAGTCCTGTCATCCTTCCCTTTGCACTTCTCTTTGATGACAGCATCAGTCTGTTCACCCTTGTATTTGAGATATGTGTCCATGTTGAGTGGAACAGGGAAGCCTTTGAGAGATGGGAAGGATCTTTCTGATGGCTGATCAGTATTGTAGAAGGATTGAAGTTCCCCCTTGATTAGATCCAACTCAAGGGGATACTTCTCAGCCAATGGGGTGATGGTTGGTGGTGGTCTATGGGATCTGAATTGGGCAGTGTGTGGTGAGTAAGATGAGAGTGGAATGGCATTGACTGGTGTGGATGAGATTGGGGTGTTAGGTGGTGTGTTGTGGATGTTTTCATCTTGTATAACAAAGGTGGATTTCCTTTTTCTGCTATACAAGATTTTGGGTGAAGGTGAGGATGAGGCAGTGGTTTGAGAAACATCTGTTGGTCCTTTTGTTGAACCAGCAGTTGTTTGGGTTTTGGGTTGTGTTGAAATAGGTTTGGCAGTGGTTTGTGTTGGAGTAGGTTTGGGAGTTGGTTGAGTTGTGATTGGTTTAGTTACTGGTTTGGGTTGAGCAGATGTTTTAGGTTCAGTGGTTTGGGTAGCAGAGGTTGTGGTAGCAGTGGTTTGTGGAGCAGTGGTTGTGGTAACAGGTGTTTGTACATCAGAAGTTTCAGCAGTTAGTTTGGAAGGTGGTTTTCTAGTGTGTTTGGCTGGCATCTTCTTTCTCTTTGAAGTGTTCACATCTTCCACTTCCTGCTGCTGTTCCTTTTTCTTTTGCACCAACATCTCTGCTTTTACCTCCAATGTGTCAGCCCTTTTTCTTTTGTCTTGAGCAGCCTTTTCAGCTTTTTCATTAGCTGAAGTATCAACTTCTTTTGCCTTTGATGCTTTTGCTGGTTCAGAGACAGGGATCTGAACATTTGGTTGTTGAGTTTGTGGAGCTGATTTGGGTGACCCTGGTTTGTCAGCAGTTGGCTTCTTCCCTTTTTGTGAGGGTGGTGCACCAAATGGATCAAGTTTTGGTAGCCTATCTCTGCCACTCTCCCCCTTTTTGGCATCATCAGCAGTGAATTCATCATCATCTTCATCTCTGAGAATTGTGGTAGGGGCAGAGCCAGTGGTCTTCAGCAAATGGTCTTTGATCACCTTGATGTCAGCCTTTGTGTCATTAAATCTGGCATCCACCATGTTTCGGATCAAAGTCATGTAAGTCTCTTGTGTCTGATCTGCTAATTTTCTGTGAGCTATGATGATAGGGGAAACAGATTTCCATAGCTCATTAGCAACATCAGCAGTGGATGGCTGACTTTTTGTAAAGTTATTCAATGTTTCCAATATTGACTTGACATCAGATTTGATGTCAGCAACAGAGGATTCAAGGTTTTGAACTTTAGCCGTCAATTCTTGAAGTTGTGACTCATCACCCAAATTAATAGGTTCATCTGAGTCCCTACCAGAGGTAGTTTTAGCTGGTTCAGTTCTAGGAGGTGAATCCATAGAATAAGAACCTGCTGCCCCTTTGTCTTGGTTCTGGGGACTTCCAACTGTTTTAGGAGACACAATTGTGTCTCCATCAGTTGTTGCCTTCAAGGAAGTCTTAGCAATGGAACCACTGTCCTGCTGTGAGACAATGGTCTCTACAGCAGTAGTAGCTGCTTCTCTTGAAACCTCAGCAGAAGTAACATTGACTTCTGGGAGTATAACCTCCTCATCTGTTTGTGGGATGGCTGATTGACTTTCCTCAGCCCCAGTCACTGGTAGTGGCATACTCTCAGTGATAGGTGAAGGAGAGGAACTGGGGTTGTCCTGAGTTTTGTCAATAGCCTCAAACAGGGGTTGCATTGTTTGTGGGACATGTGGTGGTGATGTAGGTGGAGTAAGAAGCTGATTAGCCCTGGGAGATGGGCTTGTAAACATATGATCAAGTGACTCATATGCCTCAGTATGAGTTTCCCTTTGGCTTACAACAAGATCCTTTTGTGAGGATTCTTGAGGAGTTTGCTTGGGTTGAGATATCTCCAACTGTTGTGAGGAAGTAACAACAGTGGTTTCATGTTGCTTTGGTGATGCAACAGGGTTAGCTTCTGGTATCTCATCTTCCAGAAGTCCCTTTTTGGTTTTGGTGGTTGTTTTGGTGGATGGACGGTTTCTTTTGGTGGCTGGTGTGGGTTTCACAGCACTGGATGAAGTGCCATGATCACCAAGAGCAGTGGGCTCACCAACAGAGGTTTTAACAACAGTTGTTGTCTTTGTCCTCTTTGGTTGTGTTTTGGAAACTTTTTGTACTTTTAATACTTTTTCTTGGGTTGAAGAACCCAGCATTCTTGTAAAAGTTTCATCAGTTAAACTTTTCATTTTAAAAGACTCACCCTTTTGAAAATCCTTTTCAGGTAAAATCTTTTGTAGAATTACACTTAGAATTCTAGGGTAGAGCAGAAAAGCATTGTTTGAGCCAGATTTTATGGCTTTCACATTTGATACCAAGTCCAAAAACAATCCCTGAGATAGATTGAAGTCAGAATCTGACAACATAGCATATCCCAAGTATTGTATCCTCAATGGGATTTCATTGAAGGATGTAGTCTTGGCAGAGGCACAGAGGAGGAGGGTATGGAAGAAAAATTTCATGACTGGTGGGAAAAACTTTTTGTATAATGTTGAACCAGTCATTTGAGCATCATACCCTCTCTCTTGAAACTCAGTGTGAAGCTCTGTTTTTGGAAAAGTTTCCATACCTGACAAGTCGTTCAGTGAGAAGGTAGTGGATATGATTTGAGGGGTTATGGCGATACTGGTGGCTCCAATTTTTGAAATTATGGAAGTTGGCTTTTTGTCTTGGTATAAGACTTCAGCATTCACCCAGAATTCTTGGAGTGTTTCCAGGTTGAATCAGCAATAAGAACATTTTTATATTTGAGGGGTTATGGCGATACTGGTGGCTCCAATGTTGAATCAGCAATAAGAACATTTTTATATTTTGAGTTATTGATGATGTCAATAGTCGAATGGAATGGTGTGTTGTCTTCGGTTTTAACCAAATAAGGAAGGAAATTGTGAGTGGCTTTTGTTTGGAGTTCCATTTTAATGGATTTTGATTGTGAAAGTAATGAACTTTGATTGAGGGTTATGAGGAAGACGAGAGCGGTTTTTAGTATTTTGAATACAATGAGACAGTAAAACTGCTGTTGGAGGAAGGAACAGGGTTTTATAGGCTCTGGTTAAACTGCTGATGTGGCAAAACTCTGCTTTTGAGAGCAGACGTGGCAAACATCTGATGGTTGAAACATCTGGTGGCATACAGCTGTTTTGTTAAACCTCTGTTGCCAACCTCTGTTGTTTAACCAAAAGACTGATGAAAACAGTTGTTTTATCTGATCAGATGCTTGAAACAGATTTTTCAACCAACAGTGGTTGTTTTATCTGATCAGATGTTTGAAACAGATTTTTCAACTAACAGTGGTTTTAATAAAACAGTGGTTGTTTTATCTGAATCAGTGGTTTTAAAACAGATTTTTCAACCAAAGTGTTATTTTAGCAAAATTTGATTTTCTGAAAACATTTTAATGTTTTTATTGAAAACATTTTTGTTGTTTTTAATCCATGTTTAACATTCCAATTCGAGAAATCAGATTTGTGAAGGTAGATGTGTCTAAAGCTTTTGTCAGCACATCTGCCAACTGATCCTCTGTTGGAACATGGTGCAGAGAAATCAAACCTTTTTCATAGCTATCCCTGACAAAATGATGTCTGATATCTATGTGCTTGGTGGTTGAGTGGGAGACTGGATTTTTGATGATATTTTCAGCAGCTTGGCTATCCAACATGAGTGGAGTCCTTAGTGCAGTTATCCCAAAAATCCAGTAGTTGATTTTGAAGCCACATAAGTTGGGCTGTACAGCTTGCAGCAGCAATGTATTCAGCTTCAGCAGTGGATGTTGAAACAGCTGCTTGCTTTTTGCTTTGCCAAGAAACTAAGGCATTCCCTAGAAACTGGCACCCTCCTGATGTGGACTTCCTTGTGGTATGGCAGCCAGCAAAATCACTATCTGAATAACCTGAAAGCTCAATGTTTCCATTAGCAGGATACCAGATACCAAGTGTGGGAGCACCTTTTAGGTATCTGAAGATCCTTTTCACAGCAATGAGGTTAGACTTTCTAGGAGAAGCCTGAGATCTAGCACACACACAGGTTGCAAACATAATGTCTGGCCTGGATGCTGTTAAGTACAATAAAGACCCAATCATGCATCTATAGTGTGTCTGATCAATCAGTTCATCCTTTTCATCATCAGTGAGTGGCTTGACAGTGCTCATGGGTGTACTACATGGCTTACAATCATTCATCTCAAATTTTGTCAACAAGTTTTTCACATACTTGTTTTGATGAATGAAAGTGCCATTTTGCAGTTGCTTTACTTGAAGACCAAGAAAGCACTGAAGTTCACCCATAGCACTCATTTCAAACTCTGCTGTCATGAGTTCCCTAAACTCCTCACACATTTTATTACATGTGGATCCAAATATGATGTCATCCACATATATTTGAACAATCATTAAATCTTTTCCTTTCCATTTTAAAAACAAGGTTTTATCAATTTTACCTCTTGTGAAGCCAATGGATAAGAGAAAAGTAGAGAGAGTTTCATACCAGGCTCTTGGTGCTTGTTTGAGTCCATACAATGCTTTGTTAAGCTTGTAGACATGATCAGGATGGAATGTGTCTTCAAAACCAGGTGGTTGGCATACATAAACCTCCTCCTGAATTTTGCCATATAGGAAGGCACACTTGATGTCCATCTGATACACCTTGATGTTGTGGTTGACAGCAAAGGCTAAGAAAAGTCTGATAGCTTCTAACCTTGCTACAGGGGCAAAGGTTTCATCATAGTCAATTCCCTCTTCTTGTCTGAAGCCTTGAACCACTAACCTGGCTTTGTTCTTGACAACTATACCCCTTTCATCAGTTTTATTTTTGAAGACCCACTTTGTGCCAATTGGACAAACATCCTTAGGCAGTGGTACAAGTTCCCATACTTGTTGTCTTTTGAACTGAAGGAGTTCTTCTTGCATGGCTTCTACCCAACTGTTGTCTTTCAGTGCCTCTTGGTACTTGACAGGTTGTGTAAGGGATAGAAAGCCTGCAAAAAGACAGATGTTTGAAGATTGGCTCCTTGTGAGCACACCTTCTCTGATGTTGCCAATGATTTGGTCTGGTGGATGAGCTCTTAGGTAGATTAGATCTCCCTGATATGGTATGATGGCATTTTGTAGTGAAGGACAGAGGTTTGGAGACTCTGTTGACATAACATCTGATGGCACTTTTGAAGAGTCAACAGATGTTTGGAATGGAGGTGGAGGAATGGGTCCAAGTGGTGTAAGATTGGACTGACTTTTGTCAACAGATGATTGACTCTTGTCAACAGTGGATTGGCTGGGTGAATCAGTGGATTGAAGATAAGACTGGCCAACAGTGGCTGACTCAGCTGTGACAGAGTTTTGACGGTTGTTTTGAACCACTGCTTCCTCTGATACAGGATAGACTTTGTAGTGGTCTGGAACCACAACATCTATTCTGTATTCTTGTTGTGAAGATTGTGGAGTACCTGCAGGGTTAGTTTTGACAGCAATATCTTCAAATTTGAATTTATCTAAATCAAACAACTCAGCAGGATTTGCTGGGATTTTTAAAGAAGAAAGTTCATTGAACTTCACATTCAGAGTTTCTTCGATTGTTTGTCCTTGTGTTAAACACTTTATAGGCCTTTGCAATAGAAGAATACCCCAGAAAATATCCACAATCCACTTTGGCTGCAAATTTTGAAATGGAATCTTTAAGATTTAAAATGAAACATGGGCAGCCAAAGACTTTGAAAAATGATATCAGTGGTTTGATTTTAAACAGAATTTCATAAGCAGTCTTTTGATGTCTAGGGTTGATTAAAACTCTGTTTTGAACATAACAAGCAGTGTTTACAGCTTCTGCCCAAAAGGACAAAGGTAAACCAGAATCTGCTAGCATTGTTCTTGCAGCCTCAATAAGAGTCCTGTTCTTCCTTTCAACCACCCCATTTTGCTCTGGTGTTCTTGGGATACTGTACTGCCTTACAATCCCTTTTGACACACAGAAATCATCTAACTCCTTATTTTTAAACTCTGTTCCATTGTCACTCCTAAAGACTTTTACTGGCAAGTCATATTGTTTTTCAACTTTGGTGACAAAGTCCTTCAAGATACCTGCAGTCTCATCCTTAGAGTGTAAAAAGTAAGTCCATGTAAACCTAGAAAAATCATCAACTATGACAAGACAAAATCTTTTTCTTCTTAGACTCATGATTTTTACAGGGCCAAACAAGTCCATGTGCAACATTTGTAAACACTGACTAGTTTTGGACTCATCAATGGATTTGTAAGAGCTTTTATGTTGTTTACCTTTTAGACAGGAAACACAATGCTCATCACATTTGAATTCTTTTGATGGTAAACCTCTGACAAGGTTTTGTTTGGAGAGTGAGTTGATAGTTTTAAGGTTGGTGTGACCAAGTCTCCTATGCCACAATTCTGTCTCTTTGGTAGAGGCAGCTGAGAACAGACAGACATTTGCCGTAGGATTATCCTTCAACATATCAACCACATACACATTGCCACTTCTGTGAGCAACAAGTTGTGCTTTGCTCTCAGCAATGATGGTGTTAATCTTTTCTACAGCCTCTGGGCCAACAATCTTACAAGTTTGCTTAGTGAAGAATGACCCAAAGCCTTTGTCACTCATTTGTGATACACTAAGTAAATTAAATTTAAGATTGTCTATTAGATTAACATTTTCAAACTTAAGCCTCCCTGCTTTGACAGTACCAGAACCCAACACTTTACCTTTAGAATCATTACCAAAGGATATATCACCCCCTCCATGAGCAAGAAAGTCCAGAAGAAGGGCTCTACATCCAGTCATGTGCCTGGAGCCTCCACTATCTACATACCATAAACTGTCTAAACAAGCAGAAGCTCCCTGCACATCAGTAAAGATTTTAGTTTTGGTGAGTGTCCAAAGCCAAATTGGCTTTGGATAGTTCCTTAGCTGTCTCAGCCTTAAGTTGAGGAGAATGATCAGTGGTTTGGACTAGCTTTTGAACTAGGTTCAACAGCTGCAGTTGACCATTTTCCAGTGCTTGTATGTCAACACTTGGTCCAGCAGATGTTTGATCATTTCCTATCAGTTGTTGAAAACCATGAGGGTGTCTGTTCACTTTTGGTTTTGAAGGCCTCTTGGGCTCTTCATAAACATGTGGCAGACGATGACAAGTGGGTTGTCCATATCCTCTTGGTAATCTGTTAACAGGTGGAGCATCTGTTACCTGAACTTCTCTGGGAGCAGAGTTTTTGTTCAGACTTTTGGTAACAGATGTTTGAACTGATTCAAAAGTCTGTTTGGGTTTTCCTTTTGAAGTACTAACCACTTGACTTTCCAGAGTTTTAGCCTTATACTCTTTTATTTTTTCATCAAAATTTTTGAGATATAGGCACTCTTTTGTTTTGTGATTCTTTTTCTTGCAGATTGAACATTCTTTAGATTTAGAATCATTTAAACTTGTTGTTTTGTTGATGTCATATGCTTTTAGAAGAAAACAGTTTTTGGTGACATGGTTCTTCTTTTCACAAAAATCACAAAACAAGTTGTTCTTGGCCTTCCCTTTTTCTTTCTTCTTTTCAACAGATGTTTCATCATCTGTTGGAAGATTTACTAGAGGGGTTACTTTGGCCTGTGGTGCCATTTTACCATCAGACGTTTTGAAGGTCATTGGTTTGAAATTTTCAAGGACTTCACACTCATCTGACCATGTTGGTTTGAATTGATATTTCTCAATTTCATCAAATGAGGGTGTACCTTCCAACTTTTCAAGAATGATTTTCTTGCCATTGGGTTCAGTAACCTTGATTTCTTGACCTTTTGAGTTTGTAGGGATGACCTCAACCAACTGTGGTTCCTTTTTGTCAGTGGTTTGTGAAACTTGATCAGTGGTTTGAAAACCAAACCCAAATTTCACATGACTTTTAGACTGTTGGTTGACAATCATCTCAAAACCCTTTGATGATTCCACCCATTTCTTACATTCAACTTGGGTGGACTCAAGCTCCTTCTTACAACTATGATATTTTGTTATCATAGTCTGAAGCTGGTCTTTGGTTATGCTTGCTTCATGTTTTAAACTGCTGATTTCAGATTCTTTTTCAGATATTTTTGATTTTAACTCTTTTGTAAGTTTTTCAAACTGAATTTCAGAATCCAAAATTTTCTTTCTAAAGTTTTCATTCACCTCTTTTATCTTAGCAAATGCCACAATACATTTGTCTGAGCATAAGTCATTTAAGATTTGAGGAGATACCTTAGCAGCAGCCATCAAGGCACAGTTACACTGGCAGTCATAGTCATCACTACCCCAGGGGTCTGAGAGATTCACAACCTCCACTTCAGATTCTTCAGCTGAAACAATCTCACCAACAACACCATCAGTCACATTTTCAGACATAGACACCACTTCCCCAGAATCAGTCTCTTCAACAATTGTTTCTAGTGCCATAAAACAAAAATCCTTTTCAGTGTTAGCAACTAGAGCAATGTTGTCATCTGTTATCTCATCTGGTAGACTGCTCCAATCAACAAAACCCTGAGTAAAGAAACTCTGTTGTCCTGGTTGACTGGTCTCTGCAGGAGCAGAGGGTGGAGTAACAGTCATTGGCACAGGTGCCTGAGCAACAGGTGTTTGGACATAGTGATACTGAGGAACAGTGGTTTGGACATAATGCACAGGAACAGTGGTTTGGGTCTGTGCAAAGTGAGCAGTGTTTTGCACATTAGGTACATTAGGGATGGTTTGATAAGTGTTGGTCTGTGGTCTTTGATTTGGATAGGTAATCATAGGAACTCCATTTTGACTCCTACACTCCCTAGCAAAATGACCCATTCTATGACACTTGTAACACTTTATCTTTGATTTATCCAACCCAACCTTTGACCCACCATGTAAACCTGGGTACCTCCTGCCAGTTTTCTTATAGAAGTTATTGGTTCTAATACTGAGCAGGGCAACCTGATGTAAGATGTCCATTTCTTCTAGGTCCAAAGGGTCAATATATTGCAAGTCATTGTACACAAAAGATGAATTATCAGAAGCCTGGATATCACCACTGGCTGTGAAAGCACAGTTGTTTGGTGATGAGTAAGAATCATTATTAAAACCAGTTGTTATCTCAATGTAATGATCATAACTCTGATCCTTACTACTTCCAGAACCATCATCCTGACCCAACAGTGCAGTATTACCAAATACATAGTCATCTGACACTTTGCCAGAGTCCTGGAGCTTCTTTTTCTGGTTAAGCTCCCTTTCATAAGTCAGGAGCTTACCATGAAGCTGGGTCAGGGTTAGGTCTTTGAATCCGATAGAGTTTCTCATAACTATAGCTATAGTGTCCCATTTGTCCTGAAGTGATCTAAGAAACCTATGATTCAGTGTTGAATTAGGAAAAGTTAGACCAACCAGTTTAAGTTCACTAATTAGACAGTTAAACCTTTCAAACTGCTGTGTTAATGACTCCCCTTTTATGTGACTAAACGTTTCATATTGTTGGTTAAGTATATCACGGTTGTTTTCAATCACATCATCAGTTCCCCCGAATTGCTCTTTAAGAGCATCCCACAGTTCTTTAGCACTATTGCAGTGCAAGAGACCGGCATAGATATCATTCGGCAGTGCCATGGCTACTATGCTGAAAGCCTTGGCATCTAGCTCGATTTTTTGAAAATCTTGCTCTGAGTAGTTCTCAACACTCTTTGGTACTTGGATCTTTGGATCCTCGGCACTCGGTACCATTGGAACATGTGGTCCAAATACTACCGATTTCCAGCACCCTGTGTTCTGTTGTGCTAACACATGAGCTACCCGACGCTGCCAGATGTTGTATTCTGACCTGACAAGCATCGGAGGCTTGTTGTGTGTGCCAGTGTTGTGTGGATCTTGATTAAGTGAAGTCATTCTCTTGGTTTTTCAAAAACAAAGTCTGTTTACTAACTGTTGAAACGAAAATAAACTATTACTCTGTTTTAACCCGACAAAACAAACGATATCAATGATTATGAGCTGATCTGTGTATTAAATTGATTGATTAGATCAGATTTAATTGACCAAGCTCTGATACCAATTGTTAGGATCTGAGTATTGGATTGTTTTGATTAAGTATGAAATATGAATGAAGTATAAATGGAAAGTGCAGCGGAATAAAGAATAATCAAAACATAGAGAATAATTGTTATCAATCGAATGCTTTCATTTAAACTGAAAGATTACAATAGTACAATTAAAGCTCCCCCTCAGCCTGATCACTCAGAGTTTGTTTGTCTAAAGAGAATGACGAGTGATCAATAGAACAGTACAAGTACTGTTCTATTTATAGACAAGTACAAACCTCTGATGATCACTTAGCTGACGTCACCTAGAAAGCGACCCCTAACTGACTAACAAACTACAACATCTGTTAAACAATAAACTACTGTTACATTGAAACTACTGAAAGAAAAACTCTGTTAAACTAAAGCTCTGATGTCTTCTTATCATCTGTTGAACCAAAGTGCTGTTGGTTCAACAGACCTTTGTTCTTCAGATCATTGATCAGCACTTGTTCTTTATCAGACTTTTGCTCTTCAGACTTTATCCATCAGACCTTTCATCAGCAGCAGTTGTCTTGTATCAGTTGTTAGGCAGCAGCAGTTTGGGAATCAGCAGTTCTTTGGAGGAAGCTTTCTTGTAACCACTGTTATTTATTCTTGATCAACACTTAGTATATTTTGGCTTTCTATCATCTGTTCTTCTCCAGGTCAGCAGACCCAACATATGTGTATAACCAATACTCCATATAACCCGTTTGTCCAAGACGTTTAAAAATGCGTTTACGTATAAGTAACACCTAGTATTTCTATATGCACAAGTAGACCCTACGAACCCGTTGGTGAATGTTATGATTAACATCATTCATACACTTCAAATACGTCTCATATAAGTATTAATACAATTTCATGTTAATACCAAGCCATAGAAGACTCCAATTAGGCACATAAGCATATATAACATAATCTGCGTTTTTAGGACAGATTATGCGCTATGAAGACAATTTTATTAAAAATACTTAAACTATGAATTAGAATTCCAAATTTTTACTGAACATTCCTGGAAGTCCATAAGACATGTCTACATTTTTTTTGTGGTAAAACCATACACAAAAATTATGAAAAATCATATAATACAGCTAGGTCCAGAAAACACTCTTGTCAAATCAGTTTACTAGAAAAATTCCCAAAAGTTGTGTATTCATCCAAACGGAATGAATCCACCGAGAAAAGCCAAGTTTTTCCGATGTCGACCTACTGTCCAAATTTCATAACCTAACTCTTTGTAGAACTCAAGTTATGGTCGTTTAAAGTTGACCCAAAATATTAATCCGAAAATCTGATTTGACCTATAATCAAAGAAAATTCCAAAAACAGATCAAACGATGTCCAAATCAGATGTTTTTTCCCATTATGAAAAGCTAAGACCTTGTACAAGATGTTCATGCAAAGAAATCCTCAAAAGAAATAATTTAATACCACGTTACAGACCCTACAAGTCGGCCTAAACAATCTGTCCAGATTTTACACATGCATAAACCCTAGTTATAATCAATCATCTACGCATATAATCGATCAATAACACAAAAAAATCATCATACAACATCAATAAGACATAAGCTATCAAAACCTTACAAGATACATGTTAAACATCTTCAATCATAAGCTCTAGAAGTCTAAAACATCAAGAACATGTAATATCATGCAACACATACAATAACCATCACATAATATCATGTTTAACCCATTCAACCTTTATAAACATCAAGTTTTAATCTTTATGAAAATGTTTCAGACCTGGACAAACTTTGTTATGATGTTTAAAAACATATTAAAGAAGATTAAAACATAAGAGATTGAATGTTATACTGAAAGGACTTCAAGATCACCAACCGAAGACCTTCTACGCCTCCCGAATGATGTTCTTGAGCTTTAAAAGGTGTTATGGGATGTATTTTTTTATGAGGGTTGTATGGGATGATTAGGGTTAAGGTTATGAGGTACTTGGGGCTTAAGATTGCTTAAATAAGAGTTTAAGTCGTTTTGGACAACCTGGGCACGCCGAACGGCCGTTCGGCCAAGGTGAATGACCGTTCACTTTGGCCAGGCCTGTTTCGCGTGGCCCAGATCGGTGTACTGCCCGTTTTCTTTGATGTTTTCGCTATTTTGGACCATATCAAGCGTAACCCCATGTATTTAGACCCCAACCATCCTAGTGACTCCTCGATTACGGTTTTTAATAGTGCGTTTGGTTTATGTTCACGTAATCACATATAGTTTACACATAGATTCACATAAGCACGTAATTGCAATCAGTATCAATCAATTAATCCACAATTATCTAATTTCTCAATTCACCAACGTCCGGGGTTCGATACTCATGTACGTAGTTTGGTAATTCCCCAAATTACCACTTCATACAGTTATTAACCTATAAATGTGCCACGTGTGACTCATCTAGCTAACCCTAGTTAAGTAACATGCTGTAAATGTAAATAAAGTTAACTAGAGTTTAGTGCAAGTAAGAACCTGAAAATGCGGGGTGTCACACTTTGATGGTTTGGTAGGTGTGCATACACAAAGGGTTTTTAAGGTCTTTGTTGAATATCCCAAAGCATCTGGGCAAGGATTTTTGGAGGTACGTGCGTTTTATGACAATATTAATGCGTTTTATATTGCCATGCATCCAGTTGTACAATATCAAGAGCTAACTTGTGTTTTATAACCATAATGTGTGTGTTTTACAATTTTAGTAATGCTTTTATGCAGTTATTACAAGTGTTTTTAAGACTGATGGTGATGATGTTACTACATTATGCACTTGTAAAAGATTTGAACAATATGGGTTACTATGTAGGCATATTTTTCTAGTTCATAGGATGTTTAGAATTAATAGATTCCGTAAAAAGTACATTTTGAAGAGATGGACAAAAGATGTTGTCCCAAATGAAATAAACCATTCAATTGATCTACATGAGTTTGGTGATGACAAAAGCAAGGAATCCAGAAAGATTGCTAAGGAGATTGTGTTCGCCGGTGAGTATCTTGCGAATAATTTGATCACAAAACTAGAGGAATTAAAGTTAGTTAAGGATCAAACGACAAAAATGATGAACAAGGTCAGCGAGCGTCGGTTTAGTAGGCCATCTTATAAGAAGTATGATCGATATTCTAGTTTACTGGGTATGACAAGCCGGTAGAAGCTATTGACCGTTTGCCAAACGGTATAAAAACACAATGGTCGTGGTTCACATAAGCAGATTAAATCTAGTAAAGAAAAAGCTATAAGTCGCATGGCCAAAAGGAAAAGAACTTGTAAGATTTGTGGGGAGATAGATCACGACCGTCGGAAACACAAGTATACAAATGCACAGTTACAAGATGAAAATGAAGAAGATGAAAATGAAGAAGAACAAGAAAATGAATACAATGAAGATCAAGTTGATGAAGAGTGGGTTGATTTTAGAAAGTGTGTTTTATGTTTTTGCAAATGCGTTTTAGTTTTATTGAACATTGCTACTGTGTATCATATAAATGCGTTTTATGGTTGAGAACTAATGCGTTTTAGTAATATATCACATATTCAATTTCATTTACACCCAAAAAGAAGCTTACAAGCTTTACATACATCATTCATGAACCACACCTAAAAACATCATCAAAACACATAAAACATACTAATTTAAAACACAAAAAAACCACCACCAAGACCTAAGAACACTGATAAAAACCACCATGTGACCAAACCCCCCCACCCCCAAAAAAAAACTTTCATTCTTTGTTGTTTAAAATTTCATCCCTGCCCTTCCTTTTCTCTGCCATGTTTACCCAGATGGTTTCTTCTGTTTTCTTTAGGTAGTGGAAGATTAAATCATCAAAAGCTTCTTGTTGTTTGATGAGTTCTAGGGCTTCATCTCTAAACTTTGACTTTGGTTCACCAAGTAGCTTCTCGCAAACATCAAAGTTCTTCTTTGACTACCTTAGAACCTCCTTTTGCACACCCATAACAGTACAAGATGAGTTGATGTGTCATTCCTTACTTCAGTTGAAGTCAACCATGATCACTGTCTTCACATGCATATTATTGATAGCATTTTCAAAGTTATCTGCTATTTTTGTATACTTTTGATTTTTTTACTAGTGGTGAGAATGCGTTTTTATGTGTTACTTGTTGATTTATATAGAGAATTAACATAATGAATTTATGATTTGGTAGTTGAATATTATAACAAGTCATTTAATTTTTGTAGATGTCAATCAAATCATAACAAGTTGTAATTTATTTCAAAGTTATCTGCCATTTGTTCATACTTTTGATTTTTTTACTAGTGGCGAGAATGTGTTTTTATGTGTTGATTGTTGATTTTATATAGAGAATGAACATGCTGAATTATGATTTGGTAGTAGAATATTATAAGAATATATTTAATTTTTATTCAATGTCAATCAAATCATAACAAGTTGCAATTTAATTTTTACTTATCCTAATATAATAATCTTTCTTATTTACAGCAATTAAAGTTTATGCAGAGCATAATTATTACCCATATGACAATTAGACCATTTTTGTTCACATTTTCTATTTTTTACAATTTTTTCCTACGTTTTGTATAACTTTGAACAAAATTTCATCTTTGAATTATTACACATTCCCAAAGGGTTAATATCTCGTACAAATAGAAATTTGGTACGAAACGTACGAATCAAGTAAAAGGCACGGTGGCAATTTTGTAATTATTGAAAAATTTACTTTATTCTTAACCAGCTTTTTGATAACAACAAACAACAAATCAAAAACCCCCAAAATCAGATTTCGAACAAAAAAACTCTCAAAAAACCCCAAATTAACATCACGATTGAAGCTATCAGCCAAGATGAAGTTCAAAATCATCCAAAAACATCAAACAGGAGGTAATATGTGGTTCTATATTAGAGTAAATTTTATTATTAGCATTATAATAAACTAGGGCTTGTAAATTTTATACGATTTCATTATATGTCGGTTTCTGGTGATGTTTGTAGAGTAGTTTTTTTTTGAAACTTTGTATAGCATTTTCTATGTAGTGTAATGTTTGTTAAACTTGTTATAGCATTTTTAGGTCTGAGTAATTTGTGATTTTTTTCTTAACTAGTTTAATTTATAGTCTACGAAGAGTAATTTAGTTTAAACTTGGAATGGCATGTTTTGTGTAGAGTAAAATGTTTTTGAAACTTGGTGTAACATTTGTATTAGAGTAATTTTTGAAATTTTGCCTTAACTAGTGCAAAGGTCTATGTAGAGTAATTTTGGTTAAACTTTGAATAGCATGTTTTGTTTAGAGTAAAATGTTTGTTAAACTTGGTGTAGCATTTGTATTAGAGTAATTTTTGAAGTTTTGTCTAAACAAGTGTAAAGGTCTATGTAGAGTAATTTTGGTGAAACGTGGAATGACATGTTTTGTGTAGAGCAAAATGTTTGTGAAACTTTGTGTAGCATTTGTATTAGAGTAATTTTTGAAATTTTGTCTTAACTAGTGTAAAGGTCTACGTAGAGTAATTTGAATGAAACTTGGAATAGCATGTTTTGTGTAGAGTAATGTTTATTAAACTTGGTATAGCATTTGTATTAGAGTAATTTTTGAAATTTTGCCTTAACTAGTGTAACAGTATCATCATATGTATGGTAATTTGGTATAGCAAAAGTAATTTGCCCATGTTTTATACAAATCAGATTCTGGTATTGAAACTGTTAGAATTATAACAAGAAGAAAAAGTGACAGAATTGCAAAAAACAAGATCACGCAGATTTTCCAAAGATATGTCAAACCCCATTGCTATTGATCTTGATGAAGAACAAATACCAGGTTAAGTATTTATAGAAATATTAGTTATCAATGAGCAATAACTATTTGGTCATTCTTTTTCCTTCTTTTGTTATAGATACATCAAAGAAAACAAACGCTAAGGGTCAAGAAACAAATCACCCTGCTGAAAAACAGAAGAATGACACTATAAAAGAAACAGTTCAAAGTCGAAAAAAGAAGATTGCTTGTAAGAAAAAGAAGTCTGACCACAAAATTAACAAGAATACGGATGTTGCTGGAAAGGAAGCACCAGCTTGAAAGACCATTGCTAAAAGAAAACAAGTTGATTCAGATGATGATTTTCAAACTCCACCTTCAAAGACCACCGCTAAAAGAAAACCAACTAATTATTTTAAAGCCACACCTGAAAAGAAAGATGTTAAAAAGAAGTTAGTTGCTTCAGATGATGATTTTCAAACTCCACCTTCAAAGACCAATGCTAAAAGAAAACCAACTAATGATTTTAAAGCTCTACCTTCAAAAAAAGCTGTTAAAAGGAAGTTAGCTGCTTCAGATGATGATTTTGAATCACCACCTTCAAAGAGATCAAGAAAAAAAACCAAAGGCAATACCTAGAAAACCATTTATCGAGTTCACAAACCACACTTTATACCTGAGATGCGACCCAGGAAACTTCCTTGATGTTATCAAAAACTTATCTGATGCACAAAAAGCTGCTGTCATAGAAATGGGTTTTGAATCTCTGTTATCTTTGGACATACGCCATATACCATCTTGCTTATCATTATGGCTACTACGAAATTTCAATGAGGACACAAATGAGCTTAACGTAGGAAATCACAAGATCAAAATAACCCCTTCATTGGTACATGAATGCCTAGGTATTCCAATGGGGGAAATAGAAGTGATTGAAAAGAATAAACCAAGAAAAGGTTTTTGTGAAAGGTTGGATGAATTCAAGAATCAGTTTCCCACTCCAAGAATCAGTGTGCTAAAAGTAATTAATCTAGTAAAGGCCAGTTCATCTACTGGGAGGGTTTTCAAGACAAATTTCCTTGTCATATTCAATACACTATTGGGTGAAGCAACAAAATGCTCAACAGTCAATCAAAAATTCATGAACTGGATTGAAGATGATTCCGAAATACCAAAGTTGAATTGGTGCAATTACATAATGTGTTGTCTAAGAAGAACAAAAAAAGGATGGCATGGTGGAAAGGATCAATACACAGGGCCAATTTTGTTTCTTGTGGTATGATTTAATTATTACTTTGTTCTTTATAAGATAATTACTCTATAACTAAAAAAATCACATGTTTTAAATGTTTTGACAGGTACTCTACACACATCTATACCATAAAAGGCATCCTGAATTTGATGATGTTCAAATCTAGACACCAGCAATAAAGTATATTAATACAAAAACTCTATATAAAATGGAAGAGTTTTTGTATAATAATGGTCCATTAACTGATAATGAAGCTGAGGATAATGAGAAAGATGTGAATCAAGGTGGAGGCAGAGAAATAGATGACAATGAAGATAAAGATGAGAATGAAGGTGGAGGCAAAGAAGAAGATCATAACAATGTTGAAGAGAAGAATGACAATGAAGGTGATCATAACACCACTTATTTGGATTTTTATTTTCATTATTGATGTGATTATTGTTACATATTTTAAATGGCAATAGGAAGTACTGCTGCTGAATTAGTGGTTGATGCGGCTGCACCGAGTTCAGACACTGCAATGGCAACCGAAAAGACTGCCGCTGGGTTGGCTGGCAAGGCTGCGGGTGTGGCGGTGGACGCGACTGTCATGGTTGTAGATATTGGGTTGCAAACTTGAAAACCTGCTGCTGAGTTGGCGAAGAATGTTGCGAAAAATGTTGCAATAGAGACCGGGAAGACTGCTGCACAACTTGCAGGTAAGGCTAAAGTTATGGCGGTGGACACTGCTATGACAAGTAAGGATATTGCAGCTGGAACTGGAAATAATGATGCAAATGTTGATAATAGTCAACATACTGAAGTTGATTTCGACAACTCACGTATGTTATTCCATATAAAATATACTATTATGCAATTACTTAGTACTATCTAATATTTTCGGATCATTGTTTATAACTTGTTCTTTATAGTGAACTATAGTATTCCTCAATCGCCTTTAGACTTGGAGAATATGGTGATTGGAATAGACACCCAAAGAGTTATCGACGATTGCATTACACCAATGCCGTTGTCTGGTTTATCAGCCTACTTAGGCCCTGGTTATAGATCAAAAGAACAGGTAATAATTAGTCTACATGTTCAATGTTCAATATTAAAAACATAATTACTCTACTAATATGGTTGGCGTAATTGTATATATCAATGGTTATGCAACTTGGAAAACCATATTGAGCGGTACAAGAAATTGAGGGAAGTCATAAATAATATGGTTAAAGAAGGGAAATCAATGTATACATGGAATGATGTCATATTAAACACGTGCAAGGAATGGGAAAACCAAAATCCTCAATCTCAAAGTTCTACTGATAACAACACTGTCATCAGTTTGAATGATCCTCAAGTAATAGCAGAAACTGAGAAAGAAATCGAAGTTGAAGGCAATTGAACTCATGATGAAGATGAGACAACAAATGAAGGTACAAAAAAAAAACTATTTAACAGTTACTCTTTCTATGGATATGTATGTTGACAAATAATTACTCTAATACTAATGATATGTATGTGTTCCATTGAAAGGTGCAGATATTGAGAAGAATACAAATGATGTTGGTGATGTTAAAGGCGACTTTGCAGAAAAAAATGAAGTTCAACAAAGTGTCACCGAGACAATGGAAAAACAAATTGAGATAGCTTGTCAGGAAGGGGAAATACAACATATTGTTGCTAATTACTCTAGTAGTTATACATGGAATATAATTCCTATTTCCAAAAAACAAATTGAGGCTTGCCTTGGGTTCCAGAACTTTGCTGTTGTGAAAGATTCATGGAATATAATTCCTATTTCCAAAAAACAAGGTATGTTATAATTACACTAGTAGTTATACATAATTACTCTAGCTATATTTAACATTGTTAATGTTCACAAAAACGGTATAGATGATGCTAAACTGAATACTGAGGACAATGTTAAGCTTGATAAAAAAAATGTTGGAGGAAAAGCAGGTATGTACTCTCCAAAATATACTGTTAGCTATATTATATTTACCTATTTACTCTAGAATGATACTTGGAAAATATTGAAGGTAATTTCGATGCAACAAATGTTGAAGATGTGTCAGTTAAAGTGGTCGAAGTTGACAAATCATCAATTATCGACGCATTTCCAGCTTTTACGTTAAGAAACGACAAAGAAGTTGAAACAGATTGTACACCTCAACAACAGGGAAGAGAAAAGAGAACAACAAAGGTGACTTCTGCATATAAATCACCTTATGTTAAACGGAAAGTTGAAGTTGGGCAAAAGCTTAGTGACGATGAAAACATGATAGCAGAATACATATTTCTCCAATTGATGAACTGTAAGTACTGATTTAATAATGATGTAAAAAGAAATTTTATTGCATCATTCTAACTCCGCACAAACACAGGAAATTTGTCTACAAATCAGGGTATGGGTCAGATACAATTAAGGTCATCTTTGAGAACTTGTATGAAGGTGTTAAACTTGCATCAACCGTCATTGATGTTTGGTCTGATGTGCTAAACAATGAAGAAAAACTGAAAAGCCGAATGTCACCAAAGAGGTTTTTCTGCTCAACATCTATATTGGTATGAAAATAATTATCCTATTTACATAATTACTCTATTATGCAATTATGTTTATTAAATTCTAAATCTGTTATAAATTTTATTAAACCTCTTGTTATAAAAATAATTATCATAATTACATAATTACTCTATTGCATCTACATAATCACTCTACTGATAGGTCTTATTGTATTGTTAAAATGCAGCTGGAAGAACATTTTAAGCTCACAGAAGAAAAACTATTTGATAAGTTCAAAAGCAACATGGATCATTACCTTAAACAGTTTAAAGTCAAATCATTATTAGATACTGACCTCCTTTTTTTCCCAATTCTAGCTTCAGAACATTACTATGTTTTGTGTTTCCATTTGTAAGTTGGGAAAATTGTTTTGATGGATAACAGCAAGATGGGTGATAATTTTGATGATAGATATAAAGGGATCCCTCAAAAGCTGGTAATATTGTTGACATTTTATTTACTTTACCATTTATATAATTTTCAAAAGCTAATATGTTTTTGCATAAATTGTAGAGAAATGCATTGTGCAATTACATGAAGGTTTCCAAAATCAGAACCGGTCTGAAGAAATTGATTGTGGCAAATATCACTAGATTGACAGTGCAATGGAGGATAGAGTATTACAAAATCGATTGTGGCGTTTTTGCAATGCGTCATATGGAAACCTACATGGGCAATGTGTCACACCCCGATTTTCCCGTCGGTTGTGAACGTTTGGCATCTCTACTACGCAGCGGAATATTTTAACTAAGACTTCCACATGTTCCGAACGCCTTTTTCTAAGCCTTCTAGGGTCTCCAATCCCAAGACATCACTTAGTTCCAACCATGTCATTGCCAAAATCTAGACCTGAAAGACATGCTTAAAAAGGTCAGCATAAAGCCGGTGAGTTCATGGTTTTATGTTTATCGTTCATAACCCATTTTTCTTTCAAAACACTTGAGAAAATATTTGCAAACATTAATGAGAAAGTTTATTTTCTTTACGCAAACATTATTTGGGAAAATACGTATAAAAATCCCGTTTCAATCCTTACTAGATATTCGTTTCTTAGCTTTCGACTCGACTCACTTTGCCATATATTTACCTCCCCATAAAGATAAATATACCCAAGTTTTGTCGATCGAACATACATATAAAGAGTCTCTTTTAAATTCTTACCGGGCGTTCCTTTCTTAACCTTCGACTCGACTCACTTTGCCATATATTTACCTCCCCATAAAGATAAATATATCCAAGCTTTGTCGATCGAACTTTTAACTTTTAACCCAAAAGGAGACTTCCACAATAACTTTTGAAAGACTTTCTCATTTAAATCATTTCCCCGCATCGGATTCCTTACCGGACATCCGTACACATTACTATGAAAACCATTTTCCCGAAATTACTTACCAAGCAAACACGTACGCCAAAAGCGGAAATGATCAAATAAAATAACCATTATTTGAAAAGTTAGTGTGCGTAACAAACACAAGAAATGTGCTACATAAACTTAGGGTTGTAAATCCTAATACCGATTGCGTCCCCATGAGCCCGTAACCAAAACCAGACTACTTACTTTTGCCCCGCACGTTGTTATAGTGGTAACAACAAGTTTAGAATATCGTAACACCCCTTGGTCCATCCGAGTTGACGCTAATCAACCGGGGGTGGGTCCCCGTCAAGAACCGATAGTACTATCCCCATATTCTACGGCTACATCACTTCGTATTAATGGTTACAGTTAACTGCGGAGACTGCACGTCCCACTAGACTTTTCCGTTACTCATGTGCCCATCTTATGTACCATTTCAAGTTTCCACTGTTACCGCACATTTTAATACTCGTAACTTTCATTTCCCTTTTTACCCACGTATGATTTTATAAAAGCATTGTAACTTCACAAGGTTTTCATAAACTTTGTTATGCTTTAAAATAAACAGGTTTTCATAAAACAAACATGTCTTCCCCCCGAAAACATTTACAAAACAGTAAAAAGTGGGGTCATGAACTCACCTTAATTTCCTTGCTTAGCTAGCAAACAAAGCCCGAAGCTTTAACCGACTTCCTCGTGCCCTATTAACAACAAAGGACACCTTAAAAGTCTATCACATATAAACCTAGCCTATTATCCGGCTAAAAGATAGTTTATCCAACTATCTAAACTCGTGTCTACAATCTCGAGTCTTAATATGTTTTAACTCGACGAACCGATCATGACTTATCTTACTTATGTGTTAACACGCGACGTAGTACCCAAGTTGCGCACGTGTTCTATTCGCGTGTATCCCACGTTGGACTAATACCTCGAAATGTATAACTTATCATGCGCCGTAGCTCGTCTCGTTAGTCGGATAAATGCATTTGTCTTGTACGTTTATTTTTAGGAAAATGTACTTTGCAAACTATAGTTCTTATATTGTCATTAATTTCCAATTAATAACAAATGCTACATTATTTCCCAAAATCCAACATTTAAAGTATTCAAAACTTTGCTTTGCATAAAGCTTTCCCAAATAAATCAGACGTTTATATATTTTTGAATACGAACAATAAACATTATTTAGTTATCAAAAACCTTCTAAAATTCGTCATACTTCACGTTTAGCGAAACTACATATATTTGTTTTCAAAACATTGTCCGGGATTCAGTTATTATTGTTACAAATGATTCTTGTCAAAACGTCGCGATTTTATATAAATACCTTTATTAAGACACTTGGAAAATCATCTATAAAACATATACAACGGTATTCGCTTCATTAAGCTTCGGATTTTTATAAAAATTTCGGCAGAGTTTCATCTGTTTTTGTACAAGCCAGACAACACAAGTCGTCTACAATTTTCCCAAAATCAATACCAAACACAAGACCACATTTCATTTATCCGCAATTTCCAAATCAAACGAGACTTTATACGTTTCGATAACTTTTATATAAATTATACTTATTTATATAAATACATATAACAATATAAATACACGATATAGTCCAACCATTTAGTCCGATATACAATATTAGTTAGTCACGATTTACTATACATTAACTATTCATCCGATGCATACTTATCGTTTATTATTAAAGTCGGTTCGTTTCGCGAGTTATGACCGGTTATTATTTATATTGCGTTCGTATCTGTAAATACAACACAAAAATAACCACAAAGTTAATTATACCGAAAGCAGTAGCACTGACAAAGCTGACCAGCAGTTGACCGAGTTTGACTGCACGTTGACTGGTCTCGAACCATCCAGATCTGACCCGAACAACACTGTTCTGACCCGAACAACACGGTTCTGACCCGAACAACACAGATCTGACCCGAACCTCACAGATCTGACCAGATCGGGTCTGCGCGATACCAACTTAACCCAAAACAACCAGATCTGAGTTGAGAACTACCGGATCTTTAACCACCATAACCCGACAAGCTCTTACCGGGTTGACTCGGTTTGACCGAGTCCAAACACGAACCCAAAAGCTGATCGAGCCTATAACCACCAAAAGAGCAACAACCGGACACCCGAGCTACAATCGTAACCAAGCCATCGGACCCAAAATAAAACCCAACCCAAAAAAAATATCACCACCCGGACCACCATCACCCACGACAGCCACCATCTGCACCGTCCTATACACCACCGTCATTCACAGCAGCAACCACGAACCTGCTGAACTAAACCACCATTACACAACACAAACCCAGCCCAAAACTGACCTGTCCGAGTAAGCCATCGGCTCACAGGCCTGCGCCGCCGTCCTCATCTCTAACCTCGAACCAGCACCACGAACCAAAACGAACCACCACACTAGCCAACAAGTTCATAACCCAACCCCCTTTGCTCCTATTAATCGCTGGTACTGCTCGTTTTTTTTTGCCAGGAACGCCGCGCCGCCACCCCCAAAGCACGGTGGTGGTCAGCTGCTGTAACCGAAAGGGGAGGAAGGAGCTGGGAGAGCAATAGTGTAGAGAGAGAGAGATTTCGGGTGAGAGAGAGAGGGGGCTTGCGGCTGCCAAATGAAGGAGACAAGGAGAATATGTGACTTTTATAGTTAGGGTTAGGGTAGATGGGGGTATACCGCGTGTCGAACTCGGTTTAGCGTATTTCGCTTCGGTTTTATTTTTGCACAATAATTAATAACGTAAGTTAGTCGGTTTTGCTCATAATTATAAATAACACTAAACCAAACAAAAATATAATTGTTTCCGTCGTCCAATGCGTTCTTTCAGAACACGCGTTAAAATCGCGTAAGATGCTTCGGTCACGTTTTCCTTCCTTTGGACGATTCGTAAGCTTTCGAAACTTAACAAATAATAATATTTATGATAAATAAGTATTCTGAAGGCTCAATTACGGTTAAAACTACATCGGACGTTGATCGGAATTTGCCGGTTGTCACATTCTCCCCCTGTTACAGAAATTTTGTCCCCAAAATTTAAGCTAGGATATCTTTTGAAGACTTAATAGAAGTCTCACAACAAAATGAGTCAAGGTACCCGCCAGTACGAATGAGACCAGTTAGATTTTCAAAATTAACTGAAAACAAGGACATTAGGTAACAAACCTCAAATGTTCCACTTGAACGAGTCTCAAGGAAGGTATATGCATTTTCAATCTTCCACATGATTTGCAAATGTGTGGACAATAACTTGAACGTTAGAATCAACCGCTAAATTTTCTGAAAAATATCGACGATGTTTGTGGCAATTTAGGGACTACCAATAGTCCTCTACAATATACGTATACACAATAAGCGCTTTACAAAAGCAATGGCAAGACATTCCAATGAGCCATGTTATGAGATCGAGCGACTTGGTATTCCAACACTTGAAACAAAAAGAGTGTTCATATACCCAATCAGTTTCAAATAGACGATGCAGGTGGAACAGTATTCTTTGGCAAATGGTGGATAGGCGAGCTACGATAATTTGTTTAGAAACATCAACGTGGTTATGATCAATGAATATCCAAAATGATTTAGCACGCGAAAGTGGCATCCAACGCCCAAATGTGCTATCAATAACTTTGTCAACAAATATTATTGGCGCACCTCAAACGAAACAACCAGTGCACCAACTTTTTAATTACATGCCACAAGGTGTGTTTGGATTTGAGACAATGACAACAAGTTGATGAAAATAAACACGCCAATAAAGATCAACCATTATTACAAGTCGAATGAATATTCACCGCAAGGTGCTGACCAACTTTCAACAAATCGATTCAACTGAAGCGTCGATTTCAAGAAACTCATCACGAAATATCAAAAGATTCATTGCCCACAGTGGACTAACACATCAGGACTAGAATGCTAGCATTACGAGCAACGTAATGATAACTAAATCATCAATGAAACCATCATTCGATGTGAAGCCCTACAATGGACCTTCACAAATAACCGAATTCAACCATACAATAGATGGCATGTGTACAAAGAAACGTGTCTAATTCTGTGAAAAGATAAGGTATCAACAAAAATTGGATTCCTTTAAAACGATTTGTCAAAGGCCACAAACAAAGAACAAGGGATGTAGAACATACTCAAAAGATATAACCAGGTTCTTCAACATGAACCTCAGAAGCTCAAGAAACAAGATCATCGAGATCTTAGAATGGTTTAAGAAAACCAGAGTCACGATGATATGAACAGGGGAGAATCGGCAATCACGTCCGCAACAACAAAAATAAATAACCTTTTATGCCTTACATATATACCCTCACGATAGATTTTTCTTAGGGCTTTCATGTGCCTGTAAATTCGCAATAACGTGACGTCTGCGTCATTGAAAATTTACCTCACGAGATCATCCTATTAATCTCCCATCGTGAGTTATATCCCAAGTACCAATTAATAAACATAATCACATGTATATAATACGTATAGAATGTTAGTCATGCGTGCCACCTTTCCCGGTGCCGTCCCCGACCACATCCCAGCTTGCGCAGTACCATTTGCTAGACGAAGTGCCTTATCCAGACGTTTCCTCGTCAGTTAAAACAGAAATACATATATATAATTTACGAATAAATTACGTATATAATACTAGTCGTGCGTGCCACCTTTCCCGGTGCCGTCCCCGACAACTTTTAAGCTTGCGCGGTACCGTTTTCAAGACGAAGTGCCTCTCCACGATGTTTCAAATCGAAGTTAACATTGATGACGTAAGTATACCCTGATTCCTAGGGATGCGAGACCGCAAATGCTTCAAACAATCCGTTCTGCATGTCGGTGCTACCAACTTGTCCACTACTTGACACTAGTGCGCGTCCTCGCCACGTCCAAGCCAGTGTCGACATCCGTTGGCGACACGCATTATTATCGAGGCATATTTTTATACTTTACATATACTTACACAGTATATACTCTAATAAACGGTTCCTCATAACTAAGAAACAATGACTCAGTTAAACTCTATGTGAATTAACACTTTGCTGTCCATAGCGATGACTCGCCGGTCACTAGTGAGTTATACCTTGCTACTTCATGCAGTCTTACCTTTCTATATATACATACAGAAAAGTACTCACTTATTATTCACATAAGGAAATGTTTCTTGCACTAAAGAAACCTAAGCTGAGCTAGTGTAATGACATACACTATTATTCTTTCAACTTATCAGGCAACGGTTGGAATTTTTACTTCCTAGGCGTTCGTACTAAATTTTCAATCTTAGCACTTTCGGTCCCTAATTAAAACTCAGGTTAAAGCCTAGGTATCCCTACTGATACCTAATTCGCTAAAACCTATAGCTCTGATACCAAACTGTCACACCCCGATTTTCCCGTCGGTTGTGAACGTTTGGCATCTCTACTACGCAGCGGAATATTTTAACTAAGACTTCCACATGTTCCGAACGCCTTTTTCTAAGCCTTCTAGGGTCTCCAATCCCAAGACATCACTTAGTTCCAACCATGTCGTTGCCAAAATCTAGACCTGAAAGACATGCTTAAAAAGGTCAGCATAAAGCCGGTGAGTTCATGGTTTTATGTTTATCGTTCATAACCCATTTTTCTTTCAAAACACTTGAGAAAATATTTGCAAACATTAATGAGAAAGTTTATTTTCTTTACGCAAACATTATTTGGGAAAATACGTATAAAAATCCCGTTTCAATCCTTACTAGATATTCGTTTCTTAGCTTTCGACTCGACTCACTTTGCCATATATTTACCTCCCCATAAAGATAAATATACCCAAGTTTTGTCGATCGAACATACATATAAAGAGTCTCTTTTAAATTCTTACCGGGCGTTCCTTTCTTAACCTTCGACTCGACTCACTTTGCCATATATTTACCTCCCCATAAAGATAAATATATCCAAGCTTTGTCGATCGAACTTTTAACTTTTAACCCAAAAGGAGACTTCCACAATAACTTTTGAAAGACTTTCTCATTTAAATCATTTCCCCGCATCGGTTTCCTTACCGGACATCCGTACACATTACTATGAAAACCATTTTCCCGAAATTACTTACCAAGCAAACACGTACGCCAAAAGCGGAAATGATCAAATAAAATAACCATTATTTGAAAAGTTAGTGTGCGTAACAAACACAAGAAATGTGCTACATAAACTTAGGGTTGTAAATCCTAATACCGATTGCGTCCCCATGAGCCCGTAACCAAAACCAGACTACTTACTTTTGCCCCGCACGTTGTTATAGTGGTAACAACAAGTTTAGAATATCGTAACACCCCTTGGTCCATCCGAGTTGACGCTAATCAACCGGGGGTGGGTCCCCGTCAAGGACCGATAGTACTATCCCCATATTCTACGGCTACATCACTTCGTATTAATGGTTACAGTTAACTGCGGAGACTGCACGTCCCACTAGACTTTTCCGTTACTCATGTGCCCATCTTATGTACCATTTCAAGTTTCCACTGTTACCGCACATTTTAATACTCGTAACTTTCATTTCCCTTTTTACCCACGTATGATTTTATAAAAGCATTGTAACTTCACAAGGTTTTCATAAACTTTGTTATGCTTTAAAATAAACAGGTTTTCATAAAACAAACATGTCTTCCCCCCGAAAACATTTACAAAACAGTAAAAAGTGGGGTCATGAACTCACCTTAATTTCCTTGCTTGGCTAGCAAACAAAGCCCGAAGCTTTAACCGACTTCCTCGTGCCCTATTAACAACAAAGGACACCTTAAAAGTCTATCACATATAAACCTAGCCTATTATCCGGCTAAAAGATAGTTTATCCAACTATCTAAACTCGTGTCTACAATCTCGAGTCTTAATATGTTTTAACTCGACGAACCGATCATGACTTATCTTACTTATGTGTTAACACGCGACGTAGTACCCAAGTTGCGCACGTGTTCTATTTGCGTGTATCCCACGTTAGACTAATACCTCGAAATGTATAACTTATCATGCGCCGTAGCTCGTCTCGTTAGTCGGATAAATGCATTTGTCTTGTACGTTTATTTTTAGGAAAATGTACTTTGCAAACTATAGTTCTTATACTGTCATTAATTTCCAATTAATAACAAATGCTACATTATTTCCCAAAATCCAACATTTAAAGTATTCAAAACTTTGCTTTGCATAAAGCTTTCCCAAATAAATCAGACGTTTATATATTTTTGAATACGAACAATAAACATTATTTAGTTATCAAAAACCTTCTAAAATTCGTCATACTTCACGTTTAGCGAAACTACATATATTTGTTTTCAAAACATTGTCCGGGATTCAGTTATTATTGTTACAAATGATTCTTGTCAAAACGTCGCGATTTTATATAAATACCTTTATTAAGACACTTGGAAAATCATCTATAAAACATATACAACGGTATTCGCTTCATTAAGCTTCGGATTTTTATAAAAATTTCGGCAGAGTTTCATCTGTTTTTGTACAAGCCAGACAACACAAGTCGTCTACAATTTTCCCAAAATCAATACCAAACACAAGACCACATTTCATTTATCCGCAATTTCCAAATCAAACGAGACTTTATACGTTTCGATAACTTTTATATAAATTATACTTATTTATATAAATACATATAACAATATAAATACACGATATAGTCCAACCATTTAGTCCGATATACAATATTAGTTAGTCACGATTTACTATACATTAACTATTCATCCGATGCATACTTATCGTTTATTATTAAAGTCGGTTCGTTTCGCGAGTTATGACCGGTTATTATTTATATTGCGTTCGTATCTGTAAATACAACACAAAAATAACCACAAAGTTAATTATACCGAAAGCAGTAGCACTGACAAAGCTGACCAGCAGTTGACCGAGTTTGACTGCACGTTGACTGGTCTCGAACCATCCAGATCTGACCCGAACAACACTGTTCTGACCCGAACAACACGGTTCTGACCCGAACAACACAGATCTGACCCGAACCTCACAGATCTGACCAGATCGGGTCTGCGCGATACCAACTTAACCCAAAACAACCAGATCTGAGTTGAGAACTACCGGATCTTTAACCACCATAACCCGACAAGCTCTTACCGGGTTGACTCGGTTTGACCGAGTCCAAACACGAACCCAAAAGCTGATCGAGCCTATAACCACCAAAAGAGCAACAACCGGACACCCGAGCTACAATCGTAACCAAGCCATCGGACCCAAAATAAAACCCAACCCAAAAAAAATATCACCACCCGGACCACCATCACCCACGACAGCCACCATCTGCACCGTCCTATACACCACCGTCATTCACAGCAGCAACCACGAACCTGCTGAACTAAACCACCATTACACAACACAAACCCAGCCCAAAACTGACCTGTCCGAGTAAGCCATCGGCTCACAGGCCTGCGCCGCCGTCCTCATCTCTAACCTCGAACCAGCACCACGAACCAAAACGAACCACCACACTAGCCAACAAGTTCATAACCCAACCCCCTTTGCTCCTATTAATCGCTGGTACTGCTCGTTTTTTTTGCCAGGAACGCCGCGCCGCCACCCCCAAAGCACGGTGGTGGTCAGCTGCTGTAACCGAAAGGGGAGGAAGGAGCTGGGAGAGCAATAGTGTAGAGAGAGAGAGATTTCGGGTGAGAGAGTGAGGGGGCTTGCGGCTGCCAAATGAAGGAGACAAGGAGAATATGTGACTTTTATAGTTAGGGTTAGGGTAGATGGGGGTATACCGCGTGTCGAACTCGGTTTAGCGTATTTCGCTTCGGTTTTATTTTTGCACAATAATTAATAACGTAAGTTAGTCGGTTTTGCTCATAATTATAAATAACACTAAACCAAACAAAAATATAATTGTTTCCGTCGTCCAATGCGTTCTTTCAGAACACGCGTTAAAATCGCGTAAGATGCTTCGGTCACGTTTTCCTTCCTTTGGACGATTCGTAAGCTTTCGAAACTTAACAAATAATAATATTTATGATAAATAAGTATTCTGAAGGCTCAATTACGGTTAAAACTACATCGGACGTTGATCGGAATTTGCCGGTTGTCACACAATGATAAATGGGATAGCGGTTTCTCGGTAAAAGAGGATGTTCAACAAGAAGAGCTTAAGGAACTAAGGTACAAATTCTTGTCAAAAATGTTATTGTTAAATATCAACAAAGCAAGAAATGATCTTATAACGGATGCCCTGAAAGTTCAAGACATGGAAACTGAATCAAAGGAAGACATGAGGAAAAATTTGATAGATCGGATAAAAGAAAGGCAATCGAACTATGTTTGAATTTGTTAGTAATGCTAGTAGTTTTATTTTGTGTTTTGATCAAATTGTAAACTTTTGTTGGACATCGGATCCATCCTATGATGTTGGACTTCGTTTCTGTGTAGGCATTTCATATGATTTGTATAAATGTTTGTATTTGGTTTTAGATTTGGTCCCAAGTATAAATTGGTAAATTTAACAGTATACTAATTTCAAATTGCAAGTTAATTATTCTAGTACAAACTATCAACTCAAGTTAATTACTCTAGTACAAACATACTTCCATTTCCAAAACTAAATACTCTACGTATCAAAATAATTGTTATTTAACTGTGAAAATAGTTACTCTAGTTATATATTTCATAAGATGAAACTAGAGTAATTAAATAATGACAAAATTACAGAAAACAACCTTTATGTATTACTAAAACTGCACCTTTCACCGTTATCTTTAAAAAACACTCTAATCAACCTTAACCTTTGTTATTTGTTGCAAATCCAAACCTTTAACACTAACTGAGTTAGTTTTCTCAGTTAAAGCCCCTCACATGTCTTGCATGTGAGGCCATTTTAGTCATTTTAAGTGTGCTTTATTTTAATGTTTATTTTAAACAAAAAAAACTTATCCCCAAAGTTCCATTTCCAATCAATGTATAGATATCGTAAACTCACAATCCACTAAATCTGAACAAACAAACAAAGCACCAAACCTGAGTTAGACCTTTAAACAACGATTTCAACACAGTATGAATATTCAAAACTTGAATCGCCCCAAGTGTCAACCCATAACAAGTATAACTCTTGTTAACCGCAATATGCCGCCCGATAACAAGCCCCAGATCCGACCCGTACTTAGTGATCGGCGTAACCTCAAGCTGTTGTTGCACCTATCCAGCCATCCTAACATCTATATCATACACTACCCTCCCCACCCAAATGCCTCCAATTCGGCACCTTACTACTCATCATCCTCATCGGCCCCGAACCCCCTGAATTCACGTTCCACTACTCTGCGTCATCGGAACCAATAATTGACCCGTATTATTACTATTGTTACTATTATTATTATTATTAATATTATTATTATTATTATCAACCCCTCTAGTTTATGGAGAGCTCAACAAGACCATCAATCTAGCTCCATGTTTAAGGTTTGAATTATGGTTTCCACTAGGGCTAGGTGATTGAAGGGGTGTCGTAGGATAAGGAGCACATATGTGATGGTGGTACAGGTTAGCTTGAAGGGCAAAAGGGTAAATAGGGTTTACGGCGCGTAAGAGTAGACGGTGGGAGGAGGGTAGGAAATATTATTTGGGTTTTGAATAAGATTACAGTTTGAAGAAAGAGGTGGGGAAGAAGAAGAATAATTAAAGATTCGTTAAGTATCATATGGTATTCCACCTGTGTGTTGTTGGTTATTGTTTCCAGGTGAAGCCATGAATCACGTAATGATAATAATAATTTGTAATTGTGGTCAACAATGGAAATTGAAGGATGGAAATTTAAAGTGAGGTTGTGACTTTGGAAAGACCAGATCCCATGAAGAAGAAGATGTGTTAGGTTTTTTAATAAACATTTAAATAAAAGACAGTTAAAATGACTAAAAAGCCCTCACATGCAAGGCATGTGAAAGGAGTTAACTGGAAAAACTAACTCAGTTAGTATTAAAGGTTTGGATTTGCAATAAATAACATAGGTTAAGGTTGATTAGAGTGTTTTTTAAAGATAAAGGTGAAAGGTGCAGTTTTGGTAATACACAAAGGTTGTTTTATGTAATTTTGTCTTAAATAATTATTGGTTTTAGATTTGGTCCCAAGTATAAATTGGTAAATTTAACAGTATACAAATTTCAAATTGCAAGTTAATTACTCTAGTACAAACTATCAACTCAAGTTAATTACTCTAGTACAAACATACTTCCATTTCCCAAACTAAATACTCTACGTATCAAAATAATTGTTATTTAACTGTGAAAATAAATACTCTAGTATATATTTCATAAGATGAAACTAGTGTAATTAAATAATTACTCTACTAATTCAATGACAGCACGAAAAGCAAAATCTATATTAAAAAACACTTAACTTTCATAGTATTCAATAGCAATTCTCTACTAACTCATATGGGATTTTAAAAAAGTTCAAAAATAACATCGACTAATTGCCGTTTGGGTCCTTCCCAACAATTGATTTGCATGTACGAATATCATGACCAAGCTTCCCACATACACCGCATACTCTACGTCTTTTACCGGCGCGGCTGGCTGCCATTTCCTTTTTAGATTTAATTCTTTTATGTGAGCCGCGTTCCTTATTTCTAATACCACATGGAAGTTTCAAATTTGTGGTTGTTGGTTGATCATAACCAAGAAGAGACGCCATCATATCTTTTTTCTTCAAAATCGGCCCAGTTTTACTCCCTTCTGCCTTTTCCATGAATTCTTTCAATTGATCTCTTACCTTAGTTAATTCCTCAATGTTTGTAAAATATCGACTACTAAGGTATTCGGTAGCAACCATTATCTCACGCACAAGCTGATTCGCCTTATCAATGTTGACATTAGAAGTATCTTTAACAAAAAGTGAACAATTGGCTTTGTTTACAACTGTGTCCCTTCTCCAACGCTTCAAAACATACTTCTCAGGTATTTCATCTAGTTCAAACATTCGTAACACAAGGAACGCGTGCCGACATAACAAACCGTATTGCTCAAATCTTTTGCAAACACATGAAACAGAAATATCTTCTTCATCAGCTTTACCCAATACCTGTGAGTTTAAAAAATAGTTTACTTGTATAGTAAATAACACATTATCATACTAATTACTCTAGCTGGTCCTATAGCAAGTATCAAAAGAGTGAATGCTCTAATTTTGAAGTAACTGAATAATAACTCTAGTTATATGTTAAATAATACATGAGATATACTAATTACCCTACTGGATTATATGACATGAACCACATAGTAATTACTCTAATTAAACGATAAATAAAAAAAATAAAAAATACCTCAAAGAAACCTTTTCCAAAAGCCTCAGAATCTCGAATATAGATTCTAGCATAATCTCCTTCTTCTTTGATGTTAACTGAAAAGCATTTGTGATAACTAGCATATATTTCCTCTTGAACATCAAAAAATATAGACCGGGTATACATCTTAGCAGCATGTTTTTCAAGATTCGATTCAGTCCATAAATCAGGTACTGTATTCCGTGTATCATGATCAGTTTTTCGATGTGTATATCTTTGAGCTTTAATTGCCGTGTCAAAATGACTAAAAAATTCAACAAGTGTCAACTGCGAATTTGAAATAATACCAAAGATTTGATTTTCACTCTCAGACCTCGATGTTGTACGCATGAGGCCTGACATATGCTCATCACGATAATACGCTGGAATCCACATTGATCGTAAGTCGAACATAGTTGCTATCCAAACGTTTTGCATAAGACCAAATTCGTTAATTATTTCTTGCCATTCCATCTCAAACGTCTCAGGCTCAATCGAATCAGTCCAAACAATATTACAAATATGACGTTTAAAGTTATTATCATTGCAAAATGAAGTCCCAACCTGTAAAAAAAAATATTACTCTAAATTACTCTAAATATATAATACAATTACTCTAGTTGGCAACACAATTACTACAGCAAAAAAACAAAATTAAACTTTGAATTAGAATGTAATTACTCTAGAAGCAATATAATTACTCTACAGCTAAAAAAACATTACAATTGTTATCAGAATACAGTAATGTTGATGCATAATGTGCGACTAGTGCTTTGGATTGCGATTTACAAAGTTTGTTTTGGAAAACGTAAGGGCGAAGGTGGATAATATATGGGGCGAATGTGGATGTTGAAGGTCGAAGGTAGAATTGATCAGAAGAACTCTCCAGATTCGAACTGAGCAGAAGGGCGAACGTAGAAGAAAGCCACATTCGACCTCACGCTGAGGGCGAAGGTGCAGACCTATATAAGCTTAAACTTTATTTTGCAATGAAACTTTGATCATTTTAGTCGTGTGAGTCAGGATAGAGCTCTCTAGTGTTTGTGTTTATTCAAAGTCGGTTTGTTTTACTTGTAATCCTAATCGTTATCATATTTCTACAAGTAATTAATGAAAATGTTGTTTGAAAAGCTTAATCTGTGTGTTTGATTCATCAATTATCATTTTGTATCTGTTCTAGGGTTTTCGCACCTGGAATAGAGACTTGTATGATCATTTCTTACTGTTTTACATAAAACGATCCTTTACAAAGTGGTATCAGAGCCAATAGAGATCATACAACTACAATTTGATAGTTTTTGAACTGATTTGGACCCAAATTTGATCAAAATTTTGCTGTTTTCAAAGAACAATGGTTTTTGATGAAAATTGAAGGATTTGGATTAGATTTCATGGATAAAATCAAGAATTCGATGTATTAAAGCTGTTCCAAATCAATTCCGAAGCAAAAGCTGATTAAGATCATCAAAATTCATCAAATTTTGAAAAATTGAGATCAAATTAACTGATTTTCAAAGAATAACCGTTTTTCAAATGGGTCGGTCGAACCTAGAGAGCTCAGGGTCGAACGTGGATTTTTAGGGTCAAACCAAGGTTTTTCAGTGGACGAAAGTACTTTGTGTTGTCGAACCTAGGATTTTGTTGTGTTGAATTTCCACTTTCGGGTCAAAGTTCCACATTCGTATAATCGGGAGGGCGAAAGTGAAAAGGTTTAAGGACGAAAGTGGGTTTGGTGTGTTCAATTCTACATTCGTATCAAAGAAAGAGGACGAAGGTGTAGAATAAGCCACATTCGACCTCACGTAAATTGAAAACGGGACGAACGTAGATTCTGTTTTTTGAGATTTTCAAGTGTGTCGTATTTCCAACTTCGAAAACAACATGTGGGGATTTCCGACTACACCTAGGCCTGGTACAATACAACAACAGCAAGTTACCATGGACCCTTGGACTGTAGCTGCTCAGAAGTCGAATACTCAGTCTTCGCAACCAATCAACTACCTTGCAATGACAAGTTCGATTCCTCAGAGTGTTGCTTCATCTTCACAACAACCAGCAGCTGATTATTGGGGCGTAGCAGCAGCAGCAGTACATACTCAAACTACTAATGCTATATCTACACTAATCAATGATTTGTCTTCTGGTAGCAGGAACAGACCACCCAAGCTGATGGAGATGCAGGAGTATAACCAATGGTAGAAGAAATTCAAGATTCATTTGGAAGGAATGGGACTTGAAGGAACTGAGGCATGGCAAATGATTGCAAAGCGATATGTGGCACCAGTGTTAGAGAATACTGGTGAATAGATTCCACTTGAGAGTTTGTCTGATGACTAGAAGAAGAAGTTTGCGGTGGAAAAGAAGGCGTATTCTCAACTAACCCAAGCGATTACCAATGATCTTTTACATCTGTTTGGATCGTGTACTACTTCCAAAAGCTTTTGATAAATCCAGATTCGATTATCTTTTAAAAGTAAATGGTATAAAAGAAAAACAAGACTAATCATCACCTCGGTTTATCGTTTTTAGTTTTTAAAATTTTTAAGTTTTTACAGTTTTTCAGAAAAATTCAAAAACCCAAAAATATGTTTTACATTTTAGGGGGAGTCTTTATTCAGAAAAACAAATTACATTGAATAATTCAAAAAGCCATAAAAATAGAAAAACCCAAAATGATTTCCAGGATAAAAAGAGGAAATGATAGTACATCAGTGGGGATCTGACACAGGCTAAAGATATGTAATGCAATATGAGGCGTGTGTTGATGTCGTGTGATGTGCTGCTAGGCTTCGTAGACCTATTACTACGTGCATTAGTGATACAAACATAACGAATGACTCGTTCGTGGCTGAACACCTCATGGGCATATGGTCTTAGTACCGTAATTTCGTTTGACAGAGTTGCCAAAATCTGAGGTTTTGGGTCGTTATGTTATTGTTATCCGGGATATTCTGATTGAACTTTTGTCGTATTAATTTACGGACCTAGTTTCAATCAGAATATTTGCTAAAAGAGCTTTAATGCCAAAACCTAAAAGTTACCGAATTGAGGAACTTCATGTTTATTATTGATCAAAGATCATTAATTGCATCGTATCAATCTACGGATGAAAATCTGTGATTGATATCAGCCTCAACCTGGTATATATGCACATCTTACTTTGCTGCATTTTTTTTGCTGACCTGTACACCTCTGTGCTATATATCTTGTAACTAAGCGGATAACATTGGCATTAACATGCTTTACGAGGAAGCTTTGTGCAGTTTCTTGATACGGGAGTATGTCGTGTGTGTGGGAACCACAATGTGTTAGTATAATACACTTAATATCGTATCATTTTAACGCACTGCATAACAGTCTGCATGTGAGTTTATGTGGATAACAATATCAGCAATTGCCGGATCACACATTGTTTCTAATGATAATATAAAAACAGATCAATGATGTGATTAGATTTCTCAATAACTGATATGATCCTTTTACCAGAAAATCACAAAACATTTACTGTTTTTGTTTACATTTGTGCATTTTACTTTTGTTTTCCAAAAAGATACAAAACCTCAAAAAGATTTTAGGTGTGTTTTAATATAAATTTCAGAAAAACCCAAAAGGTTTTACATTTCTGCGTTATTTTAGATAACCGATGGTGTTTGATGGTCATTTTCTGAGATTTGATGAACCAATCTGAGTTTTGTATCATTTAAAGATGAAATAATGCATGTTTGAGGCTTAAAATGTTGAAAAATATTTGAACGGGATTCGATTTTGAGATTTGGTAAATTTTTAAAATTTTCCATCTTACTTTCGCCCCTTCGCTGGGTCGAAAGTGGAAAATTGCCTACATTCGAACCATCCATAATGGACGAAGGTGAGTGTTCTAATTACAATTTGTACATTCGAACCTTATTTCCACATTCGGGTCTTTAGTTAGGGACGAATGTGGAAAAGACTTCACATTCGTCCATATGGAAAGGTCGAAGGTGACCACTATATATATGCCATTCCTCATTCGACCCTCATTCATTCAGTTTTTCAAAAATTTTCAAAATCACAAACCCTTGTTGCCCTGATTTTTCTTGTCCCTGTTTATTGTTCCTTACATTATACTGATCATTTTCACATCAAAATTACAGGTAATGGACCTGTTTTGCAGGCAGAATAGGGATTTTTGTCTTCGAACCCTAGTTTTGATCGTTTGGACGATTATTTTGCTAAAATTTTTTATTAGGCTTTAGTCATTATTGATTTTAAGGGGAGAATGATAGAAAATCTAGGGTTAATTCATGGTAATTAGATGTTAATTGATTCTTTGAACCGGATGAACCCTAGTTTTCATTGAAAATCAATAATAACTAAATGAACAACACAATTGATGGTTAATAATGCTTAGTCGGTCATTTTAGAAGATGTGTGAATCAGAATCAGTGTTTAAAACATCATAGATAAAATTTTTAAATTTTGGGTATAAACAGACACATTCGACCAAATAGGAAGGGTCGAACCTGGAACTTATCGGTCGAATGTACCTATCAAACGGACGAAAGTGGATTAGGTGGACGAATGTGGATTTTGGTGCACTTTCGAACCAACAGTTTCACATTCGAACCCTGATTATCACATTCGTACCACTAGTATCCTACATTCGTACCTGCGATGGGGCGAATGTAGAATCTTGAAAAACAAAATTTTTAAATTTTGTCGTTTTTGATTGTTTTAACGTATTTTTCTTTGTTTTGTGATGCAGAACTTCAAATGGCTGAACAACAAGCTGAGAACGTGGAGATACCCGAACAAGAAGCTCCAGTTCATAACGTAGTTGCAGCATGGCCATTCGAACCCGCTCATAATTGTTGTGCATTTGTTGGAGATGTTCAGAAGAATACAGAATTCACCGGAATTATAGACTTTCTCAAGAGAAGCAGGATTATTCATGCACTTGCAACACCTGCTATTATTTACAAAGACATTGTGGAAGAGTTCTGGAAAAACGCTCGTTATGACTACTGGGAATCTAAGACTGCTATAGTGAGTGAGATTCAAGGTGCATTTGCTATGATAACAGAAGACGATATCAGAGAAGCGTTGAAGATCAAAGATGATGATTGTACTGATCCAAGGTGTTTGTCGTGGACAGAGCAGAGAGTTTGTTTTCTGAGAATGAAGTATAACAGTCCGATTACTAATGGAGCGTTACACAAATGGAAGTTGAGCGTCCAATTCAAGTACTTTGCTCATGTTATTATCCACGTGTTTGGAACAGTGAGTGGAGGTTATGATGTGATGAGAAAGAGTTTGAGCTCATTGATGGTTGCTTTAACGTTAAATAAACCATTCAATATAGCTGGGATGATTCTGGACCATATGTTAGAGATGCTAAAGGGTTTGAAGTCGAAGAAATTCTTACTATATCCCAGATTCTTGATGATGATTTTTGATCATAAGTATCCGACGCTGAAGAAAGATCCTACAATGGTTTTAGGGCAGGATCATATGAATATCAGAACATTGGTGAGAATTAAGGGTTATAAAGGGATTCCTGACAATGAGAAGCCTCCATATAAGAATCTGTTTGGGCATCTGATTAATCCGGGTTACACTGACCCAGGAGAAAACAAAGCAAGACATGCTAACAGTGAATCTGATACTGATGATCCACTGGTACATGCTGATGCTACAACAAAAAGAAAGCGACAAGTTAAAAATGTCGGAGCCAAAGGGAAGGGTAAGGAAAAGATGAGTGAAGCTGAACCTGCTAAAAAGCAGAAGACCAGAAAGAAGAGTACAGCAAAGAAAGGTACTCATTTAGTTGATGAAGAATCTTCTGTTGATTCTGAAGAAACAGAAGAAGATGAACATTGGGATTCGGATGCTGAATTGTTAAGAAAGAACTCCAAGCGCAAGGCTACTATTGCTGGAGAGTCTGAATCTTTAAACAAAGCTGTCGAAGAACAATTACAGAAAGAGACAATAGATCTTGAAGGCGATCTAGGACTTGATGCTGAAGATTTTGAGGGTTCTACAGTAGTTGTTAATCTGAAGAAACCCAAGCATAAGTCAATGGAAAAACGAGATGTGAAAGTGAGCACAAAGAAGCTGAGAGAGAAAGAGATTGAGATGTTGCTAAAAGGAAAGAAAGTTCCAGATGCAGGCACATCCTCACAAGTTTCCTCACCAACCACCAAGAAGCAGAAAAAGACTACAAAAGAACCTGAAGTAGTTCCTGATCTGGATTCTACTTTAGAGAATGTATTGAACTTATTCAAGAAGAAAGAGAAAACTCCTGTTGCAGAATCTTCCAAAACCAAAGTAACAGTCTCTGATGATGTTATGGAGAAGGTGAACAAACAAATGGAAGAGATGATGAAAATGATATCTGCACAACAAGCACAGATAGAGAAATTCAAAAAGAATGAAGAAAAGATGTTGCAGATTGTCGTAGCTTCCAAAGCAAATCAAGATGAACTGGAAAAGAAGTTGAAACAGCTTGAAGAAGAAAAGAATGAGAATGATGAAAAGTGTAATGGGAACAGGAGGATGATTAAAGGAATAAAAATTGAAAATAAGAAGTTGAAGAAAGAAAATAAGAGAATGAGCGAACTGCTTGATAAATTGTATAATGAAGCTCCTAAATTGAAAGAAGGAGAGGAGGATAAAGAAGAAGAAGAAGAAGAGAAATTAGATTATGGTGATTCGTCTGATGATGAAGAAGATGATGATGAATCTGATGGATCTGATGATAATGATGATGCTGAGGGGAAATCAGGTGAGAAAAAGGATGATGATGAGGATGATAGTAGTGATGATGATGACAATGATGATACAAGTAAATTCACTTTTGAAGAAAGACAGACTAAGAAGGGTAGTTCTGGTAAGTCTAGCTCGAAGAAATCTGGAGAAAATGTCGATGTTGATGATGACATATTTTGGACAGAGAAGATTAGAGCCTTATCTGATGATGCTAAGATTGTCTACAGAGAAATGTTGAATAAGAGAGAGTGGACAATTAAATTTACTGGAAAGTTTGCTGAGATATTTCAATTTGATGACATGAGATTTGAATTGGAATATAACGATCCTGATCTTGAAGAAGGAGAAGTGTCAGCTGCAATTTCGAAAGAAATACTAGAAGGTATTGCGCAGCAGGTTTGTAAGACACTAGAGGAGATCATGCCTGATCAAATGATTCCAGACATTCCTGAAAAGGATGTTGGTAATCATTCTGATGATAAGCAGACTCCTGAGACTGAAGAAATTGAGATAGAGGATATAACACATGAAGAATATCCTGAATACTTCAGAGATACTAGTAATGAAGTTTTCCCAGATCTATCTAAAGTGAATCTGAAAGATGCTGAACATAAAGCTAAGATGAAAAGCAAAGAATTTGTGAAGAATGTGTTTGGTGATAGCAATCAGAAACCATCTTCTGAACAAAGTGATGACTTGAAGACTTTGTTGCAGAAATGGAAGGATACAGATGAGAAAAGACCTAAACCTGAAGCACAGGGATGATTCTACAAATACCATAACCAATTGTTTAAAGGAAGAGCATTAGGATGGAAGTATTTGAGAAATCTGAAATGTACTGCTGTGAAGTGGGAGAAGGGAATTCTATATTTTTATAGATTCTATGATTTACTAATTCTACCGTACTGGGCGGTGAGAGATATTTGTAGGTTTCGAATGACTGGTGCTTCAGTGAATAACAATGCTGTTGGATGGTTTGCTGATAAACATGTTTGGAAGAGCAGAACGAGGTGGGATATGTTTAAGCCTCAGTACCCAAAAAGAAAAGTTCATAAAGATATTGATCCAAAGACGGGTAGAAAGAAGGTGACTTTGATATACAAATCTCCGGTTGTTATGAAGAAGATACCGCTAATGCCAATACAATAGCATTTCAGTACAGACTTTATTGTTTGGTATTATGATTGGAGGAATGCTGAAGCGGTGATTGTGTTGAGAGACGGGAAAGATGCGTACAAGAAGATACATGTTTTTGATCCAATGTGGCCCATAAACTGTACTTTTGAAGACATCATCATGTTATATTACAATCCTATCTACAGTGACCCCAATGATGCAGAACAAGCAAAGAAATATCAACAGGTGGTTGGAGTTTGCTTTGCATATGATATAAATTCTGGTAGCAATCTTGAGAAGAAACTTGGTGAGCGTGTGAAGGTGAATGAAGTGCCAAAGCGTTCGATGAAGAGGAAATTGGAACCAGAAATGACAAAAGATCAACGTAAACAACTTCGTTTGAAGCTGATGAACAAAGTTATGGATGAAGCGCGAAGGAAATCCAAGCAATAGTCGAGGGGGAGTTTGTTGATGCATAATGTGCGACTAGTGCTTCGGATTGCGATTTACAAAGTTTGTTTTGGAAAACGTAAGGGCGAAGGTAAATAATATATGGGGCGAATGTGGATGTTGAAGGTCGAAGGTAGAATTGATCAAAAGAACTCTCCAGATTCGAACTGAGCAGAAGGGCGAACGTAGAAGAAAGCGACATTCGACCTCACGCTGAGGGCGAATGTGGAAACCTATATAAGCTTAAACTTTATTTTGCAATGAAACTTTGATCATTTTAGTCGTGTGAGTCAGGATACAGCTCTCTAGCGTTTGTGTTTATTCAAAGTCGGTTTGTTTTACTTGTAATCCTAATCGTTATCATATTTCTACAAGTAATTAATGAAAATGTTGATTGAAAAGCTTAATCTGTGTGTTTGATTCATCAATTATCATTTTGTATCTGTTCTAGGGTTTCCGCACCTGGAATATAGACTTGTATGATCATTTCTTACTGTTTTACATAAAACGATCCTTTACAAGTAAGATTATCCAACAATAATTACTCTATAACAAAATAATTTACTCTAGATAATTTGATAGACGAACCTTATCAGCAACTTTCTTCATGATATGCCACATACATAATCTATGTCGACTTTCTGTAAAAACTTTTTCAACTGCTTGTTTGATTGCAGGATCTTGATCGGTAACTACAACCTTAGGCTGACGACCAAATGCTCTTAGAAAACACGACAATAACCATACATAAGATTCAACATTTTCATTTGCAATAAGACCAGCTCCAAGATTGACATTATGAAAATGGTTATCGATGCCAGTGAAAGGTACAAAAACCATTTTGTATATGCGCAACAAAGAAAAATTTAATAAAATAATGTAATAATAATTACTCTAAAAATCATAAAGAATTAGAAACTTTCTTATTAGTTTTGAAGGTTGCATCAAAGGATATTACATCTCCAAAAGTCAAGTAATTCATTTTAGAAACTTCATCAGCCCAAAATAAACCGGTTAGACAACCCTTATCATCCGCTGTAAACTCAAATGAAAAATTGGGAAGATAATCTTTCTTATCAGTTAATCTTTGAACAATCATTTCAACATCATATTCTCCAATAAAACATTTTAAATCTCTTTTAAAATTTTTGCAATCTACAGCAGTTGCACCAACCTCTTCAAAACCACCATATTCTGTCCTCATAATATGAAATGATTTATCAGGGCCTAAATTTAACATTGACAAAGAACATATCCTCTTTTGCTTCATAACTGATAAATTTCTTGATGAAGGAACAAACTGCATATCTTCTTGGGAAATAAAACTATGATTATGTTCTTCAACAAACCTGAATACCTTATATGATTCACCATCCTCTGAAATGAATCCGATATGTGCTTGGCAACCGATACGGATAGAAGGCCTATTCTTATGCTTTTTCGGTTTTTTGTTATCATTAACAAATAGTAGACTATCAAACTTAGTACATGGCTTATATCCCTCCCTTGAACATACAAAATACTGATATTTGATTATACCATTCTTTTCGACTTGAGTACCTTTTCTTACACAGAAACCTCCATTTCTAGCATATGTTTTGTAAAAATCAAATGAAGCATCCAAAGACGGGAAAACCATGCCTTCAACTGGTATTAATGAAGAAGAAACACTAGGTTTGAAAGTTCTTTCACAAGAAACAGGGGACAACCGTTTAAATCCCATAATTAAATCTTCTACCGCATCACTTACATTAAATAGAAAAACTTAATTATTCTAATAATTCATTCAAACATATGCATAAATAAAAAATTACTCTAATAAAACAATAACATAGACATGACAATCATTTTCAGTAATTACTCTAGCCACAAAGAATGATTTATTGTCTAATCTTATTCACTAATCCTTTTGTGTAATCATCATACACTATGAATGACATCTCAAAAGTACTAATTACTCTAGCCATAAAGAGAAGAAAACAATGGATAATCTTATTCAGTAATTACTCTAGTCATAAAAGAGATATTTAATGCCTTCATACACAATAAATGACATCTCAAAACTTATTCACCTTCAGTAAACTACGTTATTCGAAACATTAATCTTATTCCCCTGTGTATAAAGCTAATAAAACCAGAGTAATTACACCACCATTGTTACCCCTCCTTTAAAATCAAACTGGGATATTACACTAAGTATTAATGAAATACATTGAATGATATTTGGAATAAAACTGAATCTACAAAAATCAGAATGCAAAGCAAATTTGAAAAAGAAAATTAAAATCAAAACATTTAAACTACATACCTTGCATCACATTCGTCATACTTTCAGCCATTGATATAAGAACAAAATGCAAAGGAAATAACAATACGATCAGTGGGTTTTTGAGTGAAAGTTGTATAGACAACGATCCATCAATAAAAACAAAATTTAACTTGTCTGATTAATGGAGGCAACAGCAGGAGGAATAGAATATAATAGGGTTTAGGGATTGGCAACAATGAAATAGAATTTTAGATAATTACGAAATTGCCACCGCCCTTATTTTTCTCCTCACGTGATTCGTACAGTTCGCATGAATTTTTTATTTGTATTTGATCTTTTGTCAATTCCCAAATAGTAAAATATGTGACTTTAGGATGTCTTGTAGTGTTTTCCCATCAAGAATGTCTTTCCCATCATCATCATCAGAATAACATGCGTTTTAGATCTTGCACAAGTGCGTTTTGTATCACATGTTATGTTTCAAATAATACAAATGTTTAAATAGTAAAACATGTTATTCAAGTTTGTCATGTAATATATTATTTTTTTTACATATAACCCCCAATATGTACATATTTCTTTTACACCACAACCATAATTTCCACCAATAATGTCTTCCTCATCATCATCTTCTGCAAGATCTGTTTTCATTATGTAAAGGATCGTTTTATATAAAAACAGTGAATATGATCATACAAGTCTCTATTCCAGGTGCAGAAACTCTAGAACAGATACAAAATGATAATTGATGAATCAAACACACGGATTAAGCTTTTCAAACGACATTTTCATTAATTACTTTGAGAAATGTGATAGCAATAACGATTACAAGTAATTCTGATCAACACTTCAATAACACACACACTAGAGAGCTCTACCCTGACTTACTAGACTGAAAATGATCAAAGTTAACAAGAAAAACAAACTTTAAGCTTATATAGTCTGCACATTCGCCCTTTTCGTAAGGTCGAATGTGGCCGTCTTCTACCTTCGCCCTTCTTCACAGTTTGAAACTGGAACATCTTTTCTGTATAATCCACATTCGCCCTGCTTAATCTACATTCGCCCCTTCTTAAATCCACTTTTGCCCTCACGTAAACCAAAACAAACTTCGTATTTACAATCCGAAGCACTAGTCGCACACTATGCATCAACAAACTCCCCATCGACTATTGCTCGGATTGCCTTCGCGCTTCATCCATAACCTTGTTCATCAGCTTCAAACGAAGTTGTTTACGTTGATCTTTAGTCATTTCTAGTTCCAACATTCTCTTCGCCGAACGCTTTGGCACTTCAGTTACCTTCACCTGCTCACCAAGCTTCTTCTCAAGATTGTTACTAGAATTTATATCATAAGCAAAGCACACTCCAACCACCTGTTGATATTTCTTTGCTTGTTCTGCATCATTGGGGTCACTGTAGATAGGATTGTAGTACAACATGATGATGTCTTCCAAAGTACAGTTTATGAGCCACATTGGGTCAAAAACATGTATCTTCTTGTAAGCATCCTTCCAGTCTCTCAACACTATCACCGCTTCAGCATTCCTCCAATCGTAATACCAAACAATAAAATCTGCACTGAAATGCTGTTGTATTGGCATTAGCGGTATTTTCTTCATCACCACAGGAGATTTGTATATCAAAGTCACCTTCTTTCTACCCGTCTTTGGATCAACATCTTTATGAACCTTCCTTTTTGGGTACTGAGGCTTGAACATATCCCACTTCGTTCTGCTTTCCCAGACAAGCTTATCAGCAAACCATCCAACTGCAGTATTATTCACTGAAGCACCAGTCATTCTGAACCTACAGATATCTCTCACCGCCCAGTACGGTAGAGTCAGCAAATCATAGAATCTGTAAAAGTACATAATTCCAGTTTCCCACTTCACAGCAATACACTTGAGACTTCTCAGATATTTCCAACCCAGTGCTCTGCCTTTGAACTTCTGGTTGTGATATCTATAGAACCCTCCCTGTGCTTCAGATTTAGGCCTTTTCTCATCATTCTCCTTCAATTTCTGCAACAAAGTCTTCAGTTCATCACTTTGTTCAGATGATGGTTTCTGATTATCATCACCAAATACATTCTGCACAAATTCTTTGCTCTTCTGCTCAGCTTTCTTTTTAGCTTCTCTCATGTTTGTTTCAGTAAAATCTGGGAAAACTTCATTTTCATTTGTGTCTCTGAAGTATTCAGGATATTCTTCATGTGTTATATCCTCTATATCAATCTCCTCAGTCTCTGGAGTATGCTTGCATCAGAATGATTTCCAACATCCTTTTCAGGAATGTCTGGAATCATTTGATCAGCCATGATCTCCTCCAGTGTCTTACCAACACGTTGCGCAATGCCTTCAAGTATTTCTTTTGAAGCAGCAGCTGATACTTCACCTTATTCTAGATCAGGATCATTATATTCCATATCAAATCTCATATCTTCAGATTGAAATATATCAGCAAACTTTCAAGTAAACTCAATTGTCCACTCTCTTTTATTTAACATCTACCTGTAGACATTCTTTGCATCATCTGATAACGCTCTGATCTTCTCTGTCCAGAATATGTCATCATCAGCATCAACATTCTCTCCTGATTTCTTCGAACTAGACTGACCAGAACTACCCTTCTTGGTTTGTCTCTCTTCAAATGTAAACTTACTTGTATCTGTAGATGCACGAAGTGCGACTAGTGATTGGATCTACAAAGTTAACATATGTTAGAAAGATTGCTGATGGATTGAAGGTGGAATAACTGGGCGAATGTAGAAGTTTGTGGGCGAAGGTAGAAGCTAACTGGGCGAAGGTAGACTGGACCTGATCAGAAGAACACATTCGTACCCTAGAGTGGGCGAATGTGGAAGAAGTCCACATTCGACCATCTCTAGTGGGCGAATGTGCAGACTGTATAAATAGATTTCATGTGTTTTTGAGTTATAGAGAGTTTTAGTTGAAGTGTGTGTTTGTGTCAGGTTCTAGGTGTAATTGAGAAAGTGTTTAAGTGGTCTAGATTAACGTGTGTGTGATTGTAATTGAATATTTGAGAAAGTTAATCTATGAAAAAGCTTTGAAAATGATGTTAATTGTGTTTTGATTAGAGTTTTATCAGTTTGTTCAGAGCTAGGGTTTCCGCACCTGGTTTTGTTACTTGTATGATCAATTAATCCTGTTTCATCCGAAATCTTTCGTTTACAAAGTGGTATCAGAGCCATACGGATCATACAACAACAAATTTGATAAACTCAGAGCTGATTTGGACCTAATTTTGATCAAAATACATCTGTTTTTGAATGAAAATGGTTTTTGAGTGTTTTTGATTGATTTAGAGTTGAATTTGTGGATAAAATCTAAAATTCCAAGAATTAAAGTTGTTCCAAATCAATTCCGAATCAAAACCTGATAAAGATCATTCAAATCCATAAACTTTTGAAAATCAGAGATCAAAATAACCGTTTTTCAAAGTGTAACCGTTTTTCAGATCTGAAATGGGCGAAAGTGAGCTGTAGTGGTCGAACCTGACACAGAGTGGGCGAAAGTGAGTCGTTTTTGGTCGAACCTGACTGTTTTCTGGGCGAACCTGGAAAATTTTGTTTGAAGTTTCCACATTCGGGCTGATATTTCCACTTTCGATTCATCGGGCGGGCGAAAGTGGAATAAGAGTGGTCGAAGGTAACCATTTTTGGGCGAACGTGGAAAGGAAGATTTCTGATTTTACTTTCTGTTGAAATTCTACATTCGGGTGAACTCAATTTGGTCGAAAGTAGATATAAAGGGACGAATGTAGGATAAAAGGGGCGAACCTAGAACAGTGTTTTGGAAAATTGTCTAAGTGTTGGATTTTTTGAAGTTCGTGAACATCATGTGAAATTTTCCGACTACCCCGAGACCAGCAACGACACAACCACAACAGCAAGTGATGGACCCATGGACAGTGGCAGCACAAAAGACGAGCACACAGTCTTCGCAACCGATTAACTACATCGCGATGACTAGCTCGATGCCTCAAAGTGTGGCACCTCCAGCACCACAACCTGACTACTGGGGAGTAGCAGCAGCGGTGGTAAATACTCAAACCACAAATGCTATTTCCACACTGATTAATGACTTATCTTCAGGTAGCGGGAATCGGCCACCGAAGCTCATGGAGATGCAAGAATACAATCAGCGGCAGAAAAAGTTCAAGATTCACTTGGAAGGCATGGGAGTGGAGGGTGAAGAGGCATGGAGTATGATTGCTAGAGGTTACACACCACCGGTTTTGGAGAACACAGGTGAACCAGTTCCATTGGAGAGTATGTCTGAGGAGGAGAAAAAGAAGTTTGCTGTGGAGAAGAAAGCTTATTCCCAGTTGACACAGGCTATCACAAATGATCTACTGCATCAGTTTGGGACATGTACTACATCTAAGCAACTGTGGGATGTGCTTAAGATTAGGCATGATGGGAATGAGAAGACTAGAAGATTGAGGATGGAAGAGTTACGAAAGGAGTTTGAGAACTTTACTTATATTGGCAATGAAACTTTAAAAGAATTAACTCCTAGATATTGTCATTTGCTAACTGAATTATCTAGTTATGGTATACAGATTCCTATGACAGATTTGGTGGACAAGTTTGCAGATGCTCTACCACCATACTTGGATCAGCATGTGGAAGTTCTCAAGGAGAAGGATGCATACAAATTCTGGACTATTAATGAGTTCGTGCAGAAGCTGGAGAACAAAGAGCTTGAAGAGAAGAGGAAAGCAAAAAGATCACAGATTCCTCAGAATCCTAGCTTATATTTTGGAGGCACTTCAGTTCCAGTTAGTAACTCAAGTTCAGGGGGATTAGTTGCACCACATGTTGCTTGCATTTCCAATGTTATGGAATCACCAAAACCTACCATCAACTATATTGCACAAACCTCATCATACTCATAACCATCATACCCACAACCTCCACCACAACAACAATACAACAATTCCTACATTTCACCATTCTCACCAATGCAGCAGGCAGCTTTCTATACTGCTAGCCAATCTCAACAACCACCTCAACAAACACAATACATGAACCCAATGAACCAAATTACTCAACCTAATCAACAACCAGTGGTTTTGGAGACTTCTAACTTGGGAAATGTTACTGTTGAAGTTGCACAGCAACACATTGCACTAGTCTCTGCAATGGTTTCATCTTACAATGGATTGGTTGCTAGTCAAATCGGGAATAATAACCTGACCAATGAAGAATATGCACTGATTGATAAGGAAGAGATGGAATTGATTGATATCCAGTGGGCTTTTGCGAGCATTATGAGAAGAGCAACAGAATTTATCGAGAAGATGGGTAGAACAGATTTGGGAACTTCTCCTAACACAACCTACGGGTTCAACAAGGAGAAAGTTACTTGTTTTAACTGTGGAGGGAAAGGTCACTTCAAAAGAGAATGCACCCAGCCACCAAAGCAAGGTAATAGAAACCCATTCAATGCAAGCTACCAGAACCGTCAACAAAATCAAAACCAAGTTTCATACCAAAACCATAACAACTATCAAAACCAAAACAACTACCAAAATCGACAAAACAACTCTAACAACAACCAAAACAGACAACCAAACACACCAAACCAGACTCAAAACCAATCACCTAATAACACTAACCGAACAGTCATACCGATCACCACACCAAATGAGACACAACAGAATACCAATCAGAATCAAGCATTGGTGATTCAACAAGATGAGCGGTTTGATTGGTCGGGTTTGCAAATAGGGGTTGAGGAGATCACAACTGGTGGCAATGTGGCTTGTGTTGCACGACAGGTTGATATTGAGGAGTCGGTGATAGTTGATGAGAAAGAAGAAACTGAGGTTGAAGTTGATGTGTCTGAGGCTGAAATGGAAGTGGTGAATGAACCTGTTGAGGTTCAGGCTGAGGAAGCTAATCCGGGAGTAGTGATTGACACTGTTTCTGATGTTCCTGAGGAGTGTGAATCGGTTTATTCAGATTCAGACAGTGAATCGGATACAGAAGCAAGTGTTACATCCCTGGATGATGATATTGATCAGTAGCTAGCAGAAGCTGATTTTTTGATGACGAGGAAGTCGTGCATTGCTGATGATGCTTTCACCAAGATTGACTATTCCATGTTTTTCACTGGAAAGGAAGCTCATTTTGCTTTGATGGCCATGACTGATCCGCCAAAACCTGTAAGTTCTGAGTGTAGCACTGATATTACTAGTGATAAATATTGTGGTACTTGTGATAGATTGACAGAGGAGAACAAACAACTCCGTGTTCAACGTGATAGTGCTATCATGAACTGTCAATCTACTCGCAAAGAATTGCATGCTTTCAACAAAGTATTAGATGGCTATAAAAAGGACATTTCTGACTTGAAAAACACTCTTTCATTAAAACAACTTGCAATTAATAACTACATAAATGAAATTGAAAACACCAAGTTGGAAATGGCAGCCATTAAGTGCTTTGCTGAAAAAGTAAACAAAAAGTTAGAAAGTTATAAGCACATTGCTTACGTGGTAGACCACATCATTGATGATCAAACCACTAATTACAAGTCTGTGCCATCTCCGGTGCTTTTTGAAAATCATAATTGTCATCAAGTGACACCGGAGAGCTCGGTAAAATCAGACTCATCATCAGAAAATGAATCTAATACCTCGAGTATTGGTGATCCACATTCCGATGTGAGGCCGATCTTAGGTTTTAATGATGAGGGTGTTACTGCTGAGAGTGTTGATTCAGACTCTGAGAGTGATGATACTGGTTGTAATCAAACTGCTAATGCATGTGAAATTCCAAAAGAAATCACATCATTACCAATGAACCAGTTTCACCATCTCAGCTTGTGCATCCGATGGCAAATGCTCATCGTGAGAAAAAGTCTGAAAAGAATGTGGCTAAGAAAGATCTTGAGAAGAATGTTAAGAATGAACTGTGTGACAAACCAGTCAAGGTATTTTATCGGATGGAAGGATCCGATAAGATCATCTCTGACGAGGAATTTCCAATAAAAAATGCTAACTATGCTAAAATTGATAAAATCTGGCAAGAAAGCACCATTTGGTTCCCAAAACATGAGAGAACAAATGAGATTACACCTGTCATTTTAAAGAAATTGTTTTTCGATGTTCCTCAAGAACCAAAGGTTCATGTCACAGAGTTCATTAGACCCAAAAACAGAGCTAATGGTTTTCATGAGCCTACTTACTCAAAAGGGCCACTCCCTGAGAGTTTGAGGAATCAACAGTATAAAGATCAATATCCTGTTCGATCTTTTGCTCAACCGAATGCTCCAAATGTTTTTGAAGAGTACCGTGCATGCTTTAAATGCGGGGAGCGAGGGCATTTACTTGCTCAGTGCCCGTATGTAAGGCATAAAAGGCACGAAGTTGAAGTGAGGAATTCCATGAGGAAGCCGATTGATCATTATGTTCCACCACACAGACGAGTTGTTCCTCAACAACAACAGTTTTATAACCAAAACAATTTTTATCAAACGAGGAACAATCGTCCAATTCAATATGATCGTAGAAATCGGATTGCTATGGAACAATCATGGAGAAAACCAGTGGTGAACACAACAAATGATAGGCAAAAGGTTCCACTAAAACCAATTGTCAAGTCAAATGTTGGACCTAAGTCTGTTAAATCAGATAAGGTAACCAAGAAAGTTTCTTTTGCAAACAATGTTCAGAAACTGACTGAGAACCCAAATTCTCAGATTCGTATCTTGAAAAGAACTGAACAATCTTGGACACCCAATGGTTCTCCAGGTGCCTCAACTTCAAAATCCAATGAGAAAAAGGAAACTGTTTTGAATAATCCTAACAAGATTGATCCAAAACAAAGTGTTAATGAGAATGTTTCTTTGAATACTGATGTTCAAAGACCCAAGACTCAGGCTTGGGTCCCCCGAAAGAACTAAATGATTTACTTTTTGGGTGCAGGGAGCTTCTGCTGGCCCTATTAGCAGTCTTCGGATTGTTGATAGTGGAGCTTCAGGCCACATGACAGGGGATCTTGCGTTGTTATTTGACGTGAAGAATATCAATGGTGGATATGTTGCATTCGCTGGAAATAAAGGTGGATATATTACTATGGAGGGGAGCGTGAGTAATGGGATAGTGAGCTTTGAGAGAATATCATATGTGAAACAGATCGATTATAATCTGTTGAGCGTCAGTCAAATATGTGATAAACAATTCTCTGTGCATTTTGATGACAAATCCTGCTATATTCTCAAACCGGGCTTCAAAATTCCAAAGGAGTGGGTAATGTTGAAGGCACCTCGCGTCAACAATCTCTATATTCTTGATATGTCCAAGGCGATGACATCACAGGGGCAAATAACATGTTTTCTATCCAAGGCGACCGAGAAGGAATTGATAATGTGGCACCGAAGAATGGGGCACATTCATCTGAGGAAAATGAACCAACTTGTGAGGAATGGGCTTGTCGATGGAGTAAACGTGAAACATTTCCATCTTAATGACAAGTGTGTAAGTTGTAAGAAGGGGAAGCAACACAGACAGTCCCACAAAGTGAAGAAAGTTAACTCTGTTGAGATGCCACTTGAGCGATTGCACATGGATCTATTCGGACCGGTCAAGCGTAAAAGTCATCTTGGAGAGCTTTATTGTTTAGTTGTCACTGACGACTACTCAAGATTTTCATGGGTGATGTGTTTGCAGAATAAAAGTGACACCTTTAACAACCTGAAAGTTCTGTTCACTCGATTGGAGAATCTCTACAATTTGAAGATAAAGAGAATTCGGAGTGATAATGGGACGGAGTTCAAAAACGCCAAGATGGATGAACTTTGTGAAAACAAAGGGATACATCATGAATATTCGGCTCCGTACACCCCACAACAGAACAGTGTTGCTGAACGAAAGAATAGGACTCTAATTGAAGCGGCTAGAACAATGCTCGCAGACTCAAATCTTCCGGTAATGTTCTGGAACGAGGCGATTTATGCAGCAAATTATACACTCAATCGGGTTCTAACAGTGAAGAAGTTTGGTAAAACATCTTATGAACTGTTACACCGAAGAAAGCCGAACTTAGAGTATCTAGAACCTTTTGGGGCACCATGCACGATGTTGAATCCAAGCGAAAAGTTTAGTCCTAAAGCTGAAGAGGGATACTTTGTTGGATATGCAACCCCGCTAAAACGGGTATACAACAAGCGAACTCGTCGGGTGGAGGATTGGGCTAACGTGGAGGTTCAACGTTATACACAAAATGTGCAAGGGACGGGTCCTGATTGGATGTTTGATTACAAAGATTTCTTTGAATCATTCAATCTAGATAGCTTGGTTGAAGAAGCTGTTATCCGATTACTTTACGAGTGTGAAAATGCGACGACTTCACCGTTGGTGCGTCCGATCACCGTGAACCCCCTACCAGCTTCTAATGATACCAACGCTCCTATACAAGAGGAAGAAGTGTTTCAGGAGGCTTCTACTTCATTAGACTCTTCAGAATCTGAAGATGAACAATTTGAAGAAGTCATTCTTGAGCATGCTGAAGAACCAGAGGCACCGCCAGTGAACCTAACTCCAACTCCAGATGTTGCTTCATCGTCTAACACGGGTCATGATCTGGATGCTGTAGAGAACTTGACTACTCAGTCAGGAGTTACTGTACCTGAATATCCGGAATCTCGGATTCATCGTATTCACCCGCTGGAGCAAGTTATCGGTGATCCTGGAAGCAGTGTGATGACCAGAGGGCAGCTGCGAAGTGTTAACTCGCCAGAGAGTTTTGGTGCTTTAGCGTTATATGCCAAAATTCAACAATCTGGTAGTCAAAATGATTGGTCGTTTGCGTGTTATGTGTCGCAGGTAGAGCCAAGGACATACAAGGACGCTTTGAAGGAGGATGCCTGGGTAGAGGCAATGCAGGAGGAGTTATTACAATTCCAGAAATTGGGAGTTTGGACGCTCACGGATTTGCCGCCGGGAAGAAAGAAGATTGGCACTAAATGGGTGTTTAAGTGCAAGAAGGATGATCGTGGGGTTATTGTTCGTAACAAAGCCAGATTGGTCGTGCAGGGATTCCATCAAATCGAAGGGATTGATTATAACGAAATCTATGCTCCTGTAGCACGCATTGAAGCTATTCGGATGTTTCTTGCGTTTGCTTCCTATAAGAAGTTCAAAGTATATCAAATGGACGTCAAGAGCGCATTTCTGTACGGGAAAGTCAAGGAAGAGGTTTATGTCGGGCAGCCACCAGGCTTTGAGGATCCAATCCACCGGGATAAGGTCTACGTGCTGAACAAAGCTTTATATGGCTTGCACCAGGCTCCGAGACAGTGGTACGAGGAGCTAAGTACATACCTCATCACAAAAGGATTTAAGCGCGGACTCGTCGACTGCACCCTATTCACGAAGAAGTCAGGGGATGATTTGCTTCTGGTGCAGATTTACGTTGATGATATAATATTTGGTTCAACTAACGAGCTTTTATGCAGGGAGTTCGAAACTGTCATGCAGGAAAAGATCGAGATGAGCGCAATGGGTGAGATGCAGTTTTTCCTAGGCTTGCAGGTGGACCAAAGACCCACGGGGATCTTCATTCACCAGACGAAATACGTATCTGACATCTTGAGCCGGTTCCAGATGGAGGATTCCAAGCCGATGGATACCCCGATTCAACCCAATCACGGGATTGGAGTGGACGCTAAGGGGGAGCTGACTGACCCATTTACATACAGAGCAATCATCGGATCTCTGATGTATTTGACGGCGTCTCGACCAGATATTATGTATGCAACGTGTCTCTGTGCCCGCTATCAATCGAAGCCGAAACAAAGTCATCTGACGGCGGTCAAGCGTATCCTTAGATATCTGAAGGGTTGTCCCTCAAAAGGACTTTGGTACCCTAATGATGATGATTTTGATTTTATTGCTTTTAGTGATGCAGATTGGGGCGGCTGTGACAAAGATAGCAAATCTACTACAGCTGGTTGCCAGTTTTTAGGGAGCAGGTTAATTACCTGGCAATGTAAGAAGCAGACTTCCGTGGCGCTGTCTACCTGTGAAGCCGAGTACATTGCAGCCTCGAGTTGCTGTTCGCAAGTGCTCTGGATCCAACAACAGATGGTGGATTACGGTTTGCAGTTTCTTAAAACCCCTATACACTGTGACAACGAAGCCGCTATCGCATTAACTAAAAATACTGAAAATCATTCTAAAGCGAAACATATCCGGATCAAATACCATTTTATCCGTGATTGTTATGCTAAAGAATTGATAGATATGGTCAAAATCCATACTGACTATCAACGTGCAGATTTGTTTACAAAAGCTTTTGACAGATCCCGCTTTGAATATCTTTTAAAAGTAAATAACATAAAAGAAAAACAGGACTAATCGGCACCTCGGTTTATCGCTTTTTAGTTTTATTATTTTTCTTATTTTTTGCTAATTGGGAATTTCTCTTTGCTAATTGGGAATTTCTCTTTACTATCGTAATCCTCAAAGAAGTTGATGCTTTCGAGGGGATTGTTTAATCCTCAAAGAAGTTGATGCTTTCGAGTGGATTGTTTCAAATTTTTTTGTTTTTATTGTTTTTCAGAAAAATTAAAAACCCAAAAATATGTTCTTTATTTTAGGGGGAGCCAGTTTATCAGAAAAACCAAAAACATTGAAAAATTCAAAAAGACCTAAAAATTAGAAAAACCAAAAATGATTTCCTGGATAAAAAGAGGAAATGATAGTACATCAGTGGGGATCTGACACAGGCTAAAGAATTGTATAGTAATATGAGGCGTGTGTTGATTACGTGTGATATGCTGATAGGCTTCGTAGACTAAAAATTGCGTGCATTAGTGATACAAACATAACGAACTACGCGTTCGTGGCTGAACACCTCATGGGCATATGGTCTTAGTACCGTAATGTCGTTTGATAGGATTGCCAAAATCTGAGGTTTCGGGTCGTTATGTTATGGTTATCCGGGATATTCTGATTAAATTTTTGTCGTATTGATTTACGGACCTAGTTTCATCAGAATATTTGCTAAAAGAGCTTAAATGCCAAAACCGAAAGTTACCGAATTGAGGAACTTTATGTTTTAATTGATCAAAGATCATTATTACATCGTATTGACTTACTGATGCAAATCACTGGTTGATATCAGCCTCAACCTAGTGTATATGCACATGTTACTCTGCTGCATTCGTTTGCTGACCTGTACACCTCTGTGCTATATACTTTGTAACTTTTACGAATAACTCTGGCATAATCACGCGTTACGACGAAGCTTTGTGCAATTACTTGATACGGGAGTATGTCGTGTGTGTGGGCACCACAACGTGTTAGTCTAATACACCTAACTCGTATCATTTTAAAGCATTGTGTAATAGTCTGCATGTGAGCTTACGTGGACCACAATATCAGCAATAGCCGTGTCACATACTGTTTCTAATGATAATATTAAACAAAAAGATCAACGCTGTGATCAGATTTCTCAGAAAACTGATATGATCCTCTTACCGGATATCACAAAATGTTTACTGCTTTCATTTACTTTGATGCATTTTACTTTTATTGTCAAAAAGATACAAAATCCAAAAAGATTTTAGGTGTGTTTTTGCTAAAATTTCAGAAAAACCAAACTTTTTGCATTTCTGCTTTATTTTTGATACCCGAGGATGCTTGATGGTCAATTTCTGAGATTTGGTAACACCATCTGGGCTTTGTATCATTCAAACTGTGAAATTATGAGTTTTTGAAGTTTAACAGATTGAAAAATGTTGAACGGGATTCGAATTCGTGATTTGGCAAAATTTTCAGATTTTTCCATTTCACATTCGCCCCTTAATTGGGTCGAATGTGGAAAAATCCTCACATTCGGTTGTTAATTCTGAGCGAATGTGGGATTGTTTAACCACACTTCACTTTCGGGTAAATAGTATTTACATTCGGCCAATTCACTTTGGGCGAATGTAGATATCTTCTATATTCGACCAGGAAAACGGGCGAAGGTGGATTCTCTATATAAGCCATTGCCACCTTCGAACCTTCATTCTACAGTTTTCAAAATTTTTTTTCTTCGATCCAAGAACTTGTTGCTGGATTTCTTTTGACTTGTGCTTTTTGTTCCCTATCTATTACTGATCCTTTTGAGACTAATTTCACAGGTAATGGAGCTATAACACGACCAGAATCGTCGTTTTTGTGATCCGACCTAGGGTTCTAGAATTAAGGGTTCTAGGATGATTAATAGTGATTCTTTGTGATTGCTTTTCAATCTATATCAGTTTTAGGGGGAGAAGGATTAACGAATTAGGGTTATAACATCGTTTAAAGGGTTAATCGATTGATTGGGATAATCAAACCCTATTTTTTTTTTTAAAACTGATATAAATTGAAGACTGGAACCAATTGGATATGCACGAGGGTTAATCGGCCCATTTAGGATACATTGCAATCAAAATTACATGTTAAAAACAAAGATGAGAAATTTTTGAATTTTGGGTTTTTGATGTTTCACCTTCGGGTCATCAAAAAGGGCGAAGGTGGTAAATAATGGACGAAGGTGACAAATTATGGGCGAATGAAGTTTTTAATAAACACATGTTCACATTCGACCAGAATATTGCACATTCGTACCAAAACTCTACATTCGACCTGATTAAAAAGGGGCGAATGTGGAACTTGAAAATCTTAAAATTTTTAAATTTTTGTTGTTTTCGTATTTTGACGTGTTTTTCTGATTTTGATGTGCAGATGGCTGAGCAACAAGAAAATATTGAGACTCAAGTGGAGAATGTCGTTCCAGATCCAGTTCAGGAGACTGTTTAGGAGGCTGAAGCATCTGTTCCGATAAGTTGGCCATTCGAAAGATCTCACAACTGCTGTGCATATCTTGGTGATGTAGAAAAGAACACAGAGTTCACTGGGATCATTGAGTTCTTGAAGAGGAGCAGGATTGTGCATGCCTTGGCCACACCAACAATCATCTACAAAGATATTATTGAAGACTTTTACAAGAATGCGAAGTATGATTTCTGGGAGAATCAGACGATAATCAGGAGCAAGATACAGGGTATGGAGATGTTTTTGACTGAGTCTGATATAAGAGAAGCACTTCAGATTAAGTTTGAAGTCAGTGAAGATCCCAGAGAATTGTCATGGACTGAACAGAAAGCTTGCTTTCTAAGGATGAAATACAAAGGACCGATCACTGATGGTTCTATGCATAAAGGGAAGCTGAGTGTGCAGTTCAAATATTTTGCACACGTCATTATTCACGTGTTTGGATGTGTGAGCGGTGGATATGACGTAATGAGAAGAAGTTTGAGTTCATTGATGGTTGCGTTGACTCTCAACAAACCATTCAATGTGTCTGGGATGATATTGGATCATATGCTTGAGATGCTTAAGGGTTTAAAGAAGAAATATTTCATGTTATACCCGAGATTTCTGATGATGATTTTTGACCACAAATATCCTAATTTGAGGAAGGATCCAACCCAGGTTATAGGTCAAGATCACATGAACATCCGTACTTTGGTAAGAATGAAAGGATACAAGGGTGTGCCTGATGAAGATAAGCCACCATACAGGAGATTGTTTGGAGCTCTAGCTAAACAGGATTACACTGATCCTGGAAAGAATAAAGCTAGACATACTGAAAGCGATTCAGATAATGACGATCCTTTAGTGTATGCAGATGCAAATACTAAGAGGAAAAGACAGGTTGTTAATCCCGGAGCCAAAGGGAAGGGTAAGGGAAAGACAGACCAAGGGAGTTCTAAGCAACAAGCGGTGAGAAAGAAAACTACTGCTAAGAAGGGAACAAGTTTGGTTGATGAAGAATCTGTTGACTCAGAGGAGACTGAGGTAGATGAACAGTGTGATTCGGATGAAGAAAATGTTAGGACCACCAAACGTAAGGCCACTATGGTTGGTGAGTCTGAATCTCTGAATAAAACAATTGAAGAAGCAGAACATGGTAAGAAGCCTGTTGATGTTGAAGATAGTGGTTTAGGTGTTGATATGGATGAACTGAATGCTGGAGAGACTGTTGTAGTGAATTTGCCAAAACCAAAACACAAATCTATGGCAAAGAAGTCAAGCACTAAACAGTTAAGGGAGAAAGAGATTGCCCAGCTTATGAAAGGAAAAAGATTACCCGATGCTGGTACATCATCAAAGCTGTCTTCACCGGTTACTAAGAAGCAGAAAAAGACCAAAGAGGCTGAGACATTACCAGTTGATCAGTTTAATGTTGCACTGGATAATGTGCTAGATATGTTCAGGAAGCCTCAGAAAGAGAAAGCTAAAGAAGTTGAGCCATCCAAGTCTAAGAAAGTCACTGTTTCTGATGATGTGATGAAGCAGGTGAACAAAAAGATGGATGATATGATGAAGATGATTGTAGCTCAACAAGCAGAAATTGCTAAGTTTAAGCAAAATGAGGAGAAAATGCTTCAGATTGTGGTTGCTTCGAAGTCTAATCAAGATGATATTGAGGAGAAAGTAAAGAAACTTGAAGCTAAAAATAAGAAGCTTGAGGGTAAATGTTCAAGGAACAAGAGTATGATTAAGGTGATCAAAGAGGATAACAAAGAACTAAAGGCTGAAAACAAACGCCTTAGTGATTTGTTAGACAATTTGTATAATGAAGCACCCAAGCTGAAAGAAGGTGAAGAAGATAAGGAAAAAGAGGAAGAACAGGTAGACTTTGAGCCTTCTGATTCTGAGAAAGAAAAAGATGATGATGAGGAAGATGATGAGTCTGAGAAAAGTGATGATGAGGATAGTAAGAAAAGAGATAAAGAAGATGATGATGATGCTGAGGGGTCTGGGAGTCAGAAAGATGATGATAGTAGTGATAGTGATGATGATGAAGGGGGAGATGACACTTCTAAGTTTACATTTGAAAAGAGAACACCAAAGAAGAAGGATGCTGGAGAATCTAGTTCCAAAAAGAAGAAAGGTGAGAACACAGATTCAGATGAAAGTATCTTTTGGAATGAGAAGGTGAGATCTCTAAATGATGATGCGAAGAAAGTTTACAGAGATATGTTAGAGAAAAGAGAATGGACGATAGAGTTCACAGGTCGTTTTGCTGAGATATTCCAGACTGATGACATGAGATATGAACTGGAGTATAACGATCCTGATCTAGAAGAAGGTGAAGTACCTGCTACTGTGGCTAAAGAAATGTCACACCCCGCCCAGGTCGGGGCACTTACAGTGACCAGTCGGCGCAAACTTAAAGCGGAAACGTAATCTCATTATATAACTTGAGTGTTTATGACAAGCCAGTGCGATCCAAGTACCACCAAGCTAAACAAAGCTTAACTATAATAAGATGAACCGGCTAAAGTATTCCAACTCTCAGCTAAGAACTCCCATTCCTTACACCATCAACCTGTGATACATGCTCGAGTAATAAAAATACGTCAGCACACAGCTGGTGAGTCACATAAACCGACTCATCAGTAAAACAACCACATAAACATTTTATTGATCAAGTATCATTGCATGTCACCAAAATATATTCATACAGCCTACCAATTCCCCAGTAGGAACTGTATGTCCCCCCTCTGGGAAAACATCCGGTCATATATTCACACACATGGTCTACCAATTCCACAGTAGACCCTCCTGTGGCCTGCCAATTCCCCAGCAGGCTCACACAGTCTACCAATTCCCCAGCAGACTGTAAATTTATGTCCACACCCCGGGAAAATATAATGATCATTATAATATATAATAACCTGGATGCCACACACCTATGGTTCGACGCATATACATGATCAATCACCACCAAAACAATTTTACGAGCAAGTATCAGGTTTTGAAAATAGTTTAAGTAACTCACCTTGACAAACTTTATTCTCTGCTTATTTGGGCTTCTTACAACTTCAACTGCGATCTAAGATTTAATAAACCAAATTACTCGCCTAAGTCTATGAACTAATGTTCTAAATCTAATAGTCCCCTTTTCGCATAATAACTGCTACTACAGTGCACAATTCTTTCGGTATAAATAATATTTTAACTTAAAAGTTATACCCAGTATTTTACAAGTCATGTTTCTTTTAGCCGTTCATAATTAGAGTGTGTATACAATACTATAATCTGGTTGTGCACGTACTAGACATGTTATGTTAATTTCATAACCTCTACTATAATGGGTCTTCATCCTAACCTTACTCCTAATATTACACTAATAATTATTCAATATATAAGTTAACTAGTGAAAGATATAATACATACCTACACGAATGCCCTTTTGTATTCAGAAAATGGCTTGAAGCAAATTATGAGTGAGCTTAACTCTAACTATGTCTATTTATAAACCATGATTGTCATGTCTGCCGACTTCTATTCCTATGTCGGTTTAAAATTTAACATCATAAATATTTATATTACACATAACAATAATAATATATCTAATTTATTATTACAATCGAAACCGAATACGTCAGCCTCATTTTTTACGAATCTTCATAATGAAGATTTCATATTTTACAATTAAATTTAATTATTATTATTATTATTATTATTATATTTAATTCAGCTGCTTCGCTCGTTTTTATTTAAAACTTTTAACATATAACATTTTATAAAAATACGAATATACTGTTGAGACGAGCATATTTTTCTCTACGCTTTAACCTAAGTTTTATTGAAAACGGAGTAGGGTCAAATATAATATAATAATATTATATTATTGCTAACCGGTCTCTTATGTTACTAATTACTCGCCTAGATCTCAAATCTCAAATAATCATGTTATCCGTCACTTACTCGTTAACCAATTTTAAATACACGAGTATCTAACTCACATGTCCTTGATTCATTTTATTGTTCCATGACCCGTTTCATTCACTAATAAATATGAACCAAGACATTTTATTTATATAATAAAAACGGGATGTTACAAATATACCCCCCTTAAATTAGGTTTCGTCCTCGAAACCTGAAAACTTTGAACAAATGAGGTGATGACCTCTTCGTCTTGTCATCACTTCCTATGTAATATTTTATCATTTTTGTGTTCCAATATTCTAATACTTGTTTTATCGTTTTATAACATAACTGCTATCAGTTGTTTCATATAAGACCCCATGTCTAGATAGGCTGTCGCATACTTCAGTCCTGAATATGGGTGTTCTACATTTTTTTTTCCCATTCAAGGATTCATATGGTGTTGCCATAATATTGTCGTAGTAGCTATTATTGTACGATGGTTTGATTAATGCTAGATGATCGTCCTTACTACTACTAAAGTTTGTTATGTACGCATGTAGTATACCTTCTAAAGCTTGGTTGGTGCGTTCATTTTACTCACTACTCAGATACATTTGAGTTCTCAGCTTTCTCTAGAAACCTTACCCAAAACATAAGGAGAACAAATCTCTCCCTTGTATATAGCTTATGTAAACACATCGTATCATAAGACAATCCTATTTAGTACAAGGCTCGACTTACATTTCATTTTCCCTTATGGTTAGGCAAAGTGTGTAGATTGTGCAAACCTATCGGTTATTACCTAATTTGTGCCCATGACTCGATCTTGGAAGCTTTGAAACAAATTCCATTATGATCATCTCCCGTTTCCTCCATGGATTTCAGGTTCTTATAGATAGTCAAATGGTTTCAGATGCTCTGTCTTGACCCTTTTTGGTAGGTAAGGTATTTCTCTACTTGTCTTGTGATATAGCTTTTTATTCCCAACTAACCATAATTATTTCTTAAATCCTACATTTTATTGCTACTAGGATATATGGTGTATTTTGACTTATGAGCTTCCTCTGGTATCATAATCCCATAACCCGCCAAAACTAAGAATCTCATATTCGATTATCAAAACTTAAGATACTATCATTCATAGATCTCAATAATCTTGGCTACCAAACATCGTCTCTTCTCAATATGGTTTTCCTTTAAGGCCTATCATTACATTCTTAATTTGGTACAAGAGAGTTACCTTAACACCACTTCTAGATGCATGAAGTTTATTATTGATTGGGCTCTTTCTTTTCTTGTGAGTGTATCCACGACGTGTTTGCCTTGCAACTAAATTAATGAGATCTACGAATACTACAGATATGTTGGTCTTATGTCATTACTTACAACTCACAGTGATCGCATCGTATCGTGTCCTAACCTTCTGGCTATAGGTATCAACCACAACACAACACAGCATATCATGTCCTAACAACGACCCATGTCGATGATCTAGACTATATAAAACCTTATCCAGAACTCCAACATTTGGTTTCTTAATTTCTCCTTTGAAAGTCAAGGTAAGACAGTAAACGGCTCTAGCAATACGGGTTGCCCCCGGGATCAAGTCGATTCTAAATTCAATTTTTCTATCGGCTGGTAGTCTAGAATGACCTTTAGGGAATGCCTCATGATATTTGGCTACTATTGGCACCTCCATTAAATTCTTATCTTCCTCGTCTCTGGTGCACTTACTGGTTAATTTAGTTGACCTTTAGGATTAACTTAATTGCCTTTATCATCATACTGAAACTTATGATTTAACTAGGTTTTTTTTTTTCCTCGAGTTATCAAAGGTTTCCCCTTCAGATCATTGATTCGAATTCGCTTCTTATCACCCAGTATACAAGTTTAGCAAGCTAACCAATCAATCCCTAGTACCATATCCACCAATCCAAGTTTCATTGATAGTAAGTCTATAGGTATAGAGGTACTTACTTATTTGGATGATACAATCCTTGATATAACCCCCACTTTCTTATTTCCTTCCATTTCCCCTGTTACTATAGATGGTTTATTTAGCTTACAGAGAATTTATTTAAACGAAACTCTATAAGGTTTAGATATCAACTACTATCAACACTAGCATCAAACCGTATCTTATCATAGAAGTTCTTTACCAGTATCGTACCCACTATCTCGTCAAAGTTTCTACGGCTTCTTCAGTCTTAATATCTAAAGCTCTACACCTTCCTCCATCGGGTTCTTCATTCTCTTATTTCTTAACCCATCAATCCTTATAATCTTAAAAACACTTACGAGGCTCTCTACATTGATACCAGGTGTGTATGGGTTTCTTACGATTTCTACAAACAAACTTGTGATATGAACAAGAACGTCCTCTTCCGCATGTCGAACATTGAGGTGGGGGGTCCACGTTTCCTTTCATAATTCCTAAAATTGGATCTCCACTGATCTTGATTATTATCCCATTTACTCTTAATAATAACGTATAGGACTTTGTTCTAACGTATCCCAAAAGTGATAGTTTCTCTGGTTTATAATGCCTCAGCTTGCAAGGCCTACCGTCCATGTAAGTGCACCTGGTTGATTGAATATCAACCATTGACACATTAACCTTTTCTAGAGGTTTACTCAACTAATGCACCTTTGATATTCCTGACTAGACTCCTAAGAGAGCTTTATATATCACCGAATAGAAAAAGAAAATATTGGCTTCACATGCCTTCCTTACTCCACTACAATTTGTCTTTGGGTCACTTTCGAGCCTGGTTCTAATTAACTATCATGGGAAAGTAAAGATGCCAGGTTTGGTTAAGTTCCTTACTTGATTACACAACTAACCTGTCTAGGGTATTTTTTTCAGGCCTTCTATCGCCCTATTTGCTTTACGTATATTATGGTCTCATTTAATATCCACAAATATGCATATTCATCTATGCTACTTATAAACCGTTCACACACTTTGAGACATATGCTCGTATAGCTAGGCTATGTATACAAACTCCACTAGGTACCCCGGACACATAAAATCAGCTCTTACTATCCTGTCAATATTGTCACACAAAGAAAGCAAATAGAAACAGAGTAAGCACTATATTCTCACATGGCTAAACTTGTATACAAGTTTTATTAGCATAATCCTAAAATCCAGCTGCACTCTTAAATCCTTGCCTACTAATTATGGATTTTAGTACAATATGATGTTTGCGAGATCATAGCAGTGTCATACATTAACCTTCATACTGGCCAGGTATGAAAGCAATATATGAAACAATCTATGATACTCCCAACTACCATATGGTCCTTCCATCATAAAGTTCGGCATACCAATCTTATACATCTTCTATTATACTAGCCTCTACCCACACAGACTAGTACTTCCACGTGGCTTACAAGTCCTAGTTTAAGTTTAGATACTTCACTAAGTACCTAAATCTCTTAAACTAAAGCTCTGATACCAACTTGTCACACCCCGCCCAGGTCGGGGCACTTACAGTGACCAGTCGGCGCAAACTTAAAGCGGAAACGTAATTTCATTATATAACTTGAGTGTTTATGACAAGCCAGTGCGATCCAAGTACCACCAAGCTAAACAAAGCTTAACTATAATAAGATGAACCGGCTAAAGTATTCCAACTCTCAGCTAAGAACTCCCATTCCTTACACCATCAACCTGTGATACATGCTCGAGTAATAAAAATACGTCAGCACACAGCTGGTGAGTCACATAAACCGACTCATCAGTAAAACAACCACATAAACATTTTATTGATCAAGTATCATTGCATGTCACCAAAATATATTCATACAGCCTACCAATTCCCCAGTAGGAACTGTATGTCCCCCCTCTGGGAAAACATCCGGTCATATATTCACACACATGGTCTACCAATTCCACGCTAGACCCTCCTGTGGCCTGCCAATTCCCCAGCAGGCTCACACAGTCTACCAATTCCCCAGCAGACTGTAAATGTATGTCCACACCCCGGGAAAATATAATGATCATTATAATATATAATAACCTGGATGCCACACACCTATGGTTCGACGCATATACATGATCAATCACCACCAAAACAATTTTACGAGCAAGTATCAGGTTTTGAAAATAGTTTAAGTAACTCACCTTGACAAACTTTATTCTCTGCTTATTTGGGCTTCTTACAACTTCAACTGCGATCTAAGATTTAATAAACCAAATTACTCGCCAAAGTCTATGAACTAATGTTCTAAATCTAATAGTCCCTTTTTCGCATAACAACTGCTACTACAGTGCACAATTCTTTCGGTATAAATAATATTTTAACTTAAAAGTTATACCCAGTATTTTACAAGTCATGTTTCTTTTAGCCGTTCATAATTAGAGTGTGTATACAATACTATAATCTGGTTGTGCACGTACTAGACATGTTATGTTAATTTCATAACCTCTACTATAATTGGTCTTCATCCTAACCTTACTTCTAATATTACACTAATAATTATTCAATATATAAGTTAACTAGTGAAAGATATAATACATACCTACACGAATGCCCTTTTGTATTCAGAAAATGGCTTGAAGCAAATTATGAGTGAGCTTAACTCTAACTATGTCTATTTATAAACCGTGATTGTCATGTCTGCCGACTTCTATTCCTATTTCGGTTTAAAATTTAACATCATAAATATTTATATTACACATAACAATAATAATATATCTAATTTATTATTACAATCGAAACCGAATACGTCAGCCTCATTTTTTACGAATCTTCATAATGAAGATTTCATAATTTACAATTAAATTTAATTATTATTATTATTATTATTATTATTATATTTAATTCAGCTGCTTCGCTCGTTTTTATTTAAAACTTTTAACATATAACATTTTATAAAAATACGAATATACTGTTGAGACGAGCATATTTTTCTCTACGCTTTAACCTAAGTTTTATTGAAAACGGAGTAGGGTCAAATATAATATAATAATATTATATTATTGCTAACCGGTCTCTTATGTTACTAATTACTCGCCTAGATCTCAAATCTCAAATAATCATGTTATCCGTCACTTACTCGTTAACCAATTTTAAATACACGAGTATCCAACTCACATGTCCTTGATTCATTTTATTGTTCCATGACCCGTTTCATTCACTAATAAATATGAACCAAGACATTTTATTTATATAATAAAAACGGGATGTTACAAGAAATTCTTGATGGTCTTGCACAGAGAGTAGGGAAATCGTTTGAGGAGTTTGTAGTGGATGAGTCGATTCCAAATATTCCTGAAAAGGATATTGGAAATCACTCAGATGATAAGAATACTCCAGAAATGGATGAAGTGGAGATTGAAGATATTACACATGAGGAATATCCACAATACTTCAGACAAAATGATGAAAATGTGATATTTCCTGACTTCACTGAGATTCCAAACACGTCAGCAAAGAAGAAAGCAAAGAAAAGAAGTGAAGAGTTTGTTGAGAAGGTGTTTGGAGCTGATAAGCAACAATCTTCAAGTCAATCTGATGAATTGAAGAATTACTTGAAAAAGTTGAGCGAAATGGATGAGAATCGACCGAAGCCTGAAGCTCAAGGAAGTTTTTATAGATTTCATAATGCCAAGTTCAAAGGCAGAGCTCTCGGGTGGACTTATTTGAGTAGACTGAAGTGTTTAGCTGCTAAATGGGAATCAGGAATTCTGTATTTCTACAGATTCATTGATTTGCTAACTCTACCGTATTGGGCGGTCAGAGATCTTTGCAGATTCCCAATGTCTGGAGCTTCAGTGAATAATACACATGTCGGTTGGTGTGCTGATAAGTTAGTTTGGGAAAGTAGAACAAAGTGGAATAGGTTCAAGCCTCAATATCCCAGAAGAAAAGTTCACAGGGATATTGATCCTAAAACCAAGTTGAAGAGGGTAACTTTGATCTACAAAGCACCTGAAGTGATGAGAAAGATACCTTTGATGCCTATGCCACAACATTTCAGTGCTGACTTTATATTTTGGTACTATGATTGGAGGAAGGCTGAAGCAGTGATTGTTTTAAGAGATGGGAAGGACAAATACAAGCATGTTCATGTATTTGATCCTATGTGGTTGATTAACTGTACCTTTGAAGACATCATCATGCTTTTCTACAATCCGATTCATCATGAGGCTAACGATGCTGAACAAGCAAAGAAGTATACTCAAGTTGTAGGAGTTTGTTTTGCGTATGATATAAACTCGGGGAGTAACTTGGATGCTAAGCTTGGTAAAATGGTGAAGATGGCTAATGTGTCAAAACCAGTGAAGAGAAGATTGCAGCCTGAAATGACTAAAGAGCAAAAGAAACAGCTCAGAATTTACTTGTTGAACAAAGCAATGGACGAAGACAGAAAACGATCCAATCAATAGTCGAGGGGGAGTTTGTAGATGCACGAAGTGCGACTAGTGATTGGATCTACAAAGTTAACATATGTTAGAAAGATTGCTGATGGATTGAAGGTGGAATAACTGGGCGAATGTAGAAGTTTGTGGGCGAAGGTAGAAGCTAACTGGGCGAAGGTAGACTGGACCTGATCAGAAGAACACATTCGTACCCTAGAGTGGGCGAATGTGGAAGAAGTCCACATTCGACCATCTCTAGCGGGCGAATGTGCAGACTATATAAATAGATTTCATGTGTTTTTGAGTTATAGAGAGTTTTAGTTGAAGTGTGTGTTTGTGTCAGGTTCTAGGTGTAATTGAGAAAGTGTTTAAGTGGTCTAGATTAACGTGTGTGTGATTGTAATTGAATATTTGAGAAAGTTAATCTATGAAAAAGCTTTGAAAATGATGTTAATTGTGTTTTGATTAGAGTTTTATCAGTTTGTTCAGAGCTAGGGTTTCCGCACCTGATTTTGTTACTTGTATGATCAATTAATCCTGTTTCATCCGAAATCTTTCGTTTACAGTATCATCGTTATCATCATCATCACTACTACTCTTATCCTCATCATCACTCTTTTTCCCACCTGATTTCCCCTCAGCATCATCATCATCATCATCATCATCAGATCCATCATCTGATTCATCATCATCTTCTTCATCATCAGAAGAATCACCATAGTCTAACTTTTCTTCTTCTTTTTCTTTGTCCTCCTCTCCTTCTTTCAGTTTAGGAGCTTCAACATACAACTTGTCAAGCAACTCACTCATTCTTTTGTTTTCTTTCTTCAACTCTTTATTCTCTTTCTTTACTACCTTAATCATCCTTCTATTACCATTGTACTTCTCATCAATTTCATTCTTTTCTTCTTCAAGTTGTTTCAACTTTTTCTCTAGCTCATCTTGATTTGTTTTCGAAGCTACAACAATCTGCAACATCTTTTCTTCATTTTTCTTGAATTTCTCTATCTGAGCTTGCTGTGCAGTTATCATTTTCATCATATCTTCCAATTGTTTGTTCACCTTCTTCATAACATCATCAGAAACTGTGACTTTGGTTTTGGAAGTTCCATACAGTTTCTAAAGTAGAATCCAGATCAGGAACTACTTCAGATTCTTTAAAGTCTTTTTCTGTTTCTTGGTGGCTGGTGAGGAAACCTGTGAGGATGTTCCAGCATATGGGACTTTCTTCCCTTTCAATAACATCTCAATCTCTTTCTCTCTTAGCTTCTTTGTGCTCTCTTTTGCATCTTTCTTAGCCATTGACTTATGCTTAGGCTTCTTCAGATTCACAACTACTGTAGATCCTTCAAAATCTTCAGTATCAAGCCCTAAATCACCTTCCAGATCAATCGGCTCTTTCTGCAATTGTTCTTCAACAACTTTATTCAATGATTCAGACTCTCCAGCAACAGTGGCCTTGCGCTTGGAGTTCTTTCTTAACAATTCAGCATCCGAATCCCATTGTTCATCTTCTTCTGTCTCTTCTGAATCAACAGAAGATTCTTCATCAACAAGACAAGTACCTTTCTTTGCTGTACTTTTCTTTCTCGTCTTCTGCTTCTTAGCATGTTCAGCTTCACTCTCCTTTGCCTTGCCCTTCACTTTGGCTCCGGCATTTTTAACTTGACGTTTTCTTTTGGTTGTTGCATCAGCATGTACCAGTGGATCATCAATATCAGGAATACCCTTATAACCCTTCATTCTAACCAAAAAGATTCTTATATGGAGGCTTCTCATTATCAGATGACCAAAAAGATTCTTATATGGAGGCTTCTCATTATCAGGAATACCCTTATAACCCTTCATTCTAACCAATGTTCTGATGTTCATGTGATCCTGTCCCAAAACCATTGTAGGATCCTTCTTCAACTTTGGATACTTGTGATAAAAAATCATCATCAAGAATCTTGGATACAACGAGAATTTCTTCGACTTCTGACCTTTCAACATCTCTAACATATGATCTAGAATCATCCCAGCTATGTTGAATGGTTTATTCAACGTTAAAGCAACCATCAACGAGCTCAGACTCTTTCTCATCACATCATAACCTCCACTTACTGTCCCGAACACATGTATGATAACATGAGCAAAGTACTTAAATTGGACACTCAACTTTCCTTTATGTAACGCTCCATCAGTAATCGGACCGTTGTACTTCATTCTGAGAAAGCAAACTCTTTGCTCAGTCCATGATAAACATCTCGGATCAGTACAGTTATCATCTTTAATCTTCAGTGCATCTCTAATATCATCTTCTGTAATCAAAGCAAACTTTCCCTGAATCTGACTAACAATAGCAGTCTTATCTTCCCAAAAATTATAACGAGCGTTTCTCCAGAACTCTTCTACTATGTCTTTGTAGATGATAGCAGGTGTAGCAATAGCATGAATGATCCTGCTTCTTCTGAGAAAGTCTATAATTCCGGTGAATTCTGTATTCTTCTGAACCTCTCCTACAAATGCACAACAGTTGTGAGCAGGTTCGAATGGCCATGCTTGAACTACATTTTCAACTGGAGCTTCTTGTATTGGAATCTCCACATTCTCTGCTTGTTGTTCAGCCATTTGATAATTCTGTATCACAACACAAAGAAAAATATGTTAAAACAATCAAAAATGACAAACTTTGAAATTTTGGTTTTTAGAATTCCACCTTCGCCCCATCGTAAGTACGAAAGTAGAAATATTAAGGTACAAACGTGTTAAACAAGGTTCGAATGTGAAACTATTGGTTCGAATGTGTATCCACATTCCACATTCGTCCACTTAAAGTCACTTTCGACCTGTAAAGTCCAGGTTCGCCCCACATGAAGTGGACGAATGTACCTGTTCTTAACCTAAATTTCAAAACTCTTATCAATGATGTTTTAAACACTGATTTTTATTTAAACACCCTCTGATATGACCGACTAAGTTATTTCAACCATCAATTTTGTTAAACATTCAGTTATTATTGATTTTAAAAGAAAACTAGGGTTCGACATTATCATTCAAACAATTAACATTCAATTTCACTATAATAACCCTAGTTCTTCTACATTATCCCCCTAAAATCAATAAGGACTGAATCCTAATAAAAAAATCAATCATAACAGTCCAGAAATTGTCCAATGAAACAAGTTAGGGTTCGGTGATAATAACCCCAAATCAGCCGTCATAAACAAGTCCATTACCTGTATAATATGGATAAAAATGATTAGAATATGGTCAGGAATAAGAATCAAGAGCAAACAGAATCAAGGCAACAAGGTTTTGTGTTTTTGAAAATTTTTGAAATTTTGACTGAATGAGGGTCGAATCAGCAATTTGTATATATATAGGTTCTACATTCGACCGTTACATATGGGCGAATGTGAAATCTTTTCCACATTCATCCCTAATTAAAGACCCGAATGTGGAAATGAGGTTCGAAAGTACATTAATGAACTTGAACACTCACCTTCGTCCAACTTTTAGGTACGAATGTAGAAAATTTTCCACTTTCGACCCAGCTAAGGGGCGAAAGTAAAATGGAAAATTTTAAAATTTTACCAAATCACGAAATCGAATCCCGTTCAAACATTTTTCAACATATTAAGCCTCAAACATGCATGATTTCAGTTTTAAATGATACAAAACTCAGATTGGTTCATCAAATCTCAGAAAATGACCATCAAACTCCATCAGTTATCTAAAAATAACTCAGAAATATAAAACATTTTGATTTTCTGAAATTTATATTAAAACACACCTAAAATAAATGCACAAACATAAACAGTAAATGTTTTGTGATTTCCGGTAAGAGGATCATATTAGTTATTGAGAAATCTGATCACATCGTTGATTTGTTTTTATTTTATCATTAGAAACAATGTATGATCCGGCAACTGCTGATATTGTTGTCCACATAAGCTCACATGCAGACTGTTATGCAGTGCGTTAAAATGATACGATATTTAGTGTATTATACTAACACGTTGTGGTTCCCACACACACGACATACTCCCGTATCAAGATATTGCACAAAGCTTCCTCGTAACGCGTGATTATGCCAATGTTATCTGTTTAGTTACAAGATATATAGCACAGAGGTGTACAGGTCAGCAAATGAATGCAGCAAAGTAACATGTGCATATATACCAGGTTGAGGCTAATATCAATCACTGATTCGCATCAGTAAATTGACACGATGTAATTAATGATCTTTTGATCAATAATAAACATGAAGTTCCTCAATTCGGTAACTTTTAGGTTTTGGCATTAAAGCTCTTTTAGCAAATATTCTGATTGAAACTAGGTCCGTAAATTAATACGACAAAAGTTCAATCAGAATATCCCGGATAACAATAACATAACGACCCGAAACCTCAGATTTTGGCAACTCTATCAAACGAAATTACGGTACTAAGACCATATGCCCATGAGGTGTCCAGCCACGAACGAGTAGTTCGTTATGTTTGTATCACTAATGCACGCAGTAATAAGTCTACGAAGCATATCAGCACATCACACAAAATCAACAAACGCCTCATATTGCATTACATATCTTTAGCCTGTATCAGATCCCCACTGATGTACTATCATTTCCTCTTTTTATCCGGGAAATCATTTTGGGTTTTTCTATTTTTATGGCTTTTTGACATTTTCAATGTTATTGGTTTTTCTGAATAAAGACTCCCCCTAAAATGTAAAACATATTTTTGGGTTTTTGAATTTTTCTGAAAAACTGTAAAAACTTAAAGAAAATTTGAAAACTAAAAGCGATAAACCGAGGTGATGATCAGTCTTGTTTCTCTTTTATACCGTTTACTTTTAAGAGATAATCGAATCTGGATTTATCAAAAGCTTTTGTGAAAAGATCCGCCCTCTGATAGTCAGTGTGGATTTTGACCATATCGATCAACTCTTTTGCATAACAATCACGGATAAAGTGATACTTAATCCGGATATGCTTAGCTTTCGAGTGATTGACCGTGTCTTTAGTTAATGCAATTGCGGCTTCATTATCACAGTGAACAGGGGTTTTAAGAAATTGCAAACCGTAATCCACCATCTGCTGTTGAATCCAGAGAACCTGTGAGCAACAACTCGAGGCTGCTACATACTCTGCTTCGCAAGTAGATAATGCGACCAAAGTCTGCTTCTTACACTGCTAGGTCACGAGCCTGCTCCCTAAAAACTGACATCCAGCCGTTGTGGATTTGCTGTCTTTGTCACAGCCGCCCCAATCTGCATCACTAAAAGCGATAAAGTCAAAATTATTGTCATTAGGGTACCATAGTCCTCTCGACGGACAACCCTTCAGATATCTAAGGATACGCTTGACCGCTGTCAGATGACTTTGTTTCGGCTTCGATTGGAAACCTGCGCAGAGGCATATAGCGAACATTATATCTGGCCTTGATGCAGTGAGATACATCAGAGATCCGACGATTGCTCTGTAGGTAAATGGGTCTGTCAGCTCCCCCTTAGCGTCAACACCAATCCCGTGATTAGGTTGTATTGGGGTGTCCATAGGCTTGGAATCTTCCATTTGGAACCGGCTCAAACATCAGATACGTATTTGGTTTGATGAATAAAGATCCCCGTTGGTCTTTGATCCACCTGCAAGCCGAGGAAAAACTGCATTTCTCCCATCGCACTCATCTCGAACTTTTCCTGCATTACACGTTCAAATTCTCTGCAAAGAAGTTCGTTAGTTGAGCCAAAAATAATATCATCTACATAAATCTGGACAAGAAGCAAATCATCCCCTGTTTTCTTCGTAAACAGTGTGCAGTCGACCAAGCCACGTTTGAATCCTTTGGACATCAGGTACGTGCTTAGCTCCTCATACCATTGGCGTGGAGCCTGGTGCAACCCGTACAGCGCTTTGTTGAGAACGTAATCCTTATCCCGGTGGATAGGATCATCAAAGCCTGGAGGTTGACAGACGTAGACCTCTTCCTTGACCACACCGTAGAGAAACGCGCTTTTGACATCCATTTGGTACACCTTAAATTTCTTATACGAGGCAAACGCTAGAAACATTCGGATAGCTTCTATACTTGCCATAGGTGTATATATCTCGTTGTAGTCAATTCCTTCAACTTGATGAAAGCCTTGAACAACCAATCTGGATTTGTTTCTCACGATCACGCCTTTGTCATCTTTCTTACATTTGAATACCCATTTTGTACCAATCTTCTTCCTATTAGGAGGTAAATCCGTAAGTGTCCAGACGCCCAACTTCTGAAATTGCAACAACTCCTCTTGTATCGCCTTGACCCAAGCATCATCCAAAAGAGCTTCTTTGTATGTCCATGGCTCAACCTGCGAAACATAACATGCAAACGACCAATCATTCTGACAACCAGATTTTTGTATTTTGGCATATAAAGCTAAAGCACCAAAACTTTCTGGTGTGTTAACACCGCGTAGTTGTCCTCTCGTCATAACACTTCTACCAGGGTCACCGATAACTTGCTCTAGCAGGTGAATACGATGAATCCGAGATTCCGGATGTTCAGGTACAATCACTCCTGTCTGAGTAGTAAAGTTCTCCACTGCATCCAGATCATGACCCGTGTTGGACGATGAAGCAACATCTGGATTTGGGTTCACTGGCAGTGCCTCTGTTGCATGATCAAGAATGGCTTCATCAAAATCTCCATCATCTTCCGATTCTGAAGTATCCAGTGTAGTTGAAGCTTCTTGAAAAATCTCTTCTTCTGCTACAGGAGCATTGGTATCATTAGATGCTGTTGGAGGAGTTACGGTGATCGGACGCACCAATGGTGAAGTCGCTGCGTGTTCACACTCGTAAAGTAATCGGATAACAGCCTCTTCAACCAAGCTATCTAGATTGAATGATTCAAAGAAATCTTTGTAATCAAACATCCAATCAGGACCATTTCCCTGCACGTTTTGAGTATATCGTTGAACCTCAACATTTGCCCAATCCTCCACCTTTCGAGTTCTTTTGTTGAATACCCGTTTGAGCGGGGTTGCATATCCAACAAAATATCCCTCTTCAGCTTTTGGACTAAACTTTTCTCCTGGATTCAACATCGTACACGGAGCCCCAAATGGTTCTAGATACTCCAAGTTCGGCTTTCGTCGGTTCAACAGCTCATAAGAAGTTTTGCCAAACTTTTTCACTGTTAGCACCCGATTCAGTGTATAACAAGCTGCGTAGATCGCTTCGTTCCAGAACATTACCGGAAGATTTGAATCTGCGAGCATTGTCCTCGCCGTTTCAATAAGAGTCCTGTTTTTCCTTTCAGCGACACCGTTCTGTTGAGGGGTATACGGAGTAGAATATTCATGATGAATTCCTGTGTCTTCACAAAGAGCATCCATCTGCGTATTTTTGAAGTCCGTCCCATTGTCACTCCGAATTCTTTTGATCTTTAGACCATAGACATTCTCCAGTCGAGTGAACAGAACTTTTAGATTGTTATACATGTCACTTTTATGGTGCAAACACATCACCCATGAGAATCATGAAAAATCGTTAGTAACCACTAAACAATAAAGCTCTCCGAGATGACTTTTACGTTTGACAGGTCCGAAAAGGTCCATATGCAACCGCTCAAGTGGCATTTCAACAGAGTTTACTTTCTTCAGTTTATGGGATTGTTTGTGTTGCTTGCCTTTCTTACAACTTACACACTTGTCGTTCAAATGGAAATGTTTGACATTGACGCCTTCTACAAGCCCGTTCTTCACCAAATGGTTCATTTTCCTGAGGTGAATATGTCCCATTCTTCTATGCCACATGATAGATTCTTTCTCTGTAGCCTTTGATAGAAAACATATCACTTGGCCCTGAGTTGTCATTGCCTTCGACATATCAAGAATATATAGATTGTTGACTCTCGGTGCCTTCAACATTACCCACTCTTTTGGAATCTTAAAGCCTGGTTTAAGGATATAACAAGATTTGTCATCGAAATACACAGAAAATTGCTTGTCACATATCTGACTGACACTTAACAGATTGTAGTCTATTTGCTTCACATAGGAAATTCTCTCGAAACTCAATATTCCGTTACTCACACTTCCCTCCATTGTGATGTAACCTCCTTTATTTCCCGCAAATGCAACATATCCTCCATTAATATTCTTCACATCGAACAATAGTGCTAGATCACCAGTCATGTGGCCTGAAGCTCCACTGTCAACAATCCAAAGACTGCTAACAGGGCCAGCTAAAGCTCCCTGCACACATCAAGTAAACAAATTAGTTCTTTCGGGGGACCCAAGCCTGTGTGGTCTTGGGTCTTTGAATATCGGCTTTCAAAGACGCATCACCATTTGGTTTTAAATTGATTTGTTTCTGTGCATTCAAAACTTTCTCATCTTGAGAATTACCACTTGATTTTGAGCTAGAGGCTCCCGGAGAACCATTAGGTGTCCAAGATTGTTCCAAACGTTTCAGAATGCGAATCTGAGATTTTGGAATCTCAGTCGATTTCTTAGTATCGTTCATAAATGAAACTTTCTTAGTTACCTTTTCTGACTTAACAGAAACAGGTCCAACAGTTGATTTAACAGCAGGTTTTGGTGGAACCTTTTGTCTATCAACCATTGTGTTCACCATAGGTCTCTTCAATGGTTTTTCCATTGCAATCCGGTTTCGACAACCATAATTAAATTGACGATTATCCCACTTTTAATAAAAATTGTTTTGATTGTAAAACGGTGCTGGTTGAGGAACAAAACGTCTTTGAGGATAATGATGATTGTCAACCGGCTTTCTAATGGATTGCCTCATCTCAACCTCGTGCCTTTTGTGCCTCACGTACGGGCAGTGAGCAAGTAAATTCCCTCTCTCCCCGCACTTGAAACATGCACGGTACTCTTCAAACACGTTGTGAGCATGCGACTTAGCAAATGTATTGATGGGATATTGATCATCAACACATCTGCGCCTTAAACTCTCAGGAGCTGGGTCCCTAGAGTAAACTGGCTCAAGAAAATCGTTTGCTTTTTTGCTTTGGCTTAATGAATTCAGTGACATGAACTTTTGGTTCTTTTGGAGTATCCAAATACAATTTCTTTAAAATTTTTGGCGGTACTTCATTGGTCCTTTCGTATTTAGGAAACCATATGGTACTCTCTTGCCAGATTTTCTCAATTTTAGAATAATTTGCAAATTTTATTGGATATTCCTCGTCAGAGATGATCTTATCGGATCCTTCCATCTGATAAAATACCTTGACGAGTTTGTCACCTGACTCCTTCTTAACCACTTTCTTTTCTGATTGATCGACACGATGTGCGTTAGCCATCGGATGACAAAGCTGAGAATGTGACACTAATTCATTAGTGATAATGTGATTTTCCTTTGGAATATCATTCACTTTCTCAGTTTTCTCACTTTCAGTGTCAGGATCATCAGTTACAGCAGTAACTCCTTCATCATTCAAACCTAAAATCGGTCGTACATCGGAATTTGGATCTCCAACACTAGAAGTGTTAGATTCATCTTCCGATGCAGAGTCAGATTTTACTGAGCTCTCCGGTGTCACTTGATGACAATTGTGATTTTCAAACAACACGGGAGATGGCACAGCTTTGTAATTTACGGTTTGTGATGGTTCATCAATGATATGGTCAACCACATATGCAATGTGCTTATAGCTTTCAAGCTTTTTGTTGACCTTTTCTGCAAAGCACTTGATGGTGGCCATTTCTAACTTAGTGATTTTAATTTCATTTATATAGCTGTTAATTGCCAATTGTTTTAAAGAAAGTGTTTTCTTTAAGTCAGAAATGTCCTTTTTGTAACCATCAAGCACTTTGTTGAATGCTCTAATTTCCTTGCGAGAATATTGACAGTTAATCACAACACTCTCAAGTTGTACCCTGAGTTGCTTATTCTCATCTGTCAATCTATCACAAGTACCACAATACTTATCACTGTGAATATCGGTTGTGGATTCAAAACGTACCTTCTTCGGAGGATCTGTCATAGCCATGAGAGCGAAATGAGTTTCCTTTCCAGCAAAGAACTTGGAATAGTCGATTCTGGTAAAGGCATCATCCACTATACACGACTTCCTGGTCTTCAGAAAATAAGCTTCGGCCAGCAATTGATCAATGTCATCATCTAAAGAATTCACACTTGCTTCCGAATCTGATTCACTCTCCGAATCTGAATACACTGATTCACTTTCTTCAGGAACATCTGTGACTGAGACAATAATAATTCCTGAACTCTTCTCGTCCTAGTGATCTTCAACTGAATCAGTCATCAAAACATTCACCTCCTCAATTGACTCCTCAATCTCACTCTCAGTTTCTTCAGCTTTCTCAACTATCACCGACTCCTCTATATCAACCTGCTGAGCAACACAAGCTACATTCCCACCAGTTCTTATCTCTTCAACACCAAGTTGTATATCAGTCCAGTCAAATCCCTCATCATTTTGAATCACCAAAGCTTGATTTTGATTATTAGTCTGTGGTTGCTTATTTGGTGTTGTGATAGGAATGATGGTTCTGTTAGGATTATTTGGTGTTTGAGTTTGAGTCTGGTTGAGTGTATTTGCTTGTCTAGAAGAATTGTTCCGAGAGGTGTTTTGTCGGTTTTGGTAATTGTTTTGGTTTTGATAGTTGTTGTTGTTTTGATTTTGATAAGAAACTTGGTTTTGAGATTGACGATTCTGGTAGTTTGAGTTGAATGGGGTTCGGTTACCTTGTTTTGCAGGCTGTGTACACTCTCTTTTAAAATGACCTTTACCACCACAGTTAAAACATGTGACTTTTTCTTTGTTGAAGCCATATGTTGTATTTGGGGTAGTGCTCAAGTCAGTTCTCCCAGTTTTCTTAATGAATTCTGTTGCTCTCCTCATAATGCTTGCGAAAGCCCACTGTATATCGATAAGATCCATTTCTTCTTTATCGATTTGAGCATAGTCTTCATTGGTTAAGTTGTTGTTACCAATTTGACTAGCTACTAAACCGTTGTATGAGGCAACCATTGCTGAAACCAAAGCAATGTGTTGTTGAGCAACTTCCACAGTGACATTATTCATGTTGGATGTCTCCAACACTACTGGTCTCTGATTAGACTGATTCATTTGAGACAGGTATTGTTGTTGTTGAGGTTGTGGTTGGTTTGTAGAGTAACACGCTGCTTGTTGCATAAGAGAAAATGGTGAAACGAAAGAATTTGGGTATGATTGTGGTGGTGGTGTATATGATGAGGTTTGAACAAGATAGTTGATCGGGTTTTTGGGTGGTTCCATCACACTTGAAACACATGAAATATGAGGAGCAACTGTCCCACCAAGACTTGAGTTACCCACTATAGACGATGTACCTGCATGATACAACTCTGGGTTCAGAGGAATTTGTGATCTTTTTTCTTTCCTCTTCTCCTCAAGCTCTTTGTTTTCCAATTTCTGGATGAATTCATTGATGGTCCAGTACTTGTAGGAATCTTTCTCCTTAAGTACCTCAATGTGTTGATCCCAGTATGGTGGTAAAGAATCAGCAAATTTATCCACCAAATCTGACATTGGAATCTGAATTTCATAATTTGATAATTCAGTTAACAAATGACAGTATCTGGGAGTCAACTCCTTTAGTGTTTCATTCCCATCATAACTGAAGTTCTCGAATTCTTTCTTCAGTTCCTCAATTCTCAACATCCTTGTCTTCTCATTACCATCATGACGATTCTTCAGCATATCCCACAGTTGTTTGGAAGTAGTACACGATCCAAACTGATGTAGAAGATCATTTGTAATCGCTTGGGTTAGTTGAGAATACGCCTTCTTTTCCACCGCAAACTTCTTCTACTCGTGATCAGACAAACTCTCAAGTGGAATCTGTTCACCAGTATTCTCTAACACTGGTGCTACATATCCTTTTGCAATCATCTGCCACGCCTCAGTTCCTTCAAGTCCCATTCCTTCTAAATGAATCTTGAATTTCTTCTGCCATTGGTTATACTCCAGCATCTCCATCAGCTTGGGTGGTCTGTTCCCGCTACCTGAAGATAAATCATTGATTAGAGTAGATATAGCATTAGTAGTTTGAGTGTGTACCGCTGCGGCTGCTACACCCCAGTAATCAGCTGTTGATTGTTGTGAAGATGAAGCAACACTCTGAGGAATCGAACTCGTCATTGCAAGGTAGTTAATTGATTCCGAAGACTGAGTATTCGACTTCTAAGCAGCTACAGTCCACGGGTCCATGGTAATTCGCTGTTGTTGTGTTGTACCCGGCCTCGGTGTAGTCGGAGGTCCCCACATGTTGTTATCGAAGTTGGAAATACGACACACTTGAAAATTTCACCAAACAAATTCTACGTTCGCCCTTGTCTGAGAATACGTGAGTACAAATGTGGAAAATCCCTACTTTCGTCCTCTTTTTCTAATAAGAATGCAGAATTCTACTTAACAAATTCACTTTCGTCCCTTTTCTTTTCACTTTCGACCGCCCGATGACCCGAAAGTGGAACTTTGACCCGAAAGTGGAAAATCAACACAACAACCCTAAACACCCACATTCGACCCTGAGCTCTGTAGGTTCGACCCATTCATTTTGAAAAACGGTTATTCTTTGAAAATCAGTTAATTTGATCTGAATTTTTCAAAAGTTAATGAATTTTGATGATCTTAATCAGGTTTTGATTCGGAATTGATTTGGAACAACTTTAATACTTCGAATTCTTGATTTTATCCACGAAATCTAATCCAAATCCTTCAATTTTCATCAAAAACCATTGTTCTTTGAAAACAGCAAAAATTTGATCAAATTTGGGTCTAAATCAGTTCAAAAACTATCAATTTGTAGTTGTATGATCTCTATTGGCTCTGATACCACTTTGTTAAGGATCGTTTTATATAAAAACAGTGAATATTGTCATACAAGTCTCTATTCCAGGTGCGGAAACTCTAGAACAGATACAAAATGATAATTGATGAATCAAACACACGGCTTAAGCTTTTCAAACGACATTTTCATTAATTACTTTGAGAAATGTGATAGCAATAACGATTACAAGTAATTCTGATCAATACTTCAATAACACACACACTAGAGAGCTCTACCCTGACTTACTTGACTGAAAATGATCAAAGTTAACAAGAAAAACAAACTTTAAGCTTATATAGTCTGCACATTCTCCCTTTTCGTAAGGTCGGATGTGCCAATCTTCTACCTTCGCCCTTCTTCACAGTTCGAACCTGGAACATCTCTTCTGTATAATCCACATTCGCCCTGCTTAATCTACATTCGCCCTTTCTTAAATCCACTTTCGCCCTCCCGTAAACCAAAACAAACTTTGTATTTACAATCCGAAGCACTAGTCGCACACTATGCATCAACACATTAAAAGGATTGAGGAACAAATCATAAAGGATCATTCTTTAGAGAGTGTTTTGATGGACAATTTAAACAATGTCCACGAAGGTATGTCTAGAAAAGATAAAGTTTGCAACATTCTGAAGACGATGCCATATTCTAGTCTTCATGAGTTGGTAGTGATGTTCATGATTGATGCAAAATGAAGGGATGTGAATCTTGTTGAAGAGCTTACTAAATCCATAACTCTTTTAAGATGCTCCATGGAAATAAAGATCATGTTTCTCAAATCTCTTTAAACCTTCTACCTTTTTCATGTCTGGATGTCTCTGTGCTTGCACCTACTGTGTATTATCATGTGTTTCAAGGTTTTTGTTTTTGGTTTTTTATGTAAAATGGTGCTCGAATAACATCAACATCTCATATGTTGACCTTATGTGAAAATAAATGTAATTGCGTTTTAGTTTATGTAAATGTGTTTTATGTCCTTATGTATGTTATGCATAGCATCAACAGAAACATGCATTTACATTATCATGAGTGCGTTTTAAAACTTTCATGAATGCGTTTTCACATACTTTATGCTAAGATAAAACATCAACAGTAACATGCATTTTAATACCAATACAAGAAATTTAGGTCTATCATCTTAAAGTAAACTATGTAAACATGAAAATTAACAAAATCATCCAAATTTAAACATTCAGCTCATTGTATCTACTCGCTTTAGCAGCTTTTTGTAAGCATTTTCCATCATCTTTTTCTTGTAATGTCTTTTTGTAGGATCGGTTTTTGACAAAACAATACAAAGATCACACAAGTATAAGCAAATCTGGTGTGGAAACCCTAATTCGCATGCAAAATGATAATAACTAAGATCAGAACACGTAAAGATCCATTTTCAATCCGATTTCCATTAATATAAACTTGATAAACCTTTACAATTTAGAATATTAATGAAAAAAGACCTTCTAAGAACCTTCTAGACTCACCTTAGAACACACACACTAATATACCAGACAAAATGACCGAATGTTGAGTTGAAACACAACTTCAACATATATATATAGATATATATATATTTATATATATATATAATAACAGTCTTCTTGGATGTCAAAAACGGTCATTTTTTCTTTCTCTCCGTACACAATAAACGGTCATTTTTTTACCGGTCAGTTTGCCGTTCCCTCGCCGGCTAGACCCGGCAAGGCTCTTCTTTTTTCTTTTTTTCTGCCACCGGCGACCTCCCCTTTTCGCCGGGAAACTCGTCCTTTCCCCTTTTCGTTGCAGGATCGTCCTCCCCCGCCCCCTGGTACGGCTCCGGCGAGTCAGCAAAGCCCAGAACCAGCAGGGTTACCTCCCCGAATATCTCCGACATGGATTGTCCAGCAAGGCTCACCCTTTCCGTTCGATTTTGCCGTTGACAGTTTTGTAGAGCAGAGCAACATCTCCGTCAGGAAAAGGCAAGACACGAGTTTTTCCGGTGACAGTTCCTTAACCATACACCAGGTACACTCGATCCTAAACAAAGCTTTTAATATACACATATTGAGGTTTCTTTAAAGTGGTAACAAGCATTTTTATGGTTGATTATATATACAGTTTGCTACGCCTTGAATATATAGCATTTGATATATTCCTTTTAATATAATATCATAATATTGTCGGCATATTCAACAGTTTTATGCGTAGGCCTTGAATACATTTGTTTGATATATTCTAGATACATTTTTATTTAACATACATAGTTTTTATATATATTCTAGATACATTTTTTATTTAACATACATAGTTTTTATATATTTTTGTGTTTGGGTGTCACTGACGTATCTAGCTGTTTTTGTGTTCATCTGACTGATTGGGTGATTCGTTGCAACCATAGACGATAAGAGCTGTGATGGTTACTTGAGATCGTGTCCAAGGAAGAGAGGTGTAGGCAAGGGAAGGGATACAGGGTATAGGTTGCGTGTTGCCTCTTGGAATGTAGGAACTCTTAGTAGTAAATTGTTGGAGGTGGTTGACACTCTTAAAAGACACAGGGTAGGGATAGCATGCCTCCAAGAGACTAAGTGGAAGGGGCATAGAGGGGAAGAGTGTAATGGGTACAAATTATTGTACTCAGGGTCTGATGGGGTAAAAAATGGTGTAGGATTCCTAGTGGCATTGGATTTGTATAAAAATGTGGTTGAGGTGATACGACACAATGAAAGGATTATGGTGTTAAGGTTGGTTCTGGGAGGGGAAGTAGTGACAGTGGTTTGTGCTTACGCACCTCAAGTGGGGCTAGGGGACCAGGAGAAGAGAGACTTTTGGGATTGTCTAGACGTAGTTGTGAGGGCTATACCGGTAGGGGAGCGAATTTGTATAGGAGGTGATTTTAATGGTCACATTGGTAAGGATAGCGTTGGTTTCCAGTCAGTTCATGGGGGTTTTGGGTTTGGTGTTAGGAACGACCCTGGTAGGGATCTTCTAGACTTTGCGATAGCCCACAACCTAGGCATTTTAAACTCGTTCTTTAGGAAGAGAGAATCTCAATTAATTACTTTTAGCAGTGGGGGACGTAGCACCCAGATCGACTATATTTTGATGAGGCAAGGAGATAGACGATGGTGGAAGGACTGCAAGGTTATACCAGGGGAGACCGCAGTGGCCCAACACCGTTTACTATTGGCAGATATAGCCATGAGTGAAAAATTAACTAAGAGGGAGGGAAAACTATGACCTAGGACCCGATGGGGTAATTTGAAGGGCGATAAGATTGTAGTTTTCAGAGATAAGGTCATCTCGAGTATGTCAGCTCGAATGGATGGAGACCCAAACCAGGTATGGGAGGATATGGCGACCACAATTAATCAAGTGGCGAAAGACACTCTAGGGGTTACATCAGGAAAATTAGGTGAGCATAAGGAGGCCTTGTGGTGGAGTGAAAATGTGAAAAGTAAAATAAGAAACAAGCATAGGAGCTTTAGGAAGCTTTTGAGGTGCACGGACGAGGGGAACCGAATGTCCTTGAGGGAGGCATACAAAAAGGCCAAGATGGAGGCAAAGAAGTCAGTGACAGAGGCAAAGAACACGACATATAAGAAGATGTATGAGCGCCTGGAAACAAAGGAGGGGGAACATGATATGTTCAGGATTGCCAAAGCTAGGGAGCGGAGGAGGCGTGATTTAGGGGTAGTGAAGTTTATAAAGGGAGAGGATGGTCGTGTTTTAGTCAAGGAGGATGACATTAAACTGAGATGGAAAACGTACTTCCACGGCCTTTTCAACAACGGGATGGCTCACCACCTGGAAAGCGACAACCCAACTACCCAAACGCCGCAGCGGAATCATTGTTACTGTCGTCGTATCACTCAGGAAGAGGTGAGGACAGCACTTAGGAAGATGGGGAAGGCTAAGGCAGTTGGTCCGGACAACATCCCGATTGAGGTATGGAAGTGTTTGGGTGAGGAAGGAGTTCAATGGCTAACTTTTCTCTTCAATCTTATATTTAAATCTGGAAAAATGCCAGATAAGTGGAGAAGTAGTGTTGTAGTGCCTATATATAAGAACAAAGGAGACGCACAATGTTGTGGGAATTACAGAGGAATTAAGCTATTGGGTCATACTATGAAATTGTGGGAGAGGATAATTGAGACTAGAATTAGAAGAGAAACTCATGTTACAGTAAACCAATTTGGCTTCATGCCAGGGAGGTCAACTACCGAAGCGATATACATTTTGAGGAGTTTGATGGAAAAGTATAGGGAGAAGAAACGAGATCTTCATATGGTGTTCATTGATCTGGAGAAGGCATATGACAGTGTTCCTCGTAACCTGATTTGGGATAGTTTGGAGGTTAGAGGGATTCCTAGAAAGTATATAGACATAATTAGGGATATGTACGATAGGACTGAAACTAGTGTCCGGGCACCTGTAGGGGATACTGAGTTCTTCCCCGTGGAGGTAGGGCTCCACCAAGGGTCCGCGTTGAGCCCGTTTCTTTTTGCAGTTGTTCTAGATGAGATATCTAAGGCCATTCAGGAGTCATTACTGTGGTGCATGCTTTTTGCAGATGATATAGTGTTAATCGCGGAAACTAAGCAAAGTCTAGATGAGATATTTAAGGATTAGTCGCGCTAAGACTGAGTACATGCACTGCGATTTCAGCGGGATAAACAACGAAGATGGCACTCAAATTATCATTGAAGATCAGGTGGTCCCGAAAGTAACGAAGTTTAAGTACTTGGGATCGTTTGTCCAAAGGGACGGGGAGATAGATAGTGATGTAGCTCACCGCATACAGGCTGGATGGTGTAGGTGGAGAGCAGCCGCTGGGGTTTTGTGCGATAAGAGGTTCCCAGCTAAATTAAAGGGAAAATTTTACAGAGTTGCAGTGCGACCTGCTATGTTTTATGGGACTGACTGTTGGGCCATCAGAAAGATACAATCACGAAAGATGGAAGTAGCAGAGATGAGGATGTTGAGGTGGATGTGTGGCCACACAAGGCTAGACCGGATAAGAAACGAGGTTTTTAGGGAAAGGCTAGAAGTGGCTAATATATCAGATAAGATAAGGGAAGGGCGACTACGATGGTTTGGACATGTGAAGCGGAGACAAAGGACATCTCCGGTTAGAACAGTGGAACACCTCACTATCGAGGGGAAGAGGAGTAGAGGAAGACCCAAGTTGACTTGGGTTGAACGGATTAGGCAGGATTTGTTAGAATTACACCTCTCGGAGGATATGGTCCAAGATAGGAGGAATTCGTGGAGGCTTAGGATCAAAGTTAAAGATTTTTAGGAAGTATGAGTAGGGTACCATTGTGTCTGTGTTTCGTTCTGTAGGGATGATCTATGTGCATTTATGTATATTTGTTATTATTATTTTTTTTTTTCTATCTATATATATTATGTGTGCTTGATATCGAGCCGGGGGTCTCTCTGGAAGCAGCCTCTCTATCTCTAATGATAGGGGTAAGGTTTGCCTACATCTCACCCTCCCCAGACCCTACTTATAACGTCGCTATTTGTGGGATTTTCCTGGGTACGGTTGTTGTTGTTGTTGTTGTATATATATATATATATATATATATATATATATATATATATATACTACTCATTCGACCCCTACAGGGTGCGAATGGACTCGTTCGACCCTTCGAGGGTGCGAACCAACAACATAATAATCAAACTAACACATTCGATCTACCAATATACATGCGATCTCTAATATTCTCCATTCGACTTCCCGACATGTCGAATGAGCTTCCAAAACATCAAAATCTTCGCAACTTTGAAAATCTTGTACAATCCGAAAGCGATAGCCACAATATGTACCAACAAACTCCCCCTTGGCTATTGCTCGGATTGTTTAGTCATTCTTTAGCTTAATCTTGATCTTCTTAGCACGTTCATCCATACTCGATTCTCCTTTTGTAAATGTGCGCTTTTTAGGCTCTTGTCTAACTTTCATCGTCTTACCCTAAAACTTCTGATAGTCACAGCCAGCATACACTTCCCAAGCAAAACTAAAACATACAACTCTGTAAAACTTCCAAGCTTGTTCTAAATCTTCCACATCAAAATGAATAGGATTATAATACGACGTGTCGATATCTTACTTAGAGCAATTAATAAACCAAATAGGATCGAACAAGCGTATTTTCTTGCACATCAACTTTGGATTCTTATCATGCAAGACGATCACAGCTTCTGCAGTCCTCCAATTATAGTACCAAAATGCAAAGTCTTTGCTAAAATGCTGCTGGATCGGCATCAAAGGTATCTTCTTCACGACCAGAGGTGGTTTATATTTCAACGTCACTAAAGGCAAACCATTCTTAAGATCAACCTCTTTATGAACAATCCGTTTTAGGATATTGAGGTCTAAACATATCCCATTTCGTCTGACTTTCCTGAGTCATCTTCTTAGCAAACCATCCGACTGCTTCATTATTTGCAGAAGATCCTCCAAGTTTATGTCTACACACATCCCTTAAGCCCGGTACGGAAGCGTCTTGATGTCATGAAATCTATAAAAATACAAGATCCCTTTCTCCCATTTCACTCAAACACATCTAAGCTGTGCAGAGTATTTCCAACCCAGAGCTCTTCCTTTGAAAACTTTGTTATGATATTTGTAAAACTCACCCTGAACTCCTGGAATTGGTCTGTTTGCCTCAACTTCCCTCAGTTTTCTCAACAACTCTTTCAAAGTATCAGATTGCTTACAGACTTCATCTTTTTCAGCATCATTCTCAAAGACTTCATCCAATATCTTCTTGCCTTTCTCTTCAGCAATCTTTTCTGCTTCTTTGAGTTTTTGTTCATCAATTACAGGAATACTGATGTTGTCTTCATGGTGTAGTACTCAGGGTATTCTTCATGTGATATGTCTTCTATCTCATCCTCTTCAAAATAACTTGCATCTTTGTCATCTGAATTCTGTCCTTGTTCAATCACTGGTATATTAGGAATCTCTTTCTCTTTCAGAATGTCTTCCAAAGACTTCCCAACCTGCTTAGCAAGACCTTCAAGTATTGTCTTGGTCATTACTGCACTAACTTCTCCATCTTCTAACTCTGGATCTTGATATTCAATCTGATATCTCATATCATCATTTACAAAGATCTCTGGGAACTTACCAGTTAACTCAATTGTCCAATAACCTCTCTTCAACGTCTTTTTGTACAATTTCTTATCAGCATCTGACATTCCTCCTAGTTTCTTTGAGCTAGAAGCTTCCTTATCTTTCTGCCTCTTCTCGAATGTACACTGGTCAGGATCTTCATCATCATCCGAATCTTTAGAACTGGTTTCCTTCTCTTTGTTAGTATTTCCACCACCTGGAGTATCATCATCATCATTATCATCATTCTTATCATCCTCATCATCATCATCATCTGTTCCACTGAAATTAACTTGTTCTTCTTCATATTCCTCTTCCTCATCTTCATCACCCTTCAAATGTGGCACTCTTTCATACAAATCATCAATAATCTTCCTTAATTTCTCATTTTCTTGCTCTATCAACAAAACCCTCTTTGTATTCCTCTTGTTGGATGTCTTTAGCTGTGCATTCTCATCTTCAAGCTTCTCAACTTTCTTCTCCAACTCATCCTATCTATCTTTTGAAACAAGCACAACTTGTAACATATCTTTCTCATTTTCCTTCATTTATTTGATCTCTGCTTCATGCTTTTCAAAAGATTTCATCATCTTTCCAATCTTTTTATTCACCATCACCATAACTTCATCAGATACTGTCAACTGATGACTTGAACTTAAATCAGCAGATGGTTTAGCAACAATTCACTTCATGCTGGCTAAAACATTCTTCAATGATAATGAAACATTCTCAGGATCAAGTTGTGATGTTGTCACTGTTTCTTAAACAACTTTTTTGTTTCTTGGCTGCTAGACTTGTAGCTTCAGGCATTTTTGTTCCTTTAAGCAACATATCTAACTCTTTATCTCTTTTAGTCTTGGTAGCTTCTCTTTTCGACATTGTCTTCAAACGTCCTCTCTTTGTAATAATTGGATTAATAGGAGAACCACCAAAATCATCATCATCACAAACTAGATTCAAATTCTCTTCAGTGAAATCCTTGCTTCTCTGTTCTTCAACTATCTTCTCAAGTGGATTAGGAGTATAATCACCAGTGGCCTTGGGATTCACATCCTCTCTTTCATAATCCCATTCCTCCTCGTCTTCTGTCTCTTCTGAATCCTCATCAGTCAGTAAAGTCTTTGTCTTTGCCTTTGCTTTGCTTTTTCCAACTTTCTTTGTCTTTTTCTCCACAACTTTCTGTTTTCCTTTCTTCCTTGACTTAGCACCCACATCTTTCACTTGACGTTTTCTCTTTGCACTCTTATTAACAAGAACTAATGGACTATCCGAATCATAATTACTATTCGATGTCTAACAGCATGCTTTCCAGGATCTGTGTAAGCAACGGTACTCAAATGTCCAAACAATCTCTTAGGAGGCGGCTTCTCATCCTTTGCCTTGCCTTTGTATGTTCTCATCCTGTTAAGTGTAGTCATGTTCATATGTTCCATATGATCTTTGTATGTTCTCATCCTGTTTAGTGTAGTCACCACTTATACCGGTCTTATTACAGACCATCAAGATCCTCCATATTTCAGGCATACCCTGTACATAAGCCATCCCTGTTACATCAAAGAAATCTTTGATGAATGGAGGGAAGGGATATCTTAAACCCAGGGAGAAAGGCAGGTACAGGAAACAAACCCATATGGAAGATGCAAAATCAGATTTTGCACTTGAGTCTTTAAGACGAAATCAAATCAGGATACTTCTCGTCAAAAATCAACTGTAAGAATATCGGGTACATGAGAAACTTATTAGTCTTTAACCCTTCAAACACTTCCCTCATGTGACTAAAGAGCATCCCAGAAACATTATAATCTTTGTTCAGAATCAAGGCTACAACAATTGAACTTATGGTATCTCTTAGCACATCAAATCCTCCTCGAACTGGTCCTAATACATGTAAAATCACATGTAATAAGCACTTGAATGGTGGTGAAAGATTCGCCTTGTGTAACTGACAATCTGTAATTGGCCCATTATACTTTATCCTCAGAAAACAAGCTCTCTGAACAGACCATGATAAATTAATAGGATCAGTGTCTTTATCAGTTAAACATAATACTTCTCTGAAATCATGTTCACCAACTATAATCTCTTTGCCTTGAATCTTGCTATGAATTACCGACTTTCCTTCCCAGAACGTCAAGGCTGCATTTTCCCAGAACTCTACTTGATGATCCTTGTAGATAGTGCAAGGTTGTGCAATTGCGTGCACTATCCTAGATCTTTTAAGGAAATCGACAATCCCTTGAAATTCTGAGCATTTGTCATCAACGACCCCAACATACGCACAACAGTTGTGTTTAGTCTCGAATTTCAACTCCTTTGGGACTTGTTGTTCTACCATTTAGTCTGTAAAAAACACAAGAAATACACAAAAACGTCAATTCGGATTCAAAATGAAAATTTTCAAAATTTGTCATGTTTGGTTCGACCCATGGTGGGTTCGAATGAGTTTCTACGATGTCGAATGAATAAAAATCAGTTCATTCGACCTATGAAATTTTCTCATTTGACCACTAAGGGTTCGAATGGACATGTTCATCAATTTGAAATTTTCAAATTCTGATTTATACCATTTTGATCATCCATTTTGACTTAAACACATTCTAATATGATCGATTAAGCTTGATTAACTTCCAATTTAACCAATTAATCATTTATTGTCAGTTTTCCCTAAAATCTAGGGTTCATATAATCGACATTACTGATTTGAATTATTAAACACTAGATTTTGAGTTATTCTCTCCCTAAAACTGACGAGAAATGATTTGCAACAAAGAAAATCCATTATCAACAGATCTAAGTCCATGAATTCGATTCTTAGGGTTTCAAACTTCAAAGACAAAATCTGAACTTGTTAACCATCCATTACCTGTAAAAGATAGTGTTTTAGGATCAATGTGGTGTCAGGAACAATAAAACAATGTCTAAAATCAAAGTTCAAAAAGGTACCTTAGAGAGAATTCGTGAAAACATGAACAGTAAGAAAGGTTAGAATGAACAAGATGTGTATATATAGTGTAAGTTGGTTCGACCTATGACAGGGGCGAATGGGAGAAAAAGTGGGTTCGAATGAAAAAAATTAACTTGTCCCACATTCATTCGACCATAATTTTCTCATTCGACCATAAATGTCTCATTCGACCTTAACCATGGGTTCGAATCAACATCAAAAACTTCCTTCGACCTCCTGATAGTGTCGAATGGATAGTTTTAAAAACTGATTTTTACCAAATTGTCCAATTCGATTCACGTTTTGTCATTTTCAAACTTTTAAACATTCAAAGTTACAAACATTCTCATTTAAATGATACAAAACTCATATTGGGTGGTCAAACTTCAGAAAATGATCATCATCCAACATTGGTTATCGAAAATAATGCAAAAAGTAAAAATTTTGGATTTTATGAAATTTATGCTAAAACACGCCAACAATCTTTTTGAGTTTTTTGTATATATGAAGAAATAAAAAAAAACAGAAAGCAGTAAACTTTCTGTGATTTTCCGGTAAGAGGATCACATCAGTTTGCAAGAAATCTAATCACACCATTGATCTTTAATATATTATCATTAAAGACAATGTGAGATTTAGCAATTACTGATATTGTTATCCACATAAACTCACATTCAGACCGTTATGCAGCGCTTTAAAATGATACACGTTAAGTGTATTAAAAACTAACAAGCTTATGGTTCCCACACACACGACATACTCCCGTATCAAGGAAATTGCACAAAGCTTCCTCGTAACGTGTGATTATGCCATTGTTATTTGTTATTTACAAGATACGAGGCACAGAGGTGTACATGTCAGCAAATCAATGCTACAAAGTAACATGTGCACACGCACCAGGTTGAGGCTTATATCAATCATGATTTTCATCATAGATATGATACGATGTATTAAATGATCTTTGATCATTGTCATACATTAAGTTCCTCATTCGGTAACTTTGGAATTGGCATATTTGCTCTTTTTATAAATATCTTGACTGAATCTAGGTCCGTAAATCAATATGACAAAAGATCAGTCAAGATACCCCGGATAACAAATAACATAACGACCCAAAACCTCAGATTTTGGCAACCCTATCAAACGAAATTACGGTACTAAGACCATAAGCTCATGAGGTGTTCAGCCACTAGCGAGTAGTTTGTTATGTTTCTATCACTAAGGCATGCATTAATAAGTCTACGAAGCCTACCAACACATCACACAAAATCATCACACACCTATTTGTACAATTCAATTCTTTAGCATGTGATAGATCCTCACTGATGTACTATCATTTCCTCTTTTTCTCCAGGAAAAATCATTTTGGGTTTTTCTGATTTTTATGGCTTTTCAAATTTTTCAATGTTTTTGGTTTTTCTAAAAAAATGCTCCCCCTAAAATTAAAAACATATTTGTGGATTTTTAATTTTTGAAAAGAGTAAAATCGAAATAAAAATTGTTAAACCGATGAGTAGTCTAATCTTGCCTTTCAGTTATATCATTTGCTCTTAATAAGAATTCAAATCATAATTTATCAAAAGCTTTGGTAAAAAGATCAGCTCTTTGGTAATCAGTGTGGATTTTGACCATGTCAATCAATCCTTTAGCATAGCAATCCCGAATAAAGTGATACCGTACTCAGATATGCTTAGCCTTATAATGATTAACAGCGTATTTAGTGAGTGCAATAGCTGTTTCATTATCGCAATGAATGGGGGTTCTAAGAAATTGCAAACCGTAGTCGCACATTTGTTGTTGTATCCAAAGCACTTGTGAACAGCAACTCGAGGCTGACACGTATTCTGCTTCACACGTAGATAATGCAACTGACGTTTGTTTCTTGCATTGCCAGGTCATGAGCCTGCTCCACAGAAATTGACATCCAGCAGTTGTGGATTTGGCGTCAATATCACAGCCTGTATAATCTGCATCACAAAAAGCAATAAAGTCAAAATTATCATCATTAGGATACCATAACCCGCGTGATGGAGAACCCTTCAGATAACGTAGGATTCGTTTAATTGCAGTGAGGTGACTCTGTTTCGGATTCGATTGAAAATGAGCACATCGACATGTTGCAAACACTATATCCGGCCGGGAAGTGGTTAAGTACATCAAACATCCAATGATGGCTCGATATGTAAAGGGATCAGTAAGCTCCCCCTTAGCATCAACTCCAATCCCGTGATTGGGTTGTATGGGAGTATCAATTGGCTTCGAATCCTCCATCTGGAATCGGCTCAAGACTTCGGATACATATTTCGTATGGTGGATAAAAATCCCCGTCGGCAATTGATCTACTTGCAATCCAAGAAAGAATTGCATTTCTCCCATAGAGCTCATCTCAAATTTCTCCTGCATAACCTTTCGAATTCCCTGCACAAAGATTCATTAGTAGAACCAAATATAATATCATCAACATAAATCTGTACTAGAATCAAGTCACCCTTTGTTCGTTTCATGACCAGGGTACAGTCAACTAGTCCTCTCCTAAATCCTTTGGATAGAAGATATGTGTTGAGCTCCTCATACCACGGTCTCGGGGCTTTGTGCAAACCATACAACGCTTTGTTTAGCTTGTAGACCTTATCCCGGTGGATAGGTTCCTCAAAACCCGGTGGTTTCCCAACATAAACTTCTTCCTTTACCACACCATAAAGAAAAGCACTCTTAACGTCCATCTGATACACCTTGAATTTCATATATGATGCATACGCAAGAAACATTCGGATTGCTTAAATGCGTGCAACCGGTGCATAGACTTCGTTGTAATCAATTCCCTCCATCTGATGAAAGCCTTGTATGACCAATCGAGCTTTGTTACGTACAATCACTCCTCTATCATCTTTCTTACACTTAAACACCCATTTGGAGCCAATCTTCTTCCTGTCTGGTCATAAATCTGTTAACATCTAGACTCCTAACTTCTTGAATTGTTGTAACTCTTGCTGCATCACATCCACCCATGATTCGTCTAGCAAAGCTTCCTTGTAAGTCCGAGGCTCAACCTGCGAAACACAACAAGCAAAAGACCAATCATTTTGATCACCTAATTTTCGAATTTTTGTATACATGGCCAGGGCTCCAATATTCTCAGTTGATGATGCACGCCTCAATTGTCCTCACGTCATCACACTGCTTCCAGGATCACCAATAACCTGTTCTAACGGATGAACCCTATGAATTAGAGATTCCGGATGTTCAGGAATAAGAATCACCATTTGAACATTCAAATTATCCGCCATATCCAGATCATTACCCGTATTCGATGAAGATGGAATATCTGGATTTGTGTTCACTGGAGGTGAAACTGCCAAATTATCTAAGACTGCTTCACTATTAACTTCATCATTGTCTTCCGACTCAGAAGAATCAAACGTTGTAGAAGCTTCTTGAAAATTTCTTCCTCTGCTACAGGAGCATTGGCATCATTAGAAGCTACAGGAGGAGTAATGGTGATCGGACGCATTAACGGTGAAGTCACTACATTCTCACACTCGTAATATAATCGTAAAATAGCCTCTTCAACCTAGCTTTCTATATTGAATGACTCAAATAAGTCTTTGTAGTCAAACATCCAATCATTTCCAGGAGCATTCTGAGTGTAGCGTTGAACGTCCACATTTGCCCACTCTTCAACTTGTCTAGTTCTTTTGTTAAACACGCGTTTAAGTGGTGTCGCGTATCCAACAAAATAACCTTCTTCAGCCTTCGCTCCAAACTTCTCAGTAGGATTCAGCATCGTACATGGTGCCCCGAATGGCTCTAGAAACTCTAAATTCGGCTTGCGTATGTTAAGCAGCTCATAAGAAGTCTTTCATAACATGTTGCATGAATAGCTTCGTTCTAGAAAAAAAAACCGGAAAATTAAAATCTGCAAGCATAGTTCTAGCCGCTTCAATTAGAGTCCTGTTCTTTCGTTCTGCAACACCATTCTGTTGTGGAGTATAAGGTGCACTGTACTCATGATGAATACCCTTTTCTTCGCACAATGCATCCATCATGGAATTCTTAAACTCTGTAACGTTGTAACTTATGATTCTTTATATCTTCAAACCATAAATGTTCTCCAATCGGGCAAACAGAATCTTCAAATTGTTGAACGTTTCGCTCTTGTGTTGCATACACATCACCCACGAAAATCTTGAATAGTCATCGGTAACCACAATACAGTAAAGATCTCCGTTGATACTCTTACGCTTCACGGGTCCAAATAGATCCATGTGTAGACGTTCAAGTGGAATGCTAACAGAGTTTACTTTCTTGGGTTTGTGGAAATGTTTGTGCTGTTTCCCTTTCTTACAACTCACACATTTATCATTCAAATAAAAGAGTTTAACATTCACACCATCCATTAGTCCATTCTTCACCAAATTGTTCATCTTTCTTAGGTGAATATGCCACATAATCGATTCTTTCTCAGTAGCCTTAGACAGAAAACATGTAACTTGACCCTGTGTAGTGGTAGCTTTGCTCATGTCAAGAATGTACAAGTTGTTCACTCTCGGAGCCTTAAGCATAATCCACTCCTTGGGTATCTCAAAACCAGGCTTCAGGACGTAGTAAGATTTGTCATCAAAATGTACTATAAACTTCTTATCACAAATCTGAAAAACACTCAACAGATTGTAATCTATCTGGTTCACATAAGATATCTTCTCAAAACCCATGATCCCATTACTCACACTCTCTTCCATTGTGAAATAACCACCTTTATTTCCTGCAAACGCCACATATCCTCCATTGATATTCTTAATGTCGATCAAGAGCGTCATATATATCTCCAGTCCTGTGCTCGGAAGCTCCACTGTCAATAATCCAAAGACTACTAACAAGGACAGCTAGAACTCCCTACACCAATCAACAAATGATTAGTTCTTACGAAGGACCCAAGCCTTTGTGGTCTTGGGTCTTTGAGTGTCAATAATTGGAACATTCAAAGAATCAATTTTCTCAGAAACAGCTTTCTTATCAACAATTGATTTCTCTAAAACTGTTGTTTTATAATCTTGTTTCACTGTACCTGCAGAAGTTGAGCTTGAAGCACCTGGAGAACCTTTTGGTGACCAAGATTGTTCTGACAGTTTCAAGATTCTGATTTGAGGGTGTTTACCCTCCTCAGTTTTCTTAGAAACACTCTTTGGTGGAACATTCTTGATTACCTTGTCTAATGTAACAGACGAAGGTCCAGCAAATGATTTAGCAACCGGTTTTGAATAAACCTTTTGCTTATCGTTCACTGTGTATACCATTGGCTTCTTCCATTTCTTCTCCATAGCAATCCAATTGCAATTGTCATAAACAATCGGTTAGTTTCCTTTATGATAAAAATTTGGTTTGTTATAAAATTGCCTTTGAGGATAAAATTATCTTTGAGGATAACCAACATTCGGATGTTGCCTATTCTCAACTTCTTGCCTTTTGCGTCTTACGTATGGACAGTGAGCAAGTAAATGCCCTCTCTCTCCACACTTAAAATAGGCACGGTACTCTCAAATAAGTACTTGTCATGATACTTAGCGAATGAGTTAACCGGGTATTGATCATTAATACACTTTCGCCTTAAACTCTCAGGAGCGGGCTCAATTGAGTAAGCCGGTTCAACAAATCTGTTAACTTTGCCCTTTGGTTTGACAAATTTGGTAACATGAACCTTTGATGATTTTGAATTATCACCATACAGTCGCTTAATCAATTCAGGTGGCATGTCATTGGTCCTTTCAGATTTTGGAAACCAAATTGTGCTTTCTTGCAAAATTTTATCAATTTTGGAATAATTTGTGAACTGTATAGGATAATCCTCATCAGAAATTATTTTATCAAATCCTTCCATCTGATAAAATACTTTCACAGGTTTGTCACTCCACTCATTTTTCTCACATTTTTAACTGATTGATTCTGATTGTTTACAACTTTTGGAGGATGTTGAACCTTAGGTGTTGAATAACCCTCATTGGTTAGAATGTGATTTTCCAAAGGAATATCAACATTCTTCCTAGGTTCCTCATCCTCTGAATCTGAATCATCAGTTACAGCAACTACTCCTTCATCATTCAATCCCAAAATCGGTCTCACATCAGAATTTGGATCACCAACACTAGAAGTGTTTGATTCTATATCTGATATGGAATCCGAATTTACTGAACTCTCCGGTGTCACATCATCAAGATTTTGATTCTCAAATAACACGGGGATGGAACAGATTCATATGCATTGGATTGAACGTTTTCCTTGACTGGTTTCTCAACAATGTGATCTAAAACATAGGCCACATTGCTGTAACTCTCTAATTTCTTATTGACTTTTTTAGAAAAACACTTTATCTTTGCCATTTCAAGTCTTGTTTATTCAATTTCATTGATGTAATTAATGGCAATCTGTTTGTTTGAAAGTGTTTTTGTTAGTTTTGAAACATCTTTCTTATAGCTTTCTAGTGTTTTATTTAAAGCTTTTTCACTTATAATGGCAATATGTTGTTGGGCTACTTCAACCGTTACATTGTTCATGTTAGAAGTTTCTAACACAATCGAACTTGAGCTTGATGAAGCTTGGTTCACAACTGGTGTAACTTGTGATTGTTGTGGTTGTGGTTGTGTCATGTTCGCCGGTGATGTTCCATAATAGCTAGAAGCTTGCAATGAAGGTTGAGTTGGTGTGTACGATGGTCCATATGACACACCATAGTTGTTTGCTGCACTAGTTGGTTCAACTTTCAACACAAAAGCTGTTTGTGGTGCAACACTCACACCTCCGGTTGGAATAGCAGAAGAAGCTGAGCTAGCATAATAAAGCTCGGGACTTTGTGGAATCTATGCTCACGTTGCTTTCCTGCGTTCTTCCATCTCCTTGTTTTCCAACTTCTGAATAAACTCGTTAATCGTCCAATAAGCAAACAAATCCTTCTCTCTCAAAACCTCAACATGTTGTCTCCAATATGGAGGCAACGCATCAACAAACTTCTCTACAACCTCATTCATGGGAAAGATGATCTCATAGTTTGACAATTCGGATAGCAAATGAAAAAATCTTGGAGTAAGTTCCTTCAATGTCTCATTTCCCACATAGCTAAAATTTTCAAACTCTTTCTTTAGCTCTTCAACTCTAATTCTTCTAGTTTTCTCATTCTCATCATGTCTACTCTTTAGTGCTTCCCAAAGCTGTTTAGAAGTAGCACATAGTCCAAACTGATGTAACAAATCAGTAGTCAATGTCGGAGATAACCACGAATAAGCTTTCTTCTCATCTCCATACGTCTTTTTCTCATCATCTGTCATCAAGTGATATAGGTGTGTTTGTGTTCTCAATTGTTGGTGCTACATAACCCTTCTCGATCATCTTCCATGCTTCCCCACCATCTAAACCCATACCTTCGAGATGAATCTTGAACCTCTTTTGCCATGAATGATATTCACTCATATCTAACACCTTTGGTGGTCTGTTTCCATTTCCCATAGATAGGTCATTAACCAAAGTTGTAATAGCATTGGTGGTTTGACTTTGAACTGCTACTGCTGCAACTCCCCAATAATCTGGAATTTGTTATGGAGGAGGTCTAACAACAGGTTTTGATGAACTTGATATGCCCCAGTAATTCGGTATCTGTTGTAGTTGTGTGTTCCCTCTATCAGCTACAACGGCCCACGGGTTCATAGGTGTTTGTTGTGGCTGTGGTTAAGTCATAATGGGTCTCGGTGTCATAGGTAGACCCCAAATGTTGTCCATGATGAATAAAATCCCAACACTTAGAAAAACATTGAAAAACAGTAACTTGGTTCGACCTATGTGGGGTAGAATGAACAAGAAAAGACTGGTTCGACGGCTGAAAACAAGTTCGAATGGGTAACTAACAATCTACATCTTGGCTCGACCTCTGAAGTAACTGGTTCGACTTCACGACTAGTTCGAATGAACAAACAACACCCGAATGAACAAAAAAAACTCTGATTCGACCTCTAACACCACTTGATTCGACCTCAAACTAATTGATTCGACCCTAGACTTGACTCCTTCAACCTATACTCAAATTTATTCGACCCGACCCATTTCAAAAATTAATTTTCCCCCAAAAATCAACAATTATGATCTAAATTTTCAAAAAGTTGTTGGGTTTCAATGAAATTTAGTAGGTTATGAATCGAATTGATAGGTGTAAGGTCAAAGAGGATTGACAAGCCAGCATAAACCTTTGACTTATATCCTCTTATCATTTTGTTAAACTGCTGAAGAAAGAAGAAAACATGTAAAGTTCTGAAGAGTAAAAACATTAGAAGTTCTGAAGATAAACCAGACAGAATATCTGAAGAACTGCTGAAGACTCATCAGCACTTTCATTAGAAGATTCTAAACCGCCCTTTAATCTCAGCAGTTTAGTATTATATTAATTTGCTTAAAGTCTTTGTTCAAGTTTCGATACTACAGCCTGTTGTAGTATTATCTAAACATTATTATAAGCTTTTGGTTACTTAATATGTATGTAATCTTTCGGCTATAAATAGAGGGGTTACTCCCACTATTTTAGCACACGAATATCTATTTGATAATTACTTGAACTCTTTCCTTCAATTTACTTTATTGTTTATCCTTTTCATATACATTTGAGAATCATCTTGCTTTATCTGCGTTATTTACTACTATTGATTCTCATCTTTAACTTCCTAGTTCATTGATAGAGGGGGAGTCTTAACTCCTGTTAAAAGTGAAATTTTAACTTAGAACAGTTATTATTCTGCTGTGCAAACTACTTTGATAAACTAATAACACTTAAGTGTTCTTGGATATAAACTGTATAAGAGACCACTGATCCAACAATTGGTATCAGAGCGACTGGTTTATCTGATCAAATATCAATTTAACAAATTGAGAATCAGACACAGGCTCTTATTGATATTCAATAAAGGATAAAAGTCCATTTTTTATCCATCACTTTGAGAAAAACTTGACAAATCAAATTTCTCAAAAATGGATCCTCATAATACTGGATCTGCCACTAAACCTGCTATGTTGGTTAGAAATGAGTATAATATTTGGCAAAAAAGGTTGGCACATACTCTATCACAAACCAACACTGGTTGTTGGAGATCTGTTATGTATAGACCACATAAACCAGTAAATGTAAATCCTGAAACTAAGGAAGAAATTTCCAAAAGACCCAAAAGACTACACTAATGAAGATTTCCTAAAACTTGAGCTTGATGCTAAGGCATTCTCTATGTTGGCAATGGCTCTCCCAAATGATATCTACTCTGGACTTTTACATTGTGAAAGTGCCAAAGAGCTTTGGGATTGCCTAAAAGAACAGTTTTGAGGAACTGAAGAGGTGGTTGCCAACACGAGAGAAATTCTTGCTCAACAATATGAAATATTTACTCACATTAATGGAGAAACTTTGACACAACAATTTGAAAGATTTTCTTCATTAATCTCTGAGTTAAAGTTAAATGGTCAGATCTATACAACTGTATCTATGCTTCCTAGATTTTTAAGTTCTTTACCAGAAAAATGGGAAACTTATTCTATAGTCCTTAGATCTGGATCAGATTTTAACTCCCTCACTCTTATAAAATTACATCGGAGATTGTTAACTTTTGAAAGAGAAATAAATCAAAAGAAAAAGTTACAAAATTCTGGCAAAACAGCTGATGACTATGTTCCCGGTGGTACAACACTTTTAGGACAAGACTCACCTTCTTGTTCAACTGACTTTGGATCTTTTGACCACATTGACATAACCACTGGGATCTCATCAGAAAGGTCATATCCAGGTTATGACGATGAAGAAGAGAGTCAAACTACTGATAATATGTGCTTTATAATGGATGATTTATAAAATTTCAGTAGTGATGACTTAGAAGAAATGGATATACTACACTAACTGGCCATGTTAAGCATAAAAACTAATAAATTTTATAAAAGGTCAAGAAGGAAATTTCCAGGACTGAACAACAAAACAAAAGTTGGTTTTGACAAATCTAAACTTAGATGTCATAAGTGTCAAAAGTTGGGACACTTTGCTAGAGAGTGTAGAAGCTCTAGCTTTAACCAAACACAGTCTGGAAATTAGTTCAACTCCAATTATAATAGGAATAATGGAACTCGACGGAGTGCTCATTTTGTACAGGCACAAGCTCCTCAAATTCAATATGTGCCTCAAATACAATATGTTCAAATGTCTGCTCAACAACAGGGTCAACATCAAATACCTCCTGTTCCAGCTGCTCAACTTCCTCCACAAACTCAACAACCCTCACAACAAAGTCTTTTTACATCATGGTATGTTGCCTGGAGCAGTTTGACACATCTGAATGCAGTCAAGATGCAGACAACAAAGTCTATGACATCAACTGGGGAGAACCTGATAATGGCAGAAAGAATTTTGCCTTAATGGCTTTTGAGGGAACAACCTCTAAATCTGCATTATCTCAGGTACCAAAAGAATCTTTGATTAAACTATGTTCATATTCTTGCAAAGAATTTTCTGCTCTTATAAGAGAAACCAATGTGCATCTACATGGCAAAGCAAATGACTCTGAGAGAAAATACACTTAAATAAAATATGATTTAGAAAGAAAACTTGCTGCAAAATCAAAAGAAATTTCTAAATTAACAAATAATGCTATTGAAACCCAAGCACAGATTAAAATCATGATAAAAGACCTAGGAAATGTCAGAAAAGAGCTTGCTGACACCAAGGTTGATTGTGAAAATTGGGTTGTGTCATGTAGAGGTTACCAAATGCAACTTAACAAACAAACTGCATCAAATGTTAAGTTTGGCATAGGATACAACCATACTGAAACTCCAACTGATTTTACTCCCAAAACTGCTGATGATGGGAGTAGAATTGTTCTGAATCAAACTTCCAATGTGAAAGAATGCACATCCTTTCACCAGAACTTTCTAAAAATTGAAAGTCCTGCAGAAGTTAAAAATACTGACATTAAGTCATCAGTGGTTTCATCTACATCAGGAGTTGAGAACCTGAAAACTACTGATAACCTAACTCAAACCTTTAAAACTGTCAGTAACTTGCCTTCCACATCTCATGATGAATTTAAAAGGAAGGAGAAGGCAAGAGGATGTGAAATTTGTGGTCTGCTTAACCACAGAACAGAATTTTGTAGATATAGAAAAGGAAATCAGTATAACAAGAAAATTTTACAACTGGTTGTGGGAAAACAAATGAAACAAGATTTTGATGAAACTTTCTATCCCAACAAACAACAACCATGTAACACCTTTTCTCATAAAAAGACTAAATCTCAACAAAGGCCTTTTTCTCAAAATTCTTCTCCTTCAATAGTTGGACCTGAATAATCAGCAGTCTCACAAACTTCTGAGATTAAAAATCTCATGGATATGGTAAAACTATTGATGACCAAAGTTGATGGTGATCCTCAAAAAGACTCCACCATTGTTCTTAATGAAAAATCCATTGCCAAAAAGACATGGATTCCTAAAAATGGTCCAAAACAAACTGTTACTGTTCTCAGGAGCAAACCCAAAGCCACACTGGCTTGGGTTTCTAAAACTAACTAATTTGCTATATGGTGCAGAGGGTCTCTAGCGGTTTGAATAGCATTTGGTATGTTGATAGTGGAGGCTCAATGCACATGACAGGATGCAGATACCTGATAAGCAATTTTATCAGTCAAAGAGAAGGATCTGTGTCCTTTGCAAACAATGCCAAAGGATATGTGCTAGGACATGGCAATGTATCCTCTGGAAAAATACAGTTTGATAAAGTCAATCTGGTTGAAAACTTGGAATACAACTTGTTGAGTGTCTCACAAATGTTTGACAAAGGATATTCTTCCTTTTTCACAAAAACAGCATGCAAGATCATATCACAAGAAGGACAATAGTTGATAGAGAAGATCATTGAAGATCATACTTTGCAGATAGCCAAAAGATGTGGCAATGTCTATGCAGTGGACATTGAAAAAGACAAAGTACTGAACAACACTGCCTGCTTCTTCTCAAAAGCATCAACTTCTGAAACTGATCTCTGGCATAGGACACTTGGCCATGTGAACTTTAAAACCATAAATAAAGTCACAAAAATGGTCGCTGAAATAATCAAGTTCTTCATTCTACAAATAGAGAAGCAATATTCTCTCTCTGTCAAAGTCATCAGGAGTGACAATGGGACAGAGTTCAGGAACAAAACTCTGGATGAATTCTGTCTGTCTAAAAGGATTGTTAGACAGTTCAGCATTCCCAGAACTCCTAAACAAAATGGTGTGGTAGAAAGAAAGAACAGAACATTAATTGAAGCAGCTAGAACTATGTTAGCTGATTCAGGCCTACCATTGTATTTTTGGGCTGAAGCAGTCAACACAGCTTGTTATATTCAAAGCAGAGTCCTTGTAAACAAAAGACATTCCAAAACTGCCTATGAAGTTCTTCATGGCATCAAGCCCCTTATCTCCTTTTTCAGGACTTTTGGGTGTCAATGTTTCATTCTAAATATCAAAGACTCTATTTCAAAGATTGCTGCTAAAGTTGATTCAGGTTATTTTCTTGGTTATTCTTCCACTAGAAAAGCCTACAAGGTATTCAACTCTAGAACCAAGATTGTTGAAGAAACACTGAATGTCAAGTTAAACATTCTCTCATTCCAGCACAACCTGCTGAACTTTTTGATCTTGACAGTTTTCATTTCGGACCTGAAAAGACTGTTACATCATCTAAACCTACTTATTATGGTAATCAAGGGCTTTATGATGATAGTCCTCCACCATGGACTCCAAACACAGTCATCAAATCAACTTTCAAACCGTCAGAAGTTTTACAAACTTCTACTTCAACAACTGCTGATGATCAAATTCATTCTACTGATTCAGCTCCACAGACTCCTGAACCACAACATACAGCTGAACCAGATATTATCAACCTCAGTGGTTTGTTTGAAGAAGTTCAAGAGCCATCACCAAGTATAGGGCTACAACAACTGATTGAACACAAGGATCATCCTTTGGATCAAATCATGGGTGATATTGCCTCAAGGGTACTTACAAGAAACCAGCTTTCCAACTTTTGCTTTTTCTTAGCATTTATTTCTCAGTTGGAACCAATGAAATATCAAGAAGCCCTCAAAGATAACAATTAGGTTCAAGTTATGCAAGAAGAATTGCTTCAATTCAAGAAGCAACAGGTCTGGGAAATCTGTCCCTTACCTCCAAACAAGCTACCAATTGGCACAAGATGGGTTTTCAGAAACAAACAAGATGAATTTGGTATGATTATTAAGAACAAGGCAAGACTGGTAGTACAAGGTTATTCACAAGAAGAATGAATTGATTATGATGAAACCTTTGCTCCAGTTGCAAGGCTTGAAGCCATCAGGTTATTTTTGGCTTATGCAATTTCCAACAAAACTAAGGTTTTTCAAATGGATTTCAAAAGTGCATTTTTATATGGAAAAATAAAAGAGGAAGTGTATGTTTGTCAACCGCCTGGCTTTGAAGACCCTGCTCATCCTGATTGGGTTTACAAACTGGACAAAGTTCTATATGGGCTAAACAGGCTCCAAGAGCCTGGTATGAAACTCTGTCCAACTTTTTACTCAAAAATCACTTCACAAGAGGCTCCATTGATAAAACTCTGTTTATAAAATATGTTGGAAATCATGTCTTACTTGTTCAAATTTATGTTGATGACATCAGTTTTGGTTCAACAAACACTAAACTGTGTGATGATATTAAGAAACTCATGCAATCAAAATTTGAAATGAGTACCATGGGAGAACTGCAGTACTTTTTGGGACTGCAGATCAAGCAACAGATAAATGGAACTTTTATACATCAATCTAAATATGTTAAAGAATTATTAAACAAATTTTCTTTACAAGACAGTAAATCATGTTCCACTCCCATGACACCAACCACACAAGTTGAACCAGATGATCAAGGAAAACAGGTTGATCAAACCATGTATAGATGTATGATTTGTTCTCTGTTATATTTAACTACTTCTAGACCAGATATTATGTTTTCAACTTGTGTTTGTGCTAGATATCATTCTGCACCAAGAGAATCACACCTAACTGCTGTCAAAAGAATTTTTAGATATCTGAAAGGAACTCCTACCCTAGGAATTTGGTATCCTGCTTCAGGCAATACCAAGTTAACAGCTTTTTCAGATAGTGACTATGCAGGGTGCAAAATGTCAAGAAAATCTACATCTGGTGGTTGTCAATTCTTAGGAAACTGTCTGGTGTCCTCAATCAAAGAATCAAACATCTGTGGCAACCTCAACAGCTGAAGCTGAATATATTGCTGCTGCAAGCTGCACATCACAGATTCAATGGCTCCAATATCAACTTCTTGATTATGGAATCAAAGAGACCAAGACTCCACTTTTAGTAGACAGTAAATCTGCCATTAGCATCATTCAAAACCCTGTTCAGTTTTCAAAGATTAAACATATGGAAATCAGATATCATTTCATCAGGGATTGCTATGAAAAAGGCAAGATTGAGGTGAAACATGTCACAACAGCTAATCAAATAGCTGATGTCTTCACTAAACCCCTTGACACATCAACATTTCAGAGGTTAGTTTCCATGCTTGGAATGCTAAACTTTGAGTAAACTCTGCAAGTGTTTTCACTTTTTTTTACATATTTTACTTTCACTTACCTGTTTACTAACCTAATATCAAACCTCTGTTGAAAAATAAAAGGAGAAAGAAGCTACTGATGTACAAAACATTTGTAAGGGAAAATTTCGGAAAAGAAAAATCTACTGATAAAATTATCAAGTATTGATATTAGGGGTATTTTTCTGTTAAATCTTCTCAGTAGTTCAAAACTACTGAAGAATAAAATAGGAAACTCCTGATGAACAAGCATGCATCAGAGGTTTAAGAGACCAAGGGTAAAACAGTCTTTTCCTATCATTCTCAGAAGTTTAACCTAAAAAGTCTATTAAACTTCTCAAACCCCTCTTTTCATTATTATTGTTTCAAAAACAAAACTTCCCCCTCTCTCTCTCTCTCTAGAACAAAAACCTCTCTGAATCATTCAACTGTTCCATCAACAAACAATGGCTTTAGTTCTTAAACAGGGACACAATCAAAAAGGCTACTTCGTGAAAGACAAAGCCTGGTCCCAATACGATGAAATCATAGATTTGATCGTAAAATCACAATTTTACATAGAGTTCACTATTGACCCACCAATCCACACTAACACTCTTAATGAGTTTTGGGCAAACGCTGAGACGGTTACCGAAGATGGTAAGGTCCTTTCCTTGAAGACGAAGATCAAAGGGAAAGAAATGATAATCACACCGGCAACTCTGGGAGACACTTTAGGTCTTGATGATGCTGAAGCACCTGATCATATTCCCAGTGGAACAATTCAATCAACCATAATTGAATGTGGTTATCAAGGTACTCTATCACATGCTACCATTTATAAGAAATACTTTGATGCAAAATATAAACTTTTGTTTCATTATATTATCATGTGTTTAAGTCCAAAGACTGGATCCTCTGATCAGATGTCCTCAACTATGCAACCAATTTTTCACTCAATTATAAATGAATCAAAGTTTAGGGCACCTGCTTTCTTCTTCAATGAGTTGGTGTTGCATCACTAAAATGATAAAAAGAAATTTTTGTTGTATCCAAGGTTCATCATGCAACATATTATTAAGGAACTTGGACATGAGGTGCTTGTGGGTAAAACAACTGTTTTAAACCCTTTACCCTCACAAGCATACTCTAGGCATAACAAACTGGCACTTCTGCCAAAGGATGACCAAGGGGAACATGTCACAGTCCCTAAGGAACCAACATCCTCAAAACCCAAATCCAAAAAGCCAAAACAACCCAAACAACAAAAATCCAAACCCACCAACCCAAAAAGAAAAGCAATTCAGGAAGTTGAGATGCCTGAAGATGCTAATGTGCAATCTGCACTTTCAAAAGATGTGACTGAAACTTCCTCTCAGTCTCATTCATCTCCAATACCTGATAGAGCCCCCGTATCCATTCTGTTTTCAAGAAAGAGATTTAAAAAGTCAAAAACTTCTGACCCTTCTTTCAAACAAACTGAACCTACTGAACAAAACTCAACTGCTGATCCTTTAACTTCTGAAAAAGAAACCTTTCCAGTAGTTGAGGTTGCTAATATTCTCTCTGGGCTGAAACAAAACAACTGCTGATCCAATCACCACATAAAACAGGGATGAAAACACAGAGATTGACATTGATGAGAATGTGGTCAGCCCTAACCCAGGAGATTAGGAGGGACCAAGGTCTCTAAGCCCAAACCTAGAAACCTTTGGTATATTTGAGGCTGCTACTACTCTTATACCATCCAGTGATGGATTGGAGGACAGTAGTACCATAGCTAAGACCTCAAATGTGGCGACTACTGATGAAGGCTATGTGCCTAAGGTAGGAAATCCTCAGTTCCAAGAAAAAGAGGTTCATGAGACAACTAGGTTGGGCCTGACTCATGAGACGACTGATACTGTTCTCGTTGAGGACTATGTCTGTGATTCAGATGATTCCATAAATTTGGATGATGGATCAAAAACCAAACAAATTGAATTGACAGCTAACTATGAAGGTCCTGATTCTAATGTATCTGTTCTCAAGGAGACAGTCACAGAAGAACAGGTTGAAGACCACTTAAACCCCAATTCCCCAAAAGTGGCATCCCCAGTTAATACTAAGGATCACCCCAAAACTCACCCTCCACAATCACAAACGCCTACCTAATTCTCTAGGTCAACAAGCATAGAACTGAACCAACTATGCAGCCCAGATGGTCCTTTATACCAGATGGTACACCAGCTGATTTCTGGTCATCTCCAAACATTCATGACTTCTACGCAGTTAAAGAATAAAACTCAACTGGAGATGATAAACAATGCAATTGATCACAAGCTTGGTGAATTGTCAAGAAAGATGGAAGACAGCGGAAGACAATTAGCCCATCTATCTGGTGTAACACCTCCACCTCCATAGTTTCCTGAAGTGGATGAAGCCAAAAAGGGGGAGATGTCAAAGGAACCAGAAGTTGTGTCTCTTGAAGCTGCAAAAAGAGATGCTAGAGAAGCACAACATCTCAATGATTCTCAAAAATCAACTGGAATGACCAGACAAGAAATAGCTCAAAAAGAAAGAGCGGAATGGTATGAAACACAAGAGAGAAACCTTAGAGAGAAAGCTGAAAAGTCTTCCCAAGGCCTTATTGAAGCTGCTGCTGAAGTCAATACCAAAAGTACTGAAGACAATCCTTCAGTAGTTGATTCTGCTCAGATCAACACTTCAGTGGTTGACATTTCCTGCACTGAACCAGATCAGTCATCTAATGCAACAGAAACAAACCTTGCTGAGTTTCCAAAGGCTGCTCCCTTAAACTCTTCTTCCATAATAATTGAATATCAAGAAGAAGTAAAGAAACCAACAGAAGAAGAGAAAAGAAAAGCAGAAAGAGAGGCAAAAGAAAATGAAGCATGGCAAAGCATAGATGAAAGGGAAGACTTAAGCTTTAATGACAAACTGATAGAATATGAAAAGAAGTTAAAAGAGTTAGAAGAACAAGAAAGACTTGCTGAGCATCTTCTCCTTGTATCAGAAGAAGACAAAAGACAACAGCTGATGAACTTTATCAGCAAACATTCAAAGACAAGGAAATACACTCTAAAGGGACTCTCAACTGAAGAACTCACAAGACAGGCAACACTTGTAACTGAAAGGCTTGCCATAGAAAAAGAAAGAAAGCACAAGAGAGCCCAGATTATTCAAGAATTGGTAGATAACAAGTTTGGTTCAAAACAACAGATATGTAAGTGGAAAGAAGATGTTATTTATGACACTTACAAAAAGCTCAAGGCTGACAGAATTGCACATCCAGAAAAATACAAATCCACACAGCCTACTACCAATCAAAAGTCATGGGAAAGCACAAATACAGATTTCAAAATGTTCTTGCTTGAAAAGAATGTCATTGTTGAAAATGACTTTTCTGTTGATGAAAAACCTCTGATAACTCAATACAGGGATCCTGCAACCTTTGCTTATCAACTGCAACAGACCATTAAAGACCAAAAACAGACTAAGGTAGTCACATAACATCACAAGATCATAGCAAAAGGTGATAAACCTGGTACTGTACTAGTTGTGAAGTTAAGAAAATCCAATCTAATCAATGCTGAAAAAGAAACACCTCCAACATCAGATCTACAGTCAAACCTTCAGATAGTACCATACAGAGACATATTCTTCAACTCCATATCTCCAATCAAGAGATGGTACTTCACCCAAAAGTCCACTTCCCTCGTTCTAGAAAGACAAGACTGTTCATGGAAAGTCCTTCATAGCTACTGATTTGGAAAAGTTATCTGACAAAGATCTACTAACCCTTCAGGGAATAATACCAGACCAAGGACTACTTCTAGAATCAGAAGTTAAAGAACTCAAACATCAAGCACTTGAAGAAATTGAAAGAGTTCTTGACTCAAGGAAGAGACGATCTTAAATAAAGATAGATAAAGGTTTTGGCTTCATCAATCCAGGGGGAGATTGTAAGGTCAAAGAGGATTGACAAGCCAGCATAAACCTTTGTCTTATATCCTCTTATCATTTTGTTAAACTGCTGAAGAAAGAAGAAAACATGTAAAGTTCTGAGGAGTAGAACCATCAGAAGTTCTGAAGATAAACCAGACAGAATATTTGAAGAACTGCTGAAGACTCATCAGCACTTTCATTAGAAGATTCTAAACGGCCCTTTAAACTCAGCAGTTTAGTATTATATTAATTAGCTTAAAGTCTTTGTTCAAGTATCGATACTACACCCTGTTGTAGTATTATCTAAACATTATTATAAGCTTTTGGTTACTTAATATGTATGTAATCTTTCGGCTATAAATAGAGGGGTTATTCCCACTATTTTAGCACACGAATATCTATTTGATAATTACTTGAACTCTTTCCTTCAATTTACTTTATTTTTTATCCTTTTCATATACATTTGAGAATCATCTTGCTTTAACTGCTTTATTTACTACTATTGATTCTCATCTTTAACTTCCTAGTTCATTGATTGAGGGGGAGTCTTAACTCCTGTTAAAAGTGAAATTTTAACTTAGAACAGTTATTATTCCGCTGTGCAAACTACTTTGATAAACTAATAACACTTAAGTGTCTTGGAAAGAATATTTGATTTTAACCTTAAAAAGTAGTCCGAATCAATCAAAATCCATATTCTTTGAAAGTTCATGCAAACCAGCAAAAAAATAGGTGTTTTTGATGAAAAATGTGACTGATTTGTATCAGTTTGCAGTTGTGTGATTGAGCAATGGCTCTGATACCACTTTGTAGGATCGGTTTTTGACAAAATAATACAAAGATCACACAAGTATAAGCAAATCAGGTGCGGAAACCCTAATTCGCATGCAAAATGGTAATAATCAAGATCAGAACACGTAAAGATCCATTTTCAATCCGATTTCCATTAATATAAACTTGATAAACCTTTACAATTTAGAATATTAATGAAAACACACCTTCTAAGAACCTTCTAGACTCACCTTAGAACACACACACTAACACACCAGACAAAATGACCAAATGTTGAGTTAAAACACAACTTCAACATATATATAGACTGCTCATTCGACCCCTACATGGTGTGAATGCACTCGTTCGACCCTTCGAGGGTGCGAACCAACAACATAATAATCAAACTAACACATTCGACCTACCAATCTACATTCGACCTCTAATATTCTCCATTTGACCTCCCGTTAGGTCGAATGAGCTTCCAAAACATCAAAATCTTCACAACTTCGACAATCTTGTACAATCCGAAAGCGATAACCACAATATGTACCAACACTTTTGTCAAACTTATGAGTTGCTTCAATAATGTCATCCCTCACTTTGTTGTGATCACTAAGAATAATTTTGCAACGTACTTGAACCTCAAAGTGTCTAACTACTATTGTTGTAGATCTGACTCACAAATAAAACCACAATTCCAATTTTTGTTTCCTTTATATGTTTCCATGTGTCGTATTGCGAATATGCCACAGTCTACTATGTTATCTTCTGTCCTCCAGGGCATTTTTCTCCTTACTATAGGTGTGTTCTCAACCCTATCAATTCCTTCGCTTCTCTCACACATTGTTCTCAAGGTGAGGTACAATGTATGCCTCTACACACATTACAATAGGAAATAAATAAATAAACACAAAATTATAAATAATTTTTGAGCCATTAATATTATGTGTTATATATTTAGATTTTTGCATACAAGGATTTTGGGCACCCCCTTGTATCTATTTTCAAAATCTGGTTATTCCTCTGAGTTGTCAATCAACTCCGTCACACCATTCTTCACATCAAAGCACATTAGATAGAAATAATTTTGCATTAGTAATGGCACTATAATTATGTCAAATTCATCTAAAGATTTGAAATTGAATTTCCTCATTATATCTTGCACATTGCTCCTAAAAACTTGATGCCTATCAGCCCAAGCCCCAAGATATCCCTTCCTCGTAGAAGTTAGATGGCTGTAGTGTCAAAGAAGTACATTCATCAATCAATCAAAGACAAATATTAAACATCAATTGTAAATTAGTATAACGTGCGTTTTATTTCTATAACATGCGTTTTACTATTAATAGAGTGGTTATCATTTATACTTTCTAGATGATTGAGCCAATATCATAAGATGCGTTTTACTAATATTATAAATGCATTTATAAGAAGTTAGTTTTTACCATCATTGTAGTGCTGCAAAATAGCTTGTATTTTGAACCAACATTTCCTTTTTTTCCTCATAGTTGAGCAGCTCAGTCCATACATCCAGTGTGTTTGTATGAAGCCAAATACCTATGTGTTTCATGCTCCTTTTCGGCGATTAATCGCTAGTCCACACTTTACAGATTAATTTTGGGCTAATCACTCAATTAATCGGTGTCATGATTAATCATCGATTAGTCGGACCAAATTAGTCCTAGTCAGACCTAAAAAACTCAAAATCAAGTCAAAAATGAATTCGAACGGGTCAAAACTGGAGCGAATCGATCCAATAAAACAAGTTCTTGCCTCAAAATTGGATGATAATCCATGATTTAGAAACAAAATCGATGAAACTCGATGAACCCTAGTTGCGTCTGCTGGTTCCGTATGATGAAAGAAGGAATGAGGAGGAAAAAGGAAGGATATGGTGAACGATGGAGCTGATTAAGATTATTTAAGTTTAGGTATTTTAATATTTAACCCTTTCTCCATATTCACTAGTTTATATTTAGCCCCTAAACTTCTAAATTTAAACATATGAGGTATTAAATAAGCATTATATACGTATAAATTTGGAAAAAATATATATGAAAATCCAATCTGATTAATCCTAATTAATCTTGATTAATCCCTATTCGGTACCCCACCGGCCGACTAACGCCTAGCGAGTATTACATGTGACACCCTTCGAAATCACAGGTCAGATCCGTACACTTAGTTACATGTATACAGTGTGCATAGCATCACACGTCATCTAGTTATCATAAGTGGGCCATACAGGGTTCCAACGAGTCAATCCTGAGATGTGCAGTCTAACAGTAGACACACTAGTTAGTCCAAGGCCTTAACTAGTCAAATAGTTCATGCTAGACTATAGGAAACCCATGCAAAACCCTAGCGGTGAGACATCCATGCAGTTGAACATACGATTTCAAATTGTTGCCCCGACAAGAACAAAAACAAACAATGTTTATTAACAATGAGGTTATCGACGCGTATTATATGGAAACTAGTAAAAACACGAACAATGTGTCCACATGTAACCTTAAAATTTGATCCACGAAGACTAGTGTGAGTATTGGAAACAAACAAATAAATTATCATTCACACATACATACCTACGACTACACACACACAGTTATACATATACACACACACACGGTTTTATACATACATGCACACTCACATACAAGTCACCATTCTTATCCTCATAAGAGACTTTACACAAGAATGGCATCTACAAGAATTCCACAACCTCCAAGCCATGTTGACTTGCCACAAAAACTATGTTTTATTTCCCCATAAATCGGCTAGGAGCCACCTTGCATAACCAAACACACCACCACAATCCAACAACCTCAAAAACCTAGGTGTTTCACTAACTAGAGACCTTGTTATCCCATCCCATGGACCTAGATAACTTTGACTTCCTAATTTGTTCACCAATGCTCATATAATTCGGCCCATGTGTTCCCAAGTCAAGAACAAGTGTGATTATGAGCCTACAACTAGCTTACACCATCCACCTTACACATGCATACATATACACGCATATATACATTCACACACAACCCCACATTTCAAGTTCCTAGACATATATACTAACATAGTAACAACATAATTCCCATGATCATCTAACCTTAGTCAACTTGCCAAAACAATCATGCCCTTTCCTCATGTGTTTTTCGGCTCTACACCTCCTACATAAACAAACAAGAGCCTAAGTCAACTTATTATACTAACAAGGGAATTAACTTTATACACAACATGAATTATGAGGTTTGACTTACCTTGATTATGGACCAATGATACATGGACTCTCCTCAAAGCTCTTGGCTATATATAGAGCATAAGAACATAAGAAATTCACACCACAACACTCACCAAACTCACTAACGCTTGAACACACTCCCTCTCCCTCTTGTTACCACTCGGCCGAAGGGATCCACACCCAAGGGACTTGTAGCGAGCATTCACCATCATCATTTAAGAGTTCCAAGCCTTTAACAAGCATCTAGGAGTTGCATTGTGAGGAGTTAGCTTATTCTTCTTTGATATTTTCGGCTACACAAGTGAGGTATAAAAATCGAACCATTTCCTTTATCTACATACAATGTTCGATCATGGAGAGTTCACCCAAGGCACACACACACTCGCACGCACAATTAACAATTAGTTTTTCAAGTTATACTAACTTAAACACTCAAGATTTATGTTAAAAGGTTAATATTTTCACTTAGTGATACACACACACATATATACGATTACATACACCTTAAGACACATATATGGACATATGCGTAGACCTACGCATACATACGAGTGTATGAATGAGTGTATAGGGCCGAGGCTGGCCCAAGATAACCCATTCTTGCTTAGTTGTATAGGTTATACCATGACTTGTTTTATAAACATGTGTTAAAAACCTTAAAAGCGTGTGTTAACAAGCTTAACACACAAGAGATTTCTTGGAAACCTATGATAAACATCAAAATGCAAGTATGTACAAGGGCGAAACACCTAAATATGTTGTTTTTATACAAAACTACCAAAAGAATAAGTCCATATACCACCATAGACTTACATAACTGTGGCATAAATAATACTCGGTAACATTAAGTAAGTCAAGTCACTTGTTTTACCAAGAATAGACTAACATAGTCACCTTAACAACAAAACGGATATTTTCTGACACGTACATTGTGTAACACATGTGGATAGTGGTACAGAAGCCCCTAGTCCATAAGTGTTCCAGTCAGGTAAACAATTACATGGTAATTAGAACCAAACATAAACTTAAGAGGCCTTTTAATTGAATTTAGGGCTTCCCAGTCCAGACACATCGCATCAGACTCGGTTCAGTTTAGCATCCAGATACCAAGTGAGTATTTCACAGCCCCTTTTTACAGTTTTTACATTTTTCCGGGGGAAAACATGCGTACAGTTTTCAATTACAAACATGGCTATTATGTGAACATGAGACATCAAAATTCAGGATCCATTAAGCCCTCGTGTCATACATCATACCATACCCATTAGCTATGGACTTAGCCATGAAACACCGGAATAGATCTATTAGGTTGACACCCCTACTCTTGGTCAGTCGCTCTGACCGGATGACAAATATCAAAAGAGTGCTTGTATTTCACATTATCAATTGTCTTAACTGTACAATGGGCAAGGCACAACATGTCAAGGTTTGGTTATGGGCTCATGTCAGATCACATATTGATTATTGCCCTAGCTAGGCAGTGATTTAGTCAGTTTTGGATTACATGTCCATCATTTAGAAAACCCGTGAACTCACCAACTTTATGTTGACCTATATTTTTATATGCATGTTTTACAGGAAATTAGCATGGATAATGGAACTTGTGAAGGTCGCGTGCGAGCATTTGTGGGATACCTTCTTTTGGACAGTTGTGTTTTAGTTTTAACTCTAGACATTTACATACAATGGTTTTAGTTTTAAACAACAAACGTGATGTTGGACAAATTTGGTTGTTTAATGAAAGTTCCCGCTTTTTTTAATTAATGCTCGTGTGACCTTTGTGCTTGAAAATCATTCAAAGTCGCACCTCATGTTTCCGCTTTGGCAGGGTGTGACAGATTGGTATTAGAGCACAAGGTTTTAGCGAACTAAGATTCTTTTGAGTCAAACTATAATCTAAACAAAAATTGATTTCGAAATGTTTTCCAAAGAAAGAAACACAACACTTATCCCTACGCGCTACGCAAGTTCCATTCCAGTTATATACTTCACGCATTAGTAGATATACTAAGTACACCACATGATTACTAACACGCACGTGTGTTCATTGATTTCCAGGATCATGGCACACCACGACGACCCTATCATTCTCTCGAATTCTGAGGAGGAGATTGTACCAGACAGCCCTCCAGCCGACGACCTTCAGCAGGGTTATGAGCCCGATTCTAGCGACTCAGACACAGAGGAGGATCACATGTAGGTTGATCATGTCGTATCCGACGATGAGGAGGCCGTGCCTGCTGGAGAGGCACAGTAGGAGGATGCATCCCCACCGCAGCCAGAGCCACGGGTGCCGTCCTTTCGACCATATCACTTGTGTCCGGGTGGGACTCGTATGATGTACACCCCTTGGAAACGAGTGCTCCCTCCACCGGCTCCTATCGCTCTAGCTGAGGCTCCTGCCCAGGTTGACCCCGAGCCTCCAGCACCAGTGGATCCCTAGCCTCCAGCTCTAGAGGACCCAAAGCCGCCCAAAAGGAAACTTCTCCGGAGATCTTAGGCTCATAAGAGGACTTACTTGCCAACAATGGATGGATTCCTAGCCTACTCTGACGAGGACACTGACGACCAGGCTCCCTCTACCTTTGAGACTGGTGGTCAATCCCAGCCTCCCTCTAACACTCTATTACCCACCGGCTTTGAGCCAGCTCCTGTGCACCACACCCTCTACTCTATGCGGGACGTGGTTGGGCATCACGACACAGAGATTGGGGTGCTGCGGGGGAGAGTTTGGGAGACTGAGGATGATCTCTATCTGACGGGTCCTACCCGGGATCCTATCCTCACTCGACTGGCGGAGTTGGGTACCCGTGTTTACGATGCGGATCAGGGACGCGCTGCAGCCGAGGAGCGTGTTGCCGAGTTAGAAGCGAGAGTGGACGACCTTGAGGCCAGGATGACAGCCGATGTTGCTTCTTTGTCTGTTGCTTTCCCACCCCCATCCCCGTAGGATACCTTATGCTGTACTTTTTAGTAGTAGTTTAGAAAACTATCATGGCAGTGCGCCATTTATTTTGTATGCAGAAACAAAATCGTATCAAGTCTGTTAAACTTTTTATTAAAAAGTCCGATATTTTGGTTTCCTATATTGTTGTCGTGTTTGTGCCGTGTTCTTGTGATCTTGTTTGTCGTTTGTGTTGATTGTATAGTTGCTTGTTTGGAGCATATGTTGACAATATTATACAGTGATATGTGCCTCATTCTTTTAATCCTTTGTATTAGAAGAACATGCCTCCCAAAAGAACTACCTGGTCGACTTCTGAGGAAGAAGCCTTTCCGACCACCTCAGCGGACCTAGCCAGGGTACTTGCACAGGCTATCACGCAACATGAAGCGAAGCGAACCGCACCGATTCCAGTGGCGGTTCGGGCGCAGCAGGCCGACGCAGATTCCAGGAAGCTGAGACTGGTAAAAGCTCATGCCTATTCCTTCCTTCCTATGCAGAGGTGAAGGCAGCAGAGGCCAAGATTGCTGAGGTGGTGAAGGACCTTCCAGTGGGCGATGAAGGATGTGTTGACTAGGCTGGAGCCCACTTTTTATTTGATCTTTTGTGGTTGTGTTGGTAGTCTTTGAACAATTTCAGACAATTATTAATATGTAATAACTTAGGATATCATAGGGTTTGGGGTGGAGGGATCTTGGTTTCAAGACGAAGCCCCAAATCTTTTATTGACCCGGACCATAGATGTTGACCCCTGGTGGATGGCTTCTGGTTTTGGATGAAGCCAGGGGTTGACATCAAATTTTGACAATGATGCATTAATAATATATGGTAACAATCTTTTGACGCTATCATCTTTGTGTTCTTTATTTCCTTTGATATTCTGCAAACATTAGCAAACACTTAGGGTGTAAAGAAATAATCAAAAATAATACCTTTTGTATTTTGAATAGTTCTTCTGATCTTGCCACATTCTTCATAGATCCTTTTCATCTTCAGGATGGTCTTCGTTTTCCTGAGGATGTCCCCAGCTTCTTCTTCGTCCTTGGGATGGTCTTGTATCCTGAGGATGTCCCCAGTGTAATATCTTCAAGATAGACTTTAAGTCTACAATCCTTTGTAAGAAAGAATTGAGTTTTAATAATATCCTGTAAAGGAAAACTTTGTTATTATACTGGCGACTTAGGCCTTTGGTTTAACTGGGATCAAACCCCTTTGTAATATCTTGGTGACAAGACCAATATGTAACATCTTGAGAATAGCTGGCGACAAGGCTCTTAGGAATAACTGGCGACAAGGCCCTGGTGACTAGACCAAATACGTAAGAGACATTGAAAAATGTCTAAACCTTAAGAGATCCATTGTATATCTCAAAGATAATGAAATTGTCAGTGACTTTTACATGGACCGGTCTCACCATCCCGAAAATATACATGGGCAACGTGCGCACCAGGCGAGGGTTGCTAACCCAATGAGAAAGGTGAAAACCTTTAAACCTTAGGAAGGTGTCAGACACCTTAACGGAGGAGAGGGTGGCCAACCCTCTAGTCTTCTAAGCATTCCATCTTTAGGATGGTACTGCAAAATTCTCAGGATGGACTATTTCTAGACCATGTTTAGTGAAAATATAATCGATCGAAATAGATTAAGGATAAGTACTTACATATGGAGATGATTCATCTCTATCAGCCTTCACCTTCATCCCACCTGTGATTCGGACCATGGTTTCTCTTCCAGAGAGATCAGTCGCATGCATCTCTAGTCATGGTAGTATTTTAAGTGAATAGCATTCCAAGCCCTTGGTAGAATCTCTCCTTCCATTGTTGATAACCAATATGCTCCTTTACCAGCTTCAGAATCGATCAAGTATGGACCTTCCCACTTGGGAGCTAGCTTTCCATCGCTTAGTTTCGTTGTGTTTTGGAAGGCTTTTCTTAGTACCAAGTCTCCTTCTTGAAATCTTCTTATCCTGATATTTTTGTTGTAAGCTTTAGCAATTCTTTGTGGATAGGCTGCCATCCGTAATTTAGCAGCATCCCTGAGTTCATCCACAGTTTCCAAGTCTTGTAATAATGTTTCAGAATTGGTAGTTGCATCCTGAAGATGTTTCCTTGCGGTAGGCATGACCATCTCTGTTGGCAGCATCGCTTCTGTTCCAAAGACCAAGGAGAAAGGTGTCTGACCAGTAGCATTCTTGGAAGTAGTCCTATCAGCCCAAAGTACAAATGGAAGTTCTTCTGCCCATTTCCCTTTCTTTTCCCCAAGCTTCTTCTTCAAGTTGTTGACAATGATTTTGTTTGAAGATTCTGCTTGTCCATTAGCTTGAGGATGGACTGGTGTTGAAGTCACCATCTTAATCCCCCAACTCTCACAAAAGTCAGATGTTCTTTTGCTAATGAATTGAGAGCCATTGTCACAAATGATTTCAGATGCTACTCCAAATCTTGTTAGGATATTCCTTTTGATGAATGAGACCACCTCTTTATCTCTGACTTGCACAAATGCTTCAGCTTCTATCCATTTTGAGAAGTAGTCTGTCATTACCAGCATGAACACCTTTCCTCCAGGAGCTTTGGGTAGCTTTCCTACTATGTCCATTCCCCATTTCATGAAGGGCCATGGTGAAATAATAGGATGCAGTGGTTCAGCAGGCTAGTATTGCTGTGTCTTTGGCATAGATCACACTTTTGGGAATACAACATGGCATCTTTCTTCATAGTTGGCCAATAGTATCCAGTCCTCAAAGTCTTCGAGTAGAGAGATCTTCCTCCTATATGATTTCCACAGTCTCCTTTGTGGATATCCTTGAGTACTTCATTTGCTTCATCTTTGTTGAGACACCTCAAATATGGACCTGCAAGAGATTTTCTATACAAGATATTGTCTATAATTGTAAATTTAGATACCTTTATCCTGAAAGCCTTTGGATTTTCTCCATCAGGAATGACATCTTCTTGTAAATATTTCATTATGGGAGTCATCCACGATGAATTGTCTTGTACCTGAGTGGCTAAAACAGTGATATCCTTAGGATGGGCTGTTTTATCCTCAGGATGTGCCTGGCTATCCTCAGGATGCCACTCTTCAATCGCTGGTTTCAGGATGTGGATGATGGGAATCTTGGATCCTTCTGGTAGATTTAAGGAGGATCCCAGGTTTGCTAAGGCATCTGCTTCAGCATCTTCTTCCCTAGGTACCTGTGTTAGTGAAAATTCTACAAAAGAAGTAGCTAAATTTTTAACAATTTCGAGATAAACGGCTAACTTTTTTCCTTTAACTGCATATGATCCATTGAAATGGTTAGTAATCAACAAAGAATCAACAAAGACTTCAATATTAACAATATGCATGTCTCTAGCAAGTTGTAAACCAGCAATGAGAGCTTCATATTCTGCCTCATTATTGGTTGTTTGAAATGCACATCTTATAGCATGAGGTATCTTGTCCCCTTGTGGCAATTTTAGTAGTATTCCTAGACATGTGCCTCTTGCATTCGAAGCACCATCAGTGTATAGAGTCCATTTTTCTAAATTTCTATTTAGTTGTGGAACTTCAGACTCTACTTCACTCAGGATGTCACTACTGAAATCAGCCACAAAGTCTGCTAGAGCTTGTGACTTGATTGCATTTCTAGGCTCATACTCTAAGTCAAAAGCACTTAATTTAACTAACCATTTTGCCATTCTTCTAGACATTTCATGTTTTCTAAGTACATTCTTAATGGGATAATTAGTTTGAACATATATTTTATGTGTTTCAAAATAGTTCCTTAACTTAGTAGAAGCCATTATTAAAGCTAAGGTAACTTTTTCGAGATGTGAATACCTGGTTTCAGCATCTAGTAGAGTTTTACCTACATAATAGACAGGATGTTGTTGCCCTTCGAAGTCCTTTACCAAGACAGCACTTATTGCATTCCCAGAAACTACAAGATATAGCTTGAGAGGTTCTCCATCCTCATGTTTCATCAATAATGGAGCTGCTGCAAGATAATCTTTCAGCTTCTTCAAAGCTTCTTCATGTCTCTGTCCCCAGTCGAATTTGTTATTCTTCTTCAGGATGTCATAGAACTCCTTGCATTTCTCTGGGGATTTTGAGATGAATCTATTCAGGATGAATCTATTCAGGGCTGCTATCCTGCCAGTCAGCCTTTGCACATCCTTGATATTTCTTGGGGATTTAAAAAAAAATCTAGGATGGCCTTTATTTGTTCAGGGATAGCTTCTATCCCTCTTTTTGTTACCAAGTATCCAAGAAACTTTCCAGCTCCAACTCCAAAATGGCATTTTACTGGATTTAACTTCATGTTGTAAGCATCCAGGATGTCAAAGGCTTCTTTGAGATCCTGAAGATGATCTTCTGCTTTCTTGGATTTCACTACCACGTCATCAATGTAGACCTCCATCGTGTCCCCAATCTTTTCCTTGAACATCATGTTCACTAGCCTTTGAAAGGTGGCACCTGCATTTTTTAGTCCGTATGGCATGGCTATATAACAATATATACCTGATGGTATCATGAATGTTGTATCCTCCTGATCATCTGGTTCCATCTGTATCTGTTGGAATCCAGAGGATGCATCCATGAATGTCAGCATCTCGTGGCCTGTTGTAGCATCCACCATTGAATCTATGTGTGGTAATGGGAATGTGTCTTTAGGGCAGGCCTTGTTAAGGTCTGTATAGTCCACACACACTCTCCATTTCCCATTTTTCTTTTGAACCACCACGACATTCGCCAGCCACCTTGGGAATTTTACTTCCCTTATCATCTTGGGTTTTAGCAGCCTGTCCACTTCTTCTTGTATGATAACATTTCTTTCCGAAGCGAACTTCCTTCTGTTCTGTTGAATGGACTTGAAACTCTTATCAATCCCAAGTTTGTAGGTGATGACATCCTTAGAGATGCCAGTCATATCTTCATGCTTCCATGCAAAAGTAGACATCCTGCATTTAAGAAATGAGATTAGTGATTGTTCAATATCATGTGGGATATTCTTACCGATTTGCACAGTGATATCCTTGTTATTGTCATCGAGGCAGGCGGCTTTTACATCCTGGTCAGGATGTGCTTTGACATCCTGAGGATGGCACTGTGCATCCTGCTGTAATTGCTATGCTTGTTTGGATGAGGCCTTCATCGATGTCGTATAGCAATCCTTAGCTTCCTGTTGATCGTTGTTGACCTTCACAACTCCCAAAGTGTGGGTAGTTTTACACATTGATGATATGTTGAAGGGACTGCCTTCATGTCATGTATCCAAGGTCTCCCCAGGATGACATTGTAGCAAGATAGGGAATCTATCACACAGAATCACTGGATATAGTTCACTCCTTCTACATATACTGGTAGCTTAATGTCACCCACTATGTTCTTAGTTTCCCCACTGAAGCCCACCAAGACTAATGATCTGGAAACTATTTCAGATTCCGAGATGTTCATTCTCTTGAGAGCTTCAAGCTGGATGATATTCACTGAACTTCCTCCATCTACGAGAATCCTGAGAACAAAGTGGTTAGCCATATATAAAGTAATAACCAACCGTCATGATGAGGGTCAAGAATGTTCTCGCGGTCTTCTTCCTCAAAGCTGATCACTTTGGAGGTTGTTAGGATGGTTGTCTTCGTTGGTCTTTCTCCTTTTTCAGACTTTGTTTCCTTCGTGTGTCTTTTAGCAGCTGAATATGAGGTTCCACAAATGTCTAACCCTCCTGAAATGAAGTTAATAATACCAGCATCCATAGGTGGGGATGCTGCTCTTTCTGGGATGTTGGTGCCATCCTGAGCCCTTGACTTCTATTTGTCCAGGAGATCCTTAAAGTGACCTTTGCTCAAGAGATATGCTATCTCCTTCCTTAAGGCGATACAATCTTCAGTGGTGTGGCTGAAATCTTCGTGGAAGGCACACCATTTGGATTTGTCTTTCCATCCTGTCTTGTTATCTTTCTTCGGCCATCTTGCTTTGTCCCCTAGATCCTTCATGGCATACATCAATCCTGTTACATCCACAGAAAAACAGTAATCTGATAATTTAGGGCAATCATCTTCACCGTCGTCCTCTACCACATTGACCTTCTTGTGATCAGGCCTAGCATATGGTTTATGCTTGTATGGTTCGTATGTGGAAGTGGACTTTCGATTAGGATGGTTATATTTCTAGGATGATTCTATCCTCTCTTGTATCTTCTTATCAACCTCGAGTCGGATGAATCTCAAAGCTCTGTTCCTGACTTCATCCAAGTTTCTGCATGGATTCATCACCAACTCTTGGTAGAATGGTGAATCTCTTTGCAGCCCCATCTTGAATGCTTGTACTGCTGTTGTGACATCCAGGTTCGGGATGTCAAGTGCTTCCTTTCCAAACCTAGTAATGAATTCTCTTAGTGATTCCCCCTGTGATTGAGTTACCCTGTATAGATCACTTGTCAAACGTTCGAACGTTCGACTACAAGAATATTGATTATTAAACATGTTAATTAAATGTGCAAAAGAAGTAATAGAATAGGGAGGAACACTTAGGAGCCATTTCAGGGCTGGACCGATGAGAGTTGAACCAAATCCCTTGCATAAGCATGCTTCTTTCAGATTGGCAGGGATTGGATTTTTTTCCATCCTTTCCCTATATTGAGCCACATGCTTTTCAGGATCTGTAGATCCATCATAGAGCTTCCTGCTTGGAGTTTGAAACCGCTTTGGGATCTCTGCATCACATATGGGGGGTGCAAATCTTGATACCCTATGGCATGCTGAGGATACCTCAGGGATAGGTTGCACTATCCCTGGCACACTCGATACCATGTCCTTGATCTTCTGAAGCTCCCTTGCTAGCTGAGGGCTTATTCATGTATCCTGCAAAGAAGCAACGTCATTAGCAGTAAAAGTACTGAAACTTAAAATGTTACCGTTATTGTTATATCCTTGGGTTGGCACAGGTGTATATTCTGGTTCCCTGGTAGTTGCCATCCTAGGTGCAGTAGTCGTTTCTGGAGCAGAGAACCCAGTGCTCATGGGGATGAAATCTCCTTGATGAACACCTCCAGAGATGCCAGAATTGAAATCCAACACCCTTGGCTGCAATGGTGTCCCTATGTCTTCAGTCGGTCTCTTCGAGGATGTCTTGAGGGATTGTATCTCTCTCATTATCATTCTGTTGGTCTCCTGCTGTTGTTGCATTTGATCCTTCACCATTGAAAACATGGAAAGGATCTCATCATTTGATACAAAGACAGGAGAAGATCCAGATGTCCCCATTGCTGGTCTAGGTGGAATCTGGGAAGTAGCACTCTTTGAGAATGCAGGTGGGGGTGGCAATGCAGTATTTCTGGTAGAGGTTGAAGATGGCATGGATGAAGAGACAGTTTTTTGGAAGAAGACAGTTGTCAAGTTTTGTAAAAATGAATTAATTGAGAAAAAGTTTTAACAAAGTTTTTTGTTAAAATAGCACCACTTGCCCCACGGTGGGCGCCAAATTGTTTTGGTAAAAAATTACCTAGTAGAAATAATTTTGTATTCCAAATTAGATATTGTGAGGTAGAGTGCTAAGAGTGTAAATCTATTGTTAAAACTAGTTAAATTCTAAAAAATGCTTAGTCAGGATGCAAAAAGAAATAAATAAGTGACAACTATGCTCGGGATGGCTTAGGTTTGCTTCGGGATGGACAATTATATTCTCATGATGGAACTGTTTGACAATTCAAGGAATGAACAAATAAAATAGTAAAATACAAAGAACAACACTCGATCTACGAGGAAAGCCCTTGATCAGTTGTAGATCGCCAGCATAAAACATCGGGAGGAGACTAGGCCCCTGCCTTGTTTGTTAATATTAATTTGGTAAAAAGATACAACTTTGGATGAGTTAATGCACGAGTGTTCTATGATTACAATGATTGTGTGTGTGTTTCTAAGTGTATGTATGTAGCTATAGTGTAAGCAATGTGTCCTATACTCGTCCAACACTCCCATTTATATAGTACATGAAGTAAATAATGAATCCCGTGAGATCCGCTATGTAGTTAAGCTTCTTCAATGTTGTTAAGTGATGTTTCAGGTGAACATTGGATGACTTCAACAGAATATAGTCGTTGGATAACGGTTTCTTCTCAGCTAGTCATTGTTCCAGCTGTTTCCTTATTTGTCACCGATATTTAATGTATATCGGTTACAACTTTGACTCCATCTTCAATGTTAGACTTTGGCTTTGCATGAGTTATACTTTGATCTTTGACTTCTTCAATTGAGAATTATAATACAGACGTTGGAGCGTATATAAATCCATATTATAACTTAGTTGTACCTGCAATCATACACAAGAAAGCTAATTCGTTAGTTCATTCACAGGATGTGCACATGCTAAAGTACTGTTACATCCTGAAGTCAGTTGAGTCCTTCAGCATCCTGAGGATGGTACATTAGTGATATGAGGTAAAATCATCCTGAGGATTTTCACCACCAACAGTTCCCTAACCCAAAAGGAATCAGACAAGGGTGAAGGTTCTGGAAACAAGCGTAAGTGGTCCAACTTCAAGAAGGGGAAAGGTGTAGAGGGTAATTCCAACAAGAGACCCGAAACCGTCAAAGCTTTTGTTGCCACCGCTATTGACACTCGCAAGCCATACAACGGGCCCCACCCACTCTGCAACAAGTGCAAGTATCATCATGTAAACTCTGATAGTAAGCGGATGGGACATCCCACAGTGCAGTGCCGGGCCAAAATAGTTGTGAACTCTGATAGTAAGCCGGGATGTTTTGAGTTTGGAGCTACCGACCATTTCAAGAAGGACTACCCCAAGCTGAAAGGTCAAGCTCATGGCAGGGCTTTTGTCATGGGCGCAGATGACGCACGCAAGAATCCTAACGTAGTCACGGGTACGTTCCTCCTAAACAATCATACTGCTTCTGTACTATTCGATATCGGTGCCGATCTAAGCTTTGTGTCAACTGAATTTAAACGAGCCCACGGATTAGAGTCAAATAAGTTGCATACACATTACTTGATAGAATTGGCCAATGGTAAGACAATTAGGTCCGAGGAAGTAGTTAAGAATTGTGCGTTGAACTTGGGAGATCATGAGTTTAGTATCGATCTTCTGCCGATCGAGTTGGGAAGTTTCGACGTTGTGGTTGGCATGGACTGGTTGTCGAAGAACCGCGCCGTGGTCATCTGTTTCGTGAAAGTGGTTCGAGTTCCGTTTCCCTGTGGAGACGTTTTATCCATAAAGGGGGAATGCAGGCCCAGAAGTGCTTGCGGAAAGGTCACTTTGCATTCTTAGCGTTTGTGAGCGAGAAGAAGCCAGCGGAGAACAGAATCGAAGACATCCCTGTCATGAGAGATTTTCCAGAAGTTTTTCCTGAAGATTTGCCAGGATTGCCACCCCTGAGACAAGTCGAGTTTCGTATCGACCTCATTCCTGGAGCTACTCCTGTAGCCCGTTCATCTTACCGCTTGGCTCCGTCTCAGATGCAAGAACCGTCCAACCAGCTGCAAGAGTTTCTTGACAAAGGCTTCATTCGACCAAGCTAGTCAACCTGGGGAACTCCAGTTCTGTTTGTCAAGAAGAAGGATGGATCGTTTCGCATGTGTATCGTCTACAAAGAGTTAAACAAGTTTACGGTGATGAACCGTTACCCTCTTTCCAGAATAGATGATCTGTCCGATCAGTTGCAAGGCTCTAGTTTCTACCCGAAGATTGATCTGAGATCAGGCTATCACCAGTTACGTATTCATGAAGAGGACATACCCACGACTGCCTTCAGGACGCGGTATGGCCATTTTGAGTTTCTGGTTATGCCATTCGGGTTGACCAACGCACCAGCTGTGTTCGTGGATCTGATGAACAAGGTGTGTAAGCCTTACCTCGACAAGTTCGTGATTGTATTCATTGACGATATTCTGATTTACTCACGGACTCGAGAAGAGCATGAGCAGCATTTGAGAGTGATTCTGAATCTACTCAAGGAGGAGAAGCTGTATGCCAAGTTGTCCAAATGCGAATTCTGGATTCGTGAGGTTCATTTCCTCGGTCATGTAGTGAACGAGAAGGGTATACATGTTGATCCAGCCAAGGTAGAGTCAATCAAAGACTGGCCTAGACCCAGTACCCCAACAAAAGTTTGACAATTTCTAGGGTTAGCTGGCTACTATCGGCGATTCATTGAGAATTTTTCAAAGATAGCCCAGTCCCTAACAGTCTTGACCTAGAAAGACAAGAAATTCAAATGGAGAGATCCACAAGAATCAGCTTTTCAGCTTTTGAAGCTCAAGCTATGCAGCGCATCGATTCTCTCACTGCCAAAGGGAACAGAGGATTTTGTAGTTTTTATACAAAACTACCGAAAGAATAAGTCCATATCCCACCCTAGACTTACATAACTGTGGCATAAATAATACTCGGTAACATTATGTAAGTCAAGTCACTTGTTTTACCAAGAATAGACTAACATTGTCACCTTAACAACAAAACGGATATTTTCTGACATGTAAAGTGTGTAACACATGTGGATGGTTGTACAGAAGCCCCTAGTTCATAAGTGTTCCAGTCGGGTGAACAATTGCATGGTAATTAGAACCAAACATAGACTTAAGAGGCCTTTAAATTGAATTTAGGGCTTCCCAGTCCAGACACACCGCATTAGACTCTGTTCATTTTAGCATCCAGATACCAAAGGAGTATTTCACGGCCCCTTTTTACAGTTTTTACATTTTTCTGGGGGAAAAACATGCGTACAGTTTTCAATTACAAACATGACTATTATGTGAACATGAGACATCAAGGTTCAGGATCCATTAAGCCCTCGTGTCATACATCATACCATAACCATTAGCTATGGACTTAGCTATGAAACACCGAAATAGATCTATTGGGTTAACACCCCCACTCTTGGTCAGTCGTTCTGACCGGGTGACAGATATCAAAAGAGTGCTTGTATTTCACATTATTCATTGTCTTTAGTGCACAATGGGCGAGGCACAACATGTCAAGGTTTGGTTATGGGCTCATGTCAGATCACATATTGATTATTGCCCTAGCTAGGCAATGATTTAGTTGGTTTCGGATTACATGTCCGTCATTTAGAAAACCCGTGAACTCACCAACTTTATGTTGACCTATATTTTTACATGCATGTTTTTCAGGAAATTAGCATGGATAATGGAACTTGTGAAGGTCGCGTGCGAGCATTTGTGGGATACCTTCTTTTAGACCGTTGTGTTGTTGTTTTAACTTTAGACATTTGCATACAATGGTTTTAATTTTAAACAATTAACGTGATATTGGACAAATTTGGTTGTTTAATGAAAGTTCCTGCTTTATTTTAATTAATGCTCATGTGACCTCTGTAGATGAAGAAATTTTAGCAATAGACAGGAAATCTGATCATACAAGTCACAATTCCAGGTGCGAAAACCCTAGAACTGAACAAAATGATAATACACGAATCACAACACACGAATTACCTTTTCAAACATCATTTTTATAGATAAACTTGCTTAAAATGATTACATAAAGTGATTACAAGTTGATCTACACACTTTCACAAAACCTTAATCTAGAGAGCAATAACCTGACCTTCACACACACAATAACCAACTATTCTAACTTACAAAACAAGCTAAAGCCTTATATAGGATCTGCACGTTCACCCCTGTCTAAGGTACGAATGTGGACTTTGTCCACATTCGACCATCAACATGGTACGAACATACAATACAACTGAGTAGCTTTCCATATTCGCCCTTCAGCTTTCTACCTTCGTCCATCTTCAATCTACCTTCGCCCTCTATTATCCACCTTCGACCTTCCAGAATTCACTAACATATGTTAAATCTACAATCCGAAGCATTAGTCGCATAAAGTACATCTACAAACTCCCCCTCGACTATTGCTCGGATTGCCTTCTGGCTTCGTCCATTTCTTTGTTCATTAACTTGATCCTCAGCTGCTTCTTTTGATCTTTAGTCATCTCAGGCTCAAGTTTTCTCTTTGTCGATCACTTCGGTACATCAACCACCTTCACCTGCTTGCCCAATTTCTGTTCCAGGTTGCTACCGGAGTTGATATCATACGCAAAGCACACTCCGACAACCTGTTGATACTTCTTCGCCTGTGATGCATCATTGGAATCACTGTATATCGGATTGTAGTAAAGCATGATGATGTCTTCAAACGTACAGTTAATGAGCCACATCGGGTCAAAAACATGTATCTTCTTATACGCATCCTTCCCATCTCTCAACACCTTCACAGCTTCTGCATTCCTCCAATCGTAATACCAAAAGATAAAGTCTTCACTGAAGTGTTGTTGAATCGGCATCAAAGGAATCTTTCTCATAACTTCAGGACCTTGTATATCAAAGTTACTCGCTTCCTACCCGTCTTTGGATCAATATCTCTATGAACCTTCCTCCTCGGGTATTGTGGTTTAAACATACTCCACTTTGTCCAACTCTCCCAGACTAATCTGTCAGCAAACCATCCCACAGCTGTATTATTCACAGATGCACCAGTCATTGGAAATCTGCAGATGTCTCTAACCGCCCAGTACGGTAGAGTTAGTAGGTCATAGAATCTGTAGAAGTACAAAATTCCTGTTTCCCACTTGACTGCAATGCATTTTAGCTTTCCAAGATATTTCCAACCAAGAGCTCTTCCTTTAAACTTTTGATTGTGATATCTATAGAATCCGCCTTGTGCTTCCGGCTTTGGCCTCTTATCATCCGTTTCTTTCAACTTCTGTAACAGAGTCTTCAAGTCATCACTCTGTTCAGATGGTTTCTGTTTTTCTCCACCAAACACCTTCTCAACAAACTCTTCACTTCGTTTCTCAGCTTTCTTCTTAGCTTCCCTCTGATGTGTTTCGGTGAAATCTGGGAATACTTCATTCTCATCATTTGTTCTAAAGTATTGAGGGTACTCTTCATGAGTAATGTCCTCTATCTCAATCTCCTCCATCTCTGGGGTTTGTTTATCATCAGAATGATTTCCATTATCCTTTTTAGGAATATTTGGAATCATTTGATCTGCCATGATTTCCTCCAGTGTCTTTCCCACTCGCTGTGCTATCCCTTCTAAAATCTCTTTGCTCACAGCTGCAGACACTTCTCCATCTTCCAGATCAGGATCATTATACTCTAATTCATATCTCATGTCCTCTGTCTGAAAGATTTCAGCAAACTTCCCAGTGAATTCGATCGTCCATTCTCTCTTCTCTAACATCTCATGATAAACATCTTTTGCATCATCCGATAAAGATCTAACTTTTTAATTCCAGAAGATACTTTCATCAGAATCCACATTCTCTCCCGATTTCTTCTTTAAGCTCGACTGACCTGCATCACCCTTCTTAGTCTGTCGTTGTTCAAATTTAAACTTGCTCGAGTCATCACCATCATCATCATCACTACTATCACTTTCATCATCATCCTTACTACCCGATCCACCCTCAGCATCATCATCTTTATCATCATCATCAGATTCATCATCTGACTCATCCTCTTCTTCTTCCTCTTCTTTATCGGATTCTTCGTAATCTACCTGCTCCTCATCTTTCTCTTTCTCTTCCTCTCCATCTTTCAACTTGGGAGCTTCACCATATAGTTTTTCAAGTAGATCGCTCATCCTTTTATTCTCTTTCTTCAATTCTTTGTTCTCAACCTTTACAAGCTTTATCATTCTCCTATTTCTGTTACACTTTTCATCAAGTTCTTTCTTCTCTTCTTCAAGTTGCTTCAGCTTCTTATCAATCTCATCCTGATTTGATTTGGAAGCAACAACGATCTGAAGCATCTTTTCCTTATTTTTCTTGAACTTATCAATCTCAGCTTGTTGAGCAACAATCATCTTCATCATTTCTTCCATTTTCTTGTTAACCTGTTTCATCACATCGTCAGAAACAGTAACTTTTGATGATTTGGAAGATTGAATCACAGAAATCTTCTCTTTCTCAGGCTTGAACATATTCAGAACTTTCTCTAAAGTAGATTCTAAATCTGGAACTACTTCAGGTTCTTTCGCCTTCTTCTGTTTCTTAGCAGCAGGTGAAGATACCTTCGATGATGTACCAGCCTTAGGAACTTTCTTTCCTTTCAGCAATATTTCTATTTCTTTCTCTCTCAACTTCTTCGTACTAACCTTCTTAGCCATTGACTTGTGCTTTGGCTTCTTCAAGTTAACTACGACTGTCGATCTACCAAAATCTTCTGTATCCACACCTAACTCTCCTTCAACATCAATCGGTTCTTTCTGTAGCATCTCTTCAACAGATTTGTTGAGTGATTCGGACTCCCCAACCACAGTGGCCTTGCGTTTGGAAGACCTCTTCACCAACTCAGCTTCAGAATCCCACTGCTCCTCTACTTCAGTTTCCTCTGTATCTACTGAGTCTTCGTCAACCAAACTAGTACCCTTTTTAGCAGTAGTTTTCTTCCTACCCTTTTGTTTCTTTGATTCTTCTTCATCAGCCTTCGCTTTGCCCTTCCCTTTGGCTCCAGCATTCTTTACTTGTCTTTTCCTTTTAGTACTTGCATCAGCATGCACTAAAGGATCATCATTATCAGAATCACTCTTCTCGTGTCTCGCTTTGTTCAATCCTGGGTCAGTGTAACCCGGATTTACCAAAGCTCCAAACAAACGTCTATTCGGTGGCTTCTCATTATCAGGCACACCCTTATAACCTTTCATCCTCACTAGTGTTCTGATATTCATGTGATCTTGTCCTAACACCATCGTTGGATCCTTCCTCAAGTTTGGATATTTGTTATCAAAGATCATCATCAGGAATCTTGGATATAACAAAAGCTTCTTCGACTTTAGACCCTTCAACATCTCCAGCATGTGGTCCAATATCATTCCAGCAATGTTAAATGGTTTGTTGAGAGTCAACGCAACCATTAATGAATTTAAACTCTTCCTCATCACATCGTAACCACCACTAACGCACCCAAAGACATGAATGATCACATGTGCGAAATACTTAAACTGCACACTGAGCTTCCCTTTGTGTAAAGCACCATCTGTGATTGGGCCTTTGTACTTCATTCTTAAGAAACAAACTCTCTGCTCAGTCCAAGATAGAACTCTAGGATCAGTACACTCTTCATCTTTAATCTTGAGTGCATCCCGAATGTCTTCTTCAGTAATCAGCATCTCCGTTCCTTGTATCTTGCTGACTATAGCAGTTTTGCCCTCCCAGAAGTCGTATCTTGCATTCATCCAAAAGTCTTCTACAATGTCTTTGTATATGATTGCTGGTGTAGCAATGGCATGGATGATTCGACTCCTTCTTAGAAAATCAATGATCCCTGAAAACTCTGTATTCTTTAACACTTCACCAACATAAGCACAGCAATTATGTGGAGCTTCAAATGGCCACACTTGTGGTGCATTCTCAACTTGAACTTCCTGCACAGGGTCCTGAATAATCACATCTTCCACAGGAATCTCCACATTTTCAGATTGTTCAGCCATCTGTAAAGCAGAAACACAAAAATACGTCAAAACAAACACAAACGATAAACTTAGAAAATTTTAGGTTTTAACACATTTCCACTTTCGCCCGTTTTATAGGTACGAAGGTGAAGATTTGTGAGTTCGAATGTGGAAATTAAGACCCGAATGTGAAAATTCATTAAACAAAATTACATTCGTCTGTTTTATCACACATTCGTCCCCTTGATTCCACATTCGCCCTTTTTATCTAGGACAAATGTGAACCAGTTTTACCCAAAATTTGCAAATTGTTTTCTGAAATATTTTAACTTGTAATTTTGATTCAAACAAGTGCTAAAACATCCGACTAAGCCTATGTAACCATCAATTGACATTATCATGCAGTGTTTATTGATTTTATCCGAAAAACTAGGGTTCGAATGATACTTCTAATCAATTAACACATCAAACCAGTTAATTAATCCTAGTTTTTGATATATTCTCCCCCTAAAATCTATAAACAATGAATACTAATCAAAAATTCACACTAAAACAGTCCATCAATGTCCAGATTGAACAATCTAGGGTTCGAAGACAAAAACCCCAATTGTATCATCAATATTCGTCCATTACCTGTAAAATTATAGTCAAATTGATCAGAAATGTATAGGGAATAAGATTCTAGAATGAAAAGAAACAGGGCAACAAGATCTTGGTACTTTGAAAATTTTTGAAAATCACGAAATCGAATCCCGTTCAAACATTTTTCAACACATTAAGTCTCAAACATGCATTATTTCAATTTAAAATGAAACAAAGCTCAGATGGTTTCATCAAATCTCAGAAAACGACCATCAAACACCGTCGGTTATCTAAAAATAAAGCAGAAATGTAAAACTTTTGGTTTTTCTGAAATTTATATCAAAACACACCTAAAATCTTTTTGAGTTTTGTATCTTTTTAACAAACAAACTAAAATGCACAAAAGTAAATAAAGCAGTAAACATTTTGTGATGTCCGGTAAGAGGATCATATCAGTTGTTTGAGAAACCTGATCACAGCGTTGATCTAAACTTTTATATTATCATTAGAAACAGTATGTGACCCGGCAACTGCTGATATTGTTGTCCACATAAGCTCACATGCAGACTGTTATGCAGTGCTTTAAAATGATACGATTTAGGTGTACTATACTAACACGTTGTGGTTCCCACACCCACGACTTACTCCCGTATCAAGAAATTGCACAAAGCTTCCTCGTAACGCGTGATTATGCCAGAGTTATCCGTTTAGTTACAAGATATATAGCACAGAGGTGTACAGGTCAGCAAACGAATGCAGCAAAGTAACATGTGCATATATACCAGGTTGAGGATGATATCAACTACTGATTTGCATCAGTAAATTGACACGATGTAATTATGATCTTTGATCTGTAATAACATGAAGTTCCTCAATTCGGTAACTTTCGGTTTTGGCATTTAAGCTCTTTTAGCAAATATTCTGATTAAACTAGGTCCGTAAATCAATACGATAAAAGTTTAATCAGAATATCCCGGATAACAATAACATAACGCCCCAAAACCTCAGATTTTGGCAACTCTATCAAACGAAATTACGGTACTAAGACCATATGCCCATGAGGTGTTCAGCCACGAACGAGTAGTTCGTTATGTTTGTATCACTAATGCACGCAGTTATTAGTCTACGAAGTCTATCAGCACATCACACGTAATCAACACATGCCTCATATTACATTACATATCTTTAGCTTGTGTCAGATCCCCACTGATGTACTATCATTTCTTCTTTTTATCCTGGAAATCATTTTTGGATTTTTCTATTTTTATGGCTTTTTGAATTTTTCAATGTTTTTGGTTTTTCTGATAAAAGACTCCCCCTAAAATGTAAAACATATTTTTGGGTTTTTGAATTTTTCTGAAAAACTGTAAAAACTTAAAAAAAATTTTAAAACGAAAAAACGATAAACCGAGGTGATGATCAGTCTTGTTTTTATTTTATATTGTTTACTTTTAAAAGATATTCGAATCTGGATCTGTCAAAAGCTTTTGTGAACAAGTCTGCTCGTTGATAGTCAGTGTGGATTTTGACCATATCGATCAGCTCTTTGGCATAACAATCACGGATAAAGTGATACTTAATCCGGATATGTTTAGCTTTAGAGTGATTGTCCGTATCTTTAGTCAATGCGATTGCGGCTTCATTATCACAGTGTATAGGGGTTTTAAGAAATTGCAAACCGTAATCCACCATCTGCTGCTGAATCTAGAGAACTTGAGAACAGCAACTGGAGGCTGCTATGTACTCTGCTTCGCAAGTAGACAATGCGATCGAAGTCTGCTTCTTACATTGCCAGGTGACTAACCTGCTCCCTAAAAACTGGCAACCAGCTGTCGTGGATTTGCTGTCCTTGTCACAGCCACCCCAATCTGCATCACTAAATGCGATAAAGTCAAAATTATCGTCATTAGGGTACCAAAGTCCTCTCGAGGGACAACCCTTCAGATATCTAAGGATACGCTTGACCGCTGTCAGATTACTTTGTTTTGGCTTCGACTGGAAACGTGCGCAGAGACATGTGGCGAACATTATGTCTGGCCGAGATGCGGTTAGATACATCAGAGATCCGATGATTGCTCTGTATGTAAACGGGTCCGTCAGCTCCACCTTAGCGTCAACTCCAATCCCGTGATTAGGTTGAATCTGGGTATCCATCTGCTTGGAATCCTCCATCTGGAACCGGCTCAAGACATCGGATACGTATTTGGTCTGGTGAATAAAGATCCCCGTTGGTCTTTGATCCACCTGTAAGCCGAGGAAAAACTGCATCTCCCCCATCGCACTCATTTCGAACTTTTCCTGCATAACACGTTCAAATTCCCTGCACAAAAATTCGTTAGTTGAGCCAAAAATAATATCGTCAACATATATCTGTACTAGAAGCAAATCATCTCCTGTTTTCTTCGTAAACAGAGTACAGTCGACCAATCCGCGTTTGAATCCTTTCGACATGAGGTACGTGCTCAGCTCCTCGTACCATTGGCGTGGAGCCTGGTGCAAACCGTACAGTGCTTTGTTCAAGACGTACACCTTATCCCGATGGATAGGATCTTCAAAGCCCGGTGGTTGACCGACGTAGACCTCTTCTTTGACCACACCGTAAAGAAAAGCACTTTTGACGTCCATCTGATACACCTTAAATTTCTTGTAGGAGGCAAACGCCAGAAACATTCGAATTGCTTCTATGCGCGCCACAGGTGCATATATTTCATTATAATCAATCCCCTCGATTTGATGAAAACCTTGAACTACCAATCTGGCTTTGTTCCTTATGATCACTCCTCTATCGTCTTTCTTATACTTAAAGACCCACTTTGTACCAATCTTCTTCCGTCCTGGAGGTAAATCCGTTAGTGTCCAGACTCCCAACTTCTGAAATTGCAATAACTCCTCTTGCATCGCTTCAACCCAGGCATCGTCCAAAAGAGCTTCTTTATATGTCCGCGGCTCGACCTGCAAAACATAACATGCAAACGACCAATCATTCTGACAACCAGACTTTTCTATTTTTGCATATAAAGCTAAAGCACCAAAACTTTCTGGTGAATTGACACTTCTTAGCTGTCCTCTCGTCATAACACTTCTACCAGGGTCAACGATAACTTGCTCTAGCGGGTGAATACGATGAATCCGAGATTCCGGATGTTCAGGTACAGTAACTCCCGTCTGAGTAGTCAAGTTCTCTACTGCATCCAGATCATGACCCGTGTTAGACGATGAAGCAACATCTGGATTTGGGTTCACTGGCGGTGCCTCTGTTGCATTTTCAAGAATAACTTCTTCAAATTCTCCATCATCTTCCGATTCTAAAGTATCTAATGTAGTTGAAGCCTCTTGAAACACTTCTTCCTCCGGTACAGGAACATCGGTATCATTAGAAGCTGTTGTAGGAGTTACGGTGATCAGACGCACCAAAGGTGAAGTCGCTGCGTTTTCACACTCGTAAAGTAATCGGATAACAGCCTCTTCAACCAAGCTATCTAGATTGAATGATTCAAAGAAATCTTTGTAATCAAACATCCAATCAGGACCATTTCCTTGCACGTTCTGAGTATACCGTTGAACTTCTACGTTTGACCAATCCTCTACCTGTCGAGTTCTTTTGTTGAATACCCGTTTGAGCTGTGACAACCGGCAAATTCCGTACAACGCCTGATGCGATTTTAATCATATTTTGGAAGTGATTAACATGGTTTAAAGTTAATTTTGATTTAATGAGCCGTTACAAGTCCTACGATGTCCTCCTCGAAGTTCGTGGACGCCTTGATGCTTTTAAAGAAAGATTCGCGCGTATTCAACGTTAACGAACTGACATCAGTAAAAATGTGATGAACTGGACCGACGTAAGTTTATTATACGGTGCATATTTGCTATTGAAGCGATCGGATGTGAAATCGGCACGAGAAACGACAAAAAAAAAACGAAGCGTTTTGGAAAACGCGGAAAGGAACTGACGTCAGAATCGGACGTCAAAACGCATGGTTTTAACTGAAATCATACTTCCAGAATAATTATTTATTACAAATAATGTTATTATTAAGTTTGGGAAATTAATAGTTCGTCTTAACGAAAGAAACATGATCGAAACTTGAAACGTGATTTAAACGCGTATTCTGAAAACATTCGTCGAATAACGAAAATATAATTATTTTTACTCGGGTTATTATTATTTTTAATTTCGAGCAAAACCGATTAGTTTTTATAAATATTTAGTAAGCCTAAAATAGGACCGAGACGTTTTATGTTTTAACGGGTTAGATACGCGGTGTCTACCTACCTAAATCAAACCCCAAGTATAAAACCCCTAATCCTTCTTCTTCCTCCTCATTTTCTTTCTCAGACAACAACCTCTGCTCCCTCTCACCTCCTTCACAGCTCTCTCTCTCTCTCTAACATCTCTCTACACTCTCTAACCTCTCAATCCCCCTCATCCCTCCCACTCGTGCCTCCCTCTCTGTGGTTGAGAACCGGCTGGCCACCACCCACCAAATGGTGGTGGCGGCGCACTGTTTTGAGGCCCAACAGGGGGCAGTGGCGGCGCACAGTTATTAAAGCCCGAAATGGGCAGAGATGGGGATGGAATCGGGTGGTAGTGGTGGTCTTTAGCAGTGGTGGTTCAAGGAGGACGATGGCGGCAGTATAGAGGTCCGATCGGGTCTGCATGTGGCCGATTTGGGTTAGTTGGTGACGCGATGGTGGTGACTGGTTGTGGGTTTATGTCAGATGATGGTTATGGTTGTGGTCAAGCTTGGTAGTGGTTATAGATCCGGAGCTTCTCGGATCAGATCTGGTAGTTTTTGGTGGTCTCGGTGGTTCGGGTGTCGTTTTGGTCTCGGTTCTTGAGGTTTTCGGGTTTGGGCCTCAAGTTGGTTGTGGTCCGGTATGAGTCACGGTTCAGATCCGGTTCGGGTGTTGTTCGAGTCAAGTGTCTCGGGTCAGATCTGGGTGTTTCGGGTTGAGTTTGTATAGCGCGGGCCAGATCTGGTCAGATCCGGGTGCTTTGAGTCAGATCTGATCGGCTCGGGTTTCGTGGTACAGAGCACGGTGCTGGTCAACGTCGGGTCAAAAGTTAACCCTGGTCAACGTGCGGTCAAACTCGGTCAACTACTTGTCAACTTAGTCAACGCTCTTGCCTTCGGTATAATTAACTTTGTGGTTATTTTTGTGTTGTATTAATAGATACGAACGCAATATAAATTAATAACCGGTCATAACTCGCGAAACGAACCGACTTTAATAATAAACGATAAGTATAAATCGGATAAATGGTTATTGTATCGTGACTAAATAATATTGATATCGGACTAACTTGTTGGACGATATATGTATATATGTATATTTAATTAGATAGGTAATTTATATAAAAGTTATCGAAGCGTATAAAAGTCTCGTTGATTTGGAAATTTGCGGATAAATAGATTGATTGTCTTGTGTTTTGGAATTGATTTTGGGAAAAATTGTAGACAACTTGTGTTGTCTGGTATGCGCAAAAACAGAGGAAACTCTGGCGAAATTTTTACAGAATCCTAAGTGCAAAGAAGGCGAAGTAGTTGTGTATTTTATAAATAAATTTCCAAGTGCTTTAAATATATGTATTTATACAAAGTCGCAACGCTTTGACAAAAGATTATTCGTAACAATAATAAGTGAATCCAACAATCGTTTCAAACAAGTATAATATATATAGTTTTGCCGAGCGTCCAGGATGACGAATTTTCGAAAGCTTTCGGTAACTAAATAATGTTTATTGTTCGGATTCAAAATTTATAAAACGTTCGATTTTGCTTGGGAATTACTTTTATAAAAAGCAAACTTTTGAACACTTTAAATGTTCGGATTTTGGGAAAGAAGTAACAAATGTTATTAATCGGAATTAATAACAAGAGTTGTATTTTTGCAAAGCATATTTTCCTAAATATAAACATACAAGACAAATACATTTATCCGACTAACGAGACGAGCTACGGCTCAGGATAAGAAATGCGTTTCGTTGTTTTAGTCCAACATGGTTTACACACGAATAGTAACAAGTGCGCAACTTGGGTGCTATGTCGTATGTTAAACATGATTAAGATAAGTCACGATCGGTTCGTCGAGTTAAAACACTTTAAGACTCGGGTTTGTATACACGAGTCTAGATAGTTGGATAAACTATCTTGTAACTGGTAAATAAGCTAGGCTTATTTGTGTTAGACCTTAAGGTGTCCATTGTTGGTAATAGGACACAAGGAAGTCGGTCAAGGCTTCAGGCTTGTTTGCTAGCTAAGCAAGGAAATCAAGGTGAGTTCATGACCCCACTTTTTACTGTTTTGTAAATGTTTTCGGGGGGAAGACATGCTTGTTTTATGAAAACCTGATGAATTTAAAGCGTAACAAAGTTTTTGAGAAAACGTTTAAAGTTACAAATGCTTTATAAAGTCGTACAGGGACAAAAGGGAAATGAAGGATATGTTTGTTAAATAGTTGTAAGGTGTAGAAAGTAACAATTATTCGATCGACAAGATCCTAGTATATTTATCTTAATGGGGAGGTAAATATACGGTAAAGTGAGTCGAGTCGAGGTGAGGATGATAAGTAGCAAGATGGGTACCTGGAACCTGGGTAACGGAAACCAGTCGGGGTAGGTCCTCGCGTGTTTACTGTAACCATTAATTCAGGGATATGAAACCGAAGGAATATTTGGATAGTACTATCGGTGCCTGACGAGGCCCACCTCTGGTTGATAGCGTCAACCCGGTAAAGACAAGAGGTGCACGTATTCTGAACTGAGTTGTTGATCCGACAGACAACTCGCGCGGGGCAAATGAAATGTGTAGTCTTGGTTTGGTTATGGGCTCAGGATTGGTCGCCGTCGTCATGTAGGGGTACGCGACTCCACATATATAACACTACTTAATCTAACTATGTTACTTGCACTGGTTTATGAATACTGGCTATTTTAATGTTCATTTCCGCTTTTAAGTACGAATTTACCGGTGGGATTTACCGGGGGAAAATGGTTTTCATAATTGTACTTACGGATGTCCAGTGAGGAATCCGAGTGGGAAAATAGTTTACAAAAAGAAAGTTTTCAAAAGTAATTGTGGAATGCCCGACGAGGATTCCATGGGAATAAAGTCTCATTTTAAATGTTGTTGTTCGGTCGACAAGAACCTAGTATATTTATCTTTATGGGGAGATAAATATACGGTAAAGTGAGTCGGGCCGAAGGGTAAATAAAATGGAATACCTGGCGAGGATTCCAATGGGACTTTTACAAGCTTTTTCACAAATAACGGTTTGTGTAATGAAAATAAACTTTCTTAAAATGTTGATGAATATTTTCCCAAAGGTTTGAAATGAACGGGTTTTGATGAGAAATAAACCTAAAACCTTGAACTCACCAACTTTATGTTGACCTTTTTAAGCATGTCTTTCAGGTCTAGAATTTGGCAACGACACGGTTGGAATAGGCGATGTCTTGGGATTGGAGATCCTAGAAGGCTTAGTAAAGGCGTTCAGAATTAAAAGAGTCTTAGATGTGTTATTTCCGCTGCGTAGCAAAGGTACCAAACGTTCACAACCGACGGGAAAATCGGGGTGTGACATGAGCGGGGTTGCATATCCAACAAAGTATCCCTCTTCAGCTTTCGGACTAAACTTTTCGCTTGGATTCAACATCGTGCACGGAGCCCCAAAAGGTTCTAGATACTCCAAGTTCGGCTTTCTTCGGTGTAACAGCTCATAAGAAGTTTTGCCAAACTTCTTCACAGTTAAAACCCGATTAAGTGTATAGTTTGCTGCATAAATCGCCTCATTCCAGAACATTACTGGAAGATTCGAGTCTGCTAGCATTGTTCTCGCCGCTTCTATGAGAGTCCTGTTTTTCCATTCAGCAACACCGTTCTGTTGAGGGGTATATGGGGCCGAATATTCATGATGAATTCCTTTGCTTTCACAATCATCTATCTTGGCATTTTTGAACTCCGTCCCATTATCACTCCGAATTCGCTTGATCTTTAGACCATAGATGTTTTCCAATCGAGTGAACAGAACTTTTAGATTATTAAAGGTGTCACTTTTCTGATGCAAACACATTACCCATGAGAATCTTGAATTATCGTCATTAACGACTAAACAATAAAGCTCTCCAAGATGACTTTTGCGTTTGACAGGTCCGAATAGGTCCATGTGCAATCGCTCAAGCGGCATCTCAACAGAGTTTACTTTCTTCACTTTGTGGGACTGTCTGTGTTGCTTGCCTTTCTTACAACTCACGCACTTGTCGTTCAAATGGAAATGTTTAACATTCACGCCGTCGACAAGTCCATTTTTCACTAAGTGGTTCATCTTTCTCAAATGAATATGCCCCATCCTTCTATGCCACATAATCGATTCCTTCTCTGTAACTTTTGATAGGAAACATGTCACTTGCCCCTGGGTCGTCATAGCCTTAGACATATCAAGAATATGGAGATTGTTAACGCGAGGTGTCTTCAACATAACCCACTCTTTTGGAATTTCGAAGCCCGGTTTGAGAATATAGCAAGATTTGTCATCAAAATAAACAGAAAATTGTTTGTCACATATTTGACTGACACTCAACAGATTATAATCGATCTGCTTCACATATGATATCCTCTCAAAACTCACAATTCCATTACTCACGCTTCCTTCCATCGTGATATAACCTCCTTTGTTCCCAGCAAATGCAACATAACCTCCATTTATATTCTTCACATCAAACCGCAATGCTAAATCCCCTGTCATGTGGCCTGAAGCTCCACTATCAACAATCCAAAGACTGCTAATAGGGCCAGCTGAAGCTCCCTGCACACATCAAGTAAACATGTCAGTTCTTTCGGGGGACCCAAGCCTGTGTGGTCTTGGGTCTTTGAATATCACTCTTCAAAGATTCATTTACTTCAACATTTGGTTTTGGATCGAATTTTTTAGGATCATTCAAAACTTTTTCAACTTTTTCATTCGATTTTGAAGTTGAGGCTCCCGGAGTACCATTTGGTGTCCAAGATTGTTCCGAACGTTTCAAAATACGAATCTGAGATTTTGGGGTCTCAGTCGATTTCTTAACTTCGTTCACAAATGAAACTTTCTTGGTTACCTTCTCTGATTTAACAGATTTCGGTCCAACATTTGACTTGACAGCAGGTTTTAGTGGAACCTTTTGTCTATCAACTGTCGTGTTCACCATTGGTCTCTTGAACGGTTTCTCCATGGCTATCCGATTGCGACGATCATATTGAAATTGACGTTCATTCCTCTTTTGATAAAAATTATTTTGGTTATAAAATGGTGCTGGTTGAGGAACAAATCGTCTTTGTGGATAATAATGATTGTCAACCGTTTTCCTCATGGATTGCCTCACTTCAACTCCGTGCCTTTTGTGCCTCACGTACGGGCAGTGAGCAAGTAAATGCCCTCTCTCCCCGCACTTAGAGCATGCACAGTATTCTTCAAACACGTTTTGAGCATTCGGCTTAGCGTATGTTTTGATGGGATATTGATCATCAATGCATCTACGCCTTAAACTCTTAGGAACTGGGCCCTTAGAGTAAGCTGGCTCATGAAAACCGTTTGATTTTTGTTTCGGTTTGATGAATTGGGTGACATGAACCTTTGGTTCTTTTGGAACACCCAAATACAGTTTCTTTAAAATTTCGGGTGGAATATCATTTGATCTCTCATGTTTTGGAAACCATATTGTGCTCTCTTGCCAAATTTTCTCAATTTTAGAATAGTTAGCAAACTTGATTGGATATTCCTCGTCAGAGATAATTTTATCGGATCCTCCCATCCGATAAAATACCTTGACTGGTTTGTCACCTGATTCTGTTTTAACCTCTTTCTTTTTAGACTTTTTATCACGGTGTGCGTTAGCCATCGGATGAACATGCTGAGACGGTGACACTGGTTCATTCGTGATAATGTGATTTTCTTTTGGAATATCACTCACATTATCAGATTTGTCACTCTCAGAGTCTGAATCATCATTTTCAGCTGTAACTCCCTCATCATTCAAACCTAAAATCGGTCTCACATCGGAATTAGGATCACCAACACTAGAAGTATTGGATTCATCTTCCGATGCAGAGTCTGATTTTACTGAGCTCTCCGGTGTCACTTGATGACAATTGTGATTTTCAAAAAGCACCGGAGATGGCACAGACTTATAACTTGTGGTTTGAGATGGTTCATCAATGATGTGGTCAACGACATAAGCAATGTGCTTGTAACTTTCTAACTTCTTGTTGACCTTTTCAGCAAAACACTTGATGGTGGCCATTTCCAATTTAGTGTTTTCAAGTTCATTAATGTAATTGTTAATTGCTAATTGTTTTAATGAAAGAGTTTTCTTTATATCAGAAATGTCCTTTTTGTACCCATCAAGTACTTTATTGAAAGCAATCACTTCCTTGCGAGCAGATTGACAGTTAATCACAGCACTATCACGTTGGACGCGAAGTTCTTTGTTTTCTTCTGTCAATCTATCACAAGTGCCACAATATTTCTTACTATGAATGTCAGTGGTTGATTCAGAACTTACCTGTTTTGAAGGATCTGTCATGGCCATTAGAGCGAAATGAGATTCCTTCCCAGCAAAGAACTTTGAATATTCGATTCTGGTAAAGGCATCATCCACTATGCACGACTTCCTCGTCTTTAGAAAATCAGCTTCTGCCAGCAATTGATCTATGTCATCATCCAAAGAAGTCACACTGGCCTCTGAATCTGATTCACTGTCTGAATCCGAATATACCGACTCACTCTCCTCAGGAACTTCTGTGACTGAGTCAATCATAACTCCCGAACTTGTTTCTTCATCCTGAACTTCAACTGGTTCATTCTCTACATTCATCTCTTCAACTGATTCCTCAACCTCACTCTCAGTTTCTTCATCTTGATCAACTATCACTGACTCCTCAATATCAACCTGTTGTGCAACACATGCCACATTCCCACCAGTGGTTATCTCCTCAACACCAATTTGCATACCAGTCCAGTCAAATCTCTCATCATTTTGTATCACCAAAGCTTGATTTTGATTGTTATTCTGTGGCTGCTCATTCGGTGTAGTGATGGGTATGACTGTTCTGGTTGTTGTTAGAGGTGCTTTGTCGGTTTTGGTAATTGTTTTGGTTTTGATAGTTGTTGTTTTGGAAAGAAACTTGGTTTTGGTTTTGAGATTGGCGGTTTTGGTAGTTTGAGTTGAATGGATTTCTGTTACCTTGTTTAGCAGGCTGAGTGCATTCTCTTTTGAAGTGTCCTTTTCCACCACAATTAAAGCATGTAACTTTTTCCTTGTTAAAGCCATATGTGGTGTTTGGAGAAGTACCCAGTTCAGTTCTCCCGGTCTTTTCTATGAACTCGGTTGCCCGTCTCATAATGCTTGCGAAAGCCCACTGAATGTCAATAAGCTCCATCTCCTCTTTATTGATTTGTGCATAGTCTTCATTGGTTAAGTTGTTATTCCCAATTTGACTTGCAACTAAACCGTTATACGAGGCAACCATTGCTGAGACTAGCGCAATGTGTTGCTGAGACTAGCGCAATGTGTTGCTGAGCAACCTCCATAGTCACGTTATTCATATTGGATGTCTCCAATACTACCGGTTTCTGATTGGTTTGATTTATTTGAGTCATGTATGGTTGTTGTTGAGGTTGTTGTTGTTGTTGGTTAGCAGAATAGCATGCAGCTTGTTGCATCGGAGAAAATGGTGAAATGAAAGAATTTGTGTATTGTTGTTGTGGTGGTGTATATGATGGTTGTGAGTAAGATGAGGTTTGTGCTAGGTAATTGATCGGTTGTTTTGGTGGTTCCATGACACTTGAGATACATGCTATATGAGGAGCCACTGTTCCACCAACACTAGAATTTCCCACAGTTGCTGAAGTACCAGCATGATACAACTCTGGGTTTTGAGGAATCTGAGATCTTTTGGCTTTCCTCTTTTCCTCGAGTTCTTTGTTTTCTAGCTTCTGAATAAACTTGTTGATGGTCCAGTACTTGTAAGCATCCTTCTCTTTGAGTACCTCGATGTGTTGATCCCAGTACGGTGGTAATGCATCAGCAAATTTGTCCACCAGATCAGACATAGGAATCTGAATGTCATAACTTGACAATTCAGTTAGTAAGTGACAATATCTGGGAGTCAACTCTTTCAATGTCTCGTTCCCGACATAGCTGAAGTTCTCAAATTCTTTCCTCAGCTCTTCCATTCTCAACCTTCTCGACTTCTTGTTACCATCATGACGATTCTTAAGCACATCCCATAACTGTTTAGAAGTAGTGCACGATCCAAACTGATGTAGCAAATCGTTTATGATCGCCTGAGTTAGCTGAGAATATGCCTTCTTCTCCACCGCGAATTTCTTCTTCTCATCGTCAGTCAAACTCTCCAGAGGAATCTTCTCACCGGTGTTCTCCAATATCGGTGCAACATATCCTTTAGCTATCATCTGCCACGCCTCCGTTCCTTCTAACCCCATGCCTTCAAGATGAATCTTGAATTTCTTCTGCCACTGGTTGTACTCCTGCATCTCCATTAGCTTGGGTGGCCTATTCCCGCTACCTGAAGATAAATCATTGATTAGTGTAGAAATAGCATTAGTAGTTTGAGTATTTACCACCACGGCTGCTACTCCCCAATAATCTGCTGCAGGTTGTTGTGAAGATGATGCAACGCTCTGAGGCATCGAACTAGTCATCGCTAAGTAGTTAATTGGTTGTGACGACTGAGTGTTCGATTTCTGAGCTGCCACTGTCCATGGGTCCATGGTCACTTGCTGCTGTTGTTGTGTCGTCCCCGGTCTCGGTGTAGTTGGAAATCCCCACATGTTGTTCACCAAGTTAGAAATTCAACACACTTGAAAATTTCTCCACAAAATTTCTACTTTCGCCCTGTCAAATTCTACTTTCGCCCAAAACTAAGACCCGAATGTAGAATGTCTGACTTGAATGTAGAATATCAACAGATAACTTCCACTTTCGCCCGGATAACCTCACTTTCGTCCCTGAAAATCCTACTTTCGCACCCCCGATGCCCCGAAGGTGGAGATTTATACCCGAAAGTGAAAAACTCAACACAACACACCTATGTTCGACCTGTAAAAAACTACTTTCGCCCCGAAAAACTCAAGGTTCGCCCTAAAATGTCCAGGTTCGACCCATGCTCTCTAGATTCGACCCATGCATGTTTAAAAAACGGTTACACTTTGAAAAACGGTTATTTTGATCTGAAATTTTCAAAAGTTAATGGATTTTGATGATCTTTATCAGGTTATGATTCGGAATTGATTTGGAACAACTTTAATTCTTGGAAATGTTGATTTTAATCACGATTTGTTGTCCAAAACCTTCAAATTGTATCAAAAACCATTTTCAATGAAAAACAGAGAAAATTTGATCAAAATAGGGTCCAAATCAGTTCTGATATTATCAATTTGTTGTTGTATGATCTCTATGGCTCTGATACCACTTTGTAGATGAAGAAATTTTAGCAATAGACAGGAAATCTGATCATACAAGTCACAATTCCAGGTGCGGAAACCCTAGAACTGAACAAAATGATAATACGCGAATCACAACACACGAATTACCTTTTCAAACATCATTTTTATAGATAAACTTGCTTAAAATGATTACATAAAGTGATTACAAGTTGATCTACACACTTTCACAAAACCTTAATCTAGAGAGCAATAACCTGACCTTCACACACACAATAACCAACTATTCTAACTTACAAAACAAGCTAAAGCCTTATATAGGATATGCACGTTCACCCCTGTCTAAGGTACGAATGTGGACTTTGTCCACATTCGACCATCAACATGGTACGAACATACAATACAACTGAGTAGCTTTCCACATTCGCCCTTTAACTTTCTACCTTCGTCCATCTTCAATCTACCTTCGCCCTCTATTATCCACCTTTGACCTTCCAAAATTCACTAACATATGTTAAATCTACAATCCGAAGCATTAGTCGCATAAAGTGCATCTACAACCTTTGTGCTTGGAAATCATTCGAAGTCGCATCTCGCGTTTCCGTCTTGGCTGGGTGTGACAGATTGGTATCAGAGCACGAGGTTATAGCGAACTAAGATTCTTTTGAGTCAAACTATAATCTAAACAAAAATTGATTTCGAAATGTTTTCCAAAGAAAGAAACACAACACTTATCCCTACGCGCTACGCAAGTTCCATGCTAGTTATATACTTCACGCATTAGTAGATATACTAAGTACACCACATGATTACTGACACGCACGTGTGTTCATTGATTTCCAGGATCATGGCACACCACGACGACCATATCATTCTCTCGGATTCTGACGAGGAGTGTGTTGCCGAGTTAGAGGCGAGAGTGGACGACCTTGAGGCCAGGATGACAGCTATTATTGCTGCTTTGTCTGTTGCTTTCCCACCCTCATCCCCGTAGGATATCTTATGTTGTACTTTTTGGTAGTAGTTTAGAAAACTTGCATGGCAGTGCGCCATTTATTTTGTATGCAGAAACAAAATCATATCAAGTTTGTTAAACTTTCTATTAAAAAGTCCGATATTTTGGTTTCCTATATTGTTGTTGTGTTTGTGCCGTGTTCTTGTGATCTTGTTTGTCGTTTGTGTTGATTGTATAGTTGCTTGTTTGGTGCATATGTTGAAAAATATTATACAGTGATATGTGTCTCATTCTTTTAATTCTTTGTATTAGAAGAACATGCCTCCTAAAAGAACTACCTGATCGACTTATAAGGAAGAAGCTTTTCCGTCCACCTCAGCGGACCTAGCCAGGGTAATTGCACAGGCTATCACGCAACATGAAGCGAACCACGCCGATTCCAGTGGCGGTTCAGGCGCAGCAGGCCGGCGTAGAACCTAGGAACCTAAGGGGCTGTTTGGTTCACCTCTGAATGGTTCCATTCAGAGGTGACCTCTGATTCGGTCAGAGGCATGGCTGTTTGGTTGTGAAAATGCAACCTCTGAACTGATCGATTCAGAGCTGAACCATTCAGTTGATTTCAAGTGCTGAATGAAAAAATAGACAAGTTTGCCCTATACCCTCTGAATGGCTCCGTTTGTACTGTCACCCCAACCAGAACACCACCGCCGGTCACCGGCTTCCTTCTCTGTAGAGGGGATGATTTTACACGAAAACAGGATTATATGATCATACAAGTTACAAAACCAGGTGCGGAAACCCTAGCTTTGAACAAACTGATGTAAACTCAAATCAAAACACAATCAAAGTCATTTTCAAACGTTTTCATAGATTAACACATTCATAAACTTGATTACAATGTCAATACTGTTAATCTAACTCAAACACAGACTCTCTCAAACTATCCTGGAACAACACCTCAAAACACACACACCTAATGACTCTCTTAACATTACAAAAACACAAATTCTATTTATAGGCACTGCACATTCGCCCATTGCACTTGGTCGAATGTGAGTATTTTCCACATTCGCCCATTTACATGGTCGAATGTGTTCTTCTGTGTAGTTCCATTCTTCATTCGTCCAGTCTTGTTCTACCTTCGCCCACATTAAATCTTCCTTCGTCCACATTGATCTACATTCGCCCACATCAGCCTTCTAACACATGTTAACTATCCAATCACTAGTCGCAAAACGCATCTACAAACTCCCCCTCGACTATTGATTGGATCGTTTTCTGTCCTCATCCATGGCTTTGTTCAGCAACTTGATTCTGAGCTGTTTCTTCTGCTCTTTTGTCATCTCAGGCTCTAACCTTCTCTTCACCGGTTTTGACACATTTGCCATCTTCACCATTTTGCCAAGTTTTCCATCCAAATTACTACCCGCATTTATATCATATGCAAAGCAAACACCAACCACTTGAGTGTATTTCTTTGCTTGATCAGCGTCATTCGGCTCATGATGAATCGGATTGTAAAAGAGCATGATGATGTCTTCGAAAGTGCAGTTAATCAACCACATAGGATCAAATACATGCACATGCTTGTATTTATCCTTTCCGTCTCTCAACACAATCACCGCTTCTGCCTTTCTCCAATCATAATACCAGAAGATAAAGTCAGCACTGAAATGTTGTGGCATGGGCATTAAAGGTATTTTCCTCATCACTTCAGGTGCCTTATATATCAAGGTAACCCGCTTCAGCTTGGTTCTGGGATCAATATCCCTATGCACTTTCCTTCGGGGATATTGTGGTTTGAATCTATTCCATCTCGTTCTACTTTCCCAAACCAGCTTGTCTGCGCACCAACCGACATGTGTATTATTAACTGAAGCACCCGACATAGGGAATCTGCATAAATCTCTAACCGCCCAGTACGGTAGAGTTAGCAAGTCAATGAATCTGTAAAAGTACAAGATCCCTGATTCCCATTTGGCAGCTAGACACTTCAGCCTGCCTAAATATGTCCACCCGAGAGCTCTGCCTCTGAACTTTGCATTATGAAATCTGTAGAAGTTTCCTTGAGCTTCAGGCTTTGGTCGGTTCTCATCCATTTCTCTTAATTTCTTCAAATAACTCTTCAATTCATCAGATTTATTTGAAGATTCTGGCTTATCAGCTCCAAATACTTTCTCCACAAATTCTGCACTTCTCTGCTTAGCCTTTTTCTTCGCAAAAGTATTTGGAATTTCAGTAAAGTCAGGAAACACCACATCTTTATCAGTTTGTCTAAAGTATTGTGGGTATTCCTCATGCGTTATATCTTCTATCTCCACTTCTTCAAATTCAGGGGTATCTTTATCATCAGAGTGACTTCCAATATCCTTTTCAGGAATATGTGGAATCGACTCATCTACAATAAACTCTTCAAACGTTTTCCCTACCCTCTGTGCAAGTCCATCTAAAATCTCCTTTGCTACAGATGCAGGTACTTCCCCTTCTTCTAAATCAGGAACGTTATATTCCAATTCATATCTCATATCGTCAGTTTGGAATATTTCAGCAAAACGACCTGTGAACTCAATGGTCCATTCTCTTCTTTCTAACATGTCCTTGTAAACTTGTTTAGCATCATCAGTCAAGGACCTCACCTTCTCATTCCAGAATATACTTTCATCTGAATCAACGTTCTCACCTTTCTTCTTTGAACTTGATTCTCCAGTATCTTTCTTCTTCTTTGAAGGTGGTCTCTTCTCAAATGTAAACTTCGATGTATCATCTCCTCCATCATTATCATCATCACTGCTACTGTCATCTTCTTTTTGACTTCCAGAACCCTCTGCATCATCATCATCATCATTATCATCATCCTCATCATCACTCTTCTCCGATTCTTCATCATCCTCATCATCATCTTTCTCTTTATCAGACTCAGATGGTTCAAAATCAACCTGTTCTTCTTCTTTTTCTTTGTCTTCCTCACCCTCCTTTAGTTTGGGTGCAACATTATATAGGTTATCAATCAACTCACTCAGGCGTTTATTCTCAGCCTTCAGTTCTTTGTTGTCTTCTTTAATAGCCTTAAACCTGTTTTTGTTCCTCAAACATTTTCCTTCAAGCTTTTTGTTCTTTGCTTCTAGCTTCTTTATCTTCTCGTCAATCTCATCTTGATTTGACTTTGAAGCTACTACAATCTGAAGCATCTTTTCTTCATTCTGCTTGAACTTGGCTATTTCAGCTTGCTGAGCCACAATCATCTTCATCATATCGTCCATCTTCTTATTCACCTGCTTCATAACATCGTCATCCACAGTGACTTTCTATGACTTGGATTTTGATCTGGATGGCTCAACTTCAGCTTCTTTCTCTTTCTGAGGCTTTCTAAACATGTCAAGTACATTATCCAGTGCTACATTGAACTCATCCACTGGTAATGTTGTTGCCTCTTTAGTCTTCTGTTTCTTTGTGACTGGTGAAGATTGCTTTGATGACGTTCCAGCTTCAGGTAATCTTTTTCCTCTCAAGAGTTGAGCTAACTCTTTCTCCCTTAGCTGCTTTGTACTGGTTTTCTTAGCCATGGTTTTGTGTTTAGGCTTGGGCAAGTTAACAACTACAGTTTCTCCTTCGTTCAACTCATCCATATTCACACCAAACACTTCATCTTCAGCACTAACAGACTTCTTGCTCTTCTCAGCTTCTGCAATTGATTTGTTTAATGATTCAGACTCACCAACCATAGTGGCCTTACGTTTGGTGGCCCGGAGATTTTCAGCATCCGAATCCCACTGTTCCTCCTCCTCTGTTTCTTCAGAATCCACTGATTCTTCATCCACCAAACTTGTACCTTTCTTAGCAGTTGATTTCTTTCTCACAACCTGTTGCTTTGAGCTTCCCTGATCAGTCTTTCCTTTGCCCTTCCCTTCTCACAACCTGTTGCTTTGAGCTTCCCTGACCAATCTGGCTTTGTTACGAACAATAACCCCACGATCATCCTTCTTGCACTTAAACACCCATTTAGTGCCAATCTTCTTCCTCTCCGACGGCAAATCCGTGAGCGTCCAAACTCCCAATTTCTGGAATTGTAATAATTCCTCCTGCATAGCTTCCACCCAGGCATCATCCTTCAAAGCGTCCTTGTATGTCCTTGGCTCTACCTGCGACACATAACACGCAAACGACCAATCATTTTGACTACCAGATTGTTGAATTTTGGCATATAAAGCTAAAGCACCAAAACTCTCTGGCGAATTAACGCTTTTAAGCTGCCCTCTGGTCATAACACTGCTTCCAGGATCACCGATAACTTGCTCCAGCGGGTGAATACGATGAATCCGAGATTCCGGATAATCAGGTACTTGCACTCCCGTCTGAACAGTCAAGTTCTCTACAGCATCCAGATCATGACCCGTATTTGATGATGAAGCCACATCTGAAGTTGGAGTTGGGTTCACTGGCGGTGCCTCTGGTTCTTCAGCATGTTCAAGAATGACTTCTTCAAATTGTTCATCTTCAGATTCTGAAGATTCTAGTGAAGTTGAAGCCTCCTGAAACACTTCTTCCTCTTGTATAGGAGCATTGGTATCATTAGAAGCTGGTAGGGGGTTCACGGTGATCGGACGCACCAACGGTGAAGTCGTTGCATTTTCACACTCGTAAAGTAATCTGATAACAGCTTCTTCAACCAAGCTATCTAGATTGAATGATTCAAAGAAATCTTTGTAATCAAACATCCAATCAGGACCCGTGCCTTGTAGATTTTGAGTATATCGTTGAACTTCCGCGTTAGCCCAGTCTTCCACTCGACGAGTTCGCTTGTTGTATACCCGTTTGAGCGGGGTTGCATATCCAACAAAGTAACCCTCCTCGGCTTTAGGACTAAACTTCTCGCTTGGATTCAACATAGTGCATGGCGCCCCAAAAGGTTCTAGATACTCTAAGTTCGGCTTTCTTCGGTGTAACAGCTCATAAGATGTTTTACCAAACTTCTTCACTGTCAGAACTCGATTTAATGTGTAATTTGCTGCATAAATCGCCTCGTTCCAAAACATTACTGGAAGATTTGAATCAGCAAGCATTGTTCTAGCCGCTTCAATTAAAGTCCTATTCTTTCGTTCAGCAACACCGTTCTGTTGTGGGGTGTACGGAGCCGAATATTCATGATGTATCCCTTTGCTTTCACAAAGTTCATCCATCTTGGCATTTTTGAACTCCGTCCCATTGTCACTCCGAATTCTCTTTATCTTCACATTGTAGAGATTCTCCAATCGAGTGAACAGAACTTTCAGGTTGTTAAAGGTGTCACTTTTGTTCTGCAAACACATCACCCATGAAAATCTTGAGTAATCGTCAGTGACGACTAAACAATAAAGCTCTCCAAGATGACTTTTGCGCTTGACCGGTCCGAAAAGATCCATGTGCAATCGCTCAAGTGGCATCTCTACAGAGTTAACTTTCTTCACTTTGTGGGACTGTTTGTGTTGCTTCCCCTTTTTACAACTCACACACTTGTCATTCAGATGGAAATGTTTCACGTTTACTCCATCGACAAGTCCATTTCTCACAAGTTGGTTCATTTTCCTCAGATGAATGTGCCCCATTCTTCGGTGCCACATTATCGATTCTTTCTCTGTCGCTTTTGATAGAAAACATGTTATCTGGCCCTATGATCTCATCGCCTTGGACATATCAAGAATGTATAGATTGTTGACTCGAGGTGCCTTCAACATTATCCACTCTTTAGGAATTGTAAAGCCCGGTTTCAGAATATAGCAGGATTTGTCATCAAAATGCACAGTAAATTGCTTATCACATATTTGACTGACACTCAACAGGTTATAATCAATCTGCTTCACATACGAAATCCGCTCGAAACTCACTATCCCATTGCTCACACTTCCTTCCATTGTGATATATCCACCTTTATTACCCGCGAAAGCTACATACCCTCCATTGATGTTCTTCACGTCGAACAGCAACGCAAGATCCCCTGTCATGTGGCCTGAAGCTCCACTATCAACAATCCAAAGACTGCTAATAGGGCCAGCTGAAGCTCCCTGCACACAAAAAGTAAATCATTTAGTTCTTTCGGGGGACCCAAGCCTGAGTCTTGGGTCTTTGAACATCAGGTTTCAAAGTAACATTCTCACAAGCATTTTCAACAACTTTTTGATCAATCTTTTTCTGATTGTTCAAAACAGTTTCCTTTTTCTCATTAACTCTTGAAGTTGAGGCTCCTGGAGTACCATTGGGTGACCAAGATTGTTCAGACCTTTTCAAAATACGAATCTGAGACTTTGGGTTCTCAGTTGGTTTCTGAACATTGTTAGCAAATGTAACTTTCTTGGTTACTTTATCTGATTTAACAGACTTAGGTCCAACATTTGATTTGACAATCGGTTTTGGTGGAACCTTTTGCCTATCAACTGTTGCGTTCACCACAGGCTTCCTCCATGATTGTTCCATAGCAATCCGATTCCTTCGATCATATTGGATTGGACGATTGTTCCTCATTTGTTGAAAATTGTTTTGGTTGAAAAACTGTTGTGGTTGTTGAGGAACAACTCGCCTATGTGGTGGAACATAATGATCAATCGGTTTCCTCATGGAATTCCTCACTTCAACCTCGTGCCTCTTATGCCTTACATATGGGCACTGAGCAAGTAAATGCCCTCGTTCCCCACATTTAAAACACGCACGGTACTCTTCAAAAACATTCGGAGCATTTGGTTGAGCAAATGATCTAACAGGGTATTGATCATTGTACTGTTGCTTCCTTAAACTCTCAGGAAGTGGCCCTTTTGAGTAAGTAGGTTCATTAAAACCATTAGCTCTGTTTTTGGGTCGAATGAACTCTGTGACATGGACCTTTGGTTCTTGAGGAACATCCAAATACAATTTCTTTAACAATGCAGGTGGAATCTCATTTGTTCTCTCATGTTTTGGGAACCAAATGGTGCTTTCTTGCCAAATCTTTTCTATTTTAGCATAATTGGCATTTTTTATTGGAAAGTCCTCGTCAGAAATGATCTTATCAGATCCTTCCATCCGATAAAACACTTTGACAGGTTTGTCACATTGTTCATTCTTAACACTCTTTTCAAGATCTTTCTTAACCACATTTTTCTCAAGATCTTTCTTCACAACATTCTTATCAGACTTATTCACACGATGAGCATTTGCCATCGGAATCACTATCTGAGATGGTGAAACTGGTTCATTTGTAATGATGTGATTTTCTTTTGGAATTTCACATGCATTAACAGTTTGATTACAACCAGTGTCATCACTCTCAGTGTCTGAATCCACACTCTCAGCAGTAACACCCTCATCATTGATACCTAAAATTGGTCTAACATCGGAATGTGGATCACCAATACTTGAAGTATTAGATTCATTTTCCGATGCTGAGTCCGATTTTACCGAACTCTCCGGTGTCACTTGGTGACAATTATGGTTTTCAAAAAGAACCGGAGATGGCACAGATCGGTAATTTGTTGTTTGATCATCAATGATGTGGTCTACCACATAAGCAATATGCTTATAGCTTTCCAGCTTTTTGTTTACTTTCTCAGCAAAGCATTTGATGGCGGCCATTTCCAACTTGGTATTTTCAATTTCATTGATATAGTTATTAATTGCAAGTTGTTTTAATGATAAAGTGTTTTTCAAGTCGGAAATGTCCTTTTTGTAGCCATCTAATACTTTGTTAAAAGCATTCAACTCTTTGCGAGTAGATTGACTGTTCATGATAGCACTATCACGTTGAACACGGAGTTGTTTATTCTCCTCAGTCAATCTATCACATGTACCACAATATTTATCACTTGTAACATCAGTGCTACACTCAGAACTTACAGGTTTTGGCGGATCAGTCATGGCCATTAATGCGAAATGAGCTTCCTTTCCTGCAAAGAATCTTGAATAATCGATCTTGGTGAAAGCATCATCTGCAATGCACGACTTCCTTGTCATCAGAAAATCCGCTTCTGCTAGCAACTGATCTATATCATCATCTAGAGAATCAACACTTGCTTCCGTATCCGATTCACTGTCTGAATCAGAATAAACTGATTCACACTCCTCAGGAACCTTAGAAACAGTATCAATCACAACTCCAGAATTAGTTTCTTCAGTCTTAACCTCAACATTAACCTCAGCATTAACCTTAACAGGTTCAGTCTCCACATCCATCTCAGCCTCAGACTCATCACTTTCAACCTCAGTTTCTACCTTCTCATCCACCATCACTGAATCTTCAATATCAACCTGATACGCAACACAAGCCACATTGCCACCAGTAGTAATTTCTTCAACACCTATTTGCATGCTCGACCAGTCAAACCTCTCATCTTGTTGAGTCACCAATGCTTGATTCTGATTGGTGTTCTGATGTGTCTCATTAGGTGTAGTGATTGGTATGACTGTTCGGTTTGCATTGTTGGGTGATTGGTTTTGTGTCTGGTTTGGTGTGTTTGGTTGTCTGTTTTGGTTGTTATTAAAGTTGTTTTGACGGTTTTGGTAATTGTTGTTGTTTTGGTAAGAAACTTGGTTTTGGTTTTGTTGTTGACGATTCTGGTAGCTGGCATTGAATGGGTTCCTATTTCCTTGTTTTGGTGGCTGGGTGCATTCTCTTTTAAAGTGACCTTTCCCTCCACAGTTAAAACAAGTAACTTTCTCCTTATTGAACCCATAGGTTGTGTTAGGAGAAGTTCCCAAATCCGTTCTACCTGTCTTCTCGATAAATTCTGTTGCTCTTCTCATAATGCTCGCAAAGGCCCATTGGATATCAATGAGTTCCATCTCTTCCTTGTCAATTTGTGCGTAGTCTTCATTGGTTAAGTTGTTATTCCCAATTTGACTAGCAACTAATCCATTGTAGGATGAAACCATTGCAGAGACTAATGCAATATGTTGCTGAGCAACTTCAACTGTCACATTACCCAAGTTAGAAGTCTCCAAAACCACCGTTTGTTGATTAGGTTGGTTCATTGGTTGTTGAGATGGCTAGCAGTGTAGAAAGCTGCTTGTTGCATTGGGGAGAATGGTGGAATGTATGAATTGTTGTATTGTTGTTGTGGTGGTGGATTTGATGGTTGTGAAAAGGATGATGTTTGTTGATGGTAGTTGATGGTAGGTGATTCCATAACATTGGAAATACATGCAACATGTGGTGCAACTAGCCCTCCTGAGCTTGATGTACTAGCTGGAACTGGATTTCCTCCAAAATATAAGTTGGGATTCTGAGGAATCTGTGCTCTTCTAGCTTTCCTCTTCTCTTCCAATTCTTTGTTTTCCAGCTTCTCTATGAACTCTTGAATAGACCAGTATTGATAAGCATCCTTCTCCCTAAGCACTTCCACATGCTGATCCCAGTTTGGTGGTAATGCATCTGCAAACTTATCCACCTGCTTTGCCATAGGAATCTGTATACCATAGCTAGACAATTCAGATAACAAATGACTATATCTAGGAGTTAGTTCTTTCAAAGTTTCATTTCCAATATAAGAAAAATTCTCAAACTCCTTTCTCAGTTCTTCCATCCTTAGACCTCTAGTCTTCTCATTACCATCATGCCTTCTTTTAAGTGCTTCCCATAATTGCTTAGACGTTGTACAAGTCCCAAACTGATGCAACAGATCGTTTGTGATAGCTTGTGTCAATTGGGAAAAAGCCTTCTTTTCCACAGCAAACTTCTTTTTCTCATCCTCAGCCATGCTCTCCAATGGCACTGGTTCACCTGTGTTCTCCAAAACTGGTGGTGTGTAACCTTTAGCAATCATGTTCCATGCCTCTGCACCCTCCACTCCCATGCCTTCCAAATGTATCTTGAACTTTTTCTGCCACTGATTGTATTCTTGAATCTCCATAAGCTTCGGTGGCCGATTCCCGCTACCTGAAGACAAATCATTAATCAGTGTGGAAATAGCATTTGTAGTTTGAGTGTTTACCACCGCTGCTGCTACTCCCCAGTAGTCAGATTGTGGTGCTGGAGGTGCACTTTGAGTCATATAGTTAACCGGCTGTGAAGACTGTGTGCTCGTCTTCTGTGCTGCTACCGTCCATGGGTCCATCACCTGCTGTTGTGGTTGTGTAGTTGCTGGTGTCGGAGTAGTCGGAAAATTCCACATGATCACGAACTTCGAAAAATTCAACACTTAGAAAATTTTCCAAAAACTAGTCTAGGTTCGCCCAATATCCTTCACTTTCGTCCCTTTCTGCTTCAGGTTCGCCCAAACAGTGATACCCGGATGTAAAATCTCACCAGAAAGTAAAAACACACTAACACTTTTCACGTTCGTCCAAATAAGTTCAGGTTCGCCCGTTTTAGTTCTAGGTTCGCCCGCCCGATCAATCGAATGTGAAAAATGTGACCCGAAAGTGAAAAATTCAACAGAAACTTTCCAGGTTCGCCCAAAATTTCCTAGGTTCGCCCAAAAATCTCTCAGGTTCGCCCAGAAAACTACACGTTCGACCACCCAGTTCCAGATTCGCCCATTTTCAGGTTTGAAAAACGGTTACACTTTGAAAAACGGTTATTTTGATCTCTGATTTTCAAAAGTTTGTGAATTTGAATGATCTTAATCAGGTTTTGATTCGGAGATGATTTGGAACAACTTTAATTCTTGGAATTTTGAATTTTAACCACAAAATCAACTCTAAATCTTTCAAAAACACTCAAAAACCATTTTTATGCAAAAACAGATGTGAATTGATCAAAATAATGTCCAAATCAGCTCTGAGTTTATCAATTTGTTGTTGTATGATCCTCTACGCTCTGATACCACTTTGTAGAGGGGATGATTTTACACGAAAACAGGATTATATGATCATACAAGTTACAAAACCAGGTGCGGAAACCCTAGCTTTGAACAAACTGATGTAAACTCAAATCAAAACACAATCAAAGTCATTTTCAAACGTTTTCATAGATTAACACATTCATAAACTTGATTACAATGTCAATACTGTTAATCTAACTCAAACACAGACTCTCTCAAACTATCCTGGAACAACACCTCAAAACACACACACCTAATGACTCTCTTAACATTACAAAAACACAAATTCTATTTATAGGCACTGCACAGTCGCCCATTGCACTTGGTCGAATGTGAGTATTTTCCACATTCGCCCATTTACATGGTCGAATGTGTTCTTCTGTGTAGTTCCATTCTTCATTCGTCCAGTCTTGTTCTACCTTCGCCCACATTAAATCTTCCTTCGTCCACATTGATCTACATTCGCCCACATCAGCCTTCTAACACATGTTAACTATCCAATCACTAGTCGCAAAACGCATCTACATTCTCCATCACCGGCTTTCTTCTCAGCGGCAGCTTCGTCCATTTACCCCCACTTCTCCAATCTCTCTCTCTCTTTCTCTGCTTCTCCTCCATCTTCTTTGGTTATTATGTAGGTTAAAAGAAAAAGAAAGAAAAAGAAACAGAACGTTGGTGTTGAATTGTTGATGTCTTGATGATGGTGTGTATTTCTTTTACTTGTGTGGGTTCAAGAAAAAAAAGAAAGAGAATAAAAGGAGATCGTGGGAGTGGGTAGGTGGCTTGGGATTTTTAATAATAATAATAATAATAATAATAATAATAATAATAATAATACTAATACTAATAATAATAATAATAATATAATAATAATAATATAACAATAATAATAATAATAATATAAATAATAATAATAGGATTTTTATTGATTAAGTGGGTTTTTCTAAGCTATCGAGGTATTATTGTTACAGGGATAAAATAGTCATTTTGCACACTCATTCAAACATACAACCAAACAACCAATACTGGTTCAGCACTTACTGGTTTAGAGCCTCTTATCTATTCAGACCTCTTACTGATTCAGCACTTACTGGTTTAGCACTTGCCAAACAGCCCCTAAGACTGGTAAAAGCAGCTCATGCCTATTCCTTCCTAGTCTTGATCCTATCTTATGCCGATCCTTTCGTTGATAATCCATTCTTTCTGAAACTACAGAAGTAGAGAATACCATCTGTGGTTGTTCCTACAAGACGTTCATGGCATGCAAGCCCTAGAACTTTCGTGGGTCAGAAGGAGCAATCGGTATTGTCCGCTGGATCGAGAAAACTGAGTCGATAGTTGACATCAGTGGTTGCTCAAAGGACCAGAAGATCAAGTATGTCACTTGTACCTTCCAGGACGAGGCGTTGACATGGTGGAACCTACAGGTGCAGACCTTGAGTCGTGAAGCTGCCTACAATCTTTCTTGGGCTGAGTTGAAGTCGATGTTGATGGACAAGTATTGCCCGCGGAGTGAGCTGCAAAAGTTGGAGACCGAGTTCTGGAATTTGTCCATGAACGGGGTAGATATCACTGTTTATACCACCCGATTTCATGAGCTTTCTCGCCTAGTTCAACACATGGTTACCCCTGAGTATAAGGAGGTAGAGAGATACATCTGGGGACTTTCTCCTAAGATTCTTAGCATGGTTACCACTACTGCTCCAGCTTCCATCCAGCATGTTGTCACCCTTGCTCACAACCTTACCGATGATGCGGTATGCATGGGTTCCCTGACCCAAAAGGAATCAGGCAAGCTTGAAGGTTCTGGAAACAAGCAGAAGTGGTCCAACTTCAAGAAGGTGAAAGGTGCAGAGGGTAATTCCAATAAGAGACCCGAAATCGTCAAAACTTTTGTTGCCACCGCTATTGACACTCGCAAGCCATACAATGGGCCCCACCCACTCTGCAACAAGTGCAAGTATCATCATGTGGGGACGTGCGACAGTATCAAATGCGAGAAGTGTAAGCGGATGGGACATCCCACAGTGCAGTGCTGGGCCAAAACAGTTGTGAACTCTGACGGTAAGCCGGGATGTTTTGAGTGTGGAGCTACCGACCATTTCAAGAAGGACTGCCCCAAGCTGAAGGTCAAGCTCGTGGCAGGGCTTTTGTCATGGGCGCTGATGACGCATGCGAGGATCCTAACATAGTCACCGGTACGTTCCTCGTAAACAATCATACTGCTTCTGTACTATTCGATACCGGTGTCGATCTAAGCTTTGTGTCAACTGACTTTAAACGAGCCTTTGGATTAGAGTCAAATAAGTTGCATACACATTACTTGATAGAATTGGCCAATGGTAAGACAATTAGGTCCGAGGAAGTAGTTAAGAATTGTGCATTGAAGTTAAGAGATCATGAGTTTAGTATCGATCTTCTGCCGATCGAGTTGGGAAGTTTCGACGTTGTGGTTGGCATCGACTGGTTGTCGAAGAACCGTGCTGGGGTCATCAGTTTCGCTAAAGTGGTTCGAGTTTCGTTGCCTAGTGGAGAGGTTTTATCCATACAGGGGTAGTGCAGGAAGACTCCGTTGCGATTGGTGTCTTGCATGAAGGCCCAGAAGAAGCCAGCGGAGAAAATAATCGAAGACATCCCTGTCGTTAGAGATTTTCCAGAAGTTTTTCCTGAATCTCTGCCAGGATTTCCACCCCCGAGACAAGTCGAGTTTTGTATCGACCTCCTTCCCGGAGCTGCTCCTGTAGCCCGTTCACCTAACCGCTCGGATCCGTCCGAGATGCAAGAACTGTCCAACCAGCTGCAAGAGTTGCTTGACAAAGGCTTCATTCGACCAAGCTAGTCACCCTGGGGACATCCAGTTCTATTTGTCAAGAAGAAGGATGGATCGTTTCGCATGTGTATCGACTACAAAGAGTTGAACAAGCTTACGGTGAAGAACCGTTACCCTCTTCCCAGAATAGATGATCTGTTCGATCAATTGCAAGGCTCTAGTTTCTACTCGAAGATTGATCTGAGATCAGGCTATCACCAGTTACGTATTCACGAGGAGGACATACTCACGACTGCCTTCAGGACACCGTATGGCCATTTTGAGTTTCTGGTTATGCCATTCGGGTTGACCAACGCACCAGCTGTGTTCATGGATCTGATGAACAGGGTGTGTAAGCATGAACTCAACAAGTTCGTGATCGTATCCATTGACGATATTCTGATTTACTCACGGACTCGAGAAGAGCATGAGCAGCATTTGAGAGTGATTCTGAATCTACTCAAGGAGGAGAAGCTATATGCCAAGTTGTCCAAATGCGAATTCTGGATTCGTGAGGTTCATTTCCTCGGTCATGTAGTGAACGAGAAGGGTATACATGTTGATCCAGCCAAGGTAGAGTCGATCAAAGACTGGCCTAGACTCAGTGCCCCAACAGAAGTTCGACAATTTCTAGGGTTAGGTGGCTACTATTGGCGATTCATCGAGAATATTTCAAAGATAGCCCAGTCCCTAACAGTCTTGACCCAGAAAGACAAGAAATTCAAATGGGGAGATCCACAAGAATCAGCTTTTTAGCTTTTGAAGCTCAAGCTATGCAGCGCACCGATTCTCTCACTACCAGAGGGAATGGAGGATTTTGTAGTCTATTGCGATGCGTCTCACCAAGGTCTTGGTTGTGTCTTGATGCAGAGAGACAAGGTCATTGCCTATGCCTCTTGACAACTCAAGGTGCACGAACGAAACTACACAACAACCCATGATATGGAGTTGGGTGCAGTAGTGTTCGCGCTCAAGATATGGAGACACTACCTCTATGGGACTAAGAATACTGTCTTTACTGACCATAAGAGCTTACAGCATATCTTTGACCAGAAAGATCTGAACATGCGTCAGAAACGATGGGTTGAGCTACTCAATGAGTACGACTGTGAGATTAAGTACCATCCAGGGAATGCAAATGTTATAGCGGACGCATTAAGCCGAAAGGAACGTGCCAAAACGTTGCGTGTTCGTGCGTTAGGCATGACCATTCATACGGATCTCACTACTCGTATTCGCCAAGCTCAGCAAGAAGCTCTTAAGGATAGTAATATTGGACAAGAAGCTCTATACAGTCAGGATTAGTCAGCTGGAGACAAAGCCTGACGGGACAAAATATTTCTTGAATAGAATATAGGTTCCTTTGTATGGAGGTTTGCGTGATTTAGTTTTGGATGAAGTGCATAAGTCCAAGTACTCAGTACACCTTGGTGCGGATAAGATGTATAAGGACCTCAAGCAGTTCTATTAGTGGCCTAACATCAAGGGTTGTATTGCAGCCTATGTCACACCCCGCCTAGGCGGAAACACGGGAATGCAACCTCGAAAAGTTTTCAAGCACAAGGTTCAAGCAACACACAATTTTATTAAAATAGTACCACCATAGGATTGATATTTTCATAGATTATTCAAACCAACACGAAATTGTAAAAGAAATAGTGCCTGGAACTCATAATATTAAAACTAAAACATTACGGGACTGACAAAGCCCATTCCAACGAGGTACCACCTAGTGCTTGCTCAAACCCCTCTTCCAAATCTCCATTGCTCATCATTAGTTGCCTGAAAAACATGCACGAAAGATTGGTCAACAATAATGTCGGTGAGTTCACAGGTTTGAGTGTACTAAGTAAAACGCTTGTGTAATTCGTGTATTACCAATCATAAGCTAGCTAAGCAAATGATCACTGTGTAAATCATGAGTCCCATAACCAAACCTCTTGACTGTTGTGCCTCGTGCATTGTACACCAAAGACAATGTATGTAGAGTAGAATACTAACACTCTTTTGTATGTAACCGGTTAGAGCGACTAACCAAGAGCGGGGGTGTCAACCCAATAGATCTATTAAAGTGTTCCATGGCTTTTGATAGCTAATGGTTACGGTATAATGTAAGGATGAGGACTATTGAGATCTCATGAACCAAATGTCTCATGTTCCACATGATAGTCATGATAGAATATACACACCAAATGATATTGTACTAGTTTTAGCATGTTTTTCCCCCAAAATATGAAAATAGTAAAATGGGGCCGTGAAAATTCACCTGATAATGTCACGTGTGGTCTAGTAAAGCTGACAATGTGAGATGGCTACTGTCCAGATGATACCCTATGATCATTGGGGACATAGTAAGTCGTATGGTTTTGTTGTTTATCATACCATTTGTTCACCCGACTTTGTGGACCCTTGTGTTTAGTGTATGTGGGTCAGTTTTTGTGCATGTGATAATTATTTGTACCTTGTAAGACATATAATTCTGGGAATTCGGCGTTTTGTAAAAATGTGGTATCCATTGTAAATGAAATGGACCTTATATGTCGTCATGGGCTATGAATTGGCACCAATTCGTCATGTGTGGTCGGTTTTTGGAAGAAAACATAATTTAAGATATGTTTAGAACCCTTTTAAATCCATTATGTAGTTAATACATGTTTCGGTCCACGTTAACACATGTTAAGTTGTTATAGCCAAAACATTGCTTCATATAAACCTTGAATTCGATGGTGGTTTGGATCAATAGGGATCGATCTAAACTTGTTGAGTCGTTACCGAAAGGTTGTAGGGTGTTCTAGGAGTTTTGGTGTTAAAACCGATTATAATAACATCCATTAGAAACCTTAATCTTTCGGGTATAAACCAAGTGTGTGTTTGTTTTGTATAAACCGATTCATAAGCCATTAATATCAAGTCGTGATCCAATAAACATTATAGGTGTATGTGTGACAATAAACTATAACCCCTATCCTCTTGTTATAGGGGTTGTTCGAGTGATGATCTAAGTAGGTTAATGTAAAAATGCGATTACTAGTTATGTGTGACAAGGTGTGTGCTTGATAGGTGTATGTGTGGTTGATCCATGGTGTTCATAGGGGTCGGTCATCGGGTTAACATTATAGTCGATTGTTCTAAGACATGTTAGAAACAATGTGGTAACTAGTTTACTTACCTAGTCGATTAGAATGCTAGTAGCCGAGCGTAGTGACCTTCCAAGCTTCTCCTCGTGTCTTGATCGTCTTGGTGCTTCCTTGAGTGGCTTGATGGTGGTGTGCTTGGTGGGTTGGAGCTGATGGTTTTCGAGAGAGAGATGAGAGTTATGAGTTATGAGTGATGGGTGCTGCAAGTTTTCAAGTGTGACACCCGTCACCCTCATCTTTTAGAAAGTTGTCAAATTTCGCCTTTGTATCTTTTGATTTGATGCAATAATAAAATCTCTAACGTTATTTATTTCGTTAATTACCAAATTTCTATAAAAGTTATAAGATTTGATAGAATTGTTAAGAAAGTATAGAATTAGAAACAAATATTTTCAAAACTTAAACTTGAGGGGTTGTTTTTTGTCAAAACTGAAAGTTTCAAAATAATATTTTTTTTCTCTTTCTGTTCATTTCCGGCGAGGGGCCACCGGCCGGATTTCACACCGGCAAAGTTAAATGTCGATCTTTAATGCGATTTATCATCATTGACTGAATCCTAGGCGTTATTCCTTTGTTCCTCTTTGTTTTCCCATCATTTAATCAGATGATGATGCGTTATTGATGAGCTGTAAGTCGGTTGTAAATCCGTAACTGTCGGAAACATTATATCAATCAAAGTCGGGTTTTTAATCGCACATTACATAAACCAAAGACTCCATTCGTTTTCTGCACTAGTTGTCTTCGAAAACCCACGAAAAACACATTCTTTCTGCGTCTAAAAACCTTGTAATCGAGTCTTCTTCAGTCGATTATAAAGCTTCGTTCTCTGATCCTTAAACGTAATGTAAGTCCCTTTTCTTTATGCCGTTTTAATCTTTATATCTTCCACTTCAAAAGCCCTCAATTACAGAACGCTTATCGTGTTCAGATCGGGTTTATTGAAATCGGGTTAGGGTTAGGGTTCTTGAGTGTATTTGGGGAAGAAGATGAACATGGTGATAATATATAAATAGAGTTTTTTTTTAGATTTAAAACAACAAATGGCTAAGTGGTCTAGTGGTTGTGTGTGTTTGTGGTAAATCAAAGGTTCCAGGTTCGAACCCTGTTGTCAGCGAGCTGATACCCATTTTTTTTTTGTTATTTTTTTTCTTTCTTTTGTTTTATATGTATATATATGCTTTAATCTTATAATATTCATAGAAAATTCATTTTTACTCCAAAAATTATAAAAATCTAGGTGTAACATCTTGACACCCTAAAGAAAATTACCACATTTTTATTTACTGTAAAATGTCTTATTTTTGTATTTTTATTGAATTTATTTGCTTTAATCGTATTTAATTGATTAAAAATTCATTTTTAATGATTTTAATCTCTAACTTTTGAGAAATTATTTTTTTACCATCATTAACTGAAATAAAAATTATTGGTTCAGAAAACATTCATTTTTATTTACTTTCCTATTTTTAAATCATTTAAACATGATTTAATCTCATTAAATCAGTTTTAAATATAAAGAAGTTTAGAAAAATTATGGAAAAAATATTTTAATTAAATTACATCAGAATTCATTCATTTCCTATAAAAATAATATTTTTGGATCATAATTTGTATTTTTAGTCTCATTTACGTTTAATTAGACATAATTAATCATTTATTTATTTATATTATTTAATATCTATTTCATAAATACTTTTCTTATAAAATAGAGATAGTCTTATGTTGAAGTCTTAGTTATTATTTGTTGGTTTATGGTGTAACTCATAATTATTTATTTATACATTTAAGATTATTATATTTATTTAATTTAGTTAAAGTAATTAATTAAATTATTTTGTCTTAATTATTCAAACATATTTTTATCTAAATATTCAATTGGTAATAATTATATTACCTAAACCATATTTACAAACTTTGGTATATTATTTTTTAATATACAACTTTTATATTAATGCGACTTATCATAAAAACTCTAATTCCCCAAATCGACTTAGCAAACCCTAATGCCTTAGACCCTAGTTACCTTAGACTCTTAGAATTTTTCCCTTATTAGTATTCTATTACGTTATAGGTTGAATTCCTCGGAATTCCCATTACTTAGCTCACTACCGCTTAAGTTGGATCGCTTTTGCAAACTGTGAGTATATCTTTCCCCTTTTTCATTTTACTTTTTGGGGCTATTCATGTACACTATGACGAAATGTTATTCTTTCACTAAATGCAATTCTCATGTGTGTTTGTTTTATGTTAATTTGTGTGTATCTATGGCTGTCAAAATCATTAACCGTTGTGGCCTTGCATTTCAATGAATAGTACTATGGTATATACCCCTTGTGACTCTGTTGAGAGACCTTGGTCATTGTCTTGTGATTCATTATACTCAAAAATGGTTTTCAAAGTGTTGTCTTGTCTTAGGGTTGATTTTGACTGATACTGCTTAAATACATAATTGCAAACGGTATACAACACATGAATTGCTAATCACTTTTTCTACTATATGTATTCAAAACAGGGTATGCTCACCAATACAATTTTTGTATTGACCAAATTATTTTGTACATGTTTCAGGTTATTTTGAGATGCATTCTTTAAGCTTTCGGATTTATATTTAGATTTTGATTCATTGTATTTCAGTTTAGCTGACATTTAGACTTGTTGTATTTTATTTCATTGTAATAAACTATTTAATCAATGTATCTAAATTTACACTTTAGTCCATGAGCTATTGAATAATCGTCACTACGTGGCACCTCGATGATTCCGCCATAGGTTGGGGTGTTACATCAAGTGTCCAAGGCTCCTTTATATAATGAATCAAATGGTAAGCCACACTCCTTGGATTGAGGTTCATGTATAAAGGTTTTTACTAGTTTGGTGTATGATGATAGGTCTCCTTGTCTCTTGCTTAGTCGATTGGTTGTCAAAGGAAGAATGGGAAGTTCTAGTTTGTATAGGGATGTGTTGAAGGTGAGTTGACTTTCCTATTTGGTGTATGTTTTGTCCATGAGTTGGAAAGTAACATGTGATTGTGGTGTCCTTGTGTTCTCGGCCGAAATACATAGAAAAGGAGAGGATTAGTTTGGGTAATTAATCAAGTGTTGAGATGTGGGCTTGATAGGTTAAGGACCTAATTTAGTATAAGGCATGCATGGATTTGTAGATAGTGACATTTCATGGAACATGGATTTGCTTCTTGTCCTTTCTTTCCCTTTGGCCGATTGGATATGGATATATATCAATTAAGAAAGTGTTGGGAAAGTTTCTAAGGTGTGTGTAGATGGACATGGTTGTTTAGGAAGGTGAAAGGGATAGGTCCTTGAGTTAGAATTTGTCTTACCTTTGAACCAATCATATGTGTCCATGGGGTGTCATTGTTGGCCGAAATCTTTGAGGAAAGAAAAGGTGATAGTGACTAATCCTTAAGACAAAGATTTGTGATGGTGACTTATCCTTGTTCTTCCTTAAATCCAATTGGTTCCTTGGTCTTTGGAATGTTCCTAGTTGTAAGTGTAGGTGTGAGTTGGTTGAAAGTGACATGAGGGGTGTGTGTGTGTGTTCTAATCGATCAAGAGGATAAGACAAACACATTCTCTAGATTTGTTAATAGTCTAGGATAGTGACATATCAAAAACTAGGATTTATGGGAATGGTATGTGTCCTTGTTCATGTGAGTGTACATATGCGTGTATGTGTGTGTATATGTGTAAGAATCGATGGGCTTCTAGAGGATGTAGACAAGCATAATTGTTACTTGGACAAAGCTAGAATGTGTAGGTTAGTTTGGATGTTAATAATTTTAGTGAAACTTAGCTTAGCCTTGTCAAAAGTCTAGTGGTTTTGTATTGTACATGTCGTGTGTTTATATATACATATGAGTATGGTTTGTGAAGTTCCATGATAAGTTGCATTGTTATGGGTCCAAAACTTATCATAGGTGTGAAGTCTTGTGAGTTAGTCGACATATACACATGTTCGTGATATCATATTTGCACATTGTGTCTAGTTAATTTATCGGATAGCCTCTGGTTACCCTTTGATATAGGAATATCTATCCGGGGTTTGTATTGTCAAGAGTCGAATAAGTTCCATATCATTTGATAATGATATTAACATGTATTTTGTGAGCCATAAGATAGTTACTTGTTAATATGTTCACACGTGTTAGGAAGTCATCATAGTGGGGGTTTATTATCACTATAGTTTGGCATATGGTATAGTACAAGATTCATTTACATGTGTTAGAGAGGGATTACCATGTTTTAGGGTGTGGTAACCTCATTGAATGTCGGTTTGGTGATTATCCGGGTGTTGTATGACTAAACAGGTGTTCTTTGTTGAGTTTTCTGAATAACTCACGCTTCACTAGACTGGGGGATATTGTGTGTGTAAAATGTCGAAATATGCACATATAATGACAGTAGTAAATGAAATGAAATGCGTACGGATGTTGACCTGGATCGTTGACTGTTGTCACACATTATTATAAAGATGAATTTCCATTTCTTGCAACAAATTGGAGGTTATGTAACCAATTGTTGGTATCCTAACAATAGCATAGTTGTGTCGTTTGTTGTACTCTGTAAATAACCTGAAAGTTTCACAATACAAATAAAACAACCTTATTAAACTGCCATGCATTTTATACTAAAAGTAAATGCGTTTTACAGAATTATTACTTATACTCAGTAATGCAATGGGCCCATTATATTGATCTTGCTTCCATCCAGCTCTTGTTCTGTTGAGACATTCTACCAGGTATAAGCACCAGTTCATGTTTGGTATTTTTGATTCATCATCAATACTAACCAAAAATCTTTGGTTAACTTTTGTTGATTTTGTTATCTCTCCAAAAACTGTGTTCCATAGCACTAGGAAATTCAGTTTAAACATTCGACCACCCTTTCCATCTCTTTTTATCAATGGCAGAACCAATGAAACACTTGGTTGAGATGTGTTGAATTGATCCTTGAACTCATCTATTGTTGAATCTACCCCTTTTTTAGTCTTTTATGTTCTAAAACAGGAATTTTTCCCATTGGAATGCCGAAACTTTCGTGTACCAAAGAAGTTGTTATCTTGATTTTCCAATTCCCAACATTAACTGTTTGTCGTGTTTCGTCATAGTCCGACAACAACCAGTATCCCAGCCCTGTTTGAATTGAATCTATCTTCATTTCTAGCTCAGATTCAAAACCCATTCTCCTCACATCCTGATTTTGTTCTTCTGTGTAATCCTTGATACTTTTTATAAAATCTGTTGGAGAACATCCTAGTTTCCACTTGTTATCTCGGTATTCAACGAATGGTCTTTTCGTTGATTTCTTATCTTCTTTTTGTTTTACTTTCTTGGAAGGCTTCACAAAATCATCATCTGATTCACTATGTGCACCTTTCACACTTTGTTTCTTCCTTTTTTTTTGTATATTTTCCTTTTCAGCAACTTTCTTAGATTCTTCAGGTTGTTTCCTTAGATTACTTAAATCTTTTATAGGTGTCTGGAAATCATCATCAGAACAATTTTGAAGTATAACATTCCTTGTTTCTTCTGCTTCACAAATAAACAAACAAAAATGAAAAAGAAATTTTATCAAAAGTGCGTTTTTATGATATCATTGAAAGCGTTTTAGGTCATAATCTGGCAACTCGATCAGGCTGTGGCTGGACAAGTGGTGCCCAGGAGGACGCCTAAAACATTTATTTCCTAACTTGTTTTCTTTGTGTCAGGACAAGGAGGTGTTGGTGGCCGACTGTTACAAGCTGCTGAATAATATAACTTGGTGGAACCTACCGTGGTCTGGTCTTCCGCAGACCAGTGCTGAACTGGAGGAGGCTGACAAATTATTTCTACTGCTGAACGCACAAAAAATCAGTCAAAAGAAGGATAAATGGTCGTGGGTGAGGCAAAACGGGGAGGTTGATTTCTCGGTGAAACGGGTCAGAATGGATGTTGCATACGGCTCGGGACAGGTTTCGATGCAGCGTAACTTCAAGTGGTGCAGGTTGGCGACACCAAAAGTTAACTGTTTTGCGTGGAGGGCGGTTGAAGACAAAATTCCCTCGGCTGAAAACCTGCAGTTTCGGGGAGTACCAATTGGTGACAGCTTGTGCAGAAAATGCGGACTGGAGAACGAAACCTCGAGACATATCTTCATTGATTGTATCTGGGCTCGGGCATTCTGGTGGAACACGGGAACTGGCTGCAAGTTCAGCCTATTACTAGTGCTGGGTCTGTGGCTCAGCTGCTGGAGGCAAGCAAGTCGATAGATGGCAGTGCAATGAAGAAAAAGGCGGCATATGCGGTTGTATTGTTGGGGATTTGGAAGCTTTGGATCAGCAGAAACGAGAAAATATTCAAAGATATCAACAAAGCGACTCCGTTATTAGTGGAAGAGGTAAAAGCTGAATCGTATTGGTGGCTAATTAAAAGGGCAAATCTTCTAGACGCGGACAAGACAAAGTGGTGGAACTTCACTCTATTTGACAACGGTTAAGGGGTATCGATAAGGGTTGGGTGGGGTGATTATGGTTCGATCTAACATTCTGTATGTTCCGTTTTAATATGGGTTTGTAATGCGGCCCAGGTAGCTTCTGGCTAATTGAGCCGGGGCGATTTTGTAGATGTTGTAACTTTTATTTTGGTGGAATAAAATGCTCCGTTTGTTTGTTAAAAAAAAAACATATCTAAAGTGCGTTTTAGGCCATACTAAGTTATCTGATAAATAATCTCATATAAAATGCGTTTTATTATAACATTGAAAGTGTTTTAGGTCATAATCTGGTATTTCAATACTCACAGCCCTAAATTAGTCTTAGATTATTCTTAAAACACGTTGGTTAATTACGTGCTACCGTCCTTTTTAACCTAATCAATTGCCACTTTTAACCTACAAGCAAGCAAGCAAGCAGAAGAAGGAAGCCTAAATAGTAGTAGTAATAATGGGAGAAGCATCTGGTAGCGGTAAGAAGAAGCGGAAATTAGAGGTAGAAAGTTGGAAGCGTAAACGCAGAAGACATGAAAGTCGTAAATGGGTTTTTTCTTCTTCTTCTTCTTCTTGTAACGACGAAGAAGAAGAAGAAGATAAGTTTAAGTTTGTATTTGTGTCGTACAATATATTGGGTGTTGAAAATGCTTCAAACCATAAGGATTTGTACATTCATGTCATCCCTAACCATTTGAATTGGGAATATAGAATAACCCGTATACGCAACGAGCTTCGTCGCTATACTCCTTCCATCTTATGTTTTCAGGCAACTTTTTTTTTAAATTAATATTCAATTCAGCAAGCCCTATTATAATTAATTAATTAATTCATCTGGTTATTATGATGATGGCTACATAACATTGCAGGAGGTTGATCGGTTTAAGGATCTGAGTAAAATGCTACACAAAGATGGATTTAAAGGAGTTTACCAGGTTTAAATTAAATGCACTTCCCCCCTGCAATGCATCTTTTTTTTAAATGTTGTTTGAATCTCTCTCATTTTGGTGCTAGGCTCGTACAGGGGAAGCATGTGATGGGTGTGCTATTTTTTGGAAACATCAACTGTAAGCATTTCTTTTTTTTTTCTTCAGAAATGAAACCATTGCTATATTAATTGTTATCTTTACATACTGACTGCATCATATCCCTTTGTTGATATCAGATTTTCTCTTCTTCATGAGGACAACATTGAGTTCAAGCGCTTTGGCCTTCGTGACAATGTTGCTCAGTTTTGTGTTCTAAAGGTATTATTATTAAACAATCTATTCGGGTTAGAGGCAATTGCAAAGTATCAACTCATAATAAAAGCAGTGTACTGTAATTAAAAAAGTGAGTAATCAAATTTACAATTACCTTTTAATATGATGAAACGTGCATCCACTAAAGCTTATGCGCATGGGGGAATTATTTTTATGAATTTATGGATAGTGGGGATGACGGGAAAGCCGAAAAGGAAGGTGGGGTGTCTGACATTGGTGAACGGATTGTTGGAGAACTATCAGCAACAAGGGCTGAAAGCGATGTATGATTTGTTGAAGAAATGGGCCGGGTTTGCTAAGAAGAAGTGTGCATCTTTGTGGGATATATTGGGCTGAGAATAGGGTTGGGTTGACTTTTTTTGTAAATTTGGGTTTGGTGAGGTTGACAGCACGTGCGGGTCATCAAATGAAAGTTGCAATGCAAATATATGTTGGCAGCGAGGAAGGGGATAATATAACATTGTGCTATGTGTTGGGTTTATTTCTTCCACCAATTATTTTTGACCCTCTGCCGTGCAAAACACACAGATGAATGGAAACCAGAAACAGATTGATGACACTGAAAATTTGAAGTAAGTTTACAGTAATTGACTTTCACTTGTTCTTTTTCTCTGTCTCAGCAAAGTGTGCTTATTATGTAAATCCAAATCCTATAACTCAAGGCACGATCATCACACATAAACCTAGCAAAATGCGTGCAAGTATTTGTTTTTTAATAGTATTATTATTGGTTGCTATGGTATTGATACATCCCACCCTCCCAGACCCTACGATAGCCGCCTTTCAGGATATATGTGGGATCTATTGGGTATGGATGGATGGATTAGTGGTTGTTAGTGTATTTTTTTTTTTTTGCTTTGCTGTTTTCTTTGAACTTCAAAGTCCAGCAAATGGTAAAAAAAAAAAAAGATAATTGTTTTGCGTATATTTATAGGACACAAGCATCTCGAAGCATATTGGTTGGAAATATACATGTGCTTTTTAATCCTAGTCGTGGAGACATTAAGCTGGGTCAGGTATATCTACGAATAATGTATCTGTTTGCACTGGTTATTGCTTTGTTTATTAGAGATTAAGTCCTTGCATTTTTATATTTCTTGGTTACATATTTAGAAAACATTTGCTTACCTCATTCTTGTTTAGTTTTAATCTTGTAATATTAATCAAACACAAACTGACTGTAATGGTTGAGATGCTCTGCTTCAAGTCTTGATGATCTTATCTCAACAACACTCTAGGTGTCAAGCCCGCATGTATGTAGGAGTGCTTGGTCAATAGATGTTTCAAATAATTGATTTTTAACAATTTTTGGTTGTGAAGCATGCACTAAGATATCTGTGTTGCAGATTCGGTTATTTCTTGACAAGGCTCATACTCTTTCACAGACATGGGGCAATATACCTGTTGTACTTGGTGGAGATCTAAATAGTATTCCTCAGGTACCTTTGCTTTGCTCCGCTGGATACAGATTACATTTTATATTTGTTTTCTAATCATTGTTCTTGTTTTTTTCAGAGTGTAATTTATCAGTTCATAACTTCGTCTGAGGTGAGTGACGCTAGAATGAATTTATTACTTTCAAAGTGAACTACCAAGCTAGTCTTTGGATTCAATCTGCAAAGTTTGCCCTTTTTCGTTTGGTATATTCAGTCAAGTTATGTGCATTTCTAGATGGGGATATTTGTTTCATTCACTTTTGATTTGTACCACTTACAAGCTCAGTGATATATTGGCCGTAATAATTTTCTTTTTCTTTAATACTGTATGCATTCTAAAATGTGACTGTAGATGACATGTGATATTATTATTTACTTGTTTTGTCTTTTCTTTTGCAGTTGAACATCCAAAATCATGAGCGCAAAAGAATGTCTGGACAAATTTGTCCACTGGATTACCCGAGATTTGGATCTCAGCGTAATTGCTCTTCTAGGTCTGTAAATGAACTTTCCGTTGATAAATACTCTTCTTGTTGAATTGAGAGAATGTATATATATTATTATGCCCAATCATCATCATCATCATACTAAGTTAATCCCACCAATAGCAACAACTAAGGTAGGGTCTGAGGTGGGTAAGATGTAGACAGCCTTACATCTACCCCGTGGGAATAGAGAGGTTGCTTCCAGTGAGACCCCTGGCTACCTATAATATATATTTGGGTTACTCATCCCTTGAATTCATTTGTACAATTACATGAATATCTAATCTAAACATTCATAATGGAGATGTGTTTCTGTATTGATAGGTGGAGCAAAGAAGAACTAAAGCTAGCAACAGGATCTGAAGAGTCAACTTACCTTAGGCACAACTTAAAACTAAATAGTGCATACTATGGTGTTCCGGTAAGTTTTAGTTTTTAAAATTGTATTTTGTTTCACAAAGGCATTTAAATGTGTGTTCCGTCTTGAAAGTGCTTATGTCATACACAACAATCAAAATCAGATAATCAGCTGTAATAAAACTCGACATTTAAAGGGATATAAGTGAATATTCTCTGTTTTTGTAGCTGGCATCGTATAATCCAATAATTATAAGCATAAGCTGGTTTACTCGAGTGCTCTATATAGATGATATAAATTAATCTGGTTTTCATTTGTTCAGGCTAGCCGTTTGACTAGAGATTGTCATGGAGAACCCTTAGCGACATCCTTCCACTCAAAATTTATGGGCACTGTTGATTACATATGGTATGTTAGTCTTCTTTTTTTTTTTTTTTTTCTGATGTGTATGTGTAACGTGTATCTAATATCCATGCTCTCATAGGCATACAGAGGACCTTGTTCCTGTAAAAGTCCTTGAAACATTACCAATTGAAATTTTGAAGAAAACAAGAGGGCTTCCGAGTAAGGTACAGCGACACACCAGCCAATTAGAACCTCCTTATATGCGCTTATATCGTGAATGTATCTTTTCATTTTTGTGATTCTGGTCATACCCATGAATCTCGTGTCTCCTGATGTGCTTGTTTTCTTGCAGAGGTGGGGAAGCGATCATCTTGCTCTTGTTTGTGAACTGGCTTTTGTTGATGATGATTTGAGGTAGTTAAATTATAACTCGATATGCGATGGAAATGAGGATCAAATTAGTAGACATTAAATTAGCAATAGATTGCAAGAAATATGAATATTCTGTTGTATTTGTTTAATGCTATTACAAGTTGACACAACTTTTAGTTTGAAGAAAAAGATGCCTCATGCTGATTTTCATCTGTCAGCATGTGTATTTTTTTTAACGGCCGACAAACGATGTCCCGACTACCCGGGGTACCCACCAATTGGTTACAAAAGCACCTCATACGCCCCTGGGTGAAGACACGTTTTAGGTGTCCGCTCGTAGGTAGCCAGAACCCACCAGTTCTGGGGAAAACCTGACCCCCACCCATTTGAAGGCACGACAGTAGAAAATCAGTAAAACCCGATAGGATTAAGGATCTAACCCGACACCTCAAGGAGGCTAAGCTCCACCTATCATTTCTCATGCCACTCCACCATAAGGGTGAGGGCAGCATGTGTATTATTAGGTTGCCCCCATCTTTTTATTCTCATTGTAGGGACAATAAAAATTAAGTTTAAATTGTGAATATTTTTTTCTCAGATGAGATGATGAAATAAGTTGGGGCTTCTTGCCCAAAATGATTGCCCGGTATTAGGTTGTGGTAGCAAATGGTTTATATCTTTTTTCAAAGTTGTAATATATTTTGATTCTTGTGTATGTATGACATATTTTCCCCACTGATTTTTGTAGATGGGCGGATGTTTCAACAGTCGATTTTAGAAAAAGAAAAAAAATGTCATTCAGTTATTATTAATTTTGTGTACAAGTGAAGTATACTATATAATATGAAAACGATTTCTATAGACGATTGATTAACAAAGCATTCACTTCAAATAAATGTTTGTCAATTTCATTTAAAACAATCACTTTCAGCCCAACCAACAGAAACTTATGAAAATGTAACAATTATTTAATATTTAATTTGTTATTTTGATGATATTTAATTATCTATAAATTTTCCTGAAAACGAATATATAGATTTGTATAGTTTGACTTGGTGTTAAAAAGATCGCTGCAAAGGATTCAGGACCAGTCAGTCTCCAGGTAAAGACGTGAACACACTTATTCTATTATCTCCAAAACACTTAATGAAATACACATATTTTGCGACTCAAATTACACAACCAAAAAAAAAAAAAAAAAAAACATTTTGTAAGTCAACAACAAGCTAACAGCCAGGCTAGGCTAGGCTAGGCTAGGCTAGGCTAGGCCATGCCAAATTGTGACAAGGCTGATTGAAACAAGGTGGAGAAGGCTGGGGATGCAGTCTCATCGTCAGCTTTTATCTTCATGTGTGCTTTACTCGTGGATAAATTGATTATACACTCTACTAGGAAGTTTGAGGGCTCATCTGCTTTTTGAGCAAAAAAGAAGAGCTTGAAATTTGGGGCTTGTCCGCCTGAAGCGATACAATGGATGCAATGAAGCTGCTGCATGTGGCGTACAAGTGCTTGTGGACTCGTCATTGCTGCCACACCTTGTGGACTTATACACACTTCCTGCAACCAACCAACACATAAAATCAACCTAATTCAGTACATGCAAGGATGGGTTTTCTTTCTAAATCAACACATACGACAAACAGAAAAATACGACAAACAGAAAAATAGTCAAAAGGGTAAAACGGGTATATTTAGTTACACGTCCTCCCTTGTGATAAAATATTTAGGGTTTTTAGTTGAACCTGGAACTATTTTTCACCTCCCGATGCTATGTTTTGTTCAGATTGTTCTTGAATCTTCTATTGCTACATCTACTTAGGAGACGGTACATCTTTATGTATTTGGCTATTGCAACTTTATATTGAACTTATCTACATCTTTAGACGCGGAGTTTTTTTTTTTATCCTGTATCTTCATATTTTAACTAAAATTAGATACACAGCATTTTCATATTTTTTTGGCTACAGGCGCTGCATCTACATCTAGTTCTTTAAGCATGACATATCTCAAAGTTGAATATTATAGTAATAACTTGTTTAATTTAAAAGCTAATTACGTTAAAAACAAATTCGAATTAAAAATCTTGGGGGCAAAAGTTATATTTGAAGGTCCCGGCTGAGCGCACAAAAGGGAAAGAAAAGTGTAACTTTCAGGTATTGCCCTGTTTGCGAAGCCACAACTATTCTTACCATTTATATTAAAAATTGTTCTTGCCGGATCCTCGGCCTATTTACATGTGTGTATAATATCTCTATATATATACACACACATTAAATCAATCTTATGAAAAATACTAAAATTGAATCAATAATTATCTATGATACTATTGGCATACAACTATAAGCTTGAAGCAATATCATCGTTTTGGTCTCACTCTAAATCAACTTTAGTGACAACATAAATAATTTAATATACAATTTACCAAAGAATTAAATGATTTTTAAACTAACAAATGATATATAAAAGCAACATGCTCTTTTTTAGGCAATAGGCATTACTAAAGAAAAACTGTTTTAGAAATCAGAATAACTGTATCCGCCTTGGTTTTAAAAAGCGCGAAGCGCACAAAAGCGATGAGGTCTAAAACCGAGGCGCAAAGCGCAAATCGCAAAAGTGGTGGGCTTTTCGTACGCGAGGCGCAAAACAATTATATAATTTTTTTTATATATGCTATAGGTTTTTAGCATTATTTACTCAAAATATAGATACAAATAAGGTATATATATGATTTAACTAAAATGTACAACCTTTTTAGCTACATGTATAACAATTTTAAGCACAAAAACATCATGTGTACAAAAAGCGCGCTTTTCTTGCGCTTTTTAAATGCGCTTTTTGCGCTTTTCGTGCGCTTTTTGCGCTTTTCTTGCGCTTTTTGTACACTGCTCGCCTAGGGTTACATAAGGCGCACGGATTTGCGCCTAGGTGCGCTTTGCGCTTAAGCGCGCCTCAAGCGCGCTTTTTAAAACCAAGGTATCCGCTATTTGAATCTGATTATGTAATCAATTAAGAATATGAATTTTAAGATAGCAATTTAGATGATTTTAAGCGCACTTTGGGAACCAACAAGCATTTAGAAGGCCTAGTGGTATCCAGGTGTATGTAATATTGTAATGTGTTCCTCAACCATGAGAGTATAAATCCCGAGTGGGACAAAGCTGTAGAGATTGCACTTCAATTAAAAAATGACACTTAGCAATAAGATAGGCCCAGTTTCACATAAATAGGGTAATTCAAAATTAGTGGAATGTTTTTACATGGAAAATCAAATAAAGAGATTGATAAAAAAGAACCTGTGATGTTGAAACTGGAAGTTGGCGCCATTTCTGCTGAAAAGTGGGCGGATCAAGCACCGCTTTAGCATTTAGCTTCAAAAGAGGGGCAGGAGAGGAAGATAATCCCAGACCAAAGAGATCATCAATGACCGAGTTTGTTTGTTGAGCATGTGCTGCTGCTGCTGGTTCAGTCTGATCCAAAGATACAAGCGCTCCTTGAGTTTGCTGGGGTAAAGAATCTTCTTTCCTTGTGGTACCCAAAAGGAGGTCCTCATCATTGGCCTCCACCCTTTGATCATCAACAGCAATAGACATATTTCCAACATCTTCTGAAAAGGCAAATGGTCCTTGGTGTTCCTTATCTGTGAACATGTAACTAGGCTGCCACAACACCAAGCCATATTAATAGTTATATGCTGATTTGGTAGACACTTATTTCACATGTATATAATAATACATAAAACAACTGTAAATCATGAAACTTTGTACACGACAAAATACAACTAAAACAGAAAACTATGTTTTAAAAGGTGAAGCTGGCTAGAAATACAACTATTGCTGTTGCAAAGGATGACAGCTGTAGCATCCTAATGATGGAAATTTATTAGGAATTTATATATACATAGACTTGGAAGCTATTTATTTGGCATGAATAAATGATGCGGGAATGGAAGAAAAGTCTAGGCTTGTATTGTATTGTATTGTATTGTATTGTATTGTATTGTAGGTAAAACAAATGGATGCAATGTGCGTTATCTACTGAAATGCAAATATTGAAGGATATCCAGACGACACTTAAATTAGAGAGAACCCCACATTTCTTTATGTTCTCCATTATGTTTGTACAGAGAGAAAAGGAATTTACTTTACTAATAACTGTAACCTACTGAATAGAGAGCTACTCCTAGATAGGTTGTTGCTTTACTTATCTGTCCATTATTCATTGCACTTGGATATTCAATTTCAGTTTATTTAAGTTTCATATTGAGTTTTTATTTTCTCAAAAGACATAAAGTTAGGTCACATAAACATTAAAGCAATCAATCAGTCTCTACGGAAAGGATTTAACTGTCAAGAAAACTATAGTTGCAAAAATGAGAGATAACAATATTGATACTAGACTAACAAACCAACATTAGTATTTTGGCTAATATCAAGGTTACATTTGGCTTTGAGTATATCATTTGAGGTTGACAAACTCTTTCCAGTTGGCCAGGCTATATATATGTAAGTGCAAATTGTAATTGGGTTTGGATTTGGATTTGCATTTGAGCATATTAAATAGAAAAATTCTTTTAAACATTCAAAAAAATGGTAAACTTGTCTAAGTAAAGTATTTGAACATACCTAAAACCTAACGATTGTAGAGATCATCTTGTATATACCATAGTTGTTGTCCTGTTTAAGGCACAAAGGGTGAGCCTTGGACCTAGGTGTAAGGCGCTTAAAAAACGAGGGCAAGAAATAAGAAAGGTGCATAGCATAAACTAACCATTTTTAGGGATGTTAGACTTAAAAGGCTTGTTTAGGGCAAATTAGTAATTAGGCTGGTTCCAAGCCATTTTTGGTTCTAGGCGCGCACCAAAGGGCTTTTGACAACATAAGTATACACATTGGGGAAAAGGGCACTTGAGTTAAGCGATGCTAATCCAATTAATGCCCAAGAACTCAATAAGGCAGTCTCATTATTGCTTAATGGTTGATAATTGCACAAGACCCTTAATAATCCAAAACTTTAGAAAAACCAACAGATTTACGGCAATCTGCTTCTATTATGAAGCCAACATGCAATTTAATGAATTAAAAGAGTGACGGTATAGGGTACCTTCTGGTATAGGATGGATAGACTGTTAAACTCATCAAATATACGATCTTTGATCTCACTACTCTGAGTATCAGCAAAGACCGAAACAGCTTGCTTAGTTGGATTTACTACACTATTTGCCACAGATACATTATGTTGCAAAAGCCTGTAGTAAAATAAGGCTCTATCATGGACATCCTGCGGCAAATTTAGGAATAAAACGGTGATTAGTGAATACTATATGATTCCATGTTTTGTACAATCCTATAATATAATAGCATAGTATGTCAACCTGATGCATGTCAGCGAGACCAGCAGCCAATGCAGAACCTAAGGCTTTTTGAGTCTCTGGTGGTCGTCTGAAAAAACATTTCATTACTGCTGTAAGAAGATGCAAACGTACCTGCACAATTAAAAAGACTACTTTAACCATGATAAATTGACGTTTATCCAGCTCAGAATACCTGACTTGTTTTAAACAGATAACATAATGTCAACTAACACGAGCATGGGACAGGTCATCAATTGAACGATATGAGTGTGCAAGTACAAATATTGAAAGAGTGCTGTAGCTCATCCAATTTCATGAAGTGGCGTATGATTAAATAATTCAAAAGTTATATGTAAATCACAATTTTTATCAATCAGAGTATTTTTTTATGTTGCATTAACAAGCCTTGTTTCCAAAACGACATGAGGAAAAGTTCTTATGCTGACCGAGACCTAAAAGTTGAACCGCTGAAGGAACCTCTTTCCATTGTTAAAGCAAGTATGCTTTTTTCAAGCTTTTCCTTACTCTTACTAAAGTAGGCACACACAAAACTCTCTATTTGGCTTTTCACTGAAACCAATACGTCTAATATAAGGTAGGTGCTTTCACGTCTCACTAAATGGGGGATCAAAATATTTGCGCAGTAGAGGAGTCACAAGTGGAGGATGAAGCGAATGTAGAGGACACGGAAGGAAGATGGACTGGACTCACTCTCATTCATGGCATGGGCAAACACAGCCCTAATGTCAGACGCAAAGTCTATGTTCGTATGCTTTCACTTTTGAGTTTTTGTGGTCAAAAGTGTGGACGACGAGGCCTAGGTGCCTCAGATATGCAAGGCAAAAAACTTTTCAAGCATGACGGAGATGTGCGCCTCTGGTCAGGAGCAGGCGATTGGAAGTTTGGAACTCCTGGAGCTTTTTCTCTTGATTTAACCATTAGACTATCAGCTGAAGCAGTTTTGTTTCTCAATTTGATGCGATTAACAGAGGCAATCAAATGGCCAGGTTACTCAAAGATTCAAAAACATAAAAACCTCAAATGTTTTCTTCAACTTCAAAAATAAACAAACTCACTCCCAAAATCCTCCAACAATAAAAATACTTAATCATTGATATCAATCCACAAAAAAATACAGAACTATTCAAATTTATATAAAAGACAACCATTAAAATTAAAAAAACAAAATAAAAGATAATCCTTTAAAATTCAAATCCCCTCCTGCATCAAAATTAATAAGACTAAGTTGTTATGGATGTGAAGAGAGATGGAAGTGTGCATTTGTGTAAGGAACTGTGCAGGTGACATGAAGTAGAGTTGATGGAAGGGAAACAAGGGATGAGCAGTAGGTACCATGTACCGACGCCATACCGTTAGATTTGGTACCCCCCTTTTCTAAAAATTCGGCAACGGTATTTTTAGTACCGGTACCGGTTCAGTACCAATACCATATAAAGAGAGCACTATAACGAGCACCGATACCGTACCGATAGATTCAGTACCCACTTTTCCAGAATTTCGGTATAAGTATTTTGGATACTAGCATGATACCGATCTCATCCCTAAGGGAAATGGACTAAGCAAAGACTAATGGATGGGGTAGAAAGCAAATGAATATTTACGAGACTTTAGGTAAAGGGTTTCATTTTATCATTTAAAATTCTGTAGAAGGCAATAAGATGCAACAATTGCTAATGGTGTGTTTAGCTGTGCTTTAAACTAGACACTTCAACTCAGGCTTATTTTTTTATTGGTCGTTACTGTCACTCTCTTCCTAACGTAACACTCTTACCACATATACAAAATCTTCTATCTTAATTTTTCATCTGAAAATTATATTATATTTTTTTTATTTCCTAAGCTTGTTGTATACACACACAAATATGCACGCGCGCGCACACTCATCAATGAATAAAATTAAACTGTCTTTGGATCTCGGGCATGCCCTTATATTTCAGGCAACTTGAGCGCCTTTGACTACCTAGATTTAGCTAGGGTTTTCTTATGTCTCTTGGTTTCATTCATGATTTACGTGGGTTCCTCATCCAAAAAGGCAAGCATCACTTCAGACCAAATACGACAATACATACGTACTTGGTTTTAAATGCGTGCATCATAGTTGTTAAAAGCCATCGCCTCTTGCGCCTAGGCTCATTTTTTAGGCAAGGCGATGCATTTGCGGTATGAGTCGAGGAAATTGCGCTTTAATTCTCCATGTGATGATTTAGGCGCAAATTTCAGCTAGATTACCAAATTCTGGAGAGTTTCCAGCCAAAATCGTTAAATTATGGCGAGATTTAGCCAGATTTTTACTTTTATCTAAGGAAAACTACTTTTATACACTAATAGATCAATATTTTAAAACTTTTGATACTAACTAGATGTAAAATAGTATTATTTTAATATATTTTTACTTTATTTTCTTGTTCGCTTTTTTTATCTCAGGCCCTCGCTTTTTTTGCACCTCACGCCTAGGCCCCAGGCGAGGCTTATGCACCTAGCGCCTTTGATAACTATGGTGTGCATAAGGCTTGATCCGCATAATGCATGATGCGCACAATAAGATGCTGAAGAAAAGCATCAAGTGGAGCGATTGTTGCAAGAATGATGTGGTCTAAATCACATAATGTGCTCCCTCGCATGATGCGAGTCTGATGCGCACATCTCTGAAATAGACCACTACTCGAGTGAAATTGACAATTGAGTAAGAAAAAGATAGAGAAGGTTGGGGAAGATGGGGTAAAAGGTTGAAACTCACCTGAGATGAAAGAGAAGAATGTGGAGAAGAATGATGGAGAGTTAGAGGCTTAGAGAAAAGCAATAGAGAGGTGGTTTAAAATGAAAGATAGAGAGGTTGTTTAAAATGAAAAACCGTAAAACATAACCAATAGAATGTGCTTAACAAGCTTGTACATTGAGCTAATGAAGTTGTCAAGTGAGTTCTTGCATATATTACTTGTACACGTAATTAAAAATTTAAAAGACATTTTGGATTTTTGGTTATACATAAAACTTCCTTGGTGGTACTAAAGTGATTATTTTTGTATTTATTTATTTTAATCTCTTATGTTTTAGTGTTCAAAAGTTATTAAGTTGATATATTTTTTCTATAAACAAATTTCTAGTATTGTTTTTAATACCAAACACCTCCCATATGTAATGTGTGGGCATCGTGTATCAACTTTTGGGATCAAAACGTATTGGAGCGCATCACGCATTTTAATACCAAGCATACGTAGACGGCTGATATATTATTCAACAAAATTATTTTTGTAAAGATTCAGCTGGTGAAATATAAAAGAAAAGTATCCAAAAATATAAATTATTTGAGGTTACCTCAGGAGAAGTCTCATCCTCCCAGTCATCAATCAGACCTTCCAGAGCATAAGGAGCATCCTGCATATCTTGAGCATACTCACCTAGCATCCAAATAAGGGCTGCCTTGGCTTTGGGCTCTTGTACATTATTGCTACTTATGTTCCCAATAACAGCAATGCAATCATGACTCCATTGCGGGTATTTTCGCAGAAGATCTTTTACAAGAACCTAAACAAACAAACAAACCATAGAATATGATTAACATTAGTTTTCTTTTTCAACGCATAATACAACACAGAAAGTCTGGTCTTTGACTTACCAGTGTTTCCGCAGTAACATAGTCCTTCTCCATCTCCAAAAACTGAAGCAGCCTATCAACAATGGCATTTACATCGTATTGCTCAAGTGCAATTTTCCCAACAGCTCTTATAGATTCTCTTGCAATAGGGATATCAACATTTGCAGCATATTCGCACAATTCAGTCACTATAATGAAAGATGAATTTATAAATGTCATAATATATGAAGACCTAACAGCCAGCCAACAAAAGACAAAATACTTGCCTATGTCATAAGTATTGCTCTCATTTGCCACTGCGGTCAACATTTCAAGCTTCAATTTCTTAACATAGAAAGGTTCATTGTATTGACAATACAAGTGCTTGTAATCTGAAGCAAACAGCATTGGTGCACGCATAACCAGAAGATGCAAGTGGCTAAGAACTGCATATGATTGCTCCGGGCTCCCAGAGCTCACAAGGGTAAGTAGAGGAGCTTTGATACGCTCATACACCTAAAATAAAAACCATTCATTCAGAAGAGAAAAGAAAAGAAAAGAAAAAAGTGTCATTGCAACTGTGATGATAAAAATACCTGTTGATGGACATCCGTCATAGACAGTGTCAATTGTAGAAATAACTTTATGGTTGCTAAAACAAGTGCACCATTTGCATGCTGAAGTCTGTCTTCTAGAAGATTCATGATGTCAAATATCTCATTGCTATCAGGAGGTGCATACTTAGAAACCAATTCAAGAACAGTACACTGAGCCCATTCACTGAATTCCTTGATCCTATTCAAGAGGTAATATATGATTGGTTTGCTAATTAAGGCCTCTCTCTCCCTTGAGGAAGTGGCCCATATCTCTTGAAGAGCAGACAAACAATTAGCAACGACCTGGGCATCGGGATCATTAAGCATGAGAGTCTTAAGCATGTTGGGGAAATCGGCATCAAGACAAGTACAAGGGGAAATATGATACAACTTAAGGACGCCAACAGAAGCAACCATTCTAACATAGGTATTATTATCCTTCAACCCGGCAGCCAAGGGGGGGACTAGATACTCAACCAAATTGGGTACCCGAAGGGATCCCAAACTTCTCAAGGCCAAGCCCCTGATCATAGGGTCCTCATCATTGCAGTCTCTTTGAAGGAAGTTAATAGTAAGCAGGGATAGATCCGGATTGTACTTGGCATAATTACCCACATATAAATAACACATTTTCTTCAGAACGATATCCGATGTAGCCGAGCACATTACCATCTCGCTGAACACCGATGACACGTCGATCCCAATAGTCATGTACGATATTACTTTTTTGAATAGATCTCGCTTCGACTCGTCCGTCCCCGGCGCCCGGCTACCCGCTAGCTGCCGGAGTTGCATCTTTAGATCCGAGACTTCACCTTTGCTGTTGTTCATTTTTATTTTATTTTATTTTATTTCAATCAAAGGATTATATAATAATAATAATAATTAGGGTTTATGTAATAATAATATTAATATTAATTTGTGAAGGGAGAATAATAATAATTAAGTAGTCAAGTACCCGGAAGGTTGAGAAGGAGACGGAGATCGCTGAGATTGAGCCGGAGGAGCCATTCTTCCTTCGATCTGATTGATCACTTCCTTCCTTTCACACCTCTATTTTCTTCTTTCTTCTCTTTCTTTGGGGAGGCTTTGGTAAGTTTGGCCTTTTGTCACAGACACTCGTAATTTTAATCACTTTAATTAATTTGTGTCATTTAAGTTTAGTTAGATTTATATATCTGTACTATCTTATAAAGCATTTTACAAGGACCTCTTAATTTTTAAGTAATACAATTACAAAAGCTTAAAGTACAACACATAATGCATATAATAACTACTTTTTAAGGGTATTTATGTCTTTTCAAACATAAGTTACACATATACCCCTTATTAGTTACAATTTATCCCCTTTATCTATTTATATTATATTATAATTTTATATAATACTTACATATTTGCCCATCAACTTTACTTAATTTTTTTTATTTAAATAGTAATTACATTTTTGCACCTTTATTTTAACTAACCACCACCCATGATTTTTAAACGTTCATAACTTTTTCAGACGATAATAGTTTCTTAATATTATTACACCGTATAAAAGAGCATTTTATTCTCTTTAATTTAAGTATAGTATTGTTATAGTTTTTTAATTTTTTAAAAAAATTATATGTTAGGTTAAGCAATAACCGAAACGAAAACTAAGAAAAAAAAACAAAAACGAACTGAAATCATCTAAACTTTATTATAATACATTTCCCAATGATCACTGAAAATTCAAGTTTTACAAGTATATTGCTTAGAGTACAAAACACAATGCAGATATTAACTAATTTTTTAGGGCAAACATGTCTTTTAAAAAAATACTTACACATGTGTCTTTCATCTTTGCTCAACTTTTGTTTATTTAAATAGTAGTTACACTTTTGCACCCTTAGTTTAACGAACTACTCCCATGATTTTTAAACGTCCATAACTTTTTCGAGCGTAAATATTTTCTTAATATTATTACACCGTATAAACGAGCATTTTATTCTTTTTAATTTGAGTATATTATTGATGTAGTTTTTCATATAATATGATAGGTTTAAGTATTTGTGGGATTTACTGGGTATGGTTGTTGTTGTTGTTGTTATGATAGGTTTAAGTAATAACTGGAATGAAAACGAACTGGATTAGACCAAAAATAATAGTTACATGTTTTCCCTTGTTTTAAGGAAACTACCCCCATGATTTTTAAATGGCCATAACTTTTTCATTGGTTAACTTTTTTTTAAAAAAAATTATCTTAAAAACGAAAATTTTATTCTCTTTAATTTGAGTATAGTAATGCTAATATTTTTTTGTAATTTTAAAAAGTTGATGTATTATGTGATTTACCAGGGCCGACTCGACCATTTTAGGGGCCTAAAACGAATTTTAAATTTTAGGCTCTTTTAGCATAACAGAGACCACAGTAAAAAAATGCAACAGAAGATAGTTGGACTTTGATGATCGTGATTTTACGATTCAAGTATACGATCTCTCATCGTTACTACACAATTTGATTCGATTTCCATTCCTCACTTTCCCGCTTTCATTTTTAACCTAACCTTGTTGCCTCTTTTGGGAACGAGCTACAATTCAATACAACATAAACAAATTCGATACAAATATAACATAACATCATAGAATGGGGCCCCAAAAAGATGGGGCACTAAGCCCATGCTTTAGTACACTTATACTTTGGCCAAAGTATAGTTTTGGTTATTAACAAATTAACTTAACTGGACTGAAAAACGACAATCTTATCAAATAAACAGAATCAATTAACCGATCGGTTAATAAGATTATTTAACCGCTGACTTTTGTTTTGGTTGAGCCTAATAATTGAATTGAACCATGCATACTGGTAAAAGTAGCTATGTTCCCCGCCGCATCGCGCGGGCATACTACTAGTTTTTTTTTAACGGCCAACAAATCAATCTTGATCACTCACGAAGTACTCACTGAACAAAGGAGTACTACGAGAGTAACTCAGGTCCACCAATAATTTCACACCAGTTCCAAATAATAATAATAAATAGTTTTTTAAATTGTGAATCACTTTGTTATTTTTTTAAGGAAAATTACAAATTTCAACATTTATGTTTATATCAATTTTATAAGGAGTCCTGGTGGTAGAGTAAAGATGTTCAAACCAAGATAAAGGATAAGCAGGAGAGTTTTAGGGACCTTTTTGGGTGTACGGATGAATATGAGCGACGGCGATTGAGAGGGAGATATAGACTAGCCAAGGGAGGGGCGAAGAAGATAGTGACAGAAGCAAAGAACACAACTTATAAGGGGCTATATGAACGTCTAGAAATAAAAGAGGGGGTATAATATGTTTAGGATTTTCCAAAACTAGGGAGCGTAGGAAGCAGGATCTAGAAGTGGTGAAGTTTATTAAGGGAGGTGATGGACGTGTTTTGGTCAAGGATTAAGTTGAGATGGCTAACCAACTTCCATAATCTTTTCAACGGTGTGAGGGCTTACCAACAAGAAAATGATAACACCGCTGCTCAAAGGAGGCAGCAGAACAACTACTACCGTCGACATATCATACATGGAAAGGTGAGGACAACGCTAAGAAAGGTGGGAAGGGCAAAGGCTATTGGTCCGGACAACATACCAATTTAAGTGTGGAGGTGTTTGGGAGATGAAGGAGTTCAATGGCTAACTACTTTGTTTAATCTTATATTCAAATCCAGAATCATGCAAGATCAATGGAGGAGCAGTATTGTAGTACTTGTATATAAGAACAAGGAGGTGCCAAATGTTGTAAGAACTATATAGGGATTAAGCTACTAGGCCATAATATGAAAATATAATTGAGAGTAAATGAGACTAGACTTAGAAAAGAAACCCATGTTACAGTAAACCAATTTTGTTTCATGCCAGGACAGTCGACTATGGAAGCAATACACATTCTAAGGAGATTGATGGAAAAGTATAGGGAGAAAAATCAAGATCTACACATGGTGTTTGCTGACTGAAAAGGCATATGATAGTGTGCCATATGGATTGATTTGGGATACTTTGGAAAGTAGATAAGTTCCTGGAAAGTACATAGATATAATTAGGGATATGTATGTTAGGACTGAAACTAGTGTTCGTGCACCTATAGCAGTTTTTGATTTCTTCCCTGTTGAGGTAGGACTCCATCAAGGGTCTGCATTGAGTTCTTTTCTATTTACGGTTTTCCTAAATGAGTTATCTAAGTCGATTTTAAGAGCTAGTCCTGTGGTGCTTGCTTTTTGCGGATGATATTGTGTTAGTTGTGTAAAGTAGACAGAGCCTGAATACGAGGCTAGAAGAGTAGCAAGCAGTTTTACAAGGTAAAGGTTTACGGATCAGTGGATCTAAAACTGGGTACCTTTACTGTGATTTCAGTGGTGCAGTTCAAGAAGAGGATACTCAAATTACAACTTAGGGGCAAGTAGTTATAGAGGTGACTAAGTTTAAGAATTTAGGTTCTTTTGTACAAAGAGATGGTGAAATAGATAGTGGCGTAGCCCACCGTGTTCAGGTTGGATGGTGTAGGTGGAGAGCTGCCACTGGGGTTTTGTGCGACAAGAGGTTCCCAACTAATATAAAGAGAAAATTTTATAGGCTTGCGATCAGACCATGCTATGTTATATAGAATAGAGTGTTGGGCTATTAAGAAGATACATGCACGTAAGCTAGAGGTGGCTGATATGATGTTGAGGTGGATGTGTGGGCACACTAGGTTATATAGGATAAAAAATGAGGTTTTTAGGGAAAGGTTGGGGTAGCTAGTATATCATATAAGATCAGGGAGGGAGACTAAGATGGTTTAGGCATGTAAAGAGGAGACATGCGACAAAAACAGTTAGAAAAAATAGAAAGTCTCAATGTTGAGGGGATGCGGACAAGAGGCAGGCCGAAACTTACTTGGGATGAGCAAATTAGAAAGAATTTGCTAGACTTGCACCTCTCTGAGGACATGGTTAGGGATAGGAGCTCGTGGAGGCATAGGACTAAGGTTAAGTTTCTATAGGGGGTGTGATCTTGTATCAGGGTCTTGTTGTAGGAAGGTAGTTTTTACTTCTAATTGTGTTTTTGGTAACTTGTGCAAGTTATCACCTTGCTATGTGTTGATACGATGTGTTATTTATTTTTATATGTATTCTTTTTATTATATTTGTAACGCCCAACTTTTCCCTAATATTATAATATTAATATTAATATTTTAATCATTAAACGATGTTAATTCGTTAGCAATAATATCTCGTTAACAAGAAATACAGTCTTATCCATTAATAAATTTAATTATTTAAATTCGCCAAATAACGCGTTGTAAGTAATAACACACTTGTAAACCGACACTTACCTTTATAAATTTTAAACGCGACAAAAAAAAAATATAAATATATAGTCCAAATGCTAGTTTTAATTCACACTACAGTTATATAACTTATGAAATAATTATGTTAATGATAACGGGCCCAGTTCATAAACGAGACCCGGGCCGGTACGAATTAGTTTACGTGATGCCTTCCACTTAACCTACCCAAGACCCTATCTATTTAAACCCCCACTAACTCTTCTTCTTCATCACAACCACAAAACCCTAGTCCCCCAAATCCTCTTCTTTCCTTCCTAAAAAGCAACAGCAGCTAACCTCCACCTTTAACCCCTCTAATCTTCAACTCCTCCTTCTCTCCCTCTAGAATCACCGGCCGGCAGCCGCCTGACGCGGCAGCGCCGCCGCCGACCACCATCTCGGCCGTCAACAACCACCAATCTACGCCGCCGCCCCTCCCTTCAGCCACACCACCACAGCGACGTTTTCTTCTTGACCTTTTAAAACAGCAGCGGCAACAACAGTGACGGGAAGCTTCATGTCGCTCAGTTCAGGTCCCAGGTCTGTTCTTTTTGATCGATTTGGTTCCGGGTCAGTTTGATTCTCTTTCTTTCTGGTCTCGTGGTGGCCAAGTGCAGCAGCGGCTCGAGTAACAACGATTCTGGTCTGTCCTTTTGGTCTTGGCTACGGGTCAGATCTGTTGGTGTGGGTCTCGTTGATTCCTGATGGTGGTCGCCTTGAGTTCCAAATCCGGGTTCAAGTCGGGTCTGATCCGGAACAGTTTTTGCTCGGGTTCGGGTCTTGTTAACTCGGGTTTGGTCCGGCTAAAGTTTGGCTCTAGTCGGGTGTAGTTGATCGGGTCAGATTCGGTTTTGGGTTCGTGTTCGGGCTCGGTCAAACCTGGTCAACAGTCAACATCAGTCAAACGTTTCAGATCTGGTCAAACACTTGGTCGCAGTCAAAGCTGGTCAATCTCGTCAACAGTCAAAGTTGGTCAGCTCTAGTTCTAGGCGAATGCGTATCGATTCGAGAGTTGTTCGCAGGAAGGTATAACGCGCCATGACTTTCGTTTAACTATTTTTTTTATTAGGTTGTAAATATATATTAATTTATACATTGCGAAAACTTAAGCGAACCGAATGAATTATAACAAAGATTATTTCATCGTTAGTTTGGATGAATCGGATAACGACGAGCTTATGTTCATGCGAGTTAACAACTAGAACTACACTTATATAAATGTATTACTTGTCTAAGCGTAAGATTTATAATAAGTTAACCTTACGTCGTGTAAAATAGCTTTGTTAAATAATGTTGTGTTTTGTGAAATTGGGCATTTGATGTTTTGAGTTAAAATAGACGACTTATGTTGTCTGGTTTCTTACAAAAACAGAGGAAACTCTGCCCAAATTTTTATAAAATATAAGAACTAAATCGGCCTTTCAAGTTTATGATTATGTATAGACGAGATTATGTTTTTACAAATAAATTCTAATTTTCAAATCTTACGTCGTCAAAAATAGAAATATTTATGTTTATTAACGAGTACATATATTTACTACCCAAGATACGAGACGAATTAACACTTGAGTCAAACTACGTAAATATAATTTCGTTATACAAAATGTGTCTTTACCAATTACTTCAATAACTTATTTATTTCCAATAACTATACATACGCATATATTTTCAAGAAATCCAAACCAAATTACTAACGGTTCGTTAAGTCATACACACATTAAGACGCGTATTGTTTACAATGCAAGTCTAGGTAGTTGAATAAACTATCTTTACAATCAATAAATGAAACAAGCTTATTTGCATTGGAATTTAAGGCATCATTTATTTGTATTAGGATACAAGGGTTCAATTAATCCAGGTTCAGACTTGTTGCTACTTGCTAATACTTACACAGTGAATTTCAGGTGAGTTTTACATAGCCCCTTTTCTATTTATCACCATTTTTGGGGTGAAACATGTTACAACATCATTTATGCAATTCAATCATCAATGTGTCTATGTGTTTTTCTATGTTGCATTATGTCTTGAACATGACTAGGGTAAGCACAATTCTAGCATAATCATTAACATTGATCAGCCGACGGTATACATTGATAGATCTATTGGACTGACAATCCCACCCGGATACGTGCCTCCTACAAAGGTAGCGTGGGTGTTTGTTATCGCACAACATATTCGAGTGAACCATGAGCGTATGGGATGTACCACATTATAACAGTCACAAGGGTTGATTATGCACTCGATTTACTTCTAGTATGTTTTCACATATGGACTAGACTTGCCATGACACATGAATTGCACAACATTTTTATTTGATTGTCAAAACCTATGTAATTCTCACCAACTTTTGTTGACCCAAAATATTTTCAAACTTAACATGTTTCAGGTTATAGCTTGCTCGAAGATTAGAGTAAATGCTTGAAGATACGTAGCTAGTATTTGTTATTTTGATGTACAAACTCTTAGAACAATTGTATGTAATATATTTAAATCATTTATTGAAACTTATTATTTACCATGAGCTACTGAACGATCATCAATACGTGACATCCCGATGTTTCCGCCATCGGTTGGGGTGTTACAGATTGGTATCAGAGCCATGGTTATAGGGAATTAGGTTATTAGAAAAATAATCTAGTCTATAACCTTAGGACTTTAACCAGTATTTGCTTCAATTACTTGTAGCTCTACCTTATCCTTATCTCTATCCCTATCCCTATCCTCATCCTTATTCTTAGCCTAACTTGGTCTTGCCTACTTTCTTTCACTTACTTGCTACAATCCTAATGTACTTCTAGATTATTAAGGCAAATTCGTTGGGCTTAGACCTGATCTGTTTTGATAAGCCAATATTTTCGTTCATTCGGGGTTAGATATTTACAATCTTTGTGTTTCATTTTCATTTATACCCCCTCACTCCCGTATAAAATCTAAGTTTTGAATCTCAAAATCTTTACAATTCAAATATATTTTCTTCTTATATAATTCCCTCATTAGCTTAAACTTCATGAATCATTTCTGGGTTTCACAATCCTAATTCATTTTACAAACTTATAAATATTACCATAAGTCTAATTATTTTTAACATCTAACCCAAATCATATGTTTCCCTTTACATCATGTTACATATTTTAACCCCCCCCCCCCCCCCCCCCCGTACATTTTTATTTATGTGTATATATATATGTATATTTTGAAGATACCATCAATCATAAAATTTCATCACATTTGAGATTTTAAAATCCTTGTTTAAACTGTAACCTTATAATTTGTGTATAGGAGATACTGCAGCACCAAAGCTAAAGAGTACTGAATTTTGCCAAACTTTCATCACTTAGGAATTTCACAAACTATAACAAATATATATATATATATATATATTTTTTTAAAAGAGTCTTTTATTTCCACAAACTTATTTGTTAAATTTCAAATTTTATTGAACAGTTTATTGGCATAGCAAATGATTTACGATAAAAATGTTTTAATCTATTAAGAATGATTTCTTTTATGTAATACTCGAAGCCTATTATACAAAACGTCTGAACAAATTCTTGATTTTTGAAATCCGAATCGTGTTTAAAACCTATGACTCATCGAAATATTTGATCTAAATCAATTTAGTTGTACAATTTAATGACTTTTGCTTTATATACAAAACCAATTTTGAAAATAAAATCTTTCCATCCACATGAACAAAATTTAGTCTACAATTTTTCCATTGACACCTACTTATTTTAAACTTGTTCGAACCATTACAAATTTTTGGCAAATACCACAATCATGTTTTCTCATACGCTTGTATCTAACTATTTATTCAAACCCCACGATTATTCTGCATGATCACCTTACTACTTGTGTCCCTGTGAAAAAAAAAACCTATAAAATAAACTCTTTATTAACCATCTTTACATTCACCATTTTTCACAACCTTGGTTTTACTTCGAGTTTCATCATCCTCTCAAAAAAAAAAAAAAAAACCAAATTCATAATCTTCGTCTTTTCGAACATAAACTTGATTTTCATGATAACCAAACCATTGAAAGCTTGGTACTTGATTTTTTTCCCTAAAATCATGATTGCTTGTTACATGAAACTTGATTCTTAGTTATACATGAGGATTTGATTATCTACTTGAACATTTGATTATTCATGATACTTGAAAGATAAACTATTTGCTATAAACACACCTAGAGTCATTAACCTTGTCTAGGACAACTCTATTACAACTTGCATGCTATACTTGATACTTGATGCATTTACAAACTTGCTTACCCGTATGTATTATCAATTTGCAACTTATGTGTTAAACCAAAAAACAATTGTTACACTTAATCAAACAACTGGTAGAGGATGAAGTACTTGCTCAACAGTTAGTAGAGTACCTAATAACCTGCTCAACGATTGGTAGAGGTCATCATGCCTTTTCAGCAGTCGGGAGAGGCCCTACAACCTGCTCAACGACTGGTGGAGGCTATCGAACCTGCTCAACAATCGGTAGAGTCATAGAAGGACACAAAACCCTAATGTAAGGTAAATTGGTGATTGCGGTCCGGAACGTAATCATGAATTTACAGGTACGTTAAGGTGGTGTGAAATTCTATCAAGGTTTTTCGGTAGCTAATCAATTATAAACGCTAATTACCTAGTAATTCATTTAGCCTTTCCATAGTCAATCAACTCACACATTTCTTTTAGAATTCCTAAAATTTAAGTTTAATGCTTTGCTAGATTCTTACGCTCCTTGCTGTTTCAGACGAACCTAATCCAACCCTTAAAACCCACACGTATTCAACCTCTTATCCAAATCATTCGAAATGGTTTATTCTATTACCAATGAATTTATGCTGTGCCTTAATCCAAAACTTCGAAACCGCAGTTGTCCTAACATTTACCCAACAACCCTCAACCCTATGTTTTAATAACTTCGGGACGAAGTTTCAGAAAGTAGGGGAGACTGTAACGCCCAACTTTTCCCTAATATTATAATATTAATATTAATATTTTAATCATTAAACGATGTTAATTCGTTAGCAATAATATCTCGTTAACAAGAAATACAGTCTTATCCATTAATAAATTTAATTATTTAAATTCGCCAAATAACGCGTTGTAAGTAATAACACACTTGTAAACCGACACTTACCTTTATAAATTTTAAACGCAACAAAAAAATATATAAATATATAGTCCAAATGCTAGTTTTAATTCACACTACAGTTATATAACTTATGAAATAATTATGTTAATGATAACGGGCCCAGTTCATAAACGAGACCCGGGCCGGTACGAATTAGTTTACGTGATGCCTTCCACTTAACCTACCCAAGACCCTATCTATTTAAACCCCCACTAACTCTTCTTCTTCTTCATCACAACCACAAAACCCTAGTCCCCCAAATCCTCTTCTTTCCTTCCTAAAAAGCAACAGCAGCTAACCTCCACCTTTAACCCCTCTAATCTTCAACTCCTCCTTCTCTCCCTCTAGAATCACCGGCCGGCAGCCGCCTGACGCGGCAGCGCCGCCGCCGACCACCATCTCGGCCGTCAACAACCACCAATCTACGCCGCCGCCCCTCCCTTCAGCCACACCACCACAGCGACGTTTTCTTCTTGACCTTTTAAAACAGCAGCGGCAACAACAGTGACGGGAAGCTTCATGTCGCTCAGTTCAGGTCCCAGGTCTGTTCTTTTTGATCGATTTGGTTCCGGGTCAGTTTGATTCTCTTTCTTTCTGGTCTCGTGGTGGCCAAGTGCAGCAGCGGCTCGAGTAACAACGATTCTGGTCTGTCCTTTTGGTCTTGGCTACGGGTCAGATCTGTTGGTGTGGGTCTCGTTGATTCCTGATGGTGGTCGCCTTGAGTTCCAAATCCGGGTTCAAGTCGGGTCTGATCCGGAACAGTTTTTGCTCGGGTTCGGGTCTTGTTAACTCGGGTTTGGTCCGGCTAAAGTTTGGCTCTAGTCGGGTGTAGTTGATCGGGTCAGATTCGGTTTTGGGTTCGTGTTCGGGCTCGGTCAAACCTGGTCAACAGTCAACATCAGTCAAACGTTTCAGATCTGGTCAAACACTTGGTCGCAGTCAAAGCTGGTCAATCTCGTCAACAGTCAAAGTTGGTCAGCTCTAGTTCTAGGCGAATGCGTATCGATTCGAGAGTTGTTCGCAGGAAGGTATAACGCGCCATGACTTTCGTTTAACTATTTTTTTTATTAGGTTGTAAATATATATTAATTTATACATTGCGAAAACTTAAGCGAACCGAATGAATTATAACAAAGATTATTTCATCGTTAGTTTGGATGAATCGGATAACGACGAGCTTATGTTCATGCGAGTTAACAACTAGAACTACACTTATATAAATGTATTACTTGTCTAAGCGTAAGATTTATAATAAGTTAACCTTACGTCGTGTAAAATAGCTTTGTTAAATAATGTTGTGTTTTGTGAAATTGGGCATTTGATGTTTTGAGTTAAAATAGACGACTTATGTTGTCTGGTTTCTTACAAAAACAGAGGAAACTCTGCCCAAATTTTTATAAAATATAAGAACCAAATCGGCCTTTCAAGTTTATGATTATGTATAGACGAGATTATGTTTTTACAAATAAATTCTAATTTTCAAATCTTACGTCGTCAAAAATAGAAATATTTATGTTTATTAACGAGTACATATATTTACTACCCAAGATACGAGACGAATTAACACTTGAGTCAAACTACGTAAATATAATTTCGTTATACAAAATGTGTCTTTACCAATTACTTCAATAACTTATTTATTTCCAATAACTATACATACGCATATATTTTCAAGAAATCCAAACCAAATTACTAACGGTTCGTTAAGTCATACACACATTAAGACGCGTATTGTTTACAATGCAAGTCTAGGTAGTTGAATAAACTATCTTTACAATCAATAAATGAAACAAGCTTATTTGCATTGGAATTTAAGGCATCATTTATTTGTATTAGGATACAAGGGTTCAATTAATCCAGGTTCAGACTTGTTGCTACTTGCTAATACTTACACAGTGAATTTCAGGTGAGTTTTACATAGCCCCTTTTCTATTAATCACCATTTTTGGGGTGAAACATGTTACAACATCATTTATGCAATTCAATCATCAATGTGTCTATGTGTTTTTCTATGTTGCATTATGTCTTGAACATGACTAGGGTAAGCACAATTCTAGCATAATCATTAACATTGATCAGCCGACGGTATACATTGATAGATCTATTGGACTGACAATCCCACCCGGATACGTGCCTCCTACAAAGGTAGCGTGGGTGTTTGTTATCGCACAACATATTCGAGTGAACCATGAGCGTATGGGATGTACCACATTATAACAGTCACAAGGGTTGATTATGCACTCGATTTACTTCTAGTATGTTTTCACATATGGACTAGACTTGCCATGACACATGAATTGCACAACATTTTTATTTGAATGTCAAAACCTATGTAATTCTCACCAACTTTTGTTGACCCAAAATATTTTCAAACTTAACATGTTTCAGGTTATAGCTTGCTCGAAGATTAGAGTAAATGCTTGAAGATGCGTAGCTAGTATTTGTTATTTTGATGTACAAACTCTTAGAACAATTGTATGTAATATATTTAAATCATTTATTGAAACTTATTATTTACCATGAGCTACTGAACGATCATCAATACGTGACATCCCGATGTTTCCGCCATCGGTTGGGGTGTTACAATATTTATGTGTATATTCTTTACCTAGTTGTGTGTTGTTGTATGTTTCCTAAATCTCACATATGTTTATCTTTGAAGCTGGGGGTCTCACCAGAAGAAGCCTCTATATCCTTTGGGATAGAGGTAAAGTGGGTCTAAATCTCACCACCCCATACCCTACCAATAGTTTTAGTTTTTATAGCTATGGGTGGGATTATACTAGGTATGATTGATTGATCCTTTATGTTTTAAAATCTTGTATCATTTGTCCTTTAACCCTAACTCAGTTAAATTTTAAAGTTCAATCTAGTCATGCGGACCCTATGTAAGGGAATTTCTGTCTTTTCTCAACTTAATGCATGAATAATTTTATTTATAAAACAAATAAAACCCAGCCACTTACCACCACCATCTAAAAACAAAACACTTTCTCCCTCTCTCTTGTAGGAGCCACCATCAGCCACCACCATCTTCCTTTCCTTTCTACCCACCTCCACCACTGCAACCACACCCATCATCATTTACCCATCACCGTTACAACCGCACTATCACTCGCTGTAGCCCCACTATAATTACCAACCCCACCAACAACGACCACCACCAAATCCGGCCACCAAAGAACTAACGTGCCATCAATTACACATATAAAAACATGCATAATTAGTCTCATAATAGGGAAAAATTGGGATTAAAAGGATGATTAAAGCTACTTAATCGTTCCTATTTGTGTTTCCTAGGAAATTGGAGCTCCAACCTAAAAATAGGTGATTTTCGGGTAAAAGCAGCTAAAACCGGAGATTCCTGGGAATACGAGACCCGAAGCATGTTCCAAAGATGTGTAACGACCTTCTCGGGGCTCAAATGATGATAAAATTGACCCGAGGTTGATCAAGCACGTCCATGCTTACTTGTACGGAGGTCCCGCACACTAGAAGACAAAGCAGCCAACTTGGGGAACAAGAAAACATGGTTTGTTAACAAGCCCATGCACGACCTGAAGGACAGACAAGACAGATTCTGCAGCAACAGGACGTACGTGGGGCAGGTGCACGGCCGTGCACCATCACTAAGCACGCCAGTGCTTGACCTGGCAGCTCTATAAATAGCAAGTTCAACTCAATCATTAGGTGTTCCTTCTTGTGCCTTCAAGAGCCTTCTTAGGCCAACTTCCAAGCTTCTTCCAGAGATCTTGGGGTCTTGTGGGAGGCCTTAGGGCCATCCTAACATCCCACTAAGGTTAGGACTCATCCTACCTTGATTATCTTGGACGAGAATAGAACCGTAGGAGTAGTTACATGCAATAAAACATCGAGGGTCGTGAGGATGACATTTGAGGCATATGATCAAGGAAGTTGAAGGCTTGTCTATGAGTTGGAGACATCCGTGTTCTTGTGTTGATTATCTATTATGGTGTAACACCCTAAACCATTTTACAGAAAATATGCAGCGGAAATACGGTCTAGAAAATTTCTTGATTTATAAACAATCTCAAATACTTGGAAAACATATCTAAGGGATATTTTTGGTGTTACATCTTTTATTTTATCTCATTACATTCAACATGTCTCATATTTAATAAGTTATGTGACCGTGACCTCGTATAATCCGCCTCCTTGCTCGATCTCCATCCTTTCCTTACTCTATTAGGTAGACAAGACAACCTGCGATCACCAAATAACCGTTTCGTTAGTTCATTTAGTGACTTAATGCACATTACTCAAAATGCGGAAATAATATCCATAGATACTCCATGATCTCGTTCCAACGCCTTTTTGCAAGTTCGGGGGTGGTACCCCGAACCAAACCCACAAGTCTCTTGCATTCATATATTCATATATTCATACCTGCACCTTCATTATCATTCTCATAACAAAGGTTAATAACTCCACAATTCATACAAGCATATAATTTCCCTAATAATCCCACAATTCATACAAGCATGCAATTCCCTCATATCACCCCACAATTCATACAAGCATACAATTCCCTCATATAACTTACTTGACCCGTTATGTTACTCTTTCTTCGCTATTCTCTAAGACAAATACAAAATATTCAGGGGTCCACCGTAACTTACTCTGGCCACCGTAAGTTACGGTAGCCCTTGTTTCAGTTTCCACCGTAAGGCAGTAGAGGTCCACCGTAAGCTTTCTGATGTCCACCGTACCTTACTCTGGCCACCGTAAGGTACGGTAGCCTCTGCACATTTGGCTTATTTTCTTCATTTCCTTGCCTGCTTTCCCCCAATCTTTGAACGCCTTTAAACTCAAATTCAAGGCCATTCCTAAAGGGCACTTGGGGACTTGTTTAACACCATTTAATCATGATTTAAAGATGTCCGTTTATGGTGGTTTATAACCCCTTTCGGATTAACTACACCCATCCGATTCTTACCCAAATCGACCCGTTAAGGTCTTAGTTATACCAAAACCTTATTTGATCATCCAAAGGGCATAACCATCATTTTGTTAACCCATCTAACTCTTGTTAAACTAAAAATCATCATCCAATTATTTAATTATGACCCAGTTATAGGTTTATCCTTTGCTAATTCCTTGGAATTCCCAAAACACCCTCCTCGGCTTATTTTACAAACTAGTCACCCGTGGGTGACACTACTTGGTTTAATTCCATTGTTTTTAACCGCTTAACTTATTTGGAAATCTCTAAGCCCTCATGGACTTAGTTTTCTATCATTTCAATATTACATTACTATTGGTCATTCTTAGGCGCATTAGCGCGCACTGGACATAGTTTTGCAAATAACTACCAATTTAACGCCCACACTTCACAAGGGTGGTTTTCATACGCATATACTACTACTACATCATTCCCATTCTATATGAACATAATTCAATATCATATATGCGAGTTAAGTTTGGGAATCACTTACCTCGAGTCTTCCAAATTCATGCTCATTTACTTGACTCTTCTTAGTCCATTAACCCTCCATGCTTGAGTCTATCTTGACAAGGTCCACATCCTTTTATGTCGTCATGTTTACAACATCATTAGTATACACGATCATTCATACTAATAACCATTCCCAACCCAAATATCACATTGACTTTCACTAGTCAATTTCTATCCTTCTTAGAACATATATTCGTAACCACGTTTATTCTCACATCATGTAATACAACGTATTATCATATATGCCTCATAGTCTAACATGTGATGCATCACATAGTATTTCTAATCATATCATCATGTTTGGGAGCCTAACCATGTTATTCTACATTATTGACTTGGCGGGAAGCCATCTTTCAACCATTCAACTTTTTAGTTAGAAATATATATCCATATTAGCATACTAGGTTGTATGAGATTCACCATAACATCATGTTTATACCTTATTAACATACAAGATCATTCGTCTTACCAAATAAATCTAACACCATGTCGTGCATAATTTTATTTAAACATAGTGTACACACTACTAATGCATTCTTCTTACCACATCATACAATCAACTAAGTCCCCACATAAGATACTTCCTAATACAATCCTCATGTTTACCTATTATCAATTGTATCTATTATCACATTACTTTCATATTTGTCAAGTCTTGCATACACAATCATACATCATACTTATCTAGACATTTCATCAAACACATGGTGTGCGTACAACATTCTAAGCTCAATATACAAGCTCCTAATACACGCATTCCATCAAAACGCATAATCACCTTCAATCATCATCAAATTTCCACATGCATATCATCAACTACACATCATTCCTACCATTGTATGTATTTACAACTAATTTAACAATATCAAGGCTCAAATGAAAACCCAATATTATCATCCTTTGCAAACAAGCAACCTATAGTGAATAGCTCCTCTCTAACTATTAGAGATGATCAACATCACATAAAATCAAGCAATAATATGAATTCAACATGTTTTGCTCAAAACCCACATATGGGGTTCGAATCCTACACGAAATTTGGGGTTAGGGTCCATACCAAAGCTTAATTCTTGAAGATTAGCCCTCTAGAACCAACCATTCATCTCTTACATCAACCTCTTGCGTCAATTCTTCATCTTTAGGGGCTTAGGGTTTGGTTTGAGCTCAAGAATGCCCTCAAAGAGGGCTGAATTCGTTTACCCCCAAATGGGGTGTGTTTGGATCATTTATTTGTGCCATATTTACACCACAAGTCCCTCAAGTTTACCCCCAAGCCTTTTGTTATCAAAACTTTAACTATGCAAGTTTCTTTCTAGTGTGATTTCCCCATTATAAAGATAATAACCTCCACTGGAAATTTTCATAATAGAACATAACCCACACTCGTATCATCCCATTTTACTACCCGAAAAAGGCTCAGTCTACTATTTAATTCATCTTGTCATTTCTTATTCACGCCTAATAGCGTGATTAAGCGAAGCGGATTTTTGGGATGTTACATATGGTTATATCTATCTAGTATTCTCCAAACCTATTTGATTCGTTAGACTTTTATATTATTAATAGTTTATTTTTAGTTATTCGGTGTGTTTATCTTCTTAACTAATTCTTATTTGTTTATCTTTGTGACATGTCCAAATAGAAATTACTTAACAAACCTAAAATCAACCTAAAACTTAACTTTCAAAACAAGCTATCATGGGGTTCGTACGGCTTCTGGTAGTCTCGAGCTAGATCCAAGGCAAGAAAACCGGTAGTGAGACAGATCCCTAGGGTTTCTGATAGCCAAACCGGGTTCTAACCAACCAATGGCTTCTGAAGTGGACCAGATCCGGGTGACAAGTTTCTGGTTCATACCAGATGTGTGGGCGACTTTCTTAGCAAAAGGGAGTATTCCCTACGGGTGCACCAGTGATCTTCGGATTACACACCTTTAGGATCATGTTTCCACCTTTGTTAAGGATTTCATTCACAAATCTTGGGGGTTAAGGGTTGAAATTGTTAAGTCACATAATCACTAAACCAAACTTATATTTATCTGATCATAAAATAATTAAGTTGCCGTTTTTAAAGGTAAATAAAACAAGAATACTTTATCCAGCCCTCGTTCGTACAATGCCATCAACTTCTTAGAGGGTCCCCCAGCACATATGACGATGGTATGTGAGATCCTTCGGTATGGAAAGTGAGAGTTGAGAGAGGTGGAAGGGATTCCCGGTCGACATTAAGCCTCTACATAAATTTAAGGAGGTAAATTAGAGAACCTAGTGCTTAAATGAGTGGCTTGGCAGTGGTTTGGGAAATGCCTAAAAAGCAAGATTCAAGCTTTCTAAAAAGCTACACCACTAGTGTGAGTTAGGTAACACCACACTATCAACCAGGAGAAGACCAGCTTACGGGCCAGCAATCCTAAGACACATTTATGGGGCCTCATAAACTTCCCCTATGCGTGACCCATAGAGTTGCCAGAACATCATCCCTTGTTTATTTCTTTTTTCACCTCCTACTATGAAGGGATCGTTCACCCCCGTTCTCCTCACTGATGAATAAACTTATCACTACTTTTAATATAAACAGTTTACCTATACGGAGTGTCCCCGAGATGTGCATATCTTCTATCCCTACTATTTTTGTCTTTTTATTTTAAAACCAAAACCTTTTCAAAAAGTATTTTATTTTAGAACCCCTCCGTTTTATTTTCTTTTTCAAAACCCAGTTAATTAAAGTGATAAAAGGTTGAGCAAGGGAAAGTGTGTTCTTTGAATATGATACTCGGTATTTACCCTAGAAACTTATGCTATACACGTCAGGTTCTCTACCTATGTGTTGGTTTTAGTTTTAAGTAATTATCATTTACTTATAAATTTAAAACTTGTTTAACGGTTTAGTAAAAATTCATCTTTTTCACAAAACCAAAGTTTTTGAGATTAAAACATCAAGTTTTTGGCACTAGGAAAAATGATATCTTTTCTAATTACTAAAACCCGACGCATCAAGTTTTTGGCGCCGTTGTCGGAGAACACAATTAATTTCTAAAGAAAGACCCAAGTCAGTTAGTTAATCGGTTTATTTTTCTTTTTCATTTTATTTTCACTTTATTTTATTTTTTGTTTTTGTTCTTTATTTTCTTTTTTGATTTTCATTTCTTTTTTATTTGCGATAATTACGGTTGTTTTAGTTTTTCTTTGCAGGTCTACTTCCGGATTGGTCACCTTGGAGAATTTCCGTAAAGGAAGACGAAACCACCAATTTTATCAACTTTCATTTTGGAGGGTTTTTATTTCTGCGTTCTTTTCGTTAGAGAGATGTTTGTCATGCCATGGAGATCGACTATAAGTGTAGGAAAAAGTGGAAAATAAGCCGGGGGGAAATTTTTCAAAGTTTTTAAATTAAATTGTTTTTGGAATTTAAAATGGGGTTTAAAATCAATTTGGAGAAATCCACTTAAATTTTTAAAACCCCATCTTTAAAAACAGTTTAAAAATTGAAAAACACAAAAACCGGAGTGTTTGTTGACAAGCACGCCCATACTCATCCTTGAGCATGACCGTGCTCAATGTGCAGACAAGGAAGGGGTATTTAAAGGGGCTTTTGACTTGCCAAACCCATTCTTTCATCATCCCAACTCGCAAACCGTCGCCTACCCCTTAGAATCCTCCATTTTTCTTCATTTCAAGCTTGAATTTTCATCCTAAGGTATGTATAATCACTCTTTAACAACTTTTATGTGTTTTTATGTTCAGATTTGTCCAGATTCCTGAGTTTTAGAGTAGCACCATTTCTTGAAGAAAACCTTATATTTCTAGCTTTTCTACCCCGAATCTGAGCATGAAACTTTAGGAAAATGATTAGGGTAGTGCTAGGAATGTAATGGGGTAGAATTTTTTTGAGAAATTTTGTGAACAATTTTTTGGGAATTCTGATAGGTTTGAAACCCGTTACTTCATCAGACAGGTGCACAGTCGTGCTCACTAGGGTTTAGGGTTTTGAGAAATTTTGTGAACAATTTTGTGGGAATTCTGATAGGTTTGAAACCCGTCACTTCATCAGACAGGTGCACAGTCGTGCTCACTAGTGAGCACGTGCGTGCTCATCTAGAAGACACTGTTTGAATTTCCCCCCTTGACCAGACAAAGTCAAAGCACGGCCGTGCTCACCATTGAGAAGGGACGTGCTTGACCTGGAAAACCACTAGAACATTTTAAGTTTCAATTCAGAACCATTTTTGCAGTTTAAAATAAGTTTAAGGGTGTTTTAGATAAAAAACCACTTAAAACATTTGTTAATCAGACTGAGTGACTGAACCTCACGGCCATGGACACCCTTGTGCACGGGGGTGCAGCCACTGGTACCCATAATTGTTTATTGTTCTACATTCCCTACTTTGAGAAACTGAACCGATTCTGTTGTGTTTTGCAGGAAAATGGGACCCAAAAAGAGACCAATTCAGCGTTCACCATCCATGTCCTCGGGCTCCCACCACTCTCACCAGTCAAGCGACTCACCGCCCCTTGAGATGACTCCACACCAAGTTGCTTGAAGCTCAGGGACCATCCCAGATGAGGTCCATCAATGGTTGTATTTCAACCAACACGATGAGGAGCATAACGCTCACAGGCGTTTGCTCCGGATTATGCCGAGGCAGATTGGGGAGTACAGGCCTGTGGACTTTGAGGTTGTGGCCTCTGTAAGACTATCTTCACAATTCTACAACATACTCTCGCACCAGTGGACCCGATTCTTTCAGATCACCGAGCACACTTACAGGGTGTTGACCTTAGAGTTCGTATCCTCATTCTCTTACACTCCACCTATAGGGTTGGAGGACAGGATCACGGAGCGTTGTGTTAGGTTTAGGATAGGCAGAGTGTGGTATACTCTTACACTGACAAAGTTTGGGGTTCGATTGGGTTTATACAGATAGAGGGAGATTTATTCGCCTATCTTTACTGAGAGCCTTTTTGAGTGGCCAGCCGGTATGCAACCGTCAGACTTATGGGCTCAGATCTCTGATGTTCCATATAACCCTAGGAAACATAAGAGGTCGAGCTTTCAGGATCCGTTGCATAGGTGGCTTCACATGGTTATAGCTAGCACTATTAGGGTCAGGAAGGACAGTACAGGGGGAGTCAATGAGAGAGAGGAGTTCTACCTATACAATATCATCGAGGGTGCACACTACAACCTCGCACTTGCTCTAGCCGAGTTCTTCACCCGTTGTTGGGTACTACTGCCGCGAGTCATATCTTTGGAGGACCTTACATCACACAGCTGGCCACCAGTCTGGGGCTACTCCATCCTCAGGCTCTGGTCAATCTTACCATTGCAGGGCAGGTCCGCCCACTCAACACATCAATGATGAAGAATGTTGGCGGGGGGGGGGGGGTGGTAGAAAGAGTAGGAACAGTTCTTAGGTTGGTCAACAACAAGAGTAGGATGTGGGATAAAGAGGCTGCTTTTGAGGAACAGTTTGGGGAGACATCTACAGTAGCAGAGGCTGGAGGAGTCGAGTCATCGGCAGTAGCAGCAGCAGCCAGAGCAGCAGGACCATCCACAGCAGCAACAGGAGCCGGAGCAGGCCGACAGGGCCGCTAGCGGAAGAGCATCTTCCGCACTATTCTGGACCGGCTCGACACATTATCTGCTGAGTTCACTGCTTTCCGGGCAGACTTTGCCCACCACATGGCTTCTTGCATTGTTTCCAACTCCCGCTCCCGACCACATTCACGTCCACGTCGCAGCCACTCCACACGATTTCCCCAAGTTCAGGTTAATGATTTTCAGTGGTTCTTTCTGATGATGGTTTGTTTGTGACACTTGACCCGAGACACTATTTTCTTTTTCTTTTCTTTTATTTTATTTTGGATGATGGTTTGTATGGTTATATTTGCGTGCTGGATTGCATGCCCAGACACGCCCCACTACTAGCGCCGGTGCACTAGTATCTATCCTTGGATTGTAGCTTTATTTTACTTGTTTCTTTTATCGTATTTTATTTTTCTTTTCTAGTTAATTAGGACAGGTTGAGGACAACTTGCTAGGACGGAGCTTGACTTTTGATCGTTCTTGCTTTAAGGATGTGGATTTCGATCACACGCTGGTGGATTTGCCGCCATCATAGGAGTACTAATTTCTTTTGCCTCATTTTTCCATTTCTATGCATAAAATTTTTGCAAAATTTTAAGTGTGGGGTGGATTATTTTGCTGCTTATTTATATATCTAGTGGGTCATATCATTGCCATCATGCACTATCCGATACCCTCTTAGCTTCTTGATACCCATAGCATCATTCACGATCACTTGGGGCAAATTAGTAAAGTCTATTAGACTCGTCCGAGTGGACACTATTAGGCATCTCGCCGAACGGATCATACAAAAAGGATAGTCGAAATATGACAATTTTCTTAAATCCAAAATTCCACTTGATACACATAAATAATAACAGAAAAATAGGATTGCATGGCAAGTAGAAAACGACCCGAATATTATGCTTAAAATCTACATCTTACCCTACCCGCTTGTCCATGAGAGTGTCTTGAGCCTTATCGAGCACCACACTTATATATATCACTTATTGCTCGTTTCGTTTGCTTGAGGGATATCCGACCTTAGTCTGACACGGTTAGAACTTGTGTGTTTATATATATTCTTGTTTTAAAATCGATAGCTAGGTAAAAATGATAGAGGCATTTATAAATCTCTCCAAATAAAACATACCCTTAGAAAACCATTTTGAGCCTTAGCCTTTCGTTTCTTCACCCAATAAAATGGGCACCAACCGTTGGTCATGAGAGCAGCTTCAAGTACTTTTGTCCATCTTCGAGGGTTCAAGACAACAAGCTAGGAAAAGGTGATACCGTCATTATAAAGGAGGGATCAACACAAGAGGGGGCCAAGAGGGAAATCTTCTACAAAAAAGAACATAAGAGGGATCCCAAAATAAATAGAGAGACCCAAAAAGCGAGCCCGAAAGCAATAAAAGTTCTTTAAAGTTAAAAATTTGGTCTTTGACCGGTGAGACCTTAAAGAACTGGAACTCTGCTCTCTCTGCTCTCTCTCTCTCTCTGCTACTCTCTCTACATTCTCTCTATGATCTCTCATCTTTCTCTCTCTCCCTTCTTGCTTTCTCAAGATGCATCTACTTGATCATCATTTGCTTGCTTGCTTCCACTTTGCTCAGCCATGACTGCCTCTAGAGTTGATACAAATTATTTTTGACAAGACTACTGATGAGAGAAAAATGTGGCGTGAAAACTATGGCGTAGGATGGAGCAGAATCCACCTTTCTGTGGACAATCAAAAAGTGTTGCCAAGAGACAGGCCAAACGATATGAAAGATGTGTCAAATGTGGAAACTGGACACACGAGGGTAGGTGCAGCAAAAACATGACTCACTCATAGTTCAAGTATACAATGCTTATCCAGGAGGGCGCTATTCGTACAAAGCTGAGCGCCGTGTCAGGAAAGGAAGCAATATCGACTACACTGTGAGGTGCGTAATAGCGATGATGAAGGACCGAGGAATAAACACCAAGCTCCTCTTAGAAATCGCCATTGAACAAGTCGCACTCCGTTACAGCCCTCTTTTGCGAGTCGTTGCCTCTCGTCTATGACTGACCACCACGGTTTGGTAACTCATCCCCCTTAGTATATAGTTAAAAAAATAATCTTACTGTGATGTTCTTGTGATGCAGTTAGGGTTATTTTAGAGGTTTATCAAGTTAATCACTAGTTGAACCTGTCACAAAAATAAACAAACAAGAATTTGTTAAGAAGATAACACACAAAATAACTAAAAATAAACTACTACTAATAATAAAAGTCTGCAAATCGAGATGGGTTCGGAGAATAATAGATGGATACAACCATAAATGGTGATCATCACAAGAACATGGATGCTTCCGATTCATATACAAGCCTTCCACCACCGAAATCCTATGTATCTAATATGATCCTCACGTCCATCGATGTTTTATTGTATGAACTACTCCTACGATTCCATTCTCGGCCAAGATAATCAAGGTAGGACGAGGCCTAACCTTGGTGGGATGTTAGGATGGCGCTAAGGCCTCCAACAAGACCCCAAGATCTCTGGAAGAAGCTTGGAAGTCAGCCCAAGAAGGCACAAAATACCAAATGATTGAGTTGAGCTTGCTATTTATAGAGCTGCAAGGGCCTGAACGGGCGTGCAAAGAGAGTGGGAACGGGCATGCACCTGCCCCACGTACGTTCTGTTGCTGCAGAATTTGTCTTGTCCTTGTGGTCGTGCATGGGCGTGCTAGGTTGTAGGCAAAGGCGTGCCAACTGACAAACTCAGTTTTCCTGTCTCCCAAGTGGGCTGCGTTGTCTTCTAGCGTACAGGACCTTCGTGTAAGTGAGCATGGGCATGCTTGGTCAACCCCGGGTCAGTTTTATCATTGTTTAAGCCCCGAAAAGGTCTTTACACATATAGGAAATATGCTGAGGATCTCAAGTCCTCAGGAATCTCCGGTTTTAGCTATTTTCACCCAAAAACCGTATATTTTCGGGTTGGAGCTCCAATTTCCTAAAAACACAAATAGGAACGATTAAGTAACTATAATTATCAATTTAAGCTCAACGTTACCCTATTATGATACTATTTATGCATGTTTTACATGTGTAATTGATGGCACATTAGTAGTCCCTACAACCGATCAGAACCCTCCAAGTGCTCCACCACAAGAACCACCATTGAAAACAGTACGGAGGGAATATCGGCCTAACATACCTTATCCCGGTCGTTTGATGAAGCAGAATACGGACAAGAAATATCAGAAGTTGATCGAGCTCCTGGAGTACATAGCACTACTACAGCAATCAAGGCAGCAATCAAGGGTAATGCACTGGAGTGCGCATCACTACTACAACAAAGTCTTCCGCCAAAGCTGACCGATCCAGGAAAATTTTCTCTACCTTGCTCCATAGGAAACATGCCGACGACTTATGTCTTGGCCGATCTTGGTGCGAGCATGAACTTTATGCCCACTTATATCTACAATCAACTCAACTTAGGCAAGCCATGACCTTTGACAGCTACGATCGAGTTAGCGGATGGTACCATAAAGAAACCCAACGGAATTGTTGAAAACCTAATTATTAAATTAGGAAAGTTCGTTTTTCCCATTGACTTTGTCATCCTTAACATGGGCGAAAGTAATATGCCTATTATTCTCGGTCGACCGTTCTTAGCCACCGCTCGAGCAACCATAGATATGAGTGAGGGAGTTCTTACGCTTCGGGTTGGGAACTACAAGCTGCACTACACCGCCGGAGGAAATGAATACGTGTCCAACGCTCCGTTCGACATGGCTAACTTTATTGATAAACAATTAGATTATCAATTAAAGAAAGCCAAGGGTGCTATAGTGACGCCACCAGATGAATCTTCAGTGGGGCTTGACAACACCAAGTGGATCGATGATTATTGGGACAACCATCAAGGGGGTGGTTGAAGAAGGAGAGGCGGAAGGAAGAAAAACATAACCATTTACCCAGAGGCCGGGAAGGAAGCAAAATGAGCACCACACGTTTTGTCCAGCCAAAGACGTAAAACGTGGCGCTACCATGGAGGTAGCCCGGATTAGTAGCTTAAAAAGAATAAGTTGAGAGGTTAGTGTATACGGCAGAAAAATTGGTCAAGAACCAGTAGGTATGGTCGTTCACTCTTGATATTTTATCACCTAGGTATGCCCTCTCGGCATTAGGACCCAGTAACTTGTCTTTTATTTTGTTTTTCTTTTCGTTACTAATAACTATTGTAGTTCATGCCAAGTGGTTTCTCTTGAGGAAAGATTCATGTTGATGCAGCTGCGGGAATCGACCGCGCAGACTGTTGGAGAACAAAATGAGGGGAGACTTGTTCCTTTTGACCAGACCACTTATTATTTTTGCACACACATATCATAGAAAATTAATTTAAAATTGTGCTAAAAGAATTAAGTGTGAGGTGTTTAAAATTTTGCAAATATAAAACACCTCAATAAAGTCAACAAACCGTGACCAAAAAGCAAAGTTTTTTAAAAAAGTGTTTTTAAAAACAAAAATATTTTCAAACCCTTTGAGTCCGCCCAACAGTCTTGCAAGAGATTAGTGAGGTTTTGGTAGTCAAAAGAAACATCTAAAGTGTTCCCGATTCTTTAATTAACCCTTACCCCCACATGTGAGTATTTTGAGCCTTATCGAGCATACCGCCACATATATACTCTACATGCTCGTTCATTTCTTTATGAGAGATATTCCCCTTTGGCATGACACGGTTAGAACTTGTGTGACTTATGAATTACAAGACCACATTAGAGGTGAGTGTGTGAAAATGATTTAGGCACTTAGGACTTACCCGTTCCGTTACCATTGGCCTTTCGTATATTTTCCCCACCCTTAGCCACCCATCTTGAGCTTTATACTTTTTCATTTCCTTCCATCCATTTAGCCCCCACCATGATGAAACCAGGGAAGTGTTGAGGTGTTAAGGAAACTCTCCGGCAATTTTGGACTTAGAAGCATAAGCCGCACATCAAAGATCTCAGATCTCGATCGTGAAAGAAACAGCGAGACAAGAAGAGCCATCAAGAAGAGCAGACCAAGTGTCAATAATCACCCAGCAAAGCATCAAGTGTAAACAATTTATAGTAGTGAAAAAAAGTGTGTAATAATGATGCTGCTGAACTAAAGGGATCAAGAAAACTTTAAAGAAAAGGTTAGCAAAGCTTTCGAAAGACCAAATGATTGACCCAACCTAGTGGAGGCTTTTAGGCGGCATACGACGAACAATTCACAAGAGTAGGCCAAAGTCGAGCTATGAAGTCCAAAGAAAGATCACCAAAGCCAACTTGAAAGGTTTACAAGATTCCAACAATACCTCAAAACACCAAAACCAAAGTAATTCATGGTGGTAGACTCCATTTCTACTCTATTCATCACCATTTCACTCAACTAACTCGTTTAAAGTCCTTTTGATTCACACGCATCATCTCAACAAAAGTGGTGGAGTTGTGATTTGCACACAAGCCTATGATTCGTGCTTGCCATCAGGTAGAATGCGAGTGTTCACCCCAAATGAAACACGAGTGAACGAGAGTTAGTGAGGAAAAAGGAATTGGGGAACCTTAGGAGTGTTTAAGTAGTCTTGCCACAAACCGAGCCTAAAATCCTGAGGATTTAGTAAGTGTGACTCTTAAGAGGTAGGTTGAGCTCGACACATCAAGTAAAACTTACAATTTTTGTCTCATAAAAATTGCCTAAGGCTCGGTTTGCTTGAGGACAAGAAAAAGCTCAAGTGTGAGGTGTCGTGGTGTGCCGAGAATACACACGTTTTACACACAAATTTTCACCCATTTTTCACCAAAAATCATGCTTTTATCTTGGTTTTATCATGATTATATTTCTTTGTTGATAATTGTAGGATTTGAGGTCGAGAAGTGAAAAGATGTGAAAAACGGCAAAAAGGCAAGGAATTAAAGACTTTGAGCTGTTCAGATGCAGCACGGCCGTGCTCAGATCGTGCACGGCCGTGCACCTCTCCCGGGTCAACAAGTCAACATTTCCAAGTCAGTAGGAAGCAAAAAGTCAACTGTACTGGCATGCACGGGCGTGCCCACCATGGTGCACAACCGTGGTCTTCAAGTGAGTGTTCTCCAAGGCACCAGCAGACCAGAATTGACAAAACAGTTACAAGAACTGGGGTGCACGGGCGTGCCCACATATTGGCATAGGCGTGCCAGCCACCGGACAAACAATTTCTGTGCGAAAGGACTCTACAACAGTACCAGATGTCAAGCACGGGCGTGCCACCCTTGGAAGAACGGGCGTGCAGCTGCTGGGAAGTCTATGAATAGAGAGCTCCACTCCTCACTTTGGCATCCCTTAACCCATCAAATTCTCCACCTTCTACACGAAGTATTAGCCATATTTGGGACTTGTAGGTGTCCTTTGGAGCTTGGGATCACTCCATAAACACCAGGTTTGAGAGAGAAACCACCCGAAATCACCCAAAATCACTAGAAATCTCCATACAACCCTCACCATGTTTTGTACACAAAACCAACCTAGTGAGCTTGTTGTATCAACCATGCTAGACTAAATTTCTCTTGGTGTTGCTAGGGTGATGATGGAACTTGGTATGAAATAAATAGTTTATTTTTGTTTAAAGTGGTGTTTTGTGTTCTTAACAATTTTTTCTACTACTTCTTTATTTGACGAATTAACTAATCAATCATTTAGTATTTGGTCTTGTGGGTGTTTTGATAGAAAGTTGAGGGACTTATAAGTGTAACTGCAGAGTGTAAAAACCCACGCACTTGTAAGCTAACCTTAATTCCATGTGTAGAGATTGGCCCGTTTGTGTTTTGAAACATTCACACTTTGTGGCTTAATCCTCGGCTATCAAAATCTCACTTTGGGTCGGTACGGTCTTTATACTTGGTCCTAGTGATAAGCCAAGACTTGGTTTTGCAACTTAGCTTCATGGTCTATGTGATAGCTTTGGCGCAAACCAAGAATTGGTGAACCCATGTTGGGAGAAAACGGTCTTTACTTTCTTCCATTACTATATTGCCGCACAATTAGTAATAAGCCAATCACTTTTTGAAAAGTTAATTAATTCTAGTAGGGGATAAGCGTGAGCGGGACAACCATGACTCCCCTATGATGTCAAATGGTAGCTTGTTCGGCCATGCTTTAGCCGCCGGCAAGTTATTCACAAAAGAAACTAGTAGTTAAATGTCAATATCGCAACTTTGGGTGTTGGGTTCTCTAGGGTTGGGTACACATAATCTTGGTCAATCTACCCCTCACTGTTGAGAGGTGAGCTTACCGGGGAAGGAAGACCCCCACAATAATATTAAGAACACAAATCATTTCTGTAGTTATGCAGTAATGCACATCTCGAACACACCACTTAAACAAGAGTCTACTATTATTTCATACCAGGCAACATCAGATCCCGAAGCAACACCTTTGTTTTGCTATTGATTTCTGTTACAGTTAAATCTCTCTTATACTTTTTTTCTCGCATTTATATACTACTCACGATAGGTAAACTTGCCTATTGTGTGGGGTTTAGAATGTTAAGCAACTGTGACTTTAGACTATAAATTTAAAACTTTAAAGTGTCACACCACTGTTTTTGACTTAATTTTCCTTTTCACCAAGTTTTTGGCATTCATACTGGGAACTTGCCATTTTAAAAGAAAAGAAGTTTAAGTCTTTAAAACCCCACGCTATCAAACATACACCGCAAACAATAAAAAGCGACAAAAATAAAGTAGCTGAAGGGGGTGGGGGTAAAATTTCCACAAGCATACATATACTTTTCTTTGTCTTGGCTCTTCAACGGGCAGTTCCTTGATTAATGGTTGGTTACGTATTCATAGCAGGTTTTGTAAGGCTTTGTATCGAGTCGGAAAGAATAAAATAGCCGTATTCGATGAAAGTCGTATGTACGGCTTGGTAGGGGTACTTCTTCTTTTGTTCGCAGCCTTTTCACCGCAGCCAATTAGGCGACACTTTGTCCCATCATCCCTTGTTCCTAATTCCTTGGGGATTGCTACATGACACCTCCAAATTTTTTGGCACCCCTAAAAGATGGCTAATCACCTCAGTCTTCCCCTTGCCTTTCCCAGCAGCATCATCTCCTATTCCCACAACTTCTTCCTTCATAGCCATTACCTGCTCCGCAAATAACACCATACAGTCAGGCGACAGGCTTGCTCGATCAACACACTGGGAAAACATCTCAAAAAGCTCGTTGTGCATAATGGCACCGTCGCTCTTGTGAACCCCATAACGTGAGTTTATCCTAAAGACAGTTTTTGGGAGCGCTTTACACCTCCAGCGCTCAAGTATGTACTTCTCCGGGATCGCCTGCACCTTAGTGTACCTGAAAACGCAAAAAATATGATGACACAGATATCTAATGTGGATCCATCCATTGCACAAGCATGTGGTTGTTTCCTCCACAACATCAACCTTCACCTATGGGGGTTTGGGGGGTGGGCCGGGGTTCAAAAAACAAAACAAAGAAAACCAAATTAAAAAACAGTTATAAACTTGCACATAAAAAAGTACAAAAAATGTTATCTATGAAAAGAAAATTTAAGGTGTGTGACGTGTACCGTAAAATCGTTGACCACGTCAGTTTTATTGTCAAGGTGTGTGACATTGTACACCTGAATACCGTCTCTTTCATCTTGTTTGAGATAAAACAATACAACAAGCCTTTCAAAATTAATCTCCGAACTTCCTTGAATATGGTTTGAGAGTACACCATAGCACATTGCTTTTTGAAGGGCATACCGGTTTTCATCTCGAGGGACCTGTCCTCTATTTGGAACTCCGCTAACCGCGCATTATACCTCTGCGCATCCATGGTTGTGTCATAGCACAACATAAATTAAACAAGAGCATTGGCCCAGCTTGAATTTATTTTAAACACTGCATTTGAACTCTCACACCGGGAGGTTGTTTTCATCAGGCCTGAATGTCGTGGAAGTAGGTGGGTAAACAAAGCACTTTGATGCTAAACATCTCTGTGAGGCCACATTTGTCCAGCAACTTCACCCCCCGACTTTCAAAAGTTGAAGGTTTGATGTAGATGTTCCATACTTGCTTACGTAACGCCGCTCGAACCTCTGAATTGTCAACACCAGCTCCTGCAAGCTGTTAACATGTGAAAGCAGTTACACATGCAACACTTTACACTGGTGTACCAAAACCCGAACGACAAAAGGGTAATTACCTTGGTTGGTAGTTTCTTCATGATGTGCCACATGCACAAACGATGTTGAGATTCAGTAAAGACAACTGCTACAGCTTGCTTCATTGAAGGGTACTGGTCAGTTAACACCAACATAGGTTGCTTGCCATGTGCTCCGAGGAATGTATTCAACAACCAGCAATAGGACTCCACAGTTTCACTAAATAAGAGGCCAACCACGAAGCTAACGCACCGTTTTTTGTTGTTTACACCGGTGAAGGGGACAAATATCATGTTTTACCTGAAAAAAAAAACAGATTACAAAAAAAAAGTTAAACTGTGAATCTTATTCAAGGGCGTGTATCGACTTACTTGTTGGTTTGGTATGTTGGATCAAATGCAAGCATGTCGCCAAAAGCTTGATAATTGATCTTGGATATCTCATCATCCCTGAAAAGTTGCCTAAGTTCACCATTTACAAAACTGTACTTGAAAGAGAAATTCGGTAAATTCTTCACTCTGTCGTTCAACTTGTCGATCATTAGTTGTTAATCTTTCTCACCAATGAACAATCAAATACACTTTGCAAAGTTTTTAAAGTCTGCTGCGAGACCCTTCACATTGTGATGTCCCCCTTTTAAACTAACCTGGATTTTGTGCGCGACTGTTGCCCCTACTTTGTTGATGCTAACCCGGTGAATAAATTCCTTTGTCGCAAAATCCAACCCCCGACCTAGTTTTGTAAGGTCTTAATTATAAGAGGGGAAAATCATGTGGCTGTTTGCTTCCTCGAAGTGATAAATCACCTAGGATGAGGGCGCATCACAGAACTTCACCCTAATGGATGTTTTAAAGTCACAAACCTTGCATGTTGACTGCCTAACCTTAAGAGATGTCTCATCCATGGAATCAAATTTCTTACTCTTTTGTGGTTTGCTAGCCTTAGAACACAGGATGTACATATGGGTTATCCAGGAACTTTTTACCTCTTCACAGTTCCTAACCTAGTCGAAAACCCACACTTCTTGGTGTATGCCTCCTAGAACTCTACAACCTCTTCCCACTGCCTAAATGCAGTGATTGATGTGTCCTTATTATAACATATAAAAGATGCATAATTAGTCTCATAATAGGACAGAATTTGTATGTTTCAGGAAATTGGAGCTCCACACCAAAAACAAGTGATTTTCGGGTAAGAACAACTAAAAAACGGAGATTCATGAGGATACGAGACTTGCAGCATGTTCCCTGTATGTGTGGAGACCCTTTCGAAGCTTAAACGATAATAAAATCAGTCTGGGAAGACAAAGTAGCAAAACTCGAGAAGGAATTGAAGACTTTGAAGCTATGCCAGATGCAACACGTCCGTGCTTACGACCGTGAACGGTGCAACTTTCCCGGGTCAACAAGTCAAAATTTCTAAGTCAACGGAAGGCAAAAATTCAGATTTCTGGGTTGCACGGGCGTGCCAATACCTTGTGCATGCCCGTGCCAGTTGAAACGTGCTCCCCAAGGCTCAAACTGACAAGACTGACGGCTTTTCTAAAGAGCACAGTCGTGCCACCACTTGGCATGGGCGTGCATGTCCTGGAAACCGACAGATTCTGCGCGAAAGGACTCTGCAACAGTACCTGTTGTCGAGCATGCCCTCGCTTCATGTGTGTGCACCCCCTTGCTTAAGCTGATTTGCCTATAAATAGCAAGCTCACCTCAACCATTTGGCATCCCTTCTTGTGCTTTCTTGGGCCGACTCCCAAGCTTCTTCTAGAGATCTTGGGGGTTGTGGGAGGCCTTAGGGCCATCCTAACATCCCACCAAGGCTAGGCCTCGTCCTACCTTGATTATCTTGGCCAAGAACGAGATCATAGAGTAGTTCACGCAATAAAACATCAAGGGTCATGAGGATTGTATTAGATACATAGCACTAGGAGATGGAAGGCTTGTCTATGAGCAGCCATGTTCATGTGTTGATCATTCTCTATGGTTGTATCTTTCTATTATCTCCGAACCCACTTCGATTTGTAGACTTTTATTATTAGTAGTAGTAGTAGTTTGTTTTTAGTTATTTGTTGTGTTATCTTCTTTCAAATCATTGTTTGTTTATCTTGTGACAGGTTCAAATGGTGATTAACTTAATAAACTTAAATCAACCTTAACTTAATTAATAAACTATCAAGATGTATAATCAGCTTCTGGTAGTCCCGAGCTAGATCCAAGGCGTGGAAACCAGTAGTGAGATAGATCCTTCGGGCTTCTTATATCCAAACCAGATTCTAAGCAAGGGCTTCTGAAGTGGACCAGATCTGAGTGACACATTTCTGGTACTTAACAGATGAATGAGTGTTTTTCTTGGCAAAGGGCGGATTCCCTACGGGTGCACCAGTGATCTTCGGATTGCACACCTTTAGGATTATGTTCCACCTTTGTTAAGGATTTCATTAATCTCGGGAGGTTATAGGTGTAACGACCCTGGCTGTCGGAGCTGGTCGTCGGGTCGGGTTATCGGAGCTACGCAGCAGATTCGGATCATAACAGTCTTTATTCTTCCAGGATCCACGTCATCATATCTGTTGGGTTACCTGAACACATGCCAAAAATAGTTTCTGTCAACATAAAGTTGGTGAGGTCGTGTATTTTATAAAGTGAATGGCCAGTTCGTTTATTGATAATTCTTTTATATAAAACATTCTTTTATAAACATTCTTTTATAAACATGCTTTACAGTTATAATTCTGAAGGGGAAACTATATTTCTATTATACCAACGCTATTATATATCAATTCTATTATATCTCCATTCTATCATATCGATTATATTTCGTGCCATTCCTATCGATGGTACCACTCTGATTGTGATAAAATACCCGTTCTTGTCCTCTACTTGGACAAGAATCGTTTTGGTCCTCTACTTGGACATTCCTACCCTCTACTTGGGTAAGACTGGTTCCTGTCCTCTAGTTGGACAAGAAAGGAAATGGCGGATACCGTCCAGTACTGTCCTCGTCGTTTCTATGTCCCCTTTTCTTTTATACTTCTTTTATTTTTATTGATAATCTTTTATTATGTAAAGCATTTCTAGGTTTAATAACTGACATGTATTCCCTCGAAAACACTTAATAAAACAGTAAAAGTGGGGAGTTCACGATACTCACAGGTTTGCGCATAATCTTCTAGTTAATTTTATTACAATTATATGTCATATATATATTGATACGTTTTACGCGTGGGACTTGTTAGATTGTAATACTTAGGATATATATCATATATACAATTTATACAATTTATACATATAGAATTCGGTATATATTAGATAGTCCTAAACTCGGGGTTCATTATTGACACGACACGGACATCCTAAATCTAGCTGGCCATTACAGCTTGGCACTCGTAACTAATAAAGCTGGCCATTACAGCTTGGCACACGAACCTAAAGAACTCTAGACACAAACTTACCCGGATGATGGTTCGGCAGAGCATATTATTATTAACCCGAGTCTAGTATATCGTTTTATATATCGAATCTTATATATATATATATAAACATATATATTTTATATATGTTTATTATTCTCTTATTATTATTATCAAGTCCGTACGTTCCCGTATTATATATATATTCGTATAATTCTAATAATCCTCGTCTAGCTATTGGACCGGGTTCTATTCCGGGTGTTGACCGAGTCACTGGGTCGACTTGTTATCGGGTTCAATCTCACCGAACCGGTTATTGGTACCTCGCACAAATAATAATCATAATCTTTATATTAATAATAGATTATAATATAATATTGATAACCAATAAACAATTAGGGATCTATATATACCGGAGATATAACCGAATCTCGCCGGAACACCATCGGGGATTGACCGGAATTTCCCCGGAAAACTTGATACTTATCAGAAATACACACGAGTTGATCGAAAGCCCAAACAATCCGTCACAGTACCTAAACACACACGCACATCAACACATGTATGAGTATGAGGCTACTGAAAAGGGATTTGTAGGTTATATATCGGATATAGATTACTAACAAAAGGTGGGTTAAGACCCGATGACAGTCACCAGGTTTGGTGACTGTCCGGTTACTCGAACATAACAGTAAATCATCGGTTCTTAACAGAAACAGAGAGCTTCTGATAGTTATTAACAGAACAAAGAAGCTGGGTTACGATAGTGGCTCGATGGTTAGGTAGTTATTATCAGAATTGAAGGTAAAGGGTTATCGGGTTTCATAACTGAACAGAGGTTGGATTCAAGGTTGTTATCGCTGATAAACAATCAAGAATAAGTGTTCGATGTTGACTGATGCTTATGAACACAGGGGGTTTACCGGTTGATAGTTGGGTTTAGGAGAGGGAAGAGCTTACCGGCGGCGGCGGAGGTGGTTCGCCGGAGAGAAGCTCCGATCGATGTTCTGGTGTGTGTGTCGAGTGTTTGCTGCAGAGAAAACAAGAGGAGGATTCAAGGATGGTTAGAGATTGATGAAGGATTATCGGTTTATCGAAGTAGAAGGAGCAGGGCAGCGTCCGAAGATGGTGACCGGTGACTGCTCTCTTTCATTCTCATATGTGTGTGTTCTTGTTAATGTACTGAGAGAGTAAAGGGGGAAGGAAGCAAGGTTTATATAGGAGAGACAATTTGAGGGGTGTTTGGCAACGAGGACAAGAGCTGATTAAACGGGTGTTTGGTAACGGGTATTAGACTACACCAAAATGTTTGGTTGCAAGTTTAATAATAAATAAGAAGCATTTACCCGAGATAATAAAAATTCAATAATTATTATCTATATAACCGGTTGAAACGTTTGGTCGCGAGATTCGAACTTGAATATTTTATATAATAATCGGGTGGTCGGGTACGACCCGACTCGTTTAAGAGACCCGTAACACCTCGAGGTGTTACAATAGGTTGGGTTAATTAAGTCACTAATCACCAAACCAACTTTGTATTTACCAGGCCTATAAATATTTAAAGTGTCACTTAAGATAAATAAAACCAGAATTCTATATCTAGGTCTCATTAGTACAAAACCATTAACCAATGGGGATACACGTCGCCTGAGTTGACTGTAGGAGAGATCCTTCGGTCTTTTTGATTGTTAACCTACTTAGGGGATATGATGTTGCCAGGACTGACTCTAAGGAGAGATCCTTCGGTACGGAACGCGAGAGCTAAGGGAGGTGTACGGGTTCCAGGTTTGAAGTTAAGCCCCCATTTCAAGAAGAAGATAAGTTAGAGGACCAGAGACTTGACCGTGGTTAGGGAAGCCTGCTATAGGCAAGGCTCAGTCGGTGAACCTTCATGTGGGCCCACATCGGAAGGTTAAGCATACTACTCAGTAGTGGCCCCGATTCTCTATCAAGGAGTTAACACTTCTAGCTCACTCTCGTCCTCCTCACAAATAATTAAACTTTATATTAATTCTAATAATAAACTTAACTACTTATACGGAGGGCCCCGAGATGTGCATGACCACAATCACTACAATTTTATCTTTTCATTTTATAAAACCTTTTTCAAAAATATTTTTAAGAACCCCTTCGTTTTATTTTTCTTTTAAAACCCGATTAGTTAAATGATGGAAGGTTGAGTAGGGGAAAGTGTGTTCTTTGGAATACGGTCCTCGGTATTTACCCTAGAAAGCTATGCTATACACGTCAGGTTCTCTGCCTATCTGTTGGGTTTAGTTTCTGAGTAACAATCGTTTACTTATAAATTTAAAACTTGTTTAAAAAGGTTTAGTAAAAATCCATCGTTTTCCCAAAACCATTGTTTTGGAATTAAAACATCAAGTTTTTTGCACCGGGAAAATGATATCTTTCTAAATTACTAAAACCATATGCATCAGCGATCACCTTCGGTTTATCACACTCAGGAACGATTGGTGCCCAGTAACGAGTCCCATTTGGTGTAAACCAGTATGAACATCGAGTGTCTACAAAAAAGGGGGTGTTAAATTCGACTTTACACTGGTGTAAAACATATTAAAATGTGGAGAAAAAAATCATATGTTGTTGTATAGTGTTTTATGCTACATTAAAGGTGCAAAAAATATGTTGTTGAATACTTTTTATAATACATGACAATGAAAACACACACACACATACCGAGAAAAACCTTACCTCCACCCTTGTCAAAACCCTCTTCCTCCTGAGAGTTAAGATTAGGCACGTGAGATGATCCAACCTCTTCTGATGCGAAAATGGGGCCATGAATAGTTAATTGAAACTTATCAACTGTAGGATCAAAGGTTGCTTTTAACAGTCACTCTTTTAGAACAGTTTATATCAAAGTTAATGTGCGGCGAAAATAATAAATGTCCTAAGTTAACAGTTCACCTTTTATATCAATAAGTGCTCTCCCTCAAATGATTAATCAAAGTGCAATAAGTGTATATGAGAATCTAAGCAGTTAATTATCAAAACAGTTGAAATATATTTCAAGTAATAATTCTCATATAATGGACAATGGAATTCTGATTCAAAGTTTATATATTTCCAAGTTAATAAATAGAAGGTATGAACCCTTCTATTTATAGACTACAAAACGTAAATAAGAAGTATAACAATATAGTATAATACTACAACAGGCTGTAGCATTGATACTTGTACAAAAGATCTATTAAAATACAATATAAACTATAAACTGCTGAAGATTGCTGCTGGAAGCTTCTATCAGAAACTGCTGATTGGGTATGAAACTACTAATGAGTAAACTTTCAGAGGTTTCTCTTCAGTTGTTGTTCTTCAGATGTTCTATCTGGTTCATCTTCAGAACTTACTCTTCAGCACTTGTGTTTCAGTATCAGCTCTTCTTTAGTACTTACATATTCTTCTTCACCACTTTTAATACTTCTAACAAAAGTTGCAGAGAGGATATTAGACTAAGGTTAAAATGCTTATCAATCCTCTTTGACCCAAAAATCTCCCCTGGATTCATGAAGCCAAAACCTTATCTAATATATTTATAGTTTCCTCTTCTTCTGCTGTCAAGGATTCTCCATATTTCTTTTATCATTGAGATCTTGAGTTAAATGAATTGTTAGCCTGTGAGAAGTGGTCCTTGTTCTGGTTCCATGAACTGAACAGTGAGAAAATTATCATCTGATAACTTGTTCATCTCACACTTGTGATGTAAAACTTTGTGTGAGGGATCTTCTCTTTCCAGGACAATAGAGTTGGATTTGTGAGTAAAGTACCATTTTACTATTGGAGATTTAGATCTGTCAAAGTCTTTCTTGTAAGGTACCATTTGCTGGTTTGAAGATAGGCCCGATGTTGATTGATCTTCTACTTCAGTGATGATCAGGTTGGATCTCCTTCTATGTTCAACTTGTATAGTGCCAGGGGTATCACTAGCAATTGGAATGTGGTGTTTAGTGATTACCTTGGTTTGTTTTTTATCGGTGATGGTCTGTTTGAGTTGGTAGGCAAATGTAGCAAGATCCCTATCTTGTGTAATCAGAGGTTTTTCTTCAATCATAAAGTCATCTTCAAGACTTCAACTATGGTGTTGCCTTCAATCAAAACCACCTTGAAGTCTGTTTTAACTTATTCCTCTTATGTCTTCTGTCTTTTGGCAGCAGGCTTCTTTCTTGCAGATCGGAAGTTTGTGAAACTTCTGATGGTTTGAATTTCTCTGGATTTGACTTCTGCAAGGCTTTAAATGTCTTGTATGTATCATTCAAGTTAGCTTCCTTCCATCTTGATAATTGAGCCTTTGTGCCATAGTCATTGGCTGCCAATTCTTCAATAATTTGGGTTCTCTTCAACTTCCTTTCTTTCTCAGCATTTTATCTTTCTAAGATAGGTCTTGCTCTATGTTCAAGTTCAGTAGTATAGAGACCCTTGAGAGTGTGTTTCTTGGCTTTGCTATTCTTCACAATGTAATTCATTAGTTGTTGTCTCTTGTCATTCTCAGCAAAATGAATTTGTTCTTCTTTTGCTCTCTCCAGCTCATTCAGCTCTTTTTCCAAAAATTTTAGCTTGGCTTCATAGCCCAAGTCTTCCCTTTCATTTATCTTCTCCCATAACTCGTCTTCTACTGCCTTTTTTCTTCACTTCCTTCATGTTCCTCTGAACTGAAGGCATTTGGTTTAGGGTTTAAAACTACTGGAGGTTTAGATGGCACGGTTTGGGTTTGGACAATTGGAGTTGTGGATGTAGAAGATGTTGGCTGTTTGGTTTGAGTTGCAACTGCAACTGCTGAAGGTAGTTTCACAGTAGAAACTACTGAAGGATTGTCTTCAGCACTTTTCAAGTCCTTATCAGCAGTTGTGTCTTTAGCCTGGGAAGCCTTTTCTGCTTGTTCTCTACGGAGTTTTTCTTGAGCCTCTTGATATAAATGTCTTTCTTTCAAGGCTTCTTCTTGTTTAGTCTGTTGAGATCTCTTGTTAGCCTCCTTAAGTCTCTTAGCTTCACGAGCCTTTTTGCTTCGCTCAAGGTCAATCTTCTCAGGTACTAAATGCCACAGCGGAAGACTTAGCATGGTGGTGACGGAGGTTGGTAATCAATTAGTGTAATAGCAAATTTTTAAGTATAAGCATTTGGACAAAAACCCACATATTATATAAAAGTTTTAGTTAGGGTTTTTACCTCAAGGAAAGAAAATGTTTTTAACTTGGGTGGATTCTTGCTTCAAAACCCTAGAATTCTTACTTAATCTTCCAATGCTTGAATGATTTTCTGTGTTAAAAGGTTAGAGATGATAATGTATTAGAAAATCTAGAGAGAGAGTGGTATAGGGGTGGTGGTGGCGACGGTTACAAGGGGAGGAAGAGGAAGGGTTGGAGTGTTGAAGTGGTGATGGAATGTGAATGGTCTTGAGTGTTAGAGGGGTTTTATAATCATGATAGTTAATCATGAATCACCAAATAGGCTTCGGTGGCAGCCCTCTTAACTCGACACACACACAATATAGGTTTAGATTACTTGTCATCACCATATTAATTCATCATATAGTGGGTATTAGGTGTAGATTTAGCGGGTATATTACTAGTTAATGCGGTACCGGTCTTTAACTGTTCTAATTACCCGACACACTAAAAAATATTTTTTTTTACTCCAGACATAAAATTATATAAGCCAAGTTAATATTAGGTGCTATCCAGCGTAAAAATGGCGAATTTTCATAATATAGGCGCACAGATTGCGCGGTATCGCGCATTGCGACTAAAATCACCATTTTTATACTCTAACTTTATTTCTCCATATTTTTCAACTAAATATGATTAGAAATATTATTTCATGCATATATTTTAAGTTTGGACCTTAAATATTAGTCGGGTCATCACCAACGATCGTTTTCGCGCGCAAAACCGCTACACGACAAGATTTTTAAATATGACACCTCTAGTCATATTTTTATATGTAAAATAAGCTTATGGACTTAAAATTCACTTTATTAACTCAAATTATTATTTTTAAACATACACCTAACTTTACATTAGTACGGTTAATTCCCTGCTAAAACGCCGGGTGTCACAGTCTCCCCTTGTTTAGGAAATTTCATCCCCGAAATTTCTTTACAAGGTTCGTTTACGTCTCCTTCGTAAAAGATGGGATATTTACGCTTCATCTGGTCTTGGCATTCCCATGTGAACTCGGGTCCACGTTTGGAATTCCACTTGACCTTTACTAACTTGATCCGATTTCGCCTTAGTTTCTGGATTTTCCAATCCATAACCTCAACAGGTTCTTCAACAAATTGAAGCTTGTCGTCAACGCAAACTTCATCAAGCAGAATGATTGGTGTCTCATCCGACAGACACTTCTTCAAGTTAGATACATGGAAGACATCATGAATCCCACTCAGATCTTGAGGTAGTTTGAGGCGATAAGCAACTGGACTGACTCGAGCTAGGATCTCAAATGGTCCAATGTACCGAGGGCTCAACTTTCCTCCTTTACCAAATCTCATCACACCTTTCCAGGGTGAGACTTTCAAAAGAACACGATCTCTGACCTGGATTCCAATGGTTTTCTTCTGTTATCCGCATAGCTCTTTTGCCGATCTGCAGCTGCTTTCAACCTTTCCTTGATCTGAACAATCTTGTCAGAGGTCGCTTGAACAATCTCGGGTCCAAGTAGCTGCTTCTCACCAACTTCAGCCCAGCAAAGAGGTGAACGACATTTCCTTCCGTATAAAGCCTCAAACGGTGCGGCTTTAATACTGGAGTGATAGCTATTATTATAAGAAAACTCAACCAATGGCAAGTGAGTATCCCAGTTCCCTCCAAAATCAAACACGCACGTTCGCAACATGTCTTCCAGAGTTTGAATGGTCCTTTCACTCTGACCATCTGTCTGAGGGTGATAAGCTGTACTCATATCTAACCAAGTACTAAAAGAATCTTGGAGTGTCTGCCAAAACCTGGATACAAAACGTCCGTCTCTATAGGAAATGATTGATACTGGAACTCCATGTCGAGAGACAACTTCCTTCAGATAAAGAGATGCTAACTTTTCCAATTTGTCTTTTTCCTTGATCGTTAGAAGGTGAGCGGATTTCGTTAATCGGTCCACAATTACCCAAATAGCATCATTTCCCTTAGATGTTCGAGGTAATTTGGTTACGAGATCCATAGTGATGTGCTCCCATTTCCACTGGGGAATTTCTGGTTGTTGCAGAAGCCCAGATGGCTTTTGATGCTCTTCTTTAACCTTGGAACAAGTTAGGCACTTGCTGACATATCTTGCAATATCTCCTTTCATAATGGGCCACCAATACAATTCTTGGAGATCTTTGTACATTTTGGTAGAACGTAGATGAATCGAGTATCTGGACTTGTGCGCTTCATCCATTACTAACTGTCGCAGGTTCCCAAATCGAGGTACCCGAATTCGATCCACAAAGTACCTTACTTTGTCAGCCTTGGGTAAAAGATCAACTTCTAAACCTCGTAATCCTTCAGCCTTGAGGTTTCTCTCCTGCAAAGCCTCGTTTTGTGCATTAAGAATCTTTTCAGAAAGACCTGTTTGGATAGTTAAACCCAATGCACGAACACGTAGCGGCTTTTCCCTTTCCTTCCTGCTCAACGGATCAGCTACAACATTAGCTTTACCCGGATGATAACGAATGTCGCATTCATAATCATTGAGTAATTCCACCCAACGTCGCTGCCTCATATTGAGCTCTTTCTGGTTAAAGATGTGCTGAAGACTTTTATGGTCGGTGTAAATCGTACAGTTTGTACCATAAAGTTAATGTCTCCATATTTTGAGAGCAAAAACAACGGCTCCCAATTCCAGATCATGAGTCGTGTAGTTCTTCTCGTGCACTTTAAGTTGGCGGGAGGCATAAGCTATGACTTTGTCCTTCTGCATAAGCACACATCCAAGCCCCAATCGTGATGCATCATAGTAGACTATAAAGCCATCGGTTCCCTTCGGGAGTGACAAGATAGGTGCACTACACAACTTCTGCTTCAATAACTGTAAAGCTTCCTCCTGCTTCTCTGTCCAGTCGTACTTCTTGTCTTTCTGGCTTAATAATGTCAATGGCTGCGCTATTTTGGAATAATTCTCGATGAACCTCCGATAATACCCAGCTAGACCCCAGAATTGGCGTACTTTAGTTGGAGACTTAGGAGCTTCCCAGTTCTTGATTTCTTCTATCTTCAAGGGGTCGGCATGAATACCTTTCTCATTAATGACGTGTCCGAGGAAGTGGACTTCCCGGATCCAGAATTCACATTTCAAGAATTTGGCATACAACTTCTCACTCTTCAGTAGCTCAAGAATCATCTTCAAATGCTGCTGGTGATCCCCCTGGGTTCGTGAATAGATGAGTATATCATCGATAAAGACGATCACGAATTTATCCAAGTAAGTTTGCATACTCTATTCATGAGATCCATGAACACAGCAGGCGCATTAGTCAAACCAAACGACATCACCAAGAATTCATAATGACCGTACCGAGTTCTGAAAGCAGTTTTGGGTATGTCTTCTTCTGCTACCCTCAACTGATGATACCCAGAATGCAGATCGATCTTCGAGAAATAACTAGACCCTTGCAACTGGTCAAATAGATCATCAATCCTCGGTAGCGGGTACCGATTTTTAATGGTCAGTTTATTCAGCTCTCGATAATCTATACACATTCTGAACGAACCATCTTTCTTCTTCACGAACAAGACCGGTGCTCCCCAAGGTGAGAAACTTGGTCTAATGAATCCTTAGTCCAACAGTTCTTGAAGCTGCTTGGATAATTCTTGCATTTCTGAAGGAGCTAATCTGTACAGAGATCGGGCTATCAGTGCTGCTCCGGGAATAAGATCGATTTTGAACTCGAGTTGCCTTGACGGTGGTAATCCAGGTAAGTCTTCATGAAAAACTTCCGGATAGTCTTGTACAGTAGGAATTTCTTCCAATTTTCGTTCTTTAGCTTTTGTATCCACCACATTAGCCAGAAACGCTAGGCAACCCTTACGCAAGAGCTTGCGTGCTTTCATCACACTGACAATCTTCAATCCTGAACCGCACTTATCACCACGTATTACTAGAGCTTCACCATTTGGGAGTGGTAAACGTACTAGCTTTTCTGAGCATACGATCTCAGCATGGTTTTTCGATAACTAGTCCATACCGATAAAGACGTCAAAACTTCCCAGATCAACAGGTAACAGATCAATGCAGAACTTATGGTTTTCTAGAAGAAGATTGCAATTACGGAAGACCTCACTGGTTTCTATACATTTCCCATTAGCCAGTTCAATCGAGTACTTTTTATCTAGTTTACTTGGCTTCGAGGCAAGGAGAGATTTAAATCTTTTTGAGATGAAACTTAAATCAGCTCCGCTATCAAAAAGTACTAAAGCATTTTGGTCATTGATTAGAAACGTACCGGTGACGACGGCCGGATCTTCCCGAGCATCCCCTGCTTCATCTCGAAAGCTTTCCCCTTCAATTTAGGACACGCTCTCTTGACATGCCCTTCTTCTCCGCCGTTGAAACAGACGGGACCCTTCTTGGGAAATTCCGGGGGAGTCTTTGCATAGCAGTCTTGAGCCAGGTGCCCAAATCTATTGCAACGGGTACAAAGTCTGCATTCCCCGAAATGACTTCTACCACACTTCTGACATCTCGCGGGCGGGTTCTGGTTGTTTCCAGCGTTAGTTGCATTAGCGGCAAATAACTGGTTTGAACCTTGATTCCTGCCTTTCTTAGCGCGACGCTGAGAACCATCTGACCGCTTTCTCTTGGAGCTTTCTGCTCTTCATCAACCGATTTCTTTTCAGACCCAACCGGCTTCTTTCCGGTATCACCCTTTTCGCCAGTAATCCCCTTCGGACAGCATCATCAGTGAGTGATTTTGCTAGAGAGATGGCTTCTTGGATACTTGTCGGATGGGAAGAGGTAACCATTCCTCGAATTTCTAGCGCTATCCCCAGATATACCTCTCCACCCTGACATAATCGGGTGTCACCATTCGTGGCACAAGTCTCTCTAATTCGTTAAAACGGGATGTATAGCCTTGAACGTCAGAACCGTTCATGGTTAAGTTCCAGAATTTCGTTTCAATTTTCTGAAGTTCATTTCTCGGACAGTATTCTCGAATCAACATGTCCTTGAGTTCCGCCCAGGTGAGATTAAAAGCTGTAGTCTCACCACGAGCTTGAACCTGCGAGTTCCACCATGATAAAGCCTCGTCCTGAAAAGAGCAAGCTGCATATTTTACTATCTGTGCGGGTGTGCAACCACTGATCGCTATAACCGACTCCATCTTTTCTATCCATCTGACGATGTGTAGAGGTCCTTCGGCTCCGGAAAACGTCCTCGGGTTACAACCTTAAAAGGTTTTATATGTACACCCAGGGGTTTGATTTCCAGTCGTAGCACCGATGGGGTTTTCATTGCCTATACCACTGGCATTACCGCAGCCTCGACCAAGATTGGCATTCTGCTGGTTGAGTGCTGTATTAACATGCTGGGAGATTAGTTGCGCTAACTCCTCTAGTGTTGTGGGTAAGCCTATTCCTCTTCTTGGTGGCATTTTGGCAAGACTTCTATTACAACAATAGAAAATATGTTAGCGATACAACAAAATTAGTGGTTACCCATAAAAAGATAATCAATATACAATCAACTAAAAAGATAATAAAAGCAACCAAAAGATACCATAAATAAAGTGGAAAAATTACTTGTTCCCAAAATACATCAAAATTTTAGGCGTTACACTTAATTTTAGACAAATTTCAAAATTTTCCTACCAAGAGTCATAATAATAACCATAAAAACTACATAACAAACACATAGATAAGATAGTCAACCACCAAACTAGTGAAAACCCAAATAAGTCATCACAACCATCACCTTCTGCTGCAACTCCAGAATCTGACTGTTGATATGGATAACTGCAAACTCATCCAATCCTCTCATCTCCTTCAAACTCTTAAGCTTCCCTTCTAACTCTGCAATCTTAGCCTTCCCCGCAGCTAATTCCTCCTTGTGAGCCAATAATTGCTTGTCACACCGAGAGCACCTTTCCTCCCAATGCCTCACCTAGTTAGGAGGTGGTGGCGGTGGTGGGAGTAGAGCGATGGTGATACAACAACACAAGCAACGGGTGGGCTCCTATCGACTCGGGCCCTTTTCCTACGACGAGAACAGACTTTCGTCACAGGAGGATGGGGTAAAGTGTCGATAGCTAAGGTGGAAAGGTTAGGACTAATAGCCTTTGACTCAAGCCTATGAGTCGTGGTACTAGTGGAGTCACAAAGGTAAGCTAAGCTAGATGGTCCAACGGCACCTGTAGAGAAGTATGAAAATAGAGGATCTGCAAGGTCTAAAGACAAGTCCTTAGGAGTTTCCTCAATAAAACCGATTTGAGGAAATCCCAATGGCTCGGCATAGAATGACTTGATAGTCGGAAAGGGCTCATAGTAAGACAAGCCATGAGTACTGACAGCTACGTGCGAAGGGTTATCCCCCGCCTCATGCGAAGACATTTGTGACACAAACACACACCAAGTTAATACACGAATAACTCAAATAATTCAATTTTCTACTAACATAAGATTACATATTTAAATTCATATGCAATGTTTTTCAAAAGACTTTCAGGCTTCACGAATTTCGAAAACATTTTCTTAAAATCATTTTAAGTTGTAGACTAGAATTTTTAGAAAACATTTCTAGTTCACTACAACCATTGGCTCTGATACCAACTTCTGTCACATCCCAAAATGCTACAGCGGAAGACTTAGCATGGTGGTGACGGAGGCTGGTAATCAATTAGTGTAATAGCAAATTTTTAAGTATAAGCATTTGGACAAAAACCCACATATTATATAAAAGTTTTAGTTAGGGTTTTACCTCAAGGAAAGAAAATGTTTTTAACTTGGATGGATTCTTGCTTAAAAACCCTAGAATTCTTGCTTAATCTTCCAATGCTTGAATGATTTTGTGTGTTAAAAGGTTAGAGATGATAATGTATTAGAAAAACTAGAGAGAGAGTGGTATAGGGGTGGTGGTGGCGACGGTTACAAGGGGAGGAAGAGGAAGGGTTGGAGTGTTGAAGTGGTGATGGAATGTGAATGGTCTTGAGTGTTAGAGGGGTTTTATAATCATGATAGTTAATCATGAATCACCAAATAGGCTTCGGTGGCAGCCCTCTCAACTCAACACACACAATATAGGTTTAGATTACTTGTCATCACCATATTAATTCATCATATAGTGGGTATTAGGTGTAGATTTAGCGGGTATATTACTAGTTAAAGCGGTACCGGTCTTTAACTGTTTTAATTACCCGACACACTCAAAAATAATATTTTTTTACTCCAGACATAAAATTATATAAGCCAAGTTAATATTAGGTGCTATCCAGCGTAAAAATGGCGAATTTTCATAATATAGGCGCGCAGATTGCGCGGTATCGCGCATTGCGACTAAAATCACCATTTTTATACTCTAACTTTATTTCTCCATATTTTTCAACTAAATATGATTAGAAATATTATTTCATGCATATATTTTAAGTTTTGGACCTTAAATATTAGTCGGGTCATCACCAACGATCGTTTTCGCGCGCAAAACCGCTACACGACAAGATTTTTAAATATGACACCTCTAGTCATATTTTTATATGTAAAATAAGCTTATGGACTTAAAATTCACTTTATTAACTCAAATTATTATTTTTAAACATACACTTAACTTTACATTAGTACGGTTAATTCCCTGCTAAAACGTCGTGTGTCACACTTACCTTTTTCCCTTATTTTGGATTCGTCAATTTCTGGAAACCAGGGAGCAGGAGGGGCAACACCAGTAAGATGTTCAAGCTGTCTTCTATTATCTTCAATCTTTCTAGACAACTCTCCTAGTTTGTGGTCAATGGCATTGTTGATCATCTCCATTGGGTTCTGTTTTTGAGTTCCGTGGCAGTGGTGAATGTTTGAAGATAACCAGAAAGGAGCAGGTGTACCATTTGGTATAAAGGTCCTTCTGGGCTGCATAGCTGGTTCAGGTCTATGCTAGCACCAGTGAAAGATGTTTGGGTAGACTTTTGTGAGTGAGAATGGGGTGTTTTTGGGTGATCCTCAGTAAAGACTAGGGATGCCACTTTTTAATCATCATCCAAATTAATGGAATCATCTGAATCCCTAATGATATCATCTATGATTTTGGGTGATCCTCAGTAAAGACTAGGGATGCCACTTTTGAATTATCATCCAAATTAATGGAATCATCTGAATCCCTAATGATATCATCAATGATGAAGTCATCAGTTATATCATAAGCTAGGCCCATCCTAGTAGCCTTATGAACCCCTTTGTCTTGGTTCTGGGGATTTCCTACCTCAGGCACAGGGCCTTCATCAACAGTTGCCACAAATGAGGTCTTAGTTATGTTACCACTAACCTCTGATCCATCAAGGGATGGTAAAAGAGTAGTGGCAGCCTCATTTGTACCTAAAGTCTCAAAGATTGGGCTTAGAGACCTTGGTTCCTCCTCATCTCTTGGGTTAGGACTAAAAATCTCCTCATTAGTGGCTTTGTCAGTAGTTTCTTCCCCTATTTTATGTGGTGATTGGGGAGTGCCACTAACTGATGGGATCTTTTCTTTCAGCCCAGAGAGAAAGTTTGTAATTTCTACTATTGTGTGTGTTGGTGATTGTTCAGGTTCAATAGATTTGGGATCAGTAGTTGTAATAGGTTCAGTAGTTTCAGGAAGTGGTTCAGAAGTTTTGGTCTTTTTGGACTTTTTCCTTGAAAACTGGAAGTTTCAGTTACATCTTTATCAAGTGCAGAGTGCACATCAGCATCCTTAGGCATCTCAACCTCCTGAGGTGCTTTTCTTTTTGGGTTGGTGGTTTTGGATTTTTGCTTCTTAGGCTTTTTGGTCTTGGGAGAAATGGGTTTGGAAAATGTTGGTTCCATGGGGACTGTTTCTTGTTCCCCTTGGTCATCTTCTGGCATTGAAGCCGATTTGTTATGCCTTGAGAATACTTATGAGGTTAAAGGGTTTAGTTTTGAAACTTTGCACACAAGTACCTCTTCACCAAGTTCCTTGATAATACAGTGCATTAGGAACCTTGGGTATAGCAAAAATTTCTTTTTATCATTTTGGTGATGCAACACCAACTCATTGAAAAAGTATGAAGATGCCCTGAAAGAAGTTTCATTCACTATGGAATGGAAAATTTGTTATAAATCATAGGGCATCTGATCATAAGAGCCAGTTTTCGGACTCAAACACATGATAATATAATGAAACAACAATTTGTATTTTGCATCAAAAAATCTTTTTGTGAAAGAGTACCTTGGTAACCACACTCTGTCATGATTAACTGGACAGTTCCAGTAGAAATATGTTTTGGGGCTTGAGCATCGTTTAGACCTAATCTTATGCCCATAGTTTCAAGTGTGATTGCCATGGTCTTCCCTTTGATCGTCGTCTTCAGGGGTATGACCTTATCATCTACAGTTACTGCAACAACGTTTGCACAAAACTCATTGAGAATTTCAGTATGGATTGGTGGGTCTATAGTGAACACTGTGTAGTATTGGGATTTTACGACCAAATCTATGATTTCACCGTATTGGGACCAGGCTTGATTCTTTGTGAAGTATCCTCTTTGATTGTGTCCCTGTTTGAGTACGAGGGCCATGGAATTTTCCAATTGAACAGTATTTTTAGGTTTGAGAGGGTTTCAGAGAGAGGAATTGAATGTTTGTTTTTGAAACGATAAGTATGAAAAGAGGGGTTTTCAGAGGTTTATGTCGGCCTTAGGTCAAACTTATGATGGGAAAGGTCTGATTTACCCTTATTGACCAAACTTCTGATGAAACAGAATTGTTCATCAGTGGTTTCCCATTTTCTCTTCAGTAGTTATGAACAACTAATGAGAAATCAGATTAAAACAACCAATGTAAATTCTTATGATTTTTGATTGTCAGTGTTTACATCTTTTTAGAAAATATTCCCAATCTGATGTTTTTGAACATCACTAGTTTCTCTCTTTTGGTTTGTCAGAGGTTTTAAGACAGATGAAAAATAAGTAAGCGAAAGTAAAATATGTACTGAAAAATGAAAACACTTACAGATTTTACTCAAAGTTAAGCATCCCAAGCATGGATACTAACCTCTGAAATGTTGATGAGTCAAGAGGCTTTGTGAACACATCAGCTATTTGATTAGCTGTTGACACATATTTTACCTCAACTTTGCCATTTTCATAGCAATCTCTGATGAAGTGATACCTGATTTCAATGTGTTTTGTCTTTGAAAATTGAACAGGATTTTGAATGATGCTAATGGTTGAGGTACTGTCTATCAAGAGTGGAGTCTTGATCTCTTTGGTTACATAATCAAGAAGTTGATTTTGAAGCCATTGGATCTGTGATGTACAGCTTGCAGCTGCAATGTATTCTGCCTTAGCAGTTGATGTTGCCACAGAAGTTTGCTTCTTTGATTGCTAGGACACCAGACAATTTCCTATAAATTGACATCCGCTAGATGTTGATTTTCTTGACATTTTACACCCTGCATAGTCACTATTTGAAAAAGCTGTTAGTCTGGTATTGCTTGATATTTTACACCCTGCATAGTCACTAAAGATTCTTTTGACTGCAAAGAGGTGTGATTCCCTTGGAGCTGATTGGTATCTAGCACAAACAAATGTTGAAAACATAATCTGGTCTAGAAGTAGTTAGATAAAGTAGGAAACCAATCATACATCTATACATGGTTTGGTCAACCTGTTTTCCTTGATCATCAGGTTCAACCTGTGTGGATGGGCTCATGGGAGTGGAATATGATTTATAGTCTTTTAAAGAAAATTTGTTCAATAATTATTTAACATATTTTGATTGATGTATAAAAGTTCCATTTGTTTGTTGTCTGATCTGTAGACCTAAAAAGTACCGCAGTTCTCCCATGGTATTCATCTCAAATTTTGATTGCATGAGTTTCTTAAAATCATCACACAGTTTTGTGTTTGTTGAACCAAAAATAATATCATCAACATAAATTTGAACAAGTAGGATGTGATTTCCAACATGCTTTATGAAAAGAGTTTTTATCAATGGAAACTCTTGTGAAGTGATTTTTCAGTAAAAATGTGGAAAGTGTGTCATACCAAGCTCTTGGAGCTTGTTTTAGCCATATAGAGACTTGTCCAGTTTGTACACCCAATCCGGATGAGAAGGATCCTCAAACCCAGTTGGTTGACAAACATACACTTCTTCTTTTATCTTTCCATACAAAAATGCACTTTTAACATCCATTTGAATTTTTTTTTTATTTTGATGGAAATAGCATAAGCCAAAAATAACCTGATGGCTTCAAGCCTTGCTACTGGTGCAAAGGTTTCATCATCATCAATTCCTTCTTCTTGAGAAAAACCTTGTACCACCACCAGTCTTACCTTGTTCTTTATAATCACACCAGCTTCATCTTGTTTGTTCCTGAATACCCATCTTGTGCCAATTGGTAGCTTGTTAGGAGGCAAGGGACAAATTTCCCAAACCTGTTGCCTCTTCAATTGCAGCAACTCATCCTACATAGCTTCCACCCAATTGTTGTCTTTGAGGGCTTCTTGGTACTTCTTTGGTTCCAATCGAGAAATGAATGTAGTGTAAAAGCAGAAGTTGGAAAGTTGGTTTCTTGTAACTACCCCTAATGCAATATCACCCAGAATTTGTTCCAAAGGATGATCTTTGTGTTCAATCAGTTGTACTTGAACTATGGGCTCTTGTGTAACTTCAAATAAACCGCTGATGTCAATAACTTCTGAATCAGGAGTTTGTGGAGTTTCTTCAGAAGTTTGAAGAAGGTCTTTAGCAGTTTGAACTACTGAATCAATAGTTGTGATTTTTGGAGTTGATTTGCAGATTGTGTTTGGTGTCCATGAAGGAGGACCATTATCAAACCCTTGATCACCATAATAAGTAGGTTTGGGTGAAATGGTAACAGTCGTGTCAGGTCCAAAGTTAAAATTATCAAAGTCAAAGAGTTTAGCAAGATGTACTGGAATAATTGCATGAGATGATTCATTGAACTTGACATTCAGTGTTTCTTCTACTATCTTGGTTCTGGAATTGAATACCTTGAAGGCTTTCCTTATTGAAGAATAACCAAGAAAGTAACATGAATCAACTTTAGCAGAAAACTTGGAGATAGAATCCTTTATGTTTAGAATAAAACATAACATCCAAGAGCGTTGAAAAAGGAGATAAGAGGCTGAATTCCATGAAGGACTTCATAAGCAGTCTTGGAATGTCTTTTGTTGATAAGGACCCTGTTATGAACATAACATGTTGTGTTATCTGCTTCTGCCCAGAAATACAGTGGTATGCCAGAATCAGCTAACATGGTTCTTGATGCCTCAATAAGTGTCCTATCTTCCTTTCTACAACACCATTTTGTTCAGGAGTTCTGGGAATGCTGAACTGTCTGACAATCCCTTTAGACAAACAGAACTCATCCAGAGTTTTGTTCCTGAACTCTGTCCCATTGTCACTTTTGATGACTTTGACAGAGAGAGAATATTTCTTCTCTACTTGTAGAATGAAGAATTTAATAATTTCAGCTGCCTCATCCTTGAAAAATAAGAAGAAGACCCATGTGAATCTTGAGTAGTCATCAATGATGACCAAGCAGTACTTCTTCTTACCAAGGCCCATTATCTTAACTGGTCCAAATAAGTCCATATGGAGTAGTTGAAGACATACTGAGGTTTTGGATTCTTCAATGGACATATAGGAGGAATAATGCTGCTTTCCCTTAAGATAGGAAACACAGTGTTCTTTACACTAATATTCCTTCAAGGGTAGACCTCCGATCAAGCCCATTTTTGTGACTTTATTTATGGTATTAAAGTTCACATGACCAAGTCTCCTATGCCAAAGGTCTGTTTCAGAAGTTGATTCCTTTGAGAAGAAACAGGCAGTGTTGTTCAATACTTTGTCTTTTTCAATTTCTACAGCATAGACATTACCACATCTTTTGGATTCCAGCAAAGTATGATCATCAATGATCTTCTCTATCAACTTTTGGCCTTCTGATGAAATGATCTTGCAAGCAGTTTTGGTGAAAAATGAAGAATATACTTTATCAAACATTTGAGATACACTCAGCAAGTTGTATTTTAGATTTTCAACCAGATTGACCTTATCAAACTGTACTTTCCTAGAGAATACATCACCATAACCAATCACATATCCCTTGGCATTGTTCCCAAAGGACACAGATCCCTTTTTTTGACTGATGAAATTATTGATCAGGTATCTGCATCTTGTCATGTGCATTGAGCCTCTACTATCAACATACCAAATAATACTTAGACCTTTGGAGACTCACTGCACAAAGAGTAGATTAGTTAGTTTTAGGAACCCAAGCCACTTTGGCTTTGGGTTTACTATTGAGAACATGAAGAGTATCAGTTTGTTTAGGACCATTTTTACGAGTCCATGTCATTTTTGGCATTAATTTGCTTTTAGGAGCAATGGTAGTAACCTTTTAAGGTTCACCATCAACTTTGGTCATCAGAAGTCTGACCATTTTCATCAAATTGCTAACCTTAGTAGTTTGTGAAACTGCTGAAGTTCCAGGTCTAACTTCTGAAATTTTTTGAGGAAAAGGCTGATGTTGAGTTTTAGTCTTTTTCTGAGAAAAGGTTTTGTTTGGTTGTTGTTTGCTAGGAACAAAGGTATTTTTAAAATCTTGTTTCATTTGTTTTCCCACAACCATTTGTAAAATTTTCTTTTTATATTTTTGACCTTTTCTGTATCTACAAAATTCTGTTATGTGGTTAAACAGTCCACATACTTCACATTCTTTTGCCTTTCCTTTCTTTTTAATATTTTCAGGAGTTTTGGAAGGCATTTTTATGATATTTTCAGTATTTTGAGTAGCGTCTTCAGTAGTTTTCAGGGACTTAATTCCTGATGTAGATGCGACTACTGAAGGCAGAATATCAGAGTTTTGAACTTCTGAAGAGCTCTCATTTGAAATAGTGAGAAAACTCTGATGAAAAGATGTGTTTTCTTTAAATTCAGAAGATTCATTTTGAATCATTTTACTCCCATCATCAGTAGTTTTGGGAGAAAAATCAGTTGGATATCCGGTGTGGGTATAGCAAATGCCAAACTTAACATTTGATGCAATTTGTTTGTTAAGAAGAATTTGATAACCTCTACAAGACTTAACCTAATTTTCACAATCAACCTTGGTGTCAGCAACCCTTTTCTGACATTTCCTAGGTTTTCTATCATAATTTTTATTTGTGCTTGGGTTTCAACAGCATTATTAGTCAATTTAGAAATTTCTTTTGATTTTGAAGCAAGTTTTCTTTCTAAATCACATTTCATTTGGCTAAATTTTCTTTCTTAATCATTAGCCTTGACTTGTAGATGCACATTTGTTTCTTTTATTAAAGAAAAAGCTTCTTACAAGAATCTGAACAAAGATTTAAAAGAGATTCATTAGATACCTGAGATAATGCAGAGTTAGAGGAAGATCCCCCAAAAGCCATTAAGGCAAAATTCTTTCTGCCATTATCAGGTTCTCCCCATTTGATGTCATAGATCTTGTTGTCAGCATCTGGACTGCATTCAGATGTGTCATATGGAAGGCTACTCCAGTCAACATACCCTAAGGTAAACAAACTTTGTGGGTTTGGTTGTTGAGGGTGTGGAGGTTGAGCAGCAATGGAAGGCATCTTTGTTGAACTTGTTGTTATTGAACAGGCATCTGAACATATTGTACTTGTGATACATATTGGATTTGTAGAGCTTGTGCCTGTACAAAGTGTGCACTTCCCTGTGATCCTTGATTTCTGTTGTAACTTGGACTTTGTTGATTTCCATATTGTTATTGGTTAAAGTTAGAGCTTCTACACTCTCTAGCAAAGTGTCCCAACTTCTCACATTTGTGACATGTAGGTTTAGATTTGTCAAAACCAAATTTTGTTTGATTATTCAAGCCTGGAAATTTTCTACCTGACCTTTTGTAAATTTGTTTGTCTTTATACTTAGAATGGCCAGTTGGTGCAGAATATCCATTTCTTCTAAATCATCACTACTGAAAATTTTCAAATAATTAAGAATAAAGCACATATTATCCGTAGTTCGACTATCAACATTTTCAAAAGTTGGATATGATCTTTCTAATGAGATCCCAGCTGTGATGTCAATATGGTCAAAAGAGCCAAAGTCATTGGAACAAGATGGTGAGTCTTGTCCTAAAAGAGTTATACTACCAGGAACATAGTCATCATTAGTTTTGCTAGAATTTTGCAACTTTTTCTTTTGATTTATTTCTCTTTCAAAAGTTAGCAATTTCCCATGTAATTTAGTGAGTGCTAGGGAATCAAAATCTGCATTTGATCTGAGGACTATGGAATAAGTTTCCCATTTTTCTTGAAAAGACCTTAAAAAATCTATGTAACATAGATGGATTTGTGTAGGTCTGGCCATTTAATTTTAACTCAGATATTAATGAAGAAAATATTTCAAATTGTTGTGTTAAAGTTTCTCTATTAACATGAGTAAAAGTCTCATATTGTTGAGCTAAGATCTCTCTAGTGTTGGCAATCACCTCATCAGTTCCTCCAAACTGTTCTTTTAGACAATCCCAAAGTTCTTTTGCACTCTCACAATGTAAGAGTCCAGCATAGATTTCATTTGGGAGAGCCATTGCCAACATTGGAAAAGCCTTGGCATCTAGCTCAAGTTTTAGGAAATCTTCATCTGTGTAGTCTTTTGGTTCTTTTTCTTTTGACACTTTTGATTCTGGATCTATTGTCACTGGTATATGGGGTTCATACATGACAGACTTCCAACAACCAGTGTTTTGTTGTGACAAAGTATGTGTCATACTTCTTTGCCAGATATTGAATTCATTTCTCACTAGCATGGGAGGCTTACTAGCGGATCTAGTATTATGAGGATCCATTTTTAAGAATTTTGATTGATTAACAATTTCTTAAAATGATGGATTTGATAAAGGTGAACTTTTTATCCTTTTATTGAATATCAATAAGAGCCTGTGTCTGATTCTCAATTTGTTATATTGATATTTGATCAGATAATCCATAGCTCTGATACCAATTGTAGGATCAATGGTTGCTTTGAACAGTCTCTATTTTAGAACAGTTTATATCAAAGTTAATGTGCAGCGGAAATAGTAAATGTTCTAAGTTAATAGTTCATCTTTTATATCAATAAATGCTCCCCCTCAATTGATTACTCAAAGTGTATATGAGAATCTAAGCAGTTAATGATCAAACAGTTAAATATATTTCAAGTAATAATTCTCATATAATGGACAATGGAATTCTGATTCAAAGTTTGTATATTTTCAAGTTAATAAATAGAAGGTATGAACCCTTCTATTTGTAGACTATGAAACGTACACAATAAGTATAATAATAATATCATAATACTATAACAGGCTGTAGCATTGGTACTTGTACAAAAATATCTATTAAAATGCAATATAAACTATAAACTGCTAAAGATTGCGACTGGAAGCTTCTATCAAAAACTGCTGATTGAGTATGAAACTGCTGATGAGTAAACCTTCAGAGGTTGCTCTTCAATAGTTGTTCTTCAGATGTTATGTCTGGTTCATCTTCAGAACTTACTCTTCAGCACTTATGTTTCAATATCAGCTCTTCTTCAGTACTTGCATATTCTTCTTCAGCAGTTGTAATACTTCTAACAAAAGTTGCAGAGAGGATATTAGACTAAGGTTAAAATGCATATCAATCCTATTTGACCCAACATCAATAGTCAGGGGTTCTTCATCTGCAACTTCCTTGCCTTTTCCTTTGGATGGTCCAGGGGTAGGGCTGATCATTGATATTTGTTGTTGGTTTTCCATAAAAAAACATTTTACAACTTCAATATCTTCATCGGAAAGGAACTCTCATTGGTTGTGATCAGATTTGTTCGTCGCCATTAACTTAGGGTTTTCTCTCATTTTGGGCTTGTTGAGGGGAAGAAGGTGATCAGATTGTGAAGAAGGGGTGATGTGTGATCTCTGGTTATGTTGATGATTATACATAAATAGAACAAAATGAACTCTTGGGAGGGAAATTGTTAACATTGGGATAATAACTAGGATTTCTACCCGCGCGCGTTACGGCGCGCAGAGTGATTCCTACTTCATCTTGAATTTTTTTTCTCTGTTAAGCTGTGCAAAACTTTTTAAGAGATGTATCATGTACATCCGACGTTTATAATTGAAAATTTTAATAACAAAACACAATATGTTTTATCAAGATTTTTGATATCATTGTTTCTATTGCATGAGTTGTGGTACATGTAAGAAAAAATCAAAGAGATAACAAAAATAATTCAATCATATGGAAGTTTATAATTTTGCATTTAATCTTAAAAATGATAGTCTAGGCAACAAAAAAATAACTGGAAAAACAATTGCAAAACCAAGTATAGAACTTGTGACCTCACCTTCGAGAAATGCACCTAAAACCACTACACCACCAACCCAATTTGTGTTTTATTCAACCCAATTATATATAATAGGAAATAAAGCTATGCAAATGAAAAAAAAAAGCTACAACTGGTCTCGACCCAGTGACCTCATGTAAGGGGGAAACACCTCAAACCACTCCACCACCAAGCTAGTTTTAGTTTTGATATGAAACTAATTATATTTATTATCAAATAACGTTGTAAGAAGAACACACATCAAACCGCTCCACCACCAAGACAACTTTGTTTTTGAAATGAAACCTATTCTATATATTATTAAATAAAGCTGGCAAAAACAAATATATATATATATATATATATATATATATATATATATATATATAATAGCCACCACCCCTCTCAACCAATGAGAGGGGACTGACACTATTCACTCAATCCTAAATTATTATATAGTCAATATTATTGGGATAATCAAATTACTAACATAATGTTATCATTAATTGTATTATTATAATCATTCTTAATCTAATTAAAAAATACTTAGGGATGAATTACCATAAGTATCCTCACCATATAAAACCAAAAGCAAGACACATAACATCATATTATTGGTTTAGGTGGGTTTTCTAGTTCTTTCAACTCAGGCTTGTTTCCAACTGAACCTAATCATATATATATATATATATACATATATATAACCATTCTATACCACACATTTCTCTAAGCTAAAAAAATATATTTTTTTGCTAAATTGCAGCTTTATATGCAAGAATATATATTTTTTTTCATTTATACATATGTGTATATTGCATTTATACATATGTGTATATTAACATTTTTCAGTTATATATATGTTTATAATGTCCGTATGATAGTTATTTTTTAAACTCTAACATATACAGACACGTATGTAAATTAAAATAACATGCTCTTACCCACAATCTTTTTTTCTATACATGTATATAAAATCATTTCAAAATATTTACACATGTACATTATAAAACATATATGTAGAACACTAGTTTTTGTAGTTCTAAACACGTATATATACATAAATGTATAAGCGAAAAAAATAAAAAACTAAAAAAAATTTGTAATATAACCTGCGATTAAGCAAAAAAAATTTGTCTTAAAGAAATGTGTGGTCCATAATGGTTCTCTCTGTTCTCAATTTGGCCAAAGGTTCTCATTTAACCAAATCCTATATATGTATTATTACTATCCTTATTACTATTATTAAATTTTTAATTTTAATTGGTGGGTTTCGTTGGCGCGCGTTGCGCGCCTTCTCATTTGGCCGCCTCCACTCATTCCAACAGCAGCTCGTTTTTAAACTCCATACAATAAACAATCATTTTAAAACAAATAAAAAACCAAACTTAAAAAAGGGTAGAATCAATAGACACAACTTGAATATACTCATCGTCGAGACAAGAGCTCAATGGCGCGAAGGCTGCAACTGGAGCTGCAATCAGTCGTTTCAAGTGTGACATAATAACACCTGATCCTTTGTGCTTATTCCGCATCTTGTAACGTAATTCAAGTCCATACCTTATATCAGTGGACTTCTTTGAACTGCAGCACCACAAACTGAGCAACATCATGGGGCCACAGCTTTTAAATTACTTTAAGTTTTCCCTGCACAAAACCCAAAATAGAAAAACATCCAATTATATAGCAACAATAAAACATTTACCTTAATAAGTTTTCTAAAATGGGTTGATTGTAGAAGTACTAATTTCTCGTTCTCTGCGACCAATATCTTTATCAAAAAGTTTTGCATTTGACACTAATTATCTATATATAAAAATCAACTAGGATTCTATTACCCCGCGCTGCGCGGCGGGAGTTCCTGTTGCATTGAGGGTTTGGTGGATGTTAAAGATCACGCATCGCTATCGGAGCTCATGTTGCGTGGAGGGTTTCGTGGATATAACAGATAATATTACGTGACTGTTATTCTCGCGTGGGCTTCAAAAATTACTCGCGGCTAAAAGCTAAAAGTTTGGTGGTCAAAGTTTTAAATCCTAAAAGCTAAAAGTTTGGCAAAAGTGCAATGCAAGTTTAAAAAAGTTGGGTGGTCAAAGTTTAAAATCTTAAAAGCTAAAAGTTTGGTGGTCAAAGTTTTAAATCCTAAAAGCTAAAAGTTTGACGGTCTAAGTTTAGTGGTCAAATTGAAAGAAAATAAAATTAAGCTAAAAGTATGTTTGATTTTATATATACCAGGGGGAAGAATATGCTTCATAAGATCTCATTTGTATGTTTGATTATTTATATATTATAATTATAATTGTCGGTCAAAAAATTCAAAAAAGTAGGCATCATACGTGGACTTGTTTTCCCTTCATTCGTGGGCAGCTGTGCACATGTTAAAGAGATATGCATTCGTGGCTTAATTTAGCCAAAGACATTGTAGAAGTGTCTTTGGTTTAATAGATACTACAATACAATACTCATTTGCTTCAAACCAAGCAATCTGCAACATTAATAGGACATACACAATTACACATTATCATGTATCATGAAATAGATAAATCAAATAGTGAAAACATGTTCAATATAGTATAAACAAAATTAAATATTGATTTCGCCTTCATAACCGATAACGATCCTATCTTGTAATAATTAATTAGGAAACATATTATGCAATACTAAACCAACGCCTCTGCAACAGGATTTCACAGTAAAGCTATCGTGTGAGAGTCAATTTTAGACTTTTAGTAAAATGCACACATAAAAAGAGATGCAATTCTTTGTGTTTAGCAAAAGATACATTACAAAGACACATGGAAAACTATACTTGAAATATGTGGGAATGAAAAACCTATGAAGGTGTGGTGGTTACCTTAATCAGGAAGAGAACTGGCACAATCCATTTGACCATTTTTAACATCTTGCAATAAACGAAGCAAATTGGTTAGGAATCCTATGTTCTATATTTGCTTGAAAAAAATTAGTCCAGTGTATTAGTGTTGTTGGTTGAGGTGCCTTAATGGCATGAACAACGCTGGATGCGTTTCTTGTTGTCTCTTAGTGGTTGAAGGGGCATTAAAGCCTCTTTATTCATCACTGAATGCAATGATGTGATTGGGTCTTCCTTGGCAACAACCTCTTCACATGTGAGCCCTAGAAGTTGTTTGGTTGTACGATTGAATATCACAATGCCCATTGCTCTTGTTTTGTCCCATGTTACTTGATCGGTACCTGTAGCAACGTTAATGTTATAGTTACAACATATTTTTAATCAATGTAGTGGTAATAAGTGTTTTTATACACTATTATATGTATGTTAAATGTTAAGACGAAGTGTTTCATACACAATTATTTGTATATTAAATATTAAGACGATACTAATCATAATATGGTGGAAGATGCGTCTCTATTCTATCTATTTAAGTTGTTTTGTTTATTCTAATCCTATATTTATCACCTTTTATAAAGTGATAACTTACACCTAAACCGAACCTAGCAAATTCAAATCAAAGGTCCTAAAATCCCTTAAACAAACCAATATCTCTTCAAAAGCTGAGATATTGTGTCCAACAAAACAAACCTATCCATAACTCAATTTTATACTTAGAATCTAACCTTAGCCAACTTTCCTTAGAATCTAACTTTAGCCCACTATCCTCTCCATTGCTTTTAGAACACCACCAAAGTTTTTTGTAAAATAACAAAAAAAGGCCCATTTGCTAGAACATACCTTTTGTCCTCTACCCATTGCATACGTACATGAACCCATCGACCACTATGTATACACTCAACTCGCAGTTTCCACTCTCACCAAACAACCTTACATAATAATGGCACTTACAATTCTTGCACGCCTGCAATCAACTAACAATGAGAAAATATAGTTTTGACAATCAACTAATTTGACGATCAACTAACCTAGCATCAAGCTTCAACCCTATGGCCCTACGACTCGACACAATCTATCGGAATGTATTCTTCTCCTTTCTTCGCTCAACAACTCAAGGTTCACCCGAACTAAATCTAGAGAACAACTAAAACAATTTAACAATAACTAAAAAAAATTCAAATGCTTACACGAACAAAGATTGTCAATTATGCTCAGTTTCTTTTTTAGTGAAGCATGCCACCTGAGTATGCCCCAAAATCAATAGCTCATTGAAGAACTAAGCATAAACAATTTTTTGTAGATTAGAATATAAACAGATTACTGCAGCCAAATGAAATTTCACTACACATTGAAGTATCTCACAATCACATTTAAAAAAAATATTTAAAACTACATAAACCAAGAATATTAATCAGTAACATTCGAATGTAAGAATAATTCTTACCTGGAGGAATCATAACTATTTGTTGATCTCGCGGGTCGTATACTTCTATGAACATCTTTGTTGACGCTGCTCAAATTTGACTTATCTCTTACATTTACTTTCCTCATTCTGGCTTGCGTTGCAACCTTTGCCTACTAATATGCAAACTTACAATCAATTTACCGATAAAAAAAATCATTTAAAAGAAAGAAAAATAGAAAAAAAAATCCACCTCGGTAAGATTTATTGCACTATCTTTAGGGAAAGGAGAGTGGAAGGCCTATCTAAAATTAACTGTAGGTTATATTCATGTTGAAATTCATATAAAAAGTTTTATTGAGTTTGACTTATTAACACCCAAAAATAATAAGTTCATAACCTGTCAATTAGCAATCCGGTTCATGTTGGCGCCCACTTTAATGCCTAAATACACAAAAGGATGCCCCCCCGCCCCAACCCAAACCTACGGCCTTCAATAGAGTAACATCTATCCCCACCCCAAACCATGGTGTATAGATTTATGTATATTAATTTTAAGGCCCAAGCATAAATAAAAGTTCGACCATTCCCCCAACCCAACCCAACCCAACCCAAACCTACGGCCTTCAATAGAATTCTCTTCAAATTATTAAAATTAAAGTTCGACCATTCCCCCAAAATCATAGCGTCGTTTGCATATAGGGTCCTCCATTCGGCAAACGAATACCATCAAAAGCTCCAATAACCTTTGCCTTTCTAAATAAACTAGAAAGAGCCTCCATCACAATGACGAACAAGAAAGGCAATAACGGGCCACCTTGTCGAATTCCTTTCTTGCAATCAAACTCAAACGTTGGGGCTCCATTGACAAGTACCGCCGCCCTAGCTGAAGCCAATGTACCCTCCACCCATAAACACCATAAGAAACCCCAACTGACGAAGCATATCAAGTAAAAATCCCCAATGCACATTATCATAGGCTTTTTGAAAATCAATTTTAAAAACAAACATCTCTTTCTCAGTTTGCTTCGCCCATACTATAATTTCATTAATCATCATCGGACCATCCAAAATGAGTCTACAACTCAAAAAAGCTGATTGCGTTTCCGAAGTGATATTTCCCATTATCTTCCGCATTCTGTTAGCTAGAACCTTTGAAATCACCTTACTTGTCACACTAATGAGAGTTATTGGCCGATAATCACCTAGACCCGAAGGTGCCGAGTTTTTAGGAATTAACGTTATAAAGGATGAACCAACCCCTGACTTATGGACCCAGTTTCATAAAACTCATTCATGATGTTCATAAAATCGGCTGCCAGAATGTTCCAAAATTTCTTTATAAACTTAAAATTGAAACCGTCCGGGCCCGACGCCTTGTCACTCCCACATCCAAATACCGCCTCCTTAACTTCACTCTCCGAGAACGGTGACACAACCATGGCCGCTTCATCTTCATTCAATTTTTTCAACCCATACGCTCTCAAAGTTGGTCTAACTGTCAGGTCCTCAACAAACTTATTCTTGAAAAATTGGTACACTTCTTTTTTGACTTTAGATGCTTTCTTTCCTAGTTCCCACTAATTTACAAACCCGGTATACTGTTTGATGCCTTTCTTTTATTGATGAGAGCGTGAAAAAACCTCGTATTGTCGTCCCCATCGGTTGCCCATTTACATCTCGATTTTTGCTGTATATCTTTCTGTTTGAGATCTTCAATCTCCCTAATTCTTTTTTGGCTCTCCACCCAAGTCCACTCTTCATCTTCTGTCAAATCCCTATCTTCCCTAACCACCTCAAGATCCTCAACTTCGCTCTTTAAAATCAGCTCCTCCTCCATCTTTTTTAACTTTATCTGATCCTTCCATTCATTAATACGGCTGCGAAAAATTTTTAGTTTCTGCAACAAACGCAAATTTGACCGGCCACTACCTTCGAACTCGGCATTCGCTTTTATAACAACAGCCTCGAAATCATCCCTGTCAAGCCATGAACTAAAAAAACAAAATGGTTTCGGACCGAAGTTACCTGAAAACGTCTTCATAATTGTGACACACGGCAACTTCCGGTAACTAACTTTTGAAAACTTAGTAAGTCTACCTTAGCGAGTCGCGCATACGTTACACAAAACAAGGTCGGTCGAGTCGAGTCGCACATCATTAGGGTTTTAACATACACAAGTCTCGAGTCCCGGGAATTGGTGAACGAGTGTGAACGTGTTTATTTCCATGTATTATGTGTTTATAATAATTACGTGACTTGTCGGTATGTGAAAACGTGTTAACATATGTTAAAACGGAGTTTAACGCGCAAAATACACCCCACCAGACCCTGAAGGCGATTAGGATGGCCTAATTTCCTTCAGGAGGGCGATTAGCTTCTTCCTTTAGGCGATTAGGCTTTCTTTTAGGCGATTATGGGGCTAATCGCCTATAGTGAAGGCGATTAGCAGCCCTAATCGCCTGATAAAGCTGCATAATCGCCTATAAGGTGCCTGACAACTAGAAACGCCTATAAATACCACCCTTGACCTCCAAAACATCATTTACACAACCCTAGCCGTCCCATAACATATCTCAACCCACAAACACCCTCTGGAACCTATTTTTACATCAAAACAACCATTTCCAAGCTTATTCCATCATCTCCTCTTAAATACAAGGTGTGTTCTTCAAACCCAAACCTCTAAATGATTATATTTTACTCCCTAAATGTCCAGACCTGACTTATAAATGTTTTTGTCTTTGAAAATCCATTTAAAATCGTTTTTAAACAAACCCACACCTTTACATGTGTTATATGTGTTATATGTGATTAAAGATAGAATTTTTAGGATTGAATCATGGTTGTTTTTGTGTTATTATGATGTTTATGGCTGTTACAAGTTAGTATGATGATGTCCTAAGAGTTTGAATGGTTTTGGTTGTGTATTGTTGATACTTGATGTTTTGACCCATTTGAAGGATTGTGGATGATTAAGGATGATATGAGGTGTGTTGTTGATTGTTTGATGTTAGGGTTTGCTCTAGGATGATGCTAGAACAGTAGGATGCTATCGGAAAACGTGGTTATGTGATTAAATCTGGATATTTGCTATTTAGGGCAAGTTCTTGCATGTTGATGTGATGTTTTCATGTTACGTTGCTATTTTGGGAAAACGCTCGCATTAGGGACTGTTAGAATGATGAAAACTTAGGGGTTTTGCTTGAAATATGTTTGTTAATGTGTTAGGATGATTTTTGGGTGTTTTTACACGTTTCGGATCTGATTTGGAGGGTTAAACGCGCGAAAAACCACATCAGCTGTGCTATAGGCGATTATGAATCCTAATCGCCTATGCTATAGGCGATTAGGGGCATAATCTCCTGAATTGAAGGCCTACTCGTGTGTACATAGGCGATTAGGGTCATAATTGCCTTCATTTCATGCAATTGTGATCCTAATTGCCTTCATTTCATGCAATTGTGACCCTAATCACTAGTTAAGCCCTGAATTGCATACCTTATGACCATAATCGCCTGAAATACATGTGATTAGCCCTAATTGCATATAATAAGGGGCGATTAGCCCTTGTAATTGCCTGTTGACCATCCCTAATCACGTGTTGACTTTCCTAATTGCATGCTAAGTTCCTAATCGCGTGTAATGCTGTTATAAGTGTATTTTAACATCCCGAAACCCGATTTGACACCTAGGAACATGATAGGAACCCCGTGACATGCCTAGTAACATAGTAACACGTGTTTGGACTTGTTTGTACGTTATTTGACCTATGTGTTAGAATCGTTGAACTTTAACGCATGTTAAGTGCTGAGTTGCATGTTTTGTGTATGTTTGTGTATGAGATGAACACGTGGAATGTCGGGTCACCAATGGGATGTCGAGTCTTGTCTTACGTAGTCTGGTTGTCGGTCAAACACGCTTTTCGGACATATAATGGTCATGGACTGGACTTAGGGACTAATGAACCCGACGGGTTATTAGTCTAACTTGACACATATCTTATGATAGGTCGCCAATAGTTGGGGCTATCATATCTTACAGACGGTTTACTCATATCACACATACGGTTTACGCTTAAACGGAATACGCAACCTAAGGTGAGTTCACGGCCCCACATTTTACGGTTTTTTCTTTCGGGGGAGAAACATGCTTAAAACTCTTTTATGACTTATGTTTTATTAAACTCTTTTGTAACTCATTACTCTTTATCACATTATACTATGGCTTACTTATCGTACTATACGATTCATCAAAAAGTCCCTTAGAAACCACTAACATGGGTATATGGCGGGGAAATATGGATAGCGCTATTGGGAACTGACAAACCCCACTCGACGGTAGGACCGGGCGGGTGCATATTGTCTCTAACAAAACAAGGTCTACCGGTGATGACGGTAGCCCATCGGAAACTAAGGGTCACTACACGGCTTAGTCAGCAATGGTTTCACCCGTATAAGTATCTTATTCTGCGCTTAGCTAGCGTTCTCACAAGCATAGTAGTAACTGTGATGGTAACGGTTTTTGAAGGAACACTTTACACGTTTAAATAAAACCTGTGAACTCACCAGCATTTTATGTTGACTCTTTTAGCATGTTTTCTCAGGTCGCTAAGGTAGCAGCTGTCAAGTAAACGCACGAGGTCGCACTGGAGTCGTCTCGCGTCTAGGGTCTCATGGCATGTTTTGGAGTTGTTAAACTTATGAACTTATGTTTTATTTCTGCATGACTTTTGTAAACTTTTAATGCTTCCGCACTGTTGAATGTTGAATTTTAAATCTTATGCATGGTTTTTATTACGTATGTTTTACATTTAGACGTCGTTTATTGTGATCGTTGACTTGGATCCTGGTATGTCACACGCCTCGCGGTAGAACTCCGCAGGTGGATATTTGAGGGTGTGATAGATTGGTATCAGAGCCAATGGTTATAGTGAACTAGGACTGCATGTAGAGTCTAGACTATAGCCGAGTCTCACACACTAGACGGTCACATACATTTGAGTCGTGTCTTTTGGGTAAACATACTAACCTTGTCGGGGTGTCGGTATCCTTACCACACGGTGTCACATTACCTATCTCATCCTTGGTTATCCCTAGCTTCACTTTATCTTCTTCTTCGGGTTTGCGCCCGAAGGAACTTGTTTGTTGATCTTTTGAGTTGGTTATATCTTCCTAAGAGGTGGGTGTCGGGTGACTTGAGATTCGAGCTCGGGGCACGCCTTGAGGACCATGTAGAGCAATTTATCATTTCGGGTGCACACGAAATCATAAGTTGAAATGCATGAAAGACTTGGTGGATCTCGTGTTGGGATTTATGGCCACATTTGGACCCGATCTTAGACTTTTCGTATTCTCTTGGTTTAACTTTGGTGTTGGGTCTGAGTGTTTGTTTCTTGTTCTTCTCAGAAGATGTCAGGACGCACTGGTGGACGTACTGGGGGACGACGTGCAGGCCGCACTGGTGGGGGTAGAGGTGGTGGTAACATCACCTTGACGTACAACGAACTCAATGAGATGATGCAGCAACAGTTGAGCGTTGCACTATCTGCTTTTCAGGCTGCCCAACAGACTTACATGGGTGCTACTGCTCCTCCGGTTCATGCAGGTGTTGCCTACAAGCGGTTTAAGGATTGTCAGCCTCTCAGCTTCCAGGGTACAGAGGGGGCTGTGGAGTTACTTTGGTGGTTAGAGAAGACAGAATCGGTGTTTGCTTTATGTGAGACTCCAGCGGTGGATCGGGTGAAGTTTGCTTCGGGGACTTTTGTAGGACCCACCTTGACGTGGTGGAACTGCGTCACACAGACACTTGGTCTTGGGGAGGCTAACGCCATGCCTTGGGCGGATTTTGTGCGTAGGTTGAAGGATGAGTATTGCCCGCGTGAGGAGATTAAGAGGTTGGAACAGGAATATGGGAATCTTAAGATGGTAGGTTCTGAGGTTGAGGAGTACACTATCAGGCACAACGAGCTAGCAGTGATGTGTCCAGGTTTGTCTACGCCAGAGTACAGGAGGATAGAGCAGTATCTTGCGGGTTTGGTGCCAGAGATTGCTGGATTGGTGTCTGCTAGGGATCCCGCTACTATGTCAGAGGCTGTGCGGTCGGCGACTAAGATGACCAACTTGAAGATTGCTGAGGGTGTCTTGCCTCCTAGAGGCTCGTCTGTGAAGGCGCCGGCAGAGAACAAGAGGAAGTGGGATAGTGTGGATAAGAGTTCAGCGGGGGTTCAGCGACAACCGGCGGCGAAGAAGGCTGAAGCTTCAGGGTCAGCGTCGGATCAGAAACAAGGGGGCTATGCTGGGAAGAGCCCTAAGTGCGGGCGTTGTGGGTTTCATCACTATGGTACTTGTGAGAGTTTTCGCTGTGAGCGTTGTCATAGGACGGGGCATCTTGCCAAGGATTGTAGAGTCAACCTTTCCAGGACGACTCAGACTGCTGCTACTACTACCCCTACTCCACAGGGGAACCAGGGTTGTTTTCATTGTGGGGAAGCGGGGCACTTCAAGCGCAGCTGTCCAAAGTTGAATCAAGGGGGCACAGGGAACGCAGGGAAGGATGGAGACAATGAAGGCAGTGGTCGGGTTACTCGTGCTCATGCTTATGTGATTGGTGCTAGGGAGAACCAGGTGGACCCAGACACTGTTACTCGTACGTATTCCTTCTTATCTCTTGTTACGCTTTGGTTTTACTTTTTTTCGCATTGTTGTGCGTTCGTGTCTTCGGGTGCTTTCCTTGTGGTTTGGTCTTTACTTCTCATTCTTTGGGGTCGATGAGGGTCCTTTGGGGATGCTACTTGGACGGTACCAGTGGGTTAGTTATACCGATCATAGTAGTCTCCAGTAGGCCTTCGATCGGGGGTCTCTTGTTTCATATTCACTCGCCGTCTCTTGGGGAACGTCACTTGGGCACACACAGAGGTCGACACTCATCATTGTTGAGGCCGAAAGAATCTCGGGGCGAGATTCCTTTCAACAGGGGGATGATGTGACGACCCGGAAAATTTTTCTTCTTATTTGCCTTCTCTCTTCGACTTCGGGAAATTTTCGGGACGAAAATTCTTTCAACAGGGGGATGATGTGACACCCGTCAACTTCCGGTAACTAACTTTTGAAAACTTAGTAAGTCTACCTTAGCGAGTCGCGCATACGTTACACAAAACAAGGTCGGTCGAGTCGAGTCGCACATCATTAGGGTTTTAACATACACAAGTCTCGAGTCCCGGGAATTGGTGAACGAGTGTGAACGTGTTTATTTCCATGTATTATGTGTTTATAATAATTACGTGACTTGTCGGTATGTGAAAACGTGTTAACATATGTTAAAACGGAGTTTAACGCGCAAAATACACCCCACCAGACCCTGAAGGCGATTAGGATGGCCTAATTTCCTTCAGGAGGGCGATTAGCTTCTTCCTTTAGGCGATTAGGCTTTCTTTTAGGCGATTATGGGGCTAATCGCCTATAGTGAAGGCGATTAGCAGCCCTAATCGCCTGATAAAGCTGCATAATCGCCTATAAGGTGCCTGACGACTAGAAACGCCTATAAATACCACCCTTGACCTCCAAAACATCATTTACACAACCCTAGCCGTCCCATAACATATCTCAACCCACAAACACCCTCTGGAACCTATTTTTACATCAAAACAACCATTTCCAAGCTTATTCCATCATCTCCTCTTAAATACAAGGTGTGTTCTTCAAACCCAAACCTCTAAATGATTATATTTTACTCCCTAAATGTCCAGACCTGACTTATAAATGTTTTTGTCTTTGAAAATCCATTTAAAATCGTTTTTAAACAAACCCACACCTTTACATGTGTTATATGTGTTATATGTGATTAAAGATAGAATTTTTAGGATTGAATCATGGTTGTTTTTGTGTTATTATGATGTTTATGGCTGTTACAAGTTAGTATGATGATGTCCTAAGAGTTTGAATGGTTTTGGTTGTGTATTGTTGATACTTGATGTTTTGACCCATTTGAAGGATTGTGGATGATTAAGGATGATATGAGGTGTGTTGTTGATTGTTTGATGTTAGGGTTTGCTCTAGGATGATGCTAGAACAGTAGGATGCTATCGGACAACGTGGTTATGTGATTAAATCTGGATATTTGCTATGTAGGGCAAGTTCTTGCATGTTGATGTGATGTTTTCATGTTAAGTTGCTATTTTGGGAAAACGCTCGCATTAGGGACTGTTAGAATGATGAAAACTTAGGGGTTTTGCTTGAAATATGTTTGTTAATGTGTTAGGATGATTATTGGGTGTTTTTACACGTTTCGGATCTGATTTGGAAGGTTAAACGCGCGAAAAACCACATCAGCTGTGCTATAGGCGATTATGAATCCTAATCGCCTATGCTATAGGCGATTAGGGGCATAATCGCCTGAATTGAAGGCCTACTCGTGTGTACATAGGCGATTAGGGTCATAATTGCCTTCAATTCATGCAATTATGATCCTAATTGCCTTCATTTCATGCAATTGTGACCCTAATCACTAGTTAAGCCCTGAATTGCATACCTTATGACCATAATCGCCTGAAATACATGTGATTAGCCCTAATTGCATATAATAAGGGGCGATTAGCCCTTGTAATTGCCTGTTGACCATCCCTATCACGTGTTGACTTTCCTAATTGCATGCTAAGTTCCTAATCGCGTGTAATGCTGTTATAAGTGTATTTTAACATCCCGAAACCCGATTTGACACCTAGGAACATGATAGGAACCCCGTGACATGCCTAGTAACATAGTAACACGTGTTTGGACTTGTTTGTACGTTATTTGACCTATGTGTTAGAATCGTTGAACTTTAACGCATGTTAAGTGCTGAGTTGCATGTTTTGTGTATGTTTGTGTATGAGATGAACACGTGGAATGTCGGGTCACCAATGGGATGTCGAGTCTTGTCTTACGTAGTCTGGTTGTCGGTCAAACACGCCTTTCGGACATATAATGGTCATGGACTGGACATAGGGACTAATGAACCCGACGGGTTATTAGTCTAACTTGACACATATCTTATGATAGGTCGCCAATAGTTGGGGCTATCATATTTTACAGACGGTTTACTCATATCACACATACGGTTTACGCTTAAACGGAATACGCAACCTAAGGTGAGTTCACGGCCCCACATTTTACGGTTTTTGCTTTCGGGGGAGAAACATGCTTAAAACTCTTTTATGACTTATGGTTTATTAAACTCTTTTGTAACTCATTACTCTTTATCACATTATACTATGGCTTACTTATCGTACTATACGGTTCATCAAAAAGTCCCTTAGAAACCACTAACATGGGTATATGGCGGGGAAATATGGATAGCGCTATTGGGAACTGACAAACCCCACTCGACGGTAGGACCGGGTGGGTGCATATTGTCTCTAACAAAACAAGGTCTACCGGTGATGACGGTAGCCCATAGGAAACTAAGGGTCACTACACGGCTTAGTCAGCAATGGTTTCACCTGTATGAGTATCTTATTCTACGCTTAGCTAGCGTTCTCAGAAGCATAGTAGTAACTGTGATGGTAACGGTTTTTGAAGGAACACTTTACACGTTTAAATAAAACCTGTGAACTCACCAGCATTTTATGTTGACTCTTTTAGCATGTTTTCTCAGGTCGCTAAGGTAGCAGCTGTCAGGTAGACGCACGAGGTCGCACTGGAGTCGTCTCGCGTCTAGGGTCTCATGGCATGTTTTGGAGTTGTTAAACTTATGAACTTATGTTTTATTTCTGCATGACTTTTGTAAACTTTTAATGCTTCCGCACTGTTGAATGTTGAATTTTAAATCTTATGTATGGTTTTTATTACGTATGTTTTACATTTAGACGTCGTTTATTGTGACCGTTGACTTGGATCCTGGTATGTCACACGCCTCGCGGTAGAACTCTGCAGGTGGATATTTGAGGGTGTGACAGTAATAACTGGGCAGTGGTCGGGTCAGCCTTTTGGCAAAACACGATATTCAGCAGACGGCCATCTACAGAAGAAATCCTAACAAACTAACAATCTATCGATGCAACTACATTTATTCCGTACCGAAAAAGTGAACTTCTTGCCCCCTAATAAAAATTCTCGGAGGCCCGCTTCTTCAATGAAGTTGTTGAAATCTGTAGCCGCATTCACATTAAAATACGAATTGCACATCTCCAACTCATTACGAATTGAGTTGAAGTCGCCTCCCACAATCCAAATACCACTTCTACCTACAATTAAGTTAACCAATTTGATCCATAAAAGCCGTTTCTGCACCTCATTCTGTGGCGCATATACATTTAGAACATTGATACTTTCGCCACCACCTTTAATATTCCCCGAGCAAAGCATATAATTACGGTTTGTAACTATAGTCTTCAAATAAAAAAACATTCGTATCCCATAACGTCACCAACCCCCCTGATCTACCTGTAGGTTGAACAACCCCAAAGTCAAAATCGCCACGACCCCAGAAACCCTCAAGATCCTTGACACAAACATTACTACAAAGAGTCTCTTGTAATAATACACACCCAATCTGTTGTTCCATACGTATACCTCTAAACCACATCTTCTTTGCTTGAACTCCTAAACCACGGATATTAAGAGCTAAGAAATTCATAGAGTATCCAATTGAAAACCTTCATTCCAGATCGAGTCAGTTACTTGTTGATGAAACGCCCCAATAGTCTCGGCTCCCAAACTTTGTCCTAGCTCAACCGTTTTTGCACACCCCCACCAAACACGTGCACTGTTACGATGAGAAGGACATAACCTCTCACATAAGCCAATGACACCTGGGAGACCTTTTTTAAAGGTGGGTAAAAACCATCCTATAAACAGAATTGAACCTGGGCGAAATAATAACAAAAAAAGGCAAACCAACTAGCTTGCAAATACTTTTGTTAGCATAACAGAAAAACAAACTTAAATACCTAAAACAACATGAGATGAAATAAAAAAAACACTCACTTGCTACCACATGGCAGCAAGCAGTTTCCATCAACATTGTAAAATTAACATTATATAATTAATTTGAAGGAAGAAAGTGTATTTATATGTTCACTTGTTACACACTCCTAAGTTTAATTTATGTCATGCCACACAACATAGACCATTTAGTATGTATTAATGAAAACGGAAAAATAAGAATTATTTATCAACAGTGCATCCCCAATGGCAATTAGGTAATTTGCTCTATTCTTGAGAAACAGAGATTCATAACAGTAGAGAGAAACAGAGATTCCTAGAGTTAGCACAAAGGTTGTTGTATGCACGAGACTTGAACATCGAAAAACAAGGAATCCGATGTTGGTGTCGCTTTTGTCAAACGATGAGTGATGGTCGTCAAATCCGATGACGGTTCCGCCAATGTCGCAAATGGTGTGTTGACTGAAAACAAAAGGAGATGTCTTTGAACCGACGGTCACGTAACTTGATAGGTTTAAGAATCTATCTATTTCTTATTAATTATTAACATGTTATCGCCTTTATGTTCTTGATCCTCTTTTGAATAGGTGCCTTTCTTTAATTCATACTTTGTTTGTGTTATAGGGCTCTGGCTACTGAACCGCCAGCAGCCACAGCCGACATATGAGGTATACAACTGCACGATAATTTTTTAACCATACTTGAAAGCTTGGGTGTTTTGATGAGTCATATAATATAGTAAAATTTTAAAGAAAAATTCTTTACTTAGGGTTGAGGATTCTTGGGTTTCTAAATAAATGTTGGTGTCGCTTTTATCAGGTAACTAGAACTGCTTTAATCTTAAAACATTTCTATATTCGTTTGATATCTAACTTTAGTTCGTTGCTGATTATTGCTGTTTATATAGACACTTTGCTGACAAATTGTTCTTTTTTTATTGTTGTCGATAACATTGATGTGGGATGGAGTTTTATTTTCCGTGTGTGTTTTATACAGCTTTGGTTTTAGTCATTCATAGAGCTGGTCGACATTGATCTATTGCCCGTAAATCAGTGATGACTTTTTACTATATGTGTATTTGTCTTCTGCTAATGAGTTATATTTGGTTATTTCTTTTGTTGCGATGTATGTTGCTGGGTGCCATTGATGTATGCAAATTGTATGTATGTTGATATTCACCTGGTTTCGAAAGGTCTTTGCAACTTCATTTATATTATCAGCTCCTTTCACTCTTAGTCTTAATGCCTGCTATTGTTTGTTTTCTATTGTATAGTGATGTGATTATTAATACGAGTTTTGTTTGCTTATAGCCTAATATCTTCTGCTTTGTTTGCATATTCAGTTGAATTTACCCAGGTTTGTCTCTGCTTTCGGTTGCACCATTGGTTCATGTTATGTCTGCAGTCATCATTAGTTTTCATAGTGTTTAATATTTATTTATTGTTTATTTTTTCACAACTCAACTGCACTACTTTCAATATTACCATGCTATGAAATCTGTAACATTAATAATATGCTCATTCAAATGGTTCAAATTTATTCACCAATGCTTGCGCCTCACATGCGAATTTCAGGTATCGTTTTGGCATTGTGTATGTCTGCATATGACATATATTATATAATCAAATATTTTTTTCCATTTGTATATTTTTTTCGGTGGCGTTGTGTGTTTGTGTATATATCAGTTGTTTGCTTCATTTTGAACGGGTGGATGTTGTTTACTGATGTGTTTCTTAAAACACGTTCCCTGGTGTTCTTATATTATAATGTTTGTTATCAGGGGTCATCAACATTGTGTATTTGATGTTCGATGAAATGCCAATAGTGCTTATGTGCTTTCTTAGCTTTTAATGTCTGGAGTGTCATGTTGTTGTTGTTTTTAAAATGGGTCACATGTCTTAACACATCTCAGTATCGTGTTATGTACGTTGCCATTCCTGTTTTGCTGCTCTTGAGTTTCGTGTGTCCATTGTTCAGTGGCGTTGTGTGTTTATGTTTCATCCTGAACGGGTCAGTGTTGGTTTGTAGTGTGTGTTAAAACATGTGCATTGTTGTTCTTATATTGCAATGTCTGTTACCATGAGTCGTTTTTGGTCAGTGATATCTACTAACCTGTTTTCTATTACATGTTTCAGTGCAGTTAAACATCGTGACTTTCGTTTTTCCAGGTTTGCCCCTGTTTTTAATTTTCTACGCGCTGATTAAACATCATTGCTTTGTCTTGTTGCTTACCGGATTGTTATCGATTATGTGTCACACCTTCTGAATACGGTGATCGACCTCTGGCTGTGAACAGTGAAGGAAAGCGTTCATTTACTGGGCCAATGTTCATTTACTTGGTAATTGCCACAACTTTTGTGAGTACTGTAGAGCTGCATTTTGGTTTGAAGAACGGCTTAAGTGATCGCCCCAAAGGCTCCCGCCTAGATAAAATGAAAGGTGACAGAGTTTAGAAGTAAATTGCGGGTTTGACTCCTGTTTTGAGGCATTTGGGTTCTTATTTTTTTCTCTCAGAAAATAATTATATATAGACAATTTATTCTGGACGAAATCAACAAAGGATTATGTAATGTAGTGTTTGGAGACGCCCCTTGAAAACCATGTTCATCAGGGTTTGAGTCCCGTTTGTGACATTTGGTTTGTTTTATTTTTCGTTCTCTCAAGGTATTATATATATAAGTATTATATATATAAGGTATATAGTTTGATTCAGGAAAAACAACACAAGGACGGGTGTTGTCGTGGGTGGCGTCATGGTCAGACGCATGTGTTGATTGTTATGCCGAGTGCGCGCTGCGAAGCGCGCGATAATATTCCTAGTATATATAAACTAAAAGTGACAATTGTGTCGGGTTGAAAAGGGTAGTGACGGGTTTTAACATGTTGGTGACTTTAACTTATAGATTATTCTAAAATATGAATAGGCTGTGTTCGATTTTAGTACGATTTAAATATAACTTTTGTGTTGGGCTAATCAGGAATCTGCACTGAATCTGTGTTATATGTATTATGTATACATCGACATTCTCTCTGAGACGTGCATATTTAAAGTCAGTGTACTTGCATTTCTACAGTAGATATTAACAATTTCTTTTTTGATATACAACAAATAGCGATGGGTCCTCATAATTTAAACAACACCATACTTACTATGAATGAAAAAATCAAAATTAAATTCACATGATACAAAAGACACACACACCCCTTTAGTTTTGATGAATAAATCAACATGAACATATCTAAAAGTATTATATGTATTTCGTGTATGGTGATTATGCATCTCGGCCACTAAGCTGTGAACGCCCAATATGAGACAACCTTGAAGACCCCATAAGAGGCATCTCTTCATCTACATTCACATCTGATACTGAACTAACCTTATCATCAATGTTGTCGTCGTCAGGTGCAAACACATTAGAAGACTTCTTCTCCATCTTCCAATCCTGGTCGTATAACAAGAAAAAAGTCTTGGTTACACAAGCTAAAAGACCGGATTTGTTTTGACAATTCAAACAGGCGTACATTGGTGGGTCATGGATTGGGTAACAGGTTAAATTAAATGGATTCGGGTTGAAATAGTCACTTTAGTGACCCACAAGTGTGTGTTTTTTTTTTTTTAATAAACCGATGTAGAGGGTTGTATGCAATAATGGAAACTATGGGCAATGGTCACACCCATTTGACATGTTCCCCTTTCAATTAACTTTTAAATATGGTTGACATGTTCTTCTTTTAACTAACTTTTAATTTGAATAAATAGAGCAAAACATAACAAAGTGAAGAACTCAACAGGCACTTAAATGAGGGCATTGAAAAAGTGATTAAAAAATAAATAAAACTGAATTTGTTTTAGCAAACTAACCTTAGTCATTCGCTCAGGAATGCTATCGGGAGGTAGTTGGGCCGCTTTTACGTCCTTCACCTTTATGTAGTTGTACATGACTACACCACAAAGTGCTGCAGAGAAAATTAACCATCAATCAGTAAGTAATGTTTATTATATAAAATTCACTAGCCTGTACACTACAGTCCATTCCAACAGACATCTTACCTATGGCATAACCAATAATATTCAGCCCAGTAATGGTGGATTCTGGAAATATCACAGTGGAAAGAGCTATAAGTATCCAATCTTTGAGCACACCAGCAACTCGAATGGTAACCGCTCCAGTTCTACCAATGACTAGAAAAATTGAGAAGTTCAATGCTAGAGCACATACGGCATTGGAAAAGAAAATCCAAAAATTGAATTGTATCTGCGTAACTTGCATTCCCGTCTTCTCCAAGAAATACCAAGGCACAAACAGAAATGCAAAACTGCATGGAGCTATGTAATACAAGCTTGTAATTGGGTTCAAAGTTAAACCCTTTTTTTGCAGGAGGACTTGAGTTAAGACTAGCCTCAAAGCTTCTGCAAAGATGCCCGTGCATTGATAAAGTGTGCCAACCACGTTAAAATGTATTTCTCCATATGAGGAGATCACAACTCCAACGCTGACCAGCAACATGTTCAAGAACACATCCCACCGTAGCTTGTCCGTGCCACATAAAACAGCCATGATAAGCGTTGCCACCGGCACTGCATCATACATAGTTTTCATTAGTTACTTAGTTAGTTCTACCTATCTGATAAGCAATCATATGTTAATGTGTAGTTTTACATACTTAACGCTTTCAGCATCTGAATAAAGGCCACTGATATATGCAAGTAAGCAGTGTTGCCAAACCTGCAGTCATGCCGATCCACTTTCTGTAAAAATATAGCCACCAACCAACATCTTATAAAATAGATGTTTTAAATAGATCAGATGAATGTGATGCATACCAGAGGCTTGATGCAAAGAAGGCGCTGATGGGAATTACACATGTTGCGTATCTAACAAAAACAATAATATTTAGTGGAAGAATACAAGTAAAATGATTATATAAGTTTAGTTAGATATCTATCTTACATTTCAAACGTCATTTTAACAGGAGCAACAACCTGCAGCATGATAGTGAAAACAGACGAGTCACAACAATTAGAGATTCTGAAGAGTATTTAAAACTTGAATAAAGAAGGATACCTTGAAAACACGAACAAGAAGGAATGCTACAGCTCCAGAAAAGCCCATGTGTATCATAGTAAGTGTGATAGGAAATGGAAAATTAAAGTACTTTGGAGAGAGAACCCACTACAAAAAAGAAAGAGGTCGTATGCACGCATGATGAATCTGCTTTGGAAATGTATAATAAATACAAAGTGTGCAGATGATTTATAGTCATAGTTAACTCCTAAAAGAGTCAAAAGTATCGTCCCATAAGCAGTTATTGACTTCAGCACACTGCTCATACATTTGAAAAGATGTAATACTTGGGAAGATATAATGTGAGTCAAGAGATATTGCAAAGTTACATAGATGCATGCTGATTTCGAAATTAGAGAAGTCATGGAGTTTCCATTTGAAGGAGCATCAATGAACATGACATAAATATTGAGACATAGAGTATTGTTACCTACCTTATTGTACAAAATCACCCCAGATGAGAGAACAATGTAGATGAATAGGTAAAGGTAAGTCAAGAAAAGTGACTTGTTAATCATTTTTGTGACAAGTTTGTTTGTTATATGTTCCGAGATGTGAACAAGATATGAGGGAGGTTCTCTCTCCCAGGCCCAGGCCCAAGCTAATGAATGATAAATACTCCTCCTCCTCCTCACCAGAAACTTAATAAAAGCGAGGAGGGAACATCATCATTATCAACCGAAGCATACAAATGAAAAGCCCTGCAAATAACAAATGGGAAACTAGTATATCATAATTCACAAACATTACTTTTTGATGAGAGGGGGCAGGGCAGGGCAAGTGTAGTGAATTATGGATGTCAGTTAATAAATTATTATGATAAGCTAGCTAGCTAGCTAGGTGTTTAAATAATAATAATAATAATCAAAGTGATGAAGAAGAGGTTTGAGAAATCAGTATGATGATGCATTTCAGTTTTAGTAGTGATACTGATGCATTGGTAATTAGAGATTTTGGTAGTATGATGACAAAATCCAACCTCTATTTCGTATCGTATAGGAATGAGATAGATCCGTGTTGAAGTTGAACAGAAGACAACTGGAAAAAACCTATCCTATCTTTGTTTCTGTTTAAAAAAAAACATTGATTGATTGATTGCGGCAGAAGTTGATTGAAAAACCTAATAACATAAAACCCAACTAAACGAATATGCCACACAAACAAACAAACAAATACCAATATAACAAAGAAACTCACCTTTGGCTTTGAGAGAGAGACGGAGGATGGATTAATCCTTAGGCTTCCCTGCTGCCCTCCCTGCCTGCCGACAAACTAAACTCATAGGATGGATGGATATATTTAAAGACGAAGCATTCAAGTCTCTTCTATCAAATTTTGAAATTACACTAAAAATCACTACTATATCTTAAAATTTTCTGTCTCTTTTTTTAAAATAATAATACTTTTCATACTTTTATCATTATATTTTCTCTTTCCTCACACACAACCACTTCTAAAAATATTAATATTTTAACGGATGAACGATAGCTTTTCAAATATAGGGGTAAACATTGCTTTTACCAAATATTTTCACTCTCCTCTACTCACAACCACTTACACCCACCCTATATAATTTGGTGGACGCACTCACATACATTTAGTTCCCCGTAAGAGCATTCACATCCCGTCCACCACAAATTATGTGAGGTGTTCCCTCAAATTATATTGGGTGGGTGTCAGTGGTTATGACTAAAGGAGAGAGAAGATATTTGGTGGAAGCGCTGTTCACCCCTATATTTGAAAAGCTACTGTTTACCCCTATATATATTTTAATATTTTTTAAGTGGTTGTGAGTGAAGAGGGAGAAAATATAATGATAAAAGTATAAAAAAAATTATTATTTTAATTAGGATAGAGAAGATTTAGGAGTAGAGTAGTGATTTTTAGTGTAATTTGATAAAGGAGATTTGGTGGAGAGATGTGAATGCTCTAAGATCATTCAAAGTAGCTACTACATCTTCATCTCTATAATTATACTAAAAATCATTATCTTTCTCTCTCCTTTTGTATTTAATAATACTCATTTTATACTTTTATCATTACCTTTTCTTTCTCATCTACTCAAAACCACTTTTAAAAATATTAAAAAATTATGGAGGATGAACAGTGTCTCCTTCAAATTTACTGGCGAACAATATCTCCTCTAAATATTTTCTCGCTCCTCTATTCACAACCACTTATACCCACTCTATATAATATAGAGATCACACCCACACCATTATGTAGGAGCTAATGTGAATGCTTTAAGAGCACTCACATACATTTTGTGGACCAAATGTATGTGAGTGTTTTCATCAAATTATATGGGGTGGTTGTGAGTGGAGGAGAGAAAATATTTGATGGAAGCACTCTCCATCCTTATATTTAGGGGACACTGTTCACTCCTATAAATATTTTAATATTTTTGTAAGTGATTGTGAGTAAGGAGAGAAAAAAATATAGTGATAAAAGTATTAAAAAGTATTATTATTTTAATTAATAATACCTTTGGCTCCCTAGCGCCAGAAGCTATTCGTTTCTTGACCAGGGTCCAATGGGTCGTCCACAGCAATAGTTCATCTCTAGGGGGACAAGGATTTGTCTTTGGTAGACTAGGGTTCGCAATTCAGAAAGGGTTGGCGGCGCAGCTTGTTTCCAGTCTACCGTCTATTGTGATGTAACTTTCGTATTTTGTTTTCCCTTATTTATATTTCATAATTAAGAGAGAAGATTTAAAGGTTAAGTAGTGATTTTTAGTGTAATTTGATGGAGGGGATTTAATAAACCAAATGTAAATGCTATAGGCCTTGGTTTTGTTTGGTTTTTTCTGAGATCTCACAATCACCAAACAAACTCTCCTACTTTCCCAGCATGTCAATTTCAACCACGTCTTTGCTTACATATTTATTCAACACTTGTTATCTATCTCCAACTTTGTTATTATTCAAAAGTCTATAAGTGTTTTCGTTGCTTTTCATATACTTCATTCGATAATTACATTCTTGTTGTAAACTTATAGTTCCATGATTCTTGTGATCAAGTGTATAACTACCGTGGTCCTCCATAGCTAACATCATTAAAAATTTCACATTTTACCTTATTAAAAACAAAATACAAAGAAGTATAAAATTAATTATATTCTAAAAAAAATAAAATTTAAGTGGACCCCCACCCCACCATCGTCACCGTCGTCACAAACCATCACCACCACATCCAACTTCACAAACCACCATATGCGACCTGAATTTTCCGACGACCCTACCCCCATGAACTCCTACACCTTCACTAAGATCAATACCCCCCCCCCCCCATTTCAAGGGACCTATCCCGAACCCTTGATTTGGGCTTAATCAATAGATATCACATATTTAGATTTTATTAACAATTAGTAAAAACCATATAATAATTACAAGGTTTCTGGCAGATACCCTCCTTTGCCACCACTTCCATAAAACAAACCATAATACAAATGTTATGAAAATCTTCACAATTTTAAGTTAATGAATGATCTAGCATGAGACGACTAATGAGATAGATGAAAATAGATATAGATGAACTTCATCTTTGTTGATTGTGTTGTCGACAACGCCATCTTTCGATACTCAAAATTACAACCTATGTTCATTCGCAAACAGTCCCTACACCCAAAGTTTTTACAAAAATTAAGACAACTTATTAAGGTGGAGGTGGTGGTTTGTGGAGGTGGAGGTGGTGGTTATGGTGCGGTTGGGGAAGAAGAAGGGTAGGGTGGGGTAAATTTGATCATTTGACAAATATTTAACTGAAAAACTTAACGTCCATCCTTGTTATGAGCTACCCGTGTTACACTTTTAGAGCCCTTAAGACCAACTGTATAATTATTAAACCATGATAACCAATAATAGAGTTCAAGTAGTGTTATTCCATACATAAATAAAAATACAGTATTGCACATATCAGTGGAAAATTGTCAAATTTCAAGTAGTGTTATTCCACATATTTGTGGAATGGATCAAGACAAAGTCGTAACATTGACCATTAAGTTTCATTGACAATATCATCTGGAAGTCTTCATTGTGGATGTAAACCTTCTTGACAATCATATCCATGACTACAAAGGTGATTTCGATCGATGACAATGAAAGCATTTATAACAATGACAATGATACTAAATTAAAAATTTGTGCATCGTTAAAAATTTATACATTGTTATCTTGATTGATGCTAACAACTATTCTATTGTATAATATCCTACCTAGCAAAGTTTTTATGTAAGTGCTTTTTTATGGTAGTCATTTTAGTTAAATTTGATCATTTGTCAAATATTTATTGTGGATGACAATATCATCTGGAAGTCTTCATTGTAGATGTAAACCTTCTTGACAATCATATCCATGACTACAAAGGTGATTTCAATCGATGACAATGAAAGCATTTATAACAATGATAATGATACTAAATTAAAAATTTGTGCATCGTTAAAAATTTATACATTGTTATCTTGATTGATGCTAACAACTATTCTATTGTATAATATCCTACCTAGCAAAGTTTTTATGTAAGTGCTTTTTTATGGTAGTCATTTTAGTTAAATTTGATCATTTGACAAATATTTATTGTGGATGACAATATCATCTGGAAGTCTTCATTGTGGATGTAAACCTTCTTGACAATCATATCCATGACTACAAAGGTGATTTCGATCGATGACAATGAAAGCATTTATAACAATGACAATGATACTAAATTAAAAATTTGTGCATCGTTAAAAATTTATACATTGTTATCTTAATTGATGCTAACAACTATTCTATTGTATAATATCCTACCTAGCAAAGTTTTTATGTAAGTGCTTTTTTATGGTAGTCATTTTAGTTATGTCGATACTTATAGTACAAAATTTGATGCATACTTTTAGTTAGGGGTGTTCATCGATAACCAATAACCAAACCGAACCCGAAGTGACCCGATCCGTGAAAGTACCTTACCCGATTAACCCGAACCCGATTAAGTGCATACCCGAACCCGGCTACAGTCTTTGGGGCCGGTCTTCGGATTATTTTTTATAATTCAGGTTGACTTGAATAACCCGAACAATTCAAAAACAAATATATTGTGACACCCAGCATATTCAGGATAATACTTTTACAAACATATAAGTCTACCTTATCGAAAAACATTTTATCAAACGTACTTAACAAGGTCACTTGAGTCGGTTTACATTACGTATTGTCCAGGGTTCAATGATTCGGAGGATCATTGGGGGTAACATACGTACACACGAGTCTTGAGTCCCATTGTTGGTGAAATTACATGAATTGAATTAAGTGATAAACATGAATTGTTCCATATATGATGTGCAATGTGTAAATACGTGTATATATGACATTTATATGATTAGACACACTTAACATACGTTAGGATTGCATATTCATGTGTTAGAATGTGTTAAAACGTGTTTAAACGACAAACCCATAGAAAACTGAAAACACAGAAGTTGGTTCGACCTAGAGGGGGTTTGAACCAACTGACCTGGTACTCATTCGACCCTCACAACTACTCATTTGACCCCAAGAGGGTGCGAACGAGCTAGTACTATAAATACCATACTTTGCAACCTTTTCATCATTTCACAAACCCTAACCGCCCCAAAGTGCTCTCTCTCAACCTCAAACCTGTAGGGAGGATTTTTTGACCTTGTTTTTCAGATCCTAACATAAAAATACCTTCTACATTATAAACAAGAGAAGATTCAAGAGGTGTTCTTGATCTAAATCCTTTTTAAAACATTTTCATTCGTTTTTCCCGAACCCCAAAGGTCCAGATCTGATATAAGAAAGTTTTCATGGATAAAAACCTTTCTAACACCTTTCTTAACAAAACCTTTTCATTAATAATGAGTTTTTATGCAAAAACTACATGTGTTAATGATGTTAAATGAGGTGTTATGTATTATTTGATGTTTGAATGATGTGTAGATGATATAACAATGATCTAGGACTGTTATAGATGATGGTTTGTGATTATTATAGGCTACAATTAATGATTGATGATGTTTTGCCCATTTTGGGGGTTTATGTGTTAGATTTAGGGTTTGTTCTTCATGATATTGTTGATGAGATAATTAGGGGTTGTCATATACATGATAATCTGAGCATAATAATCTGATAATAAAATGATTTTGATAAGTTTCCATTTTGGGGAAAGATTACATGCATTGATGTGACATTTCCATAATTTGCCATTTTGGGTAAGTCATGAAATGGACTTATTTTGGGATATAATTGGCAGGGTTTTGTGGGGATAGATTAAATATAGTTTGCTACTGTGATTGGTGATGTTTCGTAATGTTTTCGGACTGTTTTGATGCGATTTGGTGCGTTTTATGAGTTTTGCAGGAGTTAGGTTGAAAGACCCTCAAATCCGACGCGTCAAACAGTTGGCATTCAAAGACTAAAAGAATAGTTAATACTTAAGAAGTTTTATTTTATTATCAGAAAACACGCAGCGGAAAGTAAATGGTTTATTTTATTCAAACATGAAAATCCCCACAACGGGTCAAAGCATATTTGTAAAGCAAAAATAATAAGTTTAGAAAAGAGTTATCTAGCAATAAAGTAGTCTCTTCTTATTCGAAATGTCAACCGCCTCTGAGTAGTCCTGCAGCATGCCAAGGCATCCCTTTTATTCTTCAAATACCTGAAATCAATCTAACGTGTATGCAAAAGTCAGCTACGCTGAGTGAGTTCAAGTTTTATAACTTTATATAGACAAGTAATTTGTCAATTTAAGAATTAACAAAATACCTCAACCTCAGAGTTAACAATAAGTGCAAACCGCCAATTTGTTCCCTAAGCAAAAATGTAAAGTCTAGAATAAGCGCAATCCGCCTACTTAACATAAGACTTTACCTTAAATCTACAATAAGCGCATTCCGCTTATTTGTCACAAAACTACAAGTCTACATAAGCGCATATCGCCTACTAAGACTCAAACCATAACTATAAATCAGAGCAGACATACTGGAAAACTATCATAGCTTAATTTATAATACCAGGTAACCATCATACACAGTTTATATATATAATATATAAATATATATAGTAACACATTTAACCTAACAAGTATAGCTCAAGGCAAGTCCCGATCTAACAAGCAAGGTTTCTAATACGTGGCCAAGACATTAAGCGCATTCCGCTTATTAAATAAAAACTTAAGCCACACTCTAATCAAGACAACCGTCTATTCATATATATATAATAACATATATAACTCAAGCCATATAATGACACATTAGGCGCATTCCGTCTACTTACGTTTCATGCCAAAATAATATATACGAGTTCACAAAAATATATACAACTTTATAAAAATATTTTGTGACTTCATAAAAATGATCTTGCTAGTTTAACATGCACGTCAGCCTAAAAATATTTAGAAGAACAATAACTAAAAGAGTGGGCTCAAGAACTCACCTTAACGAAGATGACTTGCTTCCTGGCTCGCTAACTCGTCCCAAAGATCCACGGTAAACCATGGCTTCCAAGCACATGCTATAATCTCAATGTTTTCATAACCGGACCGGACGTCGAACCGGTCTCCTTACCGGTTCATTGGTCGGACCGGTTCAACCGGTCGGACCGTATTCAAGAACCGGATGACGTTGTAATTAATATTATATTTCATATCATATATAAATATTAAATTTAAAGTAATCTTTATTAGAAAATACAAAACTAAAAACAATGTAAAGAATCTAATTAAACATTTTACGTTATTTACAAAATTTTAAAATAATAACAGTTGGCTTCTAAAATAGAAAAGAAAAGAAATGGTAAAATTTGCAAGACTAAACACTCGGAAAAAAGGAAAATAAACAATGGTGATGGAAACGTGTAAAGCAGAAAGGAAAAGAAAACATCAAGCTTCTCTCTCAAAAAACATGAAATGCCCGAATTCTCACTCCCGCCGCCATTGCAACCTAAATACTCGGAAAACGGTCATCTTTTTCAGGTAATTAAGATTCCCGTTTGCCTTATTTTCTGGTGACTGCTTCTCATGTCTCTCGTCTGCATCCTCTAAACACTATTCCGGTCCGGTCTATTTTTTCCAGCGATTTCCCGGTTCGGCCGCCGGCCACCGATCCGACCGGCCGGTCACCTGCTGAACAGGTCCAACACCCTGAACCGGACCGCTAAAGGCTGCCGTCTCCGGTCCAACCGGTCCGACCGGCCGGTCCGGTCCGGTTTTAAAAACACTGTATAATCTTTATCAACACCAGCAAAACACCCCCACTCACCGTTTAAACCCATTGAATTTATTCCTACTAAATTATTGCCCAAATCCCATGGAAATTCTATGTAAAAGAAAATAGACACCATTTTAGTTCAAATCTAATTCACCACAGAAGCACTACAGTATCATCTTCATGTATACCTTGACTACTTCTAAAAAAATACTCCATGTTCATGAAACATATCACCCTACTGATCCAAATAGCAAGGTAGAGGTTCTTCATTTAATTACATGCAGGAGGCAAACTTACCTTCATACGATACATCACCTTAATTCAACCCATCCATAATTTGGTTACCTTCTGTCCATGCGTTAGGTCGTTACCGGGTCATGGTGGGTAATCATCATCAAGGAAGCTCTGGCTAACGCGACAGTAGGTATGAATCCCAACCGAAGTTATGCGTGAAATATAGTCTTGAACTATCACCCATGTCGAACATCTACATCATCATTGTTACAACACCTCTGTTTTCACCCGTGCAACCATAACAAGGCCTGAACCGAAACAATAATCACCACGTCCGTCATCGCCCTACAACCATGAACACCGTCGCACCCCCTTCGTCTCTCCTCCACAACAATACATACTACCCGACCAAGACTCAATATTTGAACCAGGCAAAACGAAACAGTATAAGGATGCGGTAAACGTATAAGAGGGTTTACCTCGCCATGATCAATAAGCTTGAAGAATCAAAACCCGTTCCCTCATCGCCTTCTCTTCAATTCCGTTGGATCTCCGTCTCTCTCGTCTTCTTGTTTTTTGCCGTTCACAAGCCATAGGTCCTCTAGGTTTTTTTTTTTTTTTTTTATATAAAGATGATGATCAGAAGTTTTCATAAATCCCCATTCACAATCATTCATGCTTCAACTTGTTCCCAAGGTTATTTTTAATAACTATTAAAAATGCCAAAAAGACCCTTAAACTTCAGTTAACACACTACCACATTAAAACAACACATGTAAATTCCGAATCTTCAAATCGTGTAAATTTTCGGGCGTTACATAGGTCGAACGAGAAACTGGTTCACACCTTCGAGAGGTCGAAGCAGCATCAGAGAGGTTGAATGAACCACCTGGAAACTCATTCGACCCTTCAGAAACTCATTCGACCCTTCATGAGGTCGAATGAAAAACTTTCTGACTCGTTCTACCTATCAGCAACTCATTCTACCTATCAGAGGGTGCGAATGAACATGATTTCCAACCCATTCGACCCCACGACTTCTTATTTGCAAGTTTTGATGCAAACTAAGTGTTTTATGCTTGAACCTTATGTGTAAACCATATATACTTGATTAATTTACGTAATGGGTCACCAACGGGATGTTGGATTTGTCTGGTGTGTCGGGTCAACGTTCAAACACATTTTCAAACGTACTTAGTGATGATCTGGACAATTGGGGACTCCTAAGGGTTATTAGTCAAAACACTTATACAAACTTTTTGATGAATCGCCAGTATTTGGGACTATCGGATCGTGTCGGTAATTCTTTATTGTAGAACGCAACCTAAGGTGAGTTTCACAGCCCCACTTCACACACTTTCTCATGGGGGAGAAACATGCTATACACATTGGATACGTTAGATCATGTTATACTATGTTTATCAATTGCTTACTATAGGACTCATCTAAATCCCAAGGAAACCACTAATATGAGCATAGCGGGGAAATGTTGATAGATCTATTGTGCCTGACAAACCCCACTCGGGTCGGTTGGAAGCCGGGCGAGTGTATATTGTCTCAAACACACAGGGCCTACCAGAGATGACGGTAGTCCGAGGGCTACACACTATTGGAAACAACATAGTCAGCAATGGTTTCAATCGTAGTAGTAACAAAACATAACGTCTAGCTAACGTTCTCATAACATAGTAGTAACAGGAATGGTCTTACACACATATGGAAACTGTTTTTATAAAACCTGTGAACTCACCAGCATTGTATGTTGACATATTTAGCATGTTTTCTCAAGTCGCTAAGGTAGCAGCCATTGGATAGGCGCACGGAGTCTCACTGCATCTAGGTCATGTGCATGAGTTAAAATTTCAAACTCATGTCTTTTATCTTTATTTGGATTTTGGTTGTAAACTTTAAAATGCTTCCATTATGGTTGTTTGGATTATGTAAACTTTTGAACTGCTTAGTTGGTTTTATTATGTCGTTTTCTTATGATATAGTTGTCGTTTATTATGACTGTTGACTTGGATCCTGTTATGTCTCACGCCTCGCGGTAAAACCCTGCATGTGGAATTTGAGGGTGCGACATAAATGATCCAATTTCCATATTTTTATGTATATCGGGGTAGTGATATTGTAGCCAAATTTGCAACTAAATATTTGAACCCATGTTGTGGTTTTAATTTACAAATATTGTAGCCCAAATGGATAGAAATACGAAACGCAAATGGTTGGAAATATGTAACTCAAACACCCGAACCAACCGATAACCATTTAACCCGAACCGAAAAACTCAAACCCGATTAACCCCATAACCGATAACCATTTAACTAGATTGGGTCGGTTCTCGGGTAATATTTTCACCACTGAAAACCCGAATAACCCGACCCGATAACCAAAAACCAAACCCGATGAACACCCTGCTTTTAGTCTAAATAGCTTTTGACTCTAGGAACATTTGAACATGTGGACGATGATTAAGGGATGGTGCATGTTTATTTATGTGATGTACTTTATTGTAAACGCCCAATGCAATATGCAAGTATCATAAGTAAAAAAAAAACAACTGATAGGGTAGGCCCCCTCCCCCTAAAAATGATATTTCAAAATAGTATCTGATAAGTGATAAATATGATGTGTCGACCTATAATTAAAAGTTGGCAGGTACCTTTGGCAACCACTCTTCCAAATCAAAGTTTTGACTTTTTTGATGGAACCATGTATGGCACAACCGACCTGTCAATTGATCATGATTATACTATTTGCTTAGTTTTAACTTATAGTAATAAAATGAATATAAGATTTTGCTAACTACATAGGTTGAAAACTACAAAAAAGAACATCGGCACCGGTTCTGATAATGAATATGTCAGTATCGGTTTGGTTTAATTCGTCAATGTACCAGTCCAGTTTGAGTATTGCTATAGCTTATGATAATAAGAATAATACTTTATTTGAATACAACTTCATGCAAACAACATAATATACCGAAATATCGAGAAAACACACATGCTATTTGATCATGATTGTACTATTTGCTCATTTTGAAATTATAGTAATAAAATAATATAATAAATATAAAATCTTGTTAACTACATTGGTTGAATACTATATAAAAAGATATTGGCACTGGTTCTGATAACGCCTATGTCACTATTGGTTTGGTTCAGTTCGACAGTGTAATAGTACATTTCACCATTGATATTTTTGTATTTATGCGCATGAGATTGAGTCAGAGGATAAGCTGGGATCATGTTAATATCATTTTTAATTAAGAATGAACCGAATGTCATTTTTGTCATAAGGTGCAATTTTAAGTATGATTCAAATACAAATAGGGCTGTAAACAAACCAAATGTTTGGTGACCGGTTAGTAAATCGTTTGGTGGGAAGTTCGTTTATGTTCATTTGTTTAATAAATGAACAAACACAAGTAAGAAATTTCGTTCGATTAACTAAACAGACAAACATGAACAAAGGTCTCGTTCGTTCGATTGCGTTCGTGAACGTCCGACAATGTGTTTGTTTGTTTATGTTCATTAGTTAAAACTTAAAACTTTTTAGTTTTTTGATTTCTCTCCTAAATCTTATTTCTACCTAAAGATTAATTATTTTCCCTCCTAACTTTTATTTCCTTGATAAAACTTTCCCCCCTTATACATTAATTAATTAAGTACATGTTTTGATCAATCTTGCATTCCTGAAATATCAATGTTTTTTAGTTGTTAGTCGTGCTAAGCTGATGGAAAACTTCAATATTTTTGTTTGATTCCTTACTAGGAAATTGAAGATGCTACCGCTTTTTAACTACATAGTTATTATGCAAGTTTATGTAGCCTCATCTAATTAATACTTGTTTTGTTCTCAAGAAATCGACGATGATATGAAGAATTTAGGGAAGTTGGCATACAAGAATCAAAACACTTTTCGGGATAATTATGAACTCATGGGTAAGGATTATTATGTATTCATGTCTAAGTAATTTTGGATAATTCTGTCCAAGTATAATTTGACTTATCATTTAGTAGATGTACTTTATCTTATAGTTAATGTTAACATGCATATTAAATGTTTGTTTGTGTTCAAACCCCATGATCATAACAGTTCACAAGCAAATGAATTTCATTAACAAACAAACACGAACACGTGATTTTGTTCATTAGTGTGTTCATGAACGGTTCGTTTGTCCAATAAACCTTAACAACAAACACGGACAAAGCCTTGTTTGTGTTCATTTGATTCGTTTACGGCTCTACATACAAGTTTCACAACAATGTACAAAATACACCCACATGGATGCAAACTTAATACTCTTTTGGAAATGTAGTAAACCGTATAAAAAATGAAGATATCCGATTGTCAAGGCATAACACACACATAAAAAAAACGATCATCATTTCCAAAAAGCAAATAAACGTTTTTGCAGTATATAAATCCCGCCACTATTTACCAAGAAATAACTTATGATACAAAGTAAAAAGGAAAAGAATGTGCATGCTGCAGAATAAATCTTGTACACAACAAACATAAGTATCTGCTAATTCACGATTGCGGTGCTTCTGTTTGGGGTCTAGGACGCGCGTTCATTAATGGTTGCAGTGCTTTAACCACATGCTCATGTTTGGCTTGAAATCTGCCTCATGCTGCACGCACAAGGCTGCAACAGCCGCCTTCTATCACCAATCCAATCTACGTGTTAGTACAGTAAAACTAGAGCCAATGGATTAAGAGGTAAGTGTTAAGTACCTTGCCAACTGCCTTTGGTGGGTATTCCCCATTGAGTCTAGTGTCAACACACTGTTTCACCTTATCTTCACTCAGCTTAGGTGTTGCCTGTTATTTACTAACACCAGCTTAAAATTTAAAAATAAAAATAAAGCAAAAAAAGGGAAATTGGATTTTAATAATCCAAACTATGATCCATGGCTGATATTGTTATAGGATGACCAATGGTGCTCCTAACATTCATTTTTGTTACCAAGAGCAATCCCAATAGCAAAAGGATCATAGATTTATGCTTGATTGCTAGATTATCTAACAATGATGATTATGAACGAAATGGAAAAACGTACAAGCGAAATCGAGTATAAATCAAGCATAAATCGATTGTGAATCTATGATGATTATGCTAATTGGATTGGTCTTGGAAACATAAGTACAAGTTGGAAGTGTCATTGACAAATCTGGAAGTACGGATTATCATCGACCGATGGGTCATAGTTTGGATTACTAAAATCCAATTTTCCAAAAGAAAAAAATAACAGCTCAAAGTAAGTCACACAGTAATACCCATGTCACTAAGCTCTGCTGACCACGAGGCAAAGTGTGGTCTACTGGTTTTCGGCCTGTCAACAGTTCTAGGAGTACAACTCCAAAGCTGTAAACGTCACTCTTTGAACTCAACTGTCCAGTCATCGCATATCTATCAAAGAGCTTGCGAGCTTGGTATATGGTTTTTGCCAAAAACTTTTTGGTGTTAAAGATAGTCAAGAAACAGGGCAATAAGACAACTCACTCAGGTGCATGATACCCAAAGGTACAAAGAACGCGGGTGGAGTGATGTCGTGCTGCCATGTCAGGTGCTTGATTCGATAGATCAAAATCAACAATCTTAGCAATATCATCGTCAAAAAGCAGAACATTACTAGACTTTATATCGAGATGGATAGTATGTGGTTGTGCCTTTTCATGCAAGTATTCAAGTCCTTTGGCAGCACCAACAGGAATTTTAACTCTTTGAGACCATGATAAAACAGGACCTGGTTGTGCACCTTTAACACCTTTTCTTCCTGCATTCATATATGTTAAGTTTCACAATCTTATATTATAAAGACAGATTAACATACTTCACTTAAGGCAGTATACATTTTAGTAAGTGTTTGATTTTGTTAAATAAAACATATAGAATCAGAAAATCAGTTGTAAAAAATAGTTTAACAAATAAATAACAGTGTCATTAATAATGGATAACAAATCAGAAGGAGAATACGTTTATCAAAACATTGAAATGAATATTGAAACTCCAACTACACTAGTCAATTTCAAAAGTATAATTCAGCTTCCGACAATAGCTTTGATCATAAAAAACTTGCCATGCAGAATATCATGAAGAGATCCATTTGAAGCACATTCTCGTCACAGTAATGAGGATACCTTGGCTAAAAATTCTTGATCGGGTTGCTTACTGGAGTCTAACTTCTTAATAGCTGCAGCCTGTCCACTTCTCAAGACACCATGATACACCCGCCCATATGAACCCTCTCCGATTAAAGAATTTGTACCAAAATTGTCCGTTATTTCCTTCAACTCATCCACTTCAAGAGACGGAACAGCAATAGGTTGGATGGCTACAGCCGGTGTGTCCTTAGGGGCTGCCTCTGTGGCATGATAACCTGCATTATGCCCTGTCCCCATGATTTTTTAGTGACCCACAACTTTTATTTTATATGATTAGTATACAATAAAAAACTATGTATGGTTGTTCACTTTTTGTAGCATATTATTTATCAAATAAATGTTATTTATATTCTAAAAAACGCAAGTAAATCGGCTAAACTAATGTTCATTATGGATATCAACAGCACCCATGTGGACGCAAAAAAAATGGAGTTTGCAGTAATGTCACTATTTGAAGCCACAACTGAAAACTAAAAGAAACATATGACGCTCAAATGGACATGACCGACAATCTCATGGCGCAACAAATACAATCTAAAGTTTGCAACAAAGAATTACCTTCTGCATTATTCGTCACGAACGGTCCATTATCATAAGACTTGTGCGTATCATCTTCTCCAAAGCAGCTGAAGCAACTCATTATCACCTTCCTACTCTTTAAGCGTTACAATTTTCCTAAAAAAAGACAGGAATTACAAATCATTATTAAAAAAATATAAGAGGATAATTCAACAAATTAACTAATGCATATAAATAAGTTCAAAATCACTTTAACCAAATAACTAATATATCCAAGTTCACACATAGTAAGTATTCTTGATCTAAACAACAACCTCAAAGTCATTCACAAATTTATAATAACAAACATACCAAATATAAACAAGATAAAGACTTATAATATAAAAGGGTTATTGAATTACAATAATCTTAACTTTAACAGTCCCTCCCTACTAAGAAAATGTTTTGTGACAGTCCTAATTATTTTCCGTATCCACGTTAACAAAAAGCTAACTGGGTTAACTTTTAGTTAGTATGGAACCGCGAAGGAAAATAGGTTAAAAGGTGAGACTGTCGCTGGACATTTCCTTAGTTAGAGACTGTTGACGACCAAGATGTGAAAGTTAGGATTATTAATATCCAATAAAAGAATATAAAATAACCTAAAATCAGCAATTAAAATACAAGAAACCAAAGGAATCAGCATAAAGTTTGTTTTGGTGTTGAAATTTGCACCTACAGAATTGCAAAGAAATATAATAAAATAAAATAAAATAAAAGCATGATGTATGTTTATGAATATTAGAGATAATTTGAAGTTGTAGTCAGAGAATAGTAAAGATAGATCCCAATGAAAGAGAGGATAATCAGAAGAAAAAGAGAATTAAAAAGGGTTTAATAATAATAATACTAATAATAATAATAATAATAAAAATAATAATGAGTTAAGAAGAGAAGGAAAACCGACAATCGATGTTATCTAGTGTAGGTGTTGTAGTTGGTTAGAAGAATGAAAGAAAAGGGGATGTTTTGTTCAGTAAACTCAAGAAATGTGAACGCAGCCGTGGGGAGACGGCTCCACTGTAAGACTTTTATCCATTAATTTACCAATGTCTCATTATGCGCTTTTATTTCCAAACTTGTTTGCTTTAGAGAAGAATAAAATGTGTCGGGTTATTGATAGGGTGGGTAGGGGGTTGGAGTTCGGACTTGGGAATGGAAGAGGAACCATCTTAACGATGTTGAGCAGTTGGAATTGCAGCAGCTCTCGTGTGACACCTGCCACGTTGCCAGGTCGAAATCCGTACACTTTCTAGTCAACATTTAATTTTCCATGCGTAATTCATATCATTTTATATGCATAAGTCCCCCGAGAAAGTCTAGCAATGTCCGAACGAGTATAATTTCACCCATATCAACGAATCTTGGTGACACGAACTTAAACGACTACGAACTACTTTCCAAAAACACATGGAAGTGCCCATTTAGTTGATAATATAATGGTAAGTGTTATAGAATTTACGTATACAAACTAGCATTTTTCAAAGTTACCTATCTATACATATGTGTATATACATACGATACACACATATATATGTATAAATACCACATTTTGTTCCATTATAAATGAAGTATCATATGTTAATATTCCTAAGACTACTCAACTAATGATTTGATGACTTAACCATAATTAGCAAGATTCCTTAAACTACTAGGATCAAGAATGTTGGGTTACCACATATGTTAAAGCTTCTTTTTCCTTCCATTTCCTCCTTTTTTCGGCCGCTAACCCCCCATACCTATATTATATTTTTTTCAAGTCAACCTTATTTAGGCACATGTTAATTAAGATCTAGAATGATCTTATGAATGGTCAAGGTATAAGAGATTATGTTCCAACATAATCTATGTATAGTCACTTCACTTGACTAAGTAAGGAGATCTTAAGACATGAGTATGTTCCTTGATTCCATACACTCTTAGTGAAATCTAAGACTTTACCCATATATAGGAAGATCCCTTAATCACTTGGAAACATAGAAGATCATTAAACCAAATTAGCTAACCATTGACCTCTCTTGGAGACCCCTAGCCGTCGCCCCCATACACCCACACAAAATCTTTTTTTAAATATCACAACACATCTATTCACCTACAAACATTTGTATTGTCACATTATGGAAAGGTGTAGAACCTTAAGCTCTTAGATTAGTCACATTATAAGATCATGAACCAACATAATCTAGTGTAATGTCACCATCATGTGTCATGGTTAAGCAAAGACATCCTTTGATTGGAAAGCCTAATGTGATTGAACCATACACTAAAATGGATAGATCTTCCAAAGTTCCATAAACCCATGATAAGATACTTGCCTAAAATAAAACATGGTGACTTTCCTTTGATGTATCCAAACCGTCGCCCCCCTATACCCTCTCTAATTCTTTTTTTAAATCTAAGTCAACCTCTAATTAATGTGTTGATTTAAAGTCCAAGAGGATCTCTTGTAATGTCACTTACGCTTAGTATCTACACAACATAATCATGAGATTTGTATCCATCCAAGACATGATTTAGACATAGGATATGTTAGTAAGATTTGAGACAAAGTAGATTGTTAACCAATCAAGGTAAAATTCTTCTAATCTCAAAGATCCATGGAAGTTGACCTTCCCAAATTGTTCAACACCTTCCTAATCCCTTCCCATCTCCACCTCTATATAAGGAGCCCGTGAGTTAGAAGATCATCACACCACAAACTCCTATTTCCCTCTCCTAGCTTGCGACACACACACACACATCCCTCAAGTTCTAGGAGCAACTAAGGATAGCTAGCATCTTGCCTCCTGTCTTGGATCCACTAGGAGGTATAAACCTTAACACTTGCTTCTTTACTTTGATTAATTATCACATGGTTCACCTTAGTTCATGATTTATCTTTCATAATAAAACATCACCATAAGTGTAGTATATGTATGTATGGGCGCGTATACATGTATGTATGTATGTGTGCGTGAATATACGTACATATGTGTGTATGCGCGTGACACACACACATACATATATATATACATGTGCACGTGTGTATGTGTTTAGACATGTAGGAAACATAAGTCATAGTGTTACTTTACTCTAGTAATGAAAAACAAGATCCATGTGTGTACATACATATGTATGCGTGCGTGTGTATATATATAGTAAGTGTATCAAACTCATAAGTATATGTAGTAATGTATATGGACTACCAAGATGCATATGTATATGGGTATGTATGTACAAGTGTAGGTCCCATGGACATAACTACCTATGGTTATGTGTTGGAGTACACATATATGTGATGCTTGTGTGTACCTATAACAAAGACCAAGTATAGTTGTGAACTAAATGACTTATTTTCAAGTAAGAACATACGCTTTATGAATAATAACATGTGTTAGGAAACAAGGTCTATTTTTCCTAACAAAACTATTATTTTTAAGCAATATATTTGTCACCAAGGAAAACTAAACAAACATACCACTAGAGGTTGGGTGAACCACGAGTACCATGGATTACCTATTTGTATAAATCTAAGGTACCCATGTATGTATATGGGACGTATAGATGTTGGACATACACTCTTGCTAGACTCCACGCGGACTCGAGGTGAGTTCTCACGGCCCCTTTTTACTATTTTATGTTTTGGGGAAAACCATGCATCGTTTACTTGTTTTTAGAATGAATTCCTAGCCGATCGGTGTACATGAGACGATATGTTTAGAGTACTCACTAAAGCCCTCGTATATTAGTTTATCATAACCACTAGCTATGGATTTAGCCTAGAAACGCATGAGTAGATCTATTGGGTTGACACCCCCACTCTTGGTTAGTCGCTCTAACCGGATATATACGATATGAGAGTGCTTGCATTTCTTTTATGATGATACATTGCCTTAAGTGTGCAATGTGCAAGGCACCACTCGTCAAGGTTTGGTTATGGACTCATGATGGTTTATCATCATTGCTCTTGGCTAGGCAATGATGGGTCATTCAAGGAATTTCATTACACTTTACATTTTGTTTACAAAACCCGTGAACTCACCAACATTTTGTTGACAAAGTTTTTATGCATGTTTCTCAGGTAACTAAACTATGGATGGAACTTGGGATATGATTGGGCATGCATTCACGACTATCACCTATCGTGTCATCAAAACTTTTGACCCCGAGAAGGGTTTTAAAATATATCTTGTGAAGTCTGTCGTTGTTAAACACATTTGGTACTTTTAAAAAATAAATAAATATGAATGTTTGCTCGAATCTTGTGCTTGAAAAAGTGTTTCCGCCTAGACAGGGTGTGACATCTCTGCTCTTATTGGGGCGATTTCAGTCAGCTCAAGGGCAAATCAATGGGGTGGGCTCTCAATGGTTTGGGTCAGTGTTTTGTGAAAAGTTTGAAAGAAAGCTTGGGTTCCATATTGAATATTGTGTCGAATAACATATGTAAAAGGAACACATGGGTTCCAAAGAAAGTGGAGATACTAGCTTGGAGGGTGTCTTTGAATCGGATTCCAACTCTCACAGCTTTGGTCAGAAGGAATGTCAATGTCGGATCAACCCTTTGTCCGTTTTGTGCAGATTATCAAGAGACCGTTGATCATATATTCGTTGCCTGCCAGTTTGCTCAAATAGTTTGGTACTTAGTCACGCAGTGGTGCAGTCTTAAACCTTTTTTCGCATTTGGGATTAAAGATGTCCTGGAACTTGCCGATTATGAAGATGGGTCAACAAAGCGAAGGAAGACTATTCACGCGATCTGCCTTACTACTTTATGGTACTTATGGAGGGCAAGTAACAATCTAGTATTCAATGAACTTCAATGTTCGATGAGCCAACTACTTGGTGAGGTGAAGACACTCAGCTTTCTATGGATCAGATCACGCGCGAGACAACAAAATCTTGATTGGCCGATGTGGAGGGGATTCCATCTATATAAGATAGGTTGGTAGGATTGGCTTTGTGTTCGTATTTCTATTGAAACTCTTGGTATATGCTTGTACTTTGGTGGCCGGCTAGCTACCTGCTAGCCGTTTGGTTTGAATAAAAAATTTTGTTGATCGCTCAAAAAAATTTTTACCAATGTCTTCACAAAACTCTATTGCCATTCACTAAACAGTTTTTTTTCTTTTCTCAGCCCATAAATAAATAAATACTAGGTGAAATCCTATGTGAAAACACTGGAAGACTAAATCCAACCAAAGCTGCAAATTCATTCATTGATGGGTGTGCTTCTGTCTTTCGTAACCACTAATGTGAATGAAATAGCTAATGGTTATCCACTAATGAATCAAGTAACAGATGATGAAAGAAACTTCTCATGTCAGCGGTGGTTTGCACGCAACAGAAGTTTTCATCAGAACTTTGTTTCGGAACAGATCCATTATTAAAGAATCATCAACCAATCTTAAAATTGTAGTAAGTTCATAAAGTATGACGTAATACAACTACCCATTAGTTACACCATTTATAGTTAATAACAAATAAAGTATGACATAATAACAAATAAAGAAGTCAATCATCTGTTGTAAGAAAAATATGTTTAGCAAGATCTATTCCTTTCATGATACCCGTTGATAGATACTGATGAGATGTTTTAATACTGAAGGATGTTATAAACACGGAGAAATAAATCGACAGACGCATAGAAAGCTCTGTTGGGATAACAGATATTAAAAAGAAACAGACAAATATTAATCTTCAACTGAGATTTCATTACTCTACTTAAAAAAATACATACAAAATACAAGCAAACATAAAAGAAAACTTCTAACAAACAGACACTGGAGAATGATCTTCTTTGCCATTGTCATCAGAACAAATCACAAACACAAACAAAAGCAGTACGATCACAATAGTTTCTGAACAGGCTCTGGATATTGTTTTGTGGATTGATGTTTTCTTTGATTGTAAGAATCTTCGAAAAACAACAATTCCAACTCTATTACCAACAGAATGTTGGTAATCCATTTTTCTTTGAGGGTAAGAATCTTTGAGAAGACTGGTGGAAGAGCATTTGAATGTAATATCATTATGCATATGCGATGGAGAGTTGCAAAGTGAATATAGTTGAACGAATATAAAGTTGGAAAATGACTATTGGGAATTTCGCCCCTTTTATAGGGTGAATAAACTAACTATCTATAAACTTGATTTTGAAATATAAATTGCATTTCAAGTAAAATATAAAGTTGGAACTTACTTTTCAGACCTTTTATAGAGTGAAAGACAATTGGAACAGAAAAATAATAAAATAATATTCTTAATAAACTAAATTCAAAATCGTAATCATTAAGTTTGGAATTCGAGCCTCTGTTGAGATAAAATAAAAATTTCTTTGACCCATTGTACAATATTGAAAGATATCATCATTTTGTTGTATATACTCTGTTTTATAATATATGTTGACTTGTCAACAGATGTTCTCACACAAAGTCTAAATGTTTAAAGTATCCTCATTTTATTCTATATCCTGTTTTACTACATCTGTTGAGTTGTTATCAAAATTTGTCAAACATTGTTGAGTTGTTTTAAAAAGGATTTTCAAGGTTGTAATTATTACTTGACAATGGTGATAGCTATAAGTCTATGAGACCCACTGTAGAAATGAAGAATCTAGTTTATTTTATTTACAAAATCGGCGCTTATTTATTGGGTATAGTAGTTATTTTTACTATTAAATAACTAAAAAATGGTACCCTTAATTTACATTTTGAATTTTTTTATTTTAACCAAACATTAAAAGTATTTAATTTTACAAAGATTACTCAAAACAAAACTAATATCATTTTTCCTATAAATATTGCTTTTAACTATACTCTTTTTACCAATATCTGTTAACTTACCAACAAATTTGTCGAACGGCTGTTATAAGATTCAAACTTATTATTGCTATTACATAATTTCAATGAAATATCTGAGTTAAGAAAACTACATGCAAAATGGAAGACTTGTAAAAGAACAAATCCAAATAACTCTAAAAACCTGCTTTAATGAAAATTAACATATTTACAATATTCGATTTAACAAGCTACATACCAAATACAACCAAACATAAAAGAAGTCTTCTAACAAACAAACCCTACATAATGATCTTCTTTAGCATTGTGATCGGAATAAAACCACGAACAAACGAAGTACGGTATTCAACTTCTACTGCACTTGCATTAAATATGATCACAGCTTACATCGACAACCCTTCGTAGCTAAACATAATCAAGTTCAAAAACCCAACCTAAATTTTCTAAACAGGCTCTAGATGTAGTAATAATAGATTACTCAAAAGAAAACTAATATCATTTTTCCTATAAATATTGCTTTTAACTATACTCTTTTTACCAATATCTGTTAACTTACCAACAAATTTGTCGAACGGCTGTTATAAGATTCAAACTTATTATTGCTATTACATAATTTCAATGAAATATCTGAGTTAAGAAATCTACATGCAAAATGGAAGACTTGTAAAAGAACAAATCCAAATAACTCTAAAAACCTGCTTTAATGAAAATTAACATATTTACAATATTCGATTTAACAAGCTACATACCAAATACAACCAAACATAAAAGAAGTCTTCTAACAAACAAACCCTACATAATGATCTTCTTTAGCATTGTGATCGGAATAAAAACACGAACAAACGAAGTACGGTATTCAACTTCTACTGCACATGCATTAAATATGATCACAGCTTACATCGACAACCCTTCGTAGCTAAACATAATCAAGTTCAAAAACCCAACCTAAATTTTCTAAACAGGCTCTAGATGTAGTAATAATAGATTACTCAAAACAAAACTAATATCATTTTTCCTATAAATATTGCTTTTAACTATACTCTTTTTACCAATATCTGTTAACTTACCAACAAATTTGTCGAACGGCTGTTATAAGATTCAAACTTATTATTGCTATTACATAATTTCAATGAAATATCTGAGTTAAGAACACTACATGCAAAATGGAAGACTTGTAAAAGAACAAATCCAAATAACTCTAAAAACCTGCTTTAATGAAAATTAACATATTTACAATATTCGATTTGACAAGCTACATACCAAATACAACCAAACATAAAAGAAGTCTTCTAACAAACAAACCCTACATAATGATCTTCTTTAGCATTGTGATCGGAATAAAAACACGAACAAACGAAGTACGGTATTCAACTTCTACTGCACTTGCATTAAATATGATCACAGCTTACATCGACAACCCTTCGTAGCTAAACATAATCAAGTTCAAAAACCCAACCTAAATTTTCTAAACAGGCTCTAGATTTAGTAATAATAGATTGATGTTTTTCTTTGAGTGTAAGAATCTTCGCAAAACACCAATTCCAAATTTATTACCAACGAATTGTTGGTAATCCATTTTTCTTTGAGTATAAGAATCTTTGAGAAAACTGGTGGAAGGACATTTGAACATAATATCATTATCCTATGGGATGGAGAGTTTAAAGGTGAAAATAGTTCAAGGGATAAAAACTTGTAAAATGACTATTAGGATTTCCTCACCTTTTATAGAGTGAATAAACAATCTATTTATAAAGTTGATTTCCAAGTGTAAGTTGCATTTCAAGTAAATATATAAAGTTGGAAACTCACTTTTGGGGCCTTTTATAGAATGAAAGACAATTGGCACACAAAAATAAAAAAAATAATATTTTTAATATTTTGAAATTGTTGTCACTTTTTTAAACTAAGTTTAAAATCGTAATCATTGAATTTGGCATTTGAACTTCTGTTGAGATAAAATAAGAATCTCTTTCATATATTCTACAGTGTTGAAAAATATCCTTATTTTGTTGTATTCTCTGTTTTATAACATTTGTTGACTTGTCGGCAGATGTTCTAACAGAAAAGTCTTAGCCTTTAAATTATACTCATTTTATTGTATATCGTATTCTATTTTACCATATCTTCAATGTTGATAATATGTACTTCAATCAAAAGTAGTATCACTAGAACTCATACGTTCAATAGTAATTTTTGTTAACGTTTGTAACATCATTGGAGCTCATACTTTCAATATTAATTTACCTAATTATAAATTATATATTAGTATTGAAAGTAGTAGCTCTAGTGATGTTACTTACAAACGTTCACCAGAAAAATAGATTGTGAAATCTATAATCTATAATCTATAACTATATATAAAAGAATTGAAGTTAGATGATGTGGCATTCAACGGTGGTCTAAACCTCCTCTCGAGTGTGCAACGAGGCATCATGTGAAGCTCTCTTTTAAATTTACTTATTTTGTTTATTTAAATAAAATCTATATCTATATTATCTTAAAATTTCAAATATGTTAATTAATATCTTTTCCTTATTTTCCTCTCACATTTTTTAAATGTTAGTGAACTATTAATTATTATTTTAAAATTTCAAATATGTTAATTAATATTTTTATCTTTATTTTTCCATATTTTTCCCTCAAAATTTTTAAACATTAGTAACTTTTATGTATGACATTTTTTTGACAAAAAAATTAGTCCAATTTAACGATCGCTTTATTATCTTTCCAACGAGCACCAGAGTGCTATACAAAAAACGAAAAAAATGTTTTTTTAGTGAGTTTTTGTTCATGCAGAAAAAAACACAATGTGTTTAGGTAATTTATTAATCATATATAGGCAAGTCATTAATCGTGTTATGATAGTAAATATGTTTTGGAACCTACTATTACATATAAGAACCCGCTAACTACATATATATTCACATATTTGAGTTAGGTAAGAATCAGTTTGTTTGTATTTTGATTGGTGTTGCTAGGAATATTTATTACAAAGGTTACTAAGCCGGTTAAATGTAGCCTATGATTCTTAGACACCTGGTAAATCTCTAATTGTTAAGTGATAATTAATCAACCTACCATGCACGCCTTTTAAATCAATTTATCATGACATATCATTTAATACCAATTTGGTTTGTTTTTTTCCATGTTCACATCAAAGCTTTATAATGTCTTGAGGAAGTGACAAAGATGTACAAAAACTCCACTTGATCAAGATGTGCACACGTAAAACTAGAAGTAGGTTTTATGAGTTATTGGTTGTTGATCTTTTAAAAAAATTCTTGACAAAATGACATATTCCTTTTTATAATACACACATTTTGTCCCTTCATATTAGATTTGTCTATCCCGGGAAGCACCCGGGGGGATAATCTAGTACCATATAAATAAAGGGAAACTTATAATAGAAGCTTGAAGGGAAACCTATAAGGGAAGATTAATATAGGACTTGCTGAAAGCACTGAAGAGAACCTTATAGCGGAAGATTAATATAACTTGGCTCTAAATAATTCAATTATTGTTATGACAGATGTTAGAAATATTATTAACATATTTTTCTAGCAACAGACGTTAGGTATAACAAATGATATTTTACTAAATAATACATTTACATTATTCGAGTTAACAAATTACATATAAAACACTCACAAATCTAAAGAAGATATGCTGATTTCTTCTAACATAACAAACACCAGATGACAATTATGCATCCCATATATGATTACCGAGAGACTTATGGTTTCTCCATAATAAGCCTTCTCTTTAATAAGCTCTGGATAGGGTAATCAAACAATTCAACCACGTTCCCCTACCAACACGTTTTTACTTGAGTGTAACAATTTTCCAAGACCATCTATTCCATCCTTATTACAAATCGTGCAGAATACTGGTGTGAAGACATTTAAACATAAAATCATTATACATATGGGATGGAAAATTTGAAATTTAAAAGTGAGAAAATTTCGAATGAGAAAGAGATGGAAAACTAAATAGTAGTTCGTTCTCATTTTATAGATTCAGAATGCTCTTGGTTAATAAAAAATGAAATGACTATAATAAAATAATATTTTTAATAATTTAAGATACTTACTATTATTATTAAATTTCAAAATAATACCAATGTGAACAAGCTAAGTTTCAAAAAGAATCATGATTTTGACAATCGAGACTGTAAATCTTCAATGGATATATTTTGTTAGAAATCAGGAATCTAGATAATTATTACCTAAATGACAGTTGCTTGTACGCAGACTCTTTAATTCCCAAGGGGTACTGTACAATTTTTTTTTATTGAGGTACTGTTGGACTGAATAGACGTTTAAACAAAATAGATTCACCAAAAGATCTATATAGACCATATGAACAGATGCATTAATAGTATATTGCACATGTTAAAATAACTGCAGAATGTTTACAACAGATGTTGACACAGACGTTCTTTACAAATTCTCAACAGAAGACGATAAATTAACTATTTCTAAACCTCAAAAATCACAAACCATAAACATTATAAACATAGTAACAACAATATAATTTAATTAATAAATAATAGAAAAAAAAGATAATACAATTTATCTGCCATAAATTGTTCTGCTCGTTCGTTCAAATACATTATTCTAGCTCTGATCATTTGTTCTAGATTAAGATGAAATGTATTCCGCCTAGTGTTACTCATTCTTATCTTATCCAATTCTTTGAGAAAATCAGAATCGTTAGTATATTCTATCATCAATCTATGGTATCTGTTCTGCGAACCATTATCATAGGACACAAGCACCATTTCATACTCATGAACGTAAAACCAACTTACTACACGATATGGCTGAATCCATTCTTCATCAGCAATTATTTCTTCTAACATTTCCATTAACAGCATTTCATCTGAATACCTTAACCTAATGTTCCTACCAACTTCATACATCCTTCTCAAAAATTCAAGATCCATTTACGCTATAGTTTCCCTTGATGCATAAACATATTGTGTATTATTATTCATGTACACAATATAACGGTAACTCTGTATTGAAAATTCCAGTGTACAATTTGCTCCATTTTGAATGATTTGTTTGTAGACGTCTGATCGATATATTATTTCAGATTGATAATTAGAATCCATAAACACATTTCTTAAATACAGATAAAATACCGCGTGAGTTTAATAAACCGAGTTTCAAGGTTGTCATTATTTATGTCACTCGAGACTCTTAATATTCTACGTTGGGTTTCATTAAATAAGAAAACAGTGTCTTATTATATACAAAAATGTTAGTTATTCTTATATTTATAAGGGAAGCTATATTTTATGATTATACGTGCAAAATAATTAATAAAACACACTTTTCTATGTTAACTTTTAAATTTTGGCTTCAAAGTTCAAATTTGGGTGGCTAATTATGTTATAATAGACGTAAGTTACATCTGTTAATATAATTTGACCCTGCAGAATTCAATAATTTCTCTGAACAGTTGTTAGAATTATTATTAATATATTTCTTCAGCAAGAGATCTAAGGTATAACATTATTAACAAAATATAGCTACACTTGTTTTTTTAATTCTTAGGTGTTTGTTTTTTTATTTGTCTGTTTGGCGTGTAGTCCTACAAACACTACCCTCAACCACACTTGATAGTCTAATAGATTTAAAATTATTGTTTTAAAAAGTAAATCATGATTTTGATAGTCGAGCCTCCTTAAATATTGAATGTAGATTTCATTACAAATCAGAAAAATAGAAAATTATTAGCGAAGATGCTATCCAGTTCTTAGATATGATAAATATTATTTCTAAATTAGTAATCTAACAAATTTTACCAAATCAGGAATTTAGACATATTAAGAATTTGCCAATATTGCAAGTGTAAATGTAATGCAAGTGTAACATTAGCCCTTCAAAAAAAACTAATATTACCACCATTTATTTTGTATATTTCATAATTTGATCATAAGTTGAATGAAAATATATTTTATAACAACAAACTCTCTTAACAAAGTAAATGATATATCATTACAAAATCATAAACTGAGAAGTAAAACATGACAAAATTTGAAATAAGGGAAAGTATCATGCTCAAAAGTTGAACATAGGAGAAATTATCCCCACAAAATGCTATATTACAAAGTAACGCATTTTACAATATTCAAGTTAGCAAACTACAACGAAAATTCTAACTTTGGTAAAATCCTTTCCATAATTCAATACAAAGAAAGAGAAGTGAAAACAGGTTATTCTATGTTAACAACCGATTTCCTTCCTATGTCACTAGTCGGGTTCTCCGACCAATACATATTCATTGTTTGTAAGGATTTTCCGAGAACACCAATTCCAACTTGAATACTAAGAGCGGATTTTTACCAATAGTTTGTTTAGGAGTTTTTGGAATATATTTGAAAATAAGATCATTATGAATATCGAATAGAGATTTAGAAAGTGAAAATGGTTTAAAGAAAAATATATGTAAATACAAATGACACTTTCCTCAACTTTTATAGAGAGAAAATAACCATTTAATTTAATTAATAAATAAAAATAAATAATTATAACAAAGTAATGTTGTCAGAAAACCAAAAACTTCTTTTTTAAAAATATTTAGGGCTGAACATCTACTCAAGTATATCTAAAAGTCTGTTGAAATAAAATGACCATATGCTCAACTATATCTACTAAAGTATAATATAATGTACTCATCATGGTATAGCGTATTGTTCGTTTATTATACGAAGCATGACGTTTTAATTACATTATATAGCAATGTAACAAAAACGTTTAGTATTTACAATATATATTAAGATGCAAATCTATTACATTAAACTAATATGAAATTTTACAATACATTGCAATAAAATCACAACAAGTAACTATGATATCAATATAATGTTAACTGAGCAAAAGTATTCCAAATCCAAAGTAAGATATCATAAAACATAGTCGAAATAATATTGACTGAAAACATGGAAAGAAAACAATTCAAAGTGAATAAAAGATAAAATACGTTAATGTAAACTAAATAGAAGGTGAAATGCAAGATTCGTTAAACAACACTCTTCTTATTCCACGAAAGTTGTCTGCATGATAAAGGTAGTTAAAGTGGACGCTATCCGTATATACTTCAATATCTTGTTGCCAAGCACCATTCTATATCCTGGTAGTCTCACTCATCACATGTGTAATATCGCATAATTGACGAAATGGAACTTGACGAACATGTGGAAAAGATAATGCCTTGGTCCAAATTTCAGCATCCAACTTCCAGAGATCAATAGAGAAGTTGAGGAACCCTTTAGTAACAAACATATGCAATTTATCCTTAATACTTACAATACGAAATTGAGGAATCCAAGAATCTTAAACATAGGGAAAGCATATCTTTTTGAAGGCATCTAGATTAACATCCTATGTAACTACAATGCTTTCAAAACCTAACCAATACTTAGACACTGTAACAAACAATTTATCATTGCAAAACGTACAATAGACCAAGCGTAATCACATGTATTGTACTTTGATTCAGTTAAGAAAGGTATAGTTCTCCATGATGAAGACCGTCTTGAGTAAACATAAGGACGAATAACATCAAGATGACGTTTAATGTGTAACACTTTGTAGTCTTTACTATTATCTTTATATATAGCAGTTGTATCCAATTTGAAGTTGTGAAAATTTTCAGATACAAAATCACATAATAATTTAGATGATTTTGTAGTTGGATTCCAATAAATCAACGAACATGTAATTTTTTCGCAAACCAATAGTAGCCCATCCAAACTGGAAAGAACTTCTATATCACTAAAGGTTATTTGGATAGGGAAAGATTGTATACTATCAAAGAGAGCATTTTGTTGTCCAGCAAACGTGTTGTAAAGATTAAGTTATGCACCTTGCTTTGTGATAATTTTTTTAGTTTCAGAAATTGTCATCCGATTAATATGCATGATGGCAAAGTTTTCAGTTGAAAATTCAAAATTCCATTTCTTAGAGAGTACCTTTAAACGACCAATCGTTTTAGTAGGGAAGTCTTGTAAATATTTCTGAAAAAACAATCTCAAAATCGAGCTCTCCCATGATATTAATAGGTTTAGTAAGCAACTGCAAAAAAAATTTTACATTAGATAATAGTAAATTCAAAGACAAAATAAAACTATATATGAGTATGTATTTTCTAATGTTATGGTTAATTGGTTGTTAGTTTGGATATAAAACTGTGACACCCGGCAAACTCCGGTAACTAACTTTTGAAAACTTAGTAAGTCTACCTTAGCGAGTCGTGCATACATTACACATGACAGGGTCAGTCGAGTCGAGTCGTACATCATTGGGGTTTTAACACACGCAAGTCTCGAGTCCCGGGAATTGGTGAACGAGTGTGAACGTGTTTGTTTTCATGTATTATGTGTTTATAATCATTATGTGACTTAGCGGTATGTGTATACGTGTTTACATATGTTAAAACGGTGATTACACGCGATTGCATGACATTATAAGTGATTACGCGTAATTGCATGATATTAGGGGGTGATTAGCCCTAATTGCATGACTTAGGGGGTGATTAGCCCTAATTGCATGCTGATAGGGGGTGATTAGCCATAATTGCATGCTGATAGGGGTGATTAGCCCTAATCGCATGTAGTATCAGGCGATTAGGCCTAATCACATGAATTAAGGGGCGATTAGGCAGTGTTAAGGGGCGATTGGGGCTAATCGCATGATAGTGAAGGCGATTAGCAGCCCTAATCGCCTGATAAGGCTGCACAATCGCCTGACGTGTCTTAAACGACTAGAAACGCCTATAAATACCACCCTTGACCTCCAAAACACCATTTGTGCAACCCTAGCCGTCCCATAACCCATACCAACACACAAACACCCTCTGGAACTCGTTCTTACATCAAAACAACCATTTCCAAGCTTATTCCATCATTTTCTCTTAAATCCAAGGTGTGTTCTTCAAACCTAAACCTTTAAATGATTATATTTTGTTCCCTAAAAGTCCAGACCTGACTTATAAATGTTTGTGTCTTTGAAAATCCATTTAAAACCGTTTTTAAACAAACCCAAACCTTTATGTGTGTTATGTGTGTTTAAAGGTAGGATTTTTAGTATTGAAACATGATTGTTTTTGTGTTATTAAGGTGTTTATGGCTGTTACAAGTTAGTATGATGATGTTCTAGGAGTTTGAATGGTTTTGGTTGTGTATTGTTGATGTTTGATGTTTTGACCCATTTGAATGATTTTGAATGATTAAGGATGCTATGAGGTGTGTTGTTGATTGTATGATGTTAGGGTTTGCTTTAGGATGATGCTAGAGCAGTAGGATACTATCGGACAACGTGGTTATATGATGAAATCTGGATAATTGCTATTTAGGGCAAGTTCTTGCATGTTGATGTGATGTTTACATGTTATGTTACTATTTTGGGAAAACGCTCGCATTCGGGACTGTTAGAATGATGAAAACCTAGGGGTTTTGCTTGAAATATGTTTGTTAATGTGTTAGGATTGATTTTGGGTGTTTACACATGTTTCGGATCTGATTTGGAGGGTTAAACGCGCGAAATTGCGTCGCGCAGCAGCTGCAGGCGATTAGCCTCCTTAGCAGGCGATTAGCTTTCCTAATCGCATGCTAAGTCAGGCGATTAGCCCTCTTAGCATGCGATTAGCCTCTCAATCGCATGCTAAGGTAGGCGATTAGCCTCCCAATCACCTGTTGACCATCCCCAATCACATGTTGACTTTTCCTAATTGCATGCTAAGTTCCTAATCGCGTGTACTGCTGTTATAAGTGTATTTTGACATTCCGAAACCCGATTCGACACCTAGGAACATGCTAGGAACCCCGTGACATGCCTAGTAACATAGTAACACGTGTTTGGACTTATTTGTGCGTTATTTGACCTATATGTTAGATTCATTGAACTTTAACACATGTTAAGTACTAAGTTGCATGTTTTGTACATGTTTGTGTATGAGATGAACACGTGGAATGTCGGGTCACCAACGGGATGTCGAGTCTTGTCTTACGTAGTCTGGTTGTCGGTCAAACACGCTTTTCGGACACATAATAGTCATGGACTGGACTTAGGGACTAATGAACCCGACGGGTTATTAGTCTAACTTGACACATATCCTATGATAGGTCGCCACTAGTTGGGGCTATCATATCATACAAACGGTTTACTCATTTAACAGAAGACGCAACCTAAGGTGAGTTCACGGCCCCACTTTTATCTGTGTTGGTTTTCTGGGGAGAAACATGCTACACACTTGTGTTCTTAAAAACTTACACACAAACCTGATTTGCTTATACAAAAGTGTTCGGCTTATTAAACAACTCTTTTAAGTTTGGATAAAACTGTGAACATTCGGTGACGCATAACGGGGAAACGGGGATGGCGGTAGTTTGGTGTATTCTTGCAAACGTGTATTCGTGAAATAGTGTAGTCGTGTATTCGTGAAATAGTATATCCGTGTATTTGTGCATACGTGAAGTCGTGTATCCGTGTTTTCGTGTATTCGTGCATCCGTGTAGTCGTGTACCCATGTACTCATACATTGTGAACTCAGGTATTCGTGTATCCTAGCTTCAGCATTGGTGAAGGTTATCAAAGTTCAAACTCGTGAAACATTTTCCTTAAAAACCTGTGAACTCACCAGTATTTTATACTGACGTTTTTAGCATGCTTTCTCAGGTTGCTAAGGTAGCAGCTGTCATCTAGGCGCACGGAGTCGCACTGGAGTCGTACTCGCGTCTAGGATCATTATGCATGTTTTCTTCGGGATGTTAAACTCTTAAACTTATGTTTCCATTTACTTTTGACCTTTGTAAACTTAAACGCTTCCGCGCTTTCAAATGATGGTTTTTAAATCTTATGCATGATTTTATTTACGTTTGTTTTACATTTAGACGTCGTTTATTGTGACCGTTGACTTGGATCCTGGTGTGTTGCACGCCTCGCGGTAGAACTCCGCTTGTGGAAATTTGAGGGTGTGACAGATTGGTATCAGAGCCAGGTTTATAGTGAACTAGGACTGCATGTAGAGTATAGACTATAGCCGAGTCTCACACACTAGACGGTCACATACATTTGAGTCGTGTCTTTTGGAAAACATACTAACTTTGTCGGGGTGTCGGTATCCTTATCACACAGTGCCACATTACCTATCTCATTCTTGGTTATTCCTAGTTTCATTCGTTGATCTGTGTTGACTGTATCTTCCTAAGATGAGGGTACCGGTGACTTGAGGTTCGAGCTCGGGACACGCCTTGAGGACCATGTAGAGCAATTTATCATTTCAGGTGCACACGAAATCATAAGTTGAAATGCATGGAAGACTTGGTGGATCTTGGGTTGGGATTAATGGTCACATTTGGACCCAATCCTGGACTTTTCGTATTCTCTTGGTTTAGCGTTGGTGATGGGCCTGAGTGTTTGTTTCTTACTTTCTCAGAAGATGTCAGGACGCACTGGTGGACGTACTGGGGGACTACGTGGAGGCCGCACTGGCGGGGGTAGAGGTGGTGGTAACATCACCCTGACGTACGATGAGCTCAATGAGATGATGCAGCAACAGTTGGGCGTTGCACTAGCTGCCTTTCAGGCGGCCCAGCAGATTTTCATGGGTGCTGCCGCTCCTCCGGTGCAGGCGGGAGTTGCCTATAAGCGGTTTAAGGATTGTCAGCCCCTCAACTTCCGTGGTACGGAGGGAGCTGTGGAGTTGCTCAGGTGGTTGGAGAAGACGGAGTCGGTGTTTGCTTTATGTGAGACCCCAGCAACGGATTGGGTGAAGTTTGCTTCGGGAACCTTTTTAGGACCCGCCTTGACGTGGTGGAATTGCGTCACTCAGACACTTGGTCTCGGGGAGGCCAACGCCATGCCTTGGGCGGATTTCGTGCATAGGTTAAAGGATGAGTACTGCCCGCGAGAGGAGATCAAGAGATTGGAACAAGAATACGGGAATCTTAAGATGGTGGGTTCTGAGATTGAGGAGTACACAATCAGGCACAACGAGTTAGCAGTGATGTGTCCAGGTTTATCAACACCGGAGTACAGGAGGATAGAGCAGTATCTTGCAGGGTTGGTGCCAGAGATTGCTGGGTTGGTGTCTGCGAGGGATCCTACTACCATGTCTGAGGCTGTGCGGTCGGCTACCAAGATGACCAACTTGAAGATTACTGAAGGTGTCTTGCCTCCTAGGGGCTCTTATGTGAAGGCGCCGGCGGATAACAAAAGGAAATGGGAGAGTGTTGAGAAGAGTTCAACTGCAGTTCAGCGGCAGTCGGCAGCGAAGAAGGCTGAAGCTCCGGGGTCAGCGTCTGATCAGAAACAGGGAGGGTATGCAGGAAACCTCCCAAGGTGTAATTAGTGTGGGTTTCATCACACAGGTAGTTGTGGTAAGTCCCGCTGTCATCGGTGTCATCAGTTTGGCCATCATGTTAAGGACTGTAGAGTCAATCTACAACCAGGGCAGACTCAAGCGGTTACCCCCACTCCTGTTCCTCGGGAAAATCGAGAGTGTTTTATTTGCGGCGAAGCAGGACATCTCAAGCGCAACTGCCCGAAACTGAATCAGGCTGAAGTTGGGGGCGTAGGTGGCGGTGGGAACAACGAGGGTGGTGGTCCGACTGCTCGTGTCTTTGTGATCGGTGCTAGGGAGAACCAGGTGGACCCAGACACTGTTACCCGTACATACTCTCTCTTATCTCTTGTTACGCTTTGGTTTTACTTTTATCCGCATCGTTGTGCGTTCGTATCTTCGGGTGTTTTCTTTGTGGTTTGGTCTCTGTTTCTCATATTCTTTGGGTCGATGAGGGTCCTTTGGGGATGCTACTTGGACGGTACCGGTGGGTTAGTTATACCGATCATAGTAGTCTCCAGTAGGCCTTCGATCGGGGGTCTCTTGTCTCATATTCACATTTGGGGAGGTGGCTTCCCGGTTGTTACTGTCGTGTTTTGATTCACGACCTTCACTCGTTATATTTTGGGGAAACGTTACTTGGGCACACACAGAGGTCGACACTCATCACTGTTGAAGCCGAAAGAATCTCGGGACGAGATTCCTTTCAACAGGGGGATGAGGTGACGACCCGGAAAATTTTACTTCTTATTTGTTTTCTCTCTTCGACTTCGGAAAATTTTCGGGACGAAAATTTTTTCAACAGGGGGATGATGTGACACCCGGCAAACTCCGGTAACTAACTTTTGAAAACTTAGTAAGTCTACCTTAGCGAGTCGCGCATACATTACACATGACAGGTGTTGATGCACTTTCTGTGGACGTCACTGTCGAATAGACTAGGGTTGAGTCGTAGTATAGTGTTACATGAGATTGTGGTGATCCATAAGGGCATTTTATGGATCTGACGCATTTGTAAAATATAGGACAATACACTGAGCCAAGTTCGACCTATATACACTGGGCGAATGTGGAAGTTTTCCACATTCGACCATTACAAATGGGCGAATGTGGAAATACTCCACATTCGACCATCATAAAGGGGCGAAGGTGGAACTGGTGTATTGGACTATAAATAGCAATCTCATGTGTTTGTGTTCATTTGATGATTTGAGTTTGTGCTTTGAATGCTCTCAAGGGGGAGGTCATGCCCGACCTCCCCCGGCCACGAGATAGATGTTTATCCTACTGATGACAGTGTCTGTAACCGTTTCTGTAGTAATACAAATCTGTGATGACGTTGTTATCGTTAATTTCTGTCTCGTCTCGAATCTCCCGTCTGAAACCGAGTTGTTTATGCGTATTCGATCCATGAGTTCGGTTCCTAACCGGAATCTCAACAGGGTCAGTCGAGTCGAGTCGTACATCATTGGGGTTTTAACACACGCAAGTCTCGAGTCCCGGGAATTGGTGAACGAGTGTGAACGTGTTTGTTTTCATGTATTATGTGTTTATAATCATTATGTGACTTATCGGTATGTGTATACGTGTTTACATATGTTAAAACGGTGATTACACGCGATTGCATGACATTATAAGTGATTACGCGTAATTGCATGATATTAGGGGGTGATTAGCCCTAATTGCATGACTTAGGGGGTGATTAGCCCTAATTGCATGCTGATAGGGGGTGATTAGCCCTAATTGCATGCTGATAGGGGTGATTAGCCCTAATCGCATGTAGTATCAGGCGATTAGGCCTAATCACATGAATTAAGGGGCGATTAGGCAGTGTTAAGGGGCGATTGGGGCTAATCGCATGATAGTGAAGGCGATTAGCAGCCCTAATCGCCTGATAAGGCTGCACAATCGCCTGACGTGTCTTAAACGACTAGAAACGCCTATAAATACCACCCTTGACCTCCAAAACACCATTTGTGCAACCCTAGCCGTCCCATAACCCATACCAACACACAAACACCCTATGGAACTCGTTTTTACATCAAAACAACCATTTCCAAGCTTATTCCATCATTTTCTCTTAAATCCAAGGTGTGTTCTTCAAACCCAAACCTTTAAATGATTATATTTTGTTCCCTAAAAGTCCAGACCTGACTTATAAATGTTTTTGTCTTTGAAAATCCATTTAAAACCGTTTTTAAACAAACCCAAACCTTTATGTGTGTTATGTGTGATTAAAGGTAGGATTTTTAGGATTGAAACATGATTGTTTTTGTGTTATTAAGGTGTTTATGGCTGTTACAAGTTAGTATGATGATGTTCTAGGAGTTTGAATAGTTTTGGTTGTGTATTGTTGATGTTTGATGTTTTGACCCATTTGAATGATTTTGAATGATTAAGGATGCTATGAGGTGTGTTGTTGATTGTATGATGTTAGGGTTTGCTTTAGGATGATGCTAGAGCAGTAGGATACTATCGGACAACGTGGTTATATGATGAAATCTGGATAATTGCTATTTAGGGCAAGTTCTTGCATGTTGATGTGATGTTTACATGTTAAGTTACTATTTTGGGAAAACGCTCGCATTCGGGACTGTTAGAATGATGAAAACCTAGGGGTTTTGCTTGAAATATGTTTGTTAATGTGTTAGGATTGATTTTGGGTGTTTACATGTCACACCCCAACCCGGACAGGTTGAAATGTCACTATTACAGATATCAAATCCAAAAACCATTCCATAATATTAAAACGAAAAGATCCTAGTTACATTTTTTTTTTACATTGTAGAACTAAATTAATGAATCATGATTTCCAACTTCTTTTAACGCTCTTCACTGATTCCCCAACATCCCATATTACCTGCGAAACAAATAAGACAACACAACAAAAGAAAATACGGCTGAGCCAAAAATTGCCCAGTAACGGAGAATTCAACAGTACAAGTAAATTCAACGCAGCGGAAAAGCAAGACGTAATAGAACTGTGACCGAAGTGAACATACAAAAGGGAATACGAAAACCGAACGAACACTATTCAAACTCGAAAACAAACTTTCATATCGAAACAACTGACGAACATAATCCGACGCAAAACCTGATACTTAACCGGAACATAATCAGACACATACCGAAGCATATAAGAACAATATCAGAAGCTTATCAGAGATATACATACATCAAACTACGTGACTATTCATAACAATAAATTAAGTCACGTCAAACGGAAGCACCCACGAGCCAAAACAAACTTACAAACTGGTACATAGCTAGCTAGTCCATGCACCTATGAGATGGTGAGCGTGGCGTACACCCATTATTCCAATCTCCACAAAACAAACTCAAACATATATCAAAAGTCAGAATCAGATCTAGGATATATCCATACGCCTCTAAGGGGCCATGTCAGAGACGCCGTGATTTTGATTACGCACTGTCACGGAAAGTGTTCATGTCGTTGACGCCCCAACGACAAGTCAAAACAAACTGCTCGGGTGACAGAGTACAAAAGCTAAGGCCATGTAAATAATTGCAGGCAAACTAAAAATGACACTAACTGGAACATGCGACCATGAGTACAAGTCAGAGGTATGGCATGCTATGACACACTAACAAACAAACTGACAAATACACACCGACCCGAATAACGAAACAAATACGAACCGATGATACGTATAAAACGATGACAAGCATACTCTAAACGTAGACGTAAGTCCGTACTACAAAGTAACGGATACAAATTTATACTATAATGATACGACTAACGAACCCGTACACGTGGAAGGAAACGAAAGTTATACTATGATTAAAAGAAAACAGAATCCGTACCTTAGTTAAGCAAGTAAAAGTAGATCATCTTCAATGAGTACGCGAACCTATAACCCGGTATTTTCCAGTTCAGTTTTATAATAGATTAATCTTGCTAGTGGTTCGTTTATTAAAATTTTCCCGGCGACCAACATCAAAATCTTAATGATACACCCACAACTTAAAAACAATTATTACAAAGTTTGTAGATAAACGCCATTTATCTACTAGAGTAAATCTCTTTTTGTTTTATAAAATTCGATGCTCGTTATTTATAGTTAATACCTTACTTGCCACTAAACTAGTGATAATTATACATTTAACAATTTGTATAAACATTAGGATTACAACAGTTTCTATGTTATACCTATTGCATTTCAAAAATATGTATGTATTAAGAAATTCTATCTGTTGATAAAAGGAGTAGGAAACTTTGTTATCAAATCTATAAAATGTTATTATAACCATTTAGATAAATATAAACTTGGATGTCAATTTCCTACATGTTAAAGATATTCATGCGTGCATGTGATTTCATCAAACATATACCCAGCAAAGCACAAACCTCCCAAATAAAAATCAAGTTTCAGAAACGGTATGGTTTTAGCCCAAGAAGAAAACAACTAGATCTAAAAGCCAGTACCCCATATTTGCAAAACTAAAAAGCCAATTTGCCAATATAGTTCCTAGTCGCCGGAAATAAACGGGTGAATAACTTCAATCAAACGACAGAGGGCCAGATCAATACCTTCATCGACGAGCGGAATAGTTTTGCAGAGACAGTTAGATTAGACAACAATAGAAACGCTCGGTGGCGGCGGCGGCGGCCACGAACTCGCGTGTGGAGGCAGTACGCTTATGTGACAATGGTGCGGTGATTCACGGTGGCTGATCAGGTGATGCGCCGTGACTGGTTTGTCACAATGGTTCCGGTTCGCCGTGATTCAGTCGGAAAATGCAGAGGCTAAGCGAGATGGAGATGGAGATGGGTGTGAGTTTTGTTTGCTGGATCGATGATTTGTATGTCAATTTAAAACGGGTTTACAGCTTCGATGGGGTCGATTAGCAAGGATTATTTATTTCAAATTGTTAACTTCAGATAAAGTGCCACTAATTGAGCCCGAATTGCAGGAATTTAAATGATCAATGGGAGTTTTATTCGGTTGATCAGTTTGTTTCCAAAGGGATTAGAATTTAAATTGTGAGTTTGAAGTTGGTGACAAGGCTTTAAACATAAGCTAATGTTAACTTAAGATAATAAATAAACAAATGAGTCAAAGTTCCATTGATCGGGGCAATTTTGAAAGCCAAAAAGAAAGAACTAAAAAAAAAAATATTTATTATTATTATCTATTATCCGAAAAAAACATGTTTACTCAACTCTACTCGAATTAATTCATTTGGTTATCAGAATGCAAAATAATCAGATATTTATTTAGTTTATCATATATTATATTGTTATTATTTTAATTCCGGATATTACAATTCTACCCCACTAAAAAAAAATTTTGTCCTCAAAATTATGAAGTACGGGCAATAAGCAAATTCATGTATAGCAAATACGAAACACATTTTAAATAGCATAAATGTATAACAACACCAACTACCTAACGAATTATTGGGTTATCGGAATGACGAGTAAACCAGAATGGAAACGAATCCAGATTCGTACATGACCGGACAGAGTCGAACGTATCGAATATCAGAGTACTGAGACGAAATAAATTGGACTAGGCACCAATATACATAACAAGAATCCAGTAGCGCACATATGTACCTGTAATTCATGATTGCGTTCGCGACCGTAATCATCAATTACCTTACAACGGTGCCCTAACGGTTCTCTCGTCATGTATTTCAATGACATATACAATTTAAGGAAACACGAAATGAAATTAAATGAATCATGATTAATTACTATAGTTCTAGGAAACATCGAGATGATAACCAAAGCATGTCACTTAAGTTAGGATATAAAACAAATGTCAAACACTTTTTAAAGCACATATGGTGGAAATGTTCTTGTAGCGTGTCATCGAGTGCATTACGTGACATAATCACTCCAATCGTGTCATCCACCAAGTTTCGATTAATTCAAGAATTTAATAGTGAAACCATGCTAAAGATAGACTAACAGATTATACGGGAGAAATCGAGAAATCGAATATGCAAGTAGCAATTAAAGACATAAAAGCCTCTAAAGGATAAAACAAAGAGTAGAAACTAAAGAGCACAACGATTTATCAAAAGATGAAGTCCTAACCCAGCGTCTACCCATTAACTCACAGGTTTAAATTTTTTTTTTCTTTAAAGTATAAGTTTTCTACAGGAAAGAACCTGGCTCTGATACCATAATTGTCACACCCCAACCCGGACAGGTTGAAATGTCACTATTACAGATATCAAATCCAAAAACCATTCCATAATATTAAAACGAAAAGATCCTAGTTACATTTTTTTTTTACATTGTAGAACTAAATTAATGAATCATGATTTCCAACTTCTTTTAACGCTCTTCACTGATTCCCCAACATCCCATATTACCTGCGAAACAAATAAGACAACACAACAAAAGAAAATACGGCTGAGCCAAAAATTGCCCAGTAACGGAGAATTCAACAGTACAAGTAAATTCAACGCAGCGGAAAAGCAAGACGTAATAGAACTGTGACCGAAGTGAACATACAAAAGGGAATACGAAAACCGAACGAACACTATTCAAACTCGAAAACAAACTTTCATATCGAAACAACTGACGAACATAATCCGACGCAAAACCTGATACTTAACCGGAACATAATCAGACACATACCGAAGCATATAAGAACAATATCAGAAACTTATCAGAACATATACATACATCAAACTACGTGACTATTCATAACAATAAATTAAGTCACGTCAAACGGAAGCACCCACGAGCCAAAACAAACTTACAAACTGGTACATAGCTAGCTAGTCCATGCACCTATGAGATGGTGAGCGTGGCGTACACCCATTATTCCAATCTCCACAAAACAAACTCAAACATATATCAAAAGTCAGAATCAGATCTAGGATATATCCATACGCCTCTAAGGGGCCATGTCAGAGACGCCGTGATTTTGATTACGCACTGTCACGGAAAGTGTTCATGTCGTTGACGCCCCAACGACAAGTCAAAACAAACTGCTCGGGTGACAGAGTACAAAAGCTAAGGCCATGTAAATAATTGCAGGCAAACTAAAAATGACACTAACTGGAACATGCGACCATGAGTACAAGTCAGAGGTATGGCATGCTATGACACACTAACAAACAAACTGACAAATACACACCGACCCGAATAACGAAACAAATACGAACCGATGATACGTATAAAACGATGACAAGCATACTCTAAACGTAGACGTAAGTCCGTACTACAAAGTAACGGATACAAATTTATACTATAATGATACGACTAACGAACCCGTACACGTGGAAGGAAACGAAAGTTATACTATGATTAAAAGAAAACAGAATCCGTACCTTAGTTAAGCAAGTAAAAGTAGATCATCTTCAATGAGTACGCGAACCTATAACCCGGTATTTTCCAGTTCAGTTTTATAATAGATTAATCTTGCTAGTGGTTCGTTTATTAAAATTTTCCCGGCGACCAACATCAAAATCTTAATGATACACCCACAACTTAAAAACAATTATTACAAAGTTTGTAGATAAACGCCATTTATCTACTAGAGTAAATCTCTTTTTGTTTTATAAAATTCGATGCTCGTTATTTATAGTTAATACCTTACTTGCCACTAAACTAGTGATAATTATACATTTAACAATTTGTATAAACATTAGGATTACAACAGTTTCTATGTTATACCTATTGCATTTCAAAAATATGTATGTATTAAGAAATTCTATCTGTTGATAAAAGGAGTAGGAAACTTTGTTATCAAATCTATAAAATGTTATTATAACCATTTAGATAAATATAAACTTGGATGTCAATTTCCTACATGTTAAAGATATTCATGCGTGCATGTGATTTCATCAAACATATACCCAGCAAAGCACAAACCTCCCAAATAAAAATCAAGTTTCAGAAACGGTATGGTTTTAGCCCAAGAAGAAAACAACTAGATCTAAAAGCCAGTACCCCATATTTGCAAAACTAAAAAGCCAATTTGCCAATATAGTTCCTAGTCGCCGGAAATAAACGGGTGAATAACTTCAATCAAACGACAGAGGGCCAGATCAATACCTTCATCGACGAGCGGAATAGTTTTGCAGAGACAGTTAGATTAGACAACAATAGAAACGCTCGGTGGCGGCGGCGGCGGCCACGAACTCGCGTGTGGAGGCAGTACGCTTATGTGACAATGGTGCGGTGATTCACGGTGGCTGATCAGGTGATGCGCCGTGACTGGTTTGTCACAATGGTTCCGGTTCGCCGTGATTCAGTCGGAAAATGCAGAGGCTAAGCGAGATGGAGATGGAGATGGGTGTGAGTTTTGTTTGCTGGATCGATGATTTGTATGTCAATTTAAAACGGGTTTACAGCTTCGATGGGGTCGATTAGCAAGGATTATTTATTTCAAATTGTTAACTTCAGATAAAGTGCCACTAATTGAGCCCGAATTGCAGGAATTTAAATGATCAATGGGAGTTTTATTCGGTTGATCAGTTTGTTTCCAAAGGGATTAGAATTTAAATTGTGAGTTTGAAGTTGGTGACAAGGCTTTAAACATAAGCTAATGTTAACTTAAGATAATAAATAAACAAATGGGTCAAAGTTCCATTGATCGGGGCAATTTTGAAAGCCAAAAAGAAAGAACTAAAAAAAAATATATTTATTATTATTATCTATTATCCGAAAAAAACATGTTTACTCAACTCTACTCGAATTAATTCATTTGGTTATCAGAATGCAAAATAATCAGATATTTATTTAGTTTATCATATATTATATTGTTATTATTTTAATTCCGGATATTACATTACACATGTTTCGGATCTGATTTGGAGGGTTAAACGCGCGAAATTGCGTCGCGCAGCAGCTACAGGCGATTAGCCTCCTTAGCAGGGGATTAGCTTTCCTAATCGCATGCTAAGTCAGGCGATTAGCCCTCTTAGCATGCGATTAGCCTCTCAATCGCATGCTAAGGTAGGCGATTAGCCTCACAATCGCCTGTTGACCATCCCCAATCACATGTTGACTTTTCCTAATTGCATGCTAAGTTCCTAATCGCGTGTACTGATGTTATAAGTGTATTTTGACATTCCGAAACCCGATTCGACACCTAGGAACATGCTAGGAACCCCGTGACATGTCTAGTAACATAGTAACACATGTTTGGACTTATTTGTGCGTTATTTGAGCTATGTGTTAGATTCATTGAACTTTAACACATGTTAAGTACTAAGTTGCATGTTTTGTATATGTTTGTGTATGAGATGAACACGTGGAATGTCGGGTCACCAACGGGATGTCGAGTCTTGTCTTACGTAGTCTGGTTGTCGGTCAAATACGCTTTTCGGACACATAATGGTAATGGACTGGACTTAGGGACTAATGAACCCGACGGGTTATTAGTCTAACTTGACACATATCCTATGATAGGTCGCCACTAGTTGGGGCTATCATATCATACAAACGGTTTACTCATTTAACAGAAGACGCAACCTAAGGTGAGTTCACGGCCCCACTTTTATCTGTTTTGGTTTTCTTGGGAGAAACATGCTACACACTTGTGTTCTTAAAAACTTACACACAAACCTGATTTGCTTATACAAAAGTGTTCGGCTTATTAAACAACTCTTTTAAGTTTGGATAAAACTGTGAACATTCGGTGACGCATAACGGGGAAACGGGGATGACGGTAGTTTGGTGTATTCTTGCAAACGTGTATTCGTGAAATAGTGTAGTCGTGTATTCGTGTATTCGTGAAATAGTGTATCCGTGTATTTGTGCATACGTGAAATCGTGTATCCGTGTTTTCGTGTATTCGTGCATCCGTGTAGTCGTGTACCCATGTACTCATACATTGTGAACTCAGGTATTCGTGTATCCTAGCTTCAGCATTGGTGAAGGTTATCAAAGTTCAAACTCGTGAAACATTTTCCTTAAAAACCTGTGAACTCACCAGTATTTTATACTGACGTTTTTAGCATGCTTTCTCAGGTCGCTAAGGTAGCAGCTGTCATCTAGGCGCACGGAGTCGCACTGGAGTCGTACTCGCGTCTAGGATCATTATGCATGTTTTCTTCGGGATGTTAAACTCTTAAACTTATGTTTCCATTTACTTTTGACTTTTGTAACCTTAAACGCTTCCGCGCTTTCAAATGATGGTTTTTAAATCTTATGCATGATTTTATTTACGTATGTTTTACATTTAGACGTCGTTTATTGTGACCGTTGACTTGGATCCTGGTGTGTCGCACGCCTCGCGGTAGAACTCCGCTTGTGGAAATTTGAGGGTGTGACAAAAACATATTGTCTACACAATGAAAAGCACAAAATATAATAACATACAATTGACAATCAAACAATGTAAACCAAAATCCGATTTAAAATCATAATAAAGACTTGATCCGTCTTTATGAATCAAATAAAACATCAGTTAGGATTTATTAACTCAAATGATATTTAGTGAACATATTTTATATGACATTCAAATAGTAGATAAAAAGACAAATATTGTGATGAATATGGACTTACAAATTGAAAACTAATGGCAGATTATTGGTGTTTTTGAACAAGTAGAGAAAAAGGGAATAGTTATGTATATATTTGAATTGAATGATAGATGAAAAGGGAAAAGGGCTGGATTTTGAGTTGAAAGAGAATGATAAATCAAGTTAAACAAACGGTTTGTTTTGGAAAGGATTATATGTAATAGTTAATAAAAAAAGCAAATAATAATGTAGTTTATATATAGATAGTTTGAGTAATCAAATCGTTTTAGATAACTTGTTTTAATATTTTAATTATAAACCGTGTTTCAGCGTTAAAATTTGTTTCCAAATAAAGATTAACGCCGACATCATAAATCTATACTAAAATCGGGGTATAAAAGAAGTAAGACTTTCGAATCAGTAATCTAAACATATGTTCGATTCATTATACCTTATATAAATAACCTATGTTTAATAAAAAAAAACTTTATATTATGCCTTTTTATATTTGGAACAAATTAAGAGTAAATTATGATTACATTGACTTGTATGTAAAGATAATATAACTATCTTAAACTGTTTGATAACATCTGTTAACTGGTCAACAATATCATAAAACAACTGTATTGCTTTAAAAACTCCCAAACATAGTTTAAATTGTGGGACAGATCTTGGCCATACAAATTTTTCACCAGATCTATGCCACGTCACTTTTCAAATATGAGATCTTTGCCATATCAGCAACCCTTTTTCATTCTTTTCTCCCTCTCTCCAAAACAGACGTAACACTGTCTTATTGACTTTTAAATACACAAAAAACGTTTTCCCTCTTCCACAACCTAAAATCGATTTCAACTCATCTCCTTCAATATTCTGCATGGATCTTCAAGTAAAAGCCCTCATAATAATCTACCATACCTGGTTAAAATAGATGATAACTACGAATTTCACTCAGTAATCGATATTCTCTCCAATTCCAAATACCTAACAATACTCACCGTTGACGCTCCTATATATGTTGACACTCTAAAAGAATTCTGGGTTAAGGCGGAATTTATAGTTAAAGATAAAAAAAATTGTTTCAAAAATTGGAGATACAAATATTCAGATAACCCCACAATCCATCTCCACTACATTCTCACTAAACGATTTGGAAGGTAAAGGTTCTTTTTTGAAAGATGAACTCAACGCAGAGTTGACTAAAAGAGGGTATCTAGGGGATTTCACTGGGGTAACAATATACAAACCATATATTCCCCCACCAATGAAGTTTTTCTTCCATACCCTTCTTATTTGTCTCTCTGCGAAGACAACTTCATTTAATGAAATACCTTTGAAAATACGGTATCTGGGATATGCAATTTTAACAAACAAAGATTACAATTTATCCTATGCAGTATTCTAGTTGGCAATGTGAAAGCAATAAAATCTACTAAAGACAAGGCATTCCTGGTATATCCAAGACTGATGCTTCTACTTACAAAAACTTTTGATTGACAACAATTTTAAAAAAAGGTGTACCTTTTACAAATTAAAAGAAAAAAAATGTTGTTTCGACATCTTTCGTTGCAACATCTGTTCCTGAAACCACTGCTACTGTTCTCCAAAGTAGAAACCACAGCAGGGAAGTCAACAAATAAATCTAAACCGAAAAAGACAAAAAAAATCAAAAGAGAAAATGTAAGTCTGCAAGATGAGATAACAGAAAAACAACTGTTGCAACAAAACACCAACACACAACTCTTGAACCCTTGTTTCAAGTTATTTCTCAAAATTAGCCAGATACCATTTCCTTTCCATTTTCTATAACTAAGACTTTATAATCAAAACAGACTGATACTGAGAATAACAAAGTTGTTAGCCCACAAACACAGGAGATTAGACACCTTGAGTTACAAAGTAACTCTTGGTGATAGTTCAAGTGAAGCAGCCCCTACAACTGCAGAGTGAATTGCCTCACAGTTGGACAGTGGTTACATCAATCAGACTTCCTTGAAGGCAATAATTGTTGAGACTATACTTGTAGCCTCTGTTCCAGTTGGAAGTCAACATGACCAAGAAAAAGGGGCATTTAGCTTCTTTCACAGTGACTCAACTCATGTGATTGAAACAAATACAACTACCACATCTGGTAGGAATTCAGATGATCCTATTAATTTAGGTGATCAGTTAAAATATCAAGAATTGATGGAAAGAGTAAACAAATAAGATATGGGAATCAGTTATACCAATTATCCAGACTCATAGACAATTGGCAGACTTTAATCATAATTCTCACATAGCATTGATAAGAAACATGGTGGACGCTAGATACAAGGATAATTAAGCTGATATCAAAGCCATCAAAAACCATCTGGCAAAGCTCATTGGCTCTGCCCCTAAGACAATTAATCAAGAAGATCAAAATGAAGATGATGATGATGCAGAAAAGAGAGACAAAGATCAAGATAAATTAAGAAAGTTGCCACCTCCAAAGGAAGCACAACCAAAACCATCCAACACTTCTAATGTGCAAACGTTTGATGATCTAGGATCTCCTCCAGTCATAACCACTATTGAAAAACTATCTATTGTTGCTTTAGAGAAAAGAATAAATGAAAGTACAAACCAAATAGCAGAGAAACTTGCCCTAGAGAAGTCAAGAAAAAGTAATCAAGAATCCAAAGCAAAAGCGTTGATTGAAGAAAGAAAAGCTCTACAAATGGAAGAGGAGGATATAGGCTCCTCGAAAAGAAGAAAATTACCTCTAAGAAAGAAAATCTCTGCAAACACTGATAGCTAATCAACGGCAAAATTACCACAACATCTGTTCCCACTGAAAATGTGCAAACACATGTTTCAACCACAACTGCTCTTATAAACTTACCAATTTCTTCACAACCACAACAAACACCAACCGAAAGACCTACAGCACCAAGTCCAACCATTTTGTACAAGAGAAAGAAAAATACTTTAGTTGTCCAAGGTGTTGAAATTTATACTGATCCTACACCACCTCAATCATGTAAACCGATTCCAGATGACCCCATCTCATCCTTTCCATCTCAAGCATGCGACTTCAGCTTACCACAATTGTTTTCTGATGATGTTCTTGACTTAACAGTAATAAAACCTAAGATAGAATCTTTCTACTTAACAGATTATCCATTTGCACTATCTTTCACATCTCTTGAAGGTTTTCCAAAGCCTAGATATGTTAATGAGTTTTTAAAGTTCAAAGTTCAATAGGCTGACATAATCGCAGCATAGAAAATCTATGGCAGAGATGACAGGACTGCACAGATAATACACCAGAATGAACTTAGCAAAGTAAGAAAATTAGAAGACTTCACACGGGATTTGTCCAAGTCAATGTCTGAGACGCCAGTTACTTCTGATATGGAAAATATTTTGAGAGAAGGATACCTTGCTAAGATAATGAAGGAGAAACCTTACAATACCACAGAAAGTCAATTTGCTGGTTGGAATTCTGAGGCACTCAAGAAGGAACTTCACATAATTAAAGAGATGGTTAAAGACCCTAATAAAAAGCCAACTCCTCCTGACTGGAAGAAGGAAAAAAAACTGACCCCGAAAAAGCTTTAAAATTAAAAGGAATAAGACAAGAGTTGGTTGCTGCTAAATATGGAGAGATGAGATTAGTTGCTCGTTGGAAGGAATCAACACTGATGGACACTTACAAAGCCCTTGAGAAACAGCATGAAATTGATCCAACTCTGCCGAGAAAGCCAAATTATGCTGATGAAGATCAACCAGCTCGATAGACCCAAAAACACAAAATTCTTTCCTCAATAGATGATCTTAACATAGCTGCTATCAAACATAATAAAAGGCAGAAGGAAATGTCTAAAGCTGGGCAGGAGTTGGAATATCAAAACTATTTCAAAGACGGTTTGTTAAATCAGATCAAGTATCACACAGACCCTACCACTAATAGACTGAGGGAGATGGTTGCTCAAATTAATCAATCAAACTCAAGATCAGATAAGGGAGAGCCTGATAAGTACAGTTTGCAACACAACAAAGACTGCTGAAAAATAAAGTCTGTTGAAATCTTAGCAGTTATAGTCCTTAACAAATGATGAGCACTGACAATTAATATAACATTTGTTTTAATATCATCTGTTACATTTGTGATGATACTGAGTAGCATTTGTTATATTTATAATGATATTGAATAACATCTGTTATGTCTATCATGATATTATATAGCACCTGTTATATTTGATAGTTATCAATTATGGTACAACAGATGTTGGATAATAGATATTTCATATTAATAGATATTACCTAACATATGATCCGTACTTAATACTCAACATTTTAAGAAACAATTGATACTTGTATAGTGATAACTGTAGGATCGGTTTTAGACAAAGAAACGTTTAATCAACACGAGTATTGATACATCAGGTGCGGAAACCCTAATGATCATGCAAAATGATATAAACCGTAATCAGAACACAATAGTTTCCATTTTCAAATGCTTTCATTAATCTTTAACTTGTTTATAACGATTATAGAAAAGATATAATGAAAACACACACTTCAACGTGAAACTGATCACACACTGGACACACCTACAAATAACCAACTAACTAACTCGAACAACCTTCACATATATATATATATAGGATTTGATTTGACCCTTTGTGGGTTCGAATCACCCTATTCGACCTTGACAAACTCCGAATCAAAAGTTTACAAACTGGTTCGACCCTAGTAAACTTGGTTCGGCCCTCCGATCACCCGAACCAAAACTCCAAAAATCAACTTTGTCTTTAAACTTTAGCGTTTTCATCTTTGACAATCCGAAAGCTATAGACACATGTATGAAATATGTATCTACAATGTGACACCCGGCAAACTCAGGTTACTAAGTTATATCAACTAGTCAGTCTACCTTAGCGAGTCATGCATACGTTACGCTTAACTGGGTTAGTTGAGTCGAGTTGATGATTCGGGGAATCATTGAGGGAAACATACGCACACTCGAGTCTTGAGTCCCGTTGTTGGTAAATTAAATGAATGGAACTAAGTGATAAACAGAAATTGAACCATATATGATGTGCAATGTGCTAGTACGTGTTTAAATGGTGTTTATTTGGTTATACATGCTTAACATATGTTAGGATTGCATGTTCATGTGTTAGAATGTGTTAACATGTGTTAAAACGCTTTTAAACGACAAAACCATAAAAAGTTGAAAACCTGGAAACTGGTTCGACCCTAGGGGCGTTCGAACCAGCTGGATTGGTCTTCATTTGACCCTCAATTATGTTCATTCGACCCCTGCAGGGTGCGAACGAACACTGACTATAAATACCACACTTTGCAACTTTTTCATCATTTCACAAACCCTAACCGCCCTCAAATGCTCTCTCTCAACCTCAAACCTGTAGGAAAGAGTTTTTGACCTTGTTTTTCGGATCCTAACATAAAAATACCTTTTACATCATAAACAAGAGAAGATTTAAGGTGTGTTCCTTATTTAAATCCTTTTAAGCATTTTTCATTCGTTTATCTTAAACCCTAAAGGTCCAGATCTAATTTAAGAAAGTTTTCATGAATAAAAACCTCTCTAACATCTTTCTAAGCAAAACCCTTTCATGAATAATGAGTTTTTATGCAAAAATACATGTGTTAATGATGTTAAATGATGTGTTTTGATTTTTTTGATGTTTGAATGATGTGTAGATGATATAATAATGATTTATAACTGTTATAGATGATGGTTTAGGATTATTAGGTTACAATTGATTATTGGTGATGTTTTGCCCATTTTGGGGTTTATGTGCTAGATTTAGGGTTTGTTCTTCATAATATTGTTGATAAGATGATTAGGGGTTTTCATATACATGATAATCTGAGCATATTAACATGATTATGAGATGATTTTGATAAGTTTCCATTTTAGGAAAAATTTCATGCATTGATGTGACATTTCCATAATTTACCATTTTGGTAAAGTTGTGAAACGGACTGATTCCGGGATAAACTTGGTAGGGTTTTGTGGGGATAGGTTAAATATAGTTGACTGCTGTGATTGGTGATGTTTCGTGGTGTTTTCGGACTGTTTTGATGCGTTTTAGTGCGTTTCATGAGTTTTTGTGCAGTTGGGTCGAACGAGAAACCGGTTCGCACCCACAAGAGGTCGAATGAGTCACCTGATGGCTCATTCGACCCTTCAGCTCCCCACTCGACTCAATAGAGGGTCGAATGAGCTTGTTTTTCCACTGATTCGACCCCACGACTTCATAAATGTGATTTTTGATGCAAACTAAGTGTTTTATGCTTGAACCTTGTGTGTAAACTATATGTACTTGATTTATTTGTGTAATGGGTCACCAACGGGATGTCGGGTCTGTCGGGTGTGTTCGGTTAACGTTTAAACACATTTTTAAGCATACGTAGTCAAGATCTGGACAATCGGGGACTAGTTAACCTACGGGTTATTAGTCTAGTATCTTATATACACTTTATGATAGGTCGTCAATATTAGGGACTATCAAATCCAATGTTGGTCATTCTAACTGTAAGAAGACGCAACCTAAGGTGAGTTTCACAGCCCCACTTTTACTGGTTTTACTTTTGGGGGAGAAACATGCTACATAACGGTATTATTTAAACTTATGTCATACTATGGTCGGCTTTTGGTTACTATATGATCTGTTAAAGTCCCGGGGGAAACCATGAATGTGCGGGGTAGCACAACGGGGGAAATGTGGATAAATCTATTGGGCGTGACCTGCCCCACTCCTCGGCTGGGAGTCGGGCGGGTGCATATTGTCTCGACTTATGTATTTATGTATTCGTTATTCGGGCAGGAGTATACTTGTATTCGTATTCATGTATTCATGTCCAGTAATGGTTTTCCAATCATAGTAGTAGCAGAACTTATGCCTAGCTAGCGTACACATGACATAGTATTTGACAGGATTGAACTTGGTACACTTCAGAAACGTTTTATAAAAACCTGTGAACTCACCAGCATTATATGTTGACATCTTTTTGGCATGTTTGCTCACGTCGCTAAGGTAGCAGCATATGGACTAGGCGCACAGGTCTCGCATGGCGTCTAGGGCTTTCTAGTTGCATGTTTTGAATAATCATTTAAGGCTACTTTTGTTTATTTCGGGATGTAAACTTGATTAAGCTTCCACTACTGATTTTTTGTTATTAAAAACTTAATGGTTTGGTCTACGTGTCTTTCATATAGTTGTCGTTTATTGTGACCGTTGACTTGGATCCTGGTGTGTCACGAGCCTCACGGTAAAACCCCGCACGTGGAATTTGAGGGTGTGACATACAATAACTAATGCTTTCTAGATACTATCCAACATAAGCTTAATATTGTTCAATTCAAACTGATATACAAACACCTCTAGTTCAATGATTCAAAAAAATAATTTTTTTCTACTAAATTACATAACACAACACATGTTACTCGAAAAGCTGATAACTTTTGGGCTTATATCGCTTCTTCCGGGGTCCTTTGCATATAGAGGAGGATATCTCACCCACATTTAATATATCAACATCTTCAACACTTCTTTTTCCATTGGGAGTTATAGCAGAATCCAGTATAACATCGACAGCAGAAGAATTAGCCGTAATAGAGACAACATCCTTCAAACAAATTACAAAACAAATAATGAAATCAAACAAATCCTTTAAAATCCACAAACACCTTAATCCACTTTCATAAAAACATACTCACCTTTAACATCAGTTGACCACCCCCTACTCTGACTCTGAAAGGTTAACAAATTTGAAATCACAATATGCCTGAATGACCTAAGGTTAACAAATTTGAAATCACAAGTTGAAGAAAGTTTGAAAGTCAACAAACACTCATCAATTCTTACAAATGACGTAATATTTAATACCTCATCCACATTATAATCTCCATTACCATTAACCGCAATCATCTAAGAAATTATGACTGGATCATCACATACTTTCATCAATGTGTAAACATGGTTGTCGTTTGTAATATTGTATTTATAAACATAAATTTTAAAAGCCAACATCTTATCAACCAAGTGAAACAATTCTTGCGGCAAACTTTCACTATTACTCTGCTTCAACTGCCTTTCTCTTATACAACTTGTAGAAGATCATGCAATTCTCATAACAACTCAGTCAAACATCACAAATGATGCACTACTAGTCTCATCCTGAACCCTGACATGCACCTTGAACCTAAAACAGATACATAGAAAACTTATCTGAAAACATATATACTAATCATTACAAAGAATCATGTTATATAAACAACAAACTGTACATATTTATCTCTACGTACTTTGTAGTACTGGATGTGCACTGACACTCACACTTGCAACAAAAGAAAGCAGTAGGAGGCAATTTCAGAATTTCTTCAGTCACGTTTTCATGAAACTGTAAGTATTCTGATTTAGTTACCACCTTCCTGAAACATCTACAACACGCATCATAAAACCACCCATAGCTTTCCTGAACAATTTTTATTGTCGCAGCAACAACACAAGACATTGGCTGCAAAAAAAATATAAAACCTCTATTAGTTAAGAAAAAAACGTGTAATAACGTCAACAAATATTAACGATGGCCATCAAATATTAAAGCCCTATCGTCAACACATTTCTTTTTAGATCGAACAATAAATTCTTGATGCAAAGGATAAACAGGGTGGTCGGAAAGTAGTATTTGAGAAGTAGAACCAGCTTCTTGTCCTTGCTTCAACAAAAGACTAAAAAATGGAACAAATTAATAAAAGAAAGAAAAATTTTCAAATATAAATATAAATACATAATACATTTACATTGTACCTCCTTCTTAATCGTGTGACCTCATCTATTTCTACATTGAGAAACACCTGAGTTCTAAACTTGTCACTTTCAATTATAAATTGATCTAATTATAACAATATTAATTATGTATATAATGAACTCAAATCAACTGAAAAACTATTAATAACAGAAATATAAGAGAAATTACCTTTCGACTCCTTAACCTTACCATGCTGTATAACAACCATCACATGCTCATTACCAGTATTTTGACAAATAAATTTCTTAAACTGTTGTGCATAACCATTCCACATAGTACATCAAAAAATTGTACCACCACATAAAACCAATATAATTTTGGAGGTAAATATATATACAAAAATGCTAAACTCAATAATGATTTGGTTGATTTATTACATCACTAAATGACGTACACAAAGAAATGAAACTAACAACGATACTTTACAAACAAAAAACAGTAAAACGCTTACTCCATGTCTTGAATATCCAAATTCATCCTTTTAGTTTCTTTTGGAGGTCGTCTAAACACATCGAGAGCTCCACACCAAATGACACTACCAGCAACATCTATACAGTGTGCCTATAATTATAAACATGAATCCCAAAATTAAAATAAACTACATACTAAAGGTAAATTAACAGACAAACCAACAGTTAAAAGTTCCTTTGCTTCGCCTTTTAAGAATATCTTTAAAAGGCATGAACTTAATACCATACTCAACACCTTTCCAACCAACAATTGGGCTAACAGTGGTATAATGATAAAAGTTGATCTTATAATCATGTGCTACAACTTTGCATGGGTCCTTGTTTTCACCGACCCTAAACTTAGATAGAATAACGACATCATCCTCTTCAAGTTGATCGTCAAAAACGTGCTTCAAAGGACTATTTTATGAAGGCCTGATTCTTCTCACCCTTAAAATAAACATAAACAAAGAGTTAATAGCCAAAATCATCCCTGAGGTTTGGTCACTTTTGTCACTTCAGTCCAAAACCCAAACCTTTTACATCAGGGTCCTCAGTTTTATTTTTATTTTTTTGCCAAATTCATCCCAAAAAAGGTTTGGGTTTTGCTAAATTCGTCCCTGAGGTTTAATCACTTTTGCCACTTCAGTCCACAACTTAAACGTTGTCAGGGACGAATTTGGCAAGAAAAATAAAACTGAAGGACCCAGATGTAAAAGGTTTGGGTTTTGGATTGAAGTGGCAAAATGACCAAACCTCAGGGACGATTTTGGCTATTAACTCCATAAACAAAATATCAAGATTAACGACAACAACTTGAATAACATAAAGTAAACGAAAAACATACATTACCTTCTCATCAATCAATATCATTTCCATCTTAAAACTTTCTTTCCACCTTCATATGATCCGGACCTTTAGAAACCAGGTATCCTTCGATGGGTTCAGATCACAAACAAAACTATAAATTTTGTTATTATCAACGTCCATTGAGATGATTTTAACAAAGAGTTTGAAAGCATCTTCAGTAATGATTATATACCTGCAAAAAGTCACACTTCCCTAGGTTAATTTAAAACTTCCCTCTTAAAAATTCAAAGTTAAGGGCTGAAAAAGTACTCAACAGATATTTGTAACACCTGCTTATAGAAAACAAATGCTTATAGAAAACAAATGCTTAAAAGAGGTCAATTATTGGTCTTAACAGCTGTTTGTTAATTGAGGCTAACAAACAACCGCTATTAAGATCACCAGTGGCAATTTCAAGTGCCCACATGTTTTAGTGAATATTTTAAGTTGATTAATGACATCGTTTTTCGCATCACACAGGCATTGTTGGCTTATCTCTAAGCTTGACAACTCAGCTTTCTTATATCACTCACAACTCTCCTATTATAGTAAGGATAGATGGGTATTATCTCCTTACTGTGGTCCATGACTTTACCTAGATTACGTATATGTTTATGGTTCACTGCAACACGAAGATTTTAAAAAAATATATCATTTTACTATGCATCATAGTTTTTTTTTCGGTTTAGACTTACCGCCTTTTGGATTTTTGAAATTTCGTTTTTGTATCGGACTACATTTTACCAGTTAATAGGACGCAAGGTGTTTATGTGGTTCAACGCTTTTATATATTTTTGATCTGCTTAATGGTCTCGCCGCAACGTGCGAGTCCTAAGTACTCATTGAAAGTTAAATGGAAACTAGTGGTTACTGCTCACGTTTCACGGAGGATTCGAAACGTATATAAAAATATGCAAATTGAAAACATGATGAATAAAATACATGTCGTGATGGTATATTTGAAAGTCACAGAAAAGTTACATCGTTTTATACAAAATCCATTCGAACAAAATTTACACTAAAACATATATTAAGATAAGCATAGCGGTCGACATTATAGCGAGTTGGTTTAAACGTAGATAAGGGTTGATACACTTTGTGTGTGGCCGTTGCTGTCGAATAGACTAAGGTTGAGTCATATGTTGTAATACATGAGATTGTGGTGATCCATAAGGGCATTTGTGGATCTGATGCATTTGTTTAAGTCGACCAAGAAAGTCAGATTTTGGTTCGTGCTTTCTAAGGGTCGAACCAATTGGTTCGCACCCACAAGAGGTCGAACGAAAATTTCAGTTGTGATCTATAAATAGCAATCTCATGTAACCGTTTCTGATTAATACAAATTTGTGATGACATGATTATCATCTATTTCTGTTTCGTCTCCAATCTCCATCTAAAACCGAGCTATATTTGTTTAATCGATCCTGGAAATGGTTCCAAACTGTTTTCACAAGTGGTATCAGAGTCGTGGTACTGATTTGAACGATCTAACAGTTATTTGAATCAATCACAGCTCGTTTTTCATGGTTTTTAGGCATTAAAAATCAGATTTTGAAAGGTTGAAACCCTAGATCTGCTAATCAAACACAAAATTATGAGATTTTTCCAAGTTTTTGATCAATCGAGGGTCAGGTTTTCTTTTCCGCAACTTTCTGTACAAATTTCATCATCGAATTCGAAGTATAGACTATTTTTGGATCGATTTGCAGATGTATGGGTCAGATGACCACGTTTATCTGCAAAAGGTCAAATGAGAATCTGATTCGTGCCTTCGTGAGGTAGAACCAAAGTTTTTGATTCTCATTCGTGCCTTGGATACTTGATTCGTGCTAAGATTAAGTCGAATGAGAAAATTCAGAATTCATTCAGGCTATTCAAAGATTCATTCGTGCTAACAAATTTTTATTCGTGCCAACTGATGTTCATTCTTGCTAAAAATAGGGTCGAAGGAGAGGGAAAAAGATTCATTCGAACTTTTGATATTCAGAATGAAAAATTGGAATTTTTAAGGGTAAAAAATTTTGATAAGGCAAATTTTGGAGATTTTGAAGAAAATTTTGATGGTGAATATATATGTTGTTGAGAGAAATGGAATTGTAGGAAGATTATGATCTAAATTCCAGAATTATTAAATGATTAAAGGCTTCAAATTCAAACTGATCCAGTATCGAGTGTTCAACTGTTAATCACTGGTTCAAAGTTATTGTGTGGTATTTCGGGAAGATGTGCTTTGGCTCTTGATATGGGATACGAGTGATCAGGATAAACTTCTTTATAAGATTCCGAGCTTAAACACTTGGAATACTTCATCTTGGATACGAGTTTATTTCTGGTTTGCTTCTTTACACAAAGTTCAAGCGTGGGATATCTTCATTAAAAGGTTTCGAGTTTAATCACTCAGAATACTTCATCAAGGATTCGAGTTATTCTAGTTTGTTCTTTATAAGAGTTCAAGCTCGTCTAACTGAAATATTGTGTAAGATCTAGTGATTGTAACAGATGGGTTTCTGATCAGTCGATTATGATGATGAAATGTTATATTGTGGGGTATTCAAGAGAATTAAGAGTACCGAGGTATGATGATCCAATTCAGATGACTATTATGGGCCAAAATGGATAGATCTTATTCCGCAAGATATGAACAGTCACCCCAGTTCCAGTATGTTTGAGGGAACTTGTTCAGAGAGAAGAAAGTGTTTATGCAAACATAGTCAGCACGGATGAAGATCTTCAATGAACATACAAGTGTCCAAGTGGATTTTTTTTGCACAGAGTCACATCTGAGATCTTTAATTGGGTACTTACAGTTAGATTTCTCCGGTTTGTGTGAAGGGTGATGCATGGGTATGTTCAGGTAGGAGACGTAACTGAGTGATGGTACCTACATGTTACATTGAATATCTGGTCTGTCTGTGTAGAATCCTTCTAGCAGGGGTCTTACTAGACTGCAGGTAAGACTAGTTGGATTGCGCGTGATTTATCTGGTCAAGACGACATCCCTGGGTACTAATGCTACGAGGTTGTAGTGCACTACATTGTCGACTTCACACTGGCGTAACTAGGTGATCTGGTTGTAATTCAACTAAGCGTGTCGGTTGAATTCGCAAATGGTATACGTGGTCTAGCTGACTTCCTGCGTATTGATGCTGAGGGTCTGCTGTGCACTACTTGGTCGGTCCATGAAGGATGTTTTACTTATAATAAATGCAATAGTGCATGTATTAAGGGGGAGATCTGTGATATTGACCGATGATGTGCAAGATGTATTCAGCATTCGCCAGCAACGTCCAAGGGGGAGATTGTTGATGCACTTTGTGTGTGGCCGTCGCTGTCGAATAGACTAGGGTTGAGTCATATATTGTAAAACATGAGATTGTAGTGATCCATAATTTGATGCATTTGTTTAAGTCAACCAAGAAAGACAGATTTTGGTTCGTGTTTTCTAACGGTCGAACCAGTTGGTCCGTACCCATGAGAGGTCGAACGAAATTTTCAGTTGTGGTCTATAAATAGAAATCTCATGTGTGGAGTTCATTAAGATTGAGAGTTATGCTTTGAGAGTTCACTAGGGGAGATCATGCCCGATCTCCCATGGCCCCGAGATAGATGTTTATCCTACTGATGACAGTGTCTGTAACCGTTTCTTATTAATACGAATCTGTGATGACATGGTTATCATCTATTTCTGTTTCATCTCCAATCTCCGTCTAAAACAGAGCTATATTTGTTTAATTGATCTTGGAAACAGCTCCAAATCGTTTTCACAATAAGAAACATGTCGCAATGGTCTATTTTGATTTGATAGTCGAGCATTTAAAGAAGACCGAATGGTTTAAAAAACATTCAAAAAAAATGTGCAAAAGTTCACCTCGAAACGTAGATAAAAATAAAATCATGTTGAGCATTAATATAAAAAACAAACTACCTAAAAAACACATAACAAAAAATTCGTTAAAAACACAAGACACTAACCTTATTAAAGTTCAGGCATTGTAGTGTAAATCTCATAAAGAAAATGGAAAAAATAGCCCACTATGTTGTTGGGAGTGTAAAAAATTAAACTAAAGTGTAGTGGAAAATAAACCAACTAAATTATAAGGAGTGTAAACAAAAATCAAATAAAAGTGAAGGAGATAAAGTTAAAATTATTAAAGTTGAAGTGGTGTAAATAAAACTTTTACTAAAAGACAAAAACATAAAAAAATATATCTAAGATTTCATAAATCTACATCACTAATAAAAGAGTAGCTCAGGCGTCATATGGCTTTTCACTAGGACTGCCACATTGGTGCCATGTCATCTCCAACTGGACTTACACTTATCAATCCCACAATAAAAAAAACACATGCCCGACCGACCCGTTTCATAATATGTATAACCCGAAATAAAACCCTGTTATTCTTTCTACCCTCCTCTAACCTATTTCTTGAAACCCCTCTATATCTCCTTCTTCACTAGTTTCTCCCTACTACTGTAACCCTACGTATTAAGGTACATATCTTATTTCTTTCCTAAGTCTGCACGGATTTTTCTTCGATTTGGTTTCAATTCTAAAACTTCATATGGATGTATTGTTTGATTTGTTTCAATATATTTTTTTTATTTCCTTTTTTGGGTTTGGTGTCATCCACAATAGGTTCTCCCATATTTTTTTTTGGTAAAAGATGCTTAATAGTTAATACACATAAAAAGAGGTTTTCCTAAAATACTTTTATTTGATTTTGATTTAGTGTTGATTTTGTAGAACTTCAATGCATCATTGTATTCAACAATTACCTTTCTGGCATGGCATCTAATACTCTCTATAATGAAGCTACTCTATGTATTAGGTGTTGAATCAGAATTTAATCGAAGCATCCAATGGTTTAGATTTGAAAAATGGGGTGGTCGAAGGAAGGCAATGATCAAAAGCATTCATTTGGATTTGATATTGTTCAATTCTGATATTAATTCTCTTCTAATTATGTGCTTCTATTTCCTTTCAAATCTTCTTCCGCATGCGAATTATAAGATTCAAATTTGGTTAAATTGGTGTGCCTTTTCCATTTAGTGGAGGAATTGACTATCTATGGTGGGGAATCCGTTATTACAATATCAACATTTTAAGTTTTTATTTTGTATCCAACCTCGTGTGCCATTTTGTTTTATTTTGTATCCAACCTCTAGTCATCCCTGTTATAAATCTGCTGCTTGTACAACTTCGTCAAGTCAACTCGGGACAAATTTTCCAGATGCATCGGATCATAAACTCTCAGCAAGCATTTCCCATTCTGATATTCCATGACTGCTTCAGCTGTACCACTCAATATACCACCATTTAAGATCACCGAGAATATTCTGAGGTAGCTTCTTAAAAGGGACTCGCTTCAAACACTTGGCCGGCTTATAATAAATCTTCATCCAAGGCTTGTTCGTCCTCGGATCAGTACGTGTATGATCCTTAACCCGCTTTCCTGTCAACGGACAGAAGTACTCAAACTTATCCTCCTTGACCTCATACCCCAATCTCCTTTCCATGGCTTTCGCATAATCATCTCGACTTGGATTGATCAAATCAAGTTTCACCAAGTCACGAAGTTCCTGCAAAGGTAAACAATTGAAGTACTTAACCCTTGCCGACATATACAGAATCCCATTATACCTTTTGATAGCAAAAAGCTTCAACTCTGCGTCATAAAACCAACTGACAATGCCGCTAGTCTCATGTCTTGAACTTGAAGCATCATACGTCTCCATAAACCTGAGTGGCTTGGGTCTCGAATTCTTCCACTCCTCCTACATCCTCTTCCACGAGGCTTTCCATGCAACTTCAGGGTCTGAATTGTCAAAAGAATCAGTACCAACTTCAGGATATGGACCAACTGGACCGTCTGTCAACTTCTTCATGAACTCATTCAAATGTTGCTGATCCTCTTCATTACCCATCCTCTAACACAGTCTTCGTATATAGCTTTGGAGCCACAACCTCTTTGACTTCATCATTTACCCCTGATCCTTCCTCTGTAGGATTCTAGTCTTCTAGATTGTCTGGAATAAATTCACCTTCCTCTAAGTCATACACATCTTCCAACTCTGACCCTTCAGAAAGTAACCCAGCATCTTTCAGTTTCTCTGTTGCATCTTGAAACTCAAGCAGAGACTCAAAAGAAAAATCATCATCGAATCCTGGAAATATCTCATCAAAAGTAGCAGACGATCGTGGCTGATCATCAACAGGTTGTTTGCCCTTGTCTGCAGTACTAGATGGCCCTGCTCCATCTCCAGACTCCCCCTAAATAGCAGCAAGCACACCAAACATTGTTGAAGTACTTGGAGGCTCATTCCCGCAGAGCGGTTGGGATCATCGTCCGGATCATCTTCACGCCTCTTTGTTCTCAGCTCATCTCCCCAACATGTTGAACTCTCCCCCTAAGCCTTCAATTGCTTCAGTAAATCGGCATTATGTTGGAGAAAAGACTGTATCAATGCCCAATCATGTGCTTGCAGCTGCTGCTGAATCTTTTTATAGTGAACTAGCTTGGTGATGGTTTGATTGGCCGTCATCACTTGTGCATTCAGCTTTGCCACCCGTCTCTCCAATATGACAATACGTTCCCTATCAGGTAATGAAGTATCAAATGAAAAGTCAAGTGTTGAGATATCAAACTCAAAGTCTTCTGCAGCTGGTGTAGACGATGTAAGATGTGGTGAAGGTGTGGTAAATGTAGACGCGGTGAAAACAGGATCCACCTGGGAGGTAGTTAGTGAACTTGGAGGTGCAAAGACCCTAGATTCACCAACTGTCCCTTCCAGTGGAATCAAAGTGGTAACAGGTAAATTAGTGACTGAGGTTGTAATGCTGAGTGGTGTAGTGGAGGAAACTAAAACTGGTCATGGTAGTGGTGGTTATGTAATAGCTGTTGTGCCTGCTAAAGAAACTTGTGAGCTAACTAAAACTGGCTCATGAATAACAATGCCACCTCTCTGTCTCTTTCGTTGCTTGAGAGGTGCAACGTCATCATCATCAAAATCACCTAGTTGATAGTCTTTGTCAGTCTCACCGCCTGACTTCTTTCTTTTCTCACTCACATTCTCAGTAGGAGGAACTGACCTCTATGGTGAGTCTGGAACAATCGAAATTCCAGAACTAGTGCTTTCATCTTCAACACTTGGAGAAAAAGGAACATCCATAGTAGTAGAAGAACCTTCTCCCCCTGGAATAGTGCTCGAAGGACCCGGTTGGTCCAAAGCTAAGTCAATCTCCTGCAAAACAATATCCCCAACATCCTGTGCCTATTCCGCAATAAAAAAACTCCGGCTACTGAACAGGTTGTTCAACAACTGGATCCTGAACTTGTACCACCGCAACTTGTTCTTGAACTGCTGGCTACTATACAATTGCAGGTTGCTAAGGAGGTGCCTTTTGATGTTGCTGTTGTTTTTGTGGCTGTGGAGGATCAAATCATTCATCATTCAACGGTGGCGCATAAGTTGGATCAAGAAGTGCCTCGAACAATGGTGTCTCTTGAGGTCTTTCATTCACTAGTCGCCTCGGATTGTTAGTGCGACAGTCAGCAAGAGTGCGACGATCCACAGTACCCACTTGCATAAACGGCTAAACATCTGGTAGATCAGGAATAAGATGCTTCAAAATAATAGTAATAAACCTGGGGTATTGTAAGAAACACTGCTTCCCCATTGCCTGTATCTGTTTCTCGAAAGCATACATTAACATTTGCGAGAAGGAGAAAAACTTGTTATAGACCAAAGAAAGCATCCCAGATTGTATCCCTGCCCCCATAGAATCCGGTCCAGCTCTTCGACCAGAGAAACAAACAATCATCACATGCATCAGCAACCTCCACTGCCTGAACACATAACTCTTCGTAAACCAATCTTTCTGTAGGGGCTGGAAACTTTGTACGACCATCCTCCCGTTCAACTGTGCCAAGTCGTAGAGCCTGGCGGATAACATCAGCAGAGAATTGAATCACTTGGTTGTTGATGGTAGCTCGAATAACTGGTGGTTCCTCACGGCAGTCGTACTCCGCAGTGTCCCAAAACTGCCTAATGTAGTTAAGAAAGATAGTGGGAGACTGAGTAAAAGCATAGTTGAGACGACACCATTGGAAAAACTGAAGGATCTAATCATAGTACTTAGTGTTGGCTTCACCTGGAGCAATCCCGAATGTCATGTTTTGATTACTAAAGAACTCACGTGGTTATAGAGCCATGTCCTGCAATCAAACATTTTAACCTTAGAATTATCTAAACGAGTCACCTGGCGAAGTCTCGTGTTTAAAAACATTTAAGTTTCTAACACAGGTTGTCAAACGAAGATGATAGACAGACGAAGATGCCTCATAGACGAAGATGCCATGTAGATGAAGATGCCCCTAAACGAAGATAAAGGCATCTTCGTTAGAATCTTATCTTCGCTGGATTATTAACTTCTCCTGACGAACAGACAGAATGCACCAAGTAATTTTTTGAAGATTTAACATTATCCGAACATCACAACACATCCTAAAGGGTCTAACTAAGCCATAAACGGCACCATTTTTAAGTTTTGAACGTCGTCTGATAGTTTATTATTCAAGTTTTTAACCTGAACCTTAAACCCATTCAAAAACATCCCTCTTTTACGGGTAAAAATCAATGTTTTATAGTTCATTATGATCGGAATCATGTTTGGAATAACAATCGACGGACAAAATTTCGATCCACACAAGTTTTCTGGTTGAAATCAAATAAAAATGATCGTTTTTAGTGTGGGTCGAGTAACTTCATTTGTCTGATAGGTATGTTTGTTTGAAAGTTGATTTGACTTTTTGACCACTTTTATACCTAGACCTAGGCGAAGATGCCGTTAACGAAGATGCCCTGATCCACACCATGATGTTGTTTAGTCGAAGATGCCAACTAAAAAGGGCATCTTCGTTTTATGCCTTATTCGTTTTTCAACCTTAGGCCTAGCCCAGTTCATTTCACAATGACTTGGGACATTAACCTAAGGTTGTTTTCATCTATTTTGGGTTAGAAAAAACACATGAGTCTAAACTTTGCCTTATTGGATTTTTGAAAAACAGAGACTTGGCTTTTTAAGAACAAATTTTGTCGGTTTGAAAACGAGAAGTTTTCCTGAACAGTACGAGTACTCCCATTGAATGACCATTTTCCCGTGTGTTAAGACCTGAAGTTCAAAACAGAAAATCTTTTTATCATTTTTGAATTTTATAAACAAATAAAATAAACAAAAACACATGAAAAGTGAAAAGTAAAATAAAATAAAATAAAATAAATTCAAAATACAAACACTCTATTTTGGTTGAGAGATCACTGGTGAAAGGATCATATCAGCTAGAACAAGACTTAGCACACATGTTAGTAATCTTAAGGATAAATTATTAAAAGCACAATCATAGTCCAATGCGATTACAAGTATACAGATCTTCTTAAACAGACTTACACGATTGTCTTCAAATCCTCACGTTACTGGTACGATTTAGAGCACTTATACTGTAGGTACTGTGTGTCCCACAACATGACTTACCCCCGCTATCAAGGTATGCACAAAACTTCATCGTAACAGGTGAGTATATTGCTCTTATCTATATTATTTACAAGGTACGTGTCACACCCCGCCTAGGCGGAAACACAAGGTGTAACCAAGAAAGGTTTTCAAGCACAAGATATGAGCAAACATTCATATTTATTTATTTATAAAAGTACCACACGTGTTCAGTGACAACAAGTTTCACAAGATACAGTTTAAAACCCTTACCGGGGTCAAAAGTTTTAATGACACGTTGTGTGGTGGTTATGAATGTAAGCCCAATCATATCGCAAGTTCCATCCATGATTTTAGTTACCTGAAAAACATGCATGAAACTTTGTCAACAATATGTTGGTGAGTTCACGAGTTTTTGTAAAATGAAAAGTTTAATGAATTCCTTGAATGACCCATCATTTCCTAGCTAGGAGCAATGATGATAAACCAACATGAGTTCATAACCAAACCTCGACGAGTGGTGCCTCGCACATTGCATAAAAATGCAATGAATCGTCATAAAAGAAATGCAAGCACTCTCATATAAATATACTGTTGGGTCTGCTAACCTGGAGAAGAACAGATGATTAGAAAGCCAAAATATTCTATCTTTTGATCCTTTGAATAAAACAGTTGATTCAAGATACTTTCCCCAAAAGACTGTTGACCCTAACAACTGCTACACCAAACAACTGATAAAGACAACTGCTGTTGCTGAAAGGTCTGCAGAACAAACAACTGATAGACAAAGATCTGATGAAGAAACAACTGCTGATCAAGTACTGAAGAACAAAGGTCTGTTGAACCAACAACACTTTGGTTTCAACAGATGATAAAGACCATCAGAGTTTTTCCTTTACAGTAGTTTGTATTAACAGTGCTTTCAATGTAACAGTAGTTATAGTTAGCAGATGTTTTATGTTGTTAGTCAGTTAGAGGTCGATGTCTTAGGTGACGTCAGCAGTGATCATCAGAGGTTTAGTTTAGTCTATAAATAGAACAGTGATTGTACTGTTCTATTCATCACTCGTCATTCTCTTAAGACAAACATTCTCTGAGTGATCAGGCTGAAGGGGAGTTATTGTACAATTGTAATCTTTCAATCTAATGAAAGCTTTCGATTAAAAACAATTATTCTCTTGTTTTGATTTATAGTTTATCATTCCGCTGCACTTTCCATTTATATCTCACTTCACTTATTTCATTATTTGTCTAAACAATCAAAACAATCAAACTCAGATCCTAACAATTGGTATCAGAGCTTGGTCAATTAAATTCGATCTAATCAATCAATTTAATATAAACAGATCAGCTCACAATTATTGATATCGTTTGTTTGTCAGATTGAAAACAGAGTAATAGTTTATTTTCGTTTCAACCGTTAGTAAACAGATTTTGTTTTCGAAAAATCAGAGAATGACTTCACTTAATCAAGATCCACATAACACTGGCACTAGCAACAAGCCTCCGATGCTTGTCAGATCAGAGTACAATATCTGGCAACGTCGGGTGGCTCATGTGTTAGCACAACAGAACACAGGGTGCTGGAAATCGGTAGTATTTGGACCACATGTTCCAATGGTACCGAGTGCCGAGGATCCAAAGATCCAAGTACCAAAGAGTGTTGAGAATTACTCTGAGCAAGATTTTCAAAAAATTGAGTTAGACGCCAAGTCTTTTAGCATAGTAGCCATGGCGCTACCGAATGACATCTATGCCGGACTATTGCATTGCAATAGTGCAAAAGAGTTATGGGATGCTCTGAAAGAGCAGTTCGGTGGGACTGAAGATGTGATTGAAAACAACCGTGAAATACTTAACCAACAATATGAAACGTTTAGTCACATAAAGGGAGAGTCATTAACACAACAGTTTGAAAGATTTAATTGTCTAATTAGTGAACTAAAACTGGTTGGTCTAACTTATCCTAATTCAACCTTGAATCATAGGTTCCTTAGATCATTTCAGGACAAATGGGACACTATAGCAATTGTCATGAGAAACTCTATCGGATTTAAGGACCTGACTCTGACCCAGCTTCATGGTAAGCTCTTGACTTATGAGAGAGAGCTTAACCAGAAAAAGAAGCTCCATGACTCTGGAAAAGTGTCTGATGACTATGTATTTGGGAATACAGCACTTTTGGGCCAAGAGGAGGCATCTGGAAGCAGTAAGGATCAGGGTTATGATCATTACATTGATATAACCACTGGTTTTAACACTGATTCTTACTCATCACCCAGCTATGCTTTTACAGCTAGTGGTTTCATCTTTTGTGTACAATGACCTTCAATACATTGACCCTTTGGACTTAGAAGAAATGGACATCTTGCATCAGGTGGCCTTGCTCAGTATTAGAACCAATAACTTCTATAAGAAAACTGGCAGAAGGTACCCAGGTTTACATGGTGGGTCAAAAGTGGGGTTGGATAAATCAAAGATCAAGTGTTACAAGTGTCATAGAATGGGTCACTTTGCTAGGGAATGTAGGAGTCAAAATGGTACCCCTATGATCACCTATCCAAACCAAAGGCATCAGACCAACACTAATCAGTTTTCCCAAAACACCCCTGCACCAAATGTGCAAAACACTGCTCACTTTGCACAGACCCAAACCACTGTTCCTGTGCACTATGTCCAAACCACTGTTCCTCAGTATCATTATGTCCAAACACCTGTTACTCAGGCACAAGTGCCAATGACTGCTGCTTCATCCTCTGCTCCTGCAGAGACCAGTCAGCAAAGTCAACAGAGTTTCTTCACTCAAGGCTTTGTTGATTGGAGTAGTCTATCAGATGAGATAACAGATGATAACATTGCTTTAGTTGCCAATTCTGAAAATAATTTTTGCTTTATGGCACTAGAAACAATTGTTGAAGAGACTGATTCTGAGGGAGTGGTGTCTATGTCTGAAAATGTGACTAATGATGTTGTTGATGAAGTTGTTTTAGCTGAAGAATCTGAAGTAGAGGTTGTGAATCTCTCAAACCCATGGGGAACTGATGATTGTGATTGCCAGTGTAACTGTGCCTTGATGGCTGCTGCTAAGGTATCTCCTCAAATCTTAAATGACTTGTGCTCAGACAAATGTATTGTGGCATTTGCTAAGATAAAAGAGGTGAATGAAAACTTTAGAAAGAAAATTTTGGAAGATGAAATTCAGTTTGAAAAACTCACTAAAGAGTTAAAATCAAAAATAACTAAAAAAGAATCTGAAATCAGCAGTTTAAAACATGAAGCAAGCATAACCAAAGACCAGCTTCAGACTATGATAACCAAATATCATAGTTGTAAAAGGAGCTTGAGTCCACCCAAGTTGAATGTCAGAAATGGGTGGAATCATCAAAAGGTTTTGAGATGATTGTCAACCAACAATCTAAAAGTCATGTGAAATTTGGCTTTGGTTTTCAAGAAACCACTGCTCAGAGTTCACAAACCATTGACAAAAAGGAACCACAGTTGGTTGAAATCATTCCAACCAATTCAAAAGGTTAAGAAATCAAGGATACTGAACCCAATGGCAAGAAAATCATTCTTGAAAAGTTGGAAGGTACACCCTCAATTGATGAAATTGAAAAATATCAATTCAAACCAACCTGGTCAGATGAGTGTGATGTCCTTGAAAATTTTCAACCTATGGCCTTCAAAACCCCTGATGGTAAAAAGTCACCACAGGCCAAAGTCATCCCTTTGAGAGATCTTCCAACAGATGATCAAACATCCGTTGAAAAGAAGAAAGGAAAAGGGAAAGCCAAAGATAACTTGTTTTGTGATTTTTGTGAAAAGAAGAATCATGTCACCAAAAACTGTTTTCTTCTAAAAGCATATGACATCAACAAAGCAACAAGTTTAAGTGATTCTAAAACCAATGAATGTTTAATTTGTAAGAAAAGGAATCACAAAACAAAAGAGTGCCTGTATCTCAAAAATTTTGATGAAAAGATAAAAGAGTACAAGGCTAAAACTCTTGAAAGTCAAGTGGTGAGTACTCCAAAAGGAAAACCCAAACAGACTTTTGAACCAGTCCAAACAGCTGTTACCAAAGGTCTGAACAAAAACTCTGCTCCTAGAGATGTTCAGGTAACAGATGTTCCACCAGCTACCAGACTACCAAGAGGATATGGACAACCAACTTGTCATCGTCTGCCACATGTTTATGAAGAGCCCAAAAGGCCTTCAAAACCTAAAGTGAACAGACATCCTCATGGTTTTCAGCATCTGACAGGAAGTGATCAAACATCTGTTGGGCCAAGTGTTGACATACAAGCACTGGCAAATGGTCAACTACAGCTGTTGAACCTAGTCCAAAAGCTAGTTCAAACCACTGATCATTCTCCTCAACTTAAGGCTGAGACATCTGAGAACCCATCCAAAGCCAATTTGGCTTTGGACACTCACCAAAACTAAACTCTTTACTGATGTGCAGGGAGCTTCTGCTTGCTTAGATAGTTTATGGTATGTAGATAGTGGAGGCTCCAGGCACATGACAGGATGTAGAGCCCTTCTTCTGGACTTTCTTGCACATGGAGGGGGTGATATATCCTTTGGTAATGATTCTAAAGGTAAAGTGTTGGGTTCTGGAACTGTTCAAGCAGGGAGACTTAAGTTTGAAAATGTTAATCTGATAGACAATCTAAAATTTAATCTACTTAGTGTATCACAAATGAGTGACAAGGGATATGGGTCATTCTTCACTAAGAAAACATGTAAGATTGTTGGACCAGAAGCGGTTGAAAAGATTAACACCATCATTGCTGAGAGTAAAGCACAACTTGTTGCTCATAGAAGTGGCAATGTGTATATAGTTGATATGTTGAAGGATAATCCTATGGCAAATGTCTGTCTGTTCTCTGCTGCCTCTACCAAAGAGACAGAATTGTGGCATAGGAGACTTGGTCACACCAACCTTCAAACTATCAACTCTCTCTCCAAACAAAACCTTGTCAGAGGTTTGCCATCAAAAGAATTCAAATGTGATTAGCATTGTGTTTCCTGCCTAAAAGGAAAACAACATAAAAGCTCTTACAAATCAATTGATGAATCCAAAACTAGTCAGTGTTTACAAATGTTACACATGGACTTGTTTGGCCCAGTTAAAATCATGAGTCTAAGAAGAAAGAGATTCTGTCTTGTCATAGTTGATGATTTTTCTAGGTTTACATGGACTTACTTTTTACATTCTAAGGATGAGACTGCAGGTATCTTGAAGGACTTTGTCACCAAAGTTGAAAAACAATATGACTTGCCAGTAAAAGTCTTTAGAAGTGACAATGGAACAGAGTTTAAAAATAAGGAGTTGGATGACTTCTGTGTGTCAAAAGGGATTGTAAGGCAGTACAGTATCCCAAGGACACCAAAGCAGAATGGGGTGGTTGAGAGAAAGAACAGAACTCTCATTGAAGCTGCAAGAACAATGCTAGCAGATTCTGGTTGCCACTGTCCTTCTGGGCAGAAGCTGTAAACACTGCTTGCTATGTTCAAAACAGAGTTCTAATCAACCCTAGACATCAAAAGACTGCTTATGAAATTTTGTTCAAAATCAAACCATTAATCTCATTTTTCAAAGTCTTTGGCTGTCCATGTTTCATTTTAAATCTTAAAGATTCCATTTCAAAATTTGCAGCCAAAGTAGATTGTGGATATTTTCTAGGATATTCTTCTACTGCCAAGGCCTATAAAGTGTTTAACACAAGGACCAGAAGAAACCCTGAATGTGAAGTTCAATGAACTTTCATCCTTAAAAATCCCAGCAAACCCTGCTGAGTTATTTGATTTGGATAAATTCAACTTTGAAGATATTACTGTCAAAACTAACAGTGCAAGTATTTCACAATCTCCACAACAAGACTACAGGATAGATGTTGTGATTCCAGATCACAATAAAGTCTATCCTGCACCAGAGGAAGCAGTAGTTCAAAACAACTGTCAAAACTCTGTCACAGCTGAGTCAGCCACTGTTGGCCAGTCCTATCCTCAAACCACTGATTCACCTTTTGCATCCACTGCTCAATCATCTGTTGACAAAAGTCAAACATCTGTTGACAAGAGTCTGTCCAATTTTACACCACTTGGACCCATTCCTCCACCCTCATTCCAAACATCTGTTGACACTACCAAAGTGCAAACAGATGTTATGTCAACAGAGTCACCAAACCTCTGTCCTTCACCTCAAAATGCCATCATACCATATCAGGGAGATTTAATCTACCTAAGAGCTCATCCACCAAACCAAATCATTGGCAACATCAGAGAAGGTGTGCTCACAAGGAGCCAATCCTCAAATATCTGTCTTTTTGCAGGCTTTCTATCTCTCATACAACCAGTCAAGTACCAAGAGGCACTGAAAGACAATAGTTGGGTGGAAGCCATACAAGAAGAGCTCCTTTAGTTCAAAAGACAACAAGTATGGGAACTTGTACCACTGCCTAAGGATGTTTGTCCAATTGGCACAAAGTGGGTCTTCAAAAACAAAACTGATGAAAGGGGTATAGTTGTCAAGAATAAAGCCAGGCTAGTGGTTCAAGGCTTCAGACAAGAAGAAGGGATAGACTATGATGAAACCTTTGCCCCTGTAGCAAGGTTAGAAGCTATTAGACTGTTCCTAGCCTTTGCTGTCAACCACAACATCAAGGTGTATCAGATGGACATCAAATGTGCATTCCTATATGGCAAAATTCAGGAGGAGGTCTATGTATGTCAACCACCTGGTTTTGAAGACACATTCCATCCTGAGTATGTCTACAAGCTAAATAAAGCATTGTATGGACTGAAACAAGCACCTAGAGCCTGGTATGAAACTCTCTCCACCTTTCTCTAAAAAATTGGTTTCACAAGAGGTAAAATTGATAAAACCTTATTTTTAAAATGGAAAGGGAAAGATTTAATGATTGTTCAAATATATGTGGATGATATCATTTTTGGATCCACATGTAACAAAATGTGTGAGGAGTTTAGGGAACTCATGACAGCAGAGTTTAAAATGAGTGCTATGGGTGAACTTCAGTGCTTCCTTGGTCTCCAAGTGAAGCAGCTGCAAAATGGCACATTCATTCATCAAAATAAATATGTGAAAAACTTGTTAACCAAATTTGAGATGAATGATTGTAAGCCATGTAGTACACCCATGAGCACAGTCAAGCCACTCACTGATGATGACAAGGATGAACTGGTTGATCAGACACACTACAGATGCATGATTGGGTCTTTATTGTACTTAACAGCATCCAGGCCAGACATTATGTTTGCCACCTGTGTTTGTGCAAGATCCCAGGCTTCACCCAGAAAGTCAAACCTTATTGCTGTGAAAAGGATATTCAGATACCTAAAAGGTGCTCCCACACTTGGTATCTGGTATCCTGCTAATGGAAACATTGAGCTTTCAGGTTATTCAGACAGTGATTTTGCTGGCTGCCACACCACAAGGAAGTCCACATCTGGAGGGTGCCAGTTTCTAGGGAATGCCTTAGTTTCCTGGCAAAGCAAAAAGCAAGCAGCTGTTTCAACTTCAACAGCTGAGGCTGAATACATTGCTGCTGCAAGCTGTACAGCCCAACTCATGTGGCTTCAAAATCAACTGCTGGATTTTGGGATAACTGCACTAAGGACTCCACTCATGTTGGATAGTCAAGCTGCTGAAAATATCATCAAGAATCCAGTCTCTCATTCAACCACAAAGCACATAGACATCAGACATCATTTTGTCAGAGATAGCTATGAAAAAGGTTTGATTTCTCTGCACCATGTTCCAACAGAGGATCAGTTGGCAGATGTGTTGACAAAAGCTTTAGACACATCTACCTTCACAAACTTGATCTCTCGAATTGGAATGTTAAACATGGATTAAAAACAACAAAAATGTTTTCAATAAGAACATTAAAATGTTTTCAGAAAATCAATTTCTCCTTAAAAATAGCTCTTTTGGTTGAAAAATCTGTTTCAACAATCTGATCAGATAAAACAACTGTTACTTCATCAGTCTTTTGGTTAAACAACAGAGGTTGGCAACAGACTTTTACCAAACAGCTGTATGCCACTAGATGTTTAAACCATCAGATGTTTGCCACGTCTGCTCTCAAAAGCAGAGTTTTGCCACATCAACGGTTTCACCAGAGGCTATAAAACCCTGTTTTTCCCCCAACAGCAGTTTTACTGTCTCATTGTATTCAAAATACTAAAACCGCCTTCATCTTCCTCAAATCCCTAATCAAATTTCAGTCACTCTCACACTCGAAATCCATTACAATGGATCTTCAAACAAAAGCCACTCACAATTACCTACCATATCTGGTTAAAACAGAAGACAACGTACCATTCCATTCAACCATTGACATCATTTTAAACTCAAAATACAAAAACATCCTGACTGCTGATGCTCCCATCCATCTTGAAACCCTCCAAGAATTCTGGGCTAAAGCTGAAGTCTTGTTTCAAGACAAAAAGCCTACATCCATTATTTCCAAAATTGGAGCCACTAGCATCTCCATCACACCTGAACTCATATCCACAACCTTCTCCCTCAACGACTTGTCAGGTAAGGATTCTTTTCCTAAAACAGAGCTTCACACAGAGTTTCAGGACAGAGGGTATGATGCTCAAATGACTGGATCAACACTGTTTAAAAAGTTTTTCCCTCCAGTCATGAAGTTTTTCTTCCATACTCTCCTTCTCTGTGCCTCGGCTAAGACCACATCCTTCAATGAAATCCCATTAAGGATACAGTACTTGGGGTATGCTATGTTGTCAGACTCTGACTTCAATCTTTCCCAGGGACTGTTTATGGACTTAGTTTCTAATGTGAAAGCCATAAAATCTGACTCAAACAATGCTTTTCTACTCTACCCAAGAATTCTTAGTGTAATCCTTCAAAAGGTTTTACCAGAAAATGATTTTCAAAAGGGTGAGTCTTTTCAAATGAAAAGTTTAACTGATGAAACTTTCACAAGAATGTTGGGTTCTTCTACCCAAGAAAAAGTATTAAAAGTGTCAAAAGTTTCCAAAACACAAAAAAAGAGGTCAAAGACAACAACTGTTGATCAAACCTCTGTTGTTGAGCCCACTGCTCCTGGTGATCATGGCACTTCATCCAGTGCTGTGAAACCCACACCAGCCACTTCCAAAAGAAAACGTCCAACTACAAAAACCACCTCCACACCCAAAAAGGGACTTCTGGAAGATGAGATACCAGAAGCAAACCCTGTTGCAACACAAAAGCAACCTGAAACCACTGTTGTTACATCCTCACAACAGTTGGAAATATCTCAACCCAAACAAACTCCTCATGTATCCTCACAAAAGGATCATGTTGTAAGCCAAAGGGAACCACATACTGAAGCATATGAGTCACTTGATCATATGTTTACAAGTCCATCTCCCAGGGCTAATTCTCTTCTTACTCCTCCACCTTCACCACAACATGTCCCACAAACAATGCAACCTCTATTTGAGGCAATTGATAAAACTCAGGATAATCCCAGTTCCTCTCCTTCACCTGTCACTGAGAGAATACCTCCACAAGTGATTGGGCCTGAGAAAAATCAATCTGTCAACCCACAAACAGAAGAGAAGGATACACTCCCAGAGTTCAATATAACTCTTGGTGAGTTTTCAAGTGAAGCAGCCACTACTGGTGTAGAGACCATTGTCTCACAACAGGACAGTGGTTACATAACTAAGACTTCCTTGAAGGCAACAACCGAGGAGGCCACAATTGTGTCCCCAAAATCAGTTGGAAGTCCCCAGAACCAAGACGAAGGGGCAACTGGTTCTCATTCCCTGGACTCACCTCCTAGGACTGAACCAGGTAAAACTACCACTGGTGGGAATTCAGATGATCCTATTAACTTAGGTGATGGATTAAAATACCAAGAATTGACGGATAGAGTTCAATCCATTGAAACCTCTGTTGCTGACATCAAAACAGATGTCAAGTCAATATTGGAAACTCTGGCAAACTTTACCAAAAGTCAACCATCCACTGCTGATGTTGCTAGTGAGCTATGGAAATCTGTTTCTCCCATCATCATAGCTCACAGAAAACTAGCAGATCAGACCCAAGAGACTTACATGAACTTGATCAGAAATATGGTGGATGCCAGGTTCAATGATACCAAGGCAGATATCAAGGTGATCAAAGACCACTTGCTGAAGACTACTGGCTCTGCCCCTACCACAACCCTCAGAGATGAAGATGATGATGAATTCACAGCTGATGATGCCAAAAAGGGGGAGAGTGGCAGAGATAGGTTGCCAAAACTAAATCCTTTTGGTTCTCCACCCTCTCAAAAGGGTAAACCAACTGCTGACAAACCAGAGTCTACCCAAACAGCACCACAAAAACAACAACAACCAAGTGCTCAAACCTTTGCTGCTACTGAAACTGCCAAAACCAGCAAAGCAAAGGAAGTTGATACCTCTGCAAATGAAAAGGCTGATAAGGCTACTGAAGACAAGCTTAAAAGGGCTGACACTCTGGAAGTTAAAGCAGAGAGGTTAATTCAGCTAAAGAAGGAACAACAGCAAGAAGTTGAAGATGTGAGTTCCTCAAAAAGAAAGAAAATCTCTGCAAAACATACAAGGAAACCACCATCCAAACTATCTTATGAAACCACTGATGCTGAAACCACTGCTACCAAAACCACTGCTACCACCATCAAAACCACTGATACCACAACCACTGCCACCAAAACATCTGATATCACCAAACCAACCACCAAACCAACAACCAAACCAACCACTACACAACCAAAACCCCAAACAACTGTTGGTTCTACAAAAGAACCAACAGATGTTAACCCAACCACTGCTGCAACATCACCATCACCAAAAATCTTATACAGCAGAAAAAGGAAATCTACCTTTGTTGTACAAGATGACAACATCCACACCACACCACCCAATACTCCACTAACACAACCTTTAAATGCCATTCCACTCTCATCATTCTCACCACACACCTCACAGTTCAGATCACATAGACCACCACCAACCATCACACCATTGGCTGAGAAGTATCCTCTTGAACTTGATTTACTCAAGGGGGAACTTCAATCCTTCTATAATACTGATCAGCCATCAGAAAGATCCTTCCCTTCTCTTAAAAATTTTCCTGTTCCTCTAAACATTGATACCTATCTGAAATACAAGAGTGAACAGGTAGATGCCATCATAAAAGAGAAATGCAAAGGGAAGGATGACAGGAGTGCTCAGGGCATCCATTCAGCAGAGCTTAGCAAACTGAGAAGGATTGAAGATTTTGCTAAGACCCTGAGCAACTCAATGTCCTCCATGCCTCTTAGCAAAGATATGGAAAAGGAGGTTAGGGATTCTCTTCTAGAACAGATCTTGGCAACCATGCCTTACAAAGCAAACAAGAAACAGTTTGCAGGCTGGACCACCCATGCACTCAGAGAAGAATTGATCATAATTGAAGACATGGCCAAGAATCCTCCATCAAAGGTCTCTGCCCCTGATTTCAGCAAAGGAAGAGATCCAGCCAGAGCTCTCAAGTTTAAAAGAATGAGACAAGAAATTGTGGCTGCTAAGTATGGAGAAATGAAGTCTGTGGCAAGATGGTCTGAAATAAGATTGATTGAAACTTACAAGAAGCTGGAAGAGAACATAAAGAAAGACCCTACCTTGCCAAGAAAACCTATCTATGCTGATGATCCAGTGGTAAAGAGACCTCAACAGGCCTTTACTTTAGACAGCTTACTGGACACTTCTGATTTATCTATTGTTGCAAGAAGACAGTTCAAAAAGCAGAAGGAGATGACAGAAGAAGAACAAAAACAGTTTGCTGATACTTTTGTGAAAGAGGGTCTTCTCAACCAAATTCGTTATTTCTCTGATCCAACAACTGAGAGACTCAGAGAACTCATAGGAAGACCTCCATCACCAAACTCATCCAAAATAAAGATGCATCCCAGCCATTCCTCTGATTCTAAAATTCTAAAATGGAAGTCAAATAAAGACACCCATGAATTGACTCTGCTCAGATCAGATGGAAGGATTCAGAAGCTCAGCATGGATGATGCACATGGCTTGTGTGCTGAAGATCTTCAAACATTGCTGAATCTAGAGCTGGAAAGAGATGCTGAAGACCTCTTCTCATTGAGCTTTGAATTACAACTCAAAGGTCAAATTAGAGAAAGTCTGATGAGAAATAAAGATCAAGAATAAAGCTAAGTTTTGGCATCATCTGTTCTAGGGGGAGATTGTTGGGTCTGCTGACCTGGAGAAGAACAGATGATTAGAAAGCCAAAATATTCTATCTTTTGATCCTTTGAATAAAACAGTTGATTCAAGATACTTTCCCCAAAAGACTGTTGACCCTAACAACTGCTACACCAAACAACTGTTGTTGCTGAAAGGTCTGCTGAACAAACAACTGATAGACAAAGATCTGATGAAGAAACAACTGCTGATCAAGTACTGAAGAACAAAGGTCTGTTGAACCAACAGCACTTTGGTTTCAACAGATGATAAAGACCATCAGAGTTTTTCCTTTACAGTAGTTTGTATTAACAGTGCTTTCAATGTAACAGTAGTTATAGTTAGCAGATGTTTTATGTTGTTAGTCAGTTAGAGGTCGCTGTCTTAGGTGACGTCAGCAGTGATCATCAGAGGTTTAGTTTCGTCTATAAATAGAACAGTGATTGTACAGTTCTATTCATCACTCGTCATTCTCTTAAGACAAACATTCTCTGAGTGATCAGGCTGAGGGGGAGTTATTGTACAATTGTAATCTTTCAATCTAATGAAAGCTTTTGATTAAAAACCATTATTCTCTTGTTTTGATTTATAGTTTCAGTCCGCTGCACTTTCCATTTATATCTCACTTCACTTATTTCATTATTTGTCTAAACAATCAAAACAATCAAACTCAGATCCTAACATATACCAGTTAGAGCGACTAACCGAGAGTGGGGGTGTCAACCCAATAGATCTATTCATGCGTTTCTAGGCTAAATCCATAGTTAATGGTTATGATAACTTATATATGAGGGCTTTAGCGAGTACTCTTATATACATCGTCTCATGTACACCGGTCGGCTAGGAATGCATTCTAAAAACGAGTAAATGATGCATGCTTTTCCCCAAAACATAAAACAGTAAAAAGGGGCCGTGAGAACTCACCTCAAGTCCGCGTGTAGTCTAGAAAAAGTGTATGTTCGACAACTATATATCTCGTCCTATATACATACATGGTACCTTAGATTTATACAAATAGGTAATCCATGGTACTCATGGTTCACTCTGTAACGTCGCATATTTTTTCCCCAAATTTTTAATTAAAAATACCACCATTTTACCTAGTATATTTTTCTTTTGATAATTTTTACGCAAATTCAAAACAATATATGTTAAAAACACCTTAAACTAATAATTTTCTGATAAATCATTGGATCTCGTGGTCTTAGTGAGTTTTAAAAATTATTCGTAACATTTTTAATCTTGTGTGATCATAATATATAAATATATATTAATATAGTTTATAAAAATGCTTCAAAAAAAATAGGTGTTGGAGCTGGGATTCGAACCCACGCCCAACCCTCTTCAACAACAAGCAACAACCACTAAGCCACAATGTCTTTTGTGATTATATCCAGACGCAAATAAACATAAACCTTCCATTATCATGCACAATTGACTTCAGAAAGTCAACTGCGAGTTCAAATCATTCAAAGATCACACCAATCCGCGTCTTTTGATTTCAACTCGTTATGGTAAGTGTTAACCGGCATATACAACTTATTCCCCACGCCAATTAACCATTAAAACATTCCAATTTTATGCAAATACGCGTATGTATCAAACATTCCAATTCTTTCAATTCGTGTGTTTGTGTATAAATTGAACCCTCATCCTCAACCTATACTCGCCGATAATCAAAGCCCCACTCCCAATTTCTGTAAACAAATCGTTTTTAATCTAGAAGCATTCACAGTTGACTTTTACGTTGACTGGGCGTTTAACCTTGTTCTGATTCGAAGGTACCGATTTCTTACATGTTCTCTGTTCATCGTCATTAGCCGACCAATAACCTTATGGTTACTGGGGTTAATGGTTGCTAACCTGTTTGATTAGAAAACCTAGGGTTCTTATCATCTTATTTGGGGAAGATAACTTACAGTTGAGTCTGTTTATAATTAACGTAAAACAAAACTAAACACCAACTGACCCTTTGATCAGTTGGTAATACCTTCGTTGTTTAAGACTTTGACCCGGTTGGAGACTGGAGTTCGAACCCAGTCCTCACCATTCTTTTTACTTGATAATTAATGGTTAAGTTCAAGGAACCTTTATAAATAATTGGAATCAATAATAAACGTTCTCAGGGTCTAGACCAGATGGTCTAGGCTTGTGATTTAAACCTCTAACCCGGGTCAGACGCGGGTTCGATCCCTTGCAACAACAACATTTTTTTAAAACCATTTACTTATATATTTAACCTATTAATCTTTTAAAATAGTTTTTAAATACTAAAAGTGGTTTATAAATTCTATAAAAATTATTTTATGCTAATCTGATGATAAAGTTTACTTTACAATTTTTAGTTTTTCAAAAATCATTTATTTAATATATATTATATATATTACAATTTTATTCAATTATAATTTTAAAATTCTATAAAAATACCTAAACAACTTTATAAAATTCCACAAAAATTAATTAGAGTTTATGAAACAGTAAATGTTTCAGAAATAATTTTTATTCTAGAAAACCGTTTATTTAATATTTTAAATTAATTTTTGTTATTTTTCATCATAAATAAATCATAATAAATTCATTTTTCAATATTTTTATACCAAAATTTTACATAAATTATGTTTGTTCATTTAGAACAGAAATATAAATTTTAATTTAAAAATTATTTAATTTTAATAATTTTAGATATTAAAATTACCTTTTGACAAATAGAAATAAATAGACTAAATATACAATTTTTGAGGAAATAATTTTATAAAAATTATTTTCATATTTAAATCTTATAATATGACCACCCTTAATCTAAAATCTATAATTAGTCTTTTATTTATTTATTTTCCGAATTTCTTTTATTTATTAACAATTTACCTAATTAACAATTAAACATTTACTTATCCCCAAGTTAGGAACCCTAGAACTACTTGTAAACTAGAAAACTTAGACCTTTAAGTTTTCCCATTACTCAATTATTGCCTTATAAATAGGGTGATATTTGGACACAAGAGCCACAAATATTCTATATCAAGGGATTTAATTCTAGCACTAAGGTGAGTTTACATAGCCCCTTTTTCTGTTTTACATTTTGGGGTGAAACATGTTTAAACATTTTATGCACTATCATTGTTGAAACTTGTGATTCAATTATAAACGTTTTATACACTATCATTTACTCATTCTATCATTTGAGTGTAACAAAAAGACACAGTACAATCATTAACATTGATCAGGCCGCCTGTTTAGATTATAGCGCTATAGGTCTGACAAACCCATCCCCCCGCATAAATTCAGGGATGATCGATAACAGTTACACTTTTACTAACTTGTGAGTTAGGTCTCAGTCGACACAAGGTTTGATTGTACAAAAGACGCATTGTTACATGTCGGACTCATATTCTATCATTACTCATTATTATACTACAACTATGTTTGCTATACAACATGTTGTTTTCAACTATGTGAAAAACCTATGTATTCTCACCAACTATTTATAGTTGACCCCCCATCTTTCCAACTCAACATGTTTCAGGTTTTACTTGCTATTGGAAGTTGTACAAGTCTTGGATCACATAGAAGCTTTGGACCTAGTTTATATTAATCAACTTTTGTAATCTTTACATGTTAGATGAATTGTAAATTGTTTAATATTATTCAACTTTCATTTAGTACCATGAGCTATTGAACAATCATCACTACGTGACACCTCGATGTTTCCGCCATCGGTTGGGGTGTTACACACTTGATCCTTAGTGGTATGTTAGTTTAGCTTTTCTTAGTGACAACTATATATTACATGAAAATAATAGTTTGTATAAGAAAATAGATCTTATTTTCCAACATATGATACTTTCCATAAAGTATATGTTCCTTTTGAAAAAGAGTTGTTTAGTTCATAAACACATTGATCTTTACTATACTCAAATATCATATACACATGTATTCATACCTACTCATGCGTGCATCTATACTTATATCTATACATATGTGTATTTCCACACATAACCATAGGTAGGGATGTCTAAGGGATCTACACTTGTACATACATACCCATATATATATATGCATCTTGGTAGTCCATACACATCTCTATCTATGCTTATGAGTTTGCTTTACACATACACATACATCATGTATATATACGCACGCATATGTATGTACACAAATGGAGTTTGTTTTCACTACCTAAGTAAAGTAACATGATAACTTAAGTTCTTATACATCTACACATATACACACATGCATATATATATGTATGTCACGCATACATACATTGCCATCTATGGTGATGCTTTATTGTAAATGATTAACTAGGAACTAAGGTGAACCATGTGATAATTAATAAAGTAAAGAAGTAACTAGGTTAAGGTTTATACCTCCTAGTGGATCCAAGATAGAAAGCAAAATGCTAGAACTCCCTGGTTGCTCCTAATGCTTGTGTTGTGTGTGTGTGTTTCGAACTAGAGAGGGAGAGCAAGAGAGGTTGTGGTGTGGTGAAATGAGCACCCAAAGCCTCCTTTTATAGAGGTGGAAATGAGAAGGTGCAAGGAAGATGATCAACAATTTAGGTAAGTCAACTATTATGGATTTGGGTGATTAGAGAATCCTTCCTTATTTGGCTAGTAATCTCCATATGTTCCATATCTTAATGACAAATCTAGGGTCTAAATCATGTCATGGATGGTGACTAATCTTGTGTTGGTGTTGGGTGGATTCTAAGCATGATTTGACCACACATGAATGTCAACTTATGGGACTAATGAGCACATGTAAATATAGAGGTTGACTAAGATTAAAAAAAAAGAATTAGAGGGACACTGGGGGGCGACGGTTTGGAAGGGATCAAGAAAGAGGGTGGTAAGTATCGTGGGTAACAATATTTCTTAGTTCTTGGTGATTAAAGGAATCCTACTATGTTTGGTTAATGATCTTGCTTTTGGTCTCAAATCTTGCTAGCAAATCATAAGTCTTAATCACATCTTATGGTTGACTACACTCCATGATGATGTTTAACAAGACTAGAGCAAATGTGACAACACATTGGGATATTTAGAGACTTGAACAAGCATGTGGTGAATTAGAAAAAAAGAATAATATGATATGGCGGGGTTCTCGGCCGAAAGAAAAAAAGAAAAGAAAGGAAGAGTAGACAACTAACAAATGTGGTAAACCAACATCCTTGATCCTAGGTGTTTAAGGAATATTACCTTATATGGTTAAGCCATCAAATCTTGTATTTATTTGTCTTAGAAAGAATAATGGGACATGACACTACATTAATGGTGGTGATCATTTTGTCTAGTATTTTTCATAAATCTTAGTGTTCATCACTTGTTTCACCAAAAATGGTTAAGTTTATAAAAGAACTAGTTAGTTTAATTAAGATGTAACAAAAAGAATATGTAGTGCTAATTATAAATATGTTAACTACTTTCTTGTATTCTTGTACATATATAGATATATATATATAGGCCGAAAATATACATATATATGCATATATGTGTGTGTCGTGTACACATATTCACATATGTGTAGGTATGCTAGTTGAATAAATACTAGACTTTATACATAAAAATCTATGATGCTTCCCATTGTGTTATAAAATAAATGGACTTTATACATAAAAGTTCATCTATACATGGTTTTGGAAAATCACTTGTAATCATATAGATTTGTGTCACCAAGATTCGTTGATATGGATGAAATTATACTCGTTCGGACATTGCTAGACTATCTTGGGGACTTATAGATATAAAATGTCATGAATAATACATGTAAAATTAAACATTGACTAGAAAGTGTACGGATTTTGACCTGGCTAAGTGGCGGGTGTCATATACTCCCCCTGTTGAGGAAATTTCGTCCTCGAAATTCGATGTGACCTATCTGATACCGGGGAATCCTTGAAGAGAGAGGGGTACTTTCGCTTCATTTGGTCCCCGCATTCCCAAGTGAACTTGGGTCAACGTCGGGAATTCCACTGAACCTTAACGAGCTTAACTCGGCTACGGCTCAGCTTCTGGACTTTCCAGTCCATAACCTCGACGGGTTCTTCTATAAAATGAAGTTGATCATCTGGATTTCCTCGGGTGGAATGATCAACGATTCAACCGATAAGCACTTTTTGATGTTCGACACATGAAATGTTACATGAACTCTACTTAGCTCGTCGGGCAAATTAAGCTTATACACGATTGGGCCAACTCTTGCCAAGATTTCAAATGGGCCGATATATCTTGGATTTAGCTTGCCGCGTTTACCGAAACAAGGTACTCCTTTCCAAGGAGAAACTTTCAGTAGGACCTTGTCGCCTACTTGAAATTCCAGAGGTTTCCTCCTCGTATCGGCATAACTCTTCTGCCTATCCCGGGCAGCTTTCAATCGGTCCTTGATTTGAAAGATTTTGTCGGTCGTCTCTTGAATGATCTCTGGACCAGTCAAGTGCTTGTCCCCAACTTCTGCCCAACACAACGGTGATCGGCATTTGTGTCCATAGAGAGCTTCAAACGGTGCGGCTTTGATGCTAGTGTGATAACTATTGTTGTACGAAAACTCCATTAGAGGTAGGTGAGTGTCCCAATTACCTCCAAAGTCAATCACACATGCACGAAGTATATCCTCAAGGGTCTGGATCGTTCTCTCGCTCTGACCGTCAGTCTGGGGATGGTAAGCCGTACTCATGTCCAATCGAGTATGTAGGGCTTCGTTCAACGTCTGCCAGAACCTAGAAGTAAAACGACTATTTCGATCTCAAATGATGGAGACTGGGATACCGTGTCTAGATACAACCTCCTTAATGTAGATTTTTGCCAATTTATCCAACTTATCAGTTTCCTTGATTGGCAAAAAGTGAGCAGATTTGGTCAATCGATCCACAATTACCCAAATTGCGTCATGACCGCTTGCCGTCATTGGCAACTTAGTTACAAAATCCATTGAAATCTGCTCTCACTTCCACACGGGTATCTCAGGTTGCTATAACAAACCGGAGGGTTTGTGGTACTCGGCCTTAACCTTAGAGCACGTGAGGCACTTTCCCACGTACATAGCAATACTTCCTTTAATGTTAGGCCACCAATATAGTTCCTTCAAATCCTTGTACATCTTATCGGCTCCTGGGTGAACCGAATACCTTGACTTATGGGCCTCTTCGAGTACCAATTCCCTCAATCCTCCAAACAATGGAACCCAAATCCTATTAGCGAAGTACAACGTCCCGTCGGTCCGGGGTTCCAATAGTCTAACCATGGCATGCAAAGCCTCCTCCTTGAGGTTGACCTCCTTAAGATTTTCCTGTTGAACTTCACGAATACGATCTGTGAGGTTCGAATGGATCATCAATCCTAGTGTGCGTGCACGCAGGGGTTTGATGCGTTCCTTTCGACTTAAGGCATCCACTACGACGTTTGTCTTTCCCGGGTGGTACTTAATCTCACAGTCGTAATCGTTCAGCAATTCAACCCATCTTCTCTGCCTCATGTTCAAATCCTTTTGGTCGAAGATGTGTTGTAAACTCTTGTGGTCTATGAAGACAGTACACTTGGTTCCATACAAGTAATGTCTCCAAATCTTAAGTGCAAAAACTACAGCTCCTAATTTCAAGTCATGTGTAGTGTAATTCTTCTCGTGAACCTTGAGTTGACGAGAGGCATACGCAATCACTTTGTCTCTTTGCATTAGCACACACCCTAAGCCCTGGTGTGAAGCATCACAATAGACCACAAAGTTATTGTGATACTCGGGAAAATCAAGGTAAACCTGAACTAAAACATAACGTTTAACTAATTATAAGACTTGACCCCATGTGCTTTAGGCGATGCCTAGGACATGAAATAGCAAACATATGACCATTAGAAAATAACCTAGGAGTATTAGGGCCTTGGTCATGTGTCAAAAACTACCAAAAATTTGATTACCAATTAGCAAAGCCTTTGTTGTGAACTCGCGATCTTTATCTTCCACCTATGCATTATATCGTTAATCAAGCCCATAAAAATTAACCAAACACTTATATATCCTATATTAAACAAAATGTTTATGAGTATTTGGTTGGATACAAGTGTAGGATCAATTATGAGGAACACCCAAAAACTATTAAAACCCGTCTCGTTTTCTGACTGTTGATCGAACCGTAGGCGCGTCTAAACTCGGGTACATGAACAAATAACAAAATATCTTGTTATAGCTATCTTGAATTGTTGAAATTTGTGTTTTACCCAACCCAATGAACCGCCCAACCCCTTTGTTATCTTCGGTTGATTTTGGATCAACAATTCACACCTCCTTCCAATTCACACCTCCTTTTATTTTGCCTCAAGGCAAACCTCACATATACCTAAAGTTTGTTCCTCAAGACTTTTAAGGTAAACAATTACTTATTGGTAATTATGGTGTTTTGTTACAAGTTAGAACATATACTTCTAGGTGGAAAAAGAAATAAATAACTAAAATAAAATACTTGTTTAAGGGCTTGATTATGGATATGATGAATCTGTTGGTTCTGGATATTGATTGTAGGTTGTTTACATAGAGACATACAGGAAGTTGGTGCGAAGAAATCATCCGAATTAGCACCAATCTTGAGGTATAACATCCGAAACTCGAAACTAGACGCGTCTTGTGAACCTTAAGGTCAAAAATAGGGTTGTAGGTATCCATTTTTCAGGGAGTCTTTATTTGGTACAGGGAAGTCCCACACAAACTTCTGGAGCCACGGGATTATCCTAGATATGGTTTCAAAAATCATGTTTCATCGAACTATCGATAGCCGAAAATCGTATCTAGGAAACTCGGTTGGCCATAAAACTTTTTACAGGAAGTATTGGGATATAATTATCCATTTTGGGAAATTTTTAGAATTATTTGATGTTGGTTGATAGGATTCGCCAATTTGACGGTTAATCGGGATTTTAAAACTAAAATTTTGATGTTATTAAACAAATTTAATATTTTACAAACTTAATTTTCCTATCAACTACATGGCAATGGGATTATTTATAAAAATTTCCAAGACTTAATAAAATTTTGAAGTATAGTTATAAAAGTTACGCGTTAAAAACCTTATTTTGACATAATCGGAAACAAGAATTCTAGATAAACATGTTGGGACTACTTGGGTATTCAAGGGGCTAATGGGTAGGGTTCAGAAGGCCTGAAGTGAATCCGGACTTTTCGGGGATGAATCGGACAATGTAGGAAAATTATATACGATGTGACGATTTCTAAACACCAGGGACTAAAACTGTCATTTAGGCAAACTTAGCTATTTAACACCCAACTTTTGTTTATAAAACGTACCATTTTATGTTACTAAACGAGTCTTTAATTTGTATGTGATCATATCGGTATCTTAGATACATAAACAAACAACTGTGATAATCACAGAAAACGGTGAATTTGAGCCAAATCTAATTTTAAACTCAAAACATCACCCAATGCCACAACATAGGTCTATTGAACCAATTTTGGGTTACTAGATGCACCCAGAGTTAGTCAATAGCAAGTGTCAATCTAAGAGTTATTTTTAGTAACTAATAATGTTTATCGATACTAGATCGGATTAACTTACTGTGGCACTAGCTGTGTTGAAGTAGTACGTGAGCATATATTATCAGGTGAGTTTCATGGCCCCTCTTTTATACATGTTTTATCAAATGTTTTGGGGGAAAAGCATGTTATGTACACATATGCACAGAAACACAATTTTGATGTGAATTATCTAAGTTGAACATCTAACACATTGAAAATCCCCGCAAACACAAGTGATCAACCATTAGGCCGGTGAATATTGTGAATAGTACTATTTGGCCCGACAAGCCCAACCCGCATGGCCAGGACGCCATAAGGAACTATGCGGTTGCACATATTCATGCATATACATTACGCGCTATGTTGTGTTAGGCATAGCTATTCGGGGTGGTGATACTAATATGGTGGTTTGAGTGGCCACGATGGGTTATATACAGTCAAGGCTTCATTTGTGGACTTAGTATAATTACATCAACTGTGCTAAATTCTATTGATATGCTTACCAATTAAATACGGACAAAACCTATGGAACTCACCAACTATGTGTAGTTGACCATTTTTTACATGCTTTTCAGGTAAACAGGAACTTGAATAATGTGTATGTTTACTACTCTAGTTTGCATGACGGATAGATATGTATGTAGAAGCAGACTTACTATAGCAATAAAGCGGTTCGCGGGAACCAGCCAACGTTATCATACTCATCGTGTGTAACGACAATGAATTATGATGTAAATTAGTGTGTAATATAGTTTCTTTATAAACCATGTGCTTTATACCAGAGGTGTCTGTTACATTCCATTGTTTCCGCTGCTATTTGGGGTGTGACAGAAGTTGGTATCAGAGCCATTGGTTATAGAGAATTAGGCTATCTTTGGAGAACCTAGACTATAACTCTAAGCTCGAAATCCACTAGTCCAATTATTAAATAACAATTTATGGTGGCAAGTACCAGGATGATCTTGTAGGGCAAGTGGGTTATTTTGGTCCGGAACGTAATGACAGACTTGCTTGTACTGGGGAGTTCTGGGGACGTCACCTAACATACTGAATATATCTATATATATATATTCTTACAAATATGTATACATATATATCCCTATATGTGTAAATTGCGTATAAAGGTGTATATATACGTGTATGTATATTATGATTATTAACCATTACATCGAAGCTATTTATATAAATTGCCCTCCTACGGATAGCATGGCAGGGAGTATGAGTCGAAGTATTGAAGAGGAGGAAGAACCATAGGAAGAGGAGGAAGAACCACAGGAAGTGGAGGAAGAGCCAGAGGAGGATGTGGTAGTAATTCGTCAGCTGCCCAGTGACGAGCCTAATTTATCCGGGTATAGATGTGATAGTCCCCCATAGTTGGCAGCCACAGGACGACAGGGTGTTAGACATGAGTTAGACCAGCCTGAGATGACCTGTAGTTACCACTCACCCGTTAGAGCCCGTCGATCCCCAACACCATCTGTGCCCTCTCCACCTATTAGGCATGCACCACTACGACGAGGGACCCGTCAAACCGCACGTATGCGGGTACTTCTGCCTGTACCTACCTTCTCCCCACCGCGACACACTTATGAGATGGGAGAATCATCACACTCGGTTCAGGGCATGTCCATGCCCCATAGGGAACCGACCCCGCCCCCACATGATCAGGGGTGGATCGGGTTTCTGTTTGATCAGGTGGTAGAGCACACGATAGCCCTTGCTGAAAATGCCCAACGACGACGGGAGATATATGAGTGCATTGTCGTGTTACAGCAGATGGTTATGGTATTGCAGCAGAGTACAACATACACATACTTTTACCTTGGTGGCATGCAGGGTCAGCTACGATTCTGCATGGGAGCTATCATGATACTGGTCATGGTTTGTATGTGGATCATCTTAAGTACCCGTAAGTAATTAGTAGCCAGTGGCTTGTAGTAGGTGATGTATCTTTTGGTATACCATGCAAGCACTGGACACGTATATGTCTATGTCGACATGGTTATGATTTTGTTAGCATATTACAAGCACTGACCTTACTCAGGTTATGTCTATATGTCACGTCGGTGACAATTTTGACCCGCACTTACAAGCACTGACCCTTACCGGGTTAAGTCTACGTGCCATTTTTGTGATATGTATAGCGGTACTTATGTTTAATACAGACTTTCTTGCTTTTTGTGTACTTGTATGTTTAGTATTATCACCAACCAAGATGTATTTCTATGTGTTTTGTGTATTATAGACATGGATCCAGAGAGAGCAAATCCCATTTCTGAAACTGATATCGCGCGAATGATCGCACAACAACTTCAGGAAACGATCCCTACTATCGTATCACATGTCACTGCCGGTATCAATGCGGGAATGAATAATTCCCAACAAAACACTAACATTCCTCATACCGATACGAGCACCCCGAAACAAGAGTGTTCTTATAAACAGTTTATGGCGTGCAAACCGCTGGACTTTAAAGGTACAGAAGGACCAAATGGAATTGTGAAATGGATCGAAAGAATGGAGTCAGTTATTAACATCACCAACTGCCCAGGTGATTGTATTGTGAAGTATGCTATGTGCACGTTTCAGGATCACGCGTTAACCTGGTGGAATACTATTGTGCAAACTCGTGGGCACGAAGCAATTAACCGAATGACATGGGATGAACTGAAAGTGATAGTACTTGAACAATTTTGTCCTAGAAACGAAATACAAAAGTTAGAACATGAGTTTTGGAATCACCAAATGTAGGGGGTAGATCATATTGGGTACACCAATAGGTTTCATGAGCTGGCTCGACTTCTACCACATATGGTTACCCCGGAATCCAAGCGTATCGAACGTTACATATGGGGACTAGCACCTGAGGTTCGAAGTATTGTCAATTCGGTTGACCATCCCACTATTCAGAGTGCCGTGTCTAGGGCCGGCACTATCACCTTTGATATGGTTAGAAGGGGGATTCTCAAAATGCCAGGGGAAGCAGTGGGCGCAAAAAGACTACTGATGAGGGAAGAACGGGGAATAACCAACTTAATAAGCGAGTAAGACCAGCAGCACGGAACTATAGTATGACTACTGCTGAAGCGACGCCAGAACGGTACAAAGGACCACTGCCAAAGTGTGATAAGTGTAAGTATCATCACTTTGGGGACTGTCGATCAATGGTGTGCAATAGATGCAGAAAGAGTGGACATTATGCAAGAAACTGTAGGACTGTTCTTGAGACCACAACCAACCCACAACAACAAAACCGTCCACGACCACCTCGACCCCAACCAATACAATGACAACCACAATAATACCAGCAACAACAACTAGTACCACATCGCGCCTGTTACCAATGCGGCAGCACTGAGCACCTTAAGAATGCTTGTCCAAAACTAAATCGAGGCCCAGTTGGAAGACCTGCGCAAGGCCAGACATCAAACCCTAACTAAGCTAGTGGTTGCGCCTTTGTGATCGGAACAGGTGATGCGCGACATGATCCTAATGTAGTCACAGGTACGTTCCTTGTCTCTGACCAGTATGCATCTGTATTGTTTGACACTGGTGCTGATAGGAGTTTTATCTCCATTGACTTCCAATCTCTCCTTGGTGTGAAATCCAGCGAGCTAACAAATCCTTATTCTATAGAATTAGCTAATGGTAAACGGATAACCACTAACGAGGTGATCCGAAACTGTACCTTAACTCTTAATAACCAACACTTCCTTATTGACTTATTACCCGTAGAACTCGAGAGTTTTGATGTAGTTGTGGGGATGGACTGGTTAGCAAAGCATAAAGCCGAGATTGTTTGCTTTGAGAAATAGGTTAAAATTCCATTATCCACTGGGGAAATAATTGTGGTAAAAGGAGACAAACCTGGAAGAACATTACCCCTTGTATCTCAATTAAAGATGCAAAAGTATCTCCGCAAAGGTGGTATAGCCTATGTGGCAAATGTGGCGGCCAAGGATTCAAAAGAAAAGCGCATCGAAGACATCACTGTAGTATGTGAGTATCCCGACGTATTTTCGGACGAATTACCTGGACTGCCACCCACACGACAAGTCGAATTTCGTATTGATTTAATACCCGGGGCAGCCCCAATCGCCAAATCACTATATCGGCTAGCTCCTTCAGAAATGCAGGAGTTGTCTAGCCAGTTACAGGAGATGTTAGACCGAGGCTTTATACGACCCAGTTATTCTCCCTGGGGAGCACCGGTGCTATTCGTCAAGAAGAAGGACGGTAGTTTCCGAATGTGTGTAGATTACCGAGAGTTGAACAAAGTCACCATTAAGAACCGGTATCCCCTACCTCGTATAGACGACCTATTTGACCAACTGCAGGGAGCGAGTTACTTCTCAAAAATCGACCTTCGGTCGGGGTACCACCAAGTTAAGATCCAAGAAGAGGACATCCCAAAAACCGCTTTTCAAACCCGGTATGGACATTACGAATTTTTAGTTATGCCTTTTGGAATAACTAACGCACCCGCTGTGTTTATGGACCTTATGAACCGGGTTTGTAAACCTTACTTAGACAAATTTGTGATCGTGTTCATTGATGATATCCTAATCTATTCCAAAAGTAAGGAGGAACACGAGCAACATTTGAGATTGATTTTGGAGTTACTCAGACAAGAGAAATTGTATGCGAAGCTTTCAAAATGTGATTTCTGGCTAAAATAAGTACAATTTTTAGGCCATGTTGTTAACCAACAGGGAATTCAAGTAGATCCCAGCAAAATTGAAGCCATTAAAAAATTGGCAGGCTCCTAAGTCCCCTACGGAGATTCGCCAGTTTTTGGGTTTGGCTGGTTACTATCGGCGTTTTATTGAAAACTTCTCTAGCATTGCTCAACCCTTAACTCTTTTAACTCAAAAGGATAGGAAGTTTGAGTGGCGAGAGGAACAAGAGGCGGCCTTTCAGTTGCTAAAGCGGAAGTTATGGCATGCTCCAATATTAGCTCTTCCTGAAGGAACCGATGATTTTGTAGTGTACTATGACGCGTCCCGAAAAGGATTGGGATGTGTACTGATGCAAAGAAAGAAAGTTATTGCATATGCATCCCGACAATTAAAAGTACACGAGAGAAATTATACTACTCATGATCTAGAACTGGGAGCGGTCATCTTTGCACTCAAGATTTGGAGGCATTACCTATATGGTACCAAGTGTACTATTTTTACTGACCACAAAAGTTTACAGCACATATTCAACCAGAAAATGTTAAACATGAGACAAAGGAGGTGGGTGGAGTTGTTAAATGATTACGACTGCGAGATCCGCTACCACCCGGGGAAGGCGAACGTGGTAGCCGACGCATTAAGTAGAAAGGAGAGAGTAAAACCTATTAGGGTGCGAGCACTTGGGATGACTATTCAGACGAGTCTCAAGGATCAAATACGTATTGCCCAAAAAGAAGCACTAAGAGGCGAAAATTTGGCAAATGAAGACCTATATGGGAATGAAAGAAACTTTGAGTCCAAGAATGACGAAGTACTCTACTTCAAAAATCGAATGTGGGTCCCAACTCTTCATAACCTACGGGAACTGATCATGGATGAGGCACACAAGTCAAAATACTCTATTCACCCAGGCACTGACAAAATGTATCAAGACCTCAAGGAGTTCTATTGGTGGCCAGGCATGAAAAAGGATGTAGCTATTTATGTTAGTAAGTGCTTAACTTGTGCTAGAGTAAAGGCTGAATACCAAAAACCATCTGGAATGCTACAACAACCCGAGATTCCTCAATGGAAGTGGGAACAGATCACAATGGATTTCGTGACTAACCTCCCTAAAACACCAAGAGGCCATGATGCAATTTGGGTAATTGTTGATAGATTAACAAAATCATCACACTTTATACCTATACAAAGAAACTATAAGCTGGAAAAACTTGCACAGATCTATATCAATGAAATTGTGTCTCGCCATGGAGTCCCGATTGCTATTATCTCAGATCAGGACAGTCATTTTACTTCCCGTTATTGGCAGAAGTTACAGGAAGCTATGGGAACCCAAATAAACTTAAGCAAAGCTTATCACCCTCAAACCGATGGTCAGTCGGAACGGACCATCCAAACTTTAGAAGATTTACTCCGAGCCTGTGTTTTAGACTTTGGGGAAAGCTGGGATCAACACTTGCCACTAATAGAATTCTCTTATAACAATAGTTACCATAGTAGCATCCAAGCAGCACCATTTGAGGCGTTATATGGTCGAAAATGCCGATGGCCGCTGTGTTGGGCCGAAGTTGGAGATAAACAACTTACCGCCTCTGAACTTATTCAGGAAACAACCGAAAAAATATATAGAATTAAAGATAAGTAGAAAGCAGCTCGGGATCGACAGAAAAGCTATGCTGATAACCGGAGAAAACCGTTTTGAGGTTGGCGATAAAGTGTTCTTAAAAGTATCACCGTGGAAAGGGATCATAAGGTTTGGTAAAACCGGTAAATTAGCCCCAAGATACATCAGACCCTACAAAATAATTTCTAAGATAGGCCCTGTTGCATACAAGCTACAGTACCACCAGAATTGAGCAACATACATGATGTCTTTCATGTATCCAACCTAAAGAAATGTGTTATGGACGATGGTGCAATTATGCCACTAGAGGATGTAAGAGTGAATGACAAACTCAACTTTGTGGAGGAGCCCGTCGAGATTGTAGACGGAAAAGTCAAGAGGCTACGACACAATAAGATTTCTATTGTTAAAGTCCGGTGGAATTCACAACGAGGACCCGAGTTTACCTGGGAGCGTAAAGATCAATTCAAAAAGAAGTACCCCCAACTGTTTCCTAGAAAACAGACTAATAACTTGGATTGAATTTTGGGGACAAAATTCTTCTAACCGGGGAAGACTGTGATACTCGGGAAAATCAAGGTAAACCTGAACTAAAACATAACGTTTAACTAATTATAAGACTTGACCCCATGTGCTTTAGGCGATGCCTAGGACATGAAATAGCAAACATATGACCATTAGAAAATAACCTAGGAGTATTAGGGCCTTGGTCATGTGTCAAAAACTACCAAAAATTTGATTACCAATTAGCAAAGCCTTTGTTGTGAACTCGCGATCTTTATCTTCCACATATGCATTATATCGTTAATCAAGCCCATAAAAATTAACCAAACACTTATATATCCTATATTAAACAAAATGTTTATGAGTATTTGGTTGGATACAAGTGTAGGATCAATTATGAGGAACACCCAAAAACTATTAAAACCCGTCTCGTTTTCTGACTGTTGATCGAACCGTAGGCGCGTCTAAACTCGGGTACATGAACAAATAACAAAATATCTTGTTATAGCTATCTTGAATTGTTGAAATTTGTGTTTTACCCAACCCAAGGAACCGCCCAACCCCTTTGTTATCTTCGGTTGATTTTGGATCAACAATTCACACCTCCTTCCAATTCACACCTCCTTTTATTTTGCCTCAAGGCAAACCTCACATATACCTAAAGTTTGTTCCTCAAGACTTTTAAGGTAAACAATTACTTATTGGTAATTATGGTGTTTTGTTACAAGTTAGAACATATACTTCTAGGTGGAAAAAGAAATAAATAACTAAAATAAAATACTTGTTTAAGGGCTTGATTATGGATATGATGAATCTGTTGGTTCTGGATATTGATTGTAGGTTGTTTACATAGAGACATACAGGAAGTTGGTGCGAAGAAATCATCCGAATTAGCACCAATCTTGAGGTATAACATCCGAAACTCGAAACTAGACGCGTCTTGTGAACCTTAAGGTCAAAAATAGGGTTGTAGGTATCCAAACCCTAAGAACTTTTATATGGTGATCACATACCATCAGACTAAGACTCGTACCAAGTTTGGTATTTTTTTGATAATCTGAGAATTTTTGGTGAATTTATTCGTGTTTAATGGCATTAAATCGGGAAAAATAGCAAACGGATTCAATAATTTCTCAAATTTTTCAGGGAGTCTTTATTTGGTACAGGGAAGTCCCACACAAACTTCTGGAGCCACGGGATTATCCTAGATATGGTTTCAAAAATCATGTTTCATCGAACTATCGATAGCCGAAAATAGTATCTAGGAAACTCGGTTGGCCATAAAACTTTTTACAGGAAGTATTGGGATATAATTATCCATTTTGGGAAATTTTTAGAATTATTTGATGTTGGTTGATAGGATTCGCCAATTTGACGGTTAATCGGGATTTTAAAACTAAAATTTTGATGTTATTAAACAAATTTAATATTTTACAAACTTAATTTTCCTATCAACTACGTGGCAATGGGACTATTTATAAAAATTTCCAAGACTTAATAAAATTTTGAAGTATAGTTATAAAAATTACGCGTTAAAAACCTTATTTTGACATAATCGGAAACAAGAATTCTAGATAAACATGTTGGGACTACTTGGGTATTCAAGGGGCTAATGGGTAGGGTTCAGAAGGCCTGAAGTGAATTCGGACTTTTCGGGGATAAATCGGACAATGTAAGAAAATTATATACGATGTGACGATTTCTAAACACCAGGGACTAAAACTGTCATTTAGGCAAACTTAGCTATTTAACACCCAAATTTTGTTTATAAAACGTACCATTTTATGTTACTAAACGAGTCTTTAATTTGTATGTGATCATATCGGTATCTTAGATACATAAACAAACAACTGTGACAATCACAGAAAACGGTGAATTTGAGCCAAATCTAATTTTGAACTGAAAACATCACCCAATGCCACAACATAGGTCTATTGAACCAATTTTGGGTTACTAGATGCACCCACAGTTAGTCAATAGCAAGTGTCAATCTAAGAGTTATTTTTAGTAATTAATAATGTTTATTGATACTAGATCGGATTAACTTACTGTGGCACTAGCTGTGTTGAAGTAGTACGTGAGCATATATTATCAGGTGAGTTTCATGGCCCCTCTTTTATACATGTTTTATCAAATGTTTTGGGGGAAAAGCATGTTATGTACACATATGCACAGAAACACAATTTTGATGCGAATTATCTAAGTTGAACATCTAACACATTGAAAATCCCCGCAAACACAAGTGATCAACCATTAGGCCGGTGAATATTGTGAATAGTACTATTTGGCCCGACAAGCCCAACCCGCATGGCCAGGACGCCATAAGGAACTATGCGGTTGCACATATTCATGCATATACATTACGCGCTATGTTGTGTTAGGCATAGCTATTCAGGGTGGTGATACTATTATGGTGGTTTGAGTGGCCATGATGGGTTATATACAGTCAAGGCTTCATTTGTGGACTTAGTATAATTACATCAACTGTGCTAAATTCTATTGATATGCTTACCAATTAAATACGGACAAAACCTATGGAACTCACCAACTATGTGTAGTTGACCATTTTTTTACATGCTTTTCAGGTAAACAGGAACTTGAATAATGTGTATGTTTACTACTCTAGTTTGCATGACGGATAGATATGTACGTAGAAGCAGACTTACTATAGCAATAAAGCGGTTCGCGGGAACCAGCCAACGTTATCATACTCATCGTGTGTAACGACAATGTATTATGATGTAAATTAGTGTGTAATATAGTTTCTTTATAAACCATGTGCTTTATACCAGAGGTGTCTGTTACATTCCATTGTTTCCGCTGCTATTTGGGGTGTGACAGTCATCCGTTCCTTCGGGCAAAGATAAAATAGGAGCGTTGCACAACCTTTGCTTCAACAACCGGAAGGCAGATTCTTGCTTCTCACCCCATTCAAACTTCTTATCCTTCTGAGTTAGAATGATTAGAGATTGAGCTATCTTAGTGAAGTTCTTAATAAACCGTCGATAATAACCAGCGAGTCCTAAAATTTGTCGCACTTCCGTTGGTGACTTAGGCGCTTCCCAATTCTTAATTGCCTCAATCTTTGTTGGATCGACATGAATACCTTTCTCGTTCACTACATGTCCAAGAAAGTGAACCTCACGAATCCAAAATTCTCACTTGGAGAACTTAGCATATAACTTCTCATTCTTTAATAGCTCAAGGATCAACTTCAAATGCTGCTCATGCTCCTCTTGAGTTCGTGAATATATCAATATATCATCAATAAAGACAATCACGAACTTGTTCGGCTTGCAGACTCTATTCATCAAATCCATGAATACTGTTGGTGTGTTGGTCAGTCCAAACGGCATCACCAGGAACTCATAATGACCATAACGCATCCTAAAAGCCGTTTTAGGTATGCTTTCCTCTTGCACACGAAGTTGATGATATCCAGACCTCAAATCAATCTTAGAGTAGTAGCTAGAGCCTTGCAGCTGATCAAACAGATCATCAATCCTAGGGACAGGATAGCGGTTCTTGATAGTGAGCTTGTTCAATTCACGGTAGTCTATGCACATCCGGAAGGATCCATCTTTCTTCTTCACGATCAACACAGGTGCCCCCCACGGAGAGAAACTCGGGCGAATAAATCCCTTGTCCAACAACTCCTGTAATTTGCTCAAAAGCTCTTGCATCACAGACGGCGCTAGACGATACGGCGAACGGGCAATAGGTGCAGCTCCGGGAGCTAAATCAATACGGAACTCCACCTGTCTCGGAGGCGGCAATCCTGGCAACTCTTCAGGAAAGACCTCCGGAAAATCTCTCACGACAGGGATGTCTTCGATCTTCAGCTCCTTCGACTTCTTCTCCGTCACGTGTGCTAAAAAGGCACAATAGCCCTTGCGAAGGCACTTTTGTGCTTTCATGCAAGATATAATCTGTACAGTGGCTCGGCTGTTCTCTCCTTTGACCGAGAGAACTTCACCACTGGGAAGGGGAATGCGGACAATCTTTTCTCGGCACACGATCTCCGCATGGTTCTTCGACAACCAATCCATGCTAACAACCACATCGAAACTTCCCAACTCGATGGGTAGTAAGTCGATAGGAAACTCTCGATCTCCCAAGTTTAAGGTACATCCTTCAACGACTTCTTCCGACTCAATAACCTTACCGTTGGCCAATTCTATAGAGTAACGTGTGCCCAACTTACTAGATCCTCCCCAAAGGGTCTTTCTAAAGTGGGTCGACACAAAACTTAGATCGGCACCGGTATCGAAAAGTACGGAAGCATTAGTGTTGTTAACGAGGAACGTACCGGTAACAACATTGGGATCATCACGAGCTTCACCAGCTCCAATCACAAAATCTCTACCGCGAGCTTGGTTCCTCAACTTCGGGCAATCCTTCTTGAAGTGATCCGCAGCACCACACTCAAAGCATCCTGGTTTCCCAGGAGGGTTACCAGCAGCCTTAGCACGGCAGCGGGAAGTCTGATGTCCGATTCTCTTGCAGTAGTCACAACGAATGCTGTCACATGACCCGACATGATGATAGTTACATTTGTTGCAAAGTGGATGCGGTCCACTATACTTCTTGCGGGGCTTGGCCGCAGTAGTAGTGGTTACAACAAATGCCTGGACCATCTCCGGTTTCTTATCAGACCGATTTCCCCCATTTCTACCCTTCTTGGTATCTGACCACTTTCTTTTGTCACCCATGGTTCCTTTCTTCTCAACCTCCTTCTTAAGCAATGCGCCCATACGCACTGCGTCATCCATAAGACTCTGGGCGAGGGTGACGGCTCCTTGAATGGTGGTGGGTTCAGCAGCAGTTACCATACTGCGAATCTTAGGGGAGAGACCCCATATGTACTTTTCAACCCGTTTGTATTCCGGAGTAACCATGTGGGGTACCAGACGTGACAGCTCATGAAAACGAGTAGTGTAGGCGGCAACCTCCGCTCCAGACATCGTCAGGTTCCAAAACTCTGACTCAAGCTTCTGCAACTCACTACGGGGCAGTACTTCTCCATCAGCAAGGACTTCAAATCGCTCCACGAGAGACCATACGCAGCATCTCTACCCAGAGTCTAAACTTGCAGATTCCACCAAGTCAAAGCCAGGGAAGGTGCAGGTAGAGTACTTCCGTCCCACGGAAACTCCATGGTTTACAAGCCATGAAAGTCTTGTAGGAACAACCATGTTCTCACCGTCTGTGTCATAGATACAGTAGTGATCACAAGGTCATAGCGAGCATAGCGAATCGATATTTTGCCAGTGTCGTTGTCACTTGTCCTTCGCCTGCCATTTCCGCCAGATCCACCACTAGAGTCTGTAAGGTTAGCGTCGTGCTACGCAATGGCTTGCGCAATCACACGGGCTAGCTCTTCGGACGTGGTTGGGAATGTGCTGTCCTCGGTATTGCGGGTGTTATTTCGAGGCGGCATGACTTCTTTGTATCATAAAAGATATAAAAGAATGAGACACATATTTATCGAAAATATTGTCAATCATGTGCGCTCGAATAAACAACCATGAGACCCACAATAACCGTGACTTGCGTTTTTCCACAACCATCGGGTACCATGAGAATAATGCATACTCATATATAACATAGCATATAACAAGGATACCTAACTAAAACATGGCATAAATAAATAATAATAAAGAGACATAAATAAAGCATAACATCGTCATTTCATTAATTCACTTCGTTTTTAGTACATTGGTTTGTGATAATGATACAAAATAAGTAGATCGCTACAACCCATACAATATTTAGTTGCAAAATTGGCTACAAAAACACTACTCCGATATACATAAAAATATGGAAACTGGATCATTTATTTGTTTTTGAATTATTCGGGTTATTCGGGTCAACCCGAATTCTACAAAACTAATCCGAAGACCGACCCAAGACTCTAGTCGGGTTCGGGTATGCACTTAATCGGGTTCGGGTTAATCGGGTAAGGTATTTTCTCGGGTCGGGTCACTTCGGGTTCGGTTCGGTTATTGGTTATCGGTTAAAAAGAACACCCCTAGCTAAAAGTATGGTTTGTTAATCTCATATAGCCATCTTCGTACCTCACATAAAGTATTTATTTATTTGGATAAAATAAATAAAAAACTAAAGAATATATTCAAGTATAATAAACTATCAAACACAAACGAACATAAACGAAAATGTTACCGAACGTTCACGAAGATAAATGAACGAACACGGTCTCTGTTCATGTTCGTTCATTTATTAAACAAACGGACAGAAACGAACTTTCCGCCAAACAGTGCATGAACCGTTCGCTGAAAGTTCAGTTTATTTGCAGCCTTATGTCTCGTGTTTACATTTATGCTGAAAATGTTATTTTCCTGGTAAAAACATTGTTCTTCTAAAGCTTTTATCATATATATGACACACTTATAGTTTAGGTGTGTACGACGCCACGAAGGAGAAGGTGTTGCAAACGAAGAATATGTCCCGAAAGAAACCAGAGCAAAATACTTGGTAACAAATTTGATAGCTAAAATCTCTAAAATAACACACAATTGATATTATTATCAATCCATTATTACAGCTTAGGTAATATAAATTAAATAGAAAGAACATAGATGATAATAAGCACTTATTAATTTAAACGACGGTAGTGACTGCAGCGTGTATCGCATCTGCAAGGTGAGGGACAGTCCTCGAGCTTAAACCTGCCATGCTGATTCTCCTGCATATTCACATGTACGGAATCAGGCAAATTACACAAGTCCATTCATTTGGCCCATTAGGTGCGAATAAAATGGCTTGAACTGTACCCAAAATGCTTGTTCAAATGTAATGTATTAATTACTTGTTAACTTATAGAGAAAACCGAACTAATTATCCAACCCATGTGATCTGACCATTTTGCCACCTATATGTCGTGTGTATTATGAAGGCTGGATTCTTTTACCCGTCAGATGTCATATAGATATGGTATTCTCTAGTCATGAAGGCCACTTGCTTTGTATTTAGCCCTGTAAAGGTAAACATCCCTATTTGCTTTATAATGTGGCTCCAATCACCAGGTGTGCCTACCAACACAAAAAAAAAAAAACATATGATATCAATCGATATCATTCTATTAATAGGTCTAGCAAAAATGAACTTTTGTTTTAAGCCGGTCTCGAGACAAACATAAGAAGAAGGTAGGTACCTCTAGCACGTAAAGCGTCAAAAAGCTGCTTGCGCATGGTAATAATGCGATCAGCCATTGCTTTCAGTTCAAGGGTCCATTCTTGGTACAGGTTTCTGCAGGAGATTTTTCAAAGAATGCGAGGAACTTAGCTAGCTGGCTCACAAAACTCTTAATTGTTCTGTAGTCAATTACCTGTCTTTGAGGATTGTAGAGACAATTGAAGCGCCGTGAATAGGTGGATTTGAGTACATGGGCCTTATTACAAGTTTCAGTTGACTCTCTACTCGAGTGGCCACATCAGCAGTCTTGCAAACCTGTTGGCAAAAAATATAAAATTTACATGTCAAATATAGTTCAAAAGAAGTCATAACGTATCAAGATGTGGATCGTTCAAAGGCTTCACTTACAATGCTCAATGCACCAACCCTTTCACCATAAAGGCCCATATTCTTTGCATAACTTTGAGCTATAAAACATTCACCACCATCAGCGACAAACATTCTAACAGATTTAGCATCTTCATCCAGACTTCCGCTTGCAAAACCCTAAATATGACAGTAATTATATGTTCATCAATCATCATCATCATCATTCAAGTTCACAAACAATAAACTTGATACCCAAACCCCACCTGATATGCACTATCAAAGAATGGTAACAAACGTTTGGATCTCATCAATCTTCTTATTTGCTCCCATTGCTCAAGTGTCGGATCAACTCCAGTGGGATTATGAGCACAGGCATGTAGGAGCACAATTGCGCCTGATGGAGCAGATCCAAGGTCTTCCAGTAAGCCTGTTCAATACAATTTGTGTTTTAGGTCAGAAATGAACACGCTTTTTTTAAAAGAAACTATTAACCAAGAAAATATGATGACATTGAACATACATGACAGTATGCATATGTTCATAAAAATTAATTAACATAACAAAAACCCAACACACTGAAAATCTGAAACAAATTATTTACATGGCAATCAATGTCTATGCACGACATGAAGAGAAACTTAGCATAGTACACCATTCTAGAATACAACTTACATAGGAAACATGAATACCAAATAGATAAAAGTAATCAAAACAAACAAACAAACAAACAAACAAACAAACAAACATAAATACATAATATACATACATACATACATGTATGTGTGTGCATGTAACAACAAAAAGCTAGATGAAAGATTATTGCCAACCTTGGATGTTTAGTCCACGGGTTACCGGATCATAGTAGCGGTATGTTTTCACAGTCAAACCAGCAAGAGTGAATATTTTCCCATGGTTTCCCCATGTTGGATTGGGTATATATATCGTACGCTTCACAAGTGAAAATGGTGGCAATAATTAGCACTAAAATAATAAAAAATAATGATGAAATGACCAGCACAATATTTAAGGTACAGTGTGTATGAAACATGTTTACTTGGTAGTAGTGTCTGGCCAGAAACTCAGCTCCTACTCGCAATGACCCAGTACCAGATAAACACTGAACTGTAGTAACCAGGTTTCCCAGGATAGCAGGACTGCTCAACCAAAGACACAATTCACAAGTTATTATATTATAGTCATTCAAATAAGGTTTCTTCAAATGTTTTGCAATATAGCCTGAATGTGTCCTAAAATCCCCCCATCCCAACCAACCAAGTGTCCTTGACTTTCCAGCGGCAAACAGATGGCGCTCTATCTAAATATCGTTATTAGTTATAGCACAATGAGGCTGCTCTATTTATTACTAGTTCACAAGATTTAATAGAAGTTGTTTGTGAATAGCACGAGTATGCTTAAAACCGCATTGCATTTAGAGGCATATTTGGGGGGGACATGGAAAAAAGAAAACTAGGTAAGAGTTAATGTTTTACTGGATACTCATAGTATTTATCTTACAACAACAACAACAACCTTACCCAGTAAATCCCACACTTAGCAAAGCTAATAGTAGGGTCTAGGGAGGGTGAGATGTAGGCAAATCTTACCCTTATCCTTACGGATAAAGAGGCTGCTTCCAGAGAGAGACCCCCGGCTCGACAATAGTATTTATCTTACTGTTAAGGATTAATTTTTAGGTCGGTGATTATGATTAGTTTATTGGTTCTATTTCATTGGGTTGTAACTTTATTATGCTTGAAGTGTCAAGTGAACAATCTATTTTTTTTATTTCCGCTCGTTTTTTATCAGAATATACGCAGAATTCATAAGCAACACATATGATGAATTATTTCTAAGATACAGGAAACGTAGAATCACATGGCACAACTAAAATTCACACCTGTCGGCTCCGAGTATAAGTTTTGCACTTAATTTGTTAAAATCTGCCAATCCAACAATGGGGAGATACTCCTTGACACGAGACCTGCAAGTGAAAATTTGTTTGTACATTCTCATTGATTGCATTCATAGGGAAACGCTAAATAAAGATTACCTGTCATTAACAAGTAGCTTCTCTGCTTGTCTGACAACATTTAATACGAGAGGTTTTCCTTCCTGTCAAATAAATTAACAACTTTCAGGTAGAAATGTCAAATGATTTAACTCTAAAAGACCCTAGGAATAGGATAAGTAACAAGATTAAAACATTTCTTATCAAATTAAAGGTGCCCGAAAACTGTCGGCAAAAATTATACAAAACACCATAAACGAACCTCAGTGCGATATGCACCAACACCCAAATTGAGCTTGACAGGGCTCGGGTCCTTGTTATATGCAACTGTAACCTGCATGTCATCATCATACATAAAGAAAAGAAAGAATGATAAGACAGATGCAAAAATCATCCTATTTCAGAAGCAAATACAAAGACTTTGCTTGGAGGAAATATAACACTCTTATGTTACACAACTGCCCAATGAAGTACATATCCAACATTTGCGGGATATGGGAGAAGTGAGGCACCAACATTTGTACCAATTAAAGCAAGTACTACATAGTAAAGAAGGCATTTGAATTGAACATATATATTTGTTATAACACGGACCTAATTTCATTTCATCATATCAAGTAACAGCACCTGTTTTACATTTTCAGTTTACAATATATTAAACCTACAAACAACAAGGTGTTTGGTTGGAAGACAGTTAGTTAACAAATCCAGTGGTAAACATGTTCAATGAATATACAATACAATGTAAGTTGCATAACTGAAACTACCTAATAACGTTTAAAAAAGAGCAACAAAATTTAGAAAACTGGAAGCATTTACACTAACTGTATATATTTAATTTCTGTAAGAACATTCTGAATACTAAAAATTAAAAATAAAATGAATTGATGTGGTAAGGTAAGACAAGTGATGTTGAGGATGACACTAGTAAATCAAAGCGAAGAAAACAAACAACAATTAAAGGAAAGATGAAACAGAAAGACAAAGACAAAGAAATAGATATGATATATGATAGGATACATCCGTTAGGCTAGGCTAGGCTAGGCTATGGTTTAGATAGTTTTAGCTATATTTAGGATTCAAATAATAATAGATAGATAGATTGTTGTAAATTGAAAAGGAATAAGAAGATAGTAAAGAAAGATGTTTGAAATAATAAAAAGATTAGAATGATTACCCCGAGAATGGGATCTTCTGGAGCACGAGGGAGGTTGGCGAAGACGGAGGAATCAGAGGCAGAAGAAGAGGTAGGGGAAAAACAGATACTGCTGCTGCTGTTGCCTTCTTTGTCGATCGTTGCAGTGGTCAGGTGACCGGAAAGGATACTTAACCTCCGATCGCTCGTTATACACGACTTCATTCTTAACTTGTTTCTTACGTTTTTTATAACTTCTCTTCTCTTCTAAATAATAAATAAATCGCGTTTCTTGTCTTGAGTTTAGAAGGATTTATTTATATAGAAAGAAACAAGATGACGTGGCAAGGGAGGGAGGGTTGTGACATGGAATCGGACGGTTGGGCCCCTTCTAGGATTAGGATGACACGACGTCGTCTGGCACGACGATCCAGACATCTGTGGAAACGGTAACGTCAGCCATGAGGGAAGACTAGAGGTTGGCACAAACTTTAACATACCATTTGTTTATGATAGCTACAACCCTACTATTCACTTTTGCTATGCTTGGTTCTCGATTCGACAAGGACGGACTCGACTCAATCTTTTACGATTGGTAGTAGTCGGAAAGTCAAATCAGTAGAAACCACACTCAATTTACCTATAAAAATCGCAAAATTCCACCACTGCATCAAAAAACGTAGGGGGTCCTCGGGTCCTCAAGAAGCTGCGCCCCAGTTTGGAATGTAGATTTGGTGTTTTATTTTCGACTTTAATCTGTTGTTTATTACGGAGTACTAAACTAGATGGTTGCCATAAGCCGTAAGTTGCGGCGGCGACGTCTTAGTCGTTTATAGGTGGTGGCACGTCATGTGATGCGTTAACCATATGAAAACGTACAGTGACTCGATTTTATACCGTCGAATGAAAACTTTTTATATTTGAGTCGTCTCATTTTCGAACAGAGTTTAAGTCAAAGAGGTAAGTAACTCAAATCTACACCGTCAATAAAACCATTTTATATTAGAGCCGACTCGTTTCCAAACATAGTTTATGTCAGAAAGTAGGTAATATGAATATATACCGTCGAATGAAAGCGTTTTTATATTTGAGATGACTCATTTCCGAACACAATTTAGGTCAGAGACGTAAACCAACGAAAATTGCACGTAAAAATAAGCATGAAAACGTATCATATTTGACCAGACTCGTTTCTGGAAAAAAAAAAAAACCTTATGTCAAAACGTGAATTTATATAGTTTATCGAAACATGAATCTATACCAACACGTATAGCGAAACGTAAACCAATTTAAAACGTAAATAAAAATAAGCATGAAAGCGCATTATATTTGAACCAACTCGTTTTCGGAAAAAAAAAATGGCGTAAATTGTGAATTTATACCGCCACGTACATAACAATAACCAAGTGAGAAATAGTTTTTTTCCTATAACGTAAACAGTGAAAAGACGGTGTGTAAATTAGAAAAGTTAGAACCGAAATGGGTGAAATGGCATTTTATAAATATTTTAGAAAGTCTAGGGGCTTAAATGTCAATTTCAAAATGTTGAAAGGTTGTTTATGTCTTTTGGTTGTTTTTGTCTTGTTGTGGGTTTTGTATTTTTGTCTGTGGCATATGACATCGAAGTTTAGATTTAAGTATATACTACTTATTTTACCCATTGTGCGTTCTGGCGGCGCCGAACGCGGAATCATAATGTATAGACTATAGTCGACCAGACTCGCTTCCAAATTAAATTTAGTTCGAAATATTTGGTAACTCAAATTTACATCGTCAAATCAACACATCTTACGTTTGACCCGATTTGTTTCCAAACACAATTTACATCAAAACGTAACATTTTATAATTGACCTAGCTCGTTTAAAAAAATAAAGCATAGACGAACTTGAATTTATACCGACACGTCTATAAAAATAAAAACATAAGAAAATAGTTTTAGGATAAGACTGAAGCCTTAGAAACCTAAAAGGGTCAAAGTTACATTTACAAAGTTAGAGGGTTACTTTGATATTACAGCAAAGTTTGGGGTAGAATGCGTTACATGTCAAAAGTTGGAAGTTACAAAGTGTAGGGTTTTTTTGTCAAATTAGAAAGTAAGAGTGTCGTTTTTATGAAGTTAGAAACTTAGTTTTTGTTAAGATAGAAATTTAAGGGTGAGATTTGTCAATTTATAAAAGTTATGGGGTGTAACTTAAATTGCATGGTCCACCGACCATGCAACTTAAGTATATATATAATATAATACTAGGTTAGAGCCCCGCGTGTACACGCGGTACATGTCCATGTCAAATGAAAAAAATTCTATAAAGATCGTAGTATGCAAATTTTATTTATTGAAAGTTACGTAATACAATTCGTATGAATTTTGGTTGATTGTAAATTATCATAAAAAAAGTTTAATGTTACCCAATAACAGATATATGAATCAACAAATGTTTGATTAGACGTGATTTAAAAACAAATAATGAAGTGCATAAACATATATTTATTGTAACGGCATGCAAATGAAAATTAAATTCAAAGTAAATAAATGTAGTTTAACAAATCTTACAACCAAAAAATTATAAAAAAAACGATTTATGCAAAATATGATCGCATAGTTATTCACAAACTTCAAAATATTTTTTTAGAGACAACATTTGTTATTTATTATTAACATTATCATCTTTATCCAATATTAGTATGTTCAGGCCATCTCTACTCTTGTCACTTGGCAGCGACATACAATTGCCCATGTGTAAAAACAAGATCTTTCAAATACAGACCTATCCTAAATAGGGTTTGTCTTTGACTCTTATTTATTGTCATTGCGAAACATAAAGTAAGAGGGAATTGTCTTCTGTTAAATCTGAAAGGAATTATCAGACGGGGAAAACCTAATTCTTTGGATAAAAGTTCGCATTCCAATGTTACTCTCTGAAATTATTTTAGCTTCTATAACACGGTTTGATATGGCAAGACGATTTGGAACTTGTGGCTTTGAAAAGAATTTATGTCCACTTATAGGATCCCTGAACCATTAGAATAACAAAACAATAAAATTTGTCAAAAAAAACCTCTTGTGAGGAAAAGAAAGACATTTGGCATTGTAACTGTATTGTCATCAAGAATTTAAGGTAAATATAACCAGAAGACTGTGAACTGTTTTGACGGTTTGACTCATAACCAATGACCTAAAAATCAAGCTAAAATCACGATGAAAAATCAATACTAAATCCACATGAGAAACTCGTTAGGAGTAAAGATAGCAACGTGAATGGGTTGAATAATATGTCAAAATGGGAGGTTTTTTATAGGGCAACCTTTTATCCATTTGACCTGTTTCAATGCTTCCACAATCGGAATATTGTGTCTCGAACAATTTTGATCGAATAAGTCAGATTTATTTATATAGTTGAATTATAAAAATGGGGAAAGAGTGGTAATTTACGTGATTTGGTCAACGACGCTTAAAATTAGCACAATTATTGCAATCATGATGATGGTTAGCGTTTCATGACAATTGATTAAAGCAAAATTCTTTGTAAACATAATATGATAACGTTAATCTGTCAAAGATATTTAAATGAAAGACGTAATATTCTTATTCTTAGCATCACTGAAACGATATTTAGTTAATGTAGTCAATGATGGAGGATTTCATGACAAATGAGGTTTTTAATGTTATAAATCGCCTTTTAGTTAATGTTGTAACTGATAACGTAAAATGATATTTCATTACTAATTTCGTTACTAATTACTAATAAGTGTATTGTAATACATGAAAACTAAATAAAGTCAAAGAATTGACCTCCATCAAAGTAACAAAAACGTAAAAGGTTTTTACGTTTATCGGTCAACAATATTAAAATGATATTTCATTACTAATTTCGTTACTAATTATTAATAAGTGTATTGTAATACATGAAAACTAAATAAAGTCAAAGAATTGACCTCCATCAAAGTAACAAAAACGTAAAAGGTTTTTACATTTATTGGTCAACAATATTAAAATGAAAGTCGTTATTAGTAATATCATTGAAAATTATTTTGAATATATATTTTAGGAAATTGTTAAATAGATTTAAATTATATTTATTATTAAAAGAATAGATTTAAATTGTTTTATTAAATACATTTTGTTTACCAACATTATTGCTTGAAATAATTTGAATGTTGTTAATGATCGAGGGTTTCATGACAAATGAAGATTTTTTATATTGATGTTACGTTTATTCTTTACGTTAATAAATGGACGAAAAAAGTTAACTTAACATTTTAAATTATTTTGTAATTTATTAATATAATTGAAAATTATTTTGAATATAGTATATATTCTAGTAATATATTCGTAAAAATCGTAAAAGAAAATTTTAATTCGGTCAATAAGAAATAAATGAGATTAAAAATAAAATTAAAAATTTTAATATTAGTGTTAGTATTAGTAATATATTCGTAATTTAATTCGGTCAATAATAAATAAATGAGACTAAAAATCGTTATATTAGTATTAGTAATATATTCGTAATTTAATTTAATTCGGTCAATAATAAATAAATGACACTAAAAACGTAATAAATAACATTAAATTCATTCAATTATTATTAATGTCATTAAAAATCATAATAAATAACATTAAAAATGAAAAAATCCTTTTAATTGCAGGCAAAACTAATAATAATTCGAAAAAATAGTAATATAAATAAATGAGATTAAAAATTTTCAATATTAACCTCAAAAATTGTAATCAATAATTAAATCAATTACATTAAAAACATCGGCGTTTTAAATTGACTTACCAATTATCGACAAAGTAGTATTGACATCTTAAAATTTGCATATTACTATTGAAATTATTTTTATGAATAGTAAAACTAAAATCATAAAATTAGTATTAGTATTAGTAATATATTCGTAATATAAAAATTTAATTTGGTCAATAAGAAATAATGGAGATTAAAATTAAAAATCGTAATATTAGTTTTAGTATTAGTAATTTAATTCGGTCAATAATAAATAAATGAGATTAAAAATTGTAATATTAGTATTAGTATTAGTAAAATATTAGTAATTTAATTTGGTCAATTCGGTCAATAATAAATGTGACATCCGGGAACCGAGCACACATTTTTATAGCTGGCTTTATTGTTTACTTGCTGAATTTCAGGACGAAATTCTTTTCAACTTGGTTACTTGCTGATACCCCGCAATTTCAGATTCTCACTTTAACAAAACTCTGGTTACACTCTATGCATTCTAGCTAACTAGGGTGAGTTAGATAAGTCACACGCTGCACAGTATTAGGTTAATAACTGCATGAAGTGGTAATTCGAGGAATTACCAAATTATTTATATGAGTAGTGAACCCCGAACGTTGGTGAATTGTTAAACAAGAATATTGTGAAGTAATTGTTTGAGATTGATTACAATTACGTACTCCTATGATACTCTGTGAAACTATGTGCAAACTGTATGTGATCACATGAACTTAAGTCGAAAATGTTAATAAAAATCGTAATGGGTGGACCGGTAGGATGGTTGGGGTCTTAACGCATGGGGTTACACTTGTTATGGGCCAAAACAGAGAAAACATCGAAGTAAACATGCAGTACAACTAAACAGGCCACCCGGAGTGGGCCAGGGAGCTGTGAGCGGCCGCTCACAGCCTCCGCGCGGCCGCTCACGGGGGTCTGACGAACCCTAACCGCCTCAAATCACTTTTTAAACACTCTTAAGCCTCATGCAACCCCTAAACTCAACCCTAATCGCCCCCTACTGCTCTATTACGAAAATATCAACCCCTAACACCTGCTAAGGCTCAAGAACACCATTCGGGAAGCGTGAGGAGCAATCGATTGGTGATTTTGAAGTGCTTGTGGTATAATCTTCATTCTCTTGTGTTTTAATCTTCTTTAATATGTTTTTAAAACATCAAAACCTTGTTTGTCCAGGTCTGAAAGTATTTTATAAAAGTTAAAACATGATGTTCATGAAGATTAAAGGGGTTAAGCATGTTATTATGTAATGAATGTTATGTGTTTTGTATGATCATGTATGTTCTTGGTGTTTTAGATAACTAGGGTTTGATGAATGATAATATAAACATGTATCTTGCTAGGTTTTGATCGGATTATGTCTTATTAATGTTGTAGGATGTTTGTTTAATGTTGTTGATCGATAATATGCAACTAGGGTTCGATATAGTTGATGTTATTGCAGGATTAAAATCTGGACAGAATCTGAATGTCAAATTGTAGGGTCTGTTACGTGGATTAAAAGCCATTATTTTGATCTATTCTTTTCATGGTTGTAATGTACATGGTCTTAGCTTTTCATAATGGGCAAAATCGTCTGATTTGGACTTCGTTTGAGTGGTTTTTGGAATTTTATTTGATTAGAGGTTATATCAGATTTTCGGAGTTGTAAATTGGGTCAACTTTAAATGGTCATAACTTGAGTTTTACAAAGAGTTAAACTTTGAAATTTGGACAGTAGGTCGACATTGGAAAAACTCGGCTTTTCCAAGTGGATTCACCCCGTTTTGGTGAATACATAATTTTTGAGAATTTTTCTTCTAAACTGACCTGTTGTGGAAGTTTTCTGGACATAGCTGTGTTGTACGAATTTTCATAATTTTTGTGTTTGGTTTTAAGACAAAAAAATATAGATTATCAACTAAATCCCAATGAATACTCAATAAAAAATTGGGACTTTAATTCATTCGTTAAGTACTTTAAATAATTCGTTTTTCACAGCGCACAATCTGCCCTAAAAACGCAGATTGTGTACGGTGTCTTTATGTGACTATTTGGAGTCTTATATAGTATGTAATTGACATGAACTTGTATGGACACTTGCATGAGATGTATTTGAGATACTAGACTGATAATAATCACTATGATCACCAACGGGTTACGTAGGACTTACTTGTGCATGTAGAGTCATTAGGTGTCACTACACGGTTTTGAATATGTAAACGTCTTGGACAAACGGGTTATATGGTGTAATGGTATTACACATATACTCATCTAGTGACACCTGTATTAGGGAGTCGGTAGCACACCCTACTTTGGAGTTTGGATTTTTATTTGCTTGCAACCAAAGGTGAGTTTCACTACTTTTTCTCAAAGCATGCGTCTCAGGTTGAGACTACTTTGGTAAACGTTTTCTAGTATGGTTTGGGACTACTTTTACACATCCCGGGTTTTGGGGTGCATGGTTCACGGGGTGAATCTACTTTTACTAATTCATGTTTATGTCCTTGATGAACTAAACCAATCCTATCTTTTAAGTCCTTCAAAACACCGAATCAATTGCCGGGTGCGCAAGCGGGTTACTAGTTGATAGCGCTATTAGGTTTAACAAAACTCACCTCATGCTGGGAGCATGGGTGTGAACTATTAGCTTAAAACATATTATCATTGTTAATGGGCAATGATGCAAGGCATTATACTCACAGTTGTGGGAACTCGTTCATTAGCAGTTCGGTATTCGCCGGTATTAGTTATCATGAGTGGGCTAGCTACCCTTGGCATATGAATTAGTTGTTATTTACATGGTCTAGGAGGCCAACGTTGTACTTTTGATTATGGGTTTTGGAGAACCTACACTTTTACTTACTCGCCTACTTACTTTGTGAACTCACCGACTTTATGTTGACACACTTTAGCATGCTTTGCAGGTCTCTAGGTATGGAGCACGATTTAGGGCATGCATCACTCTGTGTCTTGGGATATGAACATTTAATATTTTGAACTTTTAAACTTTGGTTTGGGCACGTTGTTTTGCACAGACTTTTGTGAACTGTTTATTTTGTTTACGCTTCTGCACTACTTTAAAATGTTTGGTTAAACTATGAAACTGTTTTATCAAAAACGAACTAAATGGTTTGGGCATTTAGAATCGTTCATGATACTTATGGCTATGGATTCTGGTTTGTCATGCGCCTCGCGGTAAAACCCCGCAGTGGACTCATGGGTTGTGAGTTATGGAGTGCCAGCTAGATTACCTCCCATTGTTGACTCGTGGGAGAGGTCACTTGCGGGGATGGTGAGGCATGTGCATACTGAGTTAGAGAATGTAACACCCCAACCGATGGCGGAATCATCGAGGTGCCACGTAGTGACGATTGTTCAATAGCTCATGGACTAAAGTGTAAATTTAGATACATTGATTAAATAGTTTATTACAATGAAATAAAATACAACAAGTCTAAATGTCAACTAAACTGAAATACAATGAATCAAAATCTAAATGTAAATCCGAAAGCTTAAAGAATGCATCTCAAAATAACCTGAAACATGTACAAAATAATTTGGTCAATACAAAAATTGTATTGGTGAGCATACCCTGTTTGAATACATATAGTGGAAAAAGTGTTTAACAATTCATGTGTTGTATACCGTTTGCAATTATGTAATAAGTAGTATCAGTCAAAATCAACCCTATGAAAGGAAAGGAAATATATATAGTATGCGCTAGTAGTAATGTAATACATAGCAATGACAAGGACTCTCAACAGAGTCACATGGGTATATACCATAGTACTATTCATTGAAATGCCAGGCCACCCAGCGGTTAATGATTTTGACAAGTCATAGACACACAGAAGTAACATAAGCAAACACACATGAGAATTGCATTTAATGAAAAGAAAGCATTTAGTCATAGTGTACATGAGTAGCCCCAAAAGTGTAAAACATGAAAAAGGGGAAATATATACTCACAGTTTTGTGAAAGCGATCACAATCCAACTTAAGCGGTCGTGAGCTAAGTAATGGGAATTCCGAGGAATTCAACCTATAATGTATATGAATACTAATGAGGAAAACTCTAAGAGTCTAAAGTATCTAGGGTTCTAAGGCACTAGGGTTTGCTAAGTCGATTTGGGGAATTAGAGTTTTTATGATAAATCAAATTAATGTAGAAGTTGTATATCAAAAATGATATGCCAAAGTTTATAAATGTGTTGTAGGTAGTATAATTATTACTAATTGAATGTTTGGGTAAAATATGTTGTGGAATAATTAAGGCAAAATAATTTAGTTAATTACTTTAACCAAATTATAATAAATACGATAATCATAAATGTATAACTAAATAAATATGTGTTTCACAATGATCCACAAACGGTAATTAAGATTTTCAAAACATAAAACATCTCTATTTTATAAGAAAAGTATTTATAAAATAGATGTTTAAATAGTGTAAATAAATAAATGTTTAATTATGTCTAATTCAACATAAATAATGCTAATAATACAAGACATGACCCAAAAATGCTATTTTTATAGAAAAGGGATGATTTCTGATGTAAATTAATGAAAATAATTTTCCCATAATTTTTATAAACTTATTTATATTTAAAATTGATTTAATGAGATTAAATCATGTTTAAATGTTTAAAAATAGAAAAATTAATAAAAATAAATGTTTTCTGAACCAAATATTTTTATTTCAGTTCATAATGATTAAAAATAATTTCCCAAAAAGTTTGAGTTTAAAATCATTAAAAATGAATTTTTATCAATTAAATATGATTTAAAACAAATAAATTCAATAAAAATATGAAAATAGGACATTTTCCAGAAAATAAAAGTATGGAAATTTTCTTTATGGTGTCAATATGTTACACCTAAATTTTCAAAATTTTTGGATCAAAAATGAATTTATTATGAATATTCTAAGTTTAAATGAATTTTAAATGATTAAATAAATGTTAAAATACAAAGATAGCAAAAAAATCAGTAAAAATTAATGTGAGATGCCTGGGTTCGAACTCAGGCCATCACACACATATCTCACATCCTGAACCACTAGACAATGACTGTTGTATGTGATTTGTTTTAGAAAAGAATATATATAACATTATACCAACTTCATCTTCTTCCCCAATTCATCTAGGAAGAACCCTAACCCTAACCTAGATTTAATAAATCCAATTCAAACATGATAACAAATCTGTTATAGAGGGCTAATGATCGGAATATAACGAAAATCAAAACGGCAATAAGAAATCGAACTTACAATGCATATGTAGCTTGCAATTGAAAAGAAAGAACCCGAAACTTAAAACCGATTTTTAGGCTACTAGGGACGCGATTCTGGAATGTTTTCAAGTGGGTTTAAGTTGGGTAAAAGTGCGGAAACGAAATGGCAAGATCAATTTATGTATTGAACGATTAAATGACGAGTTTAAGATCGATTTAAAGCTCGCCGGTTACACACTTTAATTGGGTTTAAAATGATCATTATAACTCGTTTATGGTTAACATTATGATGGGAAAACGAAGTGAATGCTTGAAGAAACGATTTTTAGCATTAAAGAGGAGATAAAACACATTAAATCATTTTTTTTAACTCGCCGGAATTAAAATCCGGTCGCCGGATTGTTGCCGGAAAAAACTGACCAGAGGAAAAGAGGGCTGGATTTTTAAACTTTCATGTATTGACAGGAATGGTCCCTCTAGTTTAACATGGTTAGTTTTATGTGTAAATTGGTTAGAAATTCCTTTTATAAACTTAACAAAGTTAAACTAATTTAACCCAAAAGCTTCATAAAACTGTATAAAACTTGGAATTTTTATAATATCCATTCCGAGTGACGATTTAACATACGCATTTGATTAAAAACTTATATCCGATCCATAATATATATATATATATATATATATATAAAAATGATTAAATTTTAGTTCGCTTTAAGATTAAATTTGGAACGACGAAACTTACAGAGATAAAAATATAAACGTTTAAATACTCGAGGGACTATAATTGACATCTTGCTAAAACATAAGGGTGACGGTTGTCACAGTCTCCCCTACTTTAGAAAATTTCATCTCGAAATTTCTTTCAAGTGGAGGTTTCTATGTAACAAAAGGCGTTGTAAAAGTCAAGTAAGTTTTGAAAATTACATCAGTTATGATTTGACAAAAAAAAATTAAATAGTTGTCTAATATCCAAAGTAAAAGTTTCAAAATCGTTAATAGTTGACTTACGGTTAAGAAGTTGTGAGTTTAAATGAGAAAAAGTTTTGAGAATGTGTAACGGGTGAGGAGCAGAGGTACTAACGAAGGTAGTCTCCCCTACTCTAGAAAGTTTCTGACTGAACGTTATCAGAGTATGCAATAAGAATTCAAATAACTGAGAGGGTAAGAGTACACAAGGTTCGTGTTTTCTGTGTGAGTGGTCAAGAGAAAGACTCTAGGAAGACGAATTGAAGCTCGTGTAAGAACGTTCTTATCGAAAATGCTAGCTATTAGTCAATGATCTAATGAAAAGGTAGTAATGGGTAGGTTCTTGGTCAGACTCCTAGTCCGTTCCCGCAATATCGTTTATGCTTATATATAGGGTGTACCGCAGCTAACCCACCACACTCCCGATACTTTAGACTCGTACTGATTGTCTACCAACAACCTAAATAGAATTACACACCACCCTCATGTACCTGTAAACCCATGATTGCGTTCCGGGCCGTAATCATCGATTTACCTTACACTAGGGTGTTATGCTTTTCCATAACCCTATCCTAAATAATACCAGAAACCAATGCGTCTAATCAAGATATGCTAAGTAATTGATACTGCAATAAAATAATGACGTGGTTAGAGGTCCTTCCTTTTTGGGTTTACCCTTTAACCGTAATGAGAGTAACATGTAAGTATAAGACATGGTTAGAGGTTCTTCCCTTTCGGGTTCACCCTTAACTGGTAACTTTTGTTCACATCGTTGGCTCTAAACAGTCATATTGATAAACTCTGAGGTTTACACCGTTCCCCTCGGATTAAAGCAATACTCCAATCCGAGTCGTACATGGGCACTGGCTTAGATCTCATACGAGTTATCCACTAGGATGTTCATTGACCATGATGATGAACAAAATAATGTAAAGGATAACAGGGTTTTGCTCAAAACAGGAAAAATATGCATACAAAATATGTGTTCATGTAAGTGTATTAGTTTAGAATAAAATTTCGATTGAAAATGTAATAAATATAAAATAAATCGAGTAAATCGCGATTACACAAAATAAGAGTAAATGAGTTGAACCAAGGTTCAAAACTAGTGACGTAAGAATAACCGTTAATAAATAGTGTGAGAATAACCACAAATAACGCGTAAGTATAACAACCAATAAAGGAATAATGCGAGAATAATGCGCGAACATAATAAAATGATGTAAGAATAAAATAATGAAATTTACTGCAAATGAGAGTGCACAGAACAGACATATAGTCTACTGGCATGAGGGTTTAAATTTAGTAGTTTTGCATATATGCACTACACAAAAAAAGACATTTAGCAACATTCCGATGAGGATATGTCCAATATTTTATTAGACTAAAAGTTTTGCGTCTGCGAGAGTGCGAGTATTAAAAGATAAATTTTCGTTTATAAAAACGTAGTTTACTCGAACTTTGTGATATAGTTGAAAGAATAGTAGTAAAATATGAGAATAAACTTTTTAGAAATCGAAGAATGTTTTAGATTCAAAATAGGTTCACTTAAAAAGATTTTGAAGGTACACATTTTCATGTGTTTACGAGAAGTCGAGCTTGAAAAGTGTTATAAGGCATGTTATTAGTTGAAAACTTCTTTTCCCGAAACATATATTGGATCCGTTATATGAAAACAAGAAGGTTTACATTTGACTTGTAAATATGTGAAACAAGTTTATAAGATGCAAGAGGAAATCATATGAATCAAATGTGTTTCAAAAGACCAAGATTTAAAAATTTGCGTGAATGATAAAAAACGTGTATGACACAAAAAGCTTATAATTACATAACATTTCTGAAAACAGATTTCAAACTTTAAAAAAAGAAGATCGAGTCACAGTAAAGGAATTGATAAGGGTTGAGTTGACTCTCCTTGATAATGATTGAAAGGTATGGGTAAGACAGCTAGAAGATTGCATATGGTCCCGAATGCCTTGACGAATTCCGAGAAGTAAAACTTTACTGTATTAAAACATTCCTTCTGTTTACAAGTTAAAATCCCATTAAAGTTTAAAATTTTCCATATTGATTAAATGTTTGGGAAAATCCGAGTGTTACCCATTTTGATTAAACTTGAAACCTTGAATTGTCATAATGTTACGAAAATTATACGTTGAAAAATCGTTTGCAAAAGTTGTTAAGGCATCTCTTTGAGCTCATAGCACACTAAATGTTTCAAGGCACAAGGTGAATAAGTTTCTCTAAAGCTGGGTTTTGTGCTTTTATGAGATGGAAACATAGGGTAAATTGCTAAGGTAATCGCTTTAGAGAGTAGTGTACTGGTGTGTGTTGGATAGATAAGCATTTATGATATTGTGTATATTGTAGAGACACAAGGGAATAGTTTAGACATATACTGTGACATCGATCGAGTAAGTCTGTAAGTATGATGATAATAACAAGATGATTAATAAGTTTGAAACCATATTCGTGTTTAACTGTGCAACGTTCAAGAATAAAAAATGTGATCAAAGTTAAACAATAAGCTTAAAAATTTGAGTCATAGGAAAAAAAATTTTGAACAAGAGAAATGATGCGTTATAAAAATCACGAAACATAAATGGAATAGTGTAAGTTTTAATGCGATAAAATAGTGCATAGAGGTTTTAGAAACGAGTATATAAAACAACAAGAGATTGAACTAAAATCCATATGTTAAAACAAAACTTATGAATCAATAACGGAAAACTGAAAAATGCACTAATAGCGATGGCTATTAATAGAGAATACTCAAAAGATAATAACTTCATCATAGAAAATTATGATAAAAGTTTGAAACAGCAAATGGAAAATATACCAATAATGAAATGTGATACTAGAAATATTTCTAATGAAACTGGTGATTGGCCAAAGAAATTGAAATATTATTAGTGACTTATGGGGAGTGCACTTAAACTTTCGAGTAAATGGTCATCCTTCCCGATTGCACATACTCCGTCACTGGTAAATTTCAAAACTTTTAGCGAGACTTTAAAACGAGATGTAGAAATAGATCCTTGAGATGTGGATTTCACTCCTAACTCAAAGATGTATTTCAAAATTGAAAACAATTGAGGAATGAAACCAATCACTAAGTTAAGGATATCACTCCTAGCTTAGTGGTTAAGTTTCTTTTTGAAGGAAATACTCTTTGAGGTGTGGATGTCACTCCTATCTCAAAGATATATATTCCTAAGATAAATAACATATAGAGGAGTGAAACTAATCACCAAGGTATGGATGTCACTCCTAACTTGGTGATATCGTTTCGTTTGTAGAATACGAGTGTCTTCTTCTCCAAGCAAAATACCGAAAGAATAAAGAGAAAGAACCATAGAGAAAATACATTGAAAGAAATTATAAGAAGTAAGAGAAATATACACGAGAGGACTCGTGAAAGTAAGCTTAGTTATAGACTAGGCTAAAAGGCATTCTAATAACCTAATTCCCTATAACCATGGCTCTGATACCAATTTGTAACACCCCAACCGATGGCGGAATCATCGAGGTGCCACGTAGTGACGATTGTTCAATAGCTCATGGACTAAAGTGTAAATTTAGATACATTGATTAAATAGTTTATTACAATGAAATAAAATACAACAAGTCTAAATGTCAACTAAACTGAAATACAATGAATCAAAATCTAAATGTAAATCCGAAAGCTTAAAGAATGCATCTCAAAATAACCTGAAACATGTACAAAATAATTTGGTCAATACAAAAATTGTATTGGCGAGCATACCCTGTTTGAATACATATAGTGGAAAAAGTGTTTAGCAATTCATGTGTTGTATACCGTTTGCAATTATGTAATAAGTAGTATCAGTCAAAATCAACCCTATGAAAGGAAAGGAAATATATATAGTATGCGCTAGTAGTAATGTAATACATAGCAATGACAAGGACTCTAAACAGAGTCACAGGGGTATATACCATAGTACTATTCATTGAAATGCCAGGCCGCCCAGCGGTTAATGATTTTGACAAGTCATAGACACACACAAGTAACAAAAGCAAACACACATGAGAATTGCATTTAATGAAAAGAAAGCATTTAGTCATAGTGTACATGAGTAGCCCCAAAAGAGTAAAACATGAAAAAGGGGAAAGATATACTCACAGTTTTGCGAAAGCGATCACAATCCAACTTAAGCGGTCGTGAGCTAAGTAATGGGAATTCCGAGGAATTCAACCTATAATGCATATGAATACTAATGAGAAAAAGTCTAAGAGTCTAAAGTATCTAGGGTTCTAAGGCACTAGGGTTTGCTAAGTCGATTTGGGGAATTAGAGTTTTTATGATAAATCAAATTAATGTAAAAGTTGTATATCAAAAATGATATGTCAAAGTTTATAAATGTGTTGTAGGTAGTATAATTATTACTAATTGAATGTTTGGGTAAAATATGTTGTGGAATAATTAAGGCAAAATAATTTAGTTAATTACTTTAACCAAATTATAATAAATACGATAATCATAAATGTATAACTAAATAAATATGTGTTTCACAATGATCCACAAACGGTAATTAAGATTTTCAAACATAAAACATCTCTATTTTATAAGAAAAGTATTTATAAAATAGATGTTTAAATAGTGTAAATAAATAAATGTTTAATTATGTCTAATTCAACATAAATAATGCTAATAATACAAGACATGACCCAAAAATGCTATTTTTATAGAAAAGGGATGATTTCTGATGTAAATTAATGAAAATAATTTTCCCATAATTTTTATAAACTTATTTATATTTAAAACTGATTTAATGAGATTAAATCATGTTTAAATGTTTAAAAATAGAAAAATTAATAAAAATAAATGTTTTCTAAACCAAATATTTTTATTTCAGTTCATAATGATTAAAAATAATTTTCCAAAAAGTTTGAGATTAAAATAATTAAAAATGAATTTTTTATCAATTAAATATGATTTAAAATAAATAAATTCAATAAAAATATGAAAATAGGACATTTTCCAGAAAATAAAAGTATGGAAATTTTCTTTATGGTGTCAATATGTTACACCTAAATTTTCAAAATTTTTGGATCAAAAATGAATTTATTATGAATATTCTAAATTTAAATGAATTTTAAATGATTAAATAAATGTTAAAATACAAAGATAGCAAAAAAAATCAGTAAAAATTAATGTGAGATGCCTGGGTTCGAACTCAGGCCATCACACACATATCTCACATCTTGAACCACTAGACAATGACTGTTGTATGTGATTTGTTTTAGAAAAGAATATATATAACATTATACCAACTTCATCTTCTTCCCCAATTCATCTAGCAAGAACCCTAACCCTAACTTAGATTTAATAAATCCATTTCAAACATGATAACAAATCTGTTATAGAGGGCTAATGATCGGAATATAACGAAAATCAAAACGGCAATAAGAAATCGAACTTACAATGCATATGTAGCTTGCAATTGAAAAGAAAGAACCCGAAACTTAAAACCGATTTTTAGGCTACTAGGGACGCGATTCTGGAACGTTTTCAAGTGGGTTTAAGTTGGGTAAAAGTGCAGAAACGAAATGGCAAGATCAATTTATGTATTGAACGATTAAATGACGAGTTTAAGATCGATTTAAAGCTCGCCAGTTACACACTTTAATTGGGTTTAAAATGATCATTATAACTCGTTTATGGTTAACATTATCATGGGAAAACGAAGTGAATGCTTGAAGAAACGATTTTTAGCATTAAAGAGGAGATAAAACACATTAAATCGTTTTTTTTAACTCGCCGGAATTAAAATCCGGTCGCCGGATTGTTGCCGGAAAAAACTGACCAGAGGAAAAGAGGGCTGGATTTTTAAACTTTCATGTATTGACAGGAATGGTCCCTCTAGTTTTACATGGTTAGTTTTATGTGTAAATTGGTTAGAAATTCCTTTTATAAACTTAACAAAGTTAAACTAATTTAACCCAAAAGCTTCATAAAACTGTATAAAACTTGGAATTTTTATAATATCCATTCCGAGTGACGATTTAACATACGCATTTGATTAAAAACTTATATCCGATCCATAATATATATATATATATATATATATATATATATAAATGATTAAATTTTAGTTCGCTTTAAGATTAAATTTGAAACGACGAAACTTACAGAGATAAAAATATAAACGTTTAAATACTCGAGTGACTATAATTGACATCTTGCTAAAACATAAGGGTGATGGTTGTCACAGAGAATGCCTTCACGCCTGTTAAGGAGTTTCAGTTCTGGAGAAGAAATGCTGATGAGACACTGACACATATGGTGGGACAGATTGATCGCTTGTTTGGTGAACTGGGAAGGGTTAAGAAAGAAGCTGATGCAGCGAGGCATGATGCTACGGTTACAAAACAAGAGTTAGCACTGACTAGAGAGGAGTTAACCTTGGTTCGCAATAGACTTATGGAGGCTCTAGGGCAGAATGGAGAGGAGGATCCTGAGGAGGATCCCGAAGAGGAACCCATGGAGGATGGATTTGATGCCCTGGGAGCAGCACTCGATGCCGCACTCATGGAAGAGGAGGAGGAAGAACTTGCTGAGATACAGGTTGAGAGTGAGGATGAAGGCTCAGTCATCTCTATGGACCCCAAAGACGATTGATTCATTTATTTATTATTCTAGTATTTATTGACTTTTGTTTTATCACGTGAGACTTGAGGATTGTTTGGCTTGTGTTTGGAACGCTACTATTACTATTATTGCTATTGATTGATTTCTTTATTTTATTATTCTTGCGTGTATGACATTCTAGTTTACTGTACTGCGTGAACGATTGTATGTGGGACATATTATTGTTTTCTCATGGGTATAGTGTAAATGTAGAATTACTATGGCAGGAAGAGGTCACGGACGGGGAAACATCAACCTGACACAAGCTGAGCTGACTGCACTTATCAACGACAGGGTGGTTGCAGCCCTCGTGGCTATTCAAGCGGGTAACGGCAAATCACTTTACTCTCTTTCCACAAACTCCAGCGTTGAACTCTTTTACTCATTTGTGACTTTCGCTTTTATACATAGGCCAACCTCTACATCACCCTCCAGCCTGTACCTACAAGACGTTCATGGACTGCAAGCCTCAAAACTTTGGGGGATCTGAAGGTGCAGTCGGACTAATTAGGTGGTTCGAAAAGTTGGAGTCGTGCTTTGCTATGTGTACCTGTCCACCAGCTGACCTGGTCAAATATGCCGCTGTCCCTTGAGAACGCGGCATTATCCTGGTGGAACTCTCAGAAACAGATATTGGGTGTGGATGTGGCAAATGCTACGCCTTGGGAGGCTTTCAAGGAGATGTTGAGGGAGGAGTACTGTCCTCGGGATGAAATTCAGAAGCTGGAAACTGAGTACCTGAATATGAAAATGGTAGGGTTAGAAATTGAAGCTTACACTACTAGGTCACATGAATTGGCAACTATGTGCCCTAACTACTCTACACCGCTCTACAAGCGGATTGAACTGTACAAGAAGGGTTTAGTGCCACAAATCAAGGGTATGGTTACTGCTGCAAACTCCAACAATCTTTAGCAGGTGATTCGCATGGCACACCAGCTGACAGACCAGAGGGTAGCGGAGGGACTACTACCGCCTCGAGGTGCTTCATCTTCTGGTACTACTGATAACAAAAGGAAGTGGGAGAATGCATCTGGCAAACCCCCAGGAAATGGTAATCAACAGCAGCAGCAACCGAACAAGAAACATGACAACCACAACAGCAGCAACAATCGCACTCAGTCTCAAGGTGGTTATCAGGGACATCGTCCCAAGTGCGCCAAGTGCAACTACCACCACTATGGGCCATGTAACAAGGTTAAGTGCGATCGTTGCGGTAAGCTGGGGCACATGCAGAAAGACTGTAGAGTCAATCTTCAGGGTAATCCACCACAGCAGGATCAACAACAGAAGGGTGGAAAAGGGTGTTTCCAGTGTGGTAGTGAAAACCATTTCAAGAAAAACTGTCCCTAGCTGAACGGTAATGGGAACAATGGGGGTAATAACAACAACATTACCACTAACACTGTCAACAACAACAACAATGGGGCACGTGGAAGGGCATTTGTGATTGGCTCTGGGGAAGCGAGGACTGATAACAACGTCGTGACGGGTACGTGTTCCTTAAACGACACTCTCGCTTCTGTTTTATATGATACTGGTGCAGACTATAGTTTTGTGTCATCAAAACTTAGCAAACAACTAAGGATAGTTCCTACACTTCTTGATACCCCGTACTCTATAGAGTTAGCTGATGGCAAACCTGTTGAGGTAACCCACATCCATCGTGACTGTAAGCTCGAACTAGATGGATAATTGTTTGCCATCGACCTCTTACTGATCACCCTAGGAAGCTTTGATCTCGTGGTTGGCATGGACTGGTTGTCCAAGCAACACGCTGAAATTCTCTGTAAGGAGAAGGTTCTTCGTATCCCTCTCCCTAGTGGAGAACTCTTTTCTGTCCAGGGTGATCGTGGTGGTGCCATTGTAGGCATCATCTCTTTCCTGAAAGCCCAGAAGTGTATTCGGAAAGGCTACCCAGCCATATTGGCTAACATTTCTGATACTCGAGCTGAAGTTGAAACGAAAATTGAGGACATCCCCGTAGTTCGAGATATTCCAGATGTCTTCCCAGAGGAACTACCTGGACTTCCACTTGTTCGTCAAGTGGAATTTCAAATTGATCTTGCACCAGGAGTGGCCCCAGTTGCGCGTGCACCGTACCGCCTAGCACCGGGTGAACTTCAAGAACTATCTACCTAATTCCAAGAGCTATTGGATAGGGGTTTCATTAGGCCTAGTTCTTCACCTTGGGGAGCCCCATTCTTGTTTGTTAAGAAGAAGGATGGGAGTTTCCGCATGTGTATTGATTACCGAGAGTTGAATAAGGTGACAGTTAAGAACCGCTACCCTTTGCCTCGTATTGACGACCTATTCGACCAGCTTCAAAGGTCAAGTTTCTATTCCAAGGTTGACTTAAGGTCAGGGTATCACCAGCTGAGAGTCCGAGAGGAGGATGTGGCGAAGACAGCCTTTCGAACTCGTTATGGGCACTATGAATTTTTGGTAATGCCATTTGGGCTAACCAACGCACCAGCTGTGTTCATGGACCTTATGAACCGTGTGTGCAAGCCTTATTTGGACAAATTTGTCATAGTGTTCATAGATGACATCTTGATCTATTCCAAGAGCAGGGAAGAGCATGAGCAACACCTGCGGCTGATCTTGGAACTTCTGAGAAATGAGCAGTTATATGCAAAATTCTCCAAGTGTGACTTCTGGATTCGTGAGGTCCAATTCTTGGGTCATGTGGTGAACGAGGCAGGAATACATGTCGATCCCGCCAAGATTGACGCGATTAAAAAGTGGGAGGCTCCTAAGACTCCTACAGAGGTGCGACGGTTCCTTGGTCTTGCGGGATATTATCGCAGATTCATTGAGGGATTCTCAAAGATCGCTCAACCCCTCACTGCTTTGACACAGAAGGGGATTACTTACAAGTGGGGAGATGCCCAAGAGTCTGCTTTTCAGTTATTGAAGGCAAAACTTTGCAGTGCACCTATATTATCACTACTTGAGGGTACGGAGGACTTTGTGGTGTACTATGATGCATCTATCCAAGGTTTAGGGTGTGTCTTGATGCAGCGCGATAAGGTGATAGCGTATGCTTCACGGCAGCTAAAGGTTCATGAGAAGAATTACCCCACCCATGACTTAGAACTGGGAGCGGTGGTTTTCGCTCTCAAAATTTGGAGGCATTATCTCTATGGAACAAAGTGTACGATTTTCACTGATCACAAGAGCCTCCAACACATATTCGATCAGAAGGTGCTGAACATACGACAACATCGATGGGTCGAGCTCCTGAATGATTATGACTGTGTCATCGGGTATCATCCAGGGAAGGCTAATGTAGTAGCAGATGCCCTGAGCCGTAAGGTAACAAAACCTAAACGAGTGCGAGCCTTACAACTTACCATACATTCTAATCTGCCTCATGAAATACGTGAAGCCCAGGGCGAGGCTTTGAAAAAGGAAAACATCGGGCTGGAAACTTTGCATGGTGCTGATAAGCACCTCGAACTGAGAACGGATGGCCTTCAGTACTTCATGGATCGAGTCTGGATACCACGTTCTGGGGATCTCAGACAACTAGTGCTCGATGAGGCTCACACATCTCGTTATTCAGTACATCCTGGTTCGGATAAAATGTACCAAGACCTCAAAACTCTTTACTGGTGGCCAAACATGAAAGCAGAGATAGCTACTTATGTTAGTAAGTGCCTGACATGTGCTAAGGTTATGATTGAATATCAGAAACCTTCAGGCTTGCTCCAGCAACCAGAAATCCTTATGTGGAAATGGGATGGAATTTCTATGGACTTTATCACGAAACTCCCTAGAACGCCAAGTGGGCATAACATGATATGGGTCATCGTCGATCGTTTGACTAAGTCATCACATTTCCTTGCAATAAAGGACATAGACAAGCTGGAGAAGCTGGCCAACATCTATATCAAAGAGGTTGTCTCTAGGCACGGGGTACCAACTTCTATCATATCGGACCGCGACGCGCGATTTACATCCCATTTTTTGGAAACTCTCCAAGATGCTTTGGGAATTCGTTTAGACATGAGCACAGCCTATCACCCTCAGACGGATGGGCAGAGTGAACGTACCATCCAAACACGTGAAGATCTACTACGAGCATGCGTGGTGGACTTTGGAAACAGTTGGGACAAGCACTTGCCTTTGATTGAATTCTCTTATAACAATAGTTATCACACTTCAATTCAGTGTGCGCCTTTTGAGGCACTTTATGGACGTAAGTGTAGATCTCCCCTCTGCTGGACTGAAGTTGGGGATAGCCAACTGACCGGTCTCGAACTTGTGCACGAAACTTCTAAGAAGATAGTGCAAATAAGAAACCGTATAGCTGCTGCTCGTGATCGACAGAAAAGCTACGCTGATAAACGTAGGAAACCTTTGGAGTTCCAGGTTGGGGACAAGGTACTATTGAAGGTGTCACCATGGAAGGGTGTGATACGCTTTGGAAAACGGGGAAAACTGAACCCACGATACGTTGGACCATTTGAGATTGTCAAAAGAGTGGGTCCAGTAGCTTACGAATTAAATCTGCCTGAGGAACTCAGTGGAGTACACAATGTATTCCATATATCGAATCTGAAGAAGTGTCTGTCAAAAGAGCGGCCGCTCACAACCTCCGCGTGGCCGCTCAAGGGATCTGACGAACCCTAACCGCCTTAAATCACTATTTAAACACTCTTACACCTCATACAACCCCTAAACTCAACCCTAATCGCCCCCTACTACCCTATTACGAAAATATCAACCCCTAACACCTGCTAAGGCTCAAAAAACACCATTCGGGAAGCGTGAGGAGCAATCGATTGGTGATTTTGAAGTGCTTGTGGTATAATCTTCATTCTCTTGTGTTTTAATCTTCTTTACTATGTTTTTAAAACATCAAAACCTTGTTTGTCCAGGTCTGAAAGTATTTTATAAAAGTTAAAACATGATGTTCATGAAGATTAAAGGGGTTAAGCATGTTATTATGTAATGAATGTTATGTGTTTTGCATGATCATGTATGTTCTTGGTGTTTTAGATAACAAGGGTTTGATGAATGATAATATAAATATGTATCTTGCTAGGTTTTGATCAGATTATGTCTTATTAATGTTGTAGGATGTTTGTTTGGGGTTGTTGATCGATAATATGCAACTAGGGTTCGATATAGTTGATGTTATTCCATGATTAAAATCTGGACAGAATCTGAATGTCAACTTGTAGGGTCTGTTACGTGGATTAAAAGCCATTGTTTTGATCTATTCTTTACATGGTTCTAATGTACGTGGTCTTAGCTTTTCATAATGGGCAAAATCGTGTTATTTGGACTTCGTTTGAGTGGTTTTTGGAATTTTATTTGATTAGAGGTCATATCAGATTTTCGGAGTTGTAAATTGGGTCAACTTTAAATGGTCATAACTTGAGTTTTACAAAGAGATAAGCTTTGAAATTTGGAAAGTAGGTCGACATTGGAAAAACTCGGCTTTTCCAAGTGGATTCACCCCGTTTGGGTGAATACACAATTTTTGGGAATTTTTCTTCTAAACTGACCTGTTGTGGAAGTTTTCTGGACATAGCTGTGTTGTACGAAATTTCATAATTTTTGTGTTTGATTTTAAGACAAAAAAAATATGGGTTATAAACTGAATCCCAATGAATACTCAGTAAAAATTTGGTTCTTTAATTCATTCTTTAAGTATTTTAAATAATTCGTTTTTCATAGCGCACAATCTTCCCTAAAAACGCAGATTGTGTACGGAGTCTTTATGTGACTATTTGGAGTCTTATATGGTATGTAATTGACATGAACTTGTATGGACACTTGTATGAGATGTATTTGAGATACTAGACTGATAATAATCACTATGATCACCAACGGGTTACGTAGGACTTACTTGTGTATGTAGAGTCATTAGGTGTCACTGCACGGTTTTGAATTTGTAAACGTCTTGGACAAACGGGTTATATGGTGTAATGGTATTACACATATACTCATCTAGTGACACCTGTATTAGGGAGTCGGTAGCACACCCTACTTTGGAGTTTGGATTTATTTGCTTGCAACCAAAGGTGAGTTTCACTACTTTTTCTCAAAGCATGCGTCTCAGGTTGAGACTACTTTGGTAAACATTTTCTAGTATGGTTTGGGACTACTTGTACACATCCCGGGTTTTGGGGTGCATGGTTCACGGGGTGAATCTACTTTTACTAATTCATGTTTATGTCCTTGATGAACTAAACGAATCCCATCTTTTAAGTCCTTCTAAATACCGAATCAATTGCCGGGTGGGCAAGCGGGTTACTAGTTGATAGCGCTATTAGGTTTAACAAACCTCACATCGTGCTGGGAGCATGGGTGTGAACTATTAGCTTAAAACATGTTATCATTGTTGATGGGCAATGATGTAAGGCATTATACTCACAGTTGTGGGAACTCGTTCATTAGCAGTTCGGTATTCGCCGGTATTAGTTATCATGAGTGGGCTAGCTACCCTTGGCATATGAATTAGTTGTTATTTACTTGGTATGGGAGGCCAACGTTGTACTTTTGATTATGGGTTTTGGAGAACCTACACTTTTACTTACTCGCCTACTTACTTTGTGAACTCACCGACTTTATGTTGACACACTTTAGCATGCTTTGCAGGTCTCTAGGTATGGAGCGCGATTTAGGGCATGCATCATTCTGTGTAAAAATAGATTAAAAATAATTTCGTAAAATAGTAATATAAATAAATGAGATTAAAAAATCAAAAAAATAACATTAATAGGGGTCAATTATTATTGAAATGATTTTGATGATTATCGCTTAATAAGAATTAATTAAAGCAAAGTCATAATATAAAAAATTAAATTCGGTCAATAATATTAAACATAAATTCGAAAAAACAGTAATATAAATAAAAAAGTTTAAATCTTTTAATAAATAACATTAAATTCGGTCAATTATTATTAATGTCAATAAATAATATTAAACATAATTTCGTAAAAATAGATTAAACATAATTTCGTATTAATAGTAATATAAATAAATTAGGTTAAAAAATCGTAATAAATAACATTAAATTCGGTCAATTATTATTAATGTTCATAAATAAAATTAATTCTAACATAATAAAAATATATTAAGAATAATTAAAGGAAAATCATAATGTAAAGGAAATGATTTTGATGATTAACATTTAATAGGAATTGATTAAAGAAAAGTCATAATACAAAAAATTAAATTCAGTAAATGATATTAGACATAAAGTCGAAAAAAGTAATATAAATAAATTAGATTAAATTTTTTAATAAATAACATTAAATTCGGTCAATTATTATTAATGTCAATAAATAATATTAAACATAATTTCGTATTAATAGTAACATAAATAAATGAGGTTAAAAAATTGTAATAAATAACATGAAATTCGTCAATTATTATTAATGTCCATAAATAACATTAAATCTAACATAATAAAAATATATTAAGAATAATTAAAGGAAAATCATAATATAAAGAAAATGATTTTGATGATTATCATTTAATGAGAATTGATTAAAGGAAAGTCATAATATAAAAAATTAAATTCGGTTAATAATATTAAACATAAATTAAAAAATAAAAGTAATATAAATAAATGAGTCTAAATTTTTTAATAAATAACATTAAATTCGGTCAATTATTATTAATGTCAATAAATAATATTAAACATCTTAATAAATAACATTTAAACTTAATAAATCTTATTAATTGAAATCAATACTAGTCATAATTCGTAAACATAGTAAGATTAGAAAGCTAATTAATTGCAATAAAGACTAATCATAATCTTATTAAGATTATAAATCTTAATAAATAACCTCAAAATCGTAATCAACAATTCAGATAAATTACATTAAAAACATAAAAGATCGTAAGTTAAATTTTAAAATCAATGAATTCTTGTGGTGCAATATTAGTAACAAACAGTCTGCGCTGGATTGAACACTACAGTAAACCTTTACAAAAGCATTATGTATAGTAAATTTAGAATGTCTACCTAACTATAAAATAAGAATATTGTAAACATAATGTTTAATAATTGAATAACAAACCTAGCGACTTGAGCAGAAATTTCTACACGCACCGGCACAGACCACGCGTACCCATCCGTAAATTTAATCTTGATAAAAAAAAATTATAAAAAGGGCATTTTTTGTGAGTTTTTTCTTTTTGATTATTTTATTGCTGTTTATTATGAAAATGGTTTTTTTTTTTTTTTTTTTTTTTTTTTTTTTTTTGCTGAGGTGTTGATTTGTAAGATTTTATTTAGTTTTGTGTATATTATTGATGTGTTTGATTCGTGGGTTTTTTTTGCTTAGGGGTTTTGTGTAGAATCTATTAGTTTGGTGCATGTCCACTTTACATTGGTGTATGACAACTTAGTTTTGGCATATATTGTATGTCTGTAGCGCTTGTTATTTTGGGAAACCATGGTTGCTGGGACAAGGAGTTGTAAAAGACAACATGTAGAATTATCGGTAGCGGGTGAGCTTGTTTGCCTCACATCCAGGGGTAAAGGTTAGTAAAAATTTGTACACCTTTTTTTTTTTGGTGAATGGGTCAGTTCACGTAATCATTTTTTTTACAGGCAACATTGTAGACGTCGGTTCATCTACACTAGTGCTTAAAGGGATAAAGAAGAGGAAAAGGAAATTCGAAATCAACTCAGACTCTGATGAGGAATATGTTGGTGACAGCGAACAGGCCCACCCCAAACGAATCTGTTTGAAGATTGATTGAAATAAGTCAGAAAAACTCTACAATAAAAGGGTTTAAGTAAAGCTAATTTGTTTGAAGATTGATGTCTAGGGCAGTCCTAGCAAAGATGATTAGGAGGAAGACCGAACAGTTCGCCGAGTAGGGATGATAGAAAAGTTAGTCTTCAGAGGAGGAGTTTTACTAGCCCGCTATTTAGAGTTTGACATCTTCCCATCTTGCCTCAACCGTCACCCGAGCCATACATGACAATAGACACCCATCCTACCCGCTCATCACTTTACCATCCTTACCCAAAAAAAGACCTTGTGATTCACATTTTCTCACCCATATTCAGTGGTGGGGATTTGATTTGTATACAAGCCTATGATCTATGCGTGCCATGGGTTGAATCTGAGTGATCACCCCTAAATAAAACCCAAGTGAAATAACAGAAATGGTGAAAAATCAATGAAGTAAAACACTTGAGGGACGTTTGATTAGGTGCGCTAAAATTATCCAAAACATCTACCAAGGATGTATTTAGTAGGTGAGACTCTTAGAAGGTGGGTTGTTTGTGACTTGTCACTTTGCACCCACTTATCTTTACTCTATCGTTATGGCCTAGGTTTGGTTTGCTTGGGGACAAGCAAACGTCTAATTGTGAGGTGATATGATGTGCCATCATTTTAACATGTTTTTATACATGTATTTACCCCTCTTTTGTATGTATTTATGCCTTATTCCTTGCAAAAATAGAGCTAAATCGTTTCTTGGAGTTAATTGCAGGTTTTTGGAGGAAATTATACAAAAGAAGCGGAAATAAGCACAAATGGGAATGAATTTGAAGACTTTGAAGACTGCAGCAGAGCATGCACGGCTGTGCACCTGCCCAAAAGTCAAACAGTCAACATTTTCAGCAATCAGAGGAGGAAGTCAACGTGCACGGGCGTGCACACCCCAGTGCACGGCCGTGCAACCTGATACGTTCTCCCTAAGGCGTCAACCGACCAATTCTGGCAAGTTTACAGACATTCACGGGCGTGCCAGCCCATGTGCACGGGCATGCAGGAGACATAACTGATCGAAAGGACTTCCAGTACCAACGGACAGTACCAGACTGTTGTGCACGGGCGTGCCACACCCTTTTGCGCGACCGTGCAGGCCTTGGGAGGTCTATAAATAGAGAGCTTCACTCCTCGTTTTGCCATCCCATTCCACCCGATTCTCTCCCACATTTCTGATATTTTAGGGTCTTGTAACTGACCTTTGGAGCTTGGGATCACTCCATAAAGTCCTTAGTTTGTGAGAGTCTTGAGAGAAACCATCAAAGAATATCTAAACACCTATATCCCCTATCAATCCTCACTATGTTTTGCATCCAAAACCAATCTTGTGAGTTCGTTGTAATGCCAATTCTTGGCTAGGATCATAGAGTGTTGCTAGGGTGAAGACTATTTATGGCATGTATTATATAGTTTATATTTAGTATTGAGTGGTGCGTTGTGTTTTCATTTAATTCTTTCCACTCTAACTTTGTTTGATAAATTAATTAAACTATCACTTAGTATTTGGTCTTGTGGGTGTTTTGATAGAAAGTGGAGGGACTTATAAGTGTAACCGTGGAGTGTAAAAACCCGCGCACTTGTAAGCTAACCTTAACTCCACGTGTAGAGATTGGCCCATTTGTGTTTGGAAACAATCACACTTTGTGGCTTACTCCTCGGCTATCAAAATTTCACTAGGGTCGGTACGGTCTTTATACTTGGTCCTAGTGATAAGCCAAGACTTTGTAGTGCGACTTAGCTTCATGGTCTATGTGATAGCTTTGGCGCAACCCAAGAATTGGTGAACCCGTGTTGGATAGAGAATGGTCTTTATTCTATTCCATTACCATATTGCCCCACAATTAGTAATAGACCAATCACTTTTTGAAAAGATAATTAATCTAAGTAAAGGATGAGCGTGTGTGGACCAGCCACGAATCCTCTATGATGTCAAGTGATATCTTGTTCGGCCATGCTCCGGCCGCTGGCAAGTGTTCATAAAAGTTTAGGGTAGGTAGATGTCAATATCGCAACATTGGGAAGTGGTTTTTTTGGGGTTGGGTATACACAGTCTCGGGAATTCCTTCGCTCATTATTGAGAGGTGAGCTTACCAGACCTGGGAGACCCTCAAAATAACAAATGAAAACATAAAATGTCTTTAGATTTATGCGGTAATGCACATAAAAATAAAATGATGCACTACTTGAATCGGCCCGGATGAAGATCCTTGTTGCTATTCTATCATGTGTCATAGCCAACCAAAGTGAATTACACTCAGTCATCCGGGTATTGCATAATCCTTTGGCTGCAACCATGGGATTGCGAGCATGTACAAGGAAGTGCATGAATTGGTGGTGGGAGAGTGTCACAGATTAAATGATGAAATGTTACTTTGCTAGGGTTTGTACTTAAATGTTTTGGTTTATAAACAAGCCCAGAACTTCATCAGGAACAACCTCAATATAAAAAAGCTGTAAACATGCCTAGTCGTGTCAATCCGACGAACACACCACTGCTCTAGATATGTTCCCTCTCTTTTGATTAAATCTAAGAATCGACAAAACAAGTAACCCATATGAAAACAAGACGGTTCGACTTATCCCTAATTAACTAACCGAGGACGCCAGGCACGGATCGATGGATAACCTAGTGACATAGGTGGTGTTTGTTTTTGCTCAGAAGCACTTCTGATCTCTTTTGTCCGCGCCGCGTAGACGTTTGAAGTCGATCTTCTTGGTGCAGACATAGACCTATGTCTTCTAACATCTTCCCACCTCTCTCTCTTCTGTTTCTCTCTCTACAATTAAAGTGGGTTGTGGTGTTTTTTTTTTTTTTGCTCATTGTATGGATTTACTGTATTTATTTGATGATTGGAGTGTTAAGGTTTCAGGTAGATTAGAGAGAAGATAATAATAATATGGATCTTGGTTTGTTTGTTTACTTTGTCTCAGATTGTCAAGTGAACAGGATGGACTTGGTCTCAAAGTCAAGGTGGTAGTTATTTTATGGTTATGGTTAGGTTACACTCCAGACGTTAACAAATAAATAGTTTTTTTCTTACCGACTGCAGACCTATTACACCTCTTCTCATATAAATGTGTACGGATATGGTCACTATAGATCTTTTTACTCTAAAAAACAAACATTACCTATATATTAGTTTAGAAACTTTCATGAATAGTACTAACGGAGTTACTATTCAACTCCATTAAGTTACTATTTAATTCAGTTAAGTTGCTATTTAACTTAACGAAGTTACTATTCAACTTCGTTAGGTTACTATTCAACTCCGTCAAGTTACTATTTACTCTGCTTTTTAATTTTTTTTCCCTAAATCCTTTTTTTTTTCTCCGTTAAGTTACTATTTAGCTCTTTTTTTTTTAATTTTCTTTACTCAACTCTGTTAGGCTACTACTCAATTCCGTCATGTTACTACTCAACTCAACTCCGTCAATTACTACTCAACTCCGTTAGGCTACTGTTCAGCTCCGTTAGCTTAACGGAGTTACTATTCAACTGCGTTAAGTATTTAACTCCGTCAAGTTACTATTTACTCTGGTTTTTTTAAAAAAAATTCCGCAACTTCGTTTTTTTCTCTGTTAAGTTACTATTTAGTTATGTTTTTTTTGTAATTTTCTTTACTCAATTCCGTCGTGGTACAACTCAAGTCAACTCAACTCCATCAATTTACTATTCAATGTCGTCAAGTTACTATTCAACTCCACTCAACGCCGTTAGGTTACTACTCAACTCCGTTAGGCTATTATTCAACTCCGTTAGCTTAACGGCGTTACTATTGAACTCCGTCAAGTTACTATTTACTCTGTTCTTTTAATTTATTTTTTCCCACAACTCCGTTTTTTCCTCCGCTAGGTTACTATTTAACTCTGTTTTTTTAATTTTCTTTACTCAACTCTGTTAGAGTGCTACTCAATTCTGTCATGTTACTACTCAACTCAAGTCTGTCAACTATTATCCAACTCCGTCAAGTAACTATTCAATGCCGGCAAGTTACTATTTAACTCCGTTAATTATTGGTTCGCTACATCAGATCCGAAAGCCAATATTCTTGCAACGTATACACCAGTAACAGACACTAGAAAATTAAAAGAAAGACTGGTGTAATACTAAAAGAAGTTGCGTCATCCTTCCACTGTTATGCATTACATACACAGAATTAGATACCGGTTTAACCTAGGCGCAACGCGCCGCCTCGATTACCACTAGTTAGCTATGTTAAAGAAGAAAGAATGATGTGGTTGGTATGGATATTAGCGTATGTTTGACCGGTGGGATCCCTACCCCCCAAAAGAGACAAAGTCGGCTCACCCCTACCCTTACCCCCACCCCCACTCTCACTCTGTAATTCAATCCATCCATCCATCCATCCATCCACTTAGCGTTTCCTTTCGATCCAATCTTCCTTACCACCCTTTTTATTGTTTTCACTGGTAACCAATCTCTCTATCTCTGTACCTATATATATTCAATAATTATCTGTTGACTTTATGCATGCCTTGTTGTTGTTATAAATTTCTGCTAATTTTAGGGTTTTGAAACTTACAGTGCTTCAATTCTTATTCTTTTTATTATTCATATACTGTTTTAATCAATTTTATTTATTTAGGTTTACGCTTCATTCGACTTTGCTTGCGTTTTACGCTAACATATATATTATATATATATATATATATGAAAACCACACACCAGACAGACTTCAATTCTAGTATTTTCACTTCTTTTTTAGGAGAGGATGCTTTCAACTTTACTATTATTGTTGTTTTTAATTTTGAAAGTGATATCAAGCATGTGTCTTATTCTTTTAATTAGATGTGTTGTTTGATGTGTGACACAGTTGTGTAACTTTATTTAATTGTCTAATGTTAACAGAATGAATTAATGCACATGTGCTTATGTTACCCTTTAATTGATACACACGTAAAATGCTTGCGGAACCCAAAAAAAGGGTTAGGCGTGACACCACTAACGGCCTAGGTGAACTGTGATATATTCATACCTCACCAAGCTCAACTGCATGAACTAAAGAGTACTTGAAAATATTATTTGTTTGCATATTGTATGAAGGGCGTATACTGATCGCTCTTCACTGCATTATTTCCCATGCCTCTGCGTATTGAGACTGTTATAGAGTAGTTTATGTTTACAGGTCTGATACTTTACATGACATCTGCCTTTCAAGATTGATGATGGAAAGAAATTAGAGTTTGATTCATATTGCTTCACAATTAATGGCTCGTAAAGGAAACCAACAGAAGAATAAAGGTGGTCTCCAGTCGGGGTCTGCAACACCAAATAAAAAACAAAAGGGAAGTGTTAAAGATGTTAAAAGGGAAGAATATGAATCAAGTGATGCACAACCATCTGTATCTGGGATAGACGCCCTTCATAAACCCAATCATGTTAAAGAAGACAAGAAAAAAGCAAGCAAATCTGGTGACCATACTAACGTAAAGATTCAGGGTACAGCCGGCACATCTAATGTAGCGCAAGCAGAACCATGTGACTTTACTTCTCAAGATTGCAGTGGTGACATGTCAACAACCGGAAGTTCTTGTTCGGAAGAAGATAAATGGGCTTCAGCTAATGGTAGTATCCCTGGATCAAGGAATAGAAAGTTTGAAAGTGTAGAGCTTCTGGAAGCTTTGCGTGTTAGGTACTTGAAGACGTTTCTGTCGTCTGTCTCAAAGGCCTCGACTGAATGGCTGCACAAACACAGGCCGTTGCTTGATGTATTAGTAACCAAGGTATTAATCTCTCGTGATTACCTTAGAATGAAAATCAAGCATGCTTACCCGATTGTTCTGAAATGGCTTGCGCATTTTACAAGCATATTGCTTGTCCTTTCGATGGTGTGGCTGGATTGCACCCTTAGAGGTATAGACTCTGTTATACGCATGGGGACCGCATCATTTTTCACAGTTATTTGGTGCAGCATCTTTTCCGTGGTGGCAATGATTGGAATGCTCAAGTTTATTACTGCTGGGGTAAGCCTACTTTATTATTTTTATTCTGCAGCTTCTTTAAATGTAATCTTTTGAGAACTATTATCTGAAGTTTACAGTAAAGTTTTTGAGTTTGTCTCATGTATTTTGCTTATAGGTATTTGCATGGTGATTAGGCATTTCCTAAATTTGTTAGGTTTTAACTGGAATGTGATATGACATTTAATATATACACACATATGTGGGCACACACAAGAGTTCAAGTTAGATGTTGATTTATTATGTTAGGCTATAGCTTTTCCTTTCTTATCCAAAGTTAAAGAACTTGTAGTGAGTACTATGATAGTGTATGGTCCTGTGTTATGTACTTATGTAGTTATGTTTACTTTTACACTACTTGTCCTTAAACATACTGCAACATTTAAGATCTAGTTTAGGACCTTTTATTTGTTTGGCTGATACAGTAATGTGATCAGACGAAGTAGGCTTGTTATAGAAAGCTAGACGCCTAGACTATACAAAGCCAGTGAAGCTGAGGTCTTGCATCCTTTTATTCAGTTACATGGAGCTCTAACCTTAGTAGTAGAAGTCGGTGAAGCTTCACAAATTTGAAGCTTACGCTACACTAAATAGACACAACCTTCAGCGGATTCTACTAACACGAACGGAGCTCCATGCAACGCATGCTTTGACAATTTCCTGTTTAAATCAAGCCTGGGTGTGAGACCTGAAATTATAGAAAGTGATTTCTTATCATCCAACATAGAGAAAGCCATAAACTAGTTCTTAAATGTTGTAGTTTTTTTTTTGCAAGGTTAATAACAATAAAAAACGCTATAAATTATTATAGGTAAGTTCAAGTTGCTATTAGGAATAGAAAAAAAATATATATATACACCTATTTTGTTATATACTAAGCCCATTCTTTATCTTTTATATTTTTCTATCAGAAAAGAATCATAAAAGATTATGCATCTACCTGGTTATATACTAATCCCATTCTTTATCTTTATATAGTTTTATACATGTATATTATGCTTATTAACACATAAAGACTTCTTCTAGCCCTTGTGATAATTGATTCCCTTTGTTTTTTACAGGCCATAGTTGCTTTGGTTGCACTTTTTGTAGGGTTTACCCTTGGTCTTGTGTTGCTTGTTGTTTCTGGAATTGTTTTCTTATGGTTGTATGGAAGCTTTTGGACAACTTTAATTGTCCTAGCTATTGCCGGTGAGTCAACCAACACATCACTGAACATATTTTACAATGTTGTCTAAATATCTTTTATGTCTCTGCAAGTGTAATGATGTCACATTTATGTGCTATGCAGGAATGTCATTCATATTTAGCCATGAGCGCCTTGCGTTGCTAATTATGACGGTGTACTCTTTATATTCTGCATGGACATTGGTTGGCTGGCTTGGTCTTATCTTTGCTTTGAATTTATCATTTTTCTCAAGTGACGCTCTTGTATACTTCTTGAGGAATAACGTGAATGAGCATAGAAGAGCCAACAGTGTCCCTGAACAAACAGCTGGAATGCAAAGTGGACCAGGTGTCTTCAATGGCGAGGAAGAGCACGCTGATGGTGGGTCTCATCCACCAGCTGACCGTGGCTCTGGGGTACCATCAACCAGTGGGTCTGATTCTGAAGATGAAGTTGTTCGATTGTTAAACTCAGCAGATCACTATTCAGCATTGGGTTTGTCTAGATTCCAAGAAATAGATGTCACTTTTGTCAAGAAAGAATACAGAAAAAAGGTTCAAACAAAACTATTTGGCATAACTGATTTTACTTTCATTTCAGGGAAGGGTGAAAGCCTCTAGGCTATGGTCATGTTATAGGTTATGCTCGAGGTGGAAACGGGCGGGTAGACAGGGTTTGGTAAAGGGTCAAACTCTCGGATTAAATATGTAAAATTTTATATTGGTCTGGATCGGTTGGATTTGTGACACTTCTTATTGAAAAGTGAACTCAAGCAATGTGTCATATTTGATTACATATTTAGTATTTCAAATTTGCATAATAAAAGTAGGTTGTTATATGCATTGGATACTTTGTGCAATTGTCTACCCTTTTCTTTTTTAGCTATTATTTTGTTTATTTTACCATCTTAACCCGTTGTAGATCAAGCAGAACCTGAAACTGCCATCTTTAAAGCATGCTAACATGACACTTTATATTTATATACTGTTGTCCCATTTGATCTGTATTTTATAGAGAAAGGAATGAGGAATGATCTGTTAACCTTCTTGATTTTGATATCAGGCAATGCTGGTCCATCCTGATAAAAATATGGGTAATGAAAAAGCTGCTGAAGCTTTTAAGAAACTTCAAAACGCATATGAGGTACCTTTTCTTGTTTCAAACTTTTTTCTTAATGGTTATCGTGAATTTTGGTGCATGGGCATGCCTTTTATATATCTTTTTTAGTTTTCTTGACTATAGTGCAAATGTTTCTCAAGGTTTTGCTAGATACTTCTAAGCAAAAAGCATATGATGATGAACTGAAAAGGGAAGAGCTTTTGAATTACTTCCGAAGATTTCAAAATGATACCCCAAAGGTATGATTTTCTATTCTGCTTGATGTTTGGGTGTTATGTTTTATTTAGTTGTCATAATGAAGCCTCTTAAGTCACATTGTATATGTTGATAGGCCCTTTGATAGTTATGGAATTTGTATCTTTCATGCATCTATTTATAAATGAAAATTGAAAAACTACACTACTTAATTTATGTATTCATTATATTTGTGATTCCTTCGTTTTGTAGAAGATCAATATTTTTATATTTTCAACTTTTAATGTTATTTTGGCCATTTTTCAATTCAATTTTTTTGAAAAGTATTCTTTTACATCTTTACACCAATCTTTCCTCCATTTGTGATCATTCTTACGCTGTGTTCCCGAGTTAACTAAATAAAAGAAAAGAAGAGAAAGAGATATTATGAGAGAAAAGAAAGGAAAATATATAATTTTATTTTGTGTTCCCGAGTTGAAAGGAAAAGAAAAGAAACTAAAGATTTTTATGTGTTCCTGAGTTGAAACTTGAAAGGAAGAGAAGAAACGTATATTTTACAATTATACCATTGTAAGATTTTATTAAAGGTTAAATAAGAGGGTAAATTGGTAAATGATATGCTTCAAATTTTTTTTTACTTTCCCTTCCGCTTCCTTCCAATTTGGCAGGAAGGTTATTTGGGAGAATTTTCCTTCCTCTTCTCTCCACTTCTTTCCTACTTTGGAACACAAAATTGTTCCCCTTTCTTTCCGCTTCCTTTCCTTTCCTTCAATTATTAAACTCTGGAACATAGTGTTAAAGAGTTGTTGTGTTTTAACAAAATAATTGCCAAAAAGTAGATTAAATTCAGATGACTAATGAAGTTGACATTTAATATCAAAACACACCAAGAACTAGACAACTAGTCAATGATCCATCTAAATGTCAAAAGTTAACCTTCTGAAGATACTTCCGCACATATCAATTCAAGGGGTCAAGCATATGCAGAATGTTAACCTTCGACATTTAGATGGACCATTGACTAATTCTTGGCATGTTTTGATATTAAATGTCAACTTCATAAGTCATCTGAATTTAAGCAAGTTTTTGTTGATTTCTTTTGCTAATTACATCTGCTCTCTAAAAACGATCACAAATGGAGGAGAAATTGGTTTAAAGATGTAAAAAGGTTCTTTTTCTTTCATAAGTTTGAATTGGGAAATCCCAAGTTAACATTTGAAGTTGATAATATAAAACTACTAGTCTTTTGCACAATGGAGAAATCACAAATATAATGAATCTATACACATTACTAGGTACACCATTGGATTCTATGATAGCAGAGTAGCGCTTGTTAGCATAATCTTGAAAGAATAGTTCCAAAAACCAGTTCTAGCACTTTGAGTATAAGGTCTAAGTATATAAAAGTTATATTTGATGCTGGTCTAAATTTCAGGATACAGCTGAACTATAAGAAGTATGTTGTCATTTCGATGTATAGATTATAGTAAATAATGTTTTTATCTTTCTAAAAGATTTGGCATGTGAAGAATATAGTGTGGGAGGATAGTTACCCCCCACTAATCGATCAGATGTTGTCCAAAGTCAAAAATAGTAGCTAGTAACTAATGTTTTTTTTTGATGAGTCGTAGCTTTAACGTACTTAATTTCATTAGCTGAATTGATCTATCTTCCCATGGCACTTTTTAGCCTTCTTTTCACATTTTCCAAATTCTCTCCTAGCTTATAATTTGTCACACAGTACACACATGGTGCTGATTTGGACATTTAGCTCACTCAAATTAAAATGTTATGTGGCAATCTTCTCCCTTGTGTGTTTTTTGTCTTTTTTTTTTTTAAATCATTTTTAGAACAAGTTTTTGATGCAAGTTCTGGATGTAAAGTGCGTGAAGCTATTGACACCTATAACTAGTTATGCCATTGAGTTGATGTTTATGCATTTTACTAGACCCGGGATGATTTATAGTTGTAAAAATATGCATTTCAGAACAAACGAGATGGCCTTTTTGGATCTCCATTTGGACGTTCAGAGGTTCATGTTGATGATCCTTTGGGAGAATCTAGACGAATTGCATGCCAAAAGTGTGGCAGTTTTCACATGTGGTTTTACTCCAAAAAGACAAAATCTAGAGCCAGGTCGTGCCAGGTAGTGTTTCTGTTTATGGTACAAGCGATTTAGTTATAATCTACATGCAATCAGGGCATGACTGTTTTTTTTTCTCGTTTTGTTAAATTATGAAGGACTGTAAAGACTTTCATCCAGCCAAAGATGGGGATGGGTGGGTTGAACAATCATCTCAGCCTTTCCTTTTTGGGATATTCCAAAAGGTATGTATGTTAGTATGATTGGTATATGTTTGTCAGTTTGGCATTTGGTGTCAATTTTTACTTTATTTTTGCCAGTACTGTGCTGTGCAGGTAGATACCCCCCGTGCTTATGTTTGTGCAGATAGTAAGATATATGATGCCACAGAATGGTATCTCTGCCAGGTAAATATACTTTATTATAGGATGTTCAGTTCAGACACGCCTTGCGTTTTGTGTTGTGATCCATCACTGAAATAGGATGTATTCTTTTCTGGTTGCAGGGAATGAGATGCCCGGCAAATACTCACAAACCAAGCTTTCATGTAAACACGAGTGTAATGTCAAAGCAGCACAGTCACAGTAAGGGAGCAAGCTCAAGTCATAAAGGAGGAGGGATGCCAAACATGGATGAAACCATGACGGAGGAAGAATTCGTGGAGTGGTTACAAAACGCGGTCCAATCGGGCATGTTCGACAATTTTGCAGCAGCAGCAGCAGCCAATGGTGGTTCACCATCCAAAAATGGGAGCTCTAGTAGTAGTAGTAAAAGAAAGAAGAAAGGCAAGAAATGGTAACAAACTACAAGACCTGACCTGCTATTATTGTATATTGTGTCATCAAAGTAACTTTCTGAATCAAAATGGGAGCTCAACCAATAGTTTTTATGTTTATTTATTACTCTACTTGAGAACGAGATTCCGAATGTCTGGTTTTAACCCATTTACTCAATGAGTAGATTATTTGGGCGCTATATTATCTTTTAACAACTGAAATGAAATCCTTAAATGTGTTTTCATTTCTCATTTATTTTATTTCAAAAGTTAATTTATTATCGTCAGAATATATAGTTTTTGACTTGTTATCACAAACGTCTAGTAGAGCTTATTTAAAAAAAAACACATTTTTTGATCTGGGAGCATCTCAACGATATATTGATACTTTGCGTTCTTTTGTTTACAATAAAACTCGTTCTTTATTGCAACTAGGATTCTATTACCCCGCGCTTCGTGGCGGGAGCTCTTGTTACGTTGAAGATTTGGTGGACGTTAAAGATTGTGCGTCACTGTGGGTGATCCTGTTCCGTAGAGGGTTTCGTGGACAAAAAGCATAATATTAAGTGACTGTTATTCTTGCGTGGGCTTCAAAAAAATACTCACGGCTAAAAGCTTGGTGGTCAAAGTTTGAAATACCTAGGGTCGTCAAAGTTTGAAATCTTAAAAGCTAAAAGTTTGGTGGTCAAAGTTTCAAATCCTAAAAGCTAAAAGTTTGGTGGTCAAAGTTTGATAGTCAAATCGGAAGAAAATAAATTACATAAGTCAGTAAGAAAGTTAGTGGCCAAAGTGCAATGCAAATTTAAGAAAGGTGAGCACAACGATCGTACGTCACTATAGTCGCGACGGCCACCGCTTTCGTTATTTTCTATACTAATTTAATTTAGAAATTTAAGGGGCTGTTTGTTTAGCATCTGAATGGTTCATTCAGAGCTTTGCCTCTTAATCGGTCAGAGCCAGAAGTGTTTGTTTCATTAAAGCACAGCCTCTGAATGGTTTCATTCAGAGCTGAACTATTCAGCAATATACAATCTCTGAATAAACATGACTGAACAAGAAGACATCTATACCCCTAACCTTCCTCCCTGATGGTCACCCCAACCACCCCACTCTCAGTTCCGACGCTGTCGCTCCAACTCTCCTCCGGCCGCCGGAAACGCCACCCTCCTCCTTTCCTTTCTTTTCTCTTTTTCTTCTCTTTTATCGCCGCCCCACCCCTCTCCTCACCGCCTCCTGCCGCCATCATCCTCCCTCTCTTCCTCTTCTCGCGCCGCCGTCCTCCTCCCGCTCATCCCTCTCGTCGCCGCCGTCCTCCTCCCTCTCATTCCTCTCGTCGCCGCCCTCTCTTTATGTGTGGTGTCAAGTGTGTGTGGGTTTAATAAAAAGAAAGAGATGAAACAGAGATGTGGGTTTGTGTAAAGATGAAACTATGATGTGTGATTGTTAAAGTAAAAGAAGAAGGTTGAAGAAAATAAAAGATTCTTTGTAGTTGGTTGTCGTGTTTGAGTGTCAGTATGTGTTAAAGTTTTGATTTTTTAGTTGATTAAAATAAGATAAGGGGTAAAATAGTAATTTCAAACGGTTATTCAGAGGTCTAACCAAACAACACTTTACTGACTTAACACTTACTGGTTCAGAACCTCTTAACCATTCAGGCCTCTTACTGGTTCAGCACTTATTGATTCAGCACTTACCAAACAGCCCCTAAGTCGTTGAAATTTAAATATCATTTCAATTACGTGGGCCTTTTGGGCGGTTCATGGACAACTTGTACCCTATCTTATAATAATTGTACGACACTATAGAAGTGTCATAGAATTATTAGATACTATAATATGCTTTATTTTAATACATCTTTTATTTCAAATACTTCATAAAAAGAGCAAAACTAATAGTTGATGAGGATGGCTATAATTCGGTACCATCTTCAGTTTACTGGGTAAAATATGCAACAACTAGGGGGATAACACGCTGCGAAAGCAGTGAGTTGGCAACAATTCAATTGGTATTGTTTTTGCTTGTTACGGTATCGACACTTGCTATAGCTATAGAAAGAAGAAACCCAAAATAATTTAGTCGTAAGACGTCCAAAATAATTTTTACATATGTTTTACAATGATCGAATACCAAGAAAGTAAAATTGGTTTCAATAATGTGGATCCCGGTATTCATAATGTTGTTTGGTCAATATCAATGTGGTTTGTCAAGGTATTAGCATGACATTAACACTCGAAAAAAACACTATTATTCTAATTGAAAATCCGTTGTTAAAAAGTTTATACCAAACAAAACACAATAACAAACTTTTTGCTAAGTGGTGTTTGTTTTTTTTACAGGAAAAGGTTTGCAGTCTGCGGACCACATCTGCAAGAGAAGAGGCGGACCAAAGGTCTACAGTCTACAAGAAGAAGACTGTTTGTTAACGTCTGCAGACTGCTAAAATAAACTTAAATTTAAATAAACTGATTTTTTATAGCAGTCTGGTGGTAGACGGTCAGTGGCGGACCCAGGAATTTTTTCATGGGGTGCGGAATCATAGCCCTTATATAGGTCGTTTATCCATCAAGTGGCCCGGGTCAATTCGGGTCGGGTTGACTCGTATACCAAAAATAATAATAGTAAAATTATATAATCAACTAAACGAAAACAAAAGCCCAAAAATAATTTAAACGTCATACATAAGCAAAACACACGGTCTGATTATATACTATACTTTAACCAGCCCTTATACGTATCATACCAAGTTTCGTTAAATCGTCTTAACTCAACACCAAATATTGATTGTGGAAATTCTATACCTCGTGGTTGATATGGTCCTCTAAGTATGTATGCTCCTCTGATTTTGTCTTGTTGATTAACGTTATATGACGAAATTGTTTTCTTATCGGCAGAATTCGTAGGAAGAGTATCTAAGTCAACGAATTCAGAAGGTTTTGAAGATAATTCTCCACTTTTCCTTCTAAGAAACCGTTCCATAATTATATTGCTCATCTAAAACAGAATCAAATTTACAATATAAAAACCTATAATAATATTGCTCATCTAATAATATTCACAAAAAGAATCATGCCAATGCCCTTATGGTGGAGTGGCACTCTCCTTGCTTTCCATGTGGGGGGATGTGGGGAGTTCGAGTCCTACCGGCACCAAAATGCTGCTAATGGGTCGAGTTTCACCGCAGTGGGCCTTCGGACGGCGGGTTTTCTCCGAGAACTGGTTGATCCGGGTTACTCTCGGGGTACTCCTTTGTCCATTGGGTATTTTGAAAGTACTTGGGATTGATTTGTTGGATGTTCAAGAAAAATATTCACATAATCACATTTACCTAATTACCTTTTGAAGTTTTGTTGTATTTGTTCAGTTGTTTGTGAATTGTGACTGGTCAATGTCACGGGTTCCTCTTCTTTGTTTAGCGATCGCCGATCAGAAGCAGGGAGGGAGACGAACAACTTTTTCTTTTGTTTTTTCTTTGTTTAGCGCTCTTCTGGCTTTAGGTTTATTTTTTGTTTTTTTTTTCATTTTAATCAATATTAAAACACATGTCGGCTTATTGTAAACTTTGGGTTTGGGCTCATTCTTGAAATTGGGTTACTAACTAATAAAATGGGTTAACTCTTAACATATAATTATATTTTTTTTCTTGAGGTCGGTTTCAAAAGTCCAAGGGGTGCGACTGAAAAAATTCATGGGGTGCGGACTGGATGAACGCGCGTATATAACACTAAATTTTTTTTTTCAAGGTGGGCGCCCGCACCCCTTGGGCTTGCTATAGGTCCGCCCATGTAGACGGTGATGGTGGTGGTGGATGGTGGACCGTGGTGGTGGACCGTGGTGGCAGTGGTAGACCGTGGAGGTGGTGGACAGTGGTGGGTGGTGGTGGTGGACCGTGGACCGTGGTGGGTGGTGGTGATGGGTGGTGGTGGTGGACCGTGGTGGGTGGTGGTGGACCGTGGTGGGTGGTGGTGGACGATGGTGGTGGTAGTGGGTGGTGGTGGTGGGTGAGGAGAAGAGAAGAAGACCTTTGAAGACCTTAGAAGGCTTTAGAACAAGTTTGCACCAAGAAGAGGTCAAGAAGACTTTTTTTAGTGAAAGGCCTTCCAAAAAACAAACAATCTGCAGACCCTAAAAGACGTCAGAAGTGCTTCTGAGCAAAAAACAAACAACCCCTAAGTTAACGAATGTAACTTATTGAAAGAAAATAAAACTAGTGTGTTAAAATTGTATGTTAAGTATAGTATATGGGGGCTTAAAGAATTATGGGATAGACTGGTAGATGTAGTATAACAGGTTATAGATATTTATGGGTAAATTTATATACTAAGAACAAGAAGAGAAATGAGGAAATACAATAAAAAATAAAAAAAACTCAATAAAATAAGTTAATATAAATTTTGCTTGTTTTTAATGTGTGTGTGTATATATATATATATATATATATATATATATATATATATATATATATATATATATAGGATTGGGTAAGGGTTATTATACAAAAACTATATTTTGTGAGAAGGGTAAGAAAGGATGTCATAGTGACATGTGTCACTAGCAAGAAGGACAATTATGTAATTTTAACCAATTAATAAAATAATTAATTTAATTATTTTTAATTAATGGAGAGTGATTATAGGAAATTGTTTCAAAATTGTCGTTGGTTTTTTACATAATCACTTATCCACTGTGTTTTGCACAATCACTTATCCACTGTGTTTTGCACAATCACTTATCCACTGTGTTTTGCATAATCACTTCTCCTAACTGTGTTTTGCACAATCACTTATCCACTGTGTTTCCCCATCATTATGTACTAAAAACACATTGGTAATCGGTATTGTGTTTTCATTATACTAACCTATTTTGTAATCATTCTCCATATACCCAAAAAACTCAACCTAAATTTAACCACTAACCATGTATTGTCTTATGTTCCAATCGAACCAACTTAAAACACATCAGTTATTTAGACATGAAAAAAACCCAACAATAACATCAAGCGATTACATGCAACCAACTTAAAACACATCAGTCGATTATACACGAAAAAAACCCAACAATAACCAGCAAAAACACAGCAATGTTCATCATATCAGTCCAAAAAAAAATAAATAAATAAAACCCATAAAGAAGGTAATCGAACCAAAAAAAAAAAAAAAACCCACAAATGAAAACACACATGAACCAAATCGTGCCGGCATTGCAATCAACCTTCTCGCTGCAGCATCCCTTGCATTTTCGGATTTTCCGATGATCGTTTCCCTACCATTGAAGCTTACGAAGTAAGAAAAAACCCTAACTTTTTTGGGGAAAAACACAGTGGTGAATGATCGAAGACTTACGTTTATATTTTTGGCCAAATCTCTTATCTTCATCCACAATAATCGCTGATTTGGTTTCCATTATTTTCGTTAAACACACTGTTCAACTCCGAAATTTTCTTGCGTTTTTTTTGGAAGGAACGTAATGATCAGAAAGGTGGAAGGGGGTGGTTTAAATTCGTGTGTGTGTTTTTACTATTCTGCCCTTGAACCATTAATATATTAGTTAATTTTAAAACACAATTTACAAATTTGGTCCCTATCTAATCTCAACCATCCAATAACTTGATCCAATGGACACACTCCTTTCTTACCCTTCTCACAAAACACACTTATTGTATGTTAACCCCACCCTATAGGATTGAGATCAAATAAGAACCATAGGCATGGTTAAGAACCTTGTGAACCAAATCTAACCATCCATTTTTATTTTAATCTAAAGGGTACATGTGTAAAATTACATCTAAATAATTCTCCTTTATTTTAATCAGATTTTATTCTGAAAATACTACGTATAGTTATGTAACTTGTTTCCTAAAATTACTCACCATATTGACTTTGAAATAACTGATTCGCCAAATTCCATATCGATTGACAGAATTCCATAATCGATTCCCACTATCCATTATGATTTATGTTTTCATTTGTTGGTGAGTAATTCGGAAGGCTGTATGTTTTCATTTATGCTTTTATACAATCACCTTATGCTCACCATTTCTAGTTTCAGTTTTAACATCCTTCTTTGTGGTCACTGATGCATTTCTAATCTTTCATTTTTCCTGATACACTTGTTCATTCATCAACAATTGATTTAGCTGTAGGTATCATTATCATCGAGATTACCAAATCAATATATAAACTTGCTATTATCCATGGCATACACAGGTGAACAACAACCTATATACATATGTGCACATAAATATGTATATTTGACCAAGTAAATAACCAACTATGCACTTGTGTATTACGAACTATTATTAACCCATCCTTCTTCGTACACTTGTGTATACGACATTCATGCACCAACACATTAGGCCGACCCTTTTTTTAATCAAACGTTACGTCAACTGGAATTTTTTTAGTTTACATGCATGGGATGAAATATATCACACACACAAGTCTGGAAACATTATATTTGGGTAATATACACGTGTGTATATTACTAAAAAAATTCAACAGAACATACTCACACCGTTAATATTCGTTGAACGTCAACTACATTAATTTACTTTGACAGTTGGAACTCAATAAAACACCATCACACCGTGAAGTACACAAAAAAACACATTTATTGAATTGATACTTTGATAGTCGAGAACCGTAACCCAAAAAACCCATTTGAAGAAATAAAAAAAACAATAACAAAAAGAAAAAGAAAATTGAATGATTGAACACACCTGTATAACAATATTGATTGTAATTACAAAAGCATCAATATACGTTTAGGCTGTATAACGAAGATTCGTTTAATGGAAGTTAAATGTTTGGGTATTGTATAATCAGAAACATACGTAATTAATGGATCACATATGTACCAAAATACCCCTTGATTAAAATAAATAATTAAATAAAGTTCTAATTATTTACAATCTTGCCATTTAAAATCAATGGCTATAAAGTGGTTCTTAAGGTTCTTACTTATCCTATGGTTCTTATTTGAACCATACCCTATATATATATATATATATAGGGGGAGGATAAATTGAAAACCCACTCGAGTTAAGAAAACTATGAAAACCCTTGTAAAAACCATCAAAAAATTTTTTTTTTGAAAAAATACACAAGGTAACATACATGTATTAAAACGTTTTGGGCCAAAAAAATAAAAAAAAGCGCCGATTGGATATTTTAAAAAAAATAAACAAAATTTGCACTGTTACATATGTAACAGAGCTGTTACATATGTAACAACACAAACTTTGTTTATTTTTTTTAAAAATATTCTATCGGCGCTTTTTTTATTTTTTTTGCCCAAAATGCTTTAATACATGTATGTTACCTTGTGTATTTTTTTAAAAAAAAATTAAAAAAATTTAGATGGTTTTTACAAGGGTTTTCAGAGTTTTCTTAACTCAAAGGGGTTTTCAGTTTATAATTTCCCTATATATATATATATATATATATATATATATATATAAGGTATGTGTCTAGTGCAAACCCCCATGAGTTGTGCAAACCTTAAAAACCCATCCAATGGTTTCTTATGCAGCCACGTCCACCTCTTGTTCCATTCTTCACAAAGGCAAGATGGTCCATCAATGAGCTTCCAAGAAATCAAAAAGAGTTGCTTTCTGACACCACCTTTTTGTGCAGACTTACACCTTACCTTTTCACACTTTTGTACTCTGAAAATCCATCTCATTGATTCAGGATCTTTATTTTTATATAGTCAACACCTCCTTCTTCAATTCTAACTTTACATATTTCCATTTATCTCTTCCACATTAATGTCTATTCATTAATGGGTTCTTCATCCAAACCTCCTCCCAACATGTCCATACAACCCGGAATAAATGAAGATGATGACAATGATATTGGCTCTCTTACCCACCTCGTCCCACACAACTTGGATGATTCTTTTCAATTTAATGAGGATCCTATTTCTGTTGTGCTACATATGTCAGGTTTTGAATTTAATTTGCACTTCAACATTTCATTTTATTACATTTAATGATAGTCCACTAGTTTGTTTTTTTAGGTTTTTACTTTCTTTTCTTTTCTTGGTTTAGATGATAATAACCTCCTACCAACCAGATCTGTGTCTTCTGTTCTTGATGGTCTCGTACCAGAACAAGGTCAACGCTCCTATCACTTTATCATTCTTTTTTTTTTTTTGGTTTTGTTTTTGTATGCTCATTTTAATGTTAATGTATGTAATCTTTTAAATTACATACTTTTTTATATTGCAAAGTTTCAGATCTGTTCTAGTTCATATGTTGTATGTATTTTTGTCACATCTTTTTTTCAGTTAAAGTTTTTTTCTATGAAATCTAGCAACTTAGTATATTTTTTTTATAATGATTTTCTTAATTTATTATATGTTAATGTTTGATTGTTGGGTAAACAACATAAACATCTTTGTTATTTGTTTTGTTAGATATATTAGATGTTAATGTTTGTTTTTTGGTGTTTTTTTGGTTAAACAACATAAACACTTTTTGTTATTTTGTTATATGTAAAGTCCATATTTTTTTGTTACATAATATAGTCATATTATCCATAGGCTAATGTTTTTTTTTAGTTAAATGTTACCTTGGTACTTTTGATATTTAAACACTTTTTTCTTTAAACTTTTGTTCCTTTACTACCCAACACTTTTATACCACAGTGTATAAAGTGTATATAATATGTTAAATTTTTTCTTGTGCTTCAATCTTTTTGCAAGTTGTAATTTTTGTTTCTAATGTTTCATAATATAGTCAGATTATATAGTTAGATTATCCATAGGCCAATGTTTTTTGTTTTTTTTTTGTTAAATGTTACTTTGGTACTTTTGATATTTAAACACTTTTTTCTTTAAACTTTTGTTCCTTTACCACCCAACACTTTGTTATTTTTGTTAAATGTTACCTTGGTACTTTTGATATTTAAACACTTTTTTCTTTAAACTTTTGTTCCTTTACTACCCAATACTTTTATACCACACTGTATAAAGTGTATATAATATGTTAAATTTTTCTTGTGCTTCAATCTTTTTGCAAGTTGTAATTTTTGTTTCTAATGTTTCATAATATAGTCAGATTATCCATAGGCCAATGTTTTTTGTTTTTTTTGTTAAATGTTACTTTGGTACTTTTGATATTTAAACACTTTTTTTCTTTAAACTTTTGTTCCTTTACCACCCAACACTTTATACCACACTGTATAGACTATATATAATATGTTAAATTTTTTCTTTTGCTTCAATTTTTTTGCAACTTGTAAATCTTGTTTCTAATGTTATCTTAGTATTTTACGTTTTGTTCATTTATTTTTTCTTGTCTTCAACCTGTTTTCTATTTTTTTTTCATGCCTTATGCATTTTATGCATTTTTATAGAAATCAATCAAGAGCCGTTTTATGTTTTTGAAACGCCGAATGGAACTAGGATGTGGACTCCCAATGTTGATTTGAAGTACACTCCAATCGTGGGACGTTCAGTTGACAACTGGGAAGACGCGTTTACCCTATATTCCATTTATGCTGAACAAGCTGGTTTTTCTGTTAGAAGAGGACAATCCAAGGTATGGAACGGTGTTGTTACTCATAAATATTATCGCTGTAACAAATATGGTAAACCTCAAAAGAAGCGTACGTTTGACACCTTATGCGACGAGTCTATCAAGTTTCATCAGACTACCTTTACACTCAGTGATTGCAATGCACACATTTGTGTTATGTTATGCAAAAAAGATGGTCGTTACAAGGTTAATAAGTTTGTAGAGGAGCATAACCATCCTTTTGTTGAGAATCATAACCGTGATCTTACAAAGTCTGGTAGGAAGCTTAGCTTTTCTGCTAAGCAGTTCATTCATAGCATGAGTCTCAACAAGATTGGTCCAGTAAAAGTACACAACTGTTATGTTTCAATGAAGGGGGGGGGGGGGGCATCATAATGTCCATGGCACCCTAGCCGACTTCAAAAACTTTAGCCAAAAGTTGAGGACTTTTATTCGTGAAAAAGATTCTCAGTTAGTGTTGGATCGCTTTCGTGATCGTTCTGATAGCTTACCCGAGTTCTTTTATGACTTTGTTGTTCAAAATGGTCAACTTATATCTGTCTTTTGGGCTGACAAAATTTCAAAGCTGAACTACAAGGTTTTCGGTGATTTTGTCGCATTTGATGCCACTTATCAAACCAATAAGTAAGTATTTATATTCTTCTTTTTATTCCTGTATTTGCATTCTTTAATATTTTGTTATTAGTTCCACATAATTTTTTTGTATATAGGTCTTGTTTAGCTTAGCTATATAGCTGTTACATAATGCACTTTTTATATTTTTTTCCCCAGGTATAACCTGATATTTGCTCCTTTCACTGGTGTGGATTATAACAAAAGGTGTGTAACCTTCGGTGCGGGTCTTCTGTTTAATGAAACCATTGATTCTTACAAACGGTTACTCCAATCTTTTCTGAAAGCTCATGGAAAGCAACCATTATTAGTATTATCTGATCAAGATCCGGCCATGAGGCAAGCGATACTACAAGTTTTTACTGAATCTCGCCACCGCCTTTGCATGTGGCATATTATGAAGAAGTTACCCGCGAAGGTAATACCTGCATAGTATACATCCATTTTAATTGTTTTCTTTTTTATTTTCTAGATATTGTTATTGAATTTTATCTTTTTTTTCTGCAGGTGATTTGTTGCAGAACAGTAATTTTAGGCAATGCATACATCGTTTGGTATGGAATTTTTATATCAAGCCCTTTACCTTCGAGAGCCGTTGGAAAGAACTTTTGGATAATTTTGGTCTTCATGATCATTCTTGGTTGAAGGAGATGTACGATATTAGGGATCGTTGGGTACCTGCTTACTTCCGAGAGATCCCCATGTGTTGCTTGATGAAAACTACATCCCGTTGCGAAAGCTCTAATGCGTCTTTCAAAGTAAACTCTACCAGTGCTAATATTCTTGTTCAGTTTATGATGTGTTATGAGACCAGAATTGATGCACAACGATACCGTCAAAGGATGGCTGGTTATAAAACGTCTTCTGCAGAATTTAATGACACGACCGATTTAGCCATTGAAAAACACACCTTTGAGTTGTATACTCATTCTCTTTTCCTGGAAGTACTAAAAGAGATTGCTAAGGGCAATGAATGTTGTTATGTGTCTAACACTAAGGCTGTTGATGATATATTGGTATTTTCAGTCACTCACCTAGATCGAATGAACGGTTATGTAAATGTGTTTGAGGTAATTTTTTATTTTTATTTTTTAGAGATTCCATTTTAATGTTTTAAATCCTTTGTTTTTTAATAGCAGTTTAAAAGTTAAATACACAGTTTAGTTAAATATACAACAACAGTTTAATGCATTTGTCTACTATTAAGATGGATTTTCCTAATTTATCACTATTGAAAGGATTTGAAAACCACCTTATAATAAGTTTTTATGCTTAGATCATAATAAGTTAAATACACATGACTATGTGTATTATTTTAAACAATACACAATATTTTAGTAATGCAATGGTTATGTAAATGTATTTGAGGTAATTTATTTTTTTACAGATTCCATTTTAATGTATCAAATCCTTTGTTTTTTAATCTTATTTTTTAACTAATCTGGCTTGAATGTGTTCGAGGTATAGGTTTGTAAATAATCTTATTTTTTTGCACAGGTCAAGTTCAACGAGTTTGATGCATCGGCTGAATGTTCGTGTAGGGGATTCAACCGTATTGGGTATCTTTGTCGTCATGTATTTTGTGTTTATCGGGTTAAAAATATTCAAAAGATTCCTGCCAAGTATGTTGCTACTAGGTGGCTACGTGATGCATTGCCCAAGAGGATTTTTTCAATTGAAAATCGTTATGGCGTTGACAACTCCCCACAAGCTGTTATGCGTAACGAGATTTTAGATTTGGTTATCGATTGTGTGGATGTTGTTCGTAATGACACGGATCTCCTTTCTAACTTGGTTGAGCGTTTAAAAGCTATCAAGATTAATCTTGTTGATCACAGGTAATTTATTTATTTATTTTTTAGAGATTCCATTTTAATGTTTTAAATGTGTTTACATTCCATACCAAACGATTGTGTTTGAGATAATTTATACATTCCATCTGGTTAAGCGTTTAAAAGCTATCAAGATTAATCTTGTTGATCACAGGTCTATTGAAGCCCCTGTTGTTGAATTAAACGAGGCTGTTGTTGAAGAGTTGGTCGGCCAATCTTTGGATGTGGACATCTCATGTAACAATACAGAAGTTGTTCGTACTAAAGGTTGTGGAAGGAATCGACGTTTGAAGTCCGCTACTGAAACGAAGGCTGCGAAGCCCCCCAAAGCTCCTAGACTCTGTCACACTTACATGCAATACGTTATAGATCATGATTCTCGTAATTGCAAGAAGATGTCAAATGTTGCCACAACGGAATCTGGTGGAAGCTCACAAAGCCAAACCCCATCTCCAGCTACTTAGGGCTACTTATATTGACTATCACTGATCCACCTATCTTTTTGAAGATGTGTTTGTTGTATGTGTTTCAGTTAGGTTTTAATAACTACTTAACACTAATCAGTTTGTTACGACTGTAACATTTGATACCCAGTCTGTTACGTCTGTAACATGTTGAACTGCATGGTGGTTGGTGCTCGCTTTTGGGCTCAGGATAGTTTATGGTTTTTATATTTCTAATGGAATGCTTTTAACTTTGTTTTCTTATTATTTTTTTGTTGGTGTCTGTTTTTTTTTATGTTTTTTAGAAATTGTCAAAGCTATCTAAACCATGTTTTTTGCAGCTTTGCTTAATATTTTTTTATGACACATTTTTATTTTTTCCATAGAAACATTAAACTTGGTTTAAACTTGGAAACATTCCACACCAGGACACATAATTAGGTTGACATACAACTGATGACAACATACAAATATTAGGTATCTTCAATCCCCTTAAAAGCTAGATGCTCCCCAAATGACCTTTGAGAATATTAATGCGATAACCAAACACCATATTATTATATTTTTCCTTCAAATTTCGTCTCTGAGGCAGGTAACTTGTTCTTCCAGGTTATTCTTGGACCTTAAAAGACCAAGTATTATCTTTGTCGAGCGGAGGCACATTGGTGGATCAAACCATTTGAAGTACCGGCAGGCGTTGTTCTGTTTCACGATACGGATTTTTAGTTTGATCAAACCTTAAACTCAACTCTAAATATTACAAACAAAATAATTGTGTATTACCTCTAATGGACAAGTATAGAATTGTCTCCCCGGATTATAATTTGTCCACGAAGTCTTGAGAATCGCCTCTCTCCGACAAGCACACAACTCCATGTACTTAATCTTCTATCACACTTATTTTCAGTATTTATTGAGTAGGTGATTTTTTTATTGTGTGAGGAAGGTTAAGGAGTCTCCAATAGCATATGGACTTGAAGATATCGATAACCCATTTTATTTATATTTTTTCTCTTTTGGAAGTATGTGAGTACACTAGTTAGGTGAGAGGTGTTCAATTTGTAATTAAGTTTCACGTGACTTCAGAGATAATCAAATATAGAGGATTTGAGTGTAGGATTGCTTTGTGTAGTCACATCAGAAGTTTACTATATACACTATTAAGGTAACATCCACCTTTTTTATAGTCTCAAAAACAAGTGTATTATATACACACTTTTCCTAACCAAATATTTTATTATTTATCAAAAGTTGTTGTACAATTAAATAAGACAATTAATGATACCCAATGACACCCTTCATTTATATAATTTTAACCCACTTTTTTGTCCACACTTTACTGAATTTTTGACATTGAACTACTTACTTTTTATAACAATTAGTTACATATGTCACACATATTATGCAGCTGATTTTATTTGAAATTTATGTATATACGTTTAAAACAATGTTCTTTTTTACACAACTCTTAATGTTACATATTTATTAATATGGTATTTATATAGGTCAAACATATTTGTTACAATTTTTTTTCGGTGACTCTAACATTTTATTTTCTTACACCATGTATCCATTTTTTTTCCGCTTAAGCTACTTATAATCTAATAGGACATAAATATTCATAAACAAAACAGAAGACATCCATACAAACATACGTTAAATGATAAAACGAAATATTAATAAACAACCCGTCCCATCTATCTCTTACAAACGATATAACATTCTATCATTTAAAAACTGTTGATTTTTCAAGTTACTTAATATAATTTAGGTGCGTAGGATCACTAGTGCACGATACATAAGAAGGTAAATACAAATCCCAATCAATACTAGCAAACCATTGGTCATCGCCTTCTTCATCAACTACCACATTACGTGTATTGAACCCCAATTGAAAACCTTCTTCTTCCATTCTAGTTGGATTATGGTTGCATGATATGAAAGTTGGTAAATACAAATCCCAATCAATAGAACTAAACCATTCGTCTTTTTCTTCTTCTTCCTTTGCTCTAAGCTGGATGGCTTTGTTGTACTCTACATTTGCTATCACATTATTTCTTTCGAAACTGCTACGAACAAATTCTGCTTCCGTTTTAGTTGGACCACATGTGCATGACCTGAGACTTGGGAAATACAAATCCCAATCAATAGAAGCAAACCATTCGTCATCGGCTTCTTCCTTTGCTTTGAGTTGGATTGCCATTCTGTATTCTTCATCATCTACCACATTTCGTGTTTCGAAACCCCCAGGAACACCTTGCTCCTCCTTTTTCACACCCTTAAAAAGATAGAAGAACTAATTTTTTAAAGAATACAATTATTTCTCTTATTTTTTTAATGCCAAGACATAATAACCTTTATGGTTTTATAGATATATTTTGAATCAGACATCCGCATAGACGATGTAGATGTAGATGTTTGTTGATGTTGATGTTGTTGCTAATTTCCTTAGCCTTTTTCCATCCATCAAGTATTTCAACTTGTTTGGTTTTTCTTCATAATCTTCTTGTTTCACCTTCTGCTTTCCATTCCTATGCCAACTTGACATATTTTTTTTATTTTTGAGATTGTATTTCTCTATCCTAGAATAACTAAACCAAAGAAGTAACTAAACTTAAATAACTTTCAGGTTGGTAACATTTAAATGAGCTGTTAGGTAGGTAAGGAAATAAATGTCTTTAGATGTTACATGAATTTCTTATTTTTATTATATATTTTTTAATTAAATTTTTTGACTTTTTACCGGGCATTTATTATGGTCTATTTGTCAAAAAAAATTGTTTTCTTTATGTTTACATAAACATTTATTGCTACATTTTTTTTTGCAAATCACCCATATATATACGTACCTTTGTTACAGTACCTTAGCTGGAGGCACTTATTTGTATTTTTTTCTTTGTTACATTTTTTTTGTTTTCAGCTTTATGTCTTTTCCCAAGTCAAACAAGATTGAGTATACTTTTTTTCCCAGCTGAAATTATAATATATTATGTAGGTTTTAGACTTAGCCTATAATTTATAAATATTAGATAGGTTTGAGTGTTTGATGTTACATAAAGTTTTGTTGTGTCATTTCCAATTGTTATACTATTACTCATATGTGACTACTTTTACAGTAAACAGCAACAGTATTGTAATATAAAATTATCTTTTTCCTTACTTTTTATTTTCACGTAACCTTTATACATTTTTTTTGGTTGAATATTTGATATTACATAAAGTTTTCTTTGTCATAGTACTACAATTTTTTTGGACAACTTTCACTGTAATCAAGAGTCTAATATAAATGTTCCTTTTCATTTTTTTTCATGTAACCTTTTTACATATACCTTTTTTGATAATATTTATATGGCATTTTTTTTGATGTTTTTTTGATGTTACCTAAAGTGTGTTGTGACATTTTTTTATTTTTTTTTATTTTTATATGTAATATTTTTTAATTTTTGACAATTTTTACACTATTCAAGATTATAATAAAAATTTAGCCTTTTTTTTCATTTTTTCATTTAACCTTATTTTATATATATTTTATGACACTTTTGACTAATTGATGTTAAATATAGTTTGTTGTGTCATTTTTTTCTCTTACATGTAATATTGCAAATATTTGACAACTGTTTACACTTTTTTTTCAAGATTATATTGTAATTTATTTTTTTCCCAAGTAATGTTCTTACATATATTTTCATAGAGTAATATACTATCACCTGTAATTTTCGTATGTTTAAATCCGGTTTACATATTTTCATTTTTAATATTTTTTAGGTTGTTGTGGGTGGCTGTGTGGGGGTGTTGGGTTGTACCTTTGTAAGGAGCAATCGAATACAAACCAAATAATTGACATAGAAAAGCAACAATAAGAAATGGTAGACGACATTATGAGTACGTAAATCATTACAAAATCTTGATGGTGTAAAAAGCCTCGTAGGAAACCATTTACTACACATTTACTACGCAATTTTCAACGCATTTCCTACGAATATACGGTGTAGGAAATTTGTGACGCATTTCCTATGCAAATTCCTAAGTATTTGTCTCTATTGTGTAGCAAATTTGTTAAAAAAATTAAAGTTTTTTTGTCGTCACAAATGCGTAGTAACTTTGTCAAAATTTGTGATGCATTTTTTTTCGTAGGAAAACTTTTGTAGCAAATAACTAATTTTCTAGTAGTGACTATCATATACTTATGGTTAAGGAATGTGAATAAATATGCATAATATGAACTAATCGAGTTAAACATCAAAAGACAATTTGCATATCTGTCCCAGAGGGAACTTAAAGAAGCCGAACCAAAATAAGGATCTCAAAGATGCCAAAGCAAAAATATCAATTTGTTAATCAAGTAAACAGTGAACTAAACAATATTATCAAAGCAACTAACATTAATCATGTGAATGGTATGATACCTGATAAGAGATGATACTGAAGAAACAACGAGTATAACTGGGGGGTAGTAGGTGTGGTACGACTCGTGTTCGCTGCAGGGTATAATCCTTGGCTCACAACGATGGTCGATCTAGGGTTATATGCATAAACAGTAAGCAGGATAATGTAAGAGACAACGATATAAGTGGTTCGATCTTGTAAGATCTACGTCCACTAACAAGAGATGTTCTTTATTAAATACAAAGTACAAGTGATGATACAAGTGTATTGTTTCTAATTAGTCAAGAATTGATTACCCTAAAAAGGAGGTGGATGCCTCCTTTTATAGGGGGTGAGTGGGCCTGGTCAGCCAGGCCCATCTCGGGTGTTGACGGGCTTGGGCCCGGGAGCTCTTGGAGTCCACATAGTTGGATCTCAATTCCTAGTTGGATCAAGTGGTCCAAGTTGGAGAAGCTTTATATTGATTGGGCCACGTGGCGCTTCGTGATTGGATGTCCGGGCGGTGTTCTGCCATTGGTACACGTGGCGCCTTCTGGCTGGATCTGCAGGGGGCCTGTTTTTCTTCCTGCTGTCAGGCTGTGTCAGGCGGCTGACCAGTTGTCAGCTGACAGCTGACAGAAGAAGGCAAGTTGAACTCCAAGGGGGATGAATCCGGCGCTGTCATCTGGTGACGTTGCGCGGAGTGAGCAGCGCAGTTGCGCGCTGCTGCCTTTTCCTTCCTTAGTGTTGTATTGACCTTCCTGTTTATTGGGCGCTGGGTAGGGTGCGCTTTTGATAGCGCTGAGAAGCGGTACCCTACCCCTTCAAGTCCCCCAAGTCCAGGGTGTCTCCTGTGCTTGCTTAGAGGGCTGGTGGGGCGCTGGACTAGAATGTGTCCTGTATTGAAGTTAGGTATTAGTTTGGGCTTGGCCACTTTGGTGCTATGTGGAAAGATAAAAGCGTCCCTTTATCTTTGTACATTGCATCGGTTGTGGATAGCCAAGGTTTATGAGAGAGAACCTATCGCCAAGTGAAAACTTGACAAGTGTAGGTGTAAAAGGTAAAATCTGGCGGGGAACGTCCTTTCAGATTTTACGTCAACCTATCGCCAAGTGAAAACTTGGCGAGTGTAGGTGTAAAATCTGGCGGAGAACGTCTTTTCAGATTTTACGTCAACCTATCGCCAAGTGAAAACTTGACAAGTCTTAAGGTTTAGTAAAATTTGGCGGAGAACGTCCTTTCAGATTTTACGTCAACCTAGCGCCAAGTGAAAACTTGACAAGTCTTAAGGTTTAGTAAAATTTGGCGGAGAACGTCCTTGCAGATTTTACGTCAACCTTGCGCCGAGTGCTGACGTGGCAATCTCAGGTTTATTAAAATCTGGCGGAGAACGTCTTTGCAGATTTTACGTCAACCTTGCGCCGAGTGCTGACGTGGCAATCTCAGGTTTATTAAAATCTGGCGGAGAACGTCTTTGCAGATTTTACGTCAACCTTGCGCCGAGTGCTGACGTGGCAATCTCAGGTTTATTAAAATCTGGCGGAGAACGTCTTTGCAGATTTTACGTCAACCTTGCGCCGAGTGCTGACGTGGCAACCTCAGGTGTTTAATGTGGAATTTGAAAGATGAAGAGGTTTCCTTGAGTTTAGGAAACGTGCTGAAGAAGCTGAGACGGTTGGTGGACGTGTCAGAGTGCAGAAAGGATGTCTGCACAGTTGTCAGTCAAGTCAGCACGTGGGTGGGCAGTTATTTCGTCGTGTGTCAGGCGAGTAGCCGTACACGCGCGCGAGTGGGGCAGTTGTCAGGGTAACTGCTGTCATGTGGCAGGTGAAGGGTTGTCCTTCCAGCAGACGCGTGTACTGACGTGCCTCCAGACGACTGTTTGACTCCAGCTGTCTGCCACGTGTAGCGTCCAGATCTGTCCTCATCTGGGAAACTGAAAAGTTTCCTGCCAGCTGTGCTCGTTGCATTAAATGCGATGGGTATATATACTCGAGGAGACTCCTTGATCTTCTTATTACTTCACCGTTCAAAAAATTCTCTCTCAACTTCTGCTCGTTAAAACTTCATCTTCTCCGGTAGATCTTCAAATTTTCCGGCGAGTTCCGTTTGAAGAAAATTTTATTTTTCTTATATTACCATGTCTGAGGGATCCACTGTTGGGGGGAACCCAGAGAAAGCTGCTGAGAAGTCGAAGAAGCTTATACACAACACTCCCTGTAAATGGAGTGAGAAGACGTTTGCTCGGTTTGTGAAGACCATGGAGTTTGATCCTTCATGGGAGGTGGAACTTCCCACTGGGAAGAACACTGCTTTGGCTCCTCCTCCAGGGAAGATGAGCCTGTACTGGGCCCACTTTGCTCTTTGTGGGTTCCGTCTGCCTGCCACCAAGTTCCAGGTGGACACGTTGGTGAAGCATGGTGTCCATGTTACCCAGGTTAGTGGGTTTGGGATGCTTCGTCTGGTACACTTTGAAGCTTGTTGCAGGGCCTTGGACATTGAACCGTCCTTTGAACGGTTCAATGTTTTTTATATGATGACCATGGAGCAATCCTGGTTTAGCTTTGTCCCTAGGCCACATATACCAGCAGTCGGAACCACCCCTCCTAAGTCCCTTCATGACTGGAAGGAGAAGTTTTTCTATGTTAAGAGGGGGGTTATTCCTGTGGATTTTGCTTGGAAAGTTGTTGCTGACCGTCAGAAGGTGCCTGATCATCCGGTGATGGAGGGTTTCCGAGAGCAGCAATGGTTCAAAGACTTGGTGGCTCATGCTTCCCCGTTTGACACGGCCAGTTGTTCGGAGGCCATGTTGGCCCTGTTGGGTATGAGCCGTGTGCAGCTGGTGGAAGGAAAAGAGCCTGTGGTTGCTGTTGCTGGTAAGTTTATTTGCTTCTCTTTTGCTTTGATTTTTGTGCTAAACTCATGTTTGATTGAGTTTGATTCTTGGGATGCGCAGGGATGTCAAAGTTTGCTGCATTTCTGTTGCGCGATAAAGCGCCGTTGGAGTGGAGGGATCCTGCGCAGGGTGGTGCGTCTGTGATTGACCAAATGGTGGATAGGTTTTACTACCCATACTTGGAGTTCAAGCCCTCTGGTATGATTATCTCACGTGAGCACCCTATAAATCCTGACCCTTTATCTTCAGTTCCACATGAAGAGAGCCCTTATTTTGTTGTTTCTTCTGATGAGGAATCAACTGGGTCTTCTGTGGAACTGGTGCATCCGCCGCCACCTCGTGGTCGTAAGAAGAGTGCGCCGGTAATGCATAAGCATAAGGTGCAAACCGAAGTAAAATCTGCGCCTTTGAGTGCAGGTGGTGAAGGGCCATACTATGGGCAACGTGACAAGACGTTGGAGTCTTCGTCCTCCGCTCTTGAAGATGTGGAGACGCCTGAGAGCCCTTTAAAAAAGAAGCGGAAGCTTGGGAAGGTTCAGGGCAGGAAAGCTGTCTCTTCGAAGGCTGGCGGCGCAGGTGGAAGTGGCGCGGGGCCCTTTTCTTTGGAGATCAGTCCTCCGCCGGAGCGTCGTCCCTTGTTCCAAAAAACTGTGAAGAAAGTTACCAGTGAGTTGGCCTCTCTTTATTTGTTTTTTGTTGTAGTATTGGTGACTTATATTTTGTTTTCTTGCAGTTGTTTCTCCGCAAGCCCACGGCTCCGCTGGTCCTACCCCTTCTGAGGTGGAGGCCACTCAGAAGAAGCAGGAAGAGGAGAGGGTAGCTGCGGAGGCGGAGAGGGTCCGTCTAGAGAAGGAGGCGGCTGAGGCCAAGAAGAGGGCCGATGAGGCTGCCACGAAGAAACGGGCTGAGGAGGCCGCTGCCAAGAGGTTGGAGGAAGAGAGGGTGGCAGCTGAAAAGCTGCGCCTGGAGGAGTTGGCCCGAAAGGCCGAGGAGGAGGCGGCAGCTGAAAAGCTGCGTTTAGAGAAGGAGAAGGCGGAGGCAGAAGCCAAAGCAAAGGCTGCTGAGGCTGCCCAGGTTGCCTCCAAACAGGTGGCGCTTGAAAGTTCTCCAGGTGGTGGTGGTGATACCGGGGTGATGGGTGATAACCCTTCTGGTGGAAGGGTTAGTGTTGAGCGGGGTGACTCGAGTTACTCCGCGGGCGATGTAATCTGGCGCCCGCACTGGAGTATTCGGGAGAACTCCCGTTTTGCAAATCCTCTTACTGCAGAGGAGTTTGTGTCCCAGGTGGTACCTCCCAGAGAGAGGTTGTACCAAGATAGCTTGCCTCGCTCTCAGCTTATCACTGACATATGTGTTGGGCAGGCGCTTCAAATTGCTGCTGTTGAGTCGCTGAAGCGACGTGATGAAGCGTTTGCCCGTGATATTGCGGATTTCAACTCCCGGCGGTCTGCGCAGGCGCAGAGGGAGGATAAGCTAAAGACTGACGTGGAGAGGTACCGGGAGAGGGCGTACAAGTCTGAGGACAGGGTTAAGGCGCTGGAGCGCGAGCATGGGCTAGCTCAGAAGAGGTGGACTGAAGCCTGCCAAGTCACCAACCAAAAAATGATGAGGCTGGAAGAGCAGATTCAAGTGCTGAGGAATGAAAATTCCAAGTTGCAAGAAACTGCTGAAGGTCATCAAAAGGTGTTAGCCGAAAGGGATTCGGTGGTGGCAGGCTTGCGCTCTGATTTGAATGCTAAAGATCAGGAGCTTTTGAGCGCGTCTACCCAGTTGTCTGAGCTAGTGGGTGAGAAAGAGAGTTGGGTGAAGGAGAAAGCGGCGCTAACGGAGGAGAGGGCTTCCTTAGAGGAGTCCTTAACTGTGTCGCAGACAGAGGCTGATAATGCAAAGGCTCTGTTTGACGAAGCCTCCGTTGCGCAGCAGAAGGCCCAGGACGCTGTTCGTTGGGTGATGACCCAGGGTATCGCTGGGGTAAGTGTTCTGCTTAGTTTTGTTCAACTTGTTTGTGTAGATTATCTTTCTAACTGTTGTGTCCCTTGCTTGCAGATTTTTAAGAGGTTCTGGAATGAGCCAAATCTTGGAGATCAGGTTGCTGCTATCGCTGGCGCTGCACGCGCAGCTGGAGAAGCGGAGGGGTTCGAGACTGGGTTTTACCATGCGCTGAATCAAGGGCGTATAACTGAAGGTGCGCATCATGGTAAGCCCAGGGAGAAGGAGTATGAAGCTGAACTTCTCAAGTTTGAGCAGATCGAATTCCCTATACTCAAGACAGTGGCAGACTGTAACGAGTATGCTGACCCAGCTGGCGCCCTCCGTTACTTTATGGAAGAATCAGACCGCTTGGGTGCGGAGGCGCAGAAGTCAGCAAAGAAGGCAACCGGTGAAGGGACATCCGGGACGAGTCCGGAGGGTATGGAGGAGCAACTTGTGGATTTTGAGGGATCTGGTGGGGATTAAGGGTTTTGTATGTTTGTTTTCGTTTTCTTGTAAAGCTTGAGGCAGCTTGAACGCCTCTTTTTGGTTGATATGAAAATACTCTAAGTTTGTTTTCTATATATTGTGTAATCTTGTAGTGTGTTGTGTTTGGATTTGAGTATTGAGTCCGGCGATAGTTATGTTTAAAATCTATGCCTTGAAGACCCAAGGATCCGAAAGCGCACACATGAAGATAAGCGTTTAGCAACTTTATAGAAAACTTTTTAGAGGACTTAGGCATGTGTAGCCCAAGTGTTTTACAAGTACATTACATGTAACAAAAACGTAATTGCGCCGCGTTCCATGAGCGCGGAACAGGTGTGCCATCAATCCTTTCCAGCGCATAAGCGCCTTTGCCTAGGACCTCTTGAATTTTGTAAGGCCCTTCCCAAGTTGGGGCAAGCTTGCCCGGCTTTTCTGCGTTGGAAGCGCTGTTGTTGCGTAAGACGTAGTCACCAATGTCAAATTCGTGGAGTTTGACTTTCTTGTTGTAATAGCGTTCCAACTGATTTTTGTATCTAGCTTCCTTGATGGCGGCAAGCTCTCGGCGCTCTTCAAGTAGGTCTAGGTTCAAGCGCAGCTCTTGGTTGTTTTGCCCCTTGTCTGCCATAAGTACTCTGGCGGAGGGGCATCCGATTTCTGCTGGGATGACAGCTTCGGATCCGTAAGTTAGGCTAAATGGTGTTTCGCCATTGCTAGATTTTTCTAGGATGCGGTTTGCCCATAGGACATGGGGGACTTCATCCACCCATCCAGTTCGTTTGGTGCCCAGTCGTTTTTTGATCCCTTCGATTATGCTTCGATTCGCTCTTTCGACTTGACCGTTCCCTTGGGGGTGGGCGACTGATGTAAAGATCTGTTGGACCCCCATTTGTGCCAACCACTCTTGTAAGTGTTGGTCTGTGAATTGGGTTCCGTTATCGCTTATGATCTGGTACGGTAGGCCGAATCTGCATATGATGAATTCCCATATGAATTTCTTGATGTGGGGGCCGTCTATCTTTGCTAGTGGCTTTGCTTCGATCCATTTTGTGAAGTAATCGATGGCCACTATTAGGAACTTGACGTTTCCTGGTGCGGTGGGGAATGGGCCAACGAGGTCTATCGCCCACTTTTGGAATGGCCATGCCGCTGTGACGGGTACCAAGTCGTTTTTCGGGCGCAAAGTGTTTGGCGCGTGGCGTTGGCAGGATGCGCATTTGCGTAGTTCTGCCACTGCGTCTGGGTGCATACCAGGCCAATAATAACCTGCGCTCATTAACTTGGCCACCACCATTCTTGGGCCGGCGTGTAGTCCGCAAGTGCCTTGGTGAATATCTCTAATGAGGAAGGCGGCTTCCTCTTTGTCGACGCACCGTAGCAAGGGGCCCAGGTATGATCGGCGATAGAGGATTCCGTCTGTTAGTTCATAGTGAAGGGCCTTATGTTGTAGTTTCCTTGCTTCGGTCTTGTTGTCGGGTAGGGATCCGGATGTCAAGTAAGCTTTTAGTGGTGCCATCCAAGATATTGTACCGGTCTGGATGATGTTTACTTGTCTTGGCGGGACCGATGGCTTTTCTTGCAGCTCAATGCGAACATTTTTGGCCATGTGGTCGAAAACTGTTGAAGCCATTTTACTTAACGCATCTGCGGGTTTGTTTTCACTCCGGTTGATGTGTGTGATGGTACATGAGGCAAATTTGCGCATGAGTAGTTTGGCTTGTTGTAAGTACAGGGCCATTGTCGCGTCTCTGGCGTCGTATGTGCCGTTGATGTGGCCGGCCACTAACAGTGAGTCGACGTGCGCTTCAAGGTGGGAGGCTCCCAGTTGGTGTGCGATGCGCAGGCCTGCTAGTAGCGCTTCGTACTCTGCCTCATTGTTCGTTGCGGTGAAATCCAGGCGAATGGCGTATGTATGCTCTTTGTTGTTGGGGCTGATTAAGCGTAGCCCCGCACCTGCGCCATCGCTGTTTGAGGCGCCGTCGGTGTAGAGTTTCCAACTTTCATTGGAGGTTGGTGGTGCGGGATCTTGTTCGGCGAGGCATTCCGCGATTTTATCCGTTGGTATTTCGGTAGCGAAGTCGGCAAGGACTTGTCCTTTGACTGCCGGTCTGGGTTTGTAATGGATGGTGTGCTCACCCAGTTCAATTGCCCATTTCGCTAGGCGGCCGGAAGTTTCAGGCTTTCGTAGCACGTCGCTGATTCTGTAATCTGTGAGGACGTTTATTGGGTGACCGTGAAAATATCTGCGGAGTCTGCGCGATGCGTGAATGAGAGCTAGTACTAATTTTTCCATTGTGGAGTACCTAGTTTCCGCATCTAGCAGGGTTCTGCTTATATAGTAGATGGGTGTCTGGACACCCTGGCGATCCACAAGGAGTACCGCGCCAATTGCCCTTTCTGTGACAGAGAGGTACAATGTTAGCGGTTCCTTGGGGAGTGGTGCGGTGAGAGTAGGTAAATTCATAAGACATTTTTTCATTTCTCGAAAAGCTTTCTCCGCCTCGGGGGTCCAGCGGAAATTGCTTTTTTTCAGACAGTTTTTCAAAGTGTCTACAAAAGGAAATGACTTGGAAGCGTAATTTGACAGGAAACGATTGAGAGCGACAAGGCGCCCCATGAGTGTCTGGACGTCCTTTATGGATGTTGGGGAAGGCATTCGTTCGATGGCTAGGACTTTGTCTGGGTTTGCGCGGAATCCGTCTCTTGTGACAACAACTCCTAGGAACTTTCCTTCTTCCATGCCGAAGGAGCATTTGCTGGGGTTGAGCTTCATGCGCACCTTTCGAAGCTGGTTGAAGGTTTTCTGAATGTCTTCTAACATGTTGTCTTCGTCTTTGCTTTTGATGACGAGGTCGTCGACATACACTTCCAAGCGTACGCCTATCTCGTTAGTGAAAGCGCTGTCCATGAGCCGCTGGTATGTGGCTCCCGCGTTCTTGAGGCCAAAGGGCATTTTGGTGTAGCAAAAGATCCCCGTGTCCGTGCGGAAAGCGGTTTTGTCTTCGTCTTCTTTCGCCATTTGGATTTGGTGATAGCCTTTGTAGGCGTCAAGGAAGCATTTGAAGCGATATGGCGCGAGTGAATCTACTTTTAAGTCAATTTCTGGTAGAGGGTAACAATCTTTTGGGCAGGCTTTGTTTAGATCCTTGTAGTCAACGCACATGCGCCATCCGCCGGTTGCTTTCCCTACCATGACTGGGTTGGCTACCCAGGTTTGGTATCGGATTGGGCGGATGATGCCTGCGTTGAGGAGCTCGTTGACCTGTTCGTTCATCGCCTTTGTTTTCTCCGGCCCCATTTTGCGCATCTTTTGGGCGACTGGCTCGACAGATTTGTAAGTGTTGAGCTTATGTTCCGCGATTTCTCTTGGAACACCTATCATGTCGGATGGTTGCCAGGCGAATATGTCTATGTTTTTGACCAGGAGTTGCTTGAGGTGCGCTGTTGTGGTGTTGGAGATTTCATGGCCGATGATTACCGTTTGGTCCGGGAATTTTGGGTTCAGTACCCAGTTTTCCGGCTCTGAACGGGCCTGCGCTTTTTGTGGTTTTGCCACCTCTATTGCGTGGCATTGTTTGTTTCCTCGGATTATGGCGACGCCGGTGCGGGTAGGGAAGCCTACCATTTGGTGAGGTGTGGAGGCGTTGGCGTTAAACTTTGCCAAGCCTTCCCGCCCGAGTAGGACGTCATGGTGTGAAGTTACCGGTAGTACCATGAAATCGCACATTTCTGTGCGCTCATGGGTACCATCTGTCAAGGTGACCGGGAAGGTGATTATGCCGCGGGGCATGATGACCTCATCGATAAAGCCCGAGATTGGTGCATTGACTGGAACAAGGCGGGCTTTGTCATCCTCGTCCAGTTGTTGAAAACACTGATCATAGATTATGTCAGTGCTGCTTCCGCCGTCTAGGAACATGGATTGTGTTCGATAATGCCCTAGAACGGCAGTGATGATTAGAGGCGCTGTGGCGGACGGTCCGCCTCGTACTCGAGGGAGAAGGATGTCCACCTCCTTCCAGGAGTCGTCAGTTTGTCTTGGGCGCTTACCAGTGTGTTGGCGCGTTCCCGAGTTGGAGAGCATGTTACAATGATGGCGCGGGGCGTATTGTATGTAACTTGTTTGGAGGTTCCGGATTTGTTTACCTCCGGTGTCTTCTCGTTTGACTTCTGGGTTGGTGTTGCGTCCGCCTTTGTTGACATTTTTGACGAGGTGACCCAGCTGGCCTGTCTTTAGGGCTGCCTCGATCTCTAGTTTCAGACTGTAGCAATTGTCTGTCAAGTGGCCATAGTCGTTGTGGAATTCACAGAACTTGGTTTGATCGACGTTCTTTCTTTTGCCCAACACTTTGGGCTCCTTGAAAGTGATTTGTTCCGTCTTCAGCACTTGTGACGGAGTTTTTGTGAGCTGGGTCCAGTCGGTATTCTTTTTTGGTTGGGGTCTCTGGTCCCTTTGTTTGTTGTTGATCGTCTGCCGAGCATCGTTGGCCGGCGAGTACTTTCCTTCGTCCGTTGGTCCTGAGATTCGCGACCAGACGGACTGTTTCCCCTTGTTTCTGTTGGAGTTGTTGGCTTGGCTGTAGCCGCGCTGCTGTTTGATGGAGCGTTCCGAGGATGCGTAAATCTTGGAGGCTTTGATGACCTCCTCCCAGGAATCTGGGATGCCCGTTTTACCGGACAATGTTTTCATCAAGTCCTCGCTGCGCACCCCGTTGATAAAGCCTGCGCGCATGAGCTCTTCTCCACAGCCGATTTGTAATGCCTCCTTGTTGTAACGCACAATGAAATCTTCGATCGATTCATTGTCCGTACGTTGACAGAGGAGGATGTGGGATTTATCTCTTTTGTGGCGCATGAGGTGGGAGAAGTGATCTTTGAATTTCTGGATGAGGTCGTCGAAATCCAAAATACTTCCCACCGGGAGGTTGTCGAACCAGACTCTGGCTGCGCCTGTGAGGGTCTGTGCGAAGAGGTGGCACCAGACTTGCACGGGCCAGAGGACTGTGGTTCCTGCGCACTCGAAGTCGTGTAGGTGATCAGTGGGATCTCGCAGGCCATCGTATCGACCGATGCTGCTTGGGAGTTTTGCTTGTTTCTCAATGGGTGCGGTGGCTATCCGCTGGCAAAACTTGGAGCTGAGAGCAAACGACTTAGGCCTGTACGGCTTGTTTAAGTCGTCGTCTTCCTTCTTATGTGAGGAGGCGGAGTGGGTCTTTGTCACCTTTCGCTTCTTGCGTTTGGAGATTTTTGTGTTGTCTGAATCGCTTGTTGGTTGGTAACTATCAGATTCTGAGGTTGTGCCTGCGGGGTCCTGATCGCGCGCAAGCTTGCTGCGATCTCCACCCCGAGACCTGGGACGTGTGGCTTGTTTTTCTTTCCCCCGACGGCTGTGTTTTGCCGATGGGGAAGCCTTAGACTTGTCGGTTTGAAGTTTGGCTAACATGTTTTGGTAAATTTTTGTATTCTTGAGTTGTTTGCGAAAAAGCCACTCGTCTGGGTCCACTTGTGTGGTGGGTATGTCGGACTCAGATGAGTCTGAGCAGGAGACCGCCTGGGGCGGTGTTTCCTCCCTTGTGGCTGCTGTTGCTATGCCCTTGTCCGGAGTTTGGAGCATGCCTGCTCCCGTAGTCTGAATGACTGCCGAAGGGGATGCTCCGGCGACTCCGGCTGGTGTTAGATCTGCCATTTTAGTGAGCTTAAAGGATAAAGGTTTGAAAGTTTAGTGATTCTTTCAGCCGACACGGATGGCGCCAATGAAGAAACAACGAGTATAACTGGGGGGTAGTAGGTGTGGTACGACTCGTGTTCGCTGCAGGGTATAATCCTTGGCTCACAACGATGGTCGATCTAGGGTTATATGCATAAACAGTAAGCAGGATAATGTAAGAGACAACGATATAAGTGGTTCGATCTTGTAAGATCTACGTCCACTAACAAGAGATGTTCTTTATTAAATACAAAGTACAAGTGATGATACAAGTGTATTGTTTCTAATTAGTCAAGAATTGATTACCCTAAAAAGGAGGTGGATGCCTCCTTTTATAGGGGGTGAGTGGGCCTGGTCAGCCAGGCCCATCTCGGGTGTTGACGGGCTTGGGCCCGGGAGCTCTTGGAGTCCACATAGTTGGATCTCAATTCCTAGTTGGATCAAGTGGTCCAAGTTGGAGAAGCTTTATATTGATTGGGCCACGTGGCGCTTCGTGATTGGATGTCCGGGCGGTGTTCTGCCATTGGTACACGTGGCGCCTTCTGGCTGGATCTGCAGGGGGCCTGTTTTTCTTCCTGCTGTCAGGCTGTGTCAGGCGGCTGACCAGTTGTCAGCTGACAGCTGACAGAAGAAGGCAAGTTGAACTCCAAGGGGGATGAATCCGGCGCTGTCATCTGGTGACGTTGCGCGGAGTGAGCAGCGCAGTTGCGCGCTGCTGCCTTTTCCTTCCTTAGTGTTGTATTGACCTTCCTGTTTATTGGGCGCTGGGTAGGGTGCGCTTTTGATAGCGCTGAGAAGCGGTACCCTACCCCTTCAGATACAGTATCGCTTGAAGACTTCGAGTAACCCATCTGATGTCAAAATAATCTCTATTGTTTTGATATAATATTTGTAATCATATTTAATGCATTAATAGAAAATGTTCAAATATCAAAGAATGGTAGAATTCAAATGCAAAAAAGGGACAAACGGAAACCATTTCATTCCAGTCAGGAGGTGTAGGGAACTCCAACGAAACTTCATCATTCCATGTAGATTTCTTCACCCGATTCCTCAAGCACGTACCACATTTGAGCACTACAGGCTAGAAAAACAAGATAAAATCAACCCTAAATAACTAATAAGATGCTAAAATCATGCTGCTAAAACACCTAAAGCCCTAGTGCTCATAACATGGACTATAGAAGCTTAAAGTCTTAAATAGTAGGATTTTGAGGGGAAACAAAGAGACATGGAATATAGAAGCTCATGACAATTAATTGGGGAGGCCTTTATTGATGTGTAAACGGGCGAACCCCTCAAATTCTGGAGAGAAACTCATTGAAGTGAAGAATGAAAAATGAGAAAATGGGGGTTACTATAAAAATGCACAAGTGGGTAATGTGATAATAGGGGTAATTGGGGAAAGATACTATATGTATATGCATGTTAGAACTTCTTCTAACAACCTATGCATTCTGTTATCATTTCCAATTGGATGATCCATTAATCCAACTAGTAGAGGACTATAAATGGATAAATTTTTTTGATTTCTGTTGGAAATTAGGAATAGATGGACTGTCTATAGCACCCGTTTTATTAACAGGATTTATCACTACTTTAGCTACTTTAGCGGCCTGGCCTGTTACTCGGGATTCTCGATTATTCCATTTCTTGATGTTAGCAATGTACAGTGGTCAAATAGGATCATTTTCTTCTCGGGACCTTTTACTTTTTTTCATCATGTGGGAATTAGAATTAATTCCAGTTTATCTACTTCTATCCGTGACATCTTAAAAATATGATTAAATTACTTTTTTATCCATTCAGTTTTTTTAATAAGGTAATAGTGGGAATGTCCGCGAGTTGCGGCGGGTGTCTCGACTGATATCCGGTTCAGTTATGATGTTTGTTACGAGCCACGACCCATTCCGGGTTTCTAACATTTCATTCCATTTAACAAAAGATAGCCATAGAACCTATAAGATCACAAACATGCAAATAAAGTTTAGAATTTTCATATGAATAGACAGGTTTATTAAACTGTAAGATTTTTTCATAAATAAAATCAAAAGTAAATGTATCACTTTATCTATACGTTATTAGCAATAATGATATCAAATGTTAAATGTATCATTTTACATGCGAGCAGAAACTTGTACACGTCCATAGGGTTTTCTGTAAGCAGGTCAAGGGTAGAGTTTGATCACATATTGTTTGATATCATTAAAGTATACTGTTTGAGAACGAAATTAGATAATAGTTACTCAGCTGAAAAAAAAAGATATATCCATCATGCTAGAAGATACAACCCATAAATATTGTCATTTTACTCTCTTTCTGTTACCCCGAACAAAACAGCCATGATGATGATCTCTTTGAAACATGAGTAGCATTTATGATCTCATCATTGGATGTGAGAACCCATAAATCTTGTGACTTTACTCTGTTTATGTTACCCCGACAAAACAAACAGATGTTGATCTCGAGTTCCTGCAAATTTGGAAAGAGAGGTATAAAATTAATGTGATATTGTACTACACAGTATAATGATGTAAGATGTTATGTATATTACCAATTACCAATCACGACAATAGTTGATGCATATTGCGTGGTAGCAGTTAGGCAATACTATTTTCGTGCAAGGTTTAAAAAAATCCCACATTCATTTCTCATTGCAAAATTAATACTTGTAAACTTTTCATCCTTTTCAATTTTTTTTGGCCCGACATATTTACCTACAACTGAAAACAATAAAAATTCACCAGAAATAAATGACTTGAGAACATACCTGCGACGAAGATGATTGTACTGTTGGTGGCCTTATATGTGACAGTGGGGAGGTGGGTGCATCCAATTATATAGAGATTGCGTACTATAATTTATACCATTTAATTGAAAAATTAAACATGAAAATCATCAATCATCCGTTTCAGCCATAACATTCATGAACGTCCATTGAAAGATTACCACATTGAATTGGGTGTTTATGAAGGAAGTTACATCTTGAAAAAAAAAATATGAAATGTGCATTATACACATATACAATTGGCATTATTGATTGTACATTAGGGGCATAATGGGAAGAAAATAGTCAAAAGTTAGAGAATTGTAAAGGGGCTTTTGAACTCCCATCTTAAAAATTTGTTAAAATTACCTTTGTAACCATCTTTGGTCTTTAATAAGGTAATAGAATAGAGATAGAGATATAGATAGATGACCTCATGTTTAGTTTTTTAAATAAATTGGCGTCGTTTACAATTGTCATTATTCTAATAATAATAATATAATACTAGGCTAGAGCCCCGGGTGTACACCCGGTACATCCCCAAGGCAAATGACAAAATTCTATAAACATTGTGGTATATAAGTTTTATTTATTTGAAAGTTACGTAATACAATTTGTATCAATTTTGGTTGCTTGCAAACTATCATAAAAAATTTAAATATTACCCAGTAACGGATATGAATCAACAAATATTTGATTTGACGTGATTTAAAAACAAATAATGAATATTTGAAGTTCGATTTTATTAAAAAGAATAAAAAAACGGAAATCAAGTAAATAATAACGTAGAAAAACACATACACAATGACAATAATTATCAAATATTCAAAAGCAAATACAAATTGATAAAGAGTTGAAAAGGTTAGCAAGAAAGGAACCCATATGACAAAATTATTTTATAAAGAGTTAATAGCCAAAATCGTCCCTGAGGTTTGGTCACTTTTGTAGATGAAGAATTTTAGTTTTAAACAGGAAATCTGATCATACAAGGCACTATTCTAGGTGCGGAAACCCTAGAACAGAACAAAATGATAATACACGAATCACAACACACGAATTACCTTTTCAAACATCATTTTATAGATAACTTGATTCAAAATATTCAATACAAACGCTTTACAAGTTAATCTATTGACTTTCACACAAACTTAATCTAGAGAGCAACAACCTGACCTTGACACACACAATAACCAACTTATCTAACTTACAAAACAAGCTAAACCCTTATATAGTAACTACACGTTCGCCCTTTTCTAAGGTACGAATGTGGACTTTGTCCACATTCGTCCATTCACACAGTACGAATGTAGCTTGTCTTCTGAGTAGTTTCCACCTTCGCCCTCTAGTCTTTCACCTTCGACCACTTCTGTCTACCTTCGACCTACAAAATTCACCTTCAACCCTCCATAAATCTCTAACACATGTTAAAACTACAATCCAAAGCATTAGTCGCATAAAGTGCATCTACAAATATTGAGAATCCAGTTATAAACCGAATTCACGGATCGATTAAGCGAATTCAGCTCGGTTTCAGACGGGAGATTCGAGACGAGACAGAAATTAACGATAACAACGTCATCACAGATTCGTATTACTACAGAAACGGTTACAGACACTGTCATCAGTAGGATAAACATCTATCTCGGGGCCGGGGGAGGTCGGGCATGACCTCCCTCTGAGAGCATTCTAAGCACAAACTCAAATCTACAAATGAAAACCAACACATGAGATTGCTATTTATAGTCCAACACACAATTCCACCTTCGCCCCTTGTATAGGGTCGAACCTGGCTTTTGTGCTTTGGCCTATATTTACAAATTCATCAGATCCATAAAATGCCCTTATGGATCACCACAATCTCATATAACACCATACAAGACTCAACCCTAGTCTATTCGACAGTGACATCCACAGAAAGTGCATCAACAATCTCCCCCTTGGACGTTGCTGGCGAATCCTAAACACACCTAGCATCTTCAGTCAGTTATTGTTGAAGTATCAGACACATACATCAACAACTTTTGACACTTCAGTCCAAAACCCAAACCTTTTAAATCTGGGTCCGTAGGCTTTTGATTTTTTGCCACATTCGTCCCTGACACTAACCTAGTTAACTTATCTCGTTAAGTTAGGGGGGTATTTCTGACTTTTTGCCTACCTTCTTCTCCATTTAGACCTGCCATCATCACACACCACCACCACCACCACCCTCACATAACCACCACCACCACCCTCACACAACCACCACCCTATTCTAGAGAGAGAACAGACGAGAGAAAGAGAGAGAGAGAGACGAGAGAAAGAGACAGACGAGAGAAAGAGAGAGAGGGAGACAGACGAGAGAAAGAGAGAGGGGGATCTGAGAGAGGAATTGAGGGATCTGAGAGAGCAGTAGGAGGGAGAGAGGAATCGAGGAGGAGCTTCGGCAGCGATTCAACTCCGGCAGCGATTCAACCCTAAACAACCATCACCTCCGCCGCCACAACCACCATAATCATAACCCTAAACAACCATCATCTCCGTCGCCACAACCACCATAATCGTAACCCTAGACAACCATCACCTCCACCGCCTTGAACCACCCTAATCGCAACCCTAAACACCCACACCCACTCCTCCTTCGATCTATTCTCTCTATCCCTGCTCTCTCTCCTCTCTGTTCTCTCTCTATCTCTCTATGCTCTCTCTCTCCTCTCTGCTCTATCTCTATCTCTCTCTGTCTCTCTCTTTGTCTCTCTCTGCTCTCTCTCCTCTCTGCTCTCTCCTCTCTCTCTATCTCTGCTCTCTCCCTTAAAGTATGTTTTTATTTATTTCTTTTTTTTTTAGCCTTTAAATACAAAATGTCTAAAATGCCCTTGATTTTGTAGGCAAAAAGTCAAAAATGCCCCCAGAGTTAACGAGATAAGTTAACTGGGTTAGTGTCAGGGACGAATGTGGCAAAAAATCTAAAGCCTACGGACCCAGATTTAAAAGGTTTGGGTTTTGGACTGAAGTGGCAAAAGTGACCAAACCTCAGGGACGATTTTGGCTATTAACTCTTTTATAAATATTGTAGTTTAAAAGTTTTACTTATTGGATTGTGAATGTGAGAGATTTAGACCAAACATATTTTTGGGAGCATGAAAAGGGTCTGTGTGTCCAACCAAGTTGGCCACAACCACAATACTATTAACCACATGGTCCATGTCATCAACTGAGCTCCATAACTTGTCAGCCAACTGAATCCCTTATGCACTTTGTATTAAACCCGATACCGAACCTTAGGAACATACTACCCCTCTCTTGTTCGATTAGTTTCTTGTGCATTGGTCAACATCTATCTTTCGCGCCGTAAAGCCCTTTATCTGCTTACATATTAACCAAACCAAACATATGTTACTGATTAATAAAAACTTAACTATTTGACACTGAATAATTATCTAATTCTTACACAGAGGCATGTGTGATGGCCTGGCCACAGTGTACAACCGCATTAAAGTTAATCGCCTGCTTTCAACCTCAAAATAAATGGAATCAATCAGGTGGCACCTTGAATCACCGTTGCTGGTTCGAACCCCTTCAGAATAGCGCCACCCTTAGTAACAGGAACATCACCGTCATTTATCGACCCACCTGTTGTACCTCATAATCGGAATAAAACTTCACTTACTCTATTTGAGGCAAAAAAACCTTTGAAATCCTTAGGCCCCTAAAACCTTCAAAAGAAACACCTTCAATTTGTGACAAAGAAAGAACATGTTAGAAGTGATGAATCAATATTTAGTTTACAAAGATTGTATAACTTACATTCTCATCAATTAGTATCATTTCAATTGAGTAACTCTCATTAGGATTGTGACAATCAGGTTGACGCCAAACACGTATTATCCTAACTTTAAGGTGTAACACCCCAACCGATGGCGGAAACATCGAGGTGTCACGTAGTAACGATTGTTCAAAAGCTCATGGACTAAAAGTGTAAATATGGATATATTGATTACAAAGTTTATTACATTGAATGAAATACAATGATACTAAATGACAACTAACTAAAATACAATAAATCAAAGTCTAGATAGAAATCCGAAAGCTTAAGAATGCATCTCAACAAAACAACCTGAAACATGTACGAAAATAATTTGGTCAATACAAAAATGTATTGGTGAGCATACCCTGTTTGAATACATATAGTAGATAAAGAGTTTCGCAATTCTCGTGTTATACTGTCTACAATTTAGTGTTCAAGCTATGTACAAATGTCACCCAAAATCAAACCTTTGAGTAGAAATGATATCCAAGAATCATGGGATATCTAGTATATATGTATAGTAGTCGCCCCAATAGTATGATTATATATAGTATGCGACAAAGCAAGTAGTTTACACATAACAATAGTCAAGTACTATTTATTGCTATGCTAGGCCGCCCAGCGGTTAATGATTAAGGTCATAAGTACACACTATCAGCGAATCAACAAGTAAAACACATACAAGAATTGCGATTGTGAATATATGATAAAACATGATTAAGTGAGTGAAGTAATATACGTACATGAGTCACCCCAAAAGTGTAAAACATGAAAAAGGGGAAAGATATACTCACAGTTTGCGAAAGCGATCAAAATCCAACTTAAGCGGTCGTGAGCTAAGTAATGGGAATTCCGAGGAATTCAACCTATAATGTATAATAAAACTAATAAGGAAATGTCTAAAAAGTCTAAGGTATCTAGGGTCTAAGGCATTAGGGTTTGCTAAGTCGATTTGGGGATTTAGAGTTTTTATGATAAATTGAATTAATATAAAAGTTGTATATTAAAAATAATATACCAAAGTTTATAAATAAATAATTATGAATCACACAATGATCCAACAAATAATAACTAATACTTTCCAACATAAGACTATTTCTATTTTATAAGAAAATTGTTTATAAAATATATGTCTAAATAGAGTAAATAAATAAATGTTTAGTTATGTCTATTTAAACGTAAATAAGACTATAATTACAAGACATGATTCAAAAATATTATTTTTACAGAAAATAACTACTTTCTGATGTAAATAACTGAAATTAATTTTCCCATAAGTTTTACAAACTTATTTATATTTAAAACTGATTTAATAAGATTAAATCATGTTTAAATGATAAAAAAATAGGAAATTAATAAAAATAAATGTTTTCTAAACCAAATATTTTTATTTCAGTTCATAATGATTAGAAATAATTTCCCAAAAAGTTTGAGATTAAAATCATAAAAAATGAATTTTTAATCAATTAAATATGATTAAAACAAATTAAATCGATAAAAATATAAAAATAAGCCATTTTCTAGAAAATAAAATTATGATAATTTTCTTTATGGTCTCAAGATGCTACACCTAAATTTTTATAATTTTTGGAGCAAAAATGAATTTTCTATAATTATTATAAGATTTATGTGTTTATATATTATTATAATATATCAAAAACCTGGAAATAAAGGAAAAGAAAAAAAAATAAGGAAAAGCGCTGGGTAAGGGATTCGAACCCGGCCCTCTTCCGTTTATAACAGGCGCACACACCACTAGGCTAGATGTTGTTTTGTTGGTTTTTAACAATAAAAATTATATTTAACTTATACCTCCACTTCATCTTCTTCCCCAATTCAACACATAAACCCTAACCCTAGAACCCAGTTTCAATAAAACGATCTATGGCAGATAAGCACCCTGTTATAGAGGGCTTTGATTCGGAAATGGATGAGGAGTAAAACGGCATAAGAAATAATGACTTACAAAATGATATGATGATCGAAATCAAGGTACAAAACCCGAAATATGCAAGGGCCGATTAAAGCTTTAGAGACGTCTTTAAGATGTGTTTTTCGTGGGTTTATGATGTGTAAAAGTGCAGAAACGCGATGATAAGATTAATTTATAGTGTTGCTTGATAAAATCGTGCGTTAGAAGCCGTTGCTATAACTCGACGGTTACACCATAAATTCAATGATTAAAACATGTTTAAAGCGTGTAAAATCAATCGAAACTGATGGAGGACGATGGAGAAACGTAAATCAACCGACTCGGGACATTAAAGACGCATTAAAAATGAAGTTTTAAAGTTGGCCGGAAAACTCGCCGCCGGGGAGGACCTCTGCCGGAAAAACGACCGGAAGAAGGAGAGGAGGGAAGCTTTTAAAAGTTTCTGATTTTGTCAAGAATGGTCCCTGAACTTATGAACTTGATTTATTTCATATAAAACTTAAGAACTCTCTTATAAAAACCTAACCAAATTAACTATATTTAACTTTTTAAACTCTAAACCTTCATAAATCTTTAAAATTTTTATAATATTCAGTCCGGATGACGCTTCAACATACTCCTTTGTTTAAAACGTATATCCGATCCGAAATAAGTATAAATGACTAAATTTTAGTTCGTTCTATAATTAAATTAGAAAACGACGAACTTACCGGGACTATAATGAAAATATTTGAAGGACTATTATTGTGAATTTAATGAAAGTTGGAGTGACGGTTGTCACAGTCTCCCATACTTTAGAAAATTTCGTCTCAAAATTCTTTCAAGTGGAGGTTACTATGGTACAAAAGACGTTGTAAAAACTCAAGTAGGTTTTTTTTAAAATTTTCATGAGTCACGTTTTGACAAAATTTAAATTAGGTATCTAATATCAAGGTAAAAGTTTCAAAATGTTTGACAGTTGACTCAAGATTAGAAAGTTGGGAGTTTAAATAAGTAAGGTTTTGGGAGGGTGCAACTGGTGAGGGCAAATGCACTATTGACGCAGTCTCCCCTACTTTAGAAGAGTTTCTGACCGAACTTAATTAAGGACATGCAACAGGATCTCAACTAGCAGAGAGTGTAAGAGTATACAAAGTTTAAGGTTTTCTATAGAGGTGGTCAACAAGGAAGGCTCCAACAAAACTAACTGAAGCTTATGTAAAATGTTCTTATCGAAAATGCTAACTATTAGTCAATGATCTAGTGATGAGGTAATTATAAAGTAATGGGTTGGTTCTTGGTTAGACTCCTAGCCCGTTCCGGCGGTATCGTTTATGCTTATATATAGGGTGTACCGCAGCTGACCCACCACACTCCCGATACTTTGGACTCGTACTGATTGTCTACCAATAGCCTAAATAGAATCACACACCACCCTTATGTACCTGTAAACCCATGATTGCGTTCCGGACCGTAATCATCGATTTACCTTACACCAGGGTGGTATGCTTTTCCATAACCCTATCCTAAGTGATACTAGAAACAAATGCGTTCAGCCAAAGTGTTAAGTAATAGATGTTGCTCACGTATAAAATGCGGTTAGTGGTTCTTCCCCTTTCGGGTTCACCCGAATAACCGTAATAAAGTGTAAGTATCACGCACGGTTAGCGATTCTTCCCCTTTCGGGTTCACGCGCACAAATAACCGGTTCAATTTATGAAAAAGTCTAACAGGTCTTGCTCACATAAGAAAATATGCGTACAAAATACACGTTCATATAAGTAAATAAATATAGCATAAAATTTCGATTTGAATATAAATCGAGTAAATCGCACAATTGCGCAAAATGAGAGTAAACGAGTTGAATAATGCTCAAAATCAGTGATATAAGGATAACTGCTAATAAATGGTGTGAGAATAACCACAAATAACGTGTAAGAACAACAATCAATAAAGGAATAATGCGAGAATAATGCGCGAACATAATAAAATGATGTAAGAATAAAAGAATGAAATTTACTGCAAATGAAAGTGCACAGAACAGACATATAGTCTACTGGCATGAGGGTTTAAATTTAGTAATTTTGCATATGTGTACTATGCGATAAAAGACATTTAGCAACATTCCGATGAGGATATATCCATTGTTTTGTTAAACCAAAAGTGTTGCGACTGAGAGCGTACAAGTGTAAAGAGGTAAATTTTTTTTTCGTTTATAAAAACGTAAGTTTACTCGAACTTTGTGATATAACTTTTTAGTAATCGAAGAATGTTTTAGATTCAAAATAGGTTCACTTGAAAGGATTTTGTAGGTACACATTTTCATGTGTTTACGAGAAGTCGAGTTTGAAAAGTGTTATAAGGCATGTTATTAGTTGAAAATTTCTTTTCCCGAACCATATATTGGATCTGTTATATGAAAACAAGATGGTTTACATTTGACTTGTAAATATGTGAAGCAAGTTTATAAGATGCAAGAGGAAATCATATAAATCAAATGTGTTTCAAAAGACCAAGATTTAAAAATTTGTGTGAATGATAATAACCAACGTGTATGACACAAAAAGCTTATAATTACATAACATTTTTGAAAACAGATTTCAAACTTTGAAAAGAAGATCGAGTCACAGTAAAGGAATTGATAAGGGTTGAGTTGACTCTCCTTGATACTGATTGAAAAGTATAGGTAAGACAGGTAGAAGATTGCATATGGTCCCGAATGCCTTGACGAATTTTGAGAAGTAAAACTTTACTGTATTAAAACATTCCTTCTGTTTACAAGTTAAAATCTCATTAGAGTTGAAAAATCTTCCATATTGATTAAATGTTTGGAAAAAAATCTGAGTGTTACCCATTTTGATTAAACTTGAAACCTTGAATTATCACAATGTTGTGAAATTTATACGTTGGAAAATAGTTTGCTTGTAAAAGTTGTTAAGGCATCTCTCTGGGCTCATAGCACGCTAAATGTTTCAAGACACAAGGTGTGTATAAGATGTGTTAATCTGATGAATAAGTTTCTCCAAAGTTGGGTAATTGAGTTTTGTGTTTTTATGAGATGACAACATAGGGTCAGTTGTTAAGGTGATCGCTTTAGAAAGTAGTGTACTGGTGTGTGTTGGATAGATAGATGTTTATGATGTTGTGTAAATTATAAAGACACAAGGGAATAGTTTAGAGATATACTGTGACATCGATCGAGTAAATTTGTAAACATGATGATAATAACAAGATGATTAATAAGTTTAAAACCACTTCGTGTTAAATTGTGCAACGTTCGAGAATCAAGATGTGACCAAAGTTTAACAATAAGCTTAAAACTTTCGAGTGATAGGAAAATGTTTTGGAACAAAAGAAATGATGCCTTGTGAAAATCACGAGACAAAAAGGAGATAGTGTAAGTTTTAATGCGATAAAATAACGCATAGAAGTTTTAGTAATGATGATGTAAAGCGAATGATCAACAACAAGAGATGGAACTTAAAATCCAAATGTTAAACAAAACTTAAGAATCAATAACGGAAAACTGAAAAATGCACTAATAGCGATAGCTATTAATAGAGAAAACTCAAAAGACACAATAACTTTATTATAGGAAAATGGTAAGAGTTTAATCAGCAAATGAAAAATATACCAATATCGAAATGTGATACTAAAAATATTTCTAACGAAACTGGTGACTAGCCAAAGAAATTGAAATATTATTAGTGACTTATGGGGAGTGTACTTAAACCTATGAGTAAATGGTCATCCTTCCCGATTGCACATACCCCGTCACTGGTAAATTTCAAAACCTTTAGCGAGACTTTAAAACGAGATGTAGGAATAGATCCTTGAGATGTGGATTTCGCTCCTAACTCAAAGATGTATTTCAAAATTGAAAACAATTGAGGAATGAAACCAATCACTAAGTTAAGGATATCACTCCCAGCTTAGTGGTTAAGTTTCTTTTGGAAGGAAATACTCTTTGAGGTGTGGATGTCACTCCTATCTCAAAGATATATTCCTAAGATAAATAACATATAGAGGAGTGAAACTAATCACCAAGGTATGGATGTCACTCCTAACTTGGTGATATCGTTTCGTTTGTGAAATACGAGTGTCTTCTTTTCCAAGCAAAATATCGAAAGAATAACGAGAAAGAATCATAGCGAAAATATCTTGAAAGAAAATATAAGAAATAAGATAAATATACACGAGAGGACTCGTGAAAGTAAGCTTAGTTATAGACTAGGCTAAAAGGCATTCTAATAACCTAATTCTCTATAACCATGGCTCTGATACCAATCTGTAACACCCCAACCGATGGCGGAAACATCGAGGTGTCACGTAGTAACGATTGTTCAAAAGCTCATGGACTAAAAGTGTAAATATGGATATATTGATTACAAAGTTTATTACATTGAATGAAATACAATGATACTAAATGACAACTAACTAAAATACAATAAATCAAAGTCTAGATAGAAATCCGAAAGCTTAAGAATGCATCTCAACAAAACAACCTGAAACATGTACGAAAATAATTTGGTCAATACAAAAATGTATTGGTGAGCATACCCTGTTTGAATACATATAGTAGATAAAGAGTTTCGCAATTCTCGTGTTATACTGTCTACAATTTAGTGTTCAAGCTATGTACAAATGTCACCCAAAATCAAACCTTTGAGTAGAAATGATATCCAAGAATCATGGGATATCTAGTATATATGTATAGTAGTCGCCCCAATAGTATGATTATATATAGTATGCGACAAAGCAAGTAGTTTACACATAACAATAGTCAAGTACTATTTATTGCTATGCTAGGCCGCCCAGCGGTTAATGATTAAGGTCATAAGTACACACTATCAGCGAATCAACAAGTAAAACACATACAAGAATTGCGATTGTGAATATATGATAAAACATGATTAAGTGAGTGAAGTAATATACGTACATGAGTCACCCCAAAAGTGTAAAACATGAAAAAGGGGAAAGATATACTCACAGTTTGCGAAAGCGATCAAAATCCAACTTAAGCGGTCGTGAGCTAAGTAATGGGAATTCCGAGGAATTCAACCTATAATGTATAATAAAACTAATAAGGAAATGTCTAAAAAGTCTAAGGTATCTAGGGTCTAAGGCATTAGGGTTTGCTAAGTCGATTTGGGGATTTAGAGTTTTTATGATAAATTGAATTAATATAAAAGTTGTATATTAAAAATAATATACCAAAGTTTATAAATAAATAATTATGAATCACACAATGATCCAACAAATAATAACTAATACTTTCCAACATAAGACTATTTCTATTTTATAAGAAAATTGTTTATAAAATATATGTCTAAATAGAGTAAATAAATAAATGTTTAGTTATGTCTATTTAAACGTAAATAAGACTATAATTACAAGACATGATTCAAAAATATTATTTTTACAGAAAATAACTACTTTCTGATGTAAATAACTGAAATTAATTTTCCCATAAGTTTTACAAACTTATTTATATTTAAAACTGATTTAATAAGATTAAATCATGTTTAAATGATAAAAAAAATAGGAAATTAATAAAAATAAATGTTTTCTAAACCAAATATTTTTATTTCAGTTCATAATGATTAGAAATAATTTCCCAAAAAGTTTGAGATTAAAATCATAAAAAATGAATTTTTAATCAATTAAATATGATTAAAACAAATTAAATCGATAAAAATATAAAAATAAGCCATTTTCCAGAAAATAAAATTATAATAATTTTCTTTATGGTCTCAAGATGCTACACCTAAAGTTTTATAATTTTTGGAGCAAAAATGAATTTTCTATAATTATTATAAGATTTATGTGTTTATATATTATTATAATATATCAAAAACCTGGATATAAAGGAAAAGAAAAAAAAAATAAGGAAAAGCGCTGGGTAAGGGATTCGAACCCGGCCCTCTTCCTTTATAACAGGCGCACACACCACTAGGCTAGATGTTGTTTTGTTGGTTTTTAACAATAAAAATTATATTTAACTTATACCTCCACTTCATCTTCTTCCCCAATTCAACACATAAACCCTAACCCTAGAACCCAGTTTCAATAAAACGATCTATGGCAGATAAGCACCCTGTTATAGAGGGCTTTGATTCGGAAATGGATGAGGAGTAAAACGGCATAAGAAATAATGACTTACAAAATGATATGATGATCGAAATCAAGGTACAAAACCCGAAATATGCAAGGGCCGATTAAAGCTTTAGAGACGTCTTTAAGATGTGTTTTTCGTGGGTTTATGATGTGTAAAAGTGCAAAAACGCGATGATAAGATTAATTTATAGTGTTGCTTGATAAAATCGTGCGTTAGAAGCCGTTGCTATAACTCGACGGTTACACCATAAATTCAATGATTAAAACATGTTTAAAGCGTGTAAAATCAATCGAAACTGATGGAGGACGATGGAGAAACGTAAATCAACCGACTCGGGACATTAAAGACGCATTAAAAATGAAGTTTTAAAGTTTGCCGGAAAACTCGCCGTCGGGGAGGACCTCTGCCGGAAAAACGACCGGAAGAAGGAGAGGAGGGAAGCTTTTAAAAGTTTCTGATTTTGTCAAGAATGGTCCCTGAACTTATGAACTTGATTTATTTCATATAAAACTTAAGAACTCTCTTATAAAAACCTAACCAAATTAACTATATTTAACTTTTTAAACTCTAAACCTTCATAAATCTTTAAAATTTTTATAATATTCAGTCCGGATGACGCTTCAACATACTCCTTTGTTTAAAACGTATATCCGATCCGAAATAAGTATAAATGACTAAATTTTAGTTCGTTCTATAATTAAATTAGAAAACGACGAACTTACCGGGACTATAATGAAAATATTTGAAGGACTATTATTGTGAATTTAATGAAAGTTGGAGTGACGGTTGTCACATAAGGTAACCTCGGATTGGTTAACATTTATACTGTTAACCATGGTGAATTCTGGTGGAGCCGCCATTGAACTATTAAATTAAAAAATATATAACACACGAGAGATAATTGATTACTTTTTAATAATAAGATAAGAAACAAATAAAAAATAAGCAATAACTAGAAGTTTATTATACCTTGGCAGTACAGTTTAGTATGCTTCAGAATAGGTTGATGAAACTTAAAGTAATTGTAAAATGTTATTGATGTGTGTATGAATTCTATAGGTATAACATAGGTATAATATTTTAAGAAATTATTAAAAAACATAAATGGTTTCCTTACTTTACATATTATATTTAAAGTTATGATTACCGAAATTAAGCAGACATTTCATCATTAAATCAGAATTTAAAAAATAAAAACTATTTAAGGTAAGTTGTCAATCGTTCTTTAAAATTGGAATAATTTAAAACATATACTTTTAAATTTTAAATTCCAATTTGAGTCATTTTTATTGTTTTTAAAATACTATTAATTTTTACATTTACATATTGTACATTTACATTTACAATATGTTTACAATATGAATATTTATATTACATATTACAATATAGTTGATAACTAGATCTTTGCCCGCGTTAACACGCTGTTCACCAACGTACAATTATTTTGAGCGGTAAAACATATAAAAAATGTAGTAGAAATATTTTATTAAGATTTAAAAGAAACCAATACACATTCTATTCGAATATCACTAAATATTTATTTTTACACCACATTTTTTGTTTTAGTCTTCACTTTCCCATCAGCATCAAGTATAAGTAACTTCACGCCTGCCCTGCTTTTAACTCTTGACAATGCGACATAAAGCTGGCCATGTGAGAATACAGGGTCTCTTAAATACAATCCAACCTTCGATAGAGACTGTCCTTGGCTTTTATTGATGGTCATTGCGAAACATACGCTTATTGGGAATTGGAGCCGTTGCAACTTGACTGGAATCTTGTTATCAGATGGTATCATATTTATTGTAGGAATAAGAGTTTTGGTACCAATGTTTCAACCTGATATGATTTCGGCTTCAATAACACGCTTTGCAAGTATGGTGATTCGTAATTTGGTGCTGTTGCACAAGCCATTTTCGAAAATACAGAATTTAGAATTTTTTAAACTTACTAAATTTGGTTGTAAGTAGTATACATATATTTAAACTAATCTACTAAAGTGGGGAAAGTCAAAATTTTTTGAAAATTTAAAATTGTAAAAGTTACTAAATTTGGTAATTTTAATGTAATAAATTCATTAGATTACTTACCATTTTGGAAAAAAGTGATAAATATATATTTCCTAAGTTAGAAAGTGATAATTTTAACTATATTTTTTGAATTTTCGGATATTGTGTGATTAATATTTCGGAATTTGTGTGATTAAATAAAACATGGTTTTCACATTGTAATGTACAACAATATGAATGTTGTCATTATAAACTATCAACAATAATGTTAAATCCTAAAAACAAATTGAACCATGTAGAATTTTTACCAAACTACAAAACAAACATCAAATGTCAACACACAATTTATTTAGATGAAAATTGTCTCAAAACCAAAGCAAACATAAATGAAAACAAAATGTCAACACACATGAAATAAAAATCCTGACAATAAAGCAATGTTCAAAAAACGGGTAATTGATCCTATTTTTCAACCTTAGGAATCAAGACTGTGTTCTCAGGTGATTTGTTAGCGTAGATTTTCTTTTCAGTCTTTGGGACTTTAGTTGTTGATTCACTTGCATCATCTTCAGTTTCGTAAACTTTGTCCAGGCTACGCTTCACTTCAGCTTCATCACGAATCAAACTAACTCTAGAAGATGATTCTGGAGTAGTGTTATATCCAACAGAATCCTACAATATTAAAGGCCATGTCGTAATTGTTAGAATAAACTACATTAAAATCTAATTTGAATACATGATTGATAACTCAACGACTAACCTTCATAGGCACTGCATTCTGTGTTGAAGATTCACCTAGATCGATATTTTCAAGCACAGGTTGATCGGTCTAAAAAACAATAAAATGTAATAATGAAACGATTAAGGTAAAGCGTTTAAACAATAACTAAATAACAACTATAATAATGATTCATAACAGTAATTATAACGAAATATTTAAATGATAATCATAACCTGAATGTCAAGGAACCGTTCTTCAAGAGAAGCTACAATTTCCGAATCAGTAGAAAGCTTACGTATACCATAACCATCAAGATGCTTATCAATGTTGAATTGCCCTACTTTAATTTTGAAAGCAAACTTATTCTCTTCAAATTCATAAAACTCAACAGGAGTTACTTTGTCTTCAATAGAAACCTAGATAAAAATGATATAAGTAATACGAAGTAGAATAACATATATTGTTTAGGGCTGAAAAAAATAAGTTAACTGTTTGGTTTTCTCAAGTAGCTGCATCGCTGACATGCCCAACATTTTTTTGCTTCTCGATCAAACAATGTAAGCGATGTTATTCTAGTACAATCCTGCACCCTTATTGGAATTCTAAACCTAAAACACGAACAATAAAAAATAATCCCTATAACTCAAAAAATTAATAAACGTAAACATCAACCCTAAAACCAAAAAAAATCTACAAATAATATCATAGAATTATAAGTTATGTATATCAAATCCAATTCTTACACTGGATCAGCAGACACGATTTGTTTGGGACAATCTTTATTCGTGCAAACCAAGACTTGTTTAAATGAAGTTACATCTTTCACCTCTTCTTCATCATTAGGTAAACTCAAATTTGGCTCAACCTTGTGGTTACAGAACTCGCACCCAAGGTAATACCAATCTTCGTTAGGATCCACCCCCTTGACTGTTCCAACAACAATGACGTGTTTGTTAACCTACAAAACAAAAACTAATCATGTTACGAATACCGCTGAAATGTATTTGGAAAGAAATGTATTTGGAAAAAAAAAAACTGATTATTACACGAACCTCTGTTATCAATGGAAGCTCACGAATATTGCTGTTTTATTCAAAAATTCATCAGCCATATTCATGCAACCAGACGATCCCAGCGATCGTTGAGCAGAACATGATTCGTTGGAGATAAACTTTTCAATATAACTGTAAGTCGAAAAAAACTAAATATTTATATATCTTTAAACAAATGAAAACATATAAATAAAACACTTACATTGCCTTCATTAATAAAGAGGCGAGTGATAAAGAATCCATTTTGAACACTTACATTGCCTTTGTAAAAACAAATTATTAAAACAGGTAAAACAAATACCGGTATAGAAAAATATGTAATCGGAATTTGTAAAAAAATTAATATATGACAAACCTTTATAATTGCTAAAGCTACCAAATTGAACAATAAGGACTACATGAACTTCGTCTTCATTCTGCTTGATGTATTCAAACATATGATCGCTATACTCTTCCCACAAAGAACAGGTCATTTTGATGCCACTACATATAAACAGAATGTATGTTAAAAGGAAATTATAAAGGCTTTTATACCAACATATTCATATTAGATATGAAATACATACTCTAGATCGATCAAGATAAGGTTCATCTTGTTTTTCAAACCAGCTTTAGTTTCTGTTGGTTCTGGTGGAGTCCATTCTTCAACATAGTCAATGAAATCTTAAAAAAAAATAAACAATTTATACGAATACATAATCAATATAGAAAAGTATTAAAATACAATTTTTAGTGTCATTAAAACAAACCAATTCTTTGTTCTGCAGACAGGTTTCCACCTTTAATTGACTCAAAAGATGAAAAATTAAAACCGTATTGGCTTCCATTAAACCTACTACACTTTGAAATATTGGTTTGAAAAGTAAAAGAGAGCATGTCATCTTTAGAAAAATGTTTAGTAGATTTGTTTTCAGCAAGTTGTGAGTTATAAATATAATAAGTTTCATTTTCACGTAAGAATTTTTCATGCTTCTTCCTATATCTACTCCATACAATAGCTTGCATTTTCGACCCCTGTTTAAAAATGAAAAAAAAACGTAATTAACAACCAATTTCCGTAACAAAAAAATGTGAACAAAAAACCAAATAAAAAAACATAACCTGTCATCCATGAGAACCATATCGAGAGAAAGAATTTCTCCAGGTATCTTTCGATTTGCTCGCCTCCAAAGCCTAAGCACCTTAACTTTTATGGTGTATTTACTCATGCGCCAAGTGATGTCATTCAAAAAAGTAATGTTGTTTGGATCCATAATGTTGCAAGTTTATGGTATGTAGGTATTAGGTACGATTGCATGCTCTAAACATAATTGAATTAATATTGGAATTTCGAATTAGATAGAGTATTGATACATGATAAAGTGAGGAAGAAGAGATTGATAGAAAACTTAATCAAATTGATCAATCTAATCTGTATTTATAGTGTAACTTAAACATGTAATAACAAATTTTAACTTTTTTATTTTTAGTAAAGATTACTGAATTATGACAAGGTAAATATAAAATTGAAATGAAAATTAATTTACATTTAAGTGTTTCCAATATTAACTTAAATTTCGTTTAATGTTGATTATAAAATGAAAATCATAATTACCATTGTTACATGTTTCCATTATTAAGTTAAAAGTTTAAGTTTTTGAGTTTTGTTTATATAGCTACGATTTTGGGTATGGTACATTTTCAACTTTCTATAATTGTATTTAGTTTTTGAATAAAATTGTTTATTATGAATTTTTTAAACTAACAGATTTAAAACAATTGTAAAACTCTAATACAGTTTAAATGACATAGTCAAACATTGATATAAAAGAATAAAAAAATTGAAAGATTATGACACTTAAAATGATTTTAAATGCTTGAATGTTGAATGTTACAAAACAGGTTTTAGTTAATAAAGGGTTGGTTTTTAATTTTTTAAAAACAAAGTCATTCAAGTTATGTTTTAAATACTTCAAATCTACCAAAAATATTTTCATCATACATTTATATTGATTGTTACTTACTACTAATACTCTTAATTTGATTTTGTTAACAATGATTGAGAAAACTTAAATTTGTTACTATCAAAGTAATTAATGTTATTGACAATTCATAAATTACAAGTTTGTAAAAACCGTAATTTGTACTGAATTAAATCAATGGCAAATGAGTCAATCAAGTAATATGATTGACTTGAAAAAGTCAACGTTGCTAAACTTAACAAATACAAAAAAAGAATATCACATTTAAGAAATATAAATGTCAAATGATTGTTAAAAAACGTTTTTGATATAAAAATGTTTGAAACTTAGTCATAGCATGTATGATGAATTTTTTTTATTTATAAAAATCAATATGATTGTAATTGTAATACGACTACCTAAAAAGTCAACAATTCATAAATTACTTGGTAAACAACACAATAGAATTAGCATAAACATATATCATTACAAACCAAACATCATATGCACAATCATACAGGACTACTAAACCTACCAAAAATTTACAAAATTAATGTTCAAAACACCTTTTTTTTAAAAACAATTTGACCACCAATGTTTGAAAATAAAGTTTTTTATATGAAAATGTAAAACATTAAAATAAACATTCAAATCTATATGATTGTAATGTAATACGATTACTAAATTATTCAAACATTGGTAACTTACTTGCTAAACAACCCAAAAACATTACAATATACGACTACTAACCATACATCATAGGCACAATCATATGTAGTTGACTATAAAACATAACCCAAAAATTATTGTTTATCAACATATATATAAACCCAAAAATCACGATTTACCACATGAGCAGTAAACGTGGAAATGTATGTGACTACCAACGATTGATCATATTCAGTCAAAACATCAAACCACAAAACAACCACCACTAACCAAACTAACTACCATTACCCGTAACAACATTAGAGAGCTTGAACACACCTTGCTTTTGGAAAAACAGGAAATGCATTTCATCACCAAGCTGAAGTTTCTTATCAGCTACAAAAGCCGACATACCTCTGATGTAGTAACGGTACTTTCCAGGTTCACCTTCCCTCCCAACCGACACTCCCCAAGTAAAGCCCTCACCATCACGAATGGTCAAACCCCTCTTATTGCGCAATCCGTTTTCCCTTGCCCAAGGGGTCTTCATACGCTACGCAAATAACCAAGAATGGAACGTTATTAAATAAAAATATATACATACATATCGTTAAATAAAGCTTTTTCTAGTAAGAGTCTGAGTTGTCCATCTAAGTTCGTATCAGTTTGTGCTTATATCTAAGTTCATATGAAATTGTAACAACCTATAAGACATTTCACATTAATGTACCAACCATGTAATTGTAATGTACAGCTTCATCAGTATGTTAGAGTCAAAGCATATGTCTCTTATCATATTAGTATTATACCCAATTATACTTAACCGTCTAAGTTTAACACAAAGTTCAAATAAAATACTGAATTAACACTTTGACCATATAATGTCAACAAACTATAAATGACAATTAATTGGCATATGACTAAGTTGTTCTAAATGGTAAGTAAAAGGGATTTGACCCATATGGCAACTAAATACAATTTGACTGCAGTGTGATCTCATAAGGTCAAAAAAGTCTAAATGGCCACTAATTGAGCTGGTAACACTCTAAATGAACCATTTGTGTTGTTGAGTATGTATCAGTCTAATTATTTGGTCAGTAAATGGTGAATTTGACATATGATCACCACACATGACCCATTTGTGCAGTATAAATATTTGACCACATATCATTTTGATATCTCATAAGTGGTGCATAACACAAATTAGTAACCACTATTTTACCAATTATACTTAACCGTCTAAATTTAACACAAATTTTAAATAAAATACTGAATTAACACTTTGACCATATAAAGTCAACAAACTATAAATGACCATTAAATGGCGTATGACTAATTTGTTCTAAATGGTAAATGCTAAGTAAAAGGGATTTGACCCATATGGCAACTAAATACAATTTGACTGCAGTGTGATCTCATAAGGTCAAAAAAGTCTAAATGGCCACTAATTGAGCTAGTAACACTCTAAATGACCCATTTGTGTTGTTGAGTATGTATCAGTCTAATTATTTGGACAGTAAATGGTGTATTTGACATATGATCACCACACATGACCCATTTGTGCATTATAAATATTTGACCATGTATCTTTTTGATATCTCAAAAGTGGTGCATAACATAAACTGTAACCACTATTTTACCAACCATTTTTGTCATTTTGATATCTCAAAATTGGCCAACTTATAAACCACTACTTTGGCTGCACTAAACTATAAACACTTATAATAAACCTGATCGACTACTGTGCATCTAACTTAATAAATTTAAAAAATAAATCATTGCACTTACATAGTGCTTGTCAACAATGAACACCACTGGCACACCTACATCCTCGACATCCTCAGCTTCATCATCCTCCACCTCCATATCAGTGTCTTCTTCATCCTCCTCGCTATCATCATCAGAATCGACAACCTCCTCGCTATCATCATCAGATAGGACAATGATGTCTTCATCATTGTAATCTTCATCATCATCCTCCTCCTTAACTTCAGCTTCCCATTTTAGTTCAGGAGGAAGAGTAAGCTTGTTTTTCTCAAAAAGCGACATATTGTATGTGCTCTATTAAATGAATAAAAAGAGTTATTAACAAAGTATCAAACTTATGACAAATCCAGCGAGCAGAAACATTACAAAAAGATTTCCAAGTCAATTAAAAAAAACAGAGAAGACCTCATTAATGATTTCGAAGACAATCAGATGATCAGCTGTAATTGAAAAAGCTTCCTTAATAAAAGGCCATCCTTGAGTGACATAAATAATACCATCATCAACTGCTAGCTGTATCTAAAAGTATTTACGTGGAGCAACTCTAACTTCAATTGGATCCAATGGGAGTTGTCTGTTGAATAATCCATGAAGAATGAAACAACTGGTATGCTGGAAAAAACACAAACAATGTTCACACATTAAAATAAGTTTTTGTATCAAAATATTGTATAAGAACATATAATGTAATCATTTGATTAAAAAAACACCTACCAGACGGTTCTCGGTTGTATAAGGATTGGCCAATCTGCAGTGCAAGAAGTTACCAGGTGCACAGACAGCATCTTGATGGAAAGTAATCATCCTGAAAGAGTGAAGGTTTTCCTCATACTGAAATACAAAGTTACACCCAGATGGGTACTTTAAATCAGTAATCATTGTTCTCCAACCATTGTAGAAGAACCACCTGCCACCAATGTTCAAGGCCTTAATGTCATAGACTTTAGAGTCCAATGTTCGGATTTTGGTATTCCCAGCAGGATAACCATACTTGTCGATCCAGGTATCATAGACATTTGGTAACGCCTGATTACAAACATAAAAAATTTTATTAGGATATTATAAACTAACTGTAGTATATATATTTAAACCATCACAGATATCTTACCAAACAAACACGGCTGTTATATTCCGCCTTAACCCAAAATCCATAAACCATTTTCAAACGGACGTGTATGCACCTGTACCAATCCACAAAACATAATCACAAATACATATCAGCAAATTAATGTTTAAATGACAAAAACACCAACAAAATGAATCAAATTTTTGTATCGGAAATTCTATACATATAATCACAATTCACACCAAAAAAAAATCTAAAATGAAGAACATAAGACACTAAATCGAAAACTAAAACACAAATCCATTCGTAGCTTCCTTAAAACATCAATTGAACACTAAATCAAAACCTAAAACATTTTTCCTAAATACAAACCTAAATCATAAAGCCAGAATCATTCTAAATAATAATAAACGAAAACGGTGGTACAATCAATCAAACCTTATAACATCAGTTGAACCCTAAAACCCCATAAATCGATACCTATAGCATAAACCCCTAATCCAGACCCTGTATCATAACAATCCATTCGTAGCTTCCTTAAAACATCAATTGAACCCTAAATCAAAACCTAAAACATTTTCCTAAATACAAACCTAAAACATAAATCCAGAATAATGTTGAATAATAATAAACCAAAAATAAAGAACAATCAGTCAAACCTTATAACATCAGTTGAACCATAAAACCCCTTAAATCGATACCTAAAACATAAACCCCTAATCGAAACCTAAATCATAAGAATCCATTCGTAGCTTTCTTAAAACATCAATTGAACCGTAAATCGAAATCTAAAACATTTTTCCTAAATACAAACCTAAATCAAAAAGCCAGGATCATTCTAAATAATAATAAATGAAAACGGTGGTACAATCAGTCACACATTACAACATCAGTTGAACCCTAAAACCCCATAAATCGATACCTAAATCATAACAATTACTGATTCGTAGCTTTCTTAAAAAATAAACTTAACTCTAAACCGAAACCTAAAACCTTAACCCTCAAAACCCCTAACTTTAAACATAAAACATCAACCCTAAAACAGAAAACAGACCAAAAGATTAACATTAAGCGAAAGTTTAAAAAACATATATGGAAAATCAGTCAAACAAAAGAAAGAATAAAAGATATATGACATCGATTTATTGAAATAACAATCAAATAGAGATTACCTTGGATTGGAGATGAAGGATTAGCTTGAATTGCCCTTGAATCGCCAGATTAGGGTTTAGGTTTGAAGGAGGCGTTTTCTGATCTATGTTATGTGCGTGTGTTTTAAAAGGGTATATATATTTTCTTGGTTTTTGATATAAAAAAAAGAAAATTTTATTAAATCTCACAAAGTGCCATGTGGCTTCACAAATGGAGAAGAGATAATTGCTAGGGGGGTGAATGATTATCAGTCATAAACTTCAAACAAACATCACTAAGCACATTCAATTGTTGTTTATAAGGTATTTAATATGATTGATAACTATTCAAGGCAAGTTGAACATATCTATTAAAAAATTAGAAGACTTTAAACCATATTATTTAAAAATTAAAGTTCGAACTTACTAAATTTAGAGTTTAAATTTAAATATGGTTGGTGATTATGAGTCAAAAAACTGAATAAAGATCATTAAGCACAATTCATTAGTTTTAATAAGGTATTTAATATGATTGATAACTATTTAGGGTAAGTTGACCATCATTTAAAGGTAATATCCATTACCTCTTGATTGGGGTACTTGCCAGCAAACTACTTACGATGAATTGCCAACCACTTTAACATATAAGTTTGGCCAATTGAAATACCTTCAGCTTCAATAAAATCACGCCATCCAATCACATTGAACCTGTTGCAGTAATTGCAGCAAAATATTGAAAAATCATATAAATTTTTTAACCTAATTTGATATGAAGGTTACAGAAACAAACCTTGGAGTACCAGCAACAACTTCTATATTAATGTGGGCATTCCAAAGATTACCATTGATAAATTTGATTTTCAAATTCATATTCTTGTTAACACCAATAACATCAGCTATATTATTTGGAATAACCTATATAATAAAAAAAGTAATTTAGCTTTATTTATACGATTATACAGAAGATATATAAAAATATAAAACATACCAGTTCGTTAGTATTCAAATAGATAATAAATTTATTTGCATACAAAATAGGTGATTTAGTGATACAAAGAGAATTCGAATTTAACAAAATATGAAACAATCGTTGAATAATCAATATAAAATAAATCTATATATCTATACCATATCATTCCTTCTTGCATCGGAAATAAGACCCGCAACTTAAAAGAATTAGTATTGAGAACAACACCATAAGTCCATAACTCACGTCTTGCTGTAGCAACAATCAAACCAACCAATTCCTGCATATATGAAACTGTGTCAGATGGCTAAAATGATATGTAATGGACTCCAATGTCTAAGTGTTAAGATCCACAAAAAATATTAGCCATTGTGTAATTCCTTTCACCAAAATGAATAATCTTGCTATTGTATTTTGAAAAGAAAGATTTATGCTTTCCAAAATTGTTTAGCATTCATCCATTTTAACCTATCTAGTGTTTTCCACATATATTCATGTTAGGGTTTTTCCTCTTGTGGAAGATTCACCATTTTGAATTTCAAATTCAGATTTAACTCTTTTAAAAAATAATTATTTCTGGATATTATATTACATGTGCCTCACCTAAATCTATATCTAGATAATATAATAGAATTTTAAAAAATATATTAATTAATACATAGTTTTACAAATCTTTCTTGTTGACACCATGAGGGTGAATCTAAGCTCCTTTTCCGAGATTAAAATCATCCAAAATTCATCAATTATCGCCATGAATCTTAACCGCAGTAGCCATCTCTGCGCCTTTAACTTAAAAAAAAATATAAGTTGTACTCAAAATACAAAATAAGAAAGAACCCATATCATATACAACAGTTGTTTATAAAATTAACATTCAGGGATTTTCAACTTCAAACAACATTTAAATTTAGGGGCGTTAGTTTTCAAGATTCAGCTTCGAGAAAGTCTTGATATAAATTCAAACGGTGTGTAAAAGTACCTTGCATATTTGAGGGATAGTTGCTATCAACTTAAATTCCCATTGATTGAAAGAAGGAACTCTAAATGAATAAATGAAAACCCAAAATTAATATCTATCAAAACCAAAGAACTCTACTTTTGGACTGCTGCATTTAACAATTAGAAAATATAATCAAAAACCTAAAACTTATGAAACTAATTCACTTTTGCCCTAATATATGCATACCTGGAGTTGGTAATAGGGTTTTGAGTCAAGTGATTTGAAGGGGGATGCTGAGCGAAGGAGATGAAGGACCGTCTTCTACACGGAGGAGAGGTAGCGGCGCTAGGTTTGGAGAAAAAAACACAGTTATGATTTGTTAAAGTGAAGAGGAAATAGTGTTTTGTTAGGGCAGGTTATAAGAATCAGGGTATGGGTATGGGTCGGGCGCGTGTTTTCAATGATATTTATTTATTCTATGTATTTGAGTTGGAGCCCCATATTTGAGTTGGAGCCTAGGTGACACTCTAGAAAGGCTCCATTCAACCCAAATGACCTCAATTATTATATAGATAGATAATATAGTTAACATTATTAAGCATGTTAAACGGATAGATAAGTAATTTTACATTAAAATTAAAATGACATACTAAAGGTGTATGAACAAATCATGCTTCATCCAATTTTTTCTAAATCTCCCTATCTAACTCATAGAAATTTATTTATGAGTTTACTTATTTATGTATTTACTTTAAAAGATTAATAATGACTAGCAGGGAACCCGCTTGTTGCGGCGGAGTCGACAATACAGGACGAAAACATAATTCAAACCTTGATACGATTAAAAGAATCAATATGTAAGGTGTATGTTTGTGTGTGTAAGCACTTGTGCTTCGTAGCAGGGTAATTTTTTAAAGTCTATAAGGAGACATGATAGCATGCTGCGTTCTATATACCATATGCAATTTGACCTACATGTCGGTAAAAAAATGAAAGTAGCGGTTTGACTCATTAAGAACTATTATTATACTAATAGTCCCACTCTATATGTTGAAAATGCCAAATCTTTATAAGAGGAGGTTGGAATGACTCATATGTAATCAACCTGCAAAGAAGCATAACCATAACTTTTTCCACATGATAAAAGTAATGCAATAAAATTGTTAATCAAGTGCACCATAAATTTCTATCAGTGGCATTGAAAAGTGAAATTGGAAGTTAGGTTAGTTAAAATTCCACATTAGACCTCCCAACCTGAGAACTTTATAGACGTGTACAGATCAGTTTTTTTCTAGGAACCAAACCAGTTCCAAACCGGTTCGTGTCTGAACCAGTTTCGGTTTGATTCGGACCCAGTTTTTCCGGTTTTGAAAGGTCGGTTTTTGTTCACTTCGATTTGGGTTCGTGAACCAATTCATGCGCACACTTTTTTTTATGAAAAGACATCACAATTATTTTTTTTTACGTAAAGTTGGACATTAATTGATTCTTACAATCTTTTTAATGTGTGATATGTATATATTTGTATGTGTAGAAACCTTTTTATATAATTTTGTTTGATACCTTTCTCAAATGCTTTATAATATAATATAGATAGATTATAGATATATATTAATGGTAATTGAAGGTTATGATAAAAGAATGTGTATCCTCTAAGGGCATTTAGGGATGAAAAGTGGTAAAATTTAGGAAATTGTAAAGAAACCCTTGGTACACCATTTTAACTTTGGACAATTTGGACATATTTGCCCATGCCTTCTTCTTTATAATGTAACTAATAAAAGCTATAGAGCCTAATTTCACGTAATTATCATGATTAAAATTGAAAACAAAAATGACTACGTTGAATGATATAAAAAAAGGTGCTCTTGTTAGCTTGACTTTAATTCAAGGAAGACTTCACTAATTATATTTTAAAGTTTTAAAACTCATACAAGTTTAACTGAGATAAGATTATTCATTGTGGTAACATAAATTATTATCTTTCATCGCCATTATATGAAATTTGTTCAAAAATATTGCTATCCCTTGTGTTTATTTAGTTTGGGTGAGTTCCATTTTCATATACAAGTTGATTATCTTCTAGGGGCATTTAGGGAAGAAAAGTGGTAAAATTTAGAAAATTGTAAAGAAACCTTTGGTATACCATCTTAACTTTGGACCATTTGAACATATTTGTCCATGCCTCCTCCTTTATAATGTAGTATAGATTTATATATTTACTTTTATTTAGTTATTTTTGTTGTAACTTAGGTATTAGATTTTGATGAAGGTTCCTTAGATACTAGTGGGTAACCCACGCGTTGCGACGGAACTACAAATTGCATCAAAATGTATCAATTTATTGCGATGTAAAATACATCCAAGACTTTTTGTTTAAATGATATATTAAATAAAGAATACTTTTAACAACATGATATAAGTATTCTCATCTCAAGTAAAGAATAATTGTATCAAAGTATATATATTCATTAACTTCATCTCTGCATTCTCATCTTTTGAAAGTGATTAGTAAGATAGTGGGATGCACTATGAGCCATACTTTCCTAAAACCGTAACCTACAAAAAGGTGTAAAATGTATAATGCTTCTTTTATTATTTGGGTGCTGTAAGGAGTGTCAAGTACAATACATCAATATATAGATTCTAATCTAGGGTTTAGGAAACTTAATCCCTACTCTGCATGGAAATAATTAAAGATAGCTAAATTAAACAGAAGTTTTCTTCTTCGGTCGTTGAATCCGGTGATCATATAGTTAGATCAGATTAGGCATGTTTACGTGTATGAATATAATACTTTCAGAATTCAAACTGTTACCTCATGGTTAAAAACACAACTTCCAGTATTGATTTCTCGATTTGTATATAGTATGATCAAGTTTATAAAACTTTAAATTTTATAAAGTATCTAATTCTTTATAAATATTATAATAAAAGATGTAGCCTTATGAATTGTTTTTTTATATGTTTTCTATTTAATATGTTTAAAGTAGTTATGAAATTGAATGTAGTGAAGCTTTATAAACATCTCTTGACTCTTGACTTTCTTTTGATTAAATGTGGTGTTCTAAAGACATATTTGCCCCCCAAAAGTAGTTATTTTATGCATTGTGTGTCGTATCAAAAGCAACTAAACTTATACGTATTAAAATTTAAGAAGTCCTTAAGAAATGCTTTATAATATAGTATAGATAGTATAGATATAGATATTTATGTTTATCATTTTGATTAACAGACATATTTATGTATTTTATTATTGTGAGAATTTTCAAGTTACATCATAAAGGAACTTTATGTTTTTAACATCTTCAATTTTATAAATAATATTATACCTTTTGCATTATAAAGGTTAATATTAATAGACATACCTATTAATATCTACGTTTTGATAATATAAAATTAAACCTTTTCTATTTTCCTTTATGATAAACGTATTTTCTTTTATGTTTTGCTTTTACAAAAAATCGAGCCGACTCATCATATTATATTTTGACTTCTTAATCATCTTAAAATTCAATTTGGTGTTCTTTAACATTTATTTCACAATACCGTAATTTTGTAGCTCTTAACCTTTTGTATAAATTCATTTTGGTGTTCTATTCTACGGTAACGCGTAGAGAATTTTACTAGCAATATAATAGTGCCTTATAAAGTTTTGTATATACCGTTGAGACGTGCTTATTTTTATCAACAACTTTAATTTGTAAGTTATCTTTTATGGTTACAATATCAACTATTGGTACGATATCGATCCTACAATAAATCACACCGATATCGACCGGATCTACCAATTACGTCTACATCTCCATTTAAAAAACTAGTAAATGAACCCGCACTTCGCGGCGGTTATTATACGTCTCCAATGATTTGCTACTACTAAACCAATTGAGTATAAGAATCTTTAATAAGTAAACTTAAAAGAAGCAAACCATAAGAAAACGATACACTAAAATATAAATTGTCGAAGAAAAAACAATATTTTTTAAGTAAACAATAAAGAAAAAGATACACTAAAATATATATTGTCGAAGAATAAAGATATACCAACGCCATTTCGTGTTCTATACATCCATCATTGTTTCTTTATTTTTTTCTACGTATGACTGTCTGGTCATAATAAAAAGAGAAAATAAAGATTAGAGAATCCTTGAAAGTATGCATCATTGAAATGATAATCCATGTGTTGTTGCAGACCTGAGCTTTCATTTGTATTAATCAGCCATGGTGGAAATTCCATAAGTTGATTAACCTGATGAAACCCATCACACTCTGGAGGTTATTTAGAAAATATAACGATCTGTGAGCTGCAAGAAAAAAAGCATGAGTCAGTTAAAAATGACCCCAAGTGTCAAAATTTAAAGGTATATAACTGACATTTGACAGTTCAAATGATTAACCTCGTTGATTAAAATCGTTGTCGCCGAACCATAATGTATGCCTGTTAACAAATGAGTAGTGTGAGGATTCCCAGATGAAACATAATGTGCAGTTAAATGTGAAATAAAATGGAACATACCAGTTCGCAAGTTCTATATATCCCTAATAAGCATTGCTCACATCGTTTTATGGAGAAATGAACCTTTATTCGGAACCCTAGCGGTCACCCAAAGTTACAACTACTAACGCGTACCACCATCACTACAATCGATCTTATTGTTTGTTTTTAGACACACATGGAGATGATAAATAGCAATAAATGTCGATATATATACACTTACTTTTGTTATGCCAATTATGAATTATTTATGAATTAAGTTGAAATTTTAGAAACAATATACTGACCAACTTAATATTCACTTAAAGACGCCATTTTTTTCCTCATATGGATTCTGCATTTACCTAATACAGTGCCAAAAATAAAAAGAACACTTTAAACTTAATGGTGTGAACTACCATTATTTGTACCAACAACATTCTAACACTATTATGAGGGACTATGTTTTCACCATAACGTGTATTGTTTATGGATCCTTGCGGGGTTCTCTTCTCACCAGTCTTGCGTGCACCTCCCCAAATTTCACTCAACTGTAACTCGATCAATTCTATTGTTATTTGCCAAACAAAGTTAAAATAATCAAACTTACGTATACATACCTGAATCTAACACGTGTAATGCTCCCTCAAGCCGCTTGTAATCATAAAGATGTCGAAAGTGAAACAGATATGAGAATCAGCGTGAACAAAAAACCGATATAGTCATAAAAGAATAAACGTACTTCGGCTTTAAGGTCCTGAACTTCCTTTACATGAAATTTGGCATTCTCATTCTTCTCTTCTGCCTGCAATAAATGATACCTCTATTGCCCATGAACCTTTCAGGTTTTGACTATTACTGAATAATGAAGGATGATAAATTGGCATCCCATTTGCTAAATACGTTTTATGAGGTACAAATCCAAATGTGAAAACTCCTAAACCGCCATAGGATCACATAGGACTTTAAAAATCAGATTTATTGACCCAAAAGCCCAAATTAATGACCATATAGAAGTAGATATGATGTTAGAGGCAAGAAAATTACCCAAACATTGTTGATAATCCATGTTTTTTCGATGTCATTTCTATATGAAAGCACCACAACACATAACCCTGCATGAAAATAGAAGGAGATCTAAAAAGATTATTATGTAATACTAAATGAATATTGAAGCAGACTCTTGTACTTGTCGCCTTCCTAATTTTCTTTGCTGCCAAGTTTATCAATAATTAAACCACACATATCACCACAATACCAACAGAGAAACCTTATAACCTTAAAGAAACAATTTCCTTTTAATTGAGTAATTAAGAACCTTCAATTGAGTAGTTGAGGAGTATGAGAATTGAAAGAAGGATGTCTTAGAGAATTGATTAGGGACCTTTGATTTGGATTGTAGGTTTCAAGATGGTAGAAATGAAGGGTAGTATTGTAAAATTGTTTTGATATTGCAAAGGAGGAGGTGGGTAAAATGTCTATATTACCCTCCTAAGTGTCTTAATTGTCACAACTATCCCAATAATACCCTTAAATTTCTTGCTTAAATACGTTGTACATGTTGATTGTTAAGTTGTACGAAAATACAAATTACGATGTTGTACATCACTCCTCCTTAATAAAATAAAACTAGTAAGGTGCCTGCGCGATGCGGCGGGAAAGTGGATCCGATAGCGGGAGGAGGTGTGATAGCGTGCAAGGTCAACTAAAATTGCCATATTTATAATAATACCTTTGGCTCACCATTCACATTACCACAATTGGGTGTGAAACGTAAAGTACTAACCGCTTACGTGACGCACTTATTTTTTGTACATTCATTGCGAAACATAGTATAAGAAAATCAGTTTTTTAGATTCAACATCTAACCATCTTCTCTATGTAATATATAACTACCAAATAACTTGATTAATTTACTAAAACTTATAATGCCAACCCAACTTTATCACCAAATAAGTGTAAGCAAAGTCAGGTTAATTTCATTATGGAGACTTAACCATAACCGATGATAGGAACGTGCTGGTGTGTGTGTATATATATATATGTAAGGGTTCATGTACAAAGGTTATATTTTATAAGAATAGGCATGACGTTTTGAGTTCTTTGTTCAATCTAAAAATTGATAATAAAAAAACACAATAAAACAATATGAGGAGACAACAAATCGTCAATAATTCCCCCTCCCCCCCCCCCTCAAACCCCAATAAATATATGAAAAAACAATTCATAAAACAAAAAGTGCCTTAATCCAATAAAACACTAAAAGGTTACTTCAAATCATCAATAAAAGCAACTCGTTGGTTTAGTTTCCTTTGTTTGATTTGCTTCTCTATTCAATATTGGATGCCAGAAAACCAAAGTAATTTTTTTGTTATTTCTCAAACAAATTTTCAATTCCTCATATGTTTTCGTTTTTCTTGTAACCATTCACTCAGAATCATTTGATATCAAATTCACATTTTGAAGCAAAATAGTTTCCACACATCTAATTAATTCTTTGGTCCCCACACTTCTTTTTAAAACGTAATCTTTGCGGAAGTACCAAAGTTTTTCAAAAATATACAAAACCAAAAAGACAGAGAAGTCAATAAATTTTGACCAGCAAATTGACTCTTTTATACAAAAGTAGCTAGCAAGATTTTTTTTGAATGGTGATTTCATTAACAAACGCCAAACCACAAGACGTGGCGGCAACCAACAAACAACCAATTACATAATAACAAATCTACACCACTCGTCCCAAGACAAGGATGACAATGTCGCTCTACTTCTAGCCCATAGGAACCCCACCGCTTTAACCTCACTAATGATATCTTCCAACCTCGCTTTTTTATCTTGAAATTTTAGACGATTCCTAGATCTCCAAATCGACCAACAGCCGATAAGGATAATACCATAAAAAATGTCTTTAGCCTTCCCCGAAAGCCCCACATAGTTTCGAGCCTCCAACAGGTCTTTGAAGGAGAAAACGATCAGGTCTTGAACATTGCACAATCGACAAACATGTTGCCAAAGGACCGATGCAAAAATACAACCGGTAAAGAGGTGATCCACGGTCTCTTCGGCAGCGCCACAGAGCAAACAGGACGTGTCTTCCTGGATCTTCAAGATACTCATTTAGATCTTCATCATAATCAAATTCAACCTGCACAAAAGTTGTAAATACTATAATGAAGTACCTCAATGGTGACCTTAATGGGTTTTTTTTTTTTTTTCAATAAATGGAATGATATAAAAGATTCAAAAAAGCCTTAAACATTTGTCTGTTTGTTTAAAATAAATTATAAATAATTTATGCTTCCAAAAACTATATAATAATTATAATATAAACCATTGAATTAGACCATAGGATTTGTATGCATCAAATAAACTTTGCATGACTCTCATTCGTCTAAGCAGTTGCAGTTCAACCTACATGAACCAATCAAGTTTTAGCTATTTTTACCCATTTTAGATGAAACACAAACTTTTTGGTATGTCAAGCCAATGCATATAAAAACTGTGCAAAAATAACAAAATATGAGTCATTTCGTCTTAACGAAGTACCAATGAATTTGATTGTATACCTCAAAAACACCATGAAGCTGGTGGGTGGAGTACCAAAAAAAGAGGCAAACCAAAAACAAGTTGTTTAAGACTCCATGGAACTGAAGGTGATGTAGATGCCAACCTTCATTTGCTGCCATCACAAAATAAGAAAACAAAATGCATAGAAATTGAACCAAAAGTGTTTTAGGTCGTTTCAATAATCCAAAGTAAAACAATATTGTCTATAATATATTGCAAATAACATGCATTACATTATCACAAAGTAGGTTTTCACGTGTGATTGAAGGAAATCTAAGATTTTGATAGTACCTGAAGGGATATAAACACACTTACTTAAGCTGATGGGATGCCTTCCCATGGCCTATGAAGAGTACATAATTCCCAAATTATTATATTTATAAAATAAGAATTTGAAGAAACTGCAAACTAATGCAAACAGTGACAATCCTTTGTTGAAAAATCATCTTAATTTCATCACCACAGTAAGTTTCGTATACTTACTTTAATAAGTTGCTGCATAAAGAGCTTTGCAATCAAGATACCAAATAATTCCCAACTTTTAAACACCAAGCTGTCTCAGGCGTAACTGCCACAACGTAATTTTGTACATCAAATCCAGAAACTGTATAGCCTCATTATACATCAAAATTCCCGAGTCACATAGAGCACATTATGCCCTCATTATACATCAAAATTACACAAAAAACAAGCAGTGTTAATTACAATCAATGTAAGATTCAATATACAAATCTAGAATTGTGTGACCCTTTTCTAATGTAAGAAGTCCAGCAAAAAAAAATTATTTGATAGTTGGTGCCCAACCATGAAAAATCAAACATCAAAACCCCCGAGAAATATGCAATCTTTTTTTTTAAATGACATCATATATAAAAGTCTCATAAAGCCTGAAATTTTATAGCCAAAATTCAGCTTGATATGGATATAATAGATGGATTAAACAAGCAAGAATCACCTTAAAAGAAACATATTCAATAGATATATTGGATAGGTGAAGTGAAGGTGTACTTACTTTGTTTATCACCTCACCTACAAAAAGAATGAGGAACTTGTTAGGTTCTGGTGTTAAATCCATGAACTGCAAAGGTTATAAATGTGTAATTTGTTTATCACCTCACCTACCAGAACTGGTCCCGATTAACTCAAAACCTGTTTAACTAACCTGAAGAACAACCAACCATACGCCAAAGCCTCAATCTTTATCTATGAAAATCAAGCCCCCAATTTTGTCAAGAACCCTAAAAAATATAAATACCCAAAACCAAAAAAGTATACAAAAATGTAAACAAATATTACCCACATGAAGATCTATGCCAAAACCAGGATCAAATGCTTCAAATCAACCTGCAGTTCATATTTTTAACATTAATAATCAACAAAGTAATAAACCCTAAGAAAGATACATGGAGGAGGGAAATTATACTTTGAATTTTTACCATTAAATGCCGCTAACATTGCATTCTGAAACAAAGCGAGAAAACAAAAATAAACGACGCATCGTTTAAACCACAAACACAACACAAAACCTTAAATCTAATCAATCACACAAAAAATAAGATTCAATAAAAACCGAAATCGAAAATGAAACAAACCTATATCTTAAGTTTAAAGAGAGAGAGAAGGAGAACGGAGATCTCAAATCGTTGCTGGATCTTCGTTTATTTATCTCAAATCAGCTTGGATCTTAGTTTTCGGATCTCAGAATCAATCATTTTTTGACATGGAACCCTAAATTTCTTGAGCAAGCCAACTATGGATGAAGATACAGAGAGAGGATATGAAAGATATAGAGAGGAGATGAAAATGAGTATTTAGAGCTTTTTGAAACAATTTGAATTTTGAAATTTTCATATGTTGTTGACATTCCGCTCGTTTAATTCATAGATCGTACCTAATTTCTTGAAGAGTTGCTATCAATCTTTCTCTTCCTCTTTTGACATGTTGATCCTCTCCGCGTATGCGGCAATATAATAGAACTTTATGGAACTGAAATTAATAAATCTTTAAAATTTAAACCTACATTTGCTCCTCTAGATGCTCTAGAAGCAATTTTTTAGTTTAAGTTGTTAGACACTAACTAAAAGTCATATTTGCCCCTAAAAAATTTTTGTTGTGTGCATTAAGTGTTGTACTTTAAGCAATTATATTTGTATTGTTTAAAATTTAAGAAGTCCTTACCTCATGCATTATAATATAGTATAGATAATATAGATAAAAAAACGGGCCTCCCGTATCGTGAAGCACGGGCCTAACACACTAGTTTTTACTCTAAATAAAAAATTTACAATGTATTTAGAAAAAAAAAAAGAAAACCCATTCCTCCTAGTGAAGACGTGAACGGTACATTTTTAATTTAAATAAATAAATACCGATAAAGAATGCTTCTCTGCTTAATTATGGTCTCCCTCTAATATGAGTCAGACAATTTTCGCCCATTTAAAAACCCTAATAAAATGCTGCTATGCTATGCTATTATTTCATTCATTGTTATGAGCATTGCATTGCATTGAGAGCAATAACTATAATCAGTAGTTAATCAACCTTGTTAATCCATCGTTTTCATTTCCAGCTATGGCGTCTCAAATTGAATTGGAAAGCTGTGATTCTCTTCTGAAGGTTTCAAATTGAATTGAAAAGCCCCATTTTTACTCTTTTATTTTTTGTATTTGTTTGATATTTATTACTACTAATTATTACTTATTATGCTATGACTGATATGTTGTTATTGTAGTTTATCCGCGGGGAGGGGCTATTGGTTTCGGCCGAAGAAGAACTGAAGAGAAGGAATCTCATTCACAAGCTTAAAGAGGTAGTAAGAATGGATTTAATGTTGTTTTCTGACCAAACTACATTGCTTTGTGTTGTTTGTTTTTGTTGATTGTTTCACGGTCTGTAGCCGTGTCTTTGTCTCGTACTAGCAATGATACTTTGTGGAGTAACCAAAGGAGGATAGATCATAGATGGATGGGATTTAAAAAGAGAATTTAATGGCTGGAGATGTTCGTAAGTTGTAACCATGGTTAGCATAGACAACCAAATGTGCATAGTATAGTGTTGTTTAGTAGGTATACAGTGTACTACAGTTTAGCATGCGTATGGTCAGTTTTGCAAGGGAACCTTAGCATTAGTGTAGGAGAGTCAAAGCTGTTTACATGATATGGTAGTGTCACCCGGCCATCAATAGTCGATTCTAATAACTCCTTGGAAGTGTTTTTGTGCAAACTGTCGTATTCTCTCCCACCATCCATTTACTCACTCAAAAATGGTATGGTTAAAGAAGTTTTTGAAAAGCTTTTCAAGGTGGTGAATATAGTATGGCCCATCATATTTCTTTCTTTCTGAGGGGATACAATAACAGGTATTTTTGAAGTGTTAAATGAAAATGAAAATAAAAATATCAATTATCAATACCCTTGTGTTAGAATTCTGGTGAGGGAGCACAAATATCCAATGTATAACAGTTGTTGCGGTTTAAATTGTCAAAGTGGACCATTTGAAGGGCAAACAATGACTTTTATTTCAAATAACGGGAATTACAATAATTTTGTGAAAAAGCAAACGACATTAGATGGACTAAAACATAGTAGACCCTAGACAAGAGAAGTTTTAAATGCATTTATCTTTCACAATGGAAAAAGAGGAACTCATGTCAAGTTTCTATGAAAATTAGGGTACGCGTAATTTCATTCAAGATAGATAAATGAATGAGGATGATAGGAGACAATAGTATGCCCTGGCTGAAATTTTAGTATGGCCTGAGAAGGCTTGGACATCCTGAAAACCAGGGGTGCTTTGATTAGAGGCCACATTCTCCAAGATTCTACTGGACTGCAAAACAGTGTTCTGCTACTTACATAGGACGTGTTCGGTGTTACCAATTTTATATCACATTGAATACAAAGTTTGCTGTGATTGTTCAGTATTGATTAATGCTACTTGGATTGTCAGATATTCATTATAAGGAAATTGACTGCTATAACTAATCACATAATGCAATAATATGCATAAGGAAGGAATCTTGAGGTTTATGGACTCCTCAAAGATGTCACACCTGTCCAAGATGTGAAGTCATCCAATATGATAATTTCAAACAACCAAAAACACAATAAATGAAATTTGTTGAGAAAGATCGTGTAAATGAAAAGGGGGATTCCCTAGTAATCACTCATTATGTTGCATGCACTCACAAAAAGCACACTGTTTTTGTGGTTGTGACGTTCTTCCTAAGTGTACACATTATTTCGGTGATCAAAAGGGATGACCTGAACGCATTGAGATACTTAATGTGATAAAAAAAAAAAATTCTCTAGCATCTATTGGTGCTAAGTCCATTTATATATGATGCAGATACTGGTGACTTGGATTAAAAGAGTTGCTTATCAACGTAGGCTGCCACACAATCAGATTAAAGATGCTTCAGCAACACTATTAGTGTATGGATCCTATGGCCTTGATGTAAGTTTGTGTTTTAATCTCCATCAACCCTTTGCTTTTATGTTGTAGTGAACAAGATATTCCAGTGTTCTGATTTGTTCATATATATTTTTAGGTTTATACTGCGGACTCCAACATTGATGCTGTTTGTGTTGGCCCTTGTTTTGCTTCTCTGGCAGTGAGTCTTCTTCCTATCAAGTGGTGTATAGTTGGGAACATTATGAAACTATATAGTAACCTGAACTTAATTTTTTTTTTCTTTTGGCAGGAGGATTTTTTCATAGTTTTGTACAACATGCTTGCAGGGAGACCAGAGGTGTCAGGTATCCACTGTGTCAAGGAAGCCAAGGTTCCATTCTTGCAGTTTACGTTTGATGGAATCTTGATCGACATGGCTTTCGCTAAACTTACTGTTACAGCTGTTCCTGAGGTGAGCAGGAATTATATTTTATGTTTATTGTGTCGCTTAGGGGCCTAGGCACACTTTGTGTGGACCTAGCATGTTTTGTTACTATGTTTTATGCCATCTGTCAGTGTGCATTTATTTATTTATTTTATTATTATTATTTATTTTATTTCATTTTGTTATTATTACTATGATGTTATTTTATTATTATTATTATTATTATTATTATTATTATTATTATTATTATTATTATTATTATTATTATTTTTTGGAACTGGGGGTCTCATTGGAAGGCTTCTCTATCCTCACGGATAGGGGAAAGATGTGTCTACATCCTACCCTTTCTAGACCCTACAAATAACTTTTAGTTATAGTAGGATTAGTAGGTACGGTTGTTGTTGTTGTTTCTTGTGCATCTTTGTTCCTATCATTGATTTATATCATTTTCAGAATGTGGATATATCCAACCCCTCATTCATAAAGGATATTGATGAAACAAGCTGGACGAGTTTTTCTGGAGTACGAGTAAAGAATAGGATCCTGCAGATTGTTCCAGATGTGAAGGTACCGTGCTTATCTATAACTCAAACCAACATAATATCCCATTATTTTCTTTTTCTTCAGTTTTTTGTTCTTTTGATTTTCTTCATTTTGTATTCTTTTTTTTTCTTCATTTAATTTTGAGACGGTGTTTGGGGTATTGACAATTTTAATGTGCTTTAGGGGTGAATGGGATTGCGTTGAAAAAAAAAACGTTTTCTAAAACCAGGTCTCAACCAGCTTCTTCACAATTGAAGAAAACAAAAATAATCACCTTTTCAGATGGTTTGCCAAACATTTTTCTGATTATCTGCATTTTCAAAATGCCAGGCAGATAATCCTTATCAAAACGCGATCCCTCTTAATCACCATGGTTTCTCCTTAAGCAATATTTGATTAAACGGGCTAGAATAGCCTGTCTGGAATGGCATTATGCACAGCTTGTTCCATATTTCAAGGGTATATGAAACCAGCATAGTCTCACTAGAAGATATTGATGCATTTCTTTGTTTCATTTGACAATCTAAGTTGACTAATTATCCCACTTGTTAACTTAATTGTGTTCTTGCAGATATTCCAGGAACTATTACAATGTGTTAAGGCATGGGCAAAGAGAAGAGGGGTGTATAGTGATGTAAGGGTTGCCTTCTTTTCTTTAAGACCCATAAAAAATACACCTCCTTTGTGTCTTTCATTGGATGCCAATAACTGGGTTATGTTTGTCTTTAAATGGGCCAGGAAGGTTAACCGCAAAGAAAGCACGCCAAATGGGTCAAAAGTCACCCCAAGTGTATTCAAATGCATAAAACCTCCAAAATCATCTCAATAGAAGATTAGTTGATTTGGGTTATATTTTCTCTTTTAAGAGGTCATACGGGCTGATATAATATTAAACCAAAAAGGATACATGCCAAGCAGATCAAAAGTAAACCCTAGTGTATGCATTCACATATATGAAAAATGAAAATCATCTCAATACAAAATGTAGATTTCTATTTTAGTAATATAGCTCATGTAATCACATTTATGCACAATTGATTATAAAATCAAGAAAATGCATAAAGCAAAGTTTTGCACGTGAGCTCAGTCCAAGCTGTTTGAACGGTGCAAAAACTTACCTGTTATCCAATCCATCCATTTTTCCTGTACTCCAGTAGGATACGAACTCAATATCTCTAGGTTATGTTGAAGAAACTTTACATGGCAACTGTTGTCTTTGTTTTTTCATTGTGTTCTCCTTAATCTGTTTTGCAGTTATTTGGGCTTTTTGGGGGAATTCACTTGGCTGTTTTAGCTGCTTTTGTTTGCATCAAGAACCCAGGTGGCAGTTTGGTCAATCTGATTTCAATCTTCTTCAAGACATATGCCTTTTGGCCCTGGCCGGAGCCAGTTGTTGTAGAAGATGGAGCAATGCCTTCGCTGCCACCTCTTCCTCCTGGAACACGAGCATTAATGCCTATTCGGTTGCCAAGCATTCCAGATGAGTATTGCCATTCAAACATGACTACTAGTACCTTCAACAAGATCAGATCTGAGTTTCGTAGAGGATATCGTCAAACTCAGGTTTACAACTATCTTATGTTTATAGAACCTTTTTTTTTTTTTTTTTTTTTATGAAAAGCTATGTGGTCCAAGAGACGAGCCAGGCTCTCAGGTGAGACAAGGCCTCTGTGCCTTGAACATACACACTAGGGGATCTTCTTTCATCAGGTGCATGTGTGGTGGCCGTGGTGCCTTGGTCAGGTGACATAGTCACACGCCAAGCCCAGGCTTATGCTCCCCTTTATAGCCATCTCCCTTACTAGCTTTCTTTGTAGCCATTAGGTGATATGAGATGGAAAAATAAACCAAATTTCTTTTACTTTTTGGACTAGCATTTGAAATAATATTATAGTAGGTTTTTTTATTATATTTGTTATGTAGTATTAAATTATTGATTTTCTTTACCTATTATATATATATATAATTTTTTTTTGTTTCACACCTTTTTCTTTCTCAGGCGTGTGCTTCTTTTAAGTGAATTCTTTTTGTATTACCCCTCAAGAATTTAATAAACGTGCTGAAGTTCACTCAATTTTCATTTTTTCTTTACAAGTGAATTCTGTTGCTGCAGGATATTTTCAAGCCACAATTTGACTGGGGACATATTTTTGAGCCCTTTCCTTACTCAAAGAGTTACCTGCGATTCATAAAAATATGTCTGTCAACATATAACAAGGTCGAGCTTGGGACTTGGGTACACTGGGTTAAATCACGCTTCCACGGTCTTCTTGTTAAGGTAAGGATGTCGTCTTTCATGCAAATCTAACTTAAGTTTATTGTTTCCCCATTCATTAACAGCAACAAATATTTATAGCATTGGTTTTAGTTACAACAAGGTTCCCTTATTTCGTCACCGTTAGGGGGTATATTAGTAACGTGACTAACAGTAAAACATTTCAATCAGATGTTGCATTTATTCAAGTCACAATGTTGGATTCTGTCTTATAACATACTGATTCTTACGATTTGGATCGTGAGTCGTGTTCCGATTAAAATTAATAGGATTTTGAGTCATGAGTGTGGCTAAACGTATTTTCTTTCTTCTTTTTATAATACAGTTTGGGGTGATCCCACCAATACTTTTGTCCATTTATTTTATTTAATAAATAGTAAGTGTATTAAAATAATAAATAATTTTAGTATAATAAAAGCTAGTTAGGAGGTTGAAAGTATTTGAAGAGTACAATTTGTAAGAAAGACTTTCAACCCTCGACATGATCGTTCTATTTCATTTTCAATGAAATATTTACCTTTTGTCCATTTATTTTATTTATTAAATAATTAGTGTTTAAATATTATAGTAGGTTTTTTTTTATTTTTATTTTTAATGACGGAATGCTTCGCCTTGTGAAAAGTGATTTGCATAATTATCTAGTCTTAGTGTAGTTACGTTACGTTACGTGTGTTGCATTTGGTTATGACTGACAGTTGGAGGAGATGCATGCTTTATGTGACCCAAACCCTACAGCATACGTTGATGAAACCATACAAGTGCCCAACATTGTTTTTTACTGGGGATTAGTTCCCGGGCGGGGGGATAACCTGGACCTAAACACCGTGACCAGTAACTTGATGACAAATCTTAGTATCGGCTATCCTAATATCCCGGGAAGTCTGACTCTAACCCTTGTTCAAGCATCTCAGTTGCCCAAGATAATGCAGGTTGCAAATGACGATATAAAAGCGCAATTAAGGTTGTCAAACTTTAATTATCAGCAGCAAATGATACCCATCTACTCAACACATTCGCCTCATTATCTTGTTGGATATTCCGCCACCCGATGATGAGTTAATTTTTGGTGGTGGTTGTGGTTTTCTAAATGGGTTGCTCTAAATTTTGGGGTATATGGTTTTGTAAACCGGTATTCTGAGTGAGGTAGGGATGGAGGGTATATGTGTAATTTTGCACACATACACTTTTTATTAATTTTCATCTCTTCAAAATCCAAGCAATGGTTGTCTGCTAATTTTGCACACAATATTCGGAGATCTATTGTAGCAGTTCCAAAATTTTTATATAAGAAGCCGAAAATGTTTATTAAATTGTTTTATTTTTCTGTTCTTTTTTATTTTATTTTATTTTATTTTTAAGTTTGTACTTGTTTGCTATATTATATTAGTTTAAAAACTCATTTAAGGATAAAGTGTACTTACTTACTATTAACTTTCTTCGATCAGGATGTAAAAAACAATTATTAGTGTTGGTGGTGGTTAGAAAGGAAGAATACCGAGTCAGTAGTCATGATAATGTTATTAAACAGTAGAAAAGAAGATTGGGTAAAGTGGTCAATGGAGATAAAGTAGACTTAATTTCTAGAAGGCCAGAAAAGACCAAAACAAATGTTTAGAGATAATAATTGTACCTAAAGTTTTATATATTATTAGCTTTTGAATCATAACAAGTCTTCGCTCGGATCACATAAATATCATCTTGGTTTACGTAATTGGTCATAAAATAACCATTTATACGTTCGCTTTAACCACGTAATCGCCTACAATTTTCAAACTAGAAAAAAGAATCACTTTGTATGCTTTATTTAATATTATATAAACAAACATGACCGATCGAGTAGAAAGTTAATGAAACTATGTAATTTCTGTTAATGCTTGTATATAGTTATGCTAAACTATGACACTAATGAGCCTATATTACTAGTATACTGTATATAACATTTATTCAAGCAGGTTCGAAGAGGGTCCAACAATATGAATATATATTGTATTAAATGTTAAAGATATTAAATTAAAAAAAAAAACCCCTTGTATGCCTATGAGTTGCATTTTAAAAAGTTTTAAACATAAACTCGTATACCTATAAAAGATGTTACAAAAAAAAAAAAAAAAAAACTAACCGACTATATGTGTTATACATCGTTATACATTTTGTTTGAAATTTATTAAACTTATACGGAAAACAAAATTTATAAAAAATATACGGCTCATATAAGTGTATATAACTCGTATATTTCCATCCAAACTAAATGCCTATAGTTTCAACAAATACATTACATTATTCCTAGCTAGGGGTGTAAACGAGCCGAGTCGAGCCCGAGCCTTGCATTATCGAGCTAAGCTCGTTACAATTTTTAGAAGCTCGAGCTCGGGCTCGATTCGAGCCTTGTATTTTGGGCTCGAGCTCGGCTCGATAGTATATTTAGGAACTCGAGCTCGGCTCGAAAGCTCGATCAAAGTGTATGTAGGAAGAGTTTAAACGAGCCCAAGCTCGGCTCGATCTCGTTTTGGACCACTAAGAAGCTCGTTTTGGACTATTAAAGACTCGTTTTGGACCATTAGTGAGCTCGTTTTGGACAATTAAGAAGCCCAAGACCCAAAGTAATTTAGTTAATGCATGAGTTGCAATACAATTGGACTATATAGTATTAATTGACATAAATAAGCAAAACTCGATAAGGCTCGACGAGCCCAACCGAGCTTTACATTCGAGGCTTGAGCTCGATAACTAAATGAGCTTTATTTTAGGCTCGAGCTCGATAAGACTCGGCTCGTTCGAGCTTTTTACCGAGCCGATCTCGAGTAGCTCACGAGCCGCTCGGCTCGTTTGCACCCCTATTCCTAGCAAAGTCGGGCCCAAAAGTGAACATTGACGTTTTATATAGCATATCGTAGTCATTTTTATGTATAGTTTATTTTTTCAGGTGTCTACGGACACAAATTCAAATCTGATTACTTTTAGAAAGTGACACTATTAAAAAGAAAAGTATGGGTCTATAAAATGATCACCACGAAATTATATGACAATATATACCATCAAAATTCTAAGAAAAAACAAAGAAAAGAAACAAGGGTTAGGGTAGGATATACACTGTTAACTTAAATGAACATACAAAATATGGAAATTTACTTCTTAAGAGTACATAGATTAAATTAAGAAAACAAACTGATCGAACAATGTCATCATAATCTAACTACCTACTACGTACAACCAGCCTAATTAAAAGGATACATAGCTTATAGCTAGTCAGGTTTCCTAATTACTAAGTGACTCTTTAGGCTCCTCTTTGCTGACTTGAAAGGATAACATATCTTGAAGAAGTCCATCATCTCTAATAAAAGACGATGATGGCAAAGAAGAAGGGTAATCTTGTCTTTCTTGATAGTAATGTGAGTCTAACGATTGAACAACACTACTGATGGTGGTGTTGTTAAAGCTAAAGTGATTAGTTTGATTGGAGAAAAAGGGTTGTGGTGGTGGTTGTTGGTAGTCATGAAGTTGTGATGAGAGAAATGAAGAAATATCAACATCATTGCTGCCACTCCTGCCGCCATAAGTGGCGGTTTTCGACAATATACTTCGAGGGTTCATGGGACATGGGTGTGTATGAGTACCTTCATAAGTTGTGACAACCATCCATGGATCCTCTGATGATCTTTCAATCATCTTCTTCACTCTACATGATGCGCTAGTGCATCGATAATAACTCCTGTATGTAATCGAATAACGTACGTCTTTAGTAAACTAAACCATAAAGAAAGTATGGGTATGCATGCATACACATATATATATGCATATAGGGTGTACGTGGTTTATTACATAACACCACTTTATTACGAGAAGAAACATAGCAAAACCAATTTTTTATCAATGGTTGGTTTCTTGAACTTTTACTTATGTACAAGTATGTTATGTTTTTAACCATTTATCTACAAATGTATAGGTAATAGAATTTATGGACAGCTTACACATGTATAGAATTTATAAACAAATTTGTTTATATTGTTTAAATTTCAGAAGATATGGCTAAACATTGTATTTGTATTCATTTTCAAATAGTTTGAAATAATATGAGATTTATGTATTGTTTATGTATTTATTTAGACCATTAGGTATGGGAGGAGGCCCATCATCCATGCCTTGCCTCCACCTCAGCTGCCACGTCAGCGTGGGGTAGGACAATCATGGGGATGATGGTTTGAGTGTTTGAGAGAGGTTTTTTAAAAATTGTATAGAAGTTGTGTGATTTTTGGTGTTTAAAATGGTTGGTATTTATAAATGGTTTAAATAATATATTGATTTTTTTTTTTTTTAAACGGTCGAATTGCAACGGTCCAAAACCAATCCCAACGTTCACAATAGGCCCGGCAGAGGAGGCTTGGGCATGCCGGTGCCGGCCCAGGGGGGCGGTGTTGCCCGGGGCGGCATCCGGCAGCCGGCCTATGCCGGCCCGTGCTTATGTCCCATACCGAGTGGTCTTATATGAACTCATATTGAAGTGATTAAGGTTTGTTTTGAACATAGGTGGGGGGAGGTGATGTACGTACGTACCTAGGAAAAGGGCTGTTTTTGACAGCTTTTTGGCCATATTTTCTCCATCTATAGCCATCATCCAAGTGATCAACTTCAGTCTTTGTCATGAACGCAAATCTGGGTTCCCTTTGCTTTTTTGGGTTTTTCTTTTTCGCCTTCAACCTACATATATAAACAATAATTTTCACATCTTAATTAAAACACTAACTCCTTTCTTTCATCATATAGCTAGATTGTAAAATAAATCAGGATTATTAAAGAAAGAAAGAGATGAAATCTATCTTGTTTTTTTTCATTGGTTTTTGTTTTGAAAAATAATCAAATATATTATTGAACTTTTTTTTTGAACGGCTAATTTTCTCCCCTTTTTATTACACCAATTTTTTTTATTACTTGGACTCCCAGCCTCCCCTTTACAACCCAAACACTTTTACCACGACACCATGGGGCTAAATATATTATTGAACTATCATCCAAAACTCAAAATCCTTGTACATATGTGAAAGCGTGTGAAAGGGTCTTTTTAAAATTTGGAATCATTTTACCACAATTTTTTTTTTTTTTGGAATTATGCAAAGTTCTAATACAACACAGATCGACATGAAAACACTCCATGTGTGTGTAGTGTGTATGTAATAAAAAAAAACATTTTTATCAACAAATTCACATAATTTGTTTAAAAACCAAACATGCATGCTTTTGTGTGAGAAACAGATTTATAGACATGGGTATTTCAATAAATAAATAAAAAAAAAAAAAAAACCAAAACACCTCAAGTATATATGCGTGAAAGAGCTTACTGTTTGTTAGTAGTAGTAGTAGTAGTATTCTCTTGATCATCATCTGATTTTACGTGGTTTTTATCCTGATCAATATCATTAACATTCTCCGGTTCATTCGAAGAAGAAGATATGGATGAAGAATTTGTGGTGGGAATATGAACCACATCCGGTGTCACCGCATGCTGGTGAAGCAAATCAGAAAACGAGTAGTCCTCAAAGACCAACATGTCTTGACCACAACTGTCGAAAAAACCTTCACCGCCTCCGTAAATCGCTAAATCCGCCATCAAGTTTTAGTTTCTGTGTTCTTCTTTAGTGTCTGTAAACTCATCAAAGGCTTTGAATCTTTATTTCTAGGCTTTCTAGTGAGAGAGATATATATAAGAGTTTATAGTGTGAATGGGGTTATGATATCTGTGTGTTACATTACACAAGTAGTATATATAGACATAGATAGGGGAGAGAGAGTGGGGAAATTGTTTTCATGCCCCCTCTACTCTTACTAATTTGAAATTGGACCACGGGAAGAAATAAGTTAGTCAACAAAGGATACAAATTTTTATATTACATAGAGTTAATAGCCAAATCCGTCCCTGGGGTTTGACCCATATTGCCACATCCATCTATTTTGAGAATTTATGACAACTGGGCCACTGTACTTTAAACTTCTTTGCCAGATCAGTCCAATTTACAAACTCAGTTAAATAATTCTGTTAACTCGAGGGCATTATAGTCATTTCACCTATTATTACATACATACACACACACTATACATCTGCTACATTTAGAGAGAGAGAGAGAGAGAGAGAGTTAGAGAGTGAGATAAGAGAAAGAAAGGAGACCGGTGGTCTCCACCACCCGGCGGCGCTCCGGCGACCGGCCGATCAAACCAACCCCCTCACCCCCACAACTACACCCTTTTCTCCACACTTCACCCAATTATTATTCTAGAGAGAGAAAGACGGATCTGAGAGGAAGAGAGAGAGAACGCAGAGAGAGAAGGAGAACGAAGGAGAGAGAGAGAGAGAAAGAATGAAGGAAGACAGCGGCGGCGGTGACACCCCTGTCAGTTGGTTCCTGATCGGCGAGTTCCGGTCAAAAGTCGGTTGGTTGTGGCTCTAAGCAAAGTCAGTCAGAAAGTGATGGAGTTGTTGAGTGTCTGAAGCTTTCTCGAAATCCGACGAGTGGGTGGATACGGGTCAGGTTTGTGATGGAGTTGTTGAGTGTCTGAAGCTTTCTCGAAATCCGACGAGTTCTGAGTTGGAGGCTTTGTGTGCGAGTAGGTGTGTCCGATAGAGAGTGTCCGACCAGCAAATCGAAGGATAGAAACAAGATCAAAACACCCTCTTTTATGACTGTTCTTCGTGTTCTTCAGGTTATTGATGTTCCTCTTAAAGGTAAGTTTTTTTTTACCTGTTAGGGGGACTGTTGTGGGTGGTGGTTATTGTGGTGGAGGTGGTGAACATTTATGGGTGGTGGTTGTTGTGGTGGAGGTGGTGGTGGTTGTGCAGGTGGTGGAGACGGTGGTGGTTGTCCAGGTGGTGGAGACGGTGGCTGAGGTGGTGGTTAGTGGTGGAGACGGTGGCTGAGGTGGTGGTTAGTGGTGGAGACGGTGGCTGAGGTGGTGGTTAGTGGTGGTGGTAAAAGGTGAAGAAGGGCTTGGGTGGAAGGTGAGGAAGAAGGTGAATTGTGGGTCCCACTTAAGTGTTTAAAATATTAATTTAATTTATTTTATTATTTAAATATAATAATAGATAATCAGATGGAAAATGACCAAATTGCCCTCGACTTAAAGTTAGTTTTTAACAGAGTTTGCAAATTGGACGAATTTAGCACTAAATTTCAAACCTTAGTGGCTCAGATGTCATAAATTCTCAAAATAGATGGATGTGGCAATATGGGTCAAACCCCAGGGACGGATTTGGCTATTAACTCTATTACATAATTACAAGTCAATTATAACTTTTTATTTACTTTGTGATTGTTATAAACTAGTAAGTTACCCGCACTACGCTGCGGGGTTTCGGTCGATATCGGTTTGGTACAGTACAAACACTTAGCATCTCAACATATCAAGCAAACGAAGTATACTCACGAGGATATCAACATGTGTTTTACATTGATTGAAAGTCAAAAAGAATTTTCGCATGGTATCATTGTACGGTACCGCATTAAACCTCAAAATAAATATATGAAAAGGTAGAAAGTTAAAGCATGTTGCAAGGATATAATTGAAACAAAAATAGGAAATTTAAAAGCAAATTTTTACGATGTACTTAAACAAAAATAGAAACTTAAATAAATTAAAGTCTAAAATCAAATGGAACAATAAAATAAAGTATGTGAATTTATTGGATTGTTATGTGTTCTACAGGTGTGTGCCCCACAACTTACTGATTGTTAAAATAATCAGAATGAAAATATAGAATATATATTATTGTGGTTATCATGCCTAATATAGATTAGGCTTCTTCTTCAAGTTTTCTGTTCCTATATATAGAGTCTTTTGTATCTCATTGTAAACACACCTATCAATGATATAATCATCTTTCTCCCTACATCTCTTGGTTATATTGTTTGATATTAGGCTAGTTTTATAACAAGTTATCAGCACGAAAGTGCTCTCCCAAAAATTGTAATCATGTTCGGCAATCTCCCACCCTAACACAACCAACAACATGAATTGCCACACTCATGCAAATGTATTGAATTGATCAAAGTTTAGTATTATCACTTTTGTGAAACCGTATACATATGCTTACGTATGACACTAGAAGTGTCACACTCCCTCAATGATCTCATTACGAAGTTATAAAAGGTAATAAGATGTTAGACACGTAATATTATATGACTATTACTTCTCAATTAATGTTATGTGAAGAGAAGTTTATTTATAAAGGGAGATAAAACAAATTTTTAACCTTGAATATGCTCTTGAAGTAGCAATATCATTAAAGGGTATGAAAGGTTTTATTCGTATGTTCGAGTAAATAATGAAAAACCATGAAACTTGTTTGGATTTACTCTGATCCATGAAGTGAATATATATTGGGGTTAGGATCAAATACACAAGACATTTTTTCTAGGAAGGGTGAGAAGGATTGTGATCCATTGATCATATATTTGAAGGGTTGAGATTAGTTTGTTTGAAAAAAATAAATAATAAATTAGAGGAAGGACATAAAAGGAAAACCACATTTGTTGACTTTCTCTCTCCACATGCAATGCACATGTCATTTCCCCCCATCATTTTAAAACGTCTATAACTTTTTCATACGATATTTGTTTTTCAAAAAACTTTCACCATATTAACGAGCGTTTTTTTATCTTTAATATGAGTACCACATTGCTACATTAAAATTGAAAAAAAAATTCGTGTTAAATGGGTTTTCTTCTCCGTTGTGTCTTCTTCTTGTTCATTGTGTTATAGTATGCACGTGTGCTTTATAAATACGTTATTTATGTTTTTTTAGTCTACACATGATTTAACTTTGTCCATTGTGTTTTTAGTATGCTTTTCATTGTGTTTTACGCAAATGATTTTTGTATTTAGGTGTACATTGTGTTTTATTATTTTGTTCATTGTGTTCAAGTCTATTCTTCATTGTGTTTTAGTCTTCTGTTCATTGTGTCTTTAGTATGTCGTCCATTGTGTTTTATTAGACTGTTCATTGTGTTTTATACCATATTGTTCATTGCATATTTAATTGGTACTCATTGTGTTTTACGTTATCTCCATTGTGTCTTACGCAACTGGGTCTTCAAATTTTTTTTAAAAGTATTCATTATGTTTTAGTCTTCTATTCATTGTGTCCTTATTATGGCATCCATTGTGTTTTACACAACTGGGTTTTTGACTTTTGTTTCGAAAGTATTCATTGTGTTTTAGTCTTCTGTTCATTGTGTCTTTAGTATGTCATCCATTGTGTCTTACGCAACTGGGTTTTCAACTTTTTTTTTCAAAAGTATTCATTGTGTTTTAGTCTTCTATTAATTGTGTCTTTGGTATGTCATCCATTGTGTTTTATTAGATTGTTGATTATGTTTTATACACTATATTTAATTGGTGCTCATTGTGTTTTACACTTCATTGTGTCTTACGCAAGTGAGTTTTTGACTTTTTTTCGAAAGTATAACAATATGGTACTCATATTAAAGATAAAAAGACGCTCGATTTTTTGGTATAATTTTTTTTAAAAAACGATGACGTATAAAAAAGTTACGGACATTTAAAAATGAAGGTGGAAATGGCATGTGACTTGCATGTGCATATTTTTTTGACCAAATTACCCCTCCCACTTGTTTAATCATTTGACACATGTCATTTTCTAGTGGCTTCTCATCCTTCTCATTTTTTGTAGTCTTTGTAGAATAACCCAACCCTATATATTGATCATTGTGTTCATGGAAATTATTGTAATGATGGTCATATTAATAATGAGATTAACCATCAGAAATACAACGATGATTATGTTAATGATGAGATAGACGACCCAAAGTGGCAAACCAAGGAGTGATTATATACCCATTGGTCTAGTGGTATGGAGCTGTAGATGCACTTTATGCGACTAATGCTTCGGATTGTGAATAATAACATGTGTTAGAGAATTCTGAGGGTCGAAGTGAAGTATTCATGGTCGAAGGTAGAAAGAAGTGATCGAAGGTAGAATATGAAGGGCGAAGGTGAAAGACTACACAGAAGATGTCTATGTTCGTACTGATTGAACGGTCGAATGTGGACAAAGTCCACATTCGTACCCACGTCCAGGTCGAAAGTGCAGTCACTATATAAGGCTTTAGCTTGTTTTGTAAGTTGGAGTTGTTGGTTATTGTGTGTGTTAAGGTCAGGTTGTTGCTCTCTAGATTGAGTGTGTGTGAAAGTCAATAGATTAACTTGTAAACGCGTATGTATTGAATATTTGAATCAAGTAATCTATAAAATGATGTTTGAAAAGGTAATTTGTGTGTTGTGATTCGTGTATTATCATTTTGTTCTGTTCTAGGGTTTCCGCACCTGCAATAGTGCCTTGTATGATCAGATTTCTTGTCTATAGCTAAAATTCTTCATCTACAAAGTGGTATCAGAGCTAAAGAGATCATACAACAACAAATTGATAATATCAGAACTGATTTGGACCCTATTTTGATCAAATTTTCTCTGTTTTTCATTGAAAATGGTTTTTGATACAATTTGAAGGTTTTGGACAACAATTCGTGGTTAAAATCAACAATTCCAAGAATTAAAGTTGTTCCAAATCAATTCCGAATCATAACCTGATAAAGATCATCAAAATCCATTAACTTTGAAAATTTCAGATCAAAATAACCGTTTTTCAAAGTGTAACCGTTTTTTTAACATGGGAGGGTCGAATCTAGAGAGCATGGGTCGAACGTGGGATTTTTAGGTCGAACCTGGAGTTTTTCTGGACGAAAGTAGCTGATTTTAGGTCGAACCTAGGTTTGTTGTGTTGAGTTTTTCACTTTCGGGTATTATTTTCCACCTTCGGTTCATCGGGGGTTCGAAAGTGGGAATTAGAGGACGAAAGTGAGTTTTTCCGGACGAGAGTGGATTTTATCTGTTAATTTCTACATTCGGGTCTCATTTTTAGGGGGAAAGTGAGATTTACAGGGCGAAAGTAGAAGTGTATTGGTGAAATTTTCAAGTGTGGTGAATTTTTAACTTTGTGAACAACATGTGGGGATTTCCAACTACACCGAGACCGGGGACAACACAACAACAGCAGCAAGTGACCATGGACCCATGGACAGTAGCAGCTCAGAAATCGAACACTCAGTCGTCACAACCAATTAACTACTTAGCGATGACGAGTTCGATGCCTCAGAGTGTTTCATCATCTTCACAACAACCTGCAGCAGATTATTGGGGAGTAGTAGCCGCGGTGGTAAACACTCAAACTACTAATGCTATTTCTACACTAATCAATGATTTATCTTCAGGTAGCGGGAACAGACCACCCAAGCTAATGGAGATGCAGGAGTACAACCAGTGGCAGAAGAAATTCAAGATTCATCTTGAAGGCATGGGATTAGAAGGAACGGAGGCGTGGCAGATGATTGCGAAAGGATATGTGGCACCAGTGTTAGAGAATACCGGTGAGCAGATTCCTCTGGAAAGTTTGACTGATGACGAAAAGAAGAAATTCGCGGTGCAGAAGAAGGCGTATTCGCAGCTAACCCAAGCGATCACAAATGATTTGTTACATCAGTTTGGTTCGTGCACTACTTCAAAACAGTTATGGGATGTGCTAAAGAATCGTCATGATGGTAACGAGAAGACGAGAATGTTGAGAATGGAAGAGCCGAGGAAAGAATTTGAGAACTTTAGCTATGTTGGGAATGAGACGCTGAAAGAGTTGACTCCTAGATACTGTCACTTGTTAACAGAATTGTCAAGTTATGACATTAAGATTCCTATGACAGATTTGGTGGATAAATTTGCTGATGCTTTACCACCATACTGGGATCAACACATCGAGGTACTTAAAGAAAAAGATGCTTATAAGTACTGGACAATCAACGAGTTTATCCAGAAGTTGGAGAACAAAGAACTTGAGGAAAAGAGGAAGGCAAAAAGATCACAGATTCCTCAGAACCCAGAGTTGTACCATGCTAGTACTTCATCAACTGTGGGTAACTCAAGTCATGGAGGAACAGTGGCTCCTAATATAGCACGTGTCTCAAGTGTTATGGAACCACCCAAACAACCGATTAACTATATAGCTCAAACCTCATCTTACACACCACCATCATACACACCACCACCACAACAATACACCAATTCTTTCATTTCACCATTTTCTCCAATGCAACAAGCTGCATGCTATTCTGCAAATCAACCACAACAACAACCTCAACAACAGCAGTACATGACTTAGATGAATCAAACCAATCAGAAACCAGTAGTGTTGGAAACATCCAACATGAATAACGTTACTGTGGAAGTTGCTCAACAACACATTGCATTGGTTTCAGCAATGGTTGCCTCGTATAACGGTTTAGTGGCAAGTCAAATTGGTAATAACAACTTGACCAATGAGAACTATGCACAAATCAATAAAGAAGAGATGGAGCTTATTGACATTCAGTGGGCTTTGTAGAGGATGTGATTTGACACGAAAACAGGATTATATGATCATACAAGTTACTAAACCAGGTGCGGAAACCCTAGCTTAGAACAAACTGATGTAAACTCAATCAAAACACAATCAAAGTCATTTTAAAAGCTTTTCATAGATTAACTCTTTCAAATACTTGGTTACAATCAACTACAGTTAATCTAGCACACATACTAACACTCTCAGACCTCTCTGGAACACACCTCAAAAACACACACACTGAATAACTCGCTTAAACTTACAAAAACACAAAATCTATATATAGGACCTGCACGTTCGCCCCTTTTCACTGGTCGAACGTGGGTCATTTCCACATTCGCCCACATCAAGTGGTCGAATGTGTCTTCTGTGATATCCTGTTCCAGATTCATCCATTGTATAACTACCTTCGCCCATTGCTATTTCACCTTCGCCCTTCTTCTCTTCCTTCGCCCCATCAGCCCATATTAACACATGTTAACATATCTAATCATTAGTCGCAAAACGCATCTACAAACTCCCCCTCGACTATTGATTAGATCGTTTTCTGTCTTCGTCCATGGCTTTGTTCAGCAACTTGATTCTGAGCTGTTTCTTTTGCTCTGTCGTCATCTCAGGCTCTAATTTCCTCTTTACCGGCTTTGACACATTTGCCATCTTCACCTTCTTGCCAAGTTTTCCCTCCAAATTACTACCAGCATTAATGTCATAAGCAAAGCAAACACCAACAACTTGTGTGTATTTCTTTGCTTGATCTGCATCGTTCGGCTCATGATGAATCGGATTATAAAAGAGCATGATGATGTCCTCGAAGGTGCAATTTATCAACCACATAGGATCAAATACGTGAACATGCTTGTATTTGTCCTTTCCATCTCTCAACACGATCACCGCTTCTGCCTTCCTCCAATCATAATACCAGAAAATGAAGTCAGCACTGAAGTGTTGAGGCATAGGCATCAAAGGTATCTTTCTAATCACTTCAGGTGCCTTATAAATCAAGGTAACCCGTTTCAACTTGGTTCTGGGATCAATATCCCTGTGAACTTTCCTCCGGGGATATTGTGGTTTAAATCTGTTCCACTTAGTTCTACTTTCCCAAACCAATTTATCTGCACACCAACCGACATGTGAATTATTCACTGAAGCACCCGACATTTGGAATCTGCACAAATCTCTAACCGCCCAGTACGGTAGAGTTAGCAAATCAATGAATCTGTAAAAGTACAAGATTCCAGATTCCCACTTAGCAGCTAAACACTTCAGCCTGCCTAAGTATGTCCACCCGAGAGCTCTGCCTCTGAACTTCGCATTGTGAAACCTATAAAAGTTTCCTTGAGCTTCAGGCTTCGGTCGATTTTCATCCATCAGTCTTAACTTCTTCAAATACTCTTTCAATTCATCAGTCTTATTTGAAGATTGTGGCAAATCAGCTCCAAGTACTTTCTCTACAAACTCAGCACTCCTCTTCTTTGCCTTTCTTTTAGCAGACGTATTAGGAATCTCAGTAAAATCAGGAAACACCAAGTCTTCATCAGTTTGTCTGAAGTACTGTGGATATTCCTCATGTGTGATATCCTCTATTTCAACTTCCTCAAATTCAGGGGTGTCTTTGTCATCAGAGTGACTTCCAATATCCTTTTCAGGAATATGTGGAATCGACTCATCAACAATGAACTCTTCAAACGTTTTCCCTACCCTCTGTGCAAGCCCATCCAAGATCTCCTTTGCCACAGATGCAGGTACTTCCCCTTCTTCTAGATCAGGATCGTTATATTCCAATTCATAACGCATGTCATCAGTTTGGAATATTTCTGCAAAACGACCTGTGAACTCAATGGTCCATTCTCTTCTTTCTAACATGTCCTTATAAACTTGTTTAGCATCATCACACAAAGACCTCACCTTCTCATTCCAAAACACAGTCTCATCATCAACATTCTCACTCTTCTTCTTTGAACTTGACTCACCTGTGTCTTTCTTCTTCTTTGAAGGTGGTCTCTTTTCGAAAGTAAACTTCGAAGTGTCATCTCCTCCATCATTATCATCACTACTACTACTATCATCCTCCTTTTGACTTCCCGATCCTTCAGCATCATCATCATCATCATTATCATCATCTCCATCATCACTCTTTTCCGATTTCTCATCCTCATCATCCTCATCTTCCTCATCTTCCTCTCTGTCAGATTCAGATGGTTCAAAGTCAACCTGTTCAACTTCCTTTTCTTTATCTTCCTCACCCTCTTTCAGTTTGGGTGCAACATTGTACAAATTGTCAATCAGCTCACTAAGGCGTTTGTTTTCAGCCTTCAATTCTTTATTATCTTCTTTTATAGCCTTGTATCTGTTCTTGTTTCTCAGACACTTACCTTCAAGCTTCTTATTCTTTGCTTCTAGCTTCTTTACCTTCTCATCTATCTCATCTTGATTAGACTTAGAAGCTACTACGATCTGAAGCATTTTCTCCTCATTCAGCTTGAACTTGGCAATCTCTGCTTGCTGAGCCACTAACATCTTCATCATGTCGTCCATCTTTTTATTCACTTGCTTCATCACTTCGTCATCCACAGTGACTTTCTTTGACTTGGACTTTGACTTTGATGGCTCAATCTCAGTTTCTTTTCCTTTCTGAGGCTGTGTAAACATGTTAAGAACATTATCCAGTGCTATATTGAATTGATCCACTGGTAATTTCGTTGTCTCCACAGTCTTTTGTTTCTTAGTGGCTGGTGAAGATTGTTTTGATGATGTACCAGCTTCAGGTAATCTCTTCCCTCTCAAAAGTAAGTTTAATTCTTTCTCTCTCAGTTGCTTGGTACTTGTTTTCTTTGCCATGGTTTTGTGTTTGGGCTTGGGCAAGTTAACTACTACGGTTTCTCCTTCATTCAACTCGTCCAAATTCACTGTCAACCCTTCATCTTCATCACCTACAGACTGCTTGCTCTTCTTAGCTTCTTCAATTGATCTGTTCAGTGATTCAGACTCACCAACCAAAGTGGCCTTTTGTTTGGTAGTCCGGACATTTTCAGCATCCGAATCCCACTGTTCTTCAGTCTCAGTCTCCTCTGAATCTACAGACTCTTCATCTACCAAACTAGTACCCTTCTTTGCAGTAGATTTCTTCCTCACAGTTTGTTGTCTTGAACTCCCCTGCTCAGTCTTTCCTTTGCCCTTCCCTTTGGCTCCAGGATTGACTACTTGTCTTTTCCTCTTTGTACTTGCATCAGCATAGACCAACGGATCATCATTGTCACTATCACTATCAGGATGCCTTGCTGTATTCTTTCCAGGATCCATGTAATCCTCTCTAGCCAAGGCTCCAAACAATCTCCTGTAAGGTGGTCTCTCATTATCAGGCACACCTTTGTAACCTTTCATTCTAGCCAAGGTTCTAATGTTCATATGATCCATAGCAAGTATCTGTGTTGGATCCTTCTTCAGGTTTGGATATTTGTGATCGAAGATCATCATCAGAAATCTAGGATAAAGCATGAAGTATTTCTTCTTCAAACCTTTCAGCATCTCCAACATGTGATCTAAAATCATCCCAGCAACGTTAAATGGTTTGTTGAGAGTCAACGCAACCATTAACGAGCTCAAACTCTTCCTCATCACGTCATAACCTCCACTAACACATCCAAATACAAGTATGATGACGTGAGCAAAATACTTGAACTGCACGCTCAGTTTCCCTTTATACATAGAACCATCAGTGATCGGTCCTTTGTATTTCATCCTCAGGAAACAGGCTTTCTGCTCAGTCCATGATAATTCCCTTGGATCCTCACTGGTTTCAAACTGGATCTGGAGAGCTTCTCTGATATCAGCTTCAGTGATAAACATCTCCATTCCTTGAATCTTGCTTTTGATAATAGTCTGATTGTCAAAATAATCATACTTGGCGTTGTTGTAAAAATCCTCAACTATATCCTTGTAGATAATAGTTGGTGTAGCCAAAGCATAAACCACTCTGCATCTCTTCAGAAATTTGATAATCTCAGTAAATTCCACGTTCTTCTCAACATCTCCCAGATACGCGCAACAGTTGTGAGTCTTCTCAAACGGCCATTTATTACCGCTTGATGATTCACCTTCTTGTACAGTTTCTGGAATAGGATCAGTAACTGCAGTCTCCACAGGAATCTCAATATTTGTTTGTTCTTCAGCCATCTGAAACATAAAATCAAAATAAACGTTAAAACATGAAATCGTCAAAAATTCAAAATTTTAGGTTTTTGGAAATTCCACATTCGCCCACACTAAACTGGTCGAATGTAGGTTATTGAGGCCGAAGGTGCAATTTGCTAGTCGAATGTAGAAAGATTTTGAATAAAAATATACATTCGCCCGTTTCATGTTTCCTTCGTCCATTTTGTTTTTCATTCGTCCAGTCGATGGACTGAATGTAGAAACTGTTTAATCCCAAAATTTGAAAATTTTTCAAACGTGTTTTCAAGCCTTGATTTTGATCAAAAACAATCCTAATATAGCCGACTAGAACTCGTGCAACATCAATTTCCCCTAATTTACATTCTATATCAGTTTTCAATAGGAATTAGGGTTTATCATGTTCATTCGATTAATCACTACTTAAACATTGTTAATAACCTAATTCCTTTAAACTTCTCCCCCTAAAACTGATATGGAATGAATATTCATCAAAATTATGCATTATCATCCACTGAAAATACATGAACCCTAAAACCCTAAGGCCGTTAATAAAACAAACGATTCCGGCTTCAATCCTTTGTCATTACCTGTAAAAGTTATATGAAAAGGATCAGTGAGATGCAAGGATTAAAAGACACAAGCAAGAGTTTCAAAATCAACAAGGTCTTGGTACGAAGAAAAATTTTGAATGAGGGTCGAATCTGCAAAAGGGTTATATATAGAACCCTCCTTCGCCCGTTTCGTTTGGACGAATGTACAGAAAATTCACCTTCGCCCCAACCAAATGGCACGAAGGTAAATTTGATTTACCCGAAGGTGGAATTAAAATAAACATATTCATTCGCCCAGTTTTAAAACGCCCGAAGGTGGAAAAGTTTCCACATTCGTCCCATTTAAGGGCGAATGTAAAATGGAAAACTTGAAAAATTTTGCCAAATTACAAATTCGAATCCCGTTCAACATTTTCCAATCCGTTAAGCTTCCAAAACACAAATTTTCACTTTTAGAATGATACAAAGCCCAGATGGTGTTGTCAAATCTCAGAAATTGACTATCAAGCATCCCCGGTTATCAAAAATAAAGCAGAAATGCAAAAATTTTGGATTTTTCTGAAATTTTATCAAAAACACACCTAAAATCCTTTTGGAATTTGTATCTTTTTGACAATAAAAGTAAATTGCAACAAAATAAAAACCATCAAAGTAAATGAAAGCAGTAAACATTTTGTGAAATCCGGTCAGAAGATCATATCAGTTTTCTGAGAAATCTGATCACAGCGTTGATCTATTTGTTTAATATTATCATTAGAAACAGTATGTGACACGGCAATTGCTGATATTGTGGTCCACTTAAGCTCACATGCAGACAATTACGCAATGCTTTAAAATGATACGAGTTAAGTGTATTAGACTAACACGATGTGGTGCCCACACACATGACATACTCCCGTATCAAGTAATTGCACAAAGCTTCGTCGTAACGCGTGATTATGCCAGAGTTATCCGTAAAAGTTACAAAGCATATAGCACAGAGGTGTACAGGTCAGCAAATAAATGCAGCAGAGTAACATGTGCATATACACTAGGTTGAGGCTGATATTAATCACTGATTTGCATCAGATGATCAATACGATGTAATAATGATCTATGATCAATTAAAACATAAAGTTCCTCAATTCGGTAACTTCCGGTTTTGGCAATTAAGCTCTTTTAGCAAATATTCTGATAAAACTAGGTCCGTAAATCAATACGACAAAAGTTTATCAGAATATCCCGGATAACCATAACATAACGACCCGAAACCTCAGATTTTGGCAATCCTATCAAACGAAATTACGGTACTAAGACCATATGCCCATGAGGTGTTCAGCCACGAATGCGTAGTTCGTTATGTTTGTATCACTAATGCACGCAATATTTAGTCTACGAAGCCTATCAGCATATCACACGTAATCAACACACGCCTCATTAACTATACAATTCTTTAGCCTGTGTCAGATTCCCACTGATGTACTATCATTTCCTCTGTTTTACCAGGAAATCATTTTTGATTTTCTAATTTTTAGATCTTTTTGAATTTTATAATGTTTTTGGTTTTTTCTGATAAAATGGCTCCCCCTAAAATAAAGAACATATTTTTGGGATTTTTTAATTTTTCTGAAAAATAAAACAAAAATTTGAAAGAAACAATCCACTCGAAAGCATCAACTTCTTTGAGGATTAAACAATCCCCTCGAAAGCATCAACTTCTTTGAGGATTACGATAGTAAAGAGAAATTCCCAATTAGCAAAGAGAAATTCCCAATTAGCAAAATATAAAAACTAAAAACTAAAAAGCGATAAACCGAGGTGCTGATTAGTCCTGTTTTTCCTTTATATTGTTTACTTTTAAAAGATATTCAAAGCGTGAACGGTCAAAAGCTTTAGTAAACAGATCTGCACGTTGGTAGTCAGTATGTATTTTGATCATATCAATCAATTCCTTAGCATAACAATCACGGATAAAATGATATTTGATCCGGATGTGTTTCGCTTTAGAATGATTTTCCGAATTTTTAGTTAATGCAATTGCGGCTTCGTTGTCACAGTAAATAGGAGTTTTTAGAAACTGCAAACCGTAATCCACCATTTGTTGTTGAATCCAGAGTACTTGCGAACAGCAACTCGAGGCTGCAATGTACTCGGCTTCACAGGTAGATTGTGCTACGGAAGTCTGTTTCTTGCATTGCCAGGTGATTAACCTGCTCCCGAAAAACTGGCAACCAGCTGTAGTAGATTTGCTATCTTTGTCACAGCCGCCCCAATCTGCATCACTAAAAGATATGAAATCAAAATTATCATCATTAGGGTACCAAAGTCCTTTTGAGGGACAACCCTTCAGATATCTAAGGATACGCTTGACCGCCGTCAGATGACTTTGTTTCGGCTTCGATTGATAACGGGCACAGAGACACGTTGCATACATAATATCTGGTCGAGACGCCGTCAAATACATCAGAGATCCGATGATTGCTCTGTATGTAAAAGGATCCGTCAGCTCCCCCTTAGCGTCCACACCAATCCCGTGATTGGGTTGAATCGGGGTATCCATCGGCTTTGAGTCCTCCATCTGGAACCGGCTCAAGATGTCGGAGACATATTTTGTCTGGTGAATGAAGATCCCGTCGGGTCTTTGGTCCACCTGCAAGCCTAGGAAAAACTGCATCTCCCCCATTGCGCTCATTTCGAACTTTTCCTGCATGACAGTTTCGAACTCCCTGCATAAAAGCTCGTTAGTTGAACCAAATATTATATCATCAACGTATGTCTGTACTAGAAGCAAATCATCTCCCGTCTTCTTTGTAAATAGGGTGCAGTCGACGAGGCCGCGCTTAAATCCTTTGGTGATGAGGTATGTACTTAGCTCCTCGTACCACTGTCTCGGAGCCTGGTGCAAGCCATAAAGAGCTTTGTTCAGCACGTAGACCTTATCCCGGTGGATTGGGTCCTCAAAGCCTGGTGGCTGCCCGACATACACCTCTTCCTTGACTTTCCCGTACAGAAATGCGCTTTTCACGTCCATTTGATAAACTTTGAATTTCTTATAAGAAGCAAACGCGAGGAACATCCGAATAGCTTCAATTCGTGCTACCGGTGCGTAGATTTCGTTATAATCAATCCCTTCGATTTGATGGAAACCCTGCACGACCAATCTGGCTTTGTTACGAACAATTACCCCACGATCATCCTTCTTACACTTAAACACCCATTTGGTGCCAATCTTCTTCCTATCCGGCGGCAAATCCGTGAGCGTCCAAACTCCCAATTTCTGGAATTGTAATAACTCCTCCTGCATAGCTTCCACCCAGGCATCATCCTTCAAAGCGTCCTTGTAAGTCCTTGGCTCTACCTGCGACACATAACACGCAAACGACCAATCATTTTGACTACCAGATTGTTGAATTTTGGCATATAAAGCTAAAGCACCAAAACTTTCTGGCGAATTAACACTTTTAAGCTGCCCTCTGGTCATAACACTACTTCCAGGATCACCGATAACTTGCTCCAGCGGGTAAATACGATGAATCCGAGATTCCGGATAATCAGGTACTTGCACTCCCGTCTGAACAGTCAAGTTCTCTACAGCATCCAGATCATGACCCGTATTTGATGATGAAGCCACATCTGAAGTAGAAGTTGGGTTCACTGGCGGTGCCTCTGGTTCTTCAGCTTGATCAAGAATAGCTTCTTCAAAATGTTCATCTTCAGATTCTGAAGTGTCTAATGAAGTTGAAGCCTCTTGAAATATTTCTTCCTCTTGTATAGGAGCATTGGTATCATTAGAAGTTGGTAGGGGGTTCACGGTGATCGGACGCACCAACGGTGAAGTTGTTGCATTTTCACACTCATAAAGTAGTCTGATGACAGCTTCTTCAACCAAGCTATCTAGATTGAATGATTCAAAGAAATCTTTGTAATCAAACATCCAATCAGGACCCGTGCCTTGAATATTTTGAGTATATCGTTGAACTTCCACGTTAGCCCAGTCTTCCACACGACGAGTTCGCTTGTTGTATACCCGTTTGAGAGGGGTTGCATATCCAACAAAGTAACCCTCCTCGGCTTTAGGACTAAACTTTTCGCTTGGATTCAACATAGTACATGGCGCCCCAAAAGGTTCTAGATACTCTAAGTTCGGCTTTCTTCGGTGTAACAGTTCATAAGTTGTTTTACCAAACTTCTTCACTGTTAGAACCCGATTTAGTGTGTAATTTGCTGCATAAATCGCCTCATTCCAAAACATGACTGGAAGATTTGAATCAGCAAGCATTGTTCTAGCCGCTTCAATTAGAGTCCTATTCTTTCGTTCAGCAACACCGTTCTGTTGAGGGGTGTACGGAGCCGAATATTCATGATGTATTCCTTTGTTTTCACAAAGTTCATCCATCTTAGCATTTTTGAACTCCGTCCCATTGTCACTCCGAATTCTCTTTATCTTCACATTGTAGAGATTCTCCAATCGAGTGAACAGAACTTTTAGATTGATAAAAGTGTCGCTTTTATTCTGCAAACACATCACCCATGAAAATCTTGAGTAATCGTCAGTGACGACTAAACAATAAAGCTCCCCAAGATGACTTTTGCGCTTGACCGGTCCGAAAAGATCCATGTGCAATCGCTCTAGTGGCATCTCAACAGAGTTAACCTTTTTCACTTTGTGGGACTGTTTGTGTTGCTTCCCCTTTTTACAACTCACACACTTGTCATTCAGATGGAAATGTTTCACGTTTACTCCATCGACAAGTCCATTTCTCACAAGTTGATTCATTTTCTTCAGATGAATGTGCCCCATTCTTCGGTGCCACATTATCGATTCTTTCTCTGTCGCCTTGGACAAAAAGCATGTTATCTGCCCCTGTGATGTCATCGCCTTGGACATATCAAGAATGTATAGATTGTTGACGCGAGGTGCCTTCAACATTATCCACTCTTTAGGAATTGTAAAGCCCGGTTTCAGAATATAGCAGGATTTGTCATCAAAATGCACAGTAAATTTCTTGTCACATATTTGACTGACACTCAACAGATTATAGTCTATCTGCTTCACATACGAAATCCGCTCGAAACTCACTATCCCATTGCTCACACTTCCTTCCATTGTGATATATCCGCCTTTGTTTCCCGCGAAAGCTACATATCCTCCATTGATGTTCTTCACGTCGAACAACAACGCAAGATCCCCTGTCATGTGGCCTGAAGCTCCACTATCAACAATCCAAAGACTGCTAATAGGGCCAGCTGAAGCTCCCTGCACACAAAAAGTAAATCAGTTAGTTCTTTCGGGGGACCCAAGCCTGAGTCTTGGGTCTTTGAACATCAGGTTTCAAAATAACATTTTCACAATCAATTTGAATAACTTTTTGATCAATCTTTTTCTGATTGTTCAAAACAGTTTCCTTTCTCTCATTAACCCTTGAAGTTGAGGCTCCTGGAGTACCATTGGGTGTCCAAGATTGTTCAGTCCTTTTCAGGATACGAATCTGAGACTTTGGGTTCTCAGTCGGTTTCTGAACATTGTTAGCAAATGTAACTTTCTTGGTAACCTTATCTGATTTAACAGACTTAGGTCCAACATTTGATTTGACAATCGGTTTTGGTGGAACCTTTTGCCTATCAACTGTTGTGTTCACCACAGGCTTCCTCCATGAGTGTTCCATAGCAATCCGATTCCTCCTATCATAGTGCATTGGACGAGTGTTCCTCATTTGTTGAAAATTGTTTTGATTATAAAACGGTTGTGGTTGTTGAGGAACAGCTCTCCTATGTGGTGGCACATAATGATCAATCGGTTTTCGCATAAAATTCCTCACTTCCACCTCGTGCCTTTTGTGCCTTACATATGGGCACTGAGCAAGTAAATGCCCACGTTCCCCACACTTAAAGCACGCACGGTACTCTTCAAAACCATTCGAAGCATTTGGTTGAGCAAATGATCTAACAGGGTATTGATCATTATACTGTTGCTTCCTTAAACTCTCAGGGAGTGGCCCTTTTGAGTAAGTAGGCTCATTAAAACCATTAGCTCTGTTTTTGGGTCTAACAAACTCTGTGACATGGACCTTTGGTTCTTGAGGAACATCCAAATACAACTTCTTTAATAAAGCTGGTGGAATTTCATTTGTTCTCTCATGTTTTGGGAACCAAATGGTGCTTTCTTGCCAAATCTTTTCAATTTTAGCATAGTTGGCATTTTTTATTGGAAAGTCCTCGTCAGAGATGATCTTATCGGATCCTTCCATCCGATAGAACACTTTGACAGGTTTGTCACATTGTTCGTTTTTATCATTCTTTTCAAGATCTTTCTTCACCACATTTAGATCTTTCTTCACCACATTCTTTTCAGACTTCTTTTCACAATGAATCTTTTTCATTGGAATCACAATTTGAGATGATGAAACTGGTTCATTTGTAATGATGTGATTCTCTTTTGGAATTTCACATGCATTAACAGTTTGGTTACAACCAGTATCATCACTCTCTGAGTCTGAATCTACACTCTCAGCAGTAACACCCTCATCATTGATTCCCAAAATCGGTCTAACATCGGAATTTGGATCACCAATACTCGAAGTATTAGATTCATTTTCCGATGCTGAATCAGATTTTACCGAACTCTCCGGTGTCACTTGGTGACAATTATGATTTTCAAAAAGAACCGGAGATGGTACAGACCGATAATTTGTTGTTTTATCATCAATGATATGGTCTACCACATAAGCAATATGTTTATAACTTTCCAGCTTTTTGTTTACTTTCTCAGCAAAGCATTTGATGGCGGCCATTTCCAACTTGGTGTTTTCAATTTCATTGATATAGTTGTTAATTGCCAATTGTTTTAAAGACAAAGTGTTTTTCAAGTCGGAAATGTCCTTTTTGTAGCCATCTAATACTTTGTTAAAAGCATTCAACTCTTTGCGAGTAGATTGACTGTTCATGATAGCACTATCACGTTGAACACGGAGTTGGTTAATCTCCTCAGTCAATCTATCACATGTACCACAATACTTTTCAATTGTATTATCAGTACTACATGCAGAACTTACAGGTTTTGGCGGATCAGTCATGGCCATCAATGCGAAATGAGCTTCCTTTCCTGCAAAGAATCTGGAATAATCAATCTTTGTGAAAGCATCATCTGCAATGCACGACTTCCTTGTCATCAGAAAATCTGCTTCTGCAAGCAACTGATCGATATCTTCATCAAGAGAATTAACACTTGCTTCCGTATCCGATTCACTGTCCGAATCAGAATAAACAGATTCACACTCCTCGGGAATATCAGAAACAGTATCAATCACAACTCCAGAATTTGTCTCTTCAGTTTGAAATTCAACATCAACCTCAGCATTAACCTTAACAGGTTCAAATTCCCCATCCATCTCAGCCTCAGACTCATCACTTTCAACCTCAGTTTCTTCCTTCTCCTCCATCGTCACTGAATCTTCAATATCAACCTGATATGCAACACAAGCCACATTGCCCCCAGTAGTGATTTCCTCAACACCTATCTGAATACTCGACCAGTCAAACCTCTCATCTTGCTGAGTAACCAATGCTTGATTGGTATTCTGTTGTTCATTTGGTGTAGTGATTGGTATGACTGTTCGGTTAGTATTGTTTGGTGTTTGGGTTTGTGTCTGGTTTGGTGTGTTTGGTTGTCTATTTTGGTTGTTATTAAAGTTGTTTTGATGGTTGTTTTGGTAGGAAACTTGGTTTTGGTTTTGTTGTTGACGGTTCTGATAGGTGGCATTAAATGGATTCCTATTGCCTTGTTTTGGTGGCTGGGTGCATTCTCGTTTAAAGTGACCTTTCCCTCCACAGTTAAAACAAGTCACTTTCTCCTTATTGAACCCGTAGGTTGTGTTAGGAGAAGTTCCCAAGTCTGTTCTACCTGTCTTCTCAATAAACTCCGTTGCTCTTCGCATTATGCTTGCAAAGGCCCATTGAATATCAATGAGTTCCATCTCCTCCTTGTCAATCTGTGCATAGTCTTCATTGGTCAAGTTGTTATTCCCAATTTGACTAGCAACTAACCCATTGTAGGAAGAAACCATTGCAGAGACTAATGCAATGTGTTGCTGAGCAACTTCAACTGTCACATTTCCAAGATTAGATGTCTCCAAAACCACCGTTTGTTGGTTAGGTTGGTTCATTGGTTGTTGTTGAGATTGACTAGCAGTGTAAAAAGCTGCTTGTTGCTTTGGGGAGATTGGTGGAATATATGAATATTGGTATGGTACTTGTGGTTGTGATTGTGATAAAGATGAAGTTTGTTGATGGTAGTTAATGGTAGGTGATTCCACAACATTGGATATACATGCAACATGTGGTGTAACTAGCCCTCCTGAGCTTGTACTCGCTGGAACTGAAGATCCTCCAAAATATAAGTTTGGATTCTGAGGAATCTGTGCTCTCCTAGCCTTCCTCTTCTCTTCCAATTCTTTGTTTTCCAGCTTCTCAATGAACTCCTGAAGAGACCAGTATTGATAAGCATCCTTCTCCTTCAGAACATCCACATGCTGATCCCAGTTTGGTGGTAATGCATCTGCAAACTTGTCCACCTGCTTTGCCATAGGAATCTGTATACCATAGCTAGACAATTCAGATATTAAATGATTATATCTAGGAGTTAGTTCTTTCAAAGTTTCATTTCCAACATAAGAAAAATTCTCAAACTCCTTTATAAGTTCTTCCGTCCTCAAACTTCTAGTCTTCTCATTTCCATCATGCTTCCTTTTAAGCATATCCCACAGTGCCTTAGAAGTTGTGCAAGTCCCAAACTGATGCAAAAGATCATTTGTGATTGCCTGTGTCAATTGAGAAAACGCCTTCTTTTCCACAGCAAACTTCTTTTTCTCATCCTCAGCCATGCTCTCCAATGGCACTGGTTCACCTGTGTTCTCCAAAACTGGTGGTGTGTAACCTTTAGCAATCATGTTCCATGCTTCAGCACCTTCCACTCCCATGCCTTCCAAATGTATCTTGAACTTTTTCTGCCACTGATTGTATTCTTGAATCTCCATAAGCTTCGGTGGCCGAGTCCCGCTACCTGAAGACAAATCATTAATCAGTGTGGAAATAGCATTTGTAGTTTGAGTGTTTACCACCGCTGCTGCTACTCCCCAGTAGTCAGACTGTGGTGCTGGAGGTGCACTTTGAGTCATGTAGTTAACCGGCTGCGAAGACTGTGTGCTCGTCTTCTGTGCTGCCACTGTCCATGGGTCCATCACCTGCTGTTGTGGTTGTGTAGTTGCTGGTGTCGTAGTCTGAAAACGCCACATGATCACGAACTTCGAGAAATTCAACACTTAGAAAAATTTTCCAAAAACTAGTCTAGGTTCGCCCAGTAGAGATTCAGATTCGTCCCTTTTGGTTTCAGATTCGCCCAAAAATTCTCTCCCGAAGGTAAAATCTCACCAGAAAGTAAAAACACACTAACACTTTTCACGTTCGCCCAAAAAGTTCCAGGTTCGCCCGTTTGGTTTCCAGGTTCGCCCGCACGGTCTCCCGAATGTGAAAAATGTGACCCGAATGTAAAATATTCAACTGAAAAATTCTAGGTTCGACCAAAAATCTCTAGGTTCGCCCAGAATTTCATTCACCTTCGACCAAAAACTCACACATTCGTCCAAAACACTCCAGGTTCGCCCATATTGACTTTTGAAAAACGGTTGCACTTTGAAAAACGGTTATTTTGATCTCTGATTTTCAAAAGTTTGTGAATTTGAATGATCTTGATTAGGTTTTGCTTCGGAGATGATTTGGAACAACTTTAATACTTGGAATTTTGAATTTTATCCACAAAATCAACTCTAATTCTTTCAAAAACACTCAAAAACCATTTTTATGTAAAAACAGATGTGAATTGATGAAAATAAAGTCCAAATCAGCTCTGAGTTTATCAATTTGTTGTTGTATGATCCTCTACGCTCTGATACCACTTTGTAGAGGATGTGATTTGACACGAAAACAGGATTATATGATCATACAAGTTACTAAACCAGGTGCGGAAACCCTAGCTTAGAACAAACTGATGTAAACTCAATCAAAACACAATCAAAGTCATTTTAAAAGCTTTTCATAGATTAACTCTTTCAAATACTTGGTTACAAATCAACTACAGTTAATCTAGCACACATACTAACACTCTCAGACCTCTCTGGAACACACCTCAAAAACACACACACTGAATAACTCGCTTAAACTTACAAAAACACAAAATCTATATATAGGACCTGCACGTTCGCCCCTTTTCACTGGTCGAACGTGGGTCATTTCCACATTCGCCCACATCAAGTGGTCGAATGTGTCTTCTGTGATATCCTGTTCCAGATTCGTCCATTGTATAACTACCTTCGCCCATTGCTATTTCACCTTCGCCCTTCTTCTCTTCCTTCGCCCCATCAGCCCATATTAACACATGTTAACATATCTAATCATTAGTCGCAAAACGCATCTACAGGCTTTCGCAAGCATTATGAGGCGAGCAACTGAATTCATCGAAAAGACCGGGAGAACTGATTTGGGTACCTCTCCAAACACCACATATGGCTTTAACAAAGACAAAGTCACATGCTTCAATTGTGGTGGAAAAGGTCATTTCAAAAGAGAGTGTACACAACCTCATAAACAAGGTAACCGAAACCCATTCAACTCAAATTGCCAAAACCGCCAATCTCAAAATCAAGTTTCTTTTCAAAACAACAACTATCAAAACCAAAACAATTACCAAAACCGACAAAACACCTCTCAAAACAACCCAAGACAACCAAACACAACCAACCAGAATCAAACTCAACCACCAAATAATCCAAACAGAACAGTTATACCCATCACTACACCAAATGAGCAACCACAAAATAACAATCAAAATCAAGCTTTGGTGATACAGAATGATGAGAGATTTGACTGGACTGATATGCAAATTGGTGTTGAGGAGATAACCACTGTTGGGAATGTGGCATGTGTTGCACAACAGGTTGATATTGAGGAGTCGGTGATAGTTGATCAAGTTGAAGAAACTGAGATTGAAGTTGAGGAATCGGTTGAAGAGATGAATGTGGAGACTGAAACTGTTGAAGTTCAGGCTGAAGAAACAAGTTCGGGAGTTGTGATTGATTCAGTCACAGACGTTCCTGAGGAGAGTGAGTCAGTATATTCAGATTTTGAAAGTGATCAGACTCAGAGGCCAGTGTGACTTCTTTAGATGATGACATCGATCAATTGCTGGCTGAAGCTGATTTTCTGAAGACGAGGAAGTCGTGCATAGTGGATGATGCCTTTACCAGAATCGATTATTCAAAATTCTTTGCTGGGAAGGAATCTCATTTCGCTCTAATGGCCATGACAGATCCTCCAAAACAGGTAAGTTCTGAATCTACCACTGACATTGCTAGTGATAAGTATTGTGGCACTTGTGATAGATTGATAGAGGAAAACAAGCAACTTCGCGTACAATGTGATAGTGCTGTGATTAACTGTCAATCTGCTCGCAAGGAAGTGATTGCATTCAACAAAGTGCTTGATGGTTAAAAAAAGGACATTTCTGACCTAAAGAAAACTCTTTCATTAAAACAATTGGCAATTAACAGCTACATTGATGAATTAGAAAACACTAAGTTAGAAATGGCCACCATCAAGTGTTTTGCTGAAAAGGTCAACAAAAAGCTTGAAAGCTACAAGCATATTGCTTATGTCGTTGACCACATCATTGATGAACCATCTCAAACCGCAAGTTATAAGTCTGTGCCATCTCCGGTGCTTTTTGAAAACCATAATTGTCATCAAGTGACACCGGAGAGCTCAGTAAAATCTGATTCTGCATCGGAAGATGAATCCAATACTTCTAGTATCAGAGATCCAAATTCCGATGTAAGACCGATTTTAGGTTTGAATGATGAAGGAGTTACTGCTGTAACCGATGATTCGGACACTGAGAGTGAGAAAGTTGAGAATGTGAGTGATATTCCAAAGGAAAATCACATCATCACGAATGAACCAGTTTCACCTTCTCAACATTCTCATCCGATGGCTAACGCACATCGTGTTAAACAGTCCGAAAAGAAAGAAGTGAAACAGGATTCAGGTGACAAACCAGTCAAGGTATTTTATCGGATGGAAGGATCCGATAAGATTAGCTCTGACGAGGAATATCCAATTAAGTTTGCTAACTATTCTAAAATTGATAAAATTTGGCAAGAAAGCACAATATGGTTTCCGAAACATGAAAGATCAAATGATATTCCACCAGAAATTTTAAAGAAACTATATTTGGATGTTCCTAAAGAACCAAAAGTTCATGTCACCCAATTCATCAAACCGAAACAGAAAGCAAACGGTTTTCTTGAACCAGCTTACTCTAAGGGCCCAGTTCCTGAGAGTTTAAGGCGTCGATGTATTGATGATCAATATCCCATCAATACATACGCAAAATCGAATGCTCAGAACGTGTTTGAAGAGTACCGTGCATGCTTTAAGTGTGGGGAGAGAGGGCATTTACTTGCTCACTGCCCGTACGTGAGGCACAAAAGGCACGAAGTTGAAGTGAGGCAATCTATGAGAAAGCCGGTCGACAATCATTATTATCCACAAAGACGATTTGTTCCTCAACCAGCACCGTTTTATAACCAAAAAAACTTTTATCAAAAGAGGAATGAACGTCAATTTCAATATGATCGTCGCAACCGGATAGCCATGGAGAAACCTTTAAAGAGACCAATGGTGAACACAACAGTTGATAGACAAAGGGTTCCACCAAAACCTGCTGTCAAATCAAATGTTGGACCTAAATCGGTTAAATCCAAGAAGGTAGTCAAGAAAGTTTCATTTGTGAATGATCCTAATAAATCGACCGAGACTCCAAAATCTCAGATTCGTATTTTGAAACGTTCGGAACAGTCTTGGACACCAAATGGTACTCCGGGAGCCTCTATTTCAAAATCCAATGAAAAGGTTGAAAAAGTTTTGAATGATCCGAAAAAGATTGATTCAAAACTAATTGTTGATGTTAATGAATCTTTGAAGGGTGATATTCAAAGACCCAAGACCACTCAGGCTTGGGTCCCCCGAAAGAACTGACATGTTTACTTAATGTGTGCAGGGAGCTTCAGCTGGCCCTATTAGCAGTCTTTGGATTGTTGATAGTGGAGCTTCAGGCCACATGACAGGGGATTTAGCATTGCTGTTCGACGTGAAGAATATCAATGGAGGTTACGTTGCATTTGCTGGAAACTAAGGAGGTTATATCACGATGGAAGGAAGCGTGAGTAACGGGATTGTGAGTTTCGAGAGGATATCGTATGTGAAGCAGATCGATTATAATCTGTTGAGTGTCAGTCAGATACGTGACAAACAATTTTCTGTATATTTTGATGACAAATCTTGCTATATTCTCAAACCGGGCTTCAAAATTCCAAAAGAGTGGGTTATGTTGAAGGCACCTCGAGTCAACAATCTCTATATTCTTGATATGTCCAAGGCGATGACGACCCAAGGGCAAGTGACATGTTTCCTATCGAAAGCTAAAGAGAAGGAATCAATCATGTGGCATAGAAGGATGGGACATATTCATTTGAGAAAGATGAACCACTTAGTGAAAAATGGGCTTGTCGAAGGCGTAAATGTTAAACATTTCCATTTGAACGACAAGTGTGTAAAATTTAAGAAAGGAAAGCAACACAAACAATCCCATAAAGTGAAGATAGTAAACTCTGTTGAGATGCCACTTGAGCGATTGCACATGGACCTATTCGGACCTGTCAAACGTAAAAGTCATCTTGGAGAGCTTTATTGTTTAGTTGTTACTGACGACTATTCAAGATTCTCATGGGTAATGTGTTTGCATTAGAAAAGTGTCACCTTTAATAATCTGAAAGTTCTGTTCACTCGATTGGAAAATATCTATGGTCTAAAGATCAAGCGAGTTCGGAGTGATAATGGGACGGAGTTCAAAAATGCCAAGATGGATGATCTTTGTGAAAACAAAGGAATTCATCATGAATATTCTGCTCCGTATACCCCTCAATAGAACGTTGTTGCTGAACGGAAAAACAGGACTCTCATAGAGGCGGCTAGAACAATGCTAGCAGACTCGAATCTTCCAGTAATGTTCTGGAACGAGGCGATTTATGCGGCAAACTATAAATTAAATCGGGTTTTAACAGTGAAGAAGTTTGGCAAAACTTCTTATGAGCTGTTACACCGAAGAAAGCCGAACTTGGAGTATCTAGAACCTTTTGGGGCTCCGTGCACGATGTTGAATCCAGGCGAAAAGTTTAGTCCAAAAGCTGAAGAGGGATACTTTGTTGGATATGCAACCCCTCTTAAACGGGTATTCAACAAAAGAACTCGACAGGTGGAGGATTGGGCAAACGTTGAAGTTCAACGATATACTCAGAATGTGCAAGGAAATGGTCCCGATTGGATGTTTGATTACAAAGATTTCTTTGAATCATTCAATCTAGATAGCTTGGTTGGAGAGGCTGTTATCCGATTACTTTACGAGTGTGAAAACGCAGTGACTTCACCATTGGTGCGTCCGATCACCGTAACTCCTCCAACAGCTTCTAATGATACCAATGCGCCTGTACCGGAGGAAGAAGTGTTTCAAGAGGCTTCAACTAATTTAGATACTTCAGAATCAGAAGATGATGGAGATTTCGAAGAAGTTATTCTTGAACATGCAACAGAGGCACCGCCAGTGAACCCAAATCCAGATGTTGCTTCATCGTCTAATACGGGTCATGATCTGGATGCAGTAGAGAACTTGACTACTCAGACGGGAGTTATTGTACCTGAACATCCGGAATCTCGGATTCATCGTATTCACCCGCTGAAGCAAGTTATCGGTGACCCTGGTAGAAGGGTTATGATGAGAGGACAGCTAAGAAGTGTCAATTCACCAGAAAGTTTTGGTGCTTTATCTTTATATGCAAAAATACAAAAGTCTGGTTGTCAGAATGATTGGTCGTTTGCATGTTATGTTTCGCAGGTCGAGCCGCGGACATATAAAGAAGCTCTTTTGGATGATGCCTGGGTTGAAGCGATGCAAGAGGAGTTGTTGCAATTTCAGAAGTTGGGAGTCTGGACACTCACTGATTTACCTCCAGGAAGGAAGAACATTGGTACCAAGTGGGTCTTTAAGTGTAAGAAAGATGATAGAGGAGTGATCGTAAGGAACAAAGCCAGATTGGTAGTTCAAGGTTTTCATCAGATCGAAGGAGTTGACTATAATGAAATATATGCACCTGTGGCGCGCATAGAAGCAATCCGAATGTTTCTAGCGTTTGCCTCCTACAAGAAATTTAAGGTGTATCAAATGGACGTCAAAAGTGCTTTTCTATACGGTGTGGTCAAAGAAGAGGTCTACATCGGTCAACCACCGGGCTTTGAAGATCCTATCCACCGGGATAAGGTGTACGTCTTGAACAAAGCATTGTACGGGTTGCACCAGGCTCCACGCCAATGGTACGAGGAGCTAAGCACGTACCTCATGTCGAAAGGATTCAAACGCGGATTGGTCGACTGTATGCTGTTCACGAAGAAAACAGGAGATGATTTGCTTCTCGTCCCGATCTATGTACACGATATTATTTTTTGCATGGAATTTGAACGTGTTATGTAGGAAAAGTTCGAAATGAGTGCGATGGGGGAAATGCAGTTTTTCCTCGGCTTGCAGGTGGATCAAAGACCAACGGGGATCTTTATTCATCAAACAAAATACGTATCCGAAGTCTTGAGCCGGTTCCAGATGGAGGATTCCAAGCCGATGGATACCCCGATTCAACCTGATCACGGGATTGGTGTTGACGCTAAGGGGGAGCTGACGGACCCATTTACATATAGAGCAATCATCGGATCTCTGATGTATCTCACCGCATCTCGGCCAGACATAATGTTCGCTACATGCCTCTGCGCACGTTTCCAGTCGAAGCCGAAACAAAGTCATCTGACAGCGGTCAAGCGTATCCTTAGATATCTGCACGTTTAGTGATGCAGATTGGGGCGGTTGTGACAAGGATAGCAAATCCACGACAGCTGGATGCCAGTTTTTAGGGAGCAGGTTAGTCACCTGGCAGTGTAAGAAGCAGACTTCGGTCGCATTGTCTACTTGCGAAGCAGAGTACATAGCAGCCTCGAGTTGTTGCTCACAAGTTCTTTGGATTCAGTAGCAGATGGTGGATTACGGTTTGCAATTTCTTAAAACCCCTATACACTGTGATAATGAAGCTGCAATCGCATTAACTAAAGATACGGGCAATCACTCTAAAGCTAAACATATCCGGATTAAGTATCACTTTATCCGTGATTGTTATGCCAAAGAGCTGATCAATATGGTTAAAATCCACACTGACTATCAACGAGAAGACTTGTTCACAAAAGCTTTTGACAGATCCAGATTGAATATCTTTTAAAAGTAAACAATATAAAAGAAAAACAAGACTGATCATCACCTCGGTTTATCGTTTTTTAGTTTTCAATTTTTCTTTAAAGTTTTTACAGTTTTTCAGAAAAATTCAAAAACCCAAAATATGTGGAGTCTTTTATCAGAAAAACCAAAAACATTGAAAAATTCAAAAAGCCATAAAAATAGAAAAACCAAAAATGATTTCCAGGATAAAAAGAGGAAATGATAGTACATCAGTGGGGATCTGACACAGGCTAAAAATATGTAATGCAATATGAGGCATGTGTTGATTACGTGTGATGTGCTAATAGGCTTCGTAGACTAATAACTGCGTGCATTAGTGATACAAAAATAACGAACTACTCGTTCGTGGCTGAACACCACATGGGCATATGGTCTTAGTACCGTAATTTCGTTTGATAGAGTTGCCAAAATCTGAGGTTTCGGGTCGTTATGTTATTGTTATCCGGGATATTCTGATTAAACTTTTTTCGTATTAATTTACGGACCTAGTTTAATCAGAATATTTGCTAAAATAGCTTAAATGCCAAAACCAAAAGTTACCGAATTAAGGAACTTCATGTTATTATTGATCAAAGATCATAATTACATCGTGTCAATTTACTGATGCAAATCAGTAGTTGATATCAGCCTCAACCTGGTATATATGCACATGTTACTTTGCTGCATTCGTTTGCTGACCTGTACACCTCTGTGCTATATATCTTGTAACTAAACGGATAACTCTGGCATAATCACGCGTTACGAGGAAGCTTTGTGCAATATCTTGATATGGGAGTATGTCGTGTGTGTGGGAACCACAACGTGTTAGTATAATACACCTAAATCGTATCATTTTAAAGCATTGCATAAAAAGTCTGCATGTGAGTTTATGTGGACAACAATATCAGCAGTTGCCGGGTCACACACTGTTTCTAATGATAATATAAAAGTTTAGATCAACGCTGTGGTCAGATTTCTCAAACAACTGATATGATCCTCTTACCGGATATCACAAAACATTTACTGTTTTACTTTACTTTTGTGCTTTTTAGTTTGTTTTCCAAAAAGATACAAAAGTCAAAAAGATTTTAGGTGTGTTTTAATATAAATTTCAGAAAAACCAAAAAGTTTTGCATTTTCTGCGTTATTTTTAGATAACCGACGGTGTTTGATGGTCATTTTCTGAGATTTGATGAAACAATCTGAGCTTTGTATCATTTAAAACTGAAATAATGCATGTTTGAGACTAAATGTGTTGAAAAATGTTTGAATGGGATTCGATTTCGTGATTTGGTAAAAATTTCAAAATTTTCCAATTCACATTCGCCCCTTAATTGGGTCGAATGTGGAAAATTTTTCACTTTCATGCTTTACAGTTGGACGAAGGTGGGTTTTTTTTCTCAAACATTTTCACTTTCGGGTTAACATTTCACATTCGAGTCATTCATTTGGGTCGAATGTGGAATATTTCTCACATTCGACCAACTGAAAGGGGCGAAATTGGAAGTCTATATATACAGATCACCAGGTTCGAACCCTCATTTCAAAAGTTTTCAAAAATTTTCAAAAGTACCAAACCTTGTTGCCCTGTTTCTTTTCAATCCAGAATATTGTTCCATATCTATTTCTCATCAGTTTGATTCTAATCTTACAGGTAATGGACTTGTATTGATGACAGATTTAGGGTTTTTAAACTTCGAACCCTAGAATGTTCAATCTAGACATTTGTGGACTGTTTTAGTTAGTGTATTTGATTAGGATTCAGTTTTCATTAGTTTTAGGGGGAGAATGTGAGAAAAACTTGGTTTAATTCACAATTTTGAAGTGTTAATTGAAAGATTATAATAGCCGAACCCTAGTTTTTTGCTTTAAAACCAATAAAAACTGAATGAAAATCACAATTGATGGTTTTAATGGCTTAGTCGGATGTTTTAGGTGTTGTTTGAATCAAAAACATAGTTTAAATCATAACAGATAACATTTTTGAATTTTTAGGGAAAAGCAGAACACATTCGTCCCTGTTGGTTAGGGCGAATGTGGAATAAAATGGTCGAAAGTGTTACAAAACGGACGAATGTAGATTTTGTCTAATGAATTTCACATTCGAGTCTGAAATCACACATTCGAACCTACAATTTCTCACATTCGTACCTATAAAGTGGGCGAATGTGGAAATGCGTAAAACCTAAAAATTTCAAAATTTGTCGTTTTTAACTATTTTGACGTATTTTATAATGTTTCTATGTTACAGATGGCAGAACAACCAGAAAACGTGGAGATTCCTGTGGAGGAAGTGATTGTTCAGGATCCAGTGCCGGAAGCTCAGGAAGTGAATGTACCAAAAGTGTGGTCATTCGAACCTCCACATAACTGTTGTGCGTATGTTGGAGAGGTGTTGAAGAACACAGAGTTTTCTGGGATTGTTGACTTTCTAAGAAGGAGTCGAATTATCCATGCTATTGCTACACCAGCAATCATTTACAAAGATATCGTGGAAGATTTCTGGAAGAATGCACGATACGACTTCTAGGAAGGAAAAACTGCTATCAGAAGCAAGATTCAAGGGATGGAAATGCTGATCACTGAAGAAGATATCAGAGAGGCACTCAAGATTAAAGATGAAGAGTGTACTGATCCTAGAGTTTTATCTTGGACTGAGCAGAGAGTATGTTTCTTAAGGATGAAATACAACGGCCCGATCACTGATGGAGCGTTACATAAAGGGAAGCTCAGTGTGCAGTTCAAGTATTTTGCACATGTGATTATCCACGTATTTGGAACAGTTAGTGGTGGATACGACGTGATGAAAAAAAGTCTAAGTTCGTTAATGGTTGCGTTGACACTCAACAAACCATTTAACATTGCTGGGATGATATTAGATCACATGCTGGAGATGTTGAAGGGATTAAAGTCTAAGAAGTTCTTGATGTATCCCAGATTCCTGATGATGATCTTTGATAATAAGTATCCGAATTTGAGGAAGGATCCAACGATGGTGTTAGGACAAGATCACATGAATATCAGAACGCTAGTGAGAATGAAGGGATATAAGGGTATTCCAGATAATGAGAAACCACCGTACAAGCGTTTGTTTGGTTATTTAGTTAATCCGGGTTACACTGACCCAGGATTGAACAAGGCGAGACACGATAAGAGTGATTCTGACAACGATGATCCTTTGGTGCATGCTGATGCAAGTACCAAGAGGAAGAGACAAGTAAAGAATGTCGGAGCCAAAGGGAAGGGCAAGGCAAAAGCTGATGAAGGTGAATCTGAGAAGAAACAGAGGGCAAGGAAGAAGAGTACTGCGAAAAAGGGTACTTGTTTGGTAGATGAGGACTCAGTGGATTCAGAAGAGACTGAGGAAGAGGAACAGTGGGATTCTGAAGCTGAGTTGGTGAGGAAGTCTTCCAAACGCAAGGCCACTGCTGTTGGGGAGTCTGATTCACTCAACAAATCTATGGAAGAAGTGTTACAGAAAGAGACAGTTGATACTGAAGGTGACTTAGGTGTGAATACTGAAGACTTTGATGGTTCAATAGTGGTTGTTAATCTGAAAAAGCCTAAGCACAAGTCGATGGCTAAGAAGGTGAGTACGAAGAAGTTGAGAGAGAAGGAGATTGAAAAGTTGCTGAAAGGTAAGAAAGTGCCTGAAGCTGGTACTTCATACAAAGTTTCCTCGCCTGCTGCTAAGAAACAGAAGAAGGCTAAAGAACCTGAAGTAGTTCCTGATTTGGAATCTACTTTAGAAAAAGTTCTTAATATGTTCAAGCCTGAGACAGAAAAGACTCCTATGATTGAATCTTCCAAAGGAAAGGTCACTGTTTCAGATGATGTGATGAAACAGGTGAACAAGAAGATGGAAGAGATGATGAAGATGTTAGTTGCTCAACAAGCTGAGATTGAGAAGTTTAAGAAAAATGAAGAGAAGATGTTACAGATAGTTGTTGCTTCCAAGTCGAATCAAGATGAACTTGAGAAGAAGTTAAAACAACTAGAGGATGAGAAGAATGAGATTGATGTGAAATGTAACAGGAATAGGAGGATGATTAAGGTAGTAAAGATAGAGAACAAAGAATTGAAAAAGGAGAATAAGAGGATGAGTGATCTACTTGACAAACTGTACGGTGAAGCTCCTAAATTGAAAGAGGGAGAAGAAGACAAAGAGAAAGAGGAGGAGCAAGTAGATTATGAAGAGTCTGATAAAGAAGAAGAAGAGGATGAATCAGATGATGAATCTGATGATGAGGATGATGATACTGAGGGTGAATCGGGTAATAAAAGCAATGATCATGAGAGCAGTAGCAGTGATGATGATGATGATGGTGATGACTCGAGCGAATTTACGTTTGAACAACGACAGACCAAAAAGGGAAGTGCAGGTCAGTCGAGCTCGAAGAAATCAGGAGAGAATGTTGATTCTGATGAAAGCATTTTCTGGAATGAAAAGGTTAGAGCTTTATCAGATGAAGCTAAATATGTATATCGAGAAATGTTAGAAAAAAGAGAATGGACTATAGAGTTCACTGGGAAGTTTGCTGAGATATTCCAAACAGAGGATATGAGATACGAGTTAGAGTATAATGATCCTGATTTGGAAGACGGTGAGGTGTCTGCTGCTGTGACTAAAGAGATTCTGGAAGGAATTGCGCAGCGAGTAGGAAAGACACTGGAAGAGATAATGTCAGATCAAATGATTCCAAACATTCCTGAAAAGGATGTCAGAAATCATTCTGATGACAAGCAAACACCAGAGATGGAGGAGATTGAGATAGAAGATATTACTCATGAAGAGTATCCTCAATACTTCAGAACCAATGATGAAAATGAAGTATTCCCAGATTTAACTAAAACACATCAGAGGGATGCAAAGAAGAAAGCTGAAAAGAAAAGTGAAGAGTTTGTGAAGAAAGTGTTTGGTGATGAGAAACAGAAACCATCTGAACAAAGTGATGACTTGAAGAATTTATTACAGAAGCTGAAGGAAAAGGATGATAAGAGACCTAAACCGGAAGCACAGGGCGGATTCTACAGATATCACAACCAAAAGTTCAAAGGCAGAGCTCTTGGTTGGAAATATCTTAGAAGTCTGAAATGCATTGCAGTCAAGTGGGAAACGGGAATTCTGTACTTCTACAGATTCTATGACTTGCTAACTCTACCATACTGGGCGGTGAGAGACATCTGCAGATTCAGAATGACTGGTGCATCTGTGAACAATACGGCAGTTGGATGGTTTGCTGACAGATTGATTTGGAAGAGTAGGACGAAGTGGAGTATGTTTACACCTTAATTCCCAAGACGGAAGGTTCATAGCGATATTGATCCGAAGACGGGTAAGAAGAGAGTGACATTGATATACAAAGCTCCTGAAGTTATGAGAAAGATTCCTCTAATGCCAATTCAACAACACTTCAGTGAAGATTTCATTTTCTGGTATTACGATTGGAGGAATGCTGAAGCAGTTATTGTGCTGAGAGATGGGAAGGATGCGTACAAGAAAATACATGTTTTTGACCCAATGTGGCTCATTAACTGTACCTTTGAGGACATCATCATGCTGTATACTACAACCCGATTTATAGCGATCCCAATGATGCATCACAAGCTAAGAAGTATCAACAGGGTGTCGGAGTATGCTTTGCGTATGATATTAACTCCGGTAGCAACCTTGAGCAGAAGTTGGGCAAGCAGGTGAAGGTAGCTTAAGTACCGAAGCAATCTACTAAGAGAAAACTTGAACCAGAGATGACAAAAGACCAAAAGAAACTGTTGAGAATCAAGTTAATGAACAAAGAAATGGATGAAGCCAGAAGGCAACAATAGTCGAGGGGGAGTTTGTAGATGCACTTTATGCGACTAATGCTTCGGATTGTGAATAATAACATGTGTTAGAGAATTCTGAGGGTCGAAGGTGAAGTATTCATGGTCGAAGGTAGAAAGAAGTGGTCGAAGGTAGAATATGAAGGGCGAAGGTGAAAGACTACACAGAAGATGCCTATGTTCGTACTGATTGAACGGTCGAATGTGGACAAAGTCCACATTCGTACCCACGTCCAGGTCGAAAGTGCAGTCACTATACAAGGCTTTAGCTTGTTTTGTAAGTTAGAGTTGTTGGTTATTGTGTGTGTTAAGGTCAGGTTGTTGCTCTCTAGATTGAGTGTGTGTGATAGTCAATAGATTAACTTGTAAACGCGTATGTACTGAATATTTGAATCAAGTAATCTATAAAATGATGTTTGAAAAGGTAATTTGTGTGTTGTGATTCGTGTATTATCATTTTGTGCTGTTCTAGGGTTTCCGCACCTGGAATAGTGCCTTGTATGATCAGATTTCCTGTCTATAGCTAAAATTCTTCATCTACAGGAGCTCCCTACAAATGTGAGGTTGTGTGTTCAAATACTTGCAAGTTCAAGTAAAGATGGAATTAATGGTGTTAAAAAAAAGTTTGCCGTTATAAAAATGAGTGATTATATTACATGATAGTTTGAATTTTGAAGTTATAATACGTTCTCTAACATCTTATGTTTTGTATTCCATATGTGCAAGTAATACATATACGACCATAAACCAAAAGTTTATGGATCATAATTATTTAAGTAGTTGGCATGAACGGTTAGACCACATCGAGTCAATAATGATGTGAATATAATGAAGAACCTGAAGATTCTTTATTCTGATAAATAGCATGTAATATCTGCTCTAAAGCAAAATTATACATTTGCTATATAAAGTAGGGTGTATCCCAAAATATTATGGAAGTGATTAAAGGATACGTATATCTTAACATGATACCATTTAGTATTTAAAATCGATGCGTCATTTAAATGGTTATCACGTTCGCAACCTGAAGTTTGCGTGATTTATGACTTAGCTAATAAGATAGCAAGCATATTATTCTAGATTGGCATGTTTATTTTGGTTGTAATGGTGAATTTAGTTCCCATGTTAGTAATGATAACTAGAATAAGTGTTTTGGTAAAGCGAGCACTGGACATCTACGATTGATTGCAAAGTCAATAATCATGAGAGTAAATGTAAATGTTATATGAGTACATATGCTTATACATGACTAACATTAATTCACATCAAGCCAACAAACGTAATAGCTTATCCCCATTATAGTTGGTTTTTGGTCAGGAACCAAATATTTCCCATCTAGGATTTATGGTTGTGTGACATATTTGAAATTGATCCACCATGACGTACAAAGATGGGACCTCACAAGGTGATTGGGAATATATGATGATGAATAGAGCCTTTAAGGAGAGATTTTATTTACACCTCAATTAATTGATATCCATCTCAATGGATTAATATTCCCAACATCATGGGAGATAAAAGACAGTTGGTAAAGAAATTAGTTGGTATGAGTTATAATAGATCCTGAAAATAAAATTTGAACAGAAGTTCAAAGCATAACTCATTTACAACGATTAACAAATCAATTACCAAACACGTTAACTGGCCTAAATATGTGCACTTGCTAATTAAGTCACATATACCAATTGCTAATGCTCCAATTAAGATAATCTTATAAGTTTATTGCACGCCTGAAACGTGGTAGACTGATCGATTCCAAAAATATAAATCCTCAAGAAATTGGAGCTTGTAATAAAGATAGTCAAGTCTAGGTTATAGTAAAAAAAAGGTCTCATGAAGATACATCAGACATGACGGTTCTAGAAGAACCTTAGGTACCTGAAAATAAAGAGATCTCATTATGTAGTATCATGGTTATGAAATGTACGGAATCGAAACAAAATCGACGTCGTTATGCTTTTGTATGTAATGTAGCGTTATGCTTTTGTATGTAATGTAGCGCTTGAAATGAGGATCAAGATTTAAGATCTGCCTATGAATGAATACAAATAAATGGTTGGCCAAAAAAATGAAAAGATACAAATGAGGCACAGTTGAATTCTCTATTGAAATGGAAAGTTCTTGGACAAGTAGTCCATACAACAGAAGTAGTAAAACATATCAGTACGAAAAGGTCTTTTGTGTAAATCAACATTTAAAAAGAAAATGATATAAGGCAAAATTGGTAGCACAAGAATTTCGCAAAGACCCATTAGTAAGCGGGGACGCATTCTCCAATGGTGGATGCAGTGACTTTCCAATTTTTTATCAGTCTGGTAATATAAAAAGAGAATTGATATGCGTCTTATAAATATTATGTATCATTTGATACTAAAAGTTTACATGGAAGAACCTGATGAGGGATTTAACTTGTCAAAATCATGTAAAGTAAGTTCTCAAGAACATTATGATTGTTATGAACAAAATTAGATCTGAATACTTATATGATTGAGTTGAATATAATTGGAACTCCTCATGAGTATCCTAAAGCATTTGTGTACTTAAAAAGTTAACTGAAACACCTTAACGATGTAATTCTTGTGCACCAATAAACAAACCTAGAAAAGTTATACCCAGTTAATTTATCTAAATAACCAGGGTACGTGTTTACAACATCGTTGCATATGATGTGTTCAACGAGCAAGGTTATGTACTAAAACTCTTAAAGAGTAAATGCACTTGCATTGTAACACCCCAAAATCATCATTTCGCCTAATTACGCCATTAGGCGTGATTAGCAAAATAATAAAATGAGGCTCGAATAATGAGAACTTGGGTTCTGTCGTATTATGGGAATAACACTAGTTTTGCTAAATGAGTTTTAACAACAAAAGACTTAAGAAAAACTTGAGGGGCCATAGTTGCCAATATGATAAAGTGGGTTATATTAATAAAAATAAAACAATAAAAAAAACACACACATTGTGTGTGTGTGTGTGTCGTGTAATAATTAGGAGAATCATCTCCTACACCAACCCAAACCCTAACACATGAACCTTGCTCAAATCCAAGCCAAATCAAGAGGGTTTTCAGTGCATTAGCAAGAAACGGGTCATCTAAGGCCTAATGAACATCAAGGTACTTTTTTTTGGTAGAAATTGATGTTATATTCATTTTTGATCATGGTGAAAATCTAGGGTTTTGTAAAAAAAACGTGAGATTCTAAGTTGTTGGAGGTTTCTCTAGCTTTAGGGAGCCTCAATCATACCTAATTTAGGTACGAATCACATTCTACATATGTGTTTGATTCTAGTCATATGATTATCTTAATGTGTAAAAATTGGGGTTTAACCTCTAGGTTGAAACTCTCTATATTTAATGAATTAGTTGACTCTTAGGAGTTGTTATAATGAGGAATTTAGGCTAAAGAGCCTAAACAACATGATATGATGAAAAATAGATAAATGGAAATGTTTTAGCTAAACTTAAACCCATGAAAATCAATTGAATTTGGTGGGCGCACACCAAGTGTTTGATGAAACGCCTCAATAGCCTTGTTTGTAAATTGAGGTGATAACTTGATTTGGGTAATCACGGAATTACCTGCATATAAAATGTGAAACACATGTTAAAAATATGGATCGCACCATGCATGAAAAATATACCCCAATGATAATTGGGAAAGTGATATGATGGTGTGAATAAACTCACAAGATGTGTTAGTTATTGGATATGATGACTAACTTAACTAATCTTATGAGTATGAAGGTTAATCTTGTCAAGCTAGGTGCAAGCTTGGAAGGAATGGATCAACGAACAAAACGGGTCAAGCGGATATGAGCTTAAAGTGCAAATAAATGAGAATGAATACAAGGTAAGTTTTACTTATACCGTTAGACTACAACGTAGCTTAATTGTTGTATACACTCGACTTAATTCTAGTGTATGTGATAAAGGTAAACCCCAAGAGGTGGAATCTATTAAATGGGTCGCTTTACGTGCACTCAAGTCAAAACGTGGTTTATGATCTTAATCGAGACAATGAGTTATAACCGAATGATGAAATCCATCAAGCGGGTCAACTAATAATGACATGTGAGAAATGATGTTTTAATCCAAATGAAACCATTTGAATGAAGTCGTTAAGTAAGATGTTAAATGGGTCAAGTGTGTGTAACTTGAACCATAGGTAAAGAAACTTGGGTAACAGAGTATCATGAACTATGGGTCCAAACGGGTCAAATGGTGAAGTCCTCATCATTTGAGTCCAACAGTTGATGCTTGTATTCCAAGAATTAAGATTCTTGAGGTTAAATGGATCAAATGGCAAAGTATTATCATTTGAGTTCCGAGAAATTAATGTGTCTATCTAGAAAGCACGCAGGTAAATGCACTTGCGCATGCACGCTTGATGCTAAGAATCATGGAGGATAAGCACAAGGTATGGATATGGGTCAAGGCCACCCGGTAAGTCCGTGGCTAATTAAACGCCTTCGGGCGAAACAACATGGGTACTAAAACTACCCACATGAAGTGTGGGTGCAAATCAAGTAAGTCATTTCCATAACTATGTCTAATGCGCGCTAATGCGCTTAGAATTTACTAAATAAGAGGAAACTTGAGAAACGGTGAAAATCGACGTTCGGAAGGACTTAAAGGTTTTTAAACAAGTCAATGAGTCAAAAGCAATGAGTTGAATCAAAAGTGTCACCATGGATGGCTAAATTTATGGATTTGGCTATAAAGGGGCATTTTAGGAATTTAAAGATTTACTAAAGGTTAAATCTAATAACCAAGTCATTATGACACAAAACGGACGATGCTTTTAGTTGAAAATGTGTCCAATGAGTTGACAATATGATTTCAATGCCTTTGGTGTGATTAAAGAGTGTCTTGTAGAGTCCAAGGCCTTAACGGGTCGATTTGGGTAAAAATCGACATAAACATTTAAAACTGGGAACCAGGTCTTAATGACATAAACCGGATAATGATTTAGTTAAACAAGAGTCCAATGAGTTAACAAAATGATTATTATGCTTTTTGAATGGCCTAATGAGGTTTTGCATAACCTATGGCCTTAACGAGTCGTGGTTTCCCTTTTTTGGATATAATCCAGAACCTCAAATAGGATCCAAAACTTCAAGGGGTATCCAAACTGAAGACTTGATTCCCCTGTTTGGTTCTACCTGAAAACCTCAAGGCGGATTAAAGTTGGAAATTTTAGAAACAAACTCTCTTTGTTTATACTTTCTATCCTATTCGATTCTAGTAACATTTAATGTGTTAATTAATCGTGTTTAACCCTCAGGTACTCGGTTACACTGAATAGATGGTGATCAAGACTAGTTAGAAGAACCGAACACACCCGAGCACTCATCAAGCTTCCGCATTTGAAGTTCCCGATTAAAACGCAGGCTTTAGTACATGTTTTTAGTAATCCTAATTACAAAAAAATTGTTGGGACCTATAATGTAGAAATCATAATGGGTTGGATTTCACAGATATCAAAGTTTTAAATCAAGAGTGTTATTCATTAAGACCAAAGCCCGTAAGTTTTAAAGTTAATCGTGTGTTTACGGGTTAGGGTGTTACATGCATAATTGGTCAAGATGGAAAAAGTCCTTGATGAATTGATGATGCCTGAAGCATTGATATCAATACCTTAAGAAACATTTTGTAAAGTTAACAAAATATATATGGATTAAAATAGTTGGGTTGAGTGTTGTATAACTCATGAGACATTACAACAAAGAGGAATATAAGTTTGAGACTATTATCTATCTTTTAGCATAAGTTCTCTCTTAAAAGTTCACTATGATCGCAGTTTACAATGATAATGCCTAGGCATCATTGAGAGACTCTGTAGAATGTTTAAAGACAGAATTTATTTTGAAAGTTCCTTGAGATCGTTTAATTATTGCTCGACTTACCGTTCGATTATATGTGATGATATGTTATCAATCCATCAAAGTATATCTAGAAATGTTGGGACATCTTATAATGGATAAAGCTCATACTGAAAGTACATTAGAGGTTGTCCAATTACTTCACATGAAATCACTCTTTTCATCTCCTATCAAAGTAGAGATTCTCAGTCTAGAAGTCCCATTAGTTAAATGCATGTGTGCAATTATATATGTCTTGCTAGCTATGCATGACTATAATATCTTTTATTTGAACTTATTGTCATGGTTTAGTATGTGTCAAGCAAAGAGGCACTAGAATGATTCATTAGAACTATTTTGTTACATCAAAGGTATGTAACATGTGAAATTATATTTTACTAACCTATGAAAACAAGTTCGGCTAGTCTTATAGATGCAGGGAATATAATACAACATAGTTGTGGATATTATGGTATTTGCTTATAAGAGGATGCACCAGAAATCTCATATGAAGATTATACAATACAACTTAACACAAAGGATTACACCCCAAGGGATCAAGCAACAAATCATTAACTACAAAAGTTTTGAGAAACTTCTATAGAAGATCCACACTAGTGACTCAGAGAATACATATTCAAATGAAGGGGAGTATCATAAAAGTTGCACTCTTTTTTCCCTTCACTAAGTTTTATCCCATTGGGTTTTCTTAGTAAGGTTTTTAATAAGGCAACATCATCAGGGGGAGACAATACGCGCTGCACTCTTTTTCCCTTAGTTATGGTTTTGTCCCACTAGGTTTTCCTGGCAAGGTTTTTAACGAGGCAACATCTAAAAGCGTATTAAATTGATAACCAAGGGGGAGTGCTATGAATATATATTATTGTGGTTATCAATGCCTAATATAGATTAGGCTTCTTCTCCAAGTTTTCTTATCCTATATATAGAGCCTTTTGTATCTCATTGTAAACACACCTATCAATGATATAATCATCTTTCTCCCTACATCTCTTTGTTATATTGTTTGCTATTAGGCTAGTTTCATAACAATGATTTAGGGCATGTTTGGCAAAACTAGCTGGAAGCTTTTTAAATATATTTGGTGTTTGACAGAGTAGTTGGAGCTTTTAATAAAATGTATAAAATTACCAAAATGGTCATAATTAAAAGCTTGTAAGGAAAGTTTTTATTTTATTTTTATAATAGAATGGGTATTTGTGTCATTTACTCATTAAAAGTTCGTAGCTAGTAGGAGCTTTTTCTTAAACGCTAGTACTAGTAGCTTTTCAATATAGAGTTTTTTCTCCTAACATAAAAGCTTCAAACTCTTTCAATCAAACAAGACTTTTTATTAAGTAGGAGCTTTTTCTTAAAAGCTTGAAGCTTGAAGCTCCTAAAAGCTCTTAACAGCTCCTTGCAAAACATAACCTTAATACTAAAAGGTTTTTGTCCATGGCTTACCAAACTAGAGGATCTATTAATTCAAATGAGACACAAATATTGTCTCTTGTAGTTGTGGGAATCACAAAAATATTATAGGAATGCAATATACCATTTTTAATTTTTTACTAAAAAGGTATATAAATGGAATACGTGGGCGCTAAAAGTATAGTTATACTTATTGGTTTATAGAAATGTTATTAAGAAAAAGGTTAATTATAATAGAAAAATACAAAACAAGATAAAATACATATAGAGTTTAGGTAAAGCAGAAGGGTGAGGCTAACGTATAAAGCTTCTTAACGTAAGAAGCGTATGAAGCAATCTCAGCCATTAGATTAACAAGATTTCTGGATGCAGATTAAAAACCCTAACCATACCTGGGTTAAAACTAACCAAGCATAAAATATGAAAAAAAAACTTCTAACCGTCTATTTTTTTTTTTTCAAATCGTAACAACAGAACTAATTTGAACCCTGATTTTTCATCGTTTTCAGACCGATTAATGTTCAGAATGATTACACAATTCAAAAAAAAAAATCGATTACAGTGAAAGAAAAACGTAAGATCAGTATTTGATCTAAAAATAATAAAAAAACAGAGGATTAAACCAATGATATGAACAATTATGAATTGTAATAGTTGTCAAAAACTCTGGATTTTGTTTCATTAAGGATGATTTTGTTTAAAAAAGTTGCAGAGGAAGAAGATGAAGTTGGTGAAAAACAGACGCACTCATCAAAAAATTACAGACGCACTCATCAAAATTCAGAGGCACTCATCAAAATTTCAGACGCACTCATTGAAAAGTTTGGAAACACTCATTGAAATTTTTGGACGCACTCATCAAAACTCAACAAAAAAAAAAAAAAAAAAAAACAAACGCACCTTACAAAAAAACAAATGCACCTACAAGAAAAATACCATTCACCTTGTTAAAACAAACGCACCTTGTTAACAGGGAGCTCTTAAAACAAACGCATCTTCTTCAACTGGGAAATATCCACACGGAACATCTCCAACAAACTCAAACCTCCACCGCCTACTGCTACTACTACACCTACACCTGACCCTAAACAAACAACAACAACAGACCACCCATCACCCTCGTGGTTTCGGTTGTCGTTTCAGGCAAAATCAGCGGGACTCGATGGTTAAGGCGGTCCATAATGACGAGCAAGAATGGCAAACCAAGGAGACTGTTTGAGCAACAATGGTGATTATTGTGGTGGTTAGGGGGAGTGACGAAGACGGCTTCAAGAAGTTCTGGTGACCGATTCGCCCGCAAGTCGATTTCTCTGGTTGACGAACTTAATTTCGAAAACTGCTTGGTTGATCGTGCTTGTTCCGATGTGGTGGTGGTCGTGACGGTGGTGGTGGTGGTGATGGTGGTGGTGGTAAGATCTAGATTGTTTGTTTCAAAATGAGGATGAGGATATGTTAGGTTTATAACAGGGAAGATAGTTTTAATTGCGGTTTAACTGTGGTTAGGTTTAATTGACAGGTGTCAATATGTGGTGGCTTCTTACGCTTCTTATTGTAAGGGGCTTTATACCGTATACTTTTTCAAAGCAGAAATAGTCTGTTTAAATTTTTTAAAATGTGATTCCAATTATTAGAAATTTCTCGAAGGCCATCATCTACAATATGATTCCAGTGGCACACTATTTAGTATTTACAAATATACAACAATAACACCTATCAACCTTGTTTTTTATGGCAAAAGTTAATTGTTACCTCAAAGTTTGTTTGAGTTCAGTTGCGACACCAACAAACTTGCAGAAGTTGTTGCGACTTCTGGATCTTCTAAAAAATATTGTCATATATACTTTCCATAAGTCCGCTCACAGAGGCAACGAACTTCTTAAAAGTACAAGTTTATAAAACACAATTAGTGTGTATAGTGGTGGGGGTTACGGGTATTAAAATATTAAAAAGTAATAGAAGGGAGGTTATGGGGGTTATGAAAAAAGAGGGTGTAGTGGGAAGGGGGTTATGGAGGGTTATAAATGATTGAGTAATTATTGTAGTGGGAAGGGTGTAGTGAGAAGAGGGTGTGGAAATTAATTAAAAAAATAATATAAAAATGGTTTCAACAAAGAAAACGCCCGTTATGTGTATAGCGCCAGCCACCGAAAACGCCCCATAACCCCCAAGGGGGAGGTGTTCGGGGCGCTATAGGTGAATACAATATTCAAAACGCCCCCTATGGCGCCCACTACACACAACCTTAGAAGTACCAATCTGGTTCTTCAACAACTTTAATAATACAACAGATTCACAAAACATGGGTTTCACTAAACCCACAAAGAGAGGCCGATTTAGCTTTCCTTGATCTTCCATTTCCATCCCCACCTCTAACAGTTTGACACTTAATTGGATTGAAGGACACGAGGATTTTTGGCGGATTTGAAATCTTTTATTTCCACTCGATTGTGCCCTCTTTAATTGTCCTACAGATCTCACATTACTCCTACTTTCTTCATATATTTCACATTAATTTAAAGTTAGGGGATTAAACAAAAAGAAAAGGCTGATACAATCATCTAGTCCTCCGGTCGTATGGGAAGTCACCGGAATCCTATTCCGGACAAGTTACAAGGTCGTATTACAAAGTTCTTTATCTATAATCTTCCAGACAAATGTAGTGGTAAAGACTTAGCGGAACACACAAGGTCGTTGGGAGAGATCTTCGATCTCTACATCGCAAGGAAAAGGGATAAGTTCGGGAACCGGTTTGGATTCATATCGTTCCTAGACGTCAAAGATGTGAAGGAGATGATCAGATGGTTGTGTGGCGTAAGGATGGGCGATTACTCTTTGAAGGCCAACGTAGCTAGGTTCGTTTATGAAGATGGTGAGATTGGATTCAAACCTCCTGAGTTGAACAAACCGGTTAACCATGAGAATGTTGGGGCGAGGAAGAATGAAACGATGAGGGGTGGTGAAAAGCCCACGTCGTCGTACGCTCAGGGAGGTGTTTCGTTCCAGGAGATGTTGACTGGAAAAAGGGTTGAAGGGAAAGTGTTGAAGGTGGAAGACAATATTGTCGCGTATCATACTTCTCATGGACGCGCCCTAATAATGAGAATGATTGATTTGGATGCCCTCAAACGCATTAACTTGATTCTGGAAGACATTGGAGCAGGAGATTGTAAGGTGCAATATCTAGGCGGCTTATCGGTGAAGGTCACGTTTCATAGTAAAGAGGAGGCCACGAAGACCATGATGGAGGCCAAGGAAGTGTTGGGGAGATTTGCAGGGATATGGGTTTGGGAAGGTCAGTCATTTGCTTTTGAACGGCTGGCCTGGGTGAAGATCAAAGGGTTACCGATTCAATTGATGCACGATACGGTCATAGAGAAGGTTGGGCAACTTTTTGGTCGTATCATGCACAAACCTCCTAGGTCGGAGGATGATGGGGACCTATCTTATGAGAATATAGGGATGTTGGTGGGTGAGGTAAGGAAGATAGCGGAAGAAGTTACGGTTTCTTGGAGGGGAAGGAAATTCAAGGTGTGGGTTGAAGAGGTGGGAGATTGGGTACCGGATTTCTTGACGCGTAACACAGTTAGTTCGGACGAGTATGAGGATGGGTCCGTGAATGGAAATAAGGAAGAGGAGGAAATGGTGCCGGAAGATGATACGGGTAAAGAAGACGGTGAGGCGGTGGATATGGCGACTGAAGAAGACGATGGTAATGCGGAGTCGGAAAAAAGGACGGTGGACGAAAATACTTCCGGTGACCGGAATGTTACATTAAATGACAGCGCGGAATTTGAGGAGGAATTTAATGATGTTTCCTTAAAAAGTGCTACTGATTTGGCAAGTAATGATGATAGGGATTTTGTACCGGCTGTGAATTTTGATTTTGAGAATATTATCTCCGAAAATATTGGAGATGTTGATTTGAATTCTAAAGTCAACAAAAGGAAAAAAAAACAGGGCCCAGTTAAGGATGTGGGCTTAAAAGGAGGGGAATACTCAAGTAGCTTGGAGAAGTCCAAGATTGTTAAAAGGCCCAAAGGACGTGATGACCCAATAGAATTTGAAGATTTAAGTGAGACTAGCCCAGAGGTGGGAAGTGGGCCGGATCAAAATGAAATGGGTAATTTTGCTAATCCTGTTTTGTTGCAGGGACAGAATCGTAATTTTTCGCAGGCAGAGACAGATACAAGACTGACTAATAACGATCAGTTTGAAGTGGTAGACAATTCTTCTCAGACACCCAAAAGTGATAAAGCGGAGATGGAAAAAGAAATAGAGGCCACGATTGGGCTAGGAGATCGCTTGGGCGCAGTATTGGGTCCTCACAGACGATTGGTCGAGACGGTTATTCAAGGTGAAGGAGTACAGGTAGGTGTTAAATGAATTTCTTGTCTATAAATATTAGGGGGATGAGGTCTGGAGGTAAGGCCGATTGGTGTAGGGGTTTACGTAAGAAACACGGGGTTGATTTTTTGGGCTTACAAGAATCTAAGATTTCGAGTGTTGGGTCTCGAGAAGTGGCTTCCTTTTGGGGCGCAGGGGGGTTTGAGTATGATGCGGTGGATTCCATGGGTTTATCGGGAGGTTTGGTTAACATTTGGAGTTCGAAGGTGTTTCAGAAGACTTCTAGCCATCACCACAGGAACTTTTTACTTACTTCAGGGTTCATGGTGGCGGATGGTTCGGTTATAAATGTAATTAACGTCTATGCTCCACAACGAGCTGATGCTAAAAGGGGTTTATGGGCTGATTTAAGGGTGATTATTAGTAGATGTACCGGTATGGTTATTTTGATGGGTGATTTTAATGCGGTTAGAGGTCAAGAAGAACGCAGGAATTCGGTTTTTAGTCAAAACGAGGCAGCGGATTTTAATGATTTCATAGATGATATGGGGCTTAATGAATATGCTATGCGTGGGTTCAAGTTTACTTTTTTGACGGGAAACAAGCTTAGCAAGATCGATAGATATTTGGTGTGCCATGAGTTCTTTAATAAATGGTCGCTCGCTTGTTTTAGGGCATTAAACAGGGAGCTTTCTGACCATTGCCCTATCCTGTTGACTACGGTGGATGTTAATTTTGGTCCGAAACCCTTTAGGTGGTTTAATTCGTGGCTTGCTAGGAAGGATTGTGAAGGAGTGGTGATAGACGTTTTATCCATGGGTGATTTTCATGGTCTTCCAGATGAGATTATCACGGCGAAATTCAGATTCCTTAGACAGGTTCTAAAAGAGTGGTGGCGAAATATTACGAAAATAGAAGGGGAAGAGATGGCGATCATGAAGGAAGAGCTAGAGAGGATGGAGACGATCTTGGAGGAGAGGAATTTGGAGGAAGAGGAGCAGTGGGTTTTGGAAGAATGCAAAAAAGGGGTTGATTATATTAATATGTGCCATAATAGAGACCTAAAACAAAAATCCAGGGTGAGATGGGCGATGGATGGAGATGAAAATTCGGCATATTTTCATAGGGTGGTTAATGGTCGGAAGGCTGCTAATTCCATTCCGGGTCTAATGATAGATGGTGTTTGGGTACATAAGCCAGCGCGGGTTAAATTTCATGTTATGGATCATTTCAGAAGGCACTTTAAAGAAGATTTTAAGAACCGGCCTATTATTCGTTGCGCCAACCTGAAGACGTTAGATGCTGACAGTGCGGCCGGTCTGATATTGGTTTTTTCTAAGGATGAGATTAGGGAAGCGGTTCTTGATTGTGGGTCGGACAGGGCTCCGGGACCCGATGGGTTTAATTTCAGGTTTGTCAAACATTTTTGGAAGTATTTGGAAGACGATTTTTTTAAAATGTTTGAAAATTTTTTTGAGTCTGGCACGATTAGTAGAGGGTGTAGCTCCTCATTCATTACTCTTATTCCGAAGACAAAGGCTCCGGTTGGGTTGAAAGAGTACCGTCCCATTAACTTAATTGGCGTCATTAGTAAAATTATTTCGAAAGTCTTGGCTTGTAGAATGGCAAAGGTGATGGGAAAGGTGATCTCGAATACTCAATCAGCTTTCATTAGAGGGAGATTCATTCTAGATGGGCCTTTGGTTGTTAATGAGACGATCGGTTGGCTTAAACGTAATGGTAAAAAGGCATTCTTGATGAAGCTGGATTTCGAGAAGGCTTATGATAACGTCAACTGGGGTTTCTTGTTATCGATTCTTAGCCAGATGGGTTTTCCGGTTCTTTGGTGTAAATGGGTGAAAGGTATTCTCGATTCAGCTCGTTCAGCCGTATTGGTGAATGGGTCGCCTACGTTCGAATTCAATTGCCAAAAAGGTGTTCGGCAAGGCGACCCGTTATCGCCTTTCTTGTTTTTGGTGGTGATGGAAGCGCTTCATTGCATGTTTAGTAAGGCGATGGAGTCGGGTGATTACAAAGGTATTCGGGTTGGAGGTGATACTATGGTATCGCATTTGTTTTATGCCGATGATGCCTTGCTATTTGGAGAGTGGTCTCAAGAAAACATTGACAATGTTGCTAGAGTGTTACGAGTTTTCCACATATGCTCGGGTTTGAGAATTAACATCCATAAATCCTATTTGTATGGGGTTGGTGTGGAAGAGTCGGTTGTAGAAGGTATGGCGGATTCTTTGGGATGTAGGGTTGGGTCGTTTCCGTTTGACTATTTAGGGATTCGTGTGGGCGCCAACATGAATCGTATTTGTCATTGGGATGCGGTGGTTGATACCGTCAAGAACCGGTTAGCGTCTTGGAAGGCTAATACTTTGTCCATAGGGGGGAGACTTACTTTAATCAAATCGGTATTGTCTAGTCTGCCTATCTATTTCCTCTCTATATACAAAGCCCCGGTTAGTGTGATAGAGGCGTTAGAGAAGCTAATGAGGAATTTTTTATGGTCTGGGGTTAATGGCGATAGAAAAATGCATTGGGTTTCTTGGGAGGTGGTTACTTTGCCTAAGAAACAAGGGGGGTTAGGGGTGTTGAGATTGGCGGAGATGAATTTAGCTTTGCTAGCCAAATGGGCGTGGAGGTTCAAGGTTGAAGACGACACGATTTGGAAGAAAGTTGTGATTGGGATACATGGCAGTAGAGGGTGCTGGACTTTTCTGCCCATTCGAAGGGTTTTGGCAGGCTGCTGGAAAGGGATTGTTAACCTTTTGGAGTCCTCTAAGGTGGCTGATCGTTCATTTATTCAGCTGATTCGAGGAGACCTTCAAGATGGTAGTAAAATCCGGTTCTGGTTAGACTTGTGGCTGGGTGATTCGCTGTTAAAAGATCGCTGGCCTAACCTTTTTAAAAAGGATCCAAACAAAACGGTGACGGTGCGAGAAAGGCTGCAACAAAGTGGTTCGGGGCTGTCAGTTATTTCAAGTTGGAAGATACAGCTGAGATCCGTAGCAGAGATTTCGGAGTTCCAGGATCTACAAAGGTTGATTTCTGATTTGAATTTCAATGGGTCGGTTGATAGATGGGTCTGGGACAGAAGACCGGAGAATGTTTTTTCTGTCAAAGACGTTCGTTCGCTGCTGACTTCTGGCCATCCTGGCATAGGGGCTGCTCAGGGTTCTAGTAATTTCAAGTTTAAATGGGTTGGGTGGATTCCGATTAAAGTTAGTTTAATGGTTTGGAGGGCTGCTAAAGATAGGATTCCGACCCGGGTCGCCTTGGTTCAAAGAAGAGTCAATCTCCTAGATGTGTCTTGCCCTCTTTGCGGATGTGATAATGAAGATACTACTCATTTAATGGTTGGCTGTGCTTTCGCCTATAGGATCTGGACCGGTGTCTGCTCCTGGTGTAAGTTGCCCCCTTTCGTTGCCTATGATTTTGCGGATTTGTTATTATTGTATAAATCGGTGCATGGTGGCAAATGGCGAAAAAAAGTTGTAAATGGTATCATCATGATCACCATTTGGGTTATTTGGAATAAGAGGAATGCGAAGATATTTCAAAAGAAAGCTTGTAACGTGATAGAAGCGGTGGTGGAAGTGAAGTCCAAAGCGTTTTTGTGGTTAAAGTATAGATCTTGTTTTAAGGATTTAGATTGGGATGATTGGGTCAAGTACCCGTTGTATATGTGTGTATAGTGTTCGGCGGCTCTGCTTTTAGAGTGCGTCTTGTTTAATGAAAGTCAATGTTCAAAAAAAAAAATTTAAAGTTAGGGTTTAACATAGGTTTTCCTTATGTTCTTCAGTTACAATGCCAATCTTTAAAAACTTATATATCTTGAGAAGTCCATGTTCAATTCATGGAACTCACTGCAATTTAAAATGGACAACATTTTATCCAAAATTATGTTTGGTTGATCAACGAAGATGGGAGCGAACAATGATTTTAACAATTATGTTTGTAGAAGTCTAAATATTGATACCCATAAAGCTTTTTTTTGTCTTTAAGTTTTACTTGATGCACTGTTTGTCGATGTCTAGAGGCCAGTCTCTAGAGATGGCTTAGTGACCTCTGGATTATTGTTTAGAGACGGCATTGGCTTCTATAGATCGACACTTGTGTTTTTTTTTCCCAATACTTCTATCTAGCCTAGCTATCTAACTAGATGTAAACATATTCCCTAGCTACATCACACAAACACTTCTTTAAGTTATTAATAATAAGTTTAAACCTAGCATTGACAAATGGTATTATATGTATTTTTGTCCATCTCTCTTTGAATCCTTTCTTGTGACACAACCAAATTTGATATTCGCCTCACGTTTTATGAATAGGGTCACTGGTTTATTTGTTTGGCATTTTGAGACCATTCAATTATGACTAATTTCTTTATGAGTGGCAACAATAAATTAGGATATCCATTGCCGTTGTTGGTGCATTATCCATTGCCGTTGACAAGGATATGTGTTTGAAGACGATGAATGTACAATTCGATGGAAAAGTGGATGCTAAACTAATTCTTAGAAAACAAGGAGCTTTTTTTTTTATAAAAGGTCATAGGTTTACTATCAAATCATTACTAAAGTCATTTACATATCGAACTCACACACATATTATGTCAAACATATCCAAAATATCATCCTAGTATTATATATAGGCTTTTTAGAAACATATAGGTGGGAATAGGGGGGAGGTTCGCATAGAAGATAGAAAAAGAGTATATATGAAGTGCTCATGGGCCGTTGATCGCATTTCAAACGGATCTTTACATTTGTTATAAAAATAGATATATTAGATTCTCTATAAAATGTATAAAAAATTGAATCCACAAAATGAGAAAAGTAAAATGTAATACGCTTATGTATACATACATGTTTATAATAATATTATTTTATTTATATACTAGGTTAGAGTCCCGTGGGAACCCACGGTTCACCCCAAAGTAAAATGAAAAAAAGTAGGAAAATAAGAATTGTATAATGAAATTTGTTTTGGTTACTAAAGGTTTGATAATGCAATATGTATGAATTTTGATGTTAAATGCAAAATGTCATCTAACAGTTTAATGTAACGAAATGATGGATATATTGAGTAAGTAAAATTTAATTTAACGACTGCAAACTACATAGCATAATATCACAATATCACACATTACATTATTTGGGTAATATCTATATTCTAATCCTAACTAAGCTTAAGCATAGAACACTTATCATTTAGTTGGGGCTTAACGAACTTCAACCAATATCACATATTACATCATTTGGGTAATATCTATATTCTAATCATAACTAAGCTTAAGCATAGAACACTTATCATTTAGTTAGGGCTTAACGAACTTCAACCAATGGTCTATTTTCATTACTTCAATCAAAATCTTCCAAGTCTTGCTCATTGATAGCTGATTTTTCACCTTCGAAGTTGTTATCATTGTCATCACGATCCTCGGAGTGCAACTCATTTTCAATAATTTATGAAAACCTTCACCATTGTATTCCATATTTGTGTTCTAAATAAAATATAGTTGTTGTAAAGATATGGATACGATGATAAGTAAATCAAGAAACAATCCTTAACCCACTTACTTGAATGGGTAGCTTAAATTTTACATGTTATCTCTCCAATGGTTCAAACCGATTACATAGCTAAAAAACAACTAATAAGAAAATGGGTCTAATGTCACATGCTGTAATATAAATTTCCTATATTTTATTAAAAAATAGACACCAAAAGGATCAACCCCAGACCCATTTGAACATAAATGCCGCCAAAAAAACGTCATTATTTAAAATGTGTAAATATAGTACTTAACAATTAAAAATCTTAATAAATAACATCAAAATCATAATCAATCATTCAAATCAATGACATTAAAATAATCCGCGTCTGAAATTGCCTTACCCATTATATACAAATTATTATTGACATCTTAAAATTAGCACACTTAATGAAATCAAGATGATGATTATCGTTTAGTGACAATTGATTAACAGAAAGTAGTAATATCAAAATGAAAGTCGGTCAACAGTGTTAAAATGAAATTCGTAATATTAGTAACATCAATAAATAAGATTAAAAATCTTAATAAATAACATCAAAATCATAATCAATCATTCAAATAAATGACATTAAAATCATCCGCGTCTCAAATTGCATTACCCATTATATACAAATTATTATTGACATCTTTAATAATCATTATTAGTTGTGATTGAAGTAATATAATTACTGAAAGTAAACTTTTGAAAATTTATATTATCATTTAATTTCGTTGTTAAAATTGGTATGACGATTAAATGATTTTATTAATTGTTAAGGTTTGTATAGTATTGTTGTGTCTCAAACAATTCTGCAAAATTGGAAATACTGTGCCTAGATTGACGTGATTGAGTAGGAATATTTATTTATATATTTGAATTATAAAAAATGGAAGGATTGGTAACTGACGTGAATTGATCAACAACGCTTAAAATTAGTACAATCAAACTCAAAGACATAAAGTTAAAGAATTGACCTCCATCAAATTAACAAAAACGTAAAAAGTTTTTACTCAGATTGGGTCAACAATATTAAAATTAAGGTCGTAATATTAGTAATAACATTGAAAATTATCTTCAATACATTATATATTTTAGGAAATTGTTAAATAGATTTAAATTATATTTATTATTAAAAGAATAATAAAAGTGTATGAAAATAAGTGTACACTCCTATCTTCGGATTATATTTAAATTATAAACTATTAAATAGATTTAAATAAATGTTTAAAGGAAAGTCGCATATGTTGAAAAGAATATTTTTTCATGAAAATTGATTAAATGAAAGTCTTTGAATTATAAAAAATGGAAGGATTGGTAATTGACGTGAATTGGTCAACAATACTTAAAATTAGCACAATCAAACTCAAAGACATATAGTTAAAGAATTGAAGTCCATCAATTTAACAAAAACGTAAAAAGTTTTTACTCATATTCGGTCAACAATATTAAAATAAAGGTCGTAATATTATTAATAGCATTGAAAATTATTTTGAATACATTATATATTTTAGGAAACTGTTAAATATATTTAAATTATATTTATTATTAACAGAATAATAAAAGTGTAGGAAAATAAATGTACATTGTTATCTTTGGATTATATTTAAATTATAAACTGTTAAATAGATTTAACATTTTTAATAGATTTAAATAAATGTTTGAAAGAAAGTCGTATATGTTTAAAAGAATATCGTTTCATGACAATTGATTAAAGAAAAGTTGTAATATCAAAATTAAAGTCGGTCAACAATATTAAAATGAATTTCGAAATATTAGTAATATCAATAAATAAGATTAAAAATTTTAATAAATAACAACCAAATCATAATCAATCAATCATTCAAATCAATGACATTAAAATCATCATAAATAACATTAAAACTCTCTATAAATAACATCAAAATCATAATTTAAATTTCAAATTCAATGACATCTTGTGGTGCAGCCTTAGTAACAAACATTTTGTGCTGGATTGAACACTATTTGAAGACACAATATTCGCCCATGGAAGTACCTTCTGATTGAAGCAAAACAGGCCATCCAATCACAATAAACCTTTATAAAAGCATTATATATAGAAAATTTAGAATGTGTAACTAATTATAAAATAAGAATATTGTAAACAAAAATGTTGAATATGCAAATAACAAACCAGCGACTTAAGAAACAATTTCCCTAGCTACATCACACAAACACTTCTTTAAGTTATTAATAATAAGTTTAAACCTAGCATTGACAAATGGTATTATATGTATTTTTGTCCATCTCTCTTTGAATCCTTTCTTGTGACACAACCAAATTTGATATTCGCCTCACGTTTTATGAATAGGGTCACTGGTTTATTTGTTTGGCATTTTGAGACCATTCAATTATGACTAATTTCTTTATGAGTGGCAACAATAAATTAGGATATCCATTGCCGTTGTTGGTGCATTATCCATTGCCGTTGATAAGGATATGTGTTTGAAGACGATGAATGTACAATTCGATGGAAAAGTGGATGCTAAACTAATTCTTAGAAAACAAGGAGCTTTTTTTTTTATAAAAGGTCATAGGTTTACTATCAAATCATTACTAAAGTCATTTACATATCGAACTCACACACATATTATGTCAAACATATCCAAAATATCATCCTAGTATTATATATAGGCTTTTTAGAAACATATAGGTGGGAATAGGGGGGAGGTTCGCATAGAAGATAGAAAAAGAGTATATATGAAGTGCTCATGGGCCGTTGATCGCATTTCAAACGGATCTTTACATTTGTTATAAAAATAGATATATTAGATTCTCTATAAAATGTATAAAAAATTGAATCCACAAAATGAGAAAAGTAAAATGTAATACGCTTATGTATACATACATGTTTATAATAATATTATTTTATTTATATATAAACCCAAAAAAAATAATGATAAGAAAGGAGTGTCCGACATATTTTCCAAAATTCTCATATTTATTTTTGAAATAAATTCAAAGTGTGAAGGTGGGTAAATTGGAAGGTGCTTATGTTTGGACGCATCACATACGGGTATTTGACTCCAGCTTGGTTTGACCGGATCATGTGGCTGGGCTCCACAAAACATGAGGTTTATATTATTGTCAAGGAGTCAACCCATTCATATGCAACCTGTCGACCACCAAGCGGTTATGTGTAAACGGGTTTCTGGTTTCACTTGCTAACGGCCCATCATCCATGTGCATTAAATTATCCTATAGTTTACGCTTGTGTGGATCTTATTGGCGTATCCCCTTGTTAGCCTTATGGATAGTGAGTTTGTGGGGGTGAGGCGATGCTGAAGGTAGGACTGAAGAAAATTAAAAAGCATGATAAAGCTTGCACGGTTAAGTTTATCGTACTAAACATGAGAAGTGAAGAGGGATTTTTTTTTTGAATTTTTTTCCAATCAGGTTAAACATGTTTTTTTAGATGAATAATATTAGAAAAAATATTTTTAAGCATAATTATGTTATTAGAGTAATTAAAGTAGTTTACGTTAGAGTAATTACGTAACGTAATTACTCTACAAGAGTTATTACACTATTTTGTTATTTCAGAATTAAAATACATGTTTAACAAGAATGAAAAAAAAATCAAGAAAAAAAGATCTGTTCCACTTCTTACGTTAAAGCCTATTTGTAGGATAAAACCCGTTCCACTTCTTATGTTAAAGCCTATTTGTAGAATAAAACCCATTTGAAAAAGAAAAAAAAACTTACTAAGGTTATAATTTCATACAAGTTTTCAAGTTCTTAAATAAATTAGAACGTATATGACAAATAAAAAGCGAATAGAGTGTGTGAGAGCTCAATAATCTGGTCATCCACTCATCGTTATCAAAAGATAACACATTCTTGTTCATACGGCTACAGCCTAGAGGACAATGATTCCGACATCTACATATGTGGATATTGTGTGTTATTGACTTTAATTGAACTGTTACCATCTAATCTAACATTAGTAGAAATTACATAAAATAATTACTCCCGCGTGTGTATTTGTATCTTTCCTCAAGTGGCTCGTGAGAGGGAATGGACCACAAGGCATAAAAACGATTGAAGTTATGCCGATTCTATTTTGTGATAGCTTTAGCCACGTAAGTTGACTAACATCATTCATTTAATAATCACTATTTTTGTGTGTGGGCACGCGCACACACGTATAATATACTAGTGGAATATCCGTACGATGTAGGGATGACAATTGAATATGAACACGATGGGTAAACTCGAACTGACACATTTAAGATGAGTTTGGGCCAGGTAATTGAGTATGAGAACCGGTGTGGATTAGTTTTTATTTTTTTGCGGGTTTGTAATTTGGTGATATAGTTGTTTACCTGACTTAATTACCCAAAAAAATGTACTTGTTTACCGATTGTATATTGTATATAATTGTTTTTTTAGTATGTATATACATGATATCTCCATCTCTCCTTTTTTTTGTTAAGGCAATTGCAAAGGCCTTAATCCCCAATCTTCTAATCCAATTATTTTCCTTATAACCTAATGATTTGTGAGCTTCTTACGATTGACATTTTTAATCTTTAGTTATTTTTATTTATAGACACACTAAAGTTATTTGATGTATTTAAATAGTGATAATGCTAATATAATTTACTAGTAGTTACTCAGTAGATACCTGACTGGTTTTGAGTTGAGATTACCCAACAGTTATTTTTTTAAACTAACAGATTTACTCAAAACCCGCATGTTTACCCGATATGATGGGGATTCACCCAACTGAAACCTGGCGGGTTTTGGGATGTGTGGGACAAGGCTATCTAATCGGGTTTAGGGTTGGGATTACGTTAGCTCATCGCAAACTCATCCCATTGTCATCCCTGTGCGATTTGATGGGCAACACAAACAGTCGTGGTCACGTAACATGTAAATTTTATATTATTATTTTGAGTTAATTACTATTTGAGTCCTTGTATTAGTAGTTTTAACTACTTGAGACCAAAATTAAAATGTTTAACTACCTGAGCACTTGACTTTTTTAAACTTAACCATTTGGAGTCCAAAATCCTAACTTTGTCTAATAGGTTAGTTAACACCCACCACGTGCACCCCACATGAGGGGCACATTCATCATTTTAACCCTCTTTTAACCCTTCGCCTCCTCTCTTCTTCTCTTTATAATCTGATAAAGTTTCACCAAACCTTAACACCTTATTGATGAATAATTAAGCAATCAACATGGTCCTTTTCCCCTGTGGGTTTGCAACAACGATTCATACCTCATGGACTACAACAAATCCCAGTCGTCGATTCCATTGTTGTGCTAGAGCTGTAAGTTCATGTTTTGTTATTTCTTCAATTTTTTTTTACCTTTTACCTGATGGATTAAATATTGTAGGATTTGATATGGATTTGTTAGTTGGGCTGATCCTGCAATGTGCAAATGAGCAACTGACAGTATTCCCGGATTACTTAGATCCATTAACAATCACGAGGAGATTGGAAGGAAGAGGGATTTATAGCTGAAAAAAATGAAACTACTATTATGCTTTAGTTGGGTTTTCTTTATGATCTATTTTGTAACTAGATGATAGATATTTTGTAATCTGTTGTAATCAACTAACCTCGTTTTGCTGTTATTTTCGTAAAGGTCAAATGGAAATCATGTATTAGCAAGTTTTAGTGAAATGCAATCGACTTTTAATGTCAAACTTATGATTTGGCAACTATGTTTAATTTTGAGGTTTTTTTTACATTGCAAATGCATTTTCCATGTTGAACATCAAATATGTTGACTTTTAAGGTCAACGTTAAGGATTTGCAAATACAGTTGCCAAATTAAGTACATATATGGTGACAAAAATTATAACTTTGAATACAAAGGTCAACTTTAACCACTTTATTTACATAAGCAGATAAGTTGTATAGTTTAAGTAAAACTGAAAATACAGTTGCCAAATTTGTATGTTTGACCACAAAATAGAAAGATGAAAACACCACATTCAAGTACTAAAAACCTGTTCAACCCAAAAGTTCAAAACACCACATTCAAATACCTTTATACCAACCTGAAAACAACATTTAAGAACATTAGCAAACATCAAATTATCATTCCACAAATGTCATAGGCTATTACAGAAGTGTTTTAAAATACCATTACATCAAAGAACATCACCGAACATCAAACGACCACGTTTGAAAATACTATTACATCAAAAGACCGGACATAAATGACACCATAACTACATTTCTTGACTAGGGATCGATAATCTTCTTCTTCTTACTAACCTGTGACTGTGAAGCTTGAGTCTTATTGGCATCCTTTCTCTTGTTACCAACCTATGAAGCCTGGACCTTTTTACCAACTTTGGCCTTGTTACCACCCTGTCCCTTGCAACTCCTAGAGTAATGTCTCTCGTTCCTACTTATACCATAAGTTTTGCTTGTTCCTTTCCTAGTTAGTTTCTCATTCTTGACAATTGATTTTTCAATCTCAACTTTTGTTTTCTTCCTCTTTTTCTTCTTGGGCCTACATACTTGTGTGTGATGTTTAAAAGGGGTGATGGTTGTTGGCCATTCAGATGATGTCCAGATTCTCTCCATTAATACGTTTGGTGGTTTTCATGTATATTTTTTTTTCCAATTCTATAGTCAGTAAACCTCATATACCCATGACTCCACATAACCTACTTGTATACCATGCCATACCATGTCCCAAATGGCAACCACAACATGTTTACTGTTCGAAACTTATGCCCGATACTCATCATTTTACGTTGCTATCTCGATACGATCCACAAGAGTTACACTTTGGAGGACAAACAAGTAATAAATGTATATTGTTAAATATATAGTTATAACACGATATGTGGATTTATTATTAGAGAATAATTTAAGAAAAGGATATTACTATTGGAGAATAATAATACATGTGTTTTATTAAAGGTTAATAAAATACAAGAATGTGTAAATATTATATTAAGGAATAATAATATGGAGGGACTTAATTATAATTAGTTAATTAAGAAATATGCTTGTGTGACAAGATAAAAGACTAGGGTTTAATGTGTAAATAGTTTGACTATTTAATCACATTAACTTTGAGAAATTAAGACCTAATGCATAATTAAAAAACCCTAGCCACCATAACTCTCCATCTCCTCCCCCTCTCTTTGCGTGAATAAGGGGGCCTCCCCCTTATGTGGTCGTGAACCACCATCAACCACCACGATACCACATATCCATTCCATGTGTTGACTCAAGGATCTTGGAGCACTCTTTTTTGGTTTTCTAGCGGAACCGTTTGTCAATCTATCGTGCTGCAAATGTAAGACCCGTCCCGAATTACCAAGGCTTAATGCCCTAAAACACGGGATCAGTTGTGTTAAAAACTGGGGTTAACTTAAATTTTGAGAGATTAATCGTGTACTTAACAAGTTTTGTCGTGTCCCGTAGGATCAACCAACTTAAAACGAGGTTCACATCACACAAAAGAGTTTACAATCCCGTTATATTGTTTACATGTATCTATTTTCTAATTAAGTTGCAACCCCGTATAGTTCAGGACTCAAAATCGAGTGTGCGGAAGCGTTTTAATAATCTTGTGCGCGTTCGGTTCTTCATAAGTGGCTTGATCTTCTTCCCATGCTCCTTAAGATTGGTACCTAGGGTTAACATCAAGAAATAACTCGATTAAACTTGCCTAAACGTCCAAGGATTAACGAGAAAACAAAAACAAACATTTCAGCCCTGCAAGCCATATATGAAAACTACATCAGAAGTCTTATGCGACTGTTTACCATTTTTCAGTGAAGTCTTAGACGGTCGTTTCGCTTTTCTGTTTAGACTATAAATATTAAAAGTTCTTGATACACCACAAACGCACGTTTTGAAATACCAAGGAAACCTTATGCGGCCGTTTCAAAGGCCTGTGTAAACTATATCAAAACTACCATTTTTCACCATTTCATGGCCTAAACTTTAAGCTTGTATTAGATGTTTTTCCAAGCTATATATCCAAGTATTCTGGTTGTTGCAAACACTTTAAGAGGCCGTTCATAACCTCATTAGGTTTCTACCAATTTGGATTCTTTTTTTATTTGGATTTGGTTGTTTTGACCAACTTAGGACTAGTTCCACTTACCAAGTGATGTAGACTTGTTTTTCCAACCATAACTTACTTATTCTAGTATCACTAACTATTATTAGTTCCCAACTAGGCAATTAGCTCATAGCTTATGTGTTTTATGCGATATGGATCTTTTAGCCCGTTTAGGACCATATGCACAAGTTTCATACCAAGGTTACTTTCCAAGGGTATTGTATCGCCATTGTACATTCCTTAATCATCTGAGTCTTGTCATGGGTTCATCCTTGCTCTCACAATCCTGTAGGATGCTTATGCATTGAACTCATAACCGGGTGGATCAAGGTATGCACATTGCTTACCATTGCCAAGCTATACCTTGTATGTAGTTTCTAATTTACTTAGCCTTTGACAGATACTTAATACTAAAGGTATGGGTCAACTAGTTACCATGTCGTGCTCTTGTCACCGTTTTTGGCAATGCCCTCACATCCATGGACGTGTGGTCCAAACCAGCTTGGTGCAATTGCCCGGTTAACACTGTCACAAGACCCATTACTAATTAACCCATTCCAACATATGTAAACATACGAATCACAAATTTACCTTGTCTAGCATACGCATTAGACATATATGCTATTCTATAAAGTTGTTAGAACAACTTACCTTTTCTTGCCTTCCAAAAATCTTTAATCCTTACCGCTTTGGCTTCTAAATCTTTAAACCTTGACACCTATTGAATGCTCAAGGCATATAGGCATTTAGTTACTTGATTCTTGTGTATCTACCACATTGGTTAAGTGGTGTTTTCAATTAGACACATGATCACATAAGGTTTGATGTTAGCTTTCTTTCAAGCATTTCATCGAACACCTTGTGTGCAACAATTTCACAACTAACTTATCTTAAACTTTTGGATTACATGACTTGCCATAACCTTGGTTACACATAAATAAGGGTTGATTTCACCACCCAACATGTTTATGCATCATAGTACCAACCTCTAGTGCACAATTTGCATCATATTAGTATAGTCCATGTCTAGACTCAAAACCCACCTCGTATGTTTATTCAAGAATCAATCATAACATCATATAGCTAGAATTAAACCATTCTCATAATGTTTCGACACATAATTAAGGATCATAATCATGTTAGAACACTTAGACATCATCAATTCCATGTTTTGACAAGAACCCTAAATAATCATCTTCTAAATACTATGGATTTTGATGCAATAAAAGGGTTCTAGAGTTACCTTATCATGAGTAGAATACTAGATTATCAATAACTTGCTAATGCACTTGTATGAACCTTTGATTTGGGGCTGAATTGATCTTGTGTGTGAAATTGAGTGTGTATGTGTGTGTTTTGGTGTGGACATCGATCTGCACTTGGTGTGTGTGATCAATTCCCACCAAGTTCGCAATATCCCCCTCTTCTTTTCAAGTTTAGCATATTGACAAGTTCAGCCCCTCCCTTATTTAGTGCAAGTTATTTGCTAATTAGACTAATCATGTTAGATTTGAAACTTATTTTTATTTTTTCACGCTAACGGGACTAACAAAATTGTTTGTGGACCATTTGTCACGTTTTATTTAATTTGTTAATCAAATCCTGAATACGCATGTTTAACGACAAGCACGTTTACGAGATTTGGGGCGTTACAACAAATTTGTGGTTCGTTGAGGTATATTACTAAACATCATATCGTGTGTATTTAATTATTTACACATGTTTTGCAATTATATTCAAGGCAGAAATCATTCGGTTTTGTGTTTTGCTGCCGCTTAATTAATATGTGATATATTATCAATATTTGTGAAATATGATTTTATAAATAAAATTAAAACCGTATGAGGATTTCCAACAGTGGTATTAGAGCCATTTTGCATGTATGTAAATATTAATATTTACGATCTATGTTTTATTTTGTCAAAACTTTTGTTTGACAAAAGATCGTGCCTTTTATCGTTTTTGTTGTGTGATTGTGATTATATAAAAATCGAACCCTTGATCCCGTGGTGTGTTTGTGTTTGTATGATGTTTGCATTTTTGGTGGTTTGTATTTTTGAATCTTGTATTATTTTTCGGTTGTTTTGGATCCTGTTGTAATAGTTTGGTTTATTTTGTATTTTTAATTTTATTGTAAAATTGGGAGATACAATGAACCTGGACAAGAATTCAAAAATGGAAGAGAGAGATTCTAGATCTGGTTTAATGGTGATTGGTGTCGGATGGAAGGTCTTTATAACGAGATTAATGAGAGAATTCATACTTGGAGAAGAAGAAAAGGGGTTGGGGCCGAAAATTTTAAATATTTTTGGCTCCTAGGCAGATTATTATTATTATTTTTGGCTTAACCTTTTTAGTTCTTAGACCGTTTATTTTTTTTCGTCTCTTGGTGGCTCCAACGAAACCAAACAAAACCCTAGTGGCTCGATTTATTGTTTTGTGTGGTTGATTTGTTTAGATAAATAGTTATAACCTACAAAACTATTTCACAATTAAACGACAAGTTAAATAAAATGAGTTTTATGTTAACTTAGAAAGGTAAATTAATTAAAGGAGTTTTACTAATAGATAAACATTTGGCTAAACTAAAGACTTAATTACACCATAGTTTAATAAAGATATTTTATTAAATTAAAGTAAGTTTGCGATGTTCGATCAACGTATAGTTTTAAATAGTGTATTTAAAATTAATCGAGTTGACTGATTTGAAAGGAGTATTCAAATATATCATGAACAAAGTAAAATGAGTTTTACATAATTGCACGACTTGCCTCATGTTACAATTCGTCTATAATATTTAAACCTATTCGGTAAATCTTAAAGTAAAATCCCAATGAATCAATATTATAGTGCCGTCCTTAATTGAAGATACGCAACCAAATCAATATCTGTAGATGCCGTATTGCGACTAATGATTAGATGTTAACATGTGTTAAGGGGCGAAGGAAACAGAATGGGCGAAGGTGACTTATAGAGTGGGCGAAGGTAGCTAGTGGGTGGACGAAGATGGAACATAGACTGAAGGAAGACACATTCGACCAGTCAAACTGGGCGAATGTGGAAACTGCTTACATTCGATCAGTGAGACTGGGCGAATGTGCAGACATTATAAATAGATTTTGGGTTTTTGTAATGAAAAAGGAGTCATTGAGAGTGTGTGTTTTTGGTGTGTGTTCCAGAGTGTGTTGAGAGTGTGTAGAAGTGTGCTAGATTAACTGTAATCAATCTGTAAGCGTTTATTTGGAAAAGTTAATCTATGAAAAGCTTTTAAAATGACTTTGATTGTGTTTTGATTGAGTTTATATCAGTTTGTTCTAAGCTAGGGTTTCCGCACCTGGTTTAGCAACTTGTATGATCATATAATCCTGTTTTAGTTGTCAAATCACATCCTCTACAAAGTGGTATCAGAGCATAGAGGATCATACAACAACAAATTGATAAACTCAGAGCTGATTTGGACATTATTTTCATCAATTCACATCTGTTTTCATATAAAAATGATTTTTGAGTGTTTTTGAAAGAATTAAAGGTGATTTTGTGGTTAAAATTCAAAATTCCAAGTATTAAAGTTGTTCCAAATCATCTCCGAAGCAAAACCTAATCAAGATCACTCAAATCCACAAACTTTTGAAAATCAGAGATCAAAATAACCGTTTTTCAAAGTGTAACCGTTTTTCAAAAGGTTAAAATGGGCGAACCTGGAGTGAGTGGGCGAACGTGTGAGTTTTAGGTCGAAGGTGAGTAATTTTGTGGGCGAACCTAGATATTTCTGGGCGAACGTAGAACTTTTCACTTGAATTTATCACATTCGGGTAACATCTTTCACTCTCGGGACATCGGGGGTACGAAGGTAAAACAGAAACGAACGAACGTAGAAAAGTGTTTGTGAGTTTTTACATTCTGGTGTGATTTTACCTTCGGGTGAGAGATTTTTGGGCGAACCTGAATCAAAAGGGACGAACCTGAACTTCTTTTGGGCGAATCTAGGATAGTTTTTGGAAAATTTTTCTAAGTGTTGAATTTCTCGAAGTTCGTGATTATGTGGCGTTATCAGACTACTCCTACACCAGCAACTACACAACCACAACAGCAGGTGATGGACCCATGGACAGTGGCAGCACAGAAGACGAGCACACAGTCTTCGCAGCCGGTTAACTACATGACTCAGAGTGCACCTCCAGCACCACAGTCTGACTACTGGGGAGTAGCAGCAGCGGTGGTAAACACTCAAACTACTAATGCTATTTCCACACTGATTAATGATTTGTCTTCAGGTAGCGGGACTCGGCCACCGAAGCTTATGGAGATTCAAGAATACAATCAGTGGCAGAAAAAGTTCAAGATACACTTGGAAGGCATGGGAGTGGAAGGTGCTGAAGCATGGAACATGATAGCTAAAGGTTACACACCACCAGTTCTGGAGAACACAGGTGAACCAGTGCCATTGGAGAGCATGGCTGAGGATGAGAAAAAGAAGTTTGCTGTGGAAAAGAAGGCGTTTTCCCAATTGACCCAAGCTATTACAAATGATCTTTTGCATCAGTTTGGGACGTGCACAACTTCTAAGGCATTGTGGGATATGCTTAAAAGGAAGCATGATGGAAATGAGAAGACTCGAAATTTGAGGATGGAAGAACTTGTTAAGGAGTTTGAGAATTTTTCTTATGTTGGAAATGAAACTTTGAAAGAACTAACTCCTAGATATAATCATTTGATATCTGAATTGTCTAGCTATGGTGTACAGATTCCTATGGCAAAACAGGTGGACAAGTTTGCTGAAGCATTACCACCAAACTGGGATCAGCATGTGGATGTTCTGAAGGAGAAGGATGCTTTTCAATACTGGTCTCTTCAGGAGTTCATCGAGAAGCTGGAAAACAAGGAATTGGAAGAGAAGAGGAAGGCTAGGAGAGCACAGATTCCTCAGAATCCAAACTTATACTTTGGAGGATCTTTAGTTCCAGCAAGTGCGAGCTCAGGAGGACTAGTTACACCACATGTTGCTTGTATATCAAATGCTGTAGAATCACCTATCATTAACTACCATCAACAAACTTCATCTTTATCACAACCACAAGTTCCATATCAATATTCATACATTCCACCATTCTCCCCAAAGCAACAAGCAGCTTTTTACACTGCTGGTCAATCTCAAACACAACCATTGAACCAACCTAACCAACCAACTGTGGTTTTGGAGACTTCCAATCTTGGAAATGTGACAGTTGAAGTTGCTCAGCAACACATTGCATTAGTCTCTGCAATGGTTTCTTCCTACAATGGTTTAGTTGCTAGTCAAATTGGTAATAACAACTTGACCAATGAAGACTACGCACAAATTGATAAGGAGGAGATGGAACTCATTGATATTCAATGGGCATTTGCGAGCATAATGCGAAGAGCAACAGAGTTTATTGAGAAGACAGGTAGAACAGACTTGGGAACTTCTCCTAACACAACCTACGGGTTCAATAAGGAGAAAGTGACTTGTTTTAACTGTGGAGGTAAAGGTCACTTTAAACGTGAATGCACTCAACCACCAAAACAAGGCAACAGGAATCCATTTAATGCTACCTATCAGAACCGTCAACAACAAAACCAAAACCAAGTTTCTTCCCAAAACAACAACAACAACTACCAAAATCGTCAAACCAATTTTAATAACAACCAAAATAGACAACCAACCACACCAAACCAGACACAAAACCAAACACCAAACAATACTAACCGAACAGTCATACCAATCACTACACCAGCTGAACAACAGAATACCAATCAAGCATTGGTTACTCAACAAGATGAGAGGTTTGACTGGTCAAGTATTCAGATAGGTGTTGAGGAGATAACTACTGGGGGAAATGTGGCTTGTGTCGCATATCAGGTTGATCTTGAAGATTCAGTGACGATGGAGGAGAAGGTTGAAACTGAGGTTGATAGTGATGATTCTGAGGCTGAGATGGATGGTGATTTTGAACCTGTTAAGGTTAATTCTGAGGTTAATGTTGAGGTTGAAAATGAAGAGACAAATTCAGGAGTTGTGATTGATACTGTTTCTGACATTCCTGAGGAGTGTGAATCGGTTTATTCTGATTCAGACAGTGACTCAGATACGGAAGCTAGTGTCAATTCTCTTGATGAAGATATTGATCAGTTGCTTGCAGAAGCGGATTTTCTGATGACTAGGAAGTCGTGCATTGCAGATGATGCTTTCACAAAGATTGATTATTCCAGATTCTTTGCAGGAAAGGAGGCTCATTTTGCATTAATGGCCATGACTGACCCGCCAAAACCTGTAAGTTCTGCATGTAGTACTGATAATACTAGTGACAAATACTGTGGTACATGTGATAGATTGACTGAGGAGGTTAAACAACTCCGTGTTCAACGTGATAGTGCTATCATGAACAGTCAATCTACTCGCAAAGAGTTGAATGCTTTTAACAAAGTATTAGATGGCTACAAAAAGGACATTTCCGACTTGAAAAACACTTTGTCTTTAAAACAATTGGCAATTAACAACTATATCAATGAAATTGAAAACACCAAGTTGGAAATGGCCGCCATCAAATGCTTTGCTGAAAAAGTAAACAAAAAGTTGGAAAGTTATAAGAATGTTGCTTATGTGGTAGACCACATCATTGATGATAAAACAACCAATTATCGGGCTGTACCATCTCCGGTTCTCTTTGAAAACCATAATTGTCACCAAGTGACACCGGAGAGTTCGGTAAAATCTGATTCAGCATCGGAAAATGAATCTAACACTTCAAGTGTTGGGGATCCAAATTCCGATGTTAGACCGATTTTGGGAATCAATGATGAGGGTGTTACAGCTGAAAGTGTTGACTCAGATTCAGAGAGTGATGATACTGGTTGTAACCAAACTGTTAATGCATGTGAAATTCCAAAAGAAAATCACATCATTACAAATGAACCAGTTTCATCATCTCAAATTGTTCCGATGAGAAATGTTCATCATGTGAAAAAGTCTGAGAAGAATGTTGTGAAGAAAGATCTTAATGAGGTTAAGAAAGATCTTGAAAAGAATGAGAAAAACGAACAATGTGACAAACCTGTCAAGGTGTTCTATCGGATGGAAGGATCCGATAAGATCATCTCTGACGAGGATTTTCCAATTAAAAATGCCAACTATGCTAAAATTGAAAAGATTTGGCAAGAAAGTACTATTTGGTTCCCAAAACATGAGAGAACAAATGAAATTCCACCAGCTTTGTTAAAGAAGTTGTACTTGGATGTTCCTCAAGAACCAAAGGTCCATGTCACAGAGTTTGTTAAACCCAAAAACAGAGCTAATGGTTTTAATGAGCCGACTTACTCAAAAGGGCCACTCCCTGAGAGTTTAAGAAAGCAACAGTATAATGATCAATACCCTGTTAGATCATTTGCTCAACCAAATGCTCCAAATGTTTTTGAAGAGTACCGTGCGTGCTTTAAATGTGGGGAACGAGGGCATTTACTTGCTCAGTGTCCATATGTAAGGCACAAGAGGCACGAAGTTGAAGTGAGGAATTCCATGAGAAAACCGATTGATCATTATGTGCCACCACATAGGAGAGTTGTTCCTCAACAACAACAACCGTTTTATTATCAAAACAATTTTCAAATGAGGAACACTCGTCCAATGCACTATGATAGAAGGAATCGGATTGCAATGGAAAACTCGTGGAGGAAGCCTGTGGTGAACACAACAGTTGATAGGCAAAAGGTTTCACCAAAACCGATTGTCAAATCAAATGTTGGACCTAAGTCTGTTAAATCAGATAAGGTTACCAAGAAAGTTACATTTGCTAACAATGTTCAGAAACCGACTGAGAACCCAAAGTCTCAGATTCGTATCCTGAAAAGGACTGAACAATCTTGGTCACCTAATGGTACTCCAGGAGCCTCATCTTCAAAGGTTAACGAGAGAAAAGAAACTGTTTTGAGCAATCAGAAAAAGATTGATCAAAAGGTTGTTAAAAATGTTTGTGAAAATGTCATTGTGAAACCTGATGTTGAAAGACCCAAGACTCAGGCTTGGGTCCCCCGAAAGAACTAACTGATTTACATTTTGTGTGCAGGGAGCTTCAGCTGGCCCTATTAGCAGTCTTTGGATTGTTGATAGTGGAGCTTCAGGCCACATGACAGGGGATCTTGCGTTGCTGTTCGACGTGAAGAACATCAATGGAGGGTATGTAGCGTTTGCGGGAAACAAAGGTGGATATATCACAATGGAAGGGAGTGTGAGCAATGGGATAGTGAGTTTCGAGCGGATTTCGTATGTGAAGCAGATAGACTACAATCTGTTGAGTGTCAGTCAAATTTGTGACAAGAAATTTACTGTGCATTTTGATGACAAATCCTGCTATATTCTGAAACCGGGCTTTACCATTCCTAAAGAGTGGATAATGTTGAAGGCACCTCGCGTCAACAATCTATACATTCTTGATATGTCCAAGGCGATGACATCACAGGGGCAGATAACATGCTTTTTGTCCAAGGCGACAGAGAAAGAATCGATAATGTGGCACCGAAGAATGGGGCACATTCATCTGAAGAAAATGAATCAACTTGTGAGGAATGGACTTGTCGATGGAGTAAACGTGAAACATTTCCATCTGAATGACAAGTGTGTGAGTTGTAAAAAGGGGAAGCAACACAAACAGTCCCACAAAGTGAAAAAGGTTAACTCTGTTGAGATGCCACTAGAGCGATTGCACATGGATCTTTTTGGACCGGTCAAGCGCCATAGTCATCTTGGAGAGCTTTATTGTTTAGTCGTCACTGACGATTACTCAAGATTTTCATGGGTGATGTGTTTGCAGAATAAAAGCGACACTTTTATCAATCTAAAAGTTCTGTTCACTCGATTGGAGAATCTCTACAATGTGAAGATAAAGAGAATTCGGAGTGACAATGGGACGGAGTTCAAAAATGCAAAGATGGATGAACTTTGTGAAAACAAAGGGATACATCATGAATATTCGGCTCCGTACACCCCTCAACAGAACGGTGTTGCTGAACAAAAGAATAGGACTCTAATTGAAGCGGCTAGAACAATGCTCGCTGATTCAAATCTTCCTGTAATGTTCTGGAATGAGGCGATTTATGCAGCAAATTACACACTAAATCGGGTTCTAACAGTGAAGAAGTTTGGTAAAACATCTTATGAGCTGTTACACCGAAGAAAGCCGAACTTAGAGTATCTAGAACCTTTTGGGGCGCCTTGCACCATGTTGAATCCAAGCGAAAAGTTTAGTCCTAAAGCCGAGGAGGGTTACTTTGTTGGATATGCAACCCCGCTCAAACGGGTATACAACAAGCGAACTCGTCGTGTGGAAGACTGGGCTAACGTGGAAGTTCAACGATATACTCAAAATATTCAAGGCACGGGTCCTGATTGGATGTTTAATTACAAAGATTTCTTTGAATCATTCAATCTAGATAGCTTGGTTGAAGAAGCTGTTATTAGACTACTTTACGAGTGTGAAAATGCAACAACTTCGCCGTTGGTGCGTCCGATCACCGTGAACCCCCTACCAGCTTCTAATGATACCAATGCTCCTATACAAGAAGAAGAGATATTTCAAGAGGCTTCAACTTCATTAGACACTTCAGAATCTGAAGATGAACAATTTGAAGAAGCTATTCTTGATCAAGCTGAAGAACAGGAGGCACCGCCAGTGAAACCAACTCCAACTTCTGATGTGGTTTCATCATCAAATACGGGTCATGATCTGGATGCTGTAGAGAACTTGACTGTTCAGACGGGAGTGCAAGTACCTGATTATCCGGAATCTCGGATTCATCGTATTCACCCGCTGGAGCAAGTTATTGGTGATCCTGGAAGTAGTGTTATGACCAGAGGGCAGCTTAAAAGCGTTAATACGCCAGAGAGTTTTGGTGCTTTAGCTTTATATGCCAAAATTCAACAATCTGGTAGTCAAAATGATTGGTCGTTTGCGTGTTATGTGTCGCAGGTAGAGCCAAGGACATACAAGGACGCTTTGAAGGATGATGCCTGGGTGGAAGCTATGCAGGAGGAGTTATTACAATTCCAGAAATTGGGAGTTTGGACGCTCACGGATTTGCCGCCGGATAGAAAGAAGATTGGCACCAAATGGGTGTTTAAGTGTAAGAAGGATGATCGTGGGGTAATTGTTCGTAACAAAGCCAGATTGGTCGTGCAGGGTTTCCATCAAATCGAAGGGATTGATTATAACGAAATCTATGCACCGGTAGCACGAATCGAAGCTATTCGGATGTTCCTCGCGTTTGCTTCTTATAAGAAATTCAAAGTTTACCAGATGGACGTGAAAAGTGCATTTCTGTACGGTAAAGTCAAGGAAGAGGTGTATGTCGGGCAGCCACCAGGCTTTGAGGACCCAATCCACCGGGATAAGGTCTACGTGTTGAACAAAGCTCTTTATGGCTTGCACCAGGCTCCGAGGCAGTGGTACGAAGAGCTAAGTACATACCTCATCACCAGAGGATTTAAGCGCGGCCTCGTAGATTGCACCCTCTTTACGAAAAAGACGGGAGATGACTTGCTTCTAGTGCAGATATACGTTGATGATATAATATTTGGTTCTACTAACGAGATTTTATGCAGGGAGTTCGAAACTGTCATGCAGGAAAAGTTCGAAATGAGCGCAATGGGGGAGATGCAGTTTTTCCTAGGCTTGCAGGTGGACCAAAGACCCGATGGGATCTTCATTCACCAGACGAAATATGTCTCCGACATCTTGAGCCGGTTCCAGATGGAGGACTCAAAGCCAATGGATACCCCGATTCAACCCAATCACGGGATTGGAGTGGACGCTAAGGGGGAGCTGACGAATCCTTTTACATACAGAGCAATCATCGGATCTCTGATGTATTTGACGGCGTCTCGACCAGATATTATGTATGCAACGTGTCTCTGTGCCCGCTATCAATCGAAGCCGAAACAAAGTCATCTGACGGCGGTCAAGCGTATCCTTCGATATCTGAAGGGTTGTCCCTCAAAAGGACTTTGGTACCCTAATGATGATAATTTTGATTTCATATCTTTTAGTGATGCAGATTGGGGCGGCTGTGACAAAGATAGCAAATCTACTACAGCTGGTTGCCAGTTTTTCGGGAGCAGGTTAATCACCTGGCAATGCAAGAAACAGACTTCCGTAGCACAATCTACCTGTGAAGCCGAGTATATTGCAGCCTCGAGTTGCTGTTCGCAAGTACTTTGGATTCAACAACAAATGGTGGATTACGGTTTGCAGTTTCTTAAAACTCCTATTTACTGTGACAACGAAGCCGCAATTGCATTAACTAAAAATTCGGAAAATCATTCTAAGGCGAAACACATCCGGATCAAATATCATTTTATCCGAGATTGTTACGCTAAGGAATTGATTGATATGATCAAAATTCATACTGACTACCAACGTGCAGATTTGTTTACTAAAGCTTTTGATCGTTCACGCTTTGAATATCTTTTAAAAGTAAACAATATAAAGGAAAAACAGGACTAATCGGCACCTCGGTTTATCGCTTTTTAGTTTTTTAGTTTTTATATTTTGCTAATTGGGAATTTCTCTTTGCTAATTGGGAATTTCTCTTTACTATCGTAATCCTCAAAGAAGTTGATGCTTTCGAGGGGATTGTTTAATCCTCAAAGAAGTTGATGCTTTCGAGTGGATTGTTTCTTTTAAATTTTTGTTTTTGTTTTTCAAGAAAAATCAAAAATACCAAAAATATGTTCTTTATTTTAGGGGGAGCCTTTTTATCAGAAAAACCAAAAACATTATAAAATTCAAAAAGACCTAAAAATTAGAAAATCAAAAATGATTTCCTGGTTAAACAGAGGAAATGATAGTACATCAGTGGGAATCTGACACAGGCTAAAGAATTGTATAGTTTATGAGGCGTGTGTTGACTATGTGTGATATGCTGATAGGCTTCGTAGACTAAATATTGCGTGCATTAGTGATACAAACATAACGAACTACGCGTTCGTGGCTGAACACCTCATGGGCATATGGTCTTAGTACCGTAATTTCGTTTGATAGGATTGCCAAAATCTGAGGTTTCGGGTCGTTATGTTATGGTTATCCGGGATATTCTGATAAACTTTTGTCGTATTGATTTACGGACCTAGTTTTATCAGAATATTTGCTAAAAGAGCTTCATTGCCAAAACCGGAAGTTACCGAATTGAGGAACTTTATGTTTTAATTGATCATAGATCATTATTACATCGTATTGATCATTTGATGCAAATCAGTGATTAATATCAGCCTCAACCTAGTGTATACGCACATGTTACTCTGCTGCATTCATTTGCTGACCTGTACACCTCTGTGCTATATACTTTGTAACTTTTACGGATAACTCTGGCATAATCACGCGTTACGACGAAGCTTTGTGCAATTACTTGATACGGGAGTATGTCGTGTGTGTGGGCACCACATCGTGTTAGTCTAATACACCTAACTCGTATCATTTTAAAGCATTGCGTAATTGTCTGCATGTGAGCTTACGTGGACCTCAATATCAGCAATTGCCGTATCACATACTGTTTCTAATGATAATATTAAACAAAAAGATCAACGCTGTGATCAGATTTCTCAGAAAACTGATATGATCCTCTGACCGGATTTCACAAAATGTTTACTGCTTTCATTTACTTTGATGCATTTTATTTTGTTGCAATTTACTTTTATTGTCAAAAAGATACAAAATCCAAAAAGATTTTAGGTGTGTTTTGATAAAATTTCAGAAAAATCCAAAATTTTTGCATTTCTGCTTTATTTTTGATAACCGGGGATGCTTGATAGTCAATTTCTGAGATTTGACACCACCATCTGGACTTTTTATTATTCTAAAAGTGAAAATTTGTATTTTGGAAGCTTAACGGATTGAAAAATGTTGAACGGGTTTCGAATTTGTAATTTGGCAAAATTTTTCAAAATTCCATTTTACATTCGCCCTTAATTTGGGACGAATGTGGGATTTTTGTTCACCTTCGGGTTGCTTCCATTTGGGCGAATGTGATTTTTACATCAAAATTCACTTTCGGGTAAAACACTTTTACCTTCGTGCCTTTCATTAGGGGCGAAGGTGGAAAGATTGTACGTTCGTCCAGATAGAACGGGCGAATGTGAAGCCTTATATATATGCCAAACCAGGTTCGACCAGCCACTTCAAATTTTTCAGATTTTCATCCATACCCAGACCTTGTTGATTTTTTTTTCCCTGATTGTGTGTTTTGATCCCTAGTATTCACTGATCATTTTCATATCATTTTTACAGGTAATGACATTGTATTCAAGCCGGAATCGTTCGTTTTGTAACCGGACTTAGGGTTTTAGGGTTTATGATGATCGAGTGATTTTTAATGTTTGATTTTAATTCACATTCATCCCACATCAGTTTTAGGGGGAGAATGTATTAGGAATTAGGATTAAAACAGGGTTTAATTACTTGATTGATTGATTGAAACATAAAAACCCTAATTAATTCTTTTGAAAAACTGATATAGAATGAATGATAAGGGAAATTGATGGTACACGATGCTTAGTCGGCCATATTAGGTCTGATTTTGATCAAAATTAGGGGTTAAAAACAGATTTGATAAAATTTTAAATTTTTGATTCAAACAGTTTCCACCTTCGGTTCGTCGTTGTGGACGAAGGAAGAACTGGATGGACGAAGGAAACACTAAATGGGCGAATGTATAGTTTGTATCAAAATCACTTTACATTCGACCAGAAATTTGCACCTTCGGCCACAATTATTTACATTCTACCAGTTAATTTTGGGCGAATGTGGAATTCCAAAAGTCAAAAATTTTCAAGTTTTGTCGATTTCGTGTTTTGACGTTTTATTTTGATTTTACATTTCAGATGGCTGAAGAACAAGCAAATGTTGATATTCCTGTGGAGACTACAGTAACTGATCCTATTCCAGAGACTGTACAAGAAGAAGGATCATCAAGCGGTAGCAAATGGCCGTTTGAGAAGACCCATAATTGTTGTGCATATCTTGGAGATGTGGAGAAGAATGTGGAGTTCACAGAGATCATAAAGTTTCTAAAGAGATGCAGAGTGGTTTATGCTTTGGCCACACCAACTATTATCTACAAGGATATAGTTGAAGACTTTTATAACAACGCCAAGTATGATTACTTTGATAATCAGACGATCATTAAAAGCAAGATTCAGGGAATGGAGATGTTCATCACTGAAGCTGATATCAGAGAAGCTCTCCAGATCCAGTTTGAAACAAGTGAGGATCCAAGGGAATTGTCCTGGACTGAGCAGAAAGCCTGTTTCCTGAGGATGAAATACAAAGGACCGATTACTGATGGTTCTATGTATAAAGGGAAACTGAGCGTGCAGTTCAAGTATTTTGCTCACGTCATCATAATGGTATTTGGATGTGTTAGTGGAGGGTATGACGTGATGAGGAAGAGTTTAAGCTCGTTAATGGTTGCATTGACTCTCAATAAACCATTTAACGTTGCTGGGATGATTTTAGATCACATGTTGGAGATGTTGAAAGGTTTGAAGAAGAAATACTTCATGCTTTATCCTAGATTTTTGATGATGATCTTCGATCACAAATATCCACACTTGAAGAAGGATCCAACACAAATACTTAATATGGATCATATAAATGTTAGAACTTTGGCAAGAATGAAAGGTTATAAAGGTGTGCCTGAAAATGAGAGACCACCTTACAGGAGGTTGTTTGGAGCCTTGGCTAGAGAGGATTACATGGATCCTGGAAAGAATACAGCGAGGCATCCTGATAGTGATAGTGATAATGATGATCCACTAGTTTATGCTGATGCAAGCACTAAAAGAAAAAGGCAAGTTGTCAATCCCGGAGCCAAAGGGAAGGGCAAGGGAAAGACAGATCAAGGGAGTTCAAAACAACAAGCGGTGAGGAAGAAAACTACTGCTAAGAAGGGTACGAGTTTGGTAGATGAGGAGTCTGTTGATTCAGAGGAGACAGAGACTGAAGAACAGTGGGATTCGGATGCTGAAAATGTCCGGACTACCAAACAAAAGGCCACTTTGGTTGGTGAGTCTGAATCACTGAACAGATCAATAGAAGAAGCTAAGAAGAGCAAGCAGTCTGTTGATGCTGAAGATGAAGGTTTGACAGTGAATTTAGATGAGTTGAATGAGGGGGAAACAGTTGTAGTGAATTTGCCCAAGCCCAAACACAAAACCATGGCCAAGAAGACTAGTACAAAGCAGCTGAGAGAGAAAGAATTGAACTTATTGTTGAAAGGAAAGAGATTACCTGATGCTGGTACATCATCTAAACAATCTTCACCAGCAGCTAAGAAGCAAAAGACTAAGGAGGCTACACCATTACCAGTGGATCAATTTAATATTGCCCTGGATAATGTTCTTGACATGTTTACTAAGCCTCAGAAAGGAAAAGAAGTTGAGGTTGAGCCATCTAAGTCAAAGTCCAAATCGAAGAAAGTCACTGTGGATGATGATGTGATGAAGCAGGTGAATAAGAAGATGGATGACATGATGAAGATGCTAGTGGCTCAACAAGCTGAGATTGCCAAGTTTAAACAGAATGAGGAGAAAATGCTTCAGATCGTTGTAGCTTCTAAATCTAATCAAGATGAGATAGATGAGAAAGTAAAGAAGCTTGAAGCAAAGAATAAGAAGCTTGAAGGTAAGGTTCTGAGAAACAAGAACAGATACAAGGCAATTAAAGAAGACAACAAAGAGTTGAAGGCTGAAAACAAGCGCCTTAGTGATCTGATTGATGATCTGTACAACATTGCACCCAAGCTGAAGGAGGGTGAGGAAGATACAGAAAAAGAGGTTGAACAGGTAGATTTTGAACCATCTGAATCTGACAAAGAGGAAGATGAGGATGATGAGGATGAAGAATCTGAAAAGAGTGATGATGAAGGTGATGATAATGATGATGATGATGATGCTGAAGGATCGGGAAGCCAAAAGGAGGATGATAGTAGTAGTGATGATAATGACGGAGGAGATGATACTGCTAAGTTTACATTTGAAAAGAGACCACCTTCAAAGAAGAAGAAAGACACAGGTGAGTCTAGTTCAAAGAAGAAAGGAGAGAATGTAGATGATGAAACTGTGTTTTGGAATGAGAAGGTGAGGTCCTTATCTGATGATGCAAAACAAGTATACAAAGACATGTTAGAGAAGAGAGAGTGGACTATTGAGTTCACAGGTCGTTTTGCAGAAATATTCCAAACAGATGACATGCGATATGAATTGGAATATAACGATCCTGATTTAGAAGAAGGGGAAGTACCTGCTTCTGTGGCAAAGGAGATACTGGATGGACTTGCACAGAGAGTAGGGAAAACATTTGAAGAATTCATTGTTGATGAGTCGATTCCACCTATTCCTGAAAAGGATATTGGAACTCACTCTGATGATAAAGAAACCCCTGAATTTGAAGAAGTTGAGATAGAGGATATTACACATGAGGAATATCCACAGTACTTCAGACAAAATGATGAAGATGTGGTGTTTCCTGATTTTACTGAGAGGCATAATACGTCTGCTAAAAGAAAGGCAAAGCAAAGAAGTGCTGAGTTTGTTGAGAAAGTACTTGGAGCTGATTTGCCATAGTCTTCAAATAAGTCTGATGAGTTGAAAGAGTATTTGAAGAAATTAAGACTGATGGATGAAAACCGACCAAAGCCTGAAGCTCAAGGAAACTTCTATAGGTTTCATAATGCAAAGTTCAGAGGCAGAGCTCTTGGGTGGACATACTTAGGCAGGCTGAAGTGTTTAGCTGCTAAGTGGGAATCTGGAATCTTGTACTTTTACAGATTCATTGATTTGCTTACTCTACCGTATTGGGCGGTTAGAGATTTATGCAGATTCCAAATGTCTGGTGCTTCAGTGAATAATTCACATGTCGGTTGGTGTGCAGACAAATTGGTTTGGGAGAGTAGAACTAAGTGGAAAAGATTTAAACCACAATATCCCCGGAGGAAAGTTCACAGGGATACTGATCCCAGAACCAAGTTGAAAAGGGTTACCTTGATTTATAAGGCACCTGAAGTTATGAGGAAGATACCTTTAATGCCTATGCCTCAACACTTTAGTGCTGATTTCATTTTCTGGTATTATGATTGGAGGAAGGCTGAAGCTGTGATAGTGTTGAGAGATGGAAAGGACAAATACAAGCATGTTCATGTATTTGATCCTATGTGGCTGATCAATTGCACCTTTGAAGACATTATCATGCTCTTTTATAATCCGATTCATCATGAGCCAAACGATGCAGATCAAGCAAGGAAATACACACAAGTTGTGGGTGTTTGCTTTGCTTATGACATTAATGCTGGAAGTAATTTAGAGGGAAAGCTTGGTAAAAAGGTGAAGATGGCAAATGTGTCGAAGCCGGTAAAGAGGAAGTTAGAGCCTGAGATGACGAAAGAACAAAAGAGTATACTCAGAATCAAGCTGCTGAATAAAGCCATGGACGAAGACAGAAAACGATCTAATCAATAGTCGAGGGGGAGTTTGTAGATGCCGTTTTGCGACTAATGATTAGATGTTAACATGTGTTAAGGGGCGAAGGAAACAGAATGGGCGAAGGTGACTTATAGAGTGGGCGAAGGTAGCTAGTGGGTGGACGAAGATGGAACATAGACTGAAGGAAGACACATTCGACCAGTCAAACTGGGCGAATGTGGAAACTGCTTACATTCGACCAGTGAGACTGGGCGAAGGTGCAGACATTATAAATAGATTTTGGGTTTTTGTAATGTAAAAGGAGTCATTGAGAGTGTGTGTTTTTGGTGTGTGTTCCAGAGTGTGTTGAGAGTGTGTAGAAGTGTGCTAGATTAACTGTAATCAATCTGTAAGCGTTTATTTGGAAAAGTTAATCTATGAAAAGCTTTTAAAATGACTTTGATTGTGTTTTGATTGAGTTTATATCAGTTTGTTCTAAGAGAGACTGTACAAGAAGAAGGATCATCAAGCGGTAGCAAATGGCCGTTTGAGAAGACCCATAATTGTTGTGCATATCTTGGAGATGTGGAGAAGAATGTGGAGTTCACAGAGATCATAAAGTTTCTAAAGAGATGCAGAGTGGTTTATGCTTTGGCCACACCAACTATTATCTACAAGGATATAGTTGAAGACTTTTACAACAACGCCAAGTATGATTACTTTGATAATCAGACGATCATTAAAAGCAAGATTCAGGGAATGGAGATGTTCATCACTGAAGCTGATATCAGAGAAGCTCTCCAGATCCAGTTTGAAACAAGTGAGGATCCAAGGGAATTGTCCTGGACTGAGCAGAAAGCCTGTTTCCTGAGGATGAAATACAAAGGACCGATTACTGATGGTTCTATGTATAAAGGGAAACTGAGCGTGCAGTTCAAGTATTTTGCTCACGTCATCATAATGGTATTTGGATGTGTTAGTGGAGGGTATGACGTGATGAGGAAGAGTTTAAGCTCGTTAATGGTTGCATTGACTCTCAATAAACCATTTAACGTTGCTGGGATGATTTTAGATCACATGTTGGAGATGTTGAAAGGTTTGAAGAAGAAATACTTCATGCTTTATCCTAGATTTTTGATGATGATCTTCGATCACAAATATCCACACTTGAAGAAGGATCCAACACAAATACTTAATATGGATCATATGAATGTTAGAACTTTGGCTAGAATGAAAGGTTACAAAGGTGTGCCTGAAAATGAAAGACCACCTTTCAGGAGATTGTTTGGAGCCTTGGCTAGAGAGGATTACATGGATCCTGGAAAGAATACAGCGAGGCATCCTGATAGTGACAGTGACAATGATGATCCATTAGTTTATGCTGATGCAAGCACGAAGAGAAAGAGACAAGTTGTCAATCCCGGAGCCAAAGGGAAGGGTAAGGGAAAGACAGATCAGGGGAGTTCAAAACAACAAGTGGTTAGGAAGAAAACAACTGCTAAGAAGGGTACGAGTTTGGTAGATGAGGAGTCTGTTGATTCAGAGGAGACAGAGACTGAAGAACAGTGGGATTCGGATGCTGGAAATGTCCGGACTACCAAACAAAAGGCCACTTTGGTTGGTGAGTCTGAATCACTGAACAGATCAATAGAAGAAGCTAAGAAGAGCAAGCAGTCTGTTGACGCTGAAGATGAAGGTTTGACAGTGAATTTAGATGAGTTGAATGAGGGGGAAACAGTTGTAGTGAATTTGCCCAAGCCCAAACACAAAACCATGGCCAAGAAGACTAGTACAAAGCAGCTGAGAGAGAAAGAATTGAACTTATTTTTGAAAGGAAAGAGATTACCTGATGCTGGTACATCATCTAAACAATCTTCACCAGCAGCTAAGAAGCAAAAGACTAAGGAGGCTACACCATTACCAGTGGATCAATTAAAGAAGACAACAAAGAGTTGAAGGCTGAAAACAAGCGCCTTAGTGATCTGATTGATGATCTGTACAACATTGCACCCAAGCTGAAGGAGGGTGAGGAAGATACAGAAAAAGAGGTTGAACAGGTAGATTTTGAACCATCTGAATCTGACAAAGAGGAGGATGAGGATGATGAGAATGAAGAATCGGATAAAAGTGATGATGAAGATGATAATAATGATGATGATGATGATGCTGAAGGTTCAGGAAGTCAAAAGGAGGATGATAGTAGTAGTAGTGATGATAATGGCGGAGGAGATGATACTGCTAAGTTTACATTTGAGAAGAGACCACCTTCAAAGAAGAAGAAAGACACAGGTGAGTCTAGTTCAAAGAAGAAAGGAGAGAATGTAGATGATGAAACTGTGTTTTGGAATGAGAAGGTGAGGTCCTTATCTGATGATGCAAAACAAGTATACAAAGACATGTTAGAGAAGAGAGAGTGGACTATTGAGTTCACAGGTCGTTTTGCAGAAATATTCCAAACCGATGACATGAGATATGAATTGGAATATAACGATCCTGATCTTGAAGAAGGGGAAGTACCTGCTTCTGTGGCAAAGGAGATTTTAGATGGACTTGCACAGAGAGTAGGGAAAACGTTTGAAGAATTCATTGTTGATGAGTCGATTCCACATATTCCTGAAAAGGATGTTGGAAGTCACTCAGATGACAAAGACACCCCTGAATTTGAAGAAGTTGAGATAGAGGATATTACACATGAGGAATATCCACAGTACTTCAGACAAACTGATGAAGATGTGGTGTTTCCTGATTTTACTGAAAGACATAATACGTCTGCAAAAAGAAAGGCAAGGAAGAGAAGTGCTGAATTTGTAGAGAAAGTGCTTGGAGCTGATTTGCCAGAATCTTCAAAGAAGTCTGATGAATTGAGAGAGTATTTGAAGAAATTAAGATTGATGGATGAAAACCGACCGAAGCCTGAAGCTCAAGGAAACTTTTATAGGTTTCATAATGCGAAGTTCAGAGGCAGAGCTCTCGGGTGGACATACTTAGGCAGGCTGAAGTGTTTAGCTGCTAAGTGGGAATCTGGAATCTTGTACTTTTACAGATTCATTGACTTGTTGACTCTACCGTACTGGGCGGTTAGAGATCTTTGCAGATTCCAAATGTCTGGTGCTTCAGTGAATAATTCACATGTCGGTTGGTGTGCAGACAAATTGGTTTGGGAGAGTAGAACTAAGTGGAAAAGATTTAAACCACAATATCCCCGGAGGAAAGTTCACAGGGATACTGATCCCAGAACCAAGTTGAAAAGGGTTACCTTGATTTATAAGGCACCTGAAGTTATGAGGAAGATACCTTTAATGCCTATGCCTCAACACTTTTGTGCTGATTTCATTTTCTGGTATTATGATTGGAGGAAGGCTGAAGCTGTGATAGTGTTGAGAGATGGAAAGGACAAATACAAGCATGTTCATGTATTTGATCCTATGTGGCTGATCAATTGCACCTTTGAAGACATTATCATGCTCTTTTATAATCCGATTCATCATGAGCCAAACGATGCAGATCAAGCAAGGAAATACACACAAGTTGTGGGTGTTTGCTTTGCTTATGACATTAATGCTGGAAGTAATTTAGAGGGAAAGCTTGGTAAAAAGGTGAAGATGGCAAATGTGTCGAAGCCGGTAAAGAGGAAGTTAGAGCCTGAGATGACGAAAGAACAAAAGAGTATACTCAGAATCAAGCTGCTGAATAAAGCCATGGACGAAGACAGAAAACGATCTAATCAATAGTCGAGGGGGAGTTTGTAGATGCCGTTTTGCGACTAATGATTAGATGTTAACATGTGTTAAGGGGCGAAGGAAACAGAATGGGCGAAGGTGACTTATAGAGTGGGCGAAGGTAGCTAGTGGGTGGACGAAGATGGAACATAGACTGAAGGAAGACACATTCGACCAGTCAAACTGGGCGAATGTGGAAACTGCTTACATTCGATCAGTGAGACTGGGCGAATGTGCAGACATTTTAAATAGATTTTGGGTTTTTGTAATGAAAAAGGAGTCATTGAGAGTGTGTGTTTTTGGTGTGTGTTCCAGAGTGTGTTGAGAGTGTGTAGAAGTGTGCTAGATTAACTGTAATCAATCTGTAAGCGTTTATTTGGAAAAGTTAATCTATGAAAAGCTTTTAAAATGACTTTGATTGTGTTTTGATTGAGTTTATATCAGTTTGTTCTAAGCTAGGGTTTCCGCACCTGGTTTAGCAACTTGTATGATCATATAATCCTGTTTTAGTTGTCAAATCACATCCTCTACAATATCCCCTTGTGTTAGCGATTACCCTGCACCTAGACTACCATTTGGACCTGAGGTGACACTTCATGATTCCTAACTTAGTTAGGCCGAAGACACAATCTCAATTAGGAACTAATATCACTTAAATTGTTAATGGGCACAATTGCGGGTAAATGTACCTGTTCTTGACTTATGTCAACGGAACCGCAAATCGAGAGTTATGTAGAGACACAATTGGTAATCGTTACCTACTCACAAAGTAAACACAAAATGAAAAGTTTCTTAGCCATATCATGATGTGTTTATGGAATGGGATCTCATATCCTAAAATATATTTTATTATTGGGTAAAGAAATTGATTAAGATTGGGCATGAAAATACTAAAACTTTATTTTGAACTTTGTAGATGGCTTATAACAATAACAACAATGCAAACAATGGTCTCAACTTCACCTTTTCGATAAAATCCATTCTTGAAAATGAAAAGCTTAACAACTCCAACTTCATGAATTGATATTGAAACTTGAAAATTGTTCTCACGGCTGAACCTAAAATTTATGTTTAGGATGGACCGATGTGATACCCCGCATTTTAAGGTTCATACTCTAACTAAACTCTAGTTAATTTGTACTTACATTCACAAAATTTAATTAACTAGGGTTAGTTAGCTGAGTCACAGATTGTACAGTTATAGGTTAATAACTACATGAAACGGTAATTCGGGGAATTACCGGACTACGTACACGAGTATTGAACCCCGAACGTTGGTGAAATAATAAAATAAATAATTGTGAAAAAGTTGTTTGATATTATTTGCATGTGATTGTGTGAAACTATTTGTGAATTGTTATGCAACTACGTTTATTTAAGCGAAACACATCACGGAGCTCATAACCGACACCCAACGAATTGATAATATAGTTCGGGTCTAAAAATATTGGGTTGGACATTGGCGATGTTTGGGTTAAATGTTTAAGGCCCAAAATAAAATGAAAACAAAGAAAAAATATAATATGCTGAGCCCAGCCCAACCGAAGTGGACCAGGTCAGCCAGAACGACCATTCACACGACCGATCGACCATTCACCGGGGAATCGACCTAAAACACCTATAAAATCAATTTTAACCCCACTTTTTATAATCACGCAACCCTAATCCTCCCCTAAACATCCAATTACGAAAATATAACCCCCTCACACCTGCTAAGGCTCAAGAACATCATTCGGGAGGCTTAGAAGGTGTTCGGTTCGTGATTGTGAAGAGCTTCGGTATAACAACTAATTCTTTAATGTTTTATCTTCTTAATTATGTTTTAAAACAGTATAAAATCAATTGTCCAGGTCTGATGTGATTTTATAAAGATTAAAACATGAGTTTTATAAAAGATTAGCATGATAAACATTGAGTTCTTATGATTGTTATGTGATATGTTACATGATAATGCATGATTATGTTTTGTGAACATGTAGGGTTATTAGATATTAATATTTATGATAAATCTTGCATGTTTTGATCAGATTTATACACGAGAAGTCTTGTATTATGTTCATATGATGTTTTAAATCGATATCATACATCTAGGGTTTGTAGAAGTTAAGATTAATGCATGTTTAAAAACGGATAGATTGTATGTGTCGACTTGTAGGCTCTATAACATGATCTTAAACTACTTGTTTTGATTTTTTCTTTGTATGAATATGTTAATCATGGTCTTAACTTTTCAGAGTGTGTAAGATTGTGCGTTTTGGTTATTTTTGATATGTTTTTGGAATTTTATACAAACATGAGTCAAATTTGGTTTTTGGGTTAAGAATTTAGGTCAACTTTAAATGACCATAACTCGAGTTTCACAAGAAGTTAGGTCACAAAATTTGGTCAGTAGGTTGGTATATGAATATCTCAATCAATTAATCCACAATTATCTAATTTCATAATTCACCAACGTCCGGGGTTCACTACTCATGTATATAGTTTGTTAATTCCCCGAATTACCACTTCATGCAGTTATTAACTTATAACTGTGCAACGTGTGACTTGTCTAGCTAACCCTAGTTAAGTAGAATGCAAGGAATGTAAGTACAAGTAACTAGAGTTTAGTTAAAGTGAGAACCTGAAATTGTGGGGTATCACATCCCCAAGTTGAAAAGAATTTCGTTCCGAAATTCAGCAAGTAAACAATAAAGCCAGTTAAAAATGTGTGTGCTTGGTTCCCGGATGTCACATCATGCCCAAGTTGAAAGGAATTTTGCCCCGAAATTCACTTTGAGCGAGCTGCTTTATGTTCAACGTTTGATCTATGCACAGGTCCAGGTTTAGTAAAGAGATGTGGGTATTTGAGCCGCATTTGATCCCCGCGTTCCCACGTATATTCCGGTCCTAGACGGGAATTCCATCGCACCTTAACAATCGGTATGGTGCTCCGTCTGAGTTTCTTGACGCCCTGCTCACGAACCGTAGCTGTTCGTCCACCTGGATCTTCTCCAGTGGCACCACCAGTGTTGTATCCGACATGCACTTCTTCAGATTTGATACGTGGAATACATTGTGCACTCCACTGAGTTCATCAGGTAGGTTTAACCTGTAAGCTACTCGACCAATTCTTTCAACGATCTCGAATGGTCCAACGTATCGCGGGTTCAACTTTCCCCGTTTCCCAAAGCGTATCACACCCTTCCAAGGTGACACCTTTAATGGTACCTTGTCCCCAATCTGGAACTCCAAAGGTTTCCTACGCTTATCAGCGTAGCTTTTCTGTCGATCACGAGCAGCAGCCATCCGGTTTCTGATTTGCACTATCTTCTCAGAAGTTTCGTGCACGATTTTGGGACCTGTCAGTTGAGTATCCCCAACTTCAGTCCAGCAGATGGGAGACCTACACTTGTGTCCATATAGTGTCTCAAAAGGCGCACACTGAATAGAAGTGTGGTAACTGTTATTATATGATAATTCGATTAAAGGCAAGTGCTTATCCCAACTGTTGCCAAAATCCACCACGCACGCTCGTAGCAGATCTTCCAATGTCTGGATGGTACGTTCACTGTGCCCATTCCTCTATGGGTGATAGTCTGTGCTCATATATAAGCGTGTCCCCAAGGCATCTTGGAGAGTAGTCCAAAAATGAGAAGTAAATCGCGCGTCGTGATCAGATATGATAGAAGTAGGCACCCCGTGCCTAGAGACGACCTCCTTGACATAGATGTTGGTCAGTTTCTCCAGCATGTCGGTTTCCTTTATTGCCAGGAAATGTGGCGATTTGGTTAAATGATCGACGATAACCCAAATCATGTTATGCCCACTTGGCGTTTTAGGGAACTTTGTGATAAAATCCATAGAAATTCCGTCCCATTTCCACATAGGGATTTCTGGTTGCTGGAGCAAGCATGAAGGTTTCTGATATTCAATCTTAACCTTTGCACAAGTCAAGCAATTACTAACATAATCAGCTATCTTAGCTTTCATGTTTGGCCACCAGTAAAGAGTTTTGAGATCATGGTACATTTTATCCGAACCAGGATGTACTGAATAACGAGAGGTGTGAGCTTCATCGAGCATAAGTTGTCTGAAATCCCCGAAACGCGGAATCCAGACTCGATTCATGAAATACTGAAGACCATCTGTCCTCAGTTCCAGGTGCTTATCAGCACCATGCAGTGTCTCAAGCTTGATGTTTTCTTCTTGGAAATCCTCGCCCTGGGCTTCACGTATCTTATCAGGAAGATTAGAATGAATAGTAAATATTTCATTGCTAGCAACCGTTTGGGTTTCGTTTCCTTACGACTAAGGGCATCCGCTACTACATTAGCTTTCCCTGGATGATATTTGATGGAACAGTCATAATCATTCAGAAGCTCGACCCATCGATACTGTTGCATGTTCAGCTCCTTCTGATCTAATATTAGTTGGAGGCTCTTGTGATCAGTGAAGATCGTACACTTCTTCCTATATAGATAATGCCTCCAAATCTTTAGAGCAAAAATAACTGCTACTAGTTACAAGTCGTGGGTGGTGTAATTCTTCTAATGAACCTTTAATTGATGTGAAGCATACGCGATCACCTTATCACGCTGCATCAGCACACACCCTAACCCTTGGATAGACGCGTCACAGTACACCACAAAGTCCTCTGTACCTTCAGGTAGTGATAGTATGGGTGCACTGCAAAGCTTTGCCTTTAACAATTGAAAAGCATATTCTTGGGCATCTCCCACTTGTAAGAAACACCCTTCTGCGTCAAAGCAGTGAGGGGTTGAGCGATCTTAGTGAATCCCACAATGAATCTGCGATAATATCCAGCAAGACCAAGAAACTGGCGCACCTTTATAGGAGTCTTAGGAGCCTCCCACTTTTTAATAGCATCAATATTGGCGGGATCGACATGTATTCCTGCCTCGTTAACCACATGTCCTAGAAATTGGACCTCTCGAATCCAGAAGTCACATTTAGAGAATTTCGCATACAGCTGCTCATTTCTCAAGAGTTCCAAGATCAGCTGCAGGTGTTGCTCATGCTCTTCCCTGCTCTTGGAATAGATCAAGATGTCATCTATGAACACTATGACGAATTTGTCCAAATAAGGCTTACACACGCGGTTCATAAAATCCATGAACACAGTTGGTGCATTGGTTAGCCCAAAAGGCATTGCCAAAAACTCATAATGTCCATAACGAGTTCAAAAGGATGTCTTCGCCACATCCTCCTCTCGAACTCTCAGCTGGTGATACCCTGACCACAAGTCAATCTTGGAATAGAAACTCGACCCTTGAAGCTGGTTGAACAAGTCATCAATACGAGGCAAAGGGTAGCGGTTCTTAACCGTCACGTTGTTCAACTCCCGATAATCAATACACATGCGGAAGCTCCCATCCTTCTTCTTAACAAATAGGACTGGGGCTCCCCATGGTGAAGAACTAGGCCTAATGAAACCCCTATCCAATAGCTCTTGGAGTTGGGTAGATAGTTCTTGAAGTTCGCCTGGTGCTAAGCGATATGGTGCGCGTGCAACTAGGGCTGCTCCAGGTGCAAGATCAATTTGAAACTCCACTTGACGAACAGGTGGAAGTCCAGGTAGTTCCTCTGGGAAAACATCTGGGAAGTCTCGGACTACTGGGATGTTCTCAATCTTTGTTTCAACCTCAGCTCGAGTATCAGAAATGTTAGCCATAATGGCTGGATAGCCCTTTAGAATACACTTTTGGGCTTTCAAGAAGGAGATAATGCCCACCATGGCACCCTCACGATCACCCTGAATAGACAATAGTCTTCCACTAGGGAGAGGGATACGAACAATCTTCTTCTGACAGAGAATTTCAGCGTGTTGCTTGGACAACCAGTCCATGCCAACCACGAGATCAAAGCTTCCTAGGGTTATAGGTAGAAGATCGATGGCAAATAATTGCCCATCTAGCTCGAGCTTACAGTCACGATGGATGTGGGTTACCTCAACATGCTTTCCATTAGCTAGTTCTATAGAATATGGGGTATCAAGAAGAGTAGGAACCATCCTTAGTTATTTGCTAAGTTTTAATAACACAAAACTATAATCTGCACTAGTATCATATAAAACAGAAGCGGGAATGTCGTTTTAAGAACACGTACCCGTCACAACATTGCTATCAATCCTAGCGTCCCTAGAGCCAATCACAAATGCTCTTCCACGAGCCCCATTGTTGTTGTTGTTGTCAGTGTTGGTAGTATTGTTGTTGTTATTTCCCCCATTGTTTCCATTTCCGTTCAGCTGGGGACAATCCCTCTTAAAATGATTCTCTCTACCACACTGGTAACACCCTTTACCACCCTTCTATTGCTGACCCTGTTGTGGTGCCTGCTGATTCCCCTGAACATTAACCCGACAGTCCTTCTGTACATGCCCCATCTTACCACAACGATCACACTTGCCCTTGTTACATGGACCGGAATGGTGATAGTTGCATTTGTTGCATTTGGGACGATTTCCCTGATAACCTCCCTGGGGGTGATTGCGGTTGCTACTACCACTGTGATTGTCATGCCTCTTGTTCTGCTGCGACTCGTTTCCATTATTTAAGAGTTTTCCAGACGCATTCTCCCACTTTCTCTTGTTGTCATTATTACCAGAAGATGAAGCACCACGAGGGGGTAGCAGTCCCTTTTCCACCTTCTGATCAGTCAGCTGGTGTGCCATACGAATTACCTGCTGAATGTTGTTGAAGTTCGCAGCAGTGACCATTCCCTTGATCTGAGGCACCAAGCCCTTGATGTACAGCTCAATACGCTTGTAGAGTGGAGTAGAGTAATTTGGGCACATTGTCGCCAGCTCATGCGACCTACTAGTATAATTCTCAATCTCCGACCCCACCATCTTCAGGTTAAGGTACTTAGTTTCTAACTTCTAAATCTCATCCCGAGGACAATACTCCTCCTTCATCAGTTCCTTGAAATCTGCCCAAGGTGTAGCATTGGGCACCTCAACACCTAGCATCTGTTTCTGAGCATTCCACCAGGATAATGCCGCATTCTCAAGTGTAGTAGTGGCATATATTTAACCCTGTCAGCTGGCGGGTAGTTACACATGGCAAAACACGATTCCAACTTTTCAAACCACCTCAGTAGCCCAACTGCTCCTTCAGATCCTCCAAAATTCCGAGGCTTGCAATCCATGAATGATTTGTAGGTACAAACTGGAGGGTGATGAGCAGGTTGGCCTAAGCACAAAAGCGAAAGTCACGAATGAGAAAGAGAGCTTAACGCTAGAGTCTAAGGAAAGAGGGTAGAGCGAAGTGGCGTTTCCAGCTTGGTAAGCTGCAGGGCCCACAACCACCATGTCATTGATAAGTGTGTTCAGTTCCTCATGTGTCATGTTGATGTTTCCTCTACCGTGACCTCTTCCCGCCATAGCAATTCTACATTTACACTATACCCATGAGAAAACAATAATATGTCCCACATACAATCGTTCACACAGTACAAGTAAACTAGAATATAACATGAATGATAGATGCGAGAATAAGATAAGGTAATCGAAAGAAGATAATAATAATATCAAGAATAATTCAAACATAAGTCAATCGGTTCTTAAGTCTCACAACGATAAAATAGAAGTCACTACAAGAATAAATATAAATACTAGAATAGTAAAAAAAAATCAATCGTCCGCGCAATCCATGGAAACGCAGGAGCCTTCATCCTGGCTCTCATCCTGAATCTCGATCTAATTGGCTCTTCTTTCTCCTCCTATGGCTCGAGCTCATCCTTGAGTGCTGCATCAAGTGCTGCTCCAAGAGCATCAAATCCTCCTTCCATAGGGTCCTCCTCGGGATCCTCCTCTAGTTCATCTTCATTTTGCCCCAAAGCTTCCATAAGTCTATTACGTACAGTATTCAAGTCCTGTCTAATGGCTGCTAAATCCTGTTTGGTGGCAGTCAACTCCTGCCTAGCCTCAGCAGCCTCTTTCTTAACCCTTGCTAGTTCAGTCAACAAATGATCAATCTGTCATTCCATATGCTTAAGTGTTTCATCAGCATTCCTCCTCCAAAACTGAAATTGTTTGACAGCGGTGAAGGGATTGTCCAACTCAGTATGAAGATGCCTCACCATTCCTGCAAGTGATCTCTCTCATGACTCAACAATGGGAGGTACTCTAGCTGGCACCCCATAACCTAAAACCCAAGAGAGCAACATGTCCGTAAACCAAAGCCAACGGATGGTATCCCAATGTGGATCCTGTGATGAGGCTGGATGCTGATAAAGATCCAGTGATGGAACTTGTGGCCCCTCGATAGCACGATAAGAATAGTTTCTATGAGTAGGGTTAGTCATGGTTTCCTGCAATACGTTAGATTAGTACACGTATTCAAGAAAATAATAAGTTGTGCACTTAAAGTAGTGAGTGTAACTAATATAGTACTTATGCTATGATGATTATAGACTAGAATGCAATCCTAGTTCACTATAACCAATGGCTCTGATACCAATCCGTCACACCCTCAAATTTCCACAGTGGGGTTTATACCGCGAGGTGTATGACAAACCAGGATCCCATAGCCATAAGTCACATGAACGACTCTAAATGCCCAAACCATTTAGTTCGTTATTGTAAAACAAGTTTTATAGTTAACCAACAGTTTCAAATAGTTGCGGAAGCAAAATTAAGAAAACAGTTAATCAAACAGTCTGTGCAAAACAACGCGCCCAAAACCAAAAGTAAATAATTAAATGTTTAAAAATAGTTAAGTGTTCATATCCTAATGACACTATATAATGCATGACCTACGCGTGCTCCGAACCTAGCGACCTGCAAAAGCATGCTAGCGAGTGTCAACATAAAGTCAGTGAGTTCACAGTTTAGATAACAGGTGAAAAGTTGTCAAAAACCCAAATGTTCGAGTCTCATTACTTTAAGCTTGTCAGGGGTAGCTATCCCACTCATTGTAACTAAACAGGTGATTATTGGGAACATACAGAAGTTGTTAATTTGCCTTAGTACTAGTGTCTATCAACAGTAGTAAGTTAAGCTCCTCAAGAGCGTGGTCAAAAGTTCATGGCCGTGACCCAAGCACCTCAAGAATGAGGTTGCTGCACAATCAAATAGCGCTATCAACTAATACCCCGTTTGCCTCTAGCGATTAACCCAATAATATGTAAGAACTTAAAGTGATAGAATGTGTTTAGTTCACAAAGGACAGTTAAAGTTGTAAACTGATAAAAGCGCGATCCACACAAGGAATCGTAAAACCCGACCCACACAAGGAGTCAAAGCATCTCAAAACCCGAGATGTAAAGTAGTCCCAAACCGGACTAGAAAACGTTTACCAAAGTTGTCTCAAACCCGAGACGCACGCTTTCGAGAAAAAGTAGTGGAACTCACCTTAGGTTGCAAGCAATTAATCCAAACTTCACAACAATAATGTGCTATCGACTCCCTAGTACAAGTGTCACTAAGTGAGTATATGTGTAATATCATTACACCATAGGACCCGTTTGTCCAAGACGTTTAAAAGTTCAAAACTGTGTAAGTGACACCTAATGATTCTAAATGCACAAGTAGACCCTACGGACCCGTTGGTGAACACAATGATTAACATCAGTTATGTACTTCATATACACCTCATATAAGTGCTCATACAAGTTCATGTCAATTACAAGTCATACAAGACTCCAAATAGCCACATAAATGTACATTACATAATCTGCATTTTTAGGACAGATTATGCGCTGTGATAACCAATTTATTAAAAATACTTAACCAACGAATTAGACTCCGAAAATTTTACTGAATATTCCAAGGAACCTATCGGACACGTCCATATTTTTATTTCGTGATCAAACCATACAAAAAAATTATTAAAAATCATACAATACAGCTATGTCCAGAAAACACTTACAACAGATCAGATTAGTAGAAAAATTCCCAAAAATTTGTATTCATCCAAACGGGATGAATCTACTTGGAAAAGCCAATGTATTCCAATGTTGACCTTCTGTCCAAATTTCATAATCTAACTCCTTGTAAAACTCAAGATATGGTCGTTTAAAGTTGACCAAATTTACTAATCCAAAAATCTGATATGACCTTTAATCAAAGAAAATTCCAAAAACCTATCAAACAACGTCCCAAACAGATGCTTTTGCCCATTATGAAAATTTAAGACCATGTACAATGTTTTCATGCAAAGAAATCATCAAAACAAACACTTTAACATCATGTTACAGCCTCTGTAAGTTGATCTAATCATTCTGTCCAGATTCTAGATCATGCATAACCCTAGTTTTAATCAAGTATCTTCGCATATTAACGATCAACAATACCCAACAAACATCATACAACATCAATAATACATAACCTGATCAAAACCTAGCAAGATACACATCAAACATTATCAATCATAAACCCTAGAAGTCTAAAACATAAAAAACATGCAAACTCATGCAATACACATAGTAATCGTCACATATCATCTTGTTTAACCCATTAATCTTTATGAACAACAAGTTTTAATCTTTATAAAAGTGTTTCAGACCTGGAAAAACTCGGTTATGATGTTTTAAAATACATTAAAGATAATTAAAACATATAGAGTTGAGTATTATACCGAAAGCACTTCAAAACCACCAACCGAATGCTCTTCAAGCTTCCCGAATGGTGTTCTTGAGCCTTAGAAAGTGTTTGGGGTTAATATTGTTGGATCAGTGGCTGTTTATATGAATACTTATGTGTTTATCAGTTTTATATATGAGTTATTAAGCAGCGGAAATACAAGTGTTCAAAGGTCTAAAAGATCACTTTGATGAGGAGTTATTACTCCCCCTTGACTGAACAATAAATGAGAAACAATTAATGATCTAAGTATAAAGCAGTAATAGCAGTTTATGTTTCTCAGATGTGAAGTGGAAATTATAAGTTTAAAGCCCGAAGGATTTCAATATAAGTTCAAAGATATTACACAAAATCACATATGAAAATAGATGAACAAACTCATCTATTTATAGACTAATGTACTAAACTGTAGTCTGAAGTAATCTAAGATATTTAACAAAGATATTATGCTAAGATAAGGTTACTACAGTCTGTACATTGAAACTTGAAATCAAGACTTTAACAAAACTATATTATAATCAAAACTGCTGATCTTCAGTCGGTTAGAAGCTTATGAGGGAAAGTGCTGATGAGTGACAAACTGCTGATGAGCAGTTTGTCTTCAGCAGTTCTTCAGTGAAATGTCTGGTTAGACTTCAGAACTTCTGATGAGTTTACTCTTCAGTACTTTGATGTTTGTTCTTCAGCACTTCTTCTTTTGTTCTTCAGCAGTTCTATACTTAGGCTGATATGGAATAGACTAAGGTTATCAAAAGGTGGTTTCGTCAATCCTCTTTGTCCCAACAAATATTTTCGTAAATATGCAGTAGGGGGCGATTAGGGTTAAGTTTATTGGGTTCTTGGAGCTTATGATTGCTTAAATAAGGTACTATGCCGGTTTAATAACGTCAGCACGTTACGAACGCCCGTTTGGATTTGTGAACGGCCGTTCGGAATGGTTTAGTCCGTTTCGAGCAGCCCAGTTCGTTGTATAGCCTGTTTTCTTTGATTTTTTCGTTATTTTGGGCCATACCAAGCGTAACCCCATGTATTTAGACCCCAACCATCCTAATGGTTCATCGATTACGGTTTTCAATAACGCGTTCGATTTATGTCACGTAATCACATACAATTTGCACATAGTTTCACATAAACACGTAATTGAAATCAATCTCAATCAATTAATCCACAATTATCTAATTTCATAATTCACCAACATCCGGGGTTCACTAATCATGTATATAGTTTGGTAACTCCCCGAATTACCACTTCGTGCAGTTAGTAACTTATAACTGTGCAACGTGTGACTTGTCTAGCTAACCCTAGTTAAGTAGAATGCAAGGAATGTAAGTACAAGTAACTAGAGTTTAGTTAAAGTGAGAACCTGAAATTGCGGTGTATCACATTACACACCATGGGTACACTTATAAGTCCCTCCACTTTATATCAAAACACCCACAAGATCAAATACTAAGTGTTAGTTTTAATTAATTCATCAAACAAAGTTTAAGGTAGAAGAATTGAACAAGAACATAAAACACCACTCAAGAAATAAATACTATATTATTCATTACCAAAGAAGTCTTCACCCTAGCAACACTAAAGAATCCTAGCCGATGATTGGCATTACAACATGCACTCTAAGTTGGTTGTTCAATGAACACATAGTAGTGGTTGTTTGGAGGATCAAAGAGGGTTTTTGGGTTGATTTGTAGTGATTTCTCTTAAGATCTCACTCAAGTAGTGTTTATGGAGTGATCCTAGGCTCCAAAGGTCACTTACAAGACCCTAAAAATGGCAGAAGTGTGAGAGAAACTCGGGTGGAATGGGATGCTCAAAATGTGGAGTGGAGGCCTCTATTTATAGGCAAATCATCCTAAGCACGCTCATGCTCAAGTCCTAGCACGCCCATGCTCGATAGTAGGTACTGTTACAGAGTCCCTTGTGCAAAAGCTGTCTGTCCTTAGGGCAAGCACGGCCATGCCAGGGTCCTGGGCACGCCCGTGCAGGCTAGTACTTGTAACCGTCTTGTCATTTTGGTCGGTTCGAAGCCTTGGGGGACACGCTTTAAAAGGCACGGCCATGCCAAGAGATGTGACACACCTGTGCGTCTCTATAAAGTTGATTTTTGCCTTCTCTTGACTTGGAGATGTTGACTTGTTGACCGGGGACAGGTGCACGGTCGTGCACTGCCGTAAGCACGGTCATGCTATATCTGAATCAACTTCAAAAGTCTTCGATTCCTTGTCTTTTGTGCTGGTTTTCACTACTTTTCACTATCCACCTTCAAGACCTGCAATTATCAATAAAAGGAGACAAACTGTGATAATACCAAGATAAAAGCACGCTTTTGGGTGATAATTCGGTGAAAACACATGTGTAAAACCTGCTACTTTTGAGAAACATCAATAGCATGAGTATGAAATTCTATTAGATCATTATCTATGCATGAGACAAACGATTAAGTACTCAAGGAGTCCTTGTATATAGTTCGATTTGCGCAAGGAAAGTCCTCGTGTTATTTCAATAATACTATAACCATTAGTTATGGATTTAGCCATGGAACACTTAAATAGATCTATTGGTTTTGACGCCTCCACTCTTGGTTAGTCGCTCTAACCCAGATAAATACGATAAAAGAGTGCTAGTTATTCCAGGAACAAGGATACATTGTCTTTAGTGTACAATGTGTAAGGCACAACACGTCAACGGTTTGGTAATAGGCTCATGTTGAAACATACATCATTGCCATTTCTAGGCATTGATTTATTTTTGTTTCTAATAAACAGATATCTAATCACTCACAAATTCATTGGCTATGCGTATGATTTCTCGAATATTTCAAAGTGACAGTTACAAACGATTGACTATTTTCCCAAAAATCCCAAGGAATAGCTTACCTGGATTCTAAGGGAATGATTTACGAGCTTTTCCAAAATATTCCAGTGGATACTATACAAGAATTTCAATGGAACAATTTATGATTTTTCTCAAACAATTTATGAGATTTCTCAAGCGACTTTGTAACACCTATACTAAGATATCCATCATTATACGTTAATTGATCCAAAATAACATTTAATCACACATGCCAAAATAAGAGTGTACAAAAACATTTTTACAAATACTTGGTGTAGATAATGTAAACGAAGCATCAAGGTTTTGATGTTAACATTTGCAAGTCCTGAAACCGAAATACATTGTTAACGGCATGTAGAGTCACAACTTAAAACTTAGATTTTCGAATTTTACGGAAGCGGGAATGGGATCACGTGTTCGGGTCTCCAAAAACCGATCCTCCCATCAATGTGCACAATGAACCTAAGGTTTCATCATCAAAATCATGAGATAATTAGGTTAGTACGATCGTATAATAAGCAATGAGTCCTAATGAGAAGTATAGGGTCCAAACTAAACTCAAAACCCATCTAAAAAAATTTGGGAAAAACCGAACGTAAGCTACGGGTCCCAGGCCGTAGCTTATGGCCCTTTATATTTTATTTTATTTTTTTTTGTCTGAAGCCGCTGTAAGCTACGGTGGCATACCGTAGCTTACGGTAGGGCCTTTCGGCCCCCTTCATTAAACTGGTCGTAGCTTATGGTCTGTAGTCGTAGGCTACGGCATCGACCTTCAGGAAATCTTCAAAAACCTTGCTTTTTGACATGTTTTACGCCCCAATTCATGGCTGCAAATTTCATACATCTTAGTACCATACCTGGACATTTTAAGGACCTAGTTACACACATATAATGCGTATTACAATCATCCAACAATCGTTTTAGATTAATACCACAAGTTCATCATTCATAGGTTGAACACATACATGGTTATTTGGGCATGACCCTCTAAACTACCATTCTAACATACAAATGACCCCTTTATATAAAGAAAGCGCGTCTATTTATCCGAAATATTCAGCTTTAAGCGACACGAGAGCCTTGACTCAAGTGCCACTCGTATATTCAGCATCGGCATTAGGGAGTTTTCATGGGTAACATTACCACATTGGTAACTTGTCGATTCTATGTATTCAGCTTAAAAGTTCTCATGAAAAGCTCTTATGCTTTATCATCGGCTATTTATGCATTTGAAACTTTTGACAAAGACCAAGTCAATTCATGGACACTAGATTATTCTAATTAATAAAGGATTGTAAGGTGAACTTACCTTTTAGGTGTGCTCTTTCCCAAAATCCTTCTTCGTCTTGATCGCTTGAAGACGCCTTATCCTTGACTATTAGATCACCATTTATTAGATCATTTATATATCTTCAAATGATCTTATCATGGGTTCATTTCCCCAACATTCATATTAATACACATTTCTAATTCAATCTTTTACCAACTTTTCTAACAAGGATCCCATTTAAGCATTTAATCGGGCACATGGTATGCATCAAAACATACCTTCAATTTTCATGGTTAATTACACCTAGTTACTACCATCTACACAATACAATCATGTCTTTTCTTAATTTACCACATATGTCACATAACCTATCTGAAACAAAGTTCAATAGACAATAATTCTTCATGGTGGATGGTGAGTCCTAGTTAAAATTACTAACACCCACCTTCTTCACCCTAGTTGTAATTTATAATCAATTTTTTTAAGGACCAAACAATTTATATTGTCCTTGTAATGGGGTTCCTAATCACTAGGTAACCTCCATCATCCCTACTAACTTTGAGATTTAACCAAACCCACAAAGATCAAAGATTTCCATCACACGTTACTTAGAATAGCACAAACACTAAATTGACGGTTACCTTAGGGTTTGTTTATGATTAGATGATCAATTCTTAAAACATGCACAAGCTCCCCTTTGGATTGGGCTTTGATTATGCTAGAAATTGGTGTTTTATTGAGGAGGAAGGGTTGTGAAGATGATCTCTTCCCTGATCATCGACACACACACACACACACTTTGTGTGTGTAATTTCCCTTTCTTGCTCTATTATACTCCATGTTTCCCTAAATTCACATATCTGGCCCTTCTAGTTATCTTATGTGCAACGTCTAGGGATTAAAACTATCATGATACGTTTTTATGTTAAATTATCAATGTGTTCTACCAACCGGTTAGCTAGGTTAGTCTGTTTGTGAACATACAACTAGCCGTATCATTAATTCACCTAATGGCATTAGTTAGGATCACATAATATCATAATATATCACATTACATGACCTATCCCCCAGTTGGAAGTCGATCGGCCTTCGCCTCTTATCTGCATAAGATTTTTGTCTATCTTGAGCCGCTTTTAAGTGAGCGCGAACTATTTCTATCTTTTCATTTGTGGCCTCGACCACGTCCTTGTGAGCTAATTCTCTAGGACCTACCTCACCCCAACACACGGGCGTCCGACACTTCCTACCGTATAGTAACTCATACGGTTGCGTACCAATACTGACATGATAACTATTATCATAGGCAAATTCCACTAAGGGTAAGTGGATGTCCCAACTACCCCCAAAATCAATTATACAGGCTCGTAACATGTCTTCTAGAGTCTGAATAGTTCTCTCACTTTGCTCGTCGGTCTGTGGATGATAAGTTGTACTGAGTAGCAGCTTAGTGCCCAACTGGGCTTGGAAATCTTGCCAAAAATGCAAAGTAAACCGGAGATCCCGGTCCAACACAATCGATAACGATACTCCATGACAAGAAACTATCTCATTCATGTACACATCCGCCATTTTCTCAGCAGATTATGATTCCCGAATCGGAATGAAATGTGCACTTTTGGTTAGTCGATCGACTACAACCCAGATAGCATCAAACCCTCTCGGTGTATTTGGTAGTTTGGTTAGTAGGTCCATAGTCACGTGTTCCCACTTCCAAATCGGTATTTCTAGAGGCTGCAACTTCACGTACGACTTTTGATGTTCGGCTTTGACTTTCAAACAAGTCACACACCTTTCCACATAGTTTGCTATGTTTCTTTTCATTCTGAGCCACCAATAATGGACTTTAAGGTCCTTATACATTTTTGTGGCCCCCGGATGAATGGAGTAACGTGATTTGTGTGCCTCATCCACTAATAATAAGGCTTTAACGTCACATGAGTTCGGGATCCACATCCACCCGAATCGAGTCCTCACGCCATTTTCATTGATTACTAAATCTTCAAATTGTCCTTTTATTCTTTCTTTATTCATGTTCTCTTCTTTCACTGATTCATTCTGGGCTTCACGGATTTTTTCAATCAGACCCGATGTCACCACTAGTTGCATAGATCGCACCTGAATATGTGCGTATTCGCTTTTTCTGCTTAGGGCATCAGCCACAACATTGGCTTTTCCAGGATGATAGTGAATTTCACAATCATAGTCCTTTATCATCTCTAGCCACCGTCTATGCCTCATATTTAGGTCCTTTTGATCAAAGAAGTACTTTAGGCTTTTGTGGTCCGTAAAAATTACGACCTTCACACCATATAGGTAATGTCTCTAAATCTTTAATGCGAAAACCACCGCCGCCAATTCAAGGTCATGAGCCGGGTACTTGGTTTCATGAGTCTTCAACTGTCTTGAGGCATAGGCTATAACCTTACCTCTCAGCATTAAGACACACCCTAAACCCAGTAGGGATGCGTTTGAAAACACCACCATATCCTCGATACCCTCGGGTAACGTAAGTATATGGGCGCTAATCAACTTTTCTTTGAGAATTTCAAACACTTTCTGTTGATCATCCGTCCATAAATATTTCTCATTCTTTCGTGTCTAATTTGTTAATAGAGTTGCAATCTTTGACAAATCCTGAATGAATCTCCGCTAGTATCCTGCCAATCCCATGAAGCTTCTAACTTCAGTCCGGATTTTTTGGCGGGCTCCAATTAGCCACCGCTTTGATCTTTGAGGGATCTATAGATATCCCATCAGCATTGATAACATAGCAAAGAAATTGCACTTCTCGGAGCCAAAACGCGTATCTCGAAAATTTCGCAAACAACCTTTCTCGTCTCAAAATAGTTAACACTTCCCGCAAATGATGGGCGTGTTAATCTTCGTTCTTTGAATACAACAAGATATCATCAATAAAGACTATCACTAATTTATCTAGCATGAGCTTACACACCTAGTTCATGAGATCTATGAAAGTCGCGGGTGCGTTTGTCAACCCAAAAGACATTACCAAAAACTCTAAGTGCTCGAACCGCGTTCGAAAAGTTGTCTTAGGCACGTCTGCTTCCTTTACTTTCAACTGATGGTACCCTAACCTCAAATCGATTTTTGAGAACCAACTTGCACCTTGTAATTGGTGAAAGAGGTCATCGATTCTTGGGATAGGCTATCGGTTCTTTACCGTTAACTCGGCCTAATGAACCCCTTTCTTCTTGGCAGGGGCTATCGGTTCTGTACCATCTCTCTTCTTCACAATTAGTACAGGTGCTCCCCACGGGGAAACACTCGGCCTAATGAACCCCTTATCAAGGAGTTCTTATACAAGGTTCATCAACTCTTAAAGTGTTGATGCACTATTATGTGGACGTCACTGTCGAATAGACTGAATAGACTAGGGTTAAGTCTTAGTATTGTGTTACATGAGATTGTGGTGATCTATAAGGGCATTTTATGGATCTGATGCATTTGTAAATATAGACCAAAACATGAAAGCCAGGTTCGAACCTATAGAAGGGGCGAATGTGGAAAACTTCCACATTCGACCTCCTCATATGGGTGAAAGTGGCTTTTGGCTTTGGACTATATATAGCAATCTCATGTGTTGGTTTTCATTTGTAGATTTGAGTTTGTGCTTAGAATGCTCTCAAGGGGGAGGTCATGCCCGACCTCCCCCAGCCCCGAGATAGATGTTTATCCTACTGATGACAGTGTCAGTAACCGTAAATTTCTGTCTCGTTTCGAATCTCCCGTCTGAAACCAAGCTGAATTCGCTTATTCGATTCGTGAATTCGGTTCCTAACCGGATTCTCAACACTTTGTAAATGAAGAATTTTAGCTAAAAACAGGAAATCTGATCATACAAGGCACTATTCCAGGTGCGGAAACCCTAGAACAGAACAAAATGATAATCAACAAATCAAAACACACGAATTACGCTTTTCAAACTCATTTTCATAGATTACTTGATCAATATTTGATTACATACGCATGTACAAGTTAATCTAATGTCAAACACTCTAACTCAATCTAGAGAGCAAACCTCTGACCTTAACACACACAAATGACCAAAGTTCTTACCAACAAAACAAACTAATCCTATTTATACTTGCTGCACATTCGCCCTGTATGTTGGTACGAATGTGGAATTCTTCCACATTCGACCACTTCCAAAGCTTGAACATAGATTATCTTCATTACCATTTCCACATTCGCCCTTCAATATTCACCTTCGACCTTCTGATCTTCACATTCGACCATACTGAAAACTCTAACATATGTTAATGATCACAATCCGAAGCATTAGTCGCACATAATGCATCTACAAACTCCCCCTCGACTATTGCTCGGATTGCCTTCTCGCTTCATCCATCTGTAAGTTCATCAGCTTGATTCTCAATTGTTTCTTTTGATCTTTTGTCATTTCTGGTTCAAGTTTCCTCTTTGTTGACTGCTTAGGTACTTCAGCTACCTTCACCTGCTTACCCAGTTTCTGCTCAAGATTGCTACCGGAGTTGATATCATAAGCAAAGCATACTCCAACAACCTGTTGATACTTCTTTGCTTGTGATGCATCATTGGGATCACTATAAATCGGGTTGTAGTACAGCATGATGATATCTTCAAATGTACAGTTAATGAGCCACATCGGGTCAAAAACACGTAATTTCTTATACGAATCCTTCCCATCTCTCAGCACAATCACTGCTTCAGCATTCCTCCAATCATAATACCAGAAAATAAAGTTTTCACTGAAATGCTGTTGAATTGGTATAAGCGGTATCTTTCTCATCACTTCAGGAGCTTTGTAAATTAATGTCACTCTCTTTCTACCCGTCTTTGGATCAATGTCTCTATGAACCTTCCTTCTTGGGTACTGAGGTTTAAACATATTCCATTTCGTTCTACTTTCCCAGACCAACTTGTCAGCAAACCATCCAACTGCTGTATTATTCACAGAAGCCCCAGTCATTCTGAATCTACATATATCTCTCACCGCCCAGTACGGTAGAGTAAGCAAATCATAGAATCTGTAGAAATACAGAATTCCAGTTTCCCACTTGATTGCTATACACTTCAGATTTCTAAGATACTTCCAACCAAGAGCTCTGCCTTTAAACTTTTGGTTGTGATATCTATAGAATCCTCCCTGTGCTTCTGGTTTCGGTCTCCTATCATCAGTTTCTTTCAACTTCTTTAACAAAGTCTTCAACTCATCGCTTTGTTCAGACGGTTTATGTTTATCATCCCCAAACACATTCTTAACAAATTCTTTATTTTTCTCTTCAGCTTTCTTTTTAGCCTCTCTCATATGTGTTTCAGTAAAATCTGGGAATACTTCAGTCCCATCAGTCTCTCTGAAGTATTGGGGATACTCTTCATGAGTTATGTCCTCAATTTCAATCTCCTCAGTTTCTGGTATTTGCTTGTCATTAGAATGATTTCCAACATCCTTTTCAGGAATGTCTGGAATCATTTGATCCGACATGATTTCCTCTAGTGTCTTTCCAACTCGCTGCGCAATCCCTTCCAAAATTTCTTTAGACACAGCAGCAGACACCTCACCATCCTCAAGATCAGGATCATTATATTCCAACTCATATCTCATGTCTTCTGATTGGAATATGTCAGCAAACTTCCCAGTAAACTCTATCGTCCATTCTCTTTTACCCAACATCTCCCGATAAACCTGTTTTGCATCATCTGATAACACTCTGATTTTCTCAGTCCAGAAAATGTTATCATCAGCATCCACATTCTCTCCTGCCTTCTTCGAGCTTGACTGACCAGCACTCCCTTTCTTGGTCTGTCTTTGTTCAAACGTAAATTTGCTCGAATCGTCATTATCATCATTATCATCACTGCTACTCTTATCATCACCATCCTTCTTATTACCCGATTCACCCTCAGCATCATCATCGTAATCTGATTCATCATCTGATTCATCTCCTTCTTCTTCTTCATCAGATTCTTCATAATCAACATGTTCTTCTTCTTTCTCTTTATCTTCTTCTCCTTCTTTCAACTTAGGAGCTTCACCATAAAGTTTATCAAGAAGATCACTCATTCTTTTATTCTCCTTCTTCAACTCCTTGTTTTCTTTTCTAACACTTTTAATCATCCTCCTGTTTCCACTACATTTCTCATCCAGCTCATTTTTCTCCTCTTCTAGTTGTTTCAGCTTCTTTTCAAGCTCATCCTGGTTCGTCTTGGAAGCAACAACTATTTGCAACATTTTCTCCTCATTCTTCTTAAACCTTTCTATCTCTGCTTGTTGAGCTGTTAGCATTTTCATCATTTCTTCCATCTTCTTATTCACTTGCTTCATCACATCATCAGAAACAGTGATCTTAGATTTGGAAGTCTCAACAACAGGAGTCTTTTCTTTCTCTGGCTTCCTGAACATATTAAGAACATTTTCTAAAGTAGATTCCAGATTAGGAACTACTTCAGGTTCTTTGGAAGTCTTCTTTTGCTTTTTGGCTGCAGGTGAGGAAACCTGTGATGAAGTACCAGCATCAGGAACCTTCTTTCCTTTCAACAATTTTTCAATTTCCTTCTCTCTTAACTTCTTTGTACTCACTTTCTTAGCCATCGACTTGTGTTTAGGCTTTTTCAGATTCACTACTACTGTAGATCCATCAAAATCTCCAGTATCCAGCCCTAAATCACCTTCAACATCAATTGGCTCTTTCTGCAACTTTTCTTCCACTGCTTTGTTAAGTGAATCAGACTCTCCAACAGCAGTGGCCTTGCGTTTGGAACTCTTCTTCACCAACTCAGTCTCAGAATCCCACTGTTCATCCTCCTCTGTCTCTTCAGAATCCACAGAGTCCTCATCCACCAAACACGTACCCTTCTTAGCAGTACTTTTCTTTCTAACCTTCTGTTTCTTTGTGGGTTCTGCTTCATCAGCCTTTGCCTTGCCCTTCCCTTTGGCTCCGGCATTCTTAACTTGTCGTTTCCTCTTGGTATTTGCATCAGCATGCACTAATGGATCATCATTGTTTGAATCGCTCTTATCATGTCTAGCCTTGTTCAATCCTGGGTCAGTGTAACCCGGATTAACCAAATAACCAAACAGACGTTTGTGTGGTGGCTTCTCATCATTCGGAATACCCTCATATCCCTTCATCCTAACCAATGTTCTGATGTTCATATGATCCTGTCCCAACACCATAGTAGGATCCTTCCTCAAGTTAGGATACTTATTATCAAATATCATCATCAGAAATCTAGGATACATCAAGAACTTCTTTGACTTCAAACCTTTCAGCATCTCCAGCATATGATCTAAAATCATTCCAGCTATGTTAAATGGTTTATTCAGTGTCAAAGCAACCATTAACGAACTTAAACTCTTCCTCATCACATCATATCCACCACTCACTATCCCAAATACATGAATAATCACATGAGCAAAGTATTTGAATTGGACACTAAGCTTTCCCTTATGTAATGCTCCATCAGTGATAGGACCGTTATATTTCATCCTCAGAAAGCATACTCTCTGTTCAGTCCAATATAATACTCTAGGATCAGTACACTCCTCATCCTTGATCCTCAGTGCTTCTCTAATATCCTCTTCAGTCACCAAAACTTCCATCCCCTGAATCTTGCTTACAATGGCAGTCTTTCCCTCCCAGAAGTCATAACGAGCATTTTTCCAGAAGTCTTCAACTGTGTCTTTATATATGATAGCAGGTGTAGCAATGGCATGTATAATCCTGCTCCTTCTGAGAAAGTCAACGATACCCGAAAACTCAGTGTTCTTCATCACTTCTCCCACATAAGCACAGCAATTGTGAGGAGCTTCGAACGGCCACGCTTGTGGTACATTATCAACAGGAGCTTCTGGAGCTTGTTCCTCTTGAACAGGAACTTCCTCTACTGGAATTTCTACATTCTCTGCCTGTTGTTCTGCCATCTGTAACACAAAAACACGAAAAATACGTCAAAATAATCAAAAACGACAAACTTTGAAATTTTTGAGTTTTACTAATTTCCACATTCGCCCTTTTTGAGGTACGAATGTGTGAAACTATAGGTTCGAAAGTAAGAATTTTGGTTCGAATGTGAAAACATCAGTTCAAATGTGAAATAAATTCCATATTCGTCCAAATAGTTCCACTTTCGTCCGTTTTAAAACTCCTTCGACCGTTAAATTCCACATTCGCCCTAACCATATGGGTCGAATGTATCTGTTTAACACCCAAAAATTGAAGATCGTTTTCTGATGTGTTTTAACCTATGTTTTTGATTCACACATTGCCTAAAGTGACCGACTAAGCTATTAGAACTATCAATTGTTTTGTTTATTCAGTTTTTATTGATTTTAAATGAAAACTAGGCTTCGGCCATAACAATCAATCGATTAGCACATCAAAACTATGAATTAACCCTAGTTTTTCCTATATTCTCCCCCTAAAATCAATGAATACTGAATCCACACCAAATAAACAAACTAAAACGGCCTAAATAAGTCCAGATTATAACATCTAGGGTTCGAACTGAAAAGCCCCAATTCTGGCTTCGTTTTAAAGCCATTACCTGTATAAAAAGGATCAGTAGGTAATAGGGAACAAGAATCAATAATCAGAGAAATCAGGACAACAAGGTTTCCACACTTTGAAAATTTTTGAAAAATTTTAGAATGAGGGTTCGAACCTGGTTGGCTGTATTTATAGGGTGCCACATTCGACCCTTTCCTTTGGACGAATGTGAGAGTTTTTCCACATTCGTCCCAACTTAATGGCCCGAATGTGAAAATTTGATACGATAGTGAAAATTTAAATGAAACATCCACCTTCGTCCAATTTTAAGGTTCGAATGTAGAACAATTTCCCACCTTCGACCCAATTAAGGGGCGAATGTGAAGTGGAAAATTTTGAAATTTTACCAAATCACGAAATCGAATCCCGTTCAAACATTTTTCAACACATTTAAGCTCAATCATGCATTATTTCAGTTACAAATGATACAAAGCTCAGATTGTTTCATCAAATCTCAGAAAATGACCATCAAACACCGTCGGTTATCTAAAAACAACGTAGAAATGTAAAACTTTTGGTTTTTCTGAAATTTATATTAAAACACACCTAAAATGTTTTTGAGTTTTGTATCTTTTTGGAAAAACAAATTAAAATGCACAAATGTAAAGTAAAGCAGTAAATGTTTTGTGATATCCGGTAAGAGGATCATATCAGTTTTTGAGAAATCTGATCACAACGTTGATCTAATTTGTTTTATATTATCATTAGAAACAATGTGTGACCCGGCAACTGCTGATATTGTTGTCCACATAAGCTCACATGCAGACTATTATGCAATGCTTTAAAATGATACGATTTAAGTGTATTATACTAACACATTGTGGTTCCCACACACACGACATACTCCCGTATCAAGAAATTGCACAAAGCTTCCTCGTAACGCGTGATTGACCGTGTCTTTAGTTAATGCAATTGCGGCTTCATTATCACAGTGTATAGGGGTTTTAAGAAATTGCAAACCGTAATCTACCATCTGCTGCTGAATCCAGAGAACCTGTGAGCAACAACTCGAGGCTGCTACGTACTCTACTTCGCAAGTAGACAATGCGACCGAAGTCTGCTTCTTACACTGCCAGGTGACTAGCCTGCTCCCTAAAAACTGGCATCCAGTTGTCGTGGATTTCCTGTCTTTGTCACAGCTGTAACACCCCGGACCTAGGGCCCAAAATTTTTTGTGTCTAAAAATATTATAACAAATAAATATATAATATTATAGGAATGTATAAGCGAATACGAAACCAAACCACATAGTACATGATTATTTTTACGAAGGAAATGATATCGTTCACGAAAATGCGATACAAACCCGAACCCGACCCGATTTGTAAACCTTGATTACTCACCATGTGGGACACATGGCACCATGGAATGGTGCCATGTGCCCCACCTAAACCAATGACACACTATCCACCTCCCTTTTATAAAAATCTCCCCTTCCTTATCTCCTACTCACATTTATACAAACATCTATTCACTACTTACATCTCACACAAACACATAGACTTACTGATAAACTAGAGAGAGAGCGAGAGTCTGAAGAAGAGAAAGGAAGAGCCAGATGGTTTTCTTCCTGAAGAAGAGAAAGAGAGGGAGAACCGAGGAAAGAGGGATCGGGAGAAAAGATGATGGAATGACCATGGCCTTTAGCCAGTTGAACTTGTTCTGGCGAAAAAGAGAAAGGAATACGCGACAGCGGAGGTTATTGACGGTAGCGGTCGGTGGTGCTCAGATGATGGCATTGGCGGTGTTAAGCGACGGAGATGTTACGGGTCACCACGGGTCTTAGGTAACTAAAGAAGCGGCGGCGGCGGCGGTGTCCCAGAATTTCGGTGGGACCAGACACGAGCTCAGATAGAGAAGGCAAGCATGTAACCTCTGCGTCGGGGGTTAGAAATTAGAACAAGGAATGATGCTGGTGATTAATTATTGCCTAACAATTTATATATACACTCATAAATATATGATGGTTAATAGGGTGGTAAAAGATGTGGTTGATGTTGATTAATAGTGGCGTATGGAGTACGGACTATGGTGGAGGGTCAGAAGGTGTTGGGAGCTATGAAGATGCAGACGATTGGTGAAAATCACAATGGTGGATGAATATTAGAAGTAGAGGTATAAACACTAACCTAAACCAAACAACTAAACTTGTGTATTCTATCATTGTGAGAAACACGTGTGAGTCTTGTGCTAAACGGACCCGACTCGACCAAATGAAACTAGATAAAAGTTGAACATATATAAACTATATGAACTGATAGCGTGAATAAATATATATATATATATACATATGATGTTACTTGGTTAAGCAAAGAGACACCTAGGCGACATTATTATTTGGGACACAAGGGATTAGGAATGATCTACGGTACGCGGACTAGACACATGAACATCTGGATATTAGACGAGTAGTAAAAGTATTATAATATCAAGAGACGATGGATTTGGATAGATGAGTTTCATAGACGACTTGAGACGCTATCTTTGGACACAAGAAATAATATATATTCCTAGGCATTAGAAAAGAGATACAATGTATACCTTGGTCACTTGGACGATTGGGACCATGAACAATAGGCGAGACAAATGAATAGACATACATATATAAACTCAGACTCTTTGGTATAATTAATTACATGAGACTTAGATTGCCAATACCATAAGACGAATATGTGACCTTTAAACATAAATCTCGGATGAATACGATAAGGTAACAATAACCAAGGGTCCTAGCCGTCCACACGTGTAATCACAGATTTCAGTTATACGCACTTATGTTTGCAATTATAGTAGGACCTCGCACATGGTTGATAGGTGGAGTGTCATTTGGAATATCAATATGATCATGCGACGTTACGTGATACCATAACCAAGGTGAGTTCGTGTACTTCCCCTTTTCGTTTTACTGTTTTGGGGTGAACATTAGCTTGTGTGTGTAAACTTAATTGATGTGACAAGGGCTCCCGAAACCAGATTCACACTCATTAACCCAAGGGATTGGGCCACTTAATGTATGGGTAGTACTACTTGGGGAATCCCCCACGCACAGTGGATCCGGAAGCCCGGAAAACCCTCCACTGAGATCTGCGGACCGTTGCGGCATATATTATGCCGTAGGGAATCCATAATGGGAGTAGATGGATTCCGTGTTAGGATTGAGGTGTGATACTTGTACATCACCATGATTAGAACTGTGTAAACTTGTTTTTGAACTAATAAATTGTTTTGGATTTACTTATCAACTTACACGGACTCACCAGCATAATTGCTGATCCAACTCTTTTTTAAGCATGTGTTCAGGTACTGCGTATGGTTGATCGGGAAGACGAGGTATAAGCTTGCTTGTGTGGATTAGAGATTATCATGTTAGAAGGTTCGATTAGTGGATTATAGCTTCTAGAGTTATGTACGTGTAGAGATCGGATTGATTAATGGATAACAACCCGCCAGCTGCTTCGACGACCGCCGCGATTCGTCTTGCATCGCTTTGAGCTATATTTATTTATGTTGTGTAATTATATTTTTGGATTAGAATATATTTTTAGATTAGAAATTGTAAAAACATTTAAATATTTGTTATCGTGCTTCCGTTGTGCAAGTCTGTTACCAAACTGTCGTAACGTTCAGCCCCCTCCTGGTCGGGTTGTTACAGTTGGTATCAGAGCAACGGTTGTGGCGAAATAGGATATATCCAGATATCCTTTATTACCCCAGGACAACTTAGAGAACTTAGCATTTAAGGCTCTAAGATTACCTAGCTAGGGAATGCCTTCGAATTATATAAGACTGACCGGAATATGAAACGGAATAAGTTAGAATCAGAAGTACCTGAACACACTATAATGCTTACAGGGTCTTAGAACCAGTGTGATTAGTATACGGACTTTGTGTAATATGTGAATGATGACTACAAAGGAGATTACTAGAATAATTTCGTGAGGTAAATTGACGATTACACTTGACGTCATGTAATTGTGAATTTACAGGCACGAAAATGTTCTAAGAAATCCGAAGAGTCGCCAGAATTACGAATATTAAGACACGATGAGGGGAAACGGACTACGTTAGAGTCGCAAATGAATAGGTGATGTGTCTAAGTAACCATAGCAAAGGTTCTGAACTGGAGACGCTTGATGCAACTTAGTGCAAACAAATAGATGATGTGCTTGAATGATATAGTAAAGGTTTGAAACTAGATATACTTGATACAATTTGGCACGTTTTGATAGAAAGTATAAATATGAATCTACATGAACGCTATTAATTGTAAATAACTTTCGTGATTAAGTTATGAGTTAATCATGAGAACCGGACACCTCACCAGAACTTAACGCTACGATCAGAAAGGATCCAAAATATCAAGGCGAATCTTGATCGACCTAACAAGTGGATACCCCTAATCCGATAAGTTATATCTCTAACCAAATAGTTACTACCGATTATATGGCTTATGAAAATGAGTGGTACATATGTATATGTTGAACTTCGCAAATTAGCATCTTCTTATCGACCAGACTATAGATTGAGATCCAAATTTTGATTACTAAACTCTCAAGAGTATACTTGAATTATATTCTTTGCTGTAAGTCTAATTCAAAAAAAAATATGTGTCTTGGAATTGTAATATCATAGCAGGCCTTGGAGATGATTCCCAAATGTCAATAGAAAAACCAATAAACCATACCCAAAGATGTAGGAACACCACGAATACTATAACCGGCGACCTTGGAGAAACTAGATTGAACACTACATGAGGAATTCGTAAGACTTGGTATGTGTTCCATCACTTTAATACCCCGTGTTGTCTTAAGAATTTTTGCAAAACCTTCATACTAGTCCCGTAACTGTTTAGAATAAGGACGAGTTATCCGTATGAAACTTGTTAGAATTATACAGGTAGACCCTAACGGGGGGAGTGATTACATTTGTAACAATTGTTATAAGGAATATCCGATGGAAACAAGAGAATGTAGCTGAAGTTTTAATAAGAAGAATCAACGGAGATAGCAATTCGACTTCACAAAAGACGGAATTTAGGACATCAAAAGAAATAATGTGTGCCCTTAATAGGTTTAAGATCAATATATAGCGCTTGGATGAATATTTCCCATGTTTCTTGACAAATTGTCTCCATACCTATCATCGCGTATTATTGAGATTTAGAAGGCTTAAGAACTTAACAAGTTAAGTGAAAATATATATATATAGAACTCACCACAATATTAAGCACATACTCTAGTGGAAATATCATATAGCTCTAGAAACATAGTATCAGATAAGATCCCCATTTTTGAAAGACAACCAACACTAATTAAGGTTTCAATGGACAAATGATTTTTTTTTAAGCACACATAGAGGTCCTCGACAACATGACTGTAAAAGTCTTAAGTAGAAATACGATCCAAGACACCCCTCTTTTGCACAATCCTCCCACTTTTCATCATTTCAGATGTGAAAATCCTATCAGGTTTTTGGTAAAATTTCCAGTATGTTTCGAGGCATCAAAGGTGTGGTGGTTAGCTGCGGTACACCCTATATATAAACGCCAATGGTGCGTCAGAAATGAAGCTGGAATTCAAACCAAAAACAAACTCTGATCTGTCAATAGTTTAAACCGTTCAAACCAAATCTCTAAGCGTCATGACTTCTATTCCATGAGTCTGGGGTTAGGTTGTGTGAGGTTTTACCATCCGCTTGGTCATGAGAAAATCCTATCAAATCATGACTATTACGTTGACACTTAAAACTTGATAATAGATGATATCCGTACGAACTTGTCAGGAATAGATAAATGTACATTGACAAGGAAAGTAGATTACAGTCACAGTTAATAATATATAAAATGTGACAAAGCAACCCTAAGAACGTAGTATGAAGTTTAGTATTGAACCATTATAATCATGACTTGAATTATGAAAGGGAATTTGAGTATGCAAAACACTGGATATACAACCAGAGATAGCCTGAAAATAATTCCGAGGACGGAATTCCATTAACAGGGGGAGAATGTAACACCCCGGACCTAGGACCCAAAATTTTTCGTGTCTAAAATATTATAACAAATAAATATATAATATTATAGGAATGTATAAGCGAATACGAAACCAAACCACATAGTACATGATTATTTTTATGAAGGAAATGATATCGTTCACGAAAATGCGATACGAACCCGAACCCGACGCGATTTGTAAACCTTGATTACTCACCATGTGGGACACATGGCACGATGGAATGGTGCCATGTGCCCCACCTAAACCAATGACACACTATCCACCTCCCTTTTATAAAAATCTCCCCTTCCTTATCTCCTACTCACATTTATACAAACATCTATTCACTACTTACATCTCACACAAACACATAGACTTACTGATAAACTAGAGAGAGAGCGAGAGTCTGAAGAAGAGAAAGGAAGAGCCGGATGGCTTTCTTCCTGAAGAAGAGAAAGAGAGGGAGAACCGAGGAAAGAGGGATCGGGAGAAAAGATGATGGAATGACCATGGCCTTTAGCCGGTTGAACTTGTTCTGGCGACAAAGAGAAAGGAATACGCGACAGCGGAGGTTATTGACGGTAGCGGTCGGTGGTGCTCAGATGATGGCATTGGCGGTGTTAAGCGACGGAGATGTTACGGGTCACCACGGGTCTTAGGTAACTAAAGAAGCGGCGGCGGCGGCGGTATCCCAGAATTTCGGTGGGACCAGACACGAGCTCAGATAGAGAAGGCAGGCATGTAACCTCTGCTTCGGGGGTTAGAAATTAGAACAAGGAATGATGCTGGTGATTAATTATTGCCTAACTATTTATATATACACTCATAAATATACGATGGTTAATAGGGTGGTAAAAGATGTGGTTGATGTTGATTAATAGTGGTGTATGGAGTATGGACTATGGGGGAGGGTCAGAAGGTGTTGGGAGCTATGAAGATGCAGACGATTGGTGAAAATCAGAATGGTGGATGAATATTAGAAGTAGTGGTATAAACACTAACCTAAACCAAACAACTAAACTTGTGTATTCTATCATTGTGAGAAACACGTGTGAGTCGTGTGCTAAACGGACCCGACTCGACCAAATGAAACTAGATAAAAGTTGAACATATATAAACTATATGAACTGATAGCGTGAATAAATATATATATCTACATATGATGTTACTTGGTTAAGCAAAGAGACACCTAGGCGACATTATTATTTGGGACACAAGGGATTAGGAATGATCTACGGTACGCGGACTAGACACATGAACATCTGGATATTAGACGAGTAGTAAAAGTATTATAATATCAAGAGACGATGGATTTGGATAGACGAGTTTCATAGACGACTTGAGACGCTCTATTTGGACACAAGAAATAATATATATTCCTAGGCATTAGAAAAGAGATACAATGTATACCTTGGTCACTTGGACGATTGGGACCATGAACAATAGGCGAGACAAATGAATAGACATACATATATAAACTCAGACTCTTTGGTATAATTAATTACATGAGACTTAGATTGCCAATACCATAAGACGAATATGTGACTTTTAAACATAAATCTCGGATGAATACGATAAGGTAACAATAACCAAGGGTCCTAGCCGTCCACACGTGTAATCACGGATTTCAGTTATACGCACTTATGTTTGCAATTATAGTAGGACCTCGCACATGGTTGATAGGTGGAGTGTGATTTGGAATATCAATATGATCATGAGACGTTACGTGATACCATAACCAAGGTGAGTTCGTGTACTTCCCCTTTTCGTTTTACTGTTTTGGGGTGAACATTAGCTTGTGTGTGTAAACTTAATTGATGTGACAAGGGCTCCCGAAACCAGATTCACACTCATTAACCCAAGGGATTGGACCACTTAATGTATGGGTAGTACTACTTGGGGAATCCCCCACGCACAGTGGATCCGGAAGCCCGGAAAACCCTCCACTGAGGTCTGCGGACCGTTGCGGCATATATTATGCCGTAGGGAATCCATAATGGGAGTAGATGGATTCCGTGTTAGGATTGAGGTGTGATACTTGTACATCACCATGATTAGAACTGTGTAAACTTGTTTTTGAACTAATAAACTGTTTTGGATTTACTTATCAACTTACACGGACTCACCAACATAATTGCTGATCCAACTCTTTTTTAAGCATGTGTTTAGGTACTGCGTATGGTTGATCGGGAAGACGAGGTATAAGCTTGCTTGTGTGGATTAGAGATTATCATGTTAGAAGGTTCGATTAGTGGATTATAGGTTCTAGAGTTATGTACGTGTAGAGATCGGATTGATTAATGGATAACAACCCGCCAGCTGCTTCGACGACCGCCGCGATTCGTCTTGCATCGCTTTGAGCTATATTTATTTATGTTGTGTAATTATATTTTTGGATTAGAATATATTTTTAGATTAGAAAATTGTAAAAACATTTAAATATTTGTTATCGTGCTTCCGTTGTGCAAGTCTGTTACCAAACTTTCGTAACGTTCAGCCCCCTCCTGGTCGGGTTGTTACAACAGCCGCCCCAATCTGCATCACTAAAAGCGATAAAGTCAAAATTATCGTCATTAGGTTACCATAGTCCTCTCGACGGACAACCCTTCATATATCTAAGGATACGCTTGACCGCTGTGAGATGACTCTGTTTCGGCTTCGATTGGAAACGTGCGCAGAGGCATGTATCGAACATTATGTCTGTCCTTTAAGCGGTTAGATACATCAGAGATCCAACGATTGCTCTGTATGTAAATGGGTCAGTCAGCTCCCCCTTAGCGTCAACACCATTCCCGTGATTAGATTGTATCGGGGTGTCCATCGGCTTGGAATCCTCCATCTGGAACCGGCTCAAGACTTCGGATACATATTTGGTTTGATGAATAAAGATCCCCGTTGGTCTTTGATCCACCTACAAGCCGAGGAAAAACTGCATCTCTCCCATCGCACTCATTTTGAACTTTTCCTGCATAACACGTTCAAATTCTCTGCAAAGAAGTTCGTTAGTTGAGCCAAAAATAATATCGTCTACATAAATCTGGACGAGAAGCAAATCATCTCCTGTTTTCTTCGTAAAAAGAATACAGTCGACCAATCCGCGTTTGGATCCTTTCGACATGAGGTACGTGCTCAGCTCCTCGTACCATTGGCGTGGAGCCTAGTGCAACCCGTAAAGCGCTTTGTTTAGAACGTAACTTGCTCTAGCGGGTGAATACGATGAATCCGAGATTCCGGATGATCAGGTACAATAACCCCCGTCTGAATAGTCAAGTTTTCTACTGCATCCAGATCATGACCCGTGTTGGACGACGAAGCAACATCTGGATTTGGGTTCACTGGCGGTGCCTCTGTTGCATGATCAAGAATAGCTTCATCAAAATCTCCATCATCTTCTGAGTCTGAAGTATCCAATGTAGTTGAAGCTTCTTGAAAAATCTCTTCCTCTGGTACAGGAGCATTGGTATGATTAGAAGCTGTTGGAAGAGTTACGGTGATCGGACACACCAATGGTGAAGTCGCTGCGTTTTCACACTCGTAAAGTAATCGGATAACAGCCTCTTCAACCAACCTATCTAGATTGAATGATTCAAAGAAATCTTTGTAATCAAACATCCAATCGGGACCATTTCCTTGCACATTCTGAGTATACCGTTGAACTTCAACATTTGCCCAATCCTCCACCTGTCGAGTTCTTTTGTTGAATACCCGTTTAAGCGGGGTTGCATATCCAACAAAATATCACTCTTCAGCTTTCGGACTAAACTTTTCACCTGGATTCAACATAGTACACGGAGCCCCAAAAGGTTCAAGATACTCCAAATTCGGCTTTCGTCGGTTCAACAGTTCATAAGAAGTTTTGCCAAACTTCTTCACTGTTAAGACCCGATTTAGTGTATAATTTGCTGCATAAATCGCCTTGTTCCAGAACATTACTGGAAGATTCGAGTCTGCGAGCATTGTTCTAGCCGTTTCTATGAGAGTCCTGTTTTTCCGTTCAGTGACACCGTTCTGTTGAGGGGTATACGGAGCAGAATATTCATGATGAATTCCTTTGTTTTCACAAAGATCATCCATCTGTGCATTTTTGAACTCCGTCCCATTGTCACTCTGAATTCTCTTGATCTTAAGACCATACACATTCTCCAATCGAGTGAACAGAACTTTTAGATTGTTAAACGTGTCACTTTTATGATGCAAACACATTACCCATGAGAATCTTGAATAGTCGTCAGTAACAACTAAACAATAAAGCTCCCCAAGATGACTTTTACGTTTGACAGGTCCGAATAGGTCCATGTGCAACCGCTCAAGTGGCATCTCTAAAGAGTTTACTTTCTTCACCTTATGGGATTGTTTGTGTTGCTTTCCTTTCTTACAGCTTACACACTTGTCGTTTAAATGGAAATGTTTAACATTTACGCCTTCGACAAGCCCATTTTTCACCAAGTGATTCATTTTCCTCAAGTGAATATGTCCCATTCTTCTATGCCACATGATTGATTCTTTCTTAGTAGCCTTTCATAGGAAACATGTCACTTGTCCCTGAGTCGTCATTGCCTTAGACATATCAAGAATATAAAGATTGTTGACTCGAGGTGCCTTCAACATTACCCACTCTTTTTGAATTTTGATGCCCGGTTTGAGGATATAGCAAGATTTGTCATCGAAATACACAGAGAATTGTTTGTCGCATATCTGACTGACACTTAACAGATTATAATCGATCTGCTTCACATATGAAATCCTCTCGAAACTCACAATCCCGTTACTCACGCTTCCCTCCATCGTGATGTAACCTCCCTTGTTTCCAGCAAATGCAACATACCCTCCGTTAATATTCTTCACGTCGAACAGCAATGCTAAATCACCTGTCATGTGGCCTGAAGCTCCACTATCAACAATCCAAAGACTGCTAATAGGGCCAGCTGAAGCTCCCTGCACACATCAAGTAAACAAGTTAGTTCTTTCGGGGGACCCAAGCCTGTGTGGTCTTGGTCTTTGAATATCACCCTTCAAAGATTCATTAACATCAACATTTGGTTTTGAAACAATCTTTTTTGGATCATTCAAAACTTTCTCAACCTTTTCATTTGATTTTGAAGTAGAGGCTCCCGGAGTACCATTATGTGTCCAACACTGTTCCGAACGTTTCAGAATTCGAATCTGAGACTTTGGAGTCGCAGTTGATTTCTTAGTATCGTTCACAAATGAAACTTTCTTGACTACCTTCTCTGATTTAACTGAGTTAGGTCCAACATTGGATTTGACCGCAGGTTTTGGTGGTACCTTTTGTCTATCAACTGTTGTGTTCACCATAGGTCTCTTCAAAGGTTTTTCCATGGCAATCCGGTTTCGACGATCATAATGAAATTGACGATCATTCCTCTTTTGATAAAAATTGTTTTGATTATAAAATGGTGCTGGTTGAGGAACAAATCGTCTTTGTGGATAATAATGATTGTCGACCGGGTTTCTCATGGATTGCCTTACTTCAACCTCGTGCCTTTTGTGCCTCACGTACGGGCAGTGAGCAAGTAAATGCCCTCTCTCCCCGCACTTGAAACATGCACGGTACTCTTCAAACACGTTCTGAGCCTGCGGCTTAGCAAACGTATTGATGGGATATTGATCATCAACACATTTGCGCCTTAAACTCTCAGGAGTTGGGCCCCTAGAGTAAGCTGGCTCAAGAAAACCGTTTGCTTTTTGTTTCGGTTTGATGAATTGGGTGACATGAACTTTTGGTTCTTTAGGAACATCCAAATACAATTTCTTTAAAATTTCTGGTGGAATATCATTTGACCTTTCATGCTTAGGAAAACATATGGTACTCTCTTGCCAGATTTTCTTAATTTTAGAATAGTTAGCAAATTTGATTGGATATTCCTCATCAGAGATAATCTTATCGGATCCTTCCATCCGATAAAATACCTTGACGGGTTTGTCACCCGAATCCTTTTTCACTTCTTTCTTTTCGGATTGTTTAACACGATGTTCATTAGCCATCGGATGAGAATGCTTAGAAGGTGACACTGGTTCATTCGTGATAATGTGATTTTCCTTTGGAATATCACTCACGTTCTCAACTTTCTCACTCTCAGTGTCCGAATCATCAGTTATAGCAGTAACTCCTTCATCATTCAAACCTAAAATCGGTCTTACATCGGAATTTGGATCTCCTATACTAGAAGTATTGGATTCATCTTCCGATGCAGAGTCAGATTTTACTGAGCTCTCCGGTGTCACTTGATGACAATTGTGGTTTTCAAACAGCACCGGAGATGGCACAGACTTATAACTTGTGGTTTGTGATGGTTCATCAATGATGTGGTCAACTACATAAGCAATGTGCTTGTAACTTTCAAGCTTTTTGTTGACCTTTTCAGCAAAACACTTGATGGTGGCCATTTCTAACTTAGTGTTTTCAAGTTCATCAATGTAACTGTTAATTGCCAATTGTTTTAATGAAAGAGTTTTCTTTAAGTCAGAAATGTCCTTTTTGTAACCATCAAGCACTTTGTTGAATGCTATAACTTCATTGCGAGCAGATTGACAGTTAATCACAGCACTATCACGTTGTACACGGAGTTGCTTGTTTTCGCCTGTCAATCTATCACAAGTGCCACAGTACTTATCACTAGTAATGTCAGTTGTAGATTCAGAACTTACTTGTTTTGGAGGATCTGTCATAGCCATGAGAGTGAAATGAGATTCCTTCCCAGCAAAGAACTTGGAATAGTCGATTCTGGTAAAGGCATCATCCACTATGCATGAGTTCCTCGTCTTCAGAAAATCAGCTTCAGCCAGTAATTGATCAATGTCATCATCCAAAGAATTCACAATGGCCTCTGAGTCTGATTCACTCTCCGAATCTGAATATACTGACTCACTTTCTTCAGGAATATCTGTGACTGAGTCAATCACAACTCCCGAACTTTTCTCTTCAAACTAAACTTCAACTATTTCAGTCTCAACATTCATCTCTTCAACTGATTCCTCAACCTCATTCTCAGTTTCTTCAACTTTCTCAACTATCACCGACTCCTCAATGTCAACCTGTTGTGCAACACAAGCTACATTCCCACCAGGTCTTATCTCCTCAACACCAATTTGGATATCAGTCCAGTCAAATCCTTCATCATTCTGAATCACCAAAGCTTGATATTGATTGTTATTCTATGGTTGCTCATTTGGTGTAGTGATAGGAATGACAGTTCTGTTTGGGTTATGTGGTGGTTGAGTTTGATTCTGGTTTGTTGTGTTTGGTTGTCTATTTTGGTTGTTTTGAGAGGTGTTTTGTCAGTTTTGGTAATTGTTTTGGTTTTGATAGTTGTTGTTTTGATAAGAAACTTGATTTTGAGATTGGCGGTTTTGATAGTTTGAGTTGAATGGGTTTCTATTACCTTGTTTTGCAGGCTGTGTATACTCTCTCTTGAAGTGCCCTTTTCCACCACAAATGAAACATGTGACTTTTTCTTTGTTAAAGCCATATGTGGTGTTTGGAGAAGTACCCAAATCAGTTCTCCCGGTCTTTTCTATGAATTCAGTTGCTCGCCTCATAATGCTTGCGAAAGCCCATTGTATATCTATAAGCTCCATATCTTCCTTATCGATTTGAGCATAGTCCTCATTGGTTAAATTGTTGTTACCAATTTGACTTGCTACTAAACCGTTATACGAGGCAACCATTGCTGAGACTAACGCAATGTGTTGTTGAGCAACTTCCACAGTGACGTTATTCATGTTGGATGTCTCTTACACTACCAGTTTCTGATTGGTTTGATTCATCTGAGTCATGTACTATTGTTGTTGAGGTTGTTGTTGTTGTTGGTTTGCAGAATAACATGCAGCTTGTTGCATTGGAGAAAATGGTGAAACGAAAGAATTGGTGTATTGTTGTGGTGAGAATCCGGTTAGGAACTGAATTCACGGATCGAATAAGCGAATTCAGCTTGGTTTCAGACGGGAGATTCGAAACGAGACAGAAATTAACGATAACAACGTCATCACATATTCGTATTACTACAGAAACGGTTACAGACACTGTCATCAGTAGGATAAACATCTATCTTGGGGCCGGGGGAGGTCGGGCATGACGTCCTCCTTGAGAGCATTCTAAGCACAAACTCAAATCTACAAATGAAAACCAACACATGAGATTGCTATATATAGTCCAAAGCCAAAAGCCACTTTCGCCCATATGAGGAGGTCGAATGTGGAAGTTTTCCACATTCGCCCCTTATATAGGTTCTAACCTGGCTTTCATGTTTTGGTCTATATTTACAAATGCATCAGATCCATAAAATGCCCTTATAGATCACCACAATCTCATGTAACACAATACTAAGACTCAACCCTAGTCTATTCAGTCTATTCGACAGTGACGTCCACATAATAGTGCATCAACAATCTCCCCCTTGGACGTTGCTAGCGAATCCTAAACACAACTTGCATCTTCAGTCAGTTATTGTTGAAGTATCAGACACATTGTTACATCAACATAAAGTTCTGAGGGTGCTAATCGATAGGGTGCCTTGGCCACCGGCTTAGCCCCCGGAGCTAGTTCTATCCCAAATTCCACTTCTGTTTCCGAAGGCATTCCCGGTAAGTGTTCCGGGAATACATCCTCAAAATCCCGGACCACAAGCACGTCTTCCATTTTTGGCCTTTCTTTCCGGCTATCGGTCACATAGGCTAAGAAAGCCTTGCAACCATGTTGGATCAACTTCTTGGCTTCCAAAATCATACACACTATGGGGGTGGCAATTCGTTTCTCCATGGATGGTAACAAGATTCCCGTTTGGTGATTGTAATTGAATCACCTTGCAGTTGCAATCTACCTTGGCGTGGTGAGTTGATAGCCAATCCATGCCCACCACAACTTCGAATTTCTTCATCCCCATAGGAATCAGTTCAATCGGAAAAACTTGATCTTCATGATGATCTCACAATCTCAGCATATATCAAAAACATGAAAACTTTTGTTATCTACAATTTCTATTTCTAAGGGCATAGATAGTTTTGATAATTTAAAATGAGGGTGTCGAATAAGTCCAATGGAAACAAAAGACTTATTCGCACCTTTATCAAACAACATTTTTATAGGTACAAATTTATGATAATGGTACCTGATATCACATTTGGATCTTGTTTTGCCTCCTCCACAGTGATATGAAATCGTGCACGCAGCCTCGAGGCTTCAGCCATGGCTTCATTTTTATTTCCTGTTTATACGGTTTCTTTGCATTCTACCTTTTTGTGACCGGGTTGGAAACACCCATAACATATCGTTACTTTGTTAGGGCAGTTTGCAACCCCATGGCCCAGCTTTCCACAGTTTGAACAAGGTTTATCTTTGAAGTAACACCCGCCCTTATGCATTTTTCCAAATATCTTGTAGTTTTGGGGCGACCCCCCCCCCCCCCGCCCTTTTGACATTCTCCTTCTACGGGGACTCCCCAATCTATGGCTTTTTAGTCGGGTTCGGGTTGGCATCATGAGCCTTCCTTTCCCCTCTTTCCACTTGCTTCTTTAACTCAGTCTCTCTTTCTCAAGCAGCATTGATTATGTCTGACAAGCTTTCAAACTTGGAAGGGGTGATAAACTCCTTGTACTCTGTACGTTGTGAAAATAGTAAATCTTTTGTTCTTTAGTCTGGACTAGGTCTCCACAGAACTTCATTTTGTCAAGGGACATTCTTGTGACCTTGTCAATCGATTCACTTTTCTATCTCATCTACATGGACTCTTCTTTAATCTTCTTCACCACCACCTTGGGGCTGTGGTATTTCAAGAAGGGAGTTTTGAAATCTTCCCATGTCATATTCCTCAAAACTTCAGCATCCATTCCACCTTTAATTACATCCCACCAATCTTTTGCCATATCCCTCAATTGACCGGTGCCAAAGGCCATGCGGTCCATTGGGTCGCAATGAATCCTTTCGAAGATATCTTCTAGCTTCGACAACTACTTCTGACATTCAACTGGGTTGACTTCAGCTTTGTAAGTCTTTTGCTTGCAAGCCATGAACTTATCATATGAACAAGCCTTCTTTTCTTTACTTTTCTCCACTTCTTGGAGAATACTTTCTCTCATTTCACTATATCTTTCTTCCACCACATTCAACAAGGTGGTTTGCAGCTTGTCTATGAAGGAACGTAGGCTATTTTCAAGAGCCTTACCCACCATTCCAGCAATACTGCTTTGCATCTCCACCCGAGTGAGAGGTGCCAGCTTCATTTTCATTTGCCATCTTACTGCAATAACGTTTCATCATTAAAAACATTTAAATTTTACATCACCCACATTTATTCTGCTTAATTACATTCTTATTAGGATTAGATTTTGCATTTTTGGCTTTACTGCTTTAGTTGAGTCTTAGCTCACTTAACCTCCCATTGATGCATTTATAGGGCCTAGAGCCTACACACTATACCTATGATTCCCATTTATTTCTGCTTTCGAGTCTAACTATTTTACTTGTCACACCCCGCCTAGGCGGAAACACAGGATGCAAGCACAAAATGTTTTCAAGCACAAGATTCGAGCAAACATTCAAATATATTTAATAATAAAAGTACCAAACTTGTTCAACAACAACAACCATCACAAAATATTGTTTAAAACCCAACACGGGATCAAAAGTTTCAAAAACACCAAAAGTGATAGTCGTGAATGAATGCCCAAACATGTCCGAAGTTCCATCCATAGCTTAGTTACCTGAAAAACATGCATAAAAACTTTTTCAACAAATGTTGGTGAGTTCACAGGTTTTGAAATAGTTGAAAATGTAAAGTTTAATGAAATCCGTGAATGACTCGTCATTGTGTAGCTAAGATCAATGACAATAAATTTTCATGAGCCCATAACCAAACCTTGATAAGTGGTGCCTCGTACATCGCACAATAAAGGCAATGTATCATCATAAAAGAAGTACAAGCACTCTTTGTCGTATGTATCCGGGTTAGAGCGACTAACCAAGAGTGGGGGTGTCAACTCAATAGATCTATTCATGCGTTTCGAGGCTAAGTCCATAGCTAATGGTTACGGTAAACTATTGCACGAGGGCTTAGTGAGTACTCTAAACATATTGTCTCATGTATACCGGTCTACTAGGAATTCATTCTAAAATAAGTAAACAATGCATGTTTTCCCCCAAAAATAAAACAGTAAAAAGGCGCCATGAAACTCACCTCAAGTCTGCGCGTAGTCTAGCAAGAGTATGTATCCGACAAACTAGGAAATCCGACCTACGCATCCTATATACATATATGGACATTTTAGGTCTATCAACGGATCCATTGTATTCGTGGTTCGCCCAATCCTTATGGTATGTTGATTTAGTTTTAATGGTGACTCTTGATCTTTATGTATAGGTTTCGAAAAGAGTTGTTTTATTGTGTAGAAAACTCTTTTTAAACCATTGACACCGTAACATATGTTTTTAGAAATAAAACACTCATTATTTAAGACAAAACATATGTGACTCTTATATAGATGTTCATGTACTCGTGCTTCTATATCCATGTCTACTCACACACTCGTGTACATATATTCATCCATATACGTGTGTGTTTTGACTCATACCCACAAGCATTCATGTCCATGGTATTTACACCCATACATATATACCCATATATATATATATATAGTGTTAGGTTATTATCAGAAGGGTGTTTTAGTGCGAGAAGTGCGAGAAGAAACCTAAATCTTACTTTTTATTAGTAATGGTTCATATATTTTTGAAGTTTTTACTTTTTTTATATCATTGTTTATCTTATATATACAAAAACTCATTAAATTAAAGCAATCAAATGTTTTTTTTAAGGTTTAAACATTTTCCTACACATGTGTTATATTATGCGTAGTTAATGTTCTTACACAAAATTTGTACATGTGTAGGTTACATAAATTAATGAAATTGCTTCATATATATGTTTTATTTTCAAGATAGATGAATAAATAACACATTTTAACAATTTTCTTATGTTCTGATTTTTTTAAAAGTGATAAAAATAAATTATTAATCTTCTTCTCGCACTTCTCGCATTAAAACCTCTTCTGAATTGAACCATCCCCACACATACACATCAATTCTTATGCTTATGTAATTGTCACATACACATATATACACCATATATATGCACACGTGTATATGTATAGGCATAAACCTACATACGTACATCATTATTTATACACATTTCTATAAATCAAGGCACACGTACACATTCCAACATAACACATATGCATATGCTTATATAAAATGAGACACATGAACATTTAGACATACATATATACATACACGCGTATACATACATGCATCTATATATATTTCCATGTTATACACATACTATCTAGATCCTAGTTGTTTTAGTAACTTTAATTTGTTAATAGGTGTTCCATAAACTTGGGTGAACTAGGTAAAGCTTCAATTAAAAGAAAGGTCTTAGTTTAATACCTCTCGGCCAAATAGGAAAGAATGGTGTGTGGATAAGATGGTCCACTACTCGAACAAGCTACTAGACGCCTTGGAACACTTTGGGGGCGGGTCCTATGGTCTTGGTTCGGTTGTTTGTGGCTCGAAAGGGGGTAGTGTTGTGTGATGGTTGTGGGCCGAGAGTTTTAGAGGGTGTAGGGAGAGTTTTTATGTCTTAGTGAGTTGGAATGGTGATAGTGGGAAAAAGGGTGGTGGTGATGCGGTTTATATAGGCCGAAGGGGGAGGAAGGAGTGTCCCAAAGGGGTTAGTCAACTAGTGTAAATCCTTATGCTTAAGAGAATCTTTCCATTTTTATGTTTAGTCTTATATAACTAATCCTTTCTATAATGTGACTAATCCTAGATTTGATTTAGACTAAAGGTGATAGATTACTTGTGCCATGGGATTAGGAAACATGGAGATGACTAGTGAGTGTGGACAAAAGGAATGGAGGGGTGTAGGGTGATGGTTTCGTTGGTGGTGAACCGAAAGAGAGGGAGAGAGACGAGAGAGAGAGAGAGCTGTAAGGGAGGAGGGTGCTCAAAGTGGAAAGTCAACTTTCATGGATCTTGGTGATTCCATAGAATCTTTCAATACTAGTATGTAATCCGAGAATGATGCTAAGCTAATCAGCTTGACTTATTGTAACATCCGGCCCCTCTCACCACCAATATTGTCCGCTTTGCCCTGATGGGTTGCCCATCCAGAGCTCACGGATTTGTTTTTGGTTGCCCTGGTGGAGACTTCCCAGGAGGTCACCCATCCTGGTACTACTCCCACCTGAGCACACTTAACTGTGGAGTTCTCCTCTCATCCACTAACATTAAGCCCAAAACCGCGTATGTGATTTAAGAGGCATTGGATTACATATGAACCAAGGATCTCTCCTAGCCACGGACGATGTGGGATTTTCCTAGGGTGTCACATTCACCCCCTGTTAGAGTCTCATCGTCCCTGATGAGGTTGTACCCCCCATCCCGAATAACACAGGAGTGGCTCTAATACCATCTGTAACACCCTCAAATTCCACTTGCAGGGTTTTACCGCGAGGCGCGTGACATACCAGGATCCAAGTCAACGGTCACAATAAACGACAACTATATGATATAAAAATAACGTAATAAACGCAACCACGCAGTTTAAAAGTTTGCATAACCAAAACCAAACAGCGGAAGCAAGTAAGTTTACAAGACCAAAGTTTAAAAGTGAGTAGTTAAACCAAACAAGGTTTACATTATGCATGAAACGACAAGACGTAGTGAGACTCCAGTGCGCCTAGACTCCTTGCTACCTAAGCGACCTGAGAAAACATGCAATGTCAGTCAACACATAAAGTATCGGTGAGTCACAGAGATAAGTTTGTAAAATTTTGTAACGTTTATAAGCCAGACCCAACAATCCTTACATCGATACCTGATGCTAGCTAGACATCGTTACATGATACTAAAGTGTCGTGAACCATTGCTGAACGTTAGAATGCCTCAGTACCCACCACCAGTCATCACCCGATGTCGTAAGTTAGATAAGACAAATATGCACCCGCCACCGACCTCCAGTCGGCCCGAGTGGGGCAAGCCGGGCCCAATAGATCTATTCACACTTTCCCCGCTATGTATCCACATATTAATGGTTCACTAAATGTTAGAAAGACTTTACCGATGAATAATGTCACTAAGTATCCATGTGATATAATGTAATATGTTGGTCTAAAAGATAGTAAGTTTATACCGCATGTTTCTCCCCCAAAAATATGAAAACAGTAAAGAATGGGGCTGTGACACTCACCTTAGGTTGCATCTTCTATAAAATCATTACCGACACGGTCTCATAGTTCCCAAATACCAGAGATCTATCATAAAAGTTTGTAGAAGTGTTTTGACTAATAACCCTAAGGTTATCTAGTCCCCGATTGTCCAGATCGTGACTAAGTATGTTTAAAAATGTGTTTAAACGTAGACCCGACACACCAGACAGACCTGACATCCCGTTGGTGACCCATTACATCAATTAATCAACTATACAGGGTTTACACATAAGGTTCAAGCATTAAACACTTAGTTTGCATCAAAAATCGCATGTATGAAGTCGTAAGGTCGAATTAGTAAATTTCATGGTTGGTTCGACCTATTGTCCCTTTGTTCGACCCATATAATGTCCATTCAACCTATACACAAGTTTATTCGACCTAACATATGTTCATTCAACTCTAACACATGTTTATTCGACCTTAACACATGTTTATTCGACCTTAAGCATGTTCATTCGACCATTTCATACACATGTGTGTGTGTATATATATATGTAGATATGTAAGTTAGCAAAATACTAGTTTTTATACATAAATTCATCACATTCTTTAACATATTATTGAACAAATCAACCTTTACACATGTTATTAGAAAATAGTTTATAGTCGTTTAAACTCGTGTAACCAATGTTCGTTGATATGGGTGAAATTATACTCGTTCGGGCTTTACTAGACTTTCTCGAAGGACTTATGCATAGAAAACGATATTAATTTTGCATAGAAAGTTAAATGTTGACTAGAATATGTACGGATTTTGACCTGTTAAAGTGGCGGGTGTCACATTACTACTTCTGAATTAACTAGCAAGCAATATATACTTATTGTATAAGGAGACCAAGCTTGGAACCGAACACTTATCTCAAAACCTGTGGCTCTGAATACCACTTGTAACACCCATACTAAAATATCTGTAATTATACGTTAATTAATCCAAAATAACATTTAGTCACACATGCTAAAATGAGAGTTTACAAAAACATTTATACAGAAACTTGGTTTAGATAATGTAAACAAAGCATCAAGGTTTCGATGTTAACATTTACAAGTCTCAAAACCCAAATACGTTGTTAACATGTAGAGTTACAAATTAAAGCTTAGATTTTTGAAATAGGCGAAAGCGAGCATGAGATCACGTGTTCGGGTCTCCAAAAACCGATCCTCCCATCCATGTGCATAATGAACCTAAGGTTTCGTCATCAAAGTCATGAGATAATTAGGTTAGTACGATCATATAATAAGCTACGAGTCCTAATGAGAAGTATAGGGTCCAAACTACCTCAAAACTCAACTAAAAATTTTTTGGGGGAAAACCCGTCGTAAACTACGGGTCCCTGACCGTAGCTTACGACCCTTTATAATTTTTTTCTCTTAAGCCGCCGTAAGCTACAGTGCATACCGTAGCTTATGGTAGGGCCTTTCGGGCCCCCTTCATTAAACTGGTCGTAGCTTACGGCCTGTAGCCGTAGGCTACGGCCTGGACCTTCGGGAAATCTTCAAAAACCTTGCTTTTTGACATGTTTTAAGCCCCAATTCATGGCTGCAAATTTCATACATCTTAATACCATACCTGGACATTTTAAGGACCTAGTTACACACATATAACACGTAATACAATCATCCAACAATCGTTTTAGATTAATACCACAAGTTCATTAATCATAGGTTGAACACATACATGGTTATTTGGGCATGACCTTCTAAACTACCATTCTAACATACAAATGACCCCTTTATCTAAAGAAAGCTCATCTATTTATCTGGCATATTCAGCTTTAAGCGACACGAGAGCTTTGACTCAAGTGCCACTCGTATATTCGGCATTCGGCATTCAGGAGTTTCCATGGGCAACATTGCCACATTGGTAACTTGTCGATTCTATGTAGTAAGCTTAAAAGTCCTCATGAAAAGTTCTTATGCTTTATTATCGTCTATTTATGCATTAGAATTTTAGACAAAGACCAAGTCAATTCATGGACACTAGATTATTCTAATTAATAAAGGATTATAAGGTGAACTTACCTTTTAGGTGTGCTCTTTCCCAAAATCCTTCTTCGTTCCTTAATCGCTTGAAGATGCCTTATCCTTGCCTATTAGATCTTTATTAGATCATTTATATTTCATCAAATGATCTTATCATGGGTTCACTTCCTCAGCATTCATATTAATACACATTTCTAATTGTCTTTTTCTAACTTTTCTAACAAGGATCCCATTTAAGCATTTAATCAAGCACATGTATGCATCAAAACATACATTCAATTTTCATTGTTAATTACACCTAGTTACTACCATCTACACAATACAATCATGTCTTTTCTCAATTTACCACATATGTCACATAACCTATCTGAAACAAAGATCAATGCACAATAATTCTTCATGGTGGATGGTGAGTCCAAGTTAAAATTACTAACACCCACCTTCTTCACCCTAATTGTAATTTATAATCATTTTTTAAAGACCAAACAGCCTATGTTGTGCTTGTATTGCGGTTCCTAATCACTACGTAACCTCCATCATTACTAACTTTGAGATTTAACAAAACCCACAAAGATCAAAGATTTCCATAACACGTTATTCATAGCACAAACACTAAATTGAGGGTTACCTTAGGGTTTGTTGATGATTAGACGATCAATTTCTACAACATGCACAAGCCCCCCTTTTGTATTTGGGTTTGATTATGCTAGAAATTGGTGTTTTATTGAGGAGGAAGGGTTGTGAAGAGGATCTCTTCCCTGATAATCGACACACACACACACACACATTTTGTGTGTGTAATTTCCCTTTCTTGCCCTATATTACTCCATGTTTCCCCAAATTCACATATCTGGCCCTTCTACTTATCTTATGTGCAAAGTCTAGGGATTAAAACTATCATGAAAGGTTTTTATGTTAATTATTAATGTGTTTTACCAACCGGTTAGCTAGGTTAGTCAGTTTATGAACATACAACTAGCCGTTACATTAATTCAAGTAATGGCATTAGTTAAGATCACATAATATCATAATATATCACATTACTTAAATAAGGAGATTTGGGACGTTACAGATTTTTAATATTTTTCTCAAACGATTTACGAGATTTCCAAACGAATTTTCAAGAATGATCTTACAATGAGTCCGCAAAACATGTGAACTCACCAACATTATATTGACAAAGTTTTTATGCATGTTTTTCAGGTATTAGTTTGTCATGAATGGAACTTGGGATTCAAAACATGCGTCACATGATACCACTTTTGCAAGGTTAAGTAGTTAACTATTACGAAGTTTAGATGAAAAATTATTGGATTTGAAAAAAAATTATTTCTTGGAATGTAACAATTGACAAGATGGTATCAAAAACTTATGTTTTGATTTAGATGTTTACTTTAATCTTGTGCTTGAAAACCTTTCGAGTTACATCCCGTGTTTCTGCCTTGGTGGGGTGTGACAAAGCAATTCTTAGAAAAATTAGCTAAATAAAAGTTGGTAATTTCATTATAAATTACCGTAACAATAACCATACTCAGTAAATCGCATAAACAACAAACTATTTGATAGAGTCTGGGAGGGTGGAATGTAGGAAAACCTTACCTCTATCTCTAAGGAAAGAGAAATTGTTTCAAGAGAGACCTCGGTCCCTTTAATTCTAAAACAAGCAATCCAAATGAGCAGAACTAAATATATAGAAAACAAAAGCTACCAATAACAAAATGAGTAGTGTGAGAGTAGCATAGTAAAATTAACAACATGTTATATATATATATATATATGCACACACACATATATATATAAAAAAGCTAAGTATTGGAAGAAAGCCCACTTGTTTTAGAAAACCCAATAAACCCTACTTCCTGACTTTTTTTATTTGAAAATTTTAGGGCATATAATATACATTTTTAAGAGTTTGGAGCAAAAAAAATCAAAAAAGTGTTGGGCCTTTTTTTAGAACTAGCAGGAAACCCACGTGTTGCGGCGGAGTCGACAATACAAGGCAAAAAACATAATTCAAACCTTAAAATGATTAAATATGTAAGGTGTATGTGTGTGTAAGCACATGTGCTTCGTAGTGGGGTAATTATTTAAAATCTACAATGGGACATGATATCATGCTACGTTCTATATATCATATGCAATTTGACCTACATGTCGGTTAAAAAAATGAAAGTGGCGGTTTGACTCATTAGCAACTATTATTATACTAATAGTCTCACTCAATATGTTGAAAGTGCCAAATCTGGAGAGATTGCCGAGAAGAAGAAATCTTTATAAGATCCACAATAAGAGGATGTTGGAATGGCTCATACGTAATCAACCTGCACAGAAGCATACCCATAACTTTTTCCACATGATAAAAGCAATGCAATAAAACTGTGAATCAAGTGCACCATAAATTTCTATCAGTGGCATCGAAAAGTGAAATTGGAAGTTAGGTTAGTTGCAAATATTCCACATAAGACCTCCCAACCTGAGAACTTTATAGACGTGCACACATATATTTTTTTCTAGGAACCGAACCACTTCCAAACCGGTTCGTGTTTGGTGACGGATCGTGTTTCTAAAAAAAGCTACACTTCAAAACCACTGTCTCAATCGCGCTCTGCAATGATTGCTCCTGCCTCTGCTACTCATCTAAAAGTACATTCTCTCTTTAATACACTCTTATTCACGTAGTTACAATTGTTGTTTTCTCTTATTATAGTACAGTAATTTATATGCTAAATCCTAATACACATTTTGTTAGGATTGCAAATGAACCGAACGAACATGAACAAGGCCTTGTTCGTTTTAGTTTGTTAAGGAAATTATGTGTTCACGAACAATTCATGAACACTTACCGAAAGAGATTTTACGTTCGTGTTCGTTTGTGTATTTTGTTCATGAACGCACACGAACACAAACGGACATTAATAAACACAAACAAGTTTTTATGACGCAAACGAACACAAAGAAGTATTCATGAACGGAAACAAACACAAAGAAACATATATTAACTTTCGAGTAAGATCGAATTTACATATATCAAGAAATTAACTAGATTCACCTAAAATATAACCTATTTATACGAACATGCTTAGTACTTAACGTAATATTGGTAAACATAATAAAATAGTGTCTAAAAAAACTAAGGGGGGACGGGGCGCTACCAGAATTGGGCACGGGTACCACACTACCAGCACGGTAACACCGCCGCCACCCGTGCTGGTAGGGGTCTCGTGAAACAAATACGGGTTCCATCTAACGGGCTGGTAACAAGCCATATTTATTGCAACGGTCAATTTTTATAATATATTTTATTACTTTTTGGCCGTTTAAATTTATTTAATATGAAACGGTAACATTTATTTTACCGTTATTTTTGAAATGGTATAAATTGTGCACGGTTTAAATAAAAAACACAAACAACTACATTAACCAAACTACTTTAAAACACAAACAAAACAAATGGATCCAAGGAAAACAAAGAGTGTTTCGAGGGGTGCGAGGAGAACCTCGAAATCTAGAGGTTCTAGTAGTCGAGGCAAAGCTTCGAGTTCGAGATCGGCTACGGTTGAACCCTATAGGCCCGTGATCAATTTTCCACAAACCCAACCCCAACAACAACAACAACCGTTTTACTCACAATACCCACAATTCCCACAAAGCCAACCACCCATGATGTATCAACAATATTTTACACCGCCTCAATTAACAAATTCCCAACCAGAAGACTTCGAGCTCAACCTAGAATATGAGGACGATGACAAGGAGGAAATTGTGCCAGAGACACAGTTCGAGCATCATGTAGATGAACAGCTAGACGAGGAAGCGGATGACGCGCTTGAAGTTGAAGTTGATGCAAGGGGGAAAAGAAATATGCAAAGCGACTGAAAGCTGTGAAGTGGAATACGACACAAGAGGTTGCTTTGGCAAAAGCTTGGTGTTATGTGCCGGAAAACAGGGAGAAGAGTAACCAAAGAAACAAGGGTAGTTTTTGGAAAGCTGTCCAAAAACAATATGCGGTACTGTTGGGAGGATCCACCCGAACAGTTGATCAAATTACTTCGAAATGGACCGCCATGAACCCACAAATGAATGCGTTCAATGGACTTCATCAACAAGCAGTAAAAATTATGATATATTTAACTTAGCGTTTTATTTAATTATACAAATTTCTCTAAATTATATTTAATTTACGGTTTTATGTAATTATATAGGAACGCTTACGAGAGAGTGGATGTATTGATCTAAACGTCATACAAACGGCGTTAAACGATTACAGAAAAAGTCATCCATCTGGTTTGAATCATCAAGCGGCATGGGAGATTGTAAAAGACCACGACAAGTGGAAAAAGCAAGTGTTGATGGGGGAAGAACCGCCCGATAGTCATTCGGACAAGAGACGAAAGTCTTCAGAAGGCGGCAACTATCAGGCGACTGCCTTTTCCACACCGGACGATACCACCCCCACTAGCCACATGCCGGACCTCAACGAAAATAACAACCCAATGCGGCCCAAACGAAAAACTAAGAAAGCCGCCGCCGCCGAGTCTTCAGGCAAATCATTGGTTGACGAACTCGGGTCATACCGAGCAATGAAAGAAGACAAACTCAACCAGTTGGTCACCCTACAATCTTAACAAGGCGAAAAAGCAATGGTGTTTTTAGAGGAACAACGCGAATTGTTGAGACAAAGGCAGTATGACCACGACTTGAATATGTATTCAAAACCACACAACCACCTCAAAGTTGAATCTTTGGAGTTAGTTTTGAAACGTAAAGAAGAAATCGTGGCGAAATACAAATGGGACCGTTATTGGGTTGAAGGCGACGCGGATGATGAAGGCGACGAGTAGAATGAAGGCGTTTGTATTTTTATTTTAGTTGATATTTTTCTAATTTGTTTTATTTTAATGGGACGTTTTATTTTTTAAAGTTTTACAAACGGTAGTTTTAATTCAAACGGTCATTTTTTTAGTAAAAACGGTAATTAAAAAAGGAAAACTAAAAAATATAGATTTCAGTGAAGTGAATCAGTTAAGTGCTGCCTACAAAAAAATGAATTAGTGAAGTAAATCAGTGAAGTGATGTGGCAGTGCAGGATTGGTTAAAATCAGTAAAGGAAAAAAAAACTACGGTAGCACCCCTTGTGCCCTAAGCTAAAATGTTAAACTTGAAGTCTACAATAATTATTTATTTAAATTTGAAATCTTCATTAATTATTTATTTAATGATTATACTAAAAGTAAGGTTTATTAATCTCATGTAGCATATACTTGCCTCACACATGATTATGTATTTATTTGGGTAAAACAATAATAAAAATAAAGAATGTAAAAACCATTAAAAAAATTAAAAACTCTATTAAACTGTCGAACATAAACGAACATGTTACCGAACGCTCACGAACATAAACGAACGAACGCGGTCTCTGTTCATGTTCGTTCGTTTAACTAAACGAACAAAATTTTTTGTTCGTGTTCGTTCCTTTATTAAACGAACGAACACAAACGAACTTCCCGCCAAACGGTTCATGAACAGTTCGTTGAAAGTTCAGTTTGTTTGCAGCCCTATATTTTGTCACTTTATATTAGATTTGTCTAGGCTGAGAAGTCCCGGGATATAACCTAGTCTCTTATTTAATAAACTAATCATAGATAAAAGTGTCTTAAAAGTATAGTGTAAAGAAAATAAGAATATAAATATATAAATAAAATAATTAAATATTTTATAAATTATAAACAAACCGTATTTGAGCTTCAAATTTTACTAACGAGACGAGCTGAATATTGTCTTTCTATTCTACACCGCTAAGCAACTTCCACAAAAAAAGACGTCCTAAGTTTGTAACCTTTTTTATTAAAAAAAGTAAATGATATGTAACCATGTTGTCAAGAAAAGACATCCTATATTGATCCCGTAGACTTTTGGATGTTATTAAGTCAAGTCAATGTTTGATCCAAAAAATGCTTCGTTTGAATCCGTCAGCTCCTCATGATAACATTCTTTTTTGATTTCTTTCGAAAAAAAAAGTAGACTATACTACAAACCCAGTCATAAAAGCATCATACCATATTGACATTCTATCTCAACGGTTGACTTTGTAGTTATTTTGTTCGTATTCGTATATAACAATGACAAACTTCATTATCGTGTACGGTGCGAACAACAAAATTGCACACAAGTTTATACCTCTATGACTTTAAAAGTTATAAAATCAAACCAAACCTCATCTCATCAATAATTAGGGTTGTAAACCAGAGCTGGAGTGGGCTCAAGCTCGAGCGCTAAATTAGACTTTAGCTCATCTTGAGCTCGAGTTTGAAGTTAAAGGAGCCTAAAAACTAGTCAATGAGCCGGGCCATAAATGGAGCCGAGCTTGGCTCGTTTACAAAATGAGTCGGCTAGGCTCAAGTCGTTTCAAATCGACTCGATCTTTTAGCTAGATTTTTTCGAGTTATTTTGAGCAAGCTAGGAGTCGAGGTGCGAGTCGCGGGTATTTTGAACAGCCCTATCAATAATCCCTCTACTTCAAGGCTTAATTAGAAAACTTTCAAAGAGAACTGCTAATTCGTTAATAACAACAAACTAAACTGACTTGGTTGGTTGGATTGGCAGACCTACGAAAATGGTATCTATTATATAATTAAAAGTAATAAATCCTACATGGCATTTAAAGAGGGTATCATCCCCCTTTGAGTGTATCAGGTGGCATTAGTTGATTTTAGGAAAAAAAAATTTAAAAACTAAATTGAATTTTCCACTCTCATGTTTTCTCCCATAATTTTTAACGTTAATATCTTTTATATACGAGATTTTCTAAAGAAATAAATTACACCAAATTAACGAGCGTTTTATTATCTTTCCAACGAGTACCATAGTGCTATATAAAAAACAGAGAAAAAAACGACAATTTTTTTGTGGGGTTTTGTTCATACAGAAAAAAAACACAAAATGTTCAGATAATTCATTAATCATGTATAGGCAAGTCACTAATTATGTTCAAATCAGTAAATATAAATTCTATTTTCAACATGTGTTAGCATTGGAGTTGTACATTGTTTTAGGTTAGGTATTAATATTATAGTTATACATTGTTTAAGGTTAGGTATTAATATTATAGTTATACATTGTTTAAGGTTAGGCGTTAACATTGGAGATACATTGTTAATTGTTTTTGTTTAGGTCTTACCCGAAGCTTTCCTGCATGTAACTGTAAAGCGCATCATTCTATTTGATATGTAAAATTGATATGTCATATTAGTTTTTTCAACCCCGACACGTTCCCGGGGTATAATCTAGTGCTTATATATATATATATATATATATATATAGGATTTGGATCATTTAAGAACCACCATTTAGGGAGAGAACCAAAAAACCAGTATGAACAGGTGGCATTTTTGTAAATATAAAGGTGTCTACAAAAACCCCTCCATCAAAAAATAAAAAAAAATTATATAACCTAAATAAATATAAAAAAAAAAGTAAAAACACCAAAATGATTATTTTGCATTAATAATTCAAAAAAAAAATAATAAAAAAAATGGTTGAAATGTCGTCATCCTTGATGCACATGTGCAATTCACTGTTATATATACAAAAATATACCGTATGCACATGTGCATTTCACTGTTAAATCACACTTTTGAATAAATTGTCAATTACCATAATTAAATGATTATTAATTGGACGCAATATGACATATAAGAAGGGAAAAAATTTATTCAATTATCATTACATGGACGCAAAAGTGAGATATAAAATACAATTAAACTCGTCAATTGTTTAGTGATGCATATTATAACATAAATTTAAAATAAAACATGTGTATGACAACAAACATGAATAAACTTAAAACAACTCTATATAAGAACTAAAAAATAAGAAACGTGTATTGCATGCACATGTGCATTTCACTATCATATGTAGGTTTTTCTAGTGGTTTAGCTTTATAGCTTAGTTTTTATGTATGGTGTGAGGGGGTTATATTTTTTTGGGGTATGGGGTGGTGGGTTTAGGTTTTTAGGGGGTGAGGGTTTAATTATACTCATGCACATGTGCATATGTCAATTTCATTATCATACCAATTAACATACGCTACAATAATAATTACAAACATAATCAACATATCAACTACCATATAAGGCCACCCAAAATATACATATGTGCATGCATCATCCTTCAAACAACAAAATTTTTATACCCATTTGTTCTTTTCATACAACTACTTGTAGTTTCTACCAAACGCATTAACTCAATAAAACAAACGATAACAAAAAAAAAATAACCATATTACAAACCAACCATGTTACCACTAACCACCTACCTACAAACTTCTAATTATATCACAATCTCACGTCCACCAACAATGTCCCCTTTTATTGCTTATTTGTCCATTTTCATCTTCTTCCCCTTTTACTTATCTTCTTCCAACACTCTTCACACTTCATTCATCCCTCATCTGACATTTCCATTGTTTTTTCATCTGTCAACCTGAACAACGCATACTTCTCAAATTTATCACATTGTTCGTGTGTTTAAACAACTAATAATTAACATTTATTAGTTAACATGATTAACTTCCTGATAAACTATTATGTCATCATCCTCAATTGCACCAGCCAGCTTTTTTTTGACCCTTTATACCTCGATTATAGCACAAAAGTTACATTCTTTGATTTTTATCCCATCTTTGACTACAAATAATAAACAACATATAAGAAAACCAAACTTTCAATCTTAATACATGTGTATTAACTTTAATTTTTTTCATTACCACATAACATATGCACATGTGTGTTATAGTGAAAACCCCATAATGTTTACAAGATTTCAACCTTAATACACCCAGGAAATGATGCACTTGTATGTTTCAATAAGCCTCCGTTCTAAACATCGATTTCAAAGGTATCAAACTGAGATGAATAAGTAACTCCTACAGCATGAACCACATTACTCCCACCTGGTAGAATCAACTGATGAATGTCAACGCTGCTGCACAAGAAACACACAGATAAATCTATCAAAGGTTGGCTACTGCAGTGAAGGAACAAAAAAAAGTGTATCAACAGTTGAATTTGTCAAACCCTTCAGTTGCAAAGTCCTTCTTCCAAAGATATTCCCCATCAATGCTGGAAATGGCATGAAGACATCCACCACCATAAACAAAAATTGGACTGTCCAGACACCTTCAAGTTCACCTGAAAAAAAATACCATCCATGACGACATATTAGAGGAATGTTCATTATACTATTATAGTACTTCAAGTAACCCCAATCAGTTAAGATAAATGGTTAACTGAAATGAGGTGCGTGAAAACTAATGTACAGGCATGTATGGGTGTTAAAAGATCTGAAACCATCAAAATGCCTGAAAAGAAACGATTAGAATTAAAAACATTGATTGCCGATCACGGATTTTGCGGTTTAGGACGTCAATTGTTGCAGGGTTGATTGATTTGGTGGAGAAAGCTAGGGTTTGGATTATAAAAGGGGGAAGAGGATGATGATTTGTGTTTCAAGTTTCTCTTATTTATTTTTGTCTTTATCATATTTACAAAATTGCCCCATGTTCACATTGGTTCTCATGGTTCTCACAATAATGTTGGTTCTCGTATGATCCCTACCCTATATATATATATATATATATATATATATATAGGGTAGGGATCATACGAGAACCAACTTTAGGGAGAGAACCAAAGAACCAGTGTGAACAGATGGCATTTTAGTAAATATATAGTATAATTAACTAAAACCCATGGGTCATAGTTGGGTGAATAAATCAGGTCCATATTTGACCCTTATACTAATATACATCATCAACCCAAAAAGAGGCGACAGAAACCCTAGATCCACACACCACACTAACCGCCACCGTTCACCGTCGACATAACCGCCACCGTCCGCCATCGTCATCGCCGTCTAACGTCAGTCAAGTCAATCGTCACCTAAACGCCTTCCAACTCAGGTATTATTTCGGTGATTTCAGTTGTTTTGTGCCTTTTGTTTCCATCTATTTGCATTCCATTGAATAATGTAAGTAATATAAGTGATGATTAATTATCGGTCAATGCATCTAATCTAATCTAATATAAGAAATAAGAATAGGAATAATGATTATAAAATACCAATAGTATAGGAATCATGACTAGTTTTTGTTCGATAGGACTCAACAGCAGGAGATAGAAAACATTTGCTATGAGAAAAAAGAACAAATGTTTGGCTTTTGCTATCCATTTTCTTTCTGATATAGTTATTTTTTGTGAACTATAACCAGTGGTTGCTTTATGATATCATAGGGTAAGTCCCTCCCCACATGAGTTTATATGTATATATACGTGTATGTATCTGATGTAGGACAAAATATAGAATCAAGATTGTGCTGATTTAATATCTGTTTTAATTTCAAATTTGAAAGGTTAATGAAGTTTGCTTTTTTATCCTATTGATGAGGTATTCGATGATGGCTTAGAACTAGCCTTGGTAAAATGGGCCGATTGGGCGGGTTGAGTATACGGGTCAAAATGGGTTGAGGGTCAAAATAGGTTAAGTGTTAGTTGAATGTCGAAACAGGTTGTGTCGGGCTGGTCCTTCACGCTAATAGTTGTTGGTGGGTTTTGGTGAGAAATGGGTACGTTAGCTTATGTGTTGAGGGTCAAAATAGGTTAAGTGTTAATTGAATGTCGAAACATGTACATTAAGATTGTTAATGCACATGTGCAAAACGTAGTTTATAATGTTTAAATTAATGTTATAGCACATATTGGTATAATTAAGTTAGTAACAATAATGCATATGTGCAAATGTTTTGTTGTAATTATCAAAATAATATTGTTGCACATGTGCATTCAGATTGAAATATCGATTTTCTTATACGTTTTGTAATATTTGTAATTAATAGATGGGGAACACAGGGAAAAAAGTAAGATTTGTGTTACAATCAAGGGAGAAAGGCACAAAAAATTTACCGGATGCAAGTGAAGACAATGACACAACTGTTGATCAAAAAGTTGAAACAAGTTGGCATTATTTATTTAGTGTTGATGTAATTAATATTCACTTGTTATCTGTTATGTTATTTATTTAATATATAGCATAAACTAATTAAGTTTCGTTTTAACTTTCAGAAACGAAAGTTGGTAATGCCACGGTTGTTTATCAGAAAGTTGATTCAGGTTGTAATTATTTTATTTAGTTCATCTATATAGAATGCACATGTGCATATATGCATTTTGTGTGCAAACATTCAACATTTAATATTTCATAAGAGAAATGCATATATGCACATGTGCATATATTTATATTTTTCATGTTAATTAATAAATGTTAATTGTTAGTTGTTTAAACAAACGAACAATGTGATAAATTTGTGAGTATACGATGTTCAGGTTGACAGATGAAAAAACAAGGGAGATGTTAGATGAGGTATCAATGAAGTGTGAAGAGTGTTGAAAGAAGATAAGTAAAATGGGAAGAATATGAGAAGGGACAAATAACAATGAAGTGTGAAGAGTGTTGAAAGAAGATAAGTAAAAGGGGAAGAATATGAGGAAGGACAAATAAGCAATAGAAGGGGACATTGTTGGTGGACGTGAGATTTTGAGTTAATTAGAAGTTTGTAGGTAGGTGGTTAGTGGTAACATAGTTGGTTTGTAATAAGGTTATATTTTTTTTTTTGTTATCGTTTGTTTTATTGAGTTAATACGTTTTGTAGAAACTACATGTAGTTATATGATAAAAACAAATTGGTATAAAAACTTTTGTATTTGAAGGATGATGCATGCACATATGTATATTTTGGGTGGCCTTATATGGTAGTTGATAGGTTGATTATGTTTGTAATTATTATGTTTAGCATATGTAAATTGGTATGTTAATGAAATTGACATATGCACATGTGCATGATTATAATTAAACCCCACCACCCAAAAACCTAAACCCACCACCCCACTCCCATCCCACCATACCCAAAAAATAAGCCCGAAAGTTAACCCATTAATAAATCTAACTATATTAGTGAAATGCACATGTGCATGCAGTACACGTTTCTTATTTTATATTTCTTATATAGATGTGTTTTAATTTTATTCATGTTTGTTGTCATACACGTGTTTTATTTTTTCAATTTATGTTATAATATGCATGACTAAACACTTGACGAGTTGGAGTGTATTTTATATCTCACTTTGTGTCCATTTAATGATCATTGAATAGAATTTGTGACCCCTTATATATCTGTATCGTGTCCATTTAATAATCATTTAAGTATGGTAATTGACAATTCATTCAAAAGTGTGATTTAATAGTGAAATGCACATGTGCATACGGTGTATTTCTGTATATATAACAGCGAAATGCACATGTGCATCAGGGATGACGTCATATGACGTCACAACAACGATTTTTTTTATTTTTTTTATTTTTTTTTTCGAATTAATAATGCAAAATAATCATTTTGGTGTTTTTACTTTTTTTATTTTTTTATTTATTTAGGTTATATAATTTTTTTTTAATTTTTTTTTATTTTTTGATGGAGGGGTTTTTGTAGACACCTTCATATTTACAAAAATGCCACCTGTTCACACTGGTTCTTTGGTTCTCTCCCTAAATGGTGGTTCTCAAATGATCCAAATCCTATATATATATATATATATATATATATATGTATTAAAAAGATGATTCCTAAATATTAAAAAAAAAGAAGAAGATGATTCCTAAATATTACACATAGGCACATAAGCATAAAGGCCTATTCCAAAAACTAAAATATATATAATGATAAAGGGAACGATCGGTTCAGTTAACACGGTATGTTACAACTTCAAAATCGAACGGTATAAAAATCAAACTAGTCGAATAGGCCAATTCGGTGGGTTTCAACGACTTATAACTATATCGGCTCCTTGCAAAAACTATAATCATTTAAACACATGTACGATGATTCTTTAAATTTGATTCATGTTTAGTGATATTTTTATAGTTGTATAGAGGTAGGTTGTCTAACATCAACATTGCATTATGAATATAGCCAATAAAATATGTGTTAGAAATTAATATATTATAATATGAGAAACAAACAATTTTAATCATGTCACAAAAATAAAATGTATATTAAAAAAGATGTATGTTTGGATAAGGAGCAAAGCCAGAAACAATCATTGCAGGACGTGATTGAGCCGCTGGTCTTCAAGTTGTGACTTTTTTTTTAGAAATGAGTGGTTTTACTCTATTCTGCTTCTGATGAAAATAGAATTCCTAGTTTGAACATGATTAGTGACTTGCTTAGACATGATTAATGAATTAGTTGAACACATTGTGGGTTTTTTGCTCTATGAACAAAAATCCACAAAAAATGTCGTTTCTTTTCGTTTTTTATATAACACTATGGTACTCATTGGAAAGATAATAAAAAGTTTGTTAATTTGGTGTACTTTTTAAAAAAAAACTTGTATATAAAAGTTATTAACATTTAAGAATTATGAAGGAAAAATAGAGAGAAAATACATTAATAAGTATTCTTTTTCGTGAAGTTTTTCTCTTAGTTTGGGTTAAAACGGCTTTGAAATCTAAACTCTAAAGCTTTTCTGTAAATTTGATTTGAACAAATTTATTTGTTTTGCTTTTGAAGTTTGACTCACTCAGAGCATTCACAGTAGCTGTTCCATCTCCATCTCTATTATTACATTAAAAATCACTACATTTCTCTCTTCTTTTCTATTTAATAATACTTATTCTATACTTTTATCATTACCTTTTCTCTCCTCTACTCAAAACCACTTTCAAAAATATTAAAAAATTATGAATGATGAACAGTGTCTCCTCCAAATTTACTGATGAACAGTAACTTTTCTCTCTCCTCCACTCACAACTATTTACTACCACTTATCAAAATATGGATGTTTCTCTCACATAAACATGGAGAACCTATTGTGAATGCTCTCGTAACTTGGATTAGGAAGTGTGTAATATTATACTATATATTAATGATTGTATTTGAAGAGAATATTATTAATGTTGGCGAGCTAAATAAAAGTTTTGGTTTAAAGGTTGGCACATATGATAGTGGATAGGGCTGTGCAAAGGGTCAGGAACCGATTTGACCCGGACTCATTAGAACCGTATACTTTTTTATTGTTGAAATTAGGAGCCACAGACCGAACCTTAAAAGGGTATGTGGTTCCGGGTCCTAAATGTCACACCCTCAAATTCTACATGCGGGGTTTTACCGCGAGGCGCGTAACATACCAGGATCCAAGTCAACGGTCACAATAAACGACAACTATATGTAAAAAGATACGTAAACCAAACCATGCAATAACCAAAAACCATGATCATAAAGTACAACGGAAGCAAATTAAGTTTTACAAAACAAGGTAAAGATAAAACGTATGTTTAAAGTTTTAACACCCAATACATGATCGTAGACGCAAGTGCGACTCCGTGCGCCTAATCCGATTGTTGCAACCTTAGCGACCTAAGAAAACATGCTAAAAACGTCAGCACATAATGCCTGTGAGTTCACAAGTTTTAAGTAAAATGTTTCATGAGTTTTGAAAGCACCATCATGTTACTACTATGATATAAAGACGCTAGCTAGGCGTGTGAACCTTACTATGACGATATGTCGCATGAACCACCCAACGAACTGCCGCAACCATGGCTAACGAACTACCACAACCACTGCTAACGGACTGCCATGTTAATGGCTAACGAACTACCGTATACCCGGCTAACTGAACTTTCATATTGTTGGCCACATGAACTGGGACTCAACGAATCTCATAGTAACAAAAGATAACCCTAGTATAACATGATAAGTAAAATACGAACACGTAGCATGTTTCTCCCCCGAAAACGAAAACACTAAAAGAGGGACCGTGAAACTCACCTTAGGTTGCGTTACTTGAAATAGTTAAATCAACAAGCTATGATAGCCCCAAATAGTGGCGACCTATCATAAGATGTGTGTGAGTACCCGGACTAATAGCCCGTAGGTTAACTAGTCCCCAAGTGTCCAGACTATAACCATTATACGTTTGAAAACCTATTTGACTGATAACTTGACCACACAAGACAAGACCCGACATCCCATTGGTGACCCGACATCCCACGTGTTAGCAAAGAATCAAGAAATCAAGTATTTATACGCAACTACGCACTTAACACGCACCTTAGTTCACTAAGTCTAGCATACAATTCACATATCGCATAAACGAGTCCGAACACGTGTTATCAGGTTATTAGACATGCCACGGGTTCCTAACATGATCCTAGATGTCAAACCATGTTTCGGGATGTCAAAATACACTTACAACAGCAATACACGCGATTAGGAATCAAACAGGCAATTAGGAAATGTATCAGGCAATTAGCATGGCTAATTGCCCCTAGGGCATGCAATTAGGGGCTACTCGCCCCTTTATCAGGCGAGTAGAATTCCTACTCGCCCCCTGCAGTCCAGGGACCACTTTTCACGCGTTTAACCCTCCAAATCAGATCCGAAACATGTAAAAACACCCAACATCAAACCTAAAGCATTAAACAACCCATTCCAAGTAAAAACCCCCAATTTATCATCATTCTAACAACCCTAATTGCAAGCATTTCCCAAAATAGCATAATATTATGTAAACATCACATCAAGCATGCACAACTTACCCTAAATGGCAAATATCCAGATTTCATCACATAACATTGTTGCACAACAACATCCTACTGTTACTACATCATCCTAGAGCAAACCCTAACATCATACAATTAACAAAACATACCATACCACCCTAAATCTCCCTAAATCACTCAAACGAGTCAATACGCATATTATCATCAATACACAACCATTAACCTTCAAATTCATAGATAAACATCCTAACCACTCCTTTATATCAGAAATACATCAAACACATAATAATCCTCATGTTTTAGCCATAAAAATCATATCTTGCATGAATATACCACATAGAATACATATTGAAGGATTAGACTTGTTTAACAACTGGTTTCAAAGGTTTTCAAAGACACAAACATCACAAAACCAGTTCTGGACCTTTAGGGATCAATATAATAACATGATAGAGGTTTAGGATGGATAACACACCTTAGGTTTTGCTAACGAATGATGTGTAAACCTTAGAAGGATGGATTCTAGGGCAAAAACGTGTTCCAGAGGTTGATTATGGTGTGGGATAGCTTTGGGGCTAGTTAGAGTTTCACAAATGATGTTTTACAACACAAGGGTGGTATTTATAGGTGTTTCTAGTCGTTCCAGAGGTCACAGGCGAGTAGGGCTTCTAATCGCCCCTTAACATGTCTACTCGCCCCTATACATGTCTACTCGCCCCTGTTGGGGGTGATTAGGACTCCTAATCGCCCTCTGCAGGTGTTTATAGGTTTTCGGTGTCACACCCCGCCAAGGCGGAAACACGGGAATGCAACCTCGAAAAGTTTTCAAGCACAAGATTCAAGCAACACACAATTTTATTTAAAATAGTACCACCATAGGATGGATATTGTCAAGGATTATTAAAAGTAACACGACATCATCAGAAAATAATGTCTGAAATCCATAATATTAAAACTAAAACATTACGGGGCCAACAAAACCCATGCCAACGAGGTACCACCAAGTGCCTGCTCAAACCCCTCTCTCAAATCTCCTTTGCTTGTCATTAGTTACCTGAAAAACATGCATAAAAGATTGGTCAATAATAATGTAGGTGAGTTCACAGGTTTGAGTGTACTAAGTAAAATGCTTGTGTAATTCGTATGTGACCAATCATAAACTAGCTAAGCAAATGATCACTATGAGAACCATGAGTCCCATAACCAAACCTCTTGACTGTTGTGCCTCGTGCATTGTACACCAAAGACAATGTATTTATTGTAGAATACTAACACTCTTTCGTATGTAACCGGTTAGAGCGACTAACCAAGAGTGGGGGTGTCAACCCAATAGATCTATTAAAGTGTTCCACGGCTTTTGATTGCTAAAGGTTATAGTAAATGTAATACGAGGACAGATGAGCTCATGAACCAAATGTCTCATGTTCCACATGGCAGACATGATAGAATTAACACACAATTGTAAATTGTACTAGAAATGTAGCATGTTTATCCCCCTAAATATAAAAGTAGTAAAATGGGGCCGTGAAACTCACCTGATAGAGGTATAGGTGGTCTAGTGAAGCTGAAATACGAAGCAACTATCGTCCAGAGATTGCCCTAAGAGTGTTAGGGACATAGTAAGTTGTACATTCTGGTTTATCATGCAAATTTAGCACTTATTATTGTGAACCATAGCTGTTTGTAGGCGTGGACTATGTTTACTAATAGATTATCTGTATAGTGGATCCATATGGACCCTAGGTAGGGTCATGGGCCACATATTGTCATTAATCTAACCCGTGTGGTTGGTTTATCATAAAAACGAGTACTTTAACATATGTTTGGCCTTTTAATATACCAAACTAGTGTTAACATGTGTTTGTAGTTCAACTAACACGTGTTAATGGGTGGTAGCCGATTACATTCCACATTGTAGCATAGTGATCGATCAACTAAGAGGACTAAACTTGATGGATCTCAACTTGACAAGGTATCTTCGACTCATATCAAGGTGTTTTTGTGTGTGTTTTGTGTTGTTAGCCGATTATATTCCTTAATTAGAAACCTTTTTCTTGAAACATAAACTAAATAAGTTTTGGTTATAAAACCGATTCATGATTGATTAGTTATGTGAGGTTTTTGATCCGAAGCACTTCTAGATCCTTGGTCGATTGTTCAACAACATTACCTTGCCAATGTGATCGATCATATGCATAAGCGAAACAATGTGTGCATTGTGCTTCTAGATTCTAACTTGTGATCCTCACATCTATGTTGGCCGATTACTAACAATACTTTAGGGCCGATTATAAGGATAAAAAATGTCTTGACTTGGGTTCACAATAGGGCCGAATGTTAGAATAATAAGTAACATACCTAGGTGTGACTCGAAATGGTGCAACACTTGAGACCTTGGGACCTTCTTTGGCTTGATGTTCGTGCCTTGATGTCTTGATGGTGTTCTTGGGTTAGAAGGTGAAAAGGGCCGAGTGAATTGAAGGTAAGAAGAGAGGATTGTAGGTGGTATTGGAAGAAACTTGGATGAATGAGGGGCATGTTTCATATATAAGAAGTTTGATCTAAAAGTGTTTCATGAATCCATGTGTAATGTGTAACCAATTACTTTAACACTAGATAATATAATTGATCACATATGTGAAACAATGCGCACATAATAGAAGCTTGATTACTTAACGCATAATAATCAACTTATCATTGCTAGTTGGGGGCCGATCCTAATAACCAAAGAGTCTAAGCTTGGGTTCACAATAAGGGCCGATGGAATCTAAGAAAAATAAGCGATTAGTACTTACCCGGATACTAGCTAGTAGGAAGGGGGAAAACTTGTAGGCTTGAAGCTTCCTAGTGCTCGATATTCTACTCGAGATGGTGCCCCTTTGGCCGAGTGTTTTAGAGTGAGAGTGGGAGGTGATGTGAGAGATGTGGTGCAAGAAAGAAGTGTTCATGGTACCTCCTTATATAGTGGTTTTCATGGCAAGTCCCAACCATCCTTTCTAGCTATATGTCTAGGTTCCATGCTATTTTGGTGATTATAAGTTAGCAACATGTCTATAGTTTTCCTCATGAATTGGCCATGAGTTGGCAAGCTCATCCAACCTTCCATTTTTTGCCAAGACTAATCATGGTTAAGTCCTAGAGGTTTACTAGAGGTACATTAAGGTGTAAGTGTGATTAGTTGTCACCTTGTCTTGTCCCTTTCTTTGCTTTCTAGCCGATTAGAGTGTAGGAATGTAGGACAATTATCTAATGAAAGTGATGGATCATACATGCTTCCTCATGCTAACTTACAAAACCTTGGGTGGTGATAGGGGGTACATGCTTCCTCATGCTAACTTACAAAACCTAAGGCTATAGTTGGCTCTAGTTAGTACCTATTATGGTGTAAGTAAGCATGCTTTCATTAGGATAGCGAGTTTGTGCACATGGGATTTAGGTATAGCCAAAATTCCATAAGGTTGGGATAAGATGATTAAGACAACTCATAGATGTAGTTGTAGGATGGTGATGTCTTAGAAGCTTCTTGGGTGCTAGGGATCTATGGCCGCAATATTTAAAGAGTATGGAAGCGTTGTCTAGCTAATCTAGCTTAGGTATTAAGCATGCTTGGATAGTGACCTTTCATAGATCCAAGAATTTCTCCATGTGCTATATAGGCCACTAATTAATAGAGTAGGAATGATTGTTTCCCACATGATATAAGCTAGGAGAACTAGGGTGGCTACTAAAGACAAAAAGGAAACTTCCAAGTGTGTGGGAGTGTAGGTGCGCGTGTGTTTATATATGTATGTATGTGTGTTAGCTTCTAGAAGGTATTTAACAAAATATAGTTTTTCTTATCAAGCCTAGTGTATGTACAAAGCCTAGCGTATGTATTGTGTATATACATATATATACAAACACATTTAGAAGTATAAGAGATTCATGTACACACATAGATTAATATTTATAAACTCTCATAAGTTTAATCATGTATTTGTCAATCTATGATAGCCCATAGATACATATACATCTAGTGTGTGCACATGTGATTTACCTAGTTACTCTAGCCAAGTAGAATGCAAAAAGTCTAAGTGAAAATAACTATAGTTTAGTTAATTTAGGAACCTGAAATTGCGGGGTATCACATCATCCCCAAGTTGAAAAGAATTTCGTCTCGAAATTCAGCAAGTAAACAGTAAAGCTAGCTTAGAAAAATGTGTGCTTGGTTCCCGGATGTCACATAATCCCCATGTTGCAAGGAATTTCGCCCCAAAATTCACTTTGAGAGGGCTACTTTACGTTTAGCGTTTGATCTATGTACAGGTTCAGGTTCGGTAAAGAGATGTGGATATTCGAGTCGCATTTGATCTCTCCGTTCCCACGCGTATTCCGGTCCTAACCGAGAATTCCATCGTACCTTAACTATAGGTATAGTACTCTGTCTAAGTTTATTGACACCCTGTTCAAGAATCTCCACCGGTTCCTCTATGAACCGTAGCTGGTCGTCCACTTGGATCTCTTTCAGTGGCACCACCAGTGTCATGTCAGAGAGACATTCACGTGAAACACGTTGTGAATTCCACTGAGTTCATCAGACAGGTTTAACCTGTACGCTACTGGACCAATCCTCTCGACGATCTCGAATGGTCCAACGTATCGCAGGTTCAACTTTCCCCGTTTTCCAAAGCGTATCACTCCCTTCCAAGGGGATACTTTTAGCAGTACCTTGTCTCCAATCTGGAACTCCAAGGGTTTCCTGTGCTTATCCGCATAACTCTTCTGTCAATCACGAGCTGCAGCCATCCGGTTTCTGATTTGCACTATTTTCTCAGACGTTTCGTGCACGAGTTCAGGACCTGTCAGCTGACTATCTCCAACCTCGGTCCAACAGATAGGTGACCTACACTTGCGTCCATATAGTGCCTCAAAGGCGCACACTGGATAGAAGTGTGATAACTGTTGTTATACGAGAATTCGATTAACGGCAAGTGCTTATCCCAACTATTGCCAAAATCTACTACGCACGCTCGTAGCATATCTTCCAACGTTTGGATGGTACGCTCACTCGGTCCATCCGTTTGTGGGTGATAGGTTATGCTCATATCTAAATGAGTTCCTAATGAATCATGGAGCGTAGTCCAAAAGCGAGACGTAAATCGTGTGTCGCGATCAGATATGATGGAAGTAGGCACTCCATGCCTAGAGACGATCTCTTTGAGGTAGAGGTTGGCCAGTCTCTCCAGTGTGTCGGTTTCCTTTATTGCCAGAAAGTGTGCTAATTTGGTTAAGCGATCGACGATAACCAAAATCATATTATGCCCACTTGGTGTTTTAGGGAGTTTTGAGATGAAATCCATAGAAATCCCATCCCATTTCCACATAGGAATCTCTGGTTGCTGGAGTAAACCTGAAGGTTTCTGATATTCAATCTTAACCTTCGCACAAGTTAAATACTTACTAACATAAGTGGCTATCTTTGCCTTCATGTTTGGCCACCAATAAAGGGCTTTGAGATCTTGGTACATTTTATCTGAACCAGGATGTACCGAGTAACGAGAGGTGTGAGCCTCGTCGAGTACCAGTTGCTTGAGATCTACAAAACGCGGAATCCAAACTCGATTCATAAAATACTGAAGACCATCTGCCCTCAGCTCCAGGTACTTATCTAGCACCATGCAGTGTCTCAAGCCCGACATTCTCCTCTTTCAAAGCCTCACTCTGGGCTTCTCGTATCTTACGAGGGAGATCAGAATGAATCGTGAGTTGTAAAGCTCGCACTCTCTTAGGCTTCGTTTCCTTACGACTAAGGGCATCTGCTACTACATTAGCTTTCCGTGGATGATATTTGATGACACAATCATAATCGTTCAGAAGCTCGACCCATCGACGCTGTCGCATGTTCAGCTCTTTCTGATCGAATATGTGTTGAAGTCTCTTATGATCTGTGAAGATCGTACATCTCGTTCCATAGAGATAATGCTTCCAAATCTTTAGAGCAAAAACAACTGCTCCTAGTTCTAAGTCATGGGTGGTGTAATTTTTCTCGTGTACCTTCAATTGACGTGAGCATACGCGATTACCTTATCACGCTGCATCAGCACACACCCTAACCCTTGAATTGACTGTAAGACCCTAACCCGTAAACACACGATTAACATTAAAACTTACAGGCTTTGGTCTTAATGAATAACACTCCCGATTTCTAACTTTGATATTTATGAAATCCAACCCATTTTGATTTCTACAATATAGGTCCCAGGAAATTTTATAATTATATTTACTAAAAACATGTATTAAAGCTTGCGTTTTAATCGGGAATTTCAAATGCGGAAGCTAGTTGAGCGTTCGGGTGTGTTCAGTTCTTCTCGCGACTTGATCTTTGCTCCGGAAGTTCCGCCACGTGCATACCTAGCACCATTACACAAAGAATGGTTAGTGGATTTTAAATAATACATTTAGACTAGCATGATTGTCGTTACACGTTGATACGGAACAAACTAGGCCGAACGGCCCCATTTCAAGAGAGTAAATTGTTGCACTTTTCGGCGCAGCAGCTGTTCGGGTCAATTTTTACCCTTCTAAAACCCATAATCTGACTTCAACTTTCAAATAAGAAATGTGCTACGTTCAAAGAGCTTTCCAGACATATAAAGAACGCCTCCTAACGATTTTTTTATGATTTTATATGAACATTCGAAGATCAAGTCAGAAACATATTATGTGCAGCGATTTCTTTTTCAGCTGATGTAATTGACCATTTTGACCCATTTAAAGTCCGAATTAGTTGAACATGTTCAAAGGTGGATTGTGCTTCGTTCAAAGACCTTTCCAGGCGTATAAAGAACACATCCTAACGATTTTTCTATGATTTTATATGAATATTTGAAGTTCAGGTCAGAAACATATTATGTGCAGCGATTTTTACCCAAATTGACCCGTTAAGGCCATAAGTTATACAAAACCTTATTAGACCATTCAAAAGGCATAATAATCATTTTGTTAACTCGTTGGACTCTTGTTTAACTAAAAACATCATCCGGATTATGTCGTTAAGACCCGGGTCTTAGAATCAACCTTTGGTAATCATTTAAATTCCCAAAATGCCCCTTATAGCCAAATCTTTCTATTTAGCCATTCATGGTGACACTTCTTGTTTCAAATCCATTGTCTTTGACTCAATAACTTATTTAAAAACCTCTAAGTCCTTCCGAACTTAGATTCCCACATTTTCTAAAGATTTCTCCCATTTAATCAATTCTAAGCACATTAGCGCGCATTAGACATAGTTATGAAAATAACTTACTTGGTTGACACCCACACTTCATGTGAGTAGCTTTAGTACCCATGTTGCTTCGCCCGAAGGCGTTTAATTAGCTACGGACTTACCGGGTGGCCTTGACCCATATCCATACCTTTTGCTTATCCTCCAAGATTCTTAACATCAAGCGTGCATACGCAAGTGCATTTACCTGCGTGCTTTCTAGATAGACACATTAATTTCTCGGAACTCAAATGATAATACTTTACCATTTGATCCGTTTAACCTCTTGAATCTCAATGCTTGGAATACAAGCATCAAGTGTTGGACTCAGATGGTGAGGACATCACCATTTGACCCGTTTAGACTCATAGTTCATAATACTATGTTACCCAAGTTTTTATTATGATTCAAGTGACACTAACTTGACCCATTTGACATCATGCTTAACAGCTTCATTCAAATGATTTCTTTTGGATTAAAACATCATTTCTCACATATCTTTATTAGTTGACCCGTTTGATGGATTTCACCATTTGGTCATAACTCATTGTCTCGATTAAGGTCATAAACAATGTTTTTTATTGAGTGCACATAAGGTGACCCATTAATAACTTCTACCCCTTGGGGTTTATCTTTATCACACACTCGAGATTTAAGACTAATGTTTTCAACAATTAAGCTATGTTATAATACATTGGTGTAAGTAAAACTTACCACGCATCCATTCTTGTTTCCATAAGTATTCGCCTTGCATCTGTTTGACCCGTTTGCTCCCTCTTTGTTGTACCTAACTTGGGGATGAGTCAAACTTGTCTATTAGAATACATAATATGGAATTTTGTTCACTATCCATAACATCATGTATCCATTATCATTTCTAGCTAAATCCATAGCCATTTTCTTACATGTCTAGTTGAGATTAACTCATCTAGGCATTTCATCAAACACTTGGTGTGCATCCACCCATATACTTAGTTTTAAACATTCTAAGTTTAACCAAAGCATAACCGATTGTCCAATTGACATCATAACATGTTATTCAATCCCTTTTTACCTAAAATTCTCATGCAACAACTTCTAAGAGTCACAAAAGGTTACTAGATATGAGTGGATTCAACCTAAAGGTTAAATCCCAAACTCTACACATTAACATAACCATATGATCAAAATCAAATACACATATTAAGTGTGATTTGTAACCGGATTATACATGTTTAAGGCTTCCCAAGACTAGGGTAACCCATATTAACCATCAATTCCACGTTTTTATCAAAACCCTAGATTTTTATCATTCACATAAATTCCCAATTTAGCATCAAGACTTAATTTGGAGGTTACCTTAGGGTTTGTTAGGACCTAGATGATGGATTTGCACTTCATGCACTCGAATTTGATCTTCAATTGCCTTTGATTCATGCTCAAATGAGGTTTAGAGAAGTGTATGTGTGTTTTGTATGTGGATATTTCATCTCCTGATGAAAATGTCGATCCACACATACATATGTGTGTTCTATATTAAATCAAGTTTATCAACTTGACCATATTGGCCCATCAAGTTTAAATTTCCATGTTTAATAGATAACATCACTATCTAGGTTGGTCGCTATCGTTAAGTTTTAGCCCGTTTTTATCCGTTGATCGATTAAAACACCCACCATTAAATTCGTTTTGTTATTTAATTACGCCCAATGGCGTAGTTAGGCGAATGAATGGTTTTGGGGTGTTACAAGTCTACCCCTCTTAAAGAGGTTTCGTCCTCGAAACCTTTCTTGTGTGTAACCAAAGAACCTTATTGTCTTTAATCAATTTTGAGCACCGCTCAATCCCTTGACATTCTATAGTCTAACGAGTAGTACTATATACTTATTGTTTGTATCCCTATACTCGGCTTTCTAACTTTTATTATATGGAAGACTTAGCTTTCATAATACGACTTGAGTCATCCTATTATTTCGGTTAACTAGGGGCAATATCTACATACTCACCCCCTACCCGATATTTTAGCTACTTATGTTCTTCATAGGTCTTCCCTAGACCCGTAGACTATCCCCATCTACTATTATCCCGAATGATGTAATGGTTTAAGGGGTCATTCTATCATGTACCTTAGGGTATCTACTGCAATACTCGATTGTAGCATGCATATGCATACATGTCTATGCGTCTATTTCTAACAAGTAATTTGTCTCCGTTTCCAAGACTAACTCGGCTTTTTAACATAGCCGTTTTCTAGCTTCTTGGATTCATCCCCGAATCCAAGCCTCGTTTCTTTTTGGTTTGCTAAACTGTTATAAACAAACCTTGCTTTACACTAACACTTTCCTTTCTTTGGCTAATCCTATTTTAAGAATTTGCCATTTATTTGGTTTACCCAAGTTCCCGTTTTGCTAACTCGATTGGTGGTCATTGCCCCAACCGACCCGTTTAAAGACTTTTGAGTTTTAGATTTCAAATCGTTTATATGTATTTAGAACGCTTAGTTTCTAAAAGTCATTTTTCTGATTTACTGATCTCAATATAAATTGAGGTCTGTTTTCTTTTCATAAATCACGGTGTCATTTTAGTCTTTGCAACGAATTGTATCGATTAATCTCCTGTTGTCCCGATTTTGATTAGATTGTACCGATTATACAATCCAATGTTTTCACAGTTTACACGAGGGTTGAATGATTTACTGGTCTATCACGGCCCTTATCCGTTGTTTTAGGTCATTAATCCCAAGATTCATGACTTACCCGAATGTGATTATGACTCAACCCTTGATTAAGGTTCAAGTCCCTCTTTACGAATTTAACCTTCTATAAAAGTCCGAATTTAATTATGACTTAACCTTGATTAAGGTCCAAGTCTGTTTTCAAGCTAAATTTATTTATGACTCAACCTTGATTAAGGTTCAAGTTTATTTCCGAACTGAATCTATTTATGACTAAACCTTGATTAAGGTTCAAGTCTATCTTTGTATCAACCCAGGATAACTCGTATCGTATATTTCCCATTTTGCCAGCCCAACGTATAAGCTGGTGCCTCGCTCAAGGTCTTGCATGGTTCGCATCCCTGCCGTGTTAGACAGTGGACTACGTCCAAACGCTCCAGTTTGTTGTCCTCTTCGCTAGCCCAACGTATTCTAGCCGGTGCCTTGCTCAAGGTCTTGCATGGATCGCATCCCTGCCGTGTTAGACAGTGGACTACGTCCAAAATCCCCCGGCACCTCACACTTACTAAGCCTTTGTTACATAGGTTGTATATGTATTAGTCATAAGAAACCCATGGTATCATATGTTTAACACTTACCTGGCCAGGGTAAGTAATTCGCATATGGTACACACGGACTTATTATAATTAAGGCATCACACCCTATGCAAGCAAATTTTCAGCTCATGCTTGTGCCCCCTATTTTATTTGGTAAAACCTTTTTATTGATATTTATTGGATATTTGGTTTTACCTTTATTCATTTTAAACTAACGATGTGTTTTCGTTTCATAAAACTTTATGTGATCATATTCATTGATGTGACCACTACAAGACTCTGGTATTCCTTACGTTTTAAACATTAAACAGGATGATTATCCTCATTCCTGGTTTCCGTGTTTAGATTTGCCTTTGTGCATTGGTTCTTCACTATTGTGAATAATGCACATTTCCAACTTAGTTTCACTTGGGAATTTGTACTCTGAATGTGAATTCCCGTCCAGTTTTCCCAAGTCTTATGTTGCTGTATGCAACTATCATTCATCGAGTGAAAGTTGCACACTAATAAGCATGACATGGTTTCGAGCGTGTACCTGATTGATACTTGCTCCTGTGTTCCCTTTCGTTACTGATCCATTAGCCCGAGTCGTTACTTGACTTGGTCCTTAGTGAGCATGCTATCAGCCGTGCTCCCGAAACCTCTACAACCTCGTTTGGTGAATCATTTGATCCTCTCTCGATCAAATTAGATGTTATCATCCTTGTCACATGTATAATTTCAATTAATTAGTAACATGACATTTCAGTATTAGTATGCATCACTGCAATAGTGATGTTAGAATTCTTGTTATACGAGATTTTCGTTGCCGAATCAATCTTTTGGATAGGCCCCATGAGTACCTAACCATTTCCTTATCAAGCTATTGAGATAGCGTGTATCTACACGATATCACTATTGATTACCTATAACAATTTCCGATCAAAACGGATGTTCATTATAGGTATTACATACCGGGTTCCTCGATCAAGTCTCGAACCAAACACCCTTCAACACTTTGAGCGCACAGTTTGAGTCCAAGTATTATTCCCGACACTCGGATCCCTCAAACCAATGGCTCTGATACCACTTGTAAGACCCTAACCCGTAAACACACGATTAACATTAAAACTTACAGGCTTTGGTCTTAATGAATAACACTCCCGATTTCTAGCTTTGATATTTATGAAATCCAACCCATTTTGATTTCTACAATATAGGTCCCAAGAAATTTTAACATTATATTTACTAAAAACATGTATTAAAGCTTGCTTTTTAATCGGGAATTTCAAATGCGGAAGCTAGTTGAGCGTTCGGGTGTGTTCAGTTCTTCTCGCGACTTGATCTTTGCTCCGGAAGTTCCGCCACGTGCATACCTAGCACCATTACACAAAGAATGGTTAGTGGATTTTAAATAATACATTTAGACTAGCATGATTGTCGTTACACGTTGATACGGAACAAACTAGGCCGAACGGCCCCATTTCAAGAGAGTAAACTGTTGCACTTTTCGGCGCAACATCTGTTCGGGTCAATTTTTACCCTTCTAAAACCCATAATCTGACTTCAACTTTCAAATAAGAAATGTGCTACGTTCAAAGAGCTTTCCAGACATATAAAGAAAGCCTCCTAACGATTTTTTTATGATTTTATATGAACATTCGAAGATCAAGTCAAAAACATATTATGTGCAGCGATTTCTTTTTCAGCTGCTGTAATTGACCATTTTGACCCATTTAAAGTCCGAATTAGTTGAACATGTTCAAAGGTGGATTGTGCTTCGTTCAAAGACCTTTCCAGGCGTATAAAGAACACATCCTAACGATTTTTCTTTGATTTTATATGAATATTTGAAGTTCAGGTCAGAAACATATTATGTGCAGCGATTTTTACCCAAATTGACCCGTTAAGGCCATAAGTTATACAAAACCTTATTAGACCATTCAAAAGGCATAATAATCATTTTGTTTACTCGTTGGACTCTTGTTTAACTAAAAACATCATCCGGATTATGTCGTTAAGACCCGGTTCTTAGAATCAACCTTTGGTAATCTTTTAAATTCCCAAAATGCCCCTTATAGCCAAATCTTTCTATTTAGCCATTCATGGCGACACTTCTTGTTTCAAATCCATTGTCTTTGACTCAATAACTTATTTAAAAACCTCTAAGTCCTTCCGAACTTAGATTCCCACCTTTTTCTAAAGATTTCTCCCATTTAATCAATTCTAAGCACATTAGCGCGCATTAGACAGAGTTATGAAAATAACTTACTTAGTTGACACCCACACTTCATGTGAGTAGCTTTAGTACCCATGTTGCTTCGCCCGAAGGCGTTAAATTAGCTACGGACTTACCAGGTGGCCTTGACCCATATCCATACCTTTTGCTTATCCTCCAAGATTCTTAGCATCAAGCGTGCATGCGCAAGTGCATTTACCTGCGTGCTTTCTAGATAGACACATTAATTTCTCGGAACTCAAATGATAATACTTTTCCATTTGATCCGTTTAACCTCTTGAATCTCAATGCTTGGAATACAAGCATCAAGTGTTGGACTCACATGGTGAGGACATCACCATTTGACCCGTTTAGACTCATAGTTCATAATACTATGTTACCCAAGTTTTTATTATGATTCAAGTGACACTAACTTGACCCATTTGACATCATGCTTAGCAGCTTCATTCAAATGATTTCTTTTGGATTAAAACATCATTTCTCACATATCTTTATTAGTTGACCCGTTTGATGGATTTCACCATTTGGTCATAACTCATTGTCTCGATTATGGTCATAAACCATGTTTTGTATTGAGTGCACATAAGGTGACCCATTAATAGCTTCTACCCCTTGGGGTTTATCTTTATCACACACTCGAGATTTAAGACTAATGTTTTCAACAATTAAGCTATGTTATAATACATTGGTGTAAGTAAAACTTACCTCACATCCATTCTTGTTTCCATAAGTATTCGCCTTGCATCCGTTTGACCCGTTTGCTCCCTCTTTGTTGTACCTAACTTGGGGATGAGTCAAACTTGTCTATTAGAATACATAATATGGAATTTTGTTCACTATCCATAACATCATGTATCCATTATCATTTCTAGCTAAATCCACAGCCATTTTCTTACATGTATAGTTGAGATTAACTCATCTAGGCATTTCATCAAACACTTGGTGTGCATCCACCAATATACTTAGTTTTCAACATTCTAAGTTTAACCAAAGCATAACCGATTGTCCAATTGACATCATAACATGTTATTCAATCCCTTTTTACCTAAATTTCTCATGCAACAACTTCTAAGAGTCACAAAAGGTTACTAGATATGAGTGGATTCAACCTAAAGGTTAAACCCCAAATTCTACACATTAACATAACCATATGATCAAAATCAAATACACATATTAATTGTGATTTGTAACCGGATTATACATGTTTAAGGCTTCCCAAGACTAGGGTAACCCATATTAACCATCAATTCCATGTTTTTATCAAAACCGTAGATTTTTATCGTTCACATAAACTCCCAATTTAGCATCAAGACTTAATTTGGAGGTTACCTTAGGGTTTGTTAGGACCTAGATGATGGATTTGCACTTCATGCACTCGAATTTGATCTTCAATTGCCTTTGATTCATGCTCAAATGAGGTTTAGAGAAGTGTATATGTGTTTTGTGTGTGGATATTTCATCTCCTGATGAAAATGTCGATCCACACATACATATGTGTGTTCTATATTAAATCAAGTTTATCAACTTGACCATATTGGCCCCTCAAGTTTAAATTTTCATATTTAATAGATAACTTCACTATCTAGGTTGGACGCTATCGTTAAGTTTTAGCCCGTTTTTATCCGTGGATCGATTAAAACACCCACCATTAAATTTGTTTTGTTATTTAATTACGCCTAATGGCGTAGTTAGGCGAACGAATGGTTTTGGGGTGTTACATTGACGCATCACAGTACACCACAAAGTCGTCCGTACCCTCCGGTAACGATAGAATTGGTGCATTACAAAGCTTTGCCTTTAGCAATTGGAAAGCAGATTCTTGGGCATCTCCCCACTTGTAAGTGGTACCCTTCTGTGTCAAAGCTGTGAGGGGTTGAGCAATCTTTGAGAATCCCTCAATGAATCTGCGATAATATCCCGCAAGACCAAGGAATTGGCGTACCTCGGTAGGAGTCCTAGGTGCCTCCCACTGCTTAATAGCATCAATCTTGGCTGGATCGACATGTATTCCTATCTTGTTGACTACATGTCCTAGAAATTGGACTTCTCGAATCCAGAAGTTACACTTAGAGAATTTCGCATACAGATGCTCATTTCTCAGAAGTTCCAATATCAATCGCAGGTGTTGCTCATGCTCTTCCCTGCTCTTGGAATAGATCAAGATGTCATCTATGAACACTATGATGAATTTGTCCAAATAAGGCTTACACACGCGGTTCCTAAGATCCATGAACACAGCCGGTGCATTAGTTAGCCCAAATGGCATCACCAAAAACTCATAATGTCCATAACGAGTTCGGAAGGCTGTCTTCGCCACATCCTTCTCTTGGACTCTCAGTTGATGATATCCTGACCTCAAGTCTATTTTCGAATAGAAACTTGACCACTGAAGTTGGTCGAACAAGTTGTCGATGCGAGGCAAAGGGTAGCGTTTCTTTACCGTCACCTTGTTCAACTCTCGATAGTCAATGCACATGCGGAAACTCCCATCCTTCTTCTTAACAAATAGAACTAGGGCTCCCCAAGGTGAAGAACTAGGTCTATAAAACCCCTATCCAACAGCTCTTGGAGTTGGGTAGACAGTTCTTGTAGCTCGCCTGGCGCGAGAGGGTATGGCGCGCGTGCAACTGGGGCCGCTCCTGGTGCGAGTTCTATTTGAAACTCCGCTTGACGAACAGGTGGAAGTCCCATAAGCTCTTCGCGAAATACGTCTTGGAAGTCACGGACTATCGGGATCTCCTCAATCTTCGCGTCAACTTCAGCTCGAGTATCAGAAATGTTAGCCAGAATGGCTGGATAGCCCTTTCGAATACATTTCTGGGCTTTCAGGAAGGAGATGATGCCCACCATGGCACCACCACGATCACCCTGTATATTTATCAATTCTCCATTAGAGAGAGGGATACGAGCTATCTTCTCCTGACAGAGAATTTCGGCATGTTTCTTAGACAACCAGTCCATGCCAACTACGAGATCGAAGCTTCCTAGGGTGATAGGCAGAAGATCGATGGCAAATAGTTGCCCTTCTAGCTCGAGCGTACAGTTGCGATGGATATGGGTTACCTCAACAGGTTTCCCATCAGCTAATTCTATAGAATGAGGGGTATCGAGAAGAGTAGGAATCATCCCTAGACATTTGCTAAATCTTATTGACACAAAACTAAACTCCGCACCAGTATCGTATAAAACAGAAGCAAGGTTGTTGTTCAAGGAACACGTACCCGTCACGATATTGTTGTCATTCCTAGCTTCTCCTGAACCGATCACAAATGCTCTCCCACGAGCTCCATTGTTGTTGTTGTTGTTGGCGTTGTGGCTGGTAGTATTGTTTCCCGCCTGGTTACCACCACCATTGCAATTGTTGCCTCCATTGTTGTTGTTACCATTTTCGTTCAGCTGGGGGTAGTCCTTCTTGAATTGACCCTCATCCCTACACTGGTAACAGGATTTACTATTCTTCTACGGCTGCACTTGTTGCGGTGCTGGCTGGTTTCCTGGGGTATTGGTTCTACAGTCCTTCTGCACATGACCCATCTTACCATAGCGATCACACTTAATCCTGTTATAGGATCCTGAGTGGTGATAGTTGCACTTATTGCACTTGGGACGTTGTCCCTGGTAACCACTCTGTGATTGATTACGGTTGCTGCCGCTGCTGTGATCGTCATGTCTCTTGTTCTGCTTCTGGTGGTTACCATTACCCGAGGGTCTACCAGAAGCATTCTCCCACTTCCGCTTGTTATCATTGGTGCTAGAAGAGGAAGCACCACGAGGTGGTAGCAGTCCTTCTTCTACCTTCTGATCAGTCAGCCGGTGAGCTAAGCGAATCACATGCTGAATGTTACTGAAGTTGGCACCAGTGACCATTCCCTTAATCTGAGGTACTAGGCCCTGGATATACAACTCGATTCGTTTGTAAAGCAGAGTGGAGTAGTTAGGGCACATTGTCGCCAGCTCATGCGACCTGGTAGTGTAACTCTCAATCTCCGACCCTACCATCTTCAGGTTGAGATACTCCGTCTCCAACTTCTGAATCTCATCTCGAGGACAATACTCCTCCTTCATGAGTTCCTTGAAATCCGCCCACGGGGTAGCATTCGCCACGTCTACTCCTAGCATCTGCACTTGGGCGTTCCACCACGATAAGGCCGCATTCTCAAGCGTAGTGGTGGCGTATTTGACCTTATTTGCTAGCGGGCAATTACACATAGCAAAGCACGCCTCTAGTTTTTCAAACCACCTAAGTAGCCCGACCGCTCCTTCAGATCCTCCGAAATTGTGAGGCTTACAATCCATGAAAGACTTGTATGTACAAGCCGGAGGTTGATGAGCAGGTTGGGTAGCTTGAAAACCTGCTAGGGCGGCGATCACCCTGTCATTGATAAGCGTGCTCAGCTCTTCTTACATCATGTTAACGTTGCCTCTACCATGTCCTCTTCCCGTCATGGTAATTCTACATTTACAGTATACCCATGAGAAAACAATAATATGACTCCCATACCATCGTTCGCATAGTATAAGTAAACTAGAATGTAGCATGGAATACGGACGCGAGAATAAGATAAAGTAGTAGATTAATAATAATAATCTAAACATTAGCTAACTGTTCTCAAGTCTCTCTATGACAAAATAAAAGTCATTATACGACTATATAGATATAATACTAGAATTGTAAAAATCAATCGTTCGCACGATCCATAAGAACGTGTAAATCCCAAATACTAGATCTTGTTAGTGCAAGAGATTGTTGTCACTTAGAAACACCTATTGATTAGGTGTTTTAAGCGATGAATCTTGAAAAACTAAGATACTAGATAAACTTGTAAAACCGACACACAAGATAAAGAGATTCAAACTTCCATTACTGATAATAATCAATGAAACAAAATGGAATACAGATTAAGTACGCGCCCTTTGTTTCTTGTGCTATCAAAGAGGAGTGGAAAGCATCTTGTGAAGCTACTAACCTGGTGATTGCTAAGGAGCGCGAACGTGCGCGGGGATTTGAGAATGAGGTTGAACGGCTCAGGGCCGCATTGGACGGAAAGAACCAAGAGCTTGAGGAGGAAAAATCCAAGGCTGCATCCGCACATGCTGATCTGGCCAAGAAGGAGGATGAGGTGCTGCTGCAATCGTCCCGCGTTTCTGGTCTTGAGAATGACATTACATTGCCAAAGCGTGAGGTTGACGCCTTGACGGATGAGAAATTGACTCTATCTACTGATGTCAAGGATCTTGCGGCAGCACGTGATAGCACAATGGAGATGTTGCGGATGACTCAGGAGGGTCAGGAAGAGGCGGATAGCGACGTTAAATGGCTGATGACCGCTGGAATTCAAGGGGTATGTCTTCATTGTTTGACTTATATTTGTTGTATTAATCTGTCGTCTTGTCCATGATGATCATAACTTGCGCGTTGTAGGTGTTTGCCGGCGTATGGGAGGAACCAGCCATGGTTCAAGCTGTCGCTCGCCTGTTAGAGAAGTCAAAGCAATATGGTGCTACCTTTGGTTGGTTTGACTTTTGTCTTGGCGGGCACCCTTTTGAAGACAATCCTTACCGCGACATCAATGCAGAGCAAGAGTATGATGCGGAGGTGACGGCGTACGATGAGCTGACCTTCCCCGTAATGGATGTGGTGGCGGAATGTGCCAAGCTCCCCAACGGTGTTCAGATCTTACGTGCTGCCTTTGAGGATGCGGAGACGGAGTTGCAGAGGGAAGCGGAGAAAGAGGCGTAGGAGACCGTGGAGAGGCAGGCCGCGGCTCTTAGAGGCGAAGGTACTTCATCCGCTCCGCCTAATGATGATGTTGAAGATGAATTCATTGACAGGGTTGACTTTGACGGTGACGATTGAGCGTTGTTTCATTTCCAAACTTGTTTAAAATTTGTGTTATTCGGATAATTTCTCTTTTTTGTCTATGTTATGAACTTGATGGACTTAACGTCCTTTGATTACCCCTTATTTTGTGTATGCCTCTTGATATACCCCTGTAATGATTGCATTATATTAATTAGGCAGCCGTGACGTCAGCCGTCAGCCATTAATGGCTGCAGGACGGCGTGACAATCCACCTGAAGTGACACTTGTCACTATTTCCGATGGGTATGATTACCCATATTAATTGCCCCTCATAATTACTTCTCTTTTGTTGATTATAAAAGGAGGGTTTAGGGTGGTGATTTGGTCACTTCCTTTCTTCCCTTTTTTTGGCAAAGAGTTCCTTTTCTCTCTGATGACTTCTCCCCGGCCAAAGATGAAGTCGTTAGACGACTGTTCCGGCGATGCCTTGATCATCGCCGGCCTGTTAGAGCTTCAACAGGGCCCCCCTGCCCCTATGTGCCTGTAGATGTTCCAGAGTCTTCAACCGTTGGTTCTGGCAACAGGGAGAGAAGGATGAAGGCGTTAGCAGAGCATTGTGGGGAGGTTCTTGCTGCTGTCCCCCCTCCGGCAGCTCCTGTTGGTGCCGGCGGTTACAGGCCGATTATAATAGCATGTCCGGCGGTGGGGGTGGCAAGACCTACTCCTAAAGTTCGCTTTCTTCGCAACGGTGATTCTTGGGCCCACGTTATCGTTATAGACTAATGGCATTACTATATACGTGTAGTGGTAGAAATGTATGTATTGCCACCTTAAGGCATCAGTTTTGTACCCTTGTTGGGTTCTCTTTTGCATATGTATTTGGATGCCTTAGTATTTTGTATGCATGTTTATGGAATGTATTGATGTCTAAGTATTCGTATCATTGTGGATTGTTTGTAGAGCTAGCAACGTTGTCATTAGGATGAACGGTTGACTTATTCTTATTTGCATGTCCCACAAACAGTTGACGATATGCCAAAGTGGCGTATTCGTGCAAAAACATTGATATATCTTTAAGTTGCTTAGCCCGCAATGACTTGCTCAGGGTGAGCGTTGCTTGCGGGCCAAGGTGGCGCAATCGTGTGAAGACATTGATGCGCCTCTAAACTGCTTAGCCCGCGATGGGTTGCTCAGTAAGAGCGTTAACCGCGGACCAAGGTGGCGGAATCGTGTGAGAATATCGATGCGCCTCTAGGCTGCTTAGCTCGCGATAAGCTGCATGATAGGAGCGTTGACCGTGAGCCAATGTGGCGGAATCGTGTGAAAACATCGATGCGCCTCTAAGCTGCTTAGTTCGCGATGAGTTGCTCGATTGGAGCGTTGACCGCGAGCCAAGGTGGCGCAATCGTGTGAAAACATCGATGCGCCACTAATCTGCTTAGCCCGCAATGAGTTGCTCAGTAAGAGCGTTAACCGCGGACCAAGGTGGCACAATCGTGTGAAAACATTGATGCGCCTCTAAGCTGCTTAGCCCGCGATGAGTTGCTCGATAGGAGCGTTGACCGCGAGCCAAGGTGGCGCAATCGTGTGAAAACATCGATGTGCCTCTAATATACTTAGCCCGCAATGAGTTGCTCGGTAAGAGCGTTGTTTGCGGGCCAAGGTGGCGCAATCGTGTGAAAACATCGATGCGCCTCTTAACAGGATGTCATTATGATCAAACTTTAACTTGTTTCCGTGTGCGTTACGTAAGCGAATGCATAGGAAAGCATGCGATTCATTGATAAGACATAAAGCCGTTGTAGTACAAATACTTAAAACAAGCATGTAAAGTCTAACATGGTGACACTAGGATTTACACAACTACATGTAGCAGATTCTTAGTTGAGCAGCGTTCCATGACCTTGGGATAGGGGTGCCATCCAGTTGTTCCAATGCGTAGGCGCCCTTCCCAAGGACCTCTTGGATTTTGTAGGGGCCCTCCCAAGTTGGTGCGAGCTTGCCCGGTGCCTTCGCAGTTGAGGCTTCATTATGGCGGAAAACAAAATCCCCTACCTTGAACTGAACTTCCCTGACTCCTGCATTGTATTAACGCTCTATCTGCCGCTTGTACCTGGCTTCCTTAAACACAGCTAGCTCCCGGCGCTCTTCCAGGAGGTCTAGGTTGAGGCGGAGTTCTGCGTCGTTTCCGTTTTGCGAAGCCATGAGCACTCGCGTGGATGGGCATCCGATTTCCGCTGGGATTACGGCTTCAGTACCGTATGTTAAGCTGAATGGCGTTTCCCCGTTGCTTGTCTTTGTTAGCGTTCGGTGTGCCCATAGAACATTCGGTATTTCGTCAACCCATCATGACTGCCTTGTGCCCAAGCGTGCTTTAATCCCGTCAACGATGCTTCTGTTGGCTCGCTCAACATGGCCACTAGCTTGTGGGTGGGCGACTGATGTAAAGGTTTGCTCTACGCCCATGCCTGCTAACCAACTTTGTAGCCCTTGGTCAGTGAACAGGAGCCCGTTGTCGCTGACTATGTTCATTGGGAGGCCAAAGAGGCAGATGATAAACTCCCAAATGAATCGGTTAACGGCGCGCGCATCGATGGAGACTAATGGTTTTGCTTCTATCCATTTCGTGAAGTAATCAACTGCTACTATCAGGTACCGCACGTTTCCTGGAGCTGTGGTGAATGGTCCAACGATGTCTATTGCCCATTTCTGGAATGGCCATGCGGCTGTGACTGGTACTAAATCGTTATTGGGACGCAGGGTGCTCGGGGCATGGCGTTGACATGCGTGGCACTTGCGGAGTATTTTGACCGCATTGACGTGCATGTCGGGCCAATAATATCCCGCGTTCATGAGTTTAGCTACCACCATGCGTGGTCCTACATGAAGGCCGAAAATTCCCTCGTGTATTTCTTTGATCAGAATGCTGCATTCTCTGGGTCAACGCATCGTAAAAGGGGTCCCAAGTACGATCGTCGGTATAGTATGCCCTCTGAGACCTGATAGCGTATGGCTTTGTGTTCGATTTTCTGCGCCTCCTGCTTATCATCGGGTAGAGTCCCTTTTGTCAGATAAGCCACGATGGGTGTCATCCAGTGTTGGATCAGTGGCCTCTTTTAAAACAGTTCAGAACACTTATGTGTTTGCAGTTTATATCAAAGTTATTGCACAGCGGAATAGTAAATGTTCTAAGGTTAAATTATCACTTTTAACAGGAGTTATTACTTCCCCCTTGACTGAGCAGTTAATGAGAATCAATAAGTAATTGAAGTATAAAGCAATAAATACAAGTTATGATTCTCAGATGTGAAATGGATAATAAGCTTAAAAGCCTCGAAGGTTTTTCAATTATAATCAAAGTAAATCACATGCTAAAATAGATGAACAAGCTCATCTATTTATAGACAAACATACAAGACTGTTGTACTAAGTAATCTAAGATATTTAGCTAAGATATTATACTTAGGATAATGTTTACAACAGGCTTTACATCGAAACTTGATCCAAGACTTTAACAAAACAATATAATACTAAACTACTGATGAAAAGACAAACTACTGATGAGTAGTTTTGTCTTCAGTGGTTCTGAAGTGAAGTGTCTGGTTAGACCTCAGAACTACTGATCAGTTCTTCTTAAGTACTCTGCTCTTCTGTTCTTCAGCACTTGTGTTTTCTTCTTCAGCAGTTTCTTCTATACTTAGGCAGAATATGATTTGGACTAAGGTTATCAAAAGTGGTTTCTTCAATCCTCTTTGCCCCAACAATCTCCCCCTGGATTGATGAAGCCAAAACCTTTTCCAATCTTTATTGTTCTTGATTCTTGATTCTTTTTCTCTTCTAGTATCCTCCAGACTTCTGCTGTCATCTTGGTAGTAAGAGTGTCTTTTTGTTGCTCTGTAAGAGATCCTTGTTCAGGTGTAAGATGTTGAATGGTCAGAAGGTCCTTTGTTGACAGTATGCTCAACTCCTTTGAGTTCTTGTCGACCTTATTTGAACGATCTCTTCTGGTCACTAACACTGAGTTTTAATCAGTGAATGACCATTTGATAATATTCACCTTTGACCTGTCAAAGTCAGAGGCATAGGAAACCAAGCCAGTTTCCTGAGGTTGACCTGAGGAGGATTGGGGAATGTCTTCAATTTCTGTGACTCTCAGGTGAGAATCCTTGCTAGCTTGAAGGTCAACACCACCTTGGATAGCAATGTTGGGTAGGTGATGTTCTGTAACAACTTTGGTATGGGTTTTGTCTTTAAAGGACTGTTGTAGTTGATAAGCATAAGTAGCAGGATCTCTGAATTGTGTAAGCAGGGGCTTTTCTTCCACATCAAAGTCACCATGAACTAACTGATTTCCTTCCAAGAGTACCATCTTGAAATCAGTCTTCACAGTCTCCTCTGCCTTTCTCTTTGTAGCTGGTCTTCTTAATGCACCAGATGATCTCCTTATGATTGAAGTTTGTTGGACTTCAGGAGTTTCAAATCTATCTGGATTTACAGCTTTGCTGGCCTTGAACTTTTTGTAAGTTTCGTATAAAGTTTCTTCTTTCCACTTTGAAACTGAGGCCTTTGAACCATAACCATTTGCTACAAGTTCTTCCACTATCTCAGCTCTTTTGGCTTTTCTCTCCTTCTCTGTTGCTAACTTATCAGCAATAAGTTGAGCTCTTCTGGTTAGTTCTTCTGTGGAGAGTCTGTTAAGAGAGACTTGTTTTGCCTTGGAATTCTTTGTAATCATCATAATCAGTTGTGCTCTCTTGTCTTCTTCAGCAGCAGCCTCAAGTGCTCTCTCTTCAGCTTCTAGTTCATCAAGTTTTTCTTGATACTTGATTAACTTTTCTTCATAGCTCAGATCATCTCTAGCTTCTAGGCTATTCCACACTTTGTCTTCCTTAGCCTTCTTCTGAGCCTCTTTTAAACTCTTCTCCAATAATTCTTTTGACATTGAGATTGGAGTAGGGTTTAAAACAGTTGTAGTTGTTGCTGTTGGCTTAGGAATGGAAGTTGGTTCGTTTTCAGTTGCCCTTGAAGACTGTCCTTGAATGGTTTTGGAAGTTAAAACTTCTGAAGGGTGAATGGTAGTCACAACTACTGAAGGATTGTCTTCAGCAGTTTGAGAAATGTCTTCAATAGTTCCTTCTTGTGCCTTAGATGAACTGAACTTTTGAAGGATCTCCTTTCCTGGTCTTTTGATTGTCTTCTCAGCATCAGGTTTTTCAGAAGATACTTCAGTTATTGGTTCCTTAATCTTCTCCCCCTTTTTGGCTGACCATCTGGGCTGCATAGTTGGTTCAGATCTATGCTAGTAATCCCAGAGAATTGGGTAGGCTGTTTTTGTGAAGTGGGTGTTTTTGGGTGATCTTCAGATTTTTCTGAAGATGCCACTTTAGGGGAAATAGGGCTCAAGTGGTCTTTAACCTGATCTTTGGTGACCAGCTCTTTGAGCTTAGAGACCTCAGATTCAGGATCTTCAACATCAGCCGTCAATTCATTTTGTGGAACTTGTGACTCATCATCCAAGCTAATTGAATCATCTGAATCCCTGATAGTGTCCTCAATGAGGGCAGTATCAGTTATATCATGAGCTAGCTCCAAACTAGTCTTCTCATGAACCTCTTTGTCTTGGAACTGAGGATTTCCTACTTCAGGCAATAAGCCTTCATTAGTAGTTGCCAAATTTGAGGTCTTAGCAATGTTACTACTGTCCTCAGGTTCACCACTGGGTGATAAATGAGTAGTAGCAGCCTCAAAAGTACCAAGAGTTTCTAAGTTTGGGCTTAGATACTCTAGTCCATCCTCATCTCCCTGGTTAGGGCTAATAAGGTCCACATCCATGTCAAATTTTTGGAAATCTTCTTCAGTGTAGTCTTTTGGGTCTTTTGGTCTCTCAGTTTTACCTTCTGGATCAATAATAACTAGTTTGAGAGGTCCAAACATTACAGACCTCCAACAACCAGTGTTGGTCTGAGAAATTGTATGTGCCAACCTTCTTTGCCAGATGTTATATTCATTTCTGACCAGCATAGGAGGTTTATTGGCAGATTCAGTATTGTAAGGGTCCATTTTTAAGAAGTTTGGATTTGTCAATACTTCTTTAAAGTGATGGATGAAAAAGTGAACCTTTTAATCCTTTATTGGATATCAATAAGAGCCTGTGTCTGATTCTCAATTTGTTAGATTGATATTTGATTAGATAAAGCAGAGCTCTAATACCAATTGTTGGATCAGTGGCCTCTTTTAAAACAGTTCAGAACACTTATGTGTTTGCAGTTTATATCAAAGTTATTGCACAGCGGAATAGTAAATGTTCTAAGGTTAAATTATCACTTTTAACAGGAGTTATTACTTCCCCCTTGACTGAGCAGTTAATGAGAATCAATAAGCTATTGAAGTATAAAGCAATAAATACAAGTTATGATTCTCAGATGTGAAATGGATAATAAGTTTAAAAGCCTCGAAGGTTTTTCAATTATAATCAAAGTAAATCACATGCTAAAATAGATGAACAAGCTCATCTATTTATAGACAAACATACAAGACTGTTGTACTAAGTAATCTAAGATATTTAGCTAAGATATTATACTCAGGATAATGTTTACAACATGCTTTACATCGAAACTTGATCCAAGACTTTAACAAAACAATATAATACTAAACTACTGAAGTCTAAGTCGGTTATGAAGATAAGATCAACAAACTATTGATGAAAAGACAAACTACTGATGAGTAGTTTTGTCTTCAGTAGTTCTGAAGTGAAGTGTCTGGTTAGACCTCAGAACTACTGATTAGTTCTTCTTCAGTACTTTGCTCTTCTGTTCTTCAGCACTTGTGTTTTCTTCTTCAACAGTTTCTTCTATACTTAGGCAGAATATGATTTGGACTAAGGTTATCAAAAGGGGTTTCTTCAATCCTCTTTGTCCCAACATCCAGCATGGCGTACCCGTTTGTATGACATCGACTTGATGGGTGGACACGGAGAGTGTGTTTAGAACCTCTACTCTGACCTCTTTGGCCATGTGCTCGAAGACGGTTGCCGCCATTTTGCTCAAGGCGTCTGCGGGCTTGTTTTCACTTCTGTTAATGTGGAAGCTTTTGCAACACTTAAATCGTTGCATGAGTTTCTTGGTTTGTTCGAGATATAAGGCCATCTTGTTATGTCGGGCTTCATACTTGCCCTCCACCTGAGCTGCAACCAACATGGAATCCACATGTGCTTCTAGGAAGCGGGCTCCCATTTTGTCCGCTATGCAGAGGCCTGCGAGTAGCGCTTCATACTGCGCCTTGTTGTTTGTGCTTTCAAAGTTTAAGCGGATAGCGTAAGTGAATTCCGTGCCATTAGGGCTGATTAATCGCAGGCCTGCCCCCGCTCCGTCGTTGCTTTTGGCGCCGTCGGTGTATAGCAACCATTTGTCTGTCTCGATTGTTGCGGGTGGCGGGTCCTGTTCCACTAAGCATTCTGCTACCTTATCGGTGGGAACTTCTGTGGCGAAGTCGGCTAGGACTTGTCCCTTAATGGCTGGCCTCGGTTGGTAGAAGATATCATGTTCTCCAAAATCCATTGCCCATTTTGCCAACCTTCCGGACAGTTCTGGCTTTTTGAGGACATCATTTATGCGATAGTCCGTAAGTACGTTTATCGGATGTCCCTGGAAGTACCTTCTCAAACGTCGCGAGGCATGAACTAATGCCAACACCAATTTCTCCATGACTGAGTAACGGGTCTCTGCGTCCAGGAGTGTTCGACTGACATAGTAAATGGGTGTCTGGACTCCTTTCCGGTCGACCAGGAGTACCGCCCCTACTGCCTTGTCTGAGACTGCCAAATAGAGTGTAAGCGGTTCCTTAGGGCGCGGTGCTGTCAATGTTTGTAAGTTCATGAGGCACCGTTTCATGTCTTGGAATGCTTTTTCCGCTTCCGTTGTCCACCGGAAGTTCGTTTTCTTCAAGCAGTTCCTGAGTGCGCTGACGAAAGGGAATGATTTTGAAGCGTAGTTGGATAAGAAACGGTTCAAGGCTACGAGGCGACCCATTAAGGTTTGTACTTCTTTAACTGCAGCGGGTGACGGCATCCGCTCTATCGCCTGTACCTTTTCCGGGTTTGCTCGTAAACCATCCTTTGTCACTATAACACCCAAGAATTTTCCCTCCTCCATGCCGAAAGAGCACTTGCTTGGGTTCAGCTTCATGCGCACAGCCCGCAGCTGCTCGAATGTTTTCAGTATGTCAACCAGCATTCGGTCTTCTTCCACACTTTTGATGACGAGATCGTCCACATACACTTCCAAGTTGACTCCGATTTGCTTTGCGAACACCGAGTCCATGAGGCGTTGGTATGTGGCTCCCGCATTTTTGAGCCCGAAAGGCATCTTTGTGTAGCAGAAGGTACCCATGTCCGTCCTGAATGCTGTCTTATCTTCGTCCCCTTTAGCCATTTGGATCTGATGATACCCCTTGTAGGCGTCAAGGAAACATTTAAAACGAAATGGCGCTAGGGAATCAACTTTCAAATCTATTTCGGGTAGCGGGTAACAGTCCTTCGGGCATGCTTTATTCAGGTCCTTATAATCGACACACATCCGCCAGCCGCCGTTGGCCTTGCCAACCATGACAGGGTTGGCAACCCATGTCTGGTATTTGACTGGACGGAGTATGCCTGCGTTCAAGAGTTCTGTGACCTGCTCATTCATCGCCTTGGTTTTCTCTGGACCCATACTCCTCTTTTTCTGCACCACCGGTTCTACGGACTTGTATGTGGATAGCTTGTGTTCCGCAATTTCTTGGGGTACACCCACCATGTCAACGGGTTGCCAGGCGAAAACGTCCATGTTCTTGATGATTAGTTGCTTCAAATGAGCCCGCACAGCGTCAGATATTGTCGGGCCAATGGTGACTGTTTGCTCCAGAAACCTGGGGTTAAGTACCCATTTCTCCGGCTCTGTAAGTGCTGGCTGTTTGGCGGATTTCACTGGCTTGGGGGCCTCTGTGGTGTGACATTGTCGGTTGCCTCGAATGAATGCCACACCGTTGTGGGTGGGGAATCCGACCATCTGGTGGGGTGTGGAGGCATTGCTGTTGAACTTGGCCAGGCCTTCCCTTCCAATTAGTATATCATGTGATGAGGTGACTGGGAGCACCATGAACTCGCAGTCTTCCGTCCGGGTGAGTTTTCCGTCTGACCAAGTTACAGGAAACGTGATGACGCCCCACGGCATTATCGATTCATGGATGAATCCTGATATAGGTTCCGCCACTGGTACTAGGCGCTTCTTGTCCTCATTGTCAAGTAGATTGAAGCACTGCTCGTACATGATGTCTGCGCTGCTTCCAGGGTCTAAGAACATGTATGGAGTACGGTAGTGGCTGAAGACCCCAGTAATGATGAGTGGAGATGTGGAAGAGGCACCCTCTTTGACGGTGGGTAAGATGACTGGTTGCTCTTTCTATGAGTCGTCCAGTGCGTCTGTTAATGGTCGCTTGTTTCGCCGGTGTGCGGCGGTCCCCTTATTTGTCATATGGCAGCTATGTTTGGGGGCCCGATCGATGACATGCGTTTGCAGATTGCGGATGCGTTTGTTCGATCCGTCCCCGCGGTCTTCGTTTTCTCGACCGCGGCCATTAAGTTGCACGTTCTTTACCAGCTGTCCCAACTGTCCTGACTTTAGAGCCACCTCTATTTCCATTTTCAGACTGTAACAGTTGTCTGTGTTATGCCCAAAATCGTTGTGGTAGTCACATCGCTTGCTCGTGTCAACGTTTCTTCGTTTGCCTAGCGGACGCGGTTCTTTATAGTTATGCTGTTCTGTTGCGAGTACCTGTGACGGTGTCTTTATCAGCGGTGTCCACTCAGTGTTTTTCTTTGAACCTCCCCGCGGGTCGCGGGCGTGTTTACCGTTAATTATGTGACGGGCGTCCTGTTGGGCGGAATACTTGCCTTCCTCGGCGGATCCGGAAATACGCGACCAAACGGATTGCTTGCTCTTATCTCTTCGGCCGCCATTGTTGTTAGAATACTGATGTTGGTGGGAATGGCGGGGTTTTGCTAAATTCGTCCCTGAGGTTTGGTCACTTTTGCCACTTCAGTCCACAACTTAAACGTTGTTAGGGACGGATTTGGCAAGAAAAATAAAACTTAAGGACCCAGATGTAAAAGGTTTGGGTTTTGGACTGAAGTGGCAAAAGTGACCAAACCTCAGGGACGACTTTGGCTATTAACTCTTTTAAATGTAACAATTAAAATGAACATATATTTTGTAGCAATAAAAATTCTACAAAAATATCAGCATCTAAAAACGTGGATTTATAATTTTTAATGCAGACTTATTATACTTTAAGTAAATAATATTTCTTTGAATACGTTTTTTTAACAAAAAACGTAAAATTTCATCATTGTAAGTAATATTTTAAAGAAAGTAAATTGAATATTTGATTTCCGCTCAGTGAAGTTATTATAACCATTTTTTTATTTACAACGTGTAATAATATTTTTTATTCAAAATGTGTATGTATTAAATTATTAATAAGAATATTCTCAATAGTTTCAATCACATATTGTAATAAACTTCATATTGAAACCTATTCTAAGTTCAAATGTATGTCTAATTTGACGACTTCAAACAGATGTTTTCAAACAACTGTGATCCATTACCGCTGTTGAGCTGAAGGATGATGTAACCAGAATTTTAAAATAGACTCTATAAAACTTAACTTGTAATCAATATCTAACGAAATAACTATAATAATTACAAACAGTCTGCACAGCCCTAACACTATTTAATGGCCACTGTAGACAGATATTACACAAAAAGTACTAACATAATGAAAATAATTCTTTTACTCCACTAATTTTCAGAAAACTTGAAACTAACGCAGCTAATACATTCAAATCAACTTTGAATATAACATGTCTTTATACACCCATCATTCTTGAACACATATTTGTTTCTTTAACCGTAAAGAATCTCCAAAAGACTAACCCTGAATATTCAACATATTCAAGGTGCTTACTGTCATACTCTGCTCGGCAACAGAACAGAAAAAAACATTCACGGTTATACTTCAACTACAAACCTTGAAAAAAAAGTTAAAAATTTCAACAAACATACCTACTGAGCACAACAGCGAGAACCACAAAAGCGAGAGTAGATGCAGTCGACTTCCTCAAAAGATACTGGCATAGTAGCGTAAAAGCTTAATTGCAATCCGGAAAGAGTCCCGAGTGCTTAAAGCTAACGCCTCTACCTGTTAACGGTCAAATATTCACAAAAATAATAAATCAAGCATCACTCAAATTAATCAAACACACATGATAAACACATAAATATTAACACGACTTACACGCTAGCATAAATGGCTATCAAAAGGTAAAGACATACCCATCTTGAGTTTGACGCTGCCGATCTACATCCGCTGGTAATCGTATAACGAATATTTTCCTTTGATTGTAAGAATCTACCAAAGTGGAACCTTTTTCAACGTAAATAATCTGGTTGGTGATTAAAGAGACAAAAGATTGAGGCTCACTGAAAAAAGAAAATGGATAAATTTTATTCTTATTGATATGATCGCATAGAAATAATTTACCTGATAGTCGAATCCTTCAACATGACCTTGAATGTGAGAGAAGGAGGTGTTACGGTTTAAAAATGATGGGAGAGATTTAATAATTGTCTGAGAGAAAAGGAGGGACATGATGCCTTTATATAGTTGTGTAATGGGCTGTCGAGTTTGAAATTTGAATTTCAGTTTGGAGCTCAAATTTAAAACCAACACTCGTTCAAAAGTCTGTTGATGAAAGTGGGATTCTTACCGCTGCTCAGGTCAGTGGGTACGAAACAGCTGTTTTTAAACTCAGCAGCGGTGCTTTAACGTGGTCCACGTATTATTTGTGAATATTTTAAGGGGGTTTGTGATGTCAGGTTTTGCATCCCGCAGGCATTGGTGGCCTGCCTAAACTGTTGACACGTCAGCTTTCTGACGTCACTCACGACTATCCTATTATTGAAGGTATAGATGTTTAAAATTCATTTATTTGTCTTGATTGACTGAAAAGTCAATTTACTGATTAATATGTTGACGGATAATTAGTGTAAAAATATGGTGTGATCAAAATTTCTTGTTTTTATTAGAATTAAATCATATTAATGTGTATTTATTTAGATTAAAGAAATACTAATAATTACAATAGGTATGAAAAGTTTATAGTCAAATGGTAACTTACCATTGTTATTGTAAATATATCGATTTTTGGAAACATATTTATTATTTATTATTAATAAATATTGTAAGTTCAGAATCCTCTCCGGGGTATCAAACACACTCAATCGAGTGCGGATCCAAGATTGAATGTAAACCAAAAGAAGAACAAAATATAAAAACACGATGAAATCGATTGTATTGCTGCTTCACCTTGCACACAATCTCAAGGATTGTTTGGTGTAAGGTGTTTTCTCTAGAGCCTATCTTGGTGGCTGTGAATTACAAAATGAGGTTCTAATCTCTAAAATGAACTAGAATATAACTATATATATGGTCCACTAACCCCTTGGCCCACATGGCCTAACCCAAGCCCAACAGGCTAATTAAGCCCACATCTATCAAATGTGCTTGATAAAGACAAGCGTAAATTTATCCTATTTGTGGGCCTTACAATATCCCCCTAGGTTTATGTTGTCTTTATCATGGCTTAGTGGGAAGAATCTTCTGATCTTGATATTCCAATCTTGGGTTCTTTCTTCTTTTCTTGGAGGTAGCTTCATAGCTTTAATCATTATCAACTTTTGCTTGAACATCTTGCTGAAAGAGAAAGTGAGAGGAGGATTCTCAGTAACTCTTTTCTTTGTCAATCTTCTCTTTCAAGCATCTTTTCAGGTACTTCTTCAGTTGTACTTTCATTGTCAAAAGATGATTCACTTCAGGTTCTTCTAACTCAGGTACATCTTGTTATTGAGGTGATTCATACTTGTCTGCAACTAGAGCTCTTTTAATCTTCATCAACCCCTGTTTCTTGGTTTAAATCAAATTCTGGGAATTCTCAGAATTTTGTCAGCAAACAATTTATATAACAGAGGGTCCAGTATACACATGAACACCGTGTACATCCGTGTACTCTCATTTTAAATTTTTCAAAACCTGAATTTTGTTCTAGAATCGGTCAAATCCTCAAGAATGGTCAATTCTTTTTATAAAAGAAAACAAAATAACGATAAAACTCAACTATTTACAATGCATCTTTTTGTGAGAATCATGTGCAAGAAGATCATATCAACCTTGTCAAATTGTAGCACACCGTTAGTATATTTGTTCTGTTAATTTATTAAAGTGCCAGAAAGCAGTCCAAGACGATTACCAGCATCGTTTATCCACTTAAACAAACATACACACACGTTTTCAAGTCCGATATTTTTCTGATTTTCTTAACATGTATCGTACTGAAATAACTGTGACACCCGGCAAATTCAGGTTGACAACATTGTTTGGGTCAAAGTCTACCTTAGCGAGTCACGCATATATTATACTTAACTGGTTCGGTTGAGTCGTGTTATGGTTCGGGAATCGTTATTACAGTCTAGAGGGTCATTAGATGTCAGTCCTTAACCAAGTGTACAAGGGTTGACGATTCGGGGAATCGTCAAAGCATAGTAAGCACACAAGTCTCGAGTCCCGGGGATTGGTGAACGAGTGTGAACGTGTTTGTTTTCATGTATTATGTGTTTATAATCATTATGTGACTTGTCGGTATGTGAAATTGTGTTAACATATGTTAAAACGGGGTTTAACGCGCTTAATACATGGAACCAGACCCTGAGGGCGATTAGGAAGCCCTAATCGCCTTCAGCAGGGCGATTGGCAACACATAAGGGGCGATTGGGCATGGTTATTGGGCAATTGGGGCTAATCGCCTGTTAGTGAAGGCGATTAGCAGCCCTAATCGCCTGATACTGCACAATCGCCTGACGTGTTTTGAACGACTAAAAACGACTATAAATACCACACTTGACCTCCAAAACGTCATTAGAGTAACCCTAGCCATCCCACAACTTATTTCAACTCGCAAACACCCTTGGAACACGATTTTGGATCAAAATACACGTTTTCAAGCCTATTACATCATTCTATCATAAACCTAAGGTCGCCGCTTTACGGGGCTAGCATAGCTCGCTGATTTTATTCATTAATCGAAGTAACGCAACCTAAGGTGAGTTCACGGCCCCACTTTTAACTGGTTTCACTTTTAAGGTCCGGCTATCACCAGTTACGCGTAAGGGAAGCTGACGTTGCAAAGACTGCCTTTCGGACGCGTTATGGCCATTTTGAGTTCTTGGTCATGCCTTTCGGTCTCACTAACGCACCGACGGTTTTCATGGATTTGATGAACCGCGTTTGCAAACCGTATCTTGACAAGTTCGTCATCGTGTTTATTGATGACATCCTGATTTACTCCAAGAACAAGGCCGAACACGAGGAACACCTGCGTTTAGTTTTGGAACTTTTGCGACGGGAACAACTTTACGCTAAGTTTTCAAAGTGTGACTTTTGGTTACGCGAAGTTCAATTCCTAGGACATGTGGTTAATGAACTAGGAATTCATGTCGATCCGGCTAAGATCGAAGCGATCAAGGACTGGGAAGCACCGAAGACGCCAACTGAGGTGCGACAATTCCTAGGTCTTGCGGGTTATTACCGTCGTTTCATTCAGGGGTTTTCGAAGATCGCTCAACCCCTCACCACTCTTACTCAGAAGGATAGAGAGTTCGACTGGGGTGAACCACAAGAGTCAGCATTCCAAAAACTGAAGTCTAAACTCTGTTCTGCTCCTATTCTGTCCTTGCCCGAGGGCACTGAGGACTTCGTTGTTTACTGTGATGCTTCTATTCGAGGTCTCGGTTGCGTGCTGATGCAACGCGAGAAAGTGATTGCGTACGCTTCTCGTCAACTCAAGGTTCACGAGAGGAACTACACCACCCATGACTTGGAGTTGGGTGCAGTAGTATTCGCGTTGAAAATTTGGAGGCATTACTTGTACGGTACCAAATGCACCATCTACACCGATCACAAGAGTCTCCAGCATATTTTCGACCAACAGCACCTGAACATTCGACAGCGTCGCTGGGTTGAACTCCTGAACGACTATGATTGCGCCATTAAGTACCATCCTGGCAAGGCGAATGTGGTAGCAGACACCTTGAGCAGGAAGGAATCGGCAAACCCTCGTCGCGTTTGGGGGTTACAGCTCACCATTCATTCCTCTCTACCTGATCAACTCCGTTCTGCTCAGTTAGAAGCTTTGAAGGAGGAGAACCTTAAAGCTGAGACTATGCACGGTGCTGACAAACACCTCGAGCGAAGGCCTGATGGCCTGCACTACTTCGCAGAACGCGTATGGGTTCCTTTATTCGGGGGACTCCGGGAGCTTGTCTTAGATGAGGCTCACAAATCCCGGTATTCCATTCATCCTGGTTCGGATAAGATGTACCAAGATCTAAAGGTGCTCTACTGGTGGCCAAACATGAGGGCGGATATAGCCTCCTACGTGAGCAAATGCTTGACCTGTGCTAAGGTCAAGGTGGAATACCAGAAACCGTCGGGTCTCTTGCAACAACCTGAGATTCCAGAGTGGAAATGGGAGCGAATCACGATGGACTTTGTCATGAAACTACCTAAGTCACCTAGCGGTTGTGATAAGATATGGGTGATCATTGATCGGTTAACAAAATCAGCCCACTTTCTCGCCATTAAGGAGACCGACACTATGGATCGTTTGGCTCGTCTCTATCTTAAGGAAGTTGTTTCTAAGCACGGGGTGCCGGTTTCTATTATTTCGGATCGTGATTCCCACTTCACTTCTCACTTCTGGAAGTCCTTGCACAAGGCTCTAGGTACCCAGCTAGACATGAGTACATCTTATCACCCATAGACTAACGGTCAGAGTGAACGAACAATTCAAACCTTAGAAGACATGCTTCGGGCATGTGTGATCGATTTTGGCAAAAGTTGGGAGGTTCACCTACCGTTGGTAGAATTTTCTTACAACAACAGTTACCACACGAGTATCAAGGCAGCTCCGTTCGAAGCACTGTACGGGCGGAAATGCCGGTCCCCTCTTTGTGGGGCTGAGGTGGGTGAGAGTCAACTCACTGGGCCTGAGCTAGTGTACGAAACTTCGGAGAAGATTGTGCAGATTCGTAACCGGTTGGCAGCGGCACGGGATCGGCAAAAGAGTTATGCCGATCGGCGCCGCAGGCCACTAGAATTCCAAGTGGGTGACAAAGTACTTCTGAAAGTTTCACCGTGGAAGGGCGTCATACGCTTTGGGAAGCGTGGCAAACTTAACCCTCGATATGTCGGACCATTTGCGATCCTGGAACGGATTGGACCGGTGGCATATCGGCTAGATTTACCGACGGAGCTCGGCAATGTACATAACGTCTTCCATGTGTCTAACTTAAAGAAGTGCTTGGCTGATGAATCTCTTATTGTTCCACTGGAAGAGATCAAGGTTGATGATTGTCTTCGTATTGTGGAGGAACCTGTCGAGATCCTGGATTACAAGATTCGTAGCCTTCGTCATAGCAAAATCCGCATTGTTAAGGTTCGCTGGAATTCAAACCGTGGACCAGAGTACACTTGGGAATGGGAGGATCAGATGAAGTCTAAGTATCCTCATCTTTTTCCTAAGGAAGCGTTTGAATCGAGATATGTTACCACTGCAACTGAATGAATCTCGGGGCGAGATTCCTTCTAACGTGGGGATGATGTGGCAACTCGGGTAAATTCTCTCTCTTGGTTTCTACCTTCCGTTTATTTCTTTTTGTCTGTTCCTTTTGGTACTTGTGCAATTTTCGGGACGAAAATTCTTTTAACGTGGGGATGATGTGACACCCGGCAAATTCAGGTTGACAACATTGTTTGGGTCAAAGTCTAACTTAGCGAGTCACGCATATATTATACTTAACTGGGTCGGTTGAGTCGTGTTATGGTTCGGGAATCGTTATTACAGTCTAGAGGGTCATTAGATGTCAGTCCTTAACCAAGTGTACAAGGGTTGACGATTCGGGGAATCGTCAAAGCATAGTAAGCACACAAGTCTCGAGTCCCGGGGATTGGTGAACAAGTGTGAACGTGTTTGTTTTCATGTATTATGTGTTTATAATCATTATGTGACTTGTCGGTATGTGAAACTGTGTTAACATATGTTAAAACGGGGTTTAACGCGCTTAATACATGGAACCAGACCCTGAGGGCGATTAGGAAGCCCTAATCGCCTTCAGCAGGGCGATTGGCAACACATAAGGGGCGATTGGGCATGGTTATTGGGCGATTGGGGCTAATCGCCTGTTAGTGAAGGCGATTAGCAGCCCTAATCGCCTGATAAGGCTGCACAATCGCCTGACGTGTTTTGAATGACTAAAAACGACTATAAATACCACACTTGACCTCCAAAACGTCATTAGAGTAACCCTAGCCGTCCCACAACTTATTTCAACTCGCAAACACCCTCTGGAACACGATTTTGGATCAAAATACACGTTTTCAAGCCTATTACATCATTCTATCATAAACCTAAGGTCGCCGCTTTACGAGGCTAGCATAGCTCGCTGATTTTATTCATTAATCGAAGTAACGCAACCTAAGGTGAGTTCACGGCCCCACTTTTAACGGGTTTCACTTTTGGGGGAGAAAACATGTGTTAAACTTATGTTTTGGTAACAACTGTCATACTATGGGTTTCTATGGGTTACTATACGATCATTGGAAGTCCCGGGGGAAACCATGAATGTGCAGGTTAGCACAACGGGGAAATGTGGATAGATCTATTGGGCATGACCTACCCCACCCGTCGGCTTGGAGCCGGGCGGGTGCATATTGTCTCAAACAGGAACGGTTTACTATTCGGGCAATCACATCTGGTTTGCGAGTTAGTAATGGTTTTCCAATCGTAGTAGTGACAAAACATACGCCTAGCTAGCGTACTTTGGTTTGCAATTTTGTTTAGTATGGACAGGACGAACTTGGTACTTTATTTTACAAACATGTGAACTCACCGGCATTTTGTGCTGACATAACTCTTACATGTTTTCTCAGGTCGCTAAGGTAGCATCACAAGACTAGGGCGCACGCGTCTGCACGGCGTCTAGTTAGGGTTTCATGGTTTTCAAACGTCGAACAATTTGGATTACTTTTGGTTTATGTTTTGAGAACAAGCTTCCGCTGTTATTTGGGAATTTAACTTATGTTTTTGAAATTGCATGAATTCATTTAGACTTGTTTATTGTGATCGTTGACTTGGATCCTGGTTTGTCATGCGCCTCGCGGTAAAACTCCGCAAGTGGATTTTGAGGGTGTGACAATAACTGTGTGTCCCACATCAAGATATACCCCCACGATCAAGGTATGCACAAAGCTTCTTCATAACAGGTGAGTAAATTGTTGACATCTATATGTTTTACAAGGTCAAGATCATTGGTGATCAGGTCTGCATATATCTGGATGTAACAGAGAGACTAATGGATTCTCGACCAGGGTTAGGGCAAATACCAAATTTTCGGTATGATCATTGCTTTAGACTTTTTTTTATACATCGGCTTTTAGTAACTTACTTTTTTATTTTAGCACCCAATATAATCATATTATCAAATTTCTTTGTTCATTAACATTTATATTGGGTTTTGTGTATTTATATTGGGTGACAATTAATTTAGGGGTGTACTCATAAAGACGTTTGTAGTTTATTTTATAAACGTCTGGAAAGGCACGTAAGAACAACATTAAAAATGAAAGAACCATTTTTAAAAATTAAATACGCATATGAACATAAAAATATCAAACATACCAAAACTGTTGACAAAGGGTCATGTAAAACCTTGAAGAATTGAGTTCCATTGTGATAAGACATAATAGCGTTTGTATGTTCGGATCAAATCCTGTTTTTTAATGTTAAAACACAGATTGATTATTACTATGTATATTGACACGATGACACTAACCTAGCAAGTAATAAGGAAAAGAACGATAAATTGAATAATAAAAAAAGCAGAAAAATGAATCCTAATTTGCATCAGGTAAGAAGAGATTCAAAATCAGTTGAAATCCTCATCAAGGTATTTCAAAAAAATCGATTGAATATCTATATACAAAAATCGGTATTTCAAATGAATGATTAATTCCTATTAAACCAGTTGAAAAAAAATCAGTTGAATGATTAATTTGATTCGATTCAGGTAAGAAGAGATTCAAAATCAGTTGAAATCCTCATCAAGGTATTTCAAAAAAATCGATTGAATATTAAATCTGAATGAATATCTATCTAAAAAAACAAATTGAATGATTCAAATGAATGATTAAATCAGATTCAATATCTATCTAAAAAATGATATTTTAAAAGAATGATTAAATCCGATTGATAACCTTGAAAATAACGTTAAGAATAAAAATGAAGTGAAAATAATAAAATGAATCAACATTAGAATAGTAGGATCGATCATTACCTTGAATCGGTTTTGGAGAATTAAAAAATTATGCAAAATGGAGGAGGATAGAAAACTTTGTTAGGAAGAAATGGAGTTATGTTTTGGAGAATGAAAAAAAAAACGGTTTATATAGTTAAAATTCGGAGCTCAATTTCTCAGTTGGATCCAATGAGGACACTCTCTAAGACCTCCATTCGACCCGAGCCTATTCTTTTAAAAAGTGGATGTATTATGTGATTTACCAGGGCCGACTCGACCAACGAATTTTAAATTTGAGGTTCTTTTAGTATAACAAAGACCAAAGTAAAAAAAATCTTATCATTGAAGGGATTGGGTACCAAATCCTCACATGGATTGGCCTAACCTTAAACACTAAAAATAGATGATGTAAACAAAACAAAGAGTATATGACATCAAAAACATCCTAAATTTAAAACATAATATGAATATCAAAATATAAGTATTAGCTATGATTATAATAACATAAACATAACGAAATTTTAATCATAACTTTTATTTCCGATCTTTATTTTAATCACATATAAATATCAGTAAAGACATAACATTTTATTTAAACATGAATTAACATCCACATTACGTCATATTTTATCTGTATAATTCGTAAGCTGCAAAAATCAACAGTTGAGTAGTAAAAGTTATAGATTATCAATTTACCTTCAAGGGATGCGTAGCAAATCAACAATTTTGATTGTCGATTTGGAATGAACTAAGTCGCTAATTACAACACCTTAGATTTTGATTTTTATTTTAATTGTAAAAAGAATTAGAGCAAGAATGCAACAGAAGATAGTTGGACTTTGATGATCGTGATTTTACGATTCAGGTGTACGACCTTTCACCGTTACTACACGATTCCATTTGATTTTTATTCCTCACTTTCCCGCTTTCATTTTTAACCTAACCGTGTTGCCTCTTTTTGGAACGAGCTATGATTCAATACTACATAAACAAGTTCGATACAAATATAAAATAACATCATTGAATGGGGCCTAAGAAAGATGTGGCATTAGCCCATGGTTTAGTATAGTTATACTTTGGCCAAAGTTTAGTTTTGGTTATTAACAAAATTAACTTAACCGGACTGAAAAAAATGACAATCTAATCAAATAAACCGAACCAATTAACCAATCAGTTAATAAGATTATTTAACTGTTGACTTTGCTTTTAGTTGAGGCTAATAATTGAATTGAACCGAATTATGCATACTCATAAAAGTAGCTGTGTTCCCCGATCCATTGCGCACGCAATAACAATGACAATAACAATACAATAAGAAAGCGAGCAGTTACGGCCACAAGCACTACCTAAGTAATAAAATAAATCTCCCGCCAAAATATTCATTCAGGAAATAAAAGTAGGGTTTGGACAGCAAGTGAGTGAGGTGAAATCGATAGTGATTGGGGATGGAGGTTGATGAAGAACATTATTATTATTGTTATAGTCAGGATGATGATCCGTTCCTTGGATTCGTAGATTACGCGATATCTGTGTTATCCCCTTCATCAACGGAAGATGAGGATCCGAATAGAGCCGCATGGAGCTGGGTTTGGGGTCGGATTATTAAGACTTGTAGATCTTATTCAAGTGGAGTCACCCCTGCCATTCTCCTCTCTGAACTATCTCAGGTTCTCTTTTCACTATTTTTTAATTTACAGTATCTTTTTTCTTTTTCTTTTTTTTTTAAATGGATACCTTACCCGACAAACCATATATATATGACTCGTATAGTATCAAAATATCCGATTGGGTTTGGGTGTACGTATAGTAGGACCCTTTATTTGTTTTAGGGTGATATCACCTTCATTAATGTACATTATCCTAACATAAAACTGCTTCTGGAACCTCTAAAACCCACCTGAACCCAAGCCGCTACTAAAAAAATTCAAACTGAAACTAAACCCAAAATCGGCCTAAAACAGCCCAAACAACCGAAACAGAAACCAGAATCGATACTAGTACTGCTAAAAACCGCTTGGAATTAAAAAACCGAAACGAGACCGCCTTAGGAAAAAAAAACGACACAAATAAAATTATGTTTTATTTGGAATAGCATACTACTAGGTTTGGGGTGCCGCACATAGAAAGGTTGTCTCAACTCAACGTTTTTGACTTATGTATACATTCTTGATAGGGTTAAGCTTGGTTTTAAGAAGCGCGCCTCAGGCGTGCCTAGGCGCAGTAAGGCTCAATGTCCAGCGCCTTACGTAGCTGCGTCTAGTCAGATTCCAGGAAGCGCAAAACAGGGGCAGTTTTTTATTTTTATTTTTTGAGTTCTCATGCTTGAGGTGCGCGCCTCATGTACCTGGGGTGTTTTTATGCTTAAAAATTTTGTACCTTGGATTTTTTGGCTTGCACCTCAGGTACGAAAAGCCCATTGCTTTTGCGCTTTGCGCCTCGATTTTTGACCTCGTAGCTTTTGTGCGCCTACCACTTTTTAAAACCAAGGGGTAAGCTTGATTGTGATCATTAATGGCTGAGAATAAGACAGCTAGTTCAGTTTCTTTGTGTTTTTGTGGTAATATAAACTTGTGGGTTTAGGCATGGACTGAGAATCAAAGAGGTGGGTATTCAAAGAAGAAAAGACCAGAATGTATTGATCAGTTGCAAAAGAAGCATAAGAGAGTAAAGCTTCCCAACACAATTACGATTGATTTAATTTATGAGAAGAATTTCTTGTCACTGACAAGTGTTCTTGAGGTTGTCATAGTTGATGTTTTTCTTCTTCCAGGTATGTTTAATTTTCTGATATATTTGAGTCTTAATTCTATATGGTATGGAAAACCTTAGGTTTTTGCATGTTAGGACATTTGGGCATGCATGCCTCAGTTATTAGCTTTTGAGTTGTTACAGGACTATGATCAGTGGCATCAGACATGATTTTGTTTTTCTGGGGTGCACACAATAACAACTTATTTTACACTATGAAACATTACAAATATTAATTTTGAAGTAGCTAGGTGTATACCATGTCTATCATACAAATATAATTAGGCAACATGCTAACATTGTATTTACAAGGGTGGACTAGTCAAGTCGCTTTTGGTTTAATCAGAAAATTATGATTAGCAAAAAGTTATCAAACATAGGTATATTGGCAAAACTTGCATATCTTGTTCGTAAAAAAGAAAGAAAAACACGTGCAACATATTTAATTTATCAGATTCAGACAATTGAAATTTTGATTTCAGATAATTATTCTTTGGTCTTTGTGTCATTATATTAAACAGCATTTTCTTCTTCTACCTCTTGTTTAGATTTATTCTTGGGCTTTAGTTCTTCATGCAAAAAAGTGGTGACTTGAGTCACTAGCTTGCTTGAAAGTCATTGCTTTTACCATAATTTAGTTCTAATAAGGAAAACTGTTAACAAAACATTCAGAGCAACCAAATAGACAACTTTAGTAACAGTTTGGTGAAAAAATTAGTTCCCTAGTTAGATTGTTACATGCTCAACCATAGTCACATAGTTCGCTAGAAGTGCCACGATCTTCGATCTGGGTCGCCCGTACCGAATCGCGGTACGAACGTGTTCCGGGTTCGCTCCGGATCACGATTCGGTACATGAAAGTGACGTTCCCAGTTTGCAACTTTAATTTGTTGAAACCCAAGGCGCAAAGCACCCGATTCATGTTGAAAACATGAAATCCAAGGTTTATGCTTAAGGAATGGAGATGAAGATGAAGAATTGAAGGTTACCTGTGAAGATGATGAAGAATAGATCGATCCAATTGGTTGACTTAGAACTAGGGTTTGTGACTTATGTTCTACATTTAGAAGAAGGGGGCAGGAAAGAAGTTGAATGAAGAGGACGGTGGTGGGTGTAGGGTTAAGTTTTGTATTTTAAAGATTAACCCCTCAAGTTTCCCTATTTTTATATTTGGTCATTAAACTTGAGGTAGATATTAAAATGTTGCTTTTGGTTATAAAATGTTGGTTTTGGTTGTATTTTTATGCTATAAATAAATGTTATTACTAAATTAATTGGAAGTTTATATATAAAAAGTATAAGATTAACGTTGTGTAGAAAAATAGCACCAAGTTTGATTGGTACATCGTACCACATTATATAGTATATCGTACTAGAGCGATCCGAAATGAGCCTACCCCCTCTCGTACCGGATTCTAGGGACCTAGCGAATTGCGATCCCGTTCCACGTTTCGTACCGAAGCGTACCGCGAACTATGTGACCAGCTCAACTATGAGTTCAGCCAGTTATAGAACGCAAATTCTAGATGTGAATATGTCAGTTTTTTTGCGATACATTAAAAACTGTGCACATGCTCACTGCTCAAGTATTTGAAGTTTTGAACTGAATCAAACATTGGTAACAAAATATAGTTGCAATTTGGTTTGTTTTATTCTTTTTCACTCTTTATGAAAGATTGCTATGAGTTATTCTTCATGAACTGCTTTTTTTAGGGACAAATTTTTACATGCTTACCTTGGGAGATTTTTGGAGCTCCAATACTATTGATCTTTATCTTCATCGCAGGTAACGTTAATACTAGAAATTGAAGTTACAATTTGTGTTGTAAGTTTGTATCATGTTTTTTTTTTCGATTTAAAATACCCCATCCCATGAATACCGCTACGATATTAATTTTGGGATGTTCTATCTGACAATTTAAAGCTAAACAAATGTGTTTGCCTTTTGCCATAAATACCACTTATTGATGTTAATACACATTTTGCCTTTTGCATTACTCATTTACTCTTTGCTGCATTTTTATTGAAGAGTGTGTATGTGACGTTTGGTTAATAGTCAACCAATTTCACAAACTTTGTCCAAGCTATAGATTTAATATAAGTATATAACTATGTTTGTAATTCTTTTACATCAGTTTATAATATTGTCAATAGCATTTAATCAGGTTTTACGACTTGGCTGACCTAAAAAATGGGATTCTGAGGAAAGGACGAGAGCTTTTGGTTACAGGATGCTATCTTCGCACTACCACTCGTGGATCTGGTCACCTTCGACTTTTACCAACAGAATATTTAGTGATAATATTAGATGAGGTAATGCCTATGATCCTACTGGTTTGATCATTCAATTCACATTTTTATATGTATGTGTTCCATTTTATGCTGAGAAGAACGGAGGATGTCATTGTGAGTGCCATTTACTTGCGCGTATATGGTCGAAATCAATTGAAAATAGCATAAGGTTCAATTTGCTTGGGCTTTTTAGGCATTTTGACATGTTCATTTTACGTTAATGGTTTGAGGAGAATTTAGAGTTATTATGGGTCCCTTTATGAGAACCATTGATTCAGAAACATATAATGCAGGAAAACAGTTTAAACAAATTTTTACAACTGTAACATTATATCCTCTGTGCTTTCACAACTGCAACATGATGATTTTCTTATTCTACGTATATTAGTTTGTGGAAGAAACAAATAGATTCAATGAAAACATTATTTTAAGAGTCAGGAATAGCAATGGTTGTTTATAAAGTGAGATGCTAGTTAATAATATTGGTTTCCATGACGTGTACAATATATGTATTACCAACATAAAAAATTCATGTAATTTTGAGTTGACTAAAGTTCGTGAACTAACCCATAGGTTAAAAAATATGCAAGTTTGACCCAGCATTTTGTTCAAATTAAGTTTTTGAGTTATAATCAAATACTTAAATAACATCCCTTAACGAACAAAAAAACTGAAAAGGTCTTGTAGACCACAATGTATCTCACTAAATTGCCAAGCCGCCAATATGCTGTAGGTCAAGTCGATAACTATTGATTGGACTAAACTATATCTTATCGCTGTTCCAGATGCTCAAAATGCGGCTGGGCCAAATAGTTTTACATTCAAACATTTGTAAAAAAACGGCCCTGTAAAATTTCTGTTAAGTGACATCATGTGATGGAGTGATGGACCCTTTTTTTCTACTCCATTTTTTTTACGATTGTTATCAACCATAGGATGAAGACGATGATGCAATGCTGCTTGGAGCACAGTTCTGTTCTGATTCTTTGTCATCCATTTCTATTGATGATGTAAATCAAGGAGTCTCCTACTCTTTATATGCTAGGTAACTCAACCAAACCTTATTTACCTGACATTAGATTCATCATATTGACTTCTATTTATCAGTTTTTTTTTAAGAGGAGTTCATATTTAGTAACAAATTACTTAAACTTGTGCAGGATTGAATCCATTGGATCTTTAGAGATTCAGGGCAAGTTTGGTAGCCTGCAGAGGAAACAAATTACTCTTGTAGACAATGATAATGTCAGGATAAAATTTTTACTATGGGGTGACCAGGTCGTGCTTGCCAATTGTTTCAGGTAAACTGAGCACCATTCTTTATGTAAATAATTTCCAGGTGAAAGTCGTGAAACACCATATGAACCCCTTTCCTTTCAAATAAAAAACTAAAATCCACCTAATGCATCTTCAAGACGTCTCCACATCACAGAAATAAAAGGAGAACAATTTTATAGTCTGATTTATAATAAGACATAAACATGTTCTAACTAAGAAATTTTCTTCTTGCAAGTTAGTCATTTATGCAGTTTCTTGCAGTGTAGGAAGCTGGCTAGCTCTAGATCGACCATTTGTTTCAAGTTGTAGCGAAAGTACTCTGGAATCAACTGAAGAGATATGTCTTGAATACGGGAGTGTCACTCAGCTGTATATAGTACCTTTCATTCGCCATGAGGAACAGGTAACCAATCTTATATGTCCACCATAGCAAAGATATTAAAAAGTAACCTCCTTTAATACTGAGTTCAACAGGTATCAGTGGCATCAACTCAAAATCATTATCAAGGATCAAAGAAGTTGACTGCAACTGGTCCAAGTCAAGGACCTAAAGTTTCTCAAGTGACTTTGCCATGTGATTCTCGGGGAGCCATTGACTTCAGTAACTACCCTTTTAGAGTAAGTCTCATGCAATTTTTGTACACTCTTTTCCAACAGTTTTGAAAGTAGGAGATTTTGTTTTTATTCTTTTTTGTATAACTGAAACTTTCCCTTTACAATTGACATCTGGAAAAATAAAATATTGAATTTATAAAACTTGAACATTAGTTGATATACTATCACAAGTGATCTTATAGTTTTTCTTGTATTCCAAACTTTTACAGCTGTTTGTGGCTGATCTTCGGGACAAGATGAGTAACATAAGCATCTATGGTGTGGTTACTGATATTAAGAAACCAAATGTTAAAGAATCCACCTTCTCCTTGAGAATTGAAGATTCAACTGGAGGAATTTGGACCAACCTACATTTTGCCAAATCTTGGTATTGTTTCTTATGGTTTAAGTTTCTCATCAATAAAACTACAATGAACAGATAGTTTAACAAACGATATATGTTTGATATGATATCTTGTATTAGGTCACTGGGGAAAGTAAGCATCGGTCACACAGTATACATTGCTGGCTTGACATGCTCTATGACCAAATCCCAGAGGTGAGGGGATATATACAAGTCCTTTTGATAATTAGTTAATTATGTTCAACTCCATCCCCGAAAATGATTCAACCTTTGATTTTGACATGCTCTATGACCAAATCCCATAGGTGTAGAAACTATAGAGAAATATATTTTACTATATTAAGAGTTTCGGTATAAATACATCTTTAGGTAAAAGGAAACAGACTTATGACATCTATGCGAAATTAAATATGCAAGTACTACACTTAAAGGATAACATGCGGTATTTGTACTATTGTTAAGTAAACACTCTTAGCACACATGTTCACGATTTCACGTTTGTTTCGGAACCAATATTATGTTGAGAACGGTGAAAACTGCATAAGCACATGTACTTAGTGCTTTAATGAAAAGGGTAAATTGGACAAATGGTTTATTTCTTTCAATCTTTCTTCTTACTCTTTATTTAGTTTCATGTCCTCTCCCTTTTTTTTTCAAAAGAAAGTATAACAATGTGGCACATGTGCATGTATTGTATGTGCATATATGCATTTGAAAAAATGCTATCAACACCATAGTTTTACAAAATAAATCTCAATATATATTTAAATCCACATGCATATTTGATTACCTTGTGATATATATATATGTGTGTGTGTGTGTGTGTGTGCGTCAATGTATGCATACGTATGTATTTGATTTTTGTAATTCGTTTCCATCTTGTCCACTGATCTACTTTGATTACCTTGTGATACATGGGCAAACTAACCAAATCACTTCTCTTTTGGTTGGAAAAGTCACATAATGATGAGAAGACAAGGAGACAAGATAAATAGGCCAAATAAATAGCCTTTATTGTCTTGTAGTGTACACATATCATACTTCATGTTTTTATAATCTTTGAGGTCACACGCGTGCTTTCTTTCATTTGAAAAGAGAGTAGATTTTATTTATATGCTGGTAGGTCACCAAAAACTAAAAGTTGTGTATGCTTATGGAATTCAGCATTGAAGTCTCATGGGATGAGAAAGAAGGTGGATGTTTGTTTGCCAACCTGAGTTGCTTACCAGCCTTGCTAAATTCCTCATGCCTTCACAAGGCGTCTACACTTTCAGATCTGTCGGCCAATAATAATATCAACACACATGTATGTTCTCTTTCGATACATCTGATTTTATAGATCTTTTATTCCAAGAAAATTGCAACCCTTGGTCAACGCATTTACCGGTGAAAGTGATTGAAAATTTCTACATGTCTATAGAAAGTGGTTTTTGTGGACCAAATTATGTGATTTTACTTCCAAGAGATGAAATATTGCTATTAATAGACATCCTGAAAGCACAATTGCTACAATTTTTTGTAGGGATGAACTTGATTTTAACAGTGTTCTTTGAACACGCTACAGTTGGAAGTTGAAACTTGAAACTAAACCTCAATTGGGGTGTTAGGATTTATATTTTGGAACTTATTATCTGATCAATTTTTAAGAGTGGGATAAACATATTTGCTTTCTACGGTACCATCTTAGCTTTTACCTGTTTTTGGATAACCACTTGCAACTATATTTAAGTAAGTTTTTTTCTTTCTTTCAACATATTTAGAGACTTATTCCCCTTTCACAAAAGTTGGTCTTTGGTCATTTCATCTTTAGTTTTCCAAACACTTGATTGTCAGATTATGTGATTATCAAACTTCTTGCAGCCGAAGTACATGCAAAACACCAATTTTATACTATAGATTATTTAATATCCGATATTCACATTTAAGTAGCACATTCAGTCACTCCTTATAATGTATATAATGTATATATGTGTGGCCCTCGGGGGGCAAAAGTAAAGTTGCACTAGTTTTAACGTTATTTTACTAATTTCGTGAAAATAACGTTAAAAACAACGGACGGTTAATCATGCATCATGTGGTGGCGTTGATAGCCAAAAGACAAAGGGGTAAATGCACTGATCGGGTTTGTCCCGATTGCTAAGTGTTCAGTGCCTTATGGCCAAGGCTTGATACCAAACCACATCGAGCCGGGGGTCTCACTGGAAGCAGCCTCTCTATTCTTAGGGGTAAGGTTGTCTACATCTTACCCTCCTCAGACCCTACCTTAGCTTTGCTATAGGTGAGATTAACTGAGTATGATGATGATGATGATGATGATTCAGTCACTCCTTAAGTTGTATCTCCTTGTAGCACGAATGGCAATTGTGAGACCATAAGGATATATGGTCTGTGTAACGTATGCCCGTTTCACAAGACACTACCATATTTGAGTTTGGAGAGTCTAAGTGATTTAACTTATAGCTTCAAAATATGTATAAAAACAATAAGAAAAGCCTTATGGATGATAAGAGGCGTTTTTTTATTTTATTTTCTGGGATGAAGGGAGTAACTAGTTCTTATTCATTTCAGGTTTGTCGAATTTGGCTAGACCAAATTGAACATTGTGATGTAAGTTTAAGGTATTTTCACACATCATGTGGACATATGGCTACACAGAATATCGGGTTTGAATGCAACTTCTGTGGTTGTCATTATGATGATGACATTGTTCCTAGTTTCCATTTGAAAGTCACGATTGCAGACAATACTGGGAAAGTTTTAGCGTGGTGCACTGGTCATACGGCTACTGAGCTGCTGCAAATATCTCCTGATGAATTTTTTAATTTGCCCGAGGTATGAAAATCTTCCTTTGCCAGTATTGCTGAGATCGACATTTTTACACAAAACACATATTCAAGATGCATGATTAGATGTGCCAACAGAATGGCCTGGCTGGGTAGTGGTCATGATAGATTTGGGTCAAAACATGTCATTTTTTCAGTTTGGGTCCAAACAGGATTGGGCATACTCGCAGATACATTTCTACAACTTTAAACAAAAACTATAATTAAAACCTATTTTTGCAAAAATAATATATAAATTAAACTGATGAAATAAAAAGACATTTTAGGTGTTTATTTTCTATTTGACATGTAATTGCCAATTAATGAAACTAAATGCGTGTTGTTAATTACAGGAAGAGCAAATAATGTATCCGTCTTCTCTAGAGCATGAGAGGTTCATCGTTGCGCTTGTTAATAGCAATCAAGGAACAGTGCCGAGAGATGAAGATGATATATCGATTTGGGAAATTACTCAGGCCTTGAAGACAGACTAAAATATGAATGTTATTTTAAGTTGCATCTCATGTTAGCATCTTCACAAAGTTAAATGAAAAAGAAAATCATGATAAATTTGTTGTTAGCATCTCATGTTGGCCCTGAATGGTGAAAGTTTCATAAATTTGTTTATACATGATTTCAAACTTTATTTTTTTTAAATTTTTATCTTATTATTAAAAAATAGTATTAATAGTTTTAGAACATTACATAATAATAAAGTAAAATCAAATTGAATAAGCATAATAAACAAACACATTTTTTTTAAATTGTCTGCTAATTGTCCATAACAAACAAAAATAAATTTTATTAACATATACTAGCAAGTAGTAAGCATAAACCAAAAACCAAAGTACATGAACAAAAACATCACATACAAGAACCAAAGCCTTGAAACACCATGGATACTATCACTACTAGATTATGAAACCGGTTGTGGATGAACACTTGAAATTTCTACTTAGGTATTTAACATATGAATATGTGTAGTAAAAAAAAGCACTTGGGCCTTGGTATTGAAACTTGATCATAACATGAGCATTGTTTGAAGCCTTCCAAGATCTCTAGACTTGCGTCCTAATGTAGACGTGGAAACTAGAGCACAACATCAAGAAAGAAAGATTAAATGTTTAAAACGCGAACAACACACTTTAACATGGAAAATTTTCATTACCATTAAGGTTTTTTTGCTGTCTATTTAAGAGTGTTTCCAAATTGATTTTCAGTGTCTTTTCGAGATAATATGATGTGACTTGTCTTGGATTTCCTCTTTGAACTATGGCCTCGCTCAATCCACTTCATAGCATACAAGCTGCACTAAGCTGATTTGCAATTAGATGGTTGTTATTGTAAGAATACACGGTGCGGTCATGTCCTTGAGGGGGCATGGACCGACATATGGATCCACGTCTCCTAGCCCTTAAAAAGGTTATATGCACTAGATGGTGGTGGCGTGAACGGTCGACGGCCTGGCGGTCTCCACGTCACCCTGGATTTATTACTTAAATAACACATAATACTAAACATTACGTTAAAAACCTAAACTATAAAACCTAATCTAAGGTAGCCAAGACAATTTGCCACGCTGATACATGAGGAAACTCACCGTGACGACCAAACTCGTACTCGATTTTGGTGACTTCACCGTGACGGCCCATGCGGTATTCCTTCTAGGCTAACGTTTTAGCCGAATTTCGTGTGCTAGTCGGTGAAACATACTGCACTTGTGATTCCCTAACTATATGTGGTTGGATCTCAAATCTAAGTATGAACACTTTGAAAAGATGTTAAAATCAAGCAGAAAACATAGTAATAGAAGTGACTCAAGTCGAGTATACTTTTGAGGTTGGCCAGAGTTTTGACCGTGTTTCGGCATGACATATTTTAAAGGCCTAATTTTATTTAATATAAGTGTGTTTTTTTAGTTTATCAGTTTTGTTGAAAGGAAAATTAATAAAAAAGGAAAAACTTCCATCTCCCACGCCTCTACCACCCTGTGTTTTTGTAGGGCTTAGAGGAAAAATCCCCATCTGCTGACGTGATCGACACATAACGCTACACGCTCCTTCACCCTCATGACCAATGTTTTCATAACCGGACCGGACAGCCTACCGGTTCACTAGTCGGACCGGTTGAACCGCATAATTAATTTATATTTATAATTTACATATTAGAAATTTTCAACTTAACAACCCATTTACGTTTACTTTTAATCTTTTAAGCCCAAAACTTATACTAGTATATAAACACTTTATAATTAGGGTTTTAGTAAAACATCAATTTGCAACATACACTTTCTCTGCCTCCATTGTCACTATCACCAACCTTAGAAATTTTTGAATATTTATTTCTTCATTCTATAATTTCACCCATGATTTTGAAGCTTCAATATAGCCTACTCATCTACGTTCTAACCAGCATTAAGTGTTTGGTTTGACAAAAATCAGTTCTGCACATTGACATCCTCTCGTTGGTTAATGCCTATCTGATTCTTATGTTTTTATCTAGTGAAGATTAAATCACGATTGGAGGCTTTGAAGCTGTGTAAGGTGAAGCTTGAAGCTTGTATTCATCTATCCCGGTCGAACCCCAATAACGGTTTGCCGGTTTAACCGCCAGATAACAATCCAGCCGGCCGGCCACGTTCAGAACGGTCCACTACCCACGACCGGACTGTCCATGACCACGATCCTCAATTGAACCGGTCGGACCGGCCATTCCGGTTCGGCCCTCAAAACACTGCTCATGACTAGTGAGTGTGTAGTCTAAACCACTAAACAAATATGTAATTTAAGAAAATTTGGGAAAAAAACCTAGGTGTAATTTATTTAGTCTATTGTATACAAACTGGTTTTTTGCCCGTCGCGTGGCAGGTTGAACCGTGCAGTAACACATGAATTGTAAAGAAAATTGCGCTACACACAATTCGTAAAAACACAATGCCTAAAAGACAATTACTAAAATGTGTAAATACAATGCTTTTAACTTGGTTCGGAACTAAAGTCTACATCGAAACGTGGACCAACTAGAAGCGCACATTTTATAAGTACGAAAACGTATTACTTTTGACATTCAAAAGAAGAAAAGCTTAAGTCGAAACGTGACCAACTCGTATTTTTTCCGACACATATATAAAATATTCGCACGCAAAAAAAAAGTTTTTTTCCAAGTAAGGTACGAAAAAAAACGTTTAAGTCGAAACATAGACAAACTCGTATTTATATCGATACATATATAAAAATTCACAGGTAAAATAATAGTTTTTCAAGTAAAGGGGCTAAAAGTGACAAATGGCAAAGTTAGGGGGTTAGGTTACGTAAAAATAGTTTTTCAAGTAAAGGGGCTACAAACAAAAAAATGTCATAGCTGAGGGGCTGAATTTGACAAAGTTGTAAAGTTGGAGGGTCGGTGGGAAAATAACTCACCGACATTACCTTTTAAATATATATATATATATATATAATAGCAAATAACATAACAACAATAATAATATATTAAATTAGATTAGAAAGCAGAGAATGTCCCCCGGCAGTGAAAACCCAAGGTGGTGCTGGAATAGGCATGGTTGAAAGTCTTGGGTGTGCCTATATAACTAAGAGATAACTTGGTGTTCGATAAGATCGAAGAACTGTTTGGTAGGGTTGCTAAAAAGTCTTCCTTCTCCCGGGAATCACCGGACAATGCTTTCGGGGATTGCTGTGTTGTTGTATCTAGAGCGGCTAAGATCGAAGAGGAAATCGAGGTGGTATGGGAGGGAACACAATTCCCGATCTGGGTGGTGGAAGATTACTTCGAGAAGATCCAGTCGATCATGGATGATATAATGGTTGAGCTTGCTCAGTCTGCCGCTAGCTCAGATGCTTCTGTTAACGCAGATGATGCTATGGAGGATGGTGAATCCAGGGTAGGGCCATCACCGGAGAAGACGAAGGAAGTTGGAAAGCCAATGGTTAGAAACCCAAAAGTCGCTGGAGGTGGGTGTAGATTGCATGCATGGGGAAAATGAGTCCTTGATTGGAAATGTTAACAACACCACAACCGAGGGGGCACACATGTCAATAATCCTACTAGTGTCTTTCCAACTAATGTTGGGCCCCAGCTGAACATTGGTAATTTTAAAATGGGCCACCATAATGAAGATGAGTCTCCTCCTATTATTACGCCCAAGAAAAGGACCCGTGCTATGAGGAGCCCAAGGGAGGAGGCCTAGGTTTTTTCGGGGATTTCTCCTAATTCTTCTCTAGCCAGATGTCCTGACCTCAATAAGTCAGCCTCTATGTCTGGTTCCACTGGTGATGTGCCTGGGAGACATGGTTTCTAGGAGGACGAGGTATTTCTTGGTTATAACGAAGAGGGTGGATCTATTCCGGGGTTGGGGGAAGACAATACAGTTGGTTAGGAGCAGAGGATTGAGGGCGAGAACATATCAATCCAAGAACCTGTGGTGGATTCAGAGGTCGACTTAACAGTCCGTGCAGCTTCTTTGGTTGGGATTCATTTGGGGGGTTTTGAGGAGCAGGTCGAGGAGTTAGTCTATGGTGATGGTGATTATGTCGATCCTCAATGAATATATTATCGATGAATTTACGTGGTGTGAGGGACTCGAGGAACACTTCTTGGGTCAAAGGTCTGAAGACGAGTAATGGGATCTAGTCCAGGAAACTAAATTAGAAAGTAAGTCCTTTTTTAATTATAGTTCTTTGTGGGGCAATTCCGTGTTTCAGTTGGAGCAGGTTTTGGCAGAAAGGAGGTCGGGTGGTTTGCTGTGTTTATGGAACCCAACACTTTTCCAGCAAATTGGATCAGTTAAAAATAAGCAGTTCCTGGTGATTACTGGGATTTTGATACCTTTAGGAGTCAAAGTGAATATAGTAAACATTTATGCTTCCAACGTTGCGGGGGACAAGAGAGAGTTGTGGATTGAGCTGAATAATTTGAAATCGGCAGGACTTGGAATGTGGGTTTTCTTTGGAGATTTTAACGAAGTCAAGGATCCTTCCGAATGATTAAATTCGGTGTTTATTGCGGAAAATGCAAACCGGTTTAACGACTTTATATATGGTGCGGACTTGCATGAATTTAACATGGGGGGACACAAATTTACGTACATGTCCGACAATGGAGAGAAATTTAGCAAGTTGGATCGGTACTTTGTGTGTAGGAAATTTCGGGATAGATGGCTGGGGGCGTCTGTCACAGCCTTATCTAGTTTCATCTCTGATCATTGCCCTATTTTTCTAACGGTCTCTCCATATGATTTTCAGCACATCCCGTTCAGATTTTTTAATTCGTGGATAGAAATCCTGGGATTCTTGGAACAAGTGAAGTCGTTGTGTTTATCATTTCGCTTTTCGGGTTCGGCAGATTGTCTCTTGCCATGAAGCTGAAATTCCTTAAAAACAAAATCAAAGATTGGGTCATATTGGAAAAATGAATTTGGATGCGGAGGTGGCGGTTAAAAAACGCGAAGTGGAGCAGCTTGAGAAGTTGGCAGAGTCCAGGACTTTCGTTTCCATCGAGAAACAAGTAAGTGAGGAATGTAGGTTGTATGTGTTGGAGGCTGAAAGGCGATGAAAACTCCAGCTATTTTCACGGTATAATCAACTCAAATATTTCTAATAGCAGAATCAATGGGCTCACGGTAGATGGGGTATGGGAGACCAATCTGATTATCATCAAAGACCAAGCTTTTCACTTTTTTTCCAATAAATTTAAGGAGCCGATGGGGTCGAGGCCGTCTTTTGTCTGTCCAAATATATGATCCCTCTCGGATGGGGAGGCTTCTGATCTGATTAAGCCTTTCTCATTGTCGGAGATTAAGGAGGTCGTATGGGCGTCTAATGGGGATAGGGCACCGGTTCTGGAGCTGCCTGGAGTGTGACCTCGTTGCTTTTTTCAGGATTTTCATCTCAGGGGCGTTTTTCACTCTGCATGCTCACCGTCGTTTATTACGTTGATCCCAAAAGTCAAGGATCCCTTGGGTTTCACGGATTTTCGGCCTATAAGCCTGGTGGGCTGCATTAATAAGGTGGTGTCCAAGGTTCTTATTGAAAGGCTTAGGAAGGTTATTGGGAATTTAGTTTGAGAATCCGGTTTAGGATCATAATCACGAACCGTGATCTCACGAATACCAACCGTAGGGTGCGGAATCCCCTCCGATCATGCAAAATGATTCAGAAATAAACGTAAACGATCGTGATGAAAACAGATAACGAATCACCGAGCAATTTCCATAACTTTACTCGTGTATTAGATTAAATATCAATGATTACAGATCAAAACCTAGACCTAATACAGAGAATATCACACACACACAAACTGGGAAAAGCTCCAAATGATAACTAACTCTCTTAAACAAACTAACTTTTCCCTTTATATAAGCATCCACATTCGACCCTTAGCTAAGGTCGAAGTGCTTGGTTCGACCCTTCGAGGGCTCGAACCAACAACATAAAACTCTTATCATTTCATTCGACCTTTGTAGATTTCATTCGACCACTCGACTGGTCGAATGAACATGTATATTATCAAACTCTTCGACATTTTGGTCGTTTCCTGATAATCTGAACCTCCGACATTCAGTACTGGATCACTAGCTGGGTACATACATGAATAATGTACTTACAATCTCCCCCTTGGACCAAGCTAGTGATGTACCAAATCAGAAAGTTATCAATTCTTCAAGTCTTGATCTCATCAACTTGAACGACTTGAAAACTTTCCTTTTTCTTGCACGTTTGTGTCGAGGTTCTTGTCTTTTCTCTGCAGTAAGCTTTGAAATCTTAGACAGACTCAAGAAATCTTGGCTTTGTCATTTGTTGGTCCAGAGATGAAGATAGACAACAATTTTGAATTCTTCGTTCTTCAGTCATTTCCTTTACAACTTCATTTCGGTGTTAGTTGTTCTGGTGATCATGATGTTCAGGTTAGGGTCTTGTTTAGTTACACACTTTGTCGATGAGTCTTGAATAGTGCACTTTTTGTGTTTGATTCTGCAGAAAAATTTACTAAAAACTGCACAAACTACAAACGGCGTTAGACACGACAAACATCTCGGAAGTACTCTTCACATTCCTTTTGACCCTCAATAGTTCTCCCCCTTAACTATTAAACATTTTCAATATGTACCAGAAACTTATAGATTTGCAATTTGATTTCCCTTTTACACCTTTTGAGTATCTGAGCATTCATATTAAGTTCCCAACATCGGTTATCGAAAATAAAGTAGAAACAAAACATTTTGATTTTTCAAAGTTTATGCTAAAACACACCAAAAATCTTTTTGAATTTTCAAATGAAATTTGCATAAAAGTAAACTAGACATATTTTTATGAATTTTCCGATAAGAGGATCATATCAGTATTGAAACATTCAGTCAAAACTCTTTTTGATCAATTTTCTGTTTTTAACATTGAGCATTCTACAACCATTACCAGTATATTTGTCCATTTAAACCTAAAATCATCATTCATTGTTTAGCATTTCAGATACGTTATGGTAATATTAGATACTGAAAAACCTATGGTCCCCGCGCTCGCGACACATTCCCGTATCAAGAATTGCACAAAGCTTCATCGTAACGCGTGATTATATTGTAGTTATCTGTTAGTTACACGTTATTAGGCATAAAGGTGACAGGTTAGCAAATTAATGCTTCAAAGCGACTTGTGCACTCTACCAGGGTGAGGACTAACATCATACATGATTTTCATCATAGTATTGATACGATGCATTAGATAATCTTTGGTTATCATCACACATGTTAAGTTCCTCATTCGGTAACTTAAGGTTTTGGCTTTATTAGCTCTTTTAATAAGATACCCTGACTGAATCTAGGTCTGTAAATCAATACAACAAAAGATCAATCAGGACATCCCCAGATAACTTTCAATATAACGACCCGAAACCTCTGATTTTGGCAATCTATCAAACGAAATTTCGGTACTAAGACCATATGCCAACGATACGTTGATCCACATGATTATCAGCTATTGTTTTTAAGTTTATATCACCATGCTAAACTTTAAACTTTGATTTCAAGCCTACCAATATATAATTGTAGTGGCTACTCAATGTTGTTACATCATTTTGTTTTCAGAGTAGTCTGACAGTCCACTGATGTACTATCATCTCCTCTTTTTCTCTAGGAAAACTCATTTTTGATTTTCTATTTTTTTTATTTATTTATTTTGATTTTTCTGAAATCCCCCCCCCCCCCTAAAAATCTAAAAATAAGCATATTTTTTTATTTTTAAACTTTTGAAGAAATACAAAATAAAATGGTATCCGGTGCGGTTTACTCACTGAGTTACAAAAACCAGTTTCCCACTCAGATTACATGACTCAATAAAATCTTTCAATTATTAAAAACCATTAACAAAGATAAGAGAGTTTAGAATAAACCGTTTTGTCAAATCTGTTGTAAAAATCCAAAAACTGAGAGCAATTGCATGAGATTGCAACGTTTTCCGGCTTCGCAGGTTGGAAACAGACGACAAACACTCTCCTCTATGTTGAAATCATGTTTTCCTTTTTCAATATTCATTTTTTGACCTTCACCTCTCCAATAAATAGTTTGTATACAGATGCTCCACTAAAACCTATCAAAAGATAGCTAATAGGTCTATCTGGAACAACCTGCACACTTATTAAACAATTAGCAAGAGAGAGGTACCCATCCCTTCACAATGGTAGGTCGTCCAAGGTTTTCAATCCTCGGAATATCAATCCATTCTCTTTTTGAAAAATCAATTGTTCTTTCAACGGATTGATTTGAAGTAGAAATTGCTATTGATTTAGAAAGTGATTTGGGTTTCCAAACATGTTCAGAGTTTATTTTAGACTTTGTTGAAACCGTTTTGATTGTTGACTTTTTAGATTTCTTATTTGAAACCTGCTTCTGAACTTTCTTTGGAATCTTTTCAGACTTAATTGATGAAGACCCAGGTTTAGAGTTATTTTTAGGCTTAGCCTTAAAACTCCCCCTTACGTTAGCAACCTTATCACAATATCCAATTTTATTCAAGGCAATTTTGTTGCGATTGTCATACATAACAGACTGTTTCCCCTTTTGTTTCTTGATTGGTTTTGGGAATACAGGCTTTTTGACATTGCCTGAATTATTAGCAACATTCACTTCGGTCCTTTTCTGTTTAGCATACGGACAGGCAACAACTAAATGCTCACACTCTCCTCAGTTATAACAAGACCTATATTCCATAAAATCATAATGATACCCATCATCTCAATACCAATAGGGACAATAGGCAGCAATATGTCCAACTTCACCAAATTCAAAACAGCTTCTCCATTCAACAAATTCATGAGAATACTGTGGTGAGTTGTTTCCCCAATAACCATCAAATCGAGAGTGACTTGAATGATCATAAAAGTCATGTGATCTAGATGAAAAACTTCTTGAATTATCATGATAAGAAATTTTCATCCGATCATTGCCTTTCGATTTGTTTAGTTTTGGTCCTTTTGCCTTAGGATTTTTCTTTTTGTTCCCAGGCTGATCCTTTTTATTCTCATGTTGATTAGGACTAAGTTCAAAATGAAGATGACCAAATTGATTTCTAAATTGATTTATCAAATCATTATTATCGACAAAGATACATTTAAGTAAAGATTTTTCAATATTCTCAATTGGAAAATCTTTGTTGAAAATCAATTTCTCATGTCCTTCAAACATGTAGGATCCTTCAACTCCTTCAGGAAACTTGAATATGGGTTTTTCTTCAGATTCAGATTCTGAAAGTGACAACCACATTTTTATTTTTCACTTCGAGTTTTGAATTCACCTCAGATTCAGAATCAACAACACAAGGTGTTGTGATTTCCAACTTTGATGTGGAATTATTCTTTGAAATAGAGTTATGAAGTTCAGAAATCTCTTTCCTAAAAGATTCAATTTGATTCATAAAATGTCTTTCATTATTTGCCAAAATTTTATTTTCAATTTGAAATCTTTCAAGTTTATTTGTTAAGTTCTGTTTGTCCTCAAGAAGTTTCAGCGCTTCATTTTTCAATTTGACACACTTAGAACAGTTAGCACATTCAGATTTTGAATTTACCTCAACATTTGCATTATTACCATTTTCAGAATTTGCATCAACATTTGATGTATCACTTTGTCTTGATTCACTCTGTTCTAAACTCGTATCAGAACTCAAATCACTCTTTGACAATTCACTTGAATCATCATTCCCCATTTCTTTCACAAGACACACAACATTACTTTTAACACTTTCTTTGTTAATACACTCATTCACATTAACCATTTTATCAGTTGGTTGCACAGCTGGAGCTTTTATGTTTCCATAATAATCAACAATAGGTCGTTTAACAGATTGTTGAATTGTAGATGCAACAATTTGTTCCCATGTTAGCTTTTGTTGTACAATAGGTTTTATCTGATCTTCAGTTCTTGACATAAGATAATGACACGGATTTGCCATTTTCAACAATGATTATTTCAAAAATTTCCAACAACAAGCTTATAGAAATTTTTTACACCTTAAATATTGAAAAATATAGTCCAAGTAGTCGTGGGTTTGAACCAACAAAATATGGTCTTATTCGACCTTTCACAAGTGTCGAATGAAACTCAGACTTGGTTCGACCTCGAGAATGAAAATTTTTGAAAATCACAGACTTTGTTCGACCTGATGGGACCTTCATTCGACCTCCCGTAAGGTCGAATGTACTAGAACAGGTCGAATGAAAAACAATACACACTGAAAAAATCTGGTTCGACCTAAAAACACACTGGTTCGACCTAAAATCAGTTGGTTCGACCTAAATCACTGTAGGTTCGACTTCTCGAAGCTCTCATTCGACCTTTTTAGGTCTGTTCATCATCTTCAACCTCAAGAACAAAGATCTGATAGGTTTTTGACAAACTTTTCACCAAATGTAATGAAATTTGATAGGTTTTGTTCGGAGTTGAATTTAGACAAATATTTGTGAAAGAATTTTTGAAAACAACATCAAATTCAACTCCAATTTAATCAAAAACCATGTTTTTATGAAAAGCTTCAAAATTTCTAGGGTTTTAAACTTTTAAACCAGAATTTCAATCTGTTTTCATCCATTCATATCAGTTTGCAATCGTGAAATCGAGCCTAAGCTGTGATACCAATTGAGAATCCGGTTTAGGATCGTAATCACGAACCGTGATCTCACGAATACCAACCGTAGGGTGCGGAATCCCCTCCGATCGTGTAAAATGATTCAGAAATAAACATAAACGATTGTGATGAAAACAGATAACGAATTACCGAGAAATTTCCATAACTTTACTCGTGTATTAGATCAAATATCAATGATTACAGATCAAAACCTAGACCTAATACAGAGAATATCACACACACACAAACTGGGAAAAGCTCCAAATGATAACTAACTCTCTTAAACAAGCTGACTTTTCCCTTTATATAAGCATCCACATTCGACCCTTAGCTAAGGTCGAAGGGCTTGGTTCGACCCTTCGAGGGCTCGAACCAACAACATAAAACTCTTATCATTTCATTCGACCTTTGTAGATTTCATTCGACCACTCGACTGGTCGAATGAACATGTATATTATCAAACTCTTCTACATTTTGGTCGTTTCCTGATAATATGAACCTCCGACATTCAGTACTGGATCACTAGCTGGGGACATACATGAATAATGCACTTACAATCTCCCCCTTGGACCTAGCTAGTGATGTACCTAATCAGAAAGTTATCAATTCTTCAAGTCTTGATCTCATCATCTTGAACGACTTGAAAACTTTCCTTTTTATTGCACGTTTGTGTCGAGGTTCTTGTCTTTTCTCTGCAGTAAGCTTTGAAATCTTAGACAGACCCAAGAAATATTGGCTTTGTCATTTGTTGGTCCAGAGATGAAGATAGACAACAATTTTGAATTCTTCGTTCTTCAGTCATTTCCTTTACAACTTCATTTGGGTGTTAGTTGTTCTGGTGATCATGATGTTCAGGTTAGGGTCTAGTTCAGTTACACACTTTGTCGATGAGTCTAGAATAGTGCACTTGTTGTGTTTGATTCTGCAGAAAAATTTACTAAAAACTGCACAAACTACAAACGGCGTTAGACACGACAAACATCTTGGAAGTACTCTTCACATTCCTTTTGACCCTCAATAGTTCTCCCCCTGAACTATTAAACATTTTCAATATGTACCAGAAACTTATAGATTTGCAATTTGATTTCCCTTTTACACCTTTTGAGTATCTGAGCATTCATATTAAGTATCCCAACATCGGTTATCAAAAATAAAGTAGAAACAAAACATTTTGATTTTTCAAAGTTTATGCTAAAACACACCAAAAATCTTTTTGAATTTTCAAATGAAATTTGCATAAAAGTAAACTAGACATATTTTTGTGAATTTTCCGATAAGAGGATCATATCAGTATTGAAACATTCAGTCAAAACTCTTTTTGATCAATTTTCTGTATTTGACATTGAGCATCCTACAACCATTACTAGTATATTTGTCCATTTAAACCTAAAATCATCATTCATTGTTTAGCATTTCAGATACGTTATGGTAATATTAGATACTGAAAAACCTATGGTCCCCGCAATCGTGACACATTCCCGTATCAAGAATTGCACAAAGCTTCATCGTAACGCGTGATTATATTGTAGTTATCTGTTAGTTACAAGGTATTAGGCACAAAGGTGACAGGTTAGCATATTAATGCTTCAAAGCGACTTGTGCACTCTACCAGGGTGAGGACTAATATCATACATGATTTTCATCATAGTATTGATACGATGCATTAGATAATCTTAGTAGCAGAAGCGACGAATGGTGAAGAAACAAAAGGCTACAACAGGTACAATACAAGCATAATACAAGTATAAAGTGGGGTTGGGATTGTTGTATACCTTGTTTGCTACAAGTTTATAATCCTTTTTCCACACGTACAACTCCAGCTGAACCTGAAAGAAAATAAGAATGGGCACAGTGAAAGGAGGTGACCGCCTTAAGTCTGAAAATACTCGTTATGGCAGACATAAAAATGTGGTTTGGCTAACGATTGTAGGAGTACAATCGTTGCGCGCAGTGGGAGTATTTGTATGAACGTATGTTCGTCTGGTTATCAAGATTCCATTTCAAGGAGGTGAAACCCTCCTATTTATAGGGCACGGGATGGGCCAAACCCATTAGCCCATAACCTCAACAAGGGGCCTGGGCCCTGATTATGGGCCTGCCCCCTTTTGGCCCAAATAGTTAGAAACAAATTGGACAATTAAACATGTAACTAGGTGCAATAAATGAAGCGTATGGAGGAAGAAATACCGCCCTGCCATAGGTCCACGTGGCGCGACTTGATTGGCTGGAGGGCTTCCTTTTTCTTCCCTTGTTAGGCGCCCCTTCTGGAAGGCGACTTGGCGTAACGTTTTGGTAGAAAGGCTGAAAAGCTGTCAGTCACCCAAGTGGGAGCATCCAAGGGGCTGTACCTGTGCTAAGGATTCACCAACGCCGCTTGGCGGAGCGCCTGGGCGCTTGGTGTGACACCTGGCAATTTAGCGGATAAGTAACCGTACTTATGTAAAGTCAAGTATATGTTTAAAAATAATATTTGAAGTTAATAAAGTAAATTTTAAGTCCAAAAGCTTATTTTATATATAGAAATGTGATTAGAGGTGTCATATTTAAAATCTTGTCGCGTAGCGGTTTTGCGCGCGAAATACGATCGTTGGTGATGACCCGGTAATATTTAAAGTCCGAAATTTGAAATTTAAGTTTAAAATAATATTTCTAATCATATTTAGTTGAAAAATATGGAGAAATAAATTTAGAGTATAAAAATGGTGATTTTAGTAGCAATGCGCGATACCGCGCAATCTGCGCGCCTATATTATGAAAATTCGCCATTTTTACGCTTGATAGCACCTAATATTAACTTGACTTGTATAATATTATGTCTGGAGTCAAAAATATTATTTTTAAGTGTGACGGGTATTTAAAACAGTTAAAAGCTGGTACCGCGTTAACTAGTAGTATACCCGCTAATCTACACCCAATACCCACTAATTAATAATATACTACATGTTTGACAAGTAATCTCACCTATATGTGTATGTGTGTCGAGTATGGGGGCTGCCACCAAGGCCTAGTTTGGTGATTCATCTCATTATTAATCATTATAAATGCATCCTACACTCAAACTCTTCATCTTCATCACCACTTTAACACACAAACTCTTCCACTCTCCCTCTCTCATCCGTAAACTACACACTCTCTCTCTATAATATTATTTTTCAATTAAAACCCATAAAGAAATCAGCCATACTTGAATCAAAACATCCAAGAAAGCTTAGGAAATGAAGATTTGATCAAGAGTTTAAAGGGTTTTCAAAGCTAGTTTCTTTCTTGTTCCAAAAAGGTATAAACCCTAACTTATTTCATATTATTTCAATCTTTTCATCACTAAGCTTGGATGATTCACACAACCAAATATATAAACATATGGTTTTTATTAAAAAAATAAAGAGAGATGAGATGTGTTAATGTATGTGTGCGTGAGTTTACTTATATATATGTGTGTGTGGGTAGTGTGCCGTATATATATATATATATATGTATGTGTGTGTTTGTATTTCAAATTTGAACTCAAAAATCTCATTGCATGTATGATCTAACACATGATAAACAAGATTCAAGCTATTAAACATGATTTCTAGATGTTAAAATGTTAATGTATGAGTTTAAAAATGGAAAAACGAAAATTAAACATATATATATATGTGTGTGTGCCGATTATATGTATGTATGTATGTATGAAGTTTGGATTTTCTTGATTAATATTGATAAAATAGACACTAGGTATGACTTAAATGGATAATAATGGGTTTTCAATACATGAAACTTAATCTTTGAATTGTGGTTTTAAAACAGAAAATTTGGGTATAATATGATGACTAGAAAACCATTAAAGACCTTTGATGATAAAAATTAAGTTACAAGTTAAATTGTTGGAAATTGGTTATGAAATAAATAGAAATTTAGAGGTTTTAATAAAGTTTTTGAGGTCTGATTTAAGTCAGAAAATTTGAGTTATAAACTTGTATAAAAAGACCATCATTTGAAGGAAATTGATTTGATTTTACTCCATGAGAAAAATTACAAGTTTTAGACTTAAAAACACTTAAAATATGGACTTTATTTCATGATTTTTGAAAGAAATTCAAGTCTGATTTAAATCAGTAAATTAAGGGTATTATTTAACCCAAAATGACCTAAGTTTGAAAGAAAAATAATAAAGTTATAAATTATTGGGTTATGGGTTAATTAGAAGCTCAAAAATGGTTAATTTGAGCCCTAAAATGGTGATTTGGAAAGAAATATTAAGACCTGATTATTTGAGATAAAAATCACTTAAAAGTTTATAAAATAATAGGCCTTGACTAAAAAGTTTGAGTATTGATAAGAAAATAGGGTTTTGGTAATGTCCGGCGCAAGATTAAGAAATAAAAAGGCGAATTTCGGCTTGTTTTAATAAAAATTCCAAGTCTGAATTAGATCAGGCCCTAAAAGTTTGTTTTTGAAATAAAAATGTATAAATAATGATACATTTTGAAACCTACATGTTATGACTAGTCACACGAGTTGGAATTTCAAGAAATTGCCAAATTATCGCCTAAAATCGGACAAATTAACCAACTTGTTGTCTTGAATGTTTACTTGGATTATTTCATGCATGAGTGTATATGACATGTGTTATTGTAACGATATGCATAAATTAAAGGTGCTAGGTAACTTGGTGTAAAAATAACAAGTAACGAACCTAAAACGAGTCATGATCACCAACGAGTCGAGCTTAAAAACAAGTATTTTTGAAAATAAATATTTTCAAAGGATTACATTTTCTATAAGAAAATGTTGTGTGAAAAGTCTAAGTTGGATGAACAACTTAGGAAAAATAAGTAAAACGTGGTCGTTTATACGATTTTCATGATTAGGAAATCGGACCGATCAGAAACAAGCATTTGGAAAATAACTTGAAACTATCACGAGGTGAGTTCACAGCCCCATTTTTATAAAGTTTTTATAAATATTTTCGGGGGAAAAGCACGTTGTAAAAATAAATAAGATTACTGGTGAAAGACATCGGTAAGTGTGGAATGTGTACGAATATATGGGCGGATTATCTCCTTTCGGGACTGGAAGTTGAGAGTAAAAAGAAATCTTAAGATAATGTTCCCAGGGCCATTCATAATCATTAGCCTTGGTATAGAGGGCAAGCGAAGTGTTGGTGGATCCATCGGGTTGACGACCCTAGCCGCGTTAGTTCGGAAAACTACTTCAAATTCGGTGTAGTGAAACACCTATTGGGGACCAAATTGTCATGTGTTGATTATGAGCATATAACGTAAACACATACTCATATTCCTAGCTAGTTTATGAATCCACATGATCGTCTTAGTAATCTATAATCAAAATCTATATCTATATCTATATCTTGAATCTAAAAGATATACTTTTCGTCGTAAGGCGAAAAGAGTATAAAAGATAGACTTTTCATGAATAAACTTGAAAAGGGTTTTTAAAGATAGACTTTTCATGAATAAACTTGAAAAGGGTTTTAAAGATAGACTTTTCATGAATAAACTTGAAAAGGGTTTTAAAGATAGACTTTTCATGAATAAACTTGAAAAGGGTTTTAAAGATATACTTTTCATGGATAAAGTGAAAAGGGTTATTATTAATTTTTGCAAGAATAGCAAAAATGTTTATTAAAAGAACTCTGTGAATTCACCAACCTCGTGTTGACAAAATTATTTTAACGTGTTTTTCAGGTACATGAGATTGGCTTCGGGAATTGGCGAAAACAGTGTTTTAGCAATAATGTGTTTGGACATGTATTTAAATAAAGATTTTTGGGACCTATGTATCAATAAGATCCATTTTGGGTCTTAACTTAAAACTTTTATGTAATAAGAAATTTATATAAACTTTGTCCAAATGCTCAATAATTGCTATTACACCATTGATTACCAACCTCCGTTCACCACCATGCTAAGTCTTCCGCTGTGGCATTTTGGGGTGTGACACTTGGCGATGTGATTTTCCGCGATTGTGATATGTTTGTGCTTGAGAGCTATGCGTAGCCAACTAGTCCTGTGCAGTTTTATGCTCCGCAGAGTAGTAATAGACCTTGTTTCTTTCCAGCGCTGTAACGTTCCTTATTTTCATTGTATTTTGTTATATTGTAATTCAAATTTCAATTTCAATCATTGTAAATCCAAGACTTTGATCATTGTGGAAATCGTATTTTTATCAAGCTTAAACAATATATAAACAACCACAAATACGTGTTTTTATACCACACCAACCCATACGTTATGTCTATAATCGCTTCGGAATATGATCATACATTTTAATCGTTATACATACTTGCATGCACTTATTCATAATTATAAGTTCTTAACATAAAATAATAAGTAGATAAAACTCTAGGGATTAAATTGAAAATACTAATTATATTAACTCCCAACCACCTTTTTTATTACCCCAACCCCCATCCTCCTTATAAATATCAACCTCCACCACCTCCTAAACACTTCCCACACTCTCTAATCACTCCCAAATCTCTCTAATCTTCAAGAATATCAAGCAAATTTTCTGCTCAAAATTAGTGAGTTCTAAAGCTTTAATCTTCACTTTTCTTCCACTTCCTTCACTTCTCCTCTTTTTCTAACCCCTTGGGGAAACCTCTCGAACCTTGCTCTTGTTTTCTAAGGCAAATAAACATGAGTGGGACACCAATTTGAGACATCTAAGGTGGTTATCTTCTATTATTTTTTTTATGCACTAGGATGTTAGTTGTAGTGATACCAACCGAGTTCACCAACAACGTAATACTGGATGGACTTCTATTATGGTTAATGGTTGACAAAGGAAATCCAAGGCTCATCCAAACTAAGTCAGAATACTCTACTTTAATTTCCTAGTTATACTCTGTAATACTAATATATACTTTCAAAACCTTCATCATACAACTATTAATCTAATAATTTGGAAGGTTTGTGGATACATCACTACCTTATCAAACTCTTGACCCTTCTTGTAATTCGGATTTGTTCCATACAAGAATGGGAAAATCCCTTGTCTAAGACCCATGCTTGATCCATAAGCAAAGTGGCCATGACATGAAACTTTTTAAGATGGATTCACATTCCGAACTCTAACTCTTGACCATCCGAATCACCTTCATGGTGGTTTGTGTTTTGGTTTTCCTTAAAGGCAATGCATGACCTTCTTGAACATATGAATCATTCTTCCGAATCTAAAATCCATTCCTTTTTCAAATCCAGAATAACTGAAGCTAAATCTTTTCCTCCAAAGACTCTTAACGGGAATATAACTAAGCGCACCCTAAGGTGAGATCATACTTGTCCCCTTCTTCTATTTATCACTTTTGGGGCTCAACATGTATCATATGCAAATACACTAAATGCTTTCATACACACATGCTCAATCTATCAAACATTCCTATATGCCATTGCCATGCTAGAAATCAAATTCCAAGATATAAAACCCTTAGCATACAACCCGCCTTAACATGTTTAGTGCTATAGGAGTAGCACACCGTCCTCTTGGGGTCATTGTTAAGTTTTTAACGGCCTAACACGATAGTGTTCGGATATGCAGTGGTAACAAGGGATTGATTATGCCTTTTGTATGATTTTGTATGTGCAATCTATAGCATGATGATTTGAGTAAAACATTTTATTATTACGTATGTATTCAAAAACTAGTATGCTCACCAATGCTTTATGTGTTGACAAGATATTTTATACATGTTGCATGAAATGTTTGATGCGTTGATTCAAGAAACTCATTTGGGTGGACTTAGATATTCACGCCTTAATTTTTGATTATTATGAATGTTGTAATTTCTATTTGAACAATATGTACTGCTTTGCCCTTATGTTATGAGATGAAATCATTTAAAATATATTCTCGCAAATCCAGTGTCATGAACTTTTGAAAAATCTATCACAAGTCGCGCCTCGATGTATTCCGCCATCGATAGGGGTCTGACGGATTGGTATCAGAGCCATGACTATAGGGAATTAGGAAAATTGCCATGATTGACCTAGACTATAGTTATGAACCTCTCATTGACCATTCCTTTATCATGCTAAATATACTTGCTTCTTCCTAAATTGCTTCTAATCTATTCTCTTGGACTATAGAATTTACCTTCCTTATGGTGGATTATGCTACACTCGAAGACAATCGTATACTACAAATGAAATAAACTCACCAAAATAGGCTTGAAACCCTTCCTTTGGTGACGACTTTCAATTCGCGTTATTCTTTTGTGTTTTTGAAACTACACCAAGATAGGCGTGATTTCCTTACCTTGGTGGAAATTTCACAAATTCTCATTATAGTGGGAACTTACCAATTGAATACTGGAATTAATTTTCCTACCGCGTTGGACAAGTGCAAAATCCACACTCAAGAAGTGATACCGCTAAGATAGGAGTGAAATCCACAACTTGGCGACTAGTTTCAATCCTTGATTTTCAATCTCTCCAAAGTATCAATTTTACTAATGACAAGGGACATGTACTAACTGGAAGGGCGAATACAGTTAACCGAAAATTTCGGCGAGAGTATTTCCATCTATTAGGCCAAAGCATGTTTCCGAATTCAATGGCAAATTCGAATCACTTTGGTTAGTCTTAGTTCCGTTCCGGAACACTCTATTTTTTTTTGAAACAAGCCCATCTTTTTTTTATGCTATACTACTTTCAATTATGCTTTCATGTAATATTTTTTTATTATATAATTGATTTACTTGAAATTGAATCTTATCCTCTCACACTCGATCTCAAGACTCGCACTTCAAGATACTCCTTCAATCTCCAAACAATAATAATATTCGCAAACCAATAAAAATTTAAAAACTCCTTCCTTGGTTCCTAATCGTGCTTTCAATGTGATTACATACTATGTTTATGTGAACAACTTGAGCTTATGTATTTTTTCTTATTATTTGAATTTGCACCAACTTTACCGATCTAGTGAAAATTTTCCCACAATCTTTCATTGTTAACCAAAGTTCTAATAACTCATTTGCCTATATTCAAAAGTCACTTTTCTTAAAAACGCTTATGCAAATTTTCTTATGAATGACTCTGGTAGATGTCTTCCCGTCTCAACAGCATCGATCCCAACCAACTGGCGAGTCTTATTACCCAGGAATTTATCAAGATTCTCCCTGACCTAGAGACACCAACGAACCAAATTTCAAACCCCGGCGATACTATCCAGGAAAATACAAACCATGTAGGTGCTAAACCACCAACCCATGCCCCTACCAAACGAACAAAAAAGAATAACGAAAAATGCAAAAACCTCAAACGAAACCACACTTTGACAACCCCTGTGACTCCAATCGCCAACAAAAAGCGGTACCTTGGATCCTATTCGCTATGCAAGAGTTGTAAATTCCACCATCCCACTCACGCACCATGCTACATATGTGCCAACTGTGGTACATATGGTCATTTAGCCAAAACCTATCGCCGCACCACTAAACCACGACCCAAAAAACCTACTAGTACTACCTCACCCACTAAAGCCAATAAATGGATATGCTCCGAGTGCAATGACCCAACCTATGGATGCGAGCAATGCCCAAGACTTGCCGTGGTGATCTACGATGCTGGAAGACCCACTCACCAAACTAAAGAAGATTGATTTTTTTTAAGAAATGGGAATTTCTTTATGTAATGGTTGAAATCGAGAAATTGTTCGGATGTGAAATTTTCTTTTATGAATTATGAAATACCATCATTATCTAGTTTGCAATCATAGTCATCGGCAAAAAAATTGAAGCTCAAGATAACCCTTAAACATCGCAAAACCTTTTTCTCCTCGCGCACAATATTTTACAAAATTTTGAACAAAAATTCTTCCTACTAGTTCTAAAAGGATGCCTATTTTCAATAAAAATCCTCGCTCTCAACCTCGAACCACTGACAAATGTGCGCGTCAAGTCTGTATGACAAACGAGATTCTAAAGGGTAAGAGTATTTGAAATAAATTTTGTTTTCAGGACGCCCAATGACGTCCATAAACAAAAAAACAATAACTATTTTCCTCGTTTAACAAAAAGGGATTTTCTTTTCATAAGTCAACCGTCCCTCTTCGATAAAACTTTTACACTAGATCTCACCCACTTCGATAAAAAATGATTTTTCTTCATCAACTAATGGATTAAATTTTCCTATCATCAAACTTGACCCTTAATCTTAATAAGCTAAATTGCTCACGTACCCATAAACTCAATTTGTAATGAACTCGAATTTTATATTTCCCTCAGTCAAAACATTTTACGCGTGGACGATTCATTAGGAATCCAATAATCTATGCTTCTGATTGTTTATTTTATACATCTGAACGTAACCACCTGTGCACACTTCTACACCATTATGTCATGAAACCATGCATCCACGCCTAATGCGCGTGCGGTTTACAACATAAAAAAACTGTTTAATGCCTTTCTCACATTATGTGTTTGCATGTCACGCTACTTGCTATATTTACGAAACCATCCTATTTGTCAAACTGACTCCTTTGTGTATAAGTATTTTGCGTCAATTACTGACCCACACATAACCAAGACGAATTATGTGGACCATGCGACAACTGGACTAATTACGGGTGCACACGTAATTACAAAATTTTGGTGCATGGAAAACATAGCAAGTTCCACTGTGTGTAACCTATCATGACTTGAATGGCAAAACGGTTGCGGTATGATAAGGGCATGGTGGATACGCCGTCGGTACATCCTATATGTAAATGTCCTGTTATATTACCAAAAGTAGAGTTATTCGTGCCATGAGAAGTTTTGGTGTCGAGTTAAAATTTTGGCCAACACTTACATTATTTATCTTTCGTGCATGTTATAACCTTGTTTTGAGCCACACTTTCTACTGTGCAACATTATCCTTTGCCATAAATAATCTATACTTGCAATCTCCATCAACTTCATTCCTTTCCTATTGCCTTTCCTTGCTTAATCCGCAGTCCTCTCGTTATCAAGAATCTCATTCTAAGTCCTGTGACCACTGGCCTTAAACCCTAAAATCATTTATGCATTTAAAACAATATTTGTCTCTAGCTTTCATATATTTCCTTGAATAATTACATATGCGTTCTAAAATTTTCAAGTAAAATTTCCAACCTTGTGCAAACCAAATACCTATTAATAATTCCTGCTCATTTCCGCATCTAGTCACTCGATATGCGTGCATATTTACTATTCCATCCATTTACCCAAGGACATTTTTTTTTCAAGCCAAAATTTTTACCACTTCATATATGTTGTACGATATATAACTCACTCTTTACAATTGCCCATGTAATGCTAAACCCAGTTCAAATAGACTCAGATTTATCAAATCGTGTATTAACTTATCTTCCCAAAATTAGTTACATCAACTCCACCTTCCAAAAATGCCTATTTGCATATTTCATTTACAAGTGCATATTTGAAACGTTAAAATCCGGTTAAGTGAAATTCACGAGCTGATTGAACCTAAACTATAAAAAGAAAAAAAATAAAATTTACGTACGACCTTGCGTTAAAATTTTAAAGAATTTCTCTTATGAGCATATTATCGCACAGTGACTAGATGCATTATCTGATTTAAGCATAATAAACTAAATTGTTTTTGTTCTTATTAAACCCATATCAAACCACTTACCTATTTTCAAGAGGTCAACTCTCAAGGAAATTTCAGGACGAAATTTTCTAAAGTATGGGAGACTGTAACGTATTTTCATTGTATTTTGTTATATTGTAATTCATATTTCAATTTCAATAATTTTAAGTCCAAGACTTTGATCATGGTGGAAATCGTATTTTTATCAAACTTAAACAATATATATCCAACCACAAATATGCGTTTTTATACCATACCAATCCATACTTTAAGTCTATAATCGTTTCGGAATATGATCATACATTTAATCGTTATACATACTTGCATACACTTATTCATAATTATAAGTTTTTTAGCATAAAATAATAAGTAGATAAAACTCTAGGGATTAAATTGAAAATACTAATTATATTAACTCCCAACCACCTCCTAACTCCCAACCCCCATCCTCCTTATAAATACCAACCTCCACCACCTCCAAAACACTTTCCACACTCTCTAATCACTCCAAAATCTCTCTAATCTTCAAGAATATCAAGCAAATTTTTTGCTCAAAATTAGTGAGTTCTAAAGCTTTAATCTTCGCTTTTCTTCCACTTCCTTCACTTCTCCTCTTCTTCTAACCCCTTGGGGAAACCTCTAGGACCTTTCTCTTGTTTGCTAAGGCAAATAAACATGAGTGGGACACCAATTTGAGGCCTCAAAGGTGGTTATCTTCTATTATTTTTTTTATGCTCTAGGATGTTAGTTGTAGTGATACCAACCGAGTTCACCAACAACTTAATGTTGGATGGACTTGTGTTATGGTTAATGGTTGACAAAGGAAAGCCAAGGCTCATCCAAACTAAGTCACCATACTCTACTTTAATTTCCTAGTTATACTAAGTAATACTAATATATACTTTCAAAACGTTCATCCTACAACTATTAATCTATTAATTTGGAAGGTTTGTGGATACATCCCTACCTTAACAAACTCTTGACCCTTCTTGTAATTCGGATTTGTTCCATACAAGAATGGGAAAATCCCTTGTCTAAGACCCATGCTTGATCCATTAGCAAAGTGGTCATGACATGAAACTCTTTAAGATGGATTCACATTCCAAACTCTAACTCTTGACCATCCGAATAACCTTCATGGTGGTTTGTGTTTTGGTTCGACTTAAAGGCAATGCATGACCTTCTTGAACATATGAATCACTCCTCCGAATCTAAAATCCATTCCTTAACAATGGGGTCATATTTAAGTTTTTAACGGCCTAACACGATAGTGTTAGGATATGCAGTGGTAACAAGGGATTGATTATGCCTTTTGTATGATTTTGTATGTGCAATCTATAGCATGATGATTTGAGTAAAACATTTTATTATTACGTATGTATTCAAAAACTAGTATGCTCACCAATGCTTTATGTGTTGACAAGATATTTTATACATGTTGAGGGAAATGTTTGATGCGTTGATTCAAGAAACTCATTAGGGTGGACCTAGATATTCATGCCAAAAGTTTTGATTATTATGAATGTTGTGATTTCTATTTGAACAATATGTACTTCTTTGCCCTTATGTTATTAAATGAAATCATTTAAAATATATTGTCGCAAATCTAGTGTCATGAAGCTTTTGAACAATCTATCACAAGTCGCGCCTCGATGTATTCCGCCATCGGTTGGGGTGTGACAAACACTGTCAGGAGTTAGGTATATAAAGACTTTGTATTATTTATAGGTGGGTTAGGGTTGTTATCCGCGTAGGGATTTTGGTACCCTACCCTTCAAGTCCTCTCAGTCCAGTGCGTCTCTTGATCTCTGGAGGAGGTGAGGTGGGGCGTTGGACTAAGAGAAGCCGTTAAGGCGGAAACTCTTCCGCGTCTTGGTCATTGTCGGATGTATGATAAAAAGTGCTCATTGCAGCTTTTGAACATATATCAAGATAAAAGCGAACCTTTTATCTATATTATGATATATTTCCCCCTCTTGTTTTATAGATTCCTTTAGCTTCAGCAAGAAGGAAAACCATTTTTCTTTGCTTTGTCATTATTTACATCTATGACATGCGCATACGGGACACCTAAATAGGCGCCTCACAGTTTCCGTAATGTAGAAATGTAAATAGATGGAAAAGATTTTTACATTTATGTGTTGCAAAGCGATCACCAAGAAATGACGTGTTACGCATGGTCTTGAAAAAGGGTTAGGCGGAGAACGTCTTTTCTCGTTTTACATCAACCTATCGCTAAGAAATGACATGTTGCACCTGTACCTGAAAAGGAGTTAGGCAGAGAACGTCTTTTCTCGTTTTTTGTCAATCTATCGCCGAGAAATGACATTTTGCACCTGTACCTAAAAAGGATTTAGGCAGAGAACGTCTTTTCTTGTTTTACGCCAACCTATCGTCGAGAAATGACATTTTGCACCTGTACCTGAAAAGGAATTAGGCTGAGAACGTCTTTTCTCATTTTACATCAATCTATCGTCGAGAAATGACATGTTGCGCCTGTACCTGAAAAGGAGTTAGGCCTAGAACATCTTTTCTCGTTTTACGTCAATCTATCCCTTAAAATTGAGGTTCTGCACGTCATCCTGAAAAGTAGTTGTGTGAATTATATCTTTTCTGCTGTTTGAAGCGTAGGCGTGCAGGTGACATGGCAGATAAGATGGTGACGCGCCTGTGCTTTTTAGGATAGTTATTGCGCAACCGACATATTAAATTTGGATATGATTAGAAGTTATTGCGCCAAAAATTTGAAAAGTTGCATTAATTATTGTGGTCTTAGGGGATTGCCTCTCCCCTCTCTCTCTCCACTTTTCAAATTTTCTCAAGTTTATCTCTCCAAAACCTTTGAAGATTCCGGTTGATCTTCGACTCCTCCGCCTGATCTTCAACCTTTTCGGCGAACCATCAAAGCTTCCAAACAATCTTCAAACTTTCTGACGTAGCTTTAAACTTTCCAACGTTCCCTTTTCCAGTTTTTGTTACCTTTTTCTAGTTCTTGTTGTAGATTTCTTTGTTCCACGATGTCTAAAACTTCAAGATCCAGCTCTCAGAATCCTGAGCAACAACCAGAAAAAGGCAAAGAGAAGGCCAAAAATTTTATGGGGAACACTCTAGTAAAGTGGAATAAAAAAAGTTTCAAAGAATTTTCCCAACACTTCAAGATCGACCCTGCATGGGAGTCAGAGTTGCCGACTGCTGGTTAGACGATGCTGACCCCTACCTCAGGCAAAATATGGAGATTCCTGAGGATACGAGACTTGCAACATGATTCCTTGTATGTTTGAAGGACATTATGGGACTTAATCAGTGATAAAACCAACCCGGGACAGACCCAACACGCCCACGCACACTTTAACAAAGGCCCTACACGCTATAAGACAACACAGCAAACTTGGGGAACAAGAAATCTAACAAAAGTGTTGTGCACGACCGTGCTCAATAAACATCGAGGGTCGTGAGGATGATAGATACATAGCATTAGGAGATGGAGAGCTTGTCTATGTGTTAGGATCTGAGAGTTTGATTTGTTAAGTAAGAAGAATATGAATGAATACTAATAATGGAAAGTGCAGCGAAATAATAACTATGCAATCTTAACAAAGAGAACAATTGCTTTCAAACGAGTACATTTCATTCGTCATCACAAATTGAAATTAAGTACAAGTTATTACAAGTTCTCCCCCTCAGCCTGATCACTCAATTGCTTTGTTTGTGCAGAGAATGTGTAAGTGATAAATAGAACAGTACAGGCACTGTTCTATTTATAGACAAACTAAACAACTGATGACCTATGACTGACGTCACCTAAAACAGTGACAGCTAACTACCTTAACAACATAAAACATCTGCTATACAAAACTACTGTTACATTAAGTAAACCACTGATAGCTAAACAGCTGATAAGTAACATCTGATAATCTTCAATCATCTGCTGGAGCCTAAGTGCTGTTGGCTCCAGCAGACCTTTGGTCTTGATCAGCACTTTGTCTTTATTCCTTTGTCAGCACTTTGTTCATCAGAGGTTGTCTTCACATAAGCAGCACTTTGTTCAGCTGCACTTTATTTATCAGCAGTTTGTGTCATCAGTCTTTTGGGAGAAGAATTGTTTTATTAAGGATCAACAATTAGAATATTTTGGCTTTTAATCATCTGTTCTTTTCTAGGTCAGCAGACCCAACAATCCCCCCTAGAACAGATGATGCCAAAACTTGTCTTTATTCTTGATCTTTATTTCTCATCAGACTCTCTCTAATCTGACCCTTCAAATGAAGTTCAAAGTCAAAGGAGTAGAGATCATCAACTTCCATTTCATGTTCAAAGCTCATAAGATCCATGAGGTCATGTGCACTCAGACCATATGCATCATCCATGGAGAGCTTTTGGATCTTTCCATTAGACCTGAGCAATGTCAATTCATGGGTGGCTTTATCAACCTTCCATTTCAGAATTTTTGGGTCTGATGGATTTTTGGGTTGCAAATTTATTGAAGATGAGTTAGGTGATGGAGGTCTCCCAATGATTCTTCTTAACTCTTCACTGATGGGATCAGAGAAGTACTTAACCTGATTAAAAATTCCCTCTTTCACATATGTGTCAGCAAACTTCTTTTGGTCTTCAGACATCTCTTTCTGCCTTTTGATTTGTCTTCTGGCAACAACATTGATGTCTGTTGAAGGAAGTAATGCTTCAAATGAAAGGGTCTGATGGGATTTTGGTTGTTCATCTTCAGGGTAAGTTGGCTTTGGAGGAAGTGTTGGATCAGTCTTTCTTCTTTCTTTAAGTTTCTTATATGTTTCCACCAGCCTCAATTCAGACCATCTGGCTATGTTTTTCATTTCACCATAGTCAGCATCAACAAGTTCAACCCTCATTCTTCTGAGCTTCAAAAGTCTGGCAGGGTCTTTGCCCTTCTTAAAGTCTTGTACAACAGCCTTTTGATTGTGCTTTTTCAGCTCTTCAATTCTTAGCAATTTATTTTTGAGGGCTTGAATGTTCCAGCCTGTGAAGTGTTTTCTCTGGGCTTTATAAGGCTTGGTGGCCATTATTTGATCAAGAAGAGACTCTCTAACCATCCTTGCCTTTTCACCACTGATAGGCATGGAAGACATGGACTTGCTCAGGTCCTTAGCAAAATCCTCAATCCTTCTCAGTTTGCCAAGTTCTGCTGAATGGATGCCTTGAGCAGTCCTGTCATCCTTCCCTTTGCACTTCTCTTTTATAATCAAGTCTGCCTGTTGAACCTTTTGTTTCAGATATTCATCAAGGTTTTTGGTTTTGGGTAAGTTCAGACTTGATAGAGAAGGGAAGGATAATTGTGTAGCATCCTCAGTATTGTAGAAGGACTGAATTTCCCCCTTGATCATGTCAAGTTCAAGAGGATACTGAGCAGCTAATGGTGTATCAGTTGTTGGTGATTTTGTGGTGGTGGTTTTTGAAGTGTGTAGTGAGAATGATTGTAGTGGAATGGCAGGAATGGGTTGTGTTGGTGGTGGTGTGGTGGTTATATTTTCTTCTTGTATAACAAAGGTAGATTTTCTCTTCCTTTTATACAGAATGGTTAGAGATGGTGGTGAATGTGGAATATTAACATCTGTTGGCACTCGTGAAACACCAGCAGATGTTTGAGGTGGTGATTGAATGGGTGGTAAAGTCAAGGCTAAGGCTGTTGTAGTGGTAGTGGATGTTGTGGTAGATGGTTTGACAATTATTTTGGGTGTAGCAGCAACATAAGTTTTTGATCTAGATGATGGAGGCTGCCTGACATGAGAAGCAGGCCTCTTTTTCCTCTTTGAGGTACCAACATTGTCATTTTCTTGTTGTTCTTCTTCTTTCTTTTTGGAAAGGTTTTCTTCTTTGGTTTGTAAAGTCTCAGCCCTGATCTTTTTGGCTTCAGCAATCTTTTCAGCCATTACATTGGCTGATTCATCAACCTCTTTTGTCTTGGCTGCTTCAGCTTCAACAACGGTTTGAGCAGACTCTGGTTCAGGTTCTGGAGCAGACTTTTCAGAAGAAGGTGGAGCCCCAAAAGGATTCAGCTTCTTTTGTCTGTCTCTACCACTCTCCCCCTTTTTGGCATCAGCTGCCATGAACTCATCATCATCTTCATCCCTGAGTATGGTTGTAGGGGCAGAGCCAGTAGTCTTTAGCAGATGATCTTTGATGACTTTGATGTCTGCTTTTGTGTCATTGAATCTAGCATCCACCATGTTCTTGATCACTTTCATGTAGGTTTCTTGAGTCTGATAAGCTAATTTTCTGTGAGCTATGATGATAGGATTGACAGATTTTCATAACTCATTAGCTATCTCCTCTTTTGATGGTTGACTTTGGCTGAGTGTCACCAAGGTGTTCATAATGGTCTTGATATCTCCTTTGATTTCAGTCACAGAAGATTCAATGGCATCCACTCTATCTGTCAATTCTTTGTATCTTAACCCATCACCCAAGTTAATGGGATCACCTGAGTTCCTACCAGAGGTGGTAGTTGTATCTGGTGCAGTCCTTGGATGAGTATCAATAGAAGAGAAACCAGATGCCCCTTTTTCTTGGTACTGGGGACTTCCAACTGGAATAGAGGTCAATCTTGTTGCCTCAGCAGTTGTTGCCTTCAAGGAAGTCTGATTGATGTAACCACTGTCCTGAAGTGAGACAATGGTCTCTACAACAGTAGTGGCTGCTTCACTTGAAATACCACTCTGAGTTACATGTAACTCAAAGGGTGTGGCCTCCTCTGTTTGTGGGTTGACCAAATGACTTCCTCTGGACCAGTCACATGTTGAGGTGCACTTTCAGTGATAGGTGGTTGAGAGGAACTGGTTGTGTCCAGAGTTTTGTCAATGGCCTCAAACAAGGGTTGCATAGAATTGATGGTGAGGGTTGTGGAGTTACAAGAATGTTAGCCCTTGGAGATGGACTTGTGAACAGATGTTCAAGTGAATCATCTGCCCCTTGATGTGTTTCCCCTTGGCTTACAACAAGATCCTTTTGAGAGGATACATGAGGAGTTTGGCTAGGCTGAGATTTTGCCACCTGTTGAGAGGAAGTATCAACAGTGGTTGTTTGTTACTCTTGTGTTGCAACAAGAATATTCTCTGGTATCTCATCTTCCAGAGTCACCTTTTTGGTGTGTTTCTTGGGGGGTTTAGTGGATGGAGTTTTCTTTTTAGTGGTGGCTGGTGTGGGTTTCACAGCACTGGATGTAGTGCCATGATCACCAGGAGCAGTGGGCTCAGCAACAGAGGTTTGCACAACAGTTGTTGTCTTAACCTTCTTTGCTTGTGTTTTAGAAACTTTTGTTTTGACCGGTTTTTCTTGGTTAGGACCTAACATCCTTGTAAAAGATTCTTGAGACAGGCTATTCATTTGAAGGTATTGTCCCTGAATGTAATCCTTTTTAGGTAAAAGCTTTTGTAGGATTACACTCAAAAGTCTTGGATACATCAAGAAAGCATTGTTTGACCCAGCCTGAACCCCCTTCACATTATTCACCAAATCCAAAAACAGTTCTTGGGATAAGTTATAATCAGTGTTTGTTAAAATGGCATATCCCAAGTACTGGACTATTAAAGGAATTTCATTAAAAGATGTTGTTTTGGGAGAGAGGCATACAAGCAAAGTATGGAAGAAAAATTTCATGTTTGGGGGAAAAAACTTTTTAAACATAGTTGCCCCAGTTAATTGTCCCTCATACCCTCTCTCAATGAACTCTGGATGGAGTTAAGTTTTGTCAAAACTTTCTTTACCTGCCTGATCATTCAAGGAGAAGGTAGTGGATATGGTTTCAGGAGTGATGGCAACTTTGGTGTCGCCAATTTGAGAAACGATGGATGTTGGCTTTTTGTCAACAAGCAGGACTTCAGCTTTTAGCCAGAAGGCTTGAAGTGTGTTCTCATAGATGAGTGCATTTGAAGTCAGGGCAGTTTTGAACTTAGATGTATTCAAGGTGTCGATAATGGAGTGGAAATGTTGGTTTTCATCTGTTTTTGTCAGATATGGAAGATAATTGTGAGGAGCTTTTAGTTGAAGATCCATTTTATGGATTACACTGAGAAAGTCGAAGGCTTTTTAATGGAGGATTTAGGTTGAAGAAGGCGGTTTTAGAATTTTGAATTCGATGAGATGGTGGAACAACTGCTGTGGAAAACAGGGTTTATATAGTCTCATGTGGAAACCGTTGATGTGGCCAAAACGGTGCTTTTGAGAGCATACGTGGCAAACATCTAATGGAAGGATTGTTACGGTGGATGACAGTTGTTTATAACAGCTGTTTGACTTTAGTCAATAGTTGTTTGTGAAAACAGTTGTTTCATCTGATCAGATGTTTGAAACAGATTTTTCAACCAGAAGTGGTTTAATTAATGAAACAGTGGTTGTGTTATTTGATCAGATGTTTGAAAAGATTTTTCAACCTAAACTATTTTTAAGGATGAATTTTTGATTTTTCTAACAACATTTTAATGCTTTTATTCATGAAAACATTTTGATTTTATTCTATGTTTAGCATACCAATCCGAGAGATCAGATCTGCAAAGGTAGATGTGTCTAAAGCTTTTGTCAATACATCTGCCAACTGATCCTCTGTTGGAACATGATGTAGAGAAATCAAACTTTTTCATAGCTGTCTCTGACAAAATGATGTCTGATGTCAATGTGTTTTGTTGTGGAATGGGAGACTGGATTTTTGATGATATTTTCAGCAGCTTGACAATCCAACATGAGTGGAGTCCTCAAGGCAGTTATACCAAAATCCAGTAGTTGGTTTTGAAGCCACATAAGTTGGGCTGTGCAGCTTGCAGCAGCAATGTATTCAGCCTCTGCAGTAGATGTTGAAACAGCTGCTTGCATTTTGCTTTGCCAAGAGACCAAGGCATTGCCTAGGAATTGGCACCCTCCTGATGTTGACTTCCTTGTGGTTTGACAACCAGCAAAATCACTGTCTGAATAACCTGAAAGCTCAATGTTCCCATTAGCAGGGTACCTGATACCAAGTGTGGGAGCACCTTTTAGGTATCTGAATATCATTTTCACAGCAATAAGGTTAGACTTTCTAGGTGATTGTTTCAAGCCATACAATGCTTTATTAAGCTTGTAGACATGATCAGGATGGAATGTGTCTTCAAAACCAGGTGGCTGACATACATAGACTTCCTCCTGAACTTTGCTATAAAGAAAAGCACATTTGATATCCATATGATACACCTTGATGTTTTGGTTGACAGCAAAGGCTTGGAAAAGTCTGATAGCTTCCAACCTAGCTACAGGAGCAAAGGCTTCATCATAGTCTATTCCTTCTTCTTGTCTGAAGCCTTGAACCACAAGCCGGGTTTTATTCTTGACAACAATACCCCTTTCATCTGTTTTGTTCTTAAAGACCCATTTTGTGCCAATTGGACATACATCCTTTGGCAATGGTACAAGTTCCCATACTTGTTGTCTTTTGAACTGAAGGAGCTCTTCTTGCATAGCTTCTACCCAACTGTTGTCTTTCAGTGCCTGTTGGTACTTGACAGGTTGTGTGAGAGATAGAAAACAAGCAAAAAGACAAATGTTTGAGGATTGACTTCTTGTGAGCACCCCTTCACTGATTTTGCCAATGATTTGATCAGGTGGATGAGCTCTGAGGAAGATTAGATCTCCCCTGTATGGAACTATGGCATTTTGTGGTGAAGGATAGAGGTTTGAGTTATCAGCTGTTGAAACATCTGTTTGCACTTCTGTAGTACAACAGCTGTTTGAAATGGTAGTGCAGGGAAAATCTGATATGAATGAATACTAATAATGGAAAGTGCAGCGAAATAATAACTATGCAATCTTAACAAAGAGAACAATTGCTTTCAAACGAGTACATTTCATTCGTCATCCCAAATTGAAATTAAGTACAAGTTATTACAAGTTCTCCCCCTCAGCCTGATCACTCAATTGCTTTGTTTGTGCAGAGAATGTGTAAGTGATAAATAGAACAGTGCAGGCACTGTTCTATTTATAGACAAACTAAACAACTGATAACCTATGACTGATGTCACCTAAGACAGTGACAACTAACTACCTTAACAACATAAAACATCTGCTATACAAAACTACTGTTACATTAAGTAAACCACTGATAGCTAAACAGCTGATAAAGAACATCTGATAATCTTCAATCATCTGCTGGAGCCTAAGTGCTGTTGGCTCCAGCAGACCTTTGGTCTTGATCAACACTTTGTCTTTATTCCTTTGTCAGCACTTTGTTCATCAGAGTTTGTCTTCACATAAGCAGCACTTTGTTCAGCAGCACTTTAGTCATCAGCAGTTTGTGTCATCAGTCTTTTGGGAGAAGAACTGTTTTATTAAGGATCAACACTTAGAATATTTTTGCTTTTAATCATCTGTTCTTTTTCAGGTCAGCAGACCCAACACTATGAGCAACCATGTTCTTGTGTTGATCATTCGTTATGGTTGTATCTTTCTATTATTCATGAACCTACTTCGATTTGTAGACTTTCATTATTATTAGTAGTAGTTTATTTTTAGTTATTTATTGTGTTTTCTTCTTCTAATCCTTGTTTGTTGATCTTGTGATAAGTTCAAATGATGATTAACTTAATAAACTTAAAATCAACTCTAACTTAATAAACTAATTAGAGGTTTAATCAGCTTCTGGTAGTCCCGAGCTAGATCCAAGGTGAGGAAACCGGTAGTGAGACAGATCCTTCGGGCTTCTGAAGTGGACCAGATCTGAGTGACACATTTCCGGTACTTACCAGATGTTTGAATGATCTTCTTGGTAAAGGGAGGATTCCCTACGGGTGCACTGGTGATCTTCCGATTGAACACCTTTAGGATTATGTTCCACCTTTATCAAGGATTTCATTCAGCTTGGGAGGTTATGGGTTGGGTTAATTAAGTTATCAATATTCAAACCAATGTTATCTTTAATTGTTCACTAAATAATAAAGTGTCACTTTAAATATAAATAAAACAAGAATTCTATTTTTAGGTTTCGTTAGTACAAATTCGTGAACCATTAGGAATACATGTCATCTGAGCCGATTGTAAGAGAGATCCTTCGGTCTTCATGATCGTCAACCTACTTAGGGGATACGATGTCTGCATGACTGACTGTAAGAGAGATCCTTCAGTAAGGAAAGCGAGAGCTAAGGGAGGTATACAGTGTTCTAGGTCGGAAGTGAAGCCTCTATTCCAAGAACAAGATGAGTTCGAGGAGCAAAGACTTGACCATGGTTAGGGAAGCCTGCTACATGTAAGGCTCGGGTGGAGTACCTTCATGCGGTTGCGCATTGGGAGGTTTTGCTTTCTACTCAGTAGTGGCCCGTTTCTCTATCAAGGATCAAGGAGTCAACACTTCAAGATCACTCTTGTCCTCCTCACAAATAATTAATCTTAAATATTAATTGTAATAATAAATTTAACTGCTTATACGGAGGGTCCCGAGATGTGCATATTCGCTAACTCTACTATTTTATCTTTTTGTTTTATCAAACCTAAAACGTTTTTAAAACCATTTTTAAGAACTCCTTCATTTTATTTTTCTTTTCAAACCCAACCAGTTAATTGATGAAAGGTTGAGTAGGGGAAGTGTGTTCTCTAGAATACGATACTCGGTATTTACCCTAGAAAGCTATGCTATACAATGATTTGACCTCTTTCTAAATTAATAAAACCACACGCATCAAGTTTTTGGCGCCGTTGTCGGGTAACACAATGATTTCCAAAGAAAAACCCAAGTCACATGATTGATCGGTTTATTTTTAATTTTCATTTTATTTTCACTTTATTTTTCTTCTTATTTTAGGTCTTCTTTATTTTCCCTTTAATTTTTTTTGCTTTATTTTCGATGATTGCGGTTGTTTTAGTTTTTCTTTGCAGGTTTACTTCAAGATTGGCCACCTTGGAGAATCGTGTGAAGGAATCCGAGACCACCAATTTCATCAACTTTCTTTTTGGAGGGTTTTTGTTGCTTCTTTATTTTCATTAGAGATCGGTTTGTCATTCCTTGAGGATCGCCAGGGAAGTACGGAAAACATGGAAAATAAGCCGGGGGAAAAGTTTTCAAAAATTTAAAACTTAAACTGTTTTAGAACTTAAAATGGGGTTTTAAAAGTTGTTTTGGCGAAAACCAACTAAAAATTTTAAAACCGGACCATTAAAACAGTTTAAAAATTGAAAAACGAGAAGTTTACTGAGGAGCACGCCCGTGCCACTTCATGTGGCACGACTGTGCTTATGCTGGGACGAGTCTGATTGGTATTTGAAGGGCCTTTTGACTTTTCAAAGTCATTCTTCTCCTTCCCCAACTCGCAAAACCCGTCGCCTCCCCCTTAAATCCGCCATTTTCAACAATTTTCTTCCATTTCAAGCCCGAATCTTCAAGATAAGGTATGTATAATCAATCTCAAACAACTTTTAAGTGTTTTTATGTCCAGATCTGTCTAGATTCTTGAGTTTTTGAGTAGTTTAGTTTCTTTAGAAAAACCTTAGTTTTCTAGCTTCTATGGCCCAAATGTTTGCCTGAAACTTTAGGGAAATGATTAGGGTAGTGCTAGGAACGTAATGTGGTAAACATTTTTGAGAAATTTTGAGTAGTTTAGTTTCTTGAGAAAAACCAGTTTGACCCACGAGAACATGCGCGACCGTGCACAACAGTGTGCACGGGCATGCTCATTTTTAAATGCACCAGAACTTTTTAAGTTTCAAAATTTAACTTATTTTTGCAGTTTAAAATCAGTTTTAGGGTGTTTTAGATAAAAACCAGCTTAAACAGTCGAACCAGTTAGAAACCAGACTACAGACTAAGCCGCGCGACCGTGCTCAATACCTGAGCACGGGCGTGCAGCCACTGGACCCAAACTGTTAATTTTCTTCAGAAAAATTTTAAACTTTGTGAAGCTGAATCAATTTTGTTTTGTTTTGCAGATGCCTAGAATGAAGCGACTAGCTCTCCGATCACCTTCGCTATCATCAGGGTCACAACATTCATCCCAGCAGTCCGACGAGTCTGCGCCCCTAGATACACCTCAGTCACATACATTTGAGCCCGATGGACCCATCGCTGACGACGTCCATCCATGGTTATATTTCAACAAGGATGGGGTTGAGCAAAACGCCTATAGGCGTTTGCGAGTGATAGAGGGGAGACAGATTGGTACTTACTGGCTGGTTGATTACGAGGCCTTGAAGACGGTAGGACTGGAGTCGCAGTTCTACAACATGTTATCTCACCAGTGGCACCGTTTCTTCCAAATTAGGGAGGCTACATATAGGGAGCTCACTCTTAAGTTCTTGGCTTCGTTTGTTTATACACCACCTGTTGCTGGGGATGACAGGGTTACAAAGCCTTGTATTGGGTTTAGGATGGCCAGGCGATGGTATAGGTTGACTTTGGCTAAGTTTGGAGTAAGGATGGCTTTATATAGACCGAGGGAAGTTACTGAGTTTGGCTGAGTCTCTTTTGCTGGCCCACTGGGATGTAGCCACAGGATTTCTGGGTCTAGATTTCTGAAGCCCCCTATAACCCCAGGATTCATAAAAGGTCCAGCTTTCCTGACCCGCTTCATAGATGGATCACACATGGTCATAGCCAGTACACTGGGGGCTAGAAAGGATAGCACTGGAGGGGTAAATGAGAGAGAAGTCTTCCACCTCTACGACATCATCAAGGGGCGACACTGCAACTTAGCCCACGTATTTGCTGAGTTCTTCACATGGAGCTGGGGCACCACTCCTTCCAGCTACATTTTTAGGGGGACCCTATATCACCCGCCTTGCCACATCATTGGAGGTTCTTATCCCTATGGCGCTGGCCAGTCTGACAGTCACGGACCGGGTCCATCCCCTTGACACCACTGTGATGAGGAACTCTGGGGTTGTGAAGCTCTTTGGGATAGTCTTGAAGCTGGTAGATAACAAGGAAGCACTTTGGGACGAGGAGGCAGCTTATGAGGAGGCTTACGGAGAGAAAGAGAGAGAGAGAGAGAGAGAGAGAGAAAGAGAGCATGATGAGACTGGTGGAGCAGAGTCATCTGCAGTAGCTGCAGCTAGGGGACCCGAGTCTTCAGCAGCTGCAACCCGACGACAAAGCACCCGAGCACCAGCAGTACCACCTCCAGCCACCAGGTAAGGCCGACAGCCTCAGAGAGGCATCTTCCGTACTATCCTGGACCGACTCGACACGCTTACTACTGAGTTTAGGACATTCAGGGAGGATTTCGCCAGACATATGGCCTCTTGTACAGGTTCCAGCTCCAGCTCCAGGCACCGCCCCCGCCGCAGTCGCTCAGCTTGACCCATCTTGCTCTCAGGTTTATGTGGTTCTATTATAGACTTGACTTGATGGTTTGTTGACACTAAACACTATTTTTCTTTTCTTTTTATTTCTCTTTTGTTTGTAGTTGTGATGGATGGCTGACATTTTGCATGCTTCGTGTATGCTGGACTCATTCCACCCGCCAGCGCTGGAGCGCTGGTATCTATCTTAGGACCATAACATTATTTATCTTTGTTATTTTATTTTTCTTTTTAGTTATTTAGGACAGGTCGAGGTGTGATACGCCGCAATTTCAGGTTCTTACTTTAACTAGACTATAGTCAACTTGTACTTACATTCCTTGCATTCTACTTAACCAGGGTTAGTTAGTAGAGTCACTCGTTGCACAGTTATAGGTTAAAAACTGCATGAAACGGTAATTCGGGGAATTACCAGACTACGTATACAAGTAGGGAACCTCGAACGTTGGTGACTTGGTGAAATACAACTATTGTGAACTTACGTGTTGATATTATGTGTTAATGTGTGACTATGTGAATTTATGTGATTAAACGTTAACGGATCGGTAACCGGGACGGGACTGACCGGGATCCAAATATGTATGATGAACTTTTAGGTGCATTTTTGAATATTAATGTTTAGAATATTAATATTTACAAGTTAATAATATTATAGAATACATGAAAGTAAAAATTTCTCTATAATGCTCCTCCGCGGGGCGCGGGAGGGATATGAAGATCCCCCACGGTCCGCTGGGAAATAATAAATTGTTTTCCAAGTTTAACCTCGCCGCGTGGTGCGGGGAAGAAAGGTTTCCCTCCGCGGCCCGCGAGCGAGTGTCAGACGACTAAAGTCGGTTTCATTGTTATAAAAACAATTTTTAACCTAGTTTTTCATAATCACACTCATATTTTCGAAACCCTAACCTCCCATACGAAAAATACAAAACCTAAATACTTGCTAAGGCTCAAGAACACCATTCGGGAAGCTTGGAGGCTCTTTGGTTGGTGATTTTGAAGTGCTTTCGGTATAACAATCAAACCCTTGTGTTTTAATCTTCCCTAATATGTTTTAAAACTTTATAATCAAGTTTTTTCAGGTCTGAAACACTTTTATAAAGATTAAAACTTGATGTTTATAAAGATTTAATGGATTAAACATGGTGTTATGTGATTGTTATTGCATGATATTGCATGTTCTTGATGTTTTGGACTTCTAGGGTTTATGATTGATGATGTTTAACATGTATCCTATAAGGTTGTGACTAGGTTATGTCTTGTGAATGTTATATGATGATTGTTGGGTGTTGTTGATCGATTATATGCGTATATGAGTAGTTTTAACTAGGGTTTGTGCATGATTAAAATCTGGACAGATTGTTTAGGCCAACTTATAGGGTCTGTAACGTGGCTCCAAATTGTTTGTTTTGATGATTTCTTTGCATGAACATGTTGTACAAGGTCTTAGCTTTTCGTAATGGGCAAAATCATCTGATTTGGACGTCGTTTGATATGTTTTTGGAATTTTCTTTGATTAAAGGTCATATCAGATTTTTGGATTAGTAAATTGGGTAAACTTTAAACGATCATAACTTGAGTTTTACAAAGAGTTATATTATGAAATTTGGACAGTAGATCGAAATAGATTAAACTTGACTTTTCCAAGTGGATTCATCCCGTTTGGATGAATACACAATTTTTGGGAATTTTTCTTCTAATCTGATCTGTTGTGAGTATTTTCTGGACATAGCTGTATTGTGTGATTTTTCATAATTTTGGTGTATGGTTTTGTCATGAACTAAGAATATGAACTTGTCTGGTACCATGGAATATTCAGTAAAATTTTGGGAGTGTAATTCATTGGATAAGTATTTTTAGTAAATTGGTCTTCACAGCGCATGATGTGTCCTAAAAACGCAGATTATGTAATGTATGCTTATGTGGCTATTTGGAGTCTTGTATAACATGTAATTGACATGAACTTGTATGAGCACTTATATGAGGTGTATATGAAGTGCATAACTGATGTTAATCATACCGTTCACCAATGGGTTCATAGGGTCTACTTGTGCATATAGAAACACTAGGTGTCACTTATACGGGTTTGTATTTTAAAACGTCTTGGACAAACGGGTTATACGGTGTATTGATTATACACATATACTCATTTAGTGACACATATAATAGGGATTCGGTAGCACATCCTATTTGTGAACTTTGGAATATTTGCTTGCAACCTAAGGTGAGTTTCACTACTCTTCTCTCAAAAGCATGCATCTAGGGTTGAGACAATCATACTTAACTTTTCTAGTCCAGTTTGGGACAACTCACACATCCTGTGTTACGGGGTGTTAAGTTTCACAGGGTGAATCTGTTCTTACTAATTCATGTTTTATGTCCTTTGTGAACTAAACACACTCTGTCACTCTAAAGTCCTTATTATATTATTGGGTTAATCGCTGGAGGCAAACGGGGTATTAGTTGATAACGCTATTAGGTTGTGCAGCAACCTCATGCTTGAGGTGCTTGGGGCACGAGCATGAACTTCTGACCACGCTCTTGAGGAGCTTAACTTACTGGTGTTGATAGACACTAGTGCTAAGGCAAATTAACAAATTCTGTATGTTCCCAATAATCAGCTGTTTAGTTACAATGAGTGGGCTAGCTACCCCTGGCATGTGAATTTGCTGTTACTTGTTGTTACGTGGTCTGGGAGCCTTACGCATTTACTTGGTTACGTGGTTTTGGGAAAACCTATGCGTTTACTTACTCATTTACTTTACTTGTGATCTCACCAACATTGTTTGTTGACCCACGATATACATGCTTTTGCAGGTAGTTAGCTTTCGGTGTCACGATTAGGAAGCACTGCACGTTTCACTGCATTTAGGGTCTTGGGCATACACCTAAATTACATATTATGCTTTTACGTTTTATTTCATATGGTTTTAAGTTGGGCGAATTGTTTTGCGCATGGTTTAAAAATGTTGAAATTTGATTTACGCTTCCGCAGCTTAACTAGACTTGATTTTTGAAAACGAACTAACTGGTTTGGGCATTTAGAGTTCGTTCATATGACTTATGGCTATGGGATCCTGGTATGTCACGCGCCTCGCGGTATAAACCCCACAGTGGAAATTTGAGGGTGTGACACGAGGTAGCTTGATATTTTGGAGCCGCCATTTCGACGTCTCTGTTTTGAGGATGGAGATTTCGCTCACACGCGAGTGGACACATCACTGTCAGGGGAGTATTAGTTTCTCTTGTATCTTTTTCCATTTCTGCACTTAAAATTTATGTAAAAATTTTAAGTGTGGGGCAGGCCATTGTTGCTGCTTATTTTATTATATCTAGTGGGTCATTTGTCGTTATTCGACATGATCCGGTACCCTCTTAGTCGCTTGATACCCGTAGCATCATTCACAGTCATCATTGGTAGATTAGTATAGTCTATTAGACTAGCTCAACTGATCGCTATTAGGTGTAGATGCGTTTTGCGACTAGTGATTAGATTGTTAACATGTGTTAGAAGAGGCTGTTTGGGCGAATGTAGATGAGATGGGCGAAGGTGAAGATGCAATGGGCGAAGGTAGAAGGTATATGGACGAATCTGGAACTGGACTAACACTGAAGACACATTCGACCACTAAGAGTGGGCGAATGTGGAAATCACTCACGTTCGACCAGTTGAAAGGGGCGAACGTGCAGTGCCTATATATAGATTTTGTGATTTTGTAAGATTAAGTGAGTCATTAGGTGTGTGTGTTTTCAGGTGTTGTTCCAGAGAGGTTTGAGATAGTTTGTGTGTGTGCTAGATTAACTGTAATTGAGTTGTAATCAAGTTTTTGAGAAAGTTAATCTATGAAAAGTATTGAAAATGACTTTGATTGTGTTTTGATTTGAGTTTACATCAGTTTGTTCAAAGCTAGGGTTTCCGCACCTGGTTTTGTAACTTGTATGATTGTATAATCCTGTTTTAGTGTCAAATTACGTCTCTACAAAGTGGTATCAGAGCATAGAGGATCATACAACAACAAATTGATAAACTCAGAGCTGATTTGGACATTATTTTGATCAATTCACATCTGTTTTTACATAAAAATGGTTTTTGAGTGTTTTTGAAAGAATTAGAGTTGATTTTGTGGTTAAAATTCAAAATTCCAAGTATTAAAGTTGTTCCAAATCATCTCCGAAGAAAAACCTGATCAAGATCAATCAAATTCACAAACTTTTGAAAATCAGAGATCAAAATAACCGTTTTTCAAAGTGTAACCGTTTTTCAAAACTGAATATGGGTGAACCTGGAGTGTTTTGGTCGAAGGTGTGTAGTTTTGGGCGAACCTGAGTGTATTTGTGGGCGAACCTAGAGGTTTTTGGACGAACGTAGAATTTTTCAGTTGAATTTTTCACATTCGGGTCTAACTTTTCACATTCGGGTGATCGGGGGTACGAACCTGGAAACCAAACGGGCGAACCTGAACCTTTTTGGGCGAACGTGAAAAGTGTTAGTGTGTTTTTACTTTCTGGTGAGATTTTACATTCGGGAGAGCATTTCTGGGCGAACCTACTTCAAAAAGGGACGAACCTGAAACCTTTTGGGCGAACCTAGAGCTAGTTTTTGAAAATTTTTCTAAGTGTTGAATTTCTCGAAGTTCGTGATCATGTGGAATTTTCCGACTACTCCGACACCAGCAACTACACAACCACAACAGCAGGTGATGGACCCATGGACAGTGGCCGCACAGAAGACAAGCACACAGTCTTCGCAGCCGGTTAACTACAGGACTCAGAGTGCACCTCCAGCACCACAGTCTGACTACTGGGGAGTAGCAGCAGCGGTGGTAAACACTCAAACTACAAATGCTATTTCCACACTGATTAATGATTTGTCTTCAGGTAGCGGGACTCGGCCACCGAAGCTTATGGAGATTCAAGAATACAATCAGTGGCAGAAAAAGTTCAAGATACATTTGGAAGGCATGGGAGTGGAAGGTGCTGAAGCATGGAACATGATTGCTAAAGGTTACACACCACCAGTTTTGGAGAACACAGGTGAACCAGTGCCATTGGAGAGCATGGTTGAGGATGAGAAAAAGAAGTTTGCTGTGGAAAAGAAGGCGTTTTCCCAATTGACACAGGCAATCACAAATGATCTTTTGCATCAGTTTGGGACTTGCACAACATCTAAGGCACTATGGGAAATGCTTAAAAGGAAGCATGATGGGAATGAGAAGACTAGAAGTTTGAGGGTGGAAGAACTTATAAAGGAGTTTGAGAATTTTTCTTATATTGGAAATGAAACTTTGAAAGAACTAACTCCTAGATATAATCATTTGTTATCTGAATTGTCTAGCTATGGTATACAGATTCCTATGGCAAAGCAGGTGGACAAGTTTGCAAATGCATTACCACCAAACTGGGATCAGCATGTGGAAGTCCTGAAGGAGAAGGATGCTTATCAATACTGGTCTATTCAAGAGTTCATTGAGAAGCTGGAAAACAAAGAATTGGAAGAGAAGAGGAAAGCTAGAAGAGCACAGATTCCTCAGAATCTCGACTTATACTTTGGAGGATCTTCAGTTCCAGCTAGTACAAGCTCAGGAGGGTTAGTTACACCACATGTTGCATGTATATCCAATGTTATGGATTCACCTACCATGAATTACCATCAACAAACATCATCCTTTTCACAACCACCACCACTACAACCATACAACAATTCATATATTCCACCATTCTCCCCAATGCAACAAGCAGCTTTCTATACTGCTAGTCAATCTCAACAACAATCAATGAACCAACCTAACCAACAAACGGTGGTTTTGGAGACATCTAACTTGGGAAATGTGACAGTTGAAGTTGCTCAGCAACACATTGCATTAGTCTCTGCAATGGTCTCATCCTACAATGGACTAGTTGCTAGTCAAATTGGGAATAACAACTTGACCAATGAAGACTACGCACAGATTGACAAGGAAGAGATGGAACTCATTGATATCCAATGGGCCTTTGCGAGCATAATGAGAAGAGCAACGGAGTTTATCGAGAAGACAGGAAGAACTGATTTGGGAACTTCTCCTAATACAACCTACGGGTTCAATAAGGAGAAAGTGACTTGTTTTAACTGTGGAGGGAAAGGTCACTTTAAAAGAGAATGTACCCAACCACCAAAACAAGGCAATAAGAATCCATTCAATGCCACCTATCAGAACCGTCAACAACAAAACCAAAACCAAGTTTCTTACCAAAACAACAACAACAACTACCAAAACCGTCAAAACAACTTTAATAACAACCAAAATAGACAACCAAACACACCAAACCAGACACAAAACCAAACACCAAACAATGCTAACCGAACAGTCATACCAATCACTACACTAAATGAACAACAACAGAATATTAATCAATCATTGGTGACTCAACAAGATGAGAGGTTTGACTGGTCGAGTATACAGATAGGTGTTGAGGAAATCACTACTGGGGGCAATGTGGCTTGTGTTGCATATCAGGTTGATATTGAAGATTCAGTGACAATGGATGAGAAGGTAGGAACTGAGGTTGAAAGTGACGAGTCTAAGGCTGAGATGGATGTGGAATCTGAACCTGTTGAGGTTAATGTTGAAGATCAAACTGAAGAGACTAATTCTGGAGTTGTGATCGATACTGTTTCTGATGTTCCTGAGGAGTGTGAATCGGTTTACTCTGATTCAGACAGTGAATCGGATACAGAAGCAAGTGTTAAGTCTCTGGATGAAGACATCGATCAGTTGCTAGCAGAAGCGGATTTTCTGATAACAAGGAAGTCGTGCATTGCAGATGATGCTTTCACAAAGATTGATTATTCCAGATTCTTTGCAGGAAAGGAAGCTCATTTCGCATTGATGGCCATGACTGATCCGCCAAAACCTGTAAGTTCTGAATGTAGTACTGATAATACAAGTGAAAAATATTGTGGTACATGTGATAGATTGACTGAGGAGAATAAACAACTCCGTATTCAACGTGATAGTGCTATCATGAACAGTCAATCTACTCGCAAAGAGTTGAATGCTTTTAACGAAGTATTAGATGGCTATAAAAAGGACATTTCCGACTTGAAAAATACTTTGTCTTTAAAACAATTGGCAATTAACAACTATATCAATGAAATTGAAAATACCAAGTTGGAAATGGCTGCCATCAAATGCTTTGCTGAGAAAGTAAACAAAAAGCTGGAAAGCTATAAGCATATTGCTTATGTGGTAGACCATATCATTGATGATAATACTACCAATTATCGGTCTGTACCATCTCCGGTTCTCTTTGAAAACCATAATTGTCACCAAGTGACACCGGAGAGTTCGGTAAAATCTGACTCAGCATCGGAAAATGAATCTAATACTTCAAGTATTGGTGATCCAAATTCCGATGTTAGACCGATTTTGGGTATCAATGATGAGGGTGTTACTGCTGAGAGTGTCGATTCAGACTCAGAGAGTGATGATACTGGTTGTGCTCAAACTGTGAATATATGTGAAATTCCAAAAGAAAATCACATCATTACAAATGAACCAGTTTCATCATCTCAAATTGTGATTCCGATGAGAAGTGTTCATCATGTGAATAAGTCTGAAAAGAATGTGGTGAAGAAAGATCTTAATGTGGTTAAGAAAGATCTTGAAAAGAATGCTAAGAACGAACAATGTGACAAACCTGTCAAGGTGTTTTATCGGATGGAAGGATCCGATAAGATCATCTCTGACGAGGACTTTCCAATCAAAGATGTTAACTATGCTAAAATTGACAAAATTTGGCAAGAAAGCACTATTTGGTTCCCAAAACATGAGAGAACAAATGAGATTCCACCAGCTTTATTAAAGAAACTTTATTTGGATGTTCCTCAAGAACCAAAGGTCCATGTCACAGAGTTTGTTCGACCCAAAAACAGAGCTAATGGTTTTAATGAGCCTACTTACTCAAAAGGGCCACTCCCTGAGAGTTTAAGGAAACAACAGTACAATGATCAATACCCTGTTAGATCATTTGCTCAACCAAATGCTCCGAATGTTTTTGAAGAGTACCGTGCGTGCTTTAAATGTGGGGAACGAGGGCATTTACTTGCTCAGTGCCCATATGTAAGGCACAAGAGGCACGAGGTGGAAGTGAGGAATTCCGTGCGAAAACCGATTGATCATTATGTGCCACCACATAGGAGAGTTGTTCCTCAACAACAACAACCATTTTATAATCAAAACAATTTTCAACAAATGAGGAACACTCGTCCAATGCACTATGATCGAAGGAATCAGATTGCTATGGAACACTCATGGAGGAAGCCTGTGGTGAACGCAACAGTTGATAGGCAAAAGGTTCCACCAAAACCGATTGTCAAATCAAATGTTGGACCTAAGTCTGTTAAATCAGATAAGGTTACCAAGAGAGTTACATTTGCTAACAATGTTCAGAAACCAACTGAGAACCCAAAGTCTCAGATTCGTATTTTGAAAAGGTCTGAACAATCTTGGACATCCAATGGTACTCCAGGAGCCTCAACTTCAAGAGTTAATGAGAAAAAGGAAACTATTTTGAATAATCAGAAAAAGATTGATCAAAAAGTTGTTGAAAATGCTTGTGAGAATGTTACTTTGAAACCTGATGTTCAAAGACCCAAGACTCAGGCTTGGGTCCCCCGAAAGAACTAACTGATTTACTTTTTGTGTGCAGGGAGCTTCAGCTGGCCCTATTAGCAGTCTTTGGATTGTTGATAGTGGAGCTTCAGGCCACATGACAGGGGATCTTGCGTTGCTGTTCGACGTGAAGAACATCAATGGAGGGTATGTAGCTTTTGCGGGAAATAAAGGAGGATATATCACGATGGAAGGAAGTGTGAGCAATGGGATAGTGAGTTTCGAGCGGATTTCGTATGTGAAGCAGATCGATTATAATCTGTTGAGTGTCAGTCAAATATGTGATAAGCAATTTACTGTGCATTTTGATGACAAATCCTGCTATATTCTGAAACCGGGCTTTACAATTCCTAAAGAGTGGATAATGTTGAAGGCACCTCGCGTCAACAATCTATACATTCTTGATATGTCCAAGGCGATGACATCCCAGGGGCAGATAACATGCTTTTTGTGAAAAGCGACAGAGAAAGAATCGATAATGTGGCACCGAAGAATGGGGCACATTCATCTGAGAAAAATGAATCAACTTGTGAGAAATGGACTTGTCGATGGAGTAAACGTGAAACATTTCCATCTAAATGACAAGTGTGTGAGTTGTAAAAAGGGGAAGCAACACAAACAGTCCCACAAAGTGAAAAAGGTTAACTCTGTTGAGATGCCACTTGAGCGACTGCACATGGATCTTTTCGGACCGGTCAAGCGCAAAAGTCATCTTGGAGGGCTTTATTGTTTAGTCGTCACTGACGATTACTCAAGATTTTCATGGGTGATGTGTTTGCAGAACAAAAGCGACACTTTTATCAACCTAAAAGTTCTGTTCACTCGATTGGAAAATCTCTACAATGTGAAGATAAAGAGAATTCGGAGTGACAATGGGACGGAGTTCAAAAATGCCAAGATGGATGAACTTTGTGAAAACAAAGGGATACATCATGAATATTCGGCTCCGTACACCCCACAACAGAACGGTGTTGCTGAACGAAAGAATAGGACTCTAATTGAAGCGGCTAGAACAATGCTTGCTGATTCAAATCTTCTAGTAATGTTCTGGAATGAGGCGATTTATGCAGCAAATTACACACTAAATCGGGTTCTGACAGTGAAGAAGTTTGGTAAAACATCTTATGAATTGTTACACCGAAGGAAGCCGAACTTAGAGTATCTAGAACCTTTTGGGGCGCCATGTACTATGTTGAATCCAAGCGAGAAGTTTAGTCCTAAAGCCGAGGAGGGTTACTTTGTTGGATATGCAACCCCGATCAAACGGGTATACAACAAGCGAACTCGTCGTGTGGAAGACTGGGCTAACGTGGAAGTTCAACGTTATACTCAAAATATTCAAGGCACGGGTCCTGATTGGATGTTTGATTACAAAGATTTCTTTGAATCATTCAATCTAGATAGCTTGGTTGAAGAAGCTGTTATTCGATTACTTTATGAGTGTGAAAATGCAACAACTTCACCGTTGGTGCGTCCGATCACTGTGAACCCCCTACCAGCTTCTAATGATACCAATGCTCCTATACAAGAGGAAGAAGTATTTCAAGAGGCTTCAACTTCATTAGACACTTCAGAATCTGAAGATGAACAATTTGAAGAAGCTATTCTTGAACAAGCTGAAGAACCAGAGGCACCGCCAGTGAACCCAATTCCAACTTCAGATGTGGCTTCATCATCAAATACGGGTCATGATCTGGATGCTGTAGAGAACTTGACTGTTCAGACGGGAGTGCAAGTACCTGATTATCCGGAATCTCGGATTCATCGTATTCACCCGTTGGAGCAAGTTATCGGTGATCCTGGAAGCAGTGTTATGACCAGAGGGCAGCTTAAAAGTGTTAATTCGCCAGAGAGTTTTGGTGCTTTAGCTTTATATGCCAAAATTCAACAATCTGGTAGTCAAAATGATTGGGCGTTTGCATGTTATGTGTCGCAGGTAGAGCCAAGGACATACAAGGACGCTTTGAAGGATGATGCCTGGGTGGAAGCTATGCAGGAGGAGTTATTACAATTCCAGAAATTGGGAGTTTGGACGCTCACGGATTTGCCGCCGGATAGGAAGAAGATTGGCACCAAATGGGTGTTTAAGTGTAAGAAGGATGATCGTGGGGTTATTGTTCGTAACAAAGCCAGATTAGTCGTGCAGGGTTTCCATCAAATCGAAGGGATTGATTATAACGAAATCTATGCACCGGTAGCACGAATCGAAGCTATTCGGATGTTCCTTGCGTTTGCTTCTTATAAGAAATTCAAAGTTTATCAAATGGACGTTAAAAGCGCATTTCTGTACGGGAAAGTCAAGGAAGAGGTTTATGTCGGACAGCCACCAGGCTTTGAGGACCCAATCCACCTGGATAAGGTCTACGTGCTAAACAAAGCTTTGTATGGCTTGCACCAGGCTCCGAGGCAGTGGTACGAGGAGCTAAGTACATACCTCATCACCAAAGGATTTAAGCGCGGCCTCGTCGATTGCACCCTCTTTACGAAGAAGACGGGAGATGACTTGCTTCTAGTACAGATTTACGTTGATGATATAATATTTGGTTCTACTAACGAGCTTTTATGCAGGGAGTTTGAAACTGTCATGCAGGAAAAGTTCGAAATGAGCGCAATGGGGGAGATGCAGTTTTTCCTAGGCTTGCAGGTGGACCAAAGACCCGACGGGATCTTCATTCACCAGACGAAATATGTCTCCGACATCTTGAGCCGATTCCAGATGGAGGATTCAATGCCGATGGATACCCCGATTCAACCCAATCACGGGATTGGAGTGGATGCTAAGGGGGAGCTGACGGATCCTTTTACATACAGAGCAATCATGGGATCTCTGATGTATTTGACGGCGTCTCGACCAGATATTATGTACGCAACGTGTCTCTGTGCCCGTTATCAATCGAAGCCGAAACAAAGTCATCTGACGACGGTCAAGCGTATCCTTAGATATCTGAAGGGTTGTCCCTCAAAAGGACTTTGGTACCCTAATGATGATAATTTTGATTTCATATCTTTTAGTGATGCAGATTGGGGCGGCTGTGACAAAGATAGCAAATCTACTACAGCTGGTTGCCAGTTTTTCGGGAGCAGGTTAATCACCTGGCAATGCAAGAAACAGACTTCCGTAGCACAATCTACCTGTGAAGCCGAGTACATTGCAGCCTCGAGTTGCTGTTCGCAAGTACTCTGGATTCAACAACAAATGGTGGATTACGGTTTGCAGTTTCTTAAAACTCCTATTTACTGTGACAACGAAGCCGCTATTGCATTAACTAAAAATTCGGAAAATCATTCTAAAGCGAAACACATCCGGATCAAATATCATTTTATCCGTGATTGTTATGCTAAGGAATTGATCGATATGATCAAAATTCATACTGACTACCAACGTGCAGATTTGTTTACTAAAGCTTTTGACCGTTCACGCTTTGAATATCTTTTAAAAGTAAACAATATAAAGGAAAAACAGGACTAATCGGCACCTCGGTTTATCGCTTTTTAGTTTTTAGTTTTTATATTTTGCTAATTGGGAATTTCTCTTTGCTAATTGGGAATTTCTCTTTACTATCGTAATCCTCAAAGAAGTTGATGCTTTCGAGGGGATTGTTTAATCCTCAAAGAAGTTGATGCTTTCGAGTGGATTGTTTCTTTCAATTTTTTTAAAAAACAAAAACCCAAAAATATGTTCTTTATTTTAGGGGGAGCTATTTTATCAGAAAAGCCAAAAACATTATAAAATTCAAAAAGACCTAAAAATTAGAAAATCAAAAATGATTTCCTGGTAAAACAGAGGAAATGATAGTACATCAGTGGGGATCTGACACAGGCTAAAGAATTGTATAGTATAATGAGGCGTGTGTTGACTACGTGTGATATGCTGATAGGCTTCGTAGACTTAATATTGCGTGCATTAGTGATACAAACATAACGAACTACGCGTTTGTGGCTGAACACCTCATGGGCATATGGTCTTAGTACCGTAATTTCGTTTGATAGGATTGCCAAAATCTGAGGTTTCGGGTCGTTATGTTATGGTTATCCGGGATATTCTGATAAACTTTTGTCGTATTGATTTACGGACCTAGTTTTATCAGAATATTTGCTAAAAGAGCTTAATTGCCGAAACCGGAAGTTACCGAGTTGAGGAACTTTATTTTTAATTGATCATAGATCATTATTACATCGTATTGATCATCTGATGCAAATCAGTGATTAATATCAGCCTCAACCTAGTGTATACGCACATGTTACTCTGTTGCATTCAATTGCTGACCTGTACACCTCTGTGCTATATACTTTGTAATTTTTACGGATAACTCTGGCATAATCACGCGTTACGACGAAGCTTTGTGCAATTACTTGATACGGGAGTATGTCGTGTGTGTGGGCACCACATCGTGTTAGTCTAATACATCTAACTCGTATCATTTTAAAGCATTGCGTAATTGTCTGCATGTGAGCTTACGTGGACCACAATATCAGCAATTGCCGTGTCACATATTGTTTCTAATGATAATATTAAACAAATAGATCAACGCTGTGATCAGATTTCTCAGAAAACTGATATGATCCTCTGACCGGATTTCACTAAATGTTTACTGCTTTCATTTACTTTGCTGCATTTTATTTTGTTGCAATTTACTTTTATTGTCAAAAAGATACAAAATCCAAAAAGATTTTAGGTGTGTTTTGATAAAATTTCAGAAAAATCCAAAAATTTTTGCATTTCTGCTTTATTTTTGATAACCGGGGATGCTTGATAGTCAATTTCTGAGATTTGACAACACCAACTGGGCTTTGTATCATTCTAAAAGTGAAAATTTGTGTTTTGGAAGCTTAACGGATTGAAAAATGATGAACGGGATTCGAATTCGTGATTTGGCAAAATTTTTAAATTTTCCACTTTACATTCGCCCTTAAATGGGACGAATGTGGACAATTTCCTACCTTCGGGTTGCTTTAAAACGGTCGAATGTGGGTTGTTTACTTGATTTCCACATTCGGGTAACTATTCTACATTCGGGCACATTCACTTGTGGGCGAATGTGGAAAAATCCCACATTCGACCCACCAAACGGACGAAGGTAGACCCTTTATATATGCCATTTGCAGATTCGACCCCTCACTTATAATTTTTCAAAATTTTTCTCAGTACCAGAACCTTGTTGATTTTGTTTCTCCTGATTGTGCGATTTGTTCCCTGGATTATACTGATCATTTTCATATAAAAATTACAGGTAATGAAGCCGGATTGAAGCCTGAACCATCGTTTTTTTGACTCGGCCTAGGGTTTAGAAATTCATGGGTTTAGAGTGGCTGTTAATACCTCTTTTTGATTGCATTTAGAAGGATGTATCACAAATTCTTCGACAGTTTTAGGGGGAGAATGTATCACAAATTAGGTGTATTACAGATTATTAGTGTGTAATCGATTGTATGATAAAAATAAACCCTAATTTGCTAGAAAAACTGACAAATAATGAAAATTAGTGACAATTGATGGTTTGCGAGTCTTAGTCGGCCATGTTAGAAGGATTTCTAATCAAAATAAAGTGTTAAAAACAGAGATTGAAAATTTTTAAATTTTTGGGTAAAACCTATTTCACCTTCGGGCGAACGTTTGGACGAAGGTGGAACAGAGTGGACGAAGGAACTCAAAACTGGGCGAATGTGATTTTCTACTTAGAATCATTCCACATTCGGTCTGATTGTTGTACATTCGACCACATTAAACTACATTCGACCATAACTTTTGGGCGAATGTGGAATTTCCAAAAACCTAAAATTTTGAATTTTGTCGATTTCATGTTTTGACGTTTGTTTTTGATTTTACGTTTCAGATGGCTGAAGAACAAGAAAATATAGAGATTCCTGTTGAGACTGCTGTTCCTGATCCTGTTCCAGAATCTGTTCAGGAAGGTGAATCATCAAGCGGCAGCAAATGGCCGTTTGAGAAGAATCACAACTGTTGTGCGTATCTGGGTGACGTTGAGAAGAATGTAGAGTTTACAGAGATAATCAAGTTTCTGAAGAGATGCAGAGTTGTTTATGCTTTGGCTACACCAACTATTATCTACAAGGATATAGTTGAGGACTTCTACAACAATGCGAAGTATGATTACTTTGATAACCAGACCATCATAAAGAGCAAGATTCAAGGAATGGAGATGTTTATTACAGAAGCTGATATCAGAGAAGCTCTCCAGATCAAGTTTGAAACCAGTGAAGATCCAAGAGAACTCTCATGGACTGAGCAGAAAGCCTGTTTCCTTAGGATGAAATACAAAGGACTGATCACTGATGGTTCTATGTACAAAGGGAAACTGGGAGTGCAGTTTAAGTATTTTGCTCACGTCATCATACATGTATTTGGATGTGTTAGTGGAGGTTATGACGTAATGAGAAAGAGTTTAAGCTCATTAATGGTTGCGTTGACTCTCAACAAACCATTTAATGTTGCTGGGATGATTTTGGATCATATGCTGGAGATGCTGAAAGGGTTGAAGGTTAAGAAGTTCATGCTTTACCCTAGATTCTTGATGATGATTTTTGATCACAAGTATCCAAACCTGAAGAAGGATCCAACACAGATACTTGTTATGGATCACATGAACATTAGAACCTTGGTTAGAATGAAAGGTTATAAAGGTGTGCCTGATAATGAGAGACCACCTTACAGGAGGTTGTTTGGAGCCTTGGCTAGAGAGGATTACAATGATCCAGGAAAGAACACAGCAAGGCATCCTGATAGTGATAGTGACAACGATGATCCTTTAGTATACGCTGATGCAAGTACTAAAAGGAAAAGGCAAGTAGTCAATCCTGGAGCCAAAGGGAAGGGCAAAGGAAAGACTGACCAGGGTAGTTCAAAACAACAAGTTGTGAGAAAGAAATCTACTGCAAAGAAAGGTACAAGTTTGGTGGATGAAGAGTCTGTAGATTCTGAAGAGACAGAGACTGAAGAACAATGGGATTCGGATGCTGAAAATGTCCGGACCACCAAACAAAAGGCCACTTTGGTTGGTGAGTCTGAATCACTAAACAGATCTATTGAAGAAGCTAAGAAGAGCAAGCAGACTGTTAGTGCTGAGGATGAAGGGTTAACTGTGAATTTGGACGAGTTGAATGAAGGTGAAACTGTAGTAGTTAACCTGCCCAAGCCCAAACACAAAACCATGGCCAAGAAAACAAGTTCAAAGCAACTTAGAGAGAAAGAATTAAACCAACTTTTGAGAGGAAAGAGATTACCTGAAGCTGGTACGTCATCAAAACAATCTTCACCAGCCACAAAGAAACAAAAGACTGTAGAGGCAACTAAATTACCAGTGGATCAATTCAACATAGCACTGGATAATGTTCTTAACATGTTCACAAAGCCTCAGAAAGGGAAAGAAGCTGAAATTGAGCCATCAAAGTCAAAGTCCAAGTCAAAGAAAGTCACTGTGGATGACGAGGTTATGAAACAAGTGAATAAGAAGATGGATGATGTGATGAAGATGTTAGTGGCTCAGCAAGCAGAAATAGCCAAGTTCAAGCTGAATGAAGAAAAGATGCTTCAGATCGTAGTAGCTTCTAAGTCTAATCAAGATGAGATAGACGAGAAAGTAAAGAAGCTAGAAGCAAAGAATAAGAAGCTTGAAGGAAAGTGTTTGAGAAATAAAAACAGATTCAAGGCGATTAAAGAAGATAACAAAGAGTTGAAGGCTGAGAACAAACGCCTTAGTGAGCTGATAGACAACCTGTACAATGTTGCACCCAAGTTGAAGGAGGGTGAGGAAGACAAAGAAAAGGAAGTTGAACAGGTTGACTTTGAACCATCTGAATCTGATAAAGAGGAAGATGAGGATGATGAGGATGAAGAATCGGAAAAGAGTGATGATGGAGATGATGATGATAATAATGATGATGATGATGATGCTGAGGGTTCGGGAAGTCAGAAGGAGGATGAGAGTAGTAGTGATGATAATGATGGAGGAGATGACACTTCAAAGTTCACATTTGAGAAAAGACCACCTTCAAAGAAGAAGAAAGACACTGGTGAGTCAAGTTCGAAGAAGAAAGGAGAGAATGTTGATTCGGATGAGACTGTGTTCTGGAATGAGAAGGTGAGGTCCTTATCTGATGATGCAAAACAAGTATATAAGGATATGTTAGAGAGAAGAGAATGGACCATTGAGTTCACAGGTCGTTTTGCTGAAATATTCCAAACTGATGATATGCGATATGAATTGGAATATAACGATCCTGATTTGGAAGAAGGGGAAGTACCTGCATCTGTGGCAAAGGAGATCTTGGATGGGCTTGCACAGAGGGTAGGGAAAACATTTGAAGAATTTATTGTTGATGAGTCGATTCCACATATTCCTGAAAAGGATATTGGAAGTCACTCTGATGATAAAGACACCCCTGAGTTTGAAGAAGTTGAAATAGAAGATATCACACATGAGGAATATCCACAATACTTCAGACAAACTGATGAAGATTTGGTGTTTCCTGATTTTGCTGAGATTCCTAATACGTCTGCAAAGAAAAAGGCAAAGAAGAGAAGTGCAGAGTTTGTAGAAAAAGTATTTGGAGCTGATATGCCAGAATCTTCAAATAAGTCTGATGAATTGAAGAATTATTTGAAGAAGTTAAGATTGATGGATGAAAACCGACCGAAGCCTGAAGCTCAAGGAAACTTTTACAGATTTCATAATGCTAAGTTCAGAGGCAGAGCTCTTGGGTGGACATACTTAGGCAGGCTGAAGTGTCTAGCTGCTAAGTGGGAATCAGGAATCTTGTACTTCTACAGATTCATTGACTTGCTGACTCTACCGTACTGGGCGGTTAGAGATTTATGCAGATTCCCTATGTCGGGTGCTTCAGTGAATAACACTCATGTCGGTTGGTGCGCAGACAAGCTGGTTTGGGAAAGCAGAACAAGATGGAATAGATTCAAACCACAATATCCCCGGAGGAAAGTTCACAGGGATATTGATCCCAGAACCAAGCTGAAACGGGTTACCTTGATTTATAAGGCACCTGAAGTGATGAGAAAGATACCTTTGATGCCTATGCCTCAACACTTCAGTGCTGACTTCATTTTCTGGTATTATAATTGGAGGAAAGCAGAAGCGGTGATTGTGTTGAGAGATGGAAAGGATAAATACAAGCATGTGCATGTATTTGATCCTATGTGGTTGATAAATTGCACCTTCGAAGACATCATCATGCTCTTTTATAATCCGATTCATCATGAGCCGAACGATGCAGATCAAGCAAAGAAATACACACAAGTTGTTGGTGTTTGCTTTGCTTATGACATAAATGCGGGTAGTAGTTTGGAAGGTAAACTTGGCAAGATGGTGAAAATGGCTAACGTGTCAAAACCGGTGAAGAGAAAATTAGAGCCTGAGATGACGACAGAGCAGAAGAAACAGCTCAGAATCAAGTTGCTGAACAAAGCCATGGACGAAGACAGAAAACGATCTAATCAATAGTCGAGGGGGAGTTTGTAGATGCGTTTTGCGACTAGTGATTAGATTGTTAACATGTGTTAGAAGAGGCTGTTTGGGCGAATGTAGATGAGATGGGCGAAGGTGAAGATGCAATGGGCGAAGGTAGAAGGTATATGGACGAATCTGGAACTGGACTAACACTGAAGACACATTCGACCACTAAGAGTGGGCGAATGTGGAAATCACTCACGTTCGACCAGTTGAAAGGGGCGAACGTGCAGTGCCTATATATAGATTTTGTGATTTTGTAAGATTAAGTGAGTCATTAGGTGTGTGTGTTTTCAGGTGTTGTTCCAGAGAGGTTTGAGATAGTTTGTGTGTGTGCTAGATTAACTGTAATTGAGTTGTAATCAAGTTTTTGAGAAAGTTAATCTATGAAAAGTATTGAAAATGACTTTGATTGTGTTTTGATTTGAGTTTACATCAGTTTGTTCAAAGCTAGGGTTTCCGCACCTGGTTTTGTAACTTGTATGATTGTATAATCCTGTTTTAGTGTCAAATTACGTCTCTACATTAGGCACTTTTGCCGAATGGTTCACATCAAAGGACAGTCGATTAAGACGAATTTAATTAAAACCCAAGAAATCCATTCAGATTATTAAAATAAAGTAGAAAAATAGGTTGCATGACAAGTAGAAAAAAACTCCATGATTGTGCTTAAAATCAATACTTTAGCCTACCCATTTGCCCGTGAGAGATTCTTGAGTCTTTTTATGAGCACCACACTTACATATACATATCATATATTGCTCGTTTCGTTTCTTGAGAGATTTCCGACCTTAGTCTGACTCGGTTAGAACTTGTGTGTTTATACATATTCTTGTTTTAAAACCGGTAACTACATAAAAATGATAGAGGCAATTAGGTTTCTCCCAAAAAATAAATCCTTCCCTTAGAAAACCACTTTGAGCCTTAGCCTTTCGCTTCTTTACCCTGTTAATACACATTGTGGTTATCGCTTTCGGATTTCATAATAAGTTGTCAAAGTTTTGCAAGATGTTATAGTTTGAAGACCCATTCGACCACATCGGGGGGTCGAATGAAGAAAAGCAAGGTCGAATGAAGTTTTATTGGAGTGGAATGAATAGTTTTGTTTATGTAGGTTTCTGGTTCGAACCTCGTAGGGTCGAAGGAAGTCATTCGAACCCAGAAGGGGTCGAATGGACTATCTATATATATGTTTAAGTTGTGTTTCAACATAACTTTTGGTCATTTTGCTAGGTGTGTCTGTGTGTGTGTTTCTAGGAGAGTCTAGAAGGTTCAGAAACGTTGTGTTTTCATTAATATTAGTCTTTGTAACGATTATATTTTTATATTAATGAAACTTTGGATTGATATGGAGATTATTGTGTTCTGATCTTGATTGATATCATTTTGCATGCGAATTAGGGTTTCCTCACCTAGTTTGCTCATACTTGTGTGATCTTTGTATTGTATTATCAAAAACAGATCCTACAAAGTGGTATCAGAGCCATTGCTCAATCACACAACTGCAAATTGATACAAATCAGTCAGATTTTTCATCAAAAACACCTAAATTTTTGTTGTTTTGCATGAACTTTCAAACAATACGGATATTGATTGATTTGGACTAGTTTTTACCGTGAAAATCAAAAATTCTTTCACAAAACTTGATCTCATATCAATCCGATTCAAAAATTACTAATTTTCATCAAAATCCACAACTTTTGAAAATTTCAGATCATAATCGTTGATTTTTGAGGAAAAAATGATTTTTGAAATGGGTCGGGTCGAACCAGTGAGAGTATAGGTCTAAGGAGTCAAGTTTAGGGTCGAATCAGTCTTTCTAATGTCAAATCAAGTGATTAGAGGTCGAATCAGGTTGTTTTGTTGTTCATTCGAATGTTATTTGTTCATTCGAACTTGTCGTGAGGTTGAACCAGTTTCTTCTAAGGTCGAATCAAGATTTAGTCTGTTAGTTTCCTCATTCGAGTTTGTCTCAGAGTTCGAACCAAATACTATTTCTTCATTCGACCCCACGAGGTTCGAACCAAGTTGCTGATTTTCAAAGTTTTTCTAAGTGTTGGGATTTTATTCATCATGGACAACATTTGGGGACTACCTATGACACCGAGACCTGCTATGACTCAACCACAGCCACAACAAACACCTATGAATCAGTGGGCAGTTGCAGCTAATAAAGGAAACACACAACCGCAATAGATACTGAAATACTGGGGCGTGTCAAGTGTAGCACAACCCGCTGTTAGACCTCCTCCACAACAAATTCCAGACTATTGAGGAGTAGCAGTTTAGACTTCAACCACCAATGCCATAACAACCTTGGTTAATGATCTATCATCAGGAAATGGAAATAGACCATCAAAGTTGTTAGATATGATTGATTATCACTCATGGCAAAGAAGGTTCAAGATTCATCTTGAAGGATTGGGGTTAGATGGTGGAGAGGCGTGGGAAATGATAGTGAAAGGGTATGTAGCACCAACAATTGAAAACTCGGCCACACCGATATCACTTGAGGACCTAAAGGATGATGAGAAGAAGAAGTATGCAGCTAAGAAGAAAGCATACTCACAATTATCTCAATCATTGACTACTGATTTGTTACATCAATTTGGACCGTGTTCTACTTCGAAACAACTTTGGGATGTGTTGAAGAGTAGAAATGATGGAAATGAGAAGACTAGAAGATTGAGAATCGAAGAATTGAAGAAAGAGTTTGAAAATTTCAGTTATGTTGGGAATGAGACTTTGAAGGAACTTACTCCAAGATTCTTTCATTTGTTATCTGAATTATCAAACTATGAGATTGTTTATCCGATGACGGAGGTTGTAGAGAAATTTACTGATGCTTTGCCTCCATATTGGGACCAACATGTTGAAGTATTGAAAGAAAAGGATGCTTATCAATATTGGTCGATCAATGAGTTTATTCAGAAGCCGGAGAATAAAGAGATGGAAGAAAGAAGGAAGGTGAAAAGATCTCAGATCCCACATAATCTGGAACTTTATTATGCTACTTCCTCAACTTCTATTCCGAGTGGAGGTGTGAGTGTTGCACCACAAACTGCATTTGTGTCAATCGTTGGACCAACTAGTGCAGCTAGTTACTATGGTGTGTCATCTAGACCATCTTACACACCAACTCAACCTCCATTGCAAGCTTCTAGTTACTATCAAACAACATCGGTAAACATGACTCAACAAGCAACATCGGTTGTTAGTCAAGCTTCATCAAGCTCAAGTCCGATCGTGTTAGAAACTTTTAACATGAACAATGTGACGGTTGAAGTAGCCCAACAACATATTGCTTTGGTTTCAGCAATGGTTGCTTCATACAATGGACTTGTTGCTAGTCAGATTGGAAACAATAATCTGACAAAAGAGGATTATACCCAAATCGACAAGGAAGAGATGGATTTGATTGACATTCAATGGGCATTTGCTAGCGGTATGAGAAGGGTGACAGAGTTTATTGAAGAAGCAACTTCAGAAACTGTTATTGATTCTGTTGCTGATGTTTCTAAAGATCAAGAGTCTATGTATTCTGATACTGAAAGCGAATCTGACTCAGAAGCAAGTGTTACTTCACTTGATGATGATGCTGAGCAACTTCTTGCTGAAGCATATTTTCTGATGACAAAGAAGTCTTGCATGGTGGATGACGGTTTTACAAAAGTTGATTACTTCAAGTTCTTCGCAGGAAAGGAAGCTCATTTCGCTTTAATGGCTATGACAGACGCTCCAAAACCGGTAAGTTCTAACTCTTCTTCTAGTGATAAATATTGTGGTAAATTTGATAGACTTGAGGGCGAGGTTAAGGACTTAAAGTATCAACTTGAGAGTGCTAAAACCGCCATCGAGTCTTATAGAAAAAGTGAGAGAGCTTTAAATAAAACACTAGAAAGCCATAAGAAAGACGTTTCAGAACTAACAAAAACAATTTCAAATAAAAAAATTTGCCATTAATAACTATATAAATGAAATTGAAGAAACAAAACTTTAAATGGCAAAAGTAAAATGTTTTTCTGAAAAAGTCAACAAAAAGTTAGAGAGTTATAGCAATGTGGCCTATGTTTTAGATCACATTGTTGAGAAGACAGTCAAAGAAAACATTCAATCTGATGCTTATAAATCTGTTCCATCCCCGGTGTTATTTGAAAATCACAATCTTGATGATGTGACATCGGAGAGTTCAGTAAAATCGGATTCCACATCAGATAATGAATCAAACACTTCTATTGTTGGTGATCCAAATTCTGATGTGAGACCTATTTTGGGATTGAATGATGAAGGAGTAGTTGCAGTAATTGACAATTCAGACTCAAAGGATGAGGAACCTAGGAAGAATGTTGATATTCCTTTGGAAAATCACATTTGAACCAATGAGGGTTATTCAACACCTAAGGTTCAACATCATCCAAAAGTTGAAAAGAATCAGAATCAATCAGTTAAGAAATGTGATAAAAAAGAGTCGAGTGACAAACCTGTGAAAGTATTTTATTGGATGGAAGGATCTGATAAAATAATTTATGATGATGAATATCCTATACAGTTCGCAAATTATTCTAAAATTGATAAAATTTGGCAAGAAAGTACAATTTGGTTTCTAAAATCTGAAAGGACCAATGATATGCCACCTGAATTGATTAAGACACTGTATGGTGATAATTCAAAACCATCAAGGGTTCATGTTACCGAATTTATCAAACCAAAGGACAAAGTTAATGAATTTGTTGAACCGGCTTACTCAATGGCGCCTGCTCCTGAGAGTTTAAGGCGAAAGTGTATTAATGATCAATACCCGGTCAACTCATTCGCTAACCATCATGACAATTACATATTTGAAGAGTATCGTGCTTGTTTTAAGTGTGGAGAGAGAGAGGGCATTTACTTGCTCACTGTCCATACGTAAGACGAAAAAGGCAAGAAGTTGATAATAGGCATAATCATAGAAATCCGAATGTTGGTTATCCTCAAAGATCATTTTATCCTCAAAAGAAATTTTATAACAAACCAAATTTTCATCAAAGAGGAAACCAACCAATTGTTTATGACAATCGAAACCGGATTGCTATGGAAAAGAGAATGAAGAGGCGCATGGTGAATTCAGCTAATGATAGGCAAAAGATTTATCCTAAACCTGCTATCAAATCAACAGCTGGACCTTCGTCTGTTAAATCAGACAAGGTATCTAAGAATGTTCTACCAAAGGTCGTTTCTAAGAAATCCGATGATGTTAAACCAAAATTTCAAACACAAGTCAGAACCTTGAAACAATCAGAACAATCTTGGACACCTAAAGGTTCTTCAGGTGTTTCAACTTCAAGAGATCCGGTAAAAGAGGTTCCTAAAATGACAGTTTTAGAGAAACCAAGTGTTGAGAAGAAAAATGTGTCTGAGAAAAATGAATCTTTGAATGTCTCTACTACTGATACTCAAAGACCCAAGACCACAAAGGCTTGGGTCCCCCATAAGAACTAACCAATTTGTGACTGGTACAGGGAGTTCCAGCTGGCCCTGTCAGTAGTCTTTTGATTGTTGACAGTGGAGCTTCCGGGCACATGACTGGAGATATGACGCTCTTGTTTGACATCAAGAATATAAATGGAGGATATGTGGCATTTGCAGGAAACAAAGGTGATTACATCACGATGGAAGGGAGTGTTAGTAATGGGATATTGAGTTTTGAGAAGATTTCGTATGTGAAACAGATTGTTTATAATTTGTTAAGTGTTTCTCAGATATGTGACAAGAAGTTTACTGTACACTTTGATGATAAATCTTGCTACATCCTCAAGCCTGGTTTTGAGATACCTAAGGAGTGGATCATGCTTAAGGCTCTGAGAGTGAACAACTTGTACATTTTCGACATGAGCAAAGCTACCACTACTCAAGGACAAATTACATGTTTTTTGTCTAAGGCTACTGAGAAAGAATCTATTATGTGGCATAGACGGATGGGGCATATTCACCTAAGGAAGATGAATAACTTGATGAAGAATGGGCTAGTAGAGGGCGTGAATGTTAAGCATTTTCATCTGAATGATAAATGTGTGAGTTGTAAGAAAGGAAAACAACACAAACATTCCCACAAGCCCAAGAAAATGAACTTTGTTAACATTCCACTTGAACGTTTGCAGATGGATTTGTTTAGACCCATGAAGCGTAAGAGTATCAATGGAGATCTTTAATGTCTTGTGGTTACTGATGACTATTCTCGATTTTCCTGGGTGATGTGCATGCAACACAAGAGCGAAACGTTCGACAATTTGAAGGTTCTGTTTGCATGGTTGGAAAATATATATGGTTTGAAGATAAAGCGAATCAGAAGTGACAACAGGGCTGAGTTTAAGAATTCATTGATGCATGCATTGTGTGAAGAGAAGGGAATTCATCACGAATACAGTGCACCTTATACTCCTCAATAGAACGGTGTTGCAGACAGAAAGAACATGACTCTAATTGAAGCGGCTAGGACAATGCTTGCTGATTCTAATCTTTCGGTTTTTTTCTGGAACGAGGCTATTCATGTAGCTTTTTATACTTTGAACCGTGTGTTGACAGTGAAGAAGTTTGGAAAGACTTCTTATGAGCTGCTAAACAGATGTAAGCCAAACTTAGAGTTTCTAGAGTCATTTGGGGCACCGTGTACGATGCTGAATCCTACTGAGAAGTTTGGAGCAAAAACAGAAGAAGGTTATTTTGTTGGATATGCGACACCACTTAAACGCGTATTTAACAAAATAACTCGACAATTTGAAGAGTGGGCTAATGTGGATGTTCAGTGCTACACTCGGAAAAGCTCTTGGAAATGGGCCCGATTGGATGTTTGACTACAAAGAATTATTTGAGTCATTCAATCTAGAAAGCTTGGTTGAAGAGGCTGTTTTACGATTATATTATGAGTGTGAGAACGCAGTGACATCACCATTAATGCGTCCAATCACCGTAGCTCATCCTACAGCTTCTAATGATGCCAATGCTCCTGTAGTAGAGGAAGAGATTTATCAGGAAGCTTCTACAACGTTTGATTCTTCTGAGTCGGAAGACAATGAAGAAGTTACTAGTGAAGCTGTCTTGGATAATACTACACTATCACCACCAGTGAACCCAAATCCAGACATTCTATCTTCATCAAATACGAGTAATGATCTGGATATGGCAGAGAACTTGAATGTTCAAATGGTGATTCCAGTTCTTGAACATCCGGAATCTCGGATTCATATGGTTCATCCGTTAGAACAAGTTATAGGTGATCCTAGAAGCAGTGTGACGATGCGAGGACAAATCAGGCGTGCCTCATCGACTGAGAATATTGGAGCCCTTGCCCTGTATACATTGTGGCTATCGCTTTCGGATTACATAATAAGTTGTCGAAGTTTTGCAAGATGTTATAGTTTGAAGACCCATTCGACCACATCGCGGGATCGAATGAAGAAAAGCAGGGTCGAATGATGTTTTGTTTTAGTCGAATGAATATTTTTGTTTATGCAGGTTTCTGGTTCGAACCTCGTGAGGTCGAAGGAAGTCATTTTAACCCAGAAGGGGTCGAATGGAATATCTATATATATGTTTAAGTTGTGTTTCAACATAACTTTTGGTCATTTTGCAAGGTGTGTTTGTGTGTGTGTGTTTCTAGGAGAGTCTAGAAGGTTCAGAAACGGTGTGTTTTCATTAATATTAGTCTTTGTAACGATTATATCTTTTATATTAATGAAACTTTGGATTGATATGGATATTATTGTGTTCTGATCTTGATTGATATCATTTTGCATGCGAATTAGGGTTTCCGCACCTAGTTTGTTGATACTTATGTGATCTTTGTATTGCATTATCAAAAACCGATCCTACATACCCAATAAAAATGAGACCCAATCATGCGCCACCAAAGCAGCTTCAAGACGATGTCATCACCGAGGGTTCGAGACCAGAAGTTCAAAGAAAGGCGACATTGTTGACAAAGGAGGGAACAACACAAGACGGGGCCAAGAGGGAGATCTTCTAAAAAAAGTAATAATACGTAGGAGAGAGCCAAAATAAACAGAGAGCCCAAAATAAAGAGAGAACCCCAAAAAGAGAGCCCAAAAGAAAAAAAGTTCTTCAAAGTTAAAAATTGGTCTTTTACTGGTGAAACCCTAAAGAACTGGAATTCTGCTCTCTCTCAATATCTCTCCTGCTCTTTGCTCTCTCTCTACTTTCTCTATGTGATCTCTCATCTCTCTCTTGCTTCCCCCCCCACGCTTTCTCAAGATGCATCCGCTAGACGAACACTTGCTTCGATGGCTCCACTTCGCTGAGCCACTTCTGCCTCTAGAACTGATACAAATTATTTTCAAGAAGACAGCAGAGGAAAGAAAATTGTGGTGGAAGATGGAACAAAATCCACCCTTTTGTGCGTGCTGCAAAAAGACGATCAAAACGGTATGAAAGATGCATCAAGTATGGAAACTGGTCACATGAAGGCAAGTGCTGCAAGAATTCGACTCACCCACAGTTCGAATATACGATGTTGATCCAGGAAGGCGCCATTCGATACAAAGCCGAGCGGAAAGTCAGAAAAGGAAGCAACATCGACTACACTGTGAGGTGCGAAATAGCAATGATGAAAGAACAAGGAATCAACACCAGACTTCTCTCAGAAATTGCCGCTGAAAACGTTGTGCCCTGCTACCGCCCTCCTCCACGTCATGTAGCTTCTTCACCTTCTTAGCTATGACGAACTCTCGTGTTTCGGTTACTCATTCCCCTTTATAGATATCTCTAGTAAAAAAAAGGTTCTTGTTTTACACCCATTACAACCCGAATAAAAGTCCTCTTGATTTATCCTAGTTAGTTGGTTTAGAGATGGGGACTTTATTTGCATACAAGCCTATGACTTGAGTCGACTTTGGTACGGACCTGAGTGTTCATCCTCAAAACTCACCTAAATGATAAAACCCGAGTGATGAGTGAATATTGTGAGCAAGTATACGTTTGAGCATAATCGAGGGGTTAAGTAGGCGTGTCATACAGTTTTATTTTTCTCATAAAATAAATAAATGGATTAAGGGTTTGTTATTTACAGTCTACCTTAGATGTACTCGTGTTTAATTGCTTGAGTACAAGCAATAGTCTAAGTGTGGGGTATTGTGATGTATCACATAATTAACATATAAAACATGTATAACCAGTCCCATAATAGGATAGAATTAGACTTAAAATGCTAATTTTGGGTACTTAATTCGTTCCTATTTGTGTTTATCAAGAAACTGGAGCTCTAAGTCAGAACTAGGAGATTTTCAGGCAAAAACACACAAAATCTAGAGATTCCTGAGGATACGAGACTTGCAGCATGATTCCCTGTATGTTTGAAGGACCTTCCGGGACTTAATCGGTGATAAAACTAGCCCAGTACAAACCCAGCATGCTCACGCACACTTGCACGTAGGCCCTGCACGGTAGAAGATAACGCAGCAAACTTGGGGAACAAGAAATCTAACAAAAGTGCTATGCATGCCCGTGCTCACACATGTGCATGCCCGTGCTCAAGACAAAAAGTAAGACAAGACAGAACTGCAACCAACAGAACATACGAAGTGCAGGAGCGCGACCGTGCACACTACTGTGCATGCCCGTGCTAGCCCAGAAAGCTCTATATAGAGCAAGGTACCCCCTTCCATTTGAGACATCCCATTCCACACCATTCACTTGGTCTTTGTGCCCTCTAGGGTCGACTTCGAGGAGTCTTGCAGAGCTCTTGGGTCATGTGGGAGGCCTTAGGTCTTTCCTAACACACCCAACAAGGTTAGGCCCCATCCAACCTTGATCACTTAGGCCAAGCATGGGATCGTAGAGTAGCTTATGCAATAAGCATCGAGGGTCGTGAGGATGATAGATACATAGCATTTGGAGATGGAGAGCATGTCTATGAGCAACCATGTTATTGTATTGATCATTCATTATGGTTGTATCTTTCTATTATTCATGAACCCACTTCGATTTGTAGACTTTTATTGTAATAACCCAAAATTTTAGAATGTTTTTATTAAATAAAATAATTGTAAGATATGTAAAATTTTACGTTATATAAAAAAAAATTCACCTTTTTATAAATATATAACATAAAATAAATAAATAAAATATTTGATACTTGTATTTTAAATATTATTAAATAAGTAAATAGCGGGTAAAACAACTCATTTAAATGAGAGGCACTTAAACGAAAGCTCGTTGTCGAGTATTGTTTAAAAGATATAGTAGGAGATATCTGGACGAGTCATGGCTAGTATATGAAATCTAGAGGAGTATTTAGTGTTATAGGAGACCATATAGTAATAATAATCAAATATATTATGGTTGAACCCTATTCCGTTTTTAATAAAACATAGGTTGACGCGTAGATAAAAATTAGCTCGTTTTAGCAGTATATTCGAAATTTACTAAAACGTTATAGGTTAAAAGTTATAAGAGAAAAACGAGTTAAGCAGCTTAAATTAATTAATTAAATAATAATAATAATAATAATAATAATAATAATAATAATAATAATAATAATAATAATTAGATGATAACATCTTACGTGTACGTGTGAATGTGAATTGAGATAAGAACTACAAATCAAACGTGGAGGCCAAGTTGTACACGTGTGAATGTGAATTGAGATAACAACTACAAAGCAAACTTGAAGGCCAAGTTACAAACGTCTATATAAGGCGACGTTAATTTCTTTTCAAATTATTTCGCTCAGTTTCACTCTTACACGTCTAAGAGACAATTGGAGCTACCTATCGGTATGTTAGCCTATCTACATTACGTTTATACGACAATATCCGATCGAGTGAATGTCGATACTACAGTCTTGCACTGAATAAGAGCGAGACGGTCCTGACACTGAACAAGAGTCGGACCCAAGTATCGATAGTCTATCTCGTGATGTTCGTATTAAATACAATGGGATATGCTAACATATTGGGTTCTTTTATTAGACAAAAATTAGGAGTTGCTTGCCAGAAGGCCACCCTTATAACCTCTTTTAAGAAAATTACTAAAGCCCATAAACAAGTTTGCACTGGTTTGGAACATTAAAGGTACGGATCCTTACCCCCACTGTTTGTTGCTTTCATATTCAGTTGTTATATAAACCCATTGATTTCGTGTATCTTTGAAAATTCCTCACGTCTTTGAAACATCAATTCATTTGGCTGTCCGTTCATTTCATGTTCTTATTATGATATTGAATATCGAATTAACTTTGATAGCATGCGATAGATTTAATTTGTCGTACTCATTATCGCATGTTCCTAATATAAGTTTCATGTTGTTAAGACTATATATGTTACTATGGTTATGGAATCATTTGAATAAGACCCTTTGTGCTCTGAAACCATGAGTTCTGCTTCTCGTGGAGTGTCCCACGAGCATGTTGTTGCGGCATCGACAACATATGCTCCACCCGTGACGGAGAGATCAGTTCACGGCGTCTCTTAAGTACAAGTGTGGTACATATGGCTATTAGGAGGCGTATGGATCGATCCTAGGATTTATGTATGTTATGGAGGTGGATAACGGGTATGCCAACTTGCCACCTTGTGTGATAAATATGCAGGAGTAGCTACCTGCGTATTGTCACGTTTTATGTTTAGCTCATGGGTTCATCCGCATGGTACGATTTTGTTATTAAATTTCCGCATCGTATCATTTTATACGTTACGTCTTGATCATGTCTCGGTAAATATTTATTTCTTGTTTGTTATTTTAAGCCTATTATTCCGTACTGAGCATTCGGCTCATTCCGTAAATTCTCTTTGTGTTCACAGGTTCACAGGTTACCTTGGGCGGGATAGAGAGAGAGAAAATAAAGCTTAGGAATAAATCTAAATAGGGTAGACTCACTTAACAATGATAGTTTTGTATTACAGGTATTAAGTTAGTTCGTTTAATGTTTTTGACAAATTAATAAATAAATGGAATTATGTCTTTCTGAACCAATGCTATTGTGACACGTCAGCCCATCCGGGTTGGGGTGTTACAGCTATGGTATCAGAGCAAAGGCTCTTTCCTGTAGAAAACTTAAACATAGTAATTAGGCCTGTGAGGTTTGGGTAGACTTAAGATAGGATTCCGTTTCGTATGCATCCTTATTAGTTGTCCCTTCTATATTCTTATCATCGAGTCCATATTAGTAGGTGAACTCGTCGTCAGTTCAGTAGCAAACAATACTCTTTTCAAGCACCATTTCCATAGATAAACCTCATCGTATCGTATGAACCTTTGGCGGCATCATATTTTGAAAAATATTCACATATGAAATGATAGTTAAAGTAGTTTTGTCTAATTAGTTTGGAAGAGAAATATTTTCGAATAGATACTTTAACGAAAGAAAAAAAATGTCACACTGTTGAAACTTATAAGCACTTTCAACTTTTATAAAATAATAATAATAATAACAGAACCACCAACTTACAAATTTTTTTAACAAAATACTATCAATTTTTCTTTTATACACTTCTTTGATAATTTTTTTTCTATTAAACGTTTTACAAAACTTGCCATGAGATACTTCCTTCTTATAATAATTTTTCAAGGATAGTTATTTTAGTACAAAGATATATATTTAGTTATTTTAGTATAGAGATATATATTTAGATCTTTGATGCGTTTGGAATTATAACGTCAATCGTTTTATGCAAGTTAATCAGTTACTTATTTTTTTGTGACCAGTATGTATAAAAAATATTATGGTTATATATATACACACACACACACTCTCGGCAAATAAAATATTTGATTATTCATCTAAATGGATTTACTTATCGCCTAAGTGATAGTATATACGTATATCTTAGTAAATAAGTATTTGGACTATTTTGATGAAGTTAAGTTGAATATATTTTGTTACTTAATTCGGGAACAATAATTTAACAAGATTGGTACGTTATAGTTTTCAAATTTTAAACCTTAAATACTTAAGCTACATGTTTTCCTAAAACAACTTGGCGTTGTTCGCATGATGAATTGGTTGAACCGACCTAGGTGTAATTTCACATGATATTTTAATACGTCATCTCCGATTCTACCCATAAGTCTATATTTCCACGCTTAAAGCTTATAATATGATCTCGCACGATTATCCTGGATTCTTAAATTTGGCTAGATACCTCTGATAGTAACCATGAGCTTAATAACCTTTCGTTCGTATACGGATATCCTAACGTATTTCCAAGTAAACTATCGAAGCTACCACTGATCATGAGATAATATTCAGTGTTGACTTAATCTTTGGCGTCGAGCCAGTATCGAAAACACCAAGCTGTATAAAGTAAACTATCTGATGCACCACTTAGACAGTTGCTCTAAATACAGGTTATGTTCCGTTTAGTATCATAAAAATATATCGACTTTTAAAGCCTAGGAATAAGATGGAAGTTAAGCTAACTTTACATAAGTACACAGAATGTAATATTTGTTTTATATTATGACATGTTATTTAAGAAATCTAGTCAAAACGCTTTACTAAACGATTTATTTTTCAAATACAATAACCTTGTTGGTTAAAGTTGTCAGACTTGTTTACATTATATATTTTGAAAAAGATTATAAACCTATTTGTGAAATTATTTTATTTATTTTACAAAATATGGCTTCTTTAGATATTAGCATACGTTAAAAGGTTTTATGAAGTCAAATGATTAAATTAAACAATATGTAAAAATGTATCTTCTTTGCTAATAAATTGAATTTTTATAAGCTACGTACGTGTACTTGTATCTTAGATTATTTTGATTTGTTATCAAAATAACTTTTGCAAAATATATTATAGAATTTTACTTGGATTTTTTTTATTTTCTTTAATAATATTTAAAGATGGTTACAAATTATTATAAGTAAGTATACGTCAACTTTAGAGTTAACTTGTATGTTTCTTTAAATAATGTACACCATATGTTTTATAATTTTTATGAACCATTGTTTTCAAAATAGCATTCAAATAACAAATTTTAGATGTTTATCTGTAAATAATATAAATTGACGCAAGTCCATTAACACAACTATTTTCAGATTTAACGCGTTGAACTTAACCCCATGAACTTCTCAAGTTTCATTGTTTACAAGTTATGTAAATTAACATATAAAAAGATTTTGATTTAAAATTAATAAGTTTCTGGTCACTATCTATATGGCAAGACATACGAAAAAATTTTGACATGTAAAGTAAGTATCTCACCTGCCAATAAGTGAAAATTGAGCATCAACAAGCCAGTGGGCCGTTACCGCCACTAGATACTCCCATAGATGAGAGCTCGACGGATTTTATTACAGATTAAGTAGAGGTTATTCGACTCCATTGCACGCCTTTCAGATAAAGACCCACGCTTCACATCATGATTTTGGAAAGGCTACCAAAATGCTTGGGGTGCGTGTCTGAAGTTCGTACTTCTTCCTAACCTTAGACAAATGGCAAATCCGAACGAATCATCCAAACGTTAGAAGTTATTCTTAGAACATGCACGTTAAATTGGAGTGGTAATGGGGATGAATACTTGTGCTTTGTTGAATTCGTATACAACAATAGTTGGAAGAAGCCAGAGAGAATATTCTTGAAGGACCGTAATGAAAAAGTCAATATTGCAGAAGAGAAGCTGAAAGAGGCTCGGAGTAGCCCAAAGAGTTATGCAGACCTGAATAGACGAACACTTGAATTCAGAGTTGGAGACCGCGTGTTCTTAAAAGTATCACCTTGGCGTGACATTCGCAGAATTGGAATCAAGGGGAGGTTTAGTCCGCGTTTTATCGGTTCATTTGAAATTCTTGAAAGAATTAGGAAAGCGTCACATCGACTAACACTAACGCCTCAACTGTCGCACACTAATAACAGTTTTCACATATCCCTGTGGAAAGGATACAATTATCATTCGTTCGCTATTATTAGTTATCCGTTACGTACAATCCATGAGAAATATCATATGAAGAGAAACGTGAATATTTGTTCTAGATGGACAAGAAAAGGTTATGCATAGGAAAATTATTATTTTTATATATTATGTGGAGAGCCACTCTGAATACGAAGCAACTTAGGAAACCATAGAATTGGTTCGCTTAGCATATCCTAGTCTCTTGAGGTCATATGGCATTTTGTCCAGGTAACTGTGAACCTTACTCTTCAAATATGTGTTATTTTGCTTCCATTGCTTCCATGGTCATTTTCGAACATTTCTTAGTTGTCACTAAAACAACTTTGTGCGTAATATCCGTACCGATAGTCACATTGTTATTTGTAAATTTCCGTATGGTTAGATATGTTTGAAGGAAGACCGTTAGGGCATGACTGTAAGGTAATTGACAGTTATGGTCATGAACATAATTGTGAATTACAGGTACAAATGTGCGCTTTTGGGATTCCTATTAAGTAGGTTAAGTGTCTATCTGAATGTTTTATGAATGCAAGTAGTTCATTTATGGTAATACGAAATAAATGATATGAACACGAAACTACGTACCAATGAATTAATTCAATCTATTCTAGCATATTTGAACGGAACCTATAAGTCCAAGTAAACATGGGTTTTTTTTTTTTTTTTTTTTGAACGGCTAATTACATTCTCACCTAAAATTCCCCTATATTCACCCTTATCACCTGTGAGGGGATTCAAACTCATGACCTCACCTTATACACCATCACCCCCACACCACTAGGCTAAAGGCTCTGTAAATATGAGTCTTATATTTTGATCTATGTTCTGACCTATAAATTTCGAGGTCGAAATTTCTTTTAAGGGGGTAATAGTTGTAATAACCCAAAATTTTAGAATGTTTTTATTAAATAAAATAATTGTAAGATATGTAAAATTTTACGTTATATAAAAAAAAATTCACCTTTTTATAAATATATAACATAAAATAAATAAATAAAATATTTGATACTTGTATTTTAAATATTATTAAATAATTAAATAGCGGGTAAAACAACTCATTTAAATGAGAGGCACTTGAACGAAAGCTCGTTGTCGAGTATTGTTTAAAAGATATAGTAGGAGATATCTGGACGAGTCATGGCTAGTATATGAAATCTAGAGGAGTATTTAGTGTTATAGGAGACCATATAGTAATAATAATCAAATATATTATGGTTGAAACCGATTCCGTTTTTAATAAAACTTAGGTTGACGCGTAGATAAAAATTAGCTCGTTTTAGCAGTATATTCGAAATTTACTAAAACGTTATAGGTTAAAATTTATAAGAGAAAAACGAGTTAAGCAGCTTAAATTAATTAAATAATAATAATAATAATAATAATAATAATAATAATAATAATAAAAATAATTAGATGATAACATCTTACGTGTACGTGTGAATGTGAATTGAGATAACAACTACAAATCAAACGTGGAGGCCAAGTTGTACACGTGTGAATGTGAATTGAGATAACAACTACAAAGCAAACTTGAAGGCCAAGTTACAAACGTCTATATAAGGCGACGTTAATTTCTTTTCAAATTATTTCGCTCAGTTTCACTCTTACACGTCTAAGAGACAATTGGAGCTACCTATCGGTATGTTAGCCTATCTACATTACGTTTATACGACAATATCCGATCGAGTGAATGTCGATACTACAGTCTTGCACTGAATAAGAGCGAGACGGTCCTGACACTGAATAAGAGTCGGACCCAAGTATCGATAGTCTATCTCGTGATGTTCGTATTTAATACAATGGGATACGCTAACATATTGGGTTCTTTTATTAGACAAAAATTAGGAGTTGCTTGCCAGAAGGCCACCCTTATAACCTCTTTTAAGAAAATTACTAAAGCCCATAAACAAGTTTGCACTGGTTTGGAACATTAAAGGTACGGATCCTTACCCCCACTGTTTGTTGCTTTCATATTCAGTTGTTATATAAACCCATTGATTTCGTGTATCTTTGAAAATTCCTCACGTCTTTGAAACATCAATTCATTTGGCTGTCCGTTCATTTCATGTTCTTATTATGATATTGAATATTGAATTAACTTTGATAGCATGCGATAGATTTAATTTGTCGTACTCATTATCACATGTTCCTAATATAAGTTTTATGTTGTTAAGACTATATATGGTACTATGGTTATGGAATCATTTGAATAAGACCCTTTGTGCTCTGAAACCATGAGTTCTGCTTCTCGTGGAGTGTCCCACGAGCATGTTGTTGCGGCATCGACAACATGTGCTCCACCCGTGACGGAGAGATCAGTTCACGACGTCTCTTAAGTACAAGTGTGGTACATATGGCTATTAGGAGGCGTATGGATCGATCCTAGGATTTATGTATGTTATGGAGGTGGATAACGGGTATGCCAACTCGCCACCTTGTGTGATAAATATGCAGGAGTAGCTACCTGCGTATTGTCACGTTTTATGTTTAGCTCATGGGTTCATCCGCATGGTACGATTTTGTTATTAAATTTCCGCATCGTATCATTTTATACGTTACGTCTTGATCATGTCTCGGTAAATATTTATTTCTTGTTTGTTATTTTAAGCCTATTATTCCGTACTGAGCATTCGGCTCATTCCGTAAATTCTCTTTGTGTTCACAGGTTCACAGGTTACCTTGGGCGGGATAGAGAGAGAGAAAATAAAGCTTAGGAATAAATCTAAAGAGGGTAGACTCACTTAACAATGATAGTTTTGTATTACAGGTATTAAGTTAGTTCGTTTAATGTTTTTGACAAATTAATAAATAAATGGAATTATGTCTTTCTGAACCAATGCTATTGTGACACGTCAGCCCATCCGGGTTGGGGTGTTACATTTATTATTAATATTAGTAGTAGTTTATTTTTAGTTATTTGTTGTGTTATCTTCTTCTAATACTTGTTTGTTTATCTTATGACATGTTCAAATGATGATGAACTTAATAAACTTAAAATCCACTCTAACTTAATAAACTAACTGGAGGTTTAATTAGCTTTTGGTAGTCCCGAGCTAGATCCAAGGTGAGGAAACCGGTAGCGAGATAGATGCTTCGGGCTTTTGATATCCAAACCGGATTCTAAACAATGGCTTCTGAAGTGGACCAAATCTGAGTGACACATTTATGGTACTTACCAGATGTTTGAATGTTTGAATGATCTTCTTGGTAAAGGGAGGATTCCCTATGGGTGCGCCAGTGATCTTCGGATTGCACACCTTTAGGATTATGTCCCACCTTTATCAAGGATTTCATTCAGCTTGGGAGGTTATGGGTTGGGTTAATTATGTTATCAATCATCAAACCAACTTTATATTTATTTGATCACTAAATAATAAAGATAAATAAAACAAGAATTCTATTTCCAGATCTCGTTAGTACAAATCCGTTAACCATTGGAGATACATGTCATCTGAGCCGACTATAAGAGAGATCCTCCAGTCTTCATGGTCGTGAACCTACTTAGGGGATACGATGACTGTAGGAGTAACTGTAAGAGATATCCTTCAGCAAAGAAAGTGAGAGCTAAGGGAGGTGTACGGTGTTCCAAGTTAGAAGTGAAGCCTCCATTCCAAGAACAAGATGAGTTCGAGGATCAGAGACTTGACCGCGGTTAGGGAAGCCTGCTACATGCAAGGCTCGGGCGGAGTACCTTCATGCGGACACGCATTGGGAGGTTTTGCATTCTACTCAATAGTGGCCCCGTTTCTCTATCAAGGATTCAACACTTCAAGATCAATCTTGTCCTCCTCACAAATAATTAATCTAAAATATTAATTGTAATAATAAATTTAACTACTTATACGGAGGGTTCCAAGATGTGCATATTCGCTAACTCTACTATTTTATCTTTTTCTTTTATCAAAACCAAAACCTTTTTAAAACCATTTTTAAGAACCCCCCTGTTTTATTTTTCTTTTCAAAGCCGATCAGTTAATTGATGAAAGGTTGAGTAGGGGAAGTATGTTCTCTGGAATACGATACTCGGTATTTACCCTGGAAAGCTATACTAATAATGTCAGGTTCTCTACATATGTGTTGGTTTTAGTTTCTAAAGTAATTATCGTTTACTTTATAAATTTAAAATTTGTTAAAAAAGGTTGAGTAAAAATCACCATGTTTTTGGCACCGAGAAAATTGGCATCTTTCTAAATTACTAATACGATACGCATCAGTAACCCAACTCAGCGCATTTGGGATGTTGAGGTTTTTACATTTTGAGGCCCGCTGCCGTGCCCTGAACATTGAACCTACCTTTGAAAGGTTCAACGTGTTTTATGTGATGACCAAGGAGCAAACTTGGTCTAACTTTGCGCAGCGTTCCAAGGTGCAACCGACGGTGTCCGCCGCAAGTCATTGCATGACTGTAAGCAAAAATTCTTCTATGTCAAGAGGGGGTGATTCCAGTAGGGATTCCCTGGAAGGTGCTGGGTGAGCGCCAAAAGCTGCCAAAGCGCCCTGTGTTGGCTGGGTACAACGAAGAGCCGTGGTTTTCCGATCTTGTTGCCAACGCCTCCCCATTGATGTTCCATTATGAAAGGACTCGATGCTTGCGCTTCTGGGGTTAAGCAGGTTGCGCCTAGTGCCTGTCCAGGAGCCTTGTGCCCCACCCTTTTGTTTACTAGTCTTTTTGGTTTTCAGACTACTTATTCCTGTCTTTTCAGGTATGATGAAGCTGGATGCTTTTTTGTTGCGCGATAGTGCGCGTTTGAAGTGGGGGTTCCCTCCTGCTCATAGACCCTCGCTCGTTAAGGAAATGGTTCGTAGGTTCTACTTGCCGGATTTGGAGAATGTGCCAGAGCATTACGCGATCACGGTGAGACTCCTATAAACCCTGGGCAATTTCTTTTGTGGTGCCAGGTGGGGTCCCGTGCGTCATTATTTCTGATGAGGAGTCGACTAGTTCATCTAGGGCTTGCATCAACCGACGCGGCCATCCAGAGTTCCCGAATCGTGTCGGTGCAAGAAAATGGCGCCTCGAAGTCACTCATGTACCTCTAGGTCTGATTCTATAGCGGTGTTTGAGACTGTGCCTTTGAGTGTAGGTGGTGAAAGGCCATTTCAAGGGCATAATAACAAGCTCAAGGAGTCCTCCACTCCTGAAGATGTGGTAAAATCTCCAGAGAAGCAAGCGAAGAAGAAGAAGATTCGGATGGTGGCTGAGCAAACTGGGGTTAGCCCAGACTTGGTGACGCAGCAATTGGGAAGCTGGCGTCCACCCATGTGAAGGTTCCGGGGTGTGACCCACAGGCGACAGGGGGAGAGGGTGGGGAGACTGAAAGTCTGGCCCCACACAGACTACTGAGGAAGTTGTGAAGGAGATGCAGCCGTAGTTCTCCTTCAATATCATTCATCTCCCGTGTCGGGAGTCTACTCCGCATAAGACCTTGAGCAAGACGCCATGTAAATTTTCTTAACTTTGAAATTTCTTTTTCTCCTTTGATTTATTGTTAACTTGTTTTGTTTCTTCGCAGTGATCGCGCCTAAGGTTGTCCCTTCTTCTTCACTTTCTCCAACTCTTACTGAGGAGGAGATCGCCAAGCAGCGGATTGCTGAAAAGCTTGCACATGGCATGAAGGAGAAGAAGTTAGAAGGGGAGAGGATGAGGCAGGAGCGCGAGGAGGCTAAGGCCAAGCGACAGGCTGATGATGCCGCAAAGAAAGCTGAGCCCAAAAGATTGGAGGAGGAGAGGACCCGCCTTGAGAAAGAGAGACTCGAGGCAGAGAGGCTCCGTCTTGAAAAAGAAAAATCTGAGAAGAAAGAGGCGGAGGCCCAGGCAAGGGCCGATGATGCCGCCAAGAAAGCTACTGGCAAGACTGTTCTTGATTTAACCCCCTAGCGAGAGGCACTGGGGGTGGTGAAGGTTCTTCGGGCCTAATGGGCAAGATGCCATTTGGTCCATTAAAAAAAGAGGCCTCTGGGGCGAATTTATTGAAGAACCCCTCTTCGCGGGTGGGTGTGAAGACGAGTTCCTCCGCCTACTCTAAGGGCAACAAAATATTCCACCCTCGCTGGAGTTTGCGGGAGAACACGCGTTTTGCAACAACCTGCGTGTTACTGCTGAAAACAATGCCAAGGCCCTGACTCAATCTAGAGAGCAACAACCTGACTCAAACACACACAATAACGAGCTATCCTAACTTACAAAACAAGCTAAACCCTTATATAGTAGCTGCACATTCGCCCATTTCGAAGGTACGAATGTGGACTTTGTCCACATTCGTCCATTACAATGGTACGAACATACACCTTCTTCTGATAGCCTTCCACATTCGACCTTATACTTCTACCTTCGACCATCTTCAAGCTACCTTCGACCTCCATCTTTTCACCTTCGACCTTCATTAAACTCTAACACATGTTAATATACACAATCCGAAGCATTAGTCGCATAAAGTGCATCTACAAACTCCCCCTCGACTATTGCTCGGATTGGCTTCTCGCTTCATCCATCTCTTTGTTCATTAACTTGATCCTCAGCTGCTTCTTTTGGTCTTTCGTCATCTCAGGCTCAAGTTTTCTCTTTGTCGATTGCTTCGGTACTTCAGCTACCTTCACCTGCTTTCCCAATTTCTACTCAAGGTTGCTACCGGAGTTGATATCATATGCAAAGCATACTCCGACAAGCTGTTGATACTTCTTCGCTTGTGATGCGTCATTGGGATCACTGAAAATCGGGTTGTAGTAAAGCATGATGATGTCCTCAAATGTACAGTTTATGAGCCACATTGGGTCAAAAACATGTATTTTCTTATACGCATCCTTCCCATCTCTCAACACTATCACAGCTTCAGCATTCCTCCAATCGTAATACCAGAAGATAAAGTCTTCACTGAAGTGTTGTTGAATTGGCATTAAATGAATCTTTCTCATAACCTCAGGAGCTTTGTATATCAACGTCACTCGCTTCTTACCCGTCTTCGGATCAACATCCCTATGAACTTTCCTCCTTGGGTATTGTGGTTTGAACATACTCCACTTCGTCCTACTCTCCCAAATCAATCTATCAGCAAACCATCCAACCGCCGTGTTGTTCACAGATGCACCAGTCATTTTGAATCTGCAAATATCTCTCACCGCCCAGTACGGTAGAGTTAGTAAGTCATAGAATCTGTAAAAGTACAGAATTCCTATTTCCCACTTGACTGCAATGCATTTCAGACTTCTAAGATATTTCCAACCAAGAGCTCTGCCTTTAAACTTTTGGATGTGATATCTGTAGAATCCGCCCTGTGCTTCCGGTTTCGGCCTTTTATCATCCTTTTCCTTCAGCTTCTGTAACAAAGTCTTCAAGTCGTCACTTTGTTCAGATGGTTTCTGTTTCTCTTCACCAAACACTTTCTCAACAAACTCTTCACTTCTTTTCTCAGCTTTCTTCTTTGCTTCCCTCTGATGTGTTTCAGTGAAATCTGGGAATACTTCATTATCATCATTTGTTCTGAAGTATTGAGGATACTCTTCATGAGTAATATCTTCTATCTCAATCTCCTACATCTCTGGTGTTTGCTTATCATCAGAATGATTTCCAATATCCTTTTTAGGAATATTTGGAATCATTTGATCCGCCATTATTTCCTCCAGTGTCTTTCCCACTCGCTGTGCAATACCTTCTAGAATCTCTTTAGTTACAGCAGCAGACACTTCACCATCTTCCAAATCAGGATCGTTGTACTCTAAGTCGTATCTCATATCCTCTGTTTGAAAGATCTCAGCAAACTTCCCAGGGAACTCTATAGTCCATTCTCTCTTTTCTAACATCTCCCGATAAACGTCTTTAGCGTCATCTGATAAAGCTCTAACTTTTTCATTCCAGAAAATGCTTTCATCAGAATCAACATTTTCTCCTGATTTCTTCGAGCTCGACTGACCTGCACTTCCCTTTTTGGTCTGTCGTTGTTCAAATGTAAACTTGCTCGAGTCATCACCATCATCATCATCATCACTGCTACTACTTTCATCATTATTACTTTTATTTCCCGATCCACCCTCAGCATCATCATCCTTATCATCATCATCATCATCAGATTCATCGTCTGATTCATCCTCTTTTTCCGATTCTTCATAATCTACTTGCTCCTCATCTTTCTCTTTGTCTTCTTCTCCGTCTTTCAACATAGGAGCTTCACCGTATAGTTTGTCAAGTAGATCACTCATCCTCTTATTCTCTATCTTCAATTCTTTGTTTTCTATCTTTACTACCTTAATCATCCTCCTATTCCTGCTACATTTCACATCAATCTCATTCTTCTCATCCTCTAGTTGTTTTACCTTCTTCTCAAGCTCATCTTGATTCGACTTGGAAGCAACAACTATCTGTAGCATCTTTTCCTCATTTTTCTTAAACTTCTCAATCTCAGCTTGTTGAGCAACTAACATCTTTATCATTCTCTTCCATCTTCTTGTTCACCTGTTTCATCACATCATCTGAAACAGTGACCTTTGATGATTTAGAAGATTCAATCACAGGAGTCTTTTCTTTCTCAGGCTTCTTGAACATATTGAGAACATTTTCTAAAGTAGCTTCTAGGTTAGGAACTATTTCAGGTTCTTTAGCCTTTTTCTGTTTCTTTGCAGCAGGTGAGGAAACTTTAGATGAAGTACCAGCTTCAGGCACTTTCTTTCCTTTCAGCAATATTTCAATCTCCTTCTCTCTCAACTTCTTTGTACTAACCTTCTTAGCCATTGACTTGTGCTTAGGCTTTTTCAGATTAACAACGACTGTCGATCCATCAAAATCTTCAGTACCCACACCTAAGTCTCCCTCAGTATCAACTGGATCTTTCTGTAAAATCTCTTCCACAGATTTGTTGAGTGATTCAGACTCCCCAACAGCAGTGGCCTTGCGTTTGGAAGACTTCCTTACCAACTCAGTCTCAGAATTCCACGGCTCCTCTTCCTCAGTCTCCTCTGAATCCACTGAGTCCTCATCAACCAAACTAGTACCCTTTTTCGCAGTACTCTTCTTCCTACCCTTCTGTTTCTTTCCAGATTCTCCTTCATCAGCTTTCGCCTTACCCTTCCCTTTGGCTCCGGCGTTTTTCACTTGTCTTTTCCTCTTGGTACTAGCATCAGCGTGCACCAAAGGATCATCGTTATCAGAATCACTCTTCTCGTGTCTCGCTTTATTCAATCCTGGGTCAGTGTAACCCGGATTCACCAAATATCCAAACAGACGCTTGTATGGTGGTTTCTCATTATCTGGAATACCCTTATATCCCTTCATTCTCACAAGCGTTCTGATATTCATGTGATCTTGTCCCAACACCATAGTAGGATCTTTCCTCAAGTTAGGATATTTATTGTCAAAGATCATCATCAGAAACCTGGGATACATCAAAAACTTCTTAGACTTTAAACCCTTCAACATCTCCAACATGTGATCTAAGATCATCCTAGCAATGTTAAATGGTTTGTTGAGTGTCAACGCAACCATTAACGAACTTAGACTCTTCCTCATCACATCGTATCCACCACTAACTGTCCCAAAGACATGAATAATCACATGTGCAAAATACTTGAATTGCACACTAAGCTTTCCTTTGTGTAAAGCTCCATCTGTGATTGGACCGTTGTATTTCATCCTTAGGAAACATACTCTCTGCTCAATCCAAGATAGAACTCTGGGATCAGTACACTCTTCATCTTTAATCTTGAGTGCCTCTCTGTTATCTTCTTCAGTAATCAGCATTTCCATCCCTTGAATCTTGCTGACGATGGCAGTTTTTCCGTCCCAAAAGTCGTATCGTGCATTCTTCCAGAAATCTTCCACAATGTCTTTGTATATGATTGCCGGTGTAGCAATAGCATGTATGATTCGACTCCTTCTTAGAAAGTCAACAATCCCATAAAACTCTGTGTTCTTTAACACTTTGCCAACATAAGCACAACAGTTATGTGGAGGTTCAAATGACCAAACTTTAGGTACATTCTCTTCTTGAGCTTCTGGTACTGGGTCTTGAACAATCTCTTCCTCCACAGGAATCTCTACGTTTTCAGGTTGTTCTGCCATCTGTAAAACAGAAACACAAAAATACGTCAAAATAATGAAAAACGACACATTTTGAAATTTTTTAGGTTTTACACATTTCCACATTCGCCCACTTTATGAGGTACGAATGTGAGAAATTTTGAGTTTGAATGTGAGAAAATTAGTACGAATGTAAGATTTTTAGTTCGAATGTAGAATAAATCCCACATTCGTCCCAAACATTCCACTTTCGTCCATTAGAATTCCATATTCGACCAGTTTAATCCACCTTCGTCCTAACCAACCTGGACGATTGTGTTCCGTTTTTCCCAAAAATTCAAAAATGTTGTCTGTTGTGTTTTATCCTGTAATTTTGATTCAAACATGGTCTAAAGTGATCGACTAAGACTATGCAACCATCAATTTCATTGTTTATTCATTATTTATTGATTTTAAAAGAAAACTAGGGTTCGATTAATACATCCAATCAATTAACACATCTAATCAGTGAATTAATCCTAGTTTTTGTTATTTTCTCCCCCTAAAATCAATAAACATTGAATCCTAATAAAAAAATTCACACTAAAACAGTCCACCAATGTCCAGATTGTTAAGTCTAGGGTTCGAACAAAGAAACCCCAATTCTGGCTTCGTTTGGAGGCCATTACCTGTGAAATAAAGATCAAACTGATGAGAAAATCCTAGGGAATAAGAATCCGGATTAAAAAGAAACAGGGCAACAAGGTATGGATACTTTGAAAATTTTTGAAAAATTGTTGAATGAAGGTTCAAACCTGGTTAGGTATATATATAGAATGCCACTTTCGCCCCTTGCAGTTGGTCGAATGTGAGAAAGTTTCCACATTCGACCCAAATTAATGACTCGAATGTGAAATTGTAACCCGAAAGTGAAAATTTGAAATAAAAATCCACCTTCGTCCAACTGTAAAGCACGAAAGTGAAAATTTTTCCACATTCAACCCATTTAATGGGCGAATGTGAATTGGAAAATTTTGAAATTTTTACCAAATCACGAAATCGAATCCCGTTCAAACATTTTTCAACAAATTTAGTCTCAAACATTCATTATTTCTGTTTAGAATGATATAAAGCTCAGATTGTTTCATCAAATCTCAGAAAATGACTATCATACACTGTCGGTTATCTAAAAATAACGCAGAAATGTAAAACTCTTGGTTTTTCTGAAATTTATATTAAAACACACCTAAAATCTTTTTGAGTTTTGTATCTTTTTGGAAAACTAAAATGCACAAAAGTAAAATAAAGCAATAAATGTTTTGTGATGTCCGGTAAGAGGATCATATCAGTTGTTTGAGAAAATCTGACCACAGCGTTGATCTAAACTTTTATATTATCATTAGAAACAGTGTGTGACCCGACAACTGCTGATATTATTGTCCACATAAGCTCACATGCAGACTTTTATGCAATGCTTTAAAATGATACGATTTAGGTGTATTATACTAACACGTTGTGGTTCCCACGCACACAACATACTCCCGTATCAAGAAATTGCACAAAGCTTCCTCGTAACGCGTGATTATGCCAGAGTTATCCGTTTAGTTACAAGATATATAGCACAGAGGTGTACAGGTCAGCAAACGAATGCAGCAAAGTAACTTGTGCATATATACCAGGTTGAGGCTGATATCAATTACTGATTTGCATCAGTAAATTGACACGATGTAATTATTATCTTTGATCAATAATAACATGAAGTTCCTCAATTCGGTAACTTATGGTTTTGGCATTAAAGCTCTTTTAGCAAATATTCTGATTAAACTAGGTCCGTAAATTAATACGACAAAAGTTCAATCAGAATATCCCGGATAACAATAACATAACGACCCGAAACCTCAGATTTTGGCAACTCTATCAAACGAAATTACGGTACTAAGACCTTATGCCCATGAGGTGTTCAGCCACGAACGAGTAGTTCGTTATGTTTGTATCACTAATGCACGTAGTTATTAGTCTACGAAGCCTATCAGCACATCACACGTAATCAACACACGCCTCATATTACATTACATATTTTAGCCTGTGTCAGATCCCCACTGATGTACTATCATTTCCTCTTTTTATCCTGGAAATCATTTTGGGTTTTTCTATTTTTATGGCATTTTGAATTTTTCAATGTTTTTGGTTTTTCTGATAAAAGACTCCCCTTAAAATGTAAAACATATTATTGGGTTTTTGAATTTTTCTGAAAAACTGTAAAAACTTTAAAAGAAAATTTTAAAACTAAAAAGTGATAAACCGAGGTGATGATCAGTCTTGTTTTTCTTTTATATTGTTTACTTTTAAAAGATATTCGAATCTGGATCTGTCAAAAGCTTTTGTGAACAAGTCTGCTCGTTGATAGTTAGTGTGGATTTTGACCATATAGATCAGCTCTTTAGCATAACAATCACGGATAAAGTGATACTTAATCCGGATATGTTTAGCTTTTGAGTTATTGCCCGTATCTTTAGTTAATGCAATTGCGGCTTCATTATCACAGTGTATAGGGGTTTTAAGAAATTGCAAACCATAATCCACCATCTACTGCTGAATCCAGAGAACCTGTGAGCAACAACTCGAGGCTGCTATGTACTCTGCTTCGCAAGTAGACAATGCGACCGAAGTCTGCTTCTTACACTGCCAGGTGACGAACCTGCTCCCTAAAAACTGGCATCCAGCTGTCGTGGATTTGTTTTCTTTGTCACAGCCGCCCCAATCTGCATCACTAAATGCGATAAAATCAAAATTATTGTCATTAGGGTACCATAGTCCTCTCGAGGGACAACTCTTCAGATATCTAAGGATACGCTTGACCACTGTCAGATGACTTTGTTTCGGCTTCGACTGGAAACGTGCACAGAGGCATGTAGCGAACATTATGTCTGGCCGAGATGCGGTAAGATACTTCAGAGATCCAATGATTGCTCTGTATGTAAACGGGTCCGTCAGCTCCCCCTTAGCGTCAACACCAATCCCGTGATTAGGTTGAATCGGGGTGTCCATCGGCTTGGAATCCTCCATCTGGAACCGGCTCAAGACTTTGGATACGTATTTTGTTTGATGAATAAAGATCCCCGTTGGTCTTTGATCCACCTGCAAGCCAAGGAAAAACTGCATCTCCCCCATCGCACTCATTTCGAACTTTTCCTGCATAACACGTTCAAATTCCCTACAAAGAAGTTCGTTAGTTGAGCCAAAAATAATATCGTCTACATATATCTGTACAAGAAGCAAATCATCTCCTGTTTTCTTCGTGAACAGAGTACAGTCGACCAATCCGCGTTTGAATCATTTCGACATGAGATACGTGCTCAGCTCCTCGTACCATTGGCGTGGAGCTTGGTGCAACCCGTACAGTGCTTTGTTCAAGACGTACACCTTATCCCGGTGGATAGGATCTTCAAAGCCCGGTGGTTGACCGACGTAGACCTCTTCTTTGACCACACCGTAAAGAAAAGCACTTTTGACGTCCATTTGATACACCTTAAATTTCTTGTAAGAGGCAAACGCTAGAAACATTCGGATTGCTTCTATGCGCGCCACAGGTGCATATATTTCATTATAATCAATTCCCTCGATCTGATGAAAACCTTGAACTACCATTCTGGCTTTGTTCCGTACGATCACTCCTCTATCGTCTTTCTTACACTTAAACACCCACTTGGTACCAATCTTCTTCCTTCCTGGAGGTAAATCCGTGAGTGTCCAGACTCCCAACTTCTGAAATTGCAACAACTCCTCTTGCATCAATTCAACCCAGGCATCATCCAAAATAGCTTCTTTGTATGTCCGCGGCTCGACCTGCGAAACATAACATGCAAACGACCAATCATTCTGACAACCAGACTTTTGTATTTTTGCATATAAAGCTAAAGCACCAAAACTTTCTGGTGAATTAACACTTCTTAGTTGTCCTCTCGTCATAACACTTCTGCCAGGGTCACCGATAACTTGCTCTAGCGGGTGAATACGGTGAATCCGAGATTCCGGATGTTCAGGTACAGTAACTCCCGTCTGAGTAGTCAAGTTCTCTACTGCATCCAGATCATGACCTATGTTAGACGAAGAAGCAACATCTGGATTTGGGTTCACTGGCGGTGCCTCTGTTGCATCTGTTGCATGTTCAAGAATAACTTCTTCGAAATCTCCATCATCTTCTGATTCTGAAGTATCTAAAGTAGTTGAAGCCTCTTGAAACACTTCTTCCTCCGGTACAGGAACATTGGTATCATTAGAAGCTGTTGTAGGAGTTACGGTGATCGGACGCACCAATGGTGAAGTCGCTGCGTTTTCACACTCTTAAAGTAATCGGATAACAGCCTTTTCAACCAAGCTATCTAGATTGAATGATTCAAAGAAATCTTTGTAATCAAACATCCAATCGGGACCATTTCCTTGCACATTCTGAGTATACCGTTGAACTTCAATGCTTGCCCAATCCTCCACCTATCGAGTTCTTTTGTTGAATACCCGTTTAAGTGGGGTTGCATATCCAACAAAGTATCCCTCTTCAGCTTTCGGACTAAACTTTTCGCCTGGATTCAACATCATGCACGGAGCCCCAAAAGGTTCTAGATACTCCAAGTTCGACTTCCTTCGGTATAACAGCTCATAAGAAGTTTTGCCAAACTTCTTCACTGTTAAGACCCGATTAAGTGTATAATTTGCCGCATAAATCGCCTCGTTTCAGAACATTACTGGAAGATTCGAGTCTGCTAGCATTATTCTTGCCGCTTCTATGAGAGTCCTGTTTTTCCGTTCAGCAATACCGTTCTGTTGAGGGGTATGCGGAGCAGAATATTCATGATGAATTCCTTTGTTTTCAGAAAGATCATCCATCTTGGCATTTTTGAACTCCGTCCCATTGTCACTCCGAATTCGCTTGATCTTTAGACCATAGACATTCTCCAATCGAGTGAATAGAACTTTCAGATTATTAAAGGTGTCACTTTTCTGATGCATACACATTACCCATGAAAATCTCGAATAGTCGTCAGTAACAACTAAACAATAAAGCTCTCCAAGATGACTTTTACGTTTGACAGGTCCAAAAAGGTCCATGTACAATCGCTCAAGTGGCATCTCAACAAAGTTTACGTTCTTCACTTTATGGGATTGTTTGTGTTGCTTTCCTTTCTTACAGTTTACACACTTGTCGTTCAAATGGAAATGTTTGACATTTACGCCTTCGACAAGCCCATTTTTCACTAAGTGGTTCATCTTTCTCAAATGAATATGCCCCATCCTTCTATGCCACATAATCGACTCTTTCTCTGTAGCTTTTGATAAGAAACATGTCACTTGCCCCTGGGTCGTCATCGCCTTAGACATATCAAGAATATAGAGATTGTTGACACGAGATGCCTTCAACATAACCCACTCTTTTGGAATTTTGAAGCCCGGTTTGAGAATATAGCAAGATTTGTCATCAAAATATACAGAAAATTGTTTGTCACAAATTTGACTGACACTCAACAGATTATAATCGATCTGCTTCACATACAATATCCTCTCGAAACTTACAATCCCGTTACTCACGCTTCCTTCCATCGTGATGTAACCTCCTTTGTTTCAAGCAAATGCAACGTATCCTCCATTGATATTCTTCACGTCGAACAGCAATGCTAAATCCCCTGTCATGTGGCCTGAAGCTCCACTATCAACAATCCAAAGACTGCTAATAGGGCCAGCTGAAGCTCCCTGCACACATCAAGTAAACATGTCAGTTCTTTCGGGGGACCCAATCCTGAGTGGTCTTGGGTCTTTGAATATCACCCTTCAAAGATTCATTAACATCAACAATTGGTTTTGAATCAATCTTTTTCGGATCATTCAAAACTTTTTCAATCTTTTTCATTGGATTTTGAAGTAGAGGCTCCCGGAGTACCATTTGGTGTCCAAGACTGTTCCGAACTTTTCAAAATACGAATCTGAGATTTTTGAGTCTCAGTCGATTTCTTAACATCGTTCACGAATGAAACCTTCTTTGTTACCGTCTCTGATTTAACAGATTTAGGTCCAACATATGACTTGACAACAAGTTTTTGTGGAACCCTTTGTCTATCAACTGTTGTGTTCACCATTGGTCTCTTTAAAGGTTTCTCCATGGCTATCCGGTTGCGACGATCATATTGAAATTGACGTTCATTCCTCTTTTGATAAAAATTGTTTTGGTTATAAAAAGGTGCTGGTTGAGGAACAAATCGTCTTTGTGGATAATAATGATTGTCGACCGGCTTTCTCATAGATTGCCTTACTTCAACTTCGTGCCTTTTGTGCCTCACGTACGGGCAGTGAGCAAGTAAATGCCCTCTCTCCCCGCACTTAAAGCATGCACGGTACTCCTCAAACACGTTCTGAGCATTTGGTTTTGCGTATGTTTTGATGGGATATTGATAATCAATACATTGACACCTTAAACTCTCAGGAACTGGGCCCTTAGAGTAAGCTGGTTCAAGAAAACCGTTTGCTTTCTGTTTCGGTTTGATGAATTGGGTGACATGGACTTTTGGTTCTTTAGGAACATCCAAATACAGTTTCTTTAAGATTTCTTGTGGAATATCACTTGATCTTTCATGTTTTGGAAACCATATTGTGCTTTCTTGCCAAATTTTATCAATTTTAGAATAGTTAGCAAACTTAATTGGATATTCCTCGTCAGAGATAATCTTATCAGATCCTTGCATCCGATAAAATACCTTGACTGGTTTGTCACCTGAATCCTTTTTAACCTCTTTCTTTTCAGATTTTTTATCACGATGTGCGTTAGCCATCGGATGAACATGCTGAGACGGTGACACTGGTTCATTCGTGATAATGTGATTTTCTTTTGAAATGTCACTCACATTATCAGATTTGTCACTCTCAGAGTCTGAATCATCATTTTCAACTGTAACTCCTTCATCATTCAAACCTAAAATCGGTCTCACATCGGAATTTGGATCTCCAACACTAGAAGTGTTAGATTCATCTTCCGATGCAGAGTCAGATTTTACTGAGCTCTCCGGTGTCACTTGATGACAATTGTGATTTTCAAACAGCACCGGAGATGGCACAGACTTATAACTTGTGGTTTGAGATGGTTCATCAATAATGTGATCAACGACATAAGCAATATGCTTGTAGCTTTCTAGCATTTTGTTGACCTTTTCAGCAAAACACTTGATGATGGCCATTTCTAACTTAGTATTTTCTAATTCATCAATATAGCTGTTAATTGCCAATTTTTTTAATGAAAGAGTTTTCTTTAAGTCAGAAATGTCCTTTTTATAACCATCAAGCATTTTGTTGAATGCAATCACTTCCTTGCGAGCAGATTGACAGTTAATCACAGAACTATCACGTTGTACGCGAAGTTGCTTGTTTTCCTCTGTCCATCTATCACAAGTGCCACAATATTTATCACTATGAATGTCAGTGGTAGATTCAGAACTTACCTGTTTTGTAGGATCTGTCATGGCCATTAGAGCGAAATGAGATTCCTTCCCAGCAAAGAACTTTGAATAATCGATTCTGGTAAAGGCGTCATCCACTATGCACGACTTCCTCGTCTTCAGAAAATCCGCTTCAGCCAGCAATTGATCGATGTCATCATCTAAAGAAGTCACACTGGCCTTTGAGTCTTATTCACTTTCTGAATCTTAATATACTGACTCATTCTCCTCAGTTCCGAGGCGTGCACTTCGTGACAGTACGTCCCGAAGTGTCAACACGGAAGGGAGGGGTATGACTGGTCGAGGGGTGAGAAGCAAGAGAAGTCACAGGTGGGTAAGGGTCTGGGGCAGCTAAAGTCTATGGAGTGTCGTCCTCAACGTCATCGTCTGAAATACGTCCCATAGCAGGGGAAGGGTCTACGTCCATCTTTGACTCAGAGATCCAACCGCACTCCTGATTAAGGAAATCAGGAGCCTCATACGGTACGAGGGCTAGCTGTGTGAGCGGCAAATCCTTCTCTGGAGAGTCGACCACTAGGTAATCCGGCTCAGAATCCGAATGCACAGTAAGGTCTATGGTAATAGCCATGGCCCTGTCACAACATGCATATATATGTAAATGAACACGTATGTAAATGAATGAACTATGGTACCCGGATATCATCGTGGAGCAGCTTGAGATTTGAGAGGTGCAATGCGAGTTGGTGTGGTACTTGGTGAAAACGTTTTTGAAAATGTTTTAGTTATAGTTGACTCAAAAGAATCTTAGTTCGCTATAACCTCATGCTCTAATACCAATCTGTCACACCCCGCCAACACACATATTTATTAAAATGGCACCATCAAAAGATGGATAATGTCGTAAATTTATTCAAATAACATTGTTTTTAAGACGATATAGTGACTAAATTCATGAAAATAGTACAGAAGTATCATGAGACTGACATAACAAATGCTTTCGAGGTACCACCAAGTGGTTACTCAAACCCCTCTCCAAAACCTCCACGGCTCGTCATCTAGTTACTTGAAAAACATGCACAAAGATTTGTCAACAATATTGTTGGTGAGTTCACAGGTTTAATGTACTAAGTAAAACGCTTGTGTAACTCGTGTCTGACCAATCTTACATAACCATGAGTCCCATAACCAAACCTCTTGACTGTTGTGCCTCGTGCATTTTACACCAAAGACAATGTGTATGTATAGTAGAATACTATCACTCTTTTGTATGTGACTGGTTAGAGCGACTAACCAAGAGTGGGGGTGTCAACCCAATAGATCTATTAAAGTGTTCCATGGCTTTTGATAGCTAATGGTTATAGTAAATGTAATACGAGGACTAGTGAGCTCATGAACTAAATTGTCTCACATTCCACATGGTAGTCATGATAGAATTATCACCCAATGTGTGATTTGAACTAAAGTAATTGCATGTTTATCCCCCGAAAATGTAAAAATGGTAAAATGGGGACGTGAAACTCACCTGATAGAGAGGTATACGGTCTAGTGAAGCCGAATTACGTAGCTACTACCGTCTAGATAGTAACTGCCCTATGATTTATTAGAAAGCATGTTAAATCACAAGTTCTAGTTGTTTATCATACAATTTGTCTACCCGACACTTGTGGACATGGTTATTGAGTTATGTAAACCTTGGTTTTGTACTTGTGACAAAGATAGTTATCTTAACATGTGTTTAGGGCATTAATACCCCCAAGTTGAGGTTAACACATGTTCTAGCTTTGTTAACACATGTTATTAGATGGTAGCCGATTATAAAGCTCCACATAGGGCCTCAAGCCGATTGTAACATGGATTAAGTTTGTATGTTTGGACTTAATAATGCCTCGTGAAGTATTATTGGTGAGCTTTTGTGAGAAAACGGGTTAGATTAACACCACATTAGTCTTTAATCTTACGCTTGAATCAAGTATGTGTTTTATTACAAACCGATTCTATACATGGTGCTACATGTGATCTTTGTGATATAAAAACATAGTTTCGGCCTCCAAAAGATGTATCAAGGTCCGATTGATGTAGTATTTAGATAATGTGTTCACTAGTGAGCAAGATTAAGCAAAATCTATGACAATGTGTGGGTTTACGTGTTTAATCCAACTAGAGCTGATTAAAGTGGGGTAGACTAGACTAGATCATAGTTTAAGGGTATGGAAACCTTACCTAGAAGTGATCGAAGGTTGGATAGTCTCCAAGACTCCTCCAAGAGCTTGTAAAGCTTCGGCTCCAAGGGAATGTTAACCAAAAGTTTGAGAGATAGAATGAAGTGTTTGGTGTGGCATTTGAGAGTGGGATGAGGCCTCTTTATATAGGGGATCGGCCTATATGTGGACAAAAACAAATGAGGAAAGGGCTAGCTTCTTGGATTTAGTCATTGTTTAGAAACTCTAATCATGTATGAATGAAAGAAAGAAAGGGACTTGAGATTGTTGTTTCTTCCTTGATCTTGGCCGAATGAGGATAGGCATGGACAAAAGGGGCGGGTTGACTCATCAAGGGATAGTTTAGAGTTTTGTTTTCTTTCCTAATCTTGTGTAAGTTGACAACTATCATGAGCTTGCACCCATGCCAACTTTCGGCCGAGTATAGGACAAGAAGTGATAAAAATCTAAATGAAAGTGATGGTTCCCTCTTATTTGCTCATGATGTCCGATTCTAGTGAGACATGGATTCAAGGGAACGGTTTGACTTAACAAAGGGTGAATGAAGGTTTGTTTTATTATCCACATTGGTGTAAGTTACCAACATCCTATGATCTTTCATTCATGGTGTCATACGGTCGAGGATAAGACAAGAAGAAGGGATAAATCAAGGTGAAAGTGATAGATGATAGGATTGTAATCTTGTCTATGTTGGCTGATTTTGTCTCATTCCAAAGGTAGAAAGCTTGTTATCAAGAAACATGATGATAAGTAGATTGACTTATAGTGATTTTAATGTAAAATGTGTCATCATCTATGAGGTGTCTTTGTTTGTTCATTTCGGCTGATTAGTTTAAGTAGGATCCTAGTATTTTTGTCAAGAGATCAAGGGGTATCAAAAGGTGTAAGAAAGGTTTAGGCCTTAATTGGTATAACTCAATAGTTTTCAAGTGATGGTGATGGATGAGGAGTGTTAATTTGGGCCGATGATCATCACTAGGTGGAAGGTTTGTAGGTTGTCTACTAGTTTACTTTGGTTTAGTTTGATGTAAATACATGTGCCATATCTAATATACACACACATAGTTTATAGATAGGATAGTATTCTTGTGTCTAGTCTTTGTTAAGTTAGGGTCCTAGGTGATTAGTGCCTTGGTTTGTGTGGATATTCACATGAGTATATGTAGTTCTTGATTAATACTAAGTCGTTGTGTGAGGACATGGTTTAGATAACACCATATGAAAATGTAGTGTGTATGTGAATGAGTTACTAGCTTGTATTAAGTTATGGTTCACCCAGTTGTATTGAGAGGTGGCTTGATGTCATTTTAATGGCAAGGATGATCGATGACGACATTAACATGTATTAGTGTCCTTTGTGATCATATGCTATAATTACCTTGAGTTTTGTACACATATGTTAAAGGGATGTTACCATGTGTTAGAGGGTGAATAACCTCATTTTGTGCTTGTTTGGTGATTGTCCGGGCATTGTATGACTAAACAGGTGTCTCGGGGTTCGTTCTTTGACTAATTCTTGCCTCACTATGCTGGGGGAGTATAAAGCATGAGAAATGTGAAATGATGCACATGTAATAGCAATAAGAGATGCAAAATGTACGGATACAAACCTGGCTTACTGATTGTTGTCACATTCTCCGTTTCTCGTTTTGTTGAGTGTGCGATGAGCCCAAAGGTCATAGGGTAATTCATCGACCTAGCGTGTGCTCTTGGTTCCGAGTCGCGCCTCGATGCCTTCAACAATACTTCTCTTTGCTCTCTCGTCTTGGCTCTTTCCTTGTGGGTGCGCGGCAGATGTGAAATTTGCTGAATCGCTAACTGAGCTAACCAAGCTTGGAGGAGCTGCTCAGTGAGATACGTTCCATTGTCACTTACAAGTTGTAGTGGGAGGCCGAATCTAAAAATACTGAATTTCTTAATATGTGCCCCATCTACTTTTGCTAGGGGTTTGGCTTCAGTCCATTTGGTGAAGTAGTCTATGGCGACGATAAGGAACTTAACGTTTGCAGGCGCCATGGGGAATGGCCCAACAATGTCGATAGCCCATTTTTTGAAGGGCCATGTCACGGTTACGGGCACCAGGTCGTTCTTGGGACGCATGGTGTTTGGTGCGTGGTGCTGGCATGAGTCGCATTTGCGAAGCTCTACCACCGCGTCCGTATGCATGCGTGGCCAATAATATCCTGCGTTAATCAGCTTGGCAACAACCATGCGCGGACTGACATGTAAACCACAAATGCCCTCATGTATGTCTCTAATCAGAAATGAGGCATCTGCGGAGTCAACGCAACGGAGTAACGGCCCGAGGTAAGATCGGAGTTACTATATACCATTGGTCAGCTGATAGTATAAAGCCTTACATTGGAGCTTCCGGGCCTCTGATCTATTTTTAGGCAAGGTGCCGAAAGCCAAGTATGCTTTGATGGGCGTCATCTAGGATCCGTTGCCTGTTTGGATGACGTTGACTTGGCGCAGTGGGACAAAGGGGTTGTTTAGCACCTCTACGCGAACTTCCTTCCCCATATGTTCAAAGGCTATGGACACCATTTTACTGAGTACCTCAGCGGGTTTGTTCTGGCTCCGACTGATGTGGACAACTGTAGATGAATCAAACCGGCACATGAGTTCCTTGGCCTGTTGAAAGTCCGATCATAGTTGCGTCTCGGGCGTCATAGGTCCCGCTAATCTGTCCTGTGACAAGCATAGAGTCCACGTGTGCTTCCACGTGCCTGGCCCCGATTTTATCGGCAAAGTAGAGGCCTGCCAGCAACGCTTCCTATTCCGCCTCGTTGTTTGTATTTTTGTAGTCGAGGCGGATGGCATATATGAACTCTTGTTTATCTGGGCTGATAAGGTGTAACCCCGCCCCAGACCCTTCATCATTGAAGGACCCGTCTGTATAAAGGTTGCGCTTGGCCTGGGGTTTGTGGGGGAGCATGTTCCGCTAAACAATCTTGGACTTGATCCGCGGGTATTTCGGTGGCAAAGTCAATGAGGACTTGGCCTTTGATCGCGGGTCTGGGCTTATAATTGATCGTGTATTCTCCAAGTTCAATTTTCCATTTCACAAGGCATCCCGACAGATCAGGCTTGCTAACACATCACTGAGGCGATAATCTGTACAGACGTTGATTGGGTGCCTATGGAAATACTGGCGGAGCCTTCGAGATGCATGCACCAAAGCGAGGACAAGCTTTTCCATGATTGAGTACCTTGTTACCGCATCCAGTAAGGTGCGGCTGATACAGTATATTGGTGTTTGAACTCCCTTTCGGTCTACCAAGAGGACCGCGCTAATTGCCCTTTCGGTGATAGAAAGGTATAATGTTAGTGGCTCCTTTGGGTGAGGCCCTGTTAATTTTGGGAGATTCATCAGGCACTGCTTCATGTCTTGCAAAGCCATTTCCGCCTCTGGTGTCCAGCGACAGTCACTCTTTTTTAAATAATTCTTCAAGGTATCCATGAATGGAAAAGCCCTTGAAGGATAACTGGAAAGGATGCGATTAAGGGCCACAATCCAACCTGAGAGTTTGAACTGCCTTTAAAGATTTGGGAGAAGGCATTCGCTTGATCGCCTGGATCTCTTCAAGATTTGCGCCAAACCCGTAGCGCGTGACGATAACCGTAAGGAATTTTCTGTCCTTCATTCCGAAAGAACACTTGTTGGGATTGAGCTTCATGCGCACCTGGCGCCGCTGGTCAAATGTTTTTTGAATATCGCCCAACATGTAGTCTTCCTCCTTGCTTTTGATTACGAGATCATCAACGTAGACCTCCAGCGCCTTACGTCGATTTCGTTGATGAAGGCTTTGTCCATTAGGCGCTCGTATGTCGCCCCCATGTCTGTGCAGAAGGTGGTTTTGTCTTCGTCTTCCTTTGCCATCTGTATTTGGTGATAGCCTTTGTACGCGTCCAAGAAGCACTTGAATCGGTACAGCGCTAGTGAGTCGGCTTTGAGGTGAATTTCTGGAAAATGATAATAATATTTTGGACACACCTTGTTGAGATCCTTGTAATCTACACATATGCGCCAATCCCCAGTGGCATTACCAACCATAATGGAGTTGGCAACCCAAGTTTGAAACTTGATTGGGTGGAAGATGCCTGCGTGGAGCAGCTCGGTGACTTGTTCGTTCATGGCTGTTGTTTTCTCTGGCCCCACACTGCGCTTTTTCTTGACCACTGGTTCCACTGAGTGGTAGACGTTGAGCCGGTGTTCCGCGATATGCCAGGGAACACCAACCATCTTTAAAGGCTTCCAGGCGAAGACATCCATGTTGGCGATGATCAGTTGCTTTAGATGAGAGCGGGTGGTGTCGGAGATTACATGGCTGATGGTCACAGTTTGCTCCGGGAATTTAGGATTGAGAATCCATTTTTCCGGCTAGGCGCGGGAGTCAATCTTCACCATTTTTGGGGGTTTGGAGGTTCCAGCAGCGTGACAATCCTTATTCCCCCAAGAACTAGACACCTCTAGGGGTGGGGAAACCAACCATTTGGTATGGGGTGGAGGCGTTCGCGTTAAAACGCGCGAGCCCCTCCCGCCCTAACAGGATGTCATGGTGAGATGTTATGGGTAAGACCATGAAGTCGCATATTTCTGTGCGCTCATGGTTATCGTCTGTCATATTGACAGAAAAAGAAATCATACCTCGCGGCATGACTATTTCTTGGATGATCCCTGAAGTAGGCTCGCTGACTGGTACTAGGCGGGCCTTGTCTACATCATCAAGCTTGAAGAAACAAAAGTCTAAATTTGGATCCAAGAGGTTAAACTTGTCGCTACAGATGTGATCCTTCGCTAGATGAATGACCTCGAGAATAATGATCCGGAAACAACACAATAATCCGATGTGGGAGGACCGTCTCGAATCTCGAAGGAATCTACTTCGCAGACACAAAAAAGTAATCGGTCTTATGTGTGTTCTTCAAGGATTTCTGAATGGCCTATTGTTGATGCACTTTCTGTGGACGTCACTGTCGAATAGACTAGGGTTGAGTCTAGGTATAGTGTTACATGAGATTGTGGTGATCCATAAGGGCATTTTATGGATCTGACGCATTTGTAAAATATAGGACAATACCAAAGCTAAGTTCGACCTAATATACACTGGGCGAATGTGGAAGCTTTCCACATTCGACCATTACAAATGGGCGAATGTGGAAATGCTCCACATTCGACAATTCAAAAGGGGCGAACCTGGAACTTAGGTGTTGTACTATAAATAGCAATCTCATGTGTTATTGTTCATTTGGTGATTTGAGTTTGTGCTTTGAATGCTCTCAAGGGGGAGGTCATGCCCGACCTCCCCCGGCCACGAGATAGATGTTTATCCTACTGATGACAGTGTCTGTAACCGTTTCTGTAGTAATACGAATCTGTGATGACGTTGTTATCGTATATTTTCTGTCTCGTCTCGAATCTCCCGTCTGAAACCGAGTTGTTTATGCGTATTCGATCCACGAGTTCGGTTCCTAACCGGATTCTCACCTATTGAAGGAGACAAGTGCTCCTTAAATAGGTTCCACACGGGCCTCAACATTCACCCTTAACTTACCCAACGGGCCGAAGCCCAGTTATGGGCTTGCCTCCACATCGGCTCAAGATTAGGCCCAAATAGTATAATAAGTAATATGATATAAATCATAGAGGGAGATCGTACCATTAGTCTGACTTGGCGTCTAACCACTGGCTGCATGTCAGGTGGAATATGATTGGTTGCCAAGCGTACTATTGCCCCTCTGCAAATATACGTTAGTGGAGATCCTTGTCGAGGTGGTCCTATCGGCTCTGATTGGCTGACGCATGCAGAGGATGTACTGTCTGACCCTTGCGGCTGCTGTCGAGGAGACGTGTGGCTTTCTTATTAGTTGGTTGTGCATCATGCTCATTGCTACACGTCCTTAAATCCTGATTGGTTCGTATTGGCTTGTATGTACGCATCAGGTATCGCCACGTGTCTTTCATCAGCCATGCTCAGAGCTCCTGGCGGATGTTGCTAGAAAGGGCATCCGCCACACTTGGTCTGTGAGGTGTCTGTCCGCCAGCTCGGGCTGTCCATTTCGTGGGCTAAGGCTATTGTGCTTGTGGGTTGGGTATGGGCCCATGTTGCTTTTGTTAACTTTGGGACCATATCCCTTCAAGTCCCCCTAGTCTAGCGTGCCTTGCAGGTGTGTGTTGCATAGACGTGAGGGATGCTGGACTCATTGTGGATGGGCCTTCGCGTAGTTTGTCGTCATAGTAAGGAATGGCGTGTTCTCTTAAAGCTGGTATACAGGCGGAGTCATTCGTCTTACGTTAGGCGGGTGCTATGTGAGAACTTTGGCGGGATCGTACGTTTTTCTTCAGGCGGGATAGCGATCCGCCAGAAGTTATGTCGAAGTTAATGTTAATGATTTTGGGGGAAATTAAAAAAGTTCCGCATCAGATGGGTCTGATTGTTGACATGACTGCCTGCACATCTGCCACGTCTGTCACGTATGTGGTAGGTGGGAGACTTCATTGCCTTTGTGTCAGTTGTGTGTGGTCACGCGTGGCGCGTGAGTTGCCATTCTGACTTCTGGGCGACGTGTCACTTGCTGATGGGTTGTCCCTCTGCCCGATTTCCCAATGCAATTAATGCAATTGGTATATATATAGTCTCTTCCTTTCAACCCTTACTCATTTTACTCCATTTCTTGTTTTGCAATAGGTTTGTTCTTTCTACTTCTCTTTCTTTTCCATTGAAGATTTCGTCCATCTCCGGTTAATGTTCAAATTTTCCGATCAGTGAAAGATGTCTGACGCTGAGTTTAAAGGCAAGAAAGATCCCGTATCCATGGAGGATGCTCCGATTAAATGGAAAAGGGACTCATATGTGTAGTTCTTGGTCAATATGAAATTCCGGCTAGTTTGGAGCCTACTCTTCCGGCCGACGGTAAGACTGTGTTGGATATCGGCACTGGTAGGATGGCTTTGTATGCCGCTCACTTTCCGCTGGCTGGCTTCCGGCTGCCGGTGACAAGGTTTGTGTATGATTTGTTGCTTCGTTACGGCTGCCACTTGACACAGATGACCCCGTTGGGGATGACCCGAATGGTGCACTTCGAGTTTGTTTGCCGCTCCCAAGGTGTTGAGCATACCTTTGAGATGTTTAATGCTTTCTACCGTTTTTCGCGGGGTGGCCCACAGTGGTATTCTTTCAATATGCGGAGCAGGATTAAGCCTGTGGTAATGAGCCTCTGCGTAGTATGCATGACTGGAAGTGGATGTTTTTCTTCATCAAGTAGGGTGTTGTTCCGGTGCCCTTGCAATGGTTGGCGGTTCCTACGAAGTCCAAGTTGAAGGACTTTCCCATCACAAATTATGCGGACTTTGATTGGTATGAGAAAATCACCCAGCAGGTAACTTCCACAGAAATGGCAAATGGGAGACCTGAGGCTTTGCTGATGGCTGGTGTGAGCCGTGTTGGCGGTCGGGCGAACCAGAATCCGCGTTTCTATGTGGATGGAGAAGGTATACTTTGTATTTTTAATACTTTTGAGTTGTATTCGTGTTGGCTTTGTCTTATCCTGTCGCTGGTTTGCTCCAAAGAGAGGAGATGCTTTTATTCTATCGTTCCTGGCGTTGTTCGCGAGTTTGTGTGGGAGCCCCTCCGCCATGATGAGGAACCGCTTCTTGAGCAGATGCTCAAAAATATTTTTGAGGTTAATGTGACGGACTTCCCTGGTCATCCGCTGTTCTCAGGTGAAGTTCCTGTTAATCCTCGTACGCTGAACGCGATTTCCGCCAGCGGGACGAACATTTTATTTATTTCCGATGATGAGTCTTACTCGCTGACTCACCGGCCTCGGAATCATGCAGGTGAAGGTAGCGGGACGAGTTCTACACGTCGCCCCTCTGCGTCTGGCAGGCCGAAGAGCAGAGACGATTATGTTGAAGTTTTGACGTCGCCACCCGTGCTAGGCCAGGGTAGCGGGGGGGACGTGCGAGGGCGGCCATGGAGTAAGAAGTTGAGAGATGTGGTCTCAATGTTGGATTCATCCAAGCGCAAGATGCCTGAAGAAGATTCGCCTGCTTCATCGTTGAAAATCCGCTTGGGGGTCTCCCAGAAGCGTCCGCGTCTAGCCTCCAAGATTGTGTAAGATGTTCAGCCAGGTCATTATCTTGTGCCTTTGTTGAGCTTATTATCTCTCTGTTTTAGGCCCTAGACTGATTTATCCTACCTGGCCAAGAGTATCAGATGTGCATGGCCCTAACTCTGTTGGGCTTAGCTCGCCTGATGCGCCCCTCGAAACGGAGACGGACAAGAAGAAAGCGGCTGACAAGGTAGCACGACAGGCCGAGGCGGAGGAGAAGGCTTAAGCTGAGGAGAAACAGAGGGCGATTGAAGCTCGCGAGGCAGAGCTGCAGCAAGCGAAGATGCAAGAGGAGCAGAGGAAGAGAGAAGAGGAGGGGAGAATCCGTTTGGGAGCTGAGAAATCAACCGGCGGCTCCGCAGAACACCCCACTTCCCCCTTTGGGGGTGAACACCCCACTTATTTTGAAGGGGGTTCTGTGGAGCATGCGGATTATGTTGCGTTGTCCTCTTCTGGGCAGATCTTGGGGTGATGATGGTGGTAAATCCGGAAAAGAGCCTGTTGCTCCTGGCAGAAGCAACCCTCAACAACCCGTGAACACCGGAATAACCTCTGCTGGTTTTAGAATCGATGTTGCTACCGGTCCCATCTATCAACTCGAGTGGTTTATGCGTGAAGATGGTAGATTCTTTCAGGTAGCCATTGTGAAGAATGATTATTAGGCTCTATCCCCCTTGCAGAACGTGCGTATGCGGCAAAACAAGACCTTCTTGCACTTTTTCAGGACGGGGCTGCTGGGTTGGCTATGGCGGCGGCTACGATGAGTGAGGCTCGGCGGGGGTATCAATCTTTGGTGGATGCTGAACAGGAGTTGGATGTCCGCCGTAGGGCATTCAAGAACGTTATAGACAAGCAAACCAGCAAATGTGTTACACAGTCCAAGGCCCTTGCTGATGCCCAAACGCAGGTAAAAATGTTGGAGAGCCACAACGCCAAGGCCGCTCAGGATAGGAAAGCGTCTTGTGAAACCACCAATCTGTTGATTGCCAAGGAGTGTAGCCATGCCCCGTTGCTTGAAAAGGAGGTTGAGCAACTGAAGGCCGCATTGGAGATGAAGTCTAAAGAGGTTGAGGATGAGAAGTCAAAGGCTGCTTCTGCGCTTGCTGATTTGGTTAAGAAAGACGATGAGGTGTTGCAGCAATCTTCGCGAGTTTCTATTCTTGAAAATGACGTCTCTATGCTGAAGCGCGAAGTTGACGCCTTGAAGGATGAGAAACTCACTCTATCAGTTGACCTCAAGGAACTTGCAGTCACCAGTGACAATGCGGAGCAATTGATGCGGCAAGCGAAGGAAAATCAGGCGACGACGCAGCAGGATTTAGCATGGCTAATGACCGCAGGCGTACGGGGGTAAGCCTTTTGTATTTGATAATTCGCTATTGTTTGCTTATTGCTCTTGTTGTGTTACTAACTTCTCGCGTACGTAGGTATTTACCCGTATATGGGAGGAGCCTGCAATGGTCCAATCTGTTGCTCGTCTGTGGAGAAGTCCAAACAATATGGCGCTGCGCTTGGCTTCAAGCAGGGTTTTGACTTCTGTCTTGGCGGGAATGCCTTTGACAATAACCCGTTCCGCAACATCAAGGCTGAGGAGGAGTATGATGCTGAGGTGGCGGCTTATAATGAGTTAACCTTCCCCATAATGGAAGTTGTGGTGGAATGCGCAAAGCTCCCTGATGGAATGCAGCAGCTACGTGCCGTATTTGAGGCTGCGAAGAAAGAAATGCAGGAGGAAGCGGACAGACAGGCCGCCGCACTTCGCGGGGAAGGGACGTCTGGAGTGCAGCCACAGAATGAAGAAGAAGACTACCCCATTGACAACGTGATTATGATGGTGAGGATTGAGGGTTTTCATGATTTCCAAAACATGGTCTTGATGGACATCTATTTAATTTTGTCTGTATTTTGGAACTTCGGTGTAATCTGTACTTATTTTATTTTCATTTTGATATGTGGTTGTGCCTTTTCGTGTTTTCCTTGTGATGATTGCTTTTTATTTATTAGTAGGGTAGGGATGACGTCAACAGCCAGCCATTAATGGCTGCAGGTCGGCGTGACAGTCACGCTGGAGTGACACTTGTCACATGTTTCTGATGGGCGTCATTACTGTCCCAGGGTAATGACCAAGTCATTACCATTTTACTTCTTTTAGCAAAAAGTCAGTTGTCTCACACTAGTGACTTTTGAGATGTCTTCGTCCCGTCCGAAGATGAAGTCTTTAAGCGACTGTTCCGACGAGGCCTTGGCCTTCGCTAGACTTATGGAGCTACAGCAGGCAGCCCCTCGTGAGGAGATTCCTGGTGGTCTTCCTGCATCATCATCCACAACATCTTGAGATGCAGGACGGAGGTGTTGGTGGTTCATCATCTATTCGTCGGCCTGTCATCATAGCTTGTCCGATGGTGGGTGTTGTACCACCTACCCCCAAGCTTCGCCTCCGACGCAATGATGACACGTGGGCCCACATAATTCACATAGATTAGGGCTACTAATATGGGAATGTAGTGGTTAATATATATATATATATATATATATATATATATATATATATATATATGTCTTTACGTATTTAGAACATCAATTTTGTACTCCATCTTTTGAACATACATTATAGATGCTCATGTTTTGTACTAATGATCCCCCGTGATTGAATATTTTGTACTGATATTTCGTAAATGTACTTGTATGCAAGTGCTTACATGATTATTGGCCGTGTTTTGTTATTTATGAATGTGATAGATGGTTAACCCGTTTGACCTAGCAGGGTTTACCTGCTTTCTTGGGTGTCCAAGTTTAGGTAGAGGTGGTGTGTGGGAATGCCACCTCGGCCTTAACTTGGTTATCCCCGCGGCTCTGCGGGCACGCGTATAATAAGTGCGTGGCTCACGGCTCAGTGTGGCGTAAGCGTGTGAAAACAGCGTTATGCCTATAAGCTGCTTAGCTCAGCGGGCATGCATACACTAAGTGCGTAGATCGCTGGCCAAGGTGGCGTAAACATGTGAAAACAGCGTTACGCCTCTAAGTTGCTTAGCCTTGCGGACACGTATACACTAACTGCTTAGCTCGCAGGCCAATGTGGCGTAAACGTGTGAAAACAGCGTTGCGCCTTTAAGCTGCTTAGCCCAGCGGGCACGCATACACTAAGTGCGTAGCTCGCGGGCCAAGGTGGCGTAATCGTGTGAAAACATCGTTACGCCTCTAAGCTGCTTAGCCCAGCGGGCACGCATACACTAAGTGCGTAGCTTGCGGGCCAAGATGGCGTAATCGTGTGAAAACAGCCTTACGCCTCTAAGCTGCTTAACCCTACGGACACGCATACACTAAGCACGTAGTTCGCGGGCCAAGGTGGCGTAAACGTGCGAAAAAGCGTTACGCCTCTTGAGGAGTTGCCCTGGTGCATGCTGGTGAAGCATATCACCCTTATTTGGGTTTACCCCGTTGATGTATGCCATAGTTAGGCAAATTTAAAGTAAAAGGCATTTCATTGATAAGGCTTTAAGCCGTTGAGTTACAAACGGTCGGTTACATGCAACATATCCTAAGTTGTGCCGCGTTCCATGACCTTAGGATTGGAGTTCCATCCAGTCGTTCCAGTGCATAGGCCCCTTTTCCCGAAAACTTCCTGAATCTTGTAAGGGCCCTACCAGTTTGGTGCGAGCTTTCTTGGTTTTTCAACGGTTGAGGCATCGTTGTGGCGGAACACAAAGTCGCCTACCTTGAAGTGAACCTCTTTCACTCGCGCATTGTAGTAGCGTTCCAACTGCCGTTTGTATTTGGCTTCCTTGAAAGCGGCGAGTTCTCGGCGTTCTTCTAAGAGGTTCAGGTTTAGCCAAAGTTCTGCCTCGTTTTTGTTTTTCAGAGCCATGAGCACTCTCCTGGAAGGACACCCGATTTCAGCCGGGATTACTGCCTCAGTGCCATATACCAAGCTGAACGGCGTTCCGCCGTTGCTTGTCTTTTTTAGTGTACGGTGTGCCCACAAAACATTTGGTAGTTCATCTACCCATCCCGATCGCTTTGTGCCCAAACGCGCTTTGATTCCCTCAACGATGCTACGGTTGCCTCTTTCCACCTGACCGTTGGCTTGCGGGTGAGCTACTGATGTGAAAATCTGTTCCACCCCCGGGCTTGTTAGCCATCTTTGTAGCCCTTGGTCAGTGAACTGGAGCCCATTCTCGCTTATCAAGTGCATCGGTAACCCGAAACGACAAATGATGAACTCCCAGATGAAGCGTCTGACGTTGCGGTCATCGATTGAGACCAGTGGCTTCGCTTCGATACATTTTGTGAAATAGTCTATTGCAACTATCAGGTATAGAATATTCCCCGGGGCTGTTGGGAATGGCCCGACAATGTCGATGGCCCACTTATGGAAAGCCCAAGCTGCGGTGACTGGAACCAAATCGTTCTTGGGACGGAGTGTGCTTGGCGCATGACGTTGGCATGCGTAGCACTTGCAGAGTATTTTGACAGCGTCGACGTGCATACCCGACCAATAATACCCCACGTTCATGATTTTAGCGACTACCATGCGCGGTCCCACGTGCAGGCCGCAGATTCCCTCGTGTATTTCTTTGCTCAAGAACGCTGCATTCTCTGCGTCGACACATGGTAATAGGGGACCCAAGTATGATTGGGGGTACAGTATGCCGTCAGCGACCTGATAGTGCATGGCTTTATGTTGGATCTTGCGCGCCTCTTGTTTTTCTTCGGGCAGGATCCCCCTTGTCAGAAATGCTATGATAGGTGTCATCCAGCATGGGGCACCTGTTTGGATGACAGTGACTTGGTGAGTTGACACAGAGGGTGTGTTTAAGACCTCAACCCTGACCTCCTTGCCCATGTGCAAAAAAACGGTAGCTGCCATTTTGCTTAGGGCGTCTGCTGGTTTGTTTTGACTTCTGTTGATGTGAAAAATCTTGCAATATTCGAACCGTTGCATAAGTTGCTTGGCCTGCTCGAGATAAAGAGCCATCTTGTTATCCCGAGCTTCGTACGTGCCCTCTATTTGTGCAGCGACCAGCATGGAATCGACATGTGCTTCTAGGAAGCGTGCCCCCATCTTATCCACGATGCGGAGACCAGCGAGTAGTGCTTCGTACTCCGCTTCATTGTCCGTGCTGTCGAAATTCTGGCGGATGGCATACGTGAACTCTGCACCATCAGGGCTGATTAATCATAGACCCCCACCCGCTCCATCATCTCTTTGGCGTTGTCCGTGTACAGCAACCACTTGTCTGTCTAAACGGTTGCGGGTGGTGGGTCTGGCTCCACCAAGCATTCCGCTACTTTATTGGCGGGTACCTCTGTTACGAAATCAGCTAAGACTTGTCCATTGATGGCTTGTCTTGGCTTGTAGAAGATGTCATGTTCTCCTAGCTTTATTGCCCACTTCGCTAGTCTTCCTGATAAATCTGGCTTTCTTAAGACGTCGTTGATCCGATAGTCTGTGAGTACGTTTATGGGATGTCCCTGAAAGTATCTCCTCAAGCTCCGTGAAGCATGAACCAGCGCCAACACCAGTTTTTCCATGATTGAATAACGTGTCTCCGCATCTAGGAGCGTTCGATTGACATAATAAATGGGTGTTTGGACTCCCTTCCTGTCGACTAGCAATACAGCCCCTACTGCTCTCTTTGAGATTGCGAGGTAGAGTATCAGCGGTTCCTTCGAGCGTGGTGCTGTGAGGGTTGGTAGGTTCATGAGGCACTGTTTCATGTCTTGAAAGGCACTCTCTGCCTCCGATGTCCAACGAAAATGTGTTTTCTTCAAGCAGTTTCTCAGTGTGCTGACAAAGGGAAATGATTTGGAGGCATAGTTGGACAAGAAACGGTTGAGGGCCACCAGGCGACCCATCAAGGTTTGCACTTCTTTAACCGATGCAGGTGACGACATTCGCTCGATGGCCTCGACTTTTTCTAGGTTGGCGCGGAACCCATCCTTTGTCATTATGACGCCTAGGAACTTACCCTCCTCCATTCCAAATGAGCATTTTCCAGGGTTGAGTTTCATTCGTACAGCCGGTAGTTGTTCGAGTGTTTTCTGGATGTCGACCAGCATGCGGTCATCTTTGACACTTTTGATGACGAGGTCATCTACATACACTTCTAGATTGACTCCAATTTGTTTTGCGAACACAGAATCCATTAGGCGCTGGTATGTGGCCCTAGCGTTTTTTAGCCCAAAGAGCATTTTGGTGTAGCAAAAGGTGTCCATATCTGTCAGCAATGTTGTTTTGTCTTCGTCTCCTTTGCCATTTGAATCTGATGGTAAACGTTGTAGGCGTCTAGAAAGCGCTTGAAACGAAAAGGTGCCAAGGAGTCCACCTTCATATCAATCTCCGGGAGTGGGTAACAGTCTTTTGGGCATGCTTTGCTAAGGTCTTTATAATCCACGCACATCCGCCAACCGCTCTTGGCTTTTCCCACCATAACGGGGTTGGCTACCCAGGTCTGATATTTGACTGGGCGGAGTATGCCTGCGTTCAAGAGCTCCGTTACTTGTTCGTTTATTGCTTTGGTTTTTTCGGGGCCCATGCTACTTTTCTTCAGTACCACCGGTTCCACCAACTTGTAATAGACAGTTTATGCTCTGTGATTTCGCGGGGAACGCCTACCATATCTGCGGGTTGCGAGGCAAAGACGTCCATGTTTTTAATAAGTAACTGCTTGAGATGAATACGTACTGATTTCGATATTGTTGGTCCGATGACAACTGTCTGCTCCGGAAACTTGGGGTTGAGTACCCACTTTTCCGGTTCCGCAGGCACAGTCGGTTTAGCGGACTTCAATGGTTTGGGCACCTCTGTGGTGTGGCATTATCGGTTCCCTCTAATGAAAGCTACTCTGTTGCGGGTGGGGAAACCAACCATCTGGTGAGGCGTAGAGGCATTGCTAATGAACTTAGCCAGCCCTTCTCTTCCTATGAGTATGTCATGTGATGAGACAACTGGAAGTACCATGAATTCACATTCCTTCATTCGGGAGAGTTTCCCGTCTGACCAAGTGACGGGAAACGTGATGACTCCTCGCGGCATTATTGATTCATGGATGAACCCAGAGATGGGCTCAGAGACTGGCACTAAGCGGGCCTTGTCTTTGTTATCGACTTGGTTGACGCATTGTTCGTACATGATGTCCGCGCTGCTGCGGGGGTCTAAGAACATGTACGGCGTGCGGTAGTGACCGAAGACCCCCGTGATGATGAGTGGAGATGTGGAGGAGGCCCCTCCTTTAATGGTAGGTAAGACCACTGGTTGCTCTTTCCATGTTTCATCTAATGCGTCCGCAATTTGTCGCTTGTGTCTCCGGTGGGTTGAGCTCCCGCCTCCTGTCATGTTGCAGTTGTACCGATGGGCGCGGTCAACAGTGTGCGTCCGCAAATTGCGGATGCGCTTGTTAGACCCTTCTCCGCAATCGCCGTTCTCGCGACCGCGACCGTTACGTTGCACGTTTTTTACCAAACGTCCTAGCTGTCCAGACTTTAAGGCGGCCTCTATCTCCATTTTCAAGCTATAGCAATTGTCAGTGTTGTGTCCAAAATCGTTGTGGTAGTCACAACGCTTACTTGTGTCAACATTCTTTCTCTTTCCTAGTGGACACGGCTCCTTGAAGTTGTGTTGCTCTGTGGCGAGTACTTGTGACGGTGTTTTCGTCAGCGGTGTCCATTCTGTATTTTTCTTCGAAGACCCGCGGTTGTCACGAGCGTGTTTTCCATTGACCAAGTTTCGGGCGTCCTGTTAAGCGGAGTATTTGCCTTCTTCCGTGGACCCTGAGATACGGGACCAAACGGATTGCTTGTTTCTGTCTCGACAGCCACCATGGTTGTTGGCGGACTGATTTTGGCAAGACTGACGGAAGGATTTCTCTGAGGATACATATATCTTGGCCGCTTTAATGACCTCGTCCCAATATTCGGGTATTCCGGCTTTTCCGGTGAGATATTTCATGAGATCATCGTTGTTAACTCCGTGGATGAACGCGTGTAAGCTCCCCGCCACATCCTATTTGCATCGCCTCTCAATTGTAGCGGATGATGTAGTCCTCCACTGACTCATTTTATTTGCGAACACAAAGTAAGATGTGAGCTTTGTCCTTCTTGTGCTTCCTCTGATTGGAGAAGTGTAGAGAGAACTTCGACAGAAGGTCATCGAAGTTGAGTATTCCGCCTGTCGGGAGGTTATCGAAGCAGAATGTTGCTGCACCCGTCAAGGTTTGTGCGAAGAGATGGCACCAGACTTGCATAGGCCAGTTTTGGTTGTGAGCGGCGGTTCTAAAGTCATGTACGTGATCATCTGGGTCACGTATGCCGTCGTATTTCCCGATGCTGCTGGGAAGCTTGGCCTTAGTTGGTATCGGTGCCAAGGCCACGCGGGCGCAAAACGTAGACATCTCAGCAAGGTCCTTTGGTCAATAGGGCTTAACCAAGTCATCATCATCCTTCGCGTGTGCGCTGGACTCATAGCCGTCATCTTCATCTGTGGGAGCGTGGCCTTAGCTGTGGGTACTTTTTCCATGGCCTCTGCTACGACTCCCTTGGGCGTTGTCTTTCTAAGGACGGCTGTTGGTTTTGTTCTTGTTTGCTGCCCTTTGACTCCTGTTGCTGGTACCAAAGTTGAGTGTTTTCTGGACTCGTTATGTCCCAGCTGCATCACCGTAACACCCCAACCGATGGCGGAAACATCGAGGTGTCACGTATGAATGATTGTTCAGTAGCTCATGGTAATACATATGTTTAAATAATCCTTTATTTCATTACAATATTGAATTACATTAAAGTCTTGACTGACGTCTAATACATCAAACAAACAAACGAACTTAAAACTTCAAATAACTCCTCATGCTAGCTTTAGACTTCAAGCATCAATATTTCCTGTTGAGTTTGGAAAAGATGGGGGGTCAACTAGAAGTTGGTGAGAATACATAAGCCAAGTCAAGCAATAAGTTTAAAAGAATAAAAGTTTAGCAACTCATAATCAATCCTCCGACAAAGTTTTGGTCCATCCCGCATCCACGGTTCACCTTAATATAACGTTGGAACGATAACAATCACCCGCGCTCCCCATACAAGATGGTCAACGAATCTAGGTGGGGTTGTCAATCCAATAGATCTATCATTGTATACCGCTGGCTTGATCAGGGTTAATGATTATGCAAGTTTAAGTTTAAGTCTATTAGTCTTTGTCTAAGTCATGAGGCATTAAAGTTTACAACTAGACATGTATGTAGAATTGCTTAAGTATAAAGTTTCAAGTATAAAGAATTGCATAAACAAGGTTACGTAAACTCACCTTAGCAAAGTGTTAAGTCTTGTAAAATAGAATAAGTGTAGTCCAACGTTGCCAAGTGTTACCTTATGTTTAAGGCAATAAATAGGTCTAAGTCTTTCTGGTCTACAAGTATTTCTAGGGTTCCTAATTTGGGGATAAGTAATTGTTTAATTATTAATTAGGTAAATTGTTAATAAATAAAAGAAATTTGGAAAATAAATAAATAAAAGACTGTTTGTATATTTTTTACTAAAGGTGGTCATATTATAAGGTTTTAAGTTTGAAAATAATTTTTATAAAATTATTTTCTCAAAAATTGTATATTTAGTATATTTACTTCTATTTGTCAAAATAAGATTTTAGTATCTAAAAAATATTAAAACTAAAGAAATTTCGAATTAAAATTTATATTTCTGTTCTAAATGAACAAAAATAATTTATATAAAATTTTGGTGTAAAAATATTGAAAAATGAATTTATTATGATTTATTTATGATTAAAAATAACAAAAATTAATTAAAAATATTAGATAAACGGTTTTTCCAGAATAAAATTTATTTCTGAAATCCTTATTGATCTACAAGTTTAAAATAATTTTTGTGGATATTTATAAAATCGTTTAGATATATTTATAGAATTTTAAAATTATAAATGAATAAACTTGTAATATTTATAATATATAATAAATAAATGATTTTTGAAAAACTAAAAATTGTATAATAAATTTTGTCATCAAATTAACATAAAATAATTTTTTTTAGATTTTATAAAACATTCTTAGTATTTTAAAAACTATTTTTAAAAGAATATATATGTATAATGTAAGTAATAAGAAAAATTAAAAAAAGCTGGCTTTTGCCAGGACTTGAACCCGGGTCTGTGAACGGTTCGTGGCTTAATCACAAGCCTAGCCACCAACTGGGCTAGACCATGAGAACGAGTGTTTTAGGTTTCAAATAATTATATAGGCTCGTTCATAAACTTCATAACTTGTTTGTAAAAATAAATGATGAAGACGGGGCTCGAACCTTGGTCTCAGACCGGTTCCTACGTTTTTAACATAAGAGAATACCAACTGGTCTGCAGACTCAGTTGGTGGTTGGTTTTGTTTTGTTTTAAACTTAAAAGATCTCTGCAGTGAGTCATCTTCCCCAAATCTAATAACAAGAACCCTAGCTTTCTAATTTCGTTTAATTACAAACAATAGCCTCTGTAATGTTAGGGCTTTTGTTTGTCTAAGGACGGCTAACAAAACCCTATGATAAAATGATACTTACAGCGATTGTGTGTACACGATTGATGTTGGTCAACAGAAAAGTCAACACGATCGATTTGCAGATTATAAAGGGTTTGTAGGTGAAATTGGGTATGGGGATAGGTTTTTCGGCGATGTTAACTTGTAAGGGTATGATCAATTTATACTAATAACACGAAATCGTATGTTTAGAAAGTTTTGACCCACATTAAACATATACGCGTAAAATCTCTATAATTGGTATGGTTTAATGGTGATTCTTGGCGTGGGGAATACTCTAGGGTGTCGGTTAAGACTTACCAAAACGAATTACGATCAATGACGCGTTTGGGATTGATTTGGAAGGTTAAGGCTCGCAGTTGACTTTGGAAACTCAACTGGGCGTGTGTATGAAGTTCATATATTTATTTGTGTTTGATAAGAGTTACATCAGACTTGGCAGCTCAGTAGGTTAAGTCATGGGTTGGGCTATCCATGGACGCGGGTTCGAGTCCCGGTCCATGCGTTTTATTTTTTTTTTTGCCATTATTTCAAGGATATAATATTATTATATATATATAATATGGTCGTATAGGGCCTAGAATGTCACAAATATTTTTAATACGTAATAATAACATCAAAACGCATCGTTTTTTTATTATCAAACGTATATAGTAGAAAAATACGAAATGTTACAATCACCTTCTTTTGGTACCCTGCTGTGACTTTGGCGTGTTGCTTGAAGAGCCACTCGTCTGGGTCTTCCACGTCGTCACCCTCGTCATCCTCCAGGTTGACAATGTTTTGGTTGGTGCTTAGACCTTTCTCCTCCTCGATGAGGAGTGCGTCGGGGTCTTCTCTTGGGGCTTCTTCATTAGTTATTTTCTATCTGAAAGATGGAAAAGGTTGTTGCTCTAGCCGGTACGGATGGCGCCAATGAAGAAACAAAAGTCTAACCTTGGATCCAAAAGGTTAAACTTGTCGCTACAGACGTGATCCTTCGTTAGATGAATGACCTCAAGAATAATGATCCTGAAACAGCACAATATTCCGATGTGGGGTGTCCACATCGAATCCCGAAGGAATCTACTTGGCAAACACAAAAACATAATCGGACTTATGTGTGTTCATCAGGGATTTCTGAATGGCCTATTGAAGGAGACTAATTGCTCCTTAGATAGGTTCCACACGGGCCTCAACATTCACCCTTAACTTACCCAACGGGCCTAAGCCAAGTTAAGGGCTTGACTCCACATCGGCCCAAGATGAGGCCCAAATAGTAGAATAAGTAATATGATATAAATCATAGAAGGAGATAGTACCATTAGTCTGATGTGTCGTCTGACCACTGGCTGCAGGTTAGGTGGAATATGATTGGTTGCCAAGCATACAGAGGATGTAATGTTTGTCCCATGCGGCTGCTGTCGAGGACACCTGTGGCTTTCTTATTATTTGGTTGTGCAACATGCTCCATGCTACACGTCCTTAAATCCTGATTGGTTCGTACTGGCTTGTACGTACGCATCAGTTATCGCCACGTGTCTTTCATCAGCCATGTTCAGAGCTCCTGGCGAATGTTGCTAGAGACAGGCGGACCATGATATCTCAAGTCCGCTGGGTAAAGGCATCCGCCACACTTGGTCCGCGAGGTGTCTGCCCGCCAGCCCGGGCTGTCCACTTCGTGGGCTAAGGCTGTTGGGCTTGTGGGTTGGGTATGGGCCCATGTTGCTTTTGGTAACTTTCGGCCCATATCCCTTCAGAGCTGTTGAAAACATTGGTCATACATGATGTCTGTGCTGCTACTACCATCTAGGAACATGTACCGCGTGCGGTAATGTCCGAAGACCGCGGTGATGATAAGTGGAGCAGTGGAGGATGCACCGCCGTGGACTTTTGGAAGGATAATGTCAGCTTCCTTCCAAGTATCGCTCATAGGTTGTGCCGGGGATCACTTTCCCTGGCGCTATTGTTTCTTGTCTATGTTGGTCATGTGACAGTGATAGCACGGGATGTGTGTAAACTATATGCGTTTCGAGATCATGGATGCGTTTTCGCGAACCTTTTGTGTGGATGTCATCAGCATTATGTCCCCGCGCACCCTTGTGCACATTCTTGTCCAAGTGCCCATGTTGGCCAGTCTTCAGCGCAGCCTCGATTTCCAGCTTGAGGCTGTAGCAGTTGTTAGTGAGATGACAATAATCATTGTCGTAGTCGCATTTGGTGGTGTCCACATTCTTGCGCATACCAATGACTTTTGGTTCCTTGAATGTGATTTGCTCTGTTTTGAGTACTTGGGATGTCGTTTTTGTCAACGGAGTCCAATCATAGTTTTTCTTCGAGTGACTGCGTTGGTCTCGAGTCTGCTTGTTTGAGAGCTGCTGGCGCGCATTGTTGTTGTTGTTGTTGTTGTTGTTGTTGTTTTTGTTTTTGTTGTTGTTTTAGTTGTTATTATTGTCCGATGTGTGGTGCATGAGGGCTATGCGCAGGCAACTGGTCCTGTGCAATTTTATGATCCGCGGAGTAGTAATAGACCTTGTTGCTTTCCAGCGCTGTCAAGACTTAGGTTTAAAAAGACTTTGTATTCTTTATAGTTGTGGGGTAAGGTTATTATCCGCGTAGGGATTTTGGTACCCTACCCTTTCAAATGGGTTTGGGCCTTAAACGGGTTAGGTTCGTTTTTTGGTAAGCAGCCTTAAAGAGGAAATGAGAGTGAGGCGGTATTCAACTCCTGATTATGTGTGTAAGAGGAACTCATAGGTACGAAGAAAAGTGGAGATATTTGCGTGGAGAGCTTACTTACACAAGATTCCGACTTTGACAGCGTTGTCCAGAAGAAATGTTAATGTGGGTTTAGTGCTTTGTCCGATGTGTGGTGCAGCTCAAGAATCGGTTGATCATCTACTTCTGGATTGCGGTTTCGCTCAGACAGTGTGGCAACAGATTGTGCAGTGGTGCATCTTGAGGCCGTTTTTTGCGTTCAGTCTAAAAGATGTTCTGGATCTTGCATTATACGAAGGTGGTTCGACAAAGAAAAAGAAAGTAATACATGCGATTTGCTTAAAAACTCTATGGTGCATTTGGAAAGCAATAAATGGTGTCGTCTTCAACCAACGTTAATGCTCGATCACTCAAACCATTGGAGCCATAAAATTCATGAGCCTGCTTTTGATTAAGTCTAGGTCGATGTGTTAGGATCTAGATTGGGGGATTTGGAGGGGTTTTCAATCGTATAAACTAGGTGGGTAATGTTGTTTTTGTTTGGTGTATATGTACATTGGTGATTGGCTAGCCGAATGGAATGAAAATTTGTTGGCCATTAAAAAAATAAAGTCCATTCTTCTAATATTAGCAAGTAAGAACCAAAACATCGTTTTCCTATGATTTGTAAATTTGTCAGTAAATTTGTCATAACCATACATGAACTCAATGTTAGATGTCTTGAGGCCCATATTAAATGTCAAAGTTCCACCCTGATTGAGGAAAACAAATTCAATATGTTCAAACACTAGTAAACTTATCTCCTTTCATGCGGCATGAACTATGTTGGTTGATTAGTTAATATTATCCAAGACCAGAGCCGGTCTTAAAAGTTTAAGCGCCTTGTACGAGCCAAGAAAAAGAGGCTCTTAGGTGCTAATGAATTATATAAACTATTTTTATTATATGACGATTGACGTTATAACAATAAACTAATACATCTATGTTGTCATAGGCCTTGCCCGGAGCCTAGGTGAAAAAAAAAACGCCCTAGGCAAACATGGCGCAAAAATAATTTTAATAAAAAATATATAATAGGTATATACACCTATTATCTATACTACATTATAAAGGAGGAAATATGTCTACAAATGTAATTTTACATAAATTTTAAGATGACATAGGAAGTGTCACACCACGAAACGGCGGAAACACGTGGCGTGGATGCGAAAGAGAAATGTTTCTTAGCCAAGATTAAACAAACACATAATTTAGAAAATAAACATTCATTAGACGACGGAAAGTATTTTGTTTAAGAACATGTCCCAAAACGTAGTTTTCTTAACAAAATAAGGATTTTCGACTATTTCCCAATCCCATAGGAAATATTAGTAAATCCCTAACAAAAATCCGTCTCGTCTTTATTTTGGCCACCCTAACCATTGCACGCATTCTTAGTTACCTGAAAAATATGTTAAGGAAAACGTCAATATATAAATATATTGATGAGTTTCACAAGTTTTGACACACATATATATAAATTGCAACTTGTGCGGGTGCAAACCAAATGGAGCATTTGTGTACTTAAAGCGTTAAAAGAAAAAGAACCGACTAGAGAACTAAATACCAAACAAAGTTTTGAAGATTTAAACATAAATAAAGAATCACTCTATAAAACATTAGAATAAAACAATATCATCCATGAAATAACATCAAAATATATCTTAGTTAAGAATCCAAGAAAACAACCTAGGAATACATCTTTGCTCTCCAACAAAATGATCACAAATTAAATTTCACTTTTCTTTATTTTAAATCATCAACCCAAAAATAACGATACCGAATCGATTTACAACTTAGACATAAATCGATCCACACGATAAGGCCATGAGTAAAAGTGCAGCTTGTTCTACTTCGCACACGTTCCTCCTTTGTTTTGTGATGCTAGATCTTGGTCTCTGCAAGAAGCCTTCTGTTCCAAAAGCCAATAACTTCCTCTTTAAACAAAAAACACCCGTGTTATTGGTGGTCAATGAACTAGTCTCGCTATCTCCACCGGATGTAGAGGTGGTTTTCTTTTGTTTTTTCTCTTCTTTTGTTTGGCCCAAAAGTGCTCTCCTCATTTTTCTACTTCTGATTCCACAAGCATTGCATAAAAACTGCATATTCATCAAACAATTAAAATTAGATCCATTAAACTATTTTTCAAAACTAATAAACATACATAAATCACATTTCGCAAAAAAATAAAAAAAATAAAAAACTATTTTAATTAACATGTTTGTTAGACAAAAAAAAAGGTTAGCTATTTTTTATTGTAAAAACCTATATTTGATTTCAACACCAATGTCATTTTTTTCCTATAATGCATGCATAAACTAAAAAATTACAAATATTAAACAATAACATGTACCTTAACAATCTTAAAAATCACCAAAAAAAGGATAGCCTAAAGCGACGTATAAATAAAAACTACAGATTTTCTAAAAAAAATCTTGAAAGTAGCGCCAGAAGTAAGAAACTAAAAACATTGTCATAAACCCATACTTGAACAGAAATACAAAAATGTATAAACATGCCTTAACAACCAATATTAAAAACTAATAAATAAAATAAAAAACTGAAAGATTTCGCTACAGCATCCGCTGCTCTAGGTAATTGTCCACCCTTTCCAAGTGTGATTTCTACGTTATGTATGGCCGTGCCTAAGGGCATATCGGTTGAAGTAGATTCTTCTTTTTTATCAATCAAAACCCCTTCCCAAACTGTACAAGCTTCTTCCAAAGCATACGGCTTTCTGGATGTAGATGGTGATATCTATACAGATCGATCTTAGATACCTTAGGGCCAGCAGGCCCCCTTTCGAGAGAGGGGTTTTAGTGGTCCCGCAATCAGCACATGTTTTGATGAAGCAACTACCACCGTCCGATGACAATGATCCGCATCTATCTAGACTCTCGTTCCTCTTCATCACATCTTCACAATCCGATCCCTACATACCACCATTCGTAACAATTAGCAAATATTACCTAATACAGAAACGGAATCTGTACCAAACTTACTGAACCGGATTAATTTCGGTACCAATTCAGTACTATTATTTTACCAATTTTTACCTTCAAATACAGTATTGTGCCAATATCGATACCCAATTTTAAGGATTTTTGGGATCAGTACTTTTGGTTAGGTTCGGGTACTAAACGTATGATCAAGCAATCAAAAACACGAACAAAATCAATAGTAAATGACCCACCTTATCACTAAGATCCACCATTATCGAATAAACAACCAGCTCTATGACAGATCAGTGATTGTAACATCCGGCAAAAATCGATGTGATTCCGTACGTAATTAGTATATGTAATTAACGGTTTAAGTGCGTATTTAAATTAATTGGATTAATTTAGCCATAGAGAATAGCAAATTCCCCATAAGATGCATAGGAATGCATGTGTTTAATTTGAAGCACGGCGAAATCGCGTGCAAATTAACTTGTGTTGGAACGGACGTTGGTGATTACCCAATGAAAATTTAATAAACAAAAATTATCCCGGACACCCAGGATATAAAATAAAGGGTATTTTCATGAAATATAATGTGTTTTGGAACTCCAAACCCATAAATGAAAACTCCAAATACAAATCTCCCGGTAACGAATAAAGTGCGCGTATCGCATCCGATACGCGTGTAAATTATATATAATTTCACCCAATCAAAGCCTAAATAATTCACCAACACTTAAACTAGGCAATGTTTAAGGGTTATTTGAGGTTATTTTAATGTCCGAGTAACACGCGAATAAAGTCCGAAAAATACCCAAACGACACCCGAACGTTAAAGGATTAAACTTAACTTATAACTAGCAAATATTTTGTGTTGTGGACCCCATCCCATGACCCCCAAAACCGGCCCCCTTACTCACATGCCTAAAATCTTCTTTTTATACTAATAATCTAGTGGAGATTATAAAAGATATGGATGAATCGTGGATGGATATGAGAAGCATGGTGTAAATCTTGGTAAGATATAATAAGAAGATTACATGTACTTATGAGATTTCAAGAAATCCACCTTTGGCTCTTGATAAATCCACGGCCAAACACCCCTTAGGAAAATCCCCACAAGATTTCTTAGTACATTATAAATCCATATTTTAAGGAAGTGAATCAAGGGTAGATTATATATGATACTATAAAGAAGATTGCATGTCCTTCCTAGATCATCACAATCCTTCCAATCTCTTGAGATTATTATATCTTTTGAAAGATTTACAAAACTCTTTCCTCCATCATATATTCACGGCAATACACACATATATAAAGATCATTCAAGATCACTTTAATACACTATAAATCCTTGTAAATCCATGTTAAATTGCATATGATCTTTGGAAGATCATGAAGGATTATAAAGGGTCCATGTGAGAATACTTGATCATACAAAGCAAATTCTTCTACTTTTCTTCTTCATTTGGCCGTAAGTTTCCAAGAGCCCACACACACACTTCTTTCAAGTTTTAACACCTCCAAATCACTCATAAACATCCATCTTCCAAACCCCCATTGTGTGTTTCAAGCTTGGAGCTTAACCACATAGGAAGAACACACTAAACCTCATCAAAATCAAGTGATTTTGTCTTCCCTAGCCTTGTGCTAGTTGTAAGTATTCTTATCTAAACCTTGCTTTTAAAAGTTTATGTTTTGATGTTTTTGAAGCAAGTTGTACATAAGTGTTTAACAAGGTTTTTAACATAAGATGTGATGTGTTTTATCAAGTTAAAATGGATGTTTAAAACTAGTTAAATGAGCCGTGGGTTTGATGATGATGAATGATGATGTTTTAAGTTGATAAAAGTCACATAATCATGTTTAAAATGTTGATCAAAGCATAGATTGTTATGGTAACTTGAATACACTTGAAAGTGATGTTGATCATCTTAAAATGATTGTCTAAAGCTTAATATCATGTTGATCTTGTGAGAAATGTTGAAATAAAAAGTTTACATAACATAAGAAACAAACATAATGTTAACATTTTGAGCAAATTGGACTTAATACACAAAGTACACCTATTATTATCCTTAAGTAAGTTATTATGGACTTTGGACAAAGTTAGAACATAATAATAGCCTTCCATGACAAAGTTGATTTAATCAAGCTTACTAGTTTTGTAAGAAATTGTCACTTTTGGAAGTTCAAGGATGAAAATGTAACTTTTGAAAGTTTTGGGTGTTATTTGGAAGCTTTAAAAGTTAAAGGGTGAAAAGTGTCATTTTAGAAAGTTAAGTCGAAAAATGTGACATTTAGAAGTTTGGTGTTGAAAATGTAAACTTGGATAGCCAATGGTGGATTATGGAAAATATTTCCAAGACTTACAAAAATAATGTATTTTTGTATTAAATGTTATTTTTATAAAATTTAGGTTTTATAAAATTTAGGTTTTATAAAAATACAAGTTACCAAAGATTTTGGAAAAAAATAAAAACTAGGGCTTTTATTACAAAAATTGGTAATTTTAAAGACTTAGTAAAGTTTTATAAAAATGAACATTTTTATATTTATGGGAATATAAAAATGTTGGAGCATTTTGGGGTTAAAACAACTAAGTCTTGGTTTTTGAAAATACAAAAGTTATTTTATAAATTTCCAAATAAAAATATGGTGAAATTAATAGTGATTAATTTCGAGTAAAACATATTGTCGGAAATTTGATATGAATAACTAAATACATATGTATTTTCGGAAGTAGGAAAATAATATTCGACGTGAAGTATTTATTTCTACAAAATATATATACGTAACTTATATTATTCGTGGAGCGAAAATATATGAGTTAAACGTTCGGACATGAATATGTTTTAACACGACAAGTTATCGGACAAGATGTAAAACGGACGAGAAAATATATATCGTACGAGATACGAATATATATTACGTCAAGGAAATATATACTTTATGAGATAAAATATATGAACTATCATGGGTGAAAAGTATATATAACACTTTCCTAAGTGTTGGAACGTATTCGTGGGAGAACTTAATTGTAAAGTGATCTTTAAAGATTGCGCACGTAAAATTAAGTTAAGTCCGAGAACTTAACAAGTTAAAATACAAAATCGAATCGACAAGACCTCAGTATATTTATTTAAATGGGAAAATAAATATACGGAACAGTGAGTCGAGTCGAAAGTTATAAAACGAAAAGTCAAATCGGCAAGATCTTAGTATATTTATTTGAATGGGAAAATAAATATATGGAACAGTGAGTCGAGTCGAGGGAATATCAAATCGACAAGATCCTAGTATATTTATTTAATGGGAAAATAAATATACGGTAAAGTGAGTCGAGGCGAGTGTTGGAAAATGAAATCTCGATCGACAAGATCCTAGTATATTTATTTAATGGGAAAATAAATATACGGTAAAGTGAGTCGAGGCGAGTGTTGGAAAATGAAATCTCGATCGACAAGATCCTAGTATAACTACTTAATGGGAAAGTAATTATGCGGTAAAGTGAGTCGAGTCGGAGATAAGTTTATCCGAGTTAGTAAGTATATTGAAAACACATATATTAAACAATAAGATCATGATGTGATAAAATCGGGAAATGATCTTAGTTCGCGGCGACGAACCTAACTAACTTTAAGGATAATGTTGATATGTTTATTAAGCATAAGTTAAGTGAAACTTATAACGGGGGTAATCCATCACCAACGGACCTAGGCACATGTTTTAAACGGGGAATTGTATAACAGTTGTGTTGTTGGGAGTTGGGTGTACAACTTGCCGGTAAAACACACATGATAGGCTTAGTGACTTATACGTCTAGGAACGCCTGTAGGTATTTGACCTTGGATATCTGCTATTCTCTGGTATTTGTGCACGCTGAGTTTGAGGTGAGTTTTCACGGCCCCATTTTAAACTGTTTTTACGTTTTTGGGGGAAAGATATGTATTGTTAAATTGCTGTAACATGTGGAATATAATATTTAGCACGATGGGTACCTGAGTAACTGGAAACCACTTGGGGTAAGACCTCGCTGTTTACTGTAACCATTAATTCAGGGAAATGAAACCAAAGGGATATCTGGGTAGTACTATCGGTGCCTGACAAGGCCCACCTCTGGTTGATAGCGTCAACCCGGTAAAGACAAGAGGTGCATGTATTCTGAACTGAGTTGTTGTCCAAGAAGCAACTCGCGGGGCAATCTGTTGTATAGTTTTGGTTTGGTTATGGGCTCGGGAGGGAGTCGCCATCGTCATGTAGGAGCTAGCTACTCCACATATATGACACTACTTATATTATATTTCCGTTACATGCCGGTATTGCAATGTTTCGCTATGTGAAATTAAAACCTGTGAACTCACCAATATGTATATATTGACGTGTCTTTTAAACATATCTTTCAGGCAATTAGGCTGCTGAAAGGAATGGCTAGTGCGGGGGAAACGGGGACGTCGGTCTTTTGGGGGTTTTACTTTTATTTTCCGTAGGTTCGAAATATAGTCGAAAAACCCTTTTGTTTAAATTAAATTTGTATGGATGTGTACGTTTGGGACAACGAGAACATCTTACGACGTCTTAATAATATGATCTTTTCTAAATAAATATTGTTTGTGTTAATCTCGACTTTGATATACTTTTCGAGCGTTGCGCCGCGTGTTTCCGCTGTTGGCGTGGTGTGACAGAAGTGGTATCAGAGCCAAGGTTATAGCGAACTAGCATTTTGAAAAATCTAGACTATAACCGGTTTCGGCTCGAAAACAAAGTTTTCAAAACTAAAACACAACAAAATGTTTTTAGAAAAGAGAGAAATTTGTACATGGGATGTACAAGGGGAAATTCCGACCGACTAGCCATGTGTGTCAATATATGAAGTATTAGAAAATACGGATAGGAATGTTTAGGTTCTGTGGGAATCCGATTTTCTAAGATTAGTTAATACATATACGTAGTACGGATATTTTGCCAGTAAGGATGTTGTGTCACGCTTCACATTAGTCCGCACTCTTTTATCGATCACCGGTACCAGCAAGTGGAAAGGATGCGGTAGTCTATGAGGAGCTCACTCGCTTACCGGTAGATGGGATGATCAGAAGGACTAATCTCTATCGCGATATTAGATGTCGCCGTGTTGTTTATGATTTGGAGGTGAAACTAGACCAAGTCTTTTGTTGTATAAAACCTTTGTTCGTTGGATCAGGAAACTCGGAACTAGCGGGCAACAAGATTACCTGGCAACGCAAATTATCATTACGGGTGCACACGTAATAATAGTTTGGGGTGCACGGTAACCTTGGTGGGCGCTAGGGCCGGGGTTGGTGATCATTCCTTGTCTTGTTGTTCTTCTTCTTTAGATTCAGTCTTGGTTTTAATTGACTAATGGGTTAAATGGGAGGTCTCATCGACGCCCTTGACTTCGGTCCTAGCTAGCCTAATGAGCTTTCTTTGACATTACCTTTAAGGTGCGAGCACGGAAGAGCTCGAACGTCTATTCATACGAATAATCTGACGCAAACCCTCGCTCTAGATAGGAACGGGAGATGAAAGCTTCCTTCTGTAGGAGTTGAATGCCTCCACCACAAAGTTCTTCCAAAGGAGCGGACTTACAAGTATACACGGCCTACCGAAGTGAGAAATTTCGAGTACGGTGCGTGGAAGGTTATACCTGGAACCTGGTGAAGACCTAGGGTGCGTCCCTACAAGACCAGTGCGTTTTGGGAACGGGACCCTGTGAGGATCAGATATGAGAATCGTGGCCGTGTGCTGCTGGGTTGTTATTATAAATAAGTCATTCTCGATCCAACACATGCCCAAGTAGTCTTCCAGAGTCGGGTATTTTTCTTCTCCTTTTGGAGGACAGAATTGAGGTTGCTAAGTTAGGAAGCTTGATCATTGTTACCTGGAAGGCTCGATAGCCCACGTCTGAATCGACAGTATTGGTTGCGCCCATGCAGTCATGGACTGATGGTGAAATCAGTGTGCCACATTGCACACCCGCGAGTCAGAGGGCTTTGCTAAATTTCGATGATGTCAAAAATTCGGCCACTAATCACGACCGCGGCAATGATTGCCAGTGTTATGATGGCGGCGTGTAGTGGAACAACAAGCCCCAGTTGGCGTTTGGCTATGGACTCACTCGGAAGTGCATACGATTAACTCATGGGAAGCCACTGCTCGATGTATTGAGTGTTCAAGTATGGATTAACACCCGTTGCAATAGCGCTGGATCGTATTCCGGAAGATGATTTGTGATGGGCTTAGCAGATCGGTGCTTATGTCATACTACTTTCCCAAGGTGCAAAGGTTGTCGTAAGACTCCTCTATCTACCTCCTGTTTGTTTTTCAAGGATTATTGGTAATCACGCTTCAGTCGATGAACGCCAGAGTAGGTTCGATACGTGTGTTGTGCCTGAATCCGTCATAAATTCTGGGGAGTGGAACCACACTTTGGGAATCGTAATTGTAAGGGTGTGTTCCATAAATGTCAAATGTTGCAAAACGATTTTTGCTGACATTGAAGTTCCCCCATCAAATGAAGGACTACTGGATGTGGTCACGTTACTCTGTTAAATTAAACCTACCCATGGGACGACAATTCCATTGCTCTTGTTGCAATAACGTTCGTCACCCTCATCATGATGACGAGACTTTTTATCTATTTGGGGCGGAAATTGACGCGAAGTGTTTTCCATCAATCCCCATAGATATTGAGACGTTGCGTTCCCTCGTCACGGTGGTTTATAAACTAAGGTTGCAAGATCCATTCGTTATGGACAATGTGACCTGTCAAATCTCTTGTCGTATTTCGATACTCTCACTGCGTGGCCTATCAGGAAGAAGGTCCACCGGTCTCGCTTAGGTAGCAGAAAGGCATTCCAGTTGATGGCTATCGGTGCTAGGGCCAAAATAATATGCAAGAGGACTCTAATGAGAAGGATGACTCGGCTGGGTTGCCAGAGTCGGTATCTATCAGGGTGTCTCGATATATCGTGATCCTTCTACTTCTACTTCTACTTGCTATTTTCGTAATGCCCACTATCCTTGATATTGGGATAGACGGTGGTTGGTTTCTAGGTCCTATGGATACTAGTTACCCCACATATAATAACTACGACTAGTCTAAGGCTCCGGCCGAGCCTGATGTCGCTGCGGCTGTTATTGATCTATGGCTCAAGTAGATCCCGATGTTTTTTCTAAGTGTGTAGCTCTTGCTGAGTTTGTTGTTGTCAGTGAATCTGTAGCACTTATCGGGCTTGATGCCGTTGTTTCCATGTCTGTTGTTGAGCTTATGGTTGTCATAGTCTCTATAGTCCATGATGGGCTTGATGTTGTTTCTATGGCGCTTCTCGAGCTGATGCTGTTGATGTATTTGAAGCTCCTGCAAAGGTGAATGTCGTTAACGAAGACGTCTCTATGACCGTTGTCAAGCTACTATGACCATGTCTGTATCTCCGTAGAGTTCGTTGTTGTTACTTCCATTTTCTTCGAGGCTTTCATTGAACTACTCATTATCTTTCCTTGGGCTCCTGCCAAGACTAATATTGACGATAGTTCTCAGGCTTGGGTTGAGTCTGTCAATGCTGCAGTTGCCACTATTCGAATGACTTATATTGAGCCTACGATCATTCTCCCTAAGAACAAAATTGGTCTGACAGTCTGCTAAATTATGCGGAACCCATCGTTTCCATTCCCGTTACGACTACGGATACCTTGGTTGACTCAATCGTTCCTACCATTGAGTCTATGGAGGATAGGTTTAAGGTCGAAGGCATGGATATAAATCCCGCCCCCACAAGTGAGCTGAGACGCACCGGGATGCGTGCTCACCATAACGGAGCTTTCTATTGATGTGGACTGGGGGATTTTCCATATTGAGTGTCATATTGTCGTGTGCATTCATGCTGCTGTGTTACCCTTAGCGATTGTGCATGCTTGCAGTTGCATTATTTGCCGATTACGTACCCATGTGGTTGCGTTGAGTTGCGTTGTCGACTATGCATTCTTGTTGTTGTGCTGCTCCTGTAGTAGCGTACCCTTGTTGTCGTGTTTCCGTATTGTCGCATTGATCTTGTTGCGGTGTTGCCTTGTCGTCATGCTTCATGGTCGTCATGTTGTTCCTGTGCGGTGTTCCCTAGTTGATGTACTTCGTGGATGTGTTGCTGTCAGGTGGTGTTATTTATACTATCATGTTGCTCCATGGATGTATTGCTGCAGCTGTTGGATTGCCTTGATGATGTGATGACTTGTCATTTGTTTCGCTCTTGGTTCCCTCGGGCTGGAGACATCACCCAAACCCCTCGTTGTTGTCACTGTTATGTTTGTTTGATTGTGTAGCGCCAACATGGATTATGTAAGATTTCGGGTGCTCAACGGACTTTCTGGAAGTCATACCAAGACACTCTAGTCTGAGTGTTAGCGCATGTATTCCACTGAATCTCGTGATTGTTTGGGTATTGACCGAATCATGTGTCGACCCTTGATATACTCACACATTTCATGAGCGTTACATCTTCAGGATCTAAGACATCAGTGACGCCTTAAACTTTTACGCGCATTTGGTCGACCAGCAATCGGCTATGCAAACCAATGTCGAGAAGAAATCCCAGGATCTACACATGACGAGACGAGGCCCGTCCTTGTGATAAGGGATTTCGAATACGTCTCGAACCTGAAGGTATCGAGTAATTGCGAGCGATATTATGACCCATACCCTTGGGACTAGTAAGAGTTGAAGGACTCAATACATTAATTCTCATCCCAGTGGGTTTGTTTGACGAAATACGTGCCGGCGTGTCATACTGAAGATTATGGAAATACCATGGTGGACCGACCCATGGCGCGTGCATTGGTGGAGTCCCTGATACATGATCTCGGAGGTTTTGTGAAACCCTAAATCCAGAAGGGCGTATAGCATTGTCTACTCTATAAGGGAGCTACCCTATCATTATGAGAGGGTCGATCAGCTCAGCCCTTCGATCAATATTGTTATTCCCCTGATGGTGGATTTGTCTTGTCTTGGTGTCGTTGCGTAGGTTCTTGGGATAGGGGAACCCTTTCGAGCTTGGGTCGATAGTGGTGTTCCCAGTTGTCCTTAGGAAGCATTGCTCGCGTTAGAGCAAAATCCCTTGTCTTAGACAGCCACTGTTGGGGGCATCATAGTAATGTGAGCTACCAGTCAGGGCGTATGGTACCTGACTAATCAGGATGAGCTGGAAGGCTTACATATCGCGCCCATACATGTGACTAACTGGGTCATCGAATGGGATGCCTTATGGGAAGGCTCAGGACTATCGCTTGTGATGCGATCTCAGTCGTCGTTTGTTTTTAAGTAACGACTTGGGCGCGTGAAGCCGTCAGGCCAAATGTGAAATCTATGTCAAACGCATGCATCTATGACTCGATTTCGCCATTTACCTTGAAAGATTCCGAAGGGATGGAACCTTCGACGAGTAAGGGTTCCGGTTTCAAGACTCCTTTCACTCAGATCTCTGCCAAGGATCTAAAAGTCAATTTAAGGGCGCGTGGCCTGGATTATCCAGAATTGACTTACTAGGTTGCTAATATCGATAGGACACCAGTGCCCATGAGGCACATATAACGAAACAGGTACTAGATACCCTAGTTTTGTGTAGCTACCGGTGTTCTGTATACCGTGTCGGTGGAGACTAGCATGTCGAGATACGGTCGAGATCCTATCCCTTGTTTATTGCGGCAACCACATCGTGATAATTTATATGCATCATTTTCGTGTCGACCAATGTGACAGAGTGATGTGAGCCTCTAGTCCTATGTGTTTAAGTCGGCTTTTAATTCGCGGGGATTGTGGAATCGTACGGACTGGGTGTTATATATACATTGCTTACTATCAGGGAGCTGAGGGGAGAAGGCGACAAAGAAACTTTGACCTCCATCAGTCCCTACTAGACGCCCTAGTACCATTAACCACAATTGCTCGGGTGGGAGGTAGCAAATCAGCACCTAGAGGATCCTACGGAAATGAAGTCCCATTTTTAATGTGGTTGTTCGGTCGACAAGAACCTAGTGTATTTATCTTAATGGGGAAATAAATATACGGTAAAGTGAGTCGAGCCGAAGGATAAATAAAATGGAATACCCGACGAGGTTTCCAAGTGGACTTTTATGATCATTATGTGGTGCGGTAAGATCACCTGTTTGACATTACCATACCACCCGAGGGGTCCCGTGGTCGGGATGTGACCTGAGCGATGATTGATTGCTGTTGCGAACCCTCTTATTTTTTTATACTCATCCGTAGCTCCAAGATGGGGCAGGTGGATAGCTACCTGTACTCTTGGAGAGTCGTGGCTAGACACTGGATTGCCGACTTCTTTATATCGGATTGTAGTAGTCACTCTATCTCAAGTTTGACAAACTATGTACCCTAGCCTGGGATACTCGATTTGAGATGGGTATGGCTTGTCATTTACGGAAAAATTGAATGTACTTGACGGGATTGTTCCATGTTGTCACGATTGATGTCTGTGGCACATCGAGTTCGTGTGCTTCATCGCCATAATTTCCTATGTGATAAGAATTATCATCCCAGCATTCGGGGTGTACTGCTCGAAGCCCTTTGGAGGGCATACGTGTACATCTCTAGTACGTCGAATGACAAGCGGAGATAGGCCTATAATCTGGTTTGAGTTTTTCAAGAGATGGCCAATAAATCTTGCAGATTAGAAACCGTTCGGATCAGATGCGAACCTATTAAGAAGTCATACAGACAAGGCGTAGGCCTTAAGAACTTCGAACTGATAATAGGTTTACACTGAGAGTCATACTCTGGGAGAGTGTTGGTAAGCATAGAAATTATAGTAGGCCAAATTCTTGATACTCCAGTGGCACGGAGGTATCGATCAAAATTGGTTTAGTGGCGATTAAGCTCAAATTATCGCAAGAGCTTAAATGGGGCTCTTGATGAATCCCGCAAGTCTGGCATGAGGAAGCATTGTCAATTTCCTCGACCGACGGAAGTTCGGTTGACGTTAAGCTCTACTATTTCGGGAAACCGATAAATGTATCAAAGTGGGGTGCCCAAGAGCTTAGCCATAGTTGGACTGTGATACTGTAATCGTTAGAGCACTAAGCGGGAACCTAGCATGAACCTGGGTTCACTTAGGGAAGAGGAGATCTCGTGAAACGCAAACCACCCGCCCTGTTCAAGGATATTATTGTAATGGACAACTTGAACTGAATTTCGGGACGGAATTCTCTTAACGGGGGGAGAATGTAACATCCGGCAAAAATCGATGTGATTCCGTACGTAATTAGTATATGTAATTAACGGTTTAAGTGCGTATTTAAATTAATTGGATTAATTTAGACTTAGAGAATATCAAATTCCCCATAAGATGCATAGGAATGCATGTGTTCAATTTGAAGCACGGCGAAATCGCGTGCAAATTAACTTGTGTTGGAACGGACGTTGGTGATTACCCAATGAAAATTTAATAAACAAAAATTATCCCCGACACCAAGGATATAAAATAAAGGGCATTTTCATGAAATATAATGTGTTTTGGAACTCCAAAACCATAAATGAAAACTCCAAATACAAATCTCCCGGTAACGAATAAAGTGCACGTATCGCATCCGATACGCGTGTAAATTATATATAATTTCACCCAATCAAAGCCTAAATAACTCACCAACACTTAAACTAGGCAATGTTTAAGGGTTATTTGAGGTTATTTTAATGTCCGAGTAACACGCGAATAAAGTCCGAAAAATACCCAAACGACACCCGAACGTTAAAGGATTAAACTTAACTTATAACTAGCAAATATTTTGTGTTGTGGACCCCATCCCATGACCCCCAAAACCGGCCCCCTTACTCACATGCCTAAAATCTTCTTTTTTTACTAATAATCTAGTGGAGATTATAAAAGATATGGATGAATCGTGGATGGATATGAGAAGCATGGTGTAAATCTTGGTAAGACATAATAAGAAGATTACATGTACTTATGAGATTTCAAGAAATCCACCTTTGGCTCTTGATAAATCCACGGCCAAACACCCCTTAGGAAAATCCCCACAAGATTTCTTAGTACATTATAAATCCATATTTTAAGGAAGTGAATCAAGGGTAGATTATATATGATACTATAAAGAAGATTGCATGTCCTTCCTAGATCATCACAATCCTTCCAATCTCTTGAGATTATTATATCTTTTGAAAGATTTACAAAACTCTTTCCTCCATCATATATTCACGGCAATACACACATATATAAAGATCATTCAAGATCACTTTAATACACTATAAATCCTTGTAAATCCATGTTAAATTGCAAATGATCTTTGGAAGATCATGAAGGATTATAAAGGGTCCATGTGAGAATACTTGATCATACAAAGCAAATTCTTCTACTTTTCTTCTTCATTTGGCCGTAAGTTTCCAAGAGCCCACACACACACTTCTTTCAAGTTTTAACACCTCCAAATCACTCATAAACATCCATCTTCCAAACCCCCATTGTGTGTTTCAAGCTTGGAGCTTAACCACATAGGAAGAACACACTAAACCTCATCAAAATCAAGTGATTTTGTCATCCCTAGCCTTGTGCTAGTTGTAAGTATTCTTATCTAAACCTTGCTTTTAAAAGTTTATGTTTTGATGTTTTTGAAGCAAGTTGTACATAAGTGTTTAACAAGGTTTTTAACATAAGATGTGATGTGTTTTATCAAGTTAAAATGGATGTTTAAAACTAGTTAAATGAGCCGTGGGTTTGATGATGATGGATGATGATGTTTTAAGTTGATAAAAGTCACATAATCATGTTTAACATGTTGATCAAAGCATAGATTGTTATGGTAACTTGAATACACTTGAAAGTGATGTTGATCATCTTAAAATGATTGTCTAAAGCTTAATATCATGTTGATCTTGTGAGAAATGTTGAAATAAAAAGTTTACATAACATAAGAAACAAACATAATGTTAACATTTTGAGCAAATTGGACTTAATACACAAAGTACACCTATTATTATCCTTAAGTAAGTTATTATGGACTTTGGACAAAGTTAGAACATAATAATAGCCTTCCATGACAAAGTTGATTTAATCAAGCTTACTAGTTTTGTAAGAAATTGTCACTTTTGGAAGTTCAAGGATGAAAATGTAACTTTTGAAAGTTTTGGGTGTTATTTGGAAGCTTTAAAAGTTAAAGGGTGAAAAGTGTCATTTTAGAAAGTTAAGTCGAAAAATGTGACATTTAGAAGTTTGGTGTTGAAAATGTAAACTTGGATAGCCAATGGTGGATTATGGAAAATATTTCCAAGACTTACAAAAATAATGTATTTTTGTATTAAATGTTTTTTTTATAACATTTAGGTTTTATAAAAATACAAGTTACCAAAGATTTTGGAAAAAAATAAAAACTAGGGCTTTTATTACAAAAATTAGTAATTTTAAAGACTTAGTAAAGTTTTATAAAAATGAACATTTTTATATTTATGGGAATATAAAAATGTTGGAGCATTTTGGGGTTAAAACAACTAAGTCTTGGTTTTTGGAAATACAAAAGTTATTTTATAAATTTCCAAATAAAAATATGGTGAAATTAATAGTGATTAATTTCGAGTAAAACATCTTGTCGGAAATTTGATATGAATAACTAAATACATATGTATTTTCGGAAGTAGGAAAATAATATTCGACGTGAAGTATTTATTTCTACAAAATATATATACGTAACTTATATTATTCGTGGAACGAAAATATATGAGTTAAACGTTCGGACATGAATATGTTTTAACACGACAAGTTATCGGACAAGATGTAAAACGGACGAGAAAATATATATCGTACGAGATACGAATATATATTACGTCAAGGAAATATATATTTTATGAGATAAAATATATGAACTATCATGGGTGAAAAGTATATATAACACTTTCCTAAGTGTTGGAACGTATGCGTGGGAGAACTTAATTGTAAAGTGATCTTTAAAGATTGCGCACGTAAAATTAAGTTAAGTCCGAGAACTTAACAAGTTAAAATACAAAATCGAATCGACAAGACCCCAGTATATTTATTTAAATGGGAAAATAAATATATGGAACAGTAGTCGAGTCGAAAGTTATAAAACGAAAAGTCGAATCGGCAAGATCTTAGTATATTTATTTGAATGGGAAAATAAATATATGGAACAGTGAGTCGAGTCGAGGGAATATCAAATCGACAAGATCCTAGTATATTTATTTAATGGGAAAATAAATATACGGTAAAGTGAGTCGAGGCGAGTGTTGGAAAATGAAATCTCGATCGACAAGATCCTAGTATATTTATTTAATGGGAAAATAAATATACGGTAAAGTGAGTCGAGGCGAGTATTGGAAAATGAAATCTCGATCGACAAGATCCTAGTATAACTACTTAATGGGAAAGTAATTATGCGGTAAAGTGAGTCGAGTCGGAGATAAGTTTATCCGAGTTAGTAAATATATTGAAAACACATATATTAAACAATAAGATCATGATGTGATAAAATCGGGAAATGATCTTAGTTCGCGGCGACGAACCTAACTAACTTCAAGGATAATGTTGATATGTTTATTAAGCATAAGTTAAGTGAAACTTATAACGGGGGTAATCCATCACCAACGGACCTAGGCACATGTTTTAAACGGGGAATTGTATAACAATTGTGTTGTTGGGAGTTGGGTGTACAACTTGCCGGTAAAACACACATGATAGGCTTAGTGACTTATACGTCTAAGAACGCCTGTAGGTATTTGACCTTGGATATCTGCTATTCTCTGGTATTTGTGCACGCTGAGTTTGAGGTGAGTTTTCACGGCCCCATTTTAAACTGTTTTTACGTTTTTGGGGGAAAGATATGTTTTGTTAAATTGCTGTAACATGTGGAATATAATATTTAGCACGATGGGTACCTGGGTAACTGGAAACCACTTGGGGTAAGACCTCGTTGTTTACTATAACCATTAATTCGGGGAAATGAAACCAAAGGGATATCTGGGTAGTACTATCGGTGCCTGACAAGGCCCACCTCTGGTTGAAAGGAATGGCTAGTGCGGGGGAAACGGGGACGTCGGTCTTTTGGGGGTTTTACTTTTATTTTCCTTAGGTTCGAAATATAGTCGAAAAACCCTTTTGTTTAAATTAAATTTGTATGGATGTGTACGTTTGGGACAACGAGAACATCTTACGACGTCTTAATAATATGATCTTTTCTAAATAATTATTGTTTGTGTTAATCTCGACTTTGATATACTTTTCGAGCGTTGCGCCACGTGTTTCCGCTGTTGGCGTGGTGTGACAGTGATCGAGTACCAAATGAAAGAATCAATGAGATCAAACACGATTTCTTCAATCACAAATCAAACCCAGATCGTAAGACAGTTGATCATAAGACAACACAGTAACGATCGTAATATGACCGTTAGTTGAAGTAGCAGAATCCAATAAAATCAGTAACTGAACAACAAACAATGGTCTCAACGAAGATTGTTGTAGATGAAGAATTTTAGTTTCAAACAGGAAATCTGATCATACAAGTCACTATTCCAGGTGCGGAAACCCTAGAACAGAACAAAATGATAATACACGAATCACAACACACGAATTACCTTTTCAAACATCATTTTATAGATTACTTGATTCAAAACATTCAATATATACGCTTTACAAGTTAATCTATTGACCTTCACACACACTCAATCTAGAGAGCAACAACCTAACCTTGACACACACAATAACCAACTGTTCTAACTTACAAAACAAGCTAAACCCTTATATAGTAACTCCACGTTCGCCCTTTTCTAAGGTACGAATGTGGACTTTGTCCACATTCGACCTGTACATTGGTACGAACATACAATCCTTCATTAAGTCTTCCATATTCGCCCTCTAGTCTTTCACCTTCAACCCTTCTAAGCTACCTTCGACCTCCATCTTTTCACCTTCGACCTTCATTAAACTCTAACACATGTAATTATATACAATCCGAAGCATTAGTGGCATAAAGTGCATCTACAAACTCCCCCTCGACTATTGCTCGAATTGCCTTCTGGCTTCGTCCATCTCTTTGTTCATTATTTTGATCCTCAGCTGCTTCTTTTGGTCTTTCGTCATCTCAGGCTCAAGTTTTCTCTTCGTAGATTGCTTCGGTACTTCGGCTACCTTCACCTGCTTGCACAACTTCTGTTCAAGGTTACTACCGGAGTTGATATCATACGCAAAGCATACTCCGACAACCTGTTGATACTTCTTTGCTTGTGATGCATCATTGGGTTCACTGAAAATCGGGTTGTAGTACAGCATGATGATGTCCTCAAAAGTACAGTTAATGAGCCACATCGGGTCAAAAACCTGTATCTTCTTATACGTATCCTTCCCATCTCTCAGCACAATAACTGCTTCAGCGTTCCTCCAATCGAAATACCAGAAAATAAAGTGTTCACTAAAGTGTTGTTGAATTGGCATTAAAGGAATCTTTCTCATAACTTCAGGAGCTTTGTATATCAACGTCACTCACTTATTACCCGTCTTAGGATCAACATCCCTATGAACCTTCCTTCTTGGGTATTGTGGTTTAAACATACTCCACTTCGTCCTACTCTCCCAAATCAATCTATCAGCAAACCATCCAACCGCCCTGTTGTTCACAGATGCACCAGTCATTTTGAATCTGCAAATATCTCTCACCGCCCAGTACGGTAGAGTTAGTAAGTCATAGAATCTGTAAAAGTACAGAATTCCTGTTTCCCACTTGACTGCGATGCATTTCAGACTTCTAAGATACTTCCAACCAAGAGCTCTGCCTTTAAACTTTTGGTTGTGATATCTGTAGAATCCGCCCTGTGCTTCCGGTTTCGGTCTCTTATCATCAGCTTCTTTTAACTTCTTTAACAATGTCTTTAGCTCATCATTCTGTTCAGATGGTTTCTGTTTCTCTTCATCAAACACTTTCTCAACAAACTCTTCGCTTCTTTTCTCAGCTTTCTTCTTTGCTTCCCTCTGATGTGTTTCAGTGAAATCTGGGAATACTTCATTCTCATCATTTGTTCTGAAGTATTGAGGATACTCTTCATGAGTAATATCTTCTATCTCAATTTCCTCCATCTGTGGTGTTTGCTTATCATCAGAATGATTTCCAATATCCTTTTCAGGAATATCTGGAATCATTTGTGTTGATGCACTTTCTGTGGACGTCACTGTCGAATAGACTAGGGTTGAGTCTTGTATTGTGTTACATGAGATTGTGGTGATCTATAAGGGCATTTTATGGATCTGACGCATTTGTAAAATATAGGCCAAAGGATAAAGCCAGGTTCGACCTCTATACATGGGGCGAATATGGAAGTTTTCCACATTCAACCATTACAAAGGGGCGAATGTGGAAATACTCCACATTCGACCTTTGCCAAGGGGCGAACGTGGAATTTGTGTGTTGGACTATAAATAGCAATCTCATGTGTTGGTTTTCATTTGGTGATTTGAGTTTGTGCTTAGAATGCTCTCAAGGGGGAGGTCATGCCCGACCTCCCCCGGCCACGAGATAGATGCTTATCCTACTGATGACAGTGTCTGTAACCGTTTCTGTAGTAATACGAATCTGTGATGACTTTGTTATCGTTAATTTCTGTCTCGTCTCGAATCTCCCGTCTGAAACCGAGTTGTTTATGCGTATTCGATCCACGAATTCGGTTCGTAACCGGATTCACAACTGGTATCTGAGCCGTGGTACCGATTTGAACCATCTAACAGTCGTTTGAATCAATCACAGCTCGTTTTTCTGTTTTCAGACGTTAAAATCAGATTTTGAATGAAAGGTTGAAACCCTAGATTCTTAATTGAACCCGAAATCATATGATTTCTCCAGGTTTTTGTGAATTCGAGGGTTAGGTTTTCATTTCCGCACCTTTCTGAACAAGTTTCGTCATCAAATTCAAAGAATTAGAGTGATTATGGACTGATTCGAAGAAAATATTGAACAAGAACACGTTTCTTCTGCACATTCGCCCCTTTCAGCAAAACGGGAGGGCGAATGTGGAAATCTACTGGGCGAATGTAGCATTTTTAGGACGAACGTGGAGATGTTTAGGGCGAACATGGAATTTTGTATGTTGATTTTCCACTTTCGGGTGTTAGTTTCCACCTTCGGGCCATCGGGGGTGCGAAAGTGGAATTGGGAGATACGAAGAAAAGTATTTTTGGGAGAATGGTGATGAGGTTTACCCAAATTGTTGAAGAATTGATGATGATGAGACGTATTATTGTGGGGTAGTCATGAGAATCAACAGTATGATAATCAGATTCAAATGACTATTATGGGCCAGAAAACAGAACAGATTTTATTCCGCATGATGAGAACAGTCAACCCAGTTCCTGTGTGTTTGAAGGAACTTGTTCAAAATGAGTTGTTATGAAGAAGGAAATCAAGTTTGAGATTTCAATGTTCTGAAAGTAATGAGGTATCCTAGTAGGAGTCATGTGGCATGTAGGTTCAACGAAAGTTTCAAGATCACAGTCCTGAAGAATTTCAAGAGCTATTGGTAGTTCCCGCTGAAAACTTCTGATTGCTTGATCCACTCGTCTACGGCTTGTATTCTGTCGAACAGATGAAGTTACTCAAGAACAATATTGATTGATTATACGGGATCTCAGAGAAACTTGGTGAAGCATTAGTCAAGGGGGAGATTGTTGATGTAACAATGTGTCTGATACTTCAACAATAACTGACTGAAACAATGTGTCTGATACTTCAACAATAACTGACTGAAGATGCTAGGAATTTTCTCTGTCTTTGAAAGAGAAGAATGTGTTAATGCAATCACAGTCAGCACAGATGAAGAATTTCATAGAAATACTAGTGTTCGAGTGGATTGTTTTGCACATAGTCACATTTGAGATGTTTAATTGGGTACTGACAGTTAGACTTCTCCAGTTGGTGTGAAGGGTGATGCAAAGGTTAAGTGCAGATATGAGACGTAAATTAGTGGTGGTACCTACATGTTACGTTGAATATCTGATCGGTCAGTATGGAATTCTTCTAGTAGGGGTCTTATCAGGCTAGTTGGATTGCGCGTGATGTACTTGGTCAAGATGACATTCCTAGGTACTGATGCTACTAGACTGCAGTGCATTACAGTGTCGACTTCACATTGGCGTAATTAGGTGATCTGGTTGTAATTCAGCGACCGACTGAATTCGCAAATGATATACGTTGTCTAGCTGACTTCCTGCGTATTAATGCTGAGGATCCGTAGTGCATTACTTAGTCGGTTCACGAAGGATATTGTATTTCTAACTCAATGCAATAGTGCATGTATTGAGGGGGAGACCTGTGATTCTGACTGTTGATGTGCAAGAGATTTGTGGATTCGCCAGCAACGTCCAAGGGGGAGATTGTTGATGCACGTTCGAAAGTTAGAATAGTTTTTGAGAGTGTGTGTTTTGTGGTCAGGTTTCTCTCTAGATTGAAAGTGTGTTAAGTTGATAGATTAACTTGTAAGGTCATTGTAAAGATATTTTGAACAAGTAATCTATAAAAATGGTGATTGAAAAGGTATTTTACGAGTTTTGATTTGCGTATTATCATTTTGTTCAGTTCTAGGGTTTCCGCACCTGGAATTGTGACTTGTATGATCATATTATCCTGTTTTAGTTAAACTTCTTCATCTACAATTTGATCTGCCATTATTTCCTCCGGTGTCTTTCCTATTCGCTGCGCAATCCCTTCCAGAATCTCTTTGGTAACAGCAGCAGAAACTTCACCGTCTTCCAAATCAGGATCATTGTACTCTAATTCGTATCTCATATCATCTGTTTGAAAGATCTCAGCAAACTTCCCAGTGAATTCTATAGTCCATTCTCTCTTTTCTAACATATCCCGATATACATCTTTCGCTTCATCTGATAAAGCTCTAACCTTTTCAATCCAGAAAATGCTTTCATCAGAATCAACATTCTCTCCCGATTTCTTCGAGCTCGACTGACCTGCACTACCCTTTTTGGTATGTCGTTGTTCAAATGTAAACTTGCTCGAGTCATCACCATCTTCATCATCACTGCTACTTCTTTCATCATCATTGCTTTTATTTCCCGATCCACCCTCAGCATCATCATTTTTATCATAATCATCATCAGATTCATCGTCTGATTCATCCTCTTCTTCTTCTTTATCCGATTCCTCGTAATCTACTTGTTCCTCCTCTTTCTCTTTATCTTCGTCTCCCTCTTTCAGTTTAGGAGCTTCTCCATAGAGTTTATCAAGTAAATCACTCATCCTCTTATTCTCTTTCTTCAATTCTTTGTTTTCTATCTTTACTACCTTAATCATCCTCCTATTCCTGCTACATTTCACATCCAACTCATTTTTCTCCTCTTCTAGTTGTTTCAGCTTCTTATCAAGCTCATCCTGATTCGATTTGGAAGCAACAACTATCTGTAGCATCTTTTCCTCATTTCTCTTGAACTTTTCTATTTCAGCTTGTTGAGCAACAATCATCTTCATCATTTCTTCCATCTTCTTGTTCACCTGTTTCATTACATCATCTGAAACAGTGACCTTTGATGATTTGGAAGATTCAATCACAGGAGTCTTTTCTTTCTCAGGCTTCTTGAACATATTGAGAACATTTTCTAAAGTAGCTTCTAGGTTAGGAACTACTTCAGGTTCTTTAGCCTTTTTCTGTTTCTTTGCAGCAGGTGAAGATACTTAAGATGAAGTACCGGCTTCAGGCACTTTCTTTCCTTTCAGCAATATTTCAATCTCCTTCTCTCTCAACTTCTTCGTACTAACGTTCTTAGCCCTTGACTTGTGCTTAGGATTTTTCAGATTAACAACCACTGTTGAACCATCAAAGTCTTCAGTATTCACACGTAAGTCACCTTCAGTATCAACTAGATCTTTCGGTAAAATCTCTTCCACTGACTTGTTGAGTGATTCAGACTCTTCAACAGCAGTGGCCTTGCGTTTGGAAGACTTCCTCACCAACTCAGTCTCAGAATCCCACTGCTCCTCTTCTTCTGTCTCCTCTGAATGCACTGAGTCCTCATCAACGAAACTAGTACCCTTTTTCGCAGTACTCTTCTTCCTACCCTTCTGTTTCTTTCCAGACTCTTCTTCATCAGCTTTCGCCTTACCCTTCCCTATGGCTCCGGCGTTTTTCACTTGTCTTTTCCTCTTGGTACTAGCATCAGCATGCACCAAAGGATCATCGTTATCAGAATCACTCTTCTCATGTCTCGCTTTATTCAGTCCTGGGTCAGTGTAACCCGGATTCACCAAATATCCAAACAAACGCTTATACGGTGGCTTCTCATTGTCTGGAATTCCCTTATATCCCTTAATTCTCACTAACGTTCTGATATTCATGTGATCTTGTCCCAATACCATCGTAGGATCTTTCCTCAAGTTAGGATATGTATTGTCAAATATCATCATCAGGAACCTGGGATACATCAAAAACTTCTTAGACTTTAATCCCTTCAACATCTCCAGCATGTGATCTAATATCATCCCAGCAATGTTAAATGGTTTGTTGAGTGTCAACGCAACCATTAACGAACTTAGACACTTTCTCATCACGTCGTATCCACCACTAACTGTCCCAAAGACATGGATAATCACATGTGCAAAATACTTGAACTGCACACTGAGCTTCCCCTTGTGTAAAGCTCCATCTGTGATCGGACCTTTGTATTTCATCCTCAAGAAACAAACTCTCTGCTCAGTCCAAGATAGAACTCTGGGATCAGTACACTCTTCATCTTTAATCTTGAGTGCCTCTCTGATATCTTCTTCAGTAATCAGCATCTCCATTCCTTGAATTATGCTTCTGATAACAGTTTTTCCTTCCCAGAAGTCGTATCGTGCATTCTTCCAGAAATCTTCTACAATGTCTTTGTAAATAATGGCTGGTGTAGCAATAGCATGAATAATTCGACTCCTTCTCAGAAAATCAACAATCCCAGAAAACTCTGTATTCTTTAACACTTCGCCAACACAAGCACAGCAGTTATGTGGAGGTTCAAACGACAAAACTTTCAGTACATTCTCTTCTTGAGCTTCTGGTACTGGGTCTTGAACAATCTCTTCCTCCACATGAATCTCCACGTTTTCTGGTTGTTCTGCCATCTGAGATACAAAAACACCAAAAATACGTCAGAATAGTCAAAAACAACAAATTTAGAAATTTTTTGAGTTTAATCCATTTCCACATTCGCCCCTTTTAGTATGTACGAATGTAAGAAAATATAAGTTCGAAAGTGAGAAAATTAGTATGAATGTGAGGTTTTCAGTATGAATGTAAAATAAATTCCACATTCGTCCCTTTTATTCCACGTTCGTCCATTCTTGAACACTTTCGTCCATTTGAATTTCACATTCGCCCTTTCTGACTAGGTCGAATGTGACAGTTAAAACCCCAAAATTTGAAAATTCTTTGCTAATGTGTTTTAAACTATGTTTTTGATTCAAACATGGTCTAAAGTGACGACTAAGCCTACTCAACCATCAATTTCTGTTTTCATTCAGTTTTCATTGATTTTAAATCAAAAACTAGGGTTCGGCTTATTATACAAACAATTAACACATCAAATCAACAAATTAATCCTCGTTTTTTTTTATATTCTCCCCCTAAAATCAATGGAGACTGAATCCAACCAAAAAATTAGGTTAAATCAGTCCATATTAGTCCAGATGATTAAGTCTAGGGTTCGAAAACCAAATCTCCAATTCTGGCTTTATTTCCAAGCCATTACCTGTAAAATTAGGATCAAACTGATGAGCAAATGATAGGGAATAATAATCTGGATTGAAAAGAAACAGGGCAACAAGGTTTTGATACTTTGAAAATTTTTGAAAAATTGTTGAATGAAGGTTTGAACCTGGTTAGGTATATATATAGAATGCCACTTTCGCCCGTTACCTTTGGACGAATGTGAGAAAATTTCCACATTCGTCCCAAACTAATGACACAAATGTGAAATTATAACCCGAAAGTGAAAACTTTAATTGAAAAAACCACCTTCGTCCAATGATAAAGGTTCGAAAGTGATAAATTTTCCACATTCGACCCACTGAAGGGGCGAATGTGAATTGGAAAATTTTGAAATTTTTACCAAATCACGAAATCGAATCCCATTCAAACATTTTTCAACACATTAAGTCTCAAACACACATTATTTCTGTTTTAAATGATACAAAGCTCAGATTGTTTCATCAAATCTCAGAAAATGACCATCAAACACCGTCGGTTATCTAAAAATAACGCAGAAATGTAAAACTTTTGGTTTTTCTGAAATTATATTAAAACACACCTAAAATCTTTTTGAGTATTGTATCTTTTTGAAAATCAAACTAAAATGCACAAAATTAACATAAAGCAATAAATGTTTTGTGATATCCGGTAAGAGGATCATATCAGTTGTTTTGAGAAATCTGACCACAGCGTTGATCTAAACTTTTATATTATCATTAGAAACAGTATGTGACCCGGCAACTGGTGATATTGTTGTCCACATAAGCTCACATGCAGTCTTTTATGCAATGCTGTAAAATGATACGACTTAGGTGTATTATACTAACACGTTGTGGTTCCCACACACATGACATACTCCCGTATCAAGAAATTTCACAAAGCTTCCTCGTAACGCGTGATTATGCCAGAGTTATCCGTTTAGTTACAAGATATATAGCACAGAGGTGTACAGGTCAGCAAACGAATGCAGCAAAGTAACATGTGCATATATACCAGGTTGAGGCTGATATCAACTACTGATTTGCATCAGTAAATTGACACGATGTATTTATGATCTTTGATCAATAATAACATAAAGTTCCTCAATTTGGTAACTTTTGGTTTTGGCATTTAAGCTCTTTTAGCAAATATTCTGATTAAACTAGGTCTGTAAATTAATACGACAAAAGTTCAATCAGAATATCCCGGATAACAATAACATAACGACCCGAAACCTCAGATTTTGGCAACTCTTATCAAACGAAATTACGGTACTAAGACCATATGCCCATGAGGTGTTCAGCCACGAACGAGTAGTTCGTCATGTTTGTATCACTAATGCACGCAGTTAATAGTCTACAAAGCCTATCAGCACGCAGTTAATAGTCTACAAAGCCTATCAGCACATCACACGTAATCAACACACGCCTCATATTGCATTATATATTTTTAGCCTGTGTCAGATCCCCACTGATGTATTATCATTTCCTCTTTTTATCCTGGAAATCATTTTTGGTTTTTCTATTTTTTTGAATTTTTGAATTTTTAATGTTTTTGGTTTTTCTGATAAAAGACTCCCCCTAAAATGTAAAACATATTTTTGGGTTTTTGCATTTTTCTGAAAAACTGTAAAAACTTTATAAAGAAAATTTGAAAACTAAAAAAAACGATAAACCAAGGTGATGATCAGTCTTGTTTTTCTTTTATATTGTTTACTTTTAAAAGATATTCGAATCTGGATCTGACAAAAGCTTTTGTGAACAAGTCTGCTCGTTGATAGTCAGTGTGGATTTTGACCATATCGATCAGCTCTTTGGCATAACAATCACGGATAAAGTGATACTTAATCCGGATATGTTTAGCTTTAGAGTGATTGCCCGTATCTGTAGTTAATGCGATTGCGGCTTCATTATCACAGTGTATAGGGGTTTTAAGAAAATGCAAACCGTAATCCACCATTTGCTGCTGAATCCAGAGAACCTGTGAGCAACAACTCGAGGCTGTTATGTACTCTGCTTCGCAAGTAGACAATGCGACCGAAGTCTGCTTCTTACACTGCTAGGTGACTAACCTGCTCCCTAAAAACTGGCATCCAGCTGTCGTGGATTTGCTGTCTTTGTCACAGCCGCCCCAATCTGCATCACTAAACGTGATAAAGTCAAAATTATCGTCATTAGGGTACCATAGTCCTTTCGACGGACAACCCTTCAGATATCTAAGGATACGCTTGACCGCTGTCAGACGACTTTGTTTCGGCTTCGACTTCGACTGGAAACGTGCGCAGAGGCATGTAGCGAACATTATGTCTGGCCTAGATGCGGTAAGATACATCAGAGATCCGATGATTGCTCTGTATGTAAACGGATCCGTTAGCTCCCTCTTAGCGTCAACACCAATCCCGTGATTAGGTTGAATCGGGGTGTCCATCGGCTTGGAATCCTCCATCTGGAACCGGCTCAAGACTTCGGATACGTATTTGGTTTGGTGAATAAAGATCCCCGTTGGTCTTTGATCCACCTGCAAGCCGAGGAAGAACTGCATCTACCCCATCGCACTCATTTCGAACTTTTCCTGCATAACACGTTCAAATTCCCTGCACAGAAGTTCGTTATTTGAGCCAAAAATAATATCGTCAACATAAATCTGGACGAGAAGCAAATCATCTCCTGTTTTCTTCGTGAACAGAGTACAGTCGACCAATCCGCGTTTGAATCCTTTCGTCATGAGGTACGTGCTCAGCTCCTCGTACCATTGGCGTGGAGCCTGGTGCAACCCGTACAGTGCTTTGTTCAAGACGTACACCTTATCCCGGTGGATAGGATCTTCAAAGCCCGGTGGTTGACCGACGTAGACCTCTTCTTTGACCACACCGTAAAGAAAAGCACTTTTGACGTCCATCTGATACACCTTAAATTTCTCGTAGTAGGCAAACGCCAGAAACATTCGGATTGCTTCTATGCGCGCCACAGGCGCATATATTTCATTATAGTCAATTCCCTTGATCTGATGAAAACCTTGAACTACCAATCTGGCGTTGTTCCTTACGATCACTCCTCTATCGTCTTTCTTACACTTAAAGACCCACTTGGTAACAATCTTCTTCCTTCCTGGAGGTAAATCCGTCAGTGTCCAGACTCCCAACTTCTGAAATTGCAACAACTCCTCTTGCATCTCTTCAACCCAGGCATCGTCCAAAAGAGCTTCTTTGTATGTCCGCGGCTCGACCTGCGAAACATAACATGCAAACGACCAATCATTCTGATAACCAGACTTTTGTATTTTTGCATATAAAGCTAAAGCACCAAAACTTTCTGCTGAATTGACACTTCTTAGCTGTCCTCTCCTCATATAACTTCTACCAGGGTCACCGATAACTTGCTCTAACGGGTGAATACGATGAATCTGAGATTCCGGATGTTCAGGTACAATCGCTCCCGTCTGAGTAGTCAAGTTCTCTACTGCATCCAGATCATTACCCGTGTTAGACGATGAAGCAACATCTGGATTTGGGTTCACTGGCGGTGCCTCTGTTGCATGTTCAAGAATAACTTCTTCGAAATCTCCATCATCTTCCGATTCTGAAGTATCTAAAGTAGTTGAAGCCTCTTGAAACACTTCTTCCTCCGGTACAGGAACATTGGTATCATTAGAAGCTGTTGTAGGAGTTACGGTGATCGGACGCACCAATGGTGAAGTCGCTGCGTTTTCACACTCGTAAAGTAATCGGATAACAGCCTCTTCAACCAAGCTATCTAGATTGAATGATTCAAAGAAATCTTTATAATCAAACATCCAATCAGGGCCATTTCCTTGCACATTCTGAGTATACCGTTGAACTTCAACGTTTGCCCAGTCTTCCACGTGTCGAGTTCTTTTGTTGAATACCCGTTTGAGCGGGGTTGCATATCCAACAAAGTATCCCTCTTCAGCTTTCGGACTAAACTTTTCGCCTGGATTCAACATCGTGCACGGAGCCCCAAAAGGTTCTAGATACTCCAAGTTCGGCTTTCTTCGGTGTAACAGCTCATAAGAAGTTTTGCCAAACTTCTTCACTGTTAAGACCCGATTTAGTGTATAGTTTGCCGCATAAATCGCCTCGTTCCAGAATATTACTGGAAGATTCGAGTCTGCTAGCATTGTTCTTGCCGCTTCTATGAGAGTCCTGTTTTTCCGTTCAGCAACACCGTTCTGTTGAGGGGTATACGGAGCAGAATATTCATGATGAATTCCTTTGTTTTCACAAAGATCATCCATCTTGGCATTTTTGAACTCCGTCCCATTGTCACTCCGAATTCTCTTGATCTTTAGACCATAGACATTCTCCAATCGAGTGAACAGAACTTTCAGATTATTAAAGGTGTCACTTTTCTGATGCAAACACATTACCCATGAAAATCTTGAATAATCGTCAGTAAAAACTAAACAATAAAGCTCTCCAAGATGACTTTTACGTTTGACAGGTCCAAAAAGGTCCATGTACAATCGCTCAAGTGGCATCTCAACAAAGTTTACGTTCTTCACTTTATGGGATTGTTTGTGTTGCTTTCCTTTCTTACAGTTTACACACTTGTCGTTCAAATGGAAATGTTTGACATTTACGCCTTCGACAAGCCCATTTTTCACTAAGTGGTTCATCTTTCTCAAATGAATATGCCCCATCCTTCTATGCCACATAATCGACTCTTTCTCTGTAGCTTTTGATAAGAAACATGTCACTTGCCCCTGGGTCGTCATCGCCTTAGACATATCAAGAATATAGAGATTGTTGACGCGAGATGCCTTCAACATAACCCACTCTTTTGGAATTTTGAAGCCCGGTTTGAGAATATAGCAAGATTTGTCATCAAAATATACAGAAAATTGTTTGTCACAAATTTGACTGACACTCAACAGATTATAATCGATCTGCTTCACATACAATATCCTCTCGAAACTTACAATCCCGTTACTCACGCTTCCTTCCATCGTGATGTAACCTCCTTTGTTTCAAGCAAATGCAACGTATCCTCCATTGATATTCTTCACGTCGAACAGCAATGCTAAATCCCCTGTCATGTGGCCTGAAGCTCCACTATCAACAATCCAAAGACTGCTAATAGGGCCAGCTGAAGCTCCCTGCACACATCAAGTAAACATGTCAGTTCTTTCGGGGGACCCAATCCTGAGTGGTCTTGGGTCTTTGAATATCACCCTTCAAAGATTCATTAACATCAACAATTGGTTTTGAATCAATCTTTTTCGGATCATTCAAAACTTTTTCAATCTTTTTCATTGGATTTTGAAGTAGAGGCTCCCGGAGTACCATTTGGTGTCCAAGACTGTTCCGAACTTTTCAAAATACGAATCTGAGATTTTTGAGTCTTAGTCGATTTCTTAACATCGTTCACGAATGAAACCTTCTTTGTTACCGTCTCTGATTTAACAGATTTAGGTCCAACATATGACTTGACAGGAAGTTTTTGTGGAACCCTTTGTCTATCAACTGTTGTGTTCACCATTGGTCTCTTTAAAGGTTTCTCCATGGCTATCTGGTTGCGACGATCATATTGAAATTGACGTTCATTCCTCTTTTGATAAAAATTGTTTTGGTTATAAAAAGGTGCTGGTTGAGGAACAAATCGTCTTTGTGGATAATAATGATTGTCGACCGGCTTTCTCATAGATTGCCTTACTTCAACTTCGTGCCTTTTGTGCCTCACGTACGGGCAGTGAGCAAGTAAATGCCCTCTCTCCCCGCACTTAAAGCATGCACGGTACTCCTCAAACACGTTCTGAGCATTCGGTTTTGCGTATGTTTTGATGGGATATTGATAATCAATACATTGACACCTTAAACTCTCAGGAACTGGGCCCTTAGAGTAAGCTAGTTCAAGAAAACCGTTTGCTTTCTGTTTCGGTTTGATGAATTGGGTGACATGGACTTTTGGTTCTTTAGGAACATCCAAATACAGTTTCTTTAAGATTTCTTGTGGAATATCACTTGATCTTTCATGTTTTGGAAACCATATTGTGCTTTCTTGCCAAATTTTATCAATTTTAGAATAGTTAGCAAACTTAATTGGATATTCCTCGTCAGAGATAATCTTATCAGATCCTTCCATCCGATAAAATACCTTGACTGGTTTGTCACCTGAATCCTTTTTAACCTCTTTCTTTTCAGATTTTTTATCACGATGTGCGTTAGCCATCGGATGAACATGCTGAGACGGTGATACTGGTTCATTCGTGATAATGTGATTTTCTTTTGAAATGTCACTCACATTATCATATTTGTCACTCTCAGAGTCTGAATCATCATTTTCAACTGTAACTCCTTCATCATTCAAACCTAAAATCGGTCTCACATCGGAATTTGGATCTCCAACACTAGAAGTGTTAGATTCATCTTCCGATGCAGAGTCAGATTTTACTGAGCTCTCCGGTGTCACTTGATGACAATTGTGATTTTCAAACAGCACCGGAGATGGCACAGACTTATAACTTGTGGTTTGAGATGGTTCATCAATAATGTGATCAACGACATAAGCAATATGCTTGTAGCTTTCTAGCATTTTGTTGACCTTTTTAGCAAAACACTTGATGATGGCCATTTCTAACTTAGTATTTTCTAATTCATCAATATAGCTGTTAATTGCCAATTTTTTTAATGAAAGAGTTTTCTTTAAGTCAGAAATGTCCTTTTTATAACCATCAAGCATTTTGTTGAATGCAATCACTTCCTTGCGAGCAGATTGACAGTTAATCACAGAACTATCACGTTGTACGCGAAGTTTCTTGTTTTCCTCTGTCCATCTATCACAAGTGCCACAATATTTATCACTATGAATGTCAGTGGTAGATTCAGAACTTACCTGTTTTGTAGGATCTGTCATGGCCATTAGAGCGAAATGAGATTCCTTCCCAGCAAAGAACTTTGAATAATCGATTCTGGTAAAGGCGTCATCCACTATGCACGACTTCCTCGTCTTCAGAAAATCCGCTTCAGCCAGCAATTGATCGATGTCATCATCTAAAGAAGTCACACTGGCCTTTGAGTCTTATTCACTTTCTGAATCTTAATATACTGACTCATTCTCCTCAGTTCCGAGGCGTGCACTTCGTGACAGTACGTCCCGAAGTGTCAACACGGAAGGGAGGGGTATGACTGGTCGAGGGGTGAGAAGCAAGAGAAGTCACAGGTGGGTAAGGGTCTGGGGCAGCTAAAGTCTATGGAGTGTCGTCCTCAACGTCATCGTCTGAAATACGTCCCATAGCAGGGGAAGGGTCTACGTCCATCTTTGACTCAGAGATCCAACCGCACTCCTGATTAAGGAAATCAGGAGCCTCATACGGTACGAGGGCTAGCTGTGTGAGCGGCAAATCCTTCTCTGGAGAGTCGACCACTAGGTAATCCGGCTCAGAATCCGAATGCACAGTAAGGTCTATGGTAATAGCCATGGCCCTGTCACAACATGCATATATATGTAAATGAACACGTATGTAAATGAATGAACTATGGTACCCGGATATCATCGTGGAGCAGCTTGAGATTTGAGAGGTGCAATGCGAGTTGGTGTGGTACTTGGTGAAAACGTTTTTGAAAATGTTTTAGTTATAGTTGACTCAAAAGAATCTTAGTTCGCTATAACCTCATGCTCTAATACCAATCTGTCACACCCCGCCAACACACATATTTATTAAAATGGCACCATCAAAAGATGGATAACGTCGTAAATTTATTCAAATAACATTGTTTTTAAGACGAGATAGTGACTAAATTCATGAAAATAGTACGGAAGTATCATGAGACTGACATAACCAATGCTTTCGAGGTACCACCAAGTGGTTACTCAAACCCCTCTCCAAAACCTCCACGGCTCGTCATCTAATTACTTGAAAAACATGCACAAAGATTTGTCAACAATATTGTTGGTGAGTTCACAGGTTTAAATGTACTAAGTAAAACGCTTGTGTAACTCGTGTCTGACCAATCATAAGCTAGCTAAGCAAATGATCACTGTGCAAACCATGAGTCCCATAACCAAACCTCTTGACTGTTGTGCCTCGTGCATTTTACACCAAAGACAATGTGTATGTATAGTAGAATACTATCACTCTTTTGTATGTGACTGGTTAGAGCGACTAACCAAGAGTGGGGGTGTCAACCCAATAGATCTATTAAAGTGTTCCATGGCTTTTGATAGCTAATGGTTATAGTAAATGTAATACGAGGACTAGTGAGCTCATGAACTAAATTGTCTCACATTCCACATGGTAGTCATGATAGAATTATCACCCAATGTGTGATTTGAACTAAAGTAATTGCATGTTTATCCCCCGAAAATGTAAAAATGGTAAAATGGGGACGTGAAACTCACCTGATAGAGAGGTATACGGTCTAGTGAAGCCGAATTACGTAGCTACTACCGTCTAGATAGTAACTGCCCTATGATTTAGTAGAAAGCATGTTAAATCACAAGTTCTAGTTGTTTATCATACAATTTGTCTACCCGACACTTGTGGACTTGGTTATTGAGTTATGTAAACCTTGGTTTTGTACTTGTGACAAAGATAGTTATCTAAACATGTGTTTAGTACCCTCAACTAACACATGTTCTAGCTTTGTTAACACATGTTATTAGATGGTAGCCGATTATAAAGCTCCACATAGGGCCTCAAGCCGATTGTAACATGGATTAAGTTTGTATGTTTGGACTTAATAATGCCTCGTGAAGTATTATTGGTGAGCTTTTGTGAGAAAACGGGTTAGATTAACACCACATTAGTCTTTAATCTTACGCTTGAATCAAGTATGTGTTTTATTACAAACCGATTCTATACATGGTGCTACATGTGATCTTTGTGATATAAAAACATAGTTTCGGCCTCCAAAAGATGTATCAAGGTCCGATTGATGTAGTATTTAGATAATGTGTTCACTAGTGAGCAAGATTAAGCAAAATCTATGACAATGTGTGGGTTTACGTGTTTAATCCAACTAGAGCTGATTAAAGTGGGGTAGACTAGACTAGATCATAGTTTAAGGGTATGGAAACCTTACCTAGAAGTGATCGAAGGTTGGATAGTCTCCAAGACTCCTCCAAGAGCTTGTAAAGCTTCGGCTCCAAGGGAATGTTAACCAAAAGTTTGAGAGATAGAATGAAGTGTTTGGTGTGGCATTTGAGAGTGGGATGAGGCCTCTTTATATAGGGGATCGGCCTATATGTGGACAAAAACAAATGAGGAAAGGGCTAGCTTCTTGGATTTAGTCATTGTTTAGAAACTCTAATCATGTATGAATGAAAGAAAGAAAGGGACTTGAGATTGTTGTTTCTTCCTTGATCTTGGCCGAATGAGGATAGGCATGGACAAAAGGGGCGGGTTGACTCATCAAGGGATAGTTTAGAGTTTTGTTTTCTTTCCTAATCTTGTGTAAGTTGACAACTATCATGAGCTTGCACCCATGCCAACTTTCGGCCGAGTATAGGACAAGAAGTGATAAAAATCTAAATGAAAGTGATAGTTCCCTCTTATTTGCTCATGATGTCCGATTCTAGTGAGACATGGATTCAAGGGAACGGTTTGACTTAACAAAGGGTGAATGAAGGTTTGTTTTATTATCCACATTGGTGTAAGTTACCAACATCCTATGATCTTTCATTCATGGTGTCATACGGTCGAGGATAAGACAAGAAGAAGGGATAAATCAAGGTGAAAGTGATAGATGATAGGATTGTAATCTTGTCTATGTTGGCTGATTTTGTCTCATTCCAAAGGTAGAAAGCTTGTTATCAAGAAACATGATGATAAGTAGATTGACTTATAGTGATTTTAATGTAAAATGTGTCATCATCTATGAGGTGTCTTTGTTTGTTCATTTCGGCTGATTAGTTTAAGTAGGATCCTAGTATTTTTGTCAAGAGATCAAGGGGTATCAAAAGGTGTAAGAAAGGTTTAGGCCTTAATTGGTATAACTCAATAGTTTTCAAGTGATGGTGATGGATGAGGAGTGTTAATTTGGGCCGATGATCATCACTAGGTGGAAGGTTTGTAGGTTGTCTACTAGTTTACTTTGGTTTAGTTTGATGTAAATACATGTGCCATATCTAATATACACACACATAGTTTATAGATAGGATAGTATTCTTGTGTCTAGTCTTTGTTAAGTTAGGGTCCTAGGTGATTAGTGCCTTGGTTTGTGTGGATATTCACATGAGTATATGTAGTTCTTGATTAATACTAAGTCGTTGTGTGAGGACATGGTTTAGATAACACCATATGAAAATGTAGTGTGTATGTGAATGAGTTACTAGCTTGTATTAAGTTATGGTCCACCCAGTTGTATTGAGAGGTGGCTTGATGTCATTTTAATGGCAAGGATGATCGATGACGACATTAACATGTATTAGTGTCCTTTGTGATCATATGCTATAATTACCTTGAGTTTTGTACACATATGTTAAAGGGATGTTACCATGTGTTAGAGGGTGAATAACCTCATTTTGTGCTTGTTTGGTGATTGTCCGGGCATTGTATGACTAAACAGGTGTCTCGGGGTTCGTTCTTTGACTAATTCTTGCCTCACTATGCTGGGGGAGTATAAAGCATGAGAAATGTGAAATGATGCACATGTAATAGCAATAAGAGATGCAAAATGTACGGATACAAACCTGGCTTACTGATTGTTGTCACATTCTCCGTTTCTCGTTTTGTTGAGTGTGCGATGAGCCCAAAGGTCATAGGGTAATTCATCGACCTAGCATGTGCTCTTGGTTCCGAGTCGCGCCTCGATGCCTTCAACAATACTTCTCTTTGCTCTCTCGTCTTGGCTCTTTCCTTGTGGGTGCGCGGCAGATGTGAAATTTGCTGAATCGCTAACTGAGCTAACCAAGCTTGGAGGAGCTGCTCAGTGAAATACGTTCCATTGTCACTTACAAGTTGTAGTGGGAGGCCGAATCTAAAAATACTGAATTTCTTAATATGTGCCCCATCTACTTTTGCTAGGGGTTTGGCTTCAGTCCATTTGGTGAAGTAGTTTATGGCGACGATAAGGAACTTAACGTTTTCAGGCGCCATGGGGAATGGCCCAACAATGTCGATAGCCCATTTTTTGAAGGGCCATGTCACGGTTACGGGCACCAGGTCGTTCTTGGGACGCATGGTGTTTGGTGCGTGGTGCTGGCATGAGTCGCATTTGCGAAGCTCTACCACCGCGTCCGTATGCATGCGTGGCCAATAGTATCCTGCGTTAATCAGCTTGGCAACAACCGTGCGCGGACTGACATGTAAACCACAAATGCCCTCATGTATGTCTCTAATCAGAAATGAGGCATCTGCGGAGTCAACGCAACGGAGTAACGGCCCGAGGTAAGATCGGAGTTACTATATAACATTGGCCAGCTGATAGTACAAAGCCTTACATTGGAGCTTCCGGGCCTCTGATCTATTTTTAGGCAAGGTGCCGAAAGCCAAGTATGCTTTGATGGGCGTCATCTAGGATCCGTTGCCTGTTTGGATGACGTTGACTTGGCGCAGTGGGACAAATGGGTTGTTTAGCACCTCTACGCGAACTTCCTTCCCCATATGTTCAAAGGCTATGGACACCATTTTACTGAGTACCTCAGCAGGTTTGTTCTGGCTCCGACTGATGTGGACAACTGTAGATGAATCAAACCGGCACATGAGTTCCTTGGCCTGTTGAAAGTCCGATCATAGTTGCGTCTCGGGCGTCATAGGTCCCGCTAATCTGTCCTGTGACAAGCATAGAGTCCACGTGTGCTTCCACGTGCCTGGCCCCGATTTTATCGGCAAAGTAGAGGCCTGCCAGCAACGCTTCCTATTCCGCCTCGTTGTTTGTATTTTTGTAGTCGAGGCGGATGGCATATATGAACTCTTGTTTATCTGGGCTGATAAGGTGTAACCCCGCCCCAGACCCTTCATCATTGAAGGACCCGTCTGTATAAAGGGACCATTTTTGCGCTTGGCCTGGGGTTTGTGGGGGAGCATGTTCCGCTAAACAATCTTGGACTTGATCCGCGGGTATTTCGGTGGCAAAGTCAATGAGGACTTGGCCTTTGATCGCGGGTCTGGGCTTATAATTGATCGTGTATTCTCCAAGTTCAATTTTCCATTTCACAAGGCATGCCGACAGATCAGGCTTGCTAACACATCACTGAGGCGATAATCTGTACAGGCGTTGATTGGGTGCCTATGGAAATACTGGCGGAGCCTTCGAGATGCATGCACCAAAGCGAGGACAAGCTTTTCCATGATTGAGTACCTTGTTACCGCATCCAGTAAGGTGCGGCTGATACAGTATATTGGTGTTTGAACTCCCTTTCGGTCTACCAAGAGGACCGCGCTAATTGCCCTTTCGGTGATAGAAAGGTATAATGTTAGTGGCTCCTTTGGGTGAGGCCCTGTTAATTTTGGGAGATTCATCAGGCACTGCTTCATGTCTTGAAAAGCCATTTCCGCCTCTGGTGTCCAGCGACAGTCACTCTTTTTTAAATAATTCTTCAAGGTATCCATGAATGGAAAAGCCCTTGAAGGATAACTGGAAAGGATGCGATTAAGGGCCACAATCCAAACTGAGAGTTTGAACTGCCTTTAAAGATTTGGGAGAAGGCATTCGCTTGATCGCCTGGATCTCTTCAAGATTTGCGCCAAACCCGTAGCGCGTGACGATAACCGAAAGGAATTTTCTGTCCTTCATTCCGAAAGAACACTTGTTGGGATTGAGCTTCATGCGCACCTGGCGCCGCTGGTCAAATGTTTTTTGAATATCGCCCAACATGTAGTCTTCCTCCTTGCTTTTGATTACGAGATCATCAACGTAGACCTCCAGCGCCTTACGTCGATTTCGTTGATGAAGGCTTTGTCCATTAGGCGCTCGTATGTCGCCCCCATGTCTGTGCAGAAGGTGGTTTTGTCTTCGTCTTCCTTTGCCATCTGTATTTGGTGATAGCCTTTGTACGCGTCCAAGAAGCACTTGAATCGGTACAGCGCTAGTGAGTCGGCTTTGAGGTGAATTTCTGGAAAATGATAATAATATTTTGGACACACCTTGTTGAGATCCTTGTAATCTACACATATGCGCCAATCCCCAGTGGCATTACCAACCATAATGGAGTTGGCAACCCAAGTTTGAAACTTGATTGGGTGGAAGATGCCTGCGTGGAGCAGCTCGGTGACTTGTTCGTTCATGGCTGTTGTTTTCTCTGGCCCCACACTGCGCTTTTTCTTGACCACTGGTTCCACTGAGTGGTAGACGTTGAGCCGGTGTTCCGCGATATGCCAGGGAACACCAACCATCTTTAAAGGCTTCCAGGCGAAGACATCCATGTTGGCGATGATCAGTTGCTTTAGATGAGAGCGGGTGGTGTCGGAGATTACATGGCTGATGGTCACAGTTTGCTCCGGGAATTTAGGATTGAGAATCTTCACCATTTTTGGGGGTTTGGAGGTTCCAGCAGCGTGACAATCCTTATTCCCCCAAGAACTAGACACCTCTAGGGGTGGGGAAACCAACCATTTGGTATGGGGTGGAGGCGTTCGCGTTAAAACGCGTGAGCCCCTCCCGCCCTAACAGGATGTCATGGTGAGATGTTATGGGTAAGACCATGAAGTCGCATATTTCTGTGCGCTCATGGTTATCGTCTGTCATATTGACAGAAAAAGAAATCATACCTCGCGGCTTGACTATTTCTTGGATGATCCCTGAAGTAGGCTCGCTGACTGGTACTAGGCGGGCCTTGTCTTCATCATCAAGCTTGAAGAAACAAAAGTCTAAATTTGGATCCAAGAGGTTAAACTTGTCGCTACAGATGTGATCCTTCGCTAGATGAATGACCTCGAGAATAATGATCCGGAAACAACACAATAATCCGATGTGGGAGGACCGTCTCGAATCTCGAAGGAATCTACTTCGCAGACACAAAAAAGTAATCGGTCTTATGTGTGTTCTTCAAGGATTTCTGAATGGCCTATTGTTGATGCACTTTCTGTGGACGTCACTGTCGAATAGACTAGGGTTGAGTCTAGGTATAGTGTTACATGAGATTGTGGTGATCCATAAGGGCATTTTATGGATCTGACGCATTTGTAAAATATAGGACAATACCAAAGCTAAGTTCGACCTAATATACACTGGGCGAATGTGGAAGCTTTCCACATTCGACCATTACAAATGGGCGAATGTGGAAATGCTCCACATTCGACCATTCAAAAGGGGCGAACCTGGAACTTGGGTGTTGTACTATAAATAGCAATCTCATGTGTTATTGTTCATTTGGTGATTTGAGTTTGTGCTTTGAATGCTCTCAAGGGGGAGGTCATGCCCGACCTCCCCCGGCCACGAGATAGATGTTTATCCTACTAATGACAGTGTCTGTAACCGTTTCTGTAGTAATACGAATCTGTGATGACGTTGTTATCGTATATTTTCTGTCTCTTCTCGAATCTCCCGTCTGAAACCGAGTTGTTTATGCGTATTCGATCCACGAGTTCGGTTCCTAACCGGATTCTCACCTATTGAAGGAGACAAGTGCTCCTTAAATAGGTTCCACACGGGCCTCAACATTCACCCTTAACTTACCCAACGGGCCGAAGCCCAGTTATGGGCTTGCCTCCACATCGGCTCAAGATTAGGCCCAAATAGTATAATAAGTAATATGATATAAATCATAGAGGGAGATCGTACCATTAGTCTGACTTGGCGTCTAACCACTGGCTGCATGTCAGGTGGAATATGATTGGTTGCCAAGCGTACTATTGCCCCTCTGCAAATATACGTTAGTGGAGATCCTTGTCGAGGTGGTCCTATCGGCTCTGATTGGCTGACGCGTGCAGAGGATGTACTGTCTGACCCTTGCGGCTGCTGTCGAGGAGACGTGTGGCTTTCTTATTAGTTGGTTGTGCATCATGCTCATTGCTACACGTCCTTAAATCCTGATTGGTTCGTATTGGCTTGTACGTACGCATCAGGTATCGCCACGTGTCTTTCATCAGCCATGCTCAGAGCTCCTGGCGGATGTTGCTAGAAAGGGCATCCGCCACACTTGGTCTGTGAGGTGTCTGTCCGCCAGCTCGGGCTGTCCATTTCGTGGGCTAAGGCTATTGTGCTTGTAGGTTGGGTATGGGCCCATGTTGCTTTTGTTAACTTTGGGACCATATCCCTTCAAGTCCCCCTAGTCTAGCGTGCCTTGCAGGTGTGTGTTGCATAGACGTGAGGGATGCTGGACTCATTGTGGATGGGCCTTCGCGTAGTTTGTCGTCATAGTAAGGAATGGCGTGTTCACTTAAAGCTGGTATACAGGCGGAGTCATTCGTCTTACGTTAGGCGGGTGCTATGTGAGAACTTTGGCGTGATCGTACGTTTTTCTTCAGGCGGGATAGCGATCCGCCAGAAGTTATGTCGAAGTTAATGTTAATGATTTTGGGGGAAATTCAAAAAGTTCCGCATCAGATGGGTCTGATTGTTGACATGACTGCCTGCACATCTGTCACGTCTGTCACGTATGTGGTAGGTGGGAGACTTCATTGCCTTTGTGTCAGTTGTGTGTGGTCACGCGTGGCGCGTGAGTTGCCATTCTGACTTCTGGGCGACGTGTCACTTGCTGATGGGTTGTCCCTCTGCCCGATTTCCCAATGCAATTAATGCAATTGGTATATATATAGTCTCTTCCTCTCAACCCTTACTCATTTTACTCCATTTCTTGTTTTGCAATAGGTTTGTTCTTTCTACTTCTCTTTCATTTCCATTGAAGATTTCGTCCATCTCCGGTTAATGTTCAAATTTTCCGATCAGTGAAAGATGTCTGACGCTGAGTTTAAAGGCAAGAAAGATCCCGTATCCATGGAGGATGCTCCGATTAAATGGAAAAGGGACTCATATGTGTAGTTCTTGGTCAATATGAAATTCCGGCTAGTTTGGAGCCTACTCTTCCGGCCGACGGTAAGACTGTGTTGGATATCGGCACTGGTAGGATGGCTTTGTATGCCGCTCACTTTCCACTGGCTGGCTTCCGGCTGCCGGTGACAAGGTTTGTGTATGATTTGTTGCTTCGTTACGGCTGCCACTTGACACAGATGACCCCGTTGGGGATGACCCGAATGGTGCACTTCGAGTTTGTTTGCCGCTCCCAAGGTGTTGAGCATACCTTTGAGATGTTTAATGCTTTCTACCGTTTTTCGCGGGGTGGCCCACAGTGGTATTCTTTCAATATGCGGAGCAGGATTAAGCATGTGGTAATGAGCCTCTGCGTAGTATGCATGACTGGAAGTGGATGTTTTTGACGTCGCCACCCGTGCTAGGCCAGGGTAGCGGGGGGGACGTCCGAGGGCGGCCATGGAGTAAGAAGTTGAGAGATGTGGTCTCAATGTTGGATTCATCCAAGCGCAAGATGCCTGAAGAAGATTCGCCTGCTTCATCGTTGAAAATCCGCTTGGGGGTCTCCCAGAAGCGTCCGCGTCTAGCCTCCAAGATTGTGTAAGATGTTCAGCCAGGTCATTATCTTGTGCCTTTGTTGAGCTTATTATCTCTCTGTTTTAGGCCCTAGACTGATTTATCCTACCTGGCCAAGAGTATCAGATGTGCATGGCCCTAACTCTGTTGGGCTTAGCTCGCCTGATGCGCCCCTCGAAACGGAGACGGACAAGAAGAAAGCGGCTGACAAGGTAGCACGACAGGCCGAGGCGGAGGAGAAGGCTTAAGCTGAGGAGAAACAGAGGCCGATTGAAGCTCGCGAGGCGGAGCTGCAGCAAGCGAAGATGCAAGAGGAGCAGAGGAAGAGAGAAGAGGAGGGGAGAATCCGTTTGGGAGCTGAGAAATCAACCGGCGGCTCCGCAGAACACCCCACTTCCCCCTTTGGGGGTGAGCATCTCCAAGGGTCTTATTTTGAAGGGGGTTCTGTGGAGCATGCGGATTATGTTGCGTTGTCCTCCTCTGGGCAGATCTTGGGGTGATGATGGTGGTAAATCCGGAGAAGAGCCTGTTGCTCCTGGCAGAAGCAACCCTCAACAACCCGTGAACACCGGAATAACCTCTGCTGGTTTTAGAATCGATGTTGCTACCGGTCCCATCTATCAACTCGAGTGGTTTATGCGTGAAGATGGTAGATTCTTTCAGGTAGCCATTGTGAAGAATGGTTATTAGGCTCTATCCCCCTTGCAGAACGTGCGTATGCGGCAAAACAAGACCTTCTTGCACTTTTTCAGGACGGGGCTGCTGGGTTGGCTATGGCGGCGGCTACGATGAGTGAGGCTCGGCGGGGGTATCAATCTTTGGTGGATGCTGAACAGGAGTTGGATGTCCGTCGTAGGGCATTCAAGAACGTTATAGACAAGCAAACCAGCAAATGTGTTACACAGTCCAAGGCCCTTGCTGATGCCCAAACGCAGGTAAAAATGTTGGAGAGCCACAACGCCAAGGCCGCTCAGGATAGGAAAGCGTCTTGTGAAACCACCAATCTGTTGATTGCCAAGGAGTGTAGCCGTGCCCCGTTGCTTGAAAAGGAGGTTGAGCAACTGAAGGCCGCATTGGAGATGAAGTCTAAAGAGGTTGAGGATGAGAAGTCAAAGGCTGCTTCTGCGCTTGCTGATTTGGTTAAGAAAGACGATGAGGTGTTGCAGCAATCTTCGCGAGTTTCTATTCTTGAAAATGACGTCTCTATGCTGAAGCGCGAAGTTGACGCCTTGAAGGATGAGAAACTCACTCTATCAGTTGACCTCAAGGAACTTGCAGTCACCAGTGACAATGCGGAGCAATTGATGCGGCAAGCGAAGGAAAATCAGGCGACGACGCAGCAGGATTTAGCTTGGCTAATGACCGCAGGCGTACGGGGGGTAAGCCTTTTGTATTTGATAATTCGCTATTGTTGGCTTATTGCTCTTGTTGTGTTACTAACTTCTCGCGTACGTAGGTATTTACCCGTATATGGGAGGAGCCTGCAATGGTCCAATCTGTTGCTCGTCTGTGGAGAAGTCCAAACAATATGGCGTTGCGCTTGGCTTCAAGCAGGGTTTTGACTTCTGTCTTGGCGGGAATGCCTTTGACAATAACCCGTTCCGCAACATCAAGGCTGAGGAGGAGTATGATGCTGAGGTGGCGGCTTATAATGAGTTAACCTTCCCCATAATGGAAGTTGTGGTGGAATGCGCAAAGCTCCCTGATGGAATGCAGCAGCTACGTGCCGTATTTGAGGCTGCGAAGAAAGAAATGCAGGAGGAAGCGGACAGACAGGCCACCGCACTTCGCGGGGAAGGGACGTCTGGAGTGCAGCCACAGAATGAAGAAGAAGACTACCCCATTGACAACGTGATTATGATGGTGAGGATTGAGGGTTTTCATGATTTCCAAAACATGGTCTTGATGGACATCTATTTAATTTTGTCTGTATTTTGGAACTTCGGTGTAATCTGTACTTATTTTATTTTCATTTTGATATGTGGTTGTGCCTTTTTCGTGTTTTCCTTGTGATGATTGCTTTTTATTTATTAGTAGGGTAGGGATGACGTCAACAGTCAGCCATTAATGGCTGCAAGTCGGCGTGACAGTCACGCTGGAGTGACACTTGTCACATGTTTCTGATGGGCGTCATTACTGTCCCAGGGTAATGACCAAGTCATTACCATTTTACTTCTTTTAGCAAAAAGTCAGTTGTCTCACACTAGTAACTTTTGAGATGTCTTCGTCCCGTCCGAAGATGAAGTCTTTAAGCGACTGTTCCGACGAGGCCTTGGCCTTCGCTAGACTTATGGAGCTACAGCAGGCAGCCCCTCGTGAGGAGATTCCTGGTGGTCTTCCTGCATCATCATCCACAACATCTTGAGATGCAGGACGGAGGTGTTGGTGGTTCATCATCTATTCGTCAGCCTGTCATCATAGCTTGTCCGATGGTGGGTGTTGTACCACCTACCCCCAAGCTTCGCCTCCGACGCAATGATGACACGTGGGCCCACATAATTCACATAGATTAGGGCTACTAATATGGGAATGTAGTGGTTAATATATATATATATATATATATATATATATATATATATATATATATATATGTCTTTACGTATTTAGAACATCAATTTTGTACTCCATCTTTTGAACATACATTATAGATGCTCATGTTTTGTACTAATGATCCCTCGTGATTGAATATTTTGTACTGATATTTCGTAAATGTACTTGTATGCAAGTGCTTACATGATTATTGGCCGTGTTTTGTTATTTATGAATGTGATAGATGGTTAACCCGTTTGACCTAGCAGGGTTTACCTGCTTTCTTGGGTGTCCAAGTTTAGGTAGAGGTGGTGTGTGGGAATGCCACCTCGGCCTTAACTTGGTTATCCCCGCGGCTCTGCGGGCACGCGTATAATAAGTGCGTGGCTCACGGCTCAGTGTGGCGTAAGCGTGTGAAAACAGCGTTATGCTTATAAGCTGCTTAGCTCAGCGGGCATGCATACACTAAGTGCGTAGATCGCTGGCCAAGGTGGCGTAAACGTGTGAAAACAGCGTTACGCCTCTAAGTTGCTTAGCCTTGCGGACACGTATACACTAACTGCTTAGCTCGCAGGCCAATGTGGCGTAAACGTGTGAAAACAGCGTTGCGCCTTTAAGCTGCTTAGCCCAGCGGGCACGCATACACTAAGTGCGTAGCTCGCGGGCCAAGGTGGCTTAATCGTGTGAAAACATCGTTACGCCTCTAAGCTGCTTAGCCCAGCGGGCACGCATACACTAAGTGCGTAGCTTGCGGGCCAAGATGGCGTAATCGTGTGAAAACAGCCTTACGCCTCTAAGCTGCTTAACCCTACGGACACGCATACACTAAGCACGTAGTTCGCGGGCCAAGGTGGCGTAAACGTGTGAAAAAGCGTTACGCCTCTTGAGGAGTTGCCCTGGTGCATGCTGGTGAAGCATATCACCCTTATTTGGGTTTACCCCGTTGATGTATGCAATAGTTAGGCAAATTTAAAGTAAAAGGCATTTCATTGATAAGGCTTTAAGCCGTTGAGTTACAAACGGTCGGTTACATGCAACATATCCTAAGTTGTGCCGCGTTCCATGACCTTAGGATTGGAGTTCCATCCAGTCGTTCCAGTGCATGGGCCCCTTTCCCGAAAACTTCCTGAATCTTGTAAGGGCCCTACCAGTTTGGTGCGAGCTTTCTTGGTTTTTCAACGGTTGAGGCTTCGTTGTGGCGGAACACAAAGTCGCCTACCTTGAAGTGAACCTCTTTCACTCGCGCATTGTAGTAGCGTTCCAACTGCCGTTTGTATTTTGCTTCCTTGAAAGCGGCGAGTTCTCGGCGTTCTTCTAAGAGGTTCAGGTTTAGCCAAAGTTCTGCCTCGTTTTTGTTTTTCAGAGCCATGAGCACTCTCCTGGAAGGGCACCCGATTTCAGCCGGGATTACTGCCTCAGTGCCATATACCAAGCTGAACGGCGTTCCGCCGTTGCTTGTCTTTTTTAGTGTACGGTGTGCCCACAAAACATTTGGTAGTTCATCTACCCATCCCGATCGCTTTGTGCCCAAACGCGCTTTGATTCCCTCAACGATGCTACGGTTGCCTCTTTCCACCTGACCGTTGGCTTGCGGGTGAGCTACTGATGTGAAAATCTGTTCCACCCCCGGGCTTGTTAGCCATCTTTGTAGCCCTTGGTCAGTGAACTGGAGCCCATTCTCGCTTATCAAGTGCATCGGTAACCCGAAACGACAAATGATGAACTCCCAGATGAAGCGTCTGACGTTGCGGTCATCGATTGAGACCAGTGGCTTCGCTTCGATCCATTTTGTGAAATAGTCTATTGCAACTATCAGGTATAGAATATTCCCCGGGGCTGTTGGGAATGGCCCGACAATGTCGACGGCCCACTTATGGAAAGCCCAAGCTGCGGTGACTGGAACCAAATCGTTCTTGGGACGGAGTGTGCTTGGCGCATGACGTTGGCATGCGTAGCACTTGCAGAGTATTTTGACAGCGTCGACGTGCATACTCGACCAATAATACCCCACGTTCATGATTTTAGCGACTACCATGCGCGGTCCCACGTGCAGGCCGCAGATTCCCTCGTGTATTTCTTTGCTCAAGAACGCTGCATTCTCTGCGTCGACACATGGTAATAGGGGACCCAAGTATGATTGGGGGTACAGTATGCCGTCAGCGACCTGATAGTGCATGGCTTTATGCTGGATCTTGCGCGCCTCTTGTTTTTCTTCGGGCAGGATCCCCCTTGTCAGAAATGCTATGATAGGTGTCATCCAGCATGGGGCACCTGTTTGGATGACAGTGACTTGGTGAGTTGACACAGAGGGTGTGTTTAAGACCTCAACCCTGACCTCCTTGCCCATGTGCAAAAAAACGGTAGCTGCCATTTTGCTTAGGGCGTCTGCTGGTTTGTTTTGACTTCTGTTGATGTGAAAAATCTTGCAATATTCGAACCGTTGCATAAGTTGCTTGGCCTGCTCGAGATAAAGAGCCATCTTGTTATCCCGAGCTTCGTACGTGCCCTCTATTTGTGCAGCGACCAGCATGGAATCGACATGTGCTTCTAGGAAGCGTGCCCCCATCTTATCCGCGATGCGGAGACCAGCGAGTAGTGCTTCGTACTCCGCTTCATTGTTCGTGCTGTCGAAATTCTGGCGGATGGCATACGTGAACTCTGCACCATCAGGGCTGATTAATCATAGACCCCCACCCGCTCCATCGTCTCTTTTGGCGCTGTCCGTGTACAGCAACCACTTGTCTGTCTAAACGGTTGCGGGTGGTGGGTCTGGCTCCACCAAGCATTCCGCTACTTTATTGGCGGGTACCTCTGTTACGAAATCAGCTAAGACTTGTCCATTGATGGCTTGTCTTGGCTTGTAGAAGATGTCATGTTCTCCTAGCTTTATTGCCCACTTCGCTAGTCTTCCTGATAAATCTGGCTTTCTTAAGACGTCGTTGATCCGATAGTCTGTGAGTACGTTTATGGGATGTCCCTGAAAGTATCTCCTCAAGCTCCGTGAAGCATGAACCAGCGCCAACACCAGTTTTTCCATGATTGAATAACGTGTCTCCGCATCTAGGAGCGTTCGATTGACATAATAAATGGGTGTTTGGACTCCCTTCCTGTCGACTAGCAATACAGCCCCTACTGCTCTCTTTGAGATTGCGAGGTAGAGTATCAGCGGTTCCTTCGAGCGTGGTGCTGTGAGGGTTGGTAGGTTCATGAGGCACTGTTTCATGTCTTGAAAGGCACTCTCTGCCTCCGATGTCCAACGAAAATGTGTTTTCTTCAAGCAGTTTCTCAGTGTGCTGACAAAGGGAAATGATTTGGAGGCATAGTTGGACAAGAAACGGTTGAGGGCCACCAGGCGACCCATCAAGGTTTGCACTTCTTTAACCGATGCGGGTGACGACATTCGCTCGATGGCCTCGACTTTTTCTAGGTTGGCGCGGAACCCATCCTTTGTCATTATGACGCCTAGGAACTTACCCTCCTCCATTCCAAATGAGCATTTTCCAGGGTTGAGTTTCATTCGTACAGCCGGTAGTTGTTCGAGTGTTTTCTGGATGTCGACCAGCATGCGGTCATCTTCGACACTTTTGATGACGAGGTCATCTACATACACCTCTAGATTGACTCCAATTTGTTTTGCGAACACAGAATCCATTAGGCGCTGGTATGTGGCCCTAGCGTTTTTTAGCCCAAAGAGCATTTTGGTGTAGCAAAAGGTGTCCATATCTGTCAGCAATGTTGTTTTGTCTTCGTCTCCTTTGGCCATTTGAATCTGATGGTAAACGTTGTAGGCGTCTAGAAAGCGCTTGAAACGAAAAGGTGCCAAGGAGTCCACCTTCATATCAATCTCCGGGAGTGGGTAACAGTCTTTTGGGCATGCTTTGCTAAGGTCTTTATAATCCACGCACATCCGCCAACCGCTCTTGGCTTTTCCCACCATAACGGGGTTGGCTACCCAGGTCTGATATTTGACTGGGCGGAGTATGCCTGCGTTCAAGAGCTCCGTTACTTGTTCGTTCATTGCTTTGGTTTTTTCGGGGCCCATGCTACTTTTCTTCAGTACCACCGGTTCCACCAACTTGTAATAGACAGTTTATGCTCTGTGATTTCGCGGGGAACGCCTACCATATCTGCGGGTTGCGAGGCAAAGACGTCCATGTTTTTAATAAGTAACTGCTTGAGATGAATACGTACTGATTTCGATATTGTTGGTCCGATGACAACTGTCTGCTCCGGAAACTTGGGGTTGAGTACCCACTTTTCCGGTTCCGCAGGCACAGTCGGTTTAGCGGACTTCAATGGTTTGGGCACCTCTGTGGTGTGGCATTATCGGTTCCCTCTAATGAAAGCTACTCTGTTGCGGGTGGGGAAACCAACCATCTGGTGAGGCGTAGAGGAATTGCTAATGAACTTAGCCAGCCCTTCTCTTCCTATGAGTATGTCATGTGATGAGACAACTGGAAGTACCATAAATTCACATTCCTTCATTCGGGAGAGTTTCCCGTCTGACCAAGTGACGGGAAACGTGATGACTCCTCGCGGCATTATTGATTCATGGATGAACCCAGAGATGGGCTCAGAGACTGGCACTAAGCGGGCCTTGTCTTTGTTATCGAGTTGGTTGACGCATTGTTCGTACATGATGTCCGCGCTGCTGCCGGGGTCTAAGAACATGTACGGCGTGCGGTAGTGACCGAAGACCCCCGTGATGATGAGTGGAGATGTGGAGGAGGCCCCTCCTTTAATGGTAGGTAAGACCACTGGTTGCTCTTTCCATGTTTCATCTAATGCGTCCGCAATTTGTCGCTTGTGTCTCCGGTGGGTTGAGCTCCCGCCTCCTGTCATGTTGCAGTTGTACCGATGGGCGCGGTCAACAGTGTGCGTCCGCAAATTGCGGATGCGCTTGTTAGACCCTTCTCCGCAATCGCCGTTCTCGCGACCACGACCGTTACGTTGCACGTTTTTTACCAAACGTCCTAGCTGTCCAGACTTTAAGGCGGCCTCTATCTCCATTTTCAAGCTATAGCAATTGTCAGTGTTGTGTCCAAAATCGTTGTGGTAGTCACAACGCTTACTTGTGTCAACATTCTTTCTCTTTCCTAGTGGACACGGCTCCTTGAAGTTGTGTTGCTCTGTGGCGAGTACTTGTGACGGTGTTTTCGTCAGCGGTGTCCATTCTGTATTTTTCTTCGAAGACCCGCGGTTGTCACGAGCGTGTTTTCCATTGACCAAGTTTCGGGCGTCCTGTTAAGCGGAGTATTTGCCTTCTTCCGTGGACCCTGAGATACGGGACCAAACGGATTGCTTGTTTCTGTCTCGACAGCCACCATGGTTGTTGGCGGACTGATTTTGGCAAGACTGACGGAAGGATTTCTCTGAGGATACATATATCTTGGTCGCTTTAATGACCTCGTCCCAATATTCGGGTATTCCGGCTTTTCCGGTGAGACATTTCATGAGATCATCGTTGTTAACTCCGTGGATGAACGCGTGTAAGCTCCCCGCCACATCCTATTTGCATCGCCTCTCAATTGTAGCGGATGATGTAATCCTCCACTGACTCATTTTATTTGCGAACACAAAGTAAGATGTGAGCTTTGTCCTTCTTGTGCTTCCTCTGATTGGAGAAGTGTAGAGAGAACTTCGACAGAAGGTCATCGAAGTTGAGTATTCCGCCTGTCGGGAGGTTATCGAAGCAGAATGTTGCTGCACCCGTCAAGGTTTGTGCGAAGAGATGGCACCAGACTTGCATAGGCCAGTTTTGGTTGTGAGCGGCGGTTCTAAAGTCATGTACGTGATCATCTGGGTCACGTATGCCGTCGTATTTCCCGATGCTGCTGGGAAGCTTGGCCTTAGTTGGTATCGGTGCCAAGGCCACGCGGGCGCAAAACTTAGACATCTCAACAAGGTCCTTTGGTCAATAGGGCTTAACCAAGTCATCATCATCCTTCGCGTGTGCGCTGGACTCATAGCCGTCATCTTCATCTGTGGGAGCGTGGCCTTAGCTGTGGGTACTTTTTCCATGGCCTCTGCTACGACTCCCTTGGGCGTTGTCTTTCTAAGGACGGCTGTTGGTTTTGTTCTTGTTTGCTGCCCTTTGACTCCTGTTGCTGGTACCAAAGTTGAGTGTTTTCTGGACTCGTTATGTCCCAGCTGCATCACCGTAACACCCCAACCGATGGCGGAAACATCGAGGTGTCACGTATGAATGATTGTTCAGTAGCTCATGGTAATACATATGTTTAAATAATCCTTTATTTCATTACAATATTGAATTACATTAAAGTCTTGACTGACGTCTAATACATCAAACAAACAAACGAACTTAAAACTTCAAATAACTCCTCATGCTAGCTTTAGACTTCAAGCATCAATATTTCCTGTTGAGTTTGGAAAAGATGGGGGGTCAACTAGAAGTTGGTGAGAATACATAAGCCAAGTCAAGCAATAAGTTTAAAAGAATAAAAGTTTAGCAACTCATAATCAATCCTCCGACAAAGTTTTGGTCCATCCCGCATCCACGGTTCACCTTAATATAACGTTGGAACGATAACAATCACCCGCGCTCCCCATACAAGACGGTCAACGAATCTAGGTGGGGTTGTCAATCCAATAGATCTATCATTGTATACCGCTGGCTTGATCAGGGTTAATGATTATGCAAGTTTAAGTTTAAGTCTATTAGTCTTTGTCTAAGTCATGAGGCATTAAAGTTTACAATTAGACATATATGTAGAATTGCTTAAGTATAAAGTTTCAAGTATAAAGAATTGCATAAACAAGGTTACGTAAACTCACCTTAGCAAAGTGTTAAGTCTTGTAAAATAGAATAAGTGTAGTCCAACGTTGCCAAGTGTTACCTTATGTTTAAGGCAATAAATAGGTCTAAGTCTTTCTGGTCTACAAGTATTTCTAGGGTTCCTAATTTGGGGATAAGTAATTGTTTAATTATTAATTAGGTAAATTGTTAATAAATAAAAGAAATTTGGAAAATAAATAAATAAAAGACTATTTGTATATTTTTTACTAAAGGTGGTCATATTATAAGGTTTTAAGTTTGAAAATAATTTTTATAAAATTATTTTCTCAAAAATTGTATATTTAGTATATTTATTTCTATTTGTCAAAATAAGATTTTAGTATCTAAAAAATATTAAAACTAAAGAAATTTCGAATTAAAATTTATTTTTCTGTTTTAAATGAACAAAAATAATTTATGTAAAATTTTGGTGTAAAAATATTGAAAAATGAATTTATTATGATTTATTTATGATTAAAAATAACAAAAATTAATTAAAAATATTAGATAAACGGTTTTTCCAGAATAAAATTTATTTCTGAAATCCTTATTGATCTACAAGTTTAAAATAATTTTTGTGGATATTTATAAAATCGTTTAGATATATTTATAGAATTTTAAAATTATAAATGAATAAACTTGTAATATTTATAATATATAATAAATAAATGATTTTTGAAAAACTAAAAATTGTATAATAAATTTTGTCATCAAATTAACATAAAATAATTTTTTTTAGATTTTATAAAACATTCTTAGTATTTTAAAAACAATTTTTAAAAGAATATATATGTATAATGTAAGTAATAAGAAAAATTAAAAAAAGCTGGCTTTTGCCAGGACTTGAACCCGGGTCTGTGAACGGTTCGTGGCTTAATCACAAGCCTAGCCACCAACTGGGCTAGACCATGAGAACGAGTGTTTTAGGTTTCAAATAATTATATAGGCTCGTTCATAAACTTCATAACTTGTTTGTAAAAATAAATGATGAAGACGGGGCTCGAACCTTGGTCTCAGACCGGTTCCTACGTTTTTAACATAAGAGAATACCAACTGGTCTGCAGACTCAGTTGGTGGTTGGTTTTGTTTTGTTTTAAACTTAAAAGATCTCTGCAGTGAGTCATCTTCCCCAAATCTAATAACAAGAACCCTAGCTTTCTAATTTCGTTTAATTACAAACAATAGCCTCTGTAATGTTAGGGCTTTTGTTTGTCTAAGGACAGCTAACAAAACCCTATGATAAAATGATACTTACAGCGATTCAGTGTACACGATTGATGTTGGTCAACAGAAAAGTCAACACGATCGATTTGCAGATTATAAAGGGTTTGTAGGTGAAATTGGGTATGGGGATAGGTTTTTCGGCGATGTTAACTTGTAAGGGTATGATCAATTTATACTAATAACACGAAATCGTATGTTTAGAAAGTTTTGACCCACATTAAACATATACGCGTAAAATCTCTATAATTGGTATGGTTTAATGGTGATTCTTGGCGTGGGGAATACTCTAGGGTGTCGGTTAAGACTTACCAAAACGAATTACGATCAATGACGCGATTTGGGATTGATTTGGAAGGTTAAGGCTCGCAGTTGACTTTGGAAACTCAACTGGGCGTGTGTATGAAGTTCATATATTTATTTGTGTTTGATAAGAGTTACATCAGACTTGGCAGCTCAGTAGGTTAAGTCATGGGTTGGGCTATCCATGGACGCGGGTTCGAGTCCCGGTCCATGCGTTTTATTTTTTTTTGCCATTATTTCAAGGATATAATATTATTATATGTATATAATATGGTCGTATAGGGCCTAGAATGTCACAAATATTTTTAATACGTAATAATAACATCAAAACGCATCGTTTTTTTATTATCAAACGTATATAGTAGAAAAATACGAAATGTTACAATCACCTTCTTTTGGTACCCTGCTGTGACTTTGGCGTGTTGCTTGAAGAGCCACTCGTCTGGGTCTTCCACGTCGTCACCCTCGTCATCCTCCAGGTTGACAATGTTTTGGTTGGTGCTTAGACCTTTCTCCTCCTCGATGAGGAGTGCGTCGGGGTCTTCTCTTGGGGCTTCTTCATTAGTTATTTTCTATCTGAAAGATGGAAAAGGTTGTTGCTCTAGCCGGTACGGATGGCGCCAATGAAGAAACAAAAGTCTAACCTTGGATCCAAAAGGTTAAACTTGTCGCTACAGACGTGATCCTTCGTTAGATGAATGACCTCAAGAATAATGATCCTGAAACAGCACAATATTCCGATGTGGGGTGTCCACATCGAATCCCGAAGGAATCTACTTGGCAAACACAAAAACATAATCGGACTTATGTGTGTTCATCAGGGATTTCTGAATGGCCTATTGAAGGAGACTAATTGCTCCTTAGATAGGTTCCACACGGGCCTCAACATTCACCCTTAACTTACCCAACGGGCCTAAGCCAAGTTAAGGGCTTGACTCCACATCGGCCCAAGATGAGGCCCAAATAGTAGAATAAGTAATATGATATAAATCATAGAAGGAGATAGTACCATTAGTCTGATGTGTCGTCTGACCACTGGCTGCAGGTCAGGTGGAATATGATTGGTTGCCAAGCATACAGAGGATGTAATGTTTGTCCCATGCGGCTGCTGTCGAGGACACCTGTGGCTTTCTTATTATTTGGTTGTGCAACATGCTCCATGCTACACGTCCTTAAATCCTGATTGGTTCGTACTGGCTTGTACGTACGCATCAGTTATCGCCACGTGTCTTTCATCAGCCATGTTCAGAGCTCCTGGCGAATGTTGCTAGAGACAGGCGGACCATGATATCTCAAGTCCGCTGGGTAAAGGCATCCGCCACACTTGGTCCGCAAGGTGTCTGCCCGCCAGCCCGGGCTGTCCACTTCGTGGGCTAAGGCTGTTGGGCTTGTGGGTTGGGTATGGGCCCATGTTGCTTTTGGTAACTTTCGGCCCATATCCCTTCAGAGCTGTTGAAAACATTGGTCATACATGATGTCTGTGCTGCTACTACCATCTAGGAACATGTACCGCGTGCGGTAATGTCCGAAGACCGCGGTGATGATAAGTGGAGCAGTGGAGGATGCACCGCCTTGGACTTTTGGAAGGATAATGTCAGCTTCCTTCCAAGTATCGCTCACAGGTTGTGCCGGGGATCACTTTCCCTGGCGCTATTGTTTCTTGTCTATGTTGGTCATGTGACAGTGATAGCACGGGATGTGTGTAACTATATGCGTTTCGAGATCATGGATGCGTTTTCGCGAACCTTTTGTGTGGATGTCATCAGCATTATGTCCCCGCGCACCCTTGTGCACATTCTTGTCCAAGTGCCCATGTTGGCCAGTCTTCAGCGCAGCCTCGATTTCCAGCTTGAGGCTGTAGCAGTTGTTAGTGAGATGACAATAATCATTGTCGTAGTCGCATTTGGTGGTGTCCACATTCTTGCGCATACCAATGACTTTTGGTTCCTTGAATGTGATTTGCTCTGTTTTGAGTACTTGGGATGTCGTTTTTGTCAACGGAGTCCAATCATAGTTTTTCTTCGAGTGACTGCGTTGGTCTCGAGTCTGCTTGTTTGAGAGCTGCTGGCGCGCATTGTTGTTGTTGTTGTTGTTGTTTTTGTTTTTGTTGTTGTTTTAGTTGTTATTATTGTCCGATGTGTGGTGCATGAGGGCTATGCGCAGGCAACTGGTCCTGCGCAATTTTATGATCCGCGGAGTAGTAATAGACCTTGTTGCTTTCCAGCGCTGTCAAGACTTAGGTTTAAAAAGACTTTGTATTCTTTATAGTTGTGGGGTAAGGTTATTATCCGCGTAGGGATTTTGGTACCCTACCCTTTCAAATGGGTTTGGGCCTTAAACGGGTTAGGTTTGTTTTTTGGTAAGCAGCCTTAAAGAGGAAATGAGAGTGAGGCGGTATTCAACTCCTGATTATGTGTGTAAGAGGAACTCATAGGTACGAAGAAAAGTGGAGATATTTGCGTGGAGAGCTTACTTACACAAGATTCCGACTTTGACAGCGTTGTCCAGAAGAAATGTTAATGTGGGTTTAGTGCTTTGTCCGATGTGTGGTGCAGCTCAAGAATCGGTTGATCATCTACTTTTGGATTGCGGTTTCGCTCAGACAGTGTGGCAACAGATTGTGCAGTGGTGCATCTTGAGGCCGTTTTTTGCGTTCAGTCTAAAAGATGTTTTGGATCTTGTATTATACGAAGATGGTTCGACAAAGAAAAAGAAAGTAATACATGCGATTTGCTTAAAAACTCTATGGTGCATTTGGAAAGCAATAAATGGTGTCGTCTTCAACCAACGTTAATGCTCGATCACTCAAACCATTGGAGCCATAAAATTCATGAGCCTGCTTTTGATTAAGTCTAGGTCGATGTGTTAGGATCAAGATTGGGGGATTTGGAGGGGTTTTCAATCGTATAAACTAGGTAGGTAATGTTGTTTTTGTTTGGTGTATATGTACATTGGTGATTGGCTAGCCGAATGGAATGAAAATTTGTTGGCCATTAAAAAAATAAAGTCCATTCTTCTAATATTAGCAAGTAAGAACCAAAACATCGTTTTCCTATGATTTGTAAATTTGTCAGTAAATTTGTCATAACCATACATGAACTCAATGTTAGATGTCTTGAGGCCCATATTAAATGTCAAAGTTCCACCCTGATTGAGGAAAACAAATTCAATATGTTCAAACACTAGTAAACTTATCTCCTTTCATGCGGCATGAACTATGTTGGTTGATTAGTTAATATTATCCAAGACCAGAGCCGGTCTTAAGAGTTTAAGCGCCTTGTACGAGCCAAGAAAAAGAGGCTCTTAGGTGCTAATGAATTATATAAACTATTTTTATTATATGACGATTGACGTTATAACAATAAACTAATACATCTATGTTGTCATAGGCCTTGCCCGGAGCCTAGGTGAAAAAAAAAACGCCCTAGGCAAACATGGCGCAAAAATAATTTTAATAAAAAATATATAATAGGTATATACACCTATTATCTATACTACATTATAAAGGAGGAAATATGTCTACAAATGTAATTTTACATAAATTTTAAGATGACATAGGAAGTGTCACACCACGAAACGGCGGAAACACGTGGCGTGGATGCGAAAGAGAAATGTTTCTTAGCCAAGATTAAACAAACACATAATTTAGAAAATAAACATTCATTAGACGACGGAAAGTATTTTGTTTAAGAACATGTCCCAAAACGTAGTTTTCTTAACAAAATAAGGATTTTCGACTATTTCCCAATCCCATAGGAAATATTAGTAAATCCCTAACAAAAATCCGCCTCGTCTTTATTTTGGCCGCCCTAACCATTGCACGCATTCTTAGTTACCTGAAAAATATGTTAAGGAAAACGTCAATATATAAATATATTGATGAGTTTCACAAGTTTTGACACACATATATATAAATTGCAACTTGTGCGGGTGCAAACCAAATGGAGCATTTGTGTACTTAAAGCGTTAAAAGAAAAAGAACCGACTAGAGAACTAAATACCAAACAAAGTTTTGAAGATTTAAACATAAATAAAGAATCACTCTATAAAACATTAGAATAAAACAATATCATCCATGAAATAACATCAAAATATATCTTAGTTAAGAATCCAAGAAAACAACCTAGGAATACATCTTTGCTCTCCAACAAAATGATCACAAATTAAATTTCACTTTTCTTTATTTTAAATCATCAACCCAAAAATAACGATACCGAATCGATTTACAACTTAGACATAAATCGATCCACACGATAAGGCCATGAGTAAAAGTGCAGCTTGTTCTACTTCGCACACGTTCCTCCTTTGTTTTGTGATGCTAGATCTTGGTCTCTGCAAGAAGCCTTCTGTTCCAAAAGCCAATAACTTCCTCTTTAAACAAAAAACACCCGTGTTATTGGTGGTCAATGAACTAGTCTCGCTATCTCCACCGAATGTAGAGGTGGTTTTCTTTTGTTTTTTCTCTTCTTTTGTTTGGCCCAAAAGTGCTCTCCTCATTTTTCTACTTCTGATTCCACAAGCATTGCATAAAGACTGCATATTCATCAAACAATTAAAATTAGATCCATTAAACTATTTTTCAAAACTAATAAACATACATAAATCACATTTCGCAAAAAAATAAAAAAATAAAAAACTATTTTAATTAACATGTTTGTTAGACAAAAAAAAAGGTTAGCTATTTTTTATTGTAAAAACCTATATTTGATTTCAACACCAATGTCATTTTTTTTCCTATAATGCATGCATAAACTAAAAAATTACAAATATTAAACAATAACATGTACCTTAACAATCTTAAAAATCACCAAAAAAAGGATAGCCTAAAGCGACGTATAAATAAAAACTACAGATTTTCTAAAAAAAATCTTGAAAGTAGCGCCAGAAGTAAGAAACTAAAAACATTGTCATAAACCCATACTTGAACAGAAATACAAAAATGTATAAACATGCCTTAACAACCAATATTAAAAACTAATAAATAAAATAAAAAACTGAAAGATTTCGCTACAGCATCCGCTGCTCTAGGTAATTGTCCACCCTTTCCAAGTGTGATTTCTACGTTATGTATGGCCGTGCCTAAGGGCATATCGGTTGAAGTAGATTCTTCTTTTTTATCAATCAAAACCCCTTCCCAAACTGTACAAGCTTCTTCCAAAGCATACGGCTTTCTGGATGTAGATGGTGATATCTATACAGATCGATCTTAGATACCTTAGGGCCAGCAGGCCCCCTTTCGAGAGAGGGGTTTTAGTGGTCCCGCAATCAGCACATGTTTTGATGAAGCAACTACCACCGTCCGATGACAATGATCCGCATCTATCTAGACTCTCGTTCCTCTTCATCACATCTTCACAATCCGATCCCTACATACCACCATTCGTAACAATTAGCAAATATTACCTAATACAGAAACGGAATCTGTACCAAACTTACTGAACCGGATTAATTTCGGTACCAATTCAGTACTATTATTTTACCAATTTTTACCTTCAAATACAGTATTGTGCCAATATCGATACCCAATTTTAAGGATTTTTGGGATCAGTACTTTTGGTTAGGTTCGGGTACTAAACGTATGATCAAGCAATCAAAAACACGAACAAAATCAATAGTAAATGACCCACCTTATCACTAAGATCCACCATTATCGAATAAACAACCAGCTCTATGACAGATCAGTGATTGTAACATCCGGCAAAAATCGATGTGATTCCGTACGTAATTAGTATATGTAATTAACGGTTTAAGTGCGTATTTAAATTAATTGAATTAATTTAGCCATAGAGAATAGCAAATTCCCCATAAGATGCATAGGAATGCATGTGTTTAATTTGAAGCACGGCGAAATCGCGTGCAAATTAACTTGTGATGGAACGGACGTTGGTGATTACCCAATGAAAATTTAATAAACAAAAATTATCCCGGACACCCAGGATATAAAATAAAGGGTATTTTCATGAAATATAATGTGTTTTGGAACTCCAAAACCATAAATGAAAACTCCAAATACAAATCTCCCGGTAACGAATAAAGTGCGCGTATCGCATCCGATACGCGTGTAAATTATATATAATTTCACCCAATCAAAGCCTAAATAACTCACCAACACTTAAACTAGGCAATGTTTAAGGGTTATTTGAGGTTATTTTAATGTCCGAGTAACACGCGAATAAAGTCCGAAAAATACCCAAACGACACCCGAACGTTAAAGGATTAAACTTAACTTATAACTAGCAAATATTTTGTGTTGTGGACCCCATCCCATGACCCCCAAAACCGGCCCCCTTACTCACATGCCTAAAATCTTCTTTTTGTACTAATAATCTAGTGGAGATTATAAAAGATATGGATGAATCGTGGATGGATATGAGAAGCATGGTGTAAATCTTGGTAAGATATAATAAGAAGATTACATGTACTTATGAGATTTCAAGAAATCCACGGCCAAACACCCCTTAGGAAAATCCCCACAAGATTTCTTAGTACATTATAAATCCATATTTTAAGGAAGTGAATCAAGGGTAGATTATATATGATACTATAAAGAAGATTGCATGTCCTTCCTAGATCATCACAATCCTTCCAATCTCTTGAGATTATTATATCTTTTGAAAGATTTACAAAACTCTTTCCTCCATCATATATTCACGGCAATACACACATATATAAAGATCATTCAAGATCACTTTAATACACTATAAATCCTTGTAAATCCATGTTAAATTGCATATGATCTTTGGAAGATCATGAAGGATTATAAAGGGTCCATGTGAGAATACTTGATCATACAAAGCAAATTCTTCTGCTTTTCTTCTTCATTTGGCCGTAAGTTTCCAAGAGCCCACACACACACTTCTTTCAAGTTTTAACACCTCCAAATCACTCATAAACATCCATCTTCCAAACCCCCATTGTGTGTTTCAAGCTTGGAGCTTAACCACATAGGAAGAACACACTAAACCTCATCAAAATCAAGTGATTTTGTCTTCCCTAGCCTTGTGCTAGTTGTAAGTATTCTTATCTAAACCTTGCTTTTAAAAGTTTATGTTTTGATGTTTTTGAAGCAAGTTGTACATAAGTGTTTAACAAGGTTTTTAACATAAGATGTGATGTGTTTTATCAAGTTAAAATGGATGTTTAAAACTAGTTAAATGAGCCGTGGGTTTGATGATGATGGATGATGATGTTTTAAGTTGATAAAAGTCACATAATCATGTTTAAAATGTTGATCAAAGCATAGATTGTTATGGTAACTTGAATACACTTGAAAGTGATGTTGATCATCTTAAAATGATTGTCTAAAGCTTAATATCATGTTGATCTTGTGAGAAATGTTGAAATAAAAAGTTTACATAACATAAGAAACAAACATAATGTTAACATTTTGAGCAAATTGGACTTAATACACAAAGTACACCTATTATTATCCTTAAGTAAGTTATTATGGACTTTGGACAAAGTTAGAACATAATAATAGCCTTCCATGACAAAGTTGATTTAATCAAGCTTACTAGTTTTGTAAGAAATTGTCACTTTTGGAAGTTCAAGGATGAAAATGTAACTTTTGAAAGTTTTGGGTGTTATTTGGAAGCTTTAAAAGTTAAAGGGTGAAAAGTGTCATTTTAGAAAGTTAAGTCGAAAAATGTGACATTTAGAAGTTTGGTGTTGAAAATGTAAACTTGGATAGCCAATGGTGGATTATGGAAAATATTTCCAAGACTTACAAAAATAATGTATTTTTGTATTAAATGTTATTTTTATAAAATTTAGGTTTTATAAAAATACAAGTTACCAAAGATTTTGGAAAAAAATAAAAACTAGGGCTTTTATTACAAAAATTGGTAATTTTAAAGACTTAGTAAAGTTTCATAAAAATGAACATTTTTATATTTATGGGAATATAAAAATGTTGGAGCATTTTGCGGTTAAAACAACTAAGTCTTGGTTTTTGGAAATACAAAAGTTATTTTATAAATTTCCAAATAAAAATATGGTGAAATTAATAGTGATTAATTTCGAGTAAAACATATTGTCGGAAATTTGATATGAATAACTAAATAAATATGTATTTTCGGAAGTAGGAAAATAATATTCGACGTGAAGTATTTATTTCTACAAAATATATATACGTAACTTATATTATTCGTGGAGCGAAAATATATGAGTTAAACGTTCGGACATGAATATGTTTTAACACGACAAGTTATCGGACAAGATGTAAAACGGACGAGAAAATATATATCGTACGAGATACGAATATATATTACGTCAAGGAAATATATACTTTATGAGATAAAATATATGAACTATCATGGGTGAAAAGTATATATAACACTTTCCTAAGTGTTGGAACGTATTCGTGGGAGAACTTAATTGTAAAGTGATCTTTAAAGATTGCGCACGTAAAATTAAGTTAAGTCCGAGAACTTAACAAGTTAAAATACAAAATCGAATCGACAAGACCTCAGTATATTTATTTAAATGGGAAAATAAATATATGGAACAGTGAGTCGAGTCGAAAGTTATAAAACGAAAAGTCGAATCGGCAAGATCTTAGTATATTTATTTGAATGGGAAAATAAATATATGGAACAGTGAGTCGAGGGAATATCAAATCGACAAGATCCTAGTATATTTATTTAATGGGAAAATAAATATACGGTAAAGTGAGTCGAGGCGAGTGTTGGAAAATGAAATCTCGATCGACAAGATCCTAGTATATTTATTTAATGGGAAAATAAATATACGGTAAAGTGAGTCGAGGCGAGTGTTGGAAAATGAAATCTCGATCGACAAGATCCTAGTATAACTACTTAATGGGAAAGTAATTATGCGGTAAAGTGAGTCGAGTCGGAGATAAGTTTATCCGAGTTAGTAAGTATATTGAAAACACATATATTAAACAATAAGATCATGATGTGATAAAATCGGGAAATGATCTTAGTTCGCGGCGACGAACCTAACTAACTTTAAGGATAATGTTGATATGTTTATTAAGCATAAGTTAAGTGAAACTTATAACGGGGGTAATCCATCACCAACGGACCTAGGCACATGTTTTAAACGGGGAATTGTATAACAATTGTGTTGTTGGGAGTTGGGTGTACAACTTGCCGGTAAAACACACATGATAGGCTTAGTGACTTATACGTCTAGGAACGCCTGTAGGTATTTGACCTTGGATATCTGCTATTCTCTGGTATTTGTGCACGCTGAGTTTGAGGTGAGTTTTCACGGCCCCATTTTAAACTGTTTTTACGTTTTTGGGGGAAAGATATGTTTTGTTAAATTGCTGTAACATGTGGAATATAATATTTAGCACGATGGGTACCTGAGTAACTGGAAACCACTTGGGGTAAGACCTCGCTGTTTACTGTAACCATTAATTCAGGGAAATGAAACCAAAGGGATATCTGGGTAGTACTATCGGTGCCTGACAAGGCCCACCTCTGGTTGATAGCGTCAACCCGGTAAAGACAAGAGGTGCATGTATTCTGAACTGAGTTGTTGTCCAAGAAGCAACTCGCGGGGCAATCTGTTGTATAGTCTTGGTTTGGTTATGGGCTCGGGAGGGAGTCGCCATCGTCATGTAGGAGCTAGCTACTCCACATATATGACACTACTTATATTATATTTCCGTTACATGCCGGTATTGCAATGTTTCGCTATGTGAAATTAAAACCTGTGAACTCACCAATATGTATATATTGACGTGTCTTTTAAACATATCTTTCAGGCAATTAGGCTGCTGAAAGGAATGGCTAGTGCGGGGGAAACGGGGACGTCGGTCTTTTGGGGGTTTTACTTTTATTTTCCGTAGGTTCGAAATATAGTCGAAAAACCCTTTTGTTTAAATTAAATTTGTATGGATGTGTACGTTTGGGACAACGAGAACATCTTACGACGTCTTAATAATATGATCTTTTCTAAATAAATATTGTTTGTGTTAATCTCGACTTTGATATACTTTTCGAGCGTTGCGCCGCGTGTTTCCGCCGTTGGCGTGGTGACAGAAGTGGTATCAGAGCCAAGGTTATAGCGAACTAGCATTTTGAAAAATCTAGACTATAACCGGTTTCGGCTCGAAAACAAAGTTTTCAAAACTAAAACACAACAAAATGTTTTTAGAAAAGAGAGAAATTTGTACATGGGATGTACAAGGGGAAATTCCGACCGACTAGCCATGTGTGTCAATATATGAAGTATTAGAAAATACGGATAGGAATGTTTAGGTTCTGTGGGAATCCGATTTTCTAAGATTAGTTAATACATATACGTAGTACGGATATTTTGCCAGTAAGGATGTTGTGTCACGCTTCACATTAGTCCGCACTCTTTTATCGATCACCGGTACCAGCAAGTGGAAAGGATGCGGTAGTCTATGAGGAGCTCACTCGCTCACCGGTAGATGGGATGATCAGAAGGACTAATCTCTATCGCGATATTAGATGTCGCCGTGTTGTTTATGATTTGGAGGTGAAACTAGACCAAGTCTTTTGTTGTATAAAACCTTTGTTCGTTGGATCAGGAAACTCGGAACTAGCGGGCAACAAGATTACCTGGCAACGCAAATTATCATTACGGGTGCACACGTAATAATAGTTTGGGGTGCACGGTAACCTTGGTGGGCGCTAGGGCCGGGGTTGGTGATCATTCCTTGTCTTGTTGTTCTTCTTCTTTAGATTCAGTCTTGGTTTTAATTGACTAATGGGTTAAATGGGAGGTCTCATCGACGCCCTTGACTTCGGTCCTAGCTAGCCTAATGAGCTTTCTTTTACATTACCTTTAAGGTGCGAGCACGGAAGAGCTCGAACGTCTATTCATACGAATAATCTGACGCAAACCCTCGCTCTAGATAGGAACGGGAGATGAAAGCTTCCTTCTGTAGGAGTTGAATGCCTCCACCACAAAGTTCTTCCAAAGGAGCGGACTTACAAGTATACACGGCCTACCGAAGTGAGAAATGTCGAGTACGGTGCGTGGAAGGTTATACCTGGAACCTGGTGAAGACCTAGGGTGCGTCCCTACAAGACCAGTGCGTTTTGGGAACGGGACCCTGTGAGGATCAGATATGAGAATCGTGGCCGTGTGCTGCTGGGTTGTTATTATAAATAAGTCATTCTCGATCCAACACATGCCCAAGTAGTCTTCCAGAGTCGGGTATTTTTCTTCTCCTTTTGGAGAACAGAATTGAGGTTGCTAAGTTAGGAAGCTTGATCATTGTTACCTGGAAGGCTCGATAGCCCACGTCTGAATCGACAGTATTGGTTGCGCCCATGCAGTCATGGACTGATGGTGAAATCAGTGTGCCACATTGCACACCCGCGAGTCAGAGGGCTTTGCTAAATTTCGATGATGTCAAAAATTCGGCCACTAATCACGACCGCGGCAATGATTGCCAGTGTTATGATGGCGGCGTGTAGTGGAACAACAAGCCCCAGTTGGCGTTTGGCTATGGACTCACTCGGAAGTGCATACGATTAACTCATGGGAAGCCACAGCTCGATGTATTGAGTGTTCAAGTATGGATTAACACCCGTTGCAATAGCGCTGGATCGTATTCCGGAAGATGATGTGTGATGGGCTTAGCAGATCGGTGCTTATGTCATACTACTTTCCCAAGGTGCAAAGGTTGTCGTAAGACTCCTCTATCTACCTCCTGTTTGTCTTTCAAGGATTATTGGTAATCACGCTTCAGTCGATGAACGCCAGAGTAGGTTCGATACGTGTGTTGTGCCTGAATCCGTCATAAATTCTGGGGAGTGGAACCACACTTTGGGAATCGTAATTGTAAGGGTGTGTTCCATAAATGTCAAATGTTGCAAAACGATTTTTGCTGACATTGAAGTTCCCCCCTCAAATGAAGGACTACTGGATGTGGTCACGTTACTCTGTTAAATTAAACCTACCCATGGGACGACAATTCCATTGCTCTTGTTGCAATAACGTTCGTCACCCTCATCATGACGACGAGACTTTTTATCTATTTGGGGCGGAAATTGACGCGAAGTGTTTTCCATCAATCCCCATAGATATTGAGATGTTGCGTTCCCTCGTCACGGTGGTTTATAAACTAAGGTTGCAAGATCCATTCGTTATGGACAATGTGACCTGTCAAATCTCTTGTCGTATTTCGATACTCTCACTGCGTGGCCTATCAGGAAGAAGGTCCACCGGTCTCGCTTAGGTAGCAGAAAGGCATTCCAATTGATGGCTATCGGTGCTAGGGCCAAAATAATATGCAAGAGGACTCTAATGAGAAGGATGACTCGGCTGGGTTGCCAGAGTCGGTATCTATCAGGGTGTCTCGATATATCGTGATCCTTCTACTTCTACTTCTACTTGCTATTTTCGTAATGCCCACTATCCTTGATATTGGGATAGACGGTGGTTGGTTTCTAGGTCCTATGGATACTAGTTACCCCACATATAATAACTACGACTAGTCTAAGGCTCCGGCCGAGCCTGATGTCGCTGCGGCTGTTATTGATCTATGGCTCAAGTAGATCCCGATGTTTTTTCTAAGTGTGTAGCTCTTGCTGAGTTTGTTGTTGTCAGTGAATCTGTAGCACTTATCGGGCTTGATGCCGTTGTTTCCATGTCTGTTGTTGAGCTTATGGTTGTCATAGTCTCTATAGTCCATGATGGGCTTGATGTTGTTTCTATGGCGCTTCTCGAGCTGATGCTGTTGATGTATTTGAAGCTCCTGCAAAGGTGAATGTCGTTAACGAAGACGTCTCTATGACCGTTGTCAAGCTACTATGACCATGTCTGTATCTCCGTAGAGTTCGTTGTTGTTACTTCCATTTTCTTCGAGGCTTTCATTGAACTACTCATTATCTTTCCTTGGGCTCCTGCCAAGACTAATATTGACGATAGTTCTCAGGCTTGGGTTGAGTCTGTCAATGCTGCAGGTGCCACTATTCGAATGACTTATATTGAGCCTACGATCATTCTCCCTAAGAACAAAATTGGTCTGACAGTCTGCTAAATTATGCGGAACCCATCGTTTCCATTCCCGTTACGACTACGGATACCTTGGTTGACTCAATCGTTCCTACCATTGAGTCTATGGAGGATAGGTTTAAGGTCGAAGGCATGGATATAAATCCCGCCCCCACAAGTGAGCTGAGACGCACCGGGATGCGTGCTCACCATAACGGAGCTTTCTATTGATGTGGACTGGGGGATTTTCCATATTGAGTGTCATATTGTCGTGTGCATTCATGCTGCTGTGTTACCCTTAGCGATTGTGCATGCTTGCAGTTGCATTATTTGCCGATTACGTACCCATGTGGTTGCGTTGAGTTGCGTTGTCGACTATGCATTCTTGTTGTTGTGCTGCTCCTGTAGTAGCGTACCCTTGTTGTCGTGTTTCCGTATTGTCGGATTGATCTTGTTGCGGTGTTGCCTTGTCGTCATGCTTCACGGTCGTCATGTTGTTCCTGTGAGGTGTTCCCTAGTTGATGTACTTCGTGGATGTGTTGCTGTCAGGTGGTGTTATTTATACTATCATGTTGCTCCATGGATGTATTGCTGCAGCTGTTGGATTGCCTTGATGATGTGATGACTTGTCATTTGTTTCGCTCTTGGTTCCCTCGGGCTGGAGACATCACCCAAACCCTTCGTTGTTGTCACTGTTATGTTTGTTTGATTGTGTAGCGCCAACATGGATTATGTAAGATTTCGGGTGCTCAACGGACTTTCTGGAAGTCATACCAAGACACTCTAGTCTGAGTGTTAGCGCATGTATTCCACTGAATCTCGTGATTGTTTGGGTATTGACCGAATCATGTGTCGACCCTTGATATACTCACACATTTCATGAGCGTTACATCTTCAGGATCTAAGACATCAGTGACGCCTTAAACTTTTACACGCATTTGGTCGACCAGCAATCGGCTATGCAAACCAATGTCGAGAAGAAATCCCAGGATCCACACATGACGAGACGAGGCCCGTCCTTGTGATAAGGGATTTCGAATACGTCTCGAACCTGAAGGTATCGAGTAATTGTGAGCGATATTATGACCCATACCCTTGGGACTAGTAAGAGTTGAAGGACTCAATACATTAATTCTCATCCCAGTGGGTTTGTTTGACGAAATACGTGCCGGCGTGTCACACTGAAGATTATGGAAATACCATGGTGGACCGACCCATGGCGCGTGCATTGGTGGAGTCCCTGATACATGATCTCGGAGGTTTTGTGAAACCCTAAATCCAGAAGGGCGTATAGCATTGTCTACTCTATAAGGGAGCTACCCTATCATTATGAGAGGGTCGATCAGCTCAGCCCTTCGATCAATATTGTTATTCCCCTGATGGTGGATTTGTCTTGTCTTGGTGTCGTTGCGTAGGTTCTTGGGATAGGGGAACCCTTTCGAGCTTGGGTCGATAGTGGTGTTCCCAGTTGTCCTTAGGAAGCATTGCTCGCGTTAGAGCAAAATCCCTTGTCTTAGACAGCCACTGTTGGGGGCATCATAGTAATGTGAGCTACCAGTCAGGGCGTATGGTACCTGACTAATCAGGATGAGCTGGAAGGCTTACGTATCGCGCCCATATATGTGACTAACTGGGTCATCGAATGGGATGCCTTATGGGAAGGCTCAGGACTATCGCTTGTGATGCGATCTCAGTCGTCGTTTGTTTTTAAGTAACGACTTGGGCGCGTGAAGCCGTCAGGCCAAATGTGAAATCTATGTCAAACGCATGCATCTATGACTCGATTTTGCCATTTACCTTGAAAGATTCCGAAGGGATGGAACCTTCGACGAGTAAGGGTTCCGGTTTCAAGACTCCTTTCACTCAGATCTCTGCCAAGGATCTAAAAGTCAATTTAAGGGCGCGTGGCCTGGATTATCCAGAATTGACTTACTAGGTTGCTAATATCGATAGGACACCAGTGCCCATGAGGCACATATAACGGAACAGGTACTAGATACCCTAGTTTTGGGTAGCTACCGGTGTTCTGTATACCGTGTCGATGGAGACCAGCATGTCGAGATACGGTCGAGATCCTATCCCTTGTTTATTGCGGCAACCACATCGTGATAATTTATATGCATCATTTTCGTGTCGACCAATGTGACAGAGTGATGTGAGCCTCTAGTCCTATGTGTTTAAGTCGGCTTTTAATTCGCGGGGATTGTGGAATCGTACGGACTGGGTGTTATATATACATTGCTTACTATCAGGGAGCTGAGGGGAGAAGGCGACAAAGAAACTTTGACCTCCATCAGTCCCTACTAGACGCCCTAGTACCATTAACCACAATTGCTCGGGTGGGAGGTAGCAAATCAGCACCTAGAGGATCCTACGGAAATGAAGTCCCATTTTTAATGTGGTTGTTTGGTCGACAAGAACCTAGTGTATTTATCTTAATGGGGAGATAAATATACGGTAAAGTGAGTCGAGCCGAAGGATAAATAAAATAGAATACCCGACGAGGTTTCCAAGTGGACTTTTATGATCATTATGTGGTGCAGTAAGATAACCGGTTTGACATTACCATACCACCCGAGGGGTCCCGTGGTCGGGATGTGACCTGAGCGATAATTGATTGCTGTTGCGAACCCTCTTATTTTTTTTATACTCATCCGTAGCTCCAAGATGGGGCAGGTGGATAGCTACCTGTACTCTTGGAGAGTCGTGGCTAGACACTGGATTGCCGACTTCTTTATATCGGATTGTAGTAGTCACTCTATCTTAAGTTTGACAAACTATGTACCCTAGCCTGGGATACTCGATTTGAGATGGGTATGGCTTGTCATTTACGAAAAAATTGAATGTACTTGACGGGATTGTTCCATGTTGTCACGATTGATGTCCGTGGCACATCGAGTTCGTGTGCTTCATCGCCAGAATTTCCTATGTGATAAGAATTATCATCCCAGCGTTCGGGGTGTACTGCTCGAAGCCCTTTGGAGGGCATACGTGTACATCTCTAGTACGTCGAATGACAAGCGGAGATAGGCCTATAATCTGGTTTGAGTTTTTCAAGAGATGGCCAATAAATCTTGCAGATTAGAAACCGTTCGGATCAGATGCGAACCTATTAAGAAGTCATACAGACAAGGCGTAGGCCTTAAGAACTTCGAACTGATAATAGGTTTACACTGAGAGTCATACTCTGGGAGAGTGTTGGTAAGCATAGAAATTATAGTAGGCCAAATTCTTGATACTCCAGTGGCACGGAGGTATCGATCAAAATTGGTTTAGTGGCGATTAAGCTCGAATTATCGCAAGAGCTTAAATGGGGCTCTTGATGAATCCCGCAAGTCTGGCATGAGGAAGCATTGTCAATTTCCTCGACCGACGGAAGTTCGGTTAACGTTAAGCTCTACTATTTCGGGAAACCGATAAATGTATCAAAGTGGGGTGCCCAAGAGCTTAGCCATAGTTGGACTGTGATACTGTAATCGTTAGAGCACTAAGCGGGAACCTAGCATGAACCTGGGTTCACTTAGGGAAGAGGAGATCTCGTGAAGCGCAAACCACCCGCCCTGTTCAAGGATATTATTGTAATGGACAACTTGAACTGAATTCCGGGACGGAATTCTCTTAACGGGGGGAGAATGTAACATCCGGCAAAAATCGATGTGATTCCGTACGTAATTAGTATATGTAATTAACGGTTTAAGTGCGTATTTAAATTAATTGGATTAATTTAGCCTTAGAGAATATCAAATTCCCCATAAGATGCATAGGAATGCATGTGTTTAATTTGAAGCACGGCGAAATCGCGTGCAAATTAACTTGTGTTGGAACGGACGTTGGTGATTACCCAATGAAAATTTAATAAACAAAAATTATCCCGGACACCCAGGATATAAAATAAAGGGTATTTTCATGAAATATAATGTGTTTTGGAACTCCAAAACCATAAATGAAAACTCCAAATACAAATCTCCCGGTAACGAATAAAGTGCGCGTATCGCATCCGATACGCGTGTAAATTATATATAATTTCACCCAATCAAAGCCTAAATAACTCACCAACACTTAAACTAGGCAATGTTTAAGGGTTATTTGAGGTTATTTTAATGTTCGAGTAACACGCGAATAAAGTCCGAAAAATACCCAAACGACACCCGAACGTTAAAGGATTAAACTTAACTTATAACTAGCAAATATTTTGTGTTGTGGACCCCATCCCATGACCCCCAAAACCGGCCCCCTTACTCACATGCCTAAAATCTTCTTTTTGTACTAATAATCTAGTGGAGATTATAAAAGATATGGATGAATCGTGGATGGATATGAGAAGCATGGTGTAAATCTTGGTAAGACATAATAAGAAGATTACATGTACTTATGAGATTTCAAGAAATCCACCTTTGGCTCTTGATAAATCCACGGCCAAACACCCCTTAGGAAAATCCCCACAAGATTTCTTAGTACATTATAAATCCATATTTTAAGGAAGTGAATCAAGGGTAGATTATATATGATACTATAAATAAGATTGCATGTCCTTCCTAGATCATCACAATCCTTCCAATCTCTTGAGATTATTATATCTTTTGAAAGATTTACAAAACTCTTTCCTCCATCATATATTCACGGCAATACACACATATATAAAGATCATTCAAGATCACTTTAATACACTATAAATCCTTGTAAATCCATGTTAAATTGCATATGATCTTTGGAAGATCATGAAGGATTATAAAGGGTCCATGTGAGAATACTTGATCATACAAAGCAAATTCTTCTACTTTTCTTCTTCATTTGGCCGTAAGTTTCCAAGAGCCCACACACACACTTCTTTCAAGTTTTAACACCTCCAAATCACTCATAAACATCCATCTTCCAAACCCCCATTGTGTGTTTCAAGCTTGGAGCTTAACCACATAGGAAGAACACACTAAACCTCATCAAAATCAAGTGATTTTGTCTTCCCTAGCCTTGTGCTAGTTGTAAGTATTCTTATCTAAACCTTGCTTTTAAAAGTTTATGTTTTGATGTTTTTGAAGCAAGTTGTACATAAGTGTTTAACAAGGTTTTTAACATAAGATGTGATGTGTTTTATCAAGTTAAAATGGATGTTTAAAACTAGTTAAATGAGCCGTGGGTTTGATGATGATGGATGATGATGTTTTAAGTTGATAAAAGTCACATAATCATGTTTAAAATGTTGATCAAAGCATAGATTGTTATGGTAACTTGAATACACTTGAAAGTGATGTTGATCATCTTAAAATGATTGTCTAAAGCTTAATATCATGTTGATCTTGTGAGAAATGTTGAAATAAAAAGTTTACATAACATAAGAAACAAACATAATGTTAACATTTTGAGCAAATTGGACTTAATACACAAAGTACACCTATTATTATCCTTAAGTAAGTTATTATGGACTTTGGACAAAGTTAGAACATAATAATAGCCTTCCATGACAAAGTTGATTTAATCAAGCTTACTAGTTTTGTAAGAAATTGTCACTTTTGGAAGTTCAAGGATGAAAATGTAACTTTTGAAAGTTTTGGGTGTTATTTGGAAGCTTTAAAAGTTAAAGGGTGAAAAGTGTCATTTTAGAAAGTTAAGTCAAAAAATGTGACATTTAGAAGTTTGGTGTTGAAAATGTAAACTTGGATAGCCAATGGTGGATTATGGAAAATATTTCCAAGACTTACAAAAATAATGTATTTTTGTATTAAATGTTTTTTTTATAAAATTTAGGTTTTATAAAAATACAAGTTACCAAAGATTTTGGAAAAAAATAAAAACTAGGGCTTTTATTACAAAAATTGGTAATTTTAAAGACTTAGTAAAGTTTTATAAAAATGAACATTTTTATATTTATGGGAATATAAAAATGTTGGAGCATTTTGGGGTTAAAACAACTAAGTCTTGGTTTTTGGAAATACAAAAGTTATTTTATAAATTTCCAAATAAAAATATGGTGAAATTAATAGTGATTAATTTCGAGTAAAACATCTTGTCGGAAATTTGACATGAATAACTAAATACATATGTATTTTCGGAAGTAGGAAAATAATATTCGACGTGAAGTATTTATTTCTACAAAATATATATACGTAACTTATATTATTCGTGGAGCGAAAATATATGAGTTAAACGTTCGGACATGAATATGTTTTAACACGACAAGTTATCGGACAAGATGTAAAACGGACGAGAAAATATATATCGTACGAGATACGAATATATATTACGTCAAGGAAATATATACTTTATGAGATAAAATATATGAACTATCATGGGTGAAAAGTATATATAACACTTTCCTAAGTGTTGGAACGTATTCGTGGGAGAACTTAATTATAAAGTGATCTTTAAAGATTGCGCACGTAAAATTAAGTTAAGTCCGAGAACTTAACAAGTTAAAATACAAAATCGAATCGACAAGACCTCAGTATATTTATTTAAATGGGAAAATAAATATATGGAACAGTGAGTCGAGTCGAAAGTTATAAAACGAAAAGTCGAATCGGCAAGATCTTAGTATATTTATTTGAATGGGAAAATAAATATATGGAACAGTGAGTCGAGTCGAGGGAATATCAAATCGACAAGATCCTAGTATATTTATTTAATGGGAAAATAAATATACGGTAAAGTGAGTCGAGGCGAGTGTTGGAAAATGAAATCTCGATCGACAAGATCCTAGTATATTTATTTAATGGGAAAATAAATATACGGTAAAGTGAGTCGAGGCGAGTGTTGGAAAATGAAATCTCGATCGACAAGATCCTAGTATAACTACTTAATGGGAAAGTAATTATGCGGTAAAGTGAGTCGAGTCGGAGATAAGTTTATCCGAGTTAGTAAATATATTGAAAACACATATATTAAACAATAAGATCATGATGTGATAAAATCGGGAAATGATCTTAGTTCGCGGCGACGAACCTAACTAACTTCAAGGATAATGTTGATATGTTTATTAAGCATAAGTTAAGTGAAACTTATAACGGGGGTAATCCATCACCAACGGACCTAGGCACATGTTTTAAACGGGGAATTGTATAACAATTGTGTTGTTGGGAGTTGGGTGTACAACTTGCCGGTAAAACACACATGATAGGCTTAGTGACTTATACGTCTAAGAACGCCTGTAGGTATTTGACCTTGGATATCTGCTATTCTCTGGTATTTGTGCACGCTGAGTTTGAGGTGAGTTTTCACGGCCCCATTTTAAACTGTTTTTACGTTTTTGGGGGAAAGATATGTTTTGTTAAATTGCTGTAACATGTGGAATATAATATTTAGCACGATGGGTACCTGGGTAACTGGAAACCACTTGGGGTAAGACCTCGCTGTTTACTATAACCATTAATTCAGGGAAATGAAACCAAAGGGATATCTGGGTAGTACTATCGGTGCCTGACAAGGCCCACCTCTGGTTGAAAGGAATGGCTAGTGCGGGGGAAACGGGGACGTCGGTCTTTTGGGGGTTTTACTTTTATTTTCCTTAGGTTCGAAATATAGTCGAAAAACCCTTTTGTTTAAATTAAATTTGTATGGATGTGTACGTTTGGGACAACGAGAACATCTTACGACGTCTTAATAATATGATCTTTTCTAAATAATTATTGTTTGTGTTAATCTCGACTTTGATATACTTTTCGAGCGTTGCGCCACGTGTTTCCGCCGTTGGCGTGGTGTGACAGTGATCGAGTACCAAATGAAAGAATCAATGAGATCAAACACGATTTCTTCAACACAAATCAAACCCAGATCGTAAGACAGTTGATCATAAGACAACACAGTAACGATCGTAATATGACCGTTAGTTGAAGTAGCAGAATCCAATAAAATCAGTAACTGAACAACAAACAATGGTATCAACGAAGATTGTTGTAGATGAAGAATTTTAGTTTCAAACAGGAAATCTGATCATACAAGTCACTATTCCAGGTGCGGAAACCCTAGAACAGAACAAAATGATAATACACGAATCACAACACACGAATTACCTTTTCAAACATCATTTTATAGATTACTTGATTCAAAACATTCAATATATACGCTTTACAAGTTAATCTATTGACCTTCACACACACTCAATCTAGAGAGCAACAACCTAACCTTGACACACACAATAACCAACTGTTCTAACTTACAAAACAAGCTAAACCCTTATATAGTAACTCCACGTTCGCCCTTTTCTAAGGTACGAATGTGGACTTTGTCCACATTCGACCTGTACATTGGTACGAACATACAATCCTTCATTAAGTCTTCCATATTCGCCCTCTAGTCTTTCACCTTCGACCCTTCTAAGCTACCTTCGACCTCCATCTTTTCACCTTCGACCTTCATTAAACTCTAACACATGTAATTATATACAATCCGAAGCATTAGTGGCATAAAGTGCATCTACAAACTCCCCCTCGACTATTGCTCGAATTGCCTTCTGGCTTCGTCCATCTCTTTGTTCATTATTTTGATCCTCAGCTGCTTCTTTTGGTCTTTCGTCATCTCAGGCTCAAGTTTTCTCTTCGTAGATTGCTTCGGTACTTCGGCTACCTTCACCTGCTTGCACAACTTCTGTTCAAGGTTACTACCGGAGTTGATATCATACGCAAAGCATACTCCGACAACCTGTTGATACTTCTTTGCTTGTGATGCATCATTGGGTTCACTGAAAATCGGGTTGTAGTACAGCATGATGATGTCCTCAAAAGTACAGTTAATGAGCCACATCGGGTCAAAAACCTGTATCTTCTTATACGCATCCTTCCCATCTCTCAGCACAATAACTGCTTCAGCGTTCCTCCAATCGAAATACCAGAAAATAAAGTGTTCACTAAAGTGTTGTTGAATTGGCATTAAAGGAATCTTTCTCATAACTTCAGGAGCTTTGTATATCAACGTCACTCACTTATTACCCGTCTTAGGATCAACATCCCTATGAACCTTCCTTCTTGGGTATTGTGGTTTAAACATACTCCACTTCGTCCTACTCTCCCAAATCAATCTATCAGCAAACCATCCAACCGCCGTGTTGTTCACAGATGCACCAGTCATTTTGAATCTGCAAATATCTCTCACCGCCCAGTACGGTAGAGTTAGTAAGTCATAGAATCTGTAAAAGTACAGAATTCCTGTTTCCCACTTGACTGCGATGCATTTCAGACTTCTAAGATACTTCCAACCAAGAGCTCTGCCTTTAAACTTTTGGTTGTGATATCTGTAGAATCCGCCCTGTGCTTCCGGTTTCGGTCTCTTATCATCAGCTTCTTTTAACTTCTTTAACAATGTCTTTAGCTCATCATTCTGTTCAGATGGTTTCTGTTTCTCTTCATCAAACACTTTCTCAACAAACTCTTCGCTTCTTTTCTCAGCTTTCTTCTTTGCTTCCCTCTGATGTGTTTCAGTGAAATCTGGGAATACTTCATTCTCATCATTTGTTCTGAAGTATTGAGGATACTCTTCATGAGTAATATCTTCTATCTCAATTTCCTCCATCTGTGGTGTTTGCTTATCATCAGAATGATTTCCAATATCCTTTTCAGGAATATCTGGAATCATTTGTGTTGATGCACTTTCTGTGGACGTCACTGTCGAATAGACTAGGGTTGAGTCTTGTATTGTGTTACATGTTTTCAACATCGTGCACGGAGCCCCAAAAGGTTCTAGATACTCCAAGTTCGGCTTTCTTCGGTGTAACAGCTCATAAGAAGTTTTGCCAAACTTCTTCACTGTTAAGACCCGATTTAGTGTATAGTTTGCCGCATAAATCGCCTCGTTCCAGAATATTACTGGAAGATTCGAGTCTGCTAGCATTGTTCTTGCCGCTTCTATGAGAGTCCTGTTTTTCCGTTCAGCAACACCGTTCTGTTGAGGGGTATACGGAGCAGAATATTCATGATGAATTCCTTTGTTTTCACAAAGATCATCCATCTTGGCATTTTTGAACTCCGTCCCATTGTCACTCCGAATTCTCTTGATCTTTAGACCATAGACATTCTCCAATCGAGTGAACAGAACTTTCAGATTATTAAAGGTGTCACTTTTCTGATGCAAACACATTACCCATGAAAATCTTGAATAATTGTCAGTAAAAACTAAACAATAAAGCTCTCCAAGATGACTTTTACATTTGACAGGTCCAAAAAGGTCCATGTGCAATCGCTCAAGTGGCATCTCAACAAAGTTTACGTTCTTCACTTTATGGGATTGTTTGTGTTGCTCTCCTTTCTTACAGCTTACACACTTGTCTTTCAAATCGAAATGTTTAACATTTACTCCTTCGACAAGCCCATTTTTCACTAAGTGGTTCATCTTTCTCAACTGAATATGCCCCATCCTTCTATGCCACATAATCGACTCTTTCTCTGTAGCTTTCGATAAGAAACATGTCACTTGCCCCTGGGTCGTCATCGCCTTAGACATGTCAAGAATATAGAAGATTGTTGACGCGAGGTGCCTTCAACATAACCCACTCTTTTGGAATTTTGAAGCCCGGTTTGAGAATATAGCAAGATTTGTCATTAAAATATACAGAAAATTGTTTGTCACAAATTTGACTGACACTCAACAGATTATAATCGATCTGCTTCACATACGATATCATCTCGAGACTTACAATCCCATTACTCACGCTTCCTTCCATTGTGATATAACCTCCTTTGTTTCCAGCAAATGCAACGTAACCTCCATTGATATTCTTCACGTCGAACAGCAATGCTAAATCCCCTGTCATGTGGCCTGAAGCTCCACTATCAACAATCCAAAGAATGCTAATAGGGCCAGCTGAAGCTCCCTGCACACATCAAGAAACAGCAATACAGTTTCTTTAAGATTTCTGGTGGAATATCATTTGATCTTTCATGTTTCGGAAACCATATTGTGCTTTCTTGCCAAATTTTATCAATTTTAGAATAGTTAGCAAACTTAATTGGATATTCCTCGTCAGAGATAATCTTATCGGATCCTTCCATCCGATAAAATACCTTGACTGGTTTGTCCCCTGAATCCTTTTTAACCTCTTTCTTTTCAGACTTTTTATCACGATGTGCGTTAGCCATCGGATGAACATGCTGAGACGGTGACACTGGTTCATTCGTGATAATGTGATTTTCTTTTGGAATGTCACTCACATTATCAGATTTGTCACTCTCAAAGTCTGAATCATCATTTTCAGCTGTAACTCCTTCATCATTCAAACCTAAAATCGGTCTCACATTGGAATTTGGATCTCCAACACTAGAAGTGTTAGATTCATCTTCCGATGCAGAGTCAGATTTTACTGAGCTCTCCGGTGTCACTTGATGACAATTGTGGTTTTCAAACAGCACCGGAGATGGCACAGACTTATAGCTTGTGGTTTAAGATGGTTCATCAATGATGTGATCAACGACATAAGCAATGTGCTTGTAGCTTTCAAGCTTCTTGTTGACCTTTTCAGCAAAACACTTGATGGTGGCCATTTCTAACTTAGTGTTTTCAAGTTCATCAATGTAGCTATTAATTGCAAATTGTTTTAATGAAAGAATTTTCTTTAGGTCAGAAATGTCCTTTTTGTATCCATCAAGCACTTTGTTAAATGCAATCACTTCCTTGCGAGCAGATTGACAGTTAATCACAGCACTATCAAGTTGAACGCGAAGTTGCTTGTTTTCTTCTGTCAATCTATCACAAGTGCCACAATACTTATCACTATGAATGTCAGTGGTAGATTCAGAACTTACCTGTTTTGGAGGATCTGTCATGGCCATTAGAGCGAAATGAGATTCCTTCCCAGCAAAGAACTTTGAATAATCGATTCTGGTAAAGGCGTCATCCACTATGCACGACTTCCTCGTCTTCAGAAAATCAGCTTCAGCCAGCAATTGATCGATGTCATCATCTAAAGAAGTCACACTGGCCTCTGAGTCTAATTCACTTTCTGAATCTGAATATACTGACTCACTCTCCTCAGGAACGTCTGTGACTGAGTCAATCACAACTCCCAAACTTGTTTCTTCAGTCTGAACTTCAACAGTTTCAGTCTCCACATTCATCTCTTCAACCGATTCCTCAACGTCAATCTCAGTTTCTTCAACTTGATCAACTATCACCGACTCCTCAATATCAACCTGTTGTGCAACACATGCCACATTCCCAACAATGCTTATCTCCTCAACACCAATTTGCATATCAGTCCAGTCAAATCTCTCATCATTCTGTATCACCAAAGCTTGATTTTGATTGTTATTTTGTGGTTGCTCATTTGGTGTAGTGATGGGTATAACTGTTCTGTTTGGATTATTTGGTGGTTGAGTATGATTCTGATTGGTTGTGTTTGGTTGTCTATTCTGGTTGTTTTGAGAGGTGTTTTGTCGGTTTTGGTAATTGTTTTGGTTTTCATAGTTGTTGTTTTGGAAAGAAACTTGGTTTTGAGATTGGCAGTTTTGGTAGTTTGAGTTGAATGGGTTTCGGTTACCTTGTTTAGGAGGTTGTGTACACTCTCTCTTGAAATGACCTTTTCCACCACAATTGAAACATGTGACTTTATCTTTATTAAAGCCATAGGTGGTGTTTGGAGAGGTACCCAAATCAGTTCTCCCAGTCTTTTCTATGAATTCTGTTGCTCGCCTCATTATACTTGCGAAAGCCCACTGAATATCAATAAGCTCCATCTCTTCATTATCGATTTGTGCATAGTCCTCATTGGTCAAGTTGTTATTATCAATTTGACTTGCCAATAAACCGTTATACGAGGCAACCATTGCTGAAACCAATGCAATGTGTTGTTGAGCAACTTCCACAGTAACATTATTCATGTTGGATGTTTCCAACACTACTGGTTTCTGATTGGTTTGATTTATCTGTGTCATGTACTGTTGTTGTTGAGGTTGTTGTTGTGGTTGGTTAGCAGAATAACTTGCAGCTTGTTGCATCGGAGAAAATGGTGAAATGAAAGAATTGGTGTATTGTTGTGGTGGTGGTGTGTATGATGGTGGTGTGTAAGATGAGGTTTGAGCTATATAGTTGATCTGTTGTTTGGGTGGTTCCATAACGCTTGAGACACATGCTCCATGACTTGAGTTACCCACAGTTGATGAAGTACTAGCAAGGTACAACTCTGGGTTTTGAGGAATCTGTGATCTCTTTGCCTTCCTCTTTTCCTCAAGCTTTTTGTTCTCCAGCTTCTGGATAAACTCATTGATTGTCCAGTACTTATAAGCATCTTTTTCTTTAAGTACCTCGATGTGTTGATCCCAGTACGGTGGTAAAGCATCAGCAAATTTGTCCACCAAATCTATCATAGGAATATTAATGTCATAACTTGAGAATTCAGTTAACAAATGACAGTATCTGGGAGTCAACTCTTTCAGCGTCTCATTCCCAACATAGCTGAAGTTCTCGAATTCTTTCCTCAACTCTTCCATTCTCAACCTTCTCGTCTTCTCGTTACCATCATGACGATTCTTAAGCACATCCCATAACTGTTTTGAAGTAGTGCACGACCCAAACTGATGTAGCAAATCATTTGTGATCGCTTGGGTTAGCTGAGAATACGCCTTCTTCTCCACCGTGAATTTCTTCTTCTCGTCATCAGTCAAACTCTCCAGAGGAATCTGCTCACTGGTGTTTTCTAATATTGGTGCCACATATCCTTTGGCAATCATCTGCCACGCCTCCGTTCCTTCCAACCCCATGCCTTCAAGATGAATCTTGAATTTCTTCTGCCACTGGTTGTACTCCTGTATCTCCATTAGCTTGGGTGGCCAATTCCCACTACCTAAAGATAAATCATTGATTAGTGTAGAAATAGCATTAGTAGTTTGAGTGTTTACCACTGCGGCTGCTACTCCCCAATAATCTGCTGCAGGTTGTTGTGAAGATGATGCAACGCTCTGAGGCATCGAACTCGTCATCGCTAAGTAATTGATTGGCTGTGACGACTGAGTGTTCGATTTCTGAGCTGCAACTGTCCACGGGTCCATGGTCACTTGTTGTTGCTGTGTTGTCCCCGGTCTCGGTGTAGTTGGAAATCCCCACATGTTGTTTACAAAGTTAGAAATTCAACACACTTGAAAATTTCCCCACAAATCTTCTACTTTTGTCCCTGAAACTTCACTTTCGCCCAAAATGAAGACCCGAATGTAGAAACTAAACAAATAAAATCCACTCTCGTCCGGAAAAACTCACTTTCGACCCTCTAATTCCCACTTTCGAACCCCCGATGAACCGAAGGTGGAAAATAACACCCGAAAGTGAAACAATCAACACAACACACCTAGGTTCGACCTAAAAAGTCCACGTTCGACCCATGCTCTCTAGATTCGACCCTCCCATGTTCAAAAAACGGTTACACTTTGAAAAACGGTTATTTTGATCTGAAATTTTCAAAAGTTAATTGATTTTGATGATCCTTATCAGGTTATGATTCGGAATTGATTTGGAACAACTTTAATACTTGGAATTTATGATTTTAACCACGAATTGTTGTCCGAAACCTTCAAATTGTATCAAAAACCATTTTCAATGAAAAACAGAGAAAATTTGATCAAAATAGGGTCCAAATCAGTTCTGAGATTATCAATTTGTTGTTGTATGATCTCTATGGCTCTGATACCACTTTGTAGATGAAGAATTTTAGTTTTAAACAGGAAATCTGATCATACAAGTCACTATTCCAGGTGCGAAAACCCTAGAACAGAACAAAATGATAATACACGAATCACAACACACGAATTACCTTTTCAAACATCATTTTATAGATTACTTAATTCAAAACATTCAATACATACGCTTTACAAGTTCATCTATTGACCTTCACACACACTCAATCTAGAGAGCAACAACCTGACCTTGACACACACAATAACCAACTGTTCTAACTTACAAAACAAGCTAAACCCTTATATAGTAACTGCACGTTCGCCCCTTTCTAAGGTACGAATGTGGACTTTATCCACATTCGACCTGTACATTGGTACGAACATAGAATCCTTCATTAAGTCTTCCACATTCGCCCTCTAGTCTTTCACCTTCGACCCTTCTAAGCTACCTTCGACCTCCATCTTTTCACCTTCGACCTTCATTAAACTCTAACACATGTTATTATATACAATCCGAAGCATTAGTCGCATAAAGTGCATCTACAATTGTGATGATTAAAACCAACATTCAGCAGCAGCAGAGAGGTATAGAGATAGACAGAGAGAGAAAGCCGACAGTAAAAGAAGAGAATGGAAGGAGCCGAAGAAATAGTAGCGGCAAATCATAATATTAATAACAATTTTAAAGCTCTAGAAAACCCTAGGGCGAGGTACTTTAAATGACTATAATATCCTTTTTGTATATTTGTTTTGCGCGCCGAAACAGACTAGTATATATGAAGGGGCGGGGTTAGATTGACTAAATTGCCCTTGTGCCAAAGGGGTAAGTTTGGAAATGTGTTTGGAGATTACGATTCTATATATGCGGCTACACATGTGTTTTATGTTTAGGGTTTTTTGTGTTTTTGTGAAATGAAATCTCAGCCGTTAGATATTTTTTCTTTTAGTTTTAAAATAAATTTCGTACGAGTTCGTAAAATACCTTCTAGTGTTGTTCCATAAAAATCACCCAGTCTTTTTTTATGTATCTCTTGAAAGAACATCCAAATTAAAAATATTAGATTAGGTTTTTAGTGTATTTTTAATCAATAAATTTCATTAACTATATATATCTTAAATTTTGTATAGGTTATAGAATCCACTATTGAGAGGTTTCACGCGATATTGAACATAGAAACAACACATATAATACCGCGCATTATTATGAGACCGTATTGAACATGAGGGTAGATAAAGATACATGTGGCGATGCCATGTTTGTAACCATGCAAAACTACGTTGTCATAAAATTGAACATTAAGAGATTTGAAAACATGGCTTTGTTATCTAGGTGGGTGTGGCGATTCAAGTGTGAAGACCATTCTCTTTGGAAAAGGGTTATTATTGCTTGTCATACAAGTAGGCAAAAGTGGTATTTTTTTTTTGCCGAGTTCAAGACGGGCTACAGGTTGTTGGGCTACTATAGTGCGAATAAGCGATAAACTCAAGTTTGGTGATATTTCGTTCCATAGCAGATTCAGGGGTACATGTGGTAATGGGAAGGCAATTCGATTTTGGCACGATCATTGGATTATGGTAATGGGAAGGCAATTCGATTTTGGCTCGATCATTGGATTATGGATGAGCCACTTAAAAACAAATTCCCACAGCTATTCAGGATTGATTCGGCCAAAGACTGCACCATTAGTGAAAAGTGGGTCGAAGATACAGAGTCCGAGACATGGTCTGTACTTGACAGAAGACTGATAAACGGGTTAGAGTGCATCACAGAGTGGACTGCACTATCGACGACTCTGCAGCAAGTGAAGCTGTAGAATGCAGAGGACACCTGGGAATGGTTCGGCTTAGGCGCTGCTCCTTTCTCTGCAAAAGCTGTCAAACGCTTTATGCACAATCAGCATGCGATCAGCAATTGGTATAAATTCAAGTGGGTTTCATGGGTTCCACTGAAATGTAACATCCTAGCACGGAAATGGACCGTTTACCCACAGCGCTTGCTTTAGGCAGACGGAATGTGAATGTTCCTAACCAGGTTTGTGTTCTTTGTGACTTTGATTATGAATCGACTATCCATCTCTTTTCAGGTTGTGGAGATTGATAGGTCGTTGGTGTGGTTTACAGAAAATCATCGCTTTTGATATTCATGATTTATTGAACTTACACAGTCAAACTTCGAAAGGAAAAAACGGAAGAAAATTGATTCAAGGTAAGGTCATTGTTACTTTCTGGGTCTTATGGGGTGCTAGGAATAACAAAGTTATTAATGACAAGGCTCCAAATGTGTATGAGGTTGTTTGAGCATAAAGTTTTTATCTTTCCTTTGGGCGAAAAGTAGAGGTAGTTTTAAGAAATTGGTTTGGAAGGATTGGATGGTTTCGCCCTTGTACATGTCGTACATGTTTGTATTGGTTTTTGGTGGTCCTTGGTTTGAGGTCGCGCCGTTTTGTTAATGAAAATCATAGTTAAAAAAAAGAGATTTGAACTAACCTTCAAAAAATCGTTTAACCAAAATATAAAGAATTTATTACACGGTTAGTACATGTGGTTTACCGATTTATCATTTTTATACATATGTATTGAGTATTACACCACCATACTAACTTTTATAAATAGTTTCACCATTATTTCGTGTGGTGTGCTAACAACGGGGAACCCATTTGTAGAATTGATTACACGGCTAGCTACAAGAAAACTGGGCAATAGAAGTGACATATGCCGCCTCTATTGCTCAATAAAGTCGCCGCTAAAGGTTCGTCTCTATTGCTCATGTTTTCGCCTCTATTGAAAGTCGCCTCTAATAGTGTTTGTCGCTAATATATATAGAGCAATAGAGGCGACTTTTGTCTCCTCTATAGCTGTTGGTCGCTAATACTTTCTGGAGCAATAGAGGCTACTTTTGTCTCCTCTGTAGCTGTTGGTCACTAATACTTCTGGAGAAATAGAGGCGACTGTCGCCTCTATTGGCTGGTTTTTTCCTCTTAATTTTCCTAATATTCCAGCTTCTTTTTCTAGTTTCGAACCTGCTATTTTTTGGGCTACGGCAAACCATAACAACAAATATCACATAATTAAACATAATGTAACCAACATAACGTTACAATCATCCTCGTTTTCAAAACACAAATCGTTTTACAACATTACTATGTCAAATCAAGATCATCGCCGCTACCATAATCGTCGCTTCCATCATCGTCGTTTTCATCATCACCGCTATCAACATCGGTTTCTTCATTTAAAATGCTTTTGAGTTTGGCTCTAAATTCCGGGTTCTTGAACATCTCTTTAAAATAACTCTACAAAATATCAAAGTTAACCGAATATATTAATTAACATACCATTAAACATATATATCTCTACCCATTTTTATCAAACTTAATAATAACAAAATTCCCAAGTATCAATATTAAAACCAACCAATATATACAGACTAACAATAAAACCAACCAACATATATATCTCTACCCATTTTTATCAAACTAACAATAAAACCAACAAACATATACAAAATGCCCAAATATCAAAATTAAAACCAACCATAATATACAAACTAACAATAAAACCAACCAACATATCCCGACTCACTTGGATTAGTAGGCAAAAGTGATATATTAAAGGAGTCAAGCAATCGGCTACACCATCTCTTTGACCCCTTGAGCCTTCGGCCTTACATCGAACACCCGACCCTTTGAGCCTTCGGCCTAACCATTTGGACCATAGACCTCCTAAATCAATAATGTGATAGTAAACATATGCTATGGTTCGACCTCCTAAACTAAAACCTGTGAATGTTCAAACCAAAGTTAGGTGATATTTTGTTTAAATAACTACACCCGATTTCTTGTTAATACACTAACACAAACTTACCAACATTCGGTTACTTAATAATGGTCACTAGTGAGTCGTTTTAATACGGATAACAATCGGGTTCGACTCACTTCTTCATATCGGCCATATTAATAAAACATATGTTAGGAAGAACTAAACACATGTTAAAACCGGTTTACCAACACTACATAACAAAACATATGTTAAACCCTCGAGTTTTCCATAAACACACCACATACGTAAAGTTGGGGAATATTATGTTTCCTATGATGACGCGTGAGGTCCATTTTATTTACAATAGATACGTTTTCACAACAAAACGCCCAAGATTCGCGAAGGCGTACATTTTGCAAAGTACATATGAGTCAAATAATAATTGACACATGCATGAACTATGGCCCACATATGACTGACACAAGGGTCCTTAAGTCGGGTGAACAACTTGTGTGGTAAACAACAAGAACGTACAACTTACTATGTTCTTGACAATCATAGGGTACCATTTGTCGGGACAGTAGCTACACTACCTTTTTGCTTATTAGACCGTATCCACAGTCACTAGGTGAGTTTCACGGCGCTATTTTACATTTTTCCATTTTGGGGGATAAACATGCTACATTTTAGTACATTTCGTTTTTGTGTGTTATTCTATCATCACTGCCATGTGGAACATGAGACATTCGGTTCACGAGATCTCAACAGTCCTCGCACATACATTACACTATAACCATTAGCTATCAGTAGCCATGGAACACTTTAACAGCTCCATTGGGTTGACACACCCACCCTTGGTTAGTCGCTCAAACCGGTCACATACAAAAGAATGTTAGTATTCTACTATACATACGTTGTCTTTATTGTACAATGCGCCAGGCACAACAATCAAGAGGTTTGGTTATGGGACTCATGGTTCGCACATTAATCATTCGCTTAGCTAGCCTATGATGGATCATACACGAATATCACGAGAACTTTACGTAGTCCATTAAAACTGTGAACTCACCGAAATTATTGTAATTGAAGAATTTTAGCTTTAAACAGAAAATTTGATCATACAAGGCACTATTCCAGGTGCGGAAACCCTAGAACAGAACAAAATGATAATCAACAAATCACAACACACGAATTACGCTTTTCAACATCATTTTCATAGATAACTTGTTTAATATTGATTACATAAACCTTTTACAAGTTAATCTAATGACTTTCACACAGACTCAATCTAGAGAGCAAACCCCTGACCTTAACACACACACAATGACCAAGAACTTACTAACAAAACAAACTTAACCCTTTTATAGGTTCTGCACTTTTGCCCCTTTGCATGGTACGAATGTGGAATTCTTCCACATTCGACCTCCTCCTCAGTACGAACATAGAATAACTTCATTATCAATTCCGCCTTCGCCCATAAGTCTTCACCTTCGACCATGTATTTCTACCTTCGACCTTCATATAGTCACCTTCGACCTTCCAAAAACTTTGACATATGTTAATATTTACAATCCGAAGCATTAGTCGCATATAATGCATCTACAAACTCCCCCTCGACTATTGCTCGGATTGCCTTCTCGCTTCATCCATCTTAATGTTCATCAACTTGATCCTCAATTGTTTCTTTTGGTCTTTTGTCATTTCCGGTTCAAGTTTCCTCTTCGTCGATTGCTTAGATACTTCAGCTACCTTCACCTGCTTTCCTAACTTCTGCTCAAGGTTGCTACCGGAGTTGATATCATAAGCAAAGCATACTCCGACAACCTATTGATACTTCTTTGCTTGTGATGCATCATTGGAATCACTATAAATCGGGTTGTAGTACAGCATGATGATATCTTCAAAAGTACAGTTAATGAGCCACATCGGGTCAAAAACGTGTATCTTCTTATACGAATCCTTCCCATCTCTCAGCACAATCACTGCTTCAGCATTTCTCCAATCATAATACCAGAAAATGAAATCTTCACTGAAGTGTTGTTGAATTAGCATTAGAGGAATCTTTCTCATCACTTCAGGAGCTTTGTATATCAGCGTCACTCTCTTCCTACTCGTCTTTGGATCAACATCCCTGTGAACCTTCCTTCTTGATTGCTTATACTGGGCAGATCAATCTATCAGCAAACCATCCAACCGCCGTATTGTTCACAGATGCACCAGTCATCTTGAATCTGCATATATCTCTTACCGCCCAGTACGGTAGAGTTAGCAAGTCATAGAATCTGTAGAAGTACAGAATTCCAGTTTCCCATTTGACTGCAATGCACTTCAGATTTCTAAGATATTTCCAACCAAGAGCCCTGCCTTTAAACTTTTGGTTGTGATATCTGTAGAATCCTCCCTGTACTTCCGGTTTCGGTCTTTTCTCATCAGTTTCTTTCAAACTTCTTCAATAAAGTCTTTAACTCATCATTCTATTCAGATGGTTTCTGTTTTTCATCATCAAACACATTCTTAACAAAATCTATGCTTTTTTCTTCAGCTTTCTTCTTTGCCTCTCTCATATGTGTTTCAGTGAAATCTGGGAATACTTCATTTTCATCATTCTCTCTGAAGTATTGAGGATACTCTTCATGAGTAATATCTTCTATCTCAATCTCCTCAGTTTCTGGGGTTTGCTTGTCATCAGAATGATTTCCAACATCCTTTTCAGGAATCTCTGGAACCATTTGATCCGACATTATCTCCTCCAGTGTCTTACCAAGTCGTTGCGCAATCCCTTCTAGAATCTCTTTAGTTACAGCAGCAGGCACCTCACCATCTTCCAAATCTGGATCATTATACTCCAACTCGTATCTCATGTCTTCAGTTTGGAATATCTCAGCAAACTTCCCAGTGAACTCTATCGTCCATTCTCTCTTTCCCAACATCTCCCGATATACATCTTTAGCTTCATCTGATAACGCTCTAACTTTTTCATTCCAGAAGATGTTATCATTAGCTTCTACATTCTCTCCTGATTTCTTCGAGCTTGACTGACCCGCACTGCCCTTTTTGGTCTGTCTTTGTTCAAATGTGAACTTGCTCGAATCATCATCACCATCATCATCATCACTGCTACTACTCTCTTCATCATCATTCTTATTACCCGATCCTCCCTCAGCATCATCATCATCATCATCATCATCAGATTCATCGTCTGATTCATCCTCTTCTTCTTCTTTATTAGATTCTTCATAATCTACTTGCTCCTCTTCTTTTTCTTTGTCTTCTTCTCCTTCTTTTAACTTTGAAGCTTCACCGTACAGTTTATCAAGTAGATCACTCATTCTCTTATTCTCCTTTTTCAACTCTTTGTTTTCTTTTCTAACACTTTTTATCATTCTCCTGTTTCCACTACATCTCTCATCAATCTCATTTTTCTCATCCTCTAGTTGTTTCAACTTCTTTTCCAGTTCGTCTTGATTTGTCTTCGAAGTAACAACTATCTGTAACATCTTTTCTTCATTTTTCTTAAACTTTTCAATCTCAGCTTGTTGAGCAATCAGCATTTTCATCATATCTTCCATCTTCTTATTCACCTGCTTCATCACATCATCAGAAACATTGACCTTTGATTTAGAAGATTCAGCAACAGGAGTCTTTTCTTTCTCAGGCTTCTTGAACATGTTAAGAACATTTTCTAAAGTAGATTCCAGATTTGGAACTACTTCAGGTTCTTTAGCCTTCTTTTGCTTCTTTGCTGCAGGTGAGGAAACCTTTGATGAAGTACCAGCTTCAGGAACTTTCTTTCCTTTGAACAATTTCTCAATCTCCTTCTCTCTTAACTTCTTTGTACTAACCTTCTTTGCCATCGACATGTGTTTAGGCTTTTTCAGATTCACTACAACTGTAGATCCATCAAAGTCTTCAGTATCCAAACCTAAATCTCCTTCAATATCAATTTGCTCTTTCTGTAACACCTCTTCCACAGTTTGTTGAGTGAATCAGACTCTCCAACAGTAGTGGCCTTGCGTTTGGAAGACTTCCTCACCAACTCAGTCTCAGAATCCCACTGTTCCTCTTCCTCAGTCTCTTCAGAGTCTACCGAGTCCTCATCTACCAAAAAAGTACCCTTCTTTGCAGTACTCTTCTTTCTAGCCTTCTGTTTCTTTGTAGATTCAGATTCATCAGCTTTTGCCTTGCCCTTCCCTTTGGCTCCTGCATCTTTAACTTGTCTCTTCCTCTTGGTATTTGCATCAGCATGTACCAAAGGATCATCATTGTCAGAATCACTCTTATCGTGTCTCGCCTTGTTCAATCCTGGGTCAGTGTAACCCGGATTAACCAAACATCCAAACAAACGTTTGTACGGTGGCTTCTCATTATCAGGAATACCCTTATATCCTTTCATTCTCACCAACGTTCTGATGTTCATATGATCCTGTCCCAATACCATAGTAGGATCCTTCCTCATGTTAGGATACTTATTATCAAATATCATCATCAGAAATCTAGGATACATCAAGAACTTCTTAGACTTTAGTCCCTTCAACATCTCCAACATGTGATCTAAGATCATTCCAGCAATGTTAAATGGTTTGTTCAGTGTCAATGCAACCATTAACGAGCTTAAACTTTTCCTCATCACATCGTATCCACCACTAACTGTCCCGAAGACATGGATAATCACATGTGCAAAATACTTGAATTGTACACTGAGCTTCCCCTTATGTAACGCTCCATCAGTGATCGGACCTTATATTTCATCCTCAGGAAACATACTCTCTGCTCAGTCCAAGATAACACTATGGGATCAGTACATTCTTCATCCTTAATCCTCAGTGCCTCTCTAATGTCTTCTTCAGTTATCAACATTTCCATCCCTTGTATCTTACTTACAATGGCAGTTTTTCCCTCCCAGAAATCATAGCGAGCATTCTTCCAGAAATCTTCAACGATGTCTTTGTATATGATCGCCGGTGTAGCAATGGAATGGATAATCCTGCTTCTCCTGAGAAAGTCAACTATACCAGAAAACTCTGTGTTCTTTAGCACTTCTCCCACATACGCACAGCAGTTGTGAGGAAGTTTGAACGACCACACTTTTGGTACATTCTCTTCTTGAGCTTCCTCACTGGAACTTCCTCCACAGGAATCTCCACGTTCACTGGTTGTTCTGCCATCTGTTAACACAAACACAAAAAATACGTCAAGATAATAAAAAACGACACATTTTGAAATTTTTGAGTTTCTACATATTTCCACATTCGCCCCTTAATAGGTACGAATGTGAGAAAACTTGGGTTCGAAAGTGAGAAATTTAGTACGAATGTAAAATTATCAGATCGAATGTAAAATAAATTCCACATTCGTCCCATTCATTCCACTTTCGTCCATTTGAATCTACATTCGCCGTGACGAACTGGGTCGAATGTGCTGTTTAAAACCCCAAAAATTCAAAATTATTTTCTGATGTGTTTAACCCTCTGTTTTTTATTCAATCATCAACTAAAATGACCGACTAAGCTATTAGTACTATCAATTGTTTTGTTTATTCAGTTTTTATTGATTTTTAATTGAAAACTAGGGTTCGGCAAAAACTAACAATCAATTAACACATCAAAACTATGAATTAACCCTAGTTTTTCTTACATTCTCCCCCTAAAATCCATGAAAACTCAATCCAAACCAAATAAACACACTAAAACAGACTAAATAGGTCCAGATTGTTGAGCCTAGGGTTCGAAGTTAAAAACCCCAAATCAGTCGTCAATACAAGCCCATTACCTGTATAAAAAGGATCAAAATGTGTAGATGCATGTAGTGCGACTACTGATTGGATTAGCTTGTTTAACATGTGTTAGAGAGTTTTCTGTTGGACCGAATGTGAAAGAAATGGGGCGAAGGAAGAAGAAGTGGGCGAAGGTGAAAGTTTGATTAACAAGAGATACACATTCGTACCTTGTAGTGGGCGAATGTGGACATAGTCCACATTCGCACCATGTAAAGGGGCGAATGTGCAGATATTATATATAGATTTTGTGTTTTTTCAAGTTAGAGAGAGTTTTAGTTTGTGTATGTTTTGAGGTCAGGTTCAAGTTAAGTTTGTGAAAGTGTGTGAGTTGATTAGATTGACTCAATTGTAACAAGTTTTTATCAAAGTTAATCTATGAAAAAGTCTTTGAAATGATGTTTTACGTGTTTTGATCCGAGTATTATCATTTTGTTCATATCTAGGGTTTCCGCACCTAGATTTGTGACTTGTATGATCATATTTTCCTGTTTTAGCTAAATTCTTTCAACTACAAAGTGGTATCAGAGCCATACGGATCATACAACAACAAAATTGATAATATCAGAGCTGATTTGGACATAATTTTGGTCAAAATACATCTGTTTTTGATTGAAAATGGTTTTTGAGTGTTTTTGATTGATTTAGAGTTGTATTTGTGGTAAAAATCAAGTTTTCCAAGAATTAAAGTTGTTCCAAATCAATTCCGAATCAAAACCTGATAAAGATCATTCAAATCCATAAACTTTTTAAAATCAGAGATCAAAATAACCGTTTTTCAAAGTGTAACCGTTTTTCAAAAGTAAAATGGGCGAATCTGCAGTGTTGTGGGCGAACCTGACCTAGAGTGGGCGAGAGTTAGTGTTTTCTGGTCGAATCTAGCTTGAATTTGGTCCAACCTGGAATTCTGTGTTTGAAGTTTTCACTTTCGGGTAAGGATTTCCACCTTCGAATGATCGGGCGGGCGAAAGTGGGATTGGATTGGTCGAATCTGAGATAAAAGGGACGAAAGTGGAAAGTGTCTAGACTGGTTCTATATTCTGTTGATATTCTACCTTCGGCTGAGACATTTTGGACGAAAGTGGATTCAAAAGGGACGAAAGTAGGATAGTTTGGGCGAACGTAGATCTAAGTTTGGAAAATTTTCTAACTGTTGTGATTTTCGAAGTTCGTGAACATCATGTGGAATTTTCCGACTACCCCGAGACCAGCAACAACACAACCACAACAACAAGTGATGGACCCATGGACAGTGGCAGCCCAAAAGACGAGCACACAGTCTTCGCAACCGATCAATTACATAGCGATGACTAGCTCGATGCCTCAGAGTGTTGCACCTCCAGCACCACAACCTGACTATTGGGGAGTAGCAGCAGCGGTGGTAAATACTCAAACTACCAATGCTATTTCCACACTAATAAATGACTTATCTTCAGGTAGCGGGAATCGGCCACCTAAGCTCATGGACATGCAAGAATATAATCAGTGGCAGAAAAAGTTTAAGATCCATCTGGAAGGCATGGGAGTGGAGGGTGCAGAGGCATGGAGGATGATTGCTAGAGGTTACACTGCACCGGTTTTGGAGAACACAGGTGAACCAGTTCCATTGGAGAGTATGTCAGAGGAGGAGAAAAAGAAGTTTGTTGTGGAGAAGAAAGCTTATTCCCAGTTGACTCAGGCGATCACCAACGATTTACTACATCAGTTTGGGACATGCACTACGTCTAAGCAACTATGGGATGTGCTCAAGAATAGGCATGATGGGAATGAGAAGACGAGAAGGTTGAGGATGGAGGAGTTACGAAAGGAGTTTGAGAATTTTACTTATGTTGGAAATGAAACTCTAAAAGAATTAACTCCTAGATATTGTCATTTACTAACTGAGTTGTCTAGTTATGGTATACAGATTCCTATGACAGATTTGGTTGACAAGTTTGCAGATGCTCTACCACCATACTGGGATCAGCATGTTGAAGTTCTCAAAGAGAAGGATGCTTACAAATTCTGGACTATTAATGAGTTTGTGCAGAAGCTGGAGAACAAAGAGCTTGAGGAAAAGAGGAAGGCTAAAAGATCACAGATTCCTCAGAATCCAAGTTTATATTTTGGAGGCACTTCAGCACCAGTTGGAAACTCGAGTTCAGGAGGAGTAGTGGCACCGCATGTTGCTTGTATTTCCAATGTTATGGAACCACCAAAACCAACCATCAACTATATCGCACAAACCTCATCCTACTCACAACCATCATATACACCACAACCACCACAACAACAATACAATAATTCCTACATTTCACCATTCTCTCCAATGCAGCAAGCAGCATTCTATACTGCAAGCCAATCACAACAACCACCTCAACAAACACAATACATGAATCCAATGACTCAACCCAGTCAACAACCAGTGGTGTTAGAAACTTCTAATCTGGGAAATGTGACTGTTGAAGTTGCTCAGCAGCATATTGCACTAGTCTCTGAAATGGTTTCATCTTATAATGGGTTGGTTGCAAGTCAAATTGGAAACAATAACTTGACCAATGAAGACTATGCACAGATTGATAAGGAAGAGATGGAACTTATTGACATTCAGTGGGCTTTTGCGAGTATTATGAGAAGGGCAACTGAGTTTATTGAGAAGACGGGTAGAACGGATTTGGGAACTTCTCCAAATACAACCTACGGGTTCAACAAGGAGAAAGTGACTTGTTTTAATTGTGAAGGGAAAGGTCACTTCAAACGGGAATGCACCCAGCCACCAAAACAAAGGCAACAGAAACCCTTTCAATGCTAGCTACCAAAACTGTCAACAACAAAACCAAAACCAAGTTTCTTACCAAAGTAACAACAACTATCAAAACCAAAACAACTACCAAAACCGACAAAACCCCTCTAACAACAACCAGAACAGACAACCAAACACAACAAACCAGACTCAAAACCAATCACCAAACAACACTAACCGAACAGTCATACCGATTACTACACCAAATGAAACCCAACAGAATACAAATCAGAATCAAGCTTTGGTGATTCAGCAGGATGAACGGTTTGATTGGTCGGGGATGCAAATAGGTATTGAAGAGATTACAACTGGTGGAAATGTGGCTTGTGTTGCCCGACAGGTTGAAACTGAGGAGTCGGTGATAGTTGATAAGAAGGAAGAAACTGAGGTTGAAGTTGATGAATCTGAGGTAGAAGTGAAAGTGGAAACTGAGCCTGTTGAGGTTAAAGCTGAGGAGGCAAATTCTGGAGTGGTGATTGACACAGTTTCTGATGTTCCTGAGGAGTGTGAATCAGTTTATTCAGATTCAGACAGTGAATCAGATGCAGAAGCGAGTGTTACATCCCTAGATGATGATATTGATCAGTTGCTAGCAGAAGCAGATTTTCTGAAGACGAGGAAGTCGTGCATTGCTGATGATGCTTTCACCAGAATTGATTATTCCAAGTTTTTCGCTGGAAAGGAAGCTCATTTTGCTTTGATGGCCATGACAGATCCTCCCAAACCTGTAAGTTCTGAGTGTAGCACTGATGTTACTAGTGATAAATATTGTGGTACTTGTGATAGATTGACAGATGAAAACAAAGAACTTCGCGTTCAACGTGATAGTGCTATCATCAACTGTCAATCTACTCGCAAAGAGTTGATGGCTTATAACAAAGTACTTGATGGATATAAAAAGGACATTTCCGACTTGAAAAATACTCTTTCATTAAAAAAACTTGCAATTATAACTATATAAATGAAATTGAGAACACTAAGTTGGAAATGGCCGCCATTAAGTGCTTTGCTGAAAAAGTCAATAAGAAGTTGGAGAGCTATAAGCACATTGCTTATGTTGTAGACCACATCATTGATGATCAAACCACTAATTACAAGTCTGTGCCTTCTCCTGTGCTTTTTGAAAATCACAATTGTCATCAAGTGACACTGGAGAGCTCGGTAAAATCAGACTCATCATCGGAAAATGAGTCTAATACCTCGAGTATTGGTGATCCACATTCCGATGTGAGGCCGATTTTAGGTTTGAATGATGAGGGTGTGTTGAGAGTGTTGATTCAGACTCTGAGAGTGATGATTCTGGTAGTCACCAAAGTGCTAATGCATGTGAAATTCCAAAAGAAAATCACATCATTACCAATGAACCAGTGTCATCATCTCAGCATGTGCATCCGATGGCAAATGCACATCGTGAGAAAAAGTCTGAAAAGAATGTGATTAAGAAAGAAATTGAGAAAAATGTTACAAATGAACCTTGTGACAAACCAGTCAAGGTGTTTTATCGGATGGAAGGATCCGATAAGATCATCGCTGACGAGGAATTTCCAATTAAAAATGCTAACTATTCTAAAATTGATAAAATTTGGCAAGAAAGCACTATTTGGTTCCCAAAACATGAGAGAACAAATGAAATTCCACCTGCCATTTTAAAGAAATTGTTTTTGGATGTTCCTCAAGAACCAAAGGTTCATGTCACAGAGTTCATTAAACCCAAAAACAAAGCAAACGGTTTTTATGAGCCTGCTTACTCAAAAGGGCCACTCCCTGAGAGTTTGAGGAACAAACAGTATAATGATCAATATCCTGTTCGATCATTTGCTCAACCGAATGCTCCAAATGTTTTTGAGGAATACCGTGCATGCTTTAAATGCGGGGAGAGAGGGCATTTACTTGCTCACTGCCCGTATGTAAGGCATAAAAGGCACGAAGTTGAAGTGAGGAATACCATGAGGAAACCGATTGATCATTACATACCACCACACAGACGTGTTGTTCCTCAACAACAACAATTTTACAATCAAAACAATTTTTATCAAACGAGGAACAATCGTCCAGTTCAGTATGATCGCAAAAATCGGATTGCTATGGAACACTCATGGAGAAAACCAGTGGTGAACACAACAAATGATAGGCAAAAGGTTCCACCAAAACCTATTGTCAAGTCAAATGTTGGACCTAAGTCTGTTAAATCAGATAAGGTAACCAAGAAAGTTTCCTTTGTAAACAATGTTCAGAAACCGACTGAGAACCCAAAATCTCAGATTCGTATCTTGAAAAGAACTGAACAATCTTGGACACCAAATGGTTCTCCAGGTGCCTCAACTTCAAAATCCAATGAGAAAAAGGAAAATGTTTTGAATGATCCTAAAAAGATTGATCCAAAACAAAGTGTTAATGAGAATGTTTCTTTGAACAATGATATTCCAAGACCCAAGACTCAGGCTTGGGTCCCCCGAAAGAACTAACTGTTTTACTTGATGTGTGCAGGGAGCTTCAGCTGGCTCTATTAGCAGTCTTTGGATTGTTGATAGTGGAGCTTTAGGCCACATGACCGGGGATCTTGCGTTGCTGTTCGACGTGAAGAATATTAATGGTGGATATGTTGCATTTGCTGGGAATAAAGGCGGATATATCACTATGGAAGGGAGCGTGAGTAATGGGATTGTGAGCTTTGAGAGGATATCATATGTGAAGCAGATAGATTATAATCTGTTGAGCGTCAGTCAAATCTGTGACAAACAATTCACTGTTCATTTTGATGACAAATCCTGCTACATTCTCAAACCAGGCTTCAAAATTCCAAAGGAGTGGGTAATGTTGAAGGCACCTCGAGTCAACAACCTCTATATTCTTGATATGTCCAAGGCGATGACATCCCAGGGGCAAATAACATGTTTTCTATCCAAGGCGACCGAGAAGGAATCGATAATGTGGCACCGAAGAATGGGGCACATTCATCTGAGAAAAATGAATCATCTTGTGAAGAATGGGCTTGTCGATGGAGTAAACGTGAAACATTTCCATCTGAATGACAAGTGTGTAAGTTGTAAGAAGGGGAAGCAACACAGATAGTCCCACAAAGTGAAGAAAGTTAACTCTGTTGAGATGCCACTTGAGCGATTGCACATGGATCTATTCGGACCGGTCAAGCGCAAAAGTCATCTTGGAGAGCTTTATTGTTTAGTTGTCACTGATGACTATTCACGTTTTTCATGGGTGATGTGTTTGCAGACTAAAAGTGACACCTTTAACAACTTGAAAGTTCTGTTCACTCGATTGGAGAATCTCTACAATCTGAAGATAAAGAGAATTCGGAGTGATAATGGGACGGAGTTCAAAAATGCAAAAATGGATGAACTTTGTGAAAGCAAAGGAATTCATCATGAATATTCGGCTCCGTACACCCCACAACAGAACGGTGTTGCTGAACGCAAAAACAGGACTCTAATTGAAGCGGCTAGAACAATGCTTGCAGACTCAAATCTTCCAGTAATGTTCTGGAACGAGGCGATTTATGCAGCAAATTATACACTCAATCGGGTTTTAACGGTGAAGAAGTTTGGTAAAACTTCTTATGAGCTGTTACACCGACGAAAGCCGAACTTAGAGTATCTAGAACCTTTTGGGGCACCATGCACGATGTTGAATCCAAGCGAGAAGTTTAGTCCTAAAGCTGAAGAGGGATACTTCGTTGGATATGCAACCCCGCTCAAACGGGTATACAACAAGCGAACTCGTCAGGTGGAGGATTGGGCTAACGTGGAAGTTCAACGGTATACACAAAATGTGCAAGGAATTGGTCCTGATTGGATGTTTGATTACAAAGATTTCTTTGAATCATTCAATCTAGATAGCTTGGTTGAAGAAGCTGTTATCAGGTTACTTTACGAGTGTGAAAACGCGGCGACTTCACCGTTGGTGCGTCCGATCACTGTAAACCCCCTACCAGCTTCTAATGATACCAATGTTCCTGTACCAGAGGAAGAAGTGTTTCAAGAGGCTTCTACTTCGTTAGATTCTTCAGAGTCTGAAGATGAACAATTTGAAGAAGTTATTCTTGAACATGCAGAAGAACCAGAGGCACCGCCAGTGAACCCAACTCCAACTCCAGATGTTGCTTCATCGTCTAACACGGGTCATGATCTGGATGCTGTAGAGAACTTGACTATTCAGACGGGAGTTACTGTACCTGAACATCCGGAATCTCGGATTCATTGTATTCACCCGCTGGAGCAAGTTATCGGTGATCCTGGTAGCAGTGTAATGACCAGAGGGCAGCTGCGAAGTGTTAATTCGCCAGAGAGTTTTGGTGCTTTAGCTTTATATGCCAAAATACAAAAATCTGGTAGTCAAAATGATTGGGTGTTTGCGTGTTATGTGTCGCAGGTAGAGCCAAGGACACAAGGACGCTTTGCTGGAGGACGCCTTGGTTGAAGCAATGCAGGAGGAGTTATTACAATTTCAGAAATTGGGGGTTTGGACGCTCACTGATTTACCGCCTGGAAGAAAGAAGATTGGCACTAAATGGGTGTTTAAGTGCAAGAAGGATGATCGTGGTCTTATAGTTCGTAACAAAGCCAGATTGGTCGTGCAGGGATTCCATCAAATCGAAGGGATTGATTATAACGAAATCTATGCTCCTGTAGCACGCATTGAAACCATCTGGGCTTTGTATCATTCAAAAAGTGAAATATTGAGTCTTTGAACCTTAACGGATTGAAAAATGTTGAACGGGAATCGAATTCGTGATTTGGCAAAGTTTTCAGATTTTTCCATTTCACATTCGCCCCTTAATTGGGTCGAATGTGGAAAAATCTTCACATTCGGGTGTTTAGGGTTGGGCGAATGTGGGATTTATAAACAAAATCCACTTTCGGGTGAATAGGATTTACTTTCGTGCCATTCATTTGGGGCGAATGTGGAATTCACTCACATTCGACCACCACAAACGGACGAATGTGGCAGCCTATATATAGTCACATCAGATTCGACCAGTTCATTACAAATTTTTCAAAATTTCTAAGTGGCCAAACCTTGTTGCTGGGATTTCTTTGATACTTGTTTCTTATTCCCTAGTGTTTCCTGATCATTTTGAACTATATTTCACAGGTAATGGAGCTTATAACAGCCAAGAATTCGTGTTTTTAGGGTTACGACCTAGGGTTCCTAATCTGTGAATATTTGATGGTTTTTATTGATTGTTTTTGTTAGGGATTCAATCTCCATCAGTTTTAGGGGGAGAAATATCAAGGAATTAGAATTATAACATGATTAAGTGGGTAATTGATCGATTGAAACAAATAAAACCTAATTCCTCTTTAAAAACTGATGTAAATTGAATGATAATAGAAATTGTTGATTCACGAGTGATAATCGGCCATGTTAGAGCAAGTTCCAATCAAGATCAGTTGTTAAAAACAAACTTGACAAAATTTTAAATTTTGGGGATTTCCAGATTTACATTCAACCCTTATTAAACGGGCGAATGTAGAACTGGAAGGGCGAATGTAGATGCGTTTTGCGGCTAGTGATTGGATAGTTAACATGTGTTAGAAGGCTAGAGTGGGCGAATGTAGTTTGATATGGGCGAAGGTGAAGAATCAGTGGGCGAAGGTAGGATGAAATGGACGAATCTGGAATGAAACAAGACTGAAGACACACATTCGACCATGTAAATGGGCGAATGTGGAAAAGTCACACATTCGACCATTCACAATGGGCGAATGTGCAGTGCCTATATATAGTTTTTGTGATTTTGTAAGTTGAAGAGAGTCATTAGGTGTGTGTGTTTTGAAGTGTTGTTCCAGGAGAGTTTGAGAGAGTCTGTGTGTGTGTTAGATTAACTGTTTTGAGATTGTAATCAACTTTATGAATGTGTTAATCTATGAAAAGTATTGAAAATGACTTTGATTGTGTTTTGATTTGAGTTTACATCAGTTTGTTCAAAGCTAGGGTTTCCGCACCTGGTTTTGTAACTTGTATGATCATATAATCCTGTTTTCGTGTCAAATCACATCCTCTACAAAGTGGTATCAGAGCGTAGAGGATCATACAACAACAAATTGATAAACTCAGAGCTGATTTGGACATTATTTTGATCAATTCACAACTGTTTTTGCATAAAAATGGTTTTTGAGTGTTTTTGAAAGATTTAGAGTTGATTTTGTGGTTAAAATTTAAAATTCCAAGAATTAAACTTGTTCCAAATCATCTCCGAAACAAAACCTGATCAAGATCATTCAAATTCACAAACTTTTGAAAATCAGAGATCAAAATAACCGTTTTTCAAAGTGTAACCGTTTTTCAAATCAGGAAATGGGCGAACCTGGATCATAGTGGTCGAAGGTGTAGTTTTCTGGACGAACGTGATAAATTTTTGGGCGAACCTAGGAGTTTTTGGGCGAACCTAGAAATTTTTTGTTGAATTTTTCACTTTCGGGTCACATTTTTCACATTCGGGTGATCGTGCGGGCGAACCTGGAACTGAAACGAGCGAACCTGGTTTATTTTGGACGAACGTGAAAAGTGTTAGTGTGGTTTTACTTTCTGGTGAGATTTTACATTCAGGTGTTACTGTTTGGGCGAATCTGAATCAGAAAGGGACGAAGGTGAAGTCATTCTGGGCGAACCTAGAGCTAGTTTTTGGAAAATTTTCTAAGTGTTGAATTTCTCGAAGTTCGTGATCATGTGGAATTTTCCGACTACTCCGACACCAGCAACTACACAACCACAACAGCAGGTGATGGACCCATGGACGGTAGCAGCACAGAAGACGAGCACACAGTCTTCGCAGCCGGTTAACTATATGACTCAAAATGCACCTCCAGCACCACAATCTGACTACTGGGGAGTAGCAGCAGCGGTGGTAAACACTCAAGCTACAAATGCTATTTCCACACTGATTAATGATTTGTCTTCAGGTAGCGGGAATCGGCCACCGAAGCTTATGGAGATTCAAGAATACAATCAGTGGCAGAAAAAGTTCAAGATACATTTGGAAGGCATGGGAGTGGAGGGTGCTGAAGCATGGAACATGATTGCTAAAGGTTACACACCACCAGTTTTAGAGAATACAGGTGAACCAGTGCCATTGGAGAGCATGGCTGAGGATGAGAAAAAGAAGTTTGCTGTGGAGAAGAAGGCGTTTTCCCAACTGACACAGGCAATTACAAATGATCTTTTGCATCAGTTTGGGACTTGCACAACATCTAAGGCACTATGGGAAGCACATAAAAGAATGCATGATGGCAATGAGAAGACTAGAGGTCTAAGGATGGAAGAACTGAGAAAGGAGTTTGAGAATTTTTCTTATATTGGAAATGAAACTTTGAAAGAACTAACTCCTAGATATAATCATTTGTTATCTGAATTGTCTAGCTATGGTATACAGATTCCTATGGCAAAGCAGGTGGACAAGTTTGCAGATGCATTACCACCAAACTGGGATCAGCATGTGGAGGTTCTTAAGGAGAAGGATGCTTATCAATACTGGTCTATTCAGGAGTTCATAGAAAAGCTGGAAAACAAAGAATTGGAAGAGAAGAGGAAAGCTAGAAGAGCTCAGATTCCTCAGAATCCCAACTTATATTTTGGAGGATCAGTTCCAGCAAGTACATCAAGCTCAGGAGGGCTAGTAGCACCACATGTTGCATGTATATCCAATGTTATGGAATCACCTACCATTAACTACCATCAACAAACATCATCCTTCTCACAACCACCACCACAACAACAATACAACAATTCATACATTCCACCATTCTCCCCAATGCAACAAGCAGCTTTCTATACTGCTAGTCAATCTCAACAACAACCAATGAACCAACCTAATCAACAAACGGTAGTTTTGGAGACATCTAACTTGGGTAATGTGACGGTTGAAGTTGCTCAACAACACATTGCATTAGTCTCTGCAATGGTCTCATCCTACAATGGATTAGTTGCTAGTCAAATTGGGAATAACAACTTGACCAATGAAGACTACGCACAGATTGACAAGGAAGAGATGGAACTCATTGATATCCAATGGGCCTTTGCGAGCATAATGAGAAGAGCAACAGAATTTATCGAGAAGACAGGTAGAACTGATTTGGGAACTTCTCCTAACACAACCTACGGGTTCAACAAGGAGAAAGTTACTTGTTTTAACTGTGGAGGGAAAGGTCACTTTAAACGAGAATGTACCCAGCCACCAAAACAAGGCAATAGGAACCCATTCAATGCCAGCTATCAGAACCGTCAACAACAAAACCAAAACCAAGTTTCTTACCAAAACAACAACACCTACCAAAACCGTCAAAACAACTTTAATAACAACCAAAATAGACAACCAAACACACCAAACCAGACACAAAACCAAACACCAAACAATTCTAACCGAACAGTCATACCAATTACTACACCAAATGAGACACACCAGAATGCTAATCAGAATCAAGCATTGGTGACTCAACAAGATGAGAGGTTTGACTGGTCGAGTATGCAAATTGGTGTTGAAGAAATTACTACTGGTAGCAATGTAGCTTGTGTTGCATATCAGGTTGATATTGAAGATTCAATGACGATGGATGAGAAGGTAGAAACTGAGGTTGAAAGTGATGAGTCTGAGGCTGAGATGGATGTGGAGACTGAACCTGTTAAGGTTAATGCTGAGGTTAATGTTGAGGTTGAGACTGAAGAGACAAATTCTGGAGTTGTGATGGATACTGTTTCTAATGTTCCTGAGGAGTGTGAATCAGTCTATTCTGATTCAGACAGTGAATCGGATACGGAAGCAAGTGTTGATTCTCTAGATGATGACATTGAGCAGTTGTTAGCAGAAGCAGATTTTCTGATGACAAGGAAGTCGTGCATTGCAGATGATGCTTTCACAAAGATTGATTATTCAAGATTCTTTGCAGGAAAGGAAGCTCATTTCGCATTAATGGCCATGACTGATCCGCCAAAATCTGTAAGTTCTGATTGTAGTACTGATAATACAAGTGAAAAATATTGTGGTACATGTGATAGATTGACTGAGGAGAATAAACAACTCCGAGTTCAACGTGATAGTGCTATCATGAACAGTCAATCTAATCGCAAAGAGCTGAATGCTTTTAACAAGGTATTAGATGGCTACAAAAAGGACATTTCCGACTTGAAAAACACTTTGTCATTAAAACAACTTGCAATTAACAACTATATAAATGAAATTGAAAACACCAAGTTGGAAATGGCCGCCATCAAATGCTTTGCTGAAAAAGTAAACAAAAAGTTGGAAAGCTATAAGCATATTGCTTATGTAGTAGACCACATCATTGATGATAACACTACCAATTATCGGTCTGTACCATCTCCGGTTCTTTTTGAAAACCATAATTGTCACCAAGTGACACCGGAGAGTTCGGTAAAATCTGACTCATCATCGGAAAATGAATCAAATACCTCGAGTATTGGTGATCCACACTCCGATGCGAGACCGATTTTGGGGTTCAATGATGAGGGTGTTACTGCTGAGAGTGTAGATTCAGACTCAGAGAGTGATGATACTGATTGTATTCAAACTGTGAATGTATGTGAAATTCCAAAAGAAAATCACATCATTACAAATGAATCAGTTTCATCATCTCAGATTGTGATTCCGATGAAAAATGTTCATCGTGTGAATAAGTCTGAAAAGAATGTTGTGAAGAAAGATCTTGAGAAAAATGTGGTTAAGAAAGATCTTGAAAAAAGTGCTCAGAATGAACAATGTGACAAACCTGTCAAGGTGTTCTATCGGATGGAAGGATCCGATAGGATCATCTCTGATGAGGAATTTCCTATAAAAAATGCCAATTATGCTAAAATAGAAAAGATTTGGCAAGAAAGTACCATTTGGTTTCCAAAACATGAGAGAACAAATGAGATTCCACCAGCTTTATTAAAGAAATTGTATTTGGATGTTCCTCAAGAACCAAAGGTCCATGTCACAGAGTTTGTTCGACCCAAAAACAGAGCTAATGGTTTTAATGAGCCTACTTACTCAAAAGGGCCACTCCCTGAGAGTTTAAGAAAGCAACAGTACAATGATCAATATCCTGTTAGATCATTTGCTCAACCAAATGCTCCAAATGTTTTTGAAGAGTACCGTGCATGCTTTAAGTGTGGGGAACGAGGGCATTTACTTGCTCAGTGCCCATATGTAAGGCATAAGAGGCACGAAGTTGAAGTGAGGAATTCCATAAGGAAACCGATTGATCATTATGTGCCACCACATAGGAGAGTTGTTCCTCACCAAACACAACCGTTTTATAATCAAAACAATTTTCACCAAGTGAGGAACACTCGTCCAATCCAATATGATCGAAGGAATCGGATTGCTATGGAACAATCATGGAGGAAACCTGTGGTGAACGCAACAGTTGATAGGCAAAAGGTTCCACCAAAACCGATTGTCAAATCAAGTGTTGGACCTAAGTCTGTTAAATCAGATAAGGTAACCAAGAAAGTTACATTTGCTAACAATGTTCAGAAACCGACTGAGAACCCAAAGTCTCAGATTCGTATTTTGAAAAGGTCTGAACAATCTTGGACACCCAATGGTACTCCAGGAGCCTCTACTTCAAGAGTTAATGAGAAAAAGGAAACTGTTTTGAACAATCAGAAAAAGATTGATCAAAAAGTTATTGAAAATGCTTGTGAAAATGTTACTTTGAAACCTGATGTTCAAAGACCCAAGACTCAGGCTTGGGTCCCCCGAAAGAACTAACTGATTTACTTTTTGTGTGCAGGGAGCTTCAGCTGGCCCTATTAGCAGTCTTTGGATTGTTGATAGTGGAGCTTCAGGCCACATGACAGGGGATCTTGCGTTGCTGTTCGACGTGAAGAACATCAATGGCGGGTATGTAGCTTTCGCGGGAAATAAAGGTGGATATATCACAATGGAAGGAAGTGTGAGCAATGGGATAGTGAGTTTCGAGCGGATTTCGTATGTGAAGCAGATTGATTATAATCTGTTGAGTGTCAGTCAAATATGTGACAAGCAATTATTGTGCATTTTGATGACAAATCCTGCTATATTCTGAAACCGGGCTTTACAGTTCCTAAATAGTGGATAATGTTGAAGGCACCTCGCGTCAACAATCTATACATTCTTGATATGTCCAAGGCAATGACATCACAGGGGCAGATAACATGTTTTCTATCAAAAGCGACAGAGAAAGAATCGATAATGTGGCACCGAAGAATGGGGCACATTCATCTGAGGAAAATGAACCAACTTGTGAGAAATGGACTTGTCGATGGAGTAAACGTGAAACATTTCCATCTGAATGACAAGTGCGTGAGTTGTAAGAAAGGGAAGCAACACAAACAGTCCCACAAAGTGAAAAAGGTTAACTCTGTTGAGATGCCACTTGAGCGATTGCACATGGATCTTTTCGGACCGGTCAAGCGCAAAAGTCATCTTGGAGAGCTTTATTGTTTAGTCGTCACTGACGATTATTCAAGATTTTCATGGGTGATGTGTTTGCAAAATAAAAGCGACACTTTTAACAATCTAAAAGTTCTGTTCATCCGATTGGAGAATCTCTACAATGTGAAGATAAAGAGAATTCGGAGGGACAATGGGACGGAGTTCAAAAATGCCAAGATGGATGAACTTTGTGAAAGCAAAGGGATACATCATGAATATTCGGCTCCGTACACCCCACAACAGAACGGTGTTGCTGAAAGAAAGAATAGGACTCTAATTGAAGCGGCTAGAATAATGCTTGCTGATTCAAATCTTCCAGTAATGTTCTGGAACGAGGCGATCTATGCAGCAAATTACACATTAAATCGGGTTCTGACAGTGAAGAAGTTTGGTAAAACATCTTATGAGCTGTTACACCGAAGAAAGTCGAACTTAGAGTATCTAGAACCTTTTGGGGCGCCATGTACTATGTTGAATCCCAGCGAGAAGTTTAGTCCTAAAGCCGAGGAGGGTTACTTTGTTGGTTATGCAACCCCGCTCAAACGGGTATACAACAAGCGAACTCGTCGAGTGGAAGACTGGGCTAACGTGGAAGTTCAACGATATACTCAAAATCTTCAAGGCACGGGTCCTGATTGGATGTTTGATTACAAAGATTTCTTTGAATCATTCAATCTAGATAGCTTGGTTGAAGAAGCTGTTATCAGATTACTTTACGAGTGTGAAAATGCAACAACTTCACCGTTGGTGCGACCGATCACCGTGAACCCCCTACCAGCTTCTAATGATACCAATGCTCCTATACAAGAGGAAGAAGTGTTTCAAGAGGCTTCAACTTCATTAACACTTCAGAATCTGAAGATGAACAATTTGAAGAAGCCATTCTTGAACAAGCTAAAGAACCAGAGGCACCGCTAGTGAACCCAACTCCAACTTCAGATGTGGCTTCATCATCAAATACGGGTCATGATCTGGATGCTGTAGAAAACTTGACTGTTCAGACGGGTGTGCAAGTACCTGATTATCCGGAATCTCGGATCCATCGTATTCACCCGCTGGAGCAAGTTATCGGTGATCCTGGAAGCAGTGTTATGACCAGAGGGCAGCTTAAAAGCGTTAATTCGCCAGAGAGTTTTGGTGCTTTAGCTTTATATGCCAAAATTCAACAATCTGGTAGTCAAAATGATTGGTCGTTTGCGTGTTATGTGTCGCAGGTAGAGCCAAGGACATACAAGGACGCTTTGAAGGATGATGCCTGGGTGGAAGCTATGCAGGAGGAGTTATTACAATTCCAGAAATTGGGAGTTTGGACGCTCACGGATTTACCACCGGATAAGAAGAAGATAGGCACTAAATGGGTGTTTAAGTGCAAGAAGGATGATCGTGGGGTTATCGTTCGTAACAAAGCCAGATTGGTCGTGCAGGGCTTCCATCAAATCGAAGGGATTGATTATAACGAAATCTATGCACCGGTAGCACGAATCGAAGCTATTCGGATGTTCCTTGCGTTTGCTTCATACAAGAAATTCAAAGTTTATCAAATGGACGTTAAAAGCGCATTTCTGTACGGGAAAGTCAAGGAAGAGGTTTTTGTCGGGCAGCCACCAGGCTTTGAAGACCCAATCCACCGGGATAAGGTCTACGTGCTAAACAAAGCTTTATATGGCTTGCACCAGGCTCCGAGACAGTGGTACGAGGAGCTAAGTACATACCTCATCTCCAAAGGATTTAAGCACGGCCTCGTCGATTGCACCCTCTTTACGAAGAAGACGGGAGATGATTTGCTTCTAGTGCAGATATGTTGATGATATAATATTTGGTTCAACTAACGAGCTTTTATGCAGGGAGTTCGAAACTGTCATGCAGGAAAAGTTCGAAATGAGCGCAATGGGGGAGATGCAGTTTTTCCTAGGCTTACAGGTGGACCAAAGACCCGACGGGATCTTCATTCACCAGACGAAATATGTCTCCGACATCTTGAGCCGGTTCCAGATGGAGGACTCAAAGCCGATGGATACCCCGATTCAACCCAATCACGGGATTGGAGTGGACGCTAAGGGGGAGCTGACGGATCCTTTTACATACAGAGCAATCATCGGATCTCTGATGTATTTGACGGTGTCTCGACCAGATATTATGTACGCAACGTGTCTCTGTGCCCGTTATCAATCGAAGCCGAAACAAAGTCATCTGACGGCGGTCAAGCGTATCCTTAGATATCTGAAGGGTTGTCCCTCAAAAGGACTTTGGTACCCTAATGATGATAATTTTGATTTTATCGCTTTTAGTGATGCAGATTGGGGCGGCTGCGAAAAGATAGCAAATCTACTACAACCGGTTGCCAGTTTTTAGGGAGCAGGTTAATCACCTGGCAATGCAAGAAACAGACTTTCGTGGCTTTATCTACCTGTGAAGCCGAGTACATTGCAGCATCAAGTTGCTGTTCACAAGTACTCTGGATCCAACAACAGATGGTGGATTACGGTTTGCAGTTTCTTAAAACCCCTATTCACTGCGACAACGAAGCCGCAATTGCATTAACTAAAAATACTGAAAATCATTCTAAAGCGAAACATATCCGGATCAAATATCATTTTATCCGTGATTGTTACGCTAAGGAATTGATTGATATGATCAAAATACATACTGACTACCAACGTGCAGATCTGTTTACAAAAGCTTTTGACCGATCACGCTTTGAATATCTTTTAAAAGTAAACAATATAAAGGAAAAACAGGACTAATCGGCACCTCGGTTTATCATTTTTTAGTTTTTAGTTTTTATATTTTGCTAATTGGGAATTTCTCTTTGCTAATTGGGAATTTCTCTTTACTATCGTAATCCTCAAAGAAGTTGATGCTTTCGAGGGGATTGTTTAATCCTCAAAGAAGTTGATGCTTTCGAGTGGATTGTTTCTTTCAATTTTAACAAAAACCCAAAAATATGTTCTTTATTTTAGGAGGAGTCATTTTATCAGAAAAGCCAAAAACATTATAAAATTCAAAAAAAAAAAAAAAACCTACAAATTAGAAAATCAAAAATGATTTCCTGGTAAACAGAGGAAATGATAGTACATCAGTGGGGATCTGACACAGGCTAAAGAATTGTATAGTATATGTGGCATGTGTTGACTACGTGTGATATGCTGATAGGCTTCGTAGACTAAATATTGCGTGCATTAGTGATACAAACATAACGAACTACGCGTTCGTGGCTGAACACCTCATGGGCATACGGTCTTAGTACCGTAATTTCGTTTGATAGGATTGCCAAAATCTGAGGTTTCGGGTCGTTATGTTATGGTTATCCGGGATATTCTGATAAATTTTTGTCGTATTGATTTACGGACCTAGTTTTATCAGAATATTTGCTAAAAGAGCTTAATTGCCAAAACCGGAAGTTACCGAATTGAGGAACTTTATGTTTTAATTGATCAAAGATCATTATTACATCGTATGGATCATCTGATGCAAATCAGTGATTAATATCAGCCTCAACCTAGTGTATATGCACATGTTACTCTGCTGCATTAAATTGCTGACCTGTACACCTCTGTGCTATATACTTTGTAACTTTTACGGATAACTCTGGCATAATCACGCGTTACGACGAAGCTTTGTGCAATTACTTGATACGGGAGTATGTCGTGTGTGTGGGCACCACATCGTGTTAGTCTAATACACTTAACTCGTATCATTTTAAAGCATTGCGTAATTGTCTGCATGTGAGCTTACGTGGACCACAATATCAGCAATTGCTGTGTCACATACTGTTTCTAATGATAATATTAAACAAATAGATCAACGATGTGATCAGATTTCTCAGAAAACTGATATGATCCTCTGACCGGATTTCACAAAAAGTTTACTGTTTTCATTTACTTTGATGCATTTTAGTTTGTTGCAATTTACTTTTATTGTCAAAAAGATACAAAATCCAAAAAGATTTTAGGTGTGTTTTGATAAAATTTCAGAAAAATTCAAAATTTTTGCTTTTCTGCTTTATTTTTGATAACCGGGGATGCTTGATGGTCAATTTCTGAGATTTGACACCACCATCTGGGCTTTGTATCATTTTAAATGTGAAAATATGAGTTTTGGAAGCTTAATGGATTGAAAAATGTTGAACGGGATTCGAATTCGTGATTTGGCAAACTTTTCAGAATTTTCCATTTCACATTCGCCCCTTAATTGGGTCGAATGTGGAAAATTCTCACCTTCGGTTGTTTTAAACGGACGAATGTGAGATTTTTCATCAAAAATTCACATTCGGGTAGACACTTTCTACATTCGTGCCATTCATTTGGGGCGAATGTGGAAATTCTTCACATTTGTCCACCACAACTGGTCGAAGGTGGACTCCTATATAAAGCCTAAAGCAGATTCGACCCCTCATTCAAATTTTTTACAAATTTTTTCCTAAGTACCAGACCTTGTTGCTTGTGTTTCTTTTGATTGTGCGTTTTATTCCTCTCTCATTACTGATCATTTTAATACCAATTTCACAGGTAATGACGAAGGATTGACTCCGGAATCATCGTTTTTATGAACGAACCTAGGGTTTAGGATTTCAACGATTTCGAGTGTTTGATAATGCTTTATTTTGATTGCATTTCATTATTTGACAGTTTTAGGGGGAGAATGAATAAAAAATTAGGGTTATTACAGATTATAATAGTGTAATCGATTGAATCTTTAAGATAAACCCTAATTTTCTAATAAAACTGACATATAATGAAATTATGGTGCAATTGGTTATACACGAGTCTTAGTCGGCTAGTTTAGGATTGTTTCTGATCAAAACAAAGAGTTAATAACATGTTTGAAAAATTTTCAAATTTTGGGAATTAACAGGTTTCACCTTCGGCTCGTCGAACGGACGAATGTGAAATCTTTTGGACGAAGGTACTCAAAAATGGACGAATGTGATATTTAACTCAGAATCATTCCACATTCGACCTGAATGTTGTACATTCGACCACAATAATCTACATTCGGCCATGATTTTTGGGCGAATGTGAAATTCTTAAAAACCTAAAATTTTGAATTTTGTCGATTTCGTGTTTTGACGCTTGTTTTTGATTTTATAATTCAGATGGCAGAGGAACAAGAAAATGTGGAGATTCCAATTGAGAATGTTGTCACAAATCCTGTCCCAGAACCTGTTCAGGAAGGAGAATCATCAAGCGGTAGCAAATGGCCTTTCGAGAAGAATCATAACTGTTGTGCTTATCTGGGTGACGTAGAGAAGAACGTGGAGTTTGCTGAGATTATCAAGTTCATGAAGAGAAGCAGAGTAGTTTATGCTTTGGCTACACCGACTATTATCTACAAGGATATAGTTGAAGATTTCTACAACAATGCTAAGTATGATTACTTTGATAATCAGACTGTCATAAAGAGCAAGATTCAAGGAATGGAGATGTTTATTACTGAGTCGGATATCAGAGAAGCTCTCCAGATCAAGTTTGAAGTTAGAGAAGATCCAAGAGAATTGTCGTGGACTGAGCAGAAAGCTTGTTTCCTTAGGATGAAATACAAAGGACCTATCACTGATGGTTCAATGTACAAAGGGAAACTAAGCGTGCAGTTCAAGTATTTTGCTCACGTCATCATACATGTGTTTGGATGTGTTAGTTGAGGATATGATGTGATGAGAAAGAGTTTGAGCTCATTAATGGTTGCGTTGACTCTCAACAAACCATTTAATGTTGCTGGGATGATATTGGATCACATGCTGGAGATGCTGAAAGGGTTGAAGGTTAAGAAGTTCATGCTTTATCCTAGATTCTTGATGATGATCTTTGATCACAAGTATCCTGATTTGAAGAAAGATCCAACCCAGATACAAGCTCAGGATCACATGAACATTCGTACGTTGGTGAGAATGAAGGGATACAAGGGTGTGCCTGACAATGAGAGACCACCATATAGAAGGTTGTTTGGAGCCTTAGCTAGAGAGGATTACAATGATCCAGGAAAGAATACAGCAAGGCATCCTGATAGTGATTCTGATAACGATGATCCCTTAGTATATGCTGATGCTAGTACTAAGAGGAAAAGACAAGTAGTCAATCCTGGAGCCAAAGGGAAGGGCAAAGGAAAGACTGATCAGGGAAGCTCGAAGCAACAGGCTGTGAGAAAGAAATCTACTGCTAAGAAAGGTACAAGTTTGGTGGATGAAGATTTTGTAGATTCTGAAGAAACAGAGGAGGAGGAACAGTGGGATTCGGATGCTGAAAATCTCCGGGCCACCAAACATAAGGCCACTATGGTTGGTGAGTCTGAATCATTAAACAGATCTATTGCAGAAGCTGAGAAGAGCAAAAAGTCTGTTAGTGCTGAAGATGAAGTGTTGGGTGTGAATATGGATGAGTTGAATGAAGGAGAAACTGTAGTCGTTAACCTGCCCAAGCCTAAACACAAAACCATGGCCAAGAAAACAAGTTCAAAGCAACTGAGAGAAAAAGAGTTAGCACAACTCTTAAGAGGTAAAAGATTACCTGAAGCTGGAACGTCATCAAAACAATCGTCACCAGTCACAAAGAAACAAAAGACTAAAGAGGAAACAACATTACCAGTGGATGAGTTCAATGTAGCACTGGATAATGTTCTTAACTTGTTCACAAAGCCTCAGAAAGAGAAAGAAACTGAAGTTGAGCCATCTAGATCTAAATCCAAGTCAAAGAAAGTCACTGTGGATGACGAGGTTATGAAGCAGGTGAATAAGAGAATGGATGATATGATGAAGATGATTGTGGCTCAGCAAGCAGAAATAGCCAAGTTCAAGCAAAATGAAGAAAAGATGCTTCAGATTGTAGTAGCTTCTAAGTCTAATCAGGATGAGATTGATGAAAAGGTGAAGAAGCTAGAAGCTAAGAACAAAAAGCTTGAAGGAAAGTGTTTGAGAAACAAAAACAGGTTTAAGGCTATTAAAGAAGATAACAAAGAGTTGAAGGCTGAGAATAAACGCCTTAGTGAGCTGATTGACAACCTGTACAATGTTGCACCCAAGCTGAAGGAGGGTGAAGAAGACAAAGAAAAAGAAGTGGAACAGGTTGATTATGAACCATCTGAGTCTGATAAAGAGAAAGATGATGATGAAGATGATGAAGAATCGGAAAAGAGTGATGATGAGGGTGATGATAATGAGGATGATGATGATGCTGAGGGTTCTGGAAGTCAGAAGGATGATGAGAGTAGCAGTGATGATGATAATGATGAAGGAGACGATACATCGAAGTTTACTTTTGAGAAAAGACCACCTTCAAAGAAGAAGAAAGACACTGGAGAATCAAGTTCGAAGAAGAAAGGTGAGAATGTTGATTCGGATGAGAGTGTATTCTGGAATGAGAAGGTGAGGTCCTTGACTGATGATGCAAAACAAGTCTACAAGGACATGTTAGAAAGAAGAGAATGGACCATTGAGTTCACAGGTCGTTTTGCTGAAATATTCCAAACTGACGATATGAGATACGAATTGGAATATAACGATCCTGACTTAGAAGAAGGGGAAGTACCTGCATCTGTAGCAAAAGAGATTTTGGATGGACTTGCACAGAGGGTAGGGAAAACATTTGAAGAGTTTATTGTTGATGAGTCGATTCCACATATTCCTGAAAAGGATATTGGAAGTCACTCTGATGATAAAGACACCCCTGAGTTTGAAGAAGTTGAAATAGAAGATATAACACATGAGGAATACCCACAATACTTTAGACAAACTGATGAAGATGTGGTGTTTCCTGATTTTACTGAGATTCCTAATACTTCTGCAAAGAAAAAGGCTAAGCAGAGAAGTGCTGAGTTTGTGGAGAAGGTATTTGGAGCTGATAAGCCAGAATCTTCAAATAAGTCTGATGAATTGATGAATTATTTGAAGAAGTTAAGATTAATGGATGAGAACCGACCGAAGCCTGAAGCTCAAGGAAACTTTTATAGGTTTCACAATGCTAAGTTCAGAGGCAGAGCTCTCGGGTGGACATACTTAGGCAGGCTGAAGTGTCTAGCTGCCAAATGGGAATCAGGGATCTTGTATTTTTACAGATTCATTGACTTGCTAACTCTACCGTACTGGGCGGTTAGAGATCTATGCAGATTCCCTATGTCTGGTGCTTCAGTTAATAACACTCATGTCGGTTGGTGCGCAGACAAGCTGGTTTGGGAAAGCAGAACTAGATGGAATAGATTCAAACCACAATATCCCCAGAGGAAAGTTCACAGGGATATTGATCCCAGAACCAAGCTGAAGCGGGTTACCTTGATATATAAGGCACCTGAAGTGATGAGGAAAATACCTTTGATGCCCATGCCTCAACATTTCAGTGCTGACTTCATTTTCTGGTATTACGATTGGAGAAAAGCAGAAGCGGTGATTGTGTTGAGAGATGGAAAGGATAAATACAAGCATGTGCATGTATTTGATCCTATGTGGTTGATAAATTGCACTTTCTAAGACATCATCATGCTCTTTTACAATCCGATTCATCATGAGCCGAACGACGCAGATCAAGCAAAGAAATACACTCAAGTAGTTGGTATTTGCTTTGCATATGACATAAATGCTGGTAGTAATTTGGAGGGAAAACTTGGCAAGATGGTGAAGATGGCGAACGTGTCAAAACCAGTGAAGAGAAGATTAGAGCCTGAGATGACGAAAGAACAGAAGAATTTGCTCAGAATCAAGTTGCTGAACAAAGCCATGGACGAGGACAGAAAACGATCCAATCAATAGTCGAGGGGGAGTTTGTAGATGCGTTTTGCGACTAGTGATTGGATAGTTAACATGTGTTAGAAGGCTAGAGTGGGCGAATGTAGTTTGATATGGGCGAAGGTGAAGAATCAGTGGGCGAAGGTAGGATGAAATGGACGAATCTGGAATGGAACAAGACTGAAGACACACATTCGACCATGTAAATGGGCGAAGGTGGAAAAGTCACACATTCGACCATTCACAATGGGCGAATGTGCAGTGCCTATATATAGTTTTTGTGATTTTGTAAGTTGAAGAGAGTCATTAGGTGTGTGTGTTTTGAAGTGTTGTTCCAGGAGAGTTTGAGAGAGTCTGTGTGTGTGTTAGATTAACTATTTTGAGATTGTAATCAACTTTATGAATGTGTTAATCTATGAAAAGTATTGAAAATGACTTTGATTGTGTTTTGATTTGAGTTTACATCAGTTTGTTCAAAGCTAGGGTTTCCGCACCTGGTTTTGTAACTTGTATGATCATATAATCCTGTTTTCGTGTCAAATCACATCCTCTACAGCGAATGTATTGAATACTGGTCGAATGTAATTTTTCTTCAAAATATTTTCACATTCGTACCAAATGATCTACATTCGTACCTGAAAATCCACCTTCGACCTTGTAAAAAGGGGCGAATGTAGATTATGAAAAACTTAAAATTTTCAATTTTTGATGTTTTTGTATTTTGATGTATTTTCTGATTTTGATGTGCGGATGGCTGAGCAACCCGAACACGTTGAAGCACCAGTGGAAAATGTTGTACCAGATCCTGTTCAGGAAGCTGAAGCAGCTGTTCCACGTGGTTGGCCTTTCAAACCGTCACACAATTGTTGTGCTTTTGTCGGAGATGTTGAAAAGAACACTGAGTTTGCTGGAATCGTGGAGTTTCTGAGGCGAAGCAGAGTTATTCATGCCCTAGCTACACCAACAATCATCTACAAAGACATAGTGGAGGATTTTTACAAGAATGCTAAGTATGATTTTTGGGAAAATCAAACTATTATCAGGAGCAAGATTCAGGGGATGGAGATGTTCTTGACAGAATCAGACATCAGGGAAGCACTACAGATAAAGTTTGAAGTTAGTGATGATCCTAGAGAGTTGTCTTTGACCGAACAGAAAGCTTGCTTTTTGAGGATGAAATACAAGGGTCCGATTACTGATGGATCAATGCATAAAGGAAAATTAAGTGTGCAGTTCAAGTATCTTGCACACGTAATTATCCATGTCTTTGGTTGTGTGAGTGGTGGATATGACATGATGAGGAGAAGTTTGAGTTCTTTGATGGTTGCGTTAACTCTTAACAAACCATTCAATGTATCCGGGATGATTTTAGATCACATGCTTGAGATGTTGAAGGGTTTGAAGAAGAAGCAGTTCATGCTATATCCGAGGTTTCTCATGATGATCTTCGACCATAAGTATCCTGATTTGAATAAGGATCCAACTATGATCCTAGGTCAAGATCACATGAACATTCGTACACTGGTAAGGATGAAAAGGTATAAGGGTGTGCCAGATGAGGAAAAGCCACCTCACAGGAGACTATTTGGAGCTTTGGCTAGTCAGGGTTACACTGATCCTGGCAAGAACAAAGCAAGACATGCTGAAAGTGACTCGGACAATGATGATCCATTAGTGTATGCTGATGCAAACACTAAGAGGAAGAGACAGGTAGTCAATGCTGGAGCCAAAGGGAAGGGCAAAGCAAAGACTGATCAGGGAAGTTCGAAGCAACAGGTTACTAGGAAGAAAACTACAGCAAAGAAGGGAACTAGTCTGGTTGATGAAGAATCAGTTGATTCAGAGGAGACTGAAGTAGATGAGTAGTGGGATTCTGATGAAGAAAGAGTAAAGACCACCAAACGTAAGGCCACTATGGTTGGTGAGTCTGAATCTTTAAACAAGACGATTGAAGAAGTGTCTCAAAAGAAGACTGTAGATGTTGATACAAGTTTGAGTATAGATCTGGATGAGCTTGAAGTTGGTGAGACTGTTGTTGTTAATTTGCCAAAACCGAAGCATAAGTCGATGGCAAAGAAGTCTAGCTCCAAGCAGTTGAGAGAGAAGGAAATTGCTCAGTTGCTCAAAGGGAAAAAGATACCTGATGCAGGTACATCATCGAAGCTATCTTCACCGGTTGCTAAGAAACAGAAAAGGAGTAAAGAGGCTGAAGCATTACCAGTTGATGAGTTTAATGTTGCACTGGATAATGTTTTAGATATGTTTAAGAATCCTCAGAAGCAGAAGGCAAAAGAAGCTGAGCCATCCAAATTGAAGAAAGTTACTGTTTCAGATGATGTTATGAAACAGGTTAACAAACGGATGGATGATATGATGAAGATGATAGTAGCTCAGCAGGTAGAGATTGCCAAGTTTAAGCAGAATGAAGAAAAGATGCTACAGATTGTGGTTGCTTCAAAGAATAACCAAGATGAGATCGAGCAGAAAGTGAAGAAACTTGAAGCAGATAATAAAGATCTTGAGGTTAAGTGTAGCAGAAATAGAAGTATGATTAAAGTGATTAAGGCTGACAACAAAGAACTTAAGGCTGAAAACAAACGTCTTAGTGATTTGTTGGACAATTTATACAATGAAGCACCGAAGTTGAAGGAAGGTGAGGAAGATAAAGAAAAAGAGGAGGAACAAGTTGATTATGAGCCTTCTGATGATGAAGAAGAAAAAGATGATGAGGAGGATGACGATTCTGAGAAGAGTTCTGATGATGAAAGCAAGAAAAGCGATAAAGGTGATGATGATGATGCGGAGGGATCAGGTAGTCAAGATGATGATGGTAGTGATGACAGTGATGATGATGATGGGGGAGATGATTCTAGTAAGTTTACATTTGAGAAGAGAACACCACAGAAGGATGCTGGAGAGTCTAGCTCGAAGAAAAAGAAAGGTGGGAATGCTGACTCAGATGAAAGTATCTTCTGGAATGAAAAGGTGAGGTCTCTGAATGATGATGCTAAGAAGGTGTACAGAGATATGCTCGAGAAGAGAGAATGGACCATTGAGTTCACGGGCAAATTTGCTGAAATATTTCAAACTGATGATATGAGGTATGAGCTCGAGTACAATGATCCAGACTTAGAAGATGGTGAAGTACCTGCTGCTGTTGCCAAAGAAATTCTGGATGGTCTTGCACAGCGAGTAGGGAAATCATTGGAGGAGATTATGATGGATGAGTCGATTCCAGATATTCCTGAAAAGGATATTGGAAATCACTCTGATGATAAGAATACTCCTGAAATGGATGAAGTGGAGATTGAGGATATTACTCATGAGGAATATCCACAATATTTTAGACAGAATAATGAAGATGTAGTTTTCCCAAACTTCACTGAGTTACCAAACGTATCGGCTAAAAGAAAAGCTAAGAAGAGAAGTGAGGAGTTTGTTGAAACAGTGTTTGCTACTGATAAGCAACAATCTTCAAGTCAGAATGATGAATTGAAGACATATCTACAGAAGTTGAAGGAAATGGATGACAAACGACCAAAGCCTGAAGCTCAAGGTAGTTTTTACAGATTTCACAACGAGAAGTTCAAAGGCAGAGCTCTCGGTTGGACATATTTGGGAAGATTGAAGTGCTTAGCTGTTAAATGGGAATCAGGAATTCTGTACTTTTACAGATTCATTGATTTACTAACTCTACCGTACTGGGCGGTCAGAGACATTTGCAGATTCCCTATGTCTGGAGCTTCAGTGAACAATACTCCTGTTGGTTGGTTTGCAGACAAGTTGGTTTGGGAGAGCAGGACGAAATGGAACAGGTTTAAGCCTCAATATCCCAGAAGGAAAGTTCAAAGGGATATTGATCCTAAAACTGGATTGAAGAGGGTGACTTTGATATATAAGGCACCTGAAGTGATGAAGAAGATACCTTTGATGCCTTTACCTCAACACTTCAGTGCTGATTTTATCTTCTGGTTTTACGATTGGAGGAAGGCAGAAGCTGTGATAGTGCTGAGAGATGGAAAGGACAAATACAAGCATGTTCATGTATTTGATCCTATGTGGTTGATAAACTGTACGTTTGAAGACATCATCATGCTTTTCTACAATCCATTCATTATGATCCCGATGATGCAGAACAGGCTAAGAAGTATACACAAGTTGTCGGAGTTTGCTTTGCTTATGATATAAACTCCGGGAGCAACTTGGATGCTAAACTTGGTAAGAAGGTGAAGATGGCCGATGTGCCTAAACCGGTGAAACGAAAGTTGGAGCCTGAAATGACGAAAGAACAGAAGAAGCAGCTGAGAATCTATCTGATGAACAAGGTTATGGACGAAGATCGAAAACAATCCAATCAATAGTCGAGGGGGAGTTTGTAGATGCACGTAGTGCGACTAGTGATTGGATTAGCTTGTTTAACATGTGTTAGAGAGTTTTCTGTTGGACCGAATGTGAAAGAAATGGGGCGAAGGATGAAGAAGTGGGCGAAGGTGAAAGTTTGATTAACAAGAGATACACATTCGTACCTTGTAGTGGGCGAATGTGGACATAGTCCACATTCGCACCATGTAAAGGGGCGAATGTGCAGGTATTATATATAGATTTTGTGTGTTTTCAAGTTAGAGAGAGTTTTAGTTTGTGTATGTTTTGAGGTCAGGTTCAAGTTAAGTTTGTGAAAGTGTGTGAGTTGATTAGATTGACTAGGTGATCAATTGTAACAAGTTTTTATCAAAGTTAATCTATGAAAAAGTCTTTGAAATGATGTTTTACGTGTTTTGATCCGAGTATTATCATTTTGTTCATATCTAGGGTTTCCGCACCTAGATTTGTGACTTGTATGATCATATTTACCCGTTTTAGCTAAATTCTTTCAACTACAAAATGTTCAGTAAATGGTAGGGAACAAGAATCAATGAACAGAGAAATCAGGACAACAAGGTTTCCAAACTTTGAAAATTTTTTAAAATTTTTTTAATGACGGTTCGAATGTGGGCTGGGTTATATATAGAGAGCCACTTTCGCCCTTAGCAAATGGACAAATGTAAGTTATGTTCCACATTCGCCCCAAACGAATGACACGAATGTGAAAATGTAACACGAAAGTGAAAGTTTTAAATGGACAACCCACCTTCGTCCAATTTCAAAGCCCGAAAGTGAAAAATTTTCCACATTCGACCCACCTAAGTGGCGAATGTGAATGGAAAATTTTGAAAATTTTACCAAATTACGAAATCGAATCTCGTTCAAACATTTTTCAACACATTTAGTCTCAAACATGCATTATTTCTGTTTAAAATGATACAAAGCTCAGATTGTTTCATCAAATCTCAGAAAATGACCATCAAACACCGTCGGTTATCAAAAATAGCGCAGAAATGTAAAACTTTGGTTTTTCTGAAATGTATATTAAAACACACCTAAAATCTTTTTGAGGTTTGTATCTTTTTGGAAAACAAACTAAAATGCACAAAAGTAAAGTAAAGCAGTAAATGTTTTGTGATATCCGGTAGGAGGATCATATCAGTTATTTGAGAAATCTGACCACAGCGTTGATCTAATTTATATTATCATTAGAAACAATGTGTGACCCGGCAACTACTGATATTGTTGTCCACATAAGCTCTCATGCAGACTGCTATGCAGTGCTTTAAAATGATATGATTTAGGTGTATTATACTAACACGTTGTGGTTCCCACACACACGACATACTCCCGTATCAAGAAATTGCACAAAGCTTCCTCGTAACGCGTGATTATGCCAGAGTTATCCGTTTAGGTACAAGATATATAGCACAGAGGTGTACAGGTCAGCAAACAAATGCAACAAAGTAACATGTGCATATATACCAGGTTGAGGCTGATATCAATTACTGATTTTCATCAGTAGATTGAGACGATGCAATTAATGATCTTTGATCAATAATAAACATGAAGTTCCTCAATTCGGGAACTTTTGGTTTTGACACTAAAGATCTTTTAGCAAATATTCTGATTAAACTAGGTCCGTAAATTACTACGACAAAAGTTCAGTCAGAATATCCTGGATAACAATAACATAACGACCCGAAACCTCATATTTTGGCAACTCTATCAAACGAAATTACGGTACTAAGACCATATGCCCATGAGGTGTTCAGCCACGAACGAGTAGTTCGTTATGTTTGTATCACTAATGCACGCAGTTATTAGTCTACGAAGCCTATCAGCACATCACACGAAATCAACACACGCCTCATATTGCATTACATATCTTTAGCCTGTGTCAGATCCCCACTGATGTACTATCATTTCCTCTTTTTATCCTGGAAATCATTTTTGATTTTTTTTTTTTTTTGGATTTTTGAATTTTATGTTTTTGGTTTTTCTAAATAAAGACTCCCCCCAAAATGTAAAACATATTTTTGGGTTTTTAAATTTTTCTGAAAAACTGTAAAAACTTAAAGAAAATTTGAAAACTAAAAAGCGATAAACCGAGGTGATGATCAGTCTTGTTTTTCTTTTATATTGTTTACTTTTAAAAGATATTCGAATCTGGATTTATCAAAAGCTTTTGTGAACAGATCCGCTCTCTGATAGTCAGTGTGGATTTTGACCATATCGATCAACTCTTTTGCATAACAATCACGAATAAAGTGATACTTAATCTGGATATGTTTAGCTTTCGAGTGATTGCTCGTATCTTTAGTTAATGCAATTGCGGCTTCATTATCACAGTGTATAGAGGTTTTAAGAAATTGCAAACCGTAATCCACCATCTGCTGCTGAATCCAGAGAACCTGTGAGCTACAACTCGAGGCTACAATGTACTCTGCTTCGCAAGTAGATAATGCGACCGAAGTCTGCTTCTTACACTGCCAGGTGACTGACCTGCTCCCTAAAAACTGGCATCCAGCTGTCGTGGATTTGCTGTCTTTGTCACAGCCGCCCCAATCTGCATCACTAAATGCGATAAAGTCAAAATTATCATCATTAGGGTACCATAGTCCTCTCGACGGACAACCCTTCAGATATCTAAGGATACGCTTGACCGCTGTCAGATGACTTTGTTTCGGCTTCGACTGGAAACGTGCGCAGAGGCATGTAGCGAACATTATGTCTGGCCTTGATGCGGTTAGATACATCAGAGATCCGATAATTGCTCTGTATGTAAATGGGTCCGTCAGCTCCCCCTTAGCGTCAACACCAATCCCGTGATTAGGTTGAATCGGGGTGTCCATCGGCTTGGAATCCTCCATCTGGAACCGGCTCAAGACTTAGGATACGTATTTGGTTTGATGAATAAAGATCCCCGTTGGTCTTTGATCCACCTGCAAGCCGAGGAAAAACTGCATCTCTCCCATCGCACTCATTTCGAACTTTTCCTGCATAACACATTCAAATTCCCTGCAAAGAAGTTCATTAGTTGAGCCAAAAATAATATCGTCTACATAAATATGGACGAGAAGCAAATCATCTCCTGTTTTCTTCGTAAACAGAGTACAGTCGACCAATCCGCGTTTGAATCCTTTCGACATGAGGTACGTGCTCAGCTCCTCATACCATTGGCGTGGAGCCTGGTGCAACCCGTACAGTGCTTTGTTTAAGACATAAACCTTATCCCGGTGGATAGGATCTTCAAAGCCCGGTGGTTGACCGACTTAGACCTCTTCTTTGACCACACCGTATAGAAAAGCACTTTTGACATCCATTTGATACACCTTAAATTTCTTGTAGGAGGCAAACGCTAGAAACATTCGGATAGCTTCTATGCGTGCCACAGGTGCATATATCTCATTGTAGTCAATTCCTTCGATCTGATGGAAACCTTGAACTACCAATCTGGCTTTGTTCCTCACGATCACTCCTCTATCGTCTTTCTTACACTTAAACACCCACTTGGTACCAATCTTCTTCCTTCCTGGAGGTAAATCAGTCAGTGTCCAGACGCCCAACTTCTGAAATTGCAACAACTCCTCTTGCATCGCCTCGACCCAAGCATCATCCAAAAGAGCTTCTTTATATGTCTGTGGCTCCACCTGCGAAACATAACATGCAAACGACCAATCATTCTGACAACCAGATTTTTGTGTTTTTGCATATAAAGCTAAAGCACCAAAACTTTCTGGTGAATTGACACTTCTTAGCTGTCCTCTCGTCATAACACTTCTACCAGGGTCACCGATAACTTGCTCTAGCGGGTGAATACGGTGAATCCGAGATTCCGGATGATCAGGTACAATCACTCCCGTCTGAGTAGTCAAGTTCTCTACTGCATCCAGATCATGACCCGTGTTGGACGATGAAGCAATGTCTGGATTTGGGTTCGCTGACGGTGCCTCTGTTGCATGTTCAAAAATAACTTCTTCGAAATCTCCATCATCTTCCGATTCTAAAGTATCTAAAGTAGTTGAAGCCTCTTGAAACACTTCTTCCTCTGGTACAGGAGCATTGGTATCATTAGAATCTGTTGGTGGGGTTACGGTGATCGGACGCACCAATGGTGAAGTCGCTGCGTTTTCACACTCGTAAAGTAATCGGATAATAGCCTCTTCAACCAAGCTATCTAGATTGAATTATTCAAAGAAATCTTTGTAATCAAACATCCAATTGGGACCATTTCCTTGCACATTCTGAGTATACCTTTGAACTTCAACATTTGCCCAATCCTCCACCTGTCGAGTTCTTTTGTTGAATACCCATTTGAGCGGGGTTGCATATCCAACAAAGTATCCCTCTTCAGCTTTCGGACTAAACTTTTCGCCTGGATTCAACATAGTAAACGGATCCCCAAAAGGTTCTAGATACTCCAAGTTCGGCTTTCGTCGGTTCAATAGCTCATAAGAAGTTTTGCCAAACTTCTTCACTATTAAAACTCGATTTAGTGTATAGTTTGCTGCATAAATCGCCTCGTTCCAGAACATTACTGGAAGATTCGAGTCTGCTAGAATTTTTCTTACCGTTTCTATGAGAGTCCTGTTTTTCCGTTCAGCAACACCGTTCTGTTGAGGGGTATACGGAGCAGAATATTCATGATGAATTCCTTTGTTTTCACAAAGATCATCCATCTGTGTATTTTTGAACTCCGTCCCATTGTCACTCCGAATTCTCTTGATCCTAAGACCATAGACATTCTCCAATCGAGTGAACAGAACTTTTAGATTGTTAAACGTGTCACTTTTATGATGCAAACACATCACCCATGAGAATCTTGAGAAATAGTCAGTAACGACTAAACAATAAAGCTCTCCAAGATGACTTTTACGTTTGACAGGTCCGAATAGGTCCATGTGCAATCGCTCAAGTGGCATCTCAACAGAGTTTACTTTCTTCACCTTATGGGATTGTTTGTGTTGCTTGCCTTTCTTACAGCTTACACACTTGTCGTTCAAATGGAAATGCTTAACATTCACGCCTTCGACAAGCCCATTTTTCACCAAGTGGTTCATTTTCCTCAGGTGAATATGTCCCATCCTTCTATGCCACATGATTGATTTCTTCTCTGTAGCCTTCAATAGGAAACATGTCACTTGTCCCTGGGTCGTCATCGCATTGGACATATCAAGAATATAAAGATTGTTGACTCGAGGTGCCTTCAACATAACCCACTCTTTTGGAATTTTGAAGCCCGGTTTGAGGATATAGCAAGATTTGTCATCAAAATACACTGAAAATTGTTTGTCACAAATCTGACTGACACTTAACAAATTATAATCGATCTGCTTCACATACGAAATCCTCTCGAAACTCACAATCCCGTTACTCACGCTTCCCTCCATCATGATGTAACCTCCTTTGTTCCCAGCAAATGCAACATAACCTCCATTTATATTCTTCACGTCGAATAGCAATGCTAAATCCCCTGTCATGTGGCCTGAAGCTCCACTATCAACAATCCAAAGACTGCTAATAGGGCCAGCTGAAGCTCCCTGCACACATCAAGTAAACAATTTAGTTCTTTCGGGGGACCCAAGCCTGTGTGGTCTTGGGTCTTTGAATATCACCCTTCAAAGATTCATTAACATCAGCAATTGGTTTTGAAACAACCTTTTTAGGATCATTTAAAACTTTTTTAACCATTTCATTTGATTTTGAAGTAGAGGCTCCCGGAGTACCATTTGGTGTCCAAGACTGTTCCGAACGTTTCAAAATACGAATCTGAGATTTTGGAGTCTCAGTCGATTTTTTAGGATCGTTCACAAATGAAACTTTCTTGACTACCTTCTCAGATTTAACCGATTTAGGTCCAACATTTGATTTGACAGCAGGTTTTGGTGGTACCTTTTGTCTATCAACTGTTGTGTTCACCATAGGTCTCTTCAAAGGTTTCTCCATGGCTATTCGGTTTCGACGATCATAATGAAATTGACGATCATTCCTCTTTTGATAAAAATTGTTTTGGTTATAAAATGGTGCTGGTTGAGGAACAAATCATCTTTGTGGATAATAATGATTGTCGACCGGCTTTCTCATGGATTGCCTCATTTCAACCTCGTGCCTTTTGTGCCTCACGTACGGGCAGTGAGCAAGTAAATGCCCTCTCTCCCCGCACTTGAAACATGCACGGTACTCTTCAAACAGGTTCTGAGCATTCGGCTTTGCAAATGTATTGATGGGATATTGATCATCAACACATCTACGCCTTAAACTCTCAGGAGCTGGGCCCCTAGAGTAAGCTGGCTCAAGAAAACCGTTTGCTTTCTGTTTCTGTTTTATGAATTGGGTGACATGAACTTTTGGTTCTTTAGGAACATCCAAATATAGTTCTTTAAAATTTCTGGTGGAATATCATTTGATCTTTCATGTTTCGGAAACCATATTGTGCTTTCTTGCCAAATTTTCTCAATTTTAGAATAGTTAGCAAATTTGATTGGATATTCCTCATCAGAGATAATCTTATCGGATCCTTCCATCCGATAAAATACCTTGACGGGTTTGTCACCAGAATCCATTTTAACCTCTTTCTTTTCGGATTGTTTAACACGATGTGCCTTAGCCATTGGATGAGAATGTTGAGAAGATGACACTGGTTCATTCGTGATAATGTGACTTTCCTTTGGAATATCACTCACGTTCTCAACTTTCTCACTCTCAGTGTCTGAATCATCGGTTACAGCAGTAACTCCTTCATCATTCAAACCTAAAATCGGACTCACATCGGAATTTGGATCTCCAACACTAGAAGTGTTGGATTCATCTTCCAATGCAGAATCAGATTTTACTGAGCTCTCCGGTATCACTTGATGACAATTGTGGTTTTCAAACAGCACCGGAGATGGTACAGACTTATAACTTGTGGTTTGAGATGGTTCATCAATGATGTGGTCAACGACATATGCAATGTGCTTGTAGCTTTCAAGCTTTTTGTTGAACTTTTCAGCAAAACACTTGATGGTGGCCATTTCTAACTTAGTGTTTTCAAGTTCATCAATGTAACTGTTAATTGCTAATTGTTTTAATGAAAGAGTTTTCTTTAGGTCAGAAATGTCCTTTTTGTAACCATCAAGCACTTTGTTGAATGCTATAACTTCCTTGCGAGCAGATTGACAGTTAATCACAGCACTATCACGTTGTACGCGAAGTTACTTGTTTTCCTCTGTCAATCTATCACAAGTGCCACAATACTTATCACTAGTAATGTCAGTGGTAGATTCAGAATTTGCCTGTTTTGGAGGATCTGTCATAGCCATTAAAGCGAAATGAGATTCCTTCCCAGCAAAGAATTTGGAATAATCGATTCTGGTAAAGGCATCATCCACTATGCATGACTTCCTCGTCTTCAGAAAATCAGCTTCAGCCAGTAATTGATCAATGTCATCATCTAGAGAAGTCACACTGGCCTCTGAGTCTGATTCACTTTCCGAATCTGAGTATACTGACTCACTTTCTTCAGGAACGTCTGTGATTGAGTCAATCACAACTCCCGAACTTCTCTCTTCACACTGAACTTCAACTGATTCAGTCTCAACATTCATCTCTTCAACTGATTCTTCAACCTCATTCTCAGTTTCTTCAACTTCCTTAACTATCACCGACTCCTCAATGTCAACCTGTTGTGCAACACAAGCCACATTCCCACCAGGTCTTATCTCCTCAACATTAAGTTGTATATCAGTCCAGTCGAAACCTTCATCATTCTGTATCACCAAAGCTTGATTTTGATTGTTATTCCGTGGTTGCTCATTTGGTGTAGTGATGGGTATGACTGTTCTGTTTGGGTTATTTGGTGGTTGAGTATGATTCTGGTTGGTTGTGTTTGGTTGTCTATTTGGGTTGTTTTGAGAGGTGTTTTGTTGGTTTTGGTAATTGTTTTGGTGTTGATAGTTGTTTTGATAAGAAACTTGATTTTGAGATTGGCGGTTTTGGTAGTTTGAGTTGAATGGGTTTCGGTTACCTTGTTTAGGAGGTTGTGTACATTCTCTTTTGAAGTGACCTTTCCCACCACAATTGAAACATGTGACTTTTTCTTTGTTAAAGCCATATGTGGTGTTTGAAGATGTACCCAAATCAGTTCTCCCAGTCTTTTCTATGAATTCAGTTGCTCGCCACATAATGCTTGCGAAAGCCCACTGAATATCGATAAGCTCCATTTCTTCCTTATCGATTTGAGCATAGTCCTCATTGGTTAAGTTGGTGTTACCAATTTGACTTGCTACTAAACCGTTATACGAGGCAAACATTGCTGAAACCAACACAATGTGTTGCTGAGCAACTTCCATAGTAACATTATTCATGTTGGATGACTCCAACACTACCGGTTTCTGATTGGTTTGATTCATTTGAGTCATGTACTGTTGTTGTTGAGGTTGTTGTTGTGGTTGATTTGCTGAATAACATGCAGCTTGTTGCATTGGAGAAAATGGTGAAATGAAAGAATTTGTGTATTGTTGTGGTGGTGGTGTGTATGATGGTGGTGTGTAAGATGAAGTTTGAGCTAGATAGTTGATCGGTTGTTTGGGTGGTTCCATGACACTTGAGACACATGCTATATGAGGAGCCACTGTTCCACCAAGACTTGAGTTACCCACAGTTGATGAAGTACTAGCATGGTACAACTCTGGGTTTTGAGGAATCTGAGATCTTTTTGCTTTCCTCTTCTCCTCAAGTTCTTTGTTTTCCAGCTTCTGGATAAACTCATTAATGGTCCAGTACTTATAAGCATCTTTTTCCTTAACTACCTCGATGTGTTGATCCCAGTAAGGTGGTAAAGCATCAGCAAATTTGTCCACCAGATCTGACATAGGAATCTGAATGTCATAGCTTGACAATTCAGTTAATAAGTGACAGTATCTGGGAGTCTGTTAGTGCATAATTCATGTATGTCCCTAACTAGTGATCCGGTACTGAATGTCGAAGGTCCAGATAATCAGAAAACGACCAAGACTTAAACATGAAGATACATTCGACCATCAGAAAAGGGCGAAGGTGGCTTTATATGGGCGAATGTGGCTTAAAGTAGGCGAATGTGAAAGTCTAGAGAGCGAAGGTGAATCAGTATGGGCGAATGTGGAAAGATTCCACATTCGTACCTTAGAAATGGGCGAATGTGGAAAGATTCCACATTCGTACCTTCATTATGGGCGAATGTGCAGTGGCTATAAATAGGATTTGCTCATTTTGGATAATGGAAGAGTTTTAGAAAGTGTGTGTTGAGAGGTCAGGTTCAGGTCTAGATTGTGAATGTTTATGTGATCATTAGATTAACGTGTGTGTTGATTGTAAACAAGTTTTGAGAAAGTTAATCTATGAAATGGTGATTAAAAGGTGTCTTACGTGTGTTTGATTTGCGTATTATCATTTTGTTCAGTTCTAGGGTTTCCGCACCTAGAATTGTGACTTGTATGATTATTACATCCTGTTTTAGCTAAATTCTGTTGGGTCTGCTGACCTGGAGAAGAACAGATGATTGAAAGCCAAAAATCAAAATATTCTAAGTGTTTGATCAAGAATAAAGAACAGTTGTTACAATAAAGCTTCCTCCAAAGAACTGCTGATTCCTAAACTGCTGATGCTTAACAACTGTTAGAAGACAACTACTGCTGATGAAAAGTCTGATGGATAAAGATCTGAAGAGCAAAGGTCTGTTGAACCAACAGCACTTTGGTTCAACAGATGATAAGAAGACATCAGAGCTTTAGTTCAACAGAGTTTTATTATCAGTTGTTTCAATGTAACAGTAGTTTATTGTTTAACAGATGTTATAGTTTGTTAGTCAGTTAGGGGTTGCTTTCTAGGTGACGTCAGCAACTGATCATCAGAGGTTTGTACTTGTCTATAAATAGAACAGTACTTGTACTGTTCTATTGATCACTCGTCATTCTCTTTTAGACAAACATTCTCTGAGTGATCAGGCTGAGGGGGAGTTAATTGTACAATTGTAATCTTTCTGTTTAATGAAAGCATTCAGTTAAAAACAATTATACTCTATGTTTTGATTTATTCTTATTCCGCTGCACTTTCCACTTATACTTCATTCATATTTCATAATTAATCAAAACAATCCAATACTCAGATCCTAACAATTGGTATCAGAGCTTGGTCAATTAAATCTGATCTAACCAATCAATTTAATACACAGATCAGCTCATAATCATTGATATCGTTTGTTTGTCGGGTTAAAACAGAGTAATAGTTTATTTTCATTTCAACAGTTAGTAAACAGACTTTGTTTTTGAAAAACCAAGAGAATGACTTCACTCAATCAAGATCCACATAACACTGGCACACACAACAAGCCTCTGATGCTTGTCAGGTCAGAATACAACATCTGGCAGCGTCGGGTGGCTCATGTGTTAGCACAACAGAACACAGGGTGCTGGAAATCGGTAGTATTTGGACCACATGTTCCAATGGTACCGAGTGCCGAGGATCCAAAGATCCAAGTACCAAAGAGTGTTGAGAACTACTCAGAGCAAGATTTTCAAAAAATCGAGCTAGATGCTAAGGCTTTCAGCATAGTAGCCATGGCACTGCCGAATGATATCTATGCCGGTCTCTTGCACTGCAATAGTGCTAAAGAACTGTGGGATGCTCTCAAAGAGCAATTCGGGGGAACTGATGATGTGATTGAAAACAACCGTGAAATACTTAACCAACAATATGAAACGTTTAGTCACATAAAAGGGGAGTCATTAACACAGCAGTTTGAAAGGTTTAACTGTCTAATTAGTGAACTTAAACTGGTTGGTCTAACTTTTCCTAATTCAACACTGAATCATAGGTTTCTTAGATCACTTCAGGACAAATGGGACACTATAGCCATAGTTATGAGAAACTCTATCGGATTCAAAGACCTAACCCTGACCCAGCTTCATGGTAAGCTCCTGACTTATGAAAGGGAGCTTAACCAGAAAAAGAAGCTCCAGGACTCTGGCAAAGTGTCAGATGAATATGTATTTGGTAATACTGCACTGTTGGGTCAGGATGATGGTTCTGGAAGTAGTAAGGATCAGAGTTATGATCATTACATTGACATAACAACTGGTTTCAATAATGATTCTTACTCATCACCAAACAACTGTGCTTTCACAGCCAGTGGTGATATCCAGGCTTCTGATAATTCATCTTTTGTGTACAATGACTTGCAATATATTGACCCTTTGGACCTAGAAGAAATGGACATCTTACATCAGGTTGCCCTGCTCAGTATTAGAACCAATAACTTCTATAAGAAAACTGGCAGGAGGTACCCAGGTTTACATGGTGGGTCAAAGGTTGGGTTGGATAAATCAAAGATAAAGTGTTACAAGTGTCATAGAATGGGTCATTTTGCTAGGGAGTGTAGGAGTCAAAATGGAGTTCCTATGATTACCTATCCAAACCAAAGACCACAGACCAACACTTATCAAACCATCCCTAATGTACCTAATGTGCAAAACACTGCTCACTTTGCACAGACCCAAACCACTGTTCCTGTGCATTATGTCCAAACCACTGTTCCTCAGTATCACTATGTCCAAACACCTGTTGCTCAGGCACCAGTGCCAATGACTGTTACTCCATCCTCTGCTCCTGCAGAGACTAGTCAACCAGGTCAACAGAGTTTCTTTACTCAGGGCTTTGTTGATTGGAGCAGTCTACCAGATGAGATAACAGATGACAACATTGCTCTAGTTGCCAACACTGAAAAGGATTTTTGTTTTATGGCACTAGAAACAATTGTTGAAGAGACTGACTCTGAGGAGGTGGTATCTATGTCTGAAAATGTGACTGATAGTGTTGTTGGTGAGTTTGTTTCAGCTGAAGAATCTGAAGTGGAGGTTATGAATCTCTCAGACCCCTGGGGTAGTGATGACTGTGACTGCCAGTGTAACTGTGCCTTGATGGCTGCTGCTAAGGTATCTCCTCAAATCTTAAATGACTTGTGCTCAGACAAATGTATTGTGGCATTTGCTAAGATAAAAGAGGTGAATGAAAACTTTAGAAAGAAAATTTTGGATTCTGAAATTCAGTTTGAAAAACTTACAAAAGAGTTAAAATCAAAAATATCTGAAAAAGAGTCTGAAATCAGCAGTTTAAAACATGAAGCAAGCATAACCAAAGACCAGCTTCAGACTATGATAACAAAATATCATAGTTGTAAGAAGGAGCTTGAGTCCACCCAAGTTGAATGTAAGAAATGGGTGGAATCATCTAAGGGTTTTGAGATGATTGTCAACCAACAATCTAAAAGTCATGTGAAATTTGGGTTTGGTTTTAAAACCACTGACCAAGTTTCACAAACCACTGACAAAAAGGAACCACAGTTGGTTAAAGTCATTCCTACAAACTCAAAAGGTCAAGAAATCAAGGTTACTGAACCCAATGGCAAGAAAATCATTCTTGAAAAGTTGGAAGGTACATCCTCATTTGATGAAATTGAGAAATATCAATTCAAACCAACATGGTCAGATGAGTGTGAAGTCCTTGAAAATTTCAAACCAATGACCTTCAAAACCCCTGATGGTAAAATGGCACCACAGGCCAAAGTAATCCCTCTAGTAAATCTTCCAACAGATGATGAAACATCTGTTGAAAAGAAGAAAGAAAAGGGGAAAGCCAAGAACAACTTGTTTTGTGATTTTTGTGAAAAGAAGAACCATGTCACCAAAAACTGTTTTCTTCTAAAAGCATATGACATCAATAAAACAACAAGTTTAAATGATTCTAAATCTAAAGAATGTTCAATCTGCAAGAAAAAGAATCACAAAATAAAAGAGTGCCTATATCTCAAAAATTTTGATGAAAGGATAAAAGAGTATAAGGCTAAAACTCTGGAAAGTCAAGTGGTAAGTACTTCAAAAGGAAAACCCAAACAGACTTTTGAATCAGTTCAAACATTTGTTACCAAAAGTCTGAACAAAAACTCTGCTCCCAGAGAAGTTCAGGTAACAGATGCTCCACCTGTTAACAGATTACCAAGAGGATATGGACAACCCACCTGTCATCGTCTGCCACATGTTTATGAAGAGCCCAAGAGGCCTTCAAAACCAAAAGTGAACAGACACCCTCATGGTTTTCAACAACTGATAGGAAATGATCAAACATCTGCTGGACCAAGTGTTGACATACAAGCACTGGCAAATGGTCAATTGCAGCTGTTGAATCTAGTTCAAAAGCTAGTTCAAACTACTGATCATTCTCTTCAACTTAAGGCTGAGACAGCTAAGGACCCATCCAAAGCCAATTTGGCTTTGGACACTCACCAAAACTAAAATCTTTACTGATGTGCAGGAAGCTTCTGCTTGTTTAGACAGTTTATGGTATGTAGATAGTGGAGGCTCCAGGCACATGACTGGATGTAGAGCCCTTCTTCTGGACTTTCTTGCTCATGGAGGGGGTGATATATCCTTTGGTAATGATTCTAAAGGTAAAGTGTTGGGTTCTGGTACTGTCAAAGCAGGGAGGCTTAAGTTTGAAAATGTTAATCTAATAGACAATCTAAAATTTAATCTACTTAGTGTATCTCAAATGAGTGACAAAGGCTTTGGGTCATTCTTCACTAAGCAAACTTGTAAGATTGTTGGCCCAGAGGCTGTGGAAAAGATTAACACCATCATTGCTGAGAGCAAAGCACAACTTGTTGCTCACAGAAGTGGCAATGTGTATGTAGTTGATATGTTGAAGGATAATCCTACTGCAAATGTCTGTCTGTTCTCAGCTGCCTCTACCAAAGAGACAGAATTGTGGCATAGGAGAGTTGGTCACACCAACCTTCAAACTATCAACTCACTCTCCAAACAAAACCTTGTCAGAGGTTTACCATCAAAAGAATTCAAATGTGATGAGCATTGTGTTTCCTGTCTAAAAGGTAAACAACATAAAAGCTCTTACAAATCCATTGATGAGTCCAAAACTAGTCAGTGTTTACAAATGTTGCACATGGACTTGTTTGGCCTTGTAAAATCATGAGTCTAAGAAGAAAAAGATTTTGTCTTGTCATAGTTGATGATTTTTCTAGGTTTACATGGACTTACTTTTTACACTCTAAGGATGAGACTGCAGGTATTTTGAAGGACTTTGTCACCAAAGTTGAAAAACAATATGACTTGCCAGTAAAAGTCTTTAGGAGTGACAATGGAACAGAGTTTAAGAATAAGGAGTTGGATGACTTCTGTGTGTCAAAAGGGATTGTAAGGCAGTACAGTATCCCAAGAACACCAGAGCAAAATGGGGTGGTTGAAAGGAAGAACATGACTCTCATTGAGGCTGCAAGAACAATGCTAGCAGATTCTGGTTTACCTCTGTCCTTTTGGGCAGAAGCGGTAAACACTGCTTGCTATGTTCAAAACAGAGTTTTAATCAACCCTAGACATCAAAAGACTGCTTATGAAATTCTGTTTAAAATCAAACCACTGATATCATTTTTCAAAGTCTTTGGCTGCCCATGCTTCATTTTAAATCTTAAAGATTCCATTTCAAAATTTGCAGCCAAAGTAGATTGTGGATATTTTCTGGGGTATTCTTCTACTGCAAAGGCCTATAAAGTGTTTAACACAAGGACTACAACAATAGAAGAAACTCTGAATGTGAAGTTCAATGAACCTTCATCTTTGAAAATCCCAGCAAACCCTGCTGAGTTGTTTGATTTAGATAAATTCAAATTTGAGGATATTGCTGTCAAAACTAACCCTGCAGGTACTCCACAATCTTCAAAACAAGACTACAGAATAGATGTTGTGGTTCTAGACCACTACAAAGTCTATCCTGCATCAGAGGAAGCAGTGGTTCAAAACAACTGTCAAAAATCTATCACAGCTGAGTCAGCCACTGTTGGCCAGTCTTACTTTCAAACCACTGATTCATCCAGCCAATCCACTGTTCAATCATCTGTTGACAAGAGTCAATCATCTGTTGACAAAAGTCAGTCATATCTTACACCACTTGGACCCATTCCTCCACCTCCATTCCAAACATCTGTTGACTCTTCAAAAGTGCCAACAGATGTTATGTCAACAGAGTCTCCAAACCTCTGTCCTTCACCACAAAATGCCATCATACCATATCAGGGAGATCTAATCTACCTAAGAGCTCATCCACCAGACCAAATCATTGGCAACATCAGAGAAGGTGTGCTCACAAGGAGCCAATCTTCAAACATCTGTCTTTTTGCAGTCTTTCTATCCCTTACACAACCTGTCAAGTACCAAGAGGCACTGAAAGACAACAGTTGGGTAGAAGCCATGCAAGAAGAACTCCTTCAGTTCAAAAGACAACAAGTATGGGAACTTGTACCACTGCCTAAGGATGTCTGTCCAATTGGCACAAAGTGGGTCTTCAAAAACAAAACTGATGAAAGGGGTATAGTTGTCAAGAACAAAGCCAGGTTAGTGGTTCAAGGCTTCAGACAAGAAGAGGGAATTGACTATGATGAAACCTTTGCCCCTGTAGCAAGGTTAGAAGCTATCAGACTTTTCTTAGCCTTTGCTGTCAACCACAACATCAAGGTGTATCAGATGGACATCAAGTGTGCCTTCCTATATGGCAAAATTCAGTAGGAGGTCTATGTATGTCAACCACCTGGTTTTGAAGACACATTCCATCCGGATCATGTCTACAAGCTTAACAAAGCATTGTATGGACTGAAACAAGCACCAAGAGCCTGGTATGAAACTCTCTCTACTTTTCTCTTATCCATTGGTTTCACAAGAGGTAAAATTGATAAAACCTTGTTTTTAAAATGGAAAGGAAAAGATTTAATGATTGTTCAAATATATGTGGATGACATCATTTTTGGATCCACATGTAATAAAATGTGTGAGGAGTTTAGGGAACTCATGACAGCAGAGTTTGAAATGAGTGCTATGGGTGAACTTTAGTGCTTTCTTGGTCTTCAAGTAAAGCAACTGCAAAATGGCACTTTCATTCATCAAAACAAGTATGTGAAAAACTTGTTAACAAAATTTGAGATGAATGATTGTAAGCCATGTAGTACACCCATGAGCACTGTCAAGCCACTCACTAATGATGAAAAGGATGAACTGGTTGATCAGACACACTATAGATGCATGATTGGGTCTTTATTGTACTTAACAGCATCCAGGCCAGACATTATGTTTGCAACTTGTGTGTGTGCTAGATCTTAGGCTTCTCCTAGAAAGTCTAACCTTATTGCTGTGAAAAGGATATTCAGATACCTAAAAGGTGCTCCCACACTTGGTATCTGGTATCCTGCTAATGGAAACATTGAGCTTTCAGGTTATTCAGATAGTGATTTTGCTGGCTGCCATACCACAAGGAAGTCCACCTCAGGAGGGTGCCAGTTTCTAGGGAATGCCTTAGTTTCTTGGCAAAGCAAAAAGCAAGCAGCTGTTTCAACATCCACTGCTGAAGCTGAATACATTGCTGCTGCAAGCTGTACAGCCCAACTTATGTGGCTTCAAAATCAACTACTGGATTTTGGGATAACTGCACTAAGGACTCCACTCATGTTGGATAGCCAAGCTGCTGAAAATATCATCAAAAATCCAGTCTCCCATTCAACCACCAAGCACATAGATATCAGACATCATTTTGTCAGGGATAGCTATGAAAAAGGTTTGATTTCTCTGCACCATGTTCCAACAGAGGATCAGTTGGCAGATGTGCTGACAAAAGCTTTAGACACATCTACCTTCACAAATCTGATTTCTAGAATTGGAATGTTAAACATGGATTAAAACAACAAAAATGTTTTCAATAAAAACATTAAAATGTTTTCAGAAAATCAAATTTTGCTAAAATGAAACTTTGGTTGAAAAATCTGTTTTAAAACCACTGATTCAGATAAAACAACCACTGTTTCATTAAAACCACTGTTAGTTGAAAAATCTGTTTCAAACATCTGATCAGATAAAACAACCACTGTTGGTTGAAAAAAAATCTGTTTCAAACATCTGATCAGATAAAACAACTGTTTTCATCAGTCTTTTGGTTAAACAACAGAGGTTGGCAACAGAGGTTTAACAAAACAGCTGTATGCCACCAGATGTTTCAACCATCAGATGTTTGCCACGTCTGCTCCCAAAAGCAGAGTTTTGCCACATCAGCGGTTTCACCAGAGCCTATAAAACCCTGTTCTTTCCCCCAACAGCAGTTTTACTGTCTCATTGTATTCAAAATATTGAAAACCGCTCTCGTCTCCCTCATAACTTTCAATCAAAGTTCATCACTTTCACAATCCAAATCCATTATAATGGAACTCCAAACTAAAGCCACTCATAATTTCCTTCCCTATTTGGTAAAAACCGAAGACAACACACCATTCCATTCCACCATAGACATCATCAATAACTCAAAGTATAAAAATGTTCTTATTGCTGATGCCCCCATATATCTGGAAACACTCCAAGAATTCTGGGCGAATGCTAAAGTCTTATATCAAGACAAAAAGCCAACTTCCATAATTTCCAAAATTGGAGACACCAGTATCGCCATAACCCCTGAAATCATATCCACTACCTTCTCACTCAATGACTTGTCAGGTATGGAAACTTTTCCAAAAATAGAGCTTCACACTGAGTTTCAAGAGAGAGGGTATGATGCACAAATGACTGGTTCCACATTATACAAAAAGTTTTTCCCACCAGTCATGAAATTTTTCTTTCACACCCTCCTCCTCTGTGCCTCTGCCAAGACTACATCCTTCAATGAAATCCCATTGAGGATACAATACTTGGGATATGCTATGCTGTCAGATTCTGACTTCAATCTATCTCAGGGATTGTTCTTAGACTTGGTATCAAATGTGAAAGCCATAACATCTGGCTCAAACAATGCTTTTCTGCTCTACCCTAGAATTCTAAGTGTAATTCTACAAAAGATTTTACCTGAAAAGGATTTTCAAAAGGGAGAGTCTTTCAAAATGAAAAGTTTAACTGATGAAACTTTTACAAGAATGCTGGGTTCTTCAACCCAAGAAAAAGTATTAAAAGTACAAAAAGTTTCAAAAACACAACCAAAGAGGACAAAGACAACAACTGTTGTTGAAACCTCTGTTGGTGAGCCCACTGCTCCTGGTGACCATGGCACTTCATCCAGTGCTGTGAAACCCACACCAGCCACCAAAAGAAACCGTCCATCCTCCAAAACAACCACCAAAACTAAAAAGGGACTTCTGGAAGATGAGATACCAGAAGCTAACCCTGTTGCATCACCAAAGCAACATGAAACCACTGTTGTTACTTCCTCACAACAGTTGGAGATATCTCAACCTAAGCAAACTCCTCAAGAATCCTCACAAAAGGATCTTGTTGTAAGCCAAAGGGAACCTCATACTGAGGCATATGAGTCACTTGACCATATGTTTACAAGCCCATCTCCCAGGGCTAATCAGCTTCTTACTCCACCTACATCACCACCACATGTCCCACAAACAATGCAACCCCTGTTTGAAGCTATTGACAAAACTCAGGACAACCCCAGTTCCTCTCCTTCACCTATCACTGAGAGTACACCACCACCAGTGACTGGGGCTGAGGAAAGTCAATTAGCTATCCCACAAACAGAAGAGGAGGTTATACTCCCAGAAGTCAATGTTACTTCTGATGAGGTTTCAAGAGAAGCAGCTACTACTGCTGTAGAGACCATTTTCTCACAGCAGGACAGTGGTTCCATTGCTAAGACTTCCTTGAAGGCAACAACTGATGAGGCCACAATTGTGTCCCCTAAAACAGTTGGAAGTCCCCAGTACCAAGACAAAGGGGCAGCAGGTTCTCATTCTATGGACTCACCTCCTAGAACTGAACCAGCTAAAACTACCCCTGGTAGGGATTCAGATGATCCTATTAACTTAGGTGATGAGTCAAAACTTCAAGAATTGACGGTTAAAGTTCAAAACCTTGAATCCTCTGTTGCTGACATCAAATCTGATGTCAAGTCAATATTGGAAACATTGAACAACTTTACAAAAAGTCAACCCTCAACCTCTGATATTGCCAGTGAGCTATGGAAATCAGTGTCACCCATCATCATAGCTCACAGAAAACTGGCAGATCAAACCCAAGAAACCTACATGTCCTTGATCAGAAATATGGTGGATGCAAGATTCAATGATACAAAAGCTGACATCAAAGTGATCAAGGAACATCTGCTGAAGACTACTGGCTCTGCCCCCACAACCATCCTCAGAGATGAGAATGACAATGAGTTCACAGCTGATGATGCCAAAAAGGGGGAGAGTGGCAGAGATAGGCTGCCAAAGCTAGATCCATTTTGTGCACCACCCTCACAAAAAGGGAAGAAGCCAACTGCTGACAAACCAGGGTCACCCAAATCAGCTCCACAGACACAACAACCAAATGTTCAGATCCCTGTCTCTGAACCAGCTCAAGCATCAAAGGCAAAAGAAGTTGACACTTCAGCTAATGAAAAGGCTGAAAAAGCTGCTCAAGACAAAAGGAGAAGGGCTGATACATTGGAAGTAAAGGCAGAAATGTTGGTGCAGCTGAAAAAGGAACAGCAGCAGGAAGTGGAAGATGTGAACACTTCAAAGAGAAAGAAAATGCCAGCCAAACACACTAGAAAACCATCTTCCAAACTAACTGCTGAAACCTCTGCTGTACAAACACCTGTTACCACAACCACTGGTCCTAAAACCACTGCCACCACAACCTCTGCTACCCAAACCACTGAACCTAAAACCACTTATGCTAAAACATCTGCTCAACCCAAACCAGTAACCAAACCTGTAACCAAACCAATCACCACACCATCAACCACTAAACCAGCCACAACTCAACCAACTCCCAAACCTACCTCAACACAACCTAAAACTCAAACAACTGCTGGTTCCACAAAAGGACCAACAGATGTTCACCAAACCACTGCCTCATCCTCACCTTCACCCAAAATCTTGTATAGCAGAAAAAGGAAATCCACCTTTGTTATACAAGATGAAAACATCCACAACACACCACCTAACACCCCAATCTCACAACCCACACCAGTCAATGCCATTCCACTCTCATCTTACTCACCACACACTGCTCAATTCAGATCCCATAGACCACCACCAACCATCACCCCATTGGCTGAGAAGTATCCCCTTGAGTTGGATCTAATCAAGGGGGAACTTCAATCCTTCTACAATACTGATCAGCCATCAGAAAGATCCTTCCCATCTCTCAAAGGCTTCCCTGTTCCACTCAACATGGACACATATCTTAAATACAAGGGTGAACAGACTGATGCTGTCATCAAAGAGAAATGCAAAGGGAAGGATGACAGGACTGCTCAGGGCATCCATTCAGCAGAGCTTAGCAAACTCCGAAGGATTGAAGACTATGCTAAGACCCTGAGCAACTCTATGTCTACCATGCCTCTCAGCAGACACTTGGAAATGGAAGTAAGGGATTCACTGCTAGAACAGATCTTGGCAACCAAGCCTTACAAAGCAACAAAGAACCAATTTACAGGCTGGACCACACATGCTCTCAGGGAAGAACTGATCAGAATTGAGAACATGGCCAAGAATCCTCCTGCTAAGGCCTCTGCCCCTGATTTCAGTAAAGGGAGAGATCAAGCTAGAGCCTTGAAGTTCAAAAGAATGAGACAAGAGCTTGTAGCAGCCAAGTATGGAGTGATGAAATCTGTTGCTAGATGGTCAGAGGTCAGGTTAATTGAAACATACAAGAAACTTGACCAAGAAAGAAAGACCAATCCTGATCTTCCAAGAAAACCAGTGTATGATGATGCTCCCAAGAAACCCTCACAGGCCTTTACATTAGATAGCTTACTTGAAACCTCTGATCTTTCCATTGCTGCTCAAAGACAATACAAGAAGCAGAAGGAAATGTCTGAAGAGGATACAAGGAAGTTCAATGAAACTTATGTAAAAGAGGGTCTCTTGAACCAACTTAGATTCTTCTCTGACCCTGTCATAGAGAAGTTCAGAGAACTCATTGGCAGGCCTCCATCTCCAAACTCATCCAAAATAAAGATGCATCCCAGTCACTCCTCTGACTCTAAAATTCTAAAATGGAAGTCTGATAAAGAGACCCATGAATTGACACTGATCAGGTCAGATGGTAGTGTTCAGAAGTTAAGTATGGATGATGCACCTGGCCTAAGTGCAGAAGATCTCCAGACACTTCTGGATCTGACACTGGATAGAGATGCTGAAGACCTCTTCTCTCTAAGCTTTGAATTACAACTGAAAGGGCAAATTAGAGAAAGTCTGATGAGAAATAAAGATCAAGAATAAAGTAGAGTTTTGGCATCATCTGTTCTAGGGGGAGATTGTTGGGTCTGCTGACCTGGAGAAGAACAGATGATTGAAAGCCAAAATATTCTAAGTGTTTGATCAAGAATAAAGAACAGTTGTTACAATAAAGCTTCCTCCAAAGAACTGTTGATTCCTAAACTGCTGCTGCTTAACAACTGTTAGAAGACAACTACTGCTGATGAAAAGTCTGATGGATAAAGTTTGAAGAAGCAAAAGTCTGATAAAGAACAAGTGCTGATCAAAGATCTGAAGAGCAAAGGTCTGTTGAACCAACAGCACTTTGGTTCAACAGATGATAAGAAGACATCAGAGCTTTAGTTCAACAGAGTTTTATTATCAGTTGTTTCAATGTAACAGTAGTTTATTGTTTAACAGATGTTATAGTTTGTTAGTCAGTTAGGGGTCGCTTTCAAGGTGACGTCAGCAACTGATCATCAGAGGTTTGTACTTGTCTATAAATAGAACAGTACTTGTACTGTTCTATTGATCACTCGTCATTCTCTTTTAGACAAACATTCTCTGAGTGATCAGGCTGAGGGGGAGTTAATTGTACAATTGTAATCTTTCTGTTTAATGAAAGCATTCGGTTAAAAACAATTATACTCTATGTTTTGATTTATTCTTATTCCGCTGCACTTTCCACTTATACTTCATTCATATTTCATACTTAATCAAAACAATCCAATATTCAGATCCTAACAAATTCTTTCAACTACAAAGTGGTATCAGAGCCATACGGATCATACAACAACAAAATTGATAATATCAGATCTGATTTGGACTTAATTTTGATCAATATTCATCTGTTTTTGATTGAAAATGGTTTTTGAGTGATTTTCAAGGATTTCGAGTTGAATTTGTGGTTAAAATCAAGTTTTCCAAGAATTAAAGTTGTTCCAAATCAATTCCGAATCAAAACCTGATTAAGATCATCAAAATCTATAAACTTTTGAAAATCTCAGATCAAAATAACCATTTTTCAAACAACAAATGGGCGAATCTAGAGTGAAGTGGGCGAACCTGACCTTGCTAGGGCGAACCTGAGTGAGTATTGGTCGAACGTACTTTAATTCAGGTCGAACCTAGGTTGTTGTGTTAAGATTTTCCACATTCGGGTCTAAGATTCCACCTTTGGTTCGTCGGGCGGGCGAAGGTGAAACTAGTGTGGACGAAAGTAGATATTTTCGGACGAAAGTGGAAAAGGTTTAGTTGATATTCTTCAGAAAATTTTTGAAATATTTTTGTTGGAAAAATGATGAATTACTTGACCATATCAAGAACGGATGAGCAGATCAGAGCTATGATAGAAGCTGAACGACAGCAATTACAAAGACAAAATTCTCAAGTTGACAACAGTTGGGGATTTCCAATGACACCGAAACCAACTGATGAAATGGTACATGTTAACAAATGTGTTAACAGTGAAGGTGTTCAAAGAAATGTTGTGTGTTTAGTCAAACAAATGAGACATGATGATTCCAGTGAATTGTCAAAGAGTGATTTGAGTTCTGATACGAGTTTCGAACAGAGTGAATAAGAACAGAGTGATATCAGAAATGTTAATGCAAAATCTGATAATGGTAATGAATCAGATGCTGAGGTAAAGTCTAATGTTGATTGTGCTAGTTGTTCTGAATGTGTCAATTTGAAACGTGAATTGATGACACTTATTGAGGACAAACAGAACCTAGCAAATGAACTAGAAAATTGTAAAAATCAAAATAAAGTTTTTGAAAAGAAGGAAAAAGATTTGTTAAATAAAATTGAATCTTTAAAGAAAGAAATGTTAGAAATGAATAAAAGTTTTTCAAAGAATAATCCCACATCTGAGTTGGAAATCACAACACCTTGTGTTGTTAATCCTGATTGTGAAGTGAAACAAATGTTTGAAAAGAAATCTGAAAATGTGGTAACAACTTCAGAATCTGAATCTGAAGAAAAACCCATATTCAGGTTTCTTGAAGGAGTTGAAGGATCCTACATGTTGGAAGGACATGACAAATTGATTTTCAACAAAGATTTTCCAATTGATAATATTGAACAATCTCTACTTAAATGTATTTTCGTCAATAATAATGATTTGATAAATCAATTTAGAAATCAATTTGATCATCTTCATTTTGAACTCAGTCCTAACCAACATGAGAATAAAGAGGATCAAAAGAAAAATGTTGAAAATAAGATAGGTTCTAAAGTAAAAGGACCAAAACCAAACAAATCGCAAGGAAATGATCAGATGAAAAATTCTCATCAAAAGAATTCAAGAAATTTTTCATCTAGATCATATGACTATTATGATCATTCATATAACTCTCGATTTGATGGTTAATGGAGAAACAACTCACCACAGTATTCTCATGGTTATGTTGAATGGAGAAACTGTTTTGAATGTGGTGAAGTTGGTCATATTGCTGCTTATTGTCCCTACTGGTATTGGGATGACGGGTATGCATGTGATTTTGTGGAATATAGGTCTTGTTATAACTGTGGAGAGTGTGGGCATTTAGTTGCTGCCTGTCCGTATGTTAAACAGAAAAGGACCGAAGTGAAATTTGCTAAAAATTCAGGCAATGTCAAATGGCCTGTAGCCCCAAAACAAACCAAGAAACAAAAGGGGAAACAGTTTGTTGTGTATGACAATCGCAACAAAATTGCTTTGAATAAAAATGGAGATTGTGATAGGGTTGCTAAGGTAAGGGGGAGTTCTAAGGCTAAGCCTAAGAATAACTCTAAACCTGGGTCTTCATCAGTTAAGTCTGAGAAGATTCCAAACAAAGTTCAGAAGCAGGTTTCAAATAAGAAATCTGAAAAGTCAAAAATCAAAACAATTTCAACAAAATCAAAAATAAACTCTGAACGTGTTTGGAAACCCAAGTCAATTTCTAAATCAATAGCAATTTCTACTTCAAATCAATCCATTGAAAAACCAATTGATTTTTCAAAAGGAGAATGGATTGATGTTCCGAGGATTGATGACCTTGGACGACCCATCATTGTGAAGGGATGGGTACCTCTCTCGTGCTAATTGTTTAATAAGTGTGCAGGTTGTTCCAGACAGACCTATTAGCTATCTTTTGATAGTTGATAGTGGAGCATCTGTATACAAGCTATTTATTGGAGAGGTGAAGGTCAAGGAAGGGATATTGAAGAAGGATAACATGATTTCAATAGAGAGGAGAGTGTTTGTTATCTGTTTCTTACCTGTGAAGCCGAAAAAAATTGCAATCTCATGCAATTGCTCTCAGGTTTCGGATTTTTACAACAGATACGACAAAATGGTTTATTCTAAACTCTCTTATCTTTGTAAATGGTTTGCTAATTGAAAGATCTTAATGAGTCTAGTAATCTGAGTGGAAAATGGTTTTTGAAACTAAATGAGTAAACTGCATCGCATATCATTTTATTTTGTTTTTCTTCAAAAGTTTAAAAATCCAAAAATATGCTTATTTTTAGATTTTTAGGGGGAGAAAATTTCAGAAAAATCAAAATAAAAAAAAATAAAAATCAAAAATGATTTTTCCTGGAGAAAAAGAGGAGATGATAGTACATCAGTGGACTGTCAGACTACTCTAAAAACAAAAATGAATTGATAAACATTGAGTAGCCACTACAATTTTATATTGGTAGGCTTGAAATCAAAGTTTAAAGTTCAGCATGGTGATATAAACTTAAAATCAATAACTGATAATCATGTGGATCAACGTATCGTTGGCATATGGTCTTAGTACCGAAATTTCGTTTGACAGATTGCCAAAATCAGAGGTTTCGGGTCGTTATATTGAAAGTTATCTGGGGATGGCCTAACTGATCTTTTGCTGTATTGATTTACAGACCTAGATTCAGTCAGGGTATCTTATTAAAAGAGCTAATAAAGCCAAAACCATAAGTTACCGAATGAGGAACTTAACATGTGTGATGATAATCAAAGATTATCTAATGCATCGTATCAATACTATGATGAAAATCATGTATGATATTAGTCCTCACCCTGGTAGAGTGCACAAGTCGCTTTGAAGCATCAATTTGCTGACCTGTCACCTCTGTGCCTCATACCTTGTAACTAACGGATAACTTCAATATAATCACGCGTTACGATGAAGCTTTGTGCAATTCTTGATACGGGAATGTGTCGCGAATGCGGGGACCATAGATTACTCAGTATCTAATATTACCATAATGTATCTAAAGTGCTGAGCAATGAATGATGATTTTGAGTTTAAGTGGACAAATATACTGGTAATGGTTGTAGGATGCTCAATGACAAAAACAGAAAATTGATCAAAAAGAGTTATGACTGATTGTTTCAATACTGATATGATCTTCTTAACAGGAAACTTCACAAAAATATGTTGAGTTTACTTTTATGCAATTACATTTGAAAATTCAAAAAGATTTTTGGAGTGTTTTAGCATAAACTTTGAAAAATCAAAAAGTTTTGTTTCAACTTTATTTTCGATAACCGATGTTGGGATACTGAATGTGAAGGCTCAGATACTTAAAAGTTGAAAAAGATTTCAATTGTTTAAGTTTCTGGTACACATTGAAAATGTTTTATAGTTCAGGGGGAGAACTATTGAGGATCAAAAGGAATGTGAAGAGTACTTCCGAGATCTTTGTCGTGTCTAACGCTGGTTGTAGGTTGTGCAGTTTTTAGTAAATTTTTCTGCAGAATCAAATACAACAGGTGCACTACTCATGACTCATCGACAAAGAGTGTAACTGAACAAGACCCAAACCTGAACATCAAGATTATCAGAACAACAGAAGCTAGTTAGAGATTAAAGAAATGGCTTAAGATTGAAGAATTCAAGATTATTGTCTATCTTCATCTCTGGACCAACAAATGATAAAGCCAAGATTTCTTGAGTCTGTCTAAGATTTCAAAGCTTACTTGAGAGATAGATAGGAACTTCAACACAAACGTGCATGAAGATGGAAAGTTTTCAAGTCGTTCAAGATGATGAGATCAAGATTTGAAGAATTGATAACTTTCTGATTTGGTACATCACTAGCTAGGTCCAAGGGGGAGATTGTTAGTGCATAATTCATGTATGTCCCTAGCTAGTGATCCGGTACTGAATGTCGAAGGTCCAGATAATCAGAAAACGACCAAGACTTAAACATGAAGATACATTCGACCATCAGAAAAGGGAGAAGGTGGCTTTATATGGGCGAATGTGGCTTAAAGTGGGCGAATGTGGCTTAAAGTGGGCGAATGTGAAAGTCTAGAGAGCGAAGGTGAATCAGTATGGGCGAATGTGGAAAGATTCCACATTCGTACCTTAGAAATGGGCGAATGTGGAAAGATTCCACATTCGTACCTTCATTATGGGCGAATGTGCAGTGGCTATAAATAGGATTTGCTCATTTTGGATGATGGAAGAGTTTTAGAAAGTGTGTGTTGAGAGGTCAGGTTCAGGTCTAGATTGTGAATGTTTATGTGATCATTAGATTAACGTGTGTGTTGATTGTAAACAAGTTTTGAGAAAGTTAATCTATGAAATGGTGATTAAAAGGTGTCTTACGTGTGTTTGATTTGCGTATTATCATTTTGTTCAGTTCTAGGGTTTCCGCACCTAGAATTGTGACTTGTATGATCATTACATCTTGTTTTAGCTAAGCTAAATTCTTTCAAATACAGAGTCAACTCTTTCAACGTCTCATTCCCAACATAGCTGAAGTTCTCGAATTCTTTCCTCAGCTCTTCCATTCTCAACCTTCGAGTCTTCTCGTTACCATCATGACGATTCTTTAGCACATCCCATAACTGTTTGGAGGTAGTACACGAACCAAACTAATGTAGCAAATCATTTGTGATCGCTTGGGTTAGCTGAGAATACGCCTTCTTTTCCACAGCAATTTTCTTCTTCTCGTCATCTGTCAAACTCTCCAGAGGAATCTGCTCACCGTTGTTCTCTAACACTGGTGCCACATATCCTTTTGCAATCATCTGCCACGCCTCGGTTCCTTCCAATCCCATTCCTTCAAGATGAATCTTGAATTTCTTCTGCCACTGGTTGTACTCCTGCATCTCCATTAGCTTGGGTGGTCTGTTCCTGCTACCTGAAGATAAATCATTGATTAGTGTAGAAATAGCATTAGTAGTTTGAGTGTTTACCACCGCGGCTGCTACTCCCCAATAATCCGCTGCAGGTTGTTATGAAGATTATGCAACGCTCTGAGGCATCGAACTCGTCATAGCTAAGTAGTTAATTGGTTGCGAAGACTGAGTGTTCAATTTCTGAGCTGCTACTGTCCACGGGTCCATGGTCACTTGCTGTTGTTGTGTTGTCCCTGGTCTCGGTGTAGTTGGAAATCCCCACATGTTGTTCACGAAGTTAGAAATGCAACACACTTGAAAATTTTAACCAAAAGCTTTCTACTTTCGCCCTGGTCAAACTCACTTTCGCCCTAAAATAGTGACCCGAATGTAGAAACTATCAAATAAACTCCACGTTCGACCAATTATCTTCACTTTCGTCCCTCAGAATTCCACTTTCGAACCCACGATCACCCGAAAGTAGAAAATGTGACCCAAAAGTAAAAAAATCAACACAACAATCCTAGGTTCGACCCAAATAATGCTACTTTCGACCAGAAAAAGCTCTAGGTTCGACCTAAAAACCCACTTTCGACCCTACGCTCTCTAGATTCGACCCTCCCATGTTTAAAAAACGGTTACACTTTGAAAAACAGTTATTTTGATCTGAAATTTTCAAAAGTTAATGGATTTTGATGATCTTTATCAGGTTATGATTCGGAATTGATTTGGAACAACTTTAATTCTTGGAATTGTTGATTTTAACCACGAATTGTTATCCAAATCCTTCAAATTGTATCAAAAACCATTTTTCAATGAAAACAGAGAAAATTTGATCAAAATAGGGTCCAAATCAGTTCTGAGATTATCAATTTGTTGTTGTATGATCTCTATGGCTCTGATACCACTTTGTAATTGAAGAATTTTAGCTTTAAACAGGAAATCTGATCATACAAGGCACTATTCCAGGTGCGGAAACCCTAGAACAGAACAAAATGATAATCAACAAATCGCAACACACGAATTAAGCTTTTCAACATCATTTTCATAGATAACTTGTTTAATATTGATTACATAAACCTTTTACAAGTTAATCTAATGACTTTCACACAGACTCAATCTAGAGAGCATACCTCTGACCTTAACACACACACAATGACCAAGAACTTACTAACAAAACAAACTTAACCCTTATATAGGTTCTGCACTTTCGCCCCTTTGCATGGTACGAATGTGGAATTCTTCCACATTCGACCTCTTCCTCAGTACGAACATAGAATAACTTCATTATCAATTCCACCTTCGCCCATAAGTCTTCACCTTCGACCATGTATTTCTACCTTCGACCTTCATATAGTCACCTTCGACCTTCCAAAAACTAACATATGTTAATATTTACAATCCGAAGCATTAGTCGCATATAATGCATCTACAATTATGTTGACAAATCTTTTATGCATGTTTTATAGGTAATCGATCATGTGGGGCAGAGAATTGAGAGTTGGGTTTCAGCTTGCAGTCGGTGGTACCATCATTGGTCGGGTCGTGTCAGTCATGTTCTGTCTTGGTATATTTGAATCATGAGATTTTAGACAATATTTCACTTTTCAGACAATGTGATGTTATTTTAATAAATTTATGACAACGTATACCTTTTGATGGTATCTATTTACTATACATCATGTGTGTTGCTCGAACCTTGTGGTTCAAAACCTTTCGAATCACATCCCTGTGTTTCCGCCTTGGCGGGCTGTGACACTAGACTCTAAATTCAGTCCTATTTCACTATAACCATTGGCTCTGATTCCAATACGTCACACCTCAAATTCCACGTGCGGGGTTTACCACGAGGCCGTTGACTTCGATTAGGCCAGACCGACCCAGAGAAGTGGGAAACTTCTCTTCTCACATCAGGATCTAAGTCAACAGTCAAATAAACGACCACTATATGACAAGAAAACACGTAAGAAAAGACTTCGAATAACAAATCTTATAACAAAGTGGAAATATTCAAGTAACCTGACATCACAAAACTAACACAGGTTTACAATTGTTTTAAAAAAGTAACCGAAATGATTTTTATGTAAACGTGATGCAGTGCGACCCTCAGTGCGTCCTACTTCTGCTGCTACCTTACTGACCTGAGAAAACATGCTAAAACCGGTCAACATATAATGTTGGTGAGTCCACAGGTTTTATATCAAAAGTAGTAAGAAAACCGGATTCGCATTTAATGCTCATTACATTAAAATGTCCCAAAATCAATGTTAGTAATTCACACTATTGTTTGTATCACTGTTCGCCTCACTGTTCCTAATATTGTTCGGTTTACTGTTCGCTTCACTATTCGCACCCTGTTTGTCTCTGATAGATTGTTCACCACGCAAGTAATAATAGTACAATGCAATCCTCGTAGTTTAGTAAATCATAGCATGTTTCTCCCCCAATGGAAAACACAGCAGAAAGGGGATGTGGAACTCACCTTAGGTTGCGTCTTCGATTAAGTTATAAACCAGGCGTGTTATGGTAGTCCCGACTACTAGAAACCTACCATAAATAGCCTATAAGTTGTTTGAATGAAATCATGTTTGTCTAATGACCCATAGTAGTCCGATCGATGACCATCTGTGTTTTCGTAAAGTGTTTGACTTTGACAAGACCACACTTGACCCGACATCCCATTGGTGACCCGTTATATCAATTTATCCGTCATGTACAAGTTGTCATATAGTCAATCAAGTAACATATGTAGTTTCACATAGTATACCCTAGCGAAGATACTATAAAATGAAGTTACACAGCTAAGAAAGATGGTGCATCTTCGCTGCCCTCCATCTTCACCTACACTGCAGTAAATTCGCTTACTGCAGCAACTTTGTCAAATTTGCACTTTTTAATTATTACAAATCCGATTTTAATGCATGCACCCTATTTCTAACTTGTTAATATTTTGACACATCATTTTCGTTTACTACTTAGGCAGTTTGAAGCCTTTAACACATATTTTTCCCAAAATAGTATATTATGGAAATATCACATCATAATGCATGAGAAAGTTTCCCTAAATGGCAAAAATTACAACAAATCACATGCTAACACTCAATCAATCTCCAAACTAAAATACAAGCATCCTATTATGTTGTCTAACATGTTATAATCATCAATTTGCACATCCAAACCCTAGATCTACTCATAATCCGCAAAAGGGTCAAAACTCATACACAAGCCAAAAACCACCTAAACATGTTTCTTACTTATCACAAATTATCCAAACAACATCATATTGTTATTCAACTGGCAAATAACATAAAAACCCTAATTTCTAGGTCACCAATACCATCCCATTATCATTCAAGTTTATTAGTTTGAGGAGACCCACTTTTAATGTTTAGATCTACTTAGGAAATTATTAGGAAGGGTTTTGAATGAGGAAAACACACTTAAATCAAATATGGACATTTGGGTTTTATAAACAACATCATTAAAACTGATTAAAAAGGTTTTAGATAGGTTACACACCTTTAGATATTCATTTGTAATGATTTTGGAGGTTGTTTATCTTCAAAGATGAAGTGTTTGGGTGATAAAATGTGTTTTTAGATGTTAATATTTGTATAAGGGTGTTAGGAAGCGGATTAGGGTTTCAAAAATGGTAAAAGTGAGTTTAAGGGTGGTATTTATAGTTAAAACACGTCAGATTAGCGAAGATGGGTGAGCATCTTGGCTAATTCGCATCTTCTCTATTGTGCATCTTCTCTGTTGGGTATCTTCTTTTTTAGGCATCTTCACTATTGGGTATCTTCACTACCGAGCATCTTCACTTCTGGTATCTTCATTATTGGGCATCTTCACTATTGGGCATCTTCACTATTTCCCGTCTTCACTATTAGGCATCTTCCAACATATGTTTAATTCTCTAACCCGATTTGTCAAGTGTCGGTTACAAACCCGATAACACGTATTAACATGTAAAACACCTATTATTATATCAATTCACGTAAACACGTATTTGTAAGTTATAAATAATCATAAGGCATTTGATTATAACTAGTTAACTTTATTTTGTTATTTCACCAATGTAAGGGATAGGAGACTCGTGTGTGCTACCTGGTGACTCCCCGAATCACCAAACCCATGATCGTGTGTGTGTAAACTGTCACACCCAGCAAGGCGGAAACACGGGAATGTGACGACCGGAAGGTTTTCAAGCACAAGGTTCAAGCAACACACACTTTTATTTAAATAGTACCATCATAAATGATGGATATTGTCATAAATTTATTTAAACGACATCATATCGTTAACAAAGGAAACATTAACTAGTACTCTTGAAATTAAACACCATAAGATTGACAAAGGAAACCCATCAAAGTGGTACCACGCAGTGCTTGCTCGAACCCTTCCCTCAAATCTCGGTGGCCCTCCATCTAGTTACCTGAAAAACATGCATAACGAGTTTTGTCAACAATAATGTTGGTGAGTTCACAGGTTTGATTGTAACAAGTAAAACCAATGTGTATTCGTGTATGACCAATCATAAGCTAGTTTAGCAAATGATCACTGTGCAAACCATGAGTCCCATAACCAAACCTCTTGACTGTTTTGCCTCGCGCATTGTACACTAAAGACAATGTGTGTATAGTATAAACTAACACTCTTTTGTATGTAACCGGTTAGAGCGACTAACCAAGAGTGGGGGTGTCAACCCAATAGATCTATTAAAGTTTTCCATGGCTATATGTTTAGCTAATGGTTACAGTGAACGTTGTACGAGGACTAGTGAGCTCATGAACCAATATGTCTCATGTTCCACATGGTAGTCACGATAGAATGTACACACACTTGAAAATGACACAAGTATTGATGCATGTATTTCCCCCGAAATGTAAAATAGTAAAGTGGGGCCGTAAAAACTCACCTGTTTGAGATGTACGTGGTCTAGTGAAGCCGAAATATGAAGCAACTATCGTCCCGAAAGTAATTACCCTATGATTAGTGGGAACATGGTAAGTTATTTGTTCTTGTTTATCATTCATATGGAATACACGTTTTGTGAACCGTGTTGCTTATGTGGATTGTGTTTATGCACGGAAGGCTCTTATTGTGAAGTGGGCCTATATGGGCCTTGCATAAAGTCATGGGCTTCATATTATCACTAGTCTACTATGTAAGGTTGTTTTTATTGTAAAAACGAGTGTTCTTTCACGAGTTGAGCCTTATATATGCTTAAATGTGGACTAACATGCGTTTCATTTGAACTTAACATGTGTTAGAAAAGGGTAGCCGATTATAATATCTTATATGGCCTCGTGATTGCTCACCTAGAGGTCTAAACTCGGCCGATCATGGCTTTGTCAAGATACATTTGATCCATAAAAAGGTTGGTGATCGTGTGATCTTGTGAAGGAACGGTTATAACACTTTGATTAGGAGTTCTTATTTCAAAACACAAACTACACAAGTTTTACATATAAAAATGATTCCAAACCGGTTAGTTATGTGAGGTTTTGATCCGAAATGTTTTCTTATCATGAAGCCGATAGTTTAACTATAATGTTCTCTTGACAAGGTGATTGATTAAAGGCATTAGTGAGACAATGAGGGTATTTTGTTACTAACCCATGATCATACCATATGTGTTAACCGATCACTAGTATAATAGTGGCCGATTGATATGATCAATGTGCCTGAGTATCCGGTTCACAATGAGGTCGAGTATCTAATAGGGTAGGGTGGGTTAGGACTTACCTTGAGGGCTTGTGAGTGCAAGTGATCCTTAGGCTTAGAGAGCTTCCTATGACAAGCCTTGTGTGAGTCGATTGATTGAAGCCTTAAACCCTTGAGTTCTTGAACACTTGGCTGCAAGTTTAGAGTGAGAAAGAGATGGGATTTTGGTGCAAGAAATGAAGGAGGTGATGAGTCTTTATATAGGTAAGGGATGTGGATGAGTATGCACATATTGGGCAAGTGACTCACCCTAGATTGGAGTATGTTTTAGGGGTTAAAACTAATGGGTGCAAGATAAGATACAAACAAAAAGTTGGCATGCCTTCTCCATATTTCGGCCGAATGGTGTTAGTATCCAAGAAGGGAAAGTTGACTTGCTATAGGGAGAGGAGTCTTGCTTGGCTTCTTGTCCAATTTGATGAAATTTTAACACTAGCTTGGCTACCTCTTGTGCTTTTGTTGGCCGATTAAGAGTCAAAAGAAAAAAGAGGAAACTTTAGCTTACATAGCATGGTGTTGGAGGTAAGTTGACTTTCCATTTTTATATAAGTTTGTCCAAGAGTTGAAGAGTGTCATGTGGTGTTGTGCTAGGTGTTCTCGGCCGTAAGTCTAGGGAAAAGGGAAGGCTTGTTTAGGTAATTGATCAGGCATGGGGAATGTGGTCTTAAATAGGTTAGTACCAAACTAGTATAAAGCATGTGGATGGTGACACTTCATTGATCAAGAGATTGCTTCCATGTGCCACTTAGGGCCGCAAATTCTAGTAGGATAGGTATGTTTGTTGGTTTCTAGTTAAGGAACGGTGGTAGTCATGGGAAGTTGAAGTAGGATGATGCATTGCCAATTTAGAGTAAAGGTTTGGAAGGTTTAGGATGATAAGACTTGTCATGGTTGTGGAAATCGGCTAGTGTGTTTAAGGGAGTGTCTAGATCAAGTTAACACCATTCATGGTAATGTGTAGGGTAGGTTATTGTCTTCTTGTGAGTCCTAGACCTCTTGTTTGCTTGTGAATCTTCGGCTGAGATCATAGGGAAGGATAAAGCATCAAAAGTTGCAAGAGGTCTAGTTATGTGATTGATTGTATAGATGATCGGCTAGGCGTGTTCATATGGTGATAATATTTGAGGTGCCGTGCGTGTGCGTGTATATGTGTGTATGGTTTGTGAAGTTCCATGATAATTAGCCTGGTTATGATCCAAGACTTAACATATTATGCGAGTTAGTCGGCCTATATATGTTAACTATGTTGTGATTGCACATTGTGTCCATTAAGTAGCTTCTAGTTACTCTGTGATATAGGAATATCGTTCGGGTTTGCGATGGTAAGAGTTAGTTAAGTTCTATGCCTCTTGATGACGACATTAACATGTATTTTGTTTCATGGTATCATGTGTTTACTAAATGTTAACCCATGGTGGTTCTTGTATTCACGTACGTGTGTTAAAGGTGAGCTATCATGTGTTAGGGTATAGCAACCTCATGATATACTTGTTTGGTGGCATGTCCGGGTGTTGTATGACTAAACAAGCGTCCCATGTTGAGTTTTTTGATTAACTCTTGCTTCACTAGACTGGGGGGTATGATGTATGAAAAATGTGTAATGATGCACATATAATGACGTAATAAATGAAATGTGTACGGGCGTTGACCTGGTTCGTTGACTGTTGTCACATAAACCGACTTAACTAACCCAGTTAAATATTTATCAAATGTTTTGCTAAGGTAAACTTAGGTGTTTGATAAAAGTATTAACCGAGGTTTGCCGGTTGTCACATAATAGAACAGTGTTTGAGTCTAGCTGATGTCAGAGTTAGTTAATTTGTTAGATGTCATTATCTAGGTGAAGTCATCTTAGATCTAACAGATGTTTGATTTGTACAATAAATAGAACAGTGCCTGTACTGTTCTATTCATCACTCTGCACACAACATTCTTGTACGAACAAATTTGAGTAGTCAAGCTTAAGGGGAGTTGCAGTCATTGTACTGTATAATCTGTGTTGATTAATGAAAAGTATTTTGATAAAAACAATCTCCTGTTTGTTTATGACTTAAAGTTATTTCTGCAGCATTTTCCTTTATATATCATTCATTTACTGTTTCATTACTTAACTTTCATGAACAATCAAACTCAGATCCTAACAATTGGTATCAGAGCATGGTCAGTTAAATTCGATCTAAACAATCAATGTGTTCATTGAATTGATATAAACATATCATTTCACAGTTATATATATTGATTTATTTATTGAACTGAAAACTGGGTAAAAGTTTATTTATGTTCAAAGTAGTATAAACACACACTATGTTTTACAAACAATCAAGAATGACTTCAATCAATCACGATCCAAATAACACTGGCACCAATAACAATCCTCTGATGCTTGTCGGATCTAATTACAACATCCGGCAACATCAGATGAGCCATGTTCTTGCTCAACATAACACATGATGTTGGAAGTCGGTTTTCTTCGAACCACATGTTCCGATGGTTCAGAAGTCAAAAACGCTGGAAAATTATTCTAAGCTAGATTTTAAAAAGATCGAGTTAGATGCCAAAGCTTTCAATATAGTAGCAATGGCTCTACCGAATGACATCTATGTTGGCCTGTTACACTGTAATAGTGCAAAGGAATTATCGGATGCTTTAAAAGAACAGTTTAGTGGGATTGAAGAAGTAATTGAAAACAATCGTGAAATACTTAATCAACAATATGAAACTTTCAGTCATGTGAAGGGGGAGTCATTAACTCAACAATTTGAGAGGTTCAATTGTCTAGCAGGTGAATTAAAACTGGTGGGACTAACTTATCCAAAATCAACCTTAAATCATAGGTTCTTAAGGTCACTACCAGATGAATGGGACACAATAGCAGTCGTCATGAGAAACTCAATTGGATTCAAGGACTTAAGTCTGGCCCAACTTCATGGAAAGCTCTTGACTTAACCAGAAAAAGAAGCTCCAGGATTCAGGAAAAGTGTCAGATGATTATGTGTTTGGTAATACAGCTCTTCTGGGTCAAGAGGATTCCTCTGGAAGTAGTAAGGATCAGAGTTATGATCATTTCATTGACATAACCTCTGGGTTCAACTCTAATTCATACTCACCCAACTATGCTTTTGCAGCTAGTGGTGAAATTCAGTCCTCCGATAACTTGTCTTTCGAGTATAACGATCTTCAACATTTTGACCCCCTTGACGTAAAGAAAATGGACATTTGGAATCAATTGGCCCTACTCTGTATTAGGACCAACAAGTTTTACAAGAAAACTGGTACGAAATATCCAGGGTTGCATGGAAGGTCAAAAGTGGGTTTTGATAAATCAAAAAATAAAGTGTTGTGAATGTCACAGGTTAGGTCACTTTGCTAGGGAATGTAGGAGTCAAAATGGTACTCCTATGATCACCTACCCAAACCAAAGACCTCAGACCAACACACAGCAACACACTTATCAGTATTCCCAAACTATCCCTATCCTAAATGTGCAAAACACTACTCATTTGTTACAATCCTCAACCACTATTCCAGTGCACTATGTTGAAACCACTATTCCTCAGATCCAGTATGTTTAAACCCATATTACACAAGCAAAATTACCACAAGCTACGCCATCCTCTGCACCTGAAGAGACCAGTCAACAGAGTTTCTTCACACAAGGCTTTGTTGATTAGAGCAGCTTACTAGATGAGCTAACAGATGAAAACTTTGCTCTTGTTGCCAAACCTGAAAATGAACCAGAAAACTATTGTTTTATGGCACTTGAGACAACAGTTGAGGGAGTTGAATGAGTTAATAGCCAAAATCGTCCCTGAGGTTTGGTCACTTTTGTCACTTCAGTCCAAAACCCAAACCTTTTACATCTGGGTCCTTAAGTTTTATTTTTCTTGCCAAATTCGTCCCTGACAACGTTTAAGTTGTGGACTGAAGTGGCAAAAGTGACCAAACCTCAGGGACAAATTTAGCAAAACCCTAACCTTTTTTAGGGACGAATTTGGCAAAAAGAAACTGAGGACCCAGATGTAAAAGGTTTGGGTTTTGGACTGAAGTGGCAAAGTGACCAAACCTCAGGGACAATTTTGGCTATTAACTCGAGTTGAATCTGAGGAGGTGGTATCTGAGTCTAAAAATATGACTACTGATGTTGTTTAGATAGTTGTTTCAGGTGAAAAGATTGATAAAGAAGTTGTGAATCTATCAGACCCATGAGATGCTAGTTATTGTGAATGCAAGTGTGATTGTGCATTGATGGCTGCTGCTAAGGTATCTCTTCAAATCGTAAAGGAGTTATGTTCAAACACATGTGTGGTAGCTTTTTCTAACATAAAATAGGTGAATGAAAAAATTAGAAAAAAATCTTAGAGGATGAAAATCAGTTAGAAAAACTAACAAAGGAGTTAAAATGAAAATTAACTGAAAAAGAATCTCAAGTAGTCCAAAACATGAAGCAAGCATAACCAAGGACCAGCTCCAAACTATGATAGTAAAATATCAAAATTGTAAACATGAGCTTGAGTCTACCTAAATCACTTGTGAAAAATGGGTAGAATCATGCAAAGGTTATGAGATGTTACTCAACCAATAGACCAAAAGTAATGTGAAGTTTGACATTGGATTTCCTGAATCCAGTGACCGGGATTCTAAAAATATTGTTGAAAAGGAATCTAAGTTAGTTGATGTTATCCGCACAAATCTGGATGGTCAAGAAATTAAAATCACTAAAACCAATCAGTAAGAAAATTGTTCTTAAAAAACCTGAAGGTTCCTCATCATTTGTTGAAATTGAAAAATATCAGTTTAAACGAACTTGGTCAGATGAGTGTGATGTTCTTGATAATTTTAAACCAGTAGATTTTTCTAGCACTAATGGTGTGAAAGCACTAAAGGTGAAAATCATTCCCTTGGCACATCTTCCAGCAGATGTTCAAACATCTGTTGAAAAGAAAAAGGGAAAAGGGAAGAAGAAAGAAAAGGATTTAAACTTATTCTATGATTTTTGTGAAAAGAACCATGTCACTAAAACTGTTTTCTTCTAAAAGCATATGATATCAACAAATGAACAAGTGTGTTTGAGTCTAAACCACATTGCACCATCTATGTTAAAAAGAATCACAAGACTCAAGAGTGTCTTTGTCTAAAAAAATTTGATGTCAAGAAAAATGAGTATAAAGCAAAAACTCTGATGAGTCAAAGGACTAGTACTTCAAAAGGAAAGTCAAAACAGACGTTCACATCTGTACAAAAATCTATTACCAAAATTTTGAATGAAAACTCTGCTCCCATAGATGTCCAAGTAACAGCTGATCCACCCTCAAACAAGTTTCCAAGAGGCTATAGACAACTACCTTGCCATAGAATGCCACATGTTTATGAAGAGCCAAAAAGGCCTTCTAAACCAAAAGTGAATAGATTTCCTCATGGTTACTATCATCTGACAAGAAATGGTCAAACATCTGTTGGACCAAGTGTTGACATACAAGCACTGGCAAATGATCAAGAACAGTTGTTAAACTTAGTTCAAAAACTTGTTCAAACCACTGACCATTCTCCTAAACTTGAGACTGGAAAGTTTGAGAACCCATCCATGGCTTTGGACACACACCAAAACTAATTCATTACTGATGTGCCCCACATGACAAGATATAGAGCGCTACTCAGAGATTTCTTGGCTCATAGAGGGGGTGATATATCTTTTGGTAATGATTCAAAATGAAAGGTTTTGGGTTCCGGGACTGTTCATGCTGAGAGACTCAAGTTTGAAAATATCAATCTTATTGTTAATCTTAAATTTAATCTTCTTAGTGTTTCATAAAGTAGTGACAAAGGCTATGGGTCATTATTCACTAAAAAAACTTGTAAGAGTATTGGGACAGAAGTGGTGAAAAGGAGTGAGACCATCATAGCAGGGAGCAAAGCATAACTTGTTGCTCACAGAAGTGGCAATGTGTATGTGGTTGATATGTTGAAGGATAACCTTGTGTCAACTGTCTGCTTGTTTTCTGTTGCCTCAACAAAGGAGACAGAATTATGGCATAGGAGATTGGGTCACACCAACATTCAAACTATCAACACACTCTCAAAACAAAGCCTTGTAAGAGGCCTTCCATTAAAAGAATTTAAATGTGATGAACACTGCATATCCTGTTTAAAAGGAAAACGGCACAGAGGTTCACATAAATCCATTGATGAGTCCAAAACAAGTCAATGTCTTCAAATGTTGCACATGGACTTGTTTGGCCTAGTAAAAATCATGAATCTGCGGAAAAAGAGATATTGTATTATTATAGTTGATTATTTTTCAAGGTTTACATGGAGTTACTTTTTACACTCTAAAGATTAGACAGCAAGTATTTTGAAGGACTTTGTCATCAAAGTTGAGAAACATTTATAAGGCTCCTACAGCTAACTTTCCTAAGGATGTACAAGAAATAATGAAATCCATCTCCAAATGTAGTGTAGTCGATGGACCATGTAAACTCGGGAGAATTAATTAGTGGATGCCTGAAGTGTGGCTGCAGGACATGTGAATCATCAGATCAATGCAAGACAAAAACAGATGGCAAAACATGTTGGTAAGGTAACACGTCAAATTGGGTATTATTTTTATTTTTTTGCTACAAGTTGAGTTGATCCAAAAAAAACTTTTCCCAATTTTTCTTAACTTCATTTTCAAAAATATGATTATAAAAACTATTTATAGTTCATCTCTTGGAGGTCATTTATTATGCATATGTTTATATCATAATTTCAATATTATGATTTTGTTAGAATTGTGGTGATATCCAATAAGATCTTTGACTTGTGTTGTTATATAAATACATTAAACTAAGCACATCAAGTCAAAATACTTATGATGATCTATAAAGTCGTGCATGTGGTGCGCGCCATCTTGTGTCTTGTGCTTTTAAAACCATCCTATAAAAATTAATAATTTGAGGGTTGGAATTGATTCTCTTTGTGTTTGTAGGCATGGATTTCACATACCTGAAAAAGAAGAATGTTGCGGTTGGAAACATTCTTTTGGTTGCTGGACTTACTGCTCTATGCATTGTTATTCTCAAATAATCCCCAAGTTTCAACAGCCCTAGCACAGTATGTGAGTGTATCCTTTTCTTTTTTGTTTATTTACATGTTCTTCTTTGCTTTAGATTGGTGTTTTGATCTAGTCCTTCATCATGTATAGGGCTGTTCAAATCACTTGGCGCTCGCCGCTCGTTTGGAATTTGCTCGAAAAATGCTTACTCATTTTCTTCTCGATTGTAAATGAGCCAATCGGCTCGGTTTGGTTTGGTTTGTAAGTGAGCCAAGCACGAGCTAAGGTCCACTCTGCTCGGTTTGGCTCGATATAATTTTTATTAATTTATTATATATATAATTATATACACACACATTAATTACAATTATATTTATAGTTTTATATAGGAAATATTTCATAAAATAGTAACCAAACTTAAGTAGTGTTACAATTAAGTCACTAACATTAATTTTTGTTTCAATCAGGTCAATTAAGTTTATTTTGATGTTCTAATCATGCATAATTTACCTGGATAGCAGGTCAGCAATCATACATATGACATCTAGTTAGCCTTTTTCTAATGCTGACGTGGAATAAAATTATTATTAAATGAAATATAGTAAATCAAACACAAGACCCTACTATCTTTTTCTCCTCTAGGAACCCTACCCGCATCTATCATCTATTCATATTCCACAAAGCACCCTACAATAATAAAAAAGAAAAGAAAAATAAAATCAACACTTTATATGGTCATGGGCTCATGGCTGTCAGTTTCATCTCAAGATTTTGGCAGCAAAACGTGCCGTCACTAGAAGTCCAACACGAAGTCCATCTCTGTTAATATTTCTCAGCCATGATGTGGTGACAGAAGCTGACGGTGGCCGCCGAGTGATGAATTGGTAGTTCAAAGAGGAAGCGATGCTGATTCTTCATTGTCTTCTCTCCGACGGTTGAAAAAATCAGAGGTGACGATGGGAAAGAGGCATGGTGGTTCATAATTTTGTGCAATGATTCATAAAATAGTATTGATCATGAAGCACTAATAAATACCCGACTTTGAAAAATAATACCAATAATCATGTTTACTATCATTTTTCTTTTGGTTACATACTTGAATCTCATGACAATTATTACAAAGTGTTTCCAAAGGAGCTATTAAATGAAAAATCATAGTAGAAACGTCATCTAGGATTGGTTACATGCTATTCAGGTCAAATATATAGGACTGAAACTCTAAATAAACTTGAGTGATCTAATTGAAACAAAAAATTTTATGAATGACCTAATTTGAACATTACCAAAACTTGGTTACTATTTTACAAAGTTATCTCGTTTTATATATACCACTCTATTGGGTTTGGCTTAATATATACATACAATTATTTTTATAGTTATTGGTTAGTCAACCTAGTTATAACTTAACACTAAGTTTAATTATAAAACCCTAACTCGTGGAAAGACATGCTTCACTTCCTATTCCCATTATTGTTCGCCATCAATCATCTCACACTATCAACCTACGCTACAACGCGACAATCGTTCTCTGTAATTTGCCCATCACCTCACTGGCCTCCACCTGAGTCTCATTCTCGGACAACCGAATCTCAGACTTAGTGTCATCCTCAGATGGCCAAACCTCAATCATCACTAGGCAGCGAGAACATTAAAGGAAACATCCCAAATATATGGTTATCTGAAAAACTCGCCGCTCATCGCTCGCTCGAAAAAATGTGCGCTTGAAAAATGCTTGCTCGGTTTCCGACTCAGTTGTGTTGAAATAGAATAAATTATTTCACAATTTTATACTTTGATAATATTTTGGTTTCTTATAAGTGTTTAATTGTTTGGGCTGGAGCTGATGAGAATGTAGATGGGCTAGATGATTTAGGCTTGCTGAGTTGATAGAAGATGGACTGATGAGTAGCTGATAGAGGCCCACCAGAAGATTTATACGTTCAGTTTGTTACACATATTATTTATGGTGGCACACATCTTCCAGAAGACTATTTTTAGTCGTTAGATGGTATTGATGAAAATGATCTCAGCCGTTCATTAGAGGATTGTGAGAAGGTCTTAGTTTAGAAAATAAAAGGCTTCATCACTCTCTCATCATTCATTCAGTCATTTTTTTCTTATCTCTCTTAGGGTTTCTCTCTGGCAGGGGTGCAAATGAGCCAAGCAACTCATGACCCACTTAAGATCGGCTCGATAAAAAGCTCAAAATGAGCCAAGCCTGAATCAAGCATGAGTCAAGCTTGAGCCTAAAACAAAGCTCATTCACTTATCGAGCCCGAGCCTGGAATATGAAGCTCGCCAGGCTCATCGAGCCTTATCGAGCTTTGGTATAATATTAGTTTTATTATTATTTTATACTATTTACCCCACATTTAAAGTTGCTTAATAAACAAGCTGAGCCGAGCATTTGACCTATCGAGCTTATTACTCATAATATAATTTAATATATTAACTAATAAACACTAAATGAGTTGAGCTCAAGCTTGAGAAACTACCAACGAGGAGGAGCTCGAGCTTTAAAAACAAAGCTCGAACCGAGCCGAGCAGGAGCTCGAGCTCTTATAAGTTAATCGAGCTCGAGTTCGAGCCTGGTTGAGCTCAGGCTTGGCTCGGCTCTTTTGCACCCCTACTCTTTGGTTGTTCTCTCTAGATTGTAACAATTTAGGGGTCGTGTAATTATGTTTTGTATCAGGTTGTAAACGAGCTGATCAGCTCGGTTCGGTTTGTAAATGAGCTAAGCACGAGTAAAGGTCTACTCAGTTCGGCTTGGCTCGTGAACAACCCTAATTATGTACCGCTTAGGGTGTATTGAATATAAATATGCCTTTAGCAAAAGTGTTGGACCACCGTATACTCAACACAATGTGTTATATCGTTCGGCGGCTTTTAGATCAACTTTTGTCAGGTTAACTTTCATGTTTAATGAAGTGTACATATGTACATATATCTAAAGCAATTGTGTTGCTCTTAACTATTAACAAAATCATTTACACTTGGTAAAGTTTTAATTTTATATGATCGAATACAAAACAATTAGATTTACAAGTTCAAATAGGGGTGTGTGTGTGACAACAATCAACGATCCAGGTCAACATCCGTATGCATTTCATTCATTACTAATATTTTATGTGCATATTTAGACATGTTGCACATACAATCTCCCCCCCCCCCCAGTCTAATGAAGCATGAGTTATTCAGAAAACTCAAACAAAGATCACCCGTTTATGCATACAATACCCAAACATTCACTCGGTGAGGTTACCACATTCTAACACATGGTAATCCCTCTCTAACACATGTATACAAATCCTACACAATATCATATGTTAACATATAGTGTTAATACCCCCCCCCCCCAAACATATGATAACTTCCTATCAACACATGTGAACATAGTTCACAAAATACATGTTAATATCGTCATCAGACGTCATGGAACCTATCTAACACCCAACAATATGATCCCCGAATAGATATTCCTATATCAAAAGGTGACTAGAGGCTATCCAATAAACTAATGGACATTGTGTAAGAGTATGATATCGATCATCAATATGTGTATATGTCGATTAGCTCACAAGATCTCACCCCATTCTAACACACATACGATAAGTTATGGAACCTATAACCAAGCAAACTTATCATGGATTTCACAAAACTATAATCACACTAATATAATATACTCACGACATGGTATATGTACAAACATATACACACATTCGGCTATCTATATAAATACACATACATGACTAGTCCTTTTCTTGACACATTTCTTATAATTCGGCCAATTGCATCACAAGGTAACAAGGGATTTTCTTTCAAACTATTACTTATACCAATATACTAAACATTGCACCTTTGTTGATGCACTTTCTGTGGACGTCACTATCGAATAGACTAGGGTTGAGTCTTGTATGGTGTTACATGAGATTGTGGTGATCCATAAGGGCATTTTATGGATCTGATGCATTTGTAAATATAGACCAAAACATGAAAGCCAGATTCAACCTTATAGAAGGGGCGAATGTGGAAAAATTCCACATTCGACCTCCTCATATGGGCGATAGTGGCTTCTAGTGTTGGACTATAAATACCAATCTCATGTGTTGGTTTTCATTTGTAGATTTGAGTTTGTGCTTTGAATGCTCTCAAGGGGGAGGTCATGCCCGACCTCCCCCGGCCCCGAGATAGATGTTTGTCCTACTGATGACAGTGTCTGTAACCGTTTCTGTAGTAATACGAATCTGTGATGACGTTGTTTTCGTTAATTTATGTCTCGTCTCGAATCTCCCATCTGAAACCAAGCTGAATTCGCTTAATCGATCCGTGAATTCGGTCCTTAACCGGATTCTCAACTGGTATCAGAGCCATGGTACCGATTTGAACGATCTAACAGTCGTTTGAATCAATCACAGCTCAATTTCATGATTTCAGACGTTAAAATTCAGATTTTGAATGAAAGGTTGAAACCCTAGAAACCCTAGATTCTTAATTGAACCCGAAATCATGTGATTTCTCCATGTTTTTGTGAATTCGAGGGTTAGGTTTTCATTCCGCACCTTTCTGAACACGTTTCAACATCAAATTCGAAGTTTTAGAATGATTATGGACTGATTTGTAGAAAATATTGAAGAAGAACACGTTTTTCTGCACATTCGACCACTTGCAGAAAAACGGGAGGGCGAACGTAGGATTTAGAGTACGAACGTGGAGTGTAAATGGACGAACATAGAACTTTTAGGGCGAAAGTGAAAATTTTCCACATTCGTACCTCACTACTGGGCGAATGTGGAATTCAATTTTTGTCAGAACTTCATTCGACTTACCTTGGTACATTCGACCTTACAAAACGGTCAAATGTAGCTTTATTCCCACATTCGTACCTTCGACATTGAGAATGAAAAATTGGTATTTTAAGGGGTAAAAATTTCGAAAATTTTCTATATGGCATTTTTTGAAGATTTTCGGGGAATGGTGATGATGTTTACCCAAATTGTTGAAGAAATGATGATGATGAAACGTTTTATTGTGGGGTAGTCATGAGAATCAACTATATGATAATCAGATTCAAATGACTATTATGGGCCAGAACAGAAAATAGACAGATTTTATTCCGCAAGATGAGAACAGTCAACCCAGTTCCAGTGTGTTTGAAGGAACTTGTTCAAGCAAAGTTGTTATGTACAAGCAAATCAAGACTAAGATCTCAATGTTCCGAAAGTAATGAGGGATCCTAGTAGGTGGCATGTGGCACGTAGATTCAGCGAAAGTTTCAAGATCACAGTTCTGAAGAATTTCAAGAGCTATTGATAAATATTGTTGGCCCCGTCGAAAACTTCAGTTTCTGAAGCATTTCAAGTCCTCGATATATTGGTAGTTCCCACTGAAAACTTCTAATTGCTTGATCCACTCGTCTACGGCTTGTATTCTGTCAAACAGATGAAGTTACTCAAGAACATGATTGATTTATCATACGGGATCTCAGAGAAACTTGGTGAAGCATCAGTCAAGGGGGAGATTGTTGATGTAACAATGTGTCTGATACTTCAACAATAACTGACTGAAGATGTTTGGTGTGTTCAGGATTCGCCAGCAACGTCCAAGGGGGAGATTGTTGATGCACTTTCTGTGGACGTCACTGTCGAATAGACTAGGGTTGAGTCTTGTATGGTGTTACATGAGATTGTGGTGATCCATAAGGGCATTTTATGGATCTGATGCATTTGTAAATATAGACCAAAACATGAAAGCCAGATTCGACCTTATAGAAGGGGCGAATGTGGAAAACTTTCACATTCGACCTCCTCATATGGGCGAAAGTGGCTTCTAGTGTTGGACTGCAAATAGAAATCTCATGTGATGGTTTTCATTTGTAGGTTTGAGTTTCTGCTTTGAATGCTCTCAAGGGGGTGGTCATGCTCGACCTCCCCCGGCCCCGAGATAGATGTTTATCCTACTGATGACAGTGTCTGTAACCGTTTCTGTAGTAATACGAATCTGTGATGACGTTGTTTTCGTTAATTTTTGTCTCGTCTCGAATCTCCCGTCTGAAATCGAGCTGAGTTCGCTTAATCGATCCGTGAATTCAGTCCTTAACCAGATTCTCAACCTTTCTATGTAAGATCATGAACCTGAAACTCTTGAAACACCCTAGCCGATTTCTAAGCCAAGACAAGTCATTATCATCCTAAACAAATACCTATTTGGATAAACATGAACTCACACCATCACCCAAGACTTCTACCATTCCCTAATTAGAATGAGCCTCACCACCCACTTAATTTCTTGCACCACACCTCTCAAAATCAACTCGCTGTCACTCTCGGCCACATCAGGATAACCACCGAAGCAAGTAGAGGAGCAAGAGGACCGGCTTCACCTTGAATCAACTAGGTATGTTAACTAAGCCACCATCTCCTTCGAAACTAGACACCTTCAGCCCTATTGTGAACCCAAAACTCAAGTATTTTGATCATGTTAATCGGCCAATATAGTGTTAGTAATCGGTTAGCATAAACATGGTGATCACAAGTTAAAACTTAGAAGCACAATCCACACATTGTTTCACTTATACATATGATCGATCACATTATCAAGGGAACATTAAGCAATCGGCCATGCATCAAGAAATGTTTCGGATCAAAAACCTCACATAACTAATCAACTATGAATCGGTTTTATAACTAAAACTTGTTTAGTTTATGTTTCAAGATAAAGGTTCCTAATCAAGGTGTATAATCGGCTTCCACCACAATCACACACTAAAACACCTTAAAATGAGTCGAATGTACCTTGTCAAGTTAAGATCAACCAAGTTTAGTCCTCTAATTGATCGATCACGATGCCACAATGTGTGATATAATCGGCTACCACATATTAACACATGTTAGTTGGCCCATATGGGTCCATTCCACATGATAATCTATTAATGAACATGATCCACATCTAATAATAATATGGTTCACAATAACGGGTACCCAACTTGTATGATAAACAAAGACACGCAACTTACTATGTCCTCAATAATCATAGGGCAATCACTGTCTGGACGATAGTTGCATCATATTTCAGCTTCACTAGACCACATATATCTCTATCAGGTGAGTTTTCATAGCCCCATTTTACTATTTTCATATTTCGGGGGAAAAACATGCTACAACTAGTACAATATCATTTGGTGTGTACATTCTATCTTGACTACCATGTGGAACATGAGACAAATTGGTTCATGAGATCTCAACAGTCTTCGTCCTTACATTATACGGTAACCATTAGCTATCAAAAGCCATGGAACACTTTAATAGATCTATTGGGTTGACACCCCCACTCTTGGTTAGTCGCTCTAACCGGTCACACGCAAAAGAGTGTTAGTATTCTACTATACATACATTGTCTTTAGTGAACAATGCACGAGGCACAACAGTCAAGAGGTTTGGTTATAGGACTGATGGTTTGCACAGTGATCATTTGCTTAGCTAGCTTATGATTGGTCATACACGAATTACACAAGCATTTTACTTAGTACATTCAAACCTGTGAACTCACCAACGTTATTGTTGACAAATCTTTCATGCATGTTTTTCAGGTAATTGATGGCGAGCAGTGGAGGTTTGAAGGAAAGGTTCGAGCACGTACTGGGTGGTACCACTATGGAATGGGTCTTTTCGGTCCCGTAATGTTGTAGTTCCAATTTCATGAGATTCAGTCAGTTTCCTAATTTCAAGACAATGTTATTATGGTTTTAAATAAATCTTACGACAATATCCATCCCTTGATGGTACTTTTTAAATAAATATGTGTTGCTTGTACCTTGTGCTTGAAAACCTTTCGATGTCGCATTCCTGTGTTTCCTCCTTGGCGGGGTGTGACAGTGTGTGTATACACGGAGTAATTGTTTCAAAAACCCTGTTAAAACCATTCAAGAAAACAAAAGTTTGATTCAACAACATTCGATCAAGCATAGGTATAACCTCTCAAAACTTCTATTGGATTTGGCACAACATTCGATCAAGCATAGGTATAACCTCTCAAAACTTCTATCAAATCAAAAATTTTATGAGTTACCTAATTAGAACATTACCAAGACTTGGTTACTATTTTACAAAGTTATCCCGTTTTATATATACCACTCTATTGGGTTTGGCTCAATATATGCATACAATTAATTTTATAGTTACTGGTCAGTCAACCCAATTATAACTTAACACTAAGTTTAATAGTAGAACCCTAACTCGTGAAAAAACATGCTTGACTTCCTATTCCCATTATTGATAGCCATCAATTATCTCACGCTATCAATCTATGCCAAAACGCGACTCGTTCTTGGTAGTATGCCCATCGCCTCACTGGCCTCAACCTAAGCCTCATTCTCGGACAACCAAACCTCAGACTTAGTGTGACATCCGTCACCCTCGTTTCTCGTCAAATTTACAATATTAGCCCTTCAAATATTTCCATTATAATCCCTATAAGTTTCGTCGTTTTCAAAATTTATTTTAGAGTAAACTAAAATTGTATCATTTATATTCATTATGGATCTGGTATAAGTTTTTATCAAATACGTATCTTGAAACGTCTATGCAATGGATTTTATAAAAAAAATTCAAGTTTTAAAAAGTTTTAAAAACTTTTAAATTAAATAAGTTAACCAAGTTAAGTTTTTATAAAGGGGAAACTAACCATGTTATAATAAAAACTAACTAAGGTTAAGTAGTGAGGGACCATTTGTGCCAAGACATGAAAAAAAAATCCTCCAGCCATCATCCACGTTTTTCCGGCCGGTGACCCTTGCTCCGGCGAACATCGATTAATGCCTTTCATTCGTTTTTAATGTTTCTAATGCGTTGCTCCACTGTGTTTTTTCGTTTTCCCATCATTATAACGAGTTAAAACGCGTTTTTAATCAAGATTCATTTGTGGTTATTACTTGTAACCGTCGAACCTTAAAGATCTAGATTAAACGCCTATTTTCAATGGACCAACATGTAAATTGAGCTTACCATTCGGTTTCTGCACACCACACGTCCTTAACCCACAGAAAAAATTACTAAGAACACGACCCGGAAGCTCTTGAATCGGCCCATATGGTTGTGCGGGTATTAAAGCTTTGCTCATGGTTTTGATATGCATTGTGAGTCCAAAATTCTTTTGCCGTTTTAATCTTTATATAGTATCTTGCATAAACCCTATGGTTTCGATGATTAACAGAAACGTTATTGGGTTTATTGATATTAGGTTAGGGTTAGGGTTCTTGAGGTTGAATTGGGGAAGAAGATGTATATGGGTTTATAGTTTATATAAATTTAACTTTCAAACAAATAAACATAAGGTGCTCTAGTGTAGTGGTTTATGTTGGAGCATTTGAGGATGAGAATCCGGGTTTGAGGATGATATTATAATCATTCAAAATAGGTTTAAACTTGTTATATTTATAATAAATTCAATTTTGCTCCAAAAATTATAAAAATTTAGGTGTAGCATCTTGACACTATGAAGAAAATTAACACACTTTTATTTTCTGGAAAATGTCTTATTTTCATATTTTTATTGAATTATTTGTTTTAATCGTATTTAATTGAGTAAATATTCATTTTTAATGATTTTAATCTCAAACTATTCGGGAAATTATTTTTCACCATCATAGACTAAAATAAAAGCTATTGGTTGAGAAAACAATCATTTTTATTAATTTTCCTATTTTTAATCATTTAAACATGATTTAATCTCATTAAATCATTTTTAAATATAAATAAGTTTATAAAAATTATAGGAAAATTAATTTCATTACTTTACATCAGAAAGTATCCATTTTCTATAAAAATAGCATTTTTGGATCAAATTTGTATTTTTAGTCTTATTTTAGTTTAATTAGACATAATTAAACATTTATTTATTTATGCTTTTTAATATCTATTTTATAAGTATTTTCTTTATAAAATAGAAGTATTCCTATGTTTAGAAATCTTAATTACCATTTGTTGGATCATGTTGTAACTCATGATTATTTATTTAAACATTTATGATTATTGTATTTATTTACAATAATTTGGTGAAAATAATTAATTAAATTTCTTTGTCTTAATTATTCAAACACATTTTTTATCCAAATATTCAATTGGTAATAATTATATTACCTAACCCATATTATAAACTTTGGTATATTATTTTTAATATACAACTTTTATATTAATTCGACTTATCGTAAAAAATCTAATTCCCCAGATCGACCTAGCAAACCCGAATGCCTTAGACCCTAGTTACTTTAGACTTTTTAAACATTTCCTTATTAGTATTCTTACACATTATAGCTTGAATTCATCGGAATTCCCATTACTTAGCTCACGGCCGCTTAAGTGGATTTTGATCGCTTTCGCAAACTGTGAGTATATGTTTCCCCTTTTTACTGTTTTACTATTTTGGGGTGACTCATGTACCTACTATCAAGTTTCTATTTCCTTTTACAAAAATAGCAATTCTTATGTGTGTTTGCTTGTGTCATTACGTGTATCTATGACTTGTCAAATCATTAACCGTTGCGGCCTAGCATTTCAATGAATAGTACTATGGTATATACCCTTGTGACTCTGTTGAGAGTCCTTGTCATTGCTATGTATTGCATTACTACTAGCGCATACTATATATATTTTCATTTCCTTCCAGGGTTGATTTGACCCGGATACCACTTATTACATTTTCCAAAATAGCACATGAATTGCTAACTTTTCCTTACTATATGTATTCAAACAGGGTATGCTCACCAATACATTTTTGTATTGACCAAATTATTTTCGTACATGTTTCGAGTTCTTATGAGATCATTTCTAAGCTTTTGGAAATTAGACTTAGATTTGAGATTTATTGGATTTCAGTTTTAGTTGTCACGTTAGAATTTTGTATCTTGTAATTCCTTTCAATGTAATAAATTATTCCATTCAATATATTCAAAATTTACATTTCTAGTCCATGAGCTATTGAACAATCGTCACTATGTGACACCTCGATGTTTCCGCCATCGGTTGGGGTGTTACACTTAGTGTCCTCCTCAGACGGTCAAACCTCAATCATCACTAGGCAGTGAGAACACTAAAGGAAACATCCCAAATATATGGTTATCTTATGTGCCTGGTTTTAGTAATTTAAAAAGATGTCATTTTTCCCGGTGCCAAAAACTTGATGTGTTAAGTTCAAAACGTTGGTTTTGGGAAAAGACTGATTTTTACTAAAATCGTTTAAATACATTTTAAATTTATAAGTAAACGATGGTTACTCAGAAACTAAAACCAACACATAGGCAGAGAACCTGACGTGAATAGCATAACTTTCTAGGGTAAATACTGAGTATCGTATTCCAAAGAACACAGTTTCTCCTACTCAACCTTTCATCATATAACTAATCGGGTTTGAAAAGAAAAATAAAACGGAGGGGTTCTAATAAAAATAGTTTTGAAAAAGAGTTTTTGGGTTTTATAAAATAAAAAGATAAAATAGTAGAGATTGTGGTCATGCACATTTCGGGGCCCTCCGTGTAAGTAGTTAAGTTTATTATTAAAAATAGTATTAAATTTAATTATTTGTGAGAAGGACAAGAGTGGGTTTGAAGTGTTGACTCCTTGATAAAGAAACGGAGCCACTACTGAGTAGTATGCGTAACATCCTGATGCGCGTTGTCATTGAAGGTTCACCGATTGAGCCCTGCTTTCATAGGTGCTTCCCAAACCGCGGTCAAGTCTCTGGTCCTCTAACCTATCTTCTTCTTAAAATGGAGGCTTGACTTCTGACCTGGAACACCGTACACCTCCCTTGGCTCTTTCTTTCCGTACCGAAGGAACTCTTCTTAAAGTCAGTCCCGGCAACATCGTATCCCCTAAGTAGGTTAACGGCCATGAAGTCCGAAGGATCTCTTTTACAGTTAGTTTAGGCGACATGTATCCCCAATGGTTAACGGTTTTGTACTAACGCTACTTAGATATAGAATTCTTGTTTTATTTATCTTTAAAAGTGACACTTTAATATTTATTGATCAAGTAAATAAAAAGTCGGGTAGTGATTTATGACTTAACAAACCCAACCCATAACCTACCGAGATGAATGAAATCCTTAACAAAGGTGGAACATAATCCTAAAGGTGTGTAATCCGAAGATCACTAGTGCACCCATAGGGAATCCGCCCTTCGCCAAGAAAATCATTTATTCATCTGGTAAGTACCAAAAATGTGTCACTAAGATCTGGTCCACTTCAGAAGCCATTTCTTAAAACCCGGTTTGGATATTAGAAGTCCGAAGGATCTGTCTCACTACCGGTTTCCTTGCCTTGGATCTAGCTTCGGACTACCAGAAGCTAATTAAACCTCTTGATAGTTTAATTTATTAAGTTAAGGTTGACTTTAAAGGTTTATCAAGTTTATCACTATTTAAACCTGTCACAAGATAAAAAAACAAGAATTAGATAAGAAGATAACACAACAAATAACTAAAAACAAACTACTACTACTAAGAAGTGGTTGTACATTGTGGTTGTGGTTATACATTGTACCCTTTCAAGTGGTCTAAAACCTTACATGTGGGAGACAAAGTTGTGGTTGTCTAAAACCTTACATCTGGGAGACAAGAATTAGATAAGCAAACATGTCCCTTTCAAGTGGTCTAAAACCTTACATGTGGGAGACAAAGTTGTGGTTGTACATTGTACCCTTTGTCTCCTAGCCATAGTTTTGTTCATGTTGAGAAGATTTTTCTTGTCTCCCAAGTTGGCTGCTTTTTCTTCTAGTGTGCGGGGCCCTCCGTGCAAGTGTGCATCGGCGTGCTGTGTTAGTCCCAAATTGATTTTATCATCGTTTAAGTCCCAAAAAGGTCTTCACACATACGGGAAACATGTTGCGAGTCTCGTATCCTCAGGAATCTCTAATTTTCAGCTGCTTTTACCCGAAAATCACTTGTTTTCGGTTTAGAGCTCCAATTATGCACATTTTTTATGTTAATTTTGTGACATATCATTATCCGAAAAACTTGCCGCTCATCGCTCACTCGACGCTCGCTCGAAAAAATGTGCGCTCGAAAAATACTTACTCAGTTTCCGGCTCAGTTGTGTTGAAATAGTATACATCATTTCACAATTTTATACTTTGATTGCATTTTGGTTTCTTATAAGTGTTTATTTGTTTGGACTGGAGCTAATGAGAATGTAGATGGGCTAGCTGACTTAGGCTTGCTGAGTTGATAGAAGATGGACTGATGAGTAGCTGATAGAGGCCCACCAGAAGATTTGTTCGTTCAGTTTGTTACACATATTATTTATGGTGGCCCACATCTTCCAGAAGACTATTTTTAGTCGTTAGATGGTATTGATGAGAATGATCTCAGCCATTCATTGGAGATTGGTAAGAAGGTTCTAGTTCATAAATAAAAGGCTTCATCTCTCTCTCTCTCTCTCATCATTCATTTAGTCATTTTTTTCTTCTCTCTTAGGGTTTCTCTCTGGCAGGGGTGCCAATGAGCCGAGCAACTCATGAGCTACTCAAGATCTGCTCGATAAAAAGTTCAAAATGAGCCAAGCGTGAGTCGAGCTTGAGCCTAAAACAAAGCTCGTTTACTTATCGAGCTCGAGCGTGGCATATTATGTTCGCCAGGCTCGTCGAGCTTTATCAAGCTTTCGTATAATATTAGTTTTATTATTATTTTACACTATTTACCCCACATTTAAAGTTGTTTAACAAACAATCCGAGCCGAGCTTTTGACCTATCGAGCTTATTATTTATATTATTTAATTTAATATATTAAGGGTATGTTTGGCAAAACTAGCTGGTGGCTGGTAGTTGGAAGCTTTTTAAATATATTTTGTTGTTTGGAAAAGTAGTTGGAGCTTTTAATAAAATGTATAAAATGACCAAAATGGGCATAATTAAAAGCTTGTAGCTAGTAGAGTTTTTTCTTTAAAGCTAGTACTAGTAGAAGTAGCTTTTCACTATAGAGCTTTTTCTCCATCCTAAAAGCTTCCAGCTCCTTCAACCAAACAAGGTTTTTTATTGAGTAGGAGTTTTTTTCTTAAAAGCTTGAAGCTTGAAGCTCCTAAAAGCTCTTAAAAGCTCCTTACCAAACATACCCTAACTAATAAACACTAAACGAGCCGAACTCAAGCTTGAGAAACTACCAACGAGTGGAGCTTGACCTTTAAAAACAAAGCTCGAACCGAGCAGAGCTGGAGCGCGAGCTCTTATAAGTTAATCGAGCTCAGACTCAGCTCGGCTCTTTTGCACCCCTACTCTCTGGTTGTTCTCTCTAGATTGTAACAATTTAGGGTTCGTGTAATCATGTTTTGTATCATGTTGTAAATGAGCTGATCGGCTCGGTTCGGTTTGTAAATGAGCTAAGCACGAGTAAAGGTCTACTCAGTTCGGCTCGTCTCGTGAACAACCCTAATATGTACCGCTTAGGTTGTATTGAATATAAATATGCCTTTAGAAAAAGTGTCGGACCACCGTATACTCAACACAATGTGTTATATCGTTCGGCGGTTTTTAGATCAACATTTGTCAGGTTAACTTTAATGTTTAATGAAGTGTACACTTGGTAAAGTTTTAATTTTATATTATCAAATACAAAACAATTAGATTAACAAGTTTAAATAGGGGTGTGTGTATATATATATACCGAGTAATTGTTTCAAAACCCAGCTAAAACCATTCAAGAAACCACATTCAAGAAAACAGAAGTTTGAATCAACAACATTCGATCAAGCATAGGTATAACCTATCAAAACTTCTTTTTCGTTTTTATGGGTTGAATATATAGGATAATTGATTATAAAGGGGGTTCCTTGAATACTAGTTGATTCTTTTGTACAACATTTGATCTTCAGATTGAACTATGATTGTTGTTACATTCTTTTCTATTATATTCTGTTTCTTGGTAGGTGTTTGATAATTGCTATAGTTGATCTGTATAATTCACAAAACACACTTGTAAACGTGTACGGTTGTGTTGAGTTTCGCCCCTATTCGCCTTCATGTAAATTTGTTATAGGATGAACAATAATAAGATTGATTGAGTATGCACAAACAAGGAACTCTCGTATGAGAAACATTATTTATTAAACAGAGGGACTCTGGATAATTGGCGCCTAAAACCTATCGTTTTGACTATCTAGTTTGACCTGTGATTTCTTGATTTCTTGAATATGTGAATTTCATCATCTATACATTATAGGGATACTTAAGGTTTCTGGTTTATTGTAAAAGATATGGAAGACAATGATCGATTTAGAAATATTCCCCTCGAATTGCGGGCTAAGGTGTTGTCCCTAATGCCCACACAGTCCGCGGTGCGGACACGTGTGTTGTCAAAGGAATGGGAAAATAGCTGGAAATCTATAAAAAGTCTTCGCCTTGAAGACAAACACCCCATATATGATCTAGACTGTTTGACACTCTTTCACAGCAAAATGATTGAAGCTCTTGGGATGAGGCCCATTATAGAGCCCCATGTGAACCTCACACAGCGGATTTTATTCGCACCAACAAGAATATGGATCCGCGACGCCATCTATCACCAAGTTAGAGAAATAGACTTAGTGTTGCCTGACCTAAGCTACCTGCCAGCTTCTTAACCTGTGCGACCCTTACTAAACTCCGACTATGAATCGATCTTTGGGTTCCCGAGTCATTGGAACAGCTTATATGGGGGCCAGAGTTATACATAAATCTCCAAAACCTAAAAGAAATTGAAACATGTGCACAAGAAGATGTCTCACATAATGTATTTAGGATCATTCAAGGATCTCTGGCGCTGAAGTCGTTGACGCTTAGTGAGTGTGACCATGTATGTTCTTTTACCATTTAAGTAATTTTTTTAATATATTATTTTTAGTTTGTTTAATCAAAGTTTTCATTTTTTTTCAGGTTCCATCTGTTTTACCACCACCTGAAGTTCCCAAAATTGAAGCGGTTGGATTTTACTGGCACCGTAGATCTTAGTTTAGTGACTATCTTCCACCTGCTGCAAAGTTGCCCATCGTTGGAACATCTTTCTATAAGAAAGGGAGCGTAGCACCTCCAACATGCATAGTGGAGCGGATGAGAACGCTGGAGCTTACGCACTACAGTGGGAAGGGGAGCCTAGAGTCTCAGTTTGCGATATATGTGTTGCAGTATGCTAAACATTTAAAGAAACTTTCCATCACCTGCATTGATGATTTGCCACCACAAGAGGTGGTGCTGGTGCGTAAAAATTGGAGGAGGAGGAGGAGGAGGAGGAGGAAATTGTTTCTGTTGAGTGTGAGGTGAATATCCGTGGGAATAACATGCTTTGAGGCATAGTAGTTACAAAAACGAAAAAACCAATTACATTTTGAATTTTGTTTGGAATCACTGCTGTTAAGTATAAGATTTCTTGAAGTTGCAATTTGATTTGCCATTTTGATGTTGCTTATTGGCATAGTGTTGCTTCCATTGTATATGATCCATACAGAAGTAGGATGGTTCTAAATATGAATTTATAGGCAAATGCTGACTCACAGATTCGGGGTTTGTACTTGTTAATCATATGTACCACATATGAACTACTCAATACTAGCCTACTAGTTCACAAAAATAAACAGAAAGGCACTTGTGGTAATTTTAGTTTTTTTTTTTTTTTTTTTGACGGCTAGCTACTTTATTCATCTCTAAAAATGTTTACAAAATTTTGATGCTATGTCCGGGTAAAATTTTCACTACAATCCCATTTTTTTGCCATGGAGCCTTCTACCCTAAAGCAACCAGTAAATATTAGCCTCCCTTTACCAAAATGATGTATTGAATCCAATGAACCAATCCCATTTCTGATGGTATCCCATTTTTGACGGGTCAAGGCTGTTTAAAACGGGTCAGGGCAGATCAACTCAGTCAACAACCAGTCATGAGTTATCGGAGATCATATACCAAAGGTATAAGAGCGCTCACCCGATCTATTTAAGTATTTAATTTGCATATCGCATGTGGATAAACAAGCATGGTTAATTCAGATCGATTCAACTTTATAGATATATATATATATATATATATATATATATATATATATATATATATATATATATATATATATATATACACAGAAAATATACAACATATAGACAAGTAAACAAACTTGATGATATAAACTAAGGACTTTATTATCATATATAACATAGGTGATTAGTTGTAATATTTTGGAGTTTAGGCATGTGGATTCTAGTAGGCAAACGACACAAGATATGAGATTAAAACGAGCTTAAGCCAACCTAATACATTTACAGAAATATAATAAGAATGTATATATTAGTATGGAAACCATATGATTGTCACGATTATAGAGATTTAAGACCTTGGAAATATAGATACATATGTACTTGTATAATAATTAGAATGAGACGGTACACATAAAGTCGATGAAACTGCTTAGATGATTGAAGGACTTTGAGATCTTAAAACAACAAAACAAGATACTTTGATACACCCATATTCGTTGAGACTAGGGAAACAATCGTAATGTCACTAGCCAAGTACATAGGTACGAAGTATAAATGTCTAATTAATATGACTAGTTGGGAACCCGCGCGATGCGGCGGCGGCGACAATAAAACTCAGTTGAATTTGGTTTTTCGCATTGCGACAGAACCTCATGCCCGAAAAACATTGTTTACAATAATGCTAATACTTTTTGCCATGTACATGAAGGAATCTGATTTTTAAGTATATTTGAATTGTAAAACAATAATTTTATTTATATTCATGTACTAACTATATCATGGTAGAAGGAATTTGACTCAAACATCATAATAAAAATTTAATTTTATTTGTCAAGACTAATTTGATTTATTACATATGTATAGCATAACTTCATATGTAATAAGTCATTCACAAAGTCTTAAGTACTTAGTACATGTATAAGGCTATATCAATCAAACATCTTATATCTTAATCTAGGCTATGTCCATAGTTATGAAAAATTAATGAGTTCAAGAACATTGGAATTTCAAAACTAAAAAAACAATCAAAGGAGTTTGAATCTATTTCCAGTCAACCTATGAATTTCAACCTTGCTAACATGTGACACCAATCGAGATACTTTACGCATGCAAGCTCTAAGATCTCATGCGCTGGCATGCTTGCTTAAGCTCATGCTCAAGTTGTGTAAGGTTGAGTCGACTATTTTTCATGCCATAATGACCTCTCATGGGTCTATTGTAGCCAAAAGGAATATTAGTTCTACTACACTAAATGGGACCCGCCAAGTTAGGTTGGATAACGGGCCAGGACATAAAATTCTATTAAAAAAGAAGTGAGAAGGAGCAAACCTGCATGTTAAATGCAACCATCTGAGCCCCATGTGTTCCACCGGTTAATGGATTGTTGTTTGATGAGTTAACTCCTAAGCCTTTCGAGAACACCCTCCAACAAGTCTCTTTGTGTAAACCTTCAAGACAATAAACAACCTTGATACACATCGGAAACATACCATTACAACAAATATCAACTGTTGTATCAGATTAAGAAAACACTTGGGGACTTTATTAACTGATATGTGGTGGTCATGCATCCTACTTCATAAGTTTTAAATGAACAACATAACTCGTATGCATTGTTTTGGCTAAATTAAGATCAAAATAAATATTTTATGAATTTGAGATTAATGTTGGTTTCTTAAGATTTTCTAAAAATATAAACTTTACAAGATTTTTTATTAGGATGCTTTATTAAATGGTTTTGGATAATCCCATATAAAATGAGGCTTACATAATCCATAGTTGCATACAGAGTACTAACTAGTGACTTTATTAAATGCTATGCAGCGGTCATGCATCCTATTTCATATGTTTTTGTGGGAACAACATAAATAATATACATTGTTTGACTTAATTAAAGATAAAAATAAATACTTGTACTGTTGTTCAGTTCCAGACCTAAAATCATATTTGGTTGAACAAAGTAATAGGGTTGTCAAAAAAATGGAGAAATAAGTTAGTAACATAGAAATTCTCTTTCTTTTTTGTTTTTTAAAATGAATTACTCCCATCACATATAAAGTAAATGTGTTGACTTATAAAGTCAAACCTATATCCTCCAAGACTCTCAGTTTGTAATGTGTGTTATTCAATATCTCTAACGAATCAATTACAATAAAAATTTTCTTATAAGAAAACGGGTAAATGGGTTGGATGTTTCCGAACAGTTTATTTATAAAGGATTCTGACCCGTACTAAAAATAATCATTTGACCCGTAACCCAACTCCTCGATTGTCATTGCCATATCTATGTTTCTATAAGATCACTAGATCAGTGGTATCAATACCTTCCTACTTTTTTTTTTTTGAAAAGAGAACTTCATTAACACAAACTCGAATGGTCCTCAAAGCAAGGACGACCGAGCAAACGGATAACAACATCAAACCAAAGGACAAGAAACCCAAGTTTTCCAAACAACATCTTTCCACCTAGACCTATTACGAATCCAAAAAAACGACTTGGATTTAATGGTCTCTAACAGCTCACAGGGTCTTCGGCTCTTCTTATTAAACACCCGGTCGTTCCGCTCATTCCAAATCGCCCATAATGTAGTATATACAATGCCTCTCCAAATGTACTTGAACCTTTAGAGTTGTTGATACTAACAGGAACTTGAAGCAAATCCGAAACTTCAAACACAAAACTATGAGGAACTCGACACCAAGCTTCAATGCGGAACCAAACCTCTTGCGCATAGGCACAACCGGTGAACAAGTGCAGACCCGACTCCGTATCCACCTCACAGAAGCAGCAAGAAGTGTGACTGATAATAACACCGCGCTTTATCAACTCGGCGATAGTAGGAAGACCATTGCGGATAGCCCTCCAGACTAAGACTTTACATTTAAGTGGCACCCATACTTTCCAATTGACCTTCGCATGAAAGTCCTCGCAAATGCTACTGGAGAGGAGTTTTTTGGCCGACGAAACTGAGAAACACCCATCCTTATCTTCCTTTCATTTCCACTCGTCTACGCCATCTCCCCAAGTCATATCATGAATATCGTTTAACAACAAAAAGAGTTCAGAGACTTCATCTTGAGTAGAAGGAGAAAAGCGCCAATCCCCCTTAAGATTATTAACATTGTTCGAGCGAATAACACGACTAGAAACTTTGACCCATTTATCTCTTCAAGCCTAAAGAGATTAGGATAAATATTTCTAAGTGGAGCTTCCCGCAGCCAGATATCATTCTAGAAGTTAATGGCGCAGCCGTCGCCTAGAATCCCCACGAAAAAAGAATTAAGACGCTGCCCGTTAGGAATTTTGCTTTCTCCAACTCTAGCGATGCTGCTCCAGCAGCCTGAAGCAATCTTAGCGCAAGGCAGAAGCGCCTAGGGCCTGCTGGAACCATGGCAACCTTTAATAACTTTACCCCACATGCTATTACTATCCGATTTAAATCTCCAGGTCCATTTCAGTAACAATGCATCATTAACGTCTTTGAGTCTAGAAATACCCAAACCACCCTTGTTCTTAGGAGTAGTAACAACCTCCCAAGCAACCCACGGGATTTTCTTTTCCTCGGAAGCGCCCGCCCAAAGGAACCGCCTCATAATAGACTCAATAGAGTTTAAAACTGAAATCGGCGGTTTGTAAAGAGAAGGATAATATACCGGTAAGTTTTCAAGCACAAATTTGATAAGGACTAACCGGCCTCCTATAGATAAACATCTAGCTTTCCACGAGGCAAGGCGATTATGAATGGTATCAACAACCGGATCCCAACTACTAATGCGCGACATTTTAGAACCAACCTGGATGCCGAGATACTTAAACGGAAACTCCCCACGCTTACAACCCAAAAACTCCCAACATATTATCAACTTCCGAGTCTGTCGTACCAATCTCAAATATGTTTGACTTATGGAGATTAATACGAAGACCCGAACAAATATAAAAAAATCGGGAGGATCCTGGCTATATTCTGAATATTATCTTGCGACCACTCCCCCAAGATGAGGGTATCATCCGCATAGAAAAGATGTGATAAATCCGAGTCATCTCCGGAGTAACTAATGCCTTTGAACTCCCCAATGTTTTTCGCTCTAACAAGTAAACAAGAAAGAGCTTCCATCACAATAAAAAATAAGAAAGGAGATAACGGGTCACCTTGGCGAAGGCCTTTTTCGCACTTAAAATCAAAAGTTGGCGACCCATTCACCAAGACCGTTGCTCTGGAAGATTGGCAAATACCTTTAACCCACTCACACCAGATCGGATGAAAACCCATCTGATTCATGATAGAGAGCAAGAAATTCCAATTAACGTTGTCGTAGGCCTTCTCGAAGTCGATTTTCAACATAAAAACCTTCCTTTTCAACTTCTTTAACATGTCCATAATTTCATTAACCATGAGCCGGCCGTCGAGAATGAAACGGTCTAATAAAAAAGTCGATTGAGTTTCCGAAATAACCTGACCTAACACCTTTTTGAGACGATTAGCAAGGATTTTAGAAATAACTTTACTAATCATCCCAACAAGAGTGATAGGTCTATAATCTCTAAGTCCCATAGGCAATTTAACCTTAGGGATAAGAGTAATAAACGAAGACCCACAACCTGAATTAATGTCCCTGTGTCATGAAACTCGACCATGATATTAAAAAAAATCCTCTTCGAAATAGTTTCAAAAACGTTTGATAACAAAAATTGAAACCATCCAGGCCTAGCGCTTTATTAGACCCGCAATCAAAAACTGCATCTTTAATTTCCTGCTTAGTAAACATTGCCACCAAATCCAAACGGTCATGATCAGAAAGACGCTTCATCCCCGTGCAATCAAGAATCGGCCTGTCGTGAATGTTCTCTTTAAAATGAGTACGAAAGAAGCGGAAAACCTCCCTCTTTACAAGGGACGGTTTAGTCTCCCAAACCCCATTTATCAGAATGCCCGGGATCGCGTTCCGCGCCTTCCTACCATTGACAATACTATGAAAAACACTGGAATTCTCATCACCCAACGAAGCCCATTTAACCCGGGATTTTTGCCTTAGGTCTTACGCCTTGAGTCTCTCAATGTCTTCGATCTCTTTGACACATTCAGACCAAATCCAAACGTCAGACTCGTCTAAGTCGCGCGTCTCCATTTGGATTTCGAGATCTTCTTTTTCTTTTCGTAACCGAATCTCATCCTCCTTTTCCTTGGCATTGTACGTATCAAACCAAACCTTAAGGCACCCACGAAGCTTCTTTAGTTTTTTAAGCAAATTACTATCAGCATCCCCTTTATTCACCCAACCCTCGAGCACCTTTTTCACCGTATCAATACATCCCGGTCTTTCCAACCACGAATCGAACATTCTAAACGGCTTAGGGCCAAAGTTTGTGTCATGAACCGAAAAAACCAATGGAGAGTGGTCCAAAAGATTTCTACTGAAGGCCCTCACACAAGCATTAGGCCATTTGTTGAAAACGTTGTTGCATACTAAAAACCGATCAATTCTACTCCAAGTACAAACACCTCGTCTGTTGAACATATAGGTGAACCGCAGCCCTCTCAAATTATATTCTCTCAAACCAACATCATCAATAAAGTTATTGAAATCCCGAGCACAAACCTAATCAAACTTGGAGTTCTTTCTTTCCCCTTGCTCTCTCACGGCATTGAAATCACCACAGACAATCCACCACCCTTGGTTCGAATTAATAAGACATTCCTACTTAAAATAATTAGAAATTTCTAGACAGAAAAATGGTTTCCACAAAACAAACTGTCTATAGCCTGAACAAGATCTTTATATTTAAAAATCGATATCCTGTTTACGCGTCCGGTAATGCAAAAATAGCAAAATCCAAGTAAAGAACTTTAATTAATTTGTCGGCTGAACGATTGCAAAGAAAAGAAGATATTATAATCAATACTTCCTAAGACTATCCGTTGTGGCTAGAGCTTAGTGATAACTTTATCGAATAATATTTAACCACGTCAACGCCTACTTGGCACTGGTTAGCGCCCGGCGAACGCTCGCGGTAGGGTGTTGTGGCTAAGGGCTACCGATTGTTTTTTTACCAAATATATTATTTAGCATAATGTTTTTTATAAAAAAAAAACCATTCCATTAAAAAACATAAAAATAACATTCCATTGCATAATAAAAACATAAAATAAAAAAATCAAAACATTAAAACATAAAAAACAAGAAGATTACATAAGAAAATATCCCCTCATAAGTCGCCACACTCATTCTTGTGGGTAGTTTTCATTGTGGGTGTCTCGATATTGATTACGAGCCATTTCGACCCAGTCTTCATGTTAGGATCTGAGTTTTGGTTTGTTTTGATTTGTTTGATTAAGTATGAACGATGAATGAAATATAAATGGAAAGTGCAGCGGAATAAACTATAAATCAAAACATGGAGAATAATTGTTTTTAACCGAAAGCTTTCATTAATTGAAAGGTTACAATCGTACAACTAAAACTCCCCCTCAGCCTGATCACTCAGAGAATGTTTGTCTCAAAGAGAATGACGAGTGATTAATAGAACAGTACAAGTACTGTTCTATTTATAGACAGACTCAAAACTCTGATGATCAGTTGCTGACGTCACCTAGATAGTGACCTCTAACTAACTAACAAACTCTAACATCTGCTAAGCTATAACTACTGTTACATTGAAACTACTGACTATACAAAACTCTGTTAACTAAAACTCTGATGTCTTCTTATCATCTGTTGAACCAAAGTGTTGTTGGTTCAACAGACCTTTGTTCTTCAGTTCTTTGATCAGCAGTTGTTCTTCATCAGACTTTTATCCTTCAGACTTTGTTCATCAGACCTTTCATCAACAGCAGTTATCTCTAACAGTTGATTCAAGCAGCAGTAGTTAGGAATCAACAGATCTTTGGAGGAAGCTTTATTGTAACAACTGTTCTTTATTCAAGGATCAAACACTTAGTATATTTTGGCTTTTAATCATCTGTTCTTCTCCAGGTCAGCAGACCCAACAATCTCCCCCTAGAACAGATGATGCCAAAACTCGGCTTTATTCTTGATCTTTATTCCTCATCAGACTTTCTCTTATTTGCCCTTTAAGTTGTAATTTAATGTGTAGAGAGAAGAGGTCTTCAGCATCTCTTTCCAGTGTCAAGTTCAGAAGGGTCTGTAGATCTTCAGCACTTAGGCCAGGTGCATCATCCATACTTAACTTCTGAATACTACCATCTGATCTGAGCAATGTCAATTCATGCGTCTCTTTGTCAGACTTCCATTTTAGAATTTTAGAATCAGAGGAGTGACTGGGATGCATCTTTATTTTAGATGAGTTAGGTGATGGAGGCCTGCCAATGAGTTCCCTGAGCCTGTCTGACACAGGATCAGTGAAAGATCTGATTTGGTTTAAGATACCCTCTTTTACATAAGTATCAGTAAACTGTCTTGTTTCTTCTTCTGTCATTTCCTTCTGCTTCTTGAATTGTCTTCTAGCAGCAATGGTAAGATCAGAAGTATCCAGCAAACTGTCTAATGTAAAGGCCTGTGAAGGGTTCTTAGGAGCATCATCATAGACTGGTTTTCTTGGTAGTTTGGGATTGGTCTTTCTTTCTTGTTCAAGCATCTTGTATGTTTCAATCAACCTGATCTCAGACCATCTAGCAACAGATCTCATCTCTCCATACTTGGCAGCTACAAGCTCTTGTCTCATTCTCTTGAACTTCAAGGCTCTAGCTTGATCTCTCCCTTTACTGAAATCAGGGGCAAAGGCCTTAGTAGGAGGATTCTTGGCCATGCTCTCAATTCTTATGAGTTCTTCCTTGAGAGCATGTGTGGTCCAGCCTGTGAATTGATTCTTGGTTGCTTTGTAAGGCTTGGTTGCCAAGATCTGTTCTAGCAGTTAATCCCTAACCTCCATTTCCAAATCTCTACTCAGAGGTATGGAAGACATGGAATTACTCAGGGTCTTAGCATAGTCTTCAATCCTTCGAACTTTGCTAAGCTCTACTGAATGGATGCCTTGAGCAGTCCTGTCATCCTTCCCTTTACATTTCTCTTTGATGACAGCATCAGCCTGTTCACTCTTGAATTTAAGATAAGTGTCAATGTTGAGTGGAACAGGGAAGCCTTTAAGAGATGGGAAGGTTCTATCTGATGGCTGATCAGTATTGTAGAAGGATTGAAGTTCCCCCTTGATTAAATCCAACTCAAGGGGATACTTCTCAGCCAATGGGGTGATGGTTGGTGGTGGTCTATGGGATTTGAATTGTGAAGTGTGTGGTGAGAAAGATGAGAGTGGAATGGCATTAACTGGTGTGGATTGTGAGCTTGGGGTGTTAGGTGGTGTGGTGTGAATGTTTTCATCTTGTATAACAAAGGTGGATTTCCTTTTTCTGCTATACAAGACTTTAGGTGAAGGTGAAGAGGTGGCAGTGGTTTGGTTAACATCTATTGGTCCTTGTGTAGAACCAGCAGTTGTTTGGGTTTTTGGTTGTGTTGTGTTAGGTTTGGTTGTTGTTTGAGTTGTGACTAGTTTAGTGGTTGATGGTGTGGTGATTGGTTTGGTTACTGGTTTGGGTGGAACAGATGTTTTGGTTGCAGTTGTTTTGGTTTCAGTGGTTTGAGTAGCAGAGGTTGTGGTGGCAGTGGTTTTGGGAGCAGTGGTTGTGACAACAGATGTTTCAGCAGCAGAGGTTTCAGCAGATAGTTTGGAAGGTGGTTTCCTTGTGTGTTTGGCTGGCATTTTCCTTCTTTTAGAAGTATTCACATCTTCCACTTCTTGCTGTTGTTCCTTTTTCAGCTGCACCAACAACTCTGCTTTTGCTTCCAAGGTATCAGCCCTTTTCATTTTATCCTGAGCAGCTTTGTCAGCCTTTTCATTGGCTGAAGTGTCAACTTCTTTTGCCTTGGTTGCTTGAGCTGTTTCAGTAACAGGGATTTGAACACTTGGTTGCTGTGATTGTGGAGCTGATTTTGGTGACTCTGGTTTGTCAGCAGCTGGCTTACCCTTTTGTGAGGGTGGTGCACCAAATGCATTTAGCTTTGGTAGCCTATCTCTGCCACTCTCCCCCTTTTTGGCATCATCAGCTGTAAACTCATTGTCGTTTTCATCTCCGAGAATGGTGGTAGGGGCAGAGCCAGTAGTCTTCAGCAGGTGTTCCTTGATCACTTTGATGTCAGTCTTTGTGTCATTGAATCTGGCATCCACCATGTTTCTGATCAAGGTCATGTATGTTTCTTGGGTCTATTCTGCCAATTTTCTGTGAGCTATGATGATGGGTGAAACTGATTTCCATAGCTCACTGGCAATGTCAGATGTTGATGGTTGACTCTTGGTAAAGTTACTCAATGTCTCCAATATTGACTTGACATCAGTTTTGATGTCAGCAACAGAGGATTCAAGGTTTTGAACCTTAACCGTCAATTCTTGTAGTTTTGATTCATCGCCTAAGTTAATAAGATCATCTGAATCCCTACCAGAGGTAGTTTTAACTGGTTCAGTTCTAGGAGGTGAATCCATAGAATGAGAACCTGCTGCCCCTTTTTCTTGGTACTGGGGACTTCCAACTGATTTTGGGGACACAATGGTGGCCTCCTCAGTTGTTGCCTTTAAGGAAGTCTTATCTATGAAATCACTGTCCTGTTGTGAGACAATGGTCTCAACAGCAATAGTGACTGCTTCTCTTGAAACCTCATCAGAAGTAACATTGACTTCTGGGAGTATAACCTCCTCTACTGTTTGTGGGATAGCTGATTGACTTTTCTCAGTCCCAGTCACTGGTGGAGGTGTACTCTCTGTGACAGGTGAAGGAGAGGAACTGGGGTTGTCCTGAGTTTTGTCAATAGCTTCAAACAGAGGTTGCATGGTTTGTGGGACATGTGGTGGTGATGTAGGTGGAGTAAGAAGCTGATTAGCCCTGGGAGATGGACTTGTAAACATATGGTCAAGTGACTCATATGCCTCAGTGTGAGGTTCCCTTTGGCTTACAACAAGATCCTTTTGTGAGGATTCTTGAGGAGTTTGCTTGGGTTGAGATATCTCCAACTGTTGTGAGGAAGTAACAACAGTGGTTTCATGTTGCTTTGGTGATGCAACAGGGTTAGCTTCTGGTATCTCATCTTCCAGAAGTCCCTTTTTGGGTTTAGAGGTAGTTTTTGAGGATGGACGTTTTCTTTTGGTGGCTGGTGTGGGTTTCACAGCACTGGATGAAGTGCCATGATCACCAGGAGCAGTGGGCTCACCAACAGAGGTTTCAACAACAGTTGTTGTCTTTGTCCTCTTTGGTTGTGTTTTGGAAACCTTTGTTGTGACACCCCGCATTTTCATGTTAACTCTTTTACTAAACTCTAGTTAACTTTCATGTGCATTCATGACTAAACACTTAACTAGGGTTAGCTAAGAAGGTCTTTCGATATGTTATGGGATAATAACATATGTTAGATGATATTAACGCACGTATAACTAGGAAGGTTTTGTCTTGACACACACACGAATCCTATAACCCGAACGTTGGTGATTTGTTGGACATGCATGATTATGTGAACAATTGAGTGTTGATGTAGGTGGATTAACACGTGTATGTAAGTTACATGCTTATGTGAATTATTGCGTATTAATTAACTTGTACGTAAACGTTATGAGATACGTGCACTTATGATAAACATAATACGTATTGATAAAACAGTAGTTTTATATATGCTAGTATGACTATTATTGTCAGGATTGATCTCGAGAGTTAGTTAGGGCTAATGGGCTCAATTATCAGACAAAAACCCACCAAAGCCCGAAGGACTTGGCCCATGAGCTTAACCCTAGCTTATTATATAAAAAAAATAAAAGAAACCCTACATACCACTCTTTGCGCCGTGAACCCACACACCACACACACTCACTTTGCAATTTCAATCTTCATCAAATTCTCACTAGTTCAAGTTGATTCGGGTGATATCTTGGAGTGTTAAGGAGTCTAGCATTGCAAGGTATATTGTTTATGGGTTATATGATTATTATTGATGCTTGAAAAGTTGTAAAACCCCTAAGAACTATATATATAAAAATCGCAAATGATGATTAGTTAGGTATCTTGATTGTTTAATTGAGATTGTTGATGAATATGTTAATAGAAATCATATCTAGGGTGTATGATATGTAAAAACCTGAGATTGAACATGTTAATATGAATGTTATTGTGCTAGTATGAGGTTATTGCATGATTATGGGTTAATAAGAATGATTAGGGTTCATGAGAAGCATGTTATTAGAATTCTGATTTTCTGACAGATTCATTGTGACAAATTGTAGGGGCTGTAATGGGTTGGTAAATTGATAGTTTTGATGATTTCTTTGCATGATTGTGATGAACATAGTCTTAGCTTTTCATAATGGGCAAAACCATCAGATTTGGACATCGGTTGAGTCGTTTTTGGAATTTTAATTGATTAGGGGTCATATCAGATTTTCGGAATTGAAAAATTGGTCAACTTTAAATGGTCATAACTGGAGATTTACAAAGAATTAAGTTATGAAATTTTTACAGTAGGTCAACATTGGAAAAACTCGGCTTTTCCAAGTGGATTCATCCCGTTTGGATGAATACACAATTTTTGGGAATTTTTCTACTAAACTGACCTGTTGTGGAAATTTTCTGGACATAACTGTGTTGTACGAATTTTTATAATTTTTGTGTTTGGTTTTGTGACAAAATAAAAATAGGGATTTGCAAATGAATCCCCATGAATACTCAGTAAAAATTTGGGATTTTAATTCATCCGTTAAGTGGGTTAAGTGACTCATTTTTCACAGCGCACAATCTGTCCTAAAAACGCAGATTGTGTACGAGATATTTATGTGACTATTTGAAGTTGTATGTGGTATGTAATTGACATGTACTTGTGTGGAAAGTTGCATGAGATGTATTTGATGTGTTAAACTTATAATAATCACCATGATCACCAACGGGATACGTAGGACATACTTGTGCATGTAGAGTCACTAGGTGTCACTACACGGTTTTGAACTTTTAAAAGTATCTAATAAACGTACTATGTGGTATATTGGTTATGCACGTGTACTCACATAGTGACACATATAATAGGGAGTCGGTAGCGAGTCTCTATTACGTTGGAGTTTGGATATTTTTGCTTGCAACCTAAGGTGAGTTTCACTACTCTTTTCTCAAAAGCACGCGTCTCGGGTTGAGACAACGTAATTAACTTTTTCTAGTCCGGGTTGGGACTACTACTTTCTAGTCCGGTTTGGGACTACTTACACATCCCGGGTTGGGATGCTATGGATCCTTGTGTGGGTCGGTTTTTGCTAGTTCGCAAACTGTGTCCTTGATGAACTAAACCAACTCTATCATCTGTAAGTCCTTCAAATACCGAATGAGTTGCCGGGTTATGGCAAGCGGGTTATTAGTTGATAGCGCTATTAGGTCTGACAAACCTCACACCGGCTCGGGGGAGTGCGGGAGTGAACTATAACTTAACAGATTTTATCATTGTTGATAGGCAATGATGTAAGGCATGCGGCTCACATTTGTGGCTACACGTACATCAGCAGTTCGGTATATCGGTGTTAGTTATCATGAATGGGTTAGCTACCCTTGACATGCGATGAACTAGTGTTTACACGGTTCTTGGAACCAACTCAATTACTTGTTTACATGGTTTTGGAAACCAGCGCAGTTACATACTCATCTACTTTACTTAGTGAACTCACCAGCATTGTTTGTTGACCCACGATTTACATGCTTTTGCAGGTAGTTAGCTTCCGGTGCCAGGATTAGAAAGCACTGCACACTTCACTGCATTTGGGGTCTCGGGCATACACCTAAATTACATATTATGCTTTTACATTTTCCTTCATATGGTTTTAATCTGGGCGCGTTGTTTTGCGCATGGCTTTTAAAAGGTTTTAATTTGGTTTACGCTTCCGCAGCTTAACTAAACCTGATTTTTGAAAACGAACTAAATGGTTTGGGCATTTAGAGTTCGTTCATATGACTTATGGCTATGGGATCCTGGTGTGTCACGCTCCTCGCGGTAAAACCCCGCAGTGGAAATTTGAGGGTGTGACAGATTGGTATCAGAGCCATCAGTTATAGTGAACTAGGACTGCATGTTGAGTCTAGTCTATAATCATCGTAGCATAAGTACACTCACAACTTAAGTGCACAACTAACTTTTAGCTACATATATCTACAACACATGATTTCGGGAAATATGTTATCTTCTAGTTCTAGACCTAATTCTGAACACGTCAATGGTGGGAACCCAGGGTTACACCCGGTGGCGCATTACTGGGAGTAGTATCCTAACAAACCTCGTGGATGAGGAAACAACAATTGTACAGGGGAGAAAGCCCTGGCGAGCATTGTGGCGCACGTACACAGGAAGGCTGCACGATGCGCATGACGTGATACCATCAAACCAAATCAACTGTGAAGAAATTCAAATACCGAGACTTATCCTTTTTCACTGAGCAAGTAGACAATTAGTTTCTGTTCCTTGTTACTTGATCTTTCTTACTTCCATTTGAAATTCAAACGGAACTGGGTTACACATATAGAACTTATTTCTTACTTTAGTACCTTACACCTAGTGTGAACGGGCGGACGTATGACTGCATATCCCTGTTACTCATAAGTATATGGTAGATTCATGGGAACACATTAGATTGGGGCTTGTTACACACACTCTTGGGGAGTTACGAAGGCCTGTGATGCAGTGCAACATCTCAAAGGAAGACAAAATCTACTAGTGACTGACAGTCACGATTGGAGGAACGAATGGTGCTGTTGACCATTGAGCTGAGTTACACAGGACCGGAAAAGAAGACTGTACGTGATGAGAACCATATAACATTGACATCGCGAAAGAGGAAGGATAAGGGATGGAAGGGGAACCTGAGCAGGACGAGCACATGAGAAGAGAGGATGAATGATCTACTATCTAAGACAGAGCGTGGCGACGATTGGCTCTTACCTTTTCTTACCTATCTTTTCTTTCTTTTTTCTTTACTATCTTAGATAAGACTGAGTTCTTATGATCAACGATAGGGTGGTTGAAACCCTCGCATCTTTCCAAGCTAGTAAAGATCCATCTTTCTAAATCAATCGTTTCCCTGACTTCCACATTTGAACTTTCTTATTCCTTGAACGCACATGCCACAACAACAACCTACCATCATATTTTCAAGCCTTTTATTGGTCGTAAACCTCGATAACACTAACGGAACTGAAGGAGACCGTCTGATTGCTTCGATAGTATAAGTCATTTCCATGCGCATTTGCCCCGGGCAGGATGGGGTAATGTATGCTACATGCACACTCGATGAGTTACAGATACTTGGATGGAGAACGTTGCACCCTACGATGAAATCTAGAAATCTGACGGATGGGTCTGAGATCGGCGCCTACACTACCAAGCTACGGGAGTTAGATACTTTGTGCTCAAATCTATTTAACCTACTTTACCAGCGGATCGAATTTCATACCAAAAGTGTGGGTCCCAAAGATTCGTGGCTTGGCCACTGCAGCTCAGCTACCCAGAATCTAACAAATCTTTCACCTGGCTCGCAAACTCATTGATGAGGCTGTTGAGCATGGTACTTTTCCGAAGCATAGAGCTTCATCTTCTACTTTTGGTGATAGCAAGAGAACTTGGGATAGTGTGAGGTACAAGTCCTTCAATAAACAATAACCACAACGGTAACAACAACAATGGGACTCGTGGAATAGCAATTGTGATTGGCTCTGGGGAAGCTAGGACTGATAACAATGTCGTGACGGGTACAACACTCTTGCTTCTATTTTATATGATATTGGTGCGGACTATAGTGTTGTGTCATCGAAACTTAGCAAACAACTAGGGATGGTTCCTACTCTTCTTGATACCCCGTACACCATAGAGCTAGCTGATGGGAAGCCTGTTGAGGTAACCCACACCCATTGTGATTGTAAGCTCGAGTTGGATGGGCAATCGTTTGCCATCAACATTTTACCTATCACCCTTGGAAGCTTTGATCTCGTGGTTGGCATGGACTGGTTGTCCAAGCATCCCGCTGAAATTCTCTGTCGGGAGAAGATTGTTCGTGTCCCCCTCCCGGGTGGAGAACTTTTATCTATACAGGGTAATCATGGTGGTGCCATGGTGGGCATCATCTCTTCTTGAAAGCCCAGAAGTGTATTCGTAAGGGCTATCCAGCCATTTTGGCTAACATATCCGAAACTCGAGCTGAAACTGAAACTGAAACTAAGATTGAGGACATCCCAGTAGTCCGATATTTCCCAGATATTTTCCCAAGAGGAACTACCTGGACTTCCACCTGTTCGTCAAGTGGAGTTTCAAATTGACCTTGTACCTGGAGCAGCTCCAGTTACACGCGCGCCGTACCGCCTAGCACTAGGCGAATTTCAAGAACTGTCTACCCAACTCCAAGAGCTATTGGATAGGGGCTTTATTAGACCTAGTTCTTCGCCATGAGGAGCTCCAGTTCTGTTTGATAAGAAGAATGGTGGGAGTTTCCGCAGGTGTATCGGAAGTTGAACAAAGTAACGGTTGAGAACCGCTACCCTTTACCTCATATTGATGACCTGTTCGACCAACTTCAAGGGTCGAGTTTCTATTCTAAGATTGACTTGAGGTCAGGATATCATCAACTGAGAGTCCGAGAGAAGGATGTGGTGAAGACAGCCTTTCGAACTTGTTATGGACATTATGAGTTTTTGGTGATGCCATTTGGGCTAACCAATGCACCGGCTGTGTTCATGGATCTAATGAACCGCGTGTGCAAGCCTTATTTGGACAAATTCGTCATAGTGTTCATAGATGACATACTGATTTATTCCAAGAGCAGGGAAGAGCACGAGCAACACCTGCAGCTGATCTTGGAACTCTTGAGAAATGAGCAGTTGTATGCAAAATTTTCTAAATGTGACTTTTGGATTCGAGAAGTCCAATTTCTTGGACATGTGGTTAACAAGGCAGGAATACATGTCGATCCCGCCAAGATTGATGCTATTAAAAAGTGGGAGGCTTCAAAACTCCCACAGAGGTGCGCCAGTTTCTTGGTCTTGCGGGATATTATCGTAGATTCATTGAGGGATTCTCTAAGATCACTCAACCCCTCACTGCTTTGACACAGAAGGGTATTACTTACAAGTGGGGAGATGCCCAAGAATCTGCTTTTCAATTATTAAAGTCGAAACTTTGTAGTGCACCTATACTATCACTACCTGAGGGTACAGAGGACTTCGTGGTGTACTGTGATGCGTCTATCCAAAGGTTAGGGTGTGTGCTGATGCAGCGTGATAAGGTGATCGCGTATGCCTCACGTCAATTAAAGGTTCATGAGAAGAATTACACCACCCATGACTTGGAACTGGGAGCAATGGTTTTTGCTCTAAAGATCTGGAGGCATTATCTCTATGGGGCGAAGTGTACGATATTCACTGACCACAAAGAGCCTTCAACTCATATTCGATCAAAAGGAGCTGAACATGCGACAGCGTCGATGGGTCAAGCTTCTGAATGATTATGACTGTGCCATCAAGTATCATCCCGGGAAAGCTAACTTAGTAGCTGATGCCCTCAGTCGTAAGGAAACGAAACCCAAACGAGTGCGAGCTTTACAACTTACCGTACATTCTAATCTTCTTGATAAGATATGTGAAGCCCAGGGCGAGGCTTTGAAAGAAGAAAACATCGGGTTTGAAACTTTACATGGTGCGGATAAGCACTTGGAACGGAAGACGGATTGTCTTCAATACTTTATGAATCGAGTCTCGACACCACGTTTTGGGGATCTCAGACAACTGGTGCTCGATGAAGCTTACACCTCTCGATATTCGGTACATCCTGTTTCGGACAAGAGGTACTAAGATCCTTAAACTCGCTACTGGTGGCCAAACATGAAAGCTGAAATAGCCACTTATGTTAGTAAGTGCTTGACTTGTGCGAAGGTTAAGATTAAATATCAGAAACCTTCAGGCCTACTCCGGCAACTAGAAATCCCTACGTGGAAATGGGACGGAATTTCTATGGATTTTATCACAAAGCTTCCTAAACCGCCAACGGGCCGTAACATGATTTGGGTTATCGTGGATCGTTTAACCAAATCGGCACACTTTCTGGCAATAAAGGAAACGGACTCGCTGGAGAAACCAGCAAATCTCTACGTCAAGAATGTAGTCTCTAGGCATGGGGGTGCCTACTACTATTATATCTGATCGCGATGCGCGATTCACTTCTCATTTTTGGACTACTCTCCAAAACTCTTTGGGAACTCGCTTAGGTATGAGCACGGCCTATCACCCACCAACGGATGGATAGAGTGAACGAACCATCCAAACAAAAGAAGATCTGCTACGAGTGTGCGTGGCGGATTTTGGCAACAGTTGGGATAAGCACTTGCCTTTGATTGAATTCTCGTATAACAATTACCACACTTCGATACAGTGTGCGCCTTTAAAGGCACTTTATGGAGGCAAGTGTAGGTCTCCCATCTGCTGGACTGAAGTTGGAGATAGCCAGCTAACAGGTCCCGGACTTGTACACGAAACTTCTGGGGAGATAGTGCAAATCAGAAATTGGATGGCTGCTGCTCGTGATCGACAGAAAAGTTACGCTGATAAGCGTAGGAAACCTTTGGAGTTCCAGGTTGGGGACAAGGTTCTATTGAAGGTGTCACCTTGGAAGGGGGTGATACGCTTTGGAAAAACGGGGAAAATTGAACCCACGATACGTTGGACCATTTGAGATTATCGAAAGGATTGGTCCGGTAGCTTACAAGTTAAACTTGCCTGATGAACTCAGTGGAGTACGCAATGTATTCCACGTATCAAACTTAAAGAAATGCTTATCGGATACAACACTGGTGGTGCCACTAGAGGAGATCCATGTGGACGATCAGCTACGGTTCCTGAAAGAACCGGTGGAGATTCTTGAGCGGGGCGTCAAGAAACTCGGACAAAACACTATACCTATTATTAAGGTACTACGGAATTCCCGTTTAGGACCGGAATACACGTGGGAACGCATGGATCAAATGCGGCTTAAATACCCACATCTCTTTACCGAACCTGAAACTATGCATAAACCAAACACTAAACGTAAAGCAACTATCTCAAAGTGAATTTCGGGGCGAAATTCCTTTCAACTTGGGGATGATGTGACATCCGGGAACCAAGCGCACATTTTTCTAGCTGACTTTACTGTTTACTTGCTGAATTTCGGGACGAAATTCTTTTCAACTTGGGGATGATGTGACACCCCGCATTTTCATGTTAACTCTTTTACTAAGCTCTAGTTAACTTTCATGTGCATTCATGACTAAACACTTAACTAGGGTTAGCTAAGAAGGTCTTTCGATATGTTATGGGATAATAACATATGTTAGATGATATTAACGCACGTATAACTAGGAAGGTTTTGTCTTGACACACACACGAATCCTATAACCCGAACGTTGGTGATTTGTTGGACATGCATGATTATGTGAACAATTGAGTGTTGATGTAGGTGGATTAACACGTGTATGTAAGTTACATGCTTATGTGAATTATTGCGTATTAATTAACTTGTACGTAAACGTTATGAGATACGTGCACTTATGATAAACATAATACGTATTGATAAAACAGTAGTTTTATATATGCTAGTATGACTATTATTGTCGGGATTGATCTCGAGAGTTAGTTAGGGCTAATGGGCTCAATTATCAGACAAAAACCCACCAAAGCCCGAAGGACTTGGCCCATGAGCTTAACCCTAGCTTATTATATAAAAAAAATAAAAGAAACCCTACATACCACTCTTTGCGCCGTGAACCCACACACCACACACACTCACCTTGCAATTTCAATCTTCATCAAATTCTCACTAGTTCAAGTTGATTCGGGTGATATCTTGGAGTGTTAAGGAGTCTAGCATTGCAAGGTATATTGTTTATGGGTTATATGATTATTATTGATGCTTGAAAAGTTGTAAAAACCCTAAGAACTATATATATAAAAATCGCAAATGATGATTAGTTAGGTATCTTGATTGTTTAATTGAGATTGTTGATGAATATGGTTAATAGAAATCATATCTAGGGTGTATGGTATGTAAAAACCTGAGATTGAACATGTTAATATGAATGTTATTGTGCTAGTATGAGGTTATTGCATGATTAGGGTTCATGAGAAGCATGTTATTAGAATTCTGATTTTCTGACAGATTCATTGTGACAAATTGTAGGGGCTGTAATGGGTTGGTAAATTGATAGTTTTGATGATTTCTTTGCATGATTGTGATGAACATAGTCTTAGCTTTTCATAATTGGCAAAACCATCAGATTTGGACATCGGTTGAGTCATTTTTGGAATTTTAATTGATTAGGGGTCATATCAGATTTTCGGAATTGAAAAATTGGTCAACTTTAAATGGTCATAACTGGAGATTTACAAAGAATTAAGTTATGAAATTTTTACAGTAGGTCAACATTGGAAAAAATCGGCTTTTCCAAGTGGATTCATCCCGTTTGGATGAATACACAATTTTTGGGAATTTTTCTACTAAACTGACCTGTTGTGGAAATTTTCTGGACATAGCTGTGTTGTACGAATTTTTATAATTTTTGTGTTAGGTTTTGAGACAAAATAAAAATAGGGATTTGCAAATGAATCCCCATGAATACTCAGTAAAAATTTGGGATTTTAATTCATCCGTTAAGTGGGTTAAGTGACTCGTTTTTCACAGCGCACAATCTGTCCTAAAAACGCAGATTGTGTACGAGATATTTATGTGACTATTTGAAGTTGTATGTGGTATGTAATTGACATGTACTTGTGTGGAAACTTGCATGAGATGTATTTGATGTGTTAAACTTATAATAATCACCATGATCACCAACGGGATACGTAGGACATACTTGTGCATGTAGAGTCACTAGGTGTCACTACACGGTTTTGAACTTTTAAAAGTATCTAATAAACGTACTATGTGGTATATTGGTTATGCACGTGTACTCACATAGTGACACATATAATAGGGAGTCGGTAGCGAGTCTCTATTACGTTGGAGTTTGGATATTTTTGCTTGCAACCTAAGGTGAGTTTCACTACTCTTTTCTCAAAAGCACGCGTCTCGGGTTAAGACAAGGTAATTAACTTTTTCTAGTCCGGGTTTTACACATCCCGGGTTGGGATGCTATGGATCCTTGTGTGGGTCGGTTTTTGCTAGTTCGCAAACTGTGTCCTTGATGAACTAAACCAACTCTATCATCTGTAAGTCCTTCAAATACCGAATGAGTTGCCGGGTTATGGCAAGCGGGTTATTAGTTGATAGCGCTATTAGGTCTGACAAACCTCACACCGGCTCGGGGGAGTGCGGGAGTGAACTATAACTTAACAGATTTTATCATTGTTGATAGGCAATGATGTAAGGCATGCGGCTCACATTTGTGGCTACACGTACATCAGCAGTTCGGTATATCGGTGTTAGTTATCATGAATGGGTTAGCTACCCTTGACATGCGATGAACTAGTGTTTACACGGTTCTTGGAACCAACTCAGTTACTTGTTTACATGGTTTTGGAAACCAGCGCAGTTACATACTCATCTACTTTACTTAGTGAACTCACCAGCATTGTTTGTTGACCCACGATTTACATGCTTTTGTAGGTAGTTAGCTTCCGGTGCCAGGATTAGAAAGCACTGCACACTTCACTGCATTTGGGGTCTCGGGCATACACCTAAATTACATATTATGCTTTTACATTTTCCTTCATATGGTTTTAATCTGGGCGCGTTGTTTTGCGCATGGCTTTTAAAAGGTTTTAATTTGGTTTACGCTTCCGCAGCTTAACTAAACCTGATTTTTGAAAACGAACTAAATGGTTTGGGCATTTAGAGTTCGTTCATATGACTTATGGCTATGGGATCCTGGTGTGTCACGCGCCTCGCGGTAAAACCCCGCAGTGGAAATTTGAGGGTGTGACATTTGTCACTTTTGACACTTTTTCTTGGGTTGAAGAATCTAGCATTCTAGTGAAAGTTTCATCTGTTAAACTTTTCATTTTAAAAGACTCTCCCTTTTGAAAATCATTTTCTGGTAAAATCTTTTGTAGAATTACACTTACGATTCTAGGGTAGAGTAGAGAAGCATTATTTGAGCCAGATTTTATGGCTTTCACATTTGAGACCAAGTCTAAGAACAATCCCTGAGACAGATTGAAGTCAGAGTCTGACAACATTGCATATCCCAAGTATTGTATCCTCAATGGGATTTCATTGAAGGATGTAGTCTTGGCTGAGGCACAGAGAAGAAGGGTATGGAAGAAAAATTTCATGACTGGAGGAAAAAACTTTTTATATAAGGTTGATCCAGTCATCTATCCATCATACCCCCTTTCTTGGAACTCAGTGTGAAGCTCTGTTTTAGGAAAAGTTTCCTTACCTGACAAGTCGTTCAATGAGAAGGTAGTGGATATGATTTCAGGGGTTATGGTGATACTGGTGGCTCCAATTTTAGAAATTATGGAAGTGGGATTTTTGTCTTGATACAAGACTTCAGCACTTGCCCAGAATTCTTGGAGTGTTTCCAGGTAAATGGGAGCATCGGCAATTAGGATATTTTTGTATTTTGAGTTATTTATGATGTCGATGGTGGAATGAAATGGAGTATTATCTTCGGTTTTTACCAAATATGGAAGGAAATTATGGGTGGCTTTTGTTTGGAGATCCATTTTAATGGATGTTGATTATGAAAGTAATGAGCTTTTGATGGAATGTTTTGAGGAAGACGAAGGCGGTTTTTTGGATTTTGAATACAATGAGACAGTAAAACTGCTGTTGGGGGGAAAACAGGGTTTTATAGGCTCTGGTGAAACCGCTGATGTGGCAAAACTCTGCTTTTGAGAGCAGACGTGGCAAACATCTAATGGTTGAAACATCTGGTGGCATACAGCTGTTTTGTTAAACATCTGTTGCCAACCTCTGTTGTTTAACCAAAAGACTGATGAAAACAGTTGTTTTATCTGATCAGATGTTTGAAACAGATTTTTCAACCAACAGTGGTTGTTTTATCTGATCAGATGTTTGAAACGGATTTTTCAACTATCAGTGGTTTGAATGAAACAGTGGTTGTTTTATCTGATCAGTGGTTTAAAACAGATTTTTCAACCAAAGTGTCATTTTAGCAAAATTTGATTTTTCTGAAAACATTCTAATGTTTTTATTGAAAACATTTTTGTTGTTTTAATCCATGTTTAACATTCCAATCCGAGAGATCAGATTTGTGAAGGTAGATGTGTCTAAAGCTTTTGTCAACACATCTGCCAGCTGATCCTCTGTTGGAACATGGTGCAGAGAAATCAAACCTTTCTCATAGCTATCTCTGACAAAGTGATGTCTGATATCTATGTGCTTGGTGGTTGAATGAGAAACTAGATTCTTGATGATATTTTCAGCAGCTTGGCTATCCAACATGAGTGGAGTCCTTAGTGCAGTTATCCCAAAATCCAGTAGTTGATTTTGAAGCCACATAAGTTGGGCTATACAGCTTGCAGCAGCAATGTATTCAGCCTCAGCTGTGGATGTTGAAACAGCTGCTTGTTTTTTGCTTTGCCATGAGACTAAGGCATTCCCTGGAAACTGGCACCCTCCAGAGGTGGACTTCCTTGTGGTATGGCAGCTAGCAAAGTCACTATCTGAATAACCTTAAAGCTCAATGTTTCCATTAGCAGGATACCAGATGCCAAGTGTGGGAGCACCTTTTAGGTATCTGAATATCCTTTTCACAGCAATAAGGTTAGACTTTCTAGGAGAAGCCTGGGATCTAGCACACACACAGGTTGCAAACAGAATGTCGGGCCTGGATGCTGTTAAGTACAATAAAGACCCAATCATGCATCTATAATGTGTCTGATCAACCAGTTCATCCTTTTCATCAATAGTGAGTGGCTTGACAGTGCTCATGGGTGTACTACATGGCTTACAATCATTCATCTCAAATTTTGTTAAAAAGTTTTTCACATACTTGTTTTGATGGATGAATGTGCCATTTTGCAGTTGCTTAACTTGGAGACCAAGAAAGCACTGAAGTTCACCCATAGCACTCATTTCAAACTCAGCTGTCATGAGCTCCCGAAACTCCTCACACATTTTATTACATGTGGATCGAAAAATGATGTCATCCACATATATTTGAACAATCATTAAATCTTTTCCTTTCCATTTTAAAAACAAGAATTTATCAATTTTACCTCTTGTGAAACCAATGGATAAGAGAAAAGTAGAGAGAGTTTCATACCAGGCTCTTGGTGCTTGTTTCAGTCCATACAGTGCTTTGTTAAGCTTGTAGACATGATCAGGATGGAATGTGTCTTCAAAACCAGGTGGTTGACATACATAGACCTCCTCCTGAATTTTGCCATATAGGAAGGCACATTTGATGTCCATCTGATACACCTTGATGTTGTGGTTGACAGCAAAGGCTAGGAAAAGTCTGATAGCTTCTAACCTTGCTACAGGGGCAAAGGTTTCATCATAGTTAATTCCTTCTTCTTGTCTGAAGCCCTGAACCACTAACCTGGCCTTATTCTTGACAACTATACCCCTTTCATCAGTTTTGTTTTTGAAAACCCACTTTGTGCCAATTGGACAAACATCCTTAGGCAGTGGTACAAGTTCCCATACTTGTTGTCTTTTAAACTGAAGGAGTTCTTCTTGCATGGCTTCTACCCAACTGTTGTCTTTCAGTGCCTCTTGGTACTTGACAGGTTGTGAAAGGGATAGAAAGCCTGCAAAAAGACAGATATTTGAAGATTGGCTCCTTGTAAGCACACCTTCTCTGATGTTGCCAATGATTTGATCTGGTGGATGAGCTCTTAGGTAGATTAGATCTCCCTGATATGGTATGATGGCATTTTGTGGTGAAGGACAGAGGTTTGGAGACTCTGTTGACATAACATCTGTTGGCACTTTTGAAGAGTCAACAGATGTTTGGAATGGAGGTGGGGGAATGGGTCCAAGTGGTGTAAAGTTGGACTGACTTTTGTCAATAGTTGTTTGACTTTTGTCAACAGATGATTGAGCAGTGGATTGGTTGGGTGAATCAGTGGTTTGGAGATAGGACTGGCCAACAGTGGCTGACTCAGCTATGACAGAGTTTTGACAGTTGTTTTGAACTCCTGCTTCCTCTGATGCAGGATAGACTTTGTAGTGATCTGGAATCACAACATCTATTCTGTAGTCTTGTTGTGGGGATTGTGGAGTACCTGCAGGGTTAGTTTTGACAGTAATATCTTCAAATTTGAATTTGTCTAAGTCAAACAACTCAGCAGGGTTTGCTGGGATTTTTAAAGATGAAAGTTCATTGAACTTCACATTCAGAGTTTCTTCTATTGTCTTGGTCCTTGTGTTGAACACTTTATAGGCCTTGGCAGTAGAAGAATACCCCAGAAAATATCCACAATCTACTTTGGCTGCAAATTTTGAAATGGAATCTTTAAGATTTAAAATGAAACATGGGCAGCCAAAGACTTTGAAAAATGATATCAGTGGTTTGATTTTAAACAGAATTTCATAAGCAGTCTTTTGATGTCTAGGGTTGATTAAAACTCTGTTTTGAACATAGCAAGCAGTGTTTACAGCTTCTGCCCAAAAGGACAGAGGTAAACCAGAATCTGCTAGCATTGTTCTTGCAGCCTCAATGAGAGTCCTGTTCTTCCTTTCAACCACCCCATTCTGCTCTGGTGTTCTTGGGATACTGTACTGCCTTACAATCCCTTTTGACACACAGAAATCATCCAACTCCTTATTCTTAAACTCTGTTCCATTGTCACTTCTAAAGACTTTTACTGGCAAGTCATATTGTTTTTCCACTTTGGTGACAAAGTCCTTCAAAATACCTGCAGTCTCATCCTTAGAGTGTAAAAAGTAAGTCCGTGTAAACCTAGAAAAATCATCAACTATGACAAGACAAAATCTTTTTCTTCTTAAACTCATGATTTTTACAGGGCCAAACAAGTCCATGTGCAACATTTGTAAACACTGACTAGTTTTGGACTCATCAATGGATTTGTAAGAGCTTTTATGTTGTTTACCTTTTAGACAGGAAACACAATGCTCATCACATTTGAATTCTTTTGATGGCAAACCTCTGACAAGGTTTTGTTTGGAGAGTGAGTTGATAGTTTTAAGGTTGGTGTGACCAAGTCTCCTATGCCACAATTCTGTCTCTTTGGTAGAGGCAGCTGAGAACAGACAGACATTTGCCATAGGGTTATCCTTTAACATATCAACAACATACACATTGCCACTTATGTGAGCAACAAGTTGTGCTTTGCTCTCTGCAATGATGGTGTTAATCTTTTCAACAGCCTCTGGGCCAACAATCTTACAAGTTTTCTTAGTGAAGAATGACCCAAAGCCTTTGTCACTCATTTGAGACACACTAAGTAGATTAAATTTTAGATTGTCTATCAGATTAACATTTTCAAACTTAAGCCTCCCTACTTTGACAGTTCCAGAACCCAACACTTTACCTTTAGAATCATTACCAAAGGATATATCACCCCCTCCATGTGCAAGAAAGTCCAGAAGAAGGGCTCTACATCCAGTCATGTGCCCGGAGCCTCCACTATCTACATACCATAAACTGTCTAAACAAGCAGAAGCTCCCTGCACATCAGTAAGGATTTTAGTTTTGGTGAGTGTCCAAAGCCAAATTGGCTTTGGATGGGTCTTTAGCTATCTCAGCCTTAAGTTATGGAGAAAGATCAGTGGTTTGAACTAGCTTTTGAACTAAGTTCAACAGCTGCAATTGACCATTTGCCAGTGCTTGTATGTCAACACTTGGTCCAGCAGATGTTTGATCATTTCCTATCAGATGCTGAAAACCATGAGGGTGTCTGTTCACTTTTGGTTTTGAAGGCCTTTTGGGCTCTTCATAAACATGTGGCAGACGATGACAAGTGGGTTGTCCATATCCTCTTGGTAATCTGTTAATGGGTGGAACATCTGCTACCTGAACATCTCTGGGAGCAGAGTTTTTGTTCAGACTTTTGGTAACAGATGTTTGGACTGGTTCAAAAGTCTGTTTGGGTTTTCCTTTTGAAGTACTCACCACTTGACTTTCAAGAGTTTTTGCCTTATACTCTTTTATCTTTTCATCAAAATTTTTGAGATATAAGCACTCTTTTGTTTTGTGATTCTTTTTCTTGCAGATTGAACATTCTTTAGTTTTAGAATCATTTAAACTTGTTGTTTTGTTGATGTCATATGCTTTTAGAAGAAAACAGTTTTCGGTGACATGGTTCTTCTTTTCACAAAAATCACAAAACAAGTTGTTCTTGGCTTTCCCCTTTTCTTTCTTCTTTTCAACAGATGTTTCATCATCTGTTGGAAGATTTACCAAAGGGATTACTTTGGCCTGTGGTGCCATTTTACCATCAGGGGTTTTGAAGGTCATTGGTTTGAAATTTTCAAGGACTTCACACTCATCTGACCATGTTGGTTTGAATTGATATTTCTCAATTTCATCAAATGAGAGTGTACCTTCCAACTTTTCAAGAATGATTTTCTTGCCATTGGGTTCAGTAACCTTGATTTCTTGACCTTTTGAGTTTGTAGGGATGACTTCAACCAACTGTGGTTCCTTTTTGACAGTGGTTTGTGAAGTTTGATCAGTGGTTTGAAAACCAAACCCAAATTTCACATGACTTTTAGATTGTTGGTTGACAATCATCTCAAAACCTTTAGATGATTCCACCCATTTCTTACATTCAACTTGGGTGGACTCAAGCTCCTTTTTACAACTATGATATTTTGTTATCATAGTCTGAAGCTGGTCTTTGGTTATGCTTGCTTCATGTTTTAAACTGCTGATTTCAGACTCTTTTTCAGTTATTTTTTATTTTAACTCTTTAGTGAGTTTTTCAAACTAAATTTCATAATCCAAAATTTTCTTTCTAAAGTTTTCATTCACCTCTTTTATCTTGGCAAATGCCACAATACATTTGTCTGAGCATAAGTCATTCAAGATTTGAGGAGATACCTTAGCAGCAGCCATCAAGGCACAGTTACACTGGCAGTCACAATCATCACTACCCCAGGGGTCTGAGAGATTCACAACCTCCACTTCAGATTCTTCAGCTGAAACAACTTTACCAACAACACCATCAGTCACATTTTCAGACAAAGACACCACATCCTCAGAATCAGTTTCTTCAACAATTGTTTCTAGTGCCATAAAACAAAAATCCTTTTCAGAGTTGGCAACTAGAGCAATGTTGTCATCTGTTATCTCATCTGGTAGACTGCTCCAATCAACAAAGCCCTGAGTAAAGAAACTCTGTTGACTTGGTTGACTGGTCTCTGCAGGAGCAGAGGGTGGAGTAACAGTCATTGGCACTGGTGCCTGAGTAACAGGTGTTTGGACATAGTGATACTGAGGAACAGTGGTTTGGACATAATGCACAGGAACAGTGGTTTGGGTTTGTGCAAAGTGAGCAGTGTTTTGCACATTAGGTACATTAGGGATGGTTTGATAAGTGTTGGTCTGTGGTCTTTGGTTTGGATAGGTAAACATAGGAACTCCATTTTGACTCCTACATTCCCTAGCAAAATGACCCATTCTGTGACACTTGTAACACTTTATCTTTGATTTATCCAACCCAACCTTTGACCCACCATGTAAACCTGGGTACCTCCTGCCAGTTTTCTTATAGAAGTTATTGGTTCTAATACTGAGCAGGGCAACCTGATGTAAGATGTCCATCTCTTCTAAGTCCAAAGGGTCAATATATTGCAAGTCATTGTACACAAAAGATGAATTATCAGAAGCCTGGATATCACCACTGGCTGTGAAGGCACAGTTGTTTGGTGATGAGTAAGAATCGTTATTGAAACCAGTGGTTATGTCAATGTAATGATCATAACTCTGATCCTTACTACTTCCAGAACCATCATCCTGACCCAACAGTGCAGTATTACGAAATACATAGTCATCTGACACTTTGCCAGAGTCCTGGAGCTTCTTTTTCTGGTTAAGCTCCCTTTCATAAGTCAGGAGCTTACCATGAAGCTGGGTCAGGGTTAGGTCTTTGAATCCGATAGAGTTTCTCATAACTATGGCTATAGTGTCCCATTTGTCCTGAAGTGATCTAAGAAACCTATGATTCAGTGTTGAATTAGGAAAAGTTAGACCAACCAGTTTAAGTTCACTAATTAGACAGTTAAACCTTTCAAACTGTTGTGTTAACGACTCCCCTTTTATGTGACTAAACATTTCATATTGTTGGTTAAGTATTTCACGGTTGTTTTCAATCACATCATCAGTTCCCCCGAACTGCTCTTTAAGAGCATCCCACAATTCTTTAGCACTAATGCAGTGCAAGAATCCGGCATAGATATCATTCGGTAGTGCCATGGCTACTATGCTGAAAGCCTTGGCATCTAGCTCGATTTTTTGAAAATCTTGCTCTGAGTAGTTCTCAACACTCTTTGGTACTTGGATCTTTGGATCCTCGGCACTCGGTACCATTGGAACATGTGGTCCAAATACTACCGATTTCCAGCACCCTGTGTTTTGTTGTGCTAACACATGAGCCACCCGACGCTGCCAAATGTTGTATTCTGACCTGACAAGCATCGGAGGCTTGTTGTGTGTGCCAGTGTTGTGTGGATCTTGATTGAGTGAAGTCATTCTCTTGGTTTTTCAAAAACAAAGTCTCTTTATTAACTGTTGAAACGAAAATAAACTATTACTCTGTTTTAACCCGACAAACAAACGATATCAATGATTATGAGCTGATCTGGGTATTAAACTGATTGATTAGATCAGATTTAATTGACCAAGCTCTGATACCAATTGTTAGGATCTGAGTTTTGGTTTGTTTTGATTTGTTTGATTAAGTATGAACGATGAATGAAATATAAATGGAAAGTGCAGCGGAATAAACTATAAATCAAAACATGGAGAATAATTGTTTTTAACCGAAAGCTTTCATTAATTGAAAGGTTACAATCGTACAACTAAAACTCCCCCTCAGCCTGATCACTCAGAGAATGTTTGTCTCAAAGAGAATGACGAGTGATGAATAGAACAGTACAAGTACTGTTCTATTTATAGACAGACTCAAAACTCTGATGATCAGTTGCTGACGTCACCTAGATAGTGACCTCTAACTAACTAACAAACTCTAACATCTGCTAAGCTATAACTACTGTTACATTGAAACTACTGACTATACAAAACTCTGTTAACTAAAACTCTGATGTCTTCTTATCATCTGTTGAACCAAAGTGCTGTTGGTTCAACAGACCTTTGTTCTTCAGTTCTTTGATCAGCAGTTGTTCTTCATCAGACTTTTATCCTTCAGACTTTGTTCATCAGACCTTTCATCAACAGCAGTTATCTATAACAGTTGATTCAAGCAGCAGTAGTTAGGAATCAACAGATCTTTGGAGGAAGCTTTATTGTAACAACTATTCTTTATTCAAGGATCAAACACTTAGTATATTTTGGCTATTAATCATCTGTTCTTCTTCAGGTCAGCAGACCCAACACTTCATCTTTCAAATCTGGGTTGGCTCTCATCGCAGCCATGAAGAACCCTCAAAAACGGTGCACTTCGCTTTCATGGAATAGTATTTTCCATAAACCATATCTTGAGAACGAACGTTCTCACCCCTTCGTCGCCTAAAACGAGTGACCACCCCTTTCCAAAAGGTTTTGGTTCGGTCGTATTCTCCTCCGATCTCGTGTTGGCAGATATAACACTCCACCAAACAAACTTCTTCCTCGTAACTCCATGGTAGTGTTACACGGTTCATTGAGGGAGGGATTGGATTTGCCATTTGTTAAGTGAATGATTAAAAAAAATTAACCTAAACCTCTATATATACAAGTTAAATTTTATAAAAATCAATGAAAATTTAATTACCATACTTAAATTCTGACCGTTAGCTAGCTGCCAACGGCCAACAACCTTTGACTTGCACCTGCTGGCTCACTCAACCTTGGTCGCTTGGGCTAGCTCGCGGGACCTTTCGCTAACCACCGTTATGGGCCAGGCTAGCCACTTGGATCACATTGTGGCTCGCGGCAGGTTGCTCACGGGCCACAACGGATAGTCTAATAATATTCTCAACAGCAAAACTATAGGCTGCATTTTTAAGTTGCTACGATGTGAATTATGGGTCACTCGCCAAATCATCCAACAATTATTGCCCACCTGATACAGAAATCAAATAAGATTATTGGAATTCTGGAACGATAAAGACCCTATCCGATATGAGTTAATCTCCAAAAACAAAGGTGTAAAACCACATTTAGATAAACATTGCAAAGACATGGAAAACAAGTGCAGGAAATAAATACATATAAACTAAAAGATCGTGGGAAGTGTTGAGGGTTGTCTCCACTTCCTGAATTTTAAGGATCACCCTCCATTTTCAGGGGGGGACAGGGCGCCACCAGAAATGGTTACGGAATCAGCACGGTAACAATGCCGCCAGCCGTGCTAGTAGGGTATCCGTGAACCGTTTTATGGTTCTTTCTAACGGGCTGGTAACCGTTTATTATTTAATTTTAAATTAGTATAATTAAATTTTTATTTATTATAACCATTCTCAAGCAACATTTTGGCTATTTTTTTTATTTAAACCGTGTGTTTTAAACATAACTGAAAACAAAAGTAAATAAAAAACATAAAACATAATTTATTAATATTAAACATAACTAAAAATACATAAAAACATAGAAAATAAAGCTTAGAGTTGACGTATGAATTGTCAGGCCTGGAGATGCTCAAAGTTGTCGCGATAACGACCGCATAGTTCACCTGGGTCAACTCCACAGCCAACTCCGGCACAATGCCTAGGTGCCGGATCATGATTCACTCATAGCAGGTGGTCCACCGATCACATTTGTTGTTTAGATCGGTCCATTTTCTCTGTAGGTTCTCAATTGTGCGGTCGCTTTCGTCGTCTTGTTGTTTGAAGTTAGCCTGTTTCCCTACCTCCTGAGCCCCTACGGGGTTGGCGTTGCAAGGATGGGTTGTTATGTGCGTCTTTAACGCACACAACCAAAGCCACTTCTTTATTTTCGGTCCAGCGAGCCAATTTGAAGGTGTGGGTGTTGATGTTGAAGTGTGTTTTCACCACCGTGGTATGGTGGTTTATATACAAAAAAATCTCAACGGTTTTGCATGTGAAATTCAATATTTTCTGACGGTTAGATGAAACCAATTTTAATGCACATAATTATTTTTGACCGTGTTGATAGGATGGTTTATGAGAAATCTGACCGTTTGGTGATAAAACCGTGTGAATTTATAAAAAACAAAGATTATATTTGAATTTAAATAAAAATAAATAAAAGAATCAGTGGAGTGTTGCCTTCAAAAAAAGTGTTTTAGTGAAGTAAATAAGTGAGGTGATGTGGCAGTGCAGCATTGGTTATAATCAGTTAAGTGAAAAGAAAATGCTATGAGCGCCCCTTCCCCCCCTAGTGGGAATAACCTTTCTCCTTCCAACTACCAGCTGACCCAACCCATTTTGACCCTCCATTATATTCAGGTTTGTATCAGATTCATTTGGCCTTTTTACTTACACTATAATGTCGTTTACACTCAACTTCCTTTTACACAAAGAAAAAAATGTTTAAAACAATCTATCACCCCTTTAAGGCGTCATCTCTTGATCAAATAACATATAGCATATCACCAATCCTAGTGAAGGGTAGGGTATCAATTCCAGCGCTTAGGCGCATCCTACCCCACAAATATTATCTCCATAACATTCCTCTGCGGACCAACAAAACTCGGCGGAGGGAAAAGGAGCCAACAATCATGTACGAAGTATAAACTCACAAGCGCTAGCGCATCGTCAGTTCTGGCAATGACCGCCCGCGAAAGGATAGCAGCCGCCTGCGCCAAGGTTCAGCTCCCCTTGAGCCCCACTTGCTGCACATCTCCCCAAGTGTCAGGTTTCCCCTCAGCCAATCTTCTAGAAGAAGATAGCCGCCTGACACCCTCTGCCACCAGGAATAAAATAAAGCCTCTGTAGTCCACCACATTGCGCCACGTGTACCAATGGTAGGGCGCCACCCCTGACAACCAACCACAGAGCGCCACATGGACCAATCATAAGGCATTACTCTTAGATGGTTTACTTTATTCAACTATGAATCCAAATCCAAACGAGTGGGCTTCTGGAAGGCAGGCCCAAGCCCAGCGCTCCTAAAGTGGGCCGCAGACGTCCAGCCCACACATTCCCTATAAAAGGGAGGCTTCACCTCCTTTTGATAGGTCGAACAATTCTCCACTCAAACACACACACTTGTAATACACTTGTATTCTTGTCTTTATGTTTGTAATCGTTCAAGTAATAAAGACGTATCTTTTTCAGTGGACGTAGGTCAACGAGATCAAACCACTTATATCTTGTGTGTTACTTATTTACTCGTTCTTTAGCTAATCAGGCCACGGATCTATCATCGTTGTGAGCAAAGGATTATATCCTGTAGCGAACACGAGTAGCCACCCCCTCACATTACCCGAATTATTACTCGTTTTTTCTTCATTGGCGCCATCCGTACCGGCTGAAAACTACGTTTTCTAAACCACATCTTTTTAGTTCACTAATGGCGTATCTCAACCCAGCTGGAACCCCTGGTGAAACCCATTTACTGTGCTCCAGGGCACAGTAATGGGAGCGCTAAACAGTCCGGATAAGGAGACCACACAGCCAACTCCGCTGGCGCAATCACAAACCTTGGCAGTTACTTTCTCAGATTCGTCAGAATCTGACAACAACCCCCTGGACCTATTGACCTAGATGAGTGGTTGTTCCGCAAACAGATCAAGAACACCAAAATTTACCAGGGCATGATGGCCAGGTTACAAGCTGGTAAGTCCACCAACCTCGCTTCCCCTTCGGCCAAACAAAGCCAAAAAGGGAAAGAAAAAGAAACTGCACGATCAAAGTCTCGTGGTGGAGGTCGCGGTAGAAATACATGTGATCAGGACCTAGAGGACTCCAAGTCTGAGTCGGATGGTTACGAGTCGTGACTCGGATTACTTAAAGGCCTCTAAGGCCAAGAAGCGCAAGACGGCGCGGACACAGTCCGCCACGTCAAACAAGAAAGAGGACGACGACTTGAACAAGCCATACAGGCCCAAGTCATTCGCCCTCAACTCAAAGTTTTGCCAGCGTATAGCCACCGCTCCCATTGAGAAACAAGAGAAACTCCCCAACAGCATTGGCAAGTATGATGGCCTGCGCAACCCCACCGATCACTTGCACAATTTCGAATGTGCAGGGACCACAGTCCTCTAGCCCGTCCAAGTCTAGTGCCACTTGTTTGCCCAGACGCTGATCGGCACAGCCAGAGTTTGGTTCGATAACCTCCCGGTGGGAGGAATAGTGGACTTTGATGATCTCATCAAAAAGTTCAAAGACCCCTTCTCCCACCTCATGAAGCATAAGAAGGATAAGTCCCACATTCTCTTATGCCAGCACACTAACAATGAATCCATCGACGACTTCATAGTGCGCTACAACAAAGAAGCGCTGCAGATTGGATGCGGTGAAAAACTCATGCGCGCGGGCTTCATCCAGGGAGTCCACAGTGAGGAACTAATGAAGACCCTATCTGGCAAAGACGGGGTACCAGATTCTTGGGAAGAAGTCATCAGGGCTTACAAAATTTTCGCATCCTACGAGAGCTCTCTCAAACAACAACGCGGCTTCCAGCAGACTCATAACTTCAACAAAAACAAAGGCAAGTAGTCTGTCTAGTCGCGCATTTCAGGAACAGCGGACGAAGGTAAAAATTCGTCGCCAATGACGCCCGCCAAACGATTAACAACAAGCAATCGCGGGACCAGAGGGGACACTCCAAGAAAAAGACTGATTGGACCCCTCTCACCAAGACACCATCTCAAGTGCTCAAGGCTAAGCAAATTACTTTCAAGGAGCCCAAGGCCCTTGGAAAGCGGAAGAATGTGGATACCACAAAATTTTGTGACTACCACAACGACTATGGCCACCTTACAGACAACTTCTACAGTCTGACGTTGGAAATAGAAGCCGCTCTCGTGACTGGAAAACTGGGCCACTTGGTGAAAAACGTTTACAGGGTTGGGCGGGGCCACAGTCAGGATGACAAACGCGAAGAAGGCGGGCGGAAACCCATCCGCAACCTTGAAGCCAATTTCATCCACGGCCCCCCGCGCCACCACTGTAACAGGGTCTCCGGGAATGCCAAACGCCAAAGCAAAGGTAAGCGTTCCCGACAAAATGTTGACTCCTGGAAGGAGGCGGACGTCATCCATCCCAGAGTACCCGGCGGCCCCTCATCCACGGCGTCGCTCATAATCACCGCCATCGTAGGACATTATCGAACCAGGTCAATGTTCCTAGACGGCGGAAGCAGCAGTGCAGCACTGATATAATCTACGATTAGTGTTTTCAGCAACTGTACGAGGAAGATAAAGCCCACCTCGTTCCAGTCAATGAACCAATCTCGGGCTTTATTCATGAAGTCATCATGCCGTGAGGTATGATATCTTTTCCAGTCACCTTGATGGATGAAACCCATGAGCACACAGAAATGTGCGACTTCATGGTCTTACCATCGACGTCACATCATGACATCCTTTTGGGTAGGGAAGGCCTGCCGCGGTTCAACGCGAACGCGTCCACACCTTATCAAATGATAGGCTTCCCCGCCCATGTAGGCGTCGCATTTGTCCAGGGCAACAAGGACTGCCACACAGTCAACACGGCCAAGCCTCCAAAAATCCCAAAAACAGAAGTCCGCTTGGAGCCGGAAAACTGGGTTCTCAACCCTAAATTCCCAGACCAAGCGGTGGTCATCGGGCATGAAATCTCCAACACCATAACAACGCATCTAAAACAACTCCTCATCAAGAACATTGACGTCTTCGCCTGGCAACCATCTGATATGATCGGTGTTACGAGAGAAGTCGCGGAACATAAACTCAACACATATAGATCAGTGGAACCAGTCATGCAGAAGAAGCACAACATGGGGCCGGAGAAAACAAAGGCCATGAATGAACAAGTCAACGAGCTTCTCAACACAGGCATCATCCGCTAAATCCGCTACCAAACCTGGGTCGCCAACCCAGTCATGGTAGGCAAAGTAACCGGCATGTGGCGCATGTGCGTCGACTATAAAGACTTGAACAAAGCATGTCCAAAGGATTGCTATCCTTTGCCAGAAATTGACCTCAAGGTGGACTCCCTAGCGACTTACCGCTTCAAATGCTTCTTGGACGCATACAAGGGCTACCACCAAATCCAAATGGCAAAGCAGGATGAAGAAAAAACAGCCTTTTGCACAGACATGGGCACCTTCTGTTACACAAAAATGTCGTTTGGTCTAAAAAATGCGGGAGCTACCTATCAGCGCCTAATGGACAGTGCATTCATCAACGAGATAGGCGTACGCTTGGAAGTTTACGTCGACGATCTCATCATCAAAAGCAAAGAGGAAGAACACATGTTGGGAGACATTCAAAAGACATTTGATCAGCTGCGCAAGGTGCGCATGAAGCTTAACCCCAGCAAGTGCTCCTTTGGCATGGAAGAAGGCAAATTCTTAGGCGTCATTGTGACGCGCGATGGATTCCGGGTGAACCCAGACGAAATATTGGCTATCGAAAGAATGCCATCTCCCGCATCCATCAAGGAAGTGCAAACACTGATGGGCCGCCTCGTCGCCCTCAACTGCTTCGTTTCCAATTATGCATCTAGATCTTTTCCATTTGTAGATACTTTAAAGAATTGTCTGAAAAAAGCAATTTCCGTTGGATCCCTAATGCGGAAAATGCTTTTCAAGAAATGAAACGGTGTCTTACAAATTTACCTACTCTCACTGCGCCTTTACCCAAGGAACTACTAACGCTATACCTCTCCGTTACGGAAAGGGCAACTGGCGTGGTACTCCTTGTAGACCACAACGGAGTTCAGACACCCATTTACTATATCAGTCGCACTCTGCTAGATGCAGAAACAAGGTATTCTACAATGGAAAAACTGGTTCTAGCGTTAATACATGCCTCGCGCAGACTGCGCAGGTATTTCCATGGATACCCGATCAATATCCTAACTGATTACAAAATCAACGACGTACTCCGAAAACTAGAAATGTCGGGCCACCTAGAAAACTGGGCAATTGAACTTGGTGAACACACCATCAATTACAAACCAAGACCTACCATAAAAGGACAAGTACTCGCTGACTTTGCAACAGAAATACCAGCGGACTAAGTCCAAGACTGCTTGGCAGAGCAAGAGCCCGTGCAACCCACAAACGAAATTGAAAAATGGACCCTATATACCGACGGGGCCTCAAACAGTGATGCGGCAGGCGCGAGACTACGCCTCATCAGTCAAAACAACAAGGAATACACATACGCCATCCGCCTAGACTTCCCAGCAACCAATAACGAAGCGGAATACGAGGCGCTGCTTGCAGGACTCTGCATTGTGGAAAAAATGGGAGCCTCCCACCTCGAAGCGCATGTGGATTCAATGCTCGTAGCAGGACACATCAACGGAACATATGATGCACGCGATGCCACCATGGCACTCTACCTTCAACAGGCCAAGTTACTCATGCGCAAGTTTTTTCTCTTGTACTATCGTTCATATGAATAGAAGCGAGAACAAACCTGCCGATGCGCTGAGCAAGATGGCCTCAACAGTTTTTGAACACATGGGCAAAGACATTCGTGTAGAATTACAAGAAAAACCATTCGTTCCGCTACGACAAGTAAATGTCATTCAAACAAGCAACGCGTCCTGGATGACATCGATTAAAACCTGTCTGGCTTCCAGAACCCTGCCTGAGAACCAATCAGAGGCCCGGAAAATCCAATATAAGGCTTTACATTATCAGCTTACCGACGGCATCCTTTATCGCCGATCTTACCTAGGGCCGCTACTCCACTCTGTTGACTAAGCGGATGCTTCCTTCCTCATTCGAGATATTCATGAGGGCATCTGTGGCTTACACACGGGACCCAAAATGGTGGTCGCCAAGTTGATGAATGCAGGGTATTACAGGCAGGGAATGCACCCTAACGCGGTGGCATAGCAGCGTAGATGCGACTCCTGTCAACGCATGCGCCAAAAACCCTGCGCCCAAAAAAGACCTGGTACCTGTAATAGCGGCATGGCCATTTCAGAAATGGGCAATAGATCTTGTTGGGCCATTCCCTACAGCATCAGGAAACGTCAAATTCCTAATTGGTGCCATCGACTACTTCACCAAATGGATTGAGGCGAAACCCTTAGCAAAGATAGACAGGGCGCACATCAAGAAATTCATCTGGGAATTCATCATCTGCAGATTCGGCTTACCATACCAACTTGTGAGTGACAACGGAACCCAATTCACAGACCAGCATTTGCAGGAATGGCTGGCGCAGATGGGAGTTCAACATATTTTCACATCTGTCTCGCACCCACAAGGAAACTAACAAGTCGAAAGAACAAATAGAAGCTTAATCTAAGGCATAAAAGCGCGGCTTGGAACCAAAAGAACTGGCTAGGTTGATGAGGTTCTGCATGATCTGTGGGCCAATCGCACCCTCACCAAAATAAGCAACGGGGAAACTCCGTTTAGCCTCACCTATGGTTCCGAAGCCGCAATACCGCTTAAATCTAGACTTACTAGAAGAACGGCAGGAAATCGCCGCAATCAAAGAAGCTAGGTACAAGAATCAATTGGAGCGCTATTATAACCAAAAGGTCTAGTTATGCCAATTCAACATTAGGGATTATGTCTTCCTCAATAATGAAGCCTCTAACACCGAGAAACACGGAAAATTGGCTCCAACTTGGGAAGGACCATATAAAATCCAAGAAATCTTGGGGAAGGGCGCTTACGCGCTTGAAAAACTAGATGGCACACCTCTTCCGCGTTCTTGGAACGCAGCACAACTCCGTACTTGCTTTATTTAAACACTCTATGTAAAGTATGGCTACATAGACCTATCCTTTTTTATTCAATGAAATTTTCACCATCTATTTACTGTGTTCACTACTTAGCTTTTAGTCATCAAGGCGCGGGCATTCAACACACCCACTGCCAGACTTTACGTTTTACCACAAGCAAGTCTATGTCAAAAACATTCCACTCATTCAAATTACAAGGAATAAAAGTGCGCATAAAATAAAGAAGGAAGCTTACATTTCCAAAAAAAAAAGCGCTAAAAGGCCTTACTATTTACAAGAGCAGTAAAATAAACTACGAAGTACTAAATCTACTCCTCATCGGAGCCATCAAAATCTACCAACTCTTCTTCAACATCATCTTGATTGGTCCCAGAAGTGCCCTCACCACGAGCCTCCTGCTCCGCTCTCTTGCGCGCCTCCGCACCCAGACGTTCGGATTCTTCAATAAAGTAACGGAGGGCGCCTGCCAGGTCAGCATACTGACTGCAGTCTTGAACTGTCTTCAGTATAGGGAAATCAATTTGCTCGAACTTTGCAAGTTCGGCCTCATACTCAGCTTCCTGTGGTTTTTCATAATGGGGACCTTGAAAGATATGACCTTGGTTCAGCGCATGATGAAACCCGGTGTCGAATCCCTCGGCTTCCCCGGCAGCTCAAGCAGCAGCAGCAACAATAGCGGCAACCTGGTCACCAAGCTTTGGCTCATTCGAGAACCGCTTGAAGATCTACAAAATACACAAAGTGTTAGAAAAATTCTAATACAACAAAGATAAAGGAAAAATAACACTAAAGAGTAACTTACCCTAGAGATGCCTTCAGTCATCACCCAGCGGATGGACTTTTGGGCCTTCTCCTGGGCGCTGGTGGCCTGGTCAACCAGACTTTTGGCATTTTCCGCCTAAGTCTGTGCCAGCATCTAATACTCCTCCAACGAGGCCCTCTCTTCCACCAGCGCCGCCTTCTCCTTTACCCACTCCTTATTGTCAGACTCCAAAACAGATAGGCGGGAAGTTGCATTGACAAGCTCCTTATCTTTGGCATTTAGCTCAGAGCGAGCCTCCACCACCTAGGAGTCTTTATCCGCAAGAGCCTTCTTATGGCCTTCGGCAGCCCCATGGAGCTGAGAGATTTCGTTTTTCAGAACTTTTATTTGTTCTCTCAGCTTCATCATTTTCAGGTTTGTGACCTGGCATAAGTCGGTCCACCTTTTGTGGGCCACCGAGTGCTCTTGTTCCAAGGACTTAACTTTACTCTCGGCCTTGTACGCTCCGCCCCTGTAGCACTCAACCTTAGCCTTCAGCTTCTCTTCCCTAGACACCTGTGTCGCCCTATCAGCATTAAACTCAACAATGCTGCGTGCAAAAGCAGCATCACGCCTCTTTAAGAAGTTGATCGCTGCAAACTGTAGAGCCTAGGCGACGCAAATATCTGATATCATCCCGGAGCACTGAAGGTCGTCCTGATAGTCCCTTTCCTAGGGAGGGACGACCTCGTCAACAAACTCCTCCACGCAAACAGGGTTCGCGAAGCGAGAGTTCTCCCTGATACTCCAGTGAGGGCTACAGATTACATCATCCTCGGAGTAACTGGGAGTTGACTTGTCCACACTCTTCCTCCCCACCACCCCGTGCGGTGGGGCTTGCTTTGACACTTGCTAACGTGGGAGCTCCGGTTCAAACAGCCCAGACAGCATCTCACCTGTCTAGCCAACCATGCTACCACCCCCAGCGCCTCCTGCTGGGGAGGCTTCAATCAAAGGCTGCTTGGAAGCAGCCTTCTTCAACGCAGCCTCAGCCTTAGGTTGGCTTCGGCTTCAGCCTTCTCCTTCTCAACCCGCAGCTTCTCAGCCCCAATCCTATCTTCCTCGGCTTTCTTTGCAGCAGCTTCATTGGCCCGCATCTCGGCCTCAGCAGCCTCCTTTACCTCCCTTGCCCTTTCCTCTTCCACCTTCTTCTCAGCAGCCTCCGCCTCAGAAGGAGATGGAGACGAAGTAGAAGCAGGAACAACCTTGGGGGAAACAACTACAAAAAGAAAAGGAATGTTAGAGAACTACAAAAGGATTGAAAAGAAGAAAAAAAAGCAAGAAATTCACTTACCAGTCACCGTCTTCACAGTCTTCTGAAGAAGAGGCCTGCGCTCCGGCAGAGGACTGATATCCAACGCAAACGGCGGAGGGACCGTCTCCTTTACAGTTTCAACCTTGGAGGTGGTAGACTTACCCTCTCCACCTTTCCCTGAGGACTTAGCCCCCTTCACCAACCTCCGCCTCTTCTTTAACGGAGACTCGGGCGTCTCTGTGTCCTCGGGCGCAGAGGAGGAAGACTCGTCCCGCTTATCCCTCATCCCAAAGAATAGCCCCTCACCACCTGCACTTAATGGTGCAGACTCAGATTGGGGAAATATTGTATACCTATGAATACGTGGCGCCATTTTCTTGCGCCCACGCATACCAGGAACTCTAGAGGGACGCGCTGGGTCAACCATCTCCTCAGAGGATCCTGTGGAATCCTCATCAGACAAAATAACAAAGCATGGAATTGATCCATGCGCTACAGATGACAAGGGGTCAGGATTAAGGGGTTGCTCACATGAAATATTCATACCAGAGGGCTTGAAGTCCATATTAGGTAGGTAGAACCTATCAACCATCTGCTACACAACAGACACTCTAGCCTCAGCCGGCACCCTCCAGTCAAGCCTGGCCTTATCACGCGCTAAGAAGGCGTCAAACTTGGTGACCTTTGCAAAAGAAAAAAATACAAACACTTAGCATATTCACCAATAAAGTTACTCATAGTTAACGCGCAGAGAAAGGAGCTTACCAGGGTCAATAATCACAGGCTCTTGTCCTGCCACCAGTTGAATGCGGCTCAACCCCAGGAGCGCAAGCATAGCCTTTATGCACATGGCGGCATCAAAAGGAGAGGCATTACCTACCAAATGTTTGAACCATTCCTCCTCCTTGAACCCCGCCACAACAGGGTGATCCGCAACCTTCTGACGCTCAGCCATCACCTTCCAGGGCAAGTCCACTGGAATCACACCGCGCTTCACATAAAAGAGCTTCTCCTTCCAGTCATGAAGTGACTTGGGAGGAGTCGTCCCCATCGGCTGCACCTAAGGACGGTGAGCAAAGTTGAACCATGATTGCTCCATGGTCATCACATAAAAAACGTTGAACCGTTCAAAGGTCGATTCAACATCCAAGGCACAGGAACAGGCTTCAAAGTGTACAAGCCTGAGCATGCCAAAACCACTAAGCTGGGTTATGTGGACCCATACTTAATCAGGGTATCCACCTGGAACTTGGTGGACGGAAGACGGAACCCACATAGTGCAAAATGGGCTCCATAGAGGGTCATCTTACCAGGAGGAGCACTCAGAGCAGTTGATTTTCCAGACGGCAGCTCCACCTCCCAGGAAGGATCAAACTCCATGGCCTTGACAAACTTAGCAAAACTCTGTTCACTCCACTTACAAGGAGTGTTAAACATCAACTTTGCAAAGGCCTTGGCCTTCTCTGGTGCCTTCTCCAGTGCTTTCTTAGTATTGCCACCACCACCCGGAGAACTAACGTTTGATGCCTCTGACACGGCTACAAACAAATAAATAACAATCTGGAAATAAATCTGCTAACACCGCCGGAAAACTTGAAGAACAGTCGGAAACTTCAAAGAACTCGTCGGAGAACTTGAAGATTTAAAGGATAAAGAGGAGAGAATTTGGGAAGAACAGTTGGAAAAAGTGAGGAGAGAGAGGAGGAAACCACCTATTTATACCCATCGGATTAATTGCGATGGGTACCAGCTGGCAGGTGTCCACACAGCTTCGTGACGTGGTAAAATCCAGACGCTACATGTGGAATACAGCTGGAAGAAAACTGTTGTTTATCCGCGCGTGGGATCACTCGCCTGACACAAGTTGCCTCCACCCACCACGTTTCAGCCTCCTGCAGAGTGGAAGCTCCACTCACGCGCGTGTACGACAACTTGCCTGACACACGATGAAAAAGGACTCCACCCACGTGCTGACGTGACTGACAACAGGACAAACATCCTCTCTGCCACCTGACACATTCAACAACCCCCTCGGCTTCCTCAACACGCCTCCTTGGTTTCCCCCAAAATTTATGGAATCTTTTCAAATTCCTGGCGCATTAACTTTCAATCATTCCCATAGTTAATGTAACTCTGGCTGTGCATTAACTCCTCTTCAACAAACAGACTGTCACGTCATCACTTGGCGCTGGTTTGACGTAAAATCTAAAAGACATTCTCCGCCGGATTTTACAATTCAACAGCCAGACTACCACGTCATCACTTGGCGCTGGTTTGATGTAAAATCCAAAAGACGTTCTCCGCCGGATTTTACAATTCAACATCCAAACTGCCACGTCATCAGTTGGCGCTGCTTTGACGTAAAATCCAAAAGATGTTCTCTGCCGGAATTTACAATTCAACAGCCAGATTGCCACGTCATCACTTGGCACTGGTTTGACGTAAAATCCAAAACACGTTCTCTGGCTGATTCTTTTCCAAAGTCAGCGCATAAACGAATGTAAATAAAGACAAAGCATAGAAAATACAACTTCCATTCTCCTGAATCTAAAGGAACCTATGGAAGAATAGATTTAATCCTTTGTCATTATTTACATAATATACAAAAGAACATATGGAAAGATAAAGGGACGCTTTTATCTCGATATATGTTATGCAACACGCACTCTTTTTTATCTTCATATATGTTAAAGAGCTCTAATGAGAACTCTTTTTAAACTCATATATGCCAAAGAGCTGCAACGTGCACTCTTTTTTATCTTCATATATGTTAAAGAGCTGTAACGAGCACTCTTTTTAAAACTCATATATGCCAAAGAGCTGCAACGCACACTTTTTTCTATCTTCATGTATGTTAAAGAGCTGCAACGAGCGCTCTTTTTAGACTCATATAAGCCAAAGAGCTATAACGCGCACTCTTTTTTTTATCTTCATATATTAACAGTTGCAACGAGCACTGTTTTTAAAACTCATATATGCCAAAGAGCTGCAACACGCAATCTTTTTAATCTTCATATATGATAAAAAGCTGCGAAAGGGTGGATGAGCTTTCACCCATAGTCAACACATATTAGTCCAGCACCCCACCAGACCTCTTGGAAAGACCAGGAGAGGCCTTGGACTTGGGGGGACTTGAAGGGGTAGGGTACCAATTCCAGCGCTTAGGCTATAAATATTGTTTTGGTCAAAAATTACCTAGTAGAAATAATTTTGTATTCCAAATTAGTAAAGTGAGGTAGAGCGCTAAATGTGTGAAATATGTTAAAAACTTAGTTATATTCTGAAAATGGTACATTAGGATAACAAATAAATGATTTTTGACAACTATGTTCAGGATGGCAAAGAAACTGTTCAGGATGGACAGTTATATCCTCGGGATGAAATGTCTGACAGAATGATGAAATAGGCAAAGATTAATGAATGTAAATGTAGTGCCACCAAAGAACAACACTCAATGTACGAGGAAAGCCCTTGATCAATTGATGATCGCCGGCACAAAACCTCGGGAGGAGTCTAAGCCCCTGCCTTGTTTGTTAATATTAATAAGGTAAAAATATGTACAACTTTGCATAGGTGATGAACGAGTATCTAAGATTACAATATGAGTGTTGTGTGTGTGTAGAGAGAGTACCAGCTGTTCTAAGTGTCTATCAAGTGAGAAAAAGTACCCTATTACTCGATGATCACCTCCTATTTATAGATACACGAAAGCAAATAATGAATCCCATGATATCCGCCATCTTTAATGACCTTGTGGACTGTTTCAGGTGACCGTTGTGTTGTTACAACTGAATATAGTTGTTATATGGCTGTTTCCCCCTTTCTCGCCTATATTTAATGCAAGTCGGTTACAAGTTTGACTTCCCCTTTGAGCTTGGACTTGGCTTGCAAGCATAACATCATCATCCTTGATTTCTTTGACTTAAATGAGACAATATAGCTGTTAGGGATCAGTTACAAGCTTTAATATTGATTAATTGTACCTACAATATCATCATAATAATATAATTCGTTAGTCCATCCTCAGGATGTGCACATGCTGAAATATAGTTGCATCCTGAAGTCTGTTAAGTCCTTCAGCATCTTGGGGATGTTTCTCAGTGAATATGAGGTAAAATCATCCTGCATTCATATAACAATAAGATAGTTAGTTTATCCTCAGAATGTGCGTAAGATAATATTCAGTGTCATCCTGAAGTCAGTCGACTCCTTCAGCATCCTGAGGATGCAATATCAGGGATGTGAAGTAAAATCATCTTGAGGTTTTTCAGCCACAACAATTGTCCCCAAAAATATGTTACCGTTATCCCAACGGTAAAAATATTTTTAATCCTAATGCTTATCTCCTGCGGATGATTAGACATCTGACATGATATCAATGGCTATATTTTGGTCGATGGTTTAGGAATGACCGTTACACCTTATCACCTTTCACCGTCTATATCTAGACTTCAATCCTTCCTTTATAATCACAACAAGATTATCAGAAAGGTTATTTCTATTTTCTTCTCTGCTTTTCTCTGTCTTTACCAACCTTTGAACTTTTTTATACAAAGAATTCTCAGGATGGGTAAAAAAATCAACAAGGGCTGCAGGATGTATAGGAGTCCATAAAGACTTTATACAAAAAAACCTGTTAGAAGATCTTGCAAACAAAGACTGTACGTTCACAGACAAAGATCATCAAGAATCATTGTATCAATCTTTAGATTGGTGACCTGTCTTACCTTTATAAGTTGAAAACTCATGTTTTCAACCGTTATGTTCTTCATCTTATAAATAAAGATCCTGCTTTCCTGTATAATGTCATAAAGTCTGACAGATCTTGGAAACCAAAGTTCTTTTTTTTTATGAAGAGGGATTCCATTCCTTTTGGGGATGATATCCCTATGTATTGGCTAAAAAGTGGTAAAGATTATTTAAGATATTTAATGAAAATTTTGTGTGATAGGTGCTTCACTTGCCAAACTTGCTCCTCTTCTCTCTGTTTCTATAATTAGATACAAGGCTGTTATAGACTTACCTGTCTCAGCTTGAACCTTTGGAGCAAAAGAGAGCTACACTACTGGCTAAGCCACCGAGATGTCTGGTGAGTAATACCTGTTATATCCTGAGGATGTTTTATTTATTCTTCACTTGTTGACTTCGTTTTTGTGTCACCTTCAATCAAGAATCCATTCTTTGACCTTCCAAGTCAAATGTTGTATCCTCCAAGAAGAGGAAGACTACTGGAGCTTCTTCCAGCCAGGGTGCTTTCCCCTTTGAAGGTCTTTTAGCCCATGATGTCTTGGCTAAAGATTTCTTAGTTCATACTCCAGGTATAGTGTCATCCTGAAGATATCATTTAATATTTTCAAGATAAAAAAATAGAAGACTTACTTATTTTCCTTATTTCTTCGTAGGGTCACAAGTATATGCTCAAATGCCTTGATGAAGCTTTTGCTGATATTCAGGATGCCAAGATAGCTTTGGAGGATCACAAGAGGCTTTCCCTTGCAAGGGGGAAACATTATGAAGAGAAGCTATCCAAAATTGGAGCTGAGCTGAAGCAGTTGAAGGCTGAGAGGGCCAAGATGTCTAGGGAGCATGAAAAAGAGTTGGAGGATTATAGGCAAGAGCTTATGAAGTCTGCCATCCTTTCTGTCCTTCAGGCCATGGTTAAAATTGCCCTCCAGGCTAAGAATCCCAATTTTAATCAGGATGAATGGTATGTTAATGCTTAGCAGGAGAAGATAAGGAGTTTGGATAGAACGGAGGCGTTGCATGAGCCTGTTCCTACACAACCTAAAGTTCCTGAGGCTGTGGAGTTTGATGTTTCAGTGGGCAGTGAAGGATAAGATGACTAGGCCGGAGTCCACTTTTTTAGAAATTTTGTGGAAGTGATTATGGTGGTAGTTAGTAATTGAACAATTTCAAATAGCTTAAGACAATATAAGGTTTGGGGTGGAGGGATCTTGGTTTCAAGATGAAGCCCCAAATCTTTCTGCTGACCTAGGACTATAGATGTTGACCCCTGGTGGATGGGTCCTGGTTTTGGATGAAGCCAGGGGTTGGCATTATTTTCGGTTTTTGATTAATAATATAACTTTTGACGTTATTCTCTTTGTGCTTTTTATTTCCTTTGATATTCTGCAAACATTAGCAAACACTTAGGTTGTAAAGAAATAATCTGAAATAATACCTTTTTGTGTTGAATAATTCTTCTGATATCACTATAGTCCTTCTCATCATCAGGATGGTCTTCATTATCCTGAGGATGTCCCCAGTTTCTTCTTCATCTTTGGGATAGTTTTGCATCTTGAGGATGCATCTGGTTTCTTTTCCATCCTCAGGATGGTCTTGCATTCTGAGGATGTCCCCAGTGTGATATCTTCAAAATAGACTTTGTAATCTTTCATAAGAAAGACTTATGTTTTGATAATATCCTACAAAGGAAGATTTTGTTATTATACTGGCGACTTAGGCCTTTGGTTTAATTCAGGATCAAAAACCCTTTTGTTATATCTTGGTGATAAAATCATTATGTATCATCTTGAGAATAACTGGCGACAAGGCCTTTAGGAATAACTGGCGACAAGGCCCTTAGGAACAACTGGCGACAAGGCCAAAAGAGACGTTGAAAACGTCTAACCATTAGAGACATTGAAAAACGTCTAAATCTTAAGAGCTCCATCGTATATCTCAAAGATAATGAAATTGTCAGCCACTTTTACATGGACTGGTCCCACCATCCCGAGAATATACATGGGCATCGTGCGCTCCAGGTGAGGGTTGCTAACCCAATGTGAAAGGTGAAAACCTTTAAACCTTAGGAAGGTGTCAGAAACCTTAACGAAGGAGAGGGTCGCCAGCCCCCTAGTCTTCTAAGCATTCCATCTTCAGGATGGTACTACAAAATTCTCAGGATGGACTATTTCTAGACCATGTTTAGTGAAAAAATAATCGATCGAAATAAATCAAGGATAAGTACTTACATATGGAGATGATTCATCTCTATCAGCCTTCACCTTCATCCCACCTGTGATTTGGATCATAGTTTCTCTTCCAGAGTGATCAATCATATGCGTCCCTAGGCATGGTAGTATTTCAAGTGTATAGCATTCCAAGCTCTTGGTAGAATCTCTCCTTCCATTGTTGACAGCCAATATGCTCCTTCCCTGCTTTAGAGTCGATTAAGTATGGACCTTCCCACTTGGGAGCTAGCTTACCATCACTTGGTTTTGTTGTATTTTGGAATGTTTTTCTCAATACCAAGTCTCCCACTTGAAACCCTCTTATCCTGATGTTCTTCTGTAAGCTCTAGCAATCTTTTGTTGATATGCTGCCATCCTTAATTTAGCAGCATCCCTGAGTTCATCCACAGTTTCCAATTCTTGTAGTAATGCTTCAGAATTGGTAGTTGCATCCTGAAGATGTTTCTTTGCTGTAGGCATGATCATCTCTGTTGGAAGCATTGCTTCTGTTCCAAAGACCAAAGAGAAAGGTGTCTGACCAGTAGCATTCTTCGAAGTAGTCCTATCAGCTCAAAGTGCAAATGGAAGTTCTTCTGCCCATTTTCCTTTCTTTTCCCCAAGCTTCTTCTTCAAGTTATTGACGATGATTTGTTTGAGGATTCTGCTTGTCCATTAGCTTGAGGATGGACTGGTGTTGAAGTTACCATCTTGATCCCCCAACTCTCACAAAAGTCAGTTGTTCTTTTGCTAATGAATTGAGAACCATTATCACAAATGATTTCAGATGGTACTCCAAATCGTGTCAGGATGTTTCTTTTGATGAATGAGACCACCTCTTTATCTCTGACTTGCACAAATGCTTCAGCTTCAATCCATTTCAAATAGTAATTTGTCATCACTAGCATGAATACCTTTCCTCCAGGAGCTTTGGGTAGCTTTCCTACTATGTCCATTCCCCATTTCATGAAGGGCCAAGGTAAAACAATAGGATGTAGTAGTTCAGCAGGCTGGTGAAGTATGTTGCTATGTCTTTGGCATGCATCTTACTTTTGGAAATACAGCATGGCATCCTTCTTCATAGTAGGCCAGTAGCATCCCGTCCTCAGAGTCTTCGAGTAGAGAGACCTTCCTCATGTATGATTTCCATAATCTCCTTTGTGGATGTCTTTGAGTACTTCGTTTGCTTCATCCTTGTTGAGACATCTCAAATATGGACCTGCAAGAGACTTTCTATACAAAATATTATCTATGATTATAAATTTAGATACCTTCATCCTGAAAGCCTTTGGATTTTCCTCATCAGAAATGACATCTTCTTGTAAATATTTGATTATGGGAGTCATCCATGATGAATCGTCTTGTTTCTGGGTGGCCAAAACAGTGATTTCCTCAGGATGGTCTGTGATATCCTTAGGATGTGCCTGGCCATCCTCAGGATGCCACTCTTCAATCGCCGGTTTTAAGATGTGAATGATGGGAATCTTGGATCCTTCTGGTAAATTAAAGGAGGATCCCACGTTTGCTAAGGCGTCAGCTTCAGTATTTTCTTCCCTAGTTACCTGTGTTAGTGAAAATTCTACAAAAGAAGTAGCTAAATTTTTAACAATTTCAAGATAAATGGCTAACTTTTGTCCTTTTACTGCATATGATCCATTGAAATGGTTAGTAATCAACAAAGAATCAACAAAGACTTCAATTTTAACAATATGTAAATCTCTAGCAAGTTGTAAACCAACAATGAGAGCTTCATATTCAGCTTCATTATTGGTTGTTTGAAATGCACATCTAATGGCATGAGGTATTTTGTCCCCTTGTGGCGATTTTAGTAGTATTCCCAGACCTGTGCCTCTTGCATTCGAAGCACCATCAGTGTATAGAGTCCATTTTTCTAAATTTTCATTTAGTTGTTGAACTTCAGACTCTACTTCACTCAGGATGTCACTACTGAAATCAGCCACAAAGTCTGCTAGAGCCTGTGACTTGATTGCATTTCTAGGCTCATATTATAAGTCAATGGCACTTAATTAAACTGACCATTTCGCCATTCTTCCAGACATTTCAGGTTTTCTTAATACATTCTTAATGGGATAGTTAGTTTGGACATATATTTTATGTGTTTCAAAATAATGCCTTAACTTAGTAGAAGCCATTATTAAAGCTAAGATAAGTTTTTCGAGATGTGAATACCTGGTTTCAGCATCTAGTAGAGTTTTACTTACATAATAGACAGGATGTTGTTGCCCTTCGAAGTCTTTTACCAATACAGCACTTATTGCATTCCCAGAAACTGCAAGATATAGCTTGAGAGGTTCTCCATCCTCAGGTTTAATCAATAATGGAGCTGCTGCAAGATAATCTTTGAGCTTCTTCAATGCTTCTTCATGTCTCTGTCCCCAGTTGAATTTGTTATTCTTCTTCAGGATGTCGTAGAACTCTTTACACTTTTCTGAGGATTTCGAGATAAATCTATTCAGGGCTGCTATCCTGCCAGTCAGCCTTTGCACATCCTTAATATTTCTTGGTGTAAGCATCCAGGATGTCAAAAGCTTCTTTGAGATCCCGAATATGATCTTCTGCTTTCTTGGATTTTACTACCATGTCGTCAATGTTGACCTCCATCGTGTCCCCAATCTTTTCTTTGAGCATCATGTTCACTAGCCTTTGATAAGTGGCACCTGCATTTTTTAATCCGAATGGCATGGCTATATAACAATATGTACCTGATGGTGTGATGAATGTTGTGTCCTCCTGATCATCTGGTTCCATCTATATCTGTTGGAATCCTGAGGATGCGTCCATGAATGTCAGCATCTCGTGGCCTGCTGTAGCATCCACCATTGAATCTATGTGTGGTAGTGGGAATGAATCTTTAGGACAGGCCTTGTTAAGGTCTGTATAGTCCACACACACTCTCCATTTCCCATTTTTCTTTTGGACTACCACAACATTCGCCAGCCATTTTGGGAATTTTACTTCCCTTATCATCGTAGACTTCAGCAGCCTGTCTACTTCTTCTTGGATGATGATATTTCTTTCTGGAGCAAACTTCCTTCTTTTTTGTTGAATGGGCTTGAAACTCTTATCAATCCCAAGTTTGTGAGTAATGACATCCTTTGAGATGCCAGTCATATCTTCATGCTTCCAAGCAAAAGAAGACATCCTACATTTAAGAAAAGAGATTAGTGATTGTTCAATATCATATGGGATATTCTTGCCGATTTGCACAGTGATATCCTTGTTGTTGTAGTCAAGGCAGATGGCTTTTACATCTTGATCAGGATGTGCTTTAACATCCTAAGGATGGCACTGTGCATTCTGTTGTAATTGTTATGCTTGACGGGATGAGGCCTTCATTGATGTCGTATAGCAATCCTTAGCTTCCTGTTGATCGCTGTTGACCTTCACAACTCCCCAAGGTGTGGGTAGTTTCATACACTGATGATATGTTGAAGGCACTGCCTTCATATCATGTATCCAGGGTCTCCCCAAGATGACATTGTAGCAAGATAGGGAATCTATCACACAGAATCTCTGGATAGAGTTCACTCCTTCTACATATACTGGTAGCTTGATGTCACCCACTGTGCTCTTGGTTTCTCCACTGAAGCCCACCAAAACTGATGACCTGGAAACTATTTCTGATTCCGGGATGTTCATCCTCTTGAGGGCCTCGAGCTGGATGATGTTTACTGAACTTCCTCCATCTACAAGAATCCTGCGAACAAAGTGGTTAGCAATATATAAAGTAATAACCAAACCGTCATGATGAGGATCAAGGATGTTTTCTCTGTCTTCTTCCTCAAAGCTGATCACTTTTGAGGTCGTCTGGACGGTCGTCTTCGTTGGTCTTTCTCCTTTTTCCAACTTTGTTTCCCTCGCATGTCTTTTAGCAGCTGAGTGTGAGGTTCCACAAATGTCTGACCCTCCTGAAATGAAGTTGATAATGCCAGCATCCTTAGGTGGGGATGCTGCTCTTTCCGGGATGTTGGTGCCATCCTGAGCTCTTGACTTCTTTTTTCCCAGGAGATCCTTGAGGTGACCCTTGCTTAAGAGATATGCTATCTCCTTTCTTAATGTAATTCAATCTTTAGTGATATGGCCGAAGTCTTCGTGAAAGGCACACCATTTGGATTTGTCTTTCCATCCTGCCTTGTTGTCCTTCCTTGGCCATCTTGCTTTGTCCCCTAGATTCTTCATGGCATACATCAAACCTGTTACATCCACAGAAAAACAATAGTCTGATAATTTAGGGCAGTCATCCTCATCGTCATCCTCTACCACATTGACCTTCTTATTATCAGGCCTAGCATATGGTTTATGCTTGTATGGTTCGTATGTGGGAGTGGATTTTCGATTGGGATGGTTATATTTTGAGGATGATTCTATCCTCTCTTGTATCTTCTTATCATCCTCAAGTCGGATGAATCTTAAGGCTCTGTTCCTGACTTCGTCTTGGTTCCTGCATGGATTCATCACCAATTCTTGGTAAAATGGTGACTCCTTCTGCAGTCCCATCTTGAAAGCCTGAACCGCTGTTGTGACATCCGCTGTTGTAGTGGTGTCCCTATTTCTTCACTTGGTCTCTTTGAATATGTCTTAAGGGATTGTATCTCTCTCATCATCATTCTGTTGGTCTCCTGTTGTTGTTGCATTTGTTCATTCACCATTGAAAACATGGAAGGATCTCATCATTTGACACGAAAATGGGAGAGGATCCAAATGTCCCCATTGCTGGTCTAGGTGGAATCTGGGAAGTAGCACTCTTTGAGAATGCAGGTGGAGGTGGCAAGGCAGTGTTTCTGGTAGAAGTTGATGAAGGCATGGATGAGGAAACATTTTTCTGGGAAGACGACATAGTTGTCAAGTTTTGTAAAAAAGAAGTAAATGAAAAAAGTTTTTAACAAAGTTTTTTGTTGAAATAGCACCACTTGCCCCACGGTGGGCGCCAAATTGTTTTGGTCAAAAATTACCTAGTAGAAATAATTTTGTATTCCAAATTAGTAAAAGTGAGGTAGAGCGCTAAATGTGTGAAATATGTTAAAAACTTAGTTATATTATGAAAATGGTACGTTAGGATAACAAAGAAATGATTTTTGACAACTATGTTAAGGATGGCAAAGAAATTGTTCAGGATGGACAGTTATATCCTCGGGATGGAACTGTCTGACAGAATGATGAAATAGGCAAAGATTAATGAATGTAAATGTAGTGCCACCAAAGAACAATACTCGATGTACGAGGAAAGCCCTTGATCAGTTGATGATCGCCGGCACAAAACCTCAGGAGGAGTCTCAGCCCCTGCCTTGTTTGTTAATATTAATAAGGTAAAAATATGTACAACTTTGGATAGGTGATGAACGAGTATCTAAGATTACAATATGAGTGTTGTGTGTGTGTAAAGAGAGTATCAACTGTTCTAAGTGTCTATCAAGTGAGAAGAAGTGCCCTATTACTCGTGGATCACCTCCTATTTATAGTTTCACGAAAGTAAATAATGAATCCCATGATATCCGCCGTCTTTGATGACCTTGTGGACTGTTTCAGGTGACCGTTGTGTTGTTACAACTGAATATAGTTGTTATATGGTTGTTTCCCCCTTTCTCGCCTATATTTAATGCAAGTCGGTTACAAGTTTGACTTCCCCTTTGAGCTTGGACTTGGCCTGCAAGCATAACATCATCATCCTTGATTTCTTTGACTTAAATGAGACAATATATCCGTTAGGGATCAGTTACAAGCTTTAATATTGATTAATTGTACCTGCAATATCATCATAATAATATAATTCGTTAGTCCATCCTCAGGATGTGCACATGCTGAAATATAGTTGCATCTTGAAGTCTGTTAAGTCCTTCAGCATCCTGGGGATGTTTCTCAGTGAATATGAGGTAAAATCATCCTGCATTCATATAACAATAAGATAGTTAGTTTATCCTCAGAATGTGCATAAGATAATATTCAGTGTCATCCTGAAGTCAGTCGACTCCTTCAGCATCCTGAGGATGCAATATTAGGGATGTGAGGTAAAATCATCTTGAGGATTTTCACCCACAACAAATATTATCTCCATAACATTCCTCCACGGACCAACAAAACTCGGCGAAGGAAAAAGGAGCCAACAATCATGTACGAAGTACAAACTCACAAGCGCCAACGCATCGACAGTTCTGGCTATGACCACCCGCGAAAGGATAGCAGCCGCCTGCGCTAAGGTTCAGCTCCCCTTGAGCCCCACTTGCTGCACATCTCCCCAAGTGTCAGGCGTCACCTCGGCCTATCTTCCAGAAGAAGATAGCCGCCTGACACACTCTGCCACCAGGAAGAAAATGAAGCCTCTACAGTCCACCACATTGTGTCACGTGTACCAATGGCAGGGTGTCGCCCCTGACAACCAACCACAAAGCGCCACGTGGACCAATCATAAGGCATTACTCTTAGCTGGTTTTATTTATTCAACTATGGATCAAAATCCAACCGAGTGGGCTTCTGGAAGGCAGGCCCAACTCCTAGGTCAAAGCCTAGTGCTCCTAAAGTGGGCCGTAGACATCCAGCCCACACATTCCCTATAAAGGGAGGCTTCGCCTCCTTTTGATAGGTCGAACAATTCTCCACTCAAACACACACACTTGTATTCTTGTCTTTATATTTGCAATCGTTCAAGTAATAAAGACGTATCTTTTTCAATGGACGTAGGTCAACGAGACCGAACCACTTATATCTTGTGTGTTACTTGTTTACTCGTTCTTTAGCTAATCGGACCATGGATCTTTCATCGTTGTGAACAAAGGATTATATCCTGTAGCGAACACGAGTAGCCACCCCATCACATTACCCGAGTTATTACTCGTTGTTTCTTCACTTAGCGATGTTAATAGAACGGGTTTACGACGTGTTAGTTGTTAAACTAACAGGTATACCTATCATATGTAACTATCAATTTGGATATCCCGTATAGGTGTTAGTTTAAATTAAAAAAAAACAACCACAGGATATTCAAGTATATTTCTTTTTTCTTACCATTCTAATACTTCATTAAACCTTTTACCCATTAAGTTTTCAAACAAATCTTAATTATTTCCCCCTTTATCCATTCACATGTGTTCATCACCCTTAGTCGGCCACTAACACACCACCTCCTTGACCTACCACCACCAACTAGTCAGGTCGAGCCAAGTCAGGGTTCTTACTGCTTCAGAGTCTGTTACCCAATCAGACTACATAATGGTTAAGAACTTCCTGGCACGGAGGTTACCAAACAGCCTCTATAACTATGACAAAGGTCAAGCCAATAGGTCTCAAGCCAAATGTCATTGGTGAATTCCCCTCAACTAGAGGTGAAGGCACCCTCAAAGCTCACTATGGGTATTTAGGGGGATTTTAGGTGGTGCGGAATTAAGGGGTGTGTTGACATTAAAAAAAATGGTCTTAAGGAAAGTAAACATTATAATAAAATACTCGTACCCAAACCTGAATCCCCCATACGGTAGGGTTTGAGGTCTTTTTTTATAGACAATCAAGCACTTGAATCACAATGAGTTCTTGAATAGTTGAATAATAAATAAAGGATTACATCTTAAAGAGTGGAGTTATCCTAATGGTACCCACAAAGCCAATTCACAAAGATGGGTTATTACTAAGTTTTCAGCATCTGCCTAAACAACATTAAAATATCTGCAGATAAACCATTGTATAATGCTCATTTGAACTGATATCATCATCATCATCCATCATGATAAACAGATTATAAATCTTCAAGAATTCGTTGGTATGTACAACCTAATATGAAAATTGTCCAAAGTTGCCGCGTAAACATACAAGTCATCCTTCATTTTTATCCAAAGAATCCGAATTGTGTGCATACTCATTTTCTGCGTCTCCAACGTCTTCTTGCTGCTTTTGCTGTTCAAAGCCAGAAAAAGGAAAGTCCATTAGAATTGGATATACTTTCTAAATGTTATGTCTTTATGTCAAAATGAAGATAAAGAACAGCTAGAGGTGGTAATTTCGACCCATGTACTTATAAATGGCCCGTTTTAAGAGTACTTTTGTCGTATACAACCTCCTAAACTGTTTTTTTTTTTTACAAAATATAAACTACATTATTGTTGGATAATATGATTCTGTAATCAAAAGTCTATACTCATGACTGTTTTTATTGTCAACGCAAAATTATTAAGAAACAGATTACTCGTTATGATCGATTACCCATTTAAACACCACTAAGAACAATCATAACAAACCTGTGTAAGGATTGCGGTTAAGAGATCACCCTGACTGTTTTCTAGAGGATAAGACTGTTGATGCTCAACAATAGTCTTTGAAGGAATGTCAGCAATGTTGGACCCACTACCCATCATTTTCTTACCCAAAGCATAGTTATGATGAGGCACATTCAACCGACCTTGAGTATAGTTTCTATGTTGAGATGGGTCAAAGGTCGAATCATGTGTTCTGTTTTGATTCACAGTTTTTAAATGACCATAACTTGAAACAAACCCTTGTGTCGAATTCGTAGCTTTTACGTTCCTATCTTGTCGGAAGGTTGATGTTGACATGATGGGGGGAATTCCCAAATGAGAAAAACCATTTCTAGTTGACACGGTTTTATGAGACGCGGCTTGTGAGGCTGCCAGAACTGGTAAAACAGGCTTTTGCAAGGCATGATTATGAGTTTGACTAAGACTTTGACCAGACATAGAATTCGGAGCATGAAGAAAGGACATCTGCTTGCTGCTGATATTACAGTAATCCGCTTGCTGGTTCCCATACCTCAGTTTTGCAGTGTCGAAGGTAAAAGATGTATTTGTTTGATCAACTGGCGGCAAAACCGGATATACAGAGTTACCTGACCTGTTAAAAGCTGCAGTTTGGAGGGTTGCAAGACTTTGAGCAGGGAGTTGATTGACCTGACCAATGGCTGCTAGAGAATGAAGATCAGGCTCACTAAAAGGCCTGTAGCCAGCATCTTGGTTATTCATCCCACCCGATTGCTCGTCCTTGAGTTTTTTAAGATAGATCCGAAATTTCTGCATGGAACTGAAGCTGTTAGCATTTTATAAAGCGTGAATAGGAAACAAAGTAATTAAGAGCATCCACAACGCAAAAAACCCAAATACCTACGTCAGTAGTCGTCCGTCACCATTAACAAACACAAACATTTGCCAAGCAATCATAGTCATAGTTTATATTTTCCACATAATCATAACCACCTTATTTATTTTTGAATAACATATTTAAATGAAAATAAGTTTGGTGACTTTGGCCCGTTTACCCACTTGACCCGTATCAATTTAAACTTAGCCTACCTGCAGATGGCTTGCAACGTTTTCTCGTGTTATTCCAGGAACATTCATGAGTTCCAAAATTTTCTTCGGGACAGCCTCTATACATACAACATTCACAAACATCAAGATTAAATTAGTAAAGTGATGATTACTCAAATAAAAAGTTTAGATATCTGATAAACAACAAAAAAATTCATACTGTCGATTCCAAGATGAATAACGGCTGCAAGAAACTGTTGATGAAGTTCTTCAGTCCAAGTAACACGCGGCTTCTTCACATAGGAAGAATCATCTTTTTCCTCACTTTCATCCTCCTCGTCTTTCCTTCTCTTTATGTTTTTTTTAAAATTATGTCCTTGGTTTGCAGAAGACGATTCAGGGTCATCATGCTGCTGTTTCTGCATTCGGTCACTATCATCCAAATTTGCAGAGGGCTCTATATCTTTCCCCTCTTTCGTCCTTTTTCTAACCACATGCTGCCAGATGTTACGTAATTGCTCTATACGCACAGGTTTTATCAGATAATCACACGCCCCGTGAATAACCCCCTTCATAACTACACTCTTGCTATCATCAACTGACATCACTGGTTAGTTTAATCACAATGAAGTTAGTTAAACAACGCTTTTACAGTTAAACGGGTCAAAGGTTCAAGGACCAAGCACAACAAATAAAGCATGCATATGAATGGATCACAAAATAAAATCAACAACATGTAAAAAGTCAATGGAAGAGCAGTTGACTTACTGATAACAGGAAGGTTCATTTCTAGCCCAATTTGGACAAGGAGTTTGAAGCCATCCATGTCTGGCATATGCACATCACTAATAACTACATCAAACCCATCTTTGTTTTCCCTCAATATGGATAAAGCTGCCTCTCCTCTGTCACATTTAGTCACTGCAATAATAATAATAATGAAAACGTATCCTCTATTTCTGAATAAATTTAAACTTAAATAACAATAATAAAATCTTCTGCATAAATTTTAACTTAAAAAATAAATAAAATAATAGAATAAACACTTCCAGGTAACAAATAAACAGATAATCCATTGGGCTATAAAGAAACTAAACTCAAATACGCAGCTGTTAAAAAAAATAGATTATCAATAAATCCGTTACAAAAGAATTCAAAATAAATAAACCAATGAGGTATACATGAGACCACAATCTCAATGATCAATCAGTTGGTGTTCGTTTAGTGTGTGTGTATAATAATAATAATATTAATAAAAAGACCTTGATAATTGCACTTTCTTAAGGTGGTTTCTAAGAGCATGAGACATGTTCGGTCATCATCAACAACAAGCACTCGCAAACCAGCAGGAAACTTGTCGGCAGTGCGTCCAGAAGCAGACATTCTCGAACGTTTGTTGACTGGTATGTTTTATTTTTTGTTTGTTAATGGACAAAAGCATACGATGAACATATGCGCATAGTTTTGACCTGTAGCGGGTGGATTTATTATATGTAGACGTGATTGTGTATGAAGGTTTAAGTTTATCGCAATTGATTTTGTTTCCATATTTACATTTCTTAATTATACAAGTTTCTTTATATATGAGTAATAACATGCTTGGGAGGATAAATTGAAAACCCACTCGAATTAAGAAAACTATAAAAACCCTTGTAAAAAACCATCAAAAAAAATTGTTTTTTTTTTTTGAAAAAAATACACAAGGTAACATACATGTATTAAAGCGTTTTGGGCCAAAAAAAATAAAAAAAAAAAACGCCGATTGGATATTTTTAAAAAAAAAATAAACAAAATTTGCACTATTACATATGTAACAACTGATGTTACATATGTAACAGAGCTGTTACATATGTAACAGCACAAACTTTATTTATTTTTTTTTAAATATTCTATCGGCTCTTTTATATTTTTTTTGCCCAAAACGCTTTAATACATGTATGTTACCTTGTGTATTTTTTTCAAAAAAAATTAAAAAATTTTAGATGGTTTTTACAAGGATTTTCATAGTTTTCTTAACTCAATGGGATTTTCAGTTTATAATTTCCCTAACATGCTTTGCTTGGATTATTATTAAATATGTTTTTAAATTTAATTATAAATATAAATTAAATACTTGTCGGTATTATTAAAAGTTATATATTAAATATTTTTCGAGTGTTGCTAGAATCGGTATTTGTCATCAGTTTTCTTGAATTGGGACTTTTTTTGAAATTATTAATATATATTAATTTCTAACCAGCGGCGGAACTGTAGCAATTTTGTTTTGTTTTTGTCTTTTTTTTGTGAGGTGAACCTCCCTAACTTACTAGTTTATACTAAAAATTGAAATTGATCCGAATTTCTTTTTATTTGAAAAGTTGAATAAAAAAGTAGAACCGAATTCTAATTTGAGAAAATAAACTAAGGATTCGAAAAACATAAAATAGCCGATTCTAATATGTAACTGGATATTGGTTTTCAATTAGGTTTTAATTTGATAGACTACATAGGGTGTTTCGCAACAATTTCTCATCGTAGATGAACCAAATTTATGTTTTCAAAAGGATTTGACTATGATATAAAGATCAGGTCATGCAGGAGTGAAAACAATTAAACTCAACCTGGATTAAACCGAACCTGATCAACCAAAGCTTTAAATGGTTCGGTTATCGACTAAGCTTTTTTCCATCCAAAACCCGAAAAACCTGATTAAAGAAAACAGTCAAACACCCCTACCCTAGTAATGTCTCAAAAGATTTTACTTCATTTCGAGTAAAACCTTCATATTTGAGAAAAAAAGACTTGTCATTGCCTTTCAAGGTAACATTGTAGACTTTACTTCCTTTACTTCGTTATATGAAACCTTGACATTTGAGTAGAATAAATTGGAATCACCTTTTATGGGAACAATGTGGTAAGGATACGTGATAGGTGATCAAATTGTATACCCATTAATGCAGCTACATGACCACTACTTGGTATATTTTACGATACCAAATTTGAATACCACTTCGTCTTCAATAAAAAAACGTTATCGATATATAGCTATTGAGCTACATATTTAGTTGTTTTTTTAAAGCTAACGAACACATGTTATTACAAAATAATCAAAGTAAATGAAATTTAAAGTGAAAAGGCATATATTATTTATAGTATAAAAGATAAAATGAAACTTTTCTTAAAGATAATGTTTCTCTCCGGGCTCAAACATTTGACCTTCTTAACTTCAAAGCCATTGGACCAAACTCTCCATCCGGTGAAATTGAAACCATTGTTCAAACCAACACGCATGGTGGGAGGTCAGCTGGTATCAGTTCAATTTGATTCATCACGGTGCTGACTAGCAGTCCATCAACATAAGAGAACCAAAAATATATAATCGTGATATGGCTAAAAAGATACAGGCGTTTATATCATATAATGGAGTAATGTAATTGAAGACTTTATGATTAACTAAAACTGATTAATAACTAAAAGTTTCTAGTGGTTTCCAAAATAACCCTGCAATATGAAGCAAACGCAAAAATATAAACAATTTAAATGAATGTACCATCCAAGAATTTTAAAAAAAAAAAATACCGAATATCTATAAGATAAATAATAACTTTTTCTAACTCAGAGATTGACATCTAAGTTGAATTATGATCCTGATTCCTCTTTGCTAGGAGACCACTAGATTTAGACTATTACACATTTTCAAATGATTACACAATTTTTAAAGGGCGTTATACAATTTTAAAAGGGCGTTATAACTTATGAGACTGATATAGCGAAAATGCCCTATAAAGGGCATTAACCATTACGGATGGACTTAGAAAAAAATCTATTAATTATCTGCCTATATTATTATTATGAAACTTTATATATTAGTTGATTTATGGTAATAATGCTTGTTTATATTAATAAATGATTTCCCATAGTTGAAGGGTCGACGTACAACAGCAAATGAATGAATGGATGTATTTCTTTTGTTTGAAACAAACAAAAAGATAAAACTTACAAATAGAATACATCAAGTACTCATATACATAACTCATATTACATTGATTAAATCTCAAGTCTAAAAAACAACTCACCAGCTTGCCACCATATTATACACCTGAAGCCTGTTTTGTTTCTGTAAAACATCATTGTTTCTTGAATTCTTCAGCATTGAATTTGTTCCACGATTCCTGTTATCAGTCGCAGCACTTGGCTTTAAAATTTAGTCAAAATATAACATAACGTGTTTAGCGATTTTTTTCCAAATTTAGTACTCGAGATCAGCTCGCTAAAACTTAAAGGAGCCTGTTATTTGTATAGCTTTTATTTAATATAATGAATAAATATTTACACGGTAATCAATATTATATACAAATTATGATGAAAATAACTATATAATATATATTATGTCATATAACTTAATATATATAAAAGTTTAGCTATAAAAACTATTATAAATATTGATAAACAAAATCATCATATAATTAACAAGCCTGCCAGGCTAGTTTACACCCCTAGGAAGAATAACCATAAATTTAGTTAATTACCAAACATTCATAGTAACACTGTCTTTTAAGTAAGATAATTTCATATAACGATTAATAGTACCAGAATGATGACCCACCTTTAAAAGATCAAAAACTTTCTCTGCAATGTACTTTTGTTGAACACTGGCGCCTTTCTGCTGAACTTTGTCTGGATGAACGCACAGCGTTGCCTTGTAATAAGCTTTTTTAACCGCTGTAGATGTTATCAAATCAGTCAATGAAATTGGCTGCCACCCGCTTCCAGCCCAAAGTATCTGCATCATCATGCAAATACAACATCAAAAGAGAAAAAAAATACTATAAGATATAAATAAAAGCATATGAAATTTAAATATAGAGAATATCAGATTTAGAAAGTTTTTCCAAAAACTAAATGATTAACAGGAAACATACATGTTGTAATGAAGATAATAGTGCACGCAAATTGCCTTCTTTTCCTACCGCCCAACGCTTTATGTCACCCTCTAGAGTTGCAGCAACTCTCTGAAAATTAATGGTAAAGGTAAGTTTGTAAGAAGGTGTCTTCATAGAGTTGAACACATATATTGAAAGAAATGAGAGCATCAAATAATGTTGCGAAATAAATAAACTAGTCCACAGAAAGGGTTTAGCTTATATTTATATCTGCACCGACATATTTTTGTGCTACAGATGGCAATGTGGCCAGTCAAAACGGGTTATTAGTAAAGTCAAGTTGGGTTGACCTGCAAACACTTTTATGACCACTTTGTCGGTGTGTTAATTTTGCTACGAAGACAATATTATATCGACAGTAATCTAAATACTATACATTTAGGAGAGTGTATTTCGGAAACTTTCAACCCGTTTGACCGACTCCACTTTTAGCTAAACTTTTTTTAGTTGACCCGTTTGCCTGTTGAGATAAAAATAAAATACAATCTAGACTAACCCATCTCACAAGTAAATGGGCCGAATACACAAATTACCATCTACAGTTTATACCATTATATATTTATTGCTTAATACTGAAAGTTTTCGAACATCCTTCAATTTCGTTAAACATGTTTTTGGAAAACACAGATGGAGAGAGAGAATAAAAACAATTCAAATGACGAGAATATGTGAGAAGAAGATATCAATTATTTAAGAGAGAAGCTTTTATTCCCACACTAGCAATTTCATTTAAGTTAAGCATACAAAACCTTCATAGGTATAAATATACTTACATGCTTCTCGTCTTGCTCTTGCTGCGCCTGAAGGTCACGCTTGTTCTTTTCATACAGCGCATTATTCTAGTAATATATAAAGTAAAATGGTACAGTTAGGAACGAATTACCAAAGTGAACATTTGCTAGGGTTATTTACAGTAATTATGTGCTATGGAATCTCATTTTACAAAGAATAAAGTATCGATGTTAAAGGCCCCATGTGTAAGATGGTTATTCACATACTCAAGTGTGCAAGAAACACCAAGCTAGGAACTGTACTTATATGTTAATAATAATAACTTATTTATAATCGTCTCTATTCTATTTATGGTTTTGAAACATTGTAATAATTTATTTTGAATCAGCATTGTAGCTTACTTTGCTATTTAAGGTTTGTGGGCTTTTTACGAAAAGGCCCAATGTACTTATGAATTTGCCTCGGGGCCATTCATAAGATGGCTTTTTGTCTGGTTAGGTGGGTCATCCGGTAAAGTGTAAACGAGAAAAGCAATTTATTTTCTTGATTATTTTGTCATTTGTTGATATTTAAAAAACGTATACCTGAAAATACCACGTCAGCATTGTTAAATAATAACAAATGACAAAGAATTAAAAAAAATGTCACGTCATCATGCCAAATCAGCATTTTTGACCTAATTACCAATATCTAGGTTATTAGATGATCCAAATAGGACACAAACCAATTACATTTAGCACTCAAATACTGTAAACTACTTATTTAGTGTTTTCCTTTTTTTTTATTCTACAAGGAGTTGCTGGTTTCTCTTCATTACACATACTAGAAGATTGAAAGTTATCAAATTGTAATCCATTTCATTTTAAGGGTCGTGCTCAAGGAGGAGATTCCCAGATGTTCAATCAGCACCTAACATTTCTATCTTTTGAAATATATCCAGGTCAAAATCTAAAATTTAATGGAATCTAAAAGTCACAGGATCAATCTTTAGTATAACGTTGAAGCATCTTTAAGCCTTCCCGACCCTGCCAATAGCTCGACTATAAGTGGGATTTACTGGGTACGGTTTGATGCATCTTTAAATAATGATCAACATACAAGAGATGACTCTAATAAGGAAGACAAGAAGTAGCTACTGATCAGGCAAGAACGACCAATTGTAGGTGAAAGAAAAAGAATATACTATACCATTCGCGCCTGGGTTGTCATGTGATGGTTGAATCTTGCTTTTCGTCTCTCTTCACTTTCCCCTTCAATTTCCTGGAATTCTCCTGACGGAGGGGCAACTATTGAATATAACAAACAAAAATCAACACAATGAAGAGCCTGATTAGAAAAGGCAATATGCACGGGTTGGATAACACGTCAAATTGGGTAACTTCTTAGTGGATGTCAAAACAGTGAAGGTTGTTAATATAGCGGTTTAGGTTTTAAATTCTAGTGTGTTAACTATAATTATTAGGTACTACATATGAGTGAGTATATGACACCCCAGTGTTACAACCCAAACAGGAGAACTCATCCTAAAAGATTAGTCTGATGGGAGAGAGAGCCCATTTGGGTTATAAACCCCACATTTTTGCCCATACAACCGATGTGGGACAAGTCCCATACCTTGCAATGGTTCTAATCCGTAACACCCAAACCCTACAAATAGCAAATCGTGGGATCAACTAGGTACGGTTGTTGTACCACATATGACAACAAACTACATTATTACATTAAAAAACTAGTTTGTTAACGTAGCGATTTAGGTTTTTATGTATCATGTTGTCAAGAAACTTGACCCGTTCAACCAATTTGGCGTGTTTCGTTTTAAATTTTATCTCATAGCTTAGCCCATTTGACCCGATAAAGATAGACAAAGTCAAAATCAACCTATTTGCATATAAATGGATAAAAACTGCCACATCTAAAGAAATGCCCTGATATATAAGTTAAAAAGGTGTCTTGAAGTAATATTACCTCCCATTCCAAATAGATAAGAGAAGTCGTCGGTACTCTTTGCCTTTGGCATTGCCTGTTTTGAGTTGCTTGAGCTCACTGAGGAAGCCTTGTTTTGTTTCTTAGGAGCAACATTGTTATTGAATAGAGCATTATACACGGAATCCTGAAACACGAAAACTTGTAAGAAATACACTCAAGTGAACGGTTAGGTGACACAAAAGGGGGCATTTGGTCATGCATTTTTAAAGTTAATATGCAACCCTGATAATCAAAATCAAATAACCAGCTGCAATAAAACCGGCTATAGAAAATAGTGTTTGGATGTGCTTGATCTTTATGGTTGTATTAACCACATGGTCCGTTGTTTGAGTGTTAAGAAATTAATACATAAATAATCAAAAAGAACATTCTTATGAAAAAAGATAATACATCTTGTAATATGGAAGTAGAAAATCCTCAAGATATAATTTTTTATACCCTTTGATAAGCAATTTCGTTACAGCTACTAGTCTACTACAAAATTTACAATCCCAAATATATTATTTGAACGAATCACATAATCAAAAGTGGCATCTGTTTACGAAAACACCCCCTAGCTAGTGCATAATTTCTCAGCCAATTTTGTCAAATTACCACAGTTGTAGAGCTCTGGCTTGATCTGGTGTTTGACGGAGCGCCTGAAGTGAAAAGGGAATCTAGATAATCATCAACAGAAGCTCCATTATTTGCTTGATAGCTGCTCCCTTGCGTTGTCTCAAACATTACAAATGGGTCTTCTGCTGAAGCTGAAAATGATTTGGCTGACCGAACAGAAGGATTTGCTTCGGACTTCCTTCTGTATATATGAAAAAAAGTCTGTCAGACCAGAATATTAATCACTGAAACATCATCATGGGCCACATGGATCACAAAAATGAACCGAATTGTATTATAACAAGCTAGTAAAGATGACAAAATGAGCAAGGCGTCGACTGGGTAGCGGGTCATAATAGGTCGGAGTTTAATAGAGGCAACTTTTAGGTATGGGTTGGGTTGCCCTCCATCCCTCGTCACCAACATCCACATTCCAATAAGTTTGCACATTACATCAAGCAACACCAAGCAGACATCAATCAATAATTTCAACCATGCTAAATAATTTCATCATCATCATACTTAGTTAATCCCACCAGTAGCAAAAGCTAAGGTAGGGTCTGAGGAGGGTAAGATCTAGACAGTCTTACCTCTACCCCGTGGGAATAGAGAGGCTGCTTCCAGTGAGACCCCCGGCTCGATAGTGGTTTTGTGTCAAGCCTTGGACATAAGGCACATAACACTTAGCAATTGGGACAACCCCGATTGGTGCATGTACCCCCCTTGTCTTTTGGCTATCAACGCCACCACATGATGCATGATTAAGCGTCTGTCGTTTTTTACGTTATTTTCACGAAATCAATAAAATAACTTTAAAATTAGTGCAACTTTACTTTTGCCCCCAAGGGCCCACACATATACGCATCATATGCGGACAGCCGTAGGCGGGGCATCCATGCTAAATAATTTAAATATTCAAATTCATAATCAAATCGTGAACAAGACAGTATCAGCTTTTAATCAATGATTTAGTCTATAACTAGTACAATTTGATCTTAAAAATCTAGCAACTGCCTATAACATAACTTCAAAGATAAAGTTATGCATAGGATGAAAAATTTGAAGTGGTTGCCCTGCATTGCGAGTAATTTGGACAAACAAAATTTAGAAACAAGTGCATTAACTCGGATAATTTTCAAATCAAGCTAAAACGATACAATTCATCTAAAGCGAATAAAATTTCTTTCTAGATTAATTTTATAAATTCAGCATTGTATTAACTTTATATCCACTTTCATTAAATCATGTATAAATTATTTATAAAAACAAAAGGAAAGAACTCAAAGCAAATGCCTTTATTGCATACCCATTAAGCGAAGAAGTCTTTACACCAAAATCCGATAGCAGATCTGCAGGTTCCGAAACAGCTTCCTGCTTTTTCACTGAATTCTTTTTCAAACCACTGGATTTCATCACATTTGCATTCAGATTTCGAGTCAAACCGTCATAATTCAAAACAAAACTACAAAGATCAATTATGTGTAGATGCACAATTTAAAAACAAAATATAGAAACTATGACCGCATTATCGGATAACTTCCAATCAAACTAAAACCGTGCAACTTATCTAAAGCAAATAAAATCTCTTTCTAGTTTATTTATCAAAGTTCAAACTCGTCTTAATTTCATACTCATTTATAGTAAGTTACGTATAGTTCAATTTTAAAAGACATTCAAATAATGATGCAAACAAACAAATTTACAAAAGAACAGAAGTCAAACAAATAAGAAATGCCATTATAGCATGCATACCCATTAAGGGAAGAAGTCTTAACACCAAACCCCGATAGCAAATCCGCAGGTTCTGAAACAACTTCCTGCTTATTAACTACATTCTTCTTCAACCCACCGGATTTCATCACTTTCGCATTCAAATTCCGAGTCAACCCATCAAAATTCAACCCACTTCCTTTCTTTCCACCCCCTTTGACCCCCAACCCACCAAAACCCCCAAGCAAATCATCAACCGAATCCGCCTGCATAACCGGCGAATCAACCCTATTCCCAAGCACATCATAATTACCACCAAAACCCGATCCTGATCCTGATCCTGATCCTGATGCTGATCCGGAGCTTGTCTTCATCAACCCAAACACATCATCATCATAATTATTCAAACCGGAGCCCGAAGCGGAACCCTTAAAACCCCCAAAGACATCATCAAACTCAGGATTTGGGAATTTCCTATTATTATTAGACCCAAAAATGACATCAAAATCAAAATCAGAATTACTGGATTGATTCACACCACCAATGTTTTGTGGGAATCCATTTGAATTACTATTACTATTACTATTAGTAGTAGTAGCATTAGATTTATTATTATTATTATTATTATTATTTTGATTAGAGGTCTTCAAATCGGCCAAGGGGGCGGATGATTTGCCGTAGGCTTTGAAACCAATACTCTCAACTAGAACACCAAACTGATCCATCTACAGTGGCCGTTGCTATAGGAGATTCACTGATCTTACAAAAGGGAATGGTAAATTGGTAATATTATTACGGGGGTCAATAGAATGGAATGGAATGGAATGGAAGGGAGGGATGGATGAAGGAAATGAAATGATGCACCGACAAATTGATGTGAATAATAATATTAATATTAATATTATTGTTGTTGTTTTGTTTTGGTTCTGGGAATATGATTCTTTGGTGTTCGTCCCTCTTGTCTGTCTCCTGATGAAATGAAGGTGCCTGTCTGTCTGTCAACGGTGCGTTGTTTGGCGATGGGGTTGGGTAGGACACGACGCGTTTGGTCATCAGCTGGACCACCTTTTTAGTTGGGATGAGGTCCTTCGGGTTTTTGTTAATGTCAATAATGGTCCTTCTTCGGGTTTTACTAGCAGAGTTTCCGCGCGTGTTGTCACGCGTTCGCTGTCATTATCGTTTTAGTTTATTATGGTATCAATGCGAAAATGTTAGCATAAGCGACCACGAACAATACCTTCAACAATTATTTACGAAACGTTTATTGTTATATTCTATGTATTCAAACATTTTTTTATTTAAATTATCAAGAAAGAATGAGACAATGGTTTTGAAAAACCATCAACCTGGTAAACCATCAACTTTTTTTTCTTTTTAAATTCATCCCTGCAATACCTTCAACTAGGGTTGCAAACGAACTGAACTTTCAGCGAACAGTTCATGAACCGTTTGGCGGGAAGTTCGTTTGTGTTCGTTCGTTTAATAAATGAACGAACACGAACAAAATAATTCGTTCGTTTAGTTAAACGAACGAACATGAACAGAGGCCACGTTCGTTCGTTTATGTTTGTGAACGTTCGGTAACGTGTTCGTTTATGTTCGTTTGTTTTATGTTCGTTTGTTTATGTTTGTTTGTGCTCGATAGATTAATATGGTTTTTAATTTTTATAATTTGTCTTGATATTCTTTTACTTTTATTTATTTTACCCAAAACAATTTATATGAGGTAAATATATGTATGTGAATTCGATTTTATAAGAAAGTTAATATATGTCCGTTTGTGTTTGTTTTCGTTCATGAACACTTTTTTGTGTTCGTTTGTGTTCATGAGCACTTGTTGTGTTCATGAATGTTCGTTTGTGTTCGGGTGCGTTCATGAACAAAATTAACAAACGAACACAAACGAACACGAACATAAGTGTTTTCTTAACAAACGAACACGAACATAAAATCTCGTTCGGTAAGTGTTCATGAAAGTCCTTGTTCGTGTTCGTTCGGTTCGTTTGCAGCCCTACCTTCAACATCTAACCCATCAAACCTAAAACAACAAACAATATAACTTACTACTCGACACAATCATCCACTGGGAGGGAACAAAGATCGGACACTTAATCTAGAAATTACCAACAAACACCACCAAGTCACAACGGAAAACACGTCTAAAAGGGTTAATATTAAAGGATACAGAAGGGCATTAGAGCAATAGGTATACGACGGGAGTCTGTTTAGCCTCCTCTCATTGCTCGTGATCGGAATAAGAAAAATTTGTGATTCTGAATTAAAAAAAAAAAAACTAAAAACCGATGTGTTAAGGGATAGGACGGGATATTGCGGGGATGGATGCGCCACCGTTGTTGAGTGTTGAGTTTGTTGTTAAGTGTTACATTAATAGTTCCTACATTTTATTAAGTGCACCGGCTACGGCAAACGTCTGGCTGTCAAAGGTGACTTCTACTACAGTGTTGAAGACGAAAAGATAAAATAATAGACATTAGTTAATGTCCCCCACATCGCCCGTGACTTCTTCGGTGACAACAGCATCACCACTGTGGAGAAAGAATTTTTAGACGGACAACTTGGTGGATTTGCTTCATCGTCTTCCTCTTTACTTACCCTCTCTCTGAAAATTATTAAACATTAAACAACTTGCTGATTTTGGTTTGGTGGAGAGATGCAAAGTATATATATGGTTGAATACTTGGAATCTGGAATAGGTGAGTCAGCAACGCGTGTCATGGTGATTGCCTTGTAATTGTTTAAATCCTAGAGTAAGCAACACGTGTTGATGACTGTTGTAATCTTTGCTTAATCGTGGAAGCCAGAAAGAAGCATCCACCTAAAAGGAACTCAACTATAGTTAAACAAAAAGAAACCTTAGTTAGATACTGCTCATCTTAAAGTCTCTAATTATACATAGGGTATGTTTGGCAAGGAGCTTTTAAGAGCTTTTAGGAGCTTCAAACTTCAAGCTTTTAAGAAAAAGCTCCTACTCAATAAAAAGCCTTGTTTGGTTGAAGGAGCTGGAAGCTTTTAGATTGGAGAAAAAGTTCTATAGTGAAAAGCTACTAGTAGTAGCTTTTAAGAAAAAGCTCTACTAGCTACAAGCTTTTAATTAGTAAATGACATAAATACCCATTCTATTTTAAAAATAAAATAAAAACCTTCTTTACAAGTTTTTAATTATGTCCATTTTGGTCATTTTATACATTTTATTAAAAGCTCCAGCTACTGTGCCAAACACCAAAATATATTTAAAAAGCTTCCAGCTACCAGCTTCCAGCTAACAGCTTGCAGCTACCAGCTACCAGCCACCCGTTAGTTTTGCCAAACATACCCATAGTATAATATAATGAGAATAATTTACACTCTGGAAGGAAAGCATTCAAGAACAAAAACAGCCCCTTAGTAACGCTTACCTCCCAAGACTAAAACAACATCAGCATCTCAAGCTATCGTAGTGAGGCAGACCTAACAAACCAACAACACCAAAACCAATAACAGGTTGACGGTTTATCCTTAACCATAGTTCGGATTCGAGAAATTCAAAATTCAACTAAGTTCAATTCGATTATCAAGAATTCGAATTTTATTCAACTCGAAATACGAGTCATATACGAATTTATGATTTGAAATTCGGATTTAGATTATACATATATATTTATTAAATATATAAACACACATTAATATTTAAATATATATACACACACATATACACATTGGAAAAAAACTTATAAATTTGGGCTCGTACATACCTTATATATCACAAAACTCTAAAAGACCATAGTCTATATTATTTCACCATTCTCATATGACATAGTTTTGTTTACTAGTGTGTAACTCGCACGTTGCGGCGGAGTCGACAATATGCAGTAGGAACATGATATGCATCAGACACAAGTATTTTGCATGTATTTTAACTGAGTCTCTTTTCGCCTTTCAAGGAGATAGCATGTCCCTCTTCACTCGCAATATTGCTAATTCAAAAAGAAGATCACCAAAATGTACTTCAAATGCTTTAGTAAATAAGTTAGATTATATGATTGTAAACAAACACATAATATTGCCATGAATAATATTTCTTTTTGGAGTATTAAAAATATACATTTGGGTAAAACTATGTATATGCTATGAGGAGTTTGAGCAAGTTATTCCCTTTTGAACCCATTTGGATAAAACCGTAAAATACTGCTTGTAAATGTAACCTCTAAATATAACAGTGTCAATAAATCAAATTAAAAAATATATAACATTCAAAACTCAAAGCATGTAGGTAGGTTTCACTGTTTTAGCCCTACACTATCATAAGGATAAAAAAAATATGTTGCTTTCTGTTTAATTACCTAAAAATTATGGGACCTTATAGATGATGAGAGAATCAAAAGCATCAACATCGCTAACATTTTGTTTGCTTTGTTTGCCATCATTTGGAGTCATGTTTCAAGTGCTAGAACAAACAACTCATACTAATATATTTAAATCATAGGGTCAGGAGTAAAAACAAGTTTATTGTAGTGAAAGAAGATGTGAACTCAACCGGAGTTCTGTATAGTAACTTACAAATTCCATGTGCTTCTCATTAATTTACATATAATTGATCCTAAGACATGTACATACAATAATTATTAACTAAGCATTTTTCAAGTGGGTAGGGAGTATAAACAAGGGTGTATCATAAAGGTAGATACAAAAATAATGAAGGATAACTTGATTGTGAATTTTTGATAATTTAATGAAATAAAGTTACCCCATAGGAAGATGTAATAATTCAATGTAGATACAAAAATAATGATGGATAACTTGATTGTGAATTTTTGATAATTTAATGAAATAAAGTTACACCATGGGCATTTAGGGAAGAAAAGTGGTAAAATTTAGGAAATTGTAAAGAAACCTTTGGTATACCATCTTAACTTTGGACAATTAGGACATATTTGCTCATGCCTCCTCCTTTATAATGTACTAGCAGGGAACCCGCGCGTTGCGGCGGAGTCGACAATAAAGAGCGGAAACATAATTCAAACCTTAAAACGATTAAAAGAATCAATATGTAGATGTATATTTGTGTGTGTAAGAACATATGCTTCGTAGTGGGGTAATGTTTTAAAGTCTATAAGGAGACATGATAGCATGCTATGTTCTATATATCATATGCAATTTAACCTACATGCCAGTAAAAAAAATGGAAGCATCGGTTTGACTCAATAGAAATTATTATTAGAATCCCATCTGAATTTAGTGAGATAATCGATATAGCGCAGGTCTAGACCAAGAACATCTGATATTCCCTGCTTTGCCACCTCGCTTTGATTACTAACAAACCATTCAGTCAGTGTTGTTTTACCAACATTCGGGCAGTTAGCGACTTCCGATAGTTGCGCAGACTGTTTAAATGTTAAATTTGCCTTCCAAGTGAACCGCCAATATCTGAACTGCAGGACGCCGACGATGTATAGGAAAAGTGAATATTCTCCATGCAGCCTCTTGAGGGCATATGTAGCGAGCATCCACAAAGTTGCTTATTTCATCAACTATTACATTGTCTGTAGCAGATGTATCTGCAGATGCATCGCTGACACGTGTTAACGAATAACGTATTCTGTTAGCACCCTTTGATATATACTTGAACAAATACTTGATCATCATCGATCAGCCACAGTACTCAACATTTATAAGGGCGTCAAAGCGGCGCAGCAATGATGCATTGTATGGCACCACATAACCATTGTCTAGTGGTACACCATTTTTAATGTATGAATACGCAGATGAACACCTTTTGTAATGAACATAGCCGACATTGTCAAAACGCGTCACTGGCACGTATGGTTTTGGAAATTTCTTTGAGCAAACCCCATCTTTCATGCAAGGCGAGTACATCCTAGCTAAGACACAGGGTCCATGAAGCATGAGGTCAGTTACTATCCTGTGTAGAACTGGCTACGATATTGGATCAGGAAGCTCCGCGGATATGTACTGGTCTACTTGTTCAGGAGTACGAATAGTATGCGCATTCGACACCCACAGCAACGTATGACAATGCGGGAGACCTCTGTTTTTGGAACTCGATTGTATAAAGGTCTGCAATATGCATTAGATTTAACATTAAAAGAAGAAGTTGAATACATCATCAACATTCAAGGAAGTCTAAATACCTGCTGTGACGTCACCAAAAGGTCTAGCATCCCTAAGATACTTGATAAACGACCGGACTTTCAGTTGGAAGACCCTTGCAATAATGTCTGGTCTATCTTAAGGGTTTGACGCACCACAACGTATCATATCGCGCACAATTTCTGGCCAACGAACATTGCACGTGAAGGTTATGAAATACTGAGGATTTCCGTAAACCCAACACAATGCAAGAGCATCTTGATAATACTTATACATATACCTGGGCCCACCTGTAAACGAAGATGGCAAAAATATGCGCTTGCCAATATCGCAGCCATTGACATCACCCTTTGAAATTGCATCATGGACACCATCTAAAAATTCACAGCGAAATTCATTCTGATTTGCACGGATATATTGTAAGCGACATTTCTCAATACATATGTAAGCGTCCACCAAGTATTGCTGAAACAGCCTTGCGCCTTTTAACAAATGAGTATAGACATTTATGGCGATCATGAATCTGATAACTATCATATGTCAATAGGCTAAGACTGTGATCATCAGCAGGCGCACTATTAGATTCTTCAGCAGGCAAATCATCAGCAGTCACTGTCGCAGCATTAACCAACAAAAGTTCTGGAGACCAGCCTTGCTCACCACGTGGAAACAACAATGGATACTGAAGAGGCATGTAAGACGAATGTAAATTGCTAACGCGATGTGGTGTGTCATCTTTGCTTCGAATGATAATATCAAAAGATTCAGCACCTGGATTACCATCACATACAATTGCACCAATACTACTCAAAGAAGGCGCATCCTAACGATGATCAACAGCTCTACTGTAAAGTTTAATTGCAAAATCCGGCACCTACAGTTGCGAGCAAAGCTCACTTGCAGACTTGAAAAGCCTCACATACTCGTTTTCTTGTTGGAGCATGCAAGAAATTGTTGCTACCACATCTGGGTTCAGATTGTTTTTATCACCAGAAGTGAAAAAACGCAGCCTATTTTCAACCTTATTCAACGGATCAAATATGTACATCTGCAAGAACCTAGGCCTATTACCAGGAGAAGGACATAAGGAGCCTAACCAATGAGATATCTGTCCAGCAACTTTAAAGACATAAGGCCCAATGCCCTGATTAACATACTCGTCTACTGTGGCGCCAAAAGAGGTCATCGAAAACATTGAATTATAAGCCCTGATATTCATAAGAAAGCTAGAGTCTGCATACAACTCTTTGATCAGAGCTGGTGGTTCTGATGGATATTCAATTTGCACCTTCCCAGCCCTACAACACCTATTGAATCTTGCGCGACAACTCTTTGGAGCAGATGTAACCCTTTCCTCAAACCAAAACAGCGTGCCACAAAAACTCACAGATTTCTCCACATATTCCCATATCAATATACTCAGGCGATTGCAAAAACTCATTAGCAGACAAAGTGCGTCGGGATCTAGAGCGCAACATTGACGCTCTTTAAGCCATCTGTCCAACACCATCATCGGCAGCTGCAAGCTGTCGTTTCCGTTTTGAGTGTGGCACAGGAGACGATGTTGAAGGATCAGCATTCACAGCTGTAGCTCGCCTACGCCTACCAACGACTCCAGGCGACAATGTAGCATCAACATGATCACTTTCATCTCTGTCACACGACGCCGTAGAAGACATAACAAACACCCTACACCATGGTGGAAAACAACAAACAGCAGTAAAAATACCAACATCATACACAAAACATAGACAACTATCACTCTGCAAAGTCATTACAAATACGAACAATCACATACTTTGTATACAGTCTGCAAACTCATTGCAAAAACAAAAAACAACACCAAGAACAACTACAGATTTTGAGGTCGTACATACCAAAAGCAGACTCCTTGTTCATCACTCAGCTATTTAAAAAATAACGTGTAGCCAGATACATATTTGCATGCATATAACATCATCATCAGGAAATTGCACGTATAAAATAACTGATAAATTAAAACCGTCAACAAAGCAACATGACAACATAACAAACAAATGAGAAAAAAAATTTTCTAGAAGCAAATTACCGACGAACAACGAAGAAGAAGAAATAAAGCAGCAGATTCAAAAGACGCAAGAGAGATCAGCAAGTGAAGAAAAGAAAGAAAAATTCTAAATAATCAAAACCTTATTCTTTATATAATTACATAGCCATGCATTTTGGTGTTAACACCTGTTATGATAGCACATCATTATATACACGTGGAATGCACTCACAATATTATAAAGTTTTAATACTAAATATCGCTTAAAAATTAAAATTTTGCCCAAGGAGTCGAACCCGGGCCAACACAATATATAAGCAACAGCAGAACCACCAGACCAAAGAGACAATCACGTTTGAAAACACAAAACTTAATATAAAAACACATATTATCGTCTTAACAGCATTAATTGCAGTTACTGTTCAATAAGTTAGGCCTTTAAAGGATGTTAAGGGTTACAAGAGAAATATAACCGTTAAGGTTAAGATTGCAAGTTTATGGAAGTTAAGAATGAATGGTACCGAAGACCAACTTATATTTCTCTTGTAACCCTACTAGTTTTTTGCATTTTGTCGCTCATCTGAGGTAATATTGTTTTTTTGATTTTATTTTTATTTTTTTGGTTTGGATTGATGACGATGTTTAGGTATTGTAGTGGGTTTTGTCTTTGGGTAGTTTTAAGCAAGTTTTATGGTGTTATTTTTTTTATTATAAAGTTTGGATTTTTATTATTGTTAGAGGGGTATTTTGTTAGGATTTGTATTGTATGGAGTTAATGAATAGGTCTTTTTGAATAATAATAATAATATGTTTCATTAGTTTTAAGCCTTCGATGATTACTACCTGTAGTGGTCAACTGTTTGTCTACGAGGTTAAGATTTTATAAACGCAGGTCAATAGCACTCAAAGTTCATGTACAATCAGCAATTTGTTGGTCAAAGTAAAAGTCAACTATGAAATTGCCACCAGATTAGAAGTGTTGAAAATATGTATACAACAGCAACAAAGTTTGGACTTGTGCAAGTTATAAAGAATAATAATTATGGAAAGGGTTATAGATCAGCCAGCTTGATTGTTGATACAAAATAATAACTTCTAACTACTACTAATGTTTATAGTTGTTCTTATCAGTATTTTTATCTATTTTCTTTGCGTCTATAGTCGTTCATTATACTACTCATTTAAATTGATATAATACATGCCATCTTTTATTTACTTCATTCATACACACATGGATACAACAAATGGTATAACTCACGTTTGTCACATACTTATTTTCTACTACTTGCTCATTTGCTTGACAAATAGATTAAACACTTACAACCTTGCTTGAAGGAACAGAGATGAATACAACGAATGGTATAACTCACGTTTGTCACATAATTATTTCCTAATACTTAGTCATTTGCTTCAAATAAACATTCAACACTTAGAGCCTTGGTTTCATTGGTCAACAACCTTAAATTGTACCTATTTTTTTTAATGCCTTTGAGTATGTCAATGGAGGAACACTCATTCAACAAGGAGAATGGATGGCATAACAAAATTTTACATTCTCATTTGATCAAATTCATCGACAAACTGCAACTAACAAATTAAATTAATTTCATTTCCTTTTTAATTTCTTCATTCTTAAAACTTACAGCCCGGGACGCTCCCAGGTAAAAAACTAGTACATAATAAACCAAAGTCATTTTAATGACATGACATTTCAAGAGGGTATTCTCTCTATTGAGTGTGTCATATGTCATCCCATGTGGCAAGGGCTTTATTTTAGAAAAATAATAATTTAAAATTTAAAAACAAAATTAGATTTTTATCTCTAATGTTTCCTCCCATAACTTTTAAACGTTAATATCTTTTATATACGGGATATTTTAAAGAAAAAAATTACACCAAATTAACGAGCATATTATTATCTTTCCAACGGGTACCATAGTGCTATATAAAAAACGGAGAAAAAAAAACAACTATTTTTTTGTGTATTTTTGTTCATACAGGAAAAAAAACACAAAGTGTTCAGGTTATTCATTAATCATCTATACATATAATAAACCAAAGTCATTTTAATCATGTATAGACAAGTTATTAGTTATGTTCAAACCAATAAATATGAATTTTATTTACAACATGTGTTAGCATTGGAGTTGTACATTGTTTTAGGTTAGGTTTTAATATTAGAGTTATACATTGTTTAAGGTTATGCACTAACATTGAAGATACATTGTTAATTGTTTTAGGTTAATTGTTACACGAAGCTTTCCTGCATGTAACTGTAAAACGCATCAGTCTATTTCAGGTGTAAAATTGATATTTCAAATTAGATTTTTCAACCCGGGACGCTCCCGGGATATATTCTAGTTTTAGATAAAAATATTTATTTATTAATATAACAAGATACAAATACTTTTAAAACCTAAATACAAATTATCACTATTTTCTTACGAATATTAGGGACGGGAGAAACCAATAACATATATGGATTATACGTAACTTCGAGGCATTTTGCACCAGTATCTTAAAAAATAAAATTACAAGTTAGATAAAAAATAATGTTAAACATATCATTGATAGAACACGATTCTTTTGCTTTCATCTAAACTATTAAGATAACATGTTCTTATATTGTTATATGTATGATTTAATTATACTTATCATTATGTTTAATATGTATTATATTTAATAAGTAACCATATTATTAAGACTTTTATGACCATTGTTATATATTTCACAATTGTGTAACCCAAGCCCAAATAAATTTTATGATGTGTAACCCAAGCCCAAATAAATTTAATCAACCATTTTGGGTTTCCATGTTTTTGTAAGCCACAATGTTTTTTGTGGTTAAATTTGTATATTTATGTTTTAGTTTATCAAACAAACAAGTTCTTTATATATATTTTATATATATTAGTTTAATGTTGTTTTTTTGCCCAAAAAAAATCCATTTTCAGAGTCGTTTGAGTCTTCCACTTTCACCATTGCGCCTCTTCTCTCAGCCACATGATCCGCAAAATGATCATTTGTTCAAAATTCAGCATTCATGTTCTTCTTTTTTTGTTGAACACTATTATTTGATCGATTTCCTACAGTAACTCTTTGATAGTTATGTAAAACTTAGGTTAAGAACTTGCAACCTAAATTTGACTTATATAAAGTCAAACAGTAAATATCTTCGTATCATATGCGTATATGTACATTATTAGTTATAACATTACCTTGGGGATCCACCGTGTGTCAACACGGGTCTCTAACCTAGTATCATCATATAAGAATATAAATGTTAGGAAGATATTATTATTCTATGATATTTTCACATAATAGTAACCAATTTTTTCTTGTATTCCATTAAAGTTAATTTTTACTTTGTGGTCCAGAGTATCCTTCTCAAATGTTTGTAGTCTTTAATTAAGTTTATTGAAGTGATGGCATTTTAAAGTTGTTTCTTATGTAGTAATCCCATATCTTTAGGATTAGATTTTGAATTTTGATATATACAGGTTCCTCAAGTTTCACAATGATATTTCAGTAGAGCTGAAAAAATGGACAGGTTCTTTAACATGTCAAAATGTGTTGTGTTTTGGATGGGTTGCATCATGTTCAATTTTTTACTCCAACAAATTAGTGTGTCAAACATGATTACCCACATTCAATTATATCAACAATACTTAACTAATAGCTTTTAAGTTTTAAGCATAAAAAAAAACACTTTGTGTGACTTTCTATTCGTCTTCGATTTGACCCGTTTTTGATGTATAATAAGACATGTTAACAATATATCCCTTCTTTAATGAAATTTGCGAATAACTCCGATTCCACTAAGCGTATTTCATGAACACTTGTTTTTGGTATTTTTGTCTATCAATCCGTCAAATAAAATGAAACATGAGACTCATTCATTCAAACATGGACACGAGCAATATCTTTTACAACCTATTTTGTTTGTTTTAGCACATAGAAAAGTAGACATTTTGTTATATGAAATGGATGACCAAGACGTAAAAGCTATGAATTTCGAGCATCAAAGAGAATGAAGTGAAGGGTTTATCCGGTGCTAATGTTATGATGTTTGAATTTCCTCCAAAAGGTTCCTCTAACTCTTATTCGGAGTAAAGAATGTTTGGGTTTTCTGTTTATAACAATGGAAAAAAAATGAATGGAAATGATACACTTGATTTGCATATGAAATGTTATGCAGGTGAACCAAAGGATTCTCGATGCGGTTCAATATCAATTATATCAAACTTCATGACTATGAAGCTCTACCTAGCGCGAAAATCAAATCGAGTCAAACTACAATTACAACATCAGGATTCAGGGCTGGTCTTACATGGGTCACTCCTGAATATAAAGATGATCGATGCATTGAATTTAAAGCATCTACTTTGATTTTTTACGACTAGGTGGGTGTTTCGTGTTTTGAAAGTGCTTATATGATATGTGATAATAGAATCAAATGATCAAAGGTAGAAATATATTGTTTAAACTTGTTCTACCATTGAAAGACTGATGCAGTCACAACCTTAGAAATCTTGTCTCATGTCATGGATGAAGTTCAATCGGTCTACATAATTATATCTATCTTTAATGTGAAGATTACACCAAGAACAAAAACTGACCATGAGACAGGAATTCAATGTCGTCGAGCTTTTGCTTCGCTTTTTGAAACCATAACTTCTGAAATCTTCTTTACCTCATACAATATCACAGCTGAAAACAAAAAGCTGGGCAAATAAAATCATCAGTTTACACACTAATTACTTGTTAATTACCTACAAACAGGTCAAACGAATAAACTAAAAACTACAGAAGTATAAGGAAAGACGATAAATGGATTAACCACAAAGAAAGTCGATCAAAGGTGATTTTAATGCATAAACCCTAAATCATGTTACTGAAAATGGGTGGTAAGACACCTTAGATAAAGGGGTCAGATCAGGCTGTGTTGGCCAGCTAACACTTTTTTCCATGTTTTTCAATATTTTTAATGTAATTAATGTACTTAACATTTTTAATAATAAAAACCGGAATTATTATGTTATAGTAGATTGTAAGCATTTCGATACACATTAGTTCACTTTCAAGTGTCTGATTTTAAGCTGTCTTTTATGTTTAACTATCCGACCCATTGGGAACAATATATCCCAAATTGACCCATTTCAGATATTTAACCAGATATAGCAAACCATATATAGCAAATAACATTTTTGCAAGTATGAAAGGCTTTGAACTGTAAATATTCAGAATGAGAAGATAAGGTACCAAGTCGTTATACAAACGCGATGTACAGTGCCAGCAGCAACGAGAGCAACAGCCTCAGCTAAAATAACTGCGGAGGAAAACATAACTTAGTTGTGCTTTGACACGTTTTCAATGACAAGTACATACTTTTACTATAAATTATTATGAAGCATAGTTAAGAAAATAAAACCTAGAGGTGGCAAAATGGCAAGTCAGGCGGGTTGGGTAACCAGTCCATCAAAGGTTAATTTTTGGTATGTTTGAAAATAGGTATTGTTGATTGACCCAAAACATTTCGTCCTAATTTCTTATATAAATAATTATTGTGACAAATACGTTACAAAAATGACTATACCAATACAGTAAAATTTCTTGTTAAATGACTTGGAAGGTTTTACACGTTACAAGTACACTTTGGGCAACTTTTGGCGCACTAGCTGTTTCCTTATTAGCTATTTCCTCACCTTGTTGGTATGTTAACAGATAAAACAAAACTTAATCTACTCAATTCATAAGTATATTGGTTGAAATTGCCACAACTAAAAAAATCCAGAAAGTTAATATCAACTCACCAGCACCCCACCCAGTCTTGACTCCAGAAGTTTCCTGGTAATTTCCAATGAACTGCAAAAGGGAGAAATAACATATAAGCACTTTAGCATCTAGATTAACATAACAAAGTTGCAAGTTATTTCAGCAAATATGAAGTCAGGCGATAAAGTTTGTTATGCAAACTGTATTCATATTCCTAGACTTAGTCCATTTTAGGAAATATTTTTCAATTATAAAATATATACATGACCTTTAAAGTACGCTCACCAACCCTGGATAAGAGATATTTTTGTTTGTCCTTATTTTCGGTACAAAGTTGTTAACATTTTTGAGACTTCAACAAGATCAAAAAGTGTAAACCAGATAGAATGCACATGACGGTTGTAAACTATAAAGTTGATTTTGATGATTTTATCATTTCCAAAACTAGAGCAGGCATTTAACTATTTACAAAGGTTTCAAAAACAAGATGTATCCTTTTTGTATCAAATAATATTTCCCGAATTGCTTTTCTCATCTGTGATTACTTTTGGTGTTTCATCGTTTTCAGTTGCTCCCAATGTTTGATGCTCTCAAGATTCATTCATATGTTGATATTCCTAATATTTTCCAACTTAACTAATTCCGGTTTCCTTTTGTAAGCATAATAATGACCCAGTGAACCAAATTTACTATTTATATTCACATAACAGATCAAGCTCACCACAATACGAGCACATTGTATATGGACATGAGTTATTCACATCTGATGCAAGTATTAACAGTTATTGCACAGAGACAATGAAAGGTAATGAAGATTATTGAGTCGTTAAAAATAAGCCATTTGAAGCCAACAAAAGATAAAGATCAAATCAGAACTTTGAACACCAATAATAAATAAATTGATATTGATGAATGCAAATTAGTAAGAACTGACCGTGAATAAGAAAAGAAAGACAAGAGAACTGATGAATCCTCCAAGTATGGTGAATAGTTCAGATGATGCTAACTTCCCTCTATACATTTGTTGAAGTGAGAGAGTAACAACAAAGAGGAGGAGAGAATACAACATCGAGTTTCCAGGCTCCGCCATCCGCTTCAAAGATTATAACATAAAATAATATCATAATAATATTCAAAACTCAAACTCAATACCCACTAGCAACGAAAAATGAAGCACCGCATCACGTATCCGAGGCATTCGTTACTAAAATAAATAATGTACTCTTATCTAGTCAGATTTATTTTAGTGATGATCTAATTTGTTCAAATAATACTCACACCCATTGCTCAATAAATGATCAAACTTGTGAATTAAATTTGAAAAACTCACACCCGTTGCAACCGACTGTCTAATTTGTTCAAATAACGGTAAAATGCATAAGGCACCACATCATAATGCATCAGCCTAGGCCACATCATATGCGCATCATGAAATCACATCATGCGGTGCAATCTCATCACCGCACCATATGATGTGTGCATTTTAAAATCAAGGAGCAGTCAAAATCACGTAGTTTAAGGGGAAAAGATGAGTAATTAGTAAGTAGATCAACAACAACAGTGTTAGCAATTGATAAGACGTTAAAAGTTATACAAGTGAAAAGGCAGAAAGAGACATGTTGTTGTTGAGCATAATAATAATAATAATAAATGATAATGTTTGTTTAAGATGGCAACTGACAGATGAGGAGGTTCTAAGAAGCATTGAAAACCTAATAATAATAATTCTGAAACAATAACAACTTCCTGACTGTTACTAAGAGCAAGATTTATGTACAAAATAAAAAAGGAGAATAATAAGTAGGATAAGAAACCTTATGAAAAAGGTGGATCTGATGTTGTTGAATTTCCGGTTTGATGAAACGACGACAATGGAGATGGAGATGACGGTGGTTGGTAGCACTAGCTATAGCCTCACAAATGGAAATGTAAATGGGGCATAAATTAAACAATGACTCAATGGGCTGGCTCTATTTACTATGCCCAGCCCAACCCAACCCACTCTTTACTACCTAAACCGCTCTGCCCCATACCACTTTCAACCCGCCTTTACGAAACTAAAATCCAACACGTTTGAGCTCGCTCGAAATAATTCTAAAACAATTTTAAATAGCTAAAAGCTCGGCTCACCAATGTTAAATAGTAGATATTCTATAAATAAAATAATAATAATAATAATTTAAAATTGTTTGGGCTCGCGAGCCTAAACGGTCTTTGTATGAAAATCTCGAGCTCGGGCTCGATAATTAAATGAGTCATTTTTCAAGCTCGGGCTTGGCTCATTCGAGCTTTTTACCGATCCGATCCCGAGTATCTCTCAAGCCTTTGTGCATCATTTACACCCCTAAAAAAACTGTTTTTATTTTCTTTTCTTTGACTCAAAGAAGTTTAAATTAAATTATAAACCGGTTTTTTACAAACCGCTTTTTATATTTTGTTTACCAACCGATTCGGTTTATAACATGAACTGATTTCTCAAAAAATTAAAATAAAAAAACCGAATTTGTACACCTCTCTAATTGTTTATTAGTCAAAACTTTAAATAATGATATTGTAATATATAATTTTAACATGGGTATAGTGAAAAAAAAATCTATACAAATACATAATAACCCCTGTAGCATGCTTAAATGTCACTAGCATTGCGCATTTCTCCCTTTCGTGTCAGGTCTTGTGTTAAGCAAATGGAATGAACCATCATATTTAAACTGAAGTTGACCTTGGTTCAATTCAAAACTTACATGATTTATTATTATTATTATATATATAATTAGAGGGTGTTTGGGATTGAGTTTGGAAATGCAAAAGTGCTTTTGGTCAAAAGTGCTTATTGCCTTATGACTTTTTGAAAAGGAGTTTTAAAAAAAGTGTTTGGATTAGCTTTTGGGATGGGAAACGTCAAAAAGTCAATAGATTGTTATTTTTTTAAGTGTTTCGCTTAACTTATTGTGAATATTGGTTGTATGGGTGATAAATTTGTAATTTTTTTCTAAAAGTCAAAAGCCAAAAGCCAGGATTTGTGACTTTTTGAAAACAGCTTTTTAACCTATATCAAAAAGCCAAAACCAAAAGTGCTTTTGTGGTATTTTGTGGTAGACAAACAGCTTATTGACTTATTGGCTTTTTGAAAAAGCCAATAAGTCAATAAGCTGTTTTGTAACTCAATCCCAAACACCCTCTTAGCAAGTTGGTGTTGTGAGTAGAAGTCCACTATTGCAAATAGTACTACAAGTTATTGCTTTTCTTTTTAGTGTGTACAACCCTTTAATGCACCCTCATCATTTTTTTTTGTGTTTATAGCTACTTTTCCCCAGCTCTTCCCCATTTTTCTCAACAACTTCCATCACTTATTACTTCTCTCCATCAATTCGATCTCCGAGTAGGATCGATGGTGTTGAAGGTGGTGCAAGAGAGCGATGGCGACGGTCACTGAAACTAGGGTTCCGACTTGATGGTCAAACTCCGGCGGCGAAGAATCGTCGGATCAGGATGTAGCGGTTAGCAAGCCACTTATCAATCTATCTTTCAACCACCACCACTGTTACCGGTTTGTCGATGACCGTTGTTACCGTAGCGCTGGTGTTGTCGTCGTATTTCGATAAGGTAAAGTAAAATCTGAATTGTTTAATACAAACCCTAACTTAAATCTCTACATCTCTGTCTCCCTCTCTGTTTTCTACCTTTCTTTCTCGGTGGTTACGGCCACCAGTTACTGCTATTTCCAGTTGGTTTCAGGCCATGTTTGGCGGTGGTTTTTCGGTTAATCGGCCGGGAGAGAGACAAGGGAGGTGGGAGATGTATGAGTGTTTATTTAGTCTTGGTTTAAGTATGGATGATTGTTTCAATAAAGGATATGGTTTCGTTACTTTTTGAGGTTGTTGGTGTCTTTTCCTTTGCAATTTGTTTGCTTCATTAAAACTTAAATGGGTGTTGCACGTGTAAATCAACTGATAAGGTTTTCAAATTTTGTAATATATAACCTGAATGTTATGCCTTCAATTATGTTTGTTGTTTGTGCCTTAATAAATCTATGTTGCTTCATTAAAACTTAAATGATTGCTGACCTGTATATTATCAATTAATAGAGTTTTTATATTCTCTTATATAACCGGAATGTTGTGCATATTACTACCTGGTTATGGTAGTTTAATGCATTACATATTTACAGGGTAGCCTACGGCGAGACGACCTCCGGTCTCTACGTGTGATGATTAGAGATGGTTGGTGCTCATATGTAGAACGGGTTTAAAAGGAAGGTGGACTATTCGGGCCTACTCAACCAAACTTTGGTCGAAGCAAGTCACATACTCAAATTGCAAACCCGAGCTCTCGAGAGGTATAAACGACAACCCGATAAGGTTATTATTATTACATGTAAGACATATTTGTGTGTCACATGTGGGGTAAACGAACCAAACCGACCATATATAGATATACATAAACAACCTAATAAAAGGCTTAACACATACATCAACATTCATAAGGGTTTGCGTTTGCTGTTCATTATAAATTTTATCAAGGCCTTGGTTGAACACCTTTTTTTAACCGGTTGGTGTTCATAGGAAAATATATGTAGAGCATTAACATAGATTAATGCTCTTGCATACATATACATTATGAACCCGCCACGCCGCGTGTGCTTAGCGCGCCGCAACGCGTGCGAGTTAAAACCTAGTTTTTATATATTTAACAAACTAGATTATACCCCTGGAACGTCCCGGAGTTGAGAAATCTAATATGACATATTAATTTTACATATGAAATAAAATGATTCGCTTTACAGTTATATGCAATTAAGCTTCGGGTAGCACCTAACCTAAAACAATTAATAATGTATCTCCAATGTTAACGCCTAACCTTAAACAATGCATAACTCCAATGTTAACGCATGTTGAAAATAGAATTCGTATTTACTAATTTGAACATAATTAACGACTTGCATATGTATGATTAATGATTTACCTTAACACTTTGTGTTTTTTTTCCTGTATAAACAAAACCCCATAAAAAATAATCGTTTTTTTCTCCGTTTTTTATATAGCACTATTGTCACACCACGACTACGGCGGAAACACGTGGCGCGACGGTTCAAATGGATAAAGCCAAGATTAATGCAAACCACAAGTAATTAAAGAAATGGGTCATTTATTAAGACGTCAAAATCATGTTTGATTATTTATACATAAACGAAAAATTGTTTTTAATTCAAATAGGAGGCTTCTCAAGTATATCCCGATTCCTTGGGAATAAAGAGATGAAGCCTCTTCAAAACACCCGACGTCCCGTTAAGAGATTCCCCCGACCCGGCTTGCCATGTTGTCCATCATTCATCAATTACCTGAAAGAAATGTTTAAAATCGTCAATATATAAATATTGGTGAGTTCACAGGTTTTAGTTTATCAAAACATTATCTTTTGGGAATTTCCATGTTATGACAATTTATAGGAGTTGCAAGTTCCTACAATTCTACTTGAGCCTATAATCAAACCAAGACAATTAATAATGCCCCGCTCCAAGTCGTTACTCGGTATTCCTACGACTTAATTTCAGAATACGTGCACCCCAGGCATACGCCGATGCATAATCGACGCTATCGATTAGGGGTGGGCCTTGACAGGCACCAATAGTACTATTCAAATATTCCTTCGGTTTCACTTTCCTGAATTAATGATTATAGTAGAGAGGTCTCAACCCCGAGTGGCGATCATAACTCAAGTAACCAACCCGTCAAACATTTCCCTAACATATCTTTCCCCCGAAAACATAAAGTAGTTTAAAGATGGGGCCGTGAGACTCACCTGAAACTGTGCTCGGCTCAAAGAAGAAAATAGCAAATTTGGTGGTCTCGCACCTACAAACGTTCTAGGCGTATAAGTCACTACACCTATAGTGCATGTGTCTTGGCAAGTTGTACACCCAACTCCCCGACCACGTGTTATCCCAATTCCCGTTTAATTAGACGCGCATCCTAGGTCCATTGGCGATGGATTACCCTTTTCTTTATATATTATTCTTGTTAATATTATTTGTAACATGTATACTATTATTCTCGACACAACTCTACCTAACGTATAATTATTTTCCCATTTAAATAATTATACTTAGGATCGTATCGTTCGATATAATGTATTCTTATCTCCCGACCCGACTCTCTTCGCCACATATTTATTTTCTCATTTAAATAAATATGCTAAGTTCTTGTCGTTCGGTAATATATTTTAACGGCCGACTCAACTCACCATACCGTACATTTATTTTCTCATTTAAATAAATATACTAGGATCTTGTTGGTATTTACACGTTCGTAGATATACTTCACCTACTCGTCTCGGTTTTCCTTCTCGCGTATCTATTTTCCCATTTAAATAGATATACTAGAATTTCGTCGAGGCAAGCATGTATCTATCTATCAACGTGTGAATTTTCTTTGCTAAGCCCATACGTTGTTTAACGTTTTTAATCCATTATGTTACGCTTTTTCCCACGAATATTGGTTCTAACACTTAGGAAAGTGTTACATAAGTTTCACCCATTATATATATATATATATATATATATATATATATATATATTTTACTTCTTAAAATATATATATTTTCATGTTTTGCCGCGATGGCATTTTTCTCTAGTTTGTCCGTTTATACGCCATAGTTAGTTTATGTTACTAAGTCCGATAGTTAACTTTTTCCGCGTTTTCTTCCAATATGCGTCCTATGGTATTTTTATTCATGCTTCCAATTCCGAACGTATATTACTTGAAAAAATATACTTTTGTATTTTTAGTCCAACTCGTTATCTTGTATTCCAAAAATGCTTCCGATACTTTTATATTCCCATTTATATAAAAGTATCCATTTTTGTACAAGCCTTTCCCAAGTCTTTACTTTTGTCCAATATTTTAATAAACCTTTATTTTCGTAAAAATCCTTATGTTAACTTAACCTCTTATTTTTATAAAGCTTCCATTTTTATAAAAATACATTTTTCACAATGTACATAAGTAGGTTTCTTATGTTTACCAACTATACTTGGAAAAACTATTATCTACGTTTTTGACACCAAACTTTCCGTTAACACTTTTTGGACCAAGTTTTCCAAAATGCTTATTTTAGTCCATCAACTTTCAAAGTTACAATATTAGTCCTTTAACTTATACCTGTTGCATTTTCCATCCTAACTTTCAATGTTAGCATTTTTCCTCCAACTTAGTGGACTTTGGAGAATTATATTTTTCATGTATGGTTATTTTTACACCATTTCACTTTTATTAGTCTTCTACTTCATTATTAATGCTACTAACATGTGTGTATTATGTTTTTATCCAACATCCCCAAATTTCACTCATCTAAGTGAGTAGACTTTAATCATGAAACTTTTACATGCATGATCATCTAACCGATTTTAATATATTTTTGACATTAGTTAGTCATCTTATGATGATCAAAACCATCTTTTATCACTTTCAAGTCTCTTTCAAAAGTAATGTCTAGATCATCATCCTTTTTACATGCATGTGCATATTTTCGCATTTCTTGAAATATTACATTATCAACATCAACTCTATGATTCATCCATATTATTATTCTTCTATTATTATACTTGTAAGATATATTAAACTTTATATTTTCAAAACCACATTTAACCCATTATGTACAACTTGCTCAATAGAACACATAATATGAACATTACAATCAAAACAAGGTTAAAACTTACTACTAGCTCAAGGCTAGGGAGGACAAAAACCTTGGATTGGATGGGGTTTAGTGTGTTCTTCCAATGGGTTAAGCTCCAAGCTCTTGAAACACACAATGGGGTTTTGAAAGATAGTGATCTAGAGATGATTTGGTAGTGTAAATTTTTGAAAGAAAATGTATATGGGGGTGGGGGTAGGCTACGGCCAAAGAGGAAGAAAAAGAAAGAGTTTTATGGGTTTGATTCAAGTATGCTATGTTGCTTTATAATAACCTCCCCAAATCTTTAAAAGATTATGTGTATTTAGTAAGATTATGTGGTTTAATTATAATAGAAAAAAAAAATATCACACAAGAGGGTGTTTGGCCGAAGGTTTTAGAGAGAGAGGGAAGGGGATTGGCTAATCTCTCATGTCCAATACAAATCCATGCAAGCTCATGATTATGATCCTTCTAATGATTTACTTAGATAACACAAGTTATCTCCACTTGAGTGGGCCATAGGCCGGCCCCAAGGGGTGTTTTTGGTGGGGTCCACTTTGCTAAATATTACTCATTAATATTATGTTTAATCTCTTCTCGTTCGGGTCCCGTCCGGGTATTTTTCGAGCTTTTATCGCGCGTCCTCCGGATATTAAAAATACCTTTAATAACCTTTAAATATGGTCCGGGTTAAGCGTTGATAAATTATTTAGGCTTTTGCCGAGTGAAATTATAAGTTAAGCGCGTATCGGGTGCGGTACGCGCACTTTATTCGTTACCGGGAGATTTGTATAACAAGCTTTCACGTATGGCTTTGGAGTTCCAAAACTCATCATATTTTGTGAAATTACGTTTTATTTTATATTCCGGGTGTCCGGGATTCGTTTCGCTTATTTAATTTTTACCGGGTAATCGCAAGTGTCCATACCGGATAGATTTATTCGCACATGATTCCATCATGTTTTGTCATTAAACATATGCATTCCTACGCATTATTTGGGAGTTGCTATCATTCTAAGGCCTCAGTTAAATAATCAACACATAATTGTATTTAATTACGTTAATTGCGTTTAATTAATTAGTACGGAATTACCTTATTTTTGCCGGTTGTTACAACTATGGTACTCGATGGAAAGATAATAAAACGCTTGTTAATTTGGTGTAATTTTTTTTGTTTAAAAAATCTCGTATATAAAACACATTAATGTTTAAAAATTTATGGGAGGAAACATAAGAGAGAAAAATTCAATTTTATTTTAAAATTTTTTTCCTAAAATATCTCAATGCCACATGGGATGACACATGACGCATTCAAGGAGGAGAATGACTCTTTGAGTGTCATGTCATTAAAATGGCTTTGGTTGTATCTCTAATGTTAACGCCTAACCTTAAACAATGTAAAACTCTAATTAATATCTAAACTAAAACAATGTATAACTCCAATGTTAACAGATGTTGAAAATAGAATTCATATTTACTAATTTGAACATAATTAGTGACTTGCCTATATATGATTAATGAATAACATGAACACTTTGTGTTTTTTTTCCTGTATGAACAAAACCCCACAAAAAATAGTCGTTTTTTTTCTCTGTTTTTTATATAGCACTATGGTACTCGTTGGAAAGATAATAAAACGCTCGTTAATTTGGTGTAATTTTTTTCTTTAAAAAATCTCGTATATAAAAAAATATTAACGTTTAAAAATTATGGGAGGAAACATAAGTGAGAAAAATCCAATTTGATTTTTAAAATATTTTTTCCTAAAATATCTCAATGCCACATGGGATGACACATGGCACACTCAAGGAGGAGAATGCCTCTTTGAGTGCCATGTTATTAAAATTGCTTTCTTTTATTATATACTAGATATTTGCCCGCGTGGACACGCGGTTCAACAACGTACGGTTATTTGGAGTAGTATAACCTATAACAAAAATAAAGTAGACAAATTTTATTAAAATTTAAAAGCAACGAATACACAGTTATTCAAAAATATCGCTGAAAATTTCCTTATAAACTACATTCTTTGTTTTGGTCATCACTTTCCCATCAGCATCAAGTATAAGTAACTTCACGCCTGCCCTGCTTTTAACTCTTGACAATGCGACATAAAGCTGGCCATGTGAGAATACAGGGTTTCTTAAATACAATACAACTTTCGATAAAGACTGTCCTTGGCTTTTATTGATGGTCATTGCAAAACACACGCTTATTGGGAATTGATGCCTTTGGAACTTTACTGGAATCTTGATATCAATGTTTCCCCCTGATATGATCTCGGCTTCAATAACACGCTTTGCAAGTCTGGTGATTCGTAATCTCGTTCCATTGCACAAACCTTTTTGTTGATCTATATTTCTCAACAACATAACTGGTACACCGACTTTTAGTGCTAAACAATGATTAGGTAAGTCAGAAATTTTTAAACCATTAAGGACATCAGGAGAGTATAATTCTTCGTGTGAACGGTTATTAGCATTCTCAATCTGAAATATACTATCAGAGCTCAAATACTCGACTTCATCTCCAGGAAACAATGCAAGAAGCCTTTCATTTAAAATATCTCTTCTACTCCCATTTGGAACAACAGGAAGGATCTGTCTAAAATCACCACCCAAAACCATAACCTTACCACCAAAAGGCAACTCAGAATTACCTGAAGAATTTGACTGCAAAGACGTCTTTCATTGTACGATCAAGTGCCTCAAAAGCATGCTTGTGAATCATTGGAGCTTCATCCAAAATAATTAACTTACTTTGCTTCAATAAAGCAGCATCGTCACTATTCGGCTTTATACTGCATAATTAACTTATCTCCAACAGAATCCTACAATTTTAAAAGCCATGTCGAAATTGTTAGAATAAGGTACATTCAAATCTAATATTAAACATGATTGACCAAGTAAACTGTAGTTCATTCACAGGCACTGCATTCTGTGTTGAAGATTGACGTAGATCAGTATTTTGAAGCACAGGTTGATCGATCTAAAAAACAAAGGTTTAAACAATAAGTAAATAACAACAATAATAACGATTCATAACAGTAATTATAACGAAATATTTAAATGATAATCATAACCTGAATGTCAAGGAACCGTTCTTCAAGAGAAGCTACAATCTCCGAATCATTTGTAAGCTTACGTATACCATAACCATCAAGTTTCTCATCAATGTTGAATTGCCCTACTTTAATTTTCAAAGTAGGAAACCTAGATCATACAAATTTAATAATTATATTTAAGGTAAATTTTGGTATTAAAAATCTTATATATTTTATCAAATCTCTTATAGTAATAAATATGGTAACAATAACCATTAACTTTTTTAGTTTATATTTAATTATTCGAATTATAATTTCTTAAAATAAGAACCGCCATTTTCGTATATAGGCTGCACCATTAGTCTTTTCAAAAGATCATCAATTAATAGGGTATCAAATATTAATTAGTATTAGATGTGAAAATTGAAGTTGTCACTTCGGTTCCCCTACACGCGGTTTAATGTTTCTATATAATGATAATCACTAAATCTAAATCACATATTTACTTTCTTCAAATTAAACACACACAAATCCAAGGAAAAAAAAATTTCAACAATGGAAAGGGTTGTCAGTTGGAGGTTCTGCAGCATAAAGCGTAGGTATTTTGTGAACATGAGTGATACTACGTTATTAGTTTTTGGTTCAAGAAACGCGATTATGCAAATGGATGAAGACTTTAAAAGACAAGTGTATGAGTTTGGAAGAACCATCAGGTTACCGAGCAATGAAGAGAGCAGATTGATTGCTAAGTTGGAAGAAATCTTTGAAGTGGAAGAGTTTGATGAACTTATGGAGGTATTTCATGTCCAAAGTTGGTTTTTTGCTGAAAATCTTAATGTTGAAAGTATTCTGTTTACCGATGGTGAATATCGGTTGATGTCAAGGGATCAGATTGAGAACTGCAATGACTATGACTTGCTTGTGGAACTGGATAATGTACGCATGTCTAACAACCGTAGAACCACTGCAAGTTTGAACCTGGAACAAATGATTCGCCTAAGAATCATGAATCTGGAAGAGGAAGCGGCAATGGTGGAAGCAGAGGAGGAGTCCGATTCTGAAAGGGATGATGATGATGACGATGAGGAAGGTGATGAAGTTTAGTATGTTTTATATGAAGTTTTAATAGTTTTTGTTAGTATGTATTTGGTACTTTATGATTTAGGTTATTAACAACTTTAATAAAAGTTGTAATTTTGGTTTATATTATCTATAAAAAGTTAATCAGTTATGCTTTTTTATATATTGGTTTTGTTATTAGATTAATTTTTTTCATTAGTTAGATTTTAACTTGGCTTTTAGGTTGAAAAAAGAGTGTTCCAATAATTGCTTATTATGCTCTTAAGATCCGTTGATTAAAGTGTTAAGAATAGAAGCACTTTGGTCAACTGCGTGTAGACGTGGGCATTAATCTAGTAAGTAATACAAATTAACATCGCTTATATTGTTAAAGACTGATAAAAATAAGTTACCTGTTTGCTTTTCTCAAGAAGCTGCATCGCTGACATGCGGAAATTTTTTTTGGCTTCTCGATCAAACAGTGTAAGCGATGTTATTGCAGTACAATCCTGCACCCTTATTGGAATCCTATACCTAAAACACGAAAACTAATAAATAAACCCTATATCTAAAAAAATTAATAACGTAAACATGAATACTAAAACGTAAAAAATAAATAAATAATATCATACAATTATAAGTTATGTATATCAAATAGTAGTCTTACCCTGGATCAGCAGAGACAATCTGTTTGGGACAACCTTTATTCGTGCAAACAAAAACTTGTTTAAATCAAGTTACGTCCTTCACCTCTTCATCATCAGGTAAACTTAAAGTTGGCTCAACCTTAAAAATGTAAAGTTGTTTCCATTATTAACTTAAAAAATGTAAAGTTTAAATTATGACAAACATAATATAAAAATTGAACACTAACGAAATTTACATTTAAGTATTTCCATTATTAAGTTAAATTTCGATTAAAGTTATGAAAATATAATTAGCATTTTTATATGTTTCCTGTATTAAGTTAAAAGTTTAAATTGTTGAGTTTTGTTTACATACCTACGAATTTTGGTATGGTAGTATTTTCAACTTTGTATAATTGAAATTATAGTTTTAAAAAAATTGTTTATTTTAAAGTTTACGTTGTTGAGTTTTATTTAAATAGGTAGGATTTTGCGTTTGTTCATACATTTTGAAGTTTGTGTAATTGTATTTAATTTTTGAATAAAATTGTTTATTATTAATTTTTTAAAATAACCGATTTAAAATAATTGTAAAAGTGTAATACAATTTAATTAACATAGTCAAACATTGATTTTAAATGGTTGAAAGGGTTGGTTTTAAATAATTCAAATGTACTATAAATATTTTGATGATATTATTAATTGTAATAATCTTAATTTGATTTTGTTAACAATGATATGTAAAAGTTAAACTTCGTAATATAAAAGGAATTTATATTTATTAAAACATCATATGCACAATCATACATGACTACTAAACCTACCAAAAGATTACAACATTAATGTTAAGAAAACCTTTTTCTTAAAAACATATTGATATGTAATGTTAGAAAATATAGTTTTTTCTTAAAACATATAGTTTTTTCTTAAAATATGTTACAAAATATAGTTTTTTCTTAAAACATATGGATATGTAATTACTAACTTACTCAAACATTGCTAACTTACTTGCTAAACAACCTGGAACATTACAATATACGACTACTAAACATAGATCATAAGCACAATCATATGTATATTAAACATAACCCAAAAAATTACTGTTTATCAAGATATATAAACCCAAAAACCACGACTTACCACATGAGTAGTAAACGTGGAAATGTTTGTGACTACCAACCATAGATCATGTTCTAACTTAAAAAAGTTACCCACCAAAAACTATTGTCTACAAACCACATAACCACCACTGTTTTAACTAACTACCACTACCCCTAACAACATTAGAGAACTTGAACACACCTTGCTTTTGGAAAAACAGGAAATGCATTTGATCACCAAGCTGAAAGTTCTTATCAGCTACAAAAGCCGACATACCCTTGATGTACCAACGGTACTTTCCAGGTTCACCTTCCCTCCCAACAGACACTCCCCAACTTAAACCCTCACCATCAAGAATGCTCAAACCCCTCTTCCTGCACAACCTGTTTTCCCTTGCCCAAGGGGTCTTCATACGCTACGCAAATAACAACGAATACAAAGTTACTAAATAAAAATATATACATATAGCTGATCATCTCATTTGGATATCACATAAGTGGTGCATATGACAACTAAAAACAAAAGTGAGTGCAGTTTGACCTCATAAGGTCAACAATGTCAGCACTAAAAATCTATATTGATTATGTAACACTTAAAATGACCCATTTAGTGCAGTTGACTGATGACCATAGATGACCCATTTGAATCAGATATATATTTTTGACATCAATTTGTTCAAAAACTCTGCTCAACTGCACAACCAGTTGCATGATTTGAGCAGATTGAGCCATTTGTGTAGCTGTAGGGTTAATGAATCTAAATAACCTGCTACCAAAGTAACATCTAACATTTACACCAGTTCACCCATATTTCATATCTAAATAAACAACAACAACTGACCACTATCAAATTACATCATTAGATTTTATTATATGGGTGAACTGGTGTAATTGTTGACCCACATTAGGAGGTGGTCAACTTATAAACCACTACTATGGCTAAACTAACATATAAAGACCCAAAGTTAAACCTGATGGACTAAAACGCATATAAGTTAAACCTAAAAGATAAATATTATATATGTATTTGGTGCAGTTGACTGATGACCACAGATGACCCATTTGAATCAGATATATATTTTTGACAAACTGGTCACCTAATGTTTTAGTGCTGAGATTCTGTATTAGATTTGAAATATGATGTGTACAGTTGAAAATTAAAGTGAATCTAAATAAGTGACATATAACAAATAAATTACTTGACATCGATTAGTTCAAAAACTCTGGTCAACTGCACCAACAGTTGCATGATTTGACCAGATTGACACATTTGTGTAGCTAAAGGGTCAATGAATCTAAATAACTTGACCCAAAGTAACATCTAACAATTACACCAGTTCACCCATATTTCACATCTTAATAAACAACAACAATTGACCCACATTTGACGAAATCCTAACATATAACATCTAAATAAGACTAAGTAACAAAATTTGACCCACATTAGGAGGTGGTCAACTTATAAACCACTACTATGGCTGCACTAACATATAAAGACCCAAAGTTAAACCTGATGGACTAAAATGCATATAAGTTAATACATTTAAAAAATAAATTATGGTACTTACATAGTGTTTGTCAACAACGAACACAACTGGCACACCAACATCCTCCTCTTCCTCAGAGTCATCATCCTCTTCCTCCATATCAGTGTCCTCTTCATCCTCCTCGCTTGACTCATCAGAAACTAAAACCTCATCACTATCATCAGTAGAAAGAATGATGATGTCTTCATCAAAGTAATCTTCATCATCATCCTCCTCCTTAACTTCAGCTTCCCATTTAAGTTCAGGAGGAAGAGTAAGCTTGTTTTGCTCAAAAACCGACATATTGTATGTGCTCTGTTAAAAAAAAGAAATATATTCATTTGATCAGGCTTATGACGTATCCAGCGAGAAAAAAACATATAGTAATAAAGATTTAGAATTTATATTTAGTAAAAACAGAGAAGACCTGGTCAATGATTTCGAAGACAATGAGATGATCAGGTGTGATACCAAAACTTTCCTTAATGAAAGGCCATCCTTTAGTGACATAAAAGAAACCATCATCCACTGCTAGCTGGATCTGAAAGTTTTTTCGTGGAGCAGCTCTAACTGCAATTGGGTCCTTCGGGAGCAGATTGTTCATTAAACCATGAACAACGTAACAACTGAGATGCTGTAAAAAACATCAAAAAAGTTGATAGTGGTTAAAATAAGTTATTGTATGAAAATATTGTATAATAAAATCTAATGATGTAATTTGATTCAAAAAAAAAACATACCAATCGCTTCTCAGTGGTGTAAGGATCGGACAATCTGCAGTAAAAGAAGTTACCAGGTGCATACACTGCATCTTGATGGAAAGAAATCATCCTGAAAGAGCGAAGGTTGTCCTCGTACTGAAATAGAAAGTTACAGCCAGATGGGTACCTCAACTCAGTAATCATTGTCCTCCAACCATTGTAGAAGAACCACTTGCCACCAATCTTCAACACTTTAATATCGAACACTTTTGAATCCAAGGTACGGATTTTGGTATTACCGCTTGGATAACCATAATCTTCGATCCACTTCTCATACAGTTTTGGTAACACCTGATTAGAATTAGAAAGATTAAAATATTATTAGGAAAAGTATCGAACATACTGTACTATATAAATTTTAGCATGTAACAGATATCTTACAATACACGCACGGTTGTTAGCCTCCGACTCACACCAAAATCCATACACCATTGTATAACTTTGGGGTGTATGCACCTGTAACAACCACCAAAATCCATATCAGCATAGTAATGTTAAGGTTTGAGTATAAGACCCCCTAAAATGATTCAAATCTTTGTATGACCGAACAGAAACATCAATGTGAACCTAAACAGAAACACATAATCATTGTGAATAATAATAAACTTTTAGTAAAGAACAATGATACAAAGCTTATAACATCAGTTGAAGCCTGAAACCTAATGAATGCATACCTAAAAGAACCTGTGGCATCATTAAATTTTAAATCTGAATAAAACATCATTCATATTACTACAATTGCATCATTCTGAATAATAATAAACGAAAAGTAAAGAACAATGATTTGTAATAATATAACATCATGTGTTTGAAGCCTTAAACCAAATGAATGGATACCTAAAACATAAAACTCTAATACAAACCTAAATCAGTAGTACTCAACAGTAGCTTTACTAAAACATCAATCAAACCTTATTGAATCATTGAAACCTATAAACTGGTTGACAATACCTAAAACATAAACCACTAATCGAACCAGAAATCATAATAAACAATTATCCATTTTTCTTTTAACATCAATTAGTACCTAAAATCAACCCATTGTTAAAATTCTGAATAATAATAAACGAAAACTAAAGAACACTGATTCAAACCTTATTATAACATGAGTTGAAACCTGAAAGCTAATTTATCGATACCTAAAACATAAAACTCCAATAGAAACATAAATCAGTATTTGTCATCAGTAGCTTTACTAAAACATCAATCAAATCTTATAACATCATTTGAACCCTATAAACACCTAAAACGATACCTAAAACAAAAACCACTAATCGAACCCTAAATCATAAGCAACCATGTAAATTTTTTGTTAAAACATCAATGAAAACCTATAGAACAATCATTTAAAACTTATGAAATACTTGAAGATTGAAACTTAATAAATTGATACCTAGAAGATAAACCTCAAATAGAAACCGATATCTACTGATGAGTAGATTTCTTAAAACATTAATGAAACATTATATCATAATGTGAACCCTATAAACACCTAAAACGATACCTAAAACATAAACCACTTATGGAATCCTAAATCATAATAATTTATTCAAATATTTATTAAAACATCAATGAAAACCTAAAACGAAATCTAAAAAAGATAAACCTAATAAAAAACAAACATAATACCCTAAATCTAAAGACTATCTAACAATGTATACATGAACCCTAAACCACTAAATCTACCAGTAGAGAAATAACATACATGATATTATAATAAAAAAATACATAAAAAACAGGTTAATATTAGAATCAACTATGTCAGTAGACAAAAAACAAACATGAACCGTAAACCCCCAAATCTGAACCATTATGTAAAACCAATCAAAAATACCAAAAAAATAGGTTACCTTGAAGGAGACACACGATGAAGATGAATAATCGCCGACGGACGTTGTTGCAAAGTAGATGAAAACACAAAAAAAAATCAGCTAAAAATAAAACAACTGATTAATTCTTAAATAATTATAAGAAAGAACAATATGTAATGTATAATCGTATGAAAAACAAACAATGAATCGTTACCTTGAAGGAGAGATCGTCTGGTGTGGGTTGATGAATAAATCGCCAAGATCGCCGAGGATGATTGAGTTTAGGGTTTACAATATTGTGAATGAATGAGAATGATTGAGTTTAGGAAAGTTATTAATGGTTGACCGATTTTGACTTACAAATTGAATGAGAATGACTGAGTTTAGGAAAGTTATTAATGGTTGACCGATTTTGACTTACAAATTAATATATGATTTTCGATTTTTTTTAAAATAAAAATTTTTATAAATTCCATGGTTATGCCATGTGGCACAATATGGGAAGAGAGAGGAATTGAGGTGCAATATGGGAGTGCCAAGTGTCCTAATTGAGTTTGTTTTATTAAGAGTATAGACTAGATATTTGCCCGCGTTGACACGCAGTTCACCAACGTACGATTATTTGGAGTAGTATAACGTATAAGAAAAATAAAGTAGAAAAATTTTATTAAAATTTAAAAGCAACGAATACACATTTATTCAAATATCGCTGAAAATTTCCTTATAAACCACATTTTTTGTTTTAGTCATCACTTTCCCATCAGCATCAAGTATAAGTAACTTCACGCCTACCCTGCTTTTAACTCTTGACAATGCGACATAAAGCTGGCCATGTGAGAATACAGGGTTTCTTAAATACAATCCAACCTTCGATAAAGAGTGTCCTTGGCTTTTATTGATGGTCATTGCAAAACATACGCTTATTGGGAATTGACGCCTTTGGAACTTTACTGGAATTTTGATATCAGATGGTATCAAATTTATTCTAGGAATAAGAGTTTTGGTACCAATATCAGATGGTAACACTCTATTTAAACTAAAACAATAACTTGTTCCGTAAGGTAATTCTACTCTGAGAAAAGAAACAAAGAAATAAACAAATTGCGAAAATTATTTCCAAACCAACGCGTTTAGTCAAGATTAACACCTTCAAACTCATTCATAATCGCGTGAAGCTATCGAATCCTCGCTGCATCTGCTGTTGCTCTGTTGTTGTTGCATCAGCTGCTGGTGTAGTGGTTGAATCTGCTGTTGCTGAATCTGTTCAAGTATTGCAATTCCAATAATGATAGCTTGGCTTCCAACAACTGCTGCAAGTATTGCTTACAGCAGTTAATTAGCATAAATCAGCCATTGATAATTTTTATCCATCATCAACTCATCTTTCAATTAGACATGGCATATGTTGATTGGATATAAGCAAAGGTTAAATGGCCATTCATGTGATTTTCTCTTAAAATAGTGATCTTACCCACATCCCCACTTGAAGTCTCCTTCAGCATATAAATCAAAGGCTTCAACAACAATTGCAATGTTCTCCAGTAAGTATTATTCAAATCTCAAAAACTATTATTATTATAAATAAGCATAAAACTAAACTAAACTAACCAACAGAGATTAAACCATACCTAAATACTCATAGTTTTCTTATATCTCATTCAACCTGACTCCTTGATAACAATTCAAACAAATAAACGGTTGATATATAATTTACATAAATCATAATATTTATTATTAATAATAATACCTTTGGCAGCAGCTCTGGATTTCTCCATGTTCTTTTCTCAGGCCATCTTTGATTTCCGACCATTTCCTTAGTTGTGCTTCCCATCTGCCTGACCTTTTTGCCCTTATACAAAAATCCAAACAAAAAAGAATCTTTCAAAGAGTGGTCAAACTGTAAATCAAATAAATTAGTGACCTTTTTGCCCCGAACATCAGCTAAATGCGTCCAAATCCATCCTAAGTGTATTGAAATTCTCTAACTACTGAACACATCATATATTGGAATTTGATTTAATTACCTTATTACTTGTAGCATCTTCAACAAAGTTGTCAAGAACTTCAGTGTTGAACAAATCCATGTTGAAGAACGGCTGTTGCAATCTGCATACATCCAGAAACACAATCGCTAAACCTCTACACATTACACATATTTTGTTTTAACGATTAATACCCTTTTGTTGCATCCGGCCAGCAGTGGCTATCCCAGAATGCCTTGCTCTAACCTGCATTGACAATTTATTACAAAATGAATCAAGGGACAAAAAAATTCAGTATTCCAAGTTTCCAACCCAGCACGATCGGCTGGTTATAATCCATACCAAGATATATTTGCATACGCACATTATACACATGATAAAAAACTCAACAGGTTTGTTACAGATGCATAACCTGCAGTTGTTACCTTATTCTGGAAAATAAACCTAACTCGAACATATATATTGGAAAATGAATGTTTGGAAAAAAAGGCAACATTCCGTTGCACATGACCGTTGACATTATCTTCACACACACACACACACATATATATTTTATTGCACATAAAATTGAGATGTATAAAAACAAATATATTTTATTTTTTATTTCCTATAAATTAAACCCAAACTCAATTCACACTTTAAAGTTACAACAATTCATTCCAAAAGTTTCCCTGAAGTGGTAGAAAAATAGAAGATTATTCATCATCATCAACTAGTGAGGATAGTACGTCTTCGGATTCGTATGAAATCGATGAGGCAATTAAAATTGCAGCTAAACTCACGGTGGAATTTTTGGCACATGCTAGTCATCCTCCACGTCCGATCATGAAAAGAAAAGGAGTCAAACAGGATCGTCATGCTGCTAACGAACGGTTAATGCATGACTATTTTTGTGATGAGCCACTATACGGTCCTCATGATTTTAGACATCATTTTCGGATGTCTAAACGTTTATTTTTACGTATATCTCACGATTTGGAACGTGAGTATGAGCATTTTCAACAAAGACCCGACGCAAGAGGAAAGCTAGGATTCACTGGTATACAAAAGTGTACATCTGCGATACGTGTGATGGCATACGGTAATGCAACTGACACGTGGGACGAATACTTAAAAATGGCGGATAAAACATCTAGAGACGCTTTAGAACATTATTGTCAAGGTATAATTTGTTTATTCAGTTTAATAATTACTTTTTACTTGTCATTTGTTTATAATTTGTCAATCATCAGCTTATTTATATATTTATTTTTAAAGGTATAATTGAGCTACACGGTAAACGTTATCTAAGAAAGCCGACATGGAATGATCTACAACGGTTTGCCCGACATGGTTGGTAGCATAGATTGCATGCACTGGCCATGGTCTAATTGTCCAACCGCTTGGAAAGGTCAGCACACACGGGGAGACCAGAAAGGACCTTCAAATATTCTTCAAGCCGTTGCATCATACGATCTATGGATTTGGCACGCGTTTTTCGGTATCGCCGGATCAAACAACGACATCAATGTTTTTGAACAGTCGCCTATCTTGGAGGATCACATAGCCGGTAACGCACCTGTGGCTTCATTTTTTGCTAATGGAGATGAGTACCCCCATGGCTATTTTTTGGCCAATGGTATTTATCCGGAGTATTCGATTATCGTAAAAACGTTTAGAGACCCCATTGATGAAAAAAGAGCTAATTTTAAAAAAGTACAAGAATCGTCAAGAAATGATATCGAAAGGGTTTTTGGTGTTCTTCAGGCACGTTGGCATTTTGTGAGGAATCCATGCCGGTTATGGACAAAAGACAAAATACGAGATGTTATGTATGCTTGTATCATCTTACATAATATGATTTTGGAGGATGAGGGCAAAGCCATTTGCCAGGATTATGATCCGTCACATGTAGAAGCACAAACAGAAACGGTGACAAGTATGGAACAAAGATTAGAAATTTCGGCGTTAATGCGTAGCAGGGAAGCACATAATTGTCTAATGGCGGATTTAGTTGAACATGCTTGGATGAGACGTACAGTTGATCAAGATTTGTTTTTATTTTTTAGCATTGTTGATTATTTTTCTATGTGTTTTCTAGTATTTAATTATTTGTGCACTTTTTAGTGAGATATTTATATCATTGATTTTTAATGAGAATTCTAAACATATATTTATATTATTGTTTTCATTGTGGCTCGTGTTATTTTGTTACTTTATTCTTGTGAATATGGTATTGTTTTAAATGGGAATTAAACATACCAAAGTTAATCAATTGAGGATATTTTCAATATAGGGTATATTTGGCAAAACTAGCTGGTAGCTGTAAGTTGTTAACTGGAAGCTAGTAGCTGCAAGCTTTTTAAATATATTTTGGTGTTTGGCAGAGTAGTTGGAGCTTTTAATAAAATGTATAAAATGACCAAAATGAGCATAATTAAAAGCTTGTAAAGAAGATTTTTATTTTATTTTTAAAATAGAATGGGTATTTGTGTCAGTTACTCATTAAAAGCTTGTAGCTAGTAGGAGCTTTTTCTTAAACGCTAGTACTAGTAGCTTTTCAATGTAGAGCTTTTTCTCTAACCTAAAAGCTTCCAGCTCTTTCAACCAAACAAGGCTTTTTATTAAGTAGAAGCTTTTTCTTAAAAGCTTGAAGCTCCTAAAAGCTCCTTGCCAAACATACCCATAGTCGATGATTTCATTTTTTAAACATAATATTATGACCGTTGGTGAATGGTAATTCAAGTTTCACCTATATAAACACACCATACTTCATCACAACACATACATATTTTACTCTCTACTCTTCTCATTTTTACAAATTCTCTTAAGCAAGATCAAAATGTTTCCATTGGGACAACCATACAACCTGAATTATCGACCCCCTTGGTTAATTGGTCAAAACCAACCCCGTCCAAACACACAAACTACGCCAACCATGCCGGCTCAAGTGGAGTATTTTGAGCAAAATGAGATGCCGAATGCCGATCTTTTTGGCATGATGGCTAATTTGGCAATGCCTTCGTTTGGTTATCAACAGCTGCATTTTCAAAGGCAACAAGATCCCGTTATGCCCGGAACACAACCCGAGACACAACCGACCCAAGCCGAGCCATCACAACCTTGGAAACGTTCACACAAGAAAAAATTGACCGACGAGCCGAGGGCAAATAAAAAATACACACACGCCGTGGCCATCAAGTGAGGAATACGCTTTGGCTCATTGTTGCCTCGACGTAGCGGAAGACCCGCTAGTTGGTAAATATTTTTACAGTATTTATTTATTACTTTATTGATTTAGTTTAATAACATTAATTTTTTTTAGCAAACTATCAAGATCTCAATGAATTTTGGGATAGAATTCGGAAAAACATTTTTGAGATGATCAATAAACCGGATTCTTACCGCACACCGGATACGATTTCCAGTAAGTGGAGGGATATACGCGTGAAGTGTACGAAATACAATAACATTTACCAACGGATGTGGAATAACCGAAAGAGCGGACAAGACGACGCTCAACTCCAACAAGATGCTTTGGTTGAATTCCAAAATACCAAAGGCCCATTCGGATACATCAAAATTTGGGAGCTTCTACAAGGTAGCTCGAAGTGCCATCTTATCCCGTTAATGGGAACAAGGACTAGACGGGGTCGATCGACACAAAAGAGGACAAAAACATCATCATCCGCTGAACCTGCAAGTTAGTCTTCTTACACTCGGGTTAATATCGACTTAAACGAGACCGATGACGAGTACGAGGAACAAGAACCGACATATGAAGAACCGCCACGTCCGCCTGAAAGGAGGGGCAATATAGGAAAACGAATGGCATCCTCGTCCGATGTCGGCTACAATGAAAGGTTTCAAGAAATGACTCAGAGGTTAGGAGATTTAACCGACATCGGACAAAAACGTCTAGAGCTAAAGAAAAAACAAGAGGCGGATAAGCAAGAACGTCTTCAACTCAAGAAGGATCGACAAATGGCTATAGATTATGAAATGTTGACGAAACCCATCGACCACCTTACTGGACCGCAACGTGAGTTAGCAGAAAAAATGCATCGAAGAATCCGGGAAAAATATGACATCTAGGTTTTTTTTAAAGTATTTTCAACTTATCATGTACTTTTTTTAATACTAATGTTATAATTTATGTTTTCTAATGTTAATGAAATAATTTTAATTACTTTTTTGTGATGTCCTTTCCAGCGAGTTAAACCACATTATCAAACTTATGAAGATGACTCAAACCTATTTCCGTGTGGTTATATATATTTTATAATTCTATATATACTAAATTCTAATATTGCAAAAAAAGGTAAAATAAAAATTAATTAAGTATTAATTGAAGGGACATTAACCATTACATATATTTTTTGGTTTAAAAGAATAACGCTGAGTTGGCGTCATGTGTCACAAAATGCCCCTTATGGGCATTAACCATTACCCATGGTCTTAGAGTTGTACATTGTTTAGGTTAGGTATTAATATTAGAGTTAATACATTGTTTAAGGTTAGGTGCTACCCGAAGCTTTCCTGCATGTAACTTTAAAGCGCATCATTCTATTTCATATGTAAATTGATATGTCATATTAGATTTCTCAATCCCGGGGTATAATCTAGTATACATATATGTAGAATGTAGAAAATAAAAATTAAATGCCCTTATTTTTTAGGCGCACTAGGCTTTTGTCTACCTATCGGGCCGGCCCTGGCACGTTCACATGTTTTATTATAACTTGATCCAAGTCCTTTGAAAACGCCAATATAAGACTTTCGTGGTCGGGTTGTTTAAGTACCTTAATAATTTATTAAGGGGTTGTTTGGTTGATTAAGTACTGAATCATTAAGATGTCTGAATGGTTAAGAGGCTCTGAATGATTAAGTACTAAATGGTCAAGCTATGCACCAAGTCGGAATGGTTCAGCTCATCCATTCAGAGCCTTTTTTAGGTTGAAACAAACAGTCTGAATGCTGAACCATTCAGAGCTGAATGGTTCATAGCCCTATTAAGAGGTTACCAAACAGGCCGTAAGTTATATAAATAGTATAATTATACTTTATTTAGATTTAGATATGATATACTTCAACATATTGACTTTTATTTCTAGTAATTTAAAAAGTAGGTTAATCTATTAATTTAAGCAGTGGTACTTTTACGTATAGCAATCTGTCACTGATCAAATGTATTAAAAGGTTCGCTAAGCTTTACTCAATGCATCCCATATTGATTAAACTGATTTTTTTTTTATATAAAACCTGTTCTAGCCAAAAAAGAGTACTGCTCATGAATATCACCATTAAAAAATATTCCAAGTAAAACCTCGATCTTCCTTTGCTTCCAAGGCAAGTTACAAGTAAATGCTACATCGATTGATAGACTGATACATTAATATTAATAAACCAGTGACATACATGACCTGACCCAAGATCACTTAACCATTTGATTATACAGCTGATCTCACACCTTGGAACCGTGGTTCTTTCGGGAGGAACTTCTGTTCAGTATAGATTGACATATAGTCACCAAACACAAACTTTGGGTAACCAAAATGGTTGTCAACCAGATCTTTCTTTTCTTTTTCAACAAGTTCGGTTGCAGGCTCGATGGTGGCGTTATAGGACGGGTTATAGAACGACGCTATTGAACGTCTAGTCCCATTGGGCATTGCCTGAACACGGTGCCAAACACTCTTGTATCTTCCATTACTCAATACTTCTATCTGATCACCAGTATTGATGACAATGGAACCCGGTATAGGTTGAACATCAGTCCATTTTCCGTCTTTGAGAATCTCAAGACCTCCAACTTCGTCGTCTTGGAACAGAAGAATAATGCCGCCTGCGTCTGTGTGAGCGCGCAGACCAGTCACCCTGTCCGGGTGAGGGCAGGGTGGATAATGGCTCACCTTTGTCCCAAAAAACGCCTTGTCCCCTTCCCCGCCGTTGAATGCCTTTTTAATGTGTCCCTTTGGTATCCCCAAATTTTCATCCATTATTTCCATCAGCTTCTCCGCGAGTTTCTTCAGCTCTGCTCGGTATTCAGTCATGGTTTCCCTGTAGTTTTGTTTTATTCGATCTCATGTTAGAATCATATTCAAGACTTTAAATTAGGGGTACTCAGAAACATTACAAATCAAAGGACTTTAAACAAAAAATTCTTTTTGGTTTTGGGGCTTTAAACAATTTTTTTTTCATTAAAACAAACGGATAAATTTACAGTAAGATGACATGTAGACGTGCAACAGGCTACGCCGCCACCCTTTTCTGGATAGTCAATATATAGGATTTTGTGGGATCCACTGATAGTTAATTTCGCCGGTGAAGGCCTATTTTCTAGTAGTGAAAGCAGTACTAAGCTTACTTGAATCCTGCGGTTTTAGGAGGCCATTCGTTATCATCGGCGAGAAGGAAGACATCTTCCCAATCGACGTCTTCAATCTTTCCTTCACTTGCGTTGCGAATCAATTCGTTCAACAGCTTTACGGGTGTAGAGCTCTTGAAAAAGTTGTCTTCCCTCTCATGTTTGTAACATTCAGTGGTCACATGTTTCACCCTCTCAAGAAGCTCCAATGAAATCCCATGATTTACCAACTATAATTAAAAAAAAAAAAATTATTACAACAAAACTATAAGTTAGATTGACTCAAGTAATGGTTATGGTCACTGGCAGACCCAGGACATATTATCTTGGAGACAATCGGAGGGTTTAAACGAACTTTAATGGGGCGATCAAGATTTTTGCCTACAAATTTGCACTAAATTTATTTTTTGTACACGCCCTTTGGCTAGTATGTAGGTCCGCCACCGGTTATGGTTAATAAGAGCATTCAGAGTAGTGCCTACATAATTCCATGAGAGAAAACCATATCATTTTTTATGGGGTTGGAAGTGGTTGTGAGTGAAGAAAATGAGGAATCCACTATTTATCGGTATATTTGGGGTTATTTGGAAATCTTTTGAGGAAAACAAAAAACTGTATTTATTTTTTAATATTTGTTGAAAGTGACTGTGAGTGGATGAGAGAAAAACTGTAATGATATTTAACATAATATGTGGTTGTGATTGGTTATGAGTGAATGAGGAATGGAGAAGCTATTGTGAATGGTCTAAGTACCTGAAAGAATCCCCACTCTTCACATCCATTCGCTATCTCAGCCATTGCGATTGCTCGATCTTTGCCATCGACCATGGAGAAGTCAATCACGGGGATCGGCATATTTTTCAGATGGAAAGTAGAGAAAGTTAGATTTGTAGTTTGAGTATGATTGGAATGAAGTTTTGTGGTAGTGAAGGTTGGTTATGATACGATCTATTTATAAATATACATGTAAAAATGTCAACTGTTTGAATATATTATAAATGTTTCTTGCGTGAAAACATGATTTGGGTGGTGATTGATGATTGAGTGGCAAGCAAGGTCAATGCATGCATATGCTTAATTGGTATGACAAATTATATACATGCTGCTAACCCGCATTGTCTTTAGGTTGATAAGATTATCAATTATTTTTGAAGGGTATGATAACAAATAACAAACAATTATGTTTCTTGTATATCCCAAGTTATTGTACTGCTAACATTATGGAATTTTCTAGTTAATGTGGAGTTAGTGGATTTGTTGGACAACTTTGTTAACTCAATGAACACAAATAAAGCCATCAATGATGAAATGTCACCTATTTTTTTCCATTGCAAGAGGCATTCCAAAAATGAAGCCGATAACGTTAATTTTTTTCTTATAAATCTTTTCATTTCACGATAGGCAAATTACATTAATAAAATTATATATTCAAAAACAATTTCATTAGTTTAAATAAATATTTAAAAACAACAATTAAACTTAGAAAAAAAAACATAATTTTAATTAAAAAATACATATATTAATAACAAAAAATAATTAAAATATTAAGTTAATTGCTCTTCGTTTCCGGAATGTTTAGAGTTTCTTTGCGTTGAGTTTGTAGAGTAGAAGTAGACTTTCATTGTGTTGAGTGTGTGGAGTGAAAGAAATACAAGTAGAATAATTTAAATTTTTGTGTAAAAGATGGATAAAATAGTGTAAGCTATCGTGCTAAAAATAATTTATTTTATTATAAACAGTCATATAGTCGTTGGAAAATGTTTCAGTGTATCACACCCAAATGAACCAATCAACTTTTTCATCTTAATTCCCATCTAGAGGCAATTGCAGCGATGTTCCCGCCAACCCCGATGAACCCGATGAGCCATCCTGAGAACACCCCCACACACCCTTATAATTTTGTTCTAGGTTGTATTACTATGAAAGTATATATAACCTCTCGTTGTTGGACAATCTTAACCATCACTAACTACCTCCACCATTTTCGGTCAGTGTCTTGACCATCACCAACAACATAGATGACGATGTATATTTGGCGGATAAAACAAAACCCACTAGCTACAACACTCCCATTTCTGATTCAGATTCTAACAAAACGCCTAAAAGCCATGGTGCGAGGATGCAATTCATGTGTGACACCCACGTATGGGACATAGTTGATCTTCCCCCGATAAATGGGTTGTAGTGTTTAAATGAGATTTCAAGAAGAATAAAAAATCATGGATGGAAACTTGCATACATTAAAGGCAAGGCTTGTTACGGAAGGGTTCACTCAGGCTCAAGGTATTTATTATGAGCAAACCTTTTGCAATTGCCATGCCCAAATGAATCAAAATTTTGATTGTAATTGTCGCATACTATGGTATATTTATGTTAAAACGACTTTTCTAAATACCTTACTAGGGATCTTCATATGGCTCAACCAAAAGATTTTGTCTATCCATAGAATCATGACGAAGTATGCAACCTTAAGAAATCCATTTTGTGGATCAAAGCAAGCATCTTAATGCTCGAATCTTCGGTTGATACAAAGATCAATGATTTAGGTTTTTTATCAAGAACGAAGATGAGTCATGTGGTTTGCAAGAAAGCAAGTGGGAGCACAACTATATTCCTTAAATTGTATGTAGATGACATACTAATAATTTGAAATAACGCTTCTCAATACAAGATTCTAAAAGAGGATTCTAACCCATGAGATGATCCTGAATTAAATCCCAATGTCCTAGTGCAAAAATGAAAAGAAGAAAAAAATGGAAATCGTTTCGTATGCTTCTACTATAAGATCAATTATAAATGTTATGTTATGCACCATGCCAGATGTATCGTATCCATTAATCATGACAAGCCAACACCAACATAATCCTTGTGAAGTTCACTGGACTAGATTTAAGAGTATCCTCAAGTACTTGAGAAGACCTAATGAAAGGGGCGGATCTACAGTATAACGAGGGGGTTCCCAGGAATCCCCTCGGTTTAAAATTTTTAATGTTATTATATATAGAAAATTATGTAGGAACCCCTAAATATATTTTAAAGGAACCTCTTAAAAAAATTTATCAGGTGCTCCAATGGTAATTTTGTTCCTTTCTATCCCACAGGTCTCAAGTTAGACTCCCGTGACCTGTCTGATCTAACTCATTTTTGTTATTTTTTAATTTTTTTTAAACAAAGTTAGGGTTTCAATACACATACCTCACATACTGGACCCGAACCGTTAAACCGAACCGAAATTAAAAAATAACAAAAATGAATTTTTTTCAGGGGTTTATTTTTTAATCTTTCCTCCTTGGCAGTTGGCTCTCCTGGCTTCCTCTCTCCACGTCTCCACCTCACATACCTGAATCTTTCCGTCGCCGACCACCCGTCCCTCTGCCTCACCTCCTCTGCTCGCCGCCTCTGCTCGACCCTCCGGGCTCCGGCCCTCCGCCCCTATCGCCCATCGGCTAACCGACTCTCCTGACTCCTCCTACTGATCCACAGTTCATCCACAGACAACAGTCACAGGAGGTAGTCTCTTGTAGTTGACTAGTTGCATTTGAGTTATCATTTATCAATTAACTTCTTATTAGTTATTATGTTCTTGTTGTTACTTATTCTTGTAGATGTATTTGAGTTATCATTTATCAATTAATCATCTATTCATGTTCTTGTTAAGTTGTTGTGTTTGAGTTTTCAATTAGTCATCTTGTTGTCTTTGAGTTATCAATTGACATTTAATCATGTTCTTGACTTCTTGTTGAGTTGTTGTGTTTGAGTAATTGAGTGATGAAATATCAATTAGTCATGTTCTTGTTGTCTTTGAGACTTTGAGTTATCAATTGACATCTATTCATGTTCTTGTTGTGTTGTTGTGTTTGAGGTATCAATTAATCATGTTCTTGTGGACTTTTAGTGTTTGAAATTTCTTAATAAACTTTGTAAATTTAATTTGTTGAATGAATAGACTTTAAACTATCAAACTACGAATGTTCTTGTTGAGTTTGAATAGGATTTAAAGTTTTAACATTTGAATAGATATTTCTGTATTTAGCTCTTTAGGTGATTCATAATGTTCTATATTTGAATGTCCGTTATTGATGAAGATTTTGTAGTTTTTTATTTGTTTGAAGATTTTACATATTATTTTTAGTGTTAGTTTTTTTTTTTGAACGGCAAATTTCTTCTCCTTGTAGGACTTGAACCTATAACCTCCCCTTTAGGTGTTCCTAGAAGCATTGCTTCTACCATTGGGCCACCAACCCCAATGGCTATTTTTAGTGTTAGTTATTGATGAAATATTCTCTTTGTTTCTATCCTTTCTTCAGTAGCCGTTTTTTTTCTTTTTCCGGAAGCTGGTGCTCACGGGCTTAACTGTTGGAAGTTGGAACAGATTGCTTTGGTACAGAAAATGAAATCAAGGTTAGTTCATCTTCACAGACTTGACCTGCAAATAGGCCTGTAAACGAACCGAACGTTCATGAACTGTTCGGCGGGAAGTTCGTTTATGTTCGTTTATTTAAATAAATGAACAAACACGAACACAATTTTTTGTTCATTTAATTAAACGAACGAACATGAACACACGTTCTGTTCGTTCATTTATGTTTGTGAACGTTCGTTTATGTTCGTTCATTTATGTTCGTTTATTTATGTTCGTTTATGTTCGTCTAATTAAACTTAGCTTTATTTTTATTTTTTATTTCCTTTTGTTAAGTAACCTTAATTCATAAGTTCTAAAAACTTAACCCTAACATTCTAAACATATCACTTATCAGCAACTCTTCACTCTTCACAGTCGCTCTCCACTCTAACCCTCACGTTCATTTATGTTCATGAATTATTATTAACTTGTTTTTGTTTCTGTTCGTTTATGTTCATTTGTGTTCGTTTATATTGATCATTTGTGTTCGTTTATGTTCATGAACTGTTTATTTAGGTTTAAATGAACGAACATAAACGAACACGAACACGACAAATTTCTTAATGAACAAACACGAACACAAAAATGTGTTCGATTATGTGTTCGTGTTCGTGTTCATGTTCGGTTAAAGTTAAATGAACAAACACGAACAAGCCTGTGTTCGTGTTCGTTCGGTTCGTTTACAGGCCTACCTGCAAAACTGTAATGTTGTTACTTGTTAATTCACATGCTATATTCAGATTGCGATAGTAGTCATCACAAAATCAAAAGGAATATATAAATAAACACACGTATCCACAATAATCAATAGTAGGCAGTCAATGGAAAAAGCAAAAGGTGGCAATTTTAACCTTTTACGAACCGCCAAACCGAACCGAAATTTTATATGTTAATACATAACTGGAGTATTAGAAAAATGAACCCCTGAAAAAAATTTCTAAATTCGTCACTGCCTAATGATATGTTCTAATTTTTGGAGGAATTGAAAAAGAATTCACTGTATAAAGTGTTACGTTGATGATAGCTCCCATGCTGATCGAAATGATTTCCAATCACATACATTGTAATATATAATTGACACCTTTCAAGATTTATAACTTTCATTTTCTTAGATAGAGACGTTTCCACTCCACTATTTATAATTTAAAAAATAGTAATGGAAATAAATAATCTTAATCATTGTTCTTTGGCCGATAATTGTCTCAACTACGAAAATAACCACTAGCGGTCCCAACTTTCTACATATTGGCCACCAATGGACCCAAACTAACTGAGGCTAACTCCGTGGCATGCTTAGGTGGCAAAATGATCCTACATGGCATCCTAGGCGGCAAAATGATCCTACGTGGCATCCTAGGTGGCAAAATGATCCTATGTGGCATCCTACGTGGCATGCCACGTCAGCATCACACTAACGGAGTTAGCCTCAGTTAGTTTATGTCCGTTGGTGGCCAATATGTTGAAAGTTGATACCGCTAGTGGTTATTTTCGTAGTTGGGACCATGATCGGCCAAAGAGCAATAGTTGGGATTTTTTATTTCCATTACTCATTTTAAAAACAAGTAAATATCTTTTAGACTTTTATTTTGTAACATTCTAGTTTCAAAGTTTACTTCAATATTGTATTTGTATTTTTATCAATGTGTGACGGCAATATCGTGTCAATAGTTATTGTATATTTAAGCTTATACAAGTCGTTAACGTGCAACTTTGAATTGCTACCTTTACACCAGTTATTTAATAACTAAAAACGTATTTCAAACTTCACTAAAAAATAATTTCAAACTTTTTTAAGAGTATATTATGACTTATTTATTGTACATTTGACTTAATGTCTCCTATCTTCATTCAAAGCCTAGACTTATACTTGCCGGCCTATTGATGTCGGCCACATTATATTTGCCCAGCCTTGACATTTCCTCATTTGTTGACCACATATATAACATAAAAGGGTTATTATTATTATTATTATTATTATTATTATTATTATTATTATTATTATTATTATTATATAATAGGAAAAATTACAGAAATCGTCCTTTATGTTTACATCGTTATTCAGTGGATGTCCTTTAACTTCAAAAGTGATGAAAATCGTCTTTTATGTTGTAAATTCTTGCAGGTTTCGTCCTTTAGGCCTAACCTGGTTAGTTTTTTTGGTTAAGTTTGGTTATGTGGACCCACATGAGGGCAAAATGACAGTTATGCCCCCATCTCTATCATCTTTATCACCACCACCCCTTGCATTCTTCAATAACCATCACCACCAGCCTACACCACCACCTCTACCACCAACCTGCTACCACCACCATAACCTGCACGAACAAATTTAAAGCACCTCTACCACCAACTTACCACCACACCACCACCACCACAACATGCCACCACCTCTACCACCAACCTACCACCACCACAACCTAAAGCTCCCAAATTTCATCAACCCTGCAATAATAATACCCAAAACCATTAAACCATCCCCTAAAAGAAGGTCAACAACAAAATGCCCAAATTCACCCAAAATCCAACTGAACATAACATCAAAACCCTATAACCACTCCCACGACCACCTCCCTGACGATTCAAAACCCTATAACCACCCCCCCTTCAACCCAAAATCCAACTGAGTTACCATATCAAACCTGGTGAGCAGCAGTGTCTCAATCCAGTAAAAGTCGATCTGGTCTGATATAACATTCGATCCATCCTGCAATCTCAACCTCATCTATCTTCTTTTTCTTGCAATTAGATGTTTGTTAACATGGACATAATCTGCTACGTTTCATCCATTTCCATGTCTGAGGCAGGGACTTTCTTCCACCCAAATTCAGCGAGGATGGTGGTTAGGGTTTCTGGATTTTGGTGTTTCTTGATCGAAGATGGCGGTTAGGGTTTTTAGATTGGGGGTTTCTGGATTGGGGTTTACTTTGTCAATGATTAGGTGGTGGTGGTTGTCGGAGATTGAATGGTGGTGGTTATCAGAGATTGAATGTTGGAAGATGGTGGTTTCTGGATTGGGGGTTTCTGATTATTTTAATATGTTTTAAGTAAATAAGCAAAATTACCAAGTTGCCCTCATGTGCAAGGCACATGACCAAACTTAACCAAAAAAACTAACCAGGTTAGGCCTAAAGGACGAGACCTGCAAGAATTTACAACATAAAGGACGATTTTCATCACTTTTGAAGTTAAAGGACATCCACTGAAAAACGATGTAAACATAAAGGACGATTTTCATCACTTTTGACGTATAGAAATCATTATACTTAGATATTTTTTTTTGGAGAGTAGTATTTCAGCGGTAAATCCCATGTTGCAAAGCGACCACTGCCCAGGATCGAATCCCATATGAACCACACGGGTTTCTCCTTTCAAACCCAACGGTTATTTTTTCGGTGGAACGTGAGAATCGAACCTAAGACCAAACCCGGATAGGAACCCTCCAAGGAGGTAAACCTTTCCACCTCAAACCAGCCGACAGGAGATCATTGGCATTATACTTAGATATTACATGCATATTACTTTTTAAATTAAAAGACTTGAGGCATATTTTGCGGGAGATGATAAGATTAATAAACTATCAAAATATCTAGATCTAGACCTTCAAATAGAAAAAAACGTATCTACTTTTGTACTTTTGATTATTTAATTCATTTTTAGAGAAGTAGACTTGATACATAACTTTTTTATATAAACTGCGACAAATTATCTAAAGAGTTATGATACCAATCTTATTGGGTTGGTGGGTTAAACTCTTGATTACTTGTATTTTTATTTATGTATAAAAAATAAATAAAAATAACCCTAACCTGTACACATTTTAAATCAAGTAACCCATTTGACTCATTTATCTAAACAAACTAAACGTGTTGTCAGGTTGTTAGAGCATTTACAGTAGCTTCTGCATATTTTTTTCATAATTACTCTAAAAACACTACTTTTTTTCACTTCTTTCAATTAAATAATATTTACTCTATACTTTTATCATTACCTTTTCTCTCTTCTCTACTCACAACCACTTTCAAAAATATTAAAAAATTATGGAGGATGAACAGTTCCATATCAAATATAGAGATGAACAGTAACTTCTCTATATCCTTCACTCACAACCATTTACTACCACATATCAAAATATGGAAGCTTCTCTCACATAAATATGCATAACCTACTCTGAATGCTCTTAGATAGTAATCAAGTTGTAAACATGTCAGCTTGAATTAAAACTCATTTATCACTTTTAAATATTTGGCACAATCGGCTTGGTCATAAACGAGCCGGCTTGACTCGTTTTTAAAGTGTACCTATTTCGAGTTGACTAGGCTTGGCTCGGTTCGACTTGTTTGGCTCGTTGATGGTGTGCCCAAATTTTAATGGTTTATATCCTAAGCTATTCTTATTCGTTCTCATCCCACATTTTATAACCCAAGTCTGTATCTCAAGTTTTACAGCCTAGGTGCCCAACCCCAATAGTCCCATACTAATAATTGATTTGATGAAAAGCGATCTATTTTTTTTTATTATTATTATTCCACTAATTTGTTAACGCAATATCAGACTAATTCCTCACGACTCATATGTTTTAATGTCACTATTATCATTGACGGATCTAGAAAAAATTTCTAGTAGCAACGTTCAATTTTTTTTTTTTGACATAGTTTCATACAATGGCTTGTTATCACTCTTTTGCGTGACCCGATTCATACTTTTGATTTCAACTTGACATTGTTATAATGTTTATGGGTTACTCATCAATTAACAGAAAAAGCCTACTCAATTGCTGGATTGTTACCTAATTCAACAACAACAACAACAATCATACCCAGTAAATCCCGCAAATAGCAAGCTACAAGTAGGGTCTGGGGAGGGTGGGATGTAGGCAAACCTTACCTTTATCATGAGAATAGAGAGGCTGCTTCCATAGAGACCCCCAACTCAAAAAAAATGTGACTAATAATCAATGACAATAGGGAGAGTTCTCTGGACTAAAAACAACGTTAAACATCAAACATCATAATATATGCGCACAAACATGAAGGAAGTAACCTATAGAGTCCCTCTAAAGTGTAAGCAACACTATGTCCCTTGGACACGACTAAAGCTCTAATGTACCCTCCCTAGTGGTCCCTGACCTTAATCCTACGCCTCCATGAAGCCCTATCTTGGACCATGTCCACAGAGAGGTGCAAATCTAATAAATCATGCCTAAACCGCTCATCCCACGTCAATTTGGGCCTCCCTCTACCTCTCCTCCCCTCGACGGTAAGGGTTTCAACTGCCCTTACTGGTGCTGATGACCCCCTCCGCTTCACATGCCCATACCATCTCAATCTACCTTACTAGATTGTTACCTAATTCCTAAAGCCTAAATCAATTAACAAACAATAAATCCCTAAATCAATCAACTACTGGATTGCAACCTAATTCCTAAAGCCTAAATCAACTAACAAACAACAAATCCCTAAACTTGTTGAACCGGAATGATTGACAAAACAATGCATCAATTGATAAACAGTAAACCAGTACTAGTCGAACAGAACAGTCGACTAAACCGGCCGGCCCTGGAGTCGAAGTTGATATATGCCTGAAAAAGGTAATTTGAATGTAAGACTATAAGAGAATATTGTAAGATTAAGACATAACAGATTGTAAGATTGAGAAGGGGGCACATGGGTCTTATAAAATCACCATAAATATAAACTCTCATATTCACACAGGAAAACTAAAAACTAGCAACACGCTAAAGAACAATGACAATTAAACGAGTACCATTCATATTCATAGAAACAAATTGAATCTTTTGAAATCAAAATCATCATTCCAACACCAACCAAAATAATTGAATATCTTTCCTCTTTTATTATCAGAATGAAATATGGAATAGAATACAGAACCCCAACCAAAGACAAGATAAACATATAAACCCTACCCCAAAAAACGTAACAAAGCAAATTGTAAAACATCCAAAACACAAGTTATAAAACACAAATTATAAAACACATGAGCAAACCTAATCAATTAATCAAAAACATTTACACTATAATCAATTATAATATCCAACACCCAATTTATAATTACTCATTACTAAATGCCTAAAACACTTAGAACAATTCAATTATAAAACACAAGAGAGTAAGGGTTCATAAGGTTTAAAAAAAACTCACAACCGACTGTGGACAGGGCCGGCGCTCTGCTCCTCCTTGGCTGTTGCTCTGGCTGCTCGTGTTGGGCGGAGGAGGGACGAGGACGCAGAGGTAGGGACGTAGGGTAAGGGTTCAGATTTCAGAAGGTTTGGCTGCTGATGTGCCCTACTCCTTGGCTGCGTGAAAAAGAACACAAGGTTTTTTTTTTTTGTTTTGGTTTTTTGAAGGTGAAGTGGGTTTGGGACTTGGGGTGGGCTTGTTGTTGTTGGACTTGGATTAAAGGGGTGGGGTAGCTTGTTAGTGAATGGTGGACTTGATTTTAATGGATGGGCTATTATTATAATTAGATTAGTTATTTTTTTGGGTTATTATTAGTCGGATTCGATAATTATTTTTCCGAGTAACGCAACTTAGTAACGTATAATTTCATTTAGTAGTAAGTTAGTAACGTTTATTAAATTTTAGTAGCAACGTAAATTTCATTTTGGTAGTAACGTTTTCGTAACATCGTAAAAAAACAAAAAATTTCCACTACGCGCGTGAAGTTGAGTAGCAGCGGGCGCAGTCCCTAGCAATTAGCTAGGTCCGCCCTTGACTAGATATCAAAAACCAAAATGGATCCATAATAAAAAAAGATAAAATCCAAGTTGATAATAAAGCATTTAAACAAATGAAAGGGAACTAAGTCTTAATTTATTCAGTTACTGGAAATAAATAAAGACGAAATTTTTAAAATTCTTGAGCCTCATTTCTCTATTACTTATCCCCGATCCTTAGGTTGTCTACTAACACATAAGACAAACACAATGAAGAAGATACGGCTGAGCCAAAGGTTGGAAAGTAACGAAGAGATCAATAGTACGTACAAGTAAAGCCAATCATAAGGTAGGGAAATACAATTGTTCCAAATACAGAACCGAAATAATGATGAAACCGAAACAGATCTTGATATGAATTAAATCCCAAAACTTATACAAAACAAATGCTGAAAATAATCAGAAATATAACCCGATATGTGATCGAAAACATAATCAGATGCATAAGAACATATCATATATATATATATATATATATATATATATATATATATATATATATATATCAGAATATAACTAAACTACGCGACTATATAAATGTCACACCACGCCAATGGCGGAAACACGTGGCGCGACATCCGAAGAGCATCAAGGTCAAGATTAACATAAACCATAAGTAATTTAGAAAAGGATCATATTATTAATACATCGAGAAGTGTTTCAAGTTTCATACGTCACTTAAACAAACATAGTTTGATTAAAAATAGGGGTTTCGCATTATATCCAGCCTTATGGACAATAAAAGTAAAACCCCTCAAAAGTTCTAACGCTTGATGATCCCCCGTACTAGCCATGTCTTCTCCCATTATTTAGTTACCTGAAAGATATGTTTGAAAAGACGTCAATATATACATATTGGCGAGTTCACAGGTTTTAGTTGCACAATAAAACATTTTAACAACAAACACGTGGGAAATAAACACAAGCAGTAACTATTGTAAAGAGTAGCGATCGTCCTACAATCACTTGAGCCCATAACCAAACCAAGACAATCAATGCCCCGCTAGTTGTTTCTCAGAACATAACAACTGAGTTCAGAATACGTGCATCCCTGGTATACACGGTTACATAATCGACGCTATCGATTAGGGATGGGCCTTGTCAGGCACCAATAGCACTATCCAAATATTCTTCAGTTTCTCACATACACACGAATTAATGGTTATAGTATCGAGGACTCACCCCGAATGGTGTACAACAAACCCAAGTACCCATCATAGAACTTAACATATTCTCATAACATACATCATTTTAACAAAACGTGTCTTTCCCCAAAAACAAAAACAGTAAAATGGGTCTGTGAAACTCGTCTAAAGTACACTGGACAATAAAGTAATAGAGAAAGCGCAAGCCCAGTGTCAAACACCTACAAATGCCCTAGACGTACAAATCACTAAGTCTATAGCGCGTGTTATTCGGAAAGTTGTACACCCAACTCCCAACACCACTATTGAATACAATCCCCTATCTAATTTAATGTGTGTCCTAGGACCGTTGGTGATGGATTACCCTCGTTACAAGTTACACTTATATTTCTGTATTAATTAACTAGTATATTACCCTCGACTCGACTCATGTTATATAATTATTTTCCAATTAAATAAATATACTAGGATCTTGTCGATTCGATAACATATTTCACATTGTCAAGTTCACATACTTAACTTGGTTTAAACGTGCAATCGTTATAAATTTTCCCACGATAACATATACTTTCACGCTCAAATTTGACCTTAAATTTCCGACAGTATGTTTTTCTTGAAATTAATCATCTTTTAATTTCTACATATTTTTACTTGAAAATTTATAAAATAACTTTTGTATTTTCAAAACCAAGACTTGGTTATTTTTAACAAAAGTGATCCAACATTTTTACATTCCCATAAATATAAAAATGTTCATTTTTATACAATTTTTACCAAGTCTTTAAATCACCAATTTTCGTTATAAAAACCTTTGTTTTTATATTTCTCAACATTTTTGGTAGTTTTTATTTTTATAAACTCATATTTTTATACAAAAATACATTTTTGTAAGTTTGTAAATATTTCATTTAACAACCTTGGAAAGTTACAATCTTCCATTTTCAACACCTAACTTTCCAAAGACACATTTTAAGACATGACTTTTCCACAACATCATATTACACCCTCCAAATTTTAAGGTTACCAAATCATTACTTTAACTTTTAAAAGATGCATTTTTATCCTTGTTCTTCTCAAAAATGATAAGTTCTTACTAAAGTAGTAAATTTGCTATGTCAACTTTTTCATTATAGTGTGTTTTAGTGTTCCAACATTTTTAATAGTCCATAATGATAATATCAAGGATACTAATAAGTGTATTTGGTAGATTTAGTCCAAAATGTCCATTTTTTATTATTGAATGTTACTAACTTTGAAGATGTAATTTTTTTGTATCTTGTAGCTTTTCAAATATCTATCATGATATTATGTTTTGGATGGTCATTTTAAGATGTTTAGAACCACTTTTAAGTTTCTCCAAGTTGTGTTATCAAACTTTGTGTAAATAATCACTTTACATATGTTTATGTGAACATTCTAACTTTCATAAACAGCTACAATATCAACATAACTTACTACCCATATCTATATTTTTTAAACACTCATGTTAACCTTGTAAAACATATGACATTCCATGTTGAAAACCCTTGTTACTATGTTTAGATCTCAAAGATTTCAAGTGTATGTTTAACTTTTCAATTTACAAAAACAACTATAAAACCATCCCATAACCTACGGCCCATATACCATTTCTAGTTATCCATTCTAGCTTTGTATTAACATGTGTTTTCTTATGTTAAACTCCATAACCTTAACCCATGTACAACTTGCTTTTAGCACATGTAAACAAGAACATTTAACAACATTTACTTAGCCTATAAATTACATTTATTCACCTCATGTAGTACATGGGATTCTAACCTAGTAAATAAATAAATAAAAAATATTACTAGGCACTAAGGGGGTGTTTGTTTTTTCTTTTTTCTTTTTGCCAAAAGATCTTCCTCGCCTCTTATGTCTATGCCGCACAAACGTTTTGGTCTGCAGAGTGTTTTGGTTTTTAAAACACCATTCATTAGACAAGGTCCGGGCGCCCTGTTTTTAGTGCAGAATTGGACCAACCTCTTCTCACCCTCTTCCTCTTCTCTTTTCTTCTCCTCTTCTTTTTTCTTCTCAACACAAGACTACTACCTCCTCCTCCCCCTCCCCCTCCCCCTCCTCCTCCTCCTCCTCCTCCTTCTTATCCTCCTCTCCCCTCTCCCTAATCCCTCTATCGCTGCGTCTCTCTCTATCACACACACACATCGGTGTGGGTTATGGTTGTGTGTGGTTTGTGATGGGTTATGGTGTAATACCCCGGTTATAGGGCCCAAAAATTTTCATGTCTAAAGTATATTACAACAAATAAATGAACAATAAAATAAATATGTAAAAACAAATACGAAGATGAACCGATAAGTTACATAATACTTTTGACGCGGGAAATAATATTACACATTGCGAGACTGGACCGACATCCGATAACGAATCCACCCGAGCCCTTTGGTGAGTCACTAGGGAGGACACTTGTCCTCCCCATGTTGTGACAACACCTCATAATAAAATCATTTGATACATATGGTTTTCTTTTAAACTACTTATCCAAGCCCACTATAAAAACCCAACCCCATCCATTTTCTTCCCTGATGATAAACCGACTCACACACACCCCATAGGAGAGAGAGAGAGAGTCAGTCAGAGGAGGAGGAGGGCCATCGGCCGCCGCCAACCGACGACACCATCATCTTCGTCACCATCTATATACTCTCACACCCCCACACCTATGTCTAATCGTAAGACAAGAAGAGAGAGAGACAGAAGAATAGATCTGTTAGATAGAGAAAGTTAGAGAGAGAGAGGGTCACCAGCCTCGACCTTAGGAACTGATTACTGTTTTTGGGTGAACATATGCTTGTGCGTCTAAACTGTTTGATATGACAAGATACTGACTGCCGGATAACACTGACACTCATTAACTTATAGGTGGGCCACTTAATATATGGGTAGTACTACTTGGGGAATCCCCCACGCAAGGTGGACTCGGGACTTAGGGACCCAGGAAACCCTCCGCCAAGGTTTTAAGACCATTGCGGCATATATTTTGCAACTGAATCAATATGGGCAGTTATTGATTCTCTGTTTAGGGTTGAGGTGTCGCTTGTACATCACTATGTGTAAACTGTGTAAACTTGTTTATGAAATGATAAAACTGTTTTGGATCCACTTAACTACTTACACGGACTCACCAGCATAATTGCTGACCAAACTCTTTTAAGCATGTGTTCAGGTACTGCAGATGGATGGATGGCAAACGCGAGGTATATGCTTGCTAGTAGCAAATAGAGACTCAGGTTAACAAAAACACACACATAAAGGTGTAAATGATCACTACTAGACACACACACAACTGATAAACAACTCTGATAACCGTCACTAACTAATACATATATATAGATGTATTGATTCGAACTATCAAGTGGTCGAACCAACCTATTTGACCTTTACAAGGTTCGAACCAACAATAATAAATTCATTCGACCTAGCACAAATTTCATTCGACCTAACATAAACTCGTTCGACCATCGATCACCCGAACCAACCTGTAATCTACCAAAATCTTCAAATCTTCGATATTATCTTTGATTATCCAAATGCAACAGAGACATATATGCAATATGTATCTACAAACTCCCCCTTGTCTGTTGCACGGATTCTCTGATCTTTATATTCTTCATCACAAACTACATCTTCTTATTCCCCATATTAGTCTTACCAGCTTCAACTTGTCTTGGACGTTTCTACAACTTCATGTATTTACCCAATAACTTCTTGCAGTCGCAGTCAGTATGAACATCAAAGGCAAAAAAAAAAAACTTCATGACTTTTTGAAACTTCCATGCCTGCTCAGTATCCAGCGAATCAAAATGAATCAGATTAAAATACAACGTCTCAATATCATTCTTTGAGCAGTTAATCAGCCACATTGGATCAAATATACAGATCTTCTTGCACAACTTTTCTTGTCCTCATTATCAATCACTATAACTACTTCGTTAGTTCCCCAATCGTAATACCAAAAAGCAAAGTTTTTGCTCATGTCTTGCTCATTGGCATTAAGGGAATACGCTTCATGCACTTCGGCGGTTTATACTTAAAAGTCACAACCGGTAGCTTGTTCTCGGGGTTGATCTCTTTATGTACAATCCGCTTTGGATATTGAGGCTTAAACAGATCCCATTTGGTCTATCTTTCTCGCGTCATCTTATCTGCATACCATTCTACCACGCTTGACTTCACAGAATCCATTAACTTGTGTCTGGACACATCTCAAATAGCCCATTATAGAAGTGTCTTTATATCATGAAATCTACTAAAGTACAGAATCCCACGCTCCCATTTAATAGCAATACACTTTAGCGATGGGAAATACTTCCAGCTAATCGCCCTCCCTTTGAACATCCTTTGATGATGTCGATAAAACACACCTTGAATCGGAGACAAGGGACGATTATCTAAATCTTCTCTCAACTTCTTCAGAAAATTCAATAAAGTATTCGATTTCATGTCAGCATCAACCTTTTCACTTTCTGAGAACACTTCATCAATAACGGCTTTTTCTTTCTTGTCTGCAATCGTTTCAGCTTTTCTTAACACTTCTTCATCAATTATCAGAATACTCGTGTTGTCTTTCGGAATGAAGTACTCAGGATATTCTTCATGTGCAATATCCTCAATCTCCACTTCATCTTAATCATTCATAACTGCATCATCCAAATTCTTTTCAAGTTCAACAATTGGAATGTTTGGTATCTCATTCTTCACCATTAAATCTTCTAAAGACATCCCAACTTGTTCTGCAATTCCTTCCAATATTTCCTTGGCAACCTTAGCATTCACTTTTCCTTCTTCTAATTCAGGATTTGCTGTGTATTCCAAAGAATATTTCATGTTGTCATTCACAAAAATATCTCTGAAACTTGAAGTAAGAGATAAAGACACATAGCCTCGCTTGATCATTCTTCTAAATCTCTCTTTGTGTCACAACCCAACCAAGGTAGGCCTGGTCGAAATACAGATTGGTGCCAAACTTGCACAGCGGAAGTAACAATTACTATATTTAAGGTTTAATACAATTTCTAATTCCAAATATATAAATACAATACTTAAATAAATGGTTCAAAGGTATGAAGGGACGAATCGTGGCATTCGTCAGAGCAGCTTCAGATGAAGAGTCCACTAGTTGTAGCGGTGTCTACCAAACGTATTTCTAATCTCCATGTAGTGCAGTCTTCGAATTATATATCCTCTATAAAGCATCTAGCAATCCACTACCTTGTAGCTATATCCATATGCATCTCTAATCCACAAGCTTGATTATAATCTTATGCTTCACATCCATTCATAAGTTGTACCTCAACACATGCTTAAAAATGGTTTGTGTCAACAAATATGTTGGTGAGTCCGTGTGTGCATTTAACTGGTTTGAAATTAAGTTTATCATTCCAAAACAAGTTTATTAGTTAATATGGTTCAACAAATGGTTTAACACTGGTGATGTACAAGCCACACCTCAAACCTGACACTGAATCCATCTACTCCCATTATGGACTCTCATGGCAAAATACATGTCACAGATCTCAGTGGAGGGTTTCCAGGGCTTTCGGGTCCACTGTGTGTGGGGGTTTCCCCAAGTAGTACTACCCATATATTAAGTGGCCCAATCTCCCGTTGGGTTAATGAGTGTGATGTTTTGGTAATCGGGAGCACACCTTGTCACATCAAATAAGTTAAGACATTGTCACATTATATTGGTTTCACACTGGAAGCATATGTTCACCCCGAAACGTTTTATAAAAGCAAAAAGAGGGGAGGTTCACGAAACTCACCTGGATGCAATGCAAAAGTGTAATATGATAAACGAGTGTCTGCCGTCGTGTACTGGTATCTTCCTCAATCGTGCCCTATGTTGATAATATTATTAGTGTGTGGTTTTTATCAATTAATGGTTACTCATGGGGACAAGCTCGAACGTATGGTTTCTAGTCTAGTACAGTTCAATTTCAATATATACATGCGTCCACTAAGTATACTTGTCGGCTTGCACATACATATTTAATTAGTAAAGTGTCTGTCGTAATCCTATGTCCAATGTCGTATATTAATATTCATGCTAATTGTCTTAATGCTAATATTTGTTTAGTAAGTTGCGAGTCTACTCTGCCCGAATTTATTAGTCGTAATGCTTAAAGTTCTAAGTGGTCCATATCGTGTCCTCTACCGTTGTCCCATCTTAGTTATGTTCCGATGTTTAAGTTGTTGATATCCAATGCTTTGTGTCGTAGGTCCATGTCTTTATCGATTCCAATATATATATATATGTATGTTTATATCTTACTCTTAAGTAGGTTGTATTATGTCCGAATCTTAGTTGTCAAGTTCATAATCCTAGGTATCAAGTGTCCAAAATAATGTCTGAATATTCAAAACATCCAAGTTAAGGTTGTGTATGTCATTTTCCATATCCAAGTGCCATATGTCTAAATCTCCTAGGTCGGATGTTCAATGTTCCGAGTCGATAGTCTCGGTGTCCAACTTCCAAACAAGATGTCAAACCATCATTCGGCCCAATCTTATTGTTTTGACCTCAGTACGTATACGCTCGCAAGTCCCACATGTCATATACCAAACAAAGGTTATAATTAACATAAACTATCGAGTTAGTGAGTTTGATTATACCTCATATTCGGATCAAGTTTCGGGTTAACCCGGTTAACTCAGTTGACCAGGTTGATTTCAGTTGACCGCGTTGACTTCAGTTGACCGAGGGTTGACTCGTCTCTCTATCCTGTTTCTGAACCTGACTAGCTTTAACCCAAACTACCTACAATCATTTCCACAGCTCTATTGCCTATTCTTGCTCTCGGTTGACCACCGCTGACCACCATAATCTCCACCATACCACCACCCGATAACCTACTGTCCCCCCTTGACCATTATCCATCGTTAACATCCACTTAAACCCAGCCGACGACCACCTCTGCGAACCACAATTAACCACCATCAACAACACTCAACATCATTATTATCATCTACATCTATAACGTTCCCTAACCAACCGTAACACCCATCCACCTACAATAATCATCTCTTACAAGAAGAGGGGTTTAGTGTTGCTTACTGGAGCTCAGATCCGACTTGATCAGGTCTCATATTCTCACATTATGTCTGCTATGTGTAACCACGACCCATCATCATCCATCTTCGGACCTAATAACCAACTCCCACCATAGCCCCATCACACACGCTCACCACAGTCACACGTTTGATGATGATTCGGTCTTAGAGGTGGAGCCGCCACCGCTGTAACCACCATCGGTTCCTCCTCCTCTTTCCGATCTATTCTCTTTCTCCTATGCTTCTCCATTCCTTCGGTTCTCTTCATTCTCCTTCTCTAGCTCTTTCTCTCTCTACCTTCTCTCTCTCTTCCTTCTCGGTTCTCTCTCTATATATATCAGTAATGTTTGGTTTGTGTGTGTGTTATCTGTATAGTGTGCGTGTGAGATCAGAGGGAAGGAAAAGGGGAGGGTAGGTTTTTATAGTGAGAGAAATCCATGGTTTTTATAAAAACCATGGGTGTCTGGTGGCAAGGGTAGGGGAGGACATGTGTCCTCCCTTGATGACTCACCTAGTTCCGTCAGGTTGGATTCGGGTTCGCAACGCATATCGGTCTGACCTCGTAAAGTGTATTCCTTAATAATAATTTATATATATATATATATATATATATACTGGTTTGGTTTTCGGTTTCAGGCATAACCGTCTCACTTAATGTTTGTTTTGGTTACTTGATTATTATACGTTAATAATAATAATACGTGAAAAAGTTTTAGGGGTCGACTTCTGGTTGTTACACTTTGTCAGCATCAGACATCTGAGTATCACTCTTCTTACTCAAATCTGCTGATTGATCTTCATCATTCTTTTGCCTTTTCTGGTATGAATAATCATCAACATTATCATCCGGATCCCCAGAACTAGCAGAACCTTCAGCATGCTTGTTCTAATCATCATTGTTTCCATCATCACCGTCTGAATCATTATCATCATCATCATCTGTACCACATAATCAACCTTTTCTTCTTCCTCTTCTTCCTCATCATCTTCTTCATCACCTGATTCTTTAGCACCTTTAAGCTGAGGCACTCTTTCATACAAGCTATCTATAATCTTCCTTAGCTTCACATTCTCCTTTTCAATCTTCTTAAACCTATTTTCATTATCCACATTGGTTAGCTGAAGTTTTGTATTCTCCATTTCTAATTTAGCAACCTTTTCTTCAAACTTATCTTGCTTTTCTTTTGATTTAGCAACGACTTTTAACATAACCTTCTCGTTCTCTTTTAGCTGTTTAATCTCACCTTCATTCTTAGTTGTCATAGCTTTTTGAAAGTCAAAAGCTTTCACTAACTTCGAGATCTGTTGCCGCATTAAAGCCAAAGCATCATCAGAAATCACTACAGAAGGTTGTTTAGCTTGAAGTTGTGGTGTGGAAGATGACGTCGGTTTCTCAAAACTAGATAGCAAATTATGCAGAGATTTAGAAACGTTTGACGGGTGTTGTTGTGTGGTTGATGATGATGGTTTCTTCTTCACTATCAATTCAACTTCCTTTTCTACTCTTTGCTTCTTTAGCTGGTGTAGATGAAGCTGTGGGAATAGATTTTCCTTTCAAAAGAAACTCCATTTCTTTCTGTCTCTGAGATCTCTTGGTTTCTTTCTTTTTGACATCGTCTTGATACGTCCGTGTTTCATTGATTTTGGTACAACCGGCGAACCAAGAATATCAACATCTTCTTCTAGAATCAAATTCTCATCTTCTTCAACATAACCTCTACTTATTTGTTCAGCAACTAACTCATCAACCGTATTAGGAACAACAATATCACTCGTGGCCTTAGGACCTGTTTCCTTATCAGAATCCTCTGACACCTATTCTTCTTCAGTTTCGGTGTCCTTATCAATCAACAATTTTTTCTTCTTACTTTTATTCTTACTAATAGATGATCCTTCGATCTCTTTCCCTTTCTTTGATTTAACAATTGATTTAGAAGCTTTCTAAACTACTTGTCGCTTTACTTTCTCGCCTTTCATCACTTGAACTAATGGCGAATCAGAGTCTGAATCACTCTTTTCGTGTCTCCACCCATCATGATCCGGAGCTTCAAATCCAGGGTTAATAAAATGACCGAATAACCTTCTGGTTGGTGGTTTTTCTTCTTTTTCCCTTATAAGTTGTCATTCTATTCAAAGTCATCTCGTTCATGTGTTTTTGGTTTACAATCTGTTTTGGATCTTTGACCAAGTTTGGATATTTTTCATCTAATATCATCTGGAGGAATCTAGGATACATGAGAAATTTATCTGATTTGGTTCCATCAACTAACTCCTTCATATGTTTAAATAGCATTCCAGAAACATTAAACGGCTTGTTGAGGATCAAATCTACCACCATGGAGCATGTGGTATCTTGAAGCTCATCAAATCCTCATCTGATTGGGCCAAAGACGTGTAAGATAACATGTATCAAATACTTGAATGTAGGACACACCTTAGCCTTGAATAATTGACAATCTGTTATCTTCCCCAGATATTTCATCCTAAGACAGCATCCCCTTTAAACAGTCCAGAGTAGAGTAATAGGATCTGTCTTTTCATCAGTCAACTTCAATACATGCCTGAAATCTTCTTCACCAACAAGTATTGTGTTTCCTTGAAACTTGTTGTGAATAACAGCCTTTCCCTCCGAGAAATCTAGTCTAGCATTCTCCCAGAACACTTTCTGATGATCTTTATATATAGTGTAAGGTTGTGCAATTGCATAGACAATCCGAGCTCTTTGTAAGAATTCAATGATCCCTCGGAATTCCTCAAATTTATCATCAACTTTTCCAATAAACGCACAACAATTATGCTTCTTTTCAAATCTGAGTTCTTTAGTTTTAGGCTCTTCAGCTTCTGCCATTTCTCTTTATTCAAAACCAACACACAAACACATTAGTCAAATAATTAAAAACGTCAATTTAAAAAATTTGGTCAATTTTATGTTTTGGTTCAACCTTTCGAGGGTCCGAGCCAAATTTTGAAAGCACGAATCAATGACAAAAATCTCATTCGACCTACCAAATGGGTCGAATGAACCTGTTTGATTTTGAATTTTTAAACAGTTGATTTTGTTTAAATTAATCCTTGAAAATCATTGCATTTGCTTCTAACACATCCGAACAACATTTATTAACCATCAACTTCAACATTATCAACTTAATCGATTGTTTTTATATAAAATTAGGGTTCTTATGAATCGAAATGTTATCTAGACAAGTTAAACTCTAATTTTTATGATTACTTCTCCCCCTAAACAAATGATTAAGAGTTTGCTAATACAAAAGCTTGTAAACAAACAACAATCATAGTCCAATTGATTCAGTTAGGGTTTGGTTCATTAAATCCCAATTTCTGATCGAATGCTTGGTCAAAAACTTGTCAAAATCCTTGACTAGGTACTGAGAACACAAGGAACAAGATGATGAGTTATTGAAATCAAAATCGAAATGTCCCGTTGAGAGGTTTTGGATTTTTAACAGTTATGTCGAACGAAAAATTGAGGGTCGTATGCGTAAGATAGGTTTATATAGGTCATTTGGTTCGACCTTTAGTAAGGTCGAATGGAATTTCAAAAATTTGGTTCCGACTAATGAAAGCACGAATCAAATATTTGTGGTTCTAACAAACTAAGTTTCATTCGACCAAACCAAAGAGCACGAACCAAAAACAAAATTTTCATTCGACCTAACGAAAGGGCGAATGGAAATTTTGGAAAACTGATTTTCAACAAAATGTCCAATTTGATCCATGTTTTGGTAATTTCAAACCTTTAAAATTCCAATCTTTCAAAATTTTGATTTTTAAGATACAAAACTCAAATTGGTATGTCAAAGTTCCCTAAAATGACCGGCCTCCAACATCGGTTATCGAAAATAATGCAGAAATATAAAACGTTTTGGATTTTCTAAAGTTTATGCAAAAACACACCAAAAATCTTTTTGAGTTTTGCATATAAAGAAGAAAATCAAACAGAAAGCAATAAGTAAATATATACAGACAATGTTTTGGTGATTTTCCGGTAAGAGGATCATATCAGTTTTCGAGAGCAATAAGTAAATATATACAAACAATGTTTTTGTGATTTTTCGGTAAGAGGATCATATCAGTTTTCGAGAAATCGAATCACACCGTTGTTCTTTAACATGTTAACATTAAAGACTATGTGAGACTCGGCAATTGCTGATATTGTTATCCATATAAGCTCACATGCAAACCGTTATGCAGTGCTTTAAAATGATACGCTTTAGATGTATTAAAACTAACAAGCTTATGGTTCCCACACACACGACATACTCCCGTATCAAGGAAATTGCACAAAGCTTCATTGAAACACGTGATTATGCCATTGTTATCCGTAAATTACAAGGTATGAGGCACATAGGTATACAGTTCAGCAAATCAATGCTACAAAGTAATATGTGCACTCTTACCACGTTGAAGCTTATATCAATCATGATTTTCATCATAGATATGATAAGATGCACTAGATGATCTTTGATCATTGTCATATATTTTAAGTTCCTTATTCGGTAACTTAGGGTTTGGCATGGCATTTGTGCTCTTTTGAAGATATCCTCACTGAATCTAGGTCCGTAAATCAATACGACAAAATATTAGTCAGGTTACCCCGGATAACTAATAACATAATGACCCGAAACCTCTGATTTTGGCAACCCTATCATACGAAATTATGGTACTAAGACCATATGCCCATGAGGTGTTCAGCCACTAGCAAGTAGTTTGTTATGTTTGTATCACTAAGGCACGCATTAATAGATCTACGAAGCCTACCAACACATCACACAAAGTCATCACATGTCAAATTTTGACGTTTCAATTCTTTAACATGTGAAAGATCCTCATTGATGTACTATCATTTCCTCCTTTTCTCGAGGTAAAATCATTTTGGGATTTTCTGATTTTTATGGTTTTTCAAATTTTCCAATGTTTTTTGTTTTTCTGAATAAAGCTCCCCCTAAAATTAAAAACATATTTTTGGATATTTAATTTTGGAAAAAGAAAAACTAAAGAAAAATTGATTAACCAATGAGGACTTCAATCTTGCTTTTTTTTTAATACCATTAGCTTTTAATAAAAATTCGAAGCGAGATTTATCAAAAGCTTTGGTGAAAAGATCAGCTCTTTGATAGTCAGTGTGGATTTTCACCATATCTATCAATCCATTAGCATAGCAATCACGAATAAAGTGATACCGTATTCGGATATGCTTAGCCTTAGAATGATGTACGGTGTCTTTTGTGAGTGCAATGGATGCCTCATTATCATAATGAATAGGGGTTTTAAGAAATTGCAAACCATAGTCATGCATCTGGTTTTGAATCCAAAGCACTTGTGAACAGCAACTTGAGGCCGCCACATATTCTGACTCACACATTGAAAGTGCAACTGGCGTCTGCGTCTTGCATTGCCATGTAATTAAACGACTCCCCATAAATTGACATCCAGCCGTTGTGGATTTAACACCAATATCACTGGTGTGTGCTGGTGTTTCAGTAAAAACTTAACTTCTTTTTAAAAAGAGCAGATCCAAAGAGAAATGCCAAGAGTAGCGATGAAAAGGTGAGTAAGTTAGAAAACAGAAAGACACTTGCAAGTTTTAAATTTATAATTTAAAAAGATAGCTGCTCAACGTTTTAGACCCAACACCATAGGCAAGCACACCTATCGTGTATAGTATAGAAATGTGCAAGTACCGAGTATCAAATCTGTGGACATGATTTTTACTACTCAGCTTCCTAAAAAAGACCTTTTTAAACAGTGTGGAGAAAAAGTAAAAAGAGAGATGTAAACTTTTAAGAGAAATCAATGACAAAACAATGGTGTTACTTCGGGATCAGATGGAACCTGGTATGAAAAATAGTTATCTTTATTTTAGGTAGTGTGTTCGAGCTGCGCACTTTATGCTTAACTTAGAATTGCTACATCATTTTCTAGAGGTGACTGTTAATGCAAAAGTTGTACAAACAATTGTGTTCTTAAGGTTATTATGAGGGTCTCCCGAACCTGTAACTCAACGCTGAAAAGAAAGTGATCCGAGACTGTGTCGACTCAACCCCGAATTACCCGTCTCCCAATGTTGCGATATAGACATCTAACTATTTAAACTTTTATGAATAATTTACCGGTGGCCGGAGCATGACCGAATAAATTACCACTTAATATCATAGAGGAGTCATGACCAACCGGCACACGTGCATCTCCTACTTGATTTAATTAACTTGTAAAAAAGTGAGTGATCTATTATTAACTGTGCGGCAGTATAATAATGAAAGAAAATAAAGACCATTTTCTCTCAACACGGGTTCGTCCAACCTTAACCTGCGCCAAAGCTATCACATACACAATGAAGCCAAGTCGTAAGGTTAAATTTTGACTTATCACTAGGACTAAGTATTAAGACCGTACCGACCCTAAATGAGATCTTTATAGTAGAGGATTAAGCCACGAAGTGTGTGTATTTATACCCACAAATGGGCTAATCACTACTCGTAGGATTAGGTTGGCTCACAAGTGCATGGGTTGTTACACACCATGGGTACACTCATGAGTCCTCCCACTTCCTATCAAGACACCCACAAGACCAAAGACTTAGTGATTTATTAATTAGATCATTAAACAAAGTTTAGAATAGTTAGAATTATTAAGAACACAAAACACCACTTATAATAAAATATAAACTATATTAATTCATACCAAGTTTCCATCATCACCCTAGCAACACCAACAGAAATCTAGCGTAGCATGGTTGATACAACAAGCTCACAAGGTTGGGTTTGTGTACAAAACATCAAGAAGGTTGTATGAAGATTTCTAAGGGATTTGGGTGATTTTGGTGGTTTCTCTCTCTCTCAAGGTGTTTATGGAGTGATCCCAGGCTCCAAAGGACACCAAAGATCCTCAAAGAAGGCAGAAACACTCTAGAGAAGTGTGGAGTTTCGAGTGAGAAGGGATGCTTCAAAATGTGGGGTGTAGGCCTCTATTTATAGTCATTTCAGCTCCAGCACGCCCTCGACAACGTTCTGGCACGCTCCTGCTAGACAACGGGTACTGTTGCAGAGTCATTGCATGCAGAATTGTCTGTACCAGGTGAGGCACGCCCGTGCCACTTGAACTGGCACGCCCGTGCACAATCAGGAATGTAACCGTCTTGTCAATCTTGGTCGTGTTTTGCCTTGGAGAACACGCTGGAGTAAAGCACGGCCGTGCCATACACCAGAGCACGCCCGTGCTCTTGCTGAAACACTGAAATTGACCTCTGTTGACTTGGAAATGTTGACTTGTTGACCCGGGAAGGTTGCACGACCTTGGGCACGGCCGTGCCATGTCTGGCAGAGCTTCAAAGTCTTCAAATCTTCGTCTATTTTGTGCCGTTTTGTGCGTTTTTTCACTCCTTTTCATCGCCAGACCTATGAACCTACAATTATCAACAAAGAAAGATAAATCCTGACAAAACAGAGATAAAAGCATGATTTTAGGTACAAAATGGGTGATAATTATAAGTGAAAACATATCAATTTCTCGGCACATCAATCACAACCACCATAATCTGCATCACCAAAAGCAATGAGGTCAAAGTTATCATCACTAGGGTACCATAATCTGAGTCATAAACATCCCTTCAGATAACATAGGATACGTTTAACTGCAGTAAGGTGAGATTATTTTGGCTTCGACTGGTATCGCGTGCAAAGTCATGTAGCAAACATCATATCCGGGCGGGAAACGGTCAAATACATCATCGATCAACCGATGGCTCTATAAATGTAAGGGTCAACGAGCTCCCCCTTAGCATTAACTCCAATCCCGTGATTAGGTTGTATCGAAGTGGCGATCGGTGTTGAATCCTCCATCTAGAATTGGCTCAAGACTTCGGATACGTTTTTTATCTAGTGAGTAAAGATTCCCGACGGTGACTGATCCACCTGCAATCCCAGAAAGAACTGCATCTTTCCCATTAAACTCTTCTCAAACTTTTCCTGCATGACCTTTTCGAATTCCCTGCATAGACTTTCGTTTGTCGACCCAAATATAATATCATCAACATATATTTGTACCAGGAGCAAATCACCCTCTGTTCTTTTCGTGAACAGGGCACAATAAACTTGTCCTCTTCTGAAACCTCTGGAAAGTAAGTATGTGCTGAGCTCTTCATACCACTGTTGAGGGGCTTGGTGCAAACCGTACAACGCTTTGTTAAGTTTGTAGACCTTATCCCGGTGGATAGGATCCTCAAAACCCGGTGGTTACCCAACATACACTTCTTCCTTTACCACACCGTGTAGGAAAGCACTTTAAACATCCATCTGATACACCTTAAACTTCATGTAAGATGCGTATGTAAGAAACATTTGAATTGCCTCTATAGTGAAACCGGTGCATAGACTTCATTATAGTCAATCCCTTCAGTTTGAGGGAACCCTTGAACTACCAATCGAAATTTGTTCCTGGCAATAACTCCATGATCATCCTTCTTGCACTTGAATACCCACTTAGTGCCAATCTACTTTCGATCTGGTGGTAGGTCGGTTAACGTCCACACTCCAAGCTTCTTGAATTGTTGAAGTTCTTGTTGCATTGCATCCACCCATGATTCGCCATTCAAAGCTTCTTTGTATGATCTTGGTTCAACTTGCAAAATATAACAAGCGTACGGTCAATCATTTTGTTCACCTGATTTCCGAATTTTCGAATAAAGGGTTAGGGCTCCAATGTTCTCGTTTGAAGATGCACGTCTCTACTGTCCACGTGTCATCACAATGCTATCAGGATCACCAATAACTTGTTCTAACAGATGATAGATGTTGATCCGAGATTCCGGATTCACTGGAACAAGAATCACCATCTGAACATTAACATTCTCTGCTGAATCCAGATCATTACCCACATTTGATGTAGAAGGAACATCAGTAGACTGATTTGGGTTCACTGGTGGTGATATGGTATTCTAGTTCAAGACTGCTTCACTGGTAACTTCTTCATCATCTTCCGAATCCGAAGAATCAAACGTATCTGAAACATCTTGAAACACTTCTTCTTCATTTAATGTAAAGACAAGAGTATAAGGTGTTCTTTCTTTCTACAACACCATTCTCACCGTCTCTATTAGAGTCATGTTCTTTCCGTCTGCAACACCATTCTATTTTGGAGTATAAGGTGCACTGTATTCATGATGAATACCCTTTGATTCACACAGTGTGTCCATCATTGAATTCTTAAAGTCCGTCCAGTTATCACTTTTGCTTCTTTTGATCTTCAAGCCATAGATATTCTCCAAACGGGTAAACAGAACTTTCAAGTTATTGAACGTGTCGCTCTTGTGTTGCATGCACATCACCCATGAAAATCTAGAATAATCATCATTAACCACAAGACAATACAAGTCTCCACAAATACTTTTACGTTTCACAGGTCCAAAGAGATCCATAAGTAAACGCTTAAGTGGGACACTCATAGAATTAACTTTCTTGGGTCTGTGGGAGTGTTTGTGCTGTTTGGCCTTCTTACATGATACACACTTGTCATTCAAATGAAAATGCTTCACATTAACACTGTCAACAAGTCCATTCTTCACAAGATTATTCATTTTCCTGAGATGAATGTGACCCATTCCCCGATGCCACATGATAGATTCTTTTTCAGTTGCCTTCGATAAAAAACATGTAACTTGGCCCTGTGTCGTTGTCGCCTTGCTCATGTCAAGAATATACAAATTGTTTACTCTTGGAGCTTTCAACATAATCCACTCTTTCAGAATTTCAAAACCAGGTTTGAGGATGTAGCAAGCTTTGTCATCAAAGTGAACAGAAAACTTCTTGTCACATATCTGCGAAACGCTCAGAAGATTGCAATCAATCAGCTTCACATATGAAATCTTCTCAAAACTAACAATTCCATTACTAACACTTCTTTCCATCGTGATATAACCTCCTTTATTACCGGAAAAAACAACATAACCTTCATTGATGTTCTTTATGTCAAATAGGAGTGTCATGTCCCCTGTCATGTGTCCGGAAGCTTCACTCTCAACAATCCAAAGATTGCTAACAGGGCCAGCTGGAACTCCCTGCACCATTCAAAGAAATGATTAGTTCTTACGAGGGACCCAAGCCTTGTTGGTCTTGGGTCTTGAAGTATCAACATCTTTCTTATCTGAGACAACCTTCACAGATTCTTGTGAAGGTGAGGTAGAACTACTAAAAGAACCCTTCGGTAACCAAGTATGCTCCGGTCGTTTTAAAATTCTTATTTGTTTAGGAGTTTCAGATTTAACATTTTTAGGTTTCTTTGAAACGACCTTTAGAGGAGTTCTTGGTAACCTTGTCTGATTTAACAGACGAAGGTCCAGCTTCGGATTTAACAGTTAGTTTAGTCGCTTGTTTAACAACATAAACTTTCTGTTTGTCTTTAACTGAGTTTACCACCGGTTTCTTCATTGGCTTTTCTATCACAATTCGGTTTTGATTGTCATAGACAACCAATTGTTTACCCCTTGGTTGATAAAACTGATTTTAGGGATAAACACCATTCGAATGCCTTTGGTCCCTTCTAACCTCAACCTCATGCCTCGTGTGTCTCACATATGGGCAGTGAGCAAGTAAATGCCCTCTCTTCCTACATTTGAAACAGACACGATATTCCTCAAACTTGTTTTTATCATGATGATTTGCAAATGTGTTAACAGGGTATTGGTCATCAATACGCTTGCGCCTTAAATTCTCAGGAGCAGGCTCAAGTGAGTAAGCCGGTTCCACAAATGCATTCACACGATTAACCGGTTTAACAAATTCAGTCACATGAACTTTTGCCTTTTTTGATTCATCACTGATGTGTCGTAAAACACATCTATTTTCCTATGTATTTTGAGTCATAATTGAGTATTTTGTTTATAGTTTTGAGTAGTTTTAGGCGTGTATTCGTTTGCTTGTCTATTTTTATCATTGTATAGTGTCTTTATTAGTTTTTAGCTACTTTTAGTACTCATTTGCTCGTTTTTATATTTTGTTAGGTGTTTATGGAATTTGAAGCGTAAACGAGGAACTTTGGTCAAGTCACAAACACCTGATACGAGATCATGGAGTAGTAGTAGTAGTAGTAATAATAATAATAATAATAATAATAATAATAATAATAATAATAATAAAGCTACGTAAAGCATTAGAAAGAAAAAAATAATAAAAGTCAACAAGCCCATGCCTTTAATTATATGGAGTTAATTACAAAATAGGGCAGTAGCATGAATATTAACATAAGGATAAATAATTCATGGTTGATGGCTGAACAATAATATTTTGGTGGGTAGCAACCTATTCATTACTCACAACATATGGTGGAATAGAAAAAAAGAAGAAGATGGCCATGAAAGTGGGTCTGCTATTGTGACTTTTAGCCCAAGTTAATTCCATGTTTTGATACTATAATAAGGGATGTTTTTTTTACGGTAACAAGATATATTATTCGAGGAAGCCAACGTCTCGACAAAAAGAATATCATTATTCGACTTGGAGGTATTTTGGTGAGGAGAAGACCCAGTGGTTTGTTTTATCGTTTTAATTATTTTGAGACATGCTGAATATGGTTTTTATTAACTTTTGGATTATGTTTCTTATTTTTATGATGAACTAAAACTTTTATTGGTGACTTGGGACGATGAACTAGATTTTGGTTTTTAATTAAAGACTTATGTTTTCCGTTTTGGATGTATTAAGTTACATGATTTAATTTTTATGTTTGATTTTGAATATTTGTGTACTGGTGCTTTGTGATTTGATTACTTGTTTGTTGGTTTTGATGTTCTAGGCATATAGGAATATCCTTGAGATCTAGAAATCATTCTAGTTTGATTAACTTTTGTTGTCGAGGTAGTTCTTGCAGTTAGGAATAGCACAAGTTTAACAGGTTTTTAAAATCAATTAGCTAATGTGTGCAATCCTTTCCGAAGGTTAGCAATATAATTCGGGATTGCTAGGTTGACTAACTAGCAATTGTTTGGTAGTTTGGTTATCGCTAGGGCGAGACCGGTTACTTATTTGTGTTTAGAGTTTTCCTAGGATTTCATTCGTATTAGTTAAGTCTGCTTCACAGTTTGGGAGTTTTCGATCCAAGAGTGGTTGATTAAAGGATTACTGTAGGATTTGGCTTCGCTGGGGCTATCCACTTTCATTTTAGCATCTCAATTCTTGTCCCGCCTTGACTCTAGTCGGCTATCCTTGACAGGAGGTTTATTAGATGAGAACAGGGTCTCCAACCGGATGTCAGCTTTTATAACCAGAGTCTAGGGATTCTACCCATGTTACCAATCTTTTCCTCATTAGAGTTTGAAACCAGTTCTTTAGCTTTCGTTTATTTTCAGTTTTCTTAGTTTTAATTAGTAATTTAGTTTTATTTGTTTTAATTAATTTATTTTAGTTTTCAGTTTAAACCCCCCAATCGATATATCAATTTAATAATAATAATAATATATTAGGTAGTTTTTAGGAGTAATTTCAAAAGTGTTAGATATAGTCCTTAGATTCGACACCTAGTCTTGCCTACTTGCTACTTGCGATCGGCACACTTGCTGATAGTGTGTGGTTTTAGAAGAGTCTTGGATTTTAACATGGTCAATTTATTTATATACTTATTTGCACTCATCAATCACCATACAGTTTTCTTATTAATTCTGGTGAAAAATCATTTGTTCTTTCAGATTTAGGAAACCAGATTGTGCTTTCTTGCCATATTTTAGCAATTTTATAATAGTTTACAAACTGTATGGGATATTCTGAATCAGCAAAAATCTGATCGGATCCTTGCATCCGATAGAATATTTTGACTGGTTATCTGATTCATTCTCATCAGTTTTCTTTACTAATGGATTTGGCGTAGTTTCAGCCTTGGGAGGATTCTAAACCTTAGGTGAAGTATCACACTCAATGTAATTTTTCAAAGGAATATTATCATTCTTTTTGGGTTCATCATCATCCTCCGAATCAGAATCATTGTTTCTACTACCACATTCTCATCATTCACACCTAGTATCGGTCTCACATCAGAATTCAGATCTCCCACACTAGAGGTGTTAGATTTGTTTTCTGATGTGGAAGTAGAATTATCTGAACTCTCAGAAGTCGCAACATCAAGGTTGTGATTTTCAAAAAGGACCAGATATGGAACAGATTTGTAACTAATGCTAGTTCAAACGCCTTCCTTATTAGGCACTTCCACAATGTGGTCCAAAACATACGCCATATTGAGGTAGCTTTCCAACTTTTTATTCATCTTTTCATACATACACCTAACCTTGGCCATTCAAGCTTTGTTTCCTCTATTTCATTTATGTAATTGTTAATAGCAATTTGTTTGTTTGAAAGAGTTTTGGTTAGTTCAGAAACATCCTTTTTATAGTTTTCAATTGTTTTGTTCAAAGCTCTTTCATGTTTCCTATAGGTCTCAACAATTTGCTTTGCACTGGCCAAGTCAGTTTTCAAGCTCAAAATCTCACTATCTAATCTATCACACTTTCCTAATAAAGTCACACAATCATTACACTTAGGAAGTGAGTTAAAACTTACCAAATTTGAAGAATCAGTCATAGCCATTAGAGCAAAATGCGCTTCCTTTCCAGAGAAAAACTTTTAGTAGTCAATCTTGGTGCAAGCTTCATCCACTATGCATGATTTCTTGCTGATAAGGAAATATGCTTCGGCTAATAACTGATCAACATCATTATCTAATGATGTTTGACTCGCTTCTGAATCAGTCATAATCTCCTCAACTACCTCTTCAATCATCAAGTCATCAACTTTCACAACTTCTTCATTCACAACCTCTTGTGTGAAACATGCAACGTTACCCCCAGAAGTCTTTTCGACACCTAATTGAATGTCGTTCTAGTTAAAACCCTCATCTTGTTGAATCACCAACACTTGGTGATTATTTTGGTTGGTTAGAGTGGTTATTGGAACAATGTTTCTTTCATGATTTGCTGTGGTTTGAGTTTGGTTGGGTGTTGATGTTTATCTTTTGTTAGAATTTGGTGAAGTATGATTTTGAAAGTTGGTTTGACGGTTTAGATTTTGATTTTGATTTGGTAGTTGGAATTGAATGGGTTACGATTTCCTTGTTGTTTGGGTTTAGGACATTCACGAGCAAAGTGACCTTTTGTTCCACAATTATAACAAGTCACCTTTGCTTTGTTGAAACCATAGGTGGTGTTAGGAGATGTAGCTAGATCAGTTCGACCAGTTCTTTCCATAAACTCAGTCACTATCCTTACCACACTTGCAAAAGCCCATTGAATATCGATAAGCTCCATCCCATCCTTATCGATTTGAGAATAATCCTCATTGGTCAAATTGTTGTTTCCAATTTGACTAGCAACTAGTCTGTTATAAGATGCTACCATGGCATAAACCAAGGCAACATGCTTTTGTGCAACTTCCACAGTCACATAATCCATGTTAGAAGTTTCTAACACAACGGAACTTGTGCTTGATGGTCCTTGTCCAACATTAGATGAAGATTGTTGTGACATATTCATTGTTGGAGCGGCTAACCATGGGGCAGATTGCATAATAGGCTGAGTGGGTGTATAAGATGAAGTTGATGACAGACCATAATAACTAGCAGCATTGGTTGGTTCAACACTTAAAACAAATGTGGTTTGTGGTGCTGAACTTACACCAATAGATGGAACGGCTGAAGATGAGGAACTTGTAGCATAGTATAACTCTAGATTCTGAGGAATCTGAGCTCTCTTCGCCTTCCTTCTCTCTTCAATCTCCTTGTTCTCTAGCCTCTGAATAAACTCGTTTAATGTCCAAAATGGAAACGAGTCTTTCTCCCTCAATACCTCTACATGCTGATTCCAATAAACTAGTAAAGCATCTGCAAATTTCTCCACACATTCTAACATAGGATAAACAATTTCATAGTTAGAAAGTTCAGACAATAAATGGAAAAATCTAGCAGTTAATTATTTTAAATTTTCATTTCCAACAAAGCTAAAGTTTTCAAACTCCTTTAGCTTGTCCATTCTCAGTTTCGAGTCTTCTCATTCCCGTCATTCTGGCTTTTGAGAGATCCCCACAATTGCTTTGATGTATTGCATGACCCAAACTGATGTAGTATATCTGTGGTCAATGCTCGGGACAACTGTGAATATGCCTTCTTTTCAGCAGCATACTTCTTCTTATTTGCATCAGTCATGCCATCAAGTGCAATTGCAGTATTAGAATTTTCGACCATTGCACATAACCTTTTTGCAACACTTGCCACACTTCTCTACCATCTAATCATTCTAAATGAATCCTAAACCTTTTCTGCCATGAGTGATAATCAATCATATCCATCAACTTCGGTGGTCTAGTGCCTTTCCATTAGGTAGATCATTCATCAAAGTAGTTATGGCAGTAGTAGTCCGGTTCTGAACAGCTGCGGCTGCTGCAACACCCCAATAATCTGGCATTGGTTGAGGTGGAGGTCTCACAACGGGTTGTGTTGGTCCCGAGGCCCAGTAATTAGTCATCAGTTGTGGTTGTGGTTGTGGTTTTCCTCTCTTAGTTGCTACAACCCATGGACTCATTGGTGTTTGTTGTTGTTATGTAGTGATGTGCTAAAAGTAGTTTAATAAAAATAACTAAATTAAACATAAACTAGACACTAAGTAATACTCTAGACTCTCTAAAACTAAACTACTGACAGGCAAGTGAACCTATCGACTCTAGTATAGCTAAAGTAAGTCCGGATATTGAACCCACGAGACTCTAATGGAAAACGGTAACTAGACTCGAAAAGTTATATAAAACTGAAATAAAACTATTTATTATTTTAGAGGGGGGGGGGGGTTTACTAAAAACTAAAATTGCAATAAAATAAAGATTAACTAAGATTAACTAAACTGAACTAAAGTCGAAAACTGAACTAAATTCAAATAATGGTGGAAATACTACCTAGGTTAGAATCCTACTCATTACTGACGAACTTTTATGGTTATGGAACTAGCTATGGAACCGGGATCTTCAGATACTAAACTTACAGGATAAACTAGAGGACCCTCGACCCATCTCAAGGAGAAACCTAAGGTTACCTATAAGCCGTTAAACTACCGATTGAGAGGTTACCCTTACAGGCTTACCTACTCTGATGATAAAGTACCCGCTAGACAGTCTACCTTACAGCGCGAAAGCCTCACTACACTAAGAGTGCAAGGGGTAACTATAGAAAACCTGACCTGACTCGATACGCAAGTAGTGGTAAGGAAACTAGGAAGATCTTCTTACAAAGCATCTAGATCTAGCAATTTAACACCCTAGACATATCGACAATCCCGCATGTAACACCCCAACCGATGGCGGAAACATCGAGGTGTCACGTAGTGACGATTGTTCAATAGCTCATAAGCTAAAAGTGTAAATATTGATACATTGATTAAATAGTTTATTACATTGAAAAGAATTACAACGATTCTAAATATCACTAAAATGAAATACAATGAATCCAAAATATAAGTATAAATCCGAAAGCTTAAAGAATGCATCTCAAAACAACCTGAAACATGTACGAAAATAATTTTGTCAATACAAAAATGTATTGGTGAGCATACCCTGTTTTGAAAACATATAGTAAGGAAAAGTGTTTAGCAATTCATGTGCGGTACCATTTGCAATTATGTAATAAGTAATATCCGTTCAAAATCAACCCTAGAAATGAAAGGAAATATATATAGTATGCGCTAGTAGTAATGAAATACATAGCAATGACAAGGACTCTCAACAGAGTCACAAGGGTATATACCATAGTACTATTCATTGAAATGCCAGGCCCTCAAAGGTTAATGATTTTGACAAGTCATAGACACACAAATTAACATAAAGCAAACACACATGAGAATTGCATTTAGTGAAATGAAAGCATTTAGTCATAGTGTACATGAGTCACCCCAAAAGAGTAAAATAGTAAAAAGGGGAAAGATATACTCACAGTTTGCGAAAGCGAACAAAATCCAACTTAAGCGGTCGTGAGCTAAGTAAATGGGAATTCCGAAGAATCCAACCTATAATGTATAAGAATACTAATAAGGGAAAAGTCTAAAAGTCTAAGGTATCTAGGGTTCTAAGGCATTAGGGTTTGCTAAGTCGATTTGGGGAATTAGAGTTTTGATGATAAGTCGAATTAATATAAAAGTTGTATATTGAAAAATAATATACCAAAGTTTGTAAATATGGTTTAGGTAATATAACTATTACCAATTGAATATTTAGATAAAAATATGTTTGAATAATTATGACAAAGTAATTTAATTAATTACTTTAGTTAAATTAAATAAATATAGTAATCATAAATGTATAAATAAATAATTATGAGTTACACCATAAACCAACAAATAATAACTAAGACTTCAACATAAGATTATCTCTATTTTATAAGAAAGGTGTTTATAAAATAGATGTTAAATAATATAAATAAATAAATAAATGATTAATTATGTCTAATTAAACATACATAAGACTAAAAATATAAATTATGATCCAAAAATATTATTTTTATAGGAAATGAATGCATTCTGATGTAAATTAATTAAAATAATTTTTGCATAATTTTTCTAAACTTATTTGTATTTAAAACTGATTTAATGAGATTAAATCATGTTTAAATGATTTAAAAATAGGAAAATTAACAAAAATAAAAGTTTTCTGAACCAATAATTTTTATTTCAGATTAGAATGCTTAGGAATAATTACCCTAAAATTTTGAGATCAAAATCATTAAAAACGAATTTTTAATCAATTTATTATGATTAAAACAAATTAATTCAATAAAAATATAAAAATAAGACATTTTTCAGAAAGTAAAAATGTGGTAATTTTCTATGAGGTGTCAAGAAGCTACACCTAAATTTTCATAATTTTTGGATCAAAAATGAATTTATTAAGAATATTATAAGTTTCATATATAATATATGTAAAAGAAATAAAGAAAAATAAGATTTACAAAAAAAAATGAACAACTCGTGGAGTGCTGGACTCGAACCCGAGTCAGGTGAGGATAGACACACATAAACAACCACTACACCACACACCTCTTTTGTTGTAAAGTTTGAACAAACATTTTATTTATATAATATAAAAAACATCTTCTTTTTCCCCAATTAGACCAAGCCAAGAACCCTAACCCTAGGTTTTTCAATTACCCCAAAACAGAACGATTAGAGACCGGAAACAAAGGGCTTTTGATCGGAAAGTTATAAGAAACGAAATGGAAATAAATAATTGGACTTACATTAGCGTTTATGAATCGAAAATGGAACTTCAAGGTCCGAACACAAGCTTACGAATTGCAGAGCTTGGAGACGAGTTCTGGAACGTTTAAGAGTGGGTTTAGGCTGCGTAAGGGTCTGGAAACGATTGGGAACCATTAATTTATAGTACTATAAAGAAATTATGAACGTTTGATCGGTTTTAATGGCTTCCGATCGGCTACCAAATGTTGTGATTAAACTCGACTTTAAAAGCGTTAAATGTGTAATTATGGATAGGAAACGGTTCTGAATTGGTGGAGAATGATTTACTACATTAAGAAAAAAAACAATTAAAACCATTTAATCATATTAATGTTTGGCCGGAAAAACTTATTCCGGTGGCCGGAATCCAGTTCGGTCAGCCAGGAGCCAGGTTCCAGACAAGGATGGAGAAAACATTTTTGAACTTTCACAAAAGTCAGAAACGGTCCCTTGAGTTTATATATATATATCTAAAATTCATATAACCCTTTATAAACTTTTAATAAAACCTTATCAAATAATCATTAGACTTAACAACTTTTATAATTTTTTTATAAAACCCAATTTGAATAACGTTTCAATATACTGATTTAACTTAAACGTAGATACGATCCATAATAAATGCGAATGATTAATATTAAGTTTGATATTTTATTAATTTTGAAAACGATGAAATCTACAAGAACTCTCATAGAAAACATTGGAATACACGATGGACTATAATTGACATCTTGCTAAAATATGAGGGTGACGGGTGTCACACCGCACCTTACAGCTATTGGAATTAGAAGAATACCTAGAACTACCCAATCAACAAGAACCACTCCTATGGAAAACACTAGCATATTACCATAAACTAGTTGCTAACACACAGTCCACAACCTAACACCCATTCATACATGAAAGACATTCACAAAAACGCATGTGGAGTAAATAATTATTAATTGAATAAAACTAGATACGCATGTACACCAGATCAAAAATAAGCAAAGTCTTTACTAAATCATCAATCCATAGTCAAAGTTCCAAAAAAACCATAAAAACGTTCAATCAATCATGAGTATTCATCATAACCTAAGTAGTAATAAAAGTCTAGCCAATAAACATGTTCAAAACAGGAATAAAATAAATTCTAAGTTCATGAAACATAGTTTGCAATTCAAAAGAACAAAGTAATGAAGAAACCGAATGATTAAAACCCGAAACTCTCGATCCCAATGCTCAAAATCTTGACCCTTGGCCTTTCTCTCACCTCCTAGTGCTCCAGAGCAGCTTCTTTTCGTCCAAGGTGATGATAAAATCGATTAATGGCCGTTCTAGGGTTTTTAAAATCGAAATTGGCCCAAAAACAAGTTTTTTCACGATTTTACTCCCGTCACGTAGCGTGACGGGCTTCAGCTTCTGTGGTCGCGTAGCGCGACCAAATTCAGGATCAGGGGGATCCGCCGCGTCACGTGACCAGATGTGCTCTTTCCCGTCACGTAGCGCGACGAGACATAATTTTTCATTTTTTTCTTTTTTCGACTTCCCGATCAACCGCGACTCGTCCGGAGGCTCGTTTTTTCTCGTTTAAGCTCCATTTTACTTTCTTTCTTGCTCGGACTCCTGTGCAACGCAAAATACTAAATAGAATACGAAAATACCACAAAACGACACAAACTGACTCGAAAATAATATAAACTATAGACCGAAAATAGATGTATTTTGCAATACATCATGTAGTAGTAGGTCGGTTGTTCATCGGACATCCCCAAATGTTATCCATGATGTATAAAATCTCAACACTTAGAAAACTTTTCTGCTGAAAAATTGGTTATAGTAATCAAGAGGTCGAATCAAAATATTCCAACTGGTTTGACCCAAATTTTGTCCCGAATGAAAAATCAACTATCTGATTCGACCTAATTAAAAGCACGAACAAAATTCTAATGACCTGAACGAAGTACTAATGACTAGAATGAAATTCTATAAGGTCGAATAGAAATATCTAAAACTGGTTCGACCCCTAGACTAGCACGAATGAAGAGTCAAAGAACTCATTCGACCCGAATGAAAAACTAATTCGACCCAAACAGTGTTCATGATCAATTTTTTTCTCCAAAAACACACGATTTTGATCTGATTTTCAAAAATTTTATTAATTTTGATTGTAAATTAGTACGTTTTGGATCGGATCTATAGATGAACAACTTTTGTGAAAGAATTTTTGATGTTTATCGTAAAAATACCTTCAAATCAATCAAAAACCATGTTTAAAGAATGTTCAACAGAAAATATTAGGGTTTTGATGATTTTATCTGAAATCTTTACAATTCTTATCAATTTGCAGTCGTGTGATCGAGCACAAGCTCTAATACCACTTTGTAGGATCGGTTTTAGACAAAGAAACGTTATAATCACACGAGTAAAGATGAATTAGGTGCGGAAACCCTAATTATCATGCAAAATGATAAAAAAACCGTAATCAAAACACAATACAAATCATTTTCAACATGTTTTCATTAACTTTAGAATATTATAAAGCTTACAGACTCAAGTTAACAAAAACACACACATAAAGGTGTAAATGATCACTACTAGACACAAACACAACTGACCAACAACTCTGATAACCGTCACCAACTAACACATATATATAGAAGTATTGATTCGACCTATCGAGTGTTCGAACCAACCTATTCGATCTTTACAAGGTTCAAACCAACAATAATACATTCATTCGACCTAAGATAAACTCGTTCGACCAGTCGATCACATGAACCAACCTGTAATATACCAAAATCTTCAAATCTTTGATATATTTGATTATCCGAATGCAAACAGACACATATATGCAATATGTATCTACATATCTTGGTAACGGTCATCAACCTATACTTCGGTACAAACTATCAGTCAAAATATCGGTACCGATATTATCAGCGATGTTGGCCGATATTTTACCGATATTTGTTAGATATATTACCGATATTCCCGATATTGATGTTTTTCTTCTTAGTTTTTCCATTTGTCTTGCTTCTTATAGTTGTTATTACTGTTTTAAGTCTTAATTGTTAATTGTTAGTGTTAAATATTAGTGTTTTAAGTCTTAACAAGTTCCCACTTGCTACAATTGTTAGTGTTTTGCAAGTTATAAAAGGTTAATTTGTTAATGGTAAGAGACTATATTGAATTATTAGTGTTAAATTGTTATATGTATGGATTTTCCATGATATAAAAATTGCCGATATCCCACTGATATCTCACCACGATAACCTATATCTCAAATATCAGTCCTTCATCGATATCCGATATTTTACCGCATTACCTGCTTAGCGTTTGGTACACCTAGTGGCGGAACCATAGGAGGGTCAAGAGGGTCCGTTGCCCTCGAGTCGGCTAAATTTTCCAGTAAGCGGCATATTGAACGAAAAAGCTTACTTGTATGTTGACGCATCAAAATGCATCAAATAGTGCAGTAAAGTAAAAAGGAAAAAAAGTGAAAATACTATTTTCTGAGTTTTCCGACGAGTAGACGGTGACCTCTGTAAAAAAAACAAGAGGAAGAAGATAGCTCTAAAGAAATGATCTCTATATAAATAAGTATTTTAAATATAAAGGTAAGCCGTACTGTAGGAAAAGACACAACTCTTCTAAGGTCTATTATTTTGAGTTGACTATTTACTTTTTCTTGTTTTATATATATCTATATCTATATATATTAATATTCCAAAGCATCTATATCTATTGTATTATTGAAATCAATAAAATTTACATGGCATTCAAAGAGAGCATCCTCCCCCTTGAGTGTGTCATGTGACATACCATGTGACATTAATTGATTTTAGAAAAACAAAATTAAAAACAAAATTGATTTTTTCTCTCTCATGTTTCCTCCCATAATTTTTAAACGTTGATATCTTTTATATACGTAATTTTTTAAAGAAAAAATTACACCAACTTAACGAGCGTTTTATTATCTTTTCAACGAGTACCATAGTGCTATATAAAAAACGGAGAAAAACAACGACAATTTTTTTGTGGGGTTTTGTTCATACAGAAAAAAAAAAAACACGAAGTGTTCAGGTAATTTATTAATCATGTATAGGCAAGTCACTAATTATGTTCAAATCTGTAAATATGAATTCTATTTTCAACATGTGTTAGCATTGGAGTTGTACATTGTTTAGGTTATGTATTAATATTAGAATTATACATTGTTTAAGGTTAGGCGTTAACATTGAAGATACATTGTTAATTGTTTTTGTTTAAGTGTTTCCTACTTGTAACTGTAAAGCGCATCATTCTATTTCATATGTAAAATTGATATGTCATATTATATTTCTCAGCTCTGGGACGTTCCTAGGGTATTATCTATTCTATATCTATATCTGTATATATTCCAAATGGCTAAATCATATGTGGCACTCATATAGTCATTCTCCCAGAGTGCCATGTAGGATGTCATATGCATTAAGTAATTTTTAGGAAAATAAATGTTTAAAAACGAAATTGTATTTTTTTCTCATATTTCCTCCTATAATTTTTAAACGTTAATATCTGATTTTTTAAAGAAAAAAATTACACCAAATTAACGAGCGTTTTATTATCTTTCCAACGAGTACCATAGTGCTATATAAAAAATGGAGAAAAAAACGACTATTTTTTGTGGGGTTCTATTCATATAGGAAAAAAAACATGTGTTCATGTAATTCATTAATCATGTATATGCAAGTCACTAATTATGTTCAAACCAGTAAATATAAATTCTATTTTCAACCAGAGCCAAATAAGTTAATAGAGTTATACATTGTTTTAGGTTAGGTATCAATATTAGTATGTTAGAGTTGTACATTTGTTTAGTCTTTAGGATAGGTGTTAATATTAGAGTTACATTGGAGTTCTACATTATTTTAGGTTAGGTGTTAGCATTGGATTTGTACATTGTTTTAGGTTAGGTATTAATATTAGAGTTATACACTATTTAGGTTAGATGTTAATATTAGAATTATACAGTGTTTAAGGTTAGGCGTTAACATTGGAGATACATTGTTAATTGTTTTAGGTTAGGTCCTACCTGAGGCTATGTTGCATGTAACTGTAAAACGCATCAGTCTATTTCCAAAGTATGAAATCCTACATGACACTTAAAGAGGCTATCTTCCTATTTGAGTGTGACATGTGACATCTCCTTATTTCCATCCAAAACTCTTTCTCTCTCATGTTTCCTCCAAAATTTTAAAACGTCCATCCAAATCGTTTTCCCTCTCATGTTTCTCCCACAATTTTAAAACGTTAATAACTTTTATATCTGAGGTTTTTTTTTTCAAAATTACACCAAATTAACGAACATTTTATTACCTTCCCAACGAGTACCATAGTGCAATAAAAAAACGATTTTTGTCGGTTTCTGTTCCTACAGGAAAAAAACATAATGTGTTCAGGTAACTCATTAATCCTGTCTAAGCAAGTCACTAATCATCAAAGCCGGTTCTAAGAATTTAAGTGCCTCGGCCGAACCCTAAAAAAGGCCCTTAGGTCCTAACGATTTTTTAAGTGTTGATTTACAGTAGCGAAACCATAACTTTGAGTTGGGGGTTACTCTTGGTTTTTTATATCCATAAGTACAATATTTGTACCAAATGCTCGTAAATAAAGAAAGTGACAAACTAGTAATATTAAAGTTACAAATAATTAAAAAAATGAGCAGAATCAACTCATCACATTTGAAGAGTTTTTATAAAAGAACAAACAAAAGAAAAGCAAATAAAAGATGGTAAGGCTTAATTGAAGTGGGTCCAAAACACAAATTAACCTAGATATAAATACTAAAATCAAACCACTTTCTTTTCATCTTATATGCATCTTCTTCTTGACGTTTCTCCACTCCAAGACGCGATTATCGCTGCCTAAATCAGCAGAAGGATCAAATTTACATTTTCAAGACTTGTCTCTTTATATGTTTCTCTCTATACGTTGATAGGAAAAAAAGTCGCAACGGTGTATTCAAAAATCAACAATGCATTATGTCGTAAAAAGCTAGCATTAAGAAACAAACAAGTGTATTTAAAACACCCAAGTGTATTTAAAAAATAAAATAAAAATTTATGATATATTTGACCTGACTCAATTTTGCACAATTTTACTTTGAAACGAGGGCCGGCTCGATTTTGAATAAAATTTATAATATATACTCTAAGATAACGGTATGATCTAGCAAGTTACATAGTTATATAAAATTACCGAAAAGAAAACGTGTTTAGATACAATCATTCTATACATCCTAAAAAGTCTTAGTTAGTTTCTAAAATATATTAGAAAAAAAAAGATATAAATTAGATAGATTTAAACTAAAGGAAGTTAAATGCTACCAACTCTATGTATACTCATCCTTTTTTCACATGGCTAGAAAACTTGATAAAAAAAGCCATACGAATATTTAAAACACCTAAATGTATTAAAAAAATAAAAAGTGTATGATATACTTGACCTGACTTAGTTTTGCCCAATTTTACGTTGAAACAAAGGTCGGCTCGATTTTGAATAAAATTTATAATATATACTCTAAGATAATGGTATGATCTAGCAAGTTAAGTTACAAAGTTGTATAAAATTACCAAAAAGAAAACGTGTTTAAATACAATCATTCTATACATCCTAAAAAGTCTTAGTTAGTTTCTAAAATATATTAGAAAAAAAAATATAAATTAGATAGATTTAAACTAAGGAAATTAAGTGCTACCAATCCTGTGTATGCTCATCCTTTTTCACACGACTAGAAAACTTGATAAAAAAAGACATACGAATATTTAAAACACACAAGTGTATTTTAAAAATAAAAATAAAAAATGTATGATATATTTGACCTGACTTAGTTTTGCACAATTTTACGTCGAAACGAAGGCCTGCTCGATTTTGAATAAAATTTATAATATATATAATCTAAGATAACGATATGATCTAGCAAGTTACATAGTTGTATAAACTTACCAAAAAGAAAACGTGTTTAAATACAATCATTCTATACATCCTAAAAAGTCTTAGTTAGTTTCTAAATTATATTATAAAAATATATAATTTATATATTTTTGCCCCTCGCCGGCCCTTGCTTTAAGGACCGAGTTTGGTGGCGTTTTTTGAATGAAATTTTCCTTTAAAAAAAAATTATAAAAATAGGGTTAAGTTCACGTACAAATAGCTTTATCGTACGAACAGTACGAACTGAAGTAAAAAACACACGGTGGCATTTCTATAAATATTGAAAACTTTATATAACTACAGTAATTATATAATTACTCTAGTTATATAACTAGCGTAATTACTCTAGCGTAATTATATAACTAGAGTAATTATAAAATTACTCTAAAGTAATTATATAGCGTAGTTATATAACTAGAGTAATTATATAATTACTCTAGGGTATTTACTCTAGAGTAATTATATACACTAGAGTAATTATATTAACAAGAGTGGTAGTCATTAATATAACTAGAGTAATTATATAATTACTCTAGAGTAATTATATACACTAAAGTAATTATATCAACAAAGAGTGGTGGTAATTATTTACGAAAATGCCACCGCCACTTTTTTTTTGTTCCATTCAGTTCGTACAGTTCGTACGAAAAAAGTTGTTTGTATTTGATCTTTTGTCTATAAAAATATATAAATTAGATAGATTTAAACTAAAGGAAATTAAATGCTACCAACCCTGTGTATACTTATCCTCTTTTCTAATGTTTTCAGAACCGGACCGGATGTCAAACCGGTCTTCTTACCGGTTCACTGGTTGACCGGTCTGAATGGATTTAAGAACCTGATAACATAATACTATTAATTTAATATATTCTTTAATAAATAATATCTTTTTAATTCTAGTAAACATATAAAAAGCATCTAGAACATCTGGTACACATCTTTCCAAATATTATTCTAAGGAATCTGGAAAGGTTAAACTCTTAATTATTATATTATTTTTTAGAACAGTGAACAACTCGATTCTTTACGTATGGTCATATATGCATCTTTTGCAGAGACTTTATTGGTATTGTTGAACTTTTACTTTAAACTCTCCCACTCCTTATATTCTTTTAACCAAAATCTTAGTACACATCTTCTCCAATAAACAATACCATCTACGCAACCATGGTAGCTGCAAGCCGGAAAAAATATCATCAATCGCTTAGATCTCCAAACTTGGCTCTTGAAGCACCAAAAGTAGGCTTAGATTATCAAGAAGGGAGCACAAACGAAGAACAAGAACGTCCCGTCACTGGCCTTCCGGCCGGCCCGGCCACTTCATTTTACCGGTTTTCTGGTCCAATCGCTGGCCACTGGTCCAACCGGCCGGGTCGCTGCAGAAGTGATCCAATACCTAGAACCGGATCGGCTTCGGGAGTGGACACCGGCCCGACCGGTCAGTCCAGTCCGTTTTTCAAAACATTGCTATTTTCACACAGCTAGAAAACTTGATAAAAAAAAAGACATACGAGCAAGGCTCGAACCAGGGAGCATAACATTAAAATGCATCACTGCAAACACTAGGCTATGGTCAATTTTATAAAAGATTTCAATTATAAGTGTAATATAATGACCAAACTTCTAAGAAACATCAAACGATACATAAATTTAGGCCGCTAGAAAAAACGTGCCTCGGCCGGGGGTGCGGCTCGCCCACCGCCGGGTCGCCCCTGCTAATCATGTTCAAACTAGAAATTCTATTTTCATCAAGAGCTGAATAGGTTAAAACCTCTCATTTAAAAAAAAAGTCACCTTTAAGACTACCGTCTCAATCACGCCCTGCAATATTAGTTGTTTCTAGCTCTGCTCCTCATCCAAACATACATATTCATTTAAATATACATTTTTATTGTTATTCACATGATTAAAATTGTTATTTTTCCATATTATAGTACATTAATTTCTATGTTACATCATAACACATATTTGATCAAATCAAATTAGATTTATCTATCCCGAAAAGCTTCCAGGATATAATCTAGTTTGTTTAATATTATAAATGAACATACACGAAATTTGTTTTAACCATCTTTTTTCGTTTTTCACTACTTTATTTTAGATATCATAGTTTTTAAAATATATAAGTAGATAATGTAATTTTTTAAGGATTATTGGATTTAAATAACCACAACTTTCATCAGGGGCGGAGATAGCTACATAGCAAGGGTAACATAGTGTAATTTTTTTGAAGTTATTTACGATTATTGTATTATGTTACCCCTAAAATTATATTAACGCTACCCCTCATTTTTTAAAAACACCAAACACTCTCAAAGTTTATTAATAGCCCAACATAAGAAACATAGAAGCCCATAAATACATAACCCATTGACTCGTTTCATTTGTTAATTATTGGCTTAAGCCCAATTTGTTGGTTAAATGTAGAGGTGCACATATTAGCTTTTTTTATTAACCGGTTCCGGGTTTGAACGAGCAAAGGAAAATAGGGTATTGAGAGAAACCGGGCAGGGTTCGGGTAACAGTATTGAGGAGAAAAATCATAACCTATGTATCTGGGTAGGGCATAATTGGGTTCGGGTATAACCAGATATGGTTCCGGGCATTAATACCTGGTTTTAAAAAGTAACTTTTTTAATTATTTTACATAAAAAGAAATTTGTATAAAAATTATAGTTGGTTTGTAATTTGTAAAAATAATCAAAATGAATTACAAAACATAAATTAACGAAGTTCAAATTATTTGCTTTATAATATGCATTACTAAAAACTTATATATAAAAGTTGTAAAGTAAACATAAAAATATACTTTAAAATTTTATCGCCTATTAAAAAACCGGTATCAGGTATAGGTTACAACCAGTTCCAAGTATTTTCCGCTATAAATCGGGTACAGTTTCAGTACGGGTATATGCGCCAAAATGTATACATTATGGTGCAAAACAAATAATAATAAGTTGACAACTCCAATAATACAGAAAGAGGTTATCGATTGTTTCATTTATATTATATGAAAGAGTAACATTTTTTTTAACGTTACCCTGAAAGTTTGGTCTAGATTCGCCACTGACTTTCATTCTTTGACCGACAACACTCTCAACTAACGAATTGCCCTTCACCACTTCCAACTTTAAACTTATTTTCCTTTACGATTCCCTAATTAACTGGGTAAAAAAAACTAAAGAATGGATGGATATTTAAAAAATATAACGGGGTAAAAAAATTCTCACCAAGCGTTGAGGGTTCATCAAAATTGTTATAGTTAAATCTAGCAAATAGCAATATTATATTACATCAATATCATTATAGTGTAGTGGTAAAGATATTAGTGGGTAGTGATGAAAGACCTATGGAATCCTGGGTTTAATTCTTGAGCTAGACGGGTTGTACTGGTAATTTCATCGTCGTGTCTTCGCGGGAGTGTAGTGGGTAATGATGGAAGACCTATGGGATCCTGGGTTCAATTCTTGAGCCAGACGGGTTGTACTGGTCATTTCATCGTCGTGTCTACGCGGGAGGGGGGGGGGGGTGGGTTACCGGGTTTCCCCAGAATTGGTGTTTGACAACTCGGGTACCTCGGAGTACTTGAATTTGTTCTCGGGTTGGCCATTAAAAAAAAAGAAATATTATATTACAGCCTTCGGTTCAAATATATTAGTTCCGTCATCGAGTATATCTCTTCTTTTACACAGACGTGATCCGCGGACTAGATACATTCTACCGGCCTCCACAAAAAACACGCAAACCCAAATGATTATTTTTTAGGGTGGCGTACTATTTCTAATTTTCCTTCCTATACATGTATCTTCTTCAGCGCCAACAAATATTATTATCATAACAAATTTTTGCTCTCTCACCACGCTTCCATTTCTTGATTTTGCTTCTCCATTCATCCTCAAAGGTACCGCTTCCCGCTTCCCTTAAAAAAAGAATTCTACTTCATTCACTAGTAAATGCAGTCCATCGGCTACGTCTTTTTTTTTTTGTGTGTGTGTGTGTGTTTATCGCTTTCATTTCTAGGGTTTTTGATCATTGCGGCGATATTATATCATTGGTTTGGTATCATTGTGTATATATTCACACTTTTAGATATTATTATTATTATTATTCGGATGATAATTCATTATACAAATTCCATGGTTTATATGTCTATACCATACATATGTGCATTTGTTAATCTCATGCAGCGTTTGTTTCTATAGCATTAATATGTTTTCCTATCAATTTTGAGAGGTATCTAATGCTGATTTAGTTTATAGCGATTCGTCATTGGTTGATTGTTTGATCACTAATACAAAAGGTGTGTTAAACGTTGATTGATGTTTTACGACTAATGTAACAACCATATGTGCATTATATATAGGATGCATCGCTTGTAATATTATGATATACATGAAACTAGGAATTTACTTTTCTGAGGCATATATGTTACATACGTACGTACCTTCGTATACTGATTATCTCTAATTTTATATGCTTGAAGCATGAATTGTAAGTATGGATGCATGCATTTTTTCTTTCTGACATAGAAGTTACGTTTTAAAGTGTTTGTTGCGTGTATATGTTGATGTGATGAGCAATCTCTTGAACTTTGATCGTAGAGTATTGATGGTCGCTGAGAAGCAGGCTGATGGTTCTTAGTGCTTGAACCAATCAAAGTCAAATTTCATTTTGCCATACGATTGTCGCTGATGGCAAATAAGGATTCTGAGATATTGCCGGCAGCATGTGACTTCGATGATTTTGTGTCACTATACTTGGAATCGTGTGAGCCTTTCTCAGTCATTTACCCTGAGCCTGAGCTTTATCCTTGTATTAATCTAGATGAACCAAAGACAGATGCCCTTACTAGCCCCTATGACTCTACTCTGGTATCCGGATCCTCTGATTATAGAGATAATGATGGGAAATTTAGAGGAAATGAAATTGATGAAGTTAAATGTTCATCGAGTCGAAGAAGTACCCGTAAGAGTTCATTGTACAGGAAAAAAGATACCAAACCGGCTTCAAGAAAAAGTAAAAGATATTTTGGAAAGAGGCCAATGTTAGATTTACTTGCTGCGGATGTTGGAAGAGGGCAAAGAAGTAATTTGGTCAGATGTCCTCGTCTTTCAGCTTGGGGACTTGTAGGAACTATTAATGAAATCTTTAAGCAAAATGCAGAAATGTATATGGATGCAAAGGAAAGAGCAGGCCGTAGGGAAGGAAAAAGTCTTACTGATTCTGTGAGTCAAAGCATACAAACTTCACAGGTTGACTCTCGAGCTTTAAACAAGGGTAGCCTTGTTGTTAAGCTTAAAATAGGGACAAAGGCTGCTCAAAATTGTCATTTCAATACAATACCAGATTTGGAAAAAGATCTTGATGGCTACAGGGATGTCAAACTAGAAGCTTCTATGTTACAACACAATATAAAGGACAATTATGAAAAAGAGGTGTCTAGGGCTTCTAATGGGAATCTGTGCAAACATCTGGTGTCATCAAAATTGTCTGTTAGTAACGTGCTTCATACAAGAGAAAGACGTGAAATTCCTGAGATGAAAGGAATAGGAGAATGTTTAGATCCTGAAACCTCACCCGATACCAAAGTCTGTACTGTGATATCAAATAATCACATTATTGAAAATACTATAGAAGGCATTCGGGTTCCCTCAAAAGATAGTATTACTGGTCAATCAGGTGATTGTTATGTTGGAAGTGGAATACCTAGTCCTGAAATAGTCTATGATGTTTTATCATGTGAAAAAAATATTGAAGGGTCATGGTCTAGTGGGTCATCTATGCCAATTACCACTGGCATTGTTTCTAGCGATGCCTCTAGCAGGGAAGCCATTCCATCTTTGCACGAAAATGTCATGACAGCTGAGTGTAGCATTGCTGGGATTGAGTCGGTGGATTTAAGATTCAGTTGTCAACGCTTTCTTAAAAGTTCAAAGTCAAAATCTTCAGTGAATAAGAACAGAACCAATTGTTGGCGGAAAGGATCACCGGCCAAGTCAACTGCTAAGGGAAATACCAAGGAGAAGAATGGTAGAAACCAGTCATACCATGATACAGAAACTCACCCTATAACAGGTATAATTTCTTCTTTTCTAAACATGTTCTGTACTGGTTTATATATGTTACTTCTTTATTTATTAACTTTGGTTTTAATTTAATGCTATGTTGTAGGAAGCCATGAAGTGAATGATGCTATAGGTCTAGAAGAGGATACTAAAATAACTGTTGAACCTATATTCACAGTGATGCCTAGTGAAGGCGAGAGTCGGCAAGGACCGCCACCACGTGCATGGGTCTGTTGTGATGATTGTCATAAATGGAGACGTATATCAGCTATACTTGCAGATGTTATTGAATCAACAGAATGCCGATGGTATGATTTTTCAACTTAATTTTTTTATATGTTTTAGTCGGACATTGTCATTGGTTATTGACTGCTGTAATATGAAGGACTTGTAAGGAAAACATGGATAAAGCTTTCGCAGACTGCTCAATCCCACAAGAGAAGTCAAATACTGACATTAATGAGGAACTGGAATTATCTGAAGCATCTTGTGAGGAAGATGCTTGTAATACTTGGTTGAACTCCAACAAGTTGGTTCAAAAGCAGCCTGCAGGTACTCATTTTCCTAGTGATCCCATGTACACCATTTCTGTGTGCTTGAACCACCATCAGTTAGAGTGGCAAAACAGGAGGTTTGGGTAAGGGATGAAAATTGAGTTTGTTTAAAATCAGTATTCTTTTGGTGCATGTTAACATGGGCTCAGTTGAGCCAACCTGCAAGCGCTTGTTTGTCCCTTTTTATGAAATTGTATGTAATTAATGTGTTAATTATGGTTAGAAAAAAATATATTTTACTGTAATAATTTAACTCTTAATAAGGTGATTTAGGTGGTTTTATACATTTGAGTACACTTTAGATGGCATTTGAACTGACCCATTTGGTTGTTTCTTTTTAGTTAAATATGTATAGCTTAGTCCGTGTGACCTGTTAGAGGTAATCACGTGACCCAAATTGCCAAAATTAAGCAGTGAAGTGTCTAAACATTGTTGCAGATCCTCTGCAACCCTCTTGGAAGCTTATTAAGACAAACATGTTCTTACATCGCAATCGTAAAAATCAACCCATCGATGAGGTTAAATTACTTGATTCTTCTACTTCTCTTTCTCTCTCTCTCTCTCTCTTGGGTTTTTTTTGTGTAACTGTTACTATGTGATTGATGATTTGATACCTATGGGTTGTAGTGATGTGTGTTTACTAAAATATGTTTTCATCATTAATACGTGTTAGATTATGGTTTGCCACTGCAAACCTCCTGTAGGAGGTCACATGGGTTGTCGGGATGAATGCCTTAATCGGATGCTAAACATAGAATGTGTAAAAGGAACATGCCCCTGTGGAGACTTTTGTTCGAATCAACAGGTTATTTTTCTTTGTTTTTTTCTAATCCTTTGTTAGCTAATTTTCGTAGAAGAGGTTATAATTTTTGTATGATTGCAGTTCCAGAAACGCAATTATTCTAAAATGAAATACTTTCCATCTGGAAAGAAGGGCTATGGGCTTCAGTTGCTAGAGGATATCCCCAAAGGAAGTTTCCTTATTGAATATGTTGGGGAGGTAAGATTTCTAGTTGCTTAATTCCATAGTTTTCTTTTGCTTGATCTCATAATTTGTAGTTTTATCATTGTCTTTCATCTTGTAATTTTTGTAGGTGCTTGATATGCCTGCTTATGAGGCCCGGCAAAGAAATTATGCTTCACAGGGTCATGAGCACTTTTATTTCATGACATTGAATGGCAGTGAGGTTTTTCAGTTTCTTGTTCTTTTATTTCATCACTGTAATAGATCGATTAGTTCAATTTTTTTTTCAGAAAGCTCAAAGTACAAAAGCTGATAAGTTTTGTTTAGTTTTACTCACATGGCTTGGTTTTTGTTTTGATATATTCAGGTAATAGATGCTTGTGCTAAAGGAAATCTGGGCCGTTTTATAAATCACAGCTGTGAACCAAACTGTCGCACCGAAAAGGTTTGTTAACATAGAGGCACAATGTTTTATATAAAGTTTCTTCCTTGAGTTTAAGTTACAGTAGCTGACACGCTTTGATTCCCATCTTCACTGGAATTTATATAATTGACTGCATTTTTGTAAAATATTGTAATGTAAACACTGAACACAACATGCTCATTGGTTAATTTGAAGTCTGATACTTACTGTTATGTGTTTAATTTGTTAAATAGCCACTTACTTTGTGTTCTTTCTGACCAGTGGATGGTGAATGGGGAAGTTTGCATCGGATTTTTTGCAACTAGAGACATTAAGAAGGTACTCAACGCCCAACGAGTTCCATATTATCTATAATGGTACTATGACCCTTCTCTTTTTTCTTTAATCTTGTTAACTTTCCCTTTCACCTTTTTATTCAGGGGGAAGAACTGACATTTGATTACAACTATGTAAGAGTTTTTGGGGCTGCTGCCAAAAAATGTGAATGTGGCTCATTTAGGTGTCGAGGCGTTATTGGTGGTGATCCACAAAATGACGAAACAATTGTTTTGGGCGATTCTGATGCTGAATATCCTGAACCTGCTATGTTCCATGAGAAGAGTAAATATAAATTGTATGACATATTACCCGTAACGCAGACAGCAGAAAGTACCTTTATAAATAATGTGGGAAGTGATCAAAGTCCTTATTCCTTGTTTGCCAAGGATGAGAAAATTGACCATTCTGCAATTCTTATTGAATCTTCTGAAAGAGAAGTTTCTGAGGAAAGGTCTTCATCTGTCCCATCAGAATCGGAAAGTACAAAAGAGCATACAGAAGGATTATTTCCGTCTTTTGTTCTACCACTTGACACTTCTTTTAAAGTGTGTGATGTGAAGAGTGAAATCACTAGACAGAATCAATGTATAGCTTCAGTACCCTTGGTACATGAAGTTGGCGATCCAAAAAAGGATACTAAAGCTCACTCAAATGAGAAAAAGTGTAGCCTTATAATGGAAAAAACATTAACGAAATTACATTCTTCATCATCAGCATTGAAGAAAGAGAAATTTAAGAGCAAGCAACAAGAGATAGACAGCAAGCCATTGGTAGTGCCCGAAAAACCCAAAAAGTTAGTGGTTGATAACTTAACTGGCCGATTTGAAGCAGGTAATGACCTTTCACTATTCATTTTCATTCTCTATTTTTTTTTTTTTCTCTATTGAAATTTCTTTTCCTTTAGTAAATAACAGGATTAAGTTATAAAAAGATTCCTGTTTGGTATCTTGCAGTTGAGGAGGCACTTAATAGTCTTTTAACTAGAGGAGGGATAAGTAAACGAAAAGTACGTATCAACTTATGCGTTAGCTATGCGTATTTAGTCTGCCAGAGCATTCTACCTGTTTACTTGACTATTTGTTTACAAAAAAAATGTTTTTTATTTTATTTATTCTTTTAAGTTTTTGAGAATTTATATGGTCCTGTTACATAAATTAGAACCAGTTTTGGGCTAGTGTTTTCTGTATAACAAATGTTAACTACATATATTTTCTCTACTCTTCTAAGTTGTAATGATGTTTCTGTTTCTGCTATTAGACATTTCAAATTTGTTAGTGCCATATATTTTCTCTACCCGGTTTATAAGAGAAATTGTCCCACCCACGTTTACATTAATGGGTTGAAATAGCCACCTTTGGTGCTCTTGCATCACTTATGTTGCTTCAGTCTTAGACTATAGAGTTAATTGTATGTATATTAATGCATCTTCTCATCATTTTTATTTGATGTACTTTTGTCGGGAAGGATGCTTGCAAGGGCTATCTGACACTTTTATGTCTAACTGCTAATGGCGGAAATGGTGAAGGAATTCAAAGGTTATTTTGATATCTTTTATGTTGTTGAATTGATATATATGAGTAAAGTAAATACTGAAGCTATGAATGTAACTATTTCAGCAACCGAGACCTTTCTATGATCCTGGACGCCCTCCTGAGAACGAAATCTCGAACGGTTTTGCTCGACATAATTAACAAGAACGGTATCTTTTTTCTTGCTTCTTAAATATTTATGAGTTGATGCAAATTCTTCATTTCTCTCGAGTGTTCTGATTTTTTGTATTCTTTCTTCTTCACTTTACAGGTTTGCAGATGTTACACATTTTATTAAAGCGTTACAGAGAGGTGTTCAACAAGACTCCAATATTGAGGAAACTTCTTAAGGTAACCTTTACAAATCGTAACAGGGTTATAGTTGCATTTGATATTTTATTATATCAGAGCTCTTTTTTAAAAATTGAATTATCCATGCAGGTCTTAGAATTTCTGGCTGAAACAAAGATTCTTGCATTAGAAAGTATCTTAAAACCTTCTCTGCCTGGAGTAGAAAGGTCTGAACAAACTATGATTACCTTAATTTTGTTATATTAATTCAGTAGATAAACCTTGAGTCAGTATGTGGGGCCCTCGTAACATTGTTGTGTTGAGCTTTATACTTAGATGTGGTAATTGTAACCAACATACTAACGAGTCAGCCGATTTCGGTTATGTTTCAACTCAAACAGGTAAATGCGTTATAAAAATCTATTTGTATTGCATTCAACCTTCTAAGTTGTTTTGTATTAGGCATAGTTATCAAAGGCGTGAGACGCACTCAAGGCGCTTAGGCTCCGCCTGTGGTCTAGGCGAGAAGCGCAAAAAAAGCGCGGGCATGAGAAAAAAAAACGCAAATAAAAAAATAAAAAAATCACCAAATCATTACAAATAACAATCATCTTATAAAATAATATAAATATAAACTGACTGATTTAGCCTTTGATAACTATGTAGTAGACAAAATCAGTTGATGGTAAATCAATGAGTTGAGGTGTTTATATATTGAAAAATAATTCAATATCTATAAGTGTTATAATAATATATTTAAAAAAAGATTTGATTGAGATTTAGATATATCTCTATAAATTGGTAAGTATTGGTCGATTACATTAGCCAGGGGATTAGGTTTTAAAAATTAGACCGTGGCTTTTTTTTATCTAGGAGGGAAAAGCGAGATCCGGTGGCTTCTAGGAAATTGGTCGCCTAGGCGGTCAAGGCGATGGTTTTTGATAACTATGGTATTAGGTTATTAGTATTATTATAAAATTGCATTTGTAACCCCATATCCACTTAAAAAGGCAACAAAATGTTTGTGGATCAAGCCAACCTTTTTCCACCTGTATTGTTTTGACCTGCACTAAGGATGACCTATTTCGATCTGATTGTGTTGTACCCAACCTTTTTCCACCTGTATATAACTATATATACTAAGTCATCTGCAGAAATGGCACCTGCTGGTAGCTTATAAAAGATGGGATCATCTTTGTGCAATGCAGTTGCTTCAATGCTTTGGATAGTGGAGTTTCTGTATATTTAGTGATTTAGTCAATGTTAAAATGCAGTTTTATACTCTGAAATTAAATAGTTTTATCATCTTAAATTATAATTATTTCTTCCTGAAGCGATGCCTTAAACTTTGAATTGTTTGCTTTTGATGATACTTAATAGTTCAGCCAATAAGTTTGAATTTGGGTGGAACTTTATTTATAGTATCTTAGATGACGTTTTCTTCTCCTTTTCAGCTTCAAGGAATCAATTTTGTCATTGACAGAGCATGAAGACAAAGAGGTACATATTTAAATTGCATTTTGATTTTTGTATAAATTATATTCTTAGTTTTTTTGATAGCTTCTGACCATTGTAGGGTGTATTTCATCTTGTCTTTGCTTACCTCTAAAAGGTTATAATTTGTTGATTACTTGTGTTCATTCTATGCATTCAATTGCTTTTTTATACCTCAAGTGTAGTTTATTTGGGTGGCAAAATAGACATGTTGGGCTGATTGGTTAATGGCTTAAAATAATTTTGAAGCAGGTTGACTCTTGACACTTTTTTTACAATATTTTAAATACTTTTTTCAAATTATTAAATGCTTGCCATAGCCCTATCATCAGATAATAATACAAATGTTTTTAGTACAGCACTTTAGGATGTGTATGCAATAAAAATACACACTTTGGAACTCATTTTCAGTGATGATATATACTAATTACTGTTACTGTATCGTTTGATCTATTTCTCTCTGTGACACAGGTCCATCAAATTGCAAGACATTTCCGAGATCGGTATATTCCATGGTCTGCCAGAAGGGTGAATCGAGCGGAAAGGGACACTGAAAAAAGGGAATTTCAGCAGAACCCGAACTTGAAAAGTTTTGTATCGCAACAAAGGAGGCATTCTGAAGCTGCAGATAACTGCATCAAACAGCTGATTAGAGGAGCTGAAGGACTTCCTGCATCATGTGTAAGTACTGATGGGAGGAGAACCCGAAAGCGTAAAAGTCGGTGGGACCAGCCCGGTGTTGTGGAACCTCCATCAAAAAGAGAATTTTGGTCAAAGATTAACGTTGGTGGAAGTCAACAACCGCAAGCCAATGTTGGAAAGATGGATGGTGGTGGTGGTGATGCTCCTGGATTTTCATCTTGGGTTAACCATCAGTTGTTCCCATCTAATCCTTCCACTTGTACACAAACCGTCAAGGGACAACCACAGGGCAGATACATTTCATGGAAACCCACCGCCTTTGGGGTTCCCTGTTCTCTTCTTAAAAATGTAGGGACACCCAAGGGTGCAGGTGCAGGTGCAGTGAGTTGGATTGTTGCTCCTGGAATGACTTTTCTCCCTTTTCCGCCACTACCAGTGTACCCGCGTGATAACAATGTAAAAGAAAAATCATGGCGCATTGGTAATTTTCAAAGGGATATGAACTCTAACACTCTTGGTAAAAGATACTTCAAGCAGCAAAAATGGAATTACTTGAGATCAGGTCACCACCAACGGAACCCCAACAAGTATGGCCCTGCGGGTTTTGGTGGCTCAAGCCAAAACCGAAACCAGCGCTAGCCAAACATAAGTGTAGAGTTAGGGGGGAATGAACCCAATGGTATGGTGGAGAATATCTTTGATAGCAGTGTGATATGTGGTTGTTGCGTTGACTTGAGAAAGTGGGTAGTTATATAAAGTCATAGTCGTTACAGCTTCTGTACAGATTGATCATTCACCTCGAAGAGGCAAAGCTTTAATCATTCAACTTCTTTTACTAATATTGAGGTTTCTTGAAATAAATTTCATTTATATGATAATTTGCATCATGGGTTTGTTTCATTTTGCATCAAATGATTATACACAATAACAGTGGACATCATTCTTTAGGTTTAGACCAGTATATATCTATTACATTTGTGGATTCAGGTATGCAACTCTAGTATTTAAAAAAAGAACAGATTTTACAAAAAGATGTGAAAAAAAAAAAAGAAGAAATACGTGTTCACAGAGACTTACATTCTTAGAACACACTTCATGAAACCAGTCACTAGATGATTTTCCAGAATTTGAACAAATAATTTCACATAAAAATTGTATAGAATTTTCCTACCATTAACAGAGGAGATGATTTGATCAGTGTTTTTGCCTTTTTTTTTTTTTTTGTCAAGTCTTTATATATTGTGTTGTGAGTATAGAGTTTGGTTCATTGGCCTTGGCTTATTGGACTGTGCTGCGGTCATGTCCTCATTTGCTAGCCTAGACACGTATCGCCTTCTCCTGACATGGCTCAACTTGTTTTCTTTCTTCTTTTCTAATCAACACACATCCTTACTTTTTGTTTTCATATATAGGGAGAGAGGGATATATATCTGAGGATAAATTGCGACGGAAACCGATTGTTCAACCACGCATCGATTCCGCTCATGCGCCGAATATTTGATTGTTCTCTCTCTTTAAACGTTGTTAGGAAAAAGTGGCAAAATGAGCTTAAGCCACGTGTACCAATAAATGCATAATATTGAAAAAATCAAACGCTAATGATTAGTTGCAAGTGGGTGTATTTGTAACTAAATAGATGCTTAGCTGTCTATGCATGTATTTGTACAAAAAGCACCAAATCCAAATCTTTATAAGATCTTTAATACATATGTTTTGAGATTTGGATATGCCGCTTGAAAAAAAAAAGGCTTTTCACCGTGAATTTATCCATAGAATTTGTCATGTTATCTCTCACGATTCTTGATTTGTTGATTCTAGTTTTAGGTTCGTGTTTTAGTTTATATATTCAAGCTTCTCGCTTCTAAGAGTTCAAGGCGTCTATTGATTTTAAACGTTTCAACCTCCACATTAAGGTATTTCATCAAGCAGTCATGGATAATTACGAGATAAGATGCTTCTGAATGGGATAACAAAGATAATACCTAGAATAACAAGTCTATTATTTTAGTTCTCTCTCGTTTTCTTAATTGAAGAAATAACTGGAAAATAAAACAGCAAGTGCAAAAATGAGTGATAACCCCCAGTAGAGGTTGGTACGATTCAATTCAACATTTTGTTCGTTTGGGTTTAATTGTGTCGTAGCTCTATAATTTAGATTAGGTTTATCGTTATATGAATTGCGTTGCTAATATTGACCCCAAAAAAGAAACAGTAGGTACATCTAGGTCGTGACAGCCAACCATCGCATTGTAAAAATTGGATAGGTTCTATCAATGGTCATTGTGGACTTCTGAAACGATCAACTAAACTCATCGAGTTATTCTAAAGAATCAAAACGGTATGTGATTAATGAAATTCCTTGTTGGTTCTTTGTGAATACTTGTTTGGCCGAGGGCTTCCGAACACATCGGAAGCTAAACCACTGCTGGCGAATAACCAGCCCGCAATGAATAAGGACAGTATAGTAATGCTATGAATGACCCTGTAGTGAATACTGGTAATAATATCAACAAAAGAACGTTCTCTTGTACAGTCAAAAGGGATCAATTCTATAAAAGATTTGATCACTAAATGTAAATCCATTGAAAAAATCTTTGTGAGATCGTCAATATTGTACCGGGGCGTCTATAGAGTATATCGAATCTGTATAGCTATCCTTCTTCTAACACAACAATGCACTTTCAATCACTATTGGAAAAATGTGCTAAATAATTTCTTTCTTCATTTATTTGTTGTTTTTCGATGTAAAATAATGTCCCATTCAATAGAAAGTTATTAAATTGAAATAAGAAATTTCTCGCCATTATGAGTTTAGGGCTGTAAACTAAGGATCGGGTAAAATGTGAGTATGATAAGTTAGTTTCTAATAATTCATGAAATTGATTAGAATATTGTCACAATTGTAGGTAGATTTTAGATTCACTTACATTTCTATGCCATTTTGTTCCAAAGCCTTTACCCGAGTCTAGTTTCATTGAGTTTCTTCACTTGTGTTCAGTCTGGTATTTTCCACCTAAACCAACCAGCTTATGGCTTTGAGCCCATGGCTCTAACTTTTTTAGTTCCTTTATCATCAAGTTTTATAAGGAGTCATCCTTGTTATTTTCCAATCCTTAACCAAGGGTAAGTCTAACTACTTGTTTAATTAACGCGATTTTCCCCTATTGGCAACAACAACAACAACCATACCCAGTAAAAATCCCACAAATAGTGAAATTTCCCCTTATTGGCATGTACACCAATTTGACCCGTTTGAACAGATTCGAGTATAATTAACCAAGTTATCAAAACATACATATCAGAATGTTTTCTTATTATATTGAAACTCGGATTTCATCATCCGGTTTCAACGCTTAGTTTCTCAACCAATTAAACATTTTGTTCTCCCTATGCACTACTTGACGCATTAGGAGACTTTAAGCATTTAACTCATGTCTTCTTAAATCATAATAATTACCTGGCAGGTCAAAGTTATGACCCAATACAAATACCTTGCAAATTCCACTTAATATACTAAGTCAATATGTGTTGCCATTATGCTTACCTGTAGATGAACAACTTGACAGGGCAAGCATTAAATTCCGGATTCAAATGCCAATGACCTCCTCACTTGACTTGGATGAACCATTTGGTCTGTTTGACCCATTCTAAGCTTACTCTTAAGGCATCCAAAACCTTATATCTTAAGGTTTGTCCCCAAATAAGATGTTTTCCGTTTGTACCAAATTCGACCCATTTTGGTTTATACCATAGGGTCTTTCCTTATTATGTCATTGTTTTATACAATAGGTTAGAATTCTACACAAATTTACGTATTTTTACTCGTTGGTTGGTTTTTACCATTGGTTCACTAAACTTATTTTCAATAGCATTTTGCTGCGCTTTCAACAGCGTTTCGCTACACTTTTCTACAACATTTTGCTGCACTTTTAGCATCATTTCGTAGCACTTTTCTACAGCATTTTGCTGCACTTGCAGCAGCGTCTTTGCAGCATTTTGCTGCACTTTTAGCAGCACTTTCAAGAGCGTTCTACAGTATTTTTCTGCTGCATTTTGCTACACTTTTAGCAGCATTTTCAGCAGTGTTCTGCAACATTTTTTGCTGCATTTTGCTGCACTTTTAGCAGCATTTCACTGCACTTTTCTTCAGCATTTTGCTGCACTTTCAGCAGCCTGATACATTGTGCTTATAATATAAGGGTGTAAGAAATACTTACCTTGTATCCATTTGAGCCTCATGCTTGAGCTTGCATCCGTTTGACCTATTTGCTCCCTAGTTCTTGTACTTAACATAGAGACATGTCAAACCTTGCTTTGTTAGAATACATAATATGGAACCTTAACTATCCATAGCAATATGTATTTATTCTAAATTCCTAGCTCGACTCGAGCTACATTCGACTCATTCAAGTATCAATATGATCACTTCTTATCGTGATTCATTGATCCTTGACATGAGCTCTAATTCAAACATACAACATAAAATTTTCTCTGTCTATTACTTGATTAACATCCCTTACGAGTGTTAACGTATACTTGTTTTTAATTCCTCAAGTTATTCATCAATCGTATTAATCCCCACATAACATTCAATTATATGGGGTTTCTAACATGCATTTTTTTAGTACTAATTTTTTTTAATTAATCTATTTCATCATTTATTAACACATAATCGTGAAAAATTACATCAAGATAGCGGCCAGGTGGGCAATAAGCTGCGCCGCCACCCCTTTCTGGACGGCAAACCCTAACCTAGTAAAAACGAACCCATGCCCCCCGAGAGTCGAGACACTGCCATGAATAACCCGTTGGACTCTGGTCAGGAAACGGATGGCTTCCGGTGCCAAGGAGCCAAAGGTATCAAAAGCCAAGGGTACGAAAACGTGTTGGTTCTCCTCGCAAGCTTTGGCATGCTTCTCAACTTTCTTCGCCTCTGCTTTCCGCACCGCTTGCCCTGCTACAAAACCACTATCCCTCAAACCAGCCATGGGAGATACACCTGTTAGGTCGACACAGACCTGTTTCCCCACGGCCCACCCAAAGACAAGCAGGTCTGCTGGACATAGGGTGGATCTCCCTTCTGCGGGGTCTGAGAGGAAATTCACAGGAGCCTCCTTCTTGGCTGAGATGCCAGCCCTTTTTAAAATGTCCCAAAGAACGTCTCAGACCCAGTCATGCCTATGTTTGAAACGAGGCAACTCCTTATAGTGAACCGCGTGTTCCCCGTATTTGTCCAAGCATGCCTTATTACAAATCGGACAGACTTCATCTTCATGGTACATGGGGATCACCAAACGATATTTAAGAATTGCCCTGTATTCAACCCTTAACATGGTTTGGCCCAAACCTTCGATTGGGATAACATTCAGGAAATCTTGGGCATGGGGGCTTTGCAAGCATTCAATAACTGCTTTTTGGCGGGGGGACAGATCAAAAGCTTCACCCAGGCTCTGTGCGATTTTGCCAAAAAGGGCATTCGCCAAAGTTTTCTGAGGCTTTGGGGGGGTGTCCTTGTTAGAAACACCGCCAGTATCAAAACCTGGGAGATAGTCATTTATCCTTTCAAGGGCCTGCACGTAGTCCAAGTCCATGTCAACAACCCCGCTATTCCTTAAGATGTGGTCTTGGAGATTCCAAGACTAAGCTCGCGATGCCACAAAAGCATACACCCCAACATCCTTTGTTGAGAGGAGCCCTAATCCTCTCAAACGCATCGGCATGGACGCCAGTCGCCACTGTAGGTCACCAATGAACGAACCCCCACATACCATTATGTCCTTAATGGCTTCCCGCTGACCCTTGTCAAAACATGATGTCGCTTCATCCATCATGGAGGGTTGGCAGGTCCGCAAACCAAAAAGAAGTTTAGCGACCCCCATACAAGATCTGAGCAAGAGGAGTTCACTCTGGGGGTCCCTAAGGTAGGGCAAAAGTTTCATAAGATCAACCGCACGCGAGGCTCTCCGCCCTGCCAATTCCCGTATAAAGTAAGAGTCCCGACTGACAGCCCCTCCAAGGAGCTTCACCCCCTTCTCTGGCCTACCAATCCTACTGGGGAAAAGCCCGTCCCTAAGTTTCACCCCATTACAAGACGGCCAAAAAACCTCAGTTTTCTTAATATTCAGTTGAAGCCCCAGGGATGGCCCCTCCTTCCGGATGATGTCTAAGGCATTCGCAACTAGGGGTGTTCATCGGTTCGGTTTACGGTTTATTTGGTTTATTCGATTCGGTTTATTCGGTTTTCAAAATTTTGTACCACAAACCAAAAACCAAACCAAACCAAACCAAATTAGGAATATGAAAACCAAACCAAATTCAACCAAATCGAATTCGGTTCGGTTTCGGTTTAAAACCAAACAAACCAAATTCAACCAAACAAACCAAATTGAAACGAAGTTTTTTTTCTCTAACTTATATACCTATATGCTCCAAAATCCGAAAAGAAAGTTTGCAATAAATATAAACCAAAAAATCAAACCACGCAAACATAAACATCATAAAAATTAGTAAAATGAACCCTAGTTTACTAGTTTATACTCAGATTGTCACCTCTATAAATTGGTGGGTTTTATTTATTTTGGGTTGGGTTTAATATTTTGGGCTTATATATTATATATGAGTTATTAAATATTATTATTTTTATTTAATAATTAATTATTTTACCGGTTTATTCGGTTATCCAAATAAACCAAATAAACCAAATAAAAATAAATGTAGAACCAAAAACCAAACCAAACACCGAATAAGCAATTCGGTTTCTGTTAAAACCAAACCAAACACCAAATTCGTTGTTCGGATTGGTTTATTCGGTTACGGTTACGGTTCGGTTTTCGGTTTTTATTTGGTTTGCGGTTTTTCTGAACACCCCTATTCGCAACATCGGTGGCATCGCCAATAATTGTCCCATCATCAAGGTACCACGCATGAAATGGGAGGTTACAATGTTCTTGCACCCGGAGAACCATAGGGTGTAATGCCAAGGCGAAAAGGAGGGGACCTAAAGGGTCCCCCTGCTAAACCCCCGTAGTGGCCCCTATACACTCATTACCAACATACAACCTAGCTGGCTGGGCATATAAGAATTGGACCCACAAATAGATAGACGGACAATGCTGAAGAACTTCTCGAAGAAGGGCAATGCGGTCGATCATGTTGAACGCGTTGGAAAAATCCACAGTGAGCATAGCCAAAGAACCGTCTTCATTGAAGGAGTTAAGGAACCTGTTCGCACTGTGGAGCACCGCCTCTGCCCCATTAGGAGTCCCCACCCCAAATTGGAAGTCCCCCTAGATACTTAGCCATTTCCTTACCAACCTTACTCATGGCCACTTTAGATACTAGTCTGCGCCAAATGGCCCCTATTGCAATGGGTCGGATCCCGTTATCAGGTTTCAGAAGAGGGGTAAGGGGGGCCGAAGCAATAATTTAACAACTAATGCCATTGTTAATTTCACTTAGCTAGTCATCATATCAACATAGATGATCACTTTCTCACAATTTGCTAACATTTTAGTTAATCAAACCTATAATGTTAGGCATACTTATCATCTTAACCACATAAGAATATGGGTCTCACCTAAATGGCAAAACCCACTGTTCACACATATAAGCATCTTCCGCTTTTTTTTTAGAATTACTCAATTTCTACACAAATAACATATGTATAATCATTCTATACATCAACATAACCTCAACTTTACATCCAATTGCATAAATTGAATCAAAACACATGTTTTCACCTTTCACATAATCATAAGAAATTTCATTACATGGAATTTAAAGGTTACCTCAAGGTTATATAAACCTTAGATGACCCAATTTAGCCTTCATGCGCGAATTCACCTCTTGATTTGCCATGAAATTGAGCTAATTTTGGATTTAGGGTTTGGAGATGGAGTTTGAAGCTCCTGATCATTCTCGACCTACACACACTTGTGTGTGTTTTCCTCTTTTTAATTTCACTAAATAAAAACCTAAGTTTGCCCATTGACACCTTTAGCCCCTCTATGTTATTTTGTGACTTACCAAGTTAACTTGGTTAAATACTTAAGTGGTAAAGGTTATTTGTTACATTTTTAAGTAACAATACTAATGAGGTTATATTCCCAGTAGAACATAATCTCCGCTTTTATATGTATATTGTTTTATGGAAAAACGCTCGTTTTGATATTTTGATTCGTTTCTTTACTTGTAAAACATGCTTAAAGGCGTAATTATACAAAAGAGGTTTTCGGGGTGTTATAGGTTGTCCATCCAGAGCTTACGGGTTTTTTTTGGTTGCCCCGGTAGAGACTTCCTAGGAAGTTACCCATCCTAATACTGCTCCCACCTGAGCACTCTTAACTGTGGAGTTCTCCTCTCATCCACTAACATTAAGTCCCAAAAATGCATTGATGATTTTAAGAGGCATTAGATTACATATAAACCAATGATCTTTCCTTGCCACGGCCGATGTGGGATTTGCCTGGGGTGTCACATTCACCCCCTTTTAGAGTCTCATCGTCCCTGATGACGTTGTACCCACCACACCGAATGTGACACCCCGCATTTCCTGGTTAATAGTTTAACCTAACTCTAGTTAATATACATGGTAATTCATGGCATTGCACTTGACTAGGATTAGTTAAGTGAGTCGCATGGTACATGGTTATCGGTTAATAATTGTATAAATGGTAATTGTGGGAATTACCGGATCATATACACTAGCGTTGAACCCCGAACGCTGCTGAAATAACAAAACAAATAATTGTGGAATAGTTCGTTGGATATTATTTGCAATTATGTGCGTATGTGAATTTATTTATGAATTATTATAGATTACGTTTATTTAAACGAAACGCGTTACCAAACCTGTAACGAACACCCGACGAACCGAGAAGGTACTTCGGTTCATAAAATATTGGGTTGATTATTTGTGGTGTTAGTCTAGATGTACAAAGAAAAAAAACTTGGAACGCGCCGCGTCACGCGACGGAATAAGCACAACCCCACCGCGTGACGTGACGGGGGTAACTTGGCAGCCAAGTCGAATTTCAGCCTATATGAATCGATTTTTAACCCTTTGTTTCATAATCACACTCATATTTTCGAAACCCTAGCTCCCTACTCGAAAACCTAAACCCCAAACATCTTCTAAGGCAACATTATTCGGGAAGAGATTTCATTGCTCGGTTGTGTTGTTTGAAGAGCTTAAGGTCTGTTAATCATCCTTTAATGTTTTTAATCACTTTTAGTATGTTATATAACACCACAAACAAGTTTGTCCAGGTCTGGGTGAACTAATAAAGATTAAAACATGATTTTTATAAAGGTTTAACATGATTAAACTATGTGTATTTGTGTTATTATGTGATACATGTTATGTTATTGCATGATAATGATTATTGAACATGTAGGGTTTATAGATGATAATATTTATGATGAAACTTGCGTGTTTTAATCAGATTTACATGCGAGGAGTCATGTATTATGTATGTGTGACGTCCTTAATCGATATTATACATCTAGAGTTCGTAAAACTTAAGATAATTGCATGTTTAAAAACGAACAGATTATCTGTAGTAACTTGTAGGACAAGTAATGTGATCCTAAACTACTTATCTTGGTTGTTTCTTGGTTTGAACATGTTATTAATAATCTTAGCTTTTCAGAATGTATGAGTTTGTGCGAATTGGAAGTCGTTTAACATGTTTTTGGAATTTTATACAAATAAAGGTTAAACCTAATTTTCGGAGTTGTAAATTTGGTCAACTTTAAATGACCATAACTCGAGGTTTACAAGGAGTTAGGTCACGAATTTCGGATAGTAGATAGATACGTGAATACCTCGGCTGTTCCAAGTGAACTCATCCTGTTTGGAGGAATACATGATTTTTAAGAATTTTTATCGTAAACTGACCTGAAGTGAATGTTTTCAGAACCTAGTTGCAGTTAATGATTTTATCATAATTTTTCAACGTGGTTTTCGTGTGTGCATGGGTTTTACAAGACTTAACCTTGTTTTCTTTTTAGAAATGGCAAGTTCACGGAGGAGATGCCAAAAGTGGGTGAAAAGAGAATTAAGTCGGAAAAAAGTGGGACGCTTTCAAGTTTTAATTTTATAATCTAAAACGATAGTTGCTCAATGTTCTAGACCCCACACAACATGCAAGTATACCTATCATGAGTAGTATAGAAATGTGCAAGTGCCGAGTATCGAATCCAAGGACACGATTTTTACTACTCAGCTTCCTAAAAATTACTAAAAGAGTTTTAAAATGCAAGAAGAAAAGTAAAAGAGAGATGTAAACTGTAAGAGAAATAAATAACAAAACAAAGGTGTTGCTTCAGGATCAGATGCTGCCTGGTATGAAACGATAGTATACTCTTGTGAAAGTGGTGTGTTTAAGTTGCGCACTTTTGCTTAACTTTGAGTTTCATTACCGTATTCTCTAGAGGTGACTGTTATTTCATAACTGTGTAAACGATTTGTGTTCTTAAGATTTTTATGAGGGTCTCCCAAACCGGGCAGCTCACCTCTCAACAATGAGGGGAAGATGACCCGAGACTATGATGTCTCAACCCCGAAGTACCCACCTCCAAGTATTGCGATATAGACATCTAACGACTCTAAACTTCAATGAATAACTTGTCGGTGGCCGGAGCATGACCGAACAAGCTACCACTTAATATCATAGGGGAGTCGTGACTAACCAGAACACGTGTATCCCCTACTTGAATTGATTAATCTTTCAAAAAGTGATTGGCCTATACTAATTGTTTGGCAATATAGTAATAAAAGAAAATAAAGACCGTTTTCTTCCAATACGGGTTCACCAATTGTTGATTTGCGCCAAAGCTATCACATAGACAATGAAGCTAAGTCACACAATCAAATCTTGGCTTATCACTAGGACCAAGTATAAGGACCGTACCGACCCTAAGTGAGATTTTGATAGTAGAGGATTAAGCCACAATGTGTATATATTTATATCCACAAATGGGCTTATCACTACTCATGGAATTAGGTTAGCTTGCAAGTGCGCGGGTTGTTACACACCGCGGGTACACTCACAAGTCCATCCACTTTCTATCAAAACACCTACACGACCAAATACTAAGTAATTAATTAGTTAATTCATTAAACAAAGTTTAAAGTAGAAAGCATTATTAAGAACACAAAAACTATTTATTTCATACCAAGTTCCATCATCACCCTAGTAACACGAAGAGAAATCTAGCCTAGCATGGTTGATACAACAAGCTCACAAGGTTGGTTTTGTCTACAAAACATGGTGAGGGTTTGTATAGAGATTTCTAGTGGTTTTTGGGTGATTTCGGGTTGTTTCTCCCTCGAATGTGGTGTCAAGTCCCACTGCAGATTCTTCTGGTGGTGTCACGTCCGCACCTTTGGCTTTCTTTAGTTGGTGATCTAATTGTTTGTCAATAAAGTTGCCCACGTCGAATGGATCAACATATACGAATTTTCCTACTTTGATAAGCATGTTTTCGACAATCCCCTCGGGTTTCTTTACGGTACCATCCGCCAACTCGATCGTAGCTATCAAAGCTCGTGGGTAGCCCAAGTTGAGTTGGTTGTAGATATAAGTGGGCACAACTTTCACACTTGCACAAAGATCAGCTAAGGCATAATTCGTCGGCAAGTTACCAATAGAGCAAGGTAGAGAAAACTTCCCTAGATCGGTCAGTTTTGGTTGGAGGCTTTGCTAGAGCAGTGTAGCGCACTCCAGTGCTTTACCCTTGATTGCTGCTTTGAGTTTCCTTTTGTTGCTCAAGAAGTCCTTCAATAATTTTGAATACTTAGGCATTTGTTGGATGACTTCTATGAAGGGTATGTTGACGTGGATCTGACTTAGGAGTTCGGTGAACTTCTGATATTGCTCGTCCGTCTTCTGTCTCATCAAACAACCGGGATAAGGTTTGTTAGGCCGATATTCCCTCCACACCATCTTTGACGGTGGCTCCTGCGGCGGAGTAACTGTGGGTATCTGGTTTGGTGCGGGACTTTCATGAACCGTCATTGGTGAACTGGCAGTCGAGTTTTCTGGTGCAACAACATTGGAAACGGTTATGGTTGGAGCGGGTTCATTTTCGGGTGGGTTGGGTGGTGTAACTCCTTCGTTAGCAGGCATAGTTTATTCGGGATAAACGCGGCTACTTCGAAGAGTTATGGCACTCACATTGGCCTATGGGTTGGTTTTAGTGTTGCTTGGAAGACTTCCGACGGGTCTTTATGTGAGTGACTTGGCCATCATGCCCATTTGTATTTCCAGGTTCCTGATGGTGGACTCGAGTCCTTGAAGCCTCTTTTCGGTGTTGTTGAACTTCTCGTCCATTCGGGCTGCTGATTGGGATTCGAATTTTACGAGCTTTTCATCCACGGATGGGTAACCGTTGTTTGAAGGGCGTTGTTGGTTGTTTTGTTGACTGAAGCCGGGTGGTTACATGGTGTTATTGTTGTTTTTCCACCCATGTTTGGATGATCACGCCGGCCAGGATTATAGGTGTTGTTGTAAGGATTGTCTAGTGGGCGGTTCGTACCAATGAAGTCAACTTGTTCCACAGTTGCCTCGGGAGGAAGACTCCCGTCTTGCGGCTATAACTCTGCTGCGGTGATGGCATTGACTTATGCTTTGCTAAGTTGGTTGAGTCGAGTCGATGGCGCCTCGATTTGAGCTTGCAACGAGGTGGTGGAATCAACTGATAACTTTTGACTGCGATTTCTTTGATGAGATCATAGGCTTCCTGCGGTCTCTTATTCCCAAAAATTCCTCCTGCGGTCACGTCAAGTGTCTGCCTTGCTTCGTTTGTCAACCCTTATAGAAGGACGAAACTTTTAGCCAAATTTCGAGTCCATGATGGGGTCATTTCCTCAGCATATCCTTGAATCTCTCCCAAGCCTCGTAGAGTGACTCTCCGTCTTCTTGACAAAAGGTGGTGATGTCATTTCTTAGTTTTGTGGTTTTGGGTGGGGAAAGTAATTTGAGAGAAACTTTTGGGCAAGGTCAGCCCAGGTGGTAACGAATCCTGCGGGTTGCGAGTTCAGCCATGCTTTAGTACGATCCTTTAGTGAGAAAGGAAACATGCGAAGTCGGATAGCGTCATGAGTGACATTATGCAACTTAAAAATATTACAAATTTTGAGGAAATTTGTGATATAAACATGGGGATCATCGTCGGGTAAACGACGAAAAGTGTAGTTTTGTTGTATCATGTGGATGACATGGGACTTAATTTCGAAGTGGTCGGCATCAACGGCAGGTCTAGCGATGCTAGGGCCCAAAGCATGCAAAGTCAGAGATGGTCTATCAACTTGTGCCATTTTTAATTTTAGTTGTTTTTTTCTAGCTCTAAAATATCTTTTGGGTTCTTCAAGAGGAGGTATGAGTATAGGTGAGGGAGTCAAGTTCATACACTACTCGAGAACCTTTGAGATATAATTTTTAACAAAAGTACTAAGAAAAAGAAAAAGTAAGTAATTTTTAAGAAAACTTTTCTCTAAAACAGTCGTGTCCCCGACAATGGCGCCAAAACATGGTGTGCGTGGGTTTTACAAGACTTAAACTTCTTTTCTTTTTAAAAACGGCAAGTTCCCAGATGAGATGCCAAAAGCGGGTGAAAATGGAATTAAGTTGGAAAACAGTGGGACGCTTTCAAGTTTTAAATTTATAATCTAAACGATAGTTGCTCCACGTTCTAGAACCCACAAAACAGGCAAGTGTACCTATTGTGACTAGTATAAAAATGTGCAAGTACCGAGTATCGAATCCAAGGACACGATTTTTACTACTCAGCTTCCTAAAAATTACTAAAAGAGTTTTAAAATGCAAGAAGAAAAGTAAAAGAGAGATGTAAACTGTAAGAGAAATCAATAACAAAACAAAGGTGTTGCTATGGGATCAGCTGTTGCTTGGTATGAAACAATAGTAGACTCTTGTTAAAATGGTGTGTTTAAGTTGTGCACTTTTGCTTAACTTTGAGTTGCATTACCGCATTCTCTAGAGGTGACTGCTATCGTATAAGTGTGTAAACGATTTGTGTTCTTAAGATTTTTATGAGGATCTCCCAAACCGGGTAGCTCACCTCTCAACAATGAGGGGAAGATGACCTGAGATTGTGATGTCCCAACCCCAAAGTACCAACCTCTCAGTGTTGCGATATTGACATCTAACGACTCTAAACTTATATAAATAACTTGTCGGTGGCCGGAGCATGACTGAACAAGCTATCACATAGACAATGAAGCTAAGTCACACAATCAAGTCTTGTCTTATCACTAGGACCAAGTATAAAGACCGTATCGACCCTTAGTGAGATTTTGATAGTAGAGGATCAAGACACAAACTGTGTATATTTCTATCTACAAATGTGCTAATCACTACTCATGGAATTAGGTTAGCTTGCAAGTGTGCGGGTTGTTACACACCGCGGGTACACTCACAAGTACACTCACAAGTCCATCCACTTCATATCAAAACACCCACAAGACCAAATACTAAGTGATTAATTAGTTAATTCATTAAACAAAGTTTAAAGTAGAAAGAATTATTAAGAACATAAAACACCACTTTAAACAAAAGATAAACTATTTATTTCATACCAAGTTTCATCATCACCCTAGCAACACCAAGAGAAATCTAGCCTAGCATGGTTGATACAACAAGCTCACCAGATTGGTTTTGTGTACAAAACATGGTGAGAGTTGTATAGAGATTTCTAGTGGTTTTGGATGATTTCGGGTTGTTTCTCTCTCGAATGTGGTGTTTATGGAGTGATCCAGGCTCCAAAGGACACTCAAAAGTGCCAAAGATGGCTGAAGCTTCGTGGAGAAGTGTTGGTTTTTGGTGTAGGATGGGATGATCAAAGTGTAGAGTGGAGGCCTCAATTTATAGGCAAATTAGCCCCTGCACGCCCGTGCTCCTTATTGCGGCACGCCCACGCTCGATAGCTAGGACTGTTTCAGACTCCTTTCGCACAGATTCTGTTGGCGGTCAAGCTTGGCATGCCCGTGCTATGGGGGTGTCACGCCCGTGTTGGCCAGTATTGCACGAATGCTTGTCAGTCTTTGTTTACTGGAGACTTGGGGAGCACGTCTTAAATGGCACGGCCATGCACCAGTGTTGGCACGCCCGTGCACTCCTGTAAAGTTGAATTTTTGCCTTCTGTTGACCTAGAAATGTTGACTTGTTGACCCGGGACAGTTGAACGGTTGTAAGCACGGCCGTGCTGCATCTGGCACAGCCTCAAAGTCTTCAATTCCTTGCCTTTTAGTGTCGTTTTGTGCTGTTTTTTTTACTTCTTTTCACCTTTAGACCTCAAATCCTGCAATTATCAACAAAAAAAGATAAATCATGATAAAAATAAGATAAAAACACGATTTTTGGTGCAAAACGGTGAAAATACGTGCATAAAACATGTTAATTTCTCGGCACATCATTTTCCCACAAAAAAAAAGTAGCACGATAAATAAAAACATAGGGATGTTCAGTGAAATTTTGAGAGTCTAATGTGTTGTATAAGTATTTTTCATAAAATTGTTTTAACATCGCATAATCTGCCCAAAAAACGCAGATTATGACTTTTACGCATAAGTGCTTATTTGAAGGTTTGAATGACTTGGTGATGTGCTATGTATGGTCTAAAAATAACTACCTAACCTAGACACCTAATAATATAAAACAGACTCAACTAAACTAGACCACACGACATGCAAGTGTACCTATCAATGTAGTACAGACTAAGTAAGTCCGAGTATCGAACCCACAAGACACTAATGGAAAACAAAACTAGAGTCGACTAAGACTTAAACAGATTTGATTTAAAAGTTGGTTTTTGTTTTTTTAATTAAATAAAATAAATTAAATAATTAAATAAGATAAACAGACAACAAGGTTAACTGAGGAAAATATCAGGATAGGAAGGCAACTACCTAGGCCAAGAATCCTACATGCAAACTCACAACTCTCGGTAATGGAAAACTGAATGGATACCAGATTCTAAAAATAACTTAAGAAACCCTAAGACGTGCTAGATCTCCTCCCGGTCTCACCAACACACCCAAAGAATCCTAAGGAATAAAACGCTGGTTATCTAGCTCGGATCACCTCCCGGTCTCACCTCACTAACAATGCTAAGGTACTCTAATGACTCGATCACCTCCCGGTCTCTCTAATCACAATACACCCGAAGATGTAAAGGAGTAATTTAATTGAGTTAACTATGACTTGGAATTGCAAGAAACAAAAGACAACTAGAATAGGATCACCTCCCGGTCTAACCTAAAACCTAACACCTAAAGCTCTAGACAACCCAACATTCCATCACCTCCCGGTCTCAAGAATGGAAGAATACAAAAGTCCTCTAAATTCTCTAATAAAGTTCCTATGGCTTTCGGTACCAAAACCATAAACTAAGCTACGAGCACAAAGTAAGCAACCCTAATAAACATCCAAACATGAAAGACATTCACTAAGACGTTTATGGAACTCTCAAAAATAATAAATTAGACTTAAGTACGCACACACATCATAATAAACACCAACTAAATCGTTACCAAAACATTAACCATTCAATAATATCCATAAACCGAAAGTATAAAACTAACATGTGATCATCATATGAGACCTAGGTAGTGGTTCAAGATTTAGCTACTCATAATGATGAAAAACAATAAAAACAAAGGTTCAACATAAAAATTAATCATGGTCTCAATATTCATGAACACGAAGTAAATAAATATAAAAACTAAAATTTTTAGTGATCAAACCCGTAGCCTCACTCTTGAACCCAAGCCTTCCTGGCCTTCAATTAACCTCTACTTTGATTTAGAGGCGGTGTTGTGATGTCGACCTCCTTCTCAAGCGGCTGTATAGATCTCTTACTTCGATAATCTTATGCTTCTTCGTAATAATCCCCCTGTCACCAATAAAGTGCCGCCATATTTATAATGATAATTTAGGTTTTTTTATTAAGTATCTTGGGCTCCCACAATGAAATAAGTCCACGGGACTTTTGTTATTTCTTTTTAAATTATTATTATTATTATTATTATTATTAGTAGTAGTATACTCCTTGTTTTCGACTTGGGTGTTCTTGACTTTACCAAAGTTGCTCGTTTACGCTCCAACGTCCATGAACACCAGGTGCTCGCGTCTTGATTATTTCTCACTGTTTTAAGCTCCTTTCTCACGAACACCTATAAGATAATGAAATAAATAAATACATAATAAAAACAACACGAAATAAATAAAAATCTGACCAAATAATATACAAAATATATAGAAAAAGAGATGTGTTTTGCAACACATCACTTGGTTATGACTTGAACTTATGTGTACACTTGTATGATAATTATATGAGGTGTATAACTGAGTATAAACATAATGTTCACCAACGGGTTCGTAGGGTTAGTTGTGCATGTAGTTACATTAGGTGTCACTTAAACAACTTTTCACATCATTGGATGTCCTAGACAAACGAGTCTTGTTATGTGTTGTGTATGCACATGTACTCACATAGTGACACGTAACATAGGGATTCGGTAGAGAGTTCCTATTACTTTCGGATTTGGATTTAGCTTTTGCAACCTAAGGTGAGTTTTACTACTCTTTTCTCAAAAGCATGCGTCTCGGGTTTGGAGATAACTTACTTAACTTTTCTAGTCCGGTTGGGGCCTATTGTTTTATCCCGGGTTTTGGGATGGGTTGGTTCCTGGGATGAATCGGGTTTTACTAGTTTCACACCTGTTGTCCTTGATGAACTAAACGACATACTATCATGAAAGTCCTTCACTTATACCGAATGAATTTCTGGGTTGTGGCAAGCGGGTTAGTAGTTGATAGCGCTATTAGGTTTGACAAACGTCACACCATGCTAGGAGTCGGGAGTGAATAATGACCATAGATTTTATCATTGTTGATAGGCAATGATGGGAGGCAAAAACCAACTCACGGGGTGAGTGCATCGTTTAAATAGCAGTTCGGTACTTCATTGTTTAGTTATCATGAATGGGTTAGCTACCCTTGGCATACGCTGAACTGGTGGTTACTGGTTATTGTTTATTGGTTTTGGAAACTTAAACTCTTACTTACCTTACTTTGTGAACTCACCAACTATATGTTGAAACACGCTAGCATGCTTTTGCAAACAATAATTTATTTTGATTACTTTACTTTATATGGTTTTGGGCGCGTTCTTTTGCGCATGGATTTTTAAACTGGTTATGTTTGGTTTACGCTTCAGCAACTTATCTAAACATTTGGTTAAACCTTAAACTTGATTTTTGAAAACGAACTAAATGGTTTGGGCATTTAGAGTCGTTCTTGTAACTAATTGCCATACCCTAAATTCCACCTGCGGGGTTTTACCGCGAGGTGCGTGACACACCAGGATCCAAGTCAACGGTCACAATAAACGACAACTATATGATATGAAATTAACGTAATGAAAACCAACCAAACGACTTAAAAGTTAGACAAACCAAGTACGGCGGAAGAAGTTATCAAGTTTACAACCCAAAACACAAAAGTTTAACCGTTTGAAAGAAAGTTTATCAAAAGATGCATTAGATAGACAGAAGCTGTGAACTCCAGTGCATCCTAAACCAGTGCAGCTACCTTAGCGACCTGAGAAAACATGCAATGTTAGTCAACACATAAAGGGTCGGTGAGTCACAGAGTTTAAAGTTTGCAAAAGTAAGTAAAGTTTGTAAAACAAGACCCAACAATCCTTACATCTATACCTGATTCTAGCTAGACATCGTTACATGATACTAAAGTGTCGTGAACCACTGCTGAATGTTAGAAATGCCTCAATACCCGCCACCAGACATCACCTGGTGTCGTAAGTTAGATAGGACAAATATGCACCCGTCCGACCTGCAGTCGACCCAAGTGAGGCTTGTCGAGCCCAATAGATCTATTCACACTTTCCCCGCTATGTATCCACATGTTAATGCTTCACACATTAGAAGGACTTTAAATGATTTAATGTCACTTAGTAACCATTTGATATAATGTAATACATTGGGCCAAAAGTTCATAAAGTTTGTACCGTATGTTTCTCCCCCAAATATGAAAATAGTAAAATGTGGGGCTGTGACACTCACTTTGGGTTGCGTTTTTCAGTAATAAAATACCACACTTGTTATCATAGTCCCGACTATGGGAAACCTACCATGAATAGTCTATAAGTGTTTGACCGATGATATCTTTATAAGATAACCCCTAGTGTCCAAGACCTTGACTTTGGATGTTGTAAAAGTGTTTAACGTTTGACACAACCCCAAAAAACAAGACCCGGCATCCCGATGGTGACCCGATACTCCCATGTTAGTTATATGCAAGTAAACAAGTAATCATGTGTGAACATGCACCTTATACGAATAACAGTTCATCAAGCCTAGCACATAGTCCATATATCGCAGGTATGAGTCATAACTTGTGTTACTAGGTTCCTAGACATGTCACGGGGCTTACACTCTGTTCCTAGGTGCCAAAACATGTTTTGGGGTTCCAAAATACACTTCCAGCATTAAAACACACGACCAAGCATCAAAACATATGACTGGGCACCTTAACAAGCGACTAGCTATGCTAGTCGCCGTGTGGGACACGATTGGCCTTCCAACCAGGCGACTAGCTAAGCTAGTCGCCCCTAGGGCCACGACTAGCTTAGCTAGTCGCCCCCTACAGGTTGTTCGGCTCTTTTCGCACGTGAAACCCTCCAAATCCAACCCGAAACATGTAGAAACACCCAATATCAATCCACAATCATCCCCCTGTTGAAAGAATTTTTGTCCCGAAAATTGCTCGAAGCCAAAAGGAAAGAATGAAAAAGAAGAAAATTTTCTAGTTGCTACATCATCCCCCAGTTGAAAGGAATCTCGCCCCAAGATTCACTTGGCTTCAACAGTAGCGGGTGCTGGTTTTGGTTCACGTTTCGGAAATAAATGAGGATACTTAGACTTCATCTGATCCTCTCGTTCCCACGTGAACTCCGATCCACGATTAGAGTTCCAGCGAACTTTAACGATACGGATTTTACTCCGACGAAGGCTACGAATCTTATAATCCAAGATTTCAACTGGTTCCTCAACGATACGCAGACGCTCATCAACCTTGATCTCTTCTAGAGGAACGATCACAAATTGACCTTCAAATTACTCAAAAACCATGTTTTTTTTTGAAAAACTTTGAAATCAGTTAGGGTTTCAACAAATTTGACATTAAATCTTTCAAATTTATCAATTTGCAATCGTGAGATTGAGCACAAGGTTCTTATACCACTTTGTAGGATCGAAGAATGATCAAACTAACAATAATCTGCACAATATGTAAACCGAGAGGTAGGGAATCCCTCTCAATCTAGCAAAATGATACAAGACTCGATAATCACATAAAAGATTTCATTTTCAATGTTTATCATAATCATTAATATCAAACATATCAATTGCAGACTCGATCTTCCATAAACACACTTTCAGATATTTGAACAGAGAGAATTTGACGCCTAGACTCAACTGACAAAATGACCAAACTCTAACTACCTCTACCAAACATCCATATATATAGACCTTTCTCATTCGCATAGTCGAGTGTGCGAATGGCTCTTTCAACATATGAATGGAGCCTTTACAAACCTATGCGCATGGTCTGATTTCCCATTCGCATGCCCGATCATGCGAATGGCCCTTACAAAACACAAAATCAATCACAAACTAAACGACAAACTATTTCGACCTACCCGAAAGCTACATACACATAGAAAATGCATATACGAGAATCCCAAAAGGCTTCAGGAAGACTTAGTTAAATTTCTAGAAAGCAGGATCCCTACCTTTTCCTGGATACATGAAGATATGCTAGGTATATCTAAAGAAATTATTACTCATAAACTAAATGTATAGGATAGTTCCAGGCCTATTAACAAAAAAAGAAGAAAGTTTGCACTTAAAAGCAATGAAATGATCTAAGAAGAAGTCGAAAGACTTCTAAAAGAAGGTATTATTATGGAAGTAAATTTTCCTAGATGGTTAGCTAATGTTGTGGTAGTGTAGAAAAAGAACGGGAAATGGTAGATGCAACAGCTGGACATGAAGTGCTGCCCTTTATGGATGCTTCCTCGGGGTTTCAAAAAATCCAAATGTAACCATCATACAAAGAGGATAATGCCTTCATGACCCTAATAGGTATATATTGTTATATTGCTATGCTGTGTGGACTAAAAAAATGCAGGTGCCACACACAGAGGCTAGTTAATATGATGTTTAAAGACAAGTTGGGGGACAAAATAGAAGTATACATTGATGGCATGGTAGTAAAATCTAAGAAAACTAAAGTTCATCTCTAGGATCTCGAAGCAGCATTTGATATCCTAGATTAATACAATACGGAATTGAATCCTTCCAAATGCAACTCTGGGTTTAAGGCAGGCAAATTCTTAGGATACATGGTGACTAAAAAAGGGATTGAAGCCAGTCCAGAACAAATAAAAGCAATTCTAAACCTAAAATCCCCAACGAATACAAAGGAAGTACAATGTCTTACTGGGAACATAGAAGCCTTAAATAGGTTCATCTCAAGATCCTTAGAAAGATGCAAAGATTTCTATGATATCTTGAGAAAGAACTAGAAAGTGAATAGACAAGTAAACATGAAGAAGTATTAAAATCCCTCAAAGAATTTGTGCAAGAGTGAGATTCCTGCCTTTGTCACCCGTTTAGACCACTTTTCCAAGCATTTACCAATAGGACTAGATTCACCCCTTAATACAGTTAGGTTTTTTGTGATTACTGAGACCGAGAGGAGATCTAATCTTTGGGTGCATAAATTTGTATGTTTGGTGAGACCAAGAGGTTATCCATTCTTTACCTAGTGAGCTTCACACGACCCTTGGGATTACCTATGTTTTTTTTATAGTGAGACCGAGAGTAGATCTATGACACCATTGCGATTCCCTGGTTGAATATACTCGTAGATCCCAGTAGTCAATCTAGTATCCATTTCCCGCTAGCTTTCAGCTTTTTTACTAGGATTCCCAGTCTAGGCAGCTATCTTCCCCATTTCTGATTCCCCTTTCATGAGCGTTTACTCACTGATCTCTTGTACCTGTTTCTTGTTTATTTCTTGTTTATTTTATTTGTTTTGTTGTTTTTCATTTTAGTTACTTGTTAGTTAAAAATCATGTTCTATCATATAGATTAGGACTTGACAAAGGTTAAGTATCAAGATTTGCATACCAGTGTCCACGGATTGATACTCAGTCTTATCTACTTTACTAAACCCTGTAACACCCCGACCAAGAGGGGCTGAACAAAATAACAGATTTATAAATAACTTACACAACGGAAGCAACGATGACTAATATTTATTGTTTAATACAAATTCTAATCCAAAAATATAAATACACAACTTAAATAAATAAATTAATAACTATGCAGGGACGAATCGTGACGGTCGTCGAAGCAGTTGAGGAGGTGAAATCCGCTAGTTGATCCAATCTCTATTCTATTTATCTCTAGATACTCTAAACCGCAACACTTGTAGCAACAATCTTCTAACCAGATAATCTTTAACCCGCAACTAGCTATCATATACCTTGCATTCGCCATCCATCTTTCTGTAGTACTAGAACACATGCTTAAAAAGAGTTGGGTCACCAAATATGCTGGTGAGTCCTTGTAAATGGTTAAGTGGATCTAAAACAGTTTTATCTTTTTATAAACACGTTTTCAAGTTCACACAGTTTACACATGGTGATGTACAAGCGACACCTCAAACCTAATCACGGAATCTATCTACTACCATCATAGATTCTCTTGGCAAAATATATGCACGACGGTCCTGTAGACCTCAGTGGAGGGTTTTTTCGAGCTTCCAGATCCATTGAGTGTGGGGGTTTTCCTAAGTAGTACTAGCCACATATTAAGTGGCCCAAATTCCTTGGGTTAATAAATGTCAGTCTGGTATTCGGTAGCTTTTATCTTGTCACATCAAGCAGTTCATAAAAAGGAAGCATGCATTCACCCCAAAACAATAAAATCCAAAAAGGGGAATGGTAGACGGAACTCACCTTGGTATCATATTGAGTGGATCACATGATCGTTCGGTAATCCAAGTCGAGAGCCCACCTATCAAGTCATTTGCATGGTCCCATTATAATTACACATGTTAGTGTGTATAACCGAGTATCGCGGTTACACGTGTGGACGAGCTTAGGACCTTGAGTTATTATTTAACCTATGCTAATTCTTGGTTTGTCGTTTTACTCATCTATCTACGTAATGTATAATCATCGATCCGTAGTTCTATATGTCAAATTCATTATCTCGTGTTTTACTTGAATATATTGTTTTGAGTTGCAAATAAGAATTCAATAACTAAAGTTTAGGCTATGGAAACTATACAACTCTTTAAACTCTAAGTGTTGAGTCAATAGTTCATAAATATATATGTATGGTTATATAGGTCCAATATGTCTTAAACCCTTCTTGAGTTCCCGCACTCCTATTGTTGTCGATATGGTAACTAATTATCTATATATCTATATTTAGGGCTTTGCTGTCTAACGCCTTGTGTCGATACATTGTTCATATAAATGTCCATACGTCTCATTAGTCATCTACATCATTTATATGTTCTAATCGTCCATATGAACATCTAATTTGTCAAATGATTCGCTTTAAGTCGAACTTCTTATGCATTCTCCTTTTATTATAATGTCCCAATCTATCATAATAATCAAGTTGTACCTCCCTTCTTATGTCCGTATTTTATACAAAAACCAAGTTACACTAATGTCCACCTGATTCATCTTATGTCCAATATCCTATGTCTCGATGTCTCAATTAGCATTCGCATATCTCACTTAATAACCAAGGGCAATGTCTCAATGGTCGTCTATAATATCATATGTTCCAATGTCCGAGACGTATTATCCGGATATCTATATATCTATACATCGAATTCTCCAAAGGTTATCTAGTCATGAATATTTATATCAATTTTGTTAATTATTTTGAGTTCGATAGGTTCATAAGGTCCAACACGTGCTTATACGCGAGTGATAAATATATAATTAATCTACATATAAAATACAACTTAAGTTGTTGATTGATCGTGTATACCTTTACTCCCGTATATCCCTGCAGCTGAGTTGACCACCCTTTAACTAGCTTTTAGCGGTCATTCGACTCGTCTTCAATTAGTCGTAAATGTTTGGGTAAACTTTTTTGGAAGCTACTTATGACTTTTCACAAAAAGTTATAAGTATTTTGAAAAGTTACACCTCTTTTACTTTTCAAAACTCCTTTTCCTAGGTGTAAAAACTCATAAGTAGAAGTTAAAAGTCATTTTCCAAACACTTCATTTAACTTATCAACTTTTTGCAAAAGTAATAAGTTATAAGCAGGTTAAAATAAGGAGAGCCAAACATCTATATCTATATATTCTGTATATATATAGCTATTCTCCCTTTTGAGAGTGCCATTTAGGATGTCATGTGGCATTAAGTGTTTTTTAGGGAAAAAAAAGTTTAAAAACAAATTGGATTTTTCTCTCTCATATTTCCTCACATAATTTTTAAACGTTAATATCTTTTGTCTTAGACATTTTTTAAAGAAAAAAATTACACCAAATTAACAAGCGTTTTATTATGTTTCCAACGAGTACCATAATGCTATATAAAAACGGAGAAAAAGACGACTATTTTTTTGTGGGGTTTTGAAAAAAAACACGTGTTCAGGTAATTCATTAATCATGTATAGGAAAGTCACTAATTATGTTCAAACCAATAAATATAAATTATATTTTCAACCAAAGCAGAATATGTTACTAGTGTTATGCATTGTTTTAAGTTAGGTATCAATATTAGTATGTTAGAGTTGTACATTTTTTAGCCGTTAGGATAGGTGTTAATATTAGAGTTACATTGGAGTTATACATTGTTTTAAGTTGGGTATTAATATTAGAGTTATACACTGTTTTAGGTTATATGTTAATATTAGAATTATACATTGTTTAAGGTTAAGCGTTAACATTGGAGATACATTGTTAATTGTTTTAGGTTATGTGCTATCTGAAGCTTTCTTGCATGTAGTTGTAAAGCGCATCAGTTTATTTCATATATAAAATTGACGTGTCATATTAGATTTCTCAACCTCAAGGACGCTTCTGGGGTATAATGTAGTGCCAAATATACTCCAACATCTTCTAATCACCAACTACTAGAACCAATCGATGCAGCCACCACACTTCAACTATTATTCCCTATGAAACAAATGGGTCAGCTATATTCAATATAAATTCTAAAGGTGACCTGAATCATTAACGTATCTGAAAGATGAAGCCTAGATGAGTTTACCTTAGGTCATGCGTAGTTGGTGCTTTGCCCTCCCGTTATGGAGCGTTTCGTGCCCCCTAGCGTCGGGCACACCACTGTGACAACCGTCACCCTCATTTATTAGCAAGTTGTCAATTCTAACCCTTGTATTTTTATCATTTCAAATTTAATAAAATGTTGAGTTTTCCCTCGATCATTATATATATATATATTTTTAAGAAATGTTTGTATTATAACCGAACGAGTATATGGAAACATTTTTTTTAAACGTAATTTTTTGGCATTTATAAAGTTTATTTTTTTTAAAAAAAATCTCAAAAGTTTATAAGTTCTAAACTATGAAGTTTTTGTTTAGGATTATTAAGAGATTATAAACTTTAAACAACAATACACATAAAATCAAAACCTCGGGGACCAGTTCTGCCAAAAAAAAAACAAAAGTTCAAACTCTTCCCTTTCCTCTGAACTCGTTTTTCCGGCCAAACCCTTGCCGGATCCGGCGAGAGTCCGGCGAGACCCAAACACCCTTTTAATGCACCTTTAAACCTAATAAATAATGCAATACGTTTCCCTTTCTTAGTCCAAGCGTTTCGTCATCAGAATATCAGCATTTAACTAGTTCATTAAGGAGTTTTAATCGGGTTCTATGATGTAACCGAATCGGAATTTAAAAAACAACCAAAACGTACGTTTTCGTCATAATACACTATAAACCAATGATGCCATTTGATTTCTGCACTGATTCTATTCCGAAACCCACTTAGAAACGTATCCAATCGCGTCCAGAAGACCTCTAAATCGATACATTTTCTATATAAATATAAATATTATGGGAAAATTATTGTCATTAATTTACATCAGAAATCATCCATTTTCTATAAAAATATCATTTTTATGTCAGGTGTTGTATTATTAGCATTACTTATGTTTAATTAGACATAATTAAACATTCATTTATTTACACTACTTAGACATCTATTTTATAAATAATTATCTTATAAAAAAGAAATAGTCTAATGTTGGAAAGTATTAGTTATTATTTGTTGGATCATTGTGTGATTCATAATTATTTATTTATAAACTTTGGTATATTATTCTTAATATACAACTTTTATATTAATTCAATTTATCATAAAAACTCTAATTCCCCAAATCGACTTAGCAAACCCTAATGCCTTAGACCCTAGTTACCTTAGACTCTTAGACTTTTCCCTTATTAGTATTCTATTACGTTATAGGTTGGATTCTTCGGAATTTCCATTACTTAGCTCACAATCGCTTAAGTTGGATTTTGATCGCTTTCGCAAACTGTGAGTATATCTTTCCCCTTTTACTGTTTTACTCTTTTGGGGTGATTCATGTACTATTATTATTAAACTTACGTATATTATTTACAATGCAATGTGCTCTTTGATATGTTTTGTGTGAATTGTATGAACGATTTGTCAAAGTCATTAACCTTTGGGCCGCACCTAACAATGAGTAGTACTACGAATTATTTCCCTTGGTTACTTACGTGAACGAGTTAAGTCCTTGGTCATTGTTATGGTTTTTCTTGAACGATGTGTGAACGATTATTGAACGATGTGAGGCTTGATTTTGACCCTTTTACATATTACAATATCATAGCACATATATTGCGAAACACTTTTCTATTATATGTTTTCAAACAGGGTATGCTCACCAATACATTTTGTATTGACAAAATTATTTTCGTACATGTTTCAGGTTATTTTGAGATGCGTTCTTTTAAGCTTTTGGATTTATATTTAGACTTTCCTTCATTGTATTTCAGTTTGATTTGACGCTTTAGAATTATTGTATCATTGTAGTTCATTTCAATGTAATAAACTATGAAATCAATGTATCAATATTTACACTTTTAGTCCATGAGCTATTGAACAATCGTCACTACGTGACACCTCGATGTTTCCGCCATCGGTCGTGGTGTTACAACCACCCCCGCTGACACTATGGGGGCATTTTAGGTTGAAGCTTCATGACTATGGCGAGCGTTATACCTTGGTGCTGATGAATGTGACCGTTGATGATGAGGACCGTTGGTTTTATTATTATTATTATTCTTATGAACATGTTGATGATGAAGATGTTGATGACGAAGATGATTCCTTGGCCTTGGTCATCAGATCAGATGCCATTGACATCAACAGAAGGCGCTAGAAGAAGAAGCGGCTGAGGGGTTTTTGTTGGTTAATATTATTATTAAAGTGGAGGAGGAGAATCAAGGAGGATCATGCGTTCATAAGGTTTTAATTAAAACTTATGTATATATCCTTGTGGCTTATGGTTTTTTTAAATATAATAATAATAATAATAATAATACTAATAACTAGCAGGGTTCTCGCGCGCATTGACGCGCGTTCGCTGTTATTATCGGTTTGGTTTATTAGGGTACCAATACGACAATGTAAGCGACCACAAAAAAATCTAAAAAAAACGGTTGCCTCAAACCAAGTCTCGAGCTTGTGACCGCCCTTTATGGAAATACACCTCAAACCATTACACCACCAACCCAGTTTGTGGTTATTCACAACCTAATTATATTTAATATAAGTACTATTGTGGAAAAATAATAAAAAATGCCAACACACGTTGTCAAACTTGTGACCTCTCATTAGCGAAGCCACCACAGACCACTACACCACCCACCCAATTTATGATTTCATATGAAACATTGTATATAACATTAAATAATGTTGTTGAAATAAAGAAAAATAAAATGCCCTTTCCGTTCTCGAACGTGTGACCTCTCATTAGAGAAGTGCACCTCATGGCTCAAACTATTACAACACCAACCCAATTTGTGATTTATTTATGAAACCAATTATATTTAACTAATCAAATTTGCTGTTGAAACAAAAAAAAACCCAAATAAAACCTCCACCCAGGTTTTAACATGTGACCTCTCATTACAAAAGTGCAACTCAAACCACTACACCACCAACCCAATTTATGATTTCTTGTGAAACCAATTAAATTTAACTAATCATTATTGCTGTTAAAACGGAAAAATAAAATAAAATACCACCGCCCGGTCTAGAACCTTTGACCTCTCATTAGAGAAATACACCTCAAACCACTACACCACCAATCCGCTTTGTGTTTCAAGATGAAACCAGTTATATTTAGTATCAAATAATTCTGTGAAAAATACTATTCACCTCATTCTAAATTAATACACAGCATAATAAAACAATAAAAAGCAATGATTACGCAATGATTTATAAAGCCCCATGAAGCCCTTTACCACTACACAGCTATTTTCCCATAAAGCCCCATGGAGCCCCTCCTAATACTTTATAATATTTTAGTCCTCATAAAGCCCCACGGAGCCCCCCCACTACACATACACTTAGTCGAGTGCTAACAATTTTGTTTGGAGCTCTTGGGTTATTATCGGAACTCCACACCGCCATCTACCATATCTTTATCTCAAACAACCTGTGACAACAGTCAACAATCCAGGTCAACATTCGTACATATTTCATCTATTATTGTCATTATATGTGCATATTTATACATTTTGCATACACAATACCCCCTAGTCTAGTGAAGCATGAGTTATACAGGAAAGTCAACAAAGAACACCTGTTTAGTCATACAACACCCTGGCAAGTCATCAGAAAACAATTCATAAGATTATTACACCCAACACATGGTAATAACACATGTGAACAAGCTATGGTGATAATTACCCCCCACCCCATGGTGACTTTCTAACACTTGTGAACTTATTAACAAGTAACTATCTCATGGCTCACAAAATTCATGTTGATATCGTCATCAGATGACATAGAACATATCCGACTTTAGACATTATGAACCTCGGATAGATATTCCTATATCAAAAGATAGCTAGAGGCTATCCAACAAATTAACCAGACAATGTGCAATCATGATAACACTAACATGGGTATATGTCAATTAACTCATGAGACTTCACACCTATAAAAAGTTTTGGATCACAACAAAGCTATTTATCATGGAACCCTACAAACCATACTTATATGTGCATACATATACACGACACACAAGTACACAACCATACATACATGAACACATACATAACATGACTTGGTTTTGCAAAAGAGGATCTTACCCCCTTGCTTCCATACTCGGCCGATCATAGAGCCCAAGAAAGGTGAGCACAAGTTCCAACATTTCACTAAAAAGGATAAGTCAACTCCTTGTTAACACTTAACCAACAACCATCACTTCCTCATTTAGATAACCAACAAAACTACCTCTTCCCTCTTTCATTCCTACCACTTGGCCAAAAACCAAGAGCCACCACACCCTCACAAGTCCATAGAACCCATACCCAAAATGGTGTGACAACTTTCTAGTAACACATTCACACATTGGTAGATTACCTTACATGAAAGACAAACATTCCACTCTTTTACTTACACTTTTCGGCCGCAACATACACACATCCACATACATGTCCTTTTCAAACATGTGCTCATCTTCATACACCAATTAGACTTAAAACAACAAGGGTAGCCATCTTGCATAGAGTCAAACATTGCTTCTTATAGGCACTACAAGACAATTAGCCATGTGAACCCTTTTGACACCCCACGATTTCAACAAAGAAGAGACAAGGAAGATCCAAGTCCTATGAAACATCACTATCAAACAATGCCACCAAGTTTTCACCAAAATAGAACCTAGTTCCTTCCACCATGGTTCTTACAAGAAGTGGCTTGCCAAAAATAATCCATCTAGAGCTACAAGTAATCGGCTATGCCTTGGGGTATGAATTGATGACAACCTAGGATGTTATATGGATTAAGAAACTATCCTCTAACTAGCCCCTCCTAATCAATGACACACACCCTATAAATCGGCCTATATAAGGAGCTTCATGACCATCAAGTTTCTTGCACCAACACCTCATAACATTCTCATACTTTCACTCATACCTCTCGTCTCCAAGGAAGCGCCAACCGAAGGCAAGCAAGGTTCAAGAGGAGGATCAAGGATCAAGAACTCAATCAAGCTCACATTTGCTTCTAATAGGTAAAACTCTTGGCCATTCTATCCTTTTATCATCTCACACCCTTCGGCCCTTAACTCTACACCCGCCCCATTGCTTTTAAACCATAAATGGGCCCTCACCACACACTCACTAAGCACAAGTATGATTCATACATAATGGTTCGATTATACTATGTTTTATCATCCAATTTCATTAAATAACTAATGTTAATCGGCTCTACCCAAACACTTGTCAATTAAATGATGTTATGAGGCTAAATCATGATATAAATAACCATGTTATGGATCGGTTTTATAAACAAACTAGTGTTAACACACTCTTAAAGCTAAAGGTTCCTTTTTAGTGTAAAAACAATCAAGTTCCATCTAAAACGACCCTAAGCCGATTGCAAAACATCAAGGGTCCTTCTATGAACATGGATCGGCCTAGTAGAACCATTAAAGAATTAATTCCGAGGCCCATATTGTTAAATGATTTTGGCTATCAACCATTAACATGTGTTAGGATAGGCCGAAACATGTGTTAGACCTACATTAGATATAAAAGGGTTCTAAACATGTGATAAACTATGTTTTCCTTCAAAAACCAACCACGTATGATAAATTAGTGTCAAACTATGGTTCATAACGAGAAGAGAGATCCATTCCAATGGATCCTATGCATCAAACACATGTCAAAGTTTCGTAATTTCACACAAAACATGGCCCATGTACACTTCACAAAAGCCCATGAAAGTCGGGTGAGCAACTTGTATGCTAAACAACAAAACTAGACAACTTATCATGTCCATAATGATCATAGGGCATCATTTGTCATGACAGTGACTATCTACGACTTCACTAGACCCCACGTGACACTATCAGGTGAGTTTCACAGCCCCATTTTACGGCTTTTACATTTCGGGGGATAAACATGCTACATTTCTAGTACAATTTACAATTGTGTATTAATTCTATCATGATTGCCATGTGGAACATGAGACATTTGGTTCATGGGCTCATTAGTCCTTTTATTACATTTACTATAACCCTTAGCTATCAAAAGCCATGGAACACTTTAATAGATCTATTGGGTTGACACCCTCACTCTTGGTTAGTCGCTCTAACCAATTACATACGAAAGAGTGTTAGTATTCTACTATACATACATTGTTGTTGGTGTACAATGCACGAGGCACAACAGTCAAGAGGTTTGGTTATAAACTCATGGTTCTCACAGTGATCATTTGTTTAGCTAGATTATGATTGGTCACACACGAATTACACAAGCAGTTTACTTAGTACACTCAAACCTGTGAACTCACCGACATTATTGTTGACCAATCTTTTATGCATGTTTTTCAGGTAACTAATGACGAGCAATGGAGATTTGGGAGAGGGGTTTGAGTAAGCACTTGGTGGTACCTCGTTGGCATAGGTTTTGTCGGCCCCATAATGTCTTAGTTTTAATATTATGGATTTCAGACACTATTTTCTGACAATGTCGTGTTTCTTTTAATAATCTATGACAATATCCATCCTATGGTGGTACTATTTTAAATAAAGTTATGTGTTGCTTGAACCTTGTACTTGAAAACTTTTTGAGGTTGCATTCCCGTGTTTCCGCCTTGGCGGGGTGTGACAGATTGGTATCAAAGCACAAGGTTATAGCGAACTAAGATTCTTTTGAGTAAACTATAACCCAAAGTATTTTTCGAAACGTTTTCATAAAGTACCACACCGACTCGCCTTGCACCTCTCAAATCTCAAGCTGCTCCGCAACAACATCCGGGTATGATGGTTTATTTGTTTACATACATGTTTATTTACATATATATGCATGCGTATGGCAGGATCATGGCTATTACTATCGACCTTACCATTCTGTCTGATTCTGAGCCCGACTATTTGGTAGACGACACTCCAGAGGAGGATCTCCCTCTTACCCAGCCTGCCCCTATTCCTTACGAGGCCCCAAACTACCCCCATTCTGGAGGAGGGTGGATTTCTGACACCGAGATGGACATTGACCCTGCACCTCTTGTTAGGCGGACTTCCGATGACGATACCAAGGATGACGTCCCCTTTTCTCTTGTTGACCCTGACGTCCACTCTTCGGTGATCCCTACCACTGTCCCCACTGCCCCTAGTTTGGCCCCATCTTTTCGTCTTGACCGTACAGGCTGTACTCTCCAGAAGTACACACCCCGTAAGAGAGTGCGCCAGACCGTGGTCATTGTTCTTCCTGCACGTACTCTAGTTGTTTCCTTACCTGCTGACCCTGTCCCCGACGGCGAGCCTGTCCTGCCCGCTGACCCCGCACCGGAGTTACGTATAATGGAGGCACCCGTACCGGTGGCTGAGCCAGCACCGAGACTAAGGAGGCGCTCACAGGCCCGCAAGCGGTCTTACCTTCCCAGCCTTACTGGTGACTTAGCTCACCGAGATGGGGAGGATAACCATGAGGCTATGACATTGGGAGGATCTTCTGGGAGGCAACTCTACACGGAGCGCAGTGTTATTCTGTCTCATGACGCACAGTTGGTTGCTATGGGTGTGCGCATCCGGGAGATGGAGACTCGTGCGGAGGAGGCTGAGCGTGGGAGGCTAGCTATAGTCTTGGGGAGAGTAGAGGCAGAGAGACACATCGAGAGCTTTGAGAGGAGGATGACAAAGATGACACAGGGCTTGCGAGACGCGGTCGTTGCTTTAGTTGCTACCTTTCCCTCTTCTTCTTCTTCGTTGTGTACTTTGTGGTTGTATTTGATGTTACTCTTAGTCATGTTGCATTATTATGAACTGTTATTGTGATATTTTGGTAGCATAAAACTATTGCGGTTTATCCGCCCGTCTTCTGTATTAAAACTTGTGTATTTTGGGATTATGTATGGCTTAGGTTAGTATGTTATTTATCGTTGTTCTGTGTTGCGTGTTCTTTTGTCTTGTGACTGTAATTGATTTGCTATGCATGGTTATATTTGATTGCTACATTTGTATGAACGGCAATATTTACATAGTGCCTCACACTTTTGATATGTGTCATATTAAATGGAAATCATGCAAACCCGACAATCTGCACGAACCAACGATGGCGAACCATTACCGGCCACTCCCGCTGAGCTGGCTAGAGTGATTGCTGAGGCAATTGCTTGACATGAAGCTGCTCGAGCCGATTTCAGCGGAGGCTCTGTAGGTAGTGGTCGTCGACGGGGAAGCGAAATGGATAACGGTAGAAATTTTGAGTCTAAATTCTGTACTTACTACTCCTACGCTGAAACTTGGTTTTAATAATATTCACTATTGTATACACAGAAGTTGACAACCTGTTTGGGAATGTTCATACAAAACTTTCATGGCTTGCAAACCATGGAACTTTTGAGGTACCGAGGGTGCCGTTGGAATTGTTCGTTGGTTTGAAAAGATCGAGTCAGTTCTTGACATCAACGGTTACTCTGAGGACCAGAAAGTGAAGTACTCTACTTGCACTTTCCAAGATGAAGCCCTCACCTGGTGGAATCTTCAAGTTCAAACCATGGGTCGAGAGGTGGCTTACAATCTCACTTGGGCCGATCTTAAGGCTTTACTCATGGAGAAATACTGTCCTAGGAGTGAACTGCAAAAGCTAGAGGCGAAATTCTGGAATCTTTCTATGGTGGATGCTAAGGAGACTGCTTACACTACTCGCTTCCACGAACTCTCTCGACTAGTTCCTCACATGGTCATGCCGGAATATAAGAGAGTGGAGCGGTATATTTGGGATTTTTCTCCCAAGATTCAAAGCATGGTCACTGCGTCTACACCTACCACTATCCAGGCTGCCGTTACGCTAGCTCACAGTCTGACCGACGATGCTATTCGCATGGGTTCGTTGAACCAGATGGTTGCGGTTGCTAGTGAGAGTTCTGGAGACAAGCGAAAGCAAACTGGCTCCAAGAAGGGTAAGAACCCACCCCACAAGCACCAGAAAACTGTGAAAGTTTTTGTTGCCACTGCTGCTGAGGAGCCCAAACGCAAATACAACGGGCCCCATCCCTATTGCAGCAAATGCAACTACCATCATGTTGGCACATGTGACAGTATCCTGTGTAAGAACTGCAATCGCCGAGGTCACCAAACCACTAACTGCAAAGCCAAATCCATTAACACTCCACCTGCCAAGAACGAGTGTGTTGAATGTGGTGCAACGGGACTTTTCTGCAAGGACTTCCCCAAGCTTAAGGATCAAGCTCGCGGTCGAGCGTTCGTGCTGGGAGCCGATGAAGCACACGATGATCTGAATGTGGTTACGGGTACGTTTCTCCTTAACAACCATTTTGCTTCGGTTCTGTTTGACTCAGGCGCTGATTTTAGCTTTCTGTCGACCGACTTTAAGAATTAACTTGGGTTAGAATCAACTAAGTTGGAAACGCATTTTACCATAGAGTTAGCCAATGGTAAGTTAATTTCGTCTGAGGAAGTTGTTAGGGATTGTATTCTGGATCTTGGTGATCGTGCCTTTCGTATTGATCTACTGCCTATTTAGTTGGGTAGTTTCGATGTTGTCAGCGGTATGGACTGGTTATCCAAACATCATGCAGAGATCGTCTTTCATGAGAAATTGGTTCGTATCCCCTTGTCAGATGGTGAGAATCTTTCGATTCGAGGAGACCGTTGTCGATCTACTCTTCGACTCATATCTTGCATCAAGGCGCAGAAGTGTTTAAGGAAGGGTGGTGTCGCGTTTCTGGCACACGTAATTGAACCAAAGGCCAAAGATTGGAAACTCGAGGATATACCGGTAGTGCTAGACTATCCCAAAGTCTTTCCAGAAGATTTGCTAGGACTCCCACCTCCACGGCAAGTCGAGTTTTGCATTGACCTAGTCCCAGGAGCTGCTCCACTAGCTCGCACCCCGTATCGACTGGCACCGTCCGAGATGCATGAATTGTCTTACCAGTTGCAGGAATTGTTGGACAAAGGATTCATTCGCGCAAGTTTCTCTCCGTGGGGAGCACCTGTGTTGTCCGTGAAGAAGAAAGACGAAAGTTTCCGCATGTGCATCGATTACTGGGAGTTGAACAAGCTGACCATCAAGAACAAGTATCCGTTGCCAAGGATGGATGATCTGTTCGACCAGCTACAGGGTTCCAGCTACTACTCGAAGATCGATCTGCGTTCGGGTTATCATTAGATGTGGATTCCGGAGGACGACATTCCGAAGACTGCATTCCGAACTCGTTATGGGCATTACGAATTTCTAGTCATGCCATTTGGGATAACGAATGCTCCTACTGTCTTCATGGATCTCATGAATCGAGTTTGCAAACCCTACCTAGACAGAAGTTGATTCTATGAGTATCGAAGCTTTTCTAATTGGATTCATCTCGTTTGGATGAGTCTATAATTTATAATGAATTTTCGAGTAAGCTGCTGTCAACAACACACTTTTCTGGGAGAGGTTGGAATAAATAAATTTTCATAAAATCATGGTATGTTTTTGTTGCAAAAGAAAAATAGTCAAGTGATGAGTAAACATATAAGAAGTTCCTGTAAAATTTTGAAGACCTGAGGAGTTGGTTTAGTATTTTATAAAAATTCGTTATGTAACCCCAAAATCTGTCCAGAAATGCGAATATGAGAAGTATGAATTTAACGATTATTTGAATGTGTTAACAAGTTGTGGATTGTGAATTTTTATATGAAGAACTTGTGTTTATGTTATGATCATGAGATAGATGACATGATAGGTTGATGCTATGCAATGTGTTATGAGTACTAGTTATGTTAAAAGTCTTGACATGTTGCATCATGAACTAATCACCAACAATTGACGGGTATTGCATGGTCTAATTGTGTCAAGTACGATTGCATGGGATGTCACCTAGGTCATTGTAGAGTACAATGGGTTAGGATAACCAGCATGTGAAATCACACTCAAACACTTGTAACTTTGTGTTCGATAGGTTGTCGATAGGCGAGTAGTCTTCCTCGTTTGCGGTTTTTGCAGTTTATATTAGCACACAACCTAAGGTGAGTTTCATTACTTTCGCGAAAGCATGTGTCTCGGTTAGAGGCAAAGTTAAATAAAACTTTTCTAGTCCAGTTGGGACTACTCTTACATCCCAGGTTTTGGGATGCTATGACTCCTTGTGTGGGTCGGGTTTTCGATTCCTTATGTGAATCACACTTTTATCAGTCTTGTACTTTAACTGTCCCTTGTGAACTAAACACTCTATCTTGAAAGTCCTTACTATTTTATTGGGTTAATCGCTGGAGGCGAACGGGGTATTGGTTAGTAGCGCTATTAGGTTGCGCAGCAACCTCATACCTGAGGTGCTTGGGTCACGGGCATGAACTTCTGACCACTTTTTCTTACTAGTGTTGATAGACACTAGTGTTGAGGCACTGTAACATCTGTATGTTTCCCAATAACCACTGTTTAGTTACATTGAGCGGGCTAGCTACCCCTGGCAAGCTTAAAACTGATGTTTTTAAAACAACTTGATGAAATTTACAACTATTACTTGTACTGTGAACTCACCAGCTTTATGTTGACACCCGTAGTATGTTTTCGCAGGTCGCTAGAAAGGAGCACGTCTAAGTTCATACATGGTGTCACACATGGGATTTATAACTTTAAAAACTTTTGACGTTATTTACTTTCATTTTGGTTTGGCGCGTTGTGTTTGCGCATCACTACTTACCTTACTAAACTGTTTTCGCTTCCGCATTTACTTTAACGTATGGTTGACTTTCTTTTAAAAATAAAAGCGATATTTTATGAAACGAACTATATGGTTTGAGCATTTAGAGTCGTTCGTATGAATTATGGCTATGGGATCCTGGTGTGTCACGCGCCTCGCGGTGAAACCCCGTAGTGGAAATTTGAGGGTGTGACAAAGGGGCAAGTCCTAGCTGAGTTTGTCTCAGAGGTACCCGCCGACAAAGTAGCGGAATGCTTGGTGGAACAAGATCCACCACCCGCAACCATTGAAACCGAAAAATGGCTACTGTACACCGACAGCGCCAAAAGCGACGATGGAGCGGGTGCGGTTCTACGACTAATCAGCCTTGATGGAGCGGAGTTCACTCATTGTAACAACCCGACCAGGTGGGGCCTGGACGAAATGACAGATTGGTAACAAACTTGCACAACGGAAGCAACGCCGACTAATATTTAATATTTATACAAGTTTTAGTTGCAAAATAACATAATTACAATCTAAAATTAATTAATTCTAATGCGAAGACGAAGCGCGGCGGTCGTCGTAGTAGTTGAGGAGTGTAGTCCTGCAGTCGATTCGATCTCTATCCGTATATGTCTCTAATGCTCTATCCATAATGCTTATAGTTCGAATCTTCTAATATAACAATCTCTAATCCGCACAAGCAATCTTATACCTCGTCTTCTTGATTATCCAAATGCAGTACCTGAACACATGCTCAAAAAGAGTTGGGTCAGCAATTACGCTGGTGAGTCCGTGTAATTAGTTATGTAAACCCAAAACAGTTTGTCATCTCAAAAGTATTTACACAAGTTCATGTAACACAACACATGGTAATGTACAAGCGACACCTCAAACCTTAACACAGAATCTATCTACTGCCATTATAGATTCCCCTGGCAAAATACATGTCACAACGGCCCCATGGACCTCAGTGGAGGGTTTTCCGGGCTTCCGGATCCACTGTGTGTGGGGGTTTCCCCAAGTAGTACTACCCACATATTAAGTGGCCCAACCCCTTGGGTTAATGAGTGTCAGTATGGTTATCTGGCAGCAAGTATCTTGTCACATCAAAACAGTTTAGTCACACACACAAGCATGTATTCACCCCAAAACGTTTATAAAACACAAAAGGGGGAATGGCACACGGAACTCACCTTAGTAGCGTATCACACGTCGGAAAGCATCCCAAGTCAAGCTTCCATTTATAAATCACTGGCAAGATCCTATTCAAGTTCGTAAACATTAGCGCATGTAACCGACATCGCGGTTACACGTGTGGGTGAGCTAGGACCTTTAGTTGTTAATATTTATATGTTGTAACCGTTGGTTCATAACCCTACGCCTTTAATCGATGTCTATACACAGGTTCCTATAAACGAGTATCTAATTTAACATTTGTTGTTGTAGAAGATAATAATAACAATAATATTCTAGTGAATAATAACGATAATGTAGCACTATTTATAATATTTAAGATAGTTATATTTACATGTTTCAAAACATCCGTATAGTGCCTGTTATCTCTAGTCAAAGTTCATAAGTAAGGTATGTTCATAGTCTTAATGCATACTACTGTCATGTTTGTTATCTAATTGTGCCAACAGTTACCAATTCCATTCCTACATTCGAATCCTCAGGATAGACTATAGTATTCTTATATCACCAACCCATCATCATATAAACATCTATTCATGTTATTGATTCATATCTTAGGTTCAATATGTAAGTCAAATCGAGTCCCACACGTGTACCCGATATCATATATATAAGCATATGATTCGAACTAATTATACCTTTCCAGCTTATGCTTCCGAATCGGATGTTGTTGACTAATATTGTCAGCGTCTCGAGCTCCACCTCCAATGATCTTGTCAACGACTATTGACCCAGTTCTAAACCCGGACCCCTTTATCCCCTTCACCATTGTCAACCTCTATCATCAACACTTACCAACCACCATCTATATATATCAGAAACCTAAGCAAAGAGAAGATGTCAAAGTACCTACTGTTACCGAGGAGACACCATCGGAACCTTTGACCAGCGCCGCCATCGCCTTCAATAATCATCATCTTAATCAATCACTCTGTACTCTCTCTAGATATGAACCGGGTGTGGGTGTCGTGTCGTTTGACCGGAGCTCCGCCGTGAAGGGTGGCAGGAGTCATCCGACTCCTTTCTTCATCTCCGATCTCTCTCTAGAATCTATTCGGGTGAAAGTGGCGTGTCTTTTGGGTGTTCGTTGCCGGAGCTCCGCCAAGAACTGTGGCCAGACCCTCGGCTCCTCCTTATCTCTTCCAGGCTTTCCCTCTCTCTCTTGGTTCTCTTTCTTTCACTTCTGTATAATAATAAGTGTTTGTGTTTGTGATGTGTGTTTATAAAAGTTACAAGGAAAAGTGGCAAGGATGGGTGAGGGACGGGTGTAAAATAGGAGGGGACATGTCCCTCTCCAAGAGGTGACATGTGTCCCCTCTTGATGACTCATTGACCTCGGCCGGGTCAGGTTCGTTATCGGGTGTCGGTTCGATCGCGTAATGTGTTATAATAATATTATCCTCGTCAAAATAACTAAGTAACTCATTGGTTCGGCTTCGTATTTGATTATACATAATTACTTTATTATTGGTTTATTTGTTATAATACATTTAGTCGAGAAAAATTTTGGGGCCTAGAACCGGGGTGTTACATTCTCCCCCCGTTAATAGAATTCCGTCCTCGGAATTATTTTCGGGCCATCTATCGTTACACAGCCAGTATGCTCCATACTCGGATTCAGTGCTTTGATCTACATGCTCACGTGTATATAATCTTCTCATGTACCGAATTGTAATTATAGCGATTCCATACTAACCTCATACTCCATTCCCGGATTCCTACGTGACATCTTATAATGTTTGCTACGATCTCCCTCGTCAAGGCATGCTTATTTGTTTCCAATGTGTTTATACTGACATCCTTCATTACTAAGCTTTGGGTATTGTTGTAACACTTACGACGTACTAAGATCTCTCAAGATCAAAAGGATAGTTAGACCTTCTCAGAGCCTAACACCAGACTCTAGGAATAGTGGTAGAATCTAACATAACGCCTAAGGTTTATGTTTAAAATACTAGCTTAAATTATTGACAGATTATATACGAACATTGGTTTAATTCCTAGTCCCATTTTCGATGCACCATTGGTGTTTATATATAGGGTGTACCGCAGCTAACCCACCACACCTCTGATAACCTCGAAAACGTACTGGAATTTTAGAGACTGAGGTTTGTTTTTGGTTCGACTTTTAGTCTTGTTTCCAATGCGTCATCAGTGTTTATATATAGGGTGTACCGCAGCTAACCCACCACACCAATGATGCCTTGTAAACATGCTGAAAATCTCCCATAAACCTAATAGAAAATGTTCTTGAAACGTACCTGGTCAAGAAGTCCTATGTGTTTTCCGAGAGTTACTAGTCTTTAATATCCTTATTTTGAGTAAGTTAAACACTAAAATATGGTGTTGTGGTCGTAAGACATATCACTTTCATCCATATTTATGCATAATTCTTTGGTTAACTCTTTCTATACCGTCAGTATAATGGTTAAATCCTTAAGCCTTTAAAGTTCTCTTATTGTATGTGGTGTAGGATTTGGCGAAAGTTGTCGAATAACACCAAGAGGTTGGACGTCTAAATGCAATATGTTATTCTTAAACAAACTAAGGGTGTACAATATTCCTTTGGTATTGAAATCTTAACTCCTCATATGGTCGAATTACTATCTATGAATATTTTCCCTACTAAACTCTAACCGTGTTCTCTTGTTCCTATTTAATATCCCTTGTAATTGTCACTACAAATACATTTACTCCCCCCGTTAGAGCCAATCTATCCCTTTCTAACAGATTTCGTATGACTAATTCATCATTATGTTAAAAGGTTACATTACTAACCCAAAGGTTTTGAAAATAATCTAAAGATAACATTGGATTTTAAAGTAACAAAATATGTATTAAACCTTAAGAATACCTCATGTAGCATTCATTCCTAAGTCACTGCCTTTCCTGAGCCTAAGTCACTGCCTTTCCAGTTGATATTCCAGGATTAACTCTAAAACCTGTCATGCGGTTACAAATCCAATACTCTATTCTTGACTTAGATCCATGGAAACCGGTACAAATCAAATCCAAATGAAAGAATCTAGTAATTAATGGTTTTAAATCTTCAATTTTGGTTTAGCGCGAAATTCAACCTATAAATACGCACGAACCATATTCATGGCCCTTATAATCGACTACAACTATTTGGTTAGAAACAAGACTTATCATATTGGAGATATCCATGTGTTAGATCGATCAAGATTCTCTCCGGTACTTCGAATTCCTTCAAGTTGTAGCGCCAAGTTTTAGCAAGTTACCTAGCTTTCACGGTTAACTCATACGAAGGTTATTTACAATTAATAACACTCATGTAATTTCATATATGTATATATAAAAATTAAGTCGGTAAGTATCATAGTTGTCATTGATACGTATATCTACATAAATACTTATAAAAAAATATACCAAGTTGCTTCAAGTTTCAAAGCATTTACTATAATCACGCAAGCACATCGCCTATTCGTTTGCGTCAAGTTGCATCAAATGTATCAAGTTCAAAAACTCTTATTATGGGTACGCAAGCCTATAGCATTCTTGTTTACATTTCTAACATAGTCTCTTATCGTAACTCGCCTAGCCGTACTAAGTATAACTAGTCCAATTTCATTTCACGCATTTGTTCACGACTCTTTCATCGTCCATTTTCTCACATATTTCTATAGTCATCCTAGTTGATACTTCTGATCTCGGCGACTCTTCGGATTTCTTAGAACTTTTTCGTGCCTGTAAATTTACAATTACATGACGTCAAGTGTAATCGTCAATTTACCTCACGAAATTATTCTAGTAATCTCCGTTGTAGTCATCATTCACGTATCACACAAAGTCCGCTCACTAGTCAAACTGGTTCTAAATCTTGGTAAGCATTCTACTGTGTTCAGGTACTCCAGTCTCGACTTATTTTGTTCCTTATTCCGGTCAGTCATATATAATTTCCAAGGCATTTCCTAGCTAGGTAGTCTTAAAGCCTTAAACGCTAAGTTCTCTAAGTTGTCCATGTGCGGTATAGGATATCTGGAGATATCCTATTTCGCCACAACCGTTGCTCTGATACCAACTGTAACAACCCGACCAGGTGGGGCCTGGACGAAATGACAGATTGGTAACAAACTTGCACAACGGAAGCAACGCCGACTAATATTTAATATTTATACAAGTTTTAGTTGCAAAATAACATAATTACAATCTAAAATTAATTAATTCTAATGCGAAGACGAAGCGCGGCGGTCGTCGTAGTAGTTGAGGAGTGTAGTCCTGCAGTCGATTCGATCTCTATCCGTATATGTCTCTAATGCTCTATCCATAATGCTTATAGTTCGAATCTTCTAATATAACAATCTCTAATCCGCACAAGCAATCTTATACCTCGTCTTCTTGATTATCCAAATGCAGTACCTGAACACATGCTCAAAAAGAGTTGGGTCAGCAATTACGCTGGTGAGTCCGTGTAATTAGTTATGTAAACCCAAAACAGTTTGTCATCTCAAAAGTATTTACACAAGTTCATGTAACACAACACATGGTAATGTACAAGCGACACCTCAAACCTTAACACAGAATCTATCTACTGCCATTATAGATTCCCCTGGCAAAATACATGTCACAACGGCCCCATGGACCTCAGTGGAGGGTTTTCCGGGCTTCCGGATCCACTGTGTGTGGGGGTTTCCCCAAGTAGTACTACCCACATATTAAGTGGCCCAACCCCTTGGGTTAATGAGTGTCAGTATGGTTATCTGGCAGCAAGTATCTTGTCACATCAAAACAGTTTAGTCACACACACAAGCATGTATTCACCCCAAAACGTTTATAAAACACAAAAGGGGGAATGGCACACGGAACTCACCTTAGTAGCGTATCACACGTCGGAAAGCATCCCAAGTCAAGCTTCCATTTATAAATCACTGGCAAGATCCTATTCAAGTTCGTAAACATTAGCGCATGTAACCGACATCGCGGTTACACGTGTGGGTGAGCTAGGACCTTTAGTTGTTAATATTTATATGTTGTAACCGTTGGTTCATAACCCTACGCCTTTAATCGATGTCTATACACAGGTTCCTATAAACGAGTATCTAATTTAACATTTGTTGTTGTAGAAGATAATAATAACAATAATATTCTAGTGAATAATAACGATAATGTAGCACTATTTATAATATTTAAGATAGTTATATTTACATGTTTCAAAACATCCGTATAGTGCCTGTTATCTCTAGTCAAAGTTCATAAGTAAGGTATGTTCATAGTCTTAATGCATACTACTGTCATGTTTGTTATCTAATTGTGCCAACAGTTACCAATTCCATTCCTACATTCGAATCCTCAGGATAGACTATAGTATTCTTATATCACCAACCCATCATCATATAAACATCTATTCATGTTATTGATTCATATCTTAGGTTCAATATGTAAGTCAAATCGAGTCCCACACGTGTACCCGATATCATATATATAAGCATATGATTCGAACTAATTATACCTTTCCAGCTTATGCTTCCGAATCGGATGTTGTTGACTAATATTGTCAGCGTCTCGAGCTCCACCTCCAATGATCTTGTCAACGACTATTGACCCAGTTCTAAACCCGGACCCCTTTATCCCCTTCACCATTGTCAACCTCTATCATCAACACTTACCAACCACCATCTATATATATCAGAAACCTAAGCAAAGAGAAGATGTCAAAGTACCTACTGTTACCGAGGAGACACCATCGGAACCTTTGACCAGCGCCGCCATCGCCTTCAATAATCATCATCTTAATCAATCTCTCTGTACTCTCTCTAGATATGAACCGGGTGTGGGTGTCGTGTCGTTTGACCGGAGCTCCGCCGTGAAGGGTGGCAGGAGTCATCCGACTCCTTTCTTCATCTCCGATCTCTCTCTAGAATCTATTCGGGTGAAAGTGGCGTGTCTTTTGGGTGTTCGTTGCCGGAGCTCCGCCAAGAACTGTGGCCAGACCCTCGGCTCCTCCTTATCTCTTCCAGGCTTTCCCTCTCTCTCTTGGTTCTCTTTCTTTCACTTCTGTATAATAATAAGTGTTTGTGTTTGTGATGTGTGTTTATAAAAGTTACAAGGAAAAGTGGCAAGGATGGGTGAGGGACGGGTGTAAAATAGGAGGGGACATGTCCCTCTCCAAGAGGTGACATGTGTCCCCTCTTGATGACTCATTGACCTCGGCCGGGTCAGGTTCGTTATCGGGTGTCGGTTCGATCGCGTAATGTGTTATAATAATATTATCCTCGTCAAAATAACTAAGTAACTCATTGGTTCGGCTTCGTATTTGATTATACATAATTACTTTATTATTGGTTTATTTGTTATAATACATTTAGTCGAGAAAAATTTTGGGGCCTAGAACCGGGGTGTTACACTCATGCCATCCGCCTGATTTTTGATAGCACAAACAATGAAGCGGAGTTCGAGGCACTGCTCGCCGGCCTCCGCATAGCGGATAAAATGGGAGCACACTTTATAGAAGCACATGTTGACTCCATGCTGGTCGCTGCACAAGTAGAAGGCAAGTACGAAGCTCGGGATAGCAAGATGGCTCTTTACCTCGAACAGACTAAAAAACTCATGCAGCGGTTCGAATATTGCAAGATCTTTCACATCAACAGGAGTGAAAACAAGCCAGCAGACGCCCTAAGTAAAATGGCAGCTATCGTTTTTGAACACACCCTCTATGTCAACTCACCAGGTCAATGTCATATAAGCGGGTGCCCGATGCTGGATGACACCTATCATCACATTCCTGACTAGGGGAATCCTACCTGAAGACAAACATGAGGCGCGCAAGATCTAACGTAACGCTATGCACTATCAGGTCTCCGATGGTATCCTTTACCGCCGATCATACTTGGGACCCCTGTTACGTTGCGTCGACGCAGAGAATGCGACGTTCTTAATCAAGGAAACACACGAGGGAATCTGTGGCCTGCATGCATGACCGCGCATGGTTGATGCTAAAATCATGAATGTGGGGTATTATTGGCCGAGTATGCACGTCGACGCGGTCAAAATACTCCGCAAGTACTATGCATGCCAACGTCATGCGCCAAGCACACTCCGCCCCAAGAACGATTTGGTCCCAGTCACCGCAGCTTGGCCATTCCAAAAGTGGGCCATAGACATCATCGGACCTTTTCCAACAGCCCTAGGGAATGTCCGATATCTGATAGTTGCAATAGATTATTTCACAAAATGGATCGAGGCGAAACCACAGGTCTCAATCGATGCCCGCAACGTCAAGCGCTTCATCTGGGAGTTCATCATTTGTCGTTTTGGGCTACCAATGCACTTGGTAAGCGACAATGGACTCCAGTTCACTGATCAAGGGCTACAAAGTTGGCTAACAAGCCTAGGGGTGGAACAAATTTTCACATCAGTAGCCCACCCACAAGCCAATGGACAGGTGGAAAGAGCCAACCGCAACATCGTTGAGGGAATCAAAACGCGTTTGGGCTCAAAACGATCAGGATGGGTAGATGAAATACCAAATGTTTTGTGGGCACACCGTACACTAACAAAGACAAGTAATGGAGAAACGCCGTTCAGCTTAACATATGGTACTCAAGCAATAATCCCGGCTGAAATCGGATGCCCGTCTAGGCGAGTGCTCATGGCTCTGAAAAACAACAACGACGCCGAACTTCAGCTAAGCCTGAACCTCTTAGAAGAACGCAAAGAGCTCACTGCATTCAAGGAGGCAAAATACAAGCGGCAGTTGGGGCGCTACTACAACGCGTGAGTCAAAGAGGTTCAGTTCAAAGTGGGAGACTTTGTACTTCGCCACAACGAAGCCTCAACCGCTGAGAAGCCGGGAAAACTTGCTCCAAACTGGGAGGGACCCTACAAGATTCGGGAGGTCCTAGGGAAAGGAGCCTATGCATTAGAACGATTGGACGGAATTCCGATCCCAAGATCATGGAATGCCGCACAACTTAGGATATGTTATATGTAACTACCCGTTTTTAACTTCGCGGCTTTAAGCCTTATCAATGAAGTGGCTTTTTACTTTATATTCGATTAATTATTGCATGTACCAACAAGGTGGACCCTACTAAAGGTGGAACGCTCTTACCATTATATACTAGGGCTCCTCCCCAAGAGGCGTAACGCTGTTTTCACACGTTTACGCCACCTAGGCCTGCGTGATACGCACTTAGTGTATGCGTACCCACCGCGGCTAAGCAGCTTAGAGGCGTAACGCTGTTTTCACACGTTTACGCCACATTGGCCCACGTTATACGCACTTAGTGTATGCGTACCCGCGGGGCTAAGCAGCTTAGAGGCGTAACGATGTTTTCACACGATTATGCCACCTTGGCCCGCGTGATACACACTTAGTGTATGCATACCCGCAGGGCTAAGAAGCTCAGAGGCGTAACGCTGTTTTCACACGATAACGCCACCTTGGCCCGCGTGATACGCACTTAGTGTATGCATACCCACGAGGCTAAGCAGCTCAGAGGCGTAACGCTGTTTTAACACGATTACGCCACCTTGGCACGCTTGATACGCACTTAATGTATGCGTACCTGCGAGGCTAAGCAGCTCAGAGGCGTAACGTTGTTTTCAACGATTACGCCACCTTGGTCCCCGTGATACGCACTTAGTGTATGCATACCTACGAGGCTAAGCAGCTCAGAGGCATAACGCTGTTTTCACACGCTTACGCCACCTTGGCCCGCTTGATACGCGCTTAATGTATGTGTACCCGCGAGGCTAAGCAGCTCAGAGGCGTAACGCTGTTTTCACACGATTACGCCACCTTGGCCCGCGTGATACGCACTTAGTGTATGCATACCCACGAGGCTAAACAGCTCAGAGGCGTAACGTTGTTTTCACACGATTACGCCACCTTGGCCCGCGTGATACGCACTTAGTGTATGCATACCCGCAAGGCTAAGCAGCTTAGAGGCGTAACGTTGTTTTCGCATGATTACGCCACCTTGGCCCGCGTGATACACACTTAGTGTATGCATATCCGCGGGGCTAAGAAGCTCAACTGTGTAACGTTGTTTTCACGCGATTACGGCACCTTATCTTGGGAGCTACACATTTAGTGCATGCGTACCAGCTAAGCTAAGCAGTTTGCAGGCGCATGCAGATCCATGGGGATAACTAGGTTAAGGTCGGGGTCGCGTTCTTACATATCACTTATACCTAAACTTAGACACCCAAGGAAGCATGCAAACCCAGCAAAGTGAAATAGATTAGCAATCAGTCACATTCATAAATAACCAAAAGTGGCTAATAACCAAATACTTGCATACAAATACATTTACGAGGCATCAATGCAAAATATCCAAGCATAAGGGATCATCAGTACAAACATGAGCATCTAAATACACATACAATGTATGTTCAAAAGATGGAGTACAAAATTGATGCTTCAAATATGTAAAGATATGTACTTTAACCACCGCATTCACATACTAGCAACCCTAATCTATGTGAATCACGTGAGACCATATGTCACCATTGCATCGGAGGCGAAGCTTGGGGGTGTGTGGTACAACACCCACAGCCGGACAAGCTATGATGATTGGCCGCCGAGAAGACAAAGAACCACCAACACCTCCGGCGTCAACAGTAATGGCCGGAGGAGGTGGGGCAGTAAGGAAACTCCCACAACATTCGGCTAGGATCTTCATTCTCCGTTCTGCAACCCCTGGGGCCATGGATGATGACGCAGGAAGATCACCAGGAACCTCCTCACGAGGGGCTGCCTGCTGAAGCTCCAGTAGTCTGGCAAGGACCAAGGCCTCGTTGGAACAGTCAATCAAAGTCTTCATCTTCAGACGAGAGGAAGACATCTCCAAAGTCAATAGTGTGGGACAGCTGCCATTCTTGCTAAAAAAGGTAAAATGGTAATGACTTGGTCATTACCCTAAGCAACTCCTTTTATAGACAAAAGGGTCATCATTACCGGCAATTAATACGAGTAATGATACCCATCAACAATAGTGACAAAAGTCACTTCATCAGACTGTCACGCCGACCTGCAGCCAATAATGGCTGCCTATTGACGTCATCCCTACTCCATTAATTAATGCAAAGCAATCATAACAAGGGAATAACGGAGAGGCACAACCACAAATGAACACAAAAATAAAATAAAATAACTACAAAGTGCATCGAAATTCCAAAGTACAAAAGCAAAATTAAACAAGTGTTCATCAAGATCAAGTCTTGGAAATAAGTTTGAGATTATGCAAACACTTCCTCACCATCATAGTCAACATTGTTAATGGGCTCGTCCTCTTCTACGTCCTGCGGCTGAACACCTGATGTCCCTTCCTCGCGAAGTGCTGCGGCCTGCATATCCACTTCCTTCTGCATCTCTTTCTCCGCGTCCTCGAACGTGGCACGCAGCTGCTGCACTCCATCAGGAAGCTGTGCGCATTCCGCCACAACTTCCATTATGGGGAAGGTTAACTCATCATACGCGGCCACCTCAGCATCATACTCCTCTTCAGCCTTGATGTTACAGAATGGGTTGTACTCAAAGGGGTGCCCGCCAAGACAGAAATCAAAACCTTGCTTAAAGCCAAGCGCAGCTCCATATTGTTTGGACTTCTCCAACAGCCGAGCAACAAATTGAACCATGGCAGGCTCGTCCCATATGCGGGTGAATACCTATAATACGCAAGTGGTTAGTAATACAACAAGAGTAGTAAGACAACAATAGCCAAATATCAAATACAAAAGGCTTACCCCCTGGATGCCTGCGGTCATCAACCATGTTAACTTTTGCTGCGTTGTCGCTTGACTTTCTTGGGCTTCCTGCATCAGCTGTTCCGCATTATCTCTGGCAGTTGCAAGATCCTAGAGGTCAGCGGACAGGGTGAGTTTTTCATGCTTCAGGGCATCAACTTCGCGTATCAACATTGTAATGTCATTTTCAAGAACAGAAACCCGCGAGGATTGCTGCAACACCTCATCATCCTTCTTCACCAAATCAGCACGCGCGGAAGCAGCCTTGGACTTCTCATCCTCAACTTCCTTAGATTTCACTTCTAAGGCAGACCCCAACTGCTTATCCTCCTTTTCCAACAATTGGGCACGATTGCGTTCCTTGGCAATCAACATGTTGGTGGATTCACAGGACGCTTTCCACTCCTGGGCAGCCTTGGCGTTGCGGCTCTCCAACATCTTCACCTGCATCTGAGCATCCGCAAGGGATTTCGACTGTATGACACATTCCTTATTATGCTTGTCTTCAACATTCTTAAATGCCCTTTGGTGGACATCCAATTCCTGTTCTGCATCCACCAACGACTGATAACCCCGCCGAATCTCACTCATTGTAGCGGCAACCATGGCCAACCCAGCAGCCCCATCCTGAAGAAGGGCAAGACGGTCCGTTTGGCCGCATATGCAGGCTCCGCAGGGGGGATGGAGCCTAACAACCACTCCTCACAAGTTGCTACCTGAAAAAACCGACCATCTTCATGCACAGATCATTCAGGTCTATTGATGGGACCGGTATCAACATCCATTCTTAACCCGGAGAGGTTATTCCACTGTTTTCGGGCTGTTGAGGGTTACTTCCACCAGATGCAACAGGCTCCTTTCCAGACTTGCCACTACCATCACCCCCCGAACCGTCTTCAGAAGACAAATTCACATACTCCGCATGCTCCACAGAACCCTCTTCAAAACCAGTCCTTTGGGAATGCTCACCCCCACACGGGGAAGAAGGGTGTTTCGCAAAGCCCTCAGTTGATTTCCCACCCGCCAAGCGCTTTCTCTCTTCCTCCTCTTTCTTCCTCTGCTCCTCTAACATCTCCGCCTGCTGTAGCTCTGCTTCACGAGCTATGATCGCCTTCTGTTTCTCCGCAGCTTGAGCTTTCTCTTCCGCCTCAGCTTGTCATGCTGCCTCGTCAGCCACCTTCTGCTTATCCGCCTCCGTTTCAAGGGGCGCATCCGACGAACTAAGATCAAAAGGGTTGGAGCCAGGCACCTCGGATACTTTTGGCCCACTAGGATAAATCAATGCAGGGCCTGAAACAAAGAAATAACACGATAAATAAAGGCACACGCCCTCCTCGGGACCACAATAAGTTCACAAATACCGACCTGGCTGCACGTCTTTCACGATCTTAGAGGCCAGCCGCGGATGCTTCTGGGAGACCGAAATTTTTGAGCGTCTGCTTCACAAGCGGCTTCTCATCAGGTCGGAGAGGCTCCCATACAAACTCGCCAGTAACACCAGGAACAATAGAATAAAAACAACTCTTCTTTGTGGAGCACACCAGCAACATGATGAGACAAAGTAAACACGAGTGAAACTTAAAAACAATAAAAATACAAAGCATACCGTCTCCATCCACATAGAAATGCGGATTCTGGTCCGCTCGCCCGCCAACGCGGCTAACACCAGCCATCAACAAAGCCTCAGGTCTCACATTTACCATCTCTATAGAAGTTACCTGCTAAGTGATTTTCTCGTACCAATCAAAGTCTGCGTAGTTTGTGATAGGAAAGTCCTTCAACTTGGACTTCGTGGAAACCGCCAACCACTGCAAAGGCATAGGGACAACACCCTGCTTGATGAAGAAAAATTTCCACTTCTAGTCGTGCATACTTCGCGGGGGCTCATTACCAACAGGCTTAATCATGCTCCGCATATTGAACGAATACCACTGGGGGCCACCCCGCGAAAAGCGGTAGAAAGCATTAAACATGTCAAAAGTGAGCTCAACACCTTGGGAACGGCATACAAACTCGAAGTGCACCATTCGGGTCATCCCTAACGAAGTCACCTGTGTCAAGTGGCAGCCGTAACAAAGCAGCAGGTCACACACAAACCTTGTCGCCGGCAACCGGAAACCAGCCAGTTGAAAATGGGCGGCATACAAAGCCATCCTACCAGGGCCGGCATCCAACACAATCTTGCCGTCGGCCAGAAGCGTAGGCTCCCAACTAGCCGGAATTTCAAATTGAGCCAAGAACTGCTCATACGAATCCCTCTTCCATTTAATCGGAGCATCAGCCATGGACACGGGATCTTTCTCGCCTTTAATCTCAACGTCAGACATCGTTTACTGACCGGAAAGTATGGACACTAACCGGAGATGAACGGAATTTTCAACGGAAAAGAGAGAGAAGGGGAGAGAACAAAATTGTTGCAAATCAGGAAAGGGATACAAATGAGCAAAAGGAAAGAGAAAAGACTGTATATATACCAACTGCATTAATTGTAGTGGGACATAGGGCAGAGTGAGAGCCTATCAGAAATTGACACGTCGCCCACGAAGTCAGAAATGCAACTCACGCACTGCGCGTGAACACACGCGACTGACACAAGGGCAAAGAAGTCTCTTATCTGCCATAGAGGTGACAGCATGACAGACGTGGCAGACGTGTAGGCAGTCACTTCAACCGTTAAACACTTCTGCTGAGTACTTTTCGAATTTCCCCCCAAATCATTAACATTAACTTCGACATAAATTCTGGCGGATCACCAACCCGCTTGACGAAAGACGTAGGGTTCCGCCAAGTTTTAGCTCAACACCCGCCTGACGAAAAACGTAACGTTCCGCCAGGTTTTATCGCAACACCCGCCTGACGTGAAGCGAACGACTCCGCTACACGCCAGCTTCGAGGAAACACAACTACCCCAACCATGGCGGAATGCCATATGAAGACCCAACTACAAATGAGTCCAACACCCTTCATGTCTCTGCTACACACGTCTGAAAGCGACGCTGGACTAGGGGGACTTGAAGGGATATGGGCCCAAAGTTACAAAGGGCAACATGGGCCCACACCCAATGTTCAAGCCCAAAGGCCCGAACAAACTAACAGACACAAATCTCGCGGGTCCACTATGGCGGATAACGTCTCTTGGCGGATTTGCCATATTGCTACCCGCCTATTCTAACGACATCCGTCAGGTGCTCTGAGCATGGGTGGTGAAGGACACGTGGCGAATCCTGATGCGTTCGTACCAGTCAGTACGAACCAATCAAGATTCAGGGACGTGTGGCATGGAGCATGTTGCATAACTCACCAACAAGAAGACCACACGTGTCCTTGATAGCAGCCGTAGGGGACAAATAGTACATTCTCTGCACGCGTCAGCCAATCAAAGCCCATGGGACCACCTCAACAAGGATCTCTACTAACGTGTATTCACAGAGGGGACAATAGTACGCTCGGAAACCAATCATATTCCACCTGGCCTGCTACCGGTGGTCGGACGCCACGTCAGAATAACGGTACGATCTTCCTCTATGATTCATTTATATCATATATTATACCATTTGGCCTAATCCTTGGCCGATGTGGAGGCAAGCCCTTAACTGGGCTTCGGCACGATGGGTAAGTTAATGGTGAATGTTGAGGCCCATGTGGAACCTATTTAAGGAGCACTTAGTCTCCTTCAAAAGGCCATTCAGAAATCCTTGAAGAACACACATAAGGCCGATTACATTTTTGTGTCTGCTAAGTAGATTCCTTCGGGATTCGAGGCGGTCGCCCCACATCGGAACATTGTGTTTGTTTCAGGATAACTACTCTCAAGGTCATTCGTCTAGCAAATGATTACGTTTGTGGCAATAAGTTTAACCTCTTGCATCCAAGGTTAGACAATTGTTTCTTCACACCCCCTTGAGAGTGCTATGTAGGATGTCATGTGACATTGAGTTATTTTAGGAAAAAAATTTAAAAACGAAATTGGATTTTTCTCTCTCATGTTTCATCCCATAATTTTTAAACGTTAACATCTTTTATATACGAGATTTTTTAAAGAAAAAATTTACACCAAATTAACTAGCGTTTTATTATCTTTCCAATGAGTACCATAGTGCTATATAAAAAACGGAGAAAAAAAACGACTATTTTTTGTGGGGCTTTGTTCATACAAGAAAAAAAACACAAAGTGTTCAGGTTATTCATTAATCATATACAGGCAAGTCATTAATTATGTTCAAACCAATAAATATGAATTCTATAATATTAGAGTTATACATTGTTTAAGGTTAGGCGTTAACATTGAAGATACCTTGTTAATTGTTTTAGGTTAGGTGCTACCCGAAACTTTCTTGCATATAACTGTAAAGCGCATCAGTCTATTTCGTATGTAAAATTGATATGTCATATTAGATTTCTCAACCCTGGGACGCTTCCGGAATATAAATCTAGTTATAAAATATAAAATTACGTAATTTTTACTTTTTCCATCTCATCTATCTATATATATTAATATTTCAAAGGCTTATATCCATATGGCACTCAAAGAACTCATTCTCTCACTTAAGAGGTCATTCTCTCACTTAAGAGTGCCATGTAGGATCCCATGTGACACCTATGTGAACCAATTAAAAAACAAAAGTCATTGAGTTATTTTAAGAAAACAAAAGAATTTAAAAACAAAATTAAATTTTCTCTCTTATGTTTACTCTCATAACTTTTAAACGTTAATATCTTTTATATACGAGATTTTTTAAAGAAAAATATTACACCAAATTAATGAACGTTTTATTGTCTTTCCAACGAGTACCATAGTGCTATATAAAAAACGGAGAAAAAAACGACTATTTTTTGTGGGGTTTTGTTTTCAAATATATTTTACTCTACTAATAAATCATGACTTAATCTATACATATAATAAACCAAAGCAATTTTAATGACATGGCACTCAAATAGGGCATTCTCCCATTTGAGTGTGCCATGTGTCATCCCATGTGGCAAGGGATATATATTTTAGGAAAATAATAATTTAAAAACAAAATTATATTTTTCTCTCTAAGTTTGCTCCCATAACCTTTAAACGTTAATATCTTTTATATACGAGTTTTTTTAAAGAAAAGAATTACACCAAATTAACGAGCGTTTTATTATCTTTTCAACGAGTACCATAGGGCTATATAAAAAACGGGGAAAAAAACGACTATTTTTTTGTGTGGTTTTGTTCATACCGGAAAAAAACACAAAGTGTTTAGGTTATTTATTAATCATGTATAGGCAAGTTATTAGTTATGTTCAAACCAGTAAATAAGAATTTTATTTACAATATGTGTTAGCATTGAAGTTGTACATTGTTTTAGGTTAGGTTTTAATATTAGAGTTATATATTGTTTAAGGTTATGCACTAACATTGGAGATACATTGTTAATTGTTTTAGGTTAAGTGCTACCCAAAGCTTTCTTGCATGTAACTGTAAAACGCATCAATCTATTTCATATGTAAAATTGATATATCAAATTAATTTCTCAACCCCGGGACGCTCCCAGGATATAATCTAGTGTTTTTTATATTTGAATAAGAAACGATAAACATAACTTCATAGGCAAATATTCGTTTTTTTATATTTGAATATGATAACTTATGGTAGAGATTTATTCAAAATAAATAATAATAATAATAATAATAATAAGAATATTCATTAATCATGTATTGACAAGTAATTAATTATGTTGTCATATTAGATATTTTATTATGTCATATTAGATATTTCAACATCGGGACGCTCCCGGGATAAAAACTAGTACAGATATAAATATATATATATATATATATATATATATATATATATATATATATATTTGAGATGGTGTTGTCCAACATGACGTGCATACAAGCATTCTCTCTTTTGAGAGTGCCATGTAGGATCCCATGTGAACCAATCAAAAAACAGGGATTGAGTTATTTTAGGAAAAAGAATTTAAAAACAAATTTAAACTTCTCTCTCTCATGTTTCCTCCCATAAATTTTAAACGTTAATATCTTTTATATACGATATTTTTTAAAGAAAAAATTACACTAAATTAACGAGCCCTTTATTATCTTTTCAACGAGTACCATTGTGCTATATAAAAAAACAGAGAAAAAACGACTATTTTTTATGGGGTTTTATTCATACAGGAAAAAAAAGACACTAAGTGTGTCTTTTCTTTTAAACCAGGTTCTTATCTACGATATTGAAATTCAGCCCAATCACCATGCTATCATTGGAATTTTACTCTTCTAAAGATGGATAAGTGTACTTCATCAAGAGAAACTAGGAGAAAGAATCGCGTAACACCGCAACACATGATGTCACCTTATAGTAACGTTATTTTTTTATTTATTTAATTATAAAAGTAATAATTATTACTATTAATACTAGTATTATTAAAATGGTTATATTTTTTTAACCCGGAACGCTTCCGAGATAAAAGGTTGTTTATTTTTAAAGAAGTAGTTTCTTCACCAGACTTTATAAAACACCCCACAATATATATTATTATATACTCATACCACTCCTTTTTGACTCCGCCAAACAACCATAACAATGACGGACCAAACCGAACAACAACCGGCAACCATCACCAATCCAACCATCGACGACACAACAACCAACCACAAAAACCTAACAACCTATTCCTTCAGCATTTGGCCACCAACCCAACGCACACGAGACGCCGTCATCACCCGCCTCATCCAAACACTCACCAGCAAATCCATACTCTCCGATCGCTACGGCACAATACCCACCGACCAGGCTGACGTCATCGCCCGATGCATCGAACAAGAGGCCTTCAATGCCGCCACTGCTTCTTCACCTGCCCATCACGGTCATGATGATGATGGGATCGACACCCTGCAGTTGTACTCCAAGGAGATTAGTAAAAGGATGCTTGACTCGGTTAAATCTAGATCTGTTGAGACCAAGACGGTTGAGGATGCTAAGGACGGTGATGATGCTGCTGCTGTTGAGAATGAAAGTTGATTATTATGAATGTTTGGTTATCGGTTTTTTTTAGATCTGGTGTTGATCTGATCTGAATATTACATGTTTTTATAGTTATGCATTGGTCGTATAATTGATTCTAGGGTTTTGGAATTATATATATACATATTCTATCTATATATATTATTAATATATGATTTATGCGATTTTATATGATTATTCTGGAATAAACTTGATTGATCAGTTCATTTTCCTTCTTCTTGGATTCCTGTTACTGTAATTTGTTTAATTGGGTGTTAAAACTTTACCTAATATGAAGCATTTGAATTTCAAACTAACAATCTAAAAGTTATGCAAGATTTAGTTAACGTTAGTGAACCATGTGAATATTTAGAAACTAATATTTTACCGGCGCCGCACGACGGATATGCTGAGCGTTTTTTACCCGACGTCGCGGTTTGCTGGGGCGTCACAATGTGTCGAATAGGTAGCAAATAATCAACCGATTACCCGCCGCGCGTTGTGGCGGCATATAAACGTACATTAAATCGACATTATATTGTGAAACGGAAACGTATTATATTTGGTCGACTTGCTCACGCCGCACCTTGTGGCGGCGGCCGGCTAGCGTGCGTCTGGCGAGGTGATTAAGCAGCGATGACAACGTGTTTTTGAAAGTTTAGGGTGGTTCTTTGCAATTAACTAAAACATTAGTGGGTGGCAGTGGAAAGTAGGGGGACTAAACTTGCAATTAACTGAAACATAAAGTTGGAGGACTAAACTTGCATTTAGCTGAAAGTTGTGGAAAGTGTCCACCGACACTTCATCATAATAATCATAATAATAATAATAATAATAATAAAAATAATAATAATAATAATAATAATAATAATAATAATAATAATAATAATAATAATAATAATAATAATAATAATAATAATAATAATAATAATAATAATAATAATGATGATGATGATGATGTTAATATGTGATTTGTTTCTATATAAGTATCGAATAATATGATTTGTAAAAATTTCAAGATCTTACTAAAATAAGAATGAAAATGTAGGATGTAGGATGGATTTTTTGATTGAGCGATCTAGGTATGGTAAAATAACTCGAGCCCGACGGGTATATTCAAAACCCGAAGCATTTGGGAATTTGGGGCGGGTATGGGACTGATTTGGGATTTGAAAAAAAAATATTTTGTGGGTATGGGACGAGTATGGGAATAGATGATACCCGACCCGATTTCCCGAAACAAAATACCCATTTACCTGAAACTTATACCTGAAAACTTTTAAGCTTTATACGGTGTAACAAAAATGAGAATGATGAGAAGGATACAAAAAACACAATATATCATGAAATATGACACAATAAACCACAAAATATAACAAAATGCCAAAAAATATAACACAGTGCTCAAGAAAAAAAGACACAATGAATTGAAAAAATGACATAATGATGAAAATAAGAAAAAGACATAATTGTACATAAAAGACACAATGATATAAAGCATATTCTAAAAACTAAAAGCTAAAACCCCAAAAAACGAAAATCTAAAAACTAACGTCGTAGGGTTCGATAAGACGGTTCCAATGCTGTTTGAATGAGTTCAATCAGAGTCCGTTTGATACCCTTCCTACGACTTTTTATTTTTCTTTCACTGTGTATTTGATCCTAACCTTTTTTTAGTAATGTTTCATTCAAATAGATTCATTATTTGAAAAAATAAACTTTCTATTAATATATATATATATATATATATATATATATATATATATATATATCTTAATTGTTGCGAAACTAGCCTAATAGCAAACAATATAAGAATGGAGAAAAGAATAATAGAGAAAAGATTATATGATATTTCATTAATCAAGTATGTTTACAATGAGATACAATGAGGGTGTGTATATATATATATATATATATATATATATATATATATATATATATATATGAGAACATAACTTGGAGAGTAAGCTAGTCTAATTTAGGAGGTGATAACCACATTAATACAATATATTTATAACACTCCCCCTTGGTTATCAACTTAATACGCTTTGAGATGCTGCCTCGTTAAAAACCTTGCTAGGAAAACCCAGTGGGACAAAGCCATAGCTAAGGGAAAAAGAGTGCAACGCGTATTGTCTCCCACTGATGATGTTGCCTCATTAAAAACCTTACTAAGAAAACCCAATGGGATAAAACTTAGTGAAGGGAAAAAGAGTGCAACTTGTATAATGCTCCCCCTCATATGAACATCTATTCTCTAAATGACTGGTGTAGATCTCCGTAGAATTTGCTCAAATCTTTTGTAGTCAATGATTTGTTCCTTGATCTCTTGACATGCAATACTTTATGTTAAGCAATGTTGTATGATCTTAATATGAGACTTCTGGTTCTTTCTCTTGTGAGCAAATACCATAATATTCACAACTATGTTGTGTTACATTCCCTGCATCTGTAAGAGTAGCCAAACTTGTTTTCATGGGTTAGTAAAATATAATTTCATATCTTACATACCTTTGATGTAGCAAAATAGTTGTTTTAACCATTCCAATGCTTCATTGCTTGACGTATGCTAAATCATGATAATAAGTTCAAATAAAAGATATTATAATTATGCATACCTAGCAAGGCATATATTAATGCACATATGCATTTAACTTTGGTACATTTAGAGTGAGAATCTCTTCTATGGTAGGAGATGAAAAAATTCGTTTTCAATATCAAGTAATTGGGCAATCTTTAATTTCTTTAAGTATCAGCTTTGTCCATTATAAAATGTCTAAACATTTCTAGATATACTTTGATGGATTGATAAGCATATCATTACACATATACTCAACTATAAGTCGAGCAACAACTAAACTGTGTCAAGGACCTTAAAAAATTCTCCCTTCAAAAACTCTACAGAGTCACTCGATGATGCCTAGGCATTATCACTGTAAACTGCGATTATTGTGAACTTTTAAGAGAAAACTTATGCTAAAAGATGGATAATAGTATCAAACTTATATTCCTATTAGTCGGAATATCTCATGAGTTGTAAAAAATTCAACCCGACTAATTTAGTCCATATGTATTTTGTCAACTTTACACAATACTTCTTAAGGTATTGATATCAATGCTTAAGGCATCCTCAATCCATCAAGGATGTTTTCCACCTTGACCAATTAGCAAGTGCATTCACTCTTTAATTGGAAAAACAATAACATCTATTTCTCCAATATATATTGTACCATTCTTATACATTGAAGTATCATAATCACCAGGTTCAGTTTATTACCAGTGGTGTATTGGTGCATAATAATTACATCCTACGATGTTTCATATTACCTTTTAAGCACTCGGTTGCTTTAGGATACTCATAAGGAGTTCCACTTATATTCAATTCAATCATATAAAACATAAAGTATTCAGAATTGAATTCGTTTATTCTGATCATAATGTTCTCGAGAACTTGCGTTACAAGATTTTGACGCATTAAATCCTTCAAGTATTTTCATGTAAACTTTCAGTGTCAAGTGAATCATGATATTTATTAGACGCATTTCAATTCTCTCTTTGCATTACTAGACTAATAACATAATGATAAATCATTGTATCCACCACTCGAGAATGCGTCTCCTCATAATCAGTTATGGGTCTTTTGCGAAATTCTTGTGCCCCTAATTTTACCTTACATCATTTTCTTTTCAAATGTTGATTCGCACAAAAGACCTTTTCGTATTATATGTTTTACAACTTTGTTGTATGGACTACTGTTCCAAAACTTTCCTTTTCAATAGAAAATTCAACTCTGCCGTATTTTCGTCTTTCCACTTTGGCCAATCATTTCTTTGTATTCATTCATAGGCAGATCTTAAATCTTGATCCTCATTTCAAGCGCTACATTATATACAAATTTACAACGACGTCGATTTTATTTCGATTCCATACATTTTATAGACATGATACTATATAATGAGATCTCTTTATTTTCAGGTACCTGAGGTTCTTCAAGAACCATCATGTCTAATGTCTCCTCAAGAGACCTTTTTACTATAACCTCGACTTGACCATCTTTATTACTTGCTCCAATTTCTCGTGGATTTTTATTCTTTGAAATCGACTAGTCTACCACGCATCAGGCGTGCAGTAGGCTTATTGTCAATATATGATTGTCCTTCCCGGACACTCATCTTAAATGGAGTATTAGCAGTTGGTATATGTGACTTGATTAGCTATTTATCATAGGTCAGTTAATGCGTCTGGTAATTAATTCGCTAATCTCTGTGAATGAATTATCCTTTGAACTTTTGGTTCACATTGTTTAGTACGAGGATCAATGATATTTCATTCTAACTTATTTCTATTTCCAACTGCCTTTTATCTCCCCCTGATGTTGGGAATGTTAATCCATTAAGATGGATATAAATTAATTGAGATATAAATAAATCTCTTGTTTAAGACTCTGTAAATCATCATATATTCCCAATTACCTTTTAAGGTCCCATCACCGTGCGTCGTGGTGGATCAATTTCAATATATGTCGCACAAGAAAAGTATTAGATGGGAAATATTTGGTTCCTGACCAAAAACCAACTATAATGGGGAGAAACTATTACCACGTATTGGCTTGATGTGAATAAATGCTACTGCATGTAAAATCACATTTAATCAAACATAAACATGAACTTTTGCTCTCATGATCATTGATATTGCGATAAATAGTAGATGTTTAGTGATCATCTCAATGAAAGCAATATGTGTATGAACAAAAGCTATATGAAGTTCAACACTTATTCCAATTATCATTAGTATCTTAGGAATTTATTAAATATGCCAATCTAGAATAATATGCTTGCTATCTTATTTGCTAAGCCATAAATCAAGAAATATACAGGTTGCAAACGTGATAACCATTTAGACGATGCATCGGTTTTAAATACTAAATGGTATCATGTTAGGATATGCGTATCCTTAAATCAATTCCAAAATATATATATTGATACTCACCCTACTTTATATGGCAAATATATAAGTCCGCTTAAGAGCAAACATTACATGCTATGTATCAAATTGGAGAATCTTTAAGTTCTTCATTATGTTCACATCATCGACTCGGTGTGGTCTTACCGGTCATGCCAATTAATTAAATGATTATGATTCATAAACTTCTAGTTTATGATCGTATGTGTACTAGTTGCATTATGGGAGAAAACAACGCATTATCATTGCAGACTGTCATGTTATATAACTTTTAGTTTTTCACATTTTGTTCCCATAAAATCTCATGATTTGCCACTTCTTGTGGCCAATATCATTATGACTATCATTACAATTCTAATAGTCAATCTCATCCTGACTATCATTATAATTTCTGATGGTCGATCTCATTATCAACATAACCATCACTGCAATTTTTTCACTTATGTCCAAGATCATGAAATTTCAATGATCATTATATAATCACATTCACTTCAAAGAATGAAGTATAGCAAAAACAAGTTTCTATGTCCATCATTATTTTTTCGAACATATGGGTATAAAATCACCTCAGACCTTTCATACTGTTATTCTGATATCACTAGTTTGAGAGCATATTTGAGGTTTGACAAATAAAACTTGTTTCTTCACATAATATTAATGAGAAGTAATTCAATGACTGGCTCAAATAATATTACCGGTCTAAAATCTTATAACCTCTCACAACTTGATAATGAGATGCCGAAAGTATGACATTTTTTATGTCAAATCTAAACATGTTTATATTCTTTTATAAGATTGTTATTAAACCACAATTTTGGTTTTAATTGTTATGTTCAATTGGTCTATACACAAAAATTAATGATAGAATATAGAATACACAATGTTACAACATATCGCCTCATAACTAAACATTATGAAATAAGATATTCTTTTTACTTATTACGGGGAAACCATTTATTGATCACAACATAACTATTCACAAGTATATTTTACTTAAAAAATTTGCCACTATACTTTTAAACATAAACAAATATCCATCAAAGTTCCATGGTGTTTTAATAACATAACATATAATCATTTACTACTTGTAAATAAGTCATTTCTTAATATAACCAATATTGTTGTTTCACGTATAAAAAGGTAAACAAACAACCAACAAGGATGACTCTTCTAAGTTTTAAACATGTCCACACCAAGCAACATAAACGGCTTCATAGCTTCTTATTCTCTTATATACAAAATAACATGTGTAGGAACTTAACTATATTTTATAGTGTATGTTAATAAAACACAAATCTTTTACGTTAAAACAAATACTATCCTTAACTCAATTAAATAATTCCACGTTTAATATGTACCGCATATCTGACTCGTAAGTAATATTGTCTTATTAATAAATTATATCATTATTCCAGAAGAAAAGGAAACAATTATAGAATTGGTAAAAGTACATGATAGAAAACTCAAAACACATGTGTATGTCAATCACCATATATCATTCACATTGTATACGAATATAATATAAGTACTTATTTCTATAATTAAATTGAGATTTCAATATATGATAAATTGATAACTCAATAATACAGTCACATCTCATTATAAACGGCTATGTACTTTGTCACCAAATTTTATTATAGCAACTTAGTGACATATCATATCTAATTTACAATTTCATGAAACACATATTATAATTTCAATTAGGAAAAATCTCAAAAGAAACCAATATGATCCATGTACCATATATAAGATCTCGTGTAATATAGAAACCAAGCTATATAAACCATTAGAAAGATTAAAGGTATACATATTAATATATTAATTCATATTAATTTAAAACAAGCTCTCTTTTTTAACGATCAACAAAATATTTCATTCCTCCAAACAAGTAAAAGTCAGATATATGGTCAACAAAATACGGCTTAGTAAAAGTCAGATATATGGTCAACACAACATAATTATATTAATCACAATAACATATTATCATTTGTGTCCATAATGTATGGTTTGATCTTACAAAACGAGTTATAATATTAATTCAGGGACCTAACTATTTAATAAGGTTATAGTGTTAACTTTTAATTTGACTCACTGAAATACGTTTACGAATTATCTTACTTATTTTAATCAAATAAGAACAACACATGAATGTACAGGTAAATATGTAACTTTTTTTACCAACAGGGGCATATCTACTTGGCACCAAATCATTGATTTTACGTTTCAAATTTGTAATAGACATCATATATTACAAAACTGGAGTGGATAATATAATATGATGTGAAACTATAAATAGTAATAAACAATAAACTAAAGTGGTGTAATGTATAAAGCATCTTTTTTTACAACGAAACACGAAAGAGACATGAGTTTGAGCCCTGAATTTGTCATTTATTATTATTTTTTTTCTTTTTGTTCTAAAGAGTTTTAAAGAAAATCATAAATTAATTTTCTAAGTTTTATCATACAAACCATAGACAATAAAAGAGAAAATAAATTAAAGAATGATGATGGGTTTTCATACCAGATCAACAATTTTGTCTTTAATCGCTTTTGCCAACCTTGATACGGCTCCATGTTTTGTGATGTTAAAATCCGACTCCAAAAGCAATTCGTGCTGATAACGTGTTGTGAAACTAGCCTAAGAGCAAACAATATAAGAATGGAGAAAAGAATAATAGAGAAAAGATTATATGATATTTCATTAATCAAGTATGTTTACAATGAGATACAATGTGGGTATATATATGAGTACATAACTTGGAGAGTAAGCTAGTCTATTTTAGGAGGTGATAACCACATTAATACAATATATTTATAACATTAATGACATTATTATTCTAGTTATGAGAAAGTTTATAATACAAAGCCCCCTTTACGTAGGAAGGGTAGGAAGCCATCACATCCTGACACCTGTAAACCATAGTTAAGTCTAATAAACTCAATCCTGGTTGAATGAAAGGGTAATTTAGACCTTTTTTCTTTCGATAACATTTGATTCAAATTCAATTCAAATTCGATTAATTATATTCGACAATCTAGCTTATAAGAAATTCAGTTTCAAATGAGGTTCGATTAATTATTTTCGATATTCAATTGAAATTTTTTAACGAATATCCAGTAATTAACAATAGTGGTCGACGATTATGTGATGCTCTATTTTTTCATCCAATTCCAGTAACTAACAGTAGTTTCATAATTTTTTGATATGTTTTTGCAGATTTAATCATAACTACTATTGATTCAAACCTAGTTCTCGATAATAATGTGATGCTCGATAGGTTTTCTGATTATGCTTTTTATGAATGTGGGAAAAATCATGTACTTGACAAATGCTCTGATCCGAAAACCCACCACTTTGACACAATGCTCTGTTTTTTAAACAAACAGAGCATGGTACTGAAAACCAATATAAATGTACGATATAAGTGCGTTTTTTGTTATTATACATGCGTTTGTAAGTAGTATATTTTTTGTGATAACGTGCGTCTAATTAATTGTTCAAAATATTGGGTGCGTTCAAAATAATTCAAGCGTGCGTTTGTTTGTTTTTTGCAATTAGTTGTTCAAAAATTGGGTGAGTTTAAGTTTGGTGCGTGTGCTTGCTTTGAATAATGTGATATAAATAATTGGTTTGTTTGTTTATTAATCATGTTCAAAATAACGTGAGCTCTGTTCAAAATAATTGGTGCGTTTGTTTTGAATTACACTTCATCATCCTTATCACAACCACCATCCTCTCTGTCACCATCGCCGTCACCGGTCACAACATAACCGCCATCCTATCCGACTTCCCTATACAGCGACTTCAACCACTACCTATCAGAGACAAAACTCTCCGATGAAATCAACAGCCGCGAAACAATAACCGTCCTTGTTCTAAAAAAATGACATCGTTTCATCCCTCGCCGGCAAACACCCTACCTCCGTCGTTAAATCCGTTCTAAAAAACGACATTGTTTCATCCCTTCGACGTCCGTCTGCTATATAGTCAAGGTGCGTTTGTTTGTAAAGATAGAAAGTTGAACCTTGATGTAAAGGATCTTTTTCTACAAAAACACTTATTTGATCATACAAGTTTATCAATCTAGGTGCGGAAACCCTAGATCAATTACAAAATGATAGAATTCGAATCAAACACAGTAGTTCACCTTTTCAACCATGATTTCATTCATAAACATTGTTATAAAACCTTACAATTTGTGTTTAAGATGAAATAAACTAATTCCAAACTCTTCTCAAACACAGAGAGAACACCTAGTCAACACACACATGCAAAATGGCAAAAGTTAATTACAAAACAAAACTTTTCACTTATATAGCCTGCACGTTCGACCCCTCGCTATGGTCGAACGTGTACCTTCGACCCTCTGTAGAGCTCGAATCAACGCTTCTATCTTCTATCTCTTCCTTCGACCTGTATAAACTTCCTTCGACCCTTTTAATCTACATTCGACCTACAAAAATTCTTCATTCGACCTCCCGTAATCATCAAAACAACTTTTAAAGTATAATCCAAAGCATTAGTCGCAAAACATGCATCAGCTCCTTATACCATTGGCGTGGAGCCTGGTGCAACCCATATAATGCTTTGTTGAGAATGTAAACCTTATCCCGGTGGATAGGATCTTCAAAGCCTGGAGGTTGACCGACGTATACCTCTTCCTTGACCACACCGTACAAAAACGCACTCTTCACATCCATCTGATACACCTTAAATTTCTTGTAAGAAGCATACGCTAAAAACATACGAATAGCTTCTATACGTGCCACAGGTGCATATATTTCATTGTAGTCAATTCCTTCAACTTGATGAAAACATTGAACGACCAACCGAGCTTTGTTTCTCACGATTACGCCTCGATCATCTTTCTTACACTTAAAAACCCATTTAGTTCCTATTTTCTTCCTTCCTGGAGGTAAATCTATAAGTGTCCAAACACCCAGCTACTAAAACTTGCATAGCTTCAACCCAAGCATCATCCAAAAGAGCATCCTTGTAAGTCCAAGGATCAACCTGCGAAACATAACAAGCAAAGGAACAGTCATTCTGACAACCAGATTTTTGAATTTGTGCATATAAAGCTAGGGCTCCAAGATTATCATTTGAAGTTGCACGACGAAGTTGTCCTCTAGTCATGGCACTGCTCCCGGGGTCACCGATAACTTGCTCGAGCGGGTGAATCTGATGAATCCGAGATTCCGGATGATTAGGTACTTGTACTCCCGTCTGAGTAGTTAGATTTTCTGCTGTGTCCAGATCATTACCCATATTAGACGATGAAGCAACATCTGGATTAGGGTTCAGTGGTGGTTCCACCGTTGCATGATCTAGAATTGCTTCACTAAAAATTTCTTCATCATCTTTGGATTCTGAAGTATCAAGAGTAGTTGAAGCTTCCTGGAACACTTCTTCTTCAGCTGCAGGAACGTTGGTATCATTAGAAACTGTTGGAGTAGTTACGGTGATCGGACGCACTAACGGTGATGTCACTGCGTTTTCACACTCGTAATAAAGTCGTAAAACAGCTTCTTCAACCAAGTTATCTAGATTGAATGATTCAAAGAAGTCTTTGTAATCAAACATCCAGTCAGGACCACTGCCTTGTACGTTCTGGGTGTAACACTGTACTTCTATGTTCGCCTATTCCTCAACCTGTCGAGTTCTTTTGTTGAATACCCGTTTGAGCGGGGTTGCATATCCAACAAAGTATCCCTCTTCAGCTTTTGGTCCAAACTTTTCAGTCGGATTCAACATCGTACAGGGTGCCCCAAATGGTTCTAGATACTCTAAATTCGGCTTTCATCTATTTAACAGCTCATAAGAAGTTTTGCCAAACTTCTTCACCGTCAATACACGATTCAAGGTATAACAAGCTGCATAAAAAAGCTTCGTTCCAGAACATTATTGGAAGATTTGAATCTGCAAGCATTGTCCGTGTCGTTTCTATTAGAGTCCTGTTTTTCCTCTCTACAACACCATTCTGTTTTGGTGTATACGGAGCACTGTATTCATGATGAATTCCTTTATCTTCACAAAGTGCATCCATCTGAGAATTCTTAAACTCCGTCCCGTTGTCACTCTGAATTCTTTTTATCTTCAAACTGTAGATATTCTCCAAACGGGTAAACAGAACTTTCAAGTTGTTAAACGTGTCACTCTTGTGTTGCATACACATCACCCATGAAAATCTTGAATAATCATCTGTAACCACAAGACAGTAAAGTTCTCCGTTATGACTCTTACGCTTGACAGGTCCGAATAGGTCCATATGCAAACGTTCAAGTGGCATTTCAACAGAGTTCACTTTCTTTGGTTAGTGGGACTGTTTGTGTTGTTTTCCCTTTTTGCAACTTACACACGTGTCATTAAGATGAAAATGCTTCACATTTACTCCTTACACAAGGCCATTGTTCACCAAATGATTCATCTTTCTGAGGTGAATGTGTCCCATCCTTCTGTGCCACATAATCGATTCTTTTTCTGTAGCTTTGGATAGAAAACACGTGACTTGGCCCTGGGTTGTTGGGACAAAGAGGATTGAAGAAACCACCTTTTGATAACCTTAGTCCAAATTCATATTCTGCTTAAGTATGGAAACAACTGCTGAAGAACAATGAAGAAGTACTGAAGAACAAATGTACAAAGTACCGAAGAGTAACTCATCAGAAGTTCTGAAGTCTAACCAGACACTACACTGAAGAACTACTGAAGACAAACTACTCATCAGCAGTTTGTCACTCCTCAGCACTTTGTGATCAGAAGCTTCTAACCGACTGAAGATCAGCAGTTTATTATTATATTGTTTTGTTAAAGTCTTGATTTCAAATTTCAATGTACAGGCTGTTGTATGCTTTACATAATATCTTTGTTAAATATCTTAGATTACTTCAGACAACAGTTTAGTATATTGGTCTATAAATAGATGAGTTTGTTCATCTATTTTACATATGTGATATTTTGTAATTTCTTTGATCTTAAAACTGAAATCCTTCGGGCTTTGAACTTATAATCCATTTCACATCTGAGAAACATAAATTGCTTTACTGCTTTATACTTGAACTGTATTTATTGTTTCTCATTTATTATTCAGTCAAGGGGGAGTAATAACTCCTCTCAAAAGTGATCTTTTAATCTTTGAACACTTGTTATTCCGATGCTCATTAACTCTTACATAAATCTGATACACATAAGTGTTCTAAATAGAGGCCACTGATCCAACAATTGGTATCAGAGCATCTGGTTAATCTGATCAAAATCAATCTAACAAATTGAGATTCAGACACAGGCTCTTATTGATATTCAATAAAGGATTAAAAGGCTCACTTTTTCATCCATCACTTTAAAGAAGCATTGACAAATTCAAACTTCTTAAAAATGGACCCTTACAATACTGGATCTGCCAACAAGCCTCCTATGTTAGTCAGAAATGAATATAACATATGGTCTAAAAGGTTGGCACACACTATTTCTCAAACAAATACTGGTTGCTGGAGGTCCGTAGTTTTTGGACCTCACAAACCAGTTATAACTGATCCAGAAGGAAAGACTGAAAGACCAAAAGATCCAAAAGACTACACGGAGGAAGATTTCCAAAAATTTGAGCTTGATGCAAAAGCTTTCTCCATGTTGGCTATGGCTCTCCCAAACGAAATATATGTTGGGCTTTTACATTGTGAAAGTGCCAAAGAGCTATGGGATTGCCTAAAAGAGCAGTTTGCAGGAACTGCTGAGGTGATAGCCAACATCAGAGAAATATTGGCTCAACAATATGAAACTTTTACTCACATAGAGGGTGAAAACTTAACACAACAATTTGAAAGATTTTCTTCACTCATCTCTGAGTTAAAAATTAATAATCAGATCTATTCAAATGAGTCTATGTTACATAGATTTTTAAGATCTTCATCATCATCATCATCATCATACTCAGTTAATCCCACCTATAGCAAAGCTAAGGTAGGGTCTGAGGAGGGTAAGATGTAGACAGCCTTACCTCTATCCCCTGAGAATAGAGAGGCTGCTTCCAGTGAGACCCCCGGCTCGATGTGGTTTTGTGTCAAGCCTTGGACATAAGGCACATAACACTTAGCAATCGGGACAAACTCGATTGGTGCATGTACCCCCCCTTGTCTTTTGGCGATCAACGCCACCACATGATGCATGATTAACCGTCCGTCGTTTTTAACATTATTTTCACGAAATTAGTAAAATAACGTTAAAACTAGTGCAACTTTACTTTTGCCCCCCAAGGGCCACACATATATACATTATATGCGCACACCGTAAGTGGGGCGTCAGATTTTTAAGATCTCTACCTTCAAAATGGGAAACTTACTCTATAGTCCTCAGAACAAGTTCAGATTTTAACACCTTGAACCTAACTAGGTTACATGGTAAATTACTAACTTTTGAAAGAGAAATCAATCAAAAGAAAAAGTTACAAGAATCTGGTAAAACTGCTGATGACTATACTCCAGGTAGCACAGCGTTATTAGGACATGACTCACCATCCTGTTCTAATAATTTTGGTTCTTTTGACCACATTGACATAACAGCTGGGATCTCATCAGAAGGATCCTTCCCAGCTTATGACAATGATGAACTAAGTCAAACTGCTGACATCATGTGTTTCATCATGGATGATTTAAAATATTTTAGCAGTGATGACTTGGAAGAAATGGAGATATTACACCAACTGGCCTTGTTAAGCTTAAAAACTAACAAATTTTACAAAAGGTCAGGAAGGAAATTTCCAGGACTTAACAACTCAACAAAAGTTGGTTTTGACAAATCTAAACTTAGATGTCACAAGTGTCAAAAGTTGGGACACTTTGCTAGAGAGTGTAGAAGCTCTAGCTACAACCAACCCACGTCTGGAAATCAATTTAACCCCTCTTATAATAGGAATAATGGAACTCAAGGGAGTGCTCATTTTGTACAGGCACAAGCTCCACAAGTTCAATATGTGCCACAAGTACAATATGTCCAGATGCCTGCTCAGCAACAACAGCAGCTGATGCCTCCTTTTCCAACTGCTCAACAACCTGCACAAACTCAACAACCCCCTCAGCAACAAAGCTTATTTACCTCAGGGTATGTTGACTGGAGCAGTCTTCCTTATGACACATCAGAATGCAGTCAGGATGCAGACAATAAGGTCTATGATGTCAACTGGGGAGGACCTGATAATGGCAGAAAGAACTTTGCCTTAATGGCTTTTGAAGGATACTCTTCAAATTCTACCCTCACACAGGTATCACAACAATCTCTGTTAAAGCTTTGCACTAAATCTTGCAAAGAATCTTTTGCTTTAATAAGAGAAACAAATGTGCATTTACAAGGCAAATCCAATGATATGGAGAGAAGATACACACAGATGAAGTGTGATTTAGAAAGAAAAATTGTTTTGAAAAACAAAGAAATTTCTAAATTGAATGATAAATCCATTGGAACCCAAGCACAGATTAAAACAATGATAGACAACCTAGGAAAAGTCAGACAAGAGCTTGCTGACACCAAGGTTGATTGTGAAAAATGGGTTGAGTCTTGTAAAGGGTACCAAATGCTGCTTAACAAACAAACTGCAGCAAATGTTAAGTTTGGCATTGGGTATACCCACACTGAATCACCAACAGATTTCACCCACAAAACTGATAATGATGGGAAGAAATTGATTCAAACTTCTGACATGGAGGAATGCACATCCTACCATCAGAACTTTCTTAAAAAGGAAAGTACTGCAGAAGTTAAAACTACTAACAATAAGCCATCAGCAGTTTCAACTACATTAGGAGTTGAGATCCTGAAAACTGCTGATGACCTATTTCAAAATGCTGATATTGTCAGTAAATTGCCTTCCAGCTCTCTTGATTTATCTAAAAAGAAAGAGAAGGCAAAAGCATGTGAAATATGTGGTCTGTTTAACCACATAACTGAACTTTGCAGATATAGAAAGGTAAATCAGTTAAACAAACAAAGACAACAACTGATTGTGGGAAAACAGATGAAACAAAATTTTGAAAATACTTTCTTTCCCAACAAACAACAATCAAACAAAAACCTTTCTAGGAAGAGGCTTTTATCTCAACAAAAGTCATCTTCTCAAAGTTCATCTTCAGAAGTTATACCTAACTCATCAGCAGTTTCACAAACTGCTGAAGTTAAAGATTTGATAAACATGGTTAAACTTCTGATGACCAAAGTTGATGGTGGACACCAAAAAGAACCCACCATTGTTCTTAATGACAAATCCATTGCCAAAAAGACATGGATTTCTAAAATTGGTCCACAACAAGCTGCACCTGTTCTCAAGAGCAAACCCAAAGCCAAACTGGCTTGGGTTGCCAAAACTAACTAATTTGCTATCTTGTGCAGAGGGTCTCCAGAGGTTTGAATAGCATATGGTATGTTGATAGTGGAGGCTCAATGCACATGACTGGATGCAGATACCTGATAAACAATTTTATCAGTCAAAGAGAAGGATCTGTGTCCTTTGGGAACAATGCCAAGGGATATGTGCTAGGATATGGCAATGTATCCTCAGGCAAAATGCAGTTTGACAAGGTCAATCTGGTTGAAAACCTTGAGTACAACTTGCTGAGTGTCTCACAAATGTGTGACAAAGGATATTCTTCCTTTTTCACCAAGACAGCATGCAAGATCATATCACCAGAAGGCCAGAAGTTGATAGAGAAGATTATTGAAGATCATACTTTGCTGATTGCCAAAAGGTGTGGCAATGTCTATGCAGTGGACATTGAAAAAGACAAAGTATTGAACAAGACTGCCTGTTTCTTCTCAAAGGCATCAACTTCAGAAAATGATCTCTGGCACAGGAGACTTGGCCATGTGAACTTTAAAACCATCAATAAAGTCACAAAAATGGGCTTGGTCAAGGGTCTACCTTTGAAGGAATATCAGTGCAAAGAACACTGTGTTTCCTGTCTTAAAGGTAAACAACATAAGTCCTCCTATAAGTCTATTGAAGAATCTAAAACAACTGCATGTCTTCAACTACTCCATATGGACTTATTTGGACCAGTCAAGATAATGAGCCTTGGTAAGAAGAAGTACTGCTTGGTCATCATTGATGACTACTCAAGATTCACATGGGTCTTCTTCTTATATTCCAAGGATGAGGCAGCTGAAATCATCAAGTTCTTCATTCTACAAGTTGAGAAACAATATTCTCTATCTGTCAAAGTCATCAGGAGTGACAATGGGACAGAGTTCAGGAACAAAACTCTGGATGAATTCTGTCTGTCTAAAGGGATTGTTAGATAGTTCAGCATTCCCAGAACTCCTGAACAAAATGGTGTGGTAGAAAGGAAGAACAGAACCTTAATTGAAGCAGCTAGAACAATGTTAGCTGATTCAGGCCTACCTTTGTATTTTTGGGCTGAACCAGTCAACACAGCTTGTTATGTTCAGAATAGAGTTCTTATCAACAAGAGACATACCAAGACTGCCTATGAAATTCTTCATGGCATAAAGCCCCTTATCTCCTTCTTCAGGGCTTTTGGGTGTCAATGTTTTATCCTCAACATCAAGGACTCTATCTCAAAATTTGCTGCAAAAGTTGATACAGGTTATTTTCTTGGTTATTCTCCTTTGAGAAAAGCTTACAAAGTTTTCAATTCAAGAACCAAGATAGTAGAAGAAACACTAAATGTAAAGTTCAATGAATCAAAACACACTCTTATTCCAGCAAATCCTGCTGAATTATATGATCTTGACAACTTTCATTTCGGACCTGAAAAGACTGTTGAATCATCCAAACCTCCTCAAAATGGTTTTCAAGGATTTGAAGATGATAGTCCTGCACCATGGACTCCAACCACAGTCAGAAGATCAACTATCAAACCTTCAGAAGTTTCAATAGCTTCAACTTCAGGAACTACTGATGAACATTTTGAAACTACTGATTCAGCTGAACCTAAAACTCCTGAAGTTCAAACAACAGCTGAACCAGATATTATCAATCTCAGTGGTTTATTTGAAGAACCAGTAGAGCCATCCTCTAGTACAGGTCTACAACAACTGATTGAACACAAAGATCATCCATTGGATCAAATCATGGGTGATATTGCATCAGGGGTACTTACTAGAAACCAGCTTTCCAACTTTTGCTTCTTCTCAGCATTCATTTCTCAGTTGGAACCAAAGAAATATCAAGAAGCCCTCAAAGACAACAATTGGGTGCAAGCAATGCAAGAAGAGTTGCTTCAATTCAAGAAACAACAGGTTTGGGAAATCTGTCCCTTACCTCAAGACAAGCAACCAATTGGAACAAGATGGGTCTTCAGAAACAAATCAGATGAGGCTGGTATGATCATCAAGAACAAAGCAAGATTGGTGGTACAAGGTTATTCCCAAGAGGAAGGAATTGATTATGATGAAACCTTTGCACCAGTTGCAAGACTTGAAGCTATCAGGTTATTTTTAGCTTATGCAATTTCCAACAACATTAAAGTTTATCAAATGGATGTCAAAAGTGCATTTTTGTATGGAAAAATAAAAGAGGAAGTGTATGTCTGTCAACCTCCAGGGTTTGAGGATCCTTCTCATCCTGATTGGGTTTACAGACTTGACAAAGCTCTTTATGGGCTAAAACAGGCTCCAAGAGCCTGGTATGAAACACTTTCAAACTTTTTACTTAAGAATCACTTCTCAAGGGGATCCATTGATAAAACTCTCTTCATAAAACATGTTGGAAATCATGTCTTACTTGTTCAAATTTATGTTGATGATATCATATTTGGTTCAACAAACTCAAAACTGTGTGAAGATTTTAAGAAACTCATGCAATCAAAATTTGAAATGAGTACAATGGGAGAATTGCAGTACTTTTTGGGACTGCAAATCAAGCAACAATCAAATGGAACATTTATACATCAATCAAAATATGTTAAAGAATTATTGAACAAATTTTCTTTACAAGACTGTAAAACATGTTCCACTCCCATGACACCAATCACACAAGTTGAACCAGATGATCAAGGGAAACATATTGATCAAACCATGTATAGATGTATGATAGGTTCTCTTTTGTATTTAACTGCTTCTAGACCAGATATCATGTTTTCAACTTGTGTCTGTGCTAGATACCAATCTGCACCAAGAGAATCACACCTAATTGCAGTCAAAAGAATCTTCAGATATCTGAAAGGAACTCCTACTTTAGGAATTTGGTATCCTGCTTCAAGCAATACCAAGTTAACTGCTTTTTCAGATAGTGACTATGCAGGGTGCAAGATGTCAAGAAAATCAACATCTGGTGGTTGCCAATTTTTAGGAAACTGTCTGGTGTCCTGGCAATCAAAGAAACAAACATCTGTGGCAACTTCAACAGCTGAAGCTGAATACATTGCTGCTGCAAGCTGTACTTCACAGATACAATGGCTCCAATATCAACTGGTTGATTATGGAATCAAAGAGACCAAGACTCCACTTTTAGTAGACAACAAATCTGCCATTAGCATCATTCAAAATCCTGTTCAGTTTTCAAAAACTAAACATATTGAAATCAGGTATCATTTCATAAGAGATTGCTATGAAAAAGGCAAGATTGAGGTGAAGCATGTCACAACAGCTAATCAAATAGCTGACATTTTCACCAAACCCCTTGATTCAACAACTTTTCAGAGGTTAGTATCCATGCTTGGGATGTTAAACTTGGAAGAAAGTCTGTAAGTGTTTCACTTTTTAGTTCTGCACATATTTTATTTTCACTTACATACTTATCTGTCACAAAACCTCTGAAGACCAAATTTGAGAAAGAGAAACTACTGATGAACATCAAAAATGGGAAATTTTCAAAATAGAAATAACCACTAATGAAAATCAGAAGTTAGTTAAGTGTTTTAAAAGTCATTTGCATCAGCAGTTGAAACTGCTGAAGAGATGACTAAAACCACTGATGAAGAAACCTTCTTCATCAGCAGTTTCATTAAAAAGGGTAAAACAGACTTTTCACTTATCAGAAGTTTGACCTAGTCGGTTAAAAACTTCTGATAAATACCTTTTTCAAACACTTATCCATTCAAAAAGCAAAATTCCCTCTCTCTCTCTCAAATCAAAACCAAAAACCCCTTCTCTAACCTAAAAATACTGTTCGATCAAACAAGCAATGGCTCTCGTGTTAAAACAGGGAGATAATCAGCGAGGCTACTTTGAGAAAGATGAAGCCTGGTCCCAGTATGATGAAATCATTGATCTCATCATGAAATCCCAGTATTATGAAGCTTTCACCATCGATCCACCCATTCATGAAGAAACTCTAAATGAGTTTTGGGCTAACACAGAGACGGTGACAGTGAATGATCAAGTGATCTCCCTCAAATCTTCTATAAAAGGGAAACTGATGGCCATATCACCAGAAACACTAAGCATCGGGCTTGGTTTGAAGGATTCTAATGCTCCAGAGCATATTCCAAACTCAGACATCCATCTAACCATGACAGAATGTGGTTATCAAGGTACTTTGGCACAAGCAACAGTTTATAAGAAATATTTTGACCCAAAATATAAACTGCTTTTTTATTATATAATTATGTGCTTAAGTCCAAAAACTGGGTCTATTGACCAGATGCCTTCTACTTTTCAACCAATCTTTCATTCAATCATAAATGAAACACCTTTTAAGGCATCCAAACTGTTTTTCAATGAATTGGTTCTACACCATGAAAATGATAAAAAGAAGTTTTTATTGTACCCAAGATTTGTTATGCAATGCATAATCAAAGAACTTGGAGAGGGAGTACTTGTGGGTAAAACAACAACTTTAAACCCATTAACCTCACAAGTATTCTCTAGGCACAATAAACCAGCACTTGTGCTAGAAGATGACCAAGGGGAAGAACAACCCATCCCTAAGGAACCCACATCTTCCAAACCCAAAAAGAAAACCAAAAAGCCAAAACAGCAAAAACAAAAACCATCCAAACCCTTGAAAAAGACAGTTCAGGAAGTGGAGATCCCTGAAACTGCTGATGTGCAATCTGCACTTGATAAGGATGTGGCTGAAACATCCTCTCAGCACACACCTTCTCCACCTCCTAAAAGAAAACCAGTTACAGTTATTTTCAAAAGAAAAAGATTTAAGAAACCTGTAACTACTGACCCAACCTTTGAAACTGCTGAAACAGAACCAGAACCCATCCAAACTACTAAACACCTACCCCTCACAACTACTGAACCTGAACCATCCCATACAACAATAGAAATTGCCCAACTTCTCTCAGGACTAAAAGGATCCCATCCAACACATGTCACTCCCCCAGCAACACATCAAATTGGGGAGATGCCTTCTCCACTTGACATGGATGTGGACCTTATTAGCCCAAACCAGGGAGATGAGGATGGACCAGAGTTTATAAGCCCAAACTTAGAAACTCTTGGTACTTTTGAGGCTGCTACTACTCACTTATCACCCAGTGGTGAACTTGAGGACAGTAGTAACATTATTAAGACCTCAAATTTGGCAACTACTGATGAAGGCCTAGTGCCTGAAGTAGGAAAACCTCGGTTCCAAGAAAAAGAGGTTCATGAGACTACTAGTTTGGTGCTAGCTCATGATTTAACTGATCCTGCCCTCTCTGAGGACACTATCAGGGATTCAGATGATTCCATTAGCTTGGATGATGAATCAAACATTCCACAAACAGAATTGACGGTTGTGATTGAAGGTCCTGCATCTAAGGTATCCAAGCTCAAGAAGCTGGTCACCAAAGATCAGGTTAAAGACCACTTAGCCCAAAAATCCCCACAAGTGGCATCTTCAGAGAAATCTGAGGATCACCCAAAAACACCCCCTTCACCAAAACAACCTACCCAATTCTCTGGGCTCACTAGCATAGACCTGAACCAACTATGCAGCCCAGATGGTCCCCTGTGGCAGACAATGAAGCAAATCATAACTGATTAACTCAAGACATTCACAACTGCTTGGGAGTTAAAGGCTAACAACCAATTTGGGTTGATAAATTCCAGACTTGCTGAGTTGAACAAGAAGATGGATCAAACTCAAGATCAACTAGCAAGGTTGTCTGCTGCAACTTCTCACTCATTAAGGCTTCCAGAAGTGGATGAAGCCAAAAAGGGGGAGAAGACTAAGGAACCAGAATCTACTGAAGTTGCTACAAGAACAAGTGAAAATCCTGAAGCTGAAAAGCCTATACAAAGACCAGGAAAAGAAGTAGCACATGAGTTCTCATCATCTAAGGCACAAGAGGAAACTGTTGATCCCATTATTCAAACTGCTGAAGACAATCCTTCAGTAGTTGTGAGTCAAGTTAAACCATCAGCAGTTTCACCTCCAAAACCAACATCAAAAGTTTCTAAGGCACCTGATAGAGAACCTGCTTCCATTCCTCTGCCAACAACAACTTCCACAACTGTTTTAAACCCTACTCCCATTGCTATGTCGAAAGAACTGTTGGAGAAGAGTTTGAAAGAGGCTGCAAAGAAGGCAAAAGAAGACAAAGTATGGAACAGCCTGGAGACTAGAGATGATCTGAACTTTCAAGAAAAATTAATCAAGTATCAAGAAAAGCTTGATGAGCTTGAGGCTGAAGAGAGAGCACTTGAAGCTGTTGCAGAAGAAGACAAAAGAGCACAGCTAATCACTTTTATTACAAAGAACTCCAAATCCAAACAAGTGGCTCTCAAAAGACTCTCTACACAAGAACTGACAAGAAGAGCTCAAATGCTATCTGATAGGTTAGCAACAGAGAATGAGAGAAAAGCCAAGAGAGCAGAGATCATAGAAGAGTTAGTGGCAAATGGCTATGGTTCAAAGGCCTCAGTCTCAAAATGGAAAGAACAAACACTATATGAGACTTACAAGAAGTACAAGGCCAGCAAAGCTGCAGAGCCAGAAAGATTTGAAACTCCTGAAGTCCAACCAACTTCTATCATAAGGAGATCTTCTGGTGCATTGAGAAAGCCTGCCACAAAGAGAAAAGCAGAGGGTGAACCCATTGTGAAGACTGATTTCAAGATGGTACTCTTGGAAGGAAATCAGTTAGTGCATGGTGACTTTGATGTAGAAGAAAAACCCCTCCTTACACAATTCAGAGACAAGGCTACTTATGCTTATCAGTTACAACAATCCATTCAAGAGAAGACACACACAAGAGTTGTAACAGAACATCACTTGCCAAACATGCATATCCAAAGTGGTGTTGAACTTCAAGGTAGTCAAGAATCTCACCTGAGAGTCACTGAAATTGAAGACATTCCTCAATCATCCTCAGGTTTACCTAAGGAAACAGGCTTGGTTTCCTATGCCTCTGACTTTGACAGGTCAAAGGTAAATATTATCAAATGGTCATTTACTGATTCCAACTCAGTACTTGTGACCAGGAGAGATCGTTCAAGTAAGGTCTACAAAAACTCAAAGGAGTTGAGTGTTTTATCTTCCAAAGACCTTCTCACAATTCAACATCTAACACCTGAACTTGGACCTCTCACTGAGCAACAAAGATGTACTCTTACTACCCGGATGACAGCAGAAATCTGGAGGATACTAGAAGAGAGAAAGGATCAACAATAAAGATTGGATAAGGTTTTGGCTTCATCAATCCAGGGGGAGATTGTTGGGACAAAGAGGATTGAAGAAACCACCTTTTGATAACCTTAGTCCAAATTCATATTCTGCTTAAGTATGGAAACAACTGCTGAAAAACAATGAAGAAGTACTGAAGAACAAATGTACAAAGTACTGAAGAGTAACTCATCAGAAGTTCTGAAGTCCAACGAGACACTACACTGAAGAACTACTGAAGACAATCTACTCATCAGCAGTTTGTCACTCATCAGCACTTTGTGATCAGAAGCTTCTAACCGACTGAAGATCAGCAGTTTATTATTATATTGTTTTGTTAAAGTCTTGATTTCAAGTTTCAATGTACAGGCTGTTGTATGCTTATCTTTACATAATATCTTTGTTAAATATCTTAGATTACTTCAGACAACAGTTTAGTATATTGGTCTATAAATAGATGAGTTTGTTCATCTATTTTACATATGTGATATTTTGTAATTCCTTTGATCTTAAAACTGAAATTCTTCGGGCTTTGAACTTATAATCCATTTCACATCTGAGAAACATAAATTGCTTTACTGCTTTATACTTGAACTGTATTTATTGTTTCTCATTTATTATTCAGTCAAGGGGGAGTAATAACTCCTCTCAAAAGTGATCTTTTAATCTTTGAACACTTGTTATTCCGCTGCTCATTAACTCTTACATAAATCTGATACACATAAGTGTTCTAAATAGAGGCCACTGATCCAACATGGGTTGTCATAACTTTGCTCATATCAAGGATGTACATATTGTTCACTCTTGGTGCTTTCAACATGATCCACTCTTTTGGGGTGACGAAACCGGGTTTCAGAATATAGCAAGATTTATCATCGAAGTGTACAGAAAACTGTTTGTCACAAATTTGACTGACACTTAACAGATTATAGTCAATTTGCTTCACATACGAAATTTGTTCAAAACTCACAATCCCATTACTAACACTTCCTTCCATGGTAATATACCTGCCTTTATTTCCCGCGAACGCTACATATCCACCATTTATGTTCTTGATATCGAAGAGCAGCGTTAAATCACCAGTCATGTGACAAGAAGCTCCACTGTCGACAATCCAAAGACTGCTAACAAGACCAGCTGGAGCTCCCTACACATATCAAGAAAAAGATTATTTCTTTCGGGGGACCCAAGCCTGCTTGGTCTTGGGTCTTTGAACCTTAGTTTTCAAAGATTCTTTCTCACAAACATTTGGTTTTGAATTGATCTTTTCTGATCTGTCAAACCATTCTCACTTTTTTCATTTGAGGTAGAAGCACCTAGAGAACCTGATGGTGACCAAGATTGTTCGGAACGTTTCAGAATCTTGATCTGAGATTTTTGAGTCTTAGTTGGTTTCTTTGTATCATTCGAGAAAGAAACTTTCTTAGTAACCTTATCTGATTTAAGAGATACAGGTCCAACCGATGACTTAACATTAGGTTTAGGAACAACCTTCTGTTTATCATTAGTCGAGTTCACCATTGGTTTCTTCAGTGGTTTTCCCATAGCAATCCGTTTTCTACGATCATAGGTAATTTGACGATTATCCCTCCTTTGAAAATAACGACTTTGATTATAAAATGGTGCTGGTTGAGGGACTAAACGTCTTTGAGGATAACTATGATAGTCAACCGGTCTTCTATAAGATTGCCTGATCTCAACTTCGTGGCTTTTATGTCTCACATACGGGCAGTGAGCAAGTAAATGCCCTCTCTCCCCACACTTGAAACATGCACGGTATTCCTCGAAAACATTCTTAGCATTCGGCTATGCGTAGGAATTGATCGGATATTGATCATCAACACATCTACGTCTTAGACTCATTGGAGCTAGGTCCTTTGAGTAAGCCGGCTCAAGAAAACCATTAGCCTTTTCTTTCGGCTTGATGAACTCAATGACATGAACCTTAGGTTCTTTGGGAGTATCCAGATATAATTTCTTTAAAAGTTCAGGAGGAACATCATTGGTCCTTTCATGTTTAGGAAACCAAATCGTACTCTCCTGCCAGATTTTCTCTATTTTTGAATAATTGGCAAATTTAATTGGATACTCCTCGTCATAGATAATCTTATCAGATCCTTCCATCCGATAGAAAACTTTGACGGGTTTGTCAACTGATTCATTCTTCTCACTCTTCTTCACTGATTGATTCATTGCTTTAGGATTTCTCAGAGGATGTGAAACCTCAGAAAGTGATCTTGGTTCATTAGTAATTATGTGATTTTCCACAGGAATATCACTCACTTTCTTAGGTTCCTCATTTTCTGTATCTGAATCATCAGTTACTGCAGTCACCTCCTCATCATTCAACCCAAGAATCGGTCTCACATCGGAATGTGGATCTCGAACACTAGAAGTGTTAGATTCATTATCCGATGCAGAGTCTGATTTCACTGAACTTTCCGGTGTTACTGAGTGCAGTTTATGATTCTCAAATAACACGGGAGAAGGTACAGACTTGTAGTTTGCACTACTGGGTTGTGATGGTTCTTCAATAATATGGTCAACCACATAAGCAATGTGTTTGTAAATTTCCAACTTTTTGTTGACCTTTTCAGCAAAACACTTGATGGTAGCCATTTCTAATTTTGTTTCTTCAAGCTCATTAATCTAACTATTTATAGCAATTTGTTTCAAAGCAAGAGTTTTCTTTAAATCTGAAATGTACTTTTTGTAACCATCAAGTACTTTGTTAAACTCATGGGATTCCTTACGATAAGATTGACAGTTGATTCTAGCACTCTCAAGTTGAACCTTGAGTTGCTTGTTTTCTTCTGTCAATCTATCACAAATACCACAATACTTATCACTTTTCATGTAAATTGTAGATTCAGAACTTACCTGTTTCGGAGGATCTGTCATAGCTATGAATGCAAAATGAGCCTCTTTTCCAGCAAAGAACTTTGAGTAGTCAATCTTGGTGAAAGCATCATCAATAATACATGATTTCCTTGTCATCAGAAAATCAGCTTCGGCTAACAGTTGATCAATCTCATCATCCAATGAGTTGATACTTGCTTCTGAATCCATTTCACTCTCCGAATCAGAATACACCGAATCATGCTCATCAGAAATATCAGTGACAGAATCAATGACTGTTCCCGAGATCTTCTCAAAAGATGTCTCTGCAGCTCGATCAACAACAGGAATCTGATTATTATCGACTAACTCCTCAATCACTACCTTAGATTCCTTCTCAGTTTCCAAATTTTCACCAACTATCACCGACTCCTCTACTATTTCCTTCGCAAGGCATGCAACATTTCCACTCGTTATTTCTTCAACTCCAAGTTGCATAGTAGTCCAATCATACCCTTCTTCCTTTTGAATCACCAATGCCTGATTTTGATTCTCAGTTTGAGGTTGGCTATTTGGTGTTGAAATAGGAATTATGGTTCTGGTTGGGTTATGTGGAGTTTGAGTTTGAATCTGATTAGGTGTAGTTGTTTGTCTGTTTGAGGTATTTTGTGAGGTGTTTTGTCAGTTTTGGAAATTGTTTTGTTGAGGATAGTTGTTATTGTTTTGGCTCTGATAAGTAACCTGGTTTTGTGACTGACGGTTTTGATAGTTAGAGTTGAAAGGATTCCTATTACCTTGCTGAGCTGGCTGAGTACATTCCCTCTTGAAATGACCTTTGGTACCACAACTGAAACATGTTACTTTGGCCTTGTTAAAACCATATGTGATGTTTGGTGAAGTAGCAAAATAAGTTCTTCCTGTTTTCTCAATGAATTCTGTAGCTCTTTTCATAACATTTGCGAACACCCACTGAATATCAATTAACTCCATCACGATCGGACTTTGACTTGATGAAGCTTGTGACATTGTTGGAACATAAGGTTGTTGTTGCGGTGTGTTAATGTTTGATGAGTAACAAGCTGTGGACATTTGAGGTGGCGGTAGAATGTATGATGTTGTTGAATTGTTTGGTGTGTAGGTGGATGTTTGTGCTAGATAGTTAATTGGTTTCTCGGTGATTCTGCAACATTTGAAACACAAGCTATGTGTGGTGCAACATTCCCACCAACACTTGAACTAGACATAGATGAAGATGAAGTAGCATGGTACAATTCCGGATTTTGTGGAAATTGTGACCTTTTTGCTTTTCTCTTCTCCTCTAACTCCTTGTTTTCCAACTTCTGGATTAGCTCATTGATTGTCCAGTATTGATAAGCATCCTTTTCCTTCAAAACTTCAATATGTTGGTTCTAATACGGTGATAGAGAATCAGCAAACTTATCTACCAACTCAGACATCGGAATACTAATATCATAGTTGGACAATTCAGTCAAAAGATGGCAATATCTAGGAATAAGCTCCTTTAGAGTCTCATTTCCAACATAGCTAAAGTTCTCAAATTCCTTCTTTAGCTCTTCCACCCTTAACCTTCTTGTTTTCTCATTCCCCTCATGTCGATTCTTCAACATATCCCAATGCTGTTTGGATGTATTACTCGATCCAAATTGATGTAAAAGATCTGTGGTGATAGCTTGAGATAGTTGCGAGAAAGCCTTCTTCTTTACAGCAAACTTCTTTTTCTCATCATCAGATAAACCATCAAGTGGAACTGGTTCACCTGAATTCTCCAGCACTGGAGCAACATACGCTTTTGCAATCATCTGCCAAGCTTCCGTTCCTTCCAGTCCCATACCCTCAAGGTGTATCTTGAACTTCTTCTGCCATTGGTTGTATTCTGCCATTTCCATCAGCTTTGGTGGACGGTTTCCACTACCTAAAGACAACTCATTGATTAGTGTGAAATAGCATTAGTAGTTTGAGTGTGTACCGCTGCTGTTGCAACGCCCCAATAATCATTCATTGATTGCTGTGGAGGTTGAGTAACAGTCTGTGGAATCGAACTACTCATGGCGAGGTAGTTAATCGGTTGAGATGGTTGAGTGTTCGTCTTCTCTGAAGCTACAGCCCAAGGATTCATTGGAACGTGTTGCTGCTGTGTTGTAGTAGGCCTAGGTGTTGTAGGAAATCCCCACATGTCGTCAATGAAGTTTGAAATGTAAAACACTTAGAAAATTTCCCAAATAAACCTTCGTTCGACCTCTGATATCCAAACGGGGGTTCGAAAGTGAGAAATACCAGGTTCGAACCTCTAAATCAGACTCGAATGTGAAAATGAAAAACACTAGACTCACGTTCGACCTCTGAAAATCCACGTTCGACCTCACGTCTGGTCGAATGAACACACACAACACAAACAAAGTCTTGGTTCGACCTAAACAAAGTCACTTTCGACCTAAAATAACATGGTTTGACCCAAAACTCTACACGTTCGACCCTACTCTCTCTGGTTCGACCTGACCCATTTGAAAAATGGTTATTCTTTGAAAATAAGTTCTTTTGATCCCAATTTTTCAAAAGTTTATGAATTTTGATGATCTTTAGCAGGTTTTGCTTCGGATTTGATTTGGAACAACTTTAATGAATGGAAATTTTGATTTTATCTGCAAAATCTAGTCTGAATCAATCAATTTTCATCAAAACTCATTGTTCATGCAAAACAGAAAAATTTTGATCAATTTTGGGTCAAAATCTGTTCAAAATTTATCAATTTGTAGTTGTATGATCCAGATAGGCTCTGATACCACTGTGTAAATGATCTTTTTCTACAACAAACACTTATTTGATCACACAAGTTTATCAATCTAGGTGCGGAAACCCTAGATCAATTACAAAATGATAGAATTCGAATCAAACACAGTAATTCACCTTTTCAACCATGATTTCATTCATAAACATTGTTATAAAACCTTACAATTTGTGTTTAAGATGAAATAAACTAATTACAGACTCTTCTCAAACACAGAGAGAACACCTAGTCAACACCCACATGCAAAATGGCAAAAGTTAATTACAAAACCCCTCGCTGTAGTCGAATGTGTACCTTCGACCCTCTATAGAGCTCGAATCAACGCTTATGTCTTCTATATCTTCCTTCGATCTGTATAAACTTCCTTCGACCCTTTTAATCTATATTCGACCTACAAAAATTCTTCATTCGGCCTCCCGTAATCATCAAAACAACCTTTAAAGTACAATCCAAAGCGTTAGTCGCAAAACGTGCATCAACACTTGATATTTTTTCTTGAGTAGGATGATGTAACCTCTTGGTTCGGGTATGACACTGAACGACAATTACAGTATACTAGTTAAGTGAGTGTTGTGTATTTTTAAAGCAATTACAGTTTGGTAGATGTGACTATTGTGGAAGAGATTGAAATTGAGAATAGAAGGTGCGTTTAAATATTGGGGTGTGTTATGTCACTGAACGACAATTATAGTATGCTAGTTAAGTGAGTGTTGTCTATTTTTAAAGCAATTACAGTTTGGTAGATGTGACTATTGTCGAAGAGATTGAGATTGAGAATAGAAGGTGCGTTTAAATATTCAACGTGCGTTTAAATATTATTCAAGGTGCGTTTAAATATTGGGGTGCACGCGTTTATAATGAATGGACACATCATCTCTCACTTTATCTTCAGTATCATGCTCTGTTTTTTATAAAAAAACAGAGCATGTTTCAAGTGGTGGGTTTTCGAAATAAGAGTATTCAGTTACGTTTATACATTTCATCTTCTTCATTTACGTTCAGTAACCATGCTTTGTTTTTTGTTTTTTGGAATGTTTCGCTATAATCGGTTTTTTTTTATGTATTTGATTCTCTGTTCTTCATTTACATTCAATAATTAGTTTTTAATTTGGTGTATTTGATTGCTGTTCATCGGAAATGTATAATCATTTAGTAATCGTTGGAAAAGAAGTTTCGATTTAGCCGCTGTTGAACTAAAAAAAAGTTTTGAACGTTTTATTCCTAATCTACCCTTGGTTTGTTTAAGCCGACCACGATTAACGTTGATAATTACCATCATGCCACTGCTTAAATCTAATGGCTGTGGATACTTCCTACACTTTCTAGGTTAATAAGCCTTTGTACGTTATCTCTCCCTTATAGTTATATGCTATAAAAATAAAAAGAATTTTCGAGATTCATATTCTCTCTCCTCACTCACAACCACTTGCAAAAATATTAAAATATTTATAGGGGTGAACAGTGTCCCCCCAAATACAGGGGTGAACAGTGCTCTCATCAAATATTTTCTCTCTCCTCTACTTACACCCACCCTATATAATTTGAAGGACACACTCACATACATTTGGTGGACCAAATGTGAATGTTCTTATAGTTGTTTGTAAATGTATTACTATAAATAGGTCATCAAGGTGTTGAGTCACGTTGGTTCTTTTGGTTATTGTTTCAGCAGTATGGTGTGAATTGATTGTAGTTCCAACAATTAACAATCAGTAAGACACCAGTTTTAAAAGTATTTCACGTTTTCATGTGTTTGTTATCGCTTGTGTTTTGCATAAACTAATAGGTGTTGGCGACTAGATATGGACGTTTTGGCCGTGTTTTGAACGTTTTTGATTGATCTAGGGTTTCTCAACCTCAACGGGTGAAGATAACCCAAAACGCGAACATAGACTCCAGGCGAAGATACCTCATCTTCTACCAATGATCATATTCGTCCACTAAACGAACTTACCTTCTTGTTCGTTTTTTACCATATTCGTTCAATTCTCATCTTCGCCTATCAAACAAAGATAACTATCTTCGCTAACTGCGTCAGACTCATTTACTTGGACATTTATTGGACTCGGACTGTTTAATTTGGACACTAAATCTAATTAATAACCATTCAACTTAATAAAATGTGTATGTTAAACAAACTTATTGAAATGGACCACGAGGTTGGAATAACCAACTCTCCAACTAAAATGATATCTATTGATAACTATTACTTGTGGAAAGACCTATTCGTAGACTTGTTATGTTTTAATAAATGAGAATGTGGATTCGCATTGAACAAGGATACGTACCTCCTACTCGGGACTTTAATGGAATAACAAAGGTAGTGTCTTCGCTAATATGATTGATGAATAAAAAGGCAATGAATATAACTGAAAACAAGGCTCACACTGCAATAAGAATGAGCCTGCTATAGGAAATCCTATAGACCTTTAGGAAATATAAAACTGCATTAGGGCTTTGGGAAGTTCTTGAAAACCGTTTTGAGGGTAATGTGGATGTCTGAAAGAACAAAGAAGATATCCTTAAGAAAGAACTTATTTTGTTCATACATTTTTAAAATGAGAGCTTGGAAAAATTATTACCAAGTTTTATCATCTTATAACAGAATTATGTAATCATAACATCACCTACACAGATTCTAGACTTAATAACAAGCTCCCTCGTGCACTCCCTCCTAAGTGGGAGATATATTCTCTGATGATCAAGGAAAAAACTACTTTTAAAACTTCATCCCTTGATTCAGTTGTTGGAATACTGAGATCCTAGAACTTAGCAATGCAGAGAAAAGATGTAGGATATGATCAGGTTCTAGATCCCGGGATTATATTATGGTAAGCCTGCTGAAGGGGTAGGGTACCGCTTCTCAGCGCTATCAAAGCGCACCCTACCCAGCGCCCAATAAACCGCGCCCACAGAAGGCCAACACAACACTAAGGGAGGAAGAACCAGCAGCGCCTGCACTGCGCTGCTCACTCCGCGCAGTGTCACCAGTTGACAGCGCCGGATTCATCCCCCCTACAGTTCAACTTGCCACCTCCTGTCAGGTGTCAACTGACAACTGGTCAGCCGCCTGACACGGCCTGACAGCAGAAGAAAAAGAAACCCTCTGCAGATCCAGCCAGAAGGCGCCACGTGTTCCAATGGCAGAGCACCGCCCAGCCATCCAATCAGGTAGCGCCACGTGGCCCAATCGAAAGGGAGACTCTCCAACTTGGACCACTTTACCCAACTAGGGATTGAGATCCAACTAAGTGGACTCCAAAAGCTCCCGGGCCCAAGCCCGTCAACACCCGAAATGGGCCTGGCTATCCAGGCCCACTTACCCCCTATAAAAGGAGGCATTCACCTCCTTTCTTAGGGTAATCAATTCTTGACCAATTAGAAACAATACACTTGTATCATTACTTGTACTTTGTATTTATAAAAGAACATCTCTTGTTAGTGGACGTAGATCTTACGAGATCGAACCACTTATATCGTTGTCTCTTGTATTATTCTGCTTACTGTTCATGCATATAACCATAGATCAACCACCGTTGTGAGCCAAGGATTATATCCTGCAGCGAACACGAGTCGTACCACACACCTACTACCCCCAATCTATACTCGTTGTTTCTTCATTGGCGCCATCCGTGTCGGCTGAAAGAATCACTAAACTTTCAAACCTTTATCCTTTAAGCTCACTAAAATGGCAGATCTAACACCAACCGGAGTCGCAGGAGCATCCCCTTCGGCAGTCATTCAGACTACGGGAGCAGGCATGCTCCAAACTCCGGACAAGGGCATAGCAACAGCAGCCACAAGGGAGGAAACACCGCCCCAGGCGGTCTCCTGCTCAGACTCTTCCGAGTCCGACATACCCACCACACCAGTGGCCAGACGAGTGGCTTTTTCGCAAACAACTCAAGAATACAAAAATTTATCAAAACATGTTAGCCAAACTTCAAACCGATAAATCCAAGGCTTCCCCATCGGCAAAACACAGCCGTCGGGGGAAAGAAAAGCAAGCCACACGTCCCAAGTCTCGGGGTGGAGATCGCAGCAAGCTTGCGCGCGATCAGGACCCCGCAGGCACCACATCAGAATCTGATAGCTACCAACCAACCAGCGATTCAGATAACACAAAGATCTCCAAACACAAGAAGCGAAAGGTGACAAAGACCAACTCCGCCTCCTCACATAAGAAGGAGGACGACGACTTAAACAAGCCATACAGGCCTAAGTCGTTCGCCCTCAGCTCCATGTTTTGCCAGCGGATAGCTACCGCACCCATTGAAAAACAAGCAAAACTCCCAAGCAGCATCGGTCGATACGATGGCCTGCGAGACCCCACTGATCACCTACACGACTTCGAGTGCGCAGGAACCACAGTCCTCTGGCCTGTGCAAGTCTGGTGCCACCTCTTCGCACAGACCCTCACGGGCGCAGCCAGAGTCTGGTTCGACAACCTTCCGGTGGGAAGTATTCTAGATTTCGACGACCTCATCCAGAAATTCAAAGATCAGTTCTCTCACCTCATGCGCCACAAAAGAGATAAATCCCACATCCTCCTATGTCAACGTACGGACAATGAATCGATTGAAGATTTCATTGTGCGCTACAACAAGGAGGCACTACAAATCGGCTGTGGAGAAGAGCTCATGCGCGCAGGCTTTATCAACGGGGTGCGCAGTGAGGACATGATGAAAACATTGTCCGGGAAAACGGGCATCCCAGATTCCTGGGAGGAAGTCATCAAAGCCTCCAAGATATACGCATCCTCGGAACGCTCCATCAAACAGCAGCGCGGCTACAGCCAAGCCAACAACTCCAACAGAAACAAAGGGAAACAGTCCGTCTGGTCGCGAATCTCAGGACCAACGGACGAAGGAAAGTACTCGCCCGCCAACGATGCTCGGCAGACAATCAACAACAAACAACAAAGGGACCAGAGACCCCAACCAAAAAAGAATACCGACTGGACCCAGCTCACAAAAACTCCGTCACAAGTGCTGAAGACGGAACAAATCAATTTCAAGGAGCCCAAAGTGTTGGGCAAAAGAAAGAACGTCGATCAAACCAAGTTCTGTGAATTCCACAACGACTATGGCCACTTGACGGACAATTGCTACAGTCTGAAACTAGAGATCGAGGCGGCACTAAAGACAGGCCAGCTAGGTCATCTCGTCAAAAATGTCAACAAAGGCGGACGCAACACCAACCAAGATGTCAAACGAGAAGACACCGGAGGTAAACAAATCCGGAATCTCCAAACAAGCTACATACAGCATGCCCCGCGCCATCATTGTAACATGCTCTCCAACGCGGGAACACGCCAACACACTGGTAAGCGCCCAAGACAAACTGACGACTCCTGGAAGGAGGTGGACGTCCTCCTCCCTCGAGTACGAGGCGGACCGTCCGCAACAGCGCCTCTAATCATCACGGCCGTTCTAGGACATTATCGAACGCAGTCCATGTTCCTAGACGGCGGAAGCAGCACTGACATAATCTATGATCAGTGTTTTCAACAACTGGACGAGGATGACAAAGCCCGCCTCGTTCCAGTCAACGCACCAATCTCGGGCTTTATCGATGAAGTCATCATGCCCCGCGGCATAATCACCTTCCCGGTCACCTTGACAGATGGTACCCATGAGCGCACAGAAATGTGCGATTTCATGGTACTACCGGTAACTTCACACCACGACGTCCTGCTAGGGCGGGAAGGCTTGGCAAAGTTCAACGCCAACGCCTCCACGCCTCACCAGATGGTAGGCTTCCCTACCCGCACCGGCGTAGCCATAATCCGAGGAAACAAACAATGCCACGCAATAGAGGTGGCAAAACCACAAAAAGCGCAGGCCCGTTCGGAACCGGAAAACTGGGTCCTGAACCCAAAATTCCCGGACCAAACGGTAATCATCGGCCATGAAATCTCCAACACCACAACGGCGCACCTCAAGCAACTCCTGGTCAAAAACATAGACATATTCGCCTGGCAACCATCCGACATGATAGGTGTTCCAAGAGAAATCGCGGAACATAAACTCAACACTTACAAATCTGTCGAGCCAGTCGCCCAAAAGATGCGCAAAATGGGGCCGGAGAAAACAAAGGCGATGAATGAACAGGTCAACGAGCTCCTCAACGCAGGCATCATCCGCCCAATCCGATACCAAACCTGGGTAGCCAACCTAGTCATGGTAGGGAAAGCAACCGGCGGATGGCGCATGTGCGTTGACTACAAGGACCTAAACAAAGCCTGCCCAAAAGATTGTTACCCTCTACCAGAAATTGACTTAAAAGTGGATTCCCTCGCGCCATATCGCTTCAAATGCTTCCTTGACGCCTACAAAGGCTATCACCAAATCCAAATGGCAAAAGAGGACGAAGACAAAACCGCTTTCCGCACGGACACAGGGATTTTTTGCTACACCAAAATGCCCTTTGGCCTCAAAAATGCGGGAGCCACATACCAGCGACTCATGGACAGCGCTTTCGTTGACGAGATAGGCGTACGCTTGGAAGTGTACGTCGACGACCTCGTCATCAAAAGCAAAGACGAGGACCACATGTTAGAAGACATTCAGAAAACTTTCAACCAGCTTCGAAAGGTGCGCATGAAGCTCAACCCCAGCAAATGCTCCTTCGGCATGGAAGAAGGAAAGTTCCTGGGAGTTGTTGTCACAAGAGACGGATTCCGCGCAAATCCAGACAAAGTCCTAGCCATCGAAAGAATGCCTTCACCAACATCCATAAAGGACGTCCAGACACTAATGGGACGCCTTGTCGCTCTCAATCGCTTCCTGTCAAATTACGCTTCCAAGTCATTTCCTTTTGTAGACACTTTAAAAAACTGTCTGAAAAAAAGCAATTTCCGCTGGACCCCTGAGGCGGAGAAGGCTTTTCAAGAAATGAAAAAATGTCTTATGAATTTACCTACTCTCACTGCACCACTTCCCAAGGAACCGCTAACATTGTACCTCTCTGTCACAGAAAGGGCAATCGGCGCGGTACTCCTTGTGGACCGCAAGGGTGTCCAGACACCCATCTACTATATAAGCAGAACCCTGCTAGATGCGGAGACTAGGTACTCCACAATGGAAAAACTAGTACTAGCTCTCATTCACGCATCGCGCAGACTACGCAGATATTTTCACGGTCACCCAATAAACGTCCTCACAGATTATAGAATCAGCGACGTGCTACGAAAGCCTGAAACCTCCGGGCGCCTAGCAAAATGGGCAATCGAATTAGGTGAGCACACCATCAATTACAAACCCAGACCGGCAGTCAAAGGACAAGTCCTCGCCGACTTCGCCACCGAAATACCAACGGATAAAATCGCGGAATGCCTCGCCGAGAAAGATCCCGCGCCACCAACCTCCAATGAAAGTTGGAAACTCTACACCGACGGCGCCTCAAACAGCGACGGCGCAGGTGCGGGGTTACGCTTAATCAGCCCCAACAACAAAGAGCATACATATGCCATTCGCCTAGATTTCACCGCAACGAACAATGAGGCAGAGTACGAAGCGCTACTAGCAGGCCTGCGCATCGCACACCAACTGGGAGCCTCCCACCTTGAAGCACACGTCGATTCACTGTTAGTAGCCGGCCACATCAACGGCACATACGACGCCAGGGACGCGACAATGGCCCTATACTTGCAACAAGCCAAGCTACTGATGCGCAAATTTGCCTCATGCACCATCACCCACATCAACCGGAGTGAAAACAAACCCGCAGATGCGTTAAGTAAAATGGCTTCAACAGTTTTCGACCACATGGCCAAGAATGTTCGCATTGAGCTACAAGAAAAGCCATCGGTCCCGCCAAGACAAGTAAACGTCATCCAAACCGGTACAATATCTTGGATGGCACCGCTAAAGGCTTACTTGACATCCGGATCTCTACCCGACAACAAGGCCGACGCAAGGAAACTACAACACAAGGCCCTTCACTATGAACTAACAGAGGGAATCCTCTATCGCCGATCATACCTGGGCCCCTTACTGCGGTGCGTCGACAAAGAGGAAGCCGCCTTCCTCATTAGAGATATTCACCAAGGCATTTGCGGACTACATGCCGGCCCAAGAATGGTGGTGGCCAAGTTAATGAGCGCAGGTTATTATTGGCCTGGTATGCACCCAGACGCAGTGGCAGAACTACGCAAATGCGAATCCTGCCAACGCCATGCGCCAAACACTTTGCGCCCCAAAAACGACTTGGTACCCGTCACAGCGGCGTGGCCATTCCAAAAGTGGGCGATAGACCTTGTTGGCCCATTCCCCACAGCGCCAGGAAACGTCAAGTTCTTAATAGTGGCCATCGACTACTTCACAAAATGGATCGAAGCAAAGCCACTAGCAAAGATAGACGGCCCCCACATCAAGAAATTCATATGGGAATTTATCATATGCAGATTCGGCCTACCGTACCAGATCATAAGCGATAACGGAACCCAATTCACAGACCAACACTTACAAGAGTGGTTGGCACAAATGGGGGTCCAACAGATCTTTACATCAGTCGCCCACCCCCAAGGGAACGGTCAAGTCGAAAGAGCAAATCGAAGCATAATCGAAGGGATCAAAAAACGACTCGGAACCAAACGAACTGGATGGGTGGATGAAGTCCCCCATGTCCTATGGGCAAACCGCATCCTCGAAAAATCCAGCAATGGCGAAACACCATTCAGCCTAACTTACGGATCCGAAGCCGTCATCCCAGCAGAAATTGGATGCCCCTCCGCCAGAGTACTCATGGCGGACAAGGGGCAAAACAACCAAGACCTGCGCCTGAACCTAGACCTACTTGAAGAGCGCCGAGAGCTTGCCGCCATCAAGGAGGCTAGATACAAAAACCAGTTGGAACGCTATTACAACAAGAAAGTCAAACTCCACGAATTTGACATTGGTGACTACGTCCTACGCAACAACAGCGCTTCCAACGCAGAAAAGCCGGGCAAACTCGCCCCAACCTGGGAAGGACCTTACAGAATCCAAGAGATCCTAGGCAAAGGCGCCTATGCGCTGGAAAAGATTGATGGCACACCTGTTCCGCGCTCATGGAACGCGGCTCAGTTGCGCTTCTGTTACATGTAATGTACTTGTAAAACCACTTGGGCTACACATGCCTAAGTCCTTTTCTAAAAAGTTCTCTATAAAGTTGCATAACGCTTATCTTTATGTGTGCGTCATCGGATCTTTGGGTCTTCAAGGCATAGATTTTAAACATAACTATCGCCGGACTCAATACTCAAATCCAAATACATCACACTACAAGATTAGACAATATATAGAAAACAAACTTAGAAAAATTCCATTTCAACCAAAAAGAGGCGTTCAAGCTGCCTCAAGCTTTACAAACACATAAAAACAAACATACAACACTCAATCTCCACCAGACCCCTCAAAGTCAACAAGCTGCTCCTCCATGCCTTCCGGACTTGCCCCAGATGTCCCTTCGCCAGTTGCCTGCTTCGCTGTCTTCTGCGCCTCCGCACCCAAGCGGTCTGATTCTTCCATAAAGTAACGGAGGGCGCCAGCAGGGTCAGCATACTCGTTACAGTCTTCCACTGTCTTGAGTATATGGAATTTGATCTGCTCAAACTTGAGAAGTTCAGCCTCATACTCCTTCTCCCTGGGCTTACCATAATGCGCACCTTCAGTTATACGCCCTTGATTCAGCGCATGGTAAAACCCAGTCTCAAACCCCTCAGCTTCCCCAGCAGCGCGTGCAGCGCCAGCAATAGCAGCAACCTGATCGCCGAGATTTGGCTCATTCCAGAACCTCTTAAAAATCTGCAACCAAAGGGACACAACAGTCAAGAAAGTATCATACACAAACAAATTAAGTAAAGGAGACAAGACTTACCCCGGCGATACCCTGGGTCATCACCCAACGAATGGAATCCTGGGCCTTCTGCTCCGCAACGGCGGCTTCGTCCAGCAGAGTCTTTGCATTCTCAGCCTCTGTCTGGGACACAGTTAAGGACTCCTCTAAGGAAGCCCTCTCCGCCGTTAACGCAGCCTTCTCCTTCAACCAACCCTCCTTCTCACCCACCAGCTCAGACAACTGGGTAGACGCGTTCAAAAGCTCCTGATCTTTTGCGTTCAAATCAGAGCGCAAGCCTGCCACCACCGAATCCCTTTCGGCCAACACCTTCTGATGACCTTCAGCAGTCTCTTGCACTTTAGAATTTTCATTCTTCAGCACTTGGATCTGCTCTTCCAGCCTCATCATTTTTTGGTTGGTAACTTGGCAGGCTTCAGTCCACCTCTTCTGAGCTAGCGCATGATGGCGCTCCAACGCCTTCACCTTGTCCTCAGACTTATACGCTCTCTCCCTGTACCTCTCCACATCAGCTTTTAGCTTCTCCTCCCTCTGCGCCTGCGCAGACCGCCGGGAGTTAAACTCAGCAATGTCACGGGCAAACGCTTCATCACGTCGCTTCAGCGACTCCACAGCAGCAATTTGAAGCGCCTGCCCAACACATATATCAGTGATAAGCTGAGCACGCGGCAAGCTGTCCTGGTACAACTTCTCCCTAGGAGGTACCACCTGGGATACAAACTCCTCTGCAGTAAGAGGATTTGCAAAGCGGGAATTCTCCCGAATACTCCAGTGCGGGCGCCAGATTACATCGCCCGCGGAGTAACTCGAGTCACCCCGTTCAACACTTACCCTTCCACCAGAAGGGTTATCACCCATTACCCCAGTATCACCACCTGGTGAACCCTCAAACGCCACTTGTTTTGAGGCGGCCTTGGCAGCCTCAGCAGCCTTCACTTTGGCTTCCGCCTCCACCTTCTCCTTCTCCAAACGCAGCTTTTCAGCTGCCGCCTCCTCTTCGGCCTTCCTGGCCGACTCCTCCATACGCAGCCTTTCGGCTGCAGCCCTTTCCTCCTCCAGCTTCTTAGCAGCGGCCTCCTCGGCCCGTTTCTTGGCGGCAGCCTCCTCGGCCTTCTTCTGCGCCTCAGCTGCCTCCTTCTCCAAGCGCACCCTCTCCGCCTCCGCCGCCACCCTCTCCTCTTCCTGCCTTTTCTGAGTGGCCTCCACCTCAGAAGGGGTAGGACCGGCGGAGCCTTGGGTCTGCGGAGACACAACTGCAATAAAACAAAAAAATCAGTCACCCATACTACAACAAAAATAACAGAAAGAGAGGCCAACTTACTGGTAACTTTCTTCACAGTCTTCTGGAATAAGGGACGACGCTCCGGCGGAGGACTAATCTCCAAAGAAAAGGGCCCCGCGCCACTTCCACCCGCACCACCAGCCATTGAAGACACCGCCTTCTTGCCCTGAACCTTCCCAAGCTTACGCTTCTTTTTCAAAGGGCTCTCCGGCGTCTCCACATCTTCAGGGGCGGAGGACGAAGACTCCAACGTCCTGTCGCGTTGCCCATAATATGGCCCTTCACCACCTGCACTCAAAGGCGCAGATTTTACTTCGGTTTGCACCTTATGCTTATGCATTACCGGCGCACTCTTCTTACGACCACGAGGTGGCGGCGGATGCACCAGTTCCACAGAAGACCCAGTTGATTCCTCATCAGAAGAAACAACAAAATAAGGGGTCTCTTCATGTGGAACTGAAGATAAAGGATCAGGATTTATAGGGTGCTCACGTGAGATAATCATACCAGAGGGCTTGAACTCCAAGTATGGGTAATAAAACCTATCCACCATCTGGTCAATCACAGAAACACCACCCTGCGCAGGATCCCTCCACTCCAACGGCGCTTTATCGCGCAAAAGAAACGCCGCAAACTTTGACATCCCTGCGCGACCCAAGATCAAACTCAGTCAAACATGAGATTAGCACAAAAATCAAAGCAACAGAGAAACAAATAATCTTACCAGAAACGGCAACCACTGGCTCCTTTCCTTCCACCAACTGAACACGACTCATACCCAGTAGAGCCAACATGGCCTCTGAACAACTGCCCGTGTCAAACGGGGAAGCATGAGCCACCAGATCCTTAAACCATGCCTCTCCTCGGAAGCCCTCCATCACAGGATGATCTGGCACCTTCTGCCGTTCGGCGATCACCTTCCAAGCAAAATCCACAGGTATCACCCCCCTCTTCACATAGAAAATTTTTTCCTTCCAGTCATGAAGGGACTTTGGAGGGGTGGTTCCAACCGGTGGTATATGAGGCCTGGGGACAAAACTGAACCAGGACTGCTCCATGGTCATCATATAAAAGACATTGAACCGTTCAAAAGACGGTTCAATATCCAAAGCCCTGCAACAGGCCTCGAAGTGCACCAGCCGAAGCATACCAAACCCACTAACCTGGGTAACATGCACACCATGCTTCACCAACGTATCCACCTGGAATTTGGTGGCAGGAAGACGGAACCCACAAAGAGCAAAGTGGGCCCAGTATAGGCTCATCTTCCCCGGAGGAGGAGCCAAAGCAGTGTTCTTCCCAAAAGGAAGTTCCACCTCCCATGAAGGATCAAACTCCATGGTCTTCACGAACTTAGCAAACGTCTTCTCACTCCATTTACAAGGAGTGTTGTGTATCAGCTTCTTCGACTTCTCCACAGCCTTCTCTGGGTTACCCCCAACAGTGGATCCCTCAGACATGACGACACAAGAAAAATAAAATTTTTCAAACAGGAACTCGCCGGAAAACTTGCAGGTCTACCGGAGAAGATGAAGTTTCAAGAGTAGAAGTTGAGAGAATTTTTTGTGAAACGGTGAGATAAAAGAAATCCAAGGAGTCTCCTCAGCTATATATACCCATCGCATTTAATGCAATGGGCACAGCTGGCGAGAAACTTTTCAGTCTCCCAGACGAGGACAGATCTGCACGCTACACGTGGCAGACAGCTGGAAACAAACAGTCGTCTGGAGGCACGTGAGTACACGCGTCTGTTGGAAGGACAACTCTGCACCTGCCACATGTCAGCAGTTATCCTGACACTGCCCCACTCGCGCGCGTGGCCGGCTACTCGCCTGACACACGACGAAAAAACTGCCCACCCACGTGATGACGTGACTGACAACTGTGCAGACATCCTTTCTGTAGACTGACACGTCCACCAACCGTCTCAGCTTCTCCTGCACGTTTCCTAATTTCAAGGACACCTCTTCATCTTTCAAATTCCACATTAAACACCTGGGACTGCCACGTCAGCACTCGGCGCAAGGTTGACGTAAAATCTGAAAGGACGTTCTCCGCCAGATTTTACTCCACCTGGGACTGCCACGTCAGCACTCGGCGCAAGGTTGACGTAAAATCTGAAAGGACGTTCTCCGCCAGATTTTACTCCACCTGGGACTGCCACGTCAGCACTCGGCGCAAGGTTGACGTAAAATCTGAAAGGACGTTCTCCGCCAGATTTTACTCCACCTGAGATTGCCACGTCAGCACTCGGCGCAAGGTTGACGTAAAATCTGAAAGGACGTTCTCCGCCAGATTTTACTCCACCTGGGACTGCCACGTCAGCACTCGGCGCAAGGTTGACGTAAAATCTGAAAGGACGTTCTCCGCCAGATTTTACTCCACCTGGGACTGCCACGTCAGCACTCGGCGCAAGGTTGACGTAAAATCTGAAAGGACGTTCTCCGCCAGATTTTACTCCACCTGAGATTGCCACGTCAGCACTCGGCGCAAGGTTGACGTAAAATCTGAAAGGACGTTCTCCGCCAGATTTTACCTTTTACACCTAGACTGGTCAAGTTTTCACTTGGCGCTAGGCTGACGTAAAATCTGAAAGGACGTTCTCCGCCAGATTTTACCTTTTACACCTAGACTGGTCAAGTTTTCACTTGGCGCTAGGCTGACGTAAAATCTGAAAGGACGTTCTCCGCCAGATTTTACCTTTTACACCTAGACTTGTCAAGTTTTCACTTGGCGCTAGGTTGACGTAAAATCTGAAAGGACGTTCTCCGCCAGATTTTACCTTTTACGCCTAGACTGGTCAAGTTTTCACTTGGCGCTAGGTTGACGTAAAATCTGAAAGGACGTTCTCCGCCAGATTTTACCTTTTACACCTAGACTTGTCAAGTTTTCACTTGGCGCTAGGTTAACGAAAAATCTGAAAGGACGTTCTCCGCCAGAATTTACCTTTTACACCTACACTTGTCAAGTTTTCACTTGGCGCTAGGTTGACGTAAATTCTGAAAAGGCGCTCCTCACCAGATTTTTCTATCTCATAAACCCTGGCTATCCACAACCGATGCAATGTACAAAGATAAAGGGACGCTTTTATCTTTCCACATAGCACCAAAGTGGCCAAGCCCAAACTAATACCTGACTTATCTCACAAAAGGTACCTAAAGCAAGCAATACAGGACACATTTTAGTCCAGCGCCCCACCAGCCCTCTAAGCAAGCACAGGAGACACCCTGGACTTGGGGGACTTGAAGGGGTAGGGTACCGCTTCTCAGCGCTATCAAAGCGCACCCTACCCAGCGCCCAATAAACCGCGCCCACAGAAGGCCAACACAACACTAAGGGAGGAAGAACCGGCAGCGCCTGCACTGCGCTGCTCACTCCGCGCAGTGTCACCAGTTGACAGCGCCGGATTCATCCCCCCTACAGTTCAACTTGCCACCTCCTGTCAGGTGTCAACTGACAACTGGTCAGCCGCCTGACACGGCCTGACAGCAGAAGAAAAAGAAACCCTCTGCAGATCCAGCCAGAAGGCGCCACGTGTTCCAATGGCAGAGCACCGCCCAGCCATCCAATCAGGTAGCGCCACGTGGCCCAATCGAAAGGGAGACTCTCCAACTTGGACCACTTTACCCAAATAGGGATTGAGATCCAACTAAGTGGACTCCAAAAGCTCCCGGGCCCAAGCCCGTCAACACCCGAAATGGGCCTGGCTATCCAGGCCCACTTACCCCCTATAAAAGGAGGCATTCACCTCCTTTCTTAGGGTAATCAATTCTTGACCAATTAGAAACAATACACTTGTATCATTACTTGTACTTTGTATTTATAAAAGAACATCTCTTGTTAGTGGACGTAGATCTTACGAGATCGAACCACTTATATCGTTGTCTCTTGTATTATTCTGCTTACTGTTCATGCATATAACCATAGATCAACCACCGTTGTGAGCCAAGGATTATATCCTGCAGCGAACACGAGTCGTACCACACACCTACTACCCCCAATCTATACTCGTTGTTTCTTCACCTGCGTTTAAATCTTCACCAACTAGCAGCGGGGGTGCAATTTCATTCTTCTTGGGGATACTTCAGGAAACATAGTGCTTGACGCAGATGGCAAATGTTGTTTCATCTCTAATTCTAGAGAGTCAACGAAAATGAAAGATCTTCCAACTGGAAATGGGAAAGAGAAGAGTTCAGGAAATCGGAATGGTAGGGGTAGCTTGAGCAATAACAATAAAACCTGATAATATATGCCATTATGTGTTCAGTTAGCTGAACAACAACTTGTTGTCTTGTCTTCCTTTGTTGCGACTTATGAAAATTATATTCAAGGAAAATAAATGATCCAATTGTGTTTGATGAAGATTATGTTCAGATAGATCCGTATCAATTAGAAGAGATGGATTCACAATGGAACATGGCTATGATCTCTGGGAGAGCCAAGAAATTCATGAACATAACAGGGATAGAATTGGTTGGTGGCAGAGCTGGATTTGACAACTCCAATATGAAGTGCTATAATTGTCACAGTTTCAGGCACTTTCCTAGGGAATCTCAGCTGGCGAAGAGTGTAATTAGTCAAACACCATTAGACAAAGATCCTCAGTTGCGCCATCTCAGAATAATAGTAATTAAAAGGTGCTGCTGGTAGCCTAAGCTGATGGTACTTACGACTGGAGCTACTTCATTGATGGTGCTGAGGGTCCAAGCAATCAACATTTAATGGCAGAGATCACTGAAACTACTGAAGAATAGATATTCTCATAGGCAAATCAGATAAATCAGAACAGGCTAAAGAGGAAGTGATGAGTGCGGGCACTATTGAATTAGTTAAAGAAACCGAGATTGAGAATGAAGATGAAAAAGCGTTTACTACCAAGGTGTTGGATCTGATAGCACCCACTGATGGGATGTCAACAAAGGAATTCATTGCTTTTATGGCTGATCTGGACTCAGACACCAAGAAGGTACACATCTCACTTTTTTTAATTAGCAAAAAGTGCATAAATTATGTTAAGCACCTATCCTTATTAATAAATGAAAATGAGTAGCTTTCTATTCATAATAAGACTTTAGTTGTTCTCTTAAATCAAGAAAAAGAAGTAAATGCCCACAATAAGTATAGAGAAACCAGTCTTAAGAATAAACTGAAAGCAGCTGAAGAAGATCTTAGGGCTAAGGACTTTATTGTAAAAGAGAAGATTGATGTGATTGATCTCGCTCATGTAGTGATGGCTGAAAAAGAGGATGTAATTTCTAAGAAAAACCTAGAGATAGATGAAAAACAGAAGTTAATCACCGAGCTTCGTAGAAAGATAGATCAATGTAGAACACTAAGTACACGAGTTCCACTATGTTTGGTAGTCAGAAGGATAAGAATGAAAGTGGCGGAATAGGTTATTAGGATGTAGCTCCACCATTCAATGAGAACTACACATTTTTGCCTAGTGAGGGAGAGCTTACTGATTTTACCTATGGTCCAAAACCAGCAGAAGTTGTTAGCAAACCTAGTGCTGATAAAGATAAAGAGGTTAAGCAGGAGGTCGTAGTTAAGAAAACTAAAAAGATAAGTGAGGTGACTATGAACACTGAGGGATGAAGGGGTGAAACTGAACATACTGAAAAGTTCGATAACATTGAGGGATCTGACAAGATTTATATTGGCTTAGAATTTCCAATGTTAAAACTTGAGAGTACTCAGGGTGGTGCAACTAGGGATGATTCTAAACGACATGAAAATCCAAATTTTCAGAAAAACCGCCAAATCTTTAGTGTTGTGCTAGGGTATACTCAGGTTATGAGGTTACAGTTTATGCTAAGATTAAAAATATGTAACATGTTGAAAAAGGCAATAATATGATTTGGGTAGGGTTTTGAAAATAATCAAACATGTGGCTAAGATGGTAAGATGAAGTGTGATTGTGAAACCCATATATGATTATGAAATGGGATTGGTTTAAACTGTAAAATTTTGAGATTTAAAGCTTAGTTTTAATGAGAGTGAGTGTAATCATTTATTCATTAATTAAAACGAATAAACGAAAATGTTGACTTATCAAAGCTTCCAGATTTTAATAACATAATGAAGACATGCTTTAGCCTATAAGTGAACACTCATCTCGAGAATTCTCAGGTAGGCATCTGAGTCCCTTGTCTGATTGGGATTTCTGCGCAATGCCAGTCCTAGACAGAAAACTCAGAATACAGGCGTTCACCCTTCCAGATTGCACGTGTTCATTATTAGAATATAGAGCTTCGACAAGATTATCAAGGCAGTTCAGGTTAGGACCTGAGAATTTGTCCTATTAGTCTAAGGGTAGATCCAGTGATGGAGAGTAATCATCTTGTAGGGGCTTAGGTAGGGATAAGAAAATAGAGAATAGAAACAAGTGGAGTTGCAAGTAAGAGGAGCAAGTACTGGTTAAAATCCTAGGGTTATAAACTCACCTTAGCAAAATTGTTGATTTTTTGAAAATAGTCTAAGCGTGACACGAAGATCCCCAAGTATTACCCTAAGTTAAAAGCAATAAAATAAGTGTTGGGAAAACTTAAAAGTCTAAGTTATCAAGGATTAGGCGGTTAGGGTTTTGTAGACTAAATTTGGGGATTCTAGAGTTTTTGAATTTAACTTTAATTGGTTTTAAATAATTTTAATATTTAATGAAAATATTATGATCTACATTAATTATTTCAAATTATGGAGATTTAACAAATAATCAAAAGCGTAAATAATGGAACATCTTAAATATATAAATATTTGATTTTATGCAATTTCATATAAAATTAAAGTATAAATAAGTAATAATAATTTAAATCAATTAAATATGATAATCACAAGTCCATTTTTATACTGAGATGCTAACAATAATTTCAGAATTTTTTTAGGACTTATAATTTTGATATCTTTATATTTTAAATAGATTTATGAACATAAAAATGCAATAATTTGGAAATAAATACAAATAAAGTTCAAAAATGTTATTTTCATTTTATAACTGTATTTAATATGTGATTTAAATGAAAAATAATTTTAAAAATCATTTTCATATTATTTTCATTTAAAACATAATTTAATTGAATATAATCAATTAAATAGGAATAAATCATAAGAGTAGGTAAAAATATTATTTTTACATAAAATAAAATTATCAAAAAGTTTTATATGGTTAGGGATAACTCCAGAAAAAATTTTATATTAAAATTATTAGAAATGAATTTTCTATGAATTAATTATAGTTTAAGATAAATAAATACATCAAAAATAATAAAGTAATATTTTTCAGAAAAATAAAATTATAAATATAAACTTTGGGCTTTTGTGGTGCTAGGATAATTTTTATAAAAATTTTAGATTAACTTTGCTATTTTTAATAATTAAGCGAATTTTATAAATGTTATTTTCTAAAAAAAACTGCATAAAAATTGTTTACATAATCGGCCACCATGGGGCTCGACCCTGTGACCAACTGGTCTGTGCGTCTGGTTGTTGTTTGTAATGGATTCAAAATCATTTTAAACAATAACCTAAAACCACCAAAATCCCCATTTTAAATCTTATGAACCCTAAACTTTTATCAATCTAATCGACCCACAAATCGATACAGAATTGCAAAACAGATATGGGGCTATTAATCCCCATTTAAAATCGACTCTAAAGCATATAGAATTTGAGTTTGTAGCGTACCGAATGGTGGTGTATCTTGTACACCAAAATGCGCCCCAAGAAGCTTCAAAATCGAGAGGTTTAGCAATTTAATGGTGGATTTGATAAAGGGTATCACTTACTCGCATATGTATGTGTGTGTATGCAGGTTTAATTGCAAAGATACATATTATATATACAGATTTGAATTGTGACATAAGGAAACTATAGACGCAACGTGAATGACTCTAATTAGTCCGCTAATTAAGGCCTAAACGCGTGATTGGGAGGTTAGGAAATGTAGAGGATGATTAGGCAAGCAATATACGAGATTTAATTTGAAAAATGACGTATTTAGTGTGGTTAATTTGCTTGATTTGTGAGTGGATTGTTGACGGGTCATGGGTTTGTTATATAATTGGGACTTTATAAAATCTTTTTTTTAATTGCAAACTATTGAAATTTTTATTTATAATTATTTTATCTCTAAAATGATGAAATAAATTATTTTAGAAAAAAAATGAACAACATAAAAATTAAAATCATATTTTTTCTCAATGTAAGAGCATCAAAACACGAGGACTAGAAATAAAAAAAAGAAAAAAAACTTTAATATCTGAAGGGCTAAAAATTGTTCAAACGATAAGGTGAGGGGGTGACGGATGTCACAGCACGAGAACACAAACGGACATTATTAAACACAAAGAAGTGTTCATGAACGGAAACAAGCATAAACAGACATATATTAACTTTCGAATAAGATTGAATTCACATACATTAAATCATTAGCTAGATCCACGCAAAATATAACCTAATTGCTGATGCGTTTGGCTTTAGTGTTAAAAAGATGTCAATTTCCCTGGTGCCAAAAACTTTGATGTGTCAATCCCAAAGGTTTGGAGGAAGCGACTTGATTTTTACTAAATCCCATTAACAAATTTTTAATTTTATTAAGTAAACGATAATTACGTTAGAAACTAAAACCAACATATAGGCAGAGAACCTGACGTGTATAGTATAGTTTGCTAGGGTAAATACCGAGTATCATATTCCAAAAGAACACACTTTCCCCTACTCAAACTTTTATCAATTAACTGATCAGGTTTAAAAAAAAAATAAAACGGGGGGGGGGGGGGGGGGAGGGGGTTCTTAAAAGAAAATAGTTTTTAAAAGGTTTTGGTTTTATAAAAAGTTAAAATAGTAGAATAGACTAATATGCACATCTCGGGGCCCTCCAGATAAATAGTTAAGTTTATTATTAAAATTAATAATTTAGGTTAATTAAATGTGAGGAAGACGAGAGGGTTCTTGAAGTGTTGACTCCTTTATAGAGAAGCGGGGCTACTACCAATTAGAATGCACAACCAGTGTGGGTCCACACAAGAGTACTCCGCTAGGTCCTCACATATAGCGGGCTCCTTAAACCGCGGTCAAGTCTCTGGTCCTCGAACTTATCTTCTTCTTGAATCGAAGGCTTAACTTCCGACTTGGAAAACCATGCACCTCCCTTAGCTCTCGCGTTTCATACCGAAGAATCTCTCCTTAGGGTCAATCCCGAGTTTACCAACAGCGTATCCCCTAAGAAGGTTAACGATCATGAAGACCGAGGGATCTCTCTTACAATTGACTCGGGAGACTCGTATCCCCATTGGCTAATGGCGTTGTACTAACGAGAACTAGAAATAGAATCCTTAATTTGTTTATATTTTAAGTGACACTTTATTATTTAGTGATCAATTAAATATAAAGTTGGTTAAATGAATGATAACTTAATAACCCAACCCTTAACCTCCTGAGATGAATGAAATCCTTAACAAAGGAGGAACATAATCCTAAAGGTGTGCAATTCGAAGATCAATGGTGCACCCATAGGGAATCCTCCCTTTGCCAAAGAAAGTCACTCATTTACTAAATGAAACCCTTGAGAAAGGTGGAACATAATCCTAAAGGCATGCAATCCGAAGATCACTAGTGCGCCCGTAGGGAATCCTCCCTTTACCAAGAACTAATTCAGTCATCTGGTATGCACCAGAAATGTGTCACTCAGATCAGATCCACTTCAGAAGCCATTGCTTAGAATCTGGTTTGGATATTAGAAGCCCGAAGGATCTATCTCACTACCGGTTTCCTCGCCTTTGATCTAGCTCGGGGTTACTAGAAGCTGATTATACCTCTAATTGTTTAATTAAGTTAAAGTATTTTAGGTTATTAGATTAATCATCATTCAAACCTGCCACAAAGATAAACAAACAAGGATTAGAAAAAGATAACACAACAAATAACTAAAAATAAACTACTACTAATAATAAAAGTCTACAAATCGAAGTGGGTTCGGGTATAATGAAAAGATACAACCATAACAAATGATCGACACATGAACATGGCTGCTCATAGACAAGCTCTCAATCTTCAAGTGATATGTATCTAACATGATCCTCACGACCCTCGATATTTTATTGCATAAAATATTCTACGATCCCATACTTGAGTTTAATCAAGGTAGGATGAGGCCTAACCTTGGTAGGTGTGTTAGGAGGGCCCTAAGGCCTCCTAAGGGACCCCAAGATCTCTACAAGACCTCTGGAAGTCGACCTAAGTACTGCACAAGTCAAGGTGGAATGGGATGATCAAATGGTGAGGGTTTGCTTGCTATTTATAGAGCTCCAGAGGCAGCACGCGTGCCAAGGTGTGTCAAGGGCGTGCTCGCTATCTCACGTACGTTCTGTTGCTACATGGCAGATGCTGTTTGTCCTTGTTGTCTTCAGCACGGGCGTGCCCTTGATGGTTGCATGGCCGTGCATTCCCTGCTGAGTATGTTTTCTTGCTCTCCAAGTTTGTTGCGTTGTCTTCTCGCATGCAGGGCCTTCATGCAAGTGAGCGTGGGCATTCTTGGTCACTCCCGTACTGATTTTAGCATTGTTTAAGTCTCGAGATTGTCTTCAAAACATACAGTGAACAGGCTGCAAGTCTCATGTCTTCAGGAATCTCCAGTTTTTGCATGTTTTTACCCGGAAATCCTCTGTTTCCGTCTTGGAGCTCCAGTTTCCTGAGAAATACAAATAGGAACGAATTAAGTATCAATTGTCAATAATATAAGCCTAATTGTAACCTATTAGAAGATTGTTTATGCCTATTTTATATGTTAATTTTGTGAGTTATCAATTGCCCAAACACTAAGTTCGCATTGGAGGTGGATAGCAGAGGGCGTCGGGACTGGAATGTGGAAACATATAATGAGTTTGGGCACTAAAAGTAGGTTTATTAATCTCATTTAGTAATATGTTTACCTCACATATATTATTTATTTAGGTAAAATAAACAAAAATAAAAGAATATAAAAAATTATAAAAATTAAAAAGCCTAATACACTATCGAACATAAACGAACACATTACCGAACATTCATGAACATAAACGAACAAACGCGACCCGTGTTCATGTTTGTCCGTTTAACTAAACGAACGAAATTTTTTGTACGTGTTTGTTCATTTATTAAACGAACGAACACAAACAAACCTCCTGCCAAACGGTTCATGATGAACTGTTCGCTGAAAGTTCAGTTCGTTTGCAGCCCTAACAATAAGTGATTTACTGGGTTTTGGGGTTTCTCGATGGTATATATGTTGAAACAATAAGGGTGTTGCAATGAACATGACTTCACGAATGTTAGGAAAAAAAACATGGTTGTAACACTAAGATGGTCGTTGATTTGATGGTTGCATCATCAAGAAATTGCAACATCCGCTTAAGATTTGAGGGTTCATTTTTTAATTTTAATAACTTAAATTATCACACACCTCTTGTAAAATTTAAACTTGTAGATGCAACTCGGTAACTAATGATTATTAGTGTTTATTCAGAAGTGAGATCTAACAGTTAAGTGGGACTCTGTTGGTGCAGTGACCAATGCATGTAACTGTTGAGATGCAATTCTGTAAATTCAGCTAAGTGTTAGGAGGAGTGGATGTATATCCACACCTAAAGGTAGGATTTGGTAAATAAGTAGGCATGGATATCGATATCCACACTTGTAGATCAGACGTGGATATGGGCCTAGTAGTATAAACAGGTTATTTTGTGTTATTTGTCATTTAACACTTTACACTATATGTTGGTGTAGATAGTCGGGTATGTAGAGAGAGTGAGTGAGTGTTCAAGTTCTTCACACTATATGTTGGTGTAGATAGTTGGATATGCATAGATGTATGTATGAAAACTAATCTTAATTGCTAATGAAAACATTTGGTTCAACATCCTTATTAGATTTTTTCTAGATCTGCTTTGTTTGATTTCGTCTCAGTCAAGAAGTGATGCATGACATAGGTCTCTAGATCCTATTCTATGGCTCAGTTCCTTTCTCACTAATAATGATTTTATTTACAGTCGAGTTGACAAATGTCTTTTCATATTTAAACAAGACTAGTGTATTATCTATCTTCTGATCTACTTATGTGATATCATTTAACGGGAAATCAGGGACATGTTGTTGCTTCTTTCATTCTTCGACTTTTTTTTTCGGAAATCGCTTTATATATAGATATAAAGAGCTAGCCAGAAGCTGGGAACAGTACAAACACCAAAAGAAAAGAGAATTACAACAGATTCAAAACATCAAAATCATTCCAGTCGTCCCAGCTTGGTTTTGGGAGGGGGGTGCGATGACATATCCACATAAACGAATCTTCCTTTATTTGATCAACGGATATCCGCACAGGAATGAAGTTGCCCTCGAACACCTTTTCGTTTCTAGCGGTCCAAATTCTCCACACCGTCGCCATCACAGTGGTATACACGATCCTTCTCCATTTTTTTGAACCCAGGTTGGACTTGATGTAATTAATCATATCCAGCAGCGACTCCAAATTATCTTGCCACGGAATCTTAACCCACCTCAAAACGTTCCACCAGATTGCCCTCGCCCACAAGCACCCCATGAATACATGACCCGCGTCTTCTTGCAAGTACCCACATCTGTCGCATATAACATTCTGAAGCAGAACACCTCTTTTCTCCAATTCAGTCTTGGCTGCAACTCTACCTTTGATCGCCCTCCACAACAAAAAAATAGCTTTTAATGTCGCCCACAAATTTCAAACAAACTTTAGAGCATCGGCCTGACCATAAACCTTAGAGACAACCAGCATCCTTGTTTCCTTCACCGAATACCCAACCCCAGATTTGTTTCCCCAAACCCATTTATCCATAGTACCACCTAATGAGCAGTTGTGCAGCTTATCCAAAAGTATCCCCATTTGTTGCCATTCCTCAATGGACCTTGGATTTCTTTTCCACACCAGATCCCAAACATTGTTTGAAACCCACACATTGCTCACCATCTCATTTTTATTCTTAGCCAGCTTATACACATCGGGCTAAGCCACTTGTAACGGATCGTCGACTAGCCATGCATCCTTCCAGAAACGAGTCTTGATGCCATTTCCAACTGAAACTTTAAGGTTATCGCTGATACAAATTCCCATTTTATTGAGCGCCTGATCAATATTCCCAACATCTTTCCATGTACCGGGGATCGATTTTTTAATCGGGATAAGATGTCTATTATCGCTATGCCCGTGAATTGAATGGATAACCGCTGCCCACAGCTGCTTTGGTTCATCTCTAATTCTCCACCACCATTTCGACACCATAGCGACATTGAAGTCCGCAATACCTCCCATACCAAATCCACCAAGCGCCTTTGGTTTTAAGATGTAATCCCATCTGACCCATTTGATTTTATTTCCGTTTCCGGATTTACCCCAAATAAAATTCCTCCTTATACCTTCAAGTTTATTAATAACAGCTTTGGGAACATGAAACATCGCCAAATAATACGAGGGAAGGCTTCCCAAAACTGCTTTTGCCAATGTAACTCTCCCCGCGAAGGACAATTGACGCGCCTTCCACATCGAGAGTTTCTTATGAAATTTATCAACGATGGGCTGCCAAAACTTCACCCTCTTCATGTTAGCCCCTATTGGAATGCCCAAATAATCGAACGGAAATGAACCAGCCTTGCATCCAATCCTTTTAGCGAACCGAGTAACTTCCCTTCCCTCGACTCCAACCCCGAACACCTTACTCTTTCCAAGATTAACCTTCAGCCCCGTGACCAAAGAGAGACATCTTAAGACCTATTAAGGCTGATAATATTCTCCTTACTCCATTCGCCAACGAATATCACGTCATCCGCATAACACAAGTGTGTAATGTACGGGCCACCATTAGGAAGTTGCACACCGTGATACAAACCCAAATCAACCGCTCTACCCATGAACATGTTAATTACCTCCATGGCAATGATAAACAAAAACGGAGAGAGGGGGTCGCCTTGTCTAAGATTTTTCATTCGTCGACTACATCAAGATTTTCGCACTAAATATTTGGGGGAGTTAAATTATTTTATTGAACTTGATGTGGCTTAGGGCGGAAGGGGCACAAGCCCTATGTAGCTCCATCGTAATCAATCACACACTATCATGTCATTTTACCTCTCAAATAGCCTAAAGTAGCCTAAACACTAGAAATGTCTTAGCCTAAAGTAGCCTAAATTTTTTTTCTTTTATTTTTTAATATTAATTAATTAAAACAAAATAAAACCAAATAAATATTGATTAAATAAAATACATGCAAATACAATAAAAAAATAAGAAACATAAAAAAAATCAACTAAAAATATTAAAAATTAAATTATGCAACGTCGTCGGATTCTTCGAGATATGGTAGGTCTTGAGTTGAAATATGTTTGACTAGGTCAATGCAAAGTCGGAAATGCGTGTGTGGATCCATAATTTCATGAAGGGCATCCTCGTCAAAAACGGGTTGAACAACTGGATCCCTAAGGTAAATCGGCGAGAAGGCATTTCCCTCGTCTTTAAGGATCATGCTATGCAATATCATGCATGTATACGCCACGGCTCTAATGTTGTCTACCATGTAGGCACGCATGGGTCGCCTTAAAATGGCCCATTTTCCCTACAGAGAACCAAAAGCGCATTCAACATCCTTTCTTGCGCCTTCTTGCATTCTCTTCCACTTCTTTTCATTTTGATCCGTTGGATGTGTAAATGTTTTCACAAACAATACCCAAGTGGGGTATATCCCGTCGGTTAGATAGTATCCACGTTTGTATGTGTGCCGTTGACAATAAATTGATATTTAGGCGTCGTTTCATTCCGTTCATTTAGAAAAATAGGAGAAGTTTTGAGGACATTGATGTCGTGGAGTTAACCGGACGCACCATAATAACCATGCCAAAACCACATATCATGTGACGCAACCGCTTCCAGTACAACCGTTGAGTGATTGTAGGTACCTTTCATAAATGTTCATTTGAACTCTCTTGGACAATTCATCCATTCTAGATGTGTACAATCAATACTACCCACATGCCAGGAATATGATGTTTTTCTTCGTGCTTTTGGTATAAAATTGCAACATCGTGGCTTATGGTTCAACACGAAACTCCTCGCCGTGAGTTTTAATTATGGAGTTGTTAAAAAAAATAAAGGGACTCACGTGAAGTCCTTCCAGACATGCACAAATGCGAGTCGTATTCATCCGGTGTGTTACCGTGTGCAAGTTTCATCCGGTGTGTTACCGTGTGCAAGTTGTTTGATGTTAGAAGTGATTTTTTGAATAGGTGTAAAACTTTTATTCATCTTTCCATCGTAACCTCTTGAAACCATGGATATTTGGCTACGATATCATTAACCATTTTTAAAAACAATTGTTTCAACATATCAAACCGATAGCAGAAAACATCATCATTATAATTGGGTTCAGCAGCAAAATAGTCGTTCATAAAGATTTGGTTACCTTTTTCGCGATCACGTTTAACGACCTTTTTTGATGTCATGTATTCCTCGTCAACTTGCTCGATTAAATCTTTAAAAAAAGAAGACTGCTACCGTTTGAAATATCGTCATCCGACCCCATAGGTGGAATAATCATAGAAAATTTATTGGTCATTTGAGAAGATAATTATGAAAATGTGAAATTTGGTAAGAGAGAATGGTAGTTAATTGTTGGATGAGAGGGTTATAAAATTGTGTGTATAAGTTTTGTGTTCATATAATGTTTAAAATAATTTAAAAAGTTTTTTTTTTAAATTGTAACAGTCACATGACCGTTTGAAGCTCAAACCGCATCGGTCTCCACAAGCCCAATGCCCAAGCCAATTTTGCTAGCCCTCTTGCCCGGGACCCTGTAGCCGTGAGGCAACCTTAGCCGAATTGCCCAAACCGAGGGTGCCCCGTCCCCTCTTACATGGATTCTAGTGTATTCTTGAGTCAATTCATATATGTGCATGAAATTTTTCAACGAGCTACCTTACTCTATTCTAAACAAGTATCTAGATCCTACCTTTTAGGGCTTTTTTGTGTGTGGTCTTCAATACTTAACTATTACTCGACCAAATCTTTCGAATGTTGTTATATATTCGGGTAAACCAGCTTTTTTCAGGCTCCTACAGAGTTGTATTTTTCAGTGTGCTAAGTGCATTTTTTTCAATATGTTAAAAGTACCGTCTCCTATAGTTTAACCTTTACTAAGCCTAAGACTATCTCTGTCCTAGGATACTCGGATTTCGGATGGGCTCATTGCAGACACATCATCGATATATGGTTAATCGAAATTTCTGGTGGAAATCTAGTTTCCTGTTATGCTAAGAAACAGCCGATCGTGTCTCGTTCTAGTTGTGAACCTTAGTATCACGTCACAGGAAACATTGCAATAGAGATTGTATGGATTACTCATTTATTACGAGATATTCATGCGTTACTGTCAGAGCTACTTACATTATTGTGTGATAATCGCAGTGCTCTCTTTATGACACAAACTACGGTCTCTCACAAATGGGTGAAGCATGTTTATTTATATTTTCAATTCATTTGGGAGCTTGTTTCCCTTGGGAAAATCTGTATTAAATTTGTTCCAAAGAAGCTTTAGGCGGCCGATATCTTTACAAAAAGTCTCCCACGATCTCAGTTTGAACGTTTTGAGCTATGCTTAGACAAGGACCACCACTGTTTCGCTTGATATGGGGTCTGAGGGTAAAATATGCACAAATGTTGTAATATAGTTAGATCATAGTTGTGTATTATTCTTGTACTTCATTCTTTATATGTATGGATCATATCCCACCTATTTTGGTGTGAAGATTACAATATCCACACTTTTTACTATTTTTATGATGTTTTCATCAGGGCCACCCTAAAATCAAGGCCCCACTTAAAAAAAGATATTATATATCATTAAAAAAGCGTATTTTATCCAGGTTAACAACGGTAATCTTTTTTTAGGCGGCAAACTAATTACAAAAAATATTGAGACCCGACAATCATTTGTTCATCCAATAGAACGAGATAGTTGTGATTACCTATTTTTCGAAAATCAAACGACACAATCAATAAACCTTCATCTTGTTTACACTACTTTGTTGGTGTTTTAGAGCGAGCGCAATGATCGGGTTTTTAACAACAAGCGGCGGAGACCGATTGAGGTTTTGGAGATTGTAAAATCGATGACATACTTTTGGATTCGTAATAGGTCTAGGTGGAAAGATATAGATTGGAAAAATTGGTGTATTTATCCTTTGGATTGATGTTTTATCGTTTATTTACTCGTAGGTCCTTGCTTTGAGACCTTTCGAGTTGTTTGAATGAAATTTTCCTTTAAAAAAAATAACTAGGGTTTTTTTAACCCGCCGCAAAGCGGCGGGGCACGTTCGTTGTGCAGAAGTGTTTAATAGCACTATGGGCAACAATTTTTCTACATCTTTCGCGTAATTGTGGACGGTTACGTGGACATAAAAGATAATATTAAGTGACTGTTATTGTCGCGTGGCTTCAAAAAAATACTCGCGGCTAAAAGCTAAAAGTTTGGTGGCCAAAGTTTGAAATCCTAAAAGCTAAAAGTTTGGTGGTCAAATTGGAATAAAAGAAAATACTTAAGTTAGTAAGAAAGTTAATGGTCAAAGTTGGGTAGTCAAAGTTTGAAAGCCTAAAAGCTAAAAGTTTGGTGGTAAAAGTTTGAAATCCTAAAAGCTAAAAGTTTGGCGGTCAAAGTGTGGTGGTCAAATTGGAAGAAAATTGTTATGGACCCAATGGACTTACGAACAAGCAGCCCAATGGACTCGTAGCCAAGCAGCCCAGTGAGCAGGCCTGATACAAGTGAAAACTAAATTAATTGCTGCTGCACGTGGGATTATTTATTTGTTTACTTGGTCTTTGTTTTACTTTTTCAAGTTAATTAGTTGTGTGAGAATAAAGGGGATCGTGGGTTATGCCTAGTTTCCCATGTTTGCATGTTTTCCAATTTAGTAGGATGGTAGTGTAGTAGAGTAGTTTCATTGTACCCTTTATAAGGGATTTGTTTTGTTTGGAATGGATTATTCAGAAAATTGTCCCAACTTTCTCTCTCAAATTCTATCCCTTCCCTTCCTTTTTGCTTGAAGCCGATCTAACCACAACAGTGGTATCAGAGCGGTGGTGATCTCCATGGATACCCGACAGAAAGCTAATGAACAATTCCAACAAGAGACTCAAGATGCTATCAAGAAACTCACTGCCATGTTTGAAAAAGTCATGGGCGACTACCAAAACTTACATTCGACAGTCCAAACCATCCAACAGAGAAATACAAACCACCCTTCCCATTCTGGTGGAAGTTCTAATCCCAAGCCCTACTTGAAGCTCCACTTTCCGCGTTTCAGCGGAGACGACCCGACGGCTTGGCTCTACCAGGCCAAGCAATACTTCGATTTTCAGCAAGTTCCGGATGAGGAGCAGGCCCACTTAGCGTCTCTTCACCTTGAAGGGATTGCTCTCCAATGGCACAAGTGGTTCACTAAGTCACGTGGACCGCTCACTTGGCCCGAGTTTTCCACAGCCTTGCTACATCGATTTGGACCCACCGATTTTGAAGATCCGTCTGAAGCTCTTTCTCGACTCACACAAACCACCACAGTTGCCGCCTACGTAGAGGCTTTTGAACGACTTTCTCATCGGGTGGATGGCTTGCCTGACGTCTTTCTCCTGGGATGTTTTATTGGTGGGTTAAAGGACGAGATTCGTCTTGAGGTTAAAATTAAGAAGCCGCGCAACTTATCAAAGGCTATTGGCATCGCTCGGCTGGTGGAAGATAAGATAACTTTGCAGCGAAAGGGAATGCCCTACTCAAAAAACCTGGGATCCACTTCTTATTCCAAGCAGTCCACCTCTGCCGGGTTATTGGGGAGGCCCCACCACTAAGTTAGCTCTTCCAGCGCCTAACCCGGTCCGTCGGATCTCGAATCAAGAAGCCAGAGAGCGCCGCGAAAAGTGCCTTTATTAATTTTGTGACGAGCGGTATGCACCCGGCCATAAGTGTAGCAAGCCTCAGCTTTTCATGATTGAAGATGTCTCTGATGATGCGGAAGAAACAACCAAAACCGAAAATGTGGTGGAAGACTCTCCGGCTGAAATCTCCTTCCATGCTATTACTGGCGCAACAACCCCTCAAACGTTGCGGCTACCTGGCCAGATAAACAACAAAGAGGTGGTGGTTTTAGTCGATGGCGGAAGCACACATAATTTTATTGACCAGGCGCTCATGGACCATTTTGGCTTAACAGTAGAGAAAGATACTCCATTCAAGGTGGTGGTTGCTAACCGTGAGCATGTCTCGTGTGCGGGCCGTGTACGGGGTTTAACTATCACAATACAAGGGTACCTTATTTCCACCGATTTTTTTGTCTTACCAGTAGCGGCCTGCCCGGTGGTCTTAGGAGTACAATGGCTTAAGACTTTAGGACCAGTCGAGGTTGACTATGAAAAGCTGACCCTTGGGTTTCATCTAGCTGGTTCTTTCCATAAACTTCAAGGGCTCCGAAGTTCTGAGTTGGCAGCATTAAAACCCCATGAAGCCATGGCCATTCATGGGCCAGTCTTATTTTTGCAGATTAGTTTGTTTTCTGGTGTATACAACCGAAACCCAGCCCTTGCGCCGAGATACGCCAGGTCCTAGACCAATTTGCCAAAGTTTTTCTGGAACCCGCCTCTCTACCACCAAGGCGTTCTCAAGATCATTCGATACCTCTGCTTCCAGGTGTTAAACCAGTCAGCACCCGACCGTACCGTCAACCTTATCTACAAAAGTCAGAAATTGAGAGCAAGTCCGAGAGCTGCTCCAGTAGGGGTTGATCCGCCCTAGCCACAGCCCGTTTTCTTCCCCGGTGTTACTTGTTAAAAAAACTGATGGTTCGTGGCGGTTCTGTATTGACTATCGGTCTCTCAACGACATTACAGTGAAGGATAAGTACCCTATACCGGTAATCGATGAGCTATTGGATGAGCTCCACGGTTCCCGTATTTATTCCAAGCTTGATTTACTCTCCGGGTATCATCAGATACGAGTTCGAGATGAGGACATTCACAAGACGGCTTTTCGCACCCATGACGGTCACTATGAATTTGTAGTTATGCGGTTCGGGCTTACTAATGCTCCCGCGACGTTCCAGTGTTTGATGAATTATTTGTTTCGACCCTTTCTCCGTAAGTTTATATTGGTTTTCTTCGATGATATTTTGATTTACTCGAAATCTCTTGCTGAGCATATAGAACATTTAAGTCTTGTGTTGGGAATTTTGGAGACTAACAGCTTGTATGCAAAAGAGACCAAATGTTGTTTTGGAGTCTCACAGGTTCATTATTTAGGCCATCTTATTTCCTTTGATGGGGTAGAAGTGGAGCCAGCCAAGGTTCAGTCAGTACTCTCTTGGCCCACTCCTAGTAACGCTAAAGGGGTTCGTGGTTTTTTGGGTTTGGCGGGATATTACCGGAAGTTCATTAAGGGGTTTGGAAGTATTGCGGCTCCATTGCATAAATTGGTGGGTAAGGGACCTTTTAAGTGGTCCGAGGAAGGTTGCTATAACTGCCACCCCTACCTTGGGACTTCTAGATTGGTCTCAACCCTTTACCCTTGAGTGTGATGCAAGCGGGGTGGGGATTGGCGCTGTTTTGACTCAACATGGCAAGCCCTTGGCTTATTACAGCGCCCCATTAAAAGGCACGATGCTTTCGTGGTCCACTTATGAGAAAGAGATGTTAGCGGTGGTCAAGGCTGTGCAGAAATGGCGTCACTACCTGTTGGGTCGACCTTTTGTGGTTAAAACGGATCATATGAGCTTAAAGTATCTCCTTGAGCAACGTATTTCTACTCCGGCTCAGGCTCGATGGCTGCCGAAACTGTTGGGGTTTGATTATACAATTGAGTATAAGAAGGGGGTGTCTAACCGTGGCGCCGATGCTCTTTCCAGATTACCCGAATATCACTTTATGGCGGTATCGCATCCGTGTTCCACCATTTGGCAAGACATACAACAAGAGGTAAAATCTGACCCTTACTATACTAACTTGTCCCCGGATTCGCGACATATGGGTCATCATACTTTAGTTTTGCGTGATGGTATTTGGTTTCGGGATGGTGCTATTGTCTTAAGTCCTTCTTCACCTTTATTGGAGATTGTTCTTAATCTTTGCCATGCATCTCCAGAAGGTGGTCATTTTGGGTTCCATAAGACTTTGAACAAGGTTAAACAAACATTTTGGTGGGTTGGGCTCAAAGAACGTGTTAAGCTTTTTATCAAAAGGTGTCAAATTTGCCAACGTTTTAAATCGGATAGCATGTTACCGTCGGGGTTGCTGCAACCTCTTCCGATTCCAGAACGGATTTGGGAAGATATAAGTATGGATTTTGTTGAAGGGCTTCCCAATTCAAAGGGGTTTACTGTGATCATGGTGGTAGTCGATAGACTCTCAAAACATGCTCATTTCATTCCTATGAATCACCCATTTACCGCTGCTACCGTAGCCAAAGAATTTGTAGTGCACATAGTCAAGCTTCATGGTATGCCTACAACAGTGGTTAGTGATCGTGATAAGGTATTCACTAGCTCTTTTTGGCAATCTTTATTCAAGTTACAGGGGACTAATCTTTGCATGAGCTCCAGCTACCATCCACAAACGGATGGGCAAACCGAGGTGGTCAATCGAACAATGGAGCAGTATTTAAGATGTTTTGTTGGGGATCAGCCAAAAAAGTGGGTGGACTGGCTTCCGTGGGCTGAATATAGTTACAATACATCCGTTCATACGTCCACTAAGATGATTCCGTTTCAAGTAGTCTATGGTCGCCCACCTCCAAAACTGATTCCGTATGTTCCGGGTACCACAAATGTTCAGGCAGATGATGATTATTTACGTGATCGCGAGGAGCTCCTTCGCCAACTTCGGGCCAATTTGGTTATCGCCCAGAACAGAATGAAGATTCAAGCAGATCAGAAGCGTCGAGAGGTTGAGTTCCAGGAAGGGGATCTTGTCTATGTGAAGCTTCAACCGTATCGGCAGGTTACGGTTGCCAATCGGTTGTCTAATAAGCTTTCTCCAAAGTTTTTTGGACCCTACAAAATTTTAAAACGAGTTGGCCAAGTTGCTTATCAACTTCGGTTGCCGCCGGGCTCGCTAATCCATGATGTGTTCCATGTCAGCCTCTTGCGAAGATGTGTAGGGGAGGTCACAAAACCAAGTTCAATTGCTATGCAAGATCTAGTTCTCACTCCTCCGTCAGGCCAACCAGAATGTGTTCTTGATGAGCGGGTGATCCAAAAAGGGAAATATCGTCCTCGAACGGAGATACTTGTTAAATGGGTGGGTCGCGATAAAGACGATGCTACGTGGGAGACAAAGTGGAGGTTCGCCAAAGCCTATCCGGACTTCCACCTTGAGGACAAGGTGGGTTCAAGCGGGGTGGATTGTTATGGACCCAATGGACTTACGAACAAGCAGCCCAATGGACTCGTAGCCAAGCAGCCCAGTGAGCAGGCCTGATACAAGTGAAAACTAAATTAATTGCTGCTGCACGTGGGATTATTTATTTGTTTACTTGGTCTTTGTTTTACTTTTTCAAGTTAATTAGTTGTGTGAGAATAAAGGGGATCATGGGTTATGCCTAGTTTCCCATGTTTGCATGTTTTCCAATTTAGTAGGATGGTAGTGTAGTGGAGTAGTTTCATTGTACCCTTTATAAGGGATTTGTTTTGTTTGGAATGGATTATTCAGAAAATTGTCCCAACTTTCTCTCTCAAATTTTATCCCTTCCCTTCCTTTTTGCTTGAAGCCGATCTAACCACAACAAAAATAAAGTACATAAGTTAGTAAGAAAGTTAGTGGCCAAAGTTGGGTGGTCAAAGTTTGAAATCCTATAAGCTAAAAGCTTGGTGGTCAAAGTTTGAAATCCTAAAAGCTAAAAGTTTGATGGTCAAAGTTTGGTGGTCAAATTAGAAGAAAATAAAGTTAAGCTAAAAATTAATGACAGAAAATAAAGTTAACCTAAAAGTTAGTGGCCAATATATATATCAAAAGAAGGACACTATTAAAGTGTCGTTCAATAATTGCATATTGTGTGTTGACATAAGTCCATAAGCGCAGATTAGAATGCATTCACTATTCAACCGTCATAGAATTAATATAGATATAATCCTTCATCTTGGAGTGCACCTCCCAAAAAAATCTACTAAATGGCAAAAAGCTTTTGTTTAGGAAACTACTATTTCAAATCCGGCTCTGTTCACAATTCATCTTCAATCTTCAATTCGACTATGTTGACAGTTGTGCTTCAGTAATTTACAAGTTCAAATTAATAGCTTTTCTTCTACAATCACAATTCGACTTGAATGCACACCAACATCTTCACCCTTCTTACAAATCATCTAATCACCATCTCCTTCTTTTTTAGGTAACCTACTCTGTTTTGAGATATAATTAACTGTTTTTATTGCTAGATTGAGCTTTTTGTTTTGATTGTTTTTTCAAACTGTTTTTGGTTGCTAGATAAGTATTCATGAATATAACATGTGAGATTGTAGAATGATTGACTAATCAATATGTTTGTATGTAGAGAATATTGTTCACCGTTTGTGCTTTATTTATAAGTTCTCAAATTAATTAAGTTCTTTGTATAATTCGTTTTGGAACGTAAGCAAAAACCTTAATTTTCATAAAAGGGCCTATGATTTTTTTTTTTGTTTTAGGCCTTCAAAATGGTTGACCCGGCCCTGGTTTTCATGTAATTACTTTTACACTTTGTTCTGAGTTTCATTAAAGGATGGAAGAGAAAGGACTGGGAAGAGAAAGGATTGGGAAGGAAGTGGGGAAAAAATATGTTCCAGAGTTTTTTGTAGGAGGGAATGAGATGGATAATAAAGAGGTTTTTAGGGTGATTTTCAATTTTTCTAATTTGAAAGAAATTAGAGAAAAAGGAAGAAGAGGGAGATTCTTTCTCTTCCATCCTTTAATGAAACTCTGGAACAGAGTGTTAAGTTTTAGCTTTATAAATAGAATTCATGGATCATCACATGCTAAAATTATTTGAGCTTATTTCAAACCACATGGACCCTAAGAAGCACGAGGACGGCATTTTGGGTGAAGTACCCGTTTCAGGGACGCCATGGGGACGGAAACACGTTAGGGACACCCTAGAAACGTTTCCTGCACGTTTTCGGTTTTGGGGGGACGTTTCCCCCATGTTTCCCTCCACGTTTCTATTTACTTTTAGGGTTTTAACCCTTTAAATCAAGAAGATGAAGAAGAATATGTGTTGGTCCCCCATGCTATTCTCTGTTTTCTGCCATAAATAAAAAAGATGAAGAGGAAAGTGTGTATGGAAATCTGAGGAAGAAGACAACAGAGCGGATGTTATGTGATGTCTTAGTCTTTAGGGTTAATTAAGTTTTAAGTTTTAAACATTTAACCCCTTTATCTTTCAATAGTTTCCTTTTAGTTCTTGAAACTTGTAGATTGTTACGTACCAAGTGTAAGATTGGTTTGTGTAATTAAACATTTAACCCCTAATATCTTTACAAGTTTATATTTGGTCCTTATACTTACTAATTTATACACAATATATATCATCATCATCATCATCATCATCATACTCAGTTTATCCCACCTATAGCAAAGCTAAGGTAGGGTCTGAGGAGGGTAAGATGTAGACAGCCTTACCTCTACCCCTAAGAATAGAGAGGCTGCTTCCAGTGAGACCCCCAGCTCGATGTGGTTTGGTATCAAGCCTTGGACATAAGGCACAGAACACTTAGCAATCGGGACAAACCCGATCGGTGTATGTACCCCTTTGTGTTTTGGCTATCAACGCCACCACATGATGCATGATTAACGGTCCGTTGTTTTTAACGTTATTTTCACAAAATTAGTAAAATAACGTTAAAAACTAGTGCAACTTTACTTTTGCCCCCCGAGGGCCACACATATATACATTGTGTATCTATTTTGGAATTTGTTTAATATATTTTTATTTTTTTTATATTTTTTTGTTGCCGTGCCTTTACCGTACCCGTATCTTGAAATTTTGAGTTTTGCCGTTTCCCGTACCCGTATTGTCCCCGTACCCGTCCCAGTGCTACATATCATGGACCAATGGTGTGTACGTAAAAAAATCTGTAAAGAAATGAATATCTATCATGTATATTTCAATTGAGGATGTGACATTTGGTATATATTATCATCGATCCAAATGCACAACTGACATGAGGAAGCGGGATATGAGGTGGCAGTGAGGTAGCCACTCGCTACCGCGAATTGGTTGTGACACCATGTGAGGATCATGAATCATGATCCATGATGGTTGTGCTATTGAGTAAGGTATTATATATAAGAAACTTTTAAGGGATATATTGAGGTAGATGTACATATCAAGGATGTTTACCTGTATACATGTAAATACGAAAGGTTTCATTCCCTTGAACCTTCTCTTGAGAGCAAAGTTTTGTCAAAAATTGTGTAAAATCAAAACTTAGAAACACAATTTACAAACCTACACTATACCCTAACATATGTGGTGATTCAGACAACATTATAGATTATTTGGACATACTGGAACACCCTTCAATCTTACTATAACATATTGACATTTAATAAAATGTTCTATTAATCATCTAATACTTTTGTAAGAACCTTATACATACATTCTCTTGCCTTACACATAGCCTCTAATGGCTCATTCTTTATCATTGTTAACCCTTTAGCTTCATTCAAATTAACCAACTTTTTACCAACCCTTTCCCAGTCAAAACATTGAATCAATGAACCTAACGCCATACCAACCACTCTATTAGCTAGAGCATCTCCAAGCCCTTGCTTCTTTCCAATCCCAAACGGCATATAGTTATACCCTTTACCAACTGACTTCTCAAACCTTTCTGGTCTGAAACTTGTAGGTCCATCCCACACCTTTGGGTCCCTATGGATAGCCCATGTGTTCACCAATAACATTGTTCCACATGGTATATTGTAGCCTCCAATGGTGCACTCATTAGAGGACTCGTGTGGCACGAAGAGTGGCGATGGCGGATATAATCTAAGTGTCTCGTTGACTATGTATTGTAGGTATTTTAGCTTATGAAGATCGGTTTCTTGTATCAAGTGGTCTTGTCCAACATTTTTATCTACCTCAGCCCGGGCTTTTTGGAGAATGAGTGGATGGTTCAAGAGAAGCGACATCGCCCATTCTATCGTCGCTGCAGAAGTATCCGTGCCAACAAGTAAAAATGTCTGCATTAATCAAGAACAAATAATTTAAGTATTTCTATAAGCGAACCGGACTTTTAGAGAACCATTCAAATGAGCATTGTGTATGTTTATTTAAAAAACAAAGGAACATCAAACATGAACAAAACGTTTTGTTCATTTAGTTAAGCAAAGGAACTTGAACACCTTTCATTCGTTCACTTATGTTGGTGAACATTCATTTACGTTCATTCGTTGAAATTAATTTTTGTTCTTTTATTAATGTTCTTTATTTTGCTTTTATTTAAGTTCATTGGTTTACGTTTCTTTATATATTTATTTAAATTTTTAGATCCGTTGCAATTTGTTTAGTTTTATGAAATCAAAATATCACCCATTAGTTTAGTCTTGTTATTATCTTTTAGCCTAACAAATTGATATTGACACTTACTTATAATTGGTTTACTTTTAATTGGTGTTTGATCAGTTATCTTCGCATATATTCATTCATCTTTGTTCAGCTATGTTTGTTCGGTTATTTTCATTTTTGTTCATAAACCGTTCATTTATGCTATTAACGAACAGACATAAACAAACACAAACATGGTCAAAAAAACCATGTTCCTTTAGTTGTTCGTGCGCGTTATATGGTTTATTCCGTTAGAGCTAAACGAAGAAACAGTAGCATGCCTAGTTTGTATTGTTCGATTTATAGGCGCAAATTTAAGCAAGTATGTACAAATTAGTGTTTTGACAAATGAACAAAAACCATATATACATACCAACATAATACCCTTGAGTAACTGATCAGAATAGTTTTCAGGCAGTGATTCTTGCAAAGAAAGCATGGCACTAATCATTTTCTTGTTAGAAACCCCATCTTTCTTCCTAAATTCATCCATCATATCTTTTGAAAATGCATCATTTTTAGCCTTTAATCTCAATAATGTCTTCTTCATACCATCAATATCAATCCACTGCATGAATGGCAAAACTTCCTTTGGATACGACATTTGCCGAGCCTTAGAAATTTCGACAATCATCCTACGGAAGTTAAGAGACTCCATCAACTCGTCGATTTCGGGACCAAAGTGTCTTTTCCCTGAAACAATCCTCATGATAATGCTAAATGACATATCTTGCAACCGTGGCCTCAATCCCACCCTTGTGTATTTATCATGCAAAATTCCCAACAATAGAGTCTTGATCAAAGACCTGGTTTCATCTAACCGGACATCTGAATACGTGTTGAGGCGTGTAATCGAGAAGAGTTCGATGGTGGTGATATGGCGAAGTTTGCGCCAATAAGGACCATAATGGGCTGTGATCATGGAGGTATAGTCGTGTTTCATGTTCTTTCTTGTAGCACATGGTTGGTTATTGAAGGTATCGATTTGTGTAACACCTTCTTCGACGACGGATGATGAGGATAGAACAAGAACTGGTCGTGAACCGAATCGAAGGATGAAAGCGTGGCCGTATTTTAAAGAAAGTGTATGCAAAACTCGGTGTAATGGGTCTTGGATTAGATGTAGATGACCGATTATTGGGAAAGAAAAAGGGGTTGGAGGAAGGTTTTTGTGATTTTTGTGATGTTGAAGAAGAAATTTGGAAAAAAGAAATAGGAACAAGAAGAAAAATAAGGGAAGGAAGTAATAAATCAGGCGTTGATCCATCGAACGAGGAAGGTGATGGTACAAAATGGCCATTTATTTTGTGGAAATGAGATCATAAGCTTGAAAAAAGGTTGCATTATTATTAGTGTGGGCAAATTTTTAGATTTTCAGCTTTTAAAAACAACATTATTATGTTATTGTCCTTAAAATGTAGGTGTTGTACCACGATGAGGAAGTCGTAGTATCGGTGTGATCTGATTTTTCGAAGTATATGTAAAATGAAGACGAGAACATTATTAGCCTAGTCTTAGTCACGGGGATTATTGATTATTTTTGCGACCGAAATAAGCATCATTTGTACAGTATTTAATGTGAGCAGTAAACGTGCTAAAGTCGTTTAGGGCAGGGTGCGCCATCCTGATTTCCTCTGATCCTACACTGTCACCTCACTACACCGATTCACTACTCCGAATGTTTTAATAGAGGCAACACAACCTCGATACACTACCCTGAAAAACTAAAAAACATGAATTAAACATAAAAATACACCACTTACAACCACCCCCATCTTCCAACCACCAGTTTCAACCGCCATCATACCTCAACTTCACCACTACCGTGTCTGACACCTCCAACCTTCTATAACCACCACCATCATCTTTCAAACCCAACAAAAACAGCCACCACATACCTCCGCTGCACCAGTATCTTCTGACCATCACCACCGCATCCAACAACCTGCAACCACCACAACCATCTTCCAACCACCACCATATAAAATAAAATATACTAATTTTAAACCAAGGAACACAAACCATTTTCTACAACTCATGGAAGCGACCTGACCCCCATTAACCGAGACACCGATGGAGGTGTTCCTGTGGGAGCTAGGATTGAGCATATTAGGGTTGGGCCCAAATAAAACTGAGAACCGAACTAATTTGACACCTGAACCAAACCGGGTATGTAGTTTAGGTTCTGTAGTCGGTTCTTGTATATCCCAAAAGCCGAGTCTCAGGTCGGGTCGGTCTTGGATTGTTTAAAAACTGGAAAAAACCTGGACTGAAATATTAGTAACAAACAACTAACTCTTACAAGTTTAGTTGCCAATTGATGGGCCAAAACCCAATCATTCAATTGCTGCAATCATTCCCTACACCTACACAACACATTCTAAATTAAAAACACACCTTTGCCCTAAAATACAATTGTTGCTATAGTTTCGTTCTCATATATAGTTACATGAATGGCTGTATAAAGCTTGCTGCTACAGTTTCCTTCTCATATATGTTCATTATCTAGCATCACCAACTAATCACTAGTTGAACCTGTCAAAAAGATAACCCAAATAACTAAAAATAAACTACTACTAATAATAATAAAAGTCTACAAATCGAAATGGGCTCGGAGAATAATAGATGGATACATCCATAAACGATGATCATCACAAGAACATGGATGCTTCCGACTCATAGACAAGCCTTCCACCTTCAGAATCCTATGTATCGAATATGATCCTCACGACCCTCGATGTTTTATTGCATGTAACTACTCCTACGATTCCATTCACGGCCAAGACGATCAAGGTAGGACAAGGCCTATCTTTGGTGGGATGTTAGGATGGCCCTAAGGACTCACATAAGACCCCAAGATCTATGGAAGAAGCTTGGAAGTCGGCCCAAGAAGGCACAAGAAGGAATGCCAAATGATTGTGGTGGGCTTGCTCTTTATAGAGCTACCAGGGAGTGCACGGGCGTGCACCTGCCCCACGTACGTTCTGTTGCTTCAGAATCTGTCTTGTCTGTCCTGGTGGTCGTGCATGGGCGTGCCAGGTAGTGGGAACGGGCGTTCCAACTGACAAAGTCCGTTTTCTTGTCTCCCAAGTTGGCTGTGTTGTCTTCTAGCATGTGGTACCTCCGTGCAAGTGAGCATGGGCGTGCTTGGTCAATCTCAGGTCAGTTTTATCATTGTTTAAGCCCCAAAAAGGTCTTTTCACATACGAGAAACATGCTGTGAGTCTCGTATCATCAAGAATCTCAGGTTTTCGCCGTTTTTACCCGAAAATCGTATATTTTAGGGTTGGGGCTCTAATTTCCTTAAAAACACAAATAGGAATTATTAAGTAGTTATAATCATCAATTTAAGCTCAGTTTTGCCTTATTATGAGACTTATTTATGCATGTTTTATATGTGTAATTGATGGCACATCGTTACTTACACCCGATTATCAGAAAGACTATTCAATAAATCCCTAAATAGGAAAACCCTAGAATTCTCTAAGAAATCCCTAATTCAAGCATATGAAATTTGTGAGAAACAAGAATTATGTTAATGGCCAACTCAAGATGTTCGCTGGTAGCTTCACGCTGCTAGACTTGGCACAAACCAGATAAGCCCTGCAATGTTACTAGACGAGTGATGTCGTCCGTGGATAGGCCATGTAGGAGACGCACAAGTAAAATGTCCACATTATGGATGCTCTAAGCTCTACATAACATGCAAAGAGGTATGATTAATAAAAACGTATACCTGAAAATTTAACATGATTAATCTAGGAACATTTCAAACACCACCTCCAAATAGAAGTGAACATATCCAGGTTTTTTTCATAATCCGGTTTCGACTTTGGCTGGTTCCAAGCCAAACCAGTTTTGGTTTGAAACCGGTTCAGTTCTATCCTGGTTTAGTCGACCACGTGTCGATTTTTTACCCGGTTTCGGTTCGGTTTCGATTCTAGTTTTAGTTTTTGTTATATTCTAGTATATATACAAATTTTTTAAATTCATGTAAACTACATAAATTTAACTTTAATCAACTTTTAGATTTTTTTAAATAAGAAAATTGAATTTTAATACAAAGAAAATATAATTTTACTTGTGTTTATGGTCAAAATCATTTTTTTCTTAAACCAGTTTCAGTTTGGTTTCGTTTTTTTATCCAACCGATTTTTAGCGGTAGTGGTTTCTGATCGCTTCCAGTTTGTGTATTGGTTTCAGTTCTGGTTCAGTTGGCCAATTTTAGCCCGATTGACAATTTGTTTCTGTTTGGGATTTTTTTTAATACCGAATTCCTTGAAACCGGTTTGTACCGGTTTTGGTTCAAGCTGTTTTACTGGTTTCGGTTCCCAAACCAGATTTTTTCATCTCTAGCCATAGAGAAATAAAATAAAATTTGCTAAACATAGTACAAATTAATATTACCGTGAATGAATATTACAACATAAGGCTATACGATAATCATTCACGCTCCCTCCATTTTAGCCAAAAAGCCTTCAGTGTCCGCCCTCCATTTCTTGAGTACCAAAGAGGGGTCGCTATTGATCCATCATGAGCCCAATAATGAGTAGCAACGACTCTATTCAGTGGGACCCTCTGGGAATGGTCAAAATGTAAAATAATAATAATAATAATAATAATAATATTTAAAACCTTTCAAAAACTATGTAGACCATTCACATTTCTTATTTTTTTTCACACACAACTCTCTAATCTCCTCTTTCAACTAAAAAATATATCTTATTTCATAACCCGAAAATCTCATTTCTAAAACCCACTTCCACCATGTTTCCGTATAACAATGACCCAAACACATTTGATATCAACAACCCGCGTGATATAAACACTCAAGGCGAGTAGTGGATGATCAATGCCAATACCGGCCAAGGTGAATATCGACCACTACCCATGGAAAATCCACCACGATGGGACATGTCTTCATCACAAACTCACAAATGACCCCATTCATCCAAATGCCCGATTTTGTGTATTATTCCATAAAACCCCCAATGTCTCTCTTTTTATCTTATAGCATACCTAAAACAAATCCTATACTCGAAACTAAACCGTACCCGAAACCCAACTCACATTAGAAGTCACCTGACTTCTTCCACACGTAGACATCATAGGAAGCAACCAGACGAAAAACGTGCTCCAAAGTCACACGAGGAGTGTTCGAGAAGGAGGAGTTTGCTATGACACAAGCGTGGCTCGACGTTTCCGAAAACCTCATTACTGGTATATGTTTCTGTTAGGGTAAAATAATTTCCAAGATGATTATTATTAACCATTTGCTCAAAATATATATAGGTTACAAATATGTATAAATGGAAGTACATTGATTACAATTGAATGGAAAGAATATTTGAGAATAAATCAAGGATTTTCAATTCCTTGATTTATGTATTGCTATTACCCCCCCCCCCCCCCCCGTCAATCGAACAGGTGGGGGACCAACACGAAGTATGTTGCGAAACTTTTCGAATAAAGGGCGTGGTAGACTTTTTGTGAAAATGTCAGCCACCAGGAGATTGGAAGGAACAAATTTCGTGTATAGACGACCTGAGGAAACCAATTCGAGAACAAAATGATAAGCAATATCTATGTTGAAGGGGTAGGGACCCAAATCTACATGGGCCCATACCCAATACTCTAGCCCAAACACCGGAACAGGCCCACAAGGCCAAAAACGGGCAATACGCTAACATCGGCGGAATGAATTTGGCGGGTTATGACCATCACGCGGATGTAGCCCAAGCATACCAACACCCGCCAAGGCTTGAGAAGCAGGATCATCAAAGGACACATGGTGATAGCCTACAAGCCCGTACAATACTGTACGAACCAATCAGGGCGCAAGGACGTGTGGCAAGGAGCATGCTGCACGATCAGCCAATAGGAGAACAACGCTTGTCTTGGATGGAACCCGCACGTGACACATAGTACGTCTCCTGCACGCGCCAACCAATGAAAGCACATGGGACCACCTCAGCAAGGATCTCCACTAACTGAGGGCTGCAGAGGGGACAACAGTACACCTGGCAGCCAATCATATTGTACCTGACCTGTGGCCAGTCACAAGATGCCACGTCACGATAACGGTACAATCCCTCTCTATGATTTATTACGTGTCACATGTCATATCTTATTGGGCCTAATCCTGGGCCGATGTGGATGCAAGCCCTTAACTGGGCCTCGGCTCGTTGGGTAAGTTAAGGGTAGATGTTGAGGCCCATGTGGAACCTATTTAAGGAGCACTTAGTCTCCTTGAATAGGCCATTCATAAATTCCCTGAAGAACACACTAAGGCCGATTACGTTTTTGTGTCTGCTAAGTAGATTCCTTCGGGATTCGAGGCGGTCGCCCCACATCGATTTTCTGTGTTATTTCAGGTCTGCAAGCAGTCGATAGTCATTCAATCTAGCGAAGGATCAATCTTGTAGAGACGAAGCTGACCTCTGGATCCTAGTTTAGACTTTTGTTTCTTCATTGGCGCCATCCGTACCGGCTAGAACACGAATCTCTTTCAATCTTTCAGCTAGAAAAATGACCAACGAGGAAGCTACATGAAAAAACCTCGATGAACCCATCATTGGAGATGATGACGAGGCAGAGACGGAGGAAAGAACTCCAGCGACTGTCACCAAAGTTGCACACAGAGCCATCAGGATGACCAGCTCTGGCCCAGTCGCCAACCAGTAAACCGTCGACGTCGAAGTCGGCGAGGCTGACGACGAGGACGGCACAGAGGAAGACCCAGACGAATGGCTCTTCAAGCAGCAAGCACAGGTCACCGCAGGCTACCAAAAAAGGGTAATGCAACAAGAACAACAACGAGTGCAGAAAACACTCAACTTTGACACCAACAACAAGGTTAAGGGGGCAACAACCAAGAACAAGACAAATAGCCGAACTCCAAAAGACAATACAAACGGGAGTCGCAGCGGAGGCCGCGGGAAGAGTTCCCGCAGTCAGGGCCGCGCTCCCACTGACGAAGAGGACGGCTACGAGTCCAGCTCACACGCTGACGGTGACGACGACTTGGTCAAACCATATCGGCCGAAAGATCTCGCTGAAAAATCCAAGTTCTGTGCGCGTATCGCCATGGCACCAATACCCGCCAAAGCCAAGCTACCAAGCAGCATTGGAAAATACGATGGCATACGTGACCCGGACGACCACGTCCATGATTTCCGGACCGCGGCTCACAGCCAAAACTGGCCTATGCAAGTTTGGTGCCATCTCTTCGCACAGACACTGACGGCCGCGGCCAGGGTATGGTTCGACAACCTCACGGTTGGCAGCATTCTAGACTTTGATGACTTGCTGTCCAAGTTTTCCATGCATTTCTCTCACCAGAGAAGGCATAAGAAGGATAAGGCACACATCCTACTCTGTGCCAGGAGGGACACCGAGCCAGTCGAAGATTACATCACCCGCTACACGCGGGAGGCAATGCAAATAGGATGTGGTGAGGAGCTCACACGCGCGACATTCATCCATGGGGTCAACAACGATGACCTCATGAAATGCCTCACTGGGAAGGATGGGATCCCTGAGTCTTGGGATGAAGTAATCAAGGCGACCAAGATATACGCCTCCTCAGAGAAATCCTTCCGCCACTCCCGCTAGCAACAATATCCTAATAACAATAACGGCGGCCGCAGAGACAAAGGAAAACAATCCGTCTGGTCTCGCATCTCTGGATCCGCAGAGGAAGGCAAATACTCCGCGCACCAAGACGCCCGCCACATCATCAACGGTAAACATGCCCGCTACACGCGGGGCGGGTCAAAGAAAAATACTGAATGGACACCGCTGACGAAGACACCGTCACAAGTGCTCGCGACAGAACAACACAACTTCAAAGAACCGCCCCCGCTGGGTAAGTGAAGGAATGTTGACACAAGCAAATGATGTGATTATCACAACGACTTTGGGCACAACACAGACAACTGCTACAGCTTAAAGATGGAGATTAAGGCGGCCTTAAAATCCGGCCAGTTGGGACACCTAGTGAAGAATGTACAACGCAGTGGCCGCGGTCGAGAAAACGAATAGCGAGGGGACGGATCGAACAAACGCATCTGCAACCTACAAACACATACTATCGATTGCACTCCTAGACACAGTTGCCACATGACAAATAAGGGAGCCGTCTGCCACCGGCGGAACAAGCGACCGCTGACAGACGCGTCAGACGCCTCCTGGAAGGAACAACCAGTCATTTTACCCACTATCAAGGGAGGGGCCTCCTCCACATCTCCATTGATCATCTCGGGGGTTTTCGGGCACTACCGCACCCTATACATGTTCCTAGACCCAGGAAGCAGCGCAGACATCATGTATGAACAATGCTTCAAACAGCTAGACGAGGAGGACAAAAAACGACTCATACCAGTCGCAGAACCCATCTCAGGATTCATTCATGAAACAATAATGCCGCGGGGCATCATCACGTTTCCAGTAATCTGGTCCGACGGAAAGCTATCCCGAACCGAAGAATGCGAATTCATGGTGCTCCCTATCACCTCCTCACATGATGTATTAATTGGAAGGGAAGGCCTGGCCAAGTTCAACAGTAACGCTTCCACGCCTCACCAAATGGTTGGCTTCCCGACCCGCAACGGAGTGGCATTCATCCGCGGCAACCGCCATTGCCACGCCACGGAAGCCTCCAAGCCAGTGAAATCCGCAAAGAAACCAGCACTCACAGAACCGGAGAAATGGGCACTTAACCCCTGCTTCCCGGAGCAAATGGTCACCATTGGGCCAGCGATATCGAACGCGGTGTGGACCCATTTGAAACAACTACTCATCAAAAATATGGACGTCTTCGCCTGGCAACCCGTTGACATGGTGGGTGTACCCCGCGAGATCGCGAAACACAAGTTGTCCACATACAAATCCGCAGAACCCGTGGTACAGAAAAAACAAAGCATGGCCCAGAGAAGACCAAGGCAATGAATGAATAGGTCACAGAACTTTTGAATGCAGTCATACTCCGTCCAGTCAAATACCAAACTTGGGTAGCAAACCCTGTCATGGTCGGCAAGGCCAATGGCGGATGGCGGATGTGTGTCGACTACAAGGACCTGAACAAAGCATGCCTAAAGGACTGCTACCCGCTCCTAGAGATAGACTTAAAGGTCGACTCCCTAGCGCCTTTCCGTTTCAAATGTTTCCTCGACGCCTACAAGGGGTATCATCAAATCCAAATGGCTAAGGGGGATGAAGACAAGACGGCGCTCAGAACGAACATGGGCACATTCTGTTATACAAAGATGCCGTTTGGACTAAAAACGCGGGAGCCACATACCAACGCCTCATGGATTCGGTGTTCGCAAAGCAAATCGGCGTCAACTTAGAGGTCTACGTGGACGACCTCGTCATTAAAAGTACGGAGGAAGACCACATGCTAATCGACATACAGAAGACATTCGAGCAGCTGCGGACTGTCCGTATGAAGCTAAACCCAAGCAAGTGCTCCTTCGGCATGGGAGAGGGCAAGTTCATGGGTGTCATAGTAACAAAGGATGGTTTTCCCGCGAACCCGGAAAAGGTGCGAGCGATAGAGCGGATGCCATCACCCGCATCAGTGAAAGAAGTACAAAGCTTGATGGGCCGCCTTGTAGCCTTGAACCGCTTCCTATCCAACTATGCTTCGAAATCATTCCCTTTCATCAGCACACTCAGAAACTGCTTGAAGAAACTAACTTCCGGTGGACAGCAGAAGCAGAAAAAGTTTTCCAGGACATGAAACAATGCCTCATGAGACTACCAACATTGACCGAACCACGCCCCAAGGAACCGCTTACGCTTTATCTAGCGGTCTCAAACAGGGCAGTTGGGGCGGTCCTCTTAGTCGATCGGAAGGGCATACAGACGCCCATATACTATGTCAGCCGAACACTCCTGGATGCGGAAACTCGCTACTCAACCATGGAAAATTGGTGTTGGCCTTGATCCATGCCTCACGACGGTTGAGGAGGTATTTCCAGGGACACCCGATAAATGTCCTCACCGATTACCGCATAAATGACGTTCTCAAAAAGCCGAAACTTTCCGGGAGGTTAGCAAAATGGGCTATAGAGTTGGGCGAGCACGAGATCTTCTATAAACCAAGGCCAGCTATGTGACACCCCAGGAAAATCCCACATCGGCCGTGGCCAGGAGAGATCCTTGGTTCATAAGTAATGTCTTGCCTCTTAAATCACCAACGCGTTTTGGGGCTTAATGTTAGTGGATGAGAGGAGAACTCCACAGTTAAGCGTGCTCAGGTGGGAGAAATTCCAGGATGGGTGACCTCCTGGGAAGTCTCCACTTGGGCACCCAAAAACAAATCCGTGAGCTCTGGATGGGTAAAGCGGACAATATTGGTGGTGAGAGGGGCGGGGTGTTACAGATGGTATCAGAGCCACTCCTGTGCCGTTCGGGATGGTGGGTGCATACCTCATCAGGGACGATGAGACTCTAACGGGGGGTGAATGTGACACCCCAGGAAAATCCCACATCGGCCGTGGCCAGGAGAGATCCTTGGTTCATAAGTAATGTCTTGCCTCTTAAATCACCAACGCGTTTTGGGGCTTAATGTTAGTGGATGAGAGGAGAACTCCACAGTTAAGCGTGCTCAGGTGGGAGAAATTCCAGGATGGGTGACCTCCTGGGAAGTCTCCACTTGGGCACCCAAAAACAAATCCGTGAGCTCTGGATGGGTAAAGCGGACAATATTGGTGGTGAGAGGGGCGGACAAAGTTATTTCGGATCGTGACTCCCACTTTACTTCTCACTTCTGGAAGTCTTTCAAGTTGATGACAAAGTACTTCTGAAAGTTTCACCGTGGAAGGGCGTCATACGCTTTGGGAAGCGTGGCAAACTTAACCCTCGGTATGTCGGACCATTTACGATCCTGGAACGGATTGGACCGGTGACATATCGACTTGATTTACCGACGGAGCTCGGCAACGTACATAACGTCTTCCATGTGTCTAACTTAAAGAAGTGTCTGGCTGACGAGTCTCTTATTGTTCCACTGGAAGAGATCAAGGTTGATGATCGTCTTCGGATTGTGGAGGAACCTGTTGAGATTCTTGATTACAAGATTCGTAGCCTACGTCATAGCAAAATTCGCATTGTTAAGGTTCGCTGGAACTCGAACCGGGGACCAGAGTACACTTGGGAACGGGAGGATCAGATGAAGTCTAAGTATCCTCATCTTTTTCCTAAGGAAGCATTCGAATCGAAATATGTTACCACTGCAGCTGAATGAATCTCGGGGCGAGATTCCTTTTTAACGTGGGGATGATGTGACAACTCGGGTAAATCTCTCTCTTGGTTTCTATCTTTTGTTTGTTCTTTTGTTACTCCTTTTGGTACTTGTGCAATTTTCGGGACGAAAATTCTTTTAACGTGGGGATGATGTGACACCCGGCAATTTCCGATCTACACTGACGTGACTTTATGATTTAAAACAAATAAATAAATAAATATTTATTTCAAATATTGCTAATTATTAAATTTCGGAAGTTTACGGATCGTTTTAACAACGGGAACTGCGACCGATTTAATTAACGCGATTTAAGCGCGTGTTCTGAAAACACGCGTCGGACGTCGAAAATAATTATAGTTATGCTCGGTTTTGTATTTCGAACAAAACCGACTACTTTTTATAATTAATTATGGAGCCTAATTAGAAACCGAGACGTTTTCGTTTAAAACGGGTTTGATACGCGGTTCTAGTCACCTACCAACAACCCTAGGTATAAATTATCCTATTCTTCTTCTTCCCCTCATTCCCACTCAACACAAACCCTAATCTCTCTCTCTCTAAAACTCCAAATCCGCCACTCTCTCTCTCTAGAACTCCCTCTCTCTCTCTCGGGTTCTCTCTCTACTCTCTCTCTACCCCTCACCCTCGTTCCTCTCCACTCCTCCTCCTTGTAACAGAGCCGGCCGACCACCATGGAGATGGTGGCGGTGGCGTGGTGGTTCAGGCAGCCCCGAAAGGGGCAGAAGCAGCAACGAAAGGGGACAGGGTCTGGTTTATGGTTGTTCAGGGTCGGGGGTTTGGTTTTGGGTCAGGTCGTTTGGGCTCGTTTGGGTTGTTACAGATCAAGAGGTTATGGGTCGGGTTTTGTTGTCTTCAACTGGGATCCGGTGGTAGCTTTGTTGTGGTTGCATACCCGGAGGTTTTCGGCTCAGATCCGGTAGTTTTGGTGGTGGTTCAACAGCGGCAGGAGTGGTGGTTCGTGGTGGGTGCCGGGTCAGGTAGGTGTGGTGTTTGTTTTTGATAGTGGTGGTCAGGTTGGAGGCGGCGGCGGCGGTGGTTTAATTGTAGTAAGGTCCGGTTCAGGCTAAGGGATTGGGTTTGGTTTGGTTGAATGGTGTGGGTTTTGGCAGCTGGTTCAATGTTGCAGACGAGGACAGCCGGGTTTTGGTCGGGTTGCACGATTGTTGTTTGCGGGTTCGGTTTGAGTTCGGTTCGGGTCTCGAGTTCGGGTCAGATCTGATTAGTTTTCAGATTCGGTTCGGGTCTTGTTCGGGTCAAGTGTCTCGGGTCAGATTCGTGTGCTCCGGGTCAGATCTGGTTGGCTCGGGTTTCGGGGTACGGAGCACGGTGTTGGTCAAGCTTCGGTCAAACATGGTCAACGGTTAGATCTGGTCAACAGTCAACTCGGTCAACACGGCTTTCGAGCAGATTCGGGTTACGCGCGTGTGATTCGGTATAACTTGTATTCGAGCTTACTATTTATTTATGTGTAGATATTATGTATTTATAAATATTGTATATTTATAAATATTGTGTATTTATGAATATTATATATTTATAAATATATTGATTCGACGAAATAGTTTCGACTCACGAGCGGATCGAATAATAATAAACGGTAACTATATAAACGAACGATTTGGTGAACGATTAACTTGACGTGACTTATGGTTTCGAACTCGGACTAAATATAATTGGACTATATTGTCGGACTATATTATATATATATATAATGGTATATATATATATATTTATAGGATCAAGTATAGATAGATGTCGAAACGTATAGTCTCGTGAATTGGAAATGTGGATAAAAGGATTTGATAATTTGTGTTGTAAGTTGATTTTTGGGGAAAATTGTAGACAACGGGTGTTGTCTGGTTGGTACAAAAACAGAGGAAACTCTGCCCGAATTTTTATAAACTCAAAGCGTAACGAACTGCTATTATTTCTATAAGTAAATTCTCCTAAGTGTTTTGGACAAGTGTATTATATACAAAATCAAAATGTTTTCAAGGACTAACTATTTGTGACAATAAAGATGGTTTTCAAACAATATTTGAGATAAAGTAACAATTGTTATTAATCGGTTTTAATAACTAAACATGTATTTCTTAAAGAGCATTTTTCCTAAAAGTAAGTATACTGGACACACATTTATACGGATTACGAGACGAGCTAGGATTCAGGATAATTATACGTTTCAGGGTGTTAGTCCAATCTGGTTACATACAAATAGTGACAAGTGTGGAACTTGGGTACTATGTTGTGTGTAATACGTGAATTAAGATAAGTCATGATCGGTTCGTCGAGTTGAAACATTTTGAGACTCGTGATGGTTAATAAGCTAGGCTTATGTGTGATAGACTGTTAAGGTGTCCTTTGTTGGTAATTAGGGCACGAGGAAGTCGGTCGAGGTTTCAGGCTTTGTTTGCTAGCTTAGCATGGACATTAAGGTGAGTTCATACCCCACTCTTTACTGTTTTTGTAAATGTTTTCGGGGGGAAGACATGCTTCTGTTATGAAAAACTGAGGAACTTAAAACGAAACAAAGTTTTGGAAAATGGAACGGGTTGTGTGAGTTTACGGCCCCACTTTACTTGGTTTTCGTTTTCGGGGGAGAAAACATGTGATAAACAACTATTTGGTAACAACTGTCATACTATGGGTTTTCAAACGGTTTACTATACGATCTTTGGAAGTCCCGGGGGGAACCATGAATGTGCTGGTTTGCACAACGGGGAAATGTGAATAGCGCTATTGGGAGTGACCAACCCCACCCGTCGGCATGGAGCGCCGGGCGGGTGCATATTGTCTCAAACAGGAACAGGTTTACTATTCGGGCACAACATCTGGTTTGCGAGTTAGTAATGGTTTTCCAATCGTAGTAGTAATGGAACATGCGCCTAGCTAGCGTACCTTGGTTTACATTTTACATAGTATGGACAGGGTGAACATGGTAACACTTTTGGAACTTGGAACATTTGGTAACATTTTGCAAAACTTATGAACTCACCAACTTTATGTTGACTTTTTAAGTATGTCTTTCAGGTTTAAACCTTGGTAACGGCACGGTTGGAGTAGGTGGCAGTTGGGACCGGGAATCCTAGAGGGTTAGAATTGGCGTTCAGGGAACAAGAGTCTTAGATGCAACTTTCCGCTGCGTTGGTAAAGGCACCAAACGTCTCAACCGACTAGGGGAAAAGTCGGGGTGTGACAAGCTATCAAGGGACAAGTTCTTGCAGACTTCACCACAGAGATCCCCGCAGACAAGGTAGCGGAATGCGTAGTGGAACAGGACCCGCTGCCCGCAACAATCGAAACAGACAAATGGTTGCGACTAATCAGCCCCGACGGCTCGGAATTCACGTACGCTATTCGTCTAAACTTTGAAAGTACAAACAACGAAGCGGAGTACGAATCGCTGCTCGCAGGCTTGCGCATCGCAGACAAAATGGGTGCCCGCTTCTTACAGGTGCACGTGGACTCCATGTTGGTGGCAGCTCGGGTGGAGGGCAAGTACGAAGCCCGGGATAACAAAATGTAACATTTGTACTTTTCGTATTTACCATTCTGGTCCTCGTATTCTTATAACTTGTCATTTTATACCCCTGTAAACCCGAGCTTATGATCAATGGAAAAGTATTTTGTCAAATTGCATTTAACCTTAATCTATTTCAGTTATTCTATAAATTCTATATGACGCAAACTTTATGTAACATTGCGTGATTTTTAGTTTTGCATATATTCTAAATTCTATACTTAAACAAATTCCAAGTTCGCCTTTATTTGTTTTCTTTTATGTCACTCCTACCAATTCGTGACGAGTCGTTGATATAATTAATCCTAATCAATCTAGATACTCATTTAGTTAAGATCTTAATATATATATATATATATATATATATATATAATAAGAATACATTAAGTTTGAAAAAAAAAAAGAAAACAAAGCAGAAAAAAAAACGTGACTTACTAATTAGTCGCTTTGACTTTTGTGACCAACATGCTAACATGACATAACAATATTAAGCTTATCATCGTTTTTTTTATCCATGATTGCACAACAGTAAACAGCAATTGACAGCCATCACATGTTTAACCCTCACTTAAACACCTCCCAACCACCCTAATAACTCCATTAAACACCCAACCAACTCACCCCACCTATAAATACAACCCAACCCCTCCCCACTCCATAATCTCTTGTTCATCTCTTTTCTCCTTAAAACTCTCTCTAATCTTCAAGGTTTTTGAGCAAACTTCCTGAAAACACATCAGTAAGTTTCTAGGCTCAAACCTTCAATTCTTTTATGTTTTTCCTTCTCTTTTCTATCCAAAACTCCTTGGAGAAACCTCTAGGATCTTCCCCATGTTTATCCACAGAAGTGTGATAATGGTAGAGCACCTAAAAGAGGTCCCAAATGGGTTTATTTTTCTGAATTGTTTTTATTTCCTAAGAATGTTCGTTGTGAAGGAACCAACCAAGTCTACTAACAATCTAATGTTAGATGGATTTGTACTATGGTATTGGTTATACTATGTATTATTATAAACTTACTTTCAATCTTCTATCTTATTATCCTATTATTAATCTTTGGAAGGTTTGTGGTTACACCCTACCTTACCAACTCTCTTGACCCTTCTTGTGCTACGGATTTATCCACACTAGAAAGGGGAAATCCCGTGTCCAAAACCCACGTTTATTCCATAAGCGAAGTGGTTATGACATGAACCTATCAAATGGATTCACATTCCTAACCTTATACCATCCGAATCATCAATGATGATTTTGTGCTTGGTCTAACTCATTCTCATGACCATCCGGATTGCCTTAAAGGCGATTTGTGTTTTGGTTTGCCTAAAAGGCTTGCATGACTCTCGTGAATCTATAATCTAAAACTCGAACTTAAGACTTTAATTCTTAATTCTAGTTAATCGGAGCTAAAGCTTAAACTACCAAGACTTATCTTTGGAAACTATATCAAGACGCACCCAAAGGTGAGTTCATACTTGTCCCCTTTTTATTCTTTATTCTTTGGGGCTCAACATGTATCACTATCAAAACTTAAACAATTTTATACTCTTAAACTATTATGCTCAATCTAAATGCTATTATGCTATGCCATGCTAGAATTCTAAGTCTTACATACAAATGTTCGATTAGCCGACAACCCACCTTATATGTATAGCGCTATAGGTTGACATGCCGCCCCCTTTATGGGTCATGATAAGTATAAGTCTTTTGTGTTATCAAGTGTTGTTGCCGTTTGTATGGTTCTACGTGCATATGCCTATAACATGAAGATTCGAGTAGACTTTCTTATACTATGTACATAGACTCAAAACTAGTATGCTCACCAATGCTTTATGTGTTGACGGATATTTTATACATGTTGCAGGAAATGTTTAATGCAGGTTTATCAAGAAAACTACTTAGGAATGGACTAGAAACTCGCAACTAGTTTAAATTTCTATGTTTTGATATTGTACTTTCCTTTTCATGAAACAATTTGTATTTTGTTATCTTTTAGACAATGATTATGCTATGAATGAATTTTTATCTTTAAATTATATTGTCACGAATTCTAGTGTCATGAAGTCTTTGAACAATCTATCCTAAGTCTCGCCCCGATGTATTCCGCCATCGGTTGGGGTGTGACAGATTGGTATCAGAGCCATGACTATAGGGAATTAGGAAAAATTGCCATGTTTGACCTAGACTATAGTTAAGAACCATTTTGACCATTCCTATTATCTTGTTAAAATACTTGTTCTCCCTATCTTGCTTCTACTCCATTCTTTTGGTCTTAAAAATTTACCTTCCTAATTGTGGATTACTCTACACTCAAAGACGCTCGTATAACACAAACGAAAGGAACTCACCGAAATAGGCATGAAACCCTAACTTTGGTGATAACTTTCAATCCGCGTAAATTCTTTGTGTTTTTGAAACTACACCAAGATAGGAGTGATATCCTCACCTTGGTGGAAATTTCACAATTCTCGTTCTAGTGGACACTTACCAATTGAAGGTTAGAATTAATTTTCTTACCACATTGGACAAGGTGTACAAACCACACTCAAAGAAACGACATCGCTAAGATAGGAGTGAAATCCGCAACTTAGCGATTAGTTTCAATCCTTGATATTTTTTTAAAATCTCGCCAAAGTCTCAAATTTACTAATGACAAGAAACATGTAGTAACTGGAAGGGTGAATACCGTTAACCGCAAGTTCGGGGAGAGTATTCCACCTATTAGGCCAAAGCATGTTTTCAAACTCCAAGGTAAATTCTAACCACTTTGGTCAGTCTTAGTTCCGTTCCGGAACACTCCAATGGCTTTCTTAAAACAAGCCCCTCATTTTATGTTCATATTATTTTCAATGTTGTTTTCATGCTATGTTTTCACTATATATATTCGATTTAAATTTTTTTACTACTCGCAAAGGTTCTCAAGACTCGCATCTCTAGTACTCTAGCAATCTCCAAACAATACTAATAATCGCAAACCAACATTAATCAAAGCTCTTTTAAATTGTCTAAATGCACTATACATGCTTATACTTATGTGTTATGCTTTATAAACAATGTGAAACTACATGCTACTTGAACTACTTGACACTATGTGCTTTGTATGCTTAATTCATTTCTAAAAACAAAGACAAAATGCAAACTTTATACAAATAAACCATCGATCAAAGCTCATAATCCCTTGTTTATCCTTTAGATGTCTTCCATGTCAAACCGAAGAAGCTCAAAACAAAGCACCAACAAGAAAATGCTCTCTTTCATGGCAAAGAAAATGGCCATGGTCATACCCGAAGTGGTTAGCAAAATCCAAGCATCCGCAAGCCCACAAGGTTCAGTAGACTCCAAGGCCGAATCCTCCAAAACCACCACTTTCACTCACACCGACCCGACTCCTTCACGGGAAATGACGGTGCATCCACTATGCTTGAGTGGTTTGACCACATCGAGCTAATCTTTATCAATAGCGAATGCCCCGATGACCTTCGCACCCGCTATGCCTCAAGTGTCTTCAACTCAAGGGCACTCGAGTGGTGGAAATGTTAAAGAGTCAATCGTGGAAACGAAGCCGCTCTATCCCAACCGTGGGAAGAACTCAAGCAACTCATGATTGAGGAGTTCTGCCCCGCGCAAGAGTTGGCGCGACTAGAAGAAGAATTGTGGAAAATCAAGCAAAACAGTGGTGATAACCCAACCTATACCAACCGTTATAAGCAGCTTCTTGTTCTTGTCCCTAACCAATTCACCACCACCCGTCAAATCATAGCTAGATACCTCCAGGGTCTTCCCAACAGTGTTCGTGACATTGTGGAAGGATCCAAACCTACCACCCTTGAGGAAGCCATCCGTATGGCCGCAAAACTCTCTGATAACCAAGTAAGAGATGGAACCTTGACTATACCAAACACCACCACCAAAACCGTGAATCAAACCACCACCATCCCCACCGACAAACCTAAAGAAGCCAAAACCCCATCAACCCATAACAATAACCGCAAACGTAAATCCCGAAACCAAAACTATGCCTTTACCATTCCATCCACCGAAGCTCAAGCTCCAACTCCTCTTAACCAAGTGCCTGCCAAGAAACCTTATTCCGAAATACACCCAAAATGTGCCATATGTCCTTTTCACCACCCAACTAATTCAGCTTGTCGTTTATGCACCAATTGTAACCACTATGGACACCTTGTCCAAAACTGCAAGGTTGCCCCTAGAACCCAAAACAACCAACCTCAAGTTGCCAACCAACCCCGAGCCGCTAACCAACCTCCTCTAGCCAATGGCAATGGTCGTGCATGTTTTAAGTGTGGTGACCCTAGACATTTTTCTCCTCGATGTACCCGCAACAACCAGGCTCAAGTACAAGCTCTGGCTCAAAATCAACCACCAAGGTGTCGCGCTTTCAACCTCAATGCGGCCCAAGCTCAAACTGAAAATGATGCTGTGAACGGTACGTTCCTTGTTAATGGATCTTATGCTTCTATACTCTTTGACACTGGTGCGGATAAGAGTTTTGTATCTCTAGAATTTGAACCTTTACTTGCTTGTGCACGATCTATATTATCAGAACCTTTCACCGTTGAAGTCGCAAATGGTGAACCCATCTCTATTGATTTCATTATCAAAAACTGCACCTTAAATCTTAATGACCATGATTTCTCCATAGATCTAAATCCTATGCGATTGGGAAGTTTTGACATCATAGTAGGCATGGATTGGCTTGCAAAACATCGTGCCAAAGTTGTTTGTTTTGAAAAATTTATCCGTATACCACTTCCAAGTGGTGACACTTTACAAATCTATGGTGAAAAAGCCTCCAAAGGACTCAAACTCATGTCTTGTACCCAAGCTCGAAAGTATCTCCGTAAGGAATATGTTGAATTCTTGGCTTATGTGGTAACAACCAAAGACAAGGAAAAAGGCAAAAAAGACATACCTGTCATTTGTGACTTTCCCGAAGTCTTTCCCGAAGATCTACCCGGTCTTCCTCCCGCTCGTTCTGTTGAATTTCGTATTGATCTCATACCCGGTGCAACACCCGTTGCAAAAGCTCCATATCGTCTTGCACCATCCAAAATGCAAGAACTTGCTAGTCAACTCCAAGAGTTGCTCGAAAAAGGCTTCATACGCCAGAGTACTTCTCCATGGGGTGCTCCTGTTTTATTTGTTAAAAAGAAAGACGGATCTTTCCGTATGTGTATCGATTATCGTGAGCTTAACAAGCTTACTGTCAAAAATCGATATCCTCTCCCACGCATTGACGATCTCTTTGACCAGCTCCAAGGAGCTACTTGTTTCTCAAAAATCGATCTTCGTTCGGGATACCATCAACTTCAAATCCACGAAGAAGATATTCCAAAAACCGCCTTTCGCACAAGATATGGTCACTACGAGTTCATGGTGATGCCTTTCGGTTTAACCAATGCACCCGCAGTATTCATGAACCTAATGAATCGAATGTGTAAACCTTATTTGGATCGCTTTGTGATTGTCTTCATTGATAACATTTTGATCTATTCCAAATCCGAAGACGACCATAAACGACACCTCCATTTGATTCTAGAACTCTTACGTGCCGAACGACTTTATGCCAAGTTCTCTAAATGTGAATTTTGGTTAAAAGAGGTTCAATTCCTTGGACATATTGTGAACGATAAGGCTATTCATGTTGATCCTGCCAAAATCGAAGCTGTCAAGAATTGGAGTGCACCAAAATCTCCTACCGAAGTTCGTTCTTTTCTAGGATTGGTGGGATACTACCATCGATTCATCTCCAACTTTTCCAAAATTGCTACACCTCTCACCACTTTGACTAAAAAATCCAAACCTTTCATTTGGGGTCCAAAACAAGAGGAAGCCTTTGAAACTCTCAAGTCCATGCTTTGTGATGCTCCTATTCTAGCACTTCCCGAGGGGAATGATGATTTCGTGGTGTATTGTGATGCATCGAATCAGGGTCTTGGTTGTGTTCTTATGCAATGAGGCAAAGTCATCGCCTATGCATCAAGACAACTCAAAATCCACGAAAAGAATTATACCACTCATGATCTCGAACTTGGTGCTGTTGTTTTTGCCTTAAAAATCTGGAGACATTACCTCTATGGTACAAAATGTGTTGTTTTTACCGACCACAAAAGCCTCCAACACATTTTCAATCAAAAGGATCTTAACATGCGACAACGACGATGGGTCGAATTGTTAAATGACTATGACTGCGAAATTCGCTACCATCCTGGTAAAGTGAATGTAGTAGCCGATGCTCTTAGTCGAAAAGGTCATGCAGTTCTTTGCAACATCCGAGAGACCGACCGTCTTCGTAGCTCTCAATTTCAAAATGATCTCTTCAATCGTATTCGAGACGCTCAGCATACATCGGTCAACGAAAATACTCTATATAAAGAAATGTCTTGTGGTGCCGAGTTACACTTGGAATCTAAGGCAGATGGGATTCTTTATTATCTTGATCGTATTTGGGTTCCTAGTCGTAATGACCTTCGTACTCTTATAATGAATGAAGCGCATAAATCCCGATACTCCATTCATCCCGGTGCGGATAAAATGTATCAAGATCTTCGTCGCAATTATTGGTGGCCCGGTATGAAAAAGGACATTGCTCTCTTTGTGTCCAAATGTCTCACTTGTTCCAAAGTAAAAGCCGAGCACCAACGACCGTCGGGTTTGCTTGAATAGCCCGAAGTCCCCATGTGGAAATGGGAAAGCATTGCTATGGATTTTATTACCAAGCTCCCTCGAACATCTTCCGGTCATGATAGCATTTGGGTAGTCATTGATCGTTTAACCAAGTCAGCTCACTTCCTTCCCATTCGTGAAGATTACAAAGTGGAGAAGCTAGCCCATATCTACACCAAGGAGATCATTTGTCGTCATGGTATTCCTCTTGACATCATCTCAGACCGTGATGGTCGATTCACCTCCCGTCTTTGGGAAACATTTCAGGCTGCTATAGGAACACAACTTAATCTTAGTACAGCTTTTCATCCTCAATCTGATGGTAAAACTGAACGTACGATCCAGACTCTTGAGGACATGCTTCGATCTTGTGTAATCGACTTTGGTGGAAACTGGGATGCTCATCTACTATTGGTCAAGTTCTCGTACAATAACAGTTACCATACCAGCATCCAAATGGCTCCATTCGAAGCTCTCTATGGCCGAAAGTGTCGTTCTCCTATATGTTGGCACGAGATTGGTGAAGCATAAATCACTGGTCCCGAAATCATCCAAGAAATGACTAACAAAATCATCCAGATCGGTGATAACCTCTTAGATGCTCGAAGCCGTCAGAAAAGCTATGCTGACAAGCGGCGAAAGCCCCTTGAATTCAATGTTGGTGATCATGTACTCCTCAAAGTGTCTCCTTGGAAAGGAGTAGTCAGGTTTGGAAAGAAAGGGAAGTTAGTTCCACGGTATGTTGGACCATTCAAAATCATTGAGCGAATTGGGAAAGTGGCTTACAAGCTCGAGTTACCCCAAGAACTCAACAATGTCCATCCCACCTTTCATGTTTCAAATTTGAAGAAGTGCCTAGCCGAAGGGAACATACACATTCCTCTTGATGACGTACGAATTGACGAGACTATGCATTTCGTCGAAAAACCAGTGGAAATAACGGATCGCGAAGTCAAACAACTCAAACGAGAACGTATCCCGCTAGTCAAAGTTCGTTGGGAATCGAAGAATGGACCCGAATTCACTTGGGAACATGAAGAGCAAATGAAGAAAAAGTACCCACATCTTTTCAGTCAAGCCACTTGAATAAATTTCGAGACGAAATTTTCTAAAGTAGGGGAGACTGTAACATTTGTACTTTTCGTATTTACCATTCTGGTCCTCGTATTCTTATAACTTGTCATTTTATACCCCTGTAAACCCGAGCTTATGATCAATGGAAAAGTATTTTGTCAAATTGCATTTAACCTTAATCTGTTTAAGTTATTCTATAAATTCTATATGACGCAAACTTTATGTAACGTCACGTGATTTTTAGTTTTGCATATATTCTAAATTCTATACTTAAAGAAATTCCAAGTTCGCCTTTATTCGTTTTCTTTTATGTCACTCCTACCAATTCGTGACGAGTCGTTGATATAATTTATCCTAATCAATCTAGAAACTCATTTAGTTAAGATCTTAATATATATACATATATATATAATAATAAGAATACATTAAGTTTGAAAAAAAAAAGAAAACAAAGCAGAAAAAAAAAACGTGACTTACTAATTAGTCACTTTGACTTTTGTGACCAACATGCTAACATGACATAACAATATTAAGCTTATCATCGTTTTTTTATCCATGATCGCACAACAGTAAACAACAATTGACAGCCATCACATGTTTAACCCTCACCTAAACACCTCCCAACCACCCTAATAACTCCATTAAACACCCAACCAACTCACCCCACCTATAAATACAACCCCTCCCCACTCCATAATCTCTTGTATCTCTTTTCTCCTTAAAACTCTCTCTAATCTTCAAGGTTTTTGAGCAAACTTCCTGAAAACACATCAGTAAGTTTCTAGGCTCAAACCTTTAATTCTTTTATGTTTTTCCTTCTCTTTTCTATCCAAAACTCCTTGGAGAAACCTCTAGGATCTTCCCCATGTTTATCCACAGAAGTGTGATAAGGGTAGAGCACCTAAAAGAGGTCCCAAATGGGTTTATTTTTCTGAATTGTTTTTATGTCCTAAGAATGCTTGTTGTGAAGGAACCAACCAAGTCTACTAACAATCTAATGTTAGATGGATTTGTGCTATGGTATTGGTTATACTATGTATTATTATAAACTTACTTTCAATCATCTATCTTATTATCCTATTATTAATCTTTGGAAGGTTTGTGGTTACACCCTACCTTACCAACTCTCTTGACCCTTCTTGTGCTATGGATTTATCCACACTAGAAAGGGGAAATCCCGTGTCCAAAACCCACGTTTACTCCATAAGCGAAGTGGTTATGACATGAACCTATCAAATGGATTCACATTCCTAACCTTATACCATCCGAATCATCTATGATGATTTTGTGCTTGGTCTAACTCATTCTCATGACCATCCGGATTGCCTTAAAGGCGATTTGTGTTTTGGTTTGCCTAAAAGAGTAAAAGGCTTGCATGACTCTCGTGAATCTATAATCTAAAACTCGAACCTAAGACTTTAATTCTTAATTCTAGTTAATCGGAGCTAAAGCTTAAACTACCATGACTTATCTTTGGAAACTATATCAAGACGCACCCAAAGGTGAGTTCATACTTGTCCCCTTTTTATTCTTTATTCTTTGGGGCTCAACATGTATCACTATCAAAACTTAAACGATTTTATACTCGTAAACTGTTATGCTCAATCTAAATTCTATTATGCTATGCCATGCTAGAATTCTAAGTCTTACATACAAATGTTCGATTAGCCGACAACCCACCTTACATGTATAGCGCTATAGGTTGACACGCCGCCCCCTTTATGGGTCATGATAAGTATAAGTCTTTGGTGTTATCGAGTGTTGTTGCCGTTTGTATGGTTCTACGTGCATATGCCTATAACATGAAGATTCGAGTAGACTTTCTTATACTATGTACGTAGACTCAAAACTAGTATGCTCACCAATGCTTTATGTGTTGACGGATATTTTATACATGTTGCAGGAAATGTTTAATGCAGGTTTATCAAGAAAACTACTTAGGAATGGACTAGAAACTCGCAACTAGTTTAAATTTCTATGTTTTGATATTGTACTTTCCTTTTCATGAAACAATTTGTATTTTGTTATCTTTTAGACAACGATTATGCTATGAATGAATTTTTATCTTTAAATTATATTGTCACGAATTCTAGTGTCATGAAGTCTTTGAACAATCTATCCCAAGTCTCGCCCCGATGTATTCCGCCATCGGTTGGGGTGTAACACAAAATGGCCCTATACGTGGAGCAGACCAACAAGCTTATGCAACGCTTTGAGTATTGCAAAGTCTTCCACATTAACAGAAGCGAAAACAAACCCGCTGACGCTTTAAGCAAAATGGCAGCAACCGTTTTCGAGCACTTGGCAAAAGAGGTTAGAGTGGAAGTCCTAAACACACCCTCCGTGCCAGCCCACCAAGTCAATGTCATACAGACAGGAACACCATCTTGGATGACGCCTATCGTTGCTTATCTGACTAAAGGAACTCTCCCTAGTGATAAGCAAGAGGCGCGAAAAATCCAGCACAAAGCAATGCACTATCAGGTTTCCGAAGGCACATTGTACCGACGATCGTACTTGGGACCCCTTTTAAGATGTGTTGACCCAGAAGATGCAACATTCCTCGTCAGAGAAATACACGAGGGAATCTGCGGCCTACATGCAGGACCACGCATGGTGGTGGCCAAACTGATGAATGCGGGATATTATTGGCCCGGCATGCACGTGGATGCAGTCAAAATACTCCGCAAGTGCCATGCGTGTCAACGCCACGCCCCAAGCACATTGCGTCCCAAGAATGACTTAGTACCGGTCACGTCCGCATGGCCGTTCCATAAATGGGCAATAGACATTGTCGGGCCATTCCCCACGGCCCCAGGAAATGTGTGGTACCTGATAGTGGCAGTCGATTATTTCACCAAATGGATAGAGGCAAAACCGTTAGTGTCCATCGATGCATGTACCGTTAAGCGTTTCATCTGGGAGTTTATCATCTGTCGCTTTGGCCTCCCAATGAACATCGTCAGCAATAATGGGCTCCAATTCACAGACCAAGGCTTACAAAGCTGGCTAGCAGGTATGGGCATAGAGCAAACCTTCACTTCAGTAGCCCACCCGCAAGCTAATGGCCAAGTGGAGCGAGCCAACAGAAGCATCGTCGATGGAATCAAGGCACGACTAGACACAAGGCGGTCAGGATGGGTGGACGAAATACCGAATGTTCTCTGGGCTCACTGCACGCTAACAAAAACAAGCAATGGAGAAACCCCATTCAGTCTGACATACGGTACCGAAGCCGTAATTCCAGCGGAGATCGGGTGCCCATCTGCACGTGTTCTTTTGGCCTCGAAAAAAGAAAACGACGCAGAGCTCCGCCTCAATCTAGATCTTCTGGAAAAACGCCGAGAGTTGGCCGCATTCAAGGAAGCCAAGTACAAAAGGCAACTGGAGCGTTACTACAACGCACGTGTCAAGAAGATCCACTTCAAAGTAGGGGATTTCGTTTTCCGCCACAATGAGGCCTCAACGGCGGAGACACCAGGTAAGCTTGCACCAACTTGGGAAGGCCCCTACAAGATCCAGGAAGTTCTTGGAAAGGGCGCCTATGTATTGGAACGTCTCGACGGAACCCCAATCCCTAGATCATGGAACGCTGCCCAACTAAGGATCTGCTATATGTAACCGCGTAAATCCTACTATCGTTATGTTAAATTTAATTTACTCATTTTAAGTGTTTGTATTTCCGCGGCTTTATGCCTTATCAATGGATTACGCGCATTTCTTTACATTCCCTTATGCAATAAAAAAGTTAATTCTGATTGTAACGACATCTGATTAAGAGGCACATCATTGTTCTCACACGAACGCGCCACCTTGGTCTGCGGTCAACGCTCTTAGTGAGCAACTCACCGCAGACTAAGCAACTCAGAGGCGCATCGTTGTTCTCACACGAACGTGCCACCTTGGTCTGCAGTCAACGCTCTTAGTGAGCAACTCACCGCAGACTAAGCAGCTCAGACGCGCATCGTGGTTCTCACACGAATGCGCCACCTTGGCCTGCGGTCAACGCTCTTAGTGAGAAACTCACCGCAGACTAAGCAACTCAGAGGCGCATCGTTGTTCTCACATGAATGCGCCACCTTGGTCTGCGGTCAACGCTCTTAGTGAGCAACTCACCGCAGACTAAGCAGCTCAGAGGCGCATCGTGGTTCTCACACGAATGCGCCACCTTGGCCTGCGGTCAACGCTCTTAGTGAGCAACTCACCGCAGGCTAAGCAGCCCAGAGGTGCATCGTTGTTCTCACATGAATGCGCCACCTTGGTCTGCGGTCAACGCTCTTAGTGAGCAACTCATCGCAGACTAAGCAACTCAGAGGCGCATCGTTGTTCTCACACGAATGCGCCACCTTGGTCTGCGGTCAACGCTCTTAGTGAGCAACTCACGCAGACTAAGCATCTCAGAGGCGCATCGTGGTTCTCACACGAATGCGCCACCTTGGCCTGCGGTAAACGCTCTTAGTGAGCAACTCACCGCAGGCTAAGCAGCCCAAAGGCGCATCGTTGTTCTCACATGAATGCGCCACCTTAGTCTGCGGTCAACGCTCTTAGTGAGCAACTCATCGCAGACTAAGCAACTCAGAGGCGCATCGTTGTTCTCACACGAATGCGCCACCTTGGTCTGCGGTCAACGCTCTTAGTGAGCAACTCATCGCAGACTAAGCAGCCTAGAGGCGCATCGCTCTTACTACTCGAATACACCACCTTGACCCGCCAGCAATCACCGCGGGCCAAGCAACATAATGATATATAAAATGTCTTCGCGTGCACACCCCACTTTGGCGTGTCATACATGGTCTGTGGGGCTTAATGTTGACAACAAGTTAACCCCTCGTCATAATGACAGGGTTGCTAATTCTACAGGCAATCAACAACAGTATAGACATAAACATACATACATACATTCCATGCACATTCAAACATATTAAAATATTCAAATACATAAGCAAAAGCACACCCAAAAAGGGTACAAAAATGATGCTTTCAGGTGGTAATACATACATTTCTACTACCTCACAAGATACCCTAATATACCTAATCTATGACGATAACATGGGCCCAAGAGTCGCCGTTGCGCCGAAAGCGAACCTTGGGAGTAGGTCTGACGACCCCCACCGCCGGGCAGACTATTATAATGGGCCGGCGGCCACCGGCACCAATAGGTGCCACCGGGGGAGGGATGGAAGCAAGCACCTCTCCACAGCATTCAGCCAAGGCTCTCATCGTCTTCTCCCCGTCAACAGCACCGGCGGATGATGGCCCAATGACATCCGCATGCACAGCAGGGGCAGGAGCACCTCACCGGAGCTCCAACAAACTGGCGATGACTAAGGCATCGCTGGAACAGTCGCTTAAAGACTTCATTTTCGGCTGAAAAGAACCCATTAGAGAGAAGAAGAAGAATTTCCACAAAGGAGAAAGAAAAGAAAAGGTGCCACAAATGAAGCCATAAACCCCCTTTTTATAAGCAAAACAAGGAGTGTAATTATGAAGGGCAATTAATAGGGGTAATCATTCCCATCGGCAATAGTGACAAGTGTCACTTCAGGTGGACTGTCACGCCGTCAGCAGTCATTAATGGCTGACGGCTGATGTCATGACTACAGAATTAATGAAAAGTAATAATTTCAAGGGCATATCAAGGGGCATAAGCAAATTCGATGGCAACCAAAAGACATTACAATAATTAAGTTCATCAAACACGAAAGAAAAAGCAAATTATCCGCATAACATCAAGTTCAAAGAAGTTTCAAACAAAACGACGGTCAATCTTCACCATCGAAGTCAACCCTGTCGATGAAGTCGTCTCCAGCTTCGTCACGCGGCGGGGCGGACGAGGTTCCTTCGCCTCTAAGCGCAGCAGCCTCTCTCTCTGCTTCTTCCCGCGCCTCCTTGTCCGTCTCCGCCTGCAATTCCTTTTCCGCATCCTCAATGGCAGCGCGTAGAAGCCGCACACCATTTGGAAGCTTGGCACACTCCGCCACTACGTCCATCACAGAAAAGGTTAACTCATCATATGCCGCCACCTCCGCGTCGTATTCTCCCTTAGCATCAACGTTGCGGAAAGGATTGTCTTCGAAGGGGTGCCCGCCAAGACAAAAGTTGAACCCTTATTTGAAACCAAGGGCAGCACCAAACTGTTTCGACTTCTCCAACAAGCGGGCGACGGACTGCACCATAGCCGGTTCCTCCCATATACGGGAAAACACCTACAACGCACAAGTCACAAGCGTGAGGAATAAGAAGAAAAATAAGACATAAAAGTTAAATCAGGAAGGTCATACCCCTTGTATTCCGTTGGTCATCAGCCATTTGACGTCACCTTCCGCCTCCTCATGACCCTCTTGAACAACCCGCAACATCTCCAAGGCGTTGTCACGCGCCGCCGCAAGATCCTTGGCGTCGGTGGATAAGGCCAGCTTCTCGTCCTTCAGAACATCAACCTCGCGTTTCAGTAAGTTAACATCGCTTTCGAGGCTCGAAACGCGTGACGATTGCAGAAGCACCTCATCCTCCTTCCCGGCCAAATCAGCATTCGCGGATGCGACCATGGACTTCTCCTCCTCAAGCTCTCGGTTTTTGCCCTCCAACGCAGCCTTGAGCCGCTCAACTTCACTTTCAAGACCACGCGCGCGATCGCGCTCCTTAGCAATCATTTGGTTGGTGGCTTCGCAGGATGCTTTCCATTCTTGAGCAGCCTTGGCATGACGCCCCTCAACAACCTTCACCTGCGCAAGAGCATCAGTAAGAGCCTTCGATTGTGTCACACAATCCTTGTTGTGCTTATCAAGCACATTCTTGAAGGCCGCCTTACGAGCGGCCAGCTCTTGCTCTGCGTCAATCAAATCCTGTACACCACGCCTTACCTCACTCATTGTCGCGGCCGCCATGGCCAGTCCCGCAGCCACGTCCTGAAGGAGGGCGAGACGGTCCCGCTTGGCCGTGTACGCCCGCTCGGCGGAAGGGATGCAACCCACTAACCACTCTTCACATGTAGCTATTTGGATAAACCGGCCGTCCTCGCGCACCGACCAGTCTGGCCTATAGATAGGTCCAGTAGCAACATCTAGCCTAAACCCGACAGAAGTTATTCCCGGATTATCAGCCTTTCTCGGGTCACTCCCGCCGGACGGCACACCATCCTTCACAGATTTACCACCCTCACTACCACCAGATGACACATTAACATACTCAGTATCATCAGTCATGCCACCCTCAAACCCCGTACCCTGAGGGTGCTCACCACCACCCGGTAACATAGGATGCACCACAAACCCCTCACCCGAAACACCAGTGTCTATGCTTTTCCCCATTTCCTGCTCCCTTTTCTTCTGCTCCTCCAACTCCCTTGCCTGCTATAACTCCGCTTCACGAGCTTCGGCAATCCTTCTCTCTTCTGCAGCTAGAGCATCCTCGTCCACTTCAAGCGCTTTGGTAGTATCCGCCACTCCCGTCTGCCCGCTTGCTTCAGCTCGTGCAGTGGCCGCGGCTGAATCAAAATCACCGGGCTTAGAGCCAGATACTTCAGACAGTTTTGGCCCACCAGGGAAAAGAAGCGGGGCACCTGCTATCAAAAAGAAGGGCAATGAGAAAAAGGAAGGAAGCAGAACAAAGCAAGAGACGTGTCAAGAAAACTAACCTCGTTGAACGTCTTTCACGATTTTAGAGGCCAAACGTGGGCGTTTTGACGACACGCCCAACCTAACCTTCAGACTAGACGCCGACGAATCACCCTCGGGCACCTTCCGCTTCGAAGAATCCATCATGGACACCACGTCCTTCAACTTCTTCCTAAGACCATGAACGCTTTTCCCGGAATCCCGGCTAGCAAGCGCAGTCACGAGCGGCGTAGTGAATACTTCAACATAATCCTCCTTACCCTTGGACCCGCCGGAGGTGGGTGGCTGGTGGGACGAACCACTTCCGCCGCTAAGACCTGCACGATCCCGAGCGCGATGAGTCAGCGAGTAAGATTCGTCCTCAGACTCATCATCGGAAATAAACATAATATTTGTCCAGCTAGCGAAAACCGCATTCAGCGGGCAGGGATTAACAGGGACGTCACCTGGGATGGCCAGGAAAGTCTCTCACATTGACAGGAAGAAAGTTCTTAATTGACTGCTCCACAAAAGGCTCCTCACCTGCGCGGAGAGGCTCCCACCTGAACTCCCCAACAACTCCAGGAACAATAGAGTAGAAACAACTCTTCTCTGCAACGCGACACAGGAAATTAGACTTCGTCAAGGATAAATACAAAGATATTAAATCAAGTGATAGAGAAAGCGCATACCTTCAACATCAAGATAAAAGTGCGGGTTCTCATCAGCTCTTCCACCCACACGGCTCACACCCACCATCAACAGCGCTTCAGGCTTCACATTCGCCATTTCAATCGAGGTGACTTGCTGAGTAAGCTTGTCTTACCAATTGAAGTCCCCATAGTTGGTCACAGGAAAATCCTTTAACTTCGCCTTTGCGGACACCACCAGCCATTGCAAGGGAACGGGAACTACACCTTGCTTAATGAACAAGAACTTCCATTTCCAGTCATGCATGCTACGCGGAGGTTCATTCCCAACAGGTCTAATCTTACTCCGTTGAGTAAACGAAAACCACTGAGGTCCTCCGCGGGTGAAGCGGTAAAAAGCGTTAAACATATCATACGTCGGCTCAACACCCTGAGACCGACACACAAACTCAAAATGCATCACTCGGGCCATCCCTAATGGTGTCACTTGTGTCGGATAGACCCCATACCGGAGCAACAAATCACATACAAACTTGGTCGCCGGCAGACGGAAGCCAGCCAACTAGAAGTGCGCAGCATACAACGCCATCCTTCCAGGGCCAGCATCCAAAACGGTTTCACCATCGGCCGGCAACGTTGGCTCCCAACTCGCCGGAATTTCGTATAAGGCCAGGAATTGTTCGAAGGACTCTCTTTTCCATTTAATACGACCGTCGGCCATACAGACAAGGTCCTTCTTTCCTTTAGCATCAACGTCTGATATTTTAAAACGTCGCCGGAATACGGGGAAAACTGATCGGAAAAATAACTTCGCCGGAGAAAAACGTAAGAGAGAACAGGAACGGTTGAAGAAAGAAAAGTGAACAACTGAAGACAGAAGGAGGTATTTATACACAGTGCACTAATAAGGGTGGGCCAAGCACAGAGAGAAAGCCCATCAGCAAGCGACACGTGGCCCACCAACGCAAAAAATCAGCCACGCGCGGCGCGTCGCTGCGACACGCCTGACACAGGCACTCCAGAAGTCTTCCGTCAGTAACTGACACGACGGCTGGATAGACTCGGCAGACTGACAGACAGTCACTTCAACCGTCACACCCCTGGCATAATGACTTTTCGATTTTCCCCCCAAATCATTCGCATTAAATTCAATTTTCAACGCGGGAACCAAGCGCGGGACCAATCCCAGATGACGTAACACGTAACAACCCGCTAAAAGTGCCAATCCGCCATAACCCATTCCAACACCTCCTCTTCAATCTGTCCACCACCTCTCACGCTTCCGCTACACACAACCAAGAGAGGCACTGGACTAGGGGGACTTGAAGGGGTAGGGACCCAAATCTACATGGGCCCATACCCAATACTCTAGCCCAAACACCGGAACAGGCCCACAAGGCCAAAAACGGGCAATACGTTAACATCGGCGGAATGAACTTGGCGGGTTATGACCATCACGCGGATGTAGCCCAAGCATACCAACACCCGCCAAGGCTTGAGAAACAGGATCATCAAAGGACACGTGGTGATAGCCTACAAGCCCGTACAATACTGTACGAACCAATCAAGGCGCAAGGACGTGTGGCAAGGAGCATGCTGCACGATCAACCAATAGGAGAACAACGCTTGTCTTGGATGGAACCCGTAGGAGACACATAGTACGTCTCATGCACGCGCCAACCAATGAAAGCACCTGGGACCACCTCAGCAAGGATCTCCACTAACTGAGGGCTGCAAAGGGGATAACAGTACACCTGGCAGCCAATCATATTGTACCTGACCTGCGGCCAGTCACAAGACGCCACGTCACGATAACGGTACAATCCCTCTCTATGATTTATTACGTGTCACATGTCATATCTTATTGGGCCTAATCCTGGGCCGATCTGGAGGCAAGCCCTTAACTGGGCCTCGGCTCGTTGGGTAAGTTAAGGGTAGATGTTGAGGCCGGTGTGGAACCTATTTAAGGAGCACTTAGTCTCCTTGAATAGGCCATTCAGAAATTCCCTGAAGAACACACTAAGGCCGATTACGTTTTTGTGTCTGCTAAGTAGATTCCTTCGGGATTCGAGGCGGTCGCCCCACATCGGTTTTCTGTGTTATTTCAGGTCTCCAAGCAATCGATAGTCATTCAATCTAGCGAAGGATCAATCCGGTAGAGACGAAGCTGACCTCTGGATCCTAGGTTAGACTTTTGTTTCTTCATATGTGCTTTGCCCGTTTATGAGAGACAGGATTTTGACTGAGGAAGATGGCACTATTGTTGTCACATAGTAGAGTAGGCCGATCCATTGGTAAGGCATGAAGTTCACGAAGAAGGTGGGTGAGCCAAATAATCTCAGCAGCTGTATTTGCCATTGCCCGATATTCAGATTCACAACTGGATCGAGCAACGGTGGGTTGCTTCTTAGCGCTCCAGGACACAAGATTTCCTCCCAAATAAATTGAATAACCATAAGTGGAGTGACGAGTCTCAAGGCAGCGGGCCCAGTCTGCATCCGAATAACCTAGTAAAGAGGTGGAGGATTGCTTGGAGAAGTGAAGTCCCAATGAAAGAGTTCCTTTGACATACCGAAGAATGCGTTTGACTGACTGAAAGTGAGCTGTAGTAGGAGCTTGAAGGTGTTGACTAGCTTGATTTACTGCATAAGACAAGTCCGGTCTTGTAATGGTTAAATATTGAAGAGCACCAACCAGAGATCGATAAAGAGTTGGATCATGGAAAGGATCACCCTTGGAATGGAAAACTTCAGTAGATGCTAAGGGAGTGACAACTGGTTTTGTTTCAAGAAGACCTGCTCGTGCAAGGATATCATAGGCGTATTTGGCTTGACTAAGGAAAATGCCTTTATCTTTGTGAATGACTTCAAGGCCCAGAAAATAACTCAAGCTTCCTAAGTCTTTAAGGGAGAATTCCTTGTGTAGAGGAGCGACGAATGAGTTAATTAAAGCCAAGTTGTTTCCAGTGAGGATGATGTCGTCTACATAAACCAGAAGATATGCAATAACCTGTCCTTGTTTAAAAATAAATAAAGAAGTGTCTGCCTTGCTGCAAATAAAACCATGGTTAGTAACAAAAGAACTCAGACGCTGAAACCAAGCACGGGGGGCCTGTTTTAGTCCATATAGAGCTTTCTTCAATTGACAAACATGATCCGGGAATCAAGCATCTACAAAGCCAATGGGTTGTTCCATGTAAACCGTCTCATTAAGGTCACCATTTAAGAAGGTGTTGCGCATATCAAGCTGACGGAGAGGCCAGTTGTAAATGGTGGCAAGCACAAGAACAACACGCACAGTAGAAGCTTTAACAACCAGACTAAAGGTGTGAGAGAAATCAAGACCGGGAACCTGAGTGAAACCCGGAGCAACCAATCGAGCCTTGTACCGATCCATTGTTCCATCAGATTTGTATTTGGTACGAAAGATCCATTTGGAGCAACAATATTTTTGTGTGAGGGGCGAGGAACCAAAACCCAAGTGTGGTTGTGGTTTAAGGCATCTATCTCTTCCTGCATTTCTTTACGCTATTTAGGATGTTTTGCGATTGTTTTGTAACTGCGCGGATCAGTGGACGCAAGTAAGGCACCATGCAGTGTGTGGGAAAAAAGAGATAGATCCGCATGATGTTTAGGTTTAAAAATGTCGTTTTTGGAACGAGTTGTCATGGAGTGGGTAGGAGCATGGGCCGGGTTTGGCGGAATGGGATTAGGGGGAGATGGAGGCGAGGGTTGCGAAATAGGTGTATGTGCCGAGGTGTGAGGTGGTTAGGCTGTGGTGTAGTATGGGTGTTGGTTAAGCATGGGTGGGGCCGAGGTTTGAGGTGGTTCGGTTGAGGGCGGAAGAGGATCAGGATCAGCGATGGTATTAAGATTGGGTTGAGAAGGTGGGTTATGTGAGGTTGATTGAGGAAAATAGTGAGGACATAGAGTACATGCTTTGGTTTTAGTAGTTTGGGTGGGTCAGGGGATTGTGGGTGTGATGACAGGTGAAGGATTTGGGATAGATGGCATAGGAAATGACTCATCAAAATTCGAGAAAACAAGAGTGGACTCCTGGATAGGTGAAGTTTTACCGCTAAAGGGGAATGTATCCTCGTCAAATTGAGCATGGCGGGTTACATAAATGCGGTTTGTTTTGGGGTCCAAACATCTATAGCCTTTGTATTTTGAGTCATATCCAATAAAAATGCATTCCGCACTTCTGGGAGAAAGTTTGTGTTTTGCGTAATCCCGCAACTATGGGAAAACACGACATCCAAAAATTCGAAAATCTTAATAAATGGGGGCATAGCCAAACAGGAGCTCAAAAGGAGATTTTTGTTCCAATACTTGAGTAGGGAGGCGATTTATAATAAATGTGGCAGAGGAGAAAGCATCCATCCATAATGTGGCTGGTGAATGAGACTCGAATAGCATGGCCAGACCTGTTTCGGTGATGTGCCGATGCTTTCGTTCGGCACGGCCATTTTGTGGTGAAGTATGAGGGCAAGAGAGTCGGTGATGAATGCCTTTCTCACGAAAGAAGGCTTGTACACGATTATTGGTAAATTCGGTACCACCATCGCTTTGAAAAATCTTGATATTGCAAGATAATTGGTTTTGTACATAAGTAGTAAAGGCAAGTAATACATCATAAAAATCTGACTTATGTTTAAGAGGATAAAACCAAGTAAAGCGAGAATAGTCATCAATGAATATAACATAAACACGACATCTGTTTGAGGAAGAAACAGGTGCCGGTCCCCAAAGATCACAGTGTATCAAATCTAAAGCATGTAAAGAGCGTTTGTTATTTAAATCAAAAGGCAAACGATGAGATTTTGATAATTGACAAGGAGAACAAAGTTTTGGTTAAGGAAGCAATGAAGTAACAAACAAACAACCAGTTTTATGTAATCTAGAAATTATATCAAAAGAGACATGACCAAGACGACCATGCCATTTTTCAAAAGACGCTTTGAGATGTTGAGCAGAGTAGGACGCCACGAACGCTTGTTGTCCTTCTCGAAGAATGTAAAGACCGTTTTCACACGTACCTCTTGACAGGATTTCCTTTGTTTTTCGATCCTGAATATTGAAAAAATTATTAGAAAATAGGACATCGACAGGAGAATCATTTGTAAGGCGGCTTATGGATAAGAGGCGTTTGGTTAAGTGTGGAACAACAAGAACATTTTTTAATGGTATGTTATTATGAGTGGTGGCGGAACCAATTTTGGTAACGGGTAAGGATTTCCCGTTGCCAAATGTCATAAATGTGTTACCTGGGTTGCCATAAGGAGCAGTGACATCACTGTCTTCGGGAGTCATATGAGCATCGGCTCCCATATCACCAGTCCAATCAGGATAGTCATGTGTCACATGGCATTGGGCATGAAACGCTTGAGCGAGATTTGCATCAAGAGAGGAGGCACGTTGCACATAAGAGGCCAAATTGGGACACACATTAGCGTAGTGACCATCCTTGCGACACAACTGGCAATGAGGTGGTCTTCGACCCGATGTGCGACCACGACCACGATTTTTAGATGAATAGTTTGAATTATGTTTAGGGGTATTACCCGATTTGTTTTGATGGGTGACAAAAGACACTTGAGGAGTAGACGGGCCGTGAATATGCTGCAGAAAAAGCTCCTGATTTTCAGCCTTGGAAAGAAGTTCACGGAAGGGTAGATTAGCGGTTATGGCACGCTGGGTCGTGGAAAAATTTTCATAAGCAGGACCTAGGCCACAAAGGAACCAGTGGAATTTGTCAAGGTCAGATACAGGATGTCCGATTGTAGCAAGTTCATCACACAAGGACTTGAATTTTCGACCATACTCAGTCATGGTTGAAGAGCCCTTTGTTAAATGACGCAGGGTGTCGCGAAGTGTATGAACGCGTTTGATGGATCGGTGGCTGAAGGCAACCTCGAGAGCCAGCCAAATCTGGCGAGCTGATGTGAGACCGATAATTTCCGACATCGCTTCTTCTGAAAGCGATGATTGAATGAGAAGTCTGACCGATTGGTCAGCCTCAAACCAAGTGGAATATGTTGGATTGGTGATGGTTTTGTCATCAGTGGTGACGGTTTCGGGTGGTGGGACGGTTGTACCATCTATGTGTCCGGTGAGTTTAATCATAGAGAGGACCGGGTTGATCTGATAAGACCATGGAAGGTAGTTCGAGGAAGTGAGTTTAAGGGGGGATGAAGTGTAGAAGAGAATGAAGAGGTGGAGAGGTGTTTTGGCCGGTAGAAGTCATGGTAATATGACGGAACGAAAAACTGGTCGGAACAGGGAATTGTAACAGGAAAAAGGTTTGCGGGAGAAAGAAAGATGGTAACAGTTAATATTATAATATTGTTGGAGTGAAACAAAACGAGGTTAATAGGTTCTTATTAGTAAAAAAAAGGACAACAATGGTAGACGGTCGTAACCGAGAGTTGTCAGAGAAAATATAAAATAGGGGATGTGGTTTTGACTTTGGGTGGGGTAGAAAAAGGAACAGGGAGTTTGAAAAAGTGGGCGGCAGTGAAAAGAAGAAACAAGAAGGGATGGTAGTGGATCAAAGAAAGAGGATCAATATGGCTGATACAATGTTAGGGTAAAATAATTTCCAAGATGATTATTATTAACCATTTGCTCAAAATATATACAGGTTACAAATATGTATAAAAGGAAGTATATTGATTACAATTGAATGGAAAGAATATTTGAGAATAAATCAAGGATTTTAAATTCCTTGATTTATGTATTGCTTTTAGTTTCTAATCAAATAAAATTAATACATATATATTTTTTATTACATAAGTTATTTAAATTATTTAAAATGTTTATTTAAATTATTTAATTAATAGATAGTCTTATTCGTTTACTTTGTTTTTCAATGTAATCTATACATATAATAAATCAAAGCCATTTTAATGACATGACGCTCAAAGAGACATTCTCCTCTTTGAGTGTGTCATGTGTCATCCCATGTAGCATTTAGATATTTTAGGAAAAAAATAATTTAAAAACAAAATTGGATTTCTCTCTCTTATATTTCCTCCCATAATTTTTAAACGTTAATAGCTTTTATATACGAGATTTTTTAAAGAAAAAAAATTACACCAAATTAACGAGCGTTTTATTATCTTTCCAACGAGTACCATAGTGCTATATAAAAAACGGAGAAAAAACGACTATTTTTTGTGTGATTTCGTTCATACAGGAAAAAAACACAAAGTGTTCAGGTAAATCATTAATCATGTATAGGCAAGTCACTAATTATGTTCAAATCAGTAAATATGAATTATATTTTCAACATGCGTTAGCATTGGAGTTATACATTGTTTTAGGTTAGATATTAATATTAGAGTTATACATTGTTTAAGGTTAGGCGTTAACATTGGAGATACATTTTTAATTGTTTTAGGTTAGATGCTACCCGAAGCTTTCCTGCATGTAACTGTAAAGCACATTATTCTATTTCATATGTAAAATTAATATGTCATATTAGATTTCTCAACCCCGGGACATGTAACTGTAAAGCACATCATTCTATTTCATATGTAAAATTAATATGTCATATTAGATTTCTCAACTCCGGGACGTTCCCGGTGTATAATCTAGTGTTTTATATTCAATGTTATATTTTTAATGTTATGGTTTTTTATTTAATTTAAATATTATAAAAAAAGTTGATTGAGTAATGATTTTGAGGATTTTATTCTATTACTCAAGTATTATTAGATGATGCAATGAAACCTCTTTTGACGTGAAATGACGCTGAGATAACACAACAAAGCGGTTTCATATTATATAGTTTAGGTATTTAGGAATTATACGCGTTCTATTTAGGATTCATATATTCTCACCTACATCACACACTAATAGGAGATGACCAAATACCCGAAATATTGTGTTACACCCCCTACAATGAAATGTCACAGGGTGTATATAACGTTAAGCTAACCAACTGGGCTAGCTCAGTTGGCCACCCCAATGAGGGATAGGACGCTTGACCGAATGAGGTCATGGGTTCGATTCTAAGGGGGGGAGGGTTTACCCATTTAAAAGTGGGGTTCCCGCCTGGGGTTGTAGAGGGGATCGGTCCCGCTAGAGCGGCAGAAATTCAACCGCTAGGATTCGATCCGGGGTCTCCCATAGGGAGCCCAAAAGGCTTTACCAGTTGATCTACTCCTTCCAAAAAAAAATATAACGTTAAGCTAACTTAAATGTAAAAAATGAAACCGAATAGTACTTGTTAAAGTAGATCAATATGCCTATGTCAACAAGAAACAATTACCAGGGCTAAACTTAAACCGAAAAAAAAAGAAGAAAAGGAAAAAAATACGGTTGCTTGTGACGCGTAGATTCGATTCAATAAAAAAACAGGAAATCCAAAAGTCAAAAAACAAAACCGAACTGGATCTGGAAAGTACTCAAATACTTTAGGAAAGAGTTATTTTTTTTTTGAACGATCAATAAAATCATTAAATTTGAAGCGAATTCATTGCATTGCATATGAATCCAAATTCAAGGCTTTAATCACAGTCAGTAGTCACATTGCAATAATAATAATAATAATGGCGGATCTGCTGAGACGGTTTGGATTGCAAGGAGTCGGTAACTGGCTTAACAAGAAGGTCGTTGACCCTTTTCTCGATATTCTCAGCAGGTTATTATTTCCTATTTGTTTTTTTTTTTACCTCATTTATCTGTTTAACTGTTTTAGATGCTAGATGAAAGCAAGCAATCTGTTAGAGATATCTTTGTTTGATGCTTTTAGATTTTAATTGATATCTCATTTGTATTTGCTAACATTTTTCTCCAGATTGAGGGGGAAATATGTATTTATTAATATTTGATTTATGTAAAATTTTGAGGTAGGAGTGTAGGCCACATTTTTTTTACCGGCCAAAGAATATAATCCCGGATCAGAGAGGTAACCCAGTGGCAAAAGGCACTCTGTACGCCTGCGTTGGCAGACAACGATAGGTAGCCCAAGCTCACCATCTCCGGTTCCGGGGATCACCTGCCGTTCGAAAGCCCACTGCGGTAAGCCAGTAAAACCCGGTTGTGATTGGATTCGAACTTGAGACATGAGGCCTTCAGCGGCTCAGCCCAAATCTTCACTTTCATAGGGTTTTTAGTTGCTACTTGTTAGCAAAGAGGCAATCTCTATACAAATTTTAGGTTAACTTCAAACCCTTACTGAGGAACTTAGTAGATTAGGTTTAGCAGGATCTGTTCTTGGCATGCAGGGAGTAATTGTGAGGGTCTTTTCATACGCGTAAGATGCATGTCTTATACATATATTTTGACATGTAAATTTAGAATTTAATGTATACCCTTTGGTGATATTTTGAAGAGAAGATAGCAAAATAGTAATCAACTCTGTTCTTGTGGTTCATTTATAGAATTTGTCAAATTATAGTTGTGCACTTAAGAGTGATTAGTTATTTATGTAGTTTTTGCAAAATGATGGTGAATTGTAATGTAGAACCAGCACCTCACCCAGAAACAGGGTGACGTGTGTTATTATTAGAACTTAGAAGTCAAAGACAAAAAGATATAATGTTTATGTTATAAGAGTTTAAATCTAACACTGTTACAGAAGTTTGAAAATCCTTTAGTTTAGTATTTGTTAAAGACTCTGCTAAACTTGATTCTTCTAAGTAGTTTGGCTTACTATCTTCACTGAACTAAGAAAATGTGTTTGAGCTAATGCCTAGTGAACGGATAATCAACAATGATAGCAATGGATAACAAATAACGCAATAAATATAGATTGAACAAATAATATAGGGAAAATGACCGATATAGCCCGTTGACCGGCCCATTTGCACAAATAACCCTTGCACCCCCCTTAGGAGAGACGGGACACGGCTCCCAATGAGCCTGAACCGGCTCCCAAGGGGGCTTACCGTTTCAGCCAACGGACGACCGCCACGTGGCGTTGTTGATCCCGAGGCTGTCCCTGCCGTCTAAAGCCGTCTTGGGAACCGTCTGAACCGGCTGAACCGTCTGAAAATTGTATATAAATACCGGATTTCATTTAAGAAAACTTGCACCGTCCAAACCTTTCATCTTCCAAAATGTTTTTTGGTTTGCCAACCGAAGCCTACCGGCTTACGAAAATAATGGCCGATTACTTGGATTGTTGTTTCATCTGCGTACGACTACTTGGATTGTTGTTGCATCTGCGCGTGGGTTAACCCGTGTAATTTGCATTGACAATGTGGTAGTCTATTTTATTTGCAAGAAGAGTTCTTTGTCTATGTGGCGCACATACACCATTCAAACAAAGTTCTTAGTTCTTAGCAAGTAAATTTAGGAAGTTTGTTGTAATAGTATAGTTTGGGAAGTTTGTTGTAATAGTATAGTTTGTTTATTGTTTTTGTAATAATATTGTTATTGTAATATTAACGAAATATTTATTTTTATATAAAAAAACACTAAAAAAAACATTAATAAACATAAATAAACATAAATAAACACTAAAAAAACATAAATAAACATTAATAAACATTAAATAAAATTCGATTACAAACTAATTAAGATAATCCCTCATCATTTGCCAGGCGGACAAATGTTTAAATTCTTTGCCCTGCCCGTTTTTATATTGTCTTAGGGAGTGTCGGATTGACGTGTCTTCGGGAAAGCCACGGGGTACATCCTGAAGTGTCGCGTTGTGGTACGAGTTGAAGATTTGACATTTCGTTGTCAAATCATTCAATTTCCGGCTAAGTGAGTCCGTTGTCCGGTCAGACCCACCAACCAGCCGGTTATACTCGTGCTGGATACGAAACCATTTGTTCGTTTGGTGGGTGCTCTCTTCAACGTGGCGCCAAGCCGATACAAGTGCAATCTCTTGTTCTTCGGTCCATCTTTGTGGTGCCATTTCTGTGAGACGGTGGTGGTAGACGGTGTGGTTGTGTGGTGGTGCTGTTACTGTTAGACGGTGGTGGTGGTGGTTTGGATGCTGCTACTGTTAGACGGTGGTGGTGGTTTGGATGTTCTGACGGGAGACGGGAGACGGTATTTATAGGTGGTGACCTGGACACCGAAGCGTCGGTCGAACCATCGGGACTCACCGGAGACGACGTCTCGGGAGACGGCGAGTCACCATTGTAAAATGTGACCCGGCTGAAAAAGCCGGTTCCCGAAAGACCCGAAAGCCGGTTCCCGAAACACTTGAGCCGGTTCAGACGGTTCCCAAGACGGCTTTAGACGGCAGGGACAGCCTCGGGATCAACAACGCCACGTGGCGGTCGTCCGTTGGCTGAAACGGTAAGCCCCCTTGGGAGCCGGTTCAGGCTCATTGGGAGCCGTGTCCCGTCTCTCCTAAGGGGGGTGCAAGGGTTATTTGTGCAAATGGGCCGGTCAACGGGCTATATCGGTCATTTTCCCAATAATATATATACTGATAGCCAAAATCGTCCCTGAGGTTTGGTCACTTTTGCCACTTCAGTCCAAAACCCAAACCTTTTACATCTGGGTCCTTAAGTTTTATTTTTCTTGCCAAATTCGTCCCTGACAACATTTAAGTTGTGGACTGAAGTGGCAAAAGTGACCAAACCTCAGGGACGAATTTAGCAAAACACAAACCTTTTTCAGGGACGAATTTGGCAAAAAAAATAAAACTGAGGACCCAGATGTAAAAGGTTTGGGTTTTAGACTGTAGTGGCAAAAGTGACCAAACCTCAGGGACGATTTTGGCTATTAACTCTAAAACAATTAAACAAACTGTAGAAGAGGTTGTCATTAAGAGCAAGGCTGTCTATGTTGACCAACACATGAGCAATTCCCAATGCTTACAAGAGCAGACAACTTTGTTTATTCACTACGCAAATGGCCAAATCTGACATACTGAAAAGGCATATGGAGATAATAAATGTTCAACTTTTCAAGTACTATTAAGTTTTTATAGCAAACTATCAACATACCAAACTAATTTTAACATCTAAGTATAAAATAAGAAGTAGATATTAATAATCAAGACTATACAATACAAAAATGGTCCTAACATCTTTCGTGCTTATCATCAGAAAAATATATAAACATTGAGGTGTCAAAAAACGCAAATATGGTAGTACATTGTCGAACTCTTTGCATATTAAGGTTCTACCATAAATCGATTATAAGCCCAGGTTCATTTTTTATATCATTTTCATGTTCCAAAATATCGGTTAGCTAATGCTAGTAGGATTGACTCATATTGCAAGTAGTGAAGGGAGTAAGTTGTGCAACATTTATTGTTTAATTTATGTTCCTTGTGAACAAGGTTTTGCTGATACTAACTTGTTTCTGTTGCACTTCTCTCTTAGGGGAGCAGAGCCTAAGCAGTTGGCATTATCTGCTGCTCTTGGCATTACTTTCGGAGTGTTCCCAATTGTTGGTATGCTCTTGATTCAGTTCTTACATATGAAACGAATTGCAATTCAGATTATGTGGTCAAATTAAACTCTTCTGCTAGTTTTTAAAATCCTTTTTTTGAAGATTTTTCAGTTTGCATTTGTATCAATCGTGTAGATGGAAAAAGTGTGTCAGTTAGTGACCCGGGAATAAAATTTTAGTTACAAATTAAAGTTTTCTTTGTGAGTTAAATGAGCTCTCAGAAGTTTAGTTTGGCATTTGCGTTTTCATGGGTGTAGAATACCATGGATTCCCTTTAAAAGGATTATTATAAAGAATAAGTAACATTTATTGTGCTATGAATATATCCAACAATGTGATAATATGTTTCTTTTGAGACTATATGGCGTTATTCAGTAACCTGTTTATATTTTCTCACAACAGGAGTTCCTTTTTTCTTCTGTGTGCTCGCTATAGCAACGCTTGGGAATTCTATAAATGCTCCGACTGTCATGCTGGCCAATTTCGTTATTACTCCAATAGAGATAAGGTAGACTCTCTTTTATTCTTATGATTTTATCTGAATCTCATACTTTTGCCTTTCTTTTTTGTTGCTGCTCAATGACAAGTTGGTCAAATTTGTAGTTTACGTTTCATAGATTATTTTGACTAGATAGATGTGGCAATTTGACCCGTGAAGGTCAAATAGATTAAGTTGGTTATGTTTAATATCTGAAAGGTCAAATAGATACCTTAAAATAATATTTGTTTAAGAGGAGATGGGTTGAAAGTCATCCAAAATGGTTTTGTGACCTCCTAAATTATTTTATTCTAAACACTAGATAGTTGTTGAAGTTATATAGTTTTTAAACACATGTACAACTCACTTTTTTATCTAAAAATATTTGTTTTGACAATTTATCAAGTATTCAGCATACCCATCCACAGAAGAAAAATTAAAAGAATGTATATTATGAGCGTTATTCGGAACCATCTTGTGGTGAGAAAGTAGATAATTTAACATTAATTTCAAAGGAGTTGTATAAATTGTTGTAATTGTAATGAGATAGATGAACTACATAAGCAATTCTTACAATACGTCCGTTGTTTTTTTTTCTGATTTTGGTCTATCTTCTGATATAGTTTGGTAATAGTGTTCTTACGCTTTGGTGAGTTTCTTACGGGCGGAGCTCATTTTCCTTTAACTTCTGATGCTTTAAGGAAGGTATTGACCGGCCAAGCTTCTATGGAGATCTTTCTAAGCATTGTTCATGCGGTATGTCAATTATCCTTCATTAAATATTATAATTCCATTTTTTTATCTGATTGTATAGCTACAATCAGTTTTTTGATGTTTGAATAGAAACATTCTGCCTTTGATTACGTTGGTAGGGATGACAATGAGCCGGGTTTTAGTAATCCTAGTTTCATATCTAAATTGTAAAATCGCATGGGTTCGTGAGTTTTCATTCGGGGGTACTCGTTTACGATCTCTTATTGTTAAAAAACGTTACCCGGTCCAATTCCCGCTATGCGTAATATATTTATATTGAATAATTTCATTTTTCTATCGACTTCAAAATACAATATATTATATTTTATATACTACATAATATGTTCAATTTCGATGCGGGCAAATGAGTATGGGATTGTTTCAGGTAATATCACCTGGTATCATACCCGTCCTAAACCTGTGAAAATTTTTATATCTCATCCTATACCTGTCTGTATACGCGTTCCATATCTAGTTTTGGTCTTCCAGTCAGGTTTGGTTTTACTGCCTTGTGTCAAAATAATGAAATGCAACAAAACTTATTGTTTTGAAAAAGAAAAAAGGTTATTGATAGTTTTAGTAATTGATTTATTAAATAATAAAAAAATACAAATATTGCAACTTATGACATGGAATTACTATTTTTTCCGCTTCGTGTTGTCAATCATATAATTTTAACATAATCACATACAAAATACACATCCAAACATGATTAATAACTTGTGTGCATTGCGTGCAGCTGTTGGGATGGTTGGTTATGGCGCCGTTTATCCTCGGAGTACTGTACATTGTTCTTGTACCATGTTTTACCATATTGCTCCGCAAATTTAGCTCAACGGTGTCAAGCCCAAAGAGAGATGACGCGACATCTTATGTAGAAGTGATGTTTAAAGAAAGAGACGCTTGATCTTTTTATTAGCACGAAAGTTTGAGTACTGTCTTATTTGGACTACGGTTTGGGTGACCAGCCAAAACGGTCCGTCCACTGCCACCCGAAACTACTTTACGGCCACCAATTGCCACCCACCAACACCATGTAATAGGGGCAGCATGTCTTATATATTTGTAACTTTCTTACATGATCACATTTTCTTGACTCTATGTATGAAACACTGGTGAGATATACAGTTGAAACAAGTATGCAACTAAGCACACTTAAAATGTCTTAGTTTCTTTAATTTCTCCTTGCAATATGAAGAATATGTTATGTCAATTTCGGTTTAGTTTTATCATAAACATAAAAGTTATTTGAGGATTATATCACGAATCTATCTATTATAATAAACTAATGTGTTATGTGATATGTTCACATAAAGTGGTATGCTTTTATACTTTCTTGGAAAGAAAATAGGTTAGGAAAATTTGCTCAAGATTTTGGTGAAAGTGAATTTCTATTTGAATCCTTGTGTTTTGTTGATTTTAGCTACTTGAGTCTTAACATTTTCATTTTTAATCTTTTGAAACCTAGTGTTTTAAGTTTGTTATGTTTTGGGTACTAAAATCTAACTCCATCCAAAATTCCAGTTAAGTCACTCTCACGTGCAATACATATGAGGGTACTTTAGTAATTTGACTTTGGTCTTTTATCTCCCCCTTATAAATGATCAGTTTCCCACATCAAAACCCTAACCCCTATTTTATGTCTTCGCCTCTGGGATCTAGTTTATCCGAAGATTCTAAAGTGACATAAGCATTACATCCCCAGACTTTAAGATATGATGCATTAGGTTTCTTTCCATGCCATATCTCATAAGGCGTTTTGTCAACCTTCTTTGCTGGAGCTATATTCACAAGTCTTGCGGCAGTTTCCAAAGCATAATTCCAAAAGGATTTTGGAAGGTTTGTTCGACACATCATTTGATCGAATCATATCTAATAGAGTTCGATTCCTCTACTCAGACACACCATTATGTTGTGGTATTCCAGGTGGAGTGAGTTGTGAAACTATTCCATAATCCTTTAGATGGTCGATGAATTCCTGACTAAGATATTCACCGCCTCGATCTGATCGAAGCATCTTAATAGTTCTATTTAGCTGATTTTCTACTTCGTTTTGGTACTCCTTGAACTTTTCAAGACTTTCATGTTTATGCTTCATAAGATAAACATAACCATATCTACTGAAATCATCAGTAACGTAACAAAGTATCTTTCTCCATGTCTTGACATTGTTCTGAATGGACCACATACATCTCTGTATATACAAGTCCCAACAGATCATTAGCTCTTTCTCCAACATTTGAAAAAAGGTGCTTTTGTTAACTTTCCACTCAAGCATGATTCGCATTTGCCAAACGATTTTAAACCCTTGGAATCTAGGATTCCTGCGGTCTTGAGTTGTTTAACACGATTATCGCTAATGTGACCAAGTCTACAATGCCACATATACGTATCATTAAAGTCCAACTTATTACGTTTATGGGAGATGTTGCATAATATGTTATCGTTTTGGATTTCTATCTCATAGATCCCATTGTTGGGTTTTGCATCAAAGTAAAACATATCGTTAAAAAAGCAGAAATAAATTCACCATTAAAACGATAATTAAAACCTTGTCCACGCAAAGCAGAAACTGAAACAATATTTCTAGTCACACTAGGAATGTAATAAACATTGTTCAAAACAAGTTCTAAACCAGAAGGAAGTAAAAGAACATATTCTCCTATCACCTTCACAGCAATTCTTTGTCCATTGCCAACATGGACCTCCATGTCGCCCTGTTTCAGCTTTCTAATCTTTATTAGTCCTTACAAAACATTACAAATGTGGAAACCACATGCTGTGTCAAACACCCATGTTGCTAGAAAAAGCAAAGATTTCAATAACATATATACCTGAGGACTCTCCTCCTAAAGCCTTGGCTTGCTTCTGTTCAGCTAAATACTTAGCACGGTTGCTAGGGCTGCAAACGAACCGAACGAACACGAACAGAGCCTTGTTCGTGTTCGTTTGTTAAGGAAAATATGTGTTCACGAACAGTTCACGAACACTTACCGAACGAGATTTTTTGTCCGTGTTCGTTTGTTAAGAAAACACTCGTGTTCGTGTTCGTTTGTTAATTTTGTTCATGAACGCACACGAACACAAACAAACATTAATGAACACAAACGAACACATAAAAATGTTCATGAACAGAAGCGGTCAAACGAAAATATTTTAACTTTCGAATAAGATCGAATTCACATACATTAAGCCACCTAAAATAACATTTACATAATATTGTTAAACATAATAAAGTAGCGTCTCAAAAAAATAAGTTCGCATACTAAACTTAAAGTCTTTGTTAAGCTACCCAAAATAAACTTTCATCGAATTACTTTTTTATTTTGAATAAAATTTATATATATAAAAGAATATAAGAAGGTTATAAAAATTAAAACCCCTATTAAACAAACGAACATAAACGAACACAAACGAACACAAACGAACATAAACGAACACAAACGAACGCGTTACCGAACGTTCACGAACATAAACGAACGAACGCGACCATTGTTCATGTTCGTTCGTTTAAATAAACAAACGAAATTTTTTGTTCGTGTTCGTTCATTTATTAAACGAACGAACACAAACGAACTTCCCGCCGAACGGTTCATGAACTGTTCGCTGAAAGTTCAGTTCGTTTGCAGCCCTAACGGTTGCTCTTCCAATACCCAGTTTCATCACAATGAAAACACTTGGCATCTTTCAGACGTCTCTTATTGGCAACAGGTTTGCCCTTTCCTTTTCCCTTGCCTTTATTGCCCCTTTTCTTGGTGTTAGGTTTCTTAACATGACCCTCCCTAATCATTAGCACTAGTGCAGTTTTGCTAGGTATGTTTATGTCACACCCCGCCTAAGGCGGAAACACGAGGTGCAACTGAAATGATTTCCAAGCACAAAAGTCACACGAGCATCATTTAAGAAAACAGGAAATACCATTTAAAACATTCAAGTTTTTCAAAGCATAACGTTAATTGTTTGAATTAGACACCATTGTTAAAAGTGTTTAGATCAAAACATCACAACAACGGATCAAAAGATGGTATCCCCCAGAAATGCTTGCACGCGACCTTCCCAAGTTCCATGCTCCACGCTAATTTCCTGAAAAACATGCATGAAAAATATATGGGTCAACATAAAGTTGGTGAGTTCAAGGGGTTTTGTATGTTGGACCTGTAATCCCAAAACCGACTAAATTACTGCCTAGCTAGGTGTAACATCCTGTTTTTGTTATATAAATAAAATGTCTTGGTTCATATTTAATTGTGAATGAAACGGGTCTATGATCGTTAAAGAAAAGTAATAACATGCGAAATAGGTACTCGTATGTTTAGAAATTGTTGACGAGCAAGTGGCGGATAGCGTGGTGATTTGAAATAGAAGATTTAGGCGAGCAATTAGTGTTATAAGAGACCGTTTAGTTATATAATAGACCATATTAGATTTGAACCCTGCTCCGTTTTTAATGAAACTTAGGTCATAACGTAGAGAATAATAAGCTCGTCTCAACAGTATGTTCGTATTCATATAAAACGTTGTAGGTTAAAAGTTATACAAGATAAACGAGTGAAGCAGCTGAAATAATTATAATAATATAATAATAATAATATATATTAACGCATGAGATTTCAATATGAAATCTTATAATCCAATATACGTAGATTGATATTAGAAAGTAGTTTCATTTGGATCTCACTTAGAAAACTTAATATTTGAACTGAATTGAAAAGGTGCCTTGCATGAGTAATAGAAGCAAGCATGCATACAGGAGACCTTAGTCCCACATCGACCCAACAACCAAATTCCACCGTCCATTTAGTATTATAAATAAGGCCTTCAGTGTATCTTTAGAGTATTAGTTTATTTGGGAACACTTTATTATAAAGAGGATCCTGAGCCTACGATACCCCGTTGGGTATTGTTATTAGTCACTTTTAAAGCACGAGTAGGAGCACGAATAGGGGAGACTCTACACCAACTGACCGTAGATAGTTTCGAGGTATACTTTTATTTAAGTTATGTTCAGTTCATTATTATTTTTATTAGCATTAATATTAGTAGTAGTTTAGTGTTATTATTTGTAGGTATTAGGATTATTATTATTAGAGGTGGGTATGGGGTAGCCTAGCCTTAGTTGGGCATGGGCTGATCATCCATGCTTAAATAAGGTAGCGCTAACCAATATCCAACTGTAATAATAATTATTTAGGTGTATTGTAACCTAACCTAGGGTTGTATAATTGTGTCAGGACCCTGAGATAATACCCGATCGTATTAGTGTTGTCAACTGTTAAAGAACTGAGAAAGAGGTGAGTTACTTAAACTATTTTCAAAACCTGATACTTGCTCATAAAATTGTTTTGGTGGTGATTGATCATGTATATGCATCGAACCATAGGTGTGTGGCATCCAGGGTGTTATATATATTATGATGATCATTATATTTTCCAGGCGTGGACATACACTTACAGGCCTTGTTACGGGTTTTGAGGCTGTAGGTGTGAATATATAATGCTTAGTCCGGATTATGATTATGGTGACATGCAATGAGCTCATACTTGATCAATAAAATGTTTAGGTGGTTGTTTTGCTAATGAGTCAGTTTATGTGGCTCACCAGCTGTGTGCTGACGTATTTTTATTACTTGAGCATGTATCTCAGGTTGAGGAAATAAGGGCTGGGAAATGATAGCTGAGCGTTGGAAGACTATAGATGTTGGCCGGGTTATCATTAAGCTATGTGTAGCTTTGAAGTACTTTTGTTATTTTGGGCTTGTAATAAGTACTTAAGTTATGTAATGAAATTACGTTTCCGCTTTAAGTTTGCGCCAACTGGTCACTGTAAGTGCCCCGACCTAGGCGGGGTGTGACAAGTTGGTATCAGAGCTTTAGTTTAAGAGATTTAGGTACTCGTAGAAGTATCTAGACTTAAACTAGGATTGGTAAGCAAGTGGAAGTGTCGATTATGTTAGATATGTGCCTATAAGTAAAGATGTGATAGGTATGCTGAACTCTGTATGATAGAGGCATCATATGGTAGTTGGGAGTATCATGGTGTGTATCATAGATTGCTTTCATGCCTGGCCAACATGAAGGTTAATGTATGGCACCCCTATGATCTCGCAAACACCGTATTGTACCAATATCAGAGGAAGTAAGCAGGGGGGTGAGCATGTGTTTGAGCTTTAGAATCAAAATAGACTAACTAAGGCGTGTATATCTGATATGCTAACAAATTATGCATAGCCAAGGTGAATATGTGTCTATGTGTGATAGATAAAAGCTCTAGCTATGATCGCCTATATACTAAACCTAAGTGTTATAAATTTTAAACAGTCAATGGAAGGTGAAAGTCTTAATGAAACACTTAATCGGGGTACTTCCGAGGATAATGGAGGGGGAGAAATCCGTATATCAAGAGCTGATCTAGAGCGGTTGGTAGCCGAGAAAGTTGCAGCAATACTTGCTAACCGAGAAGTTGCCAATAAAGCTCCAGAAACAACTGCACCGGTGACACCTCCCATTATAAATCCAACTCAAGGGAATGAGAATAAGAAGAAAGAAAGTAGTTATAAGATCTTCAAGTCCTCTAACCCACCTGAGTTCACTGGAACAAAAGATGCTATAGATGCCCATGAATGGATTAGTCAGATAGAGGCGTTGTTAACGATATGTGAGTGTGATTCTCAAGAGAAGGTGAAGTTGGCCACCCATACCTTTAGAAGAGAGGCGTTACACTGGTGGGAAACTATTATTCAAGCCCATGGAAGAGAAGCAGCAAATCAAATTCCCTGGGAAAGGTTCCTAGAAATGTTTACTCGTCAGTTTTGCCCAATAAGTGAAAGAAGGAGGATTGAAGCTGAGTTTCTGAGGTTGGAATTAGGAAAGATGACATATCGAGAGTATGTCACAAAGTTTAATGAAATGGCTCGTTTTGTGCCTCACCTGGTTACGCCTGAGGACAATAGAATCCATCGTTTTATCTGGGGATTGCCAGTAGAATACCGCACATTTATTAAGTCCGTAAACCCCCAGACTTGTTATCAGGCAATCGAGGCCGGGTACAACATAGCTGCAGAGATGGAAAGGGAAAGAGTGGAGAATAATAAGAGGAGTAGAGAAGAGTCTAAGAAGCCAGAAAGTCAGAATAAGACTCGAAGGTTCAATCCACCAAAGGGAACTACTAAACAAGAACCAAATCAATGTTCAAAATGTGGAAAACGACATCCTGGCCCGTGTAAAGCAGGGAATGTATGCTATCGTTGCCGTAAGCCTGGACATTTCATCTCAGAATGCCCTGAGCCAAGAGTTTGTTTTGAATGTGGCGCGACTGATCATCTGCGATATGCATGCCCCAAAGTGAAAAATAATTCATCTGAAAATAAACCTAAGGGGCGAGCATTCCAAATGACAGCCGAGGAGGCAAAGCAAGCAGATGACGTGATTACCGGTACGTTTCTCCTCAATGATTTACCAGCTACTGTGTTATTTGATTCTGGTGCAAATAAGAGTTTCATTTCGTATAAGTTTTGTCAAGCCTTAGGCAGCCCTATAAGTAAACTTGAACAATCTTTCACCTTGGAGGTAGCCAATGGAAAACAAATAGAAGTTACTGAGGCCTTAGATGATTGTGTTCTTAAGTTAGAAGGGCGAAGCTTTCCTATAAGAATGTTGGTTACAACGTTAGGTGAATTTGATCTAGTAATAGGAATGGACTGGTTAGCAGTTTATAAGGCTCAAATCAATTGTGAGGCTAAAACCGTTGATTGTCAAGCACCAGATGGGAGTATCGTTACGGTTTATGGAGAGCGGGTAAAACAACCAGTTAAGATTATTTCAGTAATGAAAGCCATGAAGATGGTTCATCATGGGTGTTACGCTTATTTAGCCTATGCAATCGATACTCATAAGGAATCCAAGAAGTTGGAAGAAGTCCCTGTAGTATGTGAATTCCCCGATGTATTTCCCGATGAACTACCAGGAATCCCACCAGAACGAGAAGTGGAATTTAAGATAGACTTGATACCCGGAGCGAAACCCGTAGCTAAAGCCCCTTATCGATTAGCACCATCAGAAATGAAGGAATTGATGATACAAACACAAGAGTTACTTGATAAAGGGTTTATTCGACCAAGTATTTCCCCGTGGGGTGCACCAGTATTGTTTGTGAAGAAGAAGGATGGTAGTCTTAGAATGTGCATAGACTATCGTGAGTTAAATAAGCTAACTATCAAGAACAAGTATCCGTTACCTAGGATCGACGATTTGTTTGACCAACTGCAGGGGGCATGTTGGTTCTCTAAAATAGATTTAAGGTCAGGATACCATCAATTGAAGATTAAAGAGGAAGATATCCCGAAGACGGCATTTCGTACCAGGTATGGACACTACGAATTCTTAGTCATGTCTTTTGGATTGACTAATGCACCAGCTGCATTTATGGACATGATGAATAGAGTATGTAAGCCAATGCTAGATAAGTATGTTATCGTGTTCATCGATGATATTTTAGTTTACTCTAAGACTCGAGACGAACACGTATATCATTTGCGAGACGTTTTAGAAACCTTAAGAAAGAATAAATTGTATGCCAAATTCTCAAAGTGTAAATTTTGGTTACAAGAGGTGCAGTTCTTAGGGCATGTGATAAATGCTCAAGGTATACAAGTAGATCCCACAAAGATAGAAGCCATAACCAAGTGGGAACAACCTAAGACACCTACTGAGGTAAGAAGTTTCTTAGGGTTGGCTGGGTATTACCGACGGTTCATTCAAGATTTTTCTAAGATAGCAACACCCCTTACCAAACTAACAAAGAAGGAGGTAAAGTTTGTATGGGGCGATGATCAAGAGAAAGCTTTCCAGGAGTTGAAGAAGCGCCTAACTCAAGCTCCAATACTGACCTTACCAGATGGAGTCGAAGATCTGGTAATATATTCAGATGCCTCTTATCAGGGATTAGGGTGTGTACTTATGCAACGTGGGAAGGTGATAGCTTATGCCTCTCGACAATTGAAACCAAGTGAGACTAACTACCCGACCCATGATCTGGAACTGGCAGCAGTGGTATTTGCTTTGAAAATATGGAGACATTATTTGTATGGAACAAAGTGCACCATTTACACAGATCATAAAAGTTTAAAGTATTTCTTCGAACAAAAGGATCTGAACATGAGACAACGTAGATGGTTGGAGTTGATAAAAGATTATGATTGTGAAATCTTGTATCACCCGGGAAAGGCAAACGTAGTTGCGGATGCTCTAAGTCGAAAAGAAAAGTATCCAGCTATTAAGATTAGAGCTTATAAGTTAATATTGAATTCCGATTTGATGATTGAAATTAGAGCCGCGCAAACTGAGGCTTTAAAAGAGGAAAATGTAAAGAAGGAGAGGGTGTTTGGACAAGTTAAGGACTTCATTGAAAATGAGAATGGTGTTAAGTTGAAATTAGGTCGAATATGGATTCCAAGGATTGGAGATGTAAGAAATAGAATACTGGAAGAGGCCCACAAATCTAGATATTCAATCCATCCTGGAGCTACTAAAATGTATCATGATTTGAAAAGGGATTATTGGTGGCCTGGTATGAAATATGACATAGTTAAATACATAGATAAGTGTTTGACATGTTTACAAGTTAAGGCAGAACACCAGAAACCATATGGTAAGTTACAACCTCTTGAAATTCCTACCTGGAAGTGGGAACACCTGACAATGGACTTCATCACTAAGTTACCCCGAACTCCTAAAAGATTTGATAGTATTTGGGTCATAGTAGATCGGCTGACTAAAAGCGCACACTTCCTACCAATCTGAGATACATACTCTTCTAAAAAACTAGCCGAATTATTCATCAAAGAAATAGTTTCTCGACACGGGATACCTGTGAGTATTGTTTCAGATAGAGATTCTCATTTTACTTCTCGCTTCTGGAAGAAGTTCCATGAAGAGATGGGCACTCGCTTACTTCTTAGTACCGCGTATCACCCTCAAACAGATGGTCAAAGTGAAAGAACTATTCAGACATTGGAGGACATGTTGCGTGCTTGTGTCTTAGATTTTGGAGGTAGCTGGGATAACTATCTACCGTTAGTAGAATTTTCTTACAATAATAGTTATCATTCCAGCATCGGTATGCCTCCATATGAAATGTTATATGGAAGGAAATGTAGAACCCCTATTTGTTGGGGAGAGATAGGTCAGAAGGACCTAGGAAGCATTGAAGTGGTGAAACTTACTTCCGAAAAACTTGATCAAATTAAGGCTCGATTAAAGGCGGCACAAGATCGGCAGAAGTCATATGCTGACAACCGTAGACGTCCCATTGAATTTCAAGTCGGAGATTTTGTTATGCTAAAAGTTTCCCCTTGGAAAGGGATAATTCGATTTCGAAAGCGTGGGAAACTAAGTCCTCGTTACATAGGACCTTTCAAAATCATAGCACGCGTAGGGAAGGTTTCTTATCGTCTAAACCTACCTGAGGAATTGCGGAGCATCCATAACACTTTCCACGTGTCGTACCTAAGGAAATGCTTAATAGACGAAACTACATATGTACCATTAAATGACATTGAGGTGGACGATAAACTCAACTATGTTGAAGAACCGATGGCTGTCCTAGATCGGAAAGTAACGAAGCTCAGGAATAAAGAAATTCCTCAAGTAAAAATTCAATGGAAGCATAGAAAAGGGTCTGAAGCAACGTGGGAGTCAGAGCAAGAAATGCGAGAGCATTACCCTCACTTATTCTCTACTTAAATGGTTTCGAGGACGAAACCCTAAATTGGTGGGGGATATTTGTAACATCCTGTTTTTGTTATATAAATAAAATGTCTTGGTTCATATTTAATTGTGAATGAAACGGGTCTATGATCGTTAAAGAAAAGTAATAACATGCGAAATAGGTACTCGTATGTTTAGAAATTGTTGACGAGCAAGTGGCGGATAGCGTGGTGATTTGAAATAGAAGATTTAGGCGAGCAATTAGTGTTATAAGAGACCGTTTAGTTATATAATAGACCATATTAGATTTGAACCCTGCTCCATTTTTAATGAAACTTAGGTCATAACGTAGAGAATAATAAGCTCGTCTCAACAGTATGTTCGTATTCATAAAAAACGTTGTAGGTTGAAAGTTATACAAGATAAACGAGTGAAGCAGCTGAAATAATTATAATAATATAATAATAATATATATTAACGCATGAGATTTCAATATGAAATCTTATAATCCAATATACGTAGATTGATATTAGAAAGTAGTTTCATTTGGATCTCACTTAGAAAACTTAATATTTGAACTGAATTGAAAAGGTGCCTTGCGTGAGTAATAGAAGCAAGCATGCATACAGGAGACCTTAGTCCCACATCGACCCAGCAACCAAATTCCACCGTCCATTTAGTTTTATAAATAAGGCCTTCAGTGTATCTTTAGAGTATTAGTTTATTTGGGAACACTTTATTATAAAGAGGATCCCGAGCCTACGATACCCCGTTGGGTATTGTTATTAGTCACTTTTAAAGCACGAGTAAGAGCACGAATAGGGGAGACTCTACACCAACTGACCGTAGATAGTTTCGAGGTATGCTTTTATTTAAGTTATGTTCAGTTCATTATTATTTTTATTAGCATTAATATTAGTAGTAGTTTAGTGTTATTATTTGTAGGTATTAGGATTATTATTATTAGAGGTGGGTATGGGGTAGCCTAGCCTTAGTTGGACATGGACTGATCATCCATGCTTAAATAAGGTAGCGCTAACCAATATCCAACTGTAATAATAATTATTTAGGTGTATTGTTACCTAACCTAGGGTTGTATAATTGTGTCAGGACCCTGAGATAATACCCGATCGTATTAGTGTTGTCAACTGTTAAAGAACTGAGAAAGAGGTGAGTTACTTAAACTATTTTCAAAACCTGATACTTGCTCATAAAATTGTTTTGGTGGTGATTGATCATGTATATGCATCGAACCATAGGTGTGTGGCATCCAGGGTGTTATATATATTATGATGATCATTATATTTTCCAGGCGTGGACATACACTTACAGGCCTTGTGACGGGTTTTGAGGCTGTAGGTGTGAATATATAATGCTTAGTCCAGATTATGATTATGGTGACATGCAATGATCTCATACTTGATCAATAAAATGTTTATGTGGTTGTTTTGCTAATGAGTCAGTTTATGTGGCTCACCAGCTGTGTGCTGACGTATTTTTATTACTTGAGCATGTATCTCAGGTTGAGGAAATAAGGGCTGGGAAATGATAGCTGAGCGTTGGAAGACTATAGATGTTGGCCGGGTTATCATTAAGCTATGTGTAGCTTTGAAGTACTTTTGTTATTTTGGGCTTGTAATAAGTACTTAAGTTATGTAATGAAATTACGTTTCCGCTTTAAGTTTGCGCCAACTGGCCACTGTAAGTGCCCCGACCTGGGCGGGGTGTGACACTAGGGCAATGATTAATATGTGATCTGACATGAGCCCATAACCAAACCTTGACGTGTTGTGTCTCGCCCATTGTACACTCAAGACAATGAATAAATATGAAATACTAGCACTCTTTTAATATCTGTCATCCGGTCAGAGCGACTGACCAAGAGTGGGGGTGTCAACCCAATAGATCTATTCCGGTGTTTCATGGCTAAGTCCATAGCTAATGGTTATGGTATGATGTATGACACGAGGGCTTAATGGATCCTGAACCTTGATGTCTCATGTTCACATATAGTCATGTATGTAACTGAAAACTGTAAACTGTACGCATGTTTTCCCCCCGAAAAAATGTAAAAACAGTGAAAAGGGGTTGTGAAACTCACCTTATGGTATGTCTGGGAATGAACTAATGAGTCTGAACTAGAGAGATCGACCTACGTGTCCTATGTAAAAGAGACATTTTAGGTCTATGTTACTTGTACTGCTTACAAGTTGCTCTCTTGTTACGCTTATCCTTGTAACTTAATTATTTAAGTTTGATATGTCAAGATTTGCGTATTCAATGACTTATTTGTTAAAAGATACAATGTTTATCCTTTAAGTGTTCCACATTAGGGTTCCTAATGTAGTATTTTCCAAAATATGAATCTCACGGTGGTGTGTTACAGGATTCACCATTTTTATGTAAACTAGTGATCTTGACAAAAAGATAGCTTTGTTTCTTGGAAAACATCACTTTTGCTTGTGAAAACATATGTTTTATACCCTTTTGATGGAGTATGTTCCCATGTGTTGTAGGTTTTACAACTTTTATCATGTGTATAGATCTACAATATTCGAGTATGTTAACTTATTATTTTCATAGTTTAGCAACTTTGTGAAAATAATAATATTCCATGTCAAAATATTACTTTCTTGAAACCATATGTATCTTTGTAAGCTTTGTTATAACTTGTCACATATGACTAATGACTAACAACTTTCAACACTATGTCTTATGTTAATAAGTTTAGAAAACATACAATTTTCTTATAAAAACTTTCGGCTCATATGGATATGTATCCATATATGTGTTTCGGCTCTAAGTGGGTGTAAATACATACATTTTCCAACTAACATAAGATATTTTAGAGCATGAATTTACTCACTTGTTTGGTTTAGTTACAAGAGTAAACATACTAGTGAACAACTTGTTGTTTAAATGCAAATGTAGTTAAATAAATATAAGTTTTAACAAGATAAGATTATACCTCCTAATGTCTAAGAATTGAGGGAGTTAGGGGCCTTGTACAACCTTAGTTATGCTCCTTGTACCCCTAATTATTCCTTGGAAGTTAATGTTTATGTGTAAAGGCTTGGGTGTGGGAGGTGATTTTGTTGTGGTGGTGGCCGAGTGGTGGTGATGGTTCGGCGGTGGTTATGGTGTGCCGAGAGGGAGAGAGTGAAGGGTGAGGGGTGGTGTGACTTCCTTTGGTGCATCTAAGTCTCATATATATAGTGCAAGGGCCATGCTATTTTGGGTAGGTCAACTCTCCTTGGATGTGGATGTAAAGGAATATTTCCTTACTAGTGAAAGTCTTGGATTAAGGAAGATTATGGACTTGATGTATGCTTGCTTTCTTGGGACATGGGGGCCGAAAATCAGAGGGTGTTGGGTGGCTATTGGTTTGGTCAACTCACTAAGATTTGATGTAGGGCAATCATGGTGTTTGCTAGATTAAGGTGTCCTAGGATGGATGTGGTAGGATCTTTCATGGGATAAGTGGTGGATGGTAAATGTAGTAAGTCAACATTATGTTTTCTTAAGTGTCATATGATGCTTTCCATTTTGGTGTAAGGTCTAGGAATGAGATGGAAGTGACTAGTGCATGTGTTGGGTGGATCTTGGTGGAAGATTGTGTAAAATAATTAAGGTAAGCCACCATACTTTGTTGAAAGTCTCATTTCCTTGTTGGTGAAAGTAGCTATCAAGAATCTTAGTGTCTTGTGTAGTGTATATGTGTGTGTGTTGATATGTATGTATGTATGGATGGGTATTTGTGGCAAGTCAAATGTTCATGGGATGAATAAGTGTTAAAAGTGTATACCAAATATGTGGGAATCTAGATGAAATGATGGATCATTAAGGTGTTTGAGTTCAAACATTGGGAAGCACATACACACATGTATATGTGTGTGTGCCGTCGTGTATATGTATCTATATACATATATATATATATATATATATATTGAACCTTTTAATTCATGTCTTGTACAAATGTATGGCCACATATTATAATTTGATGATAAGTATAATCTTTGTATAAGTCTATGTAATACAAAATAATATGTGATTGTGTGCACAATATTTATACTTTTTAACTAGTTGTCTTACTAGTCATTTTTGGATATTGTGTTCGGATATCCTCATGTATAAACATTGTTTGTTTTTGTTCTTGTTTGGATCACAATTGAAATGTTATGTACAATTGTATGAGTTTCACAAACTAGGGTTTTGGTGAGATCTCTCTATGGCTCATGATAACTATCTGTCTAGTCCTGAATTTGCTCTTAACTAGGGGGCCTAATGCTAGATTGTAAGCATCGAAATTGACTTGTTGGAACCCTGCATGGCCCAATTGTAAGGAAACATGTAAAATGAAATGTCATGCATAATGTATATGTGTGGCTAATATACGGATATGACCTGTGATTTTGACGGGTGTCAAATTCTCCCCCTGTTAGTGGAATTTCGTCCGCGAAATTTTCGGTGTTGGTCATCTGAACTATGGGTCTCCTGAAAGAGATGTGGGTACTTGCGTTTCATCTGGTCCTCACGCTCCCAAGTGTACTCGGGTCCGCATTTTGAATTCCAATGTACCTTGACCAATTTGACTTGACTGCGGCGAAGTTTCTGAATCATCCAGTCAGTTATCTCAAGTGGTTCTTCTATGAAATGAAGTTGCTTGTCAATGTGGATCTCCTCTGGAGGGATGATCAATGACTCATCAGCAGGACACTTCTTGAGATTCGAAACGTGAAACGTGTCGTGCACTCCACTGAGCTCTTCGGGCAGCTTGAGTTTGTACGCAACTGGTCCGATTCGTGCAAGAATCTCAAATAAACCTATGTATCTGGGATTGAGCTTCCCACGTTTTCCAAACCTGGGTACTCCTTTCCACGGAGATACTTTGAGCAAAACTCTGTCACCCACTTGAAACTCTAAGGGTTTACTCCTCTGGTCTGCATAGCTCTTCTGCCTATCCCTGGAAGCTTTTAGCCTGCCTCTGATATAAAAAATCTTGTCAGTCGTCTCCTGAATGAGCTCGGGACCTGTCATCTGCTTCTCCCCTACTTCTGCCTAACAAACTGGGGATCAACACTTGCGTCCATACAACGCTTCAAAAGTTGCTGCTTTGATACTAGTGTGATAACTGTTGTAAGAGAATTCGATCAATGGTAGATGTGTATCCCAATTCCTTCCAAAATCAATTACACACGCTCGAAGCATATCCTCCAGTGTCTGAATGGTCCTCTCGCTTTGTCCATCTGTCTGAGGATGGTAAGCAGTACTCAAATCCAGACGGGAACCAAGGGCTTCTTGCAACGATTGCCAAAACCTTGAAGTGAAATGACTATCCCGATCGGAGATTATGGAGATAGGCACACCGTGTCTCGACACGATTTCATTGATGTATATCCTGGATAACTTCTCCGTCTTGTCTCTTTCCTTGATGGGCAAGAAATGTGCAAACTTTGTTAGACGATCGACGATCACCCAGATTGCATCATGACCACGAGGTGTCTTTGGAAATTTGGTAACAAAGTCCATGGAAATCTGTTCCCACTTCCCGACGGGAATCTCTGGTTGGTGAAGCATACCTGAAGGCTTCTGGTATTCTGCCCTGACCTTTGAACACGTTAGGCAACATTTGACATAAGCAGCAATACAACCCTTAAGGTTAGGCCACCAATAGAAATCCTTGAGATCCTTGTACATCTTATCCGCACTGGGGTGAATAGAGTACTTGGACTTGTGGGCTTCATCCAGAACTAAATCACGCAACCCTCCATACAATGGAACCCATATTCTATTCAAGAAATATTTTGTCCCGTCAGGTCTTGTCTCCAACTGATCAACATGGCTGTATAGAGCTTCGTGACCGATTTTACTATCCTTGAGAGCTTCCTGCTGAGCCTGACGAATACGAGCAGTGAGATCGGTACGAATGGTCATGCCCAACGCACGCACGCGTAACGTTTTGGCACGTTCCTTTCGGCTTAATGCGTCTGCTACGACATTTGCCTTTCCTGGATGGTACTTAATCTCACAGTCATAGTCATTGAGTAGCTCAACCCATCGTCTTTGACGCATGTTTAGGTCCTTCTGGTCAAAGATATGTTGCAAGCTCTTGTGGTCAGTAAAGATAGTACACTTAGTCCCATAGAGGTAGTGTCTCTAAATCTTGAGTGCGAACGCTACTGCACCCAGTTCCAAATCATGGGTTGTGTAGTTCCGTTCGTGCACTTTGAGTTGGCGTGAGGCATAGGCAATAACCTTATCCCTCTGCATTAGGACACAACCGAGACCTTGGTGAGATGCATCGCTATAGACCACGAAATCTTCCGTTCCTTCTGGCAAAGAAAGAATCGGTGCGCTGCATAACCTGAGCTTCAAAAGCTGGAAAGCTGATTCCTGCTGATCTCCCCATTCGAATTTCTTGTCTTTTTGGGTCAAGACTGTTAGGGACTGGGCTATTTTTGAGAAATTCTCGATGAATCACCTGTAATAGCCAGCTAACCCTAGAAATTGTCGAACTTCGGTTGGGGTATTGATGTGTGAAATGTGTAATAAATAAATCGGTCAAGTTTTAAAAATAGAAAAACCTACAAAACCACACACTAACGGCAAGTGCACCGGTCGCAGTGTAGTAGAGCAAGTAAGTCCGGAATATCGATCCGTGGACACAATATGGCGACTCTCGGTACTAGACCTCTATCGACTCCTAGCCTAGCAAATTGGAATTTTTGTGATTTATATTAATTAACTAATTACTAAAGCAATAAACTAAAAATAAACTCAAACTAACAGATAGCGGAGGATTAATAAGGAGGGAAATCAGAGATGGGAAAGGCAGCCACCTAGGTATCGAATCCTACTAATGAAATTGAAACTGCCGCGGCTTTGGAAACTATGTTGGCAATCAGGATCTTCTAATATTCACCTCTAGTATCCTAGTGGCTCCCGGATAATTTACCAAAACTGACCGAAAAGGAATCCCAAAGGCTACTAATCTCACTGATTGGTTAGATCACCTCTCGGTCTCACTAACTATGCTAAAGTACTCGCTAGACTGGTTTAGATTTCTCACTCTCCAATCACAATACACCCTAAAGTGCAAGGAGTAACCTGTAAAGTCAATCTATGACACAGATAAGCAAATAATACTAGAGAACCTAGGAAAACCTGATCTCTCAGCGTTTCTAGCCTAAACCTCTAGCACCAAAGACAAACCTGACTACCTATCACCTCTCGGTCTCAAGAGTAGGAAAAATACTAATTACCTTTAAACTCCCAATTAATTTTCCTATGGAATTTAGGCCTAAAACCATAAAGTAAACTACAAGCACAAAGCAGGTAATTCTAACAAGTATCCAAACATGAAAGACATTCACTAAGACACTTGTGGAACATTAAAAGGTAATAAATTAGTAAAAAGTACGCACACACATCATAGAATCATAAACAAGTTTCTTACTAAAACATAAATCCAACTATAAAATCTAAATCCGTAACATAAACCAAAATCAAATAGCAATCATCTCAAACCTAGGTGGCCACTAATGTTTTAGCCAAACATAATTCGAGAAAACAATAAAAACGTAGGTTCAGGAAAAATAAAAGTCATGGAAATAATATTTAAAAACACAAAGTAAATAAATAATAACCAAACACTTGCAAATACTTGAACCCATGCTTTAATCTTTTGATCCCGAGCCTTCTCCCGTTTCTTCTTCCTCTCTACAGTCTGCTCTCGCGGCTGTTGACTCTGTCTCCCTTTAGATTATATGATGTCTTGGAATAATATATCCTCCAAAAATTAGTTGTAGCCGCTAGGGTTATATTATTATTTCTCCTTTTTGACTTTTTTTGGGCCTAAGCCTTATGCTCGTGACTCTTAAGTCACAACAAACATGAAAGCTTTCATTTTATTATTATTATTATTATTATTATTATTATTATTATTATTATTATTATTATTATTATTATTATTATTAGTAGTAGTAGTAGTAGTAGTAGTATTACTCCAAGCTCGCTCCGGATGTTCTAGGCTCGACCAAAGTTTCTCGTATTGCTCCAACGTCCATGAACACCTACAAAATATAAAATAAATAAATAAATACTAAAAATGACTCAAAACTAATAAAAATATAATGAAACGCTAAAATAAATAAAATAGACAATTACAAGCCTAAAACTACTAAAACACTAATAAAAAGACTCTAAAATGACTACAAAATACATAGGAAATTAGATGTGTTTTGTAACACATCAGGTATCGGGTCTAGCCCAATTTTCGATCGCATCAACTTTGGCTAGATCAACATGTATACCTTTGTCATTCACAACGTGACCAAGGAAGTGAACTTCACGAATCCAGAATTCGCATTTGGACAGTTTGGCATACAGTTTCTCGCTTTTGAGCAAATTGGGAATTTCCCTCAAATGTTGTTCGTGTTCCTCTTGGGTTCGTGAATAGATCAGAATGTCGTCAATGAACACAATCACGAACTTGTCGAGGTAAGGTTTACACACCCTGTTCATCAGATCCATGAACACTGCTGGTGCGTTTGTCAAACCGAACGGCATTACTAGGAACTCAAAATGACCATACCGTGTCCTGAAGGCCGTCTTAGGAATATCCTTCTCATGGATACGCAACTGATGATATCCTGATCTCAAGTCAATCTTTGAGTAAAAACTCGAACCTTGCAATTGATCAAATAGATCATCGATCCTTGGAAGAGGATAACGGTTCTTCACGGTAGGCTTGTTTAACTCTCTGTAATCGATGCACATGCGAAATGATCCATCCTTCTTCTTGACAAATAAGACTTGAGCTCCCCATGGCGACGAGCTTGGTCGAATGAATCCTTTGTCAAGTAGTTCTTGCAACTGGTTGGATAATTCTTGCATCTCAGACGGAGCTAAACGGTAAGGCGAACGGGCTACGGGAGCGGCACCGGGAACGAGATCAATACGAAACTCGACTTGCCTCGGGGGTGGCAATTCTGGCAGATCTTCGGGAAAGACTTCAGGAAATTCCCTCACGACAGGGATGTCTTCGATTCCTCTCCGCTCCTTAGACTTATTCTCGATCACGTGCGCCAAGAATGCAAAGTGGCCTTTCCGCAAACACTTCTGGGCTTTCATGCAAGATATGAGTCGCAACGGAGTCTTCCGGCACTCCCCTTGAATAGACAAAACTTCTCCACTTGGCAACGGAACTCGAACTATGCTCGCAAAACAGATGACTCCGGCTCGATTCTTTGACAACCAATCCATTCCAACTACGACGTCAAAACTTCCTAGCTCGATAGGCAAAAGCTCGATGCTGAACTCATGATCTCCCAACTTCAACGTACAATTCCTAACTACTTTTTCAGACTTAATTGTCTTACCATTGGCCAATTCTATCGAGTAATGGGTGTGCAACTTATTTGACTCTAATCCAATGACTTTTTTAAAGTCGGTTGACACGAAACTCAAATCGGCACTGGTATCAAAAACTACAGAAGCAACATGGTTGTTTACGAGAAACGTACACGTGAAAACGTTAGGATCCTCGCGCGCATCATCTGCACCCATAACAAACGCCCTGCCACGAGCTTGACCTCTCAGCTAGGGGCAATCCTTCTTGAAATGGTCAGTGGCTCCGCACTCAAAACAACCCGGTTTACCATCATCATTCACAACTGCTTTGGATCGGCACTGCACAGTGGGATGTCCCATCCGCTTGCACTTCTCGCATCTGATGCTGTCACAAGTCCCCACGTGATGGTACTTGCACCTGCTGCAAAATGGGTGGGGCCCGTTGTACGGCTTGCAAGTTTCAGTAGCGGTGGCAGCAAAAAATTTGATGGTTTCGGGCCTCTTGTTGCAGTTACCTTCCGGACCTTTCCCCTTCCTGAAATGGGACCACTTGCGCTTATTTCCAGAACTTTCACTCTTGCCGGATTCCTTTGGGGTCAAGGAACCCATGCGAACTGCGTCATCAGTGAGACAGTGAGCGAGAGTGACAGCGTGCTGGATGGAAGTTGGAGCAGCAGTGGTGACCATACTATGGATCTTAGGAGATAGTCCCCAAATGTACCTCTCCACCCGCTTGTACTCAGGGGTAACCATGTGAGGAACCAAACGAGAAAGCTCATGACATCGGGTGGTATAGGCAGCGATTTCCTCCCCGTTCATGGTCAGATTCCAGATTCCAAAATAGGTGACCAACACTTTCTACCATACTACTCCTTGAAAGGTGCACGCTGTATCGTAGTGTGATAGGTGTTGTTGTAGGAGATTCCACCAATAATAAATGCTTCTTCCATCTGCTGCCAAAGTCAATAACATAAGCGCGCAATATATCCTCCAGCATCTAGATAGTACGCTCGGCCTGTCCATCAGTCTGTGGGTAGTATGCACAACTCATATCTAGACGCATTCCCAAAGACTGTTGAATGGTGTTCAAAAATCGAGAAGTAAACCTTGCATCGTGGTCTGAAATGATAAAGGTAGGCACGCCGTGCCTTGGGACAACCTCTTTAATATAGATAGCGGTTAAGCGATCCATCTTATCAGTTTCCTTAATCGCTAAGAAATGAGCCAATTTAGTTAGACGATCAACTATGACCCACATAGCGGTACTTTTGGGAGTTTAGTGATAAAGTCCATGAAAATTCTCTCCCACTTCCACATAGGAATTTTGGGTTGCTGAGGCAAACTCGAGGGTTTCTAATATTCAATCTTGACCTTATCATAGTTCAGACACTTATTAACATATGTGGCAATTTCAGCTTTCATATTCGGCCACCAATAGAGTGTTTTGATGTAGATGCACATTCATATGTGTCTGTAGCCTTTGGGTCGATTGTGGCGCTACTATTCGATAGTTTCCTTAATCGCTAAGAAATGTGCCAATTTAGTTAGACGATCAACTATGACCCACATAGCGGTACTTTTGGGAGTTTAGTGATAAAGTCCATGAAAATTTGCTCCCACTTCCACATAGGAATTTTGGGTTGTTGAGGCAAACTCGAGGGTTTCTAATATTCAATCTTGACCTTATCAGAGTTCAGACACTTGTTGAAATATGTATTGCATTAAGTGTTTATAGTTATAGTCAAAGGGGTGAATGAGTCTTGACAAGATTCATTCGTGTGTTTGATGGGGCAAATGAGCCTACTCGTACCTTCAATGGGGCAAATGGGGGATCTCTATATATATTTGGGCTAGGAATGGGTTTTGATAGTTATTTTTAGTTGGCCTGGGTTTTTTAGCGCCAATACTCTGTTTAAAAACCCTGGGTTGATTAGTTTGTCTTAATTACGTCTGTAATCATTATATTGGATGTTAATGATTAAGGTAAACATGTTGATTGAATTCGTGTGCATAATTTCATAAATTTACATCACTTTGCTAGACCTGAGGGGTTTTCGCACCTGACGGTTTATATATCGTTGAGATTCATTGTGATTTGAGTAAATTTGATCCTACAAAGTGGTATCAGAGCATCAGGCTCAATCTCACGATTGCAAATTGATATTTTTTCATAGATTTCAATCCAAAATTGTTCAAACTCTAACTGATTTAAGAGTTTCTCAGAGTAACATGGTTTTGATTGATTTGGAATTGAATTTGGGATGATTTTCAAAAAAATCTTTCACAAAAGTTGTTCTAAATTCAATCCGAAACAAAACCTATTCATTTTCAATTCAATTGGTGATAATTTTCAAAAGTTAGATCAAATTGTGTGTTTTGTAATTCAAAATGATGAATGGTTTTGAATAGGGTGAATGGCTGCTGAGTTTAGGGCTTATGAGTGTTTTTCTTTTTCATTCGTGCTAAATTTCATACGAAGAACACTCATATCACTCTCACTCATGTCTTTGGTTCTCATTCGTGTAAAAATTTCCCATTCATACTACCGAGAGGACGAATAAGGATTTGATTTTCTCATTCGTGCTAATATTTCAGGCTAATAAAAGAAGTTTTCATTCTCATTTGTGATTTCGAGCCTAAAATCAGATTTTCAGTCTAAGTATTGAACATTTCATCTCTCACACATTATGGACAATATTTTTGGTTTCTCGATGTCTCGATCAAATGCTACTCCGCAACAACAACCACTAATGAATCCCTGGGCGTTCGCAGCTGAGAAAGTAAAACAAGTTGCACAACCTTAGCAACCAATGGTTAATTATTAGGCGGTTGCGCCCCGTTTTAACCCGTAGTTTGACCTCAACCACAATCGACTCCGGATTATTGGGGTGCTGCTACAGCCATTGCTCAAAATCAGACAACCTCATCTATCAATCTTCAGATGACTGATTTGTCAATGGGCAATGGTAAAAGACCATTAAATCTAATCGATACGTCAGATGATCCATAATGGCACAAGCGTTTCAAGAAACACTTGGAAGGTCTAGATATTGGAGAGGCATGGAAAGTGTTAGAACAAGGGTCTGTGAGACTGATGGTCGAGAACTCAATAACACCAGTTTCTGTAGATGATATGACTAATGCAGAGAAGAAACAGTATGCAGCTGAAAAGAAAGCATACTCTTAGCTTTCTTAAGCGCTAACACAAGACTTGTTACATCAGTTCAGGCCTTGCACAACTTCTAAGCAACTGTGGATTGCTTTGCAAAGTAGGAATGACGGGAATGAGAGGACTAAGAGAACCAAAATGGATCATTGAAGAAAGTGTTTGAAAATTTCCGCAACATTGGAAATGAGACTCTAAAGGAGCTCATTACTAGATTTTATCATTTACTTTCTGATTGTCCAATTATATTATCTTGTATCCAATATATGAATGCGTTGAACGTTTTGCAGATGCTCTACCTAGTTATTGGAATCAATATTTGGATATTTTGAAGTAGATGGACATTGTCTAACGTTGAATGTGTTTATCCAAAAATTGGAAAACAAAGATGCAGAAGACAGAAGGAAGGCCAAGATAGCCTAAATCCCAGAAAATCCTGATTTGTATTTTGCTAGTTCTTCTTCCTCTTCATTGTAAAATGTTGGTGTTAGTTCTGCACCACAAACTACTTTTGTCTCAAGTGTGGAACCAATAAATCCGCTATGCAATTATGGCATTCCATCTTCATCATCATATGTTGCACCTCCTCAAGCTCCAATGTAACAAGCTGCTTCGTGGCTTACAGCTCCCGCTATGAACTCAAACCAACTACCATCTCCATCCAACTATGGTTAAGTTTCATCAAGCTCAAGTCCTATTATCCTCAACACTTTAAACATGGAAAATGTTACTATTGAAGTTGCACAAAAGCATGTAGCTTTAGTCTTTTTGTTTATTGCATCATACAATGGACTTATGGCAAGTCAAATTGGAAACAACAATCTCACCAATGAAGACTACTCGCAGATTGATAAGGATGAGATGCAGTTGATTGATATACAATGGGCTTTCGCTAGTGTTGTGAGGAGTGCTCAAGAGTTTATGGAGATAACAGGGAGAACTGATTTGGCGACAACACCGAATACAACACATGGGTTTAACAAGGCCAAAGTTACATGCTTCAACTGTGGCACCAAGGGCCACTTTGCCCAAGAATGCACAAACCCAAAGCAACAAGGTAATCGGTACCTGTTTAACAACAATAGCACCTAGAATTGCCAAAACAGTCATCAAAACCGAAACCGACAACAAACTCCGTTCAAAAATACTCAAAGATAAACAACACCACCCCCAACAAACTCAAAACACTCCAAACACTGAAAGAAATCTTGTTCTACTGACCACTCCTGCTACCCAAACCCAAAGTGAAAACAAAGTTTTATGGTTCAGTCAGATGAAGGGTTCAATTGGGAGTTGAAGAGATTTCTCGTGGGAATGTGGTGTGTATTGCTCAAGAAGTAGTTGAAAATGTTTCTAAAAATGTGGAAGATATTGTTGAAAATGAAGAATCTATTGAAGAGATTCAAGAGAATGTGGAAGTTGATCAAGAAGTTCAAGACTCTAATAGTTCTGATTCGGAAAGTGAACCTGATTTTGAAGCTAGCTTGAACTCTTTGGATAATGATGTGGATCAATTGCTTGCTGAAGCAGACGTTTTACTCAGCAAGAAGTCATGCATGGTTGATGATGCGTATTCTCGGATGATTATTCAAAGTTCTTTTCAAGGAAGGAATCACACTTTGCTCTCATGGTGATGACCGAATCTTCTAAATTGGTAAGTTGTAACACCTTGGGTCGATTGTGGCGTTATTAGTTGATAGTTGAAATGTGTTTTGTATTAAGTGTTTGTAATTGAAGTCGAAGGGGCGAATGAATCCATTCGTACCCTCGATGGGGTGAACGGGGGATCTCTATATATATGGGGTTTGGGAAAGAGTTTTGGTAGTTCTTTCCAGTTAATCTGGGTTTATTTTAGCGCTAATCCTCTGTTCAAAAACCCTAGGTTGATTAGTTTGTCTTAATTAAGCCTGTATTTGTTATATTTGACGTTAATGATTGTGACACCCACCAATTTATTAGGTCAAAATCCGTACACTTCCCAGTCAAATGTCTATTTTGTTACATATATTAGATAGAATCTTATACGAGAAGGTCTGCCAAAAGACTAGCAAGACCCGAACTGGTACAATCAAACCCACGCGGCTGAACAAAAATCCGAATTATCACTCATTGGTGACACGAGTTTAAACTCTCGTATAGGACTTGGTTCAAATGAGAACCTTTGGCCAAATTGAGAACTGAGAGAACCATTCTGGACCACACATTTCTCTAAGGCATTTTTTTTGCTTAAATCGCTGCTTTTTATGTATAATTTTTTTTTAATTTTTTTTCAATATACACATATGTATAGCTGAAAATGTAATATACACATATGTATAATTGCTATATATACATATGTATAGTTGTTATGTGTAACATATGTATAAATGAAAAAAAAAATAAAAACATTTATTGCATAAAAACGTGCGATTAAAGCAATTTTTTTTGTTTTTGTTTTTGACTTTATAAGAAATGTGTGGTCTAGAATGGTTCTCTCGGTTCTCAAATAGCGTTTGGTTCTCTAAGGATCCCTATATATATATATATATATATATATATATATTTGCAAACTTTAAAATTCTATATACATGTATACAAATACACATTGAAACTCTACTGATCACACCAAAAATACATATTATTTATGTGACACCCGACAAAGTCATGTTAGTAACTTTTGTGAACCTAGTAAGTTTGCCTTAGCAAGTTATGCATACATTTGGGTCAGTGGATTTGTTTTGATGGTCCAAGGGATCATCTAGGGTCGGTCCATAACCATGTGTACCAGGGTTTAGTGATTTATAGGATCGCCGGATTTAATGCACACACATGAGTCTCGAGTCCTGGGAATTGGTGAGTTAATGAAAACGTGTTAGTTATCGGGTGATAAATGATTTACAATTAGTGTATAGCGTGCCAATATGTGAATGCGTGAAATTGTGTATCCACATGTTAGATAACTTGCTAGTAGTGTGTATCAACATGTTAGATAACTTGCTAGTAGTGTGTATCAGCATGTTAGATATCTTGTTAGTAGTGTGTATCAACATGTTAGATAGCTTACTAGTAGTGTGTATCAGCATGTTAGATAACGTGCTAGTAGTGTGTATCAGCATATTAGATAGCTTGCTAGTAGTGTGCATCAGCATGTTAGATAGCATGCTAGTCGCCCCCTGAGTGTCAGGCGACTAGCAGAACCTATAAATACCATATTTGATTTTCTAAGCATCATTTGTGCAACCCTAACTTGCCCCAAACCTCTCTCACCCCATCCTTAACCTCCAAAACCCGTTTTTCACCTGAATCTACCATTTCCAAGCCTAAAACATCATTTTTAAGAAAGATTTAAGGTGTGTTATTCATCCCAAACTCTTGTTATGTTATTTGTTAGAACCCCAAATGTCCAAACCTGATTTTAATAAGTTTGTATCCTTGAAAACCTTTGAAAACTTTTGAAAAACATATTCTAATCTATATCTTAACATCTACATGAGTTTTTGATAAAAATACAAGCTTGAAACAGTTTTTGATGATTAAAACATGGGGATTCTTGTGTGTTTGACGTTTTGTTGATATGTGTAAGTTGTTAGGATGTTTGTCTAGGATTTTGAAGGTTGTTTGATGTATTTAGATAATAATATGCGTTTTGGCCCGTTTAAGTGCATTAAGAGGATTTAGGATGTTATACGGTGATTTGATGATTGTATGATGTTAGGGTTTATTATGTAGTCACAGTAAGATGATGATTTGTAATGTGATTATGGACGAAATCTGATTTTGCTATTTAGGGTAACTTGTGCATACTATGATGTGATGTTTTCATAATATTATTCCACTTTGGGAAGTGCTTGAAATTAGGGTGTTAGACTGATAATAAGTAGGGGGTTTTATTTAGAATAGGTTGCTTGATGATTATGAATTGATGATGGGTGTTTTTACATGCTTCGGATGTAATTTGGAGGGTTAAATGCGTGAAAAGGCGCACTTGGATTGCAGGGGGCGACTAGCATTGCTAGTCACCTGTAATGAGGCCTAATCGCCACGCAAGGTAGCTACTAGCATTAGTAGTAGCTTGTTTGATACCTAGTCGTGTGTTTTGCTGCTGTAAGTGTATTTTGGGACCCCGAAACATGGTTTGACACCTAGGAACATATTGGAAACCTCGTGACATGTCTAGAACCCTGGTAAGACGTGTTATGACCTGTATGTGCGGTATGTGAACTGTTTGCTAGATTTAATGAACTAGTATGCGTGTAAGCTGCGTGTTTTCACATGATTGCTTGGTTACTTATATCCGGCCTAGTTCATCCCTGTGAGGAGCTCCTATCTTATTTGTTAAGAAGAAGGATGGAAGCCTTCGCATGTGTATTGATTATCGCTTGCCGAACAAGGTGACCATCAAGAATCACAATCCTCTTCCTCGCATAGATGATCAGTTCGACCAGCTTCAGGGTTCTAGTTTCTATTCGAAGATTGATTTGAGGTCGGTGTACCACCAGCTGAGAGTCCAGGATTCCGATATTCCGAAGACTGTCTTTCGAACTCGTTATGGCCATTTTGAATTCTTGGTCATGCCTTTTGGTCTCACCAATGCACCAGCAGTGTTTATGGATTTGATGAATCGTGTTTGTAAGCCCTATCTTGATTCGTTCGCTATTGTGTTTATTGATGATAATCTAGTTTATTCCAAGCGCAAGGTGGACCACGAGGAACACTTGCGTCTAGTCTTGGAACTCTTACGATGAGACAAGCTTTATGAAAAGTTCTCAAAGTGCGATTTTTGGTTACGCAAAGTTCACTTCCTTGGTCATGTGGTTAATGAAAAAGGAATTCATGTCGATCCAGCGAAGATAGAAGCTATCAAAGACTGGGAAGAACCAAAGATGCCAACTGAGGTGTGGCAATTCCTAGGTCTCACAGGCTACTATCGTCGTTTCATTGAGGGATTTTCGAAGATTGCGCAACCCCCACCTCTCTTACCCAGAAAGACAAGAAGTTTGACTGGGATGATTCGCCAGAGTCAGTGTTTGAAACGTTGAAGCTTAAGCTCTGTTCTGCTCCTATCCTATCCTTGCCTGAGGGGACGGATGATTTTGTTATTTATTGGGGTGCTTCTATCCATGGTCTCGGTTGTGTGTTGATGTAATGCGAGAAGGTTATTGCTTGTGCTTCTCGTCAACTTAAGGTTCGTGAGAAGAATTATACCACCCATGATCTAGAATTTGGTGCGGTTGTTTTCGCTCTAAAGATCTGGAGACATTACTTGTACGATACCAAGTGCACCATTTATACCGATCACAAGAGTCTTCAGCATATCTTCGATAAGAAGGAGTTGAACATGCGACAGTGTCGCTAGGTCAAAATTCTTAATGATTATGTTTGTGCTATAAAATATCATCCTAGCAAGGGGAATGTTGTGGCAGACGCCTTGAGCAGGAAGGAATCCGTTAAGCCTCGTAGTGTTCGACCTCTGCAGCTTACCATCCATTCTAGCTTGCCTGACCGAATCCGTTCTGCGCAGGAGGAAGCTTTGAAGGTGGAAAACCTTAAAGCTGAAACCATGCATAGTGCTGATAAGCTCCTTGAACTTAGATCGGATAGCCTTCATTTTTTTGCAAAATGTGTTTGGGTTCCTTTATTTGGGGGTTTGCGAGAGCTTGTCTTGGAAGAAGCTCACAAATCCCGGTATTCTGTTCACCCCGACCTCGATAAGATATATCAGGATTTGAAGATACTCTATTGGTGGCGAACATGAAGGCTGATATAGCTTCTTATGTGAGCAAGTGTTTGACCTGTGCTAAGGTCAAGGTCGAGTATCAAAAGTTGCCTGCCCTTCTTCAACAGCCTAAAATCCCTGAATGGAAGTGGGAATGGATCACGATGGACTTTGTAACCAAGCTCTGAAATCACCAAGTGGTTGTGATACCATTTGGGTGATTGTTGACTCGTTGACAAAATCTGCATACTTCCTTGCTATTAAAGAGACCGACGGTTTGGAGCGGTTAGCTCGCATTTATCTTAAGGAAGTGGTTTCTTAGCACGGGTGCCTGTTTCTGTCATCTCTGATCGTGATTCTCGTTTCGCTTCGCGTTTTTGGAAGGCCTTGCATAAGGCATTGGATACTTTCTTGGATATCAGTACGACTTATCATCCGCAAACTGATGGTCAGATTGAGTGGACGATTTAAACGCTAGAAGACATGCTTCGGACATGTGTGATCGGTTTTGGAAAAAGTTGGGAGAGTCATCTACCATTGGTGGAATTCTCTTACAACAACAGCTACCATTCTAGCACCAAGGCAGCTCCTTTGAGGCTCTTTATAGACGGAAATGTCAATCTCCTCTTTGTTGGGCCGAGGTGGGTGAGAGTCAACTCACTAGTTCGGAGCTTGTGTACGAGACTTCCGAGAAGATCGTACAGATTCGTAATCGTATGGCCGCAGCTCTGGATCGTCAAAAGAGCTATGCCGATCGTCATCGCAAACCATTGGAGGTTTCAAGTTAGCGACAGGGTTCTCTTGATAGTCTCTCCATGTAAGGCCGTTATACGTTTTGGGAGGCGTGGTAAACTGAATCCTCGTTATGTCGGACTAGTGAGCTCATGAACCAAAATGTCTCATGTTCCACATGGCAGTCACGATAGAATGTACAGACATTTGAAAATGACACAAGTATTGATGCATGTATTTCCCCCAAAATGAAAAATAGTAAAATGTGGCCATGAAAACTCACCTGATAGCAGTATAGGTGGTTTAGGGAAAACTGTAGATGTTCACCATCCTGACAAATGATACCCTAGGATCATTATGGACATGGTAAGTCGTCTAGCCTTATTTATCATACAAATTGTTCATCCAACGTTTGTGGCCTTGGTTATTGTGTGACCCTTGTATATATGTTATCCATGAGTGTGCTAGTGATGTGTTTATGACATGTTGATAATGATCTCGGATAAAATGGACTCTTGGTGAGGTGTTATTGGCCCATGTAGTTCCCGATTCATTATGTGTGTTTGATTTGTGATAAATAAGTACTTTAACATATGTTTAGACCTCTATACTACACAATTCAAGGTTAACACATGCTTTGGCCTGGCTTAACACATGTTAGCTTATGGTAGCCGATGTGTTCTTATTGTGTAAAGGATAATGCCGATTATCTACTGGATCAACTTGATTGTTTTAAGCTTATTCGAGCCTTGTAGTGTTATCTCATGACATATTTGTGAGTTTTGTAACAAGTTTAAGCTTTGATTATCATGTTATTAACCTTAGCTTCAAACTTAAGCCAAGTAAGCTTGGACTCCTGAAACCCGATCTATTACATAGTGATCTAAGTCGTGTATGGTTCCAAAAATACAATTTGACTACTCTTGATTATAACAAAGGCGATTATAGTGATGTTAAGGCAAGATTATATGAAGAAATACTAATATTAAGACAATGTGCCTAAGATCTATATCCAAAAAGCATTGTTTTGTAATTCATTCTCTTACAAAGTGTCGTGTGCCTAAATGTGGTGTTCTAAGGCCGAGTGTTGGGTTTAACAAGGGGGTATATCGAAAGAAAGAAACTTAAAGGTGTAATGTATCTTACCTAGGATGATCCAAGCTAGAGAGTCTTGTGTTTGCTCCCTTGTTCCTCGATGGCTTCGGCTTGGGTGTTCCAAGTGCTGGCCGATTGGTTTGAGGGAGAGAGTAGGTGTTTGTGTTGAGTGTTGGTGCAAGGAATGAGGGTGAGGGTGGAGGTCCTTATATAGGAGTTCAAGTGGGAAGATGACAAAACATTTGTGGTAGTCTCATGCTTCTCGGCCGAAGCATGCGTTGGGGAAAGTTTAATGGATTCTTGCAATGTCATTTGATGGGAAGACTTATCATGAAAGAGGAAAGGTTGAGATTGGTAGTTAATTAGTTAGTTTTTGGCTTTAATCAATTTGTGTGCAAGTTCTATGCCTCCTTATCACTCTAGTTGATCCATATCCCATAGGTTTGTAAGCTTAATGATCTATCACTATCTTGTTTCCTTGCTTGGGGGCCGTAACCTAGTGATGGGAGTATGGACTTGATGGTGACTTGCCCTAAAACATTCTTGCTTAGAGATTGATAGTTCCAAGGATCATAGGTTGTCATAGTGATAGTGATGTGTGCTAGACATGTTTGGTCGATTTCTTGGGTGTGTATTCGGGTAAGGAGGAAGCAAAGAGGAAGGGTGGTAGTCTAAGTATAGGTCCTATTTTGGTATAAGAGAATGTTTTGTCTTCATTAGCAAGCATGTGGATAGATTAGTGTTTGTCTTTAGCTACCACCAATCATGTGTAAGCAAGTGTGGTTATCCCTTTGGCTTTGGTTTCTCTAGGCCGATTTGTAGAGCTCCTATATATAGTTAGTTGACTTCATGTGAGAAGGTGGCTATCCTTGTCTTTGTATCTAAACGGGTGTAAGTGGTAACTTCATGTGTTAACTCGTCATTCATGTGTTTTATGTGGGCCGATTTCCTATAAGTTACAAGTGATAAGAATGTATCTTGAGTAGTGTTTTCTTGTGATGGTGATGTTTCAAAGTACTTAGTTTGTTAGTTATTATATGGATGGATAGGGATTTTGGCCGAAAGAATAGAACAAGAGAGAGGTTCCCACGAGTTCTTTAGATGTTTATATGAACATTATATCTAAGCCGAGTGTATGTGGGTGGTATAATGTGAGCATGATTCATGGAGTCCTATGACTAAGATAGCTTTATTATGATCCTAGACTTAACATTTTATACGAATTAGTCGACCTATACATGTTAATAGTGTTGTGATTTCTCATTGTGTCCATCATGTGGCCTCTAGTACCCTTTGATATAGGAATATCATCGGGCCTAGAAATGGTGAGGGTTGATTAAGTTCCGTGCCTCTTGATGACGATATTAACATGTTTTTTGTTTCATAGGAATCATGCGTTTGTTAAGTGATATCCCATGGTGTTTCTTATGTTCACTTACGTGTGTTAAAAGTGAGCTATCATGTGTTAGGGTATAATAACCTCATGTAAGGTTTGTTGTGATGATTGTTCGGGTGTTGTATGACTAAACAAGTGTCCCATGTTGAGTTTTCTGATTAACTCTGGCTTTACTAGACCTGGGGGGTATAGTGTATATAAAAAGGTCTAAATATGCACCTATAAACAAGTAACAAAGGAAACATGTACGAATGTTGACCTGGTTCGTTGACTATTGTCACACTCAGTAACGTTCATAATGTCTTCCATGTCTCGAATCTTAAGAAGTGTTTGGCTGATGAATCTCTCATTGTTCCTCTGGAAGAGATCAGGGTGGATGATCGTCTTCGCGTCGTTGAGGAACCAGTGGAAATCTTGGACTACAAGATTCGTAGCCTTCGTCGGAGTAAAATCCGCATTGTTAAAGTTCGTTGGAATTCAAATCGTGGACCGGAGTTCACGTGGGAGCGGGAGGATCAGATGAAGTCTAAGTATCCTCATTTATTTCCTAAGCGCGCACCTAAACCAACATCTGATAGTGTTGAAGCTGAGTGAATTTCGGGGGTGAAATTCCTTTCAATAAGGGAATGATGTAGTAACCAGAAAATTTTTCTTTCCTTTCGTCTCTTCCTTTTCGGTCTTGAGCAATTTTGGGACAAAATTTCTTTCAACAGGGGGATGATGTGACACCCAGAAAACTCATGTTAGTAACTTTTGTCAAACTAATAAGTCAGCCTTAGCAAGTTGTGAATACATTATACTTAACTAAGTCAGTTGAGTCGTTTTGATGGTCCAAGGGATCATCGGGAGCCGTTATGATGGTCCAAGGGATCATCAGAGTCAGTCCATAACCATGTGTACCATGGTTTAGTGATTTGTAGGATCGCCGGATTTAATGCACACACACGAGTCTTGAGTCCCGGAAATTGGTGAATTAACATAAACGTGTTAGTTACCGGGTAATAAATGATTTACGATCAGTGTATAGCGTGCCGATATGTGAATGCGTGAAATTGTGTATCAACATGTTAGATAGCTTGCTAGTAGTGTGTATCAAAATGTTAGATAGCTTGCTAGTAGTGTGTATCAGTATGTTATATAGCTTATTAGTAGTGTGTATCAGAATATTAGATAGCTTGCTGGTAGTGTGCGTCAGCATGTTAGATAGCATGCTAGTCGCATGTTACCATTACAAGTCGCCCCCTGAGTGTCAGGCGACTAGCAGCAGCTATAAATACCATATTTGACTTGCTAAACATCATTTGTGCAACCCTAACTCGCCCCAAACCTCTCTCACACCATCCTTAACCTCTAAAACCCGTTTTTGGCCTAAATCTGCCATTTCCAAGCCTAAAACATCATTTCTAAGCAAGATTTAAGGTGTTTTATTCATCCCAAACTCTTGTTATGTTATTTATTTGAACCCCAAATGTCCAGACCTGATTTTAATAAGTTTTTATCCTTGAAAACCTTTGAAAACTCTTGAAAAACAGATTCTAATCTATATCTTAACATCTACATGAGTTTCTGATAAAAATACAAGCTTGAAACAGTTTTTGATGATTAAAACATGGGGATTTTTGTGTGGTTGATGTTTTATTGATATGAATAAGTTTTTAGGATGATTATCTAGGATTTTTAAGGTTGTTTGATGTGTTTAGATAATAATAATATGCGTTTTGACCCGTTTGAGTGCATTAGAAGGATTTATGATGTTATAGGGTGATTTGATGATTGTATAATGTTAGGGTTTATGCTATAATGATGTAGTAATAGTAGGATAATGATTTGTAACGTGATTATGTGACGAAATCTGATTATTTTCCATTTACGGTCCCTTGTGGATACAATGATGTGATGTTTTCATAATATTATTCCATTTTGAGAAATGCTTGCAATTAGGGTGTTAGACTGATGGTAAGTTGGGGGGTTTTTATTTAGAATAGGTTGCTTGATGATTATGGATTGATGATGGGTGTTTTTACATGCTTCGGATCTGATATGGAGGGTTAAACATGCAAAAGGGGGCACTTGGACTGGAGGGGGCGACTATCAAAGCTAGTCGCCAGTCCAAGAGGCGACTAGCATTGCTAGTCGCCTGCAATGAGGCCTAATCGCCCCTCAAGGTAGCTACTAGCATTGCTAGTAGCCTGTGTGATACCTAGTCATGTGTTTTGATGGCTAGTCGTGTGTTTTGCTGCTGTAAGTGTATTTTGGGACCCCGAAACATGGTTTGACACCTAGGAACATGTTGGGAACCCCGTGACATGTCTAGAACCCTGGTAACACGTGTTATGACCCTTGTGTGCTGTATGTGAACTGTATTCTAGATTTAATGAACTAGTATGCGTGTAAGGTGCGTGTTTTCACATGATTGCTTTGTTACTTGTGGTTACTTGTACTTTTCTAACGTGGGAATGACGGGTCACCAATGGGATGTTTGAGTCTTGTCTTGGGGGTTCAGGTCAACGTTCAAACATGTTTTCAAACATACAATGGTTATGGTCTGGACATTCCCGGACTAGTTAACCTACGGGTTATTAGTCCGGATACTTATATACATCTTATGATAAGTCGTCGATACTAGGGACTATCATTGCATTGTCTGATATCTTTTATCTCGTGGTGGAGAAACATGCTACACATTTTAGAAACGCAAGATTTGTTATACTATGTTGATCTTTTGTTTACTATACGACTACATCATCTAAGTCCAAGGGGAAACCATGAATATGTGGGTATACATAACGGGGGGAAATGTGGATAGATCTATTGGGCCTGACAAACCCCAACCGGGTCGATTGGAGGTCGGGCAGGTGCATATTGTCTCTAAACTCTAGGGCTACCGATGATGACTGTAGCTCAACTCGGGCAGCAACGCAAGAAACACTTGTCAATAATGGTTTTCAATCGTAGTAATAGCATACTTAACGTCTAGCTAACGTTCGCATAACATAGTAGTAACGGGATTGATCTTTCAAAACTTATGGAAACGCTTTTATAAAATCTGTAAACTCACCAGCATTATATGTTTATATTTTTAGCATGTTTTCTCAGGTCGCTAAGGTAGCAGCATTCAGAGTAGGCGCACGGAGTCGCACAACGTTTAAGTTGCATGCATGTTTTAGTACTTTTGAACACTGTCTTTTGTGTCATCGAGGATTGTAAACTTACTTATGCTTCCGCTGTATTTTGATGTCTTTTGAAAACATAATGGTTTGATTACGTGTTTTAATTCATATAGTTGTCGTTTATTGTGATCGTTGACTTGGATCCTGGTATGTTACGCGCCTCGCGGTAATACTCCTCAAGTGGAATTTCAGGGTGTGACAATTTACATATATATGTATATATGCGAATGGTGTGTATACATATATGAGTGCATGCATGTATAAACTTAACCACAGAAGTATTTTGAACAATCACATCTACTTTGTGCCATAACCATGTGTTTTGTCCCACCTTTAATGAACCATCAAATCTTTATATTATACCTATTCAAATGTGGTTGAACACTTAATCAACACTAAACACTAGGAAAGATGTTTGCCCAAAATAACCATCACCAAACACCACCCCATCACCGGCCCCCGCCTCTCTTTTTCTTCCTCTTTTTTTTTGGTTTCACCATCCAAGAACACACCTAGATTAGACTTATCTCTACTAGTCACAACTAATGTCAATCAAGAAAGAGTAGACTAGAACCTATGACTAATCACCATTAATGGAAATATTCCTTAAAAACACTCACACCAATGAAGATTAACTTTCCTCCCTCACACTCCCTCCCCTTCTCTCTCTTTCTCTCTCGGCACTTGGTAGCTACGACCCCCAAGCCAAACTAAGTCTTGATCACTTAAGGACACCTATGATTAGTCATATCTAAAGTTAAAGTTGTATAATACATGTTGACTAGACACAAAAGTGGAAATGCTCTTTAAACACTTAGAAACATAGAAGATTAACTTCCCAATTTGTGGTGATCTTCCTATTTTTTTCGGCCCTATGAACCGCCCCTCACCACCTCCTTTGACAAATCACCATCAAATCCCTTCTAAGCATGATTTTGTTAAGTCTAGTCAAGTGCAAATCTTGCAATCCTAGGAGACTAATCACTTCTTTAACATTGATGTGATGCTACACTAACAAGGTAGTAAACTTTAGCTAGCACACTAATCCATAAAGGTTGACTAACCACAACTAAACCACCCTTTTCCTTAGTCATTTTTGGCCCCCAAATCCCCAACACAAAGCAACCAATCAAAGTGTATCAACTAAAGATTGAAGTTACACCAAAATAGTTAACCACTTTAATCACACCAAGATAAAGACTAGTTGACCTTCCCTAATAACATCATCCTCTCAACCTCTCTCACTCGCTATATATACGAGGGCCAAAGCATTGGACGATTTCATTCATCACTCACATCCAAGAAACCTTAGCAAATCACAACCTCACCACCTATCCCTCTCTAAACCTTCATCCCATACCCAACACCTGCCGCCAACTACATTGAAGCCAAGATTAACCATTCCAAGTAGAGAGAACCCATCCCCAAGGAGATCTAAGACACCTAGTAGCTTGCTCACACTCCATTCCTTTCTTTTCGGCCAATAGGTATAGAACTAGAACCATATTTTTTGTTATTACACAATTATAACATAGTTCACCCAAGACTAATAAACACAAACTTTTAAAAACCAAAACTCTAGTGTTATACAATAGGAAAGTCTTGGATAAACAATCATGTGTATGTGTGTGAGTGTATGTGTGTGTGTGTTGTATAGATGTATATATGTATGCATGTTTGTGTGTTATATATCTAATGTATGTATGCATGTGTGTTAGATATTTATGTACGTGTATCTCGAATTACATAAACCTAAGTATTGGTGTGTATGTGTGTGCCAAAATACATACATATATGGGTATGTATGTGTGGGTGTCGATCTAATGGACGTGGATACATATATGAGTGAGTCGAGTGCATATATATAGATATGTATGTGAGTGTGTGTCTCGTAAGTATATAAATATAGATATGTATGTGTGTGTGAGTGTATATATATATATGTATAAATGAGTGTGTTGTGTGTGCGTGTATGTAGGTGTGTGTGTGTGTGTATATATATATATAAATAGAATCATGCATGATTTATAAGTAAGTGTAAATCATCTTGTTTTAAGTGTTAACACATGTTTTATAACTAAAAACATACGGTAGAAAGTCAAGGTTTTGAAAGGAGTTTTCTATACAATAAAACCTTAAGTTTTGAACAATATTTTGAAAAACATAAAAGTCACTAATGACCCCGAACTAACATATTACAATAGTTGGTGAACGATGAGTACAAGGAAACATTAAACTTAGACCTAAGAAGTCCATCTTATATAGGACGTGTAGGTCGGATTCCTAGTACATCGGACGCATATTCTTGCTAGCCTTTGCACGGACTTGAGGTGAGTTTCACGGCCCCTTTTTACTGTTTTATATGTTGGGGAAAGACATGCATTATTTACATAGTTTTAGAATGAATTCCTAGTAGACCAGTGTACATGAGACAATATGTTTAGAGTACTCATAAAGCCCTCGTGTTATTTAGTTTATTGTAACCATTAGCTATGAACTTATCCATGAAACACTTAAATAGATCTATAGGTTTGATACCCCCACTCTTGGTTAGTTGCTCTAACCTGGATACATACGATAAAAGAGTGCTTGTATTTCACATATGATGATACATTGTCTTTATTGTACAATGTGCGAGACACAACTCGTCAAGCTTTGGTTATGGACCCATGATCGTTCATTATTATCATTGTCTTTGGTAGACATTGATGGATCATTAATGGATTTCATTAACTTTATGTTTTTAACTATCTTAAACCTGTGAACTCACTGACTTTATGTTGACAAAGTTTTTATGCATGTTTTTCAGGTAACTAAACTCATGGATGGAGCTTAGGATATCATTTGGGCATACATTCATGGATATCGTCTTTTGTGGTTTAAATTGTGTACATGTGGTTTCAAAACAATACATTTTGGTGATGGTTATAAACTCTTTAACAATTTGGTATCCAAAACTTATGTTACTTTAAATGTTTGCTTGAATCTTGTGCTTGAAAACCTTTGGTGTTGAGCCTCGTTTTTCCGCCTAGGTGGGGTGTGACAATGATTAAGATAAACATGTTAACTGATTTCGTGTGCATTATTTCATACATTTACATCATTTTTCTAGACCCGAGAGGTTTTTGCACCTAACGGTTTATATCTCGTTGAGATTCATTGTGATTTGAGTTAATTCGATCCTACATTTGTTAGCACACTTTACCTACCACTACCACTACGTCCAAACCCTAAGAGAGCGTCTACTTTGCGATGTGTTTTAAAATTGGAATTTACACATTCCAATAGAAATTATGAATTGTTGGAATTGGAATCTCAATACCATTGTCAATGTATTTCGTTAACAAATAAATTAGAATCTATCATCCCAGCCTCCACCACTCCTACCTTAATCGCAAATAAACAGCTAACCTTAATCGCAACCATCCCACCTCAACCAGCCGACCTGAACAGACTTCGCTAAGCAAAATCGACATGACCTGCCCCACTGATCATAAATGTTAGCCTGAACCAGAATTGGACTGCACTGTTGACCCAACCAGTTGTCCCCAACCCGCACTACTGGTCTGACCGACCCACATTGTCAGCACAAACCGACTTGGCTTGTGAGCCAGCCCGACCCGGCTACAACCCAGACCGGGTCTAACCATCAAACCCGCTCAAATACCAATCTCAATGTAGACCTGACCCGCATCATTACGATCCAAACTGGCCTGCTTCTGGCCCGCAACGTTTTGAAACAGCATGGATTGATGGCGGGTTCATTCAGGTCGAACCGACCCGGGTCAATGGTGGGACGAGTCAAAATGTTGCGGGTGTTCGGCGGGTAGGTTTGGATGGACACGCTATGGGTTGAGGGTGGGTGGGCTGGGTCAAAATGTTGTTGATTGTCAGCGGTTGGTTCGGGTCATAACGTTCCGGATCGGTTCGGGTTAAAACATTGAGGCTCGTTAAGGGTAATTAGTGTTTATAAGACTAATTTACCCTTGTTTTATGGTTGTATATTATGTATTAAGCTAGAAAGAGGTTTCTAATTTCTTGGTATATTAAAATGTGATTCTTAAATCTATTTTAATATAGTATAGATATGACAGATTTTTGAATGGCATGTACTTTCTTTCGTCTGGTCAATGAAAAATCACTATCAGTAGTGTGCTAATCATATAACAATACACATATTAAAATACAGAATATAATTTTCAATAGAAGAAAATAAAATAAGAGTTGTTTACAAATATGCCAAATACAAACACCCTAGTCATATTTTAGTGAATTGGACATATATGTTATTTAAACCGATTCATATGATTTCTTGGTTTTATCTATGGGTGTAAAAAATAAAGGTACTTAATCTCTCTTCTCATTTTCTTCGTATTTTTCAATCAACTCTACCTGTTCCTGGAACAAATTTCACCCCATACGCTATCTTTCCGAGTTCACTTAACAGGGGGAAAGAAACGGAAGGATAACGGGGGAAAGGGAGAAAAATCCTTCTTTTTCTTTCCTTTTCCTCTATTTTTCCCTTTCTTTTCATTTCATTTCCTTCCAATTTAAAAGGATTAAATTTGGCTTAGTTTTCCTTTTTTGTCCTTTCCTTTTCTTTCAAAAAAAAAATATCTGGAACACACATTCTCTGTTTTCCTTCCATTTCCTTCCTTAAAAAAAACTCTGGAACACAATTAAATTTTTCTTTCTTTTCTTTTCTTTTCTCTCCTTAAGTTCACTCGTGAACACAGAGTGGGGGGCTTGGAAATAGGGCGTGAGTTGCCATGTGGCACATGTGGGGATACAAATCAAATGTTCAAAAGGTAGGGTGAGCGTAGGGCTTGAAAATGGGGGTTGGGTTTTGAAAACTTTGTGTGTATAACTTAAAAAAAGGCAGCCAATCAAATTTAAGCAGGACCCGCCCCACGCTCGTGGGATTCTCCAAGACATTGGGGCCACACCATGTTTCAAGTCCTTGGGGGTCGTGTTTGGGGCTTCAAGGCAATTTTCATGCCCCTTTTCCAAGCTCACTCCCCACACTCTTAGTAGTTATACCGAGTGTAGGTGTATCATATATGGGTGGTTATCTTATTGTGTTATCAATAGAACGTGGCTTCTTTCACAATTTGTTAATGTCTAGGAATGCCAATACATTATAAGTTATGACCTTGTTTGAGTTTTAATGCCAATACATTATAAACCGTAGTTCCCCGGCCATTTCTGTCACAACAAATTATAAAGTGTTACACACTTTACAAACAATGTCATAATTCATATTGCAGTGGGGTTTTTAGACATTAGCAAACCGAGAAATAAGCCGTTACAATAGTAAGACAACAAGATAACCACCCATACATGAACACTCGTTAACTCCGTTCATTACTTGTGATTTAACCAAATGATCCTTTGATAAAAATCAATTTTCAATGACTATTCTACCGTTATATTTTACTAACACATCAATTGTAAATTCATTTATTCATAAAAAGTTTTTTTTTCCTTGTTTTGGGTTTTTTCATGTTTTGATTTCCATGTTCAATTTGGAGTAACAATCATCAAAGTATATATAACCACACTAACTTTGATGTATATGTACAGTGTGTTTTGAATTTCATCAAAGCATATATAAACATACCAAGATTGTTACTCAACTTCATCGATCTCCTCTCGCCAAAAACAACAGTTGTTTAAATTTCGGCTAGGCAACAGCCTCCAATTACCAAATCTAACCTACAAAAAAAGCTCGTTGATTTTACTGATTTGTATCTTTGATCAAAACCCGTTTTACAATCTAATTTGCAAGTTCTTCCGTTTCCCTATGTTGGCGGCGATGGCAATATGAAGAAACAATAAGTATCACGGAGGTTATTACTAATCTCCGTGGGGTTTATACTTATGAGACGTCAAGAATAATCCTTTACCCAAACCACTTGGTTTAAGCCGTGCAAGAATGGGATGTGTGTGTATGTGTATTAGTAACTAAAGACGCAATATGTAAGTGGTTCGGTCGAAGGATGACCTACGTCCACTGTGAACTGCCGGAGTATTATTATAGAGAGTATAAAGAGTTACAAATGAGCTAACACTAGGTTACAATGAATGATTTCGGATCCTTTGGCAAGGAGATGTCTCTTCTTATTTATAGGGGAGCTCGTGGGCCTAGAAGAGAGGCCCACGAGAAGTTGATCCCACCTGGGCCCAATCAGAAGCCCAAGATAAGGTCTTCCAAGAAATGGCGGGAAAGGGCGGATCACTGTGGATGACGTCATGTTATTGTCCGGTCGTTAATCGAGGTGGATACGTGGCAACCTCTGATTGGCGGACGGCGGCATTCGCCTGACTACAGTAGTTGACCATGCTTCTGTCTCCTGATGTGACGTCTGACAGTAGCAGGGTATGTCTGCTGGTCACTGTTGACGACGGTATGGTGGAAGCGTGGGAACAGTCATGTCGTCGTTCCTGTCGCGCGTGGGTGCATGCGCTTATAAGCTGCTGTGTGTTAATATCATCTGGAATCCTTGCGCGCTGGCTCGCTCTCCGCCTCTCCGGCTCTGAGGAGGAGACATAGCGCTAGGATTTTGGTTTAGAGGGATAGGGGCGCCGCCTCCGCCTGGATTAGGCTCCCTATCCCTTCAAGTCCCCCTAATCTGGGGCTTCTCCTGCTCTTTGAAGGAGAGGAGGTGGAGCGCTAGACTCAAAATGTCGAGTCGCGGATGAAAGCTCATCTGCTTCTGGTTGCTTCGAAAACTTGTAGGTGCGGACATGTTCCGCCATGACTTGTGGAGGAGTTGGGCGGGGAACGTCTTTTTTGCTTTTACGTCAACTTTGCGCTGGGAAATACATGTTCCGCCATGACCTGTGAAGGAGTTGGGCGGGGAACGTCTTTTTTGATTCTTCGTCAACTTTGCGCTGGGAAAGATGTGTTCCGCCATGACCTGTGAAGGAGTTGGGCGGGGAACGTCTTTTTTGATTTTACGTCAACTTTGCGCTGGGAAAGACGTGTTCCGCCATGGCCTGTGAAGCAGTTGGGCGGGGAACGTCCTTTGTTATTGACGTAAATGGTTGAGCCCGCGCCGTTGTATTAATTACTCTTGAGTGATTAATGCGGGTCTGAAGTTGTAATAAATTTGGAATCATTAGCATTCAATTTGTCCCTCATAATTTGGAGTTAATGCGCCTGGAATTCGAATGATCCTTTTCTCTGGAGGGAAGTTTAAGAGTTGCAGACGTGTCAGGCTGTTGTCTGACATGCTGAGTGGTGTTTGTCACGTCATCAGGGTGCAGTTAGCAACCTTTCGTCTGGTGTCAGGCGCGTGTGCCGTCACGCGCTCCACTTGTTTCCTTCGTGGTTGAGATTGTGCCACGTGTCATGGGGCACGTGTGGTTTGTCAGGCGCGTAAGCGCCCACGCGCTTGTAATTTCGAAAGCGTGACATCTGTCGACATGTGTCAACCATCCGTCTGAGTGACAGCTTGGAGCAGTTCCCAGCGTTGATCTGAGCCCGTTCGATGGCGCATGTAACACGTGGCATCATCTGCGCTCTCCAATTTGAAAAAGGTGTGACAGTTTTTTATCCCTTGTGGGTCCCTCCGTCATTAATGCAGTGGGTATATAAGGCTTTTTGAGACTTCATAAACGGTTACGCTCTCAGAATTCTCTTTCAAATTCCTCTCTTCCTTTTCTCTGTTCTCCGGTGATTGATGGAAGTTTCCGTTCAATCTTCAAAGATTGTTGAGATCTTGGAGATTTATTGTTGAAACTTCACATCTCTTTGTCTTCCTTCCTGCCTTCTTGTTTCTTTACTATAGTTTCACAGCCTCAGTTTCGAAGTTTTCTCTCGATCTTCAAGTTTTCCGTTGAAGATTCCGGTGAGTCTTCAAGTTTTCCGGCCAGATTTTCCAGTTCCTGGTATTTTCGTCTGTTCTGTTTTTAGAAAATGTCTGATTTGTTTATGAGTCAGTCACCCTCTAGGGAGGTTCTTGGTAAAGATCTGGTGGTGGAGGAGGAGGAGGTGACGGTGGAACAGGGAAAAATTAAAGAGAGGAAGTTGATGACAAACACTTACTGTGTTTGGAGTCAGGCTTCGTTTGATGAGTTCTGCCGGCTCCATGAGATTTTGCCGGAGTGGGAGCCGGAGTTGCCATCACCGACCCACACCGTGCTGTCTGCCGATAGTGGGCAAATGGCCTTGTATGAGGCCCACTTCACTAAGTGTGGGTTCCGCCTACCCTGCACGCGCTTCCAGATTGATACTCTGGTGGCTTACATAGCGTTGGGCCCACTCAGCTGACTGCCTTCGGGATGTTGAGGCTAGTTCATTTTGAGGCTTCTTGCCGCGCCCTGGACATTGAACCGGCTGTTGAGAAGTTCAATGTCTTTTATTTCCTTGCGCGGGATGAGACGTGGTTCTCCTTTAAGCCCCGCCCCAAGGTGCCGCCGATGGCCACTAACACTCCCAATTCCTTGCACTGGGCGAAGGAGAGGTTCTTTTATGTTAAGAGGGGTGTTATCCCTTTGAGGCTGTCGTGGAAGGTGATTGGCGATGGGCAGCGGGTGGCGGATATAGAGGTGATGAAGGACTATAAGGCGCAGCCGTAGTTCGTGACTCTGACCTCCAACGCAACTAAGTTGGAGTTCAAGGACCTAACTGAGGGTATCTTCTTGTTGTTGGGGATGAGCCGTCTGGGTATTCGCGTAGGCAAGGAGCCATATATAGCGCAGGAGGGTCAGTAGTTTCTCCCACTCCTGCATGTTTCTCTTTCTGTGAAATGATTAACTGTTTTCTGTTTGCAGGTATGAGCAAGTTTCAATTCTACGCTGCCCGCAAAGACAAGGGCATCAAGTGGAGGGTACTAGCTGAGGGCCGGGCGTCTTGCCTGGAGGAGTTCGTTGACCGTTTCTACTACCCTGATCTCAACAGTGCGCCCAAGCCTTATTGTACCACTGGTGAGCTTTTTGATCCTCTGTTTGCTAGCCTTTTTGGCGACGATTCTACTGATTCTTCAGTAGATGTTGTTCAGCCGCCTAAGGCATCTGCGGGGCGTGGTCGTTGGAAACACGCTCCGCGGAGACATAGTTACCCATTGAGGCCATTTTCCAGCTCTGACTCGGAGTCTTCCGCTTTAGTAGGAGAATTTATTAAGGGGCGTCGCCGGAGGCGAGATGGGCCGCCCTCTGAGGTTGAGGACGAGGATGACTCGTCTAAGTTGCAGAAGAAGAAGAGGAAGCGCCCCGCCAGCGCAACTGCCAGCAGCACTGTTGGCTCGAAGGGGGCTTCCACTGTCCCTGCTGGCGGTGAGGGGGGGGTGGTGGCGCCACACAGGCCCCTGAGCGAGTTGTTGCCCCCAAGGTTACTCTTGGAGACGGGGGTAAAGACAAGTCCACTTCCCCCAGTGGAGGAGCACAAGAAAGGGTCGCGCCTGTGTTTACCATAGGCATTGGCGCTGCCCCTACTCGTCAGCCTCTATTTCAGAAGCTGATTAAGAAGAAAACTCCTGGTAAGTGTTGTTTTATTATCTTTTTCAAGTTTTTTCTTTGTTCCTCCTTCAGTTTATTGGTCTTTCCTTCGTGCAGTTGCGCCCAAGGTTGTCCCTACTCCTCCTCCTACGACTCCCTCTGCGGAGGCGGCTAGGATGGAAGAAGAAAGACTTTGGAGGGAGAAGGAGGAAGCGCAGAAGCAGGAGGCGGCCAGTGAAGCCCTTAGGAGGGTCGAGGCCGAAAAGAATGCTGCCGCCGATGAAGCTCGTAAGAAAGCTGAGGCGGCGAAACAGGCTGACGCGGAACGCCTGCGCATCCAAGAGCAGCAGTTCTTGGTGGAAAAAGCTCGCCTCCTAAAGGAAAGGGAAACCAAGGAGCGCGCCGATGCTGAGGCTCGGGAAAGAGCCGGTGAATTTAATAGCTTTGAAAGGGCGCTCTTGGACGCAGGCGGCGGGAATGCCGGGCAAGGTTCGCGCCAGACTAGGCATGAGTCGTCTAGCGCCGGGGGCAGGGAACCATCTGAGGCGTATGATGGTTCTTGCTGGACAGGGTGGGGGTGAAGCCATCTGGCGTCCACGCTGGGCAGTTAGAGAGAACACTTTATTTTCCAACTCTCTAGCTGCCGAAGAATTTGTTAGTGAGGTGGTGCCTCCTTATGAGCGCACTTACGAGGACATGTTGAGTCGTCCTGACCTGATTGCTGCTATTTATGTAAATCAGGCGACTCAACTGTCCATGATGGACTCGTTGCGCCGTCGTGATGCGGCGGTGCAACGAGATATTGAGCATCTTGAGTCGGAGAAGGCGAGCCTTGCTGAAAGAGAGGCCGCCTTCAAAGCTGAGATAACCAAGTATCGCCGCCGCGCCCACGAAGCTGAAGACAAAGTGACAAAACTTGAGGGTGATGCGGCGTCTGAAAGGCGACGGTGGTCGGAGGCCTGCAAGCGCACTAATGAAGGGACCATGCGCTTAATGGAACTCTTAGCAGAGGCCCAAGAGGCGAGGCGGGCTAAAACTCGAAAACTGGAGGAGAAGTGCAAGGCCCTCTCCGAACGAACTGCTATGTATGTGGAGAAGCGCAAAGAGCTCGAGTCTAAGGACGTTGAACTTGTTAAAGCTACTGAGCACGTCTCCTTTTTGGAGCAGGAGAGCGTCCAGATCCTTCGTGTCAAGGAGGATCTGGAGCAAGATCTGGATTCCTCTGAGCAAGCTCGCGCCTTTGCCGCCAAGGAATCCGAGGCGGCGAATGTTGGGACAAAGAGGATTGAAGAAACCACCTTTTTGATAACCTTAGTCCAAATCATATTCTGCCTAAGTATAGAAGAAACTGCTGAAGAAGAAATCAGAAGTACTGAAGAACAAAATAGCAAAGTACGGAAGAGTTAACCATCAGAAGTTCTGAAGTCTAACCAGACACTACACTGAAGAACTACTGAAGACAAACTACTCATCAGCAGTTTGTCACTCATCAGCACTTTGACATCAGAAGCTTCTAACCAACTTAGACTTCAGTAGTTTTAGTATTATATTGTTTTGTTAAAGTCTTGTTTCAAGTTTCAATGTACAGACTGTTGTAACCTTATCTTATGCTTAATATCTTAGCTAAATATCTTAGCTAAATATCTTAGATTACTTCAGACAACAGTTTAGTATGTTGGTCTATAAATAGATGAGTTTGTTCATCTATTTTAGATATGTGATTTACTTTGAAATCAATTGAAAACCTTCAAGGCTTTTAACTTATAATCCATCTCACATCTGAGAAACATAAACTGCATTTATTGCTTTATACTTGAACTATATTTATTGTTTCTCATTAACTGCTCAGTCAAGGGGGAGTAATAACTCCTCTTAAAAGTGATCTTTTAATCTTAGAACACTTATTATTCCGCTGCTTAATAACTCTCATATAAATCTGTAAACACATAAGTGTTCTCAAAAAAAGGCCACTGATCCAACAATTGGTATCAGAGCACTGGTTAATCGGATCAAATATCAATCTAACAAATTGAGAATCAGACACAGGCTCTTATTGATATCCAATAAAGGATTAAAAGGCTCACTTTTTCATCCATCACTTTAAAGAAGCATTGACAAATTCAAACTTCTTAAAAATGGACCTCTATAATACTGGATCTGCCAACAAGCCTCCTATGTTAGTCAGAAATGAATATAACATATGGTCAAAAAGGTTGGCACACACTATTTCTCAAACAAATACTGGTTGCTGGAGGTCTGTAGTTTTTGGACCTCACAGACCAGTTATTACTGATCCAGAGGGAAAAACTGAGAGACCAAAAGATCCAAAAGACTACACTGAAGAAGATTTCCAAAAATTTGAGCTAGATGCTAAAGCTTTTTCTATGTTGGCTATGGCTCTCCCAAATGAAATATCTGCTGGGCTTTTACATTGTGAAAGTGCCAAAGAGCTGTGGGATTGCCTAAAAGAACAGTTTGCAGGAACTGCAGAGGTGATAGCCAACATTAGAGAAATCCTAGCTCAACAATATGAAACTTTTACTCACATAGATGGTGAAAATTTAACACAACAGTTTGAAAGATTTTCTTTACTCATCTCTGAGTTAAAAATAAATAATCAGACCTATTCAAATGAATCTATGTTACATAGATTTTTAAGGTCTTTACCTTCAAAATGGGAAACATATTCTATAGTCCTCAGAACAAGTTTAGATTTAACACCCTGAACCTAACAAGGTTACATGGAAAATTACTAACTTTTGAAAGAGAAATCAATCAAAAGAAAAAGTTACAAGAATCTGGTAAAACTGCTGATGACTATACCCCAGGTAGCACAGCCTTATTAGGACATGACTCACCATCCTGTTCTAATAATTTTGGTTCTTTTGACCACATTGACATAACAGCTGGGATCTCATCAGATGGATCTTTCCCAGCTTATGACAATGAAGAACTAAGTCAAACTGCTGACAACATGTGTTTCATCATGGATGATTTAAAATATTTTAGCAGTGATGACTTGGAAGAAATGGAGATATTACACCAACTGGCCTTGTTAAGCTTGAAAACTAACAAATTTTATAAAAGGTCAGGAAGGAAATTTCAAGGACTTAACAATTCAACAAAAGTTGGTTTTGACAAATCTAAACTGAGATGTCATAAGTGTCAAAAGTTGGGACACTTTGCTAGATAGTGTAGAAGCTCTAGATACAACCAACCCATGTCTGGAAATCAATTTAACCCCTCTTATAATAGGAATAATGGAACTCAAGGGAGTGCTCATTTTGTACAGGCACAAGCTCCACAAGTCCAATATGTGCCACAAGTACAATATGTCCAGATGCCTGCTCAACAACAACAGCAGCTGATGCCTCCTTTTCCAACTGCTCAACAACCTGCACAAACTCAACAACCCCCTCAGCAACAAAGCTTATTTACATCAGGGTATGTTGACTGGAGCAGTCTTCTTTATGACACATCTGAATGCAGTCAGGATGCAGACAATAAAGTCTATGATGTCAACTGGGGAGAACCTGACAATGGCAGAAAGAACTTTGCCTTAATGGCTTTTGAAGGATATTCTTCAAATTCTGCACTCACACAGGTATCACAACAATCTCTTTTAAAGCTTTGCTCTAAATCTTGCAAAGAATCTTTTGCTTTAATAAGAGAAACAAATGTGCATTTACAAGGAAAATCAAATGATATGGAAAGAAAATACACCCAAATGAAGTGTGATTTAGAAAGAAAAATTGCTTTGAAAAATAAAGAAATTTCTAAATTGACTGATAAATCCATAGAAACCCAAGCACAAATTAAAACAATGATAGACAACCTAGGAAATGTCAGACAATAGCTTGCTGACACCAAGGTTGATTGTGAAAAATGGGTTGAGTCTTGTAAAGGGTACCAAATGCTGCTTAACAAACAAACTGCAGCAAATGTTAAGTTTGGCATTGGATATACCCACACTGAATCACCAACAGATTTCACCCACAAAACTGATAATGATGGGAAGAAATTGATTCAAACTTCTGACATGGAGGAATGCACATCCTACCATCAGAACTTTCTCAAAAAGGAAAGTACTGCAGAAGTTAAAACAACTGACAATAAGCCATCAGTAGTTTCAACTACATCAGGAGTTGAGATCCTGAAAACTGCTGATGACCTATTTCAAAATGCTGAGATTGTCAGTAAATTGCCTTCCAACTCTCTTGACTTATCTAAAAAGAAAGAGAAGGCAAAAGCATGTGAAATATGTGGTCTGTTTAACCACATAACTGAACTTTGAAGATATAGAAAGGTAAATCAGTTAAACAAGAAAAGACAACAACTGATTGTGGGAAAACAGATAAAACAAAATTTTGAAAACACTTTCTTTCCCAACAAACAACAATCAAACAAAAACCTTTCTAAAAAGAAGCTTTTATCTCAACAAAAGTCTTCTTCTCAAAGTTCATCTTCAGAAGTTACACCTAACTCATCAGTAGTTTCACAAACTACTGAAGTTAAAGATTTGATAAACTTGGTTAAACTTCTGATGACCAAAGTTGATGGTGGACACCAAAAAGAACCCACCATTGTTCTTAATGACAAATCCATTGCCAAAAAGACATGGATTTCTAAAATTGGTCCACAACAAGCTGCACCTGTTCTCAAGAGCAAACCCAAAGCCAAATTGGCTTGGGTTGCCAAAACTAACTAATTTGCTATCTTGTGCAGAGGGTCTCCAGAGGTTTGAATAGCATATGGTATGTTGATAGTGGAGGCTCAATGCACATGACTGGATGCAGATACCTGATAAACAATTTTATCAGTCAAAGAGAAGGATCTGTGTCCTTTGGGAACAATGCCAAGGGATATGTGCTAGGATATGGCAATGTATCCTCAGGCAAAATGCAGTTTGACAAGGTCAATCTGGTTGAAAATCTTGAGTACAACTTGCTGAGTGTCTCACAAATGTGTGACAATGGATATTCTTCCTTTTTCACCAAGACAGCATGCAAGATCATATCACCAGAAGGCCAGAAGTTGATAGAGAAGATCATTGAATATCATACTTTGCTAATTGCCAAAAGATGTGGCAATGTCTATGCAATGGACATTGAAAAAGACAAAGTATTGAACAAAACTGCCTGTTTCTTCTCAAAGGCATCAACTTCAGAAAATGATCTCTGGCACAGGAGACTTGGCCATGTGAACTTTAAAACCATCAATAAAGTCACTAAAATGGGCTTGGTCAGGGGTCTACCTTTGAAGGAATATCAGTGCAAAGAACACTGTGTTTCCTGTCTTAAAGGTAAACAGCATAAGTCCTCCTATAAGTCTATTGAAGAATCTAAAACAACTGCATGTCTTCAACTACTCCATATGGACTTATTTGGACCAGTCAAGATTATGAGCCTTGGTAAGAAGAAGTACTGCTTGGTCATCATTGATGACTACTCGAGATTCACATGGGTCTTCTTCTTATATTCCAAGGATGAGGCAGCTGAAATCATCAAGTTCTTCATTCTACAAGTTGAGAAGCAATATTCTCTTTCTGTCAAAGTCATCAGGAGTGACAATGGCACAGAGTTCAGGAACAAAACTCTGGATGAATTCTGTCTGTCTAAAGGGATTGTTAGACAGTTCAGCATTCCCAGAACTCCTGAACAAAACGGTGTGGTAGAAAGGAAGAACAGAACCTTAATAGAAGCAGCTAGAACAATGTTAGCTGATTTAGACCTACCTTTGTATTTTTGGGCTGAAGCAGTCAACACAGCTTGTTATGTTCAGAATAGAGTTCTTATCAACAAGAGACATACCAAGACTGCCTATGAAATTCTTCATGGCATAAAGCCCCTTATCTCCTTCTTCAGGGCTTTTGGATGTCAATGTTTTATCCTCAACATCAAAGACTCTATCTCAAAATTTGCTGCAAAAGTTGATACAGGTTATTTTCTTGGTTATTCTCCTTTGAGAAAAGCTTATAAAGTTTTTAATTCAAGAACCAAGATAGTGGAAGAAACACTGAATGTCAAGTTCAATGAATCAAAACACACTCTTATTCCAGCAAATCCTGCTGAATTATTTGATCTTGATAACTTTCATTTCGGACCTGAAAAGACTGTTGAATCATCCAAATCTCCTCAAAATGGTTTTCAAGGATTTGAAGATGATAGTCCTGCACCATGGACTCCAAACACAGTCAGAAGATCAACTTTTAAACCTTCAGAAGTTTCAAAAGCTTCAACTTCAGGAACTACTGATGAACACTTTGAAAGTACTGATTCAGCTGAACCTCAAACAACAGCTGAACCAGATATTATCAATCTCAGTGGCTTATTTGAAGAAACAGTAGAGCCATCCTCTAGTACAGGTCTACAACAACTGATTGAACACAAGGATCATCCATTGGATCAAATTATGGGTGATATTGCCTCAGGGGTACTTACAAGAAACCAGCTTTCCAACTTTTGCTTTTTCTCAGCATTCATTTCTCAGTTGGAACCAAAGAAATATCAAGAAGCCCTCAAAGACAACAATTGGGTGCAAGCAATGCAAGAAGAGTTGCTTCAGTTCAAGAAACAACAGGTTTGGGAAATCTATCCCTTACCTCAAGACAAGCAACCAATTGGAACAAGATGGGTCTTCAGAAACAAATCAGATGAGGCTGGTATGATCATCAAGAACAAAGCAAGATTGGTGGTACAAGGTTATTCTCAAGAGGAAGGAATTGATTATGATGAAACCTTTGCACCAGTTGCAAGACTTGAAGCTATCAAGTTATTTTTAGCTTATGCAATTTCCAACAACATTAAAGTTTATCAAATGGATGTCAAGAGTGCATTTTTGTATGGAAAAATAAAAGAAGAAGTGTATGTCTGTCAACCTCCAGGGTTTGAGGATCCTTCTCATCCTGACTGGGTTTACAGACTTGACAAAGCTCTTTATGGGCTAAAACAGGCTCCAAGAGCCTGGTATGAAAAACTTTCAAACTTTTTACTTAAGAATCACTTCTCAAGGGGATCCATTGATAAAACTCTTTTCATAAAACATGTTGGAAATCATGTCTTACTTGTTCAAATATATTTTGATGATATCATATTTGGTTCAACAAACTCAAAACTGTGTGAAGATTTTAAGAAACTCATGCAATCAAAATTTGAAATGAGTACAATGGGAGAATTGCAGTACTTTTTGGGACTGCAAATCAAGCAACAATCAAATGGAACATTTATACATCAATCAAAATATGTTAAAGAATTATTAAACAAATTTTCTTTACAAGACTGTAAATCATGTTCCACTCCCATGACACCAATCACACAAGTTGAACCAGATGATCAAGGGAAACATATTGATCAAACCATGTATAGATGTATGATAGGTTCTCTTTTGTACTTAACTGCTTCTAGACCAGATATTATGTTCTCAACTTGTGTCTGTGCTAGATACCAATCTGCACCAAGAGAATCACACCTAATTGCAGTCAAAAGAATCTTCAGATATCTGAAAGGAACTCCTACTTTAGGAATTTGGTATCCTGCTTCAAGCAATACCATGTTAACGGCTTTTTCAGATAGTGACTATGCAGGGTGCAAAATGTCAAGAAAATCAACATCTGGTGGTTGTCAATTTTTAGGAAACTGTCTGGTGTCCTGGCAATCAAAGAAACAAACATCTGCGGCAACTTCAACAGCTGAAGCTGAATACATTGCTGCTGCAAGCTGTACTTCACAGATACAATGGCTCCAATATCAACTGCTTGATTATGGAATCAAAGAGACCAAGACTCCACTTTTAGTAGACAGCAAATCTGCCATTAGCATCATTCAAAATCATGTTCAGTTTTCAAAAACTAAACATATTGAAATCAGGTATCATTTCATAAGAGATTGCTATGAAAAAGGCAAGATTGAGGTGAAGCATGTCACAACTGCTAATCAAATAGCTGACATTTTCACCAAACCCCTTGATTCAACTACTTTTCAGAGGTTAGTATTCATGCTTGGGATGTTAAATTTGGAAGAAAGTCTGTAAGTGTTTCACTTTTTAGTTCTGCACATATTTTATTTTTCACTTACATACTTATCTGTCACAAACCTCTGATGAACAATTTTGAGAAAGAGAAACTACTGATGAACATCAAAATGGGAAATTTTTAATAGAAATAACTACTGATGAAGATCAGAAGTTATTTAAGTGTTTTAAAAGTCATTCTCATCAGCAGTTGAAACTGCTGAAGAGATGACAAAAACCACTGATGAAGAAACCTTCTTCATCAGCAGTTTCATTAAAAAAGGGTAAACCGCCTCTCTAACCTAAAAATATTGTTCGATCAAAACAACCATGGCTCTCGTTCTAAAACAGGGACATAATCAAAGAGGCTACTTTGAAAAAGATGAAGCCTGGTCCCAATATGATGAAATCATTGATCTCATCATGAAATCCCAATATTATGAAGCTTTCACCATTGATCCTCCCATACATGAAGAAACTCTCAATGAGTTCTGGGCTAATACAGAGACGGTGACTGTTAATAATGAAGTGATTTCCCTCAAATCATCTATAAAATGGAAACTGATGGCCATATCACCAGAAACTCTAAGCATAAGACTTGGTTTGAAGGATTCTAATGCTCCTGAGCACATCTCAAATTCTGACATTCCTCTGACCTTGACAGAATGTGGCTATCAAGGTACTTTAGCACAAGCTACAGTTTATAAGAAATTTTTTGATCCAAAATATAAACTGTTATTTCATTATATCATTATGTGCTTAAGTCCAAAAACTGGATCAATTGATCAGATGCCTTCAACTTTTCAACCTATTTTTCATTCAATAATAAATGAAACACCTTTCAAGGCATCAAAACTGTTTTTCAAGGAGTTGGTTCTGCACCATCAAAATGACAAAAAGAAGTTTTTACTGTACCCAAGATTTGTTATGCAGTGCATAATCAAAGAACTTGGTGACGGAGTACTTGTGGGTGAGTCAACAACTTTAAATCCACTAACTTCACAAGTATTCTCAAGGCACAATAAACCAGCACTTTTGCTAGAAGATGACCAAAGGGAAGAACAACCAATCCCTGAGGAACCCACATCTTCCAAACCCAAAACAAAGAAGTCCAAAAAGCCTAAACAGCAAAAACAAAAACCAACCAAACCAAAGAAAAGGACAGTTCAGGAAGTGGAGATCCCTGAAACTGCTGATGTGCAATCTGCACTTGATAAGGATGTGGCTGAAACATCCTCTCAGCACACACCTTCCCCACCTCCTAAAAGAAAACATGTTACAGTTATTTTCAAAAGAAAAAGATTTAAAAAGGCTGTAACTACTGACCCAACCTTTGAAACTACTGACCCTGAACCAGAACAAACTACTGAACACCAACCCCTTACAACTACTGAACCTGAACCCTCACACACAACCATTGAAATAGCCCAACTTCTCTCAGGACTAAAAGGATCCCATCCAACACATGTCACTCCCCCAGCAACACATCAAATTGGGGAGATGCCTTCAAAACTTGACATGGATGTGGACCTTATTAGCCCAAACCAGGGAGATGAGGATGGACCAGAGTTTATAAGCCCAAACTTAGAAACTCTTGGTACTTTTGAGGCTGCTACTACTCATTTATCACCCAGTGGTGAACCTGAGGATAGTAGTAACATAAATAAGACCTCAAATTTGGCAACTACTGATGAAGGCTTAGTGCCAGAAGTAGGAAAACCTTAGTTCCAAGAAAAAGAGGTTCATGAGAAGACTAGTTTGGTGCTAGCTCATGATACAACTGATCCTGCCCTCTCTGAGGACACTATCAGGGATTCAGATGATTCCATTAGTTTGGATGATGAATCAAACATTCCATAGAAAGAATTGACGGTTGTTGATGAAGATCCTGTATCTAAGGTCTCCAAGCTCAAGAAGCTGGTCACCAAGGATCAGGTTAAAGTCTACTTAGCCCAACATTCCCCAAAAGTGGCATCTTCAGACAAATCTGAAGATCACCCAAAAACACCCCTTTCACAAAAACAACCTACCCAATTCACTGGGCTGTCAAGCATAGACTTGAACCAGCTATGCAGCCCAGATGGTCCCCTATTCCAGACAATGAAGGGTATTATAACTGCTCAACTCAAGACCTTTACAACTGCTTGGGAGTTGAAAGCCAATAACCAATTTGGGTTGATTAACTCAAGACTTGCAGAGCTGAACAAGAAGATGGATCAAACACAAGATCAGCTTGCAAGATTGTCTGCTGCAACTTCTCACTCTCTAAGGCTTCCAGAAGTGGATGAAGCCAAAAAGGTGGAGAAGATTAAGGAACCAACACCTGAAGTTACTACCAGAGAAAATCCTGAAGCTGAAAAGCCTATTCAAAGACCAGGAAAAGAAATATTTCAGGAGTTCTCATCATCTAAGGCAACTGAAGAAACTGCTGATCCTACTTATCAAACTGCTGAAGACAATCCTTCAGTAGTTGTGAAGACAGTCAAACCATCAGAAGTTTCATCTTCCAAACCAACACAAGAAGTTTCTAAGGCACCTGAAAGAGAACCAGCTTCCATTCCTAAGCCAACTACAACTTCAACAACTGTTTTGAACCCTACTCCTATTGCCATGTCAAAAGAATTATTGGAGAAGAGTTTGAAAGAGGCACAAAAGAAGGCTAAGGAAGACAAAGTATGGAACAGCCTGGAAGCAAGAGATGATCTGAACTATCAAGAGAAATTGATCAATTATCAAGAGAAGCTTGATGAACTTGAAGCTGAAGAGAGAGCACTTGAAGCTGCTGCTGAAGAAGACAAAAGGGCACAGCTGATTGTATTCATAACCAAGAACTCCAAATCAAAACAAGTCTCTCTAAAAAGACTCTCCACTGAAGAACTTACAAGAAGAGCCCAACTGTTATCTGATAGGTTGGCAACTGAGAAAGAGAGAAAAGCCAAAAGAGCAGAGATAGTAGAAGAACTTGTGGCAAATGGCTATGGTTCAAAGGCCTCAGTATCAAAGTGGAAAGAACAAACTTTGTATGAAACATACAAGAAGTTTAAGGCCAGCAAAGCTGCAGAGCCAGAAAGATTTGAAACTCCTGAAGTCCAACCAACTTCAATCATTAGGAGATCTTCTGGTGCATTAAGAAAGCCAGCTGCAAAGAGAAAAGCAGAGGGAGAACCCATTGTGAAGACTGATTTCAAGATGGTACTCTTGGAAGGAAATCAGTTGGTACATGGTGATTTTGATGTAGAGGAAAAACCCTTGCTTACACAATTTAGAGATCGTGCTACCTATGCCTATCAACTACAACAATCCATTCAAGAGAAGACACATACAAGAGTTGTAACAGAACATCACTTGCCCAACATTCCTATTCAAAGTGGTGTTGACTTCCAAGGTAGTCAAGAATCTCACCTGAGAGTCACTGAAGTAGAAGACATTCCCCAATCATCCACAGGTTTACCCCAGGAAACAGGCTTGGTTTCCTATGCCTCTGACTTTGACAGGTCAAAGGTAAACATAATCAAATGGTCTTTTACTGATTCCAACTCAGTATTAGTGACCAGGAGAGATCGTTCAAGTAAGGTCTACAAAAACTCAAAGGAGTTGAGTGTTTTATCTTCCAAAGACCTTCTTACAATTCAACATCTTACACCTGAACTAGGATCTCTCACTAAGCAACAAAAATGTACTCTTACTACCCGGATGACAGCAGAAATCTGGAGGATACTAGAAGAGAGAAAGAATCAACAATAAAGATTAGATAAGGTTTTGGCTTCATCAATCCAGGGGGAGATTGTTGGGACAAAGAGGATTGAAGAAACCACCTTTTTGATAACCTTAGTCCAAATCATATTCTGCCTAAGTATAGAAGAAACTGCTGAAGAAGAAATCAGAAGTACTGAAGAACAAAATAGCAAAGTACTGAAGAGTTAACCATCAGAAGTTCTGAAGTCTAACCAGACACTACACTGAAGAACTACTGAAGACAAACTACTCATCAGCAGTTTGTCACTCATCAGCACTTTGACATCAGAAGCTTCTAACCGACTTAGACTTCAGTAGTTTTAGTATTATATTGTTTTGTTAAAGTCTTGTCTCAAGTTTCAATGTACAGACTGTTGTAACCTTATCTTATGCTTAATATCTTAGCTAAATATCTTAGATTACTTCAGACAACAGTTTAGTATGTTGGTCTATAAATAGATGAGTTTGTTCATCTATTTTAGATATGTGATTTACTTTGAAATCAATTGAAAACCTTCAAGGCTTTTAACTTATAATCCATTTCACATCTGAGAAACATAAACTGCATTTACTGCTTTATACTTGAACTGTATTTATTGTTTCTCCTTAACTGCTCAGTCAAGGGGGAGTAATAACTCCTCTTAAAAGTGATCTTTTAATCTTAGAACACTTATTATTCCGCTGCTTAATAACTCTCATATAAATCTGTAAACACATAAGTGTTCTCAAAAAGAGGCCACTGATCCAACAGCGAAGCAGCTATTAGAGGAGGCGGTCTCTGCTCAGATTCAGATGCAGGATTCCCTCCGCTGGTTGATGACTGACGGCATTAATGGGGTAAGCATCTTTATTTCCCTTTTTGTTTGGCTTGTCATTTTGTTGTGATTGTTAACTGTTTGTTTTTCTCCAGATCTACAAGCGCTTTTGGCAGGAGCCCAAACTTGGTGACCAAGTTGCCGCCATAGCTGCTACCGCCCAGGCTTATGGGTATGGGGAGGGTTACGAAGATGGCTTCTTGGCGGCTCAGAATGGCGGGCGTCTTGAAGACGCGGAGCATTATGGGAAGCCGCTGAAGGATGAGTATGAGGCGGAGCTAGTCAAATTTGAGAATGTTGACTTCCCAATCCTTCAAGTGGTTGCTGACTGTAATCGCAACGCGGACCCACCTGCTGCACCGAAGTACTTTGTTGAAAAATCTGACGAGCTGGCGCAACAAGCTGAGCGGGAGCGCCAAGAAGAGGCGCGCCAAAAGGCCTCTGGCGAGGGTACCTCTGCCCTGAATGAAGAATAGGCTTTGTAGTTTTTGATAACTTGTAATCATTTGTAAATATTGAAGGGTTTTTAATTCCCTTATGTTAATGAAAGATTTTTGGTTTGTTATATCGTGTTTTCTTCTCACGCTAACTTCTGTGTACTTATTTAACCAAGTCGTCACCCAGTGTGTAAGTAGAAGTTAGGACGCGCGTTTGGCTAGACAGTCTGGCGTCTAAGTGTTGATACTTTTGCCTTGAAGACTGTAGCGGGACGCGACTTGTGTCGTAGAGTCCGAGTTAGGCGTGTGAGAGCCTTGCATAGAAGACCATTGACTGCGCTTTTGTGTAGTGTGTGATCCGCTTGTCCGACTTGTGTTTAACAAGTCTTGAAGACAAGGGTTTTCTACGTACACGTGTTCTGCGTGTCGGTTAGGTCTGGCAAGTAAACCTGTCTTGAAGACCATGGTGTGCCGCGTTTATGCAAGATGTGCAAGTCCGACGTGCGCTAGGCGCGTCTTGAAGACTTGCATTGCTTTAACACGCAGCGGCGTTGGTCTTGAAGAGTCTGGCGCGGAAACAACAAGTAGAAATACAGATATAGGAAACCATTTTTCTTTGATAAGTAGATCGGCATGTGTAGCCGTATTACAAGTATGTTATAAATAGCAGCGTCGCAGTTGCGCGGCGTTCCAGGATCGTGGGATAGGTGTGCCATCCAGTCTTTCTAGCGCATAAGCGCCCTTGCCTAAGACTTCTTGTATTTTGTATGGACCTTCCCAAGTAGGAGCTAGTTTTCCAGCTTTTTCGCGTTGGAAGCCTCGTTGTTGCGGAAAACGTAGTCCCCGATCTTGAACGCGGATTCTTTGACGCGCTTGTTGTAATAGCGCTCCAACTGTGTCTTGTATTTGGCCTCTTTGATAGCAGCAAGATTGCGGCGTTCTTCTAGCAGGTCAAGGTTCAAGCGGAGTTCTTTGTCGTTGTCTCTTGTTTCGGCAATTAATACTCTTGCGGAAGGGCAGCCAATTTCTGCGGGAATGACCGCCTTGGAACAATATGTCAAGCTAAACGGCGTTTCGCCGTTGCTGGTTTTTGTGAGGGTGCGGTAAGCCCATAAGACATGGGGCACTTCGTCTATCCACCCTGTTTTCTTGGTTCCAAGGCGTGCTTTGATGCCCTCCACTATAGTGCGATTGGCCCTTTCGACCTGACCGTTGCCTTGCGGGTGTGCGACTGACGTGAATATTTGGTGAACGCCCATTTGGGCCAACCATTCTTGTAGGGATTGGTCTTCAAATTGCGTGCCATTGTCACTTACCAGTTGCATTGGCAGGCCAAATCTGCAAATAATGAACTCCCAGATGAATATTTGACGTGTGCGCCGTCGATCTTAGCCAGAGGTTTTGCCTCGACCCATTTGGTAAAGTAGTCGATGGCAACAATTAAATACTTCACGTTGCCTGGTGCTGTTGGGAATGGGCCTACTAGATCGATGGCCCATTTCTGGAATGGCCATGCCGCCGTGACAGGCACCAGGTTGTTCTTGGGGCGCAAGGTGTTCGGGTCGTGGCGTTGGCAGCTGTTGCACTTGCGCAATTCATTGACCGCGTCCAAGTGCACGCCCGGCCAATAATAACCCCCGTTAATCAGCTTCGCTACTACCATCCTTGGGCCCGCGTGCAACCCGCATGTTCCTTCGTGTATATCTCTGATGAGGAAGGAGGCGTCTGCGGAGTCTGCACAGCGCAGTAACGGCCCTAGGTAGGAACGGCAATATAGGATACCGTCTTCGAGCTGATAGTGGAGAGCCTTGTGTTTTATTTTCCGGGCTTCTGATTTGTCATCAGGCAAGGTGCCGGAGGATAGAAAGGCTTTGATTGGGGTCATCCAGGACGCGTTGCCTGTTTGGATGACATTGACTTGTCGCGGCGGAACAGATGGTTTATCCAGGACCTCAATTCGGACTTCCTTGGCCATGTGTTCGAAGACTATGGAGGCCATTTTACTCAGCGCATCGGCTGGTTTGTTTTCGCTGCGCCAGATGTATTCGACCATGCATGAGTCGAATCGGTGCATGAGTTGCTTGGCTTGTTCCAGGTACAAGGCCATGGTTCCGTCTTTTGCATCATAGGATCCGTTAATCTGATGCGCAACAAGTAACGAGTCCATGTGTGCCTCCACGTGCTTGGCCCCCATTTTTTCCGCAATGCGAAGGCCTGCGAGCAACGCTTCGTATTCCGCCTCGTTATTTGTGTTTTTGAAGTTGAGGCGGATGGTGTGTGTGAACTCGTGTTTATCTGGGCTAATGAGGCGTAGCCCTGCGCCAGCGCCGTCGTAAAATTGGAGGCCCCGTCTGTGTAGAGGGACCACTTTTGCGACGGATCATGTACCGGAGCGGGGGATTCTGCTGCTTTGCATTCTCCGACTTTGTCTGCAGGTATCTCTGTGGCGAAGTCCGCGTTGACTTGGCCTTTGATTGCGGGTTGGGGCTTGTAATGAATCGTATGTTCCCCTAGCTCAATGGACCACTTCGCCAGGCGGCCCAATAGCTCGGGCTTGGCGAGGATGTCGTTTATCCGATAGTCTGTGAGAACATTTATCGGGTGGCCCTGGAAATACCTGCGCAGTCTTCGGGATGCATGGATGAGAGCAAGGACCAGCTTTTCCATTATTGTGTACCTTGTTTCCGCGTCTAACAGGGTGCGGCTGATGTAGTAGATCGGCATTTGCACACCCTTGCGATCAACCATTAAGACCTCGCCTACTGCCCGCTCAGTGACGGACAGGTAGAGCGTGAGCGGTTCCTTGGGATTTGGGAAGAGGCGCTGTTAAGGTCGGAAGGTTCATTAGGCATTGCTGCATTGCTTGGAATGCTGATTCTGCCTCTGGGGTCCAGCGAAAGTTGCTCTTTTTCAAACAATTCTTCAAAGTGTCCACGAACGGGAACGACTTTGAAGCGTAGTTGGACAGAAAACGGTTGAGGGCGACGAGGCGGCCCATCAATGTTTGTACTTCTTTGACGGAGGCGGGTGACGGCATTCTTTTGATGGCTTGCACTTTTTCTGGGTTGGCGCGGAAACCATCCCGCGTCACTATGACGCCCAGGAACTTACCCTCTTCCATTCCGAATGAACATTTGCTCGGGTTCAGTGTCATGCGCACTTTGCGCAGCTGATTGAACGTTTGCTGAATATCCCGAAGCATGTCACCTTCCTCCTTGCTTTTGATTACCAGATCATCGACGTACACTTCGAGCCGTACCCCGATTTCATTGATAAAGGTCGTGTCCATTAGGCGTTGGTATGTGGCGCCCGCATTTTTCAAGCCGAAGGGCATCTTGGTGTAGCAGAAGATACCCGCGTCGGTGCGGAACGCCATCTTGTCTTCATCTTCTTTAGCCATCTGGATCTGGTGGTACCCCTTATACGCGTCCAAGAAACACTTGAAGCAATAAGGGGCAAGCGAATCCACCTTTAGATCGATTTCCAGCAGGGGATAACAATCCTTGGGACATGCCTTGTTGAGATCCTTGTAGTCGACGCACATGCGCCACCCTCCATTAGCTTTTGCGACCATGACAGGGTTGGCCACCCAAGTTTGGTATCTGATGGGGCGGAGAATGCCCGCGTTGAGCAGCTCGGTGACCTGTTCGTTCATGGCCCTTGTTTTTTTCGGGCCCATACTGCGCTTCTTTTGCACTACTGGCTCTATGGAGCGGTAGACGTTGAGTTTGTGTTCCGCTATCTCGCGAGGAACGCCGACCATGTCTGCCGGTTGCCAGGCGAAGACGTCCATGTTGCTAATTAGGAGCTGCTTCAGATGGTTGCGTATGGTCTCGGAGATTTCATGGCCAATGACCACCGTTTGCTCCGAAAATTTAGGGTTGACTACCCATTTTTCCGGGTCAGTGCGGGCGTTTGTCTTGACCATCTTTGGGGGGTTTGGCGGTTTCCGCCACGTGGTAGTCTTTGTTACCCCGAATAAAAGCGATGCCGGTTCTGGTTGGGAAGCCAACCATCGCGTGCGCCGTGGAGGCATTGGCGTTGAAGCTTGCGATGCCTTCCCATCCCAGATGTATATCATGGTTGGAGGTGGCTGGCAAGACCATTAAGTCGCATATTTCTGTGCGCTCATGTGTGCCATCAGACCATGTGACCGGCATAGATAGCATGCCCCGCGGCATGATAGTTTCATGGATGAAACCAGAGATCGGCTCGTTGACTGGTATGAGCTTCGCCTTGTCTTCCTCGTCTAACTGTTGAAAACACTGCTCGTACATGATGCCAGTGCTGCTGCCGCCGTCTAGGAACATGTATCGCGTGCGGTAATGTCCAAAGACCGCGGTTATGACTAGTGGGGCAGTACAGGAAGCGCCGCCCCGGACTTTGGGCATGAGGACATCGGCCTCCTTCCATGAGTCGTCGATTGGTTGTGTGCGGGTTCGCTTCCCATGCTGGGTGTTCTTCCCGCGCCTTGTCATGTTGCAGTGGTGACGAGGGATGAGCGTGGCGGCATGAGTGTTGAGGTCTCGGATTTTCTTCCGTGACCCCTCCGCTTGATTTTCATCACCCGCGTGACCCTTGCCAGCGCGGTGGACGTTTTTGACCAAATGACCGAGCTGACCAGACTTCAGCACGGCCTCTATCTCCATCTTCAAGCTGTAACAGTTGTCTGTGAGATGACCAAAGTCATTGTGATACTCACAGAACTTGCTTTTGTCTACGTTCCTTCTTTTCCCAAGGGGATTGGGCTCCTTCAACGTGACCTGCTCAGTTTTGAGAACCTGAGATGGGGTCTTTGTTAGCGGGGTCCAGTCGTGGTTTTTCTTGGAGTGTCCACGCTGGTCCCGCGATTGCTTTGGAGTGATGATTTGGCGGGCATCCCCAGCGGTGCCCGAGATGCGGCTCCAAACAGATTTGTTTTTGTGTTTATTACTATTATTATTATGGTTTTGCGGTTGTAAGCCATGCATATGGTTGAAGGATTTCTCGAAGGAGGCGTATATTTTGGCGGAGTGGACGAGTTCGTCCCAGGACTCCGGAATGCCATCTTTGCCTGTAAGGCATTTCATGAGCTCCGGGCTGCGCACGTTGTGTATGAACGCTGCTCGGGTGAGCTCCTCCCAACAGCCTATTTTCAAGGCTTCTTTGTTGAACCGAACGATAAATTCTTCAATTGACTCATGATCATGACGACGCCACAACAGAATGTGCGCCTTATCTTTTGTGCTTTCGCAGATGCGAAAAATGGCTACCGAACTTATCGGTAAGGTCGTCAAAATCCTTAACGCTCCCCGCGGGGACGTTGTCGAACATGACTCTGGCTGCGCCCGTTAAGGTTTGGGCGAATAAGTGGCACCAGACCTGGACGGGCTAGTCGACCGACATTCCAGCGCATTCAAAATCATGAACGTGATCATCAGGGTCACGCAGGCCATCGTATCTACCGATGCTGCTAGGAAGCTTAGCTTTCCTTGGGATTTTGGCTGTCGCTATGCGGGCGACGAACTTTGATTTCTCCGCAAAGGACTTTGGTCTGAATGGCTTGACCAAATCATCGTCCTCGTCGTTGTGATGTGAACGATGATTATGTTTCTTTCCTTTGTGGCTGGAGCCGCTACTGGATGACTCGTAACCATCTGACTCGTCACGTGACTTTGCATAGCCCCGAGCTCTGGCGTCTCCGCCGAGCTCCCCGCTACGACCGTCACCACGATCGACTGAGTCCTTATTTTTATACCCCTTTTTCGGTGGGGTATCATAAGTGAGGGCTTTGCCCTTCTTTTTGGCTTGTTGCAGGAGTTTTCGCTGGTAAATTGCAGCACTCTTTGTGTTCTGACGGAGGAGCCACTGGTCTGGGTCCTCTTCCGAACTAGCACCACTATCGTCACCGGAGTCCACGTCATGGACCTCGAGAGCTGGCTTCTCGAGTCGTGAGGTGGGTTGTTTAACGACGGTGCGTGGTGTGGTTTGGTTCTCTGGGGGTTGAGTGTCAACTTCCCCGGTCCGGTTGACGACATAAGTGTTAGGGTTGGGTTCAGCCATGGGTGGGTTTAAAAGATGAAGAAAACAACTATTCTAACCGTTGGATGGAGCCAATGAAGAAACAATAAGTATCACGGAGGTTATTACTAATCTCCGTGGGGTTTATACTTATGAGACGTCAAGAATAATACTTTACCCAAACCACTTGGTTTAACCCGTGTAAGAATGGGATGTGTATGTGTATTAGTAACTAAAGACACAATATGTAAGTGGTTCAGTCGAAGGATGACCTACGTCCACTGTGAAATGCTGGAGTATTATTATAGAGAGTATAAAGAGTTACAAATGAGCTAACACTAGGTTACAATGAATGATTTCGGATCCTTTGGCAAGGAGATGTCTCTTCTTATTTATAGGGGAGCTCGTGGGCCTAGAAGAGAGGCCCACGAGAAGTTGATCCCACCTGGGCCCAATCAGAAACCCAAGATAAGGTCTTCCATGAAATGGCGGGAAAGGGTGGATCACTGTGGATGACGTCATGTTATTGTCCGGTCGTTGATCGAGGTGGATACGTGGCAGTCTTTGATTGGCGGACGGCGGCATTCGCCTGACTATAGTAGTTAACCATGCTTCTGTCGCCTGATGTGACATCTAACAGTAGCAGGGTATGTCTGCTGGTCACTGTTGACGACGGTATGGTGGAAGCGTGGGCACAGTCATATCGTTGTTCCTGTCAGTAGTGGTTGTACCACTCCTGCCACTTGTTGCCTTCCTGTTGGCGCGTACTCTGTCAAAGATCCTGCTGAATCTTCCTTTTGTTTATCTTCTGTACCTCGTACCAAAAGTGGCAAGGGAATATTCCGCACGTGGGTGCACGCTCTTATCAGCTGCTGTGTGTTAATATCATTTGGCATCCTTGCGCGCTGGCTCACTCTCCGCCTCGCCGGCTCTGAGGAGGAGACATAGCGCCAGGATTTTGGTTTAGAGGGATAGGGGCGCCGCCTCCGCCTAGATTAGGCTCCCTATCCCTTCACAATAGTTTTAGTTTCAATCACGATAGTGGCAGAGGAGGTGGTGGCGGTGATAGTGATTGGAGCATTAGATAGTTTCGGTCCATTTAGGGCTTTTCTTAGAGGTTAGAAATCTAGGGTTACTGTAGGAAGATGGTTGACTCGTGTTCAGGGGCGGATCTTCTTACATACCAGGTACTGACACCCTAGCTTTTTCGGTTCGTAGTGGAAATTTTATCAAAAAGTTTCAATTTTTTTATGTGATGTGTCCCCCTGTAATGATTAAGAAGGTGTTTCGGATTGCGTTTCAAAACAACTTATTGACTTATTGGTTTTTTCAAAAAGCCAATAAGTCAATAAGCTGTTTGTATAACCTAAAAGCACTTTTTTATTTTGGCTTTTGGCTTTTAAGTGTGGAAAAGCTGTTTTTGAAAAGTTAGATATCCTGGCTTTTGGCTTTTAGCTTTTGGAAAAAAATTACAAATCTACCACACATACAACCAATATTCACCATAAGTTAAGCGAAACACTTAAAAAAACAATCTATTGACTTTTTGACGTTTCTCATCCCAACAGCTAATCCAAACACTTTTTTAAAACTCTTTTTTGAAAAGTCATAAACCAATAAACACTTCTGAACAAAAGCACTTTTGCATTTCCAAACTCAATACCAAACACCCTCTAAGAGTGGCCCCTAGGTTCTCTGTTCAAGATTTGCAATTGCTCCTGAACTCAAATGGAGTGGAAAACAAGATGGCTAAGGAATGCTTCAGAAATAAGAATTTAGATGAAGGAAAGAAGTTATTGGGCAATGAGATTTTTTCATAAGGATCGTTATTGTCCTTATACGTAACTTAATTTCATATATATACAGTGGCGAAGCTTGAGAATTTAAACTGGGGGTCGGAAGTCTGCGGTCACGGGACGCGACCTAATTTTTTTTTCTGTAGCTATGGTTTCGGTCGGTGATTCGATACGGATCGAGTCAAGTCAAACATTAAATAAAATAAATATCAAAGTTCTAAGCAGTGTTTAACAAACAATTGAAAGAAGGCACTAAAACAATAAAAAGTACACAAAGGGTTAGTATTTGGATCAAGAATTACAGTTCAGCCTGTCGACCTTTAAGATTTTTGAGTTCTTCAATTGTGGATAGGGGAGCAAACGAGCCGAGCTAAGCCCGATCTCGACTAGGTTCGAGCTCAAAAAACTTATGAGAGCTCGAGCTCAGCAAGTTTACTATCTATTAGTTAATATTTTAAATAAAAGGAACATAAATAATAGGTTCGGAGCTCGATAAATGAAGTTCGGCTCGGACTCATTTAGTAAGCAAGCTTAGATGAGTGGGTAAGTGTTATTAAATATTAATAAACCTAATATTACACTAAGGCTCGACGAGCCTGACGAGCTTCACATGCTAGGCTGAGCTCGGGCTCGATTAGTAAACGAGCTTTGTTTTAAGCTCAAGCTCGATAAGGCTCGGCTCGTTTAGAGCTTTTTACCAAGCCGAGCTCGAGTAGCTAAGAGATAACTTCATCGCTTGCTCATTGAATCTAATATCCTGCTCGTGTAGTTAGGCTTAGGACTATCCCGCTTGTGTAGTTGTTAGGCTTAGGACTTTAGAATTTGAGCTTTACATTTACTTTGTTTTGGGTTAAAGTTTTGGTTTATATAACTATTTTTTTTTTACAAAACGGAGGGGTCGAAACCGTATATACCAAAAAAATTTCATACGAATACTATATACTCGAAACTTCTAAGCAAAACTTCAAGGGGGTCGACAACCCCTCCCCACCCCTTGAATGTTGCGCCCCTGGTAATAAATATATATTCTGATCTATACTATACAACAAAAAAAATATAATATAACACATATGGCATTCAATTAAGTAAGCCATTTAAATTAGGGTTTTCCCTCCTAAACCACCATCCCACTTAATTAGCCCATCTAAAATAGAACTTTTGAAACATGAACTTCATTAAAAAAGACGAGTCCTCAAAACAAGAACCGTCACAACCACTACAATATATACAAAGGGAAAAAAACTCACTCCTTCCAAAGAAGAGTCTTAAATCTAGACCGATTTCTATGCCACAGAAAAGCCAATGACTTAATACTAACAACTACTTCAATAACCTTTGCCTCTTTTCGATTAAACATCTTATCATTACAAGCACTTGTCTCGAAAGGAGACAAGAAGGCCAACCACAAACCGATTACATGAAGTTAAAAAATAACCACTTGTCCCCCTCCACACTATTATGTTTATGCCTATTTTTAAACCAAAGATATCCAATTGATTTCACTGCCGCCATTATTTCCCCAACATTAGATGAGCGATCAGAAAATATTCGGCCATTCCTCTCCTTCCAAATATTCCAACACGCAACATCCGGATAGCTATCTTATGACATAATCAAATTCAACATCTAGGCTGCTATCTCAAGATTACTAAATTATATATTAGTACTAACTAGAATTGTGACCCGCCACGCGTTGCAGCGGCGTCAAAAGCTATTATTATTCGGGTCATTAACAGCATGGCCAACTTGAAATCATAAACTGAAGTATCTTAGCATGTGCGAGCAAGATGTGTCTCGATGTATTGTACCTAATTGTACTACACGCAACAACACTTGTACAAACCTTCCTTCACACAATCACATGTTACCAACAGATACCAAAAGGAATAATTTATATTTCTTTGAATAAAAGTAAAAAAGTAACACTAATCAAATCAAAACAACGTAAACAAAAAAACAAACGCACTCCATTAGCAGGTTGTACCAGTTGCATCAATGATTGTACAGGCGACAACCACCACACCGATCTGAGAGGAACCTGCCGCATCAGGCGACATTGATGAGTCACCGACATTGCCCCTTCACTTCTCGTCCACCACGTAACCTCTTAACACTGAACCCTAAACGCCACCCATCTTTACCGACCAGAAAAACCCCGCGCGTTGTGGCCTCGTTGTCAAAAGTTAAGCAACTTGACTTTATCATCAACAACAATTACAACGTCAGTAACACCAAATAAGTAGTATGTTTCACCTGCATCATGAAATAAGATGCAAGCATGGTTAAACAATGGAGCACATAATTAGGGACATAAAATCCAAGTATATGAGCAAATGGGCAAGTTCAGATCAAATATATTTCAAAAGCATCATGCACTTACAGAGAGACCACAGCTTGAGTGGAAGGTAATCTGGGAAACCTAAGAAGAAGTCTTCCAAAGCATGTAGTCGAAAGAGAAGTCTTGTAAGTGTTAATATTGAATTCATCTTTACTTGATTGGCTTTCCATCTCTAATTACAATAAATAGATATTATTATTTCAACACCAATACCTACATTGATCTTCTCTAACAAACGAAATGAACTTAGTTGCATACATAATCAATGGTTCAAGGCCCTTTGCTCTATCACATCATAGCTTGTAAACTTGCATCTTGTAATACAATCAAGTAAGATCTATTTTTTTTCTTGGTAAAGCAAACACAATAAGTGTACCTCCAAGGTTGAAGTAGCATTATTCAAATGAAGAATGACATCTTCAGCATTCTTGATGAGGTTGATGGATTTTTTTTAACACTACCTACAAAGTTTAAGAGTATATAATAACACATATTCCCTTAGAAAAAATGACTAAAGTTAGCTAGTGAGTTGCCATACTAGTAAGTAGCATCAATTCGAAATTAAGAAAACTAAACAAAATATATTAAATCTTGAATATAACTTTATACATAGACAACTACCTTGACATATGGAAGAATCCATTGAAAAGCAAGTCCGGAATAATGAATGTGAGCGAGTTTGGTGACTCTACCAGCTGCTGCAATACATACATCTCCAGCAGCAAAAACTTATACTTGTAAGGTTGCAAACCAAATATTAACCATCATGCCATGCATCTTCTTAAAAATTATAAATACCATTCCATATTTTGTTTAAAACATACCTTGTAGTCGGGCTATATATAATTCATATAACAACTAGAACGCATTCAACCGTGCATTGTGAGACAGTTGTGATTTGGCGATTGAAGGGATAGAGTCCTAATTCCTAGCGCGAAGACATACCCTACCCCACAACATCGTCAACCCACAAGACCTCCGCGGACAGAATCACCAATGCCTTTACACAAAGGCTAAGTATTTGAAGACAACAGACCTCCGCGGAGTCCCAACCACCATGGAGCCCAAAAGCTGCAAAGCGAAACATGGAATGCAATCCATTCGCGTAAGACTCGTCGCCCAGCTCAGCAACGGCTCAACAAGGACCAATCACAACCTGACTCATGTCAGCGCGGGCCCGCAAGGTCTAAGTGCCAGCAAGGAAGGTGCAGCTCCCCTTATCTCCACTTGCTACATTCAACACCTATGAGTCAGGCGTCACCTCAGAAGACCTTCCAGAAAGAGCAGGCTGATAGAGACTGGAGCCGCCTGACACACTCTGGCGCAGGAAGAAAAGTAAGCACCTGCAGCCACTCGCAAGGCGCCATGTGGATTGTTCGCAGGGTGGTACCCCTTTCTCTCTCTCCTACATTTACTACATTCAGTTTGCTTACGAATCCTTTAGTCCAAACTTAACCAATTAGGCCAAAAGGAAGGCAAGCCCATAACTCGGGCCCAAGCCCATCGTCGTGGTTATGTGTCAATGGTAATCGGCCCGTGTACTACCTATATAAAGGATCTCACACCTCCTTTGTACAGCATCGGATTCTCTAAATCACAAACTCATAACCTACCTGGCCAAACACCATTTTTGTGTTTGCTATCACAAGTCCTAGTGACTCTAGGCAATCACTTCCTTTCATACAGCCCACAGTGTCTCTTTTACCAGTTCGGATCCAGCCAAATTATATCCTGCAACAATTATGAGTTATCACGCCACATACCTCTTGTGAGGTAAATACCATACTCGTTATACTCGTTGTTTCTTCGCTGGCGCCATTCGTAACGGCTGAAAACTTGTTTTGAAAAAACATGTCTTTTAGCCCACCCACGGCAGATCCCAACCCTAAGCTTCCGATGTTTCCTGCAACAGTTGACCCTCATCCACTTGACGGAAACATGGGAACCCCTGAAACTGTAACAAAACAAACTATAGCGCGGGTTCAAAAGCCAGTCCGAGATGACTACTCTGACTGTGAGGATGACGCCAGTTCAGACGTCGATTCAAATGAATGGTTTTTCCGTCAGCAAGCAAAGAACACCTCTAGGTACCAGCGGATGCTCTTAAAACAAAACACTCGAAAAATTTTAAATCTTGACTCCCCTTCGCCATGACAAAGTCAAAAAGGAAAAGAATAGATAGACAAACGGCATGCGGGTCGTAGCGGGGGACGTGGTGGAGACACACATGTTTGGGGCTACGCCAAAACAGCCGATGAGTAAGATGGTTATGAATCAATCAGTGACCAGGATTACACCGAGCGGAGTTATCACCATAACTCGCGCTCTATAACTGATACTCATGAAACTCACCACAACGCGAATGACGACCTGGTGAAACCATACATGCGAAAGTCATTCGCAGCAAACTCCAAGTTATGCGAGCGGATTTGTGACACCCGCCACTTTACCAGGTCAAAATCCGTACACATTCTAGTCAACATTTAACTTTCTACGCATAATTAATATTATTTTATATGCAAAAGTCCCCCGAAAAAGTCTAGCAAGGTCGAACAAGTATAATTTCACCCGTATCAACGAGCATTGGTGACACGAGTTTAAATGACTATAAACTATTTTCTAAAAACGTGTGTAAATGTTCATTTATTCAATAACATATTAAGGAATGTGATAGAGTCCATGTATAAAAAGAAGTATTTTTCCAACTTACATATATATATATATAAATACGGCGCACACATATACATATATATGTGCATGAAATTGAAAGACATATTTAATACATGGTTTACATGCATTTTGTCCCATCTTTAATGAACCATTTCATCCTATCTTTGTGTCTAACTATAAATGGTTAAACCACTAATCAACACAAGGATTTCTACAGTATTCTAACCCTATATAACTACCACCATATCACATTCCTATTCCTTTCTTTCTTTTTTTCGGCCCCCAAGCACACACCACCAACATCCATCTTGTCCCTCCATCACATAACACTAGAAAATCCTAAAGCGTACTATCATATCACTCACAAAATCCCACCTTGATCCTAGGATTAGTCAACTATTATCCCACACAATACTTACATATGATGTGATTAGTGAACAATTTTGGTTAGATTCCTTAAAACACCTAAACCCATACAAGATTATCTTCCCAAATTAGCACAAGTGATTCCCCTTGGAACCTTCAAGCCGTCACTACACCATCAACATACAACATTCTTTTTGTTTTCAAACACCAAATCCTAGAACACTTGACTAGTCATTCTCATGGATTGTTTAGTTAGGCTATGAATCTATAATTTTTTTAATCAAGATATTAGTCAGTCATGTTTACTATCTTGCCAACATAATCATAATTTTAACAAAAATAGTAAGATTTATTAATCACTCTAATACATAGGAGATTACTTACCTCAAACAACAACCTCCTTCTCCTTTTCCTTTTATTTTCGGCCGACCCCCCCCCCCCCCTTGTCACATCTTGTTTTGTCCTTTAATCACAAGACACTAGAATGTTTATGTGAGATCACATCACTAACCTCCACTTGATACTTTGTATTATCACTAACCACTTGATGAGATCTCCTAGTTAAATGTGATGACTTACCAAAGATGGCAAGATTCTCTTAAACCCCAAAGATCCATAGAAGATTTCCTAGATAAAAATGACTTGTTCCTTCCCAAACCGTCGACCCCCTACCTATACTAATCTTTTTTTAATCCTAATACTAATCAAATCAAACCCCATTAAGCACATGTTGGAAAAGAAGCCACAAGAAAATCTATTGTGTTGTCACATTGCTTGATACTCATCTAACATAATCACGTGTTTTGTCAATGTCATTAGGTGTGTTTAGATTACAAATCCATCTTGATTTGAAGTAAACTTTTGAAAGACTTTACACAAACAAGGAAAGAATCCTTAGTCCCCATTGATCCATAACATTTGACTTACCACAATTAGGAACCACCACCCTCTTTCCCTCTCTCTCTCTCTCTCTCCCCCTCGGCTCTCTATCTATCTCTCTCTCTCTCTCTCTCTCTTTTGGTCTCTCTCTCTCTCTCCCTTTTCCTCTATAAATAGGAGCCTAGGATGATAATTCATACATTTACACCACCCACTAACACACTCACTAAACACACAAGTATCTCCCTTATTCCAAGCTTCCTTAGTTCAAGCCACATGTGAGGTATGAACATTCATCTATTTCTTTTGTTCCTATAGTTATTATTATTCTTCATACACTAGTGTTCACCCACACCCATGACGTAGTTACCATGTATAGGCATACATTATCTTAAAACATAACTTATAAAATTTGTTATATGAAAACATGTTGAAACTTAGTTATATATGTGTGTATGCGTGCGATATGTATACATAGATATGTCTGTTTTAGTCACAAATAAATGTATGATTGGATAGTCTATGTAGATGCACGAAATGCGACTAATGCTTTGGATTGTCATAATAAACCTTTTTGTGTAAAACGTGAGGTCGAAGGAAGCATTTACATCGGTCGAAGGAAGATTAGAATGGTCGAAGGAAGAGAGATTCTTAATTTGATCTGTGTGGAAGGTCGAAGGTACACATTCGACCTAGTCGAGAGGTCGAATATGCAGGTCTATATAAGTAGAAAATTTTGTCTAGTTATTAACTTTTGCCATTTCAGTGTGTGTGTTGAGTCTAGGTTCTCTCTGTGTTTCAGGAAAGTTCTAGAAAGTTATTATTTCATTGTAAAACCTAAATTGTAAACCAAATTAACAATGTTTATTAATGAAATGGAGATTGAAAAGGTATTTGATCTTGTCTAATTCGATCTATATCATTTTGTATACAATCTAGGGTTTCCGCACCTGGATTGTTCAACTTGTATGATCAACTAGTTGTTTTTGTCAAAGACGATCCTTTACAAAGTGGTATCAGAGCCTATCTAGATCATACAACTACAAATTGATAGATTTTGAACAGAATTTGACCCAAAATTGTCCAAAATTTTTCTGTTTTGCATGAACATTGAGTTTTAATGGAGATTGATTGATTTGGACTAGATTTTACGGATAAAATCAAATTTTTCAATTATTAAAGTTGATCTCCATTAAATCCGAAGCAAAACCTGATAAAGATCATCAAAATCCCTAAACTTTTGAAAAATTTGGATCAAAATAACTGATTTTTGAAGAATAACCGTTTTTCAAATGGGTCAGGTCGAACCAGAGAGAACAGGGTCGAACGTGTTGTGTGTTCATTGACCAACCAGGTAGTTTCAGGTCGAATCTGAGTCCTTTTAGGTCGAACCAAAACTTTTCAAGTGTGTTGTGTGTTCATTGACCAACCAGGAGGTCGAAGGAGAGTTTGTTCTGGTCGAACGTGTCTAGTGTGTTTCTATTCTTCATTCGAGTCTGATCAAAGGGGTTGAACCAAGGGATTCTTACATTCGAACCCTCGTTTACTATTTAGAGGTCGAACCAAGCTTGATTTTGGGAAATTTTTCTAAGTGTTTACATTTCAAACATCATGGACAACATTTGGGGATTTCCTATGACACCTAGGCCTACAACAACACAGCAACAGCACGTTCCAATGAATCCATGGGCTGTAGCATCTCAGAAAACGAACACTCAATCATCTCAACCGATTAACTATCTTGCCATGAGTAGTTCAATGCCACAATCTGTTACTCAACCTCCACAGCAATCAGTGAATGACTATTGGGGCGTTGCAGCAGCAACGGTACATTCTCAAACTACTAATGCTATTTCCACACTAATCAATGATTTATCCTCAGGTAGTGGAAATCGTCCTCCGAAGTTGATGGAAATGGCAGAGTACAACCAATGGCAAAAGAAGTTCAAGATTCATCATGAAGGCATGGGTTTGGAAGGAATTGAAGCTTGGCAGATGATTGCGAAAGGTTATGTTGCTCCGTGTCTTGAGAATTCAGGAGAATCTATTCCACTTGAAGGTTTATCTGAAGATAAGAAGAAGAAGTTCGCAGTAGAGAAGAAGGATTTCTCACAACTATCTCAAGCTTTGACTACAGATCTATTACATCAGTTTGGATCGTGTACTACATCTAAACAGCTATGGGATATGTTGAAAAACAGGCATGATGGGAATGAGAAAACAAGAAGATTGAGGGTGGAAGAGCTAAGGAAAGAGTTTGAAAATTTTAACAATGTTCGGAATGAAACTTTAAAAGAGCTTGTTCCAAGATACTGCCATCTATTAACTGAGATATCAAATTATAATATCAAGATTCCTATGTCAGAATTGGTAGACAAGTTTGCTGATTCATTGCCTCCATATTGGAGTCAACACATTGAAGTCTTGAAGGAAAAGGATGCGTATCAGTATTGGACAATCAATGAGCTTATTCAGAAGTTGGAGAACAAGGAGCTAGAGGAGAAGAGAAAAGCTAAACGATCACAGTTCCCACAGAATCCGGAATTGTATCATGCTACATCATCCTCTTCTATGTCAAGTTCAAGTGTTGGTGGAAATGTTGCACCACATATAGCTTGTGTTTCTAGTGTTACTGAACCACCAAGACAACCAATCAACTATCTTGCACAAACATCAACCTACACACCAAACTATACAACAAATTCTTACATTCCACCTCCACCTCAAATGTCTGTAGCATGTTACAAATCAAACATGAACACACCTCAACAACAATCATATGTTCCACCAATGACACAAGCTTCATCAAGCCAAAGTCCGATTATGTTGGAAACTTCCAACATGAATAATGTTACATTTGAAGTGGCACAACAACATATTGCTTTGGTTTCAGCAATGGTCGCTTCTTACAACGGACTTGTGCAAGTCAGATCGGAAACAACAATCTGACCAATGAAGACTATGCCCAGATTGACAAGGAAGAGATGGAATTAATTGATATTCAATGGGTGTTTGCAAGTGTGATGAGAAGGGCTACATAATTTATTGAGAAAACAGGCAGAACTTATCTTGCTACCTCACCAAATACCACATATGGCTTCAACAAAGCCAAAGTAACATGTTTCAATTGTGGTACTCGAGGTCACTTCAAAAGAGAGTGTACTCATCCAATGCAGCAAGGTAACAGGAATCCTTTTAATTCCAAATATCAAAACCGTCAGTCACAAAACCAGGTTACCTATCAAAGCCAAAACAACAACTATCCACAACAAAACAATTTCTAAAACCGACAAAACACCTCTCAAAATACCTCTACTAGACAAACAACTACACCCAACAATACTCAAACTCAAACTCCAAATAACCCAACCAGAACCATAATTCCTATTTCTACACCAAATAGCCAACCTCAAAACGAGAATCAGAATCAAGCGTTGGTGATTCAAAAGGATGAGGGTTATGATTGGACCTCAATGCAATTGGGAGTTGAGGAGATTACTAGTGGGAATGTAGCATGTCTTGCGAAGGAGATGGACTTAGAGGAGTCGGTGATAGCTGAAGAAAATTTGGAATCTGAGAAAGTATCTGAGGTGGTGATTGAGGAGATAGTTGATGAAGATCAAGTTTCTGATGTTGATCAGGTTAAAGACACAACTGCTGAGAAGGTTTCGGGAACTATCATTGATTCTGTTACTGAAGTTTCTGTTGAGCCCGAATCTGTCTATTCTGATTCGAAGAGTGAAGCTGACTCGGAAGCAAGTATTAATTCGTTAGATGATGAGATTGATCAATTATTAGCCGAAGCTGACTTTCTGATGACGAGGAAATCATTCATTGTGGATGATGCCTTCACAAAGATTGATTATTCGAAGTTCTTTGCTGGGAAGGAGGCTCATTTTGCACTGATAGCTATGATAGATCCGCCAAAATCGGTAAGTTCTGACTCTACAACTGATATGAAAAGTGATAAATATTGTGGTACTTGTGATAGATTGACTGAGGAAAACAAGCAACTCAAGGTTCACCTTGAGAGTGCTAGAATCAACATTCAATCTTATCATAAGGATGCACATGAATTCAACAAAACACTTGAAGGGTACAAAAAGGACATTTCAAATTTAAAGAAAACCCTTTCATTAAAACAAATTGCCATTAACAATTACATCAATCAACTTCGACATCAACAGCTAATGTCAAAACTCAATGTTAGAAAGGTTTGAATGATCAGAAAAGGTCAATTCAAAAGCAAGTGTTTCTGAGAGTGAATCTTTGAAGTCTAACATTCAAAGACCCAAGACCAAACAGGCTTGGGTCCCCCGAAAGAACTAATCGTTTCCTTGATTTGTGCAGGGAGCTCCAGCTGGCCCTGTTAGCAGTATTTGCATTGTCGACAGTGGAGCTTCTGGGCGCATGACCGGAGATTTAACGCTGCTATTTGACATCAAGAACATTAATGGTGGGTATGTGGCGTTTGCGGGAAACAAAGGCGGTTATACTACGATGCAAGGAAGTGTTCGCAATGGGATGGTGAGTTTTGAAAGAATTTCGTATGTGAAGCAAATCGATTATAATCTGTTGAGTGTCAGTCAAATTTGTGACAAACAGTTTTCTGTACACTTTGATGATAAATCTTGCTATATTCTGAAACCCGGTTTCGTCATACCAAAAGAACGGATCATGTTGAAAGCGCCAAGAGTGAACAATCTGTACATTCTTGATATGAGCAAAGCTATGACAACTCAGGGCCAAGTCACGTGTTTTCTATCCAAAGCTACAGAAAAAGAATCGATAATGTGGCACAGAAGGATGGGACACATTCACCTAAGATAGATGAATCATTTGGTGAAAAACGGGCTTGTAAAAGGGGTTAACGTGAAGCATTTTCATCTCAATGAGAAATGTGTGAGTTGCAAAAAGGGGAAACAACACAAACATTCTCACAAACCAAAGAAAGTGAACTCTGTAGAAATGCCACTTGAGCGTTTGCATATGGACCTTTTCGGACCTGTCAAGCATAAGAGTCATTATGGAGAGCTTTACTGTCTTGTGGTTACAGACGACTACTCAAGATTCTCGTGGGTGATGTGCATGCAACACAAAAGTGAAACGTTCAATAACTTGAAGGTTCTGTTCACCTGGTTGGAAAACATCTACGGCTTGAAGATCAAACGAATTCGTAGTGATAACGGGACGGAGTTCAAGAATTCTCAGATGGATGCACTCTGTGAAGACAAAGGAATTCATCATGAATATAGTGCTCCGTACACTCCACAGCAGAACGGTGTTGCAGAGAGGAAAAACAGGACTCTAATAGAAACGGCACGGACAATGCTTGCGGATTCGAATCTTCCAGTTATGTTTTGGAATGAAGCCATATACGCATCTTGTTACACATTGAATCATGTATTAACGGTGAAGAAGTTTGGCAAAACATCTTATGAACTGTTAAATAGACGAAAGCCGAATTTGGAGTATCTAGAACCTTTTGTGGCACCTTGTACGATGTTGAACCCAACTGAGAAGTTTGGACCGAAAGCTGAAGATGGATACTTTGTTGGATATACAACCCCGCTTAAACGGGTATTCAACAAAAGAACTCGACAGGTTGAGGAGTGGGCGAACGTAGAAGTACAACGTTACACTCAGAACGTACAAGGCAGTGGCCCTGACTGGATGTTTAACTATAAGGATTTCTTTGAGTCATTCAATCTAGATAACTTGGTTGAAGAGGCTGTTCTACGACTTTATTACGAGTGTGAAAACGCAGTGACTTCACCGTTGGTGCGTCTGATCACCGTAACTCCTCCAGCAGCTTCTAATGATACCAACGTTTCTGCTAATGAAGAAGAGGTTTTCCAAGAAGCTTCTACTACTCTTAACTCATCTGATTCAGAAGATGACGACGATGTATTCAGTGAAGCTATTCTAGATCATGCTACGGAGGAACCACCAGTGAACCCAAATCCAGATGTTGCTTCATCGTCTAATAAGGGTAATGATCTGGATATGGCAGAGAATCTAACTACTCAGACGGGAGTTCAAGTACCTGATCATCCGGAATCTCGGATTCATCAGATTCATCCGCTTGCGCACGTTATTGGTGATCCCGGAAGCAGTGTAATGACTAGAGGACAACTTCGTCATGCAACTTCACATGACAATATTGGAGCCCTAGCCCTGTATGCTAAAATTCAAAAGTCTGGTTGTCAAAATGACTGGTCCTTTTCTTGTTATGTTTCGCAGGTTGAGCCACGGACATACAAGGATGCTTTACTAGATGATGCCTGGGTTGAAGCTATGCAAGAGGAATGCAAGAGGAATTGTTGCAGTTTAAGAAACTGGGAGTTTGGACACTTACAGATTTACCTCCAGGAAGGAAGAAGATTGGAACGAAGTGGGTGTTTAAATGTAAGAAGGATGATTGAGGCGTAATCGTAAGAAACAAAGCTCGGTTGGTCGTTCAGGGATTTAATCAAACTGAAGGAATAGATTATAATGAAGTCTATGCACATGTGGCATGTATAGAAGCTATTCGTATGTTTCTAGCATATGCTTCATACAAGAAGTTCAAGGTGTATCAGATGGATGTGAAGAGCGCGTTTCTATACGGTGTAGTCAAGGAAGAGGTATACGTTGGTCAACCTCCAGGCTTTGAAGACCCTATCCACCGGGATAAGGTTTACATACTCAACAAAGCAATCTATGGGTTGCACCAAGCTCCACGGCAATGGTATGAGGAGCTAAGCACGTAACTACTTTCAAAGGGATTCAAACGTGGTTTGGTAGACTGTACCCTGTTCACAAAAAGAATAGAGGGTGACTTGCTTCTTGTTCAGATATATGTTGACGACATTATTTTTGGTTCTACTAATGAGCTTTTATGCAGAGAATTTGAACAAGTAATGCAAGAAAAGTTCGAGATGAGCGCAATGGGGGAAATGCAGTTTTTCCTAGGCTTGCAGGTGGATCAATTGCCAACGGGCATTTTTATTCATCAGACGAAATACATATCTGAAGTCTTGAGCCGGTTCCATATGGAAGATTCCAAGCCTATGGATACCCCGATTCAACCTAATCATGGGATTGGAGTTGACGCTAAGGGGGAGCTTACAGATCCCTTCATGTATAGAGCCATCATCGGATCTTTAATGTATCTGACAGCATCTCGTCCAGACATAATGTTCGCAACATGTCTCTGTGCTAGATTCCAATCGAAGCCGAAACAGAGTCACCTAACAGCTATCAAGCGAATCCTGAGATATCTGAAGGGTTGTCCGTCGAGAGGACTTTGGTACCTTAATGATGATAATTTTGACATTGTTGCTTTTAGTGATGCAGATTATGGTGGTTGTGATAAAGACAGCAAATCCACAACGGCTGGATGTCAATTCTTTGGGAGCAGGCTCGTGACCTGGCAATGTAAGAAGCAGACAACAATTGCACTATCTACTTGCAAAGCCGAATACGTGGCAGCCTCGAGTTGCTGTTCACAGGTTTTGTGGATTCAACAGCAGATGCGCGACTACGGTTTGCAATATCTTAAAACCCTAATTCATTGTGACAATGAAGCTGCCATAGCACTCACTAAAGACACGGTCAATCACTCTAAGGCTAAGCATATCCGGATTAAGTATCACTTTATACGTGATTTCTATGCCAAAGGATTGATTGATATGGTCAAAATCCACACTGACTATCAGAGGGCTGATCTTTTAACCAAAGCTTTTGACAAATCAAGATTTGAATTGTTGCTAAGAGCTAATGGTATTAAAGAAAAACAAGAATAATCGTCACCTCGGTTTATCACTTTGTTTTTAAATTTTTAGTTTTTTACTGTTTTCAGAAAATCCAAAACCCAAAAATATGTTTTACATTTCAGGGGGAGTCTTTATTTTCAGAAAAATAAAAAACATCGGAAAATCTAAAAAGCCATAAAAATCAGAAAAACCCAAAATGATTTTCCAGAAGTAAAAGAGGAAATGATAGTACATCCGTGGGAATCTGACACATGCTAAAGAATTGAAAAGCTATAAAAGGCGTGTGTTGATTTTGTGTGATGTGTTGGTAGGCTTCGTAAACTTATTACTACGTGCCTTAGTGATACAAACATAACGAACTACTCGCTAGTGGCTGAACACCTCATGGGCATATGGTCTTAGTACCGTAATTTCGTTTGATAGGGTTGCCAAAATTTGAGGTTTCGGGTTGTTATGTTAATTGTTATCCGGGGTATCTTGATTGATCTTTTGTCGTATTGATTTACGGACCTAGATTCAATCAAGATATTTGCTAAAAGAGCTTATATGCCAAATCCTGAAAGTTACCGAATTGAGGAACTTAATGTATAATGTTGGGCCTGCTGACCTGGAAAAGAACAGATGATTGAAAGCCAAAATGTTCTAACTGCTGATCATCAATAAAACAGTGCTTTATACAAGGGTCCTCCAAACGACTGATGGCTCTAACTGCTGACAACTAAAGTGCTATTGATCCAAAGTGCTGCTGATTGAAGAAAACAACTGTTGAATAAAGTGTTGACAAGGAACAAAACAAAGTGTTGACAAAGACTAAAGGTCTGTTGGAGCCAACAACACTTAGGCTCCAATAGATTTTGAAGACTATCAGAGTTTACCTATCAGTTGTTTGTTAATCAGTGGTTTAATCAATGTAACAGTAGTTTAGCCTAACAGATGTTTAAAGTTGCTAAGGTAGTTAGCTGTCACTGTCTAGGTGACGTCAGTCTTAGGTCATCAGTGCTTTGGTCTGTCTATAAATAGAACAGTGCCTATACTGTTCTATTCATCACTTCACACATTCTCTGCACAGACAAAGTATTGAGTGATCAGGCTAAGGGGGAGAATTGTAATAACTTGTACGATTATTTCACAATCTGTGATGACTAATGAAAGTACTTGTTTGAAAGCAATTATTCCATTCGTTAAGATTACATAGTTTATATTCCCGCTGTACTTTCCATCTTTAGTATACATTCATCTATTTCATACTTAAACTTTCTTAACAAATCAACTCTCAGATCCTAACAATTGGTATCAGAGCTTGGTCAATTAAATTCGATCTAATCAATCAATTTAATATAAATAGATCGGCTCAATATTATTGATATCACTTTGTTTGTTGATTGAAAACAGAGTAAAAGTTTAATTTACGTTCAAAGTTTTAAACACACTATGTTTTATAAACAATCAGAGAATGGCTTCTATGAATCAAGATCCACATAACACTTGCACGAGCAACAAGCCACCGATGCTTGTCAGATCTGAATACAATATCTGGCAACGTCGGATGAGCCATGTTCTAGCTCAACAGAACACTAGGTGTTGGAAGTCGGTTGTCTTCGGACCACATGTTCCGATGGTGCCGAGTATTGAAGATCCCAAGGTCCAAGTACCTAAAATTGTCAAAAACTACTACGAGCAGGATTTTCAAAAAATTGAGTTAGATGCTAAGGCTTTCAGTATTGTAGCCATGGCTCTACCAAATGATATCTATGATGGGCTGTTACACTGTAATAGAGCAAAGGAGTTGTGGGATGCTTTGAAAGAACAATTTGGTGGGACTGAGGATGTTATTGAAAACAACAGGGAAATTCTAAATCAACAATATGAAACATTCAGTCATGTGAAGGGAGAGTCACTAACACAACAATTTGAGAGGTTTAATTGTTTAATAAGTGAACTAAAACTGGTGGGTCTAACTTACCCAAACTCAACTTTGAACCATAGGTTTCTTAGATCACTACCAGATAAATGGGACACTATTGCAATTGTTATGAGAAACTCAATTGGTTTTAAGGACTTATCTCTGACCCAGCTTCATGGTAAGCTCTTGACCTATGAGAGAGAGCATAACCAGAAAAAGAAGCTTCAGGATTCTGGAAAAGTGTCTGATGATTATGTGTTTGGTAATACAACACTTTTGGGTCAAGATGAGGTGCCTGGTAGTAAAGGATCTGGGTTATGATCATTACATTGATATAACCACTGGTTTTTAACACTGATTCTTACTCATCACCCAACCATTGCAGCAAGTGGTGATATCCAGGCATCTGACAACACATCCTTTGTGTATAATGACCTTCAATACATTGACCCTGTGGACTTAGAGGAAATGGAAATTTTGCATCAATTGGCTCTTCTCAGTATTAGAACTAATAACTTCTATAAGAAAACTGGCAGAAGGTATCCAAGTTTACATGGTGGTTCAAAAGTGGGGTTGGATAAATCAAAGATTAAGTGTTACAAATGTCACAGAATGGGTCACTTTGCTAGGGAATGTAGGAGTCAAAATGGTACACCTATGATTACCTATCCAAATCAAAGGCCTCAAACCAACACTTATCAGTTTTCGCAAAATACCCCTGGACAAAATGTGCAAAACACTGCTCACTTTGCACAGTCCTCATCCACTGTTCCTATGCACTATGTCCAAACCACTGTTCCCCAGATTCATTATGTCCAAACCCTTGTTGCTCAGGCACAAATGCCAATAGCTGCTACTTCATCCTCTGCTCCTGCAGAGACCAGCCAACAAAGCTTTTTCACACAAGGTTTTGTTGATTGGAGCAGCCTACCAGATGAGCTAACAGATGAAAACATTGCTCTAGTTGCCAAATCTGAAAATGAACCAGGAAATTTATGCTTCATGGCACTAGAAACAATTGTTGAAGAGGTTGAATCTGAGGAAGTGGTGTTTAAGTCTGAAAATGTGACTAATGATGTTGTTGATGAAGTTGTTTCAGCTGAAGAATCTGAAGTTGAGGTTGTGAATCTCTCAGACCCATGGGGTACTGATGACTGTGAGTGCAAGTGTAATTGTGCCTTGATGGCTGCTGCTAAGATATCACCTCAAATCTTAAATGACTTATGTTCAGATAAGTGTGTCATACAATTTGCTAAGTGAAAAAGAGGTAAATGAAAACTTTAGAAAGAAAATTTTGGAAGATGAAATTCAGTTTGAAAAACTCACTAATGAATTAAAATCAAAATTAACTGAAAAAGAATTTGAAATCAGCAGTTTAAAACATGAAGCAAGTATAACCAAAGACCAGCTCCAAACTATGATAACCAAATATCAAAGTTGTAAACAGGAGCTTGAGTCCACCCAAGTTGAATGTCAAAAATGGGTGGAATCATCAAAAGGTTTTGAGATGATTGTTAACCAACAGTCTAAAAGTCATGTGAAATTTGGTTTTGGTTTTAATGAAACCACTGCTCAAGTTTTACAAACCACTGACAAAAAGGAACCACAGTTGGTTGAAATCATCCCAACCAATTCAAAAGGTCAGGAAATCAAAGTCACTGAACCTAATGGTAAGAAAATCATTCTTGAAAAACTTGAAGGTTCTCCCTCATTTGATGAAATTAAAAAATATCAATTTAAACCAACCTGGTCACATGAGTGTGATGTCCTTGAGAATTTCCAACCAATGACCTTCAAAACCCCTAATGGTAAAAAGGCACCACAGGCCAAGATCATTCCCTTGAAAGATCTTCCAACAAATGTTCAAACATCTATTGAAAAGAAGAAAGAAAAAGGGAAATCCAAAGATAACTTGTTTTGTGATTTTTGTGAAAAGAAGAACCATGTTACTAAAAACTGTTTTCTTCTAAAAGCATATGACATCAACAAAGGAACAAGTGTGTGTGATTCTAAATCAATGTGTTCAATATGTGGTAAAAAGAATCATAAAACCAAAGAGTGTCTGTATCTCAAAAATTTTGATGTCAAAATACAAGAGTACAAGGCTAAAACTCAAGTGAGTTAAATGGTTAGTACTTCAAAAGGAAAACCTAAACAGACTTTTCCACTAGTCCAAACATCTGTTACCAAGAATCTGAATGAAAACTCTGCTCCTAGAGATGTTCAAGTAACAGATGCTCCACCCTCTAACAACTTTCCAAGAGGACATGGACAACCACCTTGTCATCGTCTTCCACATGTTTATGAAGAGCCCAAAAGGCCTTCAAAACCAAGAGTGAACAGACATCCTCATGGTTACCAACATCTGATAGGAAATGGTCAAACATCTGTTGCACCAAGTGTTGACATACAAGAACTGGAAAATGGTCAACAACAGTTGCTGAACTTAGTCCAAAAACTAGTTTAAACCACTGATCATTCTCCTAAGCTTGAGGCTGAAAAGTCTGAGAACCCATCCAAAGCCAATTTGGCTTTGGACACTCACCAAAACTAATTCTTTACTGATGTGCAGGGAGCTTCTGCTTGCTTAGATAGTTTATGGTATGTAAATAGTGGAGGCTCCAGGCACATGACTGGATGTAGAGCCCTTCTTCTAGACTTTCTTGCTCATGGAGGGGGTGATATATCCTTTGGTAATGATTCAAAAGGTAAAGTATTGGGTTCAGGGACTGTTCAGGCTGGGAGACTCAAGTTTGAAAATGTTAATCTAATTGATAATCTTAGTTTAATCTTCTTAGTGTTTCACAAATGAGTGACAAAGGTTATGGGTCATTCTTCACTAAGAAGACATGTAAGATTGTTGGACCAGAAGTGGTTGAAAAGATTAACACCAACATTGCTGAGAGCAAAGCACAACTTGTTGCTCACGGGAGTGGCAATGTGTATGTAGTTGATATGTTGAAGAATAACCCTATGGCAAATGTCTGTCTGTTCTCTGCTGCCTCAACCAAAGAGACAGAATTGTGGCATAGGAGATTGGGCCATACCAACCTTCAAACTATCAATTCACTCTCCAAACAAAACCTTGTAAGAGGTCTACCACCAAAAGAATTTAAGTGTGATGAGCATTGTGTTTCCTGATTAAAAGGAAAACAACATAAAAGCTCTTACAAATCCATATGGACTTGTTTGGCCCTGTAAAAATCATGAGCCTTAGGAAAAAGAGATTTTTTCTTGTTATTGTTGATGACTTTTCTAGGTTTACATGGACTTACTTTTTACACTCTAAGGATGAGACTGCAGGTATTTTGAAGGACTTTGTCACCAAAGTTGAGAAACAATATGACTTGCCATTAAAAGTCTTTAGAAGTGACAATGGAACAGAGTTCAAGAATAAGGAGTTGGATGATTTCTGTGTATCAAAAGGAATTGTAAGGCAGTACAGCATTCCAAGAACACCAGAACAAAATGGGATGGTTGAAAGGAAAAATAGAACACTTATTGAGGCTGCAAGAACAATGCTGGCAGATTCTGGTTTGCCTCTGTCCTTTTTGGCAGAAGCTGTAAACACTGCTTGCTATGTTCAAAACAGAGTTTTAATCAACCCTAGACATCAAAAGACTGCTTATGAAATTTTGTTCAAAATCAAACCAGTACTATCATTTTTCAAAATCTTTGGCTGCCTATGTTTCATTTTAAATCTAAAAGATTCCATTTCAAAATTTCCAGCCAAAGTAGATTATGGATATTTTCTGGGATATTCTTCTACTACCAAGGCCTATAAAGTGTTTAACACAAGGACTAGGACAATAGAGGAAACTCTGAATGTGAAGTTCAATGAACTTTCATCCTTGAAAATCCCAGCAAATCCTGCTGAAATGTTTGATTTAGATAAATTCAAATTTGAAGATATCACTGTGAAAACTGACAATGCAGGTACACCACAGTCTCCTCAACAGGATTATAGATATGACATTGTGATGCCACAGTCTTTCTGCAAAATCTATCCTGATTCAGGGTAAGCAGATGTTCAAAACTCTGTCACAGCTGAGTCAACCACTGTTGGCGAGTCTTACCCTCAAACCACTGCCTCATCAAGCTCAACCACTGATCCATTATTTTTTGACAAAAGTCCACCCTCAGTTGACAAAAGTCTATCCACTTCTACACCACTTTGGCCTATTCCCCCACTTCCATTCCAAACCTCCGTTGGCACTACATAAGTGCAAACATATGTTTCAACAGCAGATGCCCCAAACCTCTGCCCTTCGTCTCAAAATGCCATAGTTCCATACAGGGGAGATCTAATCTTCCTAAGAGCTCATCCACCAGATCAAATTATTGGCAACATCAGTGAAGGGGTGCTCACAAGAATTCAATCCTCAAACATTTGTCTTTTTGTTGGCTTTCTATCTCTCACACAACATGTCAAGTACCAAGAGGCACTGAAAGACAACAGTTGGGTAGAAGCCATGCAAGAAGAGCTCCTTTAGTTCAAGAGACAACAAGTATGGGAACTTGTACCATTGCCAAAGGATGTATGTCCAATTGGCACAAAATGGGTCTTCAAGAACAAAACAGATGAAAGGGGTATTGTTGTCAAAAATAAAGCCAGGCTTGTGGTTCAAGGCTTCAGACAAGAAGAAGGAATAGATTATGATGAAACCTTTGCTCATGTAGCTAGGTTGGAAGCCATCAGACTTTTCCTAGCCTTTGTTGTCAACCACAACATCAAGGTGTATCAGATGGACATCAAATGTGCTTTTCTTTATGGCAAAATTCAGGAGGAAGTCTATGTATGTCAACCACCTGGTTTTGAAGACACATTCCATCCTGATCATGTCTACAAGCTTAACAAAGCTTTGTATGGCCTGAAACAAGCACCAAGGGCCTGGTATGAAACTCTTTACACCTTTCTCTTATCTATTGGCTTTACAATAGGTAAAATTGATAAAACTTTATTTCTGAAATGGAAAGGAAAAGATTTAATGATTGTTCAAATATATGTGGATGACATCATTTTTGGGTCCACATGTAACAAAATGTGTGAAGAGTTTAACTTGACTTGATATCGGATTGCTCTTGATAGTGGATGACAACAAGCCTGAACGAGATCTAATGTTTTGGGAAGTTATTTGTTTTAATTAAATTATTAAGCAGCTGGTGAGCGAAAGTGAGAGGATGAGGATGAAGAAGCTGGAAGAACTGAGCAAGAGTGTTGAAAAAAAAAGGAATATATTTTCCCTTATTTTCATTATGTTCTTATATATGGGTCAGTCTCTGTTTGGTTGAGATTTTTATGTCACTTTTCATTTGTTTCAGTTTGATTAGTCGTTAATGGTGCTTGTATTTTGCTGATCTCAGGTTAGTGTATTAGAAATCGATATGCCGTTTTTTTAGGTATTGTATGATATCATATGGATGTGTATCTAACTATCCATTTTGACGTTCGCTATATATGCAGATTATGGTCAAGAAAAGTCCAATGAAGATGCTCCAGAAAATAAACCTCAATACACGACCGTTTACGTTGACAGTCTCGCTCCTGAGGTTAGAAACCTTTTCCATTTCAACAAGGGCAGATATCACTAAATAATAACAAAGTTTCGATTCATCGATATTCCACCTTGGTTAGCCAAAAACAATTATTTTAACATTCAAGGTTTTTTTTTTGAAGCTGTTGTGGCATGTCGATTGTGTAACCGATAACCGAAGATGTTAAATGCAGGTTACATCAGCTGATCTCGAGGCAGAGATGGTCCCGGAGATGGTCCCGCGGTCTTCCAGGCGAGGCGACGACAGTCGTCTGCCTTCAGTTCCGTAGACGGTCGTCTGCCTCTAGCTCCGGAGTTGGACACGTGTGTTGGTCGGTAAGCCGCGGTCTCCATGGCGTTCTGATGACGGTCGTTTGCCTCTACGCCGTAGACGTCTCATAGTTGTCAATCGCGTCTGTAGCGGGCGCGATAGCGAATAGCGTCGCGTATCGGCTCTTTACCGCTACACAGTACATATCGGCCCGCTATCAAGCAATTAGCGAAGTCCGGCGACGATTCCGGCAACGCCCTGTAATTCTTGCCGGAGAAGATGAAGAGAAGACGAAGAGAAGTTGAATAGCGGCTGAAAGATCTGGGTTTGTATGTTTTAGACATTTTAGGGTTATATAACTTTATACATTTTCATGTTTAACCCTTTATCTTTCATTTGTTTACATATAGTGCCAAAACTTCTAAATTTTTACATAGAAAGTATAAAATTAGTTTGTGTATATACACATTTGGTCCTTATACTTGTAAATTTGTACATAAAAATATTTTTAATTTTTTTAATACCTTACCGCTATTTACGAAATAGCGGGCGCTATTTCATCGCTATCGCTACGTAGCATATCGGTAGCCCGTCGCTATTTACCGCTATTCGCAATCGATAACTATGAGACGTCTCCCTTTCTTCACCTCATATGTCTTTGTTCAAAGATGAGAGCCAATTTTCATCTGATAGGTAAAATCCAATTTCTTTTGGGTGATTACTCTAAATCGTAAATTTGATTTTTATTATGGATGTCTGCTTTTGTGCCACAATGATTTTTTAGTTTTTTTTTTTTGGTCTTGGCTTTTGGTTGTCTCATCTACGTGGCATGTTTGGCAGTGAACAGTACCGATGATGGCGATTTGGGCTAATGGTACGCGGTCAAATGCTAGAGGTGGCAAGACAACAACGCCCGACGAGAAAGATGAGGTTGATGATACAGATTTTGAAAAATCGACAAGTTGCCTGGGTTTTAATGTTTCATGTACAAGTTCTAAGATCCTTTTTCAGTCATGATACATATTTGGTTTTTTTATTAGTGTTTTTTTCGTTTCTTAGGGTTCGCAAAGTAGTATTTCGTTTAATATCAGATATTTTCGTTTATTTATGGTTCAAATACATTGTTTTAAGTAATTTTTTTTTGATATGTATAGTAGGTGGAAGGTGACGATTAAGTTTGCTGCCATAAAAGATATAGGGGCATCATGCTCTATCTTGGTAGGAAGATCGATGGGTGTGTTTTGTTACTGGTTTGAGCAATTTTTCAGCCACTGCTGACTATGATAGATGGGAATCACAAGAGGATTGTTGAAGATCAGTTTATACTTTAATTTAGGATGTATAAGTCTCTTGTGACGTATCTTGCTAGCTGCTTACATAGTGAGGTTAGTGTTGGTGCTTATCTTCTGCTCAACTGGATTTTTGTGTATTTTAGTACATCTGTAGAGTAAAGGTTTTTTTCCCTTGGTCAGTCAATGTGTATTACATGATGATTAGTTATGGTTTAGTGAACATGTTTCCGTTGAAGATTTGCTATATGTACACTTATTATACATTACTTAGGTGCCGTATTTTCAAAATCTGTTTTCCACGGTGACTGATGTTACATGGAAGTCCCCACACTAAGAGCAGTGGTTGCATGGTGGTTTGAGCCTTATGTCTATTCATCCAAACTCTTTTCTGGTTTATAGTTTTAGACACCAAAAATGTGAGTAACTCGAAATAAGCAAATAGGCTGAAAATATATGACTACCTTTGTCACAATTTGCGGTTGATTATGTATGTGAGGGCTAAACCTGCATCCAAGGACTGAATTGGTCTCTTATCAGTACCTACAATCACATAACACCTTTTTCTTTTTAATGGATGGATTGTTTCTCTTCTAAGGGAAGCCATAAATCTTGAATATATGAAACAATGAAGAGAAGTGTTAGTTGAACTGTCAGAACCGTATAGACAAAAAGGTTAAGTGGTCAACCATCTCAATGTAGTGTATGCTTTTTTTCTTGAAAGATCAGATGGTACAGAGATTTGGAAATTCATCAAAAAGGGTCTTTGCTGATTGTAGTAGAGTAAAAAACATGTGTGGATGTCGGTATAGACCACTTTCAAAATGTGCCTTGCAACTACATGCTTTTTAAAACTAAGATTATCACGATTATGTTTTACATTCCATTTGTCACCAAATGGCTTGTGCAACGGCATGAGATTACTTATACTTGATGGTGATGGAAATGTCAAGACTAAAACAAAAAATGTGGTGTGTAAGGAAATATTTAGTGATATTTGAATAAAAAATGTATTGCTTGCTTTTAAATTTTAATAAAATATTTCTACTATATTTTTTTATACGTTTTACCGCTCAAAATAATTGTAAGTTGTTGAACCGCGTGTCAGCACGGGCAAAAGTCTAGTTCTATTTATATGAAACCGTCAATAAACCCATTTTAAGATTAAAAAAATATTATTAAAAGAAATAAAACTCATAGGCTATTATTAATGTGATTTTGTAGTATCATATAATGTAAATCTAAAAACACTAAATAGAATTTTGATCTTTGGGGGAGGGGTGTTTCTAGAATTTTTTTTCACTTCATTGAATTACACCCACATCACTTTACTGAAACACTTTTTTGGAGGCAGCACTCCACTGATTTACTTTACTGAAATCTTTATTTATTTTTTTAGTTTTTTTTTAATAACACTATTTTTAGAGCCTATGCCATTTAATATAAGCGATTACTATTTAGTATTTATTTATATATCGGATCCTAAATATTACGTGACATTGAACCATATTTTCTTTATTTATCGGTTGATATTACTATCATCTATATGGACCCCTTTATATTTTGTGTAGACTAATTTTACCTTTCTATTTTTTTATTTCCCCATCACACCTTCCATCTCCCTTCCCCATATTTCTCTACACCACATCACCAACAAAACCATTAACAAAACTACCAACAAAACAAACAAATCGTCACAAACCCAACCAACATAAAACGAATCTGAGCTTGGAGATTGGGAGGTGAGTTTTTGTGTAAAATTATATGGTTCTAATGATACAATACACAAAATAAGACTGAGCCAACACAAACTCAAGACAACAGAAACAAGAACAGAAGGTTTAGGCGACAAAACGGTGACTGAAAATCTTATTAACCCAAACCAAGAAAAATCCCCCCAATACCCTGAATCTCTCAAAATAGAGAGATTCTAAAATAATAGCTGTAAATATCAACTGATTGTTTAGATCAGTTGATACTACAGATTTGTAAAGTACAAATCAGTACAAACACTTACAGACAACGACGATGACACGATCAGATGATCTACACCAGGTTATCACAGATGATAACCACACACCCTGGTCACAAGCACCAGATACAGACTCTATCTTCTACAAAGAAGATTAAGACAAATACAGACGAGTTTACTAATCAAAACCCTAGAAACAACTATGAAGACGACGATACAGAGAGAATGAGTATGTGTGTTGAATGACGAGAGAGAGAGAAACAATAATCTATTTATATTAGCTCTCGAAGCTTCTGAGCTGTGTTCTCAAGAACATATTATATCCGTCGATCATTTGCCATCCAACGATCAGAATTAAACCTGAAATAATATCTCAACAAACAACTAACTCGGGTTTATACCCGGGTTACAATTAACCCGAGATGTAACAACTTCACAACCGGGCTAACTATAACAGGCCACAAATTATAACCCATTATACAACTAGCCCAATAATAAATAGTCCATCACATTTTATTCAGCCATATGAATTAGAACATTAGGTACCATATATTTCAACATGCCCCCTTAATTCAAATGGCTAAACATATCCATCATTCTCAGATCATTGCAAAATTTTTTATGCTGTTGTATGTTAAGTCCTTTAGTCAGACCATCAGCAATCTGATTCTCTGAACTAACCTTAACAGTATCAACAATATTGGTTGCAATTTTCTCTCTGAGAAAATGTATATCTAACTCAAAGTGTTTAACCCTTTCATGGAATACAGGGTTAGCAGCTATAGCTATGGCAGCTTTACTGTCACAGTATAGTTTAAGTGGCAATTCAATCTTTACCTTTAACTCAAACAATAAGTTTTTAAGCCACATTAGCTCACAAGTAGCCGAGCACATGGCTCTATATTCTGCTTCTGCTGAAGACCTTGACACAGTACCCTGTTTCTTACTTTTCCAGGAAATCAGAGACTTTCCCAAAAAAATGCAGTAACCAGTTATAGATTTCCTGGTAACTAAGCATTTAGCCCAGTCAGCATCAACAAACCCAGATAACTGAAAGTTTTCATCTTTTACAAATGAAATTCCTTTCCCAGGAGACTCCTTCAGATATCTAAGAAGCCTTAGAGCCATCTGAAGATGTCCCTTTGTGGGTCGATGCATAAACTGACTCAGGCATTGAACAGAATAACTAATATCAGGTCTTGTTAAAGACAAGTAAATGAGCTTTCCAATTAACTTTTGGAACCCAGTTACATTGTCTAACACATCATTATTTTTACCAATTTTAGTATTCATAACATAATTTGGTTCTATGGGATTATGGACTGGTTTACACCCAAGATAACCAAATTCACTGAGAAGTTCTAGACAATATTTTCTTTGTGACAAGCAAATAGACTGATCAGAATACAAAACCTCTATACCAAGAAAGTACTTTAACTTTCCTAGGTCCTTTATGAGAAAATTAGAACTTAAGAAACTTTTTACTTGTTCTATTTCAGATACTTTATTACCTGTAACTATAATATCATCCACATAGACAAGTAAAACCAGAAACACATCATCTTTAGACAACACAAACATAGAGTGATCACAAATGCTTTGCACAAAACCAATTTGGACCAACACATTAGACAGTTTTTCATACCACTTTCTAGGTGCCTGCTTTAGACCATACAGGGACTTAACTAATTTACAAACCTTGGACTCATTTTTAGAATAATATCCTTCAGGTAAGGTCATATACACATCCTCAGTTATAGTTCCATATAAAAATGCATTATTAATATCCAACTGATATAAAGTCCAGCTGTTTTGAACAGCAAGACTGATAACAGTTCTTATTGTTACCATTTTTACAACTGGTGAGAAAGTCTCTCCAAAATCTAGACCTTCCCTTTGACTATAACCCTTTGCTACAAGCCTAGCTTTGTATCTCTCAACCTCACCATTTGATTTATATTTTACTTTGTACACCCATTTACATCCTATAGGTTTTCTATTAGCAGGTAAATCAGTTAGAATCCAAGTATTATTTCTATATAAAGCTTCCATTTCACTATTCATGGCCTCAACCCATTTGGGATCCTTGGCAGCCTCATAATAAGAAGATGGTTCAACAGTTTTGTTTAAAACAGACACAAAACTTTTGTTTTCAAACGATAGATTAGAGTAATTAACTACCTTCTCAACACCATACTTAACTTTCCCTTCCACAACATACTCATTAAACCTTTTAGGAAAATTAGACACTCTACTAGATTTCCTAACACTACTTCCCTCAGGTGGAATGGCCTCATCATTTGCCAAGTCCACATCATGGTCAACCATCACAGAGTCATTACTCCCTGGGTTAGACTGTGTGTTAAGATCACAGTCTATGTCAGCCCTGGGAAAGAGCCCTGGTTGCTGACTAGTAGACTCAACATAAGTACCCATGTTTCCCCCTTCATCATTGGGAAGATTAGACCCCTCAGTCACCTTTTCCTTTTGAATATTTTCTGATTCAAAACTATCAAAAAAATTTATATGATTTAAACTTTCTAAAACAGTATTAGGTTCTATGTTATTTAAAATGTTTTTAAAGGGAAAAATTTCCTCATAGAACCTAGCATCTCTAGAATACTCAATTTGTTTTGATTCCAAATTCCATAATTTGTAACCCTTTTTAAAACTAGAATATCCTATTAAGACACACTTTTCAGCACAACTAGACAACTTATCAGACTCATTTAAGACAGTGCTGAAACATAAACACCCAAAAGTTTTAAGGTGACTAAGAGTGGGGGGGAACCCATACACAATTTGAAAGGGACTTTTTCTTAGTAACACAGAAGATGGTAGCCTGTTAATAATATAAGTGGCAGTTAATACACATTCAGACCAAAACTTAAGTGGTAACCCACTCTGAAACAACAAAGCCCTAGCCATATTAAGGAGATGTCTATGTTTTCTCTCAACTACACCATTTTGTTGTGGTGTATAAACACAAGTGGTTTGATGAATTATTCCTTTTGTTTTACAAAAAACAGTCATTTGATTATTTATGAATTCAGTGCCATTATCACTTCTGAAAATCTTGACATGTTTTTTAAATTGAGTTTTCAAAAGCTCATAAAACTCAGAGATACTATCAAACACTTCACTTTTACTTTTTAACATATAACACCAAACTGTTCTGGAAAAATCATCAACCACAGTTAAAAAATACTTGTAACCTTCCCTGCTGGTAACCCTATAGGGTCCCCAGACATCTAAGTGTATCACATCTCCTAAGTCTTTAGTTTTATGTTCACTTAGTGGAAAGGGTAATCTAGTTTGTTTAGCCTTATGGCAGACTTCACAAGGTTTAGTATTACTAACACTAATCCCAAGACTATTCCTTAAAACAGCTAGGACTTGGTCAGAGGGGTGACCAAGTCTACTGTGCCACAAGTCAGTGTCACAGGTACTATTAAAACAAACATTTGATGAACTTACATGTTCACCAACAAAATATAGACCTTCACTTTGTCTACCAGTCACCAGGATTCTCTTGCACTTGGAATCCTGGATATAACAACTATTTTCATCAAAGAGAACAGATAACTTACTATCCTTAGCAAGTTTATGAACAGACATAAGACTAACACAATAGTCAGGTACATAGAACACATCATACAAAACAACTCCATTAGCTAATTTAATGTCTCCTATTTTAGACACTTTAGCACTAGTTCCATTGGGATGTTTAACTTTTAAGTCATAGTTGGATACATCTACACAATTATACATTTCTTTATCACTACTGGTCATGTGCTGATTAGCACCTGAATCAGTTATCCAACTATGGCCAATAACAGTTTTAACAAATTGAGAACAACTTGAAAAATTTTTGAATAACCTTTCAAGTTTAGATAAACAAGACATACTAGAGAAACCACTTAGACTCACACTCTTACCTCCAACATTGGAGTTCTGAGTGTCAACACCTCCTTTGTCACTAATAAGACTTAACAGCTTAGAGACCTGTTCTGCTGAGAAAGGCAAGACAGAACTGTTGCTAGTAGACCCAGAGGACACCCCCTGTTTACTACTAGAAACATTATTAGACATAGTAACTTTAGACCCCTGACCACCAGGTTTTTTCTTAAAACCTGGTGGGTAACCAACCAATTCGAAACACCTGTCAACTGTATGACCCAACATGTTACAATGAGTGCACTTAAGGTTAGGATTTGGACCCCTATTAGTTCTTTTTTTGTTATCAAAACTCTGATTAGATTTAGCCATGAAAGAGACATTTTGACCTTTAGAAGTCCCACCAGTACCTCTGTGAGACTCCTCCCTTGATACTATTGAAAAGGCCACTTTGACACTAGGTAATGGTTCTCTAGTTAACAGTGTGGTTCTAACTGGTTGGTAAACATCATCAAGACCCATGAGGAACTGCATTAATTTTATTAATGTAGTAAAATCATTAAACTCCTTAGATGCATTGCAGGTGCAAGCAGGCAATTGCAAGATTGCATCTAATTGTTTCCACATAGTATTGAGTCTATGATAATACTCAGACACAGAACTACCATTTTGTTTCACATTGTTAATCTTTTGATACAAATTAAACACCACAGAACCATCCACTTTATCATATGTTTCTTTCAGGTCTGACCAAACTTCACTAGCAAGTTTGGAGAAAACCTGCCCTAAGTACAGTTCCTCACTAACAGAATTTAACAGCCAAGACAGAACAACAGAGTTACACCTATCCCATTGTCTAGCAAGCATGTCATTATCAACAGATTTAACACATGATCCATTTATGAAACCATACTTATTCTTAGCTTCTAATGCAAGTTTCATAGAACTGGACCAAACAGAGTAATTATCAGTACCTTTTAGCTTGATACTGATAATGGAAAGACTACTGGTATCACTAGGATGTAAGTAAAGAGGATCACTAATGTCCAATTTACTTATGAGGGTACCAGTAACATTAGCAAGATCAGATGGACTAGGATCCTGAGGTCCTTGAGGACCCTGAGGTCCTTGGGGACCTTGAGGTCCTAAAGGTTCTTGTCCAGACATGGTCGATAACAATCACAGAAAGAATATAAACCAACCAGATATCACACAGTAAAACAAATAAGCAACCACAAGAATGCAAAACAAAGAACAGATATAAACCTAATAGGACGAAGCTGTGTCAGTGTTCAGATAGTGAGTTCATCACTCATAGGTGCCCACCCAGATCTTAACACAGGAGTCCCTTATTAACTAAGTATAATACGTAATACAACCAGAAATAAGCAAGAACAGACAGATCACAAAAGAACAATAACCACACAAGACTCCAGATAGTTGGCACAATTCCGGTCCTCCTAACCCGGGCCTTTGCCCTAGACACAACAAACAAAAAACAAGTAAAGAACGATCTCACAATGAGGGGGAACCCAAGTTAGGGTTTCGCCAAACTCACAACCTATACCTTCACTTAGGGTATAGTGTTGTGAGTGCAATTGAAGCTAATATTATTCAATGCACTCCAATCAACACACAGATCCTGGCCAACAAAGGTTGACCTCAGGTAACCTGCAATACAAACAAGAAACCAGCAGAATCCAACAAATAGGATAGACAAAACAATAGACACAAATTGCACAGCGGAAGACACCAGAACCAATGATAAGAGAGCCTAAGGCTCTGATACCATGTAAAATTATATGGTTCTAATGATACAATACACAAAATAAGACTGAGCCAACACAAACTCAAGACAACAGAAACAAGAACAGAAAGGTTAGGCGACAAAACGGTGACTGAAAATCTTATTAACCCAAACCAAGAAAAATCCCCCCAATACCCTGAATCTCTCAAAATAGAGAGATTCTAAAATAATAGCTGTAAATATCAACTGATTGTTTAGATCAGTTGATACTACAGATTTGTAAAGTACAAATCAATACAAACACTTACAGACAACGACGATGACACGATCAGATGATCTACACCAGGTTATCACAGATGATAACCACACACCCTGGTCACAAGCACCAGATACAGACTCTATCTTCTACAAAGAAGATTAAGACAAATACAGACGAGTTTACTAATCAAAACCCTAGAAACAACTATGAAGACGACGATACAGAGAGAATGAGTATGTGTGTTGAATGACGAGAGAGAGAGAAACAATAATCTATTTATATTAGCTCTCGAAGCTTCTGAGCTGTGTTCTCAAGAACATATTATATCCGTCGATCATTTGCCATCCAACGATCAGAATTAAACCTGAAATAATATCTCAACAAACAACTAACTCGGGTTTATACCCGGGTTACAATTAACCCGAGATGTAACAACTTCACAACCGGGCTAACTATAACAGGCCACAAATTATAACCCATTATACAACTAGCCCAATAATAAATAGTCCATCACATTTTATTCAGCCATATGAATTAGAACATTAGGTACCATATATTTCAACATTTTGTATAAGCTACTAAATTTATATCTGGGTTTGGAGATTGGGAGGTGGGTTTTTGCATAAAGTTGTTAAATTTAGGGGGACGGGGCGTCATCAGAAAAGATCACGGGTACCCCACTACCAGCACGGTAAAACCGCCGCCACCAGCGCTGGTAGGGGTCCCGTGAACCAAATACGGGTTCTTCTTACCGTGCTTGTTCTAGAGGAAAGAGACTTGGAAAGGTATTATTAAAAAAATGAGTGGTACAGGTGAGTTTAGAGGAGAGAGGGTGAGAAAGGTATTATTAATATTATTATTATATATGTGTGAAAATAATTAATTATTGGGTAAAAAATCAGTGGAATGTTGTCTCTAAAAAACGGTTTCAGTGAAGGAAATTAGTGAAGTGATGTGGCAGTGCAGGATTGGTTGAAACCAGTGAAGTTAAAAAACCTCACGGGTAGTGCTCCTTCCCCCCTTATATCTGGGTTTGGAGATTCGGAGGTGGGTTTTCGTTTTAATGTTGGGTTTGTGAAGATTTGTTGACCGTTGCATTGAATTCAGTGTTACCGATCCGTTAGATAGAACCAGAATTTGCTTCACGGGACCCCTACCAGAACTATCGGTGACGGTGTTACCGTGCTGATAGTGGGTATTCGTGACCAAATCTGGTTACGCCCCGTCCCTTTTAGCGATGTTTGTATTTTCATAAAATAATCCAAATTTGAAAGAAGAAAAAATGACAAGACCATTTAGGGGTTTCGGATGCCTCGAATCTATGTAACAAGAAGACATTGGTCAATTGTTTTCGTCAACAAAGTTGTAAATATGCAGCCACCATGTTTGTTGTTATTTACACTTTTACCCCCACCCCACCAACCTATGTGAAATGATATATGTGTCCTTTCTCCCAAAATATATCACACATTCATGCGTGCTGTCACGCCCCACTTTCCAACGCCAAGTACCTAAACACTTTTAGGGCGTGTTTGGGCTCTCCAACTTCCTTATCTCCTTTTCTCCTTCTCTACCTCCTTATCTGTTTTTCTAAGAAGTCACAATTTGTAACTTCTCATTTTTCTCCTTATTAAGGCACAAAAACTTTTTTTAAATCCTTACCCAAACACTATAAAAACTTCTTATTAACTTCTTGAGAAGTTAGAAGTTAATAAGTTAAAAGGAGGTTAAATAAGGTTACCCAAACATGGCCTTAGCAAATATATCTATATATGGAGAGTGGACACATTAATATTGCTAAATTTATTTATAAGGTTAGGATTAAATACACAATCAAAGAAAAATAGAAAGTCGTAGAAAATGTATTAAACGGATTTCGATTGAACTCATTCAAGCGACATTGGAACCGTCTTATCGAACCCTACGACATAGTTTTTAGGTCTTCGTTTTTGGGGGTTTTAACTTGTAGTTTTTAAAATATGTGTTATAGCATTGTGTCTTTTATGTACTATTGTGTATTTTTCATATTTTCATCATTGTGTCATTTTTTCGATTCATTGTGTGTTTTTTATTCAGCATTGTGTTATATTTTTTGGCACTGTGTTATATTTTGTGGCTCATTATGTCATATTTCATGATCTATTGTGTTTTTTGTATCCTACTCACCCTTCTCATTTTTGTTACACTGTGTAGAACAAGTTAACCCTTATTTATATATAAACTTATTTATCATTATAAAGTTTGTAGCTAAAAATAGTAGGTAATGTGTTAAAGTTTCAAGCTAAAAATAGTACATTGATATATTTTCGATTATGTAATGTGAGGTAGTTTATTTGATAAAAACTTGCCCCTTAGAGAAAATATCCAACATTTAAATTTAGACAAAAATGTATTTAGTGTAAAATATAGTAGCGATAACAATAGGGAAGAGATAACGTACATATGAACCTTAACGTGAGAAGCGTAGGAAGCATTCTCAGCCCTTAGATTATAGGCGGTGGCATGATGGTAATTAACAACCCTAATCATGGTCGACAGAATCTAACCAGGGATAAACTAGGAAAAAAAACGTTAAAAAGTTATTCAAATCGAAACAACAGACCTAATTCGAAACCTGATTTTTCATCATTTCAATTCGATTAAACGTTTAGAATGATTAAATAATCAAAATAACAAAAAACATTCTATTTCAATTAACAAAAACGTAAAAAATAGAAAAACAAAGATTTGCACTGGGACGATTAATCATACGAAAAAACATACAATTATGAATGAACGCTCGTAATAGTTGTCAGATACTCTCGATTTTGTTTCAACAAGTATGATTAAACATAAAAATTAAGTTAAAAATAAGTTGTAGACGAAGAAGACGAAGTTGGTGAAAACAGAGGCTTTTAAACGCACGTTCATATGTTTAAAACGCACATTGTAAATTTTAGACTCACATTGAAAAATAACGTGCGTTTAAACTTCATTTTATGGGACAAACAAAAACAAACACACATTCATATGTTTAAAACGCACGTTGTAAATTTTAGACGCACATTGAAAAATAACGTGCGTTTGTTTCTTTGAAACCATAAACTTTAAACGCACGTTCCTCCAAACCACAAATTTTAGACGCACATTTTGTATGACCCAACTTCACATCATTAGTTACATTGAAATAAGTTTAGCATGCCTTAACTGGTTATATAAGAAACAACATGTATATCGGCAGCACATTGAAACTGTCCCACCAGTCATTGCTTTTCCATTTTTTCCTAAAACTTAAGGTGATGCTCTGTTTTATATGTACCCGAATTCTACACAGTTTTGACTTTTGGGTCGGCTATCAAGGTTATGACTTATGGATGAACATGAATTCTAACTTCTGTGATCCTTATCTTGTTGAACCATGTTATTACTCCTTTGTTCGCCCCATCATTGTCTACATGCCATAATATGTCATACATATGTTGATGACAACAAACAGAGTACAAGAAGAAATCATGGCATAATATTACAGTTTAAAATCAAACGCACCTTTATAATATATAAGCGCCCTTCAATGAAACTGCTTCCTGAATATTACCTTTAATCACCATATACAAACGCACCTTTAATGACCATAAAATAAACACACCTTATAATATTCTTGAAGTCAAATATTGTATGCAAGTCATATTGAAAGCATTATTTGTATAATTTAATAAATCACAAAAAAGGCATTAATCACTATTATATATGGAACAACTGACGTCTTTAGCGGCGTCGGAGACCAACGGCAACGACAGATACAAAACAGAGCATCTCTAAAATAGGTGGTCCCTCCAAAACTTGTTTTCGTTTCATGTTTTGGATCAATTGAATCGATCGTGAATCAACATAAGTTAATCGATCGTGAATTTAATCGTGAATTGAATCTGAATTATTGTCGAAACTATTTAATCGATTACGTCGTTAATTTCTTCAATCGAAATGCAATATTTGATTCCGTATTGAATCAGTGTTTGAAAAAACAAAAATGTCTAACCTAACCATAGTTTACAGGTGGCATGATTTGATGACTTCCTACAATTCTTATGGTAAGACTCCTTTCTTTCTTATACTTTCTCATAACAATAAACGTTCAACGAAAATGTTCACTTTATACTTTGGTTACATTTAGCATCATTTAGGTAACTAGTTAGTATAAAATCACGCGCGTTGCGCATTTTACAATCGTGATTTAGATGAGGTGTTAATCAATCAATGAATTATACGATCGAAATTCCATTTTGGTTGTAAATGTTAAAAAAAATAAAGAAATCTACACATAAGATAACACATGAAATTTGTAACGAAATTACATAAGATTATATTATTTATGAGGTGTTAATCAATCAATGAATTATACAATCGAGATTCCATTTTGATTGTAAACGTTAAAAAAAATAAAGAAATCTACACATAAGGTAACACATGAAATTTGTAACGAAATTACATAAGATTATGTTATTTATATTAATAGTATATAATATAATAAACTTTTTGAATAAAATAATATGAATAAAATAATAGTATATAATATATTAATAGTATAAAATAAAATAATAGTATATAATATATTAATAGTATATAATATAATAAAGTTTTTAAATAAAATAATAATAATAATATAAATAAAATATTAATATTTTTACTATTCAATTTTAATCAAGATTATTAATATATTGTAATTAAACTGAATTCCGCTGTAACTTATTTTATTTATTTTTCCCGTTACATCACATAGGAAAAAATAATTAGTTTCTCAGTAACTGAAAAAAAATCCAGTTAAAAACTTTCATTTTTTTTACCACCTATTTAAATTTCAAAGAATTTATTAATAATAAATACAAAAGGTAGGCATATGGTCTACATGGTATATTTACCAGCCTACCCATTTTGCTTTCTCGGCTTTTTATGCAGCCTTGTTGCCCCTTCCCAAAACAAACACAAAAGCAAAAGTCATACCCATCTTCTCTTCTGGTCCTGCTTTCATACACCTTAGTCCAGTTACTATATTACCCTTTCAAACATAAAACCTGTAACAATTTATCAAAATATACCTTCCAATATATGCAAATTACGAAATTGCCACCATGATTTGGCTTTCACTCTATAAACAAATACCCTCCCTGTACATCTTCAATTATTCCCAAACACCACCTAATTCCTATAACCTCTTTTGTTTTAATGTCCACATATTTGTTGCTACCCACAAAAATGTTTAACAAAAACACATAATAATCCAATTCTCCCTCACCCACAAACAGCCCGCTGACCTGTCATCGTTCCCCTCTTGAGTCTGCTGATGTTGCAAAACTCGGCATGAACAAATGGTTTGATTAGCGATCGCTAGATGTCTAGGTTCAAAGAGTTTGTGATTGAACCTTTCATGAACCGACCGCTCACCTGTCTTCTACAAAGATTCTGCTTATAAAATCCCGAAAGCGTTTGGAATAAAGCTTTGGATCCACAGCCGAGATAGATGTGGGGTCCGCTTGTAACGACTTGTATGCATGTTCAAGCTTCTTGCTAATATCATAATCTTGTAAAATGTCGATGATTCCAAAGTAGAGAACTACCTCGTATGTTTCACCGCTTCTTGAAGATGTCAAACTGTTGACTCCACCAGGGGTATATTGGTCAAAATCACTTCGCCTACTCATCCGTTCGGCTCGTGCGGGCATGTTCGCTCCCAGCCGGATCAACGGTTTCCTGATATATAAATTCAAACTCAACCATCACCCACATGCCATATGGAACAACAAGAATCATTTGATTGAATATTTTGGCAAAATTGGCAAGAAAAGGTCAAAGTCAAAGGCTGAACATGAACATATGTCTAGAAATGCAATTAGAAGGCAACAATAATACACAATGGTCCCACTAACAAATCTTGTCTGATGAACAAAGCATAATATAGACAACCAAACACCATTTTAAATTAATTATTTCCAACCACCTTGATCACTAACCATTCAAAGAAATTGGTTGTCAACATAAAGACCATTGAAGTTTATCAACTACCATGACACTATCACAATTAAAATCCTATTAAATAGACATTGCCCATTGAATAGACACCCTTTAAACCGGATTATTAATGAAAAGACATTTAGAAGTTGACAACGACGAGTGTTTTAGGGGACGAACTTTCCACGATTAGACACTAAATGAAGATAAGAAAGGAACATACCGTCCAGCCAGAATGCGATCCATGTCTTGTAACTCAGCTTCAAGAAACCGACACCCACGCATGAACTTTTCAGTTTGGTATGAATCATTCTTTCCTGAAACAGGATTTAAGGTTGCAGATATAACTTACGTTGAAATTACACGACTTACACTAGAAATAAAGCATAATACGTTAACTTTACCATTCTCTTTATCACCCTAATGCGAGCCTTAAGCGAAGGGTATAATGTCATAAATTTGATATTGTGATTTTTTTGTTGGTTAAATATGATATTATACCAAAAAGAAAAGACTTACCATTGCGCAACAGAAACGGAGATAATCCGATTTTGTCACCCGTATTATCATCACGAAAGTGCATACCAACTAGAAGACTATAATCCATTATTCTCACAGCTTCAAGAAACTCACAATCTCGGTTGATTTGTCTGAAAACACATAAAACCAGCATGACGTATAAGAAAAGTGATAAAAAGGATAGATTTTAGAACAGCCCCTATAGGATGAAAACTTTACTAACTTGATAAGTTCTTTGAACCAGTTTTCTTGAAGGCGAAACACATAGTTGAGGTCAAGATCTTTAAGAGTGGTGGTTTCGTCAATCTCTTCCTCGGGTTTATCAGTCGTGCGTCCATGTGATGATCCTTTGAGATCAAATCTTTTATGGATACGATACTCCGAGCAAAATAGATTGCCCATCACAATAAACCGAGTCTAGACATGGAAACAAATAGATATTGTTACATATATATGCGACTGAAAGGGCTTGTAAAAAATGGTTTGAATGTACTTTTGATGTGATGATCATATAATTACAGAATATTACAATACGGAAATATCAAAACATTACAAGTAGATACTATACCTTTATGCCGCCAACAGGTTTGACACAATGAACACCGAAAAACTTTGTGACAAGAGAATTCTCGTAACGACAAACATGCTCGTAATAACTTGGCAGCATTTTGATTAGAACCTGAAAGCGTGTTTCCGAAGTTCAGTTTCAAATAAGAATTTATAGACCATTCATTATTGGAAATAACATCAATCAAAATGATCTTTCAACCTTAACTTCCGACTTTTTGACAGTTTTGATCATAAACCGATCATCTTGTGTCAAGTAAAAGAAGCTCCCACTTTTCCCCGGTGAAGAAAGCTCCCGAAGAGCATCATTCCCACAAATTGCTAACATGTAATCCGCAGGATCCACTTGGAACAACTCCCTCAAATGTCTGAAATCCATTCACAAAATCCTATCAATCTAAAACATTAAACCTAAATTCAAAATTCTATCAATCGAGTTCAAAACAATACCTAAACACAATCGGGCAGTAATCTTTCCACCGAAACTCCCCAGTTTGATGCGGTGGCGTAACCTTCGACCCTTCAGGCGGAAATCGAGTCCAAAACTTCTCTTTTGGGTCGAAATCCGTAGTCTTTAAATCCCTTATAACCGAAGCATGTTTTCCAACTGAATACCTACATCATCATAATAAACCAAACCAAATCAATACAAACCGAAACAAATTTAACTTTATCCAACAAATTGAACCATTTACCTAATACCCAATTGAAGATTAAGCATCAAATCATAATTCTTATGCCCTTTGGATATCATCTGGCCCGGCTTCTTCACTTCCCCAATAACATTAAAACAACCTGAATTCCTCCTAAACTTCCCCAATGCAACATTATCAACAATATCACACGTAATATCCCCCTCTTCCCCATCCGATTCCCATATGCATATCCTTGGAAACCCCCTCTCCGTCATACTCCCCCTCGACCCCTCCACCGACACCCGCTTTTTCGCACTCGTAACCACTATCCCATCCTCTAAAAACGGTGCACATAACTTATAACCAAACCCTACTCTATCATTAACAATATTATTATTATTATTACTAATACTATTCTTAATCGTAAAACTATGTCCTTTACTCCAACAACCAACAAAACACCCACCGTTATCCCAACTCCCGTCATAACAATTTCCGTTAACCCACTTCAACACGCCGTTACCGTTAATAACGCCGTTTCTCCACTCGCCAACATACTCATTCCCATTCTTCCAAACATAACGGCCGTTACCTTCCTGCAAATTCCGTCTCCAAGTTCCTTCATAGTAATCACCATTACTATACCATTTAACACCGTACCCATGTTTCCGGTCATTTAACCACGACCCAGTATAAATATCACCGGCTACGCCGGTAAACGTTCCAGAACCTTCCATACGGCCAGATTTAAAGTCGCCTTGGTATATAGCGCCTGATGGCCATGTAAACTTGCCTTTACCATTGGCTTTGCCTCTTTTCCAGTGGCCTTCGTATGTGCAACCGTCGGACCAAAAGTATTTGCCGGATCCGTTGGGGGTGTTGTTGGAGAAGGTGCCGATGTATAGATCTCCGTTTTGTAGGTGTTTTCTGGTAGTGGGTAAGGGTGTGAGTGTAATTTGGTCTGGAATGGAAGAGATTTTTGGCATGGTTTGATGGAGGTTTTGAGAAGTTTATGGAGTTGGTGATTGTAGCATTTTCTGGGGGGGAGTGAGTTTCAGAAAAAATGTATTCAAGAGAGAGAAGGAAGAAGCAGAAAGGGAATAGTGGTGTTTGTATATTACATTTTGCGTTGGGATATCTTTGTATTCTTTGACGATGTTTGGTAATGTTTTTTTTTTTACGGCAAACGGTACACACCCATAATGAAGCCTTGCACTCTTCAGGTTCGGTTCTCGGGCCCTCCTAAGGTCCAGCCCCTCATTTCAGAATAACCCTACTATGAGTGAGATTCAAACCTGTGACCTCCCAGGGCAGGAACCCCACAAAGTGGGTAAACCTTCACATCTCCATTGCAACCATTAGGCTACAACATTATTGGCGTACGTATGAATGGTTAAGTGTTGAATCATAAGTTGGACCTTTTAATGGTTAGTTTTCTTGTATCATATTGGAAGGAGAGCTTCATTAATGTTCAGCCTAGTTTAGTGCTTAATGGTTTAGCAACATCTCAAGTCTTAATGGTTCAGCCTTAACCATTCCATTCAGAAGCTAAAACAAACGTGCTAAATGTTGAATCATTCAGCGTTAAATGATTCAAAGCCTCATTAAGAGGCTTACCAAACAGCCCCTTAGACTATGGGTGTGTTTGGCAAGTGGCTTTTATGAGCTTCAAACTTCACAATGTTAAGAGAAAGCTTCTACTTCATTGTTTGGTTGAAGGAGCTTGAAGGTTTTAGGTTAGGAGAAAAAACTCTATATTTAAAAGCTACTAGTACTAGCAATTAAGAAAAAAATTCTTACTAACTACAAACTTTTAATAAGTAAATGACACAAATAATCATTGTATCATAAAAAAAACAAACATACAAGCTTTTAGTTAATGCCCATTTTGGTCATTTTATACATCTTACTAAAAACTCCAGCTACTCTGCTAAACACCAAAATATATTGAAAAAGCTACGGCTACCAATTTCCAGCTAACAGCTAGTTTTGTCAAACAAAACCTTATGTGTTGTGTCAAGAGGTGAGCCACAATTTGATCCAGTTATATTGTGCCAAATAGGCATCCACGTGTCAGTGGCTCGCGACCACTAACTGTTCACTTGATCCTGTTGTGGGTCAAGGTGAGTGGTCTTTTTTTTACCATATAATAATATTTAACATAAATATTTTACAAAACATTTTTTTCAAACATTACATTAAATAAAAAAAAATACATTGCACTAAAAAAAGATTACATTAAACTAAAGTTACACTAAAAAAAACCTTAATGTAAGGTTGAGCTTGAGCGTAACATTTGTCATGCCGAAACGTGGTACAAATCATGTCCAACCTCTGAAAGGTACTCCACGTGTGTAAAAGCTAGTAGCACATCTTCTTTTTCGCCGGGAAGATCTTTGGAGAATTTTATATACGCGATTTCAAAGTTTTTACACTTCGATTTCAGATCCCCGTACTTGTGAGAGATCGAAACACAAGTACGTTTAGTACCCCCCCGACAAGGTTACCAAACTCCGCTATGACCTTTCCTCACTGTGGTCCGCGGCTTCGAGAACCACGGCTTCTCCAGGCGCCGTCACCGTTCATTTGATTATAAACGATTATTAACACTAGTTCCTCCTCCTTAGTCCATTTGCAGCATGATTTTGGTTGATTTTGAAGATAAAGATTTGAAAATTAGGTGAAGGTTTGAAGAAGATGAAGTAGAAGATGAAGAATGGTGGTGAAGAAGGTTGGTATATATATATATATATATGGGAAAGTTCAATTGAGAACTCATAGTTAGGGAAAGAACTCGAGAACTCCTATCTAAATTAAGAAAAAAATAAAAAAAATCATAACTCAAAATTTAAGTCAAAAACAAATAATCTGATTCGGAGCTTCTCTTTCCCACGTCATCCCCGTTCAGAAAAAAATAAAAAAAATAGGTGACTTCTAATGCACGTGTGTAGTAAATGTCCGGTTAGCTTTAGGGTTTAGTTTAGCTTTTAGGGTTAGTTTTTTAAGTTTAGCTTGTAAAGTTTAGGTTTTGGGGGATGGGTGGGGGTGGGTAGGGTGGGTTTAGGTTTATGGTTAGGGGGTTAGGTTTTTGGTTGTGGCGGGTGGGGCTTAGGTTTTTGGTAGGCGGTGGGTGGGGTGGGTTTAGGTTTTGGGTGGGGGTGGATGGGTGGTTTAGGTTTTTGGGTAGGCGATTTAGGTTTTTTGGTGAGGGTGGGGGTGGGTGGGGTGGAATTAGGTTTTTGGGTGGGGGTAAGTTGGGGGTGGTGGTGTTTAGGCTTTTGGGTTATACTACACATGTGCAGTAAAGTTTTTTAGGTGTGCTTTTTTGTTATTTTTTTTATTTTTTTTTCTGAACGGGTATGACGTGGGAAAGAGAAGCTCCGAACTAGTTTTCTATTTTTTTACTTAAATTTTGAGTTATGATTTTTTTTTTTTGTATTTAGTTAGGAGTTCTCGAGTTCTCTCCCTAAAATGAGTTCTCTATTGAACCATCCCCTAAAATTGTAATAAATGAAAATAGGTAAAAATAATAATTTTTTAAAATTTCTAATGGTTAGTATCCTGCTAACGGACGCGACAGCCATCGCGTATGGTCGCTCGCGTCAGCACGGGCGCGTGGGTGTTATCGTGTGTGCGATCCACGTGCCTAAAGTTGTGGCTCGCGGGCCACAACACATAGTCTTGTCTTTTTTTCTACGGGAATCTTTAGTATGGGGTAATAGAAAGAGGAGGAAATGAAATAAATGAGGTAATGGAATGCATTATTACTATTCCTTATCTTGTCTGGTTGTCAAGTGGGAAAGAAATACATTATTATTTTATCTTGTTTGGTAAGTAGGAAAAGACGAAGATATAAAATCATGATGAGTGGCGGTGGTAGGTGGTGGTGATATGGGTGGTGAAATGTGGCGGTGGCGACGGTGGATGGCCAGAATCGTGGGTAGGTGACGATGGTGAGTGGTTGTGGATGGTGGGTGGTGGTGGTTTGTGGCGGGTGGCAGCGGTGGGTCATGGTAATGGGTAGTAACAGTGATCGATGGCGGCGGCGGCGGTGGTGGGTAATGGTTGATGGAGGCGGTGGTAGGTGGTAGTGGATGCTGACGGTGGTGGGTGGTGGGTGGTGGCAGTGAAGGGTGGCGGCGGTGGCGGTAGGTGGAGGTGGTGATGGTGGGTTGTGGTGGTGGGTGGTGGCGGCGGTGGTGGTGGGTGGTAACGATGGTGGTGGGTTGTAGTGGTGGGGGTGGCTTTTGGTGGTGTTGATGAAGGGTGAAAAGGAGAAGGGAATGAAAAAAAAAACATAAGGGGTGGATGGAATGGTTTTGAGGGAATGGAAAGCCTTCTGGAATAGTTGATTCCATTCCATTGACGAATTAAACACACAATATTTCATTACCTCTGATGATCCATTCCATTTCGCCTTCCATTCCAGCATACAAAACGCTACCTACGTGATTAAAGCGCTAAGCTATGACCATAATGCAGCTTTTTAGACGAGTCAAAGTACAAGGACTGGCAGAGGTTATTCATTGTTGAGATTGGAGTTAGGTTTTTTTGTGAGGTTATGAGGTGGGGTTTTTTTTGTTGTGATTTTAGGTGTGTTTAGTATGTATTTTGTAAGTTTTTTTGTTTGAAAATATATTGATATGAACATGGAAAATCAAACAATAAGTTTTTTAAGTCAGGAAAAACTATTGAAATGTAACTTTCTTTTCTTTTCTGTAACAAGTTAATAAGAAGTAACTTGCACCGGTTGGAAATATGAGTTCGATAAGCTTTAATCTCTCTGATGCATGGTATCCACTAATCGTAACGACTACCAGATCCAGGGTTTGAACAAGGGGCTAAACTAAATAATAATATTAGACATTAGGGTTTGATATATACAAAACTTATTATTGAAAAGAAAAACATAAATTGAAACCTTACGGCTCAAGGAAAGTTCCATACGTCGTATCTTCATTTATACAAGGAAAAATAAAGTTAGCTACTCTAACTAACTAAGCAATATTTCCGGGATCCTTAGTCGAATTCGTCCTCAAGTCCAACTAGCCGTTAGGTAATCTTCACATGTCTTGACAACTTTTTTTCCTAATTTAGCTGGAAGACTAAGTCTTCATTCTAGTTGGACCTGCAAAAGATTATAAGATAAGAACAATCGAGGAGGTTAGTAACTAATATTTAGGACATCAAAATATATCAGGATCCCCAACATACTAATGTTCAGGATCCCAAGTATTACCATAATTCAGGATCTGGAGCTATAAAATTTACCCCAAACAGTTACATTTTAATTCCCTCAACTTTGCTCAAGTTTTGCTCATTTAAATAAAACTTAAGCACACTTAGTAGAGGCATATGCCTTAGGGGAGTTAGGGGAGAAGAAGTACTCTATGGTAAGTAAATTGGTCCCGGCCACTCCTGGAGTACCACGTCAAATAGAAGGCAAAGTACCCTAGAACTAGCAAATCTAGGGTACTTTGCCTAAAACATTATAAATATATCAGTAAAACATTAATGGTTTTTGTCTTTTTGCGTTTTTTTTCAAACACTGTTTTTCTAATATATATATATATATATATATATATATATGGTTTCAATCATGATAAATCACAAATGGCTTGGTGGTGGAGTGGTTTGTGGTGTATTTGTGTTATTTGAGGTCTCAGGTTCGAATCTTGGGATTTTCGTTTCTTTTTTTCTTAATCCGTTTTCTTTTTCTTTTTTTTTTAGTTCAAACAATTTTTTGCTAATATATATATATATATATATATATATATATGGTTTTATAATAAATCACAAATGGCTTGATGGTGGAGTGGTTTATGGTGCATTTGTGTTATCTGAGGTATCAGGTTCGAATCATGGGATTTTCGTTTTCTTTTTAATTTTTACAAACACTTATCTATACTTACTATCTTATAACGCATTTCACAAGGACCTCTTAATTTTTAAGTAATACAATTATAAATGCTTAAAGTACAACACATAATGCATGTAGTAACTACTTTTTAAGGGCATTTATGTCTTTTCAAACATAACTTGCACATATACCCCTTATTAGTTACAGTTTCTCCCCTTATCTATCTATATTATATTATAATTTTATATAATGCTTACATATTTGCCCCATCAACTTTACTCAATTTCTGTTTATTTAAATACAAATTACACTTTTGCATCTTTATTTTAACCAACTACCCCCACGATTTTTAAACGTTCATAACTTTTTCAGACGATAATATTTTCTTAATATTATTACACCGTATAAAAGAGCATTTTATTCTCATTAATTTGAGTATAGTATTGCTATAGTTTTTAAATTTTTAAAAAATTATATGTCAGGGTTAAGCAATAACCGAAACAAAAACAAAAGAAAAAAACAAAAATGAACTGAAATCATCTAAACTTTATTATAATACATTTCTCATTGATGTCTTAAAATTCAAGTTGTACATGTATAATTGCTTGGAGTACAACTCACAATGCGTATGTTATCTACTTACACAATACTTACACATTTGTCCCTTCAACTATACTCAATCCATTTTATTTAAATAATAATTACACTTTTCACCCTTATTTTAATCAACTACCCCATGATTTTTAAATGTCCATAAATTTTTCACACGTTAATATTTTCTTAATATTAATACACTGTATAAACGAGCATTTTTTTTTAAATTTAAGTATAGTATTGCTAAAGTTTTTTTTAATTTAAAAAAACTGATATGTTGGGGTAAGGTAATAACCAATCTATACTATATTATAATACATTTCCCAATGACCCCTTAATATTTAAGTTTTACAATTATAATTGCATAGAGTACAACACACCATATGTCTTTTATACAATACATACACATTTGTCCCCTCAACTTTACTCAAATTTAATTTATTTAAATAGTAATTACATTTTCACACCCTTATTTTAACCAACTACCCCCACGATTTTTAAACGTCCATAACTTTTGCATTCATTAATATTTTTCTTAGTATTATTACACCGTATAAACGAGCATTGCAGTCTCTTTAATTTGAATATAGTATTGTTATAGTGTTTTCAATTAAAAAAATTTGTTAAGGTTAAGTAATACTGAAACGAAAACGACCCAAAATCTACCAATGTATCTGTCTTTTATAAACGTCGATTGTTTCACAATTTCAAGTTAGATTATGTATTTCCGGACAATCACCAATGTGTTTACAATTAGGGTTTGTCGTTATGTGTGTAATCTCCCAGTTCCTCATGATCACCTTAATTTTTTGCTTAGCGTTTCTCACAATTAGTGCTATGTATATATTCATGTGCTTGCACTTCCTCTAGCACATAGGATTCGAATGTTTCGATTGTGGTTAATGAGTTCAAGCTCCGCTAATGATTATGCAACACGCCAAAACAAATATTTTGGTTAATTGATTATAGCTTGACAGAATCGTTATAAATGTTGTTTCCCGCCGCAACGCGCGGGCACCCCACTAGTTTATTAATAAATATATATATGATTTCTTAATAAGTCACAACATGGCTTGGTGGTGGAGTGGTTTGTGGTGCATTTGTATGGTTTGATGTAAGACCCTAACCCGAAAACAAGCGAATAGTCGCTTAAACTTACGAATTTCGGCCTTAATCGAAAATCACGACCAATTAAAACTTTAATCTTTATAACTACATTCCATTTTAAAGACTTTGATTTGATAGAGACCTTCAATTTTGCATTTTTTTTCTTTTTGATATTACAAACCTATACTACGATTTGTGTTTTAAATGCCAATTTATTGCGGAAGCGTAATAGTGATCGGGTGTGTTCAGCTCTCCTCTTGACTTGATCCGTGCTCCGGAGCTTCTATCGAATGTGTACCTGGCACCATTACACAAGTAATGGTTAGTGGGGTTTCCAATACTGCATTTACTACATTAGAAATGTTGTTGCGCGTCGAAACGGAACGAACTAGGCCAAACGGCCCCATATCAAGAAAATAAAGTGCTGCACTTATGCGCAACAGCTGTTCGGGACGCATTTACCCCTTTTAAAACACGTAATCTGACTTCGGCTTTCAAATAAGAAATGTTCTTCGTTCGAATACCTTTCCAGGCATATAAAGAACACCACCTAACGATTTTTCTATGATTTTATACGAATTTTTAAAAATCAGCATGTCAGTATGTTAGAACGGTGACCCGCCCGGGCTAACCTGGTATTTAAAATTTCCGAATTTTGACCCGCCCGGGTTGACCTGCTAATTTATCATCTCCGAATTTTGACCCGCCCGGGTCAGAATGTGACCCGCCCAGGTTGAACCTGGTATTTAAAATCTTCGAATTTTGACCCGCCCCGGTCAGAGTGTGACCCGCTCGGGTTGACCTGCTAATTTAAAATCTCCAAATTTGGACCCGCCCAGGTCAGAATGTGACCCGCCCGTGTTGACCTGCTAATTTTATTAAGCCATGAAAACTTATGCATTCACAAGCCCAACCCTTCACTATGGGTGTTTTTGGACATCCGGGACATACCCAATATTATTTTAGACCTGCATAGATAAGTTCTATCAATATATATATATATATATATATATCACTTCTCGGTTTTGACCCATTAGAAACCACTTAGTTCGGTTTTAACCGTTTGACCCGTTAAGGCCTTAGGTTTTATACAACCTTATTTAACCATTCAAAAAGCATAACAATCATATTGTCAACCCATTGAACACTTGTTAAACTAATCAACACTATCCGATTCACTTATTATGACTCGGTTTATGGATTTAGCCTTTAGCAAATCTTTAGAATTCCCAAAATACCCTTAGATGTCTATATTCCGTTTTAGTCACTCGTGGGCGACAACACTTGGTCATCACCATCATTTTAGACTCGTTAACATGATTGGAAACTCCTAAGCCCTTAAGAACTTAGTATATTACCAATTTCATAAGTTCTCTATTATTAAATCACTTCTCAACGCATTAGAGCGCATTAGACATTTTTATGAACAAGACTCACTGATTTGACACCCACACTTCATGTGGGTGGTTTCATCCACATGTCTACTCGCATATGGACATATCTTGTACTACAGACTTACCCGGTAGTGTTGACCCATTTCCATACCTCTCGAATCTTCCTCAAGGATCCTTGGCATCATATGCCATTCCATTCCAATTTATCAATCTGTGCAAAAACTCATTACCCTATTAACATTCCGGGATCCAAAGGGTGTCACACCACCAGTTGGCCCGTCTAGCCCTTTTAACTATAAATGTTTAGCATAGAAGCATTAAGTACCGAGTTCAATTGATGCTCACAACATCATTTGACCCGTTTAACTATTTATTCACAAAATCCTCCGTTCTTTGGTCGCATTCATGCGTTTTAATGAACATAACATTTTTAACTCATTTGTCCCTTTTACAAGGGTGTGCCATTAGCTAGTTAGGCGTCCCAGACGGACTTAACCATTTTTCATAATTTAGGCGATTCTAGCCCTTTTACAAGCTAGTATCCCACATTCCATAATCCGTTTTAGTAATTAAACCCACATACTTTACAAACAATATAAATTCCATGATTTTCAAATGTTTACAACATCATTTAGTTTCTAAGAGACTTATTTAGGATAAATCACTTACCTTGGCCCAATTTATGCATTCCATGATCTATTGCTTTGTTGGTTTCCTCCCATCCAAGCTCCCACCTAGCTTGACAAGATCAAACCTTCACAATACTCACAAGATCGGACATGTTAGCCATTTCATCAAACGACTACCATACCTCGCGAGTTTATAAATGCTAACACATTCCCAACTTCCATTTGGGTTAGTTGACTTTTAAAAATCAAACTACCCATTATATGTTTATATGCACTAACATAGGCATTAGTTAACATCATTTTATGCGATTAATTTATTGCCACATAGATTAATCATCTCATGTGTAATTCTCATACTAACATCATTCATTCACATCATTTACACATAACAACTTAGCTTATGATGTTCCTTCATACAATTTCATTCATAAGCCTTAACTAGGCATTTCATCAAACACTTAGTAGGCATCATTCATAACATCAAAAATTTGTAGTTAGAACATACCATGAGTTCATCAATTTCACATAATTCGTTATTCCATAAGAAAGGTAGCATTTAGCCTGTCTTATAGCCATTCAATCATACAATTTCATTATCAAATCACTATCTTAATGTGGGTTTCAACCAAAAGGCCATAACCCATATTTTTCACATAATCATCTTTCACATTTTATAACAATCATCTCTATGAATTGTTATTCCTAACCAAATTAAGCATTATTGAGGTTCCCTAAGGCTTGAGGAACCTCTATTAATCATTAACTTCACGATTTTGCCAAAACCCCCAAATTCAACATTATCATAATCTTAGAAAACCCCATAAAATGGAAAACCAAGGTTACCTCTTGGTTTGTTGAAGCTAGATGATTAATAATCCTTCAACATGCACGAATTTAGGGCTCCCATGGCTTGGATTTGAGCAAGACTTGAGTGTTTAGGGTTTGTATGTGTTGGAGCTTGAAGCTCCTGTGAAATGTTCGACCAACACACCTTGTGTGTGTGTGTTTATCTTTTACTTCTATTATTAACACCAAGTTTGCCCATTTTACACCTTTCACCCCTCCATGATCTAATAACACCAAACACACTTAACTTGGTTAAGTATTAGTGGGTTATTTGTCCTCTTTTAACTAACTTCACTAACGTAATTATATTTCTTCTAGAAATACAACCCTCATTTTTACCGTATAATCCTGTTTTATTATTTGCTAATCACCTGTAATGGTGTAATTAGTCGAATTGGATACTTGGGGCGTTACATTTGAGGTCTCAGGTTCGAAACATGGGAATGACAAGTTTATTTTTAAAAGGTCTATACACTTTTTTTAGTAATAATTATATATGATTTCGCAATAAATAACAACATGGCTTAGTGATGGAGTGGTTTTTGGTGCCTTTCTATTGTTTGAGGTCTTAGGTTCAAAGCATGGGAAGGGCAAGGGGCGACTCCTTTTTTTTTTCATTCACAACATGTTATTAAGTAATAAGATGTCGTTTTTAAAATATGGTATGAAAATTGGTAATTACTTTGTTGATAATAGCTTTTTAGTGTTTTGGATACGACAAAACTGTAAGGCGCGCAAAGCGCGCCTTAAAACACACTAGTTATTTTTTTAAAGTCAAACACTTAAAGTAATTAAAATTAAAATTACATTACATTAAAATCAGACATCTTAAATTACATAATTTGAAAAAAAATGAAAAAAAAAATGAAACCGGAAATTAAAATAAAGAAACAATAATTTATAAAAAAAACCTAATCAATATTCATAAGATGATCCTCTGGCCAATTGTATATGTCTGGAATTTTGCTTTTTAGGGCTATCGTGATTCTTTGCACATCGGGATCTAGATGGTCGTGTGATCGATTATACGTCTTAAAATCTTTATCCATTGTCAATTTAGCAACAGTTTCTCGTTGTTGCTTAATCAAGAGCATCGGTTCCAAAAGGTGTTATTCTTTAGCTTTTATCAGCTTTTGAAATGTCACTTCATTCATTGATGTATACATTTCAAAATTTTCAACCAGGCCACTTCGCTTTGATGACACGGCCGGTTGTTTCGATTGTTGTTTACCCCATTTCTTCGGTTGTGTGGGACTTATTTCATCCTTTAAGTCGAGCATCGACATATCTTCGGATGCAGTGAAGTTGGCCGACTCTGATGATTTTATCTTGCCCGAACTACAACCCGAATCCTCGTTCAACAACGGGACCTTGCTTCACTTCCCATGCTCACAACCTTCGACGCCTCAACATGCTTGAAAGCTTGTTTGTATTTTTCGATAATCACTAAGCGCTCTTTCCATAACATTCAAGTCATTGCACCCACTTTTTTAATACGTTCCTAGAATAGCAAATATATTAATCAAATTATAAAAATAGAACAGATGTAATTAAAAAAATTGCCACACCACGTCTAAGGCGGAAACACATGGCATAACCTCAAGAAAAAGAACATAGACAAGATTATTCAAAAACATATATATTTAAGAAAAGATAAATTTATTAGGCGTCAATTAAGATGTTCAGTAATATCATAGTACATCCCATTTAAGCAACAAAAATGGAGGTTTCTCATCAATATTCTAAACCATGGAAGATGAAAGTAAAACCTCATTCAAAAGACTGACACCCTTTTGCGATCCTCGCCCTAGCTATCCATGTGTCCATCCAAGTTATTCACTTGAAAGATATGTTTGATGAATGTCAATATATAAAATATTGGTGAGTTCACAGGTTTTAATTATAAGCGGCACGACACAACAAAACAGTGCATGTAACAGAAATATTAGTAAGTATTGACGGATCAGGGTAACTACTCCCATAGTCTATGACGTCCTTTGGACCCATATCCAAACAAAGACAATTTAAGGTACATCGCATGTTGGTCCTTGTTCCAACAACTAGTTCAGCATACAATGCACCCCTTATGAAACCGACGCTATAGATTCAGGGTGGGCTTCGTCGACCACCAATAGTACAATTTATACTACACCTACGGCTACGCAACGCGTATTGTTTCCGATGACCAACGGCCTTCCGAAGGATCCCCCTCATTGGAAACAATTGGTTATGACAAAACTGCGAGGGATTTCCACCAAGCGGCTTACCGTTACCCAAGTATCTCTATTACTAAACCATATTTCACAGCACGCTTTAAAACGTATCTTTTCCCCGAGTTTATAAAAAACATTTAAAAATTTAAAAGGAGTCGTGAAACTCACCTCAAGCACAACAGCACAATCACAACTCACAATCCTAGAGAATAGTGACTGGTTCGACTCAACGACCTATAAGTGTTCTAAGTATATAAGACACTAGTCACAGTCCATATTTAACCGTCAAGTTGTTTTACCCAACTCCCAACACCACTATTAAGTTTAAGTCCCGTTTGATTAAAAAACATGTCCTAGGCCTGTTGGTTATGGATTTCCTTTGTTAAGTCATTAATATTATCCTTAAATTAGTTAGGTTCACTGTAGCGAACCCCGATCACAGTCCGATTTCACAACACACGTCGTGATCGTTAAGTTCTAACAAGAACCAATATTTATTCGCATCCTGAGTTTATGTATTTTAATTATTTTTATAAGTATTTTCCACAACACACACTAACTTACAAAAATATAGTTTTCTCAGTCTCCCGTAATTATTTCTATATAATAATACTTATATTTTTCCCTTGTTTTAAGGCAACTACCCACACGATTTATAAATGAACATAATTTTCCATACGTTAATTTTTTTTTCTAAAAAAAATTTACATCATGGAAATGAGCATTTTTTTCTCTTTAGTTGGAGTATAGTAATGCTAATATTTAGTTTTAAAAAAGTTGATGTGTTACATGACTAGCAATACAAAGGGGTGAACAATAACTGAACCCTACTGAAACCAAATAAAAATTAATGAAACCAAACTGAAATCAATTGAAAACTGAAATAACCAAAAACGAATTAACTTAAAATCATTAATCTGTTTTTTTTTGTTTTGTACCATTAGTTAACCAGAATTAACCAAACCAAAACCGAACAGTTATATATTCATATATTTTTAGCTTTTATACCTTTATTTCATGTACTTCTAAGCAAAAAATTTTAGCCAAAGTTTGATTTTGGTTATTAACAAAACTAACTTAACTGATATGAAAACTGACAATCTAATCAAATAAACAGAGGCAATTAACCGATTAGTTAATAAGATTGATTAACCGATGACTTCGATTTGGATGAGGGTAATTACTGAATTGAATCGAATCATGCATGCTTGTAGATTTGTGTTTTGTTTCACATCGTGCGGGAATGTTGCAAGTGTTATAAATACTGAATTATATCAATTGAGAGAATCATGTTTGATTTCATGGTATTATGTTGGGAATCGTGTGACCCGTTCGGATAAAAAAGACCTGAACTCGTTTACCCGGTTTATTATAAAATCCTATTATATATATATATTATTTAACACAAAAATATATTTTAAAAACCTTATTAATAAACGAGCAGAAGCGTGTTATACAAAAAACAATATATATTAACAACCGAATACGCAATCCGATCACAATGATCTAAATACTAATCTTGACAAATAATATAAACACAACCACAGGATATTTAGAAAACTACCTTGACGAAACACCAAATAGATCACACGATGGATCTTTGAACACCACGCCAGTTAGCAAAATCACCAATTTTCAAATCAATCGAATCACCCAAGAACACCCGGTGTAGATCCTTAACAACACGAAACAACCAAGCATGCAAACAAGGCAGCTAAGGAACAAAGGCACACTACCCGAGGCCACGTGACAACTCACATCCGCACCTAGGGTGGCGCGTGTAACATCCCAAAAATCCATTTCGCTTAATTACGCTATTAGGCGTGAATAAGAAATGACAAAACTAATTAAATAGTAGAATGACCCTTTTATGGATAATAAAACGGGATGATAAGAATGTGGGTTATGCTCTAATATGAAAATTACTTAGTGAAAGTTATTATTATCTTTATAATGGGGAAATACCACTAGAAAGAAACTTGCATAGTTAAGGTTTTGATAATAAATGACTTTGGGGTAAACTTGAGGGACTAATAAGGAAATTATTGGTCAAAATTAAAATTTCAAGAACACCCCAAATGGGGAAAACGAATTCAGCCCTAAAGGGGCTTCTTGAGCCAAAAACTAAGCCCTAACCTCACCAAAATTGAAGAAGAGATGCAAGGGGTTTGAGTGTTCACATGATGGAGTGCAAATTTGAGGGTTATCTACAAGTTTGAAGCTTTTGGTAAGAACCCTAGTACCAAACTCATCATATTTCGAAACCCATATGTGGGTTTTGAGCAAATGATGTTAAATTCGTATTATTGCTTGATTGTAAGTGATATTGATCATCTCTAATGGCTTAGAGATGAGCTACTTACTAGAAGTTGCTGGTTTGCAAAAGATGATGATTTTGGGTTTTCATTAGAGCTTTGATGTTGCTAAAGTTAGTTGTAAATCCATGTAATTGTAGGAAAAATGTGTAGTTGATGATATTTATGTGGAAATTGGTCATGATTGAAGGTGATTATGTGTTTTGGTGGAATGTGTGTATTAGGAGCTTGTACAATGTGCTCAAAATATGGTACGCACATCAAGTGTTTGATGAAATGTCTAGATGAACTTGCATGCAAGTAATTGATGAATATGAATGGAATATGATGATTGTTAGTAAATTAACATAAATAATGTGTTTTGATGGAAACCATGTGTGAATTAGAATGTATTGTATGTAGATATGTATGTATGCACGTAAGTGATCTTATGGTTGTATGTGTCCTACAATATGTGAATATGATGTTTGTGGTGAAATTTGATGGTGTTAGTTGATTTGGTACAAAATAGTGTGAAATTAGTCATCTTGTAAAGGGCATATCTCATTCGTTATTAGGAGTTAGAAGACGAGCCTTATATCGTTGAAAAGCTTGTTGCACATATTAAATTTCATATTTAGTCATAAGAAGTTGATTCTGAGTTGTAGTGTGTCAAAACAACATCTAAAGTTAACATTTCAGTTTTGACAGCAAAGCTGTTTGGTCAAAATTATGTTTCTGAACTGATCTTAAAATATTCATATAAAATCATAGAAAAATCGTTCGAAGGTGTTCTTTATATGCTTGGAAAGGTCTTTGAATGAGGCACATTTTGTATTTGATAGTCAAGATCTGATTCCGAGGTTTAGAAGGGGAAAAACGACCTTGAACAGCAGCTGCGCAGAAAATCGCTGCACATTTATAATGTAATCTTTAATAAGCAAAGGTGTAAGAATGTACACGCTTGTAGTAGTCTTGGAGTACGGATTGTAGGGAAAGAATAGCGTATTATGTGGCATTCAAAAAGTGTCTAACAGCACTTACCAACTAGTTCATGCAAGTATTTTCACTAACGGGTCGAACGGGTAGTATATGGAAAGACTTATTGAATAGAACTAGTTGTTGAATGTATTGATGTCATGTTTGAATGATGTAGAATGAATACTAATGTTTGAATAGGTAAGTTCCAAATTAGTATTCTAACACGGCATGTTGACTTGAAAATATGCTAGGTACAAGAAGCTTAAAAGTCAACAGGTCAAGTGGATATGATCTCGAGCTAGGTGAAAAGCTTGGGACTATAAGTCAAACACGTATAAGGCGAAAACACTCCTACGGGCAAAGGTAAGTGACTTATGATGCAAACTCTTGGTTTAGTAATTGTATGTTTATGTATAAATATATAATGGGAACAAGTATCAAATGGTAATTTATAACAAGGTAAGCAAATTGATGTTGTTGGTGAATGGGTATAGTTCACCATACAACAATGAAAGTAGTTGGGATAAATGGGCAACAAAGATAAAATGAAGTGAGGTAATTAAGCATGAAACAAACCCAAGATTAACAAGTATGGCATAAGAATGAATGGTAAAATGCACGGATTGATATGTGTGTGTATATAGATGGCTACATTTTATCATGGGTTTAGCTATTTAGATTGAATTGTATAGTTATGCAAGGTCACACAAATGGTAAACTGTTTGGTAAGTAGAGTTATTATGCGTCGGGTGATTGTGTAATAGAATGTGTGCATGGGTGCTTACGCCCGGGTATGTGTGAAGGTGTTTTGTATGTAAAGGTTGGTCGTTATGTGTAGATTGAGTATAAGTTCGGAAACGTCATGTTTGTCCTAGAGAATACACGAAGGAAGAATAGTATGACGGGTCAAGATAACTTGTACATGGGATTTGTACGTGCGTGTGTATTGTAGTGTTACTAATCTTTTTGTTATGAGGATGGTCATAAAGATGCAGGTATGTAAGCATGAATATAAGGAAATTGGAGGATAGGATCCGGAGACCGGATCCGAACGTGCAAAAAGGCGTTTGGATATGATCATTGAGTATTATTGATGTTATTTCCGTATTTTGAATATTTGCATGAAGTCACTTAATGAACTAACGAAATGGTTATGTGGTAGTTGCAGGTTGTCTAGTCTAGCTCACAAAGCAAGAAATGGTTGGAGGTCGAGTGAGGACGCGGATTGTAAGGGATCGCGGTCACGTAAACTAATAAAGATGAGTTGTATTTGATGTAATAACAAACAATAAAAGATGAAACACCTATAATATCTTGTAGTTATGGGTTCCAAACATAAGAGAATGTTTTTATAAAGCAAGAAAATTTCTGGTTCGAATTTCCGCTGCGTATTTTCAGTTTGAAAGGTTTAGGGTGTTACAGCGCGTGAGAGTCACGATCGAAAGAGAGAGGGGTGGCGCGTGGGTTGTGTGGTGCATGGAGGCAAAGGGCGACAATGGTGGTGGTGGTCGGCGACCGTAAGTGGTGGTGATAATTTTGATTTATTTAGTATAAAAATTATAATAAAATTAGTTTTTGATAAATTATACATCAGTAACAATTAGTTTCTAATAAAATTATATTTCTACAATGTTTAAACTAATTAAATCAAAATTATTACCGTTTACCTATATACTGATGTATGAAGTTGGAAAATAATTTTGTAAAGTATTTTCTGTTTTCATTTAATATAAAACAAACTTATTTTCCTTAATAATTAATAACTTGATTTAAAATGCTTAAAATTTTTAACACATAGTATTTTCTGAGATAATAATTTTTACAGGGGCTAAATGTGATAGAAAAATTTAGGCTTTTGAATCACTCAAAATCAATTTTATCATGAATTAATTTTGAATTGAAAAAGAAAATATATTAAACGTATTTAAAAACATATTTTCCAAAAGTAAAAATACAAATAATGAAATTTGATGTGTAAGAAGGTGTTAGGATTGCTTATTTAACTTCAAAAGTGTTTTTGGTAAAAGTGCTGATTGACTTATGACTTTATGAAAATGAGTTTCTAAAAAAGTGTTTGGATTAGCTTTTGTAGTGGGAAAGTCAATAAGTCAATAAATTGTTTTTTAAAAAGTGTTTGCTTTAGCTTTTTAGTGTAAAATAACCAAAAGCCAAAAGACGGGATTTCTGACTTCTTGATAACAGCTTTTCCACCCATATTGAAAAGCCAAAACCAAAAGTGCTTTTGGTTTACACAAACAACTTATTGACTTATTGGATTTTGGAAGAAGCCAATAAGTCAATAAGTTGTTTTGTTACTCAATCACAAACACCCTCTAAATAACTTCTGTAAAATTTATAGAATTTTTGGAGTTGTAAATATGTTTTAAATAATTATTAGAACCATTATATGAACAATATATAATTAAAGAGAACCAAGATATTGGACGTGGTTAGTGTAAATGACTTGTGGTGTGCAAAAGTTTCAGGGAAATGGATTTTAATACTCCCAACTATCGCCTGTTGGCGAATAATACTCCCAACTTTCACTTTGGCCAATAGGACTCCCAACTTCCAACTTATTTTCTTTCATCACCCACAAACTAACGGAGGTCTAACCTGGTTAGTCTTCGTGGCCAAAATGTGAAAACCAAGACTTCTACGTGGCAAAAATGTAAAAACCAAAACTTAAGGGACATTTTTGAAACCTTTTATTATTATTATTATTATTATTATAATTATTATTATTATTATTATTATTATTATTATTATTATTATTATAATTCCCAAACCACTCCCACCCCTTTCTCCTTCTTCTTCTGGTTACAGGGCCCCATACCACCCCCATCATTCCCCAACAACCACTGCCTCAACCGTCATCCCCTACAAGCACCGCCTCCATCGTCGTGAACCAAACCCTAACACAATTAATTACCCATTCACTTTAGTCGTCATTCCTTCTCTGAACCAAAGCCTAACACAATTAATTACCACCCACATTTTCCATCAAGCCTATTCACCTTGCCGTCGTCGTCATCCCTTCCCAGAAATGTGACTGTTTATTGAATGTTGAATCAATCTTCAGAACCTTCAACACATGAGCCTTCACATCACCTTTCTTCATAGCAGCAATTGTAACAACAATTAAAGGGAGATGAAGTTAGGTGATGGTTGGACGATGGTTTAGAGAGAGAAAAGGGGTGGAGACAGAGACAGAGAGAAAGGGAGTGGAGACAGAGAGAGAGAGAAACTTGACTATTTCTTGAAAGAGACAAAGAGAGAAAGGGGGTAGTGATGAAGTTAGGTGATGGTGAAGGTGGAGGTGGAGGTGGTGGACGGTGAACGTGGAGATGAAGTTAGGTGATGGTGGTGGTGGTTTAGAGAGAAAAAAAGACAGAGAGAGAAAGAGGGGGGGGGGGGGATTTATAAAATTTTGAAAAAAATAATTTTTTAAAATAATAATAAAAAGTTTCAAAAATGTCCCAAAGTTTAGTTTTTCACATTTTGGCCACGAAGACTAACCTGGTTAGACCTCCGTTAGTTTGGGGGTGACGAAAGAAAATAAGTTGGAAGTTGGGAGTGCTATTGGCCAAAGTGAAAGTTGGGAGTATTATCCATCAATAGACGATAATTGGCAGTATTAAAATCCATTTACGCAAAGTTTCAAATAAATGACACACGGTGTAAGTTTTAAAGATAAAAGACAAACGGTGCAATTTGAGGTAACATAAAGGACAAAACGTGTATTTCTCCCTAATATTTAATAGTTGAATTTTATTAATCACGAATAACTTCATTGTGGAATAAATATTTATAGACATACTTAGTGGAAAGATTATTTGGGATAACCGGTGATGATTGTTTGGAGAAACAATTATTCGGGATGTGAATCCTATATTTGGAATAATTAGTTAGATCGTTTATATTTATAGCGTTACAAGATAACAATAATTATTACTTGATAATAATTGTAAATGGCGTTGAATAATCAAATAGTCATTATTTAATATTGACTATTATAAAATAATTATTGTTGGACGATAATTATAAACGCAGATTTATTATTAGATAACAAATTATATCGTATATGGATGTGTGATATTTTTTAGCTCTTTTTACTTTTAGTACATGTGCTTTCATCTTTTACAAATATATCATTTTTCATTTTTAACTGGAAATATTGTTTCCTATTTTCAAATTTCGTCTCTTATATTTTTTGTCTTTTACAAACTTTTCTTTTAACATTCGGTTTAAATTTTGCAAGTTAAGGCACTTCAACGTGCGTATGTAGTTGAACATTTTTACGGGTCTAGTTTTTCTCATTTAATGGTCACGTCACAACGCACGTGGGTTCTAAGTCGACTTAGTTATTATTTACTATGTTTTACGTGTCGGTCTACTTTTTGTGCGTTAACATGACCCAATGGGCGTGCGTGGTTCAACGTTTTTACGTGTACTTTTCGTTCAGTGCAACAGTCCCGTATTAAGCGAATGACGTAAATACTAGTTTTAATGAAATTTGTTGTTTCAAATGAAATGAAGATTTTGCAAAATTGAAGAGTAGATAGTAGATAGCTACTTGCCTTCTCATTCCATATGGTTATTGTATTGTTGTTTATTCAGGAAAGAAACTTTTTAAGTTGTCTTTTGTTACTTGTTTTCTCGTTTTTGTCTCTTTGTTACATGAAGTATGAAAAGCACAGAAGTGTTGCCATGTGAAAAGAGTGTCCGTTGAACAACTTGGATTTATAAAAATCTTTTATAAGAAAATATCTTATATGATGCTTTGTCGATTAGGTAAACCATTGTTGATCCTACATTTTGTGTTGTAGCATGTTGTTTATAATTCTCTATGAGAGACCGATAGCGATTATGTTTCCTGTTAAGTGAAGGAGTATAGGAAGAGATGAACCAAGTAGGGTCGTGTGTTAGCTCTTGGTGTTTGGTGTGTATCCTTGATTTTTGGGCTTTTGGTTATATGAGTATAGGTTATAGATTGTTGGGGTTTAGTACGGGTGGCATTTATATGAAATTTATCGGGGTGTAAATGATGCACAATGGCTCGAGAGCTACTCGGGATCGGATCTGTAAAAAGCTCGAATGAACCGAGCCTTAATGAGCCCGAGCTCGAGCTTGAAACATGACTCGTTTAATTATTAAGTCCGAGCTCGAGCTTTTCATACAAAGACCGTTTAGGCTCGCGAGCCTAAAGGAGCGCAAACAAATTTTATATTATTATTATTATTATTTTATATATACTTTTTTTTTGAACGACCAATTGGAATCACTCACGGATCACTGGAGTATCATCGTGCCACCAGTGTCACCACGCGATCATATTCCACCACTAAGTCACCAATTCAGGAGGAAACTCATAATTATGAGAAAAACCCCCTTGTGAGATTCGAACCCAGAACCTTATAGTCCCTAAGTCTTATCCCACCACCAAGATGTCGTTGGGCTATAATGCCTTGGGCATTATTTTATATATACTATATTTACTATTTAACATTGGCGAGTGAGCTCGAGCCGAGCTTTTAGCTCATTTTGAATTGTTCTATATTTATTTCGAGCTGAGCTCGAGCCTTGGGTTTTACTTTCAAGCCGAGTTCAAGCTCAAAGTATTAGGCTCGAACCGAGTCAAGCTTCATAAAAGCATGACGAGCCGAGCTCGAGCCTAGTCAAGATCGGGCCCGGCTCGGCTCATTTACACCCCTAAAATTTACTAGGGTCTGTCAGATATGGGGTAATGAAATAGATGAAGGAATGGAATGGACAAAAGAACGAAATGGATGATTACTCTTCCTGTCTTCCATAGTCTTGTTTGGTTACCATCTAAGAATGAAATGAACGATTACTATGTATTGTTTGGTAGGTTGGAAAAGATGAAGGAGTAAAATCGGTAGTGGTGAGTGGTAGGGGCAGCGGGTGCCAGCGATAGTGGTTGGGGGTGGCGGAGGAGGTGGTGGTCGGTGGGTGGTAGCGGCAGCGGCAGCTAGGGCTGGCAATTTCAAACACGAACACGATAACACGACAAGAACCTGCCTATTCTTAACAGGTTTCGTGTTTAACCTTAACAGGTTTCGTGTCTTAAACAGGTCGACACATTAAGACCTGTTTATTTTCGTGTCTTAACAGGTCAAATACCTGTTAACCTGTTAAGACCCGTTATAGACCTGTTAACTTTTGGTGGGCCTTGGGTATTGGGTATCACTATCAGATTCCATTATTCCATTTATGATTACCCTATCTTTGATGATATTATTATCACAAGTTCACAACTCACGCCTCCATCTCATCTCTTACATACTCTCCTCACCACACACACACACACACTCACATATCAACACCACCAACATCAGTAACCATCCCACAAACACAAACTCATATGATGCACATAATATTGAGAGATAGAGAGACGAGGCAGCGAGAGAGATAGACAGGGGATCGAGAGAGAGGGGGGAGAGAGAGAGAGACAGAGACCCTACCGGTTGTTCATGGGGAGCAACCGACCAAGAGCAGAAGCCAACCTTATTTTTTTCTTTGGGTCTTGGCTCCTTGAGGTTCTACAATAACATCTCTCGGTAACCCGTTTCCTTTTCGCAACCTGGTGAGCTTCGGATCTGTGACCGATGGTGGGGTAGGGCTTACGAGCAGCCACAATGGTCGATTTGGGCGAGTTATTAGTCGACTTCGATCTGTGACCGATGGTTGGTTCGTTGGTGTTGGATTCGGGTCTTGATAGTTGTCATGGGTTCGTTGGTGTGGGATTCGGATCTGTGACCACCAAAAAGGCCCATTTGGGCGAGTTATTGTTATGGGTTTTGTTTGGGTCTCCATAGTTCTTGTTAACCTGTTGAAAGATGTGATTTTTATAACGTTTCTTATCGTGTCTTATCGTGTATTATCGTGTTAACCTGTTAAAAATTGGTTCATGTTCGTGTTTGGAAAAATAGACACAATTAGTTATCGTGTCGTGTTCGTGTCTAGGCTTTCGTGTGTCATCGTGTCTTATCGTGTCGTGTCGTGTCTGACACGGTATGCCAGCCCTAGCGGCAGCGATAGTGGTAGTGGTGGTGATGGTGGTGGTAGTGGTGGTCAGTGGCGGCGACGAAGATGGGTGGTGGCGGTGGTCAGTGGGTGGCAACATTTGGTGGTGATAGTAGCTATGATGGTGGTGGTGGCCGGTGGTGGCAGAGGCGGTTGCCGGTGGTGGTGGTCGGTGACAAAGAGTGTCGGTGGTGGCGGTTAGTGCTTGGCGGTGGGTGGCAGTGGTCGGTTGGTGATGGTGACGCCGGAAGTCAGTGTGTGGCGGTGGCGGCAGTCAGTGATGGAGAGTGGCGGTGGTCGGCGATGGCGGCGATGGGCGATAGTGGTAGAGGTGGGTAGTAGTGGTGGTCGATATTGATGAAGGGTGACAGAGGGAATGAAATAGAAAAAAAAACAGGGGGGATGAATAGAATTAGGTAGCGTTTGGTATGATAGAATAGAAGGGGGAATGGAATAGACCATTATGAGTTAATGAAAAATAGTGTGTTTGGTTGGTTAAAGGAATGGAATCACCCATTCCACAAGGCATTCCATTCCCTGAAAACCATTCCATCTACCCCCCATTGTTTTTTTTATTCCATCCCCCATTCACACTTTACTAACAACACCATAACCCACCAACCACCACCACCCACCACCATCGTCACCACCCACCACCGCCGTCACCACCCACCACCGTAGCCCACCACCTACCACCGTCGCTCGCCACCGCTGTCGCCACCACCCACCACTGTTGTCACCACCTACCACCGCTGTTGCCGCCACCCACTACCTTCACCCACCCACCCACCACCGTCGCCACCCACCACCGTCACCCACCCACCGCCGCCATCCAACACCACCCAACGCCGACCGTCACCGTCGCCCATCCCCTACCACCGTCGCCCACCACCCACCATCGTCGCCCACCCTCGTCGTCACCACCCATCACTTTCGTCGCCGCCACCAACCACCACCCACTACCTTCACCCACCCACCACCGCCGCCACCCACCATCACCGCCATCCACCTCCACCCATCGCCATCTTCGCCACCACCCACCACCGTTGTCGCAACCCACCACCACGCTACCGCCACATACCATCATTGTCACCAAACACCACCGCCACAACTCACCATCGCTGCCCACCCACCATCACGGCCATCCACCTCCACCTTCCACCGTCACCACCATTGCCGCCGCCACCCACCACCACCGCTACCGCCACATATCACCACCCACCATCACCACCACTCACCACCGATTTTATTCCTTCGTCTTTTCCTACTTATCCAACAACATAAAGTAATGCTTTGTTTCATTCCCACATGGTAACCAAACAAAACATGGAATGGTAATGATCCATTCCATTACCTTGTCCATTCCATTACATCGTCCATTTTATTCCCTTATCCATTCCATTACGCCATACCAAACAAACCCTGAAGTTTGGGATTTTTAGAGGGAATGAAATGGATGAGGTAATGGGTGATTCCATTACCTTGACTAACCAAAAACTTTTTTTTCATCCCATCGTAGTGTTCTATTCCATTTCACGTCTTATTTCTACATCCCAAACACTACTATGAGTTTGGCTTTTGGAAAGATGTATACAAATATTTTACCCTTGAATAATTTCAAACTTTGATTTAAATAGAAGTAAGAACATGTATCATGACATTACTTTGTTATAAATCATGATACGTTTATTTTAGGGTTGGTAGTTTTTTAGATGACCTAAAACATTACATAACATATATATCTATTAAGAAAAATATAAGACGAACACGAACATATACAAAATAAGTTCATATTAGGGACAGCTAATATGATTTGAAGTTAACTTTTCTGCACTTATGAAATTATTAATTGTTGATATTATGAAGATTGAAATTGAATAAAAGTGTAAAATGTTGTGTTCCTATAAAAGTGTGTATATAAATAAATTTATATACACACATGAGCGTAGTATTTACATCGAACAAGTTCATGAAAATGAAACGTTACTCAAACTAGGGTGTGAAAAAGTGGACAATTGCATCATAAAAAGTTTAACAGGGTTGGGCTTGGTATGACATGTCAACATGAACCAACATTATAGATGGTAGAGACCTAGTAAAAGAATTTAGTGGATTGTAATGAAAAAACCAACCGGTGTATAAAGATAAAAAAAATGATCACAAGTTTTTATTTAATTTAAGGTGAAATATCCAAGATCAATATGGATTTAACATGTTATTTGGTACCAGATTTCAGTGTTAACAGTTATTTTCGGTACAATCTCAAAATGCTCATCCCTCGATAATATAGGCACGCCCACAATATACATTTGAAAGGTTGCTCTGACACTATTACCATACCGTAACCTTTATGACAAATTTAGGGCGTGCCAAAATCGTCAATATTACATATTTAATCATCTACTATCTTACATTTTGTCCTATAAAATAACAACATATGCAGATTGCTGGCACGTCTTCCCCAAAGTAGGCAAAAACCCACTCCCCTTTAAATGCTTCTTTGATATGATGTAGATAGAGTTGAACTTCTAAATGCTGCTCTTGAGAACACGTCCATGAAAGCTAAACTTTTATTTCACATCTTTTCAAAGGTTGACAAAAGATAACAAGTCTAAATTTGTTTATCACTTGAAGTTTTTGAGGTACTACTAATTATGGGTGCAAATACGCCGAGGCCAAACTCGATTACACATTTTAGCACAACAAACGTTGTCCGGCGTAGGGCATGGATGTACCACGAACCTAATTAATAACAAACATAAACAACAATGAACAAAACAATATTGGTAAATCTAGAGAGCTTGATGAAGAGTGACTGTAAACTTTTTAATTAATTATTTTCAGTTTAAACACACTGAAAAATGAGAGTTTATTGAAATAAAATTCACAAAGAAACTCAAATTTTTTATTTCGTTTTATGCGTAAGAAAATTGGATGCGTTGATTTATGATAAATAAACTTGTCTCTTTCATGCATTTCTTTAGCACGTCTTAAAAGAAACAAACATGAAAAAGGAATATGTCATGATGAAATGAACTTTAAAACTTTACGGTTAGATGTTATTTGCTTTTGGGATCATATAATTCACCAATTATCATCACAATTTGACTATTGATATCAATGTATTTGACTATTTGATCATATAATTCACCAATTTTCATCATAATTTGACTATTGATGTCAATTTGTATGTGAGGTGTCCATTAGTTAAACTGATTGGAGTTTCACTTAAGACGGCATGGGGTGATAATATTATTGAGGGGGCATATGGATTCACAATATGGCATGCACCTCACTGAAGGTGGAACTCCCCTCTAAGAACAAAAAACCATTGGATGGTGGTGGTGTGGACGGTGGCTTTCACGTCACCTCAGTTATTTTTTTTTCATTTTCGAGTTAAATTAATAAATAATAAACATAACATTATATAAAAAAACATAACGTTTGTTAGGATTAAGTGGCGCAGCGGAATAACCGATTCACAACGAACACGCAATAACAACCGAGAAAATATAAAGCACGACAAACGAACACGAGAATTTTACGTGGTTCGGTTCCAGTGGGGAACCTACGTCCACGGGCTGCAACTAGGGATTTATTATTAAGCTCAGACCACTTTTACAATTACATAGACATGATATATATAGAGACTAATCTAGGGTTTAGGCTTGGTGAACAAGAAAACCTAAACGGGCTTTCTAAACATCCAATAAAGCAAGCCCAATAGCAATAACTAGCCCAAGGACTTCACACCCAACAATCTCCCACTTGAAGGCCTTGCGATAAACACCAAGTCCGCCAACAAGCACAAAGCAATCCATGTCTTCAGTAATCCGTAAAGTTCAAACACACACAGGAACAGAAGTCTTCCAGGTCCAGCTCCCAAGAACAAACCAAACTTCAAACCATGTATCCCCAATCAACCTAGTTACAGCCAGCCAATCATCATCAGTAAACAGAAAGGCTCGTTGAAGCCCCAGATGGCTTCAACCCGGTCTCAAAAGACCCCGTCTTTACATCCTCAATCCCAACTGATTCCCATAGACACAAACCATCAGATACAGGGATTCTCAGAGGAACACTCCCCACTAGCAGAAACTTCTCAGGAGAGATTTCATTCGGAAACCTGGTCTTTTGAACCCAACGTCGATTTCCAAACGGTGTCGGAAAACTCCCCGTGCTCCCACTGCTACAAAAATCCCGTACACGTTCAGACCTCCGAATACGCTCAAACTGATTACCTGAAGTCCCAGAGTCCTTTTCTGCAAACTGGACTCGTTTAACTGTCGAATCAGCAAGCCCGACTTTGGCGTTCGTCTTAACAGGGGCGGTCACTTCCCCAGACGGAACAGGCACCATATATAACGACCCCTTCTTGAAACCGCTAGCAACCACGAGATTACCTTTAACGACCTTCCACTTTCCACCACCAAACTTAACGTCAAAACCTTGTTCGTCCAACTGCCCAACGGAGATCAACTTCGTTTCAAGCCTTGGAATAATCCTGACGTCACACAAAGTCCAAGTAGTGCCGAAAGTAGTAACCAGATCCAAATCTCCCATGCCAGTCACATCAAGAAATTCACCGTTTCCTAGCCTAACCTTGCCAAAATCGCCCTTTTTAACATTCCGCATGCCATCATTGCTATGGGTAGCATGGAATGATGCACCGGAATCCATGACCAAAGATTCCACACTGCTTTCAACACATAGTATCAAAGCGTCATCCTCAGAATCGCTTACCGCAGCAGTGTTCAATCCACCAGAATTCTTCGATCCTCCATCAGAATTCTTGTTCGGACATTCATTCCTGTAATGCCCCTTTTCATTGCAGTCCCAACAACGCACACTCGGACGAGCCCTAGATGAGCTCCTGCCCCGACCCTTGCTGCTCCCACTGTTTCTACTATTACCCCTTCCCCTGCCAACATGTAACATCTCAGAAGACGACCCTTTAGTATTCCTGCGGCGAACATCCTCACCCAATACCAAATCCCGGATCTTTTCAAATGTTAACCCTTCAGGCCCAACTGAGTTAGTGACAGCTGTCACCGTCCCGGACCAACTATCAGGCAGTGAAGATAGCAAAATCACAGCTTTGGTCTCATCATCGAATCTCATTCCCACAGATGATAATCTGGACAGAAGAGAATTCAAATTATTTATGTGCTCGGTCACTGAGCTTCCCTCTTTCATTCTCATCGTGAACAACTCTCTCATCAAGAACACTTTATTAGCTGCAGACGGTTTTTCATACATATTCGACAGAGCTACAATAATACCACGAGCCGTGGTTTCAGACATGATGTTAAATGCAACGCTCCTCGTCAACGACAATGTAATAAAACCTCTAGCTTTCTTGTCCTTGGCATTCCACAGAGCTTCTTCAGCTTCATCCAATTTCTCCGGTTTTTCTTCTAGTACCATATCCAAGTCTTTTTGACCCAACAATGCATCTATTTGCATTTTCCACCAACTAAAATCCGAACCGTCAAACTTTTCAATCACCAATTTTCCTTCTTCGCCCATAATGACAAACGAAAAATAGACCAAAGTTACCCGGTTCCAAGTTGATAATAACCGGTCAAAAACTGACAACCAAACCAGTCCCGAACAACCCAAAACTAGAACACCCAAAACCCGAACAACAACCCGAACAAACCTTAATCAGAAAACAAGAATGAGTAAACCTGTCTCTCCTGAACACGGCTGAAAAACGGTTGCAAACGGCAACGGTTTCGGGCGTCCTCAACAGTAGTTGAAAGTTCGCAATAAACAGTGGTGACGGTTTTCGGTTTTATTTTAGCAGGCTACTAACAATAAGAGTGAGGTGCTTCAAAAAAGTTTTCAAAAAACCCAAAACCTTAAATATCGATACCCAAGGAAAATAGTTTCACCCTCCTTTTTATTTTCGTGAGACTCACAATTGCATTCAAGATTTTTTTTTATTTCACAAAAAATCTATATCACATTTACCAAACAGAAAGCAATCTTTATTCAACTCATCGACAAATAAATGAAAAAGAAAGGAATTATGATCTTTAAATTTTACCAGCCGCACCCTTCAAGGGTTAAGGAAACCCTATTCTTTTTTTATTACGTGCGACACATACAAAGAAAAATAACTTCCAAGTCGATCGAACACAAGCTACCTCTTCTTATAAACCGGAACTCTTGCGAAACGTTACGTGAATCTAACGAGCCGTAGCTCTGATACCACTTGTTAGGATTAAGTGGCGCAGCGGAATAACCGATTCACAACGAACACGCAATAACAACCGAGAAAATATAAAGCACGACAAACGAACACGAGAATTTTACGTGGTTCGGTTCCAGTGGGGAACCTACGTCCACGGGCTGCAACTAGGGATTTATTATTAAGCTCAGACCACTTTTACAATTACATAGACACGATATATATAGAGACTAATCTAGGGTTTAGGCTTGGTGAACAAGAAAACCTAAACGGGTTTTCTAAACATCCAATAAAGCAAGCCCAATAGCAATAACTAGCCCAAGGACTTCACACCCAACAACGTTAAATACAAATAAAAACATTGCTTAAAAATTAACCCAACTTAATTCAAAAGTAAAAAAAAAAAACAGAAGTAAACATAATTAAAAAACTTAATATAGTGTCAACCTTATCATTTGCCATACCGATATTTGAGGAAAATCACCAGCATACCGATATTGATACTTGATTTGTGTGACTCAAATGTCCACGTCTTTGGGCGTATCGGCATGTACTCGTTGCAAGGTTGTTCGGTGGTGATTCTCGAATAAGTGGATAAAAGGTTAGGTGTAAACAGGTCAAATTTGAATTTGGCAAATTTGAATTAAATGTTAAATTAATAATAATAATAATAATAACGACCTTTACTGTTGGCAAACGGTCAAAATTAAAGGTTCAACCAGGACCGGCCATGTAAATGAGAGATCTTGCCCACGCCGGAGGTGATCTCCACCCAGAGAGCTCCACGTCATCATCCACACAAAACCCAGAATTGTGTGGGTGTGACATGGAGGGGCTTCACACCTCTCTTCTATGCATTTACACTGTGCATCTAAAAATATATAAAATTTACATATAGGTGAATTTGTAGTGTTGTGTGATTCGTATGAGTGTTTACCAGTGACGTGTATCACCTCTCATAAAAATAATCTATAACTATAACTATTAAAAAAATAATTGAATTATGTTGATGTGGCATTTAATTAAGGCCTCAACCTCCCATTGAAAGTGCCACGTGGCACGTTAAGGTAAGAGTATTTAATTTATTTTTTATTTTGTTTTTATTATTAAAATCTATTAATAAAATTGATTAAAACGCTATAAAGATATGCATATCTTAGAATTTAAAATAAAAGATTTACTTTATCAATTAAAAACAAAATTGGATTTTTTTTCTCTCATGTTTCATCCCATAATTTTTAAACGTTAATATCTTTTATATACGAGATTTTTTTAAGAAAAAAATTACACCAAATTAACGAACGTTTTATTATCTTTTAAACGAGTACCATAGTGCTATATAAAAAACGAAGAAAAAACGACTATTTTTGTGGGGTTTTGCTCATACAGGAAAAAAACATAAAGTGTTCAGGTTATTCATTAATCATGTATAGGCAAGTCATTAATGATGTTCAAACCAGTAATATGAATTCTATAATCTATACATATAATAAACCAAAGCCATTTTAATGACATGACACTCAAAGAGCCACTCTCCTCCTTGAGTGTGCCATGTGTCATCCCATATGGCATTGAGATATTTTAGGAAAAAAATAATTTAAAAACAAAATTAGATTTTTCTTTCTTATGTTTCCTCCCATAATTTTTAAACGTTAATATCTTTTATATACGAGATTTTTTAAAGAAAAAAAGTACACCAAATTAACGAGCGTTTTATTATCTTTCCAACGAGTACCGTAGTGCTATATAAAAAACGGAGAAAAAGAACGAATATTTTTTGTTGGGTTTTGTTCAAACAGGAAAAAAAACACAAAGTGTTCAGGTAAATTATTAATCATGTGTAGGCAAGTCACTAATTATGTTCAAATCAGTAAATATGAATTTTATTTTCAACATGCGTTAGCATTGGAGTTATACATTGTTTTAGGTTAGATATTAATATTAGAGTTATACATTGTTTAAAGTTAGGCGTTAACATTGAAGATATATTTTTAATTATTTTAGGTTAGCTGCTACCCGAAGCTTTCATGCATGTAACTGTAAATGCATCATTCTATTTCATATGTAAAATTAATATGTCATATTAGATTTTTCAACCCCGGGACGTTCCCGGGGTATAATCTAGTATTAGATACATTGTTTAAGGTTAGACGTTAACATTGGAGATACATTGTTAATTGTTTTAGGTTAAGTGCTATCCGAAGCTTTGCTGCATGTAACTGTAAAATGCATCAGCCTATTTCATATGTAAAATTGATATGTCAAATTAGATTTCTCAACCCCGGGACGCTCCCGGGATATAATCTATAATCTATAACTATTAATAAAAGAATTGAATTATGATGATGTGACATTCAATTAAGGTCTCAACCCCCCCCCCCCCCCCAATTGAAAGTGCCACGTGGCACGTGAAGGTGAGAGTATTTAATTTATTTTTTATTTTGTTTTTATTATTAAAATCTATTAATAAAATTAATTAAAACCCTATAAAGATATGCATATCTTATAATTTAAAATAAAAGATTAAAAACAAAATTGGATTTTTTTTTCTCTCATGTTTCATCCCATAATTTTTAAACGTTAATATCTTTTATATACGAGATTTTTTTAAGAAAAAAATTACACCAAATTAACGAGCGTTTTATTATCTTTCCAACGAGTACCATAGTGCTATATAAAAAACGAAGATAAAAACGACTATTTTTTGTGGGGTTTTGCTCATACAGGAAAAAAACATAAAGTGTTCAGGTTATTCATTAATCATGTATAGGCAAGTCATTAATTATGTTCAAACCAGTAATATGAATTCTATAATATTAGATACATTGTTTAAGGTTAAGCGTTAACATTAGAGATACATTGTTAATTGTTTTAGGTTAAGTGCTACCCGAAGCTTTCCTGCATGTAACTGTAAAATGCATCAGTCTATTTCATATGTAAAATTGATACGTCAAATTAGATTTCTCAACCCCGGGACGCTCCCGAGATATAATCTAGTGTATCATAAGAAAATAAGATTGTTGTATCTTTCTTCCTTATGAGTGACGAATAATTACTTTCCAGATAGTTAGTGTTGGGTTTATCGAATCATTTGACATGTAATAATAAGATAATAATAATTAAAATCAATGAGTAATTTGATTTATATAAAACTAGATTATACCCTGGGAGCGTCCCGGGGTTGAGAAAACTAATATGACACATCAATTTTACATATGAAATAGATTGACGCGCTTTACCGTTACATACATGAAAGCTTCGGGTAACACATAACCTAAAACAATTAACAATGTATCTCCAATGTTAACGCCTAACCTTAAACAATGTATAATTCTAATGTTACATTGAATCTAAAACAATGTATAACTCTAATATTAATACATAACCTAAAAAATGTACAATTCCAATGTTAACACCTAACATAAAACAATGTATAACTCCAATGTAACTCTAATATTAACACCTTTCATAAATACTAAAAACATGTATAACTCTAACATACTACTATTGATACCTAACCTAAAACAATGTATAACTCTAGTATTAATATCTATCATAAAGGCTTAAAAATGCATAATTCTAATATCAATATTCAATATCTAACCTAAAATAATGTAGAGTTAATGGCCAAATTCGTCCCTGAGGTTTGATCAATATTGCTAGATCCATCCAAAATAAGAATTTTTGACAAATAAGCCACTAAGGTTACAATTTCATTGCTAAATCCGTCCAAATTACAAACTCAGTTAAAAACTAACTTTAAGTCGAGGGCAATTTGGTCATTTTCCATCTGATTATCTATTATTATATTTAAATAAGTCAGGTGGGACCCACAATTCACCTTCTTCCTCACCTTCCACCCAAGCCCTTCTTCACCTTTTACCACCACCACTAACCACCACCTCAGCCACCGTCTCCACCACCTGGACAACCACCACCGTCTCCACCACCTGCACAACCACCACCGTCTCCACCACCTGCACAACCACCACCGTCTCCACCACCTGCACAACCACCTCACCTCACCGTCCCCACCAACCACAACCGTCCACCACCTCCACCACAACAACCACCACCCATTTACTCTTTTAGAAGTTAATCAGTTTACAGAACACTTACTGGGATTAACAACTACGTCACATTTGGGGAGCATCTTATCAAGATCTTCCTCGTAGCTTGCACCAATTTGATTCTCCAATTCTGAGTCCATCTTAATACGATCATGGTACAGAAGATTGCACCCGAATGGCTTCAATCTTTGAAGTAAAAGTCTACCAATTCGCCCACAACCAACTGTTCCCACGGTTTTCCCTTCAAGATCATAAGCTCTGTATGCGATACCTGCAACATTCCAATCTCCACTAATAACCTGATGGTATCCCGGTAAGAAATTGCGAACAAGAATGAGGATTCTCATAAGTTCATATTTTGCAACAGAAACGACATTGCTGTCGGTAACCTCTGCAACAGTTAACCCGACATCAGCAGCAGCCTTGAGATGCAAAAATCTCAAGGCTGTCCGTTGCTGCTGCTCTCTCTCTCTCTGTTCTCTTCTGTGTCCCTATCTCTACGTCTCTCTCTCTCTAAGTTTAGATCTGGGTGAGCGTGTGTGTTATAAAAATGAAATGGTGGGTTGTTCGGGTTGGTTGACCGGAGCTCTGCCGGGACGCCGGAGTCGAATGGAGACCACCGGTCTCCTCCTTCTTTCTCTCTAATAAGTGATGTGGGGTGTGTTATGAGAGAGGTGAGAGATGTACAGGTGTATGTATGTGTGTGTTGAAAGGTGGAGAATGAGGTGGGTGGTGGGTCCCACTTAAGTTTTTAAAATATATTAATTACATTTCTATTATTATTTATTATTGTTATATTTTAATAGTAGGGGAAATGACTATAATGCCCTCTAGTTAACAGACTTATTTAACTGGGTTTGTAAATTGGACTGATCTAGCAATGAAGTTTGAAGTACAGTGGCCCAGTTGTCATAAATTCTCAAAATGGATGGATGTGGCAATATTGGTCAAACCCCAGGGACGAATTTGGCCATTAACTCAATAATGTATAACTTTAATATTAACACCTATCATAAAAGCTAAAAAATGCATAACTCTAATATTAATATTCAATACCTAACCTAAAAAATCTATAAATCTAATGCTAACACTAGGGCTGGAAATTAAGACACGAACACGATAACCTGACACGAACCTACACGATTTTAACAGGTTTCGTGTTTGATCTTAACAGGTTTCGTGCCTATAACAGGTCGACATGCTAACACCTATTTATTTTCGTGTCGTGTTCGTGTTTACATGTTTCGTGTTCGTGTCTTAACAGGTCTTATTGTGTTTCTTATCGTGTCTTGCCGTGTCTTATTGCGTCTTGTCGTGTTAACCTATTATACACAGTTTCGTGTTTGAAAAAAATGACACGATTAGGTTTCGTGTTGTGTTGTGTTCGTGTTTACAAGTTTCGTGTTCGTGTCTTAACAGGTTCGTGTAACCTGTTATGCTAGCCCTAATACTTCAAACAAAAAAAATTGTCGTTTTTTTCTCCGTTTTTATATAGCACTATGGTACTCATTGGAAAGATAATAAAATGCTCGTTAGTTTGGTGTAATTTTTTTCTTTAAAAAATCTCGTATATAAAAGATATAAACGTTTAAAATTATGGGAGGAAACATGAGAGAAATCTAATTTTGTTTTTAAATAATATTTTTTTTCCTAAAATAACACATAGGCAAGCAACATGACACACTCAATGAAGAGGTTGGCCTCTTTAAGTGTCATGTGGGATTTATTGCTTTGGTTTATTATATATATCTGATTACCCCGGGAAGGTCCCGGGGTTGAAAAAATTAATATGACTTAATAAAAATGATAAAAGAAGAATAAAAGTCAAATCACGAGTTGTCAGTTACCGTGTCCCCTAACCGCCTATGACTATCCGTTGTGGCTCGCGAGCAGCCTGCCGCGAGCCACAATGTGATCCAGGTGGATAGCCTGGCCCATAACGAAGGTGAGCGAACGGTCCCGCGAGTTAGCCCAAGCAACGAAGCTCACGTGAGCTAGCGGGTGCAATTCCAAAGTTGTTGGCCGTTGGCAGCTAGCTAACGGTCAGAAATTAAATTTGGTAATTAAATTTTTGCTTGTTTTTATAAAATTTTACATGTATATATATAGATCTTTAGGTTAATTTTTTTTTTATATTTCACTTGAACAAATGGCAAACCCTAATCCAATCCCCCCCACCCCCCTCAATGAACCGTGTAACACTACCGTGGAGTTTAGAGGAAGAACTTTGTTTGGTGGATTGTTATATCTACCAACATGAGATCGGAGGAGAATACGACCGAACCAAAAGCTTTTGGAAAGGGGTTGTCACCTGATTTAGGCGACGAAGGGGCGAGAACCTTCGTTCAACAGATATGATTTATGGGAAATACTGTTCCATCAAGGCGCAGTGCACCATTTTTGAGGGGTTCTTCATGGATGCGATGAACGCGAACCCGGGTTTGAAAGATGAAGACTGGGTTGAAATGGCTCGTAATCAATATCGAGACACCCACAATGATAACTACCCACATGAACAAGTGTGGAGACTTATGAGGGGATATTTTCTAATGTAGTCTTCTTCTTTTTTATGTTTTTAATAATGTTTTGATGTTTTTATTTTATGTTTTTTATGCAATGGAATGTTTCTTTTATTTTTAGTTTAATGGTTTTTTTATAAAAAAAATTGTGCTAAATAATATATTTGGTAAAAAAAATAAATAACCGCTAACCCTTAGCCACAACACCCTGCCGCGAGCGATCGCCGGGTGCTAACCAGTGCCACGTATGCGTTGACGTGGTTAAATATTATTCAATAAATATATCACTAAGCTCTACCCACAACGGATAGTCTAAGATGCTACCATCTCAATTGTATTGGTCCTCTATGGATTTGATTCCTACATTAGCCACTAATAATTACAATAGAATACCACTACATAAACTAAAGTAAGGACATAAGCTTAACATCAATTATCTAAAATCTGAACAAAGAAATATAAACCAGTTCGATTGTTACCATAATGCCTAACTGCCTAAGACTGTCCGTTGTGGCCCGCGAGCCACAAATCAATCTACGTGGATCGCGTTAACCATAACATACCTGGGTGAACGCTGTCGCGAGCGAGCTGAGGCGACCCAGCTCGCGTGTGATAGCGAGGAGAATTTGAACCTTGACAATTTTGTTTGTTTTTTTTGTTTTTTTTATTTCTGTATTAAAGGAAAGGGGGAAGAAGATGTGAAGAACAATTGCAAAGAATTTGAAGGTTGAGAAGAGTTGCAGAGAGATAGAGAAAGGGGGGAAGAAGATGCAGAGAAGAAAAAGACAAATGTATTTTTTTTATATTGTTTTTATTCTTTTTTTTTAAATAAAACTTATTCTTTTTTATTTTATATTCTTTTTTACTTTTTTTTTACTCCATTATATTCTTTTTTGTTTTATATTCTTTTTTACTTGTTATTTATGACATTATATTTTATAAATTTTTAATTTTATGTAATATAATGTTTTTTATATTAAAATATCGATAAATTTATCGCTCACCTCTAACCACAACAGCATCAGGTGAGCGACCAACAGCTTTATCAAGCTGCCAATTAGGCGCTAACATGGCGCAATATGAAAGGATAGAGTCATGACTCACCTCTAGCCACAACAGACAGTCTAATACGCTACCAACCACACCTCCGGTTAAACTAACTCTAAATCAAAAAACATTACAACCTAATTAAATAATAAAACTAACATTCATCACTACAAATTAAGTAAGTAGGTACGCGTAAATTGTACATACCACCACAACCATATAGAGAACAACTTTAGTTAATGACATAAAGCTAATCACGTACTACATTTAATTACAAAACAGACCATAACACATGTACCATAATCTCCACACTTCAAATACCATTACAATCGAACCCACACCCACATTGAGGCGACTCAATATCCAACCGACAATATCCCAACCGACATATACAACTCATCACTATCACGGCTCACTTCAACAATATCCAACCAAAAGAACAACACTTTAAGTAAATAAATAAACATAAACATTATATAAAAAAACCATAACGTTAACTACAGATAAAAACATTGCTTAAAAATGAACCCAACTTAATTTAAAAGTATATAAAAAAACAATTAGTCATAACTAAAAAACTTAATATAGTGTCGGCCTTATCATTTGCCATACCGATATTTGAGGGAAGTCACCAGCATACCGACATTGATACTTGATTTGTGTGACTCAAATGGCCACATCTTTGGGGGTATCGGCATGTACTCGTTGCAAAGTTGTTCGGTGGTGACTCTCGAATCAGTGGAGAAAAGGTTGTGTGTAAATAGGTAAATTTTGAATTTGGCAAATTTGAATTAAATGTTAAATTTTAAAAAAAAATAATAACTACCTTTATTGTTGGCAAACGGTCGAAATTAATGGTTCAACCAGGACCGGCCATGTCAACGAGAGACCTTGCCTACGCCGGAAGTGATCTCCGCCCAAAGAGCTCCACGCCAGCATCCACCCTAAACCCAGAGTGGGGTGGGTGTGACATGAAGGGGCTTCACACCCCTCTTCTATGCATTTACACTGCATCTAAAAATATATAAAATTTACATAGGTGAATTTGTAGTGTTGCGTGAATTTGAGTGTTTACCAGTGACGTGTATCACCTCTCATAAAAATAATGTATCATAAGAAAATAAGATAATTGTTGTATCTTTCTTCCTTGTGAGTGACGAATAATTACTTTCCAGAGAGTTACTGTCGGGTTTATCGAATCATTTGACATGTAATAAGATAATACAATAATTAAAATCAATGAGTAATTTGATTTTATATAAATCAATGACCTATAATAATATAATAAGTTAATATCTTCTAAGCAATATAGTAACCAAACAACGAGATTAACGACGCAACATAGTCATCAAACATCGAATAACGATGTTCTAATACGACAATAACATCAATTTCGTGACAACAATATTAACGACAATAACATCAATTTCGTGACAACAATATTAACTGTATTGTAATTTAAAACATATCATTAGGGGTGAGCATTTCGTGGTTCGGACCCACAGGAACCTTGGACCCGACCCGCAAGAACCTTGGACCCGAACCTTTTTAAATATATGGATCGGTTTCCGGTTCTAGATTTATATGAATTATCGGTTCCGGGTCAGGTCGGTTCCAAACCCTCGGTTCTAATATAAGAACCACAAGAACCGTTTGTATTTATATTAAAAAATAAAAAAAATAATCTTTTTTAGTCTTTTCACTATTCGTTTTTACGCATTATTGTATCGATTTCATGTAATGTTAATACTATATTAAAAGTATTATTTATAAGAATAACAATGTATTTTTCTAGAAATATTTTTCGGCTTAATGTATATACATAGATGTGACATATTATATAATATATATTATATTCAAATTTGAAGTAAATATTTATGTACGTCGCTCTGATGTGTGTGTATTTATGATGTATACATAACAGATTCAGATAATGCTTCGAGTGATGAGAATGACAAAACTGTTACGAAAACATAAGTCAAGAAACGAAAAGCGATTTAAAAAAGAAACTCATGGGCTACTATTAGAACCATATGGAGGAATTCTTTTACGAGCATTGTAAAAGAATAGGAATATGTAATCATCTAAAAGTGGCTATTACATTAAAAGGTTCTAGTGGGTCAGACCCTTTACCCGACCCATCAGAACCTTTAGGACCCGGAACCACATAGCCTTTTTAAGATTCGGTTCGTGGTTCCTAATTTCCACATAAAAGGGTATCCGGTTCTGGTGGGTCTGGGTCGGGTCGGGTCGGTTCCGGACCCTTTGCACAGCCCTACATATCATATTATTGTGTGATTATTAGTAGTTTGATATACCCGAGGACTTTACAGGATAGACAAACCTAATATGAAGTGATAAAATGTGTGTCCCATATAAGAAATATGTTGTTGTTTTTTTTTTTAACACTTGATAACTCATATAACTTGCTTCTAATTCGACGTATGCACCTCTTGCTCGAGTAAAGTCTCTGTACAACTTTGTCACTTTCTCAAGACACTCTAAAACTGCGATATGAACATGAAAAAAAACAACCAAATTAGTATCAAATGATATGTCATGATGATGACAAGCGATTCTAATAGACAAATCAAATATGAAATGATAGACAAATCTACTAGTTTATCCCCCGAGAACTTTACGGGATAGACAAATCTAATATGAAGTGATAAAATGTGTGTACCATAAAAGAAATAGGCCGTTTTTTTTCATATTTTATTATTATTATTTTTTTGTTGTAAAGAATCAACACTTGATAACTCATATAACTTACTTCTAATTCTACGTATGCACCTCTTGCTCGAGTGAAGTCTCTGTATAACTTTGTCAATTCCTCAAGATACTTTAACGTTGCGATGTGAACCTTGGAAAAAAACAACTAAAATGGTATCAAATGATATGTCATGATGATGATAGACGATTCTGATGTTTAAAGTGAGTATAGGTGAAAGAATGACATAACTGTTCAATCTTTATTATGACAATCGATAACCTTGGGTGACATCAAATTTCTCAGGTAATATTTGGCATTGCACAATTGGTTTAGGTGGAACTATGGAATTGGAGACCCTAGAAGGCTTAGGAAAAGCGTTCAGATCAATAAAAGTCTTAGCTGTATTATTCCGATGCGTAGCAAAGGTACCAAATGTTCACAATCGATGAGGAATTTCAGGGTGTGACAGATTGGTTAGGGCGCTTGTGTTCCACACCCAAGATTCCGAGTTCAGGTCCCTTCAGGAACGTTTTAGATGTAAGATCCCACATCGCTTGTGTAAGGGAGAACAGAACTCCTTATAAGGAAGTGGCCACCCTCACTATTATGACGCATTTTAAATCCGTGACCTGCGACAAAGCGTAAAATATCCTAATATGGGTTACCTTGTGCTGTTACAACTTTACTTGTAGAACTTGTAAGAAAAAAATGGAACTGGCCACTTAGTCATAACTCTAGGCCAGTCAATTTAAGCTCCTAAAGGCATTTTGTTTGCCTTTCTGTAAAACCTTTAAGAAGAGGACTATGAGCGATAAACCCTAACATGACACCAACACTGCTCTAACACAGAAGGGTATTACTTACAAGTGGGGAGATGCCCAAGAATCTGCTTTTCAATTATTAAGTCAAAACTTTGCAGTGCACCTATACAATCATTACCTGAGGGTACAGAGGACTTCGTGGTGTACTGTGTCTATCCAAGGGTTAGGGTGTGTGCTGATGCAGCGTGATATGGTGATCGCGTATGCCTCACGGCAATTAAAGGGTCATGAGAAGAATTACACCACCCATGACTTGGAACTGGGAGCAGTGGTTTTTGCTCTAAAGATCTGGAGGCATTATCTCTATGGGACGAAGTGTACGAGCTTCACTGACCACAAGAGCCTCCAACACATATTCAATCAAAAAGAGCTGAACATGCGACAGCGTCGATGGGTCGAGCTTCTGAATGATTATGACTGTGCCATCAAGTATCATCCAGGAAAAGCTAACGTAGTAGCTGATGCCCTCAGTCGTAAGGAAACGAAACCTAAACGGGTGCGAGCTTTATGACTTACCATACATTCTAATCTTCCTGATAAGGTACGTGAAGCCCAGGGCGAGGCTTTGAAAGAAGAAAACATCGGGCTTGAAACTTTACATGGTGCGGATAAGCACCTGGAACTAAAGACAGATGGTCTTCAATACTTCTTGAACAGAGTCTGGATACCACGTTATGGGGATCTCAGACAACTAGTGCTTGATGAAGCTCACACCTCTCGATATTCGGTACATCCTGGTTCGGATAAGATGTACCAAGATCTCAAAACTCTTTACTGGTGGCCAAACATGGAAGCTGAAATAGCCACTTATGTCAGTAAGTGCTTGACTTGTGCGAAGGTTAAGATTGAATATCAGAAACCTTCAAGCCTACTCCAGCAACCAGAAATCCCTATGTGGAAATGGGACGGGATTTCCATGGATTTCATCCAAAGCTTCCTAGAACGCCAACTGGCCATAACATGATTTGGGTTATCGTGGATCGTTTAACCAAATCGGCACACTTACTGGCAATAAAGGAAACGGACTCGCTGGAGAAACTAGTTAATCTCTACATCAAGGAGGTAGTCTCTAGGCATGGGGTGCCTACTTCTATTATATTTGATCGCGATGCGCGATTCACTTCTCATTTTTGGACTACTATCCAAAACACTTTGGGGACTCTCTTAGATATGAGCACAACCTATCACCCTCAGACGGATGGACAGAGTGAACGTACCATCCAAACATTGGAAGATCTGCTACGAGCGTGCATGGTGGATTTTGGTAACAGTTGGGATAAGCACTTGCCTTTGATTGAATTCTCGTATAACAACAGCTACCACACTTCGATACAGTGTGCGCCTTTTGAGGCACTTATGGACGCAAGTGTAGGTCTCCCATCTGCTGGACTGAAGTTGGGGATAGCCAGCTAACAGGTCCCGAACTCGTGCACGAAACTTCTGAGAAGATAGTGCAAATCAGAAATCGGATGGCTGCTGCTCGTGATCGACAGAAAAGTTACGCTGATAAGCGTAGGAAACCTTTGGAGTTCCAAGTTGGGGACAAGGTTCTGTTGAAGATGTCACCTTGGAAGGGGGTGATACGCTTTGTAAAACGGGGAAAGCTGACCCACGATACATTGGATCATTCGAGATTGTCGAAAGGATTGGTCCGGTAACTTACAAGTTAAACTCGCCTAATAAACTCGGTGGGGTACACGATGTAACCCACGTATCGCATCGAATCTAAAGAAATTCCTGTTGGATACAACACTGATGGTGCCACTGGAGGAGATCTAGGTGGACGATCGGCTACGGTTCATGGAAGAACCAGTGGAGATTCTTGAGCGGGGCGTCAAGAAACTCAAACAAAACACTATACCTATTATTAACGTACAATGGAATTCCCGTCTAGGACCGGAATACACATGGGAACGCATGGATCAAATGCGGCTTAAATACCCACACCTCTTTTCTGAACCTGAACCTGAACATAGATCGAACGCTAAACAAAAAGCAGCTCTTTCAAAGTGAATTTCGGGGCGAAATTCCTTTCAACTTGGGGATGATGTGACATCCGGGAACCAAGCACACACTTTTCTAGCTGGCCTTATTGTTTACTTGCTGAATTTCGGGACGGAATTCTTTTCAACTTGGGGATGATGTGACACCCCGCATTTTCAGGTTCCTACTTTAACTGAACTCTAGTTAACTTGCATGTGCATACGTGACTAAACACTCGACTAGGGTTAGTTAGGAAGATCTTCCTATATGTTATAGGGTAATAACATATGTTATGTGATAATAACATATGTTACATTATTATATGTAAAGTTATCATCACAATGCACACACGAGTCCTGTATCCAGAACGTTGGTGATTTATCTGGCATACATAATAATGTGTACAGTTGTAGTATAATGAACGTGAAGTTAGATGCTAATGTGGATTACATGTTTACGTGAATTACCGTTTGATGGATAGTTAATATGTAAATCATGCAAAATACGTGCACCTTATGATTAACATGTTATGAGATAATATGAACAATGGTTTTTATGCAATTTAGGGTGATTAAAATTATCGGGTCCAGTATTGGGCTAAAACATGACTAACGGGTCCAGTTAGCAAACTAAAAAGCCCTAAAACTCAATTACTTGGGCCCTAAGCAATTCCTATTATAAATAGTGATAAAAAAAATAAATAATAAGAAACCCTAATCCTACCTCTTTTGCGCCGTGAACATACCCCCACCCTTCTCTCTCACTGTTCAACAAACATCAATCTTATTCATCCCTTCAAGCTAGTTTGGGTGTAATCTCTAGGCTTTGAGGACTCTTGCATTGAAAGGTATAATCTTTACATGTTTTATGATGATTAATAATGCTTGAAAAGTTTAAAAATCATGGAGCATGCATATATACATAATCGCATAATAAGTGTTAGTAGGAGTTCTTGAATGTTCATGATGATTTGATGATGATGATTGTTGTTAGTAATCATAATTAGGGTTTTTGTATGATAATATATGTGTTTGATCATGATAATATGGGTTATGCATGTATTAGAGATTTTTATGCATAATTAGGGTTTGTGAATAACTTGGGATGCAAGTTTCAGTTTCTGGCAGATTCGTTATGACGTTTTGTAGGGTCTGTGTTGCGATGTTAAATTTATTGTTTTGATGATCTCTTTGCATGATTGTAGTGTACATGGTCTTAGCTTTTCATAATGGGCAAAATTGTAAGTCCCGAAAACTAGATCTTGATAGTGCAAGAGATTGTTATCACTTAGAAACACCTATTGATTAGGTGTTTTAAGTGATTAATCTTGAAAAACAAAGATGCTAGATAAAATTAGTAAACCCGACACAAGATAAACTCAAAGATGATTTCCATTACTGATTGAATCATTCAACGAACCATGGATACAAGTTAAGTGCGCAACCTTTTGAGTACTTGTGCTGTGAAAGATGTCCAAAACCCTAACCCTAGAGCTGCACACTAGCTTCCTTTATATAGGTAGGAGCTGATGGGCCTGCGCACTTAGCTAAGTGCGTAGGGCCCGTCTGTTAAGTGCGCAAATCACTAGGGTTTACATAAAACTATGGTTTAATTACACAATCAGTCCTCTAACATTCAAACTACAAAACAAGCTACCAAAAGTCTTCATTCTGGTAACTGTGGTCTCAACTGAACCCAACAATACTCCCCCTAGACCACAGATACCAGATCTTCATCTGTTAGCTTCAAACCGAGATATCACTCGATTCATCTTCTTCCTGCATTTCCCGCACTGGTTATGTTGGAACTATCACTTCTGGAGCTTCAGTAGTTTCTGGCTGCTTTTCTTTAATTGTCAGCTTTGTCTTTGTTAGCAATTTCCTTGTCTTTGTCTTCAAGCTCCTTCTCTTTGTCTGCAGCCTCGATCATTTCCAAAATTTTTAGCATCTCCAGCTTCCTCTCTTTAGCATGATCTACTGCTCTTTGAAATAGCATTCCTTCTTCCAGCAGTGTCTGACCGGCTCTATCTCTGATTGTGTTCCCAAACAGCTACATCACTCTGACAGATAAAACATGAATACATCTACCAGATCGAAGAATCTCACAATCTCGTCCCCTGCACTGTTCTTGATCACAGACTGGATGATGATTAGGATTATATGCAATAATCACATCTCACATTCTAACACATATTTTAATACTCCCCTTAAACTTTTTGTATTTTGTACGTTTTTTTTAATAAAAACAAAAACAACGAGGAGGGGTTAACTGTTTCTCACCTTTTGCATACAAGATCATACTAACCATACCTGCCAGATCACATTTCAACTTTCCGTTGGATAGTTACAGCCCAAGAAAAACTGTCGGTATACTTGTCCACTTAAATCCATGCCTCTCGTCTTTCAACATACGTTTGGTGATGAGATTTATCATGTTTTGGTAATATTGACGGAAAGTTAGTGGACCCCACTTGTGCTAGGTGTAAGCCTACCAATCCTCAAGGTTTATTGAGATATAATGATGAGAGCTTCAGGTCTATGTTTCCATAAGCAGAGAAGATGATCATTATGTCAATCAGATGATGAGAGCTTCAGGTCTATGTTCCCATAAGCAGAGAAGATGATCATCTGATTGCTTTTTGAGCTATCTATATGTTTGCACGTACTAACATTGCGTGTCTTTTGTTGCTCATTTGTTTGAATAGCCCCGCATTGGTAGCTTGCACACTTAGGTGTCTTTTGATTACATATGAACAAAATTTTCTGTGTCTTTTGATCTCTCAACCTGTGTATGACCGGAATCAGCTTGTGCAGACCTAAAACACAGTGGGAATCCAGCTTTCCGTGTAGATCTATTCTGTTAATCACCTATTAGCAGTTTACTTGATTTCAAGCTGAATCTACCGACATGTCGTTGCTTGAAGCCGCAACATCCTCTGGATCCTGTTCACATGCTGACAAAATATGATTAGTCCCTATCATTTCTTGTTAATTTGCAATAGAGATATACTTTCTCCCCCAAAAATCTTGTTTTGTATGAAAATAGGATTTTTTTTAACACACAATGACATAATGTGAGCTCACTCAAAATTTATCATTTCCATCCAAGTGACCAATTGGTAGAAACGAGTTTTGTCAAAAGCCTTTGTGAGGATATCTGCCTTTTGATCAGCAGTATCAATGGATAACACTTGAATGTATCCTTTATCGTGAGCATCGCGAATAGAGTAAATCCTGATCTCAATATGTAGTGTTTTAGAATGGTCGATAGGATTCTTCACGATGTCACGACAAGCATCATTATCAATGAAGATTGGGGTTTTCATGACATTCAAACCGTAATCCAGCAACTGATTTTGGATCCACAAAGCTTGACATCAACAACTGGACGCAACAGTCTACTCGGCTTGATCAGTGGAGATAGACACTGTTATCTGCATTTTGCTTTGCCAAGATACAAGCCGATTCCCCAAAAATTTGCAACCACCAGAGACAAATTCTCTATCAATACTACAACCTGCATGATCACTATCAGAGTAAGCGATTAAATCAAAATTATCACTCTTAGGATACCAAAAACCAAGCTTTGGTGTTCCTTTGAGGTAGCGGAAGATCCTTTTGACTGCAGTTTCATGAGATTGCTTGGGATTTGACTGAAAACGAGCACAGCATCCAACTGCCCACATGATGTCTGGTCCGCTGGTGGTGAGATACATCAATGATCCAGTCATGGATCGATATGTATGGGGATTCACTGATGGTTCTTGACGCGCCCCTATCAACATGCTACATACATCTCATAAGAGGTATCAACCATTTATGCAGCTTATTCAAAAAAAAAAAATACAAAATAATAATAATAATAATAATAATAATAATAATAATAATAATAATAATATACAAAGATGATCAAAACATGTATTTAGTTAACTTTGGGAATCCATGTTTGTTTAAGTTTTGATCTATCCTGATTTTCACCCATCATTGACTCTTTTTTCTTCCAAATTTGTGTGGTTTTAACAAAACTTTTTACTGTTTCTTGAAGATTTTTGATCTGATCAGAAAAAGAGTTTTGAGTTTTGACATCATTTTGTGGTTTAGGTTTTAAATGACACTTTTTGACCACATGTCCTTCTTTTCCACATCTAAAGCATTTTGAGTGTTTAGGCTTGATCTTTGGAGAAGATCTGGATGATGATGGTTGTGATGTTCTTTTCTTGAGCTTGTCTAAGCAGGAGCTTTCACTTGAGCTTGATTCATCCTTGTTGCCACTTGATTTTTCATTTGTGTTGCAGTCAGGTATGCTGATGTTGCTTTCTGTATCACTCAGTGATTCTTCAGAACTTGAGTTACCTGTTTCACTTTGTGATTCTTCAGAACATGATACATATGTGGATGAAAGAATAAACTCTGGGATTTCCTCAGTGAGAAGTTTCCCAAACCTGTTAAGCTTTAGTTCTGGTACAAACACATGTGGTTTACATGTATGTTTATCATCAGAGAATGCAGCATTAAGATCAACACATACTGGCATAACATTGTCAACACAAACATTTGAACGTCTGATAGGATTCTTCCTATCATCAGGGTCCACAACACCCTTTAAATCTAGTTTAGAGGTTAAGTTAATACAGTCATCCGGCCTAGATAAACTATTACAGTTATCCATCCTAGATAAACTATTACATTCATCCAAATTAGTTAAAGTATTACAGTCATCCGAAATCAATTTTTTTTAGACTTTTCATTGTTCCAGATGAACCAATTCACTGTGGAGTAATTGGCACCTGGATGTCCTAACCCCATTGTCTGCCCATCACAACTCTCATCATCTTCCACCCGAGCCTGTTGGGTCACATCTGCATCGCTTTTACTTATGTTAGCATTTGACTCAGATTCATCACATTTGTTTTCAAAAAGATCATTTTTAGGATGAGGTGTTGGAATGGGTATGTATTCACTTCGGCTCAAGGGTAAGAATAGTGATCTTTCGAATATTCCATTCTTATCCTTATACCCAATTCCATCTTTTACAAATGATTGCCTTGAGCAATCAACGATATCAGCATGAGCCTGTTTGCTTACATTCCATTTGTCAATAATGATTTGAAGACGAGTTGTTTCATTTCTAGATTTTTCTAATTTTGAGGTTAAGTCATTTATTAGAAAATCCTTTTTGAGAACAAATTCTTTTAGAGTCTGCATTTCAGCTAGAGTTGCATTCAACTTTCGCTGATATGCCCACTCATTTTCTTTCATTTCAGAGTTAATTTTTCGGATATCATCCATTTCTCTTAAAACCCTTCTGTTGTGTGACAAACAGTAAGCGACAGCTGTAACGCACCTAGGTGAGCACAGCTTTGATTTTATTTCAACAGGAATGTTTACCATATCTTTCTCCTCAGCTTTCTTGGGTGCACTTTCCATCTTTTCAGCTGCTTTCTCAGTGGGTGTCTTCTCAGCTATCAAAGCCTCCTCTCCAGTCTGATCTTTCTTCTTCTCAGCAATCAGCACACTCTTCAGTCCTGCATTCTTTAGCATCTCACCCTTTAGCACCTCAGTTGATGACCCTTCTAGTGAATTTACACCATTTGAGGATTTGGTGCAAATTTTGGCCATCAGGGCTTTGTTTACTTCAACTTCGGCTGCAGCTGCCTCTTCTCCCCAATCAAAATCTTCAACAACCAGTGCCTTCTGTGGTTCCTTCTCATTTCCCCCATTTCCATCAGTGATGGACACCAACCTCTTAGCGGGCTTGATTTCAGCTTGATTCAAGGTGGGACACTCATATTTGAAATGCCCAAGAACTTTACAGTTGTAGCATCGGATCTTTGACTTGTCAAAACCAACTTTACCCATCCCCACTCTCCTACCAGTTCTGTCTTGAAATCTTTTAACCCTCAGAGTGATCATTGCCATCTGCCATTTGAGGTCCATTTCCTCCATATCATCTGGATCCACTTGGTACATATCTTCAGGGGACATCATCTCATTTTTGATTTCACCAGTCTTCAGTACTTCAAAACTGCTCATGAAGGTGTTGAAGAGTTCCACATGTTCAGTGGCCAACTTGGTAACTTGTGGATTTAGTGTCTTCGCTGCCTTTTCTGAGTACATGACTGCTTTACCCGAACTTGAACTTCCACCACCCATTGAGTCCACATATGCATGTGATGAACTTGAACCCATCTCACCAATCAGAGTCATCAACGCCAGATTCTTCATTGTAGTGCTAGGAGCGACCTTTGGAACAGTCTGATTCATCTCTCTTTTTGTGATATCCATTTCAAATGACTTCAAAGTGTTTATGAGATCAGTCAAAGTGGATTGAGCATCTAAGTATTCCTTCCTAATCAGCATGCATTGAAGGCTCCATTCCTTAGGAAGAGAATCAAGCAGTTTCTTGATGGAGTTTCGGTTGTTGACAGGAATTCCATCTTTCTTCATCTTTGTTAACAGGCTCATGAACCTGTCAATGTGTGACGACAAGCTTTCTCCTCGAACACTCCCAAACATATCATATTCTTTCTGAATCATGTCTTTCTTGTTCTGTCTCATCTCAGCATTTCCCTCGTAGTACTCACTCAATGCGAACCACAAATCATGCGCAGATCCGTACTCTTCAAACATGTTGTACACATCTTTAGACAAAGCCATGGTGAGAGCACCATAGGCTTTGTGATCTCGTTGCATCAACTGCTTGTCAAGGTCTGTGTAGGTAGTAGGATCAGTGTTAAACACCTATCCTGCTTCAGTGGTCCTCACTGGAATGTGAGGTCCAAGTTGCACAAACGTCCATTGAGTAAAGTCATTGACATAGTAGAAAGCCTTCATTCGGTTTTTCCAAGTGCCATAATCTTCAGCACCCATTAACTTGGGAATTCGGGTTATTGTTCCTGTTTCCAGTTCAGCTTGGGTTACAGGATTAACTTGGTATGAGTTGTTGTTGTTACCAGCCATTGATTTAGATTGATTTTTATAAGTCTGATTAATTGATTTTAGTGGTTACAGGCCAGAAATAAGTCCAAAGTCCTTAATTATGAAAGATCAGTCCTTAAGTGCGCAAATAAGTGCGCAAACTTGTGAAGTGCGCAGGAACAAGTGAGCAGCAACCTGAAACAATGGTTCAACAGCGATGTCAAGATTTTGGTCTCCTGATAAGTGCGCAGTCTTGAAGTACACGAATTGCTAAGTGCGCAGGTCAGTCAGGGCTGAGCAAGACAAGTGCTCAGTATTTGACTGATCAATCTGCGTACTTATTTAAGTACACAGAAAATTAAACTCTCGTTTAAGATTTTAGTGCGCAGAAACCCTAGCCAAGTACTCAAAACTGCACCCTTTCAGCAAGTACGCAAACCAACTAGTGATTTCTGATATGTGCGCAGAAACCCTAGTTGTGTTCCTGGAGACAAAGTTAACTTTTAAGCTTTTGAAGATTTAAGTGCTCAAACCAAGAAACAAGTGCGCAAACTTATGAGATAAGTGCGCACCTATAATCTGGAAATAAGTGCACAACTTGAAAAACAAGTATGCAGCTTATGAGCTAAGTACTCAAAATATGAAATAAGTACTCAAAATATGAAATAAGTACTCAAAATATGAAATAAATACTCAAAATATGAAATAAGTACTTAGAATCAAGAAATAAGTGCGCAATTAAGTACGCAAATATGTCTGTTAATGCACAATACACAGCAGAATCCTATCCAAGACTTTTAAAATCAATCTGAAATGCTCGGATGATGTTTCTACTAAAGATAACCAACTTTTAACACCTTAGAAACACAACAATAAGAGAAATCTGAAGCAAATGGAGAAGAAAAACCTTCCTTTTTTTTTTGATAAAAACACAAAAATTTATAAAAACATAAAGAAAAACTAACAAAATGAGGGTTTTGGTATCTTAATCAGATACAATCTAGAGCACAGAGGCTCTGATACCAAATTGTAAGTCCCGAAAACTAGATCTTGATAGTGCAAGAGATTGTTATCACTTAGAAACACCTATTGATTAGGTGTTTTAAGTGATTAATCTTGAAAAACAAAGATGCTAGATAAAATTAGTAAACCCGACACAAGATTAACTCAAAGATGATTTCCATTACTGATTGAATCATTCAAAGAACCATGGATACAAGTTAAGTGCGCAACCTTTTGAGTACTTGTGCTGTGAAAGATGTCCAAAACCCTAACCCTAGAGCTGCACACTAGCTTCCTTTATATAGGTAGGAGCTGATGGGCCTGCGCACTTAGCTAAGTGCGCATGGCCCGTCTGTTAAGTGCGCAAATCACTAGGGTTTACATAAAACTATGGTTTAATTACACAATCAGTCCTCTAACATTCAAACTACAAAACAAGCTACCAAAAGTCTTCGTTCTGGTAACTGTGGTCTCAACTGAACCCAACAAAAACCATCAGATTTGGACATCGTTTGAGTCGTTTTTGGAATTTTATTTGATTAGAGGTCATATCAGATTTTTGAATTTGTAAATTGGGTCAACTTTAAATGGTCATAACTTGAGATTTACAAAGAGTTAAGCTTTGAAATTTGGACAGTAGGTTGATATTGGAAAAAATCGGCTTTTCCAAGTGGATTCATCCCGTTTGGATGAATACACAATTTTTGGGAAGTTTTCTACTAAACTGATCTGTTGTGGAAATTTTCTGGACATAGCTGTGTTGTACGAATTTTAATAATTTTTATGTTTGGTTTTAAGACAAAACAAAAATATGGATTTGCAACCGAATCTCCATGAATACTCAGTAAAAATTTGGGACTTTAATTCATTCGTTAAGTATTTTAAATAATTCATTTTTCACAGCGCACAATCTGCCCTAAAAACGCAGATTGTGTACGGGATCTTTATGTGACTATTTGGAGTCTTATATGGTATGTATTTGACATGAACTTGTATGGAAACTTGTATGAGATGTATTTGATGTATGAAACTGATAATAATCACTATGATCACCAACGGGATACGTAGGACATACTTGTGCATGAAGAGTCATTAGGTGTCACTACACGGTTTTGAACTTTTAAAAGTCTCGGATAAACGAGTTATATGGTGTGTTGGTTATACACATATACTCATTTAGTGACACATGTATTAGGGAGTCGGTAGCACACCCTACTTTGGAGTTTGGATTTATTTGCTTGCAACCTAAGGTGAGTTTCACTACTTTTTCTCAAAAGCATGTGTCTCGGGTTGAGATAACTTACTTAACGTTTCTAGTCCGATTTGGGACTACTTTTACACATCCCGGGTTTCGGGGTGCATGGTTCACGGGGTGAATCTACTTTTACTAATTCATGTTTATGTCCTTGATGAACTAAACCAATCCTATCTTTTAAGTCCTTCAAAATACCGAATCAATTGCCGGAAGGGCAAGCGGGTTATTAGTTGATATCGCTATTAGGTTTAACAAACCTCACATCGTGCTGGGAGCATGGGTGTGAACTATTAGCTTAAAACATATTATCATTGTTGATGGGCAATGATTTAAGGCATCATACTCACAGTTGTGGGGAATCGTTATTAGCAATTCGGTATTTGCCGGTATTAGTTATCATGAGTGGGTTAGCTACCCCTGGCATGTGAATTAGCTGTTTACTTGTGGCCGGGGAGGCCGACGTTCTTACTTGTTGTTATGTGGTCTGGGAGACCGACGCTTTTACTTGGTTACGTGGTTTGGGAAACCTACGCTTTTACTTACTCACCTATTTTTTTCTTAGTGAACTCACCAACATTGTTTGTTGACCCACCATTTACATGCTTTTGCAGGTAGTTAGCTTCCGGTGTCACGATTAGGAAGCACTGTACGTTCACTGCATTTGGGTCTTGGGCATACACCTAAATTATATATCATGCTTATACGTTTTCCTTCATATGGTTTTGATTTGGGCGCGTTGTTTTGCGCATGGTTTTTAAAAGGTTTAATTTGGTTTACGCTTCCGCAGCTTAACTAAACTTGTTTTTTTGAAAACGAACTAAATGGTTTGGGCATTTAGAGTTCGTTCATATGACTTATGGCTATGGGATCCTGGTAGGTCATGCGCCTCGCGGTAAAACCCCGCAGTGGAAATTTGAGGGTGTGACATATTAACTTTCCCACAAATAAATATACTAGGATCTTGTCGATTCGATAACATATTTTACATTGTCAAGTTCGTATACTTGTTTTAAATGTGTAATCATGATAGATTATTTACGTTAATTCTCTCATGAATGGATTTTCAACACTTAGGAAAGTGTTATGTATTTTTCACCCATATTATATATTCTAGTTCATAAAATATATGTTTTCATATTCACATTAGAAGCAATAACCTATATACGTATCTTGTAGGAAGTTATACAATATATACTTATTCGCCCGTTTTACATTTTGTCCGTTAACACGCCGTGATATAAATACGTTACATTGTTTATTTGTATTTATATATTTTCATATCCCGAATCGTACAAGTTGTTCACATATATATTTTTGTTGGAATAAATACTCTTCGTCGAAATGTTATTTTTCCCGCATTACAAATATATATTTTGTTATTTTCCTAAAGTTCCCAACAGTATGTTTTTCTTGAAATTAATCATCCTTTAATTTCTACATATTTTATTTGGAACTTTATAAATAAAATTTTTATTTTCACAATCAAGAATTGATTATTTACAACAAAATGCGGCAACACTTTTATATTCCCATAGATATAAAAATGTTCATTTTTATACAAATTTTCATCAAGTCTTTAATTACCAATTTATTGTAAATTTTTTTATACATTTTTCCAACATGTTTGGTAATCTATATTTTTATAAATATCTTATTTTATAAAACATATTTTTATACAAAAAGTTACATTTTTTTTGTAAATTTACTAACTTTTCACAAAACAACCTTAGAAAGTTAGAATCTTCCATTTTTAACATCTAACTTTCCAAAGTTTCATTTTTAGATCCAAGTTTCTAAAATGAAATTTTACACCCCTAACTTTTAAAGTTACCAAATAATTCCTTTAACTTTCAAAAAGTTACATTTTCTTCCTAGATCTTTCAAAAGTGACAATTTTACACTAAACTAGTAAACTTGTTTTTTTGTCGACTTGTCAATATGGATTTTTATTATGATCCAACACTAACAATAGTCCATAATACTCTTATTAGGGGTAATAATATGTTTATCTGGTGTATCAAGTCCATAATGTCCAATATGTCCATTTTTAGAGTTTCAAAGTTAATGTCTTTGAAGTTGTAATTTTTATATCTTGTAACATTTTAAAGTCCTACCATTTTATTATGTTTTAGATGCTTATATTAAAATGATTAAAAACACTTTTAAGTATGTTCAAGTTTTTTGTATAAAAACCACTCAAAACATCTTCAAATACATGTGTATGTGAATTTTCTAAAACTACAAAATCACCAACATTTTACACTAAAACTCATGGCATAATATGTTTTTTTGTAAATCCATGTTAAGCTTGTAAAAACATATATTATCTCTTGATCAAAACCCTAGTTCATATCATGTTTAAATCTTTAACATATGTAAGATTATGACAACTTTTTAAGTAACAAAAACATAACAATATGTTGGGTCTAAATTGGTAGTCTAATGTTATCAACAAGTTAAAGCCAACAAGTCAAACCTTGGTCAACAAAAGTCAAAGTCAAATGGCTCGCAGTCAACACGTAAGGCGACTCGAGAAATCCGGAGAATAGATCGACAAGTGTGTAAAGGATCGTTTTACTCAAAAACAGTCAATATGATCATACAAGTCTCTATTCCAGGTGCGGAAACCTTAGAACAGATACAAAATGATAATCAATGAATCAAACACATGAATTAAACTTTTCAAATCTCATTTTCATAGATAACTTGTCAAAATATGATGATAATAACGTTTACAAGTTAATCTGACCAACACTTCAATAACACACACGCTAGAGAGCTCTACTTAGACTTACAAGACACACAATGATCAAAGTTAACAATTAAAACAAACTACACATATTTATACTCTGCAGGTTCGCCCCTAGTGGGAGTACGAATGTGGAAGTTTTCTACATTCGACCTTCTTCTCAGTACGAACCAGGAACTTTCTTCTATTCAGTCCACCTTCGACCACCTTTCTCTACATTCGCCCCATGCAATTCCACTTTCGCCCTCACGTCAACCAAAATAAAACTTTGTATTTACAATCCGAAGCATTAGTCGCACAAAATGCATCAACAAACTCCCCCTCGACTATTGCTCGGATTGCCTTCGATCTTCATCCATACACTTGTTCATAATCTTCAGACGAAGTTGTTTACGCTGATCTTTTGTCATTTCTGGTTCCAACTTTCTCTTCGTCGAACGCTTTGGCACTTCAGCTACCTTCACCTTCTCACCAAGCTTCTTCTCAAGATTGCTACCAGAGTTGATATCATAAGCAAAGCATACTCCAACAACCTGTTGATATTTCTTTGCTTGTGATGCATCATTGGGGTCACTATAGATTGGATTGTAGTACAACATGATGATGTCTTCAAAAGTACAGTTTATGAGCCACATTGGGTTAAAAACATGTATCTTCTTGTACGCATCCTTCCCATCTCTCAATACAATCACCGCTTCAGCATTCCTCCAATCATAATACCAAACAATAAAATCTTCACTGAAATGCTGTTGTATTGGCATTAGCGGTATTTTCTTCATCACCACAGGAGCTTTGTAAATCAATGTCACTTTCTTTCTACCCGTCTTTGGATCAATGTCTTTATGAACCTTTCTTTTCGGGTACTGAGGCTTAAACATATCCCATTTCGTTCTACTCTCCCAGACAAGCTTATCAGCAAACCATCCAACCGCAATATTATTCACCGAAGCACCAGTCATCCTGAATCGACAGATATCTCTCACCGCCCAGAACGGTAGAGTTAGCAAATCATAGAATCTGTAAAAGTACAGAATTCCAGTCTCCCACTTCACTGCAATACACTTGAGACTTCTAAGATATTTCCATCCCAGTGCTCTGCCTTTGACTTCTAAGATAGAATCCCCCCTGTGCTTCTGGTTTCAGTCTTTTATCTTCCTTCTCTTTCAGCTTCTGCAACAAAGTCTTCAGTTCGTCACTTTGTTCAGATGATGGTTTCTGCTTATCATCTCCAAACACATTCTTTACAAATTCTTTGCTCTTCTGCTCAGCTTTCTTTTTAGTTTCTCTCATATGTGTTTCAGTAAAATCTGGGAAAACTTCATTTTCATTAGTTTCTCTGAAGTATTGGGGATATTCTTCATGTGTAATATCCTCTATTTCAATCTCCTCAGCCTCTGGTGTTTGCTTATCTTCAGAATGATTTCCAACATCCTTTTCAGGAATGTCTGGAATCATTTGATCAGTCATAATCTCTTCTAGTGTCTTACCAACACGTTGCGCAATTCCTTCAAGAATTTCTTTTGAAACAGCAGCTGACACTTCACCATCCTCTAAATCAGGATCATTATATTCCAATTCATATCTCATATCTTCAGATTGGAATATATCAGCAAACTTTCCAGTAAACTCAATGGTCCACTCTCTTTTACTTAACATCTCTCTATAAACATTCTTTGCAACATCTGATAACGCTCTGATTTTCTCTGTCCAGAATATGTTATCATCAGCATCAACATTCTCTCCTGCTTTCTTTGAACTAGATTGACCAGAACTACCTTTCTTGGTCTGTCTTTCCTCAAAGGTAAACTTACTTGTATCATTATTATCATCATCATCACTACTCTCCTCATCATCATCATTCTTCTTATTACCTGATTTCCCCTCAGCATCATCATCATCATCAGATTTATCATCTGATTCATCATCTCCTTCTTCATCATCAGAAGACTCTTCATAATCTAACTGCTCTTTTTCCTTTTCTTTGTCTTCCTCTCCTTCTTTTAGTTTAGGAGCTTCACCATATAACTTGTCAAGTAGCTCACTCATTCTTTTGTTTTCTTTTCTTTCTTCAATTCTTTATTTTCTTTCCTTACACTCTTAATCATCCTCTTATTCCCGTTTCACTTCTCATCAAGCTCATTCTTATCCTCTTCAAGTTGTTTCATCTTCTTTTCAAGTTCGTCTTGATTTATCTTAGAAGCTACAACAATCTGCAACCTCTTTTCTTCATTTTTCTTAAATTTCTCTATCTGAGCTTGCTGTGCTGTTAACATCTTCATCATATCTTCCAGTTGTTTGTTCAATTTCTTCATCACATCAATAGAAACTGTGACTTTTGTCTTGGAAGATTCAACAACAGGAGTTTTCTCTTTTTCTGGCTTCTTGAACATGTTTAAAACATTCTCTAAAGTAGATTCCAGATTCGGAACTACTTCAGGTTCTTTAGAAGACTTCTTTTGTTTCTTGGCAGCTGGTGAGGAAACCTGTGAGGAAGTACCAGCATCAGGGACTTTCTTCCCCTTCAGTAGCATTTCTATCTCTTTCTCTCTTAACTTTTTCGTGCTCTCTTTAGTATCTCTCTTAGCCATCGACTTGTGTTTAGGATTCTTCAAATTCACAACTACTGTAGATCCATCAAAATCTTCAGTATCAAGCCCTAAATCACCTTCAAGATCAATCGGCTCTTTTTGTAATTGATCTTCAACTGCTTTGTTCAATGATTCAGACTCTGCAACAGCAGTGGCCTTGCGTTTGGAGTTCTTCCTCAACAATTCAGCATCGGAATCCCATTGTTCATCTACTTCAGTTTCTTCGGAATCCACAGAAGATTCTTCATCCACCAAACAAGTACCTTTCTTCGCAGTACTCTTCTTTCTTGTCTTCTGCTTCTTAGCAGATTCAGCTACATCACCCTTTGCCTTGCCCTTCCCTTTGGCTCCGGAATTTTTGACTTGACGTTTTCTTTTAGTAGTAGCATCTGCATGTACTAGTGGATCATCATTGTCAGATTCACTATTATCATGTCTAGCCTTGTTCTCCCCTGGGTCAGCATAACCCGGATTGATCAAATGACCAAACAAATTCTTATACGGTGGCTTCTCATCATTAGGAATACCCTTATACCCTTTCATTCTCACCAATGTCCTGATGTTCATGTGATCTTGTCCCAACACCATTGTAGGATCCCTCTTCAACTTTGGATACTTGTGATCAAAAATCATCATCAGAAATCTTGGATACAACAAGAATTTCTTCGACTTTAACCCCTTCAACATCTCTAACATGTGGTCTAGAATCATTCTTGCTATGTTGAATGGTTTATTCAATGTCAGTGCAACCATCAACGAGCTCAGACTCTTTCTCATCACGTCATAACCTCCACTCACCGTCCCGTGCACATGGATAATAACGTGAGCAAAGTACTTGAATTGTACACTTAGCTTTCCCTTATGTAACGCCCCATCAGTAATCGGACCGTTATATTTCATTCGTAGAAAGCAAACTCTCTGTTCAGTCCATGATAAGCATCTTGGATCTGTATAGTCATCATTCTTAATCTTCAGTGCTTCTCTGATATCTTCTTCAGTCACTAAAGCAAACTCTCCTTGAATCTCGCTTACTATAGCAGTCTTTCCTTCCCAGAAATCATAACGAGCTTTACTCCAGAATTCTTCAACTATGTCTTTGTAAATGATAGCAGGTGTAGCAATGGCATGAATTATCCTGATTCTTCCGAGAAAGTCTATAATGCCAATAAACTCTGTATTCTTCTGAACCTCTCCTACAAAGGCACAACAGTTGTGAGCAGGTTCGAATGGCCAAGCCTGAACAACATTCTCAACCGGTGCTTCTTGTACTGGAACTTCTTGTACCGGGACTTGTACATTCTCTGCTTGTTGTTCAACCATTAGAATAATTTGTATCACAAAAACAAGGAAAATACGTCAAAAACAATCAAAAACTACAAACTTTGAAATTTTGAATTTTATCAATTTCACATTCGCCTTTACACAGGTTCGAATGTGGGATTTATGAGGTACGAAAGTGTACAATATGGTTCGAATGTGAAGATGCACTGAACAAAATCCACATTCGTCCACTATGATTCACCTTCGACCCATAAAACATCACCTTCGACCAGAAAAACTCAGGTTCGTCCCATTCGATCTGGTCGAATTACTGGTCCATTACCTGTGTAATAGTAATGAAAAGAATCAGAATAACGTCAGGAACAAGAATCACAGATAAAAGGAATCAAGGCAACAAAGGTTTAGCATTTTGAATTTTTTTGAAATGTGACTGAATGAGGGTTCGAACCTGATATGGTGTATATATACTATTCTACATTCGACCGTTTCATGTGGGCGAATGTGAGATATATTCCACATTCGTCCCTAGTTAAAGAGGCGAATGTAGAACAGAGGTTCGAATGTAAAGATTATCATTAGAACACTCACCTTCGTCCAAATTTTAGGTACGAACGTAAAGAATTTTCCACCTTCGACCCAACCGAAAGTAAAATGGAAAATTTTGAAATTTTACCAAATCACGAAATCGAATCCCGTTCAAACATTTTTCAACATATTAAGCCTCAAACATGCATTATTTCAGTTTTAAATGATACAAAGCTCAGATTGGTTCATCAAATCTCAGAAAATGACCATCAAACACCATCGGTTATCTAAAAATAACGCAGAAATGTAAAACTTTTAATTTTTTCTGAAATTTATATTAAAACACACCTAAAATCTTTTTAAGTTTTGTATCTTTTTGTAAAACAAAAATAAGATGCACAAATGTAAACAAAAACAGTAAATGTATTGTGATTTCCGGTAAGAGGATCATATCAGTTATTGAGAAATCTGATCACATCGTTGATCTATTTTTATATTATCATTAAAAACAATGTGTGATCCGGCAACTGCTGATATTGTTGTCCACATAAACTTACATGCAGACTGTTATGCAGTGCTTTAAAATGATACCATATTAAGTGTATTATACTAACACGTTGTGGTTCCCATGCACACGACATACTCCCGTATCAAGAAATTGCACAAAGCTTCCTCGTAACGCGTGATTATGCCAATGTTATCCATTTAGTTACAAGATATATAGCACAGAGGTGTACAGGTCAGCAAATGAATGCAGCAAAGTAACATGTGCATATATACCAGGTCGAGGCTGATATCAATTACTGATTTGCATCAGTAAATTGACACGATGTAATTAATGATCTTTGATCAATAATAAACATGAAGTTCCTCAATTCGGTAACTTTTAGGTTTTGGCATTAAAGCTCTTTTAGCAAATATTCTGATTGAAACTAGGTCCGTAAATTAATACGACAAAAGTTCAATCAGAATATCTCGGATAACAATAACATAACGACCCGAAACCTCAAATTTTGGCAACTCTATCAAACGAAATTACGGTACTAAGACCATATGCCCATGAGGTGTTCAGCCACGAACGAGTAGTTCGTTATGTTTGTATCACTAATGCACGTAGTATTTAGTCTACGAAGCCTATCAGCACATCACACGAAATCAACACACGCCCCATATTGCATTACATATCTTTAGCCTGTGTCAGATCCCCACTGATGTACTATCATTTCCTCTTTTTATCCTGGAAATCATTTTGGGTTTTTCTATTTTTTATGGCTTTTTGAATTTTTCAATGTTCTTGGTTTTTCTGAATAAAGACTCCCCCTAAAATGTAAAACATATTTTTGGGTTTTTGAATTTTTTTCTGAAAAACTGTAAAAACTTAAAGAAAATTTGAAAACTAAAAGCGATAAACCGAGGTGATGATCAGTCTTGTTTCTCTTTTATACCGTTTACTTTTAAGAGATAATCGAATCTGGATTTATCAAAAGCTTTTGTGAAAAGATCCGCTCTCTGATAATCAGTGTGGATTTTGACCATATCGATCAACTCTTTAGCATAGCAATCACGGATAAAGTGATACTTAATCCGGATATGCTTAGCTTTCGAGTAGTTGACCGTGTCTTTAGTTAATGCAATTGCGGCTTCATTATCACAGTGAATAGGGGTTTTAAGAAATCGCAAACCACAATCCACCATCTGCTGCTGAATCCAGAGAACCTGTGAGCAACAACTAGAGGCTGCTACATACTCTGCTTCGCAAGTAGATAATGCGACCGAAGTCTGCTTCTTACACTGCCAGGTCACGAGCCTGCTCCCTAAAAACTGGTATCCAGCTGTTGTGGATTTGCTGTCTTTGTCACAGCCGCCCCAATCTGCATCACTAAACGCGATAAAGTCAAAATTATCGTCATTAGGGTACCATAGTCCTCTCGACGGACAACCCTTCAGATATCTAAGAATACGCTTGACCGCTGTCAGATGACTTTGTTTCGGCTTTGATTGGAAACGTGCGCAGAGGCATGTAGCGAACATTATGTCTGGCCTAGATGCAGTGAGATACATCAGAGATCCGACGATTGCTCTGTATGTAAATGGGTCTGTCAGCTCCCCCTTAGTGTCAACACCAATCCCGTGATTAGGTTGTATCGGGGTGTCAATCGGCTTAGAATCTTCCATCTGGAACCGGCTCAAGACTTCAGATACGTATTTGGTTTGATGAATAAAGATCCCCGTTGGTCTTTGATCCCCCTGTAAGCCGAGGAAAAACTGCATTTCTCCCATCGCACTCATCTCGAACTTTTCCTGCATTACACGTTCAAATTCTCTGCAAAGAAGTTCGTTAGTCGAGCCAAAAATAATATCATCTACATAAATTTGGATGAGAAGCAAATCATCCTCTGTTTTCTTCGTAAACAGTGTGCAGTCGACCTATCCGCGTTTGAATCCTTTGGACATGAGGTACGTGCTTTGCTCCTCGTACCATTGGCGTGGAGCCTGGTGCAACCCGTACAGCGCTTTGTTTAGAACGTAAACCTTATCCCGGTGGATAGGATCTTCAAAGCCCGGAGGTTGACCGACGTAGACCTCTTCCTTGACCACACCGTAGAGAAACGCGCTTTTGACATCCATTTGGTACACCTTGAATTTCTTGTATGAGGCAAACGCTAGAAACATTCGGATAGCTTCTATACGTGCCACAGGTGCATATATCTCATTGTAGTCAATTCCTTCAACTTGATGAAAACCTTGAACTACCAATCTGGCTTTGTTTCTCACGATCACGCCTCTGTCATCTTTCTTACATTTGAATACCCACTTGGTACCAATCTTCTTCCTATTAGGAGGTAAATCTGTAAGTGTCCAGACGCCCACCTTCTGAAATTGCAACAACTCCTCTTGCATCGCCTCGACCCAAGCATCATCCAAAAAAGCTTCTTTATATGTCCGCGGCTCAACCTGCGAAACATAACATGCAAACGACCAATCATTCTGACAACCAGATTTTTGTATTTTTGCATATAAAGCTAAAGCACCAAAACTTTATGGTGAATTGACATTTCGTAGTTGTCCTTTTGTCATAACACTTCTACCAGGGTCACCGATAACTTGCTCTAGCAGGTGAATACGATGAATCCGAGATTCCAGATGTTCAGGTACAATCACTCCTGTCTGAGTAGTCAAGTTCTCCACTGCATCCAAATCATTACCCGTGTTAGACGATGAAGCAACATCTGGATTTGGGTTCACTGGCGGTGCCTCTGATGCATGATCAATAATAGCGTCATCAAAATCTCCATCATCTTCCGATTCTGAAGTATCAGGTGTAGTTGAAGCTTCTTGAAAAATCTCTTCCTCTGCTACAGGAGCCTTGGTATCATTAGAAGCTGTTGGAGGAGTTATGGTGATCGGACGCACCAATGGTGAAGTCGCTACGTTTTCATACTCATAAAGTAATCTGATAACAGCCTCTTCAACCAAGCTATCTAGATTGAATGATTCAAAGAAATCTTTGTAATCAAACATCCAATCAGGACCATTTCCTTGCACGTTTTGAGTATATCGTTGAACCTCAACATTTGCCGAATCCTCCACCTGTCGAGTTCTTTTGTTGAAAACCCGTTTGAGCGGGGTTGCATATCCAACAAAATATCCCTCTTCAGCTTTCGGACTAAACTTTTCTCATGGATTCAACATCGTACATGGAGCCCCAAATGGTTCTAGATACTCCAAGTTCGGCTTTCTTCGGTTCAATAGCTCATAAGAAGTTTTGCCAAACTTCTTCACTGTTAAGACCCGATTTAGTGTATAATTTGCTGCATAGATCGCTTCGTTCCAGAACATTACTGGAAGATTTGAGTCTGCAAGCATTGTCCTTGCCGTTTCAATGAGAGTCCTGTTTTTTCGATCAGCGACACCATTCTGTTGAGGGGTATACGGAGCAGAATATTCATGATGAATTCCTTTGTCTTGACAAAGAGCATCCATCTGTGCATTTTTGAACTCCATCCCATTGTCACTCCGAATTCTTTTGATCTTTAGACCATAGACATTCTCCAGCCGAGTGAATAGAACTTTCAGATTGTTAAACGTGTCACTTTTATGGTGCAAACACATCACCCATGAGAATCGTGAAAAATCGTCAGTAACCACTAAGCAATAAAGCTCTCCAAGATGACTTTTACATTTGACAGGTCCGAATAGGTCCATGTGCAACCGCTCAAGTAGCATCTCAACAGAGTTTACTATCTTCAGTTTATGGGATTGTTTGTGTTGCTTGCCTTTCTTACAGCTCACACACTTGTCGTTCAAATGGAAATGTTTGACCTTGACACCTTCGACAAGCCCATTCTTCACCAAATGGTTCATTTTCTTGAGGTGAATATGTCCCATTCTTTTATGCCACATGATTGATTCTTTCTCTGTAGCCTTTGATAGAAAACATGTCACCTGGCCCTGAGTTGTCATCGCCTTTGACATATCAAGAATATAGAGATTGTTGACTCTCGGTGCCTTCAACATTACCCACTCTTTTGGAATCTTAAAGCCTGGTTTGAGGATATAGCAAGATTTGTCGTCGAAATACACAGAAAATTGCTTGTCACATATCTGACTAACACTTAACAGATTGTAGTCTATCTGCTTCACATAGGAAATCCTTTCGTAACTCACTATCCCGTTACTCACGCTTCCTTCCATTGTGATGTAACCTCCTTTGTTTCCAGCAAATGCAACATACCCTCCATTAATATTCTTCACGTCGAACAATAGTGCTAAATCACCTGTCATGTGGCCTGAAGCTCCACTGTCAACAATCCAAAGACTGCTAACAGGGCCAGCTGAAGCTCCCTGCACACATCAAGTAAACCAATTAGTTCTTTCGGTGGACCCAAGCCTGTGTGGTCTTGGGTCTTTGAATATCACCCTTCAAAGATTTATTGACATAAACATTTGGTTTTGAATTGATCGGTTTTTGTTCATTCAAAACTTTTTCATCCTGAGAATTACCACTTGATTTTGAGGTAGAAGCACCTGAAGAACCGATAGGTGACCAAGACTGTTCTGAACGTTTCAGAATTCGAAGATGAGATTGAGTCTCAGTAGATTTCTTAACATCATTCTTGAAAGAAACATGCTTAGTTACCTTTTCTGACTTAACAGAAACAGGTCCAATAGTTGATTTGACAGCCGGTTTTGGTGGAACCTTTTGTCTATCACCCATTGCGTTCACCATAGGTCTCTTCAATGGTTTTTCCATTGCAATCCGGTTTCGACGATCATGATTGAATTGACGATTATCCCTCTTTTGATAAAAATTGTTTTGATTATAAAATGGTGCTGGTTGAGGAACAAATCGTCTTTGAGGATAATATTGATTGTCAACCGGTTTCCTAATGGATTGCCTCATCTCAACTTCGTGCCTTTTGTGTCTCACATACGGGCAATGAGCAAGTAAATGCCCTCTCTCCCCGCACTTGAAACATGCACGGTACTCTTCAAACACATTCTGAGCATGCGGCTTAGCAAATGTATTGATGGGATATTGATCATCAACACATCTACGCCTTATACTCTCAGGAGCTGGGTCCCTAGAGTAAGCTGGCTCAAGAAAACCATTTGCTTTTTGTTTCGGTTTGATGAATTCAGTGACATGAACTTTTGGTTCTTTTGGAGTATCCAAATACAATTTCTTTAAAAGTTCTGGTGGTACTTCATTGGTCCTTTCATGTTTAGGAAACCATATGGTACTCTCTTGCCAGATTTTCTCAATTTTAGAATAGTTTGCAAATTTGATTGGATATTCCTCATCAGAGATAATCTTATCGGATCCTTCCATTCGATAAAATACCTTGACGGGTTTGTCACCTGAATCCTTCTTAACCTCTTTCTTTTTTGATTGTTTGACACGATGTGCGTTAGCCATCAGATGAGAAAGCTGAGAAGGTGACACTGGTTCATTCGTGATAATGTGATTTTCCTTTGGAATATCACTCACGTTCTCAGTTTTCTCACTTTCAGTGTCAGAATCATCAGTTACAGCAGTAACTCCTCATCATTCAAACCCAAAATTGGTCGTACATCGGAATTTGGATCTCCAACACTAGAAGTGTTAGATTCATCTTTCGATGCAGAGTCAGATTTTACTGAGCTCTGATACCACTTTGTAAAGGATCGTTTTACTCAAAAACATTCAATATGATCATACAAGTCTCTATTCCAGGTGCGGAAACCCTAGAACAGATACAAAATGATAATCAATGAATCAAACACACGAATTAAACTTTTCAAATCTCATTTTCATAGATAACTTGTCAAAATATGATGATAATAACGTTTACAAGTTAATCTGACCAACACTTCAATAACACACACGCTAGAGAGCTCTACTTAGACTTACAAGACACACAATGATCAAAGTTAACAATTAAAACAAACTTCACATATTTATACTCTGCAGGTTCGCCCCTAGTGGGAGTACGAATGTGGAAGTTTTCCACATTCGACCTTCTTCTCAGTACGAACCAGGAACTTTCTTCTATTCAGTCCACCTTCGACCACCTTTCTCTACATTCGCCCCATGCAATTCCACTTTCGCCCTCACGTCAACCAAAACAAAACTTTGTATTTACAATCCGAAGCATTAGTCGCACAAAATGCATCAACATATTTATGATAGAGAATGACGCTACAGCTAAATAAATATATTTTGTTTAGACAAAATATATTTATTACTTTAGAATATTTTCTTATTTAGTGAGTGTTTTAGTAATTTATTAACCCTAGGGACCTAAATGTAATTAGCCTAAGTGTGTTTGGGCTATAAATAGAATGATAGATTAGGGTTTTTGGGCAACATACATCCTAGAGATTTGGGGGCTATCATTGTATTATCATCTTATGCAAATCATCTAGTGGGTTTTATTGATTATTTTGTGTGTGTTCATCTTTATATCTTCAACTTAATCAGATTTTAGATCGAAATTGATCCTACAATTTGGTATCAGAGCTTGGTACTCGAATTTGGGATTTAACCATCTACAAATTCGTCGTTTAATCTGATTTATGTTGAAGATTTTTCATCAAACTGTGTACTTATTTCATCTAGTGTACTTATTTCATCACACCGTGTACTTATCTGAACATTTCAAATCAATTGAAACAGCTTTGGACAAGATCAAATTTGAGTTGGTGCATATTTTCAGACGGTTGTGCGCACTTAACTCATAATCTGTGTCCACTTAACTCATAAGCTGCATACTTATTTCTTGTTGTGTGCACTTAACTCATAAGCTGCATACTTATTTCTTGCTGTGTGCACTTAACTCATAAGATGCATACTTATTTCTTGTTCTGTGTACTTAACTCAAGTCTTGATGTGTGCACTTAACTCATAAGCTGCATACTTATTTCTTGTTGTGTGCACTTAACTCATAAGCTGCATACTTATTTCTTGCTGTGTGCACTTAACTCATAAGCTGCATACTTATTTCTTGTTCTGTGTACTTAACTCAAGTCTTGCTGTGCGCACTTAACTCATAAGCTGCGTACTTATTTCTTGTTCTGTGTACTTAACTCAAGTCTTTAGAATCTTAAAATTTCTTTGTCTCCGCGCACTTAACTAGGGTTTCTGCGCACTTAATCAGAAAATTCCTATTTCTCTGCGCACTTACTGAAACTGTGTAGTCTTTGTGTACTTATCTAGGGTTTCTGCGTACTTACCAAGGAAACCGTGGTTATCCGTGTACTTGTCAAAGACTGCGCACTTATCAGGAGACAAGGGATTGACCGTGTAATTGCTATTGTTTCAGGTTGCTGCATAATGATTTGTGTGAGTTTCTGCACACTTACCAAAGGAAACTTTGGGAGACAGTGATTTAGCCTTCTGTGGCTTTATCACAGTGTACTTATTCGTGTGTTCTAGTCGTTATTCTGCCCAAAGTTTCTTGTTCCATTAGATCATCAAACCTTTAAGTTTGCATACTTAGCTTCTGGACTGCACACTTAAGGACTGTGGACTTATTATTAGACTTTAAACTTTAAAATCAGAAAATCAAACTTCAAATCAATCTTAATCAATGGCTGGTAACAATAACAACTTAACCATGAATCCTATAACCCAAGCTGAACTGGAAACGGGAACCATAACTCGAATCCCTATGTTAATGGGTGCACAAGATTATGGAACATGGAAGAATCATATGAAAGCCTTCTATTATGTGAATGATTTTACCCAATGGACCTCAGTTCAACTCGGACCACACCTCCCAATGAGGACCACAGAGGCAGGAGAGGTGTTCAACACTGATCCAACTACTTATACAGACCTTGACAAGCAGTTGATTCAACGTGATCACAAAGCCTACGATGCTCTTACCATGGCTCTGTCGAATGATGTTTTTAACATGTTCGAAGAGTATACCACTGCTCAGTCTCTGTGGTATGCCTTGTGTGACTACTATGAAGGAAATCAGGACATGATTCAGAAGAAGCAAGACATGGTTCAAAAGGAGTATGACATGTTTGGAAGCATTCGTGGTGAAAGTTTAAGCAGTCACATCGATCGTTTCATGAATATGCTCACAAAGATGAAGAAAGTCGGGATTCCTGTTAACAACCGCAATTCAATCAAGAAGTTGTTCAATTCACTCCCAAAGGAATGGAGCTTGAAATTCATGACGGTCAGAGAGGACTTTATGATTTTTCCAATGACTTTGTCAGATGCGATAAATTCCTTAAAGTCATTTGAAAATGATGTCACAAAGGGAGAGATGAATCAAGTCGGTTACGTTCCAATATCAAGTCCACCAACATCAATATCTAGAAACATGGCTTTCACTGCTCCTATAAGCATGAAAAGCTCCAATCCATCCTCTATTTCAGCTGGGACTCTTCATAATCTCTCAGCAAACTCTAGAAATGAGATCAAGCCTACAAAAGGATTAGTGGCAGTAGCCGACGAAAATGAGGCTGCTAAAATGCAAGCACCAAAGGCATTGACTGAGGACGGCTGTGACTGGAGTGAAGAAGTTGCAACTGCAAAAGTCGACAACAACAAAGATCTTATGGGAAAGATTTGTACCAAGGGCATGGTGAGCCAAGAGCAGGATGTGGATGAAAAAGGTAAGAAGGAAGCTGTGGAAGAAACATTGATTGCTGAAAAGACTGAAAGCAGCGAGACTGAAAAAGGCAACATGACATGTAAAGATGTGAATGAGGAATCAAACAAAGATCATGCGGAAAAAGATCTGGTAAAAAGCATTCCTCTTGAAATTAAAACAAAACTGTGCACACCAAGGTGTGTCACAGCAGTTGCTTACTGTTTGTCCCACAATCAAAAAGTTTTAAGAGAAAGAGATGATATTCAAAAAATCAACAATGAAATGAAAGAAATGAGTTGGCATATCAACGAAAGTTAAATGCAACTCTCGCTGAAATGCAAACTCTTAAAGAGTTTGTCCTTAGAAAATATTTTTTAATAAATGATTTAACAGAAAAGTTAGAAAAATCAAGAAACGAAACAAATCATCTTCAAATTATTGTGGACAAATGGAATGTAAGCAAGAAGGCTCAAGCTGATCTAGTGGAGTATTCAAGGCAATCTGTTGTTAAAGATAGAATTGGATATAAGGATATAAATGGGATCGAAAGATTTTTATTTTTACCCCTGAGCAAAAGTGAATATATACAAATTCCAAAACCTCATCCTAAAAATGATCTGTGTGAAAAGGAATGTGTCAACCCTGAGTCTAGTACTAATATGATTAAAAGCAATGCAGAAGTGACACAAAAGGCAGAGGTTGAAGATGACGACAGTTGTGGTGGAAAGACTTTGGGGTTGGGTCACCCAGGAGCCAGTTACTCAACAGTTAATTGGTTTATCTGGAATAATGAAAAGACTAAAACTATTTTAAATTTGGATGACTGTACTGGACCTAGACCTAATGTTGATTCGAATGGTGTGGTAAATGTTTGTGATAGGCAGAAACCTATCTTGCGTTCTGATGTTTGTCATGATGATATTGTGCATGAATGTGCTGATTTAAAATCTGCATTTTGTGATGATAAAACTGTTTGTGCTCCACCTGTTTTTGTGCCCGCTCTTGAGAATAATAGGTTTGGAAAGTTCTTAACTGAAGAAATTCCAGAGTTTACTCCATCAACATCATGCAAAGATGATTCACAAAGTGATTCAGAGTTTTGTTCATCCAGAGAATGGGAAAGCTCAAATGACTCGGAAACTTATTGGGACAAAGAGGATTGAAGAAACCACCTTTTGATAACCTTAGTACAAATCATATTCTGCTTAAGTATAGAAGAAACTGCTGAAGAAGAAATCAGAAGTACTGAAGAAGAAAAAGAGCAAAGTGCTGAAGAGTTAAAGCATCAGAAGTTCTGAAGTCTAACCAGGCACTACACTGAAGAACTACTGAAGACAAACTACTCATCAGTAGTTTGTCACTCATCAGCATTTTCACATTAGAGGCTTCTAACCGACTCAGACTTCAGTAGTTTAGTATTATATTGTTTTGTTAAAGTCTTGATTCAAGTTTCGATGTAAAGCCTGTTGTAAACATTATCCTAAGTATAATATCTTAGCTAAATATCTTAGATTACTTAGTGCAACAGTCTTGTATGTTTGTCTATAAATAGATGAGCTTGTTCATCTATTTTAGATATGTGATTTACTTTGAATTAATTGAAAAACCTTCGAGGCTTTTAAACTTATAATCCATTTCACATCTGAGAATCATAACTTGCATTTACTGCTTTATACTTGAACTGTTTATTGATTCTCATTAACTGCTCAGTCAAGGGGGAGTAATAACTCCTGTTAAAAGTGATATTTTAACCTTAGAACATTTACTATTCCGCTGTGCAATAACTCTTATACAAATCTGCAAACACATAAGTGTTCTGTAAAGAGGCCACTGATCCAACAATTGGTATCAGAGCGCTGGTTAATCTGATTAAATATCAATCTAACAAATTGAGAATCAGACACAGGCTCTTATTGATATCCAATAAAGGATTAAAAGGTTCACGTTTTCATCCATCACTTTAAAGAAGTATTGACAAATCCAAACTTCTTAAAAATGGACCCTTATAATACTGGATCTGCCAACAAACCTCCTATGTTAGTCAGAAATGAATATAACATCTGGCAAAGGAGGTTGACACATACAATTTCTCAGAACAACACTGGTTGTTGGAGGTCTGTAATATTTGGACCTCACAAACCAGTTGTTACTGATCCAGAGGGAAAAATTGAGAGACGAAAAGACCCAAAAGACTACACTGAAGAAGATTTCCAAAAATTTGAGCTAGATGCAAAAGCTTTCTCTATGTTGGCTATGGCTCTCCCAAATGAAATATATGCTGGGCTTTTACATTGTGAAAGTGCCAAAGAGCTGTGTGTAACAACCCGAACCCGTAAGTTGTAAATTGGATCCATTTAAAATATTAACACCTTTGAAATAGAGTTAAGAGGTGCCATTTTAAAAGAAAAGGGCTTCGGCCCATATGTTTATTAAAAAGAAGAAAAAGGGCCGATTATTATCAAGAAGAATATGAAAGGTTAATAGGTTTTTATAATTAATATATTATAATCAGTTTAGGGGCTCAAAACCAGCAACACAAAAACCAAACCATAAACAAATACTAGGGATTAGAGACACCTCATAAGATACGTGTCTTGTTCTCCTGAAAAGTAAGTGTGTATATAAACCCTAACCCTTGAGAGTATGATGACTTAGACACTCCAGAATCACCTAAAAGAGACGCGAATATGGAGCCTTCAAGAGGATAGGAAGTTATGCCATATGATCGATCGCATCTGTAGGTAAGTTGGTGATTTCTTATTGATTATTATCAGATTTAGGGTTAGGTTTGTAAGAAAATCGGGTAAAACCAAGGAGTTTATGAACTGATTAATATAATGAATAAAGTATAACCATTTATTTGTTATGTTTTATAGGAGATAACTAAGTTGCTGGCTGTGAATCAGAAACACGACAATCTCAGGTGAGTTCGTATACCCTTGTGTGTTGAGAACCTTGTTTTGGGTACTAATATTGTGATTTCAAGAAGTGAAACTGCCGAATAACCACACCACACTCATTAACTCAAAAAGAGCCGCTTAACATATGAATAGCGCTATTTGGGGTAACCCCCACACATGATGGGCTTGGAAATGGAATCCGAGAACCCACCATCGAGTTATAAAACCAATGTGGCATATGTTTTGACCTGGGAAACTTATGTTGGCAGTTTTATAAGTTTCGAAATAGAGGGTTGAGGTTGTGGCTTGAACATCACAAGAAAGGAACCTCACGGCTGGAACCATATGATTACGAACTCACCAACTATTGTTGACCCGTTTGTTGTTTATATTTTTCTTAACAGGAAACTTGTGGGAAGAATAGAAGTAACGTGTTGTGGAATCGTAGAAGGTAGCGGCACTTTCTATCGAGAAGGTTTAGTATGTTAAGCTTTTGTGTTCAATAAAACTAAGTGGAGGAATGTTCGGATGTTAAGATATGATGTGTTTAAGTATTATGTACATTATTAAGTGTTAATGTGAATATGTTGTTATGAACTCGTTGCGCTCCTTTTGTAAGAAAAATCAAGACTTTTGTTTAAGTAAATATGAAACCAACTATTACTATCGGACATCCAAATGTCGGCTTGTGACAGTTGGTATCAGAGCGAAAACGATCCTAACAACCAAATAAAATCTTGGAAGGAACTAGAGTATTTGAAATTAATGTATATTAAAGGAAACCTTTGTGATAATGTGTTATGGCAGGAAAAGGTAAAGAGTTAGCAATGGAAGTAGAACCCCCTACCATGGAAGAACAAGAAAGGCTTGTACTTAGTGATCAAGAAAACAATATTGAGGATGAACCCATGGAAACTCAACAAGAAGGAGATAGTCAAGAGGAACCCGAGGAAGAACCTTATGAGTTTAATCGTAGTAGGAGTAGATCTCAAGAGTTTGTCCCCGAGACTCAAGAAGTAAGAAACAATGACGAAGGACCATCTAGAAGAACTAAAGGTGCTAGGATGTCGGTTAGACCCGGATTTCCAACCCACCTACTTGCCCAAAGAGATACTATAGAAACATCCGAAGAAGATAGGGCTAATCAATCTCAAGAAAACCGGTACCTTTATCGATTTAGAATAGAAAGGGGTGTGCCATTGGAAGATCCGTATGAGCAAGTAAGAAGGCGAGCAAGGGAATGGAGGTTTAGGCAACCGGAAGTGGCAAGAAGGAACAATAGGAGGTGTAGTAGGTGTGAAGACTTTGGAACGAATTGTGCTCCAACGAAATTTGGCCGAAGTTCAAGTAAGCCGGATCCGTAGGAATATGCAACAATTTATGGTTAGAATGAGGAGGATCTTGGATGGAGGACCCAACTAGCGACCAGTTTAAGGATGGAAGTAGTGAAGATCAAGCCTTGTAGCTTTAAGTAGTATGTCTAATGGTAAGAGGTGGTTAAGAAGAATGCCATGTGGTTAGTAGTAGTATGTTTGTGGAAGTAGGGTGATGTGGGCTGAAAAAGCCACTTGGTTAAAATTTTGATTGTATATATGTACTAACCAAGTTTATGTCAATAAATAAAGGTTGTGTTGAATGTGTGAATTGAATATATCATCATATGTTAAGACCATGATTGTTGAATACAAAGGAATAGGATTTAATGAATATCACGATGTACAGTATGTATAAATAAGATGAAATGATTATCAAAAGAGATCATGCATGAACTATGAATGGTTTCAAATTATGGTTGATAAAATTTTATAAATTATTGATTGACCATGTATGTTTCCAGCATAATAACAGTTCTGAGTAAACATAGTTATATGAGTATAATACTAAATCATTTTTGTTTTGAATGCAAGAATTTAGAGATGTCGAAACGACGACCTGGAAAGGAACCTGAAAAAGAGAACCGTACAAGTGGAACCAGACCAAGTGGTGCTCGGAACACTCGGTCGATGCACAATTTACTCATGAATACCGAAAGTAGTCAGAATGATAATCCGGAAAATGAAAACCTGGAGTCAAAAATAGAGCAGATGATATCGGAAGGTATATCACGGGTGATCCCCACCTTAATCGCTCAATTTGGTGGTGAGCGGGAAATCGATAATAGAATTATAAATCTAGAAGGAGGTGGTATAGGAGGGAATAACGATGGGGGAGGAAATAACAATTTCGGTGGATATAATGAAGATGGAAATTTTGAAGAAAACAAAAGAAATGTGCGAACAGGTTGTACGTATAGGGCGTTCATGGCATGTAAACCTGAGTCTTTCTATGGGAATGAGGGGGCAACAGGGACATTATGCTGGTTAGAAGAGATGGAAGCAGTATTAGACATCAGTGATTGTGCGCCTAGAGACAAAGTAAGATTTGCAACACATTCGTTGAAAGCCGGAGCATTGGCTTGGTGGAACATGATATTGCAAACAAGAGGAAGAAACATACTACAACGAATGTCATGGGAAGAATTTAGGAGTATGATTACTGAAAAATACTGCCCAGTTAATGAACTTGATAGGATCGAAGCTGAATTTTTAAAGTTAGAAATGCAGGGACTAGCGCATATGGAATATGTAAACAAATACAATGAAATGTCCCGACTAGTTCCGCATCTTGTTACTCCTGAAAGTCGAAGGATTGGACGTTTTATTTGGGGTCTCATACCCCAGATTAGAGGAATGGTACGAGCTGCTAAACCCACGACCTATCAAGCAGCGGTAGAGATGTCAGGAACGTTGACAGATGAGATAATAAGATGTGGAGGATTAGGTCATGCGGGGGCAAAGCGGAATTATGAACAATTCAGCGAAAGTGTAAACAAAAAGAATAATACTTCCGAAGGAAGAAATAATGATCAAGGCAGAGAGAAGAGGCAATACAAGGGGAATAGTCCGTTGTGCAATAAGTGTAATCTACATCACCAAGGAGAGTGTATGACCAAATGTACCAAGTGCAATCGCAGTCATTGGGGAGAATGTAAGGGAAATGTGTGTTATCGTTGCAAGAAAGAAGGACATCAGGCCAAAAATTGCAAGACAAATCTGAACAAAGGGCAAGGGTGCTACGAGTGTGGAGATCTAAGTCATTTCCGTGTTGACTGTCCTAAACTGAAAGGAGCGAATGATGGACGTCCTAGAGGAAGGGCTTTTGTTATGACCACAGAGGAGGCTAAGGAGGAACCTGAGTTGGTGATAGGTACGTTCTTAGTAAACAATCATCTTGCCACTATGTTATTCGATACTGGAGCTAATAGGAGTTTTATTTCACGAACTTTTAGATCTTCAATTGATTTAGGCTCTGAAAAATTGAGTGAAACATATGAAATTGAGTTAGCCAATGGGAAAATAATAAGAACCGACGAAATAGTAAAAGATTGTACAATAACCATAGATGAATATTCATTTAAGATAGATTTGATGCCAATAGAATTAGGAGGATTTGACATAGTCATAGGTATGGATTGGTTGATAAAGAATCAGGTAGAGATTGTATGTGGAAAACGACTTTTGAAAATACCTATAAATAAAGATAAGGTGTTGGTAGTATATGGGGAAAAACCGAAGAATAATTTTAAGTTGATTAGTTGTTTAAAAGCCAACAAATGTATAAGAAAAGGCGATGCTATATATATGGCTTATGTTATGTCGCAAAAACAAAGAAGCACCAAACCCGAAGAAGTACCGGTAGTGTCGGAATTTTTAGATGTATTTCCAGAAGATTTACCCGGACTACCTCCCCCGAGACAAGTAGAATTTCGTATCGAAACAATCCCTGGGGCAACACCAATAGCAAGAACTCCTTATAGGCTAGCTCCCACTGAAATGAGAGAACTAATGAATCAATTGCAAGAGCTACTAGAGAAAGGGTTTATCAGGCCTAGTACGTCGCCATGGGGAGCTCCAATATTGTTTGTTAAGAAAAAGGATGGAACATTCAGGATGTGCATAGACTATAGGGAGTTAAACAAAGTGACCATCAAAAATAGATACCCGCTCCCCCGAATAGACGATTTGTTCGATCAACTGCAAGGGGCAAGATACTTTTCAAAGATAGATTTAAGAACAGGGTATCATCAAGTTAGAGTGAAACAAGATGATATATCCAAAACTGCTTTTAGGACAAGATATGGTCACTATGAATTTTTAGTTATGCCATTTGGAGTTACTAACGCACCTGCTACTTTTATGGATTTAATGAATACAGTTTGTAAACCTTACTTGGACAGGTGTGTGATTGTTTTTATTGATGATATTTTAGTATACTCTAAGAATCGAACTGATCATGAACAACATTTAAGAGCCGTTTTGGAGATGTTAAGGAAGGAAAAATTATATGCAAAATTTTCAAAATGCGAGTTTTGGTTGGAAGAGGTAAAATTCCTAGGACACATGATAAACTCACAAGGAATTCAAGTAGATCCTTCCAAGGTTGAAGCAATTAAAAACTGGGAACCACCAAAAACACCCACTGAAGTTAGGCAGTTTTTAGGATTGGCTGGGTACTATAGGCGATTTATTGAAAACTTCGCAAAAATAGCACTTCCTTTAACCACCTTAACCAAGAAAGGAATAATTTTTAAGTGGCTTAAGGAACAGGAAGAAGCCTTTGAAACTTTGAAAGAAAAACTTTGTAGTACCCCAGTCCTGTCGTTACCTGATGGGATTCAGGATTTTGTGGTATACTGTGATGCGTCACGACAAGGCTTAGGATGTGTTCTCATGCAGAGAGGAAGAGTTATAGCCTACGCATCAAGACAACTTAAGAATCATGAACAAAACTATCCCACCCATGATTTAGAGTTAGGAGCAATAGTGTTTGCATTAAAAATTTGGAGACATTATTTGTACGGAACCAAGTGTATAATTTATACGGATCATAGGAGTCTCCAACATATCCTAACTCAAAAGATGTTGAATATGAGGCAAAGGAGGTGGGTAGAATTGTTAAGTGATTATGAATGTGAGATCAAGTATCACCCGGGAAAAGGAAATAATGTGGCAGATGCATTAAGTAGGAAAATAAAAGAAAAACCCATTAAGATAACGGTAATGCAAATGAGTCACATGGGAGATTTGAAGAAGAAAATCTTGGAAGCGCAAGAAGAGGCGATAAGGGAAAAATGTTTCAAAAAGGAAGAAATCATAGGAACGAAGGATTCCTTTGAGGTTCGACATGATGGGATAAGGACACACAAGGGTCGAATTTGGGTGCCAAAAAGAGAGGAGATACGTAAACAAATTCTAGATGAGGCGCATAGGTCCAAATACACGGTGCATCCAGGAAATGATAAGATGTATCATAATTTGAAGGAAGATTTTTGGTGGCCTAACATGAAAAGAGATATAGTTATGTATGTGCAAACATGCATGACTTGTTCAAAGGTAAAGGCAGAACACCAACGACCCTCTGGGCTACTACATCAACCCGAAATACCCGAATGGAAATGGGATGGGATAACCATGGATTTTGTAATGAAACTCCCTAGAACTTCACAAGGACATAATGCCATTTGGGTAGTAGTGGACCGTTTAACAAAATCTGCACATTTCTTACCCTTCAAAGAAGAATGGTCTGTTGAAAAAATAGCAGGGTTATACATCAAGGAAATAGTGGCAAGACATGGAACTCCTACTTCCATCATCTCCGATAGGGACAGCAGGTTCACATCTAAGGTATGGAGAGGACTTCAAAAGGCATTAGGAACCAATGTTGATTTAAGCACCGCCTACCATCCCCAAACAGATGGACAGAGTGAAAGAACGATACAAACTTTAGAAGACATGTTGAGGGCTTGTGCTTTAGACTTTGGGGGCAATTGGGACCAACATCTACCCTTAATAGAGTTCACATACAATAACAGCTATCATTCAAGTATAGGAGTTGCACCATTCGAAGCACTATATGGTAGAAGATGTCGAACTCCATTATGTTGGGCAGAGGTAGGGGAAAGTCAGCTTACTGGACCAGAAATTGTACAGGAGACAAGTGATAAGATTCGACGAATTAAGGAGAAACTTAAAAGTGCTCAAGATCGACATAAAAGTTATGCTAACAAAAGAAGAAAACCTTTAGAATTTGCTGTAGGAGATCGAGTACTACTGAAGATATCTCCATGGAAAGGGCTAATGAGATTTGGAAAGAAAGGGAAACTGAGTACTAGATATGTCGGGCCATATGAAATCTTGGATAGGATAGGAAAAATGGCTTATAAGTTAAAATTACCTAGTGAGTTGGAAGGCATACACGACACCTTTCATATTTCCAATCTAAAGAAGTGTATGGTTAGTCCTGATCAAATAATTCCACCTGATGAAATAAGAATCAATGAAAAGTTACGATTTATAGAAGAGCCTGTAGAGATTATGGAAGGTGGTGAGAAAAGATTAAGAAGAAGTAAGATACCCATTGTGAAAGTAAGATGGGATTCGAAGCAAGGTCCTGAATTTACGTGGGAAAGGAAGGACGAGATGAAAAAGAAGTATCCCAATCTATTTCCAGAACCAAGTAACAAAGGTAATAAAATGAATTTTGCGGACAAAATTCCAGATTAAGGGGGGGGGGGGGAGAATGTAACAACCCGAACCCGTAAGTTGTAAATTGGATCCATTTAAAATATTAACACCTTTGAAATAGAGTTAAGAGGTGCCATTTTAAAAGAAAAGGGCTTCGGCCCATATGTTTATTAAAAAGAAGAAAAGGGGCCGATTATTATCAAGAAGAATATGAAAGGTTAATAGGTTTTTATAATTAATATATTATAATCAGTTTAGGGGCTCAAAACCAGCAACACAAAAACCAAACCATAAACAAATACTAGGGATTAGAGACACCTCATAAGATACGTGTCTTGTTCTCCTGAAAAGTAAGTGTGTATATAAACCATAACCCTTGAGAGTATGATGACTTAGACACTCCAGAATCACCTAAAAGAGACGCGAATATGGAGCCTTCAGGAGGATAGGAAGTTATGCCATATGATCGATCGCATCTGTAGGTAAGTTGGTGATTTCTTATTGATTATTATCAGATTTAAGGTTAGGTTTGTAAGAAAATCGGGTAAAACCAAGGAGTTTATGAACTGATTAATATAATGAATAAAGTATAACCATTTATTTGTTATGTTTTATAGGAGATAACTAAGTTGCTGGCTGTGAATCAGAAACACGACAATCTCAGGTGAGTTCGTATACCCTTGTGTGTTGAGAACCTTGTTTTGGGTACTAATATTGTGATTTCAAGAAGTGAAACTGCCGAATAACCACACCACACTCATTAACTCAAAAAGAGCCGCTTAACATATGAATAGCGCTATTTGGGGTAACCCCCACACATGATGTGCTTGGAAATGGAATCCGAGAACCCACCATCGAGTTATAAAACCAATGTGGCATATGTTTTGACCTGGGAAACTTATGTTGGCAGTTTTATAAGTTTCGAAATAGAGGGTTGAGGTTGTGGCTTGAACATCACAAGAAAGGAACCTCACGGCTGGAACCATATGATTACGAACTCACCAACTATTGTTGACCCGTTTGTTGTTTATATTTTTCTTAACAGGAAACTTGTGGGAAGAATAGAAGTAACGTGTTGTGGAATCGTAGAAGGTAGCGGCACTTTCTATCGAGAAGGTTTAGTATGTTAAGCTTTTGTGTTCAATAAAACTAAGTGGAGGAATGTTCGGATGTTAAGATATGATGTGTTTAAGTATTATGTACATTATTAAGTGTTAATGTGAATATGTTGTTATGAACTCGTTGCGCTCCTTTTGTAAGAAAAATCAAGACTTTTGTTTAAGTAAATATGAAACCAACTATTACTATCGGACATCCAAATGTCGGCTTGTGACAGTTGGTATCAGAGCGAAAACGATCCTAACAACCAAATAAAATCTTGGAAGGAACTAGAGTATTTGAAATTAATGTATATTAAAGGAAACCTTTGTGATAATGTGTTATGGCAGGAAAAGGTAAAGAGTTAGCAATGGAAGTAGAACCCCCTACCATGGAAGAACAAGAAAGGCTTGTACTTAGTGATCAAGAAAACAATATTGAGGATGAACCCATGGAAACTCAACAAGAAGGAGATAGTCAAGAGGAACCCGAGGAAGAACCTTATGAGTTTAATCGTAGTAGGAGTAGATCTCAAGAGTTTGTCCCCGAGACTCAAGAAGTAAGAAACAATGACGAAGGACCATCTAGAAGAAGTAAAGGTGCTAGGATGTCGGTTAGACCCGGATTTCCAACCCACCTACTTGCCCAAAGAGATACTATAGAAACATCCGAAGAAGATAGGGCTAATAAATCTCAAGAAAACCGGTACCTTTATCGATTTAGAATAGAAAGGGGTGTGCCATTGGAAGATCCGTATGAGCAAGTAAGAAGGCGAGCAAGGGAATGGAGGTTTAGGCAACCGGAAGTGGCAAGAAGGAACAATAGGAGGTGTAGTAGGTGTGAAGACTTTGGAACGAATTGTGCTCCAACGAAATTTGGCCGAAGTTCAAGTAAGCCGACATTTGACATTAACACAAAGAACCCACCATTGATCTTAATGACAAATCCATTGCCAAAAAGACATGGATTTCTAAAATTGGTCCACAACAAGCTGCACCTGTTCTCAAGAGCAAACCCAAAGCCAAACTGGCTTGGGTTGCCAAATCTAACTAATTTGCTATTTTGTGCAAAGGGTCTCCAGAGGGTTGAATAGTATATGGTATGTTGATAGTGGAGGCTCAATGCACATGACTGGATGCAGATACCTGATAAACAATTTTATCAGTCAAAGAGAAGGATCTGTGTCATTTGGGAACAATGCCAAGGGATATGTGCTAGGATATGGCAATGTATCCTCAGGCAAAATGCAGTTTGACAAGGTCAACCTGGTTGAAAACCTTGAGTACAACTTGCTAAGTGTCTCACAAATGTGTGATAAAGGATATTCTTCCTTTTTCACCAAGACAGCATGCAAGATCATATCACCAGAAGACCAGAAGTTGATAGAGAAGATCATTGAAGATCATACTTTGCTGATTGCCAAAAGATGTGGCAATGTCTATGCAATGGACATTGAAAAAGACAAAGTATTGAACAACACTGCCTGTTTCTTCTCAAAGGCATCAACTTCAGAAAATGATCTCTGGCACAGGAGACTTGGCCATGTGAACTTTAAAACCATCAATAAAGTAACTAAAATGGGCTTGGTCAGAGGTCTACCTTTGAAGGAATATCAGTGTAAAGAACACTGTGTTTCTTGTCTTAAAGGTAAACAGCATAAGTCCTCCTATAAGTCTATTGAAGAATAAAAAACAACTGCATGTCTTCAACTACTCCATAGGGACTTATTTGGACCAGTCAAGATTATGAGCCTTGGTAAGAAGAAGTACTGCTTGGTCATCATTGATGACTACTCAAGATTCACATGGGTCTTCTTCTTATATTCCAAGGATGAGGCAGCTGAAATCATCAAGTTCTTCATTCTACAAGTTGAGAAGCAATATTCTCTTTCTGTCAAAGTCATCAGGAGTGACAATGGGACAGAGTTCAGGAACAAAACTCTGGATGAATTCTGTTTGTCTAAAGGGATTGTTAGACAATTCAGCATTCCCAGAACTCCTGAACAAAATGGTGTGGTAGAAAGGAAGAACAGAACTTTAATAGAAGCAGCTAGAACAATGTTAGCTGATTCAGGCCTACCTTTGTACTTTTGGGCTGAAGCAGTCAACACAGCTTGTTATGTTCAGAATAGAGTTCTTATCAACAAGAGACATACCAAGACTGCCTATGAAATTCTTCATGGCATAAAGCCCCTTATTTCCTTCTTCAGGGCTTTTGGATGTCAATGTTTTATCCTCAACATCAAAGACTCTATCTCAAAATTTGCTGCAAAAGTTGATACAGGTTATTTTCTTGGTTATTCTCCTTTGAGAAAAGCTTACAAAGTATTTAATTCAAGAACCAAGATAGTTGAAGAAACACTGAATGTCAAGTTCAATGAATCAAAACACACTCTTATTCCAGCAAATCCTACTGAATTATTTGATCTTGACAACTTTCATTTCGGACCTGAAAAGACTGTTGAATCATCAAAACCTCCTCAAAATGGTTTTCAAGGATTTGAAGATGATAGTCCTGCACCATGGACTCCAAACACAGTCAGTAGATCAACTTTTAAACCTTCAGAAGTTTCAAAAGCTTCAACTTCTGGAACTACTGATGATCAACTTGAAAGTACTGATTCAGCTGAACCTAAAACTCCTGAACCTCAAACAACAGCTGAACCAGATATTATCAATCTCAGTGGTTTATTTGAAGAAATAGTAGAGCCATCCTCTAGTACAGGTCTACAACAACTGATTGAACACAAGGATCATCCATTGGATCAAATCATGGGTGAGATTGCTTCAGGGGTACTCACAAGAAACCAGCTTTCCAACTTTTGCTTTTTCTCAGCATTCATTTCTCAGTTGGAACCAAAGAAATATCAAGAAGCCCTCAAAGACAACAATTGGGTGCAAGCTATGCAAGAAGAATTGCTTCAATTCAAGAAGCAACAGGCTTGGGAAATCTGTCCCTTACCTCCAAACAAGCAACCAATTGGTACAAGATGGGTCTTTAGAAACAAATCAGATGAAGCTTGTATGATCATCAAGAACAAAGCAAGACTGGTGGTACAAGGTTATTCTCAAGAGGAAGGGATTGACTATGATGAAACCTTTGCACCAGTTGCAAGACTTGAAGCTATCAGGTTATTTTTAGCTTATGCAATTTCCAACAACATTAAAGTTTATCAAATGGATGTCAAGAGTGCATTTTTGTATGGAAAAATAAAAGAAGAAGTGTATGTCTGTCAACCTCCAGGGTTTGAGGATCCTTCTCATCCTGACTGGGTTTACAGACTTGACAAAGCTCTTTATGGGCTAAAACAGGCTCCAAGAGCCTGGTATGAAACACTTTCAAACTTTTTACTTAAGAATCACTTCTCAAGGGGATCCATTGATAAAACTCTTTTCATAAAACATGTTGGAAATCATGTCTCACTTGTTCAAATTTATGTTGATGATATCATATTTGGTTCAACAAATTCAAAACTGTGTGAAGATTTTAAGAAACTCATGCAATCAAAATTTGAAATGAGTACAATGGGAGAATTGCAGTACTTTTTGGGACTGCAAATCAAGCAACAATCAAATGGAACATTTATACATCAATCAAAATATGTTAAAGAATTATTAAACAAATTTTCTTTACAAGACTGTAAATCATGTTCCACTCCCATGACACCAATCACACAAATTGAACGAGATGATCAAGGGAAACAAATTGATCAAACCATGTATAGATGTATGATAGGTTCTCTTTTGTATTTAACTGCTTCTAGACCAGATATTATGTTCTCAACTTGTGTCTGTGCTAGATACCAATCTGCACCAAGAGAATCACACCTAATTGCAGTCAAAAGAATCTTCAGATATCTGAAAGGAACTCCTACATTAGGAATTTGGTATCCTGCTTCAAGCAATACCAAGTTAACAGCCTTTTCAGATAGTGACTATGCAGGGTGCAAAATGTCAAGAAAATCAACATCTGGTGGTTGTCAATTCTTGGGAAACTGTCTGGTGTCCTGGCAATCAAAGAAACAAACATCTGTGGCAACTTCAACAGCTGAAGCTGAATACATTGTTGCTGCAAGCTGTACTTCACAGATACAATGGCTCCAATATCAACTGCTTGATTATGGAATCAAAGAGACCAAGACCCCACTTTTAGTAGACAGCAAATATGCCATTAGCATCATTCAAAATCCTGTTCAGTTCTCAAAGACTAAACATATTGAAATCAGGTATCATTTCATAAGAGATTGCTATGAAAAAGGCAAGATTGAGGTGAAGCATGTCACAACTGCTAATCAAATAGTTGATATTTTCACCAAACCCCTTGATTCAACAACATTTCAGAGGTTAGTATCCATGCTTGGGATGTTAAACTTGGAAGAAAGTCTGTAAGTGTTTTCACTTTTTAGTTCTGCACATATTTTATTTCACTTACATACTTATCTGTCACAAACCTCTGATGAACAATTTTGAGGGAGAGAAACTACTGAAAATTTGAAAAACATCAAAATGGGAAATTTTTAAATAGAAGTTCTACTGATGATAATCAGAAGTTATTCAAGTGTTTTGAAAGTCATTCTCATCAGCTGTTTCAAACTACTGAAGAGATGACCAAAACCACTGATGAAGAAACCTTCTTCATCAGTAGTTTCATTAAAAAGGGTAAAACTGACATTTCACTCATCAGAAGTTTGACCTAGTCGGTTAAAAACTTCTGATAAATACCTTTTTCAAAACATCCATGGCTCTCGTTTTAAAATAGGGACACAATCAAAGAGGCTACTTCGAGAAAGATGATGCCTGGTCCCAATACGATGAGATCATTGATCTTGTTGTTAAATCCCAATATTATGAAGCTTTCACCATTGATCCTCCAATACATGAAGAAACTCTCAATGAGTTCTGGGCTAATACAGAGGCGGTGACAGTTAATAATGAAGTGATTTCCCTCAAATCATCCATACAAGGGAAACTGATGGCCATATCACCAGAAAGCTTAAGCATAAGACTTGGTTTGAAGGATTCTAATACTCCTGAGCATATTTCAAATTCCGATATTCATCTTACCATGACAGAATGTGGCTATCAAGGTACTTTGGCACAGGCTACAGTTTATAAGAAATATTTTGATCCAAAATATAAACTGTTATTTCATTATATTATTATGTGCTTGAGTCCTAAAACTGGATCTTATGATCAGATGCCTTCAACTTTTCAACCTATTTTTTATTCAATAATAAATGAAACACCTTTCAAGGCATCAAAACTGTTCTTTAATGAGTTGGTCTTAGATCATGAAAACCAAAAGAAAAAGTTTTTGTTATACCCAAGGTTTGTTATGCAGTGCATAATAAAAGAACTTGGAGAGGGAATACTTGTTGGTGAGTCAAAAATTTTAAAACCATTAACTTCCCAAGTATTCTCAAGGCACAACAAAACGGCCACAGTGCCAGAAGATGACCAAGGGGAAGAACAACCCATCCCTGAGGAACCCACATCTTCAAAACCTAAAAAGAAATCCAAAAAGCCTAAATCTCTCAAACAAAAACCTACCAACCCAAAGAAACAAATAGTTCAGGATGTGGAGAACCCTGAAACTACTGATGTGCAATCTGCACTTGATAAGGATGTGGCTGAAACATCCTCTCAGCACACACCATCTCCACCACCAAAAAGAAAACCAGTTACAGTCATTTTTCAAAGAAAAAGACTCAAAAAGACTGTAACTACTGACCAATCCTTCCAAACTACTGACCCAGAACCAACTACTGAACACCAACCCATTACAACTACTGAACCTGAACCCTCACATACAACAATAGAAATAGCCCAACTTCTCTCAGGACTAAAAGGATCCCATCCAACACATGTCACTCCCGTAGCAACACATCAAACATGGGAGATGCCTTCAGAACTTGACATGGATGTGGACCTTATTAGCCCTAACCAGGGAGATGAGGATGGACCAGAGTTTGTAAGCCCAAACTTAGAAACTCTTGGTACTTTTGAGGCTGCTACTACTCACTTATCACCCAGTGGTGAACCTGCGGACAGTAGTAACATTGATAAGACCTCAAATTTGGCAACTATTGATGAAGGCTTATTGCCTGAAGTAGGAAAACCTCAGTTCCAAGACAAAGAGGTTCATGAGAAGACTAGTTTGGAGCTAGCTCAGGATATAACTGATCCTGCCCTCATTGAGGACACTATTAGGGATTCAGATTATTCCATTAGTTTGGATGATGAATCAGAAATTCCACAAAAAGAATTGACGGTTGTTGATGAAGATCCTGACTCAGAGGTCTCTAAGCTCAAAGAGCTGGTCACCAAAGATCAGTTTAAAGACCACTTGAGCCCTATTTCCCCAAAAGTGGCATCTTCAGAAAAATCTGAAGATCACCCAAAAACACCCCCTTCACAAAAACAACCTACCCAATTCCCTGGGCTCTCAAGCATAGACCTGAACCAACTATGCAGCCCAGATGGTCCCCTGTTCCAGACAATGAAGGAAATCCTAACTGCTCAACTCAAGACTTTCACAACTGCTTGGGAGTTGAAGGCCAATAACCAATTTGGGTTGATTAATTCTAGACTTGCAGAGCTGAATAAGAAGATGGATGAGACCTAGAAACAGCTTGCAACATTGTCTGCTGCAACTTCTCACTCTCTAAGGCTTCCAGAAGTGGATGAAGCCAAAAAGGGGGAGAAGACTAAGGAACCAACAACTGAAGTATCTACTGAAAATCCTGATGATGCTGAAAAGACCATTAAAAGACCAGGAAAAGAGATCCTTCAGGAGTTCAGTTCATCTAAGGCTACTGAAGAAACTACTGATCCAATTTCTCAAACTGCTGAAGACAATCCTTCAGTAGTTGTGAAGATCATTCACCCTTCAAAATTTCTATCTTCCAAACCCATTCAAGGACAGTCTTCAAAGGCAACTGAAAGAGAACCAGCTTCTATTCCTAAGCCAACAACAACTACAACAACTGTTTTGAGCCCTACTCCCATTTCAATGTCAAAAGAACTATTGGAGAAGAGTTTGAAAGAGGCTCAAAAGAAGGCTAAGGAAGACAAAGTTTGGAACAGCCTAGAAGCTAGAGATGATCTGAGCTATGAAGAAAATCTAATCAAGTATCAAGAGAAGCTTGATGAGCTTGAAGCAGAAGAGAGAGCACTTGAGGCTGCTGCTGAAGAAGACAAAAGAGCACAGCTGATTATATTCATTACAAAGAACTCCAAAGCTAAACAAGTCTCTCTGAAAAGACTCTCAACAGAAGAACTCACAAGAATAGCTCAACTTATATCTGATAGGTTGGCAACAGAAAAGGAGAGAAAAGCTAAAAGAGCTGAGATAGTGGAAGAACTTGTAGCAAATGGTTATGGTTCAAAGGCCTCAGTTTCAAGATGGAAAGAAGAAACATTATAGGAAACTTATAAGAAGTTCAAGGCCAGCAAAGCTGCAAATCCAGATAGATTTGAAACTCCTGAAGCCCAACAAACTTCAATCATAAGGAGATCATCTGGTGCACTTAGAAGACCAGCTACAAAAAGAAAGGCAGAGGAAGAAACAACTGTGAAAACTGATTTCAAGATGGTACTCTTGGAAGGAAATCAGTTAGTTCATGGTGACTTTGATGTAGAAGAGAAGCCCCTGCTAACACAATTCAGAGATCGTGCTACTTATGCTTATCAACTGCAACAATTCATTCAAGAGAAAACCCATACCAGAGTTATAACAGAACATCACTTACCCAACATTCCTATCCAAGGTGGTGTTGACTTTCAAGGTAGCAAAGATTCTCACCTGAGAGTCACAGAAATTGAAGAAATTCCCCAATCATCCTCAGGACAACCTCAGGAAACAGGCTTGGTTTCCTATACCTCTGACTTTGATAGGTCAAAGGTAAATATCATCAAATGGTCATTCACTGATTCTAACTCAGTGTTAGTGACCAGGAGAGATCGTTCAAGTAAGGTCTACAAAAACTCAAAGGAGTTGAGTGTTTTATCTTCAAAAGACCTTCTCACCATTCAACATCTCACACCTGAACAAGGATCTCTCACTGAGCAACAAAAATGTACTCTTATTACCAAGATGACAGCAGAAGTCTGGAGGATACTAGAAGAGAGAAAGAATCAACAACAATAAAGATTGGATAAGGTTTTGGCTTCATCAATCCAGGGGGAGATTGTTGGGACAAAGAGGATTGAAGAAACCACCTTTTGATAACCTTAATCCAAATCATATTCTGCTTAAGTATAGAAGAAACTGCTGAAGAAGAAATCAGAAGTACTGAAGAAGAAAAAGAGCAAAGTGCTGAAGAGTTAAAGCATCAGAAGTTCTGAAGTCTGACCAGACACTACACTGAAGAAATACTGAAGACAAACTACTCATCAGCATTTTCACATCAGAGGCTTCTAACCGACTCAGACTTCAGTAGTTTAGTATTATATTGTTTTGTTAAAGTCTTGATTCAAGTTTCGATGTAAAGCCTGTTGTAAACATTATCCTAAGTATAATATCTTAGCTAAATATCTTAGATTACTTAGTGCAACAGTCTTGTATGTTTGTCTATAAATAGATGAGCTTGTTCATCTATTTTAGATATGTGATTTACTTTGAATTAATTGAAAAACCTTCGAGGCTTTTAAACTTATAATCCATTTCACATCTGAGAATCATAACTTGCATTTACTGCTTTATACTTGAACTGTTTATTGATTCTCATTAACTGCTCAGTCTAGGGGGAGTAATAACTCCTGTTAAAAGTGATATTTTAACCTTAGAACATTTACTATTCCGCTGTGCAATAACTCTTATACAAATCTGCAAACACATAAGTGTTCTGTAAAGAGGCCACTGATCCAACAAAACTTCTGTGTCATAACTTAATGATAGAGTTGACACAACAAATCAAGTCCATCAAGATTCACTGGAAGAAGATCTGTTTATAGAAGATTTCTCAACTTCAGATGATGAATTAGTGATGAATGAAAATCACAAGGGGTTAAAGATCACAGAGTCAAAAGGTGATGTAAAACTCAATGCTTCTTAACAAGCCGAATCAAGCTCAAAACAATCTACATCCCCAATTGCATCACACGGGACAATAAAGCATCAAAAGCCATTCAAAGCTTGCTTTAGGTTTGGTAAAGAAGGTCATGTGCTCAAGCAATGTGCAGAACGACACAATCCAAATGGTAAAGTCAATGCGGATTGCTTCTCCGGATCAAAGGATAAAATGCACACATCTTTGAATGTTAGGATGACACATATTCCATCAAGATCTCCACATATGAAACCGGTTTCATATGATTCAAAATGAAAAGGACCAAAGCATCAAAACCACAATCTATTCCTCCAGGTCTTAAACAGAAAATTATTTCAAAAATTAAATCTTTTACAAACAATTTTTTAAAACCAACACAGGTTTGGCAAATCAAACCAAAAGTTGAAAAAGAAACTAATGAGGGAAAAGGTATGGTGTTTCAAGAAGTTAGTTATATTGATGAAAAAGGACAAACCAGGACCACGATGGCCTGGGTTCCACTCTCTAATTAATTTACTTATGAGTGCAGGAACTACCATGGAGGACTGTTAGTAACACGGTTAGTAACAGTGGTTGTTCCAAGAATAGGTTTGGAGCGGAAATATCACAGGTTTGGTTATGGTATCTAACCTGATTGCACAATTGACACCGTTGTCACACACTCATTTTCTTGCTGATATATGTTTATGTGTGTCTGATGTGGAAGACTTTATTTTTCGTAAATATTTTTTACAAAAATACAAAAAAAAATTAATTACAAAAAAGGGAATTGTACAAAAATAAAAGTTTAGGGGGAGTATGAAAGTATAGTCTCGGCCATGAGATGTGATTAATGCAAATAATCCTGATCTTATATGGGAAATGATAGGAACTAACTTGTTTATGTCTGCACATGAATAGGATCTGAAGGATGTTACAACTACAAGTTAATGATGTGTAGGTAGGTTCAGCCTTCAAGTTGAGTAAACTGCTATAAGGTGAATAATAATAAATCTACACGAAAAGCTGGATTCCCACTGTGTTTTAGGTCTGCACAAGCTGAGTCCGGTCATACATAGGTTGAGAGATTAAAAGACACAGAAAATTTTGTGCATATGTAATCAAAAGACACTTAAGAGTGCAAGCTACCAATGCGGGGCTAATCAATCAAATGAGCAGCAAAAGACACGCAATGTTAGTGACGTGCAAATATATATAAATAGCTCAACAATCATATGATCAACTTCTCTGCTTATGGAAACATAGACCTGAAGCTCTCATCATTATATCTCGATAAACCTTGAGGATTGATAGGCTTATAACTAGCACAAGCGGGGTCCACAAAATTTTCGTCAATATTACCAAAAACATGATAATCTCATCACCAAACGTATGTTGAAAGATGAGAGGCATGGACTTAAGAGGACAAACATACAGACAATCGATCTTGGGTTGTAGCTATCCTCAAGAAAGTTGAAACGTGGCTAGGCTTTTCAAGTTAGTGTGATCCCATATTTGATCCCTTCTATATCTCGAAGGTTGATGGTTGTTTAAAAAAAAAGATTAAAATTAAAAAAAAAATAATAAATAACAAAAAAAAATCTTTATTTGTGTACAGTTGAGATACTTACTTGATTGCACACCACAGATGAATACGGTTTTGTCTGTATATTGAATCTGTCTAAAGAAAATTCGGAGTTGTGTTTGTGATTGTGGTTAGGTTTCTTCGACTACTTGCTGTAATGATGGCCGATCATCAGTTGAGCAAGATACAAAGCCAAAGCACCTGTTTCCTCAAGTTTGCTGAAGACACCAAGATAGGAATCCTCCCCCTACGTCTTTTAAACCACTCAAGCTACAGAGAGTTGAAAAAAGTTGTTCTTTATTTTCAAAGATGATGCATGCAAAAAGGGGGAGATTGTGAGATTTGAGGACTCATAGAACAAAGTGACAAGAACACCTTCAGCAAAGAAAATTTGAAAAGCATCAGTCTAGGAGGAGTATTGTTGGGTACTTGATTTGAGACTTAAGCAGCTTTGCCACATTAGATGATCACAGTATGTAGAGATTGACGGTTCTGAAGATGATACAAGAGATTGATAACATTAGACTAAGGGGGAGATTGTTGGGTCTAAATTGGTAGTCTAATGTTATCAATAAGTTTAAGTCAACAAGTCAAAGCTTGGTCAACAAAAGTCAAAGTCAAACGGCTCGCAGTCAACACGTAAGGCGACTCGAGAAATCCGGATAATAGATTGACAAGTGAAGTTCAAGTTATGATAGAGAATGACGCTACAGCTAAATAAATATATTTTGTTTAGACAAAATATATTTATTACTTTAGAATATTTTCTTATTTAGTGAGTGTTTTAGTAATTTATTAACCCTAGGGACCTAAATGTAATTAGCCTTAGTGTGTTTGGGCTATAAATAGAATGATATATTAGGGTTTTTGGGCAACACACATCCTAGAGATTTGGGGGCTATCATTGTATTATCATCTTATGCAAATCATCTAGTGGGTTTTATTGATTATTTTGTGTGTGTTCATCTTTATATCTTCAACTTAATCAGATTTTAGCTCGAAATTGAACCTACACAATAACCTACAACCCCACGGCCTACCATAACACTTTAACACTTCCATTTTAGCTTTGTAAAACATATGTTTTTCATGTGAAATTTCATTACTTTAACCCATGTACAACTGCTCCTAACACATGTTAAATGAAAAAAATAAAATCAAGAAGCAAAGATAAGAAGCTTACAACTAGCACAAGGCTAGGGAAGACTCAAAACTCAAGATGGAGATGAGGTTTAAGTGTGTCTTCCAAGGGTTAAGCTCCAAGATTCTTGTACACACTAGTTTAGGGTATGGAATGGAATGATTTGTAAGTTATTTGGATGAAAAACAAAGATGGATTGTTTTTGAATGGTGATGGCCGTAAGTTATGGATGGAAAAGAAGGAGTATTTGTGTTTTGAAGTGTAGTGATATTATGCATGTGTTAGATATTATAAAGATAAGCGTTTGTACTTGGATTTGACAAACCTTTAAGCATGCCTTTATTATAATCATTTTGGAAAGGTAATCAACCAACATTAAGGTGGATCTAGCATCACCTAAAAACCGCCCAAAAGAAGGTGGTGTGGGACCCACTTGATTTTCCAAATATCTTGTAATTATCTAGTTAAGATTCAACTAAACCGATTAGGGTTTTCGGGGTTTTAACGCGTGTTTGTTACGAGCTATTCCGGACATATAATTGACTCCAATTACCCTTAAACATGGACTAGTTTAGGCATTGGTAAGTTATTTTGGAATTAATAGGGTGAATTTATAAGTTTCACGCGTATCGGGTGCGATATGCGAACTTTATTAATTACCGAGAGATTTGTGTTTAGAGTTTCCGCATATGGTTTTGGAGTTCCAAAACACATAATATTTTGATGGAAATACCCTTTATTTTATATCCCGGGTGTTCGGGATCGTTTTCGGTTAATTAATCGTTGTCGGGTAATCACCCACGTCAGTTCGGGCAAGTTTATAAGCACGCGATTTTGTCGTGCCTCATTATTAAACATGTGCATTCCTATGCATCGTATGGGGAATTTGCTATTCTCTAAGGCTATGGTAATACAATTAACACGAAATTGCACTAATTACATTAATTACGCATAATTATTAGTATGGATTTACCTTAATTTTGCCGATTGTCACACTTATATAAAACATGATAACATTTAGTGTTTGGTAGTTTTATCTTAAATTTTCTCTGTAGCTCTCTGTCACCTCTTAACTTCTAACAATTTTATTTATTTTTTTTCTAACCACCCATTCTCCATTCAATTCAATTGTTTCTAATCTTGAGCTAATGTATTGAGAATGAGAGATAATGAAACAAAAGAAATTAAAATATAGCAGTTACATAGGTTTAATAAGAGTAGGTGAAATTAGTAATTTAAACTGTTATTAAGTCACTAGCCAGCAACCATAATCACACATGAAAGTTAAATAGGTTTGACGTAAAAACACAACACAATTTTAAGAGTTTGTGATATGACACAAATAAATATATAGGTCGTGTTCAGGTTGACTAAGTTAACCCAACAACTTGAAACTTGTCAACAAGACAAACTAATAAATTGAAACTCATGCGAATACTTAACTATATTTCTCAAAAGATTATGAAGTGTGATTTAAAGAATGTAAACCCATTGAATATGAACCAAACTAGATTATATCCTGGAAGCTTTTCGGGTTAGATAAATCAAATATGATGTGATAAATATGTGTTACGATGTAACATACAAATTAATGTACTATAATATTAAAAAATAACAATTTTAATCATGTGAATAAGAATGAAAATGTATATTAAAAAGAAGATCTATGTTTGGATGAGGAGCAAAGCGAGAAACGACCATTGCAGGGCGTGATTGAGGCGGTAGTCTTGAATGTGTGACTTTTTTTTTTTGGAAATGAGTTGTTTTAACCTATTCTGCTCTTGATGAAAATACAATTCCTAGTTTGAACATGATTAGTGACATGTCTAGATATGATTAATGAATTACCTGAACACATTGTGTTTGTTTTCCTATATGAACAAAAACCGACAAAAAAATCGTTTTTGTTTTTTTCGGTTTTTGTGTAACACTATGGTACTCGTTGGGAAGATAACAAAACGTTCGTTAATTTGGTGTAATTTTTTTTAAAAAAAATCTCGTATATAAAAGTTATTAACATTTTAAAATTGTGGGGGAAACATGACAGAGAGAAAGAGACTTTTTGATGGAAATAAGGAGGATGTCACATGACACACTCAAGGGGGGGGGGGGGTGCCCTATTTGAATGCCATGTAAGATTTCATACTTTGGAATATTAATATACTAGATTTTACATCGGGAGCGTCCTGGGGTTGTGAAATCTAATATGACACATCAATTTTAAATATGAAATAGACCGATGCACTTTATATTTACATGCAAGAAAACTTTGGGTAGCACCTAACCTAAAACAATTAACAATGTATAACTCCAATGTTAACACCTAACCTAAAATAGTGTATAATACGTTGTTAACACTTATCCTTAAACAATGTATAATTCTAATGTTAACATCTAACCCAAAACAATGTATAACTCTAATATTAATACCTAACCTAAAAAAATGTACAACTCCAATGCTAACACCTAACCTACAACAATGTACAACCCCAATGTAACTCTAATATTAACACCTATCCTAAAGGATAAAAAAATGTATAACTCTAAAATACTAATATTGATACCTAACAATGTTGATGACAAACATGAGCAATATAAGAGCCCGAAGTGAAAAAAATGCCATTGATGCAGTGGTCTCTTCAAAAAAAACCTACTTATATAAATATAAATATAAATACATATTAATCATCGACCAACGTAAAAACTGAACAATATTAATAATAGCTCGCTTACTTTTAAAGCTAGCGTAACCCAACGACATCGTTTCAACCGATGACCAATAATCATCTTCATCATCGTCTTACAACCGGAGGTTCACTGAAGCCATTACAGAAGTGGATTTTGATCCACAACTGTTGTTAACTAATCAAACATCAGCAAAACATAATAACAAATTTAGTTAGGTATGGTGAAAATTGGATAACAGAATCACCTGCTAGTCCATGGGAATGATGGGATTGACCATTATTGAACTGCAATTACGAACACCGTATATTAGCTAAAACTCCATCTGTGAAATTCAAGTCTCCATCAACACATAGGAACATCTCAAATGACATGAGAAAACAAACATGAACTCTATAGCAAAAATATATTGTGGATCAGAATCAATTAAAGACGCTTTTTCTGGTTCTTATCATTTTCCATTTGCTAACATTATTCACCACCACCACATAACCCTCCCCTTCCCCCATCCTAACTTAACCCCTCTACAACTTCAGAACCAAACAACCCAACACAAACCCTAATTCCCCAATAGCAAACTAATTGCTCAAAATCCGATTCTAACCAACCTCTTCTAGATAATACAGATTCAAAAGGCGAAACAATAAAATAGTGACTCACATATCAATTTCCGGAATAAACCTTACATGCATTCAAATATATAAAATATATGTATCTACGGGTATGGATCTATAAAAAAATTTACAAAACAGTAGAGAAGCAAACTAACCGGAGATGTAATTTTTTTCTTCTGAAATTAGGGTTTTATTGATGTTGTGTGTTTGAATCTTCGTCTCCGTTTTGTTTATACCGGAGGAGTCGTAGGAGGGAGGGGCGAGGGTTGCATGAGAAAGACAGAGGGGGTGAGGAGAGATTGAGATTTTAGGGTTTGAGATGGGGGAGAAAGGTTTTAAATGAGATGAGTTTTTTTTTAATTCCTTAGTGCCACATGACACACTCAAGGGGGAGAATGGCCATATGAGTGTCATATAGGGTAGGGATCCTAAAAGAACCAACCCCTATTTGAGAACTGAGATAACTATTCTGGACCACACATTTCTATAAAGGCAACAATTTTTTTTTTGCTTAATCGCACGTTTTTATACAAGAAAAAATTTATTTTTTTTCATTTATACATATGTGTATACTGCATTTATACATATGTGTATATTGCAAATTTAAAAAAAAATGTATTCCTGTAGAAAAGCAACGATTAAGCAAAAAAACAATCAACCAAAGGTTCTCATTTGGACCATATACATATGTCTCTCTCTCTCTCTCTCTCTATATATATATATATATATATATATATATATATATTGGAAGTATTGGGAAAAAACCCAATAATTTGAGAAAACTCCAAGAAACCCAATGAGTGGCAATGGTTGCTCCAAGTCACCAACTTTCAATTTATTAAAAATGGGAGGGAAATGGTGAATTGGGTAATTTACCATTGATTGCACATTCTTCCATAACACCCAACCCAACACCTTAACTAAAGAAGCTTCTTCATTACAAACTCTACCTCTTCATTCCCTCATTTATGAGACCATCATCATTTATTTCGTATGTCTATTAATGCAATGGATCATAATATACCACCTTCATTTATGGACGTAGATGATGATGCAAAACATGCATTAAACGATTCGCCTCGTTTGGTTATTCCTAACAACTTCATTATAGATTCTGAGAAAGAGGGAGAAGATGGCGATGGCGGTTCCGATGGTGAGTGGGTTTCTATATTAACTCCAGGTCGACACCAGCATACCTTTGTTATATCTTCTTTTTCTCTTTCATTGCAGCTGAGTTCTTCATGTTTGGCAGCACAACAACGGAAAAATTAGTGTATTCCTGAAGGAGCTTCACAAGGTCTAAGTTTCTGTTAATATTTAGGGATTTTTTCATACGAAAACCAATTTCTACATGATCTGTGTAACTGCTAGACTTTTTGGTAACATTTTTTCCTTTTTTTACAACCTCACATGTTGGGTCGTATCTTCATCATTAGAGGGAGCAGTGGTTGAAGATGTTGTAGGTCATGGTTATTTACCCCTTTTTAATATATGTAGTCTGGGTTTTACATATGTGTGGGTAATAGTTCGTTCGAAAACTCTTATTCTAGACCGAAAAATACAGTTCCTGTAGCACATTGAAGGGTTTATGTGTTATGTGTTATGTGGTTTCTTAAAAACTAATTTCTTTAAAACCATAATGGAATGGTTATGTTAAAGTTTTAAACGTAAGGAACGTTTAATTTACATATGTTAATGTTTTTAACATAAGAACGTTTACTCCACCTAATACCTCATATAATTTCATGTACAACAACTCAGGTAGATCCCTCGCCATACTATGTTATTAAACCCCTAACGGGACGCAATTCTGGATACCCAATGTTAGCCTAAAGTACGTACCTGTTATCGGGCAGCGTTTTTCAATGTTTGATTCGGTAGTAGCTATGCAAGGATTATGCCGGCCAAGTTGGGGTTTTCTGTTAAAAGGGGACAAACCAAATTTTGGATGGGTATCCCCACACATAAGTACCTTCGTTGCTCCAAATATGGGAAACCGCAACTAAAGAGAACATTTGACACATTAGTTGAATCATTTGTCAAACTCCGCAAAACTACGTTCACTCTATCTGATTGCAAAGCTCACATGCTGGTTTCAATAAGTTGTGAAGGTTCCTTGTTCACTGTAAAGACTTTCAATGACATACATAACCATGAGCTTTTTGAGCAACATAACCGTGAGCTTTTTGAGCAACATAACCATGACCTTACCAAGGTTTCTAGAAAACTTTCGTAGTCCACGAAGCAGTTTATTCACAATATGAATCTAAACCATATTGGGCCGGTGAAAGCTCATAGGTGCTTAGTGTCGCTTAAAAGTGGACACCACAATGTCAATGGGACAACTGTTGACTTCAAAAACTTTAGTCAATAGCTCAAAATTTTTATTGGTGAAAGGGATTCCCAACTATTTATTGATCGTTTACGCGAGTGCTTTGACAATTTACCGGATTTCTTTTACGATTTTATTGTGTCTGATGCCAAACTACACTCCGTGTTCTAGTCAGACAAAATTTCAAAGCTTAACTACAAGGCCTTTGGGACGTTGTTGCGTTTGATGCTACGTACCACACAAAAAAGTAAGTTTTTTCTCTGCCAACCTTTTGTTACACACGCAAGTGCATTAACTTAAACATATGTTACAAAATGAAGTATACATACTAACATATGTAACACATCTAGATTTATTTTTGTTCTTCGAAAGGTACAACATGATATTCGTACCCTTCACAGGTGTAGATCACAATAGACAGTGTGTTACCTTTGGGGCAGGTTTGATAATCAACGAGACTATTGAGTCGTAAGTGTGTTTGCTCCAGTCATTCCTAAAAGCACATGGTTCACAACCTTAGCTCGTGTTAAGTTACCAGGATCCGTCAATGTTGCAAGCTATACCTCGTGTTTTCACTAAGTCCCGACATCATTTATGCATGTGGCACATAATGAAAAACGTGTCAGCCAAGGTAACGTTTTTGTATATTAATTTTATTAAAACTGTTCATTTCCCTTTGAATGTAGAATACAACTAATGTTGTTAATTCTATTTTGGCCATATTCCCCCATGGATTTCTGGTGATACATTAACTAACTCTAATGTGCGGTCTTGCCTTCAACTTTTGGTGTGGAATGTTTACATTAAGCCATCAACATTTGAGGCCCATTGGGAAGACCTATTAGAGACATTTGGTCTTCAATATAATCATTGGTTAAAAGACATGTTCGCTATCAAGTAGTTATGGGTACCATCCTATTTCATGGAAATCCCCAAGTGTTGCTTGATGAAAAAAAACTTCAAGATGTGAGAGCTCCAATGCGTCGTTCAAAGTCAACTCTACTAGTGCAAACACACTAGTTCAATTTATCTTGTGTAATGAGTCTAGGCTTGATAGGCAACGCTACCGTTAACGAGTTGTGGAGTGCAAAACGTCATCGACAGTTTATGTAGGTGTTAATGACTTACCCATTGAACAGCACGTGTTCGTTTTGTACACACATTCAGTGTTCGAAGAAGTTAAAAATGTTGATGCACATAGTGCGACTAATGCTTTGGATTGGGAAATAAACAAGTTTTGTGAAAAGTCGAAAAGGCAAAGGTGGAATTATAGAGGGGCGAATGTAGAAATGTTGGGTCGAATGTAGATAATGAAGGACAAACGTGGAAGATATTGAACACTGATTCCAGGTTCGAGCTATTCGGAAGGGCGAATGTGGAAAACTTCCACATTCGACCTCACGTAACGATCGAACCTGCAGTACTATATAAGCTTAAATGTTATTTTTCATTGTAACTTTGATCATTTGAATAGTGTGTGTCAGGCTTGAGCTCTCTAGGGTTTGTGGTTATTCTAAATCAGTTTGTTTTGCTTGTAATCGTAATTGTAGTCATATTTCAACAAGTAATTAATGAGAATGGTGATTGAAAAGCTTAATCTGTGCGTTTGATTAGTAAACTATCACTTTGTAACTGTTCTAGGGTTTTCGCACCTGGAATAGAGACTTGTATGATCAATCCTAACAGTTTTTCATAAAACGATCCTCTACAAAGTGGTATCAGAGCCAATAGAGATCATACAACAACAATTTGATAGTTTTTGAACGGATTTGGACCCAAATTTGATCAAAATTTTGCTGTTTTCAAAGAAAAATGGTTTTTGATGAAAATTGAAGGATTTGGATTAGATTTCATGGATAAAATCAAGAATTCGACTTATTAAAGTTGTTCCAAATCATTTCCGAAGCAAAACCTGATTAAGATCATCAAACTTCATCAACTTTTGAAAAATTGAGATCAAATTAACTGATTTTCAAAGAATAACCGTTTTTCAAATGGGTCGGTCAAACCTAGAGTGCATAGGGTCGAAAGTGATATTCTGAGGTCGAACCAAGGTTTTTAGTGGTCGAAAGTGACTTTTTGTGGTCGAACCTAGGATTTTGTTGTGTTGATTTTTCACATTCGGGTCAAAGTTCCACATTCATCCATACGGGAGGGCGAAAGTGAAAATTGTTTGGGACGAAAGTGAAACTGGTCTGTTTGATTCTACATTCGTACTTTAAAAAGGGGACGAAAGTGAGCATTTTCCACCTTCGACCTAGCGTATATTCAGAAGGGGACGAAAGTAGAACAGAATTGTGATATTTTCAAGTGTGCCGTATTTCAAACTTCAAAAACAACATATGGGGATTTCCGACTACACCTAGGCCTGGTACAACACAACAACAGCAAGTTACCATGGACCCTTGGACTGTAGCTGCTCAGAAGTCGAATACACAGTCTTCGCAACCAATCAATTACCTTGCAATGACGAGTTCGATTCCACAGAGTGTTGCTTCATCTTCACAACAACCAGCAGCTGACTACTGGGGTGTAGCAGCAGCAGCGGTACACACTCAAACTACTAATGCTATATCTACTCTAATCAATGATTTGTCCTCAGGTAGCGGGAACTGACCAACCAAGCTGATGGAGATGCAGGAGTATAATCAATGGCAGAAGAAATTCAAGATTCATTTGGAAGGAATGGGACTTGAAGGGACTGAGGCGTGGCAAATGATTGCAAAGGGATACGTTGCACCAGTGTTAGAGAATACCGGTGAACAGATTCCAGTTGAGAGTTTGTCTGAAGATGAAAAGAAGAAGTTTGCGGTGGAGAAGAAGGCGTATTCTCAACTAACCCAAGCGATTACTAATGATCTTTTACATCAGTTTGGATCTTGTACTACTTCCAAACAATTGTGGGACATGTTGAAGAATCGTCATGATGGTAATGAGAAGACGAGGAGGCTAAGGATTAAGGAACTAAAGAAGGAATTTGAAAAGTTCAGTTATGTTGGGAATGAGACACTGAAGGAGTTGACTCCCAGATATTGTCATCTGTAAACTGAATTGTGAAATTATGAAATTCAGATTCCGATGTCAGATTTGGTGGATAAATTTGTTGATTCTTTACCACCATACTGGGATCAACACATTGAGGTACTTAAGGAGAAAGATACTTATAAGTACTGGACCATCAATGAATTCATTCAGAAATTGGAAAACAAAGAGCTTGAGGAGAAGAGGAAAGCAAAAAGATCATAAATTCCTCAGAACCCAGAGTTGTATCATGCAGGTACATCGTCTACAGTGGGTAACTCAAGTATTGGTGGGACAGTTGCTCCTCGTATTGCCTGTGTTTCAAGTGTGATGGAACCACCCAAAAACCCGATCAACTATCTTGCTCAAAGCTCATCTTATACACCACCATCATATACACCACCACAATCATATCCAAATTCTTTCGTTTCACCATTTTCACCTATGCAACAAGCAGCGTGTTACACTGCAAACCAACCACAATCTCAACAACAACAATACATTTCTCAGATTAATCAAGCACAATCTGATCAAAGACCAGTAGTGTTGGAGACATCCAACATGAACAATGTCACAGTGGAAGTTGCTCAACAACACATTGCCTTGGTTTCAGCAATGGTTGCCTCATACAATGGTCTGGTAGCTAGTCAAATTGGTAACAACAATCAAACCAATGAGGACTATGCTCAAATTGATAAAGAGGAAATGGAGCTTATCGATATACAGTGGGCTTTTGCAAGTATCATGAGGCGAGCAACAGAATTCATTGAGAAAACTGGGAGAACTGATTTGGCTACTACACCGAATACAACATATGGCTTCAACAAAGAAAAAGTCACATGTTATAACTGTGGTGGTAAAGGTCATTTCAAAAGAGAGTGTACACAGCCAGCTAAAAAAGGTAACCGAAACCCATTCAACTCGAATTACCAAAACCGTCAATCTCAAAATCAAGTTTCTTATCAAAATCAAAATAACAACTATCAAAATCAAAACAATTACCAAAACCGACAAAACACCTCACAGCACAACTTTACTAGACAACCAACTACACCTAACCAGAATCAAACTCAAACACCAAACAATCCAACCAGAAATGTCATTCCTATCACAACACCAAATGATCAACCACAGACAAATACTCAAAATCAAGCTTTGGTGATTCAAAATGATGAGGGATATGACTGGACTGATATGCAACTGGGTGTTGAAGAGATAAAAGCTGGGAATCTAGCTTGTGTTGCTCAGCAGATTGATTTAGAGGAGTCGGAGATAGTTGAGAATGTTGAAGAAACTGAAAGTAATTCTGAAGAAGAGATTGAGGAGTCAATTGAAAAGATGGATGTTTCGGTGGCTGATCCAGTTGAAGAACAACATGATGAGAAGAGTTTGGGAATCATTATTGATTCACTCACAGATGTTCCTGAAGAGAGTGAATCAGTGTATTCAGATTCGGAGAGTGAAACAGATTCGGAAGCAAGTGTGAACTCATTAGATGATGAAATTGATCAACTCTTGGCCGAAGCTAATTTTCTGATGACTAGGAAGTCATGTATTGTGGATGATGCCTTTACCAGAATCGACTATTCCAAGTTCTTTGCTGGAAAGGAAGCTCATTTCGCTCTCATGGCTATGACAGATCTTCCAAAGTAGGTAAGTTCTGAATCTACAACTGATATACATAGTGATAAGTATTGTGGTACTTCTGATTGATTGACAGATGAGAACAAGCAACTCAGGGTACAACTTGAGAGTGCTGTAATTAACTGTCAATCTTCTCGCAAGGAAGTTAGAGAATTCAACAAAGTGCTTGATGGGTACAAAAAGGACATTTCTGACTTAAAGAAAACACTTTCTTTAAAACAATTGGCAATTAACAGTTATATAAATGAACTTGAAGAAACTAAGTTAGAAATTGCCACCATCAAGTGCTTTGTAGAAAAGGTCAACAAAAAGCTTGAAAGCTATAAACACATTGCATATGTGGTTGACCATATTATTGAAGAACCATCACAACCCAGTAATGCAAATTACAAAGCCGTGCCATCTCCAGTGTTATTTGAGAATCACAATTGTCATCAAGTGACACCGAAGAGCTCAGTAAAATCTGATTCTGCATCGAAAGATGAATCTAACTCTTCTAGTGATGGAGATCCAAATTCCGATGTACGACCGATTTTGGGTTTGAATGATGAGGGAGTTATTGCTGTAACTGATGATTCTGACACTGAGAGTGATAAAACTGAGAAAGTGAGTGATATTCCAAAGGAAAATCACATTATCACAAATGAACCAGTATCACCTTCTCAACTTTGTCATCTGATGGATAACGCACATCGTGTCAATCAATCAGTGAAGAAAGAGGTTAAAAATGAATCAGTTGACAAACCCGTCAAGGTATTTTATCGGATGGAAGGATCCGATAAGATTATCTCTGATGAGGAGTATCCGATTAAATTTGTAAATTATTCTAAAATTGAGAAAATCTGGCAAGAAAGTACTATCTGGTTTCCTAAACACGAAAGGACCAATGAAGTACCACCAGAAGTTTTGAAGAAACTATATCTGGATACTCCGAGAGAACCAAAAGTTCATGTCATTGAATTCATCAAACCAAAGCAAAAGGCAAATGGCTTTCTTGAGCCGGCTTACTCTAGGGACCCAGCTCCTGAGAGTTTAAGGCTCGGATGTGTTGATGATCAATATCCCATCAATACGTTTGCTAAGCCGCATGCTCAAAATGTGTTTGAAGAATACCGTGCATGTTTCAAGTGCGGGGAGAGAGGACATTTACTTGCTCACTGCCCGTACGTGAGGCACAAGAGGCACGAAGTTGAGATGAGGCAATCTGTTAGAAAGCCTGTCGATAATCATTATTATCCTCAAAGACGCTTTGTTCCTCAACCAGCACCATTTTACAATCAAGAAAATTATTATCAAAGAAGGGATAATCGTCAATTTAACTATGATCGTCAAAACCAGATTGCTATGGAAAAACCGTTGAAGAGACCTATGGTGAACACAATGGTTGACAGACAAAAGGTTCCACCAAAACCTGTTGTTAAGTCAACTGTTGGACCTGTTTCTGTTAAGTCAGAAAAGATAACTAAGAAAGTTTCATTTAAGAATGATACTAAGAAATCGACTGAGACTCCAAAAACTCAGATTCGAATTCTGAAACGTTCGGAACAATCTTGGTCACCTACGGGTTCTTCAGGTGCTTCTACCTCAAAATCAATTGAAAATTATCAAGATGAGAAAGTTTTGAATGATCAGAAAAAGATCAATTCAAAACCAAATGTTGATATGAATGAATCTTTGAAAGCTGATATTCAAAGACCCAAGACCACACAGGCTTGGGTCCCCCGAAAGAACTAATGATTTTACTTGATGTGTGCAGGGAGCTTCAGCTGGCCCTGTTAGCAGTCTTTGGATTGTTGACAGTGGAGCTTCAGGCCGCATGACTGGTGATCTAGCACTATTGTTTGACGTGAAAAATATTAATGGAGGATATGTTGCTTTTGCGGGAAATAAAGGAGGTTACATCACAATGGAGGGAAGTGTGAGTAACGGGATAGTGAGTTTTGAGAGGATTTCCTATGTGAAGCAAATTGACTACAATCTGTTAAGTGTCAGTCAAATCTGCGACAAACAATTTTCTGTGCATTTCGACGACAAATCTTGCTATATCCTCAATCCAGGCTTCAAGATTCCAAAGGAGTGGATTATGTTAAAGGCACCGAGAGTTAACAATCTTTACATTCTTGATATGTCGAAAGCGATGACAACTCAGGGCCAAGTGACGTGTTTTCTATCGAAGGCTACAGAGAAAGAATCCATAATGTGGCATAGAAGAATGGGACATATTCACCTCAGAAAAATGAACCATTTGGTGAAGAACGGGCTTGTCGAAGGTGTTAATGTCAAACATTTCCATTTGAACGACAAGTGTGTGAGTTGCAAGAAAGGTAAACAGCACAAACAATCCCACAAGCTGAAGAAAGTAAACTCTGTTGAGATGCCACTTGAGCGCTTGCACATGGATCTATTTGGACCAGTCAAACGAAAAAGTCATATCAGAGAGCTTTACTGTCTAGTGGTTACTGACGATTTTTCACGATTCTCATGGGTGATGTGCTTACAACATAAAAGTGACACGTTTAACAATCTGAAAGTTCTGTTCACTCGACTGGAGAATGTTTACGGTCTAAAGTTCAAAAGAATTCGGAGTGACAATGGGACGGAGTTAAAAAACGCACAGATGGATGCTCTTTGTGAAGACAAAGGAATTCATCATGAATATTCTGCTCCGCATACCCCTCAACAGAACGGTGTCGCTGAAAGGAAAAACAGGACTCTCATTGAAACGGCAAGAACAATGCTCGCAGATTCCAATCTTCCTGTAATGTTCTGGAACGAAGCAATCTATGCAGCTTGTTATACACTGAATCGGGTGTTAACAGTGAAGAAGTTTGGCAAAACCTCTTATGAGCTGTTGAACCGACGGAAGCCGAACTTGGAGTATCTAGAACTATTTGGGGCTCCGTGTACGATGTTGAATCCAGGTGAAAAGTTTAGTCCGAAAGCTGAAGAGGGATATTTTGTTGGATATGCAACCCCGCTCAAACGGGTATTCAACAAAAGAACTCGACAGGTGGAGGATTGGGCAAATGTTGAGGTTCAACGGTATACTCAAAACGTACAGGGAAATGGTCCTGATTGGATGTTTGATTACAAAGACTTCTTTGAATCATTCAATATAGATAGCTTGGTTGAAGAAGCTGTTATCAGATTACTTTACGAGTGTGAAAACGCGGCAACTTCACCGTTGGTGCGTCCGATCACCGTAACTCCTCCAGCAGCTTCTAATGATACCAATGCTCCTGTAGCAGAAGAAGAGGTGTTTCAAGAAGCTTCGACTACACTTGATACTTCAGAATCGGAAGATGATGAAGACTTTGGTGAAGCTATTCTAGATCATGCAACGGAGGCACCACAAGTGAACCCAAATCCAGATGTTGCTTCATCGTCTAACACGGGTAATGATCTGGATGCAGTGGAAAACTTAATTACTCAGACGGGAGTGACAGTACCTGAACATCTGGAATCTCGGATTCATCGTATTCACCCGCTCGAGCAAGTTGTTGGTGACCCTGGTAGCAGTGTCATGACTAGGGGACAATTACACAGTGTCAACTCACCAGAAAATCTTGGCGCTTTAGCTTTATATGCAAAAATACAAAAATCTGGTTGTCAGAATGATTGGTCATTTGCGTGTTATGTTTCGCAGGTTGAACCGCGGACGTACAAGGAAGCTCTTTTGGATGATGCTTGGGTCGAGGCGATGCAAGAAGAGTTGTTGCAGTTTCAGAAATTGGGTGTCTGGACACTTACTGATTTACCTCCGGATAGGAAAAAGATTGGTACTAAATGGGTATTCAAATGCAAGAAAGATGACAGAGGCGTGATCGTGAGAAACAAAGCCAGATTGGTTGTTCAAGGATTTCATCAAGTTGAACGAATTGACTACAACGAGATATATGCACCTGTGGCACGTATAGAAGCTATCCGCATGTTTCTAGCGTTTGCCTCGTATAAGAAATTCAAGGTGTACCAAATGGATGTCAAAAGCGCGTTTCTATATGGTGTGGTCAAGGAAGAGGTCTACGTCGGTCAACCTCCAGGCTTTGAAGATCCTATCCACCGGGATAAGGTTTATGTTCTCAACAAAGCGTTATATGGGTTGCACGAGGCTCCACGCCAATGGTATGAGGAGCTAAGCACGTACCTGTTATCCAAAGGATTCAAACGAGGCTTGGTCGATTGCACGCTGTTTATGAAGAAAACAGGGGATGACTTGCTTCTCGTCCAGATTTATGTAGATGATAATATTTTTGGCTCTACTAACGAACTTCTTTGCAGAGAATTTGAACGTGTAATGCAGGAAAAGTTCGAGATGAGTGCGATGGGAGAAATGCAGTTTTTCCTCGGCTTGCAGGTGGATCAAAGACCAAATGGGATCTTTATTCATCAAACCAAATACGTATCTGAAGTCTTGAGCCGGTTCCAGATGGAAGATTCGAAGCCGATGGACACCCCAATACAACCTAATCACGGGATTGGTGTTGACGCTAAGGGGGAGCTGACAGACCCATTTACATACAGAGCAATCGTCGGATCTCTGATGTATCTCACTGCATCAAGGCCAGATATAATGTTCGCTACATGTCTCTGCGCGCGTTTCCAATCGAAGCCGAAACAAAGTCATCTGACGGCGGTCAAGCGAATCCTAAGATATCTGAAGGGTTGTCCGTCGAGAGGACTATGGTACCCTAATGACGATAATTTTGACTTTATCGCATTTAGTGATGCAGATTGGGGCGGCTGTGACAAAGACAGCAAATCCACAACGGTTGGATGTCAGTTTTTAGGGAGCAGGCTCGTGACCTGCAGCGTAAGAAGCAGATATCGGTCGCATTATCTACTTGCAAAGCAGAGTATGTAGCAGCCTCGAGTTGTTGCTCACAGGTTCTCTGGAATCAGCAGCAGATGGTCGATTACGGTTTGCAATTTCTAAAAACCCATATTCACTGTGATAATGAAACCGCAATTGCATTAACTAAAGACACGGTCAATCACTCGAAAGCTAAGCATATCCGGATTAAGTATCACTTTATCCATGATTGCTATGCAAAAGAGTTGATCGATATGGTCAAAATCCACACTGATTATCAGAGGGCGGATCTTTTTCACAAAAGCTTTTGATAAATCTAGATTTAATTATCTTTTAAAAGTAAATGGTATAAAAGAGAAACAAGACTGATCATCACCTCGGTTTATCACTTTTAGTTTTCAAATTTTTTAAGTTTTTACAGTTTTTCAGAAAAATTCAAAAACCCAAAAATATGTTTTACATTTTAGGGGGAGTCTTTATTCAGAAAAACCAAAAACATTGAAAATTTCAAAAAGCCATAAAAAATAGAAAAACCCAAAATGATTTCCAGGAGTAAAAAGAGGAAATGATAGTACATCATTGGGGATCTGACACATGCTAAAGAAATGTAATGCAATATGAGGCGTGTGTTGATTTCGTGTGATGTGCTGATAGGCTTCATAGACTTATTACTGCGTGCTTTAGTGATACAGACATAACTTGATCAAGTTATCTATAAAAATGGAGATTGAAAAGGTGTCTTATGTGTTGTGATTTGCGTATTATCGTTTTGTTCAATTCTAGGGTTTCCGCACCTGGAATTGTGACTTGTATGATCATAATATCCTGTTTTAGCTAAAATTCTTCATCTACACATTTATTGAAAGATAGAGTTGGTAGGGAGTGGTAGGTAGTTGTATTAATTGACTTTCTTCAATTTTTGACATAAAGGTTGATGTGTGTCACTAAAGTACATGTACTTTTATACGTTTAAAGAATAAACAAAATCTAATTAGATTTTTTCCACATGATTTTATTGTGTGAGTTACTAATATCAAAAAATACCCAATCTTCTTAATACATATAGGCATTTGGTCTGTTGAAAACCTTGATAAGTTAAACATTATACCAAAAACTTACTGTTCTATATCAAACTTTCAGTGCCCCTTAACATATTAATCAAGTACCTAGATAAGTTAACAAAACGTGAAATCACCATCATGAAATTTTCTGGGAGCCCCCATTTCCTAAATACATAAATGTATCATACTTCCAACAAAAAAGGATTTAATAATTATGGTAGCAGAACTAAAGAGCACCTATGACCCACCATCACCCATTCTTACTCAAACCAGTACCAGCCTCAACATCCCCCTTCAGCACATTAACTGGCGAACATAAAATGTGTGCGGGCGTATTTTTGGCACAACCTTCTAACCTCCACATCCTTTGTTTTCCAGCGTTTGCTGAAGCTACAGTCAAAGGCCACATGAAGGCCCATGAACTTCTTCATGTGCCGCATAAGATAAACGCCACATTCATTTGCATTGCCCGCTGTCCCCCATTCGACATCCATCTTCTGTATGCCTGTCGCCTCCACCGCGGCTGCTTTCGGATGATTGATTGTTTCAAGGAACTTAACAAACATATGCTTCTGCAATAGCGGTGGCAAAAAACCAAATTACAACAGGAAAACAACAAAGCATAAGATATCAAATGAAATTACATATTTGTATGGCGTATCCTTCTTGTTCAAATCGATGCATTCCCTAAAACCACGTCATCCCCTTTTTTGTCGTTATTAATCACTATTATCGCCACATTCCTTAGCTCGAAAACCAATAAATAGAAATGTGACTTCTCTAGAATCAGGAAGAATATGATATCATACTTCTTAACGTCCATCCGCGCCTGATAAGAGGGAACTGCAACGAGCATGGAAGCATAAAACCATCCCATTCGTGTGGTATCATCACACTTTGATCGTGTAGGATCCAGGAAAACTGTTTTAGTGATTTGAAAAAACAAAGTAATAAGCCTCGATTTTACAAATAAGGTCAACTACTTAGGTATGTGAAGAGGTCAAAATACTTACCACCGCCTTCAAGCCCACAAACAATCGAAGATACGCTTTGTCCGATTCAAACTTCTCTTCGTAGTTCAACACATTAACCCAGCAGTCTACTATTCCTTCCAACACCTGCATTCCCGGCTTCAGCGACTTGAACATGACACGAGTTGCTTCCACATTACACAATCTTCTAAACAAGACCTCACTATAGTAACAAATCTAAATGCATACTGTTAAAAACACCATTAGGAATACACAATCTAGTATAACAATAAAAAATATAGCGGTTATAACACTAAATAATAGGCATTAAGGAGTTACTTTGCAAGCACGTTTTCTAAGTCTTCCTCGGTTAGCTGAGTTGGTCCTGCCCCACCGGCACGCTCAGACCTGGGTTATCAAGCACTTATAGAAGTAACTATGTTACATACGATGCAAGACAGCTAACACATGTTAAGACATCAGAGACCTTCTAGAAACCCTATCATAGCATATAATATAGCTCAGCTAACATATGTTAACGCACATGCTACATATGCAGAACACCATGACCTTAGCATATGTTAACCTGCATGTTACACATGTTACATCTACCATACGTTAGACTAACATATGGTAAAAATTGTGTTTACACATGATACAACGCGGAAAAAAGGGCCTTACCTATTTTTTTCGGCCACCTTTCTTCTCGTAGCACCCCCATGAAGCTTGTGCACATCCCTAACAATATATGCCCATAACACATCATCATCCTTCGTCACACCGACCGCCAAATCGAACTTCCCTAACTACATACGGTGACTTATGAACATATGAGACGACCCTTTCTCGTACTGGGATTCGATTGGTGGCATCCAGCTTTGCAAACATTTGTTTACGCATCGCCAATGACATGTTATCGTCATCCAGTTCATTTAATCTTTGTACATACCCGTTCTAGCATCAAAGGAACTAATAGGCTATACCATTGGATAACTTGGCGTTGTTTGTTCCCCGCCAGCCGATTAGGTACCTACTAATAACTATTTAACATATATAAAACAATTATTCCTCGCCTCCCCCATAATCAAGCAAAGAATCTGAATGGGTGATGCGTTTGGTTTTAGTATTTAAAAAGATGTCAATTTCCCCAGTGCCAAAAACTTTTTTTGTCAATCCCAAAACATTGGTTTGGTGGAAACGACTGATTTTTACTAAACCCCATTAACAAAGTTTAAAATTTATAAAGTAAACAATAATTACTTGAGAAACTAAAACCAACACATAGGCAGAGAACCTGACGTGTATAGTATAGCTTGCTAGGGTAAATACCAAGTATCGTATTCCAAGAGAACACATTTTCCCCTACTCAACCTTTTATCAATCAACTGATCGGGTTTTAAAAAGAAAATAAAACGGAGGGGTTCTTAAAAGAAAATAGTTTTGAAAAGGTTTTGGTTTTATAAAATAAAAGATAAAATAGTAGAGTAGATTAATATGCACATCTCGGAGCCCTTCGTATAAGCAGTTAAGTTTATTATTAAAATTAATAATTTAAGTTAATTAAATGTGAGGAAGACGAGAGGGATCTTAAAGTGTTGACTCCTTTATAGAGAAGCGGGACCACTACTAAGTAGAATGCACAACCCTCAAGTGTGGACCCACACGAAGGTACTCCGCTAGGTCCTCGCATACAGCGGGCTCCTCAAACCGCGGTCAAGGCTCTGGTCCTCAAACTTATCTTCTTCTTGAATTGGAGGCTAAACTTCCGACCTGGAACACCATGCACCTCCCTTAGCTCGCGCATTCCGTACCGAAGGATCTCTCCTTTGGTCAACCCGAGGTTCACTAACAGTGTATCCCCTAAGTAGGTTAACGATCATGAAGACCGAGGGATCTCTCTTACAGTTGACTCAGGAGACTCGTATCCGCATTGACTAACGGCGTTGTACTAACGAGAATTAGAAATAGAATCCTTAATTAATTTATCTTTTAAGTGACACTTTATTATTTAGTGATCAATTAAATATAAAATTGGTTAAATGAATGACAATTTAATAACCCAACCCATAACCTCCTGAGATGAATGAAATCCTGAACAAAGGTGGAACATAATCCTAAAGGTGTGCAATCCAAAGATCACTGGTGCACCCGTAGGGAATCTGCCCTTTTGCCAAGAAAGTCACTCAATTGCTGAATGAAACCCTTGATAAAGGTGGAACATAATCCTAAAGGCGTGCAATCTGAAGATCACGGGTGCGCCCATAGAGAATCCTCCCTTTACCAAGAAGATCATTCAGTCATCTGGTAAGTACTAGAAACGTGTCACTCAGATTTGGTCCACTTCAGAAGCCATTGCTTAGAACCCGGTTTGGATATCAGAAGCCCGAAGGATCTGTCTCACTACCGGTTTCCTCGCCTTGGATCTAGCTCGGGGCTACCAGAAGTTGATTAGACCTCTAGTTATTTAATTAAGTTAAAGTAATTTAAGTTATTAAGTTAATCATTATTCAAACCTTCCACAAAGATAAACAAACAAGGATTAGAAAAAGATAACACAACAAATAACTAAAAATAAACTACTACTAATAATAAAAGTCTACAAATCGAAGTGGGTTCGGGAATAATGAAAAGACACAACCATAACAAATGATCAACATAAGAACATGGCTGCTCATAGACAAGCTCTCCATCTTGAAGTGATATGTATCTAACATGATCCTCATGACCCTCGATGTTTTATTGCATAACTACTCTACGATCCCATACTTGAGTTAATCAAGGTAGGACGAGGCCTAACATTGGTGGGTGTGTCAGGAGGGCCCTAAGGCCTCCCAAGGGACCCTAAGATCTCTGCAAGACCTCTGGAAGTCGACCCAAGAAGTGCTCAAGTCAAGGTGGAATGGGATGATTAAATGGTGAGGGTTAGTTTGCTATTTATAGAGCTTCAGGTGAAGCACGGCCGTGCCAAGGGTGGTAAGGAGCGTGCTCGCTGTCACACGTATGTTATGTTGCTGCAAATTAGAGGTTGTTTGTACTCTTTGTCTTCAGCACGGCCATGCCAAGGGTATGGGCACGGGTGTGCACATGCTGCTGAGTGTGTTTTCTTGCTCTCAAAGTTTGCTGCGTTGTCTTCTCGTGTGCAGGGCCTTCGTGCAAGTGAGCGTGGGCGTGCTTGGTCACTCCCGGACTGATTTTATCACTATTTAAGTCCCGGGATGGTCTTCAAACATACAGGGAACATGCTATAAGTCTCGTATCTTCAGGAATCTCCAGTTTTTGCTTGTTTTCACCTGGAAATCCTTTGCTTCTGTCTTGGAGCTCCAGTTTCCTGAGAAATACAAATAGGAATGAATTAAGCACCAATTGTTAATAATATAAGCCTAATTGTAACCTATTATGAGACTGTTTATGCCTGTTTTATACGTTAATTTTGTGAGTTATCAATGGGTATGCCAAGAAACTTACCAACTATATTTGGCGTGCTCATACACCCAGAATTCTTCACCGCCTCAACAAGATTCTCTCTTGGTGGTTCCTCATCTACACCTGCCCCCGGTTTCGGTAGGCCATCACATTCTGCACAGCTCAGCAACACTGACATTTTTTGTACACCGCAATTTTTAAAAGAGATATTTTTCAGATAATACACTGTTATCTCGATTTTCCTTATGATCTTCTTGCTCCATCTGTGTTAATCCAACACTAAAACTAGGGCCGTCAATCACCTCAGGAGGCATACTGCCTTGCCCATCTATGTCAACAGGCACATTCGCTGGGTCTGTTACAAAAAAGCCAAGTACATAAACTTTCTTCGACGTTTCGCTACCTGTTAACTAATCACAACTTCCACACACATACCGTTGTCTGTTTGCACCTCATTTTGTTGTTGCTCAATGTTCACGTCTTTCACCACATCATCCGTCTTACCTATACCCGCCTCACCTAAACTTCCACCCTCATCACATACAACCGTATTAGATGGAGAACCTTGTCCTCTCGCTTCAGTTGTTCCTACACATCCTGTAACTGTCCAGCACTGCCTGCAACACACAAAACAACCGCACATAAAACACATTTTAAGTTACATTAATTAAGTTTTTATATAATATACTCATATGTGTATGGAACACTAAAAGTACACATACCATCAGTTGTTTTGCATTTCTCTGCGTTCAATTGTGTTTATCTAACACTAAACCCTGGCCCATCATACTCCTCGTTTGACACCACTGTTTCTTTGCTTTTCAAGTCCAATTTAGTCGTACTGGGTTCCATATTACACAAAGCAACGGTGACATATTCTTGGACAACATTGACATTCGCTTGATAAAACGAAATCAGAAACAACAACACATGTTCAACTAACTACAGCAACTATAAATACTATACATATGTAACAAAAAATTACATGTGGGTGCCAAGATTTTATCACTATCATTCTCTATGTTGACTTGTTTTACTTCATCCTTGTTATTAACCAACCGTAGACTTTTCCTCTTTGGTGAAGCTATCTTTTTTGGATCCTTCACAGCGGGAACTTCAGACCCTGTTATCACCCGTTAGCTTTCATAAACTATCCCAAAGCACGGAACAACTTACATAACACTTACCTTTAGTGGCTTTGTTTAACTTCCCCACCGCTATGGCTCCAACACTTACAGATGCACACGCCTTCGGTGTTGGGTTTTTTTAATCTGTGCCGCTATCACAGATTTAGTCATGTGGCCCGCGTGCCGCACTCGATCTGGTAGGGCCCCATGGCACCGCCAACACATGCATGGTCCTTTCACATTGCTTTCTCATCCTCTTGCCCACTCAGCTGAACTTGGTCGGCACCTGTTGCAAACATGCATATAATTAACACCACACCTATTAACGATGGTTGTCAGGATTGTAGTTTATTGTTTTCAAAATTACCTTTCACTTCAGTGATCCTCATCACGTCTCCACTACCAGACTCGATTGTACTAAGCCCCAATGCATCTGTTTGTTTGGCTCCCGCATCCATGGCCTTTGCAACCAATTCACGTTTCATAGCATCATGGAGATTCTTGCGGTATTGGCTAACAACTGGGCTTACAACTGGCACCTCATCATATGACCTGTTTTCGAAGTCTCTTTTTCTAGTCCGTGCAACTAGTGACTTGGAGCATTCCATAGCATCCAACCCCAAACCAACACTATCCTTCACGGCTGCGGCTTCTAGTTGTTGCTTATATATCGTCTTTGTATAAAAGTGACGGGATTCAATTACATCCGTACAGTCTAACAAGTTAACTAAACAAACTGTCATGATGACGCCATATGCCGGAAAAAATAAATAACATGCTCTGCTTGAATCTATTGTATTCAACCCATTGCTGATTTGTTCATTGGCATTAACATCTGCTACAGACTGCTTTTTTTTTCCAATTAACCATATCATCCACCAAGCTCTTATATCTTGCCTTCACAGCAACGACTTCTTCCTGCTCCGGATAGTCTTTATATAGTTTACAGACTGTCGTCTCGATCCTTTTTGTGGTTTTGATCATCACATCCACCAACTGGTTAACAGCTACAACCTTTTCCTGTTTTTTAATTCATTAGGTACACAATACAACATATCATATCAATTATCCTTTGGGAGGGGGTAAATTAAGTGACAAACCTCAACGCTTGGCTCATCACAGCCAACTTTCATAGTGTCTCAAGAAGATTACCCCTTCATTGTACCCCTACCAAACCCTCCGCCTTTAATTTCAGTTACCTCCCGATCCTTTAACCTTTCTTTGGTCCAGAAGGTCATTGGATACATTGAAGTATCAACCTCAAACCCAGCGCATGTGAAACTATCAATGGTATAGTTTGCTAAATCTAGTAAATTTTTTTTCTAGGAATATGTACTACATACCGTCAAAAACGCCAGCGGTTCTGTGAACGAGGTATCAAAACTATCTCTTTGCTATCCATCCTTACTTCGCTTCATTTTTTCAACTACCAGCGCACCCAATCCATCGCACCAAAGTCCAAGTCGTAAGTAATATACTCCAGTATGATGTCCTTCATCACACCATTTTTATGGCAATCAACCATGACTGTGTAGAAGCACGTTATAAAATCACCATCGGACGTTGACTCAATCATATCTTCCATTTGCTTAGCAGATATAAATCTGCCAGGGGGTACTTTTCTTTCCAGCTGCCTATCCCTTCATCATACATGTCCTTACTCTCTAGCGAATCAATTGACACCCCTCCAACTGAGATACCAAGGACATGATGCTTTGCTCTTTTTTGTGGTAGGTTTCGTCTTAAAAGTCTATGTTGAACTATCAATGGCTCGCGCACTCGACCTGGTGATCCTCACAGATGAAGATGAAGCCTCACTATGCACAGCTGTGGTAACATTTCCTATTATAAGGGAAAAACAAATATAAGTTCAGCCTTCTTTGTTACACGATGCCTACAAAAATCTAATATGTCATTCGCAAAACATGTATGACGAAACCTTTAATATTCTTTTGCTGAACTGCACTGCGATCGGCAGTAGCCACCTGTTTAGCTGCATTTTTTTTTGGTTTAGTAACACATGTAACAAACTTTTATACTTATACATCTGAGTGACATATGTTACTACAATCAACTACAACATTACACTAAATTTGTACCTTTACTTCTCGTTGGTTGTCGTTCTCCTCTGCCGCCAAAGAATGACCCTTTGTCCACTATATATGAAAACTTATTAATGAAGCACACATATATTATTACTTTTATTGTATTGAATGGTTAGAAATAAATACCATTGTCCATGCGTGCATTCTTTCTCGACGGACCGCCATCATCATGGTCAGAACCCCTCCTTGCAACAGCACCTTTATTCACATACACATACCCATCCACATTGACAACACTTTATTTTATCTAGTTTGCATATATTACAAGAAATTGAAATAACTAAATTCCAAAACAAGTTTAGGAAACTACCTCTAGTTAGCCTCTTCAATGGTCTCAGCGGCGTGTCAGAATCATATTCTACCAATTAAATAAAAAGGGGTCGGCTTTCATCTGCAAAACTAGAAAATTAATGTTATTCGATGACGTACCTAATTGACGCTTTGCTTCTCCAAAGTCGGAACCTGTTGTACCCTCTTCTCTACTAATCTTATGGTCTGTTATGTCATCTGACAAAACCACAACACTACGTCTTCGTCTGCTCTTCTTCCTGTTTAAACCTGTAGGATCGCAGATGATCAATTACAACGTAATCTGCACAGTATATAAACCGAGAGGTGTGAAATCCGTCTCAATCTAGCAAAATTGAAGTTTTATAGATCAAATCACATGAAATATTTCATTTTCAATGTTTTCATAAACATTAACATTCAACTCATTTAGTTACAGACTCGATAAACAGATTTAACAATATTCAAACAGAGAAGTTTTGGCGCCTAGACTCTATATGAAAAATGACCAAAAGCTAAACTCTCTAACCAACTTCACATATATATAGACATTACCCATTCGCATGGTCGAGCATGCGAATGGCACTTTTACCATGTGAATGGCATCACTCGGACTCATTCGCATCAACTAGAAACCCATTTGCATCTACGATATAGCGAATGGACCATACATACCAAAATACAAATTTTAAACACTAACAACCAAAAAACTAAACACTAAACCCGAAAGCTGCAGACATAAATGCATCTACAAACTCCCCCTTGGCTGTAGCTCGGGTTCTTCACTTGTTATCGCATTTAATACCCTTTAGTTTGTCTCATGCATTCTTCGTCTTTCCACCTTCAAACTTCTATGCTCGCTTCTTTTGAACTTGTTTTTTGCAATCTCATAGTATGCTTCCCCAACAACCAATTGTAGTCACACCCTGAATGATTCTCGAACGCAAAGCACATCTTTAACGACCGCTTGAAATCTCCATGCTTGTTCTATATTGAGTGCGTCAAAATTAATTGGATTGAAATATAGCATGTCGATATCATTTCCCGAACAATTTACCAACCACATCAGGTCAAACAATCTTATCTTCCTACACATATTCTTTTTGTCATCATCATCCATCATAATCACCACTTCACCTGTACTCCAATCGTAATACCAGAAAGCAAACTTCTCGCTAATATTTTGTTCAATTGGCATCAGCGGTATCTTCTTCATACAATCAGCCGACTTGTAGTTTAGAGTCACATATGGTAAATTGTTCATTGGGTTAATCTTCTTTTGAACAATTCTATGTGGATATTGTGGCCTAAACAGGTCCCACTTTGTCTGACTTTCACTAGTCATCTTCCCTGCCATCCATTCAAGCAAACCATCAGCTTCAATCAGTTTGTGTCTACACACATCTCTGACAGCCCAATAAGGAAGAGTCTTGATTGCATGAAATCTGCTGAAATACAAAATACCCTTCTCCCATTTGATACCAAGACAACGAAGCTGAGGAAAGAATTTCCAACTGATAGCTCTTCCCTTGAAGCTCTGGTTGTGATATCTATAAAACTCGCCTTGAATAGCACGAAGTCGATGATTATCAACCTCTTCACGTAGTCTTCTGAGATAGTCTTTCAAAGCATCAGACCTCTTGAAAACATCTTCTTTTTCTTTTCCCGTGAAGATCTTATCTATCACATCTTTACCTTTCTTTTCAGCCATGAACACAGCTTCCTTCAGAATCTCGTCATTCACAAATGGAACACTTGTATTATCTTTAACATTGTAATTTTCTGGATATTCTTCATGAGATATTTCTTAAATTTCGATCTCATTGAAATCCACGTTCGTCTCATCAGAATGATTACCTGGAGAAACAATTGGAATATCAGGAATTTGTTGTCGTTGAATCAAGTCTTCAAGACTCATTCCAACTTGTTGTGAAACACCTTCCAGAATTTCTTTAGTCATCTTAGCGTTGACTTCTCCATCTTAAAACTCAGGATCTTGATACTCTAAGAAGTACCTCATATCATCATTCACAAAAATATCCCTGAATTTGGAAGTAAACTTGACTGAGACACGCTCACGCTTCATCATTTTCTTCATGCGTTCTTTGTCTGCTTGAGTCAAAGTCTTTGTATCTTTTTGTTCTGAAGTGCCAACTGATCTGTCTTCTTCATTCTTACCTTATCTCTCGTACGAATAGTTACCAACATCATAATTACCACTATCCGAACTAGATGATCCATCACCATGATAATCCCATATAATCTTGTTTAGGCCTTGATTTGATATAAATATAGAGACGGGTGAATTTGAGCCAAGAACAAACAACTAATATAAGAAAGATAGATAGATATTGGATTTAACAAAGAAAACTTTCGTTGAATGTAATAAACAAATAACAAGATAATTATCCACCCCGGGTGAGCTCCCCCGGGGTGGTGGCTCCAAATGCACACCTACAAATGATTTCTAGTCTCCTATATAAAGACCCTAAGCCTTGTTCTCCAACCAAGCCGCCCCTTGCTTAGAAAACCCACTGAACTCAATGACACACGCATCTATAATATATAAAATACCACAATGAATTCCTAAAGCCGCTCATTTAGTTACTCAATAAAGTCGCCATTGTAGTCACTATAATTGATAACATCATTCTCTAATTTGACCCAACAATATTCCCCCGAGAATGATGCTATCAATTCTTCATTTGATCCTCAAAAGTATATCTGACATTGTCTTAGAATCTTCCCAAATCGGCTAAACACCCAAAATCTTTCATTGTTGTTTTCCCCCACAAATGGACATCCTCCTATATTTTACGAATTAAAGCTCCTTATCTCATTACTGAAGATAACATTATAATAGGCATATGATTAGGTTCAAACTTCCAATGAAAAAAGTCAAATGATCAGCTTCATTGTGAGAATATTGAATTATGCTCCTTATCCACCACTAAAGTCGATGATAATTTCCTTTCTTGACATATCCCACTAAACTCACCAAACATCAAATTTTAGACAAAAGTGATGGTGACACATCACTTTAAAGTCGCAAAAATTTTGTTTGAATTGTCAACAAAAATAAAGTCGCTAGCAACAAAAATAAAGTCGCTGGCCAACAAAATCGTACCAAGCCTGGCCTCACCATATAACTTTGCTGGAATATAACAATCATCCACAAAGCCCAAAAAAAATAATCATGGTCCAATCATTGTGAACCCTAGCTGTCACACATGCTCACCAGCCGTCATCACCGTGAATACCAGCCATAAACTACCGTCCATTTTTTGTCACTACCGTTCCACCAAAATCACCAACTAATCCATCACCATGTTATGACCATCTTCATCCAGCATCATAACCGTAACACGACCACCGTACCTAGTTGCCTTAGTTGAACAAAAAAAAATAAATAAATAAAACCAAAACTATATTTGCATCAACCTCCAGCAACACCTTATATCTCAACCACTGACTCATTGAAGAACCATCTAATGTTAAATAGACGATGCCGATTAAAACTATCGTCGTTTTAACGGGCAGCCGGCCAGAGGCCATTGTCGCCTCCATATTTATCGAACTTATTCCTTCTTGGTTTTATCTCGATCCGAATTCTTGGACTCTGGTACGGTAGAAGCAACAAAACCAAAAGATGAACAAAGTCACTGGATCTCTCTTTTTATCAAAGAACAAAGTCGCTGGTTGAATTAATAAAGTCACCAGAACTAAAACTTCATTAAAACACACAGATAGCAACCGATTTACGTCTCTTGCGGGTTTCGTGTTAAAGATCCAATCAAATCTTAGCTGAAACGAGCCACCATGGCTCTGATACCAATTGATAATCCCATATAATCTTGTTTAGGCCTTGATTTGATATAAATATAGAGACGGGTGAATTTGAGCCAAGAACAAACAACTAATATAAGAAAGATAGATAGATATTGGATTTAACAAAGAAAACTTTCGTTGAATGTAATAAACAAATAACAAGATAATTATCCACCCCGGGTGAGCTCCCCCGGGGTGGTGGCTCCAAATGCACACCTACAAATGATGTCTAGTCTCCTATATAAAGACCCTGAGCCTTGTTCTCCAACCAAGCCGCCCCTTGCTTAGAAAACCCACTGAACTCAATGACACACGCATCTATAATATATAAAATACCACAATGAATTCCTAAAGCCGCTCATTTAGTTACTCACTAAAGTCGCCATTGTAGTCACTATAATTGATAACATCATTCTCTAATTTGACCCAACACACCATCTTTCTCACCACCTTCATTTCCACCATCATTATCATCATTGTCATCATCAGATTCACTCTCATCATCTATTTTCTCTTCCTGATCATCCTCTTCATCATCTTCTTTAGACTCATCACCCGATTCTTCTTCAGTCTGTTTTGTACCCTTCAACTTTGGAACTTTTTGGTACAGTTTGTCGATGACCTTTTTTAACTTCTTGTTTTCTTTTTCACCCTTAATAATTCTTCTATCATTATTGGTGTTGGACAACTGCAACTTTGAGTTTTCCAACTTCAAATCAGTCACCTCTTTTACAAGTTTATCTTGTTTTTCTTTGGACTTGGAAATGATCTTCAGCATGTCTTTCTCGTTATTCTTCAACTCTTTGATCTCTTCTTGATTCTTCAAAGTTGTGAGTTACTGGATATTAAAAGACTTCATCAGATGTGTAATTTGTTGTTGCATCAGATCAAGTGCCACTTGAGACACTGTTGCAGTTTCTAGAGAAATAGATTCGGGTCCAGTGAAAACAGACGGCCTATCGAAGCTTGATTACATCTCTTTCAACGACTTTGATACACAAGATGGTTCAGCATGTGGTTGTTTGGGTGCTGGTTGTTCTGATTTAGTTTCCTTGCTTCTTTTCCTCTTCTTGGATGCAGAACTTTCACCTTCTTTTGCTTTAGATGGTTCATGAATGGTTGTTTTAGAAGCAGAAGCAGATGAGGAACCAGTAGCTTTTAATAAACTTTGGATATATTTCTTTCTTTCTTTTCGTCATGTGTGATTCTTTCTTTGACATTGTCTTGATTCTTCCACGTTTAGTCCACACAGGAGCTACTGGAGAACCAATAAAATCTTCAGGATCCAAAGCTTCGGTTGCTGGATCAAAATCTGGATCAATCTCATATGCCTTTGAAACTGTGCAGTGATGTGCCAAGAAATTGATATGTTTTCACTTATAATTATCACCCATTTTATACCTAAAATCATGCTTTTATCTCTGTTTTGTCAGGATTTATCTTTCTTTCATTGTTGATAATTGTAGGTTCGGAGGTCCGGTGATGAAAAGAAGTGAAAAACCGCACAGAACGGCACAAAACAGACAAAGATTTGAAGACTTTGAAGACCGGCCAGACATGGCACGGCCGTGACCAAGGACGTGCAACCCTCCCGGGTCAACAAGTCAACATTTCCAAGTCAACAGAGGTCAATTTCAGTGTTTCAGGAACATGCACAGGCGTGCTCGGGTGTATGGCACGGCCATGCTTTACTACAGCGTGTTCTCCAAGGCAAAAACCGACCAAGACTGACAAGACGGTTACATTCCTGAACATGCACGGGCGTGCCAGTTCATTTGGCACGGGCATGCTTACCCTGGTACAGACAATTCTGCATGCAAGGACTTTGCAACAGTACCCGTTGTCTAGCATGGGCGTGCCAGAACGTTGTCGAGGGCGTGCTGGAGCTGAAATGCCTATAAATAGAGGCCTCCACCCAACATTTTGAAGCATCCCTTCTCACTCGAAACTCCACACTTCTCCAGAGTGTTTCTGCCTTCTTTGAGAATCTTTGGTGTCCTTTGGAGCCTAGGATCACTCCATAAACACCTTGAGAGAGAGAGAGAAACCACCAAAATCACCCAAATCCTTTAGAAATCTTCATACAACCTTCATGATGTCTTGTACACAAACCCAACCTTGTGAGCTTGTTGTATCAACCATGCTAGGCTAGATTTCTGTTGGTGTTACTAGGGTGATGATGGAAACTTGGTATGAATTAATATAGTTTATCCTTTATTTTAAAGTGGTGTTTTGTGTTCTTAATAATTCTAACTATTCTAAACTTTGTTTAATGATCAAATTAATAAATCACTTAGTCTTTGGTCTTGTGGGTGTCTTGATAGGAAGTGGGAGGACTCATGAGTGTACCCATGGTGTGTTACAACCCATGCACTTGTGAGCTAACCTAATCCTACGAGCAGTGATTAGCCCATTTGTGGGTAGAAATACACACACTTTGTGGCTCAATCCTCTACTATCAAGATCTCATTTAGGGTTGGTACGGTCTTTATACTTTGTCCTAGTGATAAATCAAAACTTAATCTTGCGACTTGGCCTCATTGTCTATGTGATAGCCTTGGCGCAGGTTAAGGATTAATGAACCTGTATTGAGAGAAAACGGTCTTTATTTTCTTTCATTATTATACTGCCGCACAGCTAATAATAGATCACTCACTTTTTTATAAGTTAATTATATCAAGTAGGAGATGCATGTGTGCTGGTTGGTAACGACTCTTCTATGATATTAAGTGGTAATTTATTCGGTCATGCTCCAGCCACCGGTAAATTATTCATAAAAGTTTAAATAGTTAGATGTCTATATCGCAACATTGGGAGGCGGGAAATTCAGGGTTGTGTCCACACAGTCTCGGGTCACTTTCTTTTTAGTGTTGAGAGGTGAGATTACCAGTTCGGGAGACCCTCATAATAACCTTAAGAAGACAATTGTTGTACAGCTTTTGCGATAACAGTCACCTCTAGAAAATGTTGTAGCAATTCTAAGTTAAGCATAAAGTGCGTAGCTCGAACACACCACCTAAAATAAAGATAACTATTTTTCATACCAGGTTCCATCTGATCCCGAAGCAACACCATTGTTTTGTCATTGATTTCTCTTAAAAGTTTACATATCTCTTTTTACTTTACTTTTTCTCCACACTGTTTAAAAAGGTATTTTTAGTAATTTTAGGAAGCTGAGTAGTAAAAATCGTGTCCAGGGATTCGATACTCGGTACTTGCACATTTCTATACTATACACGATAGGTGCGCTTGCCTATTGTGCTGGGTCTAGAAAGTTGAGCAACTAGCGTTTTAAATTATAAATTTAAAACTTGTAAGTGTCTTTCTGTTTTCTAACTTACTCATCTTTTCATCACTACTCTTGGCATTTCTCTCGGGATTTGCTCTTTTTGAAAAGAAGTTAAGTCTTTACTGAAACACCAGCACACACCATGCAACTACTATCTCATCAACTTAAAGAGTGTTCGCATGATCACCAGTGGCCTTGGGATCTGCTTTAGGCTCACTTTCAGTCTTTTCATCATCTGAATCATCAGAATCTTCAGTATCTTCATCAACAAGCAAAGTTTCTTCTTTGCTTTCTTTGTCTTCAAAGAAGAACCAATAATTTCTTTGCCTTTCCTGGATACGACTTTCGATCTATTTTTCTGTCATCCAGCTTTTTCATCTCCATTGACTGGAATTAGGGGAGCATCAGTATCTGAATCACTGTTCGGGTGTCAACATTCATCATCATCAGGAGCTTTGTAACCCAGATTGACAAGATGTCTATACAGTCTTCTCATGGGAGGCTTCTCATCATCAGATGAATCTAATTACCAATATGGTGTAGTGTCTTTAATTAGATTGGGATACTTCACATCAATAATCATTTGTAGAAATCTGGGGCACATCATGAATTTGTAAGCACCAGGTCTTTTTCCATCAAACGCTTCTTTCAGATGTGTGAACAACATTCCAGAAAAGTTGTAGGTTTTGTTTAAAATTAATGAACCGTCCATAGAACTGGTAGTATCTCTCATAACATCAAATCCTCCACACCTCGGAGCAAAAACATGAATAATAACATGCAAGAGATACTTGAACGGTGCACAAAAATTCCCTTTGTTGATTTGGGACTCTGTAATCTTCCCAAAATACTTCGTCCTCAAGAAACATCCTCTTTGTACTTTCCACGATAACTTGATCGGATCAGATTCATTGTCTTGAAAATGAAACACTCTTCTAAAATCTTCTTCACCGACTAGAATAATGTTTCCTTGAATCTTGCTATGAATCACTGTCTTGTTATCAAAGAAATCATACGCGCGTTCTTCCAAAATTCAAGCTGGTGATCTTTATAGATGGTATGTGGCTGAGTAATAGTATACAGGATCCTTAAGCGCCTAAGGAAATCAATTATCTCTCTGAAAACAGCTTACTTATCATCAACTTCTCCTAAGAAAGCGCAACAATTATGTTTAGCTTCGAACATGAACATTTATGATCCTGAAATCATTTCTGTAACAAAATACAATTATTAGCCACATTTATAATATGAAAATCAAACAAAACTTGAATAAATTTGTTCAAATGTGCAAAAATGGATTAAACTTGAACTTTTTAAAAATCACAGGCTCATTCGCATTAATGGGAGTACAAATGGAAATTTTATCCATGCGAATGGCCTTTGAAAACTCATTAGCATAAAAAATCTTGCAAATGGTCAGAATAAATTTGAATTTTCAATTGATCGATTTAATGATGTTTAATCCATGAAAATCATTCCACTCGTTTCTAATATGGCTCATAAACATTAATCAATCCCCAATTGCAACTCAGTCAATGTTTATCGAATGTTTCCTAATCGTTTTGGGGTTTAAAAATCAATCATAGGATTTAATGGTGTTTCTATTGATTTTAAGCTATATTCTCCCCCTAAAATGTTTGATGAACATGAATCAATGATATAAACATCATTTCATTAGTTCAAAACTGGTCCAATATCAATGTTAGGGTTCGTAGTAGAAAAACCAGATTTCTCATTGAATTCGTGGACGAAAACAATCCAAATTGATGCTATGGATACCTGCAAATAAGTAGAACACAATGGTAAAGTTCAAATTGAAAATATCCCCTTCAAAATGTGTGTATACACAATAGATTGATGGCTTTATATAGGCTGAGCCGTTCAAACAGTTGAATCATATGAATGGCTAGAAATTTCTTTCATTCGCATCAATTAAGATGTGAATTGGTTTTGAAGTTAAAAATCAAATTGATTTTGACACACAGCTCCTATTCGCATAGATTGGACCGTACGAATGAAGATGCTTCTGTGACATCCGGGAACCAAGCACACATCTTTCTAGCTAGCTTTACTGTTTACTTGCTGAATTTCGAGACAAAATTCTTTTCAGCTTGGGGATGATGTGATACCCCGCAATTTCAGGTTCTTACTATAACTAAACTCTAGATTCTTGCACTTAGATTCCTTGCATCCTACTTAACTAGAGTTAGCTAGATAAGTCACACGTGCACACACAAGATGTATATGTACCTATGGGTTATCATTTAATGAACATATGATACCTATGAAACAGAATAAATACATGTTGATATCATCATCAATTCCTAGTTAACACACGACACATGATCGCCTACTTAGATGTTCCTTTGTCTAAGAGAATTAAAGAATAATCTTACACAAACATATACTCGATTTCACAACCTATTTTGGAAAAGAGCCTCATAAGTTGATAAACACATGAACTTATATTAAGTAAACACTTGACAATGTTAACATGTATATATATATATATATACAAACGCACGCACACATACATCCATAAATACCTATAAATCGGCTACCTACCTATACCTACACTCTTGGAAGTTTCCTCTTGTCTCTAGTAGCCGATCCCTAAGCCAAGAAAGCACCATCACCATCACTAGTTGTCAAACTTACACTTTAGTGTTTACCAAAACAAAACTATGACACATTCCTCACCAAGTTAACTTTACCTCAACAAGAAAGCCAAGACAAGTCCCTTTCCCCACATGTTGGTTAGTAGTTACACCCTTTTAGCATGACAACTAATAGGGAACATCATTCTTACACTTAGAAGTTTACTAAACTACTTACCACCAATCGAAAACGAGGAGAAGCAAGGACACATCAACAACATACTAGATGACAAACATTCTTCTTAGGACATGTCCCTTTTCACAACTCGTGGAACCTTCTTCTTTGTTTGTTAACTTGGCCGATTACTAAGCAAGACAAGTCACTATCATCCTAAAACCTATACCTATTTGGTTAGACATAAACACACACCATCACCCAAGACCTCTACCCTTTCCTAACTAGAATAAGACAAACTTTCTCCTATCACCTATGATTAGCGGCCGACAAGGACAACACAAGGGACACAAGAGGACAAGCTTTGAATCTATGTATTTTCACCATCTATCCTAACTCCTAGGTAGGCACCATAACCAATCGAATGAGAACAAGGCACATCGGCTAGAGGACAAGTGATGGAGGCCATATAGAAGCTTATGAGGTCAACATATTCACTAATTTGGTAATCAAGACAAGGTATGACAACGTGATAAATCATGACAACCCCTCCCTAAATGATTGATGCATAAAAATCGGCTCATGCCTAAGCATGCTTTCCATTACTTTGTTTGTTAGTGTCTTACACATCCCCTACACACATTCATGAATGAAGCTACCAAACACTCTCACATCTTAGGCAAATTCACTTACCACATTTGTGTTCCTTTGTCCATACCCATCGGCTATATAAAGGGCATCACACTCCACTTCATTCCTTGCACCACACCACTCAAAATCATCTTCTACTCTCTCTCAATAACTATCGACCAAAAACCACCCCTTGGTTGGATAATCAAAGCACTAGGAAGCTTCAAGTCTACAAGTTTTCCCCTCCCTACTATCTATTATTAAGGTAAGTTCTAATAACCCATTTTCCTTAGTTCTATCGGCCCTAATGTGAACCCAATCCCAAGCCTTTTGGTCATTATAACCGATCCATCATTAGTGCTAATAATTCTGTTAATGTGTACTTAGTAATCATGCACATTTTTATTTCACTTATATGTTCAGTCATGTTATCTAAGTGGTAAACAATTGGTCACACATTACACATGGATTCATGAAACATTTTTTTAGATTAAACCTCACATACATAAAACATGATCCCCACCGAATGACACGGTTCACAAAAGTGGGTGCTAACTTGTATGATAACCAAGAACACACAACTTAATATGTTCTTAATACTCATAGGGAACCTTTGACGGAACAATAGTTACTTTTTCTTCTTTGCTAGACCTCTCGCACAAACACCAGGTGAGTTTCACTACTCTTTTCTCAAAAGCATACGTCTCGGAAGGAGACATTTTCTGAACTATTTCCTAGTCCGGTTTAGGACTACTTTACACATCCCGGGTATGGGGTGCAATGATTCACTGGGTGAATCTGCTTTCACTAATTCATGCTTATGTCCTTGAAGAACTAAACCAACTCTCACTGAAGTCCTTCTAAATACCGAATGAGTTGTCGGATGGCAAGCGGGTTACTAGTTGATAGTGCTATTAAGTCTCACAAACCTCACATCGTGCTGGGAGCATGGGTGTGAACTATAACTTATCAATTATTATCATTGTTGATAGACAATGATGCAAGGCACTTACTCCCTATTTGGGATCTCATAGTTCAGCAGTTCGGTATTACCGGTGTTAGTTATCATGAGTGGGCTAGCTACCCCTGGCATGTGAATTAGCTGATTACTCATTTTACGTGGTCTGGTAGACCTACGCATTTACTTTAAAAACATATTTTTGGATTTTTAATTTTTTTAAGAGAAAAAGAAAAAAAATGATAGACCGATGAGGATTTTAATCATGCTTTTCTTTGATACCATTCGCTAATAACAAAAACTCAAACCGTGATTTGTCAAAAGCTTTTGTAAACAGATCAGTGTGCTGGTAATCAGTGTGGATCTTTACCATGTCAATCAATTCTTTGGCATAGCAATCCCGTATAAAGTGATAACGGACGCGTATATGCTTAGCCTTAGAATGATTAAAGGTATCTTTAGTTAATGCAATGGCTGCTTCATTATCACAATGAATGGGGGTTTTAAGAAATTGCAAACCGTAGTCGCGCATTTGTTGTTGAATCCAAAGCACCTGTGAACAGCAACTCGAGGCTGCTACATATCCAGGTTCGCATGTTGAAGTGCAACTGACGTATGCTTCTCGCATTGCCAGGTCATTAGCCTGCTCCCGAAAAATTGACATCCAGCCGTTGTGGATTTTGCGTCAATATCACAACTACCATAATCTGCATCACTAAAAGCAATGAGTTCAAAGTTATCATCATTAGAATACCATAACCCGCGTGATGGACAACCCTTCAGACAACGTAGGATTCATTTGAATGTTGCGAGGTGAGATTGTTTTGGCTTTGACTGGTATCTTGCGCAGAGGCATGTAGCAAAAATTATATTGGGTCGAGATGCAGTCAGGTACATTAACGATCCGACGATGGCTCTATAAACGTAAGGGTCAACGATTTCACCATTCGCATCAACTCCAATCCTGTGATTAAGTTGAATGGCAGTGGCAATAGGTGTTAAATCCTCCATCTAAAATCGACTCAAGACCTCGGCAACATACTTCGTCTAGTGGATGAAAATCCCCGACGGTGTCTGATCCAGTTGCAATCCAAGAAAGAATTGCATTTCTCCCATTTAGCTCATCTCAAACTTTTCCATGACTTGTTCAAATTCCCTGCATAGACTTTCGTTAGTCAAACCAAATATAATATCATCTACATAAATCTGTACCATGAGCAAATCACCCTCTGTTTTCTTAGTAAACAGGGTACACTCAACTTGTCCTCATTTGAACCCTCGAGAAAGCAAGTGTGTGCTGAGCTCTTCATACCACTAACGAGGGGCTTGGTGTAAACCGCATAACGCTTTGTTTAGTTTATAGACGTTATCCCGGTGGATAGGATCCTCAAAACCCGGTGGTTGTCCTACATATACTTCTTCCTTCACCACACCGTAAAGAAAAGCACTCTTTACATCCATCTGATACACCTTGAATTTCATGTATGATGCACACGCAAGAAACATCCGAATGGCTTCTATACGTGCAACTGGTGCATAGACTTCATTATAATCTCTCCTATATTTTGACGAAAACCTTGAACTACCAATCGAGCTTTGTTCCTGACAATCACTCAACGATCATCTTTCTTACACTTGAACACCCAGTTGGTTCCAATTTTCTACGTCCATTTGGTAGATTGGTTAAGGTACAAACTCCAAGCTTCTGAAATTGTTGAAGTTCTTGTTGCATCGCGTCCACCCATGATTCATCATTCAGAGCGTCTTTGTGAGATTTCGGCTCAACCTACGAAACATAGCAAGCAAATGACCAATCATTTTGTTCACCTGATTTATGAATTTTAGAATAAAGGGCAAGGGCTCTAATGTTATCATTGGATGACGTGCGTTGTAGTTGACCACGTGTCATCACACTGCTACTAGGATCACCAATGACTTGTTCTAATCGATGAAAAGTGTTGATCGGAGATTCCGGATGTGCTGGATAGGAATCACCTTCTTAACATTAACAATCTCTGCTGAATCCAGATCATTACCCACATTCAAAGTAGAAGTTACTATTGTAGATACAGATTAATTTGGGTTCACTGGAGGTGATATGGTACTCTGGTTCAAGAGTGCTTCACTAGTAACTTCTTCATCGTCTTCCGACTCCGATGAATCCAAAGTATCAGAAACATCTTGAAAATTTTCTTCATCTGTAGAAGTAGTAGCAGGAGCATTGACATCGTTAGAAGCTGTGGCAAGAGGAGTTACGGTGATCGGACGCACCAGTGGTGAACTGACTGCGTTTTCACACTCGTAATATAAACGTAAAACAACTTTTTCAATCAAGCTTTCTAGATTGAATGACTCAGAAAGTTCTTTCTAGTTGAACAACCAATTGGGACCTATACCAGGATAATGTTGAGTACATCTTTGAACATCTACATATGACCATTCTTCAACATACTTCGTTCTTTTGTTGAAAACTCGTTTGTTAGGAGTGGCGTATCCAACAAAAAAACCTTCTTCGGCTTTAGATACAAATTTTTCATTAGTCTGTAACATCGTACACAATGCCCTGAATGGCTCTAGAAACTCTAAATTCGGCTTTCTGCGATTGAGAAGCTCATAAGATCTCTTTCCAAACCTCTTCACCATTAGCACTCGATTCAAAGTGTAACAAGATGAACGAATCGCTTCACTCCAGAAAATAACCGGAAGATTTGAATCAGAAAGCATTGTCCTAGCCGTTTCAATTAGAGTCATGTTCACTCCAGAAAACTCCGTCCCGTTATCACTACGAATTCTTTTGCTCTTCAAACCATAAATGTTCTCCAAACGGGTAAATAGAATCTTCAGATTATCAAATGTTTCACTCTTGTATTGCATGCACATAACCCACGAGAATCTTGAATAATCATCAGTAACCACAAGACAATATAAGTCACCATTGATGATTTTACATTTCACAGGTCCAAAAAGATCCACGTGTAAACGTTCAAGCGGGACACACACTAAATTCACTTTCTTGGGTTTATATGTGTGCTTGTGTTGTTTGCCCTTCTTGCATTATACACACTTGTCATTGAGATGGAAGTGCTTCACATTGACACCATCAATGAGACCGTTCTTCACAAGATTATTCATTTTCTTGAGATGAATATTCCCCATTCTACAATGCCACATGATAGATTCCTTTTCAGTTGCTTTGGACAAGAAACAAGTAACTTGGCCCATTGAAGTGGTTGCTTTGCTCATATCAAGAATATACAATTTGTTTACTCTCGGAGCTTGCACTCATAATCCACTCTTTCGGTATCTTGAAACCAGGCTTTAGAATGTAACATGCTTTATCATCAAAGTGAACTGAGAACTTCTAATCAAAAATCTGTGAAAGGCTCAGAAGATTATAGTATATCTGCTTCACATAAGATATCTTCTCAAAGCTTACAATCCCATTACTAACACTTCCGTCCATTGTGATATAACCTCCTTTGTTACTAGCAAATGCAACATAACCTCCATTAATATTTTTGATGTCAAACAGGAGTGTCAATACCCCTGTCATGTGCCCGGAAGCTCCACTGTCAACAATCCAGAGACTCTTAACAGGGCCAGCTGGAACTCCCTGCACGAGCAAGTAAATGATTAGTTCTTACATGGGACCCAAGCCTTCACGGTCTTAGGTCCTCCGGGTTCATCAATCATTGGAACAACTTTCCTCTGATCAATGTTTTTTCTCAGAAACTTTCACTGACTCACTAGAAAATGAGGTAGAACCACTAGAAGAAGCTTTTGGTAACCAAGTTTGCTCAGGTCGATTTAAAATTTGAATTTGTTTAGAATTATCAACTTTGACATTTTCATTTTTCGTTTTAACAACCTTTGATTGGGCATTCTTAGTAACCTTATCTGATCTAACAGACGAAGGTCTGGCTTTTGACTTAACAGATGGTTTTACCACATAAACCTTCTGTTTATCTTTAACCGTGTTTACCATCACTTTCTTCTCTGTTCTATTCATAACAATTCGATTACGATTGTCACAAACAATCGGTTGTTTTCCTCTTGATTGAGCATATTGCCTTTGAGGAGTAACAACTCTCGAATCTCTATGGTTCCTTCTAACCTTAACTTCATGCCTTTTGTGTCTTACATATGGGCAGTGAACCAGTAAATGTTCTCTCTCCCCACATTTAAAACAGGCACGGTATTCCTCAAACTTAGGCTTATCATGAAAACTCGTGAAAGTGTTTACCGGGTATTGATCCTCAATACACTTCATTCTTAAACTCTCAAGAGCAGGCTCCAGTGAGTAAGACGGTTCTTCACACTCGGTCGGTTTGACAAATTCAGTCACATGAATTCTAGCCTTTTTAGGACCATCACCATATAGTTTTTGAATTAATTCTGGGGGAAAGTCATTTGTTCGTTCAGATTTAGGAAACTAAATTGTACTTTCTAGCCAGATTTTTGAAATTTTAGAATAATTGACAAACTGTATGGGATATTCTTCATTAGAAAATATCTGATCAGATCCTTCCATCCGATAAAAGAGTTTTACTCCTTTGTCTGATTCTTTCACATCAGTTTTCTTGACTGATGGTTTTGGTTTTGTCTCAACCTTGGGAGGAACCTGAACTTTTGGATCCGGATCACATGCAATGTGATTTTCCAAAGGAATCTCAACATTTTGTTCAGGTTTGTCCTCTGCTTCTGAATCAGAATCATCAGTGACTGCCACCACATTTTCATTGTTGAGCCCTAGTATCGGTCTCACATCTGAACACGAATCATCCACACTAGAGGTGTTTGATTCGTTTTTAGATATGGAAGACGAATTTTCTGAACTCTCCGTGTTTACCATATCAAAATTGTGATTTTCAAATAGAACTGGAGATGGAACGGACTTGTAACCAATGCTTGTTGGTACACCATCTTTGTTGGATATTTCAACAATGTGGTCAAGCACGTATCTCACATTGAGATAACTTTCCAACTTTTTGTTCATTTTTTCATAAAGACATCTTTGGCCATTTCTAGTTTTGTGTCAATTTCATTAATGTAGTTGTCAATTACAACTTGTTTGTTAGAAAGAGTTTTAGTTAATTCAGACACATCCTTTTTATAACTTTCAACAGTTTTGTTTAAAGCCTTTTCATTCTTTCTAAAACTCTCATTTGCGGTTCTAGCACTGGCCAACTCAGAGTTCAAACTGAGAATTTCTTCTTCTAACCTATCACACCTTCCTAGCAAAGTAACACAGTCTTTACACTTAGGAAGTGTCTTAGAACTTACCAAGGTCTAGGAATCAGTCATAACCATAAGAGCAAAGTGTGCTTCCTTCCCAAAAAAGAATTTTGAATAGTCGATCCTGGTGCAAGCATCACCAACCATGCACGACTTCTTGCTGATTAGAAAGTCGGCTTCAGTTAATAACTGATCCACATCATTGTAAAGAGAATTCATACGTGTTTCAGAATCGGCTTCGCTTTCATAATCCGAACAATCTGAATCTTGTATATCTGAGTCTTCAGCCATCACAGTCTCGTCTCTCTCAACTACCGGTTCCACAACCGATTCTTTTACTTAAACTGTTTCTTCTTTCATGACTTCATAAGCATAACATGCAATATTCCCTCCTATCAACTCTTCAACACCCAACTGCATGTCATTCAAGTTAAACCCTTCATCTTGATGGATCACCATAGCTTTGTTATCGTTTTGGTTCTAATTGGTGGGAGTGGTTACTAGGACAATGGTTCTATCATTGTTTGGAGTGTTTTGAGTTTGAAGGGGTGATGATGTTTGTCTTTGGTTTGTATTGAAAGGAACAAGTTGTCGGTTTTGGTAATTGGTTTGACGGTTTTGGTTTTGGTTTTGGTTTTGGTTTTGGTTTTGGTAGTTGTTGTTAAATAGGTTTTGGTTACCTTGTTGTTTAGGATTGGTGCATTCATGGGCAAAGTGGCCTTTGGTCCCACAATTGGGACAAGTAATCTTTGCTTTATTGAACCCGAATGTTGTGTTAGGTGAAGTAGCCAAATCGGTTCTTCCGGTTTCGCTCCATAAACTCATGATTTCTCCTAACAACACTTGCAAAAGCCCACTGAATATCAATAATATCCATCTCATCCTTATCGATTTGCGAGTAATCCTCATTAGTCAAATTATTGTTCCCAATTTGACCTGCAACTAGTCCATTATACGAGGCTACAAAGGCGGACATCAAACCAACATACTTTTGAGCAACTTCTATTGTCACATTATCCAGATTAGTAGTCTCCAAAACAACAGAACTTGAACTCGAAGAAGATCGTCTAATATTTGATGAAGATGTTTGATTCATGTTCATCGTTGGAGCAGCTAACCATGGTTCAGACTGCATTGGAGCTTGAGTTGGTGTAACATATGAGGAAGATGATGGAATCCCATAGTAGTTCACAGGATTTATCAGTTCAACACTAGAAACAAAAGCTGTTTGCGGTGCCGAACTCACACCAACATTCGGAATAGCTGAAGATGAAGAACTAGCAAAATACAAATCAGGATTATGTGGAATCTGTGCTCTTTTTGCCTTTCTTCTTTATTCAACTTCCTTATTCTCCAACTTCTGAATGAACTCGGTCAAAGTCTATAGATGGAAAGAATCTTTTTCCTTCAACACTTCAACATGTTAGCTCCAATAAACTGGTAACGCATCTGCAAACCTTTCTACACATTCAGTCATGGGATAAGAAATGTTATAGTTAGACAACTCAAATAATAGATGATAAAAGTAAGTAGTCAACTCTTTCAAGGTCTCATTCCCCACAAAACTAAAGTTTTCAAACTCCTTCTTCAACTCATCCATTCTGAGCCTCTTTGTCTTTTCATTCGTGTCATTCCGACTTTAAAGTGCATCCCACAGTCGCTTTGCAGTTATACATGGTCCGAACTGATGTAAGAGATCTTGTGTCCAAGCTTGAGACATCTGTGAATACGCCTTCTTCTCAGCAGTATACGTCTTCTTCTCGGCTTCAGTCATGTCATCTAACGCAATCGAAGTAGTTGAATTTTCCACCAAAGGTCTCACATATCCAAGCTCTATAACTTGCCATGCCTCACCACCGTCCAACCCTTCCAAGAGAATTTTAAACCTTTTGTGCCATGATGGGTATTCCGACATATCCATCAACTTTGGAGGTCGGTTTCCATTCCCGGTAGACAAGCCGTTCATCAACAAGTTAGTAGTCTGATTCTGAGTTGCTACTGCCGCAACTCCCCAATAATCCGGCATTGGTTGAGGAGAAGGTCGCACAACTGGTTGAACCGGGGCCGCGACTGCCCAATAGTTAAGCATTGGTTGCTGAGGTTGTTGTGTGATTTGCTTCCCCTTTTCAGCTGCAAAAGCCCAAGGATTCATTGGTGGTTGTTGTTGCTGAATCGAGTTTGGTCGAGTCATAGGAAAACCCCAAATGTTGTCCATTATCACAAAGTTCCAACACTCAGAAAAATTTTCTAAAATGAGTGTCGAGGATGTGAATGGCTAATAAAATCACCTATTTGCAACAACCAACTATGCGAATGAACAGCAAAACCTTCAATTCGTATGAACGATAATGTGAATGAAAATCAGAATGATACGAATGAAGAATCTGATACGAATGACAACCAAAGAAGACCTATTCGTATGAAATGAGGTGCGAATGAGACTTAGAAATACTCATTCGCATGGTCATGGCAGACCATTCGCACTGTTTGAATATTCATCTTCTTCCTCAGTTCAAAAACGGTTATTATGATCTGATTTTGAAAAATTTTCACCATTTTAATTGAAAATGGATAGGCTTTGTTTCGGAACTATAATAGATCAATGTTTGTGAAAGAATTTTTGAAATTGACCACAAATTGACATTCATATCAATCAAAAACCATGTTTTTCTAAAAAAAACCTTGAAAACAGTTAGGTTTTCAACAATTTTGACCTGAAATCTTTTAAATTTTATCAATTTGCAATCGTGAGATTGAGCCTAAGCTCTTATACCACTTTATAGGATTGCGAATGATCAATTACAATGTAATCTACACAATATATAAGCCGAGAGGTGCGGAAACCCTCTCAAGCTAGCAAAATTGATGTTTTATAGATCAAATCACATCCAAGATTTCATTTTCAACATTTTCATAAACATTAACATTCAAATCATTTATTTCCAGACTCGATAAACAAATTTAACAATATTCAAACAGAGAGGTTTTGGCACCTAGACTTTGTGTGCAAAATGACCAAAAGCTAAACTCTCTAACCAACTTCACATATATATATATATATATAGACATTGCCCATTCACATGGTCGAGCATGTGAATGGCTCTTTTACCATGCGAATGGCATCATTCGGACTCATTCGCATCAACTAGAAACCCACTCGTATCTACGATATAGCGAATGGACCATACATAACAAAATACAAACTTTAAACACTAACAACCAACAAACTAATAGCTAAACCCGAAATCTACAGACATAAATGCATTTATAAAAACATATACATAAATCTAACATAGACTAGCACAACCTACCTATTTTAAGAAACAATAACCTCAACTATCTTACAAAGCAATATACACGGCCTTTTTCCCTTTGATAACCAACAAAACCCACATATTTACAGTGTTTATTAGACTTAAAATTCCATAATCACAAACCCCAATCAACTTATTGTCCCTACGACGCACGTATACCAACAAAAAACATACCTTTTGGAAGTCTTACTTCTCTTTCATCGACGGATAAAGGATGAAAGACTCCACATGAACGATTTCATTATTTTGGGTGGAAATTTTGAATATTGGTGTCAGTAACTTGGTTAAACAGAGAGAGGGAGATAGAGAGACAGGGAAAGAGAGAGAGAGAGAAAGTTGGAGGAGACGGAGATACATAGTTTTGAAATCTTGAAACTGTTCAACATATAGGACAATAGATGATGAGTGATGTTGTTGATATGACTACCATGCAAGTTTTGAAACCCAATGCACATGTTAGTTTACCCTTATACCCCTTAACTACATCACTCATACTTTATGAAGCCTTTTAATGAATATTATAATGTAGGAAGCATCTTGGCCATTTATTACTTTCAATTAATGGCTATGGTAGGGTTTTGGGAGTTTTCTCAAATAAATGTGGTTTTCTCCTATATATATATACTAGGTGAAATCCCATGTGATGCATGGGAAGACTATATCATTTTTAAGGTCTGTTTACTAAATACAAAATCAAGAAGTCAAGCATCTGTTGCAAGCAAGTCTGTTTACTAAGGTCTGTTCCAGAGCAGTGGGTCTGTTAATGAGATCTGTCTGAAACAGCTGTTGCTTCAAACAGATGTTGCTTCAACAGTTTGCTTCAAACAGCAGTTGCAAAGATAATAAAACGCTCGTTAATTTGGTGCAATTTTTTTTTAAAAAGTTAGTAACGTTTAAAAATCATAGGGGAAAGTGCATGTGCTATGCACGTGAGAGGGAAAAAATAATTTAATAGTAGATGTGCCACGTGGCTTAATGAGAGCTTGAATAAAATTGAAGTTGTACTATAGATGTGCTATCTGGCTTAATGAGAGCTTGAATAAAATTGAACTTGCATTAATCAATTGACAAGTGTCCAAATGAGCGGGAAAAACAAAAACTATGCTCTCATATGATAACATTTGTCCCAACTTTTCTTTCATTTATATATAGTAGATATCTATCTATATAATAATTGAGGTTAACTTGGGTTGAATGAAGCCCTTAGAGAGGGTTTGAGGTATCCATATTGAATATGGAGCTCCAACTTACTCACTATAAATACTCTTTTCTTATTTTAATTATCTACATTCTTTCATCACACTCTCAATTCCTCACTATAAAAACCTCTTTCTTTTATTTTTTTTTCATTCTCCATATCAAAACTCTCATACTACTCTTCTAATTCCAATTGATACTACTCAATATCAAAGCTCCGAATCTAATTCCTAACAAATCTTAGAGACTTTCTTCTTCATCTTGCATCATTTCTTGATTATCCACAACTGATTAAAGGTAAACATCCTTACTACTCTTCTAATGTTGATTATCCACACATATTCAATCGGATTATGATAAACAGATTTGTAATATAGAAATATTCAATCGGATTTTTTTTAAAAGCAGATTTTCATTCATTTGAAATCATTTGAAGCGTACTTTGATTCATTTGAAAGCATATTTTTTTTAAAAGCATATTTTCATTCAGATTTGTGATAACCGGATTTGTGCTAAACATATTATCAATTGGATTGTTTTAAATCGATGTGTAATATACCCATGTATTCAATCGGAATTTTTTTTAAAAACATATTTTCATTCATTTGAAATCATTTGAAGCGTATTTTCATTCATTTGAAACCATTTGAAACCGTATTTTTTAAAAGCATATTTTCATTCAGATTTTTAAAAACAGATTAAACGGAATCGTGATAAACACATATTAAATCAGGTTTATTATAAAGTAATAACAAAGATACTAATGAACTTTCTTATTAGTTTAAATGGAAATCATTCTTCTTAACCACATATTCTAAATAAACGGATTTTTATATTCAGATTTGTTATAACTGGATTTGTGCTAAACACATATTCAATTTGATTGTGATAAAGGGATTTGTAATATACAAATATTCAATCAGAATTTTTTTAAAGGGATAATAAGGATTTTTTTCATTCGGATTTTTGTTAATTTTATTACTATTCAATCGGTTTTACTAATGCTATGTTTTAACATTTAAAAAACAAGATTTGATCCGAAGACACAAATTCTAGGATCCAAGTAGGTATATGTAGCTCCAACTTTGTATCTATATTTTAGGTTTTGTTTATTTATTGACTAAATCCTTTTATGGTAATCTTAAATTCGTATTAATGTTAATATAAATTCGGTCAATTATTAAAAGATAGTAATAAATAAGATTAAATTGGGTCAAAATATTATTAATGTAAATTGATAACAATCATTAAGATTCAAATTTCAGATTAAATGACATTAAATTCGGTCAACTTTATTAATGTAAATAAATAACAATAATTCAGAATTAATGAAATTAAAATTGGTCTAATATTATCAGCCAAATATGGAATGTAGGTTTTCAAATAGCGAATCCGATTAAATGCTTAAGAAGTCGGTTTCATTATTATTCAATCCTACATTCCATATTCGGCTGATAATATTAGACCAATTTTAATTTCATTAATTTTGAATTATTGTTATTTATTTACATTAATAAAGTTGACCGAATTGAATGTCATTTAATCTGAAATTTGAATCTTAATTATTGTTATCAATTTACATTAATATATTTTGACCCAATTTAATCTTATTTATTACTACCTTTTAATAATTGACCGAATTTATATTAACATTAATACGAATTTAAGTTTACCATAATAAGCATTATTTATTATATAGAGGTTAATTATATTATTGTTGTAAAGTTTGTATAAAAATAAATGAATATTTTCGGTAATCATTTAAAGCTATTTACAAAAATATATTTCAGGATAAATGTAAGCATAAAGTTGACAAACCTACCGACAATTACCTATGTATTTAAATTTGATTGAAATAAAGTTTAAAATTACCTAATATATACAGCATATGTAAATTAAATTTAACTTTAGTCAACAATTACCTAAAATATATATTGTATTTAAATTAATAATAATAACATTATTAAGTTCAATTAAAGATATTTAATAACCGTAAACACAATTTTGTTATACATTGTTTATACAAATACAAAAAAATAACAAATTAAAACCACTAATAAAATTTAACGCACCCTTTGAACCCAAAAAATGCAAAACCCATTCCAATTAAACTGGCCCAATTATGCCCAACGTCTCTCTTTTACCCGGATTCACCAAACATGCCATACAAAAACGTACCGAACAATGCTCAGCAACTGATAACTTAAAAAAAATTTTCCAGCCTAAACTTAACTTAGGAAACAAATTTAAATTAACCATTTCAGACATTAAATTATCAATCAACCATTACTAAAATGGATTACCAATCGATTAAATTGATTTAATTATACGGATCGATTAAATTAATACGAGATTATTTAATCTCTAATTTTGTATAATTGATTAAATTATACGAATGATAATATTGATTAAATTATAATTGATTAAATTGATTTCGTATACTTGATCAAATTTATGGTTTAACGGACAATAAAGAATAAATCATAACTAATATTATTTATTATCATTAACAATAATTGACCCGAAATTTAGGATTACCATAATTGACCGAATTTAATGTTATTTATTACAATTTTTTAATCTGATTAATTTATATTACTATTAATACGAAATTGATTAAATTGATTAAATTATACGAATTGATTAAATTAATACGAGATTTTTTAATCTCTAATTTCGTATAATTGATTAAATTATACGAATGATAATATTAATTAAATTGATTTCGCATAATTGATCAAATTTATGGTTTACCATAATAAAACGTATTAATTTTTTTGTATGAATGATTGATCATGAATCAATTTGACCCAAAATTTAGGATTACCATAATTGACCGGATTTAATGTTATTTATTATGATTTTTTAATCTCACTAATTTATATTACTATTAATACGAAATTGATTAAATTATAAGAATTGATTAAATTAATACGAGATTTTTTAATCTCTAATTTCGTATAATTGATTAAATTATACGAATGATAATATTGATTAAATTATAATTGATTAAATTGATTTCGCATAATTGATCAAATATATGGTTTACCATATTAAAACGTATTAATTTTTTTGTATGAATGATTGATCATGAATAAATTTGATCCGAAATTTAGGATTACCATAATTGACCGGATTTAATGTTATTTATTATGATTTTTTAATCTCACTAATTTATATTACTATTAATACGAAATTGATTAAATTATAAGAATTGAATAAATTAATACGAGATTTTTTAATCTCTAATTTTGTATAATTGATTAAATTATAGGAATGATAATATTGATTAAATTGATTTCGTATAATTGATCAAATATATGGTTTACAATATTAAAACGTATTAATTTTTTTGTATGAATGATTGATTATGAACCAATTTGACCCGAAATTTAGGATTACCATAATTGATCGAATTTAATGTTATTTATTATGATTTTTTAATCTCATTAATTAATATTCTATAAATACAAAATTGATTAAATTATACGAATTGATTAAATTAATACGAGTTTTTTTTTAATCTCTGCTTTCGTATAACTGATTAAATTATACGAATGCTAATAACGATTAAATTATAGTTTATTAAATTGATTTCGTATAATTGATCAAATTAATGGTTTAGCATAATAAAACGTATTAATATTATGAATCAATCATTCCCGAACTTTAGGATTACTATAATTGACGAAATTTAATATTATTTATTACAATTTTTTAATCTCATTAATTTATATTACTATTAATACGAAATTGATTAAATTGATTAAATTATACGAATTGATTAAATTAATACGAGATTTTTTAATCTCTGATTTCATATAATTGATTAAATTATGCGAATGATAATATTAATTAAATTATAATTGATTAAATTATAATTGATTAAATTGATTTCGTATAATTGATCAAATTTATGGTTTACCATAATAGCTCTCATTTAAATTTTTGGATGAATGATTGATTATGAATCAATTTGACCCGAAATTTAGGATTAATATAATTGACTTATATATTAATGTTATTTACTTCATATAATTTACAATTAAAACATCCGTGTATTAACAATTATGGTATAGGTTGATTTGTTATAAATTTACGTTTCATAATTTATCATTAATGATCATCAAAAGATGATTGCAATTAGTTTGGTAATTTTAAGCATTTATCATTGATTTACGTCTAATTCCAATCCTTCCATTTTTATACTTCATCTATTTAATTACATTGATCCACATCAATCACAATTGTTGTACACACAATAATCCGATCGTGGAATAGCATTCCAACTTATAAGTGTACCTTTACGACGTTTATATTATTTTGTTATGTTATGTTATTGTTATGTTATGATATAGATATAATGTATTTATAATTCATTTTTGAGAAATATGATGTTTTAAGTTTCGTGACTTTTTATGAATACTCATTTTCTACAATTGAATAAGGACTTGAATTAATAATGAAAAAATCGACTAAATTATTATTGCTTTCAGATGTGTTTGAAAGCGGATTCGTTCCATGTGTATGAATATTCATTTTTTCATAATGTCAATTTTCGTATTAATTATCTTTTATTTTCAACACTCTTATTCATTCCTAATTTTAGTATAATCTTGTGTACACCCAAAGAGAACAATGGCCGCCGCACAAGCACAAGAGTTTACCATGGTTAACGAAATTGATGTCAACCAAAATGATTTTGCTTTGAAGCTAAAGATTATTCGGCTTTGGCGTCAACCTAATCTTCGCAATCCTAACGATGTTTACTCAATTGAGATGATACTAATTGACGAGAATGTAATTCCCAAATCCATATTTTTTTACTAACATTCTATTTTAGTATTTCTTTATTTACTTTACACTGTTGAATATATATATATATAGTTGTAGATTATATTAATGGATTCTTTACTCCTAAAATCAGTTGTCAATTACACGATTAAAGGAATCATGGCGTGATTTTCGTATGAATAAATTTATTGTTTGAATCGATTTTTAGTCTTATTTATTATGGTAACTTATTAAGATTTTTAATCTTATTTATTATGATTTTGATGTTATTAATTAAGATTTTAATCTAATTTATTGATTATTGATATTACTATTTTTACGACTTTCCTAATATTAGTTGTCAATTACACGATTAAAGGAATCATGGCGTGATTTTCGTATGAATAAATTTATTGTTTGAATGTCTCTGTATTATAATATTATTTATATTTAATGTTTAATTTGATGTTTATGTTGATTTGCATTAAAATTTAAATATACATAAAATATAATTTATTATTTTAGCTTCAATAAACATAAAATTTAATTTATTACACAACGTTTGTGGTTATACAATACATTGGTATATTAACATTTAGGGGCTGTTTGGTAGCCTCTTAATCAGCCTCTTAACCATTCAGTGCTTAATGATTCAGCATTCAGTGCGTTTGTTTCAGCCTCTGAATGGAATGCTTAAGTCTGAATCATTAAGATTTGGGATGTTGCTAAATCATTAAGCACTGAACCATTAAGCACTGAACTAAGCTGAATCTTAATGAGGCTTTCCTACCAATGTGAGACAAGAAAATTAACCATTAAGAGATCCAACTTAATGATTCAGCACTTAACCATTCAGACCTCTTAACCATTCAGACATCTTAATGATTCAACACTTAATGAACCAAACAGCCCCTAATGTGTAGGTGGATTTTTTATAATTTACGTTTCATAAAACATAATATGGCGTTATATAAAAGGGATAACTTATAACAATAAAAATCTCTATAATATTTATAGATTATTTCCAAATATGACATGTTATGGTTGGGTATGCCATTTTTTTTGTTTGTATAGTTGGTTTGGAGTATAATATGGATAGTGATTTGGTAATTATTGTTTGGTTTGAATCCTGATACCTTTAAAGTAATGGTTTATATTGGTTTCACATATTGTATTAATAATGAGTTTATAATGTTTGCATTTGATGTTAGTTATAGATATTTTATGAAGTGAATTATGTTTTTACATTCTTTTCCTTCATAATTACCGTTTACTTCGTCATGTGATATTTTGATTCATGATATGTTTTAATGTACTAATTAAATCCGATGAAGTTATTTTGTTCTATTTACATATTTCGTCACTTTTTATTTATCCTTTGTTCTACACGTGTAACAAATCATATTTTGTATAAATCGTTTAATTTTTATTTATAATTTTTTAGTTGTATGTTTTGTTAAACTATATTTATTTACTTTGAATTTTAATATTCATTTGCATCCTGTTACGATAAATATGTTATTATTCATTTCATTATTTGTTTTTAAATCACATCCAATCAAACATTTGTCGATTCATATATTCATTATTGAGTAAGATTAAACATTTTTATGATATTTTGCATGCAACGAAAATCCATACGAGTTGTCTTACGTAAGTTTCAATAAATAAAATTTGCATACTACAATCTTTATAAAATAATTTTCTCATCTGACTCGGAGATGTACCGGGTGTACACCCGGGGCTCTAACCTAGTATATATATATAGGAGAAGTGTAACTAGGAAAACTTAGTGAGTTAAAGAAACTTTTAAAACCCAACCCATGGCTCTTATTCCTCCACGTCTCCTTTGTTCTAGATATGACCAAGGGCAAGTTTGTCTTTTACTCACCATCAATATCTCTCACTTCTTTAATCTCCTGACACATTCTTTCTCTTCTCATATCTCTCTCCACTTTCTTTTTTGTATATACCCTCCTCATATCTCTCTCCCCTCTCATATATCTCCTCTAATGGTTTCAAGATCTAGTGGTGGGATAACATATCTTTGAACCATCACTCGTATCGCCAAGAACATCACTCACTACTGTTACTACCACACCCACCATGAACCATCACTAATCTACACCATTAACCCTCTATAAACACCGTTAACAATCATCAATGACTATATCCGATTAGTAATACAAAGAGAGAGGTTACCAGAAGAGGTTACAACGGACGGTGGGTTTCAAACCCGGTGGCGGTTCAGATCCAACGAGGTGAAAGACGGTTGAAGCCCAATGCTTTCAAATCCGTTGGCGGTTCAGATCCACCAATAAAGGCGTTTTTATCGACTAGATCAGGAACCTGACCCGTTTTACAGATCTAAAGATCGTAGATCTGGTTGGCCGGAGATGATGATGATGGAGATAATAACAGATGGTTGTGGGTTTACAGTTGGTGTCAGGAACATAGGATGATCGAGAGTCGTCGATTAGGACCGGAGGGAGATGAAAATGTTAGAGAACAGATGCAAGGCCTACGAGTTTTCAGTGATCCTCTTGAGTTTTGGAAAATATATTAGAGAACAATTAGCCGAATAGAGGTGATGCTGGTGTAAAAAGTTAGAAATTTTGTTACTGTGTTTTTCTTAATTAGACCATCATAATATACCATATATATTTATAATCCATCTCTACTTTTTCATATGCTTTGTTGTATGAAAATGTGATTACTTAATTATCATATGATTCGTTGTTTGATAAAGTATGATTTTTAGCAGAGAAAAATTATTAAAATGACCAAAAGAGAAGTAGTGCTTAATGATTTTATCTTAAATCACAAATTTTGGGTTACAAAATTTCTACCAATGTTGTCACATTAAATTCGTTTAGTGGGTCATTTTAATAGTTTTTGACTTGTACCACATGCACTATAGATTATTAATAGTTTTTTTTTGGTAGATTATTGATAGTATTAGAGAAATGAGGTCTTAGTGATGTGTGTTTTTTATTAATAGTAATAGAACTTGGTCCTATAATATTTATAAATTTGCACAACGTTTTTATATAACATGTTGTAACTAGGGTCTTAGTAATGTAAGTTTTTTTTTTCTAAGAAAAAAAGATGATTTCTTATAACATAAGTTGTTACATTAAAATAAGTAAGATAGAATGATATAATAATTCATCTTTTTTCATTTATTAAAGTTAATTATGTAACAGATTTTGTTGTTACAGTTGAATAAGTAACATATATTGATATAATAATTATTCTTTTTATTTCGTTGTTACAGTTAAATATGTAACATATATTGAATTATAAGTTGTAACATACTAAAGTATAACTTATAATACAGTAACAAAATTTGTAATATTTGTTATATTATGGTGTTACAGATTTCTTAAAAAACAAGAGTTGAGAGAGGATACAAGAGAGAAGAGAGGGAAAAGAAACATGAAAGATAAAGAGGGAACTATTAATTATGAAAGATGGAGAGAGAGGACAAAGAACTATTAATTATAAAAGATGGAGAGAGAATGGATGGGACAAAGTTGTTGTAAGACATTTATACCCTTTTTGTACTTTTACAACCATTTTACTTTTCAGCAAAAAATAAAAAACAAGCAATAAATAACAACCCTTGATCATGATCTTTGAATGGTTATGATCTAGTTTTCAAAGTTTTCTTAACTGAAGAGGGTTTTCAATTTATCCTGCCTCTATATATATATATATATATATATATATATATATATATATATATATATATATATATATATATATATATATATATATATATATATATATATATAGATAAGGGTTTCCATACAAAAACATTATATTGTGAGAAGTGTAAGAAGGAATCTCACAGTGACACGTGGCACCAAGGTGAAGGATAAATAAGTAAATTTACCCAAATGATTATCCTATTAAATTTAAATCTTTTATTAATTTAAGAGTAATTTTAGGGATAATTAATTCAAATTTACAAACCCCATTTGCGTTCTAACATCAGTGTGTTTTGACTGTGTTGGACATAAAACACATCCGAACACAAACCCCATTTGTGTTCTAACACTATTGTTTAAACATAAAACCCATTGTGTTTTACATTGAGTTTTACACTGTGTTTTAACAATATTGGATAAATATAAAACCCATCTGAACACATAAGCACTAACCCATTTGTGTTTTAACACTATTTGCTAAACATTCAACCCATTGTGTTTTAATGTTATTGGTTAAACATAAACCCATCATGTTTTACATGGGGGTTTACATTGTGTTTTAACACTGTTAGAATAATCACAAAACACATCATAATATGCATTACATACAAAAAGAAAAACAAAAGACAAGATGATGAATCCAATTATCATATTACATACAAAAAAAGGGCAAGATGAAGGTTCCTCTGTTGCTTCTCATCGAAATTATCTTCCAAAGAAAAGAGAAAACATTAAACTTTGTTCCATATCTATTTCTCATTATTCAATTTGTGTTTGACTTTTTTTTGGAAGGAATCTCAATAATTCCTCAAATATCGTGGTGTAGTTATTTTTATTTAATGATAGTATCTATTTAAATCAAATGCTTTTTACCTTTATACCCTCACAACATACATTTAATTAATAATATTATCACATAATTTACAAGTTTGCCATTCTTTTAATCTCATCCATCCATCTATATGATCCAATGAACACAATTATTTCTCACCCTTCTCACAAAACACACTTTTTGTTAACTAACCCCACCCTATATATATATATATATATATATATATATATATATATATATATATATATATATAGGGAATGGATATAAAGAAAACGCTCCTTATTTGGTAAACTCTGGAAACTCTGACTTCCCAATATTTTTTTTTTTGAAAAAAATAGGGCAAGTAATATACATGATTTTAAGCATTTTGGGCCAAAAAAATTAAAAAAGCGCCGAGTATTTTTTTTTTAAAAAATAAAATAAAATTTTGACTAACACATGTTAAGCGCTAATAACAGGTGTTAACAATGTGTTAACTACATGTAAACAGTAGACGTTTTTTATTTTTTAAAAAAAACCGTTCGGCGCTTTTTCGATTTTTTTGGCTCAAAATGCTTAAAAAAATGTATATTACATACCCTATTTTTTTCAAAAAAAAAATGTTGGGAAGTCAGAGTTTCCAGAGTTTACCAAATAAGGAGGGTTTCCTCCATATACTTTACCTATGTATATATATATATATATATATATATATATATATATATATAGATAGATAGATAGATAGATAGATAAGGGTTACGGTACAAAAACTTGATATTGTGAGAAGGGTAAGAAGGGCTCACAAGGTGACACGTGTCCCTAATCTTGATTAATGAAAAGGATAGGAAGGTAATTATACACAAGTCATTTAAATTATTAAATTTAATTCTTTTTTAATTAGGGAGTGATTATAGGGATATTATTTTCAAACATTCATCCAAATTACACATCTCTCTGCCTATAATTCAATCATTTTCTTTGCTTTATTGATTGTTTATTTTCGAATTTGAACAAGATAACCCAGACAACAGTAGTGTGTTTTACGCTCATCACCACGATCCTTTTATCATTTGTATTATGTGTTTTTTATACATTTATATGTATACATGATCTGATATGTATCGAGGTCCTTTTTTATTCATTATGATTTCATTGTGTTTTGAGAAAACTTCTTTTTTTTATCCATAACCTTGTGTGTTTTATGTTCAACCAACTAACCCATCACTAAAAAAACACATTTAACAAATGAGAATGTATTATATGTTTAATAAACTAACCCATTAGTTTAGAAACATGATAACAATAAGATTGTGTTTTATGTTCAATAAACTAACTTATTAGAACATAAAACACGCTAATAACCAGCTAGTGTTTTATTTTGAATAAACTAACTCATTAGAACACAAAAACAATCTAACAGCTAGAATGTGTTTTATGTTCAATATACTAACTCATTAGAACACAAAAAAACGCTAGCATCTCGAATGTGTTTTATATTATCTGTTTCCTCTTTTGTTCTGATCGTCGGCTAATATAAAAATTGACATGGATAGAAGGGACCCCACCTCAATAACAATTTACTTTTATAAAGCCTCTGTTGTTTCTTTTTCCTCTAGATTACTGTGCCAACAACCACAACAATCTTTGTCTTCCTTGCTAGACATGTAATCAAACGAGAGAGAGAGAAACAAAGGCTTGTTGACTTTGCTCATAAAAAGCCTTTTAAGAATCACAACATTGAAATTGTTTCCTGTCCTTCTATCTAAGAAGCGATAAAGCTTGACGAAGGCTTGTTGACTTTGCTCATAAAAAGCTTGACGAGGAGCTTGTGTTCTTCGTATAAAAGGAAATAGGGAGAGAAGAAAGAGAAAGGAAGAGGGATGAATAATCGTATGAAAGGAGATAGGGGGAGAAGAAAGAGGGATAGACAATGAATGAGATTGGAGAGAGAAGGTTTATTAAATAGGTGTTTTTAATTCAGATGGTGTGTTATTACATAAATACCCCCCATTATAAAATTATATAACAAAATTATAACACAATTTACAAAAATGTCACTCCTTTAATCTCACCCATCCAACAAATTGATCCAATAGCCATTTTTATTTCTCACCCTTCTTACAAAACACATCTTTGTATCCTAACCCTACCCTATATATATATATATATATATATATATATATATATATATATATATATATATATATATATATATATATATATATATATAGGGTAAGGTTATATTAAAAACCTCAAATATTTGAGAAAACTCAATAAACTCAACCACAACCATTGATCAAGCATGATCAATGGTTGTGGTTAATGGTCCCACCATTTGACTAAAATACACCTTCTCTCTCCACCTTTATTGATATTATATTAAGAAAAGGGTAGATTTGTCAATTAATCCACCTTCTCTCTCCACCTTTTTGCATTCTCTCTCCACCTTTCATTTCACCAACACTCTCTCTCCACCTTTTCCTCTCTCCACCTTTAACACATGTTACTTGGTCTCTTCAAACAAACTCATTTCACAGACATCACTAACACGTGTAATTGGTTCAAATAATTATCACGTTAATTTTGGACTAGTATAAAACATAAAAGAACACATGTATATAAAAATTTATTGCAATCGACATTGAATGTTACAAATTAATTTCATATAAATCTAAACAATTAAAAAGATGATACAAAACTATCATAAACTAACAAAAACACATGAAACTTAAAATTATGCTTCATTCTTCAATAGTCGTCTTCGGCGTTATGCTTCTTCTTTATTAGGCATCTTCAGCTTCATGTTTCAATCCTTAGCACTCCATCTCTAGTCGATCCTTGTGCGGAGTAGCCGGCTTGAACTCCGGTGGTTGTTCATAGAACCTCCTACATTAATTATTTTTAACATGTGTTAGCATCACTAGAAAATGTTAACTGGGTCAATTTGGGTGTTAATTGGACATATACTAACATGTGTTAGCATCACTAACACATGTTAATTGAACCCTAACATGTGTTAGTTGGGCATATACTAACAGATGTTAGCATCAGTGACACATGTTAATTGAACCCTAACATATGTCAACTTGAATAAATTCATCAGTAGGCACCATATACACCCTTTTTAGTATCACTAACACATGTTCATTAAACCCTAACACATGTCAATTTGGATAGATTCATCGTAGGCACCAATACAAACATATGCTAGAATCACTAATATGTGTTAATTGGAATAGATTCATCAGTAGGCACTATATACAGACCTGTGTTAGTATCACTAACACATGTTAATTGAACCCTAACACATGTCAATTAGGATAGATTCATCAGTAGGCACCAATACAAACATGTGCCAGAATCACTAATATGTGTTAATTGAACCCTGACACATCAGTAAGCACCAATATAAAAATTCAAAACCTTCACCAAAAATCAAACCTTTACTTTAATATATACAAATACATACATTTTTATGAAACTACTCTAAATATATACATATTTACATATAAACAGTCAAGTTATATTTTGAAAAAAAAAATTAGTTTATTTAATTTTTCTAATTAAAATATTTTTATTCTACCTGTGTTAGCATCACTAACACATGTTAATTGAAACCTAACACATGTCAATTGGGATGGATTCATCAGTAAAAACCAATGCAAACATGTGTTTGGATCACTAACAGGTGTTAAATGAACCACGACACATCAGTAAGCACCAAATACAAAAAAAATCAAGAAAATAAAAAAACACATTTGCTATTTAACACATGTTAATTGAACCCTAACACATGTTAATTGGGATAGATTCAGCTCCTAATTCAGAAACTAAAAGACCTTAAACTAAAAATATGTAATAAAAACACATTTACCCAATTCAAAAAATATGATCTTTTTAACATCCAATCTAACATAAACAAAATAATAATAACAATAATAATAATAATAATAATCAAAAAGGTTAACATAAGGTTTTTTTTTTCATTCAAGCATTTCATCAAACACTTGGTGTGCAAAAAAATTATCCCCAAAACTGTTTATTTATTATAAAATCATTATAATATCATTCAAGCATTATGAACTTCAAGCATCATGAACTTCAAAAACTCAATCTGTTTATATATTAAAAAATCATTCAATTGTGGGTTTTAAATATTTGTGAATCTTGAGATTTGGGTTTGTTTAATAAGAACAAAGAAAAGGGGGAAAATGAAACTTACAGAAATATGAATATATCTTTGCTTGAAAATTGAAATTACTATGCAATCAAACACTTTATCTTCCACCTTTTTAAGTCTTCAGAGATGTATTTGTTAGACATGTGATCTTGTTCCAAAATTGAAGTGACCTCGAACCCACTGGCCCAAGGAAACAGAGCATGACTGGGAATTGCTTTCATAAGCTTCATCTTGAAGTTGCTTTCATAGTCCAGCTAAGTCACGATTCTTGCTTTTATAAGCTTCATCTTGAAGTTGCTTCTCAAAACAGCTATTGAAATAACCATGATGGTGGTGGTTAACGATGGTGGTTAGTGTGGTCGATGGTGGTGAGGTGGTGGTGGTGGTGGCTGCTCATGGTGGTCAGATGAGATAAAGAGAGAGAATGTGATGGTGAGAAAATGAGAGATAAAGAGAGAGAATGTGTTTATATAGGGAGGGGGAAATTATTCAAAATTAAAAAAGGGGGGAATGATAAAATTATTTAAATAACCTTGGGAATATAATATTTAGAAGATACTTGGGGGTGATGTGGACAAATGTGAGCCAAGTATTGGGTTTACTAGAGTTTACTCAATTTGGGTGGGTTTACTCCCAATACTTCCCCTATATATATATATATATATATATATATATATATATATATATATATATATATATAGGCTAAAGGTATAGAGAAAACCCTCTAAAACGAGAAAACTCCTGGAAACCCAACTAGTGGTTCTCATTAATCCACATCACTAATCTTTGTTTAGGAGGGAAAGGTTAATTTAGTCTTTTTGATTCTCCTTTGATTAGCCATTTACTGACATCAAGTAGTACTAGAGGTTTCAAAAGTCAAGTAACCTCTCTTTCTCTCCTGATTATTATTACTTCCCTCATGTATCTTCCCCCCTTTTCACCATTAATAATCTACTCTCTCACTCTCTCATTAACTTCGTTTGAATCTTCTTCTTGCCTCATTAAGTGATTCATGCGATGGAATCGAATCCTCCAATGAATCCACATTTAATGTTCGTTGATTCTCTGAATAACCATGCACCGCCTGATTATGTTTCAAGTTCCTCTCCTGTATCAGAAACAGAGAATGATTCTTGTTCCGAAGGTTTGTACCTGATTTTTTTAACGCCGATGATATAGTAGGCTAGCTTAGTATGTTGTATTACTGTTATTGTCTTTTTACTGATCATTAGTTATTGTGTGTTTATGATCATAGGGTTTTATATTCATAAAAACCGATGATCAGAAACAGAGCATTATAGTGATCATTACTTATTGTCTGTTGATGATTATATTTTTTCTTTAACAGGGTTACATAGTGTTTGTATGTTTTATATTCGGTTTCATACTACCATCATCAAAGTTATTTTTTTTATTGTGGTTTATAAGGTTTTATATTTTTTTGTTGTTTACAGGCTTTACTGCTGGCTCCTCATCTGGGTCCTCATCTTTGTTTAGGAATGTTGATGGAGTGGATCCTGTTGATGGGAATCAAAGAGGACCAAATGAAAATGTATATGCAGGGGTTGAGTTTGGTAAGCAACTTTTTCCAAAGATGCACTTTAGTTATCAGGAACAGAGCATGATTATGTACATAGTGATACCCATTTTGGGCAAGAATCTACATTATATATGTTACATGTGTTACATATCTGCTGTTTTTGTAGACCTTTTTTTGTAGCAAGATTTTGTTAAAAAAATATATTTTTGGTAACTGTTTTCGTGTCTAATATATTTTAAGTACAACATAATAAAAGAACATATATAATTCTAACGTGTGTAACACAGCCTTGCAAAGAAGGCCAATGTTTAACATGATCAAACGTAAATATAGAAATCTAATATGTTTTTTACTTAACAGGTGCAAATGAAGACAGGGAGCCGTACTATGTTATTTCAACCCCCAATGGCACCCAATTCTGGATCCCCAATGTCAGTCCCCGGTATTTGCCTGCTATTGGTCAGACTTTCCCGACGTTTGAGGCTGCAATGTCAATGTATGAAGAATATGCAGAGCAGGCCGGTTTTTCACCTAAGAAGGGACAAACCAAGAATTGGATGGGGGAACCCACACACAAGTATATCCGTTGTTGCAAATACGGTAAACCTCAGTTTAACAAAACCTTTGACACTTTAGATGAATCTTCTGTTAAACCCCGTAAATTGACGTTCAGCCTTTCGAACTGCCAAGCCCATGTGTTATTGTCAATCACTTGTGGGGGTTCGTTGTTTAAAGTGATTCGTTTCAATGATGTTCATAACCATCAGCTATGGGATAAAAATAACATTGACCTTACTAAGATTTCTCGGAAACTCTCTTTCTCGACCAAGCAGTTTATTCATAACATGTCTCTAAACCGAGTTGGACCTTTGAAAGCTCATCGGTACTTAGTGTCTCTTAAAGGCGGCCACCATAATGTCCATGGAACTGCTTCTGATTTCAAGAACTTTAGTAAGGACCTTCGGATTTTTATTGGCGAGAGGGACTCGTCTTTATTCCTTGACCGCTTGCGTGATCGGCTTGAAAATTTGCCAGACTTTTTTTATGACTTTGTGGTACGCGATTGAAAGCTGCACTCTGTTTTTTGGGCTGATGAAATTTCAAAATTGAATTATAAGGCCTTCGGTGACGTTGTGTCGTTTGATGCAACATACAACACAAACAAGTAAGTTACCTTAACGTGCGTTACAGATTCTCTGTTTTGCAATTTTCACTACTTAACATACGTAAATAACAATCTACTCATGATTATAATGTCCAGGTACAACATGATATTTGTCCCTTTCACTGGTGTGGACCACCACAAGCAGTGTGTGACCTTTGGTGCAGGATTGATAGTTAATGAAACCATTGATTCCTACGTGTGGTTGCTTGAAAGTTTTTTAAAAGCTCATGGTTCACAGCCCAGGCTTGTGTTGACTGACCAAGACCCGTCCATGATGCAGGCTGTACCACAAGTTTTCAGTGAGGCTCACCACAGACTATGTATGTGGCATATAATGAAAAAACTACCCAACAAGGTAATGTTATGTAGGCACCCATGTTCTGTGTTTAACTTATATTAACTTCCTCACGCACATTTTTATAATGTCCTACCTTTATTTATGCTTTTGTGCCTAGGTTGCTGGAGATGTTTTAGCCAACACTGAATTTCGGTCGTGCATTCATAAATTGGTGTGGAACATTTTCAAAAAACCTTCAACGTTTGAATCTCGATGGAATGCGCTGCTAGAGACATTTGGTCTTGAAGAAAACCAGTGGTTGAGCGATATGTTTGCAATCAAGAAATTGTGGGTGCCGGCGTACTTTAGGGAGATTCCAATGTCATGCTTGATGAAAACTACATCCAGAAGCGAGAGTTCCAACAGTGCATTCAAAGTCAATTCCACTAGTGCACACACACTAGTTCAGTTCATGTTATGTTTTGAGTCCCGCCTTGATAGCCAACGTTACCGTCAGCGTGTTGCCGGTACAAAACTTCATCAACTGTTTTTTCGGGTCTACAGATTTAGACATTGAGCAGCATGCGTTTACGCTGTACACGAATACTATATTCGAGGAAGTTAAGAAGGAGATTTTGAAGGGGAAGTTTTCGTGCTACATATCGAAGGTTGATGAACAGGAGAACATGCCGGCCGTCTTTTCAGTCACACAACTCAACAAGCGTCGTGATGTTACCAACGTTTACCAGGTACTAATTTTTCCAACTTCCTGTGTTTTTGTATTTAATGTTAAAACAGCTAATAATATTAACAACAACTGCTTAAAAAAAGGCTGCTACATGTGTAACATGTGTTGTCCCACTCCATAAGAAGGTCTTTTTGATTATTACTCCCCGTCATTTAAGTTTTCTGCCCAATCTTAAAATATTATTGTTAGTTCTAGCTTATGCTACATAAGTAACAACTTACTTATACCAAGCACTATATTGCATGTATTTGGATTTACGGTACTTCGTGTGAGTTAGGTTTTCAGATGTCAAAACTTTAAAGTTCTTGGGTTGCTTCTATAATTTATGCTACATGTGTAACCAGTAGTTGCTACATGTGTAACAAGTTAGTTCCAAAACATGGGACAATCTGCTGAAACTGACTTGGATTAATATACCACCTATAATGTTCATATTCTTAATATTTGTTGCACTCCATAGGTCTTACCTTTTTGGTACAATGATGCAGGTGCGTTTTGACAGCACTGATTCAACGGCTGAATGCTCGTGTCGAGGTTTTATGCGTCTTGGCTACCTTTGCCGCCATGTCTTTGCAGTTTACATGATTAATAAGGTTGACCGCATCCCCCAGCAATATGTTGTCGACAGGTGGTTACGTGACACACTACCCAAGCATGTGTATGCCATCACCGGCCGTTATGGTGTTGACACTCATCCAGGTTCTCTGTTGAGGAATGAGATACTTGAACTTGTAAGTGAATGTGTTGATGTTGCCAGAACAGATCAAAGCGCGCTTGCGGGCTTGGTTGAGCAGCTGAAATCTATGAAACTGAACTTGTTATCCAGGGAACCTATTTCTGTCGCTCCGAATCAACAGTCTCAATCTGATGTGGAAGACATTATCGGGTAGTCGGCTGATACTGAAATCATGGTTGACAATCCTGATGTGGCACGCAACAAGGGTTGTGGTAAAACTCGCAGAATATCGGGAGCTGGTGAGAAGGCCAGCACAAAGCGTCCCAAAATGCCTAAGGCCCCACGCTTATGCAACAACTGCCACCAACATGTCACAGATCATGATGCAAGGAATTGTGAGAAGGTTGCTGCGATGAAGAGGGCCAAGGAGGCGGCGGCAAAGGCCGGGAAAGCGTAAAACAACTGGATGGCAGTTGATGGGGCAGCATTACTAATCTCTGCTTTTTGAACCATGTTGGACTCCGGTAACAGTTAGAAACATCTGATGTCCCAGCTACTTCTATGTTTTTTTGGTATTTGACTAGTTTATGTATGATGCTCACCCACCAGACATGATGTTTTTTGTTTTGTAATATACAATGTGGGGCTACAATGTGGTGCGTTGTTTTTATTAGGTTATGTGTTTTACTTTACCCAGTATTGGTAACATATGCAACACAGAATATCCCCTGACATGGTTATTATTATATTACACATCCCTTTGTGTGGGCCCATGGACAGGAACTGTTTGAGCATGTGTAGTAGATTTTGTAGGGAAGAGAAGTACCAAAATGTAATAAAATAATGAAAGACATTATATACCACATGAAGAGAATAAAATATAAATTCAACTTTATCACCCAACAACTCAATATTGATTTGACATAAAGCAAAGTATACCATTAAACTCAAATTAAATTACCCCAACCACCCATCATTTAACTTCATTTTTATACCCCATTCTCTAAGTAGATTGAAGTTCCATAATATTAGAGTTCCCAACTTACCAAAAGAAACACTTTTTGCAAATGGAAACTCCTTCAAACCCTCATGCAGCCAAGCGACAGAAGATCGACGTCGATCAGGAGGTCACTTCAAAAGTAACTGATTTTTGGGCTTTACTGGAGCGTACCGAACGTCAAGCCATTGATGGTTCGAAACATGTTACTGCAACCAATGATATAACACTACCGAACAAATGCGGTGACACGACAATGATGGAAGATGGTTCTAGTACTCACGCAACATCGGGCGATGCAAAGATGGATGTTGATGGAGGGACGTCAGTTGGCACTGCGTACTCGGTAACAAAAACGGATGTACCAATATCAGACTTGGAGTGTCCAAGTATTGAGTACGACCATGAGTATTACGGTTGTCCATTGTGCCCAAACTCACCAAATACCCTCGCTAGGTGGGCAAGCTATAACCCTTGGGAAGGCGAGGATAGCGAAGAGTCAGAGCTGAGCCTGGAAGCGCAGTATGGATCATTCTCGCCATGACTTGGCAACTTATTCTTAGGGTTCGTCGTACTGTTTTTTTTTTGTGTTTTCGTCTATGTACGTTTCGTGTGGAAGACAGTTTATGTAGGTTTTTATTTTCATGTGTTTGTTTAAGACGTGTAGGGTATGTCTGTCTGATTGTGTAGATCTATGTTATGTATGTAACAGGTTGTCTTGCCATCTCACTACCATATAAACCATCTCTTATGTACTACCTTACAATTTTGCTAGCTATTATCGTATGCAAGATTCTTACATACTATCCGCTTAAACAGTTTAACATATGTAACAGAATACATGTGCTGTTTTACATACTACCTGATTAAAAGAGTTAGGCGTTTGACAATTGACCATATTAGTTAAGTTATATTACAGACCCCATTGTATCTTCACCCAAAAAACAGTTCCAACACTACACAGTAATCATACAGAGTTTTCATCGAACACCTACACCAACGCTGATTGTGTCTTCAAGCGTGCCCCTGCTTCCACCTCACCCTTCTTTGTGTTAACCGGTGAACGCAGAATATGTGCGGTGTACTTGGACCGCAGCTTATTGATCTCCCCTTCTTTAGCGCGCCAGTGCTTACTGAATTTGCAATCAAACGGTACATGCAGGCCCATGAATCTCTCCATGTGTCTCATTAGGTATACACCACAATCCGTCCCATTACCAGATGTGCCCCACTCTACATCCAACCTATGTACTTCTGCCCCTCCTATCTTTCCAGCCTTTGGATGCTTGATGCTTTTAAGGAACTCCACAAACATGTGCTTCTGTAAAAACATTGTTTTAAATCAACAAGGTTTTATTATATAGCCTTTCAAATGATCTATAAAAACTTACATATTTGTTTGCAGTATCCTTTTTGTGAAAGTCAGCATGATCCTTGCATGTTCGTCTCCCTCGCTTTTTGTCATTATCAATCAACATTATGGCAATATTCTTCAGCTCAAACACCAATAAGTAGAAGTGGGCCCTTTCAAGGATCGGGAAAAAGACGATATCATATCGTTTGAAGTCACCGTTGCTCTCATACCGAGGCACTGCAGCCAACATCGCTGCTGAAAACCGTGAAGTTCGTCTTTTCGGTTCACATTTGGTGTCATTAAGCATCCATGGAACCTAATTTTTTGGTCAACAAAATAAAAATAAGCTGTCATTGTCAGTTACATAACATATGTAACCCGATGTTTGCTTTTTAAATAACGTACCACTGCGTTTGTCCCTACAAACAAACGTAGAGGTGCCCCGTCTGATTTCAACCTCTCCTCGTAGTTTAAAACATCCACCCAACAGTCAACAATCACATCCATCACCTGCTCCCCCGGCTTCAACGTTTTGAACATGCTACGTGTGGCTTCCACGTCACATAAACTTCTAAATAACACCTCACTGTTGTCATTTAACCAAAAAAGATTTAGGAAGCAGTCTTATAAGTTCCCAAAAAAAACATTGTCTTACTTGGCAAGCGCATTATCTATCTCCTCAGCTGGTAGATCTATATTTTTTACCTCTTCCCCACGCTCTAGACTGCAAAAAATCATAAAACCAAAAAAAACAAATGTTACACATGTTACAGCAGGTCAACAACTTATTAACACATATAATCTTCAAATTAATTACCGGGTTTTTATGGCTACCCTCCTTCTTTCCTCAGAACCACACAACATATTCAACGGATCCTCGTCCCTGTAAACAAAGTTCCACACCGCATCATCATCCTTTGTGACCCCCTCTCCCAAATCTACCCCCCTTATGTGAAACGGTGACTTATGAACATAGGTGACATTCCTTTCACGTAGGGGGTTTCTCTTGGTTGCATCCATCTTTGTAATCATTGATTGACGCATTGCCAATGCCATGTTGTCCTCATCTACCTCCAGGCTATCACCAACCCCATACTCATTGTAAACCTGAGTCTGTGCGTCATATGAACTGACGGGCGGCACCAACGGATACACCGGTGTTGTATTACATAATGATCCACCAACCCAACCCGCTTCTAAATATCCAAAATAAGTAATATCAGCAGATATGTATGAAACCTAAAATTACAATACAATTTTAGTTATGGACTAACCTATAACATCATCAGCTTTCGCCTTTCCACGCGCCTTGCTCACATCCAGGGCTGTGCCGCCTAATATACACGAAAATCATGTTACACATGTAACAGTTGTATGATTACACATTTCAACATTTTTAACACTCCAAAAATAGCCTAAATCTAACCTGTTGATCCGACATCCTCCTTCTTATCAACTTTTGCCTTCGGAGCCACACCGGCAGAATCTGTTACGTATGTCACAACTATGGTTAGGTGAGTAATCGGTTCCAGCGGTTCAACATTGTTAACATGGAAAGTTGATACCTGATTCACCTTGTTGGTCCTTCAAAACACCTTCCATTTTTTGACCCATTGTGATAGCTTCTGTAAGATAGACATTAAAAACAGTTGTATGATTACACATGTTAATAATTTTATACTTTCAAAAATAGCCTAAATCTAACCTGTTGAGCCAACAACCTCCTTCTCGTCAACTTTTTCATTGACATCCACACCGCCAGAACCTGTAACGTATGTCACAACTTTTGTGAGCTGAGTAATATGTTCCAGTGATTCAACATTGGTAACATGTAGAGTTGATACCTGATTCACCTGCTTTGTCCGTCAAACCACATTCAATTTTTTGAGTCATTGTGACACCTTCTGTAAGATAGACATTAAAAACTGTTTAAAACACAGACAATTATCTAACATTTTTGTATTGGCATTTTAAGAACTGAATTCAAACCCGACTCTCCCGGATCTGTTGGTTCTGGTTGTGTAAGGCCAAAGCTAAACGTTGGCGCATCGTTGCCATCTGGTGTTGACATATATGGAAATATCCAGGTCATTCCTGCAAATGTATAACCAAATATAATTTATCGACCCTGTTGTGTATTCTAAACATATTTAGTTTTTCTTTTTCATCGTACCTGCTTCTTTTTCTTTCCCCGCTTCACCAACCTGCTTGCCCCTATCACTCGATTCTGCTGTATGCACCTGTACTCCTGTACAACAATTCCGCACCCGCCCACATTACATAATTGCTTTACTATCGACACAATGAAATGACTTTACAATACCTGTTTCAGGTTGTTGCCCCTGTTCATCATTTTTCCCTGACTGAACTGTATTTGTTGTAGCGTTTGCGTTTGTTACGTACCCTGCTTCACATTATCAACATAACTTATAACACAATCATATCATATGAGCTATACATGTACTTAAAATTTTACAATATCATACCTGACTCATTATTGCTGAGCGTGGTCACCTCTGCTTCACCTGTTTTGTCCTCTTGCATCTGTTCGTCTGCTTTTGTGTCTCCAATATTCACACGGCATACCTGTTGGTTCGCTTTGCATTGAAGCCAATGGTTGTGTGCTCACCAATTCGTTTTCAATCTCACTTGTTGGCGCATCCGGTTCTGAAACAACAATATTATCCCATGTATAAAGTTAATTCACATTTCATATGTAATCAATTTTCAGAATTTTGGTTATGTGCTTTACATGTTTGTTAACAACAATCCAGTTTTTACCTATTTCTTCGTTTTGTGTTGCTGCCAACGGTTGTGTGCTCAGCAATTCCTCTTCATTGTCATTTGGTACCACATTATCTGACACATTCTCAACTACTTGTCGGCTGGCATCAACATCTGCATAACCACATAACATTACAATCAACACCTTGACTTATGTGAATACTATGCGTATGTAACCGAACATACCGTTGCTACTCTGCTTACCTTCTTGTTGTAGGTCCCCTGAATGTCCTGCTACATGCTGCTCATGTTTCCCCTCTTCACTAACCTCAGCAAATTTGCTGGTTAAATTCTTGGTCAGATCTTCATTTCCTGTTTACAGATGTTAAAGACATAACCAGTCAAACACAATGTTACTAATGATTGTAATGTGCATAGTGTTCTTTTACCTTCACTTTTGAAAATCTCCTGCCCTTCCGTTTCTTCCACACCTGTTGTTTGACCGTCATTTTTTTGCTTTTCACTGTCATGCAGATTCTTTCTGTATTGGCTTACTATTGGACTTTCAAATGCCCCCCCCCCCCCCCGTCCACCGCGCCATCACCGTTTTTCTTTTTTGAGCATGTAACTGGCGACTTGTTCAGCGGCGATTCACCCAAACTAAAACCATCATCCTCATCTAGTTGTTTCTGGTTGCTTGGTCCAACCTTCTCTGCTGATTTAAGATACATATATTCAATGTTGGGATTCAATGTATATATACTTTACAAAATTATATATTCGTCATAAACATCAAACTTACCTGCAGCAATGGTGCTGCATTTACTTATTGCTGCTAAAACAGAGGAGATTTCTCCATCTGCTTTTACACACGCAACAGCTTCGGCCTCATTCGCCTTCACCATGTCTTTAATGAAAGCATCATACCTAGACTTGACAGCCACAACTTCTTCTCTACCTGGATACTCCTCATCTAATTTGCAGATGGCCGATTCAACCCTCTTTTTCGTTCTAATCAAAACATCTACTAGATCCCCGACACTTGCTACCCTTTCCTGTTTTTGATATTCATTACCTGTTAGTATAATATTTATATGTAATACACGAAATGCACATAGCTAATACACAACATGTTACAAACCTTGATACTTGGTTCATCTAATCCAACCTTCAAACCCTCGTACGAAGTCAACGGTTTCATAGTACCCCTTCCGAAACCGCCTCCTTTCATTTCAATCCTTTCTCGGTCTCTTAACCTTTGGAATGTCCAGAAACTTATAGGAAGCATTGACGAATCAATATCTATACCTTTGCATTTAAAACTATCCACGTATAAAAGCTGCAAAATAAATGTTGTATACAAGTAAAGAAATACTCTTAATAGTACCCTATGTCAGTATGTAACATACGTTAAAAATAATTTACCGTCAAAAACGTCAGTGGGCCTGTAAAAGGTGGATCCAAACTGTCTCGTCTCCAACCATTTTTACAACTCCTTAGAACCTCCACTACTAACTCACACCAGTCCAGCCCGGCAAAATCCAAGTCATCCGTCAGATAGTCCAGTATATTGTCCTTCAAACTCCCTTGTTTGTGGCAGTCAACCATGATCGTATAGAAGCACATCATAAAATCCATACGAAAATTAAAATCATCCTCACCATTGGACTCTTTCTCAATCATATCAACCATTTGCTTTGGAGATATAAATCTGCTCGGCGGGTACCTCTTTTTCCATTTAGATATCCCTTCATCATGCGCGTCCCTACACTCCAGCGCGTTGAAAGACACCCCTCCAATTGGAATACCGAGTATGTTGTGCACGACCTCAGCATCAATGGCAATTGTGACAGACGGCAAGGTCAACTCCAAACTATCCGGGTCAAAGTTATCAACAACATAATGCCCTAACTTCGCTGGTATCCCATCCATTTTCAGACTAAGCAGGCGCCCGAACCCCATTTCCTTCACTGCTAGGCGTTGTTCGTCACTTAGTATTTGTATGCACCTTGTAAACTGTGTTGGTGATGATCTAGTACGTATTCCCAGCCACTCGTTCAACTTTGATCTTTTGCGCTTCTTACGAGGCTCTAGTCCATCGTTCAACATTTTCTCCGCCCTCTTACGTTTATTTGGCTTTGTTGGTTCGACTTTTCTGGCCCTTGGTTTTTCAGATGATATCTCTATCGCTCGTGCTTTTGATCGGGTTATCCTAACCGGCGAGCTTGATGACACATCATACACAGGTACGGCTTGTTTACCTGTTACACATGTAACCATTAAAAGTTCCTACATATTTACTAGAAATGGCATTGTAAATAACATTTTTATTATGTACTGTAAAACCAACCTTTCTTTGCTCTGGTTTGAACTGCTCCACATGCTAGCTTTTTTTCTGCTTTTGCAAAACATATAATTCAGGATACAGGAACAGGAACACCATATTGCTAAACAAGAACATCTAAAACTCATTTACACACGTAACAGGAAAAGTATCCAAAAAACATTTAATACAAACCTTTATTTTTAGCCGCTTGTCGAAGACGTCTGTTACAAAAGAAGGAAGGCCTCTCGGCTGGACACATAAGACACCAATTACCCAAGTAAACCATAGCATTATACATAACATATTGTGAAAATGTATTCTTAATATCGACCCTTACCCTTATGCGCCTTCACGCTCGACTCATCATCATCACTCTTTTCTGCACCAGAAAAGTCCGCATCACTATCAGCAGACGCTTGAATGGATGTTTCTCCTCCCTCGTCATCATCTGAAGGTTTCGCTCTACATGGCCCGGGATCAGCATCCTGACAATCTTTCACGACTCTTTTACACAGCCTCTTTAAATTGACAAGCGGTGTGTCTGAATCATAATCTACCATCACAACATTTATATATAAAACATCCATTAATAAAACTAAAAATGTACCCACATCACACTATAATTACAGTCCTATAATTTATAAAGCAAAATATCCTAATTAATATCCATAATGTATGTAACACCTACCTAGTTGACGTTTTGCTTCTTCATGGCCAGTAGTTGATTTGCTCTTGTGCTTAACATGCCTTTTTGATGTGGTATCATCAGACAAAATGACAACTTTTCTTTTCCTCCTGTTTCAAACAAAGTATATACGTATTCAACTTTTAATTTCCGATTAGTGTGTCATATTCACAACATACCATGTCATTTTACAGAGAATAAAAAACAAATCCCAAAACCCCCAATTCAGGCCATATCTACTGTTTCAAATTCAAAAACCTCCAAACTCAAAGATTTATTACACCCAACTCGAGAACCCCCAAATGTTTTATAGAAAATAATAATGGTTGTAATGCTAAATAAAAACATTAAACACCTACCTTTTTGAATTTTTCTTCGAACCAAACCGTCCTTTAAACGAAGATAGGCTCCACATGAACGATCTCATCCTTTCGTTGATGTGTAATCACTAAGGATTTTAGTTGTTTCTTCAAAGAATGTTGCATTGTAATGAACAAGCACTGTTTGTAGGATGCTTTACAAGAGAGAACAGGGGTCGATAATTTGAATTTGGGATGTTTGTATAAGCAAGAAGAGAGAGGGAGATGTTATTGATAGAGAGAGGGAATGATATGACGTGCTCTGAAGTTTCATGCAGTAACCAACACATACCCCATGCCAAATTACTCAACTACCCTTCCTCATACCTCTCTCCTACTTTAATGTCCTTTCTTGTATTATAATATCTAGATTCAATCCACACCATCCATCTTGTTTGATCAATGGCTCAAATAGAGTTTGCAAGGTTTTCTTAACTTTTTGTGGTTTCCATTTTAACCATCCCCTATATATATATATATATATATATATATATATATATATATATATATATATATATATATATAGGCTAAGTATACACAAGAAACCTTCTAAAATGAAGAAACTCCCACAAACCCATCTAGTGGCTCACATTGCTCCACATCACCCATTAGTAGAAATATTATTTTATGTCTGGAAGGGTATATTAGTCATTTTCCTTTTCCCCCCATTTAATATTTTGAATCTTTTACCCTCCCTCCTATATAAAGACACACACACTCTCTCTCTCTTCCACCATAATCACCAGCCAATACCACCTCTCTTCCACCATAATAATCAGCCACTACCACCTCTCTTCCACCATAAACATCAGCCACCTCCACCACCAACCACCAGCCACCATCGCGACACAAAAGGCTCTGTAGTCGAAGTTACCTCAAACCAAGACGGGTTCATCAGAAATGGGTCGCTGGCAGATGGGTTTAACCCTCGTCCCTGGTCATCACCGTCGTCGTCCCACCTCCGACCACCAGCCACCACCGTCGTCGTCGTCCCTCTACATCATCTTCTTCAAGAAAAAGCCCTAAATCAATCAGGTAACCCTTAAATTCGTTTTTAGCTTTAAATTCGTAACAGATCTGTTAATTCGTTTTATATTTAGTAACAGATCAGTTAAATTTGTTATTAGCTTTAAAATGGTTTGAATGGCACTTTAAATGTTTTTATATTGAATGGCACAAATCATTTTTACATGAATGGCTCAAAGCAGATCTGTTAAATTTGTAACAGAACACCGTTTTATATTATTATTATTAGCCATTATTATTATTCATAAATAATAGTTTTATGTGAATGAATGGCACAAATCGTTTTACCTCCCCTGGCACAAATCATTTTATAGCACAAATCGTTTTAGATAGAAATGCATTATTATTATTATTATTATTATTATTATTATTATTATTATTATTATTAGTATTATTATTATTATTATTATTATTATTATTATTATTATTATTATTATTATTATTATTATTGATTTTTCTTAACAGAAGGTGATACCTCCTATGTTGGTGGGTGTTTAGGGAAATGTTTTTTTGGTAAATGGTGATCACCAAGTTTAAATTTGAGCTAATTAGTGTTAGGTAATAAGAAGTTGTTTATGATGGTTTTGAAAATGTATGTTTACATATTAATTAACCCTTTTTATATATTAAGTAAACAAAATTCACTAATCATGGGATGAAATATGTGTTGCGTCTGTTTCGTATGTAACAGCACCAGTAAATTGGTATAAATTAGTTTCCGTTTTTTTTACTTTTAAGCTTGATAATCTTGATAACTAAAGGTATAAAACAATGTTTTTTTGTATCAGTTTCGTATGTGTTTTTGTAATCCAAATGGTTTTTTTGTATTAAACCAAAGTCACTAACCATGGGATGAAATCTATGTTGCGTCTGTTTCGTATGTAACAACAAAACTAAGTTGGTATAAATTATTATTATTAATATGCTTTTTAATCAAAATTGGTGAATTTTAGTGTCTCTTAACGTATGCAACAATATGTCTGAGTTGTTTTTTTACCAGTATGTGCATGTTTGTATGAGTATTATAATGTGTGGAATGTATGTTTGCATCTGTTTCGTATATTTGCGTCTGTTTCGTATGTAACAGCAGAACTAAGTTGCGTATATAGGATATTAATTAACCCTTTTTATATGCTATTATTATTAATATGTTTTTTTTAATCAAAATTGGTGAATTTTAGTGTCTCTTAACATATGCAACAATATGTCTGATTTGTTTTTTTACCGGTATGTGCATGTTTGTATGAGTGTTATAATGTGTGGAATGTATGTTTGCATCTGTTTCCTATACTGCGCCTGTTTCGTATGTAACAACAAAACTAAGTTGGTATAAATTAGTTATCGATTTTTTTACCAGATACAAAGGTTTGTTTTTTTGCATATTATAGAGGAAGAATTGGTAAAAAAAAACTCTTGAATGGAATGTCATTGATCATGATAACTAATTTGGTATAAATTAGTTTCTTTTTTTTTTTACGTTTGTTTCGTATGTAACAGCACCACTAAGTTGGTATAAATTAGTTTCTGTTTTTTTTACTACAAAGTTTTGATTTTTTAAGTTTGATAATCTTGATAACTAAATGTATAAAACAATGTTTTTTTGTATCAGTTTCGTATTTTTTTTTGTAATCCAGTTGGTTAACATACGTTAAGCGGGGGGGGGGGGGGGGGGGGGGTTAGGCTTTACATGTAAATTGATAATTTTTGTTTTATTTTTGCAGGTGAGCATATTTTTTGCATTAAAGATGAGGATGATTATCAAGAATGAAGTGTATACAATTTTTTTTTATTTATGATACTTTTTTAGCATTTGTTGATTTGTAATGACCGTTTTGTTTGTTTTTAGCATTTTGTAAGAAACAATTCTTGTCTACATTTGAATGTTTTTTGATCTATAAAGTTTTTAGCACTTTGTAATGACCGTTTTGTTTGTTTTTAGCACTTTGTAAGTAACAAAATGCCTATAACCATATCAATTCTCGTTACGTATGCAACAATTCTGGTGCTGGTACAATAAAACGAAAAAAAATATGGTCTAATAAAAAAAATAATAAATCAGCATTTTTTAAATAATATAAACTGGCAACTCAGTTTTAACCTACGTAACACAACACATGTTACATATGTAACACGGTGCATCTGGCAGATTTAGGACAATGATCACAAAAGTATGAGAGAGATGATGTGACATGTGTCAGGTCAACTTTGTCATAGATGCTTTTTCAGAAAATGTCATTTGACCCTTTTGCCCTTTTTTTGTCATCTACTCTATTAATTGTAATAAAATAATGTAGAATCAATCTAGGCCATTGATCACTTTAGATCAATGGTCTAGATTAAGTTTACCGGGTTTCTTCGTTTTAGGTGGGTTTTTATTTAAACCTTCCCCTATATATATATATATATATATATATATATATATATATATAGGGTGTGGATAATATGGAAACTCTATCTATTGGAAAAACCTTGCAAACCCTATGGTGACCATTGATCAAGTTTGATCAATGGTCCTTAATTAATTTGTATTTAATAATCAAAAGCTTGTGGGCCACTTTAATAAAATATTGGAATAAGGGCATTAAGGTAATCTTAAATAAGCAAGTGGGCCACTTTAATTTTCTAAATCCTAGGTTTAAAAAGGTTGATTTGACACTTGTCAAGTCACCTCTCTCCTACTTTATGACACTTTTTCCAGCATGAATATTAACGTACGTTAGTGTTGTGATACAAAATTCTGACCTCGTTTTAGACATTGCTAACATGTGTTAACAGACATATATTAAAAGAACATAATAAAAGAATACATAAAATGTGTATTTATTTAAGAAATGATAAAAACGATCATTACAATCAACACTCAAACATATCAAAAAACGATTCATACAAACATAATTATTTGTGAATTTTCAAAAAAAAAAAAACTATCATAACAACATAAAAAAGATCTAGCTATGCTTCGTTCTTGATACCCATCTTCATCTTTAACACAAAAACATCTCTTCACCTACAAAAAAAGATAACACGTGTTAGTTGGGCTCTCCAAAACACATAATGAGACATCACTGACATGTGTATTGTATTCTAAAACATATGTTTTACTGAAATAACGTATGTCATATGAACCCTAACACATGTTAGTTGGGCATATACTAACGTATGTCATATGAACCCTAACACCTGTTAGTTAGCATGTACTAGCATGTGTTAGTATCACTAACATGTGTATGTTGTATTCTAAAACATATGTTTTACTGAAATAACGTATGTCATATGAACCATAACACCTATTACTTAGCATATACTAGCATGTGTTAGTATCACTAACATGTGTATAAACAACACCAAATTTGCAGTGCCAAGTGTATCATACTCAATTTTAAGTGCCAACTGTATCATACTCAAACATGTGTATAAACAACACTAAACGCGATTTTTACAACTATGTTAATACAACTACTCAAATACGATTAATATGGTTTGAAATCCAACAATACATCAGTAGCATGTGTTAGCATATTCTAAAACATATGTTTTACTGAAAGTAATGTATGTCATATGGACCCTAACACCTGTTAGTTGGGCATATACTAGCATGTGTTAGCATCACTAACATGTGTGAGCATACAAGACCCGGACCGCAAAAAATAGACATGCACCCTAGACGAGTTCATAACACTTTCACATGCCAAAACAATATCAAATAGAATACACATGTTGAAATAACGTATGTCATATGAACCCTAACACATGTTAGTTGGGCATATACTAGCATGTGTTAGAATCACTAACATGTGTTAGGGCGTATACTAACATATGTTTTCTGAAAATAATGTATGTCATATGAACCCTAAAAAGAATAAACCCTTTTTCAGTTTTCATAAAGCCAGAAACCAATTTATTCAAGCTAATTTAAACACCTCATTCACCAAAAGATTAAAAATTTATAATCTTTATAAAAAAACATCACTTACCATAGCCACATCACCAACGCCGCCATTTCCTATAGCCTACTCCTGAAAACCAACACTAGAACAGAAACACATGTTAGTTGGGCATATACTAACACCTGTTAGTTAAACATGTTAGTTGGACTCCCCAACCAATATGAACCCTGACACCTGTTAGTAGGCATATACTAGCATGTGTTAGCATCATTAACATGTGTATAAAAAAACATCACGTACCACACCCACATCACTTACCACAGTCGCATCACTAACATGTGTATAAAAACACATGTTAGTTGGGATCCTCAAACACATAATCAAAAACTAATCAGAGTCTAAGCGCGATTTTTGCAACCATTTTATACAACTACTCAAATACGATTAATAGGGCTTATACTAACAATTAACTCTAAACAAATAACAATCAAATAAAACAATTATCAAAAGGACTAAAAATATATAAAAAAGTATATTATATCTAATAATTTACATATTTTATATAACTACATATTTGATAATAATAATATAATAATAATTAAAATAAACGTGAGTACATTAGAATATGATCTTTTCTCTAATTATAATAATAATATAATAACAATTTATTATTATTAAAATAAACGCATAGGATCTTTTTTCTGGTTAACTTTCCCACATAACAACAGTACACAACCACCCCGAAAAGTAGGTAATAATATTCTACAAAATTCCATCCCTAATTTCTTTTTCTAATAATAATAATAACAAGAGAATATGATTCTGTTTGAATCTTCGAAAAGGAAACAGCCGGAGATTGGTGGTCGGAGAGTGACATTCCGGTGACGAAAACAGCCGGAGATTCGTCCGTGTTTGGTTTGATCCGTTTATTGTTGTTATAGATCAGTAAACAGTTTCGATTACATAATAATAATAATAATAATAATAATAATAATAATAATAATAATAATAATAATAATACGGAGCAACGTTCAAAGTACCGGAGCAACGTTCAAACCACTTGGTAGTGAGTTTTAGAGAGAGAGAGAAAGAGAGAAAGAGACAGTACCGAAGCAACGTTCATCAGTGCCAGAGCAGCTACCGGAGGTGTGGTTACCGGAGCTTCCATTGTCACCGAAGCTTGGTACCGGAGCAGCGTTCATCAGTTAGTCGTCTTTGATGCTCTGTTTATTCAATGCTCTGTTTTTATTAGAAGGTCTGTTTGATGCTCTGTTGTGGTGGCGGTGGTGGTGGTTGTGGTGGTGGTGGTGATGGTGGTGGTTATAGAGAGAGACATAGAGAAAGGAGGGGAGAGATTCTGCCAATTTGAATTTGAAAAAAGAATAAATGAAGAGAGAGAGGGGGGAATAATATATATAGGGAGAGAGAGAAGGGGAGGAGTCTAAATGTCCAAATTACCCTTCATAATATAATATGGTGAAATATTGGCTTGGATGATGTGGCACAATATGAGCCAAGAGATGGGTTTCTTGGGGTTTTTTCATTTGAGAGGGTTTTCTCTCTATACTTACACTATATATATATATATATATATATATATATATATATATATATATATATATGGATGGAGACTTGGTTGCAGAAAATTTGAATAAGTAATATTCTTGCCAAAACAACGAGAAGGAACGACGAATGAGTCATGAACCCAATTGGGAAATAGTTGCTTTATTCCGTGGTATTGGCTAGGGCCTAAGCTTGAGGAAGTTCAAGGCACGGTCATCTTCCCAATTGGGAAATAGTTAATAAAGGAGTCGGCAAAAGGTTTGGTTTGGATTCATATCATCAATGTCATCATTTTTTTGCAATAGCTATCATATTTTTTTTTTTTTTGATGTTAAATTTCATTAAACAAGGCCACGAACAGTCCTCAAAACGAGGACCCCCGGGCACGCAAACGTCATTACATCAAGTCTAACGGATATTTACACCAATCAATCCATTCTATACTTTTCATTCTAGATCTATTTCGAAACCAAAAATACGAAGTCATTTTGATGCTTTCCACCACTTCAATAGCTCGATGCCGTTTGCCATTGAAAACACGATCATTATGTTCCTTCCAAATAACCCGCAAAGAAGTAAAAACAATACCTCGCAATATGTATTTCGAACTCTTGAAACTCGCTTGAGCAGTAGCTATCTTCATAAGATCGGGCACATCGAACATAATATTGGGACTAAGACGGCACCAGGCTTCGATACGACACCAGACTTCTGCAGCAAAACAACCAGTAAACAAGTGAGTAGCAGTCTCAACATCCGACTCGCACAGGCTGCAATAGCTATCATATAAACACTTTTAAATATAATATGAATAAGTAATAAATAATAAAATCATGTTAATTTACATAAGCAACAATGCTATGGCTATATAACTCTGAATACAATTCGAAATTAAAAAAAAATGGACCCTAGTACATTTTAAGTTCACGAAAATGTTAAATGACCCGATTACTCCAACTTTAGTGAAAATGTTATATTTTTTTGAAAAGAAAACTTCATTAACCAACCGCTCGCTGGGTCCTCAAAGCAAGGACCAACGAGCGCACAAAACATACAAATCAATCCAAGGGATACAAATACCAACTAGACCAATCAACGTCTTTCCATCTAGACCTATTACAGACCCAAAGGAAAGTCGTGTGTTTGATGTTCTCCACAATCTCAATCGGCTTCCGCTGTTTGCTACTAAATGTGCGATTATTGCGCTCGATCCAAATAGCCCACATAGTCGTGTAGATAATGCCTCTTAGCCTACCCCTAGCCCTCTTGTTCAACGACTGGTTTTCCGGAATATATAAAATATCCGAGATATCAAACAGAATATTTGGGGCTAGACGACACCATGCTTCGATCCTGTTCCACACTTCCTGCGAGTACAAACAGCCCGTAAAGATGTGACCCGCAGTTTCTTCCGCATCGTGACAGAAAACGCAGCAGGACTGAGGGAGACTAACGCCGCGTTTTATGAGCTCGGTGGTCGTAGGAAGCCTGTTGAGGGCCGCTCGCCAAACCATGATCTTACATTTAGTGGGAACCCACACCTTCCATTTAATCTGCGGCATCTGAACAGAATCATAAAACGACTGCAGCAGCATTTTGGCCGATCTAACACAAAAAACTCCATCCCCAGCATGCTTCCAAACCCATCTGTCTTCGCCTCCGTTCCAACTGAAGTCGTGGATGTCATTTAGGAGCTGAAACAGCTCGATAACTTCAGCTGCAGAACTGGGATTAGACTTCCACTCCCACTGAAGAGTTTTAAGATTATATAACCCGTGTTTTAGAATAGACAATTATATTAACAGGAGTATTTTATATGTATTTCCAAAACAGACAAAAAATTATTCATAAATTTATTTTATTTTTTTGGATAAACCTTTCTTTTCATTGATATATAAAGAACAGATTAAATAAGGATAGCAGGAAGACGGACAATAAAAAAGGTTAAGAAACAAAAGAACGAGTCAACTTATTTTTGTTTTTATAAAGCAGGAAAAGGAGCTCCATGCCCCCTTGCTAAGCATGGGTCTTGTTTTGATAGTGTCAATTACATATTTTGTTGAATTATCAATTTAGTGTCACGTGAGTTCATGAAACTCTTAGCAAGTGACTTCGATGTATCCAACCGGCATTAAGTATGTTTTTGAATCAACCGATGTGACTTGTCGAGAACATGAAGCCAAAGGAAGTTGTGTTCACAGATTTATAGAAGGTATATTAAAACCCCCCACTTCTATTTTCACCCTTCTCAAAGCGCCTCGCTTTGGCCAAAGCGAGGCGCTTTGGTTACTTTTTAATTACCTCGGTCCGAGGTAAGAAAAAGTTGATTTCTGACCCGAAGCACCTCGCTTTGGCCAAAGCGAGGCGCTTCGAATCAAAGTTTTATTTTAGGTGATTTTTTTGTGTTTTGAGTTGGTTTTTATTTTTTTAAAATTTTTCTAATATAATCATTGTAAAAAAATTTAAAAAACAAAATAAAAACCACCAACTTGTATCAACTTGATGGAAATAATTTCGTGGATAATACATTCATCAAAAATACCATCTCTTTGTTAGTCAACCGCAAATGGAAATCAACTTTCACACTTATGCGTAGATCAAGGAGATTGATGAAGATATTCATCAAGACCTTTGGCAATTTAAAATCCAAGATCCAGGATGAGCTAGATATTCCTCATGATCAGCAGGAATTGTTTATCTTCCCATTGATTTCAAGTATGTTGCCTTCATCGTTGACAGATATCTCTCCTATAACAACTAAATTTTACTTGCTTGCATGAACAGTTGTTTTACTAATTTCAGATTCTTGATAGTTTTAACAATCGGATCGGCGCTAACACGCAACCCATACAGAGTTCGTTGAACTGGTTACGGAAAGAAATCAACAGTCGGATCGACTAGATATTCCTCATGATGAGCAGGAATTGTTTACCTTCCCATTGATTTCAAGTATGTTGCCTTCATTGTTGACAGATATCTCTCCGATAACAACAGAATTTTACTTGCTTGCCTGAACAGTTGTTTTACTAATTTCATATTCTTGATAGTTTTAACAATCGGATCGGCGCTAACACGCAACCCATACAGAGTTCGTTGTACTGGCTGCGGAAAGAAATCAACAGTCGGATCGACTAGATATTCCTCATGATGAGCAAGAATTGTTTACCTTCCAATTAATTTCAAGTATGTTGCCTTCATCGTTGACAGATATCTCCCCGATAACAACTGAGTTTTACTTGCTTGCCTGAACAGTTGTTTTACTAATTTCAGATTCTTGATAGTTTTAACAATCGGATCAGCGCTAACACGCAACCCATACAGAGTTCGTTGTACTGGTTGCGGAAAGAAATCAACAGTCGGATCGACTACATATTCTTCATGATGAGCAGGAATTGTTTACCTTCCCATTGATTTCAAGTATGTTGCCTTCGTCGTTGACAGATATCTCTCTGATAACAACTGAATTTTACTTGCTTGCTGAACAGTTGTTTTACTAATTTCAGATTCTTGATAGTTTTAACAATCGGATTGACGCTAACACGCAACCCATACAGAGTTCGTTGTACTGGTTGTGGAAAGAAATCAACAGTCAGATCGATGATTTTGTTTACCCTCCCATTGATTTTACACGATTTTGTTTACCTTCCCATCGATTTCAAGTATGTTCTTTTGACAAAATGTCTGGCTAACCTGAAGTTCCTTTGCAACCTAGTTCCTTTTAATTATAAACAACATTAAAGAAGGACTTGTGCTATTGCTTGCATAAACAACATTATAGTTCCTTTGATCAAAAAATATATTCTCAAACAATTCTTAAAATCAATTTTTGGATAATCCACACCTTTCTCCTGAAGAGAAGTTATCATTGATTTTACACGAAAATGTTTACCTTCCCATCGATTTCAAGTATGTTCTTTTGACAAAATGTCTAGTTGACCTGATGTTCCTTTGCAACCTAGCTCCTTTTAATTATAAACAACATTAAAGAAGGACTTGTGCTATTGCTTGCATAAACAACATTATGGATCCTTTGATCAAAAAATATATTCTCAAACAATTCTTAAAATCAATGTCCAACAACTGAATTTTATTTGCTTGCATGAAAAAGTTATTTTTAATTGTTTGGGAATATATTTTCTGATAAAAAAAAGCATAACTGTAATGATCAGGAACATTCCAAATAACTGTTCAATTTCAGCTTTTGTTTAACTATTTTAGCAACTTCCATAGGAATTCTCCATCTTAATGTCCAACAACTGAATTTTACTTGCTTGCATGAAAAGATGTTTTTAATTGTTTGGGAATATATTTTCTGATAAAAAAAGGCATAACTATAATGATCAGGAACATTCCAAATAACTGTTCAATTTCAGCTTTTGTTTAACTATTTTAGCAACTTCCATAGGAATTCTCCATCTCAATGTCCAACAACTGAATTTTACTTGCTTGCATGAAAAGTTGTTTTTAATTGTTTGGGAATATATTTTCTGATCAAAAAATCCATAACTGTAATGATCAGGAACATTCCAAATAACTGTTTAGTTATGGAATCTTTGTATGAAAATCGAAATCATCTCATTCCATGTTCTCCATATCCATACCTTGTTTCAACACACACATTCAACCCATTCCGAATGCTTTATCCCTCAACACAAGCTTTGTCATCAGAGTTTCCAACCACTAATACCAGATTGATGATACTCATTTTCGGATTGTATAGCGATCGTTACTGTTCCGAATGGTTTAGTTATGGATCCTTTGATCAAAAAATATATTCTCAAATAATTCCTAAAAAAATGAAAAAAAAAAGTATAACCAATCAAATTATAAAGATCCTATCACATCACGATTTGCATCCCGCCAGTAATGAGTAACCTACTAACCTCTATTAATAGACTTCATTTATTCTTTTTCATTTATTAATAGATGATATCGTAGAAGATTCCAATCAAAACTCATTTTGTATTGAAAAATCCATTAGAAGATACTTATGCATCATGGCCATAGATCAGTTGTTTCAGGTTGCTTTCATCGTTGACAAATATCTTGCCATTAATACCAACAAAGATTGCCAGAGGGTCACTATTCATATATAAAGAACATTAATCGGTTTCATCTTTGTTTCTTGTGTTGGACTTTCCATGATCTACCTTTATCATCTCGGAGAGATATCTGTCAACGATGAAGGCAACCTGAAACCATAACTTATTACATTATTATTATTATTTACATTGTTTTTATATTTGCAACGTAGTTCCTTTCTATCAAAAAAACAAAAACAAAGTTTAAAGGCTGAACACGAGTATAATCAAACAAGGGTTCCTCTGAAAAGACATCGTACAATGATTTAGACATGCAACATTTGAAAATTATCGTTTCTTGACATGATTGGTAACACCTTGATCTGCAATATTTGAAAATTATCACTTCTTGACATGTGGTTGTTCTAAATCCCTGTTAGTCTAAAATGTTACTAAAATGTGAAGACCTTGATTGAAGCTACTTAGAAACAATGTGATTGATTGAAAAGTAATTAAAAACAATTTAAAATGAATTAAAACAAATTGTTGTGTGTTAGGTATAGTTCGAGCACCACGTACAATGATTCATCAAAGTTGTACCAAGCTGGATGTTTCTACCGAAAAACACAAATGTGCAATAAACAAACCGAAACGCCTCAAACGAATTTTCCTGACATGGAAACAACTTAAAAGAACTAAAAATGAATTAAAATTATTTTTTAGTCAATAAAAAATAATTTTAAAGAATTAAAACAGCTTTATTTTTTTTTAAAAAGGCTAAAGCGCCTGGCTTTGGCCAAAGCGAGGCGCCTGTGGTCTAATCAAGCCTGTCAAGCGCCTCGCTTTGGCTAAAGCCAGACGCTTTGGCCTTTTTAAAAAAAATAAAGTGCTTTTAATTCTTTAAAATTATTTGTTATTTACTAAAAAATAATTTTAATTCATTTTTAGTTCTTTTAAGTTGTTTTTAAGCCAAGAAAATTCGTTTGAGGCGTTTCGGTTTGTTTATTGCTCGTTTGTGTTTTTCGGTAGAAACATCCAGCTTTGTACAACTTTGATGAATCATTGTGCATGGTACTCGGACTATACATTCGATACCCATATTTTTTCAGAATACAATTTTTGCATGTCTAATCGATATGCTCGACTTCCGGAATCTGTTTGGCGCGTTTCGGAATGATTAATTGATCGTTGGTGGTTTTTAGAGCAACCCTTGTTTGATTATACTCGTGTTCAGCCTTTAACGGGAAGTTGGAATTTTGAATGATGTTCGTCTATTTGCTCTCCGTATACTAATTCAAAACAGAGGTAGGAAAGTAAAGCTTCAGGTGAAAGTGGATACCATGGATCAGAGAGATTTAAGCTAATCAAACTCATATCTCAAGCCGGTGCAAGTTATGTTGGAGCACTTTTCATCTTCTTCTTCTAATTTCTTTCTCTTGATCTTCACACTTGCTTTTGAGCTCTGATCTTCTTCCTATTATCTTTGTTTATTATATTTGCAACACACACCTTCAACCCATTCCTCGTAAACCAGGGAAAAATGGTTGTAGTAAAACACTTCAAGGTTATGGCTTTAAATCTCTTACAAAGCACAAGGATAAAGTCTTGGAAAACCCCACTAAAAAGCCCTAAAATTTCTGACCCTAACACACACGATACGAATGTTGCAACATGAGTTCGACCAAGATGACACGCGAAGCTTTAGACTCCAACCGATCCGACTGGTGATTTCTTTCCACAACTAGTACAACATACTTGAAATCGATTGGAAGGTAAACAATAGTTAACAAAGATTGTACAACAAAAGAAGAAAGTATTCCTCTCTGTTACCAGGCATGTCAAAAAATAATAAAATACTTTTAGAGTTATTAATGTGACAACCGGCAAATTCCGATCAACGTCCGATGTGGGTTTAACCGTAATTGAGCTTTTGAAATGATTATTTATTATAAATTTTGTCATTTATTAAATTTCGAAAGTGAATGGATCGTTTAAAGGAAGGAAACCTTGACCGAATTAAGTAACGCGATTTAAGCGCGTATGTCGAACGCGCGTATCTGATGACAAAAATAATTATATTCTTGCTCGGTTTAGTAATGTTTTATATTACGGACAATTCCTACCTATTTTATTTATTACTTTTGAACCGGATATAAACCGAGACTTGTTACGTTAAAACGAGTTCGGACACGCGGTATACTTCACCTACCCTAACCCTAGCTATAAAAGCAACACAAACCCCCTCCCCTTTCATTTTTGGCAGCCACTCCCTCTCTCTACTCTCTCTCTCTCTAAAAACCTTAACCCTCTCACTCTCTCTCTTCGAAATCACCCTCCTCCCACCGGTTCCACCTTCCTTCGTCCCTGTTACGGCATGAGCATGCCACCACCATGCTTCGGTGGTGGCGGGTACCGGATTTCCAGGCCCAAACTCGAGCAAAAACGGGTTGGTTTGGTGGGTCTTGGGTCCGATTGCTGCTGGTAAGGTTTTAAGATGGGTTTTTAGGTAGGTAGACCCGGGTATATGGTTTCGGGAGACGCGTTGGGTGACGAAGGTGGTTCAGCGACGGTTGGGGTCGGGTTAGGGCTGTGTAGGTGACGAGCTGCTGTTTTCAGTCGGGTTTGGGGTCGCAGAGACCGGATCTGGTCAGATCCGGTTATGGTTGTGGTCAAGCTTGGTGGTGGTTATGGATCTGGAGCTTCTCGGCTCAGATCTGGTAGTTTTTGGTGGTCTCGGTGGTTCGGGTGTTGTTCGAGTCAAGTGTCTCGGGTCAGATCTGGGTGTTTCGGGTTGAGTTTGTATCGCGCAGGCCAGATCTGGTCAGATCCGGGTGCTTTGAGTCAGATCTGATCGGCTCGGGTTTCATGGTACGGAGCACGGTGCTGGTCAACGTCGGGTCAAAAGTTAACCCTGGTCAACGTGCGGTCAAACTCGGTCAACTACTTGTCAACTTAGTCGACGCTCCTGCCTTCGGTATAATTAACTTTGTGGTTATTTTTGGTGTTGTATTTATAGATACGAACGCAATATAAATTAATAACCGGTCATAACTCGCGAAACGAACCGACCTTAATAATAAACGATAAGTATAAATCGGATAAATGGTTATTGTATCGTGACTAAATAATATTGATATCGGACTAACTTGTTGGACTATATATGTATATATGTATATTTAATTAGATAGGTAATTTATATAAAAGTTATCGAAGCGTATAAAAGTCTCGTTGATTTGGAAATTGCGGATAAATGTAGTCGTCTTGCGTTGGCATTGATTTTTGGGAAATTGTAGACAACTTGAGTTGTCCGGTTCGTACATAAACAGAGGAAACTCTGTCGAAATTTTATAAAAATCCAAGGCGCAATGAAACTAATATCGTTGTGTATATTTTATAAATAATTTTCCAGGTGTCATAATAAATGTAGTTATATAAAATAGCGACGTTTTTGACGAAGATTGCTTGTAATAATAATAGTGAATTTCGGACAATATTTTTGATACAAATTCATATGGTTTTTGCCAAACGTCAAGTATGACGAGCTTTTGATGGGTTTTTCGGTATCTAAATAATGTTTATTGTTCGGATTCAAAAATATATAAACGTCTGATTTACTTGGGAAAGCTTTATGCAAAGCAAAGTTTTGAATACTTTAAAATGTCGGATTTTGGGAAATAATGTAACAATTGTTATTAATGGAATTAATAACAAGAATTGTATTTGGCAGAGTATATTTTCCTAAAAATAAACGTGCAAGACAAATGCATTTATCCGACTAATGAGACGAGCTACGGCTCATGATAAGTTATACGTTTCGTAGTATTAGTCCAACGTGGGTTACACGCGAATAGAGCAAGTGCGCAACTTGGGTACTATGTCGTGCGTTAACGCGTAAGTAAAATAAGTCACGATCGGTTCGTCGAGTTAAAGTATATTAAGACTCGAGTTGGTGCACGCGAGTCTAGATAGTGGAATAAACTATCTTTTAGCTGGATAATAGGCTAGGTTCTATGTGATAGACTTTTAAGGTGTCTTTTGTTGGTAATAGGGCACGAGGAAGTCGGTCAAAGCTTCGGGCTTTGTTTGCTAGCTAAGCAAGGAAATTAAGGTGAGTTCATGACCCCATTTTTTACTATTTTTGTAAATGTTTTCGGGGGGGAAGACATGCTTGTTTATATGAAAACCTATTTATTTTAAAGAATAACAAAGTTTATCAAAAACTTGTGAAGTTACAAATGCTTTTATAAAATCGTACGCGGGTAAAAAAGCGAAATGAAAGTTATGTAAGTAAGAAAGTATTAAAATGTGCGGTGACTATGGAAACTTGAAATGGTACATATGATGGGCACATGGGTAACGGAAAAGTCTAGTGGGACGTGCAGTCTCCGCAGTTAACTGTAACCATTAATACAAAGTGATGTAGCCGTAGAATATGGGGATAGTACTATCGGTCCTTGACGGGGACCCACCCTCGGTTGATTAGCGTCAACTCGGATGGACCAAGGGGTGTTACGATATTCTAAATTTGTTGTTACCACTATAACAACGTCGGGGCAAAAGTAAGTAGTCTGGTTTTGGTTACGGGCTCATGGACATCGGTATTAGGATTCGCAACCCTAAGTTTATGTAGCACATTTCATATGTTAGTTACGCACATGGACCGTTCAAATAATGGTTGTTCGTTTGATCATTTCCGCTTTCGGCGTACGTGTTTGTCAGATGGGTAATTCCGGGAAAATGGTTTTCATAGTAATATGTATGGATGTCCAGTAAGGAATCCGAAATGGGAAAATGAATTAAATGAGAAAGTTTTTCAAAAGTTATTGTGGAAGTCTCATGTTGGTTTAAAAGTTCGATCGACGAAACTTGGATATATTTATCTTTATGGGGAGGTGAATATATAGCAACGTGAGTCGAGTCGAAAGTTAAGAAAGGAAAATCCGCAAAAATTTAAAAGAGACTTTTTTATACGAATGTTCGATCGATGAAACTTGGATATATTTATCTTTATGGGGAGGTGAATATATAGCAAAGTGATTCAAGTCGAAAGCAAAGAAAGGAATAATCAGTAAGGATCGAAACGGGATTTTATATGTATTTTCCCACATAATGTTTTGTGTAAAGAAAATATACTTTCTCATTAACGTTTACAAATATTTTCCCAAAGTGTTTTGAAAGAAAAATGGGTTATGAACAATAAATATAAAACCATGAACTCACCGGCTTTATGCTGACTTTTAAGCATGTCTTTCAGGTCTAGATATTGGGAACGACACGGTTGGAAATAAGCGATGTCTTGGGATTGGAGGCCCTAGAAGGCTTAGAAAAAGGCGTTCGGAACAAGTAGGAGTCTTAGCTAAAATATTCCGCTGCGTAGTAAAGGTGCCAAACGTTCACAACCAACGGAAAAATCGGGGTGTGACAATTAATGATAGTATAATTAGGGTTATTACTTTGTTTTGTGTTAGAATCTTTGACTATACCTTGTTGATGATGTCAAGTTTAAGTCGTTGATTCATTTGGAAATCGAAAACGCCTATATAGACGTTTGATTAGGGTTATTACTTTGTTTTTAAAATTTTTTAACTTTTTTAAATAATTATATTAAAAATAATTAAAAAAATAAAAAACCAATTTAAAACACCAAAAAATACCCCAAAATAAAAATTTGATCCGAGGCGCCTCGCTTTGGCCAAAGCGAGGCGCTTCGCTTTTAAATTTCAGCTTTTTCTTATCCTCGTACTGACCACCTCGAAATAGGAGCAAAGTGCCTCGCTTTGGTCAAAGCGAGGATCTTCAAAGGGGGTGGAAATAGAAGGAGGGGGTGTGAATAGACCGAGCCTTATGTAAATTCTAGGGTTTAGGGTTTGTATTTGGGGAAGATGATGTTGAACCATATCTAAAGTTTAATTATTTTTTCATTTACAATAATTCAATAAAAGGCCCTGTAGTCTAGTGGTATGGAGGTTGGACTGTGTAACCAGAAACCCGGGTTCAAGATTGTTAGGCTGCAGGTTTTGGTTACTTTTTTGTTATTCCATTTTTGACATTATATAATATATAAAATACATATATAACTAAAAATATTCATATTAAATTCATTTTTGATCCAAAATTCATAAAAATTTAGGTGTAGTATTTTGTCACCATAAAAAAAATTACCACACTTTTATTTTCTGGAAAATAATTTATTTTTATATTTTTATTAATTTAAAATTTTTAAATCATTAATAATTGATTAAATATTCAATCAAAATGATTTTAACCCAAAAATTTTTGAGGATTATTCCTAATCATCAAGATCTTAAATAAAAATTATTTGTCAAGAAAACATTTATTGTTATTGATTTTCCAATTTTTATTCATTTATACATTATTTAAATTCATTAAATCCGTTTTAAATGGAAATAAATTGAGAAAAATTATGAATTTTTTTTTCATTAGTTTACATCAGAAAATAATCATTTTTCATAAAATATTACTTTTGTACCATATCTTGTATTTTTAGCTTATTTATATTTAATTAGTCATAATAAATTATTTAATTAAAAAAATTATAAAATCTGTTTTATGAATATTTTTTATAAACAGAAATATTCCTAAGTATGGAAAACATAAATTTTTATATTTTCTTAAGTCATATATTTGATCTTAGAGTAAAGATCAAATACATATTGTTTTTTTGTAAGAACTGTGAGAATCAAAGGGGGTAAAAAAAATTTATTGTTTTTTTTAGATTGTTTTTTTTCCCATGTGCTTAAACATTCTTTCTAGATGAATAATACAAAAAAAAAAATTTTTAGTGTAATTACGTCATTAAGGTAAATACATTAGTTTACACTAGAGTAATTATGTAATTACTCTACACGTAATTACTCTACACCAATTTTTTTTTTTTTTTTAGTTTTCAATACTATAATACATGTTTAATAATATGGGGAAAAAAATTTGAAAAAAAAAATTAAAAAAAAATACCCTCCTTTGATTCTTACAGTTCTTACCAAAAAAGCTATTTGTACCGTATCTTTCCCCTTTGATCTTAATCATGATATATTTTATTTAAAATTATTATTAAATTCGAGTTATCATAAAACTTCATCTTCCCTACATAAGCCTAGCAAACCCTAACGCCTTAGATTCTAGAAATCTTAGACTTTTTAAGTCACTTTCCTCATTATACATATAGGTTGAATTCTTCGAAATTCCCAAGTTTATCTTGTGACGAGTTTTGTTTGGATTTATCGCGCCTAGCAAAGCTGTGACTATATCTTTCCCCTTTTTCATGTTTTACAGTTTTGGGGCTATTCATGTACATTATGACAAAATGTTAATCTTTTACTAAATGCAATTCTCATGTGTGTTTGCTTTATGTTAATTTGTGTGTGTCTATTGCTGTCAAAATCATTAACCGTTGTGGCCTGACATTTCAATGAATAGTACTATGGTATATACCCCTTGTGACTCTGTTGAGAGACCTTGGTCATTGTCTTGTAATTCATTATACTCAAAAATGGTTTTCAATGTGGTTGTCTTATTCTTGATTCTTGATACTTGATTCTTAGGGTTGATTTTGACTGATACTACTTAAATACATAATTGCAAATGGTACCGCACATGTATTGCTAACACTTTTCTTACTATATGTATTCAAATTGCAGTGTGCTTACCAATACATTATATGTGTTGACAAAATTATTTTGTATATGTTTCAGGTTGTTTTTGAGACGTTTCTTTTAAGATTTTGGATTTATATTTAGGCTTGTCTTCATTGTATTTCAGTTTGACTTGACACTTTAGAATCATTGTATCTTTGTATTTCATTTCAATGTAATAAACTATTTATTCAATATATCAATATTTACACTTTAGTAACATGAGCTATTGAACAATCGTCACTACGTTGCACCTCGATGATTCCGCCATCGGTCGGGGTGTGACAGAATGTGGTTGTTTTCGAATCTCAGTTAGTCTAAAATGTTACTAAAATGTGAAGACCTTAATCTTCGAATGCGGTATGCGCGTTAAATTTCATTAAATAAGTGAAAAAGGCGAATTAGTCAAACTTTGTAGAGGCCTATGTTCTACGGGGGGGGGGGTCAGTTGGCAATCAAAGGATCCGCTTGGAGTCTAAAGCTTCGTGTGTCATCTTAGTCGAACTCATGTTGCAACGTTCGTCTCGTGCATGTTTGGCATGTCCTCGTCTAATCCACAAAACAAAACCATCATCTAGAAGTGTTTTACTATAGCCATTTTTCCTGGTTTACGATGAATGAGTTGAAGGTGTGTGTTGCAAATATAATAATAACTAGGATTCTATTACCACGCGCTTCGCGGCGGGAGCTCCTGTTGCGTTGAGGATTTGGTGGACTTTAAAGATCGCGCGTCGCTGTGGGAGCTCCTGTTGCATGGAGGGTTTCGTGGACATAAAAGATAATATTAAGTGACTGTTATTCTCGCGTGGGCTTAAAAAAATACTCGCGGCTAAAAGTTAAAAGTTTGGTGGTCAAAGTTTGAAATCCTAAAACCTAAAGCCAAAGCGCAATGCAAAAAAAGTTGGGTGGTCAAAATTTGAAATCCTAAAAGCAAAAAGTTTGGTGGTCAAAGTTTTAAATCCTAAAAGCTAAAAGTTTGGTGGTCTAAGTTTGGTGGCTAAATTAGAAGAAAATAAAGTTAAGCTAAAAGTTAGTGGCCAAAGTTTTAAATCCTAAAAGCTAAAAGTTTGGTGGTCAAATTGGAAGAAATTAAAGTTAACCTAAAAGTTAGTGGCAAAAATAAGTTAGTAAGAAAGTTAGTGGGCAAAGTGCAATGCAAGTTTAAAAAAGTTGGGTGGTCAAAGTTTGAAATCCTAAAAGGTAAAAATTTAGTAGTAAAAGTTTTAAATTCTAAAAGGAGTTAAATGCCATTTTCGTCCCTGAGGTTTGGCACTTTTTGCTTGTTTCATCCAAAAGTTTATTTTTTCTTATCTGGATCCAAAGGTTTTCAAATACTTGCTCGTTTCATCCAACTCGTTAACGCCGTTAGTCTCAATCAGTTAAGTGAAGGGCATTTTTGTCAATTCGTATGTTTTTAATCCCAACCCTATTTAAAACACCCCAAGTCAGGAAATCATCCCCAAATTAGATCAATTGGCAACAACCTTCCACATTAAGATCATCTTCTTCTAGAACATTTGTAGCAATTTCATCAAAAAGTTCAGCTACAACGGGTATGTTTGGCAAGGAGCTTTTAAGAGCTTTTAGGAGCTTCAAGCTTCAAGCTTTTAAGAAAAAGCTCCTACTCAATAAAAAGTCTTGTTTGGTTGAAGGAGTTGGAAGCTTTTAGGTTGGAGAAAAAGCTCTACAGTGAAAAGCTACTAGTACTAGCGTTTAAGAATAAGCTCCTACTAGCTACAAGCTTTTAATGAGTAAATGACACAAATACCCATTCTATTTTAAATATAAAATAAAAACTTTCCTTACAAGCTTTTAATTATGCCCATTTTGGTCATTTTATACATTTTATTAAAAGCTCCAGCCACTCTGCCAAACACCAAAATATATTTAAAAAGCTTCTAGCTACCAGCTTCCAGCTACCAGCTTCCAGCTTCCAGCTACCAGCCACCAGCCACCAGCTAGTTTTGCCAAACATACAAAAGCATGCAGATCAGTCACTTGATACCAAGCACCAACAAGAAACGAAAAAAAAAAAATGCCAAATTGTTATTTTGAGAAGAAAAATCAATTTAAGATTTATGTGTGCATCCCCATAGCCATGGTAACTATTACCAAAATAGTTATCTGATTTTGATCCACATGATATTTTTTTTGAACACACAAGCATGTATGGGCAATTGAGATATATGTGAAAACTTTCAATAATAAAACCAACATCGTACTACAAATACATAAAAAGGAATAATTAGCATTAATTTGGTTTTTTACCTTCAAAAGAACTTCAGTTAAGATGCGTTTTATTTCCTGGTTAACTGCAGCAGTTTTGGCTGCTTCAATATAATCCTACATAGGAAATGAAGGAAGATAATTATAATCAAAACATACAATGATTATAAGAAGCTCTATAAAACAAAAGGTGCCATGCATATGCATAATAGAACCTCATCATCACCCTCTGCTTCTGCTGACTGATTAGAGTCCATGCTTTTTCCACCCACATGATCTCCTTTACGGTCCATAACTTCATCTTCATTAGATTCAGTGTCCTGTCTGGAAACCTCTGTGGCTGAACTACCAATGACTGCTTTCTTTTTAATTATTTCCTCTCTGAGCCAGTTTGGCACTAAAGCCTGAAAATTTTTGATTGATTAGGTTTTGAGAGGAAGAAGATGAATTAGATCAATTTAGGGGTGATTTCCTAACTTGGGGTGTTTTAAATAGGGTTGGGATTAAAAACATACGAATTGACAAAAATGCCCTTTACTTAACTGACTGAGACTAACGGTGTTAACGAGTTGGATGAAACGAGCAAGTATTTGAAAACTTTTGGATCCAGGTGAGAAAAAATAAACTTTTGGATGAAACTAGCAAAAAGTGCCAAACCTCAGGGACGAAAATGGCATTTAACTCATTCTAAAAGTTAAATGTTTGATGGTCAAGTTTAGTGTTCAAATTAAAGTAAGTAATAAACTTAGTGGCTTCTTTGGTTTTTTTAAATGTAAAAAATTGTTGCCACCAAAAGCAGCCATTCACATGCTTTTGCCTCCAAATTCAACCAACCCAATGACTTTACTGTAGAACTGTCTCAAAATTATTAGATAATATAATGTAAATAATAATAATAATGTAATAAGGTATGGTTTTGAACGGTGATTTGGTTGTTTTATGACTGTTTGATCGATATCATCCATATAGAGTTCGTCATGTACTGGTTGCGGAAAGAAATCAACAGTCGGACCGGCACAATTTTCATCTTATAAAAGAACATACACACAATCATGTGACCTATGATCAGAGCATTAAGTTGTGATAAACAAAGATAATAGGAAGAAGATCAGATCTCCAAAAGCAAGTGTGAAGATTAAGAGAAAGAAAGTAGAAGAAGAAGATGAATAGTGCTCCAACATAACTTGCACCGGCTTGAGATATGAGTTTGATTAGCTTAAATCTCTCTGATCCATGGTATCCACTTTCACCTAAAGCTTTACTTTCCTACCTCTGTTTTGAATTAGTATACAGAGAGCAAACCGACGAACATCATTCAAAATTTCAACTTCCCGCTAACCTCTGCGCCATCATCGACTACAGCAAACTGACAATCTTCCTCCACGGCAGTCCTATAGGCCTCTCTTTATATCAAGGTACGATTTAAGGTTCCAATTTTTGTTTTGTGTTGCTTTTTAATAGTAAGTTGTGTGTTTATCAAACCCAACGACGAAGTTTAAAGACTGAACACGAGTATAATCAAACAAGGGTTCCTCTGAAAACCACCAACGATCAATTAAACATTTCGAAACGCGCCAAACAGAGTCCGGAAGTCTAGCATATCGATTAGACATGCAAAAATTGTATTTTGAAAAAATATAGGTATCGAATGTATAGTCCGAGCACCACGTACAATGATTTTTGAAAGTTGTACAAACTTGGATGTTTCTACCGAAAAACAAAAACGGGCAATAAACGAACCAAAATGCCTCAAACGAATTTTTTTGGGTTGGAAACAACTTAAAAGAATTAAAAAATTTTAGTCAATAACAAATATTTATAAAGAATTAAAACAAGTTTATTTAAAAAAAAGCCTAAAGCGTCTGGCTATGGTCAAAGCGAGGCGCTTGAAAGGCTTGATTAGACCATAGGCGCCTCGCTTTGACCATAGCCAGTCGCTTTAGGCTTTTTTTTTTTTAAAATAAACTTGTTTTAATTCTTTATAAATATTTGTTATTGACTGAAAAATATTTTTAATTCTTTTAAGTTGTTTCCAATCCAAAAATATTCGTTTGAGGCGTTTCGGTTCGTTTATTGCTCATTTTGTTTTTCGGTAGAAACATCCAAGTTTGTACAACTTTCATAGATCATTGTACGTGGTGCTCGGACTATACATTCGGTACCCATATTTTTTCAAAATACAATTTTTGCATGTCTAATCGATATGCTAGACTTCCGGACCCTGTTTAGCGCGTTTCGGAATGTTTAATTGATCGTTGGTAGTTTTTAGAGGAACACTTGTTTGATTATACTCGTGTTCAGCCTTTAAACTTCGTTTGTGTTTATTGGTAGAAAGTTAGGTTTCTAGCAAGTAAATAATAATAAGGTAAATAATAATAACAATAATGTAATAAGTTATCGTTTCATGCAAGTAAAATTCAGTTATTGGACATTGTGATCGAGTACGGAGGATGTTGTTGCCGGAGAGATATCTGTCAACGATGAAGGCAACCTGAAACAACATAAAAAACCTGTCTGGATTCCTTCATGGAGAATTGCTATGGAAGTTGCTATAATAGTTAAATAACTGTTCATGCAAGCAAGTAAAATTCAGTTGTTGGACAAACCGAGGCCTAACGTGAATCCGTTTGGTGATGCTAAACCTAGAGAGGTTTTGCTCACCTGAAGTTCCTTATGAATGATGGGGATAAACCATTCGAAACAGTAATGATCACTTTACAATACCGAAAACGACCAATTACTCATTTACCTATGGTCATGGTGCATGCATTTATCTTCTGATGGATTTTTCAATACAAAATGACTTAATTTTACTTACTTGCATGAACAGTTATTTGGAATTGTTTGGGAATATATTTTCTGATCGAAAAATCTATAACTTTTGCTTATTGAAATCTTGTACGAAATCATCTCATTCCGTGTTCTCCATATCTATACCTTGTTTCAAGTACTTTGCAAATCTATAACTATACTAAGACGAAGGATATGAAAGTTTTAAGCCCTAACTAAAAGCGTCAAAATCATAACAAACAAAAATCTTATTAATAATAATAAATAAATAAATAATAATTACAAAGAGATTTGGGTAAAGTGATCAAAGGAACGAGATACCTGACTCCTAGAAGTCTTGAAGACCAAATGTCTGTCGCAAAACACTTGAAACAAGGTATGGATATGGAGAACATGGAATGAGATGATTTCGTACAAAAATTCCATAACTGAACAGTTACTTTGCAAAAAGTTAGACCACACTACTAGACCACTGTTCAGTTATGGATTTTTCGATCAGAAAATATATTCCCAAACAATTACAAACAACTGTTCATGCAAGCAAGTAAAATTCAGTTGTTGGACACAGTTACTTTCCAAAAAGGTAGACCACAGCACTAGAACACTTTTCAGTTATGGATTTTTTGATCAGAAAATATATTCCTAAACAATTACAAATAGTTCATGCAAGCAAGTAAAATTCAGTTGTTGGACATTTGTGTGAGAATGCATAGTACCTAACACCAACACCACACATAATATTATTATTATTCTATACCAGTGGAACCACCACCACCATCATCTACCTTTATCATCTCTAAGAATCACTTCTCTAGTTCTTAAGTCATTTTGTATTGAAAAATCCATCGGAAGATACTAAAGTGATCGTTCCATCCACACATTCCCTCAACACAAGCTTTGTCATCAAAGTTTCCAACCACTAAACTAGCCCACATCCTCTACCACCAAGAAGCGCTGGCCATGTTTGACATGGAGAATTCCTATGGAAGTTGCTAAAATAGTTAAACAAAAGTTGAAATGGATGCATCATTCGTTAATTTAGTGACATTTGGTGTTGGACATTGTTTGGTTTTACAGTTTGTATCACATTTGTTTGACTGGTTAATTTCTCGTTTGAGAGTTCAGTATTAGTTCAATTACAAATGAGTATGGAAAGTATTTGTTAGAGACAACTAGTTGTTTTTTTTTTCTGACTAAAACTTGATTTTAGGTAATAACATTGTGGATGATGATGATGATAACTTCTCTTTAGATTCTGATTGCACCGAATCTGGTCTTCAAGGTCCTCTTCATTTTAACTAATGAACAACGTGGTGTTGTGTGTGCGTACGATTTTGTATTCCCTCCCATTTCTCCATCCTATTAAATTTGAATTGGAATTGGAATTGAAATCATTGGTAGTTCGGTTGAGGTGTCGGGTGCGTTGTAGGGAGTGGACAAACCGAGGCCTAAGGTGAATCCGTTTGGTGATGCTAAACCTAGAGAGGTTTGCTTCAGCAGAAAGGTGTGAATTATCGGAATATTGATTTTAGGAATTGTTTGAGAATATATTTTCTGATCAAAGGATCCATAACTGAACATTTATTTGGAATGTTCCTGAGCATTACAGAAGTGGAATAATCATCTGGATGAAGAGGAATAATCTCTCGAAACGTATTACAAAAAGCAAGGGATAACGGAGATGAATGTTGTATCTTTCCCGAAAGTACTGATCAACAGAGATGATAAACCATTAGGAACATTAACGATCACTTTACAATGCCGAAAACGAAAATCATCAATCTGGTTTAAGAGGAATGGTTTGAAGGTGTGTGTTGTATGTATAGAATGGTGAATTATTGTAGTGTGTTAGGTATATGATGGAAGGGTTTGAAAAGAAATAGCACAAGTCCTTCTTTAATGTTGTTTATAATTAAAAGGAACTAGGTTGCAAAGGAACTTCAGGTCAGCCAGACGTTTTGTCAATAGAACATACTTGAAATCAATGGGAAGGTAAACAAAATCGTGTAATTTTCATACGTTTGTTAGCGCCGATCCGACTGTTGATTTAAAGGCTGAACACGAGTATAATTAAACAATCAAGAATCGGAAATTAGTAAAACAACTGTTCATGCAAGCAAGTAAAATTCAGTTGTTGGACATTGTGATCGGGTACGGAGGAAGTTCTTGTCGGAGAGATATCTGTCAACGATGAAGGCAACCTGAAACAACATATTAAACCTGTCTGGATTCCTTCATGCAGAATTCAGTAACTTCAAGTCAGCCAGACGTTTGTCAAAAGATTTTTGTACTATGCATTCTCACACAATGTCCAACAACTGAATTTTACTTGCTTGCATGAACAGAATTTTATTTGTATAAATCTAAGGTACCCATGTATGTATCGTTTTCACGGCCCCCTTTTTACTGTTTTATGTTTTGGGGAAAAGCATGCATCGTTTACTTGTTTTTAGAATGAATTCCTACTAGACCGGTGTACATGAGACGATATGTTTAGAGTACTCACTAAAGCCCTCATATATTAGTTTATCATAACCATTAGCTATGGATTTAGCCTAGAAATGCATGAATAGCTCTATTGGGTTGACACCCCCACTCTTGGTTAGTCGCTCTAACTGGATATATACGATATGAGAGTGCTTGTATTTCTTTTATGATGATACATTGCCTTAAGTGTGAAATGTGCGAGGCACCACTCGTCAAGGTTTGGTTATGGACTCATGATGGTTTATCATCATTGCTCTTGGCTAGGCAATGATGGGTCATTCAAGGAATTTCATTAAACTTTACATTTTGTTTACAAAACCCGTGAACTCACCAACATTTTGTTGACAAAGTTTTTATGCATGTTTTTTAGGTAACTAAGCTATGCATGGAACTTGGGATATGATTGGGCATCCATTCACGACTATCACGTATCGTGTCTTTAAAACTTTTGATCCCGTGAAGGGTTTTAAAATGTATCTTGTGAAGTTTGTTGTTGTCGAACACATTTGGTACTTTTATAAATAAATAAAGGGAAAATGGATTTAATTACTCCAAACTATCGCCTGTTGGCGGATAATACTCCCAACTATCACTTTGGCCATTAGCACTCCAAACTTTAAACTTGTTGGATTGTATCACTCCCAAACTAACTGAGGTCTAACCCAGTTAGTGTTTGTGGCCAAAATGTAAAAACCTAAACCCATAAATAAATATGAATGTTTGCTCATATCTTGTGCTTGAAAACCTTTCGTGGTTACACCCCGTGTTTCTGCCTAGGCGGGGTGTGACATGACATCTAGGATATTTGTCAGGAAATATGGCTAAGAGAGTGAAGAGTGAAAGGTGAAATGCCTAAATTACTCTTTCAGTCAAAAATATCATTTAAATGTGTCAATATTTGATTGGTTGAGAGAGACTCTCAAATTATCTTAACTCAGGGAAGTTCTCAAGTGAACCGAACCCATCTTTATTGTTACTTTACTATATAATAAATAAAATTTTTATTATTATCTCAATTCTGTCTCATATAAAATAATATTATTAAATCATAATTTAATGTTTATCTTTTATTTATTTGATATTTATTTTCTTAACTATTTTTTTATTTCCGCTTATCAAAAACCAATTAATATTTTATTGATCCAACCTCATCTAATAATAAATAAAAAAAACAAAATAAATATGTTATAACCGTTGTGATACACAAGTTTATGACGAATGTTTTTACACTAAATGAAACTGTAATGAAAGTTATTAGAGCAAAATAAGTCAAAACAAGACGAATATAAAAAAGCTACACCTTCAAGACCACCGTCTCAATCGCGCCCTGTAATAGTTGCTTCTGCCTCTGCTCCTCATCCAAATGTAAATTCTCTCTTTAATATACATTTTCATTATTATTCACATGATTAAAATTGTTGTTTTCTCATATTATAATACATTAATTTCTATGCTACTTCGAAACACACATTTATCACTTCATACAGGGGCGGACCTACTTAGGTCACACCATAGTCACGGGACAACATTGATTTTTCGAGTGTATGTAGAGATGTATGCGTGGTTTTTTCGAGTGACATCGCTGTTTCTTGCACGGTGACTATATTCTTGAATATCACAAAGATGGAAAAGAAAATTAAATAGTTTAAAGGATAAACTGAAAGCGGAAGGGAAGATAGATATGGTGCTCCGGCAATGACGGTTTGAACTAGGGGTGTTCACGGTTTGGTTTCAAACCGTGAAACTGTCCAAACTGGTTGTCGGTTTGGTTTCATTGTCGGGTTTTTTACTTAACTTTCGGTCGGTCGGTTTCAATATTTTCAAACCATAGCAAACGGTTTGGTTTGTGGTTTATACCAAAAACCAACCGCATAAAACCGGACCGGGCCGTAAGGATTTCTTTATATTTTCTTATAAATATTTTCATATTATATATAGACATAGATAAAATAAAGAGTTAATAGCCAAAATCGTCCCTGAGGTTTGGCTAGTTTTGCCACATAAGTTCAAAATCGAAACGTTTTACATCTGAGTCCTTCAGTTTTACTTTTTTTTTTGCCAAATTCGTCCCAGACACTAACCCAGTTAAATATTAACACTAAGTTGGGGAGTATTTCTGACTTTTTGCCTACCCATTTATTTTTTAATATTTTTATCTAATAAGTGGGACCCACCTCCTCCCCCACCTTCTTTTACCTCAAGAACACTACCTCCTTACCCCATAAGTTTTCACAGCCACCTCACCAAAACAAGAACATACAACCGGGACAAGCTTTCAATCCTAAACCCAAATTATCTAACATTAACCTTTGAACATATATTCTCATCAACCACCGTTCACCACAAGCTTTCAATCCTAAACCCAAAATTATCTTAAACCCAAACTTTTTACAATGTGTAATCGATCGAACCCTCCACCGCCATCACTGTCGACCACCACCCAACGCTCCACCTTTACCCACCTCCACCCGATGACCTCCACCCAACCGTCTACCTTTTACCACCTCCGACGACCATCCAACTTCTTTCACCACCACCGAACACCAAATCCACCAAATCCAACTTCTTCCACCACCAAATCCACAACCCACGACCGTCATAACTAAAACCCCTAACTCCACCACCGTTACAATAACCAGGTTCATCTCCTTAACTCTACCCAACACCTTCTCCGCCGCACCATCACACACCACCTTCACCACTGTCGTCGTCCTCCTCTGTCGTACGCCGCCGTGTCAAGTGGTGGTGGAGGCACCAGTTTCTTCTTTGCTCTCTTTCTCTCTATCTCAGCTTCTCTCTTTCTACAAAGTTATGTGTGTTTTTATAAGAAAATGTTTTTTTTTAATTTAAAGGCTAAAAAAGAAATATAAAATTTAATATAAAGTAAAGTATACAAGAGTAAAGATCAAATACATATAGTTTTTTTGTAAGAACTGTGAGAATCAAAGGGGGTAAAAAAAATTTATTTTTTTTTTTAGAATTTTTTTTTCCCATGTGCTTAAACATTCTTTCTAGATGAATAATACAAAAAAAAAATTAAAAAAAAATTAAAAAAAAAATTTTTTTAGTGTAATTACGTCATTAAGGTAAATACATTAGTTTACACTAGAGTAATTATGTAATTACTCTACACGTAATTACTCTACACCAATTTTTTTTTTTAGTTTTCAATACTATAATACATGTTTAACAATATGGGGAAAAAAATTTTAAAAAAAAAATTAAAAAAAAATACCCTCCTTTGATTCTCACAGTTCTTACCGAAAATGCTATTTGTACCGGATCTTTCCTCAAGTATACAAAATGTCCAACATGCCCTTGATTTCCTTGGTAAAGAGACAAAAATACCCCTCAACTTAACGAGATAAGTTAACTGGGTTAGTGTCAGAGACGAATTTGGCAAAAAACAAAAGCAAAACTAGAGGACCCAAAAGTAAAAAGTTTCGATTTTGGATTGATGTGGCAAAACTGGCCAAACCTCAGCGACGATTTCGGCCATTAACTCTAAAATAAAATTTGTTTTCACCTATAACTAAATTGTTGTAAAACAAAAGCAGGCTAACTAATTTTTCATTACCATCTATTTCATTACAGTAAGTTAATTTCTTATGTAAGTTTTTTAAATTTCAAATTCAACCTCTTTTTTATATGTTTGGGTATATTTTATTTATGTATTTGCTAATTTAGATGGGTCTTTTGAGCCATTTGGATTGTTAATTATTGCAAAAAAAAAAAAAAAAAAACTCGTTTATGTTTAATGGAACTTGGAGTTGCGGACAATCTTCTTTTTTCTTTTGCAAATTTGAGACATATTGTATAAAAATTCAACGAGCCCAAACCGCGAAACCGAACCGTAACCAAACCGTTACTAACGGTTTGGTTTGGTTTGGTTTAAAATTTCTATGGTTTGGCTTTGGTTTACAAAATTCAAAACCCGTTACTAACCGTTCGGTTCACGGTTTAACCTAAAAACCGGAAAAAGCGGAACGCGAACACCCCTAGTTTGAATCCAGATGATGTGCTTATTGTTGTATCATTAGAGTTGGAGGAGTGTCAGTAAAATTTAGATAAAACATGGGCTTTTTTTCTTTTAAATACTAAAGTCATTTTATTAGGCTCAAGTTCCAATTACAAAACCTAATATTTTATTTGTTCTTTCTTGTACGTTATAGAAACCGGAAGTGAAAAGGATAAAACAAAGGAGCCTAATTTACTTTTGATATTTCCAACCTGCGATGTCCCATTTTCAAGATGAAGTAAGGTTTAATGTTAAACTAGGTTTATACCCGCCGCGCGTTTCCGCGACGAAGGGCAACCGGATGTATACGTCTTTAAAGTGTCTAAAAATGAGACGGATGACAACTATAAAGAGCGTTGGCGCGCACGTGATGGTACATGCGCATTTATTAGATACGATAATTAAACGATGTAAAACTTACGACCGTCTTTAGCGGCTACATCTTAGTAGTGGTGTAGCATGGCCATGTCAATTCCGCGGCAGGAGCAGCCTGATGCAGTCGGTGTTACCGAAAAAAACAGAAAAGTACCAATTAAAAATGCCTATTTTAAAGTAAAGATTTGATATCTAAGAAATACCTCGTAATTAATTACCTTCGCAATTTCGTCTTCTTCATTTTCAGCAAGGGCTTTAGTGTGAGCTAGTCTTGGCAATACAGATTTCAAAACCATCTTTGTCAGCTTTTTCTCTTGCTTGGGCCTGCAAGTTTATAATTAAAACTGCTTAGTAAAGCTTTCTGCTGATTACAGAATAAAGCATGTAACATTTTTAAACATGTTAGATTAAACAATATATTCCCCATGTTATCATCTTCACTTCTTGAAGTGAACCAAATATATATAACAAAAGAAAAAGATACCTCTACCAAACACAACAACTGAAATGTTGGTATGAGCAAACAATAACAAAAAACAGATAGAACAAAAGTAGTCGAATGATTCAAATATTATTAATGCTTAAAGCTTTTTGAAAATAGAATACAAATAACAATGACTTAGGCTGCTTAAATAGAACTAAAACATAACTGAATTGACTAACAACTTGCACCAAATCAAGCTATCTTTTTGACTCAACAAACTCAGCATTCTATGGAATACTTATTCAAAACACATTAGCCGTTTGACATGCACACGTAGACTCCATGCAGCTTCCTTAAGTTTCACATTGCACCCTTGATGTTTTGGAAGTTTGGATTATCATTTCAATACCCCCTCTTAATTCAAACTTCCTAACTCCTAACCTGCTTCTCTGGACTTCAACTTTTTCACGATTCAGTGCCTTTGTCAGGATGTCTGCCACTTGTTCTTGAGTTGGACAAAACTTCAACTCAATCAACCCCTTAGTCACCATGTCTCTGATGAAATGAAATTTGAGTTCAATGTGCTTTGTTCTACTATGAAGAATAGTATTTTTGGACAAACAAATGGTAGAATTGTTGTCACAATAAATACCTGTTGCAGTTTGTTGTTTTAAATCAAGATCTTCTAGAACTCTTCTTAGCCAAACTCCTTGACAAGTAGCATCAGTAGCTGCTGTGTACTCAGCCTCTGTGCTAGATAGAGCCACAACCTGTTGCTTTCTAGAACTCCAAGTGATCATACTTCCACCAATAGACAATGAATGTGCAGACACACTCTTCCTGTCATCAACTGAGTTAGCCCAGTCACTATCAGTATATCCCATAAGCACTACATCCATTTCCTTCTTTCCTCTTCCATACCACAAACCAAAATCAATAGTTCCATTTACATACTTCAAAACTCTCTTGGCTGCTCCCAAATGGGTCATAGTAGGTTGCTGCATAAACCTTGACATAACACCAATTGAGAATGCTATGTCTGGTTTGGAATGTGTTAAGTAGATAAGACCACCTACTAAGCTTCTGTAGTATGTACCATCTGCTGAATCAGTACCATCACTCATTTGATGCTTCTCACTAGTATTCATAGGAGTATAAATACTTTCACAGTTGCTTACTCTAAACTTGTTTAGAAGATTAATAGCATATCTTTCTTGGCCAACAAAAACACCCTGAGTAGTCTGCTTGATTTCCAGACCCAGAAAATAAGATAATAATCCTAAATCAATCATATCATACTGAGCCTTCATACACCTTTTGAATTCAGCAGCCAATTTATCATTAGAGCTAGTGTACACAATATCATCTACATATAAACACACATAGATGATATCTGCACCAAACCTTTTAAAGTAGAGAGTGGGTTCATTTGGACTTTTGACATAACCTGCATGAGTAAAATAAGCATCAATCTTTAAGTACCAGGCCCTTGGAGCCTACTTCAAGCCATAAAGAGCTTTCTTCAACTTGTATACTTTTTGTTCTTGCCCCTTCACTATGAACCCTTGTGGCTGCTCTACAAAGATGTCTTCATTCAACTCACCATTCAGAAAAGCAGATTTCACATCTAGTTGGAAGAGAGTCCAACCATGATGTGCAGCAACTGCTATAACCAACCTGATTGTTTCAAATCGAGCTACTGGAGCAAAAGTCTCCTCATAATCAATCCCATACTTTTGTGCATAGCCCTTGGCCACCAATCTTGCCTTATACTTCACAATTTCACCTAATGGCCCCACTTTTGTTTTAAACAACCACTTGAGGCCTATAACATTAGCTTCCTTAGGTTGAGTCACCAGTTGCCATGTTTCATTTTTGATAATTGACTGCAGTTCTTCCTTCATTGCGTCCTGCCATTCTTGTCTTTTAGCAGCTTCTTCAAATGAAGCAGGATCATTAGCAGTCAGAGCAAATTGGCACTTAGCATAGATGTCTTGAAGGCTTCTAAACTTGAAAGGTTCATTTTGACTACTTGAGGTGCTGCTTTCATTAGTGCTTTCATTTTAATTACCTGAAACAGCAGAAGACTCAACAAGTTCATTAGTGTTTTGATCACCTTGCACATGCTCAATATTATTATCTTCCATTTCCTTCTCAAGAGTAGGATCTTCTAAGAACATGTAGTTGTTTTCAACTTCTTTTCCTTTCCAGTCCCACTTGGCCTCTTCAATAAACTTAGGATCTCTCCTAGTTAAAATCTTCCTTGTAAGTGGATTATACAACCTGTATCCACTCAGACTTTGTGAAGTGTATCCAATCATGATACACTTTTCCCCTTGATCATCCAGTTTCTGTTTCAACTGCCCAGGTGTCAAAGCATAAGCTATGCACCCAAACACCTTTAAGTTCTTGACATGTGGTTTGTAACCATACCAAGCTTCAAAAGGTGTTTGATTGTCAAGGGCCTTAGTGGGAGCTATATTCAAGGTAGTCACTGCAGCAGCAGTAGCTTTTGCCAAAAACAACTTAGGCAACCCCTTTGATTTCATCATACTTTTCATTGTGCCAAGGACTGTCCTATTCTTTCTTTCACTTACACCATTAGCTTCTGGTGTATAAGGGGGAGTTAACAGTCTTTTTATTCCATTTTCTTCACAATATTTGTTAAACTCCCTAGAGGTATACTCACCCCCTCTATCAGTTTTCAAAGCTTTTATTTTGCACTCACTTTCTTTTTCAACCAGAACTTTAAATTGTTTAAATTTCTCAAATACTTCTGACTTCTTTTCCACAAAATAAACCCAACACATTCTGGAATAATCATCAATGAACAACAGGAAGTACTTACTACCCCCCATACTTGATACTTGCATTGGTCCACACACATCTGAGTGAACCAACTCAAGTTTCTTTTTGGCACGCCAATTACTAGAGTGAAAGTGCTGTTTATGTTGCTTGCCAACTATACACCCTTCACACTTAGTTTGTACTTTAATTTTAGGCAGATCAAATACCATACCTTGATTGAACAGTTGTTGCAACCCTTGATAGTGCAGATGGCCATATCTTGCATGCCAGATCCTAGCTTCACTGTCAGTCTTTGTCATATCATCATGTTGAGCTTGTGACACATCCATCAGGAACATGTTATTCTTCTCAAGATTATCTTTCATCAAGGTTGTTCCCGTGTTTTTATTAATTATGATGCAAGCATCATCATCAAATAATAATGCATATCCCTTTCTCATCAGTTGTCCCACACTTAGAAGATTGTATTCTAATTGTGGTACAAAATACACATCATCAATAAATTTAGACTGACCATTAGGAGTAACTACTTTTACTTGGCCTATGCCTTGAACTTGAATTTCCTTTTTATCAGTAAGCTTGACAGGCAACTTAAATGATTCATCAAGTTTCACAAAGCTACTCTTGGATCCATTCATGTGGTTAGAACAACCAGAGTCTATGAACCACAAAGTACTGGACAGAGGGGCAGGAGTAGTAGTATTCATAAGTAAGAATGATTGAAAGAGAGTATAGTTTTGAACCTTTTGAACAGTAGGTGTACAGGCAAAAAACAGGTATTGATCTTCATTAAGATCTGATTCATTTGTGTCTTGAGTGGCCATATTGACTTGTGCTTCATCATTATACCAACAATCTCTTCTCACATGTCCCTTTCTATTACATAAATAGCATTGTGGCCCTCTACCTGTTTCTTGTGACTTTCCTCTTCCTCTTCCTCTCAAATCACCCTTGCCACGTCCTCTGAAATTACTACTGTTGGATCCTTCATTCTTCTTTGGACTTTGAAAAACTTGCAAGGCCTGCTCATCCATCTTCTCAACAACTTTTTCAAAATTTTTCCCTGCATTCCTGCTCAATAGCCTGGCTTCTTGTGATTGTAATGACCCCTCAATTTAACTGGTGAAAGATTAGTTAGATCAAATGCAACCTCAATTGATGGGACCACATAGTCAAATTTTGATGACAAACTTCTGAGAATTTTCTCCACAACTTTCTGATCTTCAAGAGCTTCACCATAGGACCTTCTTTAGCTAACTATCTCCATTACTCTAGAGAAATAGTCACCTACCATCTCAGATTCACCCATTGAGAGATTTTCAAAATCTCTCCTTAACCCTTGGAGCTTAAAAGCTTGAACCTGCACATCACCTTGATATTCTAATCTGAGTGTGTCCCATGCTTCTTTAGCAGTGTGAGCACTTGCAATCCTTGAGAAAATATTGTCATGTACTCCCTACTGAATAATAGCCAATGCTTTGACATCCTTTCTTTGAGATTCTCTCTGACTGGCTTGATCACCACGAACAAGAACTCCTCCTTCAATAGGTTCCCATACTTGTTGAGCCCTCAGGATAGTTCTCATCCCGATGCTCCAATATTCATAGCCTTCGCCTTTGAGAATGGGTATTATTTGAGTGCTGTGAGGTGGTTTAGTATCAGCCATTGGAATAGAGATCACAGGAATACGACTAGGCTCTGATACCACTGTTGGTATGAGCAAACAATAACAAAGAACATATAGAACAAAAGTAGTCGAATGATTCGAAACTTATTAATGCTTAAAGCTTTTTGAAAAGTGAATACAAATATCAATGACTTAGGCTGCTTAAATAAAACTAAAACATAACTGAATTGACTAACAACTTGCACCAAATCAGGCTATCTTATTGACTCAACAAACTTAGTATTCTATGGAATACTTATTCAAAACACACTAGCCGTTTGACATGCACACGTAGACTCCATGCAGCTTCCTTAAGTTTCACTTTGCACCCTTGATGTTTTGGAAGTTTGGATTATCATTTCAACATGAAAGCCTTAAAATTACCGATGCGAAACATCATTTCAATGACAAAGAAGCATCCAAGCAACGACTGGAGTCATCGACGCTGTGACATGCACAGTGCAGGCCATCCTGCTCTAACTGTAAACTCGCCACACACTCACCTGCGACCACCGTCACGATCCGAACCATGTAAAAACCCTAACCCCAGCACCACAGCCCCCAAGCGTGAAAGTGTCTCGGTAACATCCACACGCAAATACAACCGCCATAGGAGGGTGAAGGCGGGGACGCTTAAGCGCCGCCACCATCCACCATCAACCGTCAGCAAAGACAGTGAATGCGACGACATAGCCGGCTCCATCTACAAAGATAAAACGCAGTAATCTATCTCTACATCTACCACCTCCTCTCTATCAACCGAAAGGCACCAGAAAGTGGATTTAAAGCATCAAACATCAGAAGAACAGATGTAGTAATAAATAAGATATGCAAGTGAAACTTAGCTTAGCGGATCGTCAACGAAGCGTGACCGGAGCTGGATGGAGCCGTAGCTGTCTACGCCTGAGAAGGCGTTCCACCTCAGTGTCTCATCGGTTGACCCAACACCGGCGGTAGTTTCGTTGGTGGGAAGAAGACGACGTAGGTTCTGGGAGAAAGAGAAAGGATATATATAGAGGGGCTGGTGCTTTAAGGACTTGTACGGTGCTTCAATGAGTTGTATCGAGCGTAACAGTAACCTCGGCTCACAACAAAAGTTGCTATTTAAATCTATTTATAATTTTCATTTTTAGTTCATTGTTAGATTTATAGTTTAGTGTTTATTTATTTTAAGTTTTGATGTTTTTGTAATTTCCCTTTTAATTTATTAATATTTAATTTAAGTTCCTCATAATATTTTTAAGAGTCAATAGCTAAAATCGTTCATGAGGTTTGGTCACTTTTGCCACTTCAGTCCAAAACCCAAACCTTTTAAATCTGGGTCCGTAGGCTTTTGATTTTTTGCCACATTCGTCCCTGACACTAACCCAGTTAACTTATCTCGTTAAGTTGGGGGGTATTTCTGACTTTTTCTTCTCCATTTAGACCTGCCATCATCACACACCACCACCACCACCCTCACACCACCACCACCACCCTCACACAACCACCACCACCCTCACACAACCACCACCCTATTCTTGAGAGAGAGACAGATGAGAGAAAGAGAGAGAGACAGACGAGAGAAAGAGACAGATGAGACAAAGAGAGAGAGGGAAACAGACGAGAGAAAGAGAGAAAGGGATCTGAGAGAGGAATCGAGGGATCTGAGAGAGCAGTAGGAGGGTGAGAGGAACCGAGGAGGAGCTCCGGCAGCGATTCAACCCTAAACAACCATCACCTCTGCCGCCACAACCACCATAATCGTAACCCTAAACAACCATCATCTCCGCCGCCACAACCACCATAATCGTAACCCTAAACAACCATCACCTCCACCGCCTTGAACCACCCTAATTGTAACCCTAAACACCCACACCCACTCCTCTTTCGATCTATTGTCTCTATCTCTGCTCTCTCTCTCCTCTCTCTCTGTCTCTCTCTGCTCTCTCCCCCTCTCTCTCTCCTCTCTGCTCTCTCTTTCTATCTCTCTCCTCTTTCTCTATCTCTGCTCTCTCTCCCTTAAAGTATGTTTTTTTTAGCCTTTAAATACAAAATGTCTAAAATGCCCTCAATTTTGTAGGCAAAAAATCAAAAATGCCCCCATGGTTAACGAGATAAGTTAACAGGGTTAGTGTCAGGGACGAATGTGGCAAAAAATCAAAAGCCTACGGACCAAGATTTAAAAGGTTTGGGTTTTGGACTGAAGTGGCAAAAGTGACCAAACCTCGGGGACGATTTTGGCTATTAACTCTATTTTTAATGTAAAAAAGTTTCTTAGATAAAAAAATTCCAAACTAACTACTAATACTTCATTAAATCCGTTTAATACCAATGAAACTATTAATAAAATAATTAAGTTTGTTAAAACTTTCAAAAAGGTGTATAGTTAATATCATCTTCTTTTATTATACTTGTATTAATCATAGGTTTTTAATGGACATCTTGGTGGTAAAAAGGGTTCCTTGCATCATTGTTTTTTTATACGTTGAATTGGAAATATTGTTGTCATACATGGAAATTTTTTTGTCCTCTATGACTTGTATTAATTATTATTATATATATCATTTTTGAATCGTAACGGAGGAACAGTAATTTAAATCTAACGGCGTTAAATAGCTTTATCCTCCTTTTGTTTATACAAAAAATCTTCACTGCTGTCTTGCTTTACATTTCTTTCACTCAACAACGAGGCCATGTTTGGCTAAACTTCTCTTTATCACCTTATTTTCTTTTTTACTTCCTTATCTCCTTAATCCCAAAAGTCTCAAATCCTTACTTATAACTTATCTCCTTTTTAACCCACAAAAACTCTTTTTCAACCCATTACCCAAACATTATTTTCTCCTTATCTCCTTTTTGATTAAGGAGATAAGTTATAAGGAGGTAAAATAAGGAATCCCAAACATGGCCTCAAAATGGCCTGACAATTACCACCACAATCATCATCATCTTCGTCACTTGCTCCTTCCTCTCCCTACTCTCTCTCTCTCTCTCACATCACATACATCTCAACCGCCGCTACACCCTCCCCCTTCGAAAATAGCCAAAACCCGCCACATATAGGTTTTATGGATGGGGTTAATGAAAGGATTCTGGGTTCTCGGGAGATTTACGACGAGAAATACATGGATGAGGAGGATGTGAGGGAGGTGATGGTAGGGCTGTCCAAAAAGCTCGTGGCTCGGAGCTCGCTCGAAGCTCGCTCGGATTTAGCTCGAAAAAAGCTCGCTCGATATGGCTCGGTTTGAAACTGAGCCGAGCCGGCTCGGATCGGTTAGAAAGTGAGCCTAGCTCGGCTCGTAACGACCCGAGCTGGCTCGGTTTGGCTCGAATAATTCTAATTTTTAATATATATTTTTTTTATATTCATATAATATATTACCAAAATGTAAAACAAGATGGAGAATATGCTACAAATTTAATATTTGGTAACAGTGGCATGGAGATTCTTTGCTTGGGATTGGAGTTATAGCTAATCAAGTTATTTAAATAAACTCAATACTACTTTTGATCCAAGTACTCAAGTTAATTCGTATGTTGATGAACTTCGCCTGTATGCTGTTAAAATTTGAGACTTATTTTGTACTTGCTTGAACTGATTTTAGCATGCAATGTATAAGGTTGAACTTATTTTAATTGTGTTTTTTTTAACTATTGAATTTTGAAAGCCATTTTTCTTTTTTCTTTTTAAATTCGAGCCAAACCAAGCCGAGCCGAGTCGGCTCGGTTTAAAACCAAGCCGAGCTTGAGCTTTGATTTTCAGCTCAGTTTCAAATCCGAGCCGAGCTGGCTCGGTTTATAACCAAGCCGAGCGCGAGCTTGGTCTGGCTCAGCTCGGTTCGGCTCATGAACAGCCCTAGGTGATGGTGAGGCTGATAACGTTACAGGTGGTTGAATCCTTTTTGTGCAAAAAGGGTCTGAATCTTGCTTCTCTCTCTTCCGAATACCTCTTTCTCTCTGTATGTTTCTCTCACTAAAAATCAACATGCTTAATATCTTCAGTGCATAATTTTGAACAAAGGCTTTTTCCAAGTAGCATGATCGAATTTTTTTTGGGGTCAACTGCAAACCCTTGCCTGAGCGGTGAAGATAAGAGATTATTTATATGTAGATTTTTTGTTCTTTGGCTGGTGCTTTCCTTGTTTTTTTTAAAGCTTTTTGAGGGTTTCAATTATGGCCTTTGGTTATTGTATACTTTCGTTTCTAAGTGGTACAAGAATCAAGGGTGTCCTCACTGACAAATGCACTAACTTATTTCATCCACTCAACTTTACTACAATTTTTTATAATACTTCTATTTGCTTAACTTGAAAATACTATTATCTAAAAAGGCAATGGATTTTTAGCTAACACAATTGAAACTGATTCAATCTTGCAACATGCAATCGACCGGGTGTCATAAAGATTTATTAAGATTCTAACTTTACTTTGATATTACTCTACTTTTTGTTTTATTTTTGATGGGGGTTTGGTTTATTTTCATGTGTTTCGAGTGAAGAAAAAAAGGAAGAACAGAGTGAACAAAGTAAACTCAAGGCGTTCCTGTTAGAAATAACTCGTTAATGTTGCCTTACGGATCATTTGAGTAACATTACCAATATGACATACTAGTCCCCAACAATTACTTGATGGTAGTAATTTTAAATATTGAATAGTTTAAGGGGGCAATTAAGATTTCCCTTTAGGTACCTTTAATAGAGAATACATAAAGTTTTCATAACGGATCACCATTCATGATCATCATTCATGATATTAATATTGATCATAACAAATAAGAAAACTCTTGAAGAACACCACACACTATTCTCTCAAATGTGATCCATCAACACAAGGTACCATAACGGGAATCATGGCTTACTTATCATCTTCAAAGACAATCATTCCTACAAGTAAGTTTTACTAATGTTTATTATGTTATTGATTGAACACACATGATTAGATTCTATTCTTTTGACCCATGTTTAAGGATATAATCAACATGTGGTATCAGAGCGATGTTTATTATGTCGAATTCAATCATAGACTTCGCCTACTTAATTGGGATTGAATTTGTTTCTTGAAGATTAAAACTTAACGAACAGACGATATTAAAACTTACGATTGATTTTTCATTATTTGATGGACCAAACTCTATTTGATTATTATAATTTCTTAAAACCTTTACAATGAATCAGTTCACTGGAAACAACATATGACTTTGTAAATTAAAATCAATCCATTTTGTTGAAATAATGTCATGGATTTCTAGTAAACAAAATGACAGTGTCTGTTGGTGTTCTTCAAGTTCATACGTGTTGGTTTTTATAGGAATAATTTTTTAATCTATCTCATACACTTAGAATTGATGCATATGACTTATTTAAAAATTTAATTATACTATGTATTAATTTAGAAATAGGTGAATAGTATTTTTGCCATTTTAGTTAGTTTATAAATACATTTGTGTTGAGATGGTTCTCAATATGGTATTTTGATCTGGTGGTTTGGTTGTTGGTTATTCTCAGTAATGTCTAAGGTTCGAGTCCTGCTATGGTGCTTTTGGTGTCCCCCCTTTTTTTGCACGTGACATGTTGGTAATATTGTGGTATTGCAGGGTTATTTTTGTCATTTCCCATTTTACCGATGTCACCCTTTGAGTGGATTAGATAGGCGGTCATGACACGTGTCACCCCATCCTACCTACGTTCACGGTGCCTAATAGAGTTATATGGCTGCACCGATTCACTTTTCTTTCTTTTCCTCCATGGTTATATTCTGCAAAACCACCGACTCTGATGGTTGTCTGGTGCTTAAAAACACACGACGATGGTTGCTTGGTGCTAAAAAATGGCCCGATTGGTAGTTTGGTTTATGATTGTGAAGCTTTTTTGAGGTTTACCTAGATGGCGGCGACGGTGAATGTTTATTTTTTAGTTACAGACATATGCCTCCACTGTAGTCTCCCTACAGCCTTCAACATCATTTTCCCCAACCATACAGTCTTTCTACTTTTTCTTCTTTATTTGTCTCTTGGTTGCTCTTTTTCTCGCTTTTGAGTTTCCAGCAAGGAAACGCTCCTCATCGCCGCCTTCAGGTGACTTTATCTTGCTGTTGCTTTCCTCTTTCTCACTATATTTGGATTATAGATTACGTTTTTTGTATGCGCGATCAATTTTCGAGCTCTAATCGATCAATGCTAACCTTGATGCCATTCATAATTATTTAGTCCGGTTATAGGTGGTGTTATAATTTTTGAATTTGTATGGAATTTTGAAACTGGAGTCATTAGGTTAAACTTATTATTTATTTTCAGATTTTAATTGACAGATAGCTTTTAGGTTAAAACTTTAATTGGCAATCAGATTTACAAAGGATTGTGTTTTTTCTTAACTAACTTATTTGTAGAACTGATGCTACTTAATGATTGCAGGATCACAACTTTGCTTATGAAGCGAAAATTGCTTTCTTGCCAGTTGAAAAGGGCTATGATTGATATCTAATCGCATGGTTTATGTGACGAATTAGAGCTCCATTTTGACAAGGTCAGAGTGTGACTACCACATTTTCATCATCCAACTTTTTGCAATTTATATTTTCTCATGCCAGTAATATTTGTATTTTCTTTGTTATGTTGTCATTTATATTGTAAATAGAATCAGTGGTATTGTCGAATAGCTTTATCTACATTGATATTGCGAAGAACAATGAGATCAACCCCGACGACAAACTCGATCTGGACAGGTAACAGTATACCATCTATTTCTGCCAACGTGTAGTCTCATTTAAGAGAGATGCTAATCGAATTCCATTGTAGATTAAAACATTAAAGATATGACTTAATAATGAAGTTGCAAAAGTGTTATCTAGACAAAGTCAGAGGTATTGTTTGCAAAACTAACTTGGAGGTATGCATGTAAGGTGCCCTGCAGTTTTGCTTAATTTTTTGTATTTTCATATCATGACATTCATTTCCATTACACTAAAACTAGTGGGAATGCCCGCGCGTTGCCGCGGGTACTTATGGTTTTTTTGCACACGTTGCGTGGTGAGTATTATATATATATATAAAAGATCTGAGACATTAAGAAGATAAAATACAGCCAGTATATGGAATGGAATTCCAGACTTTGTATACAATACAAAAAGGCAAGTATTATTATATTAGTACATGAACATTGGATGACGGGGTTTTTGACTACACATATACTTTGTCACAACTTTGCATTTATTTTGTTGCTGAGTACAGGTTTACCTTGAAAGACACAATGTTGAACATTGAAATTTTCCCACCTGAAGCATATATCACAAAATAAAAATCAATGTGTGCTAGTGCTATGCATGAACTGCTTCTTAAAGGTTGAGATCTATCGTACCTTTATTAATAAGAAGACAACTGATTGGTAGTCATTGTTGTGGTGTAACATTGGTAGTGGCCATCATACTTTAGAAATAAGTAATCATCAAACAACCATTTAGATTTTGTTTATTGTAGGTCACTTATGCACCATCTGAATACCATTTGATCCAGGGCTACTATACCACTCTAGTCTCTAGAAATTGCATAACGAAGTTGAGAAACCTGCATATAACTATCTTGTTTAGCATTATGCAACAAACTTATTAGAAGGCAATTTTAAGTTTTCAACCAAGTGATAAATAGAATGACTTGGGACATGTTTTAATATTTTTAAAGGTTTAAAACGAAGCGGATCAATATATATAGATAAGTGCAGCGATAAAGTTTTTAATACATATATTTGTTAAAAATGATGGCATAAATAAACAAAAATGACGACGCAATGTCTATAGATCAAAGTAAAAAAATGAGGTTCCCTTTTAACTGTTGGCCTGAACCAATTGTAAGTTTGAATAACTCTTTATGTCTATACCAATACTTTGGGAAACGACACTCGTGTGTTCCTAAAATTTGGGGGATGGAGTGCGCTTTTCTTCTCTATCAACTAAACCAACACGTTGAACGAGACAATAGTTTTAATTCGTTTGTTGCACAAACTTACCATGTGAATGTAAACACTTTTATGCATCCCAATTAGTGTGTCTGAGTTAGAAAATTGAAGATATTGCTCAAAGTCTTGTGAGACATGTGTCTTAGTGGATCAAATACATAATTTGACTGGATGAGAGTTAGCAAGCTCATGAGTTTTGCAGCCGCCTACATACAAAGTACAAAGTGTAATTAGCAATATTGTTTTATGTAGGCATTAGCTCTAAAGTGTTGTGTATGCATATCAATTCGCATATAAACAAAAGTTATAGCTATAACTATTTATACTCCTTTCCTTTGTTTCTTTGTCAATATCCTTCTTCATGGGACTCGGGTAAACTCTAAGGAACAAATACCCCAAAAGTAGTTTCATCCACTCGTTTGTTCCACATGGATGTAGCATGTCATGGACTATTCAAGTAAGAGGGCTCCTACTCATGAAAATATTCATGAGTAAACATTAAACATCATGTGAAACAGAGTTTGTTATCTTACATGTAATGAATCAATGGACTTAAGGAAGATAAGAATTTACTTCTTACTTCTTACGTTATGAAGGTCCAATTTGATTCTGCGAGCACCTTGACAAAGTCTTTGCGATTTCATCCGGGTTCAAAGGTTGTCCATCTACGCAATAATGACTAAAAATGTAACAAATTTTGAATGTAAATAGGGATCAAATACTAACCTACCATTCAAAGAAAAGATATCCACAAAATTCACTGTTGGTTAGATTTCTTCATGAATGTATGTCTGATTCTGGATGATGAAAGATAATGCATTTGGCATCCTTGCAATAGCTTCTTACATAGGAAGGTAACACACCAGACACACGGCAAAAATGGGGGGAAATTAGAAAAAATATAGAAATCTAAAACGGAGGGTGAGATTATGAAAACCTAACCCGACCCATACCAGGAATGCTCCATATGGAAAAATCTATCGAAACTAATTTGAGTTCAAAAGAGCCAATAACAAAAAAAAAAAAAAAAAAAAAAAATTAAAGATAGTCAGTGGCTCTATAATTGTCTTCTTCTCACCATAATACGTTTTTAGAAGAAAAATGAAACAGACTTCATTAACCTAGAAAAAGGTATTTGTTTTGTTTTTTTAATGAATATATCTTTTTGTATGGCTGGAACGGGGCGAAACGGGTCAGAACGGGGTTGAATCAAAATGGGTCAAAACGGATACAAATCAAAACGGAGTCGAAGTTTCTTATTAAATTTGTTACATATGAAGTTTTTATAATGTTATAGGCCATTTTATACAGGCAATGAATTATACACGATTAAACATACAATAATGTTATATTCACAAATAGAAAATCAAGAGAGAATTAATACACAATAATAAAGACAATAAAATGAGAATTAAAATAAAAGTAAAACGAAACAGACAATGAATTAAAGAAAACTATTGTACTATCTACTAAACTAACAAGTATACCTGGCAAAACGGGTAGGCGGCTGGGGTTGGGTCACGGGTCAAAATGGATATGGATTAAAACGGGTCGAGTCAGAATGGGTCGCTTTAGAAACAGAGGGTCATATTAGTCCAGGTCAGGACGGTTCGGGTCATGATGGATGCGGGTCAGAACGGTTTGGGTTGGATGTTTAATGTGTGGTGACGTTGTGTTAGCATAACAAAGTTAAGCATGTCAAAAACAATCCATATAAAAATAGCCATTTTCTATATGGGTTGGATGCGATCAACGAGTCTTTAAGTTAAAAATATTAAATACATCATTTTCTATATGGGTTAGGATGAGATCAATGGGTCTTTTTTTTTTAATAATGTTAAAAAAAATCATAATAACTTTCTAGCATCAATTTTCTAGCCAAGCATGGCCCCATTGCATATTCAAAGTCTGCATGAAAAACATTGGTTTCTAACATTCATTGCCTCCAAAACCCAGAAAGTAGACAATGTTTACTATTTAATGTTAAGCGTTGCTGTTTAATTCCTTTCCAAGACATCAAATCACAAGTTTCTACAATTAACTATCTTTTAGTCCACAAAAGAAGCACCACTGCTCAAATGCCAAACAATATGATCCATAGTAGCAGCAATCAAATAACCCATATCAACAACCAGATGATACAACAAGCACTAATGCCCTAACCCAAAATCAGCATATAGTAGCCATTTGTTTTCAGTCTGACCATCAACATAATAACAATAAAAAGATTTGCACATTTATAACCACAAGAGTTGCATAATAAATAATAATTAGCGTACAACTAACACCAATCATTCAAGTTTCAACATATTTTCAAACTGAGTTTGGCCAGAAAGAATAGGAATAAAAAACAAAAAGACCGTATGCCCAATTCAAGTAATCACAGGTAAACGGGCCAAAACTATCTCATCCATGAATAGGTATTAGAAGTGTTCAATCAAAATCAACACCATATGTGTAATCGTGGCAGTAATCAATGGGATATATATAATCTTTTCTTGGCCTGGAGATGATGTCAAGTTCATGCATCCATTTAATCAACAACTAAGTCACTGAAAATTTTAAGATTTACAAGTGCTCACGAAGTAAGATTGTAAGGAATAATACCTTTTGAGGAAACATGTCCGGTGTAGGGGAAAATCGACAAAAAAATAAGGAACACATACAATGGCATCTTAAAATTAAGATAACCAAACAACAGAGTTGATGAACGTGCAAGTTCCTTCTCAAGTTTGGACTTCATACTACTTCGAGCCCACTTTCAGTAGTGCTTATCTGAAAAGGGCAATTTTATGCCGATTTTTCTTTTCTTTAAGGTGCCCTTTCAACCCGAACCCACTTTAGACGGAACTCGTTTTGACCCGCTGCCTACGTTCCTTGGCTATTTCCCTATGTATATAGATAGATAGTAAACTGGTGGGGAGATGATCATCTCTACTATATGTGGGCAATGAAAATTTGAAGTTATAACTAACCTCAAACTGTTGTTGATTTCTCTTGCCATGCGTATATAGGAAATGAAATTGTGAGTCTTTCACCAAACCTTGAACCTTGCTTGCTCTGTAACTCGTATTTATAATCATCCTATATACAGACAAAAAGACATCAATTCAATTGAAACAAACCAAATACAAAGAAATTATCCCAAGACGTTTTTTGTTATGCAAAAAGATAATAACTTTACACGGAAAACATATTAACTGCCTTTAAAAAAGTGTTATTTCTGTCCCATGAAGAAGCTGCTTTTCAGGGTCAGCTTCTTCTTTAATTACATACGAGCTACTCTCAACCGATGCTTCCCAAATATATTTTTTGTCTGATTTGGGACTCTTTGTGGAGATAGTCACCTATTTGTATAAAATCAACAATAAAATAACCACAAAAATAACAAACAGTTATGTGAGGAAAATGTAACTATAGACCTTTTCAGCAACCAAAAAATCCGAATAGAACCCCACACCAACTTGACCAATCAAACTGTTATCACTTCCAAGATCCTTGTTCTCCTACAACATAACATAAAGAATTGTATTTAAGAAAACTACATTACATTCATTCGATCCAGAAGCTTTTCGAATTCGTCTAAACAAGGTAGCACATCTATCTGCATCATTTCACCTTGTTCTTCTACTAAAATTGTTGAATTGACCCTGTAATCGGCAACTTGAAATCGTCATGAATAGGTATCAATCAAACCTGGATTGAAATTGATAGTAGGTTCCATCATCACAATACGACTAATATAAACCTATATTTCGCACAATAAGATCATAAAACCAAAAGCTAAAAAATATGCATTGTAATACTCTAAAATGTTGACAAAGCATGTTGTCTTACCAAAGTGAGCCCTAAAACACGTGGTTTAAGAACCTCTTCATCAATGCTTTCCAAGCTCTTTAACGGTGTTTTTTTCAACATTGTCTCAGCATCCTCAGTGAGGTCAAGGTACACTTCATCAATAGATGCACCCTCGCATCACCCCTTCCTCGCTAGAATATAAACAAACTACAAAAACAAAAGTAAACACAGCAATCTTTTACCCAATAACAATGCAAAACTCAAACTGTTCAAAAAGTTTTGAAATGTATGAACCTTTGAACCTACATCCCTAAACTTTCTTGCTCCATCACCTCTCATTGAGCTTCACACCAAATGAGAATTTGATAAACGAATAATCAGAATTAGTACTAAAAAATTATCTATAAATATCAAAAGTTAAGAAAGAGTGATACCGTTTTAACACCTTTCCTAGCTTCGTAACCGACAACAATCAAACCCCCACCTTTCCAAGGGTTGTGTTGAACTACAGCAATGGATTGCCCTCTTAAATGAGGTTGCTTGCGTTGCTCCGCTAAACTGAAAATTAAATTAAATAAATGATTATGGGAATCGAAAAGGTTTAGGAATGTTTAACTTGTATTGTGGTGTTATAAGCCCTACTTTTCTAGGATTGGTATGAAGTAACGGTGATTAAACTAAACAAATAGAGATAAAAAACGACTCCATCATAAATTATCACTTAAGCTGCACATTGAATGGTTGGCGATTGAATGATCCAAAACAGTTCAACTGAGCACAGGAGGGGCATGGATGGAACAATTTTTTGAGTTTGCAAAGAAGGAGTTGGGTGAAATGTCCACACTACCCTCCTAAGTGTCTTAATTGTCACCTACATCCCCATAATACCCTTAAATATGTTGCTTAAATGTGTTGTACATGTTGCCTCTTAACTTGTATGGAAACGAAAATTACTATCTTAGCCGTCACTCCTCCTTAATAAGATAATATAGATAAATAATAGTATTTATCTTGGTAAGTAATACAGTACAATCTCTTCTTTTAGTTGAAGGGTTGATCATTTGGCCTGGACATGTTTTATAATATCTTGGATATGTATAGAAAACATATGCACATACACATAAATTTGTCTACATCTATTATTATATATTATAGATTTGCATAATTTCCAATCATATTGAATGTTCTTGGATACAGTCATACAGGAAGTTGATTTGGCTCCTTGAGATGACAATTGTGCTTTACTAGGTTAGTGACTCCTGAATAATAATTCTATTTTGTTATATAGTTAATTGTGTTGAAAAGTTCAACTCATTTTTGTGGAACCGGCCAATCTGGGTTGAAGGTGGTAAAACATGTAAATTGTGCAAACTTTCAATTTCAGTTAGTTGTTAGCATGCTAAAGATTAGCGTTTTTGAGGTTGTTGGAATTACATATTACAATAATATTAATCTAATTTCTTGGTACACCTTTTTGAGGTTGTTTGTATTAATTACATTTCAGCCCGCTTGATGTGTTAAGACCCATTTGGCGAATTTTAAATCTAGCTAATTATATTACCCAACTAGACTATCCTGTTTAGGGAGATGATGATTTGAATCAGCCATTCGTAAACAAACGGGTCAAACGTCCCGCTTCTAATCTCGGCCATATTTGACAATAGATCACATGCATAAAAGTTGAAACTAGATTAAAAAGAAATATTGATTGTCAAACTGGCATGAATCATTCTCATATGTTGTCAAACCGATCCGCCCAATTTTAATTTCTTTTGCCTTTTTTCCATGTATCAGGTAGAAATAAGAACCTTCAAAGTCTGCAGCCATATTAAAACTTTGGGAGAAATGTGAGATTGCCACAATTGCTATTAAAAAGAAATACATGATACCAAAACTTCCCTAAAGAAGTAAAGGTCAGTTACGGATTTAAGTTTAATAGAGTTGATATCAAATTGAAGCATTGGTGTATTTTACTGGACCCATTTGATGTACTTATGTTAAGTTTAAGTTGCATAGCATGTTGATGCCCTAATTATTTACGTAAACCTCAAAATTATGGGAAAAAATGTTTTCGGACCAAATAAGTTTGATCAAGTATAGGAGTTTAAATGCACTTTTATTCATGATGTTTAGTCTTAATTTACTACCGAGTACGCATAATTTGCCCAATTTATGAGTGCTAAATCCCACTAACAATACCTAACTGTACATGAGTCTTTTTTTCCTTCTTAGAGGCAACAAACAACTCCTCAATTTCAAGAGCACATATGCCACTGCAAACAATATTGTTGGTTTCATTATCTTCAAATGTGTTGGTGTGATAGTTTAGGGGTTTGGCTAACAAGCGTCCAAGTTCGGCTCCATGTTTCTTTAGTATATCTATGGTTTTTTATTTTTATTTTCCTAGGGGCGGTCGACACATGTTTTGTTTTGCTAACCATGACGTGGCGTTTTTTACACGTTTTGACACGTGTTGCATTTTGCAAATCATGGTGTGGCCTTTTAACACGTTCACCATCATCATCTTTTACCTGTCTTCCCATCATCATCTTCTAAAAAATCAGGCTTGGTTTACTTTTCGATGGTTTGAATTCCTGAATCATGTGTCTCTTGATTGATTTATAGTATGTCTCTCTTTATTTGTTGTTACAGCCTTACATATTGAGTTTGGCGTTGTGTTGATAAATCAGCATGGCAAATTCAGGTTTGGTTTCCTCTTTGCACCTCTTTAACTTTGGTTCTCGTTAACATGTGTCAAAGCAAACATCCCCATCATTACTTGAAACTTGGAACCATAATTTAATCAAAGACCTGAATTGGATTTACTTTTATGTTCAGTTAATTTCCAAATTGTTACTCCAACTGGTATTTGAATGCAAAGGCCGAGGACGCAGAAACAAGTATTGTAATTAAACATTTTTGTGGCATAGATCTAATGAGCCAGACATTGTAACTAAAGTCGAGTATTCATAGGTATATCCATCGTCTTTGCACGACTATTGTAATTAAACATATGTCTGATGTGATAATTAGTGTAAGATTGTTTACATTTGTTTACGCGCCATCATCGACCCTATTTTTTTTCCTTGCTTTAAATAGACACTCAGGTAGCTTCTGAAACAAGTGATGAACTCAACCCTATAATCATGATACTCAAATGAGCCACGTAGCGGAACAAAATTTGTAGCTTCGCGCCGCAACGCGCGCGGGATTCTCCTAGTTTATATAATGGCATCAATTGTTTGGTTATTGGCATTTATATTATGTCTAAACTGAATTATTGTCTTTAAAAAGAATTATTTTGTCAATTTTTATTTTTAAAGAGAATAATGATCCAAATAAATTTCAAACAAAAGTCGATACCCATTCGATTTAAAGAACTTGTTTTGAGCGTATTGGAATTAGCATTGGGCTAAGAATTTGATGGGATTGGGTGCTCATCACCGCGCAGAGCATACCCAAACCCGGAATACAACACTGCGGAGTAACTCTCCGCGCACAGAGAGGAAGCTTCTCCAACAAGCAAAACGATAACGGCCCTCCTACAATCAAGGAGCGATGCACGCGCGCGTAAGCGGTAAAAGCGGTAATCGTTCCATGTTTCCTTATTTATAGTTACATCATAACTACTTTACTAATATAATCTTTGGGTAGTGGAGACAACCCTAATCGGGCCTGGCCCATTACGATTAGGGTTCTGGGTAATGGTGGCATACGTCCACCTCTATATAAGGGATCATATCCCTAATAGAAAGGACACTTTTGGCTAACCCTAAGAGCTATCACACTTGATAGTATCCCCATTCACCCACGTTTTTGTTATAAACTACTACCTCGTGTAGTCGTCTCCCTACCCACTCAATCTTACTTGCAGGTTACTCCAATCCAGAAAGTGCTAGTGAAGGATCAATCTTGTGGTTGCAACTAGTCTATCATCCCTACCAGGAGGTTAGGCTACTTGTTTCTTCAGAATTATTGCTCCACGTGAACGTTATGCGTAAGGACAGTATTCACAATCTTTCACATGAATTAATCACCACATCCGTGTGAATTAATTTGATTTGCGAAAGACTTTTAGGCTGGTATAACATCATCCGGTTCTAAACCCCATGACTTATGGGCAAAAACTAAAAAAAAAAAAAAATCAGTTTGACATAGAATTATATAATAGTAAATTTCAATGAGAATTTAGATAATTAACCCAATGGTACATCTTTTGGTATGACATTGAAATGATACCATTATTTTATGTAATTATGTGTATGTTTACCAATAAACCCGAAGGCTACTTGTATTATAGTACACATTGTGCAAGTTATTAGCATGATTTACATAGATATTTCATATCTTACCCAAAGGTGTTATGTAATATATATGTGCTTTACTTTATCATTTACATATGTTCATAATACATGAATTTGTTCAAAGCCAAAACGAAGCCAAAAATTCATGTAGAACACTAAAATAGTTATTATTATGCATGTTCATAATATTTGAATTTTGATCAAAGCCAAAGCGAAGCCAAAATTCAGATAGAACATTAAGCAGGATTATTAATTACGTATGTCATAATTTCTGAGTTTTGGTCAAAGCCAAAGCGAAGCCAAAATTGAGATAGAACATTAAGTGGGTTTATTATTTGTGTATGTTCATAATATATGAATTTTGGTCAAAGCCAAATCGAAACCAAAATTCATGCAGAACATTAAATCAATCTATTATGTGTGTTCATAATACATGAAATTTGGTCAAAGCCAAAGCGAAGCCAAAGTTCATGTAGAACACTGAAACATACTATTATTTATATCCGTTCATAATACAAGAATTTTGGTCAAAGCCAAAGCGAAGCCAAAGTTCATGTAGAACATTAACACACTGATTATTTATATACATTCATTATGTCTAAATTTTGGTCAAAGCCAAAGCGAAGCCAAAATGCAGGTAGAACATTAAGTCAATTTATTATCTTCATAATACATTAACTTTAGTCAAAGCCAAAGCGAAGCCAAAGTTAATGTAGAACCTTAAATCAGTCTATTATTTTGGTGCTATAATAGATTTTATCTTCAATGTATTAATTTTGTTTGCCTTGTTTGATTAACCCCTAATTAGCTTACTTCAACTCTTACACTTGTATCAATACGACATCCACTCTAAGGCTTAATCAGGTGTTGAATTATTAATGGGCGCAATGTTTGCATCTTGTTGAGATTAAGTAAACCTCACTTTTTAGTAGCAATTAAAGGTGCCATATCTGATTTAGAGAATGTTAAATCCCTTTCTGAATTCACTCGTAATATAATTTAACGGAACTTCTAAAGTTCATGTGAGCACTATGATTTTAGGAAATATTCACTACAAATTATGATACGGTTAGTGGCGTGCAATAACACAAAATAATACGAGTGACATGGCTCATAAAATAAAGGGCTCATTTGTTAAGACCAACAAAGGTTTTCTAGTGCATTTCATCAAAATTCCTTGCACGTCTTAATGCTTTCAAGATCAATTGTAAGACTCAGAAAGGAAATGAGTTAATTGATAGCAATATACGTGCATAAAGAGGAATTTCTAAAACTAGAATAACCAGATATTATTCACATCACTACCACTAATCCAAAGAGAAAGGAAGGCAATTTCAGTTTTGAGAAATGTTTTAATGTCCAAAGTTTAGTACAAGTACAACTTTGATCTTAAAGATCTCCAAAAGGAAATTTCATTTCATATTTCCCGAATTAACGGGCTCTGCAAATAGACTGCACAAAGTTCATAAGTGGCGGACTAAGAAAGGTGACCATCTTTATGATATTTAAGTCCTTTAATGTTGATAATCCAATTAGCAGATGTGGGTTTACTCTGGTTCAATGGTTCATTCCATGTTGTAGCACAAATGTTTGAATCACATCTTACGAGATTTGATAATTAAGAATCATGAAGGATGGGCTATCACCAGACCTATATATTTAAATAATATTTAAACATGTGTACCTTAAAGGTAAAATGGATAAGGGAAATAAATAAAGTGCCACAATGAGCTTTAGTTTATTAAAGCTCATACATCATGTTTTGTAGACCTTTTCCTAAAGGAACATGTCGACACAAGTCATTTTTCACCTTTATGGATTTCGATCATATTACATGTACTTATAATTTATTAAAGAGAATATCTGAATTACTTGAAATTTTTAAGGCTGAAGTTGAAAATCAACTTACAGCAAAATAAAAGTAGTGAGATCAGATAGAGGAGGTGAATATTATAGTTAACATACGAATGTGGGTCTTGCTTCAGGTCCCTAATTCTTTTAATTTTGTAAGGACCAAGGATCATGATCCAATTAACTGTGTCAGATATTACCTAACAAATTGTATCTGTTGACTAATAGACATGCCCCTTATTTACATGATAAGAAGTATGTTAGCCAATTCAGGATTACATCATTTCTTATGGACTAAAGCATTAAAGACGTCCATTCATATACTAAACAGGGTTCCTTCTAAATATGTCCTTAAAACTCTTTTGAGTTATGGACAGAAAGGAAACCAAGTATAAAATGTATGAAAGTATGGGGATGTCTTGCTAAGGCAAAACATTATAATTCTAATCGAATGAAGCTATGAGAACAATTAATTTTTCTTTATTGCATATCTTGAACATTCACAAGGATATAGAATTTATTGCCCTTCCAACGTCACACGTATTATAACAACTAAGGATGGTGAGTTCCTAGAGAATTCAAAAGGTTAGTGGGAGCAGTGAAGTGATGCTTACGACTTACATGAAATCCAAGAGGCGGGGGGAGAAATTTTCACCTTCGATTACACCTCTTGTACATGATTGGTCATCAACTTCCAGAAGGCTTATTAATTATGATACGTAAGCTACCTTAATGAAGCTGGTATGGTTATAGGAAAGTTTAACGATCCTACCTCTTATAATGAAGTAATTAGTAGTGATCAATATTGTGATTGGAATAAGGCTATGATTGATAAGCTTGATTCCATAAATCAAAATGACGTTTCGGATTTGGTTGAATCACCCAATGGGTTTTCAAAACCAACATTAGATCCATAGGGAAATTTTGAACAGTATAAAGTATGATTGGTTATTAAATGCTATACTCAAAGAGAGGGTACTTATTTTCAAGTAACTTTCTCACATTCTTTGGGGATCGTTATAACACTACTAGCGCATTCCGATTTAGAGTTTCTTCATATGGGCATTAAAATTGTTTTCCTTAATGGTGACTTACATAAAGATGTGTTCGTGAATCAACATTAAGAACACTTAGTTTGTAAGTTAAAGAGATTCATATATGGATTAAAGTAAGCATCAAGTTGGTCTTACCTAAAATTTTATGAATTTATGAAGAAACAAGGTTTCACTAAGAAGCAAGTAAATCTATACGTTTGTCTCAAGATGAGTGGGAGCAATCATACTATACTTATCATTTACGTTGTATGATCAAATATGTACTCATCTAGATATTGCTTATATTGTTGGAATACTAGGTCAATATTAATTTATTAATGGCCTATATCATTGGAAGCGGCAAATAAGGTGTTGCAATATTTTCAAGGGATTAAAGATTACAAGTTGATCGATACAAGAAGTAATAACTTAAAAGTGGTTGACTATTCTAATTCCGACTTTGCTAAATGCAAAGATAATAGACAGTCAACTTTAGGGTGTATCTTTATGTTAGCAACATACTTATTTCATGGAGGAGTCATAAATATCATTAGACAACAGTCTCAATAGTAATGGCAGAATACGTTGGCATTTATACTTCAATATGCCATGAGATGGTGTTGAAGAAGCTTATCACAAGACTCAAAATTACAAACTCCATATAAAGGCCATTGAAGATTTATTGTCATAACTCAGCTTCTAGCTTCTCGAATAATAACAGTTTGAGTGGAGCTGGAGTATATATCGATACAAAATTATTGTTCGTATATGAATGAGTAGAGAAAACTAATATATGTATCGAATAAATGTACACTCATGATATGCTTTGATCCGATAACTAGAGGTCTACCACCCAAAGTCTTTTTAAGAGCTCATAATAAAGACGGGTTTTACTAAGGGCCTTGCAGAATAGCATATCAGACTTATGAATGATTAGTTGATAAATTTCCTCATTTATTTAAATTTGTTTGTCTATAAATACGTATATGTGCACATAATGACGTATAGACAAGAATTATACAAATTAATTTTAAGGGCTTATCTCAGTCATTTTAGTCTTAAATTTACTTATGTTTTGATTTTTGGATTGTAGTATGATTAATGGGGGTCTTGAGTTGATAATAACTCAATGACTGTATTTTTCTGCTACAGTTTAAATGTTGAAACTTGATGAGTGTTTAACTTGGCCAAACTTAGTTAATACTCATCACAAATGGTTATTCGGCCAAGTGGGATAATGTTGGACTCACATAAATAAGATGGTCTCAATCATTTAATTAACTCTGCAAAAAATGATCACTAGGCCAAGTGGGAGAATGTTAGAAATAACCCGTTAATGTTGCCTTACGGATCATTTGAGTAACATTACCAATATGACATACTTGTCCCCAACAATTACTTGATGGTAGTAATTTTAAATATTGAATAGTTTAAGGGGGCAATTAAGATTTCCCTTTAGGTACCTTTAATAGAGAATACATAAAGTTTTCATAACGGATCACCATTCATGATCATCATTCATGATATTAATATTGATCATAACAAATAAGAAAACTCTTGAAGAACACCACACACTATTCTCTCAAATGTGATCCATCAACACAAGGTACCATAACGGGAATCATGGCTTACTTATCATCTTCAAAGACAATCATTCCTACAAGTAAGTTTTACTAATGTTTATTATGTTATTGATTGAATACACATGATTAGATTCTATTCTTTTGACCCATGTTTAAGGATATAATCAACAGTTCCAACCTTTACCGGCATCTTTCCTCCTGCGCCCGTTCGTATTTACCTTCCTACCAACCAGGTTTTTTGTTATTTCCGATTTCTCCTTTGTAATAATCCAGTTGTTGGGATACTTTTCTAAGAGATGATAATCATACCACATATAACACAAGAATTCCAAATAGAATTATGCTGCTTTAAACTGCTTTTAAATTTCAGTTCAAATTGGGTTTGCTCATGCCATACATAACTTCCTATAGATTAAAATGATGTTTGTGTTATGTTAATCAATATCCCTATTGTCAAATTGTTCCGTTTTGGCGGAACAAGCCTTTGAAAACAAGTCGGGTACGCCGCCGCAACGCGCGGCGGGTAAACATACTAGTTTAAAACATTTAAAACTAGGGACATATAAAATTCTGGATCCATCACTGACTTCATATTAAATTTATCTACTCAGGATATAACCTAGATCCATTACCTCTTGGTCTAGTGGTATGGTGTCTCCCTTTACAAATGTAAGGTTGTGGGTTTAAATCCTTACAAATGCAAGGTAAGGTAAAATTAAGGTGTAATAAAATTTATCGTTCAAAAAAAAGGGGAAAGATCCGGTACAAATAGCTTTTTTGGTAAGAACTGTGAGAATCAAAGGAGGGTATTTTTTTTAATTTTTTTCCCCATATTGTTAAACATGTATTATAGTATTGAAAACTAAAAAAAAAATAAAAAATAAAAAATTTTGGTGTAGAGTAATTACGTGTAGAGTAATTACATAATTACTCTAGTGTAAACTAATGTATTTACCTTAATGACGTAATTACACTAAATTTTTTTTTATTTTTTTTTTATTTTTTTTGTATTATTCATCTAGAAAGAATGTTTAAGCACATGGGAAAAAAAATTCTAAAAAAAAAAAATAAAATTTTTTTACCCCCTTTGATTCTCACAGTTCTTACAAAAAAACTATATGTATTTGATCTTTACTCTAGGATATAACCTAGTCTATATTATTTATGTAGTGATTAGAAAATAAAATTAATTTATAAATACAATCTTTCAACAAAAAAAATGTAAAGAAACAAAACAACTCGGTTCTATTTTTGTTTTATCTAAAGTATGAAAGGAGTCCCATGCATACCCACTAGAGACCACATCCGGGTCCCTAGTGCGCCCCCTTGCTCGAGCATGGGTCTTGTTCCGATAGTGACAATGACTTCAATCAATCTAACCGGAATTAATTATGTTTTTGAATAAATCGTTGCAACTTGTAGAATAAGTGTCGTGAATGTACGTTTTTATCGTAAACTAAACATGTTTATATTTCGGTTTAAACGATTTTACAATTAAAAGCCAACATATGTCTTATGTTTCACCAAAAATCTTGTAACATAATTTTATCATATTTAAGGTCATATACGTGTCAAAAACATTGAAAAAACAAAATCCGCAACCTAGTTTGCCATACTAAACTCCCTACATAATGTACATACTTGTAAAGAAAATATTTAAAATAATGAAATGAATACTTGATGGACATTTTGCGGAAAAAAAAATCTTTGACCTATTTAATATGTAATGATTAATTATTTAATTTATTTTTCACAAGTACTATGAATTGTAGACAATTGTATAAAATTTAGTATAGCAAGATTAAGTTAAGGAATTTTTTCTGTTTTTTAACATGTATAAAGATTTTAATATGCCAAAATTATTTGAGCAAGTTTTTCATAAAAAACAAGAAGCAGAACAACGCATATCTATATATATATATAAAACAAAGCTATTTTGCTGACGTGGCGTCCATTGGTTGATTCAAGGCCCTCTTAAAATTGCCACGTGGCATTGTAATTGAAAGGTTTTTGTGTTTTTCAATTGTTTTGTTTTTTTAGTTAAAAAAAAATAATAAACTCAAACCCTAATATATCATCTCGAAAAGCAGAGAACAAAAAATAATCGATCCTCCTTCCCAAGGCTCTCTCCTTATCCTCTCTGCTTCTCCTTCCCAAAAACACTCCATCCTCTCCTCCCTTAACCCTAACCCTAACAACGAAATAATCGATCCTCCATCAGAGATTACATCTGAACTTTCTGTTCAACACCGTCTCTCTCTCTATTCATCTGGTAAAGCCTTCTTTATCACGTCTCGTATTCTCATCGTTGATCTTCTCACTCACCGTCTTCCTGTTTCTTCTGTTGCCGGGATTATTCTTTTGAATGCGCATTCGTTGTCCGAAACGTGTACGGAGGCGTTTATTGTTAGGATTCTTAGGGCATTGTTTTGTTACTTTATACATCTTTTTAATGGGGATTATTCTTTTTAATGGACCTTATACATCTTTCTGATTGTTAATATATTTATCTTCTGGAGCACGACACCGAGAAGAGGAGAGAAGCGGCAGCAATATTATTGTCGGTGGAGAATAAATATTAACACACCTTCGAAGGAGGAGCCGCCATATTATTTTCTTCGGAGAGCTGCACAAGACTTCAGACGACGACAGCAGCAACAAGGAGTTTAGAGGCGCGGGTCAAGGGTTAAAGCATAGGTGCGAGCACGGGTCGGTTATAATTTTAATTATTTATTATTATGAATCATTTTTTTGCAAGTTCATCTTTATCCCCTGTTTTGCTGAGGTATGTTATATTAATTTCTCCTGATCTTTGGTTTAGGTTTGGTTGTCGAAGGCGCACTCGAGGCGCAAAGGGTGAGACTTAGTTAGGTCTAAGTGCGAGGCGCTTAAGCATTAAACAATGAGGGCTTTTTAAGGCGGGACGTATAGTATAGAATAAATAATATACAACTTTTAGGGGTTTAAGACATGCTTTAGGCTTATTTAGAGGTAGCTTAGGTTGATTACAATAGGTTTAGTTCATGTTATTGGGTTAAGATTATCTAGCTGTAGATTACTAGGCTTAAAATTGGGTTTGAAGTTGTGTTGTGAGCTGTGAGTTATGACTGTGATAGTATATTAGTTGAAATAAAAGAAAAGGTTGTGGGATGTGTGATGATTCTTTTAATATTTTGAGACGCTTCATATAATATGTCATGTATCCTTTATCGATTAGGCTAGGTTTTTAGTGTTTCTTCATGTTGAAGTATTAGGTGTTAGCATTGGATTTATAGGCTGTTTTAGGTTAGGTATTGAATATTGACATTAGAGTTATGCATTTCTTTAGCCTTTTATGATAGGTGCTAATGCTAGAGTTATACATTGTTTTAGGTTAGGTATTGAACATTGATATTAGAGTTATGCATTTATTTACACTTTATGATAGGTGTAAGAGTTATACATTATTTTAGGTTGGTATTCGCATTACAGGTATAGATGGTAATGGGATTTAATGGTACCGTATTAGCTTAAGTAATTGCTAAAATACTTAATGGATGTGATACTGTAATGGTGATGGTTGACTGTCGAATAGTTACTTGATGATTGTTATTGTAGGTATGCCATTGTTATTGATGTAGGCTTTGGTGACCGATGGTTAGTGGTGCTGAGGAATTGTAACTTGCGCCACATTTGCTTCATGGTTCAGGTCAGTGAACGCAAATGAGAATTATTGATCCGTATTATTAAATCATATTAAATTTTTCAACCCCGGGACCTTCCCGGGGTGATCGGCTAGTTAGCCATATAAAAACACTAGCTTTTATCCCGGGAGTGTCCCGGGGTTGAAAAATATAATTATTCTAATAATACTAATACTAATACTAATAATAATAATAACTATTACTCTTCTAATTAAATAAATAAAAAATAACCTTGCTATAAGGTGACACCATGTGTTGCAGTGTTGTGCGATTCTTTCTCGCAGCTTCTCTTGATGAAGTATACCTATTCATCTTTAGAAGAGTAAAATTCCAATGATAGCATGGCGATTGGGCTAAATTTCAACATTGTATATAAGAACATGGTTTAAAAGAAAAAAACATGATTAATGAATAACCTGAACACTTTGTTTTTTTTTCCTGTATGAACGAAACCCCATAAAAAATAGTCGTTTTTTCTCTGTTTTTATATAGCACTACGGGGTTGAAATATCTAATATAACATAATAAAATATGTAATATGACAACATAATTAATGATTTGCCAATACATGATTAATGAATAATGATAATAATATTATTATTTATTTATTTTAAATAAATTTCTGCCATAAGTTATCATATTCAAATATAAAAAAAAGGAATCTTTGCCTATGTTATGATTTATTAGTAGAGTAAAATATATTTGAAAACAAAACCCCAAAAAAAGTTGTTTTTTCTCCATTTTTATATAGCACTATGGTACTCGTTGGAAAGATAATAAAACGGTCGTTAATTTGGTATAATTTTTTTTCTTTAAAAAATCTCGTATATAAAAGATATTAACGTTTAAAAGTTATGGGAGGAAACATTAGAGAGGAAATTTAATTTTGTTTTTAAATTCTTATCTTTTCCTAAAATAATTATAATATATATAGATTTATTAAAAAAACTCAAAAATTAAAAAATCCTACATGATGCCACGTGGCACATTCAAGGAGGGGTTGAGACCTCCATTGAATGCCACATCATCAAAGTTTAATTCTTTTATTATAAGTTATAGATCTACGTAAATCATCAAAATTTACACATAATAACATTTGATCTTACAAGCCATCAAATCAAAAGAAAGATACTGGTATATCCACAGCGCTTAGACAGATTTTACATAATCTACTGCAGAATAATGGATAAATTGAAAGATCCAAATAATGATGAGAATGTATTTAAGAAACTATAGCCGAATAAGAACAAATTAATTTTTTTTGAAAATTAAACTTCATTAAAACCAACCAAAACCGACATCTATCTCCAAGACAGAGACAGAAGCCGAAAACCAAAGAAAGCCAAAACAATCATTCACGTTACCTTACATCAAAAGAACACCAACGATTCCAATCCACCACCCCACCCTTAAATCTATGCTTGTACCAAAGGAACCCCAAAGCCTTGATATCCGCCACCAAGTTCACCACATTCGGATCTTTACCATTAAACGCCTTCTCATTCCTAGCTCTCCATAGTCTCCAACAAGTAATAATATTCATGCCGTGTAACACTGCTTTTTTGACACCCGATCCTCTACAATGCTCATGCAGCAGCACCACGTCTTTAACATGAAACTCGAACGGCCTCGGGATCATACACCACGAAGAAATCTTGTCCCAAACCCCATGCGCCACTACACAACCGGTGAGAATATGTTCAATAGATTCTTCATACGAGTCACACCACACACAAAAGAGGTTATCAATCACCATATTTCTATGAGCCAGCGCCGTCTTAGTAGGAAGACGGTCCAAAACTGCGCGCCACATAAAGATATTACATTTGGTCGGCACCCACGAACTCCAACAAAACTCGAAAGAAGAAGCACTAACCGGTGTACCACGTAACCATCTCTTAGCCGCAGCAACCTCGAACCCACAATTATCCCCGTGAGACCAAGACCATGTATCGTCGGTACCATCCAAGGACGCCTATTGCAACATATTCTCCATCAACAGTTTGGCTGCAACCTCTTCGGAACTAAGTGGAGCTCGAGACCAATCCCAGCATACAACTCGGCTATCCCCTTCAAGCTTTAGCCGAGCATTTAACCTCACACGTTTCGACTTTTCGAGAGCATAAAGAGTAGGAAAAGTATCTTTAAGCGGTTCATTCCCCAACCACGTGTCTATCAAAAACCGAATAAGCCTACCGTTCCCGGGATTCCCACGAATGACATTATTAAGACCAATCCCCTCAACCTTGTGTTTATTCCAAAACGTGACGTAGTTTTTCCAAACACCCGTAAAGGCATTATTACACGGCGCAACACCCCAACTCCTAGACGAACCATGGATAGAGTAAACGACTCTTCTCCATAGCGCATTAGGTTCTTTAAGGAACCTCCAAAGCCATTTGGTTAACATAGCATTATTATTAACTTCAAGGGACGCTACCCCCAATCCGTTTTGTAACATTCTCCGACGCAACCCAACTCATTTTCCGGACCTCGTCCGAACCACCCCATAAAAATCGTCTCATCAAACCTTCAAGCTCACCAACAACCTTCTTCGGCGCCTTGAAAAGGGAAAAATAATATGTTGGCAAACTATCCAACACCGATTTAATCAAAGTCAACCGACCGGCTATGGAAAGGGTATTAGCTTTCCATTTCGAAAGCCGACTCTTAAACTTGGACACTACAGGTTCCCGATTCGTAACTCTATTCATGTTAGCCCCCACCTTTATGCCCAAATACGAAAATGGCAAAGACCCCTGTTTACATCCAAGCTCTCTGGCCATGCTCACGACCTCAGCATCTTCAACACCAATACCATAGATAACCGATTTATGAAGATTTATCTTCAAACCGGAACATAAATATAAAATACGAAGAATACGTCTCATATTACTAAAGTTAAACGAAGACCACTCCCCTATAATCATAGCATCGTCCGCGTATAGGAGGTGGGACATAGTTGGATCTTCGTTAGGTAGCTTGACCCCATGAAAAGCACCAATGTCACTAGCCTGATTTAGCATCCCTAAAAAAGCCTCCATCAGGATAATAAATAAGAACGGCGAGAGCGGGTCACCCTAGCGAATCCCTTTTTGACACCCAAACTCGAAAGTAGGAGACCCATTTACTAGCACCGCAGCTTTAGACGACACATGAATACCACGTATCCAGTCGCACCAAGCATCAGAGAACCCCATCTGCGCCATAATAGACAGCAAAAACTCTCAGTTGACATTGTCGTAAGCCTTATCGAAATCGATCTTGAACAAAAATATCCCCTATCCCTCTTCTTTGCCCAAGTAATAACCTCACTAATCATAAGAGGACCGTCAAGAATATATTTACCAGATAAGAACGTCGACTGATTTTCAGAAACAATACGACTCAGGACCGTCTTCAACCGATTCGCCAAAACCTTGGAGACCACATTAACAATACTCCCAATGAGACTAATTGGTCTAAAATCCCCCAGATTCGAAGGATCACCAATTTTGGGAATCAAAGTAATAAAGGAAGACCCCACCCCCGGACTAAACCGTCTCACCTCATGAAAGTATCCCATAATGTCCACAAAATCACTGTTGGGTTAGAGAGGATTAATGAACCACAAAACCTTAGTTGATCATTCACATAATAATAATAACTAATTATAATAACTACTGATGAATAAAACAGGCAACTTCTGAAGACAAAAGAGAACTACTGATGGACAAGTTCTGAAGACGAACCAGACAAATCTCTGAAGACAAAGTCCTGAAGTACAAAAGACAACTACTGAAGAAGGAAGGAAACTACTGATGAAGAAACTACTGATGACCAACTACTGATGAACTCGTTCAAAAGACAAACCAGACAACTTCCGAAGAACAAGTTCAGAAGTACTGAAGAACTAACTACTGATGTAATTACTCATCAGAAGTTAGCATTGGTCATCAGAAGTTGCAAAGAACTGAAGAACAACTTCTGACGATTTACTCATCAGAAGTTTTACCAAAGCATCAGAAGTTTCAGATTCTCAGAAGTTAGCTTTAACAGTTGTTGTCAGTATAAAGCAACAGTAGTTAGTATATTAGTATTTTGTTTTCCACTAGGTATTTGTTAATGTATTTAGTAGATCTAGGAGTGGGTGGAAACTGTCAGGTATGTATTCTATAAATACCTGACTACCACTAACCTTTAGACTTGCACTTGGCCACATGTATTCATACATTTGAACATTTGCCTAATAACATACAAATATTTAAGTTAATTCTCTTATCTCACTTATGTTTGTTGTGTTATTAATTCATGTTGTGATAGCTTAATCCGAGGGGGAGTCTGAGTTACAATAAGGATAGTCACATGGTGTCAATTGTCAAGATTATTTCCGCTGCATACTCTTAAGAACATGATAATTGCCCCTCTGAGCTCACCCACGATCCCAACAATTGGTATCAGAGCTTGGCCAGTCAAATATGATCTAACAATCAATTTGACATAACAGACCAGCTCATTATTATTGATACTCGATTGACTGTGACTCTATTGTGACTCAAACTCAGTGATATCATCTTAGTTATTATGATAAGTTGCAAATCAATCAACTATATCATAACAACAAAGATATGATGGCCACAACATTCCAGGTAGTATAACTTTGTTGGAAACCTATTTTCATAAATCTGTTTCAAACAAAGTCAGGCCTGAAGACCACATACATTTTAAGTGAACTATCTCCTAAGTAGATTTTTCATAAAAGATGTTGCAAAATGTGGGTAACTTTGCTGACCATATATGTACTTAATTAAATAAGTATTATATAAACAGCTAAGTTAATATAAGTTAATTCAAGCAGGCTAAATACATTAAAATCTAGATCTAAGAGCTTATCTATGATTTAATGTTGAATATATAATTCCTAAAGCTTGTAAATTAACAAAAACTACTGACTTAAATGAAATATCTATTTTAAAGAATTTCAGTAGTTTATATCTTGGTATTTTCAATTAAAGAACCATTTTCAAAAAGGTTGTTCATTGCTAGAGATCTGCCTTGGATCAAAAGTCCTTGGTTGTTGAACTTCAGATGTTATTACAATAGAAGATCTTCATATTTCACCATCCACCTTTGTGGTTTGAGGTAGAGGAAATACAAGGAAATGGAATATGAAAATAAGTAAAAACACACTAACTTAGAAACTTCTGAACGCTTATATAACATCTGAGGACCTAATTGCTGACGTGGTGAATCAGTAATTAAGTAGTAGAAAGTGTGAGGTGATTGTAAATCAGCAGTTTTAAAACTACTGAAGAAGAACAGGGACAACTACTGACAAACAAAAGTATTCATCAGTAGTTAAGAGAAAGGGTATAACAGTCCTTTCATCAGAAGTTATAACTTCTGAAACCCTGATTCTTCACATTCATTACAATTCAAATCACATTTCCCTCTTTCAAACCTTCGACGGCGATTAACAACCAGTTTTCAAACCTAATCGACTAAAATGGATCTTCAATTGAAACTCTCCCACAATCAAATCGCTTATCTTACAAAGGATGAACACTGGGAGAAATACCATGATATCATCGATACCATAGTTAATTCTAGGTATCACACTGCCTTCATCATCGATCCACCTATCCACGTGGACGCCCTCAGGCAGTTTTGGGCAAATGCTAAAGCTTCAATGGTCAATGGCGAAGTAGTTGCCCTTAAATCAAAGGTAAATGGCAAAGTGTTGGCCATAACACCAGAGGTGTTGTCACAAGCTCTTGAACTAAATGACAACGATGCTCCAACTTCTATATCACCTGGTGTTGTTCATGCCACAATTACAGCATGTGAGTATCAAGGTAATCTTTCTCATGCTACCATTTACAAGAAATATTTTGATCCCCAGTACAAGCTCCTGTTTCATTACTTGTTAATGTGCTTGAGTCCTAAGACTGCTGGATGGGATCAGATGCCCTCTGACTTGCAACAAATTTTTCATTCTATAGTTGCAAACCAACCTTTCAGGGCATCAACTTATCTTTTCAATGAACTTGTAATAAACCATAATAAAGAAAAGTTTAAGTTTTTAATATACCCCAGGTTTGTTATGCAATGCCTCATTAAAACCATTGGTAATGATGCATTACTTGGGGTAGCCTCTGTCTCTAAAAAGATAGAGGTTCAAACATTTTCAAGACATAACACGCCAGCACATCTGGCAGATGATGACCAAGAGGAAGCAAACCCAGTCCTCAAGGAACCCACATCATCAAAACCCAAAAAGACTTCTACTCCCAAAGAAAAATCCAAAAAGAAGTCTTCAGTCAAACCTAAACCCTCAACAAAACCTAATAAGACACCACAGGAAGATGAGATGCCTGTGGATGTCAATGTTCAATTTGAACTTGTTAAAGCAACAACTGGGACATCCTCACAGTTGACTGCCACATCTCATTCCCAGCCTCAACTGCCTGTAACTTCTCAACAAGTTACAGAGCTTATTTCAAGGGAACCATCATCAGTAGTTGTGACTTCACTTGATTTCACTACTATTACTCCAATGCCTAGGAGTACACAGCTTGAAAGCCCAATTACTGATAATATTAACACTACAATCTCCACAGTAACCACTGCCATAGCTCTCAATGAGTTGGGCCCAGATGTCCCACCCACAAGTGTCATGCCTCAGATTATCATTGAGGTTTCTCCCCATGACCATAGCTTTACTGATTTATTAGACATGGATGAGGACATGCCCTTCTCTAACCAAAGAGATGAGGATGAACCTAGACCCCTGAGTTCAGTATCAGAGGTCCAAGGTATAAGTGAAGCTGCTACTACTCCTTTACCATCCAGTGGTGGATTGGAGGACAGTAGTATCATTGCTCAGACTTCACTTGTGGCAACTGCTGTCATAGGTTCTGAACCTATGGACATAACAGCAGGAAGACCCCAGAACCAAGAACAAGGGGCCCATGAAAATCTGGAACTGGAACCAGGTCATGGTAAAACTGTCTCAACAGAAGACAGGGATTCAGATGATGCCATTAAATTGGTTGATGAGTCAAAAATCACAGAATTGACGGCCAAAATAGAAGGTCTTGAGTCTGAGGTCTGCAAACTCAAGGAGTTGCTCACCAATAAGGCTCAGGATAAAGACCACTCAACCCAAACGTCCCCAAGAGTGGCATCTCCAGCTAACTCAGCAGGAGATCACCCATACACATCACCTTCTATACAAGCCACCAATTCAGGACCTGGGAGCATAAACATTGACCACTTATGCAACCCCCAGGGCCCTCTCTACCAAATGTTCCATCAGCTCATCAATGCACATCTTAAAGACTTCACAGTCCAGATGGAACAAAAATACAATACCCAACTTACCATGCTGAATAATGCTTTAAATGATAAAGTCTCAGAGATCTCAAGACGCCAGGAGGACTTAAGAAGACAAATCCAACACCTTACAGGTGTAGCTCCTCCTGCTCCCTGGTTTCAAGAGGCTGATGAAGCCAAAAAGGGGGAGAAAGTGTCTGAAAAGATTGATTTAGAAGCTTCCAAGAAGGCAAGGGAAGCTGAACAAAAGAGAACTCATGAGAAGACAATAGCTGGTAAGAAGGGTGCTGTACAAACATCACACCTGCCCACTGACCTTCCCATTACTGAAAAAGAAACATCAACAAGGGAGGTCAAAATTCAATACAGGAAAAGGAAGACAGGGGGAACAACTGATGAAACTTCTGAAGACCCAAAAGACAAAACTGCTGATGCTCAATCATCAGTAGTTACCAAAATTCAGAAGACAACCCCTGCCTTTTCAAAACCCATTCCTGATCCCTCTGATCTGGACCAAATGCCTATCTCTCAGCTCATCAAGCAGAGGGATGCACCAGAACAGAAGGAGAAGGATGAACAAGCCACACATGAAGAGGAGGAGGAGATTCCTGTGGAGAGGAATAAACTTCATGCTCAGATGGCTTGGGAAAGGGTAAATGATGAAGGGATCACAGGTGAAGATGAGAGAGCCAAAGCCTTTCAAGGGTATCTGCAAGAGTTGGCAGAAGCTGCAGAGACACAGGTTGAATTTGATAGACAACAGGCCATAAAATTCATATTGAAACATTCAAAGACCAAAAAGGCCAACATCAAGAACCTGCCCTTGAAAGACTTACAGTTAAGGGTTGACAAGCTGGAATCAATGCTGAAAGCTAAGAAGAATGCTGAAAGGAGAACTCAGCTTGTCAATCAACTTGCAGCTGCAAAGATTGGTAGCAAAGTGCAGCTACTGAAGTGGAGTGAAGCTGACCTACTGGATGCATACAACAAACTTGAGCAAAAGAAAACACATCCAGCAGGTCAGTCTTCTTCAGAAGTTACAAAATCAGGAACTCCAGCTTCAAAGCAAGTGTCTACACAGGCTTCACCCTCCAAAGCCAAGGCTTCCAAAGCCAAGGCTGACATGTGTATGGAAGGAAAGCCACAGGGAAGAGACTCCAAAGCCAAAGCTCATCAAACAGTTGAAACTACCCAGCATGATCAATCAAAGGCTGCAACTGCTGATGAAGCTACAAAGTCTACTGCTGAAGGTCAAGAACCTTCACGGGCACTTCCCAGGGTCTCAGCATCCACTGCTTTGGTGGTGTATGAGAACCCAGCACCCACAACCATTGTCACCCCCTCTGTGTCAACCTCCAATGCCAAGATTAAGAGATGGTTCTGCACTCCAAGTTTACAAATGGTTATTGAGAGAGAGGATGGTGCAAGGCAGGTGTTTCAAAGGGCAATGGATGTACTGAATATGTCAAATAGAGATCTTCAAGATCTCTACACGATCAATTTGGATATGTCAGTTTGCCCTAACAAGATCCAAGCCCAAGATAAGTTCAGACAAATCAGACATAACATCAAGAACAGGCTGGAACTTGAATAAGTGAATCAATAAAGCTTCTAAGCTATCAGCTAAGGTTTTGGCTTCATCAATCCAGGGGGAGATTGTTGGGTTAGAGAGGATTAATGAACCACAAAACCTTAGTTGATCATTCACATAATAATAATAACTAATTATAATAACTACTGATGAATAAAACAGGCAACTTCTGAAGACAAAAGAGAACTACTGATGGACAAGTTCTGAAGACGAACCAGACAAATCTCTGAAGACAAAGTCCTGAAGTATGTTGATGCACTTTCTGTGGACGTCACTGTCGAATAGACTAGGGTTGAGTCTAGGTATAGTGTTACATGAGATTGTGGTGATCCATAAGGGCATTTTATGGATCTGACGCATTTGTAAAATATAGGACAAAACACATGTTTACCTTCGACCAAAACAAAGTGGGCGAATGTGGAAGTTTTCCACATTCGACCAACACAAATGGGCGAATGTGGAAATACTCCACATTCGACCAGTAACAAGGGGCGAAGGTGGAACTGGGTTTTGTACTATAAATAGCAATCTCATGTGTTTGTTATCATTTGGTGATTTGAGTTGGTACTTTGAATGCTCTCAAGGGGGAGGTTATGCCCAACCTCCCCCGGCCACGAGATTGATGTTTATCCTACTGATGACAGTGTCTGTAACCGTTTCTGTATTAATACGAATCTGTGATGACGTTGTTATCGTATATTTCTGTCTCGTCTCGAATTCCCCGTCTGAAACCGAGTTGTTTATGCGTAATCGATCCGCGAGTTCGGTTCTTAACCGGATTCTCAAAGTACAAAAGACAACTACTGAAGAAGGAAGGAAACTACTGATGAAGAAACTACTGATGACCAACTACTGATGAACTCGTTCAAAAGACAAACCAGACAACTTCCGAAGAACAAGTTCAGAAGTACTGAAGAACTAACTACTGATGTAATTACTCATCAGAAGTTAGCATTGGTCATCAGAAGTTGCAAAGAACTGAAGAACAACTTCTGACGATTTACTCATCAGAAGTTTTACCAAAGCATCAGAAGTTTCAGATTCTCAGAAGTTAGCTTTAACAGTTGTTGTCAGTATAAAGCAACAGTAGTTAGTATATTAGTATTTTGTTTTCCACTAGGTATTTGTTAATGTATTTAGTAGATCTAGGAGTGGGTGGAAACTGTCAGGTATGTATTCTATAAATACCTGACTACCACTAACCTTTAGACTTGCACTTGGCCACATGTATTCATACATTTGAACATTTGCCTAATAACATACAAATATTTAAGTTAATTCTCTTATCTCACTTATGTTTGTTGTGTTATTAATTCATGTTGTGATAGCTTAATCCGAGGGGGAGTCTGAGTTACAATAAGGATAGTCACATGGTGTCAATTGTCAAGATTATTTCCGCTGCATACTCTTAAGAACATGATAATTGCCCCTCTGAGCTCACCCACGATCCCAACAATCACTCTCGAAAAAGATCCAAAAATGCCTTATGAATCGAAAGTTAAAACCATCAGGACCCGGAGCTTTATCCGCACCACAATCGAAAACCGCGCATTTGATCTCCTGGAATGAAAAGTGAGCCACCATACCTTCGGCCTCCTCAGTATTCATAACGGACAAACCATAACAAACAAGTCTCGCCCGAACACATAAGGTCTCCTTAAACTTATCCCGAAAAAATTCCATAACCTCCCTTTTAATGATAACCGGGTTCATCTCCCACCTCCCATTAACATCCAACCCAGGAATATGGTTAGACGCCTTACGCTTGTTAATGAAACCATGAAAATACCTCGAATTATCGTCCCCATGAGTGGCCCAATTGCATCTAGCCTTCTGCTTCAAATCACGATTCTTAAACTCGTCTAGTTCCCCGATACGTCGCTTAATCTCCATCAACGACCAAACCTCATCCTCGGACAGCGATCTACTCTCCACAGTTTTATCCAAAACATTAAGTTCCTCATCCAAGACCCGTCTCTCTTCCATTTCATTCGCTTTAACACTAACCACCCAAGCAGTAATATTTTTGCGTAACATCTTGAATTTTGATAGTAACCTTGAATCTGGATTGCCGATATAATACTCGTCTTCTAAAGATCTTCTAACAACCGAATCAAAGTCTTCCCGACCAAGCCAAGAATTATATAATCTAAAAGGCTTAGGACCGAAATTACTCGAACCCGTCTTCAACAAAATAGGACTATGATCAGATTTATACCTTTCCAAAAGCAATGTACTTTGCGCAAGGCCACTCCATGAAAACCTCCCAACTGACAAAGATCCTATCAATGCGGCTTAATTTATCACCTACAACAAAAGTAAACCGCCTCCCTTTCAAGGAGTACTCCTGTAAATCCGAAGCATCGATAAAATCATTAAATTCAGAAGCCTCGGCCGCATTAAAAATAGAATTCCGTCTTTCTTCCGCATATCTAACAGAATTAAAGTCCCCCGCCACAATCCATCTACCCCCCTCACCCACCATCCCTTTAATTTGTTCCCACACAACACGTTTAACAACTATATTCTGAGGCGCATACACATTTAGCAAATGATACGGACATCGACTACCTTTCAACACCCCAGAAATAAGCAACCAGATAGCGTTTTTAACCACCCTGTCCATATTAAAAACCTTAGGATCCCATAACGACAATAACCCTCCTGACCTTCCGGTAGAAGGAACCAGTCATGAAGAAAATCCCCATACCCCCAGAACCGCCCCAGATTAACCGTAGCTAGAGAACTAAATTGTGTTTCTTGTAACATAACAAAACTAACCTCGTTCGTAGTCCAAAGACTACGAACCCAATCTGCTTTACCAAGATTCCCTATACCGCGTATATTCAACGAAGTAACATTCATTGAGCAACTTCTTGATAACCTTCACTACGCAACACCTCCTTAACAGACGGAACGAAATTATCCAAGTTTTCCACCCCAAGGCACGGCTAAACTCCACTGTCATGTCTGCTTCCAAATCAATCGGTTGCTGGACAGTCATGTCAGCAGCGATCATGTTAGCTTTATCCACAGAACTAACGTCACCTTCCACCAGACAGGCTGACGTTCTTCGATTTAAGTCTGGTGTCAAGAAAACATCATCTGCAGCGGAATCAACACATTCACTCGAACCTGAGCTGTTAGACAAAATGCCAATTAATCTATCCAACCCAAACATATAATTATTCTTCCTCGGTCTTTTCTTTGGTCGTTCGAGTGATCTGCTACCCTCAATCCTATTTTTAAACAATGATTTACGACGAAATTTCTTTCTACCATTTGTCACCTCAGATTGAGCTTGAAGTTGAGGAGAACTCTCCAAACCAGCAACGACAGGAACCTCTTGAGAAACACAGCATTATACCCATCCCCGTCTACACGAACCCCTTCGTTCCTCAATACCTCAACCCTTGGTACCTCTCCCTCCTCGAGTTGCATATTTTCTACATCAACCTGCTGCATACAATCATCCACATTCTCCTCCTCTAATGGTACCGAACAATCATTGTCGTCAATCTCCGCTACATACTCGGGTATCCACGCTCGTACGTCCTCGTCTACCCACACGTTAAAAGTGTTCCCCCTCCAAGTAATGTCCACCCGATCCACAATCCTTTTACATTCCTTAGACAACACACCAATAAGAGCATAGGAAAGATTATTATCGTCGCCTGAGATCGATGTCGATTGACCCACCGTACCATATCTACTATCGATCATATCAAACACTTGATCTAGCGTTAGCTACGCCGGTACCCCATGCACCTGTAACCATGCGATGCGTCCATCCTCCACTCTGCCATCAGCCACCCATGGTTGCAATCCCTCAAACCACACTGACCAAGTAGACACATCGTTAAGGAAGCTATCAACATCCCTACTATCATAAAAGACCAATACAACTGTGAGCCCCCCCCCCCCCCCCCCCCCGCAAGTACTTAATATCCAGTGAACACCAACCCTTCTTCTTGAGCAACACTTTCAATGACGTCAACGTAGTAGAATCCACCGCCCTCCCACGAAGAGCACAACCAGCCCAATGAGAAAACCGTTCCACAGAATCCTCCACTCTAAGTACGTCCAGTTTGTTCCTATTCAGCACCGAGTCCACAAACGATCGACCATTACCTACTATCGCTTGTACAGACTCAACCCCACCTGCATCCCCAGAACTAGGGTTTGCATGAACATTATCATTCGTTGATGTCGGCTTCCTCCCCTGATCACTAGCCGGCCTAGACACCTTCTCACCATCGACAAACCGAGCTATCGTAATGAACAACTTATACGAACCCATCCATACGTCTGATAACTCATTCTCCAACCGAATAATATCACTAATCTCTGAAAACAAAACAAACGAAAACCTCTTACCCCACTTGTCCAGTTTTCTAGCGATGTAAGAACCTTCGTATTTCCCATACCTACCCAGCACCTCCTTTAAATCCTGTGAAGAACACTTCGGGGGAAGATTCGATACGAAAAACTTGGTTAAAACTTTGTTACTGCCTTCCGATTGATGATCGTTTCGTCTGCCTTTCCGAGTACGAGGTTGTTCCCATCCATCTGGATCCATGCGCCGCCGATCGCCCGACATTCTCGGAGCGTTTAGGGTTTTCAAAGTAGGGTTAGTTTATAAGAACAAATTAATGGGAGGCCATTAGTTAGAAATTTGGAAGCTTATAATGGACATCACATTGTAATCAATAGCTCTATATAAAAGAATAGTCTCTTGATGACACGACATTCAATGGGGCAACCCCCCACCTTTTAATGGTATGTTTGGCAAAACTAGCTGGTGGCTGGTAGCTGGAAGCTGCAAGCTGGTAGCTGCATGTAGGGGTGTCAATCGTGTCGGGTTGATGGGTTGGCGGGTTTACGGGTTGCGGGTTGGCGGGTTGATGGGTTGAAATGTGCAACCCGAAGCTGACCTATATTATTATTCGTGTCAAATATTTCAACCCTAACCCGACCCACATAAAATACGCGTCAACCCGAAGATGACCGGTTTAACCCCTATTTTTAAATGATTCTTACATGTTCATGAGTTATAAGCGGGTTGTTGGGTTATAAGCGGGTTACCAATAAAATGTTTAATGGTGAGTATATAAATGTGACAAATAAATAATATAATGTGCCAAAAATAACACAGTTATAACTAACCATGTAAATATAATTAAAAAAGAAAAAGCAAAAATATAATAGATATTTTTTCTAAATACTTAAACGGGTTAACGGTTCAACCCATTTTATATATGCGTCAAGAGTAACCCAACCCATTTTTAATACGGGTCGACCCGTACCCGAACCGTTTTTTTAAACGGGTCGTGTTACTTGACCCAAATTTGTTTTTTTTTCGTGTCGGGTTCGGGTCGTGTCAATAATTGCCGCCCCTAGCTGCATGCTTGTAGCTGGAAGCTTTTAAATATATTTTGGTGTTTAGCAGAGTAGTTAGAACTTTTAATAAAATGTATAAAATGACCAAAATAAGCATCATTAAAAGCTTGTAAAGAAGGTTTTTATTTTATTTTTAAAATAGAATGGGGAGTTGTGTCATTTACTAATTAAAAGCTTGTAGCTAATAGAGCTTTTTCTCTAACCTAAAAGCTTCCAGCTCCTTCAACCAAACAAGGCTTTTTATTGAGTAGGAACTTTTTCTTAAAAGCTTGAAGCTTGATGCTCTTAAAAGATCTTAAAAGCTCCTTGCCAAACATACCCTAAATGTGTCATGTAGCATCATGTGGAGCTTTCTTTTAAATTAAAAAAAAACAAGTTGATATATAACCTAAACTCAAACCCTAACACCCAATTAGTCTTTCACCTTTTTCTTTCTATTCGTGTCTCCTCCTTCACCATAAAACAACCCTAATAATATCGACATCCACCTTCACAATTAAGCTCACCACATGGTATCAATCAACCTTCTCCTCCCCCAAACCTTAGAAACCCCTTCCTTCCCCTATCCTCTCCTCCCTCTCCTCCTACCACCACCATCGCCGTCTCCTCCTGCCACCGCCGCCTCTTCCTCTTGCCACCACCGTTGCCATCTCCTTCTGCCACCGCCGCCTGCTATGTTTGCATGTCGAGTCCTTAATCCCGACTGCGTTCCTCATTACTTGTGTGGCTGTACTGGTAAATAAATTACTCTGTAATTAGATATAATAATCTTCTCTTATTGTTTTAACCATGTAATTACTAAATTTCCATACGGCATGAATCTTTGGGATTGCTAAAGCACTGGCAACAATGAATAGATATGAACAAATTAAGAGGTGTTATTTATAATGAAATAAACACCAACAAGTTTATATTTTTATTGTTTCTTAATCATGTATAACCATGGTGACAGAAAAAAATGATAGCTAATATATTGCTGCTTTCTAACAGTTGTTTGGCCTTGGTGTGGCTAATATATGTGGGTCCATGCTTTCATCATACACGTCAACAGGTGAGATCAGTGGAATTTGATAACTGTTAGAATATGCTTAAAGCGGTTGAAGGTATACATCATTGACTCTATCTTTGTTCTACTTCTATTTATAAAGTAATTTATAGCATAATTTGATACAAATTTGAAATTGTAAGGTAACGAATGCTGATTTGTAACTGATTTTGAAGATATTGTTGTTATAAGATGTGTATTGTGTGATTGATAGATTAGATTAGTTTATGTGGTTAGGTTAATAGGTGTTAGGTAGAGTAGTTATATATGTGTACGGATTTGGATCTTTGGAATGGGTATGTGAAATACTGAGTTTTTTTGTGTATGTAGAGGAAGATTTAATGTTTGTTTTGATCCAATTATTAGTGTTATCTGGTTCATGTTTGTACACATATTATGGGAATGCAAAACAATAAACATGGACATCATTAAGAGAAGTGTAGTATAGGTTGATTTGGAAATATAAATTAGTATAAGATTAAGACTATAATCATGGTCAATATTAGTATCAAAAAAATGGATTAAAACTTTATAGAAGGGGCTTTCAAATAAAATCTTCCTTTAGGTCTCCAAACAGGTTACCGGTTATAGACGGTCGTTTATGATGGTGTGAAGAGAGATGGTTAAAGGGTTAAGTATGCTTTGTGGGTTAGGGTATATGAGAAAACATGCATTTGGTTTGAGTGGTTCTTATTTAATAAGGGTGGTTGTGTTTTATATTGTCACACCACGCCATGACGGAAACACATGACGCAACGCTCGAAAGCATATTAAAGTCAAGATTAACACAAACCATATTTAATTAGAGAAGATTATTTTATTGAGATGTCGAAAGTGAATACTTTGTTAAAAAATTTCACAAAACAACAAACAACAAGTTCATACATGGAGTTTTTTCCATCCATGTCCCAACCCAATGGAAAAATTGATGAAACCCCGACAAGTATCTAACATCCCATATTCCACCGAACTAGCCTCATATCTATTCTGCACTTAGTTACCTGAAAGATATGTTTAAAAAGATGTCAATATATAAAATATTGGTGAGTTCATAGGTTTTAGTTGCATAACAACAACATTTTAACAACATGTGCAGAACAAACACAAGTAGTGGCCGTTGGTGAGTTCATAAGTTGTTTCTAGGAAAATAACAACTTAGTTCAGAATACGCGCACCCCTGGCATACGCAGTTGCATAATCGACGCAATTAATTAGGGGTGGGCCATGTCAGGCACCAATAGTAGTATCCAAATATACCTTTGGTTCTCGATTTCAACACACACACAACACACAAGTAAATGGTTATAGTAGCGAGGACTCACCCCGAGTGGTGTACAAACAACAAACCCAAGTACTCATCATGCCACTTATCACATTTTAACATTTAAAAACATTTTGACATGTAATAACATTTGACAAACACATCTTTCCCCCAAAACAAAACGGTAAAAAGGGGCCGTGAAACTCACCTGAAGTACAACCTGCAATCAAATAGCAGAGAATAGCAAGTCTGAGCTCAAGCACCTACGAACATCCTAGTGCGTGTAAGTCACTAAGTCTATAGCGCGTGTTATCCGACAAGTTGTACACCTAACTCCCAACACCACTATTAGACATAATTCCCCGTTTAATTAAACATGTGTCCTAGGATTGTTGGTGATGGATTACCCTTGTTATTAGTTACATTTATATTTCCATATTATTTAACTCACAATACATTATGCTCGACTCGACACACTTTACCGTATAATTATTTTCCCATTAAATAATTATATTAGGATCTTGTCGATCGATATTTTATTTTCAACATTCGACTTGACTCACTTTACCATACTAGTAAGAAACCCGCGCGATGCGGCGGCAGCGACAATTTACAACGCAGTACTCGTTTGTCGTTATTTTATCAATTGTCTCGTAATATATTGTATAGTACTTAAATTAGTTAACTTATTCCTGTAGTATTCTACGACTCAATTAGATAACTTATCAACCTCATGCTCTACATCCAGCATGCATATTTATTCTTAGGTAAATCCGAAGTAAACAAATAAATAGACGTACATATTTATCAATCGATATAAGGAATCGTCTCCTTTCATCGGCAATCGACCATATGAAATTTGCCCACACAAAATAGCACAGGATAACAAACTCTATGATGCGTGAGACCAAATAAATCTTCAACAATATTAAGGTCTTCCATTATTGGTTCCATAAAATGTGCCCATAATAAATATGAAGAGCAAGAAAATATAAGATGCAACACATAAAAAGTGCAAAAAGCTAAGCCCAATGGAAAACTGTTTTCTTGTCAGTTTGAACAGGAACATGTCATCTTCAGAAAGACATAGAGGGATTCTTTAAAATATTATTGGTAATGACCGTAACCGTTCTTATTGGGCGGACTTATCTATCAGATTTGATAAAATAGACATATCGATAATGTGTACGTAGCAATAATTAACTTTTGGTTTCTTCTATCATGCTTAAGAATAATGGATACAGGCAAAACTCTTTTAGAACCGGACATTCAAACGGAATAAGTTTAGCATTTTCGTTGATAACCATCTTGAACTCCCCCTCAAAACAAGACGTACATTTTATGTGTTGGACACTTTTTGATATTTAAAATTCTCAGTTTGGAAACAACTCAGTTTGCATTCTAGTTATAAACGTGTATAAATCATCAGGTGCCAAATTAAAATTGCATATTCAATATGCTTGTTTTTTATATTTTTTAATATTAAAGTGTGCTTGTAATATTACCAAGACTTTTTTTAAAGCTTGCTTCCAATATGCTATCTTAACGTAATTTTTACAACAAAAATGAAAAATCACAGCTTAAAACAAATAAGAAAGAAAGAAAGAAAAAGGCAGTGGCCTTTTTAAAAAAAAACAAGTCAAACTTTTAAATTAGTAATAACATATTATATCAAAACATTTTATCATCAATATCGATGGGTTTATATCAAAACAATATTTGTGCCTAACCTGTCTAAAACCCATGCTTTTACTCGGTTGCGCCTAGATCTGGGCGCTCGCCTCAGTGGCGTTTTAAAAAAAAGCCCAGATTCTTGCCTGAGCTACCACCAGGCGCTATAACCTCGCCTCTTCACGCCTAGGTGCATGCCTCATGCAATTTTGACAACATATCCTGTTAGCATGAGTAAAGAATGGGTCCAATGTGTAAAAAAATATTTAACATTAATCTTGCAGGATCATACACTTTGACCAAAACACAAATGGGTTAGATAAGTAAAAAAACAAATTTAACAGTTTGCAACGTGTATGACAGCCAAAAAGACTATGAGTATGTGCAACTGATGCAACCCATCCACAGTTATAGTCGTATCTAGGTTTAAAAAAGTGTGAGGTGTCAGGCCATAACACATTTTAAAATGATGATATGATCAAATTAAGTTACCTGCTTGTAGGTTGACACAGAGGCCCCATCTAGAAACCTATAGTGCTCCTCGTACCATATAAGCAGCCGTTGGGCCCTTTTTCTTCTTTCTGAGCTTTATCCCTCTTAGCATAGGCCAACATTTGTCGTGATTCATACCATGTACCGTTACTCGTGCACTGCTATAAATAAACCAACTGAGCAGATCTATTAGAAATAGCCCACTAAACAATAACAATATACACAAAACTACATATTTAAATACTTCAGTGTCGGTGTTTATACCTCCCTTTGTGTTTGGTTAGATAGTTTGACCAGCTTGACCGACGTTGAGCAATGTTGACCAATCTTGACCACAAACCAAGCATCTCCATACGCACTTCAAGCAGCATCCTAGAACCACCACCATTGTCAACAACTGTGAATCACCAACTCAATCATCAACAACCATTAGAACCTAATTTGCAACAAGAAACCCCTCAACATACCTGGACCGAAATCTCACATGTGTAGATCGGTGGATCTCTATCACCGTCTAATTCCTCCTGTTGTCGTCACCGAAGCAGTTGTCGGCGTCTTGAACCCTTCTCTTTGGAGGTTGTCGTAGGTCACCAGAAGCTTGTAAGAGAAGCTAGAATAACCAAAACAATTCCAAACCTAAAAACCATATATAAAAAGAAATTGAACACAATATCTGATATAACTAATTTTAAAGCTACCATTTTACTGGCTACTTTTACTTGTATCTTTTTAATATTAAATGTAGATGAAAGAATTTAGCTAAAACAGGATGTAATGGTCATACAAGTCACAATTCCAGGTGCGGAAACCCTAGAATTGAACAAAATGATAATATGCAAATCAAAACAAGTAAGATACCTTTTCAATCTCCATTTTATAGATTAACTTTATCAAAACTTGTTTACAATCAACACACACGTTAATCTAACCCTCACATAAACATTCACAATCTAGAGCAAAACCTGACCTCTCAACACACACTTTCCAAAACTATTCTAAATATGAAAATGCCAAAAACTATTTATAGTGACTGCAGGTTCGCCCATAATGATGGTGCGAATGTGGACAATGTCCACATTCGCCCACTAGTAAGGTACGAATATGTCTTCTGGTCTTCAGCCTTTCACATTCGCCCATATTATATCTACATTCGCCCAGACATAAACACCTTCGCCCCTGCTCTTTCACATTCGCCCACTTCAGAAAACACACTAACATATGTTAAACTCTAATCCAATCACTAGTCGCAAAACGTGCATCTACAAACTCCCCCTCGACTATTGATTGGATTGTCTTCGTTCTTCATCCATGATCTTGTTCAGTATCTTGATTCTCAGTTGCTTTTTCTGGTCCTTCGTCATTTCAGGCTCAAGCTTACGTTTCACCGGCTTAGGCACATCAGCCATCTTCACCATCTTACCCAGCTTGGTATCCAAGTTGCTTCCAGAGTTTATATCATATGCAAAGCAAACTCCAACAACTTGCTGATACTTCTTTGCCTGATCTGCATCATTGGGATCACAGTGTATCGGATTGTAGAAAAGCATGATAATATCTTCAAACGTGCAATTGATAAGCCACATAGGATCAAACACATAGACATGCTTGTACTTATCCTTTCCGTCTCTTAACACAATCACCGCCTCTGCCTTCCTCCAATCATAATACCAAAAGATGAAGTCTGCACTGAAGTGTTGAGGTAAAGGCATCAATGGTATCTTCTTCATCACTTCAGGCGCTTTCTATATCAAAGTAACCCTTTTCTTTCCTGTTCTCGGATCAACATCTCGATGAACCTTCCTTCTAGGGTACTGAGGCTTAAACATGCTCCATTTGGTTCTGCTTTCCCAAACCAACCGATCAGCAAACCAACCAACAGTCGTGCTATTAACAGAAGCTCCGGTCATAGGGAATCGACAAATGTCTCTGACCGCCCAGTACGGTAGAGTTAATAAATCATGAAATCTGTAGAAGTACAAGATTTCTGATTCCCATTTGACTGCTAAACATTTCAATCTTCCCAAATACTTCCAACCAAGAGCTCTGCCTTTGAACTTTTGATTGTGATATCTGTAAAATCCACCTTGAGCTTCAGGCTTTGGTCGTTTGTCATCAGTTTCTTTCAACTTCTGTAGTAAAGTCTTCAACTCATCATTCTGATTTGAAGCTTTCTGCTTATCAGCACCAAACACCTTTTCTACAAACTCTTCACTTCTCTTTTGTGCTTTCTTTTTAGCTAATCTGTTTGGTATCTCAGTAAAGTTTGGGAAAACCTCATTCTCATCATTCTGCCTGAAATATTGTGGATATTCTTCGAATCCTCAATTTCTATCTCTTCCATCCCAAGTGTCTGCTTATCATCAGAATGATTTCCAATCTCCTTTTCAGGAAGATCTGGAATCATTTGATCCATCATAATCTCTTCTAACGATTTCCCTACTCGCTGTGCAATACCCTCCAAGATTTCTTTGGCAACAGCAACATGTACTTCACCTTCTTCCAAATCAGGGTCGTTGTATTCAAGTTCATACCTCATGTCTTCCGTTTGGAAGATTTCGGCAAACTTTCCTGTGAACTCAATGGTCCATTCCCTTCTCTCAAGCATATCTCTATACACTTTCTTCGCATCATCAGTCAAAGATCTAACTTTCTCGTTCCAGAAAATACTTTCATCTGAGTCTACATTCTCACTACCCTTCTTTTTCTTGGAACTCGACTCTCCAGCATCTTTCTTTGACTTCCTCTTTTCAAATAAAAACTTACTCGTATCATCTCCTCCATCATCATCATCACTCTCATCACTACTATCATTATCATCCTTACTACCTGATCCCTCCGCATCATCATCATCTTTATCATCTTTCTTTCCTTCTTCATCAGAACTCTCTTCCGATTCATCATCCTCCTCATCATCCTCTTTCTCTTCATCAGAAGGCTCGAAATCAACTTGTTCCTCCTCTCTCTCCTTATCTTCCTCACCCTCCTTGAACTTCGGGGCTTCACCATATAGCTTGTCCAACAAATCACTCAGACGCTTGTTTTCTGTCTTAAGCTCTTTGTTGTCAGCCTTCACAACCTTAACCATTCTCCTATTTCTGTTGCACTTAACCTCAAGATCCTTATTTTCTTCTTCAAGTTGCTTAACTTTCTTTTCGATCTCATCTTGGTTAGCTTTGGATGCAACGACGATCTGTAGCATCTTCTCCTCATTCTTTTTGAACTTACTTATCTCAGCTTGCTGTGCTACAATCATCTTCATCATTTCATCCATCTTTTTGTTCACCTGTTTCATCACATCATCTGAAACACTAACTTTGGAAGACTTGGATGTTTCAACTTCTTTAGCCTTCTCCTTTTGAGGTTTCTTAAACATATCAAGCACATTCTCCAAAGCAGTCTCAAAATCAGCAACAGGTACTACTTCAGGTTCTTAGCAACTGGTGAAGATAGCCTTGATGATGTACCTGCTTTAGGTATCTTCTTGCCTTTAAGCAACTGATCTATCTCTTTCTCTCTCAACTTCTTAGTGTTTGACTTCTTTGCCATCGACTTGTGTTTTGGTTTCTTCAAATTAACAACCACAGTCGATCCTACTTCAAGATCATCAATGTTGTAAACGAAAGATTTTGACTAAAACAGGATTAATTGATCATACAAGTCACAAAACCAGGTGCGGAAACCCTAGTTCTGAACAAACTGATAAAACTCTAATCAAAACACAATCAACATCATTTTCAAAGCTTTTTCATAGATTAACTTTCTCAAAAATTCAATTACAATCACACACGCGTTAATCTAGAACACTTAAACACTTTCTCAAATACACTTGGAACCTAACCTGAACACACACATAAACTGAAACTCTCTATAACTCAAAAATACACAAACTCTATATATAGCCACTGCACGTTCGCCCAGTGAGTATGGTCGAATGTGGAATTCTTCCACATTCGCCCACATTAAGGTACGAACGTGTTTCTCTGATCAGGTTCCATTCTACCTTCGCCCGGTTGGTCTTCACCTTCGCCCAAACTATTCTACATTCGCCCAGTTTATCCACATTCAACCCATCAGCAATCTCTAACATATGTTAACTTGTAGATCCAATCACTAGTCGCACTACGTGCATCTACAAACTCCCCCTCGACTATTGATTGGATCGTCTTCTGTCTTCGTCCATTGCTTTGTTCAACAAATAAATTCTGAGCTGCTTCTTTTGCTCTTTAGTCATTTCAGGCTCCAACTTTCTCTTTACTGGTTTCGATACATTAGCCATCTTCACCATTTTGCCAAGCTTAGCATCCAAGTTACTCCCCGAGTTTATATCATACGCAAAACAAACTCCTACAACCTGAGTATACTTCTTTGCTTGTTCAGCATCGTTAGCCTCATGATGAATCGGATTGTAGAAAAGCATGATGATGTCTTCAAACGTACAGTTTATCAACCACATAGGATCAAATACATGAACATGCTTTTATTTGTCCTTCCCATCTCTCAAAACAATCACGGCTTCAGCCTTTCTCCAATCATAGTACCAGAATATAAAGTCAGCACTGAAATGTTGTGGCATAGGCATCAAAGGTATCTTTCTCATCACTTCAGGTGCTTTGTAGATCAAAGTTACCCTCTTCAACTTTGTTTTAGGATCAATATCCCTATGCACTTTCCTTCTTGGATATTGAGGCTTGAATCTGTTCCACTTTGTTCTACTTTCCCATACTAACTTGTCTGCACACCAAACGACATGTGTATTGTTTACTGAAGCTCCAGACATTGGGAATCTGCAAAGATCTCTGACCGCCCAGTACGGTAGTGTAAGCAAATCAATGAATCTGTAGAAGTACAGAATTCCTGATTCCCATTTAGCAGCTAAACACTTCAGTCTACCCAAATAAGTCCACCCGAGAGCTCTGCCTTTGAACTTAGCATTGTGGAATCTATAGAAACTTCCTTGAGCTTCAGGCTTCGGTCGGTTCTCATCCATTTCTCTCAACTTCTTCAAGTAAGTCTTCAATTCATCAGATTGACTTGAAGATTGTTGCTTATCAGCTCCAAACACCTTCTCAACAAACTCTTCACTTCTTTTCTTTGCCTTCTTCTTTGCTGAAGTGTTTGGAATCTCAGTGAAATCAGGAAATATCACATCTTCATCAGTCTGTCTGAAGTACTGTGGATATTCCTCATGTGTTATATCTTCAATCTCCACTTCATCCATTTCTGAAGTATTCTTATCATCTGAGTGATTTCCAATATCCTTTTCAGGAATATTTGGAATCGACTCATCCATTACAAACTCCTCAAACGATTTCCCTACTCTCTGTGCAAGGCCATCAAGAATTTCCTTAGCCACAGTAGCAGCTACTTCACCTTCTTCAAGATCAGGATCGTTGTATTCCAGTTCATATCTCATATCATCAGTCTGGAATATCTCAGCAAAACGACCTGTGAACTCTATCGTCCATTCTCTTTTCTCTAACATATCTCTGTAAACTTGCTTCGCATCATCAGTTAGAGATCTCACCTTTTCATTCCAAAAGATACTCTCATCTGAATCCGTGTTCTCACCTTTCTTCTTCTTGGAACTTGATTCTCCAGCATCTTTCTTCTTTGGTGTTCTCTTTTCAAAAGTGAATTTGCTTGTATCATCTCCTCCTTCATCATCACTACTATCACTACTGTCATCATCTTTACTCCCAGACCCTTCTGCATCATCATCATCATCTTTATCACTTTTCTTTGAATCCTCATCATCACTTTTCTCAGACTCCTCATCTTCCTCATCATCATCTTTTTCTTTATCAGAATCAGAAGGCTCAAAGTCCACCTGTTCTTCTTCTTTCTCCTTATCTTCTTCACCGTCTCTCAACTTGGGTGCTACATTATATAGACTATCTATCAAATCACTAAGGCGTTTGTTCTCAGCCTTTAGCTCTTTGTTATCCTCTTTGATCACTTTTATCCTGTTCTTGTTCCTTGAACATTTACCCTCAAGCTTCTTATTCTTGGCTTCAAGCTTCTTAACTTTCTCATCAATCTCATCTTGGTTAGACTTCGAAGCAACCACAATCTGAAGCATTTTCTCCTCATTTTGCTTAAACTTGGCAATCTCAGCTTGTTGAGCAACAATCATCTTCATCATCTCATCCATCTTCTTATTCACCTGCTTCATCACATCATCAGCAACAGTGACTTTCTTGGATTTAGATGGCTCAACTTCTTTTGCTTTTTCCTTCTGAGGCTTCCTGAACATATCTAACACATTATCCAGTGCAACATTAAACTGATCAACTGGTAATGTCTCAGCCTCTTTTGTCTTTTTCTGCTTCTTTGTTACTGGTGAAGACAGCTTCGATGATGTACCAGCATCGGGTAATCTTTTTCCTTTCATAAGCTGGGCAATCTCTTTTTCCCTCAACTGTTTAGTGCTTGACTTCTTTGCCATAGATTTGTGTTTTGGCTGGGCAATCTCTTTTTCCCCTGTCATGTGGCCTGAAGCTCCACTATCAACAATCCAAAGACTGCTAATATGGCCAGCTGAAGCTCCCTGCACACATCAATTAAAATGATTAGTTCTTTCGGGGGACCCAAGCCTGAGTCTTGGGTCTTTGAAGATCAGTTTTCAAAGAAGCATTCTCATTAACATTTTGTTTTGGATCAATCTTTTTCTGATTGTTCAAAACATTTTCCTTTTTCTCATTGACTTTTGAAGTTGAGGCTCCTGGAGAACCATTGGGTGTCCAAGATTGTTCAGATCTTTTCAAGATGCGAATCTGAGACTTTGGGTTCTCAGTCGGTTTCTGAACATTGTTTGCAAATAGAACTTTCTTGGTTACCTTATCTAATTTAACAGACTTAGGTCCAACATTTGACTTGACAATTGGTTTTAGTGGAACCTTTTGCGTATCATTTGTTGTGTTCACCACTGGTTTTCTCCAAGATTGTTCCATAGCAATCCGATTTCTGCGATCATATTGAACTGAACGATTGTTCCTCTTTTGATAAAAATTGTTTTGATTATAAAACTGTTGTTGTTGAGGAACAACACGTCTGTGTGGTGGAACATAGTGATCAATCGGTTTCCTCATGGAATTCCTCACTTCAACTTCGTGCCTTTTATGCCTTACATACGGACATTGAGCAAGTAAATGCCCTCTCTCCCCGCATTTAAAGCATGCATGGTACTCTTCAAAAACATTTGGAGCATTTGGTTGAGCAAATGATCGAACAGGATATTGATCATTGTACTGTTGATTCCTCAAACTCTCAGGGAGTGGCCCTTTTGAGTAAGCAGGCTCATGAAAACCGTTAGCTCTGTTTTTGGGTCTAATGAACTCTGTGACATGGACCTTTGGTTCTTGAGGAACATCCAAATACAATTTCTTTAAGATGGCAGGTGGGATTTCATTTGTTCTCTCATGTTTTGGGAACCAATTGGTGCTTTCTTGCCAGATTTTATCAATTTTAGCACAGTTCACATTTTTTATTGGAAATTCCTCGTCAGAGATGATCTTATCGGATCCTTCCATCCGATAAAACACCTTGACAGGTTTGTCACACGGTTCATTCTTAACATCCTTTTTCTCAAATTCTTTCTTAACCACATTCTTTTCAGACTTTTTCTCACGATGAGCATTTACCATCGGATGCACATGCTGAGATGGTGAAACTGGTTCATTGGTAATGATGTGATTTTCTTTTGGAATTTCACATGCATTAGCAGTTTGAACATCACCAGTATCATCACTCTCAGAGTCTGAATCAGCGCTCTCAGCAGTAACACCCTCATCATTCAAACCTAAAATCGGTCTCACATCGGAATGTGGATCACCAATACTCGAGGTATTAGATTCATTTTCCGATGATGAGTCTGATTTTACCGAGCTCTCCGGTGTCACTTGATGACAATTATGGTTTTCAAAAAGCACCGGAGATGGCACAGACTTGTAATTAGTGGCTTGATCATCAATGATGAGGTCTACCACGTAAGCAATGTGCTTATAACTTTCCAACTTCTTGTTTACTTTTTCAGCAAAGCATTTGATGGCGGCCATTTCCAACTTGGTATTTTCAATTTCATTAATGTAGTTATTAATTGCAAGTTGTTTTAATGATAAAGTGTTTTTCAAGTCGGAAATGTCCTTTTTATAGCCATCTAATACTTTGTTAAAAGCATTCAACTCTTTGCGAGTAGATTGACTGTTCATGATAGCACTATCACGTTGAACACGGAGTTGTTTGTTCTCCTCAGTCAATCTATCACAGGTACCACAATATTTATCACTAGTAATATCACTGCTACACTCAGAACTTACAGGTTTTGGCGGATCAGTCATGGCCATCAAAGCAAAATGAGCTTCCTTTCCAGCGAAAAACTTTGAGTAATCTATCCTGGTGAAAGCATCATCAGCAATGCACAACTTCCTCGTCTTCAGAAAATCAGCTTCTGCTAGCAACTGATCAATATCATCATCCAGAGATGTAACACTTGCTTCTGTATCTGATTCACTGTCTGAATCTGAATAAACTGGTTCACACTCCTCAGGAACATCAGAAACAGTGTCAATCATCATTCCAGGATTAGCATCCTCAGTCTTAACCTCCACAGGCTCAGTCTTCACTTCCATTTCAGCCTCGGACACATCAACTTCAACCTTAGTTTCTTTCTTCTCACCAACTATCACCGACTCTTCATTTCCAACCTGTTGGGCAACACAAGCCACATTGCCACCAGTTGTGATCTCCTCAACACCTATTTGCAAACCCGACCAGTCAAACCGTTCATCCTGTTGAATCATCAATGCTTGATTCTGATTGGTATTCTGTTGTGTCTCATTTGGTGTGGTAATTGGTATGACTGTTCGGTTAGTGTTGTTAGGTGATTGGTTTTGAGTCTGGTTTGGTGTGTTTGGTTGTCTGTTTTGGTTGTTGTTAGAGTTATTTTGACGGTTTTGGTAGTTGTTGTTATTTTGGTAAGAAACTTGGTTTTGGTTTTGTTGTTGACGGTTCTGGTAGCTTGCATTGAATGGGTTTCTATTACCTTGTTTTGGTGGCTGGGTACATTCCCTTTTGAAGTGACCTTTCCCTCCACAATTAAAACAAGTAACTCTCTCCTTGTTGAACCCGTAGGTTGTATTAGGAGAAGTTCCCAAATCTGTTCTACCGGTCTTCTCGATAAACTCCGTTGCTCTTCTCATAATGCTCGTAAAAGCCCACTGGATATCAATCAATTCCATCTCTTCTTTATCAATCTGTGCATAGTCTTCATTGGTTAAGTTGTTATTCCCAATTTGACTAGCAACTAACCCATTGTAAGATGAAACCATTGCAGAGACTAGTGCAATGTGTTGCTGAGCAACTTCAACCGTCACATTTCCCAAGTTAGAAGTCTCCAAAACCACTGGTTGTTGATTAGGTTGAGTAACTTGGTTCATTGGTTGTTGAGATTGACTAGCAGTATAGAAAGCTGCTTGTTGCATTGGTGAGAATGGTGGAATGTAGGAATTGTTGTATTGTTGTTGTGGTGGTGGTGGTGTGTATGATGGTTGTGAGTAGGATGAGGTTTGTGCCATGTAGTTGATGGTAGGTTTTGGTGATTCCATAACATTGGAAATGCAAGCAACATGTGGTGCCACTACCCCTCCTGAACTTGAGTTACTAACTGGAACTGAAGTGCCTCCAAAATATAAGCTAGGATTCTGAGGAATCTGTGATCTTCTAGCTTTCCTCTTCTCTTCCATTTCTTTGTTTTCCAGCTTCTGTATAAACTCATGAATAGTCCAGAATTGGTATGCATCCTTCTCCCTGAGAACTTCCACATGCTGATCCCAGTATGGTGGTAGAGCATCTGCAAACTTATCCACCAAAGTTGTCATAGGAATCTGTATACCATAACTTGACAATTCAGTTAGCAAATGACTATATCTAGGAGTTAATTCTTTTAAAGTTTCATTACCAATATAAGAAAAATTCTCAAACTCCTTTCGTAATTCATCCATCCTTAAGCTTCTAGTCTTCTCATTCCCATCATGCCTCTTTTTAAGCATGTCCCACAGTTGCTTAGACGTGGTGCAAGTCCCAAACTGATGCAACAGATCATTTGTGATTGCCTGAGTCAACTGGGAAAAGGCTTTCTTTTCCACAGCAAACTTCTTTTTCTCCTCCTCAGACATACTCTCCAATGGAACTGGTTCACCTGTATTCTCCAAAACTGGTGCTGTGTAACCTCTAGAAATCATACTCCATGCCTCTACACCCTCCACTCCCATGCCTTCCAAGTGAATCTTGAACTTGTTCTGCCACTGATTATATTCTTGTATCTCCATGAGCTTAGGTGGCCGATTCCCGCTACCTGAAGATAAGTCATTTATTAGTGTAGAAATAGCATTTGTAGTTTGAGTATTTACCACTGCTGCTGCTACTCCCCAGTAGTCAGGTTGTGGTGCTGGAGGTGTCACACTTTGAGGCATCGAGCTAGTCATCGCCATGTAGTTAATCGGTTGCGAAGAGTGTGTGCTCGTCTTTTGTGCTGCCACTGTCCATGGGTCCATCACTTGCTGTTGTGGTTGTGTCGTTGCTGGTCTCGGGGTAGTCGAAAAATTCCACATGATGTTCACGAACTTCGAAAAATTCAACACTTATAAAATTTTCCAAAACTTAGTTCTAGGTTCGCCCAAAACTTCTTACTTTCGTCCCCTTTGTTCTTCTTTCGTCCAATCTGAGTACACCCGAATGTAGAACTTCAACAAAAAGTAAAACACCCTAACACAAGTTCCACGTTCGACCAAAGATGTCTACGTTCGCCCACTCTGATTCCACGTTCGCCCGCCCGATGAATCGAAAGTGGAAAAATAAGCCCGAATGTGGAAACTTCAAACACTAAATTCCAGGTTCGCCCAGAAATGACTCAGGTTCGACCAGAAAAACACACTTTCGCCCAAAAATTTTCAGGTTCGCCCACTACAGTGTCAGGTTCACCCATTTCAGGTTTGAAAAATGGTTACACTTTGAAAAACGGTTATTTTGATCTCTGATTTTCAAAAGTTTATGGATTTGAATGATCTTTATCAGGTTTTGATTCGGAATTGATTTGGAACAACTTTAATTCTTGGAATTTAGATTTTATCCATAAATTCAACTTCAAATCAATCAAAAACACTCAAAAACCATTTTCATTCAAAAACAGATGTATTTTGATCAAAATTAGGTCCAAATCAGCTCTGAGTTTATCAAATTTGTTGTTGTATGATCCGTATGGCTCTGATACCACTTTGTAAACGAAAGATTTTGACTAAAACAGGATTAATTGATCATACAAGTCACAAAACCAGGTGCGGAAACCCTAGTTCTGAACAAACTGATAAAACTCTAATCAAAACACAATCAACATCATTTTCAAAGCTTTTTCATAGATTAACTTTCTCAAAAATTCAATTACAATCACACACGCGTTAATCTAGAACACTTAAACACTTTCTCAAATACACTTGGAACCTAACCTGAACACACACATAAACTGAAACTCTCTATAACTCAAAAATACACAAACTCTATATATAGCCACTGCACGTTCGCCCAGTGAGTATGGTCGAATGTGGAGTTCTTCCACATTCGCCCACATTAAGGTACGAACGTGTTTCTCTGATCAGGTTCCATTCTACCTTCGCCCAGTTGGTCTTCACCTTCGCCCAAACTATTCTACATTCGCCCAGTTTATCCACATTCAACCCATCAGCAATCTCTAACATATGTTAACTTGTAGATCCAATCACTAGTCGCACTACGTGCATCTACAAATGTTCACACTCAAACCTTCATCAACATCAACAGTTTTCTTCTGTAAAACTTCCTCAACAGTCTTGTTCAATGATTCAGACTCACCAACCATAGTGGCCTTACGCTTGGTGGTCTTTATTCTTTCTTCCTCTGAATCCCACTGCTCATCAACTTCTGTCTCCTCTGAGTCTACAGAATCTTCATCAACTAGACTCGTTCCTTTCTTCGCAGTCGTCTTCTTTCGAGTAACTTGTTGCTTAGAACTACCTTGATCAACCTTTGCCTTGCCCTTCCCTTTGGCTCCAGCATTAACCACTTGTCTTTTTCTCTTAGTATTCGCATCAGCATACACTAAGGGATCATCATTATCCGAGTCACTGTTATCATGCCTCGCTTTGTTCAATCCAGGGTTAGTATAACCCGAATTAACCAAAGCTCCAAACAATCTCCTATGAGGTGGCTTCTCATCATCTGGCACACCTTTATAACCCTTCATCCTCACTAGTGTCCTAATATTCATGTGATTTGACCTAGAATCATAGGCGGATCCTTCCTCAAATCAGGATACTTGTGGTCAAAAATCATCATTAGAAACCTCGGATATAACATGAACTGCTTCTTCTTCAACCCTTTAAGCATCTCGAGCATGTGATCCAATATCATACCAGAAACATTAAATGGTTTGTTTAATGTTAACGCAATCATTAATGAACTTAGGCTCTTCCTCATAACGTCATATCCACCGCTCACACATCCAAACACATGTATAATCACGTGTGCGAAATACTTGAATTGCACACTTAACTTTCCCTTATGCATCGAACCATCTGTGATAGGACCCTTATACTTCATTCTCAAAAAGCAAGCCCTCTTCTTGGTCCATGAAAGCTCTCTAGGATCAGTACTCGTCTCAAACTTGATCTGTAAAGCTTCTCTAATGTCTTCTTCTGTCAAAAACATCTCCATACCCTGAATCTTGCTTCTGATAATGGTTTGATCTTCCCAGAAATCATATCTCGCATTCTTGTAAAAGTCCTCCACGATATCTTTGTATATAATGGCTGGTGTGGCTAAGGCATGAATAATTCGGCTTCGCCTTAAGAACTCCACTATTCCAGAAAACTCTGTATTCTTCACCACGTCGCCAACATAAGCACAACAGTTATGCGACGGTTCGAACGGCCATGCCTGTGGAATGTTTTCTGCCTCTGGTACTGGATCTGGTACAACGTTTTCCACTGGAACTTCAAGATTCTCTGGTTGTTCAGCCATCTGCACATCAAAAGTCAGAAAATACGTCAAAACACAAAAATGACAAAAATTAACAATTTTAGGTTTTCACAGATTCCACCTTCGCCCAGTTTTTCATGGCCGAATGTGGGATTTAGGGTTCGAATGTAAATATTATGGCACGAATGTGGAAATAGACTAGTTAAAAATCACATTCGCCCAATTAGAGTCACATTCGTCCTATATTTTCTACATTCGCCCGTTCAGTTCTGGACGAATGTGAAACGGAATATCCCCAAAATTTAAAAATTTATCAAACTTGTTTTTAACCTCTGATTTTGATTTGTTTGTGTCCTAACATGGCCGACTAACCTTCGTCCATAACCAATTGTTATTATCATTCAATTATTATCTGTTTTTCTAAGGAATTAGGTTTTTGACCATTTGAACAACCGATTAAACAACTTAAACATGTTTTTAATCTAATTCCTTTTAACATCTCCCCCTAAAACTGATAATGATTGAATCCCTAACAAAAACACCCATTAAAACAGTCCACAGAACAACAGTTTGTCAAAAGTAGGGTTCAATGAAGAAAACCCCAACTCTGATCTGAATATTAGTCCATTACCTGTGAAATTTGGTTCAAAATGGTCAGCAAATAACAAGGAACAATAATCTAAGGCAAAAGGTAACAGGGCAACAAGATCTCGTCAGTTTGAAAAATTTTAAAAAAATTCTGAATGGTTGGTCGAACCTGGGTCTGGCTATTTATAGAGTGTACATTCGCCCGTTCACAATGGACGAATGTGGTATTATTCCACATTCGCCCCAAACCAATGGTGCGAATGTAAAACATGTACCCGAAAGTGAAAAGTTTCTAAGTAAAACCCACTTTCGCCCACTTTGAAACACACGAATGTAGAGATTTTTCCACATTCGACCCATTTAAGGGGCGAATGTGAAATGGAAAAATCTGAAAATTTTGCCAAATCACGAATTCGAATCCCGTTCAACATTTTTCAACCCGTTAAGTCTCAAAAACTCATTATTTCACTTTTAGAATGTTACAAAGCCCAGATGGTTTCATCAAATCTCAGAAATTGATCATCAAACGCCGTCGGTTATCTAAAAATAAAGCAGAATTGCAAAAACTTTTGATTTTTCTGAAATTTATATCAAAACACACCTAAAATCTTTTTGGATTTTGTATCTTTTTGACAATAAACGTAAAATGCATCAATATAAACAAAGCAGTAAACATTATGTGATGTTCGGTAAGAGCATCATATCAGTTATTTGAGAAATCTGATCACAGCGTTGATCTTTTTGTTTAATATTATCATTAGAAACGGTATGTGACACGGCAATTGCTGATATTGTGGTCCACTTAAGCTCACACGCAGACTATTACGCAATGCTTTAAAATGATACTATTTAGATGTATTAGACTAACACGTTGTGGTTCCCACACACACGACATACTCCCGTATCAAGTAATTGCACAAAGCTTCGTCGTAACGCGTGATTATGCCAGAGTTATCCGTTAAAGTTACAAGGTATATAGCACAGAGGTGTACAGGCCAGCAAACGAATGCAGCAGAGTAACATGTGCATATATACCAGGTTGAGGCTGATATCAACTACTGATTTGCATCAATAAATTGATACGATGTAATTATGATCTTTGATCAATAAAAACATGAAGTTCCTCAATTCGGTAACTTTCGGTTTTGGCATTTAAGCTCTTTTGGCAAATATTTTGATGAAACTAGGTCCGTAAATCAATACAACAAAAGTTTAATCAGAATATCCTGGATAACCTTAACATAACGACCCGAAACCTCAGATTTTGGCAATCCTATCAAACGAAATTACGGTACTAAGACCATATGCCCATGAGGTGTTCAGCCACGAACGCGTAGTTCGTTATGTTTGTATCACTAATGCACGCAATATTTAGTCTACGAAGCCTATTAGCACATCACACGTAATCAACACACGCCTCATATTACTATACATATTTTTAGCCTGTGTCAGATCCCCACTGATGTACTATCATTTCCTATTTTTATCCTGGAAATCATTTTTGGTTTTTCTAATTTTTATGACTTTTTGATTTTTCAATGTTTTTGGTTTTTCTGAAAAAGTGACTCCCCCTAAAATGTAAAACATATTTTTGTGTTTTTAATTTTTCTGAAAAAAATAAAAACTTGAAAGAAAATATTTTTTAAAAACTAGAAAAATGATAAACCGAGGTGCTGATTAGTCCTGTTTTTCCTTTATGTTGTTGACTTTTAAAAGATACTCAAATCGAGATCTGTCAAAAGCTTTAGTGAACAAATCTGCACGTTGATAGTCGGTATGGATTTTGACCATATCTATCAATTCTTTAGCGTAACAATCACGGATAAAAAGATATTTAATCCGGATATGTTTCGCTTTAGAATGATTGCCCGTATCTTTAGTTAATGCGATCGCGGCTTCATTATCACAGTGTATAGGGGTTTAAAGAAACTGCAAACCGTAATCCACCATCTGCTGTTGGATCCAGAGCACTTGCGAACAGCAACTCGAGGCTGCAATGTACTCGGCTTCACAGGTATACAGCGCGACCGAAGTCTGCTTCTTACATTGCCAGGTGACTAACCTGCTCCCTAAAAACTGGCATCTAGCTGTAGTGGATTTGCTATCCTTGTCACAGCCGCCCCAATCTGCATCACTAAAAGCGATAAAATCAAAATCATCATCATTAGGGTACCAAAGTCCTCTCGAGGGACAACCCTTCAGATATCTAAGGATACTCTTGACCGCCGTCAGATGACTTTGTTTCGGCTTCGATTGATAGCGAGCACAGAGACACGTTGCGAACATAATATCTGGCCGAGATGTGGTAAGATACATCAGAGATCCGATGATTGCTCTGTATGTAAACGGGTCCGTCACCTCCCCCTTAGCGTCCACTCCAATCCCGTGATTGGGTTGAATCGGGGTATCCATCGGCTTGGAATCCTCCATCTGGAACCGACTCAAGACTTCGGATACGTATTTCGTCCGGTGAATGAAGATCCCCGTGGGTCTTTGGTCCACCTGCAAGCCGAGGAAAAACTGCATCTCCCCCATTGCACTCATCTCAAACTTTTCCTGCATGACAGTTTCAAACTCCATGCATAAAAGTTCGTTAGTTGAGCCAAATATTATATCATCAACGTATATCTGCACTAGAAGCAAATCATCCCCTGATTTCTTCGTGAATAGGGTGCAGTCGACGAGTCCGCGCTTAAATCCCTTTGCCATGAGGTATGTACTCAGCTCCTCGTACCACTGTCTTGGAGCCTGGTGCAGACCATACAACGCTGTGTTCAGTACAAAAACCTTATCCCGGTGGATAGGGTCTTCAAAGCCTGGTGGTTGCCCGACATAAACCTCTTCTTTGACTTTCCCGTACAGAAATGCACTCTTGACATCCATTTGATATACCTTGAACTTCTTATAGGAAGCAAACGCAAGAAACATTCGAATTGCCTCAATGCATGCTATAGGCGCTTAGATTTCATTGTAATCAATCCCTTCGATTTGATGGAAACCCTGTACGACCAATCTGGCTTTGTTGCGAACAATTACTCCACGATCATCCTTCTTACACTAAAACACCCATTTGGTGCCGATCTTCTTTCTTCCAGGAGGTAAATCAGTGAGCGTCCAAACTCCCAATTTCTGAAATTGTAATAACTCCTCCTGCGTTGCTTCAACCCAGGCGTCTTCCAGCAAAGCGTCCTTGTATGTCCTTGGCTCGACCTGAGACACATAACATGCAAACGACCAATCATTTTGACTACCAGATTTTTGTATTTTGGCATATAAAGCTAAAGCACCAAAACTCTCTGGTGAGTTAACGCTTCTCAGCTGCCCTCTCGTCATCACACTGTTTCCAGGGTCACCAATGACTTGCTCCAGCGGTTGAATATGGTGAATCCGAGATTCCGGATGTTCAGGTACAGTAACTCCCGTCTGAATAGTCAAGTTCTCTATAGCGTCCAGATCATGACCCGTGTTAGACGATGAAGCAACATCTGTAGTTGGGTTCACTAGAGGTGCCTCTGGTTCTGTTGCATTCTCAAGAATAACTTCTTCAAATTCTCCATCTTCTTCCGATTCTGAAGTATCTAAAGTTGTAGAAGCTTCTTGAAACACTTCTTCTTCCTGTACAGGAACATTGGTATCATTAGAAACTGTTGGAGGAGTTACGGTGATCGGACGCACCAACGGTGAATTCGCCGCGTTTTCACACTCGTAAAGTAATCGAATAACAGCTTCTTCAACCAAGCTATCTAGATTGAATGATTCAAAGAAATCTTTGTAATCAAACATCCAATCAGGACCAATCCCTTGCACGTTCTGAGTATATCGTTGAACTTCTACGTTAGCCCAATCCTCCACCTGACGAGTTCGCTTGTTGTATACCCGTTTGAGCGGGGTTGCATATCCAACAAAGTATCCCTCTTCAGCTTTCGGACTAAACTTCTCGCTTGGATTCAACATCGTGCATGGTGCCCCAAAAGGTTCTAGATACTCTAAGTTCGGCTTTCGTCGGTGTAACAGCTCATAAGAAGTCTTGCCAAACTTCTTCACCGTTAAAACCTGATTGAGTGTATTATTTGCTGCATAAATCGCCTCGTTCCAGAACATTACTGGAAGATTTGAGTCTGCGAGCATTGTTCTAGCCGCTTCAATTAGAGTCCTGTTTTTACGTTCAGCAACACTGTTCTGTTGTGGGGTATACGGAGCCGAATATTCATGATGTATCCCTTTGTTTTCACAAAATTCATCCATCTTAGCATTTTTGAACTCCGTCCCATTATCACTCCGAATTCTCTTGATCTTGAGATTGTAGAGATTTTCCAATCGAGTGAACAAAACTTTCAAGTTGTTAAAGGTGTCACTTTTATGCTGCAAACACATCACCCATGAAAATCTTGAGTAGTCGTCAGTGACAACTAAACAATAAAGCTCCCCAAGATGACTTTTGCGTTTGACAGGTCTGAATAAGTCCATGTGCATTTGCTCAAGTGGCATCTCAACAGAGTTAACTTTCTTCACTTTGTGGGACTGTCTGTGTTGCTTCCCCTTCTTACAGCTCACGAACTTGTCATTCAAATGGAAATGCTTCACATTCACGCCATCGACAAGTCCATTCTTCACAAGATGATTCATTTTCCTCAAATGAATGTGTCCCATTCTTCGGTGCCACATTATCGATTCCTTCTCGGTCGCCTTTGATATAAAACATGTTATTTGCCCCTGGGTAGTTATTGCCTTGGACATATCAAGAATATAAAGGTTGTTGATGCGAGGTGCCTTCAACATTACCCACTCCTTTGGAATTTTGAAGCCCGGTTTGAGAATGTAGCAGGATTTGTCATCAAAATAAACAGTGAATTGTTTGTCACAGATTTGACTGACGCTCAACAGATTATAGTCTATCTGCTTCACATATGAAATCCTCTCAAAGCTCACAATCCCATTACTCACACTTCCTTCCATAGTGATATATCCGCCTTTATTCCCAGCAATTGCAACATATCCACCATTAATGTTCTTCACATCAAACAGTAAAGCAAGATCCCCGGTCATGTGGCCTGAAGCTCCACTATCAACAATCCAAAGACTGCTAATAGGGCCAGCTGAAGCTCCCTGCACACAACAAGTAAATCAATTAGTTCTTTCGGGGGACCCAAGCCTGAGTGGTCTTGGGTCTTTGAATATTATCGTTCAAAGAAACATTCACTTCAGCATTTTGTTTTGGATCGATCTTTTTGGGATCATTCAAAACATTTTCCACTTTCTCACTTGACTTTGAAGTTGAGGCTCCAGGAGAACCATTTGGTGTCCAAGATTGTTCAGAACGTTTCAAGATACGAATCTGAGATTTTGGGGTCTCAGTCGTTTTCTGAACATTGTTTGCAAAAGAAACCTTCTTGGGTACCTCATCTGATTTAACAGATTTAGGTCCAACATTTGACTTGACAATAGGTTTTGGTGGAACCACTGGTTTTCTCCATGAATTTTCCATAGCAATCCGGTTACGATGATCATACTGAAAAGGACGATTGTTCCTCGTTTGATAAAAATTGTTTTCATTATAAAATTGTTGTTGTTGAGGAACAAAACGTCTATGTGGTGGACAGTAATGATTATCGACCGGTTTCCTCATGGATTGCCTAACTTCAACTTCGTGCCTCTTATGCCTTACATACGGGCAGTGAGCAAGTAAATGCCCTCTCTCCCCGCATTTAAAGCATGCACGGTATTCTTCAAAAACATTTGGAGCATTCGGTTGAGCAAATGATCTGACAGGATATTAATCATTATACTGTCTGTTCCTCAAACTCTCAGGGAGTGGCCCTTTTGAGTATGCAGGCTCATGAAAACCGTTTGCTTTGTTTTTGGGTTTAATAAAATCTGTGACATGACCCTTTGGTTCTTGAGGAACATCCAAATACAATTTCTTTAAAATTGCCGGTGGAATCTCATTTGATCTCTCATGTTTTGGAAACCAAATAGTGCTTTCTTGCCAAATTTTATCAATTTTAGAGTAATTAGCAAACTTAATTGGATATTCCTCGTCAGAGATGATCTTATCGGATCCTTCCATCCGATAAAACACCTTGACTGGTTTGTCACTCGGTTCATTCTTAACTTCTTTCTTAATCTCATTCTTTTCAGACTTTTTCTCACTATGTGCGTTAGCCATCGGATGCACATGCTGAGATGATGACACTGGTTCAGTAGTAATGATGTGATTTTCTTTTGGAATATGACACGCATTAGCACTTTGGTAACTTCCAGAGTCATCACTCTCAGAGTCTGAATCAACATTTTCAACTGTTACCCCTTCATTGTTCAAACCTAAAATCGGCCTCACATCGGAATGAGGATCACCAATACTCGAAGTAATAGATTCATTTTCCGATGATGAGTCTGATTTTACCGAGCTCTCCGGTGTCACTTGATGACAATTATGGTTTTCAAAAAGCACCGGAGATGGAACAGACTTATAGTTAGTGGTTTGATCATCAATGATGTGGTCTACCACATAAGCAATGTGCTTATAACTCTCCAATTTCTTATTTACTTTTTCAACAAAACACTTAATGGTGGCCATTTCCAACTTTGTATTCTCAATTTCATTAATATAGTTATTAATTGCTAATTGTTTTAATGAAAGAGTGTTTTTAAGGTCGGAAATGTCCTTTTTATATCCATCAAGTACCTTGTTAAAAGCAATCAATTCTTTGCGAGTAGATTGACAGTTGATTATAGCACTATCACGTTGAACGCGAAGTTCTTTGTTTTCATCAGTCAATCTATCACAAGTTCCACAGTACTTCTCACTAGTAACATCAGTGCTAGATTCAGAACTTACCTGTTTAGGAGGATCTGTCATGGCCATCAAAGCAAAATGAGTTTCCTTTCCAGCGAAAAACTTCGAATAATCGATCCTGGTGAAAGCGTCATCCACAATGCACGAATTCCTCGTCTTCAGAAAATCTGCTTCTGCCAGCAACTGATCAATCTCATCATCCAAAGATGTAACACTCGCTTCTGTGTCTGATTCACTGTCTGAATCTGAATAAACTGATTCACACTCCTCAGGAACATCAGAAACTGTGTCAATCACCACTCCAGAACTCGCTTCCTCAGCCTGAACCTCAACAGGCTCAGTCTCCACTTTCACCTCTTCCACAGATTCATCAACTTCACTCTCAGTTTCTTTATCTTGATCAACTATCACAGACTCCTCAGTTTCAACCTGTCGGGCAACACAAGCCACATTCCCACCAGTTGTGATCTCCTCAACACCAATTTGCATTCCAGACCAGTCAAACCTTTCATCCTGCTTGATCACCAGAGCTTGATTCTGATTAGTATTCTGTGGTTGCTCATTTGGTGTAGTAATAGGTATAACTGTTCTGTTAGTGTTATTTGGTGAGTGATTTTGATTCTGGTTGGTTGTGTTTGGTTGTCGGTTTTGGTAGTTTGTTTGGTTTTGATAGTTGTTGTTACCTTGGAAAGAAACTTGGTTTTGGTTCTGTTGTTGACGGTTCTGATAGTTTGAGTTGAAAGGGTTTCTGTTACCTTGCTTCGGTGGCTGAGTGCATTCTCGTTTGAAGTGACCCTTACCTCCACAGTTAAAACATGTCACCTTCTCCTTGTTGAAACCGTAGGTTGTGTTAGGAGAAGTTCCCAAATCAGTCCTACCAGTCTTTTCAATAAACTCCGTTGCTCTTCTCATAATACTCGCAAAAGCCCATTGGATATCAATCAGCTCCATCTTCTCTTTGTCGATCTGTGCATAGTCTTCATTGGTCAAGTTGTTGTTCCCAATTTGACTTGCAACCAAACCATTATATGATGAAACCATTGCAGAGACTAAAGCAATATGTTGCTGAGCAACTTCCACTGTCACATTACCCAAATTAGAAGTCTCCAAAACCATCGGTTGCTGATTGGGTTGAGTTATATATTGTGGTTGTTGAGGTGGTTGTTGTGATTGGCTAGTAGTGTAGAATGTTGCTTGCTGCATCGGAGAGAATAGTGAAATGTAGGAATTAGTGTATTGTTGTGGTGGTGGTGTATATGATGGTTGTGAATAGGATGAGGTTTGTGCTAGGTAGTTGATGGTTGGTATTGGTGGTTCCATGACACTAGAAATACAAGCAATGTGAGGTGCCACTGTTCCACCAGCACTCGAGTTTCCAACAGTTGCTGAAGTACCACCATAGTATAACTCTGGATTCTGAGGAATCTGAGATCTTTTGGCTTTCCTCTTCTCCTCGAGTTCTTTGTTCTCCAGCTTCTGTACGAACTCGTTGATAGTCCAATATCTGTAAGCATCCTTCTCTTTGAGAACTTCAACATGTTGATCCCAATACGGTGGTAAAGCATCTGCAAACTTGTCCACCAGATCTGTCATCGGAATCTGTATACCATAACTAGACAATTCAGTTATTAAATGACAATATCTAGGAGTCAACTCTTTTAACGTCTCGTTTCCAACATAAGTAAAATTCTCAAACTCTTTTCTCAACTCCTCCATCCTCAACCTTCTCGTCTTTTCATTCCCATCATGACGATTTTTGAGCACATCCCATAACTGCTTCGACGTAGTACACGTTCCAAACTGATGTAGTAAATCGTTTGTGATCGCCTGAGTCAACTGGGAGTATGCTTTCTTCTCCACAGCAAATTTCTTTTTCTCCTCGTCTGACATGCTCTCCAAAGGAACTGGTTCACCGGTGTTCTCCAGAACCGGTGCAACATAACCTTTAGCTATCATCTTCCACGCCTCTGTACCCTCCAACCCCATGCCTTCCAGATGGATCTTGAATTTCTTCTGCCATTGGTTATACTCCTGCATCTCCATTAGCTTGGGTGGACGATTCCCGCTACCTGAAGATAAGTCATTTATTAGTGTAGAAATAGCATTGGTAGTTTGAGTATTTACCACCGCGGCTGCTACTCCCCAATAGTCTGTCACAGGTTGTGGTGTGGAGGTGCAACACTCTGAGGCATCGAGCTAGTCATCGCTATGTAATTGATCGGTTGCGAAGACAGAGTGCTCGTTTTCTGGGCTGCCACTGTCCCTGGGTCCATCGTTACTTGCTGCTGTTGTTGTGTCGTTGCTGGTCTCGGTGTAGTCGGAAAATTCCACATGATGTTCACGAACTTCGAAAAACACCAAACTTAGAAAAGTTTCCAAACTCAGTTCTACTTTCGTCCAAAAAACCTTCTACGTTCGTCCAAAGTTTTCACTTTCGTCCAAATAGTGTCACGCGAATGTAGAAAAGTAACCAGAATGTAGAATATCCTAAACCTCTTTCCACGTTCGTCCAAAATAAGTCACGTTCGTCCACTCTGTTTCCACTTTCGCCCGCACGATCAGTCGAATGTGGAAAATCTAACCCGAATGTGGAAACTCTTAACACAACAACCTAGGTTCGACCTGAATGAATGTACTTTCGTCCAAAACTCCCTCAGGTTCGCCCTAGCAAGGTCAGGTTCGTCCACTTTACTCTAGATTCGCCCATTTTGACTTTGAAAAACGGTTACACTTTGAAAAACGGTTATTTTGATCTAAGATTTTCAAAAGTTTATAGATTTTGATGATCTTAATCAGGTTTTGATTCGGAATTGATTTGGAACAACTTTAAGTCTTGAAAAACTTGATTTTATACACAAATTCAATTCAAAAATCCTCAAAATCACTCAAAAACCATTTTCAATAAAAAACAGATGAATATTGATCAAAATTAAGTCCAAATCAGCTCTGATATTATCAATTTTGGTGTTGTATGATCCATATGGCTCTGATACCACTTTGTAGATGAAAGAATTTAGCTAAAACAGGATGTAATGGTCATACAAGTCACAATTCCAGGTGCGGAAACCCTAGAATTGAACAAAATGATAATATGCAAATCAAAACAAGTAAGACACATTTTCAATCTCCATTTTATAGATTAACTTTATCAAAACTTGTTTATAATCAACACACACGTTAATCTAACCCTCACATAAACATTCACAATCTAGAGCAAAACCTGACCTCTCAACACACACTTTCCAAAACTATTCTAAACATGAAAATGACCAAAAACTATTTATAGTGACTGCAGGTTCGCCCATAATGATGGTGTGAATGTGGGCAATGTCCACATTCGCCCACTAGTAAGGTACGAACATGTCTTCTGGTCTTCAGCCTTTCACATTCGCCCATATTATATCTACATTCGCCCAGACATAAACACCTTCGCCCCTGCTCTTTCACATTCGCCCACTTCAGAAAACACACTAACATATGTTAAACTCTAATCCAATCACTAGTCGCAAAACGTGCATCTACATTAAAGTTACCTGAGTAGCTAGAGAAGTATCTTCAATACTAACTCTTAACACCTTATTTGTACAATGTAATCTCTCACATTAATCAAGTTATTTTGGAAAAAAGGCATTTATGGAAAACATGTGATTAATCCAACCAACCTGCTTTGAACCATAACAAAAGATTACCCGTTCCGACCCATTAGATGGTCCACACGTTTTGTCGCCTCTAATGGACATCAAGACGTGCAATCATAAAAAAGTTATATGTAAGGTTTCAGACCGGCACACCTCCACATACCTACATTAAATGAAGAGACAACATGCTTCTCAAGATCATGCGGCCTTTTGATAATAGAACCAGATTATCAAAAAGATCACATGTTTGACGTGCAGGCTCAAGCATAGCCATAGGAATCGTAGCTTTCCATTTAATAAACAAAATTATTGATTCACTTCACGATATGGCATGTAGTTGAGCCATATCGTGTAACGCCCGACTCTTTTCTAAAAGGTTTATTTAAACTAATATATTCATATAACTATTTTTCTTTATACTCATTGACAACAATATATCGCTAACGAGACCACATGCTTATTCGTTAAATAACTTGGATTATTTAACCTTATTTTTATTATAATTATTGGAAATAATAATAAAACATTGATAATTAAAATATGAAAAGAAGAGACATGAATGTCTCGAGTGTTTTTAAAAAAAAATATATACATATATGTATCAAAATTAACAATACTTGCATAAAGACAAAGTGCATTAATTGCACATTTTTCCTTTCCATTCTTTGAAAGAACCCGACGAGAAAATCCGGTGTACCTCAAATCTCTCCCAAATTCAACCCAACTTTTCTATTTTAATATCAATCACAAAGCGGAATCAACGCAATCAAGGATAACGTGTTTCACCCGGCGAAACTTATTTTCTTTTTTTTTTTTCATGGCTAAAATCACGCGCATAGATCAAGGGGCCATAAATACGAACCAACACTATATTAGTCGACCCTCGGTGCTACCACAACTCGCAACCCCACCACCACTCCGATGCTACCACAACAACCGGCGCCATCATCACATCAGTCGTGTACCACCACCGTTTGTAACAACCCTCTCCTGCGACACCAACCATTTTCCACCGTACACCGCCGCGTCTGCCGGCTATCACGAACCAAGCCTGTCACCTATTTAATCCGAATTCTTATTCAAGGTTAGTAAACAAAATATTATTACTATTATTTTTTTTTAGAATTAGTAATCCGAATTCTCATTACGTTACATGGATTTCCGGCGACTAAGTAACTATTATCTTTTGGAAAGTTTGAACATAAATTTTGTATTAGCCCTTCTTACCTCTAACATTTGACTCGCGTGTAGTCAAAATTAATAAAAACCCTCATAGGACTTGACTAAATCATAAAGCTAAAATCCATGTTCTTTGCCACTGATTCAAATCGATGGAGTTGAGCCAATGGAAATGGCCATATATTTGGTGGTTCCCAGTAGTTTTGCAAATTTTTTTATAAATATTTATCTTCAAGATAGATAGTGGCTTAGAATATATAGTTATATAATAAGGTGGTGTGGTACATTTAAATGACTTTATTCGGTTAGTAACTAAAAGGTTTTAAATCGTTTAGGTTACTTATATAATTACAAAATTTGAGTGACTTTGTTAGTTCTTTTCGATTGAATATGAACCTATTAAAAATTTTAAAGTAATTGATTTAAAAATTGCAAAGGTCTTTGTCGCCGGACAATCATTAATCTTATAAAGAAATTAATCTTGAAATATATTATTACTTAGGTTGTCATAAATTCAGAATGTGATGTTAGGATTCTTGAAAGTTGATTTACGCATTTAGAGTTCAATTAATCCAAGTTCAGACTTGTTGCTACTTGCTAGTATTTACACGGTGAATTTCAGGTGAGTTTACGTAACCATGTTTATGCAATTCTTCATACTTGCAACTTTATACATAAGCAATTCTACATGCATGTCTAGTTGTAAACTTTAATGCCTCATGAATTAGACAACAACAACAGTTTCAACGAGTTTCAACATTACATAATCATTAGCTATGGCCAAGCCGGCGATACTCAATAATAGATCTATTGGATTGACAATCCCACCCGGATACGTGTACCTCCTACATAGGTAGCGTGGGTGATTGTTATCGTTCCAACATATTAAGGTGAACCGTGGATGACGGGATGGACCTAAACTAGTCAAAGGTTTGATTATTTCGATTCAACATATCATGTTTATTCATGTAGACTTAAACTTACGATAGACATATGAATTGCTAAACTTTTATACTAAAACTATTTGCTTGACATGGCTTATGTATTCTCACCAACTTCTAGTTGACCCCCCCATTTTTCCAAACTCAACAGGAAATACTGATGCTTGAAGTCTAGAGCTAGCATGAGGAGATATTTGAAGCTTTGTTTGATTATTTGATGTACGAATTCTTGTAGAACAATTGTATGTAATTTATTTAAATCATATAATGAAATTTATTATTCACCATGAGCTACTGAACAATCATCAATACGTGACATCCCGATGTTTCCGCCATCGGTTGGGGTGTTACAGATTGGTATCAGAGCCTTGGTTATAGGGAATTAGATTATTAGAAGAATAATCTAGTCTATATATAACCTTAGGACTTTAACCAGTACTTGCTTCAATTACTTACAACTCTGCCTCATCCTTATCTCTATCCTTATTCTTACCCTAGCTTGGCCTTTTCTCACTTCGTGCAATCCTAATGTACTCTTAGATTATTATGGCAAATTCCTTGAGTTTAGATCTGATTTGTCTTGATAAGTCAACGTTTTCGTTTATACATTGATAAACGAATACAGTGTTTGTGCTTCATTTTCATTTATACCCCCTCACACTCATTTAAATTCTAAGATTTGAATCTCAAAATTTTTGCAATTCAAATATATTTTCTTTCTTATATAATTCCCATGTTAGCCTAAATTTCATGAATCATTTGAGAATCTCACAACCACACTTCATTTTCAAACTTATAATATTACTTGTACGTTTAATTATTTTCAACGTCTAACCCAAATAATATGTTCCTCTTTACAAAAATGTTACATATATATATATATACATTTTTTAAATCTATTATCTTTGATGTTTCTAGCCAATTTTATTTTAAACGTCCCCCTATTTTTTTTAGTACCCTCAACCATTGAATTTCATCACATTCAAGATTTTAAATCATATAATGAAATTTATTATTCACCATGAGCTACTGAACAATCATCAATACGTGACATCCCGATGTTTCCGCCATCGGTTGGGGTGTTACATATCGAGCCTTGTTAATATCTCATCGATAAATACTCCTGGACCAATCAACGCCTACCAAAAAAACATAAAATGAGAGTCAATGAGGGTATATTTTTAATTACATGGCCTAAAACTATTTTTGCAATCAAATTTGTAAGCTTTTTAAGATTTTATACCATCTACAACAACCAATGTAGCCATAATGTCATCGATACCCTTCAGATTTTATATAGACAAAATTGAAGAAAACGTCCTTTATGTTTACCCAAAATTGCAGGTTTAGACCTTTAACTTTAAAAGTTGCAGGATACCTCCTTTATCGAACTTTTGGTTGCAGGAAACATCCTTTAATGAACTTTTGGTTGTATAAAACATCCTTTACCAGTAACGCCGTTTGATTCTGCTATTAAGTTACCCTCACGTGCCAAGCATGTGAGGGTATTTTCGTCAATGCATATATAAAGGACCTTTTCTGCAAAACAAACAAAAATAACAAATTAACAATAAAAAATAGTTCCCCCCCCCCAAATCCTTTCATCCAAAAAACCCTAATTATTCTCAGCGATCAAAGATTAACAAACCATAATCATACACCATTAACAACATTAACAAACCATAATCATACACCATACTAACACAAAGTTTACAATAATCATAACAACCATTGTCAATAACCATACTAATAACAAAGTGTTTAAAAACAAGGCATTGCAGCCATTACATACTATAAGTTCAGACCATCATTAACAAAAGAACAAGTTCAGACCATCAGAAAGTTAGCAACAATTACATAAAAAAAAAAACAACAGGTTCACAAACCAACAGACCATCATACCTTCTTCTTTCTGGACTTCTTACCACCACCTGCAACCCCACTCTTCTGACCACCACCTGCAACCCCACTCTTCTGACCACCAGCTGCAACCCCACTCTTCTTACCACCACCTGCAACCCCACTCTTCTTCTTTTCGCCAACATGTTTACTTGCAATAGTCTTCTTCCTTTGCCCAACAGTTTTACTTGCCACATCTTTAGAACCTTTCTTCTTGGATTTACTTTTGCCTTCAGGTTCCAATGTTTGCCCTTTACAAGTCCTACTGTTATGGCCCAAGTTTTTGCACTTTCCACATTTGACAGTCACATTTTTCCTAGATAACTTGCCACCCTTGGTCATATCTTCTATCTTAGCAGCAGATCTCTTTCTTTTCTTTTTGGGTCTTCCCACTTGTTTGTGATGATATGGAGGTGTTAGGGTAGTTGGTAGTTGGTACTTTAGACTTGGCCCATAAAGACTTGCCATTGATAGGGAAAATCTTGTGACTGTATACATTTTTCCATGTTTCCAGCTTGTATGTTTGGTGCACCCAAGTCTCTGGTATCCCAACCTGTTCAATAAAAATACATTAACATATTTGCAAACTAATTCACCAAGACCCAAAATATGATTACATAACTGTTGACCATGACTTGCCATATCCCAATTTGCTGCCACTGCATGTTTGCAAGGTATTCCTGTGATCTCCCACCTTCTACAACTACATGTTCTTTCAGTTACATTGACAACACATTGGTCACCACCATAAGACACTTGAAAGTGTGCATCCCCATTCCAACTAACTGAATACTTGGTAGCATCTTTCTTAATGGTAGCTAACTGATTGGTAGCATATGGTGTCAATGGACCATCACTTTTGTCAATAACATGTAAAACATTCACTATTCTCCTCATGAGGTACTCTCTAATGTATTCTAAGGTTGTGATAATGGGCTTATCTCTACCATTTACTAGCTTGGAATTAAATACCTCACACATGTTGTTTAAGAGTACATCAGATAAAGCCCTCCCTGTTTAAAAAAATGGTAAAAGTTAAATTAAACACTTTAAATGACATCCTTGTACTGACCACTTATGACTTACCTGAGAAATGAGATCTGGTCCAGTGTTTTGGTGGGATATTTGATAACCACAGATGTGCTTCAGAGTCCATGGTTTTCAGCTCATCCATTTCTCTTTCAAATTGCACCACTGTTGTAGCAGTTGCTATCTTCCAAAGGACATCCTTCTACTGACCACTTTTGAAAGTAGTCCTCAAGTTCTCATGTATATGTCTGAGACAGAACCTGTGCTCAGCACATGGATACAAATCTGTTACTGCTTGAAGTATACCCTGTTACAAACAAATGATGATTATACAACTGCATGATACAAATTAAGCTTTTTAAAACATAATACATGTTGATATTCTAACCTTTTGTCTATCACTGATAAATGTGAAGTTTGAATTGCTTCCAAGATCCAAGTCATCACCAACACAGTTTAGAAACCATTTCCAAGAGTTGATGTTCTCAGCTTCCACAATTGCATAAGAAAGAGGATAAATCATGTTGTTGTTGTCAACCCCAACAGCAGTGAGAACTTGACCAGGAAAGGACCTTTCATAAATGCATCATCCAGCCCTAACAAGTCTCTTCCAATGGCTTTAAAACCTTGTTTTAAAGAGCCAAGACAGATATAGACCCTCTTGAATATCCTGGTTGTCTCATTTGGATCTGTAACTGGTTCCACTTCCACCTTTATAGTGCTTCCTGGTTTTGCCCTCATCAACTCTTGAAGATAGTCCCTAAGAAGTCCATACTGTAAACTGTAATCACCATGTAGTTGCTTCTGAGCTTTAGATCTAGCCCTATAAGTTGTCATCTTAGAAACAGCAACCTCAAACTTCCTCTGGAACTGATCTTGGACTGCTTTAACTGGGATGTGGGGATTTTCTTCAATTTGATCCATAAGTTCTTGAGCTAAGAAAGTTGAATTGCAGGCATTTATTTTTCTGCTCTCCATGCATCTATGTTTTGGCAATACAGTTCTAGTCATCCAAATGTTTGTTACTTCATCTCTAGACACCAACACCTCCCAAGGACAAACAAACATATTAGGGTTTTTCTTTTTGCCCCTACCACCTTTATGTTTATCTTGTGAACCCTCTGCTTTCTCACTTTTTTCATTTTCAGTCCCTGCTTTTTTTTGTCAGGTTCCACAAGTGGTTCATTAACTATATCACATTCAAAGCCACCTGTCCCACTTTGTACATCATCACCCTGTTTCTCACTTTTTTTAACCTTTTTCTTTGAAGGTTTCTTAATGGGTTCCATCCTTTCAACACCTGGAACATCACCATTACAAACCACCCTAACTCTATTTTTATCATCCTTTATAATTTTTAACATCCTTCTTGTTTCCACTATATGTTTTTTCAGAAATCTTTTAACATCCTTCTTTTGATAAAATATTTGCCCTACATAGAAATTCTGGTCATTAACATGTGCTCTTCTCATGTGTTTTAATTTTCCTCTCCTGATGTTACCAATATTCTCATCACTGTCACTAGCACTCTCAAAGACATCATTGTCTAAAACCTCTAAATCATCAATGTCACCTGTTACATTCTCATTGTAATGTTTATCTTCTTCTTCTACATCATCAACCATGAAATTGAAGTACTTCATGTCCACATCACTTTCTTGCATATCATTATCATCATCTACTATAAAATCACTATCTTCTTCATCAGTATATTCTTCTACATCATCAACATTGTGTTGTTCATTCTCAACATCTCCATTCTCAATTTCTAATACAGTCCTATCTGCCTGAACATGTTCAATACTTAGAATGCCGAACGAACCAGTGACACTTGATTGGGAGGGTATTTCAGCTAGAAGTCTTGACATTCCATGTTCTACATAGACATCAACAAACCTATTTCCTTGCCTAATGATGTCTACGAACCTCAATACATCAGCTTCCTCAGCTAATTGACTAAGACCATGATCTAAATCAGCTCTAGGTTCTAAGAAATGGAAAAAAATTGGGATACCTTTAGGATAACCTAAATCGTTCATAATCCAACCTAACTCATATATACCAAATCTATCAGTATCCATCAAATCAACAATGTTCATCAAAGCATTCATATACTCACGACCTGGAAATGAACTGAAAAACCCTCCATGATGCATATTAATACTGAATAACGATTCATACGTTTCTACATTCAAAAATTTTTAAAAAAAATTAGGGATTTAACTTTAACAAGTTAATTAAAAAAAATTAGGGTTTTATATTAAACAATCTTACCATATACAGAGTCGACATGTATTCATCGTCATGTGTTCGAATATTGTACTTCCCTCCTTCAATGGTTGCCAACTCGACCCTGATTTCATCTTCTTTCATGGTGTTCTTCTCTGAGTTGTGTACAGGGGATGAGAGAAGATGAAGACGCTTGGGTTTATATTCGTTTTGTTTTTTAAATTTTATTTAGAATCTGAAATGACAAAAATACCCTCACATGCATTGCACGTGAGGGGCATCTAACGACAATGTCAAACGGCGTTAGCATAAAGGATGTTTCCTGCAACCAAAAGTTCGATAAAGGAGGTATCCTGCAACTTTTAAAGTTAAAGGTCTAAACCTGCAATTTTGGGTAAACATAAAGGACGTTTTCTGCAATTTTGTCTTTTATATAAGTACTTGTTTGACAAAAAACAAAAATACAATTAGATTACTGCTATTAGTAAGCAAATTATTTTTTTGAAAGCTTCAGTGCAATTAATTTGCAACACAGCAGGGCTATACATGTCGGGTACCTTACCGGGTTCGAATCCTTGTTGGATTCAAACTCGAGATATCTTAGGAGGAAATTCTTAGTGGAAAATCCCTGACCAAGTGGGCTACTCGACGTTGGCTAGTGATCAAATTATATAAGAAAAACAAACGTGTCGCAAAAACAAAAAAATTGTTTAACCTTCATGTTGTTTGTCCAAATCAATGTTTCCTGTTCCTGTATCTTCTCGTCCTCTCCTTCGACATTGTCGTTTGCATGACTTAGCTTCGCCATCCATTCAGCCAAGAATATGTCATCAAGTTCATGCCCCTGAATGGGTCAGTCATATCTCGGAGGATTCCAGTGTTTTCTTCTTAAAACATTACTTCTTTTTACAAAGTCATCTTAAGACATCTACGCCATCCATTCAATCACCATCATCCTTCTTCTTTCAGAGAGCTTCATCAATCTTGGTAATTTTGGAGTCGTTACACCTTTTGTTATTCACATATACATTTCAAGACATCAAGCACAAAGCTAAAATAGAAGATTTAAAAATCAACATTTTTAATCTTGTCAAAGCATTCTTACCTTAGGGGGGGGGGGGTTGTTGGATTTTGGCACCAGCTTTGTATTTAGCCATAGACATAACCTTCCATTTCTTTTGGGACTGTGAAATATCGAAGCCTGCAAAACAAAATTAATGTATGTTTTGAATGTAACATATCTGAATCAAAATGAGCTCAAGATCTGAGAAAACCTCTCCGAATTTGTTTAGAAGACCTTCATCACAGGTAAATCGCCTCTTTAAATGATTTAATCATGAATGGAGCCATAGAAAAACATCCTGAGTCTGCAAAACAGAACCACCCAAGTCCTGAAACAGAAGCAAAAATTATATCAGAGATCGACATGTTGTTATAATGGTCAACCTCATCAATAAAATCAGCAAAACTATACGTTTTGTACAATAGTCTATGAAATCTTAACAGAAACAGATAAAACCCATATAAATTTAAAGGATTTTTGAACAAAATCAACAAAAAGTGTGACTTACCCTTGACAGATCTGTTGAAATATTCATCGATCTAGTGAGAATCGATATGTTAGTGTTCATTATTGTTTTGAATGACGAAATAGTGTTCATAGTCAACAGAAATTGTGACTTACCATTGATGAAGGTAGGATTCTTCATTGATCCGGTGAAAATGATGGTGAGGCGGTGGAAGCTGTGGTGGTTTCCAGTGACGCTTTTGATGGCTGTGATTATAGTTCAATGTAGTCACGGTGACGTAGTTGTGGTTAAAATGATGGTGAGGTGGTGGAAGAATAGGTGCTGGTTGTGGTGGACTGTTATGGTGGCCAGTGGCCACAATGGATGGTGATTTTGAAGTGAGAACCCTAATGTGAATATGATGAATGGGGCGGATTGGTGAATGAAACCCTAATGTCAATGAACCCGTGTAGTTTTTTTCTTGCAGTATAGGCTTGTACATGATGCATCATGTCTTGCACCCTTAAAAGTTTAAGAGTTTTAGTGCATCAAACCATTGTACAACATGCTTTTGATGCTTGTACATTTTTAAAAGGTGGCAAATGACCATTTCTGCCCTTCCTATATGCTTATTAATATAGTATAGATATTTATTTTCCTATTAAATAAATATACTAGGATATTGTCGATTCGATATATACATTGTCATACTTAAGTTTAAACGTGTAATTGTTATAGATTATTTAGAATTAATTCTCCCACGAATATTTTTCCAACACTTAGGAAAGTGTTACACATTTTTCACCCGTAAGTAACCTTATATATTTTTGTTCAAAATATATATATTTTCATGTCCACATTTGACGCAATAACATATATACGTATCTTGTAGGAAGTTATACAATATATACTTACCCGTCCATATCACATTTTGTCCGTTAATACGTCGTAATATAAATACATCCATATTCGATTGTTTGTATTTATATATTCTCGCATCCCCAAAAATACAAGCTGTTCACATATATATATTTTGTAAGAATAATTCCTTGTCGACGTTATATATTTTTCCTACACCCAAAATATATATTTAGTTATTTCCTAAATTCCCATCAATATTGTCACACCCCGCCAAGGCGAAAACACGGGGATGTGATTCGAAAGGTTTTCAAGCACAAGGTTCGAGCAACACACAGATTTATTTAAAATAGATACCATCTAAGGATGGATGATGTCATAAATTATTTAAATTAACATAACATTGTTCGAAATTAGTAAATTGTCTGGAAACTCATGCCTCAAATACTGAAATAACATGTGACTGACAAGACCCGATCCCGGACGGTACCACTTTGTGCAAGCTCAAACCCCTCTCCCAAGGCCTTGCTCCTCATCTCAATTACCTGAAAAACATGCATAAAAGATTTGTCAACAATAATGTCGGTGAGTTCACAGGTTTTAATGTACTATGTAAAGTGCTCGTGAAATTCGTGTATGACCAATCACAGGCTAGCTAAAGTGAATAATTTCTGTGCAAACCATCAGTCCCGTTACCAAACCTCTTGATTGTTGTGCCTCACGCATTATACACTAAAGACAATATATGTATAGTAGAATACTAACACTCTTTTGTATGTAACCGGTTAGAGCGACTAACCAAGAGTGGGGGTGTCAACCCAGTAGATCTATTAAAGTGTTCCATGGCTTTCAATAGCTAATGGTTACAGTATGATGTACGTACGAGGACTGTTGAGCTCATGAACCGAATGTCTCATGTTCCACATGGTAGTCATGATAGAATAACACACAAAATGAAATTTGTACTAGATTTGTAGCATGTTTGTCCCCCAAAATGTAAAAATAGAAAAACGCGGCCATGAAACTCACCTGATAATGGCACGTGTGGTCTAGTGAAGCTGGAAAGGGTACGGCTCCGGAAATCCCAGGTGTTTTGTTGTAAGATGATTTTTATTGTAAACAAAGTGGACCCCACATGTCGTTATGGTTTGTAAATTGACACTAATTTGTCATGTGTGGTTGGTTTTTGGAAAAATGTGCATTTTAACATAAGTTTATGCCCTTTTAATGTCCAAAATAGTATTAACATATGTTTCGGCCCATTTAACACATGTTAAGATATCATAGCCGAAAATAATGCATAACATAGGTCTTGAATTTGATGGTTTAGTTAATTAAAATAGGTCAAACTATGCTTATTAAGGTACCATCGAAGCTATGCAATGTGTTTTAGTGGGTTTGTAATGAAAACCGATTATAAATACCTCCATTATAAACCTTAGCTTAGAACATAAACCAAGTAAGTTTTGATTATGAAAACCGGTTCTAAGTTGATCATTTAAGTCGGGTTTTGATTCAAAAACATTACTTAATCTATCATTGTGATATAAGGGCCGATTATTTATCAAATAAGGGAGGTATCTCGAAAATGTGATCACTAGATAGTCGTAATAATCATAAGTGAAACAATGTGTGTAAAAATTATACATATGAATGGTCGATTAGATGGGATCATGGGTCGAAGAGTCGGTGAACACAATAGGGATGATTATCATAGAAGTTTTAAGAAAGGAAAAGGGCTCGATCACATACCAAAAGAAAACAAAGGAAGTGGTGACCGATTGTGAGGTTCTTGGCTCTCCTTGGATCGTAGCTCTCAATGTGGCTTGGTGACTTCCTTGTGATCCCTTGTACTAGCTAAATGTCTTGTGGGAAGTGGTGTAGAGGGGTCGGCGGATTGTTTTCAATGGAAGGTGGATTGTGAGAAGTTTGTGATGTGTTTATGGGTGTAGGTGCAAGTATTCATGGGTGGATTCCACTCTCTTATATAGGCCAAAGATAGGGTGAAGACAAAGTTATAAGAGGCAAGTCAAATGGTCCTTGGTTGTCTTGCATTGTTAAGGTTTTTAGTCATCAAATAGTGACTCCTTGATGATCTTCCTTCCTTGGCCGATTGTTGCTAGAGCATCCATACATATTTGGCAAGGGATCTTCTATGAAAATTTGGAATACCTTGGATTGGTAGCTTTATAGATGTAAGTAAGTTTAGTTGTCAATTCTTGTCTTGTTCTAGTCCCTAATCCGATCGTGTATATGCATGGGGCATTCACACATCATTTTCGACAAAAAGAGTAGTACCAAGAGGTGTCATTGCTTGCCTAGGTGTTGATCATGTGTAAGACTTTCCATTTAGGTGAAAGGTTTGGTGATTAGTGGGTTTTGTCTCATGCTACATGCATGGAATTCCTATCTTGACATGTCCCTTTCAACTAATGGTAAAAAAACAAGTGTGGATGTGTGTAAGGGTTCTCGGACGAAGGTATGGGTGGAGGGTTGGGAGTGTGTCATGCATTGTAAGTTTCCTTATTGGTGTATAATCTTGACAAAAATCCCTTCTAGTTTGTATACACGTGGGCCGATCATGAGGTTATTAACACCAAATAGGAAAATGATCAAGTTCCAAGAGGAAAGTTGTGGATGTATGTATGTCTTGTATAGATGCCGAGTGTGTGTGTGTATATATATACGTAATCATATATTGGTCTTGGATCTTATTGAAGTGTGATCCGGTTGTAAGTAGTGTAAGAGTTGATATAATGTTGTGAAATAATGTCGTAGATTATCATATGGTGTAATCGACCATTCGAGCCCAAAATATACCTTAGTTCTTGTTAAGAGACTTGATGACGATATTAACATATGAAACACCCATAAACCTTTTTAACTGAAAATACGCAGCGGAAATACGAACAAAAAAAAATTTCTTTCTTGATAAAAACATTCTCGTATGTTTTGAACCCATATCTACAAGATATTATAGGTGTTTCATACTTTCATCTTTATTGCTTCTTATTACATCAAATACAACTCATCTTTATTATTTTACATGACCGTGACCTCGTACAATCCGCGACCTCGTACAATCCGCGTCCTCACTCGACCTCCAACCATTTCTTGCTTTGTGAGTTAGACTAGACAACCTGCAACCACCACATAACCATTTCGTTAGTTCATTAAGTGTCTTCATGCAAATATTCACAATATGGAAATAATATCAACAATACTCAATGATCATGTCAAAACGCCTTTTGCAAGTTCGGATCCGATCTTCGGATCCTATCCTCCAATTTCCATGCATTCATACTTACATACCTGCATCTTTATTTCCTCCTCATAACGAAATGTTAATAACACTACAATACACAAGCACGTACAAATCCCATGTACAAGTTATCTTGACCCGTCATACTATACTTTCTTCATGTATTCTCTAGGACAAACGTGATGTTTCCGAACCTATACTCAGTCTACACATAACAACCAACCTATACATACAAAACACTTTCACACATATCTGGGCATAAGCACCTATGCACACATTCTATTACATAATCATCCAACGCGTGATAACTGCACTTACCAAACGGTTTACCATTTGTGTGACCTTGCATAACTAGACAATTCAATCTAAATAGCTATACCCATGATTAAATGTATCCATCTATATATATTCACACACATCAATCCGTACATTTTACCATTCATTCTTATGCCATATTTGTTAATCTTGGGTTTGTTTCATGCTTAAATACATTGACTTCATTTTTATCTTTGTTGCCCGTTTATCCCAACTACTTTTATTGTTGTTGTAAATGAAGAATTTTAGCTAGAAACAGGAAATCTGATCATACAAGGCACTATTCCAGGTGCGGAAACCCTAGAACAGAACAAAATGATAATCAATGAATCAAACACATGATTTAAGCTTTCAAACATCATTTTCATAGATAACTTGTTCAAATATTGTTTACATAAGCCTTTACAAGTTAATCTAATCACAACTTCAATGACACACCCTAGAGAGCTTAACTCAGACCTTTACAAAACACAATAACCAATGTTCTTACTAACAAAACAAACTTAACATATTTATACTATCTGCACTTTTGCCCCTGTTATAGGTACGAATGTGGAATTCTTCCACATTCGTCCTTATATTAAGCACGAACCAAGACATCTTCGGAACATCTTCTACCTTCACCCATTAATCTCTACCTTCGACCTTATGATTTCCACCTTCGCCCCTACAGACTCACTAACACATGTTTATGATTACAATCCGAAGCATTAGTCGCACAAAAGGCATCAACAAACTCCCCCTCGACTATTGCTTGGATTGCCTTCGCGCTTCGTCCATCTGCTTGTTCATCAACTTGATTCTCCATTGTTTCTTTTGATCTTTCGTCATTTCTGGTTCAAGTTTCCTTTTTGTCGATTGCTTAGGCACTTCAGCTACCTTCACCTGCTTATCCAGCTTCTGCTCAAGGTTACTACCAGAGTTGATATCATAAGCAAAGCATACTCCAACAACCTGTTGATATTTCTTTGCTTGTGATGCATCATTGGGATCACTGTAAATCGGGTTGTAATAAAGCATGATGATATCTTCAAATGTACAGTTTATGAGCCACATTGGGTCAAAAACATGTATTTTCTTGTACGAGTCCTTCCCATCTCTTAACACAATCACCGCTTCAGCATTCCTCCAGTCATAATACCAGAAAATAAAGTCATCACTGAAATGCTGTTGAATTGGCATTAGCGGTATCTTTCTCATCACTTCAGGAGCTTTATAAATCAACGTCACTCTTTTTCTACCCGTTTTTGGATCAATATCTCTGTGAACCTTCCTTCTCGGGTACTGAGGTTTAAACATATCCCATTTCGTTCTACTTTCTCAGACAAGTTTATAAGCAAACCACCCGACAGCTGTATTATTCACAGAAGCACCAGTCATTCTGAAACGACATATATCTCTCACCGCCCAGTACGGTAGAGTAAGCAAATCATAGAATTTGTAAAAGTACAGAATTCCAGTTTCCCACTTAACTGAAATACACTCCAGACTTCTAATATACTTCCAACCAAGTGCCCTGCCTTTGAACTTTTGGTTGTGATATCTATAAAATCCTCCCTGTGCTTCTGGTTTCGGTCTTTTATCATCAGTCTCTTTAAGCTTCTTCAACAAAGCCTTCAATTTGTCACTTTGTTCAGATGGTTTCTGTTTATCATCCCCAAACACATTCTTAACAAACTCTTTGCTCTTCTCCTCAGCTTTCTTCTTAGCTTCCCTCATATGTGTTTCGGTAAAGTCTGGGAATACTTCATTCTCATCAGTTTCTCTGAAGTATTGGGGATACTCTTCATGAGTTATGTCTTCAATCTCAATCTCCTCAGTTTCTGGTGTTTGCTTGTCATCAGAATGATTACCAACATCCTTTTCAGGAATGTCTGGAATCATTTGATCTGTCATAATCTCCTCAAGTGTCTTACCAACTCGCTGCGCAATCCCTTCAAGAATTTCTTTAGACATAGCAGGTGAACCCTTCAAGAATTTCTTTAGACACAGCAGCTGACACTTCACCATCTTCTAAATCAGGATCATTATTGTAGATGCATTTTGCGACTAGTGATTGGATAGTTAACATGTGTTAGTAGGCTGAATTGGGCGAATGAAGATTGATATGGGCGAAGGTGATTACTTAGTGGGCGAAGGTAGATTAAAGTGGATGAATCTGGAATGGAACTTATCAGAAGACACACATTCGACCATAGTGATGGGCGAATGTGGAAAAGCCTCACATTCGACCATTCACAATGGGCGAATGTGCAGTGCCTATAAATAGATTTTGTGATTTTGTAATGTTAAGAGAGTCATTAGGTGTGTGTGTTTTGAGGTGTTGTTCCAGAGCAGTTTAAGATAGTGTGTGTGTGATCTAGATTAACTGTTTTGAGATTGTAATCAACTTTATGAATGTGTTAATCTATGAAAAGCATTGAAAATGACTTTGATTGTGTTTTGATTTGAGTTTACTTCAGTTTGTTCAAAGCTAGGGTTTCCGCACCTGGTTTTGTATCTTGTATGATCATATAATCCTGTTTTCGTGTCAAATAACATCCTCTACAAAGTGGTATCAGAGCATAGAGGATCATACAACAACAAATTGATAAACTCAGAGCTGATTTGGACATTATTTTGATCAATTCACATCTGTTTTTGCATAAAAATGGTTTTTGAGTGTTTTTGAAAGATTTAGAGTTGATTTTGTGGTTAAAATTCAAAATTCCAAGAATTAAACTTGTTCCAAATCATCTCCGAAGCAAAACCTGATCAAGATCTTTCAAATTCACAAACTTTTGAAAATCAGAGATCAAAATAACCGTTTTTCAAAGTGTAACCGTTTTTCAAAATCAGAAATGGGCGAACCTGGAACTGTGTGGTCGAAGGTGTGATTTTCTAGGCGAACCTGAGAGAATTTTGGGCGAACCTAGGGCAGTTTGGGCGAACCTAGAATTTTTCTGTTGAATTTTTCACTTTCGGGTCACATTTTTCACATTCGGTTGATCGGGGGTACGAACCTGGAACATAAACGGGCGAACCTGGATTATTTTGGGCGAACGTGAAGAGTGTTAGTGTGTTTTTACTTTCTGGTGAGATTTTACATTCGGGTATCACAGTTTGGGCGAATCTGAAGCAGAAAGGGGCGAAAGTGAAGCTGTTTTGGGCGAACCTAGAGCTAGTTTTTGGAAAATTTTCTAAGTGTTGAATTTCTCGAAGTTCGTGATCATGTGGAATTTTCCGACTACTCCGACACCAGCAACTACACAACCACAACAGCAGGTGATGGACCCATGGACGGTAGCAGCACAGAAGACGAGCACACAGTCTTCGCAGCCGGTTAACTACATGACTCAAAGTGCACCTCCAGCACCACAATCTGACTACTGGGGAGTAGCAGCAGCGGTGGTAAACACTCAAGCTACAAATGCTATTTCCACACTGATTAATGATTTGTCTTCAGGTAGCGGGAATCGGCCACCGAAGCTTATGGAGATTCAAGAATACAATCAGTGGCAGAAAAAGTTTAAGATACATTTGGAAGGCATGGGAGTGGAGGGTGCAGAAGCATGGAACATGATTGCTAAAGGTTACACACCACCAGTTTTGGAGAACACAGGTGAACCAGTGTCATTGGAGAGCATGGCTGAGGATGAGAAAAAGAAGTTTGCTGTGGAGAAGAAGGCGTTTTCCCAATTGACACAGGCTATCACAAACGATCTTTTGCATCAGTTTGGGACTTGTACAACGTCTAAGGCACTTTGGGAAGCACTTAAAAGAAGGCATGATGGCAATGAGAAGACGAGAGGTCTAAGGATGGAAGAACTGAGAAAGGAGTTTGAGAATTTTTCTTATATTGGAAATGAAACTTGGAAAGAACTAACTCCTAGATATAATCATTTGTTATCTGAATTGTCTAGCTATGGTATACAGATTCCTATGGCAAAGCAGGTGGACAAGTTTGCAGATGCATTACCACCAAACTGGGATCAGCATGTGGAAGTCCTGAAGGAGAAGGATGCTTATCAATACTGGTCTATTCAGGAGTTCATAGAAAAGCTGGAAAACAAAGAATTGGAAGAGAAGAGGAAAGCTAGAAGAGCACAGATTCCTCAGAATCCCAACTTATACTTTGGAGGATCTCCAGTTCCAGCTAGTACATCAAGCTCAGGAGGGCTAGTAGCACCACATGTTGCATGTATTTCCAATGTTATGGAATCACCTACCATCAACTACCATCAACAAACATCATCCTTTTCACAACCATCAAATCCACCACCACAACAACAATACAACCATTCATACATTCCACCATTCTCCCCAATGCAACAAGCAGCTTTCTACACTGCTAGCCAATCTCAACAACCAATGAACCAACCTAACCAACAAACGGTGGTTTTGGAAACTTCTAACTTGGGAAATGTGACAGTTGAAGTTGCTCAGCAACACATTGCATTAGTCTCTGCAATGGTCTCATCCTACAATGGATTAGTTGCTAGTCAAATTGGGAATAACAACTTGACCAATGAAGACTACGCACAGATTGACAAGGAAGAGATGGAACTCATTGATATTCAATGGGCCTTTGCGAGCATAATGAGAAGAGCAACGGAATTTATCGAGAAGACAGGTAGAACTGATTTGGGAACTTCTCCTAACACAACCTACGGGTTCAATAAGGAGAAAGTTACTTGTTTTAACTGTGGAGGAAAAGGTCACTTTAAAAGAGAATGCACCCAGCCACCAAAACAAGGCAATAGGAACCCATTCAATGCCAGCTATCAGAACCGTCAACAACAAAACCAAAACCAAGTTTCTTACCAAAACAACAACAACCACCAAAACCGTCCAAAACAACTTTAATAACAACCAAAATAGACAACCAAACACACCAAACCAGACACAAAACCAATCACCAAACAATACTAACCGAACAGTCATACCAATAACTACACCAAATGAGACACATCAGAACACCAATCAGAATCAAGCATTGGTGACTCAACAAGATGAGAGGTTTGACTGATCGAGCATGTAGATAGGTGTTGAAGAAATTACTACTGGTGGCAATGTGCCTTGTGTTGCGTATCAGGTTGATATTGAAGATTCGGGGTGTAGATGCCGTTTTGCGACTAATGATTAGATATTAACATGTGTTAATGGGTGAAGGAGTATCAGATAGGGCGGATGAAGAAATGGAAATGGGCGAAGGAAGTTTCTCATGGACGAAGGAAGATCAGGAAGACACAAGAAGTCACATTCGACCAGTTCACTGGGCGAATGTGGAAATCTGCCACCTTCGACCAGTGTAACTGGGCGAATGTGCAGAGGTTATAAATAGGAATTGAGTTTTTGTAATGTACAACGAGTCATAGAGAGTGTGTGTTTTGTGTGTGTGTTCCTGAGAGGTTAGAGATTATCTGTTTGAGGTCTAGATTAACTATTATCAGTCTGTAAAGGTTTAATTGGAAAAGTTAATCTATGAAAAGCATTTAAAATGATCTTGATTGTGTTTTGATTGAGTTTACTTCAGTTTGTTCTAAGCTAGGGTTTCCGCACCTGGTTTAGCAACTTGTATGATCGTATAATCCTGTTTTCGTGTCGAATTCTCCCTCTACAAAGTGGTATCAGAGCGTAGAGGATCATACAACAACAAATTGATAAACTCAGAGCTGATTTGGACATAATTTTCATCAATTCACATCTGTTTTCCACTAAAAATGGTTTTTGTGTGTTTTTGAAAGAATTAGAGGTGATTTTGTGGTTAAAATTCAAAATTCCAAGTATTAAAGTTGTTCCAAATCATCTCCGAAGCATAACCTGATTAAGATCAATCAAATCCACAAACTTTTGAAAATCAGAGATCAAAATAACCGTTTTTCAAAAGTGTAACCGTTTTTCAAAGAACAGATATGGGCGAACCTGGTTATTGTGGGCGAACGTGTGTGTTTTAGGGCGAAGGTGATAGGTAATCTGGACGAACGTAGAGGTTTTTGGTCGAACGAAGAGTTTTTCAGGTTAAAATTTTACATTCGGGTCTAATTTTCTACTTTCGGGATGTCGGGCGGACGAAGGTGATTCTCAAACGGACGAACCTAGTTTGTTTTGGACGAAGGTAGAGAGAGTTTTGTGAGTTTTTACATTCAGGAGATTCCTACATTCGGGTGAAAGACTTTTGGACGAACCTGATTTAAAAGGGACGAATCTAAAAGTTTTTTTGGGCGAACCTAGTACAGTTTTTGTGAAATTTTTCTAAGTGTTGAATTTCTCGAAGTGCGTGACTATGTGGCGTTATCAGACGACTCCTACACCAGCAACTACACAACCACAACAGCAGGTGATGGACCCATGGACCGTGGCAGCACAGAAGACGAGCACACAGTCTTCGCAGCCGGTTAACTACATGACTCAGAGTGCACCTACAGTACCACAGTCTGACTACTGGGGAGTAGCAGCAGCGGTGGTAAACACTCAAACTACTAATGCTATTTCCACACTGATTAATGATTTGTCTTCAGGTAGCGGGACTCGGCCACCGAAGCTCATGGAGATTCAAGAATACAATCAGTGGCAGAAAAAGTTCAAGATACACTTGGAAGGCATGGGAGTAGAAGGTGCTGAAGCATGGAACATGATTGCTAAAGGATACACACCACCAGTTCTGGAGAACACGGGTGAACCAGTGCCATTGGAGAGCATGGCGGAGGATGAGAAGAAAAAGTTTGCTGTGGAAAAGAAGGCGTTCTCTCAACTGACGCAAGCTATTACAAATGATCTTTTGCATCAGTTTGGGACGTGCACAACTTCTAAGGCATTGTGGGATATGCTTAAAAGGAAGCATGATGGAAATGAGAAGACTAGGAATTTGAGGATGGAAGAGCTTGTTAAGGAGTTTGAGAATTTTTCTTATGTTGGAAATGAAACATTAAAAGAACTAACTCCTAGATATAATCATCTAATATCTGAATTGTCTAGCTATGGTGTACAGATCCCTATGGCTAAACAGGTGGACAAGTTTGCTGAAGCATTACCACCTAACTGGGATCAGCATGTAGATGTTCTGAAGGAAAAGGATGCTTTTCAGTATTGGTCGCTTCAAGAGTTTGTTGAGAAGCTGGAAAACAAGGAATTAGAAGAGAAGAGGAAGGCTAGGAGAGCACAGATTCCTCAGAATCCAAATTTGTATTTTGGAGGATCTTCAATTCCAGTGAGTACAAGCTCTGGAGGACTAGTAACACCACATGTTGCTTGTATATCCAATGCTGTAGAATCACCCATCATTAACTACCATCAACAAACTTCATCTTTATCACAACCACAACCACAAATTCCATATCAATATTCATACATTCCACCATTCTCACCAAAACAACAAGCAGCTTTTTACACTGCTGGTCAAACTCAACCACAACCAATGAACCAAACCAATCAACCAACTGTGGTTTTGGAGACTTCCAATCTTGGAAATGTAACAGTTGAAGTTGCTCAGCAACACATTGCATTAGTCTCTGCAATGGTTTCTTCCTATAATGGATTAGTTGCTAGTCAAATTGGTAATAACAACTTGACCAATGAAGACTACGCACAGATTGATAAGGAGGAAATGGAACTCATCGATATTCAATGGGCTTTTGCGAGTATTATGCGTAGAGCAACTGAGTTTATTGAGAAAACAGGTAGAACTGACTTGGGAACTTCTCCTAACACAACCTACGGGTTCAATAAGGAGAAAGTGACTTGTTTTAATTGTGGGGGTAAAGGTCACTTTAAACGTGAATGCACACAGCCACCGAAACAAGGCAACAGGAATCCATTTAATGCTACCTATCAGAACCGTCAACAACAAAACCAAAACCAAGTTTCTTCCCAAAATAACAACAACTACCAAAACCGTCAAAACAACTTTAACAACAACCAAAATAGACAACCAATCACTCCAAACCAGACACAAAACCAAACACCAAACAATACTAACCGAACAGTCATACCAATCACTACACCAGCTGAAACACAAAATACCAATCAAGCATTGGTTACCCAACAAGATGAAAGGTTTGACTGGTCGAGCATTCAGATAGGTGTTGAGGAGATAACCACTGGGGGAAATGTGGCGTGTGTTGCCTATCAGGTTGATCTTGAAGAGTCTGTGACAGTGGAGGAGAAGGTTGAAACTGAGGTTGATAGTGATGATTCTGAGACTGAGATGGATGGTGATTTTGAACCTGTTAAGGTTGATTCTGAAGTGAATGTTGAGGTTGAAAATGAAGAGACTAATTCAGGAGTGGTGATTGATACTGTTTCTGACATTCCTGAGGATTGTGAATCGGTTTATTCTGATTCAGACAGTGATTCAGATACGGAAGCTAGTGTTAATTCTCTTGATGAAGATATTGATCAGTTACTTGCAGAAGCAGATTTTCTGATGACCAGGAAGTCATGTATTGCAGATGATGCTTTCACAAAGATTGATTATTCCAGATTCTTTGCAGGAAAGGAAGCTCATTTCGCATTGATGGCCATGACTGACCCACCAAAACCTGTAAGTTCTGCTTGTAGTACTGACAATACTAGTGAAAAATATTGTGGTGCTTGTGATAGATTGACTGAGGAGGTTAAACAACTCCGTATTCAACGTGATAGTGCTATCATGAACAGTCAATCTACTCGCAAAGAGTTGAATGCTTTTAACAAAGTATTAGATGGCTACAAAAAGGACATTTCTGACTTGAAAAATACTTTGTCATTAAAACAATTGGCAATAAACAACTACATTAATGAAATTGAAAATACCAAGTTAGAAATGGCCGCCATCAAATGCTTTGCTGAAAAAGTAAACAAAAAGTTAGAAAGTTACAAGAATGTGGCTTATGTGGTAGACCACATCATTGATGACAAAACAACCAATTATCGGGCTGTACCATCTCCGGTTCTTTTTGAAAACCATAATTGTCACTCAGTGACACCGGAGAGTTCGGTAAAATCTGATTCAGCATCGGAAAATGAATCAAACACTTCAAGTGTTGGTGATCCAAATTCCGCTGTTAGACCGATTTTGGGAATCAATGATGAGGGTGTTACTGCTGAAAGTGTTGACTCAGATTCAGAGAGTGATGAGATTGGTTGTAACCAAACTGTTAATGCATGTGAAATTCCAAAAGAAAATCACATCATTACAAATGAACCAATTTCATCATCTCAAATTGTTCCAATGAGAAATGTTCATCATGTGGACAAGTCTGAGAAGAATGTTGTGAAGAAAGATCTTAATGTGATTAAGAAAGATCTTGAGAGAAATGAGAAAAATGAACAATGTGACAAACCTGTCAAGGTGTTTTATCGGATGGAAGGATCCGATAAAATCATCTCTGACGAGGACTTTCCAATTAAAAATGCCAATTATGCTAAAATTGAAAAGATTTGGCAAGAAAGTACTATTTGGTTCCCTAAACATGAGAGAACAAATGAAATTCCACCAGCTTTGTTGAAAAAGTTGTACTTGGATGTTCCTCAAGAACCAAAGGTCCATGTCACAGAGTTTGTTAAACCCAAAAACAGAGCTAATGGTTTCAATGAGCCTACTTACTCAAAAGGGCCACTTCCTGAGAGTTTAAGGAAGCAACAGTATAATGATCAATATCCTGTTAGATCATTTGCTCAACCAAATGCTCCTAATGTTTTTGAAGAGTACCGTGCGTGTTTTAAGTGTGGGGAACGCGGGCATTTACTTGCTCAGTGCCCATATGTAAGGCACAAGAGGCACGAAGTTGAAGTGAGGAATTCCATGAGGAAACCGATTGATCATTATGTGCCACCTCATAGGAGAGTTGTTCCTCAACAACCACAACCGTTTTATAATCATAACAATTTTCAAATGAGGAACACTCGTCCAATGCACTATAATAGAAGGAATCAGATTGCGATGGAAAACTCGTGGAGGAAGCCTGTGGTGAACTCAACTTTTGATAGACAAAAGGTTACACCAAAACCGATTGTCAAATCGAATGTTGGACCTAAGTCTGTTAAATCAGATAAGGTTACCAAGAAAGTTACCTTTGCTAACAATGTTCAGAAACCGACTGAGAACCCAAAGTCTCAGATTCGTATCCTGAAAAGGACTGAACAATCTTGGACACCCAATGGTACTCCAGGAGCCTCATCTTCAAAAGTGAATGAGAAAAAGGAACCGATTTTGAGCAATCAGAAAAAGATTGATCAAAATGTTGTTAAAAATGTTTGTGAAAATGTCATTGTTAAACCTGATGTTGAAAGACCCAAGACTCAGGCTTGGGTCCCCCGAAAGCACTAAATAATTTACTTTATGTGTGCAGGGAGCTTCAGCTGGCCCTATTAGCAGTCTCTGGATTGTTGATAGTGGAGCTTCAGGCCACATGACAGGGGATCTTGCGTTGCTGTTCGACGTGAAGAACATCAATGGAGGGTATGTAGCGTTTGCGGGAAACAAAGGTGGATATATCACTATGGAAGGGAGTGTGAGCAATGGGATAGTGAGTTTTGAGCGGATATCGTATGTGAAGCAGATAGACTACAATCTGTTGAGTGTCAGTCAAATTTGTGACAAGAAATTTACTGTGCATTTTGATGACAAATCCTGCTATATCTTGAAACCGGGCTTTACAATTCCTAAAGAGTGGATAATGTTGAAGGCACCTCGCGTCAACAATCTATACATTCTTGATATGTCCAAGGCGATGACATCACAGGGGCAAATAACGTGCTTTTTGTCCAAGGCGACTGAGAAAGAATCGATAATGTGGCACCGAAGAATGGGGCACATTCATCTGAAGAAAATGAATCAACTTGTGAGGAATGGACTTGTCGAGGGAGTAAATGTGAAACATTTCCATTTGAATGACAAGTGTGTGAGTTGTAAAAAGGGGAAGCAACACAAACAGTCCCACAAAGTGAAAAAGGTTAACTCTGTTGAGATGCCACTAGAGCGATTGCACATGGATCTTTTCGGACCGGTCAAGCGCCATAGTCATCTTGGAGAGCTTTATTGTTTAGTCGTCACTGACGATTACTCAAGATTTTCATGGGTGATGTGTTTGCAAAATAAAAGCGACACTTTTATGAATCTAAAAGTTCTGTTCACTCGATTGGAGAATCTCTACAATGTGAAGATAAAGAGAATTCGGAGTGACAATGGGACGGAGTTCAAAAATGCAAAGATGGATGAACTTTGTGAAAACAAAGGGATACATCATGAGTATTCGGCTCCGTACACCCCTCAACAGAACGGTGTTGCTGAACGAAAGAATAGGACTCTAATTGAAGCGGCTAGAACAATGCTCGCTGATTCAAATCTTCCGGTAATGTTCTGGAACGAGGCGATTTATGCAGCAAACTACACACTAAATCGGGTTCTAACAGTGAAGAAGTTTGGAAAAACATCTTATGAGCTGTTACACCGAAGGAAGCCGAACTTAGAGTATCTAGAACCTTTCGGGGCGCCTTGCACTATGTTGAATCCAAGCGAAAAGTTTAGTCCTAAAGCCGAGGAGGGTTACTTTGTTGGATATGCAACCCCACTCAAAAGGGTATACAACAAGCGAACTCGTCGTGTGGAAGACTGGGCTAACGTGGAAGTTCAACGATATACTCAAAATCTTCAAGGCACGGGTCCTGATTGGATGTTTGATTACAAAGATTTCTTTGAATCATTCAATCTAGATAGCTTGGTTGAAGAAGCTGTTATTCGATTACTTTACGAGTGTGAAAATGCAACAACTTCACCGTTGGTGCGTCCGATCACCGTGAACCCCCTACCAGCTTCTAATGATACCAATGCTCCTATACAAGAAGAAGAGATATTTCAAGAGGCTTCAACTTCATTAGACACTTCAGAATCTGAAGATGAACAATTTGAAGAAGCTATTCTTGATCAAGCTGAAGAACAGGAGGCACCGCCAGTGAACCCAACTTCAAATACTGATGTGGCTTCATCATCAAATACGGGTCATGATCTGGATGCTGTGGAGAACTTGACTATTCAGACGGGAGTGCAAGTACCTGATTATCCGGAATCTCGGATTCACCGTATTCACCCGCTGGAGCAAGTTATCGGTGATCCTGGAAGTAGTGTTATGACCAGAGGGCAGCTTAAAAGCGTTAATACGCCAGAGAGTTTTGGTGCTTTAGCTTTATATGCCAAAATTCAACAATCTGGTAGTCAAAATGATTGGTCGTTTGCGTGTTATGTGTCGCAGGTAGAGCCAAGGACATACAAGGACGCTTTGAAGGATGATGCCTGGGTGGAAGCTATGCAGGAGGAGTTATTACAATTCCAGAAATTAGGAGTTTGGACGCTCACAGATTTGCCACCGGATAGAAAGAAGATTGGCACCAAATGGGTGTTCAAGTGTAAGAAGGATGATCGTGGGGTAATTGTTCGGAACAAAGCCAGATTGGTCGTGCAGGGTTTTCATCAAATCGAAGGGATTGATTATAATGAGATCTATGCACCGGTAGCGCGAATCGAAGCTATTCGGATGTTCCTCGCGTTTGCTTCTTATAAGAAATTCAAAGTTTACCAGATGGACGTGAAAAGCGCATTTCTGTATGGGAAAGTCAAGGAAGAGGTGTATGTCGGGCAGCCACCAGGTTTTGAGGACCCAATCCACCGGGATAAGGTCTACGTGTTGAACAAAGCTCTTTATGGCTTGCACCAGGCTCCGAGGCAGTGGTACGAGGAGCTGAGTACATACCTCATCAACAAAGGATTTAAGCGCGGCCTCGTCGATTGCACCCTCTTTACGAAAAAGACGGGAGATGACTTGCTTCTAGTGCAGATATATGTTGATGATATAATATTTGGTTCAACTAACGAGCTTTTATGCAGGGATTTTGAATCTGTCATGCAGGAAAAGTTTGAAATGAGCGCAATGGGGGAGATGCAGTTTTTCCTAGGCTTGCAGGTGGACCAAAGACCCGACGGGATCTTCATTCACCAGACGAAATATGTCTCCGACATCTTGAGCCGGTTCCAGATGGAGGACTCAAAGCCAATGGATACCCCGATTCAACCCAATCACGGGATTGGAGTGGACGCTAAGGGGGAGCTGACGGATCCTTTTACATACAGAGCAATCATCGGATCTCTGATGTATTTGACGGCGTCTCGACCAGATATTATGTACGCAACGTGTCTCTGTGCTCGCTATCAATCGAAGCCGAAACAAAGTCATCTGACGGCGGTCAAGCGTATCCTTAGATATCTGAAGGGTTGTCCTTCAAAAGGACTTTGGTACCCTAATGATGATAATTTTGATTTCATATCTTTTAGTGATGCAGATTGGGGCGGCTGTGACAAGGATAGCAAATCTACAACAGCTGGTTGCCAGTTTTTCGGGAGCAGGTTAATCACCTGGCAATGCAAGAAACAGACATCCGTAGCACAATCTACCTGTGAAGCCGAGTACATTGCAGCCTCGAGTTGCTGTTCGCAAGTACTTTGGATTCAACAACAAATGGTGGATTACGGTTTGCAGTTTCTTAAAACTCCTATTTACTGTGACAACGAAGCCGCAATTGCATTAACTAAAAATTCGGATAATCATTCTAAAGCGAAACACATCCGGATCAAATATCATTTTATCCGTGATTGTTACGCTAAGGAATTGATTGATATGGTCAAAATACATACTGACTACCAACGTGCAGATTTGTTTACTAAAGCTTTTGACCGTTCACGCTTTGAATATCTTTTAAAAGTAAACAATATAAAGGAAAAACAGGACTAATCGGCACCTCGGTTTATCGCTTTTTAGTTTTTAGTTTTTATATTTTGCTAATTGGGAATTTCTCTTTGCTAATTGGGAATTTCTCTTTACTTTCGTAATCCTCAAAGAAGTTGATGCTTTCGAGGGGATTGTTTAATCCTCAAAGAAGTTGATGCTTTCGAGTGGATTGTTTCTTTCAAATTTTTGTTTTTGTTTTTCAGAAAATCAAAAATACCAAAAATATGTTCTTTATTTTAGGGAGAGCCATTTTATCAGAAAAGCCAAAAACATTATAAAATTCAAAAAGATCTAAAAATTAGAAAATCAAAAATGATTTCCTGGTAAAACAGAGGAAATGATAGTACATCAGTGGGAATCTGACACAGGCTAAAGAATTGTATAGTTTATGAGGCGTGTGTTGATTACGTGTGATATGCTGATAGGCTTCGTAGACTAAATATTGCGTGCATTAGTGATACAAACATAACGAACTACGCGTTCGTGGCTGAACACCTCATGGGCATATGGTCTTAGTACCGTAATTTCGTTTGATAGGATTGCCAAAATCTGAGGTTTCGGGTCGTTATGTTATGGTTATCCGGGATATTCTGATAAACTTTTGTCGTATTGATTTACGGACCTAGTTTTATCAGAATATTTACTAAAAGAGCTTAATTGCCAAAACCGGAAGTTACCGAATTGAGGAACTTAATGTTTTAATTGATCATAGATCATTATTACATCGTATTGATCATCTGATGCAAATCAGTGATTAATATCAGCCTCAACCTAGTATATACGCACATGTTACTCTGCTGCATTCATTTGCTGACCTGTACACCTCTGTGCTATATACTTTGTAACTTTTACGGATAACTCTGGCATAATCACGCGTTACGACGAAGCTTTGTGCAATTACTTGATACGGGAGTATGTCGTGTGTGTGGGCACCACATCGTGTTAGTCTAATACACCTAACTCGTATCATTTTAAAGCATTGCGTAATTGTCTGCATGTGAGCTTACGTGGATCACAATATCAGCAATTGCCGTATCACATACTGTTTCTAATGATAATATTAAACAAAAAGATCAACGCTGTGATCAGATTTCTCAGAAAACTGATATGATCCTCTGACCGGATTTCACAAAATGTTTACTGTTTTCATTTACTTTGATGCATTTTATTTGTTGCAATTTACTTTTAATGTCAAAAAGATACAAAATCCAAAAAGTTTTTAGGTGTGTTTTTGATAAAATTTCAGAAAATCCAAAAATTTTTGCATTTCTGCTTTATTTTTGATAACCGGGGATGCTTGATAGTCAATTTCTGAGATTTGACACCACCATCTGGGCTTTGTATCATTCTAAAGTGAAAATTTGTGTTTTGGATGCTTAACGTATTGAAAAATGTTGAACGGGATTCGAATTTGTAATTTGGCAAAATTTTTCAAATTTCCATTTTTACATTCGCCCTTCATTGTGGACGAATGTGGAAATTTATCTCCTTCGGGTTGTTTTATTCTGGACGAATGTGGCATTTTTTTTAAATTCCACCTTCGGGTAGAACATGTCTACATTCGTGCCTTTCATTAGGGGCGAATGTGAACATATTGTTCATTCGTCCAAATAGAACGGACGAAGGTAGGACCTTATAAATACACCAAGACAGGTTCGACCAAACAGTTCCACGTTTTTCAATAATTTTTCATCATACCAGACCTTGTTGCTTTTAATTCCTCTGCTTGTGCATTTTAATCCCTGTTTATCACTGATCATTTTCGTGTAAAGATTACAGGTAATGGATCCAGATTCAAGCCGGAATCGTTCGATTTTTAACCGGACTTAGGGTTTTTGATTTCATGGTGTTTGAATGTTTCTTAATGTTTATTTTTGATAACAAATCATTCCACATCAGTTTTAGGGGGAGAATGTTTCAAGAATTAGGGTTATAACATTGTTAAATTGCTTGATTGATTGTTTGAAGTATAAAAACCCTAATTATGCTTAAAAACTGATGTAAAATGAATGATAATTGAAATTGATGATGCACGAAGTTTAATCGGTCATCTTAGAACAGATTAGAATCAAAATTAAGGGTCATTAACATGTTTGATAAAATTTCAAATTTTGGGATTGAATCAGTTTTCACCTTCGGGTCACTGTTTGGACGAAGGTAGAAATTGTGGACGAAGGAAACACTGTAATGGACGAATGAACATTTTTATTCAAAACTTTTTACATTCGACCATAAATTTTCTCCTTCGGCCACAAAACGTTACATTCGACCAGTGTATAATGGGCGAATGTGGAATTTGAAAAACCTAAAAATTTGAATTTTTGACGATTTTGTGTTTTGACGTTTTATTTTGATTTTTCATTTCAGATGGCTGAAGAACAATCAACTGCTGATATTCCTGTGGATACTACAGTGACTGATCCTGTTCCAGAGACGGTGCAAGAGGAAGGATCATCAAGCGGATCTAAATGGCCGTTTGAGAAGACACATAACTGTTGCGCTTATCTTGGGGATGTGGAGAAAAATGTTGAATTCACAGAGATTATTAAGTTCTTGAAGAGATGTAGAGTGGTTTATGCACTGGCAACACCAACTATTATCTACAAGGATATAGTTGAGGATTTTTATAATAATGCCAAATATGATTACTTCGATAATCAGACGATCATCAAAAGCAAAATTCAGGGAATGGAGATGTTCATCACTGAAGCAGATATCAGAGAAGCTCTCCAGATTCAATTTGAAACAAGTGAAGATCCTAGAGAACTTTCCTGGACTGAGCAAAAGGCATGCTTTCTAAGAATGAAATACAAAGGACCGATTACTGATGGCTCTATGTATAAAGGAAAGCTGAGCGTGCAGTTCAAGTATTTTGCTCACGTCATTATTCTGGTGTTTGGATGTGTAAGTGGTGGTTATGACGTGATGAGGAAAAGTTTAAGCTCATTAATGGTTGCATTGACTCTCAATAAACCATTTAATGTTGCTGGGATGATCTTAGACCACATGCTGGAAATGTTGAAAGGTTTGAAGAAGAAGTACTTTATGCTGTATCCAAGATTTCTGATGATGATCTTCGATCACAAGTATCCACACTTGAAGAAGGATCCGACACAGATTCTCAATATGGATCATATGAATGTTAGAACTTTGGCAAGGATGAAAGCTTATAAGGGTATTCCTGAAAAAGATAGACCACCTTTCAGAAGGTTATTCGGAGCTTTGGCTAGAGAGGATTATGAAGATCCGGGAAAGAATCTAGCAAGGCATCCTAACAGTGACAGTGATAACGATGATCCGTTAGTTTATGCTGATGCTAGCACTAAACGGAAGAGGCAAGTTGTTAATCCCGGAGCCAAAGGGAAGGGCAAGGGAAAGACAGAGCAAGGTACTTCAAAACAAAAGACAGTGAGGAAGAAGACTACTGCCAAGAAGGGGACAGGTTTGGTAGATGAGGAATCTGTTGATTCTGAGGAGACTGAAACTGAGGAACAATGGGATTCGGATGCTGAAGATGTCCAGACTACCAAACAAACGGCCACTTTGGTTGGTGAGTCTGAATCACTGAATAGATCGATAGAAGAAGCTAATAAGGGCAAGCAATCTATTGATGCTGTAGATGAAGTTTTGACTGTTAATCTGGATGAATTGAATGAGGGTGAAACAGTTGTTGTGAATTTGCCCAAGCCCAAACACAAGTCTATGGCTAAGAAGACAAGCACTAAGCAACTCAGAGAGAAGGAGTTGAACTTATTGTTGAAGGGTAAGAGATTACCGGATGCTGGAACATCATCTAAACAATCTTCACCAGCAGCTAAGAAACAAAAGACTGTGGAGGCAACAACATTACCAGTGGATAAGTTCAACATTGCACTGGATAATGTTCTTGATATGTTTACTAAGCCTCAGAAGGGAAAAGAAGCTGAGATTGAGCCGTCTAAGTCTAAATCCAAGTCTAAAAGGATCACTGTGGATGATGAAGTGATGAAGCAGATGAACAAAAGAATGGATGATATGATGAAGATGCTTGTGGCTCAACAAGCTGAGATTGCCAAGTTTAAGATGAATGAAGAGAAAATGCTTCAGATAGTTGTTGCTTCTAAATCTAATCAAGATGAAATAGATAAGAAGGTAAAGAAGCTTGAAGGCAAAGTTCTGAGAAATAAGAACAGATATAAGGCAATCAAAGAAGACAATAAGGAGTTGAAGGCTGAAAACAAACGCCTTAGTGATCTGATTCAAAATCTGTACAATGAAGCACCCAAGCTGAAGGAGGGTGAAGAAGATGAAAAGAGAGAAGTTGAGAAAGTAGATTTTGAACCATCCGAATCTGATAAAGAGGAGGATGAGGATGATGATGAGAATGAAGAATCGGATAAGAATGATGATGAAGATGATAACAATGATGATGATGATGATGCTGAAGGTTCAGGGAGTCAAAAAGATGATGATAGTAGTAGCAGTGATGATGATGAAGGAGGAGATGATACTGCTAAGTTTACTTTTGAGAAGAGACCACCTTCTAAGAAGAAGAAAGATACAGGTGAGTCTAGTTCTAAGCAGAAGGGAGAGAATGTAGATGATGAGACTGTGTTCTGGAACGAGAAGGTGAGGTCGTTATCTGATGATGCAAAACAAGTTTATAAAGATATGTTAGAAAAGAGAGAGTGGACCATTGAGTTCACAGGACGTTTTGCTGAAATATTCCAAACAGATGACATGAGATATGAGTTGGAATATAATGATCCAGATCTTGAAGAGGGGGAAGTACCTGCATCTGTAGCAAAGGAGATATTGGATGGTCTTGCACAGAGAGTAGGGAAAACTTTTGAAGAGTTCATTGTTGATGAGTCGATTCCACCTATTCCTGAAAAGGATGTTGGAACTCACTCTGATGATAAAGAAACCCCTGAGTTTGAGGAAGTTGAGATTGAGGATATTACACATGAGGAATATCCACAGTACTTCAGACAAAATGATGAAGACGTGGTGTTTCCTGATTTTACAGAAAGGCATAATACGTCTGCAAGGAAAAAGGCAAGAAAAAGAAGTGCTGAATTTGTTGAAAAAGTACTTGGAGCTGATTTGCCAGAGTCTTCAAGCAAGACTGATGAGTTAAAAGAGTACTTGAAGAAACTAAGATTGATGGATGAGAACCGACCAAAACCCGAAGCTCAAGGAAATTTCTACAGATTTCATAATGCAAAATTCAGAGGCAGAGCTCTTGGGTGGACATACTTGAGTAGGCTGAAGTGCTTAGCTGCCAAGTGGGAATCAGGAATCTTGTACTTCTACAGATTCATTGATTTGCTAACTCTACCGTACTGGGCGGTTAGAGATTTATGCAGATTCCCTATGTCTGGTGCTTCAGTGAATAATTCACACGTCGGTTGGTGTGCAGATAAATTGGTTTGGGAGAGTAGGACGAAGTGGAATAGATTCAAGCCACAGTATCCCCGGAGGAAAGTTCACAGGGATACTGATCCTCGAACCAAGTTGAAGAGGGTTACCTTGATTTATAAGGCACCTGAAGTTATGAGAAAGATTCCTTTGATGCCTATGCCTCAACACTTCAGTGCTGACTTCATATTTTGGTATTATGATTGGAGGAAGGCAGAAGCGGTGATTGTGTTGAGAGATGGAAAGGATAAATACAAGCATGTTCATGTATTTGATCCTATGTGGCTAATCAATTGCACCTTCGAAGACATCATCATGTTATTCTATAATCCGATTCATCATGAGCCTAACGATGCAGATCAAGCAAGGAAATACACACAAGTTGTGGGTGTTTGCTTTGCTTATGATATCAATGCTGGAAGCAATCTGGAAGGGAAGCTTGGCAAGAAAGTTAAGATGGCGAATGTGTCGAAGCCGGTTAAAAGAAAGTTAGAGCCGGAAATGACAAAAGAGCAGAAGAGTATTCTGAGAATTAAGCTGCTAAACAAAGCCATGGATGAAGATAGAAAAAGATCTAATCAATAGTCGAGGGGGAGTTTGTAGATGCCGTTTTGCGACTAATGATTAGATATTAACATGTGTTAATGGGTGAAGGAGTATCAGAAGGGGCGAATGAAGTAATGGAAATGGGCGAAGGAAGTTTCTCATGGACGAAGGAAGATCAGGAAGACACAAGAAGTCACATTCGACCAGTTCACTGGGCGAATGTGGAAATCTGCCACCTTCGACCAGTGTAACTGGGCGAATGTGCAGAGGTTATAAATAGGAATTGAGTTTTTGTAATGTACAACGAGTCATAGAGAGTGTGTGTGTTCCTGAGAGGTTAGAGATTATCTGTTTGAGGTCTAGATTAACTATTATCAGTCTGTAAAGGTTTAATTGGAAAAGTTAATCTATGAAAAGCATTTAAAATGATCTTGATTGTGTTTTGATTGAGTTTACTTCAGTTTGTTCTAAGCTAGGGTTTCCGCACCTGGTTTAGCAACTTGTATGATCGTATAATCCTGTTTTCGTGTCGAATTCTCCCTCTACAAAGTGGTATCAGAGCATTGATATTGTGGTATCAACCCAATTCAACCCAATGGTATCAGAACTTACAAAGTCTCCGACATCTTGAGCCGGTTCCAGATGGAGGACTCAAAGCCAATGGATACCCCGATTCAACCCAATCACGGGATTGGAGTGGACGCTAAGGGGGAGCTGACGGATCCTTTTACATACAGAGCAATCATCGGATCTCTGATGTATTTGACGGCGTCTCGACCAGATATTATGTACGCAACGTGTCTCTGTGCCCGTTATCAATCGAAGCCGAAACAAAGTCATCTGACGGCGGTCAAGCGTATCCTTAGATATCTGAAGGGTTGTCCTTCAAAAGGACTTTGGTACCCTAATGATGATAATTTTGATTTCATATCTTTTAGTGATGCAGATTGGGGCGGCTGTGACAAGGATAGCAAATCTACAACAGCTGGTTGCCAGTTTTTTCGGGAGCAGGTTAATTACCTGGCAATGCAAGAAACAGACTTCCGTAGCACAATCTACCTGTGAAGCCGAGTACATTGCAGCCTCGAGTTGCTGTTCTCAAGTACTCTGGATTCAACAACAAATGGTGGATTACGGTTTGCAGTTTCTAAAAACTCCTATTTACTGTGACAACGAAGCCGCAATTGCATTAACTAAAAATTCTGATAATCATTCTAAAGCGAAACACATCCGGATCAAATATCATTTTATCCGTGATTGTTACGCTAAGGAATTGATTGATATGATCAAAATACACACTGACTACCAACGTGCAGATCTGTTTACTAAAGCCTTTGATCGTTCACGCTTTGAATATCTTTTAAAAGTAAACAATATAAAGGAAAAACAGGACTAATCGGCACCTCGGTTTATCGCTTTTTAGTTTTTAGTTTTTATATTTTGCTAATTGGGAATTTCTCTTTGCTAATTGGGAATTTCTCTTTACTTTCGTAATCCTCAAAGAAGTTGATGCTTTCGAGGGGATTGTTTAATCCTCAAAGAAGTTGATGCTTTCGAGTGGATTGTTTCTTTCAAATTTTTGTTTTTATTTTTCAGAAAAATCAAAAATACCAAAAATATGTTCTTTATTTTAGGGAGAGCCATTTTATCAGAAAAGCCAAAAACATTATAAAATTCAAAAAGATCTAAAAATTAGAAAATCAAAAATGATTTCCTGGTAAAACAGAGGAAATGATAGTACATCAGTGGGAATCTGACACAGGCTAAAGAATTGTATAGTTTATGAGGCGTGTGTTGATTACGTGTGATATGCTGATAGGCTTCGTAGACTAAATATTGCGTGCATTAGTGATACAAACATAACGAACTACGCGTTCGTGGCTGAACACCTCATGGGCATATGGTCTTAGTACCGTAATTTCGTTTGATAGGATTGCCAAAATCTGAGGTTTCGGGTCGTTATGTTATGGTTATCCGGGATATTCTGATAAACTTTTGTCGTATTGATTTACGGACCTAGTTTTATCAGAATATTTACTAAAAGAGCTTAATTGCCAAAACCGGAAGTTACCGAGTTGAGGAACTTAATGTTTTAATTGATCATAGATCATTATTACATCGTATTGATCATCTGATGCAAATCAGTGATTAATATCAGCCTCAACCTAGTATATACGCACATGTTACTCTGCTGCATTCATTTGCTGACCTGTACACCTCTGTGCTATATACTTTGTAACTTTTACGGATAACTCTGGCATAATCACGCGTTACGACGAAGCTTTGTGCAATTACTTGATACGGGAGTATGTCGTGTGTGTGGGCACCACATCGTGTTAGTCTAATACACCTAACTCGTATCATTTTAAAGCATTGCGTAATTGTCTGCATGTGAGCTTACGTGGATCACAATATCAGCAATTGCCGTATCACATACTGTTTCTAATGATAATATTAAACAAAAAGATCAACGCTGTGATCAGATTTCTCAGAAAACTGATATGATCCTCTGACCGGATTTCACAAAATGTTTACTGTTTTCATTTACTTTGATGCATTTTATTTGTTGCAATTTACTTTTAATGTCAAAAAGATACAAAATCCAAAAAGTTTTTAGGTGTGTTTTTGATAAAATTTCAGAAAATCCAAAAATTTTTGCATTTCTGCTTTATTTTTGATAACCGGGGATGCTTGATAGTCAATTTCTGAGATTTGACACCACCATCTGGGCTTTGTATCATTCTAAAGTGAAAATTTGTGTTTTGGATGCTTAACGTATTGAAAAATGTTGAACGGGATTCGAATTTGTAATTTGGCAAAATTTTTCAAATTTCCATTTTTACATTCGCCCTTCATTGTGGACGAATGTGGAAATTTATCTCCTTCGGGTTGTTTTATTCTGGACGAATGTGGCATTTTTTTTAAATTCCACCTTCGGGTAGAACATGTCTACATTCGTGCCTTTCATTAGGGGCGAATGTGAACATATTGTTCATTCGTCCAAATAGAACGGACGAAGGTAGGACCTTATAAATACACCAAGACAGGTTCGACCAAACAGTTCCACGTTTTTCAATAATTTTTCATCATACCAGACCTTGTTGCTTTTAATTCCTCTGCTTGTGCATTTTAATCCCTGTTTATCACTGATCATTTTCGTGTAAAGATTACAGGTAATGGATCCAGATTCAAGCCGGAATCGTTCGATTTTTAACCGGACTTAGGGTTTTTGATTTCATGGTGTTTGAATGTTTCTTAATGTTTATTTTTGATAACAAATCATTCCACATCAGTTTTAGGGGGAGAATGTTTCAAGAATTAGGGTTATAACATTGTTAAATTGCTTGATTGATTGTTTGAAGTATAAAAACCCTAATTATGCTTAAAAACTGATGTAAAATGAATGATAATTGAAATTGATGATGCACGAAGTTTAATCGGTCATCTTAGAACAGATTAGAATCAAAATTAAGGGTCATTAACATGTTTGATAAAATTTCAAATTTTGGGATTGAATCAGTTTTCACCTTCGGGTCACTGTTTGGACGAAGGTAGAAATTGTGGACGAAGGAAACACTGTAATGGACGAATGAACATTTTTATTCAAAACTTTTTACATTCGACCATAAATTTTCTCCTTCGGCCACAAAACGTTACATTCGACCAGTGTATAATGGGCGAATGTGGAATTTGAAAAACCTAAAAATTTGAATTTTTGACGATTTTGTGTTTTGACGTTTTATTTTGATTTTTCATTTCAGATGGCTGAAGAACAATCAACTGCTGATATTCCTGTGGATACTACAGTGACTGATCCTGTTCCAGAGACGGTGCAAGAGGAAGGATCATCAAGCGGATCTAAATGGCCGTTTGAGAAGACACATAACTGTTGCGCTTATCTTGGGGATGTGGAGAAAAATGTTGAATTCACAGAGATTATTAAGTTCTTGAAGAGATGTAGAGTGGTTTATGCACTGGCAACACCAACTATTATCTACAAGGATATAGTTGAGGATTTTTATAATAATGCCAAATATGATTACTTCGATAATCAGACGATCATCAAAAGCAAAATTCAGGGAATGGAGATGTTCATCACTGAAGCAGATATCAGAGAAGCTCTCCAGATTCAATTTGAAACAAGTGAAGATCCTAGAGAACTTTCCTGGACTGAGCAAAAGGCATGCTTTCTAAGAATGAAATACAAAGGACCGATTACTGATGGCTCTATGTATAAAGGAAAGCTGAGCGTGCAGTTCAAGTATTTTGCTCACGTCATTATTCTGGTGTTTGGATGTGTAAGTGGTGGTTATGACGTGATGAGGAAAAGTTTAAGCTCATTAATGGTTGCATTGACTCTCAATAAACCATTTAATGTTGCTGGGATGATCTTAGACCACATGCTGGAAATGTTGAAAGGTTTGAAGAAGAAGTACTTTATGCTGTATCCAAGATTTCTGATGATGATCTTCGATCACAAGTATCCACACTTGAAGAAGGATCCGACACAGATTCTCAATATGGATCATATGAATGTTAGAACTTTGGCAAGGATGAAAGCTTATAAGGGTATTCCTGAAAAAGATAGACCACCTTTCAGAAGGTTATTCGGAGCTTTGGCTAGAGAGGATTATGAAGATCCGGGAAAGAATCTAGCAAGGCATCCTAACAGTGACAGTGATAACGATGATCCGTTAGTTTATGCTGATGCTAGCACTAAACGGAAGAGGCAAGTTGTTAATCCCGGAGCCAAAGGGAAGGGCAAGGGAAAGACAGAGCAAGGTACTTCAAAACAAAAGACAGTGAGGAAGAAGACTACTGCCAAGAAGGGGACAGGTTTGGTAGATGAGGAATCTGTTGATTCTGAGGAGACTGAAACTGAGGAACAATGGGATTCGGATGCTGAAGATGTCCAGACTACCAAACAAACGGCCACTTTGGTTGGTGAGTCTGAATCACTGAATAGATCGATAGAAGAAGCTAATAAGGGCAAGCAATCTATTGATGCTGTAGATGAAGTTTTGATTGTTAATCTGGATGAATTGAATGAGGGTGAAACAGTTGTTGTGAATTTGCCCAAGCCCAAACACAAGTCTATGGCTAAGAAGACAAGCACTAAGCAACTCAGAGAGAAGGAGTTGAACTTATTGTTGAAGGGAAAAAGATTACCGGATGCTGGAACATCATCTAAACAATCTTCACCAGCTGCAAAGAAACAAAAGACTAAGGAGGCTACAACATTACCAGTGGAGCAGTTCAATATTGCACTGGATAATGTTCTGAACATGTTTACTAAGCCTCAGAAGGGAAAAGAAGTTGAGGATGAGCCATCTAAGTCTAAATCCAAGTCTAAGAAGATCACTGTGGATAATGAAGTGATGAAACAGATGAACAAAAGAATGGATGATATGATGAAGATGCTTGTGGCTCAACAAGCTGAGATTGCCAAGTTTAAACAGAATGAGGAGAAGATGCTTCAGATAGTTGTTGCTTCTAAAACCAATCAAGATGAAATAGATGAGAAGGTCAAGAAGCTTGAAGCAAAGAATCAGAAGCTTGAAGGTAAAGTTCTGAGAAACAAAAACAGATATAAGGCAATCAAAGAAGACAATAAGGAGTTGAAAGCTGAAAACAAACGCCTTAGTGATCTGATTCAAAATCTGTACAATGAAGCACCCAAGCTGAAGGAGGGTGAAGAAGATGAAGAGAGAGAAGTTGAGAAAGTAGATTTTGAACCATCCGAATCTGATAAAGAGGAGGATGAGGATGATGATGAGAATGAAGAATCGGATAAGAATGATGATGAAGATGATAACAATGATGATGATGATGATGCTGAAGGTTCAGGGAGTCAAAAAGATGATGATAGTAGTAGCAGTGATGATGATGAAGGAGGAGATGATACTGATAAGTTTACTTTTGAGAAGAGACCACCTTCTAAGAAGAAGAAAGATACAGGTGAGTCTAGTTCTAAGCAGAAGGGAGAGAATGTAGATGATGAGACTGTGTTCTGGAACGAGAAGGTGAGGTCGTTATCTGATGATGCAAAACAAGTTTACAAAGATATGTTAGAAAAGAGAGAGTGGACCATTGAGTTCACAGGACGTTTTGCTGAAATATTCCAAACAGATGATATGAGATATGAGTTGGAATATAACGATCCTGATCTTGAAGAGGGGGAAGTACCTGCTTCTGTGGCAAAGGAGATACTGGATGGACTTGCACAGAGAGTAGGGAAAACTTTTGAAGAGTTTATTGTTGATGAGTCGATTCCATCTATTTCTGAAAAGGATGTTGGAACTCACTCTGATGATAAAGAAACCCCTGAGTTTGAGGAAGTTGAGATAGAGGATATTACACATGAGGAATATCCACAGTACTTCAGACAAAATGATGAAGACGTGGTGTTTCCTGATTTTACAGAAAGGCATAATACGTCTGCAAGGAAAAAGGCAAGAAAAAGAAGTGCTGAATTTGTTGAAAAAGTACTTGGAGCTGATTTGCCAGAATCTTCAAGTAAAACTGATGAGTTGAAAGAGTACTTGAAGAAACTAAGATTGATGGATGAAAACCGACCAAAGCCTGAAGCTCAAGGAAACTTCTACAGGTTTCATAATGCAAAGTTCAGAGGCAGAGCTCTTGGGTGGACATACTTAGGCAGGCTGAAGTGCTTAGCTGCTAAGTGGGAATCAGGAATCTTGTACTTCTACAGATTCATTGACTTGCTAACTCTACCGTACTGGGCGGTTAGAGATCTATGCAGATTCCCTATGTCGGGTGCTTCAGTGAATAATTCACACGTCGGTTGGTGTGCAGATAAATTGGTTTGGGAGAGTAGGACGAAGTGGAATAGATTCAAGCCACAGTATCCCCGGAGGAAAGTTCACAGGGATACTGATCCTCGAACCAAGTTGAAGAGGGTTACCTTGATTTATAAGGCACCTGAAGTTATGAGGAAGATTCCTTTGATGCCTATGCCTCAACACTTCAGTGCTGACTTCATATTTTGGTATTATGATTGGAGGAAGGCAGAAGCGGTGATTGTGTTGAGAGATGGAAAGGATAAATACAAGCATGTTCATGTATTTGATCCTATGTGGCTAATCAATTGCACCTTCGAAGACATCATCATGTTATTCTATAATCCGATTCATCATGAGCCAAACGATGCAGATCAAGCAAGGAAATACACACAAGTTGTGGGTGTTTGCTTTGCTTATGATATCAATGCTGGAAGCAATTTGGAAGGGAAGCTTGGTAAGAAAGTGAAGATGGCGAATGTGTCGAAACCGGTTAAGAGAAAGTTAGAGCCGGAAATGACGAAAGAGCAGAAGAGTATTCTGAGAATTAAGCTGCTAAACAAAGCCATGGATGAAGATAGAAAAAGATCTAATCAATAGTCGAGGGGGAGTTTGTAGATGCCGTTTTGCGACTAATGATTAGATATTAACATGTGTTAATGGGTGAAGGAGTATCAGATAGGGCGAATGAAGAAATGGAAATGGGCGAAGGAAGTTTCTCATGGACGAAGGAAGATCAGGAAGACACAAGAAGTCACATTCGACCAGTTCACTGGGCGAATGTGGAAATCTGCCACCTTCGACCAGTGTAACTGGGCGAATGTGCAGAGGTTATAAATAGGAATTGAGTTTTTGTAATGTATAACGAGTCATAGAGAGTGTGTGTTTTGTGTGTGTGTTCCTGAGAGGTTAGAGATTATCTGTTTGAGGTCTAGATTAACTATTATCAGTCTGTAAAGGTTTAATTGGAAAAGTTAATCTATGAAAAGCATTTAAAATGATCTTGATTGTGTTTTGATTGAGTTTACTTCAGTTTGTTCTAAGCTAGGGTTTCCGCACCTGGTTTAGCAACTTGTATGATCGTATAATCCTGTTTTCGTGTCGAATTCTCCCTCTACACGGGGTCGGTGGATGAGAAGGTAGAAACAGAGGTTGAAATTGATGAATCTGAGGCTGAGATGGATGTGGAGACTGAACCTGTTAAGGTTAATGTTGAGGTTAAAGCTGAAGAGACAAATTCTGGAGTTGTGATTGATACTGTTTCTGATGTTCCTGAGGAGTGTGAATCGGTTTATTCTGATTCAGACAGTGAATCAGATACGGAAGCAAGTGTTGATTCTCTAGATGATGATATAGATCAGTTGCTAGCAGAAGCGGATTTTCTGATGACAAGGAAGTCGTGCATTGCAGATGATGCATTCACAAAGATTGATTATTCCAGATTCTTTGCAGGAAAGGAAGCTCATTTCGCATTGATGGCCATGACTGATCCGCCAAAACCTGTAAGTTCTGAATGTAGCACTGATGTAACAAGTGATAAATATTGTGGTACATGTGATAGATTGACTGAGGAGAATAAACAACTCCGTGTTCAACGTGATAGTGCTATCATGAACAGTCAATCTACTCGCAAAGAGTTGAATGCTTTTAACAAAGTATTAGATGGCTACAAAAAGGACATTTCCGACTTGAAAAATACTTTGTCTTTAAAACAATTGGCAATTAACAACTATATCAATGAAATTGAAAATACCAAGTTGGAAATGGCAGCCATCAAATGCTTTGCTGAGAAAGTAAACAAAAAGCTGGAAAGCTATAAGCATATTGCTTATGTAGTAGACCACATCATAGATGATCAAACAACCAATTATCGGTCTGTACCATCTCCGGTTCTTTTTGAAAACCATAATTGTCACCAAGTGACACCGGAGAGTTCGGTAAAATCAGACACAGCATCGGAAAATGAATCTAATACCTCGAGTATTGGTGATCCACATTCCGATGCTAGACCGATTTTGGGTATTAATGATGAGGGTGTTACTGCTGAGAGTGTGGATTCAGACACTGAGAGTGATGATACTGGTTGTACTCAAACTGTGAATGCATGTGAAATTCCAAAAGAAAATCACATCATTACAAATGAACCAGTTTCACCATCTCTGATTGTGATTCCGATGGCAAATGCTCATCGTGAAAAGAAGTCTGAAAAGAATGTTGTGAAGAAAGATCTTGAGAAAAATGTGGTTAAGAAAGATCTTGAAAAGAGTGCTAAGAATGAACAATGTGACAAACCTGTCAAAGTGTTTTATCGAATGGAAGGATCCGATAAAATCATCTCTGACGAGGACTTTCCAATAAAAAATGCCAATTATGCTAAAATAGAAAAGATTTGGCAAGAAAGTACCATTTGGTTCCCAAAACATGAGAGAACAAATGAGATTCCACCAGCTTTATTAAAGAAATTGTATTTGGATGTTCCTCAAGAACCAAAGGTCCATGTCACAGAGTTTGTTCGACCCAAAAACAGAGCTAATGGTTTTAATGAGCCTACTTACTCAAAAGGGCCACTCCCTGAGAGTTTAAGGAAGCAACAGTACAATGATCAATACCCTGTTAGATCATTTGCTCAACCAAATGCTCCGAATGTTTTTGAAGAGTACCGTGCGTGCTTTAAATGTGGGGAACGTGGGCATTTACTTGCTCAGTGCCCATATGTAAGGCATAAAAGGCACTAGGTTGAAGTGAGGAATTCTATGAGGAAACCGATTGATCATTATGTGCCACCACATAGGAGAGTTGTTCCTCAACAACCACAACAGTTTTTCAACCAAAACAATTTTCAACAAATGAGGAACACTCGCCCAATGCAATATGATCGAAGGAATCGGATTGCTATGGAACAATCATGGAGAAAGCCTGTGGTGAACGCAACAATTGATAGGCAAAAGGTTCCACCAAAACCGATTGTCAAATCAAATGTTGGACCTAAGTCTGTTAAATCAGATAAGGTAACCAAGAGAGTTACATTTGCTAACAATGTTCAGAAACCGACTGAGAACCCAAAGTCTCAGATTCGTATTTTGAAAAGGTCTGAACAATCTTGGACACCCAATGGTACTCCAGGAGCCTCAACTTCAAGAGTAAATGAGAAAAATGAAACTGTTTTGAACAATCTGAAAAAGATTGATCAAAAAGTTGTTAACAATGTTTGTGAGAATGTTACTTTGAAACCTGATGTTCAAAGACCCAAGACTCAGGCTTGGGTCCCCCGAAAGAACTAACTGATTTACTTTTTGTGTGCAGGGAGCTTCAGCTGGCCCTATTAGCAGTCTTTGGATTGTTGATAGTGGAGCTTCAGGCCACATGACAGGGGATCTTGCGTTGCTGTTCGACGTGAAGAACATTAATGGAGGGTATGTAGCTTTCGCGGGTAATAAAGGTGGATATATCACAATGGAAGGAAGTGTGAGCAATGGGATAGTGAGTTTCGAGCGGATTTCGTATGTGAAGCAGATTGATTATAATCTGTTGAGTGTCAGTCAAATATGTGATAAGCAATTTACTGTGCATTTTGATGACAAATCCTGCTATATTCTGAAACCGGGCTTTACAATTCCGAAAGAGTGGATAATGTTGAAGGCACCTCGCGTCAACAATCTATACATTCTTGATATGTCCAAGGCGATGACATCACAGGGGCAGATAACGTGTTTTCTATCAAAAGCGACAGAGAAAGAATCGATAATGTGGCACCGAAGAATGGGGCACATTCATCTGAGGAAAATGAATCAGCTTGTGAGAAATGGACTTGTCGATGGAGTAAATGTGAAACATTTCCATCTGAATGACAAGTGCATGAGTTGTAAAAAGGGGAAGCAACACAAACAGTCCCACAAAGTGAAGAAAGTTAACTCTGTAGAGATGCCACTTGAGCGATTGCACATGGATCTTTTCGGACCGGTCAAGCGCAAAAGTCATCTTGGAGAGCTTTATTGTTTAGTCGTCACTGACGATTACTCAAGATTTTCATGGGTGATGTGTTTGCAGAACAAAAGTGACACTTTTAACAATCTTAAAGTTCTGTTCACTCGATTGGAGAATCTCTACAATGTGAAAATTAAGAGAATTCGGAGTGACAATGGGACGGAATTCAAAAATGCCAAGATGGATGAACTTTGTGAAAGCAAAGGGATACATCATGAATATTCGGCTCCGTACACCCCACAACAGAACGGTGTTGCTGAATGAAAGAATAGGACTCTAATTGAAGCGGCTAGAACAATGCTTGCTGATTCAAATCTTCCAGTAATGTTCTGGAACGAGGCGATTTATGCAGCAAATTACACACTAAATCGGGTTCTGACAGTGAAGAAGTTTGGTAAAACATCTTATGAGCTGTTACACCGAAGGAAGCCGAACTTAGAGTATCTAGAACCTTTTGGGGCTCCATGCACTATGTTGAATCCAAGCGAGAAGTTTAGTCCTAAAGCCGAGGAGGGTTACTTTGTTGGATATGCAACCCCGCTCAAACGGGTATACAACAAGCGAACTCGTCGAGTGGAAGACTGGGCTAACGTGGAAGTTCAACGATATACTCAAAATCTTCAAGGCACGGGTCCTGATTGGATGTTTGATTACAAAGATTTCTTTGAATCATTCAATCTAGATAGCTTGGTTGAAGAAGCTGTTATCAGATTACTTTACGAGTGTGAAAATGCAACAACTTCACCGTTGGTGCGTCCGATCACCGTGAACCCTCTACCAGCTTCTAATGATACCAATGCTCCTATACAAGAGGAAGAAGTGTTTCAAGAGGCTTCAACTTCATTAGACACTTCAGAATCTGAAGATGAACAATTTGAAGAAGCTATTCTTGAACAAGCTGAAGAACCAGAGGCACCGCCAGTGAACCCAACTCCAACATCAGATGTGGCTTCATCATCAAATACGGGTCATGATCTGGATGCTGTCGAGAACTTGACTGTTCAGACGGGAGTGCAAGTATCTGATTATCCGGAATCTCGGATTCATCGTATTCACCCGCTGGAGCAAGTTATCGGTGATCCTGGAAGCAGTGTTATGACCAGAGGGCAGCTTAAAAGCGTTAATTCGCCAGAGAGTTTTGGTGCTTTAGCTTTATATGCCAAAATTCAACAATCTGGTAGTCAAAATGATTGGTCGTTTGCGTGTTATGTGTCGCAGGTAGAGCCAAGGACATACAAGGACGCTTTGAAGGATGATGCCTGGGTGGAAGCTATGCAGGAGGAGTTATTACAATTCCAGAAATTGGGAGTTTGGACGCTCACGGATTTGCCGCCGGATAGGAAGAAGATAGGCACTAAATGGGTGTTTAAGTGCAAAAAGGATGATCGTGGGGTTATCGTTCGTAACAAAGCCAGATTGGTCGTGCAGGGTTTCCATCAAATCGAAGGGATTGATTATAACGAAATCTATGCACCGGTAGCACGAATTGAAGCTATTCGGATGTTCCTTGCGTTTGCTTCATACAAGAAATTCAAAGTTTATCAAATGGACGTTAAAAGCGCATTTCTGTACGGGAAAGTCAAGGAAGAGGTTTTTGTCGGGCAGCCACCAGGCTTTGAGGACCCAATCCACCGGGATAAGGTCTACGTGCTAAACAAAGCTTTATATGGCTTGCACCAGGCTCCGAGACAGTGGTACGAGGAGCTAAGTACATACCTCATCTCCAAAGGATTTAAACGCGGCCTCGTCGATTGCACCCTCTTTACGAAAAAGTCGGGAGATGACTTGCTTCTAGTGCAGATATACGTTGATGATATAATATTTGGTTCAACTAACGAGCTTTTATGCAGGGAGTTCGAAACTGTCATGCAGGAAAAGTTCGAAATGAGCGCAATGGGGGAGATGCAGTTTTTCCTAGGCTTACAGGTGGACCAAAGACCCGACGGGATCTTCATTCACCAGACGAAATATGTCTCCGACATCTTGAGCCGGTTCCAGATGGAGGACTCAAAGCCGATGGATACCCCGATTCAACCCAATCACGGGATTGGAGTGGACGCTAAGGGGGAGCTGACGGACCCATTTACATACAGAGCAATCATCGGATCTCTGATGTATTTGACGGCGTCTTGACCAGATATTATGTACGCAACGTGACTCTGTGCTCGTTATCAATCGAAGCCGAAACAAAGTCATCTGACGGCGGTCAAGCGTATCCTTAGATATCTGAAGGGTTGTCTCTCAAAAGGACTTTGGTACCCTAATGATGATAATTTTGATTTTATCGCTTTTAGTGATGCAGATTGGGGCGGCTGCGACAAAGATAGCAAATCTACTACAGCCGGTTGCCAGTTTTTAGGGAGCAGGTTAATCACCTGGCAATGCAAGAAACAGACTTCCGTGGCTCTATCTACCTGTGAAGCCGAGTACATTGCAGACTCGAGTTGCTGTTCGCAAGTACTCTGGATCCAACAACAGATGGTGGATTACGGTTTGCAGTTTCTTAAAACCCCTATTCACTGCGACAACGAAGCCGCAATTGCATTAACTAAAAATACTGAAAATCATTCTAAAGCGAAACATATCCGGATCAAATATCATTTTATCCGTGATTGTTACGCTAAGGAATTGATCGATATGATCAATATACATACTGACTACCAACGTGCAGATCTGTTTACAAAAGCTTTTGACCGATCACGCTTTGAATATCTTTTAAAAGTAAACAATATAAAGGAAAAACAGGACTAATCGGCACCTCGGTTTATCGCTTTTTAGTTTTTAGTTTTTATATTTTGCTAATTGGGAATTTCTCTTTGCTAATTGGGAATTTCGTAATCCTCAAAGAAGTTGATGCTTTCGAGGGGATTGTTTAATCCTCAAAGAAGTTGATGCTTTCGAGTGGATTGTTTCTTTTAAATTTTTTCTTTGGGTTTTTGTTTTTAAAAGAAAATTTGAAAACCAAAAATATGTTCTTTATTTTAGGGGGAGCCTTTTTATCAGAAAAGCCAAAAACATTATAAAATTCAAAAAGACCTAAAAATTAGAAAATCAAAAATGATTTCCTGGTAAACAGAGGAAATGATAGTACATCAGTGGGGATCTGACACAGGCTAAAGAATTGTATAGTATATGAGGCGTGTGTTGACTACGCGTGATATGCTGATAGGCTTCGTAGACTAAATATTGCGTGCATTAGTGATACAAACATAACGAACTACGCGTTCGTGGCTGAACACCTCATGGGCATATGGTCTTAGTACCGTAATTTCGTTTGATAGGATTGCCAAAATCTGAGGTTTCGGGTCGTTATGTTATGGTTATCCGGGATATTCTGATAAACTTTTGTCGTATTGATTTACGGACCTAGTTTTATCAGAATATTTGCTAAAAGAGCTTAATTGCCAAAACCGGAAGTTACCGAATTGAGGAACTTTATGTTTTAACTGATCATAGATCATTATTACATCGTATTGATCATCTGATGCAAATCAGTGATTAATATCAGCCTCAACCTAGTGTATACGCACATGTTACTCTGCTGCATTCATTTGCTGACCTGTACACCTCTGTGCTATATACTTTGTAACTTTTACGGATAACTCTGGCATAATCACGCGTTACGACGAAGCTTTGTGCAATTACTTGATATGGGAGTATGTCGTGAGTGTGGGCATCACATCGTGTTAGTCTAATACACCTAACTCGTATCATTTTAAAGCATTGCGTAATTGTCTGCATGTGAGCTTACGTGGACCACAATATCAGCAATTGCCGTGTCACATACTGTTTCTAATGATAATATTAAACAAATAGATCAACGCTGTGATCAGATTTCTCAGAAAACTGATATGATCCTCTGACCGGATTTCACAAAATGTTTACTGCTTTCATTTACTTTGCTGCATTTTATTTTGTTGCAATTTACTTTTATTGTCAAAAAGATACAAAATCCAAAAAGATTTTAGGTGTGTTTTGATAAAATTTCAGAAAAATCCATTATTTTTGCATTTCTGCTTTATTTTTGATAACCGGGGATGCTTGATAGTCAATTTCTGAGATTTGACAACACCATCTGGGCTTTGTATCATTTTAAATGTGAAAATATGTGTTTTGAAAGATAAACGGATTGAAAAATGTTGAACGGGATTCGAATTCGTGATTTGGCAAATTTTTCAGGATTTTCCATTTCACATTCGCCCCTTAATTGGGTCGAATGTGGAAAATTCTCACCTTCGGGCTGTTTGTAACTGGACGAATGTGGCTTTTTACTCAAAAATTCACATTCGGGTAGACATGTTCTACCTTCGTGCCATTAAATTGGGGCGAAGGTGAAAATTCTTACATTCGTCCATACTCACCGGGCGAAGGTGGATACTTATTTATATGCCAGACACAGATTCGTCCCTCATTCGAAATTTTTCAAAATTTTCATCAAGTACCAAACCTTGTTGCTATCGTTTTTCCTGATTGTGCTTTTGATTACCTGTAATCTACTGATCTTTTCCATACCAATATTACAGGTAATGGAGCTGAAACGCGACCGGAATCGTTGATTTTCTAACCGAACCTAGGGTTATAGGGTTCATGGATGTTCAGTGTTTGTTAATGCTTAATTTTGATAGAAATTCATTCCATATCAGTTTTAGGGGGAGAAGTATACAAGAATTAGATTATTAACATCGTTTAAGGTCTGATTGATTGTTTGGAACAAAACAACCCTAATTCCATTTAAAAACTAATGTAGAATGAATTTTAGGGGAAATTGATGTTACACGAGTAATAATCGGCCTCATTAGCATACATTCTAATCAAAATCAAGGGTTAATGAATTTTAGGGGAAATTGATGTTACACGAGTAATAATCGGCCTCATTAGCATACATTCTAATCAAAATCAAGGGTTAAAAACAGTTTTGGAAAATTTTCAAATTTTTGGGAAAAACCTGTTTCACCTTCGGTTCGTCGTTTGGACGAAAGTGGAATAGGAGTGGACGAACGTATCTCAAAATGGGCGAATGAACATTTTATGAAATACCATTTCACATTCGACCAGAATTTTTGTACATTCGGCCAAAATTAAACTACATTCGACCAAAATGTTTGGGCGAATGTGGATTTCAAAATTCCTAAAATTTTTAAGTTTTGTCGATTTTGTGTTTTGACGTTTATTTTTGATTTTATGTTTCAGATGGCTGAAGAACAAGAAAATATTGAGATTCCTGTTGAGACTGTTGTTCCTGATATAGTCCCAGAACCTGTTCAGGAAGGTGAATCATCAAGCGGCAGCAAATGGCCATTCGAGAAGAATCATAATTGCTGTGCGTATCTGGGAGAAGTTGAAAAGAATGAGGAGTTTGCTGACATTATCAAGTTCATGAAGAGAAGCAGAGTAGTTTATGCTTTGGCTACACCAACTATTATCTACAAGGATATAGTTGAAGACTTTTACAACAACGCTAGGTATGATTACTTTGATAATCAGACGATCATAAAGAGCAAGATTCAAGGAATGGAGATGTTTATTACAGAGGCTGATATTAGAGAAGCTCTCCAGATCAAGTTTGAAGTTAGTGAAGATCCGAGAGAACTCTCATGGACTGAGCAGAAAGCTTGTTTCCTTAGGATGAAATACAAAGGACCTATCACTGATGGTTCAATGTACAAAGGGAAACTGAGCGTGCAGTTTAAGTATTTTGCTCACGTCATCATACATGTGTTTGGATGTGTTAGTGGAGGCTATGACGTGATGAGGAAGAGTTTGAGCTCGTTAATGGTTGCGTTGACTCTCAACAAACCATTTAACATTGCTGGAATGATATTGGATCATATGCTGGAGATGCTGAAAGGGTTAAAGATTAAGAAGTTCATGCTTTATCCAAGATTCTTGATGATGATTTTTGATCACAAGTATCCTGACTTGAAAAAGGATCCTACTCAGATAATTGGGCAAGATCACATGAACATTCGTACCTTGGTGAGAATGAAAGGCTATAAAGGTGTGCCAGACAATGAAAGACCACCTTATAGAAGGTTGTTTGGAGCCTAGCTAGAGAGGATTACAATGATCCGGGAAAGAATACAGCAAGGCATCCTGATAGTGATTCTGACAACGATGATCCTTTGGTATATGCTGATGCTAATACAAAGAGGAAAAGACAAGTAGTCAATCCTGGAGCCAAAGGGAAGGGCAAAGGAAAGACTGATCAGGGAAGCTCGAAGCAACAGGTTGTAAGAAAGAAATCTACTGCTAAGAAAGGTACAAGTTTGGTGGATGAAGAATCTGTAGACTCAGAAGAAACAGAGGAGGAGGAACAATGGGATTCGGATGCTAAGAATGTCCGGGCCACCAAACGTAAGGCCACTATGGTTGGTGAGTCTGAATCATTAAACAGATCTATTGAAGAAGCTAAGAAGAGCAAGAAGTCTGTTAGTGCTGAAGATGAAATGTTTACTGTGAATATGGACGAGTTGAATGAAGGTGAAACTGTAGTAGTTAACTTGCCCAAGCCTAAACACAAAACCATGGCTAAGAAAACCAGTACAAAGCAACTGAGAGAGAAAGAGTTAAATCAACTCTTGAGAGGAAAAAGATTACCTGAAGCTGGAACGTCATCAAAACAATTTTCACCAGCCACAAAGAAACAGAAGACTAAAGAGGCAACAACATTACCAGTGGATGAGTTCAATGTTGCACTGGATAATGTACTTAACTTGTTTACCAAGCCTCAGAAAGAGAAAGAAGCTGAAGTTGAGCCATCTAGATCAAAGTCCAAGTCAAAGAAAGTCACTGTAGATGATGAAGTTATGAAGCAAGTGAATAAGAAGATGGACGATATGATGAAGATGATAGTGGCTCAGCAAGCTGAAATAGCCAAGTTCAAGCAGAATGAGGAAAAGATGCTTCAGATTGTTGTAGCTTCAAAGTCTAATCAGGATGAAATTGATGAGAAGATTAAGAAGCTAGAAGCAAAGAACAAAAAGCTTGAAGGAAAGTGTTTGAGAAACAAAAACAGGTTTAAGGCTATTAAAGAAGATAATAAAGAGTTGAAGGCTGAGAATAAACGCCTTAGTGAGCTGATTGATAACCTGTATAATGTTGCACCCAAGCTGAAGGAGGGTGAAGAAGATAAAGAAAAAGAAGTAGAACAGGTTGATTTTGAACCATCTGAGTCTGATAAAGAGGAAGATGATGATGAGGATGATGAAGAATCTGAGAAGAGTGATGATGAGGATGATAATAATGATGATGATGATGTAGAGGGTTCTGGAAGTCAGAAAGAAGATGAGAGTAGCAGTGATGATGATAATGATGGAGGAAATGATACATCGAAGTTTACATTTGAGAAAAGACCACCTTCAAAGAAGAAGAAAGACACTGGAGAATCGAGTTCAAAGAAGAAAGGTGAGAATGTTGATTCGGATGAGAGTGTATTCTGGAATGAGAAGGTGAGGTCCTTGACTGATGATGCTAAACAAGTCTACAAGGACATGTTAGAAAGAAGAGAATGGACCATTGAGTTCACAGGTCGTTTTGCTGAAATATTCCAAACTGACGATATGAGATATCAATTGGAATATAACGATCCTGACTTAGAAGAAGGGGAAGTACCTGCATCTGTGGCAAAGGAGATTTTGGATGGACTTGCACAGAGGGTAGGGAAAACATTTGAAGAATTCATTGTAGATGAGTCGATTCCACATATTCCTGAAAAGGATATTGGAAGTCACTCTGATGACAAAGATACCCCTGAGTTTGAAGAAGTGGAGATAGAAGATATAACACATGAGGAATACCCACAATACTTCAGACAAACTGATGAAGATGTGGTGTTTCCTGACTTTACAGAAATTCCTAACACTTCTGCAAAGAAAAAGGCAAAGAAAAGAAGTGCTGAGTTTGTGGAAAAAGTATTTGGTGCTGATATGCCAGAATCTTCAAATAAATCTGATGAATTGAAGAATTATTTGAAGAAGTTGAGATTAATGGATGAGAACCGACCAAAGCCTGAAGCTCAAGGAAACTTCTACAAATTTCATAATGCAAAGTTCAGAGGAAGAGCTCTTGGGTGGACATACTTAGGCAGGCTGAAGTGTCTAGCTGCCAAATGGGAATCAGGGATCTTGTATTTTTACAGATTCATTGACTTGCTAACTCTACCATACTGGGCGGTTAGAGATCTATGCAGATTCCAAATGTCGGGTGCTTCAGTTAATAATACTCATGTCGGTTGGTGCGCAGACAAGCTGGTTTGGGAGAGTAGAACAAGATGGAATAGATTCAAACCACAATATCCCCGGAGGAAAGTTCACAGGGATATTGATCCCAGAACCAAGCTGAAACGGGTTACCTTGATATATAAGGCACCTGAAGTGATGAGGAAAATACCTTTAATGCCCATGCCTCAACATTTCAGTGCTGACTTCATTTTCTGGTATTATGATTGGAGAAAAGCAGAAGCGGTCATTGTGTTGAGAGATGGAAAGGATAAATACAAGCATGTGCATGTATTTGATCCTATGTGGTTGATAAATTGCACTTTCGAAGACATCATCATGCTCTTTTATAATCCGATTCATCATGAGCCGAACGACGCTGATCAGGCAAAGAAATACACTCAAGTAGTTGGTGTTTGCTTTGCATATGACATAAATGCGGGTAGTAATTTGGAGGGAAAACTTGGCAAGATGGTGAAGATGGCAAACGTGTCAAAACCGGTGAAGAGAAGGTTAGAGCCTGAGATGACAAAAGAGCAGAAGAAACAGCTCAGAATTATGTTGCTGAACAAAGCCATGGACGAGGACAGAAAACGATCCAATCAATAGTCAAGGGGGAGTTTGTAGATGCATTTTACGACTAGTGATTGGATAGTTAACATGTGTTAGTAGGCTGAATTGGGCGAATGAAGATTGATATGGGCGAAGGTGATTACTTAGTGGGCGAAGGTAGATTAAAGTGGACGAATCTGGAATGGAACTTATCAGAAGACACACATTCGACCATAGTGATGGGCGAATGTGGAAAAGCCTCACATTCGACCATTCATAATGGGCGAATGTGCAGTGCCTATAAATAGATTTTGTGATTTTGTAATGTTAAGAGAGTCATTAGGTGTGTGTGTTTTGAGGTGTTGTTCCAGAGCAGTTTAAGATAGTGTGTGTGTGATCTAGATTAACTGTTTTGAGATTGTAATCAACTTTATGAATGTGTTAATCTATGAAAAGCATTGAAAATGACTTTGATTGTGTTTTGATTTGAGTTTACTTCAGTTTGTTCAAAGCTAGGGTTTCCGCACCTGGTTTTGTAACTTGTATGATCATATAATCCTGTTTTCGTGTCAAATAACATCCTCTACAATTATACTCCAACTCATATCTCATGTCTTCAGATTCGAATATATCAGCAAACTTCCCCGTAAACTCAATAGTCCAATCTCTTTTACTCAACATCTCCCGATAAAAATTCTTTGCAACATCTGATAACGCTCTGATCTTTTCTGTCTAGAAAATTTTATCATCAGCATCCACATTCTCTCCTGCCTTCTTTGAGCTGGACTGACCAGAACTCCCCTTCTTGGTCTTTCTTTGTTCAAAAGTAAATTTGCTCGAATCATCATTATCATCATCACTGCTACTTTCATCATCATCATTCTTTTTGTTACCCGATTCCCCCTCAGCATCATCATCATCATCAGATCCATCATCTGATTCATTATCTTCTTCTTCATCATCAGAAGATTCTTCATAATCAACCTGTTCTTCTTCTTTTTCTTTATCTTATTCTCCTTCTTTCAACTTCGGAGCTTCACCATATAGTTTGTCAAGAAGATCACTCATTCTTTTGTTCTCCTTCTTTAACTCCTTATTTTCTTTTCTAACACTTTTATCATCCTCCTGTTTCCACTACATTTCTCATCCAGCTCGTTCATCTCCACTTCTAATTGTTTCAACTTCTTTTCAAGTTCGTCTTGATTAGTTTTAGAGGCAACAACTATTTGCAACATCTTTTCCTCATTTTTCTTAAACTTTTCTATCTGAGCTTGCTGTGCTGTCAGCATTTTCATCATATCTTCCAGCTTTTTATTCACATGCTTCATCACGTCATTAGAAACAGTGACTTTAGATTTGGAAGACTCAGCAACAGGAGTCTTTTCCTTTTCTGGCTTCTTGAACATATTAAGAACATTCTCTAAAGTAGACTCTAGATTAGGAACTACTTCAGGTTCTTTGGAAGATTTCTTTTGCTTTTTGGCAGCTGGTGTGGAAACTTTTGATGAAGTACCAGCATCAGGAACTTTCTTTCTTTTAAGTAGCATCCCTATCTCTTTTTCTCGTAACTTCTTTGTGCTCTCTTTTGTGTCTCTCTTCGCCATTGACTTGTGCTTAGGCTTTTCCAAATTTACAACCACTGTAAATCCATCAAAATCTGCAGTATCCAGCCCTAAGTCACCTTCAACATCAATCGGCTCCTTCTGTAATTGTTCTTCTACTGCTTTGTTAAGTGATTCAGACTCTCCAACAGCAGTGGCCTTGCGTTTGGAGTTCTTCCTCAATAACTCAGCATCAGAATCCCACTATTCATCCTCTCCTGTCTCTTCAAAATCGACAAAATCCTCATCAACCAAACAAGTACCCTTCTTAGCAGTACTCTTCTTTCTTGGCTTCTGCTTTTTAGCAGGTTCAGATTCATCAGCCTTTGCCTTGCCCTTCCCTTTGGCTCCAGCATTCTTGACTTGTCGCTTTCTTTTTGTAGTAGCATCGGCATGCACAAGTGGATCATCATTATCTGAATCACTCTTATCATGTCTAGCCCTGTTCAACCCTGGGTCAGTGTAACCCGGATTAACCAAGTGACCAAACAGACGCTTGTGTGGTGGCTTCTCATCATTTGGAATACCCTTATATCCCTTCATCCTAACCAACGTCCTGATGTTCATATGATCCTGTCCCAACACCATAGTAGGATCCTTTCTCAACTTAGGATACTTATGATCAAATATCATCATTAGAAATCTGGGATACATCATGAACTTCTTAGACTTCAATCCTTTCAGCATTTCTAACATGTGATCCAGAATCATCCCGGCTATGTTAAATGGTTTGTTACTATATAGTTGTAATCTAACAACATCGTGGGAAACTAAATGCTTATTTATTTTAGAATTTTATTACTATATAGTTGTAATCAAACCACTAATATATTATTTATATACTCGGAAACGGGATGTTACATCGGTAATGAAATCTGCGAGAATCTCTCCCTTGAAAGATGGTCTGGTTTTGTATGTTATTGAGTGTTTACCCAATTCTATGGCCCATTTCGCCAATCGTACTGAGAGCTTCGACTAACATAGTAGATTGGGGTTTGCACTCCCTTTCTATCAACCATGAGAACTGCTCTGACCGCTCTATCAGTAACGGATAAGTAGAGAGTCAGCGGCTCTTCCAGGAGTGGAGCTGTAAGAGTGGGCAAGTTAGTTAAACACTCTTTCATTTCTTTAAATGCCTTTCCTGCTTCCGCGGTCCACTTGAAATTTGAATTATGTAAGCAATTCTTCAGTGTGTCCACGAACGGGAACGACTTTGAAGCGTAGTTCGAATGGAACCGGTTCAAAGCCACTAGTCTTCCCATTAGTGTTTGTACCTCTTTTATGGAAGATGGTGATGGCATGCGCTCAATTACCTATACCTTTTCTGGATTTGCGCGGAAACTATCCCTTGTGACTATAACGCCCAGGAACTTTCCTCTTCCATTCCAAAGGAACACTTGCTTGGATTGAGCTTCATTCTGACAACACGAAGTTGGTCAAAATTTTTCTGGATGTCTACCAACATTTGATCCTCCTCTCTGCTCTTGATGACCAAATCATCAACGTATACCTCGAGATTGACCCCTATTTTTTTGACGAACGTGGTGTCCATCAGTCGTTGGTATGTAGCCCCCGCGTTTTTTAGACCAAACGGCATCTTAGTGTAGCAATAGGTGCCCGTGTCAGTGCGGAATGCCGTTTTTTCCTCATCCTCTTTAGCCATCTGTATCTGGTGATAACCCTTGTAGGCGTCGAGGAAACACTTGAAGCTAAATGGTGCCATGTAGTCTACCTTCAGATCAATCTCCGGTAGTGGATAACAATCCTTGGGGCATGCCTTGTTTAAATCTGTACAATCAATGCACATGTGCCAGCTACCGTTAGACTTTCCTACCATAACTGGGTTAGCTACCCAAGTTTGGTGTTTGTTTTGCGCAGAATTCCTGCGTTCAACAGCTCAATGACTTGTTCATTCATGGCCTTTGTTTTCTCCGGCACCCTTCTGCGCTTCTTCTGAACAATTGGTTCGACTGATTTGTAGACATTGAGCTTGTATTCTGCGATGTGTCGCGGAAGACCCACCATGTCCGCAGGTTGAAAAGTGAACATGTCCATATCCTTGATTAGCAGTTGCTTCAAATGGGTGCGAATGGCGTCGAAGAATACTGGGCCGATGATAACCGTCTGATCTGGAAATTTAGGGTTGATAACCCATTTTTTCCGGGTCGGTGCGGGAGGCTGGCCTCATTATCTTCGCAGGCTTTTGCGCATCAGCTGTTTGGCAGTTTTTGTTTCCACGTATGAAAGCCACGCGGTGTCGCATTGGGAATCCGACCATTTGGTGCGGGGTCGATGCGTCGCAGTTGAACTTTGCAAGGCCTTCCCGTCCGAGCAAGACATCATGTGATGAATTTACTGGTAACACCATAAAATCACAAACTTCTGTTCTTGAGCGCCTTCCATCTGTCCATGTGACAGGGAGTGTGAGCACGCCGAGGGGGATGATTACTTCGTGAATGAAGCCTGAGATTGGCTCTGTCACTGGGATAAGCTTTGCTTTATCCTCCTCGTCTAGCTGGTTGAAGCATTGTTGGTACATGATGTCTGTACTGCTTCTGTAGTTGAGGAACATATACATGGTGCGGTAATGCCCTATAACTCCAGTGATAATCAACGGGGCTGTGGAGGAAGCCCCCTCCTTTGACGGGCGGCATGATGACGTCTGCCTCTTTCCAGGAATCGTCATGCGCAACCGTTTATGGTCTTTTCTGCTGATGCCTATTGTTAATCATGTGGCATTGGTGACGGTCTATGCGTTGCACATGGTGTGTATTGAGATTCCTGATATTTTTCTTGGAGGACTCGACTCCGTCATGTTGATCTCTTGGCTTCTTTCTCATATTTTTGACTAAGTGAGCCAGCTGGCCTGATTTGATGGCATTCTCGATTTCCATCTTTAAGCTATAACAATTGTCCGTCAAATGGCCATAGTCCTCATGATACTCACAGTACTTCGTTGTGTCAACATTCCTTCTATCACGGCTTAATTCTCTAGGTTTTGGAAACTGAACTTGTTCAGTTTTCAAGACCTCAGACGGCGTTTTGGACAATGGAGTCCATTCGTAGTTTTACTTATTATGTGTCCTTTGGTCGCGCGAATGCTTGCTATTCAGATAGCCTCGCGCGTCTTGTGCGGAAGAATATTTGCCTTCGTCCGCTGTTACAGAAATTTGTGACCAGACAGACTGCTTTCCCTTGCCTTTGTTGTGCGAGCCAGCGTTGGTGTTGCCGTTATGATGGAAGTTTTTAGCTCGCGTGAAGGAACGTTCTGATGACGCGTATACTTTCGCCACTTCAATGAGCTCATCCCAAGCATCAGGTACGCCCTCTTTTCCTGTGAGACATTTCATGAGGTCATCATTTCGTACTCCGTGAATGAAAGCGGCTCTGGTGAGCTCTTCTCCGCATCCCCGTTGAAGGGCCTCCTTGTTATAGCGCACAATATAATCTTCCAAGGTCTCGTTATTATTCCGAGTGCATAACAAGATTTGAGCCTTGTCCTTCTTGCGTTTCCGAAGATGTGAGAAGTGATTCTTGAATTTCTTTATGAGGTCGTCAAAATCGAGCAAACTTCCCACCGGTAGACTTTCATACCAAACCCTTGCAGTGCCAGTTAGGGTTTGGACAAACAAATGACACCATGCCTGAACAGGCCATGTCTTAGAACTGTCGGCACAATCGAAAGCGTGTAGGTGATCGTCTGGGTCGCGCAGACCATCGTATTTCCCAATGGTGCTTAGGAGTTTGCATTCAACAGGCACAGGTGCTAGCGCGATGCGCGTTCACAGAACTTGGATCTCTCAGCAAACGATTTGGGACTATGGCTTACACAAGTCGTCGTCTTGACGTGCTTGGTTGCTAGCCACAGACTTAGAACGTGGCTTTTGTGTTGAATTGAATTGGACCTCGTCCTCTGATTCATAGCCGTCAGGCTCTCCTTCCAGGTTGACGTGGTCCTGAACGTGAGTATTTCTACCACGTTCTCCACCACGTACCGCCTGGCGAGGCCTAGTTACATGACGACTGTTATTGTGTTCAGTATCTTGGGAATCTTCTTGGGTATCAAAACTGAGAGTCTTTCGAGACTCCATCTTAGCCTTTTCCATTACCATTTCTGGTATTCTGCTATTGTCTTGGCACATTCCTAGGCTAGCCACTCGTCAGGATCTACCAATATCTGGTCGTTTTGTTTCTTCTGGGCTCCTGCTGCCGTTCTTTTCGACGAAAACAATTGAAAAGGAGTAGCAGCTTGTTTTTTATTCACGTTCTTAGTCACAGTGGTTGGTATCACTGTGTCCACATTGTGTTGCACTGCTCCTTCGACGTTAGTAGTGTTAGTGTTTGGTTCAGTCCCAGGATCCATAAGCACTAGTTTGAAAGATGGTGAGACCGTAAGGGATGGCGCCAATGAAGAAACAAATAGTCTAACCTCCTTTAGGGGATGATAGACTAGGGTTTCCACGGACTTGATCCTTCACTAGCAACTTCCTGGATTGGACTAACCTGCAAGGAAAGTAAAATTTGGGTAAGGAGACGACTACACAAGGTAGTAGTTTATAACAAAAACGGGGTGAATGGGGGATACTATCAAGTGTGATACCTTTTTGGGTTAGCAAAAAGTGTCCTCTTTATTAGGGATATGATCCCTTATATAGAGGTAGACGTTTTCCACCATTACCCAAAACCCTAATCGTAATGGGCCAGGCCCGATTAAGGTTGTCTCCACTACCCTGAAAGTATATTAGTAAAGTAGTTAAGGGGAGCTATAAATAAGGAAACATGGAACGATTACCGCTTTTACCATTCCGCGCGCGCGTGTATCACTCTATGATTGTAGGAGAGCCATTATTGCCTTCCTTGCTGGGGAAGTTTCCTTGCTGCGCGGAGGGTTACTCCGTTTTGTTGCTGTCTCGGGTTTGGGTATGTCCACGTAGTGCTTAGTACCCAATCCCATCAGGAATCTCCCTATCCGGTTGAAAAGTGTAAGTCTCCGGTAAGGGTAGTGGAGGTGATTCCCCAGACTGGTGTGAATGAGAGGAATGGTGGGAGTCGGATGATACTGATCGTGACCTTAAAGCTGCCCTCTTCATTATAGACATGCAAAACAACAGAATCGGTTCAGCTTTACAAACTTAAGCATTTTTACAGAATATAAACAGCTTGGGTCCAGTGGCTGCAAGCCCATGCTCAACTGATGAACATGGCCATGCGACTCAGTCTGCAGTCCGTGTTCCTACTGGCTTGACTGTTTAAACTAATTATTACCTAGAACACCCTAAAACTGATTTTAAACTGCAAAAATAACTTAAATTTAAACCTTAAAAAGTTCTGGTGGGTTTACGAGGTCAAGCACGCCCGTGCACAGAGGGTTCACGGCCGTGCATATGCTGTTGGGTCAGATCGGTTACGCGGGAAATTGCTAACGGTTTTCCTAGTCAAGCACACCCTTGCACACTGCTGTGCACGACCGTGCTCGTGACTGATGTGACGGGTTTTCAAACCTGTTAGTTTTCTTGAAATATTTTTCATCAAGTTTCTCAAAAATCTCAACCACATTTCATTCCTAGTGTTCCCCTAACCATTTTCCTACAATATCATGCTCAGATTCGGGCCATAAACACTAGAAACCTAAGATTTTTATCAAAACCTAAACTACTCAAAAACTCAAGAAAACGGACAGATCTGGACATAAAACACATAAAAGATGTTAGGGGTCAAATATACATACTTTATAGTGAAGAATGGAGCCTAAAATGGAAGAAAATGGTGGAAAATGGAGGTTTGGTGGGTGGGGCGACGGTTTTGGGTGAGAGGAGGAAGGAGAAGTGAGTTTGAAAAGTCAAAAAGTGACTTTTCAAACTCTAATCCTCGTCTGCATGTCTGGCACGCCCGTGCCACATGAAGTGGCACGGGCGTGCTTTCCTGCTCAGACTCCCGTTTTTCAATTTTAAAACTGTTTTTAAGGGTTCAGTTTTAAAATTTTAAGTCGGGTTTCACCAAAATAATTTTTAAAACCCCATTTTCAGTTCGAAGACAGTTTATTTTTAAATTTTTGAAAAACTTCACCCGGTCTCATTTTCCGCACTTACCTAGCGATCTTCAAGGAATGACAAACCGACCTCTAACGAAAATAAAGAAGAAATAAAACCCTCCAAAATAAAAGTTGATGACTTTGGCGGTCTCAGCTGTATTCACGGGAATTCTCCAAGGTGGCCAATCCAGAAGTAAACCTGCAAAGAAAAACAAAGACAACCGCAATCATCGAAAATAAAGTAGAAATAAAATGAAAAAGAAAAATAAAAAAGACCGAAAACAAAAAGAAAAATAAAGTGAAAAGAAAAAAGAAAAATAAAAATAAACCGATTAGTAAAGTGACTTAGGTCTTTCTTTGAAACAAATGCGTTCCCCGGCAACGGCGCCAAAAACTTTGTTGTGCGTGGTTTTAGCAAAATAAAAGATATTATTTTCCCGGACAAAAATTTTGATGTTTTAATTCCGAAACTTTTGTTTGGGATAATAAATGACTGAGTTTTACTAAATCGATTTTTCAAAGTTTTATAAGAAAATTTGACTTTTTATATAAGAAAATTATGACTTAAAAAGTTTTAAATTTATAAAGTAAACAATATTTACTTTTGAAATTAAAACCAACACATAGGCAGAGAACCTGACGTACATAGTATAGTTTCTTGGTAAAGATTGAGTATAGTATCCCCAAAGATCACACTTTCCCCTACTCAACATTACATCAATTTACTGATCGGGTTTTTAAAAGAAAAAAAAAACGGAGGGGTTCTTTAAAAATAGTTTTGAAAAAGGTTTTGGTTTTATAAAAGAAAAGATAAAAATACTAGAGTAGTAAATTATGCATATCTCGGGGTACATAGATTAAATAGTTAAGTTTATTATTAGAATTAATAATTTAAGTTAGTTAATCTTGTGGGGAAAACGAGAGGGGCTTGAAGTGTTGACTCCTTGATGGAGAAGCGGAGGCGACTACTCGCGTAGAATGCTGAACCTCTCCAGCGTGCGTCCACCTGGGGTCTCCGCCAGGGCCTCGCGCATAGCGGGCTCCTCAAACAGCGGTCAAGTATCTGGTCTTCTATTTCGTCTTCTTCTTAAAGCGGAGGCTTCACTTCTGACCTGGAAGACCGTACACCTCGTCTTAGCTCTCGCGTTCCGTACCGATGGGTCTCGCCTTAGGGTCTTGCCGAGTAAGCCAACAACGAATCCCCATTGGTTAACGGTGTTGTACTAACAAGAACTAGATAATGAATCCATTATTTATTTATCTTTATTGTGACCTTAACATTTAGTGATCAATTAAATATTAAGTTGGTTGAATTAATGATAACTTAATTACCCATCCCTTAACCTCCCGAGCTAAATGAAATCCTTAACAAAGGTGGAAACAAAATCCTAAAGGCGTATGATACAAATGATCACTGGTGCGCCCGTAGGAAATCCTCCCATTGCCAAGAAGATCACTCAGTAATCTGGTATGAACCAGAAATTTGTCACTCATATCTGGTCCACTTCAGAAGCCATTGCTTAGAACCCGGTTCGGATATCAGAAGCCCGAGGGATCTATGTCACTACCGGTTTCTCGCCTTGGATCTAGTCGGGACTACCAGAGGCTGATTAAACCTCTAGTTATTGGTTAAGTTAATCAATTATTATATTTTCGGATGTGCTCACAAGTGCGTGGCTTTTGACACACCATGGGTACACTCATGAGTTCTCCAAGTAAGTTGCCTATTGATTTTAGGTTCAACTTATCATCAAAGCAACCTGTCACAAAGATAAATAAATACGGATTAGAAGATGAGGACACCACAAATAACTAAAAATAAACAACTAGTAATAATAATAAAATCTACAAATCAAGTGGGTTCATGAATGATAGAAAGATACAACCATAAGACATGATCAACACAAGAACATGGCTGCTCATAGACAGGTTATCCATCTTCAAGTGATATGTAGCTCTCTTGATCCTCATGACCCTTGATATTATTGCATAACTACTCTACGATCCTCTTCTTGGCTAAGCCGATCAAGGTAGGTCGAAGCCTAACCATTGAGGGATGTTAGGATGGCCAGAAGGCCTCCCACAAGACCCCAAGATCTCTGAAAGAAGCTTGGAGTTCGGCCCAAGAGAGCACAAGAAGGGATGTTAGGATGGCCAGAAGGCCTCCCACAAGACCCCAAGATCTCTTCATCGTAACGTGTGATTATGCCAATGTTATCCGTTATTTACAAGATACGAAGCACAGAGGTGTACAGGTCAGCAAATCAATGCTACAAAGTAACATGTGCACGCGTACCAGGTTGAGGCTGATATCAAACATGATTTTCATCATAAATTTGATACGATGCATTAAATGATCTTTGATCATTTTTATACATGAAGTTCCTCAATTCAGTAACTTTTAGGTTTCGGCATATAAGCTCTTTTTGCAAATATCTTGATTGAATCTAGGTCTGTAAATCAATACGACAAAAGATCAATCAAGATACCTCGGATAACAATTAACATAATGACCCGAAACCTCAGATTTTGGCAACCCTATCAAACGAAATTACGGTACTAAGACCATATGCCCATGAGGTGTTCAGCCACTAGCGAGTAGTTCGTTATGTTTGTATCACTAAGGCACGCAGTAATAAGTCTACGAAGCCTACCAGCACATCACAAAAAATCAACACACGCCTTATTTAAACATTACAATTCTTTAGCATGTGTCAGATCCTCACTGATGTACTATCATTTCCTCTTTTTCTCCTGGAAAATCATTTTTGGATTTTTTAATTTTTATGGATTTTCAAATTTTACAATGTTTTTGGTTTTTTTGAAAACAAAATCTCCCTCTAAAAATAAAAACATATTTTTGGATTTTTTATTTTTGAAAACTAAAACAAAATAAAATTTGATAACCTGATGAGGAGTTTAATCTTGCTTTTCTGTTATACCATTAGCTTGTAATAAAAATTCAAATCGTGATTTATCAAAAACTTTGGTAACCAAATCGGCTCTTTGGTAATCAGTGTGGATTTTGACCATGTCAATCAATCCTTTAGCATAAAAATCCCGAATAAAGTGATAACGAACTCGGATATGCTTAGCTTTGGAATTATTGACACTGTCTTTAGTGAGTGCAATGACTGCTTCTTTATCACAATGAATGGGAGTTCTAAGAAGTTGCAAACCGTAGTCGCACATCTGTTGTATCCAAAGCACTTGTGAACAACAACTCGAGGCTGCCACATATTCTGCTTCACATGTAAATAGAGCAACTAACGTCTGCTTCTTCCATTTCAAGGTCACGAGCCTGTTCCCCAGAAATTGACATCCACCCGTTATGGATTTCATGTCAATATCATAACCTACATAATCAGAATCACTAAAGGCAATAAAGTCAAAGTTATCATCCTTAGGATACCATAATCCTCGTGACGGAGTTCCCTTCAGATAACGAAGGATTCGTTTAACTGCAACTATGTGACTTTGTTTCGGCTTCGACTAAAATCGTGCATAAATACATGTGGCAAACATTATATCCGGTTGGGACGCAGTTAAGTACATAAGATATCCAACGATGGCACGATAAGTATAGGGATCGGTAAGCTCCCCCTTAGCGTCAACTCCAGTCCTGTGATTGGGTTGTATGGGAGTATCCATAGACTTTGAATTATCCATCTGGAATTGGCTCAAGAATTCAAAAACATATTTTTTCTGGTGAATAAAGATGCCCGTTGGCAATTGATCCACATGCAAGCCTAGAAAGAACAGCATTTATCCCATAGCACTCATCTCGATCTTCTCCTGGAAAACTTTTTCAAAATCCCTGCACAAAAGTTCATTAGTAGAACCAAATATAATGTCGTCAACATAAATTAGCAGAAGAAGCAAGTCACCCTCTGTTTGTTTTGTGAAAAGGGTACAGTCAACTAAACCTCTCTTGAATCCTTTAGAAAGAAGATACGTGCTCAGCTCCTCGTACCACTGCCTCAGGGCTTGGTGCAAACCGTACAATGCTTTGTTCAGATTGTAGACCTTATCCCGGTGGATAGGATCCTCAAAACCCGGTGGTTGGCCGACATACACTTCTTCTTTCACCACACCGTATAGAAAAGTACTTTTAACATCCATCTGATACACCTTGAATTTCATGTAAGATGCATACACAAGAAACATTCGGATTGCATCAATGCGTGAAACCCGTGCATAGACTTCGTTATAGTCAATTCCCTCCTGTTGACTAAACCCTTGAACCACTAATCGAGCTTTGTTTCTAATAATAACCCCTCTATCATATTTCTTGCATTTGAATATCCATCTGGTACCAATCTTCTTCCTGTCTGGTGGTAAGTCAGTCAACGTCCACACTTTGAGGTTCTGAAATTGTTGAAGTTCTTGCTGCATTGCTTCTAACCAAGATTCGTCTATTAAAGCACCTTGTACGTCCGTGGCTGCACCTGCGAAACATAACAAGCAAAAGACCAATCATTTTGATCACCTGAGTTTTGAATCTGAGTATATAGGGCAAGGGCTCCAATATTTTCTGTTGACGATGCACGTCTTAGTTGTCCTCATGTCATCACACTGCTACCAGGATCCCAAATGACTTGTCCTAATGGATGAATCCAAGATTTCGAATGTTTAGGCATTGGAATCACCACGGGAACATTCACATTTTTTGTTGTGTCCAGATCATTACCCGTATTCGATGAAGATGCAATATCTGGATTTGGGTTCACTAGAGGTGATACTATAGCATGATCTAAAATATCTTCGCTAAAAACTTCATCATCGTCTTCCGACTCAGATGAATCAAATGTTGTAGAAGCTTCTAGATAAATTTCTTCTTCGATCACAGGAGCATTGGCATCATTAGAAGCTGCCAGAGGAGTTATGGTGATTGGACACACTAACGGTGAAGTCACTGCGTTCTCACACTCGTAGTAAAGTGTTAAAACAGCCTCTTCAACCAAGCTAGATATTGAATGACTCAAAGAGTTCTTTGTAATCAAACATCCAATCGGGCCCATTTCCTGGAGCGTTCTGAGTGTAGCGTTGAACATCCACATTCGCCCACTCTTCAACTTGTCACGCTCTTTCGTTAAACACGCGTTTAAGTGGTGTCGCGTATCCAACAAAATAGCCCTCTTCTGCTTTGGATCCAAACTTTTCCGTAGGATTCAGCATCGTGCATGTTGCTCTGAAAGGTTCTAGATACTCTAAGTTCGGCTTTCGTCTGTTAAGTAGCTCATAAGAAATCTTTCCAAACTTCTTCACTGTTAAGACATTATTCAGAGTGTAACAAGCTGCGTGAATTGCCTCATTCCAAAAAATCACTGGAAGATTTGAATCTACACGCATTGTCCTAGTCGCTTCAATTAGAGTCTTGTTCTTGCGTTCTGCAACACCGTTATGTTGAGGAGTGTATGGTGCACTATATTCATGATGAATTCCTTTCTCTTCACATAATGCTTCCATCATAGAATTCTTGAACTCCGTCGTGTTGTCACTTCTGATGCGTTTTATCTTTAAACCATAAATGTTTTCCAAATGGGTAAACAGAACTTTTAGATTTTTGAACGTTTAGCTTTTGTGTTGCATGCACATCACCCACAAGAATCTTGAATAGTCGTCAGTCACCACATGACAGTAAAGATCTCCGTTACGCCTCTTACGTTTCACTGGTCCGAATAGGTCCATATGAAGACGTTCAAGTGGAATGGTCAGAGAATTTTCTTTCTTTGGTTTGTGGGAATGTTTGTGCTGTTTGCCGTTTTTGCAACTCACACCCTTATTATTCAAATGAAAGTGTTTCACATTTACACCCTCAACTAGCCCAATTTCACCAAATTGTTCATTTTTTCTAAGGTTAATATGCCCCACCTGTCGATCCACATGATAGATTCCTTCTTGGTAGCCTTCGACAGAAAAGAAGTAACTTGACCTTGAGTCGTAGTTTCTTTGCTCATGTCAAGAATGTACTAGTTGTTCACTCTCGGAGCTTTAAGCATGATCCACTCCTAAGGTATTACAAATCCGGGTTTCTGAATATAGCAAGACTTCTCATCAAAATGCACAGAAAACTTTTTGTCACAGATTTGAGATACACCCAGTAAGTTGTAATCGATCTGCTTCACGTATGAAATCTTCTCGAAACTCACAATCTCATTGCTAACACTCCCTTCCATGGTGATATAACCTTCTTTGTTTCCAGCAAATGCGACATATCCTCCATTAATGTTCTTGATGTCAAAAAAGGAGCGACATATCCCCTGTCATGTGCCCGAAAGCTCCACTGTCAACAGTCCAGAGATTGCTAACAGGGCTAGCTGGAACTCCCTGCACCAATCACAAACATGATTAGTTTTTACGAGGGACCTAAGCTATGTTGGTCTTGGTTCTTTGAGTATCAGTAAATGCGACATTTAAAGATTCATTTTCTTTTAAAACATTATTTTCCTGATAAAAAGGAATCTTTTTCTCTAAAACAGTTTTCTTTTCAATGACCGGTTTCTCTAAAACATTTGTTTTAGGAGCTTCTTTTACTGGTTTAGAGGTTGAACTTGAGGCTCTGGGAGATCCGTTTGATGTCCAATATTGTTCCGATCATTTTAGAATTCTAACTTGACTTTGAAATTTTGGTTGAACATTGTTAGAATTCTTAGAAACAATCTTAGGTGAAACATTCATAGAAACCTTGGTTGATTTAACTATCGAAGGCCCAACATTTTGTTTAACATAGGGTTTAGAATAAACCTTTTGTTTATCAAAAGTCGGATTCATCGTAGGTCTTCTGATACCATTGTTCATAGCAATCCGATTTCGATTGTCATAGACAACCGGTCGGTTTCCTCTTTGATAAAAGTTGTTTTGGTTATGAAATTGCTTTTGAGGATAAAAGTTTCTTTGAGGAACACCAACATTCGGATTTCTATGAGTTTGCCTATTTAAACCTCTAGCCTTTTACGTCTTACGTATGGACAGTGAGCAAGTAAATGCCCTCTATCCCCACACTTAAAACAGGCTCTGTACTCTTCAAAACAGCTTTCATCATCAGATCTTGCAAATGTGTTAACCGACCTTTGATCATTATAGCACTGTCGCCTCAAACTCTCAGGAGCGGGCTCTAGTGAATAAGTCGGTCAAACAAATCCATTTACTTTATCTTTTGGTTTCACAAATTGTGTGACATAAACCTTTGATGTGTTAGAATCATAACCATACAGTTGTGTTGGGACAAAGAGGATTGAAGAAACCACTTTTGATAACCTTAGTCCAAATCATATTCTGCTAAGTATAGAAGAAACTGCTGAAGAAGAGATGAACAAAGTACTGAAAACGAAACTGATCAGTAGTTCTGAGGTCTAACCAGACACTTCACTTCAGAACTACTGAAGACAAAACTACTCATCAGTAGTTTGTCTACTCATCAGTTGTTTGCTGATCTTATCTTCAGAACCGACTTAGACTTCAGTAGTTTAGTATAATAATGTTTTGTTAAAGTCTTGGATCAAGGTTCAATGCTACAGCCTGTTGTAAGCATTATCCTAAGTATAATATCTTTGCTAAAATATCTTGTATTACTTAGTACAACAGTCTTGTAACTTCGTCTATAAATAGATGAGTTTATTCATCTATTTTAGATATGTGATTTACTTTGATTTTAATAGAAAATCCTTCAAGGCTTTTAAACTTATTATCCATTTCACATATGAGAATCATTACTTGTGCTTATTGCTTTATACTTTCAATTGCTTATTGATTCTCATTAACTGCTTAGTAAAGGGGGAGTAATAACTCATGTTAAAAGTGGTACTTTAAACTTAGAACATTTACTATTCCGCTGTGCAAATTACTTTGATATAACTGCAATCACATAAGTGTTCTAATACTTAAACTGATATAAGAGACCAATGATCCAACAATTGGTATCAGAGCACTGGTTTATCTGATCAAATATCAATCTAACAAATTGAGAATCAGACACAAGCTCTTATTGATATCCAATAAAGGATTAAAAGGTTCACTTTTTCATCCATCACTTTAAAGAAGTATTGACAAATCCAAACTTCTTAAAAATGGACCCTTACAATACTGGATCTGCCAATAAACCTCCTATGCTAGTCAGAAATGAATACAATATCTGGCAAAGGAGGTTGGCACATACAATATCTCAGACCAACACTGGTTGTTGGAGGTCTGTAATGTTTGGACCTCACAAACCAGTAGTTACTGATCCATAAGGTAAGACAGAAAGACCAAAAGACCCAAAAGACTACACTAAAGAAGATTTCCAAAAATTTGAGCTAGATGCAAAAACTTTTTCTATGTTGGCTATGGCTCTCCCAAATGAAATTTATGCTGGACTTTTACATTGTGAATGTGCCAAAGAGCTGTGGGATTGCCTAAAAGAACAGTTTGCAGGAACTGAAGAGGTGATAGCCAACACTAGAGAAATCCTAGCCCAACAATATGAAACTTTTACTCACATAGATAGTGAAACATTAACTCAACAATTTGAAAGATTTTCATCACTCATCATTGAGTTAAAAATTAACAATCAGACCTATTCAAATGCATCTATGTTAGATAGATTTTTAAGGTCATTGCCTTCAAAATGGGAAACTTATTCAATAGTCCTCAGATCAAGTTCAGATTTAACACCCTGAACCTAACAAGGTTACATGGAAAATTACTAACTTTTGAAAGAGAGATCAATCAAAAGAAAAAGTTACAAGAATCTGGTAAAACTGCTGATGACTATACTCCAGGTAGCACAGCTTTATTAGGACATGACTCACCATCTTGTTCTAATAATTTTGGATCTTTTGACCACATTGACATAACTGTTGGGATCTCATCAGATGGATTGTTCCTAGCTTATGACAATGAAGATCTAAGTCAAACTGCTGATAACATGTGTTTTATCATGGATGGCTTAAAATATTTTAGCAGTGATGATTTAGAAGAAATGGATATTTGTAGATGCGTTTTGCGACTAGTGATTGGATATTAACATATGTTAGAGTGCTGATGGATAGAATGTAGATATTCTGGGCGAAGGTAAGATAAAAGGGGCGAAGGAAGAAGAATAGTGGGCGAAGGTAAAGTGGAGCTTGACAGAAGAATACATTCGTACCATGCATATGGGCGAATGTGGAAGTCTTCCACATTCGACCAGTGCATATGGGCGAATGTGCAGGTCCTATAAATAGAAATTGTGATTTTGTAATGCAAAGGGAGTTATTAGTTGTGTGTGTTTTGAGGTCAGGTTCCAGGATAGATTGAGATAGTGTGTGATTGGTCTAGATTAACCTAAAACTCATTGTAATCAAGTTTATGCAAAAGTTAATCTATGAAAACCTTTGAAAATGACTTTGATTGTGTTTTGATTTGAGTTTCTATCAGTTTGTTCAAAGCTAGGGTTTCCGCACCTGGTTTTGTAACTTGTATGATCAAATAATCCTGTTTTAGTCAAAATCTTTCGCTCACAAAGTGGTATCAGAGCATAGAAGATCATACAACAACAAATTTGATAAACTCAGAGCTGATTTGGACCTAATTTTGATCAATTCACATCTGTTTTTCAATGAAAATGGTTTTTAAGTGTTTTTGAAAGATTTAGAGTTGATTTTGTGGTTAAAATTCAAAATTCCAAGAATTAAAGTTGTTCCAAATCAATTCCGAATCAAAACCTGATTAAGATCATTCAAATCCACAAACTTTTGAAAATCAGAGATCAAAATAACCATTTTTCAAAGTGTAACCGTTTTTCAAACCTGAAATGGGCGAACCTGGAACCTGAGTGGTCGAACCTGAGAGTTTTTGGGCGAACCTGAGTCATTTCTGGTCGAACCTTGGTATTTTTGGGCGAACCTGGAAATTTTTTGTTGAAGTTTTCACTTTCGGGTTACAATTTCCACCTTCGATTGATCGGGCGGGCGAACGTAGAATAGAAACGGGCGAACCTGAACTTTTCTGGGCGAACGTGAAATTGTGTTAGTGTGTTTTTACATTCTGGTGAGATTCTACCTTCGATTGTTACTGTGTGGGCGAACCTGAAACAGAAGGGACGAAAGTGAGAAGTATTTGGGCGAACCTAGGATTAGTTTTTGGAAAATTTTTCCAAGTGTTGAATTTTTTGAAGTTCGTGATCATGTGGAATTTTCCGACTACTCCGAGTTCAGCAACGACACAACCACAACAGCAAGTGATGGACCCATGGACGGTGGCAGCACAGAAGACGAGCACACAGTCTTCGCAACCGATTAACTACATGGCTCAAAGTGCACCTCCAGCACCACAATCTGACTACTGGGGAGTAGCAGCAGCGGTGGTAAACACTCAAACTACAAATGCTATTTCCACACTGATTAATGATTTGTCTTCAGGTAGCGGGAATCGGCCACCGAAGCTCATGGAGATACAAGAATACAATCAGTGGCAGAAAAAGTTCAAGATACATTTGGAAGGCATGGGAGTGGAGGGTGCAGAGGCATGGAATATGATTGCTAGAGGTTACACAGCACCAGTGTTGGAGAATACAGGTGAACCAGTTCCATTGGAGAGTATGGCTGAGGATGAGAAAAAGAAGTTTGCTGTGGAAAAGAAAGCCTTTTCCTAACTGACTCAGGCAATCACAAACGATCTGTTGCATCAGTTTGGGACTTGCACTACATCTAAGCAACTGTGGGATATGCTTAAAAGGAGGCATGATGGTAATGAGAAGACTAGAAATTTAAGGATGGAAGAACTGAGAAAGGAGTTTGAGAATTTTTCTTATATTGGCAATGAAACTTTAAAAGAATTAACTCCTAGATATAGTCATTTGCTAAGTGAATTGTCTAGTTATGGTATACAGATTCCTATGACAAAGCAGGTGGATAAGTTTGCAGATGCTTTACCACCACACTGGGATCAGCATGTGGAAGTTCTCAGGGAGAAGGATGCATACCAATTCTGGTCCATTCAAGAGTTTATAGAGAAGCTGGAAAACAAAGAATTGGAAGAGAAGAGGAAAGTTAGAAGATCACAGATTCCTCAGAATCCCAACTTATATTTTGGAGGTACTTCAGTTCCAGCTAGTAACTCAAGCTCAGGAGGGCTAGTGGCACCACATGTTGCATGTATTTCCAATGTTATGGAATCACCTACCATCAACTACCATCAACAAACATCATCCTTTTCACAACCATCAAATCCACCACCACAACAACAATACAACAATTCATACATTCCACCATTTTCCCCAATGCAACAAGCTGCTTTCTATACTGCTAGCCAATCTCAACAACCAATGAACCAAGTTACTCAACCTAATCAACAACCGGTGGTTTTGGAGACTTCTAACTTGGGAAATGTGACGGTTGAAGTTGCTCAGCAACACATTGCACTAGTCTCTGCAATGGTTTCATCTTATAATGGCTTGGTTGCTAGTCAAATTGGAAACAACAACCTAACCAATGAAGACTATGCACAGATTGACAAGGAAGAGATGGAACTAATTGATATTCAGTGGGCTTTTGCGAGCATTATGAGAAGAGCAACGGAGTTTATTGAGAAAACAGGTAGAACAGATTTGGGAACTTCTCCTAACACAACCTACGGGTTCAACAAGGAGAAAGTTACTTGTTTTAACTGTGGAGGAAAAGGTCATTTTAAAAGAGAATGTACTCAGCCACCAAAACAAGGTAATAGAAACCCATTCAATGCAAGCTATCAGAACCGTCAACAACAAAACCAAAACCAAGTTTCTTACCAAAACAACAACAACTACCAAAACCGTCAAAACAACTTTAATAACAACCAAAACAGACAACCAAACACATCAAACCAGACACAAAACCAATCACCTAACAATGCCAACCGAACAGTCATACCAATCACTACACCTAATGAGACACATCAGAACACCAATCAGAATCAAGCATTGGTGACTCAACAAGATGAGAGGTTTGATTGGTCGAGTATGCAAATAGGTGTTGAGGAAATTATTACTGGTGGAAATGTGGCTTGTGTTGCATATCAGGTTGATATTGAAGATTCGGTGACAGTAGATGAGAAGATAGAAACTGAGGTTGAAAGTGATGAGTCTGAGGCTGAAATGGATGTGGAGACTGAAACTGTTGAGGTTAAGGCTGAGGAAGCTAATTCTGGAGTGGTGATTGATACTGTTTCCAATGTTCCTGAGGAGTGTGAATCGGTTTATTCTGATTCAGACAGTGAATCGGATACGGAAGCAAGTGTTACTTCTCTAGATGATGACATTGATCAGTTGCTAGCAGAAGCGGATTTTCTGATGACGAGGAAGTCGTGCATTGCAGATGATGCTTTCACCAAGATTGACTACTCCAGATTCTTTGCTGGAAAGGAAGCTCATTTCGCATTAATGGCCATGACTGATCCGCCAAAACCTGTAAGTTCTGAGTGTAGCACTGATATTAAAAGTGATAAATATTGTGGTACATGTGATACATTGACTGAGGAGAACAAACAACTCCGTGTTCAACGTGATAGTGCTATCATGAACAGTCAATCTACTCGCAAAGAGTTGAATGCTTTTAACAAAGTATTAGATGGCTATAAAAAGGACATTTCCGACTTGAAAAACACTTTATCATTAAAACAACTTGCAATTAACAACTATATCAATGAAATTGAAAATACCAAGTTGGAAATGGCCGCCATCAAATGCTTTGCTGAGAAAGTAAACAAAAAGTTAGAAAGCTATAAGCACATTGCTTACGTGGTAGACCACATCATTGATGATCAAACCACTAATTATCGGTCTGTACCATCTCCGGTTCTTTTTGAAAACCATAATTGTCACCAAGTGACACCGGAGAGTTCGGTAAAATCAGACACATCATCGGAAAATGAATCTAATACCTCGAGTATTGGTGATCCACATTCCGATGTGAGACCGATTTTAGGCTTCAATGATGAGGGTGTTACTGCTGAAAGTGTTGATTCAGACACTGAGAATGATGACTCTGGTAATGTTCAAAATGTTAATGCATGTGAAATTCCAAAAGAAAATCACATCATTACAAATGAACCAGTTTCACCATCTCAGATTGTGATTCCGATGGCAAATGCTCATCGTGAGAAAAAGTCTGAAAAGAATATTGTTAAGAAAGATCTTGAGAAGAATGTGATAAAGAAAGATCTTGAAAAGAGTGTTAAGAATGAACAATGTGACAAACCTGTCAAAGTGTTCTATCGGATGGAAGGATCCGATAAGATCATTTCTGACGAGGAATTTCCAATAAAAAATGCTAACTATGCTAAAATTGACAAAATTTGGCAAGAAAGCACCATTTGGTTCCCAAAACATGAGAGAACAAATGAGATTCCACCTGCATTTTAAAGAAGTTATATTTGGATGTTCCTCAAGAACCAAAGGTCCATGTCACAGAGTTCATTCGACCCAAAAACAGAGCTAATGGTTTTCAAGAGCCTGCTTACTCAAAAGGGCCACTCCCTGAGAGTTTGAGGAATCAACAGTACAATGATCAATACCCTGTTAGATCATTTGCTCAACCAAATGCTCCGAATGTTTTTGAAGAGTACCGTGCATGCTTTAAATGTGGGGAACGAGGGCATTTACTTGCTCAGTGTCCATATGTAAGGCATAAAAGGCACAAATTTGAAGTGAGGAATTCCATGAGAAAACCGATTGATCATTATGTTCCACCACATAGGCGAGTTGTTCCTCAACAACAACAGTTTTACAATCAAAACAATTTTTATCAAATGAGGAACAATCGTCCAATTCAATATGATCGAAGGAATCGGCTTGCTATGGAACAATCATGGAGAAAGCCTGTGGTGAACGCAACATTTGATAGGCAAAAGGTTCCACCGAAGCCGATTGTCAAGTCAAATGTTGGACCTAAGTCTGTTAAATCAGATAAGGTAACCAAGAGAGTTACATTTGTTAACAATGTTCAGAAACCAACTGAGAACCCAAAGTCTCAGATTCGTATTTTGAAAAGAACTGAACAATCTTGGACACCCAATGGTTTTCCAGGAGCCTCTACTTCAAAGGTTGATGAGAAAAAGAAAAATGTTTTGAACAATCAGAAAAAGATTGATCCAAAACAAAAAAGTTGTTGAAAATATGTCTGAAAATGTTTCTGTGAAAACTGATATTCCAAGACCCAAGACTCAGGCTTGGGTCCCCCGAAAGAACTAAATGATTTACTTTTTGTGTGCAGGGAGCTTCAGCTGGCCCTATTAGCAGTCTTTGGATTGTTGATAGTGGAGCTTCAGGCCACATGACAGGGGATCTTGCGTTGTTGTTCGACGTGAAGAACATCAATGGAGGGTATGTAGCATTCGCGGGTAATAAAGGTGGATATATCACGATGGAGGGAAGCGTGAGTAATGGGATAGTGAGCTTTGAGCGGATATCGTATGTGAAACAGATCGACTATAATCTGTTGAGTGTCAGTCAAATATGTGATAAGCAATTTACTGTGCATTTTGATGACAAATCCTGCTATATTCTCAAACCTGGCTTTAAAATTCCTAAAGAGTGGATAATGTTGAAGGCACCTCGCGTCAACAATCTCTATATTCTTGATATGTCCAAGGAGATGACATCACAGGGGCAAATTACATGTTTTCTATCAAAAGCGACTGAGAAAGAATCGATAATGTGGCACCGAAGAATGGGGCACATTCATCTGAGGAAAATGAATCAACTTGTGAGAAATGGGCTTGTCGATGGAGTCAATGTGAAACATTTCCATCTGAATGACAAGTGTGTGAGTTGTAAGAAGGGGAAGCAACACAAACAGTCCCACAAAGTGAAGAAAGTGAACTCTGTAGAGATGCCACTTGAGCGATTGCACATGGATCTATTCGGACCGGTCAAGCGCAAAAGTCATCTTGGAGAGCTTTATTGTTTCGTTGTCACTGACGACTATTCAAGATTTTCATGGGTAATGTGTTTGCAGAATAAAAGTGACACCTTTAACAACCTGAAAGTTCTGTTCACTCGATTGGAGAATCTGTACAATGTGAAGATAAAGAGAATTCGGAGTGATAATGGGACGGAGTTCAAAAATGCCAAGATGGATGAACTTTGTGAAAGCAAAGGGATACATCATGAATATTCGGCTCTGTACACCCCACAACAGAACGGTGTTGCTGAACGAAAGAATAGGACTCTAATTGAAGCGGCTAGAACAATGCTCGCTGATTCAAATCTTCCGGTAATGTTCTGGAACGAGGCGATTTATGCAGCAAATTATACACTAAATCGGGTTCTAACAGTGAAGAAGTTTGGTAAAACATCTTATGAGCTGTTACACCGATGAAAGCCGAACTTAGAGTATCTAGAACCTTTTGGGGCGCCATGCACGATGTTGAATCCAAGCGAGAAGTTTAGTCCTAAAGCTGAGGAGGGATACTTTGTTGGATATGCAACCCCGCTCAAACGGGTATACAACAAGCGAACTCGTCGAGTGGAGGATTGGGCTAACGTGGAAGTTCAACGATATACTCAAAATTTGCAAGGCACGGGTCCTGATTGGATGTTTGATTACAAAGATTTCTTTGAATCATTCAATCTAGATAGCTTGGTTGAAGAAGCTGTTATCAGATTACTTTACGAGTGTGAAAACGCGGCAACTTCACCATTGGTGCGTCCGATCACTGTAAACCCCCTACCAGCTTCTAATGATACCAATGCTCCTATACAAGAAGAAGAAGTGTTTCAAGAGGCTTCAACGTCATTAGACTCTTCAGAATCTGAAGATGAACAATTTGAAGAAGTCATTCTTGAACATGCAGAAGAACAGGAGGCACCGCCAGTGAACCCAACTCCAACTCCAGATGTTGCTTCATCATCAAATACGGGTCATGATCTGGATGCTGTAGAGAACTTAACTGCTCAGACGGGAGTTAATGTACCTGATTATCCGGAATCTCGGATTCATCGTATTCACCCGCTGGAGCAAGTTATCGGTGATACTGGAAGCAGTGTTATGACCAGAGGGCAGCTGAGAAGTGTTAACTCGCCAGAGAGTTTTGGAGCTTTAGCGTTATATGCTAAAATTCAACAATCTGGTAGTCAAAATGATTGGTCGTTTGCGTGTTATGTGTCGCAGGTAGAGCCAAGGACATACAAGGACGCTTTGAAGGATGATGCCTGGGTGGAAGCTATGCAGGAAGAGTTATTACAATTCCAGAAATTGGGAGTTTGGACGCTCACAGATTTGTCGCCGGAGAGGAAGAAAATAGGCACTAAATGGGTGTTTAAGTGCAAGAAGGATGATCGTGGGGTTATTGTTCGTAACAAAGCCAGATTGGTCGTGCAGGGTTTCCATCAAATCGAAGGGATTGATTATAACGAAATCTATGCACCGGTAGCACGAATTGAAGCTATTCGGATGTTCCTCGCGTTTGCTTCTTACAAGAAATTCAAAGTGTATCAAATGGACGTTAAGAGCGCATTTCTGTACGGGAAAGTCAAGGAAGAGGTTTATGTCGGGCAGCCACCAGGCTTTGAGGACCCAATCCACCGGGATAAGGTCTACGTGCTGAACAAAGCTTTATATGGCTTGCACCAGGCTCCAAGACAGTGGTACGAGGAGCTAAGTACATACCTCATCTCCAAAGGATTTAAGCGCGGCCTCGTCGATTGCACCCTCTTCACGAAGAAGACGGGAGATGATTTGCTTCTAGTGCAGATTTACGTTGATGATATAATATTTGGTTCAACTAACGAGCTTTTATGCAGGGAGTTCGAAACTGTCATGCAGGAAAAGTTCGAAATGAGCGCAATGGGGGAGATGCAGTTCTTTTTAGGCTTGCAGGTGGACCAAAGACCCGACGGGATCTTCATTCACCAGTCGAAATATGTCTCCGACATCTTGAGCCGGTTCCAGATGGAGGACTCCAAGCCGATGGATACCCCGATTCAACCCAATCACGGGATTGGAGTGGACGCTAAGGGGGAGCTGACGGACCCATTTACATACAGAGCAATCATCGGATCTCTAATGTATTTGACGGCGTCTCGACCAGATATTATGTACGCAACGTGTCTCTGTGCCCGCTATCAATCGAAGCCGAAACAAAGTCATCTGACGGCGGTCAAGCGTATCCTTAGATATCTGAAGGGTTGTCCCTCAAAAGGACTTTGGTACCCTAATGATGATGATTTTGATTTTATTGCTTTTAGTGATGCAGATTGGGGCGGCTGTGACAAAGATAGCAAATCTACTACAGCTGGTTGCCAGTTTTTAGGGAGCAGGTTAATCACCTGGCAATGCAAGAAGCAGACTTCCGTGGCGCTGTCTACCTGTGAAGCTGAGTACATTGCAGCCTCGAGTTGCTGTTCGCAAGTGCTCTGGATCCAACAGCAGATGGTGGATTACGGTTTGCAGTTTCTTAAAACCCCTATACACTGTGACAACGAAGCCGCAATCGCATTAACTAAAAATACTGAAAATCATTCTAAAGCTAAACAAATCCGGATCAAATATCATTTTATCCGTGATTGTTACGCTAAAGAATTGATAGATATGATCAAAATTCATACTGACTACCAACGTGCAGATTTGTTTACTAAAGCTTTTGACAGATCCCGCTTTGAATATCTTTTAAAAGTAAACAACATAAAGGAAAAACAGGACTAATCGGCAGCTCGGTTTATCGCTTTTTAGTTTTAGTTTTTAATATTTTGCTAATTGGGAATTCCTCTTTGCTAATTGGGAATTTCTCTTTACTATCGTAATTCTCAAAGAAGTTGATGCTTTCGAGGGGATTGTCTAATCCTCAAAGAAGTTGAAGCTTTCGAGTGGATTGTTTCTTTCAAATTTTTCTTTTTATTGTTTTTCAGAAAAATTAAAAACCCAAAAATATGTTCTTTATTTTAGGGGGAGCCATTTTATCAGAAAAACCAAAAACATTGGAAAATTCAAAAAGACCTAAAAATTAGAAAATCAAAATTGATTTCCTGGATAAAAAGAGGAAATGATAGTACATCAGTGGGGATCTGACACAGGCTAAAGAATTGTATAGTATAATGAGGCGTGTGTTGACTACGTGTGATATGCTGATAGGCTTCGTAGACTAAATATTGCGTGCATTAGTGATACAAACATAACGAACTACGCGTTCGTGGCTGAACACCTCATGGGCATATGGTCTTAGTACCGTAATTTCGTTTGATAGGATTGCCAAAATCTGAGGTTTCGGGTCGTTATGTTATGGTTATCCGGGATATTCTGATCAAACTTTTGTCGTATTGATTTACGGACCTAGTTTTATCAGAATATTTGCTAAAAGTGCTTAATTGCCAAAACCGGAAGTTACCGAATTGAGGAACTTTATGTTTTAATTGATCAAAGATCATTATTACATCGTATTGATCATCTGATGCAAATCTGTGATTAATATCAGCCTCAACCTAGTGTATACGCACATGTTACTCTGCTGCATTCATTTGCTGACCTGTACACCTCTGTGCTATATACTTTGTAACTTTTACGTATAACTCTGGCATAATCACGCGTTACGATGAAGCTTTGTGCAATTACTTGATACGGGAGTATGTCGTGTGTGTGGGCACCACATCGTGTTAGTCTAATACACCTAACTCGTATCATTTTAAAGCATTGCGTATTGTCTGCATGTGAGCTTACGTGGACCACAATATCAGCAATTGCCGTGTCACATTCTGTTTCTAATGATAATATTAAACAAATAGATCAACGCTGTGATCAGATTTCTCAGAAAACTGATATGATCCTCTTACCGGACATCACAAAATGTTTACTGCTTTCATTTATTTTGATGCATTTTATTTTGATGCATTTTACTTTTATTGTCAAAAAGATACAAAATCCAAAAAGATTTTAGGTGTGTTTTGATAAAATTTCAGAAAAATCCAAAATTTTTGCATTTCTGCTTTATTTTTGATAACCGGGGATGCTTGATGGTCAATTTCTGAGATTTGATACCACCATCTGGGCTTTGTATCATTCAAAATGTGAAAATTTGAGTTTTGGAAGCTTAACAGATTGAAAAATGGTGAACGGGAATCGAATTCGTGATTTGGCAAAATTTTCAGATTTTTCCATTTCACATTCGCCCCTTAATTGGGTCGAATGTGGAAAAATCTTCACCTTCGGTTGTTTGAAACGGGCGAATGTGGGTTTGTTTATACAAATTTCACATTCGGGTAAACATGTTTTACATTCGGCCAATTAGTTTTGGGCGAATGTGGAATATTCCCACATTCGACCACCAAAACGGTCGAAGGTGATTTTACTATATATACCAGAGCCACGTTCGAACCTTCATTATATTTTTTCAAAATTTTCTTTCGATTGAAGTCACCTTGTTGTTTTGTTGAATTTTTCTTGTGCGTTTTGTTCCCTGAATCTTACTGATCATTTCCATACCATTTTCACAGGTAATGGATCAAGATTGATATCGAAATCGTTCGTTTTGTAACCGGACTTAGGGTTTAAGATTTTAGTGATTTAGAGTGTTTGTTTATGTTTAATTTTGATATACATTCACTCCACATCAGTTTTAGGGGGAGATGGTATATCGAATTAGGTTAATAACATCAATAGATGTTTGATTGATCGATTTAAACAATAATAACCCTAATTCTAATTGAAAACTGATGTAGACTGAATTTTAAGAGCAATTGGTTATCCACGAGTCTTAATCGGCCAATGTAGTACACATCCTGATCAAAATCACATGTTAAAAACATGTTTGACAAATTTTTAAATTTTTGGTTTGAACAAACTTCACCTTCGGGTCTACGATTGGGCGAAGGTGGAATATGATTGGACGAATGTACTTCAAAACGGGCGAATGTGATTGTTATTCAAAAATTATCCACATTCGACCAGAAGAATTCACATTCGACCTTGATAAAACGGGCGAATGTGGAAACTTAAAAATGTTAAAATTTTGAATTTTGTCGATTTTGTGTTTTGACGTTTGATTCTGATTTTGTTGTACAGATGGCTGAGGAACAAGAAAATGTTGAGATTCCAGTTGAGACTGTTGTTCCAGATCAAATTCCAGAAAATGTTCAAGAAGGAGAATCTTCAAGTAAAAGCAAATGGCCGTTCGAGAAAAACCATAATTGCTGTGCTTATTTGGGAGACGTGGAAAAGAACGTGGAGTTTGCTGATATTATCAAGTTCTTGAAAAGAAGCAGAGTAGTGTATGCTTTGGCTACTCCGACTATTATCTACAAGGATATAGTTGAAGACTTCTACAACAACGCGAAGTATGACTTTTTGGATAATCAGACTATCATAAGGAGCAAAATTCAAGATATGGAGATGTTTATTACAGAGTCTGATATCAGAGAAGCTCTCCAGATAAAGTTTGAAGTGAGAGAAGATCCAAGAGAATTATCGTGGACTGAACAAAAGGCATGTTTCCTCAGGATGAAGTACAAAGGTGCTATTACTGATGGTTCAATGCATAAAGGGAAGTTGAGTGTGCAATTCAAATATTTTGCACATGTCATCATCCATGTGTTTGGCTGTGTTAGTGGAGGATACGATGTCATGAGGAGAAGTTTGAGTTCGTTGTTGGTTGCGTTGACTCTCAACAAACCATTCAACGTATCTGGAATGATTTTGGATCACATGTTGGAGATGCTTAAGGGGTTAAAGAAGAAGTATTTTATGTTATACCCTAGATTCCTGATGATGATCTTTGATCACAAGTATCCTAATTTGAAGAAGGATCCGACACAGATACTTGCTCAAGATCACATGAACATTCGAACTTTGGTTAGAATAAAGGGTTACAAGGGTGTGCCAGACAATGAAAGGCCACCATACAGAAGGTTGTTTGGAGCCTTAGCTAAAGAGGATTACTCTGATCCTGGAAAGAACACGGCTAGGCATCCTGATAGTGATTCTGATAACGATGATCCCTTAGTATATGCTGATGCTAGTACTAAGAGGAAGAGACAAGTGGTCAATCCCGGAGCCAAAGGGAAGGGTAAGGGAAAGACTGACCAGGGAAGCTCAAAGCAACAGGTGGTTAGAAAGAAAACAACTGCTAAGAAAGGTACTGGTTTGGTGGATGAAGAATCAGTGGATTCAGAAGAAACTGAGGAGGAGGAACAGTGGGATTCTGATGCTGAGAATGTTAGGGCCACCAAACGTAAGGCCACTATGGTTGGTGAGTCTGAATCATTAAACAGATCAATTGCAGAAGCTGAGAAAAGTAAGAAGTCTGTTGGTGCTGAAGATGAAGGTTTAGGTGTGAATATGGATGAGTTGAATGCAGGAGAGACTGTGGTAGTAAACTTGCCCAAGCCTAAGCACAAGACCATGGCTAAGAAGACAAGTACAAAGCAGTTGAGAGAAAAAGAGTTAGCCCAGCTCTTGAGAGGAAAAAGAGTACCCGATGCTGGTACGTCATCAAAGTTATCTTCACCGGTCACTAAGAAACAGAAGAAATCTAAAGAGGCAGAAACATTACCAGTTGATGAATTCAATGTAGCACTGGATAATGTACTTGACATGTTTAGAAAGCCTCAGAAAGAAAAGGAAGCTGAAGTTGAGCCATCCAGATCAAAGTCTAAGAAAGTCACTGTGGATGATGATGTGATGAAGCAGGTGAACAAGAAGATGGATGACATGATGAAGATGATAGTGGCTCAACAAGCTGAAATAGCCAAGTTCAAGCAGAATGAAGAAAAGATGCTTCAGATTGTAGTAGCTTCTAAGTCGAATCAAGATGAAATTGATGAGAAAGTTAAGAAGCTTGAAGCAAAGAACAAGAAGCTTGAGGGTAAGTGTTTGAGGAATAAGAACAGGTTTAAAGCTATCAAAGAAGACAACAAAGAACTAAAGGCTGAGAACAAACGCCTTAGTGATTTGATTGATAACTTGTATAATGTTGCACCCAAGTTGAAGGAGGGTGAAGAGGAAAAAGAAAAAGAAGAAGAGCAAGTTGACTTTGAACCGTCTGAATCGGATAAAGAAAAAGATGATGATGAAGATGATGAGGAGTCTGAGAAAAGTGATGATGAGGATGATAAGAATGATGATGATGATGATGCAGAAGGATCGGGAAGTCAGAAGGAAGATGATAGTAGTAGTGATGATGATAATGATGGAGGAGATGATACTTCCAAGTTTACATTTGAAAAGAGATCACCTAAGAAGAAAGATACTGGAGAATCAAGTTCGAAGAAAAAGAAAGGTGAGAACGTTGATTCAGATGAGAGTATCTTCTGGAATGAGAAGGTGAGATCTTTGACTGATGATGCTAAACAAGTGTACAAAGATATGTTGGAAAGAAGAGAATGGACGATAGAGTTCACAGGACGTTTTGCTGAGATATTCCAAACAGATGACATGAGATATGAATTGGAATACAACGATCCTGATTTAGAAGAAGGTGAAGTACCTGCTTCTGTGGCAAAGGGAATTTTAGATGGACTTGCACAGAGAGTAGGGAAAACATTTGAGGAGTTCATTGTAGATGAGTCGATTCCAGATATTCCTGAAAAGGATATTGGAAGTCACTCAGATGATAAAAATACTCCTGAGTTTGAAGAAGTAGAAATTGAAGATATAACGCATGAGGAATACCCACAATACTTCAGACAGACTGATGAAGATGTGGTATTTCTTGATTTTACTGAAATTCCAAACACTTCGGCGAAGAAGAAGGCTAAGCAAAGAAGTGCAGAATTTGTGGAGAAAGTATTTGGTGCTGATAAGCAAGAATCTTCAAATCAATCTGATGAATTGAAGAGTTATTTGAAGAAATTGAGAGAGATGGATGAGAACCGACCGAAGCCTGAAGCTCAAGGAAACTTCTATAGATTTCACAATGCTAAGTTTAAAGGCAGAGCTCTCGGGTGGACATATTTAGGCAGGCTGAAGTGTCTAGCTGCTAAATGGGAATCGGGAATTCTATACTTTTATAGATTCATTGATTTGCTAACTCTACCGTACTGGGCAGTCAGAGATTTATGCAGATTCCCTATGTCAGGTGCTTCAGTGAATAATACACATGTCGGTTGGTGTGCAGACAAGCTGGTTTGGGAAAGTAGAACGAAATGGAATAGATTCAAGCCTCAATATCCTCGAAGGAAAGTTCATAGGGATGTTGATCCCAAAACTAAGCTGAAACGGGTTACTTTGATATACAAGGCACCTGAAGTGATGAGAAAAATACCTTTGATGCCCATGCCACGACATTTCAGTGCTGACTTTATTTTCTGGTATTATGATTGGAGGAAGGCAGAAGCGGTGATAGTGTTGAGAGACGGGAAGGACAAATATAAGCATGTTCATGTATTTGATCCGATGTGGTTGATTAACTGTACGTTTGAAGACATCATCATGCTTTTCTATAATCCGATTCATCATGAGCCGAATGACGCTGATCAAGCAAAGAAATATACTCAAGTGGTTGGAGTGTGTTTTGCATATGATATAAATGCGGGGAGCAATTTGGATGGCAAACTTGGCAAAATGGTGAAGATGGCAAATGTGTCGAAACCGGTGAAGAGAAGGTTAGAGCCTGAAATGACCAAAGAGCAGAAGAAACAGCTCAGAATTATGTTGTTGAACAAAGCCATGGACGAAGACAGAAGACGATCCAATCAATAGTCGAGGGGGAGTTTGTAGATGCGTTTTGCGACTAGTGATTGGATATTAACATATGTTAGAGTGCTGATGGATAGAATGTAGATATTCTGGGCGAAGGTAAGATAAAAGGGGCGAAGGAAGAAGAATAGTGGGCGAAGGTAAAGTGGAGCTTGACAGAAGAATACATTCGTACCATGCATATGGGCGAATGTGGAAGTCTTCCACATTCGACCAGTGCATATGGGCGAATGTGCAGGTCCTATAAATAGAAATTGTGATTTTGTAATGCAAAGGGAGTTATTAGTTGTGTGTGTTTTGAGGTCAGGTTCCAGGATAGATTGAGATAGTGTGTGATTGTTCTAGATTAACCTAAAACTCATTGTAATCAAGTTTATGCAAAAGTTAATCTATGAAAACCTTTGAAAATGACTTTGATTGTGTTTTGATTTGAGTTTCTATCAGTTTGTTCAAAGCTAGGGTTTCCGCACCTGGTTTTGTAACTTGTATGATCAAATAATCCTGTTTTAGTCAAAATCTTTCGCTCCCAATATTTTACACCAACTGGCCTTATTAAGCATTAAAACTAACAAATTTTACAAAAGGTCAGGAAGGAAATTTCCAAGATTAAACAACTCTACAAAAGTTGGTTTTGACAAATCTAAACTGAGATGTCATAAGTATCAGAAGTTGGGACACTTTGCTAGAGAGTGTAGAAGCTTTAGCTATAACCAACCCATGTCTGGAAATCAATTTAACCCCAATTATAATCGGAATAATGGAACTCAAGGGAGTGCTTATTTTGTACAGGCACAAACTCCACAAGTCCAATATGTGCCACAAGTACAATATGTTCAAATGCTTGCTCACCAACAGCAGCAAATGCCTCCTTTTCCAACTGCTCAACAACCTGCACAAACTCAACAACCCCCTCAATAACAAAGTTAATTTACATCAGTGTATGTTGACTGGAGCAGTCTTCCGTTTGACACATCTGAATGCAGTCAGGATGCAGACAACAAAGTCTATGATGTCAACTAGGGAGAACCTGACAATGGCAGAAAGAACATTGCCTTAATGGCTTTTGAGGGATACTCCTCGAATTCTGCACTAACTCAGGTATCACAACAATCTCTTTTAAAGCTTTGCTCAAAATCTTGCAAAGAATCTTTTGCTTTAATAAGAGAAACCAATGTGCATTTACAAGGCAAATCAAATGATATGGAGAGAAAATATACTCAAATGAAGTGTGATTTAGAAAGAAAAATTGCTTTGAAAAATAAAGAAATTTCTAAATTAACTGATAAATCCATTGAAACTCAGGCACAAATTAAAAGCATGATAGACAACCTAGGTAATGTCAGAAAAGAGCTTGCTGACACTAAGGTTGATTGTGAAAAATGGGTTGAGTCTTGTAAAGGGTAACAAATGCTGCTTAACAAACAAACTGCAGCAAATGTTAAGTTTGGCATAGGGTATACCCACACTGAATCACCAACAGATTTCACCCACAAAACTGATAATGATGGGAAGAAATTGATTCAAACTTCTGATATCGAGGAATGCACATCCTACCATCAGAACTTTCTCAAAAATGAAAGTACTGCAGAAGTTAAAACCATTGACAATAAGCCATCAGTAGTTTCATCTACATCAGGAGTTGAGACCCTGAAAACTACTGATGACCTATTGCAAAATACTGATATTGTCAGTAAATTGCCTTCCAACTCTCTTGTTGTATCTAAAAGGAAAGAGAAGGCAAAAGCATGTGAAATATGTGGTCTGTTTAACCACATAACTGAACTTTGTAGATATAGAAAGGGAAATCAGTTCAATAAGAAAAATCAACAACTGGTTGTGGGAAAACAAATAAAACAAGATTGTGAAAACACTTTCTTTCCCAACAAACAACAAACAAGTAAAAACCTTTCTCAAAAAAATATTTTATCTCAACAAAAGGATTTTTCTCAAAGTTCATCTTCAGAAGTTACACCTAACTCATTAGTAGTTTCACAAACTACTCAAGTTAAAGAGTTGATAAATTTGATTAAACTTCTGATGACCAAAGTTGATGGTGGTCACCAAAAAGAAACCACCATTGTTCTTAATGAAAAATCCATTGTCAAAAAGACATGGATTTCAAAAATTGGTCCTCAACAAGCTGCACCTATTCTCAAGAGCAAACCCAAAGCCAAATTGGCTTGGGTTGCCAAATCTAACTAATTTGCTATTTTGTGCAAAGGGTCTCCAGAGGTTTGAATAGCATTTGGTATGTTGATATTGGAGGCTCAATGCACATGACTGGATGCAGATACCTGATAAACAATTTTATCAGTCAAAGAGAAGGATTTGTGTCCTTTGGGAACAATGCCATGGGATATGTGCTAGGATATGGCAATCTATCCTCAGGAAAAATGCAGTTTGACAAGGTCAATCTGGTTGAAAACCTTGAGTACAACTTGCTGAGTGTCTCACAAATGTGTGATTAAGGATATTCTTCCTTTTTCACAAAGACAGCATGCAAGATCATATCACCAGAAGGCCAAAAGTTGATAGAGAAGATCATTGAAGATCATACTTTGCTGATTGCCAAAAGATGTGGCAATGTCTATGCAGTGGACATTGAAAAAGACAAAGTATTGAACAATACTGCCTGTTTCTTCTCAAAGGCATCAACTTCAGAAAATGATCTCTGGCATAGGAGACTATGCCATGTGAACTTTAAAACCATCAATAAAGTCACAAAAATGGGCTTGGTCAGGGGTCTACCTTTGAAGGAATACTAGTGTAAAGAACACTGTGTTTCCTGTCTTAAAGGTAAACAGCATAAGTCCTCCTATAAGTATATTGAAGAATCAAAAACAACTGCATGTCTTCTACTACTCCATATGGACTTATTTGGACCAGTCAAAATTATGAGCCTTGGTAAGAAGAAGTACTGCTTGGTCATCATTGATGACTACTCAAGATTCACATGGGTCTTCTTCTTATATTCCAAGGATGAGGCAGCTGAAATAATCAAGTTCTTCATTCTATAAGTAGAGAAGCAATATTCTCTCTCTGTCAAAGTCATCAGGAGTGACAATGGGACAGAGTTCAGGAACAAAACAATGGATGAATTCTGTTTGTCTAAAGGGATTGTTAGACAATTCAGCATTCCCAGAACTCCTGACCAAAATGGTGTGGTAGAAAGGAAGAATAGGACATTGATAGAAGCAGCCAGGACAATGTTAGCTGATTCAGGCCTACCTTTATACTTTTGGGCTGAAGCAGTCAACACAGCTTGTTATGTTCATAATAGAGTTCTTATCAACAAGAGACATACAAAGACTGCCTATGAAATTCTTCATGGCATAAAGCCCCTTATCTCGTTCTTCAGAGCTTTTGGATGTCAATGTTTTATCCTCAACATCAAAGACTCTATCTCAAAGTTTGCTGCTAAAGTTGATACAGGTTATTTTCTTGGTTACTCTCCAATGAGAAAAGCTTACAAAGTCTTTAATTCAAGAACCAAGGTAGTTGAAGAAACACTGAATGTCAAGTTCAATGAATCAAAACACACTCTTATTCCAGCAAATCCTGCTGAACTCTTTGACCTTGACAACTTTCATTTCGGACATGAAAAGACTGTTGAATAATCCAAACCTCCTCAAAATAGTTTTCAAGGATTTGAAGATGATAGTCCTACACCATGGACTCCAAACACAGTCAGTAAATCAACTTTTAAACCTTCAGAAGTTTCACAAGCTCTTACTTCAAGAACTACTGATGAACAACTTGAAACTACTGATTCAGTTGAACCAAAAACTCCTGAACCTCAAACAACAGCTGAACAAGATATTATCAATCTTAATGGTTCATTTGAAGAAATACCAGAGCCTTCCTCAAGTACAGGTTTACAACAATTGATTGAACACAAGGATCATCCATTGGAACAAATCATGGGTGATATTGCATCAGGGGTGCTAACTAGAAACCAGCTCTCCAACTTTTGTTTTTTCTCAGCATTTATTTCTCAATTGGAACCAAATAAATATCAAGAAGCCCTCAAAGATAACAATTGGGTGCAAGCCATGCAAGAAGAACTGCTTCAATTCAAGAAGCAACAGGTTTGGGAAATCTGTCCCTTACCTCCATATAAGTAACCAATTGGTACTAGATGGGTCTTTAGAAATAAATCAGATGAAGCTGGTATGATCATCAAAAACACGGCAAGATCGGTGGTACAAGGCTATTCTCAAGAAGAAGGGATTGACTATGATGAAACCTTTGCACCAGTTGCAAGACTTGAAGCTATCAGGTTATTTTTAACTTATGCCATTTCCAACAACATAAAAGTTTATCAAATGGATGTCAAAAGTGCATTTTTGTATGGAAAAATAAAAGAGGAAGTGTATGTCTGTCTACCTCCAGGGTTTGAGGATCCTTCTCATCCTGATTGGGTATACAAACTTGACAAAGCTCTTTATAGGCTAAAACAGGCTCCAAGGGCCTGGTATGAAACACTGTCCAACTTTTTACTTAAGAATCACTTTTCAAGAGGCTCCATTGATAAAACTCTTTTCATAAAACATGTTGGAAATCATGTCTTACTTGTTCAGATTTATGTTGATGATATCATTTTTGGTTCAACAAATTCAAAACTGTGTGAAGATTTAAAGAAACTCATGCAATCAAAATTCGAAATGAGTACAATGGGAGAATTGCAGTACTTTTTGGGACTGAAAATCAAGCAACAATCAAATGGAACATTTATACATCAATCAAAATATGTTAAAGAATTATTAAACAAATTTTCATTACAAGACTGTAAATCATGTTCCACTCCCATGACCCCAACCACACAAGTTGAACCAGATGATCAAGGAAAACAGATTGATCAAACCATGTATAGATGTATGATAGGTTCTCTTTTATATTTAACTGCTTCTAGACCAGATATTATGTTCTCAACTTGTGTCTGTGCTAGATACCAATCTGCACCAAGAGAATCACACCTAATTGCTGTCAAAAGAATATTCAGATATCTGAAAGGAACTCCTACTTTAGGAATTTGGTATCCTGCTTCAAGCAATACCAAGTTAATAGATTTTTCAGATAGTGACTATGCAGGGTGTAAAATGTCAAGAAAATCAACATCTGGTGGTTGTCAATTCTTGGGAAACTGTCTGGTGTCCTGGCAATCAAAGAAACAAACATCTGTGGCAACTTCAACAGCTGAAGCTGAATACATTGCTGCTGTAAGCTGTACATCACAGATACAATGGCTCCAATATCAACTTCTTGATTATGGAATCAAAGAGACCAAGACTACACTCTTAGTAGACAGTAAATCTGCCATTAGCATCATTCAAAATCCTGTTCAGTTCTCAAACACAAAACATATTGAAATCAGGTATCATTTCATAAGAGATTGCTATGAAAAAGGCAAGATTGAGGTGAAACATGTCACAACGGCTAATCAAATAGCTGATGTATTCACCAAACCCCTTAATTCAACAACATTTCAGAGGTTAGTATCCTGCTTGGGATGTTAAATTTGGAAGAAAGTCTGTAAGTGTTTTCACTTTTTAGTTCTTCACATATTTTATTTCACTTACATACTTATCTGTCACAAAACCTCTGATGAAGAATTCAAAGAGAGAGAAACTACTAATATTTTGAAAAACATCAAAATGGGAAATTTCAGAATAGAAGTAAATACTGATGATTATCAGAAGTTATTCAAGTGTTTTGAAAGTCATTCTCATCAGCTGTTTCAAAACTACTGAAGAGATGACTAAAACCACTAATGAAGAAACCTGCTTCATCAGTAGTTTCATTAAAAAGGGTAAAACTGACATTTCACTCATCAGAAGTTTAACCTAGTCGGTTAAAAACTTCTGATAAATACCTTTTTCAAACACTTATCCATTCAAAAAACAAAATTCCCTCTTTCTCTCTCAAAGCAAAACCAAAAACCCCTCTCTAACCTAAATTTACTGTTCGATCAAAGAAACTATGGCTCTTGTTCTAAAACTGGGACATAATCAAAGAGGCTACTTCGAGAAAGATGAAGCCTAGTCCCAATACGATGAAATCATTGATTTAGTCGTTAAATCCCAGTATTATCAAGCTTTCACCATTGATCCTCCTATTCATGTAGAAACTCTAATGAGTTCTGGGCAAATGCAGAGGCGGTGACAGTGAATAATAAGGTGATTTCCCTCAATTCAACAATTCAAGGGAAACACATGGCAATCACACCAGAGTCACTAGGAATAAGGCTTGGCCTTAATGATGCTGATGCTCCTGAGCATATTTCCACTGCTGATATTCAACTAACCATGACTGAGTGTGGTTATCAAGGTACTTTAGCACAAGCAACAGTTTATAAAAAAATTTTGGATCCACAATATAAACTGTTATTTCATTATATTATCATGTGTTTAAGTCCTAAAACTGGATCATATGATCAGATGCCTTCAACCTTTCAACCTATTTTTCATTCTATAATAAATGAAACAACTTTTAAGGCATCTTCATTATTTTTCAATGAGTTGGTGTTACATCACCAAAATGATAAGAAAAAGTTTTTACTGTACCCAAGATTTGTTATGCAATGCATAATAAAGGAACTTGGTGAGGGAGTACTTGTGGGGGAGTCAAAAACTTTATATCCATTGACTTCACAAGTATTCTCAAGGCATATCAAACCGGCACTTTTGCCAGAAGATGACCAAAAGGAACAAGAACAAATCCCTGAGGAACCCACATCTTCAAAACCCAAAACAAAGAAAGCCAAAAAGCCAAAACAGCAAAAACAAAAACCCACCAACCCAAAGAAAAAGGTAGTTCAGGAAGTGGAGATCCCTGAAACTACTGATGTGCAATCTGCACTTGAAAAGGTAGTGGCTGAAACATCCTCTCAGTACACTCCATCTCCACCACCCAAAAGAAAACCAGTTACAATCATTTTTCAAAGAAAAAGACTTAAAAAGACTGTAACTACTGACCAATCCTTTCAAACTACTGAACCTGAACCCTCCCACACAACAATAGAAATTGCCCAACTTCTATCAAGACTAAAAGGATCCCATCCAACACATGTCACTCCCCAAGCAACACATCAAACAGGGGAGATGCCTTTAGAAGTTGACATGGATGTGGACTTTATTAGCCCTAACCAGGGAGATGAGGATGAACCAGAGTATCTAAGCCCAAACTTAGAAACTTTACGTACTTTTGAGGCTGGTACTACTCACTTATCACCCAGTGGTGAACCGGAGGACAGTAGTAACATAGCTAAGACCTTAAATTTGGCAAATACTGATGAAGGCTTATTGCCTGAAGTAGGAAATCCTTAGTTCCAAGAAAAAGAGGTTCATGAGAAGACTAGTTTGGAGCTAGCTCATGATTTAACTGATGCTGCCCTCATTGAGGACACTATCAGGGATTCAGATGATTCCATTAGTTTGAATGATGATTCACAAATTCCACAACTTGAATTGACTGTTGATGTTGAAGATCCTGACTATAATGTCTCTAAGCTCAAAGAGCTGGTCACAAAAGATCAGGTTAAAGACCACTTAAATCTAGATTCCCCTAAAGTGGCATCTTCAGTACACTCTGAAGATCATCCAAAAACACCCCCTTCACTTAAACAGCCTACCGAATTCCCTGGGCTTTCAAGCATAGACCTGAACCAACTATGCAGCCCAGATGGTCCCCTGTACCAGATGATGAAGGATATTCTCACTGATCAACTCAAATCATTCACAACTGCTTGGGAGTTGCAGACCAACACTCAATTTGAATTGATAAACACCAAACTTGCAGAGCTGAACAAGAAGATGGATGAAAACCAAAGACAGCTTGCAACATTATCTTCTACAACTTCTAAACTTCTAAGGCTTCCAGAAGTGGATGAAGCCAAAAAGGGGGAGAAGATTAAGTAACCAGTTGAAGAATCTCTTGATGCTGAAAAGACAACTCACAGACCTGGAAAAGAGATCCTTCAAGAGTTTAGACCATCACCAAGGCAACCTGAAGAAACTCCTGAAAACATTACTCAAACTGCTGAAGACAATCCTTCAGTAGTTGTGACAAGAACTAGTACAATCAACCCTTCAGAAGTTTCAACTTCCAAGACTGATCAAGGACAGTCTTCCAAGGCAACTGAACAAGAACCAAGTCGAATTCCAAAGCCTGTGCATACAACAACAACTGTTTTAAACCCTTCTCCAATCTCAGTATCCAAAGAATACTTAGAGAAGAGTTTGAAAGAGGCTCAAAAGAAGGCTAAGGAAGATAAAGTATGGAATAGCCTAGAAGCAAGGGATGATCTAAGCTATGAAGAAAAACTTATTAAGTATCAAGAGAGCACAGCTGATTCAAATGATTACAAAGAATTTCAAAGCAAAACAAGTCTCTCTAAACAGACTCTCAACTAAAGAACTAACAAGAAGAGCTTAACTTATAGCTGATAAGTTGGCAACTGAGAAGGAAAAAAAGCAAAGAGAGCTGAGATAGTGGAAGAACTTGTAGCAAATGGATATGGTTCAAAGGCCTCAGTGTCAAAATGGAAAGAAGAAACCCTCTATGACACTTATAAAAAGTTCAAGGCCAGCAAAACTGCAAATCCACATAGATTTAAAACTCCTGAAGCTCAACAAACTTCAGTCATTAGAAGATCATTTGGTGCATTACAAAGACCTGCTACAACAAAGAAGAAGGCAGAGGAAAATGTAAAGACTGATTTCAAGATGGTGTTGTTAGAAGGAAGTCAGTTAGTACATGGTGATTATGATATTGAAGAAAAGCCTCTGCTTACCCAATTCAGAGATCCTGCTACATATGCTTACCAAATACAACAGTCTATCAAAGACAAATCTCATACCAAGGTTGTTACAACACATCACCTACCCAACTTTGCTATCCAAGGTGGTGTTGATCTTCAAGCTAGCAGAGATTCTCACCTGAAGGTCACTGAAAATAGAAGATATACCCCAATCTTCTTCATGACAAACCCAGGAAACTAGCTTGGTTTCCTATGCCTCAGACTTTGATAGGTCTAAGGTGAATATTGTCAAGTGGTCATTCACTGATTCCAACTCAGTGTTGGTGACCAGAAGAGATCGTTCAAGCAAGGTCTATAAGAATTCAAAGGAGTTGAGCATACTGTCAACTAAAGACCTTCTCACCATTCAACATCTTGAACCTAAACAAGGATCTCTGTCAAAGCAACAAAAAGATACTCTTACAACCATGATGACTGCAGAAGTCTGGAGGATATTAGAAGAGAGAAAGAATGAAGAAAAATAAAGATTGGATAAGGTATTGGCTTCATCAATCCACAGGGAGATTGTTGGGACAAAGAGGATTGAAGAAACCACTTTTGATAACTTTAGTCCAAATCATATTCTGCTAAGTATAGAAGAAACTACTGAAGAAGAAAACACAAGTACTGAAGAAGAAACTGATCAGTAGTTCTGAGGTCTAACCAGACACTTCACTTCAGAACTACTGAAGACAAAACTACTCATCAGTAGTTTGTCTACTCATCAGTTGTTTGCTGATCTTATCTTCAGAACCAACTTAGACTTCAGTAGTTTAGTATAATAATGTTTTGTTAAAGTCTTGGATCAAGTTTCAATGCTACAGCCTGTTGTAAGCAATATCCTTAGTATAATATCTTTGCTAAAATATCTTGTATTACTTAGTACAACAGTCTTGTAACTTCGTCTATAAATAGATGAGTTTATTCATCTATTTTAGATATGTGATTTACTTTGATTTTAATTGAAAATCCTTCAAGGCTTTTAAACTAATTATCCATTTCACATCTGAGAATCATTACTTGTGCTTATTGCTTTATACTTTCAATTGCTTATTGATTCTCATTAACTGCTTAGTAAAGGGGGAGAAATAACTCCTGTTAAAAGTGATACTTTAAACTTAGAACATTTACTATTCCGCTGTGCAAACAACTTTGATATAACTGCAAACACATAAGTGTTCTAATACTTAAAATGATATAAGAGACCAATGATCCAACAAGTTGTTTCACTAATTCTGGTGGCATATTATTTGTCATTTCAGATTTAGGAAACCAAATTGTGCTTTCTTGCAAAATTTTGTCAATTTTAGAGTAATTAGCGAACTGTATTAGTTATTTTTCATCAGAAATTATTTTATCGGATCCTTCCATCCTATAAAACACTTTCATAGGTTTGTCATCACCTTTCACATTTTTGTTCACCGGTTGATTCTAATTTTGTTCAACTTTCTGAGAATGTTGTACCTTTAAATAACATTCATTAGATCGAATGTGATTTCCCGAAGGAATATCAACATTCTTTTAAGGTACCTCATCCTCAGTATCAGAATCATCAGTTACTGCCTCAACGCCCTCATTATTCACTCCCAGAATTGCTCTTACATCATAATTTGGAGCACCAATACTAGAAGTGTTTGATTCATTCTCCGATGTAGATCCAGATTTATCAGAACTTTCCAATGTCACAGTGTTCAAGTTATGATTTTCAAATAACACCGAAGAAGGTACTGATTTGTAACTCACACTAGGGCTTGGTTCCTCAATGATGTGGTCTAAGACATAAGCAACATTCAGATAACTTTCAAGGTTTTTATTTATCTAGTCTGAAAAACATTTAACTTTTGCCATTTCTAATTTTGTTTCTTTAATTTCATTAATATAATTATGAGAGAATTACACAAATTGTCCTTTAGTTATTACTGAAATTGCATCATCTGTCCTTTATGGAAATTTTTCACTCCTAATATCCTTTATTTCATTAATTTGTTACACCATTTGTCCTTTAGCCTAACTTAGTTAAAAAAACTTGGTTAACTTTATTTTCTAGGTTTACACTTTTAGCCCTTATAGTTTTGATCGAACCCTAACCCTTGATTGACCTCGAATTTGACCACGGCAATTAACAAAATCATAGGGCTATTATAGAAAATCAAATTCTGATCAAAACCATGTATAATAATCGTACTGACTTGATCGTTTTCGAGGCTAAATCGAACGATTAAAATCACGACTGGTTAATCTTGTTCGTCAAATTGCAAACGATTTGGTGAGTGTTTATGGTATATTTTTGCACAGAAACGGTCGACTAAGGCATAAGATGTTTAGCATGTTCCATAAACGTTTAAAAAATGTATTTTGAGAAAATGAAGGTCTTCAAATGTTTAAAAACCCACTTGCAAACCGAGCCTCTATACCATAAATTGAAACCTATTATAAAATCTTTTGCCTTAGTCGACCGTTTCTGTGCAAAAATGTACTATAAACACCCACCAAACCGTTCGCAATTTGAAGAACAAGATCAACCAGTCACAATTTTAATCGTTCGATTTAGCCTCGAAAACGATCTGGTCAATACGATTATTATACATGGTTTTGATCGGAATTTGATGTTCTATAATAGCCCTATGATTTCGTTAATTGTCGTGGTCGAATTCGAGGTCAATCAAGGGTTAGGGTTCGATCAAAACTATAGGGGCTAAAAGTATAAACTTAGAAAATAAAGTTAACCAAGTTTTTTAACTAAGTTAGTCTAAAGGACAAAGGGTGTAACAAATTGATAAAATAAAGGATATAAGGAGTGAAAAAATTTCATAAAGGACAGACGATGCAATTTCAGTAGTAACTAAAGGACAATTTGTGTAATTCTCTCTATAATTATTAATGGCAGTTTGTTTATGTGGTAAAGTTGTAGTTAGATCAGAAATGTCTTTCTTATAGTTATCTAGCAGCTTATTCACATCTTTTTCTTTCTTGCGATAAGATTGAATGGCGGTTCTAGCACTTTCAAGTTGGTACTTTAAGTCCTTGACCTTTCCTTCGATTCTATCACATGAACCAAAATATTTTTCCGCATTAGAAGGATTAGAATTAGAACTTACCGGTTTCGGAGCTTCTGTCATACCCATCAATGCGAAGTGAGCTTCCTTTCCTGCAAAAAAATCTGGAATAGTCAACTTTCGAGAAAGCATCATCAACCATGCAAGATCTCTTGGTCATAAGAAAATATGCTTCTGCAAGAAGTTGCTCCATGTCATCATCAAGTGAATTAACATTTGATTCAAAATCTGATTCGCTCTTGGTGGCAGAATATACAGAAACATGATCATCAGAAGAATCTAGACATCTTTTACAGTCATTGGCTCCTCTACCTTCTCAGATATAACCTCATCTTCTACCTTCTCAGAAACTGCCTCATCAATCCCAATCTTCTTTTCCTCACTTTTAACTATCACCAGCTTCTCGTCAATCACCATTTCCTGAGCTAAACAAGCAACATTACCACCAATAGTCGCTTCAACACCTAATTGCATTGTGTTCCAATCAAAAGCTTCATCCTTCTGAATCACCAATGCTTGATTCTCATTCTATTGTTGAGTGTTTGGTGTAGAAAATGGAACAATGACTCTGACTTAGTTTGGTGTTGTTTGGTTTTGGTTGGCTGTGAAAGTTTGTCTTTGGTTGGAATTTTGTGAGGTGTTTTGTCGGTTTTGATAATTGTTATTTTGGTTTTGGAATGTGACTTGGTTTTGTGATTGACGATTTTGATAGTTTGAGGTAAATGGGTTGCGGTTACCATGTTGTTTTGGTTGGGTACACTCTCTAGCAAAATGACCCTTGGTTCCACAATTGAAACAAGTCACTTTTGCTTTGTTGAAACCATAGGTGGTGTTAGGTGTAGTGGCAAGGTCTGTTCTACCAGTCTTCTCAATAAACTCGGTGGATCTTCTCACAACACTTACAAACGCCCACTGGATATCAATCAATTCCATCTCTTCTATGTCAATTTGAGCATAATCTTCATTTTTTAGGTTGTTATTCCCATCTGGCTTGCCACAAGTCCATTGTAAGATGCTACTAATGCATAAACCAAGGAAACATGTTGTTGTGATACCTCAACTGTTACATTGTTCATATTAGAGGTTTCTAACACAATTGGGCCTGATCTTGATGTGGCTTGACTGACAATAGGTGAAGCTTGTGGTTGTTGCTGTGTCATGTTTACTGATGATGTCCCAAAGTAGTTAGGAACTTGAAAGTTTAATGGAGGTGGTGTGTAAGATGGTGTTGCAAAATAATTCGGAGGTTCAACTTTTGAAACAAATGCATTTTATGGTCCTCCAACACTTACACCTCCACTTGGAATGGAGGTTGATGTAGAAGTAGTAGCAAAATAAAGTTCTGGATTTTGTGGAATCTGGGACCTCTTCTCTTTTCTTCTAGCTTCCATCTCCTTGTTTTCAAACTTTTGAATAAACTCACTGATTGTCCAATACTTGTAAGCATCTTTTTCTCTTAAAACTTCAGTATGCTGATTCCAGTATGGTGGTAAAGCATTAGTGAACTTCTCCACAATCTCTGTCATTGGTTAGGAAACCTGATAGTTTGACATCTCAGTCAACAAGTGAAAGAACCTTGGAGTAATTTCCTTCAAGGTTTCATTTCCAATATAACTGAAGTTCCTAAACTCCTTCTTCAACTCTTCAGTCCTCAACTTTCGAGTCTTTTCATTCCCATCATGTCTACTCTTTAAAACGTGCCATAATTGCTTTGAAGTAGTGCATGCTCCAAACTGATGTAGTAGATCTGTATTCAAAGCTTGAGAAAGCTGTGAGAATGCTTTCTTCTCTGCTGCAAACTTCTTCTTCTCATCATTAGCTAGATATCCAAGTGCTTTGACATGAGTAGTATTCATTCATGTCCAACAACTTTGGTGGTCTTGTTCCATTTCTCGAAGATAAATCATTCACCAACGTTGTTATAGCATTGGTAGTCTGGCTCGGAACTACTGCTACTCCCCAAATATCCGGCATTGGTTGTGGAGGAGGCTTAGCAACAGATTGGGGTGGTGTAGAAGCGGCCCAGATATTCGTCATTTATGTTGGTTGTGTCTTTGCTCTTTCGGTTGCTGCTACTGCCCAAGGATTCATTGGTACTGGCTGTTGTTGTGTCATAGAAGATCTCGGTGTCATCGGAAAACCCTAAACGTTATCCATGATGTTCGAAATGAAAACACTTAGAAAAATTTGGAAAATAGATTTTGGTTCGACCTAAGTTGACAAACGGGGGTTCGAATGAACTTGGAAAGCTATGGTTCGACCCCTAGAATGAACTCAGATAAGAATCTAAGACACAAAGACTGATTCGACCCTGATAACAACTTGATTCGACCCCACGTAAGGTCTAATGAACTGAATTTGGTCGAATGAAAACACAACACACTGCGAATGAAGAACAAACAACTGGTTCGACCCTAAAAACCACACTCGTTCGACCCAAACTCAACTGGTTCGATCTGACCCATTAAAAAATTAATTTTTCTTCAGAAATCACTTAATATGATCTGAATTTTTCAAAACTTAATGGATTTCAATGATGTCAATAAGGCTTTGCTTCGGATTTGTAGGAGATCAACTTTTGTGAAAGAAATTTTGATTTTATTCGTAAAAACAAGTTGAAATCAATCAATCTCCATGTTCATGCAAAGTTCATGCAAAGTTAATGCAAAACAGAGAAAATTTTGATGTTTTTGAGTAAAAATCTGATTGAAAACTATCAATTTGCAGTTGTGTGATTGAGCAATGCTCTGATACCATTTTGTAAATGATCGGATTGTTAGAAATCAATGAAATTGTCACACAAGTAGAGTAATCTAGGTGTGGAAACCCAAGATCACATGCAAAATGATAATCAACAAATCAGAACACAAAGAAATCCATTTTAATAATCATTTCATTAATACTCAATTGATGTTTTAACTTTAAAGATCTTTGATTACAATGAAAAACCTAACACAGAAGGTTCTAGACACTCTCTGGAAACATACATTTTCATACACAAAATGACACAACTAACTAACTAACTTGCAAAACAAACTAAACCTTTATATAGACCTGCACATTCGAACCTTGCAGTGGTCGAATGGCCTGGTTCGACCTTTACAGGGCTCGAACAAACCAACTAATACATAATAAACTTCTTGTTCGACCTGTCTTGATGTTCATTCGACCCCACGATGGGTCGAATGATCTTCATAATCTACCAATCTTGAACTTTTAACGTCGTTTATTGTAGAATCCAAAGCGATAGCCACATTAATGTATCAACAAGGTTTGTTAGACCTAATAGCGCTATCAACTAGTAACCCGCTTGTCAACCCTGCAACTCATTCGGTATGTGAAGGACTTACAGTGATAGTGTTGGTTTAGTTCATCAAGGACAAAGTTTGCAAACTAGCAAAAACCCGACGCACACAAGGAGCCAAAACCCGAACCACACAAGGAGTCAAAACCCGACCCACACAAGGAGTCAAAACCTGACCCACACAAGGAGTCAAAGCACCCCAAAACCCGGGATGAGTAGTCCCAAACCAGACTAGAAAAGTTTAGTACGTTGTCTCCAACCCGAGACACATGCTTTTGAGAAAAGAGTAGTGAAACTTACCTTAGGTTGCAAGCTAAAAATCCAAACTTCGCAAATAAGGACGTGCTACCGACTCCCTATTACATATGATATCATGTGAGTATGTGTGTACATACAATACAATACGCCACATAACCCGTTTGTCCAAAATGTTTAATGTTGTGAAACAATTTAAGTGACAGAAAGTGCAACTACGTGTACAAGTATGCCCATACGAATGCGTTGGTGAACATTATCATTAATATCAGTTATACACTTCAATTACATCTCATACAAGTGTACACGCAAGTTCAAGTTCAAATCAAAGCATATAGGACCTCAAATAAACACATATGCATCTATGTTAGAATCTGTGTTTTTAGGACAGATTGTACACCGCCAAAACAATTTTTTTAAAAATACTTGTGCAAAGAATTAGTCTACCAAACTTTTACAGAATGTTCCATGATTCCATTTGTCGTTATACTATTTTTATTTCGTAACATAACCTTGCTGAAAAATTATGAAAAATCAAATACTACAGCTAGGTTCTGAAAACTTTCGCAACAGGTCAGTTTACGATAAAAATTTCCAAAAATTGTGTATTCATCCAAACAGGATGAATCCACTCGGAAAAGCTGAGTTTTTCCAATATCGACCTGCTGTCCATATTTCATAACCTAACTCTACATAAAACTCAATTTACAATTGATTAAGTTAGCCTAAGTTTTTAATCCGAAAATTAATTTTGACCCGTATTCAATTAAAATTCCAAAAACATATCACACGTACACCAAATTGCATGATCTTGCCTATTCCAGAAATTTAAGACCAAGTACGACATGCACAAAACAAGAATCAATCAAAACCAATACTTTACGGTCAAGTTACAGATCCTACAAGTCGACATATACCTTTTGTCCAGATTTTAAATATGCAATATCATCAACTATATGAAACCCTAGGTGTATATTGTCAATCAAGAACCTCAAATAACCATCATACATCATCCCCAGTACATCAACAAGATCTAAACATGAAGGGTTAACCAGGAATACAATCATCTACAAACCCTAGACAATCGACAATCAACAACATACACCAACATGCAAACATAATCACATAATCATCAAGAAACTTATGTTTAACATGTTAATCTTTTGAAAACTCATTTTTTTAATATTTATAACATTGTTTCAGATCTGAACAAACCATAATATGGTGTTTAAACATAATCAAGAAGGTTAAAAACACAAAGGTTTAAGACAATAAACCTAGCACACTTCACAATCAAGAACCGAATCTTGAGCTTTAGAAGGTGTTAGAGGGTATATTTTTCGTATGGGGGTTGTTATGGACGATTAGGGTTGAGGTTATGAGGTCCATGGGGCTTAAAGTTGCTTAAATAGGGAGTTTAAGTCGGTTTCACGAGCCTGCACACGCCGAACGCCCGTTCGGACTAACTGAACGGTCGTTCGGAATGAAACTATTCGTTTCGGGCGGCCCAGTTCAGCATATTGCATATTTTCTTCCATGTTTTCATTATTTTGTACCATACCAAGCGTAACCCCATGTATTTAGACCCTAACCATCCTAACGGTTCATCGATTACGATTTTGATAACACATTTAGTTTAAATTCAAGTAACCACATAATAGTTTGCACATAGATTGACAGAAACACGTAATTGCAATTAATATCAAACCAATAATTCACCAACGTTCAGGGTTCAATACTCGTATACGTAGTTCGCTAATTCCCTGAATTACCTCTGTTATACAGTTACTAGTATATAACTGTGCAACATGTAACTCACCTAACCAACCCTAGTTAAGTAACATACTGTGAATATAAGTAAAGTTAACTTGAGTTAAGTTAATGTAGGAACCTGAAAATGTGGGGTGTCACATGAGACATCCAAGATAAAACATGCTCATGACTTCTTTTTGTACCTTGCTGTTTTAAACCTCGAATTATGTGTATTCCGGCTTGATCATTAGGGTTGGTGATGTGAACCGTGGATGCTTTTCCATCTTTAATGTCTTTGACCAAATGGGAGAGTTCCCCTGTATTCAAAGCTTTTTCTATATCTTGTTTTAACGACCAACAATCATCGGTGTCATGGCCCATGGCCCGGTGGTAGTCACAATATTTTTTGGTGTTTTTGTCAGATGTAGGTCTTTGCTTCGGAGGATTTGGAAAGTCAACATTTTCGGTACTTAGGATTTCACTGGGGGATTTTGATAAGTATGCATAGCTCGTTCCCCTGTGGGAGATGGAGCTTCGGCTAGATGAACCCTTATCGTTTCTGGAATAAGGCTACGGCGTAGTCTTGCTCCATCAGCCGTTTCTTTCCGTTCTGGAAGTATTTGAGCCTTTTTTCCAAGAACTGTTCGTAAATGAGGAACGGTACTCGTTATCATACGTCTGAATGCATGAACTCTTCCCTCGTGCAAAGGCTCTTGACCGTTCCATTAGCACCTCCATAGTCTTTGGGAGATCTTCATGCAACTTTTCTACCAGTTGATTATTTCTAACACCGTAACAAAAGTCGGATATGCACAGTTGGTCAACCGTACCACTTATTTGCATACTCTCCTTGTTAAACCGGTCAAAGAACTTTTCTAGGGTTTCACCGTCTTTCCTGCGGATGTTATGAATTTCGGTGATGTCTTTTGAACACCTCCGTTGCTGTGAGAAATTTTGCAGGAAAGCACGTCGGAGCTCATCCTAGTTTGCTATTTCACCGGCCTGCAAACCATCAAACCAAACCCTTGCTGCCCCAGTTAGAGTTTGAGCAAACATGTGGCACCATGCGGGTATGGGCCATAATTCAATTTCCGCAGCTCCTCCAAAATCGAAAACATGGTCATCCGGTTCAGACGTACCATCATATTTTTTAACTGTTGCGGGCATTTTAGTTTTGCCGGTAAACGAGAACTAGCAATTCGGGGTGCAAATTTGGAGTATACAGCCATATAGGCCGGGTAATAAGGAGCGGTGAGATCATCATCTGCAGCCGTGGTAACAATTTCCCTTTGTTCTGTCACCGTGGTGACAGGAGTGGTTGATCCGAAGTACCTGTGAGGGATATAGCTTCCATGTGGAGTCGTGAATGGAGGAGTGGTAAGTGATGTTGAATACATTGCTTGCGTCACAAGGCCCGACCCTTGTATGGAGGACATGAGAAGTCCTTCGGTTTGGAACATGTTTACTTCAACGCTTTTAAGCTTTTCCTCCTTATCTTGTTGTTCCTTCAACCGTAACAAAAAAATCACGATTCTTTGTGAGGAAAGCCTCATCAAACTCCGGAACAGAGTTCGAACGCCTCAAAATCACATTCTCAACTAAGCTGGGAGTGAACATCTGCCGTCCCTCTATCTGAAAGGGTCCAACAGATGAAACGGCGATGGTAGAGGTTGCTACAACAATCACCTCGTCCTCGCGTTCGGTCTGTGTAACATCCTCTATCTTGAAACCTTCCGATGATGCCGCCATGGGAAAAACCGTCGAGATCTTAACTTAGAAGCTAAAGAAAACAGTTTGTATAAACAGATGGCACCAATTAAAGATCCAAAAAGTGGTCGTACCTGTAAATAGAGGAAGATAGGGACGATCCAATGAGATCTTATAAGCTGTGAACCTGGTTTGAACCTGCACATGGTAGAAAACCGTTAGGCTCGTTACAGAGGAGGAGGGAGGGCCTCTCTGTAACCACCCTCCGGCGTGAGGATAAGTATTTGTTTAGAAAGAGAAAGTAGAGAGAGAAAGTGTGATTCGGAGTGTGAGCATTCGTGTGTTAATTGTACTTTTTTGGGGGGTATTTATAATGGTCATCAAAGTTGTACTTTGCTTCGGAGCCCTTGTACTTACCTTCGGAAGTGTTTGACTTCCGAAGGTTGCATGTACTAGCTTTGGTCGTGAGGTCCATCGGTGTCCTCTAATGGGCTTCGGCCCATAGTCCCAAGCCGGAGCTCCAAATGAGCCGAGATATAAAGCCTTATATCTCTTGACGTGGAAGATTCAAGATAAATACAAGCAAACAACGAATTATTTGCCCCGATTTAGACGTCCAAAGACTTTCATGTCTATAATTTAGTGGAATGTGGAACATTCAAGATAAAGACAAGCAAGTAACTAATTATTTGCCCCGATTTAGACGTCCAAAGACTTAAAAGTAAGTCTTGATCGACAATTTGAATTTATTACATATTCTCTCCATATTTTGGTCCTCCTGGACCGGATTCAGAAAGCAACATATTACAAAATTCCATTTAGGTTTGTTACATAGTTTCTCAAGTAAATATTTTAGGTTTGTTAACTATTATTAACAAAATTCCATTTTACGTTTTTTTAACAAGCCGAGAAGCTCATTTATGTAAATCTTAAACATGAGCATCAGTTTTAGTTACACCACCAACGAACTCTCAGCTTCATATGCAATGATAACTTTAATCCGTCGGTACTTCACCATCTTGTCCCTCTTCGTAGTTTATCTGCATATTTTACGATGTGTCATGTTAAGATTTTTCTCAGGTGCACGAATATGAATAGGAAGAAGAAGAGTAACACCCAAAATTTTCCATCTGTTGTTGTCGTCTTCATCTTCGACAGTTATTGTAAATGTCCGAAAGTTAACAGGCACCAAACGTCACAAAAAAAAACACCTTTTAATTATGACCAATATCACATAACAAGGCTAAAGACCAAATACAAATTGGTCGTAACATTCTATCTTGAATAGAAAAAAATCTATAACTTATAATAAAAGAATTAAACTTTGATGATGTGGCATTCAATGAAGGTCTCAACCCCTCCTTAAATGTGTCACGTGTCATCATGTAAGATTTTTTAATTTTTGAGTTTTTTTTAATAAATCTATATATATTATTATTTTAGGAAAAGATAAAAATTTAAAAACAAAATTAAATTTTCTCTCTAATGTTTCCTCCCATAACTTTTAAACGTTAATATCTTTTATATACGAGATTTTTTAAAGAAAAAAACTACACCAAATTAACAAGCGTTTTATTATCTTTCCAACGAGTACCATAGTGCTATATAAAAAACGGAGAAAAAAAACAACTATTTTTGTGAGGTTTTGTTTTCAAATATATTTTACTCTACTAATAAATCACAAACGATAAACATAACTTCATAGGCAGAGAATCTCTTTTTTTATATTTGAATATGATAACTTGTGGCAGAAATTTGTTTAAAATAAATAATAATAATAATATTATTATTCATTAATCATGTATTGGCAAATCATTAATTATGTTGTCATATTAGATACTTTATTATGTTATATTAGATATTTCAACCCCGGAACACTCCCGGGATAAAAGCTAGTGATATTATATATTTAAATGTTAGGGTAACGTTGATTTATTTAAGGAAAAATTACAGAAATCGTCCTTTATGTTTACCTGTTTTTTCAATAGGTGTCCTTAAACTTCAAAAGTGATGAGAATCGTCCTTTATGTTGTAAAATATTTTAAGTCTCGTCCTTTAGCACTAACCTGGTTAGATTTGTTGGTTAAGTTTAGTCATGTGGACCCACATTAGGGCCAAATGACAGTTATACCCTCGTCTCTATCATCTCCATCACCACTACCACCTACATTCTTCATAACCACCCCCACCTTGACCACCAACCTGCCACCACCACCACCACCACCACCACCATCAGCAATCAACAACCCTACACCACCACCACCACCTGCCACCGTGTCTCTACCTCCAGGTTTCACCAGCACCCCCACCTCTACCATCAGGTTTCACCACCACCACCACCTCTACCACCAACCTGCCACCACCACCACCTGAAACCTTCAAACAACATTCAAGCAACCACCATCACCTTCAAACAACCACCACCACCACCTGAAACCTTCGACAACCACCTGAAACCTTCAAACAACCACCACCGTACCTACCTTCAAAACAACCACCACCATCGAGCTGCTCACCACCCCCACCGCTATTATCTCCGACCAAAACAGTGCCAGATCCCCAAATCGAATTGTCGTCTGCTTCTTCTTAGCCGAAACCCTAGGTTTCGTGCTTGTGCTCATTGAGGTTGAAATCTAGTTTGTTAATGATAAATGTGAGTTGGGGTCTCCTAATCGGCCCCTAGAGGATCTGTTGGTATCATAACTTTGAACAAAATCAGTCTAAAATCAAAAGCCCCAAATTCAAGTGCCTTATGACCCTATCTTTTTAATCTGGTTAATTATCCCTATAACAGATCTGACAACGATAATTTATCAAAGGGCTTGTATTAATCGGTCAACATAGGGTTTAGTATCATCAAAATCAGGACCCAAAACGACCCATTTCATGGTTAGGGAATTGGAAGAAGGTGGATGGAGTGGTGGTGGCAGGTGGGGCAATGGTGGTGGCTGGTGGGGCAATGGTGGTAATGGTAGATGATGGTGGCAGAGGGAGAGATAGAGAGAAGAGAGAGCTAATTGTTTTTTTTTTTGAATTTTGGACCAAAAGTATAAGTTAATTACACAACTAGTCCCTAAAAGAGTAAAAAGACAAATTTACCCTCATGTGCAATGCACATGACTGGATTTAACCAAAAAATCTAACCAAGTTAGTACTAAAGGACGAGACTTGAAATATTTTACAACATAAAGGACGATTCTCATCACTTTTGAAGCTTAAGGACACCTACTGAAAAAACAGGTAAACATAAAGGACGATTTCTGTAATTTTTCCTTTATTTAAAGAAAGATATACAATATAGTTTTTATTATAGTTTTTCTATCCATACGAGCCTTAACATGGAAAGTGAGAAGTAAACGAGAGTAATCAATAGAAAACTAAAAATAATAATAATAAGTTGTTCGTTTGCATCTTAAAAGCGTGGTTGAAAAAATGAAAAAAAAAAAAATCTTATTCACTTCATGAAGGATTGAGGCTCGGAGATCATACCCCATAGAAAAGATATTTTCCATTCTTGTTTTTTCTCTCCTAATGTAATCGGATAAAAGTAACTTCAATGGTAACTTGAAAAAGTTGATATTATTATGTAGGGTAACGTTATTATAGAAATTAGTTTGTTTTCTACATACGACACTTAACATGGAAAGTGCGGAGTAATCTAGAGTAATTGATAAAAAAAAAAAAAAAAAAAAAAAAACTAAAAACAGCAATAAGTTTTTGTTTCATCTTTAAAACATGCTTGAACAAATGAAAAAAAAAAATATTCTTCACTTCCTATGTTAGCATGTTATGACCTACCACTAATTTGTATTTGGTCTTTAACCATGTTATGTAATATTGGTCATAATTGCCGTTCAAAAAAAAATATTGGTCATAATTATATGGTTTTTTTATGTGATGTTTTGCGTCCATTAACTTCTTATTATCATAGTTATTAAAGGCTCTAGGCGCACTTAAGGGGCACTCATCCTCAAGAAAAGGGATGGTGTTCCTCTTTCCCTTTCCATAGGTACATTCATTGGCGAAGGATAATGGAGGTCGGTGGTGCCCCGACTGTTTTGTTTTTTTGCTCAATGGTGGAACTTTACAATTTTCGTATGTAATTCTTATATGAATTGAGTCCAGGCCCCACCATTTGATCTTCCGGCCCCACTGATAGGAAAATATTTAGGTTTCGTGATTTTCGGCTCCCACCACTATTTTTTTAAAGCTTCGCGAATGGGTACACTATTTTGTGGAAAAAAAACACAGTTTCTCTCTTTATATTACCACAATACCCCGACTTTTAAGTCCCTTTTAATGCGGGACAATCAGTCAATGTCTTCGCGGATATGAACCATTCATCACAAGATACGAAACCTCCTTAATAATACAAATTGACCAAGACTTTTGTTCAGTATGTTTTTTTGAACGCAAACTTTTGTTCAATATTAGGCCGAAACTTGAGCTTATATAAAGATGGAAAGGCGCATATACCTTATCTCATATTAGCAAATAAAAAATAAAGAAAGAGTACATATTTTGAAACAATGATGGGAACTAATATTTGTCATAAATATTTTCATCTTCTTTTCTTTATTTACTCAATTTTGCTGTTATGCTTAATGAGCACAACTGCCACTCTCTTTGGCCACTCTGATGGAGGAGGGGGTGCTTACAAGTGCATCGATAAGGAGAGAGATGCACTTTTTCATTTCAAATCTTACATACACCATGACCCTTATGCCATTCTCTCTACATGGACATATAATGAAGAACAAGCAAGTAATGATTGTTGTGAATGGGATGGAGTCAATTGCAACAACCATTCGCGTGTCATAACCCTTGACTTGGCTCGTGCCGACCTTGAAGGTAATGTTAGCCCTTCATTGCTTAACTTAAGCTACTTGACGTATCTTGACCTTTCCTCCAATTATTTTACTGGAACCTTTCCCATGTTTATGACTTCCATGATTCAGTTAGAGTATCTGGACCTTGGTTTTAATGATTTTACCGGTAGCATTCCGTCAGAACTTGGAAACCTCACTAGGTTACATCATCTTTCACTTAATTCCATGGGCAGTTGTACAGTTGAAAATCTAAATTGGTTGTCTCATCTCTCTCGGTTGGAGGACCTTGATATGTCGGGTATTTCTTTACGGAAGGTAGACTACTTGGTAGATGTGATTCTAACTCTTCGAAGCTTGTCATTTTTAGCTTTATCTAGGTGTGAACTCTCACAAGTCATGCATCTATATTCTTATTCTTCTGTCAACTCTTCTTCTTTATTTATTGATTACATTCGTATCAATGAAAACAATCTTGACTCATCCATGTATCATTGGTTATTTTCGTTAACTAGCAACAACGTTGTATATCTGGATCTCTCTGGCAACAAGTTAGACAATATTCCCAAATATCTTGGAAATCTCAGTTTGGAATACTTTTATTTTAAAAACAACTCATTGCCAATTGAATTTTCTAATCTCTTAGTCAACTTGTTTGGGAGCACGTCGTCTACATTACAATACTTGGATGTTTCAAATAGCCAATTCACAGGGCCATTGTCTGATGATATCCAAAGATTTACATCCCTAACAAATATGAACGTTTCTGGTAATCAATTAAATGGAACTATAAGTGAAAAATTGTGGGAATTGCCCCTTCAATTTGTTGACCTTTCTTTCAATTCACTTAAACGTGGCATCTCTAACATTGGAAAGTCAGTAGGTATGGCTTTAGATCTTTCAAACAACTTACTTGAAGAAGTTCCTTCTGAAGGTAGCATGTCATACCTTTCCAATATGAAGATTGACTTAAGCTCCAACATGTTATATGGTCCTATACCAACTGTTACATCCAGTGTGGTATGGCTTGACCTTTCCAACAACAAGTACTCTGGAAGAATCTCATCTTTGTGCCAAATTAGAGATGCGTCTTTACAATTACTTGATTTATCAAATAATTCATTGACAGGAGAAATTCCAGACTGCTTATGGTTTTTCAGTGGTTTGAGAGTTCTAAATCTAGGTCAAAACAACATGTCTGGAAGGCTTCCTGCTTCTATGAAGCATTTGATCAATCTCGAGGCTTTGTATTTACAAAACAATGATTTCTATGGAGAATTGCCCTTATCTTTAAAGAATTGCCAGAGGTTAAGTTTTTTGGATTTGGGGGACAACATGTTTTCTGGTTACGTGCCTGTTTGGATTGGTGAAAAGTTATCAAGGTTGTACGCTCTTAGGCTGACATCAAATAATTTCATTGGAAACATACCTTTACAATTATGTCAGTTAGTGAATCTAACGATTCTAGACCTTTCAATGAACAGCCTTCATGGAAGCATCCCACCATGTCTAAATAATCTCACGTCCATGGTTCATGGTAGATTTTCAGCTCTATCAACTATGCGTACTGTTTTCTTTTCAAGGGATTTTTTTGAGGGTAATTTTGTTGACCATATTATAATCAAGTGGCAAGGAAGTGCACGCGAATTTAGTAGCACTTTGGGATTGGTCAAAAGTATTGATTTTTCAAGCAACAATCTGATAGGAAATATACCATATGAACTAACAGATCTCCATGAATTGATTTCACTAAACTTGTCGATGAATGCTCTATTTGGAGAGATTCCACCAAAAATTGGTTTGATGAAAAGTCTTCTACATTTAGATCTATCCAGAAACAATCTTTCAGGAAGCATTCCAACAAGCATGTCTCAAATGACTTCATTAGATTACTTTGATGTTTCATGTAATAATTTGTCGGGGAGAATTCCATCCAGCACCCAACTGCAATCTTTTGAACCTTCACATTACTCCGGGAACACAGCACTATGTGGACTTCCCTTAACCAAATATTGTCCTGGAGATAAAATATTAGAAGTTCCATCTCTAATTTATCCAAGTGAGGGTGGACATGAAGGTATAGAAGAACTTGATAGATGGTTTTATATAGGCGGGGCCACTGGTTTCGCTATCGGATTTTTGACATTGTGTAGTGTGTTAATTCTCAACAGCCGCGGGAGACTTGCTTTCTTTCGGTTTATGAATAGATTGGAACATTGGGGTTACGTAAAGGTGATGTTGTTCATTACAAAATGTCAACGAGCTGCGCTTGCATAGTATAGTATTCTACACTTTGTGTTTCGAGTTTTCTACCTTTTATGTTGTTTGTTCTTGTTTTTATTTGATGTGTGAAAAAGAAAATGTTATACGGTTATGTTTCACCTGTATGTGGTAGGGGTTTGAAGTTCATGTTCTCCATAAGATGACTAAGACTGGGCATCTTTAAAAAGAAAAAGGAAAGAAAAACACTCTGTATTGTGCATAAAAAAAAAACTAATCAAGTTTTTGTAACAGGGCTTTATTTTATTTTATTTTATTTTATTTAACTATCCAACAAACTCTCATTAATCACAAATCCGTCTTTTCTAGCAAGTCGCTAGCAAAGAGGAAAAATTACACCAAGTTCTCTTCAAGAAAATTAAAAAAAAAATGAGTTAATTGCTATCTAAGTCTCTTTGTTTTGGTAGTTTTAAATACTTTAGTTCAAAATCAAAATTATTAACTATCTGGGTACCTTTTTTTCTAATTATAATTAACAAATTGAGCAATTAAATGAGTTTGTTAGATTTTATGTCAAGTACAATAGTATTTTGGTCATTTACACATAATGTACAACATGTAGTGCACAAAATACTGAAAATGATATTAAAATAAATCAACTAAGAAAAAAAATACCTATAAAAAACTCTCAATACCTTTTTTAAACGATAAGGAATGACGTGCCAATCACTATGATGCTAGACAGTGTGGCTAAGGTCGACTACTTAATGGCCGTCAGCCCCTTGGCTCTCTCAGATGCATAGAAACCCGATCTCCACACTCCTGAACGCACGACTGTGGAATAGTCGGTAAAACCTTGCATCCCATCCTAGTCGAACCGGCGCCACTCGTATTCGCTCTTCACCTGAATGCTGCAGAAAATAGTGAGAATGGGAATCAAATCCGTGAACGACACTCATCTTCCCACCAGCGAACACCACCACCACCAACCCGTCGACTACATCCTCAACTCTCTGATCTTTCTCTCCAACCAAATCCGCCACGCCATCGACGACTCCAAATCCTAGGAACTCTTCGTCGGACAAGCATCTTCCTATGTGCCGTAATCATCATAGTATGTTGAGTTTTGATTTTGAATTATAAAAATATGTTAATTTGGGTTTCTATATATAAAAGAACTAGTTTATCCATTAGGAGGTTTTCGGGATAGACAAATCTTATATGAAGTGATAAAATGTGTGTACCGTAAAACAAATCAGTTGTATTTTTCTAACTTTTTTTTAATGATCAACACTTGATAACTCATAAAGCGTACTTCTAATTCTACATGTGCACATATTGCTCAAGTGAAGTACCAGTACAACTTTGTCACTTCCTCAAGACATCGCAAAGTTGTAATGTGAACATGGAAAAAATAACCAAATTGATATTAGATGATATGTCATGATGGTGATAATGATGATGATGATAGGCGATTTTGATGTCTTTAATGAGCATATGTGAAACAATAACATAAATGTTCAGTCTTTATTATGGATATACAATCGATCACCCGAGTGACATGAAGATAAATAAAAATGATCTAACTACTATCGACTAAAAAGATTGTAAGATGATAACTTTTCATGTCTCCCAATTATTTTTATGGTGTGCATGGTGGGGTGATTAATTATCACTTATTAGATAAATATTTACCTAGTGTCTAAGATTCATATGCTACATCTAACTAGCTTATCAACCTTTGTAATCAATGTTTCTAGCAACACCAACAAAATAGAAAAAATAGATTTTTACCAAACAGACTATATCTGTGAATATATATATATATATAGTTAGCGGGTTTTATATGTAATAGTAGGTTCAAACAACATATATACTATTTTAACATGATTAGTGACTTTCCTAAACACAATTAATGAATTCCATAAACACATTGTTTTTTTTTTCATACGTGAACAAAAACTCACTAAAAAATAGTTTTTGTTTTTCGCTTTTTGTGTAGCACTATGGTATTAGTTGGAAAGATAATAATGTGACACCCGTCGTGTCACACCCCGCCAAGGCGGAAACACGGGGATGTGATTCGAAAGGTTTTCAAGCACAAGGTTCGAGCAACGCATAAGATGTAAATTAAATAGATACCATCAAAAGGTAAACGGTGTCATGAATTATTAGAAAGAACATAACATTGTCCGAAAACGAAATATTGTCTGAAATTCCATGGTTCAAATACCAAGACGTAACACAGCTAACATAACCCAACCAATGATGGTACCACACAGTGCATGCTCAAACGCTTCTCTCAAGTCTCCGCCCCACATGATCAATTACCTGAAAAACATGCACAAAAGATTTTTCAACATAATGTCGGTGAGTTCACGTGTTTTATTGTACTATGTAATGTGCTCATGAAAACATATCATAGCCTAGCTAAGCGAATGATTTTTGTGCAAACCATGAGTCCCATAACCAAACCTCTTGATTGTGGTACCTCGCGAATTCTACAATATAGAAAACGTATATATAGTAGAATACCAACACTCTTTTGTATGTAGCAGGTTAGAGCGACTAACCAAGACTGGGGGTGTCAACCCAATAGATCTATTAATGTGTTCCATGACTTTTGATAGCTAATGGTAATAGTGTAAATGTAAGTACGAGGACTGTTGAGCTCATGAACCAAATGTCTCATGTTCCACATGGTATTCACAATAGAAAAACACACCAAAATGAAATGTACTAAAATGTAGCATGTTTATCCCCCAAAATGGAAAAAACAGTAAAATGGGGCCGTGAAACTCACTAGGTGACTGAAGATAAGGTCTAGTAAAGCAGATAAAGTGGAATAGCTACTGTCCCAACAACTGATACACAACTGATACCCTATGATTACCAAGGACATAGTAAGTTGTACGTTCTTGTCGTTTACCATACAAGTTGTTCACCCGACTTGTAGACCCTTATGTTATTGTGCATGTGACAATTATTACTTGATTCATATGTACTTTTTTAGATACACAGTTTAGTGAATTCCGGGCGTTTTATTGTAAAAACGTATCCATTGTTAATAAAAATGGTCCACACATGTCATCACGGGCGTAGAATATCCCTAATCTTAACACGTGTGGTTGTTTTATGAAAAACTAATGTTTTAACATATGTATAAATCTTGTAATGTTAAATGTTAGCATTAACACATGTTTTAACTATTTTAACATATGTTGTACTAATGGCCGAAAATTTAATACAATGTATAGTTTCAAATTCGTGGCTTAGTGATCAATATTTCGGCTTCTATTAGCTCTTGTATGGGTGTTCGTAGGTTATAATCCTGTGGGTATATGACACCATGCGAAAATCATGTCCTTTCTTGTAATTAAACAAGGTTATACAAAGGTGAATATATATGTTATTTGTAACTCCAAAAACCGAATTTTACATTAAACTACATGGTTCATACACCCATACTTGGCTCAGCCATGAATGTACATCACACATGAGGGTCGATTATAAAATTTTTCAGTTGATAACACAATATTAAGGGTCAAGGGATGGGTGCTTTTGATGTAAGTCGATTATAAACATAGATTCAAAAACCTTCCCTCGAGTCGTGGTCCTACAATGTGGCTTCAGTTTTCTCTTGTAGCTCTTTGTGAGGATGGGTATCAAAAGGAAACAACTTGTGGTGCTCAATGGTTAGAGTCTGCCGAAGGTTTCAACGAGACAAGGAATGTTGGGGGGTTTGTGTGTGAGATGATCATGATCTTGAAGCCTTCTTATATATAGGTCGACTAAGGTGATGACAAAGGCAAAAGAGGAAATGTTAATCTTCTTGGTTGATGTATTGATTAATGTTTTTAATCATGAATTGATGCAAGATAATGACACAAGATGGCATGCATTCTCCTTTGATCTTGGCTGATTACGGTTAAGATTTTGTTATTAGGGATAGTTAACTTGTATAGGAGCATGGATTATCTTGGCTTCTTGTCTAATTGAGTGTAAACTATTTCATCATCATGGTCTCAGCCGATTTTCGTCATGTGTAAGAGTGGATTTGGTGATCAATCTTTGTCATGTGATCTTGGATGGAATCGGCCGAAACATATATAGGTGTAGAAGTGATAGTGACCTTTCCAAGAACATAAGTTTGTAATCATTTGGTTGATGTTGATTGTTCCAAAATCTCTCTAGTTTTGATAGGTGCTCAAGTTTCAAGAAGAATCCCCATGTGTATGGTGACAACTACCAAGATGGTGAAGTGACGCACGGTGGGACTTGGGGTGTCTCTTCGGCCGAGATCAATGACAAGGCAATCCACCTAATTTTAGGGTTGAGATCTGAGGACAAGGGTATGCGTACATGGTGGCCTCATGCTTTATTTGTATAAGGGTTGACATCCATGAAAAAGATAAGAGTGTGTTTGGGTCTTAGGTTTCGGCTGAGAAGAAACTAAGAGGGGAAGGTTCCATATTGAGCTTAAACTTTCTCATAGGGATGTGTAGTGTCATTGTTAAGGGTTCCATTTAGGTATAAGTGAGAGACAAGACAATGAGGTGATTGTATATGTATGCATTGCCGCGCGTGTGTGTGTATATATATGTCCATTGTATTGTCCAACTCTATAATAAGATTTCTTGGTTATCTAGATATAGATCATTCCACTTATCATCATGTGTTTGTTCATGGCCGGCTTGGTAGCCGACTATATATATATATATATATATTAATGAACATAAGAGTTGGTTATATTAGATAGATAGTCGTGTGATTGTGTATCTGTATATATATATATATATACATATGTGTGTAGGTTTTGCTTGTTCCTCGATGTGTGTGTACATAGTCGATTATATACATTATTGAACATATGGTCTTACGAGTTGTTTGTATTGGTAAGATAGTTATGCAATTGCGTAGATATATATGTATATATAGTTGAATTATACAAGAAATGTTATTGAGATCCATAAATTATCTAGAGTGATAGATTTTAGCATATTAACATGTGTGTGTTTTGATGATGATATTAATATGTACCATTTTTCACAAGTTATGGGTCCATGAACACATGTTATTGGATGTTAAGATATGATAATATTTGTGATCAAGCTAGATACAAATACATATGTTAGTGAGGAGTTATGATGTGTTGTGGAGTATTAACATCTAGCGATAACACATGTTTATTCTTTGGGAGTGTTTCATGATTTGTGTGGGTGATAACCTCGTAAAACACTTTGTAATTGTTCGGGTTTGAGTGGATTGTGTAGTTTTCCACTTGGGCATTGTCACGTGTATTGTTGTTTTGCTCATGTGTAGTAATCAGGTATCTGGTTGCTCTCTGTTGAGCATGTGATTGGCTTGACTGTTTAACACTAATTGTCTTGTATAGTCCAGGTGTTGTATCCGTAAACGGCTAATCTATTGCATTTCTACCATAACTCAGGCTTCACTAGACTAGGGAGGGTATAATGTGTGCAAAAATGTCTATTTATGCACATGAAATGACAAAAATAAGTAAAATGCGTACGGATGTTGACCTGGATCGTTGACTGGGGTCACATTCTACCCTTGTTTTTGGAATTTTGTCCGCGAAATCGAGTTGACTTACGTGTCTTAGCCGTCTTTGGAAAGAGTGCACGATACTTTCGTCTCGTTTGGTCTTCACGTTCCCATGTAAATTCGGGTCCGCGTTTTGCATTCCAACTGACTTTAAAAAGTTTTGCTCGGATCCTTCTCAATTTCTGGAATTTCCAATCCATCACTTCGATTGGCACCTCAATAAAGTGGATTTGATCATCGATGTGAATTTCTGCGGGAGGAATGATCAAGGATTCATCGGATAAACACATCTTAAGATTGGAGACGTGGAATGTGTCATGAACACCACTGAGCTCTTTAGATAACTTGAGCTTGTATGCCACGGGACCATTCCTAGCAAGAATCTCGAAATGACCTATGTATTGGGGGTTGTGTTTCCCACGTTTGCCAAACCGTGGTACATCCTTCCAGGGTGAAACTTTTAAGAGTACCTTATTGCCAACCTGAAATTCTAGTGGTTTGCGACGATGATCTGCATAACTCTTTTGACGATCTCGAGTAGCTTTCTAACAATCACGGATCTGAAAGATCTTATCGGTTGTGTCTTGAATTAGCTCAAGTCCAGTCAAATATTTGTCTCCAACTTTTGCCCAACACAAAGTAGATCTACATTTACGTCCATATAAGGCTTCAAATAGGGCAGCCTTGATGCTGGTATGGTAGATGTTGATGTAGGAGAATTCAACCAAGGGTAAATGAGAATCCCAATTTCCACCAAAATCAATGACACAAGCACAGAGCATGTCTTCTAGGGTTTGGATAGTCCATTCACTCTGGCTGTCGGTTTTAGGGTGATAGGCTGTACCCATGTCCAAATGAGTGCCTACTGCCTCCATAAGGGTTTGCCAAAACCAGGAAGTGAATCGACTGTCACGGTCGGAAATGATTGAGACAGGCACACCATGCCTAGTCAGAATCTCCTTGACATACAGGTTGGCAAGTTTCTCCAAGTTTTCGGTTTCCTTAATTGGCAGGAAATGTGCAGACTTGGTCAATCGGTCAACAATTACCTAAATCGTGTCATTACCACTGGACGTCTTAGGTAGCTTGGTAATGAAATCCATAGAGATTTGTTCCTACTTCCAAACGGGAATCTCAGGTTGCTGAAGTAGACCTGATGGCTTCTGATACTCAGCCACTAATAGAATTCTTTCACGTCCTTGTACATTTTATAGGCTCCAGGGTGAACCGAGTACTTAGACTTGTAGGCCTCCTTAAGAATTAAATCGCGTAGTCCGCCAAAATGTGGTACCCGGATCCAATTAGCAAAATAAACAGTGCCGTCAGATCTCGGTTCCAAAAGATTAACCATCTTGAATAAAGACTCATCCTTCAGATTTTCACCTTTCAGAGCTTCCTGCGGGGCTTCACGAATACATGTAGTGAGGTTTGTATGGATGGTCAAGCCTAGCGCATGCACATGCATAGTTTTGACTCGTTCCTTCCGGCTCAAGGCGTCAGCCACAATGTTGGCCTTTCCCGGGTGATATTTGATCTCACAATCGTAATCATTTAGCAATTCATTCCATCTATGTTTCCACATATTTAGTTCCTTTTGATTGGAGATGTCTTTCAAGCTCTTGTAATCGGTGAAGATGGTGTACCTGGTACCATAAAGATAGTGCCTCCAGATCTTGAGAGCAAAGATTAATGCACCTAACTCTAGGTCATGAGTGGTGTAATTCATCTCATGGACTTTGAGTTAACGAGATGCATAAGCGATAACCTTATTCCTTTGCATGAGTACACATCCCAGACCTTGATGTGAAGCATCGCAATATACTACGAAATCATCAGCACTTTCAAGAAGAGAAAGAGTCGGAGTACTACACAATCGGTTCTTCAACGATTTAAATGCTTCTTCTTGCTTGACTCCCAAATCAAACTTTTTGTCTTTTCTATGTCAAGCCAGTAAGTGGATGGGCAATCTTCCAGAAATTTTCGAAGAACCGATGGTAATAGCCGGCTAAACCCAGAAATTGTCGCACTTCGGTTCCGGTTTTGGGCGCATCCCAATCTTTGATTGCTTCAATCTTGGTAGGGTCAACTTGAATGCCCTTCTCGTTGACAACGTGACCAAGAAAATGAACTTCTCGGATCCAAAACTCGCATTTAGAGAACTTGGCAAACAACTTCTCGTTCTTGAGCAACTCCAATATAAATCTGAGATGACGTTCGTGCTCGTCTCTGGTTTGCAAGTAGATCAAGATGTCATTGATGAAAACAATCACGAACTTGTCCAAGTAGGGCTTGCAGACGCGATCATCAGATCCAAAAAAATAACAGGTGTATTCGTCATACCGAATGGCATAACCACAAACTCATAGTGCCAATAACTAATCCGGAAAGCAGTCTTTAGTATGTCATCCTCTTGGATCCGCAATTGATGATACCCAGAACGCAGATCGATCTTTGAATAATAGCTGGAACCCTGCAACTGCTCAAACAGATTGTCAATCCTTGGCAACGGGTACTTGTTCTGGATGGTCAGCTTGTTCAATTCCTGATAATCACTGCACATGCAAAAGTTCGGTCCTTCTTCTTCACGAACAAAACCGATGCTCCCGACGGAGAAAAACTCGGGCGAATGAAACCTTTGTCTAACAATTCTTGAAGCTGGTTAGACAACTCGCATTTAGAGAACTTGGCAAACAACTTCTCGTTCTTGAGCAACTCCAATATAAATCTGAGATGACGTTCGTGCTCGTCTCTGGTTTGCAAGTAGATCAAGATGTCATTGATGAAAACAATCACGAACTTGTCCAAGTAGGGCTTGCAGACGCGATCATCAGATCCAAAAAAATAACAGGTGTATTCGTCATACCGAATGGCATAACCACAAACTCATAGTGCCAATAACTAATCCGGAAAGCAGTCTTTAGTATGTCATCCTCTTGGATCCGCAATTGATGATACCCAGAACGCAGATCGATCTTTGAATAATAGCTAGAACCCTGCAACTGCTCAAACAGATTGTCAATCCTTGGCAACGGGTACTTGTTCTGGATGGTCAGCTTGTTCAATTCCTGATAATCACTGCACATGCAAAAGTTCGGTCCTTCTTCTTCACGAACAAAACCGATGCTCCCCACGGAGAAAAACTCGGGCGAATGAAACCTTTGTCTAACAATTCTTGAAGCTGGTTAGACAACTCTTGCATCTCGGATGGTTCCAAACGATACGAAGTGTGAGCTACTGAGGCAGCTCCTGGGACTAGGTCAATGCGAAATTCGACTTTTCGTGGTGGTGGCAGCTCTGGAAAGCCTTCTAGAAAAACTTTGGGATAGTCTCGCACTACCAGTATTCCCTCGAGTTTCCGATTCTTAGCTTTCTATTCAATGAAATGTTCCATGAACGCGACACAACCCTTCCTTAAACCCTTCTGTGCCTTGGTGCAAGATATAACGCGAAGAGCAGATCCACCACGATCTCCTTGAATCGCGAGGGTTTCACCATTGGACAAGGGGATACACACCATCTTCTAGTGACAGAAAATCTCTGCACGATTTTTGGATAACCAATCCATGCCAATGACAACATCGAAACTACCCAAACTGAATAGGCAACAGATCAATATGGAAAACACGATCACCAAGTTCCAAAACACAATCCCTAACAACTTCTTCAGACGAAATTAACTTACCATTGGCCAATTTTATGGTATAATGTGTATCCAACTTACTTGATTCTAACCCAAGGGATTTCTTAAAGTCGGTAGACACAAAGCTAAAATCAACGCCTGAATAAAAAAGAACCGATGCATAATGGTTGTTAAGGAGAAGCGTACTAGTAACCACATTAAGATCATCACGTGCTTCATTGGCTCCTAACACAAATGCTTGACCGCGAGCTTGATCCTTTGCCTTCGGGCAATCCTTGCGGAAGTGACTGGTTGCACCACATTCATAACACTCATTTTTGGCATGAGGAGTGTTGGTGGCTTTGGCTTTGCAGTTAGCGGTTTGGGGACCATGGCGGTTGCAGTTCTTACACAGAATACTCTCACAAGTGCCGACATGATGGTAATTGCACTTGCTGTAATAGGGATGGGGCCCATTGTACTTCTGTTTGGGCTCCGCAGCAGTAGTGGCAGCAAAAACCTTCACAGAGTCCTGGCGCTTGTGGGAGGTGTTCATACCCTTCTTGGAACCAGATCGCTTGCGCTTTTCCCCAGAACTCCCAGCAACTGCAACCATTTGATTCAACGAACCCATGCGGACAACATCATGGGTGAGACTATGAGCCAGAGTAACAACATTCTGGATAGTAGTGGGTGCGGACGCAGTGATCATGCTACGAATCTTGGGAGACAAATCCCAAATATACCGTTTGACCCTCTTGAATTCAGGAGTGACCATGTGAGGTACAAACCGAGAGAGCTCATGGAAACGAGTAGTGTAGCTAGACACTTCTTAAGATTTGAAACATTGAATGTCGGATGGACGTTGTTAAGTTCTTGAGGTAAGTCGAGTCGATAAGCCACCTTACCGATTCTTTAAAGGATCTTGAAAGGACCTACAAAACGATGAGCAAGTTTTCCTTTCTTACCAAAGCGTACCACTCCTTTCCAACGGGATACCTTGAGGAGTACGAGGTCACCGACGTTAAATTCCAAGGGTTTTGCAGCGCTAGTCGACATAACTCTTTTGACAACTTCTTGCTTTAAGTAAGTTTTCACGAATTTGCAAGATTTTATAAGTTGTCTCTTGTATAAGCTCGGGGCGGGTGATTTGTTCTTTGAAAGGAGCCATTTTGATACTAGAGTGGTAACTATTGATATACAAGAACTCAACCAATGGTAAATGCATGTCCTAATTGCCAACAAAATTAATTACACAAGATCGAAGCATATCCTCATGAGTTTGGATAGTACATTCCGTTTGACCATATGATTAAGGATGGAAGGCCGTACTAAGATTGAGTTGAGTACCAATGGTTGTTTGAAACGTTTGCCAAAGGCGGGAACTGAATCGACCATCACGGTCCATGGTGATGTCAAAGGGAATACCATGACGACAAATGACTTCTTCAGTGAAGATACGAGCCAATTTTTCAACTCGGTAATCCTCACGAATGGGGAGGAAGTGAGACGACTTGGTTAATCAATCAATGATCACCCAAGTACCATAGTACCCGGATGATGTTCGTGGGAGTTTGGTAATGAAATCCATAGCAATACTCTCCCATTTCCAATTCAGGATTTCGGGTTGTTCGACAAAACCTGAAGGACGTTGGTGTTTGGCTTTCTCTTTGGAACAAGTGAGGCATTTGGACATGAAAAGAGCAATGTCCTTTTTCATGCCTGGCCACCAATAATTACGACGGAGGTCTTGATACATTTTATCGAGATTTGTGTACTTCGTTCATCACAAGAGCACGAAGGTTGTCACGTTTTGGAAGCTAAACGAATGGCTTTTTCTAGGATAGTAGGTTCGGCTGCCTCAATGGGATAACGAACCCTTGATGGAAGGCCCTTGAGATACCTGGCTATGATTCTTTTGGTGGTCCTGAATTGGTGAGGAACTAGGGTGAGAAGTTGCTTGAAACGGTTGGTGTAAGTGAGATTATCACCACTAATTTGCTTGAGCAACTACAATTCTTCCTCAAGTTGTTCCACTTCTTGCGTAGGGCAGAACTCTTCAATCATGAGTTGCTTGAGTTCATCCCATGGCTAGGGCGGTTTCATTCCCACGGGTGATTCTCTCGCTTTTCTACCATTCGAGTGCCCTCGATTTGAAGACACTAGTGGCATTGCGAGTGCGAAGGTGATCGGGGCATTCGCTATTAATGAATATTAGCTCAATGTGGTCAAACCATTCGAGCATAGCAGTAGCACCATCGTTTCCCGTGAAGGAATCGGGTTGGTGTAGGTTGAATTGCTTAAAGGTGTAAAAGGTGGTTTTGGATGTTTCGGCTTTTGAGTCTACAAAATCATGAGGGCTTATGCAGGCTTGAATTTTTTTAACAATATCGGGTATAACCTCGGCCATTTGCTTGTTGGTGGTTTGCTTTAAGTTCCTCCTTGGGTTGCGGTTTGACATGGAAGACATCTATAGAGTGGATAGAGGAGTTATGAGCTTGGATCAATGGTTTTTTTGCATAATGTTTATTTTATAAAATAATGATGCACACATATCATGTAAACATCAAGTTGTTCACATAGCAAGTAAGTTTCAAGTTGTTCACATAAACGTAACACATATACACAATTTAGATACAATTAAACAACATGAAGGAGTTTGAATTTTTTGTTGGTTTGCGAATATTTGTTTGGAGGTTGAAAAAGTAGCATGAAGTGCGAGTCTTAAGATCGAATATGAGAGGGTTTTGATACAAATTCAAACAAAATAAATAAAATGTTACATAAATGCATAATAAAAAAAATTAATATAGCATAAAAAGAGAGGCACGAATAAAATATGGAGTGTTCCGGAACGGAACTAAGACTAACCCAAAGTGATTCAATTTTACCATTGAGATTGGGAACATGCTTTGGCCTAATAGGTGAAATACTATCACCGAAACTTTCGGTTAATGGGATTCACCCTTCCAGTTACTACATGTCCCCTGTCACTAGTAAATTTGCAACTTTGGAGAGATTGAAAAATCAAGGATTGAAACTAGTCGCCAAGTTGCGTATTTCGCTCCTATCTTAGCGGTGTCGTTTCTTGAGTGTGGTTTTTTTTTTTGCACTTGACCAACGAGGTAGGAAAATTAATTCGAACATTCAATTGGTAAGTTTCCACTAGAATGAGAACTTGTGAAGTTTCTACCAAGGTAAGGAAATCACGCCCATCTTTGTGTAGTTTCAAAAACAAAACAAAAAAGAAATAATGCAGATTGAAAGTTATCACCAAAGTAAGGATTTCACTCCTATTTTGGTGATTTTCTTTTGTTTATGGTATACGAGTGTCTTCTTGTGTAGCATAATCCACCAAAAAGAAGGTAAACTTTATATACCAAAGAATAAGAGGAGAAACAAATTAGGGAGCATCAAATAGTTTTAAGGATAATAAGGAAAAGTCCAATGGGGATTCCTAACTATAGTCTAGGTCAAATAATGGTTATTTTTCCTAATTCCCTATTGTCATAACTCTGATACCAATCTGTCACACCCCAATCGATGGCAGTATACATAGAGGCGCGACTTGTGATAGATTGTTCAAAGACATCATGACACTAAATTGTGGCAATTTGATTTTAAATATGTTGATTTCATAACATAATCAAAAGGGGTACATCTTGTTCATAGAAAAGGAAATTACAACAGCATAACAGCAAAATTAAAATAGTGCGTTTCTGAGTCCAATCCTAATTAAGTTCTTGGATCATCATGTCAAGCATTTCCTGCAACATGTATAAAATATCCATCAACACATAAAGTATTGGTGAGCATACCAGTTTTGGTTTACATACTTAGTATAAAGAATGTTTAACTCGAATCCTCATGCTATAGTTTGTTAGTCTAGATGCACATACAACATACAAAAGGCATACTCAAACCATAGATTACCACTAGCATATCCTATCACCGAAGTGAAAGGCCGATTAGATTACTTAACAATGACCCACAAAATGGGCGGCGTGTTACTCCTTCATTGCTATACATGTTAAGGTAGGCTTCAAAAGTTAATGAGTTATGCTTAAGACATTTGTATCTAGTATTTGACATATAGCATGGCATAACATATAAGAATGATTTATAGATTGAGTTTATGTGCTTAAAAGAATCATAAAGTGATTTTAGCATGATTTTTTATAGAATACATGTTGAGTCTCAAATAGTCATAAAACGGAAAAAGGGACAAGTATGAACTCACCTTTGGGTGCGTTTGATAAGTTTGTGAATGAGAGTCTTGGGAGGATTTGGTAGAGCTCCGATTAACCTATTCGGAATAACAAAGTGTTTAGTTTAGGAGGAAAGAGTTCTAGTATCAAGAATGTCATGCATCGCCAATGGCGGACCAAAGCACAAACCACCAAAGAGGTGATTCAGATGGTCAAGGTTGTTAGGAGGTTAAACCAAAGCACAAACCACCAAAGAGGTGATTCAGATGGTTAAAAGTTAGATTAGTAATGTGAATCCGACTTAGAGTATTTCATGTCTTGACTACTTTGCTTATGAGTTTAAGCATGAATCTTGGACATGGGATTTTCCCATTCTTGTGTGGAAGTAATTCTGAGTCACAAGGTGGGTCAAGAGAGGGGAACGGTAGGAATGTATCCACAAACCTTTTGGGTTTACAAGTATATAAGAATTGGAAAAAAGATGATGAAAGTATGATATTATTTACATATATCTAACTACGTGTTTGAAGTAGAGTATGGTGACTTGTTTGGATGAACCTTGGTCCTCCTTTGTCAACCATTACCATAACTCGAGTCCTTCCAACATTGAGTTGTTGGTGAACTTGGTTGGTATCTTCTACAAACTAAACTCTTAGTGCATAAAAATAAAATAAAAATAAAAATAAAGATAGAAATAAACCACCTTTGGGACCTCAAACTGGTGATATACCAACTTTGTTCACCTTGGTAAAACATGTGGTAAAACTCCTAGAGGTTACCCAAGGAAGGAGAAGTAATAAATAAGAAGAAAAATGAAGAAGTAGCTCAAACTTACTTGTTTTGATCTTAATCAAATCTGCCCAAAATGCAAAATGTTGAAGGATTTGTGACTTTGGAAGTGATTAGAGAGTGTGGGAAGTGTTTAGGAGGTGGTGGAGGTTGGTATTTATAGGGAGGATGAGGGTTGGGGTAATAAAGGAGGTGGTTGGGAGTTAGGAGGTAGTTGGGAGTTAATATAATTAGTATTTTCAATTTAACCCATTGAGTTTGATCTACTTATTATTTTATGTTAAAAACTCATAATTATGAATAAGTGTATGCAAGTATGTATAACAATTAAAAATGTATGATCATATTCCGAAGCGATTATAGACTTAAAGTATGGTTCGATGTGGCATAAAAACGCGTATTTGTGGTTGATTATATATTGTGTAAGTATGATAAAAATACAATTTCCACCATGATCAAAGTCTTAGATTTACAATGATTGAAATTGAAATATGAGTTACAAGATAAAAAAAAATACAATGAAAATACAGAACGTTACAATTCTCTTCCATTACTATATTTTCGCACAATTAGTAATAGTCCAAACACTTTTTGAAATGATAATTAATCCAAGTAGGGGATAAGCGTGTGCAGACCAACCACGACTCCTCTATGATATCAAGTGGTAGCTTGTTCAGCCATGCTCCAGCCGCCGGCAAGTTATTCATAAAAGTATAGAGTCGTTAGATGTCAATATTGCAACATAGGAGGTCGGTTCTTTGGGGGTGGGTATGCACAGTCTCGAGAAATCCTCCCCTCACTGTTGAGAGGTGAGCTTACCAGACACAGGAAGACCCTCATAATAACAAATGAGAACATAAAATATCTTTATAGTTATGCGGTAATGTGCATCTTGGACACATCACTCTGTTAAATGTTTATTGTTAATTCATGCCAAGACAAGTCAGATCCTCAAGCAACACTCTTATTTCGATATCGCTTTTCTCTTCGGTTACTTTCTTTTTCTCTCACTTTTATTTATCTTTACTCTTATTTTAGCAACTTAAAATTGAGTAAGGGAAGTCGTGTCTTTGGGTTCAATACTCGGTACTTGCTTGTGTCTATCATATACTCGATAGGTACACTTGCATATTGTGTGGGTTTAGAACGTCTAGCATTTATCGTTTTATTTTATAAATTTAAAACTTGAAAGTGTCATACCGTTGTTTTTAACTTAATTTCCTTTTCCATCAAGTTTTTGGCATTTACGCTAGGAACTTGTTATTTTAAGAAAAGAGGTTTAAGTATTTAAAAACCCACGCACATCACATTCATACACTTAGAGCAGACCAGGAATCGGTCTAACTTACTAAACTTTACTTCCACATTATCCGAGATGAACGTATACTCACTGCCATACATCCAATATTCAAACATCACCGCTTCTTCAATGAATGAATTAAAGATAGCCGCGGCAGGGGCGTCGAGTTCAGAATTTAATCTTTCGGAGCAAAACCGAACTTCATTAAAATCACCAAGGAGAATCCAACAGCCATCTAATTGACCCATAATCACCACAATTTTATCCCAAAGGACTTTTCTTCTGGCCTGATCTTTTGGTGCATAAATATTCAAAATGTTGTGTCTATCCCCAAAACCATTAGCCACAGCCGAAGTGATCACAAAGCTACCATCTTTGATGACACTATCGACCATAAACCAGTAGGGGTCCCAAATAAAAACCAACCCCCTAGATCTCCCCTAAGAATCAACATGGATTGCATCAAAAGGCGAGTTACCCCAAAACTTACCCCAATAATCTTTGATGATCGAGTGTTGATGAATTCATGTGGGGCAGCATTAGCACTAGACGGATCCCCAATATTCACATTCATGCTTCTTCTAGCCTCAACATCTCTTTGAATAATATTCATATGATCAAAAGGATCGCTGTCTTGAGATAGGTTTAAGTCTGCAGTACAAAACTTCATGGCCCCACCAATAACATCCTGAGCCAAAGACTGAACATTGGAGTTACGTCATTGGGCCTAATATTGTCTTCAACCAAAGGGGATTGGGAGTTAACTTTAGTGGGCCAGCCCACTAGATTGATCTCCCCACTACCAGAATACACCTCGATCCCACACCCTTTAATAAAATCCACTGTCGCCATGTCAGCATCCTCGAGAACCCCCCTTGCCATGCATATGCACGTTATCCATGACAAGCTCTTCATCTTCCAACTCTTCAGATTCCTCCGCCACCTGCATCGAGTTAACAACAATAGATTTTAACTTTGGACTGACCGGCGCCGACCCAGATTCCGACAGTTTCCTATTATCAGTCGCCACCGACTTTAGAACAACCATCGATTGAGAGTTACCATCCCCGTCCGATTCCAAAGACTCCAAAGAACAATCATGAAGCCAATCGTGATCTACCTCTTCAGCCCTTATTCTATAGATTTTGCCATTCCAAACGACTTTAAACTCTCGAGCCACCCGATCACCATGATTTACCAAGACCGCCACATCAGCATCGGCAAGGGAAGTATCCGAATTCAAAACAATCCTACCACATCTTTCACCAATGCGATTAAAGACGTGACGATCCCACAAATTCAAAAGGACCCCAATAATCTTTATCCAAACAACCCTATCAAACGTCGGATCTTCCCCATCCCACAAATAGAGTCTCAAGAACCATTCAGACCACATCTCATAACATGACTCAAGGAATTTCATAGCATCATTACTGGAATGGAATGATAAAAGCACCATTAGCCCTCTAATATAACGAGCCCGAACCACCCACAACTCTATTCTGTCAAGAACCTCATCGAATTTCTCCAAAACCTCTTGTTCCTTGGCTTCCCCAACTAAGGAAATGTCCTTCCAAGTCTTCTGGGATTGGGAAACAATAGAAGTAAGATCAATAACCACACTTGAAAGAGAATGACCAGGCTCACCCGTTACCGCCTGAGCATACGAGTTGTTACAACCACTCCCGACCGGAGACTGGATGACAGGCTCTCGGGAAACAGAACCACCATTAGCATGACCACCTGGTATAATAGGACCTTCTCCCGGGGGAGTATCGGGTATAGACTCAATCTTACTTCCATCACGATTAAACCTGGCTACATTAACTCTGATTATAGCACCATCCATAGATACTTCACTAACTCTTTCGACCCACTCTATAGCATCCTTGATGCCCGAGAATCTGATGAAGCCGAATCGATTCCCAGCACCGTCTCTCTTGCCCGGAACATAGGCATCTTCAAGGTTGGTGAAATGTTGAAAGGCTTCCCAAAGTTTCGATCCGGTACATCCCTCCGGTAAGTTGGAAACGAAGAACGACATAGTATTCTTCAACCGATGGAGGTGACTTCTGTACTTCTTTTCCTTTTGATATTGAGCTTTTCTGATTACCTGGTACCATTTGCTATCTTGTCCTTGTTGTCCTCTGTGTATCTTCTGGAGTTCTTCATTCTTCATCCGTCTGGCTTCTGCAAGATCTTCATCGGACAGCCGGTAGTGACCGCGGCTCTTGGTCTTCATTGGGAGAGAAAGAGAGAGATGAACAACTAGCTATACTAAATATGCAATCTTCATGGTACTTTTTATAGTTAAAAATGCATAACTCTAATATCAATATTCAATACCTAACCTAAAACAATCAATAAATCCAATGCTAACACCTAATACTTCAAACAAAAAATAGTCATTTTTTTCCTCCATGTTTTATATAGCACTATGGTACTCGTTGGAAAGATAATAAAACGCTCGTTAATTTGGTGTATTTTTTTTCTTTAAAAAATCTCGTATATGAAAGATATTAATGTTTAAAAATTATGGGAGGAAACATGAGAGAAAAATCTAATTTTGTTTTTAAATGTTTTTTCCTAAAATCACTTAATGCCACATAGGCATGCCACATGGCACAATAAATGAGGAGGTTGGCATCTTTGAGTGTCATGTGGGATTTATTGCTTTGGTTTATTATATACTAGATTAAAGCCTGTGTGGCCACACGGGAAGTCTATATCATTTTTTTAATAAAATTAGTCTCCAATGTTTACTAAACACCAAATCAAGAAGTCAATCATCTGTTGCAAGCAAAGTCTGTTTACTAAGATTTGTGCCAGAGCAGTAGGTCTGTTAAGAAGATCTGTCTGAAATAGCTGTTGCTTCAAACAAATGTTGCTCCTGCTTCAGACATCTGTTGCAAGCAAAGTCTGTTTACTAAGGTCTGTTCCAGACCAGTGGGTCTGTTAAAGAGACCTGACTGAGACAGCTGTTGCTTCAAACAGCTGTTACTAAGGTCTGTTCCATAAACATATTAGATGATGTTATGTTTATGGAACAGACCTTAGTAACAGTTGTTTGAAGCAACAATTGTTTCATACAGATCTCTTTAACATACCCACTGCTCTAAAACAGACCTTAATAAACAGACTTTGTTTGCAACAGATGATAACACTCTAAAATTCTTTAGTTTCAAAATGTTTGCTACATTTTTGCATATGGTTTTTTTTATTACACAACCAAACAAAAACTACTAACAATTACATAATAACACACTCAAGAAAATAAGTTTCTTCACCACACTCGGTTCAACATCCTTCAAACACATCTTTATCGATCATTTATACAAAAAGTATCATCAATGATAATTCCTAAACTAAAAGTACAAAAATATTTGAGGGCACAATTTCAATTCACATACTACTTTTTTTTCTATACAAGTTCCAAACATTATCGTCACTTCATCTATTAAATTTGTGAACCTCACCTCTCAACATATCACTATAGGCACTGTCAGATACGACATATACGTGTGGGATGTCTAAAATCTTCTCTCGGTAAGCCATGACGACCTCACTTCCAGAAATCAATGCATCTTTAAACTGATTTATTGCTAATAGAACGGGCCTTGCCATGATCTACAAGAAAAACTACAAGTAAATATAACTCGGAAACTACTATTATTATATAGGTATGATATAAACAAACTTACAAATCACCTACCCTTTAAGCTCATGGGCATAAGTATCTGCTGGAGCATTCAACGCAGTTTTGAACATCACTGTTGTTTCAAAGAGTCAACAATAGATATTATCATATTAAACTTCATTTGTAGAACCAAAATTTCAATAGACTGAAATGACCTAAAGATTACCAAAATTTCATTTGTAGAACCAATAATTTCATCTTGTTAAGAAACTTAAATGACTTTGTTATACAGTTTAGTAGTTATTAATCGCGTATTCGCGCTACACTTCAAAGTTGAAACCTTTTTTCTTTTTTTTGGCCAACAATCATATCTTGTAACCCATACCAAAATTACTCATTTCGACACATATTTCCCAACCTGCCCAACTGCCAATTTTGCCGCTTCTAGAATGTACCCAAGACATTTTATTGTCTCTTCAAGACAACCAATCAACAATAGAAATTAACATTAAATGGCCCTACACATGTATTCTATCCAAAACAGTCTAATTTTATAGAACTCACCTTGTGGAGACAAGTAAATTCTTATAATCGAAGATAAGCACTGGCACCACCTACAATTAATTTTGGCAAGATGTCCCGTACAAGCGGCTAACTCTACGCGCCGATTCGCTTTGTCTGCCTCTATGTCCTTGTCTTTCATTTAACTCATAAAAGACCCCTTCGCTGCACATAGCAGGTGCATAATAGTGCACATGTCACTTGTTTGTTGGAGCTTTTCTCCCTAATTTGAAAACACCAATGATTCAAAAACCAAACAACAAAAATATATTATATGCAATAGTCACACCCCGTCTAAGCGGAAACACGGGATGTAACCACGAAAAGTTTTCAAGCACAAGATTCGAGCAAACATTCATATTTTATTTAATAGTAAAAGTACCAAACATGTTCAACGACAACAACCATCACAAAATACAGTTTAAAACCCTTCACGGGATCAAATGTTTGAAAACACCAAAAGTGATAGTCATGAATGAATGCCCAAAAATATCCTAAGTTCCATCCATAGCTTAGTTACCTGAAAAACATGCATAAAAACTTTGTCAACAAAATTTGGTGAGTTCACAGGTTTTTGAAATAGTTGAAAATGTAAAGTTTAATGAATTCCGTGAATGACCCGTCATTGACTAGCTAAGATCAATGACAATAAACGTTCATGAGCCCATAACCAAACCTTGACGAGTGGTGCCTCGCACATCGCACAATGAAGGCAATGTATCAACATAAAAGAAATACAAGCACTCTTATGTCGTATGTATCCGGGTTAGAGCGACTAACCAAGAGTGGGGGTGTCAACCCAATAGATCTATTCATGCGTTTCTAGGCTAAATCCATATCTAATGGTTACGGTAAACTATTACACGAGGGCTTTAGTGAGTACTCTAAACATATCGTCTCATGTATATCGGTCTAGTAGGAATTCATTCTAAAAACAAGTAAACAATGCATGTTTTTCCCCAAAATATAAAACAGTAAAAAGGGGTCGTGAAACTGACCTCAAGTCCGCGTGTTGTTTAGCAAGAATGTATGTCTAAGAACTAGGTATCCCGACCTACACATCCTACATACATACATGGACACCTTAGATTTATCAAAAAGGTCCATAGTACTCGTGATTCACTGAATCTCGTGTGATATGTTTGTTTAGTATCCTTGGTGACGTTTATGTTATGCAAAAATAGTTGTTTTATCAATGGAAAACGTCTTTTTATAATATTAGTTCCTAACACATGTTGTTAGCCATAAAACATATGTTCTTATTCAAAATGAGTTATATTATTTAACAACTACTCTTGATCCTTGTCATATGTATACACACGCATCACATATATATATGTGTGTGTGTGTGTGTGTGTTCATACATACACACACGCACATACATACATATATCTATATATGTATATTCCATTATATAACTATATGTGTTTATGTCCATGAGACTTGCACTAGCACATACATACCCATATACATATGTGTCTTGGTGGTCCATACACATTAACTCTAATGTTTATATATTTGTCATACACGTACATATTACACATATTTATATGCGCGCGTATACCCTTGAATACACACATACATGTTCTACTTTCATACATATGTACACTTATAGGTTAAACAATTCATTATAGTAGAACTTGTGACAAAACATACATATCTATGCATATATACATATCGCATACACACATATCTAGTCAAGTTTCAATGTGTTTTCATAAAACAAGTTCTTATTAGAGGTGTTCTAAGATAATGGATGCCTATACATGGTGACTATATCATGGACATGGGTGAGCACTAGTGTGTGTGAAGTAAATAATGACTATAAAAACAATAGCATAGATGGATGTTAATACCTTACTTGTGACTTGAACTAGGGAAGCTTGGAAACTAGGGAGGCTCCTAGTGTAAGTGTGTGTTTAGAAGTGACTTAGTGAGTGGTGTGAATGAATGTTCAACCCAAGGTCTCTATTTATAGAGGAAGAAAGGGGAGAGAAAGACCGAAAGAGAGAAAGACGAGAGAGAGAGCGGCCGAGAGAGAGAGAGACATAGGGAAAGGAGAAGGAAAGAGAGGTAATTTCTACTTGAGGAAAGTCAACTAGTATTGATCTTGATGAGTTAAAGAATATTACCTTCCTAGTGTATAATCACATGGCAAGTCTTGACATATCGCTAGGCATTAGGTCATCATGGAGTGTTTAGTTAGCTAATGGTGATTAGACCTCACTTGGGTCCAAGGGGCGGCTTACATGAACCGAAAAAGGAGAGGGGAATCAAGCTAGTTTGGGAAGGAAATCTTGCATGATTTAATGTAATTAAGGAATAATACTAAAGATGGTAAGTGATCTTATAAGATTTGTGTTGGATTAGGGGTAACACCATCGTAGTTCTTGGATGTGTAGGGATCTTAGGTGACAAAAGGAAGGGGCGGTTCATATTATCGAGAAAGAGAGGGAGAGAGATGGTTAGAAATGTGGTTAGTCCTAAGATGGTAAGTCAATCTCATAGTTCCTTGTGTGATTAGGGAATCTTACCATATCTATGACTAATCATCTTAATCCAAGAGTTTTGTCACTTTAACTTGTCATGGAGATGATGCCTGGACATGATTAGATTGATAACATCTAAGGTGGGTGACTTACAAGTGATGTGGATGTGTAATCTTTTGAAAACTCAACTTGTTGGTGTTTATGGGGGTGGGGGCGACGGCTAAGAAGCTTCCAAGGGAGGTCAACACATGGTAATTTTTGTAGGCAATCTCTCATAGATTCAAGTGTGTCCCTAAATCTAACCATACTTAATATTGATGCCATTCTAATCAATGTACTAATCACTTGACTCTTACATGTCTAATGGATGATTTAAAGTGTCCAAGAAAGTGTTAACAAATCTTGTTTGATTAGACAATGGAGGGTAGAGTTTAGATTTGATGTGAATACACTTAATATCATCTAGGTTAGTGGTGAAAGTGATGATGATGTTGTGGATGGTGGTGGCGGCCGAAAGAGTGAACAAAAGGGAGGAACAAGACCTTTAACAATTGTGGTATTTCAACATTATAGATCCAAGAGGTTTAAGGAATCTTACTAAATATGTTAAGTCCACCAAATCTTTGGTTGACTAATCTTAGGAAGAATGTGAAAGATATGACACTTCATTTAAGATGTTCTAGTGTCTTGTAATAATGGGACAAGAAGGAAATTGGTGGTGGTGATTATTTTGGGTTAAGAGGCTTTATAAATCCTAGTGTTGATTACTTGTTCCACCATTTATAGTTAAGCACATAAACATGACTAGATGGTTCATTTATAATGGGACAAAAGGTATGTAAAGACTTGTTATTAATGTGTCTTTTAGTTTCATGCATTTGTGTACACATGTATATACATGTGTGTCGTGTATATATATATATATATATATATATATATATATATATATATATATATATGTAGATATGTAAGTTAGAAAAATACTAGTTTTTATATATGTAATTCTATGATATTCTTAAACATATTGTTGATCAAATAAACATCTACACATGTATTTAGAATATAGTTTATAGCCGTTTAAACTCGTGTCACCAATCTTCATTGATATAGGTGAAATTATACTCGTTCGGGCCTTGCTAGACTTTCTCGGGGGACTTATATATGCATATAAAATGATATAAATCATGCATAGAAAATTAAATGTTGACTAAAATGTGTACGGATTTTGACCTGGTAAAGTGGTGGATTTCATAGCAATGATATAAAAAAAAAGCTAACAGTAACATAAAAGAAACAATTTGGATAGGTCAAATTCATTAAAGCAAGCAAAATTATATGAATATTTTGAATGTGTGTCAACCCTTTGATGGTTGAGTTGGTAAGTGGAAAGACGGGCCAATCTAAAAGAAACAATGTCAATTATCTATGAAAAGTATATGTTAATTCTGAATCGGATACACTCATGGTCACTTACTGTTTATGAAGCACAATCTTTGTTTTTACTTGTGTGCTATTTATAGTCATGGTCCTTTTTACTTGTGTGCTACTCACAGTTTTTAAAGCACGGTTTATTCGAAAAACTATGCTAAGATAGTAAAATCTTGTTTTATGTGCCATAATAGGAATACCTTTGATAAAGATCGCTAATAAAAAAACACCAAATTTATTCATACGGCCTTGAGCAACATCATTGACATATGGTGCGGCGTCAAACCATCGCCTCACACGTCTTCATCGCCGCAAGAACTCCGCCATTATTGAACCACTCCCCCTTCTATCCTAGAAGTCCAAAACATATTTGAAAGAGAAAATTGCAATTTTCGTCCTTGTGGTTTGCCTAAACTAACAGGTTCAGCCCATGCTTAACACCCTGAGTACCTGAGGTTTGTTTTTCTAACACTTTACGTCCTTGAGACTAACTGCCATTAGTTGTTATGTTAGTTTGTGGCTCAAATGATTATCATACCCCTCAATCTTCTGTGTAATGACTATTATAACCCCATCTTCTCCAACCCACCCACCCACCACCACCACCACCTGCTTCTCCATCACCATCGTCGTCTCCTTCCTCGCTTCATGACAAGCTCCAACACATATTTTCATGAGATTGTTATTATCATTTCATAATAATAAAAAAACCAATCTGTTTTGAGCTTGGTATCAGAGCTTCATCAAAAATTTTATCGGGTCATCTTCTCCGGTAGAACTCCGGCAAAACTCGTCTTCTCCGGCAAGAATTCCGGTCATCCTTCTTTCACTCTGTTTTCTCCTCTGTTTGAGAATGAACACACACCTGCCAATAATCTTCATAAGTTTCTGTAACCCATTTGATGGGATCTTATTTCACCTGAACTAGTTGATGAAATCTCCATGTCATCACCAAATGCAAGCCCTGCAAAAAAAGCAACCGGTTTATACAACTGTATAAAGCTTGTTATACTCTAGGCTTTGTATTAATCTATCTTCACTACAATCTAATAATAGTATACTTCAAATCTTGATATGCCGGTCAAAAACAGATAATTTTGTGTGTGGGTCAGGCTTTGTAGTTTGTACATCTGTGTTAATCAAATCTAGGTGGTTTAAATATGACAGCAAAAACTACAGTTTTACAATGCTATATCTATTTTTTTACGAAGCGAATTAAGAGGTTGTGATACGCATTAACTATATACTTCTTCTGGATATCACACAGATCGCCCGCTTATTATTATTATTATTATTATTATTATTATTATTATTATTATTATTATTATTATTATTATGATTATTATTATTATTATTATTATTATTATTATTATTATTATTATTATTATTATATCTATATTATTTAAACGACACTTTAACAGTGAGGTTTATGTTTCTTTTGATTTTTCAGTGAAGTTTGAATTTTCTCTCAACTTGCACAATTTTGTTTCTTTTTTTCATTCTTTATTTTACAATACTTGATTACTTTCTCAAAACTATTTTTTATCAAACATTATTGTTAAGCACTTCCAATTATTGTTACAATTATTGTTAATATTTTTACCCAGTACTGTAACAAAGTAATGTCCAACGACACTTCTACAGTGTCGTCGTATTAATATATATTGGCCACTAACTTTCTTACTAACTTCAATTTAACTACTAAACTTTTAGCTTTTAGGATTTAAAACTTTGACCATCAAACTTTTAACTTTTAGGATTTCAAACTTTGACCACCCAACTTTTTTAAACTTGCATTTCACTTTGGCTACTAATTTTCTTAATAACTTATGTACTTTATTTTCTTTCAATTTGACCACAAAACTTTAACCGGCCACCAAACTTTTAGCTTTTGACCACCAAACTTTTAGCTTTTACGATTTCAAACTTTGACCTCCAAACTTTTAACTTTTAGCCGCGAGTAATTTTTTGAAGCCCACGCGAAAATAATAGTCACTTAATATTATCTTTTATGCCCACGAAACCCTCCACGCAACAGGAACTCCCACAGCGATGCACGATATTTAACGTCCACCAAACCGTCAACGCGATAGAAGCTCCCGCTGCGAAGCGCGGGTAATAGAATCCTAGTTATTATTAAAGGAGGGACACTTCTACAGTGTCCCTCTATAGTTAATTACTAATAAGCCCTCTGCCCTATTTTAAATTGCTAATATATGTAGCATCCGTCATTCATAATATAGGCAGCCCTCATTCAAATTGATAATATATGCATCTCATTTATTTACTAAAAAGCCATCTTTCAACCTAATAATAGGCACCTAAATTCATACGTTTTTTGACCACCACACTTTAAGCTTTTAGAATTTAAAACTTTGGTCACTAACTTTTAGCTTAACTTTATTTTCTTCTAATTTGGTCATCAAACTTTTAGCTTTTAGAATTTAAAACTTTTACCACCAAACTTTGAGTTTTTTTTTTTATTTCAAACTTTGGCCACTAACTTTCTTACTAACTTATGTACTTTATTTTCTTCCAATTTAACCACTAAACTTTTATGGCTAAACTTTTAGCTTTTAGGATTTCAAACTTTGACCACCAAATTTTTAGCTTTTAGCCGCGAGTATTTTTTTAAGCCCACGCGAGAATAACAGTCAATTCATATTATCTTTTATGTCCACAAAACCCTCCACGCAACAGGAGCTCCCACAACGACGCACGATTTTTAAAGTCCACGAAACCCTCAATGCAACAGGTGTTCCCGCCGCGAAGCGCGGGGTAATAGAATCCTAGTTATTATTATTAGTAGTAGTGGTAGTGGTAGTAGTAGTAGTGTGCTTTGTGCGGTTGTGAGATGGTGAGGAGAGGGAGGGTGGCGGTGGAGATGGTGGTGGTGTTACATGTGATGGTGGTGGGTGGGTGGGTTGGTTGGAGAAGAAGATGGGTATAAAAGTCATTTCACTCAAAAACTGAATGGAATAATAGTCATTTCACTATAAACTAACAAAAAATCGAACGGCCGTTAGGTCGAGGGACGTAAAGTGTTAGAAAAACAAACCTTAGGTACTCAGGGTGTTAAGCGTGGGCTGAAGCTGTTAGTTTAGGCAAACCACAGGGACGAAAATTACAATTTTCTCTATTTGAAAATTGATATGTGTACTACACAACTACCTGATTGAATCATTGAAGTTAAAAACTATGGCATGTGTATGAATAATAAAAGAAATCTAGAAAGGTATGAAAGCTTACCGATGACAATGAAGCTGACGCATTGACAGCAGCAAGTTCCGCTCTGTCGTTTGCCGCTAGAACCGGTTGTTTGTTTTAGATCATATCACTCTTGTACACTTCTCGCTTTCTAAAACAAAACTATAACAACTGCCAATTTGCCATACATAAATTTGGCACACTCTAGTCTAATAACTCCTAAATCATTAACATAAATTCTCAATACTAACATTATTAATTAACTCTAACTGTGTTGATGCTTCAATTCGTGTAGCTTTCACAGAATACTCCACTTCACTTGGTCTCTTTTGTTTTACAGTCCTTATATGTGATCATTAGTCAATTTAGATAACACATTTTGTTGATGTAAAATGCTATAACAATTATTATTATACATTGAGTCATTATTAATTTTTTCATAAAGCATATAGTGTTGGTTTTATTGAATCGGAACCATAGAAGAAATCGAAAATCACTTGGATTATACTACGAGTCGTGTAATCACTATCAGAACAAACTATTTGATCGGTACAATCAAATGTTTGAATGGATTAAATGTAGTATATACACAAGAATCGGATTTAATTTCTTTGAGTATTATTACACCGATAATCAAAATATGAATAGGTTTTTTGTGTGTGTGTTCAAAACTTCCAAATTTCTAGAGATCTCTCTAGAAAATTTTTGGTTGGTTTTCTCTATATTTCAGTTATGTCACAAAACTGACAATATATTTGTGGTTTTAAAGATGCAATTAGATTGGGCTCTAGTAATTATGTTTGGACCAATCTATTTGACCTACATGTATACCCAAGAGCTTACAAGGCCCCATCTTTAATTCCATTTAATTAATAATCCATTAATAATCTAAGCTTTAGTTAGTTCATTAACTCATTCCGCCTAAATCCAATAAACTAATACTTTTACTTACTTAAACCAATAACACACACAATCCCATTAGTGATAACCGAGCTCGCACTCCTGCATCTCCTAACTCGGTTAATGACTAACGAGATCAACCCATTCAACAAGTTAATCCAATATCACCATTAATGTTGATAACACTAAAATTACCAACATCTTCCCCCATTTTAGTGATATCCATGATGAACTTAACTTAATTCTCAAAGAAACTCAAACTCATGCATAAATGGGGTGTCTCGATGGATTGGACCCTTGCTATCCATGATATCCATGACTAACGAGATTGAATTCCATCTTAGTAAATTACACGATCCAAATATTCGAATATCGGGGTGTCTCTATGGATTGAACCCTTGCTATCCATTTGAATACTTGAAGGTAAAATACACATAAGTTTATAAATCCATATGTTCTTACCTGACAATATATTTTACTAGCCAGTGTCCAATCCTTCAAAGAGTATATCAAAGCCAAGTCCAAGCTTCTTGAAGCAGCTAAACTTCATACTCTTATAGGTAGTCTCTTTATTCTTGCACCTGCAAATGCAAAGGACTATTAAGAAGTTATACTTCAGCCTACTTTATCTTGCAGTCTGAACACAAACTTTGGGATGATTCTAAACATGTGTTCCAATATCTCTATAACAAGCTTTCCACATTGAATTCTGCATCTAACATTGTATTAGATGGGAATTGGGTATCTTGACATAGGATATTAAAGTGTGGACTTTAAACCCATCCCTGTGACTGATTTATTCACGAGATCTCTTCCTAACTCCTTAGTTAGATAATCAGCCAAATTATACTCAGATCTTAAAAATTCAACAGATATCACACCATGCATGATGAGCTCATGAATCATGCTATGTATAACACATAATTGTCTAGACTTTCTATTATACACCTGACTATAATCATTAGTCAGCACTATCATACCTGATAGATAATGGTGATATCGGTTTAGGCCACAATGGAATTTCACTATACAAGTTTCTTAGCTACTCAGCTTCTTTACCAATTGCTGCAAACGCTACAAACTCACATTCCATTGTAAATGATGCAAGTACAAATCCTAATTGCCTAAGAAATGACACCTACCCCAAGAGAGCATTCAACTCTACTTAGTTATACAACTTGCATCAGAATGCCCTTCTAAACTAAAGGAAAACCTGAATAACATTAACCACAGATCATGGTTCTTTTTAGGTATTTATATAATATATTCACAACTTGCCAATACCAAGTACTTGGATTACTGGTAAATCCACTTAGTTTCCCCCATAGCATAATCTATAAAGCCTGGTGCTAATCATAACATGAATTAGACAACCAATTGGTTTAAATATTATATATGTGAAATAGATTCACCTTGATTATGCACTAGTTAGATATTCAGAGATCTATAGGAGCACAACTAGAACAATCAAAACAATTAAATTTCTTTAACACTTTCTCAATGTATTGAGACTGTATCATTAATATAGCCATGTTCCTTAATATTATCCTTAATCCTAGGATAACAACAACCTCCCCCAGATTCATTCATATCAAACTATTACTCATTTACTAGAGGAATCGAGACTGCTACATACGAACTTACTTGTTTGGTTAAAAAAGAATCAAATAGATTAGATCACCTCTTGTTTAGACTATATAATGATTAGATGAATTTACACACTTTGAATTTTCGCCCAAGTAATATAAAACCCCCCATGTTGTTTCATGCGTGCCTCTTTATCTAATTCACCAATCAAAATGCAGTATTCACATTCATCTAATGAGTTAATAAATTACAAACTGAATCAAGATTACCCAACAATATGCTAGTGTAAATCCTGACAACAAGAGCATATTTACCAAAGAAATCAATTACTTTCTTTTATCAAGCCTTGAATTATCAATTTGGCTTTAAATTTGTCAAAGCTACAATCAACCTTCATAATTTATTTAAAGTTCCATATGCAGCCAAAAAGGCTTGCATCCAGGAGGTAAATAAGTTACCATCCAAGTGTTACTTTCGTCTTTCTATTAGGAATATTATTAAGTAAACACCAAGCTTATAACATAACCTACTCAATAATCCTTTACTTAAACCAGAATAGGATAACATGGAATACAGGCTCTTAACATATTCTTACATAGAATTTCTCCCGCATGCAATAACCAAACAATTCTTAGATATACGAGGTAGATAATAAAACTTATATGACCTAAACGACCATGCTATAACATAGACTTATGCTTTTTAAATATACATGAAGTTATATAAACATAATCCTCAATCGTAGCAAATTAAGGATTTAAATTTAAAATAGACATTTTTATTAATGCTAGAAAAACATCCAAAAGCAGTAAACATCTCACATCGAAATAAAACATTAAATTCGATTTTATAAACTTGTTTATTCTAATGACAACCTTCCAAAACCACTTTATGTGATTTATAAGTAGCAAAACAAAATCAAACAACAATCAATAACATGTTGGTGATTTCACGCATAATGGATAATTACTATATAAATAAATATTAATGTAATTTTACAAACCAAATGGAACCATTCAAGGGGTAAATTCAAGAAAAGATTATCATTTCACGACAGAATCCAACATATATCTCAATCTCTTTGTTTATTCAAGAGAATACCAATATGTATAGTTTCATCTTCTGTCTCGACAGAACAAACTTAATGTTTTTATGTGTCTATAAATTTTTTCATGAGAATGAAAACCCCACACATCAAGTGCAACCCCATTATCCGTCTATCAAGATCACAAAGTCAACAAAATTGTCTCTCAAAATTGATGTTTACGAGGAGTAAAACAAAATCCATTTAAATTTCAAAACACGGATAATACCCCGGAGACGGTTTTCTGAACCAAAAAACCTTGATATTAAAACTAGAAATTAACAAATTAATATAATAAAGATCTAGGTCTTAATATAATATTAATACATAAGCGCCACTCTCGCTTCTAAAATAAAAGAAAATGATGAAAAATCCTTTGTGGTTTTTCTAGATAATACCGAATAACCAAAACAAGAAAAACTCCTCTTTTCTGATTCATCTGATCAATAAATATCCCAGAAAACCATTTTCATCATTTATGGTTATTAAAAAGTATAGAATACTCATCCATTTGTTTTGAAAATCAAATCACAGTCCTTTCAAACTCATGGGATTAGTACGTAAATGTAAACCCACATAAGATTTTCTCAAAGTGATACATACCACATGATACTTTTCAAAACAGAACATTATGTTCACTAAATTCACAAATTACACCTTATGATATTTACTATCTAAATAATAAGAAGTAATCATTTCCTAATATTACCAAGTCAAACACATGTTCCGAATTTAAGAGTTTTATGGATTAATCATCATATTTTACAATTACAATTAACTAAAATTTCACAATTACATGAATCATTTTAAGCCACATGATCCGTATATAATTGTATATCAAAATTAAGCCCACTTATTATCTAAATAAAGTTTCAAGTTTTATAAACACACAATTCAAACCAAAACCCATTTTAATTTTGTTCGGATATCTCAGTGGTAAACAAATTTAATTAAAGCCACTTGAATTTCAAAATCATGGATTTAATATTAACCCACGTAACTTAAATCCATAATTCCTATAAAACGGAAAATCAAATCAGTTACTTGTATATCCAAATGCCTTTGATGTTAGGAAATAACTTATCTGCACAAGCAAGAAGACCATTGTTCCTTCGGCTCAATGATTGCTAGACCGCATGTTTTCCTTCTTTGATTTTCCTTTGCAAATTACATCACTGCACGAGTTTTTATTCTGATCGCTAATTCGCTATACATGACACAAGTGTTTTCTTGATTTCACTTTGGTTGACAAGCAGACAACAAAAACCTTCTCATTTTGTTTAAATAATCTTCAAGAATTTAAGAAACGATACTAATCTTGATCAAAGATAACCTGACGATCTTCAAGAGTTTACCCGGCCAATCAACTAAACCGCGACAACCAAAAACTCTAAATCACCATGGAACACCTCATCCCACAAATCAAACCACAATATATATCCGGCCAACCTAGTGCGTGTAACTCCAAAAAATACAAACACACCAACAAATAATGCTCTGTTGCTGTTAATTGCACGAAAGAATTCAAAACGCGACCAAATATTTCTTACGTGGTAGTTGAAATAATATCAAACAAAACCATGGAATTAATCTAACCATTTGTTTCATGTATCACAATTCCAAAAGAGAAATTAGAGAAAATTGCTCGAATGGTCCCTGTGGTTTGCACTTTTTTCACCTATAGTCCCCAAGTTGTTAAAATTACAGTCATAGTCCTGAAACAGTGAATTTTTTTAAATCGGATAGTCCCTGGAGCTAACTGAGGTTAAATAATCCAGTTAAGTGGGTGTGAAATTACAAAACTACCCTTTCTATAAAACAAAAAAATATAACACTAGTGGGCCCCACGTTTTTTAATTAAATATATAAAAAACCCTTAATCCCTACACCACCACCATTTCATCTTCCCCACCCTATCACCACCACCCACCACCACCAGAACCCAACCCAACACAACCACCACTGCTGTTATCCTCCACCACAGCCACATCCATCACCACCTGACCCACAACCGTCCCCAAACCACCAGACCCTTGTACACCCATCAACAACCCACCTATCTAAACCATAACATCAGCCATCAACGACACCATCACCTCCGTTTCTGTCTTCTGTCATCACCATCACACCAACTTGACCTGTACACAACAGAACTCATACTCACAGTAACCACCGTCATCATCTTAATTCTAATCGGAATCCAGACTTATTGATACCCGAAATCAAACCACTCTCGTAGCCCTAGATCCCAGCCCTCGCCTCTACTCAACGCTTTCAACAAACCTGATCCGAAAACCCAACCTTCAAGTCGTTACTATTAGTGCTATAGCCACAATCAGAATTCTAACCTGAACAAGAATCACTTCTATCGTTTAATCACTAGGTAGGTCGGTCGAAGACCACGTCCGACTCTTCTGGTCGACTCCTTCTCCCTTTCTGCCATCTTTCCTTTTCGATGTGTGTGTGTGTGTGATTGCTGTAGAGGGTGGCGCCGCCGTGAGACCACCGTATCGTTGCTGTAAGTTGACCAGGCTTCTTCATTGGACCACACTCTCTCTTTCTCTCTCTCATTCTATATTTCGATTCTCTCTCTCTCTCTCTCTTAAGATACTTGGGTTAGGGTTTCATTTGGAGTGTTGTGGCTGCAAGAAATGAAGGAGGAGGAAGGTAAAGGAGCTTTTATGTCTAGGGTTTGGTTGGTGGGGAAGATGAAGGGTGGTGATGATGGTTTGAGGAAGTTGTGATTGTTTGTGGAGGTGGTGGGTGGGGAGGATGAAGTGGAAGGTTGGTCGATGTCGGTGGTGGTGGAGGGTGGAGATGGGTGGTGGTGGTTTGTGGAGGTGATGAGGTGAAGAAGATGAAGTGGGGAAGATGAAGTGTGGGACCCACATTAATTAGTATTATTTTTTATTAAAGTAAGGGTAGTTTTGTAATTTCACACCCACTTAACTGGATTATTTAACCTCAGTTAGCTCCAGGGACTATCCGAGTTAAAAAAAAAAATCATTGTTTCAGGACTATGGCTGTAAGTTTGAAAGCTTGGGGACTATATGTGAAAAAAGAGTAAACCACAGGGACCATTCGAGCAATTTTCTCGAGAAATTAATTCTTTTTTGTTTTCTTATTCAATCGCACAGGAAAATAATAATAATAATAATAAAGCGGATTCATGTCCTCTTTGGCCGGCAATCAATGCATCCCACAATCAAAAGAGAAACCGTGACGACAACCGCTTCTCTTTTCTTATCTTGTTATCTTCTAACCAAGATTAACCAACAATAACCTCAATCGAGGCTGATGATTTCAAACAAAATCGGCCCACCCGTCATCACTTAAACAATTAAAGCATGCAACCGACTATCCGTCTGATTCCGCCGTGAAGATCGAAATAGTTTGTTCTTTGTTGGTTTTATTGAATCGAAACCATAGAAGAAATCGAAAATCACTTGGATTATACTACGAGTCGTGTAATCACTATCAGAACAAACTATTTGATCGGTACAATCAAATGTTTGAACGGATTAAACGTAGTATATACACAAGAATCAGATTTAATTTCTTTGAGTATTATTGCACCGATAATTAAAATATGAATAGGTTTTTTGTGTGTACTCAGGGTGTTAAGCGTGGGCTGAACCTATTAGTTTAGGCAAACCACATGGACGAAATTTGCAATTTTCTCTATTTGAAAATTGATATGTGTACTACACAACTACCTGATGGAATCATTGAAGTTAAAAACTATGGCATGTGTATGAATAATAAAAGAAATCTAGAAAGGTATGAAAGCTTACCGATGACGATGAAGCTAGCGAGTTCCGCTCTGTCGCTTGCCGCTAGAACCGGTTGTTCGTTTTATATCATATCACTCTTGTACACTTCTCGCTTTCTAAAACAAAACTATAACAACTGCCAATTTGCCATACATAAATTTGGCACACTCTCGTCTAATATCTCCTAAATCATTAACATAAATTCTCAATACTAACATTATTAATTAACTCTAACTGTGTTGATGCTTCAGTTCGTGCAGCTTTCACAGAATACTCCACTTCACTTGGTCTTTTTGGTTTTACAGTCCCTATATGTGATCATTAGTCAATTTAGATAACACATTTTGTTGATGTAAAATGCTATAACAATTATTATTATACATTGAGTCATTATAAATTTTTTCATAAAGCATATAGTGTTGGTTTTATTGAATCGGAACCATAGAAGAAATCAAAAATCACTTGGATTATACTACGAGTCGTGTAATCACTATCAGAACAAACTATTTGATCGGTACAATCAAATGTTTGAACGGATTAAACATAGTATATACACAAGAATCGGATTTAATTTCTTTGAATTGCACCGATAATCAAAATATGAATAGGTTTTTTTTGTGTGTGTTCAAAACTTCCAAATTTCTAGAGATCTCTCTAGAAAATTTTTGGTTGGTTTTCTTTATATTCCAGTTATGTCACAAAACTGACAATATATTTGTGGTTTTAAAGATGCAATTCGATTGGGCTCTAGTAATTATGTTTGGGCCAATCTATTTGACCTACATGTATACCTAAGAGCTTACAAGGCCCCATCTTTAATTCCATTTAATTAATAACCCATTAATAATCTAAACATTACTTAGTTCATTAACTCATTCCGCCCAAATCCAATAAACTATACTTTTACTTAAACCAATAACACACACAATCCCATTAGTAATAACCGAGCCCGCACTCCTGCATCTCCTAACTCGGTTAATGACTAACGAGATCAACCCATTCAACAAGTTAATCCAATATCACCATTAATCTTGATAACACTAAAATTACCAACATATAGTTTTCTCCTGTAATATCACATTCACGTACTATTTTTGCATGACAAAAATAAAAACTTACAAGAATTTATAATAAGTAAATAAAATAAATTATAAACTCATGTCTCTTTAATTTCCAACTTCTTTTTAAACCTCTCTACAGTTCATCTTTATACCTCAAACCCAAACCACTGTCTAGCCATGTCTCCTAAGCTTTGTAAGGTCGTGATATTGAACTCGAGATCTAACCAAACCGTGGCATCCGAAGCTTTGTAAGGTCATGATATTGAACTTGTTTCAAGCTTGGTTTTACCTTGATTTTAGGCAGCTGATATTCGGCCAGAGGCATGGAAGGTGTTTAACTCGTTTGGGATTTCTAACTTCTCAAAATCAGTTTTTCCACCCTTAAAAGCCAAAAGTCAAAACAGAAAGTGCTTTTGGGTTACACAAACAGTTTATTGACTTATTGGCTTCTTGGAAAAGCCAATAATTAAATAAGTTGTTTTGAAACTCAATCCCAAGCACCCTCTAAGTGAACTACAATATAATAACCAATAGAAGTATTTTAAAATAAATAACATCGTAGGCATCAAGGAAAAAGAAATTCTGAAAAATTACACATAATACCTTGACATCGTTCATCGAAGAGTTTCATGGACTTTGTAGTGCAATCACAAGCAGCCACTGCAAACCCTTGTCCTTCACTTAGAGCATCTGTAAGTCCATTTTTGAAGTAAGTAGCCTCTTCATCATAACTGGAACCAATATCAAAAACAAAAACAAAAAATGGGAACTAATTCACAGATCCAGAATATACACGAATCGCATTTAGCAATGAACATAAAACAAAAAACATCACTTGCTGCAACAACTTCTCTTCCAATTGCTTTCTCTTTGCAGATCTAACACTATCTTCAAAGTAAGTGGGCTCTTCATCATATCTGGAACCAAATTGTTGAAAAATACACGAGCTTGTGACTATTACTGGTTCGTAATAATAATAAACCAAATAAAGTTAAAACCCTACCTCTGCTTGTTATACACCTTCATAAACCACCACAACCACTCACTTCATCCACCTGACGCCACTGTTGCTGTCCACCTTTACTAGGCCTCTTTCCTTTCCTAATTTTATTTAAGCTAATAAAATCACAAAGATCCATAACTATTTCAAAATTAACAATCAATCAATGAACACAAACAAATATTAAAAGCCACATAATTGTTACAATAAGGTCTTAGATTTGAAACAAAGAAGAATACCATCCCGATGGCGTCTTCTAGAGTGAGAAAATAAGTTAGAGAGAGATACAGCTACATAGGTATGCGTCTTCTCGGGTTTCTTCTACTATATGTGTTTTTGCTATCTTATTATCCATTGCAGCGGAGAAACTCATTTGAATCACTGATCAATAGATGGTTATTTCTAAGGTTTTAGCATACTGTGGCGGCGCATGTTAGTATCAACGTAATATTCAATTCCATCGCGTTTAAATATATTGTAATTTTGAATTTGGAGCTCAATGATCAAGGTCTCTTTTTTAACATCTTTAGAATAAAGATGTTGATTACATCTGTCACGGTTTATAAGAGTGGACAACAGATGTTGACTCTCATTAATTTGAATTTTAAAATCATAACAGATGTTAGTTAGATATAACTAATGAATGGCTCACATGTTATTGAATTAGTACTATAGATGTGCCACGTGGCTTAATGAGAGCTTGAATAAAATTGAAGTCGTACTATAGATATGCCATGTGGCTTAATGAGAGCTTGAATAAAATTGAACTTGCATTAATCAATGGACAAGTATCCAAATTGTTTTCATTTATTAGTATGTACTATGTGAAATCCCGTGTGAAACACACGGGAAGAAAAAATCCCACTTTAAGCACTGTTTAGTAAAGACAACATAAAGAACCCATTCGTCTGCTGCCAAGAAGAGCTGTTTAGTACCGTCTGTTTATTTCTTTATAACAGTTATTATTATAACCACCCAAAATATAAAAAAAACGTAAACAGACCAACTGTTATGGTCTGTTTAGTAAACCCCAAATTAATCATCGATCTATTGTTGAAAAGAAAAACTGTATTTTGTAAGGTCTGTTCCTTTCACGATACCAGTTAATAATACTGGTCAGATGTTTAATAACTGCAACTGTTACAACAACCCAAACATAAATCTACAGACGGATTAAACTTCTGTTGAGATAACACATGACGGATTAAAGGTCTGTTGAATAAAACACAAAAGTTAATACGATTCAATTTAGCATCACAAAACATAAAAAACCATAGATAATCTTGAAAGACATACAAAACTAAAACCAAAAATAAATACAATCAACATTAAACATCAAGATACATAGCTAGTTAAAGGAATTAATAAACATAAGCTTCAATTCTATTAACGCTTCAAGTTGTGCATGTAGATCTTTCAATTTTGCCAAAAAATCTACGTCCTTACTCCCGGCCTCTGAATTGTACAACAACGCCAAATCACGAATAGCAGTCGAAGGCATTGACTTCAAAATCCGTTGCACATCATCTCGCTCAAACGTGCCCAAGTGCAAACTGTCAAAACAAATTCCTTCATTTCATGTTCATGGTTATTAGTTAGGGCTGCCATTGATGCTATTGATGAAGACTGAAATGTAAATGTTAAGATGGTTTATTATGAAATTCGTGATTTGCTTACTAATTTATACATTTAAAACGCGTGAAATGAAAAGTCCTAGCTTAGTATAGTTATTATACTTGGGTTAACATGTTAAACAAAAAGTTTTGTTATAAGGATTATTTAATTTCAAAACGTTTATAGTATCTGAAGAGTGTATACAACTTGGGAAACATAAATGTACGAATTCTTTAGAAAACGAACAAACAAAATAATAAAGTATCAGTTATGCAAATCAAAGATTTAAATAATTATACCAAATATCGAGTGAAATTAATTATCTTTCAAAATTATTCTATAAATATGTTCATATCCATCCTAAAATTTATCAATAAAATCCACACAGTACATATTTTAAACTTCATCTACCAAAATGGCAAACAGATCATACTATCATTTTGCTGATACATCAGACGTTAAGTCAATATTCAGTATTTGGTCAGTAACAGAAAGGAGAAAAGACGAAGATGTTAGAAATGAAGTAAAGAAGATGGAAGAAATAGTTAAGTAACAATCATGGACAAACATTGGGGTGCTAGATATGTTGTTGCATGAACCTCCAACTGCTTTGAGAGACAAGATAGAAGACTACATGACTCAACAACTACAAATCGACAACAACATTAACGAAGCATTGATGGAGTTAAAAATGAATCTTTCAAGAGAGATTCTGAAAAGGAAACACAGGGTTTTCGATATTTTAATTAAGTAGTTTATATAGTAGATATGGTTTTTATTATGTATGTTTTAAATGTTAAGAACTGTTTAGTAAAAACAACAAATCAAGAAGCAAATCGTCTGCTGCAAATAAAATCTATTTATTACCATCTGTTTGTTTCTTTAAAACAATTACTTTACCGTCTATTTACTAAAACCAACATTATGAAGTCAATAGTATGCTGTAAAGAAAATCTGTTTACTAACATCTGTTTCCTTCTTTAAAACAATTACTACTCAAAATATAAAAAAAAACGGAAACAGACCAACTGTTATACTCTGTTGGTAAAAACCAAATTAAAGAGTGAATCTACTGTTAAAACAAAAACTGTATTTCGTAACGTATGTTTCTTTCACAATACGAGTTAATAATACTGATCAGATGTTTAATAATTGAAGCTATTACAATCACGGAACATAAATCTACACACAAATTAAAGCACTATTGAGATAACACAAATTAAAACAAAAAAAGGGGATGAGGAAATTAAAAAGTAAATATAAAGTTGAAATAACTGTTTAAGTTATGTCAATTATGTAAATTGAAAATGAAAAGCTTGTTTAAGTTTGTTTGGAAAATACCTGTCGGAAAAAAAGATATTAGAAACAAACAATTAATCATAACCTTCAACGGAAATTTCATAACACTGTTTATTCAAATCTTTTAGAAGTCATCAAAAAATTTGTGAAACAACAGTTACACAATTCAACTCTATTATTACAATTCCATAATTTGAGTTATACATTGAATTTAACATAAATAAATACAATTTTTTTTTCAAATAATCTTTCATTAAATAAAACAAAATACGAACGTTACATCACAATGGAGGTAGACGGGCAACAAGCTGCGCCGCCACCCCTTTCTGAATTGCGAACCCTAGTCTACTAAAGACAAATCCTTGCCCCCTGGAGATGAACTATTGTTGTGGACGACCCGTTGGACCCTGGTCAAGAAACGCATAGCTTCTGGCGCTAGGGAGCCAAAGGTATCAAAGGCGAAGGGGATAAAGGCATGTTGGTTCTCTAAAAAGAACAAATATAAATATCTCTAAAAAACTACTTTAATGACAACAGAATTACAATATGTGACTTTACAAACTACATAAAAATACAAGGAAACATAAAAAAACCATACTAACAACCAAACCGTAAAGAATGATCTTTGTTCCCAGCATCATCCAAAGAAATCACAAACAAAAACAATGAAAAGCAGTACACGACAGCAGGTCGTATCTAAATATCATCAGGATGCAAAAACCCTTAACATTGAAAATAAGAAGGGGATGTATATATGTAATAATGAATGGATGTTTTCCTTTGATTGGAAGAATCATTAGAAAACATCAATTCGAAGTTGTTAACCAACTAACTGTTGGTAACCTATTTTCCTTTGATTGAAAGAATCTTTCGAAAAATTTGTGAAAACAAATTTGAAAGTAATATCATAATGCATATTGGATGGAGAGATGTAAAGTGAGAATGGGGAAATGACTAATGGGAATTCATCCCCTTTTATAGGCTGAAATATAATAACTATTCATAAAGTTGGTTTTCAACTTTATTAGTTGGATTTCAAGTAAATATAAACTTGGAAGTTACTTTTGAAAATTTTAATTTATTTTTTATAGAATGAAAGGCAATTGCAACACAACAATAATAATATAATAATAATAAAGTAACTTCAAAATCGTAATCATTATTTTTGGGACTTTTTATAACATCTGTTGATATATGTAATAAATGATGAATTTCGTTACTTTCCTACTGAAAGTGTAGATGCGTTTTGCGACTAGTGATTAGATAGTTAACATGTGTTAAAAAGGCTGTTTGGGCGAATGTACATTGATATGGGCGAAGGTGAAGAAATAGTGGGCGAAGGTAGGTTGAAGTGGACGAATCTGGAACTGAGACTACACAAGAAGACACATTCGACCAGAAGAAAGGGGCGAATGTGCAGTGCCTATATATAGATTTTGTGATTTTGTAAGATTAAGGGAGTCATTAGGTGTGTGTGTTTTCAGGTGTTGTTCCAGAGAGGTTTGAGATAGTGTGTGTGTGATTTAGATTAACTGTTTGGACATTGTAATCAACTTTATAAGCAAGTTAATCTATGAAAAGTATTGAAAATGACTTTGATTGTGTTTTGATTTGAGTTTATATCAGTTTGTTCAAAGCTAGGGTTTCCGCACCTGGTTTTGTAACTTGTATGATCATATAATCCTGTTTTCGTGTCAAATAACATCCTCTACAAAGTGGTATCAGAGCCTAGAGGATCATACAACAACAAATTGATAAACTCAGAGCTGATTTGGACATTATTTTGATCAATTCACATCTGTTTTTGCATAAAAATGGTTTTTGAGTGTTTTTGAAAGAATTAGAGTTGATTTTGTGGTTAAAATTCAAAATTCCAAGTATTAAAGTTGTTCCAAATCATCTCCGAAGCAAAACCTAATCAAGATCAATCAAATTCACAAACTTTTGAAAATCAGAGATCAAAATAACCGTTTTTCAAAGTGTAACCGTTTTTCAAATCAGTAAAATGGGCGAACCTGGATCTTAGTGGTCGAAGGTGTAGTGTTTTGGGCGAACCTGAGTGTATTTCTGGGCGAACCTAGGAGTTTTTGGGCGAACCTAGAATTTTTCTGTTGAATTTTTCACATTCGGGTCACATTTTTCACATTCGGGTGATCGTGCGGGCGAACCTAGAACCAAAACGGGCGAACCTGGAGTAGTTTTGGGCGAACGTGAAAAGTGTTAGTGTGTTTTTACTTTCTGGTGAGATTTTACATTCGGGAGTTACTATTTGGGCGAACCTGAAGCAGAAAGGGATGAACCTGAACAATTTTGGGCGAACCTAGAGATAGTTTTTGGAAAATTTTCTAAGTGTTGAATTTCTCGAAGTTCGTGATCATGTGGAATTTACCGACTACTCCGACACCAGCAACTACACAACCACAACAGCAGGTGATGGATCCATGGACAGTGGCAGCACATAAGACGAGCACACAGTCTTCGCAGCCGGTTAACTACATGACTCAAAGTGCACCTCCAGCACCACAATCTGACTACTGGGGAGTAGCAGCAGCGGTGGTAAACACTCAAGCTACAAATGCTATTTCCACACTGATTAATGATTTGTCTTCAGGTAGCGGGAATCGGCCACCGAAGCTTATGGAGATTCAAGAATACAATCAGTGGCAGAAAAAGTTCAAGATACATTTGGAAGGCATGGGAGTGGAGGGTGCTGAAGCATGGAACATGATTGCTAAAGGTTACACACCACCAGTTTTGGAGAACACAGGTGAACCAGTGCCATTGGAGAGCATGGCTGAGGATGAGAAAAAGAAGTTTGCTGTGGAGAAGAAGGCGTTTTCCCAATTGACACAGGCAATCACAAATGATCTTTTGCATCAGTTTGGGACTTGCACAACGTCTAAGGCACTATGGGAAGCACTTAAAAGAAGGCATGATGGAAATGAGAAGACTAGAGGTCTAAGGATGGAAGAACTGAGAAAGGAGTTTGAGAATTTTTCTTATATTGGAAATGAAACTTTGAAAGAACTAACTCCTAGATATAATCATTTGTTATCTGAATTGTCTAGCTATGGTATACAGATTCCTATGGCAAAGCAGGTGGACAAGTTTGCAGATGCATTACCACCAAACTGGGATCAGCATGTGGAAGTCCTGAAGGAGAAGGATGCTTATCAATACTGGTCTATTCAAGAGTTCATTGAGAAGCTGGAAAACAAAGAATTGGAAGAAAAGAGGAAAGCTAGAAGAGCACAGATTCCTCAGAATCCCAACTTATACTTTGGAGGATCTCCAGTTCCAGCTAGTACATCAAGCTCAGGAGGGCTAGTTGCACCACATGTTGCATGTATATCCAATGTTATGGAATCACCTTCCATCAACTACCATCAACAAACATCATCCTTTTCACAACCATCACCACAACAACAATACAACAATTCATACATTCCACCATTCTCCCCAATGCAACAAGCAGCTTTTTACACTGCTAGTCAATCTCAACAACAACCAATGAACCAACCTAATCAACAAACGGTGGTTTTGGAGACTTCTAACTTGGGAAATGTGACAGTTGAAGTTGCTCAACAACACATTGCATTAGTCTCTGCAATGGTCTCATCCTACAATGGATTAGTTGCTAGTCAAATTGGGAATAACAACTTGACCAATGAAGACTACGCACAGATTGACAAGGAAGAGATGGAACTCATTGATATCCAATGGGCCTTTGCAAGCATAATGAGAAGAGCAACAGAATTTATTGAGAAGACAGGTAGAACAGATTTGGGAACTTCTCCTAACACAACCTACGGGTTCAATAAGGAGAAAGTGACTTGTTTTAACTGTGGAGGGAAAGGTCACTTTAAAAGAGAATGCACCCAGCCACCAAAACAGGGCAATAGGAACCCATTCAATGCTAGCTACCAGAATCGTCAACAACAAAACCAAAACCAAGTTTCTTACCAAAATAATAACAACTACCAAAACCGTCAGAACAACTTTAATAACAACCAAAACAGACAACCAAACACACCAAACCAGACACAAAACCAAACACCAAACAATTCTAACCGAACAGTCATACCAATAACTACACCAAATGAACAACAACAGAATACCAATCAAGCATTGGTGACTCAACAAGATGAGAGGTTTGACTGGTCGAGTATGCAGATAGGTGTTGAAGAGATTACTACTGGTGGCAATGTGGCTTGTGTTGCGTATCAGGTTGATATTGAAGATTCAGGGTCGGTAGAGGAGAAGGTAGAAACTGAAGTTGAAAGTGACGAGTCTGAGGTTGAGATGGATGTGGAAACTGAACCTGTTAAGGTTAATGCTGAAGTTAATGTTGAGGTTAAAGCTGAAGAGACAAATTCTGGAGTTGTGATTGATACTGTTTCTGATGTTCCTGAGGAGTGTGAATCGGTTTATTCTGATTCAGACAGTGAATCGGATACAGAAGCAAGTGTTAATTCTCTGGATGAAGACATCGATCAGTTGCTAGCAGAAGCGGATTTTCTGATGACAAGGAAGTCGTGCATTGCAGATGATGCTTTCACAAAGATTGACTATTCCAGATTCTTTGCAGGAAAGGAAGCTCATTTCGCATTGATGGCCATGACTGATCCGTCAAAACCTGTAAGTTCTGAGTGTAGCACTAATGTTACAAGTGATAAATATTGTGGTACATGTGATAGATTGACTGAGGAGAATAAACAACTCCGTGTTCAACGTGATAGTGCTATCATGAACAGTCAATCTACTCGCAAAGAGTTGAATGCTTTTAACAAAGTATTAGATGGTTACAAAAAGGACATTTCCGACTTGAAAAATACTTTGTCTTTAAAACAATTGGCAATTAACAACTATATCAATGAAATTGAAAACACCAAGTTGGAAATGGCCGCCATCAAATGCTTTGCTGAGAAAGTAAACAAAAAGCTGGAAAGTTATAAGCATATTGCTTATGTAGTAGACCACATCATAGATGATCAAACAACCAATTATCGGTCTGTACCATCTCCGGTTCTTTTTGAAAACCATAACTGTCACCAAGTGACACCGGAGAGTTCGGTAAAATCTGACTCAGCATCGGAAAATGAATCTAATACTTCAAGTATTGGTGATCCAAATTCTGATGTTAGACCGATTTTGGGTATCAATGATGAGGGTGTTACTGCTGAAAGTGTGGATTCAGACACTGAGAGTGATGACACTGGTTGTAATCAGAATGTTAATGCATGTGAAATTCCAAAAGAAAATCACATCATTACAAATGAACCAGTTTCACCATCTCAGATTGTGATTCCAATGAAAAATGTTCATTGTGAAAAGAAGTCTGAAAAGAATGTTGTGAAGAAAGATCTTAATGTGGTTAAGAAAGATCTTGAAAAGAATGCTAAGAACGAACAATGTGACAAACCTGTCAAGGTGTTTTATCGGATGGAAGGATCCGATAAGATCATCTCTGACGAGGACTTCCCAATAAAAGATGTTAACTATGCTAAAATTGACAAAATTTGGCAAGAAAGCACTATTTGGTTCCCAAAACATGAGAGAACAAATGAGATTTCACCAGCTTTATTAAAGAAATTATATTTGGATGTTCCTCAAGAACCAAAGGTCCATGTCACAGAGTTTGTTCGACCCAAAAACAGAGCTAATGGTTTTAATGAGCCTGCTTACTCAAAAGGGCCACTCCCTGAGAGTTTAAGGAAGCAACAGTACAATGATCAATACCCTGTTAGATCATTTGCTCAACCAAATGCTCCGAATGTTTTTGAAGAGTACCGTGCGTGCTTTAAATGTGGGGAACGTGGGCATTTACTTGCTCAGTGCCCATATGTAAGGCATAAAAGGCACGAGGTTGAAGTGAGGAATTCCATGAGGAAACCGATTGATCATTATGTGCCACCACATAGGAGAGTTGTTCCTCAGCAACCACAACCGTTTTCTAATCAAAACAATTTTCAACAAATGAGGAACACTCGTCCAATGCAATATGATCGACGGAATCGGATTGCTATGGAACAATCATGGAGGAAACCTGTGGTGAACGCAACAGTTGATAGACAAAAGGTTCCACCAAAACCGATTGTCAAATCAAATGTTGGACCTAAGTCTGTTAAATCAGATAAGGTTACCAAGAGAGTTACATTTGCTAACAATGTTCAGAAACCGACTGAGAACCCAAAGTCTCAGATTCGTATTTTGAAAAGGTCTGAACAATCTTGGACACCCAATGGTACTCCAGGAGCCTCAACTTCAAGAGTGAATGAGAAAAAGGAAACTGTTTTGAACAATCAGAAAAAGATTGATCAAAAAGTTGTTGAAAATGCTTGTGAAAATGTTAATTTGAAACCTGATGTTCAAAGACCCAAGACTCAGGCTTGGGTCCCCCGAAAGAACTAACTGATTTACTTTTTGTGTGCAGGGAGCTTCAGCTGGCCCTATTAGCAGTCTTTGGATTGTTGATAGTGGAGCTTCAGGCCACATGACAGGGGATCTTGCGTTGCTGTTCGACGTGAAGAACATCAATGGAGGGTATGTAGCTTTCGCGGGAAATAAAGGTGGATATATCACAATGGAAGGAAGTGTGAGCAATGGGATAGTGAGTTTCGAGCGGATTTCGTATGTGAAGCAGATCGATTATAATCTGTTGAGTGTCAGTCAAATATGTGATAAGCAATTTACTGTGCATTTTGATGACAAATCCTGCTATATTCTGAAACCGGGCTTTACAATTCCTAAAGAGTGGATAATGTTGAAGGCACCTCGCGTCAACAATCTATACATTCTTGATATGTCCAAGGCGATGACATCACAGGGGCAGATAACATGCTTTTTGTCCAAGGCGACAGAGAAAGAATCGATAATGTGGCACCGAAGAATGGGGCACATTCATCTGAGGAAAATGAATCAATTAGTGAGAAATGGACTTGTCGATGGAGTAAACGTGAAACATTTCCATCTGAATGACAAGTGCGTGAGTTGTAAAAAGGGGAAGCAACACAAACAGTCCCACAAAGTGAAAAAGGTTAACTCTGTTGAGATGCCACTTGAGCGATTGCATATGGATCTTTTCGGACCGGTCAAGCGCAAAAGTCATCTTGGAGAGCTATATTGTTTAGTCGTCACTGACGATTACTCAAGATTTTCATGGGTAATGTGTTTGCAGAATAAAAGTGACACCTTTATCAACCTGAAAGTTCTGTTCACTCGATTGGAAAATCTCTACAATGTGAAGATTAAGAGAATTCGGAGTGACAATGGGACGGAGTTCAAAAATGCCAAGATGGATGAACTTTGTGAAAACAAAGGGATACATCATGAATATTCGGCTCCGTACACCCCACAACAGAACGGTGTTGCTGAACGAAAGAATAGGACTCTAATTGAAGCGGCTAGAACAATGCTTGCTGATTCAAATCTTCCAGTAATGTTCTGGAACGAGGCGATTTATGCAGCAAATTACACACTAAATCGGGTTCTAACAGTGAAGAAGTTTGGTAAAACATCTTATGAGCTGTTACACCGAAGGAAGCCGAACTTAGAGTATCTAGAACCTTTTGGGGTGCCTTGCACTATGTTGAATCCAAGTGAGAAGTTTAGTCCAAAAGCCGAGGAGGGTTACTTTGTTGGATATGCAACCCCGCTCAAACGGGTATACAACAAGCGAACTCGTCGAGTGGAAGACTGGGCTAACGTGGAAGTTCAACGATATACTCAAAATATTCAACGCACGGGTCCTGATTGGATGTTTGATTACAAAGATTTCTTTGAATCATTCAATCTAGATAGCTTGGTTGAAGAAGCTGTTATCAGATTACTGTATGAGTGTGAGAATGCAACAACTTCACCGTTGGTGCGTCCGATCACTGTGAACCCCCTACCAGCTTCTAATGATACCAATGCTCCTATACAAGAGGAAGAAGTGTTTCAAGAAGCTTCAACATCATTAGACACTTCAGAATCTGAAGATGAACAATTTGAAGAAGCTATTCTTGAACAAGCTGAAGAACCAGAGGCACCACCAGTGAACCCAACTCCAACTTCAGATGTGGCTTCATCATCAAATACGGGTCATGATCTGGATGATGTAGAGAACTTGACTGTTCAGACGGGAGTGCAAGTACCTGATTATCCGGAATCTCGGATTCATCGTATTCACCCGCTGGAGCAAGTTATCGGTGATCCTGGAAGCAGTGTTATGACCAGAGGGCAGCTTAAAAGCGTTAATTCGCCAGAGAGTTTTGGTGCTTTAGCTTTATATGCCAAAATTCAACAATCTGGTAGTCAAAATGATTGGTCGTTTGCGTGTTATGTGTCGCAGGTAGAGCCAAGGACATACAAGGACGCTTTGAAGGATGATGCCTGGGTGGAAGCTATGCAGGAGGAGTTATTACAATTCCAGAAATTGGGAGTTTGGACGCTCACGGATTTGCCGCCGGATAGGAAGAAGATTGGCACCAAATGGGTGTTTAAGTGTAAGAAGGATGATCGTGGGGTTATCGTTCGTAACAAAGCCAGATTGGTCGTGCAGGGTTTCCATCAAATCGAAGGGATTGATTATAATGAAATCTATGCACCGGTAGCACGAATCGAAGCTATTCGGATGTTCCTCGCGTTTGCTTCTTATAAGAAATTCAAAGTTTATCAAATGGACGTTAAAAGCGCATTTCTGTACGGGAAAGTCAAGGAAGAGGTTTTTGTCGGGCAGCCACCAGGCTTTGAGGACCCAATCCACCGGGATAAGGTCTACGTGCTGAACAAAGCTCTATATGGCTTGCACCAGGCTCCGAGGCAGTGGTACGAGGAGCTAAGTACATACCTCATCTCCAAAGGATTTAAGCGCGGCCTCGTCGATTGCACCCTCTTTACGAAGAAGACGGGAGATGATTTGCTTCTAGTGCAGATATACGTAGATGATATAATATTTGGTTCAACTAACGAGCTTTTATGCAGGGAGTTCGAAACTGTCATGCAGGAAAAGTTCGAAATGAGCGCAATGGGGGAGATGCAGTTTTTCCTAGGCTTGCAGGTGGACCAAAGACCCGACGGGATCTTCATTCACCAGACGAAATATGTCTCCGACATCTTGAGCCGGTTCCAGATGGAGGACTCAAAGCCGATGGATACCCCGATTCAACCCAATCACGGGATTGGAGTGGACACTAAGGGGGAGCTGACGGATCCATTTACATACAGAGCAATCATCGGATCTCTGATGTATTTGACGGAGTCTCGACCAGATATTATGTATGCAACGTGTCTCTGTGCTCGCTATCAATCGAAGCCGAAACAAAGTCATCTGACGGCGGTCAAGCGTATCCTTAGATATCTGAAGGGTTGTCCCTCAAAAGGACTTTGGTACCCTAATGATGATAATTTTGATTTCATATCTTTTAGTGATGCAGATTGGGGCGGCTGTGACAAAGATAGCAAATCTACTACAGCTGGTTGCCAGTTTTTCGGGAGCAGGTTAATCACCTGGCAATGCAAGAAACAGACTTCCGTAGCACAATCTACCTGTGAAGCCGAGTACATTGCAGCTTCGAGTTGCTGTTCGCAAGTACTCTGGATCCAACAGCAGATGGTGGATTACGGTTTGCAGTTTCTTAAAACCCCTATTTACTGTGACAACGAAGCCGCTATTGCATTAACTAAAAATTCGGAAAATCATTCTAAAGCTAAACATATCCGGATCAAATATCATTTTATCCGTGATTGTTATGCTAAGGAATTGATCGATATGATCAAAATTCATACTGACTACCAACGTGCAGATTTGTTTACAAAAGCTTTTGACCGATCACGCTTTGAATATCTTTTAAAAGTAAACAATATAAAGGAATAACAGGACTAATCGGCACCTCGGTTTATCGCTTGTTAGTTTTTAGTGTTTATATTTTGCTAATTGGGAATTTCTCTTTGCTAATTGGGAATTTCTCTTTACTATCGTAATCCTCAAAGAAGTTGATGCTTTCGAGGGGATTGTTTAATCCTCAAAGAAGTTGATGCTTTCGAGTGGATTGTTTCTTTCAAAATTTTTTTATGGGTTTTAATATTTCTGAAAAATCAAAAATCTCCAAAAATATGTTCTTTATTTTAGGGGGAGCCATTTTATCAGAAAAACCAAAAACATTATAAAATTCAAAAAGACCTAAAAATTAGAAAATCAAAAATGATTTCCTGGTAAAAAGAGGAAATGATAGTACATCAGTGGGAATCTGACACAGGCTAAAGAATTGTATAGTATAATGAGGCGTGTGTTGACTACGTGTGATATGCTGATAGGCTTCGTAGACTAAATATTGCGTGCATTAGTGATACAAACATAACGAACTACGCGTTCGTGGCTGAACACCTCATGGGCATATGGTCTTAGTACCGTAATTTCGTTTGATAGGATTGCCAAAATCTGAGGTTTCGGGTCGTTATGTTATGGTTATCCGGGATATTCTGATAAACTTTTGTCGTATTGATTTACGGACCTAGTTTTATCAGAATATTTGCTAAAAGAGCTTAATTGCCAAAACCGGAAGTTACCGAATTGAGGAACTTTATGTTTTAATTGATCATAGATCATTATTACATCGTATTGATTATCTGATGCAAATCAGTGATTAATATCAGCCTCAACCTAGTGTATACGCACATGTTACTCTGCTGCATTCAATTGCTGACCTGTACACCTCTGTGCTATATACTTTGTAACTTTTACGGATAACTCTGGCATAATCACGCGTTACGACGAAGCTTTGTGCAATTACTTGATACGGGAGTATGTCGTGTGTGTGGGCACCACTTCGTGTTAGTCTAATACACCTAACTCGTATCATTTTAAAGCATTGCGTAATTGTCTGCATGTGAGCTTACGTGGACCACAATATCAGCAATTGCCGTGTTACATACTGTTTCTAATGATAATATTAAACAAATAGATCAACGCTGTGATCAGATTTCTCAGAAAACTGATATGATCCTCTGACCGGATTTCACAAAAAGTTTACCGCTTTCATTTACTTTGTTGCATTTTATTTTTGCTGCTATTTACTTTTATTGTCAAAAAGATACAAAATCCAAAAAGATTTTAGGTGTGTTTTGATAAAATTTCAGAAAAATCCAAAATTTTTGCATTTCTGCTTTATTTTTGATAACCGGGGATGCTTGATAGTCAATTTCTGAGATTTGACAACACCATCTGGGCTTTGTATCATTTTAAAAGTGAAAATTTGTGTTTTGGAAGCTTAACGGATTGAAAAATGTTGAACGGGATTCGAATTCGTGATTTGGCAAAAATTTTTAAAATTTTCCATTTCACATTCGCCCCTTAAATGGGACGAATGTGGAAAATTTCCTACCTTCGGGTTGTTTCAAAACGGGCGAATGTGGGTTGGGTACTTGATTTTCACATCCGGGTGCACATTTCACATTCGGGCACATTAGCTTGTGGGCGAATGTGGAAAAATCCCACATTCGACCCAAAGAACGGACGAAGGTAGCTTCTATATATATGCCAATATCAGATTCGACCCATTCATTCAAATTTTTCAAAATTTTTCCCGAGTGCCAGACCTTGTTGCCTTTGTTTTTCTTGATTAGTCGATTGATTCCCTGAGTTTTTCTGACCTTTTCCATACCAATATTACAGGTAATGGTGCTGAAACAAGACTGGAATCGTTGTTTTTCTAACCGCGTCTAGGGTTTTAGGGTTCATGGACTTTCAGTGTTTGTTAATATCTAATTTTGATAGAAATTCATTCCATATTAGTTTTAGGGGGAGAAGTATACAAGAATTAGATTATTATCATTGATTTCAGGTCTGATTGATTGTTTGAGACAAAATAACCCTAATTCTTATGAAAACTAATATAGACTGAATTTCAGGGACAATTGATAATGAACGAGTCTTAGTCGGCCATGTTAGACCATGTCTGAATCAAAATCAAGGGTTAAAAACATGTTTGAAAAATTTTCAAATTTTGGGGATAAACCAATTCCACCTTCGGTTCGTCGAATGGACGAATGTGGAAATTGGATGGACGAAGGTACCTTAAAATGGACGAATGTGATATTGTATTTAAAACATTCTACATTCGGCCAATAGTTTTTACATTCGACCAAAGAAAACTACATTCGACCAGAAATTTTGGGCGAATGTGGATTTTCAAATCCTAAAATTTTGAATTTTTGTCGATTTCGTGTTTTGATGTTTGTTTTTGATTTTGTGTTTCAGATGGCTGAGGAACAAGAGAATGTTGAGATTCCTGTTGAGACTGCTGTTCCTGATCCTGTCCCAGAACCTGTTCAGGAATGTGAATCATCAAGCGGCAGCAAATGGCCGTTTGAGAAGAATCATAACTGTTGTGCGTATCTGGGAGACGTTGAGAAGAATGAGGAGTTTACTGGTATAATCAAGTTCCTGAAGAGATGCAGAGTGGTTTATGCTTTGGCTACACCAACTATTATCTACAAGGATATAGTTGAGGATTTCTACAACAATGCGAAGTATGACTACTTTGATAATCAGACCATTATCAGAAGCAAGATTCAAGGAATGGAGATGTTCATTACTGAGGCTGACATCAGAGAAGCTCTCCAGATCAAGTTTGAAGTTAGTGAGGATCCAAGAGAATTGTCGTGGACTGAGCAGAAAGCATGTTTCCTTAGAATGAAATACAAAGGACCTATCACTGATGGTTCGATGTATAAAGGAAAACTGAGCGTGCAGTTCAAGTATTTTGCTCACGTCATCATACATGTATTTGGATGTGTTAGTGGAGGTTATGACGTGATGAGGAAGAGTTTAAGCTCATTAATGGTTGCGTTGACTCTCAACAAACCATTTAATGTTGCTGGGATGATATTGGATCACATGCTGGAGATGCTGAAGGGTTTAAAGAAGAAGTATTTCATGCTTTATCCTAGATTCTTGATGATGATCTTTGATCACAAGTATCCTAACCTGAAGAAAGATCCTACACAGATACTTGCTATGGATCACATGAACATTAGAACCTTGGTGAGAATGAAAGGTTATAAAGGTGTGCCGGATAATGAAAGACCACCTTACAGAAGGTTGTTTGGAGCCTTGGCTAGAGAGGATTACATGGATCCTGGAAAGAATACAGCAAGGCATCCTGATAGTGATTCTGACAACGATGATCCTTTGGTATATGCTGATGCAAATACGAAGAGGAAAAGACAAGTAGTCAATCCTGGAGCCAAAGGGAAGGGCAAAGGAAAGACAGACCAGGGAAGTTCAAAGCAACAAGTTGTAAGAAAGAAATCTACTGCAAAGAAAGGTACTAGTTTGGTGGATGAAGAGTCTGTAGATTCTGAGGAGACAGAGGTTGAAGAACAATGGGATTCGGATGCTGAAGATGTCCGGGCCACCAAACAAAAGGCCACTTTGGTTGGTGAGTCTGAATCATTGAACAGATCTATTGCTGAAGCTGAAAAGAGCAAGAAAGCTGTCAGTGCTGAAGATGAAGTGCTTGGAGTGAATATGGATGAGTTGAACGAAGGAGAAACTGTAGTTGTGAACTTGCCCAAGCCTAAACACAAAACCATGGCCAAGAAAACCAGTACCAAGCAACTCAGAGAGAAAGAATTAAACCAACTTTTGAGAGGGAAGAGATTACCTGAAGCTGGTACGTCATCAAAACAATCTTCACCAGCCACAAAGAAACAAAAGACTAAAGAGGCAACAAAATTACCAGTGGATGAGTTCAATGTAGCACTGGATAATGTACTTGACATGTTTAGAAAGCCTCAGAAGGAGAAAGAAGTTGAAGTTGAGCCATCAAAGTCAAAGTCCAAGTCAAAGAAAGTCACTGTGGATGACGAAGTGATGAAGCAGATGAATAAGAAGATGGACGACATGATGAAGATGATAATGGCTCAGCAAGCTGAAATTGCCAAGTTCAAGCAGAATGAGGAAAAGATGCTTCAGATTGTAGTAGCTTCTAAGTCTAATCAGGATGAGATCGATGAGAAAGTGAAGAAGCTAGAAGCAAAGAACAAAAAGCTTGAGGGTAAGTGTTTGAGAAACAAAAACAGATACAAGGCTATCAAAGAAGATAATAAAGAGTTGAAGGCTGAGAACAAACGCCTGAGTGAGCTGATTGACAACCTGTACAATGTTGCACCCAAGCTGAAGGAGGGTGAAGAAGACAAAGAAAAAGAAGAGGAACAGGTTGATTTTGAACCATCTGAGTCTGATAAAGAGAAAGATGATGACGAGGATGATGAAGAATCGGAGAAGAGTGATGATGAGGATGATAATGATGATGATGATGCAGAGGGTTCTGGTAGTCAAAAGGAAGATGACAGTAGCAGTGATGATGATAATGATGGAGGAGATGATACGTCGAAGTTTACATTTGAGAAGAGACCACCTTCAAAGAAAAAGAAAGATACTGGAGAATCGAGTTCGAAAAAGAAAGGTGAGAACGTTGATTCAGATGAAAGTATATTCTGGAATGAGAAGGTGAGGTCCTTGACTGATGATGCTAAACAAGTTTACAAGGACATGTTAGAAAGAAGAGAATGGACCATTGAGTTCACAGGTCGTTTTGTTGAAATATTCCAAACTGATGATATGAGATATGAATTGGAATATAACGATCCTGATCTAGAAGAAGGGGAAGTACCTGCATCTGTGGCAAAGGAGATTTTAGATGGACTTGCACAGAGGGTAGGGAAAACATTTGAAGAGTTTATTGTTGATGAGTCGATTCCACATATTCCTGAAAAGGATATTGGAAGTCACTCTGATGATAAAGACACCCCTGAGTTTGAAGAAGTTGAAATAGAAGATATAACGCATGAGGAATACCCACAATACTTCAGACAAACTGATGAAGATTTGGTGTTTCCTGATTTTACTGAGATTCCTAATACGTCTGCAAAGAAAAAGGCAAAGAAGAGAAGTGCTGAGTTTGTAGAAAAGGTATTTGGAACTGATATGCCTGAATCTTCAAATAAGTCTGATGAATTGAAGAATTATTTGAAGAAGTTAAGATTGATGGATGAGAACCGACCGAAGCCTGAAGCTCAAGGAAACTTTTACAGATTTCACAATGCTAAGTTCAGAGGCAGAGCTCTCGGGTGGACATACTTAGGCAGGCTGAAGTGTCTAGCTGCCAAGTGGGAATCTGGGATCTTGTACTTTTACAGATTCATTGACTTGCTGACTCTACCGTACTGGGCGGTTAGAGATTTATGCAGATTCCAAATGTCAGGTGCTTCAGTGAATAATTCTCATGTCGGTTGGTGCGCAGACAAGCTGGTTTGGGAGAGCAGAACGAGATGGAATAGATTCAAACCACAATATCCCCGGAGGAAAATTCACAGGGATATTGATCCCAGAACCAAGCTGAAACGGGTTACCTTGATATATAAGGCACCTGAAGTGATGAGGAAAATACCTTTAATGCCCATGCCTCAACACTTCAGTGCTGATTTCATTTTCTGGTATTACGATTGGAGAAAAGCAGAAGCGGTGATTGTGTTGAGAGATGGAAAGGATAAATACAAGCATGTGCATGTATTTGATCCTATGTGGTTGATAAATTGTACTTTCGAAGACATCATCATGCTCTTTTATAATCCGATTCATCATGAGCCGAACGACGCAGATCAAGCAAAGAAATACACACAAGTTGTTGGTGTATGTTTTGCATATGATATCAATGCGGGTAGTAATTTGGAGGGTAAACTTGGCAAGATGGTGAAGATGGCGAACGTGTCAAAGCCTGTAAAGAGAAGGTTAGAGCCTGAGATGACGAAAGAACAGAAGAATTTGCTCAGAATCAAGTTGCTAAACAAAGCCATGGATGAGGACAGAAAACGATCTAATCAATAGTCGAGGGGGAGTTTGTAGATGCGTTTTGCGACTAGTGATTAGATAGTTAACATGTGTTAAAAAGGCTGTTTGGGCGAATGTACATTGATATGGGGGAAGGTGAAGAAATAGTGGGCGAAGGTAGGTTGAAGTGGACGAATCTGGAACTGAGACTACACAAGAAGACACATTCGACCATGGAAATGGGCGAATGTGGAAAACACTCACATTCGACCAGAAGAAAGGGGCGAATGTGCAGTGCCTATATATAGATTTTGTGATTTTGTAAGATTAAGGGAGTCATTAGGTGTGTGTGTTTTCAGGTGTTGTTCCAGAGAGGTTTGAGATAGTGTGTGTGTGATTTAGATTAACTGTTTGGACATTGTAATCAACTTTATAAGCAAGTTAATCTATGAAAAGTATTGAAAATGACTTTGATTGTGTTTTGATTTGAGTTTATATCAGTTTGTTCAAAGCTAGGGTTTCCGCACCTGGTTTTGTAACTTGTATGATCATATAATCCTGTTTTCGTGTCAAATAACATCCTCTACAGAAAGAACTCTTGAAATCCTATTTTATTTTTATTTAACAATCAAATTTTCTAAAAAACAGAAATACTATTTAGTAAAATTTGTACAAACATGAACATGTGATGTTTTACATTTTTATATTATATTATATAATAAGTGTTTAACTTCTGTTTTATCTAAATTGGACATGAAAAAGTTTTTTTTTTCTTATATAAGTGAGTAAAGATAATAAATATAAATATATAATTAGTGTACATGGATTATTAATTTTACTTTAATTGAAAAATATTGAATTGTTAAACTTGAGTATATTTGCGACATACAAAATAAACACATAGCAAGTTAATACATTTAAGATCATCAATATCTTCATTAGAAAACAAAAAACTGTTTTATTATATTTTAACGCCTGCTTAGTAATATCTATTCCTTTCAAAACAACTGTTAATAGTACTGATCAGATGTTTAATACTAAATACAATCAAAACTAAACAAACACTTTAAATATCTAATTTAAAAATATATGTAAATACTTGCAACAACATGTGAAAACACGGAAGTATAACTTTTTTTAAAAACAATTACTCATCAAATTAAACTTCAATTATCTAGAATCAATTAAGGTCATTGTTTTTTAAACCGCTGTTAGTACAAACAGTTGTTGATTCAAACAGATGATTCACAAACACTGTCCATAAAATAGATGTTCAATTAAACCATTCTTACTAACAATATCATCAAATTTACGATTACGAAATTGTTGGTGTAAATTTCTATCAAAACTGATCAACCTTTGCTGACCTAAAATAACAACATTCAGGAACACAAAATAAACATTCATCAACTTAATTCCTTTAACCTAAGATTTACAATTAAACCCCACCAACATGAAAGCATTGTATCAACATCAAAATATTTCCACTCCCTACCATGCCATCAATTTTAAGTTATAACCAAAATTCCTAATGATTGATCAAACTTGAAATTACACCAATCATCATTTTCAATCCTTTGGACTTTATAAAAGTTACCCATCTCCTAATTGTAAACCTATAAAGTTAGAATATAAGAGTGTTACTTATATTATTAAAATTAAATGCAAATTTAATTATTAAAATTTAAGTAATACCTTTGGTTACCCTTATCTTTTTCCACATATGGTTTACACTCGTTCACTTCACCATGATTGACTTGAACAAAAATCTTATGCGGTAAACTACGGTTAGTTAACCTAACTGTAGGAGCAGGAAGCCGCTGAAAAGTTTATGCATTTATAAGATTATTAGTTAATTAAGTTTAGTAAGATAATGAAAAATATAACACATAAACTTATATATAACTTGCATAATGTTTATCAATGACAGCATTATGCTCATAAACTTTAATACTTATATTCTGATCCAAATCATCTACCTGTACAATCATTTTAAATAAATGTATTAGAACAAAACGTTAGATATGATGGAATATTAATTGAATATAAATACTTATATTATACACAAAACATAGAAACGGTTTTTTAACCTGCATATCAAGCTGACCATCATCAGACATTTCAATATCTTGACCTGATTGTTCAGATTGGTGAGTTTGCTAAAAAAAAGAGCAGTAGCATTGTTTAAAAAGACCTTAATTTCAAATGTGAAGAGGTCTCTCATCTCCAGAAAGATAAAATCGAAAACATCCAACTGAAGATCTTTAACTACATTCAACCATCCATCACACAAATAACAGTGTTTGTCGAAGCAAATTATCTTTAACCGTCATGAATGATCACCAAATATAATAGTTACTAAATCTTCAGTAACTTTAGCATAAAAATCTCCAGTAACTTTCTGACAACCGGCAACTTCCGACCTATATTGATGAGGTTTTTATTATTATAAATGACTGTTTATTATAATTATTGTTAATTATAAAGTTTCGGAAATTTACTGATCGTTTTAACAATAGGGAACTGCGACCGATTTAATTAACATGATGTAAATGCGTGCATCGAACGCGCGTGCCAGGCGACGAAAATATTTATTGAGAATCCGGTTACGAACCGAACTCGTGGATCGAATACGCGTAAACAACTCATTTTCAGACGGGAGATTCGAGACGAGACAGAAATTAACGATAACAACGTCATCACAGATTCGTATTACTACAGAAACGGTTACAGACACTGTCATCAGTAGGATAAACATCTATCTCGTGGTCGGGGGAGGTCGGGCATGACCTCCCCCTTGAGAGCATTCAAAGTACAAACTCAAATCACCAAATGAACAATAACACATGAGATTGCTATTTATAGTCCAATGCACCAGTTCCACGTTCGCCCCTTTATGATGGTCGAATGTGGAGTATTTCCACATTCGCCCATTTGTGTTGGTCGAATGTGGAAAACTTCCACATTCGCCCAGTGTATATAGGTAGAACCTGGCATAGTGTATTGTCCTATATTTTACAAATGCGTCAGATCCATAAAATGCCCTTATGGATCACCACAATCTCATGTAACTCTTTACTAAGACTCAACCCTAGTCTTATTCGACAGTAACGTCCACAGAAAGTGCATCAACATTTATATTTTGCTCGGTTTAGTGTTATTTTAAATCACGAACGCAACCGACTAAATTTTGTAATTTATTTATCGAACCAAATATTAACCGAGTCGTATTTCGTTTAACCGGGTTCGTTACGTGGTGTGCACCTCCCTAATAACCCTAACTATAAAGTCATCTTATTCTCATTCTTCTCCTACACAAGAAAACCTACCCTCTCTCTCTAAATCGCCTCCCTCTTTCTCTACTCTCTCTCTCCCGCTCGTCCTTCTCTCTCTACCCTCTCACCTCCCTCGTCTCTCTCTCCTCCCTCTGAGCAGCGGCGGCCGGCCACCACCCTCCTTATGGTGGTGGCGGCGCAGGTTTCTAAGCCCAGACCGGGCTGTGGTCTTGATTGTTCGGGGTTTACGAAGAGGTGGTGGAGCTGTTAATGAATCGGGTGTTGGTTCGGATGGTGATGGTGGAGGTGTTTGGTAGTGAACCGATGGTGGGTGCTAGTGGGGGGTATGGATCTGGTTCAGGGGTCAGACAAGGCTCGGGTTCGAAATCTGGTGGTCTTGGTTCTGGTTACGTGAGTCTATGTTGTGTTCGGTTGGGTGTCGGGCAGTGGATCTCGGCTAGGTTATGTTGTGTTGTCAGGTGGTTGTGAAGGTTGTGGTGCGGTGGTTTTGGGGGTTGGGTCAATATGGGTTTGGTTTGGATCGAGTTTCGGCTGCATCTGGTTTGAAGATGGTGACGGTCCGATACTTATCATTGTAGTGGTTCGGTTGTGGCTCGAGGTGGTTCGGTTCGATTGTGGCTCATGGATGGTGGTCCGACGCTGGTTGGTTCAGGTGAACCTTGGTCACGAGTCACGGTTATGGTTTTCGCCGTGGTCTTGGTAGACTCGGGTCGGGTTAGGTTTGGGTTCAGTGTGTTAGTTCGGGTCTGATTCTTGTTGAGGTTGATTTTGGTTTGATTCGGGTTCGGGTTACGGGTCAGATCAGGTTCTGGTTGTGGTCTCGAGCTCATGGTTTCGTTTCGGTTTAGATTTGGTGTTTGGTTTGAATCGCGGGACAGATCTGGTTCGGTTCGAGTCAAGGGGGTCACGGTTAATCAGGTCAACAGATGGTCAACGGGTCAGCGTTCCGGCCTACACGTAGTTCGAGGTGGCTCCGGGTTACACGCGATGATTTGGTATAACTTACATTTGTATTTTATTATTTATTATAGATATCTTATATTTATAAATTTATATATTTGTAAATATTATTATGTTTATGAATATTATAAATTTATAAATATATTGATATGGATGAACTAGTTTTGACTCGTGACTGGACCGAATAATGACAATAAACGGTAATTATATATTATATCGAACGATTTGGAAAAAGGTTAACTTGACGTGACTTATGATATCGGACATCGGACTAAATAACGCTGGACTATATGGTCGGACTACATTTTATATATATATATATATATATATATATATATATATTGCTATATATATAAGTATACATAGGTGTCAAAACGTATAGTCTCGTAAATCGGAATTTTGGATAAAAGGACTTGGTGACTTGTGTTTGAAAGTTTTTTTTGGGAAAAATTGTAGACAACGGGTGTTGTTTGGTTTGTACAAAAACAGAGGAAACTCTGTCCGAATTTTTATAAAATCAAAACGTAACGGACTGCTATTTCTATAAATAAATTTCTCTAAGTGTTTTGGACAAGTGCATTGTATACGAAATCCAGTGTTTTCTAAGGACTAATTATTTGTGACAATAAAGATGATTTTCAAACAATATTTGAGAAAAGTAACAATTGTTATTAATCCGTTTTAATAACTAAACCTGTATTTCTTTAAAGAGTATTTTCTAAAATATATTTATATGAATTACGAGACGAGCTACGATTTACGATAATTATACGTTTCGGGGTGTTAGTCCAACCTGGTTACATACGGATAGCGACAAGTGTGCAACTTGGGTGCTATGTAATACGTGGATTAAGATAAGACATGATCGGTTCGTCGAGTTGAAACGTATTTAGACTCGTGTTGGTACACACGAGTCTAGACAGTTAAGTAGACTATCTCTTAAGCGGTTAATAAGCTAGGCTTAGGTGTGATAGACTGTTAAGGTGTCCTTTGTTGGTAATTAGGGCACGAGGAAGTCGTTCGAGGTTTCAGGCTTTGTTTGCTAGCTTAGCATGGACATTAAGGTGGGTTCATGACCCCACTTTTTACTGTTTTGTAAATGTTTTCGGGGGGAAGACATGCTTCTTTTATGAAAGACTGAGGAATTTAAAGCGAAACAAATTTTGGAAAATGAAACGGGTTGCGTGAGTTCACGGCCCCACTTTCTCTGGTTTTACTTTTGGGGGAGAAAACATGCGTTGAACTATGTTTTGAGAACTTTTGTCATACTATGGGTTATTTTGGGTTACTGTACGATCTTTTAAGTCCCGGGGAAACCATGAATGTGCGGGGTAGCACAACGGGGGAAATGTGGATAGATCTATTGGGCGTGACCTGCCCCACTCATCGCCTGGGAGCCGGGCGGGTGCATATTGTCTCGACCTTGTAACTTGTAACATTATTCGGGCGGTTGAACTTGTAACATTGGTAACTTGTGACGTGTCCAGTAATGGTTTCCAATCGTAGTAGTAACAAAACTTACGCCTAGCTAGCGTACACTTGACATAGTATCGACACGATTGAACTTGGTACATTTTGGTAATGTCACCAGCTTTATGTTGACTTTTTAGGTGTGTCTTTCAGGTTTAAACTTTGGTAACGGCATGGTTGGGGTAGGTGACAGATTAGGATCGGGGATCCTAGAGGGTTAGAATTGGCGTTCAGGAAACAAAAGGTCTTAGATGCATCTTTCCGCTGCGTGGCGAAGCTACCAAACGTCACAACCGATGTGGGAAAAGTCAGGGTGTGACAAACTTTAACATCACGATGGACACAAGAAAAACTATCAGGTACTCTCTGTGAGTAAAACAAATAAAAAAATTCTGTTATTTGTTATTTTTAATGATAATTATGCGTATAACAATAGTAGAAAAATACGTACTAAAAACTCGCTTGAAGGGTCATATATAAACTGTATGAAAGAAGTCCTGCAAATCAAGTTCCCGAAACAGGACATTAACAAAGTATCTTTAGAAACCTACTCAAATAATAATATATCATGCACTTCAAGTCCCATATCCTTATTAACAACAGTTTGCCATCCTTCAGTGAACTCAGCTTCATTTAAAAAATGCCTCGTTAAAACAACTTCCCATTTCCTTCTTTCTGCTGTGGTAGTTATAATTACATGATTATCCATAGCTTTAGAAGGATGAGAGTTATCAACAACATTTTCTGATAAATTCTATAAAGACAAAACATTTAAAACAATGTAAGAACCAAAAAATACTTTATTACATGTTTTAGAACTAATATAACTTTCAATAACATAATAAATACCAGATTTTCAGCTTCAAGATCAACAACACATCCAATGAATGAGCCCATTTCAACTGTTTAACATATTAGAATCAATGTAAAACAAATTACTAAGAAAAATATATTATTTTAGATGAATCATAAAAATATAATCACAATAAAAAACACAGCTGATTTCCATATTAGTTAAATATTTGAATAAATAAATGAATCACTAAAACTGATAAAAAAGAAAAGTTAATACTAAATACTATAGTTAACTAACTTGTAAATATTCACATAAGATAACTTGATTTAGACATGTTTTTACCTGATTTAATGTTTGTGAACTTAACTTTAGTAATTGTAAATAATGGATATCTAGATTACAGATTCAGTTGGAAGTCTTTTAATTTGTTCACAACTTTGATAGAAAACTTTAACTCTGATAATATACAGATTATATATTGGGTGGGACACCGATGTATTTTACACTATAGTTAGTTGTATTTCAAATATTGTATTATAAAAATGCACTTATAAAACTCAATATTAAATTAATTTTTACTTAATTGACTTTCATTATTAATTTATAACTTAAATAAAATATTTATTTGATATATTTTTACAAATTTAAATTACAACTATAAATTCATTTAAGTACTATTAAATCAATAAAAGTTACGAAGAATTTGTTAATCTTATCTTTTATGTATTTTCTAATCATGTGTTCCAGTAAACAGATTTTACAAACATCTGATAAAATCCGAGATACAGTTGTCATATCCTCAAATCATTATACAATAGATTAAATATTTGCTAACGTTTATCATCTATTTTGCCTTAAATCTCTGTTGACTTAAAAAGAATATCAATTAACTTTTTTTTACAACAGATGTTGGTCATTGTAAAATGTGTTTACTTTCTATAGAGTTATAACAATTTTTTTTAAATAAAATGAGACAATGTTTATGTGGCAACCGGAAAAAAAAAATTTCTTCTATTTCGTCTCTTCCTTTTGGCCTTGGGCAATTTTCGGGAAGAAAACTCTTTCAACAGGGGGATGATGTGACACTCGGCAAACTCAGGTTAGTAACATTGACTAAACTAGTAAGTCTACCTTAGCGAGTCATACATATTACATACTTAACTGGATCAGTCGAGTCATTACGATGATTCTAGGGAATCATCCGGAGCCGTTACGATGATCCGCGGGATCATCGGGAGTCGGTCCATAACCATGTGTACAAGGAAAGGTGATTCGTGGAATCACCGGGTTTAACGCACACACGCAAGTCTCGAGTCCCGGGAATTGGTGAACGGATGTAAACGTGTTAGTTATCATGCATTATGTGTTTATAATCATTATGTGACTTGTCAGTATGTTAATACGTGTTTATATGTGTTAAAATAGTGTTTAACGCGCCGAAAACCCAACTTGGATTACTGAGGCGATTAGGAATCAGGGGACTGCCTAATCGCCTGACTATAGACGATTGGGGAAGGCTTGAGGGCGATTGGAGCCCCTAATCGCCAATAGACAGGCGATTAGGACTCCTAATCACCTGATACCTGCTCCTAATCGCCTGATCTGTTGTGCACGAGTCAAAACACCTATAAATACAACCCTTGACTCCCCAAACACCCTTAGTGCAACCCTAACAGATCCTAGCCACCCACACACCTCAAAACACTTCTGGAACTTGTTTTGCTTCAAAAATCACCATTTCCAAGCTAACACCCTCCTTTGATAAAATACAAGGTGTGTTCTTCATCCCCAACCTTTGTAACGTTATTGTTTTGTTTCCCCAAAAGTCCAGATCTTGTTTTGCTAAATATGTGTCTTTAAAAACCTTTGAAAAGAGTTCTAAAACAAGTCTACACCATAATACTTGCTATATGTGAAGTTTTTATGCATATGATGACCTTTGTGATGATTATAACATGAATGTCTTTATGAAATTGATGTACTTCTGAGATGTAGGAGTTATTAGGATGATTTTCTAAAGATTTGAGCTATTGTTATAGTGTTTTGATAAAAGTATGCATTTTGACCCATTTGGATGATTCTTGGAGAATAGGGATGTTATGATGTGATTCAATGCTTGTTTGTTGTTAAGAATCACACTAGGATGATGTTATAACAAAGAAGTGATGATTTGCAAGTTGTAGGAGGTGTAATCTGGTTTTTACCATTTAAGGAAAGATTCCATAGTTAATGAAACCTAGTACTTTGCCCTTTTTGGAAATAATCGCACCGAGGCTGTTAGACCAGTGATAAATTGGGGGTTTTTGCTTGGAATGGGTTGGTAAATGGTTTAGGTTTGATATTGGGTGTTTTTACATGTTTCGGATATGATTTGGAGGGTTAAACGTGCGAAAACGCGTTGCGCAGCTGCAGCAGGCGATTAGGAATCCTAATCGCCTGATGCAGATAGCGATTAGGCCCCCTTGAGGGCGATTAGGCCCCTAATCGCCTGAAGCATCAGGCGATTGCAGCCCTAATCTCCTGTTCAGCTTCTCCCAATCACCAGTTGACTTTTCCTAATTGCATGCTAAATTCCTAATCGCGTGTACTGCTGTTATAAGCGTATTTTGACATCCCAAAGCATGATTTGACACCTAGGAACATGATAGGAACCCCGTGACATACCATATGACTTGGTAACACGTGTACGGACTCAATTGTACTTTAATTGGGCGTTATGCTAGATTAGGTGAACTCTTGCGCGTGCTAAGTGTTTAACTACATATGTTGCATGATATCTTGCATTTAGCTAACACATGGAATGCCGGGTCACCAATGGGATGTCGAGTCTTGTCTGGCACGGTCGGTCTAACAGTCAAAGATGTTTTCAAACGTTTATGGTTATGGTCTGGACATTCGGGGACTAGTTAACCTGCGGGTTATTAGTCCGGATACTTATACACGTTTTATGATAGGTCGCCACTATTTGGGGCTATCATAGCATAATTACTTAACTATTTTCAAGTAACGCAATCTAAGGTGAGTGTCACAGCCCCGCTTTTACTGTTTTGTCTTCAGGGGGAGAAACATGCTACTTACTTATTTATTAAAGGTCATGTTATACTATGGTTACTTTATGTTACTATACGGCTTTTTTGGAAAGTCCCAAGGGGAAACCATGAATGTGCGGGTATGCACAACGAGGGAAATGTGGATAGATCTATTGGGCCTCACAAACTCCACCCGACGGCGGGGATGCCGGGCGGGTGCATATTGTCTCTAACTATCGGGTTATCGAGGCATCGGTAACCCAGTCAGTCTGGGCTGGATTCAACTTCTTGTACATGTTTAGTAATGGGTTCCCAACCGTAGTAGTAAAAGCTCTTAACGTCTAGCTAACATTCTTATAACCTAGTAGTAACGGATATGATCTTTACAAACTTATAACAACTCTTTTATGAAAGAAAACCTGTGAACTCACCAGCATTATATGTTGACATTTTTGGCATGTTTTCTCAGGTCGCTAAGGTAGCAGTTAATGGACTAGGCGCACGGAGTCTCGCACAGCGTCTAGGATTTTGAAACGTATTAAACAATGTTTTGTAAACTTTAATATGTCTTTTGGTTGTAAACAAGAAATGCTTCCGCTGCTGGTTTACGGCTCAAAGCATGATATTTTGGTTTTATATATTTATATGAATGCATGTTTGTTGACTGTTTATTGTGATTGTTGACTGAGATCCTGGTGTGTCACGCACCTCGCGGTAAAACCCCGCACGTGGAATTTGAGGGTGTGACAGTTTAAGTAGTTTTAGAGAATAGTTAACCACAATGCATTTTTTAATCTTATCTTTTATATCTTTTCTAGCCATCTGTTCGACAAAACAGATTTTACAAACATCTAATAAAATAATAAAGACTGTTATGTATGGTCAAATCATACCATAGTAGTTTAAATATCTGCTGGCGTTTATAATCAGTTTTGACGTAAATATGATTTTTTTAAGATAAGACTTTCTTATCGAGTATATATCAAATATGTTTGGATTAATTTGTGTTGAATATACCTATTATACAAATAACATAAAAAAACACTAATATTTTATTTAAATATTATGCTATTACATTAAGATCTAATACATTACCATAAACATATAAAAAAAAGATAATAAACATAACATTCAAAATGAATGTAAAAAACTTCAACTTCAACTCGATAGACAACTTAAGTGACTTTACAATATCAGAAATTATTTCCAACTGTTCCAAATCACTTTTCATCGAATCGATGTAAAAGACTACACCAATGTCACGAATTGTTGATGGGGGCAAACACTTCAATTTCCCCACTACCTTAGCTTTTTTATCAAAACAATTTGAAATACGCGCGAAAGTCTGTTTCAACACATCTTTATACAATGTATCTTTATCACATTGGATAAGAAATTGTCTTATAAAATCGATCTTCAAATCCAGTGGGAGTACTGCTAGTGAAGATGATGATGCCATAACTTGAAAAAGTAATAAAAAGTAATCTATATACAATATGACTATATAGTAGAATTTTCAGTAAAAGATCTACATATTTATAAGCCGATAGTTGAAATAATAACCAAAGTTACCCATTTCGTATTAATTAACGAAATTTAATGCTATAAATGTGGTAGATGAAAAACCATATTTACAAGTGCCAACTGTAAAATGTATAGACTTCCAATTTAAACGTCACCGTGTAAAGTGTAAAACACGTGTACCATACCGTGTTTAAAGTTATTTTCTATTCACACCACCATATATATATATACAAAACACTCTATTACAATGCACATCTAGGGTATGTTTGGCAAAACTAGCTGGTGGCTGGTAGCTGCAAGCTGGTAGCTAGAAGCTGGTAGCTGGAAGCTTTTTAAATATATTTTGATGTTTGGCAGAGTAGTTGGAGCTTTTAACAAAATGTATAAAATGACCAAAATGAGCATAACTAAAAGCTTGTAAGGAATGTTTTTATTTTATTTTTAAAATAGAATGGTTATTTGTGTCATTTACTCATTAAAAGCTTGTAGCTAATATGAGCTTTTTCTTAAACGCTAGTACTAGTAGTGTTTCACTGCAGAGCTTTTTCTCCAACCTAAAAGCTTCCAGCTCCTTCAACCAAACAAAGCTTTTTATTGAGTAGGAGCTTTTTCTTAAAAGCTTTAAGCTTGAAGCTCCTAAAAGCTCTTAAAAGCTCCTTGCCAAACATACCCCTAACCTTACCATAATCAAATACTTACATTACATAACATAAAAACATGTCATCCTCCCAAAATTACCAAACCAATGTACAACAGACAGCTCATGAAATTCTTATTAAGTCTTTCAAAAAAGAATCTTTTGAAGAAAAACCAATAAGAAACTCATGTGGAATGCTTACATCTCTACTTGTTACGGATCTAAGGAAAAACGGCAAAACCATGATTGATATGGTTGAAATTCCGGAATCAATTGAACGAAACATAGCTCTACAATACCTAGCGGATCAAATCGGACAAAACGACGACATTTCCAAGAAGATGAAAGGTCTTACTGATAACATTATTTCCATCAGTAAGGAAAGGAAGCAGCATCATGAAGAAATTATGAAAAATCAGCAATAGTAACTATAAGTTGGCAAAAATATGTAATTTTGAATTAAAAATCATTGAAAAATGTAAATCTTATTTATCTATATATACATATATTATGTTGTTTAAATTATATTGCATTTTAGACAAACATAGAGCAAATCAAACATAAACTAAATAGATGATGAAAACATTTATTTGACAGAACACATTTTATAAACAAACAGTGATAAGTTTTAAATTCCTCATACTTAAGTTAATTTATTATTATTTTTTAATCAATACAAATATCTATATATTAATTTTTGATAAATAAACATAAGTAAAAAAATATCGAATCACTTCAAAATTCGAGTTTCAAGGTAATGATTATTACTGACAGTCAATAGCTCTAATATGATGATCACTCTAAAGTTCAAGAATCTAGATGGAAACTTGCAAAATACGGCGGTAATTAATGGTAGATGTAAATGTTTTTACTACTATAAAACAACTAAAAAAGTTTACCATAAATTTACATTTTTATTTTAAATTAAAAAAACAAACTTATTTATACTTTTAGAAAATTAATCTGAACTCTTTATATATATATATGTCATAACAATAAAATTTCTAATAAAGTATCTAAGATCAACAAATCTAATTTCTTTATAAATCCATTCTTTGTAACTACCTTTTATACTTCATTCAAATGATTAACTTTAAAATTCGAACTTCTTTTTAGATAAAATTATACTGATTTTATTGTATATAGTCTGTTTTACAACATTTGTTGAATGATAAACAACGGTTATCAAACAACTGTCAATCAATACAATTTTATAATTAAAGATTAAAATAAGTATACAATTCAGATTGAAAAAGATTTAAATTATATTTCAAAACTTTAATCGTTAAATTTGAATTTTGACAATATATTTAGATGAAATAAGTATATCTTTAAGAATATACGTACAACTTATTGAATGTAATTAATATTTTAATTAAGTAAATCAATTATTGCATATAAATCAACATGAGATGATTATTTGAGTTGCAGTAAATTAAAATTTAAAAAAAACATATTTCAGTCTTTATCCAATTATAAGATTTTAATGTGACTTTTAAGTCCTTATATTAAGCCTTATTTTTATGATTAAATAAGCTAGTAAAATTAAAGTTGTTAATAAAATTCTTAGACGAACTACGACAGATCATAATTATTATTTACCATACAACACTATTAATAATCAACTGATCTTTTAGTCATATTTTGACTTAATATTTTATGATATGTTTCTCTAACAACCTTTTAACAAATAATATCAGTCTGTTTGGGGAAAATCTTTATTTTTCAAACGTATCTTGAATATATTCTATACTACAATGCTGAAAAAAGGTATAGTAATAAAATTTGTCATTGGAATTGCATAATTTAACATACAATATGAGGATAAACAAACATACAAGATACAAATTACAACCAACACACTACTAGCGAAAAATGCTTACAAAAATACAAAATAGAAGTGTTGTAACCAAAAACTCCGATATCGCTACAAAAGTGAACTAATACCAACACATCTAATCTATAAGACAAAAAAATACAAAATAAAGGCTCAAAGAAAAAGAAGGCGCGCTCCAAAGAAAAAGAAAAACAATGCAATAATAAGCCTCTAAATAGCGGAAAAATTAGAGACATATTATTTATATTGAGACCCTTCTCATTTTGGACAGGCTAATATTTTCCTTTGATTGAAAAAATCTTCTAGCAACACCAATTCCAACTTGATTAGCAACGGATTATTGGTAATACATTTTTCTTTCAGGCCAAGAACTTTTGAGAAGTCTTCGGGTACGAAATTTACATGAAATAACATTATATACTGAAGGTATATATGGTTGGTTTGCTTTTCAATGGTTCAAGTATTACAAGCTTGCAAACTGAAATGAAGAGTTACTCGCCTTTTATAGACTGATAAAATAGGTATATACCTACTATAATAATAGTGTTTTTAGTTCAGCCCTCTTATATAAGTATAAATAAACTGAAAAACAATTACAATTACTAACACAAACGATAAAATAATCAAATAACTTTCAATATCATAATAATTAATAGTATTTCCATCTAATTATAATTTTTATTGACGACTTATTAAGTCTAATAGTATTTCATTACAAACTTGTTTAACAAATGACGTGAAATTTACTCATTGTAACTAAAATCAGTATTGTTAAAATGTGTAATAATAATTTTTATTCACAACATATTATGTTTTAAATTATTAGTATGAATATTATCATTACTTTCAATTACATGGTAATAAACTTTCATATTGAAACTTATTCTAAGTTCAAAGCTATACAAAATTTGACGCTTGCCAATAGATGTTTTCAAACAACTGTGATCCATTACAATTTTCAACTGAAGGATGATGTAACTAGATATTTGAAACAGAGTTTGTAAAACCTAACTTGTAATCAATATCTAACGAAATCAGTCTTCTCAAATTCATAATTACAAACAGTCGGCACAGCCATAAAATTCTTTGATAGCCACTGTGGAGATGAAGGATCTAGATGAAAACATAACATAAATTTACACATTATTCTTTTTATATTAATTAAACAGTTAAAAATATTGTTCTTACAAATGATTTGAAGACTTTTATTGTTCCTATAACTTTAAAAAATGAAAATATAATTTATAGCAATAAAAATTCTACAAAAATATCAGCATTTATAAAATATGTAATTATAGTTTTTATTGACGAATTATTATGTTTTAAATAGATAATATTTCCATGACAAACTTTTTTAAGAAATGACATGAATATTTACATATAACTCACATAAGTTATTATAACCATTTGTTTCATAATATTTATCAACAACTATTGAATTGTAAACAGATATTAAAATTCAAGAAAAGTTTGTAATGCCCACTGTACAGATGAGCGGTTTGTAAAATACAAGTTACAATTTCCATAAGACATATTTTATAGCAATAAAAATTGTTAGAAAAATCATCATTGTTAAAAATTGTAATAATAGTTTTTATTCACAATGTATTATGTTTTAGATTATTAGTATTACCATTCTAATTAGTTTCAACGTCTTAATAATAAAGTTTCATATACAAACCTATTCTAAGTTAAAATTAATAAAATATTTGATGACTTGAGAACAGATGTTCACAAACAACTGTGATCCATTACAATTATCCATTGAAGAAAAATATAACCGCATTTTTTAAACAGACTTTGTAATGAATTGATGTATTGTAAAATACATCTATTTTCAGTGTAAAGTTTGTACAGTTTTTGAGTCGTTTAGATAGTGTTTTTATTAGTTTTAGGCTTGTACCAGTCTATTTTTTTAGTATAGGTTTTTATGGATTTTTATTAGTTTTGGGTCTTTTTTAGTGTTTATCTATTTTATTTTATGTTTTGTAAGTGTTCATGGACGTTGGAGCGTAAACGAGCAACATGGGTCAAGGCAAGAACACCCGAGTCAAGAGTACGGAGTTATAATACTATATATATAAACATAATAATATTAGACATAATAATAATAATAATAATAATAATAATAAACTAACAATAATATGTTAGTTAATAATAATAACTAGGTTTATACCCGCCGCGCGTTGCCGCGGCGGGGGCGAACGGGTTACTGCGTCTCATATGGCTGTCGCGCGTAACACAACGCACAACTGGTAAACCAGATAGTCATGTTTTGTAATGGTTACGCCCGCCGCGCGTTGCGGCGGCAACATAACGCATAAACGCAAACTATAGTATTGATATACGATCAAAATTGTTTTATAAGCCATTATGAAACTAATTCCATCTTATCAACTCTTTTTCAGTATTGATTAAGAAACTCAATTGACTTTCAATTACATTGCTAAACATAACAATAACCACCTAACCAAGTCACTAACTATGTAAGTAACTCTACTAACAGAATTAATAAAGAAATTCAATTGGCTGTATAAAGTTGAAGCAACCATACCAAGATGCAATAGATTCTATTATCTACAGTACTGATTCAGAAACTCAATTACATCGTTTAATATAACCACCTAACCGTTGGATTTATATGTACGGTTTCGATAACTTAACGCTACTGACTGAGCTATGACCCGTAAGAGTTACACCTTGGGCAACGAACATTAAACCCACTTAACTTGATTAACTGGTAATCACGAACAATTAACGAAATAAACGGGTTCTTATTATTTATACTAATTATAAATAGTATGACGTTTATTGGTTACGGGTTTCGGGCTTTATATCACGTCTTGGACTTAATCTAGGTGTATTGGATTTAGGGATCCGATAGAGATTAAACAAGTGATTAGATAATGATCAACCTTATTATTTATATTATAATAGTTAACTTCATCATTATCTAATAAGAGGTTATTATCTAATAACAAGTTCCTAGTCATTATATAATAATGATACCGTAATAATCATTATATATATGATCATAAGAATTGTTTTGAAAACATATCTCTGATCTAGGGCCGGCCCTGACGGGGTGCAGGGAGGACTCCCGGCCCGGGCCCAAATTTTAAAGGGGCACTTTGAGCGGCAACGAGTGTTTTATTTCTGCAAGTAATTTCTTTCGGTTTTCGACAAAAAAAAAGATCTCATCTTGAACATCACTGGTTATAAACGCAAGAAGGTGAAGAGTAGACAAGGAAGAAAATGAGTCTTATATGAAAAACTAGATTTGAAGGATACAACAGAATTAAAAAAAAAGTTGAAGTGTGTTACTTAAGATTTATGTTGTGGTACAGTAATTGTGCAGCCTTTGCAGTAAATTTTAATATATAGTAGTACTACAAAATAGTAATTGTCTCACGTTTTTTCACATGATAAAAGTCAAATTTATTTTATTAAAAAACTTTTGAAGTTTAGACATAAAATAATGGCCCTTCAAATTATTATGGAATTTTACAAATTGGTGGTTTTTTTATGAGCCAATTCCAAACATATTAATTTTTATAATTATTACGACACTTTTAGTTCTATATCCGGTTTGACCGGTCCTACTAGGGAACCGGTAAGGACACCGGTTCAACGTCTGCCTCGGTTATGAAAACTTTGCTTAAAAGACCTAAGACTAAGGGGCACATATTTCATGGCTCGGCCCAGGCACATGAATTTTCAGGACCGGCCCTGCTCTGATCCCACCACGTGAATATAAATTGCCGCATGAAACAAAGTTAATCACCCTTTTATTAATTTTGTTACTTTCGAAAGCCTATATTGCCGCTGATCAGCCAAGGCTGCCACCGGCTTATCGGACGCCATCGGTCACTGCTACAAGTCACACCTGGCTCGTTTCGTGTTCGTGTTCTAGCACTTGTTCGTTGTACCTCGGTGGCTCAAACGGTTAATTATTAACCACTAAGGTATATCTATCTCATTGGTAGATTAATATTTAGTACCGTGTTTGTATGTTTTTTAACCAGACTACAATTTGTTTATCCGAAATTCCCAATCAAAAGAGACTTATACGTTTCGACGCTTTATATAAACTAAACTTATTTGTATTTATATAAATACACGAAACAATATATATATTATAGTCCAACCAATTTAGTCCAATATCGATATAATAAGTCACGCATTTTAGCCACTACTATCAATCGTACGATTTAATATAGAGTTGCCGTTTATTATTATTATTCGGTTCGTTCGCCAGTCTAATCTATTTTACGAATATCAATGTATTTATTTATATATATAATATCCACAAAAATAATACAAATACGAATTAATTATACCGATTCGTACGCGCGTAACCCGAAGCCACCTCGAACTACGTTTAGACCGGAACCGAAGTTTGACCAGCTTTGACCGCGTGTTGACCAGATGCGAACCAACCAGATCTAGCCCGAGCTAACAAGATCTGGACCGAGCCAACCATAACTGACCCGAAACAAAATCAAACCGAACCCGATCCAAACTCAACCCAAACCCGAGCACCAAACTGAACTGAACATTATTCAGACTCGGATCTGACCCGAGCACCCGCAAACCTGAACCAGATCAGAAACAAGACCCGGACCACCAACACGAACCCATCTTGACCCGAGCACCAAATCGGACCCAACCCAAAACTCATCGGACCAACCCATCCACATCCACCATCTGAACCGCCGACGCCGCCATCTCAACAACCACCATCACCCCTTGAACCACAACCACAAACCATCTTCAAACCTGACCCGAACCCAAGCCAAACGAACCAAACCCAACCCATCGGACCCCCGAATAAAACCAAGACTGAGCCAAACCCAAAACTCGTGAAACCAACACCCAAACATATCTGAATCCGGAACCCAATCCCGAACCATACCACAACCTCGAGCCAAGATCTGACCCGAGCCAAAGCACAACCCGTCACCACTCGAACCTGCAAACCCGAGCACCACAGACCCAATACTCCGGGTCTGAAACCACGCGTCACCACCACCACTTGACCTCCTCGTTGAGCCAGCACCAACCGGAAGCCATCTCAGCCGAACCGACCTCCAAAATATGGCCGCCTTTGAGATGACCAGACCACCCGACGCCACCGCCTCCTTAACCCAACCCCCCCCCCCCCGGTAATCATCACGCCACCACCACCGTTCCTGGTGGTAGCCGGCTGTTTGCAGAGAGGAGAGAGAGGGACGCGAGTGAAAGGGTAAGGGAGGGAGAGAGAGACCTGCGTTTTTAGAGAGAGAGTAGTGAGAGAGAGAGAGAGTGTTGCGAGAGAGTTTAGAGAGAAAGTGAGATGAGATTGAAACTTGATAATGGCTGCCAAGATATAAAGGGAAGAAGATAATGTTAGGTAGGGGGTAGGTGAGCTATACCGCGTATACGAACCCGTTATAACGTATCGTGCTTCGGTTTTATTTTAGGCTCGCTAAATAAATACGAAAGTAAGTCGGTTTTATTCGAAATTAAAAATATAACTAAACCAAGCAAATATAATTTTATTTTAAGTCGTCCGACACACGCGTTCGACGCACGCGTTTAAATCGCGTTAATTAATTCGATCACGTTTTCTTTTGTTAAAATAACCTATTAACTTCCGAAACTTAATAACTAACAATATTTGAAATAATTATTTATTTTTAAATCATAAAGATCACGTCAGTGTAGATCGGAAGTTGCCGGGTGTCACAATTTTCTTTATTAAAACAAGTGGGCAAGTGGGCACTAGAGGACAAAAAAAATGGTGGCACAATAACATCCATTGGATCACTAAGATCAATGGCCTAGAATGGTTCCCATGGTTCTTGCATGAAAGGGTGGTTCCTATTTTAACCTTTCCCTATATATATATATATATATATATATATATATATATATATATAGGATCCGGATATTTTGAGAACCAAGGTGAGTTGTGAGAACCATAGGAACTCACTTTATAACCACATACTTTTTTTAATCAAAAATGAATATGTGGTCCATAATTAATCAACAATAAAATAATGAATAAAATATTAATATAGTTACACGAGGATAAAAATCCCTTACACCGGTTTATTTTGGCGTAAATTAATGTATTTTTTTTAATTTTTTTTACAGCGGGGTTTACGTGTTTTACACGAGTGTAAAAAAAAGAAAAAATTTTTTCGCATTTTACGTCGAGTTCCTACGAGTTCTCACAGCTCGTCGAGTTCTCAAAGTATCCTAACCCTATATATATATATATATATATGTATAATATTTTAAGGAATAACTATCAAAAAATTTAATATTCAACTACTATAAAATACTCGAGACACTGTTGTTTGAACAGATATTGCATAACAGAAGTTGTAACAGATGAAATTAAAATAACATTACATCCACTTGCACAAATGCACAACAGATGTTAAACAACAGCTGTTAACTAAAATATATTCATCCAAAATTGTTAAACCAATCTGTACAAAATTAACATACATATTTTTGAAGTTCAAAAGATGTTAAAAAAACTTACAACTGAAAAAACTAAACACACATCTGAATACGTTAATAATAAGTTTTAACTTTTGAGTCTAGCAGTCTTCTTTTTCAATCTTTTGCTTGTACAAGTTTGGTCAGCAACATTTACATTTACATTACCACAATCTTCAACACTTCTTTTTCCATTAGGACTTGTGGGAGTATCCACAACGGCATCAACACATACAACATCCTTCAAACAAATCACAAAACAACTAATAAAACGTTACATGACAATATAAGCTGTAGAAAAAAGTTAGACATAATTGCACAAAGGCATAAATACCTTAGGAGTAACTTGAAACCCAAGTTGCGAAGATTCTGAAAGGTTAACAGATTTATTTTCACAAACTTCGTGAGTGACCTAAAAATTGGTCATATACAAATAAACAAAACAGATTTTAAAATCTACTGAATATAAATGCTTATTACAAAATAATTAGAATAAATACCTCGACAGAACTATCGTGTACATTCTCATGTCCGTCGACCAACTCTTCAATTATAACAGGATCATCAGAAATCTTGACGACAGTGTACACATGATAGTCATTTGTAAGATTGTAATCACAAACATCAATCTTGAAAGCAAGTTTCTTTTCAACGATTCAGGACAACTCATGCGGCAAACTTTTTGTCTCGCCTTCCTTCAACTGCGTTTCCCTGATATCACATGCAGCAGCTCCAATGAGCCTTATAACATCTTTATCGAACATCACAAATGATACACTACCGGATTCATCTTGAACCCTTATCTGCAACTTGAACCCAAAACAAATAAAACATAATTTATCTAAAAAACTGCATGAAATGAAATAAAAAATCTGAAACAAAAAATGTGTATACATCTACTGCTTTACATACTTTGTGGTAACGGAAGTACATTCACACTGGCATTTTTGACAAACCAACGCAGTAGCAGGCAATTTGAGAATTGCTTCAGACACTTCTTCAGCTTTTTGCAAATACTCTGACTTACTTAAAACTTTCTTGTTACACTTGCGGCAGGTAGCATAAAACTAACCATAGCTTTCTTCAACACTTTTTATGGTCACAATGACAACATAAGACATCGGCTGCAAACACAGTATATATGTATGCAACAAACACTTTTAAAGAATACAAACATATAATAAAATAAACACATATAAAAGGTACGAATAAAATATTGAAACCTCTTGAATGTCAATGAGCTCACCAACACGCTTCTTCTATGTTCCAACTATGAATTCCTGACGCAATGGATAAACAGTCTGCGACGAAAGAGCAGTTTGAGAAGTACAACCAGACTCTTGTTCTTGTTTCAACATCAAACTACATAAAAATGAAAAGAATTACATCTCTTAGCTAAAAGAAAGTATAAATATAAACTTGCGTATAGAAATATAAATAAATAGCACCTCGTCGTAAGGTTAGACACCTCATCTATAAGTTGATTAAGAAAGAGGCGAGATCCATACTTATCGGTTTGAACTCTAATTCTTTCTAAAAATTTCACAACACACATATCTTTACTTACTTCATTTATATTAATATGTTTTTAAAATAACAACACCGAAACACAAGTTACCGTTCCAGTCTCTAACCCTTCCATGCTGGATAACAGCCAGTACATGCTCCTCAGTGATCTTTGAAATGAATTCCTTAAACTGTATTGCGTAAGAGTTCCACAATGTACATCTTAAGGTCGTACCTCTTCAACAAAACAACAGAACATCAGATGTAAAGCAAAAACAAAAACCTGATACTATACAAACATTAATTACAAATAATTTATTACATTAATAAATGTGTTCCACATGAGATTCAAAACAGCGAGTCATAGAATAACTTCTTCATAACATTTATTATAGAAATTAAATTTGCAGTTCTAAAAAATGATTGTTTACAACTATTGATGCATAACACTGACATTAAAAACATAATGCTTTTGTTAAGTGTCAGGTATGTGAACAGAAAATACAACACTTTTCGAAAAAACTGTATAACAATTTTAAGGAATCCTTACTCTAAGTCTTGAATATCAAGATTCATTCGTTTGGTTTCGGTGGGAGCTCGTCCAAACACATCCAAGTCCCCAAACCAGATGACGCTTCCAGCAACATCTGTAAAAACAAAACAGACAATTTTACCAAACATCTGTTAAGTTTAAAGCAAGAGTGTTCAACCAAAGTGAATGTTAAAGCTTGTACTAAGGTAAAGAATAAAATACAAACCAACGCTCAACAGATTATTGGCTTCTCCGTTAAGAATTTGGTTAAAAAGATAAGAAGTTGAAACCATACTCCACACCTTCCCAACCCTTAACCTGTTTGACAGTTGTACAACGATAAAAAATGATTTTGAATTGATGAGCTACAACTCTGTAGATGTCCTTGTTTTCACCTACACCGAACTTAGATAAGACAACCACCCCGCTTCTTCAATTTGACTGTTAAAAACATGCATAAAAGGTGTCTTGGCAGAACCTTGAATCTTATCACCCTGCATATATCGGTTAACAGAAGGTAAAAAGCATGCAGAAAAGAACATGTCTTCATGAATAAGAAAGAAAACCAAGCTATAAAGTTTACCTGCTCATCAATGAATATGACCTCCAACTTATAGGTTGTCTTCCACTTCCTTATGACTCGAGTCTTCATGTACCACATGTCTTTGGCTGGATTCAGATCACGCATGAAAGTGACGTGCTTTTCTTCACTATCCATTGACGTCGACACGGTTTTAAAGATATCTTTTAAGAGGGAAATTTGAAAATTTTTGTTTAGATTTACAAAATTGAAAGCTGATATTAGGCTGAATTGGTTATGTGCTTATATATAAGGAGCTAATGAGGCACGTTTCCCTACGCTAATTTAAATTTTCCCCCTTAAAATTCAAACTTAGGGCCTAAAATGCTGCAGCGTACGTGCCTAACAGCTGTTGCTTGACGGCAGACCCTTTGGTTGTGAACCGCTGTTGTGGACAATAACGGTGTTTTAACGTGACCCACGTATTTTTTTAGAATATTTTAAGGTGATTACTGACGTCAATTTTTGCATCACGCAGGTTGACACATCAACTTTTTAACGTCACTCATAACTCTTTTCGTGGTTGCAAAAAAATTGAATATGTAGTATTCTTGCCAAAATAATGAGAAGGAACAACGAATGAGTCATTGAACAAATTGGGAAATAGTTAATAAAGGAGTTGGCAAACGGTTTGGTTTGGATTCATATCATCAATGTCATCATTTTTTAAACACTTTTAAATATAATCTATATCTATACATATAATAAACCAAAACCATTTTAATGACATGACACTTAAAGAGGGCATTCTCTTCCTTGAGTGTGCCATGTGTCATCCCATGTAGCAAGGGCTTTATTTTAGGAAAATAATAATTTAAAAAGAAAATTAGATTTTCCTCTCTAATGTTTCCTCCCACAACTTTTAAACTTTAACATCTTTTATATACGCGATTTTTTAAAGAAAAAAATTACACCAAATTAACGAGCGTTTTATTATCTTTCCAACGAGTACCATAGTACTAAATATGAATTTTATTTACAACATGTGTTAGCATTGGAGTTGTACATTGTTTTAGGTTAAATTTTAATATTAGAGTTATACATTGTTTAAGGTTATGCACTAACATTGGAGATACATTGTTAATTGTTTTAGGTTAAATGCTACCCGAAGCTTTCCTGCATGTAACTGTAAAGCGCATCATTCTATTTGATATGTAAAATTGAGATGTCGTATTAGATTTCTTAACCCGGAACGTTCCCGGGGTATAATCTAGTATATGAATAAACTAATAAATAATAAAATCATGTTTACATAAGCAACAATGGTATGGCTATATAACTTTGAATACAATTCAAAATAAAAAAATATGGACCCTAGTACATTTTAAGTTAAGAAAAATGTTATATAACCCGTTTTTTAGAATACACAATTATATTAACATGAGTATATATATGTATTTCCATAGTAGTGAATTTGAATATGCAGACAAAAAATTATTCATAAATTTATTTTATTTTTTTGAATAAACTTTTTTTTCCATTGATTTATAAAGAACAAATTACATAAGGATAGCAGGTAGACCGCGTACAATAAAAAAAGGTTAACAACCGATGTGACTTGTCGATTTAATGTCATCTCCCTCTCCCTCTCCCTCTCCCTTTCTCTCCCTCCACTACACCCCATTGTATTTTAAAGCCCTATTCTGACACATGTGTCACGTGGCCCAATCATTAAAGAAGACATTAAATTTAAAGCCCTCCACTACACATGGTCTAAGTTGAGAATAGTTAATAAATTGGTAGGAAAAAGTTTAGTTTGGTGCGGATTCATTTCAGTCATCATATATTTTTTTTTGTAGTTATCACCTATATACACTGTTTTTAGAGTGGAGACTTTTTCATGATGACTGGGTGGCCGCAGGTCGGCTTGCAAAATTGACCCGGGTTCGAGAACACACAAGGTTTCTTTATAGAGCCATAACACTTGCTTAACGGGCTCAAACTACGCCTTCGGAGGAACCATAACCCCTTATAGCAAGATACCAGTCACGTCACCAAAAGAGTCAAACTCTCTGACGAATCGCAGGTTGGACAAACCCCCGTGTGGCTCGGATTTAAACAGATGACTTCCAAAGAAGGCCTAGTTATGATCTTCATTTCATTTATCACTCCACCAAATAATAGGAACATCACCTATACACTTTAAAATAAAATATGAATAAACTAATAAAATAACAAAACCTTATGTTGCATACGAAACAATTTTATTATATATATATATACTAGTTTTTACCTCGGGAACGTCCCAGGTTGAAATATCTAATATATTGTAATAAAATCTTAAATATATGATTTGCACAAGAAAAACTCAACCATGCCATAAATTTTAAAAGATTTATCGAGATTGTAGCCAAGAACTGTTGGTTCTTGAATTCGGAAACCTGTTTGAGAACAACTTTTCAAAAAATGTTAATCCGTGAACAATTGAATGCAAGAACCTTAATCCCATTAGTGCTATAATTTAGGGATGTTGGAAAATTTGTTTTAATTAATTTCGGGATTTCAATATATCTCCAAAAGATTTTGAAAATTATGATAATCTTTTAATTTAAAACTTGGAGATTAAGTTACTCCCAAAATTTTAGGAAACAGATTGTAATCCTAGTTGTAACCAACTTATAGCGATTTTCATCAAAATAAGGATGAATTTTATGATCAGTCCTATGAACATACAAGAACTGCTCATACTAATTATCAGACTTATTATTAAAGTTTCGATTAATAAATCAAAATACTTTGATAAATCAAAATATTTAAATAAATCAAAACCGTCACCGTCATTAATTAAATAAAAGTATCGGAACCTTTGTGATTTGCAATCATAAATTAAATCAAAATACTTTACAAAACCACAAATCAAAGTTTTGTGATTTTTTTTCGATGCAAACTTAAATCAAATTAGAACCATTATGTTTTTTGATGCGTAAAAGGTTGTTCCAGAACCTATTTTTTTATCGATGCCATTGAAAGAAAGCCTTCGAATCCTTTCCACACGTTTCCAAAATTGCTTGATTCTTGTAAGTAGCTTGTCTCTAACTCATACACCTCTCTTAATCATTCGAATGCTCAAAAAACAAAACAAAACGAAAGAACAAAAAGATTACCCAACTGAAGGCATATTAAGCATCCCAATCAAGGAAGCTTGTGTGATTTGTAACTTTACATAACTGAATAGTACTTGTGGAAGTCAAATCCACTCACAAAAGACATGTTAGGCGGGACCAACAGAGCTTACGTGTGAGATAAATTTTCCAATGAAGTAAAGATCGATGCCATTGAAAGAGAGAGAGGGTTTAAGGTTTGGGATGGAGATCTTTTAAAGGGATGAATGGAGTTCTTTTTTTTATAACTTAAATACCAATTGCCACATGGGATGACACATGGAACACTCAAAGGGGAGAATGCCTCTTTGAATGCCATGTCATCAAAATGGCTTTGATTTATTATATATACTAGGTGAAATCCCGTGTGATACACACGGGAGACCGAGTCCTAAAACCTAAGGTCTGTTTAGTAAAAGACAAAATAAGAACCCATTCGTCTGCTGCGAAAAACAACTGTTTAGTACTGTCTGTTTTATTTCTTTATATAAACAACTAAAATATTAAGACCAACTGTTATGTCTGTTTAGTAAAACCCAAATGAATCATCGATCTATTGTTGAAAGAAAAAACTGTATTTCGTAAGGTCTGTTCCTTTTACGATACTAAGTAATAATACTTATTACATGTTTAATAACTGAAATTGTTACAACAAAGTCAAAACATAAATCTACAGACGGATAAAACCTATGTTGATTTAACACATATAAATATACAGACGGATTAGAGGTCTGTTGAATAAAACATAAAAGTTAATACCATTCAATTTAGCATAAAAAACACATAAAAAACTATATATAATCTTGAAAGACATACAAAACTAAAAACATAAATAAATACAATCAACCTTAAACATCAAAGATACATAGCTAATTAAACGTATTAATAAACTTAAGCTTTAATTCCATTGAGGCTTCAAGTTGTGCATGTAGATCTTTCAGTTTTGTCAAAAAATCTACGTCCTTAGTCCCGGCCTCAGAATTGTACAACAACGCCAAATCACGAACAGCAGTTGAAGGCATTGACTTCAAAATTCGTTGCACATCATCTCGCTCAAACGTGCCCAAGTGCAAACTGTCAAAACAAATCTTCAAATCTCTTCTAGTATTCAAATCTTGATAGTACTGTTCTCTAATTTGATTAACAACAAACTCCTTCATTTCATATTCTTGGTTGTTACTTAGGGCAGCCATTAATGCTATTGATGAAGACTGAAATATAAATGTTAAGATGTTTACTATCAAAATTCGGGATTTATTTACTAATTTATACATTTAAAACGCGTGAACTTGAAAAGTCATAGTGTAGAAATACTTTAAAAAACGAAGAGACAAAATAATAAATTATCAGTTGTGCAAATCAAAGATTTAAATAATCATATCAAATATCACGTCAAATTAATTATCTTTCAAAATTATTTCTATATATATGTTCAAATCCATCTTAGAATTTATCAATAAATTCCACACAGAACATATTTTAAACTTCATCTACCAAAATGGCAAACAGGTCATACGATCATTTTGGTGATACATCAGATGTTAAGTCAATATTCGGTCTTTGGTCAGTAAAAGAAAAGAAAAAAGACGAAGATGTTAGAAATGAAGTGGAGAAGATAGAAGAAACACTTAAGCAACAATCATGGACAAACATTGGGGTACTAGATATGGTGTTGCACGAACCTCCAACTGCTTTGAGAGACAAGATAGAAGAGTACATGACTCAACAACTACAAATGGACAACAACATTAACGAAGCATTGATGGAGTTAAAAAATAATCTTTCAAGAGAGATTTTGAAAAAGAAAACAGAGATTTTAATTAAGTAGTTTATATAGTAGATATGCTTTTTATTATGTATTTTTAATTAAATGTTAGCAACTGTTTAGTAAAAACAACATCAAGAAGCAAATCGTCTGCTGCAAATAAAACCTGCTTATTACCATCTGTTTGTTTCTTTAAAACAAATACTTTATCGTCTGTTTAGTAAAACCAAAATTACTAGGTCAATACTATGTTGTAGAGAAAATCTGTTTGCTACATATGTTTCTTTCTTTAAAACAATTACTATTGAAAATATAAAATAACGTAAACAGTACAACTGTTATACTCTGGTTAAAACCGCAATAAGGAGTGGATCTACGGTTAAAACAAAAACTGTATTTCGTAACTTCTGTTTCTTCCAAAATAGCAAGTAATATTACCGATCAGATGTTTAATAATTCAAGGTATTACAATCACGGAAACATGAATCTACACAAATTAAAACAATAAAGAGGATGAGAAAATTAAAAAGTAAACCTAAAGTTGAAAGAAACACTGTATTTGCTAACGTCTCAGATTACCAATATTGCAGAGAGTGAGAATGGAGTAATGAATATTGGGAATTCATCATCATTTTTTATACGCTGAAATATAATAAGTATTCATAGTGTTGGTTTCCAATTTTATTAGTTGGATTTGAAGTAAATGTAAAGTTGGAAGTTACTTTTCAAAATTTTAATTTATTTTTTATAAAATGAAAGACAATTGCAACACAACAATAATAATATAATAAAATAATAATAAAGTAACTTCAAAATGGTAATCATTATTTTTGGTACTACATATAACATCTGTTAATACGTGTTACTTTCCCACTGAAACAACTCTTGAAATTCTAATTTATTTTTATTTAATAATCAAATTACCTAACAAAAACAAAAAAATACTCTTTAATAATATTTGTACAAAGATGAAGATCTCACTTTTTACATTAAATTATTAGTGTTTAACTTTTGTTTTAGTAATATCTGTTTCTTTCACAACAGCAGTTAATAGTAGATTTATAAAAAAAATAAATAGAGTTGTTCATCATCTTTAAAAAAAACAAATTAACTACGATTACACAATTTAAACTTTTTATTCAACAAAAATTTTATAACACTGTCTATTCAAATCTTTTAGAAGTCATCAACAAATTTGGGAAACAGCAGTTACACAATTTAAGCCTATTATTACAAATTTCATAATTTGAGTTATACATTGAATTTAACAGAAGTAAATACAAAATGGAAGACTTATAAAACAACAAATAAATATATCTCTAAAAAGAGTACTTCACTCACAACAGAATTACAATATGCGACTTTACAAAGTACATAAACATACAAGAAAACATAAAAAACCCTACCAACAACCAAACCCTAAACAATAATCTTCCTTGCCAGCATGATCCAAAAAAATCATCCAATAAAAGGCAGTACACAACAGCAGGTCGTATATAAATATCATCAGGATGCAAAAAACCCTAACTTTGAAAATGAGAAGGGGATGTGTATTATTTATACATATAATAATAAATTGATGTTTTCCTTTGATTGTAAGAATTAGCAGAAAACATCAATTTGAAGTAACTAACCAACTAACAGTTGGTTATCTATTTTCCTTTGATTGTAAGAACCTTTCGAAAAATTTGTAAAAACAAATTGTAAAGTAGTATCATAATGCATATTGAATAGAGAGATGTAAAATGAGAATGGGGAAATGAATATTGGAACTTCATCCCCTTTTATAGGCAGAGATATAATAACTATTCATAAAGTTGGTTTTCAATTTTATTAGTTGGATTTGAAGTATATGTAAAGTTGGAAGTTACTTTTTAAAATTTTAATTTATCTTTTATAAAATGAAAGACAATTGCAACACAATATAATAATAATAATAAAATACCTTCAAAATGGTAATCATTATTTTTGGGACTATATATAACATCTGTTGATACGTGTTACTTTCCCACTGAAACATGTCATGTTTACATTAAATAATAAGTGTTTAACTTCTGTTTTAGTAATTTTATTTTATTTTTATTTAACAATCAAATTACATAACAAAAACAAATACTATTTAATAATATTTGTACAAAGATGAACATGTCATGTTTTACATTAAATAATAAGTGTTTAACTTATGTTTTTCTTTTCAACTATAGATCGTTGATTAATTTGGCTTTTACTAAACAGACATAACAGTTGTTGTGTTTATGTTTTAGTAATTCTTTCTTATTTTTATTTAACAATCAAATTACCTAACAAAAACAAAAACTATTTAATACTATTTGTACAAAGATGAACATGTCATGTTTTACATTAAATAATAAGTGTTTAACTTCTGTTTTAGTAATATTTGTTCCTTTCACAACAACAATTAATAGTAGTAATCAGATGTTTTATATTGAATACAATGAAAACTAAACATACACTTTAAATATCTAAATTAAAAAATTATGTAACAATAGTTGAAACAACATGTGAAACGACGGAAGAGTATATCTTTTTTAAAACAATTAGTCATCAAATTAAACTTCAAATATGCTGGATCAGTTAAACTCATCGTTTTTAAAACACCTTTTATACAAACAATAATGTTTTTACATAGGGGTGCCAAGGGTTTCTCCAACTCGAGTGGGTTTCTAATTTATCCTTATCCTATATATATATATAATAAAACGATTAGGCTGGAGACAAGTGTCACTTGTTGAGACCATAATCACTCTTGAATCCCGCCAAAAATTTTAGATTATAAATAACTCAATATTTATTAACTGATAATATGTATCTTTATTTCTATTACGATTGGGTTAAAATGAAAACTTGGTTAAGTTAAGATAACATAAAGAAGTCAATGTCATTTATTGGATTAAATGAATTAATGGTTTAGATTCATTGGGATGTTTTCTTTTTAGTGAATGAGTCATCTATACTACATTATAAAGGAGGAGGCATGGGTAAATATGTCCAAAGTGGTCAAAGTTACGATGGTATATTGAGGGTCCTTTACAAGTCTTTAATTTTTTGTCATTTTCTTCCTTTTATGCCTTCATGTACAACCTATAATACTAATTGTATATATCTCCTATGCACTCTTTGTATCCACATAAAGATGTAACCCGTTCATAAACACCATAAACACCCAACTGAATGTTGTAATCATTGAAACCCCACAATGCTCTTCACCTTCATGTGAATCCCTTCATAAACACCCAGTTGAATGTTGTAATCCTTGAAACCCCACAATGCTCTTCACCTTCATGTGAATACTAGATCGTTAGCACTAGGAACCAACCAGTCAACAAACTCTTTGTTTTTTATGGTTACACAGGTACGTACGTAGAACTATTCTCCTCCATGTTACAGCTCTATAATCATGTCAACTCTTATTATGTTAGTACATGTTAAAAGAGTGAAGGATTTGGGGCTTCAATCTGTTATGGCCTGAAAAGTCCAAAGAATTTATTGTTTCTAAGTTCTAATGTTTTTCCTTTAATTTCTTTTTTCTCTCTTGTAAGTTGCTAACATAGAACATGAATACCTTATGACATCATCATGTAGGACCAAGAGGATTTTGGCATCATATAGAGCTCTATCTGAAGGAAACAGTGACCTTCCTAAAACATCTCACGCATGTGATTTGGTAAGATATAACGTTCACATTTCATAAGTCGTCAAGATGATCATCATTTAGATTTTTTTAAACAATCGGAGTATGATGTTAAAGTTTTCTTGACATGCATCTTTGGAAAAACATGGTTTCGTTTTGTGAATAGTGGTTATATATTAACTTATGCGTTTCAAAGCTTAACGCTCCTACCTGAATAGGCAAAACATTTACTCTTTATTAAAGATGTTCTAAAATGCATAAAGTTACTTAATTTATGCATATAGCTTGATGAGTTGTATGCTGAGACTTTAAGTAACTGAAAGTCAAAGCCTTCCCTTTTTTTGTATTCATGAGCTTATTTACAATTTACCATAAAGATTGGATTATGGTTTTACGTTTAGTGTTCTCCCTACATCATATCTTTACCGAATTCTATACTTCCTTTGGAAAGAATCCCACATATTTTAGAATACAGAGGAATCATGTTTCATAATATTGAAGGGTCACAAGAACAAGAATCACAGAGATTAATTTATACAACCAGCTAAACCGGTGGTTCCACCTCCCGCGAGGACAGGGTTTGAAAGTCGTGTCTAAATTCTACTGAAGCCTTTATCAAATAATGGATTAGTAGCCATTTGATCTGTGTTGAGCCAGTTAAGAGAATTTAATGGAACCATTACCATGTAATGGATTAGTTCTTATGTGTTGTGTGTAACTAAATATAGCAAATAAAAATCAAACACGGGTCAGATTGGGTCAGATCGTGTAACAACCCGGACCTAGGGCCCAAAATTTTTCGCGACTAAAAATTAGAATGACGAAGGAATAACAAATAGTACGTTTTTATACGAAACCGAAACACGAACCCTATATAAAAATATCTTTCGCGAGTGCACGTTGCGTAACCGTATCGAAATGCAATGACGAACCCACCCGACTCCCATATGATGAGTCACTATCCTCCCCATATTGTGACAACCTATTGTTAGGAACCATTACTCAACAATGGTTTTAGGTTAACAATTAAACAAAACCTGTATAAAAACCCCAAGACCCATCCCCATTATTATCTGTTTACATAATAAACACACGCACACTATTACACTTAGAGGAAGAGAGAGAGAGACCCGATGAAGAGATAGAGAAAGAGTAAATCAAAGGAGAAAGAGGAGAACCGGTCTGGTCTTTGACCGGCCAGAACCATCAAACGGCGGCGGTGAACAGGGTTCTAATTGGGTTAGGTCTGCTCACGGCGGAGCTCAAGGAGGAGGACGACGGCTGACTTGCGCAGTTGACGGCGGTACCGATTATGATCGTCCCTATTTCAAGGGTAGCACTAGCGGTTCCGATAATGGGTTCAGGCATGGGGTTAAGGTAATAATTATTAAGGTCTAATCTTTATTGGTTTAGATGTTAGGTAGTAGATGTTGATGTTATTGATAAATAAGATGTTTAGAATGGACTTCATGGCATACGAAGATGATGATTATGGGGCTCTTAATGATATTTAATGAGGCAAGATTGAAAAACAAAATAAATAAGGATGCTACTATGATATGGATGTAACTGTCAAAGAAAAGGATTATATGATGAATACGGTGGTGGTTACTATTATTATTAAGGAAGTACAATAATGTCTAAGGATTAGAAGGATGGATTGAAAGGTGTAATCAAGTGTTGACACTTTGTTTACTGTTATAGAAAGGATTAGTATTTTAGGATGCTTATATGGCTTATTAGCAATAATGGAGAATATGAATAAGAAGCTGCTAGGAGGGGTTCTGGTTATTTTCAATAACCACTTGACACGGGCCGAACTTGGTCAAGTGAAGGCGAGGCAAGGTATAAATGATTGCGCGACTGCTTAGCTGTTTATTTTAAGAACAGTCATTATCATCGTGGGAGACGTGTGGGACTGAACAAGCTAGACAAGTGGACCATTTAAATAAGTAGAAGTGTACCATAAAACTCAACAGTATTTAGAAGGCAAGGTCAAAAACCAATTGAATTAGTATAACTTTGGACTCATAGACAAATGATATATCTGTTAACGTTACCCCATCTATGTATAAAGAATTGGACATATGGATGATTGACTATAAATATATGTAGAGGATGTTTAGGATTTTAAACGACAAGTGAGACATGTGAATATTATTTGCTGAAAACACTACTATTAATGTACTAGTAAATACTATTATCATCTAGTACCGGAACCATATCATAGGCAATAACTGGATACCTTGAAGTATAAAATAATAACTACATCGAGTCAACAGTTAAGGGTAAACGTACTAGCTCGACCACACGTGTAACCGCGATGCTCGGTTACACGCACCAATGTCTATGAATTACAGTAGGGTCTTGTAAGAGATTGGTTGGTGGACTCTCGACTTGGACAATCATGTGATAGAATAACGCGATATGACATGCGGCCAAGGTGAGTTCGTGTACTTCCCCCTTTTTGTTTTACTGGTTTGGGGTGAACATATGCTTGTGTGTGTAAACTTATTTGATGTGACAAAGGCTCCCGAAACCAGATGCACACTCATTAACCCAAGGGAGTTGGGCTACTTAATATATGGGTAGTACTACTTGGGGAATCCCCCACGCACAGTGGATCCGGAAGCCCGGAAAACCCTCCACTGAGGTCTGCGGACCGTTGTGGCATATATTCTGCCATAGGGAATCCATAATGGGAGTAGATGGATTCAGTGTTAGGATTGAGGTGTGATACTTGTACATCACTATGTTTAGAACTGTGTAAACTTGTTTTTGAACTGTTAAACTGTTTTTGATTTACTTAACTACTTACACGGACTCACCAGCGTAATTGCTGACCCAAACTCTTTTAAGCATGTGTTCAGGTACTGCAATTGGGTAATCTTGAAGACGAGGTATATGCTTGCTAGTGCGGATTAGAGCTTGTTATGGTTGAAGATTCAAGATGCTAGCGTAACGGTTTAGAGCATCTAGAACTAAGCATGGTTTGAGATTTGGATCGACTAGCGGATCACACTCCTCAACTGCTTCGACGACCGCGCGCGATTCGTCCCTGCATAGATATTAGTGTATTTATTTAAGTTGTGTAATTATATTTTTGGATTAGAAATTGTATAAAAAATTAAATATTAATTATCGTTGCTTCCGTTGTGCAAGTCTGTTACCAAACTGTCGTTTCGACTAGTCCCCACCGGGTCGGGTTGTTACAGATCGGATAAGTGATATTATAATGTAGGAAACTTTAGGCAATTTAAATCGTGATAAAAATAAATAATAAACACTCGCTGTAACGCGCGGACATTCCCACTAGTTATTCTATTAATGTAAAAATACAATGGAGGGTAAATTAGTCATTAGACAATTGACAAACATTACAATCTCTCTTTTATTTTGTCAGATAATAAAAAACATTCTCTCTTGTCTTGTGATTTACATTGGAGTGAATCCATAATACACATTGAAAGTTACATTAAAAGGTAACTTCTATTTTACATTAGTGTGTAACCCCGTGATTCATTATGCACATGTGAACAAAATCCTTATTTATATACTAGTAGGTTTACTCGCGCGTTGCAGCGGGATCTCAAACTGGGTTGTAACGCAACATTTATATTAACGTTGGTTGGAGAACATCTGTATTATTTGAGTTTCAAAGCTATAATCACATAAGTACAAACTCATGGAGGTATAATTATTAGACCATGTCTAATGGGCATTATAGGGGCATGAATAATCATAATAATGCCCTCAACACTATCCCCTTTGGCATTATATGAGCATTAAGAAGGTGGAGTATTTTTATTATAATGCCCAAATAGGATAAAAAAAATATAGAAAGTAATAACTAAAAAGGGCATTAAGTGGCTTTAACCATTACACAATTTTTTGAGGGGCTTTATGATAATGATGTGGCGAAAAATGCCCCCTAAGAGGTATCAACCATTACTTATGGTCTTAGTGGCTTATCAACCATTACCTTGTACAGTTCTACTTAGAGGAAATGAAGTCACTACCTAGTACAACTACATGAACCTAAATATGCCAACAAAATAGGAAACAAACCCATGACCTACTAACCCACTTCTGTTTTACTTCAAACAATCAACAAAAAAAACATAAAATAAAAACCAAACATAAATAAAAACAAACTAATTGTTGACCAACAATCTTCGACCCATTAAACCATCTGACCCGCTGACCCACAAAGCTCCAATTTTGATACCTGGTGACATGGTTTAGAAACCCGTCAAGATTAATCCTACATATACCAAACCCACATAACATTTAAGACCAATAGAAAACATATAAGCCTTTAGATTAAAAAAAAAACAAAAAGATTTGAAAACCTGCAATTGCATTTTTTTAACAAAAGAATAATGAAAAAGGTATTACATCTGCCTGCTATCTATAATTCTATATGTAGGCGTAACAATAGAATAAGAGGGTGTTTGGGATTGAGTTTCAAAAGTGCTTATTGACTTATTGGCTTTTTGAAAAAGCCAATAAGTCAATAAGCTGTTTGTGTAACCCAAAAGCACTTTCTGTTTTGACTTTTGGCTTTTGGTTTTTAAGGGTGAAAAAGCTGTTTTTGAAAAGTTAGAAATCCTGGCTTTTAGCTTTTGGCTTTTGACTTTTGGAAAAAAATTACAAATTTACCACTCATACAACCAGTATTCGCAATAAGTTAAGCGAAACACTTAAAAAATAACAATTTATTGACTTTTTGACGTTTCTCATCTCAAAAGCTAATCCAAACACTTTTTTTAAAACTCCTTTTCAAAAAGTCATAAACTAATAAGCACTTTTGACTAAAAGCACTTTTGTATTTCCAAACTCAATCCCAAACACCCTCTAAGAAACACAAAAGTTATAAAACATATGCAAACAGACCAATTTGTTCCAAACTCATTTAACTTGTTATCCAACCCGTACATTCCCAAACAAGAATACCTGACTGAACATAGTAACGCTGAAATCTATACTTGTGGGCTTTTGCAAAGAAAGTGCTACAAGTAAAATTAGTAGAACAAGTTCACAAAATTTAACACACAAGACTGAAGTCAAAGAACAAAATATAAAATATATAAATTTTATTTGAGCGAACAAATACATCATTTTAAAAGAGTGAGGCGCAACAAGGTGATAGGGTCCCCGGCGATGATGCTCAAAGAGATAGGCAAAGGGGCGCACATCACATAAGCGAGAAACAACATACTTATATATTTATAGTTCTGAAAGATACCAAAATTTAGACATAAATAACTCTATATATGGTTTAATATACAAATAACCTCTTTGCGCAACCCTGAATGCACAAAATCGAGCCATGTACAAGAGGCGCACCAGAAAAAATAAATATTTTTATGATATGCTAGAAGGATATGAGTAGAACCTACAGATAATGAAAGATCGAGTAATGAGCCTAGCTCATATGATAGCGGTAGTTTAGCGCATCATTATAGTTTAATATAACGTGATTCTGATATTGTTTTATTTATTTCGTCTTTCTAAATTATACTCTAATCAAGCTCAACTGAACACCCTTTTTGTTACTTCCCTGCATTGACCTATATACAGAACATATTAAGTGGAAAGAGATAAAATATTATCCAAGTGGAAAGAGATAGAATGTTATTAGTGTTTTTTTGCATATGTATATTTTCATATTAATATCTTATGTTTGACACTGCTAATGACTCTTATTAAATATGGAAGGCTCTAACTATAAAAATCTATTCATATCGATGAAATAATTAAGTACATTGGTTTGCCCAAGACTAACTTGAGCAAGTGTTTGTCTGATTTTTCATGATGGTATAAAGGACAAAAAGAGTACAAAAAAAATGTGGAGTATCACTACAAAAGGTTGAGGCATCCTATTGTAACAATTAAAATGCCTTAGTTTTAAGCCAAATTTTTTTCCTAATATACCTTGACATTAAATCTTCTTCTTTAACAGCCAGCTCTGGCAACTCTTTCTATCTCATCCTTCTTCATAGCATAGGTTCAAAAAGAACCAAGAAACCACCAAATACATAACCATAAACCAAACATAAAATAAAAAAATATATAATATACATAACACAATGAAAAACCATATGTTCATAAAAACTTACTTGCTTGAAGAACCACTGGTGCTAAACGTAGACACAATAAGAAGGCAACTATATCAAGGTTCCATTTTTTGGTTTGAATCAGAAGAGTAAATCATATCTTTATCCATCGTTCAATTGATGGTGGCTGCAATTCCCCTTCTCTGATCATCGTCTTCTTCCGGTCACTTCATGACAGAAGAAAAGAGAGGGAAAGTGAGAAGAGTATTTATGCTTGCAGAGATGGTGCATTAAAGCCCTAACCGATTGGGAGCATTCATTGCATTGATTTTCTGTCTGAACAATTGTCCGGTTACATCCCCTAAAGCATTCAATGTATTCCTGTGATGTTATGATGTGTAGAAGACAAGAAGGCAAACCTAGTATAAATGGCAATAAAGGACAGCAAGGAAGTGGGGGGGGGGGGGGGGGGTTTACTGAAATTTAATTTGGTTTTATTAGGTGTTAAAGGGAATTAAGGTTGGAATAAGATGCATTACTAATTTGTACAATTGCCAATATAAGGTTGTAAACCAAGGGTATAAAAGGAAGAAATAGGGTAAAACTTATGAGATTAGACTTATGGCTCTTGCTATGCCATCTTAAAATTGACATGAAGTGACTATTTTAGCCATCTCTCCTCCTGTATAATATAATATAATAATATAATAACTAGTATGTTACCAGCCGCGCGTTGCGGCGGCATCATAACGTATGATAACTCGAATTTATATCATCGAAACGCATAATAAGTCGAAGTTATACCAACTCGAATCCATACAAAATTTACATTTAGAAAATAACAACAATATAATTGTTTAATTTAAAGATAATAAAACCATCAACGTCAATTATCAAGTGTCATAAAATTCTATGAGTGAGGGGTTAACGTATATTTTAGTTTTTGTGTTAATTACAAAAGGAGAAACAATTTTGTTTCTGTTAATACTTTATAAAAAAAAACTAAATATAAAAAGAGCCGATGGAAACTTTGTATAATGATTATGTTTATATATAATAACAACTTAAAATATACAAATTTAACTAAATCCATAAATTGCACGTAGTGAATATCCTTATTTATAATTTTACAAAATCAACAATGTAAAAGCTCTTCAGAGCATCACGTTTTACTATTTTAACTCAATAGTCAAATCAAATTTATATTTGCTTCACGTTTGTCCTTTTGTATTTTAAAACATCATCTTCATCTCTTTCTAGTTTCTATTTACCCTCTCCTCTACCAAGGAAAAGCCATCGTCACCGCCACCGGAATGAACCCCCACTCTATGGCACATATGTCATCCTACTGGTCGTCATCCTCCGGCGACGGACACGGGCAAAAAATCACAATATGAGAATCGACTTCTCCGCAACCCACCACCAGGCCACCGTCGCTAAAGATCTGTGAACCACCGTTTTCTCCGACTCAGCTGTCAAACTCTTAACCCATAGCCGCCACCATCACCAACCGCCAACCTCTACACTTACAGAGAATACCATTCATCTGCCGTTGGTTCTTTTCCCTCCTCGCCACGTCCTTTGCGTGCCTCGCCAAAGGAAAACGACTCCCCCATCTTATTCTGAGGTTTTCGTTTTGTAAATAAATAAACCACCACACAAAAAAAAAACTGTAGCTGCTACAGTAGTACTGTAGCACAGACATTGTATTTTAATATATAGTATAATAATAATAATAATAATAATAATAATAATAATAATAATAATAATAATAATAATAATAATAATAGAGATGACTTGCATTAGTTATTTGTACAATTGTAATCAAATGTTGCACATAGAGGCATAAAGGGAAGGATTTGGCAAAAATATAGTTATTTACCTTGTGACCTTTTGTATGCCATCTTAAAATGATGGTGAAATTACCTTCTTACCCATCTCTCCTCCTTAATAAGGTAGTAGAGATAATAATAATAATAATAATAATAATAATAATAATAATAATAATAATAATAATAATAATAATAATAATAATAATGTAGTATAGATGTGTAATAACTTATAGGGTATAAAAAACTTGAACGAACCCGAACTTGTATCATAAAAAAAAACCTATTTACATAAGTGTAAGACAATGTAACACCTAAAATCCACCAGGTGCATCACCACTCGTGACCTACTAAGTAGTTCAATTTGTTCTTCATTTCTTTGGCATCACCGTCTTCAAAACACAACGATCCCGTAAAAAAAGCAAGATTCAGAAAACAAAATACTCGTATATAACCAAACTGAATCCAATAAAACTAATTTAACACTTATAACCAACCCAGATATGACGAAACTGAATCTTCTAACCAGGGCCGGTCCTGAAAATTCAGGTGTCTGGGCCGAGCTGCAAAAAATTGTGCCCCTTATCCTTAGCTTTAGGCCTTAACGAAATAAATAATGTAAACTATTTTTTAAGCTACGATTAAAGTAATATCAAATTGATGGATCAAATTTTATTTCCCACTTAGGTTAAAGTTTGGCAATTAAAAACAATTGTTTCATAACAAAAATAAAAGTTAAAAAGGAAGTCAAAACCAACCAGTAAAAAGCAAAAATAACTAAGTGTTAGTCTTCTTCATTTTATTTTTTTCATTCTCTCTAGTCCTACACTCATTAATAAACCTGTAATTTTTTTTCAAACCTTTTTATTTTCTTCTTTAATTCTTAACCTCTCTCAACATTTATTTACTTTATGTTTGTTAGAAAACTTACATTGTGATCGCCTCAACGCCTCTTGTACATGAAGCTCTCGTGTTTCAAGGTCTCTGTACTTGCTACAATAAAATGAAAAGAGAAAACGAAATCATAGAATTTTGAAAAGGAACCGGGCTTGTGTTTGACACAATTCCCTTAAACAGATTCGTCGTCTGTTCCCAGGGTACACCGGTTCAACAGTGCGGCGCGGTGCACTGCGGACTATCCCACTTGCCTGAAAGATAACCGGACTTCGATTGAGTTTGTTCTCTACATATATGTGTGTGTATGCATCTCTTTTCTACATATCCAAATGAGGCACAAAGCCTTCCATTATATAAGAACATGGATGTATGAAAAGTCTTCATAATTAGAGACTTAATTTGAGACATAAAGACTCTAATTAAGTGACATAAAATCTCTAATTAAAAGAAATAAAGACCTCTAATCAAAGACATAAAACTCAAGAGTTTTAGTCTTTAATTCACCACATTAAGGTCTTATTAATAATTATAATTTATCAAATTATAATTTCAATAAAATCCATTCACATATTTCCAACAATCCCCCACATGAATGGAGATTATTCAAAACACACAAAAGTTTCAACAAACCTCCACATGAACGGGAGTCATACTTAGAAACAATCTCATTCCGATTAAATTTCAACAGTTGAGTTTTGCATACGATAGGTAGGTGTGACCCTTTGAACCTTCGCTTATGAAACGCACTTAGCCCACTGGCTCTGAGTAGAACGCGATGTCTTTGAACTCGTCTGCCGTTTGTGTGGACGACAATACGCTTCACACAAAACTCTCCTTGACAACGTCAAGTCCTCATTGTTGAGTCCGTTATGGTCATGGACACGTGCCTGGTTCTGCGAGAGCTATTAAGTATTGTGCCCCAACAATACCCTTCGAAGCGACCCCACTTCTCTCTCACATAGGTGATCTACTGGGACTGGTTACCTCAGTCAAATCATTAAAAGCCATAGGCTTAACCTCAACCTTGTCACTTTTTAGGAATGGACTAGGAAGCTTATTTAATTTATAGTAAGCTCCCTTTTTCAAAATGTGGGATTTCCAACAACTCTTCCCCACAGTGACCTTCGCCAGTTCATACAATTAGGTTGTCCTATTGAACTCAGATCTTGGGATCTCCAGTCAGCTGAGTTAGGTTTCCTTCGCATAAACCTAGCCTTTCATGGGCTTTAGCCCCATTCCTATTGACGACTTCTGAACTAACTCTCTGCTTAAGCCTTTTGTTAGCGGATCCGCGATGTTATCCTTTGACTTCACGTAGTCAACAGTGATAACTCCTGTAGAGATTAGTTGTCGTACCGTATTATGCCTACGTCTTATATACATGTTCTTACTGATACACATTGTGATATGAGCTCTGCCAATTACCGATTGACTATCACAGCGTATGCATTAGGCCAATGCCGGCTTCGGCCACCTAGGTATATCCTTAACAAATTGACGTAGCCATTTTGCCTATTCATCCTCTAAAGGGATGAATTTTGATTCCATCATGGATCTAGCAATAGCCATTTGCTTAGATGATTTCCATGTTATTGCAGCTCCTCCAAGTGTGAACAAATACCCACTCGTTGCCTTGGAATCATTCGTGTAAGATATCCAATTCGCATCATAATAACCTTCAACAACCGCTGGATATCTTTTATATTGCAGCCCGTAGTTTCTTATGTATCCTAATTACCAGAGCACCTGTGTCACGTAATTCCAATGAATTGAACTTAGGTTGCTCGTGTATCTACTTAGCTTGCTCGCTAAGTCTGGTCTGATACAACTCATCAGATACATCAGGCTGCCAATAATTCTTGAGTACTCTAATTGGTTAACAGGCTCACCTTGATTCTTAGATAGACATTGACTCGTGTCAATGAAATTTCTAGCCACATTAGAGTCATTTCCATTGAACTTCTCAAGAATTTTGTCCACATAATAGGACTGACTTATAACAAGTCTGTTCTAGGTTCGTGTGATTTATACATCCCAAAATCACATCCATTTATATCAAACTTTCTATTTTCAAATACAAGTCACCTCCACACTTATGTGTTTATTGGATAACTTCCAAATGGGGTGATGAAAGTTTCTTCCTTTCATATGTAGTTTGAAAACTTCTCAAGTGCCATTTTTACATCCTTACGGATTGTTTCTTAAATGGCTCTTCCCCCCACATTGCTCGCACTTTGATTAAGTTTGAGTAATACCACTCATGATGACATTAGACACCCGTGATAAGATAGCGACTATCTATATCTTTGTGTTATTGAGGTCATCCATTATATTACTCAACCCATATTTTCCACACGAACCGTTTTCTTAGCTATATGAGTTCTCCTCATATTCAGCTAAATAGTATCATAACCAATGAACTATTTATTCGGTCCTTTCGAGTCATCATTTTTAATGAATTATATATTTGCTTTTACAAAATTCATTCTTATGTCGTCACATATGTTTGAATGTTCAAAGTTAATTTATTCTCCGTGGAGCATCTAAATTAACAAGTATTAGTCTAGCATGCTTTAGACTACGAATACTTAGCATGTGAACAGAAGATGCCTCATTCTGATTCTTCACAGCCTTAAGAGATAACTCACTATCTCTTCCTAACATTCACGTCTTAGTTTAGACACAAAATGAGATTTTGTTTACCATTCCAAAACCTTGGTTTAAAGAATGCTTCAAAACCATAATTAATTCCATCCATTAGGATAAAGACTCGTTTGCCTTTAATCCCCAAGGCTTCACCATTAACTCTTTAGGACTTATATATAAGTCTTAACATAAGTCACTTTGATGAACATATTCATCATCAACAAGTCAATTAGATTGACACTCGACGACATGACATTCACATGTCCCTAAGTGATATGTATATATTTGTTGAACTTATTTATTGGGTGACTCTCCCAAAATATATTACAAATCCTTCATATAGTTCAACCGACATTGATGATTTGTAGAAACTCTACACGTCCATCACTATTCTAAGTCTTTTATAATAAATCTCGCAATATTTATCAAAGACTTATGAATAATAACATACATTTCTATCATATGTTATAGTCATCAAAACTACATTTGTGCATTTCTAAGTAAATGCTCTCAACATTAGATGACATATCTCGTTTTTGTGCATTTAACTTCAATACACTTGCCACGTTGACCATGATTATCTCAATGGGGATGGATGAAGAGTTTTTTCTTCTTAGTCACTTAATTAGAGACTTAAGACTCTAATTAAGACTCTAATAAAACCTCATCAAATGTCATTAAGAACTCTACTCAAGAGTTTTACCATTTGAAGTAAAACATTATTAAATGGCATTAAGAACTCTACTCAAGAGTTTCAATTATACACTTAATTTAGTCTTAAAACTATAATAAAGTGTCATAAATAAATTAACTCTTTATAGAGTTTTTCTTCAATTCACCATATGAAGAGTTTTGCCAATTAATAATTATAATTTACCAAATTATAATTTCAATATAATCCAAAATATATATAACATATTATATATATCTTTAACCGGATTCATATAAACATCAAATCTCAAAGTGTTATTCTCTTCAACACTTTATCGTTCGACGAAATAATAACAATTATATCGTCTCGTGGCATGTTTCGAGGTACTCCCTCAATACACTATTCAAAACAACACAGTTGTTTGTACTTAACTACTCACAAGTAGTCGATCAAGTAAATATGTCCAAAACAACATCAAGTTGTTTTACACTAAATAGTCTCTCTAGACTATTATATGGTTCAAGTCATCATACTTCTTATACAAGTATCAAACCATATATAATTTGCAAAAGACATGTTTTATTCATACAAACATTTCTACTTTTACAGGTATTTTTCATGAAGTATACATATTTATGTTTTGATTACAAATCAAAACCATGAACTCTAATATAGTTTTATTATTCAAAACCATTTCTAACTCACTTGTTAGAATACAAACGATTACACGTTTCATCATATAGAGTTTTGGTTAAATAAACCTTTTCTAACACACCCGTTAGAAATAAACGATTACCCAAAATCGTTTTAAATATCATTGGTTTATATTCTCAACCGTTTCTAACATGTTTGTTAGAAATACATGATTATGACAATCATTTTAGAACTCATTGGTTTATATAAAATAAACCATTTCTAACACGCTCGTTAGAAAATAAACCATCTACATAAATGGTATTAACTTTGGATTTTCCAAAATATGCCCGTTTCAAACTTACTCGTTAGAAACCGTCAAATTAACCAAACCGGTTTAATGTTGGAAAAGGTTGAAACACCCAATTCTCCATAAACCCATGAGTTGAAACATTCCATTAAAACATTTAAGAATATTTGACCCAACTTAATGGTATTCTTATTATTTTTAAGTTTCAACTTTGAAGTTTTAATTAGTATTCTTACTAATACCTTCAATAAAACAAAATAAGTTTATAACTTTTTTTATTTTTACAAAATTTTCAAAGTACAAATTTCCAACACTTTTGTGTATTTTGTACAATAATATTTTCTAACACACTTGTTAGAAAATATAAACATCTTATTATGTCTTTACAAAATCCTCAATTTCTAACATGCCCGTTAGAGAAATCAATATATAAGTTTACAAATTAAACTTATGATTTTGTAAATAATAATTTCTAATACGCTTATTAGAAATGTTTCATGACACGTTATTCTTTTAACGTCGTCGATTCTAACACGCTTGTTAGAAATACATGTTTCAAAACCTTATATTTTGAAACTCTTTATTTTCCAATACTCTTATTAGAAAATGTATACATTTCAAGTACTTTGAAATTATTTTTCTAATACGCTTACTAGAAAGAAAACATGATCAACCAAGTTTACATGGGTTTTCAACTAATATGTCTTTTCTAATACTATCATTAGGAATTAAAAAAAATATATATTTAAACACATATTAGAAATGTTCCATAGTCCGGTTTATCTAAACATAACTCAAAACCCATGAATCCGAAAATTAAATCAAAATTCGTTTTGTCAAACAATCTTTGGATTAAATATTGCATTCTCATCATGAATGTAATCCAATTCGATGTACCAAAAGGAAAACATGTACAAACTTTCGCGAACCCAAATTCCTTAGGAAGAACACGAAAGTTTGTTTACTATCTGTTTAAGTTTGTTAGAAAACTTACATTGTGATCGCCTCAACGCCTCTTGTACATGAAGCTCTCGTGTTTCAAGGTCTCTGTACTTGCTACAATAAAATGAAAAGAGAAAACGAAATCATAGAATTTTGAAAAGGAACCGGGCTTGTGTTTGACACAATTCCCTTAAACAGATTCGTCGTCTGTTCCCAGGGTACACCGGTTCAACAGTGCGGCGCGGTGCACTGCGGACTATCCCACTTGCCTGAAAGATAACCGGACTTCGATTGAGTTTGTTCTCTACATATATGTGTGTGTATGCATCTCTTTTCTACATATCCAAATGAGGCACAAAGCCTTCCATTATATAAGAACATGGATGTATGAAAAGTCTTCATAATTAGAGACTTAATTTGAGACATAAAGACTCTAATTAAGTGACATAAAATCTCTAATTAAAAGAAATAAAGACCTCTAATCAAAGACATAAAACTCAAGAGTTTTAGTCTTTAATTCACCACATTAAGGTCTTATTAATAATTATAATTTATCAAATTATAATTTCAATAAAATCCATTCACATATTTCCAACAATGTTTTATATAAACTACCCTCCACTTTGATTAATACTTGATTAACAATTTTAGGGCTCAAACATGCAAAAATCCATCGAATTAAGGACACCACTGTTAAGAAATCGTCGATTGCCGAAGGGTCAATGTGCCCCCGAGAAATTGGGCCTGGGCCGGGAGTCCTCCCCGCACCCCTTAAGGGCCGGCCCTGCTTCTAACCCTTTAATTATCTCAAATCACAAGATACATTTTAAAGTGCAAAATCAACTCAAACTAAAGTTAAAATGGACATGAAAAACAGGCATCACATAAAGATGAGCGAAAACTTGGTTAATGACATATTACATGTACGTAATAAATATTTACTGTACGTAATAAATATTTACATGTATGTAAGGAAAAAAAAAACTAAAATTATACAAAGAATATCCATATTTTACTAGACAGTCCAACCCCACCCCCTCCTTGAAATTTGATAATAAAAAGCCTATTATATATCATACTAGGTTAGAGTCCCGTGGGGACCCACGGTTCATTCAAAAGTAAAATGACAAAATATGAAAATAAGAATTGTACTATGCAAGTTGTTTGTATACCATGTTAAGAAAGCTAAAAAACAAAGAAATAAAAAAATTATAAAGTCATAAAGCTTCAAATATTTCTTTGTACACAACGTTTGATGTTTTGTTAGTAAGTTTGTCATCTTTCTTGATCTAGTATTACTATCTAGGTTAGAGACCCGTGAATTTAACAGTTGAGCAAAAGATAAAATAAAAGGTGATACAAGATGTAAAAAAATGAAATTACTTTATCGGATTTAATTACAGAAGTCGTAAATAAAATGAAATTACTTTATGCAAATGATCAAATTTTAGCCGCTAATTTCATGCTAGTGGATATGGAGAAGCAAACTGCAAATATACGCAAATCGTGTGTGAAAATTGTAAATTTTATTGATAATTTTTGGGCTTACTTTGTTCCTCTCAATGATTAGAATATGAAAGCCATTTGGAAATTGTAAACCCGATGTTCGTACAACATCTCCTCCTCTCATTATCAGCCACCAATCAGTTTTAGAAAAAAATATGTCATTAATATAAGGGGGGAAAAAGAAAAGCAACACATTTCTATCTTTGAACTTGTCTATTAGTTCCTTTCTAAACACTTCAGGAACTATGTTGACCAAACGGATTGTTTCATTTATAAGTTGGATAGTAATTGGCATCAATAAGTGTATAACATCCGACCCCTTTACCAACCGTTACCATCCGCCTTACAAGGAGTTTGCGGGTTCTTTTTTTTGTTGCATAGGGTAGGACTTCGCCAAATATCATAAGTCATAACCCTATTGGTCAACACTAAAGTGGTAAACATGAATATGGAGAAATCAAGTAATGAAACAAAGAACAAAAAAAATCTACGAATCCAATGCATACCTTAGTTTTAATCGAAATTGCCAGTCCTTAGCCAGTGGTGAATACCTAGTCCTAGATAGTGGTTTTAGTAACTGGACATCAATCTATATTGCGTGGCACCAACAGAAACTAACATTCGGTCTCCAATACATATAAAATCAGGCTTACATATGCCCCCGGTACCACATTTTTTCTGTCCCAAATACATTTTTTTGTGGCTAAGAATCAGTTTTTTTGCTACTATATTTTAGACTCCAATGCATTTCATTAGGTTCAAGAAGCCATGTCAATCTAAGTTCCTAATAGGATGTATCAAAGACTGAGAATTAGTCTTTTAAACCACATCATTATAGTCCTTGATATGTTCTTTCAGGGACTAAAAAACAATCTTAGATACTATGTAATTAGTCCCAAATATGTATTTTGAAAGACTAAAAATAACTCTTATACCAAACTCTTTTCAGTCTCAACTCTGTTATTTAGCGTCTAAAAATCAATTTCTAATTTACTAAATTTTAGAAATTACAAAAATCGAAACCAAACAAACATAAAATAATAAATTGATAACAAACAATGGGTGTTTTAGTATACAATATAAATACATCAGTTGTTCTTTTAAAGTTAAATGAATTAAACAAAATGAAGAATAACATACATGTTACATTTCTAGACCATCATTGCTGTACAGGTTAGTCTCTTCCAATAACTTGATCTTTTTTGCAGTCCCATACTACTCATACCATGTTTTTCTTTTCACCGTTTAAGGCTACACATACCCGCAAACATATTTCAAATAGCCAAATTGGGCTTTCACAATGATTCCTTCCATGCCTGCACAAATATAAAAGGAAAACTCCCTTTAGTAAAGGTCATAAATATAAGATAAAAAAACATTAGAAATTATGCGTTAATAAACTAAAAGAAACCATATAGCATATAACTACTTCTGGAAACAATTTTGTTCATCACTGTTACAAATTAATTATATAAATTTTAATAAAGTTGATGTCCTAGAATAATATTATGACCGAGACATTGAACTAATATATTAACGCATGCCATATACAGAATAAGTGTAAGTTCAAAGCAATTATAAGCAAGTTAGTTGGATACTAAACCTCACATTTCAATTGGTGTTATAAGAAAGTTGGTCAGTTCTCTTATAATTCTAGGGAGATGTACTACCTTGCTATTTCTAGGAATGATCATTACCATAAGAGGCTATACAAAACCATAAAATACTTGATGATTCTAAATTATATTTATGTCCATGCTCAAGCTAATCACCATACAAGTTGTATAAGGGATAAAATTCATAACTTCAGACCTACTAAGAGACAAGTTCTCAATGCTAAGATGGATGTTAAAACTGAACTTAGAATTACCAATGAACATGAAATAGTGCTTAATTTCTCTAGTAAAAGTCAATCACATACACAACTAAATGAAGTTAAAAAAATCAACTTTAGCAGATTATTTGCAATTAGACATCATTAAAAGGTAGTGTGATCATTTACCACAATGATGTATGTGCATAGTTTGCAGTTGAACGGATGCAATCAAGACGATATCAGAATGTTCGGGTAAGAAAACTTGAACCCAATTGCAATACAACATCATCAATAGTGAGGACCCAATAGCAACAACCTTTAGTTTGAAACTTGGCATGGTAAATAATTAGCCGTAATGAGCATAAGAACCGAAGACTAAAAAATCAGAGTTGTGTTACCTACAAAAAGCTCAAATGGGTCGAACACACTTATATTATTTATAAAAAAGAACAGAAACTGGTGAAAATATTACATGTTACTGAAATGAATTTTTGGCATATCTTAGCTATAAAAGTTTCCGATAGATTGTCGTCATCGTCTTCCCCAGCAAGCAACAACTACAAAACCAAATGAACATATATCCTATCATGAAACATCTCTTATACAAACAACAAATGGGTGGTGTAATAACGGGATAGGGTTGAAATAGGTTATTTTTTTCTCACAGGTTGCAATGGGTCATTTTTCAGTGGTCTCCATAAGGCGATACGCATATGGGCATAATAAAACCAGCAGTGACATACTGTACACATTCTAACCCTCCTAGGCAATCAATCAATCGATTATGGATCATCTAATTTTCAATTGTTTGGATCAAAACCAACAAACTTAAAAAACGAAGACAACAATCTCTAGCATAAAACGTCGATCAAATGAAATACATAATAATATATTAAAAATATAACGCATGGCTGTATTAGTTTAAAATAACAGAGTTGTAAAACAATCAATCTACCGTTGTTAGAAATTTAGATGTCCATTTAAATATCTCTAACCTTACCATATGTTTTATGTTTTTTGGTTTTTTCTTTTCAAGTTAATGTTATGTATTGTAAACAACTTATATACTGTTTGACATTGTATAAGTCAAACATAGTTTATACTTATGGTAAACTACACTTCTCATTAGTCAATCCAAAAAATATAAGGGAATTTCGTCTAGTTTATGGTCATCTGTCGAGCCAAAAGTTAATAGTCAAACATTGATATACTTAGGAGGAAGCATTTAATACAATAGTAAAATTTGTATAAAGATTGTATTATACATTAAAAAAACAAATATATTCAGGTTATATCAAATAAAGTTAATTCATATAATGATCGTGTTTGGGTAAATAATTCATGTGGATCATGCTTGAATGCATAATGTGTTTGTTTAGGCGCAAGAATTTTCATTTCCACCTCTAAAAGGGTGTTATCATGTTAGTTGACCCCCCTTATAACGTGTATGAATCTAAATAATTTTAACCACCATAGCACCCTCATATTGTAGCCAATGTGAATCTGCACTTGTGTCTTTAACTTATATAAGAAAATAAAACTTGATCATGGAAATCAAAAGAAAAAATGTTTAATTTTTCTAACTACCTAAGAGTTTTTTTACAAAATTTAATGACCATAGTATTGTCAAAGTTGTCCAGAATGTGGTCATGTAGTAGACCTCACACCTAAGCATCTTAACAACAAAACTATGTCAAACTCAATGAAAATATATCAAAGATGGTTCATGAGATGATAGAACATAGCTGCAAGAATAATCCCCACCAGCCACCAATTCATTCATTTTGGCCCCCTTCTGTCTGAAGTTTCCCATCCAATTTTGCATTTCTTTAGTCTTGTTTGTGTGCTGTGGAAACATAAAAATAGTGTGTATAGTAAATGCCATGGTGACTGCCGCTTATGTCTAAGATATAAATATCCATGGAAAAATATAGCTTCTAGGACCGTGTTTAGGGCCAACCACTATCTGTTTATAGTCAACCCAAGAAGATACGTTATATCTAACAGGTCAAACTCATAAACTCAAAAATACTACCATAAATCAAGTGGGTCAATAAATTTAAAGTCTTTTGTGAAAGCTGCTTATTGTACCTAATGCCATTCATAACAACTTTATTCATGTAGATTAGAGTTTAGTAAAAAAAATGATGACGAAGTTTGAAAACATACGTCCTGAATCTGAAGAATCTAACGGGTCAAGAGCGTAAACTCAACAATACTGCCATAAACTCATCAAACCTGAACAAATTATTTCAGCCCAATAATCTATGTATTGATATTAAATCCATAGGACTTTTCTCATAGTTTTGATGGCTGTTAGTTGGTACACTGCAGTCCAAGGTAAGTTCTTTTAAATTCTTTAATAAAACCACATATATTATTACATAATAATTTACCAAATAACCTTTCTTTGCTTCTCTATAAATACATTTGGCTGTATAAGTTATGCATACACTACCTTTTATTAGAATTTAATGTTTAGATTGATGTTTTAGTTGTTAAGAAGATTGGTTCCCTTATCTACACATTAATCCCTTTAGTAGATAACAACTATTGTAATTACATCACTAAATTGTCTCAGGGACAATGTATTCAGAGCTCAACCAGTATTCTTTATTCTTGTTTATAACAACACTGTGTCTAGCATATAAATACATATGAAACTAAAAGTTCTTAGAACTATGTATTTAGGGACAATCGGAAATCTTTAACATGTCAATGGTCAAATATGTAAACTCAAGAATAGTCCCACGAAACCATTATTTGAATAAAAAAACCAAGGTTCATACCTGGTAAACAGAAGCGACAAAGCCACTTTTGATTATTCACCATAATAGTTAAAAGTTGTCAAATGCAAAATGAAACAAAATTAGCAAGAGAAAAGTAAAGATGATATATATATATATATATATATATATATATATATATATATATATGAACGAATAACATGCTTTAATGGCCGACTTAAGGCAGGTGATACAAACATGGTCGCAATTTGTTGTAAAAGACCATAAATGAGCGAGATTCATCTATCATATCGGTGTATGGGAGACGATTTAGCGATTTAGCGGTGTATGGTACCCAGCAACATTCTAGCAAAAGTAAATAAAATTTCTCCTTCATCAATTAAGAATTCTTTCGAAACGCAAAATAAAAAAATAAAAAATTAGTATATAAGCGTAGCATATACATGAAGAGGATTTATAGCCAACAATGTTATATTTTATACAATGCCCATTAAACATAAAAACGTTGGAGTAAAGTTTGGTGTCATTTATCGCATCGTAAATGTTCTTGTAACCATAGTATAAGGAAAGTTCAATAGTTCATCTACAACTAAACAGTTATTTAAGGAATTTATGCAAGTGATAATATAATTAACTAACCAATTTTGATTTAAGCATACAAACACCTCATAGAAAAGAAAAGGACAAAATTAAATATCAAAAAAGAAAAGAAAAAAAAAACCCTTAACGTGCTACCCTATTGATCTTTAGGATCAACTTCAGCACATCCAATCAACTCAGCTAAAGCCTAAACCACAAATCCCTTGGCAAGCAGCCACATGTAACGCAATTCGGTTATCAATATCTCTGAAATTAACATCATTTATCAAATCCAACAGTTCTTTAATCGCATCGAAATCATCTTCACTCGAAAACAAAAACATTAACCTAACCCTAGGATCAATTAGATCTGACCTTTAGTTACGTTAAGCAAAGCCGATTGATGAGACAGAAAAAAAGCTGCAAATAAAAAAAAATTAAAAAATCACCAAATCAATAAAATAACAATCATTCTTAGACCTTCTCAGCCAATTCACAAAGTATAAGTCAACATCCATTAATGGCCAAATTGAGCCTCAAATCACAATCAAAGGCAACAACAATGCTCTACCTACCAGGTTAAAAAAACCCTTAAACAAAGAACATCAATGGGAACCCTTATGAAATTATATGGATATTCCTTATTTTGTAAAATTCACAAACATTTACAAATAAGACATGCTTCCTAAAAGTTGTATGCTAAACACCCAAACATTCCCTATCAAAATGAACTATAAAACAGAAAACCAAGCTAGCATCTTTGATGATATAATAAAAGACAAATTATTTCAAGCACTGATGTTTGGTAAAAGGTTTTTCTTATTTGCCTAAATGTTTTTAATAACTTTTTAAATGTCTTTTTCTCATTTTATTTTATCCGACTAAAATTAAAAATAAAAAAAATAACCAATCGCACTCGTGTCAATACCTTTCCGAACATATTATTTTCTTTTTGGCTTGCTATAGCTATAGATCGTACAATACTAAACCAAACCCATACCCACCGATTTATTGGATTTTTCAAGAATGTTTAATAAAATAAACTATAACACAACATCATTTAAAGATTTTTTTTATCTAACTTTACACGCCAAAACGATGCCGACAAACATGAAATTACAACCCTACTTATCCGCGGCGAAGCGCGGGATCAAACTCTAGTTTGGTACAAATAAAACCACCTATATCTGGCCTTGGTGAAGAAAAAGTTGAATGCTGGGAAGACCATTGTATGCATTATCCCTATACTTTCTATAATGGCTAGGTTAAAAGATAAAACAGATTCCTATAAGATGCAGCATTAAAAACATACATGCATTGAAGAAAATAACCTAATATTGTCAAGAGTTGATAAGGAGAAGCAGGGCATATCCATTTGATCTGCAGCACATTCTAAAAAATACATATTAATAAATTATTTATACAGTAGCATACAGTTATATAACTGTAATTTGTGATTGAAGTAAAACTTTTAAGTGGATTGTTTTTATATAAACAAAACTTGTGTTGCCTTACAATTGGAAGAGGAACGGTTTTTAAAAACTGAAACCAGCGAAAGAGATCATTGATGTGAGTCATCACTCACTGAATTGGTTATCTCAAATGAGTCAAATGAGTGAAATAATTCTTTTAGACTAAAAAGAGAAACCATCATCGATCAAACGGGTGTTACTCAACTATGATTATAAAGCCTACATGGGAAATGATATTTTTTACAAATTAAATTAATCAAACTTATCAGTCAAGCCAAACATGAAAGAGTTTAAATCAAAAACTATTTTTTTTACACAAAATTCCAATGGTATACCAATTGTTTTAAAAAAGAAAAACCACCAACGTAAAACGATCGCAAGAGTATAAACAATATATACAATATATAAAATTCAGAGACCATTTTGATGTCCAGATTTTGAATCAATAATTATGTTTCATGTTGAGACTGCTTCATCTAAGCTGCTTGCAATGAGCCCATATTTTGGCATCATATTTGAGTTAAGAAACCAAACCCATCATGTAGCTTCAACATAGTATTACAGAGTTGGTTTCTTGCTTTGGCATAATTTGGTAATCAAACTTTATTTTAGAAGTACTCACAATTTTGGTTATGATCTATCCCAAACGGGTCAAATGTGTGAAATAATTATTTTAGCATAAAAGGAAAACTATCATGAATTAAATGGGTTGAAAGCCACTAAGACCAACCGTAATGATCTGACATATTTAGCGCCCCCATCTAAGTGTTTGTATTCTATTGGTGGAGCAAAAAGCAGGGTAATTTAACGCACGTTTTCACGCGAAAAATTTCACGCCTAAGAGCAAAACTGCCCATCGGGGCGGTGTAGCTTGTGAACGGGGCGCGAATGGGGCGCCAAAGGGGCCATTTAGCACCCATTTCGCGGACGATTACACACGGCATAACTGAAATAATAAAGCCGACAGGGAATAGATACTTTTTACAAATCAAATTAATTCTTATTATAAAGAAAGCACGACGGTGAGTAGAAAGTGGTCATGGTTTAATTAATATAAGAATAACTATAAAGTGGTCATGGTTATTTTTATTATAACTAACATTGAATACATATTCATGTTATAACCTGGCAAATGTCATTAAAGTGACAGAATTTAGATGTATATTTAAGACACATTGAGTAATTATAATTTGTACAGTAAATTGAAAACATTTTTTCCTTTCCCTGGCTAAAAAGACCATGGTCTTGGATTCCAACAACCCTATTTGAGAAGCCCCAGACACACAATATATTCATATTGACAGCTATAAGAAAAAAATATTAAATTGCTTAACAAACCATAAGTTACATCAAAATGCATGAGATAATTAATTGGCTCACTCTGCCAAAAATTATAGGACAATTTGTTATAAAGGTATACTGGAACTTCAAACCAGAAGCCTCATGTGCAGAGTATATAGTCATATTTAACATCACAATGCAAAACCTAGCTGTTCCTATATACATTTCCTTAAGAGTCCAGAACTATATTCAGCCTAGTATGTATGTAAGTTTGTATATAGATAGATGTTATCAAGTACCTTTTGAGATGTAATTTAGATCTTTTGAGCAGCTTTTTGAATCCAGTTGCTGTCCTTCAGTTTGTATATACAATTGCTCTATCCTAGAATCTGCAAGAATATTATGACCCTAAGAAAACCAAAGATAATATATGTTACATTGAAAAAGAAAAGTCAAATCTCCTGTCCTTTGTTGGGTTAATCGGGTCGTTTACGGATCACGGGTCAGTTCAAGCGGGTCATGTGTTGTTGCATGGAGTAAATGGCTTGAGACATGAAGAATTATGCATGGTTTTATATTCAGTTTATTTAATATATTATTAGTTAGAGTAAGTAAAATGTTTGACCAGTTCATAGAGATCTGCACGTTAGCTAGGCAGAAGAAGAAGTCAATAGTTCTCCGGTTCTCTAGGCTAATTACTAGTTTTTATTGTTTTTCTATTTCCACTTTTTGTACTTGTAAGTCTATTTAAAGACTTTGTTTATTGAATAATAAAATAACCCATTTCATTTCTTTCATCTTCTTTACATATACATACATACAGTACGTAAGTTTTGAGTGTGTGTTGTGTATACAAGGGGCCTGAATCCAACATTTGGTATCAGAGCCTTGGGCTCGTACCGGGAAGTCTCCGCCGCCGGTGGGTGTGTCGGTTGGTGGAGGGCAGGTGGCGTGAAAGGGTTTTGTTCATGACAGCAGGGGCTGTTTGGGTGTTGTTTTAATAGCGGTAGACGGAGTTGGCGCGGTGTTTCGGTCGAAGCGTGGTCGTGGGAGAGTGCCCTTTGAGACTACGGGGGTGACCGGTTATAAACATAGGCGTTCCATGGCTGTTAGAGGTGACTAAAGGAAGGCCGTTTAGTTGTTAGTTGCGGGTTTGCGTGGCTAGTCACAACCGGTAAAAATGGTGCCTTGATCGAATTGTTTCGTGATAAGAGGAGACCGGTGTACGCGGGAAAAGCGAGCAGGAAGGGTCCGTCAAAGCAGGTGGCTTTGGATTCAGTTCGCTTGGCGGGAGAAAGAAAACGTTAGAAGGCGGTGGTCTTGTTTTCTTGTCGGTGGAGATGCCTCTTGGAACATATTTGATCGGAAAAGCGCACGGGTTGTCAAGATTGGAAGAGAAATGAAAAATACACAGTGTAATATTATGGCGTTGGAGTTCAAATCGGGTGGCTTTGGATTTGGCCGGGGGAGGTCATCAATCCGTGATAAGTCAAGATGTTAGTGAACGGATTTCCAACGGGATGCCATGGGATATGTTACAAGTGTGGTGGTTTTATTCGGGTTGAACCAAGAAGACTTTGGACGTGACCGGGGTGAAGGTCGGGTGTCCGGGATGGGTCCAGATGGTTCAAGGCGAACGTGATTCAGCGTTTTAGTTTGTGAATGGTGTAAACAACCGATTAAGGGGGTGATTGTTGGGTTAATCGGGTCGTTTACGGATCACGGGTCAGTTCAAGCGGGTCATGTGTTGTTGCATGGAGTAAATGGCTTGAGACATGAAGAATTATGCATGGTTTTATATTCAGTTTATTTAATATATTATTAGTTAGAGTAAGTAAAATGTTTGACCAGTTCATAGAGATCTGCACGTTAGCTAGGCAGAAGAAGAAGTCAATAGTTCTCCGGTTCTCTAGGCTAATTACTAGTTTTTATTGTTTTTCTATTTCCACGTTTTGTACTTGTAAGTCTATTTAAAGACTTTGTTTATTGAATAATAAAATAACCCATTTCATTTCTTTCATCTTCTTTACATATACATACATACAGTACGTAAGTTTTGAGTGTGTGTTGTGTATACAAGGGGCCTGAATCCAACATTCAGTTTTACATTATGATAAAAGTAAATCCCACCTAATAAGTAAGTTATAACACATTATAATGATGCAGAAAACTAAATATATACACTTAAGACATTAAATTATACTAAGATTAAAATACTATAATGAAAAGCCCCTATTTAGTAATCACTTAAAAATATTAATACTAATTTATAATTGAAGTTACAGCTCTAATTTATTAATGAAAAATTTAAAATATACCTCCTTACAAAAATACCATGTTATTAACAATCTTTTTTAGTTAAGATAATTTCACATATCCCATGCTGCTGAGGCTACTGATCCCTACTCGCCAAATGCAGCCAAAAAGTGCCAAATAATATGATCTATGTAGAACTTCATGTGGCTACTGTTGACCATAATTCTTCATAACCAAATTGCCCTTGTAAGAATGTGAAGAAAATAGTCAGTCGCCTAAAGAGTCCGGTAACCGGTGTTGGAGTATCAACATCGCCAATCGGCATCAATGAGACAATGACTACTGGATAAGGTAGACAAAAAGAGAACGAAAAAACAGCCTTGGTTGATCAGAAAATTAAATCGAGACTCAGATGAGCCAAGACTCGTCATCACTGCCTTCAAAACCCGAAAATCTTAACAAATTCAAGAACCTTACAGATAAGCTTACCTCATCATCATCGAATCAAACAGAAGCCATCATATGAACAAAAAAGTTACGGCACAATTAAGCTAATCACATAAGATAAAGTAGAATTAATATGTTTGAGTGCCTCGCATGTTAACAGAAGTTGCCCGGTGTTTGCAATGCTGTGAATGTTCGATCTGGATGCATGCCCAGATTAAGAAAGATTACCAATAAGTTGTTTTTCTTCCTGCACATCACAAAATAGATATATAAGAAAACAAAGGCGACAAATATAGAATCAAGAAATCAGTAGATGGGGTTGTAAATCCATCTGATCATATATGTTACATTTACTAAGTTCAAACTTTAACATTTATGTATAGAACATAAATAAAGATTTGACAAAGATAATATTTTGAGAGAGTAGGCGATACATACATATAAACACAATCAGAAATAAATTTATACACATAAACAAAATACTGAAAGAGGATGAAACACATAACACAATCGCATCTACAACAAATGGATCAGACAACAGCCCTTCAACCATACCATCAATCCCTAGTTTCTCAGAAATTTATTTATTTCTGAATCAAATTTGACCTTATTTTTTTAGAGACTATATAAAAAGTTAAACTTACATTAATTGAAATCAATGAAAGACGACCAGCATGATGGCACTTTTCAAGTTTGGAGACAAATCTCTTGCTATTGGAAACCTTTTCTTGTGTAACATACAATATTTCAAGGTCCCCTTCACCCTTTGTTTATTAAATAAAGAAATCAACTGATTATTCCAAAGAAAATATTACAGACGCGTGCTTTCATACCCTATGCTAACTTGCAGCAAAGGTACCAAACATATTTGACAACGCATGCTTTCAAACCCTATGCTAGCTTGCAGCAAAGTAACACCGGAAAGGAAATCTCAATAAAAACAATAAAATAAAGTTTAAAGATATATGTATGTTAGTCAAACTCATCCAGTAGCAGCAGTTATCGACTTCAACATAACTCCAAATTTACTTTCAACCAAATCCAATTTGTATATAGCTTCATGATACTGGGCCAAACAATTATGATGGGCCAACATTGGTAAACGGGTTAGAAATTGTTTAACAGGTATTCATATACCTATACTTAGTTATACCTGTTAAACTCAAGGACATTAAGGATCTCATATGAAACATCTTCAACTTTCCAAATTTCTCAGCATGTGATGTGATTCACGAACATATACCATTGTAGGCGTACACCTGAATAGTTGAACTTATACGTTGTTTTAGAAAATTATACATTAATGAACAAAAGGATATACATTTATTTCAATAATACCTATAGAAAAAGAAACCAAAGTTCTTTGCAGCAGTAACTAAAGCAGCCTCCTCAGGCGATCCAGCTTGGTATCTAATGTTATCTGGCGTTTCATCACCTACGTATGACATATAGCAAGGCATCTACAAGCAAGAAAAATGATCTTAATAAATGAAAATTTTACAAAAAAGAAAAGTTATAAATTAAACTTTGTTATGAAATTAAATTACCTTTCACATATCGGTATTAGATGTATTCCTCCAAGCACCACACATTAGCCTAGCATCCTCAAAATCAAACCGATGAACAAATTTGAAGGAAAAAAAGACCCTAATCTGAAAAATAGTAACAAATCTGAGCAAAAAAAAAAAAAAAAAGAAGAAAAAAAACTAATCTGAACATGTACGAAAAACTACCCTAATCTAAAGATTGAAATCCATGTAACCCGTATATTAACATCACAACGCCGAAACAAAGTTAAAATGAAGAAATATAAACTCACATTAGAGAGGAAAAACTACCCTAATCTAAAGATCGAAAAACCCGATTTCTCAATATTATTAATCGGTTATAAAAAAACCCTATTTTTGTTAACACAAAAAACAGATCCGAAAATATTAATGTTTTCTGGATCGGAAACATAAAGCGGTGAATGTTCTTCAGATCTGTTAAGGAAATCGTAATATCGATTGAAGAAAGGCACTGAGATGGATTAAATTGAAGGTTGAAAAAAATGGTTTGAAGAATCAAAGAAAATCTTGTTTGATACCTTTGTTTAGTCATCTTGCGGATGAGATGTTAGATCAGAAAATGGTGAACTCAGATTGGGGATCTACAGAATGAAAATGGTGAACTGAGATGGAAAGGATTAGGGTTAAAGGAGAATGAGAAAGACATACGTGAAAGGTGGGTTGTCTGAGAAGAATGGACCTAAAAAAAACGTTATTTATAGGGAATAAGTTGGAGCTCCATATTCAATATGGATACCTCAAACTCTCTCTAAGGCCTTGATTCAACCCAAGTGACCTCAATTATTATATAGAGAGATTAATTATGCTACACTTGAACAGTAGCATAATAACTTTTTTTTTTGAACTTTAACTTTCATTCAAACCGGCAAGCTCTCAAACCGAGAACCGCCAAACTACAAACACATATACAATGGGTACTTTGCCCAATCCTTCCATACAATCGATCTATACATGGACCTATTTTTCAATCAAAGGAAAGACCTAGACTTTATTTCGGCAACCACATCAAACACCTTTGTAGTCTTGTTTACAAACACTTTCGCATTCCTTGTGTTCCAAAGTACCCAAGTAGTGATCATGATAATGCCTCTAATAATCCTTTTCCTCCATGAACATTCTTATAGAGCATCAACAAATCATCATAGTCGTACGCAAAAAACGGATCTAATCTACACCATTTGCAAATACCATAAGCGAAGCCGCATTCAACCAACAAATGTTTCACACTCTCATCCGTAGCTTCGCACAAAGGACATTTCATATCATCAATCCGAATCCGTCTTTTAACCAGCTCCACCCGAGTTGGAAGTCTCTCTCGCTCTGTCCTCCAAGTAATCAAGTTAACTTTTAACGAAACCCAACTTTCCCACTTCATATGCCGATCATGACCAACAATGTTATTCTTATTAATCAGCAACTTGCAATCAGCTATAGAAAAAGTCCCTGAAGACCCATCCGCCCACACCCAACTGTCACTATGATTAGTGAAACACACACTTTACAGCTACAGAAAAAGTAGCATAATAACTTACTTTTTTATTATATAATATTTTATATTAAGTATATAATAATATGAATGGTAATGTGTACTCCTCCTAATTTGCTAACATATACCGGTATTTTATATTTTTATTTTGTAACCCCTCCTTTTTATTTGGTACGAGAACTGTTTTTTCCATTTAGGGGTCAGAATTTATTACCGGATACTCATACTGAAATGATACTTTCGGTAACGATATAGTGATATTTTTCTTTATCTTGGAGTCGGTACCGATACTGTATTCGTTTATATAGTTTTCTCAACCTGACAATATAAAATTCATTGAAAATATTATTGTATTAGCAATTATAGGTTCGGTACTGTATAGTGATATTTCTCTTTATCGTGAAAGCGCAAACCAGTATTGTACCGTAGCGATCATTCAGTTACCGATGCCCCTTTTTACCGTATCTGCAGCCCCATACCGGTTCGGTACAAGTATGGTAATTACGCGTTTCACGGAAACACATGAGTGCAAAACATGTCTCATGGAAACATGCTGGACGTTTGCTATATTAAATGCCGGTACTATAACGAACTAATGCCAACAGAATTACCGTCGAATCACGCAAAAGAATGCCGAAAAATCGTTGCCCATAATACTACTAAATATTTCTCCACAACAAACGCGCCCCGCCGCAAAGCGGTGGGTAACAAAAACCCTAGTTACAATAACGAACGAAAACAAAAAAAAATACAATAGTTTAATAAAAGAAATTTTTTCACCCATAAAAAAACATATAAGAAATGTCCATATTTGAATAGCTGACGACAAAGTAATTAGGGATATTGATATTAAAACCTTTTGGTAAATAAAAATAAAAACTTCTTTCCTTTACGATGAGATTGGGTATTTATCACTGCGCAGAGCATACCCAAACCCGGAGTACAACCCTGCGGAGCAACTCTCCGCGCACAAAGGAAGCTTCCCCAGCAAGAAAGGCAATAACGGACTTCCTACAATCATGGAGTGATGCACGCGCGCGGAAGCGGTAAAAGCGGTAATCGTTCCATATTTCCTTATTTATAGCTTTCCCTTAACTACTTTACTAATATAGTTTAGGGTAGTGGAGACAACCCTAATCGGGCCTGGCCCATTACGATTAGGGTTTTGGGTAATGGTGGCATACGTCCACCTCTATATAAGGGATCATATCCCTAATAGAGAGGACACTTTTTGCTAACCCAAAGAGCTATCACACTTGATAGTATCTCCATTCACCCCGTTTTTGTTATAAACTACTACCTTGTGTAGTCGTCTCCCTACCCACATCATACTTACTTGCAGGTTAGTCCAATCCAGGAAGTGTTAGTGAAGTATCAACCTTGTGGTAACTCTAGTCTCTCATCCCCTAAAGGAGGTTCGACTATTTGTTTCTTCATTGGCGCCATCCGTTACGTTACGGTACTCTAATCTTTCAAACTAATACTTATGGATCCTGGGACTGAACCAAACACCAACACTGCTAACGTTGAAGGAGCAGTGCAGCACATTGTGGACACAGGGGTACCAACCACTGTGACCAAGAACGTCAATAAAAAACAAGCTGCTACTCCTTTTCAGTTGTTTTCATCGAAAAGAACAGCAGCAGCAGCCAGAAGAAGCAAAACGAACAGACCTTGGTAGATCCTTAGAAGTGGCTAGCCCAGGAAAGTGCCAAGACAATAGCAGCATACTCGAAACTGGTAAAGGAAAAGGCTATGATGGAGTCTCGAAAAGCTCTCAGCTTTGACACCCTGGAAGACTCCCAAGATACTGAACAGGATAATGGTCGTCGTGTAACTAGGCGTCGCCAGGCGGTACGTGGTGGAGAACGTGGTAGAAATACTCACGTTTAGGACCACGTCAACCTGGAGGGAGAGCCTGACGGCTATGAGTCAGAGGATTCAACACAGAAGCCACGCTCTAAGTCCGTGGCTAGTAACCAACTACGTCAAGACGATGACTTGAATAAACCATCTCGTCCAAAATCGTTTGCTGAGAGATCCAAGTTTTGCGCACGAATCACGCTGGCACCTATGCCTGTTGAGTGCAAACTTCCACACACTATTGGGAAATATGATGGTCTGCGCGACCCAGATGATCACCTGCATGCTTTCGATTGTGCCGGCAGTTCTAAGCCATGGCCTGTTCAGGCATGGTGTCATTTGTTTGTCCAAACCCTTACTAGCGCGGCACGGGTCTGGTACGAAAGTTTGCCGGTGGGAAGTCTGGTCGATTTTGACGATCTCATAAAAAAAATTCAAGAATCACTTCTTGCATCTCCGGAAACACAAAAAGGACAAGGCTTAAATCTTGTTATGTACTCGGAATGACAATGAGACCCTGGAAGATTATATCGTGCGCCATAACAAAGAGGCTCTCCAACTGGGATACGGAGAAGAGCTCACCAGGGCTGCTTTCATTCACGGACGAGTCCCGTTGTTGGTGAATTGCATGAATTAGATCAAGTAACAAACATGAATTGATTCGTATATGGTGTAGTATACGCAAATACGTGTTTAAACGTTGTTTAGATGATTATCCATGATTACATATGTTTAACATAGGTTAGGATTGCATGTTCATGTGTTAGGATGTGTTAAAATGCGTTAAAACGACAAAACTGGAAAATCTGGAAAATGCCTTGCCTGGTTCGCCCATAAGGAGGGTCGAACCTGGCCAGTAGTTTGTTAAAACCCACCTTCGACCACTCTAACCTACGTTCGACCTCAAGAGAGGGGCGACACTGGACTGGGTATAAATATCACACTTTGTCATTTTTCATCATTTCACAAACCCTAAACGCCTCTAAACACTCTCTATCAATATTAATCACTGGGGAAGGAGTTTTTGATCTTGTTTTTCATAACCTAACCTACAAACATCTTCTAAACAAAGATCTAAGGTATGTTCGTCATCCTAAACCCTTTTAAAAGCATTTTAATTCGTTTTTATGAAACCCCAAGAGTCCAGATCTGTTTTAAGACGGTTTTCACAATTAAAAACCTTCCTAACATCTTTCTAAACAAAACCTAATCATAAAACATGAGGTTCATACAAGTTAACAAGTGTTAGTGGTGTTTTTATGAGGTATTGATGATGTTTTATGTTGCACTATGTGTTACTTGGTGATTTGATGCTATATAGATGTTATAGGAATGTTCTAGAGCTGTTATTAATGATGAGATTTGGGTATTTTAGGTTATTGTTTGCTAGATGTTGATATGTTGTTCATTTTGGGAATTTTTGATAGATTTAGGGTTTGATAGATGGTTAGGGGTTTTGTTACACATGATAATCTGAACATGTTGAGTTGATTATTGAATGATTTCAGAAAGTTTCCTAATTGGGTAAAGTTTTCATGCGTGATGTGATGTTTCCATGATTTTTGCCATTTTGGTAACCCGTAAAACGGACTGTTTTTGGAGTAAAATTGGTAGGGTTTTGTAGGAACATATTAATAATACTTGACTGCAGTGTTTGGTGATGTTTCGTGATGTTTTCGGATGGTTTTGATGCGTTTTGGTGCGTTTTAGGATGTTTTGATCTGCAGGGGGCGAACCTGGACTCATTCAACCCACGTGGGGGCGAATGTGGCTTCCAGGGGGCGAACCTGGGTGCCTAGGGGGCGAACCTGGGTGCCTGGAGGTCGAATGTAGCCTCTAAGGGGCGAATGTGGCTTCTGAGGGGCGAACGTGGCTCCTGGGGGGCGAATGTAGCTCCTGGGGGTCGAATGTAGCTCAAATAGGTCAAATGTGGCACCATAGGGTCGAATATGGGAGTCTGGGGTCGAATCTGGGAGTCTGGGGTTAAATAAACACGTGTTAAGGACGAATTAACATACGTTAAGGTTATATAAACATGTGTTAGAATCATATAAACAAGTGTTAGGTCAAATGAACTTGTGAAGGGGCTGAATGAACATCATGAGGGTCGAACCAAGGGACCATGGGTCGGACCAGAAGCCCTTGGGGTCGAACCAAACCCAGAAATCTCCCGGTTCAACCTTACGACTCCGTATATGCGATTTTTGATGCAAACTAAGTGTTGTATGCTTGAAACTTGTATGTTAATACTATGTACTTGGTTAATTAATGTAATGGGTCACCAACGGGATGTCGGGTCTGTCTGGGATGTCCGGTTAATGTTCAAACACACTTTTAAACACACAGAGTCAAGATCTGGACAATCGGGGACTAGATAGCCTTAGGGTTATTAGTCTAACTTGACACATATCTTATGATAGGTCGCCACTAGTTGGGACTATCATATCACATAAACGGTTTACTCATAAACAGAAGACGCAACCTAAGGTGAGTTCACGGCCCCACATTTTACGATTTATGTTTTCGGGGGAGAAACATGCTTAAACTCTTTTATGACACATTTTCATGTTATACTATGGCTCTCATCTTATTACTATACGGTTCATCAAAAGTCCCTTAGAAACCACTAACATGGGGATATGGCGGGGAAATGTGGATAGCGCTATTGGGAACTGACAAGCCCCACTCGACGGGTGGAGGCCGGGCGGGTGCATATTGTCTCTAAAAACACAAGGCCTACTGGTGATGACGGTAGTCCATAGGAATTAAGGGTCACAGAAACGGCTTAGTCAGCAATGGTTTCACCCGTAGTAGTAATATTACCCGACGCCTAGCTAGCGTTCTCATAAGCATAGTAGTAACAGCAACGGTAACGGTTTTCAAAGGATTGCTTTAAACGTTTAAATAAAACCTGTGAACTCACCAGCATTATATGTTGACTCCTTTAGCATGTTTTCTCAGGTCGCTAAGGTAGCAGCTGTCAGCTAGGCGCACGGAGTCGCACTGGAGTCGTACTCACGTCTAGGGTCATTCATGCACGTCTCTTTATGTTAAACTTTTGAACTTATGTCTTTATTTACTCATGACTTGTAAACTTTAAATGCTTCTGCTTTCAGATGTTGGTTTAAATCTTATGCATGGTTTTTATTTACGTATGTTTTTACATTTAGACGTCGTTTATTGTGACCGTTGACTTGGATCCTGGTGTGTCACACGCCTCGCGGTAAACCTCTGCAAGTGGAAATTTGAGGGTGTGACATGAGATGTCTCACAGGGAAGGAGGGTGTTTCTTGCCGCTTGGGATGAGCTCATTGAAGCGGCGAAAGTGTACGTCTCATCAGATTGCTCCTTTACGCGAGCTAAAAACTTTCATCATAGCGGAAACACCAACGTAGGTACGCACAAAAAAAGTAAAGGAAAGCAATCCGTCTGGTCACGAATTTCTGGAACGGCGGAAGAAGGCAAGTATTCTTCCGCGCAGGACGCGCGAGGCTATCTGAACAACAAGCATTCGCGCGACCACAAGACACATAATAAGAAGAACTATGAATGGACTCCATTGTCCAAAACGCCGTCCGAGGTCCTGATAACCGAGCAAGTTCAGTTTCCAAAGCCTAGACAGCTAACACGAGACAGAAGGAACGTTGACACAACGAAGTATTGTGAATACCACGAAGATTACAGTTATCTGACGGACAATTGTTATAGCTTAAAGATGGAAATCGAGAATTCTATCAAATCAGGCCAGTTGGCTCACTTAGTCAAGAATATGAGAAAGAAACCAAGAGACCAGCCCGACGGAGGCGAGTCCTCTCAGAAAAAGATCAGGAATCTCAGTACTCACCGTGTGCAACGCTTTGATCGTTAACAATGCTACATGACTCACAGTGGACATCAGCAGAAACGATCATACACGGTTGCGCATGACGATTCCTGGAAAGAAGCAGACGTTATCATGTCGCGCGTCAAAGGGGGGTCTTCCTCCACATCCCCATTGATCATAACTGGAATCATAGGACATTACCGCACTAGGTATATGTTCCTTGACAACGGAAGCAGCACCGACATTATGTACCAGCAATGCTTCAACCAGCTAGACGAGGAGGATAAAGCAAAGCTTATTCCAACGACAGAACCAATTTCGGGCTTCATTCATGAAGTAATCATTCCCCTCGGCATGCTCACACTCCCTGTTACATGGACAGATGGAAGGCTCTCACGAACAGAGGTTTGTGATTTTATGGTGTTACCGGTAACTTCATCACATGATGTATTGCTCGGACGGGAGGGCCTGGAAAAATTCAACTGCAACGCGTCGACTCCGCACCAAATGGTCGGTTTCCCAACGCGCGACGGTGTGGCCTTCATATGCGGAAATAAAAACTGTCACACAACTGACGCGCAAAAGCCTGCGAAGATAATGAAGCCAGTCGTCCGTACTGATCCAGAAAAATGGGTTATCAACCCTAAATTCCCGGATCAGACGGTTATCATCGGCCCAGTAAACTCCGACACCATTCGCGCCCACTTTAAGCAATTGCTAATCAAGAATATGTATGTGTTCGCCTTTCAACCTGCGGACATGGTGGGTGTTCCGAGAAACATCGCAGAACACAAGCTCAATGTTTACAAATCAGTTGAACCAGTCGTTCAAAAGAAGCGCAGCATGGGGTCGGAGAAAACAAAGGCCATGAATGAACAAGTAGCTGAACTGTTGAACGCAGGCATCTTGCGCAAAACAAGATACCAAACCTGGGTGGCTAACCCAGTTATGGTAGGAAAGTCTAACGGCAGCTGGCGCATGTGCGTCGATTATAAAGATTTAAACAAGGCATGCCCAAAGGATTGTTATCCACTACCAGAGATTGATTTGAAGGTAGACTCCCTAGCACCATTCAGGTTCAAGTGCTTCCTCGACGCTTACAAAGGTTATCACCAGATACAGATGGCCAAAGAGGATGAGGACAAAACAGCTTTCCGCACTAACACGGGCACTTATTGTTACACTAAGATGCCGTTTGGTCTCAAAAACGTAGGTGCCACATATCAAAGACAGATAGACACCGCGTTCGTCAAGCAAATAAGGGTCAATATCGAGGTATATGTTGATGATTTAGTCACCAAGAGCAGAGAGGAAGATCAAATGTTGGTAGACATCCAGAAAACTTTTGATCAACTCCGCGCGGTCCGAATGAAGCTCAATCCAAGAAAATGCTCCTTAGGAATGGAAGAAGGAAAGTTCCTGGGAGTTATAGTCACAAGGGATGGCTTCCGCGCAAATCCAGAAAAGATACAGGCAATTGAGCGAATGCCATCACCATCCTCCGTAAAGGAAGTACAAACACTAATGGGAAGACTGGTGGCTTTGAACCGGTTCCTCTCGAACTATGCCTCAAAGTCATTCCCATTTGTGGACACATTGAAGAATTGCCTAAAGAAGTCAAATTTCAAATGGACCGCGGAAGCAGAAAAGGCATTCAAGGAAATGAAAGAATGTTTAGCTAACCTGCCCACTCTTACAGCCCCATTTCCGGAAGAGTCGTTGACCCTCTACCTGTCCGTTACAGACAGAGCGGTTGGAGCAGTTCTCATGGTTGATAGAAAGGGTGTGCAAACCCCAATTTATTATAGAACATTACTTGATGCGGAAACCCGATACTCTACAATGGAGAAACCAGTCCTCGCACTAGTACACGCTTCCCGAAGACTCTGCAGATATTTTTAGGGGCATCCCATCAACGTCCTAACGGATTTCCGAATCAATGACATTCTTCGCAAGCCGGAATTATCAGGACGATTGGCGAAATGGGCCATAGAGTTGGGTGAACATTCAATAACGTACAAAACAAGGTCGCCCTTCAAGGGACAGATTCTCGCGGATTTTGTCACAGCGGCCTGGCCATTCCAAAAGTGGGCCATCAACCTCGTGGGTACTTTCCCTACAGCTCCCAGAAATGTCAAATACTTGGTAGTGGCAATCGACTATTTCACCAAGTGGGTGGAAGCCAAAACCCTCGCTTCGATCGACGGGCGGAGCATCAAGAAGTTCATATGGGAGTTCATCATTTGTTGGTTTGGCTTATCGATAGAAATCGTAAGTGATAATGGGACGCAGTTTGTGGACCAACACTTACAAGACTGGTTGTCATCCATGAACATCAAACAAATATTTACTTCCGTTGCATATCCGCAAGGGAACGGACAGGTTGAGCGCGCAAACCGAAGCATAGTAGAAGGCATAAAGGCCAGGCTTGGCACGAAACGCACGGGATGGGTGGACGAACTCCCCCACGTGCTATGGGCTCACCGCACATTGTCCAATACAAGCAACGGAGAAACACCATTCAGCCTCACTTACGGGACGGAAGAAGTAATACCCGCGGAAGTACGATACCCATCACCAAGGGTACTGTTGACAAATCAACAAGACAATGATACAGAGCAAAAATTGAACCTAGACCTGTTGGAGGAATGCAGAGATATGGCCTCAATCAGGGAAGCTAACTACAAATGGCAGTTAGAGAAATATTACAACGCAAGGGTCAAAGCATAAGCTTTCCGCGTTGGAGACTATGTCTTCCGCAACATTGAAGCGTCCAATGCGGAAAAACTAGGTAAACTTGTACCAAACTGGGAAGGCCCATACAAAGTGCAAGAAGTATTGGGAAAAGGCGCTTATGCCCTAGAACGCCTGGATGGCACTCCAATTCCGCGCACATGGAACGCAACTCAACTGCGCATCTGTTACCTGTGAGGTTTTATTTTATGTTTTTTAATAACGGCCCATGGCCAAGTTTCATTTCCGATTAATAAAAGTGAATTTCCATTTTCCATTACATTCATAATTCACTACTTACAACGATCGTCACATTCCAAGATCATCACATTCAAAGATAAGCATAAACAAGCTTACAAAAAAAACTGCAACTACAAAATATGCCACTAATAAAAAAGAGGTGGCACAAGCAGCATTCTATGGACATCATACGATCATGCTGCCACAACAGCCAAAAAAGACCAAGATTACTACTTATATGCATCTACATTGCTAATAAGTTAAGAGGCATGCTGCCAACCAGTGGATGTTCGACGAAGCCTGAGCTTAGGGGTCTTTGGAACGTCACCAAGCTCAGTCAGCTTCTTCATCTTCAATGGAGCTGCACCAGATGGACCCTGTTCATCTAACTCCTTAAGTTGATGGTCCTCAATCTCTAGTAAATAGCCACAATAATCGGCCAGCCGATTAAGGGCTGATGGAGGCATCTCCATCACAGGAGGATGATCAGGTAGCATCATCATCCCTTGGATTGAGGCATGCTGATAAGTTAAGAGGCATGCTGCCAACCAGTGGATGTTCGACGAAGCCTGAGCTTAGGGGTCTTTAGAACGTCACCAAGCTCAGTCAGCTTCTTCATCTTCAATGGAGCTGCACCAGATGGACCCTGTTCATCTAACTCCTTAAGTTGATGGTCCTCAATCTCTAGTAAATAGCCACAATAATCGGCCAGCCGATTAAGGGCTGATGGAGGCATCTCCATCACAGGAGGATGATCAGGTAGCATCATCATCCCTTGGATAGCTTCTGCTTCAGCCTTAGTGATCTTCAAGGAGGAGGCCATTGGAGTGGAAAAGAAGATGGGGGAAAGAAATTATGTAAAGACAATTTTTGTTAATCAAGTATTAAGCTTTTATAGAACGGAGGAGGCAACCTATTAATTACTATTAATGGTAAACACTCAAGTGGACGTCAGCAGTCACATCAGCCAACTGAAACGCCGCCAAACCTGTCAGTGGGCGTCATCATTTCTGACACAGGTGCTACTTTTTCAAGGCTGACGTCACGTCATCATTACACAAGTGCGCGCCAATGCATGGACACGCGTCATAGAACACAAAAAGACACAAATTAAAGATTGTTCAAAGTACTACAGTTATCCAAAACAAAGAAATGAAGCTAACGATAATCACTCATAGTCAGTGATATTAAGATAAGCATCGGCTTCAAGTTCTTCGTTCTGCGCACCGCCACCCACGGCCGCAGTTGACGATTCACCCTCCTCCCGCGCAGCAGCAGCTTTTCTCTCCTCTCCCTCTCTCCTCTCCTTCTCTTCCAATTCTGCACCAAGACGGTCAGATTCTTCAAAGTATGCACGCAGCTTTCCAATGGGGTCATCAGTCTTCAAACATTGGTCGACCACATCAAACACATCGAACGTAAGTGTTTCAAACTCTTCTTGCGCAGCCGCGACCTCCTCTTCATAGGGCTTTTCATGGTACTCACCATCTTCAAGCCTTAAGCCTGCAGCATGATGATGAAAACCTTCAGCAAACCCCAGCTGCAACACATTCTTCATAGAAGTTGTCCCAATTTTCGCGACAGCATCCCCAAATTTGGGCTCATTCCATATGCGTTTGAAAATCTGCCACACACATAGCGCATAATCAAGCTGTGCAATAATATTTGAAACTACACAAATGAAAGTTAGGTGAATACTCACCCCATGAATCCCATGCCGCATCATCCATGTCAGCCGGTCACGAGCAGCTTGGGCAGTCTGCGCAGCATCCTTCAGCTCATTTTGTGTCTGCTTTAGATTAACTTCCAGTTGCACGCAAGAGGAGTCCAGCAGCGCCTTCTCCTCATTGAGCTGATTCTTCTCACCAACAAGCACGCCAACTTGAGTCTCCAACTCAGACATCCGCGTAGTAGCCGTCATAAGCGCTTCATGTTGTTCCTTAAGCTTAATGATGGTCTCTAATAACTCAGTTTGTTTATCATCACATGCTTTCTGCTTCTCCTCGGCGTCGTGGGCCATGCGGGCAAGGTCATTTTTTAGCTTCTCAATGGTATTGCGCCCACGCTCAAGGTCTAAGTTAGTCCGCTCACAAGACTCTTTCCATAGTCTGGCGGCCTCCGTCTTTTCAGACTTCAAATTCTTGATCTCACACTCCACGGCACAGAGTTGACTCCTAACTTGGTCAATTTCAGCCCTAGCATCCATGCGGGAGCGCTGAAATTCCTCCTCCCTTTTCAACTGAGTTTCCTCAGCGCTTTTCAATGACTGCCAGGCGCGTTGAAACTCCTCTTCCCGGTGCATCAATGACCCAAAGCTACTAAAGTACAGTGCCAGATTCATGCTCATGTCCGAAAACAGTGACCTCCGATCGATGCTATCATGATAATCCCGCTCATTTGGAGGTACAGAATAAGCAATGAATTCCTCAGCGTGTAACGGATTAGTAAAGCGAGTCGTTTGCCTTACATCCCACCTGGGTTGATACAGTTTGTTCGGGTCATAGTGTGGAGGAGCAAGTCTTCCTCTGCCACCCCCAAACCTCCCAGATCCGTGGGAAGCGTCTGTTGCAGACTTTCTAGGAGTAGAGGAAGACATGACAACATCCTTTTGGGTCCTCTCCACAACACCCTCTGACGAACCAGGCTTAGAAAATCCCGATGATTACACAAAAGCACCACTCTTGTCCACACTCGAAGTGTTGATTAACACATCAGGTGTGTCTACATTTACTTTGGTAGTAGAGGGCTCATCCACCTTCTTCTTCCCCTCAGCCTTGTTCACATCCTGCGACGGAAGCACATCTTCCGCAGGCGGAGAGGACCTAATATCTTCCACGTTTTCAACTGCTTGGGGCCCCCTCATAGTCTGAGGCAAATCAAAGGGCCCAACATCAACATTGGCCTTCTCAGTTGGCCTTGTCTCCTCCACAATGGGGGGAACAGGTTCAGAAACCTTTTTAGCAGCTACCACAGTCTTCTTAGACAATGTCTTAGAGGAAGACAAAATAGCTGCGCAGAAAAAAGAATAAAGAATAAATTCACTATACATGTACCAAAACAGAGGTCATAGCCCAGAAGGGCGGACTCACCAGTAGTTTGCTTCACCGATTTCACCAGAATAGGGTTGCGCTTGGGCAGAGGTTTGACGGTTAAAGTGACACCTGAACTCTCAGGAGCAACAGATGATGTACCCGCAACAGTTGGCGGAATCACAGCAGCACTGGATGTAGCCTCCTTAACATTTTCAGAGGTAGGCTTAGGTACTTGCACTTTCGTCCGCGCAAAGTATTCCAGACGCTTCTGAAATAACTCCGTGGACACCTCAGCTGTGTCGAGCGCAGGTGACTGCCACCGAGAGCGCTTATGCGCAACATCATCATCAGATTCCGTCGCCTCATCATCCTCATTTGGAGGAGTAGAGGAGGACTCTACCTTCTTGCATTTCCTTGATTGTTTCCTATGACGTTTTGGCCCAGCACCTGAAACCTGATGGAAGGGTTAACAGATCGTCCACAAGGCCAGAACTCAGGAATAAATTCACCTGTACAAGCCCTCTTTTTACGACCTTTTAGAGTTCGCTTTGTTAGTGCATTATTCATGTATGTCCCTAGCTAGTGATCCGGTACAGAATGTCGAAGGTTCAGATAATCAGAAAACGACCAAGACTTAAACACGAAGATAATCCAATCAATAGTCGAGGGGGAGTTTGTAGATGCACGTATTGCGACTAGTGATTGGATCTACAAAGTTAACATGTGTTAAATGTTTTGCTGATGGGTTGAAAGTGGAAAAAGTGGGCGAATGTAAGAAGATATGGGCGAATGTAGTGTCATTGTAATCAAGTTTATGAACAAGTTAATCTATGAAAAGCTTTGAAAATGATGTTGATTGTGTTTTGATTTGAGTTTTATCTGTTTGTTCAAAGCTAGGGTTTCCGCACCTGGTTTTGTAACTTGTATGATCAATTAATCCTGTTTCGGTTAAAATCCTTCTCGTACAAAGTGGTATCAGAGCTATACGGATCATACAACAACAAATTTGATAAACTCAGAGCTGATTTGGATCTAATTTTGATCAAAATACATCTGTTTTTGAATGAAAATGGTTTTTGAGTGTTTTTGATTGATTTGAAGTTGATTTTGTGGATAAAATTCAAAATTCCAAGAATTAAAGTTGTTCCAAATCAATTCCGAATCAAAACCTGATTAAGATCATTCAAATCCACAAACTTTTGAAAATCAGAGATCAAAATAACCGTTTTTCAAAGTGTAACCGTTTTTTCAAACCTGAAATGGGCGAACCTGGAACCTAAGTGGTCGAACCTGACTTATTTTGGGCGAACCTGAGTCATTTCTGGTCGAACCTAGGGTGTTTTTGGGCGAACCTGGAAGTTCTTTGTTGAATTTTTCACTTTCGGGTCACATATTCCACATCAGATTGATCGGGCGGGCGAACCTGAAATCAAACTGGTCGAACCTAGATTTTACTGGGCGAAAGTGGATTTGTGTTAGTGTGTTTTTACTTTCTGGTGAATATCTACTTTCGAGTGACACTGTTTGGGCGAATCTAAACAGAAAGGGACGAAAGTAAGAAAGAAAACGGGCGAATCTAGAAACTGATTTTGGAAAATTTTTCTAAGTGTTGAATATTCTACATTCTGGTGTTTATTCTACATTCGGCTGATACTTTTGGACGAACGTGGAATCAAAAGGGGCGAAAGTAGAATTACCAGGGGCGAACGTAGAATTTAGGGCGAAAGTAAAATATTTTTGAAATATTTTTGTTGGAAAAATGATGAATTACTGGGTATCAAGAACGGATGAGGATATCAGAGCTCTAGTAGAAGCTGAAAGAAAGCGACAACAATTACAGAGACAAAATTCTCAAGTTGACAATATTTGGGGATTTCCAATGACACCGAAACCAACTGATGAAATGGTACATGTTAACAAGTGTGTTAACAGAGAAGGTGTTCATAGGAATGTTGTGTGTTTAGTCAAACATATGAGAAATGATGATTCCAGTGAATTGTCAAAGAGTAATTTGAGTTCTGATACGAGTTCAGAACAAAGTAAATCAGAATAGAGTGATATTTCAAATGGTGATGCAAAATCTGATAATGGTAATAAATCAGAGGATGAGGTAAGTGCTAGTTGTTCTAAATGTGTCAAGTTGAATTGTGAATTGATGACACTTATTGAGGACAAACAGAAACTAGCAAATGAACTAGAAAATTGTAAAAACCAAATTAAAGTTTTTGAAAAGAATGAAAAAGATTTGTTAAATAAAATTGAAACTTTAAAGAAAGAAATGTTAGAAATGAATAAAAGTGTTTCAAAGAATACTTCCACATCAGAGTTGGAAATCACAACACCTTGCGTTGTTAATTCTGATTCTGAAGTGAAACAAATGTTTGAAAAGAAAACTGAAAATGTGGTAACAACTTCAGAATCTGAATCTGAAGAAAAACCCATATTCATGTTTCCTGAAGGAGTTGAAGGATCCTACATGGTGGAAGGACATGACAAATTGATTTTCAACAAAGATTTTCTAATTGAGAATATCGAACAATCTCTACTTAAATGTATTTTTGTTGATAATATCGATTTGTTAAATCAGTTTAGAAATCAATTTGATCATCTTCATTTTGAACTCAGTCCTAACCAACATGAGAATAAAGAGGATCAAAAGAAAAATTTTGAAAAGAAAAATGTTGATAATAAAAAGGGTTCTAAAGTAAAAGGACCAAAACCAAACAAATCGAAAGGAAATGATCAGATGAAAAATTCTCATCAAAAGAATTCAAGAAATTTTTCATCTAGATCATATGACTATTATGATTATTCATATAACTCTCGATTTGATGGTTACTGGGGAAACAACTCACCACAGTATTCTCATGGTTATGTTGAATGGAGAAACTGTTTTGAATGTGGTGAAGTTGGTCATATTGCTTCTCATTGTCCCTATTGGTTTTGGGATGAAGGATATGCATATGATTTTGAAGAGTATAGGTCTTGTTATAATTGCGGAGAGTGTGGGCATTTAGTTGCTTACTGTCCGTATGTTAAACAGAAAAGGCCTGAAGTGAAATTTGCTAGAAATTCAGGCAATGTCAGAAAGCCTGTATCCCCAAAACCAATCAAGAAGCAAAAGGGGAAACAGTTTGTTGTGTATGACAATCGCAACAAAATTGCTTTGAATAAAAATGGAGAGTGTGGACGGGTTGCTGAGGTAAGGGGGAGTTCGAAGGCTAAGCCTAAGAATAACTCTAAACCTGGGTCTTTATCAGTTAAGTCTGAGAAGATTCCAAACAAAGTTCAGAAGCAGGTTTCAAATAAGAAATCTGAAAAGTCAAAAATCAAAACAATTTCAACAAAATCTAAAATAAACTCTGAACGTGTTTGGAAACCCAAAGCACTTTCTAAATCAATAGCAATTTCTACTTCAAATCAATCCATGGAAAAACCAATTGATTTTTCAAAAGGAGAATGGATTGATGTACCGAGAATTGATGACCTTGGACGACCCATCATTATGAAGGGATGGGTGCCTCTTTCATGCTAATTGTTTAATAAGTGTGCAGATTGTTCCAGACAGACCTATTAGCTATTCTTTGATAGTTGATAGTGGAGCATCTGTATACAAGCTATTTATTGGAGAGGTGAAGGTCAATGAAGGGATATTGAAGAATGAAAACATGATTTCAACAGAGAGGAAAATGTTTGTAGTCTGTTTCCAACCTGTGAAGCCGGAAAACATTGCAATCTCATGCAATTGCTCTCAGGTGTTGGATTTCAACAACAGATACGACAAAATGGTTTATTCTAAACTCTTTTATCTTGGTTAATGGTTTTTACTAATTGAAAGATAAAAGTGAGTCAAGCAATCTGAGTGGAAAATGTTTTTGAAACTCAATGAGTAAACCGCATCGGATATCATTTTATTTTGATTTTCTTCAAAAAGTTTAAAAATCCAAAAATATGCTTATTTTTAGATTTTTAGGGGGAGAAAATTTCAGAAAAATCAAAATAAAAAAAATAGAAAATCAAAAATGAGTTTTCCTGGAGAAAAAGAGGAGATGATAGTACATCAGTGGACTGTCAGACTACTCTAAAAACAAAAATGAATTGATAAACATTGAGTAGCCACTACAATTATATATTGGTAGGCTTGAAATCAAAGTTTAAAGTTCAGCATGGTGATATAAATTTAAAATCAATAACTGATAATCATGTGGATCAACGTATCGTTGGCATATGGTCTTAGTACCGAAATTTCGTTTGATAGATTGCCAAAATCAGAGGTTTCGGGTCGTTATATTGAAAGTTATCTGGGGATGGCCTAACTGATCTTTTGCTGTATTGATTTACAGACCTAGATTCAGTCAGGGTATCTTATTAAAAGAGCTAATAAAGCCAAAACCATAAGTTACCGAATGAGGAACTTAACATGTGTGATGATAATCAAAGGTTATCTAATGCATCGTATCAATACAATGATGAAAGTCATGTATGATATTAGTCCTCACCCTGATAGAGTGCACAAGTCGCTTTGAAGCATTAATTTGCTGACCTGTCACCTCTGTGCCTCATATCTTGTAACTAACGGATAACTTCAATATAATCACGCGTTACGATGAAGCTTTGCACAATTCTTGATACGGGAATGTGTCGCGAATGCGGGGACCATAGATTACTCAGTATCTAATATTACCATAACATATCTAAAGTGCTGAGCAATGAATGATGATTTTGAGTTTAAGTGGACAAACATACTGGTAATGGTTGTAGGATGCTCAATGATAAAAACAGAAAATTAATCAAAAAGAGTTATGACTGACTGTTTTAATACTGATATGATCCTCTTACCGGAAAATTCACAAAAATATGTTGAATTTACTTTTATGCAATTACTTTTGAAAATCCAAAAAGATTTTTGGTGTGTTTTAGCTTAAACTTTGAAAAATCAAAAAGTTTTGTTTCAACTTTATTTTTGATAACCGATGTTGGGATACTGAATGTGGAGGCTCAGATACTTAAAAATTGAAAAAGATTGTAAATTTTCAAGTCTCTGGTATACATTGAAAATGTTTTATAGTTCAGGGGGAGAACTATTGAGGGTCAAAAGGAATGTGAAAAGTACTTCCGAGATTTTTGTCGTGTCTAACGCCGGTTGTAGTTTGTGCAGTTTTTAGTAAATTTTTCTGCAGAATCAAATACAACAGGTGCACTACTCATGACTCATCGACAAAGAGTGTAACCGAACAAGACCCAAACCTGAACATCAAGATTACCAGAACAACAGAAGTTAGTAAAAGGTTAAAGAAATGATGAAGATTGAAGAAATCAAGATTATCGTCTATATTCATCTCTGGATCATCAAATGACAAAGCCAAGATTTCTTGAGTCTGTCTGAGATTTCAAAGCTTATTGGAGAGATAGATAGGAACTTCGACGCAAGCGTGCATGAAGATGGGAAGTTTTCAATCAACACTTGAAGAATTGATAACTTTCTGCTTTGGTACATCACTAGCTAGGTCCAAGGGGGAGATTGTTAGTGCATTATTCATGTATGTCCCTAGCTAGTGATCCGGTACAGAATGTCGAAGGTTCAGATAATCAGAAAACGACCAAGACTTAAACACGAAGATAATCCAATCAATAGTCGAGGGGGAGTTTGTAGATGCACGTATTGCGACTAGTGATTGGATCTACAAAGTTAACATGTGTTAAAAGTTTTGCTGATGGGTTGAAAGTGGAAAAAGTGGGCGAATGTGGAACCGACTGGGCGAATGTAGAAGAAAGTGGGCGAATGTAGAAGAAAGTGGGCGAAGGTAGACTCAAGTGGGCGAAGGTGAAATGGAACTTGACTGAAGATGTATATTCGTACCTTATACTGGGCGAATGTGGAAGAATTCCACATTCGACCACAGTAAAGGGGCGAACATGCAGATAGTATATATAGATGTTGTGTTTTTGCAATGGTAAGGGAGTTTTTAGTTGTGAGTGTGTTTGAGTCAGGTTCCAGGTTAGTTTGAGAGAGTGTGTAACTGATCTAGATTAACCTAAGTGTCATTGTAATCAAGTTTATGAACAAGTTAATCTATGAAAAGCTTTGAAAATGATGTTGATTGTGTTTTGATTTGAGTTTTATCTGTTTGTTCAAAGCTAGGGTTTCCACACCTGGTTTTGTAACTTGTATGATCATTTAATCCTGTTTCGGTTAAAATCTTTCGCTCACACGCTTCCAGGTCAATTACAATCTTCTTCAAGGGTTGAATTCCCACGCCTGTCATGAAGGGCACGTCGGGTCAGTACGCGGATAACGCACCTAACTGCGCACCCTTCGAGCGCAGGAGTTCTCCGCAAAGAAATGGATGCTGTAAAAGAAGCCAACTACAAGAAACAACTTGAGCGGTACTACAACGCCAAGGTCAAGCTCAACGCCTACCAAGAAGAAGACTCACACCTAACTGGGAGGGACCCTATCGCATTGTGGAAGTCCTAGGAAAGGGGGCCTACAAATTGGTGACTTTGGAAGACAAGATTGTGCCGCGAACCTGGAATGCGGCACAGCTGCGTAAGTGTTATATGTAACCTCTTTTATTGTAATCAAGGCTACTAAGCCAGGATATTGAATGGAAAAGTCAATTTTCCGCCTTTACGCATTACATCCTTGTCATCCTTTGTACTCTAACAACCAGACTAACCTGCACACGAGCGATAAAGCTCCGCAAAACAAACATTAAAACAGTTGTATAGTAAAAACAACCTAAACTAGTTGTGTAGAAAAACACAACCCAAAACAGTTGTATAGTAAAATAAAACAAACCTTAAAATCGGTTGTGTGGTAAGATGCAACCTAAACAGTTGTATAGTAGAATGCAACCTACACTAAGCTGTATAGTAAAAGGCAGCAAACTTAAATTAGCCGCATAAGTTGACCACAACAAAAAAAAAACTTAAAATGATGTGTCATAAAACACAACGCCATTCTAAACAAGTTGTATACCAAAATAGAACACAAACAAGCCTCTGCACAGTAAAGTGTCAGCAAGGCAAACAACTGTCCAATATGCAGCAACTGATTTAAACAAGTTATGGAGCAACATGCGGCCCTAAATCTATGACTACAGTTGAAACAGTGGCCATAACACTTCGCACCAACACACTAAAAGTGTTGAGAACATAAGAGGCGTTCAAGCGCATCCCTGTTAACATCATATTCATACATAATATTGCAAACAAACATTTATGATATAGTTAACAATCATAAATTCAAATGCGAAGAGACAAACTATTTATAAAGCCAACAAAGTGGCACAAAATTTAAAACATTGTCTTACATACAAACCACAAGGTATAAAAAGCTACAAAACACACAGTCACTCAGCCTTGCTAGGAGAAGGGGAGTCGCTCCAGTCGTCATCATCATCGGATCTAGACAGATCCAGATTTTCACTAGCCTCTGGCTTGTCCCCTTCTCCCGCATCTCCTTTCTTTACGCTGGTCACCTTGTGCTGATGCTTCGTGTGTACAAGCCCATGTTTTTCAAAGGATTCCTTCAACTCATGCACAGTAGGGCGCCCCTCGTGGCTCACAATGAATTCCACAAGCCCAAGCTAGAGGTCATTATACTCAGCAGACTTCTTAGTAAGCACAGCATCCAAGTCTTTGCTGTACATAGGGAATTCTTCCAACGCCTTCCCATCCTTGGCGTGTGGTAACCCTCCACAAAACTTGCCTTGCGCCCAACGAGCTTGGACGCAGCTGTTACGCCGGCCACCGCCCTACGCACCTCATTGTTGTTTTTGCAATAATGGGCAACCTACAAACATAAAAAAATATATAAAGAGCGAGCAAAGGAGAAGGAAAATAAATAAATAAGTTCAGAACATACATCTAGAATGCACGTGGTAAACAACGACTTGCGATCCTCCTGGAGAATGCGGACCTCATCCCGCACATCCAGTAGGTCGCCCTCTGCATCCTCCTTCTCCCTTACAAGTTGGACCTTCTCGGACTCCAACTTTGCCTCCTTCTCATTCAACTTAGCCAGCTCATCATCCTGTTTCGTCAGCAAATCACGAGCAGAGTTCAGGGCAACATCCCTCTACTCTATAACGTTGTGCAAGCGCAAGTTCTCCTTGGATGCTTCACTATAACCCTTCTTAGCCACCCGCTCGCGCTCAGCGTTGGCCTCAAGTTTCTGATTGGTCATCGCGTAGGCCTTTTTCCATTGGGCCTCGCACTCAGCCAACAACTTAATAGCCTTCTCTTTCTCCTCTCTGAAAGTGACTGCTTCCCACTTCACCACATTCAATGCCTTCACTTACTCAGCACGCTCGGCCTCATACGCACGCTTCTCCTCCTCAAATTTCTTCTTTTCTTCTAAGGCAATTTGCATGTCGCAGAGGAGAGCATCCCATTCACGAACGATCTCAGCGGAGGAGGCAAGAAAGTTAGCCAAACTCATTATGTTGTCCGCCAACAGATCGTTGCGTGGTCGGGTGCACTGAAACACTAACTCGGCAGGGGGCAAGCCGTTACCCAAAAATTCTCGACATGATTCCAGATCAGAAAACATGCTGCCATGTGTTAGCTCCAATCCTGGCACAAAGGCCTTGTTTGCATCCCTTGGATGGATGATATGCGGGTAGGGGACGGTTTCAGCCCCACGCGAGTGGCCCGAAGCATGCTCAAACATTTCATTAACTACCTTCTTCCCTACATCACTATCCCTAAAACCGCTGGTCTCTATAACATGCTCCTCAATACCATCCTCTTAAAAATCGCCCATATCCAACCCCTAGGATTCTTCAATGTTGAGCACAGCAGTAGGGAGAGGAGACGGCGGAGGATTTGGGTAATGCGGTGGCGGAGACAACGAGGGTGTAGGGTCCCGGGGGGGCGTGGTCACGGGCAGGGTAGGAGGTCGTGCCATCGGCGAAGGTGTCTTCTCTTCCTCTAAAAGGGTGACAGTCAACCCACCTTCAGCAACCTTATCGATTTCACCACCACTTCCACGAACAGTCCCCGTAGTAAGATTAGCTGCGCAGCAAAAGCTAAGTAAGAAAAAATAAACAAACATAAAATGTGGTGAAAGGACAATACTTACCAAGAAAGTCTCCTTCAACGTCAGTGATAAGGGTGTCCAGCCGAACCTTCTTTAACAATGGAGATGACAAACTTCCACCAGACAGCAGAGTGGCGCCTGGACCGTGAGCGCTTTGATCTTGCCTTCTTGGGCTCACGTGTCTTGGGCGCTGGCTTCATCAGCTCTGGGATAACCGCTGACTTAGAAGACTGTTGGGTCTGCTGACCTGGAGAAGAATAGATGATTAGAAAGCCAAAATATACTAATCAGTTGATCCTTTGAATAAACAGTAGTTACAAGATACTTCTCCTAAAAGACTGTTGACCCTAACAATTGCTACACTGAACGACTGTTAGAAACAACTGCTGCTGTAAAAGACTGCTGGATAAACAACTGCCGACTAAAGGTCTGATGAAGAACAACTGCTGATCAAAGAACTGAAGACTAAAGGTCTGTTGGAACCAACAGCACTTTGGATCCAACAGATGATACAAAACCATCAGAGTTTTCCTCAACAGCAGTTTACCTTAGCAGTGTTTTCAATGTAACAGTATATTATAGTTAACATATGTTTTATGTTGTTATTCTGTTAGGGGTCGCTGTCTTAGGTGACGTCAGCTTAGATCATCAGAGGTTTAGATTTGTCTATAAATAGAACAGTGATTGTACTGTTCTATTCATTACTCAAAACATTCTCTTAGACAAACAATCATAGAGTGATCAGGCTGAGGTGGAGTACTTCTAATATTGTAATCTTTCAATTAATGAAAGCTTTCCATTAAAAACATTTATTCTCTTGTTTTGATTATAGTTTATCATTCCGCTGCACTTTCCATTTATATTCACTTCATTTATTTCATTGTTTATCTAAACAAATCAAAAAAATCAAACTCAGATCCTAACAATTGGTATCAGAGCTTGGTCAATTAAATTCGATCTAACCAATCAATTTAATATAAACAGATCAGCTCACAATTATTGATATCGTTTGTTTGTCGGATTGAAAACAGAGTAATAGTTTATTTTCGATTCAACTGTTAGTAAACAGATTTTGTTTTCGTAAAAATCAGAGAATGGCTTCAATTAATCAAGATCCACACAACACTGGCACTACCAACAAGCCACCGATGCTTGTCAGATCTGAATACAATATTTGGCAACGTCGGATGAGTCATGTGCTAGCACAACAAAACACTAGGTGTTGGAAGTCGGTTGTCTTTGGACCACATGTTCCAATGGTGCCGAGTACCGAAGATCCCAAGGTCCAAGTACCTAAAAGTGTTGAAAACTACTCCGAGCAAGATTTTCAAAAAAATTGAGTTAGATGCTAAGGCTTTCAGTATTGTAGCCATGGCTCTACCAAATGATATCTATGCTGGGCTGTTACACTGTAACAGTGCAAAGGAGTTGTGGGATGCTTTGAAAGAGCAATTTGGTGGGACTGAGGATGTAATTGAAAACAACCGTGAAATACTTAATCAACAATATGAAACATTCAGTCATGTAAAGGGAGAGTCATTAACACAACAATTTGAGAGGTTCAATTGTTTAATAAGTGAACTAAAACTAGTGGGTCTAACTTACCCAAATTCAACTTTGAATCATTGGTTTCTTAGATCACTTCAGGACAAATGGGACACTATTTCAATTGTTATGAGAAACTCAATTGGTTTTAAGGACTTGACTCTGACCCAGCTTCATGGTAAGCTCTTGACCTATGAGAGAGAGCTTAACCAGAAAAAGAAGCTCCAGGATTCTGGAAAAGTGTCTGATGATTATGTGTTTGGTAATACAGCACTTTTGGGTCAAGATGAGGTACCTGGAAGTAGTAAGGATCAGGGTTATGATCATTACATTGATATAACCACTGGTTTTAACACTGACTCTTACTCATCACCCAGTTATGCTTTTGCAGCAAGTGGTGATATCCAGGCATCTGATAACACATCCTTTGTGTATAATGACCTTCAATACTTTGACCCTGTGGACTTAGAAGAAATGGACATTTTGCATCAATTGGCCTTGCTCAGTATTAGAACTAATAATTTCTATAAGAAAACTGGCAGAAGGTATCCAGGTTTACATGGTGGGTCAAAAGTGGGGTTGGATAAATCAAAGATCAAGTGTTATAAATGTCATAGAATGGGTCACTTTGCTAGGGAATGTAGGAGTCAAAATGGTCCACCTATGATCACATATCAAAACCAAAGGCCTCAGACTAACACTTATCAGTTTTCCCAAAACACCCCTGGACCAAATGTGCAAAACACTGCTCACTTTGCACAGACTCCAACCACTGTTCCTGTGCATTATGTCCAAACCACTGTCCCTCAGTATCATTATGTCCAAACACTTGTTGCTCAGGCACAAGTGCCAATGACTGCTGCTTCATCCTCTGCTCCTGCAGAGACCAGTCAGCAAAAGTCAACAGAGCTTTTTCACTCAAGGCTTTGTTGATTGGAGTAGTCTACCAGATGAGCTAACAGATGAAAACATTGCTTTAGTTACCAATTCTGAAAATAATTTCTGCTTTGTGGCACTAGAAACAATTGTTGAAGAGACTGATTCTGAGGAAGTGGTGTCTATGTCTGAAAATGTGACTAATGATGTTGTTGATGAAGTTGTTTCAGCTGAAGAATCTGAAGTAGAGGTTGTGAATCTCTCAGACCCATGGGGTACTGATGACTGTGATTGCCAGTGTAATTGTGCCTTGATGACTGCTGCTAAGGTATCACCTCAAATCTTAAGTGACTTGTGCTCAGATAAATGTATCATAGCATTTGCGAAGATAAAAGAGGTGAATAAAAACTTTAGAAAGAAAATTTTGGAAGATGAAATTCAGTTTGAAAAACTCACTAAAGAGTTAAAATAAAAAATAACTGAAAAAGAATCTGAAATCAGCAGTTTAAAACATGAAGCAAGCATAACCAAAGACCAGCTTCAAACTATGATAACCAAATATCATAGTTGTAAACAGGAGCTTGAATCCACCCAGGTTGAATGTCAAAAATGGGTGGAATTATCTAATGGTTTTGAGATGATTGTTAACCAACAGTCTAACAGTCATGTGAAATTTGGCTTTGGTTTTAAAGAAACCACTGCTCAAAGTTCACAAACCACTGACAAAAAGGAACCACAGTTGGTTGAAATCATCCCAACCAATTCAAAAGGTCAAGAAATCAAGGTTACTGAACCCAATGGGAAGAAAATCATTCTTGAAAAATTGGAAGGTACACCCTCATTTGATGAGATTGAAAAATATCAATTCAAACCAACCTGGTCAGATGAGTGTGATGTCCTTGAAAATTTTCAACCAATAACCTTTAAAACCCCTGATGGTAAAAAGGCACCTCAGGCCAAAATCATTCCCTTGAAAGATCTTCCAACAGATGATCAAACATCTGTTGAAAAGAAGAAAGGAAAAGGGAAATCCAAATATAACTTGTTTTGTGATTTCTGTGAAAAGAAGAATCATGTTACTAAAAATTGTTTTTTTCTAAAAGCATATGATATCAACAAAGGAACAAGTTTAAGTGATTCTAAAATCAATGAATGTTTAGTTTGTAAGAAAAAGAATCACAAAACAAAAGAGTGTCTGTATCTCAAAAATTTTGATGAAAAAATAAAAGAGTACAAGGCTAAAACTCTTGAAAGTCAAGTGGTTAGTACTTCAAAAGGAAAACTCAAACAGACTTTTGAACCAATCCAAACAGCTGTTACCAAAAGTCTGAGCAAAAACTCTGCTCCCAGAGATGTTCAGGTAACAGATGTTCCACCAGTTATCAGATTCCCAAGAGGATATGGAAAACCAACTTGTCATCGTCTGTCACATGTTTATGAAGAGCCCAAAAGGCCTTCAAAACCTAAAGTGAACCGAAATCCTCATGGTTATCAACATCTGACAGGAAATGATCAAACATCTGCTGGACCAAGTGTTGACATACAAGCACTGGCAAATGGTCAACAACAGCTGTTGAACTTAGTTCAAAAGCTAGTTCAAACCACTGATCATTCTCCTAAACTTGAGGCTGAAACATCTGAGAACCCATCCAAAGCTAATTTGGCTTTGGACACTCACCAACACTAAATCTTTACTGATGTGCAGGGAGCTTCTGCTTGCTTAGATAGTTTATGGTATGTAGATAGTGGAGGCTCCAGGCACATGACAGGATGTAGAGCCCTTCTTCTGGACTTTCTTACACATGGAGGGGGTGATATATCCTTTGGTAATGATTCAAAAGGTAAAGTGTTGGGTTCTGGAACTGTTCAAGCAGGGAGACTTAAGTTTGAAAATGTTAATCTAATTGACAATCTAAAGTTTAATCTACTTAGTGTATCACAAATGAGTGACAAAGGTTATGGGTCATTCTTCACTAAGAAGACATATAAGATTGTTGGACCAGAAGTGGTTGAAAAGATTAACACCATCATTGCTGAGAGTAAAGCACAACTTGTTGCTCACAGAAGTGGCAATGTGTATGTAGTTGATATGTTGAAGGATATTCCTATGGAAAATGTCTGTCTGTTCTCTACTGCCTCTACCAAAGAGACAGACTTGTGGCATAGGAGATTGGGTCACACCAACCTTCAAACTATCAACTCTCTCTCTCTCTAAACAAAACCTTGTCAGAGGTTTGCCACCAAAAGAATTCAAATGTGATGAGCATTGTGTTTCCTGCTTAAAAGGAAAACAACACAAAAGCTCTTACAAATCCATTGATAAGTCCAAAACCAGTCAATGTCTACAACTGTTGCACATGGACTTGTTTGGCCCAGTTAAAATCATGAGTCTAAGAAGAAAGAGATTTTGTCTTGTCATAGTTGATGATTTTTCTAGGTTTACATGGACTTACTTTTTACACTCTAAGGATGAGACTGCAGGTATCTTGAAGGACTTTGTCACAAAAGTTGAAAAACAATATGACTTGCCAGTAAAAGTCTTTAGAAGTGACAATGGAACAGAATTTAAAAATAAGGAGCTGGATGATTTCTGTGTGTCAAAAGGGATTGTAAGGCAGTACAGTATCCCAAGAACACCAGAGCAAAATGGGGTAGTTGAGAGGAAAAATAGAACTCTTATTGAAGCTGCAAGAACCATACTAGCAGATTCTGGCTTGCGACTGTCTTTCTGGGCAGAAGCTGTAAACACTGCTTGCTATGTTCAAAACAGAGTTTTGATCAACCCAAGACATCAAAAGACTACTTATGAAATTTTGTTCAAAATCAAACCATTAATCTCATTTTTCAAAATCTTTGGCTGCCCATGTTTCATTTTAAATCTTAAAGATTCCATTTCAAAATTTGCAGCCAAAGTAGATTGTGGATATTTCTGGGATATTCTTCTACTGCTAAGGCCTATAAAGTGTTTAACACAGGGACCAAGACAATAGAAGAAACTCTGAATGTAAAGTTCAATGAACTTTCATCCTTAAAAATTCCAGCAAATCCTGCTAAGTTGTTTGATTTAGATAAATTCAAATTTGAAGATATTACTGTCAAAACTAACAGTGCAGGCATTTCACAATCTCCACAACAAGACTCAGATCAGATGTTGTGATTCCAAATCACTGTCAAGTCTATCTGCATCAGAGGAAGCAGTTGTTCAAAACAATTATCAAAACTCTGTCACAGCTGAGTCAGCCACTGTTGGCCAGTCTTACCCTCAAACCACTGCTTCACCTTTTACATCCACTACTCAATCATCTGTTGACAAAAGTCAAACATCTGTTGACAAGAATAAAGCCAAAGTGATGAAAGGGGTATACTTGTCAAGAATAAAGCCAGACTAGTGGTTCAAGGCTTCAGACAAGAAGTGGGGATAGACTATGATGAAACCTTTGCTCCTGTAGCTAGGTTAGAAGCTATCAGACTTTTCTTAGCCTTTGCTGTCAACCACAACATCAAGGTGTATCAGATGGACATCAAATGTGCATTCCTATATGGCAAAATTCAGGAGGAGGTCTATGTATGTCAACCACCTGGTTTTGAAGACACATTCCATCCTGATTATGTCTACAAGCTTCATAAAGCCTTGTATGGACTCAAGCAAGCACCTAGAGCCTGGTATGAAACTCATTCCACCTTTCTATTATCCATTGGTTTCACAAGAGGTAAAATTGATAAAACCTTATTTTTAAAATGGAGAGGGAAAGATCTCATGATTGTTCAAATATATGTGGATGACATCATTTTTGGATCCACATGTAACAAAATGTGTGAAGAGTTTAGGAAACTCATGACAGCAGAGTTTGAAATGAGTGCTATGGGTGAACTTCAGTGCTTATTTGGCCTCCAAGTGAAGCAGTTGCAAAATGGCACATTCATTCATCAAAACAAATATGTGAAAAACTTGTTAACTAAATTTGAGATGAATGACGGTAAGCCATGTAGTACACCCATGAGTACAGTCAAGCCACTCACTATTGATGACAAGGATGAACTGGTTGATCAGACTCACTACAGATGCGTGATTGGGTCTTTATTGTACTTAAGTACATCTAGGCCAGACAATATGTTTGCCACCTGTGTTTGTGCAAGATCCCAGGCTTCACCCAGAAAGTCAAACCTTATTGCTGTGAAAAGGATATTCAGATACCTAAAAGGTGCTCCCACACTTGCTATCTGGTATCCTGCTAATGGAAACATTGAGCTTTCAGATTATTCAGATAGTGACTTTGCTGGCTGCCACATCACAAGGAAGTCTACATCAGGAGGGTGCCAGTTTCTAGGGAATGCTTTAGTTTCTTGGCAAAGCAAAAAGCAAGCAGCTGTTTCAACTTCAACAGCTGAGGCTGAATACATTGTTGTTGCAAGCTGTACAGCTCAACTCATGTGTGGCTTCAAAATCAACTGCTGGATTTTTGGATAACTGCACTAAAGACTCCACATATGTTGGACAGTCAAGCTGCTGAAAATATCATCAAAAATCCAGTCTCTCATTCCACTACAAAGCACATAGACATCAGACATCACTTTGTCAGAGATAGCTATGAAAAAGGTTTGATTTCTCTGCACCATGTTCCAACAGGGGATCAGTTGGCAGATGTGTTGACAAAAGCTTTAGACACATCTACCTTCACAAATTTGATTTCTAGAATTGGTATGCTAAACATGGACTAAACAACAAAAATGTTTTAAATAAAACATTAAAATGTTTTCAGAAAATCAAAAATTCATCCTTAAAAATAGCCCTTTTGGTTGAAAAATCTGTTTCAAACATCTGATCAGATAAAACAACCACTGTTTCATCCTATCCATTATTGGTTGAAAAATCAGTTTCAAACCTCTGATCAGATTATATAACCACTAATATATATATATATATATATATATATAGGGGATGGTTTAAATAAAAACCCACTCAAAACGAAGAAACCCGGTAAACTCTAACTTCCCGAACTTTTTATCATCTGAAAAAATTAGGGTATATAATGTACATGATTTTAAGAGTTTTGAGCCAAAAAAATAAAAAAAGCGCCGAGTGGATATTTTTAAAAAAAATAAATAAGTTGTTTGTTTTTGTGTAACATACGTAACACACAAAAAACTTAATTTTTTTTTTAAATATCCACTCGGCGCTTTTTTGATTTTTTTGGCTCAAAACTCTTAAAATCATGTATATTACATACCCTAATTTTTTCAGATGATAAAAAGTTCGGGAAGTCAGAGTTTACCGGGTTTCTTCGTTTTGGAGGGTTTTCTCTCTATACTTAGCCTATATATATATAATATATATATATATATATATATATCTACCTATTATCTACATAAAAAAAAACCTCAAGTGCTGTTAGCATCAGTGCTTTGGTAAAATAACAGCTGTTTGCAACAGACTTTTTGCAACAGCTGTATACCACCAGATGTTTAGCCATCAGTTTGCCACGTCTGCTCTCAAAAAGCAGAGTATGGCCACATCAGCGGTTTCACCAGAGGCTATAAAAACCCTGTTTTACCGCAACAGTTGTTTCATTGTCTCATTGTATTCAAAATACTCAAACCGCCTTCTTCTTCCTCAAACCCTTACTCAAATTCCACTCATCTCACACTCGAAATCCATTACAATGGATCTTCAAACCAAAGCCACACACAATTATCTTCCATATCTGGTTAAAACAGATGATAACGTTCCCTTTCATTCCACCATCGACATCATTTTAAATTCCAAATACCTAACAATTCTCACCGTTGATGCTCCTATTCATCTTGAAACCCTCCAAGAATTTTGGTTAAAAGATGAAGTTTTGCTTCAAGACAAAAAGCCTACATCCATTATCTCAAAAATTGGAGAAACAAGTATCTCCATTACACCTGAATTAATATCCACAACCTTCTCCCTAAATGATCTGTCAGGTAAGGACTCTTTCCCTAAAACAGAGCTTCACACAGAGTTTCAGGAAATAGGGTATGATGCACAGATGACTGGGTCAACTCTTTTCAAAAAGTTTTTCCCACCAGTCATGAAATTTTTCTTTCATACTCTCCTTCTCTGTGTCTCAGCTAAGACCACATCCTTTAATGAAATCCCATTAAGGATACAGTACTTGGGCTATGCTATGTTGTCAGACTCTGACTTCAATTTATCCCAGGGACTGTTTATGGACTTAGTTTCAAATGTGAAAGCCATAAAGTCTGGGTCAAATAATGCTTTTCTGATTTACCCACGCATTTTAAGTGTAATCCTTTAAAAGGTTTTACCAGAAAAAGATTTCAAAAAGGGTGAGTCTTTTCAAATGAAGAGTCTAACTGATGAAACTTTCACTAGAATGGTGGGTTCTACTACCCAAGAAAAGGTGTCAAAAGTGTCCAAAGTTTCAAAAACACAAACAAAGAGGTCCAAGACAACAACTGTTGTTCAAACCTCTGTTGTTGAGCCCACTGCTCCTGGTGATCATGGCACTACATCCAGTGCTGTGAAACCCACACCAGCCACTTCCAAAAGAAAACGTCCATCCACAAAAACCACCTCTACACCTAAAAATGGACTTCTGGAAGATGAGATACTAGAAGAAAACCCTGTTGCAACACAAAAGCAACCAGAAACCACTGTTGTTACTTCCTCACAAAAGTTGGATACATCTCAACCTAAACAAACTCCTCATGAATCCTCACAAAAGGATCATGTTGTAAGCCAAAGGGAATCACATCATGAAACATTTGAGTCACTTGACCATATGTTCACAAGCCCCTCTCCCAGGGCTAATTCTCTTTTCACTCCTCCACCTTCACCAACACATGTCCCTCAAACCATGCAACCTCTGTTTGAAGCTATTGATAAAACTCAGGATAATCCCAGTTCCTCTCCTTCACCTATTACTGAGAGTATACCTCCACAAGTGACTGGGACTGAAGAAAATCAATCAGCTAACCAACAAATAGTGGAGGAGGTTACACTCCCAGAGTTCAATGCAACTCTAGGTGAGTTTTCAAGAGAAGCAGCCACTACTGATGTAGAGACCATTGTGTCACAACAGGACAGTGGTTACATGACTAAGACTTCCTTGAAGGCAACAACTGATGAGGCCACCATTGTGTCCCCAAAATCAGTTGGAAGTCCCCAGAACCAAGACCAAGGGGCATCTGGTTCTCATCCTTTGGACTCACCTCCTAAGATTGAACCAGTTAAAACTACCACTAGTAGGAATCCAGATGATCCTATTAACTTAGGTGATGGGTTAAAATACCAAGAATTGACGGACAGAGTACAGTCCATTGAAACCTCTGTTGCTGATATCAAATCTGATGTCAAGACAATTTTGGGATCCTTGGCTACTCTCACCAAGAGTCAACCATCCACAGCTGATATTGCTAGTGAGTTATGGAAATCTGTTTCCCCCATCATCATAGCTCACGGAAAACTAGCAGATCAGACTCAAGAAACTTACATGCACATGATCAGAAACATGGTGGATGTCAGGTTCAATGACACCAAAGCAGACATCAAAGTTATCAAGGAACACCTGCTGAAGACTACTGGCTCTGCTCCTACCACAATTCTTAGAGATGATGATGATGATGCATTTACTACTGATGATGCCAAAAAGGGGGAGAGTGGCAGAGATAGATTGCCAAAGTTAGATCCCTTTGGTTGTCCACCCTCACAAAAGGGAAAATCAAAGACTGCTAACAAACCAGAGTCTACTCACACAACACCACAACAACAACAACAACCAGGTGCTCAAACCTCTGCTGCTACTGAAACTGTCAAGACCAGCAAAGCAAAGGAAGTTGATACCTCTGCTAATGAAAAAGCTGAAAAGGCTGCTGAGGATAAGCTAAAGAGGGCTGACACTTTGGAAGTTAAAGCAGAACGGTTGGTACGGCTGAAAAGGGAAAAACAGCAAGAAGTTGAAGATGTAGGTTCTTCTAAAAGGAAGAAAATCTCTGCTAAACATACCAGAAAACCACCATCTAAACTGACTGCTGAAACCACTGCTGCCAAAACCACTGCCACCAAAACCACTGCTGCCACTAAAACATCTGATACCACCACAACATCTGTACCTATCACCACAACCACCAAACCTACTACTACAACCACTTCACCACACACTTCACATTTCACATCACATAGACCACCACCAACCATTACACCATTGGCTGAGAAGTATCCTCTTGAACTTGATCTACTCAAGGGGGAATTACAATCCTTCTACAATACTGATCAGCCATCTGATAGATCTTTCCCATCTCTTCCAAATTTTCCTGTTCCCCTAAACATGGATACCTATTTGAAATACAAGGCTGAACAGGCAGATGCCATCATCAAAGAGAAATGCAAAGGGAAAGATGACAGGAGTGCTCAGGGCATTCATTCAGCAGAGCTTAGCAAATTGAGAAGGATTGAAGATTTTGCTAAGACCCTGAGCAACTCAATGTCTACCATGCCTCTCAGCAGTGACTTGGAAAGGGAGGTTAGGGAGTCACTTCTTGAACAAATCTTGTCAACCATGCCTTATAAAGCAAACAAGAAACAGTTTGCAGGCTGGACCACTCATGCTCTCAGAGAAGAACTCATAAGAATTGAGGATATGGCTAAGAATCCTCCAACAAAGGTCTCTGCCCCAGACTTCAGCAAAGGCAGAGATCCAGCCAGAGCCTTAAAGTTCAGAAGAATGAGACAAGAGATTGTGGCTGCAGACTATGGAAAGATGAAGTCTGTTGCAAGATGGTCAGAGCTGAGGTTGGTTGAGACTTACAAAAAGTTAGAAGAAAACAAGAAGAAAGACCCTACCTTGCCCAGAAAACCTGTCTATGCTGATGATCCTGTGTTGAAGAAACCTCAACAGGCTTTTACTTTAGACATCTTACTTGATACTTCTAATCTATCTATTGCTGCAAGAAGACAATTCAAGAAGCAGAAGGAAATGTCAGAAGAAGATCAGAAAAGGTTTGCTAATACTTTTGTAAAGGAGGGCCTCTTTAACCAAGTGCACTACTTCTCTGATCCCACCTCTGATAAGCTCAGAGAACTCATTGGGAAACCTCCTTCACCAAACTCATCTAAAATAAAGGTGCATCTCAGCAAATCCACTGATTCTAAAATTCTAAAATGGAATGTCAACAAAGACACCCATGAATTGACTCTGCTCAGATAAGATGTAAAGATTCAGAAACTTAGCATGGATGATGCACATGGCCTGTGTGCAGAAGATCTCCAAACATTGCTGAATCTTGAGCTAGAAAGAGATGCTGAAGACCTTTTCACATTGAGCTTTGAGTTACAGCTCAAAGGTCAAATAAGAGAAAGTCTGATGAGGAATAAAGATCAATAATAAAGCCTAGTTTTGGCATCATATGTTCTAGGGGGAGATTGTTGGGTCTGCTGACCTGGAGAAGAACAGATGATTAGAAAGCCAAAATATACTACTCAGTTGATCCTTTGAATAAACAGTAGTTACAAGATACTTCTCACAAAAGACTGTTGACCCTAACAACTGCTACACTGAACGACTGTTAGAAACAACTGCTGCTGTAAAAGACTGCTGGATAAACAACTGCTGACTAAAGGTCTGATGAAGAACAACTGCTGATCAAAGAACTGAAGACTAAAGGTCTGTTGGATCCAACAGCACTTTGGATCCAACAGATGATACAAAACCATCAGAGTTTTCCTCAACAGCAGTTTACCTTAGCAGTGTTTTCAATGTAATAGTAGATTATAGTTAACAGATGTTTTATGTTGTTATTCTGTTAGAGGTCGCTGTCTTAGGTGACGTCAGCTGAGATCATCAGAGGTTTAGATTTGTCTATAAATAGAACAGTGATTGTTCTGTTCTATTCATCACTCAAAACATTCTCTTAGACAAACAATCATAGAGTGATCACGCTGTGGGGGAGTACTTGTAATATTGTAATCTTTCAATTAATGAAAGCTTTCGACTAAAAACATTTATTCTCATGTTTTGATTATAGTTTATCATTCCGCTGCACTTTCCATTTATATTCACTTCATATATTTCATTGTTTATCTAAACAAATCAAAACAATCAAACTCAGATCCTAACAAAGACTCCTCAACAACATTCTTAACCGCCTGATCATCCTTAACAGTCTCTGTCAAGTCAACAACATTTGTCTCCTCATGCATGAAGGCATCTGAAAGTTCAATATACCCACGTTCAATTGGATTATAATTCTGAAGGTAGCGACTCACCACGGTATGATCCAAGCAAAGTTGAAAATCACTACACTCTGCGCCGCTGCCCTTAACATTCTTGCTGCGAGGGACCCTCTTCACAATATAAATGTCCTCCTCCATCTCTTCCTCAGAATCCTGCAGCGCAAAGGTAGGCGAAGGTAACTTGCCACTACCCTCTGCGCCACTGCCCTCAACATTCTTGCTGGGAGGGACCCTCTTCACAATATAATTTCCCTCAACATGGTGCGTGGGTTTTAACAAAACTTAAACTTCTTTTCTTTAAAAGTGGCATAACCCCGGAGGAGGTGCCAAAGCTTTGGTGAAAAGGGTGTTAAGTTAGAAAACAGTAAGACGCTTACAAGTTTTAAATTTATAATTTAAAACGATAGTTGCTCAACGTTCTAGACCCCGCACAACAGGCAAGTGTACCTATCGTGTATAGTATATAAATGTGCAAGTACCGAGTATCGAATCCAAGGACACAATTTTTACTACTCATCTTTCTAAAAATTACTAAGAGACTTTTAAAGTGCGAGAAGAAAAGTAGAAGAGAGATGTAAACTGTAAGAGAAATCAATAACAAAACAAAGGTGTTGCTTCGGGATCAGATGGGACCTGGTATGAATAAATAATAGACTTTTATTAAAGTGGTGTGTATAAGTTGCGCACTTGTGCTAAACTTAGAGTTGCATAACCACATTCTCTAGAGGTGACTGTTTTCGCATAACTGTATAAACGACTTGTGTTCTTAAGGTTTTTATGAGGGTCTCCCAAACCAGGTAGCTCACCTCTCAACAATGAAAAGAGACTGTGTCGACCCAACCCCGAATTACCCACTTCCTTGTGTTACGATATAGACATCTAACTATTCTAGACTTTTATGAATAACTTGTCGGTGGCTGGAGCATGACCGAACAAGTTACCACTTAATATCATAGAGGAGTCGTGACTAACCAGAACACATGCATCCCCTACTTAATTTAATTAATTTATCAAAAAGTGAGTGGTCTATTACTAATTGTGTGGCAATATAGTAATGAAAGAAAGTAAAGACCGTTTTCTTTCAACACGGGTTAACCAATTCTTAACTTGCGCCAAAGCTTTCACATAGACAATGAAGCTAAGTCGCAGAATTAAGTCTTGGCTTATCACCAGGACCGAGTATAAAGACCGTACCGACCCTAAGTGAGATCTTGATATTAGAAGAATAAGCCACTAAGTGTGCGTATTTCTACCCACAAATGGGCTAATCACTACTCGTGGGATTAGGTTAACTCACAAGTGCATGGGTTGTTACACGCCATGGGTACACTCATGAGTCCTCCCACTTCCTATCAAGACACCCACAAGACCAAAGACCAAAGAGTAAGTGATTTATTAATTAACTCATTAAACAAAGTTTATAATAGAAATAATTATTAAGAACACAAAACACCACTTTTAAATAAAAGATAAACTATTTAATTCATACCAAGTTTCCATCATCACCCTAGCAACACCAAAAGAAATCTAGCCTAGCATGGTTGATACAACAAGCTCACAAAGTTAGGTTTGTGTACAAGACATGGTGAAGGGTTGTATGAAGATTTCTAGAGGTTTTGGTGATTTCAGGTTGTTTCTCTCTTGAATGTGGTGTTTATGGAGTGATCCCAGGCTCCAAAGGACACTTACAATCCTCAAAGAGGGCTGAAACTTTGTGGAGAAGTGTAGGTTTTCGAAGTGAGAAGGGATGCTCAAAATGTGTAGTGGAGGCCTCTATTTATAGGAAAATAAGACCAAGCACGGTCGTGCTTAGAGTTGTGGCACGCCCATGCTCGACAGCATGTACTGTTGTATAGTCCTTTCACTTAGAATTGTCCCCCTTCAGGCCTTGCATGGTCGTGCCACGGGCAGTGGCACGCCCGTGCATGCTGGTACAAGTACCCGTCTTGTCAGTTTGGTTGCTTTCAGCCTTGGAGAACACGTTTCAAAAGGCACGGCCGTGCCCAGTGGTTTGGCACGCCCGTGCTTTGTCTGCAAGTTGACTTTTTGGCATTTTTGAATTGGAAATGTCGACTTGTTGACCCGGGATTTCTCGGCACATCACCACCTGCGGGTGACATATATGCGGATGAGGAACTGTCGCTTGAACCACGCGACTCATCACTTGAAATAACAAGAAACGGATGCCCCATGGGCGTGTATATGTTCACAGGGGAAACGTCAAACTGAGGTGAAGAAAGCACACTTGTCTCATCAACCAGCAAGTGCGTGGGTGCTCTAAACTGAGAAGGCGGATGGACAATGGGGCGCAGCAAAGTCTCCCAGGACTTGTCCAACACATATACTTCTCCTTTCGCAAGCGGGCAAAAAGCAAACCCCATATTATCTCAGCCTAGCAAAACGGAGTAAAGACTCTCAACATCTGCAAAGAGTATAATGAAACTTGAGATAACATGAAAGGAATCCAAAAACAAACAAAAAGAAGGTCGTAAGGTGACAACTACTTTTTCCATCCTCGGTTAAGTGGGGGTTGTGCCCCTCCAATGTCATAGTTCCTACTCATCCCAGCCATCACCAGAGCAGTCTCATGCACGGAAAAAACATCCACAGGATGACTGGTCAACTTGTTAAACCAAGCCTTCCCCTCATACTCAATCAGCTCCACCCTCTCAAACTCCAAGTTAATCCGCCTCCTCGCTATCTTTATTGGAACTACACCCTCTGCAACCCAGAAAAATTTGGGTTTCCAGTAACGGAAACTCTTCACAGCAGCGCCCGACTACGGCCTTACCCATACCGCGGCCGGCACGAAAACCAACCCTCAAAAGCTGTTATGGAATAGAAGACATAGAACATGTCAAGGTCTGGTTCTATGCCCTGTGCGCAGCAACAGAACTCGAAGAACAACAGGCGAGACATCAAACCAGGATGAATCTGGTTGAGGTGGATACCCAAGGCTTGTATCATGGAGCCCAGAAACTTAGTAATCGGAAGCCTGAAGTTACATAACAGAAAGTACACGGCATATACACCTATTTTGAAAGTAGGAGGCCTCAAAATCGTCTGGCCCTCAGTAGAAAGTTCGGGCTCATAACAAGACGGAACCCCATAAAAATGACAGAGCTTATGAAACTCATCCTTCGTCCACTTCGCCGTAACTTCCCCGGTGAGCGGAGGAGTCTTCTTATCCTTTTTAGAACCTCCGTCTCCTTTCTTACCACCTTTCTTCGGCTTTTCCTTAACCACGTAAATGTCAGATGAACCCTCCATCGGCAAACAATTAAGTTCAAGAGAAACGAGAGACTTAGAGGTGGAAAGAGGAATTTTGGAAGAAGAAGAAGAAGAAGAAATAGAGAGAAGAGAGTTTGAAATTTAAACATGTATGAAAAGATCCGGAGGAGAGACAAGGGTTTATATAGGTTGGGCAATTAATGCCCTGAACAGTTGTACAGACGTGTCACACGTCCCTCCAACCAGGACGTGACACGTAAGAGACAGAAACAGCGTTGCCAGGCGAAGCGACAACAGGGCCCACCACGCCCTGACAAAGCGAAACCGCCGAGCGACTTTTCGGCTCACCAACTGTCCTTTCATCTGACAACCCTGACTGCTTTGATGTGAGAATTAATTACTGACGTGCGCCATCACGCGGCCCGCAATCACATTCTGCACATGGCGCACAACATAAATAAAGAGCGCAAATCACCCCCGCAATCCAAAAGCCAAAATTTGTAACTAACTGAGTCTAGTGTCCCACATGCTCCGCATACAGAACACTTGACTAAGGGGACTTGAAGAGATATGTATCCGCGCGTACGCACGGCCCCACATCTCCACACGCGTCAGCAGAAGCGCTGCCTAGACCATCTAGAAGCCTGCGCATGTAAACCCAGTACATGCCAGCTGTGACCCGACAAGGAAAGGGACATGCAGCCAATCAGAGGACGTTATTCCCTGTTCCATGATCACCTGCAGGTATGAGGTACAGAAAAGTACAGAAAGGACGATTACAGTACACGTGGACCTATCGCAGGAGGACAGCGCCTAAGCTCCAACAGTTGATAAACGTGTGGGACCCGCGCAGGACAGCTGTCATTCCCAGTTCAACCAATCACAGGACGACTCTAAGGCCTATAAATACCTCTTCTCTTGGAGGAGAAGGATTCATTCTCTCATATACATTCATACTTGTATTAGTTGAGAAAGATATATTATAGTCGAAGCATTGTAACGATTTATGTTCGAGTAATTGCAATCGTCCAGGTTATTATCAATAAAATATCTCTTGATTGTGCTCGTGCATTAGTAATTGTTATATTGGTGTTTCTTTACTCACTTTAGGGTTGTAAATGAAAATAGAGTACTTAACTCTTTTTGGTATCTTAATCTACTCCTCCCTCATACATTATAATATAGTATAGATTATGTTTAAAAAAAATGTAAATTGGAAGGTGGGAAAAAGAGTATTTTTTTTTCTTTTTTTGTTTTTTATGTAACCTTTTCTTTTGTCAACTACAAAATGCGCGAAAAAACCCAAACTGGTTGGGACATAAAATTTAAACCGAATAGAAACTTGGTCGATAAACAGATTCTCAAACAGGTCAAACCAAACCGAAACCAATTCCCAGACCGGTTCGGCCAAAAAGCGGTTTGTAATCCGGCCAAAACCAATTTTTGGCCAACTCTAGTTTTTATTAGATTATGGAATTTGGTTCGGGCATGGCTAAATGTGGGTGCTCCGGTCTTGAAAAAGCATTTAATTGCATCCGAAGAAGAAAGAAGTTGTTGAAGCTATTGAGTTTTGACTTGGTTGGTGGGTGATCTGGAGATACATTAACGGGATTCCTTTTTGTCAATTGTCATACTCAAAAAAAAGGAAGAACACGACCTTTTGAAGATATAGTTTTTAAATCTTTTTTATGTGTAGTGAATCGGAGTGGATAGAGTGTTTAAAAGCCCATCTAATTTATTTTTGTAAATATTTTCCATCCTATTTCTTGCTAGTTGGGTTTTTTGTGATAGTTCTATTTGAATAACAAATAAAATTAAAAAACAAGACATTTTTAGAATAAAGTGAAAAGAGTTAAAACAAGTACATTGTTTAAAATTATAACGTGTGGTTTGGAAAGAAATAAACTAACATGAAGTTTTAGTTGGCACAAAAGTCACTGAGAATTGCTCAAACAAAAAGTTTTAGTTAGCTATAAATTTTAATTCGGGAAGTAACATAATGTTATATTCTCTACTAGTAGTAACAGATGCACTCAAATGACTGAGCTTATGTTTTCTTTAAATAAAAACCTTAGATTTTATATATAAAAATAAGACAAATTCATGTGATTGATGGGTCCGCGAGAGAAACATTGACTTGTCATGATGAACTTGTATGAATGATTATGCAAAAGCTTGTGTTTTGAATGTGTCTCCAAGAGAACTTAGGGAGGCCTATCAAGTTTTACATACCCTTAGGTATTAGAGTACCTCCTATAGTACGGGGCAAATGACACTGTCTCGCTTAATGTCATAAGAATCTCACAAACGCCTTGCTCTTTCACGCTAGCCATCTTTGGCCACAGTTCTCTCATCCACATCAACCATGTACGATAGATTTCCTATCGGAGACGCAGATGCCAATAGAGAATTCAAAGCTAAGTAGCTAACTATATTTGCATCTTTCTACAATCTACAAGTATTCTTTCTTGTGAATTGTGACCCAAACATATATATTGCGTTCTAATATTAAAGTGTTGGTTGATTCGGGTAAGAGCGGAAACAAATGTAAAGAAGGAAAAGAAAGGGTAGGAGCCGATTTTGTCCAACTCATCACCGCACCAAATAGAAAACTGAAGCAAATGCACTATGTTTTACATCTTTTCACCATCTTCCTTTTCGGTCTCTTTTCAGTGCTTGCTTGGTAAAACATCAAATCAACATTTGGCGACAAGAACAATAAAGTCACCTGAATGGCAAAGAAGAGGGCTAGAGGAGCTGTTGTGTCACGGTTGCAGAAACCGGCTAACAAGGATGCAGGGTTTCCACTCAAGACCATACCGCTACCTCTAATCAAAACAATTTTCATGCCACAGGATTCGCAATCAGGCATCATTCAGATCACCCATGCAAACTTTTAACATAACATATATTTGGCTTACAGATCATCCTACATCATAATTTGAAAAACACAAACAAGACGAGTATTATAGGAGTATTAAGATGGACGAAAGCTATGACTTCGACTTAACGATAAAAACTACGGCAGGAAAGTCTCATTGAACACACGTTCTCCAGGATCTGGCATCACCATCTGCTCACTTCCTGCCAAATACAACACCATCAATCGTTGCCATAATTAAAAAAAAAAAAGTAAAAGATCAAAACCATACGGCCATACCATTATCTTTTATGAAGCATTTTGCTAAAAAACAGTATTAATAACATAAATGACTAGTAGGGGATGGTTCAATAGAGAACTCATTTTAGGGAGAGAACTCGAGAACTCCTAACTAAATACAAAAAAAAATAATAAAAAAATCATAACTCAAAATTTAAGTAAAAAAATAGAAAACTAGTTCGGAGCTTCTCTTTCCCACGTCATACCCGTTCAGAAAAAAAAAATAAAAAAAAAACACACCTAAAAAACGCTACTGCACATGTGTAGTATAACACAAAAGCCTAAACCCCCCACCCCCAACTTACCCCCAGCCAAAAACCTAATTCCACCCCACCCACCCCCACCCTCACCAAAAAACCTAAATCGCTTACCCAAAAACTTAAACCACCCATCCACCCCCAACCCAAAAACCTAAACCCACCCCACCCACCGCCTACCAAAAACCTAAGCCCCACCCGCCCAAACAAAAACCTAACCCCCACCAAAAAACCTAACCCCCTACCTAAAAACCTAAACCCACCATTCCCACCCCCACCTCACCCCCCAAAAACCTAAACCTTACAAGCTAAACTTAAAAAAACTAACCCTAAAAGCTAAACTAAACCCTAAAGCTAACCGGACATTTACTACACACGTGCATTAGAAGTCGCCTTTTTTTTTCTGAACGGGGATGACGTAGGAAAGAGAAGCTCCGAACCAGATTTTTGGTTTTTGACTTAAATTTTGAGTTATGATTTTTTTCTTAATTTAAGTGGGAGTTCTCGAGTTCTCTCCCTAACTATGAGTTCTCAATTGAACCTTCCCCATGACTAGTAAACTACTAAACTGTTTAAATATGTTCCAAAAAGTCTCAAACCCAAATTTGGTCAATTAAAGTCTCCAAATTGGTTTAAAATACTAAAATCTGAATGTCATGTAGACCAATCGCTGACATGGAACATTATCTTATCAACTTTTGACTATTTTTAAAAACAAATTCACAACATTTATGTGACTAAAAAAATTACTCGCATCAGCATTTTTACACACATGGAATGCATTTTTATCAGACTTTGACAAGTTTAATCAGAGGGTAACAAGTCATGTTTTAGAAAAATTCACAAGTACATCTATTTTAAACAAGTTGATGGACTTTAATATACCAAAATTGGGTTGAGTGACATTTAAATGAGAAAGTATGTTGGTTTTTTTATAGTATTAACCCAAAAAAAAAACTATTAGCAGACAGTAAATCTGGATTCAATTGGACTATTTAAACAGCAATGCACGAGAAAATTTAAGGAGGTGTAACAATCATACCAGTGGGATAGGATAGGGCCCATGGGGAGAGGTTCATATCGAGCATTTGTCCAAACTCAGATCGTTGAACATTAACATTACTATCAGGCTCCACCACATTACTACGGTTCACATGCTCATTTTCCCTGCAGACAACGCTCAATTTAAGGGTGAAAATAAGAACATATCCTTGTGCTAAGGGATTACGTTTAAACTTCAAAAGTGTCTCAATAACCACAAGCGATACAATTGTTCACTCTTTAGGTTTATCAAAGCTTCAGATGAGATTTCCAAGGCCTTAAAAGAATATAGATATATAATATACTTTTTTTAATTAAATTTAGTAACTGCATCACGTGGTTGAAACCGTTGTCACCCACCTAATGGCACACCCGATCACAATACATGTATTTATAGTTTTACCTTGAGGGAAGAAGCCCACCGAAGTTCATGTAATTCATAATTTGTACTTGTGGATCTCTTTGTGGAATCCAGTCAAATAAGTTGCTTGAGTTTGAAGTAACCACGTTGTTAACATTTATCCCCCCAGGAGGTAAAGCAGCCTTTACCAAAAAAGATATGCAACAAAGTGAACAAACTAAAAATCAGAAGTCACTGTGATTTCACTTCCTTTTTCGATTGTAAAGACAAACCTGTGAAGTTGATTGTGCATCTGCAGAGTTGTACTTCTCAAGAACAATCTAAACAAAGAACATCAACTCTGAATATTACTCTCTATGTTAACTATGAAATATAAATTTATGTTAACATTACAACATGCAATCTGTAATGTACCTTACGGGCGCGAACATGTTTTAAAGTCTGCTCAAGAATTTCTTCCCGGTACTCAGCCTCGCCCACTGTTGAAATTTCAGAAGGATCCCCTTCAAATACCCTATATTGAACATGCGAAAAAAATTCCAATTGATACACCCAAAAAAACAACAGAGGTTTGCAATCTCCTTTGATGCTTATAGCGATCTTCAAATTACATAAAGACCTATACCTTAGCCGCTTCTCCATTTCTATCATAAGGGACTTGCATCGGACGGTCTCTTGTTGAAGTTCCTGTTAGAAAGTAATACGCCGTTAAGAAGTTTTAAAGATGTATCGTTGTTGATTTAACAAGCATCAGGAATCATGAATCCTTGGAAAGAGATTGGTACGCTATTGTATACCTCAAGTCGTGAACCCCCACTTGTTGAGCTGTTTCCCAAACAAAATATAACTAATTAGTAAGACTAGATGCTTATGTAAAAGGTAAATACAATTGAGAAAAACCAACATACTTTTTTATTTTGCACGAAAAATCCCCTTAATCTAGCTTTATTAAAGTCCCTAAACTTATCAAAAATAACGAAAAAGTCCCTTAACCGAATTTCGTATATTAAAGTCCCTAAACTTGTTTAGGATGCATATACTTATGCCAAAAAAATTTAAAAAGAATGATATCTTACCCTTTAAACTAGTCAAAATTCAAGGAAGTGACATATAACATTTTTACACAAGGAAAATGTATACCATCTTAATTTTGACCAATTTAAGAGGTGTGAAGTCATTATTTTTTTTAATATAATTCAAACCATGTGCATTTTATACACGTTTTGGGACCCTAAAATACTAAAATTAGCTTGACGAACTTTTTCGTGTGTTTTTTTACAAGTTTCGAGACTTTAATCTACCAAAATTAGATTGAGGAACCTTTTCGTATATCTTTAGCAAGTTTAGGAAGACTTCTTCGTACAAAATAAGAAAGTAAATTGTTCTTTTTATGGTATGAACCCACTTATAAACAAAAGTAACATTAAATTAAAACTAAAATAGCAGAACTGAAAAAAAAAAAGATGAGCAATAAAAGATAAAACATAATTTATAGCAATAAAAAGGTAAATTAACAACCTGGCTCGAAACTGAACTTGGTGATTATGCGCTTCACTCTTTAAACTTCCGAGAGCTCTTTCGAGGTACTAAAGACACATTTAGTTAAGAGTTAGCTCATTGATTTGAACCAATACGTGTTTTTTTGTTTTTAAATAGGCCCAAGGTTGTATAACAAATCTATGAAGGCCGCCTGAGTAAAAGACGCACCTCTTGGTTCTGCAACCTTCAGAAAGTTTTATATACACCAAGATGGATCCAGAATATATCCGAAAAGAAAAGTGCGTACCCATGAAGAACAATGAAAAAATTAGAAAATAAAAGAGAATAACTAATACCAAACAAATTTAAAGAAGTAATAATAGAAGCATTAACACTAATTAATGAATACCTTCCCCTTTCGTGCTCCGGAAGATTTATGTATCGTGACACAATTTCTTCGATACTATCATATATCCGAATGAAAATTAAGGTAAGTAATTTTTAATCAATAGATACTTTGAGTAACAGTTTAAAATAAGGCGAATCAATTGCACAAAGGGATTTAATATGTGCCGGAGAGATATGCTTTTACCTTCTACTTCCAGAGAAAATGCTAGCTTTTCCAGAGGGCGAAAACAGGATGAGCGCAACATCCACATCACACAAAACAGATAGTTCATAAGCTTTCTTGATGATCCCATTTCTTCTTTTTGAGAAAGTAACCTGCCTATTTGTTGCGTTTTCTATCTTCTTGATCTGCAATTTAGCCCTACCCATTATTTGATCATAAAAGGACCAACTTCCACAGATAACATATGTTGTCGAGTATAAGAGGAAGAAGTAAGAAAGAAAGAGGTGGAGATGATGAATATAAAAAGAAAGAAAGAAAGAGGCGAAGGTGATGAATATGAAGACATTAAATGATTTTGTCAATGCTAGGCAAGGTGACGTATGAGAGATAGAGCGGTAGCGGTGATCGTCGGTGTCACTTAACAAAATTAAATGCTAAAGTGCTCGGTCCAAAGCTGGTAAGCAGTAAGCTAGGTAGTCAAAGGCGCAACTCGCATGGTGCACTCAAGGTGCCGTCAAGGCGCAAAGAGGTAGCCTAGGCGCAAGCGCACTTAAGGCGCAAAGGGATCGTCTAGGCACAAGGCCCATAAAAGTGCACACCCAAGACAAAGAAAAGCGCAATAATAAAAACAATAAAAATATATGGATATAAGGCATAGAAGATTAGTACTATCCAAATGTAATTAAAAGAAAGAAAAAAAACCAATGTAGCTGGCAGTAAAATCATCCAGCTGATTAAAACCACCCAACAAAGATGGTCTAATATGTTATATAACTAGTTGTAAACTAAATTAATTATATCCAATTAAACACTAACCCTGTTAATATAGCCTATAAAAGAAAGAAAGACAAACAAAAGGTAAAAAGAAAATCCAAACAAAAAAGAAAAAAGAAAAAAAAAAGACAGCCCAATAACCCACGAAAAATGATTAAAACATAGCCCAAATCTCACTTGTATAGGGCACTAGCAAAAGAAAAGAGGTGCAAAAGCCGTCTGCATAGAAGAGAAGTAGTTGCATCTAAGAAAGAGAGAAGAAGCAAAAACTCGACTTCCAAATATCACTCGATCATCTGCACCTACGCCGCTTATTGAAGACCGTCTCCTTGCGTGTGTTTGAGACACCTTGGCATGACTTTTAGCTAGCCTTTGACTGCATAGCTAGTAAGAGTCAAAAGGCAAATTATATCCGTAAAATGGGTTGTGAAAGCATGAGTAAAATCACACTAATTCATGAACTGAAATTTATAAGTCATGTTTGTGGGCTTCCATCATGTTCACGCGTACAAAGATAGGCATGAGTTTTGTACTAGCACTAGAACAAGTATATATAGCTTATAATTAGCGTTTGAGGCGGTGCCTCATGGACATTTGGGTCAAAGCTAAGAGATGAATAGATTTATTTGATTAAAAGGCTAATATGTAAAACACATGAAACAGCTACATGAAGCTTATTTGGTCGTACATAATGCTATGCCTCGCATATGTGAAGTTCTCAACCTCACCTCGCACCTCTTTCCTCGGCTTTTGGGAAATGCGACTTAAACGTGTTGTAGAGGTGTCACACCTTTCTATTCAAGGTTATAAGTGTGTTATCCCAATATTGATAATCTTTTCCACATTTTTAGGTGCCCTTCTAGAACAAGTATATAATTTAAACACACTTCTACACGAGTTAATGAAGTTAAGGAAATAGCAACTTTTTGGCAATTTAGTTGAGAGAAACAGTGTTAACATTAACATTGTCACAATAAACAATGGTGTGGGTGGGTGGGAAGGGAAAGTAGGGTCAGTGAAGCTTAAATGGCAAATTTTGAAGCTAACATGCCATTGTCACTACATTATCAACCTCGTGGTATTCAATTTCTTGATCATAGCATTTTCAAGATCAAGATAACAAGTTATTTTACAATGCACAAAATAGTGAGAAGTCAATTGCTTATGTATTCATTACAGACATCACCTGAAATCCTTGTGAGAGTAAGTTGTTTTATGAGAAGTAGATACATATAGTTGGAAATCATGTTATAAGGTAACAAAAATGTAGCGTAAAATCGACATGACACCATTGAATTGTGGGTGTGTGGCTCTCGCTCGAGGATCATATCTATAAGCATGATTTTTGCCCTACATAAGAAACGTTTGACCGGGTGATGATTAAACTATCTAAGGTGCCATGAAGGGTAAGATAAAAGAAGGGATCCGCCATAAGAAGCCACATTGCTCTGCCAATATGTGTTGGCCATTAACTAGCAATGCAATGGTGTGCATGGCTTGCAATTTAAGCTTATGTCGTTAAAACCTTACTGGACTCGAGTAACCATATGATGAGTACAAGTAGATTGGATCATAGTCTAAAAAATACTCTGTGTACGTGAGGCGCGCGCCTCAGGTGAAAAACGACTGAAATTTTGAAGAAAAAAAAAAGTGCCTGAGGCGCGCTTTTTAAAACCCAGGACACTATAAAGATCATAGTTATCATCTAATTAATATCATCTAATTAATATAAAAAGCTATAAAAATAGTAAAGATTCAAATGTAATTTCAGAACTTAGGATGAAAGTTACTTAAATCGGCATTGTAGAGGCTTATATCGTAGAGAAGATATATAATTATACATTAAATAATAAATCGGGATTTAGTGTGTGTGAATAAATGAAGCGAGGGCGTAGGAACCAAAAGCGCAATTAAAGGGTGCCAAAGTAGAAGTAAAAGGAGGCAGATGAAAAACATGACATGTTTGAGGAACTGGTTTGGGCGAAGAGACAATGTAATGATACCAAAGAGATCCAAAGGGGCGAAGATGGGAGCAGGATGCCGATTAGTAATTAAATAGTGTATGTAATGAAGGGTATCAATCTACCATATCAGATGCTTGTAAAATTGCAATTAAAAATCTGAGAGATAAGAAGTAACTAACCGTATCTCTTGATTGATCATCAACTTAAGCTTGAATTGAAGTAGAATACTTGTTTGAAAATCAGTTGTTTGCCGGTTAGGTCATCAACGGAGGTTTTCTGGTAGAAAACAGCTCGCCAACGCTTTCGTCAGAGAGGGTTTAGCCAAGGCTTCAGGTTTTATTTACTTATTTATTAGAAACTAGTAAATTACGACCGTCGCGCTCTGTCTTAGCGCGGCGTAAAAACATAACCGGCACCGATTTATGAAAACCTGTAGATTTCTCCAACGAACAGCGAAGTTACATCAATGGTATTGGGAGGGTCTACTAATCAGCTAACACAACGCAGGGAGTCATATTGTTCGGCCAGTACGACGGTGCGCGTTGCAGCGAGCAAAACGCCTAAAACGTCATAAAAGAATTGATAAAAGAAAACATCTACGATCCTGGCCAGCAGCCGACGGCGTCGCAGTCATCGCGATTGCAACGAACCACCATTTGAAAAAGAGGATTTACTAATAAAAGTACGACCACTACATTTTCGTATTTACCTAGAAACTAAAAGCTTTTTATTTTGGTTTTATTTAATGCTAAAACTATGAGATAGCAGTTTCGTAATTACTTCAAAAATGAAGGTTTTTTAGTATGCAATGGCGGTTTCGTTATTACCAGCAACCTCATGGGTGTTTACAAAAAAAACAAACTGCAGGGCACTTTGGTAAATAAAGGTAACCTCAAGGTTATTCATAAAGAACAAAAAAAAAACTGAATGTCACTTTAGTAAATAAAACCAACCTCAAGGTGGAAACAAAAAATCGATCACAATAAGAACAAACCGGAAGGTTTTTAGTTTGATATTATGAGATGGCAATTTGGTAATTAGAGGCAACTTTAAGGTTGGAAAGAAAAAATCGATCGGAAATGTTATATAATAAAGAGGTCTTTAGAGCATTCACAGCCCGTCCCCCATCCCAAACCATATAATTTAAGGAAAAATCATAATTTTCTAAATTTGTCTCTCACTTTTTCAAATTCTCTCACATCTCATTCTCCATTCATATCCCCTATAAGCTTTTTTTATTATTATTTTATTTCATTACAACCAACATCAAACTACTCCACCTTCCATTTGTATTATTTTATTATTATTAAATGGTATGGGGGAAGTATGAAAGATCCCATATATGGTGGCTCAACATAGGTTTTTTGTAAATTTTAGAAATGAGGTATGGGAAAAGGGGTTGGGATGGCGTGAGTTTTTATGAGATATTTTTAAATTTTAAGAATGTGGGATGGGTTGTGAATGCTCTTAGGGACAAGTTGGGGGTAACTAGTATCTCGGATAAGATAATAAGATAAAAGAGGCGAGATTTAGATGGTTTGGGCATGTGAAGAGGAGACAGTTGACTGAGCCTGTTAGAGTGGTAGAAAATCTCACTGTGGAAGGTAGGAGGAGTAGAGACAGACCAAAATTGATTTGGGACGAGCAGATTAGACAAGATTTACTAGGGCTACATCTCTCTGATGACATGGTAATGAAGGGTATAATATTCTGTGGGATTTACTGGGCTTGGTTGTTGTTGTTATTTAGGACATGTTTGGATAAACCTATTTGTAAAAGGACATATTAACTTGTAACTTTTTGAAGATGACTTTTTTAAAAAAAAAGTGTTTGGTTAGCTTATGTGGAGATAAGTCAATAAGTTGTTTTGTAAAAAGTGTTTGGATTAGCTTATTTATGTAAAATGACAAAAAATGACATTATTTAAAAAGCCAAATAAGTTGGTAAAATTTGATCATAAGGGGTATGTTGGTAAAATTTTCCCAATAAGTTATAAGGAGGTTTAAAAAGTCAATCCTTCCTTACTTTTCAAAATCAACGTATTAGAGGCTAATGAAAAGTAAAAACACTTTTCATTTGCCAAACATTTTTTTGTAACTTATTAACTTTGTGAAAAACTAATAAGTTAGCTTTAAATATCCAATTTTAATCTACTATTAACTTAATCTATCGAGTTAAATGCCATTTTCGTCCCTGAGGTTTGCACTTTTTGCTAGTTTCATCCAAAAGTTTATTTTTTCTCATCTGGATCCAAAGGTTTTCAAATACTTGCTCGTTTCATCCAACTCGTTAACACCGTTAGTCTCAGTCAGTTAAGTAATGGCATTTTTGTCAATTCGTCTGTTAAGTGAAGGGCATTTTTGTCAATTCATATGTTTTTAATCCCAACCCTATTTAAACAACCCAAGTCTCTAAATCACCCCCAAATTGATCATATTCATCTTCTTCCTTTCAAAACCCTAATCAATCAATTAAATTTGCAAGCTTTGGAACTCCTATTGGAACGTGTGGTGCCTTTCAACTAGGAACCTGCCATGCCCGAACCTCGTATGGTGTTGTTAGCAAGGTACTATTTATACGCTTTTGTCAGCTTGTACCGACTGCATATGCAGTTGTACTGTATGAAGTAGTTGGCTAATGGATTCTATGTTGTACATAGATGCATAAGAAAAGAGATATGTGCAGTTACCATATCAAACAGCAACTTTGGTCAAGACCCGTGTCCAAACACATTGAAACGATTAACCGTTGAAGCTTTTTGTGCTCCGACTTCAAGTGGTTGAGCTGAACACACAAAAGCTTCCCAACTAATCCGATACCAATTTTTATTTAGATTAGTTTTGATTGATTAGGGTTTTGAAAGGAAGAAGATGAATATTGTGATACCCCGCAATTTCAGGTTCCCACATTAACTAAACTCTAGTTACATTCTTTGCATTACTAGTTAACTAGGGTTAGCTAGATAAGCCACACGTTGCACAGTTATAGGTTAATAACTGCATGAAGTGGTAATTCGAGGAATTACCAAACTATATACATGAGTAGTGAACCCCGGACGTTGGTGAATTGTTAAACTAGAAGATTGTGAATTAATTGATTGAGATTGATTGCAATTACGTGCTTCTATGAAGCTCTGTGAAACTATGTGCAAACTATATGTGATTACATGAACTTAAACCGAAAGTGTTAATAAAAATCGTAATGGGTGGACCATTAGGATGGTTGGGATCTTAACACATGGGGTTACACTTGTTATGGACCAAAATAGCGAAAACATCGAAGAAAACATGCAGTACAACGGAACAGGCCACCCGGAGCGAGCTGGGGAGCTGTGAGCTGCCGCGCACTCTCTCCGCGCGGCCGCTCACGGGGACCTGACGCAACCTAACCGACTTAAATCACTATTTAAACAATCTTAAGCCTCATGCATCCCTTAAACTCAACCCTAATCACCCCCTACTGCCCTATTATGAAAATATTAAACCCCAAACACCTGCTAAGGCTCAAGAACATCGATCGGGAAGCTTGGAGAGCAATCGGTTGGTGGTTTTGAAGTGCTTGTGGTATAATGTTCAATCTCTTATGTTTTAATCTTCTCTAATATGTTTATGTGATGGATGTTATGTGGTTTGCATGATTATGCATGTTCTTGATATTTTAGATTTCTAGGGTTTATGAATAATAATATATGCATGAATCTTGCTAGGTTTTGATCAGGTTATGTCTTGAATGTTGTATAATGATTGTTGGACGTTGTTGATCGATTATATGCTTTAAAGATTGATTATAACTAGGGTTATTGCATGTTTAAAATCTGGACAGAATACTTGAGTCAACTTGTAGGGTCTGTTACGTGACTTAAAATTATAAATCTTGATGATTTATTTGCATGGTTGTATTATAATGGTCTTACCTTTTCATAATGGGCAAAATCGTCTGATTTGGACGTCGTTTGAATAGTTTTTGGAATTTTATTTGAATAAGGGTCAAATCAGATTTTCGGACTTGTAAACTGAGTCAACTTTAAACGAACATAACTTGAGTTCTATAAAGAGTTAGGTTATGAAATTTGGACAGTAGGTCAACATTGGAATAACTTGGCTTTTCCAAGTGGATTCACCCCGTTTGGGTGAATACACAATTTTGAGAATTTTACTACTAAACTGACCTGTTGTGAAAACTTTCTGGACATAGCTGTGTTGTACTAATTTTTGTAATTTTTATGTTTGGTTTCGAGACAAAACAAAAATATGGGTTGTCAAGTAAATACCAAAGAACATTCATTAAAAATTTGGGAGTTTAATTCGTTTGTTAAGTATTTTAAATAAATTGTTTTTCACAGCACACAATCTGTTCTGAAAACGCAGATTACGTAGAGTATGTTTACGTGACTACTCGGAGTCGTATGTGGTATGTATTTGACATGAACTTGTATGGACACTTATGTGGGATGTATACGAAGTATAAAACTGATGATCATCAATATGTTCACCAACGGGTTCGTAGGGTTTACTTGTGCATGTAGAATCAGTAGGTGTCACATACACGGTTTTGAACTTTTAAACGTCTTAGACAAACGGGTTATATGGTGCATTGGTTATGCACATATACTTACTTAGTGACACTTGTAATAGGGATTCGGTAGCACCCTATTGTTTTGGAGTTTGGACAATTTGCTTGCAACCAAAGGTGAGTTTCACTACTCTTCTCAAAAGCATGCGTCTCGGGGATACAACTTACTTAACTTTTCTAATCCAGGTTTGGGACTACTATTTTATCCCGGGTTTTGGGATGGGTTGATTCCTGGGAGGAATCGGGTTTTGCTAGTTTCACACTCTCCAGTTTGTTGTCCTTTTTGCTAGCCCAGCGTATGCTAGCTGGTGCCTCGCTCAAGGTCTTACATGGATCGCATCCCTGCCATGTTAGACAGTGGACTACATCCAAAATCCCCCGGCACCTCACACTTACTAAGCCTTTGTTATATAGGTTGTATATGTATCAATTGTAAGAAACCCAGGGTATCATATGTTTAACACTTACCTGGCCAGGGTAAGCAATCCGCATATGGTACATATGGATTTGTTATAATTAGTACATCACATCCTATGTAAGCAAAGCTTCAGTTCGTGATTGTGACCCTTATTTTATTTGGTAAAACCCTTCCTTGATAAATTATTCAATGTTGGGTTTTTAACTTTATTCATTAAGAAAAAGCGATGTGTTTTCGTTTTAATAAGCTTTGTGTGATCACACTCATTGGTATGATCACAACGCCTTTCTAAACATTAGTTTGGGATGATTACCCCCAACCCGGTCTCGATGTTCAAGTTAAGTTTGTGCATTGATCGTTCATTATCGTGAACTATGCACCTTTCACATTTGCTTGCATATGCAATTACCACTCTTCAGGTGATAATTGCATACTAAGGCACCTACTATGATTTCGAGCATGTACCTGTTTGATTCTTGCTCCCGTGTTCCCTTTCGTTACTGATCCATTAGCCCGAGTCGTTACTTGACTTGGTCCTTAGTGAGCATGCCATCAGCCGTGCCCCCGAACCCTTTGCAACCTCGTTTGGTGAATCATTTGATCCTCATAAAATGTTATCATCCCTGTCACATTAATTTCAATTAATTAGTAACATGACATTTCAGTATCAGTATGCATCACTTCAATAGTGATGTTAGAATTCTTGTTATACGAGATTTTTGTTGCCCGAAACAATCCTTTGGATACGCCCCATGAGTACCTAACCATTTCCTTATCAAGTTTTTGAGAAAGCGTGTATCTACATGATATCCCTATTGATTACCTATAATAATTTCCGATAAAAACGGATGTTTATTATAGGTATTAGTTACCGGATTCCTCGATCAAGTCTCGAACCGAACACCCTTCAACACTTTGAGCGCATGGTTTGAGTCCAAGTATCCTTCCCGACACTCGGATCCCTCAAACCTATGGCTCTGATACCACTTGTAAGACCCTAACCCGTAATTACGAAATCAATGCCTAATCATATGGGTTTAGACCTTACTTAAACCATTCCCGATTTAAAACTGTGATTTTGATTATAAACACAAACCATTAAGATCAAATACATGTATGATTCCCACAATTTTTTTTCTTATTTTAATAGTTAAAACATATGATAAGATGTTGTGTTTTAACAGGTGATCCTTAAATTCTAATGCGGAAGCTTGATGAGTGTTCGGGCGTGTTCGGTTCTTCTCGCGACTTGATCCTTGCTCCGGGACTTCCTTCACTTGTTTACCTTGCACCATTACACAAAGAATGGTTAGTGGGTTGTCAATGATACAATTAAACTAGTACGATAGTCGTTACACATTGAAACAGAATGAACCAGGCCAAACGGCCCTTTATCAGGAGAACATACTGCTTCAACTTTTGTGCAGCAGCTGTTCGGATCGCTTTTACCCCTTCTAAAACCCAAAATCCGACTTCGACTCTTAAATAAGAATTGTTCTAAGCTCCGAGAGCTTTCCAGACATATAAAGAACACCTCCTAACGATTTTTCTACGATTTTATATGCAATTTTAAAGTTCGTGCTGTCAGGCTGTTCTCTGTGAGCGGCCGCTCGGTCTCTATGAGCGGCCGCTCACAGCTTCTGATGTTATTTTGGTGATTTTTAAGCATGGGAATCATGTCGCAACCGCATTTGATGATTCCCGAAGCCTAAGTGTTGACTTGCCGACTAAATAAACCTTTGTTTGACTGAAATTATAGTCCGGTTTATGTCGCCATGATCCGGTTCTTAGTTTTGAATGTTTATGGCGACTCTTACCCAAATCGACCCATTTAGACATTAAACTTAACCAAAACACCATTCGACCATGCGCAATGCGTGTAGTTTATGTTGTCAAGCCATTAGACACTTGATCAACTAAAGTGCTTGTCCGATTTGTTCATTAGGATTTCCTTATTAGATTTATCCTTTAGTAAATCTTTATAAATTCCCTAAATGCCCCTCCTAGCCAAATCTTTCGATTTAGCCATTCATGGCGACACTTCTTGATTCAAACCCATTGTTTTGGACTCAATGACTTGTTTAAAAACCTCTAAGTCCTTCCGGACTTAAATTTTCATCATTTCTCAAGTTTTCACTTGTTTAGTAGATTCTAAGCGCATTAGAGCGTACTAGACATTCTTATGAACAAGACTCACCTATTTGACACCCACACTTCATGTGGGTGGTTTCATCCACTTGACTACTCGCATATGGCCATATCTTATACTACGGACTTACCCGGTAGTGTTGACCCATTTCCATACCTCTTGAATCTCCCTCAAGAAACATGGCATCGCGTGCCATTCCATTCCAATTATCCATCTCTGCAAAAACTCATTATCCTATTAACATTCCGGGATCCAAAGGGTGTTACACCACCAATTGGCCCGTCTAGCTTTTTCTCTTAACTATAAATGCTTAGCATAAAAGCATTATGTACCGAGTTCAATTGATGCTCACAACATCATTTGACCCGTTTAACTATTTATTCACACAATCTTCAATCTTCAAGTTTTATTCATGAGTTTTAATGAAAATAACATTTTAACTCATTAGACCCATTTACAAAGATTTTTCCATTATCTAGTTAGGCGTCCCAACCGGACTTATCAATTTTATTTATTTAGGCGATTCTAGCCCATTACAAGCTAGTAACCCATATTCCATATTCCTTTCGTGGGTAAACACCCATTCTTTACAATCGATATAAGAATTCATGATTCAAGAATGTTTACAAGATCTTCTAGTTTCTAAGAGGCTTTTTTTTAAGATAAGTCACTTACCTTGTCCTCATGTATGCCTTCCATGACCCGCTTAGCTCATTTGATCCGGTTTGTTCCAAGCCTCCACCTAGCTTGACAATATCACTTCACTATACTCAAGATTAACTCAAGTTAGTCATCATATCAATTAACTAACTTGTATCATGAGTTTTCACACACCCAATTCATTATACTTATGTTTGGGTTAGTTTGACTTCTAGAAGTCAAACTACCCTTTTTCATGTTCATATGCACTACCCATAAGGCAATAATCATAATCATGAACTATCCCCCTTTTTTTTAACATAATATCTATCAAGTTTAGTGCACAATCCCACTTCTCACTCAATCATCAAAATTGGTGAGATCTTAACATACAATACTTGTCTATAATTCAATTAGACATTTATACAAACACTTGGTGTGCATCATCTTTTAACCACCTATTTTGTTAGTTAACATATTGTATGGAAACCTCCATATCACCACATTCATTTTCAACATAAAGGTAGCATTACACATACCACCTATGCATTTCAAGTATTCATGTTCATATATGTTTACACATTTATTTCCCCATTCAAGCATTTTATCAAACACTTGGTATGCACTCACCAATTCCATTGATTTTCATGAGTTTTAAGTTAGCCAAAGCATACCCATTTAGCTAAACAACACCATATCATGTTATCTAAACTTCTTAGTCTAATTTCTCATTATAATAACTCCTAAGAGTTTTCACAACTACTAACCTTATGTAGTATCCACCTAGAGGTATAAACCCAAATTTTCACATATTACATATTCTTATGAACATAGCAAGCACACATGTAAAATGCTATTTATACTCAAATTAAACATGTTTGGGGCTCCCTAAGGCTAGAGAAACCTCCATCAACATACACATTCACGTTTTTATAAAAACCCTAATTTTTCACCATGATCAAAAACGAATTTAACATCAAATTGTACCAAATAAATGATACCTTTTTGTGTAATAAGCTTGGATAATCCGGATTTTAGCTCATGCATCGAAACCCCTTTGATTTGGCTTGGATTTGAGCAAGAGTTTGATTGTTTAGGGTTTTGGTTGAAAGAGATGAATCTCCTGACCATATACACGATACACACACACACAATGTGTGTGTTTCTATTGTTTTATTTTATTTTTATAAAACTCACTTTATCATTTTGGCAACTAAGGCCCCTCAAGTTTAGTCTCGAGTTCATTTTTAGATTATAACATTAACTAGAATAATTTCTAGTAATGAGTTTAGCCTCGTTTATAAGATTAACAACATTGACTAGATTATTTCTATATTAGAACATAATCCCTGTTCTCTATGTTCGAGTATTGTTTTATTATTTTGCTAATCACACCTAATGGCGTAATTAAGTGAAACGGTTTATTTTGGGGTGTTACAAGATAGTGCTATTAGGTTTGACAAACCTCACACCGTGTTGGGAGCCGGGCGTGAACTACGACCTTAGATTTTATCATTGTTGATAGGCAATGATGGGAGGCAAAAACCAGCTCGCGGGGCGAGTGCATCGTTTGAATAGCAATTCGGTATATCATTGTTTAGTTATCATGAATGGGTTAGCTACCCTTGGCATACGCTAAACTAGTGGTTCTTGGTTTTGGTTATTGATTACTACTTTTGGGTTTGGGAAACCTAACTGTTGTTCTTGGTTTGGGAAACCTACACTTTTATTTACCTTACATTGTGAACTCACCAACTTTATGTTGACACACGATGTACATGCTTTTGCATGTATTTAGCTTCCGGTGTCACGATTAGGAAGCACAGCACGTTTCACTACATTTGGGGTTTTGGGCATACACCTAAATTACATATCATGCTTTTACGTTTTCTTTCATATGGTTTTAATTTGGGCGCGTTGTTTTGCGCATGGTTTTAAAAGTTTTAAATTTGGTTTACGCTTCCGCAGCTTAACTAAACTTGATTTTTGAAAACAAACTAAATGGTTTTGGCATTTAGAGTTCGTTCATATGACTTATCGCTATGGGATCCTGATATGTCATGTGCCTCGCGGTATAAACCTCGCCAGTGGAAATTTGAGGGTGTGACAAATATGATCAATTTGGGGGTGATTTAGAGACTTGAGTTGTTTAAATAGGGTTGGGATTAAAAACATACGACTTGCAAAAATGCCATTCACTTAACAGACGAATTGACAAATGCCCTTACTTAACTGACTAAGACTAACGGTGTTAACGAGTTGGATGAAACGAGCAAGTATTTGAAAACCTTTGGATCCGGATAAGACGAAAATGGCATTTAACTCTAATATATCTATACCTATATTATAATGCATGAGGGAGGAGTAGTTTAAGATACTCAAAAGTTAAGAACTTTATTTTCATTAACCACCCTAAAATGAGGGTAAAATAGTCATTCAAACACTTTTACACTATGCTACCTCATTTTAGTTATTTTAATTCCCCCATTTTTAGTTAGTAGTTACACTTTCCTCCCATCCCCTTACAAAATTATAATTTTTTTATTTAATTCTATGATAACTTTTAAACTATTATGTTTTAAAAACATTCGAAAATACCGCAACGACCTGGCTCATTTTTTTCGACGTTTCAATGTTTGTCTTAGTCAATATCAATGTGTAGATTGAAATGTACAAGAAAAAAATGCTTTATGCACAAGTGATTATTGTATTGCATTGTAACTAAAAGAATCTTGCATTAATAAACTGAAAGAATCCAAATTTCACCTACAACGAAATGCTTTATAGCTAAAACTTTAAAACTAATATTGTTATAAGGTACATTTCATTAATGCAGAAGTAAACATAAAACAGCTAACACGTTGTTTTATGAGAAAATATTATAAAGCTTGAATAGGGATTAAATTAAAAACTAAAATATAGATGAAATTGGATTACAAATCAACATAATGTAGACGCAATTGAAGAACTTAGGTATGTTTATTGTTAATATGGGTGTTGAATCATAACGCCATTTTATGACCAAGTAAAACTCAAAATCATAAAATTGAATTTGGTTCTAGATATTGTTCCTCCCAATAATGAAAAATTCACATCAATCAAATGCACCGATTCAAAAAACTAATCAGGGCACTCAAAATCAACAGACCAGCTCTTGTGATTCTTAAAATATGATAATATTGTTAAACGTTATGGTTCATCATTGCTTTGATAGACAAATAATTTGTCACACAGTAACAATACTGTAACACAAGTCTAGGCTCTTAGGATGCTTTATCACATTTGCTTCAGATGGCTTCAATTGGAGTACCTTGTTTAAATAATCGACATTAGCCTTATATGCATATGTATATGGGTATATGCATGGATATATTATTAGGTATACACATAAATATAATTAACTAAAAGATATCTCATTAAACTTTTAGATATACATAATTAGCTAAATATATAAAACTTTAAAATAATTAAGCTTAGAAAATGTAAAGATGCATATTAGATATTAATTGTAGATAAAAAATTTTAAAAAGCCTCGGCTGCATCAATTAAGTAGAAAACTCCTAATGCATATTATATATCCATGTGACATTAACATTTATGTTAATACAACAAAACTACCTAATATGAAGGGGTTTTTTATAACAAGTTTTAAAAAAAATAAAAGATAAAAGCAATGTATTCAGTTTTCACAGAATACGTAATAAATTTTTACACTTTAGAGTTTAGTCAAATATAAACAAAATTTCCTAATTTAAAGGAGTGGGAAAATCACAAGTTTTAAAATTTAAACCGTATACTAACATACTAAATTTTATCCTATAAATACATAGTAATGCACACTTCACTTGCTAAAATAAATCGGCACGGATCTAAATCTGAATTCAAAGGTTAAAGCTTTTAAGGTTGGTTCTTTATTAGTTTATGGTTTTCATTATACATATTTTAGTCATGTAAAAGTTAGCTTATTTGTTTTGCAGATTCTTTTAGATGAAAAACATACGAAAATGAATAAAGTAATAGCCATATAAGCGTCTAAGGTTGTATTTATTAACGTTTACTTTTTAATATTAACATGGTTGTTATTTTATTTGGTATATTATATGTGTTTTATTACAGGATAATGGTGATAATAGTGTTAAAATTATTTGCTATGGTGTAATGTTTCGTCCTTACAAATCTAATCTTAAATGTGAATTTAGTGAAGAGGTAATATTAATATTAATATTTATTTCATCTTCAATTAACTTGAGTTTGCCTTCCCCCCAGCCGAGAAGTACTACCTTCAGGGGTTGGACAATGCTCAACTAGCAGAGAATGCTATGGTGTCTGGTGTCAACACCACTTCGTCAATGTATGAGGTGCTGAGGCACTGGCGCACAGATTTGGTGTACCTTGTCGACCTTCGGGAGAAGCATAGGCTGATATCTTCAGAGAATGAGCGATTATTGAAGTAGATTTTTGAGAAAGAGGTAGAAGTGGTTGCCCAACAGATAGCTGTTGAAAAAGCTGAGGGTGACCGTGACCGGATGGTGGCAAACCATACTGAGGAGAAGGTTGAGTGGCGTCGCCGGGAGGATAAATTGAACCAACATCTGTTCCGGTTTGAAGACAGGGTCAAGATTGTGGGGAAGGAGCTGGAAACTGCGAAGAACACTATAGCCAGCAATCAGGCCAATATGGAGAGGTATAATCTGATGGCTGCGGAGGTTGAAACTTATGAGTCCCGGATTCGTCGTGCCGAAGAGCAGAAGGACGAGACTTTGAGAAGCTTGAACGATTGCCAGAAACAGTTAACTGCTGCCAACGACCGGTCAGACCAAGCCGTCAATGTCGCGGACTCTCTGCAGTCCCAGGTGGATAGCCTCCAATCAAGGCTGGATGCTGCAGGGCAGGAAAGGGATTGGTTGATTAGCCGGGGCATTCCTGCCTCTTGGCGTTATATCCGGGGCAGTGCTGAGTACCAGGACCGGCTGAATGCCTTCTATGATGTGGCCATGGAAGCCGGCTACCACGATGGTCTGGCATACGGCAACCAAGTTGGTTTGGCTGGTAAAAATCTGCCTCCGCCCACCGAACTAGAAAAAACCTTACCCACCCGAGTTGCTGATAGTCTGCAAGCTTTGAGTTCGGATTCGCTAGACGCCATAAGCCGTTTGAGCATCAAGGTTGGTGACGAAGGAGCTTCGGCCCTCCGAGTGGAACTGGAGCCGTATGTAAGCGACTCTTCCGACTGAGAGGATGTTGCTTCTCATTAGATTAATGTACTTTGAATTATCTTTAAGCAAGCTTCTTGTAATTTGAATTATGTAACTTTAATCATGAAATGAAAACCTTTTGAGTTCTTAGTGTTTTCCAGCTGTTCAGTATTTGCTATTAATGTTGATTTGACAGCCGTCTTCAGACGCCAATTAATTGGACGTCATCATTACATGACGTCATGACTACCATGTGTCATAGATTTGACGGCGTGTGTCAGTGAATTAATAACAATATTTACTGACACTGACTCTTGATATTCTTGAGCTATCTATATAAGTCAGGTTTCTTATCAGATTTACCAATTGTGCACTTTGCCAAAAAAAGGTGAAATCTTGTTGTATCCACTTATGTCTCGTATTCAAGTTTCTCTTGCTGAGCTCCTTCGTGAGCTAGATGCTGTCGAAGGTCTGAAAATGCTCAGACGATGGGCAGATGAGATGGATATGCGGCGTGCCGCCATGGAGGAGTATAATGCCAGGACTGCTGGCTATATTCCACCCCGTAAATATGGCTTGACATATTCCAGGAGTCCAAGGAGGCTTTTCAATGAACAGGTTCCATTGGTGAACCTTCCTGAGCCCCCACCTGTTATTGGTGCTAATGACTTAGAAGTGGTGGAGCCGCATGATGATCCTGTTCAGGATGCTCCGGCTGTTGTTGAAGTCCTTCCGGCGGTCGAGGAACCTCCAGAAGATCAAGGTGATGGTGTAGGGGGCTTGTTCTTTAATCAGTACTTAATAGTTCCTGATTATGCCCCAGATGGAGACTTGCTACCTACCCCTGCAGAGGTATTAGCCATGTTGGATGGCCGTATGTGATACGGGCCAGTATCTATTGGTAGCAACTCGGACGTGTGTGGCCTCTTTTGCTTGTTTTGTATAGTGCTTTTTGATTGTAGGCTAGTTTTTGTTATGGCGAAGGATTTTAGTCTTGCCACCTACCGTAGGGAATGTTTTTTGTAATGTCAATCCGAAGGATATGATAAGTTGTGTAATCATTTGGTAATGAAAAATTGCCGTTGTAGGCGTCTTATTAAATGAAAAACAAATAAACTATGAGAACCAACAGGTTGACTAGGACACAGCTAACATTAAATATACTAAATAAAAAATGTTCTTGTTACGATCTAAACATAACACTTCTTGAGCTGGGCGGCGTTCCAGGTGCGCGGGATAGGTTCCCCCGTGAGCTGCTTCAGGGAATAGGCTCCTTTTCCCAGGACTTCCGCGATTTCATATGGCCCTTCCCAGTTTGGACCCAGCTTGCCTTGAGGCTGGGACCTGCTTGCCTCGTTGTCTTGCATGACCAACTCTCCAACCTTGAAAGATCTTTCTAGGCCTCGCTTATTGTAATATTTCTCCAGTAACCATTTGTACCTGGCCTCGTTGATGCATGCTGTGTCGTGGTGTTCTTCGAGCCGCTCAAGGTTCTCGCGCAGCAACTGTTCGTTACCCTCACTGCCGTTGTCTTTTCTCTGTGAAGGAACCAAGGCTTCAGCTGGAATCATTGCCTCCGACCCATATGTTAGACTGAACAGTGTTTCTCCGTTGCTCGTTTTTGGTATGGTCCGGTGGGCCCACAGGACATGTGGTAGCTGGTCGACCCAGGATTTTCCCTCAGCATCCAGTCTTCTATCTATCCCGTCAAGTATGCTCCTGTTCGTCCTTTCTACCTGCCCATTACCTTGCGGATGGGCAACGGATGTGAAAATCTTTTGAATTTGGAGCTCTTTACACCAGTCTTGCAACGATCTATCCACGAATTGGGTCCCATTGTCACTGACCAGGTATAGTGGGACCCCGAACCTGCAAACTATGTGTTCCCATAGGAACTTTTTGATGTTTACTGCCTCAATTTTAGACAACGGTTTCGCCTCGACCCATTTTGTGAAATAATCAATGGCTACCACCAGATACTTTAACTTTCTAGGTGCTGGACGGAATGGTCCCACTAGGTCTAGCCCCCATTTCTGGAAAGGCCAAGCAGCCGTCACGGGAATCAAGTTGTTCTTAGGCCTGAGGGTATGCGGTGCGTATTTCTAACAACTGATACATTTTTGTAATACCTCTACTGCCATGTTATGCATGCCTGGCCAATAATACCCTGCATTTGTTAACTTGGCTACCACCGCCCTTGGCCCTGCATGTATCCCGCAGGTGCCCGCATGGATTTCTTCGATCAGGAACTTTGCTTCCGACGGGGATACGCACCGTAATGCCGGACCCAAGTACGACTTTCTGTATAAGACGTCGTTCTGCATTTCATATTGTACTGCCTTGGTGCGGATCTTCAAAGCTTCCCCCTTGTCCCCGGGCAGTGTGCCGTGCTCAAGATATTGTTGTATCGGAGTCATCCAGCAAACTTCCACCGCATGTACACTGTGCACGGCATATTCCTGGGTTGATGGTTGCTTGAGGGTCTCGATATGGACGTCTTCCTTAGTGCCTGATGATGCTAGCTTGCTGAGAGCGTCGGCTATGTCGTTCCGGTGCCTTCGCACGTGTATCAATGTTATCTTCTGAAACTTTGACATCAGCTCTTTGGTCTTCTCTAGGTATTTTGACAGTGTATCGTCCCGGGCTTCGTATGATTCATTGACCTGGTTGTTCACCAGCAGAGAATCCACGTGTGCATCCACTCTTTTTGCACCCAGTGATAGAGCCATCCTCATACTTGCCAAAAGCGCTTCATATTCCGACTGGTTATTGGAACACTCAAACTCGAATCGCAGGGCGTATAGGAACCTTGCCCCATCCGGGCTGACCAGCATTAGACCTGCTCCCGCCCCTTTGCTGTTAGATGAGCCATCGGTATATAGCTGCCATGCCGGTTCTTCAACTTCCCCCGGTAAAGGTGCCTCTTCTATTTCTGGGATTTGTTCTCCTGCGGGAACTTCTGTCATGAAGTCAGCGATGACCTGTCCTTTAATAGAGGTTCTCTTTTTGAAACTTATATCAAGTGCCCCTAACTTAATTGCCCACTTGGCGAGTCTGCCTGATACTTCTGGCCTGTTTATCACTTGGGCTATTTGGAAATTGGTCAACACTTCAACCTTGTGTGCCTGAAAATACCGACGTAACCGGCGGGATGCATGCACCAAAGCTAAAACCAGCTTTTCCAACATTGGGTATCTAGTTTCCGGGTCCGCGAGGACCCGGCTGACATAATAAATGGGGGTCTGAACCCCGTTTCTTTCCACCAGAAGGACGGCGCAAACCGCGTGGTTACCTGCAGCTATGTACATCTTTAACGTCTCGTCTTGTTTTGGAGTCGTGAGTGTGGGCAAGTTGCTCACGAACGTCTTCATCTCTTGGAACGCTTTCTCTGCCTCCGTCGTCCACTTGAACTTATTTTTGTTGAGGCAGTCTTTCAGCGTGGATATGAATGGCAGGGATCGCTCCGCGTGTCATGCCAGGAAACGATTAATCGCCGCCAGTCTTCCGTTGAGGGTCTGTGCTTCTTTCAGCGTCTTAGGCGATGGCATGTTGACAATTGCCGATACCTTCTCTGGATTTACCCGGAAACCGTCTTTAGTAACTACTACTCCCAGGAATTTTCCTTCCTCAACCCCGAACGAACACTTTCCCGGGTTCAGCTTGATATTATACTCACGGAGCTTCTTGAAAGTTTCTTCGATGTCCGTGATTAGATCACTTTCATTGCTGCTCTTGATGACCAAGTCGTCGACATAGACCTCCAGGTTCCGTTCGATCTGACTTTCAAACGCTTGGTCCATCAACCTCTGATATGTTGCTCCCGCATTCTTTAAACCGAAAGGCATCTTTGTGTAACAGTAGATGCCTGCATCGGTATGGAACGCGGTCTTGTCTTCATCTTCCCTGGCCATTTTAATTTGGTGATAACCTTTATACGCATCCAGAAAGCATTTGAACTTAAACGGCGAGAGAGAATCTACTTTGAGGTCAATCTCGGGCAACGGGTATGCATATTTCGGGCACGCTTTATTGAGGTCTTTGTAGTCTACGCACATGCGCCAAGTTCCATCATGCTTCCTGACCATCACCGGGTTTGCCACCCAGGTGTGATACTTGGTTTTCCGTAAGATGTCTGCTTCTTCTAGCTTCTTTACCTCTTGCACGACCGCGGCCCTTCTATCCAGGGCCATGCTCCTTCTTTTTTGTGTTATTGGCTTGACTAAGGGGAACGTTGATAGCTTGTGCTCTGCCTTTGATCTTGAGATTCCCGTCATGTCTGCATGTTTAAATGCAAAAACGTCCAGGTTATTCTTCAACACTTGCTTCAATTTATCTGTGGCTGAAGGTGACAGGGTGTCGCCGATCAGCACTGTCTGTTCCGGGTGATCTGTGTTCAGCACCCATCTCTCTGGGCCCCGTAGCCCCGCGGGGGGCTTGGTGACAGGGCTTTTGTTCGATTGTTGCACAAATTTTGTCGCCCGACATGGTTGCTACCCCTTGGGGGGTAGGGAACATCAAAAATCCTCTGGCTGTTGATACCAGAGCATCTATTCGGCCCAAGGTGTAGCGGCCTATGATCATGTTATACTGGGAGTCGGCTGGTATCACCAAGAAGGTAACCAATATGGTTCGTTCCCGACGGCCGTCGCTTATGGTGACTGGGAACGTCAGCTGTCCCAGTGGTTCCACACTTTCCCCGGCAAATCCCCTTACCGGCCCGCGCGCTGGTTCTAGCATCTTCTGGTCCTCTGGACGCATTCTTCGGAAGCAAGGATCGTATATTAGATCCTCTGAACTGCTGGTGTCGACGAGTATTCTTCTCATGCTGTAGTCACCCACGGCAGCAGCTATAACAAGAGCTTCCATGCTTAACACTTTGTAGTGGGGTGGAACTGTCATAACCGCTTCCATCCATGGCTCGAAACGCTCGAATGTTCTTTTCTTGCTAAACCTGGATTCCACACGAACCATATTGATTTCCCACGGCTTTTTACCCGTGGCCTTATCTCCCCCACCGGATGATGGGCCCGGCTTTACGTCCTTTAGTAGGTGGGCCAGCTTTCCGGACCTGACGAAATACTCAATTTGCCTTCTTAGTTGGAAACAGTCATCCGTGTCATGCCCAGTGCCTTTATGGTATGCACAATACTTAGACTTGTCTTGTGAAGGTGAATCTTTGAGTGGTTTCGGAGTGTTGAGCCTTAAGTCTTCTTACTCTAGTATCTGAGATGGTGTTTTTGTCAGATCAGGGTATTCTTTCCTGGACTTTGATTGGCTTTCCCCTTTTCCCGTGAACGTGTCCTGGGGTCTGTCGGATCTTCGACGGTCGTCTCGTCTGTCATCCTTCCGGTCATTCCTGGAATAAGGTTGGCTTGATGATTCTGTTCTTCCCCGGTTCCGGCCACTTATGTGGTCCCTGTTATCGTTGGAATTAGAAGCTTTAGCAGATTCTTGCTTTTTTCGTACTGCATGGTTCATGGCTATAGATTTTTCCTGCTTCACATACGCCTTTGCAATGGTCATCATTTCATCCATGGTCTGTGGATACCCTTTCGGGCCATGAAGTTTCCTTAGCAAGCCATCGTCATTTACTCCCATCGTAAACGCTGTGCACGCCAACTCCTCAGTAAGACCCGGGATTTGAAGCCTCTCTCTGTTAAATCTAACGATAAAATTTTCCACTATTTCATTATCCCGCTGGCGGATGTGCATGACTTCGTCTCTGTACTTGGTATGCCTCTTCTGCTGGCTGAACTGCTGTGAGAACCCCTGCACAATCTCCTTCCAGTTCGCGACAGAGCCGGGAGGTAAACTGTCCCACCAGACTCTAGCTGCACCGACCAAGGTCTGTATAAACATGTGGCAAAACGCTTGCATGGGCCAGTCTTTTGAACGTCCCGCGGCCTCAAATATGCTCAGATGGTCGTCAGGGTCCCCCGTTCCATCATACTTTCCAACGGTGGAGGATAACTTTAAGTTTGGTGGAAGCGGCGCGTCGGCAATTCTTGGTGCCAGCTTTGAATAAGTAACCATAGCTGGAGGCCGGTATGGCTTAGTGAGATCATCATCATCCTCGTCTCTCAGATTTCCCTAAACGTTTCCTTCCCCGTGCCGTTCCAGTTGAACAGTTCGGGGTAGGGGTTGGCTATTCACTGGTTGGCTTACTTGAACGACCCCCGCGATTGGTGCTGACGAGTTTGCCGGGGTACCATCATATGTCAGTCTGGTTCTAACTTCTTCCAGGCGTGCCCCCGGGGCCTGTGTTGCTGGATGAGTTTGCCCTCCCCACCCTGTCATTAGCGGTGCCATGGGAGGGTACACAAACGGATATGGGTAGGAATATGGGCTAGCACCGGCTGGCTGGTACATATACCCATAAGGGTGCATGGGGTAGTACGGCATGTACGGCTGATTCTCGGGTGTTACGGGAGTGTAAGGTGCGAACGCGGGATTCATAAGCGTCGCCATTGGTGAGGACATCATAGATGCCGTCATGGCTGCTGAGAATAACGGGAGGCTGGCCGCCGCTGTCGCCCATGGCATGGAGGATGTTGGAGGGAGTGACCTTCCGACTGTCGTAGTGTGGACAATAGGTCTTGTGTAAGTCACTGCAGGAACTGACATTGGGAAAGGCGGTGCTGTAGGATTTAACCTTGCAGCCGGCATGCCTGAAGATCTCCCCTGAGTTGTCATGTTTTCGTTTTGTTGTCCTATGGGCGGGAAACCCGGAGGCTCCATCTCTATTTCTTCATCCACCGACTCTTCAGAGAGGTGATCCTCATCTTCGTTCACTCTCTGGAGGTTTGGGGGATCATTAGGTGGTGCTGCGAACTGAGAATTTTGCTGTGATGCCATTCTGTCAGGTGAGAAAGATGATTCTTTGTCTAGTTTCCGTCCCACGGATGGCGCCAATGAAGAAACAAGTACCTGAGGGAACTAATCTTCTGGATAAGACAAGAAACTCCTTCTAGCCTGATTGAACGGAATCTGTCTAGCTGCAAAACAGAACACCGTTAGGACTCGTCACAGGATTGGGGGTTTTCCTGTGACCACCCTCCGGCGTGAGAATAAGTATGGCTTTTAAGCACTTGTAAAGATTGTGAAGTATTTGTGAATGCATCAATATGTTTACCTGCGTCCATACTTATAGTTGAGGGTTCCTCCTCTTTTCACGACGCGTAACCGTCTTCATCTTCTTAGTTGTTCCACTTTCCTTGGGGATAATACATATCTCTTATATTCATAAATTTCGGGTTGGCAGTTGTGCTTTACCCGTTAACTTCTTTCTCAGAATTGTTTGTTAATTGTCACGTCCGAATTATTTAACCCAATTGGGCCTTATCCATTGGGCCACATACCATATTGTAGGTGTGGGCCAGTTTAGTTGAACTGGGCCCTACCTCGTCAGTTACTAAACATGTTAACACTTATGATGTATATCTACCGCAATGATGCTACAACATGTTAACACTTATGATGTATATCTACCGCAAAATGTCACTCTCGCCGCATCGCGCGGGTTTCCTACTAGTACTACCTAAGGGAGGGAGGGGTGCAACCATGAAACTTTTTTATTTAACTGATTTTAACCAATCCTACACTCCTACATCACTTCACTGAATTACTTTTTGAAGGCAACACTTAAAATATATTTTAGAGCAAGTTAAATATATTTTAGAAAAATTTATATAATTAAATAAAATCGTAAGTTAAATATATTTTAGAGCAAGTAAAAATATATTTAGTAGAAAAGCTGAGCTCAAGCTCGGCTCTAAATGTTCGAGCCGAGCTCGAGCTGGTTCGAGCCAGCTCGTTATTTTTTTTAAAATATTTATAAAATAAAAACCAAAAAAATAAAAATAAAATTACAAATGTATGTTTTTTTATTTTTCTAATATTTTAATGAATGAAAGGCATATTAAAAGTATTATTTGTATAATTTGTGTTTTTGTTCTATTATTTTTCATATTTTATTGATTAATTCAAAGTATTATTAAGTATATAAAAGATGTTTATCGAGCCATGAACCGAGCCACCGAGCCAAGCCACCGAGCCGAGCCATCAAGCCGAGCCACGGGCCAAGACCCCTAGCTCGAGCTCGGCTCGATTTGTAATCGAGCCGGCTCGGCTCGATAACAAAACGAGTTTTTTCAAGTCGAGCTTTTTTCGAGCATTTTTCAAGCGAGTTGCGAGCATTTTGTACACCCCTAATCTAGAATGGAAGAAAAAAATTATGTATACGTATGTGTGTGCTTCTTGCCTACATACCTATACAATTTCAATTTTCAAAATTTGAGCAGGTCGAGGCTCACCAAAAGGATAACCTTATAGTAATGTTGGCACTAATTACTTACAATAGCATCTAAAATCCGGGAAAAGTGTATCGACTAACCCAACGAAACCTAACCCGTTTAGCTTATGACCCATACTATTACAAAAACTTCCACCCTTTCTTTTAGTTTTTTATGAAGACAACCGAATATGACGTTTGGCCTTTGAGTTGTGTCATTTACAATAACTTCAACATTATGGTAAAAAGTGGTTCGGCTAATCTAGCCAAATCTAATCTGTTTGGCCTTTCACCCATTACTTGAAGCACCCTACCTCGCCTATTTACGTGATATTACTCAATGCCCCCGCCCTTAGAGTGACCGTAGTCGAGCGCCATAAGTGGGCAAACAAAATATAGCGCCCCCTGTACACCATTACAGGGGGGCTCCATAGGGTAAAATCTGGTTTGGGCTCTATGAGTATAGCGCCATTTGCTATATGCCCCCTCCAATCAGATTTTGCCACATCACCCCCTCTCTCTATTTTTTTATTTTTTTATTTTAAAAGATATAATAAAATATTAAAAGGGGCTTTATATATAAAGCCCCACCACTACACCTCTTTTTCACTTTATCTCTCCATGCTGACTCAGCAGCCACGTGAACCAATCAGGAAGGGGGGCTTTATATATAAAGCCCCCCACTACGCATGGTCTTACCATTACAGTTTTTATGTGAATTTCCAGGTTACAAAGTCAAGCAAAAGATTTTGAGCCCTTTAAAGTGGTCTCAAAACAATTAAATGTGCTTTGCTTGATGTCTAAAAGTCAATATGTTCATCTTTCTTATTTTTCATTGACTAATTATTTTTCTTTCTTTCTTTCTAGAAACTTACAAGTGGATAAGGTAAACATAAACATAAAGGAATGCAATACTATTAATATAGTATCTTAGGTATTAATACTATGACCGATTTCTTCTAGATATGGTAATTAGAGTGCTAATTATAGAAACATGTCAAATGTAATTATATGTGATCTCTTAGACCATGTGTAATGGGCATTATGTGGGCATAAATGAACTTAATAACGCCCTTAACACCGTCCCCTGGGCATTATAGGGGCATGAAGAAGGAGTGGGCATTTCTAGTATAATGCCCAAAGAGGAGAAAAATAAGGAAAGTAATTATTAAAAGGGCATTAAAAAAGAGGATAACCATTACACATTCTTTGAAGGGGCATTATAATGATGATGTGGCAAAAAATGCCCCTTAAAAGGCATTAACCATTACCCATGGTCTTAGCCAGAGAAAAAGGAAATCCAAAAGAGAAGATACACAATCACATAGTGTGAGCAAGTCTAAAGTCATCCAGAGGTGTATTCATATAATAACGTTGGCATGTAACTAATTACAAAAAAAAGGTTAAACATTCTGGGCAAAAGTCTTTCAGTTAAGGCAACGAATCGGCCCTGTTTGGCATTTGACCCATTACTCAACACACCCAACCTTTCCCATTTACATGTATTGCCAATGATTAATTATGTTGACTTTTTGCTGTTCATTTTTAGGCTTCAAAATAAAGCTAGCCAAGAAAGTTGACTTACTTTACTGTTAATAACTTAATCATATTTGATATCTGTACATATACGATCCTCTTTTGTTAGAACCACCCAATATAAAAAGTGTTAATGCACCTAGTAAGACCGTTTGTAGTGGGCTCATGACCCACCCTCGTGAGTGGTCACTCACGCCCAACACCGCCCCCGAGCCCGGGACCCACCCTCGTGAGGCCTTTAGCCGTGACTAAGCTCACGCTGGGAAAGGCTCTTTTTTCGATAGCACTGTCGTTGGTAATGGCTAGTTTGACCACTTTTTATTTTTTTAATTATATAATATATAGGGTAGGGTTTCTGTAGGAAAATGGTTTTGTGATGGTGGAGATTAAAAGATGAGATGTGTTTAAAATCTAATTAGAGGGTGTTTGGGATTGAGTTTGGAAATGCAAAAGTGCTTTTAGTCAAAAGTGCTTATTGACTTATGACATTTTGAAAAAGAGTTTTAAGAAAGTGTTTGGATTAGCTTTTTGGTTGAGAAACATCAAAAAGTCAATAAATTATTATTTTTTAAGTGTTTCGCGTAACTTATTGTGAATAATGGTTGTATGGATGATAGATTTGTAATTTTTTCCAAAAGTCAAAAGCTAAAAGCCATGATTTCTAACTTTTTAAAAACAGCTTTTCCACCCTTAAAAGCTAAAAGCCAAAAGTCAAAACAGAAAGTGCTTTTGGGTTACATAAACAGATTATTGACTTATTGGCTTTTCCAAAAAGCCAATAAGTCAATAAGTTGTTTTGAAACTCAATCCCAAACACCCTTATAGGAATTAAGGGTAAGATCATCAATATGTGTTTTAATTGAGGGTATCAAAATCATTTTGTATCAAAATGTTGTAGAAACTGTTTTAATCCTCGTACATTCATTGTTCTCTCTCTCTCTCTCTCACACATCTAAATATTATTATAGACAATAATATTCACAGCTCTCTCTCTCTCTCCCCCTCCTACATTCAGAATCAATTCATCTTCCAAAAAGAAAAAGCACCTGCACCCACACTATCTTCTGCGCCGGTTTGTATTCATCTTCTATAGTCATCTTCGATCCAACTTCTGCGCGTGTTTTAAACTTCCTATTAGCAGTGTTTTAAAACATTACTGGTTCGCATCTATTTAAAAACACTACTGATTCACATCAATTTAAAAACACTATTGATTCGCATCTGTTTAAAAACAATACTGCTTCGCATATGTTTAAAAACATAACTGATTCGCATATGTTAAAAACACTCATGTTATCCTTTTGTGAAAATGCTTGTTATTTTATATAAAACCAATGTTGCAGAAGGCGTTAGGCGGGCGGTGAGGTCCAGCCTAGGGACTAGGCAGAATTAGGCGTTTTGGTATTTTTATACATATTTTATATATATCTACACAAATTTAGGTGTTTTTTTTTAAAATATATTAAGATATACACATAATACTTAGAAATACTTCGATATATACACACTAGTAGGGCGCCCACGCGATGCAGCGGGGAATATAGACACTTCTAAGGGTGTGTATAGTTCAGTTCAATTCGATTATTAGCCTCAATCGAAACTAAAACCAAAGTCATCAGTTAATTTATCTTATTAAACAATCGATTATTTGGTTCGATTTATATGGTTTGATAATCGGTTTTTAGTTCGGTTTAGTTAATTTTGGTTAACAACAAAAACCAAACTTTGGCTAAATTTTTTTGCCTATATTTATATCTTTTATACATCCATTTCATGTATTTATACCTCCATTTCATGTACTTCTAAGAAAAAATTTTAACCAAAGTTTGGGTTTTGGACCTTTGGTTATTAACTAACTAATGAACTAAAAACAACAAACTAACCAAATTGACTAAACCAATTAATTGGTTGGTTAATATGATCGATGAACCGATAATGTCGATTTTTGTTTCGGTTGAGGCTAATAACCAAACTGAACCGAATACAACCATGCACCATTAGAAGTGTCCGTGTCCCTACCAAATCGTGTTGGCACACTGTTATGAATATATGAATGGTTCCGGTTCAGCTTAACTGATTTCGGTTAACTAAGGGTACAAAAAGAAAACGATAATCGATTTTACGTTAAATCGGATGTTGGTTAATTCAGTTTTCAATTGATTTTGGTTCAGTTTTGTCTCTTTTTTTGTTTGGCTTCAGTGAACGGTTTAGTTATTGCTCACTCCTTGATATTGTTAATCACATAGCACATAAAAATTTTTAAATTAACAATATTATACTCAAATTAAAGATAATAAAATGTTCATTATTATGATGTATTTTTTTTTTATAAAAGTATCAACGTATGAAAAAAAAATATGATTATTTAAAAATCATGGTGGATAGTTTGCTTAAACAAGGAAAAGAAGTTTAACTATAATTTAAACAAGCAAAAGTTGAAAAGTTTAAGGGATTAAATAGTAACTAAGATGAGGTATTAAAGTGTAAAAGTGTTTGAATGACTATTTTACCCCCATTTTAGGGTTGTTAATGAAAATAAAGTTCTTAACTTTTGGGTATCTTAAACTACCATTGTCTCATGCATTATAATATATTATAGATAATACTAAGAAATACTTAGAAATTAAAAAAAATAAATAAAAATTAAAAAACCACCTCCTAGGCCCGCCTAATGGCCAAAATGCCTAGTTCATCGACTAGGTCCTTATTCCTATATTCAGTCCCGCCTAGCGCCTAGGCGCCGCCTAGGCTGACTTTTACAACACTGTATAAAACACTACTTATTCGTATATGCTAAAAAACACTACTGATTTGTTTTTTTTATAAAACACTACTGATTCGCTTTTGTTTAAAAACACTACTGATTCGTGGATTTCAATGATTTGTTGATGATTGTATGGAATGGAAATAGAAAAAAATATGTGAATTTACATAAAACAATGAATATTTACTTATTTGGGGTTGAAGATCTTCATAATTAGTCAGATACCTTTTGCTAAAAAAGTAGGATTAGGATATTTCAAAAAGGCACATAAAGTCTATAATGCTCATAATCTAAAAATTTGATCCAAGAGCTATAACTCTTTCCTACACTTCCTAGACAAACCAATTTTCCTACAGGATCCTCTACCTACACACCCACTTCATTTAAAAGAAACCCCACTCTCACACTCATTCTCAACTTAAAAAAAAAATCATACTTCTCAGTAAAAAAATTATACTTCTCATGGAGTATGATTCCTCATCTTCTAGTAGTGATTCTAGTAGTGACGATAGCACGACTTCGGGTTCGTAAGAGATCACCGAAAATATTACAAGTGCAGTACAAGTTATGGTCCAGTTTATGCAACATGTTAATCAACCTCCACGTCCTATCTTGACAAGAGGAGCAGTTGAACGGTACCGATAGACTGCCAACGAAATGTTAATGCGTGATTATTTTTGTGAAAAAACCATTGTACGGCCCTCGTGAATTTAGATGTCGCTCCAGAATGAGTAAACCTTTATTTCTGCAAATAACTAAAAATATGGAAGAAGAGTACGATTATTTCAAGCAAAGACAAGCAAAGACCTGATGTGAAAAAAGAATAGGATTCATAGCGTTACAAAAGTGTACCTAACGATGGCGGATAAAACAAGTACCTAAAGATGGCGGATAAAACATCGAGAGATACCTTGCATCATTTTGCTCTAGGTACAAGAATCTGCAAGAAAAGACATTGAAAGGGTTTTCGGAGTTTCACAACAACGTAAACATTTAGTACGGTACCATTTTCAACTTTGGAAAAACGAGAAAATAAGAAATGTTATGTATGCTTGTATCATCTTACACAACATAATTTTAGAGGATGAAGACAGCCATTCTTAAGATTATAACCCAACGTATGTAGAAGAACAGCAACCACCGGCAACCATAGAACGGATACAAAATGTCGCATTCATGCGTAACTTGCAAGTATACAACCAGCTAATGGAGAATTTGGTCCAGCACGCTTGGATGAGACGAATGGTGAACGAAGATCATGAAAATGATGCAAATGACGAAGATGATGACGACGAAGATGACGAGTAGTTTTAATATTTTTTTCTTGGATTGTCGAATTGCTCTATTTGTATTTTTTTATGACGGGTTCTATTTTTATTGAATTTTTGTTTTATTATTATTTTTATTTTTATTTATGTGTGTTCATTATTATTTTTATTTATTTGTGTTTTTTATTACTCCTTCCGTCCCATTTTAGTTGTCATGGGCCCACAAATACACAGATTAAGAAATCTTTAATTGTATATTCTCTGAGTTGTAAAATGACAATAATATCCTCAAGCTATTATTTCAAATATCTTTGATTGTCTTTTATCTTTTATGGGCAAAACTGAAAATTGCTTTAAAATGGACATTTAATTTGGGACAACAAAAAGTAGAAAAATAGAGATTTAAAATGAGACAGAGGGAATATTAATTGTTAAATTATTACACTTTGTTAAATTATTTAAGAAGAAAATACAAATTCATGATGAGGTATTGATGATAGTCATGTGACACAACTCCATTTTTTTAACATGTGAGTGGGTCACATAACGTGACAGCCACATGGCAAAAAAAGAGTGTGTGACCAACTTATCCATTACATAATGGTCTAATAAAAATATTACCTTCAACAGTGTCAGTGCGTACGTGCGGTTATACATTTTGTTTTTGTTTATCGGCTTTTGTTGTGTGGGTTGGTATTCAAACTTGGTACTTGTTAATATCCTGGTGACAAATGGTATTGAAGGTGCTGATGGTCATAGTAGTTTTGTTGAAACACTAGTGCATGCAGTGGCGAAGCTTGGTTCTCGGATCGGAGGGGGCCGGACTCAAATTTTTTCGATCCGTAGTGGCAAATCGGCGGGGGCCGGACTCAATTTACCTACGAAAATCGTAAATTTTCACTACTGCGCAAAAAAAACAGGGGGCCACCCCTGGCCCCTGCCCCTGAGTGCATGCAGACTTATTGCCAAGTACAAAAGAACCCACCCATACTTGAATAACCATAGGTCGTCATCGTTTGTGGTTGTAATGGACACAACTCACGGGGGAGGTCCAACGTTATCAATCGGCAACACCTGTGAACAGCGACGTTGGTGACATTTCAGGAGACTACCCTAGTAACCAAATGAATGGTTTGTCATGGAATTTCAAGACTCTGAGTTGTATGTGCATCTGTAAACTAGGTATCTAATTGGTGATGATTTTTTTTAATGTGAATTTAATCCTCAAATAGGCCAAAATCGACCAATCTGCAGGTGATCCTTGACGGTAACATCAAACCAAGAAACTAAGATAATTTAATTTAAAAAAAATCCCAAAAGTTAACTATTTGATGTTTTCAATCACCATGAGTTGTAAGATTAAGTTGGTAAAACCTGCATATGGTCTGTATTCTCTGTCTATGTTCCTCCTGCTACCGCTACTGCTGCAGCTGCGCTGGTGGGTCCGTTCCAATAATTTACTTGCGAAATTCAACTACTGCAATCAAAACTGTAACTGTACACTGACAGACATGATGTTGTATATTTACAGTTTGATGTCATCATCCACTGCTGCCAGCAACCTCTGCAGCTCGCTGTCTCATCATCTCCATAACCGCAGCCCTCCGCCGGCTATCAGCCTGCTGGTTCAGCCTTCTCAAATGTTCCCGGAGATCTCTGTATAAAATTGTTTAATAGAAATCTCAGACTTGCAAATTCCTTTTGGTGAAATGACATACAATTTTTTTTTTTTTCAAGAAGTACCTGCAGCGGGGGACAGTGCATGGAGTGTCTTTACAAGCCCGGGCATGAAGTTGAAGCAGATGCCACATTTTCTTGCAAAGAGGACAACCACCAGACGCGCGCACTTTGCATTGCCTTCCATGTCTGAAAAGTCCTCTAACCTTTGTACAATTTGGATATTGACATGGCGCGGATCTACACTGAGATGCATGTACCAGAAGATCAAGCATCTTTCGTAGCTGCAACCACCAATATTCATTAACCATATTATCTAACCACTTGTAAAAAAAATAAAAAAAATAAACCTCTGGTAACCATGAGAAACCGTTACCGGAAAACAAGTGAAACTTGAATAATATTATGTTTACCAAGACAAAAGAAACTTAATATTGAATATACTTATTTTCATATTTTTTACACAATTACTCTTTGTGCATGTAGAGATATAAGTTATGAGTGTCTATTAGTATAAGAATGGTATAATGGGCATTTAAAAACTGCATTTACTGAAATGGGCATTTAAAAACTGCATTTACTGAAATAGGCATTACATGAAATTTTAAGTGTTTTGAATGGGTATATTTGATGTTACTTTTTTGTTTGAATGAAAATAATATTATTGAAAGCTTTTAGGGGTATATATGAATTTGCCCCTATTTGTATATTACCTGTAAGACCCGTTGTTGCCGAGCTTCTTTGCTTTGTGCATCACGCTCAGCAACTGACTGGTGGTGAGTCAACTTGTGAGGATGACTGGTTCCTCTGTCTTTGAGATAACAAGCATTGCATATATCATAATCGGGGCAGATCTCACACCGCCAACCTTGGCCTGTTTCAATATCAAGACGACAGATAATGCAATTGATCACAAATGCGGGAGCGGTGGGGTTGTGAAGATGATACAGAGCCATCATTGATGAATGTTTAGCACGTCTTAGTGTATCATATTGATAATGATTTCCTTGGCAAAGGCTCAGAAAAGCTTGTCTCGTATCAAAGAATTCACTCTCAAGAATTTCATCTTTATCTTTCGTATCTGTAGGCACATTATTGATTTCAATCTGCACGGTTTCAAATCTCAATCAAGATCAGATTATTAAATTATCACAAAAGGTTGTGTTTGAATGTGCTTAGATTATTTGATCCTGGATGATAATCAGATATACAGTCATGAATCAGTTGTTTTGGCTTTGGATAATTCTGATTAATAAAAAATGACTAAAACAGCTACTTCTATTTTTATAATTTACAGTATGAAAGTTCGTTTTTATTATCAAATACAACAATATACTTGTAAACAACTTGTTAACAATATACTTGTATTTTTTTTAGTCGTGTTCTTAACAATAAAAATAGTGTTAAACAAGCAATTTAAGAATTCTTAATAATCTGTTTTGCTGGGAAAAAGATATGAACTGAATATTGACCAAATATAATTACATCATTCAGGTTAACCAGATAATCAGTTTTCTAAGGCGCGTCCAAACAACTTGGAAAATCAAATGACAGTGAATATTATATGAAGATAGTTGCACAAAATTTTGTACAAAAATATACCATCTCAAGATGGCAACAACTTACGGGATAAAGTGGATGTTTCACCCTTTGGTTTATCGGATGTCTCTCCCTGTCTTCAAGATTTTGTTCAACTTCATAACAACTGCAACACAAAACCATAACCAATCACGTTACATATAATTTGAAAGAGGGAAACATGCACGTAATGTGAATTTAAAGGAACAATTTGTGTGTAATGGGAGACAATCCAACAGGCAAGACAGCTCAAAAAAGCCGATATTTATATACCTATTGCAAAGCTGAAAATTTTTGCAATTGTTGCAGACCCAACGTGTTCCAGAGACCATTAGAAGACAGCAATGAGTGCATGCATGCTGCAAGTGAACCATAATGAAATCTTCCTTCATTGAGGATATTGATTCGCCAAGCTGTAAAACAAATGGCAAGAACAAAGATCAAACGTGTAAAAAGGATAGAAAACAAATACTGATGTTTTTTTTGGGTCAAGAATTCAAATTTAGATATTTGAAAGTTGAAACATTAGAAGAAAATTACCCTATGCATGAGTAGCACGTCTTTAGAAGCATTGGAAGAAAGATCAGTTTGACCAGAAGCTTTGAGTGCTCTTTTTAAAATGGTCCTTTTAGTTGACCCTTTTCTATTATTTTTTCTTCCTTCCTCTTCTTGCTGAAGTTGATAAATTATATCCTCAGCAGCACCAGGCCAATAGTCACCATCAAAATATGGCAAACGGGCTGCAGTCACCTTAGCTTTACTTTCACCAGATTGTACAAAAAAATGGTCATATAAATTAGTCAGCTCCACTACAATATTTTCCTTTGTGGCCTTTCTCAACATCAATAGATACCTGATAAAGGAATAATGTCAGACAGTCCCTAATAATACAACATTAATGAGTTATGCACATTTTACACACGCACTTACCATTCTCTTAGTTTATCGGACTTTGGTGTCTTCTGAATTTCAGGATGGCAATACAAGATATAATCTTCACCCTTCAATGGAGGGCATGCCCATATATAACAGCTTGTGAACCCGCGTAACTTGCAATATTCTAGGTAACCGATCTGAGAAAGTAATAGGAGAGCACAGGTAAATACAGCAGACAAAACAAGGAAAGTGGTGAGAAAAAAGAATATAAAATGACTGTTTTTGTTTCTGTTTCTGTTTTTCTTGTAAAATAACTTGAAGGAAAATCAGGACCAGTTCCGGATTGGAGCAGACCAAACCGAGAAATGCAATTCAAAAACTCTAGAACCAAGAACCGAACCAAATATAGCCGATACTGGTTTGATTATTTGGTTTTGACAGGTTGGCCCAGTTTTAGCATAGCATACCCATAGACCTAAAATATTTAGTAACTTGCCAGAATTTCATGATATACAAAAGTACGCAGAGCTTCTCCTGTCACTGTTCTTATCTCGGGCCTAAAGTACTTGACTGAATCCAGATACGAGAGATAAACACGTCGATGATTTGGCTGCTCACATTCTGCTCCAAATTCTTGAACATACATACCAAAAAGACATACTTCTACCCCTTCGATCTTCTGAAACAACAAAACAACCTAAAAGAAACAACAGTAGCCTTAGTGGTTACCCAATCTACTCCATGAACTTCAATTAAGTGAACACATCGACACTTAAAAGAATACTCCCTGCATACCTTCGATTTATAAGCAAATTCTGAGGGGTAATTTTCCTCTTGAAAGATCTCAAGGAATCGCTGCTTGACTTCCAGCTTTTTGTCAACAGATGAAACTACTCTCACAACAAGCGATTCCGCACCAGGAACCTGATAACACAAAACTCATATTATTAATATGGATCAAATCTAAAAGAAGAATACAAACTTGGATCAAATCTAACAGCAGACAAGTTATATCACCTCATCATAACTTTTCCCATGGAACCTTGCTCTATCTAATCTTTCCTGCTTCAGTTTCTTAAATAATCTGTTCTCTATATGATCACTTAGAATGGTTCGGGGTAAATCTTTTGCTCCAAGAAGCGCGCTCTGTGGTAAGGGGACGCGCTCTCCATTTTCAACCTCTTCCACATAGCAATTAGGGCAAGTGTATTCTGCTTGTCCCCCGTCATTTCTACGACTGTTAAATAATGCACAGACTTGATGTTGCCAGGCTTCACATTTGTCACATTGAACCCACTGTATAAAGTGCAAGGTTAGATACTTTTTAAAAAGCTTAAACAAATTTTACAACAGGTATAGCATAATACCGGTTCTTCAGTCTCCTCATCATTTTTCTTTTTCTCTAATTTTGCCTTCAAAATATTAGTTCCATCAAAACTTATGGTGTCTCCACGAGACTCGTTATAACAAGGAATACAAATAAAATGACGTGTATCACCGCTTCCCCATGTGTAAAACATTGCATTTCTCTTAATGCGAGCACCACACGGCGAGCAATATATAGGTGGTGGGTCAAAGTTGAGCTTTTCAACCGCACATAACTGACAAGAATTCTCATTCATTGAATGCTCCATAGCTTGATTCTTTTCTACTTTCGCTTTGCTCTGCACAACACATAATGCATATTAGAAATCAGGGTGACGTAAGTGAATTACAGATATATGACAATACTTTGTCGCATAGCGGAAATGCAAACTTTAACCATGCAACAATGAAAATAAACAAAGCAGTGGTCTCTTCTAACTCTCCACTGAAATAAACTATATCGCTCATGAGGATATGCATGTCATATCTTAAAATACTTCTTAAATACCTAGTATGTGTTTTGATGCAAACTTATTACAGGTGGCAACTACAATCATTTACTTATGACTGGTCAAACAAGAAAATTTAGAAAGAAAAATAAAAAGACCACTGATAAGAAACAAGTCAAAGCATTTGAAAAGTCGCTCAAATTGTGTTTAATGCATAAAATTTCTTAAATCAATTTATTTAAAAAACTACATTAAAAGTGAAATAATATATATCCTCTAATTATATTTGCCTTGTAAATTGTATATGAAATTGAAAAGTTCAAAAGGTATAACTAATTAGGAGCAAAGCAATCTGGCCTAACCCGGTCAGATCCATACCCAAACCCAGTTTTAACTCGTTACCCAACCCACCTGACCAACAAATGTTGTCGTCTTTAGAAATTAGAATTCTTACAATATATTTTAGTCTTTTACACAAAAGAAATACATAATAGCCTTTGTAACTTGGAGCAGTTGTGTTTAATAACCGTTAGCAATAGTATTAGAAAGCATTCTCGTTCATTTGTAAAGGTGTGGATGTTTATGTTTATCTAAATTGTTACTTTGTAACTTGGAGAAATCACCCTTCTCGAATTGGGTTTATTATTAATTCAATCATTTGCTTGTTTTTTACTTTTCTGGTTTCTATCAAGATCCTGTACGAAACAAACACACACAACACACACACACAGTCAAACACACATACACATATATATACACACACACAGTCAAACACAGATACACATACACACACACACACTATAATAGATAACATATTATAGATTCTGACCTGGCCGACCCACTGCCTGAGACCAGTTATATGTTCTCGAATCTGCTCTGGTGTAAACAATTCAATCATTGATACTCCCTTTATTTTTGGCTTCCCGGATTTGGTTACAGCAGAAGTATCAGCAACAAGTGTCACGTCTTCCTGGTTAGCCTGGCCTACCTCTTTCTCTGTCTTAGAAAACTCCTGCTTATGGAAACCCACGTCCTCATTTGAAACACCATCATTATTTGCCTCGGCCTTCTTGGCAGATCCTTGTATAGATATTGCAGGAGCTTCTAGCTGCACTTCAGCGGCCTCATATTTGAGTGGTCCAGAGGTGTCATGATCCTGAAGATCCTCAGACGTACCAGTGATGGAAACTGACATGATGGGGTTTTGTTTTTCATTTTGAGCAGCTGGTGCCTGTTCGGTCTTTATCCGTTTCATGGAATGGTGGGAATCTTCTGAAGTATAATCACGGGACTCATTGCCTGACTGTGGTAAATCCTTAATGTGGACCCCTATTCTTTTGATAAAATCATTTACAGGAACACATACAGGACAAGATTGGTCCTTGCAGTGCTTGTGATGACTAAGTAATGTCTTTGACCTATGGCAGCGAGGATTTGGACACTGTGTTAGATCATTACATGACGTCATATGTTTCCACAGTTGTTGAGCAAGGATACAATGGGACTCAGGGCAACTTCCAGGTGGATAAACACATGTTCGAGCATGTCGTAAGAACAAAAGCCATCTTTGTTGATTCCTGAACTGCAACTGACGCTCAGATGGTGGGTCAACTGATCTTTTGGCAGCCATTGATGTTTCTGAAGATTGATGGTTGGTCTGAATTTGATCTTGCCCCTGTTGAATTTCCATCTCACTTGACGAGTTACCTAATTGACGTAATGGCTCTTGCAATCTTGAATGCCATTGACCCTGAAGTGCTGCCTCGGGTTGACTAGTAAAATTATTTTGAGTGTCAACACCAAAGTGAGGCACTCGGGTTTGCTGCTTCTCTGAAGTTTCTGAAGTTGATAAAAACATATCTTGAGAGCCAGGGGAAATACCAGGCAATTGACTACCTCTGGATGACTGGAAATGTTCATACACTTGTGGCTCAGATTTTATTCGACTGCCCAAATTAGATGTCACCTGAGACTGCCCATATGGTAATTGTTGATTCTGTTGTCTTTGAGATCTGAGTTGATGTTGCTGAAATTGAAGTGGCTGCTGAGACCGCAAATCCATCTCTTCTGATTTCATGTTTGCAAGCTGGCCAGAATTGTGCAAGTTTGGCTGATTGACCACCAAGGGAGAGCTTGTTCTTTGTAATGTAGATAGGTTTACTGACTTCATGTCCACAGTTGATGCACCTGTGGTTGTGGGGATGAAAAAGTTTCCCGATCCATCACCTGCAAATTAACCAAATGAAAACAAATATTTTAACCAATTCAAGACGCATCCAATTAATCATCAGGTCAGTAACTAGACTGATCATAGTTACCAAATTCGCTCAAATAGCCGCAGTTTCCGATTCGGTACGAAATGTACCATACAGAATACGACAGCGATCCAATTCGCCCCCAATTTGCAAATCCAATGTTTCCAATCGGCGCTCCAAGTAAGAAATCCAATCGTACGGTGGGTCGATTCAGATTATGTTTTTATCTTAACGGGTCAAATTGGAAAAATTAAAAGATTTATTTAGAAAGAAAATTTGTCAGACGGATCAAAAGTTATTCGAAAGGTAATGCTAATGCATAAATCACTGTATTAACAAACCTAGATTTATAACAGTTATAGATTCTTCGTAATCATATTGCATATAATGTATATAGTGCTTCAAGTCAACCCATTTTGACTGGCACTAAAAACTACACAAACATATATGTATTAACGAGTATTATTATTATTATTATTAATTATTAATAAAAATTACGCCCCGTTTACGGCTGTGCACATATAATGTATATATGTGTGACCCTAGGGGGCAAAAGTAAAGTTGCACTAATTTTAACGTTATTTTACTAATTTTGTGAATATATGTTAAAAACGACGGATGGTTAACCATGCATCATGTGGTGGCGTTGATAGCCAAAAGACAAGGGGTTACATGCACCAATCAGGCTTGTCCCGATTGCGAAGTATTATGTGCCTTATGTCCAATGCTTGATACAAAACCACTATCGAGTCGGGGTCTCACTGGAAGCAACCTCTCTATTCCCACGGGGTAGAGGTAAGGTTGTCTACATCTTACCCTCCTCGGACCCTACCTTAGCTTTGCTATTGGTGGGATTAACTGAGTATGATGATGATGATGAATTATTAATAAAAATAATAATAATAATAACACGAGACTTGTTTATATTAGGAGATAATTATCTCCTAATATAAATTATAAAAATCTCCTACTATAAACAAATCTCCTATTATTATTATTCTAATAATACTCGTTAATAGTATGGACCACTAACAACCCACCCGACATGTGTGTGTGTGTGCGCGTGTACATATGGACCCACTAAGGGTAGTACCCTAGAACCACCAAAACATTGGCAACACCTACACCAACCCACAAGTACCCTAGACGTTTTTATTTTTTCTAATTTAAAATAAATTAAACAATTAAATGTAATTAGAATTAAAAAAAATAAACAATTTAAAAAAATGTTTCACAATTGAAACTAAAAAAATAAAATACGAAAATTCAAACTAAAAAAGAAATACGACAATCAGAAAAAAAAATCCTTTAAATGATCCTTCGGCCAATTATATTTTACGGCAAGTTCTCGTTTGCGGGCTATAGCGATTTTCTGCACCTCATACTCTAGATGATCGTGTGGTCGAGCATACGTCTTAAAGTCTCTATCCATTGTCAATTGGGTGACACTGTTGCGTTGTTCCTTAATCAATGCTCTAGTTTCCAATTAAAAAAACTTTTTCCGCGTTGTGAGTTGGAGTGGAGGAGAAATGGTTTGAGTTGGTTTAATATATAAAGCTTTTGATTAATGAAAAACTTTTATTTTAAAATGACCGTTCAACAGTCACATTTGGTATTGTGAAGAGAATGTCTCACGGGGAAAGTTGTACCGTGGACTTCAAACCGCAAGCCAACTAGTGAGGGTGGCGGCGTGTTGCCACAAGGCAATCAAACTCAATGACCCAACCCATGAAGTGCCCCCTCCCCCCTAACAACCCACCCAACAGGGGGGTGTGTGTGTGTGGAGAAAGCATACCATGGGAGATCTGTCCTCGATGTTGATCAAAATATTGTGGCACCGGTTTGGGAGAGTTTCCATAATAAGAATCTGCCGAAAATCCGTCAGAGTTTCCCAAACTATCAACCATCTGTGAGCTTTTACCCGTCATCCCTAAATTACCATTTAACGACCCATTTGGAAACCCATAAGATTTTTGAGCCAAGGTAGACCTGATTCCCCCACCCATATGACTTCCCAGGCTATGCAATATCTGACTGTTTTGGCCACCAACGTGTTGTTTCTGTTGCAATGGCTGAGATACCATCGTTGAGTCAACACTCGAAATCACAGAAAAATTATTAGATGGCTCTAATTTCACATATGATTGGTTACTTGTGCTGTTATTGAATCCAGGAGTAGGCATCATTTGGCTGCCCATTCTTTGTCCACCCATTGATGAAATTCCACCTAAAATTACAGAAAAATTGGACAGCGGATTGTTACACTTCCTGAAAGGTTTTACATCTTTGTAATATAAGTTGATAATATGAAAAGCTTGCAACAAGAAGGCAAATACCGTCAGTGTTCGTGCTTCTGGAAGGCCTGAGGGCATTCATAGAATAGGTTCCTTGATTGACAACTGATGACATCATGCTATTACCACGATTAGCAGATGATGGAGCCATCAAATTCGAGTTGCCACTTTGCGGCGCACCAGGAGTTGGAATCATTGGTCCCACTGCAGCATTAGCATTACTTTGTTGCTGATATCGTTGATTGTGGCTGGCCATTGGGGGGCGTTTGATTAGAGCATGTAAACGACTTTCCAATGTCTCTAAATTCAAATACTCCTCCTAAATAAGAAAAAGAAATGTATACATTAGAAAACAAGGTTCATAAAATATACAAATTAATATATTTTTTTTCATGTTTCAGCAGTAGAATGTTCATGTTTTCAAATGTAGAACTTAATGCTGCTCACTTAACCCTAGTTGCAATTACGGACTGGAATTTTGGAGCTCACTATCTATGGGAAGAATGTAATATAACCTACTTCAAAATTATTACAGCTTTCTCAATCGATGCAACCTCCTTTAAAAGCAACTCGTTTTAATTGGCTACTATTTAATCACTACGACTAATTACTGCCCTTTAAATGAGAGTTAATGAACCTTGTTTTATTAAAAATTTAATATTTCTTTAATATTGTTTACAAATAAAGTCCAAGGATATGATTTTGCGATGTTTGTTTCCTTTGCAAGTTGATGCAAAAGAGATGAACAGCTATTAGAATTTTACAATACTACAAAAGCAAAAAAGGAAAAGCCTCCAAATAGTGGTTGGACAAGAGAGATATAAACATCTAATTGTTGAATAATAGAAAAAGAATGTAGTAAGTGAAACATAGTATAAGTTCAGAAATACCGTTGTTGCAGCAGCTTTGAACAAGCCTTCCTCCAAGCGTCTAGCAATATCCAGGACCTTTTGAGGCATCTCCCGAGTTTGTCGTTGCATGATGTACTTGTATCTAAAAAACAAAGATTAAGAATTTTCATCAAGAATTTATAAATTTGAAGCATGATCCATACTGTAACACTAACTTGTGAAGAACATTATCGAAAATAAAACTTTTAAGATTATGACAAATTAAGTAAGCGCTAAAAGAAGAAAGTCCATGATAAAAATTATGGTGATAAGACACGATCTATGTATAGGCATGACAGATAATAAAAACAGCACAATGCTCATAAACGAGAAGTGATATTAAAGCGATCAAAGGTGTCTTGATTTCTTAAAGGAAAGTAGGAGTTAAGCTTTTTTCATCCCGTATTACTAATACAAGGAAGCGGAAACAGAAGCAATAATTGATTAAATATTATCATCGATATAACGAAAAGAGAACAAATAAAGAAGGAAAAGGAAGGTTAACTGTAGAAGCATTTCTCTATGTTATGCGTCATGGAAGTGTTTAGGGTATGAATCAATGTCAAACATAAAGGATAAAGGCCCACCAAAATTCCCTAGTAGACCGCAGATAAGGTTCAACAATGAAGATATAGAAACCCTAGTGAATGTAAACTTATAGTAATTACATCAAATTACTACTATAGCAACAATCGGACACTTCAGATAGTCATTGTGGATTTGTGTCAGCATTCAACAGTAATCAACACAGCCATGAGATCATTAAATACATTTCCCAAATGAAATTTCAAACACCCATTAGGATAGTATCATGGTTGTAACACATAAATACATACACAAAGCACGCTTGCCATATAAACACATGTGAAAAAGAACATACATCTTATCTTGCATAAACCGGCGTGCAGAATCCATAATTAGTGGAGCATGGGATCCTTCAGAGTTCTGCATCATATTCTGCTGCTGTGGCATTGCAGACAACGAAGTCCCAGCTTGATTGGTAACCTGCCTCGGGTACTGTCCTGCAATTGGAGCCTGTAAATTCATTTTTATCCTGTCGGCTTTTTAGCAAAAGATTGGTTTCATAACGAAATGTAACAATTCCAGACTTCCAATTACTAATGCCTAATCATATGCTCCACATGTATCTTCATCTAGATTAAGTTGTCTCTGGTAAAAAAAATCAGCACAACAGCAACATAAGAACTTGAGTAAAATCACAATAACATAGATTTCCTTTCCAGTCAAAGACATCAACAACAACAACCATACCCGTAAATCCCACAAATAGCTATTTGTAGGGTTTGGGGAAGGTGGGATGTAGGTAAACTTTACCTCCATCCCTGAGGATAGAGAAGCTGCTTCCAGGGAGACCCCCGGCTCCAAATAGACAACAGAGAAGCAAACAAAACTAAATATATATACACTAAAAGCTAGTAAAATACATAGACAAATATAACATGATACACAATCACAATTAAACTCTGCCTAAAGTGAAAGAACATCTAAGCCCCTAATCCACAACTAAGGCAGTAAGGCACAAAGTAACTTACTCTAAAAGTAATATGAAGCATCAAAGACATCATAAAAGTAATACGAGGCATCTCAAAAGGAAATACAAGGGCATGCACCAAGGTGTTTATAACTAAAATTTATTGCTTATTCAGATATTCGAATATTATTCATGGAGAACTATATATATCTTTCACTTTTTTTATTCAAAAATCTAACTCCGCAGTGGCCCCATAGTTGTTAATAGCGACCATAGCGTCCGCTATAGCGAATAGCATAGCGTAGCGCTCATGTGTCGCTATATGGTTGATAGCGACAAATGGCGAGATTTTTCTATTTTTAGTTTTTTTTTTATTTTTTTGGTTAAATATTCATATAAAACATCTCTAAAAAGTTCTTCTAGTGTATCAATAAACATGAAATAGCGCCCGCTATTTCATCGCTATCGCTACATAGCATATCGGTAGCTTGTCGCTATCGTCTACTATTCGCTATTAACAACTATGAGTGGCCCACGCCTCATATTACACATTTGCACCCAGACCATGGAGACCAAAAATACAAATTAATTCTTAAGACCCAAATTAGTATTGCAATAAGTAGTCTAACATCAATGATAAAGCTGACATCTTTGCGGGGAGATCAATTAACTGTGACCAGTCAACTATTTAAAATCACATTTGATTACACCAGACATCAAACCCTACCTACCAATTATATATCCAACCAAACAGCTACATCGCATTAGAACAATAAAAATGAACACATCATAACTGCAACGTTGATTCTCATTTACGAAATTTCCAAAAACTTATTCCCCCCAAAAAGCATACTGTTTCCATTCAAAACTCAACCAACACTTTGAAAGCTAAAATGAGCAACATAATAACTTGAGTTGAGTAACATGACAATAACAATATAACATAGATTTCATTTTCAGTCAGGACCATAAATAAAGCAATATGCGGCATCTCAAAAGGAATAACAAGCCCATGCACCAAAACATTTATTATATTCCACGTTCGAATATTCTCCAAGGTCATGCGCGTGTATACATACCTATATATCTTCTAACATTAGCATTAAAATCAGTATGATCATACAACAACACATCAAACCCTACCAAACATCAATCTCCAACTAGAAACCATAATTCATCCAATTGCAAATAAAACGCTAAAACCTACCACATAACCGCTACTACCATTCGCATTCACAACATATTCCACCAATCAATTCCATATAAACCCTAAATCTTTTACCAATTGATTGTTACTAAAATTTATTACTTCTTTATTCAGATCACAATAACATTAACAATAACATTAACATCAAAATGAGTATAATAATCAGTCAACATTTTGAATTAAAATATGATCAAACCATAATTCACAATCCAAATGCCAATAAAACTATCACATTATAACCTCAAATTGATTCCTTATAAACCCTAACAAGTTTCATTAACTCAACAATTTGAAAGCTAAAACAAAGCTACAGTGATCAGAATGCATCAAACTAAGCCGATTCTGATCAAACGACAGCGTATTGAAGATTAAAATCGATTGAAATTAAAGGACAATTGAGCGATATGTTATTACCTTGATTGATTGAGTTAGGATTTGTGCAGGATGACGAATAATAATAATATTATTATTATTATTATTTCAACCCCTACGAGAGACTTATGAAGTGAGAGAGAAAAAGGGTTGAAACTTTGTTGTTATTTATATTTATATTTTTACTAAGTTATTATTAACTTTATTACATGTTTAATTTTAATAGTATTAAGTTTTGTTCCACAAATAGAGATATGTAGAGATTTTGTGTCGGAGAGATATTGTGAATGTGTTTAAGCTTTAGACTATTAAGAGCTTTTGAAATAACTAAGAGGGTGTTTGGGATTGAGTTTTAAAACAACTTATTGATTTATTGGTTTTTTCAAAAAGCCAATAAGTCAATAAGCTGTTTGTGTAACCCAAAATCATTTTTTGTTTTGGCTTTTAGCTTTTAAGGGTGGAAAAGTTATTTTTGAAAAGTTAGAAATCTTGGCTTTTGGCTTTTGACTTTTGGAAAAAAAATTACAAATGTACCACGCATACAATCAATATTCACAATAAGTTAAGCGAAACACTTAAAAAATAACAATCTATTGAGTTTTTGACGTTTCCCATCCCAAAAGCTAATTCAAACACTTAGTTTAAAACTCCTTTTCAAAAAGTCATAAGCCAATAAGCACTTTTGACCAAAAGCACTTTTGCATTTCTAAACTCAATCCCAAACACCCTCTAAATATCACTATATTTTCTCTCTCATGTCAAATAATATTTCTTGAGAAAGTATAAGATAGAAAGCATCCTTAATGTGAGAAATGTAGGAAGCTATCATATTTTGCCACCTGTCAACTATGGTTAACCTAATTAAACTCAATTACAGTAAAATTCAAGGGCAAATCAGACATTTTAAGTATAACTGATTTACGTAAATCACGTTCTATATATGGTAACGATTTCATAATTATGTTTTTTATTTTCAAATCCGAATATGAATTATACAACTTCAATCGATCACATTACGATTTCATAATCTCATTCAAACACATTACGATTTCATAATCACATTCAATTGAAGTATTGCAGGATGTTCGGTATGTATTAGAAATAGTTTTTTAATCAATTTTCAGTAGAATTATGTTTAATTGTTGATTTTGTTTATCAGATTTAAACTTATCAGTTGATGATCCGAGCGTTTCTGTTGAGAATTCGATTCCAGATCTCGATAATATTATTTTCATGGTAAATATCATGATGCTCTGTTTTTGTTTTTGTTTTTTCAATTAGTTTTTTAAGTTTGATTTCCGTTAACAAGTTGTTTGTGTATTATTCAGACCTTATTACAGATGAGACTAATGAGGATGTGGATATTCATAGTTCGAACATCATCAACGAATACAGAAGGATCGAAGGTATTTGAATTATGTTTTTTTATTATTTGAGTGCGTTTGAATATCATCATGCGTGCGTTTTTTATTAAGTGCGTTTATTTGCATGTGTCTCCTCTGATGTTCCTGTAGAAGAGCAAGTTATTAACTCATTCATTCTGGACGTCCCTGCATCAGTCAAACCTGTACTAGACATGGAGTTTCCTAGTATTGATCATGAATATGAGTTTTATCAAAAATATGCAAAGGCTACTAGATTTTCTGTTCGAAAGGGTTGCCAAGATGTGCGCAAAGGTGTTCTATGTATCAAATACTTTATATGCTATAAGGAGGGTTATAAGCCAGTTAAAGTAGGTCTAGAGAATTCTAAGAAAGATGTTAGGACAAGGAAACGACTGTCTATCCGGACTGGATGTAAGGCACATGTAAAACTAAGTTTTGAAGATGGCAAGACTTTCAAGGTTTATGACTTTGTGGAAGGTCATAATCATGCTTTTGTGTCTGAAGATGACATTCATTTCCTATCAGCTAATAGAAAGGTCACACATACTCAAGAAGAGATGATATGTCGTGGATTAAACACTTTCATTGGTGAATATGATGCTGATATGATAGTGTCTAGGCTTAGGGATAAGAAGAAGTTATTGCCAGATTTTTCTTTTGAGTTCTCTGTGGATGAAAAGAATGTACTCACCGGTTTATTTTAAGCTGATGCGTTATGCAAAAGAAACTATATGGAATTTGGAGATGTGATTTTCTTTAATGCAACATTTAACACCAATAAGTATGTTTTTTTATTTTTTAAAGTTTCATATCCAACTCTTATATGTTCATAGCTTATTAAAAAATCTTCTAATGTGTTGTAGGTACAAGATGGTTTTTGTACCATTTACCGGAATTGATAACCACTATCGAAATGTAACCCTTAGAGTAGGATTGTTGTCATCTGAGACAACTGAATCATACACATGGTTGTTACAATCATTTTCCACATATTTTGGAAAGCATCCAAAGGTGGTTGTAACCAATCAAGTCCCTGCCATGAAAAATGCTATCCAGTTGGTTTTTCAAAGTAGCAAACACAGATTGTGCATGTGGCACATCATTAAAAAAGTTCCTGACAAGGTTAGTCACATTTTTGTAGAAACTTAAAGTGTGCATTTGTTTATATAATTGGTGTGTTTTAATAATAGCTTAAAAGTTTAACATTCAGTGTATGTGTTTAAGTTTCTATAATGTGAGTTCGTTTTAATTTAGTGCATGCGTTCAAAGTTAACTCATGTGTGTTTATATTCATCTGTTTTGTTTTTAGGTGGATAGTGCATTATGCAGTGATGATGAGTTTAAAAGGAGAATTTGTGCAATTGTATGGACAGGCTCAATCAGCCCAGAGACGTTTGATTTTGAATGGGGTGTAGTTATCGTTGATTATAAACTAACAGAGAACAATTAGTTGACCGACATGTTCAACATGAGATCAATGTGGATCCCTGCTTTTCATAAGTCAAAGAGAATGATCTGTGTCCTTTGGGAACAATGCCAAGGGATATGTGCTAGGATATGGCAATGTATCCTCTGGTAAAATACAGTTTAATAAGGTCAGTCTGGTTGAAAATTTGGAGTGCAACTTGTTGAGTGTCTATCAAATGTGTGATAAAGGATATTCTTCCCTTTTCACCAAAACTGCTTGCAAGATTATCTCACCAGAAGGCCAAAAGTTGATAGAGAAGATTATAGAAGATCATACTTTGTTGATTGCCAAAAGATGTGGCAATGTCTATGCAGTGGACATTGATAAGGACAAAGTATTGAACAACACTGCATGTTTCTTCTCAAAGGCATCAACTTCTAAAACAGATCTCTGGCACGGGAGACTTGGCCATGTGAACTTTAAAACCATAAATAAAGTCGCAAAAATGGGCTTGGTCAGAGGTCTACCCTTGAAGGAATACCAGTGTAATCAAACACTGTGTGTCCTGTCTTAAGGGAAAACAGCATAAGTCCTCTTATAAGTCTATTGACTATTGAAGAATAAAAAACAACTCCATGTCTTCAACTACTCCATATGGACTTATTTGGGCCAATCAAAATTATGAGCCTTGGTAAGAAGAAGTACTGCGTGGTCATCATTGATGACTACTCAAGATTCACATGGGTCTCCTTCTTATTTTTCAAGGATAAGGCAGCTGATATTATCAAATTCTTCATTCTACAAGTAGAGAAACAGTATTCTCTCTCTGTCAAAGTCATAAGAAGTGACAATGGGACAGAGTTCAGGAACAAAAATCTAGATGAATTATGTTTGTCTAAATGGATTGTTAGACAGTTCAGCTGTAACGCCCCAAAACCCGAATTTGTAACTTTAGTAGCATGTTCCAATGTGTTATGGCATGGGGTGAAATAACTAAGTGTCTAAGTTAGTAGGTGCACAAGTAAATGGAAATATAATAAGGTTTTAGTCAAAATTGGATGGGTATCAAACATGAAGGGTTGAAATTGTGAAAAACCCAAAAACCCACTTGTGGTGGGTTGATATGTACGACACACACACACACACTTCAGGAGATTTTTGTGCCTTGTGTGTGTGTATGTGTGTGTGGGTGTGCTTCTACCCCAAATCAAGAGAAAGAAGAAGCCAAGATGATGCATGAAGCTAATTATGGGTCATCTAAGGTTTACATACATCAAGGTACCTTTAATTTGGCTTATTATGAGGTTATGTTTGTTTTTGAATGTGGTGAAAATCTAGGGTTCATGTGAAAACGTGAATCAAGGATGGATGAAGGTGTCTAGAGGTTGATAGACACTAAAGGATCCATAATTTGTGATACTACATAAAGCTATGCTTGATTTATGTGCTAATTAGGTTTTTTTTACACCTATGTTGGAAGTGGGTATTGGTCTTGGGGTAATCCAAGACCATTCTTAGTAAATTAGTTGTGAATTCATGTAATTGTAAGAATAATGTGTAGTAGATGACATGCATGTGGGAAATTTTGGTTATGATTGAAGGTGATTACTCATTTGGTGGAATGTGTGTATTAGGAGCTTGTACATTGAGCTTAGAATGTTGTATGCACACCAAGTGTTTGATGAAATGTCTAGACTAGTATAATGTGTGAATTTGTAGGCAAGTCTTGACAAATGTGAAGTAAGGTGATAGTAGATATGCTTGATGGTAGGTTAACATAAAGATTGTGTCTTAGAAAGTGTTCATGTGTGAACTAGTTGATTGTATGTTTTGGTAGGAAGTACGCATTAGTAGTGTGTACACTCTAATGCTTAAATACTATGATTGGAATGATGAATAATCTTGCATGATAATGAGATAGGAATGTGATGTTTATGGTGTGTTTTATGTGATCTAGTCATCAATGTGAACATATGCTCTAAGTAGGAAGTTTGTATATTTGGAAGTTGACTTTCTGAAAAGTCAACAATGGATGACTAACATGGTTATGTTTGCTAATATGATTGTGGGATTGAGGAAATCATGTGATGTATGTTAGATTATCTAGGTGACATACTTGATGATATGTTGGATTGCTTGATTGATAAACAATGTGGTAGTTAATCATGTGATATGCATATTAGTAGTTGACCAATGAAAGTCATGGGAACAAGTAAGTGTAAGACGATTGATAGTATGCGTAGTTGTGTATACTAACGGAATGGTGGGAATGATAACATGAATGCGTAGGCAACATGGGCTCAAGCACAAGTGGCTAATGGGTCAAGTGGAGGCAAGTAGCAAGCATCAACTTGGAGGACATAAGGTAAGTGGTTCTTATTCCACTTCGGATAATAAATCTTAACATGTTTGTGTGATTGATAGTAGTACGAGGACCGTGAGATGATGGTACCTAAATAACGAGGTTAAGGCTTGAATTGGAGTTTATAATGGTATAAACGTGGCTTTGAATGGATTGGCTCAGATGGGTCAAGGAAGGATGGAAAGGAGAAACAAAATGGGAAAAGTGCAGACTCCACCGTAAGGTACGGTGGCACCGTACCTTACGGTAGCCCCTGCACCCATTTTCCCACCGTAAGGCAGTCTAAACCCACCGTAGGGGTTTTGAGGCCCACCGTAAGGTACGGTGGCCACCGTACCTTACGGTGGCCCCTGGGGAAAATGTTATTTTTCTATTACTTGATGATGTTTTGCTTAGGTGCGCGACCCGTAATTGCGTTTAACGCACCAATTAGCATCGTTGGACCTCGTGTGGGGCCTTGTAAGGGTGTAGCATGTAATAGTAGTGTGGTTTTGTAAACATGATCGTAGTACGGAATGGTACAAGTGCGTGTAGTATAATTGATGCATTATCCGATGGCATTAAATACGGTAAGTAGATTACCATGATTATGTAGATTGTAGATGAGATGTACATATGTGTTCTCATGCTCAGGTTAGAGGAAGAGAGTTACTTGTATGTATGATAGCATTATAGGTAGAAGTTGTATACTTGTATGTATGGTGGTATTGTAGGTAGAAGTTGTATACTTGTATGTATGGTGGTATCGTAAGTGGACATTGTATGCTTGTATGTATTGTAGAATTATACGAAGGACTTGTATACTTGTATGTATGGTGGTATCGTAAGTGGACATTGTATGCTTGTATGTATTGTAGAATTATACAAAGGACTTGTATACTTGTATGTATGGTGGTATTGTAGGTGGAAGTTGTATACTCGTATGCATTGTAGAATTATGCGAATGAATTGTATGCTTGTATGCATTGTAGTATTACATGTGGAAGTTTATGCTAGTATGTATTGTAGTAATACATATGGGAGTTTACACTTGTATGTATTGTGGTATCATATGTAGGAGTTTACGCTAGTATGTATTATGGTATTGTAGGTGGAGGTGTATGCTTGTATGCATTGTAGTAATACATGTGGGAGTTTATACGAGTATGTATTGTAGTAATACATATGGGAGTTTACACTTGTATGTATTGAGGTATCATATGTAGGAGTTTATGCTAGTATGTATTATGGTATTGTAGGTGGAGGTATATGCTTGTATGAATTGTAGTATTACATGTGGGAGTTATACTTGTATGTATTGTAGCAATACATGTGGGAGTTATACTTGTACTAATTGTATGTATTGTAGTAACACATGTGGAAATTTATTACTTGTATGTATTATACGTATTGTAGCAACACACGTGGGAGATTATACTTGTGTGTATTGTAGAATTGTATGTAGGGGATTATATCCTTGGATGTATATATATATATATATATATATATATATATATATATATATTTGTATATATTGCGAGGTTAATAACCCTTGTTATGAGAATGATAATAGATGCAGGTATGTACGTACGATTCCAAGAGACATGGAGGTTCGGATCGGGGTAACCCACACGAACTTGAGAGAAGGGTTTTTAGACGGGATCACGGAGTATTGTGGGATGTTACTCCGTGTCATGAGTAGATTACATGAGGTCACTCATTGAACTAACGTACTGGTTACGTGGTGGATGCAGGTTGTCTGGTTTACCTAATAAAGCAAGAGAAGGATGGAGATCGAGCGAGGAGGCGGATTGTACGCGGTCACGGATACATAACCAATAGAGTTGAGTCACGTTGAATGTATTATGAAATGATTTAAGATGTAACACCAAAACACTTAGATGATTCGGGTTTAAACGTTTAAGTTTGTCTTTAAGAAATGAATTTTTCGGTTGCTATTTTTCCGCTGCGACTTTTCTGTAAACTAGATTTAGGGTGTTACATCAGCATTCCCAGAACTCCTGAACAAAATGGTGTGGTAGAAAAGAAGAATAGAACATTAATTGAAGCAGCAAGAACCATGTTAGTTGATTCAGGCCTACCTTTGTATTTTTGGGCTGAAGCAGTTAACATAGCTTGTTATGTTCAAAATAGAGTTCTTGTAAACAAAATACATTCCAAGACTGCTTATGAAGTTCTTCATGGCATTAAGCCCCTTATCTCCTTTTTCAGGGCTTTTGGATGTCAATTTTTATCCTAAACATCAAAGACTCTATTTCAAAGTTTGCTGCAAAATTTGATTCAGGTTACTTTCTTGGTTATTCTCCCACTAGAAAAGCCTAGAAGGTATTCAATTCCATAACCAAGATAGTTGAAGAAACACTAAATGTCAAGTTCAATTAGTCAAAACATACACTCATTCCAGCACATCCTGCTGAACTCTTTGACCTTGACAGTTTTAATTTCGAACCTGAAAAGACTGTTACTTCATCTAAACCCACTTATTATGGTGATCAAGGGTTTGATGATGATGGTCCTCCATCATGGACTCCTAATACAGTCATTAAATCAACTTCTAAACCTCCAGAAGTTTATCAAACTTCTGATTCAACAACTACTGATGAACATACTCAAACTACTGATTCAGCTCCCAAAACTTCTGAAGCAGTACAAACAGCTGAACCAAATATTATTGACCTCAGTGGTTTGTTCGAAAAAGTTCAAGAGCCTACTCCTATCAGTGGTTTACAACAATTGATTGAACACAAAGATCATCCATTGGATCAAATGATGGGTGATATTGCATCAGGGGTACTTACAAGAAACCAACTTTCCAACTTCTGCTTTTTCTCAACATTCATTTCTCAGTTGGAACCAAAGAAATACCAGGAAGCCCTCAAAGACAACAGTTGGGTTGAAGTTATGCAAGATGAATTGCTACAATTCAAAAAGCAACAGGTCTGGGAAATTTGTCCTTTACATCCAAACAAACAACCAATTGGCACAAGATGAGTTTTCAGAAATAAACAAGATGAAGCTGGTCTAATCATTAAGAACAAGGCAAGACTGGTGGTACAAGGTTATTCTCAAGAAGAAGGAATTGATTATGATGAAACCTTTGCTCCAGTTGCAAGGCTTGAAGCCATCAGGTTATTTTTGGCTTATGCAATTTCCAACAAAATCAAAGTTTTTCAAATGAATGTAAAAAGTGCATTTTTATATGGCAAAATAAAAGAGGAAGTGTATGTTTGTCAGCCACCTGGGTTTGAGGATCCTTCTCATCTTGATTGGGTATACAAACTTGAAAAAGCTCTTTATGGGCTAAAACAAGCTCCCAGAGCTTGGTATGACACACTTTCCACCTTTTTACTCAAAAATCACTTCACAAGAGGCTCCATTGATAAAACACTTTTTATTAAACATGTTGGAAATCACATCATACTTGTTCAAATTTATGTTGATGATATCATTTTTGGTTCAACCAATACAAAATTGTGTGATGAATTCAAGAAACTCATGCAATCAAAATTTGGAATAAGTACCATGGGAGAACTGCAGTTAGGGGTGTAAACGAGCCGAGTCGAGCCCGAGCCTGACTGGGCTCGGCTCGGGCTCGTTAAGGTTTTGTGAAGCTCGAGCTCGAGCTCGGCTCAGTTCGAGCCTACAATCTTGAGCTCGAGCTCGGCTCGCTAGCAAAATCCAAAGCTCGAGCTCGGCTAGGCTCGGCTCGAGGTGATTTGAGAATCTCAAACGAGCTCAAAAGCTCGGCTCGAGCTCGCAAACGCTCGGCTATAACTTAGGCTCGCGAGCCCAATCGTTAAGGCTATAACTTAGGCTCGGCTGTAACTTAGGCTCAGGCTCGGGCTCTAGCTCGTTAAGGCTCGATTAGGCTCGCGAGCCCAATCGAGCTTTGTATCTAGGGCTCGAGCTCGGGCTCGATAACTAAACGAGCCATATTTCAGGCTCGGGCTCGGGCTCGTTAAGGCTCGGCTCGTTCGAGCTTTTTACCGAGCCGATCCCGAGCCGCTACGTGTCATTTACACCCATAACTGCAGTACTTTTTGGGACTGCAGATCAAACAACAAACAAATGGAACTTTTATACATCAATCTAAATATGTTAAAGAATTATTAAACAAATTTTCTTTAAAAGACTGTAAATCAGCTTCCACTCCCATGAGTCCAACCACACAAGTTGAACCAGATGATCAAGGAGAATAGGTTGATCAAACCATGTATAGATGTATGATAGGTTCCCTTCTCTATTTAACTGCTTCCCGACCAGATATTATGTTTTCAACTTGCGTCCGTGCTAGATATCAATCAGCTCCAAGGGAATCACACCCTGTCATAAGAATTTTCAGATATCTGAAAGGAACTCCTACATTAGGAATTTGGTATCCTGCTTTTAGCAATACCAAGCTAACAGCTTTTTTAGATAGTGATAATGCAGGGTGTAAAATGTCAAGAAAATCAACATCTGGTGGTTTTCAATTCTTAGGAAACTGTGTGGTGTCCTTGCAATCAAAGAAGCAAACATCTGTGGCAACCTCAACTGCTGAAGCAGAGTATATTGCAGCTGCATGTTGTACATCATATATTCAATGGCTTCAATATCAACTACTTGATTATGGAATCAAAGAGACCAAGACTCCACTGTTAGTAGACAGTAAATATGCCATTAGCATCATTCAAAACCCTATCCTATATTCAAAGACAAAACACATAGAAATCAGGTATCATTTTATCAGGGATTGCTATGAAAAAGGCAAGATTGAGGTAAAACATGTTACAGTAGCTAATCAAATAGCTGATGTGTTCACCAAACCTCTTGACTCATCAACATTTCAGAGGTTAGTACCCATGCTTGGGATGCTAAATTTTGAGTAAATTTTGTAAGTGTTTTCATTTTTCTGTACATATTTCACTTTCACTTTCTTTGTTACTAATCTGTCACAAACCTCTGTTGTCCATAAAAGAGAGAAACTTCTGATATACAAAACATCATAATGAGAATATTTTCAGAAATTGAATAACTACTTATGAAAATAATCATCAAAAGTTATAATTGTGTTTTTAAACTTATTCTCAACAGTTGTTTTCAAACTATTGAAGAGAAAATGGGAACTACTGATGAACAATTCTGATTCATCAACAGTTTTCTCAATAAGGGTTTATCAGACTTTTCCCATTTTAGAAGTTTGACCTAGGGCGGTTATAAACTTCTGATAAACACCTTTTCTCACACTTATCCTTTCAAAAAGCAAAATCCCCCCCCCCCTCTCTCCCTCTCTCTCTCTCTCTCAAAGCACTCTCAAAACCCCCCACTGTAACCTAAAATACCGTTCGATCAAATACACCATGGCTCTCGTTCTAAAACAGGGACACAATCAAAGAGGCTACTTCATTAAAGATTCAGCCTGGTCCCAATAGTCGTCAAATCCCAATTCTACACAGCCTTCACAATAGACCCACCAATACACATTCAAACTCTAAATGAGTTATGGGCTAACGCTGAGGCTGTTACTGTGAATCATAAAGTGATATCCCTCAAATCAGCCATCCAAGGTAAAATGATGGCGATCACACCAGAATCCCTGGGAATCAGACTTGGTCTGAATGATGCTGAAGCACTAGAACAAATTCCCAGTGGAACCATTCAACTAACCATGACTGAGTGTGGTTACCAAGGTACTCCGTCACATGCTACAATTTATAAGAAATATTTTGATGCAAAATACAAACTTTTTTTTTCATTACATTATAATGTGTTTGAGTCCTAAAACTGGATCACATGATCAGATGCCCTCAACTTTTCAACCTATTTTTCTTTCCATTGTAAATGAAACTACTTTTAGGGCATCATCAGTTTTGTTTAATGAGTTGGTCTTGCATCACCAAAATGATAAAAAGAAATTTTTGTTGTATCCAAGGTTCCTTATGCAATGCATAATTAAAGAACTTGGTGAGGGAATACTTGTGGGTGTGGCAACAAAGTTAAATCCTTTGACCTCACAAGTATTTTCTAGGCATAAGAAACCGACACTTTTGCTAGAAGATGACCAAGGGGAACAAGAAACAGTCCCCCATGGAACCCACATCTTCCAAACCCACTATTAAAAAGGCCAAGAAACCCAAGCAACAAAAATCCAAACCCACCAACCTAAAAAGAAAAGAAGTTCAAGGAGTTGAGATGCATGAAACTGCTGATGTGCAATCTGCACTTCCAAAAGATGTGATTGAAACTTCCTCTCAGTCTCATCCATCTCACACCCCCAAAAGAGCACATATTACCATTTTGTTTTCAAAGAAGAAACTTAAAAAGACCATAACTACTGACCCTTCTTTTGAAACTACTGAACCTATACCTGAATCTACTGAACCTGAAATCTTACATCAAACAGTAGAAATAGCTCAATTTCTCTCTGGGCTAAAAGAAATCATCCCATCTGAAAACGTCAATCCCCAACAACCACATAAAATAGGGGATAAAACCTCAGAAACTGACATGGATGTGGATGTTATCAGCCTTATCCCAAGAGATGAGGATGAACCAAGGTGTCTAAGCCCAAACTTAGACACTTTAGGTACATTTGAGGCTGCTACTACTCTTATACCATCCAGTGGTGGATTTGAGGACAATAGTACCATATCTAAGACCTCAAATGTGGCAACTACTGATGAAGGCATTGTGCCTGAAGTAGGAAGACCTCGGTACCAAGAAAAAAAAGGTTCATTAGACAACTAGGTTGGGCCTAGCTCATGATATAACTGATGACTTCATCATTGATGATGTTGTCAGGGATTCATATGATTCCATTAATTTGGATGATGTTTCAAAATCTCCACAAAATGAATTGACGGCTGACTATGAAGGTCCTGAATCTAATGTATCTGTACTCAAAGAGTCAGCCACAAAAGATCAGGTTAAAGATCACTTGAACCCTAATTCCCCTAAAGTGGCATCCCCAGTTCATACTAAGGATCACCCCAAAACACACCCTCCACACTCACAAAAGCCTACCCAATTCTCTGGGTCATCAAGCATAGATTTGAACTAACTATGCAACCCAGAAGGTCCCTTATACCAGATGATCCACCAGCTAATTTCCTCTCATCTCCAAACCTTTACAACTTCTATGGAGTTGAAGAATAGAACTCAACTGAAAATGATAAACAATGCTATTGATCACAGGCTGGGGGAGTTGTAAAGAATAATTGAAGACAATAGAAGACAACTAGAACATCTATCTGGTGTGGCACCTCCTGCTCCTTGGTTTCTAGAAGTGGATGAAGCCAAAAGGGGGGAGATGTCAAAGGAACCTCAAGTGATTTTTCTTGAAGCCTCCAAAAAGGCTAGAGAAGCACAACAACTCAAGGAAGCCAAAAAACAGACAGTCAAAACCAGACAGTCAAAACCAGACAAGAAATTGCTTTAAAAGAAAGACATGACTGGCAAGAGAAAGAAGAAAGGCTCCTTAGAGAGAAAGCTCAAAAAATTTCCAAAGGCATTATTGAAGAAACTGTTGAAGACAAAACTAAAAGTACTGAAGACAATCCTTCAGTAGTTGATACTTCCTACACTAAACCTGAACAGCCTTCAAAAGCATCAGAATCAATTCCAGCTGATATTCCAAAGTTTATTCCACCTCCTAAAACTGTTTTGAACCCTGCTCCCATATCATTTTCAAGAGAACAAATGGAGAAGAGTTTAAAGGCAACAAAGAAGAAGGCTATAGAAGATAAGATCTGGAACTGCTTAGAAGCAAGGGAAGACTTGAGCTTTGATGATAAACTGAAAACTTATGAAGGAAAGCTAAGTGAGTTAGAAGAAGAAGATAGGGTTGCTGAGCAACAACTCATTGCTGCTGAAGAAGACAAGAGACAACAGCTGATGACTTACATCAGCAAACACAGTAAAACCAAGAAACACTCCCTTAGGGGACTCTCAACTGACGAACTTACACACAGGGCACAACCTGTATCTGAAAAGCTTACCACAGAAAAAGATAGAAAGTTGAAGAGGGCCAAGATCATACAAGAACTGGCAGACAATTACTATGGTTCAAAGACTCAACTGTCAAAGTGGAAAGAAGATGTTCTTCTAGACACTTACAAGAAATTTAAGGCCTTACAACAATCTAATCCAGAGAAGTTCAAAACTTCTGAAGCTTCACAAACTTCAGTAGTTCAAACTTCTGGTGTTCACTCTAAGAAACCTCCAACAAGGCATGCTGCCAAGAAGAAGCCAAAGGAACAAGTAAAAACAGACTTCAAAATGGTTTTGCTTGAAGGCAACACTATTATTGAAGATGAATCTATAGTTGAAGAAAAGCCTCTGCTCACATAATTCAGGGATCCTTCTACTTATGCTTATCAACTCCAACAAACCATAACAAACAAGAAACAAACTAAGGTAATCACTGAACATCACATTCCAACTTCTAGTGATACACCTGGTGTTGTTAATATTGAACAAAGAAGGAGATCCCACCTGATGGTCACTGAAATAGAAGACTCTCAAAAATCAGGAACAAACCAAGAGATGGGCATTGTCCCTTATACTCTAGACTTTGACAAGTCTAAAGTAAACATTGTGAAATGGTCCTTCACCACCTCAAATGCAGTAATGGTCACAAGAAGAGATCGTTCAAGCAAGGTCTTCAAAAGCATAGATGAACTGAAGAAACTTTTAACAAAAGACCTTCTTACAATTCAACATCTTGAACCTGAACAAGGATCTCTCACAAAACAACAAGCTCACCAGCTCAAGATCTCCATGGTCAGAGAAATATGGAGAATACTTGATTGCAGAAAGAAAGACAATAAAGATTAGATAAGGTTTTGGCTTCATCAATCCAGGGGAGATTGTAAGGTCAAAGAGGATTGACAAAGCCAATTTTGATACCTTAGTCTTAATCAGATTCTGTAATATTTTGCTAAGTATAGAAACTGCTGAAGAAGAAGATAACAAGTACTGAAGAAGCTAATAACAAGTACTGAAGAAGCTAATAACAAGTGCTGAAGAGTAATGTTCAGAAGTTCTGAAGATGAACCAGACAAATCTCTGAAGAACTACTGAAGACCAAAATTCTGAAGAATACTCATCAGAAGTTTGTCACTCATCAGCAGTTCTGTTAGAATCTTCCCACCGCCTTAAACTTCTATTATAATAGTTTTGTTAAAGTCTTTGTACAAGTTCCAATACTACAGCCTGTTGTAGTATTATTATATTGCTTTAAGTACTTCTCATGTACGTATTAATCAGTCTATAAATAGATGGGTTCATCCCACTATTTTAGACAGTCCTTGTGTAGTTAATTCTTTCAATATACTGAGAATCATTTGAAGCATTTACTTCTGTTATATTCATTAACTGTTTTTTATTCTCATTTACTGCATTAGTTCATTGATTGAGGGGGAGTAATAACTCCTGTTAAAAAGTGAAACTTTAACTTAGAACACTTATATTTATTCCGCTGTGCTTATTACTTTGATAGATCTAAAACAAGTGTTCATAATAAGAACTGTTAAATAGAAACTGATCCAACAGATCTTCACTGCTTACTCATTGATTGTTTTATTCTGTGAAAAATGAACATGTATGTCGTTCTTTAAATATGCTCACTTTACACATCAGAATCACATATCATCATCATTATCATGACATATCCTTTGATACAAATTTGGTTTTCTTTTTCAGGTTCACATTGCAACTTTAGAGTGTCTTGAGAAAGTGACAAAATCGTACATAGACGAGTGTTGATCCTTTACAAATAAACGATTTCTTTTTTAACGACGTATTCCTTTTATGATACACACATTTTTTTACTTCATATTAGATTTGTTTATCCCGGGACGCTCCCGGAGGATAATCTAGTATAAATATAAACATATAAAAAAGATTCTTAAACCTTGGATTATAAGTTATATTTTTAAATTTTATAAAATTATATTTCAAAAACCGAAAAACTAAACCAAACCATTACTAAAACCGAAATAAACGAAACCGAAAAACCAAACCGAACAGTTTTCAAAAACCAAAAACTAAACACTTGGGTTACGGTTACAGTTTTATCAAAAAACCGAACCAAACTGAACGGGACCGTGTTCACCCATACTTCTGAGAAGTTGTTAGAAGACATGGTATGTCTTGATAAATCAGATGATGAAGACACTTTGACCACTTAAATAGGAGAGCAGAAAACACTTTAACCCTATCTATCTCAATTTCAATTCTGCAGACAATCAAAGAGGAAGTTGTTGTAAACTCAACTCCAATGGCGGCACTTCCTCTTTCCAACCAATACTCTCTCTGCACTCATCATCGCCTTTCCTTCTCTCTCTCTTTTATTAAATCCCCACAATTTGTCACCAAAACTACTCTTTCTTTCCAACAACCCACTTTAAGTCTTTCAACCTCTTCTTCACCTCCTCAATATTTGCACAAACTCTTCAGTACAGCCAAAGATACAACTGTTGAGGTAAATGTTTTGGGTCATTCAGTTTTTATGTTTTTTTAGTTGTTTTGATGAGTTTTGTTGTTGGAATTAAGTTATGAACTTAGTTGTGATGAGTAAATGTTATAAGGGAGTATTTTAAAATTAATATTTGTTTTAAAGTTCTTACCTTTAGCTTGCTGTTATGGATTCTTGATGATTTTCTTGATTATATTTTTTATTTTTCTATAAATTAATTTAGATACAAGGGTCACACTTTCACTTAAAGTCTAATGATTTTGTATTAGGTGGATACAGAATCTGAATTATCATGTTTACCTACGTATCACGTGTAATTGGCTGTCTTTTAAGATGATTTTAAACCTGAAACATTGGTGGTAAAAATCGTAAAATCGCCTAGTCGGGCTGTGGGCTGCCGCATAGGGATTGGAATGAATTGATCGGGTTGGATTTTTTTTTAGGTCAAAATTGAGGCGGACTACCTCCGACTAGTGCCTTTAGAGTTTAGATTATCTCTTTATTTAGGGGGTGTTTGGGATTGCGTTTTGAAATAGATTTTTAGATTATTGCGTTTTGAAAACGCAAATAATCAGTTTTTAGTGTTTGGGGTTGAGTTTTAAAATAGATTTTTAGGCTACCAAAACACAATAATCTAAAAGCAGTTCCACCCCTACTTTTTCAGAACGCATAATCTGTTTTGAAAAATCAAAATCCCAAACACCCTCTTAAACATGCCTACAATGTTTTGGAGTCGGGGACTCGGTAGAAGCAGCCTCTGTAGCCCCATGATAGATTAAAGCTTTGCCCTTCCTCCTCAAACCCAACCTATAGCTTTGCTATGAGTGGGATTTTATTGGCTATGTCTGTTTGTAAACTTCTTAAGCATATGAGCCTAGCTTTTGTATCCATGGATGAAAAACATGACGTTCTGCGGTATAATGGTTGGGAATTGGGATTATGTATCAACTAGCAAGTGGCCATCATAACTCTTCAATTCAAGTTCATTTGAGCTTTTACATCCATGTTTTGTTTTATATATCATTGCTCGCCAGGGGATGCTCTAAAACATACCCATAATATCTTGTTATGGATTTCAAAGTTATTTACGTACTTGTACTTTTAACATGTCAATGCAGTTTCACAATTCACCATTCTAGACTTCAATAAATGTTTTATTTTTTTTTCTTGTCGGTTTTTGGTTATAGAATGCGATAACCTAAGCTAGGTAGTCAAGTGAGTTACAAATCCTTATTTGCTTAAGCAAGTTAAGTGAACCTTATAAGCATGAGGTTCATTTATTTATTTATTTATTTTTTTGAGAAAGGCGATTCATTTGAGTTTATTTGTAAATATTGTATTTGGTTTTTTATATTATGAAAATCAATGAGATTTTGTATATGGGATGTTGGGAACTAGTTGCTTTTGATACAATTTCTTTATTGAATTACTAGTTTCATTGGCATAGTCACTCAACAAGATTTCTAGGTTACTTCCAACTTCAAGTTGAGAAAAATCAGATTGTAACTGCCTAATAATGATTATTTGCTAGTGAAGCAACGGGGAAACTCCAAGGGAGTTTTATTAAGTTGTGCTAACTAATGCTTAGGATATCAGGACATTGTTCCTAGAGCATACTTCTAATTAACATGTGTGCACCATCTACTAAAGTGCTAGTTGATTTTGTACTTCAAAGTTTAAACTTAGGAAAGTAAATAGTCTGTTGGCGTGCGTGGCATCTACTTATATCTAGTAATTTAACACTTGACCATATGATTGTGTAAATAAGAATGCATAATTTGCTGGATATCATAGGAAAAGAAACAAATCATGAACTATGATAGTTGAGGTTGCTTTGGTAGCACTAGCTTGGCTAACATTGTTTATTTTATATTTGGGTTGTATGACTACAACAATAAAGGTTGCTCTTCAATTTACCAAATCGCTCTCACATTTCGTTGCATTGACTTTGAAATCATTCCACTGTATTATCGGTTTGTAACATTATGTAATCCTAATTTTGAATTCATACTCGACTTAATGGTCCACTTAAAAATGAACTCTTTAATTTAGGATTATGATTCCTTGGTCCTTGGTGATGGAGCTTGAATTCGGTCTGATATGGTATTGCTTACGAAACCTTGAGTATTGCTTATTTCACTTGAACATTTATTAGGATTGAAGGGTTGGTAGAGGTAAAATGGTCATTTACTGTTGTACAAAACAATACATAAAAATATATGCTTATGCAAACACAGTATCCAGATACTTTATGCATATGAAGAACAGAGAAACATGCCCTAACTACCACAAAACTCCAGGTTAATGTATCAGGACGGTAGGTAGGGATATAAGTTTTATTTTGTTTGGTCATCGGCCATGTATTGCGTCCTGACTCCATAACGTTACATTACACTGTGTTTTGATAATTCAGTGGCACTATTCCAAATGCCCCAATAGGCCAATAAGATACGTTATGTCTTACATACATGATTAAATCATTATAGGAAGCACATATATCTTAAAAGATCTTAACCTTTTTTTAATCAAGGCAAGGCGTACACCATAATTTACCTTTAAGATATTATTATATGTGCGAATATCCTTCTGAATTTCAATTTGCTCCAGTAGCGAGCTCAAAAACACACAAAAAAAAAAAAAAAAAACATAGAACTTGACTTTCTAAGCTTAACCCATGACAGTTCGGGTTCAAAATTCGCTTGTGCTTCATCATTTTCATGAAAAACCAACACCAAAATTGCAGATTTTCGGGAAGCATTGTAAAACTTATATCAATTGTCGGTTTGTTTGACCATATACTACTAATGATATTTTTATTTTTATCTCACATATATCGTTGTATTTGTTCTGTTTTTCATGGGCAGACAAGCGAAGATGAGGCTCAAATAGACGATCCTGAAGAAGAATCTGAAAGCGATACAAATCAAGAGAGCGTATTGACCGTCAAGTCTCTGCTTCAACTTTACAAAGAAGCCATCCTCAATAAAGATGACACAACTACATCTGAAATAGAGGCTACATTATCTCACTTAGAAAATGAGAAAAATAAATTATTCGGGCAGATCACAGCTTTGTCAGAAGAGGCAAATTCCGGGAAGGAAAGATATATCCGGTTGCAAGCGGATTTTGAGAATTTTAGAAAACGGTCAGAGAAAGAGAGGCTTACGGTAAGAAGCAATGCTCAAGGGGAAGTGATTGAAAGTCTTTTGCCCATGGTTGATAATTTCGAGAGAGCAAAGCAACAACTGAAGCTAGAAACCGAGCAGGAGAAGAAGATTGATGCAAGTTATCAGGGGATTTATAAGCAATTTGTGGAAATAATGAGGAGCTTACAAGTGGCGGTTGTACCGACAGTTGGAAAACCGTTCGATCCTTCAGTAAGTTCAACTGTTTAATTGTTCTTTTGATTCTTTCCGTGCATCTGTGGCAAAATGTGCGGGTCAGGTGGGTTGGATTAGTAATTTTTAGAGGGTCATACGTAGGGGGTGCAAATGAGCCGAGCTGCTCGCGAGCTACTTGAGCTCGGCTCGGTAAAAAGCTCGAAACGAGCTGAGCCTCATCGAGCTGAGCTTGAGCCTAAAACAAAGCTCGTTTATTTATCGAGGCTGGCATGTGAAGCTCGTTAGGCTCGTCGAGCTTTATCGAGCCTAGTGTAATATTAGTTTTTTTAACATTTAATGATATTTACCGCTCATTTAAAGTTGTTTAGTAAACGAGCCCCAAGCTCGAGTTTCACTTATCGAGCTCACAAGCCCAAACGAACTATTATTTATTTTTATTTAATGTATTAACTAATTGATAATAAACGAGCCGAGCTCAAGCTTGAGAAATTGCCAACGAGCCGAGCTCGAGCAAAACAAAGCTTGAATCGAGCCGAGCTCGGGCTCGGCTCATTTGACTCAAACGTGTCAGGTTGGGTTAATTTTTCCCCCATCTTTTAATATAACTTTTATGAGTATCAAAATTTAATACATATTTGTTAATCATTTCGGATTCTGTCTTGGTGATACAAATTTTTAGTAAATTACAATAAATGGTTCGGTTCAGTTTGGTGGTCTAATGGTTCGGTTATCTATAGGTTATGAAAAATATTGAAACCGAACCATCGTTTTTTTGCTTTTTTTGGTTATTTCTATTTTGTATCAGTTTTTTGCTGACACCCATTTGGATGTGTAGGTTCATGAGGCAATTGCGCGAGAAGAGTCCAAGGAGTTTGGTGAAGGCATTGTTATAGAAGAGTTTAGACGAGGGTTTGTTCTGGGGGAACGACTGCTTAGACCCGCAATGGTCAAGGTTTCTTCTGGGCCGGGTCAAGCCGATATCCCCACCCAGGAATCTACGGAGACAACCACCGATTAAGGCCAATGATGGTTGAAATTTTGCACCAGAGTGGCTTCTATTTCTATACCTTTTCCAGTGACAAATGGCATTGGTTATGTTTCTTTACATATCCTTTTTTTGACTTGTTTTCTTTTTTTCTCTTCACTTATTATGATCATCTTCATTAGTTAAAAGGACGCATGTTGTACCTGACACGCGACCGTTTTATTCTTCAAAATTATGGTAACACAAATATTAAAACTCATAAAAACATTTTTCTTATTGGAGATTGCTTGAGGTGGGGCGGTAAGTTTTATGCGCAACACCAAACGTATAACTACTCGGGTTTAGGTTTTGTTTGTCCATCCCCTTTAACGTACATGTGTCCAACTTGAAGTGTTTAATCTGTTTAACTAAGACGATCCGGAGTGTGTGTGGGTGGGGATCCCCTTCACGCCATGAACACCGACCCGTGAGGGCGTGGAAGGGTGGGGGGGGGGGGGGGGGGGGGGGTTGTACCCTGGTAGTGGGGTGGGTGTAGGTTGGATCTCCACTAGGCCAACTCCTCATCAGTGAGATCCGCATCTGGTGTTGGTGGAGGAGGAGGAGAGAAGATCGGTTGTGGAGGAGGAGGATAGAACATTGGTTGTGGAGGAGGAGGATAGAAGCTGGCAAATCGTGTCCTAACAGGTTAACAGGTCTCTGACGCGCGCGAACAAATCAAGTTCTAAACATGAACACGACTCGTTTAACTCATTTATATCTCATGTTTGTAACACAGTTTTATGTTTTATGTACCAAAAAGGGGAAATGAAAGATTTTTGCCTCTTAATTCTAAGTATTAAAAAAAGTCAAAAAATCAAATAGTGTAATTTTTAGTCAAACAGGTTTTATCGTGTCTTAACAGGTTACCCATTGCCAGTCAACATTGGTTGTGAAAGAGGAGGAGGAGAAGAGAAGATTGGTTGTGAAGGAGGAGATGAGAACCTTGGTTGTAGAGGAGGAAGAGAAGAGAAGATTGGTTGTGGAGGAGATGAAAATGCTAGTCGCCGTCTTCGGTGAGAGTATTGCCGGAGATTGGAAGGTTCGGCAGCTTCGTGATAACCGACACCCATATCTTTCATTGGTGTTTTGGTGAGAATTGTGACTGAGAATGAGGTTTTGATGTTGTATTTATAGGGTTAGAAATTTGAAACGTTTGAAAACTGGCGGTTAAAATTCAAAAGTTTGAAAACTGACGGTTGAAATTCAAACGTTTGAAAACTAGCGGTGAAATTCAAACGTTTGAATAATATTTTTTTATTAAGTATTTAAATAAAATTTTTTAACTATTTAAATATAAATTTTTAAATAAGATTTTTCAGATTGTTTTAATAAATTTTTTAAATTTATTATTTTTATTAATTTATTAAACTTTATTTATAATGAAAATTAAAAAAAAAATGAAATTCCACGTGGCACTTCCCCCCCTCCCCCCTCCACTCCCCACAATTTTCACTTTTCACATGTGGAACTCACAAGTGTCACATGGCGCTTCATGCCCCTCTTTCCCCCCTCCACCCCGTATGGTCTAATAGATCATGTGTAGGTTGATATGTATAAACTATTTATTAAACAGATTGACCTAAACCTACCTGTTTCAAAATTTACAATATGAATCAACCAACTTATTACAAACTATACAATCTACAAACCCTGCTTAGCTCGTTTAGATAAATGAATTACATGACACAGAAATACATGGGTTATGTTTGAGTTCATCTACTTAACTCGCCAGGCTGACACAATTGCCGCGACTCTTCCATGAAGTCCGAGACACTGTTCCTTGTGTACATATAGGAGACACCCAACAGGGAACATGAACGAAGAATACGTCTGTGTGACATGCTATACTAGTCGCAATGCCTTGATTCACCTTCCACGACTAAACTAACTGATTCATCCCAAATGTTAAAAGCCAGAAACCAAAGTATCGCTAATGTCGTACGGCAATCTTTAACCAGTTAATGACTTTACCAAGCATACAGATCAACTTCAATAAGACGGATACTAATATAATCATCAACCAACATCTGTAAGAATTACCGAGCAGAACAGTACGTAAAAATTCGTTCTGCATGTACAATCTCATGAAACTTAGAAAAATTACATTTAAAAAGCAGATATTTCAAGTGACTATCTAGTTCTAGCTTCAATCCTTTTAGCAACAGGTGGAACCAGCCTATGATGATATTAACCCGACTGTACCAACCATCATCAATCCTGCAAAGTAGTCTGCTTTGGTTAAAAAAAACAAGCAGCAACCCTGTTATCTACCATCTATAACAGCCACCTTTGTAAGAAACGGTTATAAACCACTGAATACAAAAATCAACAAAAATATGAGCTCGTGTATAATCTTGCCCCGATATCGATCGGGCCATCATCCCCGCCAATAGGGTGAAGTGCAACAGGAATAGTTGAAAGAATATGCAACACAATGGGAAACACTGCTGGCTCAATGTCTGCATTCTTTGATATATCTTGTTCTGGTACCATGTTGTAGGGAAATGTAACCATAGCAACCTCGTCGATTGCTTTAAACTTACTACTACCTTTTTTATGTGAGCGGTTGTTTGGATGGTAATTCAGCACCAATGTTGACGTAGCTTCGAGCCATTCGGCGGTAAGACCCTCAACCTCATCATAGTATATCCGCCGCTCAATCTACAAGAATGAATGTACAAAAGATAAACGATTAGAATGCGGCAATTTCAACCTATTTACTTATGTATACGGATTGATTTGGGTTAATGTAACAGAGAAATGGATCGATAGGGTTTTGGAAGTCATCTGAGATGTAATCAAATACATAAGAAAACCTCCAAAATCACTTCTTTAGAAAGTTGGATTTGTATAGATTTTTTTTTTTCTTTTTTGTGAAGTTATATTTAGAACATCGTATACTAAAAATTTTCAAAATTTTTTATAACAGAAATCATGTATGAGCTGTTAACCAACCCGTTCGACCCTCCAACTATCAACACCTCTAGAAAGTGATGTAAACAGGAGTCATGATCAACTTTACATGGAGGGATATAATACTTACAGCTAGCTTGGTGACATATATAGACATGAATCTTGGTCCCAATCCCAATACTCTAGCTTCTGAAAGAAAAATCTGCAGTCACCATGCCACAAGGATGTTACCACATGCTACTAGCAATACTTGTAACAATCTTTCGAAAATATCAATTGAAACTGTGTCCTCTTTTTTAAGCACAAACTGATGTCTCCTATATGGTTATGTTGAATGAACTACTGGAGTCAAGTTGTATACATACATACATTCAGGTTCAAAGCAATCATGAGTGTTAGCAAGCATCTGAGGTATCCTACTAGTGATAATGACCTAAAGGTAGAACCAAACTCAGGAGTAACGTCCTGTCATAACTCATATCATTACCAAAACCGTATCTATTCTATCTCTATTTAGCGTCCATGGTTTCATGTTAGTATAACTTATTAACCATCCTGTGTAGGCTGTTAAACGTGGAGTCAAACCTTGCTTATTGCAGGCTAACCAGTGAACTTAGTGTGGGCTTCAACACACCTTAGTCTTGCACCATGGCCCAGAAACTAAAGAGCTTGTGCTAGCTTAGTGTTATAGTTTGTATATTATCTACACATGCATACACAGACAGATAGATATGACTTTGACTTGCTTGGTGTTAGTTATGGGTTGGATTCATTAGATATCTATGATTAATAGTATAAGTTTCTAAATTATCTACACAAGATATCATGTTTGCATTGCTTGACCAAAAAAAATATACTGAAAGCAACTTGTACTAAGGTAGAAGGAAAGATAGCTTTATACGTTTCAAAATGTGACCTTAAAAAATGGAAACAGAAAAAACCTAAACATTAGATGGCAATTTAAGCCTATTTTCTATGGGTTGATTCAACAGATAACAAATGTAAACAAGAAAACGGGTCTGCATAAAAACCCCATATACCATCTTAACCAAAACTTAGATTATTATTTGCATATTCTTAAACCCCCATTTTTTTTACCCACGGCCCACTCATTTTTCCACCTCTGCTGAACGGCTAAAGCTATCCAATTGCAGAAAAGCATGTAAACTACAGAGAAAATGAGTTGGAGTCAACAATATAATATTATAATATATTGAATATATTACCTCTTTGTTCCTCAGCAAAAGCCACATATAAAGTTTATCAGTAGCATCCTTTACGTGTCTACTGGCCACTTTTCTTGCATTGCAATATGTAGCAACATCAGCAAGTACATCCGTGCCCGGAACAACATATTTCATTGCCACATCCGCCAACACCTTTTTAGCATCAAAACTTTCCACCACTTCTTTATCAAAAGACAAGCCCGTAAAGCATCTTTTCACCAATTTCTTCTCATTTGAACCCAAAATAACTTCTGCTTCCAATGTTGCAGCTAATGTCCGATGTACAATAATATCAGCATAACGTCTTAATGGAGAAGTGAAGTGTGTGTAAAGCGGAACCGCCAACGCGTAATGACTCCAATCATTGCCATTATCAATCACGTCCCCACTGCAGAAATAAGTTGCCAATTGCATTGGCTTTGTAGCATAGTTCATAAGAATATGAAAAAAGACAGCATCATCCTTCAATTCATCCCTTATTCTCTCCAAAGATTGATTTAGCTCGCCAGAAGTCGAAGCGTTCAACTGTAAACCATGTTTACTGCAAAAAGACTCAAGATCTCTAAGTTTAGACAAATTAGGTTCGGGATGTCTTCTTAACAAAGCACTAGAAGGGTAAGCCCTAGTTATCACTTGAGCAGCTGTCGTATTAGCCAAAAGCATAAATTCTTCAACAAGTAAGTTTGATTTCTTCCTTCTAGTGAAAAAAATATCATAAGGTACGCCGTCTTGATCAAACAAGAAATCTGTTCTAGGGTTTTCAAGAGACAACGCACCATCTTTGTACCTATTTTCTTTCAACACTTTAGATATCTCATCAAGATTTTGAACAGAGGTAACCACATCAGACCATGTGAATTTGCCATGCAGTTGGAGACCCTCAACATTCAAAGTACCATCAATAATGTCTTGAGCATGATCATATGAGAGTTTACAACAAGACTGCATAATGGTACGACCGATCCAACGATCTAGAACCTCCCCATCAGGATTAATATCCCAAATGATGGAAAAAGCAAGTCTTTCTACCCCGGGAATAAGTGAGCCTATTTTTTCAGAAAGCAACGGTGGCAGCATTGGTAATTTAGAGTGCTTTAAATACACACTTGTAGATCGGATTTCGGCTTCTTCATCCAAAGCAGTGTATGGAGGAACAAAATATGATACATCTGCAATGTGAACACCTACTCTGTAAATACCATTTGGCAGCCTTTCAACTGAAAGAGCATCATCAAGATCAGATGCAGTGGCAGGGTCTATTGTAAACGCGCACAAGTTCCTTAAATCAATTCTATACTGAAATTCCTCTTCGGGTATTCTCCAAGGAACATGTGGGATACATGAAATCACTTCGGGAGGGAAGTCAGAAGAATCAACTGAGTTTTGAAATAAAATAGCGGAAATTTGTGATTCTACCTCTCCACCTCTTCCAAAATTGTGAATAACATGAGCTAATGGACTATCATACTCTTCACTCCATTCAACAATTTCTGCAGCAATTAGGTCCATTTCAAGTGTTAGGTCACAGTCCTCTAACCTTTTCATAATGCTGCTAGGCAAGGTTTTCACAGCCACCATCATTTTAGGAAATTTTGGATCAGTAGATATGAATTGGATATAGTCACGTTTTGGAGATAATAATAACAGTCTAGACTTTTTGTTGTCTTTCTTGGAACTTTCGCTGTTGAATACCCACGGCTTTATCCTAAGAAAACCGACAATAGACTTCCTCCGAGGAGACATCTCAATGATACCCACAACTCTACCTGTTGGCCGTTTTGATGGGAATGAATTCATCATAGCGCACAACTTCTCTACTAGAGGTACAACTTCTCTTCTTTCACTAGAAGAACAAGCTGCTGGGTGTTTATTTTCATCAACATAGCTACTACTCGCAGGTCTACTTACCTCTTGACCAACATCTTCACCATGACTACTACCATTTACATAACTGTCCTCCACTGGAGGGCGAGAAGCGTCACTTGACCCTTTCATCTTTGTCCAAGATGAAAGAGGATCTACTTTAATTGCAACAATGTCTCCTTCTACCTAAACAAATAAAAAGTATCAAATTAATCATTAATCCAAAATAGAATAATCTTTATAAGGAAAGAATTCCCTTTATTGACTTGACTGTAGTAAGATTTGCTTTCCATCAATTTGTGGATTACATTCGTAGCTTCCTTCTATGCATAAATGCATAGAACAAAACAATACAATACAAATAAGATGAACTGAAACCCCATTTGTCTGTGTTATTCCAAGCTCCCCTGCCCCTTCAAACCCCCGAAAACTATAAGGTACACTAAAATTTGCAGATAAATCGACAAATTCCAGGATATCCCCCTTCTCAAAAAGCAATATACAACATGAATATCATTATCCTTAATTTTATATATTTCAACTCATCATCATAAAGTATACAGTATTTTTTTTAACGTCCATCAAACCCGGCCACCCGCGTACACTTGTTATTTGTTAATAGCGAGCATAGCGCCTGCTATAGTGAATAGCGTAGCGAAGCGCTTATGTGTCACTATATAGTCGGTAGCGACAGCCGACAAATAGCAGAAAACATTGAGATTTTTGTAATTTTTTTATTTTCGGTAAATATACATATAAATATTGCCTAAAATTTTCTTCTAGTGATATCGCTAAACACGAAATATCGCCTGCTATTTCATCACTATCGCTATGTAGCATATAGGTAGCTTGTCCACCCTTCGCTATCGATAACTATGCCCACACCCATGATCGCAAAAAAGTGCTGGTGACCGAGCTCGTCACCAATTCAAAAGAAAACTAACCACCCAAAGACCCACAATAGCAAAACCCCAAACTCGCGCATGACATTTTGTCACTGGGGTACCGCCAAACATCATAGATAAAAGAACTTACAGCTCTGTTTTGGGAATGGAATCCAGTAATAAGAACATCAACGGGCAACCCATCTATTTTGCAATAAGCCTAAAATAAAACAAAGGGCACACATACACTTAATAGTAATAATAATAATAATATCATAGTGAACATATTATTACATGTATTCAAGAAACAACAAATACCTCAATCCGATTATGAGCATTGACTCTAAACATTGATTTGAACACCTCACCTCTCTGAAAAATAATAATAATAATAATAATAATAATAATATAGAAACAAGAGTTAAAGAATAATATATAACTAATTAATAATTAAGAAAGAAAGAAGGGATGTTTATTAACCTCTAATGCAACGTTAAGAGAATCCATGGACCAATGGGTAGGAAAATGCTTCCGTTGAGGAAGATGATCAGTCTGATTGTTAGTCATTCAGTCTGTAATGTGTAATTCACTGAATTTGATATCAGAAATTGGATTGATTGATTGATTTGAAAATAATAGAGAATTAAAGGTAGAGTGTTTGTGTGTGTGTGTGTGGTGTGACGTGAGCAAATTAGGGTTCACGAGTGGAGACAAATTGGTGGGTAGGGACGCACAAACCGACCATACTAGATTTTTCTTTTTTTAGAAAATGTATTTTTTTTGAACGACAATCACTTCATATATATATATATATATAAATATAAATAAAGAGCCAGCCAGCAGCTGAGTACAAACAGCAAACTAAAACGATTACAACAGATCAAGGACATCAAACATCAACCATTTTTCCCAAGTTAAGGCCGGCAAATTTGATCTATGGCGAATCCACATAAAGGCGTCTTCTTTGATAAGATCAACGAGTTTTGAAACCGGAATGAAGTTATCTTCGAACACCTTGTTGTTTCTCGCGACCCAAATTCTCCAAGTCGTTGCTATAGCCACCATATTGACGATTTTCTTCCACTTAAATGAGCCAGGACAAGAAGCGATGTACTTGAACATTTGGTTAAGACTAGTAACCCGAGGAGGCCAAGTAATTCTCATCCAAATCAGAATGCTCCACCAAACAGCAGTGGTCCAAAGACAATTGATGAAGATATGATCCACGTCCTCGACTCCGTAGCCGCACCTGTCACACGTATTGTTTGGTAAGTTAACTCCACGCTTCTGTAGATCAACTTTAGCCGCCACCCGACCTGCTTGAGCCCTCCACAGCAGGTAGTTACTCTTGTAAGTAGCCCACCCGTTCCATTTGAAAGGCGTTTCAACCTGCAGCCCGGTTCTTATTTGAGCGATCTCGTGCCTGATCTCCTTTGCTACGAATTGAACCCCCGATTTGTTATCCCAAACCCATTTGTCCCGGTTCCCATTAAGCGTGACACATTCCAGCAGCTCCTGAAGCTTGTCAAGCTGATCCTTTTCGATAAGAGAGCTAGGCTCTCTAACCAACCTGCAGTTCCACCTTGACACACCATTCTCGGACTTCCAATACGCCGCTACCGAGCCGTTTTTGGCCTTAGATAGGCTGTATAGATTTGGCAAAGTCACCTGCAAAGGGGCGTCGCCAATCCAAGGGTCCTTCCAAAATCTCGTACTTTGACCGTTACCCACATTAACTTTAAGTTTATCGACCGGTTTGATGCCCACTCTCTCCAAAACTGCCTCCATGTTGCCTATTTCTTTCCACACCCCATTAACAGATTGCTTTACAGGGACTATTCTGTTGTCGATGTGCGATTTATGTATGGAGGTAATAACCGAAACCCAAAGATGGGAATGGTCCTGCTTGTATCTACACAGCCACTTGGCAAGCATGGCTTTATTAAACCCATCAATCTCGCCAACACCCAAGCCACCACAAGACTTAGGTTTGGTGATTTTATCCCATTTGAACCAGCGGATTTTACCTCTTCTCTCACCTGTGCCCCAAACAAAGTCCCTCCTTTTTTTCTCAATCACCTTAATGATCGATTTTGGAGCATGGAAAAGAGATAGGTAGTAAGATGGGATGCTCCCCAACACAGCTTTAGCTAAGGTAAGTGTCCTGGCGAAAGATAGATTTTTAGCTTTCCAAGTCGACAGCTTTTTATTAACTTTCCCAATTACCGGCTGCCAATGCGCCGCCCTGCGCATATTCGCTCCAATTGGGATACCCAAGTACGTAAAGGGGAATGTACCGGCTTCGCACTTTAGAATTTTGGCCATCCGAATAACATCCTCTTCGTCCGCCCCAACCCCGAATAACTTGCACTTTTGGTAGTTTACTTTCAAGCCAGACACCAAGAAAAAACATCTTAAGAATCTGTTTAGGTTGCGCACATTCTGTTCGGACCATTCACCTATGAATAGCACGTCATCCGCATAGGTTAGGTGTGTAATCGTTGGTCCGTTATTAGGAAGAGTGAGCCCGTTAAACATCTCCAAAGCCGCGGCCCTTTTTAAAAACATATTCATTGCTTCCATTGCGAGAATAAAGAAGAAGGGGGAGAGTGGGTCCCCTTGGCGCAATCCTCTTTTAAACGGGAATTCCTCCGTGGGCGAACCATTAACCAAAACGGAGCCTCTAGCATAACTTAAGCACCCTCGAATCCAACCGATCCGGGAACCTCATGTACTCCATAGTTTTGAATAGGAACTTCCAATTTAATGTGTCGTAGGCCCTCTGAAAATCAACTTTAAACAATAACACTTTGTGCTTCGTTTGTTTAGCCCAAGATATAATTTCGCTCACAACTAATGGTCCATCAAGTATATTCCGCCCCCCACAAAAGCGGACTGATTTGGGCTTATTAGAGAGTCCATCACCCCTTTCAACCTCATAGTCAAGACTTTAGAGAGGATTTTATACATAGCTCCTACCAACGAAATTGGTCTGTAGTCCACGATGCCTTGAGGGTAGGATATCTTTGGTATAAGCGCCACAAAAGAAGGATTACAACCCATACTAATTTTGCCACTGTCATGGAATTCATTCATCACTTTACCGATCATGCTCTTGAAATCATCCCAGAAGCGCTTGAAAAATTTGAGGGTGAATCCATCCGGGCCGGGTGATTTTCCACCATCGCAATCTTTCACCGCTCTCCAAATTTCATTACTCGAGAATGGAACCATGAGAGCATCAATATGAGTTTGATTTAAATTGGGCAGCCCCGAGTTGAGAAAAGATGGCCGTCTTCTAATTGGTTCCGCGAATTGTTTTCGGAACCAAAATTTAAACTCCTCCTTGATCTTTATCGGGTCCGTAGTCCAAACACCGTCAATGAGCAGCCCATTGACTCTATTCCTTTCTTTATTCATATTGACCGACTTGTGAAAATATGCCGAGTTCTCGTCACCGAATCTTAGCCAATTTACCCGAGCTTTTTGGTGCATATCTTTTGCCTTAGCTTTCTCTAGCTCGAAAACTTTGGACCGCAAGGTAACCCTCAGTCGCTTTTCGTCTTGATTAAGATTTGTAGTGGCTGCTTTATTTTCTAACTCCTCAACCGCTTTTCTGTTCTCGTTTAGAGCTTTGTCCTCTTCAATTCTCTTTTTTGCCCTCCATCTTTTGATCTCCTGTTTAATTTTTTTCAAATTATTTAGCAACATTAAATCAGCCTTCCCGTTAGACAATTCACTGCTCATGACCGAATGCACAATAACATCGAGTTCATTAGCCCCAATCCAACTGTTGAAGAACTTGAACGGGATGGGCCCGAAATCCCTATCATCGCACACCAAAATAAGCGGGCAATGGTCCGAGAGACCCTTGTTAAGCACCATCATCGACGCACAAGGCCACTTGCTGATAAAAGTATGACAAAATTACAGAAAACATCCTTTATGTTTACCCAAAGTTGCAGGTTTAGTCCTTTATCTTTAAAAGTTGCAGGATACCTCCTTTATCGAAGTTTTTGTTGCAGGTTTCATCCTTTAATGAACTTTTGGTTGCATAAAACGACCTTTACCACTAACGGTGTTAAATTATCTCGTTAACTCCCCTCACATGCCAAGCATGTGAGGGTATTTTCGTCAATTTGTATTTAAAGGACCTTTTCTGTAATAAAAGTCAATTTGTATATTAAAGGACGTTTTCTGTAATAAAAGTCAATTTGTATATTAAAGGACGTTTTCTGTAATAAAAACAAATAACAAAAATATAAATAAAATATTATATATTCCGAAAACATTAAAAACAAATAACAAAAATATAAATAACAAAAATATTATATATTCCGTTCTATAGTACATATAAATAAAAACAAATAACAAAAATATAAATAACAAAAATATCTTCTCTTTCGAAAACATTAAAAATATTATATATTCCGTTCTATAGTATATATAAATAAAAAAATCAGTTGTTACATCCCATGACAATAAAATTATGAGCTGAGACGATTCATATGTTTTCATATTCAGTTATTCATATGGGTGGGCTGTGTATTTTTTTTTATCTCAAAGAAGTCAAATAAAACATCAAACTTTCTATAAAACAAAACATAGTATTTTTTTATCTAAAAGCGGACACATTCTAAACATAGTATTTTTTAGTAAACGACTAAATTGTCCGTTACATGACTAAATTGTCTACCTTTAGCATAAAACAAAAATTCAACAAAACATATACAAACTGCATATATGAGAAACTATTTTTTCAATAATGTGCTATCTAGGAACACTTGTTTCATGTGCTTAAATTGGCTGGCCCGATCCATTTAACATGTTGGAGTTCAACATATATTACTTAATTGATTCGTGTAATGTTTTATTAGTAATGGGTCGAATGGGTATTTAAAAAAAAATAGCTAAAAAGGAAATACTTTGGATTGTGGAAAGTTATAATATTTTATATTGTTATTTGTTTTTATTTATATATACTATAGAACGGAATATATAATATTTTTGTTATTTGTTTTTATTTATATATACTATAGAACGGAATATATAATATTTTTGTTATTTATATTTTTGTTATTTGTTTTTAATGTTTTTCGGAATATATAATATTTTATTTATATTTTTGTTATTTGTTTTTATTACAGAAAACGTCCTTTAATATACAAATTGACTTTTATTACAGAAAAGGTCCTTTAAATACAAATTGACGAAAATACCCTCACATGCTTGGCATGTGAGGGGGAGTTAACGACAAACACTAACAGAGTTAGTGTAAAGGATGAAACCTGCAACAAAAACTTCGATAAAGGAGGTATCCTGCAACTTTTAAAGATAAAGGACTAAACCTGCAACTTTGGGTAAACATAAAGGACGTTTTCTGTAATTTTGTCTAAAAGTATCGCACACCATTATTCTATCCAGTTTACTCATTTTGATCTCCAAATTATCGGAGATATAAGTATATCTACCACCTGCCATCCGATTTTCCGACCACCCCGCCATGCTTATAAAGTCGTTAAAAACCGCAGCCGTAATACAATCAAATTGGGAGTTTAGTCTTTCGTCTTCGGAGCGGACATCATTGAAGTCGCCAAGAGCAATCCAAGACCCTGCAAGTTGATTTTTGACATCAACATTGATGATGTTCATCGTCTCCCCTTCTCCGGTTAGATGGCCTGACAGCACCATGAAGTGCTGCCTTTTAATCACTCCAGTTAAATTAAACATCGTAGGACCCATAGAGAGACAAGGCCACCAGATCTGCCAACCGCATCCACCGCTTCGAACAGCATAGGAGTCCTATCCCAGAACCGACCCCAAAAATCACCTGGAACCCAGCTTTATGGGTCTCTTGTAAGCAAATAAACGATATCTCTTCAGGTTCCGAACCCAGGCTTGTTTCTCCGCTCCAATCACCCCCCTAATATTAAGAGTCAAAAAATTCATTGGCGAGTGCTAGTCTCCAGTTCTCCACTAACCAGTTTCAAAACGTGGTTATCAAATCCTTCCATTTCGATACCCAACCCTTCGCCGAAAGCCATAGTTTCCCCTGCTTCCTTTTCAATATCCCGTATCTCGTCTTCATCTGAATCATTCTCCTCGTTTGGACAAGCTTCATTACAAACACCTTCTCTTGTTCTCCTAACTTCTTCTGCAACTTGTTGAATGGTGTCTTCTAGATTAAAGAGGTCGTTCTCGATAGCCTGGTTTAGATCCGGAGTAACAAAAGATTGGGTCCCCACCAAGGTCTCCTTAACAAACCTTTTATTTTTCTTGGGCCTAACTGTCACATAACTGGGCGTGGTAACATCACCAAAAGCCGGTCCACTATAACTTGGCTATAATAGCCCACTACTTGAAAAACCGTCCAGATCACGTGAGCTCTCCTCCTGGGGGTCCACCAAATTCGACTCATTAAAGTACCTTGAGCCCCTTGCCACGTCAAGCGTAGGAGTGGAACATTCCCCATGCCATGCAGGACTTATCGATTCCAACTCCTCCACGTTAACCGATGTTTCAACTTCACTGGTATCGTCTTCACCCCTGACCACCACCGATCGGATAGCCGGGGCAATGGGAGTGGCCGGAGTTGTCTCCAATTGATCAAAGTATATCGGTTGCGGTGGAGACCAAGTGCTTTCCACCTCTTCAACCCAAGCCCTACAAGTTTGGGACTTCCAAGAAATCTGGATTTCAGCAGAAATTTTCCTTCCGGACTTAACAAGCACCGCCATAATATTGTGGGTAAACATGTCATCTTCTAGAGACGCATTGGATCTGACTATCAACCGACCACATCTTTCACCTATCCTGTTAAATACGTGCCGATCCCAAAGACACAATGGGACACCAATGACTTTAATCCAGGCTATTCAATCAAACGTGTTCATGTTACCTTCCCAAACGTAGAGTCTGTTGAACCACTTGGACCATACTTCATATTTGTCTTGCAAGAAAGACTCCGCATCCTTGAAGGTCATGAATGTAAGTAAAACCCTTAGGCCTCCTAGGTATCTTAACACCATACCTTTTTTCTCAATAGCTTGGACCAGAGGGACGAGATCGTTCATAAAATCAAACTCTTTGACTTCGCTAATGAGGGATTTAAATTCACCTTCTTTCTTAGAAGCTGTTGAAATAGGAGGAACATCAACGCAAAAATCAATTGGCCCTTCCTCCTCCTGATTAGAAAGGACACCCTTGTAAGTCCTTAGGGAGCAGCCATGCTGACCGCTGACTGACCCATTTTGAGCCCCCTTGTTTCCCAAGTTTCCCTCATTGTTCCTCTGAAATTGGTTCCTGTTTTCAGTGGGTGGGAGGGTCTCCAGCCTATCAAAAACAGACCTCCTGCTCGGTAATGGATCTACCAGGACGTTTTTGCTACCGTCTCTGTTGAACTTGGCGACATTTACATCAATGACGGCTCCATCTATAGAAACTCCTTTTAAGTTCTCAAGCCAAGTACCAGACTCCTTGATACCCGAGAACTTGATAAACCCGAATTTATTACCTGCCCCATCCCTTTTAGCCGGCACATAAACGTCTTCAAGGTTTGGTAAGTGTTGGAATGCCTCCCACAGTCGCTTAGCAGAGCAGCACTCCAGGAGGTTCGCAACATAGTAGAATGTTGTGTTATGTAGTCTTTCAACTCGTGTGATAGATCTCTTTAGTCTCTGGGTCTCTTTCTTGTTCAAGACTGTTTGCCAACTTCTGTCTTCGCCATTCCTTCTTCCTCCTTGCTTTATCTTGAGTTGCTCTTCGATCTTCCTCCTTCTTAGTTCTTGATATTCTTCTTGATTCGGTTTCTGGCTTCGGTGATTCTCTGGCTCCGGTGACTATAAAATGTATCTACCTTTATTTTTTATGTATCATCATTTTGGTTTGATAATTCTTAAAAAAAAACAATGGGTTGGTCTGCGTGAGGTGTTATTGATAATTTTTATTGATATCGTTTGATCAGTTAAAATAAAAGATTTAGTAAGTAGAAGATAAGGTCGTCTTTACTGAGATTGATAGAAATTTGTAATTTTTTTTATCCAACTCATATGTGCCAAAGACCCACCCAATGATCTCATTATGTAAGAAAACTGAATGAGAATGATAAAAAACAAGTAATTGCAACACAAATGACTTGTTTAAATAAATCAAACCACAAGTATCCTTCAAATATTGAAAAATATTCCAAAGACACTAATGTAGATTAAGTTTAAGTTTCACATAAACGAACTGTCCACCCGGAGGTGGTGACAAAGAGAATTAGCCACTCATCACCATGGTAAGATCTTCAATGATTGAAATTAGATGATGATTGCAAAAAAGGATTGATTGGATTGAGGTTTGGGATCATTCTTAGGAACTCCAAAATGGCCATGGTTTCAAATATAATCGTTATTGGGTTGGTTTATCCTGGCAAGAATCCACAAATTTCGCACATGAAACTAGCAAAACACATAAAAGAGCAAAACACACAATGAAACTAGCAACCCTTAAAAGAACTAGGAACCCCCTATTTATAGTGTTTAGGGTCGGTTCTAATTACATGGGCCTAAGAGCATTCACAATAGAGACCCTATTTTTTGGATGACAAAACCCTATAATTTTTTTGGGGGTTGGAAGTGGTTGTGAGTGAAGAAAATGGGGAATCTACAGTGTGTCGTTATATATTAGGTTCTTTGGGAATCTTTTATGAAAAACAGGAAAACTGTATTTATTTTTTAATATTTGTTGAAAGTGGTTGTGAGTGGAGGAGAGAGAAACTGCAATGATTTTTAATGTAATATGTGGTTGTGATTGGTTGTGAATGGATGGGGGATGAGGACTCTATTGTGAAGGCTCTAAGAGGCCAAATTCCACTAACAAACCAACTAACATGAGCCTAAAACTTTTATGGACCAAGACAAACGCAAACCTCTAAAGACATGGTCCTACAATATCCCCTAGGTTTGTGTTGTCTTGACCCTTGAGTCATTATTTCTTGTTGCGCCCACGAGTTGTCTTCTTCTTAGTCTTCATAGCTTTCTTCAGAGTTTCAGGAGGCTTTCCAACATAGGGACCGAATAACATTGTCTCAACCCTTCTTCTTCTATCAGTCTCCAAACCAAATCTTGAAATCTGAGCAACTGCACCAGTAAATGACTTAGCACAAGCTTCATATTTCGGATCACATTGAATTTGATGCTTCACCAATGTTTGAATATCTTCAGCATGCAGACTCGTCAAATCTTTGGCATCAAATATCCTATGCTCGTCATGCTCACAAACAATAACAGCTGACCTTGAAGTTTGATCATAAACACAATACTTCATATTCTTCAATGCTCCTTTGTCCAAGTTCTTAGACAAAGGTATAGTCTTCAGTTTGTCAGTAGCAGACCATTGAACAGTCTTTAACGGCTTCCCATCAGGAGTAAGCATGTCCTCATATTCTTGCACAAAAGACTCAGCAGTCTTCATATCCTTGAAATTAACCTTTACTTGCTCCTAAATCTTGTTGTGGAAATGAGTTCCAATGGTATTCCTTGGGTTTCTAACCTCATTGAAGAATGGAGCTCTTACCAACTCGACAGATCAACTTTGGTTCAATAATTGAATGTAGTAGTACAAGCATAATACTCAATCTCACCATTTCTCCGATGCACGATAAACACTCCCATTTCATCATTGTATATCCATCATCTGATCCCTGAAGGATTTCCATCTTGATCAAACTTGTCCTTCGTCATAGTTACAAATTGATCAGGTTTGTCTTCAAAAGGGTCATTTTTCTCTGTTGTTGTGTTCCTGATCACGAAAGTCTTTCTCTTTGGTTGAGTTACAGTTCTGGATATCTCATCTTCATAGTAGTTTCTCATGTTTTCTTCTATCTCTTTCTGCTCTCGTTATATCTCAGCAGGAGTAGACACCTTCTTAGCTGTAGAGGAAGTATCAACAAATTCTCGACCAAACTTGTTTTCCAACTTTTGAGTCAGATTCAACAATCTAGCAAAAACATCACATATAGATTCAACTCCAACTCTTTTATCTTCTGATTCTTTTCGGTAACCACCTCCATCAAACTCTGAACTTGAGCACTAAGACAAATATTCTCTTGTTCAAGTTTCTCCACTCTTCTCTGAAGACGCTGTACATCATTTTCAGCAAAAGGATGTACATCACTATCATTAGCCGCAACTCTCTCTTCAACAACAACAGCAACAACAACCATACCCAGTGAAATCCCACAAATAGTGAACTATTGGTAGGGTCTGGGGAGGGTGGGATGTAGACAGACCTTACCTTTATCCCTGAGAATAGAGAGGCTGCTTCCAAAGAGACCCTCGGCTTCAAAAAAAATGTGATAATAAATTAAACTACCAATATCACATAAATGGTGGAAAGGCTACATGGCAAAAAAGGAAAAGATAAACAACTTGAGTGGTCATAAATTCCACATTCACACTCTTTCCACTAGCTTTAGCAGCAATGTAAGCAGCTTGAGTGTTTTTGTTGGATCAGTGGCTTAGTTTTGTGAACACTTATGTGTTATCAGATTTATATATGAGTTATTAAGCAGCGGAAATACAAGTGTTCAAAGGTCTAAAAGATCACTTTGATGAGGAGTTATTACTCTCCCTTGACTGAATAATAAGTGAGAAACAATAAATACAGTTAAGTATAAAGCAGTAAAGCAATTTATGTTTCTCAGATGTGAAATGGAATTATAAGTTTAAAGCCCGAAGGATTTCAATTTAGATCAAAAGATATTACACAAAATCACATATGAAAATAGATGAACAAACTCATCTATTTATAGACTAAAGTACTAAACTGTTGTCTGAAGTAATCTAAGATATTTAACAAAGATATTATGCTAAGATAAGCTTACAACAGTCTGTACATTGAAACTTGAAATCTAGACTTTAACAAAACAATATAATAATCAAACTGCTGATCTTTCAGTCGGTTAGAAGCTTCTGATGTAAAGTGCTGATGAGTGACAAACTGCTGATGAGCAGTTTGTCTTCAGCAGTTCTTCAGTGAAATGTCTGGTTAGACTTCAGAACTTCTGATGAGTTTACTCTTCAGTACTTTGGTGTTTGTTCTTCAGCACTTCTTCTTTTGTTCTTCAGCAGTTCTATACTTAGGCAGATATGAATTAGACTAAGGTTATCAAAAGGTGGTTTCCTCAATCCTCTTTGTCCCAACAATCTCCCCCTGGATTGATGAAGCCAAAACCTTATCTATTCTTTATTGTTGTCCTTTTCTCTCTTCTAGTATCCTCCAGATCTCTGCTGTCATCCGGGTAGTAAGAGTACATCTTTGTTGCTCAGTGAGAGGACCAAGTTCAGGTGTTAAATGTTGAATGGTAAGAAGGTCTTTGGACGATAACACACTCAACTCCTTTGAGTTTCTATAGACCTTACTTGAACGGTCTCTCCTGGTCACAAGTACTGAGTTGGATTCAGTAAATGACCACTTGATAATATTTACCTTTGACCTGTCAAAGTCAGAGGCATAGGAAATTAAGCCAGTTTCCTTAGGTTGACCTGATTGAGGAATGTCTTCTATTTCAGTGACTCTCAGGTGAGATTCTTGACTACCTTGAAGTTCAGCAGTACCTTGAATAGGCATGTTGGGCAGGTGATGCTCTGTAACAACCCTTGTATGTGTCTTCTCTTGGATGGATTGTTGTAACTGATAAGCATAAGTAGCCTTGTCTCTGAATTGGGTTAAGAGGGGTTTCTCTTCAACATCAAAATCACCATGTACCAACTGATCTCCTTCTAAGAGTATCATCTTGAAGTCAGTCTTGACAATGGGTTCACCCTCTGCTTTTCTCTTGGTGGCTGGCCTCCTTAATGCACCAGATGATCTCCTAACAATAGAAGTTGTTTGGACTTCTGGAGTTTCAAATCTCTCTGGTTCAGCAACTTTCTTTGCCTTGAATTTCTTGTAAGCCTCATAAAGGGTTTGTTCTTTCCATTTGGAGATTGAGGCCTTTGAACCATAGATTTTTGCCACTAATTCTTTAATCACTTCAGCTCTTTTGGCTTTCCTCTCATCTTCTGTTGCTATTCTATCAGATAGCATTTGAGCTCTTCTGGTCAGTTCTTGTGTTGAGAGTCTTTTGAGGGCCACTTGCTTTGATTTGGAGTTCTTTGTAATGAATGCTATAAGCTGTGCTCTTTTGTCTTCTTCAGCAGCAGCTTCAAGTGCTCTCTCTTCAGCCTCAAGCTCATCAAGTTTTTCTTGGTACTTGATTAATTTTTCTTCAAAACTCAAATCATCTCTAGTCTCTAGGCTGTTCCATACTCTGTCTTCTTTTGCCTTCTTTGCAGCCTCTTTTAAACTCTTCTCCAATAAATCTTTAGACATGCTGATGGGAGTAGGGTTCAAAACAGTTGTGGAAGTTGTTGTAGGCAAAGGAGTGGGAGCAGGTTCTCTTTCTGTTGCCTTAGGAACTTCTGATGTTGGTTTAGGAGGTAAAACTGCTGATGAGGTAATTGGAGTCATAACTGCTGAAGGATTGTCTTCAGTAGTTTGAGAAATGGGATCAGCAGTTTCCTCTGATGCCTTAGACAATTTGAATTCTGGTGCTACTTCTTTTCCTGGTCTTTGGGATGGTCTATCAGCTTCAGGATCAGGAGTTTGTCTTTGTGTAGTAGCAACTTCAGTTGGTTCCTTAATCATCTCCCCCTTTTTGGCTTCATCCACTTCTGGAAGCCTAATAGAATGAGATGTTGCAGCAGACAACCTTGCTAGTTGATCTTGTGTTTGGTCCATTTTCTTGTTCAACTCAGCAAGTCTCGAATTGATCAACCCAAACTGATTGTTAGCTTTTAACTCCCAAGCAGTTGTGAAAGGTTTGAGTTGATCAGTAATAATTTGTTTGAGTGCCTGGTACAGGGGACCATCTGGGCTGCATAGTTGGTTCAAGTCTATGCTTGTGAGCCCAGGGAATTGGGTAGGTTGTTTTGGTGAAGGGGTGCTTTTTGGGTGATCCTCAGATTGCTCTGAAGATGCCAGTTTTGGGGAACTTTGGGTTAACTGGTCTTTAACCTGATCTTTGGTGACCAGCTTCTTGAGCTTGGATACCTTAGATGCAGGACCTTCAATATCAACCGTTAATTCAGTTTGTGGAATGTTTGATTCATCAACCAAATTAATGGAATCATCTGAATCCCTGATAGTGTCCTCGGAGAGGGCAGGATCAGTTATATCATGAGCTGGACCCAAACCAGTAGTCTCATGAACCTCTTTGTCTTGGTACTGAGGTTTTCCTACTTCTGGCCTTAGGCCTTCATCAGTAGTTGCCAAGTTTGAGGTCTTAGCTATGTTACTACTGTCCTCAGGTTCACCACTGGGTGATAAGTGAGTAGTAGCAGCCTCAAAAGTATCAAAAGTTTGTAAGTTTGGGCTTATAAACTCTTGTTCATCCTCATCTCTCTGGGTTGGGCTAACAGGATCCACATTCATGTCAACTTCTGAAGGCATCTCCCCAATTTGATGTGTTGCTAGGGGAGTGACATGTGGTGAATGGGTTCCTTTTAGTCCTGAGAGAAGTTGGGCAATTTCTATTGTTGTGTGTGAGGGTTCAGGTTCAGTAGTTGTGAGGGGTTGGTGTTCAGGAGTTTTGATGGGTTCAGGGTTGGTTTCAGCAGTTTCAAAAGCAGGGTCAACAGTTATTGGTTTCTTAAATCTTTTTCTTTGAAAAATAACTGTGACAGGTTTTCTTTTGGTTGGTGGAGAAGGAGTGTGCTGAGAGGATGTTTCAGCCACTTCCTTTTCAAGTGCAGATTGCACATCAGTAGTTTCAGGTTTCTCCACTTCCTGAACTTTCTTTTTCAGTGACTTGGTTTGTTTTGGTTTTTGTTGTTTAGGCTTTTGAGTTTTCTTTTTGGGTTTGGAAGATGTGGGTTCCTTGGGGATGGGTTGTTCTTCCCCTTGGTCATCTTCTAGCACAAGTGCTGGTTTGTTGTGCCTAGAGAATACTTGAGCAGTTAAAGGGTTTAAAGTTGTTGCTTCTCCCTCAAGTACTCTCTCTCCAAGCTCTTTTATTATGCATTGCATAACAAATCTTGGATACAACAAAAATTTCTTTTTATCATTTTCATGATGTAAAACCAGTTCATTGAAAAATAATTTTGATGCCTTGAAAGGAGTTTCATTTATGATGGAATGAAAAATAGGTTGAAAAGTAGAAGGCATCTGATCTATTGACCCAGTTTTTGGACTAAGGCACATAATAATATAATGAAATAACAGTTTATATTGTGGGTCAAAATATTTCTTATAAACTGTTGCTTGTGCCAAAGTACCTTGATAGCCACACTCTGTCATGGTTAGATGGATGTCTGAGTTTGGAATATGCTCAGGTGCCTCAGAATCCTTCAAACCAAGCCTGATGCTTAGTGTTTCTGGTGAGATGGCCATCATTTTCCCTTTTATGGAAGATTTGAGGGAAATCACTTCATTGTTCACCTTCACCGTCTCTGAATTAGCCCAGAACTCATTAAGAGTTTCTTCATGAATGGGTGGATCGATGGTGAAAGCATCATAGTATTGGGATTTCATGATGAGATCAATCATCTCATCATACTGGGACCAGGCTTCATCTTTAACAAAGTAGCCTCTTTGGTTGTGTCCCTGTTTTAACACGAGAGCCATGGTTGTTTTTGATCGAACAGTAATTTTTAGGTTAGAGAAGGGGTTTTGCTTTGAATTTGAGAGAGAGAGAGGGAATTTTGCTTTTTGAATGGATAAGTGTTGGAACAGGGTATTTATCAGAAGTTTTTAACCGACTAGGTCAAACTTCTGATGAGTGAAAAGTCTGTTTTACCCTTTTTAGTCAAACTGCTGAAGAAGAAGGTTTCTTCATCAGTGGTTTTAGTCATCTCTTCAGCAGTTTCAACTGCTGATGCAAATGACTTTTAGAACACTTTACTAACTTCTGATTTTCATCAGTAGTTATATCCATTTTGAAAATATCCCATTTATAAGTACTTTTCAAAATTTGTTCATCAGAACTTTCTCTTTCTCAAATTTTTGGTCTTCAGAGGTTTTGTGACAGATAAGTATGTAAGTGAAAAATAAAATATGTGCAGAACTAAAAAGTGAAACACTTACAGACTTTCTTCTAAGTTTAACATCCCAAGCATGGATACTAACCTCTGAAAAGTTGTTGAATCAAGGGGTTTGGTGAAAATGTCAGCTATTTGATTAGCTGTTGTGACATGCTTCACCTCAATCTTGCCTTTTTCATAGCAATCTCTTATGAAATGATACCTGATTTCAATATGTTTAGTCTTTGAAAACTGAACAGGATTTTGAATGATGCTAATGGCAGATTTGCTGTCTACTAAAAGTGGGGTCTTGGTCTCTTTGATTCCATAATCAAGCAGTTGATATTGGAGCCATTGTATCTGTGAAGTACAGCTTGCAGCAGCAATGTATTCAGCTTCAGCTGTTGAAGTTGCCACAGATGTTTGTTTCTTTGATTGCCAGGACACCAGACAGTTTCCTAAGAATTGACAACCACCAGATGTTGATTTTCTTGACATCTTGCAGCCTGCATAGTCACTATCTGAAAAAGCAGTTAACTTGGTATTGCTTGAAGCAGGATACCAAATTCCTAAAGTAGGAGTTCCTTTCAGATATCTGAAGATTCTTTTGACTGCAATTAGATGTGATTCTCTTGGTGCAGATTGGTATCTAGCACAGACATAAGTTGAAAACATGATATCTGGTCTAGAAGCAGTTAAATATAAAAGAGAACCTATCATACATCTATACATGGTTTGATCAATGTGTTTCCCTTGATCATCTGGTTCAACTTGTGTGATTGGTGTCATGGGAGTGGAACATGTTTTACAGTCTTGTAAAGAAAATTTGTTCAATTCTTTAACATATTTTGATTGATGTATAAATGTTCCATTTGACTGTTGCTTGATTTGCAGTCCCAAAAAGTACTGCAATTCTCCCATTGTACTCATTTCAAATTTTGATTGCATGAGTTTCTTAAATTCTTCACACAGTTTTGAATTTGTTGAACCAAATATGATATCATCAACATAGATTTGAACAAGTAAGACATGATTTCCAACATGTTTTATGAAAAGAGTTTTATCAATGGATCCCCTTGAGAAGTGATTCTTAAGTAAAAAGTTGGAAAGTGTTTCATACCAGGCTCTTGGAGCCTGTTTTAGCCCATAAAGAGCTTTGTCAAGTCTGTAAACCCAGTCAGGATGAGAAGGATCCTCAAACCCTGGAGGTTGACAGACATACACTTCCTCTTTTATTTTTCCATACAAAAATGCACTCTTGACATCCATTTGATAAACTTTTATGTTGTTGGAAATTGCATAAGCTAAAAATAACCTGATAGCTTCAAGTCTTGCAACTGGTGCAAAGGTTTCATCATAATCAATTCCTTCCTCTTGGGAATAACCTTGTACCACTAGTCTTGCTTTGTTCTTGATGATCATACCAGCCTCATCTGATTTGTTTCTGAAGACCCATCGTGTTCCAATTGGTTGCTTGTTTTCAGGTAAGGGACAGATTTCCCAAACCTGTTGTTTCTTGAATTGAAGCAACTCTTCTTGCATTGCTTGCACCCAATTGTTGTCTTTGAGGGCTTCTTGATACTTCTTTGGTTCCAACTGAGAGATGAATGCTGAGAATAAGCAAAAGTTGGAAAGCTGGTTTCTTGTGAGTACCCCTGATGCAATATCACCCATGATTTGATCCAATGGATGATCCTTGTGTTCAATCAGTTGTTGTAAACCTGTACTGGATGATGGCTCTACAGGTTCTTCAAATAAACCACTGAGATTGATAATATCTGGTTCAGCTGTTATTTGAACTTCAGGAGTTTTAGGTTCAGCTGAATCAGTAGTTTCAAAATGTTCATCAGTAGTTCCTGAAGTTGAAGCTATTGAAACTTCTGAAGGTTTAATAGTTGATCTTCTGACTGTGTTTGGAGTCCATGGTGCAGGACTATCATCTTCAAATCCTTGAAAACCATTTTGAGGAGGTTTGGATGATTCAACAGTCTTTTCAGGTCCGAAATGAAAATTGTCAAGATCAAATAATTCAGCAGGATTTGCTGGAATAAGAGTGTGTTTTGATTCATTGAACTTGACATTCAGTGTTTCTTCTACTATCTTGGTTCTTGAATTGAAAACTTTGTAAGCTTTTCTCAAAGGAGAATAACCAAGAAAATAACCTGTGTCAACTTTTGCAGCAAACTTAGAGATAGAGTCTTTGATGTTGAGGATAAAACATTGACATCCAAAAGCCCTGAAGAAGGAGATAAGGGGCTTTATGCCATGAAGAATTTCATAGGCAGTCTTGGTATGTCTCTTGTTGATAAGAACTCTATTCTGAACATAACATGCAGTGTTGACTGCTTCAGCCCAAAAATACAAAGGTAGGCCTGAATCAGCTAACATTGTTCTGGCTGCTTCAATTAATGTTCTGTTCTTTCTTTCTACTACACCATTTTGTTCAGGAGTTCTGGGAATGCTGAACTGTCTAACAATCCCTTTAGACAGACAGAATTCATCCAGAGTTTTGTTCCTGAACTCTGTCCCATTGTCACTCCTGATGACTTTGACAGATAGAGAGTATTGCTTCTCTACTTGTAGAATAAAGAACTTGATGATTTCAGCTGCCTCATCCTTGGAATATAAGAAGAAGACCCATGTGAATCTTGAGTAGTCATCAATGATGACCAAGCAGTACTTCTTCTTACCAAGGCTCATAATCTTGACTGGTCCAAATAAGTCCATATGGAGTAGTTGAAGACATGCAGTTGTTTTTTATTCTTCAATAGACTTATAGGAGGACTTATGCTGTTTACCTTTAAGACAGGAAACACAGTGTTCTTTGCACTGATATTCCTTCAAAGGTAGACCTCTGACCAAGCCCATTTTTGTGACTTTATTGATGGTTTTAAAGTTCACATGGCCAAGTCTCCTGTGCCAGAGATCATTTTCTGAAGTTGATGCCTTTGAGAAGAAACAGGCAGTCTTGTTCAATACTTTGTCCTTTTCAATGTCCACTGCATAGACATTGCCACATCTTTTGGCAATCAGCAAAGTATGATCTTCAATAATCTTCTCTATCAACTTCTGGCCTTCTGGTGATATGATCTTGCATGCTGTCTTTATGAAAAAGGAAGAATATCCTTTGTCACACATTTGTGAGACACTCAGCAAGTTGTACTCAAGGTTTTCAACCAGATTGACCTTGTCAAACTGCATTTTGCCTGAGGATACATTGCCATATCCTAGCACATATCCCTTGGCATTGTTCCCAAAGGACACAGATCCTTCTCTTTGGCTGATAAAATTGTTTATCAGGTATCTGCATCCAGTCATGTGCATTGAGCCTCCACTATCCACATACCATATGCTATTCAAACCTCTGGAGACCCTCTGCACAAGATAGCAAATTAGTTAGTTTTGGCAACCCAAGCCAGTTTGGCTTTGGGTTTGCTCTTGAGAACAGGTGCAGCTTGTTGTGGACCATTTTTAGTAATCCATGTCTTTTTGGCAATGGATTTGTCATTAAGAACAATGGTGGGTTCTTTTTGGTTTCCACCATCAACTTTGGTCATCAGAAGTTTAACCAGGTTTATCAAATCTTTAACTTCAGCAGTTTGTGAAACTGCTGATGAGTTAGGTGAAACTTCTGAAATTGAACTTTGAGAAGATGACCTTTGTTGAGATAAAGGCCTCTTCTTAGAAAGGGTTTTGTTTGATTGTTGTTTTTTGGGAAAAAAGGTATTTTGAAAATCTTGTTTGATCTGTTTTCCCACAATCAGTTGTTGTCTTTGTTTATTTAACTGATTTACCTTTCTATATCTGCAAAGTTCAGTTATGTGGTTAAACAGACCACATATTTCACATGCTTTTGCCTTCTCTTTCTTTTTAGATAAATCAAGAGAGCTGGAAGGCAATTTACTGACAAAATCTGATTTTTGAAATAGGTCATCAGCAGTTTTCAGGATCTCAACTCCTGATGTAGTTGAAATTGCTGATGGCTTATTGTCAGTAGTTTTAACTTCTGCAGTACTTCCCTTTTTGAGGAAGTTCTGATGGTAGGATGTGCATTCCTCCATATCAGAAGTTTGAATGAATTTCTTCCCATCATTATCAGTTTTGTGGGTGAAATCTGTTGGTGATTCAGTGTGGGTATATCCAATGCCAAACTTAACATTGGCTGCAGTTTGTTTGTTAAGCAACATTTGATACCCTTTACAAGACTCAACCCATTTTTCACAATCAACCTTGGTGTCAGCAAGCTCTTGTCTGACATTTCCTAGGCTGTCTATCATAGTTTTAATTTGTGCTTCTGTTTCAATGGATTTATCATTCAGTTTGGAAATTTCTTTGTTTTTCAAAACAATTTTTCTTTCCAAATCACACTTCATTTGTGTGAATTTTCTTTCCATGTCATTGGATTTGCCTTGTAAATGCACATTAGTTTCTCTAATTAAAGCAAAAGATTCTTTGCAAGATTTAGTGCAAAGCTTTAACATAGATTGTTGTGATACCTGTGTGAGAGCAGAATTTGAAGAGTATCCTTCAAAAGCCATTAAGGCAAAGTTCTTTCTGCCATTATCAGGTTCTCCCCAGTTGACATCATAGACCTTATTGTCTGCATCCTGACTGCATTCTGATGTGTCATAAGGAAGACTGCTCCATGTAGATGCCGTTTTGCGACTAATGATTAGATAACTAACATGTGTTAATGGGCGAATGAATATCAGAAGGGGCGAAGGAGATTAAGAGTGGGCGAAGGAAGAAGTGACATGGACGAATGAAGAACAGGAATGCACAGAAGAACACATTCGACCAGTTCTACTGGGCGAATGTGGAAAACTGTTACCTTCGACCAGTTCATCTGGGCGAACGTACAGTTATTATAAATAGATTTCAAGTTTTTGTAATGTAGAACGAGTCATAGAGAGTGTGTGTTTTGTGTGTGTGTTCCTGAGAGGTTTGAGATTGTCTGTTTGAGGTCTAGATTAACTGTTATCAGTCTGTAAAGGTTTATTTGAACAAGTTAATCTATGAAAAGCATTTAAAATGATCTTGATTGTGTTTTGATTGAGTTTACTTCAGTTTGTTCTAAGCTAGGGTTTCCGCACCTGGTTTAGCAACTTGTATGATCGTATAATCCTGTGTTTTTGTCAAAATCCGTCCTCTACAAAGTGGTATCAGAGCGTAGAGGATCATACAACAACAAATTGATAAACTCAGAGCTGATTTGGACATAATTTTCATCAATTCACATCTGTTTTCAATTAAAAATGGTTTTTGTGTGTTTTTGAAAGATTTAGAGGTGATTTTGTGGTTAAAATTCAAAATTCCAAGTTTTAAAGTTGTTCCAAATCATCTCCGAAGCATAACCTGATCAAGATCAATCAAATCCACAAACTTTTGAAAATCAGAGATCAAAATAACCGTTTTTCAAAGTGTAACCGTTTTTCAAAGATCAGATATGGGCGAACCTGTGTTGAGTGGGCGAATGTGAGTGAATTAGGTCGAAGGTGATAGGAAATCTGGGCGAACGTAGAAGTTTTTGGTCGAACGTAGTGTTTTTCACATAAAAGTTTTACATTCGGGTCTAAATCTTTACCTTCGGGTGATCGGGGGTACGAAGGTAAAATCTAGACGGACGAACCTAGATTTTTTGGCCGAAGGTAGAAGAGAGTTTGTGAGTTTTTACCTTCTAGTGAAATCCTACATTCGGGTGAGAGACTTTTTGGGCGAATCTGCACTAAAAGGGACGAACCTAGAACTTTGTGGACGAACCTAGGATAGATTTTGGGAAAATCTTTCTAAGTGTTGATTTTCTCGAAGTGCGTGAATATGTGGCGTTATCAGACTACTCCTACACCAGCAACTACACAACCACAACAACAGGTTATGGACCCATGGACCGTGGCAGCACAGAAGACGAGCACACAGTCTTCGCAGCCGGTTAACTACATGACTCAGAGTGCACCTACAGTACCACAGTCTGACTACTGGGGAGTAGCAGCAGCGGTGGTAAACACTCAAACTACTAATGCTATTTCCACACTGATTAATGATTTGTCTTCAGGTAGCGGGACTCGACCACCGAAGCTCATGGAGATTCAGGAATACAATCAGTGGCAGAAAAAGTTCAAGATACACTTGGAAGGCATGGGAGTAGAAGGTGCTGAAGCATGGAACATGATAGCTAAAGGATACACACCACCAGTTCTGGAGAACACGGGTGAACCAGTGCCATTGGAGAGTATGGCGGAGGATGAGAAAAAGAAGTTTGCTGTGGAAAAGAAGGCGTTCTCCCAACTGACGCAAGCTATTACAAATGATCTTTTGCATCAGTTTGGGACGTGCACAACTTCGAAGGCTTTGTGGGATATGCTTAAAAGGAAGCATGATGGAAATGAAAAGACTAGGAATTTGAGGATGGAAGAGCTTGTTAAGGAGTTTGAGAATTTTTCATATGTTGGAAATGAAACTTTGAAAGAACTAACTCCTAGATATAATCATTTAATATCTGAATTGTCTAGTTATGGTGTACAGATCCCTATGGCAAAACAGGTGGACAAGTTTGCTGAAGCATTACCACCTAACTGGGATCAGCATGTGGATGTTCTGAAGGAAAAGGATGCTTTTCAGTATTGGTCTCTTCAAGAGTTCGTTGAAAAGCTGGAAAACAAAGAGTTGGAAGAGAAGAGGAAGGCTAGGAGAGCACAGATTCCTCAGAATCCAAACTTATACTTTGGAGGATCTTTAGTTCCAGCAAGCACAAGTTCTGGAGGGCTAGTTGCACCACATGTTGCTTGTATATCCAATGCTGTAGAATCACCCATCATTAACTACCATCAACAAACTTCATCTTTATCACAACCACAACCACAAATTCCATATCAATATTCATACATTCCACCATTCTCCCCAAAACAACAAGCAGCTTTTTACACTGCTGGTCAAACTCAACCACAACCAATGAACCAACCTAATCAACCAACTGTGGTTTTGGAGACTTCCAATCTTGGAAATGTGACAGTTGAAGTTGCTCAGCAACACATTGCTTTAGTCTCTGCAATGGTTTCTTCCTATAATGGATTAGTTGCTAGTCAAATTGGTAATAACAACTTGACCAATGAAGACTACGCACAAATTGATAAGGAAGAAATGGAACTCATTGACATCCAATGGGCATTTGCGAGCATAATGAGAAGAGCAACTGAGTTTATTGAGAAAACAGGTAGAACCGACTTGGGAACTTCTCCTAATACAACCTACGGGTTTAATAAGGAGAAAGTGACTTGTTTTAATTGTGGGGGTAAAGGTCACTTTAAACGTGAATGCACTCAACCACCGAAACAAGGCAACAGAAATCCATTTAATGCTACCTATCAGAACCGTCAACAACAAAACCAAAACCAAGTTTCTTCCCAAAACAACAACAACTACCAAAACCGTCAAAACAACTTTAACAACAACCAAAATAGACAACCAACCACACCAAACCAGACACAAAACCAAACACCAAACAATACTAACCGAACAGTAATACCAATCACTACACCAGCTGAACAACAGAATACCAATCAAGCATTGGTTACTCAACAAGACGAGAGGTTTGACTGGTCGAGTATTCAGATAGGTGTTGAGGAGATAACCACTGGGGGAAATGTGGCGTGTGTTGCCTATCAGGTTGATCTTGAAGATTCAGTGACGATGGAGGAGAAGGTTGAAACTGAGGTTGATAGTGATGATTCTGAGGCTGAGATGGATGGTGATTTTGAACCTGTTAAGGTTGATTCTGAAGTGAATGTTGAGGTTGAAAATGAAGAGACTAATTCAGGAGTGGTGATTGATACTGTTTCTGACATTCCTGAAGAGTGTGAATCGGTTTATTCTGATTCAGACAGTGACTCGGATACGGAAGCTAGTGTTAATTCTCTTGATGAAGATATTGATCAGTTACTTGCAGAGGCAGATTTTCTGATGACTCGGAAGTCGTGCATTGCAGATGATGCTTTTACAAAGATCGATTATTCCAGATTCTTTGCAGGAAAGGAAGCTCATTTCGCATTGATGGCCATGACTGACCCGCCAAAACCTGTAAGTTCTGCATGTAGTACTGATAATACTAGTGAAAAATATTGTGGTGCTTGTGATAGATTGACTGAGGAGGTTAAACAACTCCGTATTCAACGTGATAGTGCTATCATGAACAGTCAATCTACTCGCAAAGAGTTGAATGCTTTTAACAAAGTATTAGATGGCTACAAAAAGGACATTTCTGACTTGAAAAATACTTTGTCTTTAAAACAATTGGCAATAAACAACTATATCAATGAAATTGAAAATACCAAGTTAGAAATGGCCGCCATCAAATGCTTTGCTGAAAAAGTAAACAAAAAGTTGGAAAGTTACAAGAATGTGGCTTATGTGGTAGACCACATCATTGATGATAAAACAACCAACTATCGGGCTGTACCATCTCCGGTTCTTTTTGAAAACCATAATTGTCACCAAGTGACACCGGAGAGTTCGGTAAAATCTGATTCAGCATCGGAAAATGAATCAAACACTTCAAGTGTTGGTGATCCAAATTCCGATGTTAGACCGATTTTGGGAATCAATGATGAGGGTGTTACTGCTGAAAGTGTTGACTCAGATTCAGAGAGTGATGATACTGGTTATAACCAAACTGTTAATGTATGTGATATTCCAAAAGAAAATCACATCATTACAAATGAACCAGTTTCATCATCTCAAATTGTTCCAATGAGAAATGTTCATCATGTGGAAAAATCTGAGAAGAATGTTTTGAAGAAAGATCTTAATGTGGTTAAGAAAGATCTTGAGAGAAATGAGAAAAACGAACAATGTGACAAACCTGTCAAGGTGTTCTATCGGATGGAAGGATCCGATAAGATCATCTCTGACGAGGACTTTCCAATTAAAAATGCCAATTATGCTAAAATTGAAAAGATTTGGCAAGAAAGTACTATTTGGTTCCCTAAACATGAGAGAACAAATGAAATTCCACCAGCTTTGTTGAAAAAGTTGTATTTGGATGTTCCTCAAGAACCAAAGGTCCATGTCACAGAGTTTGTTAAACCCAAAAACAGAGCTAATGGTTTCAATGAGCCTACTTACTCAAAAGGGCCACTCCCTGAGAGTTTAAGGAAGCAACAGTATAATGATCAATATCCTGTAAGATCATTTGCTCAACCTAATGCTCCAAATGTTTTTGAAGAGTACCGTGCGTGCTTTAAATGTGGGGAACGCGGGCATTTACTTGCTCAGTGCCCATATGTAAGGCACAAAAGGCACGAAGTGGAAGTGAGGAATTCTATGCGAAAGCCGATTGATCATTATGTGCCACCTCATAGGAGAGTTGTTCCTCAACAACAACAACCGTTGTATTATCAAAACAATTTTAAAATGAGGAACACTCGTCCAATGCACTATGATAGAAGGAATCGGATTGCGATGGAAAACTCGTGGAGAAAGCCTGTGGTGAACTCAACAGTTGATAGGCAAAAGGTTACACCAAAACCGATTGTCAAATCGAATGTTGGACCTAAGTCTGTTAAGTCAGATAAGGTTACCAAGAAAGTTACCTTTGCTAACAATGTTCAGAAACTGACTGAGAATCCAAAGTCTCAGATTCGTATCCTGAAAAGGACTGAACAATCTTGGACACCCAATGGTACTCCAGGAGCCTCATCTTCAAAGGTTGATGAGAAAAAGGAAACAATTTTGAGCAATCAGAAAAAGATTGATCAAAAAGTTGTTAAAAATGTTTTTGAAAATGTCATTGTGAAACCTGATGTTGAAAGACCCAAGACTCAGGCTTGGGTCCCCCGAAAGCACTAAATGATTTACTTTTTGTGTGCAGGGAGCTTCAGCTGGCCCTATTAGCAGTCTTTGGATTGTTGATAGTGGAGCTTCAGGCCACATGACAGGGGATCTTGCGTTGCTGTTCGACGTGAAGAACATCAATGGAGGATATGTAGCGTTTGCGGGAAACAAAGGTGGATATATCACGATGGAAGGGAGTGTGAGCAATGGAATAGTGAGTTTTGAGCGGATATCGTATGTGAAGCAGATAGACTACAATCTGTTGAGTGTCAGTCAAATTTGTGATAAGAAATTTACTGTGCATTTTGATGACAAATCCTGCTATATCTTGAAACCGGGCTTTACAATTCCTAAAGAGTGGATAATGTTGAAGGCACCTCGCGTCAACAATCTATACATTCTTGATATGTCCAAGGCGATGACATCACAGGGGCAAATAACGTGCTTTTTGTCCAAGGCGACTGAGAAAGAATCGATAATGTGGCACCGAAGGATGGGGCACATTCATCTGAAGAAAATGAATCAACTCGTGAAAAATGGACTTGTCGATGGAGTAAATGTGAAACATTTCCATCTCAATGACAAGTGTGTGAGTTGTAAAAAGGGGAAGCAACACAAACAGTCCCACAAAGTGAAAAAGGTTAACTCTGTTGAGATGCCACTAGAGCGATTGCACATGGATCTTTTTGGACCGGTCAAGCGCAAAAGTCATCTTGGAGAGCTTTATTGTTTAGTCGTTACTGACGATTACTCAAGATTTTCATGGGTGATGTGTTTGCAGAATAAAAGCGACACTTTTATCAATCTAAAAGTTCTGTTCACTCGATTGGAGAATCTCTACAATGTGAAGATAAAGAGAATTCGGAGTGATAATGGGACGGAGTTCAAAAATGCCAAGATGGATGAACTTTGTGAAGACAAAGGGATACATCATGAATATTCGGCTCCGTACACCCCTCAACAGAACGGTGTTGCTGAACGAAAGAATAGGACTCTAATTGAAGCGGCTAGAACAATGCTTGCTGATTCAAATCTTCCAGTAATGTTCTGGAATGAGGCGATTTATGCAGCAAATTACACACTAAATCGGGTTCTAACAGTGAAGAAGTTTGGAAAAACATCTTATGAGCTGTTACACCGGAGGAAGCCGAACTTAGAGTATCTAGAACCTTTCGGGGCGCCTTGCACTATGTTGAATCCAAGCGAAAAGTTTAGTCCTAAAGCCGAGGAGGGTTACTTTGTTGGATATGCAACCCCGCTCAAACGGGTATACAACAAGAGTACTCGTCGTGTGGAAGACTGGGCTAACGTGGACGTTCAACGATATACTCAAAATATTCAAGGCACGGGTCCTGATTGGATGTTTGATTACAAAGATTTCTTTGAATCATTCAATCTAGATAGCTTGGTTGAAGAAGCTGTTATTCGATTACTTTACGAGTGTGAAAATGCAACAACTTCACCGTTGGTGCGTCCAATCACCGTGAACCCCCTACCAGCTTCTAATGATGCCAATGCTCCTATACAAGAAGAAGAGATATTTCAAGAAGCTTCAACTTCATTAGACACTTCAGAATCTGAAGATGAACAATTTGAAGAAGCTATTCTTGATCAAGTTGAAGAACAGGAGGCACCGCCAGTGAACCCAACTCCAACTTCTGATGTGGCTTCATCATCAAATACGGGTCATGATCTGGATGCTGTAGAGAACTTGACTGTTCAGACGGGAGTGCAAGTACCTGTTTATCCGGAATCTCGGATACATCGTATTCACCCGCTGGAGCAAGTTATCGGTGATCCTGGAAGTAGTGTTATGACCAGAGGGCAGCTTAAAAGCGTTAATATGCCAGAGAGTTTTGGTGCTTTAGCTTTATATGCCAAAATTCAACAATCTGGTAGTCAAAATGATTGGTCGTTTGCGTGTTATGTGTCGCAGGTAGAGCCAAGGACATACAAGGACGCTTTGAAGGATGATGCCTGGGTGGAAGCTATGCAGGAGGAGTTATTACAATTCCAGAAATTAGGAGTTTGGACGCTCACGGATTTGCCGCCGGATAGAAAGAAGATAGGCACCAAATGGGTGTTTAAGTGTAAAAAGGATGATCGTGGGGTAATTGTTCGGAACAAAGCCAGATTGGTTGTGCAGGGTTTCCATCAAATCGAAGGGATTGATTACAACGAAATCTATGCACCGGTAGCACGAATCGAAGCTATTCGGATGTTCCTCGCGTTTGCTTCTTATAAGAAATTCAAAGTTTACCAGATGGACGTGAAAAGCGCATTTCTGTACGGGAAAGTCAAAGAAGAGGTGTATGTCGGGCAGCCACCAGGCTTTGAGGACCCAATCCACCGGGATAAGGTCTACGTGTTGAACAAAGCTCTTTATGGCTTGCACCAGGCTCCGAGACAGTGGTACGAGGAGCTAAGTACATACCTCATCAACAAAGGATTTAAGCGCGGCCTCGTCGATTGCACCCTCTTTACGAAAAAGACGGGAGATGACTTGCTTCTAGTGCAGATATATGTTGATGATATAATATTTGGTTCAACTAACGAGCTTTTATGCAGGGAGTTCGAATCTGTCATGCAGGAAAAGTTCGAAATGAGCGCAATGGGGGAGATGCAGTTTTTCCTAGGCTTGCAGGTGGACCAAAGACCCGACGGGATCTTCATTCACCAGACGAAATATGTCTCCGACATCTTGAGCCGATTCCAGATGGAGGACTCAAAGCCAATGGATACCCCGATTCAACCCAATCACGGGATTGGAGTGGACGCTAAGGGGGAGCTGACGGATCCTTTTACATACAGAGCAATCATCGGATCTCTGATGTATTTGACGGCGTCTCGACCAGATATTATGTATGCAACATGTCTCTGTGCTCGCTATCAATCGAAGCCGAAACAAAGTCATCTGACGGCGGTCAAGCGTATCCTTAGATATCTGAAGGGTTGTCCCTCAAAAGGACTTTGGTACCCTAATGATGATAATTTTGATTTCATATCTTTTAGTGATGCAGATTGGGGCGGCTGTGACAAGGATAGCAAATCTACTACAGCTGGTTGCCAGTTTTTCGGGAGCAGGTTAATCACCTGGCAATGCAAGAAACAGACTTCCGTAGCACAATCTACCTGTGAAGCCGAGTACATTGCAGCCTCGAGTTGCTGTTCACAAGTACTTTGGATTCAACAACAAATGGTGGATTACGGTTTGCAGTTTCTTAAAACTCCTATTTACTGCGACAACGAAGCCGCAATTGCATTAACTAAAAATTCGGAAAATCATTCTAAAGCAAAACACATCCGGATTAAATATCATTTTATCCGAGATTGTTACGCTAAGGAATTGATTGATATGATCAAAATACATACTGACTACCAACGTGCAGATTTGTTTACTAAAGCTTTTGATCGTTCACGCTTTGAATATCTTTTAAAAGTAAACAATATAAAGGAAAAACATGACTAATCGGCACCTCGGTTTATCGCTTTTTAGTTTTTATATTTTGCTAATTGGGAATTTCTCTTTGCTAATTGGGAATTTCTCTTTACTTTTATAATCCTCAAAGAAGTTGATGCTTTCGAGGGGATTGTAAAATCCTCAAAGAAGTTGATGCTTTCGAGTGGATTGTTTCTTTTACAATTTTGTTTTGTTTTTTTTCAGAAAAATGAAAATCCAAAAAATATGTTCTTTATTTTAGGGGGAGCCATTTTATCAGAAAAGTCAAAAACATTATAAAATTCAAAAAGACCTAAAAAATTAGAAAATCAAAAATGATTTCCTGGTAAAACAGAGGAAATGATAGTACATCAGTGGGAATCTGATACAGGCTAAAGAATTGTATAGTTTATGAGGCGTGTGTTGATTACGTGTGATATGCTGATAGGCTTCGTAGACTAAATATTGCGTGCATTAGTGATACAAACATAACGAACTACGCGTTCGTGGCTGAACACCTCATGGGCATATGGTCTTAGTACCGTAATTTCGTTTGATAGGATTGCCAAAATCTGAGGTTTCGGGTCGTTATGTTATGGTTATCCGGGATATTCTGATAAACTTTTGTCGTATTGATTTACGGACCTAGTTTTATCAGAATATTTGCTAAAAGAGCTTAATTGCCAAAACCGGAAGTTACCGAATTGAGGAACTTTATGTTTTAATTGATCATAGATCATTATTACATCGTATTGGTCATCTGATGCAAATCAGTGATTAATATCAGCCTCAACCTAGTGTATACGCACAAGTTACTCTGCTGCATTAAATTGCTGACCTGTACACCTCTGTGCTATATACTTTGTAACTTTTACGGATAACTCTGGCATAATCACGCGTTACGACGAAGCTTTGTGCAATTACTTGATACGGGAGTATGTCGTGTGTGTGGGCACCACATCGTGTTAGTCTAATACACCTAACTCGTATCATTTTAAAGCATTGCGTAATTGTCTGCATGTGAGCTTACGTGGACCACAATATCAGCAATTGCCGTATCACATACTGTTTCTAATGATAATATTAAACAAAAAGATCAATGCTGTGATCAGATTTCTCAGAAAACTGATATGATCCTCTGACCGGATTTCACAAAATGTTTACTGTTTTCATTTACTTTGATGCATTTTATTTTATTGCAATTTTACTTTTAATGTCAAAAAGATACAAAATCCAAAAAGATTTTAGGTGTGTTTTGATAAAATTTCAGAAAATCCAAAATTTTTGCATTTCTGCTTTATTTTTGATAACCGGGGATGCTTGATAGTCAATTTCTGAGATTTGACAACACCATCTGGGCTTTGTATCATTCTAAAAGTGAAAATTTGTGTTTTGGAAGCTTAACGGATTGAAAAATGTTGAACGGGATTCGAATTTGTAATTTGGTGAAATTTTTCAAAATTTCCATTTTACATTCGCCCTTAATTGTGGACGAATGTGGAAATTTTTCACCTTCGGGTTGTTTTATTCTGGACGAATGTGGCGTTTATCATAAATTCCACTTTCGGGTAGAACAGGTCTACATTCGTGCCTTTCATTAGGGGCGAACGTGGCCATATTGTTCTTTCGTCCAAATAGAACGGACGAAGGTAGAACCCTATAAATAAGCCATAACAGGTTCGACCAAACAGTTACATTTTTTCAAAATTTTTCATCATCACAAGACCTTGTTGATTTTGTTTCCTCTGCTTGTGCGTTTTAATCCCTGTTTATCACTGATCATTTTCGTGTAAAGATTACAGGTAATGGACCCAGATTCAAGCCGGAATCGTTCGTTTTTTTTTAACCGGACCTAGGGTTAAGCGTTTGGGATTTTCAGTGCTTTTTAATGTTTGATTTTAATTTACATTCATCCCATAACAGTTTTAGGGGGAGAATATGTTAGGAATTAGGTTATAAACAAGTTTTAATCACTGTTTGATCTATAAAACAATATAAACCCTAATTTCCTTTTAAAACTGATATAGAACGAATGATAATTGAAATTGAGGATGCACGAAGCTCAATCGGTCATGTTAGGACAGGTTTTAATCAAAATTAATGTTTAAAAACAAGATTGAAAAATTTTCAAATTTTTGGTTTGATTCAGTTTCTCCTTCGGTCCATCGATTGGACGAAGGTAGAACAATTTGGACGAAGGAAATACTAAATGGGCGAATGTATCTTTGATTCAAAATTCCTTTACATTCGACCAGAAAATCTGCACCTTCGGCCACTTTTATCTACATTCGACCACGTTAAAATGGGCGAATGTGAAACTTTGAAAATCTAAAATTTTGAATTTTTGGCGATTTTGTGTTTTAACGTTTTATTTTGATTTTTCATTTCAGATGGCTGAAGAACAATCAACTGCTGATATTCCTGTGGAGACTACAGTGACTGATCCTATTCCAGAGATTGTACCAGAAGAAGGATCATCAAGCGGTAACAAATGGCCGTTTGAGAAGACCCACAACTGTTGTGCATATCTTGGTGATGTTGAGAAGAATGTAGAGTTCACAGAGATCATTAAGTTTCTGAAAAGATGTAGAGTGGTTTATGCATTGGCAACACCAACTATTATCTACAAGGATATAGTTGAGGATTTTTATAATAATGCCAAGTATGATTACTTTGATAATCAGACTATTATCAAGAGTAAGATTCAAGGAATGGAGATGTTCATCACTGAAGCAGATATCAGAGAAGCTCTCCAGATCCAATTTGAAACAAGTGAAGATCCTAGAGAACTTTCATGGACTGAGCAGAAGGCATGCTTTCTAAGAATGAAATACAAAGGACCGATTACTGATGGGTCTATGTATAAAGGAAAGCTGAGCGTACAGTTCAAGTATTTTGCTCACGTCATCATTCTAGTGTTTGGATGTGTTAGTGGTGGTTATGACGTGATGAGGAAAAGTTTAAGCTCATTAATGGTTGCATTGACTCTCAATAAACCATTTAATGTTGCTGGGATGATTTTAGACCACATGCTGGAAATGTTGAAAGGTTTGAAGAAGAAGTACTTTATGCTTTATCCAAGATTTCTGATGATGATCTTCGATCACAAGTATCCACATTTGAAGAAGGATCCTACACAGATACTTAATATGGATCATATGAATGTGAGAACCTTGGCTAGAATGAAAGCTTATAAAGGTGTGCCTGAAAAAGATAGACCACCTTTCAGAAGGTTATTTGGAGCTTTGGCTAGAGAGGATTATGAAGATCCTGGAAAGAATCTAGCAAGGCATCCTAACAGTGATAGTGACAATGACGATCCACTTGTGTATGCTGATGCAAGCACGAAACGGAAGAGGCAAGTTGTCAATCCCGGAGCCAAAGGGAAGGGCAAGGGAAAGACAGAGCAGGGTAGTTCAAAACAAAAAGCAGTGAGGAAGAAGACTACTGCCAAGAAGGGGACAGGTTTGGTAGATGAGGAGTCTGTTGATTCTGAGGAGACTGAAACTGAGGAACAATGGGATTCGGATGCTGAGAATGTCAGGACTACCAAACAAAAGGCCACTTTGGTTGGTGAGTCTGAATCACTGAATAGATCAATAGAAGAAGCTAATAAGGGTAAGCAATCTATTGATGCTGTAGATGAAGTTTTGACTGTTAATCTGGATGAGTTGAATGAAGGAGAAACAGTTGTAGTGAATCTGCCCAAGCCCAAACACAAATCTATGGCTAAGAAGACAAGCACTAAGCAACTCAGAGAGAAGGAGTTGAACTTGTTATTGAAAGGAAAGAGGTTACCGGATGCTGGAACATCATCTAAACAATCTTCACCAGCTGCAAAGAAACAAAAGACAAAAGAGGCTACAACATTACCAGTGGAAGAATTTAATATTGCCCTGGATAATGTTCTTGATATGTTTACCAAGCCTCAGAAGGGAAAAGAAGCTGACATTGAGCCATCTAAGTCTAAATCCAAATCTAAAAAGATCACTGTGGATGATGAAGTGATGAAACAGATGAACAAAAGAATGGATGATATGATGAAGATGCTTGTGGCTCAACAAGCTGAGATTGCCAAGTTTAAGCAGAATGAGGAGAAAATGCTTCAGATAGTTGTTGCTTCTAAATCCAATCAAGATGAAATAGATGAGAAGGTAAAGAAGCTTGAAGCAAAGAATCAGAAGCTTGAAGGAAAAGTTCTGAGAAATAAGAACAGATACAAGGCAATCAAAGAAGACAATAAGGAGTTGAAGGCTGAAAACAAACGCCTTAGTGATCTGATTAATAATCTGTACAATGAAGCACCCAAGCTGAAGGAGGGTGAAGAAGATGAAGAGAGAGAGGTTGAAAAAGTAGATTTTGAACCATCCGAATCTGATAAAGAGGAGGATGAGGATGATGAGAATGAAGAATCGGATAAAAGTGATGATGAAGATGATAACAATGATGATGATGATGATGCTGAAGGTTCAGGGAGTCAAAAGGATGATGATAGTAGTAGCAGTGATGACAATGATGGAGGAGATGATACTGCTAAGTTCACATTTGAGAAGAGACCACCTTCTAAGAAGAAGAAAGACACAGGTGAGTCGAGTTCGAAGAAGAAGGGAGAGAATGTAGATGATGAAACTGTGTTTTGGAATGAGAAGGTGAGGTCGTTATCTGATGATGCAAAACAAGTTTATAAAGACATGTTAGAGAAGAGAGAGTGGACTATTGAGTTCACAGGACGTTTTGCTGAAATATTCCAAACAGATGACATGAGATATGAATTGGAATATAATGATCCTGATCTTGAAGAGGGGGAAGTACCTGCTTCTGTGGCAAAGGAGATATTGGATGGACTTGCACAGAGAGTAGGGAAAACTTTTGAAGAGTTTATTGTTGATGAGTCGATTCCACCTATTCCTGAAAAGGATGTTGGAACTCACTCTGATGATAAAGAAACCCCTGAGTTTGAGGAAGTTGAGATTGAGGATATTACACATGAGGAATATCCACAGTACTTCAGACAAAATGATGAAGACGTGGTGTTTCCTGATTTTACAGAAAGGCATAATACGTCTGCTAAGAAAAAGGCAAGAAAAAGAAGTGCTGAGTTTGTTGAAAAAGTTCTTGGAGCTGATTTGCCAGAATCTTCAAGTAAGACTGATGAGCTGAAAGAATATTTGAAGAAACTAAGATTAATGGATGAAAACCGACCAAAGCCCGAAGCTCAAGGAAACTTCTATAGGTTTCATAATGCAAAGTTTAGAGGAAGAGCTCTTGGGTGGACATACTTGAGCAGGCTGAAGTGTCTAGCTGCCAAGTGGGAATCAGGAATCTTGTACTTCTACAGATTCATTGACTTGCTAACTCTACCGTACTGGGCGGTTAGAGATCTATGCAGATTCCCTATGTCTGGTGCTTCAGTGAATAACACTCATGTTGGTTGGTGTGCAGACAAGTTGGTTTGGGAGAGTAGGACGAGATGGAATAGATTCAAGCCTCAATATCCTCGGAGGAAAGTTCACAAGGATATTGATCCCAGAACCAAGTTGAAGAGGGTTACCTTGATATATAAGGCACCTGAAGTTATGAGAAAGATTCCTTTGATGCCTATGCCTCAACACTTCAGTGCTGATTTCATATTTTGGTATTATGATTGGAGGAAAGCAGAAGCAGTGATAGTACTGAGAGATGGAAAGGATAAATACAAGCATGTGCATGTATTTGATCCTATGTGGCTGATAAATTGCACCTTCGAAGACATCATCATGTTATTCTATAATCCGATTCATCATGAGCCGAACGACGCAGATCAAGCAAGGAAATACACACAAGTTGTGGGTGTTTGCTTTGCTTATGATATCAATGCTGGAAGTAATCTGGAAGGAAAGCTTGGCAAGAAGGTTAAGATGGCGAATGTGTCGAAGCCGGTAAAGAGAAAGTTAGAGCCGGAAATGACGAAAGAACAGAAGAGTATTCTGAGAATCAAGCTGTTGAACAAAGCCATGGATGAAGATAGAAAAAGATCTAATCAATAGTCGAGGGGGAGTTTGTAGATGCCGTTTTGCGACTAATGATTAGATAACTAACATGTGTTAATGGGCGAATGAATATCAGAAGGGGCGAAGGAGATTAAGAGTGGGCGAAGGAAGAAGTGACATGGACGAATGAAGAACAGGAATGCACAGAAGAACACATTCGACCAGTTCTACTGGGCGAATGTGGAAAACTGTTACCTTCGACCAGTTCATCTGGGCGAACGTACAGTTATTATAAATAGATTTCAAGTTTTTGTAATGTAGAACGAGTCATAGAGAGTGTGTGTTTTGTGTGTGTGTTCCTGAGAGGTTTGAGATTGTCTGTTTGAGGTCTAGATTAACTGTTATCAGTCTGTAAAGGTTTATTTGAACAAGTTAATCTATGAAAAGCATTTAAAATGATCTTGATTGTGTTTTGATTGAGTTTACTTCAGTTTGTTCTAAGCTAGGGTTTCCGCACCTGGTTTAGCAACTTGTATGATCGTATAATCCTGTGTTTTTGTCAAAATCCGTCCTCTACACTCCAGTCAACATACCCTGAGGTAAATAAGCTTTGTTGCTGAGGGGGTTGTTGAGTTTGTGCAGGTTGTTGAGCAGTTGGAAATGGAGGCATGAGCTGCTGTTGTTGTTGAGCAGGCATCTGAACATATTGTACTTGTGGCACATATTGAACATGTGGAGCTTGTGCCTGTACAAAATGAGCACTCCCTTGAGTTCCATTATTCCTATTATATGAGGGATTAAATTGATTTCCAGAGGACATTGGTTGGTTGTAGCTAGAGCTTCTACACTCTCTAGCAAAGTGTCCCAACTTTTGACACTTATGACATCTAAGTTTAGATTTGTCAAAACCAACTTTTGTTGAGTTGTTTAGTCCTGGAAATTTCCTTCCTGACCTTTTATAAAATTTGTTAGTTTTTAAGCTTAACAAGGCCAGTTGGTGCAATATTTCCATTTCTTCTAAGTCATCACTGCTAAAATATTTTAAATCATCCATGATGAAACACATGTTGTCAGCAGTTTGACTCAGTTCTTCATTGTCATAAGCTGGGAAGGATCCATCTGATGAGATTCCAGCTGTTATGTCAATGTGGTCAAAAGAACCAAAATTATTAGAACAGGATGGTGAGTCATGTCCTAATAGGGCTGTGCTACTCGGAGTATAGTCATCAGCAGTTTTACCAGATTCTTGCAACTTTTTCTTTTGATTGATTTCTCTCTCAAAAGTTAGTAATTTACCATGTAACCTAGTTAGGTTCAAGGTGTTAAAATCTGAACTTGTTCTGAGGACTATAGAGTAAGTTTCCCATTTTGAAGGTAAAGACCTTAAAAATCTATGCAACATAGACTCATTTGAATAGGTCTGATTGTTTATTTTTAACTCAGAGATGAGTGAAGAAAATCTTTCAAATTGTTGTGTTAAAGATTCACCCTCTATGTGAGTAAAAGTTTCATATTGTTGAGCCAATATTTCTCTGATGTTGGCTATCACCTCAGCAGTTCCTGCAAACTGCTCTTTTAGGCAGTCCCACAGCTCTTTGGCACTTTCACAGTGTAAAAGGCCAGCATAAATTTCGTTTGGGAGAGCCATAGCCAACATGGAGAAAGCTTTTGCATCAAGCTCAAACTTTTGGAAATCTTCCTCCGTGTATTCTTTTGGATCTTTTGGTCTGTCAGTCTTTCCCTCTGGATCACTAACAACTGGTTTGTGAGGTCCAAAAACTACAGACCTCCAACATCCAGTGTTTGTTTGGGAAATAGTATGTGCCAACCTCTTAGACCATATGTTATATTCATTTCTGACTAACATAGGAGGTTTGTTGGCAGATCCAGTATTGTAGGGGTCCATTTTTAAGAAGTTTGGATTTGTCAATACTTCCTTAAAGTGATGGATTAAAAAGTGAGCCTTTTATCCTTTATTGAATATCAATATTGAGCCTGTGTCTGAATCTCAATTTGTTAGATTGATTTTGATCAGATTAACCAGATGCTCTGATACCAATTGTTGGATCAGTGGCTTAGTTTTGTGAACACTTATGTGTTATCAGATTTATATATGAGTTATTAAGCAGCGGAAATACAAGTGTTCAAAGGTCTAAAAGATCACTTTGATGAGGAGTTATTACTCCCCCTTGACTGAATAATAAGTGAGAAACAATAAATACAGTTAAGTATAAAGCAGTAAAGCAATTTATGTTTCTCAGATGTGAAATGGAATTATAAGTTTAAAGCCCGAAGGATTTCAATTTAGATCAAAAGATATTACACAAAATCACATATGAAAATAGATGAACAAACTCATCTATTTATAGACTAAAGTACTAAACTGTTGTCTGAAGTAATCTAAGATATTTAACAAAGATATTATGCTAAGATAAGCTTACAACAGTCTGTACATTGAAACTTGAAATCTAGACTTTAACAAAACAATATAATAATCAAACTGCTGATCTTTCAGTCGGTTAGAAGCTTCTGATGTAAAGTGCTGATGAGTGACAAACTGCTGATGAGCAGTTTGTCTTCAGCAGTTCTTCAGTGAAATGTCTGGTTAGACTTCAGAACTTCTGATGAGTTTACTCTTCAGTACTTTGGTGTTTGTTCTTCAGCACTTCTTCTTTTGTTCTTCAGCAGTTCTATACTTAGGCAGATATGAATTAGACTAAGGTTATCAAAAGGTGGTTTCGTCAATCCTCTTTGTCCCAACAGTTTTCAATGCATCTTTATCAAACAGCAACTCACTTGTACTAGCAGCAGAGAAACTGCCACTTTCATCAAGATTACCAGTAATAGGAACTTTGCTCATAAATTGAGATAAATATTCTATAGCAGTAGCAGTTGTTGGTATGGAAGGTGTCACGGTAGTAGCAATTGAAGTGGAGACAATAGCAACAACAACTGGAATATCTGTAATCACAGCATAAGTAGTTAAAAGATCAGCAGCTGCAACAGTAACGTGAATGACTGGTTCAGTAGAGATAGCAGCAGTGGTTGCACTCTCAACATTCAATATCAGGTCTCTCTTGCTTCTTTTTCTCGGCCTCAAATCAATATTTGGTCTTCAGTAACTTCAGCATCAAGTGGTGTCTAAACAAAAACATTGGATGGAGGATTCCTTTGTTCAGTAACTTCAGCATCAAGTGGTGTCTCCCTATCAATAAAGCTGCCTAGATTAAGGTCCCGGAAAATTGCTCTAATATAACCAAGTGCAAGGGAGTAGTCAGGATCCACCCCCACAATGTAACACCCCAGTCCTAGGGCCCAAAATTTTTCGCGACTAAAAATAAAATGAGTAAAGAATATCAAATACGAACATTAACATGTAGAAATTATTATGATACGCGAGTGCTAATCACGAACCCAAAACCGAATAACTATTTAAGAATATTATTATGATCTGAAGATGCAGGTTGCGAGACCGAACCGGCACCCAACAACGAACCCACCTGATACCATTTGGTGAGTCACTAGGGAGGACACTTATCCTCCCCATAGTGTGACAATACCAATTTTAAAACTATTTGCTGGTTTCACAAAACCACCAGCCAACTTCCCTTTATAAAAACCCCCCAACACACCTATCCCCTACTTTCCTTTCCTAATGAACAAACCCAAACACTCAACACTCCACATAAAACCTAGAGAGAGAGAGAGGGGGGGGGGGGGAGACACACGAAAGAGAGAGAGAGACTGAGAATGACTTCTGGCCACCACCGTACACGACGGATCCGGTGAAACCCGACGGCCTACTCCCTACGACCGAGTACCTCACACCCCACACCTCTTTACTCGATTAAACCTAGAGAGAATCAAGAGGAAGAGAGCTGAACTAGCAGGAGAAAGAGAGATAGGCGGAGAGAAGGAAGAGGCGACGACAGCGGCTCTATGGTCATGTGGATCATCAACAGACACAAGACCGATTAGGGGTTAAAGGTGAATGGTGGTGGTCTATCAAGTCAAAGAAGTGGGTTTGGTGGTGGTTCTATGGGCGGCAGATGAGAATGACAGTGGCGGCGGTTCACTCTGGTTCCGATTAAAGCTTTAAACTAACAGGGGCTACGAGTGACGATGGTGGCGCAAGACGGGATGGTCACTCGGTTTGTGGTTTTCGTGGTGAGGTCTGATAATGGGAGGATGGTGATGTTGAGGGTTCCATGTAGATGCACGTTTTGCAACTAATGCTATGGATTGTACATAATAGTTGGTTTTGCAGTGATCGTGGGGTCGAAGGAAGCATTTTAGTGGGTCGAAAGTAGAAATCATGGGTCGAAGGAAGCTGAATATGGTCGAATGAAGATCTTGAAGATGCAATGTGCTGATTCGATCTATGAATGGGGTCGAAGGTGCACATTCGACCACATCGTGGGGTCGAATGTGCAGCCTATATAAAGTCAAATTTTGTTTTTCTAATTAACTTTTGCCATTTTGCGTGTGTGTATTGTCTAGAGAGTCTCTCCGTGTTCTGGAAAGTTCCAAAGCTAGTTTATTTCATTGTAAACACAAGTGTAAAGGTTTTATATCAATGTTTATTAATGAAATGATGAATGAAAAGGTGAATTCGTGTGTTTGATTCGATTACTATCATTTTGTAACTGATCTAGGGTTTTCGCACCTGGATTAGTAGACTTGTATGATCAACTAACTTGTTTGTGTAAAAACGATCCTCTACAAAGTGGTATCAGAGCCTATACCGGATCATACAACTACAAATTGATAGTTTTTGAACTGATTTTGACCCAAAATTGATCAAAAATTTTCTGTTTTGCATGAACAATGAGTTCTGATGAAAATTGATTGATTCGGACTAGTTTTTACCGATAAAATCCAAATTTCCATTCAGTGAAGTTGTTCCAAATCAATTCCGAAGCAAAACCTGCTAAACATCATCCAAATCCATAAACTTTTGAAAAATTGGGATCAAAATAACTGATTTTCAAAGAATAACCGTTTCTCAAATGGGTCAGGTCGAACCAGAGAGACAAGGGTCGAATGTGTAGGGTTTTGGGTCGAACCAAGTGATTTTAGGTCGAAAGTGATTGTTTTAGGTCGAACCAAGACTTTGTGTGTGTTGTTGTGTTCATTCGACCAGTGTATTGTTCATTCGACCTTACGTGAGGTCGAACGTGGGATTTTATAGGTCGAAGGAGAGTCTAGTGTGTTTCATTTTCTCATTTGAGTTTGTTAGAAAGGGTCGAACGTGGTAGTTTTCACATTCGAACCCCGTATTGAGAAAAGAGGTCGAACCTAGAAGTTTTTGGAAATTTTCTAAGTGTTTCGCATTTCAAACTTCATAGACGATATGTGGGTATTTCCTACAACACGTAGGCCTACTACAACACAACAGCAACACGTTCCCATGGACCCTTGGGCTGTAGCTTCAAAAAAGACGAATACTCAACCATCTCAACCGATCAATTATCTCGCGATGAGTAGATTGATTCCACAGACTGTTACTCAACCTCCACAGCAATCGATGAATGATTATTGGGGCGTTGCAGCAGCAACGGTACACACTCAAACTACTAATGCTATTTCTACACTAATCAATGATTTGTCTTCAAGTAGTGGAAATCGTCCACCAAAGCTGATGGAAATGGCCGAATACAATCAATGGCAGAAGAAGTTCAAGATCCACTTGGAAGGGATGGGTTTAGAAGGAACAAAGGCATGCAGATGATTGCAAAAGGGTATGTTGCTCCGGTATTGGAGAATTCAGGAGGTGAACCAATTCCACTTGATGGTTTAGCTGATGATGAAAAGAAGAAGTTCGCAGTCGAGAAGAAGGCTTTCTCGCAACTATCTCAAGCTATCACTACAGATCTTCTACATCAATTTGGATCGTGTACTACATCCAAACAGCTTTGGGATATGTTGAAGAACCGACATGATGGAAATGAGAAAACAAGAAGGTTAAGAGTGGAAGAACTAAAGAAGGAATTTGAGAACTTTAGCTATGTTGGAAATGAGACTCTCAAGGAACTTATTCCAAGATATTGTCATCTGTTGACTGAATTGTCTAACTATGAGATTAGCATTCCAATGTCTGAGCTGGTAGATAAGTTTGCTGATTCTCTACCACCGTATTGGAACCAACATATTAAAGTATTGAAGGAAAAGGATGCTTATCAATACTGGACAATCAATGAGCTAATCCAAAAGCTAGAGAACAAGGATCTAGAAGAGAAGAGAAAAGCAAAGAGATCACAATTCCCTCAAAATCCGGATTTGTATCATGCTAGTACATCTTCATCTTTGGCTAGTTCAAGTATTGGTGGTACTGTTGCTCCACATATTGCTTGTGTATCAAGTGTAATGGAACCACCAAGAAACCCAATAAACTACCTTGCTCAAACCTCATCCTACACACCCCCATCATACACTAACTCTTACATCCCAACTTCATCACCAATGCAACTAGCGTGTTACTCATCTAACATGACCCAACCTCAACAACAACCTTATATCCCACCAATGAATCAAGCCTAATCAAATCAAAGTCCGATAGTGTTGGAAACATCCAACATGAATAATGTTTCAGTTGAAGTTGCTTAGCAACATATTGCCTTGGTTTCAGCAATGGTTGCTTCATATAACGGACTTGTGGATGGACAGATTGGAAATAATAATCTAACCAATGAAGATTATGCCCAGATTGACAAGGAGGAGATGGAGCTTATTGATATCCAACGGGCTTTCGCAAGTGTTATGAGAAGAGCAACCGAGTTCATTGAGAAGACGGGAAGAACCGATCTGGCTACTTCACCTAACACCACATATGGCTTCAACAAAGCCAAAGTCACATGTTTCAATTGTGGTGCTAAAGGTCATTCAAGAGAGAGTGTACTCAACCAGCTCAGCAAGGTAACAGGAATCCTTTTAACTCAAACTATCAAAATAGACAATCACAAAATCAAGTAACCTATCAAAGCCAAACCAATAACAACTATCCTCAACAAAACAATTACCAAAACCGACAGAACACCTCACAGAACAACTCTGTTAGACAACCATCTACACCTAACCAGACTCAAACTCAAACCCCCGCTAACCCAACAAGATCCATTATTCCTATCTCAACACCAAATAGCTAACCACCAACTGAAACTCAAAATCAGGCTTTGGTTATCCAAAAGGATGAAGGTTATGACTGGACTGGGATGCAATTGGGTGTTGAAGAGATTACTGCTAGGAATGTAGCATGTGTTGCTCAGAAGATTGACTTAGAGGAGTCGGTGATAGTTGGAGAAGATTTGGAGACTGAGAAGGTACCTGAGGTAGTGATTGAAGAGATTGATGATGATAATCAGATTCCTGTTGCTGATCAAGTTGATGCTACATTTTCTGAGAAGACTTCGGAAACTATTATTGACTCTGTGACAGATATTTCTAATGAGCATAATTCGGTATATTCTGATTCGAAGAGTGAAACAGATTCGGAAGCAAGTATCAACTCGTTGGATGATGAGATTGATCAACTCTTGGCCGAAGCTGATTTTCTAATGACTCGGAAGTCATGCATTGTTGATGATGCCTTTACCAAAATTGACTATTCAAAGTTCTTCGCTGGAAAAGAGACTCATTTTGCATTGATGGCCATGACTGATCCTCCAAAACAGGTAAGTTCTGAATCCACAATAGATATGAAAAGTGATAAGTACTGTGGCACTTGTGATGGACTGACAGAGGAAAACAAGCAACTCAAGGTTCAACTTGAGAGTGCAAGAATCATCTGTCAATCTTATCGCAAGGAAGCACATGATTTTAACAAAGTGCTTGATGGTTACAAAAAGGACATTTCTGATTTAAAGAAAACTCTTGCATTAAAACAGCTTGCTATCAATAGTTACATAAATGAACTTGAAGAAACAAAATTAGAAATGGCCACCATCAAGTGCTTTGCTGAAAAGGTCAACAAAAAGTTAGAAGGTTACAAACACATTGCTTATGTGGTTGACCATATCATTGATGAACCATCACAACCCAGTAGTGCAAACTACAAGTCTGTTCCATCTCCAGTGTTATTTGAGAACCACAATTTACACTCAGTAACACCGGAGAGTTCAGTCAAATCAGACTCTGCATCGGATAATGAATCTAACACTTCTAGTGTTGGAGACCCACATTCCGATGTGAGACCGATTCTAGGGTTGAATGATGAGGGAGTGACAGCAATAACTGATGATTCTGAGACAGAAAATGAGGAACCTGAGAAAGTGAGTGATATTCCTGTGGAAATCCACATAATTACTAATGAATCAAGATCACTTTCTGAGGTTTCACATCCTCTGAAAAATCCAAAGGCAATGAATCAGTCAGTGAAGAAATGTGAAAAGATTGAATCAGTTGACAAACCCGTCAAAGTATTTTATCGGATGGAAGGATCCGATAACATTATCTCTGACAAAGAGTATCCGATAAAATGTGCCAATTATTCAAAAATCGAGAAAATTTAGCAGGAGAGTACGATTTGGTTTCCTAAACACGAGAGGACCAATGATGTTCCTCCTGAAATTTTAAAGAAAATATATCTGGATACTCCAAAAGAACCTAAGGTTCATGTCACTGAGTTCATCAAGCCGAAAGAAAAGGCTAAGGGTTTTCTTGAGCCGGCTTACTCAAAGGACCCAGCTCCTGAGAGTTTAAGACGTAGATGTGTGGATGATCAATATCCAATCAATTCCTACGCAAAGCCAAATGCCAAGAATGTTTTTGAGGAATACCGTGCATGTTTCAAGTGCAGGGAGAGAGGGCATTTACTTGCTTACTGCCCGTATGTGAGACATAAGAGGCACGAAGTTGAGATGAGGCAATCTTATAGAAGTCCGGTTGACAATCATAGTTATCCTCAAAGACGCTTTGTCCCTCAACCAGCACCATTTTATAATCAAAGTCGTTATTTTCAAAGGAGGGATAACAGTCAATTTAGTTATGATCGTCGAAACCGGATTGCTATGGAGAAACCATTGAAGAAACTAAAGGTGAACTGAACTGTTGATAAACAAAAGGTTCCTCCAAAACCTGCTGTTAAGTCATTGGTTGGACCTGTCTCTATTAAGTCAGATAAGGTAACTAAGAAAGTTTCATTTAAGAACGATACAAAGAAACCGACTGAGACTCCAAAATCTCAGATCAGGATTCTAAAATGTTCGGAACAATCTTGGTCACCATCGGGTTCTCCGGGTGCTTCTACCTCAAATGCTAATGAGAAACCTCAAAGTGAGAAAGGTTTGATAGATCAGAAAAAGATCGATTCAAAACCTAATGTTTGTGAGAATGAATCTTTGAAATCTAATGTTCAAAGACCTAAGACCAAGCAGGCTTGGGTCCCCCGAAAGAACTAATGTTTTCCTTGATATGTGCCGGGAGCTCCAGCTAGCCCTGTTAGCAGTCTTTGGATTGTCGACAGTGGAGCTTCTGGTCACATGACTGGTGATTTGACGCTGCTATTCGATATAAAGAACATCAATGGAGGATGTGTAGCGTTTGTTGGTAACAAAGGCGGTTATATCACGATGGAGGGAAGTGTTAGTAACGGGATTGTTAGTTTTGAGAAGATCTCGTATGTGAAGAAAATTGACTATAATATGTTAAGTGTGAGCCAAATCTGTGACAAACAGTTTTCTGTGCACTTCGATGATAAATCTTGTTATATCCTCAAACCCGGCTTCGTCATTCCAAAGGAGTGGATCATGTTGAAAGCACCAAGAGTGAACAATCTGTACATTCTTGATATGAGCAAAGCTATGACAACCCAGGGCCAAGTTACGTGTTTCCTATCAAAGGCTACAGAGAAAGAATCAATTATGTGGCACACGAGGATGGGACATATTCACCTCAGAAAAATGAATCATTTGGTGAAGAATGGACTCGTGTGTAGAGACGTAATTTGACACGAAAACAGGATTATATGATCATACAAGTTACAAAACCAGGTGCGGAAACCCTAGTTTTGAACAAACTGAAGTAAACTCAAATCAAAACACAATCAAAGTCATTTTCAATACTTTTCATAGATTAACTCTTTCAAAAACTTGTTTACAATGTCTATTCAGTTAATCTAACACACACATAAACTCTCTCAAACCTCTCTGGAACAACACCTGATAACACACACACCTAATAACTCGCTTAAATTTACAAAATCACAAAATCTATATATAGGACCTGCACGTTCGCCCAGTTTGACTGGTCGAATGTGAGGCTTTTCCACATTCGCCCACTTGTAGTGGTCGAATGTGTCTTCTCAGTCTTGTTCCATCCAGATTCGCCCACTTCTCTCTACCTTCGCCCATCTCTATTTCACCTTCGCCCATATTAACTACATTCGCCCATTCAGCTTCTCTAACACATGTTAACTATCTAATCATTAGTGGCAAAACGCATCTACAAACTCCCCCTCGACTATTGATTAGATCGTTTTCTGTCTTCGTCCATGGCTTTGTTCAGCAACATAATCCTGAGCTGTTTCTTCTGCTCTTTCGTCATCTCAGGCTCTAACCTTCTCTTCACCGGTTTTGACACATTCGCCATCTTCACCATCTTGCCAAGTTTTCCCTCCAAATTACTACCCGCATTAATGTCATAAGCAAAGCAAACACCAACAACTTGTGTGTATTTCTTTGCTTGATCTGCGTCGTTCGGCTCATGATGAATCGGATTATAAAAGAGCATGATGATGTCTTCGAAGGTGCAATTAATCAACCACATAGGATCAAATACATGCACATGCTTGTATTTATCCTTTCCATCTCTCAACACGATCACCGCTTCTGCTTTCCTCCAATCATAATACCAGAAAATGAAGTCAGCACTGAAGTGTTGAGGCATAGGCATCAAAGGTATCTTTCTCATCACTTCAGGTGCCTTATAAATCAAGGTAACCCGTTTCAGCTTGGTTCTGGGATCAATATCCCTGTGAACTTTCCTCCGGGGATATTGTGGTTTGAATCTATTCCATCTAGTTCTGCTTTCCCAAACCAGCTTGTCTGCACACCAACCGACATGAGTATTATTCATTGAAGCACCCGACATAGGGAATCTGCATAGATCTCTAACCGCCCAGTACGGTAGAGTCAGCAAGTCAATGAATCTGTAGAAGTACAAGATTCCTGATTCCCACTTAGCAGCTAGACACTTCAGCCTGCCTAAGTATGTCCACCCGAGAGCTCTGCCTCTGAACTTAGCATTGTGAAACCTGTAAAAGTTTCCTTGAGCTTCAGGCTTCGGTCGGTTTTCATCCATCAATCTTAACTTCTTCAAATAATTCTTCAATTCATCAGACTTATTTGAAGTTTCAGGCATATCAGTTCCAAATACCTTCTCTACAAACTCAGCACTTCTCTTCTTTGCCTTTTTCTTCGCAGAAGTATTAGGAATCTCAGTAAAGTCAGGAAACACCAAATCTTCATCAGTTTGTCTGAAGTATTGTGGGTATTCCTCATGCGTTATATCTTCTATTTCAACTTCTTCAAACTCAGGGGTGTTTTTATCATCAGAGTGACTTCCAATATCCTTTTCAGGAATATGTGGAATCGACTCATCAACAATAAACTCTTCAAATGTTTTCCCTACCCTCTGTGCAAGCCCATCCAAGATCTCCTTTGCCACAGATGCAGGTACTTCCCCTTCTTCTAAATCAGGATCGTTATATTCCAATTCATATCGCATATCATCAGTTTGGATTATTTCAGCAAAACGACCTGTGAACTCAATGGTCCATTCTCTTCTTTCTAACATGTTCTTATATACTTGTTTAGCATCATCAGTCAAGGACCTCACCTTCTCATTCCAAAACACAGTCTCATCCGAATCAACATTCTCTCCTTTCTTCTTCGAACTTGACTCACCAGTGTCTTTCTTCTTCTTTGAAGGTGGTCTCTTTTCGAATGTGAACTTCGAAGTATCATCTCCTCCATCATTATCATCACTACTACTCTCATCCTCCTTCTGACTTCCAGAGCCCTCAGCATCATCATCATCATCATTATTATCATCATCTCCATCATCACTCTTTTCCGATTCTTCATCCTCATCATCATCTTCCTCTTTATCAGATTCAGATGGTTCAAAATCAACCTGTTCAACTTCCTTTTCTTTGTCTTCCTCACCCTCCTTCAACTTGGGTGCAACATTATACAGGTTGTCTATCAGTTCACTAAGGCGTTTGTTCTCAGCCTTCAACTCTTTATTATCTTCTTTAATCTCCTTGTACCTGTTCTTGTTTCTCAAACACTTTCCTTCAAGCTTCTTGTTCTTAGCTTCTAGCTTCTTCACTTTCTCGTCTATCTCATCTTGATTAGACTTAGAAGCTACTACGATCTGAAGCATCTTCTCCTCATTCTGCTTGAACTTGGCTATTTCAGCTTGCTGAGCCACTAACATCTTCATCATATCGTCCATCTTCTTGTTCACTTGTTTCATAACATCGTCATCCACAGTGACTTTATTTGACTTGGACTTTGACTTTGATGGCTCAATTTCAGTTTCCTTCCCTTTCTGAGGCTTTGTGAACATATCAAGTACATTATCCAGTGCTATATTGAATTGATCCACTGGTAATGTTGTTGCCTCCTTAGTCTTTTGCTTCTTTGTGGCTGGTGAAGATTGTTTTGATGACGTTCCAGCTTCAGGTAATCTTTTTCCTCTCAAGAGTTGTGCTAACTCTTTCTCTCTAAGTTGCTTTGAACTTGTTTTCTTGGCCATGGTTTTGTGTTTGGGCTTGGGCAAGTTAACTACTACAGTTTCACCTTCATTCAACTCGTCCAAATTCACAGTTAACCCTTCATCTTCAGCACTAACAGTCTGCTTCCTCTTCTTAGCTTCTTCAATAGATCTGTTTAGTGATTCAGACTCACCAACCAAAGTGGCCTTTTGTTTGGTGGTCCGGACATTTTCAGCATCCGAATCCCATTGTTCTTCAGTCTCTGTCTCTTCAGAATCTACAGACTCTTCATCCACCAAACTAGTACCTTTCTTTGCAGTAGATTTCTTTCTTACAACTTGTTGTTTTGAACTTCCCTGGTCAGTCTTTCCTTTGCCCTTCCCTTTGGCTCCAGGATTGACTACTTGTCGTTTCCTCTTAGTACTTGCATCAGCGTATACTAAAGGATCATCATTGTCACTATCACTATCAGGATGCCTTGCTGTATTCTTTCCAGGATCCATGTAATCCTCTCTAGCCAAGGCTCCAAACAACCTCCTGTAAGGTGGTCTCTCATTATCAGGCAAACCTTTATAACCTTTCATTCTCACCAAGGTTCTAATATTCATGTGATCCATAGCAAGTATCTGTGTTGGATCCTTCTTCAGGTTAGGATACTTGTGATCAAAGATCATCATCAAGAATCTAGGATAAAGCATGAAATATTTCTTCTTTAAACCCTTCAGCATCTCCAGCATATGATCCAATATCATCCCAGCAACATTAAATGGTTTGTTGAGAGTCAACACAACCATTAATGAGCTCAAACTCTTCCTCATCACGTCGTAACCTCCACTAACACATCCAAATACATGTATGATGACGTGAGCAAAATACTTGAACTGCACGCTCAGTTTTCCTTTGTACATCGAACCATCAGTGATCGGTCCTTTGTATTTCATACTAAGAAAACAGGCTTTCTGCTCAGTCCACGACAATTCTCTTGGATCCTCACTAACTTCAAACTTGATCTGGAGAGCTTCTCTGATGTCTGCCTCAGTAATGAACATCTCCATTCCTTGTATCTTGCTTCTGATAACAGTCTGATTATCAAAGTAATCATACTTCGCGTTGTTGTAGAAATCAACTATATCCTTGTAGATAATAGTTGGTGTAGCCAAAGCATAAACAACCCTGCTTCTCTTCAGGAACTTAATTATCTCTGTAAACTCTACATTCTTCTCAACATCTCCCAAATACGCACAGCAGTTATGATTCTTCTCAAACGGCCATTTACTTCCACTAGATGATTCTCCTTCCTGAACAAGTTCTGGAACAGGATCAGGAACAGCAGTCTCAACAGGAATCTCAACATTTTCTTGTTCCTCAGCCATCTGAAATACCAAATCAAAAACAAGCGTCAAAACACAAAATCGGCAAAAACTTAAAAATTTTAGGATTTGAAAATCCACATTCGCCCAAATATTCTGGTCGAATGTAAACTTTTGTGGCCGAATGTGCAATCTGTTGGTCGAATGTGGAATGTTTTAAGTAGAAAATCACATTCGCCCAAATATTCAGACATGGTCTAACATGGCCGACTATCACTCGCAAACCATCAATTGTCCCTGATTTTCATTCTACATCAGTTTTCAAAAGGAATTAGGGTTTTTTTATTTCAAACAATCAATCACTAAGTAAACGTTGTTTTTATCCTAATTCCTTGTACATTCTCCCCCTAAAACTGATGTGGAGTGAATGTGTATCATCATTAGGCATTAACAATCACTGTAATATCAATAACCCTAAAACCCTAGTTCGGTAAAGAAAAACAATGATACCGGCTTCAATCTGTCATCATTACCTGTAATTTTTATATGAAAATGATCAGAATAATACAGGGAACAAATCGCACAATCAGGAAAAACAAAATCAACAAGGTTCTGGTACTGAGAAAAATTTTGAAAAATTATAAGTGAGGGGTCGAATCTGCTATGGGCTTATATATAATGGCTACCTTCGTCCGTTTGGTGGGACGAATGTGGGAATTTTCCACATTCGCCCACAATTGAATGTGCCCGAAGGTGAAACGTGCACCCGGATGTGGAAATCAAGTACCCACCCACATTCGCCCGTTTAGAAGCAACCCGAAGGTAGAAAAATTTTCTACATTCGTCCCATTTAAGGGCGAATGTGAAATAGAAAATTTTAAAATTTTGCCAAATCACAAATTCGAATCCCGTTCAACATTTTTCAATCCGTTAAACTTCCAAAACACAAATTTTCACTTTTAGAATGATACAAAGCCCAAATGGTGTTGTCAAATCTCAGAAATTGACTATCAAGCATCCCCGGTTATCAAAAATAAAGCAGAAATGCAAAAAAATTTTGGATTTTTCTGAAATTTTATCAAAACACACCTAAAATCTTTTTGGATTTTGTATCTTTTTATCAATAAAAATAAATTGCAACAAAATAAAATGCAGCAAAGTAAATGAAAGCAGTAAACTTTTTGAAAAATCCGGTCAGAGGATCATATCAGTTTTCTGAGAAATCTGATCACAGCGTTGATCTTTTTGTTTAATATTATCATTAGAAACAGTATGTGACACGGCAATTGCTGATATTGTGGTCCACGTAAGCTCACATGCAGACAATTACGCAATGCTTTAAAATGATACGAGTTAAGTGTATTAGACTAACACGATGTGGTGCCCACACACACGACATACTCCCGTATCAAGTAATTGCACAAAGCTTCGTCGTAACGCGTGATTATGTCAGAGTTATCCGTAAAAGTTACAAAGTATATAGCACAGAGGTGTACAGGTCAGCAATTGAATGCAGCAGAGTAACATGTGCGTATACACTAGGTTGAGGCTGATATTAATCACTGATTTGCATCAGATGATCAATACGATGTAATAATGATCTATGATCAATTAAAACATAAAGTTCCTCAATTCGGTAACTTCCGGTTTTGGCAATTAAGCTCTTTTAGCAAATATTCTGATAAAACTAGGTCCGTAAATCAATACGACAAAAGTTTATCAGAATATCCCGGATAACCATAACATAACGACCCGAAACCTCAGATTTTGGCAATCCTATCAAACGAAATTACGGTACTAAGACCATATGCCCATGAGGTGTTCAGCCACGAACGCGTAGTTCGTTATGTTTGTATCACTAATGCACGCAATATTTAGTCTACGAAGCCTATCAGCATATCACACGTAGTCAACACACGCCTCATTATACTATACAATTCTTTAGCCTGTGTCAGATTCCCACTGATGTACTATCATTTCCTCTGTTTACCAGGAAATCATTTTTGATTTTCTAATTTTTTAGGTCTTTTTGAATTTTATAATGTTTTTGGTTTTTCTGATAAAATGGCTCCCCCTAAAATAAAGAACATATTTTTGGAATTTTTGATTTTTCAGAAATATTAAAAACAAAAATTTGAAAGAAACAATCCACTCGAAAGCATCAACTTCTTTGAGGATTAAAAAAAATAAAGAGAAATTCCCAATTAGCAAAGAGAAATTCCCAATTAGCAAAATATAAAAACTGAAAATTAAAAAGCGATAAACCGAGGTGCCGATTAGTCCTGTTTTTCCTTTATATTGTTTACTTTTAAAAGATATTCAAAGCGTGAACGGTCAAAAGCTTTAGTAAACAGATCTGCACGTTGGTAGTCAGTGTGTATTTTGATCATATCGATCAATTCCTTAGCGTAACAATCTCGGATAAAATGATATTTGATCCGGATGTGTTTCGCTTTAGAATGATTTTCCGAATTTTTAGTTAATGCAATAGCGGCTTCGTTGTCACAGTAAATAGGAGTTTTAAGAAACTGCAAACCGTAATCCACCATTTGTTGTTGAATCCAGAGTACTTGCGAACAGCAACTCGAGGCTGCAATATACTCGGCTTCACAGGTAGATTGTGCTACGGAAGTCTGTTTCTTGCATTGCCAGGTGATTAACCTGCTCCCGAAAAACTGGCAACCAGCTGTAGTAGATTTGCTATCTTTGTCACAGCCGCCCCAATCTGCATCACTAAAAGATATGAAATCAAAATTATCATCATTAGGGTACCAAAGTCCTTTTGAGGGACAACCCTTCAGATATCTAAGGATACGCTTGACCGCCGTCAGATGACTTTGTTTCGGCTTCGATTGATAACGGGCACAGAGACACGTTGCGTACATAATATCTGGTCGAGACGCCGTCAAATACATCAGAGATCCGATGATTGCTCTGTATGTAAAAGGATCCGTCAGCTCCCCCTTAGCGTCCACTCCAATCCCGTGATTGGGTTGAATCGGGGTATCCATCGGCTTTGAGTCCTCCATCTGGAACCGGCTCAAGATGTCGGAGACATATTTCGTCTGGTGAATGAAGATCCCGTCGGGTCTTTGGTCCACCTGTAAGCCTAGGAAAAACTGCATCTCCCCCATTGCGCTCATTTCGAACTTTTCCTGCATGACAGTTTCGAACTCCCTGCATAAAAGCTCGTTAGTTGAACCAAATATTATATCATCTACGTATATCTGCACTAGAAGCAAGTCATCTCCCGTCTTCTTCGTAAAGAGGGTGCAATCGACGAGGCCGCGCTTAAATCCTTTGGTGATGAGGTATGTGCTTAGCTCCTCGTACCACTGCCTCGGAGCCTGGTGCAAGCCATACAAAGCTTTGTTTAGCACGTAGACCTTATCCCGGTGGATTGGGTCCTCAAAGCCTGGTGGCTGCCCGACATAAACCTCTTCCTTGACTTTCCCGTACAGAAATGCGCTTTTAACGTCCATTTGATAAACTTTGAATTTCTTATAAGAAGCAAACGCAAGGAACATCCGAATAGCTTCGATTCGTGCTACCGGTGCATAGATTTCGTTATAATCAATCCCTTCGATTTGATGGAAACCCTGCACGACCAATCTGGCTTTGTTACGAACGATAACCCCACGATCATCCTTCTTACACTTAAACACCCATTTGGTGCCAATCTTCTTCCTATCCGGCGGCAAATCCGTGAGCGTCCAAACTCCCAATTTCTGGAATTGTAATAACTCCTCCTGCATAGCTTCCACCCAGGCATCATCCTTCAAAGCGTCCTTGTATGTCCTTGGCTCTACCTGCGACACATAACATGCAAACGACCAATCATTTTGACTACCAGATTGTTGAATTTTGGCATATAAAGCTAAAGCACCAAAACTCTCTGGCGAATTAACGCTTTTAAGTTGCCCTCTGGTCATAACACTACTTCCAGGGTCACCGATAACTTGCTCCAGCGGGTGAATACGATTAATCCGAGATTCCGGATAATCAGGTACTTGTACTCCCGTCTGAACAGTCAAGTTCTCTACAGCATCCAGATCATGACCCGTATTTGATGATGAAGCCACATCTGAAGTTGGAGTTGGGTTCACTGGCGGTGCCTCTGGTTCTTCAGCTTGTTCAAGAATAGCTTCTTCAAACTGTTCATCTTCAGATTCTGAAGTGTCTAATGAAGTTGAAGCCTCTTGAAACACTTCTTCCTCTTGTATAGGAGCATTGGTATCATTAGAAGCTGGTAGGGGGTTCACGGTGATCGGACGCACCAACGGTGAAGTTGTTGCATTTTCACACTCATAAAGTAATCTGATAACAGCTTCTTCAACCAAGCTATCTAGATTGAATGATTCAAAGAAATCTTTGTAATCAAACATCCAATCAGGACCCGTGCCTTGAATATTTTGAGTATATCGTTGAACTTCCACGTTAGCCCAGTCTTCCACACGACGAGTTCGCTTGTTGTATACCCGTTTGAGCGGGGTTGCATATCCAACAAAGTAACCCTCCTCGGCTTTAGGACTAAACTTCTCGCTTGGATTCAACATAGTGCATGGCGCCCCAAAAGGTTCTAGATACTCTAAGTTCGGCTTCCTTCGGTGTAACAGCTCATAAGATGTTTTACCAAACTTCTTCACTGTCAGGACCCGATTTAGTGTGTAATTTGCTGCATAAATCGCCTCATTCCAGAACATTACTGGAAGATTTGAATCAGCAAGCATTGTTCTAGCCGCTTCAATTAGAGTCCTATTCTTTCGTTCAGCAACACCGTTCTGTTGTGGGGTGTACGGAGCCGAATATTCATGATGTATCCCTTTGTTTTCACAAAGTTCATCCATCTTGGCATTTTTGAACTCCGTCCCATTGTCACTCCGAATTCTCTTTATCTTCACATTGTAGAGATTCTCCAATCGAGTGAACAGAACTTTTAGATTGATAAAAGTGTCGCTTTTATTCTGCAAACACATCACCCATGAAAATCTTGAGTAATCGTCAGTGACGACTAAACAATAAAGCTCTCCAAGATGACTTTTGCGCTTGACCGGTCCGAAAAGATCCATGTGCAGTCGCTCAAGTGGCATCTCAACAGAGTTAACCTTTTTCACTTTGTGGGACTGTTTGTGTTGCTTCCCCTTTTTACAACTCACACACTTGTCATTCAGATGGAAATGTTTCACGTTTACTCCATCGACAAGTCCATTTCTCACAAGTTGATTCATTTTCCTCAGATGAATGTGCCCCATTCTTCGGTGCCACATTATCGATTCCTTTTCTGTCGCCTTGGACAAAAAGCATGTTATTTGCCCCTGTGATGTCATCGCCTTGGACATATCAAGAATGTATAGATTGTTGACGCGAGGTGCCTTCAACATTATCCACTCTTTAGGAATTGTAAAGCCCGGTTTCAGAATATAGCAGGATTTGTCATCAAAATGCACAGTAAATTGCTTGTCACATATTTGACTGACACTCAACAGATTATAATCGATCTGCTTCACATACGAAATCCGCTCGAAACTCACTATCCCATTGCTCACACTTCCTTCCATTGTGATATATCCTCCTTTATTTCCCGCGAAAGCTACATACCCTCCATTGATGTTCTTCACGTCGAACAGCAACGCTAGATCCTCTGTCATGTGGCCTGAAGCTCCACTATCAACAATCCAAAGACTGCTAATAGGGCCAGCTGAAGCTCCCTGCACACAAAAAGTATATCATTTAGTTCTTTCGGGGGACCCAAGCCTGAGTCTTGGGTCTTTGAACATCAGGTTTCAAAGTAACATTTTCACAATCATTTTGAACAACTTTTTGATCAGTCTTTTTCTGATTGTTCAAAATAGTTTCCTTTTTCTCATTAACCCTTGAAGTTGAGGGTCCTGGAGTACCATTGGGTGTCCAAGATTGTTCAGACCTTTTCAGGATACGAATCTGAGACTTTGGGTTCTCAGTCGGTTTCTGAACATGGTTGGCAAATGTAACTCTCTTGGTAACCTTATCTGATTTAACAGACTTAGGTCCAACATTTGATTTGACAATTGGTTTTGGTGGAACCTTTTGCCTATCAATTGTTGCGTTCACCACAGGCTTCCTCCATGAGTGTTCCATAGCAATCCGATTCCTTCGATCATAGTGCATTGGACGAGTGTTCCTCATTTGTTGAAAATTGTTTTGATTATAAAACGGTTGTGGTTGTTGAGGAACAACTCTCCTATGAGGTGGCACATAATGATCAATCGGTTTCCTCAAGGAATTCCTCACTTCAACCTCGTGCCTCTTATGCCTTACATATGGACACTGAGCAAGTAAATGCCCTCGTTCCCCACATTTAAAACACGCACGGTACTCTTCAAAAACATTCGGAGCATTTGGTTGAGCAAATGATCTAACAGGGTATTGATCATTGTATTGTTGCTTCCTTAAACTCTCAGGGAGTGGCCCTTTTGAGTAAGTAGGCTCATTAAAACCATTAGCTCTGTTTTTGGGTCGAACAAACTCTGTGACATGGACCTTTGGTTCTTGAGGAACATCCAAATACAACTTCTTTAACAAAGCTGGTGGAATCTCATTTGTTCTCTCATGTTTTGGGAACCAAATAGTACTTTCTTGCCAAATCTTTTCTATTTTAGCATAATTGGCATTTTTTATTGGAAAGTCCTCGTCAGAAATGATTTTATCGGATCCTTCCATCCGATAGAACACTTTGACAGGTTTGTCACATTGTTCGTTCTTAGCATTCTTTTCAAGATCTTTCTTAACCACATTAAGATCTTTCTTCACAACATTCTTTTCAGACTTCTTTTCACAATGAACATTTTTCATTGGAATCACAATCTGAGATGGTGAAATTGGTTCATTTGTAATGATGTGATTTTCTTTTGGAATCTCACATGCATTAACAGTTTGATTACAACCAGTATCATCACTCTCAGTGTCTGAATCTACACTCTCAGCAGTAACACCCTCATCATTGATCCCCAAAATCGGTCTAACATCGGAATTTGGATCTCCAATACTTGAAGTATTAGATTCATTTTCCGATGCTGAGTCAGATTTTACCGAACTCTCCGGTGTCACTTGGTGACAGTTATGGTTTTCAAAGAGAACCGGAGATGGTACAGACCGATAATTGGTAGTATTATCATCAATGATATGGTCTACCACATAAGCAATATGCTTATAGCTTTCCAGCTTTTTGTTTACTTTCTCAGCAAAGCATTTGATGGCGGCCATTTCCAATTTGGTATTTTCAATTTCATTGATATAGTTGTTAATTGCTAATTGTTTTAAAGACAAAGTGTTTTTCAAGTCGGAAATGTCCTTTTTGTAGCCATCTAATACTTTGTTAAAAGCATTCAACTCTTTGCGAGTAGATTGACTGTTCATGATAGCACTATCACGTTGAATACGGAGTTGTTTATTCTCCTCAGTCAATCTATCACATGTACCACAATATTTTTCACTTGTATTATCAGTACTACATTCAGAACTTACAGGTTTTGGCGGATCAGTCATGGCCATTAATGCGAAATGAGCTTCCTTTCCTGCAAAGAATCTGGAATAATCAATCTTTGTGAAAGCATCATCTGCAATGCACGACTTCCTTGTCATCAGAAAATCCGCTTCTGCTAGCAACTGATCGATGTCTTCATCCAGAGAATTAACACTAGCTTCCGTATCCGATTCACTGTCTGAATCAGAATAAACCGATTCACACTCCTCAGGAATATCAGAAACAGTATCAATCACAACTCCAGAATTTGTCTCTTCAGCTTTAATCTCAACATTGACCTCAGCATTAACCTTAACAGGTTCAGTTTCCACATCCATCTCAGCCTCAGACTCATCACTTTCAACCTCAGTTTCTTCCTTCTTCTCCACCATCACTGAATCTTCAATGTCAACCTGATATGCAACACAGGCCACATTGCCCCCAGTAGTGATTTCCTCAACACCTATCTGTATACTCGACCAGTCAAACCTCTCATCTTGTTGAGTCACCAATGCTTGATTGGTATTCTGTTGTTGTTCATTTGGTGTAGTGATTGGTATGACTGTTCGGTTAGCATTGTTTGGTGTTTGGTTTTGTGTCTGGTTTGGTGTGTTTGGTTGTCTATTTTGGTTGTTATTAAAGTTGTTTTGACGGTTTTGGTAGTTGTTGTTGTTGTTTTGGTAAGAAACTTGGTTTTGGTTTTGTTGTTGACGGTTCTGATAGGTGGCATTGAATGGATTCCTATTGCCTTGTTTTGGTGGTTGGGTACATTCTCTTTTAAAATGACCTTTCCCTCCACAGTTAAAACAAGTCACTTTCTCCTTATTGAACCCGTAGGTTGTATTAGGAGAAGTTCCCAAATCAGTTCTTCCTGTCTTCTCGATAAACTCCGTTGCTCTTCTCATTATGCTCGCAAAGGCCCATTGGATGTCAATGAGTTCCATCTCTTCCTTGTCAATCTGTGCGTAGTCTTCATTGGTCAAGTTGTTATTCCCAATTTGACTAGCAACTAATCCATTGTAGGATGAGACCATTGCAGAGACTAATGCAATGTGTTGCTGAGCAACTTCAACTGTCACATTTCCAAGGTTAGATGTCTCCAAAACCACCGTTTGTTGATTAGGTTGGTTCATTGGTTGTTGTTGAGATTGGCTAGCAGTGTAGAAAGCTGCTTGTTGCTTTGGGGAGAATGGTGGAATGTATGAATAGTTGTATGGTTGTTGTGGTGGTGGTTGTGAAAAGGATGAAGTTTGTTGATGGTAGTTCATGGTAGGTGATTCCATAACATTGGATATACATGCAACATGTGGTGTAACTAGCCCTCCTGAGCTTGTACTAGCTGGAACTGAAGATCCTCCAAAGTATAAGTTTGGATTCTGAGGAATCTGTGCTCTCCTAGCCTTCCTCTTCTCTTCCAATTCTTTGTTTTCCAGCTTCTCAATGAACTCCTGAATAGACCAATATTGATAAGCATCCTTCTCCTTCAGAACTTCCACATGCTGATCCCAGTTTGGTGGTAATGCATCTGCAAACTTGTCCACCTGCTTTGCCATAGGAATCTGTATACCATAGCTAGACAATTCAGATAACAAATGATTATATCTAGGAGTTAGTTCTTTCAAAGTTTCATTTCCAATATAAGAAAAATTGTCAAACTCCTTTATAAGTTCTTCCACCCTCAAACTTCTAGTCTTCTCATTCCCATCATGCTTCCTTTTAAGCATTTCCCATAGTGCCTTAGATGTTGTGCAAGTCCCAAACTGATGCAAAAGATCATTTGTGATTGCCTGTGTCAATTGGGAAAATGCCTTCTTTTCCACAGCAAACTTCTTTTTCTCATCCTCAGCCATGCTCTCCAATGGCACTGGTTCACCTGTGTTCTCCAAAACTGGTGGTGTGTAACCTTTAGCAATCATGTTCCATGCTTCAGCACCTTCCACTCCCATGCCTTCCAAATGTATCTTAAACTTTTTCTGCCACTGATTGTATTCTTGAATCTCCATAAGCTTTGGTGGCCGATTCCCGCTACCTGAAGACAAATCATTAATCAGTGTGGAAATAGCATTTGAAGTTTGAGTGTTTACCACCGCTGCTGCTACTCCCCAGTAGTCAGATTGTGGTGCTGGAGGTGCACTTTGAGTCATGTAATTAACCGGCTGCGAAGACTGTGTGCTCGTCTTCTGTGCAGCTACCGTCCATGGGTCCATCACCTGCTGTTGTGGTTGTGTAGTTGCTGGTGTCGGAGTAGTTGGAAAATTCCACATGATCACGAACTTCGAGAAATTCAACACTTAGCAAATTTTCCAAAAACACTAGTCTAGATTCGCCCAAAAGTACTTCAGGTTCGTCCCTTTCTTCTTCAGATTCGCCCAAACAGTAACTCCCGAATGTGAAATCTCACCAGAAAGTAAAAACACACTAACACTTTTCACGTTCGCCCAAAAAGTTTCAGGTTCGCCCGTTTGGTTTCCAGGTTCGCCCGCACGATCTCTCGAATGTGAAAAGTTAGACCCGAATGTGAAAAATTCAACTGAAAAATTCTAGGTTCGCCCAATTATACCTAGGTTCGCCCAGAAAAACACTCAGGTTCGACCAGAAACTCACACCTTCGACCAAAACTTTCCAGGTTCGCCCATTTTGACTTTTAAAAAACGGTTACACTTTGAAAAACGGTTATTTTGATCTCTGATTTTCAAAAGTTTGTGAATTTGAATGATCTTGATTAGGTTTTGCTTCGGAGATGATTTGGAACAACTTTAATACTTGGAATTTTGAATTTTAACCACAAAATCAACTCTAATTCTTTCAAAAACACTCAAAAACCATTTTTATGCAAAAACAGATGTGAATTGATGAAAATAATGTCCAAATCAGCTCTGAGTTTATCAATTTGTTGTTGTATGATCCTCTATGCTCTGATACCACTTTGTAGAGACGTAATTTGACACGAAAACAGGATTATATGATCATACAAGTTACAAAACCAGGTGCGGAAACCCTAGTTTTGAACAAACTGAAGTAAACTCAAACCAAAACACAATCAAAGTCATTTTCAATACTTTTCATAGATTAACTCTTTCAAAAACTTGTTTACAATGTCTATTCAGTTAATCTAACACACACATAAACTCTCTCAAACCTCTCTGGAACAACACCTGATAACACACACACCTAATAACTCGCTTAAACTTACAAAATCACAAAATCTATATATAGGACCTGCACGTTCGCCCAGTTTGACTGGTCGAATGTGAGGCTTTTCCACATTCGCCCACTTGTAGTGGTCGAATGTGTCTTCTCAGTCTTGTTCCATCCAGATTCGCCCACTTCTCTCTACCTTCGCCCATCTCTATTTCACCTTCGCCCATATTAACTACATTCGCCCATTCAGCTTCTCTAACACATGTTAACTATCTAATCATTAGTCGCAAAACGCATCTACATCGTGGAAGGCATTAATGTGAAACATTTTCATCTCAATGACAAGTGTGTGAGTTGCAAGAAGGGAAAACAACACAAACAGTCCCACAAACCAAAGAAAGTGAACTCTGTTGAAATGCCACTTGAGCGTTTGCATATGGACTTATTCGGACCTGTCAAGCGTAAGAGTCATTGCGGAGAGCTTTACTGTCTTGTGGTTACCGACGACAATTCAAGATTCTCGTGGGTGATGTGCTTGCAACACAAGAGTGACACGTTCAACAACTTGAAAGTTCTGTTTACCCGGTTGGAAAATCTCTACAGTTTGAAGATTAAAAGAATTCGAAGTGACAATGGGACGGAGTTCAAAAACTCACAGATGGATGCTCTTTGTGAAGATAAAGGAATTCATCATGAATATAGTGCTCCGTATACTCCACAGCAGAACGGTGTTGCAGAGAGGAAAAACAGGACTCTAATAGAAACGGCACGTACAATGCTTGCGGATTCTAATCTTCGAGTAATGTTCTGGAACGAAGCTATATGCGCAGCTTGTCAGACATTGAATCGTGTATTGACGGTGAAGAAGTTTGGCAAAACTTCTTATGAACTGTTAAATAGACGAAAGCCGAATTTGGAGTATCTAAAACCATTTGGGGCACCCTGTACGATGTTGAATCCGACTGAAAAGTTTGGACCGAAAGCTGAAGAGGGATACTTTGTTGGATATGCAACCCCGATCAAACGGGTATTCAACAAAAGAACTCGACAAGTGGAGGAATGGGCGAACGTGGAAGTACATCGTTATACCCAGAACTTACAAGGCAGTGGTCCTGACTGGATGTTTGATTACAAAGATTTCTTTGAATCATTCAACCTAGATAACTTGGTTGAAGAGGCTGTTCTATGACTTTATTATGAGTGTGAAAACGCAGTGACTTTACCATTGGTGCGTCCGATCACCGTAACTCCTCCAGCAGCTTCTAATGATACCACGTTCCTTCAGCTGAAGAAGAGGTTTTCAAGGAAGCTTCAACTACTCTTAATACTTCAGAATCAGAAGATGATGAAGAAATCTTCAACGAAGCTATTCTAGATCATGCAACAGAGGCACCACCAGTGAACCCAAATCCAGATGTTGCTTCATCGTCTAACACGGGTAATGATCTGGATTCGGCAGAAAATCTGACTACTCAGACGGGAGTTCTAGTACCTGATCATCTGGAATCTCGGATTCATCGAATTCACCCGCTCGAGCAAGTTATTGGTGACCCTGGAAGCAGTGTCATGACTAGAGGACAACTTCGTAGTGCAAACTCACATGATAATCTTGGAGCCCTAGCTTTATATGCTAAAATTGAAAAATCTGGTTGTCAGAATGACTGGTCCTTTTCTTGTTATGTTTCGCAGGTTGAGCCGCGGACTTACAAGGATGCTCTTTTGGATAATGCTTGGGTTAAGGCGATGCAAGAAGAATTGTTGCAGTTTCAAAAGCTGGGTGTTTGGACACTTACAGATTTACCTCCAGGAAGGAAGAAAATAGGAACCAAATGGGTTTTTAAATGTAAGAAAGATGATCGAGGCGTAATCGTGAGAAACAAAGCTCGGTTGGTAGTTCAAGGTTTTCATCAAGTTAAAGGAATAGACTACAATGAGATCTATGCACCTGTGGCACGTATAGAAGCTATCCATATGTTTCTAGCGTTTGCTTCGTACAAGAAATTCAAGGTGTATCAAATGGATGTCAAGAGCGCGTTTCTGTACGGTGTGGTCAAGGAAGAGGTATACGTCGGTCAACCTCTAGGCTTTGAAGATCCTATCCACCGGGATAAGGTTTACGTTCTCAACAAAGCACTTTACGGGTTGCACCAGGATCCACGCCAATGGTAAGAGGAGCTAAGCACGTACCTACTTTCTAAAGGATTCAAACGTGGTTGGGTAGATTGTACCATGTTCACCAAAAGAACAGAGGGTGACTTGCTTCTCGTCCAGATATATGTTGACGACTTTATTTTTGGATCTACTAATGAACTTTTATGTAGAGAATTTGAAAAAGTCATGCAAGAAAAGTTCGAGATGAGTGCAATGGGGAAATGCAGTTTTTCCTAGGCTTGCAGGTGGATCAAGGGCCAACGGGCACTTTTATTCACCAGACGAAATACGTATCTGAAGTCTTGAGCCGGTTCCAGATGGAAGATTCGAAGCCGATGGATACCCCGATACAACCTAATCACGGGATTGGAGTTGACGCTAAGGGGGAGCTGACAAATCCTTTTACATACAGAGCAATCGTCGGATCTCTGATGTATCTCACTGCATCTAGACCAGATATAATGTTCGCCACATGTCTCTGTTCCAGATTCCAATCAAAGCCGAAACAGAGTCATCTTACAGTTGTTAAGCGAATCCTAAGATATCTGAAGGGTTGTCTGTCGAGAGGACTTTGGTACCCTAATGATGATAATTTTGACTTTGTTGCTTTTAGTGATGCAGATTGGGGCGGTTGTGACAAAGATAGCAAATCCACAACGGCTGGATGTCTATTCTTGGGGAGCAGGCTCGTGACCTGGCAGTGTAAGAAGCAGACAACACTCGCACTATCTACTTGCAAAGCAGAATATGTGGCAGCCTCAAGTTGTTGCTCATAGGTTTTGTGGATACAGCAGCAGATGGTTGATTACGGTTTGCAATTTCTTAAAACCCCTATTCACTGTGACAACGAAGCTGCAATAGCACTCACTAAAGACACGGTTAATCACTCAAAAGCTAAGCATATCCGGATTAAGTATCACTTTATCCGTGATTGTTATGCCAAAGAGTTGATTGATATGGTTAAAATCCACACTGACTATCAGAGGGCTGATCTTTTTACCAAAGCTTTTGATAAATCGAGATTTGAATATCTTTTAAAAACTAATGGTATAAAAGAAAAACAAGACTAATCATCACCTCGGTTTATCTCTTTTTGTTTTTAAATTTTTAAGTTTTTACTGTTTTTCAGAAAAATGAAAAACCCAAAAATATGTTTTTACATTTTAGGGGGAGTCTTTATTCAGAAAAACCAAAAACATTGGAAAATCCAAAAAGCCATAAAAATCAGAAAAACCCAAAATGATTTCCAGGAGTAAAAGAGGAAATTATAGTACATCAGTGGGGATCTGACACATGCTAAAGAATTGAAATGCAATATGAGGCGTGTGTTGATTTTGTGTGATGTGTTGGTAGGCTATGAGACTTATTACTACGTGCCTTAGTGATACAAACATAACGAACTACTCGCCAGTGGTTGAGCACCTCATGGGCATATGGTCTTAGTGCCGTAATTTCGTTTGATAGGGTTGCCAAAATCTGAGGTTTCAGGTCGTTATGTTAATTGTTATCCGGGGTATCTTGATTGATCTTTTGTCGTATTGATTTACGGACCTAGATTCAATCAAGATATTTGCTAAAAGAGCTTAAATGCCAAAACCTAAAAGTTGCCGAATTGAGGAACTTAATGTATACTAATGATCAAAGAACATTAAATGCATCGTATCAATTCACAGATGAAAATCTTTGATTGATATCAGCCTCAACCTGGTATATTTGCACATGTTACTTTGCTGCATTAATTTGCTAACCTGTACACCTCTGTGCTATATATCTTGTAATATAACGGATAACATTTGGCATAATCACGCATTACGACAAAGCTTTGTGCAAATTCCTTGATACGGGAGTATGTCGTGTGTGTGGGAACCATAAGCTTGTTAGTATAATACACCTAATTGCGTATCATTTTAAAGCACTGCATAATAGTCTGCATGTGAGCTTATGTGGATAACAATATCAGCAGTTGCCGGATCACACATTGTCTTTAATGATAATATACAATAAAGATCAACGATGTGATCAGATTTCTCAAAAACTGATATAATCCTCTTACCGGAAATCACAAATGTTTATTGCTTTATGTTTACATTTTTTTTGCAATTTAAATTCATTTTATGCAAAATATACAAAAACTCAAAAAGATTTTAGGTGTGTTTTAACATAAATTTCAGAAAATTCAAAACTTTTTACATTTCTGTGTTATTTTTGATAACCGATGGTGTTTGATGGTGATTTTCTGAAACTTGATGAACCAATTTGAGTTTTGTATCATTTAAATGGAAAACAATGAATGTTTGAAGCTTAAAATGTGTGAAAATGATTTAACGGGATTCGATTTTGAGTTTTGGTAAAAAGTTCAAAAAACAAATTTCACGTTCGAACCGTTCGGTGGGTCGAAGGTGGATTTGAGACTTCATTCGAACCCACAATTGAGGTCGAATGAAAGTGTTCAGAGGATATTTGCTTTATTCGAACCCTTAGGCTTCATTCGAACCTTTCATTAGGGTCGAATGTAGCTTAGGTGTTTCATTCGAACCCTCATCAGGGTCGAATGTAGGTTGACTATATATACACAACTCCTCATTCGAACCCTTCACATTTCTTTTCAAAATTTCTCATTTGAAGAAGACTTGTTGCCCTTGCCCTTTTGATTTGATATTATTGTTTACCACTACTTCCTGATCATTTTGAACCAAATTTACAGGTAATGTATCAGTAACAAAGCCAGAATCGATGATTTTGTCTTTGGAACCCTAACTTGGACTATTTGGACACCATATGGACTGTTTTTACGACAATTGTTGGTTGATATGATGTTTTCGATAGTTTTAGGGGGAGAGTAATCCAAAATCTAGGTTAATTACATATTAGATTGATAATTTGATGTTAACCAACTTTAAAACCCTAGATTTTGAGAGAAAACTATCTAAAACATGTTGTGTGAATCAATCGATTGTTTAAAAAGGTTAATCGGTCATGTTAGGTCCTAAACAAACAAAAATTAGATGTTAATTTGGTCTAGATTGGATTTGGCAAATTTTGATTAAGAACAAACACATTCGACCAATGATAAGGGTCGAAAGAAGCCTTCTGAGGTCTAATGTAGCTGTTTATAGGTCGAATGTTGAACGATAGGTCGAATGTACATCTTCATAACACAATTTTCACATTCGAATCAAGTTTTCCACATTCGAACTACCTTAAACCCACATTTGAACCCCCCGTATGGGTCGAAGGTAGGTATTTTTGACGAAATTTCAATTTTGTCAGATTTTGATGAATTTTTATGTTTCGTTTGTGCAGATTTCAAATGGCATATCAACAAAACCCTGAGATACCAGCTGAGTCATCAGGATAGGCAGTTCAGAAACAGATAGAAGAAGAATTAGACTTCGAAGAGGCTCACAATTGCTGTGCATTCATAGGAGAGGTGAAGCAGAATACAGAATTTGCTGGAATAGTTGAGTTTTTAAGAAGAAGCAGAGTTATTTATGCCATAGCTACTACAACAACAATCTACAAGGACCATCAAGTAGATTTCTGGAAGAATGCCAAAGTTGACTTCTGGGAAGATAAAACAACAATCGTTAGCAATATTTAAGGGCAACTTGCTATTGTTTCTAAAGACGATATCCGTGAAGCTCTAGACTTTAAGGATTCTCCAACAGATCCCAAAGAGCTATCTTGGATTGGACAGAGATTGTGCTTTCTGTGTATGAAGTACAACGGTCCCATTACAGATGGTCTTCTGCATAAAGGGAAACTGTGTCCACACTTCAAGTATCTAGCACATGTTGTTCTTCATGTGCTTGGACCAGTTCGTGGGGGTTATGATGTAATGAGGAAAAGCATCAGTTCCTTGTTGGTTGCTTTGATCTTAAACAAGCCTTTTAATGTCTCAGGAAGGAATGATATTGGATCACATGCTGGAACCATTGAAAGTATTAAAGGAGAAGAAGTTTCTGATGTACCCCAGATTTCTCCAGATGATATTTGATAGAAAGTATACTGCTTTGAGAAGGGATCCTACTCAGATTCTAGTACAAAGTCATATGAATTTGAATACATTATGCAGAATGAAAGGTTACAAAGGTATTCCAGATTTTGAGAAGCCTATATTCAAGAGATTGTTTGGACACTTGGTAAACCCAGTGTATAAGGATCCGTGTGTGAATAAAGCAAGAAATGTCGACAGTGAATCAGATAAAGACGATCCTTTGTTTCCTGTTGATCCCAAAGCTAAGAAGAAAAGACAGGTGGTGAATAAAGGCGCAAAAGGTGGAAAGGGTAGCAAAGGCAAAGGAAAGTCTATAGTGATTGAAGTTGAGACTACAACAACTGAAAAACCAAAGAGAAAGAAAACCATGGCTAGAAAGGGTGCAGGAAAGACTAAGACTATGTTAGTAGATGAAGAGTCGGTGGACTTAGAAGAAACACAAGATGATGAAGAATGGGATTCAGGAGATGAAACGATCAAACAAACCAAGCCCAAGGCCACTGTGGCTGGTGAGTCTGAAAGTTTGAACAAGACTATTGAGGAACAACAACAAAAAGTTCCCATTGAGTTAGATGAAAGTGATTTAGATCTTGGTGTTGATGTACAAGATTTTGGTGGATCTCCTGTGGTTGCTGAGAAACAAAAGAAGCCTATGTACAAGACGATGGCTAAGAAAGATGAGAAAGAGAATCCAAAGAAGAAGAGAGAGAGAGAAATAGAGATTCTGATTGCAGGAAAGAAGGTACCTGATGTTGGTACTTCATCTAAAGCTACAACTCCAGTGACTTCTCCCAGTGCAAAGAAGCAGAAAAGACCTGGAAAAGAAACAGCTGAAGATTTTGCCACAACTCTTGATAATGTCTTGAAGAAGTTTCAGAAAAAGAAAGATTCCGTTGAAGAAACATCCACACCTAAGGTAACAGTTTCAGGTTATGTTATGGATTTGATGATATGATGAAGATGTTCAATAAGCAACAATAAGAAATTGAGAAGTTAAAATCAAATGAAGAAAAGATGTTGTAGATAGTTGTATCTTTAAAGGAGATTCAAGATGAGATGGAAAAGGTTGTGAAAGCACTTGAAGCTGAAAATAAGAAGTTGATAAGCAAAGAAAAGAAAAATTCTAAGAAGATCAAAGTGCTTCAGATTGAGAATACAAAGTTGAGAACCAGAAGTAATGAAATGAAGAAACTTCTGAAAGATTTGTATGAGAAAGCTCCTCAGATTGAAGGAAATGAGGAAGACAAAGAGGAGGAAGAGGTAAAAGTTGACTTTGAAGACTCGGATGATGAGAAAGATGATAATGATGAATCTGATGATGAATCATCTGATGATGATGATGCTGGTGATAAATCTGGTAATAAGAAAGATGATGCTGATGATAGTAGTAGTTCAGATGATGATGATGATGTCAACAAGTTTAGTTATGAAGAAAGAAAGAACAAGAAAGGAGATGCCAGACAGTCTAGTTCTAAGAAAAAGTCTGGTGAGAATGTTGATGATGAAGGTATATTTTGGACTGAACAGATAAGATCTCTATCTGATAAAGACAAAAAGCTTTATAGAGAGATGCTTAACAGAAAAGTCTGGATGATTGAACTAACTGGAAAGTTTCCAGATATCTTTGCTGCTGATGATATGAGGTTTGAATTAGAATATAATGATCCAGATTTGGAGGAAGGAGAAGTGTCTACTACTGTGGCTAAGGAGATTTTAGAAGGTATTAGCACAGCAGGTTGGGAAGACACTGGAGGAGATAATGGCTGAACAGGTGATTCCTGATATTTCTAAAAAGGATATTGGAAGTCATTCTGATGAACAAACTCCTGAAAGGGAAGAGATAGAGATTGAGGATATTACACATGAAGAATATCCAGAATATTACAGAAGCAAAGAGAACGAAGTGTTCCCAGACTTGTCTAAAATAAATCTGAAAGAAGCTGAGTATCTACCTAAAAAGAAGAGTGAGGAATTTGTGAAGAATGTGTTTGAAGATGTGAATCAGAAACCAACTGTAGAACAGAATGATAGTCTGAAGACTTTATTGAAGAATCTGAAAGAACAGGATGAGAAAAGACCTAAGCCTGAAGCACAGGGTGGTTTTTTTATAAATATCACAATCAGTTGTTCAAAGGGAGAGCTTTGGGTTGGAAGTATCTGAGAAAACTGATGTGTATTGGGGTGAAATGGGAAAAAGGTATCTTGTATTTCTACAGATTTCATGATTTAAAGACTCTACCGTACTGGGCGGTGAGAGATATCTGTAGATTCACCATGTCTGGGGCTTCTGCTAATTGTGATGCAGTAGGTTGGTTTGCTGATAAAATGACTTGGGAAAGTAGAACGAAGTGGAACATGTTCAAGCCAGAATATCCCAAAAGAAAGGTTCACAAAGAGATAGATCCGAAAACAGGTCTGAAGAAGGTTACCTTGAAGTATAAACCTCCGGTGGTTATGAGGAGAATACCATTGATGCTGATTCAGCAACACTTCAGTTCTGAATTCGTCATGTGGTACTATGATTGGAGGACTACCGAAGCAGTGATTGTGTTGAAAGACAAGAAGGACACTTACAAGAAGATTCATGTTTTTGATCCGATGTGGATCATCAACTGTTCATTCGAAGACATCATCATGCTGTACTACAATCCTATCTACTGTGAAGAGAAGGATGCTGATCAAGCAAGAAAGTATCAACAAGTGGTTGGTGTTTGTTTTGCTTATGATATTAATTCTGGGAGTAATCTTGAGAAGAAACTGGGGAAGAGCGTGAAGATAAATGAAGTGCCTAAAAGATCGACCAAATGAAAGCTTGAGCTTGAGATGACTAAAGATCAAAAGAAGCAGCTCAGAATCAAGTTAATGAACAAGCAGATGGATTATGAACGACAACAATCCAAGCAATAGTCGAGGGGGAGTTTGTAGATGCACGTTTTGCGACTAATGCTTTGGATTGTACATAATAGTTGGTTTGTAGTGATCATGGGGTCGAAGGAAGCATTTGAGTTTCTCGAAAGTAGAAATCATGGGTCGAAGGAAGCTGAATATGGTCGAATGAAGATCTTGAAGATGCAATGTGCTGATTCGATCTATGAATGGGGTCGAAGGTGCACATTCGACCACATCGTGGAGTCGAATGTGCAGCCTATATAAAGTCAAATTTTGTTTTTCTAATAAAGTTTTGCCATTTTGCCTGTGTGTATTGTCTAGAGAGTCTCTCTGTGTTCTGGAAATTTCTAAAGCTAGTTTATTTCATTGTAAACACAAGTGTAAAGGTTTTATATCAATGTTTATTAATGAAATGATGATTGAAAAGGTGAATTCATGTGTTTGATTCGATTACCATCATTTTGTAACTGATCTAGGGTTTCCGCACCTGGATTAGTAGACTTGTATGATCAACTAACTTGTTTTTGTAAAAACGATCCTCTACATTCTAGGTGACGGCGGCGGTGGTCTAAGGGTCTCGGATGGTGATGATAGATGATGCTTGACTAATGTGGTGACAGAGGAGATTGGTTACGGGCTAGAAGCCGAGTTAACTAGGCTTCACTTGGTCAACAGAAGTTAAAGAACAGGAGGCTCGGTGAATTGAGGAGACTCGAGAGGTAGAGACAAGAACCCGAGTCATCTAAGTTACGTTATTATACTCGCTTCGCGTGACACGTGTGGGACATAAAAGAACTAAGAACCGGACGATTCGACAACTATAACTAACTAATATGTTTGATGTGTATATATGTAAATATAGTTGGGTACTTGATGAAAATAATGAACATTTGGTTAATATGATTGATATAATAAAAGTGACGATATAGGAACATGGATAGAACATATGAAATTGGACATAAACACATAGCTAATGGTAGACGTATGATTGAAGACGGATGGATGGATGTGTATTTGGACACTTAGATAAGTGGCATAACTATCATGATATCTAAATTACAAAGGACTCAGACAATCGGTTGACATAAATGAACATAATATGAAAAGTGCTAAACTAAATTACATACATGTGTATATCACTTAGACTTGGTTGTATAACTTAGTTTTAAGATATAGGAATGGTACCAAGGACATTGAATTTTAGGATCAATTACTCAACATGGGAAGAACGTGTAACCTGGTATTATATATGACCTGGTATTATATATGATGGAGACTTTGGATGAAAGACATGGCAATCAAGTATGTATCCATAGACCATGAGATATAACTAATAACTCAAGACTTAGACAAACCAAAATGATATTATTAAATAAAGGTCCTAGACACCCGCACGTGTAACCCCGATGTTCGGTTACACTCACTGATATTTATGATTACCATAGGACCTTGTGTGCTAAGGACAGATGGACTCCCGACTTGGGACACTGTGTGACGTGATGTGATACGCTGCCAAGGTGAGTTCCGTGTACCATTCCCCTTTTTTCTGTTTTACTCTTTTGGGGTGAACATAAGCTTGTGTGTGTAAACTGTTTGATGTTACAAGATACTGACTGCCGGATAACACTGACATTCATTAACTTATAGGTGAGCCACTTAATATGTGGGTAGTACTACTTGGGGAATCCCCCACGCAAGGTGGACTCGGGACTTAGGGATCTGGGAAACCCTCGACTAAGGTTTTAAGACCATTGCGGCATATATTTTGCCACTGAATCAATATGGGCAGTTATTGATTCTTCGTTTAGGGTTGAGGTGTCGCTTGTACATCACTTTGTGTAAAATGTGTTAAACTGTGTAAATTTGGAAACTAGCTTTTGAAATGATAAACTTGTTTTGGATCCACTTTACTACTTATACGGACTCACCAGCATATTTGCTGACCCAAACTCTTTTAAGCATGTGTTCAGGTACTGCGATTGCATAATCATGGAGACAAGGTATATGCTTTCTTGTGTGGATTAAAGATTGTTATGTTAGAAGATTCAAGTTATAAGCGTTGCAGATTAGAGCTTCTAGAGTTATGGATGTGTAGAGATCGGATTGACTAGTGAACCACATCTTATCAGCTGCTTCGACGACCGCTGCGATTCGTCCCTGCATAGTTATTAGTTTATTTATTTAAGTTGTGTATTAATATTTTTGGGTTAGAATTTGTATTAAACATTAAATATTAGTCATCGTTGCTTCCGTTGTGCAAGTCTGGCATCAATCTGTATATTCATCCAGGCCCCCTGGTCGGGTTGTTACAGTTGGTATCAGAGTAACGGTTGTAACAAAATAGGGTATCTCCATATATCCTATACCACACCAGAACAACTTAGAGAACTTAGCATTTAAGTCTCTAAGACTACCTAGCTAGGAATGCCTTGAAATTACATAAGATTGATCAGAGTAAGAAACGAAATAAGTTGAAACTTGAGTACCTGAACACCAGAATGCTTATCGGTACTTAGAACCAGTTTGCATAATATACGAGCTTTGTGTTATACGTGAATAATGACTACGCCGGAGATTACTAGAATAATTTTGTGAGGTAAATTGATGATTACACTTAACGTAATGTAATTGTGAATTTACAAGCACAAAGAAGTTCTAAGAAATCCGAAGAGTCGCCAAAATTGTGAGTATTAACCATGATGACCATGAACTAGTACCGAGAAACGAACTAAGTTAGAGTCGTAAGAAAATATGTGATATACTTGCACGACTAAGGTACGGGGTTGGACTTGATATAGTTGACATAACTAGGCGTATTATGATAAGTATGGATATAAATATATATATATATATACACAACCATGAGCACTATAATACTTATCATCCTAAATTTTATATATATGTATGTGAACTTAGGTAAATGCTACTAGTTGTAAATAACTTTCCTGACCAGGTTATGAGTTAACTATAAGCGTTAGGTACATCGCCAGAACTCGGCGCTACAGCTTGTAAGAATTCGAAGTATGAAGAGAGACTTGATCAACCCAGCAAATGGACACCCCTAATTCGATAAGTTTTGATTCCAATCAGATAGTTATCGCTTATTATGAGACTAGTGCTCCTATATATGTTAAACTTAGAAATATCATTTTTGTACCAACCAGACCAAAGTTAGAAATTAAACTATTGATTACTAGGCCATTTCATTCGGACTTGATGGATATCGATTACGGCAGAATTAAGATGAGTATAGTGTGTTGGAGTCGTAACCACATAACAGGTTTTAAAGATTTCAAATTATCAATCGGAAAGGCGGCAACCTAAGTTCAAGAATCTTTCAACCACTATGACTATACAACATTCATCAAAGGAACTAGGATTAAAAGCAACCTGAGGTATTCTTAAGGATAATACATGTTCCTTCACTTTAATATCCATGTTATCACTAGACTAGCGTCAGAAATCTTTGGATTAGCTTTGTAACCTTGATCACAGTGACGAGTTATCCGTAAGAAACATGTTAGAATTATATAAGATGGGATCTAACGGGGGAGCGAATGCATTTTATGATAAACCATTATAAGGAATATTGTCAAGAATAAGAAAACACGGTCAAAACTGAATAGGAAAAAAAAATCTTTGGAGATAACAACCCGACCATTGGAAAATCTAAGGTTTAAGATATTAAAGAAATGTGGCGCACCCATAGTATGTTTAAGAGCAATATAATGCGCTTGGATGGCTAACTTTTTCACGTTTCCCGACAATTAGTCACCATACCTTACATCACACGTCATAGAAACTTTGAAGATTTAAGAGTTCAACGATATAGCCGAAGCAATGAACTCTGCCAGAGCTTTAGGACAAAGCCCCCCAAGACATAAGTTGACAACATCGGTGATGGCCTTAAGGAGCCCGGAGGCGGTTGGTGTGACAACCGCCAATTTATCAGGTCAAAATCCGTACACCTCTTAGTCAAATCCCAATTTTGTTTCATCATTACACATTAATTTGTACGAGTATGTCCCCCGAGAAGCCTAGCCAGACCCGAACTAGTACAAACAAACCCATGCGGTTGAACAAAAATCCGAGTTATCACTCATTGGTGAGGCAAGTTTAAACCCTCATGATATTTTTCTCTCTTTCACGACAAATCTATACGTATATTTATTTGTAAACTTAAGATTTTATACATACATATATTATATACTAGTAGGAAACCCGCGCGATGCGGCGGCGGCGGCGAAAATTTACAATGCAATATTCATTTTCTGTTAGTTTATCAATCGTCTTGTGTTATATTGTATAGTACGTAAGTTAGTTTTCTCATTCGTGTAATATTGTACAAATCAGTTAAGTTAACGTATCAATCCACACGTGTTACATTTGACGTGCATATTTATTCTTATCTAAATCCAAAATAAACAAATAAATAGACGTACATTTTATCAAGCAGTATAAGGAATAGTCTCATTTCACCAGCGATGACCGGCCATATAAGATTTACCCATACAAAATAGCACAGTATACCGAACTCTTTGCTACGTGACACCCAAGAAATCTTCAACAATGTCATGGTCATCTATTATTGGTTCAATAAAATGTACCGATAACACATCAGAAGATCAAGAAAATATAAGACGCAAGAAATAAAATCTGTAAAATTACACACACAAACATTTGAAAAACATAAACTTAACAGATCATCATGTCTAAAAAGTACCAGTATTATATCCTAAATGCTCTAGGTTAAGCCAACGGTTATACAATACGGGCTTTCTTTTGGTGAGTTTTATTTGGAATGGTAGCGGGTCGGATCATGAGCGTTGTCTGTGTTTGCAAATGTTGATGGCCTTTTGCCTTTAGGTTTACCCGAGTTGTCGGACTTTGTTGTATTTTAAAATAGATAGAAAGCGGAAGATACAATAGATATTTTAAGCATGAACAAAATATTAATATCTTTCGTTTCAATATGATGTGATTTTAGACATGGGCCTAGGTTATCTGGGGGCACTGAGATTTGGGGTTGTTATAACTAATTTAGGACTACTAAAATTAATGAAAGATCAGATCTGGTTCTGTCAAAGCGGAAAGGCGTTTTGTTTTTGGGTACATGTAGTTTTCCGGCTTTAGTTCGAATCCCTCACACTCAAGTTTTGTTGGTTTTTAGCTGATTTTGATTTAGTTGTTTTAGCAAGTGGGACATTGGGCCACAAGTTTTTTTATTTTCTTATACAACAGAACTTGACATGTTTTATCATTCATGTAAATTTGATTGAAAAATATACACTGTCTTAGTTTATCAATGCTTTCGTGTTATATTGTATAGACTCAAGCTTGATGCTACTAAACCTCAATGTATCATAATAGTCATTCTGGAAGTAGACTGGATGTAAGTGGGTCTCTTTAGGTCCATTTGTAGTTGAAAGAATTTAGCTAAAACAGGATGTAATGATCATACAAGTCACAAATCCAGGTGCGGAAACCCTAGATATGAACAAAATGATAATACTCGAATCAAAACACGTAAAACATCATTTTAAACACCTTTTTCATAGATTAACTTTCATAAAACTTGTTACAATTGATCAACACGTTAATCTAGACCTATCACACACAATCACAGACTTAACACAAACCTGACCTTCAAACACACACTTTCTAAAACTCTCTCTAACTTACAAATGACCAAAATCTATTTATACACACTGCAGGTTCGCCCAGTTCTATGGTGCGAATGTGGACATAGTCCACATTCGCCCACTTCACTAGTACGAATGTGTTCTTCTGCTCAGCAATCTTCACCTTCGACCAGTCTCTTCTACCTTCGCCCATTCTTGTTCACCTTCGACCCAACAGAAAACATAAACTAACATGTGTTAATAGATAATCCAATCACTAGTCGCAAAACGTGCATCTACAAACTCCCCCTCGACTATTGATTGGATTGTCTTCGGTCTTCGTCCATAACCTTGTTTAACAGCTTGATTCTCAGTTGCTTCTTCTGTTCTTTAGTCATTTCAGGCTCCAGCTTACGCTTCACAGGTTTAGGCACATCGACCATCTTCACCATCTTGCCCAGTTTAGTATCCAAGTTGCTACCGGAGTTTATATCATAAGCAAAGCAAACTCCTACAACTTGTTGATACTTCTTTGCCTGATCTGCATCATTGGGATCACAATGAATCGGATTGTAGAATAGCATGATGATGTCTTCAAACGTGCAATTGATCAACCACATAGGATCAAATACATAAACATGCTTGTATTTGTCCTTTCCATCTCTCAGCACTATCACCGCTTCTGCCTTTCTCCAATCATAATACCAGAAGATAAAGTCAGCACTGAAGTGTTGAGGTAAAGGCATCAAAGGTATCTTCTTCATCACTTCAGGTGCCTTATATATCAAAGTCACCCTTTTCCTTCCTGTTCTTGGATCAATATCCCTGTGAACTTTTCTTCTAGGGTATTGAGGCTTAAATCTGTTCCATTTAGTTCTGCTCTCCCAAACCAACTTATCAGCAAACCAACCAACAGCAGTATTGTTCACTGAAGCTCCAGTCATAGGGAATCTGCAAATATCTCTGACCGCCCAGTACGATAGAGTTAATAAATCAATGAATCTGTAAAAGTACAAGATTCCTGATTCCCATTTGACAGCCAAACATTTCAATCTTCCCAGATATTTCCAACCGAGAGCTCTGCCTTTGAACTTCTCGTTGTGATATCTGTAAAAACTACCTTGAGCTTCAGGCTTTGGTCGTTTATCGTCAGTTTCTTTCAACTTCTGTAGAAATGTCTTCAAATCATCATTCTGACTTGAAGGTTTCTGCTGATCAGTACCAAACACAGTTTCTACAAACTCCTCACTTCTTTTTTGAGCTTTCTTCTTAACCAACCTGTTTGGTATCTCTGTGAAGTTTGGGAAAACCACATCTTCATCATTTTGTCTGAAATATTGTGGATATTCCTCGTGAGTAATATCCTCAATTTCTACTTCATCCATCTCAGGTGTCTGCTTATCATCAGAGTGATCTCCAATATCCTTTTCAGGAATATCTGGAATCGACTGATCCATCATAATCTCCTCTAATGATTTCCCCACTCGCTGTGCAATTCCATCCAAAATTTCTTTGGCAACAGCAGCAGGTACTTCACCTTCCTCTAAGTCTGGATCATTATACTCGAGTTCATATCTCATATCATCTGTTTGAAAGATTTCAGCAAACTTGCCTGTGAACTCAATGGTCCATTCTCTTTTCTCAAGCATATCTCTGTAAACCTTCTTTGCATCATCATTCAGAGATCTCACCTTTTCATTCCAGAAAATGCTTTCATCTGAATCTACATTCTCACCTTTCTTTTTCTTTGAGCTAGACTCTCCAGCATCTTTCTGTGGTGTTCTCTTCTCAAAAGTAAACTTACTCGTATCTTCTCCCCCATCATCATCATCACTTTCATCACTACCATCATCATCCTTACTACCTGATCCCTCCGCATCATCATCATCTTTATCACTTTTCTTGCTTTCTTCATCAGAACTCTTATCAGATTCATCATCCTCCTCATTATCTTCTTTCTCTTCATCAGAAGGCTCGAAATCAACTTGCTCTTCTTCTCTTTCTTTATCCTCCTCACCTTCCTTCAGTTTAGATGCTTCACTATATAGCTTGTCCAACAAATCACTAAGACGTTTGTTTTCAGTCTTAAGTTCTTTGTTGTCAGCCTTAATAATTCTAATCATTCTCCGATTTCTGGTGCACTTAACCTCAAGATCCTTGTTTTCTTCTTCAAGTTTCTTAACTTTCTGTTCGATCTCATCTTGGTTAGTCTTAGAAGCAACCACAATCTGTAGCATCTTTTCCTCATTTTGTTTAAACTTGCTTATCTCAGCCTGTTGTGCTACAATCATCTTCATCATGTCATGCATCCGTTTGTTAACCTGTTTCATCACATCATCCGAAACAGTAACTTTCTTTGACTTGGATGGTTCAGCTTCTTTAGCCTTCTGCTTTTGAGGATTCTTGAACATATCCAATACATTATCCAGTGCAACATTAAAATCATCAACTGGTAATGTTTCAGACTCTTTACTCCTTTTCTGTTTCTTAGCCACTGGTGAAGATAGCTTAGATGATGTACCTGCATCAGGTAACTTCTTGCCTTTCAGCAACTGAGCAATCTCTTTTTCTCTCAACTGCTTAGTACTAGACTTCTTTGCCATTGACTTATGCTTTGGTTTTGGCAAATTAACTACAACAGTCTCACCTACATCAAGTTCATCCAGATTCACACTCAGACCTTCATCAATAACAACAGTCTTCTTCTGTGAAACTTCTTCAATAGTCTTGTTCAAAGATTCAGACTCACCAACCATAGTGGCCTTACGTTTGGTGGTCTTTACTCTTTCCTCTTCAGAATCCCATTGTTCATCAACTTCAGTTTCCTCCGAATCAACTGAATCTTCATCAACCAAACTAGTTCCTTTCTTTGCTGTTGTCTTCTTTCTAGTAACCTGTTGCTTTGAACTACCTTGCTCAGTCTTTGCTTTACCCTTCCCTTTGGCTCCAGCATTGACTACCTGTCTCTTCCTCTTAGTGTTTGCATCAGCATACACTAATGGATCATCATTGTCAGAATCACTGTTGTCATGTCTTGCTTTGTTCTTACCAGGATCAGTGTAACCCTGATTAGCCAAAGCTCCAAATAATCTTCTGTGAGGTGGCTTTTCATTGTCTGGCACACCTTTATAACCTTTCATTTTCACAAGTGTACGAATATTCATATGATCTTGACCTAGGATCATAGTTGGATCCTTTTCCAAATTAGGATACTTATGGTCAAAAATCATCATTAGAAATCTTGGATACAACATAAATTGTTTCTTCTTCAAGCCTTTCAACATCTCGAGCATGTGGTCTAAAATCATACCAGATACATTGAATGGTTTGTTAAGTGTTAATGCAACCATCAATGAACTTAGACTCTTCCTCATCACATCATATCCACCGCTCACACACCCGAATACATGGATAATTACGTGTGCAAGATACTTGAACTGCACACTTAATTTCCCTTTGTGCATCGAACCATCAGTAATCGGACCCTTGTACTTCATCCTCAAAAAGCACGCCCTCTGCTCGGTCCATGAAAGCTCTCTAGGATCATCACTAACTTCAAACTTGATCTGCAAAGCTTCCCTGATGTCTGATTCTGTCAAAAACATCTCCATTCCCTGTATCTTGCTGCGAATAATAGTCTGATCTTCCCAGAAATCATATCTTGCATTTCTGTAGAAGTCCTCCACTATGTCTTTGTAGATTATTGTTGGTGTAGCTAAGGCATGTATAATCCGGCTTCGCCTTAAAAACTCCACAATACCAGCAAATTCAGTGTTCTTCTCGACATCTCCAACATATGCACAGCAGTTGTGTGTCGGTTCAAATGGCCATCCACGTGGAACATTTTCAACTTCCTGGACAGGATCTGGTACAATGTTCTCCACTGGTGCCTCGACATGTTCAGGTTGCTCAGCCATCTGCACATCAAAAATCAGAAAACACGTCAAAATTCAAAAACGACAAAAAGTTACAAATTTTAAGATTTAACAGACTCCACATTCGCCCACTTTTGTTTGGCCGAAGGTGGAATAATAGGTACGAATGTACACAATTTAGCACGAATGTGGAAATATTCTTATTAAAAATCACATTCGTCCAGTTATCAACACATTCGCCCATCCAGTTCTACATTCGCCCGTTTAATATGGGTCGAATGTAAACTGAAAAACCCCAAAAATTCAAAATTTTGTCAAACTTGTTTTTGGACTCTGAATCTGATTGATACTTGTTCTAATATGGCCGACTAATTCTCGTGCATTATCAATTGTAATGATTATTCAATTTTCATCAGTTTTAAAGTGGAATTAGGGTTTGTAAAGTTCAATCGATCAATTAGTCCTCTAATCATGTTATTATCCTAATTCCTGATCTACTCTCCCCCTAAAACTGATGAAGATTGAAAGTCTAACAAAAACAATCAATAACAATGGTCCAATACGTCCAGATTAAGAACCCTAGGGTTCGTAACCTATAAACATCAATTCTGGTCTGTTAACGACGCCATTACCTGTGAAATAAGGTGCAAAAGTATCAGTAATCAACAGGTAACAAGATTATAAGGCAGAGAAAATCAAAGCAACAAGGTCTGGCTACTTGATAAAAATTTGAAAAAGTTCAGAATGAAGGGTCGAAACTGATATTGGCTTATATATAGAAGCCACATTCGCCCGTTCTCAATGGTCGAATGTGGTGTGATTCCACATTCGCCCCAAGCGAATGGTCCGGATGTGGAATATACACCCGAAGGTGGAAAGTTTATTTGATAAAGCCACATTCGCCCAATCAGAAACACCCGAATGTGAAGATTTTTCCACATTCGACCCAATTAAGGGGCGAATGTGAAATGGAAAAATCTGAAAATTTTGCCAAATCACGAATTCGAATCCCGTTCAACATTTTTCAATCTGTTAAGTCTCAAAAACTCATTATTTCACTTTTAGAATGATACAAAGCCCATATGGTTTCATCAAATCTCAGAAATTGACCATCAAACACCGTCGGTTATCTAAAATAAAACAGAAATGCAAAAACTTTTGGTTTTTCTGAAATTTTTATCAAAACACACCTAAATCTTTTTGGATTTTGTATCTTTTTGACAATAAAAGTAAAATGCATCAAAGTAAACAAAGCAGTAAACATTTTGTGATGTCCGGTAAGAAGATCATATCAGTTTACTGAGAAATTTGATCACAGCGTTGATCTTTTTGTTTAATATTATCATTAGAAACAGTATGTGACACGACAATTGCTGATATTGTGGTCCACTTAAGCTCACATGCAGACTATTACGCAATGCTTTAAAATGATACGAGTTAGATGTATTAGACTAACACATTGCGGTGCCCACACACACGACATACTCCCGTATCAAGTAATTGCTCAAAGCTTCGTCGTAACGCGTGATTATGCCAGAGTTATCCGTTAAAATTACAAAGTATATAGCACAGAGGTGTACAGGTCAGCAAACGAATGCAGCAAAGTAACATGTGCATATATACTAGGTTGAGGCTGATATCAACTACTGATTTGCATCAGTACGTCAATACGATGTAATTATGATCTTTGATCAATAAAAACATAAAGTTCCTCAATTCGGTAACTTTCGGTTTTGGCATTTAAGCTCTTTTAGCAAATATTCTGATGAAACTAGGTCCGTAAATCAATACGACAAAAGTTTAATCAGAATATCCCGGATAACCATAACATAACGACCCGAAACCTCAGATTTTGGCAATCCTATCAAACGAAATTACGGTACTAAGACCATATGCCCATGAGGTGTTCAGCCACGAACGCGTAGTTTGTTATGTTTGTATCACTAATGCACGCAATTTTTAGTCTACGAAGCCTATCAGCACATCACACATAGTCAACACACGCCTCATATTACTATACAAATCTTTAGCCTGTGTCAGATCCCCACTGATGTACTATCATTTCCTCTTTTTATCCTAGAAATCATTTTTGGTTTTTCTAATTTTTAGGTTCTTTTTGAATTTTTTTCAATGTTTTTGGTTTTTCTGATAAAATGACTCCCCCTAAAATAAAGAACATATTTTTGGGTTTTTAATTTTCTGAAAAACAATAAAAACTTTTTAAAGAAAATTTAAACTAAAAAGCGATAAACCGAGGTGCTGATTAGTCCTGTTTTTCCTTTATGTTGTTGACTTTTAAAAGATATTCAAAGCGGGATCTGTCAATAGCTTTAGTAAACAAATCTGCACGTTGATAGTCAGTATGGATTTTGACCATATCTATCAATTCTTTAGCGTAACAATCACGGATAAAATGGTATTTAATCCGGATATGTTTCGCTTTAGAATGATTGCCCGTATCTTTAGTTAATGCGATAGCGGCTTCATTGTCACAGTGTATAGGGGTTTTAAGAAATTGCAAACCGTAATCCACCATCTGCTGTTGGATCCAGAGCACTTGCGAACAGCAACTCGAGGCTGCAATGTACTCGGCTTCATAGGTAGACAGTGCGACTGAAGTCTGCTTCTTACATTGCCAGGTGACTAACCTGCTCCCTAAAAACTGGCAACCAGCTGTAGTGGATTTGCTATCCTTGTCACAGCCGCCCCAATCTGCATCACTAAAAGCGATAAAATCAAAATCATCATCATTAGGGTACCAAAGTCCTCTCGAGGGACAACCCTTCAGATATCTAAGGATACGCTTGACCGCCGTCAGATGACTTTGTTTCGGCTTCGATTGATAGCGAGCACAGAGACACGTTGCAAACATAATATCTGGCCGAGATACTGTCAGATACATCAGAGATCCGATGATTGCTCTGAATGGGTCCGTCAGCTCCCCCTTAGCGTCTACTCCAATCCCGTGATTGGGTTGAATCGGGGTATCCATCGGCTTAGAATCCTCCATCTGGAACCGGCTCAAGACTTCGGATACGTATTTCGTCTGGTGAATGAAGATCCCCGTGGGTCTTTGGTCCACCTGCAAGCCTAGGAAAAACTGCATCTCCCCCATTGCGCTCATCTCAAACTTTTCTTGCATGACAGTTTCAAACTCCCTGCATAAAAGTTCGTTAGTTGAGCCAAATATTATATCATCAACGTATATCTGCACCAGAAGCAAATCATCCCCTGATTTCTTCGTGAATAGGGTGCAGTCGACGAGTCCGCGCTTAAATCCCTTTGCCATGAGGTATGTACTTAGCTCCTCGTACCACTGTCTCGGAGCCTGGTGCAAACCATATAAAGCTTTGTTCAGCACATAAACCTTATCCCGGTGGATAGGGTCCTCAAAGCCTGGTGGCTGCCCGACATAAACCTCTTCTTTGACTTTCCCGTATAGAAATGCGCTCTTGACGTCCATTTGATAAACTTTGAACTTCTTATAGGAAGCAAACGCAAGAAACATCCGAATTGCCTCAATGCGTGCTACAGGAGCATAGATTTCGTTATAATCAATCCCTTCGATTTGATGGAAACCCTGTACGACCAATCTGGCTTTGTTGCGAACTATAACACCACGATCATCCTTCTTGCATTTAAACACCCATTTAGTGCCGATCTTCTTTCTTCCAGGCAGTAAATCAGTGAGCGTCCAAACCCCCAATTTCTGAAATTGTAATAACTCCTCCTGCATTGCTTCAACCCAGGCGTCCTCCAGCAAAGCGTCCTTGTATGTCCTTGGCTCTACCTGCGACACATAACACGCAAACGACCAATCATTTTGACTACCAGATTTTTGTATTTTGGCATATAAAGCTAAAGCACCAAAACTCTCTGGCGAATTAACACTTCGCAGCTGCCCTCTGGTCATCACACTGCTACCAGGATCACCGATAACTTGCTCCAGCGGGTGAATACGATGAATCCGAGATGCCGGATGTTCAGGTACAGTAACTCCCGTCTGAATAGTCAAGTTCTCTACAGCATCCAGATCATGACCCGTGTTATATGATGAAGCAACATCTGGAGTTGGAGTTGGGTTCACTGGCGGTGCCTCTGGTTCTTCTGCATGTTCAAGAATAACTTCTTCAAATTGTTCATCTTCAGACTCTGAAGAATCAAAAGTAGTAGAAGCCTCTTGAAACACTTCTTCATCTGGTATAGGAACATTGGTATCATTAGAAGCTGGTGGGGGGTTTACGGTGATCGGACGCACCAATGGTGAAGTCGCCGCGTTTTCACACTCGTAAAGTAATCGGATAACAGCTTCTTCAACCAAGCTATCTAGATTGAATGATTCAAAGAAATCTTTGTAATCAAACATCCAATCAGGACCAATTCCTTGCACATTCTGAGTATACCGTTGAACTTCTACGTTAGCCCAATCCTCCACCTGACGAGTTAGCTTGTTGTATACCCGTTTAAGCGGGGTTGCATATCCAACAAAGTATCCCTCTTCAGCTTTAGGACTAAACTTCTCGCTTGGATTCAACATCGTGCATGGTGCCCCAAAAGGTTCTAGATACTCTAAGTTCGGCTTTCGTCGGTGTAACAGTTCATAAGAAGTTTTACCAAACTTCTTCACCGTTAAAACCCGATTAAGTGTATAATTTGCTGCATAAATCGCCTCGTTCCAGAACATTACTGGAAGATTTGAGTCTGCAAGCATTGTCCTAGCCGCTTCAATTAGAGTCCTGTTTTTGCGTTCAGCAACACCGTTCTGTTGTGGGGTGTACGGGGCCGAATATTCATGATGAATTCCTTTGCTTTCACAAAGTTCATCCATCTTTGCATTTTTGAACTCCGTCCCATTATCACTTCGAATTCTCTTGATCTTCAGATTGTAGAGATTCTCCAATCGAGTGAACAGAACTTTCAAGTTGTTAAAGGTGTCACTTTTATGCTGCAAACACATCACCCATGAAAATCTTGAGTAGTCATCAGTGAAAACTAAACAGTAAAGCTCTCCAAGATGACTTTTGCGCTTGACAGGCCCGAATAGGTCCATATGCAATCGCTCAAGTGGCATCTCAACAGAGTTGACTTTCTTCACTTTGTGGGACTGTCTGTGTTGCTTCCCTTTCTTACAGCTTACACACTTGTCATTCAAATGGAAATGTTTCACATTCACGCCATCGACAAGTCCATTCTTCACAAGATGGTTCATTTTTCTCAGATGAATGTGCCCCATTCTTCGGTGCCACATAATTGATTCCTTCTCGGTCGCCTTGGATAGAAAGCATGTTATTTGCCCCTGGGATGTCATTGCCTTGGACATATCAAGAATATAAAGGTTGTTGACGTGAGGTGCCTTCAACATTACCCACTCCTTTGGAATTTTGAAGCCTGGTTTGAGAATGTAGCAGGATTTGTCATCAAAATGAACAGTAAATTGTTTATCACAGATTTGACTGACGCTCAACAGATTATAATCTATCTGCTTCACATATGAAATCCTCTCAAAGCTCACAATCCCATTACTCACGCTCCCTTCCATAGTGATATATCCGCCTTTATTCCCAGCAAATGCAACATATCCACCATTACTATTCTTCACATCAAACAATAACGCAAGATCCCCGGTCATGTGGCCTGAAGCTCCACTATCAACAATCCAAAGACTGCTAATAGGGCCAGCTGAAGCTCCCTGCACACATTAAGTAAAAACAGTTAGTTCTTTCGGGGGACCCAAGCCTGAGTCTTGGGTCTTGGAATATCATAGTTCAAAGAAACATTTACTTCAGCATTTTGTTTTGGATCAATCTTTTTGAGATCATTCAAAACATTTTCCTTTTTCTCATTTGATTTTGAAGTTGAGGCACCTGGAGAACCGTTTGGTGTCCAAGATTGTTCAGATCTTTTCAAGATACGAATCTGAGACTTTGGGTTCTCAGTCGGTTTCTGAACATTGTTTGCAAAAGAAACTTTCTTGGTTACCTTATCTGACTTAACAGATTTAGGTCCAACATTTGATTTGACAATAGGTTTTGGTGGAACCCTTTGCCTATCATTTGTTGTGTTCACCACTGGTTTTCTCCATGAATTCTCCATAGCAATCTGGTTTCTTCGATCATACTGAACTGGACGATTGTTCCTCGTTTGATAAAAATTGTTTTGATTGTAAAATTGTTGTTGTTGAGGAACAACTCGTCTATGTGGTGGAATGTAATGATCAACCGGTTTTCTCATGGAATTCCTCACTTCAACTTCGTGCCTCTTATGCCTTACATACGGACAGTGAGCAAGTAAATGCCCTCTCTCCCCGCATTTAAAGCATGCACGGTATTCCTCAAAAACATTAGGAGCATTCGGTTGAGCAAATGATCGAACAGGATATTGATCATTATACTGTTTGTTCCTCAAACTCTCAGGGAGTGGCCCTTTTGAGTAAGTAGGCTCATGAAAACCGTTTGCTTTGTATTTGGGTTTAATGAACTCTATGACATGAACCTTTGGTTCTTGAGGAACATCCAAATATAATTTCTTTAAAATTGCTGGTGGAATCTCATTTGTTCTCTCATGTTTTGGGAACCAAATAGTGCTTTCTTGCCAAATTTTATCAATTTTAGCATAGTTAGCATTTTTAATTGGAAATTCCTCGTCAGAGATGATTTTATCGGATCCTTCCATCCGATAGAACACCTTGACTGGTTTGTCACAAGGTTCATTCTTAACATCTTTCTTAATTTCTTTCTTAATCACATTCTTTTCAGACTTTTTCTCACGATGTGCGTTAGCCATCGGATGCACATGCTGAGATGAGGACACTGGTTCATTAGTAATGATGTGATTTTCTTTTGGAATTTCACATGCATTAGCACTTTGGTAACTACCCGAGTCATCACTCTCAGAGTCTGAATCAACACTTTCAACTGTAACACCTTCATCATTCAAACCTAAAATCGGCCTCACATCGGAATGAGGATCACCAATACTCGAGGTATTAGATTCATTTTCCGATGATGAGTCTGATTTTACCGAGCTCTCCGGTGTCACTTGATGACAGTTGTGATTTTCAAAAAGCACCGGAGAAGGCACAGACTTATAGTTAGTGGTTTGATCATCAATGATGTGGTCTACAACATAAGCAATGTGCTTATAACTCTCCAATTTCTTATTGACTTTTTCAGCAAAACACTTAATGGCGGCCATTTCCAACTTAGTGTTCTCAATTTCATTAATATAGTTATTAATTGCAAGTTGTTTTAATGAAAGAGTGTTTTTCAGGTCGGAAATGTCCTTTTTATATCCATCAAGTACTTTGTTGAAAGCAATCAATTCTTTTCGAGTAGATTGACAGTTGATGATAGCACTATCACGTTGAACGCGAAGTTCTTTGTTTTCCTCTGTCAATCTATCACAAGTTCCACAGTATTTATCACTAGTAACATCAGTGCTAGATTCAGAACTTACCGGTTTAGGAGGATCTGTCATGGCCATCAAAGCAAAATGAGCTTCCTTTCCAGCGAAAAACTTAGAATAATCAATTCTGGTGAAAGCATCATCAGCAATGCACGACTTCCTCGTCTTCAGAAAATCTGCTTCTGCTAGCAGCTGATCAATATCATCATCCAAGGATGTAACACTCGCCTCTGTGTCTGATTCACAGTCTGAATCTGAATAAACCGATTCACACTCCTCAGGAACATCAGAAACTGTGTCAATCACTACTCCAGAACTTGCCTTCTCAGCTTTAACCTCAACAGGCTCAGTCTCCACTTTCACTTCTTCCACAGATTCATCAACTTCAACCTCAGTTTCTTCATTCTTATAAACTATCACCGACTCCTCAGTATCAACCTGTCGGGCAACACAAGCCACATTTCCACCATTTGTGATTTCCTCAACACCAATTTGCATCCCAGACCAGTCAAACCTTTCATCCTGCTGGATCACCAAAGCTTGATTCTGATTTGTATTCTGTTGGTTTTCATTTGGTGTAGTAATCGGTATAACTGTTCTGTTAGTGTTGTTTGGTGATTGGTTTTGAGTCTGGTTTGTTGTGTTTGGTTGTCGGTTCTGGTTGTTGTTAGAGGTGTTTTGTCAGTTTTGGTAGTTGTTTTGGTTTTGATAGTTGTTGTTACTTTGGTAAGAAACTTGGTTTTGGTTTTGTTGTTGACGGTTCTGGTAGCTTGCATTGAAAGGATTTATGTTACCTTGTTTCGGTGGCTGAGTGCATTCCCGTTTGAAGTGACCTTTCCCTCCACAATTAAAACATGTCACCTTCTCCTTGTTAAACCCATAGGTTGTATTTGGAGAAGTTCCCAGATCAGTTCTACCCGTCTTTTCAATAAACTCAGTTGCCCTTCTCATTATACTCGCAAAAGCCCACTGAATATCAATCAGTTCCATCTCTTCCTTATCAATCTGTGCATAGTCTTCATTGGTCAAGTTATTGTTTCCAATTTGACTTGCAACCAACCCGTTATATGATGAAACCATTGCAGAGACTAATGCAATATGTTGCTAAGCAACTTCAACAGTTACATTGCCCAAATTGGAAGTTTCCAAAACCACTGGTTGCTGACTGGGTTGAGTCATTGGATTCATGTATTGTGTTTGTTGAGGTGGTTGTTGTGATTGGCTTGTAGTATAGAATGCTGCTTGCTGCATTGGAGAGAATGGTGAAATGTAAGAATTAGTGTATTGTTGTGGTGGTGGTGTATATGATGGTTGTGAGTAGGATGAGGTTTGTGCAATGTAGTTGATGGTTGGTTTTGGTGGTTCCATGACATTGGTAATACAAGCAATGTGTGGTGCCACTGTTCCACCTGCACTTGAGTTTCCAACTGTTGCTGAAGCACCACCAAAGTATAACTCTGGATTCTGAGGAATCTGTGATCTTTTAGCTTTCCTCTTCTTCTCGAGCTCTTTGTTCTCCAGCTTCTGCACAAACTCGTTGATAGTCCAGAATCTATAAGCATCCTTCTCTTTGAGAACTTCAACATGCTGATCCCAGTATGGTGGTAGAGCATCTGCAAACTTGTCCACTAGATCTGTCATTGGAATCTGTATACCATAACTAGACAATTCAGTTAGTAAATGACAATATCTAGGAGTTAATTCTTTTAGAGTCTCATTTCCAACATAAGTAAAATTCTCAAACTCTTTTCTTAACTCCTCCATCCTCAACCTTCTCGTCTTTTCATTACCATCATGCCTATTCTTTAACACATCCCATAATTGCTTAGACGTAGTGCATGTCCCAAACTGATGTAGTAAGTCGTTTGTGATAGCCTGAGTCAACTGGGAATATGCTTTCTTCTCCACAGCAAACTTCTTTTTCTCCTCGTCTGACATGCTCTCCAATGGAACTGGTTCACCGGTGTTCTCCAGAACCGGTGCAGTGTAACCTTTAGCTATAATCCTCCATGCCTCTGCACCCTCCACTCCCATGCCTTCCAGATGGATCTTGAACTTTTTCTGCCACTGGTTATATTCTTGCATCTCCATGAGCTTGGGTGGATGATTCCCGCTACCTGAAGATAAGTCATTTATTAGTGTAGAAATAGCATTGGTAGTTTGAGTATTTACCACCGCGGCTGCTACTCCCCAATAGTCAGGTTGTGGTGCTGGAGGTGCAACACTCTGAGGCATTGAGCTAGTCATCGCTATGTAATTGATTGGTTGCGAAGACTGTGTGCTCGTCTTTTGGGCTGCCACTGTCTATGGGTCCATCGTTACTTGCTGTTGTTGTTGTGTCGTTGCTGGTCTCGGTGTAGTCGGAAAGTTCCACATGATGTTCACGAATTTCGAAAATCACAAAACTTAGAAAATTTTCCAAACTCAGATCTACGTTCGCCCAAAAATTCTACTTTCGTCCACTTGGATTACACGTTCGTCCAAACAGTATCAGCCGAAGGTAGAATAGGAACCAGAATGTAGAATAACCAAAACCAGTTTTCACTTTCGTCCAATCTATCTCAGGTTCGTCCACTGATTTTAACCTTTGCCCGCCCGACGAATCGAAGGTGGAAAATTCTACCCGAAAGTGAAAAATTCAAACACGAAACTCTAGGTTCGACCAAAATGAACACACTTTCGACCAGAAATCACTCAGATTCGCCCTCACTAGGTCAGGTTCGCCCACAACAGTATACATTCGCCCATTTTCACTTTGAAAAACGGTTACACTTTGAAAAACGGTTATTTTGATCTCTGATTTTCAAAAGTTTATGGATTTGGATGATCATTATCAGGTTTTGATTCGGAATTGATTTGGAACAACTTTAATTCTTGGAAAACTTGATTTTAACACCAAATTCAATTCGAAAATCCTCAAAAACACTCAAAAACCATTTTCAATCAAAAACAGATGAATTTTGACCAAAATTAAGTCCAAATCAGCTCTGATATTATCAATTTTGTTGTTGTATGATCTGTATGGCTCTGATACCACTTTGTAGTTGAAAGAATTTAGCTAAAACAGGATGTAATGATCATACAAGTCACAAATCCAGGTGCGGAAACCCTAGATATGAACAAAATGATAATATTCGAATCAAAACACGTAAAACATCATTTTAAACACCTTTTTCATAGATTAACTTTCATAAAACTTGTTACAATTGATCAACACGTTAATCTAGACCTATCACACACAATCACAGACTTAACACAAACCTGACCTTCAAACACACACTTTCTAAAACTCTCTCTAACTTACAAATGACCAAAATCTATTTATACACACTGCAGGTTCGCCCAGTTCTATGGTGCGAATGTGGACATAGTCCACATTCGCCCACTTCACTAGTACGAATGTGTTCTTCTGCTCAGCAATCTTCACCTTCGACCAGTCTCTTCTACCTCGCCCATTCTTGTTCACCTTCGACCCAACAGAAAACATAAACTAACATGTGTTAATAGCTAATCCAATCACTAGTCGCAAAACGTGCATCTACACCATTAACTCTTTCATTAAAGATGTACAATTAGGACTATAAATAAAATAAACGTCAAGTTTGATTCACTCCCCTACTCCCCTCTGTACATGATATATTATAGAACACAGACGTGTTGTCACATTCCAACACCAAACCCATAATATCTGCTTTTAAACAAATAACTAAAAATAAGTTAGTATTTGAATATGCCATATTTTTATAGTAATATTAGAAATAAATTGTGTTTAGTAATATACACGTGTATTTCCCTTTTTAAATGTAACAAACTTTGTTCCCATCACTTAAAATCATGTCATAATTCTATAAAGTCGCATCATAAATTTAAGAATTTTTTAGTTAATAAATAATTAAGTATATATAATTTTTTCAATTAGAAAATATGATAGAAGAACATATAGTCAACTATTTGCATTTCTTCTTGTGCTAAGGAAACCTTTTCTATTTAATCTTTCTTACATATACATATGCACACATATACTCAATTTATGATCAATAATAAGCAAAAACCATTAAAATAAGTAAAATTTATTTTATGTACCGAAATTTACTATCCTACTATTTGCTTCCATTACTTTTTATGTAGCTTGTGTGCTACCAACCAACACAAAAGCAAAAGTCATTCAACCACATACCACACATTCATCCTGCTTCATACGACTTAAGCAAATTACCAAATTAACCGCCCAAACATAAAACTGTTATTTTTCACAAAATTGGTCCTTCCAAGATATACTGTAAAATTACCACAAAATATCGACCATGATTTGATTGCAATCTACAACACCCCTATTTCTGTCTTCTAATCACAAACACCCTCATATGAAAAATAGAGTACCATGATTTGTATCTTAATCTCTGTCATGCAATGAACCAACAACTATTGATGAGAGTGTGCATATGCTCTAAAATCTTGTAAACATCACGAGGCATTACTAATGTGTCATGTAGAAGGATGCTATACACATTCAAGCCATGCAATGAAGCCCAAACACAACAGTACATCTTAAATGTATAAAACGTTGCATGGGATGTGTTTTATTTCAAACGAATCAAGTCAATAAAATTAGCTAATTGGGAAACATGTCCATTTTGCACACATCATTTATTAAAAGGTTATAATTCTCATAGTGTTGGGTAACCTAGTTACGTGTCAAATTCTGCAATTTTTAATTAAAGGACTTCAACACATGTGATTATGTTTAGTAGTATTAAAAAAAGGTATACAAAACTCAAATATAGAGGGTAGCATCCTGCGGTCTGCAGAGGATGAGCAGAGCATTTCAGAAGACCCTTTCTTATTTGACCCTTTTTCATTAACCATTTTAGGAACTTTTACAGCCTCAAAGGGGTCTGTTAAACAGTCAAAATTAAAAAAAAATACAGTTTAGAAGTAAAAAATAGATAAAAACCTAAAAATGGATCTAAAGGATTTGGTCCACTGACAATTTGAATTTCAAGTGCTTTGACTTGATAGTGACAAGTCATATATTAAAATGTGGCCTTAACATCTTTAGATAAAATTAAAACATATAGTGATACCTTGCAAATGATAATCAATATTTTGAAATGGGATTAAAACATATACTTATACCTAGTAACATCAACCACCAGCACGATTCGGAAAGACCAGAAGGTAGCATTTCAAACTATTAGACCTACAAACATTCAACAACATTAGCTTACCATAGCAATCATAGTCATTAATAAGATGATTTTCCAAATAATTCATACAACATGAAGATCAAAACAGAAGCGTAAACAAAAACGCCTAGAAATTACCAATATGTAAGCAAATAGCATCAATCGAAGAGCTGTACGATCTGAATATGTGGTTGAAACTACAAATCAAGGAGGGAAAAAAATAAAAAAAACCCAACATACATGACATAAAGTAAAAAAATTAGACCTGGCAAAGTGGGTGGGTTGGACAGGTTTGGGTGATGGGTTAAGATGGGTTTAGGTTAGGATGGGTTTGGGTCAGGATGGGTTTATTAAAAAACAGGTCAGGATGGGTATGGGTTAGGATGGGTTTATTAAAATTTTAAAAATTGAAAAAAAAAATAAAAAATTTAAAAAATCAAAAACAATAAAAAAATTTAAAAAACCGAAAAAAAAAATAAAAATCGAAAAAAAAAGTTTAAAAATCGAAAAAAATAAAAAAATTTAAAAAATACAAAATGTAAAAAATCGAAAAAAAATAAAAATAAAAAAAATAAAAAATTAAAAAAATTTAAAAATTAAAAATCGAAAAAATTTAAAAATTAAAAAATCGAAAAAAATTAAAAAAATTAAAAATCGAAAAAAAAAATAAAAAATTCATTTTTGTACACAAGGAAACCACTGAACCTACAACACACATGTTGGGAATCAGTATATAACAAATAAAAAACAAAACAAAATTCATCTAATAGAATTTGTCATATAAAAACACAAAAGCAATTAATGGCAATATAAGGCTATAAAGACCAAGTTTACTTTGACCCAATAAAGAAAGTCAAGTCAATAAACAGGCCTTTCTTGGTGGGAGGAACATTGTTGACGGACCTTTAGTTCTAAATGAAATTAGTGCGTGGGCGAAGAAATACAAGAGGCCGGTGTCATTCTTTAAAGTCGATTTTAACAAAGCATACGATACGATCAATTGGAAATTTATGATCATGGTATTGTCTCACATGAATTTCCCAGCCCGGTGGAAGTGTTGGATCATGGGGATATTGTACTCGCAATCTACTATGGTTCTTGTAAATGGGTCGACCACTAGTAGTTTTAATGTACAAAGGGGACTTCGACAAGGGGATCCGCTATCTCCCTTCTTATTTATTTTGGCTATGGAAGCGCTACATGTTATTATGGAAAGGGCACGCTTAAATGGTTTGTTCGGTGGTGTTTCGCTACCAAATGGAGGCCCGACCATATCACATCTATTCTATGCTGACGATGTGGTATTTGTAGGTGGTGGGAACGTGGAGGAGGCAAGAAACTTAAAAAGAATTCTGAGATGTTTTCACCTCGTATCTGGTCTCCAAATCAACAACTCCAAGAGCAAGGTCTATGGTGTGGGTATTGAAGAATCTCAATTGGCCGAGGTCGGATCGTGCTTGAAATGCGAGGTACAAGTATTTCCTTTTAAATATCTTGGTATGTTTGTTGGTGCTAATATGAACAGGGTGTCTAATTGGAAACCGGTCATAGACACTTTCAACTCGAGGTTATCTAGATGGAAAGCGAACTGCCTTTCTTTTGCTGGTAGAATACTCCTGGCAAAAACGGTTCTAGGTAGTCTCCCAACATACTTTTTGTCTCTGTACAAAGCACCAAAGAAGGTATTAAACACGCTAGAAGGCATTCGTAGGAAATTTTTATGGGGAGGTGGGTCCAGCAACAAAAAAATACGATGGGTGGGTTGGGAAAGAATGGTTGCGGCCAAGAAAGTGGGTGGTCTGGGATTGGGTGGGTTAAAGGAATCGAATTTGGCACTTCTTATTAAGTGGTGGTGGCGATTTAGAGAGGATAGGGAACATTTATGGGTTAAGACAATTCGGGCTATTCATGGAAATCGGTGGTTTAAAGGAATAATTCCTGTCAACAAGCAAATCACGGGGGTGTGGAAAAATATTGGGGGGCTGGGATCTGATCTGATAAAAAGGGGTATTGATGTTAATAAAAAACTGGTTTGCAAAGTGGGAAATGGCGGAAAATGTAGATTTTGGGAAGACAATTGGTTACTTCAACAAAGTTTCAAAGATATCTATCCATTGGCGTACAAGTTGGCTGGAAATAAAGGCTCGCTGGTCATCGATAATTATCGTCGGGTTGGACCATTGTGTATTTGGTCCTGGACTTGGAAGCAGAAGCCATCGGATAATGAGACTTGGCTGCAGTCACTAGGCATTATTCAAATACTTCGCAACACGAATATGAAGACGGGTAATGATAACTGGGTTTGGGATGCAAAAGATGGGAAATTCTTCTCGGTTAAGCTCGTTTCTGCTGATCTACTTACGGACGCAAGTAATAATCAGGTCGACAATGAGATGTTCTGGTGCAATTGGGCTACACCGAAGGCAAACGTCTTCGTATGGAGGGCGCTAGCTGGTAGGGTGCCAACAAAAGTAGAACTGATAAAAAGAGGGATCAACGTGGGAGGTAACCTGTGTCCGTGTTGCGGAATAGAGGCTGAAACTGTGGATCATGTACTTATAACTTGCATCATGGCAAGATCAATTTGGTGGACAATCGGCTCTTGGTTGAAAAAAATTTCATTGTCAAATGCATCTTCTGTCAGCGATGTATTAGCACAAGCAAAATAGTTGAAGGTCAACAAGAAACAAAGGAAAGCAAGCAGGGCGATTATTTTGGCGACACTGTGGAAAATCTGGATGAACAGAAATGAAAGGGTTTTTAAAGGGAAGCCGCTATTGTATTCAAGAATTGTGGAAGAAATTAAGGAAATTACGTATTTATGGATGAAATTCAGAACGAGCGTGGAGACTCCAAGCATACACGATTGGTTGGGTGAGGGAATTTATTGTATTAAAAGCAACGGGTAATCAAGCGTAATTTGGTGTGTGTGCGTTTTTTTGGTGATATGACAGCCGGGGGTGGGAATGGATAGCGCCATGTGTGCGTTTTTGGTGTGTGTCTATGGGTAAATGGGTCAAAACTGTGAATGGCGTTATGATCCCCGGTTACACATATTCTTTTCGTGTTCTAATTCGTTTCGTGGCGTGTGTTTATTTCTTTTCGTGGGGGGAAGTTTTTAGTGCAGCAATGATAAACTAAATCAGAAAGGTCCTGGTAAAGGCCTTGGTTTTGGAACAATAAACTAAGTATGCAACTTATTTCTGGAAGAGTCAAAGGCTCTAAGATGCTACTCTGACTAACCAGGTGAGTGGGCAAGGACCCGAAAAATAAAAAAAAAAAATCTGGATGGCCCTTGATCCACTGATGCAACAACTGTAAGTGGTTTTTTCAAGCAAATCATGGTACAAGGATAGCTTCTTAATCAGGACATAATAATCTCATACAAATATAGACCCTCAATTATGGCATAATAACCTCATGTGTTTCATTAATATTTCCTTGGCGTGGGTGAGTTTTTTGGTGAATATGTTTTGCTAGGAGGGAGGGGTGAAAAGGGTAGCGCCAAGTGTGCGTTTTGGCGTGTGTTGAGTCTTTGAGCAAATGGGTTAATAGTGTGTTTTGGTGCTACCCTCCCTGGCAACATAAATCTTTCGTGTTATTTCGTTTCGTGGTGTGTGTTCTTTTTCTTGGGTTGTCTCTTGGGGTATTGGGATTACTGCAGTGTTCTTTTTTGGTCTGGGAATGAACTGTGTTTCAATGGTATAAGCTGAATCTCTGCATTGGAACGGATGCCAAAGTACATCGGCTAGCTTGGCCACTGCTGCAAAATTATGGATGGATGAGAAGCTGTTGGTCATAGTCTGCTGAAGCGGTTTTGGAAGGTTAGGAAAAGGACTTAAACATACTTTGGCACCGCGGCTTTGTACAAGATTGCAGTTCGAGGAAGTTCCGTGGCTGCAGATTTGGTTTGTTACCACCAGGAGGTATGTATCAGCAACGTGGAAGGCAATTTTGACTTAAGCGAAGTTTACCGTGTCTGGATATTGCTGCATAAACGTTACAGTATGGAACAGATCTGATCATAATTTCCGCTGCAAGTATCTGTCATTGGGCCAAGTCTGTGCAATGCCTCTTGGCGATTGATGTTTGGTTGCTGATTGGTATCATGGTTACTAGGATATGCATATTCATAACAAGCTTGTAAGGGTGATTTTCTGTGAAGTAGCGATTTTGAGAGGAAAAATTTTTTCTCAGCGTTGTCATGAATCCGGGCGAGGTCCTAGTTGAAAGTTTTGCGGCTGAAGTCAATACGAAGTTTAAAAGTTCTCAAACTATCATAGCCTTAGTTCGAAGTGCTTTTGTGTTTTGTTAAAAACCTTGTTTGTCGTTTGGCGAGTTTTAGCCAATTGTATGCTTTTTATTTTCTTTTGTTAATTTTCTAACCTCTGGTTAGGAAATTATGTCTGTGTACTCGTTGGTTTTATGTGGAATAAAAGTATCTCCTTCTCCGTTAAAAAAAAAAGATTCCGTCTGTCTAATGGCATAATTAGTACTCAAAAACATAGAGAAAGCAAGATATCTGTATGATCATTGTGTGCACAGCAAAGTGAAACATATATATGGGGTACATCTAAATATGTAAAAGATAACAAATAAGATGGGGAAATACCCCTAAATCAGCAGAAAGCAAAGCATAGTAAAAATAATAATATATGATATTTTTACTTCCTTTTCTTTTCCTAACAAATAAGATGGGGAAAATAACCCCCAAATCACCAAAATACACTTTAACAAAGATAAAATATTGCAACCAAAAAATGCATTACAAGGACTTTCAAAGTCAAACCTATTACTTCACATACTAAAATTCACATACTAAAATTACACATTTAGAAAATAAAATGTCAAGTTGCCACAAGAATTCTACAAGCTACCATCATTCAACCCTTAGAAAACTTCTAACCCATAAAAAACACCAACATATTTACCAACGTGCGGCTAGTATCATGCGTCGGACACAACGCTTCAATGTCTTCTCTCTATCATATATTTTTAAAACGTCCGCCTTTGTAGTGTTTCTTGTAATAGTAGCCACATCTCGATGTAAAAATTTATGTAAATCTCTTGTCCCCTCATGTTCAACATAACTAAAAGGATAGTTGTGTCTAATGATAGAATATGCTAACTTTTCCCTATACATTGCTTGATCCAAAGGGGCGCATTTTTTTGGTGGGCCGGGTTCATCAATGTTGAAACACTTAGGTATATGGCGTTTCATGTTAGTTGTCCCCTTATCAGCCTTAAACACCTTTCCACAACCAATACAACTTGCCTTCTTAACCCCCATCTTGTCCAAGTGGTATTTTATCAAAATAATTCCAAACTATTGAATGGTCTCTACTCGAACTAAATGAACTAACTTCATCCTCGAACTCAGTGTTATTCGACATAATTTGTGTCTCCTTCAAATAAATAAACACATATACGCTATTATAATAGAGAAACATTACAAATTTATAAACTAAACTATTATTAATATTATTATTAATAATAACATTACAAATTTATAAAATAAGCAAGTATATGATGATAAAGATGTATAAAAATCAGCAACAATTCACACCTTTGTGGTACTCAATTCATCATAGAGCAATTTTTCAATTGTTAATTTCGTTTAAAAAAATAGTTTACTATGTTTTCTTTGTCCACTTTGGTTCAGGACTTTCATCAAACAGCTTGTGCGCACAGCTAAAATGTAAAAAAAAACCGACATAAAAATTAATCATTTCTTAGGCCTCGGCATTGATTGCTTAAAAGTTTTAGCTGTAGCACAGGACTTTCAAACTAGTATTAACATTATTATTGTTATGCTAAAAAAATGGCATTGATTGTTTCAAAATTTAATCATTTCTTTGCCCTGTTCTTCAATCCTTGTTTAAGAAATTTAAAAAAAAATGTATCGTGATATTATATTAAGTTATTAACCCTAAATTGATGAGCCTTCTACTAAATTAACCCTAAAATCCAACTTTGAAAGTGTCAATCAACAACAAATTGATCTCATGATAAAATAACCCTAAAATCGAAGTTTACCTCAAATTACATAGCACAACTCTTCAGATTCAAGCACAGATCTACTACTAGAGGTGATTGTGAGGCCAGTTTCGATATTATACCAATGCAGAGAGAGAGAGAGAGAGAGAGAGAGAGAGATGAACCTAGGGTTTAAAAGAGTAAGGTAGATGAAGGGTTTTGCTGTGATATTAAACCAATGAGACCTGTTTTCAATAACCCGTTTTTTCAAACTTTACCCATCCTGACCCATCGGATTTGTTTTTTAATTTTAAACTTATCCATCCTGGCCTCCTTAACTTTAAAGCCTAGCCCAAATTAACCCAAACATTTATTTTTAGCACCCAAATCAGCCCAAAAGTTGGTGTTTGGGTCAGCTTTGCCACCTCTAAAAAAAATATATAGAAAATACAACTTCAAATACAAACCTGGATAAAATTTTTTAACATGACATCAAGGAGAGGAAACAATTGGTAGCATGATTCTTATAAGAAAAACATCAAGAATCCAAAATTTTATGTTGATACTTGTAAAAGTCGTTCTAACTTTCAGCATGAATCTTACATGCAGAAATATATAACCAACAACTCACAAGCATGGTTCCAATAATTTATAATGCAAAAACGAAATTTCACCTTAATATGTATTTGAATGAGACTATTAGTATTCACCAATTGCATGATTTTATTGGCAATACGTGTAATATGTCCAAGGTTCCGAAGTCGAGGAGCCTTTCTTTCGGGCTTATCCAGGTCATTTTTCATCTCCAACGATAAAAAATACCCAAATTTTACATTTAATTTGTAGATTCTTCTAAATTCATTTAATTTGTAGATTCTCTTCAATAACTAAATTCAAATATATATATATATATATATATATATATATATATTTATATGTGATTACTTAAATAATAAAGTTCTTGTAATAGCATTTAACACACAATAAAAAGGGAAAAAGAATGAAATAGTCCACATACAATGTACAAACATATTTTGATTTTTATTGAATAACATTTGTTATCATTTTCTTTCATGTTACATTTAGTCCTCTGCATTTATGAATAAGTCAACTCCTTAATACACAATAAGCATAGTAAACACAATCAAGACTTCTACATGCACACTAAATATCTAGCTAAAGTGGGTTGTGTCTAAATATTTAGATCAGGTGAAATGAGTAACATATCAAATGGGTTCGAGTACTTATTAATTACGTGTCACATAAATGGAAGACAAATATGAGGCATAAGAGTTGAAAAAAGGGCAAGTCAAGAGAAATGAGTAACATATTAAATGGGTTTGGGTACTTTTTATTTAAGGGTCATCTTGAATTAGATCGAGTAAATACTTTTATGCTCTTGTGGCTTAACAAATTTGACCCATGAAACATAAAACCTTCGCTAAGTCGACCCATTTCTAAACGGGTCAAAACGTCATCACTATGATATATCCTAGCAACAAGTGTTAAAACCTATACCAAATTGACCCAATTCAAAACCAGTGAAATTGCCATCGCTATTAAATATCCTAGAAAAAAGTGTTTCCAAAGATGTTAGCGTCAAACAGGTTTCTTTGAACTGAAAAGCAGCATGATGATAAGCATTTTAAAATTAGCTAGTAAAATGTTAAGCTCTCAAATTTGCAAGACAGATTTTTAGTAACTTTAATTTCCAAGTTTTATGAAATGTTAAATCACACACATATATCTACTCTAAACCCACTAACTTGATGAAAAAGGAGTAAACAGGTATTGAAACTATCCAAAAAAAAACCTTTTTTATGCAGTAGCTTTTTCCAGTCAAAATCAACCTTCTCTTTCACTTGTCATCGATACTCCCGTGAATCCTACACGAAATGGAACGAAGGTGAGTAAAAAGTATCTATATTTCTCTTCTAGGAAGATGATGTACAAAAAAAAGTAGAAGGCATGAAGTTATCCAGAGATATACAACCACGTCAATGGATACATAACAAGTGAAATACTTCATATGATCAAAAAAAAAGTAGAAGGCTTGAAGTTATCTAGATTTCTCAGTTTGTCTTTAAGGCACTACATAGAAAACTAAATAATTTTCAAATCTCAGTTTGTAAAACGCCTAAATGTCGCTAGAAAACTTAGATCTGCAACTTATTGCTTGTCATCTTCCTCAATCTTGTAACCTCCCTGGCTCATATATCTCCACCACTCCATCTTCATCTACAACAAAAAAAACAAAATTGCCAAAAATTTAAGGTAGATCTGAGAAAATTTTGAATAGAAAATGAAAATTGAACCTACCTAGATATTTTTCTCACCGATTGCAAAATTGAACCTACCTAGATATTTTTCTCACCGATTGCAACCACACCAAAGCTTCATGCTTTTGAATCCGTAAGAATACGTGTCTTTGTTTTCAGAATCAGAAATAAGAAGTTAAAATACAAACAACTTACTATCAAAACTGAGATCTAGGGATGGTGTAATTTTGAACCAGATCTTCTCGATAATATGACTCCTCTTGTCTTCAAGTTATGTTAGTGGTTAGGGTTTACAGGAGAGGGGAACAGTTTACAAATGAGGGAAATGGTTTTTGGCTAGAGATAAGAGAGAAAAGGGGAAGGGAGAAGGACAAAAAGTGCAAATGTTTAGGGTTCTCCCTTGTTATCAGGTGACCCGACCCATTTATCTCATGGATCCCTTGTTTGAAAGTTTCATAGGTACCACGTCTTTGAGCTTCAAAACATGGTTGGGTTGTTCAACGCTTAAAGGATTGCACTAAATGCATAAATAGTTGTACATGTTGAAATTTTAAGAGATTTGGTAAAATTACTATCTTACCCATCCTATATGCTTATTAATATAGTATAGATATACATTAATACACATTGATACACTAGTGATTATGCCAAAAATACATACTACCTCCGTTCCATTTTAGAAGTCATGGGCCCACAAACACACAGATTAAGAAATCTTTGATTGTATGTTGTAAAAGGACAATAATATCCTCAAGTTGTTATTTCAAATCTTTGATTGTCTTTTGTCTTTTATTGGCAAAACTGGAAATTGCTTAAAAATGGACAATTAATTTAGGACAACAAAAAGTAGAAAAATGGACATTTAAAATGGGACGGAGGGAGTATTATTTATATATGCATGTATGTATGCGAGTGGGGTGTGTGTGTGTGTGTATATAGGAGTGCATGCATGCATGTATAAACATAACCATACAAGTAGTTGGAATAACCACATTTATTTTGTGTCATATACATGTGTTTTGTCCCCTACTTAATGAACCATCAATTCCACATATTATACTTATTCAAATATGGTGGAACATTTAATCAACACAAGAAAACATAAAAGATACCATCCCAAAATAACCTCACCATCACAACACCACCATCGCCGCCCCTTCCTTCCCTTTTCTTTTCTTCTTCAGCCGAACACCACCCCCACAAGTCACCTCCATTTCCATTGTCACATGTTCCCTAATCACACAACAATAAAAAGATTAGTGATTAGTCTAAATCACACCATGATTAGTCACACATCATGGAAGATTATGTGCTTTTAACATAAATGGAAATATTCCTTAAACTCCTTGGATCCATAATGTTGGCTTACCCCCCAAACCAAACTCTTTTTCTATTCCTTTGACACCAATCTGCCTCCACCACCATACTAGCACCATCATCACCAACTAATTAAATCAAATAAGATCCTAAGTGTAACCAAATCAACATAAACATCACCTTTTGTGGACTAATCAAGTGAAGAGTGAACATGCTTTCTTGGATACTAAAATGGAAGGATTTATGTAATTACAAGGATCCATGGAAAATCATTAGCCACAAATAAACCCCCTTCCTTCCTTGTCATTTTCGGCCCAAGACACCAAGCAAAAAGGAAACATCAAGTCCTACACTAAAGCATGATCCTACACAAATAAGGTTAGCCACCGTAATCTCTCAAAAATCTATCTAATTGACCTCCCCTAATTAACTTGACTCTTATTCCCCTTGGCCCCTTTGAACTGTCGCTACCCCCTCCCCATATAACTTTCTTTTTCTTCCAAATTAATCTAAGGATCCCTTGTAATGTCATTCATATAGTTGTGGTATCAAATCTAGGAACATGTGGTTAAGTCATGTTATGGGGAGATGGACACCATAATCATATGATTAGTCACACTCAATTGACAAGGATTAGCATGTTAAGTCACCTTGATTAAAATGGTATCAACACAAGACTAATCACCAAAGTGGAAAGATTTTAAAAAATCAAAGTTTTATATAAGTTGACTTACCTAAATTGAACCTCCCTCCACCTCTCTATCTCTCTCGTCTTTACTCTCTCTGCCGGTCTCTATATAAGCACCCAAAGGAGGGGTGGAACTTCCTTGATGTTTGTGACACCCGACAAACATAGGTTAATATTCTTTACACACACACAAGTCTACCTTAGCAAAACATTCATAAGTGATACTTAACTGGGTTAGTTCAGTCAATTTGATGATTCGGGGAATCATCGGGAGTCGTTACGATGATCCGGGGGATCATCTGGAGTCTGTTTATATCCATGTGTCCAAGGGTTGGTGATTTGGAGGATCACCAGATTAAACACACACACATGAGTCTCGAGGCCTGGAAAATGGTGAGTTAACGTGAACGTGTTAGTTGTCTAGTAATATGTGTCTTACAATCATTATATAACTTGTTGGTATGTGAATACGTGGTATAATATGTTAAAATAGTGTTTAACGCACCGAAAACCAAATCAGCCTGCAAGGGGTGACTAGCTAAGCTAGTCACCACCTCCTGAAGAGGGTGACTAACTAAGCTAGTCATAACCTCTAGGGGCGACTAGCTAGCTAGTCGTGCCCTCTGATGGGCGACTAGTTTAGCTAGTTGTGTCCTGTAGCTAGGGGTGCAAACGAGCCGAGCCCGAGCTCGACCAGGCTCGAGTTCGATTAACTTATATAGAGCTCGAGCTCGGCTCGGGCTCAGCTCGTTTAGTGTTTATTAGTTAATATATTAAATTGAATAATATATAATAGGCTCGTTTAGGCTTGATACGTTAAAAGCTTGGCTCAGCTCGTTTATTAAACAACTTTAAATGTGAGGTAAATAGTATAAAATATTAATAAACCTAAGTAAATGAGCTTTGTTTTAGGCTCAAGCTCGGCTCGAGCTCGATAAGGCTCGGCTCGTTTCAAGCTTTTCACCGAGCCGATCTCGAGTAGCTCGCGAGCTGCTCGGCTCATTTGCACCCCTACCTGCAGCAGCTAGTCGCACAGAATGTCTGGAACGACTAGCTGCGGCTATAAATACCATACTTGACTTGTTAAATATCACTTGTGCAACCCTAACTCACCCCAAAATGCTCTCACACCATCCTTAACATCTGTACACTTGTTTTTGCCCCAAATCCACCATTTTCAAGCTAAACAACCATAACAAGCAAAGATCTAAGGTGTGTCATCCTTCCTAAACCTTTGTTAAGTCATTATTTTGAAACCTAAAGGTCCTGACCTGATTATATAAAGTTTTTATCTTTGAAAACCTTTGAAAAACAGTTCTAACCTAGGTCTAATCATTTCTATGAGTTTTTGATGAAAGGCACAAACTTGAAATGGGTGTTGAAGGTCTAAACATGAGGATTCTTGTGTGTTTGATGCTTTGATGATATGAATGAGTTGTTAGGATGATTATCTCAAGTTATGAAGGTTGGTTGACGTGTTTTGTGAATAATATGAGTTTTGACCCATTTGAGGGCATTAGAAGGATTTAGGATGTTATGTGATGATTTGATGATTGAATGTTGTTAAGGTTTATGCTAGAATGATGTAACAATAACTTGATGATGATTGTAATCTGCTTGTATGATGAAATCTGATTATTTTCCATTTAGGGTAAAATTTTCATTCAATGATATGATGTTTCCATAATATTATTCCATTTTGGGAAATACTTGCAATTAAGGTGTAAACTGGTGATAAATCGGGGATTATTGATAGGGTTGGGTTGTTTGATGATTGCGGATTGATATTGGGTGTTTCTACATGTTTCAGATCTGATTTGGAGGGTTTCACGCGTGAAAAATAGCCAAATAGCCTGTAGGGGGCGACTAGCCAGGCTAGTCGTGTGCCCTGGGCGACTTGCTTAGCTAGTCGCCCATTTTGAGGCCTAGTGGTGTGTTTTGATGCCGGTAGTGCGTTTTGGAACCCCGTAACATGTGTCAACACCTAAAAGCATAATGTAAGCCTCATGACATGTCTAGGAACCTCGTAACACACGTTATGACTCATATGTGCAATATATGAGCTATATGTTAGACTTGGTGAACTGTTATTTGTATAAGGTGCGTATCTACACATGTCTACTTGGTTACTTGTGTTTGGCTAACACGGGGATTCGGGTCACCCACGGGATGTCGAGTCTTGTCTTGTATGGTCGGGTCAATTTCAATGTTTTCAGGACCGGATCGGACGTTGAATCGGTCTCTTTACTGGTTCACTGGTCCGACCGGTTCGACCGGTCGGACCGGATTTAAGAACCGGACAATGTAATAAATAATATAAAATTAATAATTATTATCTCACACAATAATGTATATATACCAAATTAATTATAAAAAAGAGTCATTAATCTCCTCATGTTCATTAATATTGTCTCTAAAATTTCATTAATAAATACAATATGAATGACAAAAGTAATTAACATACCATTATACCAAATTATAAAAATGACCTGCAGTAAAACTGTGTGCGTATATTATAATATATAAAGAAAATGTTATTAAATAAAAAATAGAAGCCTTCACATTTACAGCTGTTTACGGTACCCATTTGAAAACCCTATGTCTAATTTTCTTTATATTATTCCTTCTTCCCAAACTTCTTCCAACACCATCGTCAACCAATCCATTTCCACCTACTGTGAAGCAACCCACGTCGTTGGCAACGACATTAACATCTTATCAACTTCGATTTTCTTCTAGATGCAGCGAGCAGATGAGACCAGCTCTTCAGATCCGAAAAACTAGATGAGATTTTGATTTTTAGGGTTGGTTGCTATTTCAGGGAGGAAATGAAAAGGAAAAAAGGAACTTACCGGTTCAACCGGCCGGTTCAAGGAACCACCGAACCGGAAAAGTAATCGAACCGCCCGGTATTTTAGAAACTTGACGAATTGATTTAACCGATTCGCTTGGCTTGGCGAATCCCGGTTCAACCGGTCAGACCGGCCGGTCTGATCCGGTCTCCAAAACCATGGTCAATATTCAAACACGTTTTTCAAACACGCGTAGTCATGGTCTGGACAATCAGGGACTAGCTAACCTACGGGTTATTAGTCAAGACACTTATAAACATTTTATGGTAGGTCGCCGATATTAGGGACTATCATCACACGTGATTAACCTGTTTTTTGAAGAAACGCAGCCTAAGGTGAGTGTCACATTTTGGTTACTTAAAGATCATGTTTTGCTATTGTTATCATTTGTTTACTATGCGACTCATCTAAATCCCAAGGAAACCACTAATATGGGTATATAGGGGGAAATGTGGATAGATCTATTGGGCTTGACAAACCCCACCCGTGTCGACTGGAGGTTGGACGAGTGCATATTGTCTCAAACATACAGGGACTACCGGGGATGACGGTAGTCCGAAGGGTACACACTATTGGAAACACAGTCAGCAATGGTTTCAATCGTAGTAGTAACATACTTAACGTCTAGCTAACGTTCATATAACATAGTAGTAACGGGAATGATCTTTCTTAACTATGGAAACCATGTTTGTAAAACCTGTGAACTCACCAGCATATTATGTTGACACTTTTAGCATGTTTTTTCAAGTCGCTAAGGTAGCACGGTCGGAGTAGGCGCACGGAGTCCCACGGCGTCTAGTTATCATTTACATGGTTTTTGAACAACTGTTAAACTACTAACTGTTTTACTTCGGGTTGTAAACTATTTAAGCTTCCGCTGTAGTTGGTTAATACTTTCAAAACTATTTGGTTGGTTTTATTATGTTGTATTCATATCATATAGTTGTCGTTATTGTGACCGTTGACTTGGATCCTGGTATGTCACGCGCCTTGTGGTAAAAGCCTGCAAGTCGAATCTGAGGGTGTGACAATGTTCACTTCTCTTATTCACCACTCACAACCCCAAAACCTTCCACTCACCATAACTTTCACCCAACACTAGTTGCTAGTTCCGAGCATCCATCCCAAGACCATGTGGTGTGTAACTCAACTTGAACTTGTTATTTCTTACAATCTAAACTATATTGTTCACCCAAGTTCTCAAACCATTATTTTCTTTACAAGTTTAAAACTAGTAAACTAACACTAATAAAATAGTAAAGGCGTGTATATATGTATGTATGCATAGATATTTATGTGTGTTGTATATATATATATATACACGAATGTGTGTATGCACATGTGTTATGTGTGTGTGAGTGCGTGAGTGTGTTGTGTGTAGCAAATATATATTGGTACTTTGGATTATTGTTAATTTGGGTCACTAATGTTGTAATTAAATCGTTGTAAAAATTGTGAATGTTATAATAAAATCTTGATGAGGAACAAAATATAAATCAAAATGTTGTAGAGACAAATCTGATACCTCACTTTAAGATATTTCTTAGAGCAGAAACGGAGGAATCGAATCTTGATATAACAAACGAAGATCAATGCCATTTATTGTGTGAGAAATCACACCATATGCATGTTGAGAAATGATGGCAGATATTAGAGAATATAATGATCTGTATATGTGTCTTGTTACACATATATGTTTTTGGTGTTTCGTGTTCATTTGGACTTATAGAAACATTATGACATTTATTTGGATCTAACGGTTAGATGCCTCATAAACAATGATTTCCACTCCAACGTTTTAGTATGGTTAAAGAACCCTTGAATAAAGTATTCTAAATGTCCGTGGTCGATCAAACTCATAGGTGATGAAAGTCTAAAACAGTTGAGATCCAGGATTCATAGGTGTTTCTTACTAAATGAATACCGGATAAAGTTATCATCTTGATTGGATCAAGTTTAACTGAAGAATTTAATTTCAATGAAGTAATCATCTTGATTGGATAAAGTTTCAATAATTTTTAGCCGAAACCTGAATTACAAACTATCTATAAACATTTAAATTAAGATTAGCAAAACTGAATAGATGGGTGATGCATAAATTATTACCTGATGCCAAATTTTGAAGTTAATTTCCCTCTTTGATGCCGTGTTCAGTTTAAATTTTTTATCTAACTATTACACTTATCATCATGCCAATAAAATAATGAACACGTTTAGAAGCTCATCATTATATAAGTAGTTTACCTAGCAAACTCAATTACTGGGAACCTTTTTAATGAGTCCATAAAGAATAACTGAAGTGGGAACAACATATACGTTCTATCTCTATCTAATCTCGAAAACTTTAATTCTACTTATGGTAAAGCCTACATGCCCGGTCATCACCAACTGGTACAACCAAAAGGTATCAATCTAGAAAGTTACTAATCACTTTTGGTCATAAATAATAACATTAAATAGATAATGTGGAGGTTTTCATCATCCGCCATAAAGCCAAAAAAACATCCTTTGCTAAAGTGGCATAGTCAATAATTTATACAAGTAGAGAAACACACACATATATATATATATGGAAAGGGTAAAATGAGAACATAGTTGAGTTGGAAGAACTAAGGAACCCACTTTATATTTTATAACAACACACTTAGGGTATGTTTGGCAAGGAGCTTTTAAGAGCTTTTAGGAGCTTCAAACTTCAAGCTTTTAAGAAAAACCTCCTACTCAATAAAAAGCTTTGTTTGGTTGAAGGAGCTGGAAGTTTTTAGGTTGGAGAAAAAGCTCTATAGTGAAAAGCTACTAGTACTAGCGTTTAAGAAAAAAGCTCCTACTAGCTACAAGCTTTTAATGAGTAAATGACATAAATACCCTTTCTATTTTAAAAATAAAATAAAAACATTCCTTAAAAGATTTTAATCATGACCATTTTAGTCATTTTATACATTTTATTAAAAGCTCCAGCTACTCTCCCAAACACTAAAATATATTTAAAAAGCTTCCAGCTAGCAGCTTGCAGCTACCAGCTTCCAGCTTTCAGCCACCAGCTACTTTTGCCAAACATACCCTTAATTAAATCAAAAAAGAATGTGTGGTTGTAAATTAAAAGATAATAAAATATTGAATACAATATTCCTCTACTTATAAAATCAACATTGGTGTGTTGTACTTTATACACCAGTGTAAACCATCGTAAAAAAATTTTTCAATTTTTTTTATGGTGGAGTTACCCATTTTTACATCAGTGTGTAATTTTTTTTTAAATTCACATTTTACGTCGGAGTTCTCAAGTTCTTCCAACTTAAGCTTGTTTTTATTTGAACCTAATCCTATACATACATATATATATATATATATATATATATATATATATAGGGTAGGGTTCCTGTAGGAAAATAGTTTTGTGTATGAAGTGTTTTCAACCATTGGATTTAAAGATGGATGGTGGAGATTAAAAATTTGGATGTGCTTAAAATTTAATTAATATATTATAGAAATTTATGGTAAGATTGTGAATATGTGTTTTAAATGAGGGTATCAATGTCATTTTAGCTAAACTTCTAGAAATCTTTTTAATGTTTTCCTTAAATTATGGTTCCTTTTTCTCTCTTATCATTATTATTTGCCATAATCATTCTTAAGCAACCTTTTTAATTATTACTATTTACTTATAGAAACATTTAATGCTTTCTTTATATTAGTGATGATATAAAACACAGTAAAATGTTGATGTTTAGTGATGAGATAAAACACAATATAATGTTCATATAAAACACTATTTAGAAGCTAAAGTGTTATGTCTTACAAAAATTGACTTTGTGATTTTGTGGTGATGTAAAACAAAGTTGTAGGTTCATATAAAAATACAACACTCCTGATGTTAGCATGTGATGAAAATGATATATAAAACACCATTGATGTTATTATAACACACTCCTGATGTTCGCATGTGATGAAAATGATATATAAAACACTATTGATGTTATTATAAAACACTCCTGATAAGTATAAAACACTACTGATGTTACTATAAAAACATCTCAAAAAAATTGAATTGAGATAAATATATATCAGTTTTTTGGGAATTGATCTGAGAAATTGAATAAGAATGTGTAGATAATTTGAATGATATGTTGAAGATATTGTGCTAAATTAGTGGGATTTGATTAATTTAAATTGTTAAAAAGTCTTAAATGCCTTTAATCTTAAAAGTTGATCCTATGGCTATAAATGTTTCCTACACTTCCTACACAAATCAATTTTCCTACAGGATCCTCTACATATATATATATATATATATATATATATATATATATAGTATAAGTATCTATAGAAAACCCACCTTATTTAGTAAACTATGAAAACCCAACATGTGGATAGGATCATGCCACCTCATCACTTTCAAAACCAATTTATTAATAAGAGAAGGGCAATAATGTCATTTACCCTATGGCATCTTTTTTGCAAATCTGAATAAAAGTACACTAGAAGGATATTTGTACTATACATCAATGCTTTTATCACTTCTCCCCATGTTTGTACTCTCCACCTTTCTCTACCAACCCACCAAACACATCATTCCCCATGATAACATAGTTTAAAACCCACCCATCTTCATCATTTTACCACTTTTCTTTTCCCTCCATGGATTTCCACCTTCAAGATCCACCTTCAAACATGGTTCCTCCATTTTCATCTCCTCCACGTGGTGTGATTCTCAACAACTTTGCAGGGGATGTCACCGTTGCAGGTTTGTAGATGAAACAACTCATTCGCACTTTTTTTTTTCGTAATTTAACCATTTTTTTTCTTACACATCTTGTGGTTTCTGATTTGTTAATGTATGTTTGCATATCCAGGCTTCGGTACAAGACAACCTTTGTCGTTGGAAAGAAACACAACTTCAAGTGATGAAGTTGTAGGTAGTTTTTTTTTTTGTTTTTGTAATATATTTTAACGTCAGTGATTTGTTAATGTATCTTTGCATAACGTCACTTGCAAAGAAACAGTGTTGTATGTTTGCATACAGTCACTTGCAAAGAAACAGTTCTTCATGTGTTTTATGGTATACTTAAGTGTGTGTTTTTCTCTTCTTGTCTATTTATGGTATATGTCTTTTCTTTTGGGTTTTTTTTTGTATATTTATGTTTCTTGAACAAGAATAGACAAGCTTAAGTGTGTGTTTTTATGGTATATGTCTTTTTCTCTTCTTGTGTTTTATGGTATACGTTTCTTTGCAACAAGAGATAGCCACATTTTACCACAATCGGTTGTTTTTTTACGTTTTTTAATCAATTACGTTGTTTTTACGTTTTTTTAGCATAAAAGTCAGTAGATTGTATTATCAATTACGTTTTTTTTATGTTATTATTACCGAATGATATTTCTTGTGTTGATATTACATGTTAACAGTTAGGTTCTTTTTGTTATTAACAAGTTTTGTTAAAAGTGTTAACATGTGTTAACATATCTTACCAAAAGTTAACAAAGTTTTTATACTTCAACCTATTAACAAGTGTTAATAAAGTGTTAACAAAGTTTTATAGGACAGATTTACTAAAACTGTCCTATGTGTTAACACGTTAACACATGTTAACAGGTTTAATATATCTAATAAGGTTTTCCATTTTTTTCAATAAGGCTGGTAAGATATGTTAACACATGTTAACAGTTTTAATATATCAAACTTTGGTGTTTTGTTTTTAGCACCAACTACCTCATGATTTGAGCCACAGTCAACACCATTAGATAACACATGTTAACACTTTTAATATCTCAAATATGATTTCTTGTTTTTAGCACCAACTATAGATGGTTTTAGGTTTTGATGGATTTCATCAAACAGTTTACTTATAAAATAAATATATTAAAATATATTTATTTCTATGTCTATTGATTTTGTTATATATTTTTTAGTCGGATCTGACCATGGAAAGTGATAGGAAGGGCGGCATTGGTCAAGTGTTTCAGTCATGAAGAAAGTTTACACGATAGGTTTTGATCGTAACAATTGTGTTTGTTAACACACGTTCACATTTGGGCCCTGACTAACACATGTTACTCCTGTTTAGTATGTTAAATGATGAGTTGGTCACACCGGTTAATATCTCATCTATTGTTTTGCAGTTGATAACGAAGACCCCCACTGGTTAACAAATATTAACAAACGAAGTCGAAGGAAGCCGAGAAAAATATTTAGAAAAACTTTTTAATAACGTTTTCTTTTTTGTACTCAATGTATAGAGTTACTAGATTTATTTTGTTAAAGTGGTTAACTGTTTGTAATGATACTTTGTAATATCAATTACGTTTTGTTTATGTTATTATTACAGAATGATATTTTCTTGTGTTGATATTACATGTTAATAGTTAGGTTCTTTTTGTTATTAACAAGTGTTAACAAAGTTTTTATACGTCAACTTATTAACAAGTGTTAACAAAGTTGTATAGGACAGATTTACTACAACTGTTAACATGTGTTAACACGTTAACACATGTTAACAGGTTTAGTAAATCTAATAAGGTTTTCCTTTTTTTTCAATAAGACTGGTAAGATATGTTAACACATGTTAACACTTTTAATATATCAAACTTTGGTGTTTTGTTTTTAGCACAAACTATCTGATGATTTGAGCCAACACCATTAGATAACACATGTTAACACTTTTAATATCTCAATTATGATTTCTTGTTTTTAGCACCAACTATCTACAAAGTTTTTATACGTCAACTTATTAACAAGTGTTAACAAAGTGTTAACAAAGTTTTATAGGACAGATTTACTAAAACTGTTAACATGTCATAACAATGTGTTAACAAAGTTTTTATACGTCAACTTATTAACAAGTGTTAACAAAGTTTTATAGGACAGATTTACTAAAACTATTAACATGTCATAACAAAGTGTTAACAAAGTTTTTATACGTCAACTTATTAACAAGTGTTAACAAAGTTTTATGGGACAGATTTTACTAAAACTGTTAACATGTGTTAACATGTTAACACACGTTAACAGTGTTAATATCTCTACTAAGGTTTTTCTTTTTTTCCAATAAGGCTGGTAAGATATGTTAACAGTTTTAATATATCAAAATTGGGTATCTATGTCGCCATGTTTTTTGCGTCTAGCGGTTACTTAGTGCATATGATCTTTTTAAAAGCTTTGATATGTATAAGTTAAACTATGCGACGCCCATGGTGTCCCTTTTGGAATCTAGGCTATATGTGGTTGCGTAAATTGCTGCTTTGTATTATCTTGTTAACAGTTGTTAGTCATTGCCAAAACTGACAAGAACTTATTCCTCGACTGCCAACTTTGTCAACTTATGCCTCAACCAGGGTTTTATATATAACACATGTTATTCATAAGTTAACAGTTGTTAGTCAAATCAAAAAAATGACAATGCTCGTGCAATCCACTTGTCAACGTACTCAACGTGGTTAACACGTGTTAGTCTATTCCACCATAAACAATTGTTAATACATGTCTAACTCTAATCCACGTGCCAACATAGTCAACAAGGTTAACACGTGTTAATACATATATCAAGCACTACCAACTGTTAATACACGTCTCACTCTAATCATCACAAACGTGGTTTAAAGGTTTTTACCAGGTAAACACATGTTACCATATTTGCATACACAAGGATAACACATGTGATCACACATCTCAAACTGACATAGTATTTTTCTCTTTTGTTTAACTTAACACATGTTAGCTTACAACCATAACAATAACACGTGTTAACAGAAATTATAACAGTGTTTTTTGTGCTGATTCCCACAGAATTCAGACCAAACATTAAGGACACAACTACAAAGAACATCTATAAAACATAACACATGTTACATATTCTGACAAATAACTTACACATTAAGGACACAACTACAAAGAACTTGTTTAAGGACACAACCACATTAAGGACACAACCACAAAGAACACCTTCAACCCCTTCTTCTCTGTACACACTGGACATCCTCTCTGACCGTCTCCGGTCACCTTCTAACACCGCAGATGAATATCGTCACAATCAAAGCAAAACCCACTTCAATTTTTTTTATATAAAAATAATAAAACTGAATAAATGAAAAAAAACCCAAATAAAAAACTGGGTTATCACCCAACAAAAACCCAAATCAAGAACACATACATACCTGTTAAAATTGAAGATCATCACCAATGTCGTCGGATCTAAACATTTAAGGTCGTGGGAGGGAGGGAATGATATATGTGACAACCGTCACCCTTATCTTTGTCAAATTGTCAATTTCAGTCCTTCGTGGATTAAAAGGTTCCTATTTCAATCCTCGTTTTTAGATTTAAAAGGATTGAATTTAAAATTTATCAGTTGCATTATTATTTAGAAGCGCCAACATTTTAATCGAATACGTAGTTTTAAACGTTATTTAAATGTATAAAAAATGTACATTTATATAAGTTAGAAAATTTTTAAAGGTTGGTTAAGATTTATAAAATAATTATTAAGTTTTATATATGAAATATATCAATTTTTTTATAACAAACTAGAGGGACCAATTCTGCCAAAAACCTAAACTTTTAAACCAACTTATCCTCCCTCCTCCACACCCACGTTTTTTTCCGGTAAACAATTGCCGGAATCCGGCGACTAAATCCGGCGAGACTTATAAATATTTATTTTTTTGTGTTCTTGTTCGACTTCAATCACACCAAAACGTTACACCATCAATTTATGATCATAACTACCCAATAATTACGCATTTAAACGGATTAAACAAGTAAAAATCGGACCTTTAAGTGTTATAACCGATCAAGTTTAATGAAGCTTTCAAAAAGCTCGTATTAAACGTCTTTAATATAACTCGATGTTACCAATCATTTCTGCACTCATTACACATCACAAACACACGAAAACTTGATCGAAAACGAGTCCAGAGGCTCCAAATCGCGACTACAAGCTCGGACCATACATTCTTTTTTTTTTTCGATCCATACACGATTGTAAGTTCCAATTCTTATTTTTCTTATGTTATTCGGCCCTAGTGTAGTAAAAGCCCTATGGTTACGAGTCTTGATAATCACGAATCGAAGGTATTAAGAAATCTAGGGTTTATGTTATGAATTGGGGAAGAAGATGACTTTTAGATATATGTTCAATATATTTAAGTTTTAAAACAAATCAACTATCAAGGCTGTAGAGTAGTGGTTTGTGTGTGTGTTTGGTACAACCATGACCCGGGTTCGAGTCCCCCTACCTGCGGTTCATGCAGTATTTTTTTTAAATCCTATTTCTTTTGTTATTTATTTTTATTCATTCATTATTATGTACATCAAACTTATTTAATTCATAGAAAATTCATTTTTGCTTCAAAAATTATGAAAATTTAGACATAACATCTTGACACCATAAATAAAAGTATCACATCAAAATGTTCTGGAAAATAAATTATTTTCGTATTTTTAATAATTTAAATTCTATTAATCATAAATAATTGAAAAAAAATTCATTTTTAATGATTTAAATACCAAATTATCTGGAAAATTATTTTTAAGGATCATGAACCTAAATAAAAATTATTGGTTCAGAAAACATTTATTTTTATTAATTTTCCTATTTTTAATCATTTAAACTCATTAAATTTATTTTAAATACAAATAAATTGAGAAAAATTATGGAAAAATTATTTTCACTGTTATACATCAGAAAATAACTATTTTTCATAAAGATATCATTTTTGGATCATATTTTGTATTTTTAGTTTATTTACATTTAATTAGATATAATTAATTATTTAGTTAAATGTAAATTATTAAAATCTATTTTATGGATATTTTTCTACAAAATAGAAAATGTTCCTACTTGTGGAAGCGTAGTATTAAACTTCTTAAGTCACCTATTCGATCGTGAATCATGATATATTTTATTTAAAACTTATTATTACATTCGAATTATCATAAAAACTTCATCTTCCCTACATAAGTCTAGCAAACCCTAATGCCTTAGATTCTAGATACTTTAGACTTTTTAAGACACTTTCCTTATTAGTATTCTTACACATTATAGGTTGAATTCCTCGGAATTCCCATTACTTAACTCACGGCCGCTTAAGTTGGATTTTGATCGTTTTCGCAAACTGTGAGTATATCTTTCCCCTTTTTCATGTTTTACTATTTTGGGGTGATTCATGTACCATTATTACTATTAAACTATGTATACTTTGAAACGTAATGTGCCTTATGTGATGTTTATGTGATTTGTGTGAATTGAAACGTAATCAAAATCATTAACCATGGGCGGAGCATAACAATGAGTAGTACTACGATTTACATCCCTTGTGTGATTATGGTTTCATTTGATCCTTGGTCATTGTTATGTGAAACTTGAAACTTGAAACTTTTGGGGTGATACTTGATACTTGAAACTTTTAGGGTTGGTTTTGATGCTTTTATTCTACTAATTACATTTTAGCAAACAACATGGCACAAATATTACAAACGATTCTTGAACTAAAACAGGGTATGCTCACCAATACATTTTTGTATTGACCAAATTATTTTGTACATGTTTCAGGTTGATTTTGAGACGCTTCTTTTAAGCTTTTGGATTTAATATAAGTTTTGATTTTATTGTATTTTAGATAGACTTGACACTTTAGAATTATTGTATTTCTCCTTTCAATGTAATAAACTAGTTAATTCAATGTATTCAAATTTACACTTTAGTACCATGAGTTATTGAACAATCGTCACTACGTGACACCTCGATGTTTTGCGCCATCGGTTGGGGTGTTACAGATTGGTATCAGAGCCATGGTTATAGGGAATTAGGTTATTAGAATGCCTTTTAGCCTAGTCTATAACTAAGCTTACTTTCACGAGTCATCTCGTGTATATTTTTCTTATTTCGTATATTTTCTTTCTAGATATTTTTGCTATGATTCTTCCTCGTTATTCTTTCGGTATTTTGCTTGGAGAAGAAAGTACTCGTATTTTACAAACGAAACGATATCACCAAGTTAGGAGTGACATCCATACCTTGATGATTAGTTTCCCTCCTCTATATGTTATTTATCTTAGGAATATATCTTTGAGATAGGAGTGACATCCACACCTCAAAGAGCATTTCCTTCAAAAAAGAAACTTAACCACTAAGCTGGGAGTGATATCCTTAACTTAGTGATTGGCTTCATTCCTCAATTGTTTTCAATTTTGAAATACATCTTTAAGTTAGGGGTGAAATCCACATCTCAAGGATCTATTTCTACATCTCGTTTTAAAGTCTCGCTAAAAGTTTTGAAATTTACCAGTGACGGAGTATGTGCAATCAGGAAGGATGACCATTTACTCATAGGTTTAAGTACACTCCCCACACGTCACTAATAATATTTCAATTTCTTTGGCTAGTCACCAGTTTCGTTAGAAATATTTTCTGTATCACATTCCATTATTGGTATACTTTTCATTTGCTGCTTGAACTCTTATCATAATTTTCTATAATGAAGTTATTATCTCTTTTGAGTTTTCCCTATTAATAGCTATCGCTATTAGTGCGTTTTTCCGTTTCCTGTTATTAATTCTTATGTTTTGTTTAACATTTGGATTTTAAGTTCCACCATATGTTGTTTTATATACTCATTGATCGTTCGCTTTTCATCATCACTACTAAAACTTCTATGCACTATTTTATCGTATTAAAACTTACACTATTTCCTTTACGTTTCATGATTTTCATAAAGCATCATTTCTATTGTTAAAAAAAAAAACATTTTCCTATGACTCAAATTTTTAAGCTTATTGTTTAACTTTGATCACATTTTTGATTCTTGAACGTTGCACAGTTAAACACGAATGTGGTTTCAAACTTATTAATCGTTTTGTTATTATCATCATGCTTACAAATTTACTCGATCGATGTCACAGTATATCTCTAAAATATTCTCTTGTGTCTCTACAAAATACACAACATCATAAATGCCTATCTATTCAATACACACCAGTACACTACTCCCTAAAGCGATTACCTTAGCAACTTACCCTATGTTGCCATCCCATAAAAACACAAAACTCAATTACCCAACTCTGGAGAAAATTACTCATCAAGATTAGCACATCTTATACACACCTTGTGTCTTGAAACATTTAGCGTGCTATGAGCCCAAAGAGATGCCTTAACAACTTTTACAAACAAACGATTTTTTTCAGCGTATAAATTTCGCAACATTATGACAATTCAAGATTTCAAGTTTAATCAAAAGGGGTAACACTCGGATTTTCCCAAACATTTAATAAATATGGAAGATTTTTCAACTTTAATGGGATTTTAAGTTGTAAACAGAAGGAATGTTTTAATACAGTAAAGTCTTACTTCTCAAAATTCGTCAAGGCATTCGGGACCATATGCAATCTCGTCCCTATCCTGTCCAGATTTTTCAAACACTATCCAGAGGAATCGACCCAAACCAAATCAGATTTTCCATTGTCATCAAACAACCCAGAAACTTATACCAAAATTTTTAGATACCGAGCTGATTCACTCAATCAACGTAGCACGAGAAATTGTGCGTAGTGGACCTTCAACGTTGAATTGGGTTTTTGAAGCTAGTTTACCAGCTGACACATAAGACTTGAAATTTACACGTTACTCTCCAACCCTACTATATCAGTTGCTGTGACACGATCATTCTTTTAAAACTTAACGTGGTATATTTTAAGATATGATATGTTGCAATCTTTTCACATTCGTGCTAGTCGAAACTTCAAACTTTTTACATTTGGAATCTATTCATGTTGAATACATTGACTTTTAACATTTTTTTTTTGCTATTTAAGTATTGGTCTTTTGAAACACATTTGATTTATATGATTTCCTTTTGCATCTTATAAACTTGTTTCACATACTTACAAGTCATATGTAAACCTTCTTGTTTTCATATATCGGATCCAATATATGTTTCGGGAAGAGAAATTTTCAACTAATAACATGCCTTATCACACTTTTCAAACTCGACTTCTCGTAAACACATGAATATGTGTACCTACGAAGTCTTTTCTTGTGTGCCTGTTTTGAATCTAAAACATTCTTCGATTTCTAAAAAGTTTATTCTCATATTTTACTACTATTCTTCCAACTATATCACAAAGTTTGAGTGAACTACGTTTTATTAAACGAAAATTTATCTTTTAACACTTGCACTCTCGCAGACGCAAAACTTTTAGTCTAATAAAATATTGGACATATCCTCGTCGAAATGTTGCTAAATGTCTTTTATCGTATAGTACATATATGCAAAACTATTAAATTTAAACCCTCAAGCCAGTAGACTATATGTCTGTGCTGTGCACTTTCATTTGCAGTAAATTTCATTATTTTATGCCTACATTATTTTATTATGTTCGTGCATTATCCTCGCATTATTCCCTTATTGGTTGTTATTCTTACGCGTTCACACCATTTATTAGCAGTTACTCTTATATCACTGATTTTGAGCATTATTCAACTCATTTACTCTCATTTTGCGCAATTATGCGATTTAGTCGATTTATATTCAAATTGAAATTTTATGCTATACTTATTTACTTATATGAACGTGTATTTTGTACGCAAACTTCCCTATGTGAGCAAGACCCTGTTAGACTTTTTCATAAATTGAACCGGTTATTTGTGCGAGTGAACCCGAAAGGGGAAGGACCGCTAACCGTGCGTGATACTTACACTTTATTACGGTTATTCGGGTGAACCCGAAAGGGGAAGGACCTTAAACCGCATTTTATACTTGAGCAGTATCTATTATTTAACACATCTTGGTTGCACGCATTTGTTTCTAGTATTCCTTAGGTTAGGGTTATGGAAAAGCATAACACCCTGGTGTAAGGTAAATCGATGATTACGGTCCGGAACGCAATCATGGGTTTATAGGTACATAAGGGTGGTGTGTAATCCTATTTAGGTTGTTGGTAGACAATCAGTACGAGTCCAAAGTATCGGGAGTGTGGTGGGTCAGCTGCGGTACACCCTATATATAAGCATAAACGATACTGCGGGAACGGACTAGGAGTCTAATCAAGAACCTACCCATTACTTTATAGTTATCTCTTCATTGGATCATTGACTAATAGATAGCATTTTCGATAAGAACGTTCTTACACGAGCTTCAATTCGTCTTCTTATAGTCTTTCTCTTGACCACCCACACAGAAAACACAAATCTTGTATACTCTTACACACCCTGTTATTTGAAATCTTGTTACATACCCTAATAAAGTTCAGTCAGAAACTTTCTAAAGTAGGGGACACTGCCTTTATTATTACCTCTGCCCCTCACCCGTTACACATTCCCAAAACTTTTCTCATTTAAACTCTCAAACTTTGGGTTATCTGTCAAAAAAAATTTGAAACTTTTGCTTTGAGTAATAGACAACTATTTTAAATTTTGTCGAATCATAAATGATGAAATTTTATATATAAAAAAAAATCTAGCTGACTTTTACAACGCCTTTTGTTTCATAGTAACCTCAACTTGAAAGAAATTTCGAGACGAAATTTTCTAAAGTAGGGGAGACTGTGACAACCGTCACCCTTATCTTTGTCAAATTGTCAATTTCAGTCCTTCGTGGATTAAAAGGTTCCTATTTCAATCCTCGTTTTTAGATTTAAAAGGATTGAATTTAAAATTTATCAGTTGCATTATTATTTAGAAGCGCCAACATTTTAATCGAATACGTAGTTTTAAACGTTAATTAAATGTATAAAAAATGTACATTTATATAAGTTAGAAAATTTTTAAAGGTTGGTTAAGATTTATAAAATAATTATTAAGTTTTATATATGAAATATATCAATTTTTTTATAACAAACTAGAGGGACCAATTCTGCCAAAAACCTAAACTTTTAAACCAACTTATCCTCCCTCCTCCACACCCACGTTTTTTTCCGGTAAACAATTGCCGGAATCCGGCGACTAAATCCGGCGAGACTTATAAATATTTATTTTTTTGTGTTCTTGTTCGACTTCAATCACACCAAAACGTTACACCATCAATTTATGATCATAACTACCCAATAATTACGCATTTAAACGGATTAAACAAGTAAAAATCGGACCTTTAAGTGTTATAACCGATCAAGTTTAATGAAGCTTTCAAAAAGCTCGTATTAAACGTCTTTAATATAACTCGATGTTACCAATCATTTCTGCACTCATTACACATCACAAACACACAAAAACTTGATCGAAAACGAGTCCAGAGGCTCCAAATCGCGACTACAAGCTCGGACCATACATTCTTTTTTTTTCGATCCATACACGATTGTTAGTTCAAATTCTTATTTTTCTTATGTTATTCGGCCCTAATGTAGTAAAAGCCCAATGGTTACGAGTCTTGATAATCACGAATCGAAGGTATTAAGAAATCTAGGGTTTATGTTATGAATTGGGGAAGAAGATGACTTTTAGATATATGTTCAATATATTTAAGTTTTAAAACAAATCAACTATCAAGGCTGTAGAGTAGTGGTTTGTGTGTGTGTTTGGTACAGCCATGACCCGGGTTCGAGTCCCCCTACCCGCGGTTCATGCAGTATTTTTTTTTAAATCCTATTTCTTTTGTTATTTATTTTTATTCATTCATTATTATGTACATCAAACTTATTTAATTCATAGAAAATTCATTTTTGCTTCAAAAATTATGAAAATTTAGACATAACATCTTGACACCATAAATAAAAGTATCACATCAAAATTTTCTGGAAAATAAATTATTTTCTTATTTTTAATAATTTAAATTCTATTAATCATAAATAATTGAAAAAAAATTCATTTTTAATGATTTAAATACCAAATTTTCTGGAAAATTATTTCTAAGGATCATGAACCTAAATAAAAATTATTGGTTCAGAAAACATTTATTTTTATTAATTTCCCTATTTTTAATCATTTAAACTCATTAAATTTATTTTAAATACAAATAAATTGAGAAAAATTATGGAAAAATTATTTTCACTGTTATACATCAGAAAATAACTATTTTTCATAAAGATATCCTTTTTGGATCATATTTTGTATTTTTAGTTTATTTACATTTAATTAGATATAATTAATTATTTAGTTAAATGTAAATTATTAAAATCTATTTTATGGATATTTTTCTACAAAATAGAAAATGTTCCTACTTGTGGAAGCATAGTATTAAACTTCTTAAGTCACCTATTCGATCGTGAATCATGATATATTTTATTTAAAACTTATTATTACATTCGAATTATAATAAAAACTTCATCTTCCCTACATAAGTCTAGCAAACCCTAATGCCTTAGATTCCAGATACTTTAGACTTGTTAAGACACTTTCCTTATTAGTATTCTTACACATTATAGGTTGAATTCCTCGGAATTCCCATTACTTAACTCACGGCAGCTTAAGTTGGAGTTTGATCGTTTTCGCAAACTGTGAGTATATCTTTCCCCTTTTTCATGTTTTACTATTTTGGGGTGATTCATGTACCATTATTACTATTAAACTATGTATACTTTGAAACGTAATGTGCCTTATGTGATGCTTATGTGATTTGTGTGAATTGAAACGTAATCAAAATCATTAACCATGGGCGGAGCATAACAATGAGTAGTACTACGATTTACATCCCTTGTGTGATTATGGTTTCATTTGATCCTTGGTCATTGTTATGTGAAACTTGAAACTTGAAACTTTTGGGGTGATACTTGATACTTGAAACTTTTAGGGTTGGTTTTGATGCTTTTATTCTACTAATTACATTTTAGCAAACAACATGGCACAAATATTACAAACGATTCTTGAACTAAAACAGGGTATGCTCACCAATACATTTTTGTATTGACCAAATTATTTTGTACATGTTTCAGGTTGATTTTGAGACGCTTCTTTTAAGCTTTTGGATTTAATATAAGTTTTGATTTTATTGTATTTTAGATAGACTTGACACTTTAGAATTATTGTATTTCTCCTTTCAATGTAATAAACTAGTTAATTCAATGTATTCAAATTTACACTTTAGTACCATGAGTTATTGAACAATCGTCACTACGTGACACCTCGATGTTTCCGCCATCGGTTGGGGTGTTACAATATAGGAGAGAGGAGATGGAAGATGGAACGGTGGTGGTGGTGGTGGTTGATGAAGAACACCAAGAAGATGAAGATAAACCAAATAGATCTGGTTACCACCACTATTTGCTAACATTCAACAACAAGATGAAGAACACCAAGTATATGAAGATGGGGGAGGGAAGATGGACGGGAGAGAGAGAGAGAGAGAGAGAGAGATAAAGACGAAAACGAGAGAGGGTTGCTGAGAGAGAGACGGAACGACGGTGGTGGTGGTTGATTTTTTTGAAGGTGTATGCTTGTTGTTTTTCATTAGTGTAGAAGGTGGTTGATGATTTCTTTGAAGATGATGAAGAAGAAGAAGGAGGGAGGAGAGAGATTGTGTTGGGATTTGAAATATGATAAGAAAGATGAGAGAGGAGAGAGGTGATGGCATTGGAAAGATGAGAGAGGAGAGAGGTGATGGAATTGGAAAGATGAGAGAGGAGAGAGGAGAGATTGTGTTGTGTCCCTAAAATGCCCCTCCATGTGTCTTTATGTATTAAAATACTAATATATCTATGATGAGGTACATTGATTCAATCCTAGCCATGGATGTTATGTGATGGATGGCTAGGACTGGGTTTCCATAGTTTACTAAATAAGAAGAGTTTCCTCAATATCCATTCCCTATATATATATATATATATATATATATATATATATGAAGTTATTAACCGCTCAATTAATTTGAAATTCTAATAAGCATGTAACTCAGGAGAAACAAAATATAATAACATGGAAGTCATAAAAAATAAAGCATGTACTAGAGAAGAATGACTGTTCGCTGCAACAAACAAGCCACCAGCACGAACAAGAGGAAGGCGATACTCAGCTGGTTTGCAAGAACAAAAGGGAATTTGAACAGAGGTACAAAAACCAGATCATTGGACAATAGGAAACATTTATAGACCGTCTATGAAGTTGTATGTACAATCTACCTACTATCCTCATTTCTGCAACAGCTCTCGCTACTGAAACATAAAATGCTTCTCCGAATTCTAGATTTTGTCCCACGACCTACCCTAAATCAACATTTAGAATATGTGTGTGTTATACCAACCCTTGACCACACTTCATATGCCATGTATTACCTTGTTTACTACACTATACATGTCAAAAAGTGGATTTTTAGAGTCGTGCTCTTAGTAGCATTTGCTAAGAGTGAGATTTTACCCGATACAAACCTATATATAATTATCCACCCAATACTCATAGCTTTCTTGTTGGCTTCAAGCTAAATCCCTACAAAAAGTTGAAACAAATAATTAGTTGATTTACAATTTTACATAGATCAAAGACAAGAACGAGCAAGATTCTATTTTTATGTATATAAATCAGGATGTTTATTAATTAATACTTTAGGCAACAACTCTCACGTTCTCCTAGTTCTTTTCACGGACCATCTTTGACTTCTAGGCATTTCCTCCACCCTCTACTCACCACCGTCACCCACCACCCTCCACCAACCAACACCATTGTCACCCAACAACCCTTCACCAACAACCACCATAGTCACCTAACGGCCCACCACCTTCCACCAGCATCCCCCACCATCACATACCATAAACACTCACCGTCAAATCTTTGTCATCATCAAGGACGTCATCCACCACAAACCAACCACCATCTTCCATCTTCTTCGTCATCACCAGCATCTTTGTCATCGTCACAGACCAACAACCACTATCGCCATAGTCTAAAAAAAGCTTCCAAAATAAACGTAAATTAACAACATAATAATGATCAGAGGACGAAAAACATACCTAATAGAATAAATGAACGAAGATCCAAAGTATCGTATTTAGTCAAACGTGTCCCTTTGCAAGCGAATCTGTATGTGTGCGTGTTTGTATGTGTTGTGTGTGTGTGTTCGATCTGATTTGGGGGTATAAGCAAATTGAAAATTAATGGTGGATGCACGACTCTTAAATTGAGCATTCGATCGCCATTGAAAACTAATATGAATTAACGGTTTCAAAAATAATGATTTGAGGTGAGTTGCATTATTCAATTGTACAATTCCCATCAAAGAGGTACAACAGGGGCATCAATGGAAGAAATGGGATAAAAATTAGGGGATTACGCTTGTGACTCTTGAGATGTCATCTTAAAAAGATGGTAAAAGTACCTCATTAGACATTCAGTTTCCTTAATATAATAATAGTAGGAATGCCCGCGTGTTGCCGCCGGTGTCCCGATTGATATCAGATTCACTTATGATGTCTATTGTGAACCACAACCCACTTCATATTCCTAGGTAAATATGTGGCTTCGTTTATACCCTTATAGAAGTCTGATGATACTTTTGCTACAAAATCATTTTCACTTATTCATCATTGAGTAGTATTAGTTAAGCAAATATCATATGACAAAATTAAGGTCAGATTTTTTGAGAAGCATACTTATTATTAGTTCTCTTCGAATCCAGCTCTTCATATTCTAAAGTCACCCATGATATAATGGTGACAGTTACATGGGTCCTCAGCGTGCTCCCATTTAAACTATTTTCACAAACTTAAGTGAGAAACAATTCTTTTACTTGCAAATGACTTGTTTACCGCTTCGCGCGCGGGCATCACTCCGTGATTGTAGGAAAGTAGTTATTGCCATGCTTGCTGGAGAAGTATCCTTATTGCGCGGAAAGTCCTTCCGCGGGGTCTTGATTCCGGGTTTGGGGATAACCGTTTAGTGGTTTAGTACCCAATCCCATCAAGCCCCCCCAGTCCAGTGTGTATCCTTTTGTCGAGTGTGTGACGGAAGAGGGTGGATGGTGGACTTAAATGGTTGATGTCTGGATGATAGCTCATCCTGCCTCTGTAGCGGAGACTGGACTTTGGCGCTGGTATTGAAATGTGTAGAAGAATCAATGCAGAGTGGCGAAGGATGCGGAATGCGGAGAACGGTACTTGTGTGTGACGTTAATTGTCCGCAGCGCATGGACACGTCATATGATGGTGGAGGACAGTTGTCAACACCTGTGCGGAGTTGAAGGGATGACGGTTTAGCGTCTGTCATAAGCAAGTTGTGCACAGTGACAGTTGGTGTCCCATCAGGCAAATTAGCAGGGTGCGTGTCAGGCGCTTAGGAGCGTGAGAGCGCGTTTGTCGTCTGTTAAAGTGCTCCAGGACACGTGTAACCCTCACAGTGGTTGGGTTTACCAATATTCGTTCGCTCTTACCCATGCTGACGTCAGCCGTATTAATTGCAGACAGTATATAATGATTTCAAAAAATCAGTTCTCCACTTTCCGACTTATTCCTCTCCATCCCTCTCATTATCATTTCTCTCTCATTAATCCTTGTTGAACACTCTTTCCCCTTTGCAATGTCTCAAGATGCTAGCCTGCCCGTGGATCAATCCAAGGCCTCTGAAAATACAAATGGGGAAAAGGCATTGACACCACTGCCATCAAGTGGGATGGTGCTTCCTTTGCTACATTCCTTGATCATTATGGAATTGAAGCTGACTGGGAGCCGGAATTGCCTGCCAGTGGTCAGACTGCCCTGAAGGCTCCACTGGGAAAGATAACCCTTTACGAAGCCTTTTTCACCCGATGTTGCTTTCGTCTTCCTGTTAACAAATTTTTGGCAAATGTTTTTCTGAAGTATAGGGTGCATCCTACACAGACGACTCCATTTGGGTTTTCAAGAATAATTCATTTCGAGGCAACTTGTCGATCCTTAGACATGGATCCAACATTCGAAATGCTGAATGTCTTTAATGTTCTTGAGGAGGCTCGTGGTGGGCCCGGGTGGTACAACGTTTCTCCTCGAAGGAAAGTGACCCAGGTGGTGTCTGAATCCCCCAAATCTATGTACGATTGGAAGGAAAAGTTTTTTTATGTGAACAGGGGTGTTATCCCTCTGCCGTTACAATGGATGACCATTGGTGTGTAGGAAAGGATTGCACAATTTCTGCCCATGGCCGACTACAAGAATCAGAAGTGGTATAAATCCCTGTGTTCTCACGCTACTCCACTAGCAATGGAGAAGTGCCCGGAAGGTGTTTTGGTAATTTTGGGACTTAGCCGTTTGGGTGTCCCCGAAGGTTATGATCCTTGTGTGCCAGAGGAAGGTATGTGACTATCATCATACTCTGACTCTCCTGGCTTATTCCCTTATTCATTATTATTGTGTAACTGGTGTAGGAATGACCAAGTTTGATCTATTCGAAGAGAGGGGTGGAGCTAAATTGTTGTATGAGGCTGTACCCAGAGGGGTTGTGTGATTGATTGAGCAGCTGAAAACAAACTTTTTGATGCCTCAACTTGTGGATCTGCCGCGCCATTATGGTCGGACAGGTTAGTCAGCCAGTTTTACTCTCCTTGTTCTGTTTTGTGTTTGTACCGGGGACACCTCCTGCGCCCGAAGGTTGCGCAGTTATGTACGTTATCCGTGTACTGACATTCCGTGCCCTTCGTGATAGGAGTGGGTATTCAGCCTTTAAAGAAAGTTGTAATCGATCTAGAGGCCTCCTCTCAAGGTCGTAAGAACAGGGCGTGTACAGGTGAACTTAATGCTTGCCTTTGTCTTTGTGGACGCCACTCTTAACCCTTGGTATACTGGTTGAAGGGGCTGGACCGAAGCGTCATAGGCGAGAAACAAAGAAAGGCAAGAAAGTGGAATCGTCTTCCGTTCCCTCAAATGAAGAGGATGAAGCTACGGAGTCTGATGAGGACGTTGCTCATAAGCATTCTCGGCAGCAGTCTCCAGGGCACACATCTAAAGAGGTGCCTGCGGAATTGTTTCAGAAGCGTATGGAAGAGTTAGCACAGACACAGGTGCAAGTGCCTACGTCTACGTTTGAGAATGTCAAAGACACTGCACACAGTTCTACTACTGTCACTCCAACGACTGTGGTTACTCCTTCTGTTGCGCCCACAAGCTCAACTGTGAAGGTGACTGTTAAACTGCCTCCTAGGTGGAAGCCTGTTCATGTTAAGTCTGTGAAGCAGACTGCTGGTAAGTTTACTCTTGTAATTTATGATTTCTTCTCTTTTGTGTGCGCACTGGATTAATGTCATATTCTCTTATTGCGCAGCTATAATGTCTTCGTCGAAGACTGTTCCCAAGAAGAGCGTTGTGACAACCGAGGGAGCCTCTGAGCGGGAGCAACCGGTTGTGGATGAGGTGCGGCCTGTTGAGAAGGGAGTGTGGCCTGTTGAGAAGGAGGTGGCTGATGCTGAGCATGTTAGTCAGCCACAACCTATAGAAGATCCCAAAAATGTTGAGACCGTGGAGGAAACAAGGCGATCACCTCTTGCTGAAGATTTGCCACAACAGCAAGATTTGGAAAAAGCTGAGGGGAAAAAGAAGGTCGATGATTCGTCATCCTTGAGGACGGATGCTAACGCACCGGACTTTCTGGAAAATCCCTCGGGGGCGGAGAAAAGAGATTCTGTTATGCATCCATCGGAGATGTTGAAATCTGGCACTTTGGAGATTGCTGTGGAGAAGACCCGGAAAGATGCTGGAGGTTCTGCTTCGACTCCCAAAAAATCTTTGTTTGAAGTTTCCCAGGATGTTCGCGGATCTGGGAAGTCTGGGAGTGGTAAAGGTAGGGTTGCTCCGCCTGATTATGATCCGAACAAACCATATCAGCCTAGGTGGGATACTAGGCAAACCACTCGCCTCACCAATCCGTTGCACGCCGAGGAATTCATTGCATATGTTGTGCCTCCTAGCGAACGCGATTATCAAGACAGCATAGATCGGAGGTCACTATTTTCTGACATGAGCATGAACTTGGCGTTGTGCTTCGGGGGTTTTGGATCGTTGATGCAGCGAGAGAAGGAGTTTATGCGCTCCTGGCAGAGCTTGAAGAGTGCGTAGGAGGCCCAGCTGAAAAGGGAAGAAGAATTCCAACGTGCTCGGGCTGACATGAGGTCTGAGGTTGAGCAGTACAAGGGCCAAGTCCGCGCTGCAGAGAATGAGATTAAAAAATTAAAGGCTGATAAGTCAGAAGCTTCCAGACTCTGGAAGGAGTCATGTGAGCGGACTAATTTGGAACTCGAGCGCGGGCGTAATGCTGCGGAGAAACTGAAGAATGATATTGCTCGAATGACTCGAGAAGCCGAGGAGAAGCGAAGAGCCTTCGATGCTAAGCAGGCCGAGCTGTTAGAGACTATCATGAAGCTGAATGAACAGCATGAGGCCCTGGTGAAAGCTACCACATGAGTTTCAGAGTTAGAGTCTCAAAATGGTTCCCTCGTGGAAGAAAGGAACAAGTTGAATGAGGAGAAGGCCTTGTTGGATTCTTCGCGTGTCCAGCTGGAAGTGAGTTTGCAACAAACTCAGACAGCGTTGAAAGATGTTTCCCAAACTGCCCATGCTGCGCATGAGCGATTGACCTGGATGATGCAGTATAGAATTCAAGGGGTAAGCATCTGTTTGCCTTGTGTTGTTAATTGCCATGAAATAATATGTCTTGACTTTTTTGAGTTTTTTGGTAGATTTTTAAGCGTATTTGGAATGAACCCAAGTTTGGAGACGATGTGGCGAAGATTGGCACTGCTTCCATGAAGAACGGACTTCAGCTAGGTTTCAATGAAGGCTTTTACCACCATGCTGCGGACTTAAAGCTTGAAGATGGTGAGTACTATGGGAAGCCTTATGATGAGGAAGTAACCGCTGCGCAGGAAGAGTTTGAGGCCCTCACTTTCGATGTGTTCAAAGTTGTTCACCAATGCTTGAAGACTGATGATCCCATTGGGGAGTTGCGCGCATACTTTTTTATTTTTTTGTTGTGTTTGGCAATCTTTATATGATGCGCATAGTGTAATGATTACGTGATGTCAGCTTTAGAAATTGGAATCTGTGTCAGACCTTTTGTGATGTCCACTTGCAATGGACTGACAGATTTGGCGGCGTGTGTCAGCTGTTGATGTGACTGCTGTCACGCTTCTAGATCCAATCGAGTGCTTTTCCATTAATGGTAATTAATGGGATTGTACTTTGTTTTCTATAAAAGGTAATTTTGTGGTTAACAAAAAATTACCATCACATAATTTCTTCTGCTATTTCTTCCTTTCCAAACTCAAATGGCCTCATCATCCAAAACAATGAATCTGAGCAAAGCTGAGAAAGAGGCTGCTCAAGGGATGCTGCAATTGTCTGTTCTTCCACCCGGTGTTAGGATGCCTCCGAATGCCCTTGATCTACTAGCTGATTACTGTGGGCCCTTGTCGGAGATTGAGAACAACCAAGCTGATGATTTGGATGAACAAGGTACTTCTGATGGGCTGCCTCTGAAGATGAAGAAGCTGTCTGAGCTTGGTGATGTTCCGAAACCCCCAGGCTCAAGCTTCGTCGTGTGGCAAATGGTTGGGAGCATGCCTCTTAGGTTTGCAGTTCTGGAGATGCATATATATATAGATAGTAATCATAATCTTTTGATCTTCATATATCTGTAGCATGATCATATGGTGTACATATTATGCTTTTGTGCCAATCCTTTTTTTATTGTTGGCGTATTATGTAAGATCAACATGTATGACGTTGTTTTGTGCTGACAGTATTCCATATTGTATTTTTTCTTGTTTTTTTGTCTTGCTAGGTAATGAAATTGTACCATGAACTAAAAAACTTGTTGCTTTATTGCATTGAAACATCCACGGGCTATTGGCCATTATTACAAAGCAGAAAGTAAAACTCAAAAATAACAGATACGTAGTTGTTCTGCATTCCAGGTACGTGGGATGGGTGTCCCATCCAAGCGCTCTAGAGCGTAGGCACCCTTTCCCAGAACCTCTTGTATTTTATATGGGCCTTCCCAATTGGGAGCGATTTTGCCTGGCTTCTCCGCGTTGGATGTTTCATTATTGCGGAAGACCCAGTCACCCACGCGGAATGCGCATGCCTTCACTTTTGCGTTGTAGTATTTCTCCAACTGTCTTTTGTAATTAGCTTCTCGGATGGAAGCCATGTCTCGACGCTCAGCTAGTAAATCAAGGTTTAACTTGAGCTCTTTGTCATTGTCTTGGTGGTGAGCCATCAGTACCCTTGGGGATGGGCATCTTACCTCCGAAGGTATAACTGCTTCCGTTCCGTACGTGAGGCTGAACGGTGTCTCTCCGTTGCTGGTCTTGGACAGTGTGCGATGAGCCCATAAAACATGGGGGAGCTCGTCAACCCAACCCGTGCGCTTCGTGCCAAGTCTGGCCTTTATGCGTTCGACAATGCTCCGGTTTGCGCGTTCAACTTGCCCATTTCCTTGCGGGTGTGCTACGGAGGTGAATACTTGGTTGATATTCATGGACGTTAACCATTCTTGTAAGTGTTGGTCTGCAAATTGTGTGCCATTCTCACTTACTATTTCCAACGGTAGACCAAATCTACAAATAATAAACTCCCATATGAATTTCTTGATGCTTCGTCCATCGATTGAGGCTAGGGTTTTAGCCTTCACCCATTTTGTGAAATAATCAATTGCCACCACCAAGTACTTAACATTGCCGGGGGCTATGGGAAAGGGAGCCACAAGATCGATGGCCCACTTTTGAAACGGCCATGCCGCCATGACTGGTACCTGGTTGTTCTTGGGTCTGAGAGTTCCTGGCGCATGGCGTTGACATGCATCACATTTGCGTAATTTTGATACAGCGTCCATGTGCATACCAGGCCAATAGTATCTTGCGTTCATGAGTTTGGCCACCACCATCCTTGGGCCAGGGTGTAGTCCGCAGGAGCCTTCGTGTATGTCCTTTATGAGGTATGTTGCTTCTACGGAGTCGACACAGCATAAAAACGGCCCGAGGTATGAGCGTCGATACAATACTCCCTCAATGACCTGGTAATGCAGTGCCTTGTTTTGGAGTTTGCGGGCCTCGGCCTTTTTTTCTGGGATAATCCCTTTAGTTAGGTATGCCCTGATCGGAGTTGTCCATGATGTCTTGCCTGTTTGAATGACATTCACTTGCTTGTGAGGCACAGATGGATGATCCAATACTTCCACTCGAACATCCTTGGCTAAGTGATCAAAAGCCGTTGAGGCCATCTTGCTCAATGCGTCTGCTGGTTTGTTCTGGCTTCGCTTCATATGGTTTACTTGGCAGTATGCGAAGCTGCGCATGAGATCCTTGGTGTGTTCCAAGTACAGGATCATGGAAGGTTCCCTTGCTTCGTAGGAGCCGTCGATATGGTTAGCTACTAACATAGAATCAACGTGTGCTTCGACATGTTGCGCTCCCATCTTTTTAGCAATGCGCAGGCCTGCCAGCAGAGCCTCGTATTCCGCCTCATTGTTAGTAGTCGGGAAGTCAAGATGGATGGAATAGGTAAACTCTTTGCCACCCGGAGTTATCAAACGTAACCCTGCTCCAGCCCCATCATCGTTACACGCACCATCTGTGAATAGTTCCCATTTTTCTGATGTGTCTGGTGTGGGGCTAGGCATAGTCTCTTGTTGACATTCGGCTATCTTTTCAGCGGGGACCTCGGCGATGAAATCTGCTAAGATCTGTCCTTTGAAAGATTGCCTTGTCTTGTATGTTATTGAATGCTCACTCAGCTCTATGGCCCATTTCGCCAGTCGTCCTAAAAGTTCAGGCTTGCGCAAGATATCATTGATTCGGAAGTCCGTTAGGACATTGATAGGGTGACCCTGGAAGTACCAACGGAGTCTCCGTGAAGCATGTACTAGTGCGAGGACTAGTTTCTCCATTGTAGAGTACCGGGTTTCCGCATCAAGCAGCGTTTGACTTAGATAGTAGATTGGGGTTTGTACCCCCTTCCGGTCAACCATGAGAACTGCTCCTACGGCTCTATCTGTCACTGATAAGTAAAGGGTCAACGGTTCTTCCGGTAATGGTGCTGTGAGAGTGGGAAAGTTGCCTAAACATTTCTTCATCTCTTTGAAGGCTTTTTCCGCTTCCGCGGTCCATTTGAAGTTTGATTTTTTTAAGCAATTCTTCAAAGTGTCAACGAAAGGGAACGACTTAGAAGCGTAGTTTGAAAGGAAATGATTCAAAGCTACCAGGCATCCCATTAGTGTTTGTACTTCTTTCACCAAAGAATGGGATGGCATGCGCTCCATTGCCTGTATCTTCTCTGGGTTTGCGCGGAACCCGTCCTTGGTCACTATGACGCCCAAGAATTTTCCTTCTTCCATTCCAAAGGAACATTTTCTTGGATTGAGCTTCATCTTAACGGCGCGGAGTTGATCAAAGGTCGTTTGAATATCTTCCAACATTTGATCCACCTCCCTGCTATTGATGACTAGGTCATCAACGTAGACCTCGAGATTGACCCAAATCTGTTTGAGGAATGTGGTGTCCATCAAACGTTGATAGGTGGCCCCTGCGTTCTTTAGAACGAACGACATTTTAGTATAATAGTAGGTGCCCGTATCAGTGAGGAAATCAGTTTTTTTCTTCATCCTCCTTAGCCATTTGTATTTGGTGGTAACCCTTGCAGGCGTCGAGGAAACATCTGAACCTGAAGGGTGCCAGGGAGTCCACCTTCAAATCAATCTCGGGTAGCGGATAACAATCTTTCGGGCATCCTTTGTTTAAGTCTTTATAATTCACACATATGCGCCAGCTGCCATTTGACTTTCCTACCATAACTAGGTTAGCTACCCAAGTCTGGTACCTTGTCTTGCGCAGAATGCCTGCATTCAAAAGTTCGGTCACTTGCTCATTCATGGCCTTTGTTTTCTTTGGCCCCGTGCTACACTTCTTTTGGACAATGGGCTCGACCGATTTGTAAACATTAACTCTATGTTCCGCGATGTGACGCGGAACGCCCACCATGTCTGCTGGCTGAAAGGCAATCAAATCCATGTTCTTGATTAAGAGTTGCTTCAAGTAGGTGCGAATGGTGTCGGAGATTACTGGGCCAATGATAACCGTCTGATCCGGGAATTGAACTTTGGTGCGGAGTTGATGCATTACAATTGAACTTTGCAAGGCCTTCCCGTCCAAGCAGGACGTCATAAGATGAATTGACTGGTAAAACCATGAAGTCGCAGACTTCTGTTCTTGAAAGTCTTCCGTCTGTCCAAGTGACGGGAAGTGTGAGCATACCAAGAAGGATAATCACTTCATGGAAGAAGCCTGAAATTGGTTCCGTGACCGGAATAAGTTTTGCTTTATCTTCCTCATCCAGCTGATTGAAACATTGCTGGTACATGATATCTGTGCTGTGCCCATTGTCTAAAAACATATACCTAGTGCGGTAATGTCCAATAACTCCTGTTATGATCAGTGGAGCCATAGAAGAAGCTTCTCCCTTGACACGCGGCATGATGACATCTGCCTCTTTCCAAGAATCATCATGCACAGTATTGAACGGTCTTTTCTGTTGATATCTGATGTGAGTCATGTTACAGTGATGACGTTCGATGCGCTGAACATGATGTATGTTGAGATTGCGGATCCTTTTCTGGGAAGGTTCACCTCCATCAGTGTGATCTTTTTGCTTCTCCGCATATTTTTTACTAAATGGGCCAACTGGCCGGACTTGATTGCATTTTCTATCTCCATTTTTAAGCTATAACAGTTGTCCGTCAGATGGCCATAGTCTTCGTGATACTCGCAATACTTTGTTGTATCAACATTCCTTCTATCACGGCTTAGTTCTCTAGGCTTCGGGAACTGAACTTGTTCAGTTTTTAAGACTTCAGACGGTGTTTTGGACAGCGGAGTCCACTCATAATTCTTTTTGTGATGCACCTTTTGGTCACGCGAGTGTTTGCTATTCAGATAGCCGCGTGCATCTTGTGCGGAAGAATATTTGCCTTCGTCCGTTGTACCAGAAATCCTTGACCAGACGGATTGTTTTCCTTTGCCCTTGTTGTGTTGACCTGCATTATTGTTGTTATTGTGGTGGAGGTTCTTGGTCCGCGTGAAGGAGCGTTCTGAGGACGCATAGACCTTTGCAGCTTCGATGACCTCGTACCAAGCATCAGGTACCCCTTCCTTTCCAATGAGGCACCTCATGAGATCATCGTTTCGAACTCCGTGTATGAATGCAGCTCTGGTGAGTTCTTCTCCGCACCCTAGTTGAAGGGCTTCCTTGTTGTAACGCACTATATAGTCTTCCAATGCCTCATTGTCATTCCGCATGCATAACAAAATATGTGCCTTGTCTTTCTTGTGCTTCCGGAGATGTGAGAAATGGTTTTTAAACTTCTTTATCAAGTCATCAAAATCGACCAGACTTCCCATAGGCAGACTTTCATACCAAACCCTTGCGGCGCCCGTTAGGGTTTAGAACTTCCTGCACAATCGAAGGCATGTAAGTGATCATCTGGGTCGCGTAACCCATCATATTTCCCAATGGTGCTTGGGAGCTTGCATTCATGAGGCATTGGAGCTAGCACAATGCGTGTGCAAAATTTGGATCTTTCTGTAAACGACTTTGGACGATATGGTTTGCACAGGTTATCATCTTGATGTGCTTGGTTACTGGCAATGGGCTTAGAGCGTTGCTTGTGGTTTGAATCATATTGAACCTCGTCCTCAGATTCATAGCCGTTAAGCTCTCCATCCAGGTTGACGTGGTCCTGAACGTGAGTATTTCTACCACGTTCTCCACCACGTACCACCTGGCGAGGCCTAGTTAAAGGACGGCCATTGTTGTTCTCAGGTGTTGTGTCTTGTGAATCTTCCAAGGTGCCAAAACTTAAAGCCTTCCGAGTGTCCAACTTGGCCTTTTCCATGACCATCTTTTGGTAGGCTGCTATCATTTTGGCATTTTCCTGAGCTAGCCATTCGTCTGGATCTGGCAAAACTTGGTCGTTTTGCTTCTTCTGAGCAACTGCTGCCCCCCCCTAGATGAAAAGAACTGGAATGGGGTGGCAGTTTGTTTTTGATTCACATTCTTTGTTACATTGTTTGGTGTTACAGTGTCGACGTTGTTTTGTATTGTTGCTTCAACGTTGGCAGTATTAGTATTTGGCTCAGTCACAGGATCCATGAGTACTAGTTTGAAAGATTAGAAGACCGTAAGAGATGGCGCCAATGAAGAAACAAATAGTCTAACCTCCTTTGGGGGATGATAGACTAGGGTTTCCACAGACTTGATCCTTCACTAGTAGTTTCCTGGATTGGACTGATCTGCAAATAAGAACAAGATTCGGGTACGGAGACAACTACACAAGGTAGTAGTTTATAACAAAAACGGGGTGAATGGGGATACTATCAAGTGATAGCTCTTTGGGTTAGCAAAAAGTGTCCTCTCTATTAGGGATATGATCCCTTATATAAAGGTGGACGTATGCCACCATTACCCAAAACCCTAATCATAATGGGCCAGGCCCGATCAGGGTGGTTCTCCACTACCCTAGGCTATATTAGTAAAGTGGTTAAGGAAATCTATAAATAAGGACACATAGAACGATTACCGCTTTTACTGCTTCGCGCGCGGGCATCACTCCGTGATTGTAGGAAAGTAGTTATTGCCATGCTTGCTGGAGAAGTTTCCTTATTGCGCGGAAAGTCCTTCCGCGGGGTCTTGATTCCGGGTTTGGGTATAACCGTTTAGTGGTTTAGTACCCAATTCCATCATATACCTTAAGTTGCCTTAAATGGCCAATACATTGAAGCGTGCCCTATACAGGCCAAATTGCCAATATATCGTTTAAATATACTTGCCTGCCAAATGTGTGGGAGTGGAACAACCTAATGTGTTGATGAAAGCCCTACGACACATTTACAATCACAACAAATTACATCTAAAACCAATCACAGCATAGCTCCATAATGTCAACCGACATTATGTACACACACCAATAACACAATCATGAATAAAACTTTCATGAAAAAAAAGACGAAAATTAACTAGTTGAAGCAATTTACCTGAGAAGAAATTCTACTGACTTTACTAAAACCTAAAACCCCAAATCGTGTGTGTAGTTCCCAATCCCTTAACTGAATGATGTTCCTTCATAATGATTTAAAACCAATCAATACAAGAATATAAATATACTAGATTAAACCCCGAGAACGTCCTGGGGGTGAGAAATCTAATATAACATATCAATTTTACTTATGAAATATGATGATGTGCTTTACAGTTACATGCATGAAAGATTCGGATAGCACCTAAACAAAAACGATTAACAATGTATCTCCAATGTTAAATGCCTAACCTTAAACTATGTATAACTCTAATATTAATACCTAACCTTAAACAATGTACAACTCCAATGCTAACACATGATGAAAATAGAATTCATATTTATACTGATTTGAACATAATTAGTGACTTGTCTATACATGATTAATGAATTACCTGAACACTTTGTGGTTTTTTTTCTTTTTTGTATGAACAAAACCCCACAAAAAATTGTCCTTTTTTTCTCTGTTTTTTATATAGCACTATGGTACTCGTTGGAAAGATAATAAAACGCTCATTAATTTGGTGTAATTTTTTCTTTAAAAATCTGGTATATAAAAGATATTAACGTTTAGAAATTATGGGAGGAAACATGAGAGAGAAAAATCCAATTTTGTTTTTAATTTTTTTTCCTAAAATCATTTAATGTTACATGGCACACTCAAAGGGGAGGATGCCCTTCATGTAGGATTTATTACTTTCAGTTATATAATAGATGAAAAAGATGAGAAGTAACCTAAAAATATGGAGGTGAACCAGGAAATGTACGCTGCATAATGAAAATTGGTGACTATATAAAGGAATGGGAGGAAAATAAAAGAGATTTGTAACTTGATATAACATTGAATTGGTGTTTGAATGGTATTAATTCACTGGATGCACTTGTTAGTATGTATAAAGGGAGGGAATGGAAGGGTTTGTAACTGATGTATTGAATTGGGTGTTTATGGATGAGGGTTAGATAAATGAGCATTGGGTAATTATACAATTGACATTATAGGCTGTACATGAGGGGCATAAAGGGAAGAATGACAAAAAATGGAGGATTTGTTAAGGGACCCTTCAACTCCCATCTTAATAATTGTGTGAAAGTACCTTATTAGACATTTTTGGTCCTTAATAAGGTAATAGAGATATCTATATTATATTAATAAGCATATAGGAAGGTCAAGAATGGTCATTTGCCAATCTCTTAAGTACAACATTTTAAAGCAAATTTACAATCCATCAATGCACAGATCCATCCCATAAAAAAACACGGTAAGTATCTATCATCTAGGGTTTCTACATAATCAATATTTGCTTCTACCTCCCCCATCGCCCCCTTCTCGCTTTCTATGTGTGATTCAGATCTAGGGTTTCATTCCTTCAGCAAACACTCCCTCTTCTCTTTCTTTCCAACCTAAATCAAGAGGCTCGGTTCGATCTTAGGCTTTTGGTGGATTAGAAACTGCATCCGCATTGTGTTTTCTTTAATATACAGTCCATAAACCCTAATATGGTGGAACATGTAAATCCGGTATTTATGTTAACCACAGAGATCATGAAATGAGCGATTCAGGTAGTAACGGAGGCTCATAAGTCTATATTGAGGACAATAGGGGCGATATCACAAAGAATCGGCCTATACCGGCAGTAGTGGATAAAAATGGCATGTCGACGTGATGTAGGTAAGCACTAGACTATCCGTTTTGATTTTCAAGATTTCAGCTTAGATTTAGTATTTGGTATGGTCTGATGTTTGCTTCATCACTCGATTATTTGTTTTATGTTCCTAAATAATCTTTTATACAGACATGGATATTGGTTACTCGTTTAATATTGTTTCTTATGTAGTCTGGTGGTTTAATCTTTTTGGTCTATTGTTTATTGTTGGATCTGATCTGATTTGTTGTACATTTTGCTTCACATGCTAGGCTGCTGATGGTGTTTGGGATATGATGTATGGTTTGAGTATTGTTGTGGTCAGCTGGTTCTGTTGTTCTATACAATGCAGACAGTTTGTAGGTTCGTCTTTCTTGGTATTTCTGCTTCTTCATTTCTATAATTTTATATGTTTTCTGCTATTTAATTTGATCTATTTTTTGAGTTCTTGTTTCACTATTTTTGTACTGATTCATTAGATCTGACTAATACGTTATAGGATTGGAATAGATTCGCACTTCAGAAAGATGAGAAAGATGATATCGAGTTTGTTTCCTTTAACAATCCGTTTTATCTTCATTGACTACATGGACCTTGTGTGATTTTGTTTCGGTTTGATGCGAATGTAACGGTTTATATGGTTTTAGATCTATTTCATAGATGAACGACACAACGAATAAAGTTATCAGCTTGCTATGTGCATTTCTCAGTTTTTCGCACTCGTTATTGTTTAATTTTATGATAAAGGTTCTAGCTAAGGTAACTTTTTGTTGATTTTGATTAATTTGGGGAAAAAATTGGTCTTATCAAACGTTGTAATCCTAACATGTCTTATCAATTTCTGATTGAACATACAGTCATATACATACTATTGTAAGTTATATGGATTTCTATTAGGCTTTTACTTTTGAGAACTTGCTATAGGACCATTAGGACGAGCATGCATGCAATTTAATATAATATAAGTTCAATACATTAAACTGGATTGTATCTAGATGTATGTAATTCTTCCCTTAATATAATAATGCAGGGTAGCGAATTAAGAAAAATTTAAAAAGCTTTGGTGATGAATTTAAAAAAATGAAGCGTTAGTGATGAATTTTAAAAGAAACATTGGTGATGAGTTTAAAAAATTATAAAATTAAACCTGGAATATTAATATTGGATTGTATACTTGTAATGAAAGGAGTATGTATTTTGTTTGTTTTATATCAGCCCTCTTACAAATTGTTTTGTGGTGTGCAGGGTTGTTGTATAAAGAGCAATTTGTAAAAGGTGCCCTTGAAATGGTACCCCCTCCCCATCCTTAATCGAGTTTCTGAAGAGCACACCATTTCCAGCCTTGCTGACCGCCTTTGCCTAGACCGTGAACTAGAGCAACAGTGGTGGCTGGTTTTTGGGTTCACTAGAGTGGCTGCTTATTTCAATAATATGGTGGTTTGTCAACGGTATTGGATTGCCTAAGCAACAATGTTTGGGCAACAGTCAGCAGAAGGAAAGGTTGCCGATTACGTTGCTATTGGATAATTTCTATTCTTCAGGATTTAATGGAGAGGATCTGAAAGAAATGGTAAGCTTTTTGAGATTTGTTTCGTTGTGAAGGAGGTTTCTAGGAACATACACCATATGGATTTCTTCTTTGTCTTTCTAACATGTGGAAAGTTTTGAAACATTTCAGCTATAAAGTGTTCTGGTGGTTATAGTTTCCATCTTGTTTTGGTGTTGTAATTTGAGTTCTTTTATTCTAATGCAGGGCAGCCAAAGTGGCACCTACTTACCACGGGTTGGGGCATGTTTGTTGGAACGAAAAGGCTTAAAGTTGGTGATTCTGTTCAATTTATCAGGTATGAGTCTTTTCAAAATAGTCAAATTATGGATTTTCAATTCACATAGCAAGTTTTATTTTGCTTTTAAATTAACTAACATTTTTTTATATTAATCAAATGTATGTAAATTTGTCTGTCAGGGATGAAAAATCACAATTACTATTGGGAGTACGACGAGCAAATCGTCAAAATATGTCTTTGCCATCTTCAAATTTGTCTACTAATAACATGCATATAGGAGTCATTGCTGTTGCAGCTCATGCTGCTTCTAATCAAAATCCCTTTACAATATTCTACAACCCAAGGTAACTGTCGTATACATTCAGGTGGCAAAATGGGTGCGTCATAGAGCTGGGCAAAAACAGTTTTGGGTCAAAACATGACTTTATAATGTGGCTTGAAATGGATTGATTTAGTATGATTACTAAAACTAAATCAATACAATAATAAGCCACATTTTCTTTATAAACTGACTTTTTGTTTGACCAGTTTCCTTCTAGCTAATGTTGTTTTTGAACTGACCCATTTAAGATACAACATAACAAATTCGACCCACATACAAGTAACGGGTCGAAAGCCACATGTGACACATGCAACCAATCGCCTACCTGCATTGGTAAACTTGCTAATGTTTATGTTTTTTTTTTAAATAATGATTTAGTTTTTATGTTTTAGTCTTACTAAATTTATATGTTCAGGACATGACTCAAGCTACTCTTGCTTTGCTTATGGCAAACAAATATCCTTCTAGCTATAAATTAAGTGAAGGTAAGTTCTTATTGCTTGTTTTTGTTGATGTATTGCTATACAAATGCACACAATAGGCTTTTTTTCATTGCTTTACTAATTTATTTCTATGCAGAATCAATATCAACATAGGCCACAAAGGGCTATGGTGATGGTTCATGGTGACGATAAAGGGCTGTTTTGGTCAACCGGACAGCGTATACTCTCCGAGTTGTCGTCCTAATTAACAAAGTGGTAAGTCTTTTTCAGACAAAGATATATAGGGTACAATCCGTTTCTCATGGCATGTTGTCCTCGTGACACACGTAGGACGGGTCTGCCGTAGAGGTTCAAATAGGGTAACAATTAATAAGGTTTTAACTTATGTGTGTGTGTGTTTTGTAATCTCTTCGGTTCTTGGTAGGTTTTGTTTGATTATGTTATTTAGGGTTCTTGATGTTCTTTGACATTTAACATTTAAGTTGTTAATGATCAAAATGGATGATTGGTATTAATTTTTTCTTTTTTTTAAAGGTAATCAATGTCTGTAACGTTTGTCTATTAGTTGTTATTTTTTGTGGTCAAAACTAAATTTTGCAATAGTCATTCACTCTAAGAATTGAGTGATTAACCATGTTTCTAATTGAATGGAGAAAAATAAAGATGTTATTTTGAAACAAAAACAAACTAGATTTTGGCTTATATAAATTGAAATATTGAGTTTTATTCTTGTAGGGAGATATATTTTTATGCCATTTAGCATGAAACAGAGACTGCAAGGAACAAATTAATGGCCTTAAAGCTAAAGAACTGCACTTACAAGCTGAAGTAAGGTATGATATGAATTACAGCTCTTTATACGCTTGTTTTGATCATTTTTTTTCTTTTTAATCACTAAATCTATGTAACTAACACATAGTCACATGAATCGCGGTACGCTCCAGTTTGTGGTACGAAATCGGGTACACGGTTTGCGCATTTCTAAAATTCGGTATGAGGGGGGGTAGTTTCATTCGGTTCGCCAATTCAGTACGCGGTACGGTGTACCCTATAAGTTGGTACGTCGTATCGTATATAAACATTATACAATATATATTTTTTTTCAAATAACTCCAATAAACATTTCATAATCATAATCCAAAACAAAGTTCATAATTATAAGTTCAAAAACATAAAACAAACTAACCAAGTTCATAATTATAAGTTCAAAAACAAAGCAGCCTTCCGATTCGCGAATCGCATTGAATCTAGACAGCGAATTCGACAATCCGGTACGTGAATCAGTGATATTTGGTTCGAAATTCTACACAATCGGGTACGCTCAATTTCACGAATCGGATCGTGAATCCTATGCGAACGGTACGCGAATGTACCCGATTCCGGTACGAGCGATTCGATTCGCGGTACACAGGTAGATTAGCGAATCCTGTGACTGTGAACTAACATGCGTGTTCGTTTGGCTATTTGATGGTATTTAATAGAGAGAGATTTATTCTTTGCATCAGTTCAAATATAGGTAATAAAATATGCAGTCAGGCAGGTTGTGTAGTTGGTCATTAGAGGTCGAGACCTTGGGTAGAGTTGACGTGTAAGCACTTTTTGTCCATTTTTTCAACTACTGTAAACAGTTGATCAGAACACTATTATATTAGAAGTTATCTGTTTTCTTTAATACAATGATTTAGGGGGTTTTTGGATGCGACTATTGAAAAAGAATGTCTTTCGTATAAAATGATTTTTTTCTTTCTTTTCACTCACTAACTTTTTCAGTTTTATATAAGCCTGCTTTAGACCTTAGTTATAAACCACTATGTTTTGCAGATCCTCGAGGTACTGGGATATAATGGGTCAAGTTGGGTTGAACTGTATCACTTATTGTCCAATTGTTTTTTAATATTTTATAAATAATTAGAGAGGAAATAGTTTTGTTCGGAGTTTATGTGTTTTCTTTCTTATATATTTGCAAGCTTAATTATTAAAAGTAGAGTCTTATTCTTAGTTTATGGTCACTCGTTCCTCTACCATTTTGGTCAGATAAGGTTCTCAATTTAAAATAAATTAGGGAAATGAGTTGATTTTTTTTTGTTTATTCCCTTATAATATGTTTACTCACTCTGTGTAGAAAGCATTACTTTTCTATTACTCAAATTATGCAGAAAACATTGTTGTTCTATGTTATTGTTTTTTATTAGTGTTCTTTTTGGTGAAACTTCTGACCCATTTTCCTGTGTTGGTGATATCCGACCCACTTGCTACCTTTTTCTATTTTGTTGAAATCATATTTTAGGTAGTCCAACCTCTTACTTTCTTTCACTGTTTCTGAATCATCACTGCTTTGATGAAATCACACCCTTTCAGCAGACCCACCATCCACCTGGTGGATATTCTGCCTTTTTGTTGTTTAAGAAAAACTTAATTTTTTTCTCTCAAGTAAAGTCAAGCTTGCTCTTCTAATCTACACACACACTCTCTCTCTCCCTCTCTCTCTCTCTCCCTCCCTCTCTCTCCCTCTCTCTCCCTCTCTCTCCCTCTCTCCCTCTCCCTCTCCCTCTCTCTCTCTCCCTCTCCCTCTCTCTCTCTCCCTCTCCCTCTCCCTCTCCCCCTCTCCCCCTCCCCCTCCCCCTCCCCCTCCCCCTCTCCCTCTCCCTCTCCCTCTCCCTCTCCCTCTCCATCTCCCTCTCCCTCTCTCTCTCTCTCTCTCTGCTAAAGTATCTTCTTACTGTAATTTATTTAAAATAAATTTAGAATTACATTCTTTTCGTATTAATTGAACTAGAAAATCAAATTTTCAAAATTATTTCTTGACATCTGTACAAGTTAAAATTTCAAAGTTACATCCTAAATGTAGTATATATAGTCTATTTTAACTATATATATATTGTCCTGTTCTTTGTTGATGCACTTTATGTGGACGTCACTGTCGAATAGACTAGGGTTGAGTCTAGGTATAGTGTTACATGAGATTGTGGTGATCCATAAGGGCATTTTATGGATCTGACGCAGTTGTAAAATATAGGACAAAACACAAGCCAAGTTCGACCATTACACACTGGGCGAATGTGGAAGGTTTCCACATTCGACCATCACAAATGGGCGAATGTGGAAATGCTCCACATTCGACCATTGTAAAGGGGCGAACCTGGAAACTGAGTTTTGGACTATAAATAGCAATCTCATGTGTTTGTATTCATTTGGTGATTTGAGCTGGTACTTTGAATGCTCTCAAGGGGGAGGTTATGCCCAACCTCCCCCGGCCACGAGATAGACGTTTATCCTACTGATGACAGTGTCTGTAACCGTTTCTGTAGTAATACGAATCTGTGATGACGTTGTTATCGTATATTTTCTGTCTCGTCTCGAATTCCCCGTCTGAAACGAGTTGTTACGCGTAATCGATCCGCGAGTTCGGTCCGTAACCGGATTCTCAGTTGGTATCAGAGCCGTGTTACCGATTTGAACGATCTAACAGTCGTTTGAATCAATCACAGCTCGTTTTTCATGATTTCAGACGTAAAATTCAGATTTTGATTGAAAGGTTGAAACCCTAGAAACCCTAGATTCTTAATTGGACCCGAAATCATGTGATTTTTCCATGTTTTTGTGAATTCGAGGGTTAGGTTTTCATTTCCGCACCTTTCTGAACAAGTTTCATCATCAAATTCAAAGGATTAGAGTGATTATGGACTGATTCGAAGAAAATTTTGATCAAGAACACATGCAGTCTGCACATTCGCCCATTTCAGAATGTCGGGCGGGCGAATGTGGAATTCTACTGGGCGAATGTAGCATGTTTTGGGCGAACCTGGAATTGTGTTATGCTGATTTTCACATTCGGGTGACATTTTCCACCTTCGGGTCATCGGGCGGGCGAATGTGGAAATGAAGTGGACGAATGTGAAGGTTGTGGACGAAAGTGGAAATTGTGTGATGATATTCTACATTCGGGTCTCTATTTTGGGCGAAAGTAGAGTTCCCGGGGGCGAATGTAGAATTTAGGGCCTAGGTGGTTCACGTCTATGCTTGTGAGCCCAGGGAATTGGGTAGGTTGTTTTGGTGAAGGGGTGCTTTTTGGGTGATCCTCAGATTGCTCTGAAGATGCCACTTTTGGGGATTTTTGGGCTAAGTGGTCTTTAACCTGATCCTTGGTGACCAGCTTCTTGAGCTTGGATACCTTAGATGCAGGACCTTCAATATCAACCGTCAATTCTTTCTGTGGAATGTTTGATTCATCAACCAAATTAATGGAATCATCTGAATCCCTGATAATGTCCTCAGAGAGGGCAGGATCAGTTATATCATGAGCTAGACCCAAACTAGTAGTCTCATGAACCTCTTTGTCTTGGTACTGAGGTTTTTGTAGATGCCGTTTTGCGACTAATGATTAGATGTTAACATGTGTTAAGGGGCAAATGAGAGTAGTATGGGCGAAGGTAACATAGAAAGGGGCGAAGGAAGCTTTAATGTGGACGAATCTGGAACCAGGGATACACAGAAGATACATTCGACCATATGTTATGGGCGAATGTAGAACAAGCTACATTCGACCAGTCAGTTTGGACGAATGTACAGCTACTATATATAGAAATTGGGTTTTTGTAATGTAAAACGAGTCATTTAGAGTGTGTGTTTTCAGTGTGTGTTCCTGAGAGGATTGAGAGTGTTAGATTGTGTTCTAGATTAACTGTAATCAGTCTGTAAGCGTTTATTTGAACAAGTTAATCTATGAAAAGCCTTTAAAATGACTTTGATTGTGTTTTGATTGAGTTTATATCAGTTTGTTCTAAGCTAGGGTTTCCGCACCTGGTTTAGCAACTTGTATGATCATATAATCCTGTTTTAGTTGTCAAATTCATCCTCTACAAAGTGGTATCAGAGCCGTGTTACCGATTTGAACGATCTAACAGTCGTTTGAATCAATCACAGCTCATTTTTCATGATTTCAGACGTAAAATTCAGATTTTGATTGAAAGGTTGAAACCCTAGAAACCCTAGATTCTTAATTGGACCCGAAATCATGTGATTTTTCCATGTTTTTGTGAATTCGAGGGTTAGGTTTTCATTTCCGCACCTTTCTGAACAAGTTTCATCATCAAATTCAAAGGATTAGAGTGATTATGGACTGATTCGAAGAAAATTTTGATCAAGAACACATGCAGTCTGCACATTCGCCCATTTCAGAATGTCGGGCGGGCGAATGTGGAATTCTACTGGGCGAATGTAGCATGTTTTGGGCGAACCTGGAATTGTGTTATGCTGATTTTCACATTCGGGTGACATTTTCCACCTTCGGGTCATCGGGCGGGCGAATGTGGAAATGAAGTGGACGAATGTGAAGGTTGTGGACGAAAGTGGAAATTGTGTGATGATATTCTACATTAGGGTCTCTATTTTTGAAGATTTTCGGAAGAATGGTGATGAGGTTTACCCGATTTTGTTGAAGAATTGATGATGATGAAACAGTTTTAATGTGGGGTAGTCATGAGAATCAACAAGTATGATAATCAGATTCAAATGACTATTTTGGGCCAAAAACAGAACAGATTTTATTCCGCATGAAGAGAACAGTCAACCCAGTTCCTGTGTGTTTGAAGGAACTTGTTCTGAAGAGTTGTTAAGAAGAAGGAAATCAAGTCTGAGATTTCAATGTTCTGAAAGTAATGAGGTATCCTAGGAGGAGTCATGTGGCACGTAGGTTCAACGAAAGTTTCAAGTGCTGAAAACTTTTGATGGCTTGATCCACTCGTCTACGGCTTGTATTCTGCCAAACAGATGAAGTTACTCAAGAACATGATTGATTTATCATACGGGATCTCAGAGAAACTTGGTGAAGCATCAGTCAAGGGGGAGATTGTTGATGTAATGATGTGTCTGATACTTCAACAATCATTGACTGAAGATGCTAGGAAAAGAGATGAATGTGAAGAGAAGAATGTGTTAAGGCAATCTCAGTCAGCACAGATGAAGAATTTCATAGAAATACTAATGTTCGAGTGGATTGTTTTGCACATAGTCACATTTGAGATGTTTATTTGGATACTGACAGTTAGACTTCTCCAGTTGGTGTGAAGGGTAATGCAAAGGTTAAGTGCAGATATGAGACGTAAATTAGTGGTGGTATCTACGTGTTATGTTGAATATCTGATCGGTCAGTATGGAATCCTTCTAGTAGGGGTCTTATCAGGCTAGTTGGGTTGCGCGTGATGTACTTGGTCAAGATGACATCCCTGGGTACTGATGCTACGAGACTGCAGTGCATTACTTTGTCGACTTCACATTGGCGTAACTAGGTGATCTGGAGCAAATGATATACGTGGTCTAGTTGACTTCCTGCGTATTGATGCTGAGGGTCCGTAGTGCATTACTTGGTCGGTTCACGAAGGATATTGTTTTTCTAACTCAATGCAATGGTGCATGTATTGAGGGGGAGACCTGTGATTCTGATGTGTTGATGTGCAAGAGTTATTGTGGATTCGCCAGCAACGTCCAAGGGGGAGATTGTTGATGCACTTTATGTGGACGTCACTGTCGAATAGACTAGGGTTGAGTCTAGGTATAGTGTTACATGAGATTGTGGTGATCCATAAGGGCATTTTATGGATCTGACGCAGTTGTAAAATATAGGACAAAACACAAGCCAAGTTCGACCATTACACACTGGGCGAATGTGGAAGGTTTCCACATTCGACCATCACAAATGGGCGAATGTGGAAATGCTCCACATTCGACCATTGTAAAGGGGCGAACCTGGAAACTGAGTTTTGGACTATAAATAGCAATCTCATGTGTTTGTATTCATTTGGTGATTTGAGCTGGTACTTTGAATGCTCTCAAGGGGGAGGTTATGCCCAACCTCCCCCGGCCACGAGATAGACGTTTATCCTACTGATGACAGTGTCTGTAACCGTTTCTGTAGTAATACGAATCTGTGATGACGTTGTTATCGTATATTTTCTGTCTCGTCTCGAATTCCCCGTCTGAAACGAGTTGTTACGCGTAATCGATCCGCGAGTTCGGTCCGTAACCGGATTCTCATTCTTAATATGTTTCTCGATTGTTTCTTTGATTCTTGAGCACAAAGTTTCGGATTTACATTTGTTAAAAAAAACCTATTTTGTTGTTTTATCATTGAAATCATTATTTCCATGACATATTTATATAAAACCCTTGTTTTTTATTCGTCTTGTAATGCTGCAACCCTGAAAAAACACATTTCCATAAGGCTGGGATTGTTATTGGAGTGTTGGCGGGTGTGGGTTTGATTAGGTTTGGTATTGTGGTGTACCTAAAATGTGGGAGCAATATGAAGATCACGATTTAATATATTAGCTATAGAAGATCTAAACTTTATGTAGCTTATTGCGTTCATATTTCCATCATGTTTGAATGACAATATGAGGAAAAATAAAATGTGATTTTGTTAATGAGATAGATGAGTATGAATTTGGTTTATGGTTATTACAGTATGTTACGTATGCTTGTTTTATTTACATATGCTTGACGTTTATGGGAAGCTACAAAGTAGAGTAGAAGGATATCAAGTCGGGTCGTTATATCATCAAACAAAGCTTAAGTTCGTTTTATTTTCTTAATACATGTATAAATTTTAGTCTCCACATTAGGGTTTTAAGTTTTAACATTTTATCAATAAACAGATTGTGAGTTATAGATTGTGTGAACTCATTTTCATGTATGAGACAATCATCGAAACAATCTTGAACTTTACCATCATTATCTCTTTTGAGAGTTGATTAGGTGGAATTTTTATTTGTATTTGTTGTGTGTGATTGTGTAGATTTTACTAGAAATTTTTCATATGTGGCTTATCGTCATTGCTAAATATTATTTATAATGTCTGAAAGAGTTTAACAAAATTTTGAAAACGTACAGGTCCTAATTAGTTTAAAAGAAAACCAAAACTTGTCCCGGTCACTAGAATATCTATGAGGGGAATAAACCGCTATTAATGAAATTTAAAATTTAATACAAGAAACTTGACGCGCTTACACAAACACAACGTGTCTTTCTTTGTGTGTGCCTAGGGGGATTTTGGGAATGAAATATGGACCACGTTTTAAATATTTTAATAATATATACAACTTCATGAAACTTGAAAAATAATTTAATTGTTTAATTTATTAGTATAATTATTTTAATAATTACAAATACCATGTATATAAAGTACATGTATAGCCGAATGAGTTGATACAAAATAGAATTGTGAAACTTGAAAAATGATTTAATAGTTTAATTTAGTAATAGAATATTTGAATAATAAAAAATACATCATATATAAAATACATGTATAACCGAATTAACTTATATAAAATATAAATAGCGTCGTTGGATTTTGGTTATGATGTGTGGCATAAACGAATTAGCTGATAATAAAAGCTCAAGAATAACAAACCTCTCTACATTACTAACAAACACGCCTCAAGTAGGATGAGTCGCAACATCACCCCAACAAGAGGTACCGCCCTCTTCTTATCCGCAACATCGTACTCGCCTCTATTTTTGCATGAGTCGCAACATCTCTCCAACTAGGGCTGTTCATGAGCCGATCCGAGCCGAGCTAGGTCAAGCTCGCGCTTGGCTTGGTTTTAAACCGAGCCGGCTCGGCTCGGATTTAAAACCGAGCTGAAAATCAAAGCTCAAGATCGGCTTGGTTTTAAACCGAGTCGGATCGGCTCGGCTTTGTTTGGCTCGAATTTAAAAAGAAAAAGAAAAATTGGCTTTCAAAATTCAATAATCTAAAATTTTATTCGATAGTTAACAATAACAATTAAAATAAGCTCAACGTAATACATTACAAGCTACAATCAAGTTCAAAAAATACGAAATAAGTCTTAAATTTTAACGAAATACAGTATAAGTTCATCATCATACAAACTAACCCCCTAAATATGCAATATATGTCTGATTGAACTCCTAAATACTGACCTATTTGAAATCAAAAGCAGTATTGAGTTTGATAACTTTGACAATTATCATTATGCTATGGTTTATTTAAATAACTTGATTAGTTGTAACTTCAATCCTAAGCACACAATCTCCATGCTACTATTACCAAATATTAAACATGTAACATATTCCCCAACTTTTTAAACATTTTTATAGTATATTATAGTATATAACAAAATATATTCAAAATTAGAACTATCCGAGTCAAACCGAGTCGAGCTAGGCTCACTTTCCAACCAATCTGAGCCAGCTCGGGTCAGTTTCAAACCGAGCCATATCGAGCGAGCTTTTTTCAAGCTAAATCCGAGCGTGCTCCGAGCCACGAGCTTTTTGGATAGCCCTATCTCCAACAAAAGGTATCACACTCTTCTTTTCCAAAACATCGCACTCGCCTCTATGTTTATTGCATGTTTCTACCGAGTGATAAATTATTCTTCTTTATTATGAAGCTTAGTTAAAATGAACAAAATTAACATTTGCAAAATAAAGCTATATATACATTATAACACAATATTAAGTGATTTAAAATTCATTCAACAAACAAGTTAAACAATTCTCTTTACAATTAGTTAATTTAGTTATCTTCAATTTAGTAATGAAACAAATAATGGATGACCTTGACATTGTTATAGCTTTCTTGGGTCGTGTAATATGGAGTTTGGTATACTGTGCTATTTTATTTGGGAAATTTTATATGATCAGTCACCGATGAAAGAAGTTATTCTTTATGCTGCTTGAAATGTGCGTCTATTTATTCATTTATTTTGGTTTTACATAAAAATAAATAGGCACGTCAGATGTTGCATGTGTGGATGGATAAACTAACTTGATTGAGTTGTAACATATTACGCGAATAAGAAAACTAAAATAAGTGTTATACAATATATCACAAGACAAATGATAAACTAACAGAAAATGATTACCGCATTGTAAATTGTCGTCGTCGCCACATCGCGCGGGTCTCTTAATAGTAGATATAGATATGATTATTAGTTCATTATGTTACAAACCAAATATGCATATGAAATGTTAATTGATGACGTGGGTAGCCTAAAGCAAAAAGATTAATAAGTATCATAAGACAATGCTTAAAGGGTTGAAAGCTACGAAGGTTCGAAGGACGGAGCATCCCAGGTCAAAAGATGACCTGTCTTGTCACCTTTTCATCGAACAGCACAAGCAGCTGTCGATGGAGTCACTACAGTACTCGGACCGCAGGTCCAAAGCCACCATTGGCTTTAAGTGGATTGTCCTTTTGTTGCACCATACTTCAAGATAATATGTCTTCCTAAATTAGAAGATACCTTGTCTATATAACCAGATCTATCACAACAGATCTGGACAGACCTCAAATTATTCTCTTACACTAAATCTTCTATTCTCTTGGTCCATACACACATGAGGAGAATATCTCCTCCATTTACAACTCGAGTTAAGATAGTCAATTCTGGCTTTGAGTCTCACTCAAACCAGAAATCCAAAACTCGAAAATAATATTATCTTGAACCTCCTTCTACTATTGCAACGTAGGAGGACACCACGACTTGCGTTAGGCAGATCGGAACCCTTGAACCTTTTAACCCTTCCTGTGACTCAGAACCAACGTTGGACAGTTATTTGTTGTAGCAACAAGTTGGCGCCTACCGTGGGGCTGCGCCATTGTCTCTTCAAAAAATCAATTGTGTAGCTCCAACTCCCCTTCATGTCTGATCCTGAGTCTCAAGAGGAGGTCAACCAGATCTCTCCGGACACAGATCAAGCCTCTCCCAACAGATCTGTGTCATTCTCCATTCTGGAAAGCACCCCAGCCGGTACCCAGACTCCACCCACTCGTCCCGAGTCGGTAAACTTGCAGACTCCACCCCCCCACTCGTTCAGGGGTGTTGTATCCTCTCCCCGACAATACACAAATGCCACAGCGCATAGATCTTACCCCAGAGGGGGTTGCAAGTAACTTCCTGCAACTCAGGTCCCTCTTAAACCAACATGTTATGAGGGGAAGGGACAAGGGAGTCCGTCTTCGGCTAGATTACAATGAAGAAGAAGTATCACTTTTTCCTGGGCCACCTCGTCCTCTTGCTGGCACCTCTGGTGGCCGACCACCTCCCAGGAACTATGAAACTGGTCCTAGCAACATGTTTACTGCCTCCCTTCAGGAAACAAGGCCTAGTCCTACTACCTTCCCACTGTTCACCACCCAAACTGTCACCACCGGTGCACCACTTAGGCATGAACTCACCTTGGATCAACTCTTGCAGTCACCTATAACTAGTGTTCCACCCCCAGTTGCCACTTCATGGGAGCAAGCCATGGCCTCACTACCTATGGCTCTTAGTGCTTCCATGAGCATCCCCATGGTAACCAACAATGTAGCAACGACAGAAAACCTCCAAGGTTTTAATCTTATGCCTTACATGATAGCACAGATGATGGGTCACTTTCCTTGGCAACAGCTCATCAGTCAAGCTAGTGCTGCTCAACAAGGAAATCCTAGTGGGGTTACCAACACCAGGGTGGAACATGCTGTCAACCAACCTTATAAGCCAAGCAGCTTGTCCTGTTTCTCTCAAGAGATAGCGGACTACGAGTTCCCTAACAAGCTGAAGATGCCAGCTCATATAAGAACATACGATGGCACTGATGATCCAGAAGATCACCTTCAGATCTTCTCTGGGGCTGCTAGAATCGAAAAATGGGGTGATCCCGAGTATTGCCTCATGTTCATGCAGACCCTTTTCGGATCAACTCGAATCTGTTTCAATGATTTACCAGCAGGAAGCATCCGAACCTTCAACGAACTTGGTAAGGGATTTCTAGCCAACTTTTCACAGCAAAGGCGTTGCGTCAAGGACGCAACCTTTATCTTTCAGATCAAATAGAAGGATGACGAAAGCTTCAGGAGCTTTATAGAAAGATACAAGAAAGAAGGCCTTACCTATGTCGGTGCAGATGAGAAAATGAAGGTTGCAGGGTTCATGAACGCCATCAACTCGAAATACCTCACTAGGGACTTCAACAAAAGCCTCCCTAGAACCCTTGAAGAAGCCTTAGAAAGGGCTGAAGCTCATATACGAGGAGAAGAGGCTGTAGATATCAAAGAACAGAGAAAAAGGGCATCTAGTTGGAGAAGCAACAGCCCTACCCGAAAGAGGGGCAACTATGGAACCTATGACAAAAGATCCAGGGGGTCTGAGTCTCGAAGGTCTGAAAGCAGGAACCCCTCAAGCAAAGACAGAAGCGTGAACTTCACTGCCCTCACCAAAACTCCTCAAGAAATCCGGGCAATAGAAGAAGTCAAGCATACCTTTCGACCTCCCCGTCCCTTGCCAAAAAGCAAAAGAAACGAAAACTCCAACCAGTACTGTGAGTTTCACGAAGAGAAGGGACACCATATCAATGACTGCTTTCAGCTTAAAAAGAGAATCGAGGAAGCTGTCAAATCTAGAGAATTAGCACACTTGGTCAATGGTGTCAAGGAAAACATAGCTGACAACAAAAATAAGGACGATGCCATGGTTTTTGTCGAACAAGAAACCCCTAACAAGCGACAGAGGTTGGAAGCTTGGGAGCATCAAGGCATCTGCTTTCCTCACACAAAAGAAGAAAAGCATTGTGATCCTCTTGTCCTGGAAGCCCTTGTTGGTTCACTCAGAACACAAAAGGCTTACATAGACACAGGAGCAGCTACTGAAATCATGTTCGCAAAATGGTTCAACCTTTTAAGTCCAGATGAACGTTCCAAGCTCCAACCAGCTGAAGGCTCCATTAAAGGCATTGCAGATATACCCATCAAACCCTTGGGAGAAATAACGCTTGATGTGACTTTCTCCGATGGACAAATGCAAAGGACTGAACTATTAACTTTCATTGTCTTAGATCTACCGTCCAGTTATGACGTTATCATCGGCAGACCGGGTGTTGTGGTCTTTGACATGACCATCTCCATTAGCCGAAAGAGTGCCAAGTTCCCTACCAAGAATGGAATAGCAACCCTTCAACCCTCAACCTCAGTATTGATGGTTAATGAGGGTCACAGGGAGCAAAACAAGCTTGGTCTCGGTATCAACCCTCAATACCCTAAGCAGAGGATACGGGTCAACACAGCCCTCCCTGCAGAATCGCTTTCGAAGCTTGAGGGGTTATTAAAACATAATGCTGACATTTTTGCTTGGTGCCCCAGTGACATGACAGGCATCCCTCGAGAGGTTGTCGAGCATGAACTCAAGATTCCCCCAAACGTCAAACCAATAGTTCAAAAGAAAAGAAGCCTTGCTCCAGAACGAAGCAAAGCTGCCTACCAAGAAGTCGATAAGCTGGTCGAAGCAGGAATCCTTCGTGAGGTAAAATATCAATCATGGGTTGCAAACCCTGTGATGGTTCGAAAACCTGATGATTCATGGAGGATGTGCATAGACTTCAAAGACCTCAACAAAGCTTGCCCCATGGATTGTTACCCTTTGCCTGAAGTTGATTTAAAGGTTGACTCACTGATAGGCTTCCCCTTCAAATGTTTTCTGGATGCCTATAAAGGTTATCATCAGATACAAATGAAGGAGGAAGATGAAGAAAAAACTGCCTTTCATACTGACAAGGGTATCTTTTGTTACGAAAAGATGCCTTTTGGTTTAAAAAATGCAGGTGCCACCTATCAAAGATTGGTTGACAAGGCTTTTGCTAAGCAAATCGGCAAAAACATGGAAGCCTATGTAGATGACTTGGTCATCAAAAGCAAGACGGAGGAACAAATGCTTGAAGATATACAAGAAACGTTCAACAACCTCAAGGAAATCAACATGAAACTAAACCCTGTGAAGTGTTCATTCGGCTTCGAAGAAGGAAAATTCTTGGGACATATTGTAGGGAAGCAAAGCATAAAGGCCAACCCCAACAAGGTTCGAGCCGTCCTTAATATGAAGTCACCTCAAACTAAGAAGGAGGTGGAAAGCCTGAATGGCAAGCTTGCTGCCTTGAAGCGCTTCATGTCCAAATTAGCTGAAAGATCTCTACCCTTCTTCAAAACTCTCAAAGGCTACACCGAAAAGAAAGACTTCAGGTGGTCAAAAGAAGCTGAGGAAGCCTTCAACCAGATGAAACAATATCTGGCTTCCCTTCCCACCGTTACAGCCCCTGAAGTAGAGGAAACGATCTCTGTCTATCTTTCTGTTACTGATGAAACCCTCAGCGTTGTTCTCACCATTGAAAGAGACAAAGCTCAGGTACCTGTTTACTTCTTCCGTAAAACTTTAAAGTTGGCAGAGGTCAAGTACCCTCCTTTGGAAAAACTAGCCTTGACCTTGGTGCAAACGGCCAGAAGGCTTCGAAGGTACTTCCAAGCACATCCCATGCAAGTGGTCACTGACCAACCTATCAAGAATGTGCTTGAAAAGCTTGAGACCTAGGGACGATTAGCTAAATGGGCTGTCGAACTAGGTGAACACAAAATCACCTATGTCCCGAGAAAAGCAATAAAGGCACAAATACTTGCTGATTTCATTGTTGAAATTCCAAGGGTGGAAATTGCCGAAGTTAACATTACTACAGATGAACCCCTTGACCCAGAAGCCTGGAAGCTTTACACAGATGGAGCTTCCAGCGTTGAAGGTTCAGGGGCTGGTCTTGTACTAATCAACCCCGAAGGGTTAGAATTCACATATGCCCTTCGTTTGGAATTTCAGACAACCAACAACGAAGCAGAATACGAAGCTCTGATAGCAGGATTGAAGCTTGCAAAAAAGATGATTGTTCACAAGCTTCAAGTGTTCACTGATTCACTCCTGGTTTCTAATCAAGTGAACCACAGTTACATTGCCAAGGAACCCAATATGAAAAAATATAGAGAGAAGGCCAAGGAGATCATGAACACCTTCCAGTCTTGCAAAATCAAACAGGTTCCAAGGTCACACAACAAGAAAGCTGACGCTCTCGGCAAGCTTGCTTCGTTAAATTTCGCCCATCTCACTTAAAAGATGTTGGTTGAAGTGATCCAGCATCCCTCCATATCCGAACTTGAAGTACAAGATGTAATTACTGAAAATGAACTAAATTGGATGACTCTATTCATAAGGTTCCTAAAGAAAGGTGAACTACCCCAAGATCCCGTTGAAGCCGAAAGGGTTCGAATCAAGTCTAAGCAATATATCATCCAAGACGAAATACTCAATAAAAGGGGTACTTGGCTCCATTGCTTCGATGTGTTGGCCCTGAACAAAGCAGATATCTAATCAAGGAAGTTCACGAAGGAATATGTGGAGCTCATTGTGGTCCAAGATCAGTTGTTGCAAAACTCATGAACCTTGGCTACTTCTGGCCTTCCATGCATCGTGATGCATCTGAACAATTGAAGAAGTGTGAAGCTTGCCAAATCCATGCTCCTGTCCCAAAAAGCCCCAAGCATGACTTGGTACCTATCAATTCAGCTTGGCCGTTGCACAAGTGGGGGATGGATATCGTTGGACCCTTCCCACCAGCAAAAGGAGGGGTCAAATTCTTATTAGTGGCTGTTGATTACTTCACAAAATGGCCAGAAGTGAAGCCTTTGGGAAAGATATCTGGAAAAAAGATAATCGATTTCGTCTGGGAAAACATCATTTGTCGATACGGCTTGCCTAGGGTACTTGTTACTGATAACGGGAAGCAATTTGCAGAAAAACTGTTCAGTGCTTGGTGCAAAGAATACCGAATAACACAAGTTTTCAGCTCTGTAGCATACCCTCAATCAAATGGCCAAGTCGAAAGAATGAACCGAAGTGTGGTTGAAGGAATCAAGGCTAGATTAGGCAGACAAGGAGGAAAGTAGTTGGATGAACTCCCAAGCATTCTATGGGCCATCCGAACCACAGAAAAGACAAGCAACAAGAAAACGCCTTACAGCCTTACTTTTGGATCTGAAGCAGTCATACCTGCGGAGATTGGAGTCACCACACCTCGAACACTTCATGTTGATGTCAAGGCTAACGAACAAGAAGCTTTGCTCAATCTAGATCTCTTAGAAGAAGCCAGGGACTCAGCAGCAATTCGAGAAGCTCAATACAAACAAAAAATGGAGTCCTACTACAACGCCAGAGTGAAGCATGAACAGGAGATCTAGTCTTAAGAAACAATGAAGCAAGCAAGAAAGAAAACCAAGGAAAGCTTGGGCCTAAATGGGAAGGTCCTTACACCATCCGTGAATCCCACAAAGGGGGATCCTACAAGCTTGCCAACATGGAAGGCAAGAAGCTCCCTCGCTATTGGAATGGCGAGAACCTTAAAAGGTTCTTTGATTAAGATTTCATGAAATGTTGTTCTCTTCATGTTTAAGCGATGTAACGATGATATGCTAAATGAATGAAAGGATCATTAGATCCTCTTTTGAAACTTTGTCTTTCTATCCTATCTTCAGGTTGAGAACCTTGCAAAAAACTCCATGGCAAGGGCCATGTAAGGGGATGAGCTCCCAGGCCATTTCGCTCAATAGGTTAGAGGGTTAAATGAATCTATATAAAGGGTGAGTTCCTAGATCTTCCTGGTTTACAATGTTGCAAGGGGATGAGCCCATGTAAGGGGATGAGCTCCCAGGCCATTTCGCGCATATTCCTCAGCATCCTTTTTCAATGTTGCAAGGGACTGCTTCATCTCCCTTTTCCTCTTCGCAAAGTCACCATATTCTCTCATCATCTTCCTAAACCTGCTCACACCTTCTGGCAACATGGCAGCCAAATTGCAAGTACCAACCACCATCTTCGTTAACAAGGCATCATCATCCAACCCCACCAAACAAGCCTTGGCACCAGGGGTAGCAAGATGTGCCAGTACCTCCTCACAAACCGAAGAAGACTTGAATGTATCACTGGGTTTCACATTCCAACCAGGGGTGTACACCCCTTCCCAGCAAAGCTTGTTGAACCCTCGGGCCTTGATAGAGTCTTGAATTGTACGGGTCACTGATTTCAAGAGCACACAACTTTGAGTTCAAGTACTTACCACCTTGTACAAGATTTCACTCAAACCAGGGCTCTGATACCAACTTGAAACACCCTAAACCTTTTTAACCGAAAAAAACACAGCGGAAATACGAACCAAAAAATTTCTTGCTTGATAAAACATTCTTGTATGTTTTGAACCCATATCTACTAAATATTATAGGTGGTTCATACTTTCGTCTTTTATTGTTTCTTATTACACCAAATACAACTCATCTTTATTAGTTTACGTGACCGTGATCGCGACCCCGTACAATTCGTGTCCTCACTCAACCTCCAACCGTTTCTTGCTTTGTGAGCTTGACTAGACAACCTGCAACTACCACATAACCATTTCGTTATTCATTAAGTGACTTCATGCAATATTCACAATATGGAAATAACATCAACAATACTCAATGGTCATATCCAAACGCCTTTCTATAAGTTCGGATCCGGTCTCCGGATCCTATCATCCAATTTCCATGCATTCATACTTACATACCTGCATCTTTATTACCATCGTCATAACAAAAAGATTAATAACACTAAAATATACACGCACGTACAAATCCCATGTACAAGTTATCTTGACCCGTCATACTATTCTTCCTTCATGTATTCTCAAGGACAAACATGACGTTTCCGAACCTATACTCAATCTACACATAACGACCAACCTTTACATACAAAACACTTTAACACATTCCCGGGCATAAGCAAATATGCACACATTCTATTACACTAGCATCCAACACGTGATAATTCCACTTACCAAACGGTTTACCATTGTGTGACCTTTGACAACTATACAATTCAGTCTAAATAGTCACACCCATGATTAAATGTATCCATCTATATATATACACACATATCAATACATACATTTTACCATTCATTCTTATGCCATATTTGTCAATCTTAGATTTATTTCATGCTTAATTACCCTCACTTCATTTATCTTTGCTACCCATTTATCCCAACTACTTTCATTGTTGTATGGTGAACTATACCCGTTCACCAACAACATCAATTCGCTAACCTTACTATAAATTACCATTTCATACTTGTTTCCCATTCTCTATCTAGACATAAACATACAATTTACTAAACCAAGAGTTTGCATCATAAGTCACTTACCTTTGCCTGTAGGAGTGTTTTCGCCTTATACGCGTTTGACTTATAGTCCCAAGCTCTTTACCTAGCTCGAGATCATATCCACTTGACCCGTTGACTTTTAAGCTTCTTGTACCTAGCTTACTTTCAAGTCAACATGCCGTGTTAGAATACTAATTTGGAACTTACCTATTTAAACATTAGTATTCATTCTACATCATTCAAACGTCACATCAATACATTCAACAACTAGTTCTATTCAATAAGTCTTTCCATATACTACCCGTTCGACCCGTTAGTGAAAATACTTGCATAAACTAGTTGGTAAGTGTTTTTAGACACCTTTTTAATGCCACATAATATGCTATTCTTTCCCTACAATCCGTACTCGAAGACTACTACAAGCATGTACATTCTTACACCTTTTCTTATTAAAGATTACATTATAAATGTGCAGCGATTTTCTGCGCAGCTGCTATTCAATGTCGTTTTTCCCCTTCTAAACCTCGGAATCAGATCTTGACTATCAAATACAAAATGTTCCTCATTAAAAGACCTTTCCAAGCATATAAAGAACACCTCCTAACGATTTTTTTATGATTTTATATGAATATTTTAAGATCAGGTTAGAAACATAATTTTGACCAAACAGCTTTGCTGTCAAAACTAAAATGTTGACTTTAGATGCTGTTTTGACCCACTACAACTCAGAATCAGCTTCTTATGACTAAATGTGAAATGTAATATGTGCAACAAGCTTTTCAACGATATAAGGCTCGTCTTCTAACTCCTAATAACGAATGAGATATGCCCTTTACAAGATGACTATCTAAAGCTGTCAAAAGTGACGAATTTCAACACCATTTGACTCAATTCAAGTTTCATGTAGGCATTTTATCAAACACCTTGCAGGCACTACACAACATCAATTTTCTCTAACACTACCAAGTGTTTATAAACCCTTGATTCTTGCTAGATTGATAACTACCAACATCAAACTTCTAAATTAATCATGCATTTAGTATAACAAGTAGTTAAACACCTACAAGAACAACAAAACATGACCAATTTCACACCTCTTGGTGTATACACTAATTCATCCACAAAACTCATTTCACCAACATGAATATAAGTCATACCTTGTCTTAGATGAATAGATAAGGCTTAAAACCCAAAGAATCAAGCCTCAAATACTTCAATTTAATTGGTGGAGAATTGCATCAATTTGCGAAGATGATGAACTAGGTTACTCCATTCCTCTTCCTTTGTTAATGTCAACATAAACACACACAAAAATGTGTGTTTTGATCTTAAAATGGAGAATTTTAGATATGTTTGGCTAGTTGTCAACTATAGTCCCTCAAGTTTACCCCAAAGCCTTTTGTTATAAAAAACTCAACTAACCAAGTTAGTTTCTATTGTTATTTCTCTATTATATAGATAATAACATTCACTAGGTTATTTCCATATTAGAACATAACCCACATTCTTATTGTCTAAGACCCGTTTATTATTTTGCTAATCGCGTCTAATGGCGTAACTAAGCAAAAATGGATTTTTGGGGCGTTACAAGTCTATCCCCTTAAAGAAGGTTTCGTCCCCGAAACCACATTCGTTACTACCAAACCCATCCTACCATTATTCTCCGTTTGTTTACTCATTAACTAGCTTAATTTGAACGCACACCCACATGTAGGTATGTGGGCGAAACCGTTTACGATGTATCCACTATGTGTTATCCCGGATTCCTTGACATTATTATCCTTAGGCATTCATTCTAGCCTATCAAACCTAAAATTCTGGCATAATGTTAAATCCTTTGCCAACATCGTTTTCGCTTATTTATCTTCTCTTTTGTTTCATTCAAGATTTCGTACCATATTGCGAGGCCACATCATAGACTATACAATGACTTAACCATGAGCAAACATAATTATATGTCCATACTTTCTAATATTAACAAGCCTTCATGCAATTATCAAGCATACCAAACTATCATTAGCATCTTTCACCTCATCCACCACACTAGATCCTTTATAATTGCAAGTCAAATAAGTATTCATCATGATCTTACGGCAAAATTTCACTATTATCATTCCTTTTTAATTACTTCCAAATATTTCATTATAGTTAGATCATGAACATACGCATATTGAAATCGTTCAATCGAGGTTATCACTATCATAACATAACTACTATTTTACCCTCACTTATTCATACCTAACTTGAGAGTTAGACATCGTTCTAAAATCAATACTGAACCAGTACATCTACCATATGCACCCCACCCCTTATGGTAAATTATGAGTTATTCTATTCATGCTAATTTGTTTGTTACTTCATTTCATGTACTACTTATTGTAGACACATATATCCATTGCTTAACAACACCGAGTCTAAGCTAAAGTTCATGCATCTTCTGACCTTTAAAAGTCAAACTTCCCAAACTACATCATACTTGAGATACCATTCATTCATACATGGGTAATATTCAACATATCAATTTCCTACTTAACAATCACAAAATAACCGAATTTACTAACCTTCCTTTCACAGCGTTAACCAACCATCCTTATGTCGGATTGACTTACTCCTTCACAAGTCCATACCATACCTAGCTTGGTTTAGTTCATTCACATGACGAGTTCCAACTCGTTTACATCATATCACCTATCTTGTAGATTTCATCATATCCAAAATTTGACCATTCATATCTACAAAGTCATTAGTTAGATACATATTTCGCATTCATAACAACTGTCTTTCAATAGTCCATGCAAAATTCTTTCCTTTGCATGTTTAACTATCTAAAATTCTTTCATAAAATTCCCGTTACAATACAAAATCAAGTTACGCATCTAACATTCTTACATATGATCTTTACATTTTATTTGTTACATCACAAATTCTCATTGGTTCGACTTTTCAAAGTCAACTTCCACTTCTAACTAATTTATGACCTTTGGTCATTTTCTTTATCTACTCATTCTATTTGTAGTTTAAGTTATGGGTTTTACTTCTTTTCCATTTAGGCATACATACAAGAACCACATTATATCATTTCATGCAATGCTTTCCTTCCTTGTTAAATTGTATCATTCACACGAGTCTTAGTCTAATTGTTGTCCCTTTCTCATAAATCATCTACTAGCATGCTTAACATGTAATTGCATTTTCTTACCACACCAATAACTCGCAATTGGTTTCATTCCATTCATGCAATCTTGCTAGTACTTGCGCTACACTTGCTAATTCAACTCGTTTGACTTTTTGTAAAGTCAAATTATCCATTCATTCTTAGCTAGCTTTCTACAATTAGTTGCCATCTATGCCTCCTGATAACTGCATATGAAATATGTATTCATGTATCTCGTAGGTCACATAACACGTGTATCCCCAACTAAGTTATTGCCACTAAGTACGTATAACTTTCCTATCTATCTCAGTTAGGTTATGGAAACATTCATCCCCTTCATCCCTACCCGAATTACCCATGCCATGGGTTATTCTATATTTCTACAACATTCCACCCAATTTGATCCATTAAGGTCATTTGACATTTTATGTTATTAAGGATGAGCCAACTAATAAGAAAGCTGATGGACTTACCTATGGATTCAAGTCTTTCACTCCTACCTTTCATTCATATAGGTTTGATATTACCTATGGATTCAAACTTTTCATTCCTACCTTTCATTCATATAGGTTTGATCCATACTTACTTATGGATTCCTACCTTTCATTCATATAGGTTTGATCCATACTTACCTATGGATTCAAACTTTTCATTCATACCTTTCATTAAAATATGTTTGATCTGTGCTTACCTACGGATTCAAACTTTTCATTCCAACCTTCCATTCATATAGGTTTGATCCATACTTACCTATGGACTCAAGCTTTTCATTCCCACCTTTCATTCATATAGGTTTGATCCATACTTACCTATGGACTCAAACTTTTCATTCCTACCTTTCATTCATATAGGTATGATCCATACTTACTTATGGACTCAAACCTTTCATTCATATAGGTTTGATCCATACTTACCTATGGACTCAAACTTTTTATTCCTACCTTTCATTCATATACAAACTGCTCTCTATCACTTGAGAGTCATCTACCATAACCCACAACTGTCGTCTAGTTACTTATCTATTCATTGCCATTATTAGTTTATAGGCACAATTCACATACATTTGGTTTAATACCTTTTGAGGGAACCCCATCCCATTTTATTTTTAAGAAGGTTTATTCCACCCACGTATCCACACGATCGCTTACTTTCCAATTTACCAGGCAAACCTGTAATGATTTTCATGGTCACACATGTATCATATGCTTCTTGCGCACTGGCCAGGTGCGCAGTCCACATACTATCCACGTGTCTCCATGTAATCATCACCTTATGCCTGCAGACTGGATTTCAGTTTCGTTCTACTCTTTCAATTTCCTTCCCAAATAACATGGTTGTTTTTCATCTAAATTTTACCATCCCTAGGGATTTTCTCCCTCCGGTACCAATGTATTAATACTGCGTACCTGCGAGCTTCTATCCTTTCCACAATTTCCTATACCAATCTTGGATCGTGTCCTTGAGACCTCTTCATCATCCACAAAAGCTTACCTTAACATAAACACCAGAATTAGTTTTTAACATGTCATGTGAGTTAATATTAAATTCTACCTTCGGGCCTTGATAGAGTCTTGAATTGTACGGGTCACTGATTTCAGGAGCACACAAGTTTGAGTTCAAGTACTTACCACATTGTACAAGATTTCACTCAAACCAGGGCTCTGATACCAACTTGAAACACCCTAAACCTTTTAAACCGAAAAATACACAGCGGAAATACGAACCAGAAAATTTCTTGCTTGATAAAACATTCTTGTATGTTTTGAATCCATATCTACTAAATATTATAGGTGGTTCATACTTTCGTCTTTTATTGTTTCTTATTACACCAAATACAACTCATCTTTATTAGTTTACGTGACCGTGACCGCGACCCCGTACAATCCGTGTCCTCACTCGACCTCCAACCGTTTCTTGCTTTGTGAGCTTGACTAGACAACCTGCAACTACCACATAACCATTTCGTTAGTTCATTAAGTGACTTCATGCAATATTCACAATATGGAAATAACATCAACAATACTCAATGGTCATATCCAAACGCCTTTCTATAAGTTCGGATCCGGTCTCCGGATCCTATCATCCAATTTCCATGCATTCATACTTACATACCTGCATCTTTATTACCATCGTCATAACAAAAAGATTAATAACACTAAAATATACACGCACATACAAATCCCATGTACAAGTTATCTTGACCCGTCATACTATTCTTCCTTCATGTATTCTCAAGGACAAACATGACGTTTCCGAACCTATACTCAATCTACACATAACGACCAACCTTTACATACAAAACATTTTAACACATTCCAGGGCATAAGCAAATATGCACACATTCTATTACACTAGCATCCAACACGTGATAATTCCACTTACCAAACGGTTTACCATTGTGTGACCTTTGACAACTATACAATTCAATCTAAATAGTCACACCCATGATTAAATGTATCCATCTATATATATACACACATATCAATATATACATTTTACCATTCATTCTTATGCCATATTTGTCAATCTTGGATTTATTTCATGCTTAATTACCCTCACTTCATTTATCTTTGCTACCCATTTATCCCAACTACTTTCATTGTTGTATGGTGAACTATACCCGTTCACCAACAACATCAATTCGCTAACCTTACTATAAATTACCATTTCATACTTGTTTCCCATTCTCTATTTAGACATAAACATACAATTTACTAAACCAAGAGTTTGCATCATAAGTCACTTACCTTTGCCCGTAGGAGTGTTTTCGCCTTATACGCGTTTGACTTATAGTCCCAAGCTCTTTACCTAGCTCTAGATCATATCCACTTGACCCGTTGACTTTTAAGCTTCTTGTACTTAGCTTACTTTCAAGTCAACATGCCGTGTTAGAATACTAATTTGGAACTTACCTATTCAAACATTAGTATTCATTCTACATCATTCAAACATGACATCAATACATTCAACAACTAGTTCTATTCAATAAGTCTTTCCATATACTACCCGTTCGACCCGTTAGTGAAAACACTTGCATAAACTAGTTGGTAAGTGTTTTTAGACACCTTTTTAATGCCACATAATACGCTATTCTTTCCCTACAATCCGTACTCCAAGACTACTACAAGCGTGTACATTCTTACACCTTTTCTTATTAAAGATTACATTATAAATGTGCAGCGATTTTCTACGGAGCTGCTGTTCAAGGTCGTTTTTCCCCTTCTAAACCTCGGAAACAGATCTTGACTATCAAATACAAAACGTGCCTCATTCAAAGACCTTTCCAAGCATATAAAGAACACCTCCTAACGAGTTTTCTATGATTTTATATGAATATTTTAAGATCAGGTCAGAAACATAATTTTGACCAAACAGTTTTGCTGTCAAAACTAAAATGTTGACTTTAGATGCTGTTTTGACCCACTACAACTCAGAATCAGCTTCTTATGACTAAATGTGAAATGTAATATGTGCAACAAGCTTTTCAACGATATAAGGCTCGTCTTCTAACTCCTAATAACGAATGAGATATGCCATTTACAAGATGACTATCTAAAGCTGTCAAAAGTGACGAATTTCAACACCATTTGACTCAATTCAAGTTTCATGTAGGCATTTTATCAAACACCTTGCAGGCACTACACAACATCAATTTTCTCTAACACTACCAAGTGTTTATAAACCCTTGATTCTTGCTAGATTGCCAACTACCAACATCAAACTTCTAAATTAATCATGCATTTAGTATAACAAGTAGTTAAACACCTACAAGAACAACAAAACATGACCAATTTCACACCTCTTGGTGTATACACTAATTCATCCACAAAACTCATTTCACCAACATGAATATAACTTATACCTTGTCTTAGATGAATAGATAAGGCTTAAAACCCAAAGAATCAAGCCTCAAATACTTCAATTTGGTGGAGAATTGCATCAATTTGCGAAGATGATGAACTAGGTTACTCCTTTCCTCTTCCTTTGTTAAGGTCAACATAAACACACACAAAAATGTGTGGTTTGATCTTAAAATGCAGAATTTTAGTTATGTTTGGCTAGTTGTCAACTATAGTCCCTCAAGTTTACCCCAAAGCCTTTTGTTATAAAAAACTCAACTAACCAAGTTAGTTTCTAGTGTTATTTCTCTATTATATAGATAATAACATTCACTAGGTTATTTTCATATTAGAACATAACCCACATTCTTATTGTCTAAGCCCTGTTTATTATTTTGCTAATCGCGTCTAATGGCGTAACTAAGCAAAAATGGATTTTTGGGGCGTTACACTCTGATTCCTCAATCTCATCACTAACAGTCACTGTCTCAGACACATCAGCAGACATTGCAGCCTTCAGCAAACGTCGACTGGACCTCCTGGTTGAAGCTTTGATGAACTGGCTTTAGAAAAGCTTTTCACATTAGGGACAACAACATAGTTAGTCCCATCATACCTTCCCTTCTCGTACTTTGTCAAAGCATCCTCACCCTCAACCGCTTCAGCATCTTTAAAGACAACCTCCGAAGCATCATCTCCCTTAATGAAATCTAGAGCCGACATAACTACAAAATAAACAAAGAAAACAGAAACATAAACAACATGCAAAAAAGGAAGAAACTAACATCAAACGAAATAAAAAAGGTGCATACCCTGGTCACCCTTCATCAACACAGGGTCTCTACCCTGTTTGTCCCATCGAGTGCTAATACCGGATAAAACCAGAAAAGGTTCGCCAAAGGGACGAAGCCTTGAAGGGCATGCTCGAATAGCCTTAAGGAAATTTTCATCTAATTCAGATTCCGAAGGTTCCTGTTCGTTAAGAACGGCCTCGGGATGTCTCCACACAGGCTTAAAAGGAAAGATATATTCTGAAACCCAAAAGAACTTTGTCTTCCATTGTCCAACGGTAGTCACATGAGAAGAAAGCAAATTTGTTTCTACTTGAGACCCTTCAAATGTGAACCAGTCACCATTCTTTGCAAGACGAAAGAATCGCCTGAACATAAGAAGGGTGGGATCATATCCCAAGGCTCTACACAGGATTTCAAAATGCAAGACACGTCCAACCCCATGTGGATGGATCTGACCCAGAGAAACCCTATAATACTCAAGCACGTTTAACAAGAAAATGGAAAACGGATGACGAAGGTTTGAAAATTCAAAATGACGACAATGCAATAGAACCAGTTGGACAACGAGAAACATGCACTTTTTCACCTGGAGCGACGGGATTAAAAGACAGATCAATGTCCCACTCGGAACAAAATGCCTCAACTTCCTTTTTTGTAAGGGAAGAAAAAGTAACGGTCATATCCTTCTTAGCACCCATAATGCTTGGAAGGATGATCAGGGACGAAAAAATAAAAAAGAAGGACTTACCTGGTTGATCGGAAGTGAAAACCCTAAGAAGAATCGAGAGGATCGTTGAAGAAGAGAAAAGAGTAAAGTGAATTTTGTGTGTGAAAAAATAATTAAATACACAAAATAAACGGTTATAAAAATAATAAAGAAGCAATTATGCTCTGCATTAATACCCAGGCTGCACGACTGACACCTGTCCCATCAGTCTAATCACAATTCAAATTGCAGAGATAATAACCGCCCAAAACCTGCCAACCTTCGAACCTTTCAAGCAAAAGCAAAAATAAGCAAACAGTCAGAAGCTTTCTAGCTATGCCACAAAAGCTCCTGACTTGGGGGGCTGATGACGTGGGTAGCCTAAAGCAAAAAGAATAATAAGTATCATAAGACAATGCTTAAAGGGTTGAAAGCTACGAAGGTTCGAAGGACGGAGCATCCCAGGTCAAAAGATGACCTGTCTTGTCACCTTTTCATCGAACAGCACAAGCAGCTGTCGATGGAATCACTACAGTACTCGGACCGCAGGTCCAAAGCCACCATTGGCTTTAAGTGGATTGTCCTTTTGTTGCACCATAATTCAAGATAATATGCCTTCCTAAATTAGAAGATACCTTGTCTATATAACCAGATCTATCACAACAGATCTGGACACACCTCAAATTATTCTCTTACACTAAATCTTCTATTCTCTTGGTCCATACACACGTGAGGAGAATATCTCCTCCATTTACAACTCGAGTTAAGATAGTCAATTCTGGCTTTGAGTCTCACTCAAACCAGAAATCCAACACTCGAAAATAATATTATCTTAAACCTCCTTCTACTATTGCAACGTAGGAGGACACCACGCCCTGCGTTAGGCAGATCGGAACCCTTGAACCTTTTAACCCTTCCTGTGACTCAGAACTAACGTTGGACAGTTATTTGTTGTAGCAACATTAATGATTATTTCATCATAGTAACCGGATGAAAAGCAAAAAAAATATAATTACATACATAAGTTCATTATGTTAAAGCCGAATATGTCTAAATCGTGCGGAAAAAATATAGGTATTTGCGGCAACGCGTGAGGATTTTCACTGGTATTATTAAATATCAAGAATTGTTGTGTCTCTTTCTCATAATCTCAAACCACCCGTACCTAAATTTTCAATTTTTTAAACGCTTCTGATCTCCTGATTGTCCGTAAACCAGGGAGTAATACGTTGAAACCATATGAGGTATTATCTAATCACCTACTATATTTATCATACAAAATGCATGAATGTTGCATTGCAATACTCTAAATGGCAACGGGTAACTCAACAATTAGGCGACCCCCATATAACACACACAACAATAAGAATATAAAGATAGATATCGTAAAGTTGAATCATATTTTTCGGACCATCTAACAAGAAGGATCATGTAATACATTCTATATACTAACAATACAAAACGTGAACAGTATTAAATCAGTATTGGTCTTCTTGGGCGGCACTGTCACGTGCTGAATTTTTGATCGATGCTTTGATATTGCTTCCACATTACACCCATAGTAATTGTTCTCTCTCTCTCTCTATATATATATATAACACACCCACCGCTTATCGATTTCAACGGGTTCCAAGACCCTGCAATCGCCACCCTACCACCCTATAGTCGCCTTTGTCACACGACGAACGATAGAAATTGTTAAAAGCCTCTGAAACAAAATTTTGAGTCCGATAGATCTGTAACGGCGGAGGCGTTGTGATGTTCCAGTGGTAGAGATGTCGTAGGTGGTAGCGGAGGGTGGTCTAAATAATGACTCTTGCTTTCCAATTGGCTGTTTTTGCATTAATTGCTACTTCATCGATCTTATTGATTAGCGTACTCGTTGTATTTGCTTCTCCTGATGGTTGGTCAAGTAACAAAAATGTTGTATTTTCAGGTACATCATTATGGATTGGATTAGTCTTTCTGGTGAGTATCCTTAATTCTCTCATCTCTTGAACCTATTGTCCTAGATCCAAAACCGAAATGACCCTCTGAATTATTCTTGGTTGTGAGACACATTCACATTCAATATAAGTCCCCAAAATCAAAATAAAGAGAAGAAAAAAAAATGAAAGGCTGACACTAGGTCGTGGTGGCGTGGTTGTTACAGGGGTGACTATTGTCTTCTAAATGGCATTGGTTAGACGGTTGTCTCTGGAAGTATAGTGGTAGAGGTATGGTTTATAACAGATAAATGGTTGAGATTTGCCACTTAACAAAGGTGGGTTATGCCATGAGTCTCAACCGAGTCTAAAGATGAAACATGGAGTTCGTCTAGAGTTTTGGTGTCGTGGGCGGTGGTGGGGGTGATGACGGCGAGGGAGCCATTGGTGGTGGAGGTGAGGAGACAAAGTGGTTTAGGCTTAGTGGTGGACTAAAAGGGTTGATAAGAGAACCATGGTTTGTGAAACAAGGGTTGAGAAGAGGGAACTAAATGGTGAGATTTAGGTGAAGATGAAACGGTGGCTATGGGTGTACGGTAGGGATGAAGAAAAACAGAACAAAAGTTGTGGTGTACCACATAATAGTTTTCTTTGGTAAACACAATACCATGGGCGATAATGGGTTTTATTGTTTTTAACCAAAATAAATGGAATTCAAAGAATCAACTTTATACTAATTTCTTTTCCCATTTATATTAAAATATTTATTTTCTCTCTCCGTCCTATTTCTCATTATATTATAAGTACTATGGTTATTAAAATTAACAAAATTTTACATTTTTAAAAATTAAATAAAATAATTATATATCTGATAGTTATGTGATTGGTTTGAGCAATATTTATATAACACTTTTTTAAAAAAAATACTATAAAGAAAAATGAAAAAGGTCATGCTTAAACTTTACTTGATAAATTAATGTTTCTCTTTTAATCCTATTCTAAGTTCCAATGGCTAGATAGAACCTTCTTGCTTAGGAAACTTCACATGAAAAATAAAAAAAAAAAAAGGAAATAAGGGGGTAATAATTATGGAATAGAAACAAACAAACAAACAAACTAGCGTTTCGACGAGTGTAATTTATCGAAACCAAGACTTATAAATTTTAATACCCACCCTACAACGAGTGTACAAGTCGTCGATAAAATGAATTGTCATACAGTTTCCAAATGATTTAGTTTTTGACTAAACCCAATGAAATGTTAATAAATTAGCCACCCCTAAAATTCACTTTTGTAAACCCTCGCTCAAACTAAACCATTTTGCTCCGAATATTGACTATCCACAATTTCACATTACCCGATTTTCGAATATTCGGATATCCGAAAATCAGATAATTCGACTTTGAACACCCCTAGCTTCAAGTGCCACAACTATGTCTGCAAACGTGCAACTATAACCCTGCTTCCCCGCCGCGAAGCGCGGGGTAAAACGCTAGTTGAAAACATGGTTCAAAAATCATTTGAGTATTAAATTATTTTTTAGATAGATGGAGAAAGGAGTAGGGAGAAAAAAAGATAGAGGTGGTTCCGGCATACAATAGTGTTAAATTAAAATAGGTGAGAACCAAGGTGGCTGATATATAAACAACAAGGTGGTTGATAGAGGTGGTTCCGGGATACAATATTGTATTGTTACATATAAGCGCCTTATTGTTTGCATATCAACACCTTACTTCTTATTGGTTTTAGCTTAAAAGTATTGTATTTGATCGAGCCTCCAATAAGATATGATCAGGGGCAATCCTTTTAAGGGGCGGGGAGGGGCGGTCGACCCCCCCGAATTTTCGCTAAAAAGTTCTGATTATATAGTTTTCGTATAGAAATTTTTTGGTATATAAGGTTACGACCCCCCGAAATTTGTTTTCGACCCCCCGAAACTAGTGAATTCTGACCCCCTGGTGACTTCCGGGTCAAGATTCGCAATTGGATATGATGATAAAAATGCAAAAACAAAGAAATCTTCTTTCATTATAACAAATCAATAAATTACATCCGGATAGTGAGTAATCGAGCAACAAGTTGCGCCGCTACCCACTTTTGAATCCCAAACCCTATTATACTGAACATAAACCGTTGGTTCTTAGGACTCTGCGAATTACTGTGGACCACCGCACGCTCCAAAAAGACATTTTGTATTATAAAAAAGATAAATATAATTTTTAATTACTAAAAGTTGATGATTTTTTTGAAAATGTTGTAAAATATTCTAACTGATTATGGTTTTCTTAAATTTACGCCCTTTAGAGCATTCTCATTAGAACCCCCAAAAAACTGGGTGACAAAACCCTATAATTTTTTTGGGGGTTGGGGGTGATTGTGAGTGAAGAAAATGGGGAATCTACAGTGTGTTGGTAAATATTGGGTTCTTTGGGGATCTTTTAGGGAAAACTGGAAAACTGTAGTTATTTTTTAATATTTGTTGAAAGTGGTTGTGAGTGGAGGAGAGAGAAAATTTAATGGGGTTTAGTGTAATATGTGGTTGTGATTGGTTGTGAGTGGATGGGGGATGGGGATTCTATTGTGAATGTTCTTAGGTTATTATCCTATTCTTACATTTACAATCAAGCCTTGTCTACAGTATACAAAGCAATTTTTAAGTTATTTACAAAATATGTCATCGGTCATTTTGTTTTTATTTACGGAAGAGTGTCATTTTGTTTTCATTTCTTTTTTTTTTGTCTTTATATATATATATATATATATATATATATGTATATATAGGGGATGGATAAAGAGGAAACCTCATCTTCATGAAAAACCCTTTAAACTCTATGGTGACCATTGATCAAACTTGATCAATGGTCCTTAATTATTTTCTATATAATATTCAAAAGCAAGTGGGCCACTTGCTTAAAAAAGGTAGGTTAAGGGCATTAAGGTCATTTTAAATGAATTTTTTTATAATTTAATTTTCTGAATCCTAGGTTTAAAAAGGTATTTCTGAATCCTAGGTTTAAAAAGGTTGATTTGACACTTGTCAAGTCACCTCTCTCCTACTTTATGACACTTTCTCCAGCACGAAAAAATAACATACGTTAGTGTTGTGATGCAAAATTGTGACCTCGTGTGAGACATTGCTAACATGTGTTACCAAACATATACTCAAAGAACATAGTAAAAGAACACATAAAATGTGTATTTATTTAATAAATGATAAAAACGATCATTACAATCAATACTAAAAATGTATCAAAAAAGTTTTCATACATACATAATTATTTGTGAAATGATAAAAAACTATCATAACATAAAAAAGATCTAGCTATGCTTCATTCTTGATACCCATATTCATCTTTAACACGAAACATCTCTTCACCTACCAAAAAAGATAACACGTGTTAGTTGGACTCTCCGAAACATATAATGAGACATCACTAACATGTGTAGTGTAATTCTAAAACATATGTTTTACTGAATTAACGTATGTCATATGAACCCTAACACACGTTAGTTGGGCATATACTACGTATGTCATATGAACCCTAACATCTGTTAGTTAGGTATATACTAGCATGTGTTAGCATCACTAACATGTGTATAAACAACACCAAATATGCAGTGCCAAGTATATCATACTCAATTTTACAACTATGTTAATACAACTACTCAAATACGATTAATAGGGTTTGATATCCAACAATAATAAATTTAAAAAATCAAATCAGAACCCTAGCACCTGTTAGTTGGGCATATACTAGCATGTGTTAGCATATTCTAAAATCAAAACACTAGCACACGAAATATATAATATAATAAAAGACATCAGTAGCATGTGTTAGCATATTCTAAAATACATGTCTTACTAAAAATAACGTATGTCATATGGGTCCTAGCACCTGTTAGTTGGGCATATACTAGCATGTGTTAGCATCACTAACGTGTGTGAGCATACAAGACTCGGACCGCAAAAAATAGACATGTACCCTATACGAGTTCATAACAATTTCACTTGCCAAAAATTTATTAAACATAATACAAAAATTATTTAAACACCCTATTCACCAAAAGATTAAACATTTATAATCTTTATAAAAAACATCACTTACCACAGCCACATCACCAACGCCTCCTTCTTCCAATAGCCTACTCGTGAAAACCAACACTGGAACAGATAACATGTGTTAGCATATACTAACATAAAAAAAAACTACAAAATTATTCATCAATCACATGTGATCTGTCAACCTCATGTTCTCAATCTAATAAAAATCTAACATAAACAAAATAATAATAATAATAAAAAAAATAAAAAAAACGTTAACATAAGTTTTTTTTCATTCAAGCATTTGATCGAACACTTGGTATGCGAACAAAAACTATCCCCAAAACTACTATTATTATTATTCTAACAAAACCCAAAACCTAACTACAAACAAATATTTCAAAACTCACCAAGATTCAAGTTTGATTAACACCAAAATATCCAGATCCAGATCTAGCTTATTATTATTATAATAATAATAATAATAATAAAGCAGATAGTTGTGCTTACCCTGTGAACAAGTTTTGAAATCATTTCTAAAGTATTCAACACCTTACGGCCTTTCTTTTCGATATATAATAATAAAAAAATTTCTTTCTTTTTCTTTCTTTTTGATAGAAACCACCAGCCCCAAATATGTAGATCAACTCCTGAACTTCCAATTCACCTCTGATCTAACCCAAGAACAACACAAAGCTCTTAGAAAACAGATCAGGTCAAAGGATAAGTTTTCTGGGTTTTCGAACTTGTTATTATTATAACCAAAATTGTTATTATTATTCTAAATCTCTGTTTTGATAATAATAATAATAATAATAATAATAATAATAATAATAATAATAATAATAATAATAATAATAATAAGTACCTGCTCTGTTTCAGTCGAAGGTTTGATGTTGTAAAGATCCATTCTCTGACTTCATCGATTTATTTATTAGATCCAGATCCAAACTCCAGAGATGACGTTAATGATGGTGGTTGTGGTTGTTCTTGTTTGAGATGATGATGACGTGGTGGTGGTTGTTGTTGTTGTGGTGGTGGTGGTGGTTCTAGAGAGAGATAGAGAAAGGGGAGGGTAGAGAGAGGAGGGTGACCTGATTTGAATTTCAAAATAATATGAAGAGGGAGTGTGGGGGGAAACATATATATATGGAGAGAGATAAGGGGTAGAGTTAAATTGTCCATTATGCCCTTCTTAATATAATATAAGGTGAGATTGTCTTTGATGATGTGGCACAACATGGACCAAGCATTGGGTTTATTAGGGTTTTTCATCTAAAATGGGTTTTTTTGCATATACTTCCCCTATATATATATATATATATATATATATATATATATATGTCTTTATTGGCCTTTGTCTTTTGTTTTATATCGAATGCGGATACCGTAATAAATCAAACCGGGGTAGACTGAATTCTCGCCGCAACGCGCTGGGCTTAATCGGTTGAGTATAATACGTTATTATTAGATAGCATAAATACAACTTGCGCCCCGCAATGCGGGGAAGTCTTTATATGCGTACGCGTGTTTTTATATTTAGAATCAGATCTTGGGACCAGTGGAAGCTACTAAAATGAGCCGTTGACTTCCATTGGGCATTTGTCTTTTTTTTTTTGGCGGTTCAAGTCTTTTTTGGGCGGCTTTTTTTTGGGCTAATTATTTTTAGTTTTTGCAAGTATATTTCTTTAGCAAAAAAATTCAAATGTGAGACTCCTATGTAAATGTAAGGTAAGCAACAAGGTTGGCTTGAGTTGTCTCTGTGATTTATGCATGGTAAACAACCAACTAAAAAAATGGCGAAGGTTAATCAAAAATTGTCTTACGTTTCGTTGTAAACTTTTTTTTTAAATGAGTCGGTCGAATATAATACGTTATTATTAGACGGCATAAATTTGAGTTGTACCCCGCAACGCGGGGCGGGTAAAAACTAGTTTAAATTACCTTTGAGGGTAGGATGGGGACAAAATTAACCATATACCCCATAGTAGCAAGAAAGGCAAAGACCGACTTTATGGTATAACAATTATCAACAAAAAAAAATGAATAAATAGATAAATAAAGGGTCTTGCTATTTGGACACCCCAAAAAGCTTATTTGGACACCCTAAATATGCCTCGTATAGCTCTATACGAGGCATATGCACTTTATTGTCCCCCATTCAGACAACAATCTGACAAAAAAAGGTACCCCATATGCTTCGTATAGAGCTATACGATGCATATAGGGTTCACGTGTGCATTTAATGTCAACTCGGCACAGAATTAAAGGACCAATCATTGGTCCCATATCCCTCGTATTGCTCTATACGATAAATATTTGTACGATGTTGTTGGGTTAGATTGAGACCACAGTTACTAGGTTTGAGTATGATTAGTTGTTTGTTATAGTTGGAGGGTCTGGTATGTAATTATGGTAAAGTTGTAGTGAAGAAAGCCCTAGCTGCGTACTTATTAGACGGGCTCTGCGCACTTATGCTAAGTGCGCAGGCCCATCAGGTTTTCCTATATATAGAACATCATTTCTGCAGCTAGGGTTAGGGTTTTTGTTATTATCTTTTGTAGCACAAGATCAGGTGCGAACTTATTATCATATCCATGGTTGTTCACTGCTAAATCATCAATGGAATTATCTTTTTATACATCTTGTGTGTCGGTTCTTACAATATTCATCTAGTTTCTTTGCTTGTCTTGATTAATCGCCTAAAACACCTAACAAATAGGTGTTTCTAGGTGATAACAATCTTGTGCACACTTAAGATCTAGTATTTTGGGACTACAATTTGGTATCAGAGCTTTCGACAATTCATTCAATTCGCGATGCGCACGACAAAGGGTACATACAGGTGTTGCCTATAGATACTGCTGATCAAAAGGCAGATATCTTTACAAAAGCTTTCGACAAAACCCGTTTTCGTCAGTTGGTAACATGGTTAGAGATGATCAACTTTGAATGATTAAAGTTTCTTAAAAAAAAAAAAAAAAAAAAAAAAAAAAAAAAAAAAAAAAAACTTGTATATAAACTATAGAAAAATCTTATGTTTAAAATAAAATAAAGATTTTTGGGGGAGAAATAAACCGGTAGATCCCTAAAATTGCAAGTTTAAAAACTTTTTCAAAACAATCAAGAAATGATAGGAACTAATCATATTTGTCATCATGAGAATAGGACCCAGAGGACGTTGTGGCTTCAAGCAACGACATGTCGGTAGATTCAGCTTGGAATCGAGTAAACTGCTATAGATGACAAACTAAAAAGATCTACACGAGATGCTGGATTCCCACTGTGTTTTAGGTTTGCACAAGCTGAGTCCGGTCATACACAGGTTGAGAGATCAAAAGACACAGAAAATTTTGTGCATAAGCAATCAAAAGACACCTAAGAGTGCAAGCTACCAAAGCGGGGCTATTAAATCAAAATGAGCAACAAAAGACACGCAATGTTAGTGACGTGCAAACATATAGATAGCTCAAAAAGCAATCAGATGATCATCTTCTCTGCTTATGGGAACATAGACCTGAAGCTCTCATCATCTGATTGACATAATGATCATCTTCTCTGCTTATGGAAACATAGACCTGAAGCTCTCATCATTATATCTCAATAAACCTTGAGGATTGGTAGGCTTACACCTGGGACAAGTGGGGTCCATTAACATGTCGTCAATATTACCAAAACATGATAAAGATCATCACATAAAGTATGTTGAAAGACGAGAGGCATGGATTTAAGTGGACAAATATACCAACAGTTTTTCTTGGGCTGCAGCTATCCAACGGAAAGTTGAAATGTGATCTGGCATGTATGAATAGTGTGATCTTGATGCAATAGGTGAGAAACGGTTGATCTCTAAACTCAGATCTTTGATTAAAACTTATTTCTTTAAAATTATTGGGCATGCGTACTTAATTGGGCTTTTGGGCCCTGCGCACTTAAGTTAAGTGCGCGGCCCAAATTTCATTCACCTATAAATATCACAGTAAATTTCAGTTTTTACTTTTTATCCAAAATTCACAAAACCCTAACTTTCACCATCAGCCACCGTCTTCATCCAACATCTTGTTTCAACCACCACTAAACCACCGTTGCACCACCACCTTTGATCCGTTTTATCTACCCCTTTCTGTCTATTTGTGTGAATTTATAAGGTAGATTGTTGATTCTAACAAGATCTTCGTTGTGTTAACAGGCCTTGAATCCAGATCTAGACATAACCGTTGAAGATTTGGGGATTCACATGAACTGCGAACTTAAAACTTGAATAACTGCGAACTTGTATCATATAAATGCGTACTTGCATCATATGATACAAGCCTCAGTAACCCTAATATGACTGCGCACTTGGTTGCGTACCTAAAATCTTAAACGAAGGTTTAAGTGTCTGCGTACTAGACTAGTACGCAGACTTGATGATTCAGCCTAAGCCGTTACCATGCCCGAGTCAAATGAATGCGCACTTAAGATTCTCGTGTTCAGATAAGACCAACTGACTGCGTACCAACAACAAGTACTCAGTCAAGGCTGAGCACTTAGGTGCACACCTGACTGAGCACTTAGCTGTAAATCAGACTCGGGCTGCGCACTTGAGGAATGTGTGGACTTAATGTTGGACCAAAACTATGACCATTGACTTGACTGTTCATGATATTTGACCGGACTGCATACCTTGACTCATTCATCCGTAAACCTTAACTGGACTCAAATGATCATTAAAAATGAAAGACAAAACATACCATATACACTAATAAATATAATCCATAAAACGAATCACACACATGAAACCAAATTAAAATTAAACCTAGTCTACGTACGTCGTCCGTCAAAGTAAATGAAGACGTCTGTCAGTCGTCAATTCAAAATCCAAAGTTCTAACTTATTTTTCGTGCATGTGTCCCACATAGATGGCTCTTGACTGGGATCCAAGAGGAATGCACAACCAACCGATGAATCTTGAGACTGATGATACAAAGTTTCGAGACGTTGTCACTTGGATCAGAAGAAGCAGAATCGGATATGCTGTAGAGCAGAACGTACAAGTCTACAGCTCGCACATTGAAGATTTCTGGAGATCTGCTAAAGTAGAGGTCGTGGCACACGTCAAGAGGATTAAAGCTACAGTGAGGAACAAGGCAGTGGTCATTACAGAAGATACGGTTCGAAGTGTTCTGAGATTCCAAGATCGACAAGCAACTGTTAGATCTCTACCAAAAGCTGAGATTCATCAAGAGTTCAAGAATTTTGGATACAAAGGAGATTTTGACAAAAGGGGTGATATCAAGAAGAGCCAGCTGACAAGAGATTGGAAGCTTATTAGTCACGTATTTCTTATGTCTCTATGTCACAGGAAAGGTGGCTACAATGCACTCAGTCCTGACTGGGCAACTGCTATGATTAAGGTCTGCAAGAATGAACCATTCAATCTGTCTAGAATGGTGTTTGACTATATGGTGAAGAATGCTGAAGCTGGAAAGGATAAGTGGGCGATGTATCCCAGATTCGTTCAGATGATGATCAACTCACAACATGAGGATCTGCCCCTTGGTGATAAATACAATTTCGCCAAAGGTGCACGATTCTTCACTGAGTGCAACACAGCAGACTGGGAACCCCTGCTTGAAAGCATGTATGCTGCTCAACGTTATCCTGTCATAATGAAGCTATACAATCAAATCAAGAAAAGAAAACAAGCTGCTGCTGAAGCTCGACAACCACCTACAACCAGACCCGAATCTTCTGAACCTGCTCCTTCTGAACCTGCTACTACAGTACCTCAGCCAACTGCAGAAGAAGTTGCCAGAGAAAGAACAATTGGAAAGAGGGTAGCATCTGAACCTGTTCCTCAAAGGCCAACTAAAAGAAACAGGCCTACTGGTTTATTGCAGCAAGGGAGAGAATCACTGACTCCTGAGGAACTTGAGATGGCTGAAGCTGCCAGACAAAGCGCTGAACTAGCAAGGGCAGAAAGAAAAAGAAGGAGAGAACAGTTGCCTCAGTATGAAAGGCCACGTGTTATGACAGAAGAGGATCTGGAGAATGAAGAGATATTGGAATCCATGTTTGGAGTGGAGGATCAACCAGGGCCTTCTACTGCCAGGCCAGGGCCTTCCACTGCCAGGCCAGGACCTTCCACCGCAAGACCTCCTATTCCCAAACCCCCAGTGAAGAAACAAACTGTACCATCCTCATCTGTTCCTGGTGCACAGCGTCGAAAACCCGTGCATCAAGAACTATATGAGACACTGTCCAAGGAGGTGGGAAAGAATGCAGCAAAGGAAATTTGCACGTTAAAGAATCAGCTCTACAACAATCAGGAATTGAGGAAAAAGCTGAAGAAGTTGAAGCACAAGAATAGAAGTCTGGAAAAAGTGGTTAAGGATCAGCGTTATCTGATCAAATTTCAGACAGAGGTGCAAATGAAAATGTTTGATATGCTTCAAGAACTAAAGAAACAAGTAACAAATGCTCCAAGCATGACTTTTGATGAAGCGTTCGATTTTGGAAAGTTTATGGAAGAAGAGAAAGAGAAAGAGAGAAAAGTTGAGGAAAGTGATGTTGACGAGATTAGTGAAGACGAGATGCCGGAAACGTTTGTGGAGATGGGTGCGGGAGAAAACACGGTTTATGAGATGGATGATGGTTACAGATTGGACCCTGAGAGATCAACTTGGTTTCCAAGAAGACCAATCACCATTCCTGCTTTACACCAGAACATCCACCACACTCGAGAATCTCACCAGGAAAGAATCATCTCTTGGGGTTATGATGGGTTTAAGAGATTGTTCTTTGTGAAACGAAGAGGAGGTGTAATACAGTACTTCAAGGGTAGACCGAATCTGAAGACTCTTCCACGATGGGATATTAGGGAAATGTGCAGAACACCATTCCTCAACCACTCTCAGGACACCACAGCTGACATGGTTTCTGTCTTTATAGAAAACGAGTGTGCGTCTGACTTCAAGAACTGGAAACCACAGAAGCCGAGAAGAAGAATGTCCAAGAAAAGAATAGATCCAACTACCGGACGGGGAATGATCACCTACGTGATCGACCCACCCCAGGTCGTCACTAGGGTTCCTATTCGTCCAGAGCTTCCTGTGATGCTAACAGAGTTCAAGAAGTGGTTTTATGATAGCCTAACTGGTGAAGCTGTGATCAAACTAAAAGACGATTCAGAGGCGTTGAGAATTCTTGACCCGGTGGATGTGTTTGCTCTCAATCCCTCTGATTTGACTACTCTTTTTGGAAACCAGATCAATGTGGGTGCTGGAAATGTGCTGTTTGAAGAGGCTATTCTGTTCAGAAGGGCGGTGGAACGAGCTTTAAAGCGAAAGCAAGAATTGATCGACTTAGCGGCTAGGATCAATGCAGCCGATAAAGCTAAAGATGACAGAGAAAAGGCTGCTGCTGCTGCTGCTGCAAAGATATCTGAAGCTGAAGTTATCCCAGAGGTACAACCACAAGATTCTGCAGCAACAGCTAATCCAGAGATTGAGCCTACTCAAGCCCCACCAGTCTCTCCAAGTCCAGCCCCAGAAACTCAGCCAGATCCAGCAACTGTAGATCTCGCTGAGTTATTCATCCAGGAACCACATGCTGAAGAACCACGTATTGAAGAACCAACTGTTGAAGAGAGCATCGTTCAAGCACTCCCGGCACACCAAGCAAGAGAAGAGGGGGAGTTAAGTGATGTGGAGATCGACTGAGATCGTAGAGCTGGTAGCTGTGGTCTAGGGGGAGTATTGTTGGGTTAGATTGAGACCACAGTTACCAGGTTTGAGTATGATTAGTTGTTTGTTATAGTTGGAGGGTCTGGTATGTAATTATGGTAAAGTTGTAGTGAAGAAAGCCCTAGCTGCGTACTTATTAGACGGGAAGGCCCATCAGGTTTTCCTATATATAGAACATCATTTCTGCAGCTAGGGTTAGGGTTTTTGTTATTATCTTTTGTAGCACAAGATCAGGTGCGAACTTATTATCATATCCATGGTTGTTCACTGCTAAATCATCAATGGAATTATCTTTTTATACATCTTGTGTGTCGGTTCTTACAATATTCATCTAGTTTCTTTGCTTGTCTTGATTAATCACCTAAAACACCTAACAAATAGGTGTTTCTAGGTGATAACAATCTTGTGCACACTTAAGATCTAGTATTTTGGGACTACAGATGTCCGGTACGATGTAACATAAAGTAAATGTCAGTGTACCCTATACGACCCATATAGATCTATACGATACATATTTAACCAAAGTTGATTATTTCCTTCTTTTCTTCTTCTTTCCTTCGTTTCTTCTTCATTTTTTCTTCATCTATTTTTTTCTTCTTCTTTCAAATTTAACAAGGTTTAACAAATTCTAATATTTTGTATCTCCAAAATGTCATGGTGGCCTAATATCTTCGATGAATCCGGTATTCCTAATTCTCACGAGACGGTAGGTATTCCTGATTCTCAAGCATCAGTTATTCCTCATTCTCAAGAGGTTGTGTCTGGTGACCAAAAACCATTGTTGCCAGACCTGAACGAGCCGTGCTATGAACCCAATGTTGAACATTCATATGTAAATGTTGAACATTCATACGTTGGGGAAACCTACCAGCACTACGAGCACGGTGGTGAGTATGCGTACGTACCGCAATACTCTTCGTACGACCAGAGACAAAACCCGGAAGTTCCAGAAGAGCAACCCCACTACTCGCATGTTTCAGAAGAGCAACCACAGTGGCCACATGTTTCGTATGACACTGAAGAAGATTTCGTTTCGCGAAAAGATTTGGTTACGTGGGTTAAGAAAAGGGGAAAAGATAACGGTTACGTCATCGTGACCCGACGATCCAAAAAAGCTGGTGATTTGGATGTGAAGGTTTGGCTAGCGTGCAACCGAGGTCGCGAGCACAAAAGCGTAGCCACCGAGAGGAGAACGGGTAGCCAAAGAAATAGTTGTCCATTTCAAGTGGTCGGGTTATATGATGGGAAACGTCACGCCTGGAGGGTACAGGTGAGGAATGCCGAACATAACCATGGTCCTGCTGAATATTTGCAAGGCCACGCGTATGCAAGAAGACTTTCTCCCGAAGAATTAAATTTGGTGGAGAAGCTATGGGGTCAGGAGATGGAGCCGCGTAAAATCTGGAAAACCTTAAAGGGACACTACCCGGAGAGCATGTGTGTTATGAAAGATATACACAATGCTATTCAAAAGATTAATGCTGTAAAGAAGCAAGGTGGATCACCCATGCAGGAACTCGAAAACTTGCTGTTTCAGAAAAAATACACGTATTACACTTGGGAGGATCCTTTAAAAAATACAATTGAGGACATTTTTTTGTGCATCCGTTATCTTTCAAAATGTGGCGGGCGTTCCCGCATGTATTGTTGATCGACGCGACCTACAAGACCAACATGTACCATTTACCGTTAGTGCAAGTTGTCGGTATGACGTCCACAAACCAGTCATTTTGTGCCGCTAATGCAATTGTTTATGCGGAACGTGAAGAAAACTTCATATGGGTCCTTGAGCATCTGAAGTCTATGTTGGAAGAATGTATGGAGCCGCGTGTTATTATGACTGACAGAGACCGGGCGCTTATGAACGCGTGTGACAAAGTTTTCCCAAACGCTAACAAATATCTTTGTAGGTATCACATTTATCAGAATATTTCAAAACACTGCAAGAAATCATTTACACACCCTGATTGGGAAGAATTTACACGTTCATGGTCTGGGTTATGCGAGTCTCCCACACCTGAAATATACACATATAACGTCAACAACATGTATCGAGCACTCATTAAACAGGGAAGGAAGCGTAAGTTTTTACCATTTGTTTATTTATTATTTATTAAACAAATAACTTTTAATTCTAATTATTATATATTTTCAGATGCTTTTGATTATTTGTTTAATGAATGGTTGGACCAATACCATGAGAAATTTGTAAGTGCCTGGACCAATAGAACAATAAATTTTCACCAAACTACAACAAATAGAGTAGCGAGCCAACATGCTGATTTAAAGAGATATCTTCCAAGCACGAACTGTAGCTTGACAAAAATAGTAGGGTATGTCGATGATGTTGTAGTAAAGCAAGAAGACCATATAAAGAAATGTTTTGAAGAAAGCAGAAACAAAACAATGAACAGCCATAAGCGACTACCTTTCCTTGACGAGCTACGCCTTAATGTTTCCATCCATGCTCTTAACCTCATTGAAAACGAGTTTTATCGGTTACAAACATTGAGGTCATTTGATTCAACTTGTGGTTGCCAATTTTACACGAGTTGTGGGTTAGTATGCGCATGTCGCCTCGAAAGATATATAAATAAAGGTATATCTGCTAATCATTTTTACTTATTGGGTGCATACAAATAAATTTAAATTTTTGACATAGCCTTGTTTAATCATTTTTAACAGATCAAAAGATTTCGCTCGACTCAATAGACCAATTCTGGCGGAAGCTTGATTTTAGACCAGCAAAGATAAAAAATGAAGAAATTAACCTGGATGAACGATTAAATGATGTGAAAAAGACAATGATGTCTCAACCCCCACAGGTGAAAAAAAGCATGTTGGCAAAGATTATGACGGTCTTGAACCCTCTAAAAAGTAACAAAAAGCCCCCGATTGTACAACAAAATACTCGTGGCCGGCCAACATTGAAGGTTCAAGAACAAAGGAGGAAGAAACAAGAAAAAGATAAAGCTCACAGTGTTGGAGACGCCTCAGTTGCATTATCGGAAAGCACTAGGTATCGTGTTACGGGCATGATGATGATGACAATGATGATGATGATGATGATTATTATTATTATTATTATTATTATTATTATTATTATTATTATTATTATTATTATTATTATAATTATTATAATTATTATTATTATAATTATTATTATTATTATAATTATTATTATTATTATTGATTAATTTTAGGCCTTAATTTTATTATTGATTAATTTTATCATTCAGGTACGTTCCTTCACGACACAGCTCCTACGTTCCGTCCTCAGCGGGCCAATTTGATCAAGCCCGACACAGCTCCTGTGTTCCGTCCTCAGCGGGCCATTTTGATCAAGCCCGAGGCAGCTCATATGTATCGTCACAGGAATCTAAAGAAACAGGTTCCATTGTAAAATCCCAGAAGTCCGTAAATCGACGCGGTAAAAAACCAGAGTCACCTGTTGATCATGGATTTCCCAACATCAAAGAACCTGAATCAATGAAGCTTGTCAGTACATATAAGGAACATATTCCAAAAATTTTTCACCCACATATATCCCGGCTAAAGGATGTCAAGCCTGATGGTCATTGTGGGTATAGAGCAATAGCTGTGGGTTTAGGGATGGATCAGAACCAGTATATGTTTGTTCGGGAACTAATTAGAGGTGAACTTATGAACCATAGAGAGATTTGGACAGAGATTTTTGACAGATTCTTTACGCCTGGGGAATATGAGCGGCAACTGCAAAGAACAACCTTTGATGGGGTAGGAAGAGCACCCGAATGGCATTGGATGGAGATGCCTCATGCAGGACTCCTAATTTCTAACGCATTGGGAGTTATTGTCCACCTGTTAAGCGCTGAACAAAGTCAAACTTTTTTCCCATTATTGGTTGGTCCAAGTCAAGTGAGGGGCCCTCGTCAATTTATAACAATTATATTTAACGGAAGCCCTTTTATCCACGCAGTACTATCAGGAGACTATCCCATGCCAGCACCAAACACCATGTGGCGTCATTGCCGATGTGACGCAGCGCAGGAATGGGAAGAAATGTACAACGAACAGATTGAGTGGTATAAAACACTTAGAGCTAATAATCGGGAGAATCCTTCAATTGAGGATGTTGGTTAATCTTTGCCTTTAATCTTCGAATAAATGTAAATAAATAAAATTACTTTTTTGTGAATTTTATGGATTTTATTAGTTAAAATTACTATTTTTGTGAACTTTATGAAATAAATTTAAATTTCTAAAAGTATTATTTGAGTAAATAAAATTATTTTTTTGTGAATTTTATTGTTTTTATTAGTTATTTTTTGTGAATTTTATTGTTTTTATTAGTTCATTTACATTTTTTAAATGAAATTTTTTAGTCTAAAAAAAATGCTGATATGCCTCGTATTGGGCTATATTCGGCATACATCAGTCAGCTTTTAGACTGATATGGGGCTTGAACCCAATACGAGTCCTTTTTAATTCCCTCGTATAGGGTTTGAGAGTCATCGTATAGAGCTATACGACCCATATTACCTTTAATAACTGATCATATCCAGCTGTCTTCCACTTGACTGTTGATTAGACCATCGTATTACTCGTATAGAGCAATACGATGCATACCTTTCCTCATATAACCAACAATACGTTGGCTGTTGGTCTCATACGAGTCAACGCAAACAAACAAAACCTCTCTTTTCACAGATCGTCCCCACCGACTCCAACACACCCAAGTCAATCGGAGGTGACCCGACCCGATTCAAACACACCCGATTCATCTATAATCGATTAAGGTATGATTTTTTTTATCTTTTCATCAATGTTAGGATAGATTGTTGTTGTTGATTGTTGATGTTCTTCGTTTTTTTTTGTTTTTTTGTTTTTTTTTTAAGTCCGATTGTTGTTGTTGTTGAATAGGATAGATTGTTGTTGATTAGGTTAGATTGTTGTTGATTATTGTTGTTATTATTATTATCCGAATAATAATAATATTATTGTTATTGTTGTTGTTGTTGTTGATTGTTGTTGTTGTTGTTGATTATTGTTGTTGTTGTTGTTTTTGTTTTTGTTTTTTTTTCTGTTTTTGTTTTTGTTGTTGTTGTAGTTTTTGTTTTTTTTTGTTTTTTCTGTTTTTGTTTTTGTTGTTTTTGTTGTTTTTATTTATATTATTAATTATTATTGTTTTTTTTATTAGGAATGGCGATTGAAATTGAAGATGATGATGATCCACCGGATCCAGCAACCGAAGATTTAAAGACTTTCTATTTTTAGCGGAAAACGGAGTGCAGGCAGGGGATCCTTTGTCCGTTGGGCTGTATCAACAGATGGACGCCATCAACACTGTTGCAGATGATGACGGTCGTCGGGATGCAGGCCGGGGATCCTTTGTCCGTTGGAGATGAACCTGGATGGGGTGCTCTTGTTAGTTAAACCAACACTAACAAGAACTCCGGATCAGGTTCAAATTTTGTATGTAGCGGTCACTACAGATGAACCTGGATGGGGCCAGGTTCAAATGTAGCGGCACTACAGATGAACCTGGATGGGGCCAGGTTCAAATCTTAGTTATAAACGCAAAACCGCAACGTCGGTAATTTTGTATGTAGAACCGCCTCCTATGTGTTATAAATAGGAGGTTGGTCTTAGTTATTAAGGTACACCGCAACGTCGGTAATTTTGTATGTAGAACCGCCTCCTATGTGTTATAAAACTTATTTTACTTTTGGTTATTTATGTTTATGTTGTTTACTTAACCTTTCGAAAACACCGAAATGCATCGATTAACGAAATAAACCACTTCAGATATAAACGGATCAACCTCGGTAAAAATTTAAAATTTATCGACCAGACTGGAAAACAACGATCAATCGATTTATGAAATAAAACACGTTTCGAAAACACCGAAATACATCGATTAATCGATTAACAAAATAAAACACTTTTCATATAAACGGATCAAACTCGGCAAAAACAAAGCAAACATCTTTAAAACCTAACAAAATGAGCTAACCTAAACAAAAAAACCGAACACACATCGTATCGGTTACAAAATCGAAAAAATTTAATCAAATATGATTGAGAAAAATAAAACTAATTTTTTGTAATTTTTTTATTTTTTTTTAAGTTTGTTTATTATATTTAATATTTTATAAAAGAAAAAAAATTGATATTGATCGTATAGCCCAATATGAGGCACATAGCAGGCCTAGTATTGGTTACAAACCTAGTATCAACCCAATACTAGGCTTGTTATATGCCTCATATTGGGCTATATGAGGAGTATTTTATTATTTTTTTATTATTTTTTTTAATTTTGTTTATAATAATTAATATTCGTTAATATTTTATAAAAAGAAAAAAAATTGATATTGATCGTATAGCCCAATATGAGGCAGATAGCATATCTGGTTACAAACCAAGTATCAACCCAATACTAGACCTTTATATTCCTCATATTGGGCTATACGAAGAATATAAGGGTCTAGTATTGGGTTGATACTTGGTTTGTAACCAGACATGCTATGTGCCTCATATTGGGCTATACGATCAATATCAATTTTTTTTTCTTTTTATAAAATATTAACGAATATTAATTATAATAAACAAAATTAAAAAAAATAATAAAAAAAAATACTCCTCATATAGCCCAATATGAGGCATATAACAAGCCTAGTATTGGGTTGATACTAGGTTTGTAACCAATACTAGACCTGCTATGTGCCTCATATTGGGCTATACGATCAATATCAATTTTTTTTTCTTTTATAAAATATTAAATATAATAAACAAACTTAAAAAAAATAAAAAAAATTACAAAAAATTAGTTTTATTTTTCTCAATCATATTTGATTAAATTTTTTTGATTTTGTAACCGATACGATGCGTGTTCGGTTTTTTTGTTTATGTTAGCTCATTTTGTTAGGTTTTAAAGATGTTTGCTTTGTTTTTGCCGAGTTTGATCCGTTTATATGAAAAGTGTTTTATTTTGTTAATCGATTAATCGATGTATTTCGGTGTTTTCGAAACGTGTTTTATTTCATAAATTGATTGATCGTTGTTTTCCAGTCCGGTCGATAAATTTTAAATTTTTACCGAGGTTGATCCGTTTATATCTGAAGTGGTTTATTTCGTTAATCTATGCATTTCGGTGTTTTCGAAAGGTGTTGTATTTTCATAAATCGATTCAACAATGCATTTCGATTTTGTTTTGCTTATTTTGTTTGGTTAAAAGTTAAAAAAAAAAATTAAGTACTCCTCGTATAGCCCAATATGAGGCATACAACAAGCCTAGTATTGAGTCTGATACTGGGCTTGTAAGGGCTACTGGACCTTTATATGGTTCGTATAGATCTATACGAATCATATCAAGACCCATATCACACCCTATACGCTGGTCAGATCATTATACGAACCACACAAACACACACTCAAACACACACACAAGATCAAAACACACACTCAAACACACACACTCCATTCATCAAAACACACACTCGGTGGTCAGATCTTGCTTCGATTAAGGTACGTTTTCTTTCTTTTTTTTCACACAATCGGTTAGATTAGTTGATTGATTGATTTAGATTAGATCTAGGTTTGATTTTGGGGCTTAATTGGGGGTTCAGACCTGGGTTTGATGATGAACGATGAATGAATATGCCTCATACAGCTCTATACGAGGCATATTCATTCATGGAACTTGAATTTGGGGCTGATTTCGATGATCAGATCTGGGTTGGTGTGTTGAAGATGAATGAATATGCCTCATACAGGGCAATACGAGGCCTATTCATTCATATTTTTTTTAAAATTTTATTAATCTTTTAAATTAATAATAATAATAGGCTAATAATATTAATAATAAGTTATATGCAGATTTTTTATTTAAAATATTTTTTTTTTAAAATAACATTATTTTTTAAAAATAACATAAATTTAATTTAAAATAATATAAATTTCTTTAAAATAACATTATTTTAAAATAACATAAGTTTAATATATATTTTTTAAAATAACGTAGTATGGCGGATTTCTTTGGTGACGGGGAGGCGGAGTTTGACATGGGGGAGGAAGGAGGGGTAGCGGGACCACCACCACCACCACCACGAGTACAGGTTGACCCACTTTTGGGTCACCCGTACTTGGACTTTCCTGCTGACAGTAAGGCGTGGCGCCGCTGTCGGAAGCTTAGGAGGATGCAGGTATTATTATTATTATTATTATTATTATTATTATTATTTATTATTATTATTATTGTTGTTATTACCATAATGCAGGTCGCAGCTCACAAGGCCGTTTGTTATACTGCGTTGGAGGAGTTTGGTGAGCTGGCACAGGCACGTGCTATCATCGGCACTGATACGCCCTGGAGTCGTCTGTTTGATAGTGCACATACTCCGACATATCGGGAGTTGACCGTGGAGTTCCTGTCTTCATTTACTTTCACCGCCCGACCAGCAGATCGACCGGAGGAGGACGATGATCCTGCGGATCCTTTCTACGAGATCACCTTCCGTCTTGCCCAGCAGACGTTCCAGATGTCCTTACGCGAGTTCGCGTGGCGGTTAGGGTTTTACACGCAGCCTGAGACGGCTACCGCGTTATATCTAGACGGTATACGCGCGGCGTCTAGGCCTACGTTGCTTGGGTTTTGGGCGGTCGTAGCTCCTGGTCACCGGTTTCAGAAGGATAAGGGCAGGGTGACCGCCATTCGTGACCCCCTTCACCGATATATGCACCGGTTGATCGCTACGTCGATCCAGCCACGCCATAACTCTCGCGAGTGGTGCACGAGGACAGACCTCTTTTACCTTTACTGTCTATTATATCGGAGGCCGTGCGCGCTCGCACGTTGTATGACGGATTGGTTTGCCTCCGCATACCACCGTCAGTCGCGGGGAGAGTTATACGGCGGTGCGTATGTCACCGTCCTCGCCCGTCAGTTAGGGCTTCTACCCGAGGGTGACCCCCACTTGGGACCTCCGCTCCAGCCATCCCGGTTAGATCGTAGGACGATTATTGGCATGCGCGTTACGCGCAAGTTCGCTGGGATGGGTCGGCGTTTTAAGAATGCCGAGGGACAGCTTTTTGAGCCGGTGGAGTTACCGGAGGTCATCCCACCTTATCATTGGGATGTTGAGGAGGATATGTTGGAGGACGTGGATGGGCCGTTTGAGGTTGACCTGGAGCCAGAGGTAGAGGATGAGGCACCGCCTCCAGAGCCGCCTCAGTACCCAGCTCACGTTTACCGGGGTGTCCCTCGTGACGTTGAAGACAGGATGCGCCGTATGGAGGGCAGTATTCGGGATCTGCGGCGTGGTCAGGAGGCTATTCTTGACTGGATTAGGTGGATTGCTGATTCGGAGGCGGAGAGGAGACAGCAAGCAGGATTACCAGAGAGACCGCCACCAACGCCACGTGCGGCACCCGGCCCAGATCAGTAGTTTTTTATGTTTGTATTCAGTACTATTATGACTTCTTTTGTATGAACTTGTTGGTTGATATGTTTGTGATGTTTATTTACTGGTGTTAATGGTTCTTGATCTGTTATTCGGTTACAATCAGTTTCAGTTATTTATGTTTGTGATGTAAATTTGTGTTTGTGTTGTATATACATTTGTTAAAAATCAAAACTACTTAAAAAAATGGGAAAAAATATTTAAAAAACAAAACTAACTGTTTAATATTAAGACGAGTCCGTTCAACTTCAAAAAGTATACATAATAAATTAATACTGTTATTGACGTATTGAGAAGAGTCCGTTCAACTTCAAAAAGTATACATAATAAATTCATACTGTTATTGACGTATTGAGAAGAGTCCGTTCAACTTCAAAAAGTATACGTAATATATTCAGACTGTTATTGACGTATTGAGAGGAGTCCGTTCAACTTCAAAAACTATACGTAATATATTCAGACTGTTATTGACGTATTGAGAGGGGTCCATTCAACTTCAAAAACTATACGTAATATATTCAGACTGTTATTGACGTATTGAGAGGAGTCCGTTCAACTTCAAAAAGTATACATAATAAATTCAAAAACTATACGTAATATATTCAGACTGTTATTGACGTATTGAGAGGAGTCCGTTCAACTTCAAAAAGTATACGCAATAAATTCATACTGTTATTGACGTATTGAGAAGAGTCCGTTCAACTTCCAAAAGTATACGTAATATATTTAGACTGTGATTGAGGTATTGAGACGCGTTCGTTCAACTTCCAAAAGTATACGTAATAAATTCAGACTGTTATTGACGTATTGAGAAGAGTCCGTTCAACTTCAAAAAGTATACATAATAAATTCATACTGTTATTGACGTATTGAGAAGAGTCCGTTCAACTTCAAAAACTATACGTAATATATTCAGACTGTTATTGACGTATTGAGAGGAGTCCGTTCAACTTCAAAAAGTATACGCAATAAATTCATACTGTTATTGTCGTATTGAGAAGAGTCCGTTCAACTTCCAAAAGTATACGTAATATATTTATACTGTTATTGAGGTATTGAGACGCGTTCGTTCAACTTCCAAAAGTATACGTAATAAATTCAGACTGTTATTGACGTATTGAGATGAGTCCGTTCAACATAAAAAAATATACGTAATTTATTCAGACTGTTATTGACGTATTGAGACGAGTCCGTTCAACTTCAAAAAGTATATGTAATAATATTGTAAGTACTCCTCGTATTGCACTCGTTAAAAAAAAATAAAAAAGTATATGTAATAATATTGTAAGTAATATTTGTATTGCATTCGTTAAAAAAAAAAATAGAAAAAGGCAATCCACATGGTAGACCAAACCCTAAGTTTCAAAAATTAAAAATGTAAACCCTATATTCTTCGTATTGAGCTATACGAAGAATATAAGGTACCAACTTGCAGACCAATCATTGCCTTGAAGTCAGTAATCAGCTTTTTGTCCCTTATATGCCTCGTATAGCCCTATACGAGGCATATAAAGGGCGTCCAAATAGATATTAAGGGTGTCCAAATAGACAGAGCCTAAATAAATTAATTAAAAAAAGGCAAATGGGTACTCTGGAAGATGACGAGAATGCTGAGATCATGAAAACAAATTTAATAATTAAGAACTAAAATTAACACTATTTTTCTTTGTAATAGATTCACATCACATGTCACGTTGACTAAAGTTACCTTCACGACTTCAAACCAAATACACCGTATTTCATGTGTACATAGCTCGTACTTTACTAGCCCCCACGAAAATTATCTATATAGATGTATTTAGATTTAGATTCCAATTTGAAAATAACAGTTCAAAGTTTTATATCATATCAAAAACAAAATTAATAATAAAAAAAGGAATATTTCACAGAATAGTAATGAAGAATTAGGAGTGTTCCAATTAGATCACTGATAAAAAATTATGAGTGACCTAATTGGAACAATTCTAAAACTTTATTACTATTTTACAAAGTTATCCCTTTATTTTAATATGAAATTTAATAAAACTATAACTATATCGTCGGTGAGATTTATCATTTATGGTTTGGGGTTATGGGCATGTCTAAAGCTAGAGTTCATGGAATCAAGTAGTTGGTTTGTATTCTAGGTTTTAATGGAGTTTTTGAATTGGGTTCATGTGAGGTCTGAATCATTAAGAAGTCTAAATAGTTAAAAGGCTCTGAATGATTAAGTGCTGAATAATTCAGTTATGCACCAAGTCTAAATTGTTTAACTCTTAACCATTCCATTCAGAGCCTTAATTTTTAGGATGAAAACAAATAGTCTGAATGCTGAACCATTGAGTGTTGAATGGTTCAGAGGCTCATTAAAAGACTACCAAATAGGTCCTCAGTAATTTGTGTTCCTAAGTCTTTTTTTAGGAGATAAAAAAGGGAATACTAGAAAAATGGAAATAAATTGTGTTCATGAGTTTTTTTAATGTGGGGAAATTAAAGGAAACTAAAAATGGTTAGAGTTTTTTTATAGGATGGAAGTGGAAAGAAAATAAATGAAATTCTCACTAATTTTCCACCCTAACTTTCCTAATTCCTTCTAAACTGAAAGGATTTAAAGAGAAACGAAAATTTCTCTTAGTTTTTCTTTCATTTTGTTTGAACTATGAAATACGAAATGAAACTAATATTTTCTTTTCCTTTTTATTCTTTCTTAATTCTCTTTTTCGCTTCATCTTCTTCTTTCCATTTTTCTGTCTCCTTAATTTTGTTTTCTTTACTAATCTCAGGAACAGAGCGTACATCTCTAATCTTGGTAGTTTTTACATCATCAACCTCAATGATCTTGTTGATGAATGTGAAATCCCTAACTAAATGTCTTTTACTTTTTTTTTTTGCTCTAATATATAATTCATACCGTAATTAGTTTGATATTAACGCCAGTTAGTTATTCAAATAAAATTATTTTACTAACAAGTAATCATAACCAGTTCGGTTAATCAGTTCTAAACAACTTCAAAACAATATTTTTAATAGTCAATCCGAACAAGACTCGTAACAAATTTGGAAAAGGCTAAAAAATATGCTTTATACCTCCACAAACGTTATGCGGTACCTAATGGACAGCAAACTAGAACCCTATACACTAGTTCCATACATAGTTAGATTTCTAGTCATTGGAGCAACGGGTGATATAGGTCGAGGGCAATATTATACTTCCAATTTATCTATAATTTATTGTACATTTTTAAAGTGAATTGTTTAAGGATTTATATTATACATGTAACGGTCTTAGTGGCCCAATTCACGTGTCCGGGTCAACATTTTTAGAAGATTGACCAAACCAAGATTTGAAGTTCTAAGGTCTAACTACTTGGTCAACATTCAAACATGTAATTTTTTTTTTTTTTTTTTATCCATCTTTATGTTTTTCATTTCTCATTAACACAAAAAACGAAAGTTACATCATAATAAAAGGTAGACGGGCAACATGTAATGTAACAAAAAAAATAATAACAGGAAATTAGACATGTACGTATACACAATTATCCATCCACAAATTCAAAACTTGACTACAATTAAAAACCTAACATTTTTAAGTAAACACATGTTAAATTTCTTCAAAATCAATCAAAAACTTCTTCGAGGAGGTTGAATGTTTATAGATCCGTCGTTGAGGACGCTTCTTGGAGATGTTACTATCTTCTCGCTCAATTTTCTTGAATATTCTTTCTTCCTGGTGTTTTTAGGCCGTTTTGCAATTTCAGATGTTGTGTTAACGGTGGGTACCATATACCATCCTACGGAAGTGCATAATATCGCAAAAGACCGCCCAAAGAACACCAAGAACAACAAGATCAATATAACAAAAACTGGCAAACCATACCATGGTCGCCACCATTCACCAAACTTTCTTCTTAATTGATCAAAACCAACACTCTTTTCACAATTGACCGATGGTTTTACCGGTTGCGCCATCGGATGTAATTCAAAAGATGACACAATAGGTTTTTTGATATTTTCAACTTTATGCTTGTGATCTTTGTCTTGCTTTCTATGATCTTTCACCTTGACAACTATCGGTTTCACATCGTTTGAACTCGAGTATGTAAACCGAACCAATGAGATATCTTCAGAACCCTTTTGTGTATAGATAAGCTGTCTCTTCCCATCAAGATCCGCCAAGAGAGCTTCAAATTTATCCAACCCGTGATTCGAGTACGGGTTCTTGCTGTCTTTATTGCCTCTACCACCAAAACTTGGTCTTCTTGTTGTTTTTCTTTGAGGAGTTGATTGAAGTATGCAGAGATCTTCAAGATCATCTTCTTGGTTGCCATAAAATCCACACATGAAAGACATGGTATGTTATGTTATGTTGAGTTTATGAGTTATGAGTGGTTTTATAAGAGATATGGAGGTTTATATTAAGGGAAAATGTGTTGTAACAAGTGATCATTGGAAGAAGAAAGTGGTTTGCAACTTATAAGAAGGTTCTGAATGGGTGCGTTGACTTGGTAAAAAAGTCAATAATTGGGTTTTTTACTTATAAAAAAAAATACATCAAGCCACATGGGATTTGTTAAGTCTTAAAGACTTCGATATAGTCAAATATCCTTCTAGGAAATTTACACAAACATACGCTACGTGGTTCATATATGATATATCCGAAAATTATAGGAAATCACGGGAATATATCCGTTTTTATAAACATATTGAGCAAGATGAGTTAATAAAAGGGTAGTTGTGACTCGTTTGTTAATAGAAAACCTATTGCGTAATAAGGGAATGTCTTGTCCAAATATCTTCAATGTATTTTGAACAAACTGGTGTTAGTTAAAATTTATCAACTCACTTTTGAGAATAAACAGGGACGACAAAGATAGGCACACAACCTTAATCATGGACTGGTGGTAGTTGTACAAGAATTAAAGCTTTATAAAAAGTGTATTATAAATTAACTATGTATTTTATATTCAAATAAAAATGTATATAAATCACGTACAATTACATATGATATAGTTATATACGTATAATTTATTTAAAAGTAATTATAAAAGAGGCTTGTAGCCCACTTACCCACTATCTAAATGTAGCTTATTTTGTCTTGATAATGAAATAACAGAGAAAACTGAAATTCAAATTAAAAAAAAATATATTATAAAAGATCTTGCGGATCACACATTGATATAGTTATATACGTATAGCTTAAAAGTAATTCTTTAAATAGGAGCATATAATTCTTGGTAAAGGTAAAACATAAAGTAATTCAGGAATATTGATTTTCAAGATAAAAGGAAGGTTGTATTGACAAAGCCAATAAATAAAATTTAAATTTAATACCAATCCTCTAGTTCTAGATGGACTGGTTCTACATGACGTATCTTCCACAGTTAATGACGTCCGCAGAAATAAATACATCCACCAAGTGACCAAACCAAACATGTGAGACGCAAGTTGTATCTCAAGCTCTAAAATGAGCTTTAATCGCACTTAATAAACGGCTAATAAACGCGCGGTGACAGTTTTGTAAATTAATATGAAAAACAAATAGGTTCATGGTGACACAAACGAAATTACAGTCGTTTGCCTTACGACGTGAGTACATAATTCAAAATAAGTTTAACTAACTTTATTGTTCTCATGAAACAGTAGTGATTTAGTTTTTCATCCTTAATTTATTGATAGCATGTGTGTTATTTCTTCTATATACGTCTATATGTGAAGAGGAAAAACTCATCTCGATGATTGAATAGATTTGAGCCCTTCAAGAGAAGGTGAGGATGAGAGCATACTTGGTCTTCTTGGGTCAAGATTTGTGATCATAAGAGAGAGAGAGAGAGAGAGGGGATGGGACTGTAGAGAGAGACCCAGGTTTGAAGAAGAAATTTCTCTTCTACCCGGTAGTAAAAAAGTGTGTGTACTCATAAGTTACCTATACAAGAGGTGTATACCTCCGTATAGTTAATGAGCCTTCCAAATGAACCCATGTCAATGGGCTACCCAAATAGATCCTCTAACATGAATTGGGCCAGACCCAGTTAGGGTTTCTCTACAAGTCCCAGGTCCATAGTGTAATTGGCCACATAGCGCTGAACCCCGCAAATGGGTTAGTACAGGATAATAAACAATATTAATATTAAATAAGTAGGTTCACGATAGTGACCCGCACAAGGCGGTTTGGAGGTCCGTTATGGATTTTATCTCTTTAATTCCCTCAAGTCCGGTGTTTATTAGCAAAAATGATGAAAAGTACGGAGGATCTCCCAATTCTGTTGTCGGTTTTGTGATGTCGCATGAGCTTTTAAGTGAATCGTAAGAGCATAGGGAACCTCTTAGTATGTAATAGCACCGTATAAAACCATGATGATGCTTGTTATTGGTGATAACCCGTATACTGTGATATCGTGAGACGTGTGTTTCCTTAGCCTTTTCAATTTATCATTCATGGTCTGTACCGAGGCATGTGTCTATGTTGTGTCGGTAATTATGAGCCAGTTTACAACTCGTCAACACGGTACTTATTTCCATGTTCTCGGATGCTGCTTGAGGTTCGAAGATTTTTATACCAGCATTCGTCCCTATTTTTAGCTATCCATACTTGGCAACTTGTTTTTTTGCCTTATCCTTTATATTTTACCAGTAAAATTTATTTAATTTGTATGTGCGCTAAAGGCACCATGTATACCCTCATTGGTTTCTTCCGGAACACTTACATTGTTTTCATTTTTTGGTGGGGCGTTTCGCCGAAGACTGCCTCATTAAAGGATTTTTTAACTTAGAAATAAGTTAAATCCTTAGTAATCATTATTATTTTAGCGCTGAAGGCTTTATGCTACATGTGCGGATTTGTTCGTTTCAGAGCATAGAAAGGTTTCAAACCAAAAGGGGTCTTTATCCCGACCCTCGTGGTTCAGTATCTTTCCCTTAGGTTCATGTTATTGCAGAGCATGAGGCTTTCTTATGCCGAAGTATTTTCTTTTTTATTTTTTACTCAGAGTGTCTATAAGACTTTTGGATAGTTCCCCTTATTACTGTTACCGAGATACTAATGCTCATAAATATAAAATAAACCGAAGCAAGCATTGCTTTGTTCGTAACTGATTGATAGGGAAAATTCTTCCCATATGTGCGTTTGAGACGAAGGTAAGGAATGGCTCATCCCACTTGCAACAAGGAAAATGAAAATAAAACTTGTTGAATTGCCTATATGCTTGTACTTTTTCGGTCTTGAACTTCGGATTACACGTATCATTTTTTTAGGTGAACTCTATTCCATGTGCGGGAGCGAAAGTTCTGTTGATCTTTGCCGGTAAATAAGACCCCTTAGGTCTAGCCGACACACTCATATGGGGTCCCTTCCATTTTGGCGAGGTTTTCCCTTGGGAAACGGCTTGATCTGCTTCGTCTGGTCGGAGTAAAAATTCTCCAACATTGAGTGTTTGGACCTAGAGGTGTACAAAAAAACTGGTTTTAAAAGAAATCGGTATTATAACCAAAACCGGTTAAAAGAAAACCGATCTTTTACAGCCGGTTTAAATAAAAACCGCGTTAAAAAATCGGTTTTTTTCCTAGTGATTCATCACCAAGGAGAAACCGGTTTTAAAACCGATTAAAAAATGATTTTTAAAATAAAAAAACTGGTTTTTTATGATAACCGATTTAAAAACCGATCCTAAACGGTTTCACCAATTTGGGCTTTTTGTAATAAAAACCGGTTCGCTTATAAAAAAACCGGTTTTCAACCAGACCAAAAAAACTGATTTAAAAAACAACCGGTTTTTTAAAACCGGCTAACCGGTTTGTACACGTCTATCTAGACCTTTACTTTGGCATTGTAGCACTTCTCTGGCTCTCTCTCTCTTTTTGTTTTTGTTATTCGGGGCATATATCCCTCGAAAAAATCACATTTGTTAGAGTTTATTAGTAATCCAAAGCATTCATCCATGCTTATTCAAGACACTTTGTAAGTATGTCCGGGTTCCAGTATCCCATTTTTTGAGGTTTCCTCGTCGTCACACTCTTTCTATTTGAGGTACTTTATCTACACGATACCTGGTTATAATGATGGATTTACTCTAATTACGTGACGCTTTACCCGAATCCATTTGATGATGCTTCAAGAGTGTTGTATAAAGTGGAGATAATCTGGAGCATATATGCATGCTTACCCGGACCATATAACGTGTGTTGTTCTTTGGCATCCTTATCCCTTGGGAGGTGACTCGTAACTTGTAACACGTATATGTCGTTATAGAGCCATGGTTCATATTTAAGGAACAATTGCTATGTCACGGCGTCCTTATGCGATTTTGGGCTATAAAGAGTTTGTATTAGATTGTTTCTCTATATCCATGTGTTTTCGCATAGCTTTCTTCGGTTGTGGACAACGTGGCATGTAGCCCATTGGTGATGTGGAATGTAGCCATATTTAAGTGGAAGTGTTATGAGGCGCCCAACTTTGTTCAAGCATTGCCCGATTTATAATAAGTTAATGAGTAATAATGTAATATATGTAGGAGATAGTACCTTCAATTTTGAATGCAAGTTGCTTCCCGTATAAAATAGAATATGTCCAAAGATTATAATTAGCTTTGGTAAATGTTGATGCTCTTCATCGGTAGTGATGTCATACCATGCTAGCCCCCGAGTTCAATGGTGCTAAATCGTATTAGTAACATTAAACTTATATGGCAGATGGGTGAGCAATTATGAATAAGTGCATATTATCGAACAATAATTCTACGACATGCGTACCTCTGACTTTGAACGGTGATGCTCTTCCACCAATTTGACATGCGTATCACATGCTCTCCCATTTGCCTTATCGAGCTGTTATTATTTGTCTTAGCATTGGCGGTAGTTGCGGTCTCGTAGATGCTTAGTAGAACTGGAAAAAAATAATCTATAGAGAGATAATTTTGAGTATAATTTTGAGTGGAGATACATGTGTAGTAGATGTATTTATTACCAGCTTTTCTTGTATTCCTTACCACAAGGGACCTAAGTCATGGGTGACCGAGTAAGATGGTTCAATTATATGAAAGCTCCATTCTTCGTCTTGGACCGTCAGGAAATATATGGCTATTTAGGCCATGCCAGATCAAAAGGTATAACCAAGTTGAATATATCTCTTATCCATGCATTCTTTAAGTCATCGTTTACCTATTACCGGGAATGAAGCTGGTGAACATTTAGGAGATTCATTCCTGTTGAAAATAGTAGTTCTCTAATTTCAATTTTATTACTTGTTATGTTATACATATTATACAACGTATTTTATCATGTTGCATAAGTATTATGCAGGACGAGAAGTTGGTGGTTGAGAACGGTGATTGAGGACGGGTTCAAGTGTAGGCCGCTGGTGTAGCAGATTGCGTGCGAGTGGGCTTAAAGAGTAGTTTTATTTCATGAGATGCTGTTGGGCCAGAGAGGTTGCTAATGATCGTGGGCAAAGTTGATAAAGCTAATGGATTGAAGATTATTCGGGCCCAGGTTAGAAGTCTAGCCCAAGTCCAACTAATGATCTGGTGTTTTAAGGTGTCCACCGTGGCAATCCGTGTGGGAAAAAACTAACGGTGCAGATCATATCAAGTTGTGTTTCTTTTTTCTGATCCAACGGTGCACAATGGTTGAGTTGTGCTTCTTCCTGAAACTTTGTTACTGCCTATAAAAGGCTTTGGTCATCTACATTTCACAGTTTCACGAGTCATTATTTTTCTCTTATTATTTTTTATTTGAGTCTCTCGCACACATTAAGCGATTAGGATTTCAGTGTCTAGATTGTAAGATTGTTATGTTAAATCTTGGTCTTTATATCCTGATCATTGTCTAGGTTAGTTAGATCATGTTGATCTTTGTTTGTGAGAAATTTTTCGAGAGTTTTTTAGATCTAGAAACATTCTTCTTCGACTGTAATTCATTTGGGTTTGAGTTGGTATAAAGTTTGTGAATATTATTGTTGAACCATGAAATTTGACATTTCCACAACAAGGTATTTTTAGGTAAATGGTGTATATACTAATCGTGACTGGAAATGGTAGTGAAGTGGTTTGCTAAATATAACAAAACATAGGAGTACAAGGCGACTGATTGTTGTTGAAGCAACATTTGGAGTCATAGAAATACATAGCTGTACTTCAGGTTTTGGGCGAAAGGCCGTATGTAATGTGTTGCGATCGTAACATGGAACAATCATTTTATCTTTCAAATAGTTGAAACCGATTCCAGGTTGCAGTTAAGATAAGTAACTTACTTCGGAACTTGTGTTCAGAATAGAGGAAAAATTGTTTTAAGTATTGAAGTTTAGTAAGAATTGATGTCACACCCTCAAATTTCCAATGCGGGGTTTTACCACGAGGCACGTGACATACCAGGATCCAGTCAACGGTCGAATGAACGACCTCTGTGTGCTTTCAAAATCCTACGTGAATAAACCAGACAGTTCGAGTTTTAAAAGTTTAGCGGAAGCAAAATATAAAACATCTCGCAATACAATCGCGAATTTACCAAAACCAATATAACAATTGAAATGTTTGAAAACCAGTTGATGGTGTTTGTATGCATGCAAGTGTGACTCCACATGCATCCTAGCTGCTGCTATCTTAGATACCTGAGAAAACATGCTAAAATGTGTCAACAATTAAGTTGGTGAGTTAACAGGTTTTAATGCAAGTAAATCTGTTTGTGTGTTTGTCTGTTTGTCCGTATAGACTCACATCCATTTACTAATTATATCCCAATGCTAGCTAGACATTAACAAGTTACTAAGCGTACATAAACCATTGATGACTGTTGGTAGTTGGTTGCCTTCTGCCACCGTTCATTCAATAGTGACAACTGTTTAGGACAATATGCACCTGCTCAACCTCCAATTAACACAAATGGGGCTTGTCAGACCCAATAGATCTATTCACATCTCCTTGCTATGTTGCACATACTATGGTTTACAATGTAAGGACTTAAGAATGAAAGTTACGCTACAGTAAACAAGTGATATAATAGTACACGTGATCTACAATGTTCGTGTGTTTGTGTAGCATGTTTCTCCCCAAACAGGAAAACAGTAAAAGGGGCCGTGAAACTCACCTTAGCTTTACGTGCTAAAGTAAAACCAAGCATTTTGTAAAATAGATATCCCACTACCGGAAACCTATCATACAACAACCTATAAGTGTTTGTCCAATGTTTGTGTTTGTCCAGTTAACCCATTGAATCCGATCAATACCTTAATTTGTGTTTTGAAAAAGTGTTTGACTTTGTTTGACCAAGTTTGACCCGCCAACCCATTGGTGACCCGTTAATGTTTGATTAATCTACATAGACCTAGAATTACATCACTTACACAGTTCACGCAATTCCTAGCATCTATCATGTTAGTTGTCAAGTAATGTGTCAAATATCACATATGCTTGCATGTACAAGTTTGCGCATACAACCTACTTCTAACAAGTCATATATCACAACAATTCATACAATAGAAGTACAGAATTCCATCAGCGTCATACAACTCCCACTTAATCTTGGATTTCTCCCAATGCTACCCGGATTACTACCCATGTTTCAGGATAGTGTTAGATAACATCAAAGATAGTCCTTGATCAATGCAGTTTATTATGTGCCTTATAGAAAAAGGACAGATTGAACATATCAATATCAAAACATCTCATGACGTAGATCCATGGATTTCGTTTTGAAGCGAGTTACATCCAATATCATTCCCTAATGATATCTGTGAATTATGATTCTCAAACCCTTGAGCTATTCATCTCATGAATACAATCATTTCAATTCACAGTAGCCTTACATTCAAATTCATTCCCATGTAATTTGATCGACTACTGATATTTAGAATACTCTTTTTCAAGGATTTAAACATACAAATAATGAACGCAGTTAATAAATATTTAAATTTGCATTTAACCCATTAAATCAAATAAACATTCAATATAACTGTCATAGTTCAAAATAAAACACCAATACTAACTACAGATCATGCCCACTGTCTAGCAACTCTAAGCCCTATCTTTCCAGCATGCTCCTCATGTTTAGCTTGAGGTAAAGGCTTAGTAAAGGGGTCAGCCAGATTTAGATCTGTATGAACTTTGCTTATCATGATGTTTCCACGCTCTACTATCTCTCTAATATAGTGGAATTTCCTGAGTATATGCCTTGTGGTTTGATGTGACCTTGGTTCCTTTGCAAGAGCAATGGCACCAGTGTTGTCACACAATATCTCGATTGGTTTCTTTATGCTAGGCGCAACATCGAGATCAGTAATGAACTTCTTCATCTAGGCAGCCTTCTTTGCAGCATCCGATGCAACATTGTATTCTGATTCACATGTGGATTGAGCAACCACACTTTGCTTATAGCTCTTCCAAGTAATAGCCCCACCATTCAGAATGAAAACATATCCCGTCTGTGATTTTGAATCGTCATGATCAGTCTGGAAGCTTGCATTAGTATAACACTTAACTGACAGCTCCTCATCCAGTCCTCCATATATTAAGAACATATCCTTAGTCCTTCTTAAGTACTTAAGAATGTTCTTCACTGCAGCCCAGTGACTCTCTCCTGGATTCTGTTGATATCTACTCGTCATGCTAAGAGCATACGAGACATTAGGTCTAGTACATAACATGGCATACATAATGGAACCAATAGGAGAAGCATATGGAGCTCTTTCCATTTTCTTCTTTTCCTCTTCAGTGTTTGCACACTGTTTGCTACTAAGAATGGTTCCATGTGCCATGGGCAAGAGCCACCTTTTTGAGTCTTGCATTGAGAAGCTTCGTATGACCTTATCAATATATGTACTTTGACTCAAACCCAATAACCGTTTTGATCTATCTCTATAGATCTTTATTCCTAGAATATAAGCGGCTTCACCAAGATCTTTCATTGCGAAACATTTACCCAACCAGGTCTTAACATCTTTAAGCATAGGGATATTGTTTCCAATGATCAGTATGTCATCTATATACAGTATAAGAAAAGTAATATAGCTCCCACTAGATTTCTTGTAAACACACGGTTCATCTTCGTTCTTGATAAAACCAAACTCTTTGATTTTTTGATCAAAATGGAGATTCCAGTTGCGAGATGCTTGCTTTAATCCATAGATGGATTTATTCAGCTTGCTTACCTTATTAGGATTCTTTGGATCGACAAAACCTTCAGGTTGAACCATATAGACATCTTCCAGTAAGTGTCCATTAAGGAACGCGGTTTTGACATCCATTTGCCATATCTCATAGTCATAATATGCAGCAATGGCAAGTAGAATTCCAGTAGACTTAAGCATGGTTACTGGCAAAAAAGTTTCCTCATAATCAATTCCTTGAGTCTGAGTAAAACCCTTCGCTACAAGCCTTGCTTTGTGGGTTTGCACATTCCCATCCATGTCAGTCTTCTTCTTGAAGATCCACTTGTTTCCTACAGTACGACATTCGGCAGGAGGATCAACCAAATCCCAGACTTGGTTATCATACATGGATTGCATCTCTGCATTCATGGCTTCTTGTCATTTCTTGGATTCCGAATCCAAGATTGCAGCTTTGTAAGTAGTAGGCTTAGCTTCATCTATCATGAAGATATCGTCATACCTAACAGGTGCACGACGATCCCTAATACTTCTTCGAACACTAGGTGTTTCTGTTGTTTCTTGAGTCCTCTCAGGCTCAACTTCAACAACTGGATCAGTTACTTCTGGTTCTGTCTGAACAATTGGTTTAGTCACTTGTGGTTCTCGAATTTCTTCAAGATCCACATGGTTATCTCCAATCCCTCTCGCCAGAAGCTCATCCTCCAAGAAAGTGCCTCTGCGTTTAGTGAAAATCCTATTTTCAGTGGGGTGGTAGAACATATAACCAATCTTCTTAGCGTATCCGACGAAAACCACTTTTTCGCCTCTAGGATCTAGTTTATCCGAAGATTCTAGAGTGACATAAGCATTACATCCCTAGACTTTAAGGTAGGATACATGAGGTTTCTTTCCATGCCATATCTCATAAGGCGTTTTATCAACCTTCTTTGTTGGAGCTATATTCACAAGTCTTGCGGCAGTTTCCAAAGCATAACTCCAAAAGGATTTTGGAAGGTTTCTTCGACACATCATTGATCGAATCATATCTAATAGAGTTCAATTTCTCCGCTCAGACACACCATTATGTTGCGGTGTTCCAAGTGGAGTGAGTTGTGAAACTATTCCACAATCCTTTAGATGGTCGATGAATTCCTGAGTAAGATATTCACCACCTCGATCTGATCGAAGCATTTTAATAGTTCTATTTAGCTGATTTTCTACTTCGTTTTGGTACTCCTTGAACTTTTTAAGAGTTTCATGTTTATGCTTCATAAGATAAACATAACCATATCTACTGAAATCATCAGTAAATGTAACAAAGTATCTTTCTCCATGTCTTGACATTGTTCTGAATGGACCACATACATCTGTATGTACAAGTCCTAACAGATCATTAGCTCTTTCTCCAACATTTGAAAAGGGTGCTTTTGTTAACTTTCCACTTAAGCATGATTCGCATTTTCCAAACGACTCTAAACCCTTAGAATCTAGGATTCCTGCGGTTTTGAGTTGTTTAACACGATTCTCACCTATGTGACCAAGTCTACAATGCCACATATACGTATCATTAAAGTCCAACTTATTACGTTTATGGGAGATATTGCATAATATGTTATCGTTTTGGATTTCTATCTCATAGATCCCATTGTTGGGTTTTGCATCAAAGTAAAATACATCGTTAAAATAAGCAGAAATAAATTTACCATTAAAACGATAATCAAAACCTTGTCCACGCAAAGCATGAAATGAAACAATATTTCTAGTCACACTAGGAATGTAATAAACATTGTTCAAAACAAGTTCTAAACCAGAAGGAAGTAAAAGAACATATTCTCCTATCGCCTTCACTGCAACTCTTTGTCCATTGCCAACATGGACCTCCAAGTCGCCCTGTTTCAGCTTTCTAATCTTTCTTAGTCCCTGCAAAACATTACAAATGTGGAAACCACATCCTATGTCAAACACTCATGTCTTGCTAGAAAAAGCAAAGATTTCAATAACATATATACCTGAGGACTCTCCTCTAGAAGTCTTGGCTTGCTTCTGTTCAGCTAAATACTTAGCACAGTTCCTCTTCCAGTGCCCAGCTTCATCACAATGAAAACATTTGGCATCTTTCAGAGGATTCTTATTGGCAACAGCTTTGCCCTTTCCATTCCCTTTGCCCTGAATGCCCTTCTTCTTGGTGTTAGGTTTCTTAACATGACCCTCCTAGATCATTAGCACTGGCGCAGTTTTGGTAGGTATGTTTACCTCAACAGTTTTGAGCATCTGATGCAACTCTGCAAGTGTCTTCTTCATCCCTTCATATTGTAGTTCATAGTGAACTGATCATATGACTTGGGCAATGAGTTGAGGATAATATCCCCAGCCAGCAACATTTTGAAAACCGGACCGGCCGGTTTAACCGGAGCACGGAAGTGCCACCGGTCCGTCCATGCCCTTTGGACCGTTTGTGCAGGAACAGGCCGGTCGGGTCGCTGGCCGCTGGTTAAACTGGAGACCGGTGTAGATTCCGGTCGGGCCGTTCCTCTTTTTAAGGCTCCGACGAGAACGTTTCCGGTGAAGGGTCAAGTAGAGAATAGGTATGAGAAACAACAGAGTTGCGAATGTTGAGGAAAATGAGTCTCCGGTTGATGCCACCGGATGATTGACGTTGCCGGAGGGTTGAGGTCCCGGAGGCAAATCCGATCTGAATGGTGGCTAATTGAGGTTGCAGAAAACTCCTCTTTAGTCTTTAAAGCTATGTTTTTATCAACAATGTGAAGTATAAATAATAAATCTAAATAAATCTGTTGTTTACTGACATGAGTGGTCTTTTCCTAAAGGTACAAAAGTCTATTGCTACAAAAGTAAAATATAGCTTATTCTAATTTTAATTTTTTAATTATTTAAGTGAATATATATTCATTTTATCTTACGGTTGATTAAAATACCAAACAACATTTGATTTTTATTATTTGTAAAATTCTATCTTATGTCATTTACATATCCCTTAACATTTGTAAGAAAAATATAGATTTTTAATAATGAAAGGAATAATTAAGATTTGAATTATAGACAAAATTGTTGGTAAATAAACATTTCGGTTGATTCTAGAGGATATATATATATATATGATATATATACTACAACTTTCCGGTTCTTAAATCCGGTCCGACCGGTCGGACCGGTTCGACCAGTGGACCAGTAAGACGACCGGTTCGATATCTGGTCCGGTTATGAAAACATTGCCAGCCAGCTCCTCACTCAAGGGAGATTCCAGACGAGCAAAGTGATCAACATAAGCCTTCATCTTTAGCATATGAGCGCTAACTGATGTACCCTCTTGCATACGAGTGGTTATGAGTAATCGCATTACATCAAACCTCTCATGACGAGCCTTCTGTTGGAACATTTCCACCATGTGCTCATTCATCTCACATGCCATCTTGTCATCCATGGTCCTTTGAAGTTTAGGAACCATGGATGCCAACATCAAACATGAGACTTTCATAGAGTCATCAAAGTGCTTAGCATAGTTTTTGTAAGCAACAGTTTGTTGGTTGATGGGTTCATCAGGGACTGGCGTTTCAAGAACATACAGCTTGTTCTCCGCCTTGAGAACGGTTTTCAAGTTGCGGTGCTAGTCCATGAAGTTGGAGTGGTTCAGTTTGTCCTTCTCTAAGATGGACTTGAGAGAAAATTGGGAGGCGGAACTGTTTTCGTTTGACATCTACAAAGTTCAAAAAATTAATTTATTAGTAATTCATGTTTTAAATATGCTAATTATTTTATGACCCAAAAGTAAAATTAAATAGGATGAGAACCCGATTCATCAATACATAATGAACCGGCTTAGCACTGTTCACTTGTATGATTAGGTAGGTAAACAGCGATTGTTGATTGTGTCCACTACACAACTCTCTGTTTTGGGGTTATCGCTAAGAGCGATGTATGTTTAACCCCAACTATGCCCACTTGATAAACAAGCGATGTTTGGTCCTTTACTGTTAACTGTAATACCGGCCTATGTTACACAGGAAATGCAGTGATTACTTTCTTACATGATCAACGCCAAGAGCAGGGTTCGGCACTAACTTTTGGGTTCGATTTAGAAGAAGTGTTAACTCGTTAAGGGTGGCATAAAACATCAATTTAAAATTGGGATTTAATTTTAATATTTACCATAAATATTTTGAATGACTCGTTAGCATGATGTGAGTCACACAAATAGTTTATAAAATCCAATTTTATATTGTTCGTGATAATTGAAACTCCTTTCAGCACTCGACACGGTATAGTTTTAAATACCCTATTTAAACTATGTTGGCCGTATTATCACGAATGGACTTGTTTTAATATTAATAAAACTCTTTTTATTAAATTTGCTTTTCGGTTTCTATAAAACTTGTTTTAATAAAACCGTTGTCATGACTATGAAAAATTTTATTTATTTTGGGTTATCTCGATTATTTACAATAAATAAAACACAACCACAAAACATAAAATAAAATAACCGAATCGAGCCCCTAACAGGTCGCCCGTTTCGTTTTAGCCAGAAACGAAACGAACTAGTCTAAAAAGGGTTTCAAAACTATTTTGATAACTTCTACTTGACCCGAGATCTCTATCTTCATGGAACCTGTTCGCCTTTTTATCTTCGTCTTGATCTTGTACTAGTAGGATTACAAATAAATTTGAAATACAAATAATACAAATCTATTCTAACCCTATCTATTACACCGGATCCAATATCCGTAATAAAAAAATACAAATCAATAAAAAAATAAAACCAATCACAAACACAACCATGACAAGGGTCAAACACCTAGGGCTCATTTCACATCACAAACATGAACAACTAAAAGCTTTGATCTTTTGTCAAAACAAATAAATTTTGACAAATAAAACATAGATCAAAATCATAACTTTTACCATCTATACGCGCGTAACCGTGGCTTTGATACCACTGTTGGGAATCATAGTATCATATACGGAGCGGAAGTGGTTAATATTATTATTTTATCAAAACCAAAAATATATATACATATATATATATATATATGTGATTAATATATATATAATAGTATTCAATTTTATTAATCCAATTAACAAAATATCCCAGACAGGATCTCGGTTAAACGCGTATAAACAAATAAATAATAATCACAACCATAGGGGGTTTAATAATCAACCTTTGACGACTACACCGGAATTGTAACACGCGGGTTACAACGAATCCTCGCTAGTAGGAAGTATCACGAACCGAGCACGAACCAACCAAAAGGAAGGGGTGATCGGCGGCGGTTGTTTACGGCGGTGGGGAGGCTTCCGTGTAGTGGTGGCAGTGACCAAGGAAGGAGAAGTGGAAGTATGTGTGTTTTATTTTATTAAACTTGTGATTAGGGTTTGATCTCTAATCTCTTATTTATAAAAATAAAACTTACACATAACCCATTTTATTTAACAATTAAAACTCTCCTTTAATAATAAACTATTTTACTATCAAGTCCCTCCAGTTCAAACAATTTATTATTTCACAAATAATAAACCACCTAAACGTAAACTTATCTGATTCGTGTACCAACGTGTAACTCTTCAGATCGTACCGGGTGGGGTTACATTGACTTCGACTTTTAATTACATCAGACATATCCAACAGCAAGTTCTTGTGGGGTAGTAAATACATCCACATACTACGTAGTTTTGTTGAAGTTAGGGTTTGCCATTCAGATAGGGTTGGCGGCGCAGCTTGTTGCCCGGCTTCCCGCTATCTTGATATAATTTTTTTTATTCTAAGTTATTATAAAATAATGAGAGAAGATTAAATTTTTTTAAAAAATATTAGGGCCAACCTTTGAATGGTCATATATTTATGTACTGCTTAAGTATGTGTACACTGATCGGGTTTGTCCTGATTGCTAAGTGTTCTGTGCCTTATGTCCAAGGCTTGATACCAAACCACATCGAGCCAGGGGTCTCACTTGAAGCTGCCTCTCTATTCTTAGGGGTAGAGGTAAGGCTGTCTACATCTTATCCTCCTCAGACCCTACCTTACCTTTGCTACATCTTACCCTCCTCAGACCCTACTTTTACATAACTGATACCCAATATGTTCATGGAAAACGAGATGATGTGAAATTGACAACATCAGTGGCGAAGCTTGAGATTTTGGTCCGAGGGTCGAAAATCACCAATCACGGGATGAGATTTTTCTATAGCTATGTTTCGGATTATATGTTCGGGTTGGTGATTCGATTCGGGTCGAGTCAAACATTAATTACAATAATATGAAAGTTCTAAGAATCGTTTAACAAAAAAAGAACAAAGACACTAAAACATTAAAAAAATATTATGGTTCTATTCTTCCCCATAGTATAATCTAATAACTTAAACATTAATCAAGTCATAATTATTTTCAAACCTTATTGCCCAATTATTCAAAGCAGAATAATAAAAATAAAAATAAATGACGAACTAGACATAATAAAAAAACACCACTGCCAATTGCAAATTATCCAAAGCAGAACTTGAACACTCAACGACAACAAGACAAAAACGAAATATTATATTGGCCTACTTGGTGATTTATCAAAGTATGAAAATTAAAAAAATGAAATTAGTTGTGTACCTGGATGGAATGATCGGCTTGAATGTTTGATTCCTTCTTATTTTTGAATGAAGACAAATATTATATGATTCAAACTTAAAAATGAAAGTATAAACTCTTGAGGGGGGGGGGGGGGGGGGTGATGATTGAGATTCAGAGACACAGAGGAGAGGGACGAGGGTTTTTGGTTAAAAGTTTTAGGGTATGTTTGGCAAAACTAGCTGGTGGCTGGTAGCCGGAAGCTGGAAACTTTTTAAATATATTTTGGTGTTTGGCAGAGTAGCAGGAGCTTTTAATAAAATGTATAAAATGACCAAAATGGGCATAATTAAAAGATTGTAAAGAAGGTTTTTATTTTATTTTTAAAATAGAATGGATATTTGTGTCATTTACTAATTAAAAGCTTGTAGCTAGTAGAGCTTTTTCTTAGTAGCTGTTCACTATAGAGCTTTTTCTCTAACATAAAAGCTTCCAGCTCCTTTAACCAAACAAGACTTTTTATTAAGTATGAGTTTTTTCTTAAAAGCTTGAAGCTTCAGAAGCTTCGAGCTCCTAAAAGTTCTTAAAAACTACTTGTCAAACATACCCTTAGTAGGTTTAGGCTTTTAAGTGGGCTTTTTAAATTAGGTTTCCTAAAGAAAAAAATTGGCTAAATAAAACAATTGGGTTTTACCTCTCAAAATGGGCCTAAAAGAAAAAAAAACAAAGAAAAATGATAAACTCGGTGAAACAAGCGATATTTGAGAGTCTTGTATAATCCGATATATCGTTAATTTTGGTTTATATAATATACCTATTTTTTTTTTAAAAAACTGTGTCGAAACCGTATATACCTAAAAAATTTTATACGAATACTATATAAACAGAACTTTTGAACGAAAATTTAGGAGGGGAGGGGGGGGGGGGGGCCGCCCCTTCCCGCCCCCATCATAGCTGCGCCCCTGGACAACATGCTGTCAAAATTTTTGTGAATATCTTTTATCCGATACCCTTTTGACCTCATAAAAAGGTGGTCAATAAAAATAGTTTTCCTAATTTTTTTTATATATACAAAGTTTATTTTAGATCATGCATATGGTACCAAAGTAACATATTCGTACCAATTGGCCAGCTGTGTGATAAAACAAGCATGGAAATATGTTTTTGCAATTGAAATTATAGACCAAAAATTAATAAGATAAAAGTATGACCTCGTCATCGGTCAAGACGTTGATTCGGAATCTATAGTTTAATCAAGGGATTGGTTCAGCGTGAATGCTTCAACAATGAGATCGTTTGAGTCTAGGAGAGTCATGCAACGACAAATTATCCGGAGATGAATGGACATCCCGACCATGAGGTTATCATGGCATGGACATCCGGTAATGTGGCGATGCAGCGCTCATTGGAATGTAATAGTTTCCTCAGCAAAGCAAATTGTATGTATACCTTTAGATCAATGTGTAAAAAGTTGGTATGACCAAACCATTTCATGGGTGAGAGATGGTATGGCAACGCCATTATCTAGCACTAAAGATTGCACTGCCAACAAGGTCATCGGGCATTTGAAACTTTTTCAGCAAGGCTTATCCAGAAAGAATGTCATCCGGTGAAAAGTGACCCCGGAGACTTGTGGTCCGTGTGAAATGCTATAATTGTTTGATTCATTTCTTTGACAGAAAGGTTACATATATACATACAAGGAAATCACTAAAATAAGGAAACTTAGTAAATACAAATTAATACAATGAATGTACAATAAAGAGGAGCCGATCTTGATTTGCTGAATTATCTCTTGATTTGCTTAATTCTCGGCTAACACGCCCCCGCAGTTTGAGTCGGAGGACACCAAAGGCATAAACTGGATCGAAAACGTTGAAACAAGTGCTTCAAAAGGCCTTTTGTGAAGATATCTGTGTATTGGTAATTGGCAGGGACATGTAGGATTTTGACGGAGCCAAGTCGGACCTTTTATCTAACAAAATAGATATCCAATTCAATATATTTTGTGCACTGGTGTTGAACCGGATTGTCGGAGAGGTAAACAACAGAGATGTTGTCACAATAAATGATGGACGCATGACGGATAGGGACCTGTAGCTCGAGTAAAAAGTTTCGGACCCAGATGAGTTCAGAAACTGTGATTGTCACGGCACGATATTCGGTTCTACACTTGATCTTCAAATTGTGGATTGTCATTTGGAGGACCAGGAGATCAAGTTGGATCCCAAGTAGACACAGTAACTGGAAATGGATCAGTGCGAGTTGGGGCGCCCGCCCCAATCAGCATCAGACTAATCAGTCAAGTCTGTAGAAGTGGATGGGGAGAGTAGCAGACCTTCATCTAATGTACCTTTTATGTAGCAAAGGATCCGTTTCAAAAACTGAAAATGTGGTTCTCAAGGGGCGTGCATGAAAAGGCAAACCTGTTGAACAACATAAGCAATGTCAGTTCTAGTAATGGTGAGAAGTACTGTAGGGCTCCAGCTAAACTCCTGTATAAAGAACCATCCTCGAAAGTGGAGCCGCTGTCGGCACTAAGTTTAGAACCAACTTCAAAAGGGGTGCTAGCGGGTTTGTAATTATACATGTTTTCTCGAGACAGTATCCAGCTGCATAAGTGGATTGAGATAAGAATAACCCGTTTGCTTGTTTGGTGACAGCAATACCCAAAAAAGGTGCAAAGTCCCCAAATCAGTCATTTTGAATTTGCTAGTGAGGGACTGTGTAATCTTTTTGTAGCAGATCATCACTAGAGGCAATCAAAATAATGTCATCCACATATAATAAAAGATAAGCCATCTTGTTATCGTGGTGGTAAATGAATAGAGATGTGTCACAAACACTGCTCCTGAAAACGCACCTAATTAAGTAACATGCAAAACGTTGATACAAAGCTCGAGGAGATTGCTTTAGACCATATAAAGATTTTTTAAGTTTGCACACATGTTTTGGTTTGTCTGTAGAGGTGAATCCAGGCGGTTGAAACATATAAACAGTCTCCTTCAAGTACCCGTGTAAAAAGCATTTTTAACATCGAGTTGGTGAGTCGATCAACCGCGTGAGATGGCAAGGCTAAGTACCGTGCAGATGGTGGTGGGTTTGACAACCAGGCTAAATGTTTTGTCGCAGTCAACATCCACTGTTTGGCTTTTCCCATTTACTCCCAAACAAGCTTTGGGACGCTCTAAGGAACCTTCGTCATGGAACTTGTGTTTCAAGAGCCACATGCATTGGATTACCGGAACATCAGGTGGTCGGGGACAAGTTCCCACGTGTTGTTATCCAATAGAGCTTCATATTCGTCAGTCATGGCACGTTTCGAGTTTGGGTCGGTGGGGGCCGCTAAATAGGACTTGGGGAGAAGTGACATGGTGGGATCGGTTTAGGTATGGAGAGAAAATGGTAGTTTAGGTTTGAAAATGCCCAATCTCGAGTGGGTTTGCATATGGTACGAGGGGACAGGATCAAGGATGTTAGGTTTTTGTGGTTCGGTTTGGGGTGGGTCGGACGATGGGGGAACGGTTTGGTTGTTTGGGACCGGGTGGTTATGGGTCGAAGTGGATGGTGTGGGTTGGGTGTAACGAGTTGAGGATGGGTGTGTTGTGTGGGCCGGTTGGTGTGTAGAAGAGGGTGGAGGGGATAGGGCCGGTTGTGGTCTAGGGAAAGTGGGTGGTGTTTGGGCCGAGGGGGTGGGCTGTTGGGTGGGTGCAAAAGTGAAAATGGTCGGGTCAAAGAGAAGGGGTTTGGGGTCGAGGAAGTCATGGGACGGTAGAGGTGTTTGTGGGTTAGACATAAGGAAAGATTCCTCTTCAAACGTGACATGACGGGAGAAGATTGTTTTGCCCGAGGTGAGATCAAGACAACGGCAACCACGGTAGTTGGCTGGTAAACGAAGGAAAAGACACGCGGTGGCACGATGGGTGAGTTTATTAGCACGGGTTGCAGAGAGGTTGGGATAACAAAGGCATCCGAAAACGCATAAGTGGTCGTAGGAGGGTTCCCGAAGGTACAAGATGGACAAAGGGGTGCGATTTTTATGGAGTTTGGTGGGGAGAATATTGTTGAGGTAACTAGTGGTGTGAAGAGCCTCGACCCAAAAGTTAGAAGGAAGATAGGCATGGGTGAGGAGAGTAAACATTATTTCGTTCAGACGACGAATCATATGCTCCGCTTTGCCATTTTGTTGAGAGGTGTGGGGACATGAAAAATGAAGTTGGATGCCATTTTGAGATGTGAAGTTGAGAAGGTTTTCATTGTCGAATTCGCCACCCATGTCACATTGTGTGGCTTGGATGGGTAAGCGAAATTGGGTGGTGACAAATTGGTGAAAATGAGTTAGTTTGGAAAACGTTTTGGATTTAAAACGAAGTGGGTAGACTCACGTGCATTGTGTAAAGTTATCAATAATCACCAAATAATATTTATAACCCGCATGACTCAACAAAGGTAAGGTCCACAAATCACAATGTAATAATAAAAAAGGACACAAAATATTATTACTAGGCTCAGAAAAAGGTAGTCGTTTATGTTTCGACAATTGACAAGCATGACAAAGGGATGAACTTTTGTGTTTATTACATGAAATAAAATTATTCAAACGAAGAAAATCCATCAACGGTAGACCGGGGTGACCGAGTCGATTGTGCCAAAATGGAGATTCTTGTGTAGAAGCAAAACAAGTGGTGGCGAAAGTATTTGGGTGAGCGGGTACAGATCACTCGAACGTTGTGACGGCTCAAGATCATGCCATCCTTGAAATCCTTCACAGAAAAACCATAGGGGTCAAATTCAATGGAAGTGTAATTGTCAATATTGAACTATCGAACAGATATGAGGTTTTTGACAATACTGGGATTAAAAAGGATGTTTTTAAGGTATAAGGGTTTGGAAGCAATGTTAAGGGTAGTGTGTCCCGAACCCAAAATCGGAACTTTGTTGCCATTTCCAACAATTATTGACGCTATTGGTGCAAACATGAAAAAAATGTCAATATTATTTTTATCTAAAGAGATATGAGATGACGCACCCGTGTTAAAGTTCCACTGATTATCACTTTCACCTGAATCTATAGAGAGGGCATGAAAAGCTTTAGCGACTTGAGTGGGTTCAAGAGGATCAACCTCTACAGGATTAGCCTGTACCAACTGACAATTACCACTAGGGATAAGCATCCAAGGCCGAATACCGATCCCGTCCCGTCCCGTCCCGATCCCGATACCGTACTAAACCGATACCGAACCGAGGGGTTTCGGGATCGGTATCGGTACCCATATTTATGGATTTTCGGTTTCGGTATTATCGGTATCGGTACGGGATCGGTATGGGATTGGTATTTTATGGTAAAATACCGATACCATACCGGTACCGTACCGATACCGAACCGATACCGTACCGTACCGTATGTGTTCGGTATCGGTATTGGTTTTTTGGACTTTTCGATATCGGTATTGTCGGGACCTGTATCGGTTCGGTACCGATACTGTCCCGAGCTCATCCCTAATTACCACGATTGTTAGGGTGTGGAGATGTTGCCTGTGGTTGCCATGGTTGGGACTAATTTTGGGTAGGGTATGGGCAAGGTAGTGGTGTCCAATATGGTGGGGCCCAGAATGGCGGATAGTAAGGTTGTTGTTGTTGTGGATGTGTCGGGTATGGAGGTGGTGGGGTGAAGGAGCGATTGTAGGTGTGTTGGGCTGGGTTGATTTGATTGCGGTTTTGGTATGAGTTTGGGCCTCGGTTTTTGTTGTTGTTGGATCTAAATTTTTTTCAGTTGTTGGGCCGTGTAGTAGGATAGCGGTTGTAGTGTTAGGTCGAAGAATTAGCTTGGGCCGTAGGGTAATTGTTTGGAGCTCTGGGGTAGTTTTGGTGGTTGAGGTTAGGGGGCGGTGGGTTGGGATTATTGGCGGAAAGGTTATTTGTTGTGGAGGATTGAGAAGTGGTATGGCAGCCGCTATAGGGGGGTTTTTAGTGACGACATCTCGGGTTTGAATGAGACCGGCCTCGGATACGAGTTGGTCGATGACGTCTTCCCAAGTATGTAAAGAATTGTTTAGTATGGATGATACGGTGTCATTTTCCTTCGGAAGAACCTTTACGAGATGAAGCACTCGTTGTTGGTCATTCATGGGAAAGTCTAGGGCGGCAAGTTGGTCAGTTAGGTCACGAATCTTTTGACAATATGCATCTGGAGAGGGCATAGAGGCTAATGTAAGGTTGGCAAGTTCATGTTGAAGGGCTTGTGACCTCTGGCCTTTGTTATTGACAAAAAGATGTTTGACCCGACGCCATGTCTCTAAGGCGGTGGATTCATCAGGCACGACTCGGAGTAGGAGGTCATCCGAGAGAGTACTGTAGATCCATTGCAATACAATGGAATCGATGTTCTCCCACGTTTCAAACTCCGGTGATGCCTTATCGGGTGGTGGCGAACCATCAATGTGATTGAGGACATTATAACCTTTGGCATGTAGAGTAAAAAGTTTAACCCATAAAGCATATGAAACTTTCTTACCATCAAGAACGTGAACCTTGTTTTGAATGTTCGACACCATGTACACCGGATGAAGCGGTTTGGGAGCGTTGGCGTTACTGAATGATGCAACATCTTTTTTGGCCATGAGGGGTTCCTAGGAAGTGCTCGGCTGACAGAAGTGAACAAAAGTAGATGAAAAGTGACAGCAATGTATAAAAGTGAATGAATGTAAGGAGAAGCCGATCGAAATCAGGCCTATAACTAGAAAAAAAAAAGAACTATAAGGGGATCGAAATCACCCTAGGTGCTTTGTACCATGTGAAATGCTATAATTGCTTGATTCACTTCTTTGATAGAAAGGTTACATATATACATACAAGGCAATCACTAAAATAAGGAAACTTTGTAAATACAAATTAATACAATGAATGTACAATAAAGAGGAGCCGATCTTGATTTGCTGAATTATCTCTTGATTTGCTTAATTATCGGCTAACAGTCTGGAGGAGATACTTCGGCAATGCCATTCTCTGTCGCATCAAGGCCAATCACACAGTCCGAAGGATAAAGTCTCCGAGCAAGGAGATCATTTCAGCGAGAATCATATGTGATGACAGGTTGTGGTTGTTAAAGGCGTATGGATCATTGGTTATTCACAGTTATGTGGAAGATGGAGACATTCGCCACTAGATGCCATAGCAAAAGAGTGGTATAAATTAGCCATATCTTGTTCCTTGTTGCTTACTTTGATTTTGGCAGTATGGAGAATATTATCGACTCTCCTGTGGTTCTAAAGCTACGCCATACCTTGTGAGCCCCCATGTTCATAGTTGTTAATATTTGGTCTATTGATAGTTATGTGTTGGTTCGGCAGAGAAGGGTGGTCCGACCTCCAAAGCAAAAACCATGGTGTTATATACTTGCTATACTCAAAAACTGAATTAGAGCTATAATAAAATAGTTTTGATTTAAATCCTCATTAATGATGACTTTTGCGGTACAAATCAACTATGCATCAATTATATCATATATCAATTAAATGAAACCAAAAACTGTGGTAAAGTGGGCAATCAGTCCTACACATTAAGTAGTGATTTGGCCTTCTCTACAAGCAGAATATATTAAAATAATATAAATACTAGAATATCATTATGTTCTTCGTTTTGACTACTTTTCGTGGTGGGATGATACGAGCAACGTATCACACGCATATCGTAAAAAAAAAAAAAAACCCTTTTATTACTCATAATTTTGTTAGTGCGTAACTAATAGGAAAGGAGGAAAATAAAACTTATCTCGAATCAGATTTCCTCTTGAGTGAGCGCAGAATACGAAGATTTCGTACACCAGTCTGGAAGAACGTTCCTGGCCTCCTTTATGGAGCTCACATGGACCGGGTAAGAAGGCGATGTATGTAAATAGAACTCAAAGAAGTGTAAATCCAAAGGCTAGTCCCATAGATCATGTATAAAGTGTCTAGTCACATAGATCTGGGTGTTGCATATTTGAAAATTGCACATATATCTTCAAAAAGATATATATGAAGGTTGGAGTCCCAATAAACCCCGTACAAAGTTGGAACCAGAACACATATGAAACTTGGTGCGAAGAAGGTGAAGTTTGCTTAATGCCGAGGAACGAGTGCGAATGGCGCCAATTGAAGAGGAAAAAACTCACCCGGATGATCGGGTAGGTTTGAGCCCCCCAAGAGAAGGTGAGTATGAGAGCACAATTCGTCTTCTCGGATCTAGATCAGTGATCATAAGAGAGAAAGAGAGAGAGAGAGAGAGAGAGAGAAAGAGGGGGGGGGGGGGAGGATGGGACTGTAGAGAGAGACCCAGGTTTGAAGGAGAAAATTCCACTCTACCCAGTAGTATAAAAGTGTGTGCTCATAACTTATCTACACAAGAGGTGTGACCTCCTTATATAGGAAGTTAATGGGCTTTCCAAATGGACTCAAGTCAATGGGCTACCCAAATGGATCCCTTAACATGAATTGGGCTAGGCACAGTTAGGGGTTTATCTACAAGTCCCAGGTCCAATGTGGAACGGGCCATATAGCGCTGAACCCCACAAATGGGTTAGTACAACATAATAAACAATATTAATATTAAATAAGTAGGTTCGCGATAGTGACCCGCTCAAGGCGGTTCGGAGGTCCGTTCTGGATTTTATCTCTTCAAGTCCCCCCCCCCCCCCCAATCCGGTGTTTATTAGCAAAAATGAATACCAAACTTTTAAGTGGTAGGTCTTGATGAAAAGTACGGAGGACCTCCCAATTATGTTATCGGTTTTGTGACGGCGCATGCAGTGGCGGACCCAAGATTTTTTTTCCAATGGGGTCCACTTATTTTTGGTATTTACATTTTTCACAACCAAACATTATAATTTCCGGGTCGGTCGTCGTTCGGGGTGATGCGGGGCGAGGAACATAATAAAATACAATATCATAACTAAATATATAACCATTACTCATTATAAAGCAGAAAATAAAAATACGATTTCATTTGAAACTAAAAAGAACTTACAAAGTTTTAAAGTTGTTCCCTATGAGTTTTCATCTTTTGAATGCGATCCATTACATCTTCGACCGAAACATTGGCAAGAAGGTCTCTTTCAATATAACAAATGCTAGAATCGTTCATATAAAAATCACCCATCCGATTGCGCAAATCTGTCTTCACGTGTTTCATTGATGAAAAAAACCTCTCAACACTTGTCGTTGCAACCTGTAAAATTAATGCTAACTTTAATAAACGATAGACCAACGGATAGCCCAAATGTTTCTTTGTTTCCACCAACTTTTTTGCAAGATTAGATATCCCATTCACGTTGGCAAACATTTCATCTCCTCTCAAGTTAGTAATATAGTTGTCTAGCTCAATCAAAAGATATTCTCTTTCTTCATAACTAAAATCAAACGGATACAACTCGGCCAACCTTAAAATCATTTGAACATTAAATGCACTAAAATTATCATCCGGGCTCAAACTGCCAATACACATAAGTAATTCAGTAGTTACCTCACTAAAACGGTTGCCAAGCTCTTGTATTTGCATATCCAAGACCGTGTTGAAAATTTCAACCTCATAATAATGACGATTGGTGATGTTTGTCGTTTTTCTTTTATATTTTTAGTCAACATATTCATCCTCCATGTTCACAATTTCAATCTCATTTTTTTCACAAAAAGATGCTACATCTTTCAAAAGCGAATCAAATCCTTCAAGTCTAAACGCCTTTAGTTGTTGCTTCATTGCTTTAACCATTTGAATTGCATTAACTATATCTTGATCTTTTCTTTTAAGAGCTTGAGACAACAAATTAGTAATCCCCAAAACGTGCTTCATCAAATGTACATAATATGAAAAATCATATGCCTTCATGTATATCCAAATACCATTTGCTTATCTTTGGTGAACATTATTTAAACCGGAATTTCAAATATATTGAAGCACTTCAATAACCGATGGGTATATTGAACCAAGCATACAAGTGTCTTATGATGAAAGCTCCAACGTGTATCTCCAGCTCTTGCAAGAGAAAGTTCTTGATTTAAACCACTTCCAGTTTCAACTTCTTCGTGACCTATTGCTTCTTATAATTTATCTTTTTAACTTTCTCTAATCATATCTAGTCGTTTACAAGATGCACAAACCACATGTGTCAAAGTCGATACCTTATAAAAAAATGTCCAACTGTCATCATGTTTGTTTGCAAGGGCCAAAACAACTAGTTGAAGTTGGTGGGCAAAACAATGTATATAATATGCTGAAGAATTATCTTTCAAAATTAAGGCTTTAAAACCATTAAACTCACCAGAGATGTTGCTAGCACCATCATATCCTTGACCTCTTACCCTTGCCAAACTCAAATTGTATCGAGAAAATAAATCATCAATAGCTGATTTCAAAGATAATGCAGATGTTTCAATGACATGAACAAAACCAATAAATCGTTCTTTAATAATCCCATGTTTTTCAACATATCTCAAAACGACAACCATTTGTTCCTTTTTAGATATTTCCCGAGACTCATCAACTAATATAGAAAACACATCATCAGCTAGTTCTTCAAAAATCTGCTTTAAAACTTCTTGTGCAAAACAATTATAAATGTCTTTCTAAATTTTTGGAGATGTCATTTCGTTATTCCCCGGAGCATTTCCTAACGTAACCTTACCAATGGACTTATTCAATTCTCCTAATAACTTTAAAAATTCTAAGGGCCTGTTTGGTAGCCTCTTAATGAGGCTCTGAATGGTTCAGTATTCAGACTGTTTGTTTCAATCTAAGAAAGGCTCTGAATGAAATGGTTAAGAGCTGAACCATTCAGATTTGGTGCATAGCTGAATCATTCAACACTTAATTATTCAGAACCTCTTAACCATTCAGACCTCTTAATGATTCAGCACTTAATCAACCAAACAGCCCCTAAGAAATGTTGTCACACCCTCAAATTTCCACTGCCACGAGGCACGTGACACACCAGGATCCCCATAGCCGTAAGTCATATGGACGACTCTAAATGCCCAAACCGTTTAGTTCGTTTCGAAAAATATAATTTGACGTTTAGTCAAAAGTTTAAATAAGTTGCGGAAGCGTAAACCAAACATAATCGTTTTAAGTTCATGCGTAAAACAGCGCGCCCAAATGCATAACCAAATAATAATAAATAAAGCATAAGTTTAATAGTGTTCAATTTCCCATGACACGATGATGCATAACCTACAGTGCTCCGAACCTAGCGAACCTGCAAAAGTATGCTAGCGAGTGTCAACATAAAGTCGGTGAGTTCACGGTTTAAGTAGCAAAGTAAAGTTATCAACATTGTAAAAACCATTAGTTTTAAACTTGTCAGGGGTAGCTAACCCACTCATTGTAACTAAACATGCGATTATTAGGAACATACAGATGATATAGTGCCTCAGCACTAGTGTCTATCAACACCAGCAAGAAAAATTTGTCGTCGGAAGTTCATACCCGTGACCCAAGCACCTCAGGCAGGCATGAGGTTGCTGCACAACCTAATAGCACTACTAACTACTACCCCGTTCGCCTCCAGCGATTAACCCAATAATATTGTAAGGACTTTCAAATGATAGAGGTTGTTTAGTTCACAAAGGACAATAAAGTTACAAAACTGATAAAAACCCGATCCACTCAAGGAATCGAAAACCCGACTCACACAAGGAGTCAAAGCACCCCAAAACCCGGGATGTAAAAAGTAGTCCCAAACCGGACTAGAAGAAGTTTAGAAAGTTGTCTCAAACCCGATACGCTTGCTTTTGAGAAAAGAGTAGTGAAACTCGCCTTAGGTTGCAAGCAAAAATCCAAACTTCACAAGTAATAAGGATGTGCTACCGACTCCTTATTATATGTGCCACTACATTAGTATATGTGTATGCACGATACACCACATAACTCGTTTGTCCAAAACGTTAATTTATGCGAAAACGTTTAAGTGACACCTAGTGAAACTACATGCACAAGTAACCCTACGAACCCGTTGGTGAACATTATGTTTAACATCAGTCATATATGTTATTCACATATCATATAAGTGTACATGCAAGTTCAACTCAAACTCAAGTTATACAAGGCTACAAATAAGCACATATACACATATGTCATAATCTGCGTTTTTAGGGCAGATTATACACTATCAAAACAATTTTATTAAAAATACTTACACAACGAATTAGGCTACCAAAATTTTATTGAATATTCCTTGGTGTCCAGTTGTCATGTCCATATTTTTGTTTATGAAGCCATATAGAAAAATTATGAAAAATCATTTATTATAGCTAGGTTCTGAAAACATTCATATCAGGTCAGTTTACGAGAATATTTCCAAAAATAGTGTATTCATCGTAACAGGATGAATCCACTTGGAAAAGACTAGTTATTCTTACATCAACCTACTGGCCACGTTTCGTGATCTAACTCCTTGTACAACTCAATTTATGGTCGTTTAAAGTTGACCCAAAATATTAACTGAAAATCAGTTTTAAACTTTGTTTGTATAAAATTCCAAAAACATATCAAACGATAACCAAATCGCACAATCTTACACATTCTGGAAAGCCTCGTTCAATTCTTTCGAAATTCTTGGATCCTTTTTCGCGTTCGAGAATCCCCCTCCTTGATCTAACTCCTTGTACAACTCGATTTATGGTCGTTTAAAGTTGACCCAAAATATTAACTGAAAATCAGTTTTAACCTTTGTTTTTATAAAATTCCAAAAACATATCAAACGATAACCAAATCCCACAATCTTACACATTCTGGAAAGCTAAGATTATAATTAACAGGTTCAAAATGAGAAACAATCAAAACAAGCAACTTAGGACCACGTTACTTGTTCTCCAAGTTGCTACACACAATCAGTCTGTTTTTAAACATGCAATAATCTTAACTATAACAAACCCTAGTTGCATATTATCACTAAAGAACTTCAAATAAACATCATACATGACTCATCAAACATTAATCTGACCAAAACATGCAAGATTCATGGTAAAATTATCATCTATAAACCATAGATGTTCAATAATCTTTAACATACAATATCATGCAATTATATCAAATAATAATCACAAAACTCCATGTTTAGCATATTATTCTTTTAGAAAACTCAAGTTTTAATCTTTATAAAACCATCTCAGACCTAGACAAACTTATTCATGGTGTTTTAAAACATAATCAAAAGAGATTAAAATATATTAGAATCAAAGTTATACCTAGAACCCTTCAAACAATCAACCCAAGCAACTTTAATCCTTCCCGAATGATATTTCTTGAGCCTAGCAGGTGTATGGGTTTATATTTTCAAATAGGAGGCTATGGTATCGAGTTATGTGTGTGTTATAATGAAAAACTAGGTTTAAGTTCGAGTTTATAACAAAGTTTCACGACTTGGGCCTGATCTAACACCGCTGAACGGCCGTTCACATGGCCCAAATGGTTTCGGGTAGCCTGGTTCAGTGTATTGCATGTTTTCTTTGATCTAGTTGTTATTTCAGACCCCTACCAAGGCGTAACCACCCTAATTCTGACTCGAACCATCCTATCGGTTCATCGGTTACGAGTTTGATGACACATTCGGTTTAGATAACATAATCACACAACGATTCACACATAGTTTCACAGAAACACGTAATTGTAAATAATATCAAACAATTAATTCACGATTATCTATTTTCTCAATTCACCAATGTTTAGGGTTCGATACTCGTGTATGCAGTCTAGTAATTCCCCGAATTACCTTTTATGCAGTTACTAACCTGTAACTGTGCAACGTGTGACTCACCTAACTAAACCTAGTTAAGTAACTTGCTATGAATGTAAGTAAAAGTTAACTAGAGTTTAGTTAAAGTAGGAACCTGAAAATGCGGGGTGTTACAAATGTCCTTTATAAAGGGAGCTTTCAGGCACATCATGACCACGAAGAGGTAATGCGCCATTCAATAAAGCTTTTGCAAGAATAACTGACGTGCTTAATTGGATTCTATACTCAGTTTTATGTTTTTGACTCTGCTTTCCAAAGGCATGAATTATAGTTATAATAATGGATTTACTCTAATTACGTGGCGCTTTGCCCGAAACCGTTTGATGATGCTTTTAGAGTGTTGTATAAAGTGAAGATGATCCGGAGCATATATCCCTGCTTACCTGAACCATATAACGTGTGTTCTTCTTTGGCATCCTTATCCCTTGGGAGGTGACTCGTAACACGTATTTATGTCGTTATAGAACCATGGTTTATATTTAAGGAACAATTGGTATGTCACAACGTCCTAATGCTATTTTGGGCAATAAAGAGTTTGTGTAAGGTTGTTTCTCTATATCCACGTGTTTTCACATAGCTTTCTTAGGCTATGGACAACGTGGCATGTAGCCCATCGGTGATGTGGCATGTAGCCATATTTAAGTGGAAGTGTTCTGAGATGCCCATATTTGTTCAAGCATTTCCCGAATTTACAATAAGTTAATGAATAATAATGTAATATATGTAGGAGATAGTACCTTCGCTTTTGAATGTAACTCGCTTCGCGTATAAAATAGAGCATGTCCAAATATTATAACCAGCTTTGGTAATTGCTGATGCTCTTCGTCGATAGTGATGTCATACCATGCTAGCCCACAAGTTCAATGGTGCTAAATTGTATTAGTGACATTGAACTTATATGGCAGACAGGTGAGCAATTTTGAATAAGCGCATATTATCGAACCATAATTCTAAGACATGCTTACCTCTGACTTTGAAAGGTGATGTTCTTCCACCATTTTGAGATGCGTATCACGTGCTCCCCCTTTGCCTTAGGGAGCTTTTATTATTTGTCTCAGCATTGGCGGTAGTTGCTGTCTCGTAGGTGCTTCATAGAACCGGAATAAAATAATCTATGGGGAGAGAATTTTGAATGGAGATACATCTGTAGTATATGTATTTGTTACCAACTTGTCTTGTATTCCTTACCACAACGTACCCAAGTCATGGGTGACGAAAGCAAGATGGTTTAGTTATATGAAAGCCCCGTTCTTCGTCTTGGATCATTAGGAAATATATGGCTATTTAGGCCATGCCAGATCAAAAGGTATGACCAACTTGAATATATCTCTTATCCATGTATTCTATAAGTCATTGTTTACCTATTGCCGGGAATGAAGCTTCTGCACATTTAGGAGATTTACTCCACCACTTGGTACTTTTAGGTAAATGGTGTAAATACTAGTCATGACTGGAAATGGTAGTGAAGTGGTTTGCTAAACATAACGAAACGTAGGAGTACAAGGCGACTGATTGTTGCTGAAGCAACATTTGGAGTCATAGAAATACATATTTGTAATTTAGTTTTTGGGCAAAAGGCCATATACAATGTGTTGTGATCCTAACATGGAACAATCATTTTGAGCTTCCAAATAACTGAAACCGATTCCAGGTTGCAGTTCAAATAAGTAACTTACTTCAGAACTTGTGTTCAGAATAGAGGAAAAATTGTTTTCAGTATTGAAGTTCAGTAAAAAGTGACACCAAAACCAAATAGAGCTAATCAATCCCAAGGTTTAAAATCAAACACTATTAAAATGAAACTGAACAAACATGTGTTTATTGTCCAAACAAGTTATTTCATGTTTAGCCACATTTTTAGACTCCGCCTTCGAAACTACTTGCCCCGCCACGAACCTTGTATCCCGAAGACCCACTAGAGGGACACCCCAGTGAGTTCTACGCATGCGTGTTTATTGCCCGCCTAAACAAACACGAGGACATATGTTGCGCATAGGGTGGACCTTCCTTCCAACAGATCTGTCAGAAAGTTCATGGGGGCTTCTTTCTTAGCAGAATTCTTAGCTCCACTCGGCACATCACACATGAGATACCTAACCAAGTCGTGTCGGTATTTGAACCCCTGACAACTCCTTACAGTGACGGGCATGCTCCCTAAAGAGAGTAAAAGCAACAAGGATTTAAAAGTAACAAGAAAACCATACCAACACTTATTTGCAGTTGTTACTGATTAATTTTATATGCATTTATTATTATGACTTTTAGGACTCTGTTTAAAGTGCAATATGCACAGTGAATGGCTTCATTACAGAGATTCAACTTATACAAAGATTCGAGCTTTAAGAGCAAAACTTGCAGATTTTCAAATGTCTCACTGTTCTGATTCATGCATACCACCCAAGGGAAACGAGAATAATCATTAGTAATATAAGACAGTATAGATCACCACAACAACTCTTCCTCTTCACTGGAACGAACAATCCATGTGAAGCCTTTCAAGCGGAGTCGACACTAATTTGAGTTTCTTCTTGGGATGAGACTTTTTCTTCTGCTTAACCTTCTTACAACTGACACATACATCATTAAGATGGAAATCATTGACCGAGACACCATCCACCAACCCATTCTTGACAAGCTGGTTCATTTTACGAAGGTGGATGTGTCCCATGCATATGTGCCACATAATAGATTCTTTCTCGGTAGCTTTAGACAGAAAATAGGTCACTTGGGAAGACTTGGTTATAGCTTGATTCATATCCAACACATACAAGTTATTCACCTTTGGAGAAGACATCATTACCCACTCCTCCGGTATCATGAATCCCGGTTTCAGAATAAAGCAAGCAGTGTCATTGAATATCACAGAAAATTTCCTTTCACAAATGTATGTATTGTAAAATACATCTATTTACAGTGTATAGTTTGTACAGTTTTCGAGTCGTTTAGATAGTGTTTTGATTAGTTTTAGGCTTGTACTGGTCTATTTTATTTAGTATAGGTTTTGATAGATTCCTATTAGTTTTGTGTCATTTTTAGTACTTATGTATTTATTTTTATTTTGTAGGTGTTCATGAACGTTGGAGCGTAAACGAGCAACTATGGTCAAGTCAAGAACACCCGACTCAAGAGTACGTAGTAGTAGTAGTGGTAGTGGTAGTGGTAGTGGTAGTGGTAGTGGTAGTGGTAGTGGTAGTGGTAGTGGTAGTGGTAGTGGTAGTGGTAGTGGTAGTGGTAGTGGTAGTGGTAGTGGTAGTGGTAGTGGTAGTGGTAGTGGTAGTGGTAGTGGTAGTGGTAGTGGTAGTGGTAGTGGTAGTGGTAGTGGTAGTGGTAGTGGTAGTGGTAGTGGTAGTGGTAGTGGTAGTGGTAGTGGTAGTGGTAGTGGTAGTGGTAGTGGTAGTGGTAGTGGTAGTGGTAGTGGTAGTGGTAGTGGTAGTGGTAGTGGTAGTGGTAGTGGTAGTGGTAGTGGTAGTGGTAGTGGTAGTGGTAGTGGTAGTCGTAGTAGTCGTAGTAGTCGTAGTAGTCGTAGTAGTCGTAGTAGTCGTAGTAGTCGTAGTAGTAGTAGTAGTAGTAGTAGTAGTAGTAGTAGTAGTAGTGGTGGTGAAAAGAAAAAAAACACAAAACGTGACTTGGTTACAAAGTCAAGGCCCATGGCCCAAATAAACTAAATTGAAAACAGGGATGATAGACGGGAGCAACATATATTAGTTAGGAAGTGCCAGCGATTTTATTCTTGGGGCGAAAGATCATCGACAAAAGAGAGCAGCAGCACCAAGAGACGAGATGAGGTCAAGGGTTGAACTATAGGTGCGAGCATGGGTCGGTTCAAATTCAATTCTTTATTATTTATCTATTTGAAACCCGTATGAACACCATGAATTTGTCTTGCTTTTATTGTTTTGATTTTGTCATGACTTTTAGAGGCTAAACCTTTTTGCTACCTAGGTTAAGGATGATTGCACTTGTTTGATTTATTTTCTTTTGGTTTTGGAACTTTTGGTTGTGGATGAATTTTAAAGTAAAGAACTCCTTATTTTCTGGTTTGATGTGTATGCGTATTTAGTTTTGTTTAATTAACTTTTATAAACTCCACTTGCATTTTTGTGAATGTCTTTCATGTATGAATGCGGGTTAGGTTGCAGAGTGTGTGTTAGCAGCTAGTTTATGGTTAATTGCCTAGGGTTATCCATAGGAGTTGAAAATGTTAGTTAGATAATTCTAAGTGTTCTACCAATTCTCAATAGCTGTAAGGTGCGAGATTGTTGGTCTGTCTAGGGTGTTAAATTGCTAGATCTAGAGGCTTTGTGAGAAGATCTTCCTAGTTTCCTTAGCATTCCTTGTAGGCCAAGTCTTATCAGAAATATTGTAGTTACCCCTTGCACTTTCGGGTGTATTGTGACTTTCGCGCTGTGAGGTAGACTGTCTAGCGGGTACTTTAAGATTCGAGTAGGTAAGCCTGTGAGGGTAACCTCTCAACCGGTGGTTTAACAGCACAACAGTATTCTAGGGTTTCCCCTTGAGAAAGGTTGAGGTTGTCTAGTTTATTCTTGATGTTTAGTATTTGAAGATCCTGGTTCCACACCAGTTCCATAACCATTAGAAACTTATCATTCATGTGTAGGATTCTAGCCTAGGTAGTGCCTTCCCATCATCTGATCCGAATTCCAGTTCCCAGTTTGTGTTTTTAGCTATTTTAGTTTTATTTTATTTTATTTATTTGCATTAGTTTGTTAGAACCCCCCCCCCCCCCTTAAACAATAACACATTATTAAGTAAATATTTAGGATAAGTTTTCGAGTCTAGTTTACGTTTTCCATTAGAGTCTCGTGGGTTCGATATCCGGACTTACTTTAGCTATACTAGAGTCGATAGGTTCACTTGCCTGTCAGTAGTTTAGTTTTAGAGAGTCTAGAGTATTACTTAGTGTCTAGTTTAGGTTTAATTTAGTTGTTTTTATTAAACTACTTTTAGCACATCAGTGACACACTTAACAGATTGTGATCGAGCTGCTTCACATAATTGATCTTATCAAAACTTAGAATCCCATTTGACATATATCCTTCTTTTGTGATGTATCCCCATTTGTATCCAACAAAATTAACATACCCACCATTGATGTTCTTCATATTAAATAGGAGAGATAAGTCACTCGTCATGTGCCCGGATGCCCCACTATTAACAATCCAGAGACTGCTAATAGACCATATGGTGGCACCATACACGTACATTCAAAGTTTAGTTGGAATGGGAGACCCCAAGCCTTTACGGTCTTGGGTCATCCATTAGCATCAAGCATTGGAATCTCTATCCAATTTCCTAATGATGTAGGAGAAGCATGTAAAATTAGAGGAGAATGGTGCTCTGCTTGAACTTATGGAACTCTCAGACACATTGTCATTCACCTTCGGTCTCTAAATTTGTTCATGCTTGGCCTTTTATGGCTTTTGCTTGACAAGTTTGGGTTGTGTTTTAAGTTGACCTTTAGGGCTAGCCGTTTGGTTCGCCTGCCTGGTTGCCTTTGAACTGCTCTTAGTATCCCTCTTAGGTGGTGAAGCCTTTGGGTTTGCTTAGAGGTTTTAACCTTAGTGACCGATTGGTTAACATCCTCATCAACCTTTGGTTTCCCCTTGTCATGTTTAGGACTCACCTTAGCAGATTACTTTAGTAATTCAGGAGTTCGGTTGTTTAAGGGATTTTACTGCCTTTGATTCCTGTTGGCTCTAAAAGGATATTGATTCCCTTGCTGGATGGGTTTATCACATTCCCTCTAGAAATGTCCTCGTACTCCGTAGTTGAAGCACGGGACTTTCTGCTTGTTGAGCCCATACTTAGTATCCTTGTCCGTCTGCCAATCTGTTCTACCAGTTCTTTCCATGAAGTCTTCAGCTCTAAAAATACAATGCTGGCGAGAGCCCACTGAATATCCATAAGTTCCATCTCATCCTTATCAACTTGAGCATAATCATCCTTTGTTAAGTTTACTTTCCCGATGTTTCCTCCTACCAAGCCATTGTAGGAGGTTACAAAGGCCAACACAAGTGCAACATGTTCCTTTGCGACTTCCAAGGTAACATTCCCAAAATTGCTAGATGGGGGATGGGTTTTTCTAGAGTTAGCAGAAACATATGTTGTCTATTGGGAATTGGATATGTTTGGGTGGATATAACTAGATGCTGGTTGTGGCTGAGTTTAGCAATATGTTGTGGAACTGGACTAAGGTGGGATGTGATTGTAAGAGCTAGTATAGTTAAACACAGGGTCAGGAATGGCTTGTGAGAGTGTGTGGAAGGCAAACGGGTCATTTATGATAGATGAAATGAAAGTTGTTTGTGATTGGGAGCTAGTTGTGGTAAGGGGAGTAACAGAGGTGTCAGCATGATAAATTTCTAGATTTTGAGGTAACGATGTCCTTTTGGCTTTTCTGGTCTCTTCCATCTCTCGGTTCTCTAATTTGCGTAGAAAATCAGCAACCGACAAGCTCTTGTACTGACCGAGTTCCTTTAACATATCCACATAATATGTCTAGTGCGAAGGCAGTACATCTGCAAAACATCCGGTTAGTTCAGAAGTAGTATATTTAACCTCATGCTTATGTAATTCATTTATCAAATGATAGAATCTGGATTCCATATCCCTCAGTTGCTCATTCCATATATGGGAAAATGCCTCAAACTCCTTCTTGAGCTGATCGTGCCTGATCTTGAACGCTCGCTCGTCACCTTCACATCTCGTCTTCAAAAGATTCCATAGATCATGTGCATACTCACATATCTCATACTGATGAAGTATGTCCTTTGGCAATGCCTGAGTGAGAATGGATAACACCTTTCTTTCATCCTTGTATTTCTTCTTCTCTTCATCACTAAGTTGTGACACTTCCACTCGTACATTTGAATTCTCTTGAAGCGACCTTACCAATGGATGCTCTACCCAATACCAAATATCCACATCACCCTTGATCTGTCTCTGAATCCTTCCCTTCCAAGAATGGTATTCGTTCAGATGTTGCATCTTAGGAGCTTTGTTGCTGCTTCCGATCTCATTATCGCTTTGCAACATACTTTGAACACTCTGAACTTGGCTTAGTTGAAGCAACCAATGCCCATGGCTACTTGTTGTTGTTGAGGTGGGGATGAAAACGAACAATAAGGAACGTCAACATTGGCTTATTGTGGAGGGTTCTTGGCATTAGCAACAACATACGGATGTGTTACTTGCGGTTGAGGTTGTTATTGAAAATGCTCGGGTTGGACAATTTGAGTTAGGTAATTCCAACTCATATTGATGTTTGAAATGTTATGGTATGGGAAAATTAGGTTACGGATGAAAACCAGATAAAGTCAGACTTCAAACGGGTCAAAATCTAACTAACACTGAATTTCACACGTATGACAGGTGATTCCATACGTATGAGCTTAATTACACAAGTATGAGCCTTAATACACACGTAGGGAGTCCTACACCAGCATGCTTTAAGGCATACGAGCCTGTTTCAAGCGCATTTGTGCAGAACTTGTAGAACATGGCTGATTTTGATGAATTTCGGTAAAATGAAGGTTTGGATGACTTGATTGTCAGGTTATGTGCAGGATTTGCTCTAGAACACGATTCTAATGCCCAAAACACTCCAAAAAACGATTTATAGTCCAAAATTATCAACAATCACTTAGAACACAAACTCATAGGTTTTCACAAAATCTCAACTCTGGACCAATCTAATGTTGTTTTTTCATGATCAATTGATTCAAACACTTTCTAAAGTGATTTGGACATTAAAACAACAACCAGATCTGAAAATTTAATCCAATCTAAGAAAATCCAATAAAAACCCAAAATTATCATAAAACCCATTTTTCAACAAGGTTTTGAACAACTGCTCTATAGATCCATATATGATGCTAACCAACACTAACAACACAAGTAGTACTGAGCCATAGCACTGATACCACTTGTAGGATCGTAATTCAGACAAGAATTTGATATACGACAAGCGTGACCGATCCGAATGCGGAATCAATGGATCAGTATGTTGTTAGATGTGATAGAAATGTTAGCAAGATAGGAAAACAATAAACACATACAAATCAATCACAAACGGGCAGCACTTCAACGTTCGATTAAGCAAATGAGCAAAAGTTCTTAAATGCCAAACACAAGGCACCTATTTATAGGGCCTTTGTCCTACGCCTGGACTGTTCCAGGTGTAGGACTCATACGCCTGGAAGCTTACATATGTTACAAGTTCGATGCGGAAATGTCTAAAATGCTACCCGATCACATCCAAAATCTATACAAGAGAAGTAAAACATATATCTAAGCTATGGACATGCTGAAGGGTGAAATAACATATGTGAAAATTATCATTTTAAGTGTTTGTATGTGGATTGTATGAGTATGTAAATATTTAGGACATGTATGTTAAACAATCTAGGATCATGTTGTAATAGTTAAACATTAGGAAACTTGCATTGGATGATCAAAAGCTAGGCTAAACGAATGGAACAAGCAAATGAAGCAGCAACCTACATTATTTGAAGAACAAAAGCCGCGCCTCTGGAACAAATGGCTAGAAATGATGAGAATAATCCTAGACAAAAATCAGTTATTTGCGGGTATGTTTCCCTCCAAAAACTGTAACAAACCGCCATGTTTTTTAGTTATGATTCTTAATATAATTAGAATGTATCCGACAACATTTCAACTTACCAGGATTGTATAAACTCAAAGATCAATCCATTGTTTGTTTCTATCTTATTTCTTTGTCACCGATTCATATTTCTTGTTTCATTTCGTTATTTGATCAAGACACTAGTTACCAAATTAGTGTATTTCATATTATCCTTTGCAAGTACTGTTGATTGTCCAACATATCTGGTATCAGAGCCTAGAAGAAATACCGATTTCTTATTCGTTTTTTTTATCAAATCATTGTCATAAACCGAAGGAAAACATGTCACAATCTTCTGGGATTTCATACTCAGATCAAGGACATACTATATGAACAAGTATAGGAAGATACAAGATAGGAAGACTGCCATAAAGAGAAATAGGATTGACACAAGATCATGCTATTATTGTCACGAACCAGGCCACTTGATTAGTGCCTGCAACATGAGAAAAAAGGGGTCAAAGTGCACAATTGATCAAAGACGTAACACAGGAATAAGTTATTTTCTAGAAGCAAATTTCGGAAATGGGGGAGATTATCTTCTTTGTGGAACATACAAAGGCTTATGGAAAGATATATTTTATGTTATTCCCAACATTCAAAACTATATTACGGGTAACTTAGACTATTTTCTGAAAATAAACAGATTATTTGGTGTAGAAAGAAAAATTCAGAACCCATTTGTATTTGTAAAGGGTATTGGGATGGTAAATATTTTGGTAGAGGATCAATCTTTGATCATACCGAACATGTTTCATACCATAGACATAGAAGAGAACATTCTAAGTCTTCCATAATTGAAATTACAAGGTTTCATTGTTAAATTAGAAGGAGACTTGTGCTATGTTGGGAACGTGTTTAAGAATTAAAGTATGCAGTTTAAATACATGAAAGAAAATAGAGACACTAAGGAATCTATGTTAGAAGAATTGGGTGACAATCATGAACATGAAAAGAAGAAGGATAAATACTTAAATGAGTATTTTGAAGAACTCTCGATAGATGCCAAGAAAAATATTAAAAAGATGGAGAATGTTGTTCATGATTTAAGCATAGATTCATTTGAGAAGTGCATTGAATTCTCAGACGTCATAGAAGAACTTGAATACCCATGGCACATTGAGAATTCTTGAAAGAACCATTCTTGAAAATGGTTTCTTGGTTCTTGAATTTCTATTAACAAATTTTACCCATCCCTCCTAGAGTTGAAAATGTAAAAAAAGTTGAACTGTATGACTTATAAATATTGGTTAAAAAGAAGGAGGACACCAAAGAGCTTCAAAGTATAATGTATGGGTTATAATAGCAAAGGAATTGGGTTTGGAGTATGAGGAAAAGGAAATGTTATGACTCCTCTATGTCTAATATCTTGATGTCTTAGAATGGCAATATCAAGTTCGAAAGACTACAAAGAAGGTTGTTGAACAAGCAAGAAACAATAGGACCGAAAGCAACACATTAGAAGGACATAAACAAATCCAAGAATGAAAATGCTCAACAAAGATTCAACCTCTCTAGAAGAAGACTATGCCCTCAATATGGGGGTGATTGGAACACGGCTAATCAACAAGAGAAAGTATGATTTTTCACAAGCTGAAAGAGCATTGTAGGAGGCTATTAAAATGCTGCCACAAAGTTCAAATGATCCATGTTTCATTAAGGGGCAGATGTTAATTAGTAAATACAAACTTTATATTTATGTTTATGTGAATATTATCATTTTACGTGTTTGTATGTGGATTGTATAAGTATGTAAATATTTAGGACATGTATATTAAACACTATAGGATCAAGTTCTGATAGTTAAACATTAGGAAACTTGCATTGGATGATCAAAAGCTAGGCTAAACGAATGGAACAAGCAAATGCAACAGCAACCTACATTATTTGAAGAACAGAAGGCGCACCTCATGGAACAAATGGCCGGAAAATGACGAGAATAACCCTGAAAAATATCAGTTATTTTCAGTTGTGTTTCCCTCCAAAACTGTAGGAAATCGCCATGTTTGTTAGTATCAACTGAATGTCTCCGACAACATTTCAACTTACCAAGATTGTATCAATTCAAAGATCAATCCATCGCTTGTTTTTTGTCTTATTTCTTTGTTATCGAATATATTTATTGTTTCATTTTGTTCATTTGATCACAATGTTTTTGCAACTGGTTCGGAGCGGCCGGTTCAATCGGTCGGACCGGGGTTCGTGTCACTAGACGATCCAACTCCTGCAGTTCGTGAGATTGATAAACAACCGGTCGGTTTGATATTTTGCTCTGTTCATTGGCTCGGTAGTTCGGCCGGTCCGACCGGTGTGTTAGCTTTTTCCCGCCTAAAACACTAACAACTTGCCTAAAAGGCCATGATATTATCATTTATTCATAATATCCCTGAATTCAGTCCATAAACTCTTCATATGCCCAACGGCCAACACATCTCATTAACCCTAAAAGACTCAAATCAATAAAAGTATAAAACCCATCAGTTCATCTTCATCCTTCTCATCTACACAACTACACTCTGTGACATGAAAACAACAAATGTGGCATCTAATTCTGTAACTATTATCTTGATTATGCATCTAATTTGACGATTTCCTGGATTATATTGTTCAATTGGATGATTTTTTGGCTTATTTATGTTCAATTTCGAACAGATATGGTTTAGATAAATAGATGGTGAAGCTTCAAATCATTTGTCTATTTGTAATATATGCATGTTACATGTGACAACAGTCAACAGACCCTGTCAACATCCGTACATATTTCATTTATTGCTTTCATACTATGTGCATGTTTAGACATCTTACATACTATACCCCCCAGTCTAGTGAAGCAAGAGTTAATCAGAAAACTCAACATGGAACATATGTTTAGTCACACAACACCCGAACAATCACCCAACAAATACTCAAAGAGGTTATCACACTCTAACACAAGATAGCAAACTCTTAACACATGTAAGTATATCAACAAGCAAATAGCTTATGATCTACAAAATACATGTTGATGTCATCATCAAGTCATTAAAAACACATCATGTGATAATACGAACTCGTTCAACACTCACTTGCTTACAATTATATATGTACACATATACACGACAATACACACACATGTGAATATGATCCTTAGTTAATGGAACCTTCCTCTACAACTAATCACCACATCTATGGCATGTCTCTTTCCTTTCCTAGACTCCATTTCCCACGGCCAAAAGAGCAAGATTTTAATGATAGTGATACTAGCCGAACAAACAAGGACAAACAACCTATCCCTTGATAATGACTTGACATACTACCACTTAAAGACAAATTGCAAATCTTTCTTCCCTTGGTACCCATCGGCCGAAAACAAGCCCCTCACAAGTCACTATCACTTCACAACCATGCTAGTTATACAACAAAGGCCTAATCTATCTCCACTATCCTTGTTAACTCTTGATTCTATGCCAAAAATTTCTTGATTGTGCCTATAACTAGCGGCCGTAATGGACAAACATTCACACCTCATTCATTACATAATCACATACATTAATATAGTAGTAAGACAAAAGCACTTAACCTCATGATCAGGCATGACAAACCTTCCCTTTTTGGATGAAGTACAATCGGCCAACACCTCATGAGAGGGACTAGATATGAAGTCTACCATACATCACTATCACCTAGAGTCAATCACCTTTTCTTGTCCCATACACTCGGCCGAAACATGACAAAGAAGAAAGCCCATGCATAGTTGTCAACTCACACTAGATTAGGAAAGAAAACAAACCTCCATCTAATTCCCATGCAAGTCAACTAACTCTACATATCCCTACCCAACTAAAATCGGCCAACAACAAGGAAGGAAGGAAGCATGAGAACTCAAGTTTCTATCTTGCACAAAATGGTGATTAAAGACCTTAAGCTATGTATTAACCAAGGAGCCTACACCTTCCTCTTTTGTGTTTGTCCTCACTCGATCGACCCCTTATATAAAGAGGGTCTCACATCATTCACAATTGCCACAAAATAACTCACTACACTCCTCTCAAAACTTTCGGACCATCTAACCATAGCCGAAGACTTGGAAGCTCTCAAGAAGCTTGGAGAAGGACAAGAGGCTATCTAGCATCAACCATCCCTTGGTAAGACCCATACGAGTCTAAACTTTGCTCTCATCAATCTCATTTAGTCTACCCGTCCCCATTTCGATCCTCGTTTTCGTTTAATCAAGCACTCACATAAGGTTACACACATTGTTTTGTTTATAATCATTTAACTAGCAAATGATCACATTTTTTTTTGTAAATAACAATCGACACTTATGTTACCTTCATAACTTGAACAAAGTTTATAAAAATCATCAACTAATGGATCGAGTTTTGTAATTCAAACACACTCGAATGATGTTCGAAGATAAAGGTTTAACTTAAATAGACTTGGAACCGATTTACACCATTAATACACTTAAACACACTACCATAGCTTCGAGTGATGCCCTAATCGGCTTAATCAACTCATTTTGATCCATGTACGATCGAATAGAAGGCCTACAGCATGCTATTGTTTCGGCTACAAAGCTCTAACATATGTTAGTATGAGCCGAAACATGTGTTAATATTAATTTGATATAAAAAGAGCCTAAACCAATGTTAAACTCACGTTTTATTACAAACTAGCCCCACGTGTTAAGTTGGGGACAAATCTATAACTCATGTTTAACATGAGAGACCCATGTTGCAAAACATCCGGGGTTCGAAAACAATATATTCCACAAGTACATTTAGGATCGTCACATACACGAAAATCAAGGTGTACGAATGACAGGTGAACAAAATGATTAAATACATGATAGAGAATCTACAATTTACCGTGCTCTTAATAATCATAGGGCAACATTTGTTCGGGCATAGCTAGCTCATATTGTCGGCTTCACTAGACCAACGCATAACACTATCAGGTGAGTTTTCACGGCCCCATTTTACTATTTTACATTTCGGGGGAAATACATGCATCAATACTAGTGTCATTTACAAATGTGCGTATATTCTATCGTGACTACCATGTGGAACATGAGACATATTGGTTCATGAGCTCATTAGTCCTCATACAACGTTTACTGTAACCATTAGCTATCAAAAGCCATGGAACACTTTAATAGATCTATTGGGTTGACACCCCCACTTTTGGTTAGTCGCTCTAACCGGTTACATACAAAAGAGTGTTAGTATTCTACAAGACATACATTGTCTTTAGTGTACAATGCACGAGGCACAACAGTCAAGAGGTTTGGTTATGGGACTCATGGTTCGCACAGTAATCATTCGCTTAGCTAGCTTATGATTGGTCATACACGAATTACACGTTGGTCTTACTTGTTACATTCAAACCCGTGAACTCACCAACATTATTGTTGACAAAACTCGTTATGCATGTTTTTTAGGATTAATGGAGGGCCACAGAGATTTGAGGGAAGGGTTCGAGCATGCACCACGTGGTACCACTTTGATGGGTTTTTGCAACTTTACATGTTTAATTTCAAGTCCATGAGTACTAGACAATATTTCCTTTTGATAATGTTATGATGCCGTTCTAGATAAATTTATGACAATATCCATTGTTTATGGTGGTACGATTTCAATAAAAATGTGTGTTGCTTGAACCTTGTGCTTGAAAACCTTTCGATCGTCACATTCCCGTGTTTCCGCCTTGGTGGGGTGTGACATTACGGACCTTTTCCATTTCTCTATTGTAGTTATATGTACTGACAAAAACTCGTTATGCATGTTTTTCAGGATTAATGGAGGGCCACAGAGATTTGAGGGAAGGGTTCGAGCATGCACCACGTGGTACCACTTTGATGGGTTTTTGCAACTTTACATGTTTAATTTCAAGTCCATGAGTACTAGACAATATTTCCTTTTGATAATGTTATGATGCCGTTCTAGATAAATTTATGACAATATCCATCGTTTATGGTGGTACGATTTCAATAAAAATGTGTGTTGCTTGAACCTTGTGCTTGAAAACCTTTCGATCGTCACATTCCCGTGTTTCCGCCTTGGTGGGGTGTGACATTACGGACCTTTTCCATTTCTCTATTGTAGTTATATGTACTGACAAAAACTCGTTATGCATGTTTTTCAGGATTAATGGAGGGCCACAGAGATTTGAGGGAATGGTTCGAGCATGCACCACGTGGTACCACTTTGATGGGTTTTTGCAACTCTACATGTTTAATTTCAAGTCCATGAGTACTAGACAATATTTCCTTTTGATAATGTTATGATGCCGTTCTAGATAAATTTATGACAATATCCATCGTTTATGGTGGTACGATTTCAATAAAAATGTGTGTTGCTTGAACCTTGTGCTTGAAAACCTTTCGATCGTCACATTCTCGTGTTTCCGCCTTGGCGGGGTGTGACATTACGGACCTTTTCCATTTCTCTATTGTAGTTTTGTTCAAAATGTATATTATTTTTACTCACGTATCATATATGTACTGATGTAGTTATAAAAAAATGTATAAATGTATTGTTGTAGTTTTTTTTAATCATCAGTTTGTTGATGATAATATGGATCTTGTGTCAAAATTTGTTCTATATGTATATTATCTTTTCTGATAATATGGAAATTTTTTGTTATATTTTAGATAAAAACGTATTATATCATCCGGTTCTTAAATCCGGTCAGACCGACCAGTGAACCGGTAAGATATCCGATTTGATGTCCGATATGGTCATGAAAACATTATTTGATCAAGATACTAGTGACCAAATCAGTGTATTTCATATTATCCGCTGCAAGTATTGTTGATTGTCCAACAAGTTTCAACTAGGATTAACAATGAGCTTAATTTGTTTTTTTTTTTTTTGAATTCTTCAAATCATAATGAACACGGTCTTTGTTTATCTATTGGCGATCAAATTGTATGTCATTACCTTCCATATGTGTAAAACATCATGATATATAGGTACTATCGTCGTTGTAAACATACATAAACTACGCTAATAACAAACTAGCATCTATTAATAATGCATATCAGCAATGAAGACATAGAGGCAACATTATAGGAAAAGATCATAACACGCCATATAGGTTTAGCAGAGCAGCAATGGATGGTAGCTTTAACTGCAGTCAAAGTTAAAAACTAAGTGTTCCTTTTGAGCAAGGGAAAGAATTGTGTTGTTTTTTTAAGGTTTGTATTTGGGTTTTTTTTGGCATGGGTAGGTTTGAGAGCTTTGGAACTGTATGGAGTAGCGGATAGATATCCAGAGAAGAAACCAAAATGGCTCTTTTGAAAGCCAAGATAATTGTTTCCTCAAATCCCCTCAAGTGAAAAGTGTAGAAAATAGGGTTCACTCTTTTATTAAAAATAAAATAAAATAAAAATAATAACGAGACTCTCGTTATTCGTATGAAATATAAATGTACAATACCGTATACAAAACTAAATATAAACGAAATACGTACAAATACAAAATGTACCGAATCTTGATTCAAGCAAGTTCAACCGCATCATCTTCTACTAATCATCTCTGCAAAAGTAAAGTATTTGTTGACGGTTTTGGTTGAGGATCGTGTTTGACACGGGGCCCTTAAAACAGATTCCGCGCCTCCTCTCAGACGGTCTGTCTCCCAGGGTACAACAACCGGAACAGTAGTCGTACTGCCGGAGATGGTCATGAGCCCGAGATTACACCATGTAACTTGTGTTCGTAAAATTAGGAAAAAGAAAATTGTCAAAGTTTAGAGAATTCTTCTCGTTGTTGGAACTATCAAAATGTGAATATGTTATGTGTATGTATAAAGAGTATTTTCCAAACTCTTATATAATTCCCCATGACCCCAACAGTCACATAATAATTATATATATTCACAATAATTAACAGTTAATTGCATTTTATTATTGTCATTATTATGACAATAAATTGCAATCAAAATGGAATTAAAGTGGTAAACTTGAAACCCACGTTTGGTTTATTACACGAGTTGAAACAGTCTAACAACCTTAGACTGCGTAGGAACTGACGCATCAGCTCGCGTTCGTATGCTGCGCACAGAACATGATGAAGCGCGCTGACCAGGGTGCTTGGCACTACCTGGTCATGCACGCACTATATTCCCTGCGCACATAACACTATGTCATCCGCGGATGACCGACTCGTATCATATGGAACCCGCCATGTTAACGCCACGCGCGCAGACCTGAATGCCATCTGGTCATGCGCGCCACTTGTAGTTACGGTTTACGTCAACGCGGAGACCAGGACGCTACCTGGTCTTTCGCCATGTACTAGACCACTTTATGTTTTGTCATCCCACCAATGTGGGACAAAACATAATCCATTTTCTCATCTTTGGTTGTTCCAACCTACAACTTTCAAGCTTCGATATCACATTCATCTTAGCTCTATTTTGGACATGGTTTGATTCGTTGTGATGCTCTCACAATATAGTACACAAACCCATAAATAATTATTTATATAACACTTACATAAATATTTATTTGAGTCCAAAATTAGTGAAAAACTCATTTTCACTACCATTTTTCCAACAATCCCCCACATGAATGGAGATCGAAAAAAAACACACAAATTACCGATGTAACCTCGACGGTTGAGTCTTGCATAGGATAGGTAGGTGTAACCCTTTGAACCTTCCCTTGTGAAGCATACTTAGCTTACTAGCTGTCAATATGAACTTGATGTCTTTGAATTGACGGTTGTTTGTGTAAACGACAATATACGTTCACACAAGACTCCCCCTAGCCTGGCCATCCCCTCATTATCGTGTCCAATAATGGTCGTGGAACACTTTCCTGGTTCTGCGGGAGCTCTAGAAATTGTGCCCACAATTTCATTCGAAGCGACCACACTTCTCTCCAACATAGGTGATTTTAAATCATTAAAAGCATTATGGTGTGTAATGATCTACATTAATCATTAAACCATATGTTATGCTTAACCTCTCAACAATGTCACTGGATTTATAGGAATGGACTAGGACGTATTTAAACACCCTTTTGTAGTTTAGGGGATATGTATATAACCATATATACTAGCTTATATATAAATATATATCTTAGCTATGCCCCCACAGTGACTACCTTTCGGTTCATGATTAAGTTTTCCTATTGAATCTAGATCTTGGGATCTCCAGTTAACTAGATTAGGTTTCCCTCATGTCCCTTTTTCCATGGGCTTTAGTCTCATTCCATACAACTTCATCTCTAATCAACCATCAGGTTGTTGGATCCATTTTCAACTGAGATAAGTTGTTCTAACGTGTTCTTGACTCGCTGGTCAATTTAGCCATTTTGTCAATTCGTAAGGCTTATACCATGTGATCTAAACATAGATCTGGTTATGGTAGCAGGATAGGTAGGTGTTACCCTTTGAACCTTCCTTTTCGTCTTTAGAATGACATGAAACTCAATTCATGGCTAAACACGTTTATATGCCTTTGGTGATGTGATTCAAAGTTAGCTAGGCTTTGGATCTTATCAATTGGCATTTGAGTCCAATCAACTCGATTGACTCACTCCATTTTCAAATGCAAGCCACCCCCACATTTAAGTGTTATTGGATAAAATCCAATGGGGTGATGAAAGGTTCTCCCTTTCGTATGAATTTTGAGAGACTTCTCAATACCATTTTTACATCCCCTACGGGTTGTTTCTTAAATGGCTCTTCCCCCCACATTGCTTGCACTTTGAATGTTTCATTAACAAGTATTAGTCTAGCATGCTTTAGACTCCAATACTCTAGCATGTGAACAGAAGATGCATCATTCTGATTCTTCACAGCCTTAAGAGATAACGCACTATCTCTTTTAAACATTCACGTCTTAGGTATCCACAATAATTAGAACTTGTTTTATCATTCCAAACCATCGGGTTTTAGGAATGTCTCAAAACCATAGTTAATTTTATCCATTAGGATCAAAAACTCATTCGCCCTTAATCTCCAAGGCTTCACCATTGACTCTTAAGAGCTTAAACATAAGTCTTAATATAAGTCACTTTGATGAATATGTTCATCATCAACAAGATGAACAATACTAGTATAAAATCACTAAGGTCTTGAGATAAAGTCACTTAGATTGACAATCAATGACATAGCATTCACATATGCGCCTAAAGTGATATATACATTTCCATGTTGTTTTGTTAAAACCATGTATTGGGGAAGTTTCCCAAAACTTAGGATAAATCCTCCACATAGGTCAAACAACATTGATGGTTGTAGAAACATCTACACGTCCATCACTATTGTAAATGTCTTACAATAAATTTAGCAAAATTTATTAAAGAATTCACAATATTAACATATATTTCTTTCATATGTTGTATTCATCGAAAATTCACATATGTGTATTTTCATGTTGACACTCTCAACATTTGATGACATATCTTGTTTTCGTGTATTTAATCTCAATACACTTGCCACGTTCGTTGTGATTCGCTCATCATGTTGTACGTTTGATGTTTGGTATGTGACTTATTACATAAATCATGATCACAACCCGCTCATTGTGTTCTTGCAAGACACTCCTTGCACAACTCTTTAAAACATATATCCTTATTAAATTCGTCGAATTGTAAATCGTCGAAGAAAAAATACCACATTAATTTCTTTTTGATATATATCGTTTATTATATTTTAAATCACTTGAATAAAAAAAACGATACTCCAAAATTATATATAATACATAACAAATGTATTTTAACGGATTCATAAGGATATATAAACATCAAATCTCAAAGTGTTATTCTCTTTAACACTTTAACGTGTGACGAAATAATCGTACTTATATCGTCTTGTGGCATGTTTTGAGGTACTCCCACAATACATTGTTCAAAACACCAAAGTTGTTTATAATTAACTACTCACAAGTAGTCGAACAAGTAGATATGTCAAAACGACATCGGATTGTTTTTCCTTTAAATAGTCTCTCAAGGCTATTATATGGTTCAATATATGATACTTCTCATACGAATATCGAACCAATTGCAAAATCATGTTTTATTCGTTCAAAACATTTCTTGTTTTTGCATCTGTTTTAAAAATTAAACTATATTTGTTTATGCTTTGATTACAAATCAAGATCACAAACTCAAAATAGTTTTATTATTTAAAACTACATCTAAGTCGCTCGTTAGACAATAAAATGATTACAAATCATCTTAATTATTTTATCATAGTTAACCCAATTCTAACCCGCTCGTTAGAAAATAAACGATTATAAATCGTTAAAATACATAAATGATTATAAATCGTTCAAGTACATGGTTGCTATGATAAATCGTTTCTAATTCGCTCATTAGAAACTATACGTGTACCAAATATTAAAAAATATATTCGGTTTCAATAACTAACCATTTCTAACATGCTTGTTAGAATACAATATGGTGTTTTGGTTATATAACGAAACCGTTTCTAACACATCCGTTAGAAATAAACGATTACCAAAATCGTTTCAAAACTTATTGGTTTGTATATATACCACCATTTCTAACACGCCCGTTAGAAATAAACAATTACAAGACCGTTTAATATTTTATTGCTCTTATAAAAATATAATAAGCCGTTTCTAACATGCTTGTTAGAAAATTAAACGTCTATGTTGTTCGTTTCTACAAAAAACATCAAATTCTAACTCGCTCGTTAGAAAAAATAAGTTTAAAATAACTTATGATTTTGTAAATAACAATTCTTAATACGCTCATTAGATATGTTTTGACACGTTATTCTTTCAACGCCGTCGTTTCTAACATGCTCGTTAGAACTACATGTTTCAAAACTTGTTATATATATAACCAATTTCTAACACACCCATAAGAAATCTAAATGTTCTCAACATTTTGAAACCAATAATATTTTACTAAAATAGTTACTTTCTAACACGCTCGTTAGAAAATACGCATGTTTTAAAACCTTATTATCTATAAAAAATAATATTTCCAACTCGCTCGTTAGGAAATATAAAGGTCATAAAACTTATTATTTTAGAATAATAGTATTTCTAACACGCTCGTTAGAAAATATAAATGTTTTGAAACTTATTATTGTACAAAAATAATAATCATTTTTAACACGCTCGTTAGAAGTAAATGTGTTTCAATACATTCGATAAGAATCACTATTTCTCCAAATAATGATTTCTAACACGCTCGTTAGATCGAAAAACGTAAACCAACGTTTCTACATGGGTTGCCAAAATATTTTCTAATACGCTCATTAGAAAATATTTTACTAAGATTAATCTCTAACACGCTCGTTAGAAATAACCTCTAGCAAATATTTTCCAAGGGTTAACAAATATTACGTCTTTTCTAATACGCTCATTAGAAAATTAGTATTTGAAACGTCTAGATACATGTTAATATTTGTTAATGCTTCGGATTATCTAAACCCGACACAAACAACCCATGAAACCGAAAACTTGAATCAAACTACGTTTTGTAAATACGGTATATCGGTTTAACGATTGTACTCCAATCATCACATTAAACCGACTTGTTGTACTACATATATATTTCCAAAAAAAATATTTATTAGATTTTAACAAAAATCCCAATTAATATTTTTATACTTTCGTGAACCCCAAAATCCTTAGTAAGAAGGTTTTTAGATTGTATCGACAATCTACACGAAAGTCTGTTTTAAGATTGTAGGAAATAGGGTTCACTCTTTTATTAAAAATAAAATAAAATAAAAATAATAACGAGACTCTCGTTATTCGTAGGAAATATAAATGTACAATACCGTATACAAAACTAAATATAAACGAAATACGTACAAATACAAAATGTACCGAATCTTGATTCAAGCAAGTTCAACCGCATCATCTTCTACTAATCATCTCTGCAAAAGTAAAGTATTTGTTGACGGTTTTGGTTGAGGATCGTGTTTGACACGGGGCCCTTAAAACAGATTCCGCGCCTCCTCTCAGACGGTCTGTCTCCCAGGGTACAACAACCGGAACAGTAGTCGTACTGCCGGAGATGGTCATGAGCCCGAGATTACACCATGTAACTTGTGTTCGTAAAATTAGGAAAAAGAAAGTTGTCAAAGTTTAGAGAATTCTTCTCGTTGTTGGAACTATCAAAATGTGAATATGTTATGTGTATGTATAAAGAGTATTTTCCAAACTCTTATATAATTCCCCATGACCCCAACGGTCACATAATAATTATATATATTCACAATAATTAACAGTTAATTGCATTTTATTATTGTCATTATTATGACAATAAATTGCAATCAAAATGGAATTAAAGTGGTAAACTTGAAACCCACGTTTGGTTTATTACACGAGTTGAAACAGTCTAACAACCTTAGACTGCGTAGGAACTGACGCATCAGCTCGCGTTCGTATGCTGCGCACAGAACATGATGAAGCGCGCTGACCAGGGTGCTTGGCACTACATGGTCATGCACGCACTATATTCCCTGCGCACATAACACTATGTCATCCGCGGATGACCGACTCGTATCATATGGAACCCGCCATGTTAACGCCACGCGCGCAGACCTGAATGCCATCTGGTCATGCGCGCCACTTGTAGTTACGGTTTACGTCAACGCGGAGACCAGGACGCTACCTGGTCTTTCGCCATGTACTAGACCACTTTATGTTTTGTCATCCCACCAATGTGGGACAAAACATAATCCATTTTCTCATCTTTGGTTGTTCCAACCTACAACTTTCAAGCTTCGATATCACATTCATCTTAGCTCTATTTTGGACATGGTTTGATTCGTTGTGATGCTCTCACAATATAGTACACAAACCCATAAATAATTATTTATATAACACATACATAAATATTTATTTGAGTCCAAAATTAGTGAAAAACTCATTTTCACTACCATTTTTTCAACAAAAAGGTGGTATAACAAACCTGCTACATGTTATCGAAATGTTGTCTAATTTTGATATAGATCTTGAGCTGAAAAGGTGGTATAACATGTAAGTGTTCATGGTAGTGGTTATTTTTGTTCATCAATTTCTACAGTTTTGCGTATGTGACACCCGGCAACTTCCGGTAACTAACTTTTGAAAACTTAGTAAGTCTACCTTAGCGAGTCGTGCATACGTTACACAAAACAAGGTCAGTCGAGTCGAGTCGCACGTCATTAGGGTTTTAACGTACACAAGTCTCGAGTCCCGGGAATTGGTGAACGAGTGTGAACGTGTTTACTTTCATGCATTATGTGTTTATAATCATTATGTGACTTGTCGGTATGTGAAAATGTGTTAACATATGTTAAAACGGAGTTTAACGCGCCAAATACACCACACCAGACCCTGTAGGCGATTAGCAAGGCTAATTGCCTAAAGGGGTGGTGATTAGCAGGCTAATTGCCTAAAGGGGTGGTGATTAGCAGGCTAATTGCCTAAAGGGGTGGTGATTAGCAGGCTAATCGCCTAAAGGGGTGGTGATTAGCAGGCTAATCGCCTAAAGGGGTGGTGATTAGCAGGCTAATCGCCTAAAGGGGTGGCGATTAGCAGGCTAATCGCCTAAAGGGGTGGCGATTAGCAGGCTAATCGCCTAAAGGGGTGGCGATTAGCAGCCCTAATCGCCTGCAACTGCTGCATAATCGCCTGCAACGTACTTGACGACTAAAAACACCTATAAATACCACCCTTGACCCCCAAAACATTATTTACACAACCCTAGCCGTCCCATAACATATCTTAACCCACAAACATCCTCTGGAACCCATTTTTACACACAAACAACCATTTCCAAGCTTATTCCATCATCTACTCTTAAAAACAAGGTGTGTTCTTCAAACCCAAACCTTTAAATGATTATGTTTTACTCCCTAAATGTCCAGACCTGACTTATAAAGGTTTTTGTCTTTGAAAATCCATTTAAAACCGTTTCTAAACAAACCCACACCTTTACATGTGTTAAATGTGTTATATGTGATTAAAGATAGAGTTTTTGGGATTTAATCATGATTGTTTTGTGTTATTTTGATGTTTATAGCTGTTACAAGTTAGTATGATGATGTCCCAAGAGTTTGAATGGTTTTGGTCGTGTATTTTGGATACTTGATGTTTTGACCCGTTTGAAGGATTTTGGATGATTTAGGATGATATGAGGTGTGTTGTTGATTGTTTGATGTTAGGGTTTGCTCTAGGATGATGTTAGAACAGTAGGATGCCTTCGGACAACGTGATTATGTGATTAGATCTGGATATTTGCTATTTAGGGCAAGTTCTTGCATGTTGATGTGATGTTTTCATGATAAATTGCTATTTTGGGAAAACGCTCACATTCGGGACTGTTAGAATGATGAAAACTTAGGGGTTTTGCTTGAAATATGTTTATTAATATGTTTGGATGATTATTGGGTGTTTTTACACGTTTCGGATCTGATTTGGAGGGTTAAACGCGCGAAAAACCACAATTGCTGCACTATAGGCGATTAGCAATCCTAATCGCCTATGTATTAGGCGATTAGGGGCATAATCGCCTAAAGGATGGGCTACTCGTGTGTTGTAGGTGGCGATTAGCCCCTAATTGCTAGCAAGTCATGCAATTGTGATCCTAATTGCTAGCAAGTCATGCAATTGTGATCCTAATTGCTAGCAAGTCATGCAATTGTGATCCTAATTGCTAGCAAGTCATGCAATTGTGATCCTAATTGCTAGCAAGTCATGCAATTGTGATCCTAATTGCTAGCAAGTCATGCAATTGTGACCCTAATCACTAGTTAAGCCCTGAATTGCATACCACATGACCATAATCGCCTGATATGCATGTGATTAGCCCTAATCACCTAACATAGGTGGCGATTAGCCCTGCTAATTGCCTGTTGACCATCCCTAATCACGTGTTGACTTTCCTAATTGCATGCTAAGTTCCTAATCGCGCGTAATGCTGTTGTTAGTGTATTCTAACATCCCGAAACCCGATTTGACACCTAGGAACATGTTAGGAACCCTGTGACATGCTTAGTAACATAATAACACGTGTTCGGACTTGTTCGTACGTTATTTGACCTATGTGTTAGAATCGTTGAACTTTAACGTAGGTTAAGTGTTGAATTGCATGTTTTGTGTATATTTGTGTATGAGGTGCTCACGTGGAATGTCGGGTCACCAATGGGATGTCGAGTCTTGTCTTACGTAGTCTGGTTGTCGGTCAAACACGTTTTTCAAACACATCATGGTCATGGACTGGACTTAGGGACTAATGAACCCTGTGGGTTATTAGTCTAACTTAGCATATATCTCATGATAGGTCACCACTAGTTGGGGCTATCATATCTTACAGACGGTTTACTCATATCACACAAACGGTTCGCTCATAAACGGTATACGCAACCCAAGGTGAGTTCACGGCCCCACAGTTTACGGTTTATGTTTTCGGGGGAGAAACATGCTTAAAACTCTTTTATGACTTATGACTTATTTTACTCTTATTGCTCATGGCTCTTATCACGTTATACTATGGCTTATTTAATATACTATGCGGTTCATCAAAAAGTCCCTTAGAAACCACTAACATGGGTATATGGCGGGGAAATATGGATAGCGCTATTGGGGACTGACAAACCCCACTCGACGGTGGGACCGTGCGGGTGCATATTGTCTCTATAAAACAAGGTCTACCGGCGATGACGGTAGCCCATAGGAACTAAGGGTCATTACACGGCTTAGTCAGCAATGGTTTCACCCGTATGAGTATCTTATTCTGCGCCTAGCTAGCGTTCTCGCAAGCATAGTAATAACACGAAACGGAAACGAAACGGAAACGAAATGGAAACAAAACGGAAACGGTTTGCAAGAGATTATTTAAAAGTTTAAATAAAACCTGTGAACTCACCAGCATTATATGTTGACTCTTTTAGCATGTTTTCTCAGGTCGCTAAGGTAGCAGCTGTCAGATAGGCGCACGGAGTCGCACTGGGTCGTCTTGCGTCTAGGGTCTCATGGCATGTTTTGGAAATGTTAAACTTGGGAACTTATGTTTTATTTTCGGCATGACTTTTGTAAACTTTTAATGCTTCCGCACTACTTAATGTTGAATTTTAGATCTTATGCATGGTTTTTATTACGTATGTTTTTACATTTAGACGTCGTTTATTGTGACCGTTGACTTGGATCCTGGTATGTCACACGCCTCGCGGTAGAACTCCGCAGGTGGATATTTGAGGGTGTGACAGCGTAACTTTCTAAACAAATTGAGTTGATCCAAATTTGATTTTTGTAATTTCAAGATTCGGGAAATGAGTTTTGACTTTTGAAGTCAAAATAGTGATTTAGAGATGAATTGCAATGTGTTGAAACCAATGAAGTTTTACTATAAAGTCTTATTTGTTTGAAACTTGCATCATCACGAGTTCTTAACTTTTTCTTTTGTTTTATAGCAGTGTTTTACAATGGATGGCACTAGCTCAAATGTTGTAACATAAGCTTTTGTTTTGCTTTATAAGGAAGGTCTTATATGTAGGTATTACTAATATTGAGGTCATCGAGGTTAAACTTTCCCATAATCCATGGTGTTTTGTGTTGACTATCCGCTTTAGAGATGAATATTTTGATCTAGTTGACCGTGTATGCATTTTGGTAGTTCTTTTTTTTTTCTTTTTTCCTTAATGGGTGAATTGGGCCAATATAAATGAGCAGGTATAAAAGGGAACAAGTCAAAGGGGTTAAAAATTCTACCAAACTGGAGTTCTAACGCATACATACATACATTCGTACATACATACATACATACATACATGTCTTTGCATGACTGCTGGTGTCTGTATGTTTTAAATTCCCTTTACAAATTCCTTTTTCTTATTTAATTTGTAAAGTCTTTGATTTGATGCACATATACAATGGGGCTTTTTTGTGCAGAGATGTGGTAGTTAATGTAACTAAAGAATGTTTTTCTTGCCCTAAAACATGTATACTACGATCTTTATAGAATTTTGTTATTTGACTTGGGGATGTACCGCACGTTAACACGAGTCTCAAACTAGTATATACATATACATATATATATATATATATTATAACCAACAATATTCATTTTAGTGCTCTTTTAATTTCGTGTAATAATTTAACATATAAAACCAACTAAATTTACACTTCAAGTAATAACGTTCGGATGTTTTCCATGTCTTGTTACCGCAATGTGGTTGTCAACCAAGTCATGCTACCACACTCACACCATGTTCCTGTGGCAATGCGTAATGGAAAAATACTATTGTTAATTAAAAACAGCTGAGATTGGTGTGTTCTAACAAAAAACTAACATGTTATTGAAAAAGAACTATCAACTTTTATTTTTTCTGTCGGGATTTCCCTTGATGTTGTCATAATTTTCAATGTGTTGAATTGAATTTTCGTATATATATAATTAGTATTGTTACCTATAACTTTTTGGTTTAGTGGTATGGTGTTTCTCTTTATAAACGTGAGGTTGTAGATTCAAATCCTTGCAAATGTAAGATAAGGTGGAATTAAGGTGTTATAAAATTGCCGTTAAAATATACATACAGACACACACGCACACACACACACACATATATATATATATAGACAGAGAGAGAGAGGATAATATGAAAACCCTTTCTATTGGAAAAACCTTGCAAACCCTCTAGTGGCCATTGATCATCTTTAATCAGTGGTCCACAATAATTGATGCTTTTTTATTTAATTTACTATAGTTTAATTTACTAAAAAACAAAAAAGGACATTATGGTAATCTTAATTTAATTTAATTTAATATAATTTAAATTTCTGAAACATATGTTTAAAAAGGTGGATTTGACATTTGTCAAGTCACCTCTCTCATACTTTATGGCACTTTTTCCAACATAAATATTAACGTGTGTTAGTATTATGATACAAAATTGTGACATCGTATGAGACATCGCTAACATGTGTTAGCAGCCATATACTAAAAGAACACATAAAATATATATTTATTTAAGAAATGATAAAAACGATCATTACAATCAACACTAAAACATATCAAAACAACGTTTCATACAAATATAAAAAAGATCTAGCTATGCTTCGTTCTTGATACCCATCAACATCTTTAACACAAACATCTCTTCACCTACAAAAAAAAATAACACGTGTTAGTTGGGTTCTCCAAAACACATAATGAGACATCACTGACATGTGTTAGTGTATTTTAGAACATATATTTTACTGAAATAACGTATGTCACATGAACCCTAACACATATTAGTTAGTTGGGCATATACTAACATGTGTTAGAATCACTAACATGTGTTAGGGCGTATACTAACATATGTTTTCTGTAATAACGTATGTCATATGAACCCTAAAAAGATCAAACCCTTTTCCATTTTTCACAAAGCCAGAAACCAATTTGATCAAGCTAATTTAAACTACCCATTCACCAAAAGATTAAAATTTATAATGTTTATAAAAAAACTCAAAACCATCACTTACCAAAGCCACATCATCAACGTCGCCTTCTTCCTATAGTCTACTCGTGAAAACCAACACTAGAATAGATACACATGTTAGTTGGGATCCTCAAACACATAATGGGGCATGACTAACATGTGTTAGCATATACTAAAATAAAAAAGACTACACATTTATTCATCAATTACATGTGATCTATCAACCTCATTTCCCCAATCCAATAACAATCTATTATAATAATAATAATAATAATAATAATAATAATAATAATAATAATAAAAATCAAAAAGGTTAACATAAGTTTATCATTCAAGCATTTGATCGAACACTTGGTATGCAAACAAAAACTATCCCCAAAACTATTATTATTATTATTATTATTATTATTATTATTATTATTATTATTATTATTATTATTATTCTAACAAAGCCCAAAACCTAACAAAATCAAAACATAACACAAAACGCACAAACCAAAACGTAACAGCTTATTATTATTATTATTATTATTATTATTATAACCAAAACTGTTATTATTATTCTAAAAAAGTCAAAACATAATAGCTTAAAAAAATAACAGCGACTAAAAAAAGACTACACATAATGTTTGGCTCATACATATTATTAGTCAGCCCATACATCATAAACCACCGCTCGAACCTGTAATAAAAAAAAGCAACTAATGTGTAGATAATGGTTTAGTAAAGATATTCGTAAGTTGTTCGTTGTGCAAATACATTGGTTGAACATAAACTTGTTATGTTTGGATAATAATAAGAAAAACCTTGAATACAAGATTTGAAGATGTTTGACCTACTATTTGAAGATGTACACATTGAGGGAGGAGCACGGCGGAGCTCCGGTCATTGACCCCACAATTCAGAGCTGTTTGATCTAAGGTAAAGATGCGTGAATCCTCCCAGATCCACTACTTAGAGCTGGAGATGTTGGATCTCGAGGATGATACGGGTCCATGAACTCTATTTCCTTGAAGAAGAGAAGAACTTGTTATGGTGGCGGTGGTGGTGGTGATTGTGGTGGTGGTGGTGGTTGTTCTAGAGAGACAGAGAGAGGGGATGGTAGAGGGAGGAAGCTATCATCTGCATTTGAATTTGAAAAAAAAAAAGAAAATGAAGAGAGATAGAGAGAGAGGGGAAACAATATATATAGGGGGAGAGAGAGAAGGGGGATAGTGAAAATATCTATTCTGCCCCTTTGAATATTATAATATAATGGGTGATACGGCACAACATGGATCAAGGGTTGGGTTTTCTAGGTTTTTCTCTATATAATATAGATATATATAACTATATATATATATATATATATAGAATTGATGTTTGCTGACGTGGCATTCAATGGTGGCATCATCCCCCCTTGAATGTGTCATGTGGCACTCTCTATGAATTCAAATAAAAAAAACCTACCTATAAAATGTTAGGACCGTCGAACTCGCGTTCCAACAATCACGGGTTTTATCCTAGAGGTGCGGAATCCCTCTAAGATGCTCTAATAACAGAAACAACGATTGAAACAATGAAACGAGTAATCACAACACACACACGGGTCAAAAGATTATCTATTAATCACCAAAACAGAGCACGAGTGTTTACAGAGATCAAACCAGACGTTCTATGACCAGGGGAGGGTGTTTGGAGGGTGTTTGGAGGGTGTGTGAGGCAAGAACTGAGGTCTAGGGTTGAGAATGAGGGTATTTATACCACCCGGGTACGACCAGCACCTGTTAGGCGATTAGCAGCCCAGTATTAGGCGATTAGCAGCTAATCGCCTAAAGGGAAGGCATAAACGCTTAATGGACTTGGCTAATCGCCTAAGGCCTTACACGATTAGGCCCACAATCGTGTAAGGGCCCAAGCTAAACGCCTAAAGCCCACTGCTAATCGCCTATATCATCCCACGACCTCCAAAACGCGTATAAACGCCTCCAAACACCCCGAACTACGTCCAAACAACTAATATACTAGCCTAGGGACATCGTGCACTAACATAAAACATCTTCTCTTTCAACCCAAACCCTAAACACCCAATTAATCTCCACCTCTCCCTCTTCACCATCACAATCACACAAAACCCTAATTGTTTTCTTCCTACAACCAATAGATGCACTGATCTATCCCTTTAGTTATCTATCTCCTTCGATCCAACAAAATAACATGGCTCTCCAAACGCCACTAAGGCTACCAACCACCACCACATCATTGCCTCCGGCCATCGGCACCAATGTCGGCCTTCGCCGCCTACCCAAACTCCTACCTCTGCAATCATCCCACTTTCTCTCAACCTCCCTTCAACTGTTGCTTCCACTTCATCGCCCTTCATCTGCACCCAAGTTTGCTATGTGCACCGCTTCTAAGCAAGCTTATATTTGTCGCGACTGTGGGTACTTTCTTATTATTATTATTGTTGTTGTTGTAGTCTTTACTGTTTTGTATCGTGGGTCGTTGGATTTGTGCTTCAATGGGAATTCTATGGAGATCAGACGGTTGATAGGGAACATGGTGTTTGAATTTGGTAAGGGTGTTGAAATAGTGATAAGTAAAGACAGGATACTAGATGATGTGGGCCGTGGGATCAGCTGCTTAGGGATCGGATGGTCAGAAAGATTAGGGGTTCCAAGTAATATTATAGGGAACTTTCATCAACAAAATCAATGGGTAGAATATGATGTTTGCAAATCTATGAACAATGAGCATTCAGAACCATTGCTAATCTTTTAAATAATAACCTAATCGAACCACAAACCCATATCTATTGATCCATATTAGCCATGGCCATGAGAGACTTAGTCACCGACGATGAGATGCTTGGTGTATAAATAACCCACGCCTGCTAGGAATTTAAGATGGCAGATGTGGTATGTGATCTTTATTTTAAGGCTTTAGACTATAAATAATGTTTGTGTATTCGAGCCGATGTTTGATTACTTAGATTTTCCATTAAGGTTTTGAATTGTATTGAATTATTGTTGAATTATTATTGCAACTTAAGTGATCGTTTAGTTGATTAGGTTTTATGTTAGGTTAGGTTTAAGGTTAAAGGAGTGATTAGAATGCTATAAACATGCACTGATTAAATGCGAGGGATTAGAGAGATGTGATAAGTGTTTGAGTTGTTGCAACTTAGTTTAGTGATTTTTTAGTTTATTAGGTTATAGGTGAGGGAATATGGGAGTGGTTAGAATGCTAAAAACATGCAATTTTTGAATGTGAGAGATTAAAGAGATGAATCATGTGATAAGTTTTTGAACTGCTGCAACTTATTTAATTAAGTAATTGTGTAGCCGATTAGGTTTAGATTTTACAACCTCGGGACCTTCCCAGAGTAATCAGCTAGTATATATGTATATAGTATTGCAAGGAGTATAGTTTGGGAACCGACATTTATGTACTTAAATCATGAAACTATACATAAGAGACAGAAGTGGGGTTAAGATGTCACACTCCCTTTCGCCTAACACGCATGCTTCATCTACTTCATTATTTAATTTGATGTTTTATTTTGTTGAATTATAATTAAAAACGGAATTAGGTGCCTTGTTTTCTTATTTGATAATTTAAAGAATTAAAAAACGGAATTTGGTAACTTGCATTAAATTTATTATTTCATATCATGATATTTGACATTAGTCTATTTCCTATTATTATCTAAGTTTGGTGGAAAATACTTTAAGTAAAATAGTGATAATTAATACATAAAAGAGTTGTAGGAAAACTCAGCTATCATTTTATTATCTAAGATCTTGTTTACCAAAAGGGGCACATATATACATATAATAAATCAAATTCATTTTAATGACATGGCACTCAAAGATGCATTCTCCTCCTTGAGTGTGTCATGTGTTGTTCCATGTGACATTGAGATATTTTAGGAAAAATCTATACATATAATAAACCAAAGTCATTTTAATGACATGACATTCAAAGAGGCATTATCCTCATTGAGTGTGCCATGTGTCATCCTATGTGGCATTGAGATATTTTAGGAAAAAAAATTTAAAAATAAAATTGGATGTTTCTCTCTTATGTTTCCTCCCATAATTTTTAAACGTTGATATCTTTTATATACGAGATTTTTTAAATAAAAAAATTACACCAAATTAACGAGCGTTTAATTATCTTTCCAACGAGTACCATAGTGTTATATAAAAAACGGAGAAAAAAAAACGACTATTTTTTGCGGGGTTTTGTTCATACAGGAAAAAAACACAAAGTGTTCATGTAAATCATTAATCATGTATAGGCAAGTCACTAATTACGTTTAAATCAGTAAATATGAATTCTATTTTCAACATGCGTTAGCATTGGAGTTATACATTGTTTTATGTTGGATATTAACATTAGATTTATACATTGTTTAAGGTTAGGCGTTAACATTGGAGATACATTTTTAATTGTTTTAGGTTAGGTGCTACCTGAAGCTTTCTTACATGTAACTGTAAAGCGAATCATTCTATTTCATATGTAAAATTAATATGTTATATTAGATTTCTCAACCCAGGACGTTCCCAGGGTATAATCTAGTTCATTAATATATAAATATATCATGGAACACGGTACAGCATATTAACATTACAATATTGCAATTTCATGAGTAATTATATGTAGGGCATATGTAGCGAAATACTTATGTAATGGTTTAAAAGAATCAAATATTATATAGTTTTTTTTTTTAACTTTACAACGAATATACTAAGTTGAAACTACATATAGAAACAATAGTTTAAGAGAAAGTTTACTGTACAAAGTATATAGACGTACAAAGTGTAAAAAGGAACAACAGCCATATACGTGAAAGCGGTTATGAATCCATGATTACCTCGTATTTAATTTTCCAGTATTGAGGGTATAATAGATTTTTTCCTTATGTTCTATTTGTTTTATTAGTATTTACAATTTCAAAAATTACAAAATTCAAAACCCTAACACTGCGTTCATTTTATAGTTTCTGATTGAGAATTTGACGAACACGATCCATCAGTTCGTAAGTATAAATCATAATCGTCTTAATCAGTTTGTTCATTTTTTTGTACCAGTTGTTATAATTCTTTCTTTTTCTCCAGGATTCAAAATTTCTTTGGTGTTTGAAGTGATGATTAGAAGAATATGGAAGTGTTTTAAGGGGACAGTTTCTATACATGCGTTATATTACAATAATAATAATTCTATTTTAATTGATTTATTTTGAAGGCAATTGAAGTTTTTTAAGTGGTTAAATTTGTTGTTTTTTTCAATATCCATTGAAGGTATGTTTACATATGCTTGCGTTTAAGTTGAAGTTGTTTTTTGGTTTTTTAAGACTATCTAATTGCTTAAGGTGGTCAGAGTTTGCACATATGGTAGTTGCGTTTAAGTTGGATTTGTAGTTATGTTTATTAATTTTCCATCATAAATGATAGTTGCGTTTATTCAGAATAGTAGTTGCGTCTTGTTTTTCATCATACTGATGATATTTGTTTTTATTTTTTTTCACAACTTGCGTTTGAATATTTATGTATATGTGTTTCATTTTTTCAGGGCTGTTAAAGTGATTGCACATATGATATTTGGTTGTTTTTGTTTATTTTCACAACTTGCGTTTGAATATTTATGTATTTGCGTTTCATTTTTTGAAGACTATTAAAGAGTTTTTTGAAGACTATTAAAGAGTTTAATTATTTTTATTTGCAGCTATGTTTGCACATATGGTAGTTGCATTTAAGTTGGATTTGTACTTACGTTTATTAATTTTCCATCATAAATGATAGTTGCGTTTATTCAGAATAGTAGTTTGCGTCTTGTTTTTTATCATACTGATGATATTTTGGTTGTTTTTTGTTTATTTTCATAACTTGCGTTTGAATATTTATGTATTTGCGTTTCATTTTTTTGTGACATCTCATACAAGATCATTGAAAAAGAAGTAAAAAACTAGCCAAAAACATAATATTATTAAAAACTTAGATCTATTACATATGATGTTGGAAATTAAAACATCTAAAACAAGATTACTAAAACTTATCAACCAAAACACCTCATTCCCCACTCAACATCTATGAAACAATTTGGTATCTAGGGGGAGAAACTGTGAAGCTAGTCCCCCCCCCCCCCAGACTCAACCTCCATCTCCTCATGATCCAAATCCTCATCATCCAAGCTTTCTTCTTCTTCATAATTTGATGTTGTGTCCATATCAAACCGTAGTTCAACTTGAGCCCTGACCATCACTTCAACTTTTAAACCAAACTCTGCTCCATTTTGGTTTATGGGACAATTTCAAATATACCCCTGCAAAACATCAAAATTTCATATATACCCAAAACATGCTTTAGGACCATTGTACAATATGCATGAAAAACTTGTACTTTGGGTATATATGATATTCTACAAGATTACAATGGCATATATGAAATTGTACCTTGGTTTATAATTGGCTTCTCAGAAAAGCTTTTCAGAAAATCCATATCCGTAGAGAAAAATATCACCTTAGGGTGGAAGGTTTCTTCAGCCCCATCATCAAATGTCACATCAACCTCAAACCTTTCTTCGATAAATTCCTAGCTTCTGACACCCCTCAGCTCACAATCTTTAAACCTTTTTTTTCAGCACATAAAACAGCTTTTTTACCTCTGTTGTTTGGTTGAGATAAGGAATACCCAAGGCATACATTTTTGTAAGGACAAGTTTGGTATAGTGTCTGAGCACACTCTCTGCACACCTGTAAATTATCTTTCGGTTATCACTCATCATCATATAGAATATTTTGTTTTCATACAACCATGTGCTCAGGGTTCGGTTATCTGCCATTTGCTGAGATTTTGATTGGTTTTTTACTTTTTGTTGTTAAGAGAGGATGAAAGTGTAGAGTTGCCCTAAAATTTTCTTACATTATGTTATTTTATAGTGTCGATCTTGTATAGTTAATACAGGACGTTTGCCATTCTAAAAATTATTATTTTAAGTTGAACAGTCTTCAGTTTCATCATGACTGTCTACATTTCTTTTTTCTTATCAGTTTTGAAATAACCTCTATGTGATTGGGTTATGTGATTTGTCCTTTTTAAACCGTCACTTTTAAAATGTACTAAGTTATATTACTTTTTTTTAACAAACCATTTTTAGTTAAGATGGTATGGGCATGTGAAGAGGAGGCAAATGACGGCCCCAGTTAGAGTAGTGGAAACCCTCACTGTAGAGGGAAAGAAGTGTAGAGGAAGACCCAAATTGACTTGGGATGAGCGGGTTAGGCAGGATTTAATAGAGATGCACCTCTCTGAGGACATGGTCGAGGATAGGGGTTCGTTGAGGCACAAGATTAAGTTTAAGGATTATTAGGGAATGTTTGGTTGTATCGTAGCGTGGTTAGAAGAGCTTCGATTTTTTCTTAAGCTGGTCGGAGGTCGGTTAGGGTGAGTTGTATTTGGGTGTTTTATTTGGTTGTTGTTTTTGATAACATATCTACCTTTGTTTTACTACGTGACTCTTTCAATGTTTCTCTAAATTTAGCTCTTTATTAATTTTTTTTAGTGTTGTTTGCTTTTCGATTATGTGTTGTCGAGCCGGGGGTCTCTCTGGAAGCAGCCTCTCTATCTGCAAGGATAGGAGTAAGGTTTGTCTACATCTCACCCTCCCCAGACCCTACTCTTAACTTTGCTAATTGTGGGATTTACCGGGTAAGGTTGTTGTTGTTGTATTTTTTTTTGTGCTTTAATAAAAAAAAAAAAGTAAATTATATAAATGCAATTGTTAGTTTGTTTAAAAAAGCATGTCATTTGTCAATTATCATTTTTTTTATAAATTGTGTGACTGAAATATAACATGCGTTTTACCTTAACATAGTTTTATTTATTTTTTTAAAATGTTATGATTTTGTTTGAATTATTTTTATATTAATTGCTTTTTAATTTTATTGTTTGAATAATTTTTTAATATTTGCGATTAATAATAATAAAACTTGCGTTCTAACAAAAAACGACACAATGTCAACAACAAATATTAAACATTCAAAAGGATAGCAGAGAAATAATATGTTTTTTGTCCACTATAGAAAATGTATTTTGTTCTTCATTTTTCAATCCTTTTTCTCCCCAATAATAAGATCATCATGCCTTTTCTACAGTTTTTCTTTTACTTTTGTCAGCACCTTTTTCTTTAGGGGTAGTTGTCAAAATTCACTGCAAGTTCAATAATTTGTTCCCTTACCATGTTGTATTCATTAAGTATCATCATTGCACAGTATTTACACCGCAAACTTCTAATTTGCTTATCTTGTTCAAGTCCTTCTTCATGGAAGCCACACGATCAAATTTTCTCTTCCTTGTACGTTTCCATGTGTCGCATTACAAACACATCGTAGTCGACCGAGTTGTTTATTGTTCTCCAGTCCATTTTTCTGCGTTGTATTTTTTATTTTTCCAGTTTACGGCGTTATTTGTTTTCCGGGCATGTGTCGGTCCAGAAGGTGCATAATACTTTCCGCTGAAAACAATTTGAAGAATTTATGAGCTACTTTTCATAATAAACATGGTTGCGTTTAAAAGTTATACGTTTCGTTTACCAGTTTCCCTAGGACTCTATTGTATTTTTTGATGTCTTTACCTCCACTTGTTGAGTTGTCAATTACCTCAATGGTTAAATCTTTCAGATGAAAGCATACCATGTAGAAATGTCTTTCTATCAGCAGTGAGGTAGATTATGATATCAAATTCATCTGCTCTTTTTACATTTAATCTTTCTATTAGGTGTAGGACATTGTTTGAAAAGATCTTCATCGTTTCCTCCATTGATTTTCCCTGGAAATAGTAGTCTTCAGGCTGCACGTTTTCAAGTTCAAAATATTGTGTTTAAATACATAATACATGTGTTCTGGTTGTTAATACTATTTGCGTTTAAATACATCATTCAGTTTATAACTTGCGTTTAACAGTAAGTAAAACTTGCGTCCAAATACAAACAAACATACCAGGGTTTGTGTGCCGCAGAACAACCTATAAACTGAGCCATCACTTCTATTATTTAGTTCCTCATAATTCAATAGCTATGTCCATGTGTCAACTACACCTTGGTGTAGCCATATCCCGTCGTACAAACTTTCCATCACTACCTTTGGTACCTCCAACCACACTGACTGGTATACATGTCCGCCGCATGTTTTCAAATAAGTAGTCAAATAAGATCACATAAGATGTAACAAAATATTTATATACTATTATACAACTTACAATCGTTCGGTTGTTGGTCCATGATGATTGAAACACTCCCATCTCCTCGCGTGTTAGCCTCTCCACTAGGCAAACTACCCGGTTAATGTACGATGACAGCAATGCTGTTGCAGGGAATTTCTCTCTTTTCCGCGACCCTGTTCATTCTATTCTTTATCTTTAGCTTCTTTTTTTCTGAATTTCTAGGGATGTAGGTTTTTGGATTGGTTGAGCCTTTGGTGTCTCCACATTTTTTTTGCATCAGCTTGACAGAATGGATTTTTTGATATAACATCATTAACATCATGATCCCCCAAATCATCAATTGTATCATCGACAACATCTTCATTGTTCACCGTTTTATTTTCATCTTCATTTTTATCTTGTGGATCAACCCTTTCAGCTTCAATATTTTCATCTTTTTTCATCCCTTCCATGCCAGCTTCTTCTTCAACCTTAACCCCACCAGCTGGATCATCATCTTTCTGAATATCATCATTTTTATCAAGATGTATATCATCACCCATGTTGTAATCCCCCTCCCCTTCAATTTTATCCACATGGACATCTCTTTCTTCTCCACCCATCAACTGACTAGTTATGATGTTGTCCTTATGGGCAACATCACCCATATCAGATGTTTTGTCAACCATATCCTCATTGACATGGTCATCATTCCAATCATTTTTCTCCAAACTGATGTTATCAATTGTCTCACCCTCATCATCATCACCTCTGGTATTATCATCTACTTGATTATCAAAATCAGCTGCTATGTTTTCTTCAAAAAAGTCCACGTTCTCAGCAGACTTGTTTTTTTTTTCAATTTCATTAATTTCTGTTGGAGTTGCATCTTTTTTACAAACTACTTCCCATTTGTCGCACCTCTCCAACAAAGTTGGAATCCAAGAATATCTCTTCCTTATTACTTCAGCCATTTCATTCATTTCTTGCTCAATTTCTTGGTATCTTTTAATATTTCTATCCATCAAGGACACCCATTCCTGAAATGAATGAAAGGAAAATGTTAAAAACAACATTTGCATGTTAAGTTTTTTAAACTTGCGTTTATAACTATGTACCAAAAAAAATTAAAATATAACCCGCCTTTTAATTTTTAATACTTGCGTTTTACCTCTCTGGATCTTTTTGTTTGATTATCTTCTTCACCTTCCTTTTCCAAATCCATCTTATTCCATGTATTGTATTCCTCATTTTCATCATCAGAAAATTCAAATTCGTCATCGCACTCATAATAACTTTTGCTTATTGGAGTTTTAGCCCGCGGTATTGTGTAATCGTCATCGAGGTTCACATGTTCTTGCATATTCTGTGCTGGTATCATCATAAATGCATCAACAACTTCATTCATATCATGTTTTTTCTGCAGCAGCGGCATTATCATTAACTGCAAATGGACCGTTGTCGTGCATATATTCTTCCATTTCGGCCACTATTGATGATGTTATGTTACTGATGGTCGGTCTTCTTAATGCAGCCTCTAATGTTTGGTGTTTGTGGAACTCATGTGTGTACAAAATCTATGACATGCAACATAACATTAATTTTTTATTAGAATGTAACTGGATTTGTACATAGATGCTTTTTTCAAAGTTACTTACTATTAGCAAAGCTATAGGACCAATATACAACTTCTTATACCCACTTCATTCAGATTTGGTCCTTTTTAAACATTCAACCATATATGCGCACTAATTCATATTCGCAATTCCATCCTCATTGTCAATCGTCTCCAATAACCTTTGGTTTATGGTAGTTGACTTTGATATTTCTCCAAAAACTGTGTTTCAGAGCACCAAAAAATTTAGTTTAAACAAGCGACCACCATTTTGATTGCCTTTTTATCAGATCTAGGACGTTTTTAACAGTTACTTTGCTCATCGGGAATTGATTCTTGAATTCATCAAATGTTTCTGCAGAGCCTTTCCTTAGTCTAATCTTCTCTTTTACTGATATTTTACCCATTGGGATTCCGAACAGCTCATGCACCATTGCGTCTGTTATGTTAAGTTTATGATCACCCACATTCAGCTGGCATGTTTCATAATCAAAGTTCATGAGCAACTAGTATCCCAAGCCTGTTACAGTTGAAGCATACTCAAAAGTCAAAACTGATTCAAAGCCCATTCTTTCAATGTCTTCCTTTTGTTCATCCGACAATATCTTCATTGTTGACACAAAGTCCGCAGGTGAGCATCTCATGCTTATTCTTCTGTGCATGTACTCAAAAAACTTGTTACTCTTATTCTTTTTATGAAGCTTTTTTTTCAGTTTTTGTCACATTTTTTTCCCTTTTTCTTTTGCGTATCAACATCTTCGGACGAAGATGAATCAATAACTACATGCTTTTTTTTGTGTTGTTTTTTTACTTCTTCTTTACCTCCACAACTTCATCAGACGATGTTTCATCAATAACCACACGCCTTTTTTGGTGTTGTTTTTTTTATGTTTCTTCTTTACCTCAACAACTTCATCAGACGATGTTGATTCAACAACTTTTGTCCTGTTCCTCTTAACATGTTTTTTATTTATCAATGTGCTTATAGGTTGCTCATATTCGTCAACGGGTACAAACGGAACAATAGCATACCTCGAAATATCTAGATTTTAACAGGAACATATTAAAACGCAATTTATACAATATTCAAACGCAACTCTTAACATTACAAGACATTAAATTGCATTTTTAATACCAACACACATGTTATAAATTCAAACACAAACAAACGCAAGTTCACTTTAATACAAACGCAAGTTGTATATAATCAAAAAAACCGCTTATGAACATCATTTGTGTTTTAACATGTTTAAACATTACAATATCTAGGTTCCTATATATACATTTTTTGGGTGCATGCACTACATCATCATTAACAAACGTTTCACTTATATACCAAAAAATATGCAAACAGGGCTTTTCACAATCCCTCGCTAAGCATTGCTAGCACTTCTGGTGGAGTGTACAATACATCACCATCTATGTTGTCGTCCGCACCTTCTTTCGCTACCATATCAACATCCGGATGAGCTTGTTCTTCATTGTCATTATTGACTTCGACATTTGCTTCATTTTGTATATCTCCTACATGTGCAACATTCACCACCGGAGCAGGGAGTATCCGCCCCTCCACTACTTCTTGTTGTTGTTCAACGTTCTCTTCCTCGTCATGGACTGTATGGTTTCTATTTCTACGCTGATATATCAAACCATAACGTCTTTGAGGCTGCTGCACTTCGTTTATGTTATTAAATGCTTCTAATCCTTCGACACCAGTGGTTGGTGGTAAGGGATCATCCACAATTCCATTATTGTTTAATAAAAGTAAAATATTAACAGCATCAAGTTCATCTAGGTATTCCCTAAGGGATACATAACGTCTTGCCATTAAAACAAAAAATTCCAAAAAAAAAAAAAACAAGTAAACTATTCAGATGAAAACGCAAGTTGAAATGGAGTTACCTCTCACAAATGACGCCTGACTTATAAAGAAGTGTGATAGATAGACTATAGGTGTTTGATTGCTGACAACACTATATTTTTTATTTTGACTGACTCAGCCGACTGACAGAAACGTCGGTATACCATTTCAGTTTAGTAATTATGACTTAAAAATATCTATAGTTTAACGGCTGCTTAATTATTCATTATAACAAATTCAAACGCAAGTACAAATAACATTACACGCAAGTTGTTACTAAATTACCCCAAACAACTGTACACATTAAGACACAATAAACACGTATTTGAACCCAAAATTACAAAATCAAAATATGAGCATACTTATTCATAATTAGCAACTCATAATTGTCTAGCAAACCTGTTTTTGAAGTTTTAGAAGGCCGATCGTTGTTCTCCTTTGATTGTCTTTCATATTCAATTCTTGTAAAATACCATTGGCTTGTTAATTGGTTATTGCAACTACTAATTACACACAATAACATTCCAAATATTGTATATACATACCTGATTTTGACTTCGATGCCATTGTATTTTGTAGATCGCTCTGTTTTTTTTTTTTGCTTTCGCACACTAAAAAAACCCTAATTGTGTGTTTGTTTTGTATTCAGTAGACGGTTTTTGAAGCTTTCTTAGTTATTTTAGAAACTGAATGTCAGTTAAATGATATTTGTAATTTACCTGCTTTTATATTTTTGGTCCAATTACTAATATGCCCTTATTCATGTTTTCGACAAATTTAACGACGCGTGGTTTTTTACGATCGTACCCCTCATTATCTTGTGTAATCCTCCAATCCATATTACTTCTTACACTTTTTGTGCCGCTTTTTACGTTATCCTCGTATGGGTGTGCTTCTTCCAAATATTGTCGTTTGATTTTAGTTAGTATTAAATTTAGCACATTTGAAAGTTAATAGTAAACACTTATTCAAATTACTATTTTCATTTCTGTATAAAACTATTGCAACATTTTAATAATGGTTAAAATTATATTTCATTTATCTTTTGTTACTTATATGATAAAAGATTAACTCGGTACATTTGCATTTACAAAGCATACAAATTTTAACTTTTGTTTTTTTTCTAATTTTAATCCAAAACTTGTCATCTTTTACCGTTTAACGTTACAATTTTTTTTACTTTCAACTTTGGTTTCATATACTTTTCATTTTTCCTAGATTTTACGGTTCATTCTAAATTCTGTGAGTTAACATAACGCAACGTGCGTGTGAGATTCACTATTTTTAGGTTTTTACATTTCACTCTACATTTTATCACTTAACAAGGCACAATGTCTAAAATACGAAGATAGTCCAATATATTATAAATCAAAAAATAATCAATCCTTTTAATCCGACTCAAGATGTATTAAACTAAAGAGTAAAGTTATGTGAGTCATGTTAGATGGTAGAACAATGTATACATAAACTTCACAACTATGATAGACGTGAAGTTTGATATCTGGTCTCACAACCCGATGAAGGATGACTTCATTTACAATTCTCCAGATTATTGGAACACAATACACTTTTACATCTCAACGTAAAATTTAGTCTATACTTAACAACATAAACGTCTAGATCTTAACAATTTAGGTGTTGTGAGTTAATTTTAATTCGTTGGTTTAAGCTTTTTTTTTTTTTTTTTGATTAACTAAAATCACCTACACGCTTAAGGGTCTAGCACTTCATGTTTCTAAGCTAGACAAGTCTTAAAGCTTGATATAATTTCTATTCAGCTTTTCAACTTAATTTTCTAAGTTATCATGAGTGTACTTCAGTATTAATCATCCGGACACTTTATGCTACTAGCCAAACTTTTAAATAAAACTAGTTGAATAAAATCACGCGCGTTGCGCGTTTTACAATCGAGATTTAGATGAGGTATTGATCAATCAATGAATTATACAATCGAGATTCGATTTTGGTTGTAAACATTAAAAAAATAAAGAAATCTGCACATAAGGTAACACATGAAATTTGTAACGAAATTACATAATATTATGTTATTTATATTAATTGTATATAATATAATAAAGTTTTTGAAATAAATTAATAATGAAATTAAATAATATTATGTAATATAATAATAAAATTACATAATATTAATAGTATATAATATGAATAAGATAATGTAATATGAATAAAATAATATTATAAATACTATTCATTTAGTTACTATTCATTGTGTTTATCTATTAACATTATTATATAATTTAGCTGTGCTACCACTTCATTATTTACATGTACATCTGATTTAAAGTTGGTACAATAATATATAGTATAACATATATTATTCTTACAGACTCTCATAAATCTAAGAAGTGTATCACAAAATACTAGTAGGATGTCTGCGCGATGCGGCGGGGAACACAACACTTAAAGGTTCATCGATCCAGGGCTAGCTCGAGTTTGACTTGCACTTCATACCGAGTTGGTTTGGGTTGACTATAATCTAAAATAAAGATGGAATCTTAAACTCAAGCTCGGCTTGATCAAAAATCAAGTTGGTTTGCTTAACTTGATTTGATTTGATTAGACTTTACAACTAATTTACCACGATGGTCAAACATATAAATTATTCTTTATAGCTTTACACACATTTAGTATTGTCGTGTATTTATTATTGTTGTTTTGTTAACCTCTTCACTTCAATATCAGTCTTTCTTTTCTCTTGTTTTTTGTACATGACATGATGAAGACAGCGTATATAGGGAATTATAGTAACTTTTACTCGTAATAAATGTAACGAATACAAGGAAAGTTAATGTGTTTGGTTTTGTAACAATAACATGGAAGCCATCCATGTTGGTACGTTCTAATTCGAATGGATGTGAATTAGATTGATTAGATACTCAAATAACAACATCAAACTATCACAAATCGTCCTAGATGCTAGAGTTCCATCATCACCAACATACATGCGAAATCAAACAAACAACGAGCTTAATCATATTACAAAACGAGAGTGTTTTTATTTGTGTTACATCACTGACATGTGTCTTGATGCACGAATTTTCCAACATTGTTCACAATTTCCCTCGTAATACATTTCGCTTCACATATTGCGTGTTTCTCTTTTGAGCTATATCTCAATCAGGAACATGAGTTGTTAAAATTTATCGCAAGATGCTACCATTTCCCGTATTCTCAATGGTTATTCTTAGCAACCACTATATAAAGTATGTAAACATAAGAAAAAAGATTACAGAGAGAAAGATAGGATGGAAAATGAGAGAGCTCTTTATCAATGAGTTTTACCAAGTACAATAAGCCTCTGTTTATAGGGACATAACATTAATACAAACTTAATGGTATATGGGAGTTAGAATACGTATAGTCGCCATAATATATATGTTTATAACAAAAAAAAAATTAATACAAACTTAATGGTATATGGGAGTTAGAATATGTATAGTCGCCATAATGTATATGTTTATAACAAAGAAATTTTAATTATATCACAACTTTTTTACTATCTTTTTATATTATCAATATTTATACTTAATGCTAGATGAGTTTTAACTAATATTATTTAATAATATTGTAGAAAGATTATTTTAACCTCTTACTAACTTCATTAAGGTGTTGTACCATAAGCATAAAGTATAGTAATTACTTAAATTTGGTTGGTATCCTTGCCTCATGCTTTATAATACAGTATAGATAACACAATGTCAAGGATAAAAGACACAATGAATTCAAAAAGAAGACACAGTGAGGAAAATAAAAGAACACAATGATATGAAACAAATTTTCTAAAATCTTCAAGCTAAACATCTAAAAATGTCGCTATAATGGTTTCACTCGTAGTCTATTTGATACCATTACTACGACTTCCTAGTTTTAGAAGAGTGTGTTTGAACCCAGGGGCGGACCTAGCTCATAGCTAGGGACCGCGCCCGCTGCTACTCAACTTCGCGCGTGTAATGGAATTTTTTTGTTTTTTACGACTTTTCGAAAACGTTACTACTAAAATGAAATTTATGTTGCTACTAAAATTTAATAAACGTTACTAACTACTAACTGAAATTATACGTTACCACATTATGTTACTCGGTAAAATATTTATCGAATTCGACTAATAATAACCCAAAAAAATAACTAATCTAATTATAATAATAGCCCACCCATTAAACCCAAGTCCACCACTCAAACAAGCCACCCCACCCCCCTTTAATCCAAGTCCAACAACAACAAGCCTACCCCAAGTCCCCAACCCACTACACATTCACAAAACCAAAAAAAAAAAAAAACTTTATGTTCTTTTTCACACAGCCAAGGAGCAGAGCAGCAGCCAAACCTTCTAAAATCTGAACCCTTACCCTACGTCCCTACCTCTACGTCCCCGTCCCTTATCCGCCCAACACGAGCACCCAGAGCAGCAGCCAAGGAGGAGCAGAGCGCCGCCCCTGTCCATAGTCGGTTGTGAGTTTTTTTATAAACCTTACGAACCCTTACTCTCTTGTGTTTTATAATTGAATTGTTCTAAGTAATTTAGGCATTTAGTAATGAGTAATTATAAATTGGGTATTGGATATTATAATTGATTATAGTGTAAATGTTTTTGATTAATTGATTAGGTTTGCTCACGTGTTTTATAATTTGTGTTTTGGATGTTTTACAATTTGATTTGTTACGTTTTTTGGGGTGGGGTTTATATGTTTATGTTGTTGTCTTTGGTTGAGATTCTGTATTCTATTCCATATTTCATTCTGATAATAAAAGTGGAAAGATATTCAATTATTTTGGTTGGTGTTGGAATGATGATTTTGATTTCAAAATATTTATTTTGTTTCTATGAATATGAATGGTACTCGTTTAACTGTCATTGTTCTTTAGCGTGTTGCTAGTTTTTAGTTTTCCTGTGTGAATATGAGAGTTTATATTTATGGTGATTTTATAAGACCCAAGCGCCTCCTTCTTAATCTTACAATATGCTATGTCTTAATCTTACAATATGCTCTTATAGTCTTACATTCAAATTACCTTCTTCAGGCATATATCATCTTCGACTCCAGGGCCGGCCGGTTGAGTCGACTGTTCTATTCGACTAGACAACATACATTCAAAAGGTTAGTACTAGTTTACTGTTTATCAATTGATGCATTGTTCTGTCAATCCATTCCGGTTCAACAAGATTAGGGATTTGTTGTTTGTTAATTAATTTAGGTTTTAGGAATCAGGTAGCAATCAAGTAGTTGATTGATTTAGGGATTTGTTGTTTGTTAATTGATTTAGACTTTAAGGAATTAGGTAGCAATCCAGCAGTTGAGTAGACTTTTTCTATTAATTGATTTAGGAGTAAATCATAAACATTATAACAATGTCAAGTCGAAACCGAAAGTATGAATCGGGTCACGCAAAAGAGTGATAACAATCCATTGTATGAAACTACGGTGAAAAAAAATATTTGAACGTTGCTACTAAAAAAAATTTCTTGATCCGTCATTGTTTGAACCCATACACATATGTATATAGTTTATATTTATTGTTCAAAATATGATATATGTATGTTCCAAATGTTGTAAACAAAAAGGGTTGTTGGAAAGACATCATCAATCCTCCTTAACAGACGGTGTCCTAAAGAAGTCAACTACCAAATACATTGAAATCGTAAGACACCAATCATTGAATATAAAATATAGATAAAACAAATAAAATGAAAATCCTCGATCTTTCTTGCAGGCCATTCTAGGTTGTATATATAATACATAAAACTGAACATATATGTCTTGCCGTTTGTGTTTGTCTACCTAGCATTATGATATATATACAGAACTAAAGAGAAAAACATGAAATATGAGGAGATATTCGCTAGGAGCTTTAGTCAACACGACCAAAACCGATTCAAGTATGGCGCACTGCTTGCTTGCTTTGTGGTCTTATGGTGCATGTGCACCGTGTTCAAGCCTTACCTCGGCACCCTACCCGTTTGTAAGTCATTTTTATAGTGTAACAATTTTAGTAGTTCTAACATGCAATGTACTACTACGAACTATATATACTACCCATGCACCCGTTATTTATAGGGTATGTCTTTTGCTTTATTATTTAGGTTTGATCTAGTTGAGACAAGTTGGCTTCTGAAAGCCGATGAGCTGGCTCGTTAAAAAGCTGGCCAGACTTGGTCGTTCGAGCTAACCAACTTCTCTAGCCAAAGAGTGTGTATAGATATGTTAATGGATATTCACCACGTTCTTATACATGTCAAATCTTTACATACTCTAGACTAGTGCGTGATTTAAAGGAAGAAGGTGAAAGATCATAAAATTAATTTATTTCCTTCATCAATCAAAACATTACAAAACATAAGACGCAGTGAAAAATGTGAATTATTATCATGTAGTGAGTAGTTTATAATTGATATGTTATAACACTTCCCACTTGTCTCTCAACAAGTCTGGCCTCAATGATCTGTAGGCTATATACACTTCATGAGCTAGCCAAATTTCTTGCAATGTATGTAAGTTACAATTTACTGTAATATGAATTTGTATTTTAAATTTTTAAAGTGCTAATCTCAGTCAATATCTAAGTATGCATTAAAGCTCACTTTATATTTTTTATTTTTAAGTTCATTCTGATAATGTCAACTAAGTGTCTAATTTTAATATATTATTTTATAGTAAATAAAAATAAAAGTAAAAGATCATTAAAATTTATTTGATCACAAAAATGGCATTTTGGTTATAACTAATGAAGTCGAAAAGGGATAAACATATAGACAAGTTAATATGATCATCGTATTTCATCTTTTTATGTAAATAACTAGTGTCATTGGTACTCTTATATTCAATAAGTTGTTGGAACTATAGTACAACTATTTAACACTAATATTACGTACAGAAAACTGTTTGTTTGTATTATGTAATATATTAAACAAACACGGTATATAAAATGTCATAATTAATTACCTATATCATATATTAATAATAAAAGAAAGCATTAAAGCTGATATGACGCTCAATGAGACCATTATCTCTTCTTGGGTGTGTCACGTGATATCCTCCTCCTTATTTCCATCCAAAAGTCTTTCTCTCTCATGTTTCCATCACAATTTTAAAACGTTAATAACTTTTATATACGAGATTTTTTTTAAAAAAAATCACACTATATTAACGAACGTTTTCTTATCTTTCCAACGATTACCATAGTGTTATACAAAATACGAAAAAATGACTTTTTTTGTGAGTTTTTGTTCATACTAGGAAAAAACACAATGTGTTTATGTAATTTATAATTATATCTAGGCAAGTCACTAATCATGTTCAAACTAGGAATTCTATTTTATCAATACATAGTAGGTTAAAAACACTCATTTCCAAAAAAAAAAAAAAAGTCACACTTTCAAGACCACCGCCTCAATCACGCCTTACAATGTTTGTTTCTAGCTCTACTCCTCATCCAAATATACATCTTTTTAATATACATTTTCATTCTTATTTACATGATTAAAATTGTCGTTTTCTTATATTATAGTACATTAATTTCTATATTATATTATAATTTATAACACATATTTTATTACTTCATATTATATTTATTTATCCCGGAAAGCTTTTGGGATATAATCTAGTGAGAATATCTATACTACATTATAAAGGAGGAGAGATGGCTAAAATAGTCACTTCTTGTCAATTTTAAGATGGCATATCAAGAGCCACAAGTCTAATCTCATAACTTTTATCCTATTTCTTCCTTTTATACCCTTGTGTACAAGATGTAAAGCATATTGTATTTATAAGTAATACACACTATTTATCCCTCTCCATATGTAACCCCCTTCTATAAGGTTCATTATTAAAACACCATAATAGAGAAATAAAACCCATCATCAATTTCATTATAAAACACAATAATTGATAAATAAAACCTATTTACTCTCCATTCAATTGAGTTCGTTCTTTTGAAATCTCTAACCGAATGTAATATTAGATCAGTGTCTTCTTTGAGCTGCCAATGAAACAAACAAAATGATTCTCCTTTGTTCCTAAACAAAATCATAGTTTGACTTTTGTGGTCAAATACCTTACATTCCAATTTCCAAAAACTAATGGTGATGGTACAGTTTAAAAACCTCAATATATATATATATATATATATATATATTAGTTAAACCAGATTGTTCCCCAGTGTAAATACGTAAATTTTGGGAGTGAAGGGTGAATTTAATCTTATGTTCAATACTTGTAGATTCTTTGGTTTATACTCACTTACTCTCTGTGAATTGATATATTAAATTTCTTAGCGAATTGGATTTTGAATAAATTATGGGCATCATGTTTGGATATAGGTAAAAAACAAATTATGTGAAACTCATTGTGCAACGTGCGGCGATAAAACATACCACCCGCGGCAACGCGCGGGCCTTCCCACTAGTATAACTAACTACCTAACGATTTACGGGTTTTTCTTTAGAAACATTTTTTTTCACGAAGTAATAATTATTCATTTCATGATTGTCGAATTACATTTAAGGGTTGAATTGTGATTTATTCTACAAAGGCTATAAATTGATTTGAACCTTTGATCTCATTTATTAAAAGGTTAAGATATTGAGCGGGTGTCAAAATCGTAAACAATATTAAGTTATAAATCCCAGAAAGAATAGAACCGAACCAGTACTGTTCCATAACTTTTATTTAGAAAAATATACCATAAAATGTAGAATATGTTACATTTAATTGTATTGTTGTGATTAAAAAACAACATAAAAAAAGTCGATGTAACGTTTATTGTAATGGTCTTCCATTATATACACATATTGATACGTTATGTAGTTATGGTTATTACTTATAAAAGGAATATGTTGACGCACCCATGGTCAAAAGACACACATACACATCCTTTTTTTTAACGTCAAATTTTATTAGAACTTAATTCCATCTCACCTTGCACCGGTAAGCATTTACATTTATAAGGAGAGGGAAACCATACCATATAACATCCTTAGTTGATTCCAACACTTCACACCTTTAAACTTTCGTTTTTAGAATAACATCCTCTAAAATATAGTAGCATGTAACATTATAAGTAACACAATTGATTTGATTGTTACCAGATCCTGAAGTAGAGAAAACAACTCTAATCTGTGACACATCAAAACGAAGATATGATACATGTGAAATGAAAGGCGACGTAAGGATTCAAGGGAATGCGTCAACCATTTTTGTGTTTTCTTCACAGGTCACAAATGCTTCCATGACCATAAAGCCTTATGCGCGTAAAGGTGACGAAAGCGCGATGGAAAGCGTTACAACTATCACCATAAGATCAGTCCAAGAGGAACCCGAAACCATGCTGAAATGTACCAAAACTCACAATGTACCGGCCATAGTTTTTTCACTTGGTGGATATGCTGGGAACAACTTTCATGCCTTCACGGATGTCATCATCCCTCTCTACGCAAAGTCACGTGAGTTCAATCGAGAAGTGAAGTTCCTAGTGACCGACTATCATTCTTCGTGGACTAGAAAATTCCGAGAACTATTGGACAAACTATCAAGGTATGAAATCATTGATATTGATCATGAAAATGAAGTGAATTGCTTTCCTAGTGTGGTTGTAGGCCTTGGAAAAGAGGATAAAAAAGAGCTTCACGTTGAACCAGCAAAGAATTTCACAAGGTTCTTGAGAAGTTCATACTCCTTGGATAAGTCTAGCGCGATAAATTTAACAAGTAGTTTAGCCAAAAAGCCTCGGCTCCTACTCATTTCTAGATCGAAAACACGTGCTTTTATGAACATCAAAGAGGTGGTTCATGCCGCACAAGACTCAGGGTTCGAAGTGATTGTGACAGAAATGAACGCGAATTTGACACACATCTCGAGGTTAGTGAACTCGTGTGATGTGATGATGGGAGTACATGGGGCAGGGCTAACCAACATGGTTTTTATGCCTGAAAATGGTGTTTTGATACAAGTTGTGCCTTGGGGGAACATGGGTTGGTTAGCAAACACTTCTTTTGGAGACCCTTCAAAGGCTATGGGGTTGAAGTACTTGGAGTATAAGATAAGTCAAGGGGAAAGCACTTTGATTGAAAAATATCCATTTAACCATCAAGTATTTGTGGATCCAATTTCAATTCAAAGGAAAGGATGGGGTGTTTATAAATCTATTTATTTAGATAAACAAAATGTAACGCTTAATATTACTAGGTTCAAAGAGACATTGTCAAGAGCCCTTGAACTTCTTCATTCTTAGGTATTTTTAGTTGATTTCTGATTAGATGAATCAGATTACCAATCACTATATGTATTTTGTAAAAAATATTAATTTGTATTTATGAAAGTGCAAATAAGAATGAACTTTGGATTTAATATGATTAAGGCTAAGTTGATCAAGATAATGAATTTCCATGTATTTTATTATTTATTTTAACACTGTATTAGCAGCTATTTCAGACATTGAAGTTGTGATAGACATATTCTTCAGAAGTTCCTTGGAGATAGCAAGAACAATCAGTGAAAATGTTATTTTCACAAAATATAGGAAAATGAGTTTTTCCTAACTTTGGACTAAAATATTTATTTGAAACAGAGGTTTAATAATATATTTCTTTGTGGGTTTATATTCTATGTTGTGAGAGCTTCGCAACGAACCAAACCACGTCCAAAACAGAGCTAAGATGAATGCGATATCGATGCTCAAAGGTTGGTGATTGAAACACTTGATGCTGAAATGAAACAAAGTGGAACTAGTCCCACATAGGAGGACTGATGATACCATGAGTGGTATATAAGGAGGAACACTCCTTCCTAATTGTTTCATAGGAACCCTAACTCGGGGGCGCAATGTGGCGCTTTGACGGCACACTTTGCACTTCGCACTCTCGCATCGCCGCGAGAGAACCGCCTTTGTATTTTTGAAAGCAGGTTCAAGGTCCTCTGCATAGGACCCAGTGGCAGGTGATGGCGTGTCAGTACGAGCAGACAGGTGGCGTCCTGGTCTGCGCCTTCCGCGCAGGCGCTCGGAGTGGCGAGTGGAGCAGCTTCCGCTGACGTAGAAAGTCAAAAGACGTTTTGCGCGTACGCGGGTCTCCTCCGCTGACGTAGAACGAGATCACGTGTTCCGCAGGTGTCTTCGCGTGCGCACGGACTTATCAGCATCTCAGCAGTTACAGAACAGTTCATAGGAGCACACACTGTGGAACTCGCGAAGCGTGCGGAGCACCCTAACTCGCACTCGCACATGTGTGGGTGGTGTGGGCGCAATGTGGCGCACTTTGCACTTCGCACCTCGCACCGTTTCGTTTGAAACTTTAAGAACATCATAAATGTCTAGTCAAACCGTTTCGTTTGAAACTTTAAGAACAGTTCAGTGAGTGTAACTGTCCAGTAAAACCGTTTCGTTTGAAACTTTAAGAACATCATAAATGCCATTGAAGACGTTCAATGACATTTAATTTTCGTTCTTAATGATTTCCGAAGCTGTTTCAACTTGAGGACTAGTATATAAACCAAGGAGAGTCTTGGTTGAATAGACACCTTCGACACACTCTTCTGATATTCACCTACATTTCTCCTCTCCAGCAATCTGCTCCTGTTTCTTCCTGTTTTTCAGGTACACTTCGGGTCAGAGCCAACTCCGGCAGCACTCTTGCTATTCTGGCTATTGTACCCTGGGAAACAAAGCGAGTTCTTCTTAATATACTTGGAATTTGTTTTAAGGGCCCCGTGTTCAATACGATCCTCAGCTTTTACATTTTATTCTGCTTCTACTCCATTCTTGTATTTTTTTTCTTTCAGTTTTAATTGTATTGTAATTTCTGCTTTCGCATTTCTTTTTGGTTTGTAATTGTAATATAATTTGTTTTTATTTATTTTTACACGAGCGGTTCCTACAGATAAATCGTCTGAAAACATGATGTTGGTAAAGAATTTACTAGTAGAATTCATTAATGATCTCCAACGCAGGATGTCACTCACTTTTTATTGAAAACTACAGTGACGTTGGAATTGATGTGTTTTAACCGACAGATTATCTGATACGTGCATGACGCAAGATCACAACCGATGTACTAGACCCTTCTCCACGTTAGGCATGCATGATAGATTAGGTAGCCATGATAGGTAGTTTTCACCCATGAACTACCCATGTTCACATTTGATATGCTTTGCACGTTTATTTCAGTTATGTACTTTGTGTATTTAAATAGACTGAAGGAATGACAAAAGAGTAGAGAAAAATTGGAGAAAAGTTAGTCTTATTCTTAATCTTTGTTTCTTGGAGCCTAACCCACTCTACGGGTTAAATGGGAGATTAGCCATCTCGAATCGGCTTACTATCATTATCAATGACACATTTTACTTACGGGTCATTGATAGATTGTTGGCTTCAGAAAGATATGTGCTTAACCGACAACTTATCGACCGCAATATAATCGACAGATTGCTACTGGTTGTTAGACACTCACAGGAAGGTTTTTTGTAGGAAATTTGTCTGCAATTTTAGTTTTGATATAAAATGAAATTTGTATTTGCTAAATATAAAAATATAACATTGGTAAACTATCTAGTTCAAAGGGGGTTGAGGAGAATATGTAGTAGTGCTTAACTAGTGGGATTTTTCTGCGTTACGCTACAAAAAAATGATGCTAATGCAACCCTGCTAAAAAGTTGCTTTAGGCCTTGAAAAGGTTGCATTAGGCCTAATGCAACCTTTTATGAAGGGCTGCATTAGGTGAAGTTGCATTAGACCTAAAGCAACCTTTTTATTAGATAATGCAACTTTTTTTTCCAAAAGTTACATATACTTTTCAAAGGCAACCTTTTTATGATGCAACCTTTATTTACATAAAATGAACACTTTTTTTAAAGATTTTACTTACAAAAAAGGCATCCTTTTTTACAATCTAATGCAACTCTATAACATTATTGTTTGTGTTAATATGCAATAGTCATTCAATTACACCAACACAATAATAATATAGATATATTATATTATATTATATTAGATTATTTTAACATATGTGTAAAGTAAAAATAATAATGTAAACAAAGTAAAGTCGTCAATTACAATGATAAAAAGTAACGAAATCTCCTATTCATCTCTAAGATCTTGAAGTACTCCAATTGCCGTTTTTCTATAACGCTTCGTATTGTAGCTTCAAAGTTTGTCTGTTAGCTGTCAAAATCGCCCAACTTTTTTCATTAGATGGTCAACTTCAATTTCTTTTCACATTTCAAGCAACTGTACCTTTTCAACTTCAATCTCGCTTTGGATGATTCCATAAGTCCACCTAGAATAATGTATTGTTCCTGACCACCATCCATATTCTTCATCATTTCTTTAGTAACGCCACACAACATGCTCCTTGTTCATTACAAGTGTAAAAGGATAAACTAAATCACATCCATCTTCTAAAGTTTTGTAGTTCTTCATTTGTTCCTTAAAAAAAGAATAAGAAAATATTTGACAAAAAAACAACCAATAAACAAGAACTACAATTTACTTGTTGAGAAACACTCAGTAACAATATAAGTTGGTTGCTGAAAACAACCAATAAACCAGTAGAAAGACGATAGCAAGAACCATATATATTACTTAACCTAAAGTGCATTTGCTACTATCCTTTAGCTGCTTAAAAATATCATGAAATTATATAACAAGAACTACCTATACATACCATCAGTTTTTAACCAAGATTTGCATACAACAGGAAACACAGTAAATCCTAGCCCCAACAAAATACCATAAAGTAATAAACAAAAAAGGGACTATCCAAGGCTAACACTCAAGGAGGTCTGTAATGAGCGGGTAGTCCAATGCAAATGCGGATCCAATAACACATTTTAACTATTATATACATCACCACTGACATGAAAACTTGAATCACATGCCTATGTAGGAGTTCCAAAGGCTAAAATTTATAAATTCAAATGCCTATCAAAACAACAATCAGATACCCTAAAATCAGTTGTAGGCAAAAAGTGAACAACGCATATTTGATTGCTAACAACCACATAAAGCAAGTTCAACTAATAATACTCAAGAACTTTCAATTTAACCAGAGTTACCTGTCATAAAAAAATGATTCAAAATAATCAAGAACTTAACAAGATGACTCATTAAGAGGAGGTCGAATGAGTTTTGCCTCGCTCCTTTTTGACAAAATCAATAGAGAGAATCAGTTCTTTTTTTGTGCTTGATTCATCATCAGATCTACAAATACAAAAAAAAATCAACATAAAATTTAAAAATCTTGAAACAAGAACTAAGTTCAACAGTTTTGACTTTTTCATTTATATCACATCTTAAACAAAGCCTGTTTGTGTCACACAACGCCAATGGCGGAAACACGTGGCGCAACGCTCGAAAGCATGTCAAAGTCAAGATTAACACAAACTATATTCAATTAGAAAAGATCATTTTATTAAGATGTCGAAAATAAGTATCTTGTTACAATATTTCATAAAACAACAAACAAGAAGTTCGTAAATGGGGTTTTTCCGTTTAGGTTCCAACCCGATGGTAACAATAGATGAAACCCCGACAAGTATCCGACATCATGAATTCCACCGCACTAGCCCCATATCTATTCAGCACTTAGTTACCTGAAAGATATGTTTAAAAAGACGTCAATATATAAAATATTGGTGAGTTCACAGGTTTTAGTTCCGTAATAACAACATTTTTACACCCTGTGCAGATCCAGCACAATTTGTGGCCTTTGTAAGGAGTAGCTAGCTCCTACAAAACTACGATGATGAGCAATCCCTTGAGCCCATAACTAAACCAAGACTAATACATATGCCCCGCGATCACCAGTTGTTTCTCGGCAAATAACAACTTAGTTCAGAATACGTGCACCCCAGGCATACGCCGATGCATAATCGACGCCATCGATTAGGGGTGGGCCTTGTCAGGCACCAATAGTACTATCCAAATATTCCTTCGGTTTCATTTCCCTAAATTAATGGTTACAGTAGCGAGGACTCAACCCCGAGTGGCGAACATACAACAAAACTCAAGTACTCATCATGCCACTCATCACATTTTAACCTATGAAAACATTTCAACATGTGACACAAACATATCTTTCCCCCAAGTAAAACAGTAAAGAGGGGCCGTGAAACTCACCTGAAGTGTAGCGTGCAATCAAATAGCAGAGAATAGCAAGTCCTACGAACGTCCTAGTGCGTGTAAGTCACTAAGTCTATAGCGTGTGTTTTTCCGGCAAGTTGTACACCCAACTCCCAACACCACCATTTACATATAATTCCCCGTTTAGTTAAACATATGTCCTAGGTCCGTTGGTGATGGATTACCCTCGTTACAACATTTATACTTTCATGAATATTAATTAACTTGTGTAATATTAGTCTCGACTCGACTCACTTGACGTATAATTATTTTTCCATTAAATAATTATACTAAGATCTTGTCGATCGATATAATATTTTAATACTCCCGACTCGACTCACTTTACCGTATATTTATTTTCCCATTAAATAAATATACTAGGATCTTATCGACTCGTCATAACGTTTTCCACACTCGACTCGACTCACCTTACCGTATATTTACTTTCCCATTAAATAAATATACTAGGATCTCGTCGATTCGATATATATATATATATTTTCTTCACCCGACTCGACTCACTTTACCGTATATTTACTTTCCCATTAAATAAATATACTAGGATCTCGTCGATTCGATAATATATATTCTATTGTCAAGTTCATACACTTGTTTTAAACGTTTAATCGTTAGATTATTTACGTTATTTCTCTCCCACGAATAAGTTTCCAACACTTAGGAAAGTGTTATATATTTTCACCCGAATTATATATTTTAAGTCCTTAAAATATATTTTTTCATTTCCTCATTTAGTCGTAATAATACAAATGCTTATTTATCCGTTTTTACGTCTTAGTCCGTTAACACGTCGTAACTCGTCCATATCCGATTCACTTAATCTTGTATGTATATCTTGTTAGTTTTTCCAGGTTTCAACAATATATGTATTCTTGAAATTAATCACCTTTTAATTTCCACATATATTACTTGGAAGTTTATAAACATATTTGTATTTTTATTTCCAAGACTTGGTCACTTATATATACAAAATGCTCCAACACTTTTATATTCCCATTTATATAAAAGTGTTCATTTTTATATAAGTTTCCACCAAGCTTTTATTTTATCTAACATTTTTATAAAAACATTTGTTTTTATATATTTCCACATGTTAGAAAATCTATATTTTTATAAAACTTCATTTTATAAAAATACCTTTTTATACAAGATACATATGTATATTTGCTAGTATTTACCAAATCCACCTTAGAAAGTTATCATTTTACACTTTTGACACTAAACTTCCCATAGTTATATTTTTAGATACAAGTTTCTAAAAATATCATTTTAAGTCCCTCAACTTTTAAAGTTACTAAAATAGTCCTTTAACTTATAAAAGTTACATTTTTCCATTCAATCTTTCAAGATTAACAATTTTCTACTAAACTAGTGGACTTTAATGGATCAACTTTGTCATGTTAGTTTATTTTTATGTTCCAACATTTTTAATAGTCTTTAATCATCTCATCAAGGATACTAATAAGTGTAATTAGTGTATTTTGTCCAACATGTCCAATTTTCATTCTTCAAATGTGTAGACTTTTAAGATGTAAAATTTGTGTAATTTGTTTCCTAACACCATCAACACTATACATAGTCTTAAATGCTTATATTATGATGATCAAAACTATATTTAAGTTCATTCAAGTTCCAATAACAAGTTATGTTTAAATCACCATTTTCTTGAGTCTCTATGAACTTTATAAAACTACAAGAATAATACACATCCATCACCAATATTTTCGGCCCCCTATACACCATTATAACACCATTTTAGTCTTTAAAATCATATGTTTTATCATGTAAAGCTTTATCAAGTTAACCCCTTGTACAACTTGCTTCTAGATAATAAACATAAACTTTTAAAGACAAAAACAAGATCAAGAATACTTACAACTAGCACAAGGCTAGGGAAGCTAACAATGCTTGATTTTGATGGAGTTTAGTGTGTTCTTCCTATGTGGTTAAGCTCCTAGCCTGAAACACACAATGGGGGTTTGGATGATGGATGTTTAGTGAAGGAATTTGAAGTGTTTGAACTTGAAAGAGTGTGTGTGTGTGTCTTGAAAGCCCACGGCTCAAAGAAAAGAAAAGAAAGAGTTTGTGATCAAGTGTTTAACTCTTGTGATATCTTATAATCTCACCATATCTTGCAAGATCACACATAATCTAGTTTGGATTCTAAATCCTTAAAACATGGATATTTAGTACTACAAGGATCTTGGACGGATTATAATAGGGTGTATGGGCCGATTTCTAGCAAGGAAAATGAAGGATTTGATAAATCTGATAAGTACACAACAATCTCTTATAATATTATTGTGACAACCGGTAAAATTGACGTAATTCCGTACTAATTAATTAATTAGTAATTAATATTAAATATTAATTAAGTGCAATTTTAAATTAATTATATTAATTTGGACTTTAGAGAATAGCAAATTCCCCATAGGATCCATAGGAATGCATTTGTTAATTTGATGCACGACGAAATCGCGTGCAAATGTATTTATCCGGAACGGACGTTGGTAACTACCCGGTGACAAATAAAAATCTGGAAATGATCCTAAACACCCGGGATATAAAATAAAGGGGTATTCTCATAAAATATTGTGTGTTTTGGAACTCCAAAGCATAATTGAAAACTCCAAATACAAATCTCCCGGTAATGAATAAAATGCGCGCATCGCACCCGACACGCGTATAACTCATAATTTCACTCAACCGAAGCGTAAGTAACTCATCAACACTTAAATTAGACAATGTTTAAAGGTTATTATGGCTGATTATTATGTCCGAATAATGCGTAATTAAAACCCGAATAAAACCCGAACGACACCTTAACAATACCATCTCAATACACAAATAAGTTTTATAAAATTTTAACAACTTGACCCCATATTTTAAGACCCTAGAACCAGCCATACCTTGAGCTCCATGCCATCCCATTCTCCCATGGAATATTGTTGAAATTTTAGTCCATATAATTGAAAAATTGAAGATTCTTGCATGTGAGTTAATAAGTAGGTGTAGTCTTGGAATTTATGGTGCATGCCTTATTCCCACATTATTTTAAAGACTTAGCACATGGTTTTAACCAAACCAAACTCACAAAAACCTGCTGAAAATTCGTGAGCCTCCTCACACACACCCACCATTACAATCTTAATCCATCAAAACCCATTTTCAAGTCATAAAACCTTGTTTTGATTCTGGCAGATTCGTAATGCCATGTTCCACAGGCCATAACGCTTTCATTTCTTCTATAAAATGAGTGATTAACCACTTCAAAGAAACCTCTATCCAGTCCCTGAAGATCCCCACCATTTTCATACAAATCCAACAGGTTTTGGACCTCCAAACCGTCCATGGAAGACGACTGCGCAGCTTCGGATCTGCTGTAACAGCCTGTCACGTCTTTGAACTTTGAAGAGGCTACACACCTCCAAACTCGACGATTATTTTTCCTACCTCCTTGGACTTCCTTGCGCTTCAACCAGATCAGAAGTCCCTGAGTATTTGATTCGAAAAACCTTCCTTCCATCGTTTGTTTTCTTCCCTAGTCTTGAACTAGTGGTAAAACTCTATGCTTTTCTTGTTCAATACTGTTATATTTGTGTAGTCTTGCAAGTTGTACATGAAGGGAGTTAAACAAAGGTTGTAGACATAAGATTTGTATATTGTTACAAGACTAAAATGGATGGTCATAAAAATGTATAAGGGCCGTAGGTGTTGGTGATGTTGTTCTTAATGTTTTTGCAGTAAAAATGCTAATGTAATCTTATATATGTTAAAACTCTTAAAAATAATATGAAACTAGGGTTTTGTTCATGTGGTAATATTGTGTTTTTAGAAGCTTAACATGGATTTATAAAAAGATGGATATGGTCGTGAGTTTTTATATAAGTTTTGGTGATTTTTGTAATTTTTAAAAGTTCATATAAGTTTATGTTTAAAGATGTTTTGAGTAGCATTTATAAAGTAACTTGAACATACTTAAAAGTGATTTTTTTCATCATAATATGATCATCTAAAATATAATAATATGATGGAACTTATAAATGATACAAGATATGAAAACTACATCTTTAAAGAAACTTACTTTAAAACTCTAAAAATGGACATATTGGACATCTTGGATTTAACACACCAAATACATATAATATTATCCCTAATAAGAGTGTTATGGACTTTTACTAGTGTGGAATCATAATAATAATTATTATGGACAAATTGATAAAAATAAGTTTACTAGTTTTGTGTAAAATTGTCACTTTTGAAAGATCTAGGTGGAAAATGTTACTTTTGAAAGTTAAAGGAATTAAATTGTAACTTTAAGAATTAAGGGGTATAAAATGACATTTTGGAAACTTGGATCTAAAAATGTAACTTTGGAAAGTTAGGTGGAAAAAGTGGAAAATGTTAACTTTCCAAGGTTGTTTTGTGAAGAATTTGTAAACTTACAAAAGTATATTTTGTATAAAATACATTTTTATAAAATAAGATTTTATAAAAATATGAATTCCTAAACATATTGGGAAGAATAGAAACAAAGATTTTTATAATGAATTGGTAATTTAAAGACTTGATGAAAAGTTGTATAAAATGAACACTTTTATATTTATGGGAATATAGAAGTGTTGGAGCATTTTAATTGTAAGTAATCAAGTCTTGACTTTTAAAATACAAGTATTGTTAGTTTCCAAGTAAAATATGTAAAAATTGAAGATTTATTAATTTCAAGGAAATATATTGTGGAAACATTAGGAAAAATAACAAAGTATATATATGTACTGTGGACGTAGGAAAAATAATATTACGACGGCAAGTATTTATTCCTACAAAAATATATACACACAACTTGTATTATTCGGGATATGAAAATATATAAATACACAATCGGGTGTAATGTATTTATACTACGAACATAATGTACGACGAACGAATGGGTATATATATTGTATAATTTCCTACAAGATACGTATATATGTTGTTGCGTCTAATCTGGAAATGAAAATATGCATATTTTATGAACTAAAATATATAATTTGGGTGATAATACATAACACTTTCCTAAGTGTTGAAAATCTATTCATGGGAGAATCAACGTATATAATCCACAAAGATTTCACGTTTAAAACGAGCTTGTAAACTTGACATCGTTCGAATCGACGAGATCCTAATATATTTATTTAATGGGAAAATAAATATATGGTAAAGTGAGTCGAAACGAATGTTGAAAATGTAATATCGAATCGACAAGATCCTAGTGTATTTATTTAATGGCAAAATAAATATATGGTAAGGTGAGTCGAGTCGAATGTTGAAATGTAATATCGAATTGACAAGATCCTAGTATATTTATTTAATGGGAAAATAAATATATGGTAAGGTGATTCAAGTCGAATGTTGAGGATGAAACATCGATCGACAAGACCCTAGTATAATTATTTAATGGGAAAAATAATTATATGGTAAAGTGAGTCGAGTTGAGGATAATGTAATACGATTTAATTAATACGAAAATATAAATGTAACTTATAACAAGGGAAATCCATCACCAACGGACCTAGGACATACATTTACTTAAATGGGGAATTGTGTACACATAGTGGTATTGGGAGTGGAATGTACAACTTGCCGGAAAACACTCTCTATAGACTTAGTGACTTATATGCACTAGGACGTTCGTAGGTGCTTGACCTTGGACTTGCTATTCTCTGCTATTTAATTGCACGCTGTACTTCAGGTGAGTTTCACGGCCCCGTTTTACTGTTTTACTATGGGGGAAAGATACGTTTGTCAAATGTTGATACATGTCAAAATGTTTTAAATGTTAAAATGTGATAAGTGACATGATGAGTACTTAAGTTTTGTTGTTTGTACGCCACTCGGGGTGAGTCCTCGCTACTGTAACCATTTACTCGTGTGTTGTGGGTGTTGAAATCGAGAACCGAAGGAATATTTGGATAGTACTATTGGTTCCTGACAAGGCCCACCCATAATCGATAGCGTCGATTATACGACTGTGTACGTCAGGGGTGCACGTATTCTGATCTAAGTTGTTATTTTCCGAGAAACAACTTCTGCTCGCGGGGCATTATTATTAGTCTTGGATTGGTTATGGGCTTAAGGAATTGCTCGTCATAGTTTTTGTAGGAGTTAGCTACTCACTACAAAGGTTACTACTTATTTTGTTCCATTAAAAATGTTGTTGAAATGTTGTTGTTATGGAACTAAAACTTGTGAACTCACCAATATTTTACATATTGACGTCTTTTTAAACATATCTTTCATGTAACTAAGTGTCGAAAAGATATGAGGCTAGTACGGTGGAATTTGGAATGTCGGACTCTTGTCGGGGGTTTCATCTACATTTACCATTGGGTTGGGACATAAATGGAAAACCCTATTTTCGAACATTATGTTATTGTTCTGTGTAATATTTGAGACAAGGTATTTAATTTCGACATCTTAATAAAATAATATTTTCTAATTAAATATGGTTTGTGTTACTCCTGAATTTGATATACTTTCGAGCGTTGGGCCACGTGCTTCCGCCATTGGCGTGGTGTGACAATTATTGCCATAGATTGCACCATACATACACATATCCATTCCTAGATTATGTGTACAAAAAAGTAAGATTTTGAGCATGGGGGGGAGGGGTGGCCGGTTCTTGGGTGGGTATTAGTGGGGTCCACAACACAAAAATATTTGCTACAATATATGTTAAGTTTCATACTTTAACGTTCGGGTGTCGTTCGGGTATTAATCAGATTTTAATCACGCATTGTTTGGATATTAAAATAACCTCAAATAACACTTAAACATAGCCTAGTTTAAGTGTTGGTTGATTAATTAGGCTTTCGTTGGGTGAAATTATAAGTCATACGCGTATCGGGTGCGATACGCGCACTTTATTCGTTACCGGGAGATTTGTATGTAAAGTTTTCACTTATGGTTTTGGAGTTCCAAAACACATTATATTTTGTGAAAATACCCTTTATTTTATATCCTGGGTGTCTGGGATCCTTTTCGTTTATTTAATTTTTACCGGGTAATCACCAACGTCCGTTCCGGACAAGTTTATTCGCTCATGATTCCATCATGCTTCAACATTAAACGTGTGCATTCCTATGCATCTTATGGGGAATTTGCTATTCTCTAAGGCTAAATTAATTCAATTAATTTAAATATGCACTTAAACCGTTAATTACATGTACTAATTACGTACGGAAACACATCGATTTTTGCCGAATATTACATTCTCCCCCCGTTAAGAGAATTCCGTCCCGGAATTCAATTCAAGTTATCCATCACAATATATTGACGTCTTTTTAAACATATCTTTCAGGTAACTAAATGCCAAAAAGATATGAGGCTAGTACGGTGGAATTTGGAATGTCGGACTCTTGTCGGGGTTTCATCTACATTTACCATTGGGTTGGGACATAAATGGAAAACCCTATTTTCTAACATTATGTTATTGTTCAGTGTAATATTTGAGACAAGGTATTTAATTTTGACATCTTAATAAAATAATATTTTCTAATTAAATATGGTTTGTGTTACTCCTGACTTTGATATACTTTCGAGCGTTGCGCCACGTGCTTCCGCCGTTGGCGTGGTGTGACAGAAGTGGTATCAGAGCCAAGGTTATAGCGAACTAGCATTTTTGAAAAATCTAGACTATAACCGGTTTCGGCTTGAAAACAAAGTTTTCAAACTAAAACACAATGAAACATTTTTAGAAAACAAAGAAAATGGTACATGGGTTATACATGGGGAAATTCCAACCGACTAGCCATGTGTGTCAATATATGAAATGTTTATGTTGCATAGAGATATTATTTTCTAATTAGGGCTAGTAAATTCATGTAAGTAGTACGGATAGTTTGCCTGTAATAAAGTCGTGTCACGCTTCACCTTAGTCTGCACTTTTGCATCAATCACCGGTACCAACAAGAGGGAAGGACGCTGTGGACTGCGATGAACTCAGCCGCTTACTCATGGACAGGATGATCGGAAGGACTAACCTCTATCGCGCTAATGGATGTTGCCATGTTGCCCATGTTGTGAAGACGAAGCTAGTCCAATGTCTTTGTTGTATGAATCCCCTGTTTCTGGATCAGGAAGCTCAGAACTAGCGGGCACCGAGATTACCTGGAAACGCAAATTATCATTACGGGTGCACACGTAATAATAATTTGGGGTGCACGGTAACCTTGGTGGGCGCTAGGGCCGAGGTTGGTGATCACTCCTTGTTTTGGTTGTTCTTGTCCTCTAGGTCCAGACTTCGCTTTTCTTATCGATATCCCTTGATTAAATTCCTAGAAAACCCAATGAGCCTTCTTTAACATTACCTCTAGGGTTCGAACGCAGAAGAACTCGAACGCCTGTTTATATGAGTAACCTGACGTAAACCCTCGCATCGGATGGGGACGGGAGTTGAATGCCTTCGCCAGAAAGTTTTTCCAAAGGAGCGGACGAACGAGGATGCACTGTCTACCGAAGCGATGAATGTTTGGTATGATACGAGGAATGTTGTACCCAGGACCCAGTGAAGACCAAGGGTGCGCCCTTGCAAGAACCAGTTCGGTTTGAGCACGGGACAATGTGTGGATCAGTTATGAGACTCGTGGCCCGTGTGCTGCTTTGTTGTTATTGTGAGTAAGTAATTCTTGATCAAACACATGCCCCAGTTGTCTTCGAGGGCCAGGTGTTCCTTCTCCAATTTGAGGACCAAATCGACATTGCTAAGTTAGGAGGCTTGAGCATTCTTATCTAGAAGGCTCGATAGCCCTCGTCTGAATCGACAATGTTGGTAGTTCCTATGTGGTTGCAAACTGATTGCGAAATTAGTCGGCTGTATCGCACATCTTCAAGTCTTAGGCTTAGCTAATTTTCGGTAATGTCAAAAATTTCAGCCACTGATCACGACCGAGGCAGTGTTTGCCAGTGTTGTGATGACGGAGTGTAATGGAGAAGCAAGCCCCAGCCTGCGTTTGGCTATGGACTAACTCGAAAGTGCATACGATTACCCCATGAGAAGCCACTGCTCGATGTATTGAGCGTTCACGTATGGTTCAATACTCATTGTGATAGCCTTGGATCATATTCCAGAAGATGATTCGTGATAGGCTTAGCAGTTTGGTGCTTATTTCATACTACTATCTTAAGATACGGAGATCATCGTAAGACTCCTCTACCCCTCTCCTGTTTGTTTTATTTCAAAGATTCTTAGTAGTCTCGCTCGAGCAGGTGAACGCCTGAGAGTGTTTGATGCGTGTAGCGTGTATGAATCCTCCATAAATCTTGGGGAGTGAAACCACACTTCGGGAACTGAAATCGTAAAGTGTGTGTTCAGAAATTATCAAATGTCGCAAGACGCCTCCTGCTGACATTGAAATCCCCTCAAAAATCAAATGGTTGACTACTGAGAGCGGTCACATTATTCTGTTTAACTAAACGTATCCATGGGGAGACAATTCCATTGCCCTTGTTGCAATGCTGAATGTACGCCACCCTGGTCGCGACGACGAGACTAGTTATCGAATGAGTCGACAACTGATGCAAAGTGTTTCTCATCAGCCCCTACAGATACTGAAACGTTGCGTTCCCTCGACTCGGTGGTTTGTAGACAGAGTTTGCGAGACCCATTCGTTATGGATAATGCGTCCTGTCTAAACTCTCGTCATTCCTTGGTATCCTTACCACATGGACAATGTGGAATAAAGGCCATCGACCTCACTTGGATGACGGAAAGACTCTTAATCAGATGACTGTCGATACTTATGCCAAGGGAACATGGAAGAGGACCCAATAAGAAGGAGGACTCGGTTGATTCGTCAGAGTCTGTATCATGTCTATTTAATCATGCGTCTTGATAAATCATGATCCTTCACCTCTACTATTTGTTATTCTTGTTGTGACCACTATCTTTGATATTGGGAAAGATGTTGGCTGGTTTCAAGGTCCTACGGATCCTATTTGCCACACATCAAAAAACTACAACAAGTCTAAGGTTCCCGTCAAGCCTGTTGCTGTTATTGATGACGTTCCTTAATTTCTGCTATGCCTGCTATGGTTGTTCCCGTAGCTCATATTGAGCTAGATGTTGTTGGTTCTAAAGGTCCTACGAACTTGATGATTGATGTTATTCCTGAGACTCCTGCTAAGTTTGATGCCGTTTTGTCTCCGTAACCCCTATAGAGATTGCTGTTGGTGTTTGATCGTTTTCGTTTCTTCTGCCAAGCCTACAGTTATTTTCCCTACGTGGATTTCAGTTCGAACGAGCCAGTTTCTTCTTTAGAGCCAATAGCTCCCATTCTACTAAGGTGCCGATTGCACCTATTGATCCAACTGTTCCTATGAATGAGCCTATGGAGAATTGGTTCATTGCTGAGGATACGGTTAAGGTTCGCGCCACCATGAGTAAGCCGAGACGCACCGTGATGCGTGCTTGTCCTAGTGGTATCCTCTCTGTCATGTTGCTTTGCCGTTATGCTGCTTCGTCGTTTTGTTGTCTTGTCTTTGTATTGCTTTATCGTGGAAGCCGTGGTGTTGCCTTGTGGTTTGCGTAAAAGATATGTTTAATGCTGCCCTTACCTTTCTCGAGGTGGAAGCGCCACCTCAACCTCCCATTGATACCATTGACCTTTTGATTTCCATTAGAGGCAAGTTAGTAACAACCATAATCAGGACGGTGAGCTGAGGGGACTGATTATGTGGAAATGACAAGATGCTCTGAACATGATGTTGACACTTGTCCTCCATAATCCGAATCGGTGATTGATTTAGACAATCGACCGAATCCTGTTGCAACCTTCCTTTTAGGGTTATGCATTGCGGATGTTGTACCCTTACGAAATTTGGGAACCCATCCATGTCGTGATCAATCACCATGCAGGATGACTATTGATTAGCCACGCCAACCAAAGTCAGAACGTAACCCCCTATGATGATGAGAGACTCGTCCATCTGATAGTGAACCGGTATCCTAAAGGTGTCGAGTGAATGCGTCCCGGATTCTGGCCTGTACCTTTGAGGATGACTAATCTCAGAAGACTCACTATATGTCCTTTCTTCCTATTGGGTTAGGATATCATCTCAGTTGTTGTGTCGTGTGGTTGAATGCAAAACTGTCAGTGGATGGGTGACTAAATTAAAGCTTTTGAAATGATCAAAGTGGATCCACCTGTGGCGTGGACTTGATGGTGTCCCTGTTGTGATCATTCGTTTCTTGGAATTTCGATTTCTTTGAAGATCCTAGAATGAGTCTTGAATGGCTTGTAACCTTATCTTTCTTTCTTTCTTTCTTAGGGTGCTACCCCTATCTTCGATGGCATGATCACCTCAGGCTCCCTTTGATGTTGTCCTTCCTGAGTTGATAGGTCCATCCCATCCTGGCGTTATTACCTTTGCCCTGGAAATGGTGGTGCCCATTTCAACCTTGAGTCGTTGTTGATGTCTCTAGTTCTTATCTAGGAGCTTTGCTCACGCTGGAGCTGGGTTCCCTGTCCCTATCTACTGTTGTTTCAGGCTCTATAGCCTAGCGACCAGCATGTCAGTGCGGTCAAGAGCGTGACTAATCAAGATGAACTCAAAGTCCACTCTATATACCCATGAGTGTACAGCTTGGGTCGCCGAAGGATCTGCCTTATGGGAAGATTCTGGATCCTGTTCAATGTTTTGTCGATCGTATCTATTTTGGAGATAGCCTCAGAGTATAGGGTTGTCAAGTCCTAAAGGAGGAACATATGCCTATGATCTTCACACCGTGAAGTGAATCGCATTCATGGCCCAATTTGACACATTTCCTCAATGGTCCAAGCATGTTGGAGCCCTAAAGGAATTGAAAAGTTTAAATTCAGTTCTCCTTTTGTTTTGGGGACCCTTGTGTTGACTCCAATAGTCAATTCGAGAGAGAGCGGTCAGTGCCGCTCGAAATCGATTGAGTATATTTTCAATACCGATGGAATGAATCGTGTCCTTAAGGCACGCTTAACGGAACTCGTATTGGGTAGCCTTGCTTGGAGTGGATACTCTTGTTTCGTATACCTCGTTCCTGTAATAACCAACGCATTTTGCGATGTGGTCTTTTGTTCTGTGATCTGGTAGGATCATTTATTGTAGCGTAATTCGAATGTTGGAAGCTTCGACTTCTCATTAGAAATCACTGGAAATGATCGACCCTTATATTCCGTACTAGTCAAGCCACACCCTGGATACATACCCAGAGTCGTATGGGTAGACAGGATTTTGGAAACATTAATGTTCTCCGCTGATCGCTTGGCAGGCAAATTTTCTCATAGTTGAGGACCATCCGGATAAAGGTCAGTGTCGTGATGAATGACTCAAGACATAAGGAATAGGTTAAGCCTTTACGCGTTCAGACCATTAGGTAGCCCGTTCATACAAGTTTGAGCGATTGAGTTTGTTAAGCCCTAGGTAATGCGCTCAACCAGAAAATGGGTAGACAGAGAAGTCCTGCGAAGGGATCGATTGTTGGGAGCATCCAGATTGCTGCAATAGTCGGATATTCCTCACCCGGTTATGAGAACGGACTCCCATCACTAGGATTACTTGGAATGCCGAGCGGTCGTGATATGGTCTGAGTGACAGTTAATCGCTTATCGGAACCCTCCCAATCCCTACCCATTCTTAAAACCGGTATACTAGGATATTTAGCCCATTTATACTTCGAGGAAGTGGTACTTAAGCACGGGGCGATGATATCTATAATATCGAATTGTAGTAGCCGTGTCACGCAAGGTTCTCTAGACCTTGCATCAAGCCTTATATGCTCTGTTGGATGCGAGTATGGCTTGTCATTCTCGCGCGAACGGCCCAAAAGAATGAACTTTTCCTATCAGTGTTATTGCGCGTTGATACTGTTGATTCTTGCGGTAACCGGAGTTCGTACGCTTTGCTGCTAACATTGTCGTGTTCTTGAAGTTATCACTTAAGTGTTCGGAATGTATCGTTCAAGCGTTTCATGGCATAAGTCTAAACCTCCATTGCGTCGAGTGGTAAGCGAAGGAAGATACGTAACTAGGCCTGCACTATTCTAGAAACGACTACTAAACCTATCAGGTCTATGATCGTTTGGAAATGAATCGAGACTGATCGATGATAGGTTGTCACTAAGGGTATCTCCTTGGTGAGGTGCTGTTAGGCCTGAAAATCATGATAGGCTCAGACCTTGATATTCCAGTCGCTTGGAAATATTGGTCGGGATTGGTCTCGTGATTTTAAAGATCGCGTTTCTGTAAGAGCTTAATAAGACTCTTGATGTATCCTGTAAGTCGGATTCGAGTTTGTGTTGTTATTGAGTTATGGTTTCTCGACCGACGAGATCCATGCTAACACTAAGCTTTGCTATTTCGGGAATTCGATAGATGCGATGAATCGGAAAGTCCAAAAGCTTAGTCGTGTTGGATCAGGATATTGCGATTATAGAACGCTGAGCATGAACCCGAGTTCACATAGGAAGAGGCAATCGAGTGAAGCGCAAATATTCGCCCCGTACATGGATACTCCTGTAACGGATGACTTGAACTGAATTCCGGGACGGAATTCTCTTAACGGGGGGAGATTGTGACAACCGGCAAAATTGACGTAATTCCGTACTAATTAATTAATTAATAATTAATATTAAATATTAATTAAGTGCAATTTTAAATTAATTATTTTAATTTGGCCTTTAGAGAATAGCAAATTCCCCATATGATGCATAGGAATGCATTTGTTTAATTTGATGCACGACGAAATCGCGTGCAAATGTATTTATCCGGAACGGACGTTGGTAACTACCCGGAGACATAAAATCTGGAAATGATCCCAAACACCCGGGATATAAAATAAAGGGGTATTCTCATAAAATATTATGTGTTTTGGAACTCCATAGCATAATTGAAAACTCCAAATACGAATCTCCCGGTAATGAATAAAATGCGCGCATCGCACCCGACACGCGTATAACTTGTAGTTTCACCCAACCGAAGCCTAAATAACTTATCAACACTTAAATTAGACTATGTTTAAAAGTTATTATGGCTGATTATTATGTCCGAATAATGCGTAATTAAAACCTGAATAAAACCCGAACGACACCCGAACAATACCATCTCAATACACAAATAAGTTTTATAAAATTTTAACAACTTGACCCCATATTTTAAGACCCTAGAACCAGCCATACCTTGAGCTCCATCCCATCCCATTCTCCCATGGAATATTGTTGAAATTTTAGTCCATATAATTGAAAAATTGAAGATTCTTGCATGTGAGTTAATAAGTAGGTGTAGTCTTGGAATTTATGGTGCATGCCTTATTCCCACATTATTTTAAAGACTTAGCACATGGTTTTAACCAAACCAAACTCACAAAAACCTGCTGAAAATTCGTGAGCCTCCTCACACACACCCACCATTACAATCTTAATCCATTAAAACCCATTTTCAAGTCATAAAACCTTGTTTTGATTCTGGCAGATTCGTAATGCCATCTTCCACAGGCCATAACTCTTTCATTTCTACTCTAAAATGAGCGATTAACCACTTCAAAGAAACCTCTATCCAGTCCCTGAAGATCCCCACCATTTTCATACAAATTTAACAGGTTTTGGACCTCCAAACCGTCCATGGAAGACGACTGCGCAGCTTCGGATCTGCTGTAACAGCCTGTCACGTCTTTGAACTTTGAAGAGGCTACACACCTCCAAACGCGACGATTCTTTTTCCTACCTCCTTGGACTTCCTTGTGCTTCAACCAGATCAGAAGTCCCTGAGTATTGGATCTGAAAAACCTTCCTTCTAGGGGTGTTCAGAATTCGATTCGAATTCGAAAAATTTGAAATTCGACTTAGTTCGATTCGATTACCAAGAATTCGATTCGCTTATTAAGAATTCGAATTCGATTCAATTCGAATTCGAATCCAGTAAATCGAATACGAATCGAATACGAATTTATGATTTCAAATTCGATTCGATTCGAAATTCGAATAAAAATTGTACATGTATATTTTTTTTAAATATATATACACTCATACACATTATTATAAAGACAAATGTACACATTAAAAAAAACTTCTAAATTTTGGTCAAAATATAAGATCCATAGTCTCTACAACATTTACCATAACCATATTTTACATATTTACCTTATACATCATAAAACTCTAACAAACTATACTCTCTATTATTTTTACTATTCCCGTTTTATTTTATATGTTAAAAATAATGAGTTTATATTAGTTTTAAAACTAAAGTAAAACAATTTATTATTTATGGTTAATTTGAATTAAATTGAATTTATTCGAATTCGATTAGAATTCAAGTTTCTTATTCGAATCGAATACGAATCGAATAAATTGAATTTTAAACGAATACGAATCCAATACGAATTCAGATAAAAATATTAAAAATTCGAGAAATTCGATTCGAATAATTTGAAAATTCGTTATTCGATTCGTTGAACACCCCTAGTTCCTTCCATCGTTTGTTTTCTTCCCTAGTCTTGAACTAGTGGTAAAACTCTATGCTTTTCTTGTTCAATACTGTTATATTTGTGTAGTCTTGCAAGTTGTACATGAAGGGAGTTAAACAAAGGTTGTAGACATAAGATTTTTATATTGTTACAAGACTAAACTGGATGGTCATAAAAATGTATAAGGGCCGTAGGTGTTGGTGATGTTGTTCTTAAGGTTTTTGGAGTAAAAATGCTAATATAATCTTATATATGTTAAAGCTCTTAAAAATAATATGAAACTAGGGTTTTGTTCATGAGGTAATATTGTGTTTTTAGAAGTTTAACATGGATTTATAAAAAGATGGATATGGCCGTGAGTTTTTATATAAGTTTTGGTGATTTTTGTAATTTTTAAAAGTTCATATAAGTTTATGTTTAAACCTTACGAACCCTTACTCTCTTGTGTTTTATAATTGAATTGTTCTAAGTATTTTAGGCATTTAGTAATGAGTAATTATAAATTGGGTATTGGATATTATAATTGATTATAGTGTAAATGTTTTTGATTAATTGATTAGGTTTGCTCATGTGTTTTATAATTTGTGTTTTGGATGTTTTACAATTTGATTTGTTACGTTTTTTGGGGTGGGGTTTATATGTTTATGTTGTTGTCTTTGGTTGAGATTCTGTATTCTATTCCATATTTCATTCTGATAATAAAAGTGGAAAGATATTCAATTATTTTGGTTGGTGTTGGAATGATGATTTTGATTTCAAAATATTTATTTTGTTTCTATGAATATGAATGGTACTCGTTTAACTGTCATTGTTCTTTAGTGTGTTGCTAGTTTTTAGTTTTCCTGTGTGAATATGAGAGTTTATATTTATGGTGATTTTATAAGACCCAAGCGCCTCCTTCTTAATCTTACAATATGCTATGTCTTAATCTTACAATATGCTCTTATAGTCTTACATTCAAATTACCTTCTTCAGGCATATATCATCTTCGACTCCAGGGCCGGCCGGTTGAGTCGACTGTTCTATTCGACTAGACAACATACATTCAAAAGGTTAGTACTAGTTTACTGTTTATCAATTGATGCATTGTTCTGTCAATCCATTCCGGTTCAACAAGATTAGGGATTTGTTGTTTGTTAATTAATTTAGGTTTTAGGAATCAGGTAGCAATCAAGTAGTTGATTGATTTAGGGATTTGTTGTTTGTTAATTGATTTAGACTTTAAGGAATTAGGTAGCAATCCAGCAGTTGAGTAGACTTTTTCTATTAATTGATTTAGGAGTAAATCATAAACATTATAACAATGTCAAGTCGAAACCGAAAGTATGAATCGGGTCACGCAAAAGAGTGATAACAATCCATTGTATGAAACTACGGTGAAAAAAAATATTTGAACGTTGCTACTAAAAAAAATTTCTTGATCCGTCATTGTTTGAACCCATACACATATGTATATAGTTTATATTTATTGTTCAAAATATGATATATGTATGTTCCAAATGTTGTAAACAAAAAGGGTTGTTGGAAAGACATCATCAATCCTCCTTAACAGACGGTGTCCTAAAGAAGTCAACTACCAAATACATTGAAATCGTAAGACACCAATCATTGAATATAAAATATAGATAAAACAAATAAAATGAAAATCCTCGATCTTTCTTGCAGGCCATTCTAGGTTGTATATATAATACATAAAACTGAACATATATGTCTTGCCGTTTGTGTTTGTCTACCTAGCATTATGATATATATACAGAACTAAAGAGAAAAACATGAAATATGAGGAGATATTCGCTAGGAGCTTTAGTCAACACGACCAAAACCGATTCAAGTATGGCGCACTGCTTGCTTGCTTTGTGGTCTTATGGTGCATGTGCACCGTGTTCAAGCCTTACCTCGGCACCCTACCCGTTTGTAAGTCATTTTTATAGTGTAACAATTTTAGTAGTTCTAACATGCAATGTACTACTACGAACTATATATACTACCCATGCACCCGTTATTTATAGGGTATGTCTTTTGCTTTATTATTTAGGTTTGATCTAGTTGAGACAAGTTGGCTTCTGAAAGCCGATGAGCTGGCTCGTTAAAAAGCTGGCCAGACTTGGTCGTTCGAGCTAACCAACTTCTCTAGCCAAAGAGTGTGTATAGATATGTTAATGGATATTCACCACGTTCTTATACATGTCAAATCTTTACATACTCTAGACTAGTGCGTGATTTAAAGGAAGAAGGTGAAAGATCATAAAATTAATTTATTTCCTTCATCAATCAAAACATTACAAAACATAAGACGCAGTGAAAAATGTGAATTATTATCATGTAGTGAGTAGTTTATAATTGATATGTTATAACACTTCCCACTTGTCTCTCAACAAGTCTGGCCTCAATGATCTGTAGGCTATATACACTTCATGAGCTAGCCAAATTTCTTGCAATGTATGTAAGTTACAATTTACTGTAATATGAATTTGTATTTTAAATTTTTAAAGTGCTAATCTCAGTCAATATCTAAGTATGCATTAAAGCTCACTTTATATTTTTTATTTTTAAGTTCATTCTGATAATGTCAACTAAGTGTCTAATTTTAATATATTATTTTATAGTAAATAAAAATAAAAGTAAAAGATCATTAAAATTTATTTGATCACAAAAATGGCATTTTGGTTATAACTAATGAAGTCGAAAAGGGATAAACATATAGACAAGTTAATATGATCATCGTATTTCATCTTTTTATGTAAATAACTAGTGTCATTGGTACTCTTATATTCAATAAGTTGTTGGAACTATAGTACAACTATTTAACACTAATATTACGTACAAAACTGTTTGTTTGTATTATGTAATATATTAAACAAACACGGTATATAAAATGTCATAATTAATTACCTATATCATATATTAATAATAAAATAAAGCATTAAAGCTGATATGACGCTCAATGAGACCATTATCTCTTCTTGGGTGTGTCACGTGATATCCTCCTCCTTATTTCCATCCAAAAGTCTTTCTCTCTCATGTTTCCATCACAATTTTAAAACGTTAATAACTTTTATATACGAGATTTTTTTAAAAAAAAAATCACACTATATTAACGAACGTTTTCTTATCTTTCCAACGATTACCATAGTGTTATACAAAATACGAAAAAATGACTTTTTTTGTGAGTTTTTGTTCATACTAGGAAAAAACACACAATGTGTTTATGTAATTTATAATTATATCTAGGCAAGTCACTAATCATGTTCAAACTAAGAATTCTATTTTATCAATACATAGTAGGTTAAAAACACTCATTTCCAAAAAAAAAAAGTCACACTTTCAAGACCACCGCCTCAATCACGCCTTACAATGTTTGTTTCTAGCTCTAGTCCTCATCCAAATATACATCTTTTTAATATTCATTTTCATTCTTATTTACATGATTAAAATTGTCGTTTTCTTATATTATAGTACATTAATTTCTATATTATATTATAACACATATTTTATTACTTCATATTATATTTATTTATCCCGGAAAGCTTTTGGGATATAATCTAGTGAGAATATATAACTAACTACCTAACGATTTACGGGTTTTTCTTTAGAAACATTTTTTTTCACGAACTAATAATTATTCATGTCATGATTGTTGAATTACATTTAAGGGTTGAATTGTGATTTATTCTACAAAGGCTATAAATTGATTTGAACCTTTGATCTCATTTATTAAAAGGTTAAGATATTGAGCGGGTGTCAAAATCGTAAACAATATTAAGTTATAAATCCTAGAAAGAATAAAACCGAACCAGTACTGTTCCATATCTTATTTAGAAAAATATACCATAAAATGTAGAATATGTTACATTTAATTGTATTGTTGTGATTAAAAAACAACATAAAAAAAGTCGATGTAACGTGTATTGTAATGGTCTTCTATTATATACACATATTGATACGTTATGTAGTTATGGTTATTACTTATAATACGAATATATGTTGACGCACCCATGGTCAAAAGACACACATACACATCCTTTTTTTTTAACGTCAAATTTTATTAGAACTTAATTCCATCTCACCTTGCACCGGTAAGCATTTACATTTATAAGAGCACCCGTAGTGGGGCTTTATGTTGAACCAAAAAAAAAATAGCGCCCCCTGTACACCATTACAGGGGGGCTCCATCAACTAAAATCAGCAAAGGGCTTTATCTCAATAGCGCCATCCCCTTTATGCCCCCTCCAATCAGATGCCGCCACGTCATACTCTCTCTCTCTCTCTTATTTTTTTATTATTTTTTTATTTTAAAAGATATAATAAAATATTAAAAGGGGCTTTATATATAAAGCCCAACCACTACACCCCTTTTTCACTTTATCTCTCCATGCTGACTCAGCTGCCACGTGGACCAATCAGAAAGGGGGGCTTTATATATAAAGCCCCCCACTACACATGCTCTAAGGAGAGGGATACCATACCATATAACATCCTTAGTTGATTCCAACACTTCACACCTTTAAACTTTCGTTTATAGAATAACATCCTCTAAAATATAGTAGCATGTAACATTATAAGTAACACAATTGATTTGATTGTTACCAGATCCTGAACTAGTGAAAACAACTCTAATCTGCGACACATCAAAACGAAGATATGATACATGTGAAATGAAAGGCGACGTAAGGATTCAAGGGAATGCGTCAACCATTTTTGTGTTTTCTTCACAGGTCACAAATGCTTCCATGACCATAAAGCCTTATGCGCGTAAAGGTGACGAAAGCGCGATGGAAAGCGTTACAAATTTTACCATAAGATCAGTCCAAGAGGAACCCGAAACCATGCTCAAATGTACCAAAACTCACAATGTACCGGCCATAGTTTTTTCACTTGGTGGATATGCTGGGAACAACTTTCATGCCTTCACGGATGCCATCATCCCTCTCTACGCAAAGTCACGTGAGTTCAATCGAGAAGTGAAGTTCCTAGTGACCAACAATCATTCTTCGTGGACTAGAAAATTCCGAGAACTATTGGACAAACTATCAAGGTATGAAATCATTGATATTGATCATGAAAATGAAGTGAATTGCTTTCCTAGTGTGGTTGTAGGCCTTGGAAAAGAGGATAAAAAAGAGCTTCACGTTGAACCAGCAAAGAATTTCACAAGGTTTTTGAGAAGTTCATACTCCTTGGATAGGTCTACCGCGATAAATTTAACAAGTAGTTTAGCCAAAAAGCCTCGGCTCCTACTCATTTCTAGATCGAAAACACGTGCTTTTATGAACATCAAAGAGGTGGTTCATGCCGCACAAGACTCAGGGTTCGAAGTGATTGTGACAGAAATGAACGCGAATTTGACAAACATCTCGAGGTTAGTGAACTCGTGTGATGTGATGATGGGAGTACATGGGGCAGGGCTAACCAACATGGTTTTTATGCCTGAAAATGGTGTTTTGATACAAGTTGTGCCTTGGGGGAACATGGATTGGTTAGCAAACACTTGTTTTGGAGACCCTTCAAAGGCTATGGGGTTGAAGTACTTGGAGTATAAGATAAGCCAAGGGGAAAGCACTTTGATTGAAAAATATCCATTTAACCATCAAGTATTTGTGGATCCAATTTCAATTGGAAGGAAAGGATGGGGTGTTTATAAATCTATTTATTTAGATAAACAAAATGTAACGCTTAATATTACTAGGTTCAAAGAGACATTGTCAAGAGCCCTTGAACTTCTTCATTCTTAGGTATTTTTAGTTGATTTCTGATTAGATGAATCAGATTACCAATCACTATATGTATTTTGTAAAAAATATTAATTTGTATTTATGAAAGTGCAAATAAGAATGAACTTTGGATTTAATATGATTAAGGGCATGTTTGGATAAACTTATTTGAGTCTAAAAGTACTTTTTGTTAAAAGGAGTTAATAGCTTATGACTTTTTAAGAAGCAGTTTTTAGAAAAGTGTTTGTATTAACTTATGTGGTGGGGAAAAACAATAAGTTGATAAGTTATTTTGTAAAAAAGTTTTTGGTTTAACCTATTTAGGTAAAATGACCAAAAAGGATATAAGGAGGGTAGGTATAAGGATATAAGGAGGGCATGTTGGTAAATATCCATCAATAAGTTATAAGGAGGTTCAAAAAGTCATACATTCCTTACTTTTCCAAAACAACTTATTATAGGCAAATGAAAAGTTAAAACATTAAGTCCCTTTTCCTTTGCCAAACACTTTTTTCAACTTATTAACTTTTTGGAAAAGTAATAAGTTATAAGGAGGTGAAAATAAGGAGATCCAAACATGCACTAAGGCTAAGTTGATCAAGATAATGAATTTCCATGTATTTTATTATTTATTTTAACACTCGATTAGCAGCTATTTCAGACATTGAAGTTGTGACATTCTTTAGAAGTTCCTCGGAGATAGCAAGAACAATCAGTATTTCTTGGTGATAGATCGTCTGAAAACATGATGTTGGTAAAGAATTTACTAGTAGAATTCATTAAGGATCACCAACGCAGGATGCCACTCAGTTTTTACTGAAAACTACAGTGACGTCGGAACTGATGTGTTTTATCTGACAGGTTATCTAAGACACATTTTACTTACGGGTCATTGATAGGTTCTTGGCTTCGGAAAGATATGTGCTTAACCGACAACTTATCGACCTCAATATAATCGACGGATTGCTGACTGGTTGTTGGACACTCACATTAAGGTTTTTGGTAGGAAATTTGTCAGCAATTTTAGTTTTGATATAAAATGAAATTTATATTTGCTAAATATAAAAATTTAATGATGGTAAACTATCTAGTTCAGAAGGGGTTGAGAAGAATAGGTATTAGTATTTAACTAGAATGGAACCCGCGCTTCGCGGCGGGGTTGTAGAAAGATACTAGCGCTAATGCATATATTACATGATATATTGGTCTAGAGTTATGTAGATGCACGTTTTGCGACTAATGATTTGGATTGTACATTTAACATATGTTAGTTTGATTCAGAAGGGGCGAAGGTGGTTTACTGATGGTCGAATGTGTTTTATAATGGATGAAGGAAGAACAGAACTGGGCGAATGTGGAAGCTGATGTGTTATTGTGTAGATTCGTACCAAGTAACTGGGCGAATGTGGACTTTATAAATAGGTTTTGACCATTTTGTTGGTTAGAGTAGTTATTGAGAGTGTGTGTTTTATGGCCAGGTTTCTCTCTAGATTCAAAGTGTGTTAAGTTGATTTAGATTAACTTGTAAGGTCATTGTAATCATATTTTGAACAAGTAATCTATAAAAATGGTGATTGAAAAGGTATTTTCCGTGTTGTGATTTGCGTATTATCATTTTGTTCAGTTCTAGGGTTTCCGCACCTAGAATTGTGACTTGTATGATCATAATATCCTGTTTTAGCTAAAATTCTTCATCTACAAAGTGGTATCAGATCCATACGGACCATACAACAACAAAATTGATAATATCAGAGCTGATTTGGACTTAATTTTGATCAAATTTCATCTGTTTTTGAATGAACATGGTTTTTGATAGATTTTGAAGGTTTTTGATTTGAATTCGTGGTTAAAATCAAGTTTTCCAAGAATTAAAGTTGTTCCAAATCAATTCCGAATCATAACCTGATTAAGATCATCAAAATCCACAAACTTTTGAAAATCTCAGATCAAAATAACCGTTTTTCAAAGTGTAACCGTTTTCAAAGATGAATGGGTCGAATCTAGAGAGAGTGGGCGAACCTGGACCAGTTTTAGGGCGAACCTGAGATTTTTTGGGCGAACGTATCTTATTTCAGGTCGAACCTAGGATTGTTGTGTTGATTTTTCCACATTCGGGTGTCAATTTCCACCTTCGGTTTTACGGGCGGGCGAAAGTGGAAATTTGGTGGACGAAAGTGATAATTTTTGGATGAACGTGGAAAGTGTGAAGTGTTATTCTACATTCTGGTCATTATTCTACATTCGGGTGTTACTGTTTGGGCGAAAGTAGAATCCAGAAGGGCGAAAGTAGAAGGGTTATTGGGAAATTTTCTAAGTTTGGTGAATTTCTAAGTTTGTGAACATCATGTGGAATTTTCCAACTACACCGAGACCAGCAACGACACAACAACAACAGCAAGTGACTATGGACCCATGGACAGTGGCAACTAAGAAATCAAGCACTCAGTCTTCGCAGCCGATCAACTACTTAGCGATGACTAGTTCGATGCCTCAGAGCGTTGCACCTTCGCCACAACAACCTATGACAGACTATTGGGGAGTAGCAGCTGCGGTGGTAAATACTCAAACTACCAATACTATTTCTACACTAATAAATGACTTATCTTCAGGCAGCAGGAATCGGCCACCCAAGCTAATGGAGATGCAAGAGTACAACCAGTGGCAGAAGAAATTCAAGATTCATCTTGAAGGCATGGGGTTGGAAGGTACAGAGGCGTGGCAGATGATAGCAAAAGGTTATGTTGCACCAGTTCTGGAGAACACCGGTGAACCTGTTCCTTTGGGGAGTTTGTCAGACGATAAGAAGAAGAAATTTGCTGTGGAAAAGAAAGCATATTCTCAGTTAACTCAGGCGATCACAAATGATTTGCTACATCAGTTTGGATCGTGCACTACTTCGAAGCAGTTATGGGATGTGCTAAAGAATCGTCATGATGGTAACGAAAAGACGAGAAGGTTGAGGATGGAGGAGTTGAGAAAAGAATTTGAGAATTTTACTTATGTCGGGAACGAGACTTTAAAAGAGTTGACTCCTAGATATTGTCATTTACTAACTGAATTGTCTAGTTATGATATACAGATTCCTCTGACAGATCTGGTGGACAAGTTTGCAGATGCATTACCACCGTACTGGGATCAACATGTTGAAGTACTCAAAGAGAAGGATGCTTACAAGTATTGGACTATCAATGAGTTCATTCAGAAGCTGGAGAATAAAGAACTCGAGGAGAAGAGGAAAGCCAAAAGATCACAGATTCCTCAGAATCCAGAGTTATATCATGGTGGTACTTCAGCAACCGTGGGAAACTCGAGTGTTGGTGGAACAGTGGCACCTCACATAGCTTGTATTTCAAGTGTTATGGAACCACCAAAACAACCAATCAACTACCCAGCACAAACTTCATCTTATTCCCAACCATCATACACACCACCACCACAACAATACACCAATTCTTTCATTTCACCATTTTCTCCAATGCAGCAAGCTGCATTCTATACTGCTAGCCAACCACAACAACAACCTCAACAACCACAATACATGAATCAAGTGAACCAAACCAATCAACAACCGGTGGTATTGGAGACATCCAATATGGGTAATGTGACGGGTGAGGTTGCTCAGCAACATATTGCGTTAGTCTCAGCAATGGTTTCTTCATATAACGATTTAGTTGCAAGTCAAATTGGAAATAACAACTTGACCAATGAAGATTATGCACAAATCGACAAAGAGGAGATGGAAATCATTGACATCCAGTGGGCTTTCGCGAGCATTATGAGAAGGGCAACCGAGTTTATTGAAAAGACCGGGAGGACTGATTTGGGTACTTCTCCGAACACAACTTATGGTTTTAACAAGGAGAAGGTTACATGCTTTAACTGTGGAGGTAAAGGTCACTTCAAAAGAGAATGCACTCAGCCACCTAAGCAAGGTAACAGAAACCCATTCAACTCAAACTACCAAAACCGTCAAGAACAGAACCAAAACCAAGTTTCTTTTCAAAGTAACAACAACTATCAAAACCAAAACAATTACCAAAACCGACAAAACACCTCCAACAACAACCAAAATAGACAACCAAACACAACCAACCAGAACTAAACTCAATCACCAAATAACCCTAACAGAACAGTTATACCCATCACTACACCAAATGAGCAGCCACAGAATACAAATCAGAATCAAGCTTTGGTGATCCAGAATGATGAAAGGTTTGACTGGTCTGGAATGCAAATTGGTGTTGAGGAAATTACTACTGGTGGGAATGTGGCGTGTGTTGCCTGACAGGTTGATATCGAGGAGTCGGTGATAGTTGATCAAAATGAAGAAACTGTGAGTGAGGTTGATGAAACTGTTGATGAGATGAATGTGGAGACTAAGACTGTTGAAGTTCAGGCTGAGGAAGCAAGTTCAGGAGTGGTGATTGACACAGTTTCTGATGTTCCTGACGAGTGTGAGTCAGTTTATTCAGATTCAGAAAGCGAATCAGACTCAGAAGCAAGTGTTACATCTTTGGATGACGAGATTGATCAGTTGCTGGCAGAAGCAGATTTTCTGAAGACGAGGAAGTCGTGCATAGTGGATGATGCTTTCACCAGAATCGATTATTCAAAGTTCTTCGCTGGGAAGGAAGCACATTTCGCACTAATGGCCATGACAGATCCTCCTAAACAGGTAAGTTCTGAATCTAGCACTGATATTACAAGTGATAAGTACTGTGGAACTTGTGACAGATTGACTGATGAAAACAAAGAACTTCGCATTCAACGCGATAGTGCTATAATCAACTGTCAATCTGCTCGCAAAGAAGTGATTGCTTTTAACAAAGTACTTGATGGGTATAAAAAGGACATTTCTGACCTAAAGAAAACTCTTTCATTAAAACAATTAGCAATTAACAACTATATTAATGAACTTGAGAATACAAAGTTGGAAATGGCCACCATCAAGTGTTTTGCTGAAAAAGTCAACAAGAAATTGGAAAGTTATAAGCATATTGCTTATGTTGTTGACCACATCATTGATGATCAAACCACAAGTTATAAATCCGTGCCATCTCCGGTGCTCTTTGAAAATCACAATTGTCATCAAGTAACACCGGAGAGCTCAGTAAAATCAGACTCGGCATCGGAAAATGAATCCAATACTTCAAGTGTTGGTGATCCTCATTCCGATGTGAGACCGATTTTAGGCATGAATGATAAGGGAGTAACTGTGGAAAATGATGATTCAGACTCTGAGAGTGATTCTGAAAGTAACAAAAGTGCTAATGCGTGTGATATTCCAAAAGAAAATCACATCATTACAACTGAACTAGTGTCACCATCTCAGCATGTGCATCCGATGGCTAACGCACATCGTGATAAGAAGTCTGAAAAGAAAGAAGTTAAGAATGACATGAGTGACAAACCAGTCAAAGTGTTTTATCGGATGGAAGGATCCGATAAGATCATCTCTGACGAGGAATATCCAATTAAGTTTGCTAACTATTCCAAAATTGATAAAATTTGGCAAGAAAGCACTATTTGGTTTCCAAAACATGAGAGAACAAATGAAATTCCACCGGAAATTCTAAAGAAATTGTAATTGGATGTTCCGAAAGAACCAAAGGTTCATGTCACCCAGTTCATTAAACCGAAAAACAAAGCAAACGGTTTTCATGAGCCAGCCTACTCGAAGGGTCCACTTCCTGAGAGTGTAAGGCATAGACAGTATAATGATCAATATCCTGTCAGAACATTTGCTCAACCGAATGCTCCAAATGTTTTTGAAGAATATTGTGCATGCTTTAAGTGCGGGGAGAGAGGGCATTTACTTGCTCACTATCCGTACGTAAGGCACAAGAGGCACGAAGTTGAAGTTAGGCAATCCATGAGGAAACCGGTTGACAATCATTACTATCCACAAAGGCGTTTTGTTCCTCAACCACAACAATTTTATTACCAAAACAACTTTTATCAAAAGAGGAATGATCGTCCATTTCAGTATGATCGTCGTAACCGAATAGCTATGGAGAAACCGTGGAGAAAACCAATGGTGAACACAACAAATGATAGACAAAGGGTTTCACAAAAACCTATTATCAAGTCAAATGTTGGACCTAAATCTGTTAAATCAGAGAAGGTACCCAAGAAGGTTTCATTTGCGAACAATGTTCAGAAAACGACTGAGACCCCAAAATCTCAGATTCGTATCTTGAAACGTTCGGAACAGTCTTGGACACCAAATGGTACTCCGGGAGCCTCAACTTCAAAGTCAAGTGAAAAAGTTGACCAAGTTTTGAATGATCCTAAAAAGATCGATCCAAAACAAAATGTTGAAGTGAATGATTCTTTGAACAAGGATATTCAAAGACCCAAGACCACTCAGGCTTGGGTCCCCCGAAAGAACTAACTGTTTTACTTGATGTGTGCAGGGTGCTTCAGCTGGCCCTATTAGCAGTCTCTGGATTGTTGATAGTGGAGCTTCAGGCCACATGACCAGGGATTTAGCTTTATTGTTTGATGTGAAGAACATTAATGGAGGGTACGTTGCATTTGCCGGGAACAAAGGAGGATATATCACGATGGAAGGAAGCGTGAGTAATGGGATTGTGAGTTTTGAAAGGATATCGTATGTGAAGCAGAAAGATTACAATCTGTTGAGTGTCAGTCAAATCTGTGACAAACAATTCACTGTTTATTTTGATGACAAATCTTGCTATATTCTCAAACCGGGCTTCGAAATTCCAAAAGAGTGGGTAATGTTGAAGGCACCTCGCGTCAACAATCTCTATATTCTTGATATGTCCAAGGCGATGACATCCCAGGGGCAAGTAACATGTTTTCTATCAAAAGCAACCGAGAAGGAATCGATAATGTGGCACCGAAGAATGGGGCACATTCATTTGAGGAAAATGAATCATCTAGTAAAGAATGGACTTGTCGATGGAGTGAATGTTAAACATTTCCATTTGAATGACAAGTGCGTGAATTGTCAGAAAGGAAAGCAACACAGACAGTCCCACAAAGTGAAGAAAGTTAACTCTGTTGAGATGCCACTTGAGCGATTGCACATGGACCTATTCGGACCTGTCAAGCACAAAATTCATCTTGGGGAGCTTTATTGTTTAGTTGTCACTGACGACTACTCAAGATTTTCACGGGTGATGTGTTTGCAGCATAAAAGTGACACCTTTGATAACCTGAAAGTTCTGTTCACTCGATTGGAAAATATCTATAATCTGAAGATTAAGAGAATTCGGAGTGATAATGGGACGGAGTTCAAAAATGCAAAGATGGACGAACTTTGTGAAAGCAAAGGAATTCATCATGAATATTTGGCTCCGTATACCCCACAACAGAACGGTGTTGCTGAACGTAAAAACAGGACTCTAAGCAGACTCGAATCTTCCAGTAATGTTCTGGAACGAGGCAATTTATGCGGCAAATTATACACTTAATCGGGTTTTAACGGTGAAGAAGTTTGGCAAAACTTCTTATGAGTTGTTACACCGAAGAAAGCCGAACTTGGAGTATCTAGAACCTTTTGGGGCACCGTGCACAATGTTGAATCCAAGCGAGAAGTTTAGTCCGAAAGCTGAAGAGGGATACTTTGTTGGATATGCAACCCCGCTCAAACGGGTATACAACTGTTGGGTCTGCTGACCTGGAGAAGAACAGATGATTGAAAAGCCAAAATATACTAAGTGTTGATCCAAGAAATAAAACAGTTGTTATAAAGAAACTTTTCCCAAAAGACTGTTGATTCCTAACTGCTGCTTCAATCAACTGTTAAAGACAACTGCTGTTGATGAAAGGTCTGATGAACAAACGTCTGAAGAATAAAGTTCTGATGAAGAACAACTGCCGATCAAAGAACTGAAGAACAAAGGTCTGTTGAACCAACAGCACTTTGGTTCAACAGATGATAGAAGACATCAGAGTTTTACTTTACAGAGTTTTGTATTATCAGTGTTTTCAATGTAACAGTAGTTAGAGTTAGCAGATGTTAGAAGTTGTTAGTCAGTTAGAGGTCGCTGTCTTAGGTGACGTCAGCACTGATCATCAGAGGTTTGAGTCTGTCTATAAATAGAACAGTACTTGCACTGTTCTATTCATCACTCGTCATTCTCTTTCAGACAAACATTCTCTGAGTGATCAGGCTGAGGGGGAGTTTACTTGTACAATTGTAATCTTTCAATTAATGAAAGCTTTCGATTAAAAACAATTATTCTCCATGTTTTGATTTATAGTTTATTCCGCTGCACTTTCCATTTATAATTCATTCCATTTATTCATACTTAATCAAACAAATCAAAACAACCAGAACTCAGATCCTAACAATTGGTATCAGAGCTTGGTCAATTAAATTCGATCTAATCAATCAATTTAATACACAGATCAGCTCATAATTATTGATATCGTTTGTTTGTCGGATTTAAAACAGAGTAATAGTTTATTTTCGTTTCAACAGTTAGTAAACAGACTTTGTTTTTGAAAAATCAAGAGAATGACTTCACTCAATCAAGATCCACACAACACTGGCACAAGTAACAAGCCTCCGATGCTTGTCAGGTCAGAATACAACATCTGGCAGCGTCGGGTTGGTCATGTGTTAGCACAACAGAACACAGGGTGCTGGAAATCGGTAGTATTTGGACCACATGTTCCAATGGTACCGAGTGCTGAGGATCCAAAGATCCAAGTACCAAAGAGTGTTGAGAACTACTCAGAGCAAGATTTTCAAAAAATCGAGCTAGATGCCAAGGCTTTCAGCATAGTAGCCATGGCACTGCCGAATGATATCTATGCCAGTCTCTTGCACTGCAATAGTGCTAAAGAACCGTGGGATGCTCTTAAAGAGCAGTTCGGGGAAACTGAAGATGTGATTGAAAACAACCGTGAAATACTTAACCAACAATATGAAACGTTTAGTCACATAAAAGGGGATTCGTTAACACAACAGTTTGAAAGGTTTATTTGTCTTATTAGTGAACTAAAACTGGTTGGTCTAACTTTTCCTAATTCAACACTGAATCATAGGTTTCTTAGATCACTTCAGGACAAATGGGACACTATAGCTATAGTCATGAGAAACTCTATCGGATTCAAAGACCTGACCCTGACCCAGCTTCATGGTAAGCTCCTGACTTATGAAAGGGAGCTTAACCAGAAAAAGAAGCTCCAGGACTCTGGCAAAGTGTCAGATGACTATGTATTTGGGAATACTGCACTGTTGGGTCAGGAGGAGGGTTCTGGAAGTAGTAAGGATCAGAGTTATGATCATTACATTGACATAACCACTGGTTTTAACAATGATCCTTACTCATCACCAAACAACTATGCTTTTACAGCTAGTGGTGATATCCAGGCTTCTGATAATTCATCTTTTGTGTACAATGACCTTCAATATATTGACCCTTTGGACTTAGAAGAAATGGACATCTTGCATCAGGTTGCCCTGCTCAGTATTAGAACCAATAACTTCTATAAGAAAACTGGCAGGAGGTACCCAGGTTTACATGGTGGGTCAAAGGTGGGGTTGGATAAATCAAAGATAAAGTGTTACAAGTGTCATAGAATGGGTCACTTTGCTAGGGAATGTAGGAGTCAAAATGGAGTTCCTATGATTACCTATCCAAACCAAAGACCACAGACCAACACTTATCAAACCATCCCTAATGTACCTAATGTGCAAAACACTGCTCATTTTGCACAAACCCAAACCACTGTTCCTGTGCACTATGTCCAAACCACTGTTCCTCAGTATCACTATGTCCAAACACCTGTTGCTCAGGCACCAGTGCCAATGATTGCTGCTCCATCTTCTGCTCCTGCAGAGACCAGTCAACCAAGTCAACAGAGTTTCTTTACTCAAGGCTTTGTTGATTGGAGCAGTCTACCAAATGAGATAACAGATGACAACATTGCTTTAGTTGCCAACTCTGAAAATGATTTTTGTTTCATGGCACTAGAGACAATTGTTGAAGAGACTGATTCTGAGGGTGTGGTGTCTTTGTCTGAAAATGTGACTGATGGTGTAGTTGGTAAAGTTGTTTCAGCTGAAGAATCTGAAGTGGAGGTTGTGAATCTCTCAGACCCCTGGGGTAGTGATGATTGTGATTGTCAGTGTAACTGTGCCTTGATGGCTGCTGCTAAGGTATCTCCTCAAATCTTAAATGACTTATGCTCAGAAAAATGTATTGTGGCATTTGCTAAGATAAAAGAGGTGAATGAAAACTTTAGAAAGAAAATTTTGGAAGATGAAATTCAGTTTGAAAAACTCACTAAAGAGTTAAAATAAAAAATAACTGAAAAAGAATCTGAAATCAGCAGTTTAAAACATGAAGCAAGCATAACCAAAGATCAGCTTCAGACTATGATAACAAAATATCATAGTTGTAAAAAGGAGCTTGAGTCCACCCAAGTTGAATGTCAGAAATGGGTGGAATCATCTAAAGGTTTTGAGATGATTGTCAACCAACAATCTAAAAGTCATGTGAAATTTGGGTTTGGTTTTCAAGAAACCACTGCCCAAAGTTCACAAACCACTGACAAAAAGGAACCACTGTTGGTTGAAGTCATCCCTACCAATTCAAAAGGTCAAGAAATCAAGGTTACTGAACCCAATGGCAAGAAAATCATTCTTGAAAAGTTGGAAGGTACACCCTCATTTGATGAAATTGAGAAATATCAATTCAAACCAACATGGTCAGATGAGTGTGAAGTCCTTGAAAATTTCAAACCAATGACCTTTAAAACCCCTGATGGTAAAACGGCACCACAGGCTAAAGTTATCCCTTTGAAAGATCTTCCAACAGATGATCAAACATCTGTTGAAAAGAAGAAAGAAAAAGGGAAAGCCAAAAACAACTTGTTTTGTGATTTTTGTGAAAAGAAGAACCATGTCACCAAAAACTGTTTTCTTCTAAAAGCATATGACATCAACAAAACAACAAGTTTAAATGATTCTAAAACAAATGAATGTTCAATCTGTAAGAAAAAGAATCACAAAACAAAAGAGTGCTTGTATCTCAAAATTTTGATGAAAAGATAAAAGAGTACAAGGCTAAAACTCTTGAAAGTTAAGTGGTGAGTACTTCAAAAGGAAAACCCAAACAGACTTTTGAACCAGTCCAAACAGCTGTTACCAAAAGTCTGAACAAAAACTCTGCTCCCAGAGATGTTCAGGTAACAGATGTCCCACCAGCTACCAGATTACAAAGAGGATATGGACAACCCACTTGTCATCGTCTGCCACATGTTTATGAAGAGCCCAAAAGGCCTTCAAAACCAAAAGTGAACAGACATCCTCATGGTTTTCAGCATCTGACAGGAAATGATCAAACATCTGTTGGACCAAGTGTTAACATTCAAGCACTAGCAAATGGTCAATTACAGCTGTTGAACTTAGTCCAAAAGCTAGTTCAAACCACTGATCATTCTCCTCAACTTAAGGCTGAGACATCTAAGAACCCATCCAAAGCCAATTTGGCTTTGGACACTCACCAAAACTAAAATCTTTACTGATGTGCAGGGAGCTTCTGCTTGCTTAGATAGTTTATGGTATGTAGATAGTGGAGGCTCCAGGCACATGACTGGATGTAGAGCCCTTCTTCTGGACTTTCTTTCACATGGAGGGGGTGATATATCCTTTGGTAATGATTCTAAAGGTAAAGTGTTGGGTTCTGGTACTGTCAAAGCAGGGAGGCTTAAGTTTGAAAATGTTAATCTAATAGACAATCTAAAATTTAATCTACTTAGTGTGTCTCAAATGAGTGACAAAGGATTTGGGTCATTTTTCACTAAGAAAACATGTAAGATTGTTGGCCCAGAGGCTGTTGAAAAGATTAACACCATCATTGCTGAGAGCAAAGCACAACTTGTTGCTCATAGAAGTGGCAATGTGTATGTAGTTGATATGTTGAAGGATAACCCTATGGCAAATGTCTGTCTGTTCTCTGCTGCCTCTACCAAAGAGACAGAATTGTGGCATAGGAGACTTGGTCACACCAACCTTCAAACTATCAACTCACTCTCCAAACAAAACCTTGTCAGAGGTTTACCATCAAAAGAATTTAAATGTGATGAGCATTGTGTTTCCTGTCTAAAAGGAAAACAACATAAAAGCTCTTACAAATCAATTGATGAGTCCAAAACTAGTCAGTGTTTACAATTGTTGCACATGGACTTGTTTGGCCCAGTTAAAATCATGAGTCTAAGAAGAAAGAGATTTTGTCTTGTCATAGTTGATGATTTTTCTAGGTTTACATGGACTTACTTTTTACACTCTAAGGATGAGACTGCAGGTATTTTGAAGGACTTTGTCACCAAAGTTGAAAAACAATATGACTTGCCAGTAAAAGTCTTTAGAAGTGACAATGGAACAGAGTTTAAGAATAAGGAGTTGGATGAATTCTGTGTGTCAAAAGGGATTGTAAGGCAGTACAGTATCCCAAGAACACCAGAGCAGAATGGGGTGGTTGAAAGAAAGAACAGGACTGTCATTGAGGCTGCAAGAACAATGCTAGCAGATTCTGGTTTGCCTCTGTCCTTTTGGGCAGAAGCTGTAAACACTGCTTGCTATGTTCAAAACAGAGTTTTAATCAACCCTAGACATCAAAAGACTGCTTATGAAATTCTGTTAAAAATCAAACCACTGATATCATTTTTCAAAGTCTTTGGCTGCCCATGTTTCATTTTAAATCTTAAAGATTCCATTTCAAAATTTGCAGCCAAAGTAGATTGTGGATATTTTCTGGGGTATTCTTCTACTGCCAAGGCCTATAAAGTGTTTAACACAAGGACCAAGACAATAGAAGAAACTCTGAATGTGAAGTTCAATGAACTTTCATCCTTAAAAATCCCAGCAAACCCTGCTGAGTTGTTTGATTTGGATAAATTCAAATTTGAAGATGTTACTGTCAAAACTAACCCTGCAGGTTCTCTACAATCTCCACAACATGACTACAGAATAGATATTGTGATTCCAGATCACTACAAAGTCTATCCTACATCAGGGGAAGCAGTAGTTCCAAACAACTGTCAAAACTCTGTCACAGCTGAGTCAGCCACTGTTGGCCAGTCCTATCCCCAAACCACTGATTCACCCATCCAATCCACTGCTCAATCATCTGTTGACAAAAGTCAATCATCTGTTGACCATAGTCAAACATCTGTTGACAAAAGTCAGTCCAACTTTACACCACTCGGACCCATTCCTCCACCTCCATTTCAAACATCTGTTGACACTACAAAAGTGCAAACAGATGTTATGTCAACAGAATCTCCAAACCTCTGTCCTTCACCACAAAATGCCATCATACCATATCAGGGAGATCTAATCTACCTAAGAGCTCATCCACCAGATCAAATCATTGGCAACATCAGAGAAGGTGTGCTTACAAGGAGCCAATCTTCAAATATCTGTCTTTTTGCAGGCTTTCTATCTCTTACACAACCTGTCAAGTACCAAGAGGCACTGAAAGACAACAGTTGGGTGGAAGCCATGCAAGAAGAACTCCTTCAGTTCAAAAGACAACAAGTATGGGAACTTGTACCACTGCCTAAGGATGTTTGTCCAATTGGCACAAAGTGGGTCTTCAAGAACAAAACTGATGAAAGGGGTATAGTTGTCAAGAACAAGGCCAGGTTAGTGGTTCAAGGCTTCAGACAAGAAGAAGGAATAGACTATGATGAAACCTTTGCCCCTATAGCAAGGTTAGAAGCTATCAGACTATTCCTAGCCTTTGCTGTCAACCACAACATCAAGGTGTATCAGATGGACATCAAATGTGCCTTCCTATATGGCAAAATTCAAGAGGAGGTCTATGTATATCAACCACCTGGTTTTGAAGACTCATTCCATCCTGATCATGTCTACAAGCTTAACAAAGCATTGTATGGACTGAAACAAGCACCAAGAGCCTGGTATGAAACTCTCTCCACTTTTCTCTTATCCATTGGTTTCACAAGAGGTAAAATTGATAAAACCTTGTTTTTAAAATGGAAAGGAAAAGATTTAATGATTGTTCAAATATATGTGGATGACATCATTTTTGGATCCACATGTAACAAAATGTGTGAAGAGTTTAGGGAACTCATGACAGCAGAGTTTGAAATGAGTGCTATGGGTGAACTTCAGTGCTTCCTTGGTCTCCAAGTGAAGCAACTGCAAAATGGCACATTCATTCATCAAAATAAATATGTGAAAAACTTGTTAACAAAATTTGAGATGAATGATTGTAAGCCATGTAGTACTCCCATGAGCACTGTCAAGCCACTCACTGATGATGACAAGGATGAACTGGTTGATCAAACACACTATAGATGCATGATTGGGTCTTTATTGTACTTAACAGCATCCAGGCCAGACATTATGTTTGCAACCTGTGTGTGTGCAAGATCCCAGGCTTCACCTAGAAAGTCAAACCTTATTGCTGTGAAAAGGATATTCAGATACCTAAAAGGTGCTCCCACACTTGGTATCTGGTATCCTGCTAATGGAAACATTGAGCTTTCAGGTTATTCAGATAGTGATTTTGCTGGCTGTCACACCACAAGGAAGTCCACATCTGGAGGGTGCCAGTTTCTAGGAAATGCCTTAGTCTCCTGGCAAAGCAAAAAGCAAGCAGCTGTTTCAACTTCCACAGCTGAGGCTGAGTACATTGCTGCTGCAAGTTGTACAGCCCAACTCATGTGGCTTCAAAATCAACTACTGGATTTTGGGATAACTGCACTAAGGACTCCACTCATGTTGGATAGTCAAGCTGCTGAAAATATCATCAAGAATCCAGTCTCTCATTCCACCACCAAGCACATAGATATCAGACATCATTTTGTCAGAGATAGCTATGAAAAAGGTTTGATTACTCTGCACCATGTTCCAACAGAGGATCAGTTGGCAGATGTGTTGACAAAAGCTTTAGACACATCTACCTTCACAAATCTGATCTCTTGAATTGGTATGTTAAACATGGATTAAACAACAAAAATGTTTTAAATAAAAACATTAAAATGTTTTCAGAAAATCAAATTTTGCTTAAAATGACACTTTGGTTGAAAAATCTGTTTTAAACCACTGATCAGATAAAACAACCACTGTTGGTTGAAAAATCTGTTTTAAACCACTGATCAGATAAAACAACCACTGTTTCATTCAAACCACTGTTAGTTGAAAAATCTGTTTCAAACATCTGATCAGATAAAACAACCATTGTTGGTTGAAAAATCTGTTTCAAACATCTGATCAGATAAAACAACTGTTTCTCATCAGTCTTTTGGTTTAACAACAGGGGTTGGCAACAGATGTTTAACAAAACAGCTGTATGCCACCAGATGTTTAAACCATCAGATGTTTGCCACGTCTGCTCTTAAAAGCAGAGTTTTGCCACATCAGCAGTTTCACCAGAGGCTATAAAACCCTGTTTTTCCCCCAACAACAGTTTTACTGTCTCATTGTATTCAAAATACTAAAACCGCCTTCGTCTTCCTCAAAACCCTTACTCAAAGTTCAGAACTTTCATACCTGAAATTCATTACAATGGATCTTCAAACAAAAGCCACCCACAATTTCCTTCCATATTTGGTTAAAACCGAAGATAACGTTCCATTTCATTCCACCATTGACATAATCATCAATTCCAAATACAAAAACATCTTAACTGCTGATGCTCCCATCCATTTAGAAACACTCCAAGAATTTTGGGCAAGTGCTGAAGTCTTGTTTCAAGATAAAAAGCCCACTTCCATTATTTCAAAAATTGGAGCCACCAGTGTCGCCATAACCCCTGAACTCATATCCACAACCTTCTCACTGAATGACTTGTCAGGTATGGAATCCTTTCCTAAAACAGAGCTTCACACAGAGTTTCAGGAAAGAGGGTATGATGCACAAATGACTGGATCAACCTTATACAAAAAGTTTTTTCCTCCAGTCATGAAATTTTTCTTCCATACCCTTCTTCTCTGTGCCTCGGCCAAGACCACATCCTTCAATGAAATCCAATTAAGGATTCAATACTTGGGATATGCTATGTTGTCAGATTCTGACTTCAATCTTTCCCAGGGATTGTTTTTGGACTTGGTTTCAAATGTGAAAGCCATAAAATCTGGCTCAAACAATGCTTTTCTACTCTACCCTAGAATCTTGAGTGTAATTCTACAAAAGATTTTACCAGAAAATGATTTTCAAAAGGGAGAGTCCTTTAAAATGAAAAGTTTAACTGATGAAACTTTCACAAGAATGCTGGGTTCTTCAACCCAAGAAAAAGTGTCAAAAGTGACAAAAGTTTCTAAGACACAACCAAAGAGGACAAAAACAACAACTGTTGTTGAAACCTCTGTTGGTGAGCCCACTGCTCCTGGTGATCATGGCACTTCATCCAGTGCTGTGAAACCCACACCAGCCACCAAAAGAAAATGTCCATCCTCCAAAACCACCTCTACACCCAAAAAGGATCTTCTGGAAGATGAGATACCAGAAGCTAACCCTGTTGCATCACCAAAGCAACATGAAACCACTGTTGTTACTTCCTCACAACAGTTGGAGATATCTCCACCCAAACAAACTCCTCTAGAATCCTCACAAAAGGATCTTGTTGTAAGCCAAAGGGAACCTCATACTGAGGCATATGAGTCACTTGACCATATGTTTACAAGTCCATCTCCCAGGGCTAATCAGCTTCTTACTCCACCCACATCACCACCACATGTTCCACAAACCATGCAACCTCTGTTTGAGGCAATTGACAAAACTCAGGAGAACCCCAGTTCCTTTCCTTCACCTGTCACAGAGAGTATACCTCCACAAGTGACTGGGTCTGAGAAAAGTCAATCTGCTATCCCACAAACAGAAGAGGAGGCTACACTCCCAGAGTTCAATGTAACTCTTGGTGAGGTTTCAAGAGAAGCAGCCACTACTGCTGTAGAGACCATTGTCTCACAACAGGACAGTGGTTCCATAGATAAGACTTCCTTGAAGGCAACAACTGATGAGGCCACCATTGTGTCCCCAAAATCAGTTGGAAGTCCCCAGAACCAAGACAAAGGGGCATCTGGTTCTCATTCCATGGACTCACCTCCTAGGACTGAACCAGTTAAAACTACCACTGGTAGGGATTCAGATGATCCTATTAACTTAGGTGATGATTCAAAACTACAAGAATTGACGGCTAAAGTTCAATCACTTGAATCCTCTGTTGCTGACATCAAAACTGATGTCAAGACAATATTGGAAACATTGGGCAACTTTACAAAGAGCCAACCATCCACCTCTGATATTGCTAATGAGCTATGGAAATCTGTTTCCCCCATCATCATAGCTCACAGAAAATTAGCAGATCAGACACAAGAGACATACATGACATTGATCAGAAACATGGTGGATGCCAGATTTAATGATACAAAGGCTGACATCAAGGTGATCAAGGACCATCTGCTGAAGACTACTGGCTCTGCCCCTACCACCATTCTCAGAGATGAAGATGATGATGAATTCACTACTGATGATGCCAAAAAGGGGGAGAGTGGCAGAGATAGGCTGCCAAAGCTAAATCCATTTGGTGCACCACCCTCTCAAAAGGGTAAGCCAGCTGCTGACAAACCAGAGTCTACAAAATCAGCACCACAACAACAACAACCAAGTGTTCAAACCCCTGTTGCTGAACCAGCTAAAACCAGCAAGGCAAAGGAAGTTGATACCTCTGCCAATGAAAAGGCTGATAAAGCTGCTGAAGACAAACTGAAAAGGGCTGACATATTGGAAGCTAAAGCAGAGTTGTTGGTTCAGCTCAAAAAGGAACAACAGCAAGAAGTGGAAGATGTGAATTCCTCAAAAAGAAAGAAAATGCCAGCCAAACATACAAGGAAACCACCATCCAAGCTATCTTCTGAAACCTCTGATGCTGAAACCCCTGCTACCACAACCACTGCTACTAAAACCACTGAAATCAAAACCACTGCTACCAAAACCACTGCCACCAAAACCACTGCCACCAAAACACCTGCTCCAACCAAACCAATCACCACACCATCAACTACCAAACCTACCACAACACAACCAAAAACCAAAACATCTGTTGGTTCTACAAAAGGACCAACAGAGGTTAACCAAACCACTGCTTCATCCTCACCTTCACCAAAAATCTTGTATAGCAGAAAAAGGAAATCCACCTTTTTTATACAAGATGAAAACATTCACACCACACCACCTAACACCCCAATCACACAATCCACACCTGTCCCAACCATTCCACTTTCATCATACTAACCTCACACATCACAATTCAAATCCCACAGACCGCCACCAACCATCACACCATTGGCTGAGAAGTATCCTCTTGAGCTGGATTTACTCAAGGGGGAACTTCAATCCTTCTATAATACTGATCAGCCATCAGATAGATCCTTCCCTTCTCTTAAAGGCTTCCCTGTTCCTCTCAACATTGATACTTATCTAAAATACAAGAGTGAACAGGCAGATGTTGTCATCAAAGAGAAGTGTAAAGGGAAGGATGACAGGACTGCTCAGGGCATCCATTCAGCAGAACTTAGCAAGTTGAGAAGGATTGAGGATTTTGCTAAGACCCTGAGCAATTCCATGTCTGCCATGCCTCTCAGCAAAGATATGGAGATGGAGGTTAGGGATTCTCTTCTAGAACAGATCTTGGCCACCAAGCCTTATAAAGCAAACAAAAACCAATTCACAGGCTGGACCACACATGCTCTTAGAGAAGAACTTATAAGAATTGAGAGCATGGCCAAGAATCCTCCTACAAAGGCCTCTGCCCCTGATTTCAGTAAAGGGAGAGATCAAGCTAGAGCTCTAAAATTCAAAAGAATGAGACAAGAGCTAGTAGCTGCCAAGTATGGAGAGATGAGATCTGTTGCTAGATGGTCAGAAATTAGACTGATTGAAACTTACAAGAAATTGGAAGAAGAAAGAAAGACTAACCCTAGCCTACCAAGAAAACCTATCTATGATGATGCACCAAAGAGACCTCTACAGGCCTTTACACTTGACAGTTTACTGGAAACCTCTGATCTCTCCATTGCTACAAGAAGACAGTTCAAGAAGCAGAAGGAGATGACAGAAGAGGAACAAAAACAGTTTGCTGACACATTTGTAAAAGAGGGTCTTATAAACCAAATCAGATCTTTCACTGATCCTGTGTCAGACAGACTCAGGGAACTCATTGGCAGGCCTCCATCACCCAACTCATCAAGAATAAGGATGCATCCCAGTCACTCCTCTGATTCTAAAATTCTAAAATGGAAGTCAAACAAAGACACCCATGAATTGACATTGCTCAGATCAGATGGTAGTATTCAGAAGCTAAGCATGGATGATGCACCTGGCCTATGTGCTGAAGACCTCCAAACCCTTCTGAATTTGACACTGGAAAGAGATGCTGAAGACCTCTACTCTTTGAGCTTTGAGTTACAACTCAAAGGCCAAATAAGAGAAAGTCTGATGAGGAATAAACATCAATAATAAAGCTGAGTTTTGGCATCATCTGTTCTAGGGGGAGATTGTTGGGTCTGCTGACCTGGAGAAGAACAGATGATTGAAAAGCCAAAATATACTAAGTGTTGATCCAAGAAATAAAATAGTTGTTACAAAGAAACTTTCCCCAAAAGACTGTTGATTCCTAACTGCTGCTGCTTCAATCAACTGTTAAAGACAACTGCTGTTGATGAAAGGTCTGATGAACAAACGTCTGAAGAATAAAGGTCTGATGAAGAACAACTGCTGATCAAAGAACTGAAGAACAAACGTCTGTTGAACCAACAGCACTTTGGTTCAACAGATGATAGAAGACATCAGAGTTTTACTTTACAGAGTTTTGTATTATCAGTGTTTTCAATGTAACAGTAGTTAGAGTTAGCAGATGTTAGAAGTTGTTAGTCAGTTACAGGTCGCTGTCTTAGGTGACGTCAGCACTGATCAACAGAGGTTTGAGTCTGTCTATAAATAGAACAGTACTTGCACTGTTCTATTCATCACTCGTCATTCTCTTTCAGACAAACATTCTCTGAGTGATCAGGCTGAGGGGGAGTTTACTTGTACAATTGTAATCTTTCAATTAATGAAAGCTTTCGATTAAAAACAATTATTCTCCATGTTTTGGTTTATAGTTTATTCCGCTGCACTTTCCATTTATAATTCAATCCATTTATAAATACTTAATCAAACAAATCAAAACAACCAGAACTCAGATCCTAACAACAACAAACGAACTCGTCAGGTGGAGGATTTGGCTAACGTAGAAGTTCAACGGTATACTCAAAATGTGCAAGGGATTGGTCCTGATTGGATGTTTGATTACAAAGATTTCTTTGAATCATTCAATCTAGATAACTTGGTTGAAAAGGCTGTTATTCGATTACTTTACGAGTGTGAAAACGCGGCGACTTCACCGTTGGTGCGTCCGATCACCGTAACTCCTCCAACAGCTTCTAATGATACCAATGTTCCTGTACCGGAGGAAGAAGTGTTTCAAGAGGCTTCCACAACTTTAGATACTTCAGAATCAGAAGATGATGGAGAATTCGAAGAAGTTATTCTTGAAAATGCAACACAGACAGAGGCACCGCCAATGAACCCAAATCCAGATGTTGCTTCATCATCTAACACGGGTCATGATCTGGATGTAGTAGAGAACTTGACTATTCAGACGGGAGTTACTGTACCTGAACATCCGGAATCTCGGATTCACCGTATTCACCCGCTGGAGCAAGTTATCGGTGACCCTGGAAGTAGCGTAATGACGAGAGGACAGCTGAGAAGTGTCAATTCACCAGAAAGTTTTGGTGCTTTAGCTTTATATGCAAAAATACAAAAATCTGGTAGTCAGAATGATTGGTCGTTTGCATGTTATGTTTCGCAGGTAGAGCCGCGAACATATAAAGAAGCTCTTTTGGATGACGCCTGGGTTGAAGCGATGCATGAGGAGTTGTTATAATTTCAGAAGTTAGGAGTCTGGACGCTCACTGATTTACCTCCAGAACGAAAGAAGATTGGAACCAAGTGGGTGTTTAAGTGTAAGAAAGATGATCGAGGAGTGATTGTACGGAACAAAGCCAGATTGGTCGTACAAGGTTTTCATCAGATCGAGGGGATTGATTATAATGAAATCTATGCACCTGTGGCGCGCATAGAGGCAATTCGAATGTTTCTAGCGTTTGCCTCCTACAAGAAATTTAAGGTGTATCAGATGGACGTCAAAAGTGCATTTCTGTACGGAAAAGTCAAAGAGGAGGTTTACGTCGGTCAACCACCGGGCTTTGAAGACCCTATCCACCGGGATAAGGTGTACGTATTGAACAAAGCACTGTATGGTCTGCACCAGGCTCCACGCCAGTGGTACGAGGAGCTGAGCACGTACCTCATGTCGAAGGGATTTAAACGCGGACTCGTCGATTGCACCCTGTTCACGAAGAAAACAGGAGATGATTTGCTTCTGGTCCAGATATATGTTGACGATATAATTTTTGGCTCAACTAACGAACTTTTGTGCAGGGAGTTTGAACATGTTATGCAGGAAAAGTTCGAAATAAGTGCGATGGGGGAGATGCAGTTTTTCCTCGGCTTGCAGGTGGATCAAAGACCAACGGGGATCTTCATTCACCAGACAAAATACGTATCCGAAGTCTTGAGCCGGTTCCAGATGGAGGATTCCAAGCCGATGGATACCCCAATTCAGCCCAATCACGGGATTGGAGTTGACGCTAAGGGGGAGCTGACGGACCCGTTTACATACAGAGCAATCATCGGATCTCTGATGTATCTTACCGCATCTCGGCCAGATATTATGTTCGCAACATGTCTCTACGCTCGTTACCAGTCGAAGCCGAAACAAAGTCATCTGACAGCGGTCAAGCGTATCCTTAGATATCTGAAGGGTTGTCCCTCGAGAGGACTTTGGTACCCTAATGACGATGATTTTGATTTTATCGCTTTTAGTGATGCAGATTGGGGCGGCTGTGACAAGGACAGCAAATCCACGACAGTTGGATGCCAGTTTTTAGGGAGCAGGTTAGTCACCTGGCAATGTAAGAAGCAGACTTCGGTCGCGCTGTCTACCTGTGAAGCCGAGTACATTGCAGCCTCGAGTTGCTGTTCGCAAGTGCTCTGGATACAGCAGCAGATGGTGGATTACGGTTTGCAGTTTCTTAAAACCCCTATACACTGTGATAATGAAGCCGCGATCGCATTAACTAAAGATACGGGCAATCATTCTAAGGCTAAACATATCCGGATTAAATACCATTTTATCCGTGATTGTTACGCTAAAGAATTAATAGATATGGTCAAAATCCATACTGACTATCAACGTGCAGATTTGTTCACTAAAGCTTTTGACAGATCCCGATTTGAGTATCTTTTAAAAGAAAATAACATAAAAGAAAGACAGGACTAATCAGCACCTCGGTTTATCGCTTTTTAGTTTTAAATTTTTTTTTAAAGTTTTTACTGTTTTTCAGAAAATTCAAAAACCCAAAAATATGTTTTACATTTTAGGGGGAGTCTTTTATCAGAAAAACCAAAAACATTGAAAAATTCAAAATGCCATACAAATAGAAAAACCAAAAATGATTTCCAGGATAAAAAGAGGAAATGATAGTACATCAGTGGGGATCTGACACAGGCTAAAGATATGAAAAGTATTATGAGGCGTGTGTTGATTACTTGTGATGTGCTGATAGGCTTCGTAGACTAAAAAATGCGTGCATTAGTGATACAAACATAACGAACTACTCGTTTGTGGCTGAACACCTCATGGGCATATGGTCTTAGTACCGTAATTTCGTTTGATAAAGTTGCCAAAATCTGAGGTTTCGGGTCGTTACGTTATGGTTATCCGGGATATTCTGATTAAACTTCTGTCGTATTGATTTACGGACGTAGTTTCATCAGAATATTTGCTAAAAGAGCTTAAATGCCAAAACCGAAAGTTACCGAATTGAGGAACTTCATGTTTTTACTGATCAAAGATCATAATTACATCGTATCAATTTACTGATGCGAATCAGTAGTTGATATCTATCAGCCTCAACCTGGTATATATGCACATGTTACTTTGCTGCATTCGTTTGCTGACCTGTACACCTTTGTGCTATATAACTTGTAACTAAACGGATAACTCTGGCATAATCACGCGTTACGAGGAAGCTTTGTGCAATTTCTTGATACGGGAGTATGTCGTGTGTGTGGGAACCACAACGTGTTAGTATAATACACCTAAATCGTATCATTTTAAAGCACTGCGTAATAGTCTGCATGTGAGCTTTTGTGGACCACAATATCAGCAATTGCCATGTCACATACTGTTTCTAATGATAATATTAAACAAAAAGATCAACGTTGTGATCAGATTTCTCAAACAACTGATATGATCCTCTTACCGGACATCACAAAATGTTTACTGCTTTATTTCCTTTGATGCATTTTAGTTTCATTGTCAAAAAGATACAAAACTCAAAAAGATTTTAGGTGTGTTTTGATATAAATTTCAGAAAAACCAAAAGATTTGCATTTCTGCTTTATTTTTAGATAACCGACGGTGTTTGATGGTCAATTTCTGAGATTTGATGAAACCATCTGAGCTTTGTATCATTCTAAAATGAAATGATGAGTGTTTGAGACTTAACGTATTGAAAAATGTTGAACGGGATTCGATTTTGTGATTTGGCAAAATTTAAAAAAAAAAATTTCCATTTCACATTCGCCCCTTAATTGAGTCGAATGTGGAAACTTTTGTACATTCGTGCCTTTTGGATTGGACGAAGGTGGACTTACATTTCACATTTTCACTTTCGGGTGATAGGTTTCCACATTCGGGCCATTGAATTGGTCGAATGTAGAAATCCTTCACATTTGTCCATAACTACTGGGCGAATGTAGCCCTTTATATATTGCCATATCCACTTTCGAACCCTCATTCAGATTTTTTCAAAAATTTTCCAAAGTACAAAACCTTGTTGCCCTGTTTCTTTACACCCTAGATTATTGTTGCCTGTTACTTGCTGATCCTTTTGCAGTAATTTTTACAGGTAATGGCTTGTTCTTGATGCCAGAATTGGGGTTTTATGTTACGAACCCTAGACTGATGCATATGGACGATTACAGACTGTTTTGTATCATTTTTGTTTCAAGGATTCAATCCTTCTTAGTTTTAGGGGGGGAGTGTGGAAGGAATTAGGCTAATTGATTGTTTAGACCTGTTAATCGATTGTTCATAAGTTTTAAACCCTAATTCCTTTAGAAAACTAATAAGAATTGAATGAAAACAAAAATTGATTGTGGATTAGGTTTAGTCGGCCATATTAGGCAAAGTATGAATCAAAATTAGAGGGGAAAACACAATTGTACAGATTTTTAAATTTTTGGGTTAATACAGTTTCACATTCGACCAATTTGGAACGGGCGAATGTGGAAATAAGGGACGAAGGTACTCATAAACGGACGAATGTGATTGATAACTCAAATATTTGCACATTCGTACCTTAATTTCCACATTCGAACCTCAAAAATTCACTTTCGTACCTATTAAAACGGGCGAAAGTGGAAATTGTGAAAAACCTAAATTTTCTAAATTTGTCGTTTTTGTGTTTTTGACGTATTTTTCTGATTTGTGATTTGCAGATGGCTGAACAACCGGAGAATGTTGAGATACCAGTTGAGAATATTATCCAGGATCCAGTTCCAGAAGCTGAGAACGTTCCATAAGCTTGGCCGTTTGAAGCATCGCATAACTGTTGTGCTTATGTCGGTGATGTGTTGAAGAATACGGAGTTTACAGGGATTGTGGATTTTCTAAGAAGAAGCCGTATCATACATGCCATAGCTAGACCAGCCATCATTTATAAAGACATCGTGGAGAATTTTTATAAGAATGCGAGATATGATTTCTGGGAAGATCAGACGGTGATTCGAAGTGTTATTCAAGGGATGGAGATGTTCATTACCGAAGATGACATCAGAGATGCGTTGAAGATCAAGTTTGAAGTAAGTACTGATCCCAGAGTTTTATCATGGACCGAGCAGAGGGCTTGCTTTCTAAGGATGAAGTATAAAGGTCCGATAACAGATGGAGCAATGCACAAAGGAAAGCTCAGTGTGCAGTTTAAGTATTTCGCACACGTGATTATACTTTGGATGTGTTAGTGGTGGTTATGATGTGATGAGGAAAAGTCTTAGCTCATTAATGGTTGCGTTGACTCTCAACAAACCATTTAATGTTTCTGGAATGATCTTGGATCATATGCTTGAGATGCTGAAAGGTTTAAAGAACAAGAAGTTTATGTGATACCCAAGGTTTCTGATGATGATCTTCGACAACAAATATCCTAACTTGAGGAAAGATCCAACAATGGTGTTAGGACAAGATCATATGAACATTAGAACACTTGTGAGGATGAAGGGTTACAAAGGTGTGCCAGATAATGAGAAGCCACCTCATAAAAGGTTGTTTGGAGCTTTAGTTAATCCGAGTTACACTGACCCAGGATTGAACAAAGCAAGGCATGATAACAGTGATTCAGACAATGATGATCCTTTAGTATACGCTGATGCAAATACTAAGAAGAAGAGGCAGGTTGTAAACGCTGGAGCCAAAGGGAAGGGCAAGGCGAAGGTTGATCAGGGGGTATCTAAGAAACAAGGTGCACGTAAGCAAACAACTGCTAAGAAGGGTACGAGTTTAGTTGATGAAGATTCTGTTGATTCAGAAGAGACTGAAGTGGAAGAACAGTGGGATTCTGATGAAGAACTTGTCAAGACTACCAAACGCAAGGCCACTGCGGTTGGGGAGTCTGAATTACTGAATAAGACTGTTGAAGAAATGTTACAGAAAAAGCCGGTTGATGTTGATGAAGGTTTAAGTGTTGATATTGGTGATTTTGAAGGTTCGACAGTGGTTGTAAACCTGAAGAAGCCAAAGCATAAGTCGATGGCTAAGAAGACCAGTACAAAGAAGCTAAGAGAAAAAGAGATCGAACAATTGCTGAAAGGTAAGAAAATACCTGAAGCAGGTACATCATCAAAGTTATCTTCACCAGTATCTAAGAAGCAGAAAAGGACTAAAGAGCCTGAAGCATTACCAGTTCCTGATTTTGAAGCTGCTTTAGAGAATGTGTTGAATATGTTTAAGAATCCTGAGAAAGAAAAAGCTAAAGAAGTTGAATCATCCAAGGCATCTAAAGTTACTGTTTCTGATGATGTTATGAAACAAGTTAACAAGAAGATGGATGACATGATGAAGATGATAGTTGCACAGCAAGCTGAAATCAGTAAGTTTAAAAAGAATGAAGAGAAGATGCTCCAGATTGTAGTTGCATCAAAAGCTAACCAAGATGAGATTGAGAACAAGGTGAAACAGCTTGAAGAAGAGAATAAAGATCTTGAGGTTAAGTGCAACAGAAACAGAAGGATGATAAAGATCGTGAAGGTTGAGAACAAAGAGCTAAAGAAAGAGAACAAAAGATTGAGCGATCTACTTGACAAACTTTATGGTGAAGCTCCAAAGTTAAAAGAAGGAGAAGAGGATAAAGAGAGAGATGAAGAGCAAGTAGATTTTGAGCCTTCTGATGAAGAGAAAGAGAATGATGAAGAAGATGAATCAGAGGAAAGTTCTGATGAAGAATCTGATAAAGGTGATAAAGATGATGATGCTGAGGGATCGGGAAGTAAGGATGATGATGATAAGAGAGATGACAGTGATGATGATGGTGGAGACGACTCAAGTAAGTTTTCATTTGAAAAGAGAAAGACAAAGAAAGGAGATGCTGGAGAGTCGAGTTCTAAGAAGAAAGCTGGTGAGAACGTTGATTCAGATGAGACTATCTTTTGGAACGAGAAGGTGAGATCTTTGTCTGATGATGCTAAGAATGTATATCGTGAGACGCTCGAGAAAAGAGAATTGACGATAGAGTTTACAGGAAAGTTCGCTGAAATCTTTCAAACGGAGGATATGAGGTTTGAACTTGAATATAATGACCCTGATTTGGAAGAGGGTGAAGTATCTGCTGCTGTTGCTAAAGAGATCTTAGAAGGTATAGCGCAGCGAGTAGGAAAGACTGTAGAAGAGATCATGATGGATCAGATGATTCCAGATATTCCTGAAAAGGATATTGGAAATCATTCTGATGACAAACATACACCTGAGATGGAGGAAATTGAAATTGAGGATATTACTCATGAAGAGTATCCACAATACTTCAGGGAGAATAATGAGGATGAGGTATTCCCAGACTTTACAGAACTCCGACAGAGAGAAGCTAGAAAGAAAGCTGAAAAGCGAAGTGAGGAGTTGGTAGAGAAAGTATTTGGTGGAGATCAGCAGAAACCGTCTGATCAAAATGATGATTTGAAGACGTTGTTGAAGAAGCTGAAAGAAGCTGATGAAAGACCTAAGCCGGAAGCTCAAGGTGGATTTTACAGGTATCACAATCAAAAGTTCAAAGGCAGAGCTCTTGGTTGGAAGTATCTTGGGAGATTGAAATGTATTGCAGTTAAATGGGAATCAGAAATTCTGTACTTCTACAGATTTCATGATCTATTAACTCTACCGTATTGGGCGGTTAGAGACATTTGTCGATTCCCTATGACTGGAGCTTCTGTGAATAACACGGCTGTAGGTTGGTTTGCTGATCGGTTAGTCTGGGAAAGCAGAACGAAATGGAATATGTTTAAGCCTCAGTACCCGAGGAGGAAAGTTCATAGGGATGTTGATCCGAGAACTGGAAAGAAGCGGGTTACTTTGATATATAAAGCTCCTGAAGTGATGAAGAAAATTCCTTTGATGCCTTTACAACAACACTTCAGTGCAGACTTTATCTTCTGGTACTTTGATTGGAGGAGTGCAGAGGCGGTGATTGTGTTAAGAGATGGAAAGGATAAGTACAAGAAGATCCACGTGTTTGATCCAATGTGGCTTATCAACTGTACTTTTGAGGATATAATCATGCTTTACTACAATCCAATATTTAGTGATCCCAATGATGCAGAGCAGGCGAAGAAATATCAGCATGTTGTTGGAGTTTGTTTTGCATATGATATAAACTCTGGTAGCAACTTGGATACTAAGTTGGCTAAGAAGGTGAAGATGACTGATGTGCCGAAGCGTTCAGTGAAACGAAAACTTGAGCCTGAGATGACGAAAGATCAGAAAAAGCAACTGAGACTCAAGTTAATGAACAAGGCGATGGATGAAGAACGAAGACAATCCAATCAATAGTCGAGGGGGAGTTTGTAGATGCACGTTTTGCGACTAATGATTTGGATTGTACATTTAACATATGTTAGTTTGATTCTGAAGGGGCGAAGGTGGTTTACTGATGGTCGAATGTGTTTTATAATGGACGAAGGAAGAACAGAACTGGGCGAATGTGGAAGCTGATGTGTTATTGTGTAGATTCGTACCAAGTAACTGGGCGAATGTGGACTTTGTCCACATTCGCACCATACAAACGGGCGAACCTGCAGACTGTATAAATAGGTTTTGACCATTTTGTTGGTTAGAGTAGTTATTGAGAGTGTGTGTTTTGTGGTCAGGTTTCTCTCTAGATTGAAAGTGTGTTAAGTTGATTTAGATTAACTTGTAAGGTCATTGTAATCATATTTTGAACAAGTAATCTATAAAAATGGTGATTGAAAAGGTATTTTCCGTGTTGTGATTTGCGTATTATCATTTTGTTCAGTTTTAGGGTTTCCGCACCTAGAATTGTGACTTGTATGATCATAATATCCTGTTTTAGCTAAAATTCTTCATCTACAAGTTACAAATTAGTTTTAACTATAATAAGGTAAATAGAAAAATATTTATGAAGGGTTAGTTTTTAATTTAGACGATGACATAAATAAGCATGTATCACGATTAAATAAACACATAAAGTTAGTGTGTGTACATATGAGTATAGGCTAAATATGTGTATTTTTGGGGGTGGTTTATAATTATAAAGTGAATTTTATACAAAAGGATGGATATGTTTGGTAGTTGGTATATAGTAAAGTAAAATATATAAATAAAAAGGATATATATGTTTTGTTGTTGGTATATAGTAAAGTAAAATATATAAAAAAAAAACAAAAGACCGTAACATCAAGTCATCAACTTCTCCGTTTAATAGAAACAAAAAATAAATGGGTTTTTAAATTGCAAATTGCAATTCACAGGTTTCTCTAGATACTATCATCTTCTTCGTTATACTCCACCGCCACCACAAAGCATCCACTTCCACAACCACCACCCAAAACCATCACTACCACACAACAACATCACAAACAACCACAATCATCACCATCCAACACCACCACCAACCGCCATAGCCACAATCACCATCCAAACACTACCAGCGCCACAACCAAGACGCCAATAACAACCATACCACACCACCAACACCACTAAACATCTGACGTTATAGATCTTGACCATCATCTTCACCACCTACACCACCCACCACCACATCCATTGTTTACCTCTTTCTCTTACTCTCTTTGAAAGAATAAATATGAGCGGATCTAAAACGGTGTGACGTTGATGACGACGACTGTGAGTTACGGGGTTGATGGCGAGTTTGATGGCTGTGTGAGAGAAGTAGAGAGATGTATGCTTTTGTTTATTGGTAAAAACCAGAAAAAAAAAACAGATACGTGGGCCAATAAAAAATTAACATGTGACCCAATTATGATTTAGAACTGTTCACGTTTTTTATTTGTTAGTATATAGAATTTGGTTGGATTTCAGCATTTGTTTTGTGAAGTACTAGTCACTCTAATCGTATGATTACCGAAAGAGAAAATAATGAGCTCAATTATGAGACACTAGTGTGGAACCGCGCGTTGCAGCGGAGTTGACAATACAAAATTGAAAAACAAGATGGTTAAGACAATCAAGTGGTCAATGAAGTGAGGATGCCATGAGATGTCGTTATACAACCTACATGTCATTTATGTACACAACCTCGCAAATAGCTTTTATTCAAAGATAGTATTGATGTATAAGGATATTGTTATCATAATCCAATTTCATGATAATATTTATTTAAGGGAAGAGATAACGTATAAAGCGTCTAAAAATACGAAACATAAGAAGCCATTTGAGCCATTGGAATTAGGCGGTGGCAAGATGGTAATTAACAGCCTTAATCACACTTCAGTTAACCTAACCAGGGGTAATTTAGGGAAAACGCGTTTTAATTTGCAGAAAAACGTAAGAACAGAGATTCAACAAATTGAACGAATCGTAACATCAAAACAAAATTATTTCAACAATTAACCAAATAATTGAAATCGATTAAATGTTCCGAATCATCAAAACAATCAAAAACATTGATTAGAATCATAAACAGTTAGTGATTTGCAGAAAAAAAAACAGAGCATTGCATTCGATGGTTTAAAATCACATTAATCCTATTCAAAAAACACAATCAACGCATATAATATTAACATAAACATACAATTTTAATAAATATAATTACAATTACAGAAAAAAATGCATTTCAAAAACATTCAGATTAAGAAGACTTGAATATATAAAAACAGACGCACTCATATTTTTAAAGGTGCGTCTAAACAAAATCATTAAAACACTAGGGTAAAAAAAATGCATAAAACAAACGCACTCACTATAAAAAATCAGACGCATTGTTATAAAAACAGACGCACTCACTGTAAAAATCAAACGCACTCACAGGTTTATTCAATTTTATAAAACTGTAGATGTAATGATTACATATACAAGTTGCATATCTTATTAATTGTATAAAATAATCAGTAAATCCCTACATGTTTATTTAATTGCTAAAAATCTAAAAAATCTTACTGTGTATTAAGTATGATTTGATTGGTAATAAATTTAAATAAATCTTGAACTTCAATATTCAACTACCACCTAATTACGTTTCTATTTTTTAGTCTATAAATACACTATGATCTAAAACATACTGATACAGCAAAAAACACAAACAAAAAAATGTCTGAAAATCACATTGAAGCAATAAACAACCTTCAGGTCAAAACAGTTGTAATGGTTGACTGCATTTCAGAGGTTAGAGATGACCTAAACTCATCTTGTGTGATTATGGGAGCACAAAATGAAGTTCAGATGCAGTATATGAAGAACCTGGATCTGATAGAAAAGCTGATGAAGGAAGAGGAGAAGACACCATTCACACATGCAGCTATTGAGCAACTACACACTCAAGCATCTTTTGACAACCTCATCTCCGAGACACTTAGCAACACACAAACATGCATCCTCAAAAACATGTCAACAAAACAGAAGGCAAGGGATGCAATATTGGATGGCAAGTGATGGTGGTGGTTATGTGATGGTTTTTTGTGGTGGTTGTTTATATATCTTTTTATTTTCTTCTGTAATGTAGGTGGTTTTTTTGTTTTGTTTTTGATGATGATGGTAATGGTGGTGGTGATGGTAATAGTGGTAGTGATGGTGGTAGTGGTGGTGGTGATGGTAGTGATAGTGGTGGTGGTGGTGGTGTAATAGTGGTAGTTTCATATGTACTACCTTTTTTTGAAAATATAATATGAAGTTTTTAGTTATTTTATAACAGACGCATTCATTATATAAACAGACGCATTTGTATAAAAAATAATAAGTAACTAAAATAAAAACCAGGAAACAGACGCATTTGTCTAAAATAAAAACATTCAGACGCACTCATGTCTAAAAAAGTTTACAAATGTCAACTGCAAACTATCTAACACAACTCCTCATCATCCTCAGAAACTTCTAACTCTATCTCTTCATTATCATCAACATCATCTTCAGCAAATTGATCATCTTTTTCGCCTTGCGTCTGCGTCGTCTGCGTTGAAGCACCCTCTTTGGCATGTTTTCGTCGATCAAGGCCACTTTCTCCACATATTGCACATTTCCTCTTTCTTTTGCCGGATCGACTAACCTTTACTTCCTTGCTGGACTTTATTTGCTTGTGCTTGCCACGTCCTTTGTTCTTTATACCATTCGGAAGCCAAATAGGGGGTTCAGCATTTGATGGTTTCTCATAACCAAGAAGAGAAGCATACCTGTCATGCTTACTCTGATGACTAGGTCTCTTAAACCTGCCCTCATCAACCTTCTTAACCATCTCTTTGATTTTATCATTAACCAAAGTTAACTCAACTAAATCTGAAATTAGAGAGTTTGTAAGATATTCACCACCCAAAACGATCTCCCGTGCAATACGCCTTGCTTCTTTCGTCTTGTCATCACCAAACTCTCCTGTTTCAAATGAATACTTGATTTCATTTGGAACAACATCTTTTGTCCACCTCTTCAGAATGTATCTTTTCGGGAATCTATACACTTTCATCAACCTTAATATGAAAAAAATATGCCTACACAAAAGCCCGTACTGCTCAAACCTCCTACATGTACATAATGTAGTCACATCCTCAACACCATCAACAAGTTCCTTTTTGAACAGAACCTGTAAAAAAGGATAAAAAACATTAATGTGCAGTTTGGACGCACTCATTAATAGAACAAACGCATTCATTGTAAAACAAAAAAAAACAATAATTTGCAGTTTGGACGCACTCATTAAAATAACAGACGCATTCATTTGTTAAAAGCACCAAAAAAAAAAACAAATACCTTAATAAAGCCTTGTCCCTGTGCTTGTGGATCATCAACATAAATCTTTAAAAACCCTTCTTCATCAGCCCTTTGCATATGAACACTTATTAATCCTTCATAACTGGCATATATTTCTTCTTGGATATCAAAGAAGATAGTTCGGGTAAATATTTTAGCAGCCTCTTGTTCAATAGGGTTTTGAGTCCACATATCAGGAATTGTATGTCTTGAGTCATGGTCATTCTTCCTATGAGTAAATCTCTGAGCTTCAAGGGACGTCTCAAAATGGTTGCAAAACTCAACAAGAGTCAACTGAGAATTTGCCACCTGGCAAAAAAATTATTCTCACTCTCAGATCTTGATGTTGTCCTCATTAGCCCAGACATAGGTTCATTCCGGTAAAAAGCAGGGATCCACATCGATCTCAGGTCAAACATGTCAGACAACCAAGTGTTCTCATTTAATTTGTAATAAAAAATAAGTACACCCCACTCGAAATCAAAATTCTCCGGACTGATGGAATCTGTCCAGACAATTGCACAAATTCTCTTTTTGAACTCATCATCACTGCACAATGCACTACCCACCTACAAAAACATAGAAACAGACGCAGCTAGTTAGTAGTTTGGATGCAGTCACATTAGAAAACAAAGTCATCTAACAAACGCACTCATTGATAAGTTTGGACGCACTCAGTGCAATGCATCAAAAAAAGACACTATTTAGACGCACTCTTATATAAGACAGACGCACTCATAATTCAAAACAAAAAAAGTTGATACAAACCTTATCAGAAACCTTCTTCATGATATGCCACATACATAGCCTATGTCTGCTGTTTTGAAAAACCAACTGGATTGCATTTTTCATAGCAGGATCTTGATCAGTTACAACCACTTTGGGATGGTTTCCAAAACATTTGGAAAACGATTGTAACAACCATGTATAAGATTCAGTTGTCTCTGATGACAACAAACCTGCACCAAGTGTGACATTCTGGCAGTGATTATCAATTCTAGTGAATGGTACAAAAACCATCTTGTACCTACAATAACCAATAAAACACAGTTTAAAAAAAATAAAAACATATAATATTTGGATAACAAGCTTAAAAAATAAAATTTAAAACATACTTGTTAGTGTTAAATGTTGCATCAAACGAAATCACGTCTCCAAATTCCATGTAATTCCTCTTACATAAAGCATCCGCCCAAAATAATCCGGTTAATGCATTCTTTTGATCAACAGAATACTCAAATGAAAAATCTGGCAGGAACTTCTTCTTATCCCTAAGCCTAGACACAATCATATCTGCATCAAACTCACCAATGAAGCTGTTTAAGCCACCATTAAAGTTCTTACAATCAGTTGGAGTTGCACCTACATGCTCAAAACCTCCATACTTGGTCTTCATAATGTTAAAAGCTTTGACAGGACTCATATTCAATGAAGACAACTCACATATCATCTCTTCTTGAGTATGTGTCAGCTTCCTATTTGCTGCTAGAAAATGAATGTCACTTTCATGGACAAATGGATGATTATGACCTTCCTTAAAGCCATAAACCTTGAATTTTTTTTCCGTCATCAGAGTTTAGCCTGACATATGCAGGACATCCAATCCTAATAGAAGGCCTTTTCCTTGACTTAACATCTTTGCTAGAACTCTCTTCACCTACTTTGACTGGCTTAAAACCCTCCTTATAGCATACAAAGTACCTAAGTTTTAGAATACCTTTTTGCACTTCTGAAGTGCCCTTTCGAATAGAAAAACCACTAGCCTTTGCATATTTTGCATAAAACTCTTGTGCATGGTGAATACTAGGAAACTCCATGTCCTTTGCAGGTTTGAGAGAATCAGGTACATCAGGGATATATGTGTTACTAGCTAGGTCATCAACAGGAACATCAGTTGCAACACCTACAAAAAACAAAAACAAACTCATTCATATAGAAAATCAAACGCACTTAGTAAAAAAAACTTTGCAATCCAAACGCATTCATGTATAAAATCAGACGCATTCATATATTATCAGAATTAGAAATAATCAAAATACAGTTTAAAACAGACGCACTCGTATATAAATAAGACGCATTCGTATATATTACAGATTAAAACTAACAACATACCTTGAACTCTGAATTCGTTGATGAGGTTCAAACTATGAATATCAACATCCTGATTAGTGTTTTCGATCAAGTCTGAACACAGATAAAAACATCATGTTAAGAAATTCGTCGAAACACAGAGCTCTATTTTTAAACTAAAAAACAGAGGATGATGATCCTACCATGAAAAGCATTATAATCAGGCACTTGATTCGAATTCTCAACATCAACTATCTGCTCTTCAACAGAGAAGTTTAAATCTGATACAAACAAAAACAAAACTATTAAAAAATGAATTTATTAAGCACGACTACACTTACCGAACATGATGAATTGATCGATTAAACTGTAATCGTGATAATCAAAATTGAGATTGAATCGTAATTGGAATGAAACGTAATGTGTGTGTGTGATCGTCTGTATGTTATGATTTCAAAATATGATTTGAAAATATCGTTTACAAAAATAACGAACGTAAATCACGTAATCAGTTACGTGTGAAAAAGTCTGTAATGCCCTTGGGTTAAACTTATATTACTGATATTAATATTAATTATAGTTTGGTTAGGTTAACTGTAGTTTGCTTAGCAGGACACTTGTCACTCAATGGTGGCTTCTTATTGCTTCTTACGTTAAAACACTTTATACCGTATACTTTCTCTTTATTTAAATCTAACGTGGATAGACAATATGGGGGATTTTGTTATCATAACCAAATAAAAGATATCTTCAAATTCTTAAAATTTTTAAATTTTTCAAAAGCTTTATTTTTACAAAATATCTAATATTTCTACAACTTATGTTCATATGATAAAAAGAACTAAGATTTACATGTTAATTATAAACATGTTATAGTTGCTACTGAAATTTTCTCTCTATAATAGACATTAGACAACCAAGTCCTAAGGCTTGATCTTAGCAAATCAAGTGGTTGAAAATTATCTGCACTCCACTGTACCATGATTTTTACAAGTAAAGACAAAGGTTAAAAATTATACCTGGATTTAACATCAAACAAAATTACTTTTTTTAGACACAAATGAAATCAAACGCAACCCTATTTTTTTGCACCTAAAAAACAATCGCGGCTATCAACGAGTCTTTGTGGTGACACACAACGAGGATGGTTTGGAATTCTAGTACAACATTAGTCTAGTACAACTAATGTTGTTAGGATTTGATAATCCATGTGAGGTGGTTGTTGAAATACCATGGGACAACGGACGATGAAACTGAGAGGGAATCATACAACAATCTATAATTGGTTTTTCCTCCCCTTGTTTGACATCACAATTTATAGGATCGAAAAAAACTGACCATTTAAGGCTAATTATGTACCGGTACATGAAAGGTTGTATTATTTATTTATTTGGGCTTTTGGTTTTATGAAGTCAAGAAGTTTTAACCACATAATTATCAAGTCTATAACTCATATACCTTTAATTTCATTTTGATATTTACTTCCTAGTCTTTTTAAATTCTTTAAGATCACATTTATACATTTCAATGAAAATTATACATATAATTTCTTAACATAATATTACTCCAAGTATAAAACTTTTATTTTATTTTAATTCATATTTTTATACATACAAATTTATGAGAAGAACTTCAAGATTAATGTTATATCTGTTTAAAAACTGTTGAGTGTTTATCGTCATTACTATTGAGTATTTATTATCATTATAAACCTCACTTAACCCTAACCGACTTTGTTGTTATGCAACGGTTAGCTTTAAAGAAAAAAGCGCCGATGGGTTTTTTTTTAAAAAAATAAACAAAATTGCTAAAAACATAGGTAAATAGCTGAAAACATATGTTTTTTAGCAACTTTGTTTATTTTTTAAAAAAAATCTCATCGGCGCTTTTGTTATTTTTTTTTACCCAAAATGCTTAAAAACATGTATTTTATATTGGTTATTGTTTTCAAAAAAAAATGGTTTTTTACATGGGTTTTCAAAGGTTTTCTCAACTCAAGTGGGTTTCCAAAATATCCTTTCCCTATATATATATATATATTATAACAATTAAATTATTTGGTACAAAACTTATGAACTTCTCTTTAATTTAATACATGCAGTATTCATTTACATCTATTTCATGAAAACATATGTTTTTTTTTTTTTGAAAAAAAAAATAACCAATGTAAAATACATGTTTTTAAGCATGTTGGGCAAAAAAAATAACAAAAGCGCCGATAGGATTTTTTTTAAAAAAAATAAACAAAGTTGCTAAAAAAACATATGTTTTCAGCTATTTACCTATGTTTTTAGCAACTTTGTTTATTTTTTTTAAAAAAACCCCATCTGCGCTTTTTTTATTTTTTTGGCCCAAAACGCTTACAAACATGTATTTTACATTTGTTATTTTTTACAAAATATCTAATATTTCTACAACTTATGTTCATATGATAAAAAGAACTAAGATTTACATGTTAATTATAAACATGTTATAGTTGCTACTGAAATTTTCTCTCTATAATAGACATTAGACAACCAAGTCCTAAGGCTTGATCTTAGCAAATCAAGTGGTTGAAAATTATCTCCACTCCACTGTACCATGATTTTTACAAGTAAAGACAAAGGTTAAAAATTATACCTGGGTTTAACATCAAACAAAATTACTTTTTTTAGACACAAATGAAATCAAACGCAACCCTATTTTTTTGCACCTAGAAAACAATCGCGGCTATCAACGAGTCTTTGTGGTGACACACAACGAGGATGGTTTGGAAGTCTAGTACAACATTAGTCTAGTACAACTAATGTTGTTAGGATTTGATAATCCATGTGAGGTGGTTGTTGAAATACCATGGGACAACGGACGATGAAACTGAGAGGGAATCATACAACAATCTATAATTGGTTTTTCCTCCCCTTGTTTGACATCACAATTTATAGGATCGAAAAAAACTGACCATTTAAGGCTAATTATGTACCGGTACATGAAAGGTTGTATTATTTATTTATTTGGGCTTTTGGTTTTATGAAGTCAAGAAGTTTTAACCACATAATTATCAAGTCTATAACTCATATACCTTTAATTTCATTTTGATATTTACTTCCTAGTCTTTTTAAATTCTTTAAGATCACATTTATACATTTCAATGAAAATTATACATATAATTTCTTAACATAATATTACTCCAAGTATAAAACTTTTATTTTATTTTAATTCATATTTTTATACATACAAATTTATGAGAAGAACTTCAAGATTAATGTTATATCTGTTTAAAAACTGTTGAGTGTTTATCGTCATTACTATTGAGTATTTATTATCATTATAAACCTCACTTAACCCTAACCGACTTTGTTGTTATGCAACGGTTAGCTTTAAAGAAAAAAGCGCCGATGGGATTTTTTTTAAAAAAATAAACAAAATTGCTAAAAACATAGGTAAATAGCTGAAAACATATGTTTTTTAGCAACTTTGTTTATTTTTTAAAAAAAAATCTCATCGGCGCTTTTGTTATTTTTTTTACCCAAAATGCTTAAAAACATGTATTTTATATTGGTTATTGTTTTCAAAAAAAAATGGTTTTTTACATGGGTTTTCAAAGGTTTTCTCAACTCAAGTGGGTTTCCAAAATATCCTTTCCCTATATATATATATATATTATAACAATTAAATTATTTGGTACAAAACTTATGAACTTCTCTTTAATTTAATACATGCAGTATTCATTTACATCTATTTCATGAAAACATATGTTTTTTTTTTGAAAAAAATAACCAATGTAAAATTTGGGCAAAAAAATAACAAAAGCGCCGATAGGATTTTTTTTAAAAAAATAAACAAAGTTGCTAAAAAAACATATTTTTTCAGCTATTTACCTATGTTTTAAGCAACTTTGTTTATTTTTTTTAAAAAAAACCCATTTGCGCTTTTTTTTATTTTTTTGGCCCAAAACGCTTACAAACATGTATTTTACATTTGTTATTTTTTTCAAAGAAAAAAATTGTTTTTTTACATGGGTTTTCGAAGGTTTTCTCAACTCAAGCGGGTTTTCATTTTATAATTATAGGGGAAGGTTTAAATAAAAACCCACTCAAAACGAAGAAACCCGGTAAACTGTGACTTCCAGAACTTTTTATCATCTGAAAAAATTAGGGTATGTAATGTACATGATTTTAAGAGTTTTGAGCCAAAAAAATAAAAAAAGCGCCGAGTGGATATTTTTAAAAAAAAATAAATAAGTTTTTTGTGTTACATATGTAACATAAATAACACAAAAAACTTATTTATTTTTTTTAAAAATATCCACTCGGCGCTTTTTTTATTTTTTTGGCTCAAAACTCTTAAAATCATGTACATTACATACCCTAATTTTTCCAGATGATAAAAAGTTCTGGAAGTCACAGTTTACCGGGGTTTCTTCGTTTTGAAGGGTTTTCTCTCTATACTTAGCCTATATATATATATATATATATATATATATATATATATATATATATATATATATTATGACAATTAAATTATTTGGTAGAAAACTTATGAACTTCTCTTTAATTTAATACATGCATTATTCATTTACATCTATATCATGAACAATTTAATATTCATATAAAAATACTATTTTGCCCTCTTACTAACTTTATTAGAACATTGTACCATATGCATTACATGTTGTAATTACTTAAATTTTGTTGGAATTCTTCCCTCATGCTTTATAATATAGTATAGATAATAACAATTGTAAATTAAACATTTATTATATCAACTTTAAACAGTTTATATTTTTAATCATCCAATGTTATTCACAATATCAACCAATCTATCTAAGTAATCTAACTATCTAATGTATGCACAAGATCGAATCGCAACACACACTAACATCATAATTAATATAAGTACATGAAGAGATATGAGACCGCGCGAGCGCACGGGCCCACATCTCAGTATACGCCAGCACAACAGGCCTACGTGGACTTCTAGAAAGCGGCGCGGGACACCTCGTACCATGACAGCTAATAACCGACAAGGAAGGGGACGTCCAGCCAATCAGAGGCATTTATTCCCTGCTCCATGATCGCCTGCAGGTACGAGGTACAGAATAGTACGAGAAAGGACAGACACAAGACACGTGGACCAATAGCAGAGCGACAGCGCAACGAGTGACAACGGCCCAATCGTACAGCCAGCTGTCATTCCCATCTCATCCAATCACAGGCAACCTCAGGTGGCCTATAAATACCCTCTTAGGTCAGACGAAAGGAGGGATGAACAATCATGGAGAGAGCTACACATAGTTATGAGAAATAGATTATAGTCGAAGCATTGTAACGATAGCTGGTCCAGAGTCTTGTAACAGTCATTGATTATCAATAAGAATTGTGTCTCTACTCGTACTCATACTATTAGCATATTGTTATATTGGTGTTTCTTCATTGGCGCCATCCGTCTATTTGAGCATCCAAGAACACTAAAAACATCTATTTTTCAAAAACAATAACTATGTCTCTCATACCTCCATTGCCGAACTTCACCAATGCTAACTCAGACACCGACGCTGCCCAGGGAGGCACCGGCCAGTCTGGGAACACAGCAGAAGTTCAGCAACAGGCGACAAATACAGGCCCGGTTGTCACCCCATCTTCGGAGACAAGACGGACCCCCTCTTTCCAATTTCTCACAGAAACGAACCAGGCTTCCCCAGTTGAAAATGTCGCGCCGATGGTTAGTCCGGAGGTGTGGTACGCTCAGCAAAAGGAAGCTCTGAAACGTATCTACATACAGAAAATGAAAGAGCAGCAACTCAGAGAGACCGCCCGCACACTTTCTTACAGCGAAGGACCGTCCAACGCTGCAAGAAACAATGGCGGAAGTAACCATGAAACAGACCCAACATGGAGAGAAGACTCAGATGAGTCCCAGAGTCGTTTCACCCGCGACATAAGCCAGCCCCTGAACAACACCGTTGTACGAGGGCACTTTATGACCAGTGACGACGACCTCACCAAGCCCTACTATCCTCCATCGTTCATGGAAAAGTCAAAATTCACTCCGCGCATTGCGCTGACTCCCCTACCACCAAAGACAAAAATCCCAAGTACCTTGGGTAAATTTGACGGGACCGGGGATCCAGACGATCACCTGCGAACTTTTGAAGTCGCAGGGAAATGCGCGCAATGGAGCTTGCCAGTATGGTGTCACATGTTCGCGCAGACACTCACGGGTGCTGCGCGGGTATGGTTTGATAGCCTGCCAAATGGAAAGATAGACATTATCAAGGAACTAACCGATAAGTTCTCAGATCACTTCAGCCAGAACAAGCGCATAGAGCGCGACTCAACTGACATCTTACAAGTAAGGCGACGCGATAACGAGTCTATCGAAGATTACATCACTCGGTTCAATCGGGAGGCACTACAAATCGGGCCCATCGGTTTCGAACTCATGAAAGCAGCCTTCACGCAAGGGTTAAGATGTGATTCCCTCATTCGCACCCTGGCCGGCTGTACTGGAATGCCCAACACATGGGACGAGATCATGAAAGGAGCCAAGACTTATGCAAAAACAGAAAGAGAATTATCTGTCTGGAACCGAGTGCAAGCACCACAATACACCGACGTCCAAGCACAGGCCGCGCGCTCAAGGCACGGTCGACAAGACAGAAGGGGAAGAGGCTCTGTTTGGAACAGGCTCCAAGGAGGCGCCCAAACAGAGACCAAACCCACAGAAGTCCATGACCATAAGGGAAATACACAGCATGATCACAGGTCAGGAAGAAGGAGCCAAAACAACTGGACTCCGCTCACAAAAACTCCAGCACAGGTGCTGGCAACAAAAAACGTCATTTTCCCTGAACCCAAGGTAATCAAGCGAAGAGACAACCTGGATCCAGGGAAGTTCTGCGCATATCATCAAGATATATGACATGACACAGACAAATGTTACCAGTTAAGACAGGCAATTGAGGAAGCCCTGAAGTCAGGAAAACTTGGACATTTGTTGAAAAATGTCGAGCGCAAGCAGCAAGAGGGGCCACCCCAAAAGAAAATAAAAAATGTCAGTTTGAGGATACACTCCGACAGACGAAAACAAGCAAAGCGAAAGCCAGATCAAGTGGCGGAATGGCGGGAGCAGCACGTACAGTTCCCAACAGTAAAAGGTGGACCCTCATCCACCCGAGCACTAGTCATCACAGCCATCTTCGACCACTACAGGACTACCCGCGCGCTGGTCGATACGGGGAGTAATTCTGACATCATGTACGAGCAATGCTTTAACCTCCTAGACGAGGAAGACAAGCAGCGTTTGCGCCCAGTTAACTCACCCATCATGGGTTTCTCAAATGAAGTTATATCTCCACTCGGAGAAATCTCTTTCCGCCTAACAATGGGAGACAAGGCACATTCAAGAACGGAAGACGTTACCTTCCTTGTCGTCCCCACGAAATCCAGATACGAAATCATTCTGGGGCGTGAGGCGATGGCCGCTTACAACATGGTCCCATCCACAATACATGGGGCCATCGGGTTTCCCACTCCGACAGGCGTAGCAATCGTATGGGCCAACAGAGAGTGCGCCATGACAGAGGAACCACACCCTGCCAAAATGCTAAAGGCCACTCCGCGCACAGAACCAGAGAAGTGGGTCCTCAACCCCAAGTTCCCAGAGCAGACTGTGACGCTAGGGGCAGCTATCTCCGAAAGCATCCGAGAGCGCCTAAAACAACTCCTGCGAAGAAACATAGATGTTTTCGCGTGGCAACCATCAGACATGGTGGGGGTCCCGCGAGAACTCGCCCAACACAAGCTTAATACATACCGCTCGGTTGAGCCAATTGCGCAAAAGCGCAGGAGTATGGGTGCCGAAAAGGCCAAAGCTATGAATGACCAAGTCAGTAAGCTGTTGAAAGCCGGAATTCTAAGGGAGACAAGATATCAAACGTGGGTTGCAAACCCAGTCATGGTCAAAAAGAGCAACGGAAGCTGGAGAATGTGTGTAGACTACACAGATCTCAACAAAGCCTGCCCAAAAGATTGCTACCCGCTACCAGAGATAGACCTAAAAATCGACTCCCTCGCGCCATTCAGATTCAAATGTTTCCTGGACGCCTACAAAGGCTACCACCAGATCCAAATGGCGCCGGAGGACGAAGACAAAACTGCCTTTCGAACAGACAAAGGTGTCTTCTGCTACACCAAAATGCTGTTCGGACTCAAGAACGCAGGGGCCACTTATCAACGATTGATGGATCGCGCATTTGCGCAGCAAATCGGCAAGAACCTCGAAGTCTATGTGGATGACCTAGTCATCAAGAGCAAAGAAGAGGATCAAATGTTGAAAGACATCGAAGAAACCTTCAAACACCTGAAGCAGATCCACATGAAACTCAACCCGAGCAAGTGTGCTTTCGGGATGGAGGAAGGGAAATGCTTAGGGGTGATCGTCACCAAAGACGGTTTCAGGCCCAACCCAGAAAAAATCCAAGCTATCGCGCAAATGCCATCCCCGTCAACACTGAAGGAAGTCCAGACTCTGAATGGGCGCTTGGTAGCCATCAACAGATTCCTCTCCAATCACGCAACCAAGTCGATCCCATTCATCGAAACATTGAAAAAATGCCTTAAAAGAGTCAATTCAAGTGGACCAGCGAGGCGGAGAAAGCATTTCAAGATATGAAGGCCTATCTAATGGATCTTCCCACTCTCACTGCACCATTACCAAGGGAGCCCCTGACGATGTATCTCTGCGCCACAGAACGAGCCGTAAGCGCGGTACTGATGGTCGACCGCAAGCTGGTACAAACTCCAATCTACTACATCAGCAGAGTCTTAACGGACGCAGAAACAAGATACACCACTATGGAAAAATTGGTGCTAGCGCTAGTGCATGCTTCGCGCAGGCTACGCCGATACTTCCAAGGTCATCCGATCAATGTACTGAGTGATTATAAGCTGAACAACGTACTATCAAAGCCAGAGCTATCAGGAAGGCTAGCCAAGTGGGCCATCGAGCTGAGCGAGCACACCATTTTCTACAAGTCCAGACCAGCAGTTAAAGGGCAAATCCTGGCAGACTTTATAGCTGAAGTACCACAAGAAAAGGTAGAAGAATGCAGAGCAGAACAAGGCCCACAACAACAGTGTGAGGACAAGGCGATCTGTAACCTGTACACCGATGACGGTGCAGGCGCAGGAATCCGGCTCGTCCATCCTGACGGGGCGGAATTCACCTACGCAATCAGGCTAGAGTTCACAACGACAAACAATGAAGCCGAGTATGAAGCTTTCCTTGCAGGGCTACGCATCGCGCAAAAACTAGGCGCCAAACACGTCTTTGCGCACGTAGACTCGATGCTAGTGTCAGGGCAGATCACCGGGAAATATGACGCCAAAGACCCATCCATGGAAACATACCTCCAGCATGCAAAAGAGCTAATGAGTAAACTCTCAAGTTGCACCATCGACCACATCAGTCGCAGTCAAAACAAGCCGGCGGACGCTCTAAGCAAAATGGCGTCCACAAATTTTGGCCATTTAGCAAAAGAGGTCCGCGTTGAAGTGTTAGCCGACCCATCGGTCCCACCTAAAGAGGTCCATGTAATCCAAACCGGTCTTGACAGCTGGATGACCCCAATCTTTTCCTATCTCACTACAGGCGCACTCCCAGACCAGCGCGCCGAAACCAAGAAAATACAACACAAAGCGCTACAGTACCAAATGCAGGATGGAGTGTTGTAGATGCACGAAGTGCGACTAGTGATTGGAGTTACATAATTAACATATGTTAGAAAGTGCTAATGGGTTGAAAGTGGAACATATGGGGCGAAGGTAAATGATAATGGGCGAAGGAAGAGTTTTAATGGGCGAATGAAGAATGAAGCTGATCAGAGATACACATTCGTACCATGTTGTGGGCGAATGTGGAAGAATTCCACATTCGACCAACACAACTGGGCGAATGTGCAGAGTCTATAAATAGATTTTGTGAGTTTTTGTGTTAGAGAGAGTTTTAGTTCGAGTGTGTATTGTGGTCAGGTTCAAGGTTAAGTTGTGAAAGTGTCTGTATTGATTAGATTGACTAGGAAACTGATTGTAACACGTTTTTATGAAAGTTAATCTATGAAAAGGTATTTGAAATGATGTTTTCTGTGTTTTGATCCGAGTTTTATCAGTTTGTTCATAACTAGGATTTCCGCACCTGGTTTTGTTACTTGTATGATCATATCTTCCTGTTTTAGCTAAAATCTTTCAATTACAAAGTGGTATCAGAGCTATACGGATCATACAACAACAAATTTGATAAACTCAGAGCTGATTTGGACATGATTTTGATCAAAATACATCTGTTTTTGACTAAAAATGGTTTTTGAGTGTTTTTGATTGATTTAGAGTTGAATTTGTGGATAAAATCAAGTTTTCCAAGAATTAAAGTTGTTCCAAATCAATTCCGAATCAAAACCTGATAAAGATCATTCAAATCCATAAACTTTTGAAAATCAGAGATCAAAATAACCGTTTTTCAAAGTGTAACCGTTTTTCAAACTCAAAATGGTTGAATGTACTGTCTAGTGGGCGAACCTAACTTTTAGTGGGCGAGTGTGAGAGAATTTTGGTCGAACCTAGCTGATTTCTGGGCGAACCTGGATTTTAGTGTTTGAAGTTTTCACTTTCGGGCTTACATTTCCACATTCGATTCATCGGGCGGGCGAAAGTGGAAATAGATTGGTCGAACCTGAGGTATTTTGGGCGAAAGTGGAAAGGAAGTTTACTGATTCTACATTCTGTTGAAGTTCTACATTCGGGTGTTATTATTTTGGACGAAAGTAGACAAAAGGGATGAAAGTAGAGTGTTTTGGGCGAACCTAGAACTCAGTTTGGAAAATTTTCTAAGTGTTGTGATTTTCGAAGTTCGTGAACATCATGTGGAATTTTCCGACTACCCCGAGACCAGCAACGACACAACCACAACAGCAAGTGATGGACCCATGGACAGTGGCAGCACAAAAGACGAGCACACAGTCTTCGCAACCGATCAATTACATCGCGATGACTAGCTCGATGCCTCAAAGTGTGGCACCTCCAGCACCACAACCTGACTACTTGGGAGTAGCAGCAGCGGTGGTAAATACTCAAACCACCAATGCTATTTCCACACTGATAAATGACTTATCTTCAGGAAGCGGGAATCGGCCACCTAAGCTCATGGAGATGCAAGAATATAATCAGTGGCAGAAAAAGTTTAAGATCCACTTGGAAGGCATGGGAGTGGAAGGTGCAGAGGCATGGAGGATGATTGCTAGAGGTTACACAGCACCGGTTTTGGAGAACACCGGTGAACCAGTTCCATTGAGAGTATGTCTGAGGAGGAGAAAAAGAAATTTGTTGTGGAGAAGAAAGCTTATTCCCAGTTGACTCAGGCGATCACAAACGACTTACTGCATCAGTTTGGGACTTGCACTACATCTAAGCAACTGTGGGATGTGCTTAAGAATAGGCATGATGGGAATGAGAAGACTAGAAGATTGAGGATGGAAGAGTTACGAAAGGAGTTTGAGAATTTTACTTATGTTGGAAATGAAACTTTAAAAGAATTAACTCCTAGATATTGTCATTTGCTAACTGAATTGTCTAGTTATGGTATACAGATTCCTATGACAGATTTGGTGGACAAGTTTGCAGATGCTCTACCACCATACTGGGATCAGCATGTGGAAGTTCTCAAGGAGAAGGATGCTTATAAATTCTGGACGATCAACGAGTTTGTGCAGAAGCTGGAGAACAAAGAGCTTGAAGAAAAGAGGAAAGCCAAAATGTCACAGATTCCTCAGAATCCAAGTTTATATTTTGGAGGCACTTCAGTACCAGCTGGAAACTCAAGTTCAGGGGGATTAGTGGCACCACATGTTGCTTGCATTTCCAATGTTATGGAACCACCAAAACCTACCATAAACTACATTGCACAAACCTCATCCTACTCACAACCATCATACACACCACCACCACCACAACAACAATACAACAATTCCTACATTTCACCATTCTCTCCAATGCAACAAGCAGCTTTCTATACTGCTAGCCAATCTCAACAACCACCTCAACAAACACAATACATGAACCCAATGAACCAAATTACTCAACCTAGTCAACAACCGGTGGTTTTGGAAACTTCTAACTTGGGAAATGTGACTGTTGAAGTTGCTCAGCAACATATTGCACTAGTCTCTGCAATGGTTTCATCTTATAATGGGTTGGTTGCTAGTCAAATTGGGAACAATAATTTGACCAATGAAGACTATGCACAGATTGATAAAGAAGAGATGGAACTTATTGATATCCAGTGGGCTTTTGCAAGTATTATGAGAAGGGCAACAGAGTTTATCGAGAAAACGGGTAGAACTGATTTGGGAACTTCTCCAAATACAACCTACGGGTTCAACAACGAGAAGGTTACTTGTTTTAATTGTGGAGGGAAAGGTCACTTCAAACGGGAATGCACCCAGCCACCAAAACAAGGTAACAGAAACCCTTTCAATGCAAGCTACCAGAACCGTCAACAACAAAACCAAAACCAAGTTTCTTACCAAAGTAACAACAACTATCAAAACCAAAACAATTACCAAAACCGACAAAACAACTCTAACAACAACCAGAACAGACAACCAAACATACCAAACCAGACTCAAAACCAATCACCAAACAACACTAACCGAACAGTCATACCGATTACCACACCAAATGAGACACAACAAAATACCAATCAGAATCAAGCATTGGTGATCCAACAGGATGAACGGTTTGATTGGTCGGGAATGCAAATTGGGGTTGAGGAGATTACAACTGGTGGAAATGTGGCTTGTGTTGCTAGACAGGTTGATATTGAGGAGTCGGTGATAGTTGATGAGAAGGAAGAAACTGAGGTTGAAGTTGATGTATCTGAAGCAGAAGTGGAAGTGGTGAATGAACCTGAAGAGGTTAAGGCTGAGGATGCAAATCCTGGAGTGGTGATTGACACTGTTTCTGATGTCCCTGAGGAGTGTGAATCAGTTTACTCAGATTCAGACAGTGAATCGGATATAGAAGTAAGTGTTACATCCCTGGATGATGATATTGACCAGTTGCTAGAAGAAGCTGATTTTCTGAAGACGAGGAAGTCGTGCATTGCTGATGATGCTTTCACCAGGATTGATTATTCCAAGTTCTTCGCTGGAAAGGCAGCTCATTTTGCTTTGATGGCCATGACAGATCCTCCAAAACCTGTAAGTTCTGAGTGTAGCACTGATATTACTAGTGATAAATATTGTGGTACTTGTGATAGATTGACAGAGGAGAACAAAGAACTTCGCGTTCAACGTGATAGTGCTATTATCAACTGTCAATCTACTCGCAAAGAGTTGAATGCTTTCAACAAAGTACTAGATGGCTATAAAAAGGACATTTCTGATCTTAAAAATACTCTTTCATTAAAACAACTTGCAATTAATAACTATATAAATGAAATTGAGAACACTAAATTGAAAATGGCCGCCATTAAGTGCTTTGCTGAAAAAGTCAACAAGAAGTTGGAGAGTTATAAGCACATTGCTTATGTGGTAGACCACATCATTGATGATCAAACCACTAATTACAAGTCTGTGCCATCTCCGGTGCTTTTTGAAAATCACAACTGTCATCAAGTGACACCGGAGAGCTCGGTAAAGTCAGACTCATCATCGGAAAATGAATCTAATACCTCGAGTATTGGTGATCCACATTCCGATGTGAGGCCGCTTTTAGGTTTGAATGATGAGGGTGTTACTGCTGAAAGCGTTGATTCAGACTCTGAGAGTGATGATACTGGTTGTCACCAAAATGCTAATGCATGTGAAATTCCAAAAGAAAATCACATCATTACAAATGAACCAGTGTCACCATCTCAACATGTGCATCCGATGGCAAATGTTCATCGTGAGAAAAAGTCTGAAAAGAATGTGGTTAAGAAAGAAATTGAGAAAAATGTTAAGAGTGAACCTTGTGACAAACCAGTCAAGGTGTTTTATCGGATGGAAGGATCCGATAAGATCATCTCTGACGAGGAATTTCCAATTAAAAATGCTAACTATGCTAAAATTGATAAAATCTGGCAAGAAAGCACCATTTGGTTCCCAAAACATGAGAGAACAAATGAAATTCCACCTGCCATTTTAAAGAAATTATTTTTGGATGTTCCTCAAGAACCAAAGGTTCATGTCACAGAGTTCATTAGACCCAAAAACAGAGCTAACGGTTTTCATGAGCCTACTTACTCAAAAGGGCCACTCCCTGAGAGTTTGAGGAATCAACAGTATAATGATCAATATCCTGTTCGATCATTTGCTCAACCGAATGCTCCAAATGTTTTTGAGGAATACCGTGCATGCTTTAAATGCGAGGAGAGAGGGTATTTACTTGTTCAATGCCCGTATGTAAGGCATAAAAGGCACGAAGTTGAAGTGAGGAATTCCATGAGGAAACCGATTGATCATTATGTTCCACCACATAGACGAGTTGTTCCTCAACAACAACAGTTTTATAATCAAAATAATTTTTATCAAACGAGGAACAATCGTCCAGTTCAGTATGATCGCAGAAATCGGATTGCTATGGAACAATCATGGAGAAAACCAGTGGTGAACACAACAAATGATAGGCAAAAGGTTCCACCAAAACCTATTGTCAAGTCAAGTGTTGGACCTAAGTCTGTTAAATCAGATAAGGTAACCAAGAAAGTTTCCTTTGCAAACAATGTTCAGAAACCGACTGAGAACCCAAAATCTCAGATTCGTATCTTAAAAAGAACTGAACAATCTTGGACACCAAATGGTTCTCCAGGTGCTTCAACTTCAAAATCCAATGAGAAAAAGGAAGATGTTTTGAATAATCTTAAAAAGATTGATCCAAAACAAAGTGTTGATGAAAATGTTTGTTTGAACAATGATATTCCAAGACCCAAGACTCAGGCTTGGGTCCCCCGAAAGAACTAAATGATTTACTTTATGTGTGCAGGGAGCTTCAGCTGGCCCTATTAGCAGTCTTTGGATTGTTGATAGTGGAGCTTCAGGCCACATGACAGGGGATCTTGCGTTGTTGTTCGACGTGAAGAATATCAATGGTGGATATGTTGCATTCGCTGGAAATAAAGGTGGATATATCACTATGGAGGGGAGCGTGAGTAATGGGATTGTGAGCTTTGAAAGGATATCATATGTGAAGCAGATCGATTATAATCTGTTGAGCGTCAGTCAAATTTGTGATAAACAATTCACTGTGCATTTTGATGACAAATCCTGCTATATTCTCAAACCGGGCTTCAAAATTCCAAAGGAGTGGGTAATGTTGAAGGCACCTCGCGTCAACAACCTCTATATTCTTGATATGTCCAAGGCGATGACATCACAGGGGCAAATAACATGTTTTCTATCCAAGGCGACCGAGAAGGAATCGATAATGTGGCACCGAAGAATGGGGCACATTCATCTGAGAAAAATGAATCAACTTGTGCAGAATGGACTTTTACGGATAACTCTGGCATAATCACGCGTTACAACGAAGCTTTGTGCAATTACTTGATACGGGAGTATGTCGTGTGTGTGGGCACCACAACGTGTTAGTCTAATACACCTAACTCGTATCATTTTAAAGCATTGCGTAATAGTCTGCATGTGAGCTTAAGTGGACCAATATATCAGCAATTGCCGTGTCACATACTGTTTCTAATGATAATATCAAACAAATAGATCAACGCTGTGATCAGATTTTTCAGAAAACTGATATGATCCTCTTACCGGATATCACAAAATGTTTACTGTTTTCATTTACTTTGATGCATTTTACTTTTATTGTCAAAAAGATACAAAATCCAAAAAGATTTTAGGTGTGTTTTGATAAAATTTCAGAAAAACCAAAATTTTTGCATTTCTGCTTTATTTTAGATAACCGACGGTGCTTGATGGTCAATTTCTGAGATTCGATAACACCATCTGGGCTTTGTATCATTCAAAAAGTGAAATTATGAGTTTTTGAAGTTTAACAGATTGAAAAATGTTGAACGGGATTCGAATTCGTGATTTGGCAAAATTTTCAGATTTTTCCATTTCACATTCGCCCCTTAATTGGGTCGAATGTGGAAAAATCTTTACATTCGGGTGTTTGGATTGGGCGAATGTGGGTTTTATATAATAAATTTCTACCTTCGGTTGACAAGTTTACATTCGGGCCATTCATTTGGGGCGAATGTGGACCTTACCCACGTTCGACCACCATAACGGGCGAATGTACCCTTTATATATAATGCCAAACCAGGTTCGACCCTCATTCACAAATTTTTCAAATTTTTCTTCGATACCAAAACTTGTTGCTGGATTTTCCTTTGCTTGTGGTTTTTGTTCCTTGAATAACACTGATCATTTTCATATCTATTTCACAGGTAATGGAGCCCAAACATGATCAGAATCGTCGTGTTTATGTTCGAACCTACGGTTTTAGAATTTAGGGTTCTAGGGTGTTTGTTACTGATTGTTGTTGATTGCATTTCAGTTCACATCAGTTTTAGGGGGAGAATAATCAACGAATTAGGTTTATAACATCTTTTAGTTGGTTAATTGATCGGTTGAAGCAGTCATAACCTAATTTCTTATTAAAACTGATGTGAACTGAAAATTATGAACAATTGGTTGTGCACGAGTCATGATCGGCCTTATTCGAACACATTACAATCAGAATTAAGTGTTAAAAACACATTTGACAAAATTTTGAATTTTGGGGATAATCAGTTTTCACTTTCGATCCTCAAAACGGGCGAAAGTGGAAATTAACGGACGAATGTAGCATATAATGGGCGAATGTAATTTTTAAATAAACACATTTTCACATTCGTACTATTTTAGGTCACATTCGTACCTAAAATCTCACATTCGACTTGATAAAAAGGGGCGAATGTGGAATCTGTAAATCTTTAAAATTTTCAATTTTTGTCTTTTTCGTATTTTGACGTGTTTTTCTGATTTTGATGTGCAGATGGCTGAGCAAACCGAAAATATTGAAGTACAAGTGGAGAATGTTATTCCAGATCCTGTTCAAGAGGCTGAAGCATCTGTTCCTAGTAGATGGCCATTCGAACCAGCTCACAATTGTTGTGCGTATCTTGGAGATGTGGAGAAGAATACTGAGTTTACTGGGATTATTGAGTTCTTGAAGAGAAGCAGGATTGTACATGCTTTAGCTACACCGACAATTATCTACAAAGACATTGTTGAAGATTTTTACAAGAACGCAAAGTATGATTTCTGGGAGAATCAAACGATTATCAAGAGCAAGATACAGGGGATGGAGATGTTCTTGACAGAGTCAGACATTAGAGAAGCTTTACAGATTAAGTTTGAAGTCAGTGAAGATCCCAGGGAATTGTCGTGGACTGAACAGAAAGCTTGTTTTCTGAGAATGAAGTACAAAGGTCCGATCACTGATGGATCTATGCATAAAGGGAAGCTGAGTGTGCAGTTCAAGTACTTTGCACATGTCATTATCCATGTATTCGGATGTGTGAGCGGTGGTTATGATGTGATGAGAAGAAGTTTGAGCTCATTGATGGTTGCGTTGACTCTCAACAAACCATTCAATGTTTCTGGGATGATATTAGACCATATGCTTGAAATGCTAAAGGGTTTGAAGAAGAAACAATTTATGCTATACCCAAGGTTTCTTATGATGATTTTTGACCATAAATATCCTGAATTGAGGAAGGATCCCACAAAGATCATAGGTCAAGATCACATGAACATCCGTACTTTGGTGAGGATGAAAGGGTATAAAGGTGTGCCTGATGAAGAAAAGCCACCATATAGGAGATTGTTTGGAGCTCTAGCTAAACAGGATTACACTGATCCTGGAAAGAACAAAGCTAGACATGCTGAGAGTGATTCTGACAATGATGATCCCTTGGTGTATGCGGATGCAAACACTAAGAGGAAGAGGCAGGTTGTCAATGCTGGAGCCAAAGGGAAGGGCAAAGCAAAGACAGATCAGGGGAGTTCGAAGCAACAAGTTGTTAGGAAGAAAACTACTGCAAAGAAAGGAACGAGTTTAGTTGATGAGGATTCTGTTGATTCAGAGGAAACTGAGGGAGACGAGCAGTGGGATTCGGATGAAGAAAGAGTTAGGACCACCAAACGTAAGGCCACTATGGTTGGTGAGTCTGAATCTCTTAACAAGACAATTGAAGAGGTACAACAGAAGAAAAAGCCTGTTGATGTTGATGAAGGAGGTTTAGGTGTTGATATGGATGAGTTGGAAGCAGGTGAGACTGTTGTAGTGAATTTGCCAAAACCAAAACACAAATCAATGGCAAAGAAATCCAATACTAAACAGTTGATGGAGAAAGAAATAGCCCAGCTGCTGAAAGGAAAAAGGATACCCGATGCTGGTACATCATCAAAGCTATCTTCACCAGTTACCAAGAAGCAGAAAAAGAGTAAAGAGGCTGAAACATTACCAGTTGATGAGTTCAATGTTGCTCTGGATAATGTTTTAGATATGTTTAGGAAGCCTCAGAAGGAGAAAGCCAAAGAAGCTGAGCCATCTAAGTCTAAGAAAGCTACTGTTTCTGATGATGTGATGAAGCAGGTGAATAAAAAGATGGATGATATGATGAAAATGATAATAGCTCAGCAGGCAGAGATTGCCAAGTTTAAGCAGAATGAAGAGAAAATGCTTCAGATAGTGGTTGCTTCAAAGAATAATCAGGATGAGATTGAGCAGAAAGTGAAGAAACTTGAAGCTGATAATAAGAAGCTTGAGGGTAAATGTTCCAGGAATAGGAGTATGATTAAGGTGATCAAAGCTGATAACAAAGAACTAAAAGCTGAAAACAAACGCCTTAGTGATTTGTTAGATAGTTTGTATAATGAAGCACCAAAGCTGAAAGAAGGTGAAGAGGATAAGGAAAAAGAGGAGGAACAGGTAGACTTTGAGCCTTCTGATTCTGAAGAAGAAAAGGATGATGAGGAAGATGATGAGTCTGAGAAGAGCGATGATGAGGAGAGTAAGAAAAGCGATAAAGATGATGATGATGATGCTGAGGGATCTGGGAGTAAGAATGATGATGATAGTAGTGACAGTGATGATGATGAAGGGGGAGATTACACGAGTAAGTTTACATTCGAGAAGAGAACACCAAAGAAGGATACTGGAGAATCTAGTTCTAAGAAGAAGAAAGGTGGTAATACAGATTCAGATGAAAGTATCTTTTGGAATGAAAAGGTGAGATCTCTGAGTGATGATGCGAAGAAAGTATACAGAGATATGTTGGAGAAAAGAGAATGGACTATAGAGTTCACAGGTAGATTTACTGAGATCTTCCAGACTGATGACATGAGATATGAGCTGGAGTATAATGATCCTGATCTAGAAGAGGGTGAAGTACCTGCTACTGTGGCTAAAGAAATTCTTGATGGTCTTGCACAGAGAGTAGGGAAATCTTTTGAGGAGTTTATAATGGATGAGTCGATTCCAAATATTCCTGAAAAGGATATTGGTAATCACTCAGATGATAAGAATACTCCAGAGATGGATGAAGTAGAGATTGAAGATATTACGCATGAGGAATATCCACAATACTTTAGACAGAACGATGAAGATGTGGTATTTCCAGACTTCACAGAGATTCCAAACACTTCAGCTAAGAAAAAGGCTAAGAAAAGAAGTGAGGAGTTTGTTGAAAAAGTGTTTGGTGCTGATAAGCAACAATCTTCAAGTCAGACTGATGAATTGAAGACATACTTGAAAAAGTTGAAGGAAATGGATGAAAACCGACCAAAGCCTGAAGCTCAAGGAAGTTTTTATAGATTTCATAATGCGAAGTTCAAAGGCAGAGCTCTTGGCTGGACATATTTGAGTAGACTGAAGTGTTTAGCTGCTAAATGGGAATCAGGAATTCTGTATTTCTACAGATTCATTGATTTGCTAACTCTACCGTACTGGGCGGTCAGAGACCTTTGTAGATTCCCAATGTCTGGTGCTTCAGTGAATAATACTCATGTTGGTTGGTGTGCTGATAAGTTAGTCTGGGAGAGCAGGACGAAGTGGAATAGGTTTAAGCCTCAATATCCCAGAAGAAAAGTTCACAGGGATATTGATCCTAAAACCGGATTGAAGAGGGTAACCTTGATTTACAAAGCACCTGAAGTGATGAGGAAAATACCTTTGATGCCTATGCCACAACACTTCAGTGCTGACTTTATCTTTTGGTACTACGATTGGAGAAAGGCTGAAGCAGTGATTGTATTAAGAGATGGAAAGGACAAATACAAGCATGTTCATGTATTTGATCCTATGTGGTTGATTAACTGTACTTTTGAAGACCTCATCATGCTTTTCTACAATCCGATTCATCATGATCCCAATGATGCTGAACAGGCTAAGAAGTATACTCAAGTTGTCGGAGTTTGCTTTGCATATGACATAAACTCTGGGAGCAATTTGGATGCCAAACTTGGTAAGATGGTGAAGATGGCCAATGTGTCAAAACCGGTGAAAAGGAAGTTGGAGCCTGAAATGACAAAAGAACAAAAGAAGCAGCTGAGGATTTATTTGTTGAACAAGGCGATGGACGAAGATAGAAAACGATCCAATCAATAGTCGAGGGGGAGTTTGTAGATGCACGAAGTGCGACTAGTGATTGGAGTTACATAATTAACATATGTTAGAAAGTTCTGATGGGTTGAAAGTGGAACATATGGGGCGAAGGTAAATGATAATGGGCGAAGGAAGAGTTTTAATGGGCGAATGAAGAATGAAGCTGATCAGAGATACACATTCGTACCATGTTGTGGGCGAATGTGGAAGAATTCCACATTCGACCAACACAACTGGGCGAATGTGCAGAGTCTATAAATAGATTTTGTGAGTTTTTGTGTTAGAGAGAGTTTTAGTTCGAGTGTGTATTGTGGTCAGGTTCAAGGTTAAGTTGTGAAAGTGTCTGTATTGATTAGATTGACTAGGAAACTGATTGTAACACGTTTTTATGAAAGTTAATCTATGAAAAGGTATTTGAAATGATGTTTTCTGTGTTTTGATCCGAGTTTTATCAGTTTGTTCATAACTAGGATTTCCGCACCTGGTTTTGTTACTTGTATGATCATATCTTCCTGTTTTAGCTAAAATCTTTCAATTACAAGTGTTGTACCGGAAATCGTATTTGGGGCCATTGCTGAGATGTGTCGACGGAACAGACGCAGATTATCTAGTCAGAGAGATACATGAGGGAATATGTGGGATACATGCGGGGCCGCGCATGGTCGTAGAGAAAATCATGAACGTCGGCTACTACTGGCCTGGCATGGATCTGGACGCGCTCGAAATCATACGACGCTGTGACTCTTGCCAGCGCCACGCGCCAAACACCATGCGCCCCAAGAATGATCTCATACCAGTGACATCTGCTTGGCCATTCCAGAAATGGGCCATCGACTTGGTGGGCCCATTCCCGATGACCACGGGCAAACAAAGATATCTGATCGTTGCAATCGACTACTTCACAAAGTGGATAGAGGCCAAACCACTGGCAGAGATCAACGCAAGTCAAGTGAAGAAGTTCATCTGGGAATTCCTTATCTGTCGTTTTGGGCTACCAATGGAGATTGTCACAGACAACGGAATCCAATTCGCAGACAAAGGGCTCCTAAAGTGGTATGCAGACCTGCACATCAAGCCCATCTTCACATCAGTCGCGCATCCACAGGGCAATGGGCAGGTGGAGCGCGCGAACAGAAGCATCGTTGAGGGAATCAAGACAAGGCTAGGAACAAGAGGAAAGGCTTGGGCAGAGGAGCTACCGAGCGTGCTATGGGCTAACCGAACACTAACAAAAACGAGCACCAGTGAGACTCCATTCAGCCTAACCTACGGCTCTGAGGCAGTGATACCAGCCGAAATAGGGTGCCCATCAGCAAGAGTCCTCTCAGCGAGCTACACTGACAACGACAAAGAGCTGCGCACCAACCTAGACCTGCTCGAAGAACGCCGAAACCTAGCAGCAATCAAAGAAGCCAACTACAAGAAACAGCTGGAAAAGTACTATAACGCCAAGGTTAAGCTCAACACTTTCAAGATAGGAGATTTCGTCCTAAGGAACAACGAGGCAAGTGGGGCGCTACCACAGGGCAAACTCACCCCCACTTGGGAAGGCCCATACCGCGTCACCGAAGTACTTGGCAAAGGAGCTTACAAGCTGTCGACACTGGAAGACAAGCTGATCCCGCGCACGTGGAATGCAGCACAATTAAGAAAGTGTTATATGTAATCGTCATGCGCATTGTAATGAAGGCTATTTAGCCATTTAATATGACGAATGTTCTTTTCTTAACTCAAACATCTATTCTGATTAATATCCATTCATTACACACGCAACCAAGCATCGACATAGATAATCACACATTGTATGGCTAAGATACAATGTTTAAACTAAACAATTGCAATGTTAATTTGCAATTTCCTAAACTACGCGCTGTATGGCTAAGATACAGCGCGCCACCTAAACATTGTATGGTTAAGATACAATGTCTAAACTAAACAATTGCAATGTTAATTTGCAATTTCCTAAACTACGCGTTGTATGGCTAAGATACAGCTCGCCACCTAAACATTGTATGGTTAAGATACAATGTCTAAACTAAACAATTGCAGTGTTAATTTGCAATTTCCTAAACTACGCGCTGTATGGCTAAGATACAGCGCGCCACCTAAACATTGTATGGTTAAGATACAATGTCTAAACTAAACAATTGCAGTGTTAATTTGCAATTTCCTAAACTACGCGTTGTATGGCTAAGATACAGTGCGCCACCTAAACATTGTATGGTTAAGATACAATGTCTAAACTAAACAATCGCAATGTTAATTTGCAATTTCCTAAACTACGCGCTGTATGGCTAAGATACAACGCGCCACCTAAACATTGTATGGTTAAGATACAATGTCTAACCTAAACAATTGCAATGCTAATTTGCAATCCCTTAAAACGGGTGCTGCATGGCTAATATGTAACGCGCACCATAAGCACTGTATGACCGAGATGCAATGAGCACTCAAAACGCTGTGTGGTTAAGATACAACCACCGATAGTCACAAATTACATAACAAAATGATAAATAAAGTCAAACCTTCATTAACATGACAAATTACAAAATGATTGAGACTTAAACCATTACAGAACCCTAGAAAAACAGAAGTACAACTAGCCTATGACGCCGCGCCCTCATCGGACGCGTCACTGAACTCGCCCTCGGAGTCAGACAAATCCAGTTTCTCGCTAGGCCCAGGCACATCACCTTCACCTTGAGGACCTCCGTCGGTCTTCTTCATGGCATACTTCCGCCTGGTATGTGTCAAGCCTTGCTTCTCGAAAGATGATCGCAAGGTATGGCAAGTCGGCTGATCTCGGTGACTTACAACGAAGTCAACCAGCTCAACGTTTAGGCGGTCGTACTCTGAGGTTTTCTTCTCAAAAAGCGCGTCCAGGTCCTTGTTGTACAGAGGGAACTCCTCCAGCGCTTTTCCGTCCTTTGCATGCTGGTAGCCCTCCAAGAACCCTGCTTTGCGCCCTACCAATTTCGTAGCAGCGTTAACTACGGCCACAGCCTGGCGCGCTTCATCGCAGTTCTTCACGTGATAAGCAACCTGTAAAAGATAAGGAAAACACTTGTCAATAACGCCTCAAAAGGGGAGAGAAGGAAGCTATAAAACACAAACAAAAGACAAACCTCAGGGACACAGCAAGTCATGAGCCACTCACGGTCCTCATGTGCCAAGCGCGCTTCATCACGAACATCCAATGCCTCGCCCTCAAGCTCGGCATTTTGCTGCTCCAACTGCAAGTTGGTCTCTTCTAGCTCCGCCAACTTACCCTCCACCTCTGTGATCTTGGCATCCTTTTCCCTGAGCATCTCACGAGCTTCAATCAAGGCATCACGGCGCTGATCCAGTTTTTCATTCAGCTCCACAATCTTCCGTGACGCATCAGCATACAGCTGTTCTGCCTCCTGCTGCTTCTGCGCAGCGATCTCCAACGTTCTGTTGGTTTTCACACACGCAGAAGCCCATTGCTGCTCCTGCTCGGACAAATACTTCTCCAATTTATCGCGCCCCTCGCGAAACGTGACAGCATCCCACTTAGCACGTTTCAGTTCAAGGGTCAGCCTGTCACGGTCCGCGAAAACTTCATTGAACTTGTTGTCGAACTCCTCACGCTCATGAGTCAAGAAGCCCCACTGGCGGGCTATCTCAGCAGAAGTAGACAACAGGTTAGCCAGGCTCATCATGTTGTCCTCCAATAATTCCTGGCGAGGACGCGTGGCTTGATGCTCACGCTCCGCGGGAGGGACAACATTGCCCAATAACTCTCTGCAGCTGTTGACATCCACAAACCGAGCGCTCGTAGTTAGCCCCCACGCGGGGACAAAAACATCTTCAGCACTAAACTCCCCACCTTTAAGACTAGCCCCAGAAAAGCCAGCTTCAGACTCTGGCAACGGCCTCTTCTCATTGGAATCATCATCCATGATCTGCACCCCTCGCATATCACCCTCGCTGATATCAGGCGGTGATACACGATGGGTCTCTAACTCCAACCCAACCAACACATTAAGGTCAACTGGGGGGGGGGGGGGTTGGACAGGCGGCTCAGGAATCGGCGACGTCTGATGTGGCGGAGACACATGAGTAGTATCTTGAGGTGGCGACGGAGGAGCAGGAGTCTTTGGCTCAGGAGACTGAGCTGGCGAGGTGACAGCCCGCCTATCAGGAGAAGGAGTCTTCTCCACCTCAGTCGGGTTCACCAAGAACCCCTCATGGACCGACGCCTCAGTAATATGACTGGGCGCCCCGTCACCCATCAGGTCAGCTGCACAACACAAAGACAACAAAATAAGAAAATGAAAAACGTACAAGTGTAATACCAATGCCACAGCAAAAAGCAGTTACCTAGCAAGTTGTCCTCGGCGTTGTGCACTAAATCACCCAACTTCAGCTTCTTCCCAACAGGGGACAAAGACCCACTAGCACCGGCCCCATCCACCGACGACTTCTGAGATTTGCTACGCCTCGAGCGCTTCTTCTTCTGAGGGGCGGGCTCAGTTAAAACCGTTTCCACATTCACTGGCGCGCGCAACACAACGCTCTCCGCCATGTCCTTCAGCGAGGCGGACCCTTCATCTGTGAACGCATCTGGAAGTTCAACGTAGCTTCGTTCAATAGGATTGTAATTTTGAAGATACCTTCTAATAACCTCATGGTCCAAAACAAAAACAAAGTCTTCACCTCCAGTAGCACCCTGCGCCGCCCCCGACCTTGGCTGTCGCACTCTACGGAGGATAAAGTCATCAACCTCCGTCTCTTCTCCACTGTCGTCCACAACGAACATAGGCACCAACGCCTCTTCGCTTCCGCCTGCGGACGACACATGCGGGGAAGAAGATGCGCCAGAGTCAGAAGACTTATCGCTCGATATAACAATAAAAGGATAACCCGTCCGCATGAACATGTTGACAGGCGAAGGGTTATCAAAAATAGCAGAGGACTCACCTGCTTCAGTTATCCGCAGTTGCGCAGTGGCACCCTCCTGCGCCACAATGTCTAACTCAGGACGAACAAGTGTGTCCCAGGCCTTCTCCAAAACATAGAGCTCATTATCAGCAAGCTCTTTAAAGGCAAAGCCCATGTTATCACCTCCCAGCAACAAGCTGTACAAGCACTCAACATCTGCGCACAAACAGCAACAAAAACAACATATTCAGTATAATCAAGGATAAACTCCAAGCGTGCATGTTAACCAAGGAAACATACCTTTTCCATCCTCAGTCAGATGAGGATTGCGCCCCTGGATATCGTACTTCATACTCATCCCAGCCATCACTAAGGCAGTCTTTGGGATCTCACATAAATCCACAGGGTGCGCAGTAAGCGTCTTGAACCAGTCCTGATCTTTGTAGTCTATCAGGACCGCCTTCGCAACTCCCTCATCAGGGTTCAGTCGGCCCATCTCAATGGGAATAACACCCGCATTGATCCAGAAAAATTTTGGCTTCCAGTCACGGAAGCTCTTCATCCCAGCCTTCGCACAAGGGGAAACCCCTGTGCGCGGCCGGCAAGACAGCCAACTCTCTACAAAGCATAGAGAGTAAAAAACATAGAACATGTCGACTAAAGGTTCAACTTTCTGAGAGTGACAGCAAAACTCGAAAAACATCAACCGTGACATCAACCCAGGATGGATCTGGTGAATATGCACACCAACGGTCTGAATAAATGTCCTCAAAAACCGGGTCATCGGAACCCTAAAGTTGCAATCTTTAAAATATGTAGCATATAGCCCAACTTTACCGACCGGAGGCTCTAATATGGTCTTATCAGGGGCAAGAGCCTCGACACCATAACTAGACGGAAAGCCATACTCTTTCCTAAACTTTCTAAACTCCCCCTTTGCCCACACCGCCGTGACTTCACCGGCGTGCGGTGGCCCTTTCTTTGAACCGTCATCTCTCTTCTTGGAACCCCCACGTTTCTTCTTTGGGATTTGAACGATGTTCTCCATTACAGAAAGATTCAAGGTTTTTTGAAAATAAACTTAACTTTTTTGCAAGAAAATGGAGAGAAGATTTTTCTAAGGATGGAATGAATGTGTAAAAGAGAAGAGTAACAAACAAAGGCTTTTTATATGCAGGTCACGTGCCACAGACGGTTACAGTCGTGTGGCACGACCTGCCAATCAGAATACGACACGTCAGGAGAGAGAAAGTAGAGGAGCATGCGAAACGACAGGTTGGTCCCACCCCCCTCTGCAACAGTACAACCGTCAGAGACTTTTCGGCTACCAACCTGTCCCATCCGCCTTGCGCTCTGACACATCTGATGTGTGCATTAATTACTGACGTGCGCACCAAGCCCACTTGCAACACAACTGCGCAGCGCGCACCTAAACGTTAACAAACAAATCAAATAATACCAAATACAACAGTTTTCTTTTTTCTTTTCTTTCCTTTTAGTGCAGCGCCCTGCATGCAATGCATACAGAACACTACACTGGGGGGACTTGAAGAGATATGAGACCGCGCGAGCGCACGGGCCCATATCTCAGTATACGCCAGCACAACAGGCCTACGTGGACTTCTAGAAAGCGGCGCGGGACACCTCGTACCATGACAGCTAATAACCGACAAGGAAGGGGACGTCCAGCCAATCAGAGGCATTTATTCCCTGCTCCATGATCGCCTGCAGGTACGAGGTACAGAATAGTACGAGAAAGGACAGACACAAGACACGTGGACCAATAGCAGAGCGACACCGCAGCTAGTGACAACGGCCCAATCGTATAGCCAGCTGTCATTCCCATCTCATCCAATCACAGGCGACCTCAGGTGGCCTATAAATACCCTCTTAGGTCAGACGAAAGGATGGATGAACAATCATGGAGAGAGCTACACATAGTTATGAGAAATAGATTATAGTCGAAGCGCTGTAACGATAGCTGGTCCAGAGTCTTGTAACAGTCATTGATTATCAATAAGAATTGTGTCTTTACTCGTACTCACACTATTAGCATATTGTTATATTGGTGTTTCTTCAGTACACAAATAAAACTACAATATATATTGCAATCGCAAAGTAGCACGTATCCAGTCAGTGTATTGAGTCTCTCTATGTTATAAACACGGCAGATGAGCTTTCAATTGGTCGTTTGAGTCGACTGACTAGTGTTTGAGCTAAAAATAAAATAAAAAAGAAAATCCAATTAACAAACAATTAATATTATGGTGTTTCTCGATCCATTCAACGAACATTTCATATTTGGATGCATCCACCTGAACTTGTGTATTTGTTTGGCATAGTAGTTCTTCAGTATGCTTAGTGTCGAGAGCAAGATTTCTTATCACACGGTTTTATCTAGATTTTATATGCAAATCTATATATAGTGAGCAATGGTTGAATAGTTCATATACCGAATAGGACTCAAATATAGACCCCTTGACCATTTCATTATTATTATTTTTTAATGTCTCAAGCTTCGTAGTTCGTATTAGTAACCGTTGAAACACAGCTAGTGACTGAGAATTATTCTATACTATTTTTTAAAAAAAAAAAAGCTATACTTTTACCTCTCCAACAGATACAACCAACGGTATTATCGAATTACCAAAAACGGTTGTTTTCTTTGTGCAACTGTTTTGAGCATATTACACAAACGAAAGTGCACAACTTCGTTATTGCATATCATACCGCAGTCACAATCACCCCTCGCCAGGCAACAGCCATCGCTTGAAATACATGAAGCATACACGTCTAGAAATGTCATCTTCTTCTAGGATTCACATACATATTTTAAATGTTGTTTGCTTAATGTATACCAACACTTTTGATTTTACCAGCTTGTTGTTAGTCAGTCATGTAATGTGCATATCTTGTTGTGAGCAATATGCATCTACATCTTTGCCTTTACGTTTTCCTTCGCCTTGAATGCGTCCATCATGGTGTTAAAAACTATATAAATTATGACATGGAAAGACACCAAACCTATCATTCTTTCTTAAGAGTTGAGTGTGTTAAGACTATGTAAAGCGTGAGACTTCAACAAGTTAGAACCCGAAGGCAAAAAGTGCATTTTCATTGGATACCCGAAAGGATCAAAGGCAAATTATCAATACGTACTATCAAGACTAAATATGTCATCGAGGTGTGTTTTAAAGACATTTTTTCAACAAATGAGTTCACTTTTAGGCTTAACACCATGATCTACGTCTTAGTGATCGAGCTCACCAGGGTTCTAACTTCTAAGACGAGCTCACTTGGGCTAAATGTTTAAACAAGCCAACTCAACTCCACTTGAACATTGTACAAGTTGATAGTTCATTGAAGTGCACTTGTAGGTGATAACAGGTGCTTCAAGTTATCTCGAACACATTTTCGTAAAAATATAACATTTGTATTTGTATTGGTCATACCATGAAGATAGAACCAACATTCTACATATGTTCTAAAATCTCCAACAATAAAGGACATAGGAAAGAGTTTATACATGCACATTTGAGAGCGGTACTGACCGTCTAGCTGCAGCCAGTGAAGGAAAAGAACCAAGCGCATTTACAGAAATGCTGATGAAGAGCTATATTATAGCTCATCACAACAATGCTCAAACACTGTATGGATTCTTGAAGCAGTCATTCAACTTCGGCACTTCGCTATGCTTTCGATGGTTTAATCACTCCTGCATTTCATAATTTAACTACAAATCAGCGCTAAGATTTAACTGAAAGATGGAAATGGTAAATGGGTGTGTAAAGCAACTAGTCAAAACAGGCACTTTTTCTAGAGCCAAAATGGGTCAGGTCAAGCAAGGTTGATCAGAAAGTGTTACTGTTCAAAAGTTGGAAACAATTGTGAGGGATAATATATCTGGAGGCCACCCAAGCATATAGCCGACCAATATAACGAAACTACTTTCTATGCCACCAAAATATGTATCCTATTTCCTTCATACCAAATTAGGATTACCATAAATGACAATAACACCCCAATTTTTTTGTTTTTGTTTTACTTCAAATAAATGTTTGTAATACATTTGTACAAGGATATTTTTCTCTTCTCAGAATATTCAAAAGCATTTTCGTCATCAGCCATGGTTTAGGCCAGCTATGGTGTATAAACGAAACTGGATTTACATACTTTGTTGACTTATAAGGTAGTTATAATATCCGAACTGTCTTAATAGAGACAATTAAATACATTGGTTGCCGCCACACAAGTTACTCTCTTTTTTAATGAATTAATGCGCCTGACTGCGATAACAATCTTTTTCCACGAAAATCTTATCTTTAGAACAAATCAATATAGGAAGTTTTGTGCACCAAAATTAAGGGTGTTCTTTTTAACCGATAACCGAACCCGAACCGAGAAAGTAGCTTACCCGATTAACCCTAACATGATGAACAACTATACCCGAACCCGACTATAGTTAATTGGGTCGGTTATCAGATTAAAACTATGTATTTGGGGTTAACCCGGAAAACCTGAGGAAAACATTACTATTTGGAAAACATGCGAGCCGATAAACTTAAATGCTTAAGTGTGTCCAGATGCTCTATGGTCGCAAAAAGATTATTGTATGCAAGTTAGGAAAACATTTAGTTGATTATTTGGGTTTGTTTCTTAGACCCTGAATATATGAGAAAGTAAGTGTTTGTACCAGTGTTGCGGTTTGAAGGATTCCAGGTTTCCTTTGTAAGGTTTTTAGATATTAGTCAGTTGCTTGGTATGATTTTATTTGGTACATGTCAAATGTCCAATTGAAGGTGATTCTGTGTTTTAAAAAGGCACATGAGGCATACTTATATTGCAAAGAACACTTCTTAATCATTTATCCACCATCTTTAATTCAGAAGACACATTAATACAATAATATTAACAACTACACTAACATATATCATGACATACCACAAGTACAAAACAAATGAAACAAGTATGTATAATTCTGGTTATTATATAAAGTAGAAACCAATCAGAAAAATGACCGAAATACGCAGCTTAAACACCCAAACCATTTAACCTATAATCATTTAACCCGACCCAATTAACCCCATAACCGATAACCATTTAACTAGATTGGATCGGTTATCAGGTAATATTTTCACCAATGAAAATCCGAAAAACCCGATAACCGAATAACAAACCCGATGAACACCCCTACCAAAAATACATATTGGGCGCCCGTTTGACCCTTTCGAATAGAACATGGCCTAAATTGACCCATTTATAAGTAAATGAGTTGAAATAGCCACCTCTACTGTAGATACTGCTAGAAAAAACTCTTGAAAGACAGAAATATGTATAACCAACCCAGAAAAATGACTATTTTTTTATGAACGTGCTGGATTAGTTAGCTACAAACCTTGAATCTCTTTGAGCGCGTGTTGTTTTCAGAAAAACGGGCCGCATGCGACTGATATCTAGCGGGTTCACTTCTATAACTGTAAGCTGCAACTTTTGGCGTTGATCTACTATTTTCTTCATTTTGACTTCTAGCATTTCTAAATATGCCGTCTTTATCCCAACTCACCTCATAATCTGCCTTTAACCGTGACCCTTGCTATTATAATAAAGACGTATAAGATTAAAACATCAGTGACTAGGTATGTGCAATAATTATGATGTCACATTTTAACGTAATTGATAGCATTTAGCAAAGATAACTTTCAGAAACTAATTTGATGCAGAATAATTAGTAAAAAGGGAATTTATCAAGTTATTAAGAAAATATAATAACAAACGAAAATCGGCATAGAATACCTTTTGCATTGACCTCCCACATAACACCTTTAAGGCCTTAGAAAATTCCATATGGTCCTCAAACCGAACCACAATCTTACATTGGAGACCAGGAACTATGTCTTCACTATCTTCATCTGCATCTTTGTCAAACCCATCATCTTCGGAAACATCAAGATTCCTATTAAAATAACTTGACGTACATAAAAGCCAAATCCCAATAGTTTGCATTTGTTGTGTGTCACACAATAATCATACAAACCACAATGAAATATACAAGAGGAAGATACAGAAAAAATAAAAATATGTAAAGGAATCCAACAAAGAGGCATACCTAATTTTTCCTAATGCAGAAAAAATTGTATGAGTAACAAGCATGGAAGGCTTACTAGAGACCCTTGTCTCAGCAAACCATCGTGACGGAACACCTCTCAGCACAATTGTGTCAGGTTCTCGTTTTCTACCCCTCGAGTACCCTGTTCATTGAATGAACATCAATATCCATAGAAGTTGAACTCCAAAAGCGTAAATAATTTAAACAATAACAACATATTGTATCATAAAACACTTCTATGAATAATTACTATAACAAAACTAAATTGCATTTCAATTACAGGATAGAAAGTAAAACCGCTAACTACTGTGTCCATGGTCCGGTTTTGATGAAACCGTGTACTGAACCATTTGGTTCTCAAACTGGCTACTTTGGTTGGCAGATTCTCTCGTTTCTAACAGTTTTGGAAAACCGCTAATTTCAATAAATGAAAAGAATGTTCAATCCTCCGTTGTCAAGGCACACCCAGGCGCACCTATACCCACTTTTCAAGCCCAGCGCACCCTTCTTGCTTCGCCTCCCTCGTGTACATTTTTTCAACAGGTCTGAAACAATAATACAAACCCTAAACAAGCCTTAAATCAACCTAAAACATCCTAAACTAGCACTAAAGAAGCCTAAACATTCATAACTCCCTGCATATCGCCTTTTTATACTATAAGTCTCACCTAAAAAAACCCTCTTTTTAAGAGCCTTGCACTGAGGGCTAAGGCTCCCCCTTTGCGCCTTCAACAACTATGTTCTATCATACCAAATCATCACTATAATTTTCCCAATTTGAATCCAAACATGAGTTTATCCAACTTACAAACAGATATCATATCATTACATCTATTCGGCTTTCGTTAAACTTGCAGGTTAAGAACAGAGCTACAATTACAAATAATAGCAGCTACACATACAAATCTGATTAAAACAAACCTCTATCTCCATCATCAAATACAGAATCCTCCTCCCACTCTTTCCTCATCACATCAAACCGATCCGAATTCGGAACCTCGACTCCCAACTTAAACTTAACCCCAACCAAACTCAACTCAATCCCATCCATCTTACCAACCACCATTTCCCTCCACTCCTTAACCTTCTTCTCCACCTCATCATAATCAACAATATTATCATCCAAAAATTTAAACTCCCGAATAAACAGCTTGCCCCGGGCAACGGGGTCCTCGCGCTTGCGTTTCTTAATGTCTTTGAATTTGTGAACCTGAAGGTCGTCTTCAGGGACGGTGAGTTTGAATGTGGTGTTTAGGAAATTGATTAGGGCGGTTTTGAGCTGCCATTCGTCGAGTGGTTTGATGGAGGCGTCGGCTCGATGGATGGTTAGGTTGAGCTTGAGCCTTGGGACGAGGGAGAGACCGGAGTCTAGGTCTAGGGTTTTGGTTGGGAGAAGGGTGTCTAGAGAGTGGGTGTTGGTCATGTTGGTATTTGGTGTGTTGGAGACAAAGGCTTGTTTGGTAAGAATTTATATACCGAAAATAAACTGAAAAATATTTAAATACATGCTCTCCTAAAAATAGAAATCAACTTGGTGTTAGTTGGCTCGTGCTTTGTCGCGAGCGGCTATTGTGCATAAATGTCTAGTAGTACACTTTATTTGAAGTTAAGTTAGAAAAAATGTGTCAATGCTTAGGTAAAAGATGTTGCGGTGGATGTGGCTGCAATGCAACTTTAAAAAGTTGGGTGATCAAAGTTTAAAATCCTAAAAGCTAAAAGTTTGATGGTCAAAGTTTGAAATCCTAGAAGCTAAAAATTTGGTGGTCAAAGTTTTAAATTCTAAAAGCTAAAAGTTTAGTGGTCAAAGTTTGGTGGTCAAATTGAAGTTAGTAAGAAAGTTAGTGGTCAATATATATACTAAAACAACGACACTGTAGAGTGTCGTTGTTTTAATATATATATATATATATATATATATATATATAATAGGAATGGTTTGTTTTTTTTAACGACAATCACTTTATTAGAACAATAACTAGCAATTAAAACAATAAATAGCTAGCAAGAAGTTGGGATACAAACACCAACACCACAAACACCAAAAAAACTGGCTAAATTAAAATAGGAATGGTCTTAAACGGAAGAGTTAAATGTCATTTTCGTTTATATAAGGTTTGGTCATTTTTGCTTCATTTAAAGTTTATTTTCTCATTTGGATCCTTAAGGTTTCAAAATCTTGCTGGACGTCCACCCTTTAGTGACCCCTCCTATCTCTCATTCTTCCTTGAGCCTAGCTCCTTCTTTTCGCATCGATTTATCGGGACGTACTCTCCAGAAGTATACGCCCCGGAAGAGGGTGCAACAGACGATTGTCCTAGCCATTCCCGCCCGTGCCCCGGTTTCTTCTTTGCCCACCGACCCTATCTCTACCGGCGAGCCTGACCTGCCCGTTGACCCCATACTGAAGCCACGTGTTGTGGAGGCAACCGTGCCGATACCTAAGCCACCTCAGAGGTTGAGGAGGCGCTCCCAGGCCCGTAAACGGCCTTTCCTCCCTAGTCTCATTGGCGACTTGGCTCATCGGGACGAGGAGGACGATCACGAGGCGATGACACTAGGAGTATCTTCCGGAAAACCACTCTACATCGACCGCGGCGTTCTCCTATCTCACGACGCGCAGCTAGTAGCTTTGGGTGTCCGCATTCGAGAGCTGGAGGATCGAGCATCTGAGGCCGAGCAGGGGAGACTGTCAACAGCTATGGGGAGAGCAGAGGCAGAGAGACGCTTGGACGCGCTGGAGAGGAGGATGGCAAAGACAGACCAGCGTATGAGGGAGGCGATATGAGGGAGGCGATTGTTGCTCTTGCTGCCGCTTTTCCACCACCATCTTCGTAGGTTGTTTGTGGTTGTACTTTGTGTTGTGATGTTTTATGTTTCATGTTTGATGTATTATGTTTGACTTTAGTAGCTTAAACTATTGTGGTTCGACCGCTCATCTTTTGTAGTTGATATTTATGCATTTATGTATGGATTATGTTGGTATGCTATTTATTATTATGTGGTGCTTACTCTTTTGTCTTGTGGTTGTGATTGACTTGTTATGCATAGTTATATTTGGTTGTTACATTTGTATGAGAGACAATATTTAAGAAATATGTGTCTTGCCCTTTTGTTATGTGTCATATTAGAAGGAAATCATGCAAACCCGACAATCTGCACGAACCAACGATGGCAAACCATTACCAGCCACTCCCGTTGAGCTGGCTAGGGTGATTGCTGAGGCAATTGCTCGACATGATGCTGCTCGAGCCGATTCTAGCGGAGGCTCTGGAGGTACTGGTCGTCGTTCGGGAAACGAAACGGATAACGCTAGAAATTTTGAGTCTAAATTCTCTACTTAGTACTCCTACATGGAACTTTGTGTTAATAATATTCACTATTGTATACACAGATGTTGAAAACCCTGTTCGGGGATGTTCATACAAAACTTTCATGGCTTGCAAACCATGGAACTTTCGTGGTACCTAAGGTGCCGTTGGGATTGTTCATTGGATTGAAAAGACTAAGTCAGTTCTTGACATCAGCGGTTGCTCTGAGGACCAGAAGGTGAAGCACTCTACTTGTACTTTCCAAGACGAAGCCCTCACTTGGTGGAATCTTCAAGTACAAACCATGGGTAGGGACACGACTTACAATCTTACCTGGGCCGATCTCAAGACTCTTGTGACAACCGTCACCCTCATATTCCAACAAGTTGTCAATTATAGTCCTTCAAATATATCTATTTTAGTCTCTGTAAGATTGTCGTTTTCAAATTAAATTTTAGAGCAAACTAAATTTTTTTTATCATCATTTACATTTATTATGGACCGTGTCTAAGTTTTAAACAAATGCGTATGTTGAAACGTTTTTCGGAAGGGATATTATAATTTCAAGTTTTAGTAAAGTTTTAAAAACATTTTAAGTTAGGTTAGTTAACTTGGTTAGTTTTTATAAAGGAAAAATTAACTAGTTTATTATAAATATGAGTTAGTTGAATCATGAAGGACCATTTTTGCCAATCCTTCAAACTTTCAAAACTGACTCTCCTACCTTTCCCACCCTCGTTTTTCCGGCCACAATTCCGGCCAGTTTCCGGCCGAACTCCGGCGAGAGTTCTAACATGTTTTAATGCTTGTTAATGGCCCCTTTTGATTTCCGAACGTTTCTCCACAATTAACCAAAGCATTGCAATCATTTAATCGAGTTAATAAAGAGCTTTAATCAAGTATTAATCGGGTTTTATAGTTGTAACCGCCGGAAATTTTATGGCGAGTAAATGACTTGATTAACCGAACACCTATATAAATAAATATTTCCAATCGTTTTCTGAGCCTTTCCACATTTCAAACCCATGAAAAAACACATCTTAAACACGTCTCTAAAGCTTTAATCGGTCCTTGCATATTTCGGGTTTTGCATCTTGATTTCGATCATCATATGTCACACCCTCAAATTTCCACTTGCGGAGTTCTACCGCGAGGCATGTGACATACCAGGATCCAAGTCAACGGTCACAATAAACGACAACTATATGTAAAAACATACATAGAAAAACCATGCATAAATTTAAAACCAACGTTTGGAAGTGCGGAAGCATTTAAGTTTTACAAAAGTCAAAAGGAAATAGAAACATAAGTTCAAAAGTTTATTATTCCAAAACATACATTATGAACCGAGACACGAGTACGACTCTAGTGCGACTCCGTGCGCCTAGTTGACAGCTGCTACCTTAGCGACCTGAGAAAACATGCTAAAAATGTCAACATATAATGCTGGTGAGTTCACAGGTTTTATTATGCGTTTAGTCAAATCCTTTGAAAACCGTTACCGTTACTACTATGCTTGTGTGAACGCTAGCTAGGCGTTACGAGATATTACTACTATGGGTGAAACCATTGCTGACTGTGTTTTAATGTGTAACCCTTATTTATGGACTACCGTCATCGCCGGTAGGCCTTGTGTGTTTAGAGACAATATGCACCCGCCCGGCCTCTAGCCGTCGAGTGGGGTTTGTCAGTTCCGAATAGCGCTATTCACATTTCCCCGCTACATCCGTGTATTCGTGGTTTCTAAGGGACTTAGATGAACCGTATAGTAATAAGATATTAGCCATAGTATAACATGAGAATGTGTGATAAAAGAGTTTAAGCATGTTTCTCCCCCGAAAACATAAAGAGTAAAGTGTGGGGCCGTGAACTCACCTTAGGTTGCTTTGAGTTATTGTCCAACTCCAAATGTGGAAATAGGCGAATTGCTAATGATTCCCTATTTCAATGTTAAGCTTTATGAGTATGTGTTTATGCAAGTTTGACCAAAAGTCCATTTGTTCTAAACTTCACATTTTCTAAGTGTCTTGTGTGACTCAAGTGTAACCACATAAAGCAAGTAAACCCGACGACCCGTTGGTGAAAGTTTAGTTTTCATGTCAATACATACAGTACATATCATCCACATATGTTCATATATCAATACATGCATCATACAAGTCAAGAAAACTACTAAACAAGTTCAAATACCAACTTTGTCAATTCTGTGATTTTTGGGCAGATTCTGTGTCATCAAAACGATTTTTGATAAAATACCAAATCAATTTATTTGACTCTCAAATTTTTACAGAACACTCTCATATGTTTATACGTCATATCACTATTTTTATTTTGGATTCAAAACCTTTTGAAAAATTTATAAAAATTCATGAACACAGCAAGGTCTTAAAAATGAGCTGTTTGCGACAGTTTAGTAGATAATTCATTAAAAATCACATACTTCTCCAATTGACCTGAATCCAATTGGAGAACGTTTAACATTCATGGAATGTATTTAGTTTCTCACCAAATTTCACGATCAGAAGGTTTGTAAAACTCGAGTTATGACCGTTTAAAGTTGATCAAAGTTTTCTGTCCGAAATCAGATTTGACATATGATTTTGTAAGCTACAAAAGAAATACCTATACTTAACCAAATTCAACAAACTTGGACTTTCTGGAAAGCTTATATCACTTTGCATACTTTAGCATCAAAAACTATAAGATTTAGATATCAAATCATCAAGTTATCAACTGAACAAATTCGGATTTGAAATCTGCCAAGTTTTTAATCTTCAATAAAACTTAATCAACAACACTTCTAGTAACTCAAATCCATCAAAATCTCAACATGGTGATTATATCTAATTAACATATGATCAGATCCTTGTCAAAATGATAATTATTCATAATCAAACCCAAGTTTATAACAAGATCTTCCAAGCTAATTATCATAACAATACTAATCATGCATCCTAGTATTTTGATCATAACAACATCCTCTAAGCATATATATCATGTATGGATTCATTTTAAACATGGTAATATACATGGAAATCAGATTAGAACATAACTTATATGAAATCATGATCAAAATAACATGGAAAACAAGTTTATACCTCAAGAACACAAGCTAGGATTCAAGAAGAATGATCAAACAACTTTAACAATCACTTAGAACACCTTAGCACCTTGATAGGATGGATTAAAGGCTTGAAGAATCGTATTTTTGGTGATAATAATCGAGCAGGAGATTGTCTGGGGTGATATTTGCGATCAAATTGGTTTGTTTATAAAGAAAAGAAAAGTAATCGTAACACACTGGCCCGCGGGTCGTGGAAAGGGAAAGGTCTCCCTTCCGCGTACCGCGGAGCAAAGCCTGACAGTCTGTTTTCCATTCACTGCCCGCGTGGCGCGGGAGAAGATGAGGCTCTCTCCGCGGCCTACGGAGCAGTGTAAAGCAGATTTAATATTTTATTTTCAATGATTAACATCTTTTGTATAAAATATAATTTTTATTTTATAATTATAAATAATCTAATTATTAATAAAAGTTTTTGTATATAATTCCTAGTCCCGGTCCAACCGGACTCAGTACGTTTATTCACGTATAATCACGTAATAGCACATAGTTTCACATAATCACGTATAGAGATATAATTATAACACAATGTATTCATAGTTAACATTTCACCAACGTTCGGGTCTTACTACTCACGTGTGTGTTTCCCAATGATGCTACGAATTACCAGTCTGACTTAACTAACCTAGTTAAGTTTGTTTTAACCAATGTTTCGCTAAGGTAGACTTATGAAAATGTTTAGCTGAAAATGCTGGGTGTCACATCATACCATCTTGTAAGTCGTTTATTTATTTGCCGTTTTGATGTACAATAGCCTCCGATCAAAAGCCCTTTACTCCAAACCGGTTATCTTGTGTAATTCGGATTATTGAATTTTGGTATAGGGTTAGGGTTCTTAGTTGTTAGTTTGGGGAAGATGATGAGTGCTTATTAATGGTTAAATATTTTTTTTGTTTCAAATGAATTAACAACTCAGTTTTGTAGTGCAGTGGTTGATGTTGTGGTGTTGGGTATGGTATACCCGGGTTCGAGCCCAGGCGTCCCCCACCTTTTCTCAGTTTTTTTTATTTTATTTATTTATTATTTTAAGCATATAATAATCATTCTTAATACATATAAACTTATAATATTCATAATAAATTCATTTTTAGTTCAAAAATTATGAAAATTTAGGTGTAGACTCTTGAAACCTCAAAGAAAATTATCACATTTTTGTTTTTTGGAAAATACATTATTTTCGTATTTTTCTGGATTTAAATTTTTTAATTATAATTAATTGATTAAAATCCAATTTTTATGATTTTAATCTCAAAATTTATGGAAAATTATTTCTAAACAATATGAACAGAAATAAAAATTGTTGGACCTGAAAACATTCATTTTTATTAATTTTTCTATTTTTAATCATTTAAACATGATTTAAATTCATTAAATCAACTTTAAATGCAAATAAATTGAGAAAAATTATGGAAAATTTATTCTAAGTATTTTTCATCAGAATGGTTTCATTTTTTCTCAAAATTATAATTTTTGAATCATATATTGTATTTTTGTTGTATTTATGCTTATTTAAATACAATAATCATTATACTTCAAATAAGGTTTATTAATTTAATTCTTTTGTCCAAAATAATTTCAGTTACTTTTATCTAAATATTCGTTTGGTAGTAATTATATTACCTAAATCACATTTACAAACTTTGACATATTATTTTTGATATACAACTTTTATATAAATTCGAGTTATCATAAAACTTCATCTTCTCTACCTAGCCTAGCTAACTCTAATGCCTTAGAACCCTAGATACCTTAGACTTTGTAGACATATCCTTATTAGTATTCTTACACATTATAGGTTGAATTCTTTGGAATTCCCAATTTTATTTTGTGACGAGCTTTGTTGGATTTATCGTTTAGCAAGAACTGTGAGTATATCTTTCCCCTTTTTCATGATTTACTCTTTTGGGGCTACTCATGTACATTATGACAAAATGTTATTCCGTTATTAAATGCAATTCTCATGTGTGTTTGCTTTATGTTAATTTGTGTGTATCTATGGTTGTCAAAATCATTAACCGTTGTGGCCTTGCATTTCAATGAATAGTACTATGGTATATACCCCTTGTGACTCTGTTGAGAGACCTTGGTCATTGTCTTGTGATTCATTATACTCAAAAATTGTTTTCAAAGTGTTGTCTTGTTCTATTGTCTTAGGGTTGGTTTTGACTGATACTACTTATTACATAATTGCAAATGGTACCGCACATGAATTGCTAAACACTTTTTCTACTATATGTATTCAAACAGGGTATGCTCACCAATACATTATATGTGTTGACAAAATTATTTTGTACATGTTTCAGGTTATTTTGAGACGCTTCCTTTAAGCTTTGGATTTATGTTTAAGTTTTGACTTTATTGTACTTTAGTTAGACTTGTCGCTTTAGAATCTTTGTAACTTGAATTTCTTTTCAATGTATTAAACTATATTCAATGTAATCAATATTTACACTTTTAGTCCATGAGCTATTGAACAATCGTCACTACGTGACACCTCGATGTTTCCGCCATCGGTTGGGGTGTTACAACTCTACTCATGGAGAAATACTGTCCAAGGAGCGAACTGCAAAAGCTTGAAGCAGAATTCTGGAACCTCTCCATGGTGGATGCTAAGGTGACTAACACTACCCGTTTCCATGAGCTCTCTCGACTAGTTCCTCACATGGTCACTCCGAAATACAAGAGAGTTGAGCGGTATATTTGGGGTTTATCTCCCAATATTCGAAGCATGGTTACTGCGTCTGCACTCACCACAATCCAGAATGCTGTTACTCTAGCTCACAGTCTTACCGATGATGTCGTTCGTTTGGGTTCGTTGAACCAGAAGGTTGTAGTTGCGGGTGAGAGTTTCGGAGATAAGGGAAAGTCGTTCGTATGTGTTTGCACCTCATCTAACGAAAGTGGTTCGACTTTTGCTACTGCTCCTCAGCCGCTAATGGATTCCATTACCACATTGAAGGCCCAACAATCCATGTTTAAAGCAATGAAGGGCCTTTACAAATATTGAGGTTGAGATCCGGATTGAGGTTCGTAATCATACTGTGTCACTTACTTTGCTTTTTATCCACCCTCATTCTTTGTTTATGTAGAAAGCTTCCCAACTACACATGTCTGTGTCCGGGAAATGTCATATTGGCCAATGTATGTCACCAAAAACATGCTCAAGGTAAACATACAATGACATTATTTGTTTGACCCACAATAAGTTTTATAATTAAACAGTGAAAAATGATTGGTCATGCCATAAAGTACAAACTTCTTATCACAATATTGGTCGCGATCCCAAAGATATTACTAAATATTAGTTTGCTATTGGTCTTCTTTCTTTCAATTCAGATTAGTCAATGAATGGGTCGATTTAGGCTTTCATCTCTAACGGGTCAAATAATGAAATTTTCCACATTGTTTTTTTTGGGTTTTTTGAATCAAAATATTATTTTAATGACGTTCTCTAACTTCTATTTTCATTTTTTTTCTTTGGTGATGTGATAGCATGGCATCACGTTATGGGGGATGCCTTCCATTACAAGATGTAGGAGTACCAATAAAGAACTCTATTGCTGGCATAGGCGTATAGCAATGGCCTTGGTTTGGGGCACAAAGGAATCTGGCGGAGATCAGACTCCACTTATTTTAAAGAAACTACTTGGTTCCTTGGTAAACACAATTTTTTGGGGGTTTATGTGGCGGGAGGGGGGTTGTGCACTTAATGTTTTGGAACACTGCATTTATCAGCATAGCATAGCATAACATAAAATAAAGGAGCCCTCACACCAAAAAACTTGATTTTGTACACATAACACCTTAAAGTTTTTGTGTCGATTTGCTATAAATGCATACATGTTCCATTGCCCCAAATATCCTATTTTTGGCTTTTTTTCCCATCAACAAAAGTGATTGATGAGGTTTGCATATCTTCGGCTAATGTGAACAATTTGGGCACTCTATAGTTATGAAGACATTTGTTGTTAATTCTTTTCTTGAATTGTTGCTATTGCCAACTTATTTGTATCGAGTACTTAGCAATATATGCGAAGACAATATCCTATAATTTTTATATGATTATAATAGTGAATTCTTCACGTACAACTATTGCAAACTTCCTCGATTATGCTTCGCTTTGATAGTTACTCTTGCCCAGGTTAGATGTTGCATTTACCAAAATCGTGAGATGACGGGCATGGTATGTACGCGCGACGGCTATACATGACGCAGTAACCTGTTCACCCCCGTCGCGGCAACGCGCGACGGGTTTAAACCTAGTTCTTTTTATTTTATAAAACCTAAAACCTTTTTAAAACTATTTTTCTTAGAACCCCTCTGTTTTATTATTCTTTTCAAACCCGATCAGTTATTTGATGAAAGGCTGAGTAGGGGAAAATGTGTTCTCTGCCTATTTGTTGGTTTTAGTTTCTAAGTAATTATCGTTTACTTATAAATTTAAAACTTGTTTAAAAGTTTAGTAAAATCTGTCTTTTTCCCAAAACCAATGTTTTGAAATTCACGTATCAAGTTTTTGGCACCTGGAAAAATGACATCTTTTTAATTACTAAAACCAGACACATCACTAGCTAGACTCACCTCCCCACGGTTGCTAGGCGCGCGAGACGGTTCAGTATGGATATACTTCTTTCACTGTATACAGACCCGTCCAACAAGACTTTAACTTTCTGGGAAAGAGACGTAAACGAGAATTGTACAACAAGACCAAGTCGCCCACCTAGAAATCTTTTTGGTTCTTCAGACGACCGACATGTAACCTCTTCGGGTGTTCTTTATACAACATCGAGCAATGGCGAATCCAGGACGGATTTTCAGGGGATTCCTTTCGTAGATTTTCACTGATTTTTCAAAATTTTCCACTAAATTTTTCAATTTTTTTCAAACTGAGGGGTTCCTGGGAACCCCCTAAAACCCCCTGGATCTGCCCCTAATATCGAGCTCTCATAGACAAGGTTTTCATAACCGGTTCGGACCGGCCGGTTGAACCGGGATTCGTTACTACATCCGATCCGGTTCTAGCAGTTCGTATAATTGATAAAAGTTCGGTCGGTTCGAACTTTTGTTGGATTCGGTGGGTCAACAGATCGTCCGGTCGAACCGGCTAGTTTCACCATCCCGCCTAAAAAGCCCATGACCGAGATAACTAAACGCCTAAAAGCCGGTGAATCTGTGATATTATCATTAAAACCTTCACTGCATAAACTCTTCATATGCCCAAGATCGGGATGATGTGAGATGATCGATGATATGGGATGTGGGTTTCTTTATAATACAATCCCGGATCTAGAGAGAACGAGAGCCGGAGAAGAGTCATAGTGTCGAATCTCGATGGTTTTTTATCGTTGCAGGACAAGAGATGAGGTTTAGATGAGCAGTAGGTAAATCTGCATATAATAAGGAGGTAGAAGAAAGGTGTGGCTTCTTGAGAGATGTGTAGTGAAGCTACAATTTCAAGATACAGCTTACATATATTTTATTCAAAAATCCCTTTCAATTTGTGGCTAACAATTAATTAAAAATATTTTTTTTCAAATATGTATTTCAAAACACAAGCTAAGTTTGTTTTATTTTTTTCTTTAAGTAGTAACTTACCCATTATTCAAAGATCTTATTTATTTTTACTCAAAATTGTATTTCTATATGGATTATATATATAACAGAATTTTAAATATATCATGACGTTTTTCGGTTCTTAAATCCGGTCCGACCGGTTGAACCGGTCCGACCAGTGAACCGGTAATACGTCCGGTATAATGTCCGGTCCGGTTTTAAAAACATTGCTCATAGGCTTGCTGCCTCAACTCCTCAAGCTCATTAATCTGTAAGAAAAGGGTCTCACAGCTGGTCTTAAAATCTAGATTCGTTGTCTTTAATGCCAAGAACGCCCTACGCTCTAACTCGACAGGAAGATGACACGCCTTTACATATACCAACCTAAAGGGAGTGGTCCTAATAGGCGTCTTATATGCGATCCGAAAGGCCCACGGAGCGTCATCTAACTTATCTACCCAAGCCTTGCACTTTTGATTTACCGATTGCTCAAGGATTCTTTTCAACCCCCAGTTCATGACCTCCACCTGCCTGCTCGTCTGCGGATGATACGCGGTGGATAATCTATGGTGTACACCATATCGGGACAATGCTCTTTCAAGCTGTGAATTGCAAAAATGTGTCCCTCACATCACTGATTAGTGCCTTTGGGGCACCAAACCGGGAAAACAAACTCCTCACAAACCTCACGACTACCCTAGAATCATTCGTGGGTAAGGCTTGCGCCTCCGCCCACTTCGATACATAGTCTACAGCCACGAGTATATATTTATTACCTCGTGAGGATGGAAACAGTCCCATGAAGTCAATGCCCCAGATGTCAAAGACTTCACAAACCTGAATAGGATTCTGAGGCATTTGGTCGGGTGCCGATTTGTTCGTCACCCCTGGCACGAATCACATGCACCAACCAAATATGTGCATCACGAAAAAGTGTGGGCCAGTAAAACCCGAAGTCCAACACCTGCTTTACGGTGTAATTAGCTCCATGGTGACTTCGGCTGGGCCCCTCGTGACACCGATGGTGGATCCGGCGAGACCACCGGTGGTGAAGACGACCTCCGACAACCGGACATAGGTGGCCTACGGTGGTAACGAAAACCAAAGCCAAAGTTCTAAAATACCTATGAGTTAAGGTTAAAAATCAGGGACAATTACATATACCCCCTGTAAAGTTCATTAATTACACATATACCCAACTCAAAAATTAAATTACATATATCCCATCTCTTAAAACTAAAATATCAAACTAACCTACCATGCGGAACCACTTATGTTATGCTTTGCTATGATGATTTTGATTCTTAATCCTATCCCATTTCCACAAATTTTCTCACAAAACCAAATATGAAATTCAATTAATTCCAAGTCAAATTCATGCACGATTTGTAAATTAAATTGAACAGGAACATAACCCTCACATGAAAATATTCAAATTGGAGTTTCAAGTACACCTATAATTGAAATTAGGGAAACGCCATAACTGAAGAAATACTACACATGAAATTCAAAACCCATCTTGAATTGTAATTAGAACTCCATTCAAAATATTTTGATCCACAAAGAATCAAATATAGTTTAAATCTTTTTCGTCTTTCCATTAGAAACAAATCAAATTGTTCATTCTTCTTTGCTTTAGTTGATGAATTGAATCATGTAGTACGACCATTTCATTGTTCATGAACCCTAGTTGCAATTGCCGGTAAAAGAACTTGGTTACAATCAACCGTTGGTCGCCATTGGTTGCTGGTTGGAATCTTCGGCGAGCGGAACGCGAGGTACCCGGTTGTCATGGGACATCTTCCAGTCTCCGGTTGTCGTCGATTATTACTCTTCACACCGTCTGTAATCAGAAGCATGCTAGGGTTGGTGGTTCCACGGTTGAGGAGGATTTGGCAATGTCGTTGTCAGGGAGGAGTTTAGGTACGAGGGAATTAAAGGTAGACGGTTTGTTTATTTTTAAAGAGCAATGTAAATAAATAATCCCAACTATTGTTCTTTGCCTGATAATGGTCCCAACTACGAAAATAATCATTAGCGATTCCAATTTTTGGCATGTTGGCCACCAACGGACCCAAACTAACTTAGGCTAACTCCATTAGTGTGATGCTGACGTGGCATGCAACATAGGATGCCACATAGGATCATTTTACCACCTAAGCATGCCACGTCAGCATCACACTAATGGAGTTAGCCTCGGTTAGTTTGGGTCCGTTGGTAGCCAATATTTCAAAAGTTAGGACCGCTAGTGGTTATTTTTGTAGTTGAGACCATTATCCGTCAAAAAGCAATAGTTGGAATTATTTATTTTCATTACTCCTATTTTTAAAGGGTATTTATGTCATTTTGCTACAATAGGGGCAAATATGTAATTTAATTTTTGGGTTGGATAAATATGTAATTAAGGTTTTAAATAGGGGGATATATGTAATAGTTTTTAAAAATAAAAGTAGTTAGCAAATTCGATGAGAATGGCAAAAAATGATAAGCTTAAGGTATCAAACTGAAAAAAAAAAAATCTTTTTTTATGTAACAAACAAAACTGGCCAAACTTTAAAGGTAACTTTGACTGTTAACTCTACACTAGATATGCAATTCAAAAGAAATTATTTTTGTGTCGTCATCAATTGCTACCGTCCCACCAATAAATGGAACTAGGGTGTATTTCCCGCGTTGCGGGGACGGGGCTTGTAAAAACGCGCTTTACAAACCTGTATATGTGTATCAAATACATGCAGACCGAATGAAATGTCTAAACATGGCCAGACTAATTCAACACCCGATAACAACTAAATGAAAATGAAGATTTATTAAACACTTTAAAAATGCTATATCTAAAAATACATTTGGGAAACATAAAAAAACCCATTAAAGTACGTCTTTTTGTTTACAATATAAAAGAGTTTACATACTTCAGGTGAAAAAAAACCTAAATGTACAAATTTACATTGAACATCTACAACTAAACTTTATTGGAAAATAAGCAAATTAAAGCAATTTGTTATGCAAATAACAACAATAATAATAAAACAAAGATTAATGATAGCACTTCCATTAATGATGATATTTTACTCGAAGCAGAAACTCCGTCTCAGCCAAATTACTCAACATAAACTCAAATCCTTCTTGTTGATGAGGATACATGTGTTCTCGAATATGGGTTGGGATGAGTTCCCAGACTGTTCCTTTAGTCTGCTTGCAAGCGTCATAAGGATTTGAATCTGAATCCATGAAATATGGGTTTTCATGACTTAAAATTTGTTGTTCATCAACATGACGGCTTCTTCTCGACTTATCAGGTGCATAGTTTGGCTGCAATATGCGGCACACAGGCCATTTTCTATTAGTATAGCCATGTTAAAAGTCATGTAAGGTAAAACAACTAAAAGGAAAAAGAGGTTAAGAGTAACCTTTTATTCTTGAACTTTGAGCAGTTGAGGTATGCGAATGCTAACATCCGTTTTGAGTTGCTCATATATAATAGTTCAGCCTGTAGAAAGCAACAATCTTTAGGTTTTTTTTAGCTTCTTGATGGATGAAGCTGAAATCAAACCTAAGCACAAAATTTTCAAAACCATAGGATTGCGCAGTTGATTATCTATTCGTAGTAAGCCTAGCAAACAATTTAAAGGAATAAATATTTTCCTTTTTGCGAAGCAAGGGATAGTTCAAAACCTCATGGAAGACATTTCATGTGTTAAAGAAAGGCATACACAACTAGCGTTTGCTAAAAAGAAGGTTTTAAAGCATAAATCAGGAGCCAAATTACATGAGATCATTAATGTCGGTGATGATGATCAACAGAGAATGTATTACTGATGTTGATGGTCTAGAGTTCATCTCTTGAATTGAAAGAACGTGGGTTCTAAAGAAAACCAAAAGAGAGCATAATAGTAAGTTAGCAAAAATCATCCACTTTTAGGAAAGGAAGAAACCCGCCATGCTAACTAACCAGTATGCACTCTTTGTTTTCTTTAGAACCTACATTCTTTCAGTTGAAAAGACGAACTCTACACCATTAACAACAGTAATGCATTGTCTGTTGATTACCATCATCAGCATCAACGATCTCCTGTAATTTGGATTTTGATTTATGTATAAATTCCTTTTTGTCAATAAAAGTTGGTCCTATAAACCTTTCTGTGACCCATTACATACTCAGCATGAGATTTTGGATCATCCATTGTTTCTAAAAAGTTAAATATTCTGTTTCTTCCAAATTGTGAATTAAGCTCACTATGAAAATATAACATCTAAGCATACAGCCTAAGAAATTTGTAAATATTGTGCCTATATCGAAGTTCAGTTTCAACTATCAAGAAACTAAAATAAAAAAAACCTAAAGATTATTGCTTTCTAGTTGAATAACATACCTAAAATTAGCAGGTGTATATGAATAACGACATGAAATGTGAAAGAAACTGCACTTTAGTATACAATAAAAGATTTAAAAATAATATAAGATAAGATAAAATATGTCACCTTCACATTTCCCAGTTTTAGCTGCTCCAAAGGATTTGCATATTCGTACTTTAATTGGAATTCCATGAAATGGATTTGATCGCTGCCTTATAGTAACTCCATTTAGCACAACATTTGCTACCATTGTGGAAACTTGGTTTCCGGAGAAGATTTTTAACCTTCAATGCTGCATTCTTAACTAAATATATCTTCTTGGTTTAGAGTTTTAGCATATGTTACTTATCATGACTAAGGAAAATACTGCTAAAAAGTAGGAGTTTATAAAGCTGGTGTACCCAAATAAAAGGTTTTAGTAAAGTCATCAAACATTATTCTAAAAGAACAAAACTAAATAAGGCTCAGAGTCGCAAAACTGACACAGCTTTGGCTGCAGGCCAGGCGGCATGAAACCAAGTGCCATTTAGTGCTGCAACACCAACGTGGCAACCGCAATAGTTTTGCGCTCGTATCCAACGACTCATCATAGCCCCGGTATGGAAAACATATTTTTCAAAACTGTATTCCTATCACCCAGGGATTGAAGGCAAAGCGTCTCACCACCATGCTAACTATTAGACGTAGCCACTCCCCTGTTGTAACCAGCAACCCCAACATTTTGCATGCAGCCAAAGTCTGAGCAAGAAAAGAACATTTTTGGGTTGAAAAGGTAAACAGGCTGCACATCGACTGGTTTCCACATGAATTGATGGGTTGCCCCGCTAATATACGGAATATCTCATAAGGATAAGTCCGCCATGACTGCACACCCATTAATTACGCATGAAACCGAAGGCAACGACACTATCATAGACGACGAAGCAAGAGCAACGACAATCAGGTCAACATGACTTAAAGGATTTCATCATAGCCCTAAGACATGCACACCGAATGAAATGCCTAAACATGGACAGGATAATTCAACACCCGATAACAACTAAATGAAAATGAAGATTTGTTAAACACTTTAAAAACATTATACAAATCAAATAACACACGGACATGCATCATGCACAAAAAACCCACCAAAAAACTGTAACAAAATGCAGCTTCTTTAAGCCTTTCAAAAAGCATAACATGCATCAAACGACACCAACAGAAGCTGGTAAATAAGAAATTACGTCCACATAATGTGACAACCGTCACCCTCATCCTTTAGCAAGTTGTCAATTTTAGTCCTTCGTATATTCAAATGTTTCTATTTTAGTCCTTGTAAGTATTGTCGTTTCCAAATTTAATATAAGAGCGAATTCAATATTTATCATTTTTTATGGATCATATTTACGTATATTGAAACATATACGAAATAGATTTTATAAAAAGAAATTTTAATTAAGTTTTGGGAAGCTTTATGAATGTTAAAAATTAACTTGGTTAGTTTGGTTAGGTTATATACAAAGGAATTTAACTTAGTTATATAATACACTAACCTAGTTAGAACATGAGGGACCAAACTTGCCAAAGTCTGAAAGTTTTAAAAGAGATTTCCCTTCCCTGCTTTCCCTCTCACGAATCCGGTCACCGGATTAATTCCGGCGAGATTCCGGCGATTAGTTTTATTGATTCTAATGCGTTTTAATGATAAGTTTCGAATCCCAAACGTTTCTCCATCATTGACAGGTAATTTCAACCATTCAAACGCGAATTAAACAAGTATTAACAAGCTATTAATCGGCTCTTTAATGGTGTATCTTTAATGGTGTAACCGTCACACCTTTAAACTCGACCTTTTAATCGTTCACAATACAAATTAAGGATTGCAATCATCTCCTGCTCCTTCACACGTTCCAAACCCACTTTTAATTGATCATAAACGAGTCCAGGAACCCCTCAATTAGCGACTTCGAGCTCGGAACTTAATTACTTCTTTTCTCGATCCAAAGCGAATTGTAAGTTTGATTTTCTTGTTGGGTTATGTTAATCGGTCATTTTAGGTGCAACCCCCTCTATTACAGAGCATTATTATGCTCTAATTCGGTTTATTGAAAATCTAGGGTTCTTGGTTGGATGAATTGAGGAAGATGACTCATTTTGTTAATAGTTTAAATATAAAACGAATTCGTATAAATCTACAAAAAGCTGGAATGGTCTAGTGGTTAAAACTCAGATGATCTGGGTCAAGGGTCAGGGGTTCAAACCCTATCCCCACCGTTTTTTTTATGTGTTGTTTGTTTAACTTCAGATTTTGTATTATTACTATATAATAATATAAAAAAAACACCTAAATCTAGTAATAATCATAGAAAATTCATTTTTACTCCAAAAATTATAAAAATTTAGGAGTAACATATTGACACCATACATAAAATTATCACATAAAGATTTTCTGGAAAATAAATTATTTTCATATTTTTATTAATTTAACTAGTTTTAATCATAAATAATTGATTAAAAATTCATTTTTAATGATTTAAATCCCAAAATTTCTGGAAAATTATTTTTAAGGATCATGAACTTAAATAAAAGTTATTGGTTCAGAAAATATTTATTTTTATTAACTTTCCTATTTTTTAATCATTTAAACATGATTTAATCTCATTAAATTTGTTTTAAATACAAATAAATTGAGAAAATTATGGAAAAATTAGTTTCACCTTTATACATCAGAAAATAATTATTTTTCATAAAAATATCATTTTTGAATCATATCTTGTATTTTTAGTTTATTTACATTTAATTAGATAATATAAATTATTTCGTTAAATGTAAATTATTAAACTATAATTTATGGATATTTTTCTATAAAATAGAAAATATTCCTATAAGTGGAAACATAGTATTATAATTTCTTCGTCACATATTAAATCTTAAATCATGATATACTTTATTTAACATTTTTATTAAATTCAAGATATAATGAAACTTCATCTTCCTTACATAAGCCTAACAAACCCTAATGCCTTAGACCCTAGATACCTTAGACTTTTTAGACATTTCCTTATATTCTATTACGTTATAGGTTGAATTCCTTGGAATTCCCTTTACTTAGCTCACGACCGCTTAAGTTGGATTTTGATCGCTTTCGCAAACTGTGAGTATATCTTTCCCCTTTTTCATGTTTTACTCTTTTGGGGCTATACATGTACACTATTATCAAATGTTATTTTATCATGAATGGCAATTCTCATGTGTGTTTGCGTTATGTTATTTTGTGTGTCTATGACTGTCAAAACCATTAACCTTTGAGGGCCTGGCATTTCAATGAATAGTACTATGGTATATACCTCTTGTGACTCTGTTGAGAGACCTTTGTCATTGTTGTGTGAATCATTATCAACTGTGGGAATCATTGAATCATTATCAACTGTGGGAATCATTGAATCATTTATCATTAGGGTTGGCTTTGACTGATACTACTTAATACATAGTTGCAAACGGTATACAACACGTGAATTGCTAAACACTTTTTCTACTATATGTATTCAAACAGGGTATGCTCACCAATACATTATATGTGTTGACAAAATTATTTTGTACATGTTTCAGGTTATTTTGAGACGCTTCCTTTAAGCTTTGGATTTATATTTAAGTTTTGACTTTATTGTACTTTAGTTAGAATTGTCGCTTTAGAATCTTTGTAACTTGAATTTCTTTTCAATGTATTAAACTATATTCAGTGTAATCAAATTTACATTTTTGTACCATGAGCTATTGAGCAATTGTAACACCCCAACCGATGGCGGAATCATCGAGGTGTCACGTAGTGACGATTGTTCAATAGCTCATGGACTAAAGTGTAAATTTAGATACATTGATTAAATAGTTTATTACAATGAAATAAAAACAACGAGTCTAAATGCCAACTAAACTGAAATACAATGAATAAAAATCTATATATAAATCCGAAAGCTTAAAGAATGCATCTCAAAATAACCTGAAACATGTACAAAATAATTTTGTCAATACAAAAATTGTATTGGTGAGCATACCCTGTTCTGAATACATATAGTAGAAAAAGTGTTTAGCAATTAATGTGCGGTACCATTTGCAATTATGTAATAAGTAATATCCGTTCAAAATCAACCCTAGAAATGAAAGGAAATATTTATAGTATGCGCTAGTAGTAATGAAATACATAGCAATGACAAGGACTCTCAACAGAGTCACAAGGATATATACCATAGTACTATTCATTGAAATGCCAGGCCCTCAAAGGTTAATGATTTTGACAAGTCATAGATACACAAATTAACACAAGCAAACACACATGAGAATTGCTATTTTAGTAAAAGGAAATAGAAACTTGATAATAGGTACATGAGTCACTCCAAAATAGTAAAACAATAAAAAGGGGAAAAGATATACTCACATTGATTGTGGTGATGGACTTGTAAGAAAACAATGAGAATCAATAAAAATATGCTTGAACCTATATATTTATTAATAAAATTTATGATCAATAATTTGACTGTATGATTCGTGGAGTTTATTGTTTATCCGGCGATATGGGACTCAATCTTAGCTTATGGAGCATTTGTTCCTGACCGTTTTAAGTTAAGCATACATTCTCATTAATAAAAATAAAATTATGTATATATTATAAACTTCACTTGCCTTTATCAAAAATGCAACTTCAGAACCCAAAATATTACTATACTGTACTAGGAAAATAAATGTTGTAGATTTTTAATATGAATTTTAAATGTTTCAATTATGACATTAAAATTACTAGTAAGTTATTCATAAGAATCGACAACAACAATAATATAATAAAAACAAAATATTTACATGCAACTGATGCATGGAGATCTAGTAAAAAAAATATATGATGATTGGAATTTGGATATATGACTAATTTAGCATAACAGTGAGAAATTAATTATATAATATATGAAAAGTTTCAAACTCTTCTTCGTGTTCAAAACTAAGATATACATATATACTATCCACAGTGTTCATCTCTTTCTAATAAATAGTAACAATCGCCGGACATAAAAAAAAATGTTACGATGGGTCGATGACATGGGTGGAGATTCAAGTTGAGAAGATATTGGAAATGGGTATGATTGTTACCTAGATTGGTGTCATCGATTTGGTCGGACAACTTGAAGGGAAGACTACGCAGCAGCACTTATGGTTGCGGAGGTTATCGGCAACGTAGCGGCACTGTGTAGCAGTTGCTCTGTGGTACAGGAGTGGTGGGTTTTTCAGTCGGGATAGTTGTGTTGCGGTGGTGTAACTTAAAGGCTGATCACGATGGTGGTATTCAATGCCGCCAGATACGTTTAACAAGATACAATGCGGAGCTTGAAGGATTGAACGAATGGTTTAACGATGGTACTGTGTAGGTGACAAGTCGTGGCGGTTAAACCGAACGGTGGCTTGTCGGAGAACTGGACCGCGACGGTGGTTTAACAGAGGGGTTGGTCAGATAGAGATAAACATTTGGGATATGAGTTCGTTCAAATTTTATACTTGATTGACGCGGATGGTTATGATTTAGCAAAATAAATTAATTAGATTTAATGATGATTGATTTGTGATTAATCTCTTCCGTCGGTTATGCGAAAATTTCTCCGAACGTTTTGACTATTTCATCAATTTAGTTGAAAGTTCTAACACATTATATAAATATATATATTTAAAATTAAAATTATAAATGAGGAAAAGAATACATATTTCTCATTTAGTGCCTATTGTTTCACGAGGGAACACTCATTCTTTCCTTTTGTTTCACTAATATTATTATTTTGCTTTATATTTTATAATTAGAAATACAAGATGTCACATGATATTATAATATTTAGTACATAAAACGTTTTGGTCAAAGCAACTATAATTAGTACACTTAGGACACATTAAACTGTTTTAAGAGCAGTAAATCGGGTATAACAATCTTATTATTTTTCCTTTATAAATCAACCAAACTTAAACTTTAGTCGTTAAACAAGATTAATATAAACTTTTAAATAAAACAAAGTTTACCATTGCCAAAATGTATTACGTTTAAATATCCTTTTTAAAACGCGTTCGATTAAATGTAGGGGTTTCTAAGTAAAAAATATAATGACTAAATGAAACTCATTTTTTTTTATTAAATCTGAAAACAATAGAAAGTATAAGGACTAAATTTGACAATTTTCTAAAAGACGAGGGTGACGGTTGTCACAGCAATCGTCACTACGTGACACCTCGATGATTCCGCCATCGGTTGGGGTGTTACAGATTGGTATCAGAGCCATGGTTATAGGGAATTAGGTTATTAGAATGCCTTTTAGCCTAGTCTATAACTAAGCTTACTTTCACGAGTCCTCTCGTGTATATTTCTCTTATTTCTTATATTTTATTTCAAGATATTTTCGCTGTGATTCTTTCTCGTTATTCTTTCGATATTTTGCTTGGAGAAGAAGGCACTCGTATTTCACAAACGAAACGATATCACCAAGTTAGGAGTGACATCCATACCTTGGTGATTAGTTTCACTCCTCTATATGTTATTTATCTTAGGAATATATCTTTGAGATAGGAGTGACATCCACACCTCAAAGAGTATTTCCTTCTAAAAGAAACTTAACCACTAAGCTGGGAGTGATGTCCTTAACTTAGTGATTAATTTCATTCCTCAATTGTTTTCAATTTTGAAATACATCTTTGAGTTAGGAGTGAAATCCACATCTAAAGGATCTATTTCTGCATCTCGTTTTAAAGTCTCGCTAAAAGTTTTGAAATTTACCAGTGACGGGGTATGTGCAATCGGGAAGGATGACCATTTACTCGTAGGTTTAAGTACACTCCCCACAAGTCACTAATAATATTTCAATTTCTTTGGCTAGTCACCAGTTTCATTAGGAATATTTTCGGTATCATATTTTATTCTTGGTATATTTTTCATTTGTTGTTTGAAACTCTTAACACAACTTTCTATAAGGAAGTTATTATGTCTTTTGAGTTTTCCTCTATTAATAGCTATCGCTATTAGTGTATTTATCTGTTTTCCGTTGTTGATTCTTAAGTTTTGTTTAACATTTGGATTTTTTTTAGTTCCATCTCTTGGTGTATATATACTTATTGATCCTTCGCTTTTCATCATCATTACTAAAACTTCTATGCGCTAATTTACCTCATTAAAACTTACACTATTCCATTTATGTTCGTGATTTTTACAACGCATCATTTCTCTTGTTCAAAAACATTTTCCTATGACTCAAATTTTTAAGCTTATTGTTTAACTTTGATCACATTTTTGAATCTTGAACGTTGCACAGTTAAACACGAATGTGGTTTCAAACTTACTAATCATCTTGTTATTATCATCATGTTTACAAATTTACTCGATCGATGTCACAGTATATCTCTAAACTAACCCCTAGAGTCTCTACAATATACACAACATCATAAATGCCTATCTATTCAACACTCACTAGTACACTACTCTCTAAAGCGATTACCTTAGCAATTTACCCTATGTCGTCATCTCATAAAAGCACAAAAACCCAAATACCCAGCTTTAAAGAAACTTATTCACGTTATGCCTTGAACACATTTAGCGTGCTATGAGCTCAAAGAGATGCCTTAACAACTTTTACAAACAAACCATTTTTCAACGTATAACTTTCGTAACGTTATGACAATTCAAGGTTTCAAGTTTAATCAAAATGGGTAACACTCGGATTTTCCCAAACATTTAATAAATATGGAAGGTTTTTCAACTTTAATGGGATTTTAACTTGTAAACAGAAGGAATGTTTTAATACAGTAAAGTTTTACTTCTCAAAATTCGTCAAGGCATTCGGGACCATATGCAATCTTCTACCTGTCTTACCCATACTTTTCAATCATTATCAAGGGAATCAATCCAAACCAAATCAGATTCTCCATTGTCTTCAAACAACCCATAAACTTATACCAAAATTATCAAATACCGAGCTGATTCACTCAATCAACGTAGCACGAGAAATTGTGCATGGTGGACTTTCAACGTTGAACTGGGTTTTTGAAGCTAGGTTATCAGCTGACGCTTAAGACTTGGAACTTACACGTTACTCACAAACCTTACTATATCAGTTGCTGTGCCACGATCATTCTTTTAAAACTTAAATGGTATATTTTCAGAAATGATATGTTGCAATCTTTTCACATTCGTGTTATTTCGAAACTTCAAACTTTTTACATTTGGAGTCTATTCATGGTAAATACATTGACTTTTAACATTTTTGCTATTTTAGTATTGGTCTTTTAAACACATTTGATTTATGTGATTTCGTCTTGCATCTTATAAACTTGTTTCACATATTTACAAGTCAAATGTAAACCTTCTTGTTTTCATATAACGGATCCAATATATGTTCCGGGAAAAGAAATTCTCAACTAATAACATGCCTTATAACACTTTTCAAACTCGACTTCTCGTAAACACATGAAAATGTGTACCGACAAAATCTTTTCAAGTGAACCTATTTTGAATCTAAAACATTCTTCGATTTCTAAAAAGTTTATTCTCATATTACTACTACTCTTTCAACTATATTACAAAGTTCGAGTAAACTACGTTTTTATAAACGAAAATTTATCTTTATATACTTGCACTCTCCCAGTTGCAAAATTTTTAGTCTAATAAAATATTGAACATATCCTCATCGGAATGTTGTTAAATGTCTTTTATCATGAAGTGTATATATGCAAAACTACTAAATTTAACCCTTATGCCAGTAGACTATATGTCTATTCTGCGCACTTTCATTTGCAGTAAAGTTCATTATTTTATTCTTACATCATTTTATTATGTTCGTGCATTATCCTCGCATTATTCCTTTATTGGTTGTTATTCTTACGCGTTATTTGTGGTTATTCTCACACTATTTATTAACAGTTATTCTTATATCACTGATTTTGAGCATTATTCAACTCGTTTACTCTCATTTTGCGCAATTGTGCGATTTACTCGGTTTATAATCAAATTGAAATTTTATGCTATACTTATTTACTTATAGGAACGTGTATTTTGTACGCATACGTTCCTAGGTGAGCAAGACCCTGTTAGGCTTTTTCATAAATTGAACCGGTTATTTGTGCGAGTGAACCCGAAAGGGGAAAGACCGCTAACCGTGCTTGATACTTACACCATATTCTTATTACGGTTATTCGGGTGAACCTGACAGGGGAAGAACCTCTAACTGCATATTATACGTGATCCGTATCTACTATTTAACACATTTTGGCTGCACGCATTTGTTTCTAGTATTACTTAGGATAGGGTTATGGAAAAGCATAACACCCTAGTGTAAGGTAAATCGATGATTACGGTCCGGAACGCAATCATGGGTTTACACGTACATGGGGGTGGTGTGTAATTCTATTTAGGCTGTTGGTAGACAATCAGTACGAGTCCAAAGTATCGGGAGTGTGGTGGGTCAGCCGCGGTACACCCTATATATAAGCATGAACGATACTGCGGGGGCGGACTAGGAGTCTAACCAAGAACCTACCCATTACTTTATAATTACCTCTTCATTAGATCGTTGACTAATAGCTAGCATTTTCGATAAGAACGTTCTTACACGAGCTTCAATTCGTCTTCCAAGAGTCTTTCTATTGACCACCCACACAGAAAACAGAAACCTGGTGTACTCTTACACACTCTGTTATTCGAAATTCTTTTTGCATGTCCTTAATTAAGTTCTGTCAGAAACCTTTCTAAAGTAGGGGAGACTGCTTTATTAGTACCTCTGCTTCTAACCAGTTACACATTTCCAAAACCCTTCTCATTTAAACTTTCAACTTACTAACCTCGGGTTACCTGTCTAAGATTTTGAAACTTTTACTTTGCATATTAGACAACTACTTAAAATTTTGTCAAAACATGACAGATGCAATTATTTTAAAAACCTACTTGACTTTTTACAACGTCTTTTGTTTCATATTAACCTCCACTTGAAATAATTTCGAGACGAAATTTTCTAAAGTAGGGGAGGCTGTGACAACCGTCACCCTCATCCTTTAGCAAGTTGTCAATTTTAGTCCTTCGTATATTCAACTGTTTCTATTTTAGTCCTTGTAAGTATTGTCGTTTCCAAATTTAATATAAGAGCGAATTCAATATTTATCATTTTTTTATGGATCATATTTACGTATATTGAAACATATACGAAATAGATTTTATAAAAAGAAATTTTAATTAAGTTTTGGGAAGCTTTATGAATGTTAAAAATTAACTTGGTTAGTTTGGTTAGGTTATATACAAAGGAATTTAACTTAGTTATATAATACACTAACCTAGTTAGAACATGAGGGACCAAACTTGCCAAAGTCTGAAAGTTTTAAAAGAGATTTCCCTTCCCTGCTTTCACTCTCACGAATCCGGTCACCGGATTAATTCCGGCGAGATTCCGACGATTAGTTTTATTGATTCTAATGCGTTTTAATGATAAGTTTCGAATCCCAAACGTTTCTCCATCATTGACAGGTAATTTCAACCGTTCAAACGCGAATTAAACAAGTATTAACAAGCTATTAATCGGCTCTTTAATGGTGTATCTTTAATGGTGTAACCGTCACACCTTTAAACTCGACCTTTTAATCGTTCACAATACAAATTAAGGATTGCAATCATCTCCTGCTACTTCACACGTTCCAAACCCACTTTTAATTGATCATAAACGAATCCAGGAACCCCTCAATTAGCGACTTCGAGCTCGGAACTTAATTTCTTCTTTTCTCGATCCAAAGCGAATTGTAAGTTTGATTTTCTTGTTGGGTTATGTTAATCGGTAATTATAGGTGCAACCCCCTCTATTACAGAGCATTATTATGCTCTAATTCGGTTTATTGAAAATCTAGGGTTCTTGGTTGGATGAATTGGGGAAGGTGACTCATTTTGTTAATAGTTTAAATATAAAACGAATTCGTATAAATCTACAAAAAGCTGGAATGGTCTAGTGGTTAAAACTCAGGTGATCTGGGTCAAGGGTCAGGGGTTCAAACCCCATCCCCACCTTTTTTTTTATGTGTTGTTTGTTTAACTTCAGATTTTGTATTATTACTATATAATAATATAAAAAAAACACCTAAATCTAGTAATAATCATAGAAAATCCATTTTTACTCCAAAAATTATAAAAATTTAGGAGTAACATCTTGACACCATACATAAAATTATCACATAAAGATTTTCTGGAAAATAAATTATTTTCATATTTTTATTAATTTAACTAATTTGAATCATAAATAATTGATTAAAAATTCATTTTTAATGATTTAAATCCCAAAATTTTTGGAAAATTATTTTTAAGGATCATGAATTTAAATAAAAGTTATTGGTTCAGAAAAGATTTATTTTTATTAAATTTCCTATTTTTTAATCATTTAAACATGATTTAATCTCATTAAATTTGTTTTAAATACAAATAAATTGAGAAAATTATGCAAAAATTATTTTCACCTTTATACATCAGAAAAAAATTATTTTTCATAAAAATATCATTTTTGAATCATATCTTGTATTTTTAGTTTATTTACATTTAAATAGATAATATAAATTATTTCGTTAAATGTAAATTATTAAACTATGATTTATGGATATTTTTCTATAAAATAGAAAATATTCCTATAAGTGGAAACATAGTATTATAATTTCTTCGTCACGTATTAAATCTTAAATCATGATATACTTTATTTAACATTTTTATTAAATTCAAGATATAATGAAACTTCATCTTCCCTACATAAGCCTAACAAACCCTAATGCCTTAGACCCTAGATACCTTAGACTTTTTAGACATTTCCTTATATTTTATTACGTTATAGGTTGAATTCCTTCGAATTCCCTTTACTTAGCTCACGACCGCTTAAGTTGGATTTTGATCGCTTTCGCAAACTGTGAGTATATCTTTCCCCTTTTTCATGTTTTACTCTTTTGGGGCTATACATGTACACTATTATCAAATGTTATTTTATCATGAATGGCAATTCTCATGTGTGTTTGCGTTATGTTATTTTGTGTGTCTATGACTGTCAAAACCATTAATCTTTGAGGGCCTGGCATTTCAATGAATAGTACTATGGTATTTACCCCTTGTGACTCTGTTGAGAGACCTTGGTCATTGTTGTGTGAATCATTATCAACTGTGGGAATCATTGAATCATTATCAACTGTGGGAATCATTGAATCATTTATCATTAGGGTTGGCTTTAACTGATACTACTTAATACATAGTTGCAAACGGTATACAACACATGAATTGCTAAACACTTTTTCTACTATATGTAATCAAACAGGGTATGCTCACCAATACATTATATGTGTTGACAAAATTATTTTGTACATGTTTCAGGTTATTTTGAGACGCTTCCTTTAAGCTTTGGATTTATATTTAAGTTTTGACTTTATTGTACTTTAGTTAGAAAAACATAGCCATGAAGACAACATTCAAGACGGCAGGAACCAGAGTGATGAATACCCAACAATATTCAACACACACAAACAATCGAAACATCAAAACTATAAATCAGGGGGCCCGTCGAACCAAACGGCGGCCATAGGCGTAGTTACGACCCACTACCACCGCCGGTTCAAAACGACCGTTGTAACCGCCGCCACTAAGACAACATGCAAGGAGACAGGAACCAGAGTACTCAATAACCAACAATATTCAACACACACAAACAATCAAAACATAGAAACTTTAAATCAGGGAACCCGTCGAACCAGACGGCGGTCGTAGGCATTGAAACGATCGACTACCACCGCCGGTTCAATACGACCGTTGTAACCACCCGTAGCAAGACTACCAAACAACTGCCGCTACCGTTGTTGGAATCAGACCAACAAAGAACAGCCATGAGTAGATACAAGGACAATAATATTAATAATATAATAAAAAATACCATTGAACGAACATCAGTAGCAATCACTGCGTACGGACGACGGTAACAGTTGAGACAGCAACGAACGGTGGTATAATGGTGGCCAACGGTGACGGTTGAGATGGTAAGAAACGGTGGTAGTATGGCGGCGGACGACGACCGTATGACCAGAAACCGGGAGAGAAAGGAGATGGAGTGTGTGTGGTAAGATCGTATGTGTGTATATATGATCGGTCATAATAATAATACATACGTTATATGTATAAGGAAGCATAGGGAAAAGTCACGTGTCCGGACAGGTGGAAAGTTTGTTTTTATAAAAAGGGGGAAAACTGGAGTCCAGCTGACTCGAACCCAGGTGTGCCACAAACACAAACAACACCCACACCAACTGATCTGCAACATCATTAGTTTATTAATCCTAATCTTCTATATAAATAACCTTCTAAAAATGGTGGGCCAGGCCTCATAAATGCAATTACTATTCAATAAGCATAGGTATCACTAAGAATGTATTTATGAGTGAGTTAATACTTTAAATATGGAGATGTCATATTCTGGATTACACTCAATAAAATAACAAATACCTAAAAACAATTATTTTAAATATATTAAATTTGATATTATTATTTAGATAATCAGAATGATCAAACGGTAGTACTTTAGCGGTATTTGGTGACTTTCTTTAACAGTGTTAGACGTCTAAAACTTTATTCAAGAGAAAATGCCATCAGCGAGCCAATACATTTACCATCATATGGTTTCGGGCGGAGAGTTTACCGTGTAATTGATGACGGGACAGGTAACTAACACTATCAACAGTTGCTGGTGTAAGTGACTTTTTTCGGGACATGCACTTAGCTAGTCAGGTTTTGTTTAACATAAAAAAAGTATAAGAAGATAACTAAGGGGGGAAGGGGCGCCACCCGAATTAGCCATGGGTATCAAGTACCAGCACGATATCACCGCCGCCATACACGCTGGTAGTGGTCCCGTGGACCGGTTTGCTGGTGCTGTTTACCGTGCTGGTACCGGCTGTTTTGTGGTTTTTTATAAATGCCAAGTTTTCATTTTACCCCCCCTCCCCCGCGTATGTTTTAGTGTTTTTATTTTATTTTAACTGATTTGTTTTATGTTTACCGTTTAAAGAAATAAAAACATAAATAAAAAACATTTCATTAAAACATAAAAATTAAACATAAATTAAAAATACATTGAAACATAGATAAAAAACTTAAACTTGGCGCCACAATCGCCATGCTTCGACATGGTCGAAATCGTTGCTGTATCGCGCCTCATATTCATAGTTAGTGAAGCCGATAGCCAACTCCTCATCAAGCTCCGGATCCTCCCTCACCGTTTGCTCGTATAGGGTGGTCCACCTCTCACACTTGATGTTGAGGTCGGCCCACTTGAGCTAGAGGTCTTGGACGGCCTTGATGGTGTTGCCGCCAACTTGCTCGATGAAGTCGCTATAAACCCGATCCCAAAACCCCTCCGGGGGGTAGTTGGACCCTTCCTCCCGAGGGAGTTGTTGAATCTCCGGGTCGTTCGACGCATCCTTATGGCTAACCACAAGGGCCATCTCTTCCTCGTCGGTCCACGGGTTCATTTTTGGTGTGTTTGGTTTTTTAAACCGTGGTAAGTTGTGACTTTTAACCCCACTGTTTGATCACTTTATATACAAATACGGTGGCACGGTTGGAATAGTATAATTAATTTACTGACCGTTTGGTGAGCAAAATTCAGTTAACTCGACGGTTTCCAAGATAATCAATTAAATTTGGTCAACCGTTTGGTGGGACGGTTGAAATAGTAATATTAATTGTTAAACCGTGTAAAAATGTGAAAAAAGATAGTTTGGGTATTAAAATGAAAATGAATAAAAAGAATCAGTGGAGTGCTGCCTACAAAAAGGTGTTTCAATGAAGTAAATAAGTGAAGTGATGTGGCAAAGCAAGATTGGTTAAAATCAGTGAAAGAAAAATTGGTTACTACAAGCACCCCTTGTGCCCTAAGGGCATAAGAGGTGCTCCACTGAATGTGTTTTCACTTCACTGATTTCTACCAATCCTACACTGTCACATAACTTCACTGATTTCCTTCACTGAAACATTTTTTTGTAGGTAGCATTCCATTAATTTTTTACCCAACTATCAATTATTTTCACACATAATAATAATAATACAAAGAAACATAACTTAGAAAAAAACATACACGGTTTATTTAGAAAATAAGCATAAATTGTCAACTTTACTTGAGCCCACCTAATATGAAAGAAAAAAACTATTTTTTTAATAGAGTGAATAGCCAAATCCGTCCCTGGGGTTTGACCCATTTTGCCACATCCATCCATTTTGAGAATTTTTGACAACTGAGCCACTGGGGTTTACACTTCTTTGCCAAATCCGTCCAATTCACAAACTCTGTTAAAAACTAACGTTAAATCAGGGGCATTTTGGTCATTTCCTATTTCTTTATTGCAAAATCGTCCCTGAGGTTTGTTCCAAATTGCTAGATCCGTCCAAAATGATAATTTGTAATAAAAAATATATATATATTTATTTTTATTATCAATGATTCTTCAAATGAACCGACAACGGATTTGGCTATTCTCAAAAGAAGTGTAACGTTAGATCTGATACATGCCTGTGTAATTTGTGAGTCAACTCGTTGACAAAATATTTATAGTCTGTGTGGTTTTTCTTTTGGTTGTTTTGAACAAGGTGAACCAAGGTTTTAGTGGATGTTTTTAATTTCAAGTTTTAATCATGATGTCTTAATTAACACGAAATGTGAACTGTGATGTTTTCTTATGTTATGACTACTGAATTCCAGTAAAGATCACTTGATCAATGGTTGTTTTCCGAGCCGTCGAGTTTGATTTATTTTGGTTAGATAAGATATGGATTATGTGTTCATTGATGTTAGTGTGCTGATAAACTGAGGTTGTGCTATCGGACTTTGTGATCGTTTTGCATTAAACTACTTAGATAGGAAATTATGGTTCTAAATTCAAGTTCAATTGAAGACACGTCACTCGCGAGTCACGATGCAATATATATAACATTCCGCTTAATCAACAAGTATAGCGAGCTAGTTGAAATTTCAGGCATATATCATGCAGCCAAGCAGATGATGTAGCTATGTTTGCTTATTCGTATATGCTTATTTGAGATCTTGTAGATCTGTGGTTGCATAAAAATGTTGTTTTCTTTGGCTCATAGTTAGGTTTTAGCAATGTACTGATTGAGCTCTGTTTTTCTTACAGGACAAATCGGATATGCTCTTGTACCTATGATTGCTAGAGGTATCATGTTGGGTCCTGACGAGCCTGTGATCTTGCACATGCTCGACATTCCACCATCTACTCAGTACCCTGATGTCACCCATGCCACTGTTACCACACCATCTGGTGATAAGCGTGTCCCAGAGCTCGTAAATGATGATGAATGGTATGAGAGACCCCCTAAAACAGTGTTCTTGTCTGCATTTAAATTCTTCACACTTACATCTGTAATAATTGTTTCTTTTAGGTTGAAATCTGGTTTCATTGCCACTGTTCAACAACGTGGTGCTGCTATCATCAAGGCCAGGAAACTCTCTAGTGCCCTCTCTGCTGCAAGTTCTGCTTGTGACCACATTCGTGATTGGGTCTGCGGAACTCCAGCGGTTAGTTTTATTTTCTTGTAACGCATATTGAGTTCATGCTTGCTTCCTCGTTTTTATTTATTCTATAATATGACTTGGTGAGGTTTAGATAATAAAAATAAATATATATATATTTTTTATTACAAATTATCATTTTGGACTGATCTAGCAATTTGGAACAAACCTCAGGGACGATTTTGCAATAAAGAAATAGGAAATGACCAAAATGCCCCTGATTTAACGTTAGTTTTTAACAGAGTTTGTGAATTGGACGGATTTGGCAAAGAAGTGTAAACCCCAGTGGCTCAGTTGTCAAAAATTCTCAAAATGGATGGATGTGGCAAAATGGGTCAACCCCCAGGGACGGATTTGGCTATTCACTCTTTTTAATATTATTTATTCAACACACACAATACACCTATACATATATATATATATCTTTTTTTGAACGGTCAACAAATTGGAATCACTCACGGAACACTGGAGTATCATCGTGCCACCAGTGTTGCCACACGATCATATTCCACCACCAAGTCACCAATTCAGGAGGAAACTCATAATTATGAGAAAACCCCCTTTGTGATATTCGAACTCAGGACCTTATGGCCCCTAAGTTTTATCCCACCACCAAGATAACACTAGGCTATAATGCCTTGGGTCCTATACATATATATATCTATCTCCTTCCTCAACATATACGACCTGCAACTTTAGATTTAAAAAAAAATCAACATAACTTTACAACTTAAAAGAATATAGAGAGGAGAGAAAAGACTAAAATAAGAGAGAGAGATTAGAAAAAATAATATTTTATATAAATTCACGGGTTCACATCCGTTAAATAGAACAAGAAATTGGTTCACGGGACCCCTACCAACATGGGTGCCGACAGTGTTACCGTGCTGGTAATAGGGTACCCGTGCTTAATTCCGATAGCTCCCCGTCCCCCGTAAAAATCAATAAAAAAAATATAAAACCACTTAAAACAATTTGAATAAACCCAAAGGAGACAAGTTCCACTTTTCGGTTCTTCCACCAAATTCACTTTTCCAACTAAAAATGCATCAAATAAAGTGAGAAAAAAATAGGACAGTTAAAGTGAAAGCTTCAGCGCACGCTCTCTACCACGTGCTCTCTGTATTCACATTCCAAACGTTCGTCCACGTGTCTATCCTCTTTCCTCCAAGTGTTCCCCTACCTCTATATTATCACCCACAAACTCACACTTTTTGTCGGTCTTCTTCCTCTCTTACAAGGAGCAAAGTAAGTAGAGTAATCTTTGCCGTTATCTCTAAAACTTATCTTCGTCTATGGAGATTGAAGTGCCTGCGAATTATGCGTATATCACACGTAATTTCAGTAATATCAGCCTTACAAACGACGGCTCAACCGCGTTCAGTGAGTGTAACAGCGACCGGTCGGGTGAATTCCCGACCGCATCAGCTCAGAGCAAGCGATTACTCATCGCGTGCTCAGTTGAGAACGCTGATGATATGATCCAACAACTGGTATCCGATTTAGAATCCGACTCGGTTACAATTCAAAAACAAGCAGCTATGGAGCTCCGTTTATTAGCTAAAAACAAACCTGAGAACCGGGTTAAGATAGCGAGAGCCGGAGCAATCAAGCCGTTGATTTCGCTTATCTCGTCTACTGATAGCGAACTACAAGAACACGGAGTAACCGCGATTTTGAACCTTTCGTTATCCGACGAAAATAAAGAAATTCTAGCGACATCCGGAGCAATCCGACCGTTAGTTCGCGCTTTAAAAAACGGAACGCCAATCGCGAAGGAAAACGCGGCGTGCGGATTGCTCCGGTTGTCGCAATTTGAAGAAAATAAAACCCTGATCGGGCGATCAGGCGCCGTCCCATTGCTAGTAGACTTACTAGCAATGGGAAGCATCCGCGGGAAGAAAGACGCGTCAACCGCGTTGTATTCGATATGTTCATTAAAAGAAAATAAAATTCGGGCAATTGAGGCGGGGATAATGAAGCCGTTAGTGGAACTAATGGCGGATTTCGAGTTGATAAGTCCGCGTTTGTGATAAGTGTTTTGGTAGCGTTGCCAGAGGCTCGGGTTACGTTGGTTGAGGAAGGCGGGATTCCGGTTTTGGTGGAGATCTTAGAGGTAGGAACGCAAAGGCAGAAGGAAATATCGGCTGGTGTTTTGTTGCAGTTATGTGAGGATAGTGTGGTGTATCGGAGTATGGTGGTACGTGAAGGAGCTATTCCTCCGCTTGTTGCTTTGTCACAGTCCGGTACAAAGCGCGCCATACAAAAGGTAATCATCTATCTTGTAAAATTAGTTTTTTGTTATTTGTTTTAGCAATTTTGCATTATGGTTTGTTTTAAAATATATTTCATGGTAATCCAAATATCGACTTCTTTGCAATGTTTGGGTAATTTTTTGTACAAAATTATTTAAAAATAATGGTAATAACAAATCAATTTCGTCAGTTATGTTTTAGATATTTTATAACTTATTTAGTTTTCATTTAATATAATTTTCCACTTTTATAACTTATTTAGTTTTCATTTAATATAATTTTCCTCTTTTATAATTTATTTGGTTTTTGTTTAATATAATTTTTCGCTTTTATAACTTATTTAGTTTTCGTTTAATATAATTTTCCGCTTTTTAATTTAATAGAGACCGAGTTCACGTGTTTTCAACTTTTTTTGTTTAAGATAGTTTGGGCTTAAAATAATAAATTTGTTTAAAAAGAAATTGATCAAAGTAGAGTTTAATCGGACCGGATACCAGTATTTGTTTTATAGTTTTCGATCAAATATAAAACAAATATTTATAATCGTACCTAACTATCACCTTGACATATGTTTTGTGATGAGAAGTGAGAAGCCAAAGTAATATTTAACCTTTTTCTTTTTGGCGTTTTTTGTTAAAATGTCGCAATTGAAAATGATAGATGTTAATTAGCCATGACATTTATCTAAGAGACCTATTCTAGACGTTTATTAAAATTGAATATTTCAAAAATAATGACATAATAATAAATTTAGTAAGCATATGAAAAGGGTACCTACATTTTATTTTAAATTTAATGACAACATTATTATAATTAATTCAATATTTTATATTATTTGTCGTATTTCATTAAATTTGTATCTTAGTTGGAACTTAAATGTTATTCCCTCTGTCCCAATGTCTCATGTTTAAAAACACACATGACAATTATATCCTCAAAAGTGGTGATTGTGTTTTGTCTTTTATGGGCAAATTAGAAATTACATTTCCATTTTTGAAAAGAGACATTTAATTTGGGACAAACAAAAAGGAAACAAGGACATTTAAATTGAGACGGAGGGAGTAATTATTTGATAAGTGGTGGGTCTTATTTGGATGATGAACAGGCGGAGGCATTGATTGAACTTCTTCGGCGACCAAGATGCGGGAACGCTGCTTGCAGCTCTGTTAATATTTAATATTTCCAAACACCGAGTAAATTGGTGAAGTAAATACGTGTTTTCTGTCCCAAACGGACATGATATGGCACTAAAGTGCCTCCCCTCTCTTCAAGAGGTGGATGGTTTATAAGGTGCATGTATAGAGTAAGTTTACCGTTAGCAAAACTAGTGTGGTGCCTGCGTGTTACGGCGATGACCACAACATTTTGATTGGTGACTTTAAAGATGTCTACAAGCTGTTTTTCGGTCCACTTTGATTGGTGATTTTAGTGTGATGATCCATGTAATGATAAAAATATTTATTTTCCTGATATAATGGATCATATAAGATTAACATCGAATGATGTTGCTCACTGATGTGCTAAAAGTAGTTTAATAAAAACAACAAAATTAAACCTAAAATAGATACTAAGTAATACTCTAGACTCTATAAAACTAAACTACTGGCAGGCAAGTGAACCTATCGACTCTAGTAAAGCTAAAGTAAGTCCGGATATCGAACCCACGAGATTCTAATGGAAAACAGTAACTAGAGTCGATTACTTATCTTAAACTGAAATTAAATGATTTATTATTTTAATGAGGGGTTTTACTGAAAAATAAATTGCAATAAAATAAAATTTAACTAAGATTAACTAAACTGAACTAAAAACGATAATTGAGCTAAGCTGAATTCAGATGATGACGAGACACTACCTAGACCAGACTCCTAACTATGCCTGATAAGCTTCTATGGTTATGGAACTGATTTGGAACATGGATCTTAAAATACTAAACATCAAGAATAAACTAGACACCCTCGACCCTTCTCAAGGGGAAACCTTAGAATATTGTTGTGCTGTTAAACCACCGGTTGGAGTACAAACCTTCACAAGTTATCTAACTCTTATTATTGAGTACCCGCTAGACAGTCTACCTCACAGCGCGAAAGCCTCAATACACTAAGTGCAAGGGGTAATTATTAAAGTCTAGATCTAACTTGATATGCAGGAATTGAAAGGGAAACTAGGCAGATCTTCTCACAAAGCCTCTAGCCTAGCAATTTAACAACCTAGACATACCAACAAGTCCTCACCTCACAGCTATTGAACTTGGAAGAATACCTAAAATCTTCTAACCACCAAATATCACTCTTATGGTAAACTCGCGACTATTAACTATAAACTAGTTGCTACACAAAGTCTGCAACCTAACTAACACTCATACATGAAAGACATTCACAAAAGTGCAAGTGGAGTGAATAAGTGACAATCAGATAATAATAGATATGCACATACACCAGATCTAGAGAAATCAAAATCTTTACTGAATCATAAATCCAAAACAAGTTCCAAAAACCATAGAAAACGCAAATCAAAACATAGTTATTTGTCTTATTCTAGGTAGCTATAAGAGTTTTAGCCACGAAACATCATCAAAACAGAAATCAAAAGGTTCATAATATCAATCAACATGAGTTTGGAATGAGAAAAACTAAGAAACGACTAAACCGAATGATGAACACCCGAGGAAGTCGATCCTCTAGCTTCAAATCTTGAACCTTGCCTTTTCCTTGCCTTGGAATCACCTTGTGCAGCTCCTTTTTCGTCCAGAAGTGTAGAATGCATCATAATATGACTGTAACATTCGTACTTTTTGCATTTTCAATTTCAATCCCTGTACTCTTGTAATTTTCCATTTCCCCCTTGTAATCTCTGTCACACCACGCCAATGGCGGAAACACGTGGCGCAACGCTCGAAAGTATATCAAAGTCAAGATTAACACAAACTATATTTAATTAGAAAAGAATCAATTTATTAAGATGTCGAAACAGAGAATCACATTTCCAATATTACATAAAACAACGAACATTAAGTTTCAATGTGGGGTATTTCCGTTTGTACCAACCCTTTGGTAACAATTGATGAAACCCCGACAAGTATCCGACATCCCGAATTCCACCGCACTAGCCCATATCTATTCAGCACTTAGTTACCTGAAAGATATGTTTAAAAAGACGTCAATATATAAAATATTGGTGAGTTCACAGGTTTTAGTTTCGTAATAACAACATTTTTACAACCATCGACTCGACTCACTTTACCGTATAATTATTTTCCCATTAAATAATTATACTAGGATCTTGTCGATCGATATTTCGTTTTTTTTACAACATGTGCGAAACCTGCACAACTTGTGGCCTTTGTAAGGAGTAGCTAGCTCCTACAAATTATGATGATGAGCAATCCCCTGAGTCCCATAACCAAACCAAGACTAATAAATATGCCCCGCAATCACCAGTTGTTTCTCGGCAAATAACAACTTAGTTCAGAATACGTGCACCCCAGGCATACGCCGATGCATAATCGACGCTATCGATTTGGGGTGGGCCTTGTCAGGCACCAATAGTACTATCCAAATATTCCTTCGGTTTCATTTCCCTGAATTAATGGTTACAGTAGCGAGGACTCAACCCCGAGTGGCGAACATACAACAAAACTCAAGTACTCATCATGCCACTAATCACATTTTAACCTTTGCAAACATTTCAACATGTGATAACTTTTGACAAACATATCTTTCCCCCAGTTAAAACAGTAAAATGGGGCCGTGAAACTCACCTGAAGCACAGCGTGCAATCAAATAGCAGAGAATAGCAAGTCTGAGGTCAAGCACCTACGAACGTCCTAGTGCGTGTAAGTCACTAAGTCTATAGCGTGTGTTTTTCCGGCAAGTTGTACACCCAACTCCCAACACCACCATTTACGTATAATTCCCCGTTTAATTAAACATATGTCCTAGGTCCGTTGGTGATGGATTACCCTCGTTACAAGTTACATTTATACTTTCATGAATATTAATTAACTTGTATAATATTGTTCTCGACTAAACTTCACTTAACGTATAATTATTTTCCCATTAAATAATTATACTTAAGATCGTGTCGTCCGATATAATATTTTTAACGCTCGACTCGACTCACCATACCGTATATTTACTTTCCCATTAAGCAAATACACTAAGGTCTTGTCGTTCGATAATGTATTTTTAACGCTTGACCCGACTCACCATACCGTATATTTACTTTCCCATTAAGTAAATACACTAGGATCTCGTCGACTCGGTATACTTATGTATATATTGTTTTCTTCACTCGACTCGACTTTTCTCCCCGTATATTTACTTTCCCATTAAATAAATATACCAGGATTTCGTCGAGTCGAATATATATATATATATATATATATATATATATATATATATTCCTTGTTAAGTCCATACGATTGTTTAACGTTTAATCGTTAGATTATTTACGTTACTTTTCTCCCACGAATATTTTCCAACACTTAGGAAAGTGTTATGTATTTTTCACCCAAATCATATATTTTAAATCCTTAAAATATATTTATACTCATCTTGACGTAATGATACTTTTCTCGTCCGTCCGTTTTTACGTCTTAGTTCGTTAACACGTCCAAGTCCGATTACTTAACTTATATATATAGTTAATTTTTCCCAAGTTTCCCAATATGTGTATTCTAGGAAAGTCATTCACCTCTTTAATTTCCTACACATATTACTTGGAAGTTTTATAAATACCTTTGTATTTTTAACACAAGACTTGGTAACTTATGTATAAAAATGCTCAAACATTTTTATATTCCCATAGATATAAAAATGCTCATTTTTATACAACTTTTACCAAGTCCTTAAATTACCAATTTTTGTAATAAAAACCTTAGTTTTTGTTTTGCTCAACATCTTTGGTAAATTTATATTTTTATATAATGACATTTTATACAAAAATACCATTTCGTATGTCTTGCAATTATTTTTCGTAACAAACATTTGGAAAGTACCTCCTTCCACTTTTAATACCAAACTTTCCAAAGTCATACTTTTAGACATAGGTCTTCCAAAATGACCTATCACACCCTTTAACTTTCAAAAGCGACAGTTTCCACTAAACTAGCAACTTTAGCTTTGTCAACTTTTCTATTATAGGTGTATGAGTGTGTATTAAGTCTAATATGTCCAACCTTTTGTTTTAAAGTTCATAATCTTTGAAGATGTAACTTTTTATCTTTCATTTTCCGATAAATCCAATGTGATATTTAGTTTTAGATGATCATTTTGACCATCTTTAAGTGTATCCAAGTCACCTTTATTAACCATGTTTTAGATCACCATTTTAACATGTGTATGTGAACTTTTATAATTTACAAAAACAACAACAATAATCCATCATCATCCACGGCCAACATTTAGTTTTAAAGACCCATTTTAGTTTTGTTAAAATATACAAAATCTTGTTTTTTTAAACCTTTGTTAAAACCCTTTCGTACAACTGGCTTCTAAAACATAAAAACATAGACTTTCTAGAACAAAACAAGATCAAGAAACTTACTACTAGCACAAGGCTAGGGAAGCTAAGAATACTTGAATTTGATGGAGTTTAGTGTGTTCTTCCAAAGGGGTTAACCTGCAAGCTTGACACACACTTTGATCTTTGTAGAAAGGTTTGTATGTGTAGGATTTAGGGTCTTTTGTTTGAAAAATAAAGTGTGTGTATGTAATGGCAGCCACGGCCAAATAACAAGAAAAGAGGAAGTTTCTTTTTCAAATGTTAAAGTGTAGAACATGAGATCTTATTATGGATTTAGGAAGTACATTCATGGATATAAAATTTCCAATGCCATACCCATATCAAATAATATCTTTGAAGTTCACAAGCAAAAGAGATTTTGGACATTTGGATGTTATCGTCGGGGCTTCGTTCGGGTTTTAGTCGGATTTTAATTACACATTATTCGGACATTAAAGTAGCCTCAAATAACCCTTAAACATAGCCTAGTTTAAGTGTTGGTTGGTTAGTTAGGCTTTCGTTGGGTGAAATTATAAGTTATACGCGTATGGGGTGCGATACGCGCACTTTATTCGTTACCGGGAGATTTGTATTTAGAGCTTTCATTTATGGTTTTGGAGTTCCAAAACACATTATATTTCATGAAAATACCCTTTATTTTATATCCTGGGTTTTCGGGATCCTTTTCGTTTATTTAATTTTTACCGGGTAATCACCAACGTCCGTACCGGACAAGTTTGTTCGCACATGATCCTATCATGCTTCATCATTAAACGTGTGCATTCCTATGCATCTTATGGGGAATTTGCTATTCTCTACGGCATCAGTTAAATTAATCCAATTAATTTAAACATGCACTCAATCCGTTAATTACATATACTAATTACGTACGGAATCACATCGATTTTTTTTGCCGGATGTTGCATTCTCCCCCTGTTAAGAGAATTCCGTCCCGGAATTCAATTCAAGTTATCCATCACAATAGTATCCTTGAACAGGGCGGAGTGTTTGCGCTTCACGAGATCTCCTATTTCTTAGTGAACCCAGATTCATGCTAGGTTCACGCTTAGTGCTCTATCAAACACAATATCATAGTCCAACTATGACTAAGCTCTTGGACATCCCAAACTGACATATCTATCGGTTTCCCGAAATAGTAGAGCTTAACATCAACCTGGATCCCATCGGTCGAGGAGTTGACAATGCTTCCTCAGGCCAGACTTACGGGATTCATCAAGAGTCCCACTAAGCTCTTGCGATAGTTCGAGCTTAATCATCACGAGATCAATTCCGATCAATATCTCCGTGCCACGGGAGTATCAAGAATTTGGCCTACTACAATTTCTATGATTATCGACACCCTCTCAGAGTATAACTCTTAGTGAAAACCTATTACTAGTTCGAAGTTCTTATGGCCTACGCCTTGTTCGTATGATTTCTTAATAGGTTCGCATCTCATCGAAGTAGTCTCTAATCTGCAAGATTTTTTTGGCCATCTCTCGAATAACTCAAACCAGATTATGTGTCTATCTCCGTTGGTCATTCGACGTAATAGAGATGTACACGTATGCCCTCCCAAGGGTTTTGAGTAGTACACCCTGGAAACTGGGATGATAGTTCCTATCACATAGGAAATTCTGGCGATGAAGCACACGAACTCAATGTGCCACGGACATCAGTCGTGTCAACACGGAATAATTCCGTCATGTATATTCAATTTGTCCGAGAATGTCAAGCCATACTCATCTCAAATCGAGTATCCCAGGCTAGTGTACAAGGTTTGTCGAACTTGAGGTAGAGTGACTACTACAATCCGATATATTGGAAGTCGGCAATCCAGAGTCTAGCCACGACTCTCCAAGAGTATAGGTAGCTATCCATATGCCTCATCTCGGAGCTATAGGTGAGTAAGGAATGAGAGGGTTTCCAAACAACAATCAATCATTACTCGGGTCACATCCCGACCACGGGACACCTCGGGTGGCATGGTAATGTTAAACAGGTGATCTTACCGCACCACATAATGGTCATAAAAGTCCCCTTGGAAACCTCGTTGGGTATTCCATTTTATTTATCCTTCGGCTCGACTCACTTTACCGTATATTTATCTCCCCATTAAGATAAATATACTAGGTTCTTGTCGACCGAACAACTACATTCAACATGGGACTTTTATTTCCGTAGGATCCCCTAGGTACTGATTTGCTACCTCCCACCCGAGCAATTGTGGTTAATGGTACTAGGGCGTCTAGTAGGGACTGATGGGGGTCAAAAGTTTTTGCGTCGCTTTCACCCCTCAGTTCCCTGACAATAAGCAGTGTATATACGACACCCGGGCCGTACGATTCCACAATCCGCACGAATTAAAAGCAGACTTAAACACCAATGACTAGAGGCTCACGTCACCTCATCACATAGGTCAACACGAGAATGATGCATATGAATCGTCATGATAAGGTTGCCGCAACAAACAGGGGACAGGGTTTCGACAACATCTTGACACGGTGGCCTCCACCGAAACGGTATACAGAGAACCGGTAGCCACCCAAAACAAGGCTATCCAGTACTTGTCCTGTTATATGTGCCTTACGGGCACTGGTGTCCTATCGTCATTAGCAACCTAGTGAGTCAATTCTGAATAATACAGGCCACACGCCCTCGAATTGACTATCAGATTTTATGCAGAGATTTGAGTGAAAGGAGTCCTGAAATCGGAACCCTCACTCATCGAAGGTTCCATCCTTTCGGAATCTTTCGAGGTAAATGGCGAAATCGAGTCATAGATGCATGCATTTGACATAGATTTCACGCTTGGGCTTGACAGATTCATGCGCCAAAGTCGCTACTTAAAACAAACAAATGAACGACCAAGCTCGCCCCACAACCGATAATCTGGAGCCCTCCCATATGACATCCCATTCAACGACTCGGATAGTCACACCTATGGGCTCAATATGTAAGCTTTCAAGCTCATCTTGATTAGTCAGGTACCATACGCACTGACTTGGCAGCTCACATTACTATGGTGTCTCCAACAGTGTTTGTCAAAGACAAGGGATTTTGCTCTAGCGCGAGCAATGCTACTAAGGGATAACGGGGAACACCAGTATCGACCCAAGGTCGAAATGGTTCCACTATTCCGAGCACATATGCAATAATGCTAAAACAAGATGAACCTATCATCAGAAGAATAACAACATTAATCGGAGGGCCGAGACGATCAACCATCTCAACACGGTAGGGTAGCGCCTTTATAGAGTAGACAAGGTCATATGCCCTTCAGGATTCAGGGTTTCATAAAACCTCCGAATCATGTACCAGGGACTCCACCAATGCACACGCCTTAGGAGGGTCCACAATGGTATTTCCATAATGATCAGTATGATACGTCGGTATGAAGGACGTTAAACGAATCTGTCGGGATGAGCAATACAGGAATTAAGTTTTCCAACTCTTGCTAGTCCCAAGGTATGGATCATAATATCGCTCACAATTACTTGATACCTTCAGGTTCAAGACATATTCGAAATCCCTTATCACAAAGACAAGTCTCGCCTTGTCATGTGCGGATCACAGGATTTCTTCCCGACATTGATTTGCATAACCGATCGTTGGTCGACCAAATTGCGCGTAAAAGGTTAGGGCTGGACGTAGCGTCACTGATGCCTTAGATTTTGAAGAGGTAATGGTCACGAAACACACGAGAATATAAAGAGGTCGACACATGATTCGGTCAATTACTCAAACTACCACGAGATTCGAACTTTAGGGAGATACATGTGTTAACACTAAGACTAGAGTGTCTTAGTATGACTCCCAGGAAGTCCGTTAGACACCAGAAACCCTGCATAATCAATGTCGGCACTACACAATCAAACAATTAGAACAATGACAGCATCGAGGGGGGGGGGGGGTTAGGTGACGTCTCCAGCCTGAGGGAACCAAGAGCGAAGCAAACGACAAGTCATCACATCATCAAGGCAATCCAACAGCTGCAGCAATACATCCATGGAGCAACACGATAGTAGAAATAACACGACATGACAGCAACACATCCACGAAACACATCAACTAGGGGACACTGCACAGGAACAACACGACGACAGAGAAGCATGTCAACCAGGTAACACCGCAACATGAACCGCATGACACAGAGAAACACGATAGCCAGGCTACACTACTGCAGGAACAACACATCAACAGGAATGCATCGTCGTTAATACAACGCTACCACATGGATACGCAATCGGCAAAATAATGCAACTACAAGCATGCTCAATCCCTGGGGGTAACACAGCAGCATGAATGCACACGACGATACGACTCTCAATATGGAAAATCCACAGTCCACATCAACAAAAAACTCCGTTAAGGTGAGTACGCATCCCCGTGCGTCTCCGATCTCTTATAGGGGCGGGATTTGTATCCATGCCTTCGACCTTAAACCTATCCACCATAGGCTCAATGGTAGGAACGATTGAGTCAACCAAGGTATCCGTATTCGTAACAGAAATGGAAACGATGGGTTTCGCATAATTTAGCAGACTTGTCAGACCAATTTTGTTCTTAGGGAGAACGATCGTAGGCTCAATATAAGTCATTCGAATAATGGCAACTGCAGCATTGACAGACTCAACCCAAGCCTGAGAACCATCGTCAATATTAGTCTTGGCAGGAGCCCAAGGAAAGATGATGAGGGAGTCAATGAAAGCCTCAAAGAAAATGGAATTAACAACAAGGAACTCCACAGAGATACAGACATGGTCATAGCAGCTTGGAAACGGTCATAGAGACGTCCAAGTCAACGACAGTGACCTCAGAAGGAGCCACAAAAATAACAACCACAAATACAGCAAGAACTACGTACTTAATAGCGTCAACAGGACTTGCTTGAGCCAAAGAACAATAACAGGAGCAACAACGTCAGGCTCGGCCGGAGTCTTAGACTTGTCGTAGTTATTAGATTTGCAGCAACTAGTATCCATAGGTCCTAGAAACCAACCAACATCTTTTCCAGTATCAAAGATAGTGGTCATAACGAGAGTAGTAAGTAGAGGTAGAAGGATCACGATTTATCGAGACACCTCGATAAAATGAAACCGATACCGACTCTGGCAAACCAGCCGAGTCATCCTTCTCATTAGAGTCCTCTTGAATATTATTTTGGTCCTAGCACCGATAGTCATCAACTGAAATGCCTCTCCGCCACCTAAGCGAGGCCGGTGAACTTTCTTCTTGATAGGCCACGCAGTGAGAGTATCGAAATACGAAAAAAGATTAGACAGGTCACATTGTCCATAACGAATAGATCTCGCAACCTTAGTTTATAAACTTCCGTGACGAGGGGACGCAACGTCTCCATATTTATGGGCATTGATGGAAAACACTTCGCGTCAATTGCCGCACCAAATAGATAACCAGTCTCGTCGTCGTGACGAGGGTGACGAACGTTATTGCAACAAGAGCAATGGAATTGTCGTCCCATAAGTAAATTTAATTTATCAGAATAACGTGACCACTTCCAGTAGTCCGTCATTTTAATTTTCGAGGGGGATTTCACTGTCAGCAAGAAGCGTCTTGCGACATAATTATGGAACACACCCTTACGATTACGATTCCCAAAGTGTGGTTCCACTCCCCAGGATTTATGACGGATTCAAGCACAACACACGTATCGAACCTACTCTGGCGTTCATCGACTGAAGTGAGACTACCAATAATCCTTGAAAAACAAACAGGAGGTAGATAGAGGAGTCTTACGATGACTTTTGCACCTCAGGAAAGTAGTATGACATAAGCACTAATATGCTAAGCCCATCACAAATCACCTTCCGGAATACGATCCAGCGTTATTGAAAAGGGTGTTAACCCATACTTGAACACTCAATACATCTAGCAGTGGCTTCCCATGAGTTAATCTTATGCACTTCTGAGTGAGTCTACAGCCAAACGTCGATTGGGGCTTGCCGTTCCACTACACACCGTTATCATAACACTGGCAAACGCTGCCACGATCGTGATTAGTGGCCGAAATTTTCGACATCATCGAAATTTAGCAAAGCCCTATGACTCGCGGATGTGTAATGCGGCATGCTGATTTCACCATCAGTCCATGACTGCATTGGAACAACCAATACTATCGATTCAGACGAGGGCTATCGAGCCTTCAGGATAACAATGATCAAGCTTCCTAATCCCGCAACTTCGATTCTGTCTTCCTATAGGAGAAGAAAAATACTCGACCCTTGAAGACAACTTGGGCATGCGTTAGATCGAACATGACTTATTCACCATGATAACACAGCAGCACACGACCACGAGTCTCATATCTGATCCACGCAGGGTCCCGTTCTCAAAACGCACTGGTCTAGCAGGGACGCACCCTCGGTCTTCACTGGGTTCCGGGTATAACCTGCCACGCACCGTACTCGACATTTCTTGCTTCGGTAGGCCGTGTATTCTTGTACGTCCGCTCCTTTGGAAGAACTTTGTGGCGGAGGCATTCAACTCCTACACGAGGAAGCTTTCATCTCCCGTTCCTATCTGGAGCGAGGGTTTGCGTCAGATTACTTTTATGAATAGAGGTTCGAGCTCTTCCGTGCTCGTACCGTAAAGGTAATATTGGGTTAGCTAGGATCGAATTCTAGGGACATGAACAAGTCTTCCCTTTTAACCCGTTGGCCAATCAAAACTAGGACTGGATCTAAAGAACAGGAACAAACAAGACAAGGAGTGACCACCAATCCCGGCCCTAGCGCCCACCAAGGTTACCGTGCACCACAAACTATTATTACGTGTGCACCCGTAATGATAATTTGCGTTGCCAGGTAATCTTGTTGCCCGCTAGTTCCGAGCTTCCTGATCCAAAAACAAAGATTTCATAACAAATGTCTTGGAATAGTTTTGCCCTCACATCATAAACAACACGGTGACATCCATTAGCGCGATTGAGATTAGTCCTTCCGATCCTCCCGTCTACAGGTAAGCGAGTGAGCTCATCGTAGACCACAACATCCTTTCCACTTGCTGGTACCAGTGATCGATGCAAGAGTGCGGACTAATGTGAAGCGTGATACAACATCCTTACTGGCAAAATATCCGTACTACGTATATGTATTAACTAATCTTAGAAAATCGGATCCCTAAGCAACATAAACATTGTTATCCGTTTTTTCTTATACTTCATATATTGACACATGGCTAGTCGGTCGGAATTTCCCCTTGTACATCCCATGTACAAATTTCTTTCTTTTCTAAAATATTTTGTTGTGTTTTAGTTTTGAAAACTTTGTTTTCGAGCCGAAATCGGTTATAGTCTAGATTTTTACAAAATTCTAGTTCGCTATAACCTTGGCTCTGATACCACTTCTGTCACACCACGCCAATGGTGGAAACACGTGGCGCAACGCTCGAAAGTATATCAAAGTCAAGATTAACACAAACTATATTTAATTAGAAAAGAATCAATTTATTAAGATGTCGAAACAGAGAATCACATTTCCAATATTACATAAAACAACGAACATTAAGTTTCAATGTGGGGTATTTCCGTTTGTACCAACCCTTTGGTAACAATTGATGAAACCCCGACAAGTATCCGACATCCCGAATTCCACCGCACTAGCCCATATCTATTCAGCACTTAGTTACCTGAAAGATATGTTTAAAAAGACGTCAATATATAAAATATTGGTGAGTTCACAGGTTTTAGTTTCGTAATAACAACATTTTTACAACCATCGACTCGACTCACTTTACCGTATAATTATTTTCCCATTAAAAATTATACTAGGATCTTGTCGATCGATATTTCGTTTTTTTACAACATGTGCGAAACCTGCACAACTTGTGGCCTTTGTAAGGAGTAGCTAGCTCCTACAAATTATGATGATGAGCAATCCCCTGAGCCCCATAACCAAATCAAGACTAATAAATATGCCCCGCAATCACCAGTTGTTTCTCGGCAAATAACAACTTAGTTCAGAACATGTGCACCTCAGGCATACGCCAATGCATAATCGACGCTATCGATTTGGGGTGGGCCTTGTCAGGCAATAATAGTACTATCCAAATATTCCTTCGGTTTCATTTCCCTGAATTAATGGTTACAGTAGCGAGGACTCAACCCCGAGTGGCGAACATACAACAAAACTCAAGTACTCATCATGCCACTAATCACATTTTAACCTTTGAAAACATTTCAACATGTGATAACTTTTGACAAACATATCTTTCCCCCAGTTAAAACAGTAAAATGGGGCCGTGAAACTCACCTGAAGCACAGCGTGCAATCAAATAGCTGAGAACAGCAAGTCCGAGGTCAAGCACCTACGAACGTCCTAGTGCGTGTAAGTCACTATGTCTATAGCGTGTGTTTTTCCGGCAAGTTGTACACCCAACTCCCAACACCACCATTTACGTATAATTCCCCGTTTAATTAAACATATGTCCTAGGTCCGTTTGTGATGGATTACCCTCGTTACAAGTTACATTTATACTTTCATAAATATTAATTAACTTGTATAATATTATTCTCGACTAAACTTCACTTAACGTATAATTATTTTCCCATTAAATAATTATACTTAAGATCGTGTCGTCCGATATAATATTTTTAACGCTCGACTCGACTCACCATACCGTATATTTACTTTCCCATTAAGTAAATACACTAAGGTCTTGTCGTTCGATAATGTATTTTTAACGCTTGACCCGACTCCCATACCGTATATTTACTTTCCCATTAAGTAAATACACTAGGATCTCGTTGACTCGGTATACTTATGTATATATTGTTTTCTTCACTCGACTCGACTTTCCTCCCCGTATATTTACTTTCCCATTAAATAAATATACTAAGATTTCGTCGAGTCGAATATATATATATATATATATATATATATTCCTTGTTAAGTCCATACGCTTGTTTAACGTTTAATCGTTAGATTATTTACGTTACTTTTCTTCCACGAATATTTTCCAACACTTAGGAATGTGTTATGTATTTTTCACCCAAATCATATATTTTAAATCCTTAAAATATATTTATACTCATCTTGACGTAATGATACTTTTCTCGTCCGTCCGTTTTTACGTCTTAGTTCGTTAACACGTCCAAGTCCGATTACTTAACTTATATATATATAGTTAATTTTTCCCAAGTTTCCCAATATGGGTATTCTAGGAAAGTCATTCACCTCTTTAATTTCCTACACATATTACTTAGAAGTTTTATAAATACCTTTGTATTTTTAACACAAGACTTGGTAACTTATGTATAAAAATGCTCAAACATTTTTATATTCCCATAGATATAAAAATGCTCATTTTTATACAACTTTTACCAAGTCCTTAAATTACCAATTTTTGTAATAAAAACCTTAGTTTTTGTTTTGCTCAACATCTTTGGTAAATTTATATTTTTATATAATGACATTTTATACAAAAATACCATTTCGTATGTCTTGCAATTATTTTTCGTAACAAACATTTGGAAAGTACCTCCTTCCACTTTTAATACCAAACTTTCCAAAGTCATACTTTTAGACATAGGTCTTCCAAAATGACCTATCACACCCTTTAACTTTCAAAAGCGACAGTTTCCACTAAACTAGCAACTTTAGTTTTGTCAACTTTTCTATTATAGGTGTATGAGTGTGTATTAAGTCTAATATGTCCAACCTTTTGTTTTGAAGTCCATAATCTTTGAAGATGTAACTTTTTATCTTTCATTTTCCAATAAATCCAATGTGATATTTAGTTTTAGATGATCATTTTGACCATCTTTAAGTGTATCCAAGTCACCTTTATTAACCATGTTTTAGATCACCATTTTAACATGTGTATGTGAACTTTTATAATTTACAAAAACAACAACAATAATCCATCATCATCCACGGCCAACATTTAGTTTTAAAGACCCATTTTAGTTTTGTTAAAATATACAAAATCTTGTTTTTTTTAAAACCTTTGTTAAAACCCTTTCGTACAACTGGCTTCTAAAACATAAAAACATAGACTTTCTAGAACAAAACAAGATCAAGAAACTTACTACTAGCACAAGGCTAGGGAAGCTAAGAATACTTGAATTTGATGGAGTTTAGTGTGTTCTTCCAAAGGGGTTAAGCTCCAAGCTTGAAACACATTTTGATCTTTGTAGAAAGGTTTGTATGTGTAGGATTTAGGGTCTTTTGTTTGAAAAATAAAGTGTGTGTGTATGTAATGGCAGCCACGGCCAAATAACAAGAAAAGAGGAAGTTTCTTTTTCAAATGTTAAAGTGTAGAACATGAGATCTTATTATGGATTTAGGAAGTACATTCATGGATATAAAATTTCCAATGCCATACCCATATCAAATAATATCTTTGAAGTTCACAAGCAAAAGAGATTTTGGACATGGGGTTGGATTGGCCGATTCTAGAGATCTTGGGGTGGGGTCCATTTGTCCAAATATCTACTAACTAAGTAGTTACATTTGGATGTTATCGTCGGGGCTTCGTTCGGGTTTTAATCGGATTTTAATTATGCATTATTCGGACATTAAAGTAGCCTCAAATAACCCTTAAACATAGCCTAGTTTAAGTGTTGGTTGGTTAGTTAGGCTTTCGTTGGGTGAAATTATAAGTTATACGCGTATGGGATGCGATACGCACACTTTATTCGTTACCGGGAGATTTGTATTTAGAGCTTTCATTTATGGTTTTGGAGTTCCAAAACACATTATATTTCATGAAAATACCCTTTATTTTATATCCTGGGTTTTCAGGATACTTTCGTTTATTTAATATTTACCGGGTAATCACCAACGTCCGTACCGGACAAGTTTGTTCGCACATGATCCTATCATGCTTCATCATTAAACGTGTGCATTCCTATGCATCTTATGGAGAATTTTCTATTCTCTACGGCATCAGTTAAATTAATCCAATTAATTTAAACATGCACTCAATCCGTTAATTACATATACTAATTACGTACGGAATCACATCGATTTTTTTTGCCGGATGTTACAATCTCGAGCTTATGATCAATGAAAAACTTTTAGTCAAATACACTTATTCATAATCAATTATGCATATTCAAATTAATACAATCATGTTGCATTTTTACGCTTAAAAACCGAATTCTAACACTAAACCGAAGCAGAAACGAACCCATACAATTTAGGAATCAAGCCTAATCCAAAAACATGTCAAAATGGGCTTAAACCATAAGTTTTAACCCAAAAACATGTCCAAAACCAAGTCTGTTGGGCCAAGCCCAACCAAAAAAACATTTTTGGGCCTAAAACCCCTCTTCGCGTAGCATGACCATGATGCTGGTTTCCCGTCGCGTGACACGACGACCTCCTGGAACAACAACATTCTTTTTCTATTTCATTTTTGAATGCAACCTCCACCTAATTCACTCCTAACCACCCTATTTCAAGCAAACCTTTTGATTTACAACAGTAAGTTCTTGAGCTTAGACCTTCACTTTTCTTTCATCTTCTTCACTTCTTTTCTTCTTATAACTCCTTGAAGAAGCCTTTAGGACTTGCCCCTTGTTTTGCCACGACAATATGTATCGGGTAGAGCCCCAAAATGAGGCCTCAAAGGTGGTTACTTTCCATTGTTCCTTTATGCACTAGGACATTACTTGTAGTGACACCAACCAAGTTCACCAACAACTCAATGTTGGATGGACTTGTGCTATGGTAATAGTTGACAAAGGGTAGCCAAGGCTCATCCAAACAAAGTCACCATACACTACTTTAATCTCCTAGTTATATTATGTAATAATTATATGTATACTTTCAAACTTTCATCTTTCATCTAATAGCCGATTTACTTGGAAGGTTTGTGGATACATCCCTACCTTACCAATCTCTTGAACCTTCTTGTAACTCGGATTCGTTCCATACAAGAATGGGAAAATCCCTTGTCTAAGACCCATGTTTAATCTATAAACAAAGTGGTCATGACATGAAACCCCTTGAAATGGATTCACATTCCTAACTCTAACTCTCACCATCCGAATCACCTTCATGGTGGTTTTGTGCTTGGTTATTAACTTTAACTCTTGACCATCCGAATCATCTTAAAGATGGTTTGTGTTTTGGTTCGCCTTAAAGGCAATGCATGACTTGTTTGATGTTTTGAAACAACCCTCGAATCTAAAACTCATTCCTTTCCAACTCTAGTTATTCGGAGCTAAAGTTTCTCTCAAGACCCGTTTCGGGAACTTAACAAACGCACCCTAAGGTGATTTCATACTTGTCCCCTTTTCTCTTTAACACTTTTGGGGCTCAACATGTATCTTATGCAAATACACTAAACACTTTCATACTCACATACTCAATATACTAAACATGCTTATATACTATGCCATGCTAGAATTCAAACTATCCATACAAATTCCGCTTACTATACAACCCACCTTACATGTATAGCGCTATAGGAGTAGCACATCGCCCCCTAATTGGGTCATGTTAGCCTACCACTTCGGTGTTAGGTCAAGCAGTGCAAACAAGTGTTGATTATGCCTTTTGTATGATTCTGTATGTGCAAAACTATAGCATGATGATTTGAGTAAAACATTTTAATACTATGAAAGTAAACCAAAACTAGTATGCTCACCAATGCTTTATGTGTTGACGGATATTTTATACATGTTGCAGGAAATATATGATGCGATGACTCGGGAAAACTTGTTAGGGATGGACTTAGAAACGCACCATTTTAATTATTGTTATTTTGAATGTTGTATTTCCTTTCTTGAACAATTTGTATTTTCGACTTTTGAATGTTATGAAATGGAACCTCCTTAATCATATTGTCACAATTCTAGTATCATGAAGTCTTTGAACAATCTATCAAAAGTCGCGCCTCAATGTATTTCGCCATCAGTTGGGGTGTGTTAAAGATCATAAGAACATGTGTTAACAAGCTTAACACAAGAGTATTCTTGGAAACCAATGATATATATATATATATATAGGCTAAGTATTTGATGAAAACCCAAAAATATAAAGAAACTCTTGGAAACCTCATCCTAGCCATTGATCTCTAAGATCAATGGCTCTTGTTTATTCAAGATTATTATAATGGGGGATTGTGTGCTATATGACAAAAGAAGGGTATATTAGACAATTGGAAGGTGCATTGGGTTTCTATCTCTGTGCATAGCAGAGTTTCATCATCACCATCATCCTACCTACATATAAAAGCATGATCCTCTCTCTTCCTATTCTCTCAACAATTAAGAAATTCAAATTACAAGAAGCTCTCAAGCTTCAAAAGCTATAACCTTCATCCTGATTATACAGAAGAAGCTCGTTCATCAACAAACTATTCATCCATCCACGGTACGTCGATAAAACCCCAAATAATCTAATAAAATTGGTCATCAACCTCTGTACGTCGATCAAAATCAGAATGCAATCCCTTTTCTGGTCAATGTCTTCGAAGAGACGACACTGAAAGCACAAGAAATCTGATAGGAGGTATTATTTTTATTTTTTGTAATTTTATGATCTTTTGGGTTTCTGTAGATAGTGTTAAGGTGTTATAACAGGGGTTTTGTATGTATTTATGTATAATGATCCATTGTTGATGTAACATTCGTCACCCTTGTTTTTCACCAAATTGTCAATAATAAAAAAAAGGGTATGTGGAGGAGACCCTCTGGCACCTGGTATCCATATTGGATACCGATCATCCCACCCCACAAGGGTTATGATCCCGGCAAAATACCTCAAAGTGCTGCCCACAAGATTCGAACTTGTCTCCTCTCATGCCCAACACTTATCATTGGTAGTGGGTACGACTAGGCTATAAGCCCATTGGTCAAATTGTCAATAATAGTCCTTCAAATATTTCTATTTTAGTCTCTGTAAGTTTTGTCGTTTTCAAATATAATTTAGGAGCGAACTCAAAAAAAATTTTAATTTGCATTCGTGGATCGTATTTACGTTTTAATAAAATTAGTATATTGAAACGTTATTCGGATTAGAAAAAAAAAGAACATTTTTCTTAGTTAAATTTGGTTAGTTTTTATAAAGGAACAACTAACTAAAAACCTTATAAACTAACCTAGTTAACAATAGAGGGAACATTTCTGCCATTTATCAAAAATTCAAAATCTATTTCCTCTTTTTCCCCCTTTCTAATTTCCGACCAGCCACTTCACCGGAATCCGGCCACAGATCCGGCGAACCATAAAACGTCCCATTTAATGCTCACCGATTTTTTTTTTCTAGTCCAAAACGTTTCTCCATCTTTCCCCAACGCATTGCAACCATATAATCGAGTTAATAACTAGTTTTATGATGCTTAAATTGAGTTTTAAAGTGTGTAACTGTCGAGTATGATTAATGAAATCAAACGTTTCCATTTGTTGAACAATATTATAAATTGACTCTACCATTTCGTTTCTGCACCATTACCCGACTAAAACCCACAAAAAACAATACCAAAAACGAGTTCTGAAGCTTGAAATTGATGCATACATGATCGATTATTGCAGACCCATTTGCGAGCATTTTAAGCTTTGTAAGTCTAGTATTTATGTGTCGTTTTATTCTTTGTTTACTCCCCTTCGAAAGCCCTATAGTTTCTGGACCTATCTTGCATGATTAGAAGGATCTAAAAATCTAGGGTTAGGGTTTATGTTAGGATTGGGGAAGAAGAAGATGAATTGTGGAATAATCTTTTTAACTATTTGTTTCCTAACTTTCATCACAAATCAGATTCTGATGTAATGGTTGTGGAGTTTTATGTGAGAGTGATGACCCGGGTTCGAACCCAGGCACCACCTCCTCATTTTCTTTTATTATTATTATTATTATTTATTTATTTACTTGATTATTCGTTTTAGATTATTATTAAAATCATAAAACTTATATTAATCGTAGAAAATTCATTTTTGTTCCAAAAATCATGAAACTTTAGGTGTAGCTCCTTGACACATTATAGAAAATTATCATATTTTTAGTTGCTGGAAAATATTTATTTTTCATAATTTTACTAATTTAAATGGTTTTAATCATAAATAAATGATTAAAAATTCATTTTTAATGATTTTAACCCCAAATTTTCTGGAAAATTATTTTTAAGTATCATGAACTTAAATAAAAATTATTGGTTCAGAAAACATTCATTTTTATTAGTTTTCCTATTTTTACTCATTTAAACATGATTTAAATTTATTAAATCTATTTTAAATACAAATAAATTGAGAAAAATTATGGAAAAATTATTCTCACTGTTATACATCAAAAAATAACTATTTTTCATAGAAATATAATTTTTGGATCATATCATGTATTTTTAGTTATTTATATTAGATATAATTAATTATTAATATTTGGTTAAATACAAATTATTAAAAATCTGTTTTACGGATATTTTCCAATAAAATAGAAAATGTTTCCTAAATGTGGAAACATAGTATTATATTTTCTTAGTCACATATTTAATCTTAAATTGTGATATACTTATTTCAAAAACTATTATTCGAGTTATCATAAAAACTTCATCTTCCCTACATAAGTCTAGCAAACCCTAATGCCCTAGATTATAAATGCCTTAGACTTTTAAGTCATTTTCCTCATTAGTATTCTTAAACATATAGGTTGAGTTCTTCGGAATTCTTAAGCCTTTTGCGACGAACTTTGTTGGATTTTATCGCTTAGCAAAACTGTGAGTATATCTTTCCCCTTTTTCATGTTTTATTCTTTTGGGGCTATTCATGTACATTATGACTAAATATTATTCTTTCACTAAATGCAATTCTCATGTATGTTTGCTTTATGTTAATTTGTGTGTATCTATGTCTGTCAAATCATTAACCGTTGTGGCCTTGCATTTCAATGAATAGTACTATGGTATATACCCCTTGTGACTCTGTTGAGAGACCTTGGTCATTGTCTTGTGATTCATTATACTCAAAAATGGTTTTCAAAGTGTTGTCTTGTCTTAGGGTTGGTTTTGACTGATACTGCTTAAATATATAATTGCAAACGGTATACAACACTTGAATTGCTAAACGCTTTTTGTCACACCCTCAAAATCCACCTGCGGGGTTTTACCGCGAGGCGCGTGACAAACCAGGATCCAAGTCAACGATCACAATAAACAACACTATATGGACATATGCATATTTTAAAAACATAAGTTTGAAACCATAGAAACCGTAGCGGAAGCTTTGTTACAAGTTCAAATTCCAAAAGTAATTCCAACAGTTCAATCATAAGTAAAACATGATCCTAACTAGACGCCGTGCAGACGCGTGCGCCCTAGTCCTCGTTTGCTACCTTAGCGACCTGAGAAAAACATGCCAAAAGTTCGTCAGCACAAAATGCCGGTGAGTTCACAGGTTTAATTAAAAGTTACCAAGTTACAAAAGTATACCAAATCACCTGTCCATACCATAAAACGTTCAACCAAAGTACGCTAGCTAGGCGTATGTTTCGTTACTACTACGACTGGAAACAATTACTAGACACGTCACAAGTTACCAAAGTTACAGCCCGAATAATGTCACAAGTCACAATGTTACAAGGTCGAGACAACATGCACTGGCCCGGCCCTCCAAGCCGACGAGTGGGGCAGGTCACGCCCAACAGATCTATCCACATTTCCCCCGTTGTGCTATACCGCACATTCATGGTTTCCCCGGGACTTAAAAGATCGTAAGTAACTCATAATAAACCATAGTATGACAAAAGTTCTCAAAACATAGTTCTGCGCATGTTTTCTCCCCCAAAAAGTGAAACCAGTTAAAGTGGGGCCGTGAACTCACCTTAGGTTGCGTTACTTCAGCTAATGAATAAGATCAGCAAGCTATGCTAGTCCCTTAAAGCGGCGACCTAACATATGACAGTTACAAGTACTTAGACTAATAACCCGTAGGTTAGTTAGTCCCTAGATGTCCAGACCATAACTAGGTTCGTTTGAAAACACGTTGATTGTTTAACTGACCAAATGTACAAGACTCGACATCCCATTGGTGACCCGAGACTCCCCATGTTATACTTGCACTCTCAATCACATAATCATGTACTCACACTTAACATGCGTTAAAGTTCAACAAGTCTAACACATCGTTCAAACAGTACACAAATAAGCCCGAGCACGTGTTACCAAGTTATCAGGTATGATACGGGGTTCCTAGCATGTCCCTAGGCGTCAAATCGGGTCTCGGAATGCCAAAATGCACTTACAGCAGCAGTACAGGCGATTAGGAAAAGTCAACTGGCGATTATGAAAGTCAACAGGCGATTATGGGGGCTAATCGCCTATACCATAGGCGATTAGGGTCATGTGGTATGCAAATAAGGAGTTATTAGGCGATTAGGGTCATAAGACATGCAATTTAGGACTTAACTAGCAATTAGGATCACAATCGCATGAAACGAAGGCAATTAGCCCCCAATCGCCTATACTATAGGCGATTAGGGTTCCCTATCAGGCGATTATGCTCCTAACCGTCTATAGCATAGGCGATTAGGGTGGCTAATCGCCTGCAGCAGCTCTGTTCCGGTTTTTCGCGTGTTTAACCCTCCAAATCATATCCGGAACGTGTGGAACCACCAAATATCGATCATACAACATTACCAAACATATTTCAAGCAAAACCCCTAGCTTATCATCATCCTATTAGTCCCGAATGCAAGCCTTTACCCAAAATAGTATACTTAGCATGAAAACATCACATCAACATGCACAACTTTACCCTAAATAGCAAATACTCAGATTTCATCATGTTATCACGTTGTCCGATCATCCCCTACTGTTCTATCATCATCCTACAACAAACCCTAACATCAAACAGCTAGCAAAACACTTTAAATCATCCAAAATCATTCAAACTCATTCAAATGGGTCAAAATACTCAACATTCACAATACACCTCTAAAACCATCCGAACTCCTAAAACATCATCATCCTATCATAAACAAGCTGTAAACACCTTAATAACATGATAACAATCCATTTTGAATGATAAAAATCTTATCTTTTAATCATATTTAACACATACAACATGCATAAGGGTTTGAACTTGTTTAAAAATGATTTTCATAGGTTTTCAAAGACATAAATGTTTATAAACCAGGTCCGGACCTTTAGGGAGTAAAACTCAATCATTTAAAGGTTTGGGGATGAAGAACACACCTTGGTTTTATGAGGATTTGATGTGTAAAGCTTGAAAATGAGTGTTTTGATGCTAAAACGTGTTCCAGAGGGTGTTTGGGAGTTGGGATATGTTATGAGACGGCTAGGGTTGCATTAGAGGTGTCTTGGAGGTCAAGGGTGGTATTTATAGGCGTTTCTAGTCGTTTAAAACACTATAGGCGATTGTGCAGCAGCTTTAGGCGATTATGGCTCCTAATCGCCTAAAGCTTTAGGCGATTAGGGCCTAATCGCCCTCAGGAACTCCCTACTCGCCCTCCCTATAGGCGATTACAGAGGCTAATCGCCTATAGCCTCTGCATAATCGCCTATAGGGTCTGTTACGGCGTATTCGGCGCGTTAAACTCCGTTTTAACATATGTTAACATGTTTTCACATACCGACAAGTCACATAAAGATTATAAACACATAAAACATGTAAGCAAACACGTTCACACTCGTTCACCAATTCCCGGGACTCGAGACTTGTGTTTCTACTGAGGTTTGACGATTCCACGAATCGTCAATCCTTGCATACCTGGTTAAATGGCCGAAATCTAACGATCCTCTAGGTTGTACTAATGACTCCCGAACTATAACACGACCTAACCGACCTAGTTAGGTATACTGTACGCATGAGTTGCTAAGGTAGACTTTGACCCAAACCATAATATTGACCTTAGTTTGCCGGGTGTCACATCATCCCCACGTTAAAAGAATTTTTGTCCTGAAAATTAACACAAGTCAAAGAGAAAACAATCAAGGAATAGAAACTAGAAAAGAGAACTTACCCGAGTTGTCACATCATCCCCACGTTAGAAGGAATCTCGCCCCGAGATTCATTCAGCTGCAGTAGTAACATGTCTCGATTCAAAAGCGCGCTTAGGAAAGAGGTGAGGATACTTAGACTTCATCTGATCCTCGCGTTCCCAAGTGTATTCCAGTCCACGATTCGAGTTCCAGCGAACTTTAACAATACGGATTTTACTCCGACGAAGGCTACGAATTTTGTAATCAAGGATCTCAACAGGTTCTTCCACAATGCGAAGACGATCATCAACCTTGATCTCTTCTAGTGGAACAATAAGAGATTCGTCAGCCAGGCATTTCTTCAAGTTAGACACATGGAAGACGTTGTGTATATTACCAAGCTCCGCCGGTAAATCAAGTCGGTATGCCACCGGTCCAATCCGTTCCAGGATTGCAAACGGTCCAACATACCGAGGGTTGAGTTTGCCACGCTTTCCAAAGCGTATGACGCCCTTCCATGGTGAAACTTTCAGAAGTACCCTATCCCCAACCTGGAACTCTAAAGGTTTGCGACGTCGATCAGCATAACTCTTCTGTCGATCCCGCGCCGCTGCCAAACGGTTACGAATCTGTACGATCTTTTCCGAAGTCTCGTACACTAGTTCAGGCCCAGTGAGTTGACTCTCACCCACTTCAGCCCAACAAAGGGGAGACCGGCATTTCCGCCCGTACAATGCCTCGAACGGAGCTGCCTTGATACTCGCATGGTAACTGTTGTTATAAGAAAACTCCACTAACGGCAGGTGAATCTCCCAACTTTTTCCAAAATCGATTACACATGCCCGAAGCATGTTCTCTAAGGTTTGAATTGTTCGTTCACTCTGCCCGTCAGTTTGTGGGTGATAAGCTGTACTCATGTCCAGCTGGGTACCCAAGGCTTTGTGCAAGGACTTCCAAAAATGCGAAGTGAAATGGGAATCACGATCTGAAATGATAGAAACCGGTACACCGTGCTTAGAAACGACCTCCTTGAGGTAGAGACGAGCCAATGTATCCATAGTGTCGGTTTCTTTAATGGCAAGAAAATGGGCTGACTTCGTCAACCGATCCACAATCACCCATATCTTATCACAGCCTCTAGGTGACTTAGGTAGTTTAGTAACAAAGTCCATCGTGATCCTTTCCCACTTCCATTCAGGAATTTCTGGTTGTTGCAGGAGGCCAGAAGGCTTCTGATACTCCACCTTGACCTTGGCGCAGGTCAAGCATTTGCTCACGTAGGAGGCAATGTCAGCCTTCATGTTTGGCCACCAGTAGAGTACCTTTAGGTCTTGGTACATCTTGTCTGAGCCGGGATGAATGGAATACCGGGATTTGTGAGCTTCATCCAAAACAAGCTCCCGTAATCCCCCAAACAACGGAACCCATATGCGTTCTGCGAAGTAGTGTAAACCGTCAAGCCTCTGCTCGAGGTGCTTGTCAGCACCGTGCATGGTCTCAGCTTTAAGGTTTTCCTCCTTCAAAGCTTCTAGTTGCGCAGAACGGATTTGGTCGGGAAGAGAAGATTGGATAGTGAGTTGTAACGCCCGAACGCGACGTGGGTTTGCTGTTTCCTTCCTGCTCAAGGCGTCTGCCACCACATTCGCCTTGCCAGGATGGTACTTAATGGTGCAATCATAGTCGTTCAGGAGTTCAACCCAGCGACGCTGTCGCATGTTCAGGTGTTGTTGGTCGAAAATATGCTGGAGACTCTTGTGATCGGTATAAACGGTGCATTTGGTACCGTACAAGTAATGCCTCCAAATTTTCAACGCGAACACCACTGCACCCAACTCCAAGTCGTGGGTTGTATAGTTCCTCTCGTGAACCTTAAGTTGACAAGAAGCGTAGGCAATCACTTTCTCGCGTTGCATTAACACGCAACCGAGACCCTGAATCGAAGCATCACAGTAAACAACGAAGTCCTCAGTGCCCTCAGGCAAGGATAGGATGGGAGCAGAACAGAGTTTGGACTTCAGTTTTTGGAACGCTGATTCTTGCGGTTCATCCCAGTCGAATTTTCTGTCCCTCTGAGTAAGAGTGGTGAGGGGTTGAGCGATCTTCGAAAACCCCTTAATGAAACGTCGGTAGTAACCCGTAAGACCTAGGAATTGTCGCACCTCAGATGGCGTCTTTGGTGCTTCCCAGTCCTTAATTGCCTCGATCTTAGCCGGATCGACATGAATCCCTAGTTCATTAACCACATGCCCTAGGAATTGAACTTCGCGTAACCAAAAGTCACAGTTCGAGAACTTAGCATAAAGCTGTTCCCGTCGCAAAAGTTCCAGAACCAAACGCAAGTGTTCCTCATGTTCAGCTTTGCTCTTGGAGTAAACCAAGATGTCATCAATAAACACAATGACGAACTTATCATGATAAGGTTTGCACACGCGGTTCATCAAATCCATGAAAACCGCCGGTGCGTTAGTGAGACCGAAAGGCATGACTAAGAACTCGAAATGGCCATAACGTGTACGAAAGGCAGTCTTCGCAATGTCAGCTTCTTGCACGCGTAGCTGGTGGTAACCGGACCTTAAGTCGATCTTGGAGTAGTAGCTAGAACCCTGGAGCTAGTCAAAGAGATCATCAATGCGAGGAAGAGGATAACGGTTCTTGATGGTCACCTTGTTCAGTTCTCTGTAATCCACGCACATCCAGAGACTTCCGTCTTTCTTCTTCACAAACAGAATCGGGGCTCCCCAAGGGGAAGAACTCGGTCTGATGAAACCCTTATCCAAGAGTTCCTGCAACTGGCTAGATAGTTCCTGCATCTCGGGAGGTGCAAGACGGTAGGGGGCCCGAGCAACAGGGGCTGCGCCCGGTACAAGATCAATACCGAACTCAACCTGACGATGGGGTGGAAGACCAGGTAGATCATCGGGAAAAACGTCAGAAAAGTCACGGACCACTGGGATATCCTCGATCTTCTTCTCAAAACGGCCGAACAACCCTTACGAATACACTTAAGGGATTTCATGCTGGAGATGAGACTTAGCGGAGCACCGCCCTTCTCACCATGTACCAAGAGAAATTCTCCATCCGGGAGAGGGATTCGAATAACCTTGTCGAAACAAACGATCTCAGCACGATACAACGATAACCAATCCATGCCGACAACGACATCAAAACTACCCAAGGGTACAGGCATAAGGTCGATGGGGAAAGACAAACCCGACATCTCAAGGTGACATTCCCGAAGGACACAAGTTGCCTCAATCTTCTTACCGTCGGCCAACTCAATTAAATACTTAGTCTCTAAAGGAACAGGCACTATATCTAACATTCGGCTAACTTCCAAAGATATGAAGCTTTTATCGGCACCGGAATCAAACAAAACAGTAACAGAGCGATTATTGAGAAGAAACGTACTGGTAACTGTGTCGGGATCCAGTTTAGCCTCAGCGGCCCCAATAACAAAGGCGCGTGCGTTCCTGCCACCGCCCCCACCATTCCCGTTACCGTTCCCATTTTTCACATCCCCGCCCTGTTTCAGTTTCGGGCAATCCTTCTTGAAATGACCAGTCTCACCACAATTGTAACAACCCTGCTTCCCTGAAGTCCCCTGAGCGGTAGGGGTAGGGACAGCAGCACGACCCTGAGAAGACGAAAGGTTCACCCTACAATCCTTGGCATGATGCCCCAACTGCTGACAACGGTGACAACGTGCCCTATCACAATTCCCCGAATGATGAAACCCACACTTGTTGCACTTAGGATGTTTCCCAGCATAACCACCCTGTTTAGATCCTGACGAAGAAGAACCCCCAACATCATACTTTTTACCCTGCTGTGCCGGAGCTGACGCTGAACCCTTACCCACATTCTCCCACTTGCGCTTGTTACTCTCTGGAACCTTGACAGTTGCACCACGAGCAGGCACAATACCCTCGTTCACCTTCAGGTTGGTCATCCTATGAGCCGACCGAACCACATCTGCATAGTTGGGAAGATTTCCCGCAGCCACTAACCCCGCTATCTCTGGTACTAACCCTGAAATGTAGTGCTCGATCCTCCTGTATTCTGGTACGTGAATGTCAGGACACAGCACCGCCAACTCGTTACGCCTCACAGTGTACTCTTCAATCTCAGATCCAACCATCTTGAGGCTCCAAACCTCATGTTCCAACTTCTGAATCTCTTCTCTGGGGCAGTACTCTCTCTTCAGTAACTGAACAAAATCCTCCCATGGCATGGCATACGCCTCACCCAAACCCATATTCTGAGTAATATTGTTCCACTAGGTCAACGCAACATCCAGAAAGAGGGCAGCAGCATACTTGACTCGATCCTCAGGAAGACAGTTACACATCAAGAACACTGACTCCACTTTCTCTAGCCACTTGAGCATGCCAACAGCCCCTTCAGTGCCAGAGAATTCATGGGGCTTACAGTCCCGGAACATCTTGTACGTGCACATGACTGGGGGTGGATTAACAACCCCACCTGAAACGAAACACGTAAGAAACCACAAAAGGAAGATACCATGCTCACAGCAAGGCAAAGCTGATAGGATCAACTTACCGCCATGTGCATTGTGTCCTGCCTGAAAGGCAGCCTGCAGCAAGTTGTTCAAGTCCTCCTGAGTCAGATTCACACCTCCACGACCACCTCCACCGGCGCGTCCACCAGTACGACCACCACCTCTACGTCCACCGCGAATTCCAGACATGATTCTGGCAATAAGAGCGAAGGAAAAATTCAGATTCTCAGCTAGTGGTAACCACTAGTGTTCACATAAATAAGGCTAGATCCAATCCAGGACCATCCCTTCGAACCCAGAGCTCACTAGGGCTTTCATGCATTTCGGTTTATGATTTCGTGTGCACCCGAAACGATAAACCGCTCTACATGGTCCTCCTAGTGTCCTCCTAGTCTAAAGTTTAGGTCTCCGAACACGGATGCTTAGCCGTACACCGCGGTGACATAAACGTCACGACAGTTCAGGGGCGAGTGGGTTTATTGGAGTACGAAGGGGAGATGTCCGAGCCTTGGACAGATCTCAAAAGTACACAAGCCACTCCAATACACCACACTGCCTAAGGAATTAACAGTCAAATACCCAAAAGAGCGGATGATGTAACACAAAGAGTTTGATGATTTAAAGACACCCCGACAAGCCCGTATGTTACCCACTATGACGTCTAATACCAGGTGACCGTCTAGTGTGTGTGCGACTCGGCTATAGACTAGACTCTACATGCAGTCCTAGTTCACTATAACCATTGGCTCTGATACCAATCTGTCACACCCTCAAAATCCACCTGCGGGGTTTTACCGCGAGGCGCGTGACAAACCAGGATCCAAGTCAACGATCACAATAAACAACACTATATGGACATATGCATATTTTAAAAACATAAGTTTGAAACCATAGAAACCGTAGCGGAAGCTTTGTTACAAGTTCAAATTCCAAAAGTAATTCCAACAGTTCAATCATAAGTAAAACATGATCCTAACTAGACGCCGTGCAGACGCGTGCGCCCTAGTCCTCGTTTGCTACCTTAGCGACCTGAGAAAAACATGCCAAAAGTTCGTCAGCACAAAATGCCGGTGAGTTCACAGGTTTTAATTAAAAGTTACCAAGTTACAAAAGTATACCAAATCACCTGTCCATACTATAAAACGTTCAACCAAAGTACGCTAGCTAGGCATATGTTTCGTTACTACTACGACTGGAAACCATTACTAGACACGTCACAAGTTACCAAAGTTACAGCCCAAATAATGTCACAAGTCACAATGTTACAAGGTCGAGACAACATGCACTCGCCCGGCCCTCCAAGCCGACGAGTGGGGCAGGTCACGCCCAATAGATCTATCCACATTTCCCCCGTTGTGCTATACCGCACATTCATGGTTTCCCCGGGACTTAAAAGATCGTAAGTAACTCATAATAAACCATAGTATGACAAAAGTTCTCAAAACATAGTTCTGCGCATGTTTTCTCCCCCAAAAAGTGAAACCAGTTAAAGTGGGGCCGTGAACTCACCTTAGGTTGCGTTACTTCAGCTAATGAATAAGATCAGCAAGCTATGCTAGTCCCTTAAAGCGGCGACCTAACATATGACAGTTACAAGTACTTAGACTAATAACCCGTAGGTTAGTTAGTCCCTAGATGTCCAGACCATAACCAGGTTCGTTTGAAAACACGTTGACTGTTTAACTGACCAAATGTACAAGACTCGACATCCCATTGGTGACCCGAGACTCCCCATGTTATACTTGCACTCTCAATCACATAATCATGTAATCACACTTAACATGCGTTAAAGTTCAACAAGTCTAACACATCGTTCAAACAATACACAAATAAGCCCGAGCCCGTGTTACCAAGTTATCAGGTATGATACGGGGTTCCTAGCATGTTCCTAGGCGTCAAATCGGGTCTCGGAATGCCAAAATGCACTTACAGCAGCAGTACAAGCGATTAGGAAAAGTCAACTGGCGATTATGAAAGTCAACAGGCGATTATGGGGGCTAATCGCCTATACCATAGGCGATTAGGGTCATGTGGTATGCAAATCAGGAGTTATTAGGCGATTAGGGTCATAAGACATGCAATTCAGGACTTAACTAGCAATTAGGATCACAATCGCATGAAACGAAGGCAATTAGCCCCCAATCGCCTATACTATAGGCGATTAGGGTTCCCTATCAGGCGATTATGCTCCCAATCGCCTATAGCATAGGCGATTAGGGTGGCTAATCACCTGCAGCAGCTCTGTTCCGTTTTTTCACGTGTTTAACCCTCCAAATCAGATCCGGAACGTGTGGAACCACCAAATATCGATCATACAACATTACCAAACATATTTCAAGCAAAACCCCTAGCTTATCATCTTCCTATCAGTCCCGAATGCAAGCCTTTACCCAAAATAGTATACTTAGCATGAAAACATCACATCAACATACACAACTTTACCCTAAATAGCAAATACTCAGATTTCATCATGTTATCACGTTGTCCGATCATCCCCTACTGTTCTATCATCATCCTACAACAAACCCTAACATCAAACAGCTAGCAAAACACTTTAAATCATCCAAAATCATTCAAACTCATTCAAATGGGTCAAAATACTCAACATTCACAATACACCTCTAAAACCATCCGAACTCCTAAAACATCATCATCCTATCATAAACAAGCTGTAAACACCTTAATAACATGATAACAATCCATTTTGAATCATAAAAATCTTATCTTTTAATCATATTTAACACATACAACATGCATAAGGGTTTGAACTTGTTTAAAAACGATTTTCATAGGTTTTCAAAGACATAAATGTTTATAAACCAGGTCTGGACCTTTAGGGAGTAAAACTCAATCATTTAAAGGTTTGGGGATGAAGAACACACCTTGGTTTTATGAGGATTTGATGTGTAAAGCTTGAAAATGAGTGTTTTGATGCTAAAACGTGTTCCAGAGGGTGTTTGGGAGTTGGGATATGTTATGAGACGGCTAGGGTTGCATTAGAGGTGTCTTGGAGGTCAAGGGTGGTATTTATAGGCGTTTCTAGTCGTTTAAAACACTATAGGCGATTGTGCAGCAGCTTTAGGCGATTATGGCTCCTAATCGCCTAAAGCTTTAGGCGATTAGGGCCTAATCGCCCTCAGGAACTCCCTACTCGCCCTCCCTATAGGCGATTATAGAGGCTAATCGCCTATAGCCTCTGCATAATCGCCTATAGGGTCTGTTACGGCGTATTTGGCGCGTTAAACTCCGTTTTAACATATGTTAACATGTTTTCACATACCGACAAGTCACATAAAGATTATAAACACATAAAACATGTAAGCAAACACGTTCACACTCGTTCACCAATTCCCGGGACTCGAGACTTGTGTTTCTACTGAGGTTTGACGATTCCACGAATCGTCAATCCTTGCATACCTGGTTAAATGGCCGACATCTAACGATCCTCTAGGTTGTACTAATGACTCCCGAACTATAACACGACCTAACCGACCTACTTAGGTATACTGTACGCATGACTCGCTAAGGTAGACTTTGACCCAAACCATAATATTGACCTTAGTTTGCCGGGTGTCACACTTTTTCTACTATATGTATTCAAACAGGGTATGCTCACCAATACATTTTTGTATTGACCAAATTATTTTCGTACATGTTTCAGGTTGTTTTGAGATGCATTCTTTAAGCTTTCGGATTTAGATTTAGATTTGATTCATTGTATTTCAGTTTAGTTGGCATTTAGACTCGTTGTATTTTCTTTCATTGTAATAAACTATTTAATCAATGTATCAATATTTACACTTTTAGTCCATGAGCTTTTGAACAATCGTCACTACGTGACACCTCGATGATTCCGCCATAGGTTGGGGTGTTACAGATTGGTATCAGAGCCATGGCTATAGGGAATTAGGTTATTAGAATGCCTTTTAGCCTAGTCTATAACTAAGCTTACTTTCACGAGTCCTCTCGTGTATATTTTCTCTTATTTCTTATATTTTCTTTCAAGATATTTTCGCTATGATTCTTTCTCGTTATTCTTTCGGTATTTTGTTTGGAAAAGAAGACACTCGTATTTCACAAACAAAACAATGCCGCCAAGTTAGGAGTGACATCCATACCTTGGCGATTAGTTTCACTCTTCTATATATTTACATCTTTGGGATAAATATCTTTGAGATAGGAGTGATACCCACACCTAAAAGAATTATTCCTTCAAAAAGAACTTAACCACTAAGCTGGGAGTGATATCCTTAACTTAGTGATTGGTTTCATTCCTCAATTGTTTTCAATTTTGAAATACATCTTTGAGTTAGGAGTGAAATCCACATCTCTTTCTTCATCTCGTTTTAAAGTCTCGCTAACGGTTTTAAAATTTTACCAGTGACGGGGTATGTGTAATCGGGAAGGATGACTATTTACTCATAGGTTTAAATACACTCCCCACAAGTCACTAATAATATTTCAATTTCTTTGGCTAGTCACCAGTTTCATTAGAAATATTTTCTGTATCACATTTCATTATTGGTATACTTTTCATCTGCTGTTTGAACTCTTATTATAATTTTCTATAATGAAGTTATTATCTCTTTTGAGTTTTTCCCTATTAATAGTTATCGCTATTAGTGCATTTTTCCGTTTTCTGTTATTAATTCTTATGTTTTGTTTAACATTTGGATTTTAAGTTCCATCACCTGTTGTTTTATATACTCATTGATCGTTCGCTTTTCATCATCATTACTAAAACTTCTATGCACTATTTTATCATATTAAAACTTACACTATTTCCTTTATGTTTCGTGGTTTTCATAAAGCATTATTTCTATTGTCCAAAAACATTTTCCTATGGCATAAATTTTTTAGTTTATTGTTTAACTATTGATCACATCTTGATTCTTGAACGTTGCACAGTTAAACACGAATGTGGTTTCAAACTTATTTACTCATCTTGTTATTATCATCATGTTTACAAATTTACTCGATCGATGTCACAGTATATCTCTAAAATATTCCCTTATGTCCCTACAATATACACAACATCATAAATGCCTATCTATCCAACACACATCAGTACACTACTCTCTAAAGCGATTACCTTAGCAACTTATCATATGTTGCCATGTCATAAAAACACAAAACCCAATTACCCAGCTTTAGAGAAACTTATTCATCAGATTAGCACATTTTATACACACCTTGTGTCTTTAAACATTTAGCGTGCTATGAGTCCAAAGAGATGCCTTAACGACTTTTACAAACAAACAGTCTTTCAACGCATAAATTTTGCAAAATTTTGACAACTCAAGATTTCAATTACCCAATCAAAACGGGTAACACCCGTATTTTTCCAAACATTTCATAAATATGAAAAATTTTCAACTTTGATTAGATGTAACATGAAAATTGAAGGAATGTTTTAATAAAGAAAAGTCCTACTTCTCAAAATTCGTCAAGGAATTCGGGACATATGCAATCTCCTCCCTGTCCTACCCACATTTTTCAAACATTATCCAGGGGAATCAACCCAACTCAAACCAGATTCTCCAATGTCTTCAAAACAACCCATAAACTTATACCAAAATTATCAAATACCGAGCTGATTCACTCAATCAACGTAGCACGAGAAATTGTGCATAGTGGACTTTCAACGTTGAACTGGGTTTTTGAAGCTAGGTTACCAGCTGACACTTAAGATTTGGAACTTACACGTTACTCACAAACCTTACCATATCAGTTGCTGTGACACGATCATTCTTTTAAAAAACTTAAAGTGGTATATTTTTCATAAAGGTTATGAGACAATCTCTTCGCATTGGTAATATTTCGAAACTTCAAACTTGTTACATTTGGAGTCTATTCATGTTAAATACATTGACTTTTAACATTTTTGCTATTTAAGTATTGGTCTATTGAAACACATTTGATTTATATGGTTTTCGAGAAAAGAAACTTGCGGTTGATAATATGCCTTATGACAATTTTCAACTCGACTTCTTGTAAACATATGAAAGTGTGTACTTACGAAGTCTTTTCATGTGAAGTTATTTTGAATCTAAAAATTTATTCTCATGCATCACTACTATACTTTCGACTATATCACAAAGTTCGAGTAAACTACGTTTTGTTTTATAAACGATAATTTATCTTTTATACTTACACTCTTTTAGTCGCAAAACTTTTGGTCTAAACATTGGACATATCCTTATCGAAATGTTGCTAAATGTCTTTTAACATATAGTGCATATATTTTAAACCTGCATGACCAGTAGATTATACGTATGTTCCGTCCACTCTCAATTGCAGTAAATATCATTATCTTATTCTTACATCATTTTAGTATATTCGCGTATTATCTTATTTATGATTATTCTCGTATTATTATTTTATTGGTGGTTATCCTCACGCGTTATTTGCAATTATTCTCGCACTAATTATTAGTAGTCATTCTTACAACACTGGTTTTGAGCATTAATTTAACTCGTTTACTTTCATTTTGTGAAAATTGTGCGATTTACTTGATTTATATTATACTATTCTTTCAATCGAAGTTTTATGCTATACTTATGTACTTGACGCATATTTGGTATGCATATTTTTCCTGTTTTTGAGCAAAACCCTGTTATACTTTACATTATTTTGTTCATCATCATGGTCAATGAACATCCTAGTTGATAACTCGTATGAGATCTAAGCCAGTGCCCACGTACGACTCGGGTTAAAATATTTCTTTAATCCGAGGGGAACGGTGTAAAACTCAGAGTTATCAATGTGAGTGTTTAAAGCCAACGAGGTGAACAGAAGTTACCGGTTAATGGTGAACCCGAAAGGGAAGAACCTCTAACCATGTCTTATACTTACATGTTATTCACATTACGGTTAAAGGGAAAACCCGGAAGGGAAGGACCTCTAACCATGTCATGATTGAACATTATTTCATTGCAGTAGCTATTACATATTGGCTACACACAGTTATTTTTATTAGTGTTATGGAAAAGCATAACACCCTAGTGTAAGGTAAATCGGTGATTACGGTCCGGAACGTAATCATGGGTTTACAGGTACATGGGGGTGGTGTGTAATTCTATTTAGGCTGTTGGTAGACAATCAGTACGAGTCCAAAGTATCGGGAGTGTGGTGGGTTAGCTGCGGTACACCCTATATATAAGCATAAACGATACTGCGGGAACGGACTAGGAGTCTGACCAAGAACCTACCTATTACTTTATAATTACCTCTTCATTAGATCGTTGACTAACAGCTATCATTTTCGATAAGAACATTTTACATAAGCTTCAATTAGTTTTTCTTGGAGTCTTTTGACCACCTCTACAGAAAACCTTAAACCTTGTGTACTCTTACACCCTCGTTTGTGTGGATTCTTGTTGCATATCCTAATAAAGTCTAGTTAAAAACCTTTCTAAAGTAAGGGAGACTGCTTCATTAGTACCTCTGTCCCTCGCCCGTTACACATTCCCGAATCTTTTCCCATTTAAATTCTCAAACTTTGGGTTAACTGTCAAAAGAATTTGAAACTTTTGCTTTGAGTATTAGACAACTATTTTAAATTTTGTCGAATCATAAATGATGAAATTTTCTTTTAAAAACCTAGGGTTCGCAATTCAGAAAGGGGTGGCGGCGCAGCTTGTTGCCCGTCTACCTTCTATTGTGATGTAAATTTCGTATATTGAATGTTTAAATATTTATGACGAAAAAAAAATGATATAAAAAAAAATTAATTTCTTCTTGCATTCGTGGTTGTTCATTTGGATCCCATTGGGGGACTGAATATGACCGTTAGGTAGGTTATTGTATGTTTCTGTCTTGTTTTATTATACCCTTTTTTGTTAATTGACTAATTTAAAGTGAAAAAAAAAAAAAAAACCTAGCTGACTTTTACAACGCCTTTTGTTTCATAGTAACCTTCACCTGAAAGAAATTTCGAGACGAAATTTTCTAAAGTAGGGGAGACTGTAACATCCGTCACCCCTATTTTTCACCAAATTGTCAATAATAGTCCTTCAAATATTTCTGTTTTAGTCTCTGTAAGTTTTGTCGTTTTCAAATTTAATTTAGGAGCGAACTCAAAAAAAAATTTTAATTTGCATTCATGGATCGTATTTACGTTTTAGTAAAATTAGTATATTGAAACTTTATTCGGATTAGAAAAAAAGAACAGTTTTCTTAGTTAAATTTGGTTAGTTTTTATAAAGGAACAACTAACTAAAAACCTTATAAACTAACCTAGTTAACAATAGAGGGACCATTTCTGCCATTTATCAAAAATTCAAAATCTATTTCCTCTTTTTCCCCCTTTCTGATTTCCGACCAGCCACTTCACCGGAATCCGGCCACAGATCCGGCGAACCATAAAACGTCCCATTTAATGCTCACGATTGTTTTTTTTCTAGTCCAAAACGTTTCTCCATCTTTCCCCAACGCATTGCAACCATTTAATCGAGTTAATAACTAGTTTTATGATGCTTAAATTGAGTTTTAAAGTGTGTAACCGTCGAGTATGATTAATGAAATCAAACGTTTCCATTTGTTGAACAATATTACAAATTGACTCTACCATTTCGTTTCTGCACCATTACCCGACTAAAACCCACGAAAAACAATTCCAAACACGAGTTCTGAAGCTTGAAATCGATGCATACATGATCGGTTATTGCAGACCCATTTGCGAGCATTTTAAGCTTTGTAAGTCTAGTATTTATGTGTCGTTTTATTCTTTGTTTACTACCCTTCGAAAGCCCTATAGTTTCTGGACCTATCTTGCATGATTTGAAGGATCTAAAAATCTAGGGTTAGGGTTTATGTTAGGATTGGGGAAGAAGAAGATGAATTGTGGAATAATCTTTTTAACTATTTGTTTCCTAACTTTCATCACAAATCAGATTCTGATGTAATGGTTGTGGAGTTTTATGTGAGAGTGATGACCCGGGTTTGAACCCAGGCACCACCTCCTCATTTTCTTTTTTTATTATTATTTATTTACTTACTTGATTATTCATTTTAGATTATTATTAAAATCATAAAACTTATATTAATCATAGAAAATTCATTTTTTCTCCAAAAATCATGAAACTTTAGGTGTAGATCCTTGACACATTATAGAAAATTATCATATTTTTAGTTGCTGGAAAATATTTATTTTTCATAATTTTACTAATTTAAATGGTTTTAATCATAAATAAATGATTAAAAATTCATTTTTAATGATTTTAACCCTAAATTTTCTGGAAAATTATTTTTAAGTATGATGAACTTAAATAAAAATTATTGGTTCAGAAAACATTCATTTTTATTAGTTTTCCTATTTTTAATCATTTAAACATGATTTAAATTTATTAAAATTATTTTAAATACAAATAAATTGAGAAAAATTATGGAAAAATTATTCTCACTGTTATACATCAAAAAATAACTATTTTTCATAGAAATATCATTTTTGGATCATATCATGTATTTATAGTTATTTATATTAGATATAATTAATTATTAATATTTGGTTAAATACAAATTATTAAAAATCTGTTATACGGATATTTTCCTATAAAATAGAAAATGTTTCCTAAATGTGGAAACATTGTATTATATTTTCTTAGTCACATATTTAATCTTAAATTGTGATATATTTATTTCAAAAACTATTATTCGTGTTATCATAAAAACTTCATCTTCCCTACATAAGTCTAGCAAACCCTAATGCCCTAGATTATAAATGCCTTAGACTTTTAAGTCATTTTCCTCATTAGTATTCTTAAACATATAGGTTGAGTTCTTCGGAATTCTTAAGCCTTTTGCGACGAACTTTGTTGGATTTATCGCTTAGCAAAACTGTGAGTATATCTTTCCCCTTTTCATGTTTTACTCTTTTGGGGCTATTCATGTACATTATGACTAAATGTTATTCTTTCACTAAATGCAATTCTCATGTGTGTTTGCTTTATGTTAATTTGTGTGTATCTATGACTGTCAAAATCATTAACCGTTGTGGCCTTGCATTTCAATGAATAGTACTATGGTATACCCCTTGTGACTTTGTTGAGAGACCTTGGTCATTGTCTTGTGATTCATTATACTCAAAAATGGTTTTCAAAGTGTTGTCTTGTCTTAGGGTTGGGACTGATACTGCTTAAATACATAATTGCAAACGGTATACAACACATGAATTGCCAAACGCTTTTTCTACTATATGTATTCAAACAGGGTATGCTCACCAATACATTTTTGTATTGATAAATTCTTTTCGTACATGTTTCAGGTTGTTTTGAGATGCATTCTTTAAGCTTTTGGATTTAGATTTAGATTTGATTCATTGTATTTCAGTTTAGTTGGCATTTAGAATCGTTGTATTTTCTTTCATTGTAATAAACTATTTAATCAATGTATCAATATTTACACTTTTAGTCCATGAGCTTTTGAACAATCGTCACTACGTGACACCTCGATGATTCCGCCATAGGTCGGGGTGTTACAGTTGATAACATGGTTTTAATGTTAGTGTGATATAACAGCGGTTTGGGGTGTATTAGCCTGTTTATAATAGGGGGTTAATGTTAGGGTGTTATAGCAGTGTGTTATAGAATTGTTTATATACTGTGTTTGTGTGGGTAATGGTTTATTAGCTTGTTAATAAAGGGTTTTGTATGTGTTTGTGTATGATGATCCATTGTTTATAACGGGGTTTAATGTTAGTGTGTTATAATAGGGGTTTGGTGTGTATGATGATAAACCGAAAACACATTGGAGGCTGTTGCTAATAAACCGCCTTCCGATTTGAGACAACCCTACTACCAGTGTACAGAAGGCGTATGAGTCATGCTGTACTTCAGGCGTTGCAGATGAAGATACATATGCAACATGATGGCATGGGTGCGTCGGGACATGATATAACTAGTAATAAGGACGTTAATGACCATAAAGGTTGCAACCTGAAATGAATTGAACAATAAATTAGTTTTTTAAGGTGTGTTATAAATGTGCTGTTTGCATGTCATAGAAACAGGTGAAGCTGAATGGAGCGGGGAGGCTGGAATGACGCTGGCAGATGTGGAAAGTCTGGACAGAGAGTAGTGGACATAGAGAGTAGTGCGATTGGAAAAACAACGTCAAATGAGGGGTACGATGGCGCCAGCTTTAGTGTCGGCTTAACACAGTTGGACGTGGATGTTATGGATCAGCTCACAGGTATGTGTTGATTATGAAATCAAAACGTTTCATATGTTAAGATATTAATGTGATTTGCAAACTTGAAGTGGTCGCTAAAGGTGAGCTACCAAATGAAGAAGGAGCGGGGAGACCGCAGCAGCTGACATGGTCAGTGAGATTCCCCGAACTAGTATGCTTTTATTTATTGCCCTTGTGTTGACAGTTTGCATATGTAACACTCATATATTCACATAAAAGTTTAGTATGACAAACTTTTATATGATTGCCCTTCCGGCTTGTGCATATCCATTGTTCGTCCCTGGTGCTGTTGGACAAAAAGAAAAACTTAATGTTGATATTGCCGAAAAGAACAGTAAGTTTATTTGGTTAGCACACATGGACGGTTGTGTGTTGCATGCCTTGTTGCTTACGTAAATGTTGGTGGTGACAGGTTCTATGGATCCCGTAGGCGGCATAGCTGAAGGGAAAAGTGATGAAGCAACAAGAGTTGACATGGCCAGCGGGACTCCGCAAACTGGTATATGGTTTTAGTTACTAACATATACATTGTATTAAGTTTAAAAGGTTGCAAATGTGCAATAGGGTTGAATATGAAAACTACGTCGCGTAGCGAGAGTTCAAATGTTGCATTTAAAATCAACTCCACCAGTGCAAACACCCTTGTCCAATTCATGCTGTGTTTTGAGTCTAGGATGGACTCCCAATGTTACCGTCAGGTTACTGCTATGGTTGAAAGCCAAAGAAGCTGCTGGATCAAAAACAAAAGGGCAAAATCCCCACAACGTCGTAGGGGCGAGGCGATCGGCTGATGCATAAGCAATGGGAATCTCCTTCTTTTTGAACGTTTGTTATGCATATGTAACAGTTTGTGGCCTTATCATTGTGTTGTTAAGTGCATAACTTCGTTACTATTTTGGATGCCGGATCTTTTTGATCAGCAACTAACTATGTTGGGTACTTTTGTTTTTATATATGTACCTACTAAACTTGCATCTCTGTCAACCTTTTTTTTGTGTGCAGCTTATGTTTGAATATAACATGTGTGAATATTTCTATTGAATGATGGGAACTCTTGATGAATATAACATGTTTCTATTAAACTAACTTGTATGATGTGCTTTATATTTACTTACACATGGACGGTTGTGTGTTGCATGCCTTCTTGCTTACGTAAATGTTGGTGGTGACAGGTTCTATGGATCCCGTAGGCGGCATAGCTGAAGGGAAACGTGATGAAGCAACAAGAGTTAACATGGCCAGCGAGACTCCGCAAACTGGTATGGTTTTAGTTACTGACATATACATTGTATCAAGTTTAAAAGGTTGCAAATGTGCAATAGGGTTGAATATGAAAACTACGTCGCGTAATGAGAGTTCAAATGTTGCATTTAAAATCAACTCCACCAGTGCAAATACCTTTGTCCAATTCATGTTGTGTTTTTAGTCTAGGATGGACTCCCAACGTTACCGTCAGGTTACTGCTATGAAGAAAGCCAAAGAAGCTGCTGGATCAAAAACAAAAGGGTGGAATCCCCACAACATCGTAGGGGCGGGGCGATCGGCTGATGTATAAGCATTTGGAAGTTCCTTCTTTTTGAACGTTTGTTATGCATATGTAACAGTTTGTGGCCTTATCATTTTGTTGTTAAGTGCATAACATCGTTACTATTTTGGATGCCAAATCTTTTTTATCAGCAACTAACTATGTTGGGTACTTTTGTTTATATATATGTACCTACTAAACTTGCATCTCTGTCAACCTTTTTTGCGTGCAGCTTATGTTTGAATATAACATGTGTGAATATTTCTATTGAATGATGGGAACTCTTGATGAATATAACATGTTTCTATTAAACTAACTTGTATGATGTGCTTTATATTTACTTACATGCAGCATTTATGCTCAATTTTAAATTTGCAACAGATGCATACTTTTAACTCGTCGTGAAATATGTGCAAACATAACTTTTTACACATGCAACATTTCTATTTTAGAGCGAGAGGGTGTAAGAGATTATAATATTTTGAATACATCGATCACGGATGTGGTTTTTGGATCAACGTGTAATACCTGCACAAAAAAACACCGAACTTCATGCAAACCCTAAATTTAGTGTTACGTATGCAACACCCTGTTTTCAGATTAAGCTAATGCAGTAGGTGCATACTTACCTTGCATCATTTTTATAGCACATGCAATAAGTGCATACCCGACTTTTATTAGTTGTTACACATGCAATATTTTATGCTCAAGTTTAAATATGCAACAGTTGCATACTTTTGTAATACGTGCACAGAAAACACCGAACTTCATGCAAACCCTAAATTTGGTGTTTCGTATGCAACACCCTGTTTTCAGATTAAGCTAATGCAGTAGGTGCATACTTACCTTGCATCATTTTTATAGCACATGCAATAAGTGCATACCCGACTTTTATTAGTTGTTACACATGCAATATTTTATGCTCAAGTTTAAATATGCAACAGTTGCATACTTTTAGTTCGTCGTGCAATATGTGCAAATATAACTTATAACACATGCAACTCATGCAATACTGTCCCTATATATCACAATATATATGTTCACACTTTTTACACATGCAACATTTTGTTTTTCATGTCCATACATGCAACAATTTTATGGCTAATTTAACATATGTAACTGGTGCAAGCTTACCCTGCCTTTATGGTCTGCACATGCAATCTGTGCAAGCTTAAGTTGTACAATTTGCAATATTTGACCATACTACACTTTGTTACACATGCAACAATATTTTGGTAAACTTAACTTGCAAAATATGTTAATATGTGCAACTTTCTACCATCCTCCTCAGTTTACACATAGAATGTATATCTTTTTTACTTTTTTAAAATAATACAGACATGCATTGAGGGTTAATTTGAACTAAATCTATTTAGTGGTGTTTACACATGCAACACTATAATGCATATTAATCGTTGCTTCACCATATTAGCAAAACAAACAAGCCATAATGTTGGTTAGTACCATTACAATTTCAACCCCCCTTTGAATGGCGACTTGTGGAAGAATGAAACATGTCTCTCACGTTGTGGGTTACTTTTAGTAGCATCTAATTCTGCAATCCGTTGTTGTCGCATAGCCAATGTCATATTATCATCATCTTCCTCACCACCCAACGTGTACCTAGAACTCTAAAAGCACCACTCAAACTGTATTGACGGTAAGCACCGATATCGCGTCAAACGAACTAACAGGCTGCACCAAAGGGTTACTCCAGAAGTTGCCGAACCCCTGACCATCCCCTCCCTCTCCTGTTTTTATGTAACCCCTGAGAAACTTAGTAAGATGACCCTAACCATCAACACAAGGTTAATAAGCTATAACCATACCAGTTTGGGCAATCTCGCCATCCATGTCAACTGTTGTCGCTTCATCATGTTTCTCTTCAGCTATGACGCCTAACGGATCAATAAAACCTGTCACAACCAACATTTACGTAAGCAACAAGGCATGTATAATGAATTTTTGTACATGTTATTTTGGTCCAACCACATCAGGAACGAACAATGGTCCTGCACAAGTTGCAAGCATAATCATATATAAGTTTTTCATATTCAACCCTATTGCACATTTGCAACCTTTTAAACTTGATACAATGTATATGTCAGTAACTAAAACTATACCAGTTTACGGAGTCTCGCTGGCCATGTCAACTCTTGTTGCTTCATCACTTTTCCCTTTAGCTATGCCACCTACGGGATCCATAGAACCTGTCACCACCAACATTTACGTAAGCAACAAGGCATGCAACACACAACCGTCCATGTGTGCTAACCAAATAAACTTACTGTTCTTTTCGGCAATATCAACATTAAGTTGTTCTTTTTGTCCAACAGCACGAGGGACGAACAATGGATATGAACAATGGATGTGCTAACAAAGCAAACTTACGCTTATTTTAAGCAATGTCAACGCTAAGAGGTTCCTTTTGTCCAACCACATCAGTGCCGAACAATGTATCTGCACAAGTTGCAACCACAATCATATACAAGTTTATATATAAGTGTTACATATGCAAAAATTCAAGTACCGTACGAAACTCACCAGTGTTTTCACACGACTTAGCATCTCCTACATTTGGTACCTCGCCTTTAGCGCCCACTTCAAGTTTGCAAATCTAATTAATATCTTAATATATGAAACGTTTTGATTCAATAATCAACACATGCCTGTCAGCTGACCCGTAACCTCCATGTCCATCAGTGTTAAGGCGACACTAAAGCTGGGCCCATCATACCCATCATACCACAACATTTCTTTCAACGCTTGTTGATACACTACTATCAACCACATTAGCATTTTTACGTCTTTTCCTGATTCAAACACAGTACACAATGAGCTATTACACACTACACCCTAAACACAGTAACACTAAACAATCGATCATCATACCCAAAACAAATACAACCCCCTGTTTAACAATAACATTTAACCCCTGTGTATATAATCATGCTTATACCCAACCCCCCAAACCCTGTTTATAACACACTAACAACCCCCCTATTTAACATCATCATGAACGATTACCCAAAAAAACACTATATGAACAATGTTACACAATAACACTTAACCCCTGTTTTATAATCATGCTTATACCCCCCCCCCCCCCCAAAAAAAAACACTATATGAACAATGTTACACAAAAAACACATCCAAAAAAGAATTCAGTTTCGAGGTCATTTTCGACGTCTACACATTTTTTTTCTACATCTTTGAGTTGTTGTGTCGATTGTTGCATCAGGTTCTTCAGCAGCAAGAGCATTTACAGTTCATTAAATAGAAGGTGAAATCCACAGTTCCAGTGGTTCTTCAGCAGCTGAAGCATTCGTTTTTTGAGGTAGTTATTATTCACCTTGGAAGGTAGATATCGTCAACATATCCATTTATTAAAAGTCCAAGTATGGCCCAGAATTTATCTATTAGCAACCACATGCGACCCATTTGAACATCTGACAAGATACATGATTAAAAGAGGTCATTGTCTTGGTTACTCAATATGCACTTTTTCAATTGGGTTCGGCGAAGCACTTTTTGGATGTAAAAATAAAAGGGGGGATGGTTTTTTCAATCGTTCAAATACGAGCGGGGAACGTAGGCGATTTCTACCTATGGACATGGCCTAAAACGCATATCTACATGTCAAAGCTGGTGAAGAGACTAAAGAGTACACTTTCATGGGTAAGGCACAAAGCAAAAGCGGAGAATATTGTTGGTTGTGTATTGGTTGATAGTAATTTACCTTTTTATAGGGTTTGAGATGTATGCGCGTATTTCCCTTTTTTTCGGTTTTCTAATTGCTCGCTAGAAAACCTGTTTGTAGCCATGGACTTTTGGTTTCGATGTGTGGAATATAATTGCTCTCTTCTCGGTTAAAAAAACTGAAGTTGAATTTTCCTACGTTTGACTGTTTTGAAGTGCCAGGTAGAATATATTTTGTGTAGATATTTACTTATATTACTTTTCAATAGCGATCATTATAAGGAGTTATAGTCATCTAATGTTAGCATCCACTGAATCAATGTTCAGTTTTTGTAGGTACCTTGATTTTATATGCAATTTAGAGCCTGCTGAATTTAATTAAAGGAGCATAACTGAAGTTGAATTTTCAATTGAATGTTAGGATTCACATGCTCATTGTTCGGAAATATATTAGATAGCTTCAACTTTGTTAGCATTGACATGCTTCCGCATGCAATTTAGAACCGGTTAAATAGAATTGAGGTTGAATTTTACTCTATCTCATTGTTTTGAAATGCAGGTAGAATGAATTGGTTATTGTTACAGCAGAAATTCCTCCACTATTTGTAAGTTACAATCTTCATTTATACTGTAAAATAACGAGTAGCGGGCTAAACAAAAACTTTAGCTCAAAGAAAATAGGATGAAATCTACCGAAACACATTAATTTGTCAAAAAATAATAATCTTTTATAACCTGATACACTACTACTTTTATACAGTGCAGGTTCAGACAACTCTCTTTTTTGCTTAACTCTCCTTTTCTCTCGGTTTGATTTATAATTGATATATGATAATAATCTAATGAATGACCCGCCGTAACGCGGCGGTATCCTCCTAGTTACAACACAATGAATCTGTGTTTTATCTATTTACGATTGGTATCCTATTTTCATATTAGTTTTGCATACAAAACCATCAATAGACACAATTGATTAGGTTTGCATATTTTTTTTTGATGTTAATGGGATTCATGTGGTCAACATATATAATTGAAGACAGTTTATTTATTTGCGGAGTTCTTTCCCTCAGTTATTGCTACCGCCTATTGATTTGTAGTAAATAGTTAGCAGATAAAAATAAATGAAATATAGTTTTTAAAAAAATATGTTAGAGAAGTTAGGTTCAAAGCATAGTTTGGTTCAACGTTAAATATTATAACATATTATACAGTCCTATAAAGTTGACAAATATTGTCTTTCGTATTCAAAGTTACATATTATAATCAACTTTATCAAATAAATATGCTACATATGGTTGGTAATTTGGTTTACTTTATCAGGTGCAGGTCGGTTGCAAGCAAACCCATGAGTAAACCTGAAACTCAAAATATTCAGGACGGGTAGAGTATTCGTGTATGGGATTATCCTAACTCACTATGATTATCGCATGTTCAAGGTAATTATTCATTTTTTTTAGGGTGTGATTTTTTATTTTTGATTTATTGAATTGGTCATGAGTTATATATGAGAGTGATTGGTGGTCAATTTGTGGTCTATGTAAAATTCTATCAGTACATACAACTTAGTTGAGGTACATACATTATAGCGTACACCAATCTCTTGATAAATAGAACATTTATTTAAAACTCAGATTTTAATTCCTTATGCCTAACATTGTTCAGTTCTTAGAACTCATTTACATGAAGAAAGACATGTGACTATATGCCTTTCGTCTGATGTCTCATATGTCATATTAGGCAAAATGTATCATAATGAGTATTTTTTACTGGTTAAGGGTGGGTTGGCAAACCTTTATCTATATCTATACTACATTATAAAGGAGGAGGCATGAGTAAACATGTTCAAATTGTCTAAAGTTAAGATGACATATTAAGAGTTTCTTTACCATTTCCTAAATTTTATCACTTTTTTTCCCTAAATGCCCCTAGAAGATAATCAACTTTTATATGAAAATAGAACTCACCCAAACTAAATAAACACACCGGATAACAATATTTTTGAACAAATTTCATATAATGGCGATGAAAGATGATAATTTATGTTATCACAATGAATAATATTATCTCAGCTAAACTTATATTAGTTTTAAAACATTGCCATAATAATACTTATATTATAAACCCTTTTCATATGTCCTTCACGGGTAGTTCAGTTGGTTAATGGACCAGGGATCTGTCTTGGAGGTCTCAGGTTCGATTCCCACAAAGGACATAATGAGAAATGAGGGATGACTCATGGCCTATGGTCATAAGTTCGAGTCCTGATCTCGCCAGGTTTTACCGGTTCACTAATGTCATGCCTTCAGGTGGGTATGTAGGTTGGGTTTTCCCTCGAAGCGGACTGTCGGGCGGGCTAGGGGCTTCGTGCATCCGGGGTGGGCCGGGCTGTGCCCCTGTCTTTGCCAATGGGGGGCCGCGTACGAAGTACCCGGCGTTGTTTAGTTGGCCGTTCAAACAAAATAAACCCTTTATATATATATATATATGCGCACGTCTACCAAGCGGCAAAGTGGACGGGATGGTTCGGCTCACTGGCTACATTGGACAATTTTTTAGCTGTTGGGTCAGGTTAGGCAAGTCTATTACAAACTTACAAATCACGAATATCCACATGTGCATTTCACTATTATTGTTAGGTTTTTTTTTATGGGTTTAGCTTTATGGTTTAGCTTTTGGGTATGGTGGGATGAAGGGTTAGGTTTTTTTTTTTTTTTTTTTTGGGGGGGGGGGGGGGGGGGATGGCATAGGGGGTTTAGGTTTTTGGGGTTGTGGGGTGAATAAACTTAAAAAAAAAAATTCTATATAAAAAACTAAAAAATAAGACAAGTGTATTGCATATATACATATGAACCATCTATACAATAATTGCAAAAAAAATCTATCAAAGACTCCACCTCTAAAAACCATATGCTCAACATTAGAAGGTAAATCATATATACATATGAACCATCTATACAATAATCGCATATGAACCCTAAAACACAAACCCTAAAACATCAACCATAAAACCAAAAAAATAGGCAATAACCTGAACAATACTCCACTATTGAAAGATAAATAATCAAAATCACTCAGAGCTGTCACAACTGCATTGTACACATCACTACCAAACTCAGCCTTCAACCTTGCTATCTTCTCATATTCTTCATCACATATCTCCTGCACAAACAATCAATCATACACCAGCATACAAGTTAAACCTTGGAGAGGAGATGAAGAACAATTAATTAGACTGAACAATAATAAACGAAAAATAAAGAACAATCAGTCAAACCTTAAAACATCAATTGAACCCTAAAAACCCCTAAATCGAAACCTAAAACATAAACCCTAAATCATCAATACAAAATCAAAACAATTAATAAGACTGAACAATAATAAACGAAAACTAAAGAACAATCAGTCAAACACAAGACAGAGAAAAAGAGAGATGAACATTAATCGACACTTTAAAAACAGATATGGAAAATCAGTGAAACACAAGACAGAAAGAAAGATAGATGAACATCGATTTATTGAAATAAGAATCGAAGAGAGATTATCTTGGATTGGACATGAAGGAAAAGCTTGAATCGCCTGATTAGGGTTGAGGTTTGGAAGGAGGCGACGGAGATTATGTTGTGTAGGTTATGTCCGTGTTTTTTAATAAGTTTTTATATTTACTCGATTTTTTATTTAAAAAACGAAAATTTTATAAAATCTCTCACATTGCCATGTGGCACAATATGGGAGGAAAGATAATTGCTATGGGGGTGAATGATTGCTATGTGTCCAAAATGGCTTTAAAATATTATATGTATAGATTTTTAGGTAAGGTGGGAGAGGGTTTGGTTTTTTTGGGGGATGGGATGGTGGGTTTAGGTTTTTTCTAGGGGGGTTAGGGGGGGTTTAATTATAATTATGCACATGTGCATATGTCAATTTCCTTATCGTACCAATTTACGTACAACAAAATAATGATCACAAACATAATCAACCTATCAACCACCATATGATTTTCTCTGATTACTACTATTAAATGATTTTCTCCGATTATTACTATTAAATGTAAGCTACGACAATTAGGTGAACTATAATACATAATTCCTCAACTCAAATACTATATTTCACAAACTACTACTAACTCATGAGTGGATTATTTTATAGCATACCTCCATTTCTTATCATGTCCTAATTAAACATTTTCTAAACTGAAGTTCAATCCAAACTATATGATTATGGTCTCAAAAAGATAAAATCATTCAGTTCTTATATACTTCTACCATCTTTAGTAGTAGAGGCTCCATTTTTATAATCCTACTAATGAAAACCTTACAAATTGCATTGCTCAATGATCTTAGGCCTAAATTTCCTTGGTTAATACAATTAACCAACATCACAATAAGAAAAAATATGACGATTATAAAATCAGATATCATAATATCGATCTAAAACCAAAACAAAATTGTAAAGCAAATACTTGTAATGGAACCGTGGCTTCGTAAATACAACAACTATGATACCCCACTGCTTCTTTTTCTTGAAGAAGAAGAGGTAGATACTCAACGGCGTCGTTTTTTTACGTCGGTATCTGTCTCCATGGTGGTGGCACAAGCGTTGGAGATTGTAGCTAGCAGCCTTGGAGCTCCATGACCTTCAAACCTACAACCGCATATCAACTATTAATTTAATATATATTAGCAACAATTTTAGCATCATTAGAACCATTATCATCATTGCAATCATTATCATAAAAAATTGTGCTTATCACCGTCTAGCGTCTCTCCTTCTCTCTGTTGTGTGTATATATATATATAGGCTAAAGGGATTCTAAAAACCCTTCAAAATGAAGAAACTCCCACAAACCCAATGGGTGGACCACATTGCTCCACATAGTCCATAAACTTTATTGTTTTTTTTATTAAGCAAAGGTTATTTTGGTAATTTAGCACACCCCACCACATATATAAACCTTTCTTTCTCTCTCCCATTTCAAATTTTCATCTTCCCTCCCCCTTACCCTCTCCCCTCATCCTCTCTTTCTCTGTTTTTTTTAAGCCAAAGAAACCTTAACCTTGAACCACCAACACCATCATCGTCATCTCCAACCTATAACAATATCATCGTCACGTCATCAGCATCATTGTACAACCAACACCACGATCGGTGGTGACCGGGCAACACCGTCGGAGAAGCCCACCGGAGAAGGCGACCAGAGAAGACAACCGGAGAAGACGACCAGGTATTTTGATGTGTTTTTTATTTCCATCTTTGTATCTCCTTCCATGTTGCTTTTATGGTTGATTTTTTTACTAAGTTGGAATCAAATCTATGTTCAAGTAATACTAGTCTCCATAAACCCACTTGTTCCTTTTTCTTTTTCCCAACTGGTCTCTATATTTTTTGTTTGTTTAATCACCTCTGTTTTTGATACAAACACAAATGTGAAATTCTATTTTTGAAAAATGACCCCTGTTTGATAAATTCTATTTCTGATAAATTATAATAATCAAGTTTAGACTTTTATTAATCTCTTTTTGTAATTCAAAACATCGAAAAAGATTTTTTTTGGATGATTGATTATGGAAAACCACTAATATAATATAAAAGTCATTTAGGTTTAGAACATAATAGTAAAATAATAGTAAATTTTCTGAGTGTAATCGAACACTTATATGTCTTTGGAGCCTAGCGTTGAGAATTCAAGAATAGTTATGGTGTTTTTATCGTCTATACTTTCGTATAATCTTTGTGTTTAGTTAGACTGTTACGTGTGTAACATATCTTTTTTTTGCAGCCATATTATGTTTTCTGTTTTCTAGCATATTAAACTCTGTTCTCTGCAGACTACATAAGTGTTGTCTGTGTTTTTCCTGTTATACATGTAATACTCGTGTGTTCTTGCACCATGTCTGTCTATTTTTTTTTCTTTTCTCATGTATGAGTTTTTTTTATGTTACCTATGTCTTATTTACAGAAAATGTCTATTTTGTGTGTTTTCTGATATAGGCTTATCTATAACTAAAGATAGAAAATGTGTTGGTATTTGTTTTCAGAATGAATTTTCAGAACGTTTTAATTTGTGTTTTCTCTGTGATTTTAGTTTTTAGGGGTGTTTTTTCTGTGTTAAGGTCGGGTGTTACGTGTGTAGCGTATCTGTTTTGCAGTCAAAGTTTGCTTCTAATTCAGCAAAAAATGGATGTTGGGTGCAGACTACAGAAGTTTGTCTGTGTTTCCAGAAAAAACCCCTGTTACACATGTAACAATCGTGTTTTTTCCACCTTTAGTTATAGATTTTTTTTTTGTTTTTTGCATGTATTAGTTTTTTTCTGTTACCAATATGTTTTTAACAGAGAATGGTTTTTTTTTCCCTGTTTCATATTTCCAATGTCAACACTTACTCTGCTATAACATACGTTACAGGTCCTGTTTTTAGTCAAAGCATGGATTCCAACCCCAGCACTCCGCCTTGGGAGGTTTTTGAGGCCCGTCACCATCTCATCCCAATTGTACACGAGCCACCTCAAAATGAACCGGACATTGCATTTGTACCTGAACCACCCCTACCGGTTGAATTGGATATCCCTCCTGTTGCAGCCCAACATGAACTCGTCCCCCCCGTTGGCCCGGACATCCCGCCATTAGAACCGGTTATACCCGTAGTGCAGGCGGACGATGGTTTTCTAAGCGACGAAGATTTCGATTGGAATGCGGCCTTTGATTACGTTTTCCCCGAAGAATATCCGCCACCAGAAGACTATATGACACCGGAGGATAATGTGCATGATGTAATTCACACACCTGAATGGGCTGTTGGTTATGAATCAGACCCAGGGGCTGAATATGAAGAACCATATGAACCTAAACTTAACAAACCTGTGCTGCCGTTTATGTCTCAGGAAGGTGGGCGTATTAGGGCAGAATGGGAGGGTATAGGTTATACCGAGGAACAGTGGGCTTTTTACGCCAAGTATGGTTATCGGATGCCGTCTGCTACTGTTGGCTGCAGTGCGGGATGTCGGGGTTATTGCATGAAAGGGCGGGGTATGAATATTTAATTCTATGTTTTATTGTTGATACAGTTTCACTGTAATATATTTTTTGAGTAGTATGTTTTATGCAGATGAACAATATGATGTATAGCTTTTTTTTAGTAGTATGTTTTTTGCAAGTTTTTTGTATTGTAATGCAATGCAGCACTACTTAACAGAAATGATATCGACTGTTGAATCTTAACATATGTTACAAACCTAGAACAGTTTCATTGTAATATAACTTTCATGTTGTCAGCTGAATCTTAATTTCATATGAATCTTAAAAGTAGTGAATATTAAAAAAGATAACATATGGACCTTCGTTACGTATGCAACAACTCTGGTGCTGGTACAATAAAACCAAAACAAACATGTAGTAATAAAAAAATTAACAGGTCAGGATTTTTTTAAATTAATATAAAACTGTCGTGACGGATTTTACATACGTAACAACACTGGTGCTGGCACAATATTATGAATCTGTGAATCTGATTATGCTTTATTGATAAATAAAATAGTTTTTTTATAAACTAAAAATCTGATTTTGTCAAGAAAAAAGTGTGAGAGAGAATGTTGGAAAGAGAAGATTAGTGAGAGAAAGAGAGAGAGAGGGATGATTGATTTGGTGGAAAGAGAAGAAGGTGCAAATTACCCTTCTAACCTTTTTTGTCATCTTGTACCAATATAATATTAACTTTAATGTTGACCATTGATCAAGTAGAATGGATGGTGGAGATGAAGTTTACAAGGTTTCTTCATTTTGGAGGGTTTTTATTATAACCCTCCCCTATATATATATATATATATATATATATATATATATATATATATATATATAAATTAGAGAAGCCAATAAGGGGAAATTTTTACAAACAACTAACTGACAGACCAGTGGCCATATGCGAGTTTCGAAAAGTCACCGACAACACATCTTCAAAACCCTAGCCGCAGCTACCGACATCGTTTCCACCTAAACACTACCATCAACACCCTTCACGGTACACTAGAATTTCTGAAGTTGACCACCATTTCCCTTTGTTTGACAAAACCAACACTGCCATCAACTTCCTAGTCCTCAGATCTTAAAGCTCGAGTGTCATAGGAAGTGGTGTGGCCACTGGATATGTGGCTAAGCACCACCATAACTCTCCACTTTAGTTATGAGTGATACGCGGGTGAAAGCTCAAGGTTTATCATACTTAATATTGCATTTCATGTGAGTTTATAGTCATGAACACACTACTTTGATTAGACTTTGTATTTTGCAGGTTAAGTAGGCTTAAGGTGTGTTTTGAAGCATTTCAGGAACTTTATACGGAGCTAGATGGTTGTGGAATGAAGAAACAAAGGAAATAAAGAAACAAAAGTTGTTCAGCACGTCGGCGACTCCACTACAGCGCGTCAGCGACTCAGAGGTTCATGAGTCTACCAGTTTGTAGACAGTCAGAAGTGGAGTCAGCTAAACAAGCGCGTCGACAACTTAGGTCACTAGTCAACAAACATGGAAATTCAAATTTTAAGCTACATTTAAGGGAATTTATAAATTGTTTGACCAAGAACTCGATGGGAGACTTATTAAAACATATCTTGGGGATCATAATCATCATCTTTTGCTCCCAAATCACAATCAAATCACCCTATTACACCAAAATCATTCAAGATCATCATCATTATTCCATCTTTTTCACCAATCACAAAACTTTCAAACACCATTGATAAATCTTTCATCCCCAAACCTTTTCATGGACAATTCTCCTATTCCTTCCATTATAATTGAATTTCCAATCACCATGCGCGGCTAATCATCTTTGGATTCACCCGGTGTAGGCTTGTAATCTAGGGTCCTTAACATTTGGGTATTTTCTTAATTTCTTTTGTATTGTGGATTTGAACAAAACTTGTTAATTGCATTAATCTTGTTTGAATTCTCTTTGCTAATTGTTTCTTGTGCCAATTACTAGGGAAATGAATTCGGTTAATTATACTTTAACTTGTCATTAGGGTTTATATGTTCTAGAGTAATTAGGTGTAGTTTAGTCCATCTTTGATGTTGATGAAACTTGACACTTAAGCCTATTGTAACAATTAACCCATTAATCCCAATTACATTTTCTTGATTAGTCCCAATTTGTTATAGAACTCTAGGTTGCTTGTTGAACACGGTGTGATCTCCATTTTATTATCATTATTTACAATCAAAGTCTTTATTAAAATCAAGTTTTATTTATCCCTGGGTTCAAATACCTGCATGACTGGGTGAGGGACGTTTTGTGGGACATCCTGAGAAGACCTGGGATTTCTGCCAAAAAGGATGTCGTAGTAAATTTTCTCACGGACCCAGCTGAAGGGAGATCCACCCTGCGACCAACGGACCTACTTGTCTTTGGTTGGGAGAGGGGGGAAACATGCTTGTGTGGACCTCACAAGGGTATCTCCTTTGGTTAGGTTAAGGGAAACAGGGTTTGTAGCTGGGCAAGCATCGAGAATAGCGGAATCAAAGAAAGTAGATAAGCATGCTAAAGCTTGTGCTGAGAACCAACATTTCTTTATCCTCTTGGTCTTTGATACATTTGGCTCCCTAGCGCCAGAAGCTATTCGTTTCTTGACTAGGGTCCAACGGGTCGTCCACAACAATAGTTCATCTCCCGGTGGGCAAGGATTTGCTACTAACTTTGGGGGTTTCGCACAAAATCAAAGATATTGATACCCCAAAGCAATATACACTTAACATTAGCTTTTTGAAGCCTCAAGGGACAGATTTTTATCGTCCCGTTTGGTTTTCTAACATTCATACAAATCATTTTGCTAAATTATATATCTATCAATAACTCATTTGTTCTCAAGCATAGATAAACTACATTTAATCCATTGCTACCTTCCTTACCTTGGCATCATTATTAATGTTCCATCCTTTCATGATTCCCATTCTTCTTACACACGTATATATGTATAAATTCATTTATCTAAACGGAAGTTGTGTTCAGGAATCACTTACCTTAAGTCCTCCAAGTTCATGCTTGTTTAGTTGCCTCATCTTATCCCATTAGTCTCTCATGCTTAAGTCCTCCATTCCTATCATTTCATGTCATCATATTCACATCTCATTAACATACAAGATCATTCATCTTACAAATTAACCCAACATATAGTGTGCACCATATTATTAAGCATAATGTACATGCTACTAATGTATACTTCTTACCTACTCATACAATAAACTAAATTCCCACATGAATACTCTCTAAAATACAATCCTCATGTTAACCTAATATCAATTGTATCTATTATCACATTATTTTCATATTTGTCAAGTCTTGCATACAAATTCATACATCATACTCATCTAGACATTTCATCAAACACATGGTGTGCGTACAACATTCTAAGCTCAATGTACAAGTATTTCATGCTTAGCTTCTTACTTGATGTTATGAATTACTATGTTTCTTCCCTACATCAAGTACCATTCATTTAATAGACATCAATATAGCAAAACATCAAATTCTTTCAATTTATATATCAACTTAACCAAGAATGCTCATGGGTTACATCCAAAGATCAACACCCACTTCCAAACTCCATGAAACCTCTTCAATTTACTAAATTTCCACAAAATTAACATACATACAAGTTTCAATCATAATTTGCATCTAGTCTCCGCATGAATTCACACATTAATTATGTATGAACCCTAGTATTTCATCATCAAAGAAATTCTATCACTTACCTCATGTTTGTTAACATTAGATGACTAGGAATCTTCAAACATGCAGGTGTTTTAGCTCCAATCTAGCAATGGAATTCCATAATTTCAGTTTGTTCTTGGTCCCCCTTTCTTTCCTTAAAAAATGGCGACACCCTACAAGAGAAATCTGGAAATTTCTCTTCCACCATCAAGTTTTAATAACCTTAATTTGAAGTTACGTTTCCAGTCCCTCAACTTTGATAGCTGATCTATTGTCAATTAATTACTTTATTTTTATTTAACAAGACACTTTAACTAGATAAACTAGCCTAGTTAATTATTTCATGCAATAATGTATTAAAATCAGATTTTGGGGCGTTACAAGTTGGCAATTAATATAAACCAAAAACTGAAACCACGCAATATATTGTAAAAGAAAGTTTAAAAGGAAAACAAAACAAACAAATCCGGAAAATAGTCTTACACACAAACACAAACATCATAGAAATAAATGGGCTTTATTTTTGGCTGGGCTTACATTTAATATTTTGGCTTATATATTATATATGGCTTATTAAATATTAATATTTATATTTAATAATTAATTAGTTTACCGGTTTATTCGGTTATCCGAATAAACTAAATAAACCAAATTAAAAAAATGTAGAACCAAAAATCAAACAAAACCCCAAATTAGCAATTCGGTTTCGGTTAAAACCAAACCAAACATCAAATTCATTGTTCAGATTGGTTTTTCGGTTATGGTTACGGTTCAGTTTAGTGTTTTTATTTGGTTGTCTATTTTTCTGAACGCCCCTAAAAATAAGTGTGTAGTGGGTGAGGGTTATTTTTTATTTAAATAATCAATTTAAATACCAAATAATATTTCATTAAGTAAAAAACATTACAAATACTAAAAAAAATGCAAATACTAAAAAAATTATAAATACTAATAAAAATAACAAATGCTCATAGATTATATTTTTTCTCGATTTGGGCCTTGCGTTTCAAACACATGTCCAAGTGTTTGCCAGTTAAGTGGTCGTGCGACCTCGTGTAAAACTCAAAGTTGGGTGCAAATTGTCGATCCCTCATAAGTTCGACCACCTCTCGGTTATTTTGGATATGTTGAGCCCCGATATCGCGTATGTCTTGGAGGCGTTGGTTCATCTCGGAAAACGTCTGACTCAACTCCATGACCCCCGACGATGACTCCGCTCTCGCGGCTCGAGCAGCCCTTCGACCTGGTGGACGTGGTTACTCTTCCGCCCCTTCCTCCCCCATAAAAACGCATTTTCTTCGGCGTTTAGGTCGATGTTTCGAGCGTCAGATGTCGGCATTTCGGGCTCAACCGACTCGGAGGTCTTGGACTTCTTTGTAGGCTTCATATTTCTAGACCTAGATGAAGAAGTTCTAACCGTCGGGCGGACGTTGGACCATTTGGAGCTATCTCGTAGGAGCCTCCAAACCTTCAAGTATTGAAAAATTCCATGTGTGGCTTTATATTCGTCCAAAGCCGCCTCCAAGATCATCTCGTCGCCTTGGCCGGTTTTCCAACCATGATTTGTGCGTTGATAAATGGCTTGAAAGTTTGTGCATTTACTGTTAATATCGCTCCACTTGCCCGATATTGAATCCGAGGCCCGATAATTTTCTCCCCTACCAACGAGACCAAAAAATATTGTCCAGATCCGTCCCCAAAACTCACCTTTATTTTGGTAGTTTGCTAAAAAAACTAAACCAAAAAATATATATAAGTGCGCGTTGAAAAAATATTATGTATAAATTAATATAGCATAACAAAAAAAATATATAGTTTACAAACTATGGGATCCTCCGAAGTGTCAATCCAGGCTCGGACTAACGCGTACAACTCTTCGCCGTCCCACGCTTGTACGTTTTTTTCACGCGTGGTTCGGTTTCTTTCTTTTTGTGGGAGCGTCTTTGTTGCCCGCTCGGTTGGTTGCTCGGGCTCTTGCTCTGGCCCCGGCTCTGGCTCCTGGTTGATAGGCTGGGTCTCCGGAACAAAGTTTGGCTCCGTTTTCCAAGCTTGTGATAACCCGAACATTTGAGAGGACCCAAAGACTTGGGATGACCTAAAACTTCCCATGTTGAAGTTATACGCGGCCGGGTCCCATCCCATGGGTTGGTGTAACAGGTTCATAAAACCGACTTGGTTTTGAGCCGAACCCGAAGTAATGGGTTGGTTATAGGCTCGCCGGATGATTGACGAACGAAACCCTGACCGATTGAATTTATGTTTTCAATGGTATGTGTTTATAAAATGGTGTAGGATTAGGTGATTTTGTTGTTGATTTTGGAATGGTATGTGTTTTTGAATGGTATGTGTATTGTTGTTAAAATGTGAGAATGGTATATGTATTGTTTGTTGATTTATAAATGTTTTTTTTTAAATAATCGACCGTTCCCAACGGTCATATCACCCCAATGTTCAGATTTCAATTGCTTTCTCTCGCCATCTGCATAACGAGTTTCCCTATAAAGCCCCCATAGCGCCGGCCGGTAGTGGCAGATCCAGGAAATTTTTTCACTGGGTTCCCTTTTTAGATGTTCAAATTTCATATGATGAAACATAAAAATTTCGGGCCAATTCAAGGGTTTGGCTCTGTTTACCGGTTCGGGTCGGTTTGGGTCGGTTTGTCGGTTCGGGTCGGGTAAGGTTCATCACATAATAGAAATAGAATACAATAATGAAAAAAATACCGTCATTAGAAATTTAAAGCACGTAATATGAATACGATTTTCTTTAAGGATAAAAAACATACCTACGGTTGAGTTCGGATCGACCAAGGTCCCAAGTTTTATTTTTAATAGAGTAGATTGTTGTATTTAAAAGGGGGTAGCGGTGCAACTTGTAGCCCGTTTACCCGCTGCCCACTTATAAAACTTGGTGGTTTAAATAAATCATTGTCCGTTCTCACGAAAAAAAATCTATTTATCCAAACATTAATATATTCTTTTGCAGAAATCAACAGCACTTGATGTACCTAAGCAAGTATCATTGTATCATGTATTGATATTGTTTAGACATGTTTCAAATTGTTACATGCTATCAAATGGTTCAGACAATAAGCACCATGTAAAAAAGAATAAGCACTCGTTTCTAATAAGCCATTGAAAATATATGAGTAAATTACATCATATATATTTTATATATGGTTAAAATAAAGGCATGTATGTAAGACACACCATTTGAATTACTAACAACTAGTATATGCACCCGCGCTACGCGGCGGGCACCTAACTTTATCGTACTTGTAGTCGTAATTTTTGGTAACGTTGACCTAATAGGAGTGTTAAAAGTTGTAACTTGAAAATAAGGGAAAAAAATAAAATGTGTTTAAAAACTAATATAAATTGATATAAAAAAACATAAAAAAGGAAAACAAAAAGGCAGGGACAACAAAACAAATTGGTTTTGAAAGCCCAACATAAAAAAAAGGCTGGGGAAAACAGAAAAAAAGAAAAAAAAAACTGAATTAAACAATAACAAAAAAAATAAAAAATATATTTTGTTAATTAGGAATGAAGGCCAAAACAATTGTGAATTAGACTTGCCACCAATCGGTTTCAAACTCGTGTCTAGCAAGAAAGTATAATTAATATCACAAAACTTTGGTGGTGCACGAAGGAAAATGGTCCAATCACTTTGTGCCAAGTAGCTGAACTACCCAATAGTGATTTAGAACTGTATACGTCAATTTGAATTGTATATATATAGAATTTTATAACAATTCAAGCAGATCTCAAGTATCAACATCTTTTTATCATTTCATTGATATTTAAACAATATTTCATGATAAATAACTATTTTTTTCGTCTGAGGATGTGCAAGTTTGGAGGAGGAGCTGGGTTTGGCCGTTTGGGTTTGCCTCAAACAATCCCTAATTTTTATATAATTTAGGGGTGGTAAAATAGGTAGGTTGGGTTGGTTTGGTTGTTGGGTCAGGATGGGTTTGGGTTAGGATGGGTTTGAGTCAAGATGGGTAAATTAAAAAAATGGGTTAGGATGGGTTGGGTCAGGATGGTTTGGATTGGGATATGTTCACATCAAAATAGATTAATTTTTTTAAAATTAAAATAACAATAAAAATTAAAAACTTTAATAAAAGTAAAAAAAACTTAAAATAAAAGAAATAAATGTAAAACTAAAATTTTAAGGGATCCGAAATATTTCATTTCGAACCAGGATGGTGGACAACCCGGATCGTTTCGACCCGATCGTGCTCGTTATCGGACCGTTTTAACTTGACCTAGCCCGTTAATGACCCGAACAGTTTCAAATCAACTGACCGTTATTGATCCGGACCGGGGCCGGTAACGACCCGGACTATTTTGACCCGACCGGGTCTGTTAGCGACCCGAACCGTTTGGACCTGACCGGATCCGTTAGCGACCAGGACCTTTTCGACCCGACCGGGCCTGTCAGCGATCGGACTCGTTTCGACCCGGTCGGGCCCGTTTGCGATCCAGACCGTTTCGACTTGATCGGGCTCGTCAACTGTGACAACCGTCACCCTCATCTTTATCATTTTGTCAATTGTAGTCCTTCATGTATTTAAATATTTCTATTTTTTAGTCCCTGAAAGTTTGTCGTTTTCAAATTTAGTTTTAGCGCGAAAAAAAAATTATCATTTATATTTATTATGGATCGGGCATAAGTTTTATCAAATACGTATGTTGAAACGTCTACGCAATGGATTTTATAATTTCATGTTTTATAAAGTTTCATAAAGTTTTAAAATATTTGGGGTTAAGTTAGCTAACTTGGTTAGTTTTTATAAAGGAGAAAACTAACTAAAATATGATAAAACTAACTAGGTTAGAGGTTGAAGGGCCATTCTTGCCAATTTTCAAAGTTTTAAAAATGTTCCCTCTTTCCTCCTTCCCTTTCGTTCTTGCCAGATTCAAGGTCGCCGCCGGCGACTTTCCGGCGACCATAAAATCGGTTTTTAAGCACCCTTTTACACCTTTATTAGTTACAAATCAATTCTCCACTCGTTATTAACATTTACCCATCATTATGGCGAATTAAAACACGTTATTATAGGGTTTTAATGAGCCAATAACTCGGTTATTAAGGAGTAACCGCCGGAGGACTTTAAACGACTCAAACGCATTATTTAATCGAACAATACTACCAATTATGTGTCCCTAATCATTCACGAGATCATACAAAACATAAACCCACAACGAATTGCGTCTTAAACACGTTCAGAAGGTCCCTAATTCTCGATTTCAAGTTCGGTCCTTTATTCTTCTATTCGATCATCAAAACGAAATTGTAAGTTCAAATTGTTTATTGATTTATGTTAATCGGCATAGGCATAAGAAAAGCCCTCTATTACAGACGATTATCATGCTCTAAATTGGATAATTGAAAAATCTAGAGTTCTTGGGTTGATTTAGGGAAGAAGATAAACTTGTAATGTTAATTAAATATAATTCGGTTTTAAATTAAAACAACAAACAAGTTATAGCATAGTGGTGTGGGTGTGTGTTAGGGCTGTTCAAAAAGCTCGTAGCTCGGAGCTCGCTCGAAGCTCGCTCGGATTTAGCTCGAAAAAAGCTCGCTCGATATGGCTCGCTTTGAAACTGAGCCGAGCCGGCTCGGATCGGTTAGAAAGTGAGCCTAGCTCGGCTCGGTTCGTAACGAGACGAGCTAGCTCGGTTTGACTCGAATAATTCTAAATTTTAATATATACTTTTTATATACATATAATATACTATCAAAATGTAAAAAAAGATGGAGAATATGTTACATATTTAATATTTGGTAACAGTAGAATGGAGATTCTTTGCTTGGGAATGAAGTTATTGCTAATCAAGTTATTTAAATAAACTCAATACTGCCTTTGATCCAAGTACTCAAGTTAATTCGTATGTAGATGAACTTATACCGTATTCCGTTAAAATTTGAGACTTATTTTGTATTTGCTTAAACTTGATTTTAGCGTTTAATGTATAAGGCTGAACTTATTTTAAATGTGATATTTTTAACTATTGAATAATATTTTAAACTACTGAATTTTGAAAGCCATTTTTATTTTTTGTCTTTAAATTCGAGCCAAACCAAGCCGAGTCGGCTCGGTTTAAAACCAAGCCGAGCTTGAGCTTTGATTTTCAGCTCGGTTTCAAATCCGAGCCGAGCCGAGCCGGCTCGGTTTATAACCAAGCCGAGCACGAGTTTGGCCTGGCTCGGCTCGGTTCGGCTCATGAACAGCCCTAGTATGTGTTGTGAACTGAAGAGGGGCTGGGTTCGAGTCCCTTTCCCAGCGCTTTCCCCCTTTTTCTTTTTTTTGTTTCCTTATTTTCATATTTTTTTGACATTATTATAATAAGAAATAAACATATAAATCTTATATTAATCATAGAAAATCTATTTTTGCTCCAAAAATTATAAACATTTAGTTGTAGCATCTTGACACCTTATAGAAAATTGTCATATTTTTAATTGCTGAAAAATATTTATTTTTCATAATTTTACTAATTTAAGTGGTTTTAATCATAAATAAATGATTAAATATTCATTTTTAATGTTTTTAATCTCAAAATTTTTGGAAAATTATTTCTAAGTATTATGAACAGAAATAAAAATTATTAGTTCTGAAAACATTCATTTTAATAATTTTTCCCATTTTTAATCATTTAAACATGATTTAAATTCATTAAATTTATTTTAAATCCCATAAGTTGAGAAAAATTATGTAAAAATTATTTTCACTCTTATACATCAGTAAATAACTATTTTTCATAAAAGATCATTTTTGGATCATATCTTGTATTTTTAGTTTAATTACGTTTAATTAGATATAATAAATTAATTAATTAAATATAAAGTATTAAAATATGTTTTATAGATATTTTTTTCTATGAATAGAAAATATTCCTATATGTGGAAACATAGTATTATAAATTCTTCGACACGTATCAAATATTAGATCACGATATATTCTATTTAACCTTTTTATTAAATTTAAGATATAATAAAACGTCATCTTCCCTACATAATTCTAGCAACCCTAATGCCTTAGATTCAAGATGCTTTAGACTTTTTAAGACACTTCCCTCATTAGTATGCTTATACGTATAGGTTGAATTCTTCGGAATTCCCAAGATAATTGTGAGACAAGTTTTGTTGGAATTGATACGCTTAGCAAAACTGTGAGTATATCTTTCCCCTTTTTCATGTTTTACTCTTTTGGGGCTATACATGTACACTATTATCAAATGTTGTTTTATCATTAATGGCAATTCTCATGTGTGTTTGCGTTATGTTATTTTGTGTGTCTATGACTGTCAAAACCATTAACCTTTGAGGGCCTGGCACTTCAATGAATAGTACTATGGTATATACCACTTGTGACTCTGTTGAAAGACCTTGGTCATTGTTGTGTGAATCATTATCGTGGGTTAATCGTTGAATCATTTATCATTAGGGTTGGCTTTGACTGATACTACTTAATACATAGTTGCAAACGGTATACAACACATGAATTGCTAATCACGTTTTCTACTATATTGTATTCAAAACAGGGTATGCTCACCAATACAATTTTTGTATTGACCAAATTATTTTGTACATGTTTCAGGTTGTTTTGAGATGCATTCTTTAAGCTTTCGGATTTATATTTAGATTTTGACTCATTGTATTTCAGTTTAGTTGACATTTAGACTTGTTGTATTTTATTTCATTGTAATAAACTATTAAATCAATGTATCATATTTACACTTTTAGTCCATGAGCTATTGAGCAATCGTCACTACGTGGCACCTCGATGATTCCGCCATCAATCGGGGTGTTACATCAACGACCGGGTCCGTTACCGACCCGGACCATTTCGAACCGGCTGTGTCCGGTAACGACCGGACTGTTTTGACCCGACCGGGCCCGGTAACGACCCAGCTTGTTTCAACCTGACCCGTCCTGTAGCGATCCGGACCGTTTTGACCCAGCCGGGCCCGGTAGCGACCAGACCGTTTCGACCCGACCAGGCCCGATAACGACCCAGACCATTTCAACCTGATCCGTCCCGTAGCGACCCGGACCGTTTTGACCCGATCGGGCCCGGTAACGACCTGGACAGTTTCAAACTAACTCGTCCTCTAGTGACCCGGAACGTTTCGACCCGACCGCGCCCGGTACCGACCCAGACCATTTTGACCCAACTGGGCACGGTAACGACCCAGACCATTTCAACCTGACCCGTCCCATAGCGACCCGGACTGTTTCGACCCAGTCGAGCCCGGTAGCGACTCGGACCGTTTGACCCGATCGGGCCCGGTACCGACCAAGACCGTTTCAATCTGAGTCGTCCCGTAGTGACCCGGGCCGTTTCGACCCGACTGGGTCCGGTATCGACACAGACCGTTTCAACCTGACCCGGCCGGTAGTGACCCGTACTGTTTCGACCCGACCGGACTTGATAACAACCTGGACCGTTTCAACCCGACCGGGCCCATCAACAACCAGACCATTTCGACCCGAACGGGCCGGTCAACAACCCAGACCGTTTCGACTCGTTCAAGCCAGCTAACGACTTGAACCGTTTCGATGAGATCGGTCTCGTTAACGACTCGTGTTGTTTTGACCTGGTCGTCCGTTAACGACCCGAACGGTTTCGAACAGACCGGGGTTATCAACAAATGCAAAAGATATAATTTTTGTTTTTAATGACATTTTTCCATGAGGCATCAACGCTTTTAGTGTTGGATGAGTTTTAATTTAGATTTGTATATGGTTATCTAAAAATACCCATCCTGACCCATTTGTTTTTTTTTTGTTTTTTTTTCGACATACCCATCCTGACCCACTTACTCATTTCATACATTTAAAATTACCCATCCTAACCTCCTTGAAAATTATACTAAACCCATTTCAACCCACAAGGTCAAATTTTAAACCTAAAATAACCCAAACTCAACTAGATGGATTGAAATTGCCAGGTCTAATATATATAAAATAGAAACGATAAATAAAAATGAGAAAGTATACGATATAAAGTCTGTTAACGTGAGAAGCAATAAGAAGCTACCATAATACGCCACCTGTCAACTCTGGTTAGGTTTAATTAACCTAATTCTGGTTTATCACAGGGGTAAATTCGTCTATATACGTTCCTTCAATCACGTTTTAATTAATGTTTCAATTTATATGATCGAATTCAATTAATGAGATTCGATTCATGATCGTGAACATCTAATCAAACGAGGATTCAATCAAATCAAATTTTAATTTTCAATTTGCAAGATTGCTCTATTTTTATCGAACCAGATGTTGAATACTGTTTTTGATTTTAATCGAAATAATATGTCTGTTTATTATATAGTTTTGATTGTTTTAGATCGTTGATTATAAGTTTGGAGAGTTTGTTATTTAAAATCAAGCCGTGGATGTGTTTTTTGTCAGAATTAATTTTGCAGGTTTTATTATCTGGAAGTAAACATTAGGGTTAAGAGAGGTGGAAGATGATCTTAATAGAGTGCGTCTAAAAGTATGGAAACTAGATTGAACGTGCGTTTGTTTTAAATGGTCTTGTTTGTTTATTGTTGTTTTAGTGAGTGCGTCTAATATAATAAAGAGTGCATCCCTATATATATCAGGTTGAATTATTATGTACGTGCTTTTAAACAATAACAAGTGCGTTTATTTGTAATCAAAAGATTTTGGTAATGCTCTGTTTTTTACATGTTCTTCAAAATAAAACCAAAATCCAAATTCTATCCCAAAACAATCACTAACTCAAAGAATTAAAAACAAAGAAGTTAACATGAATGGTCAATTGATTGCAAATCATGCTGCATGCTATAACAAGAAATCTTTGTTAGATCGAACATTTACTGGTCATTCTGCATTATAGCCCAGCGGCATCTTGGTGGTGAGATAAGACTTAGGGACCATAAGGTCTTGGGTTCGAATCTCACAAAGGGGGTTTTCTCATAATTAATATGAGTTTCCCCCTGAATTGGTGACTTGGTGGTGGAATATGATCGCGTGGCAACATTGGTAGCACGATGATACTTCAGTGTTCCGTGAGTGATTCCAATTTGTTGGCCGTTAAAAAAAAAGAAATTGATTAAATTATTGAGCATTAAAATAATGAACGGAGTTATGGATTTGAATGTGTGGTTGAAGTATGTGTCATAAATTCATGATGGAGATTAAATTCAGTTATCACAATAAAAAGCATGCGTTTCAAAAAAAGAATTATAAACGCACTCAGTTTTTTTTCCAATTTGTTTGTCTCTGTTTTATATAGCAAAACAGAGGATGGGTGTTTTAATTCAAAGAAGGATAATTCCAAGTGCGTTTGAATTATACATGAAGTGCGTCTAAAATTTTACAAAGTGCGTTTGTACATAAACAAAGTTCAATATAAACTGTCTTTTTTTCATACAAATGCGTCCAAACATTACAATAAGTGCGTCTGAATTTATAAGAGAGCGTTTAAACATAATAAGGTGTGTTTGTTTTGTTTGTTTGTTGGTTAACCAGTGACTTTTTAAACGCACCCTATAATTTAACAGAAATACAAGGTGCGTTCAAACATTACAATAAGTGCGTCTGAATTTATAAGAGTCTCTGATGGTATATCGTAAGTTTATATGAGTATTACATGCGTTGATTAATTACCATCTTGCCACCGCCTAAATCTAATGGCTCAGAATGCTTCTTATGCTTCTTACGTTAAGAAACTTTATACGTTATATCTTCCTAATAAAAATAAACACACTCCTCAAGATTGAACTAGGGACCTGTTGGATATTATAATGGGGTTTCAACCACTAGAGCACTTTGCTTCTTTATGAGTGGATTCCTTAAATGTTTTTCTTATGGGTTTGATACGATCAAGGCAAGTGCTGGCAGCATGGACCCAGGGACTAGTGGGCTCAAGAATCCAGGACCCGACCCGGTAACCAATTCAGTCAAGAAGGCAGACGCATAATTCGCAAGACCCATCCAAATTAGTTATTTCTTTTGGACAAAATTGCAGAAAACGTCCTTTATGTTTACCCAAAATTGCAGGTTTAGACCTTTAACTTTAAAAGTTGCAGGATACCTCCTTTATCCAACTTTTGGTTGCAGGATACCTCCTTTAATGAACTTTTGGTTGCATAAAACATCCTTTACCACTAACGCCGTTTGATTCTGCTGTTAAGTTACCCTCACGTGCCAAGCATGTGAGGGTATTTTCGTCAATGCATATATAAAGGACATTTTCTGCAAAACAAACAAAGATAACAAGTTAACAATAAAAAATATTTCCCGCCACCCAAATCCTCTTATCCAACAAACCCTAATTATTCTCAGCGATCAAACATTAACAAACCCTAATTATTGTCAGCGATCAAAGATTAACAAACCATAATCATACACCATTAACAACATTAACAAACAATAATCATACACCATAATCATACACCATAATAACAACCATTGTCAATAACCATACTAATAACAAAGTGTTTAAAACCAAGGCATTGCAGCCATTACATACCATAAGTTCAGACCATCATTAACAAAAGAACAAGTTCAGACCATCAGAAAGTTAACAACAATTACTTAAAAAAAAAAACAGGTTCACAAACCAACAGACCATCAGCCTTTCTTCTTTCTGGACTTCTTACCACCACCTGCAACCCCACTCTTTTGACCACCACCTGCAACCACACTCTTCTTACCACCACCTGACATAGTCTTCTTCCTTTGGCCAACAGTTTTACTTGCCACATCTTTAGAACCTTTCTTCTTGGATTTACTTTTGCCTTCAGGTTCCAATGTTTGCCCTTTACAAGTCCTACTGTTATGGCCCAAGTTTTTGCACTTTCCACACTTGACAGTCACATTTTTCCTAGATAACTTGCCACCCTTGGTCATATCTTCTATCTCAACAGCAGATCTCTTTCTTTTCTTTTTGGGTCTTCCCACTTGTTTGTGATGATATGGAGGTGTTAGGGTAGTTGGTACTTTAGACTTGGCCCATAAAGACTTGCCATTGATAGGGAAAATCTTGTGACTGTATACATTTTTCCATGTTTCCAGCTTGTATGTTTGGTGCACCCAAGTCTCTGGTATCCCAACCTGTTCAATAAAAATACATTAACATATTTGCAAACTAATTTACCAAGACCCAAAATATGATTACATATATACCTGTTGACCATGACTTGCCATATCCCAATTTGCTGCCACTACATGTTTGCAAGGTATTCCTGTGATCTCCCACCTTCTACAACTACATGTTCTTTCAGTTACATTGACAACACATTGGTCACCACCATAAGACACTTGAAAGTGTGCATCCCCATTCCAACTAACTGAATACTTGGTAGCATCTTTCTTAATGGTAGCTAACTGATTGGTAGCATATGGTGTCAATGGACCATCACTTTTGTCAATAACATGTAAAACATTCACTATTCTCCTCATAAGGTACTCTCTAATGTATTCTAAGGCTGTGATAATGGGCTTATCTCTATCATTTACTAGCTTGGAATTAAATACCTCACACATGTTGTTTAAGAGTACATCAGATAAAGCCCTCCCTGTTTAAAAAAATGGTAAAGTTAAATTAAACACTTTAAATGACATCCTTGTACTGACCACTTATGACTTACCTGAGAAATGAGATCTGGTCCAGTGTTTTGGTGGGATATTTGATAACCACAGATGTGCTTCAGAGTCCATGGTTTTCAGCTCATCCATTTCTCTTTCAAATTGCACCACTGTTGTAGCAGTTGCTATCTTCCAAAGGACATCCTTGTACTGACCACTTTTGAAAGTAGTCCTCAAGTTCTCATGTATATGTCTGAGACAGAACCTGTGCTCAGCACATGGATACAAATCTGTGACTGCTTGAAGTATACCCTGTTACAAACAAATGATGATTATACAACTGCATGATACAAATTAAGCTTTTTAAAACATGATACATGTTGATATTCTAACCTTTTGCCTATCACTGATAAATGTGAAGTTTGAATTGCTTCCAAGATCCAAGTCATCACCAACACAGTTTAGAAACCATTTCCAAGAGTTGATGTTCTCAGCTTCCACAATTGCATAAGAAAGAGGATAAATCATGTTGTTGTTGTTGTCAACCCCAACAGCAGTGAGAACTTGACCAGGAAAAGGACCTTTCATAAATGCACCATCCAGCCCTAACAAGTCTCTTCCAATGGCTTTAAAACCTTGTTTTAAAGAGCCAAGACATATATAGACCCTCTTGAATATCCTGGTTGTCTCATTTGGATCTGTAACTGGTTCCACTTCCACCTTTATAGTGCTTCCTGGGTTTGCCCTCATCAACTCTTCAAGATAGTCCCTAAGAAGTCCATACTGCAAACTATAATCACCATGCAGTTGCTTCTGAGCTTTAGATCTGGCCCTATAAGCTGTCATCTTAGAAACAGCAACCTCAAACTTCCTCTGGAACTGATCTTGGACTGCTTTAACTGGGATGTGAGGATTTTCTTCAATTTGATCCATAAGTTCTTGAGCTAAGAAAGTTGAATTGCAGGCATTTATTTTTCTGCTCTCTATGCATCTATGTTTTGGCAATACAGTTCTAGTCAACCAAATGTTTGTTACTTCATCTCTAGACACCAACACCTCCCAAGGAAAAACAAACATATTAGGGTTTTTCTTTTTGCCCCTACCACCTTTATGTTTATCTTGTGAACCCTCTGCTTTCTCACTTTTTTCATTTTCAGTCCCTGCTTTTTTTTTTCTCAGGTTCAACAAGTGGTTCATTAACTATATCACATTCAAAGCCACCTGTCCCACTTTGTACATCATCACCCTGTTTCTCACTTTTTTTAACCTTTTTCTTTGAAGGTTTCTTAACGGGTTCCATCCTTTCAACACCTGGAACATCACCATTACAAACCACCCTAACCCTGTTTTTATCATCCTTTATAATTTTTAACATCCTTCTTGTTTCCACTATATGTTTTTTCAGAAATCTTTTAACATCCTTCTTTTGATAAAATATTTGCCCTACATAGAAATTCTTTTCATTTACATGTGCTCTTCTTATGTGTTTTAACTTTCTTCTCCTGATGTTACCAATATTCTCATCACTGTCACTAGCACTCTCAAAGACATCATTGTCTAAAACCTCTAGATCATCAATGTCACATGTTACATTCTCTTTGTAATGTTTATCTTCTTCTTCTACATCATCAACCATGAAATTGAAGTCCCTCATGTCCACATCACTTTCTTGCATATCATTATCATCATCTACTATAAAATCACTATCTTCTTCATCAGTATATTCTTCTACATCATCAACATTGTGTTGTTCATTCTCAACATCTCCATTCTCAATTTGTAATACAGTACTATCTGCCTGAACAGGTTCAATACTTAGAATGCCGAACGAACCAGTGACACTTGATTGGGAGGGTATTTCAGCTAGAAGCCTTGACATTCCATGTTCTACATAGACATCAACAAACCTATTTCCTTGCCTAATGATGTCTACGAACCTCAATACATCAGCTTCCTCAGCTAATTGACTAAGACCATGATCTAAATCAGCTCCAGGTTCTAAGAAATGGAAAAAAAATTGGGATACCTTCAGGATAACCTAAATCGTTCATAATCCAACCTAACTCATATATACCAAATCTATCAGTATCCATCAAATCAACAATGTTCATCAAACCATTCATATACTCACGACCTGGAAATGAACTGAAAAACCCTCCATGATGCATATTAATACTGAATAACGATTCATACGTTTCTACATTAAAAAATTTTAAAAAAAATTAGGGATTTAACTTTACCATATACAGAGTCGACATAAAAAATTTTTTAAAAAAAATTAGGGTTTTTAAACAATGTTACCATATACAAAGTCGACATCGTATTCATCGTCATGTGTTCGAATATTGTACTTCCCTCCTTCAATGGTTGCCAACTCGTCCTTGATTTCATCTTCTTTCATGGTGTTCTTCTCTGAGTTGTGTACAGGGTATGAGAGAAGATGAAGACGATTGGGTTTATATTCGTTTTGTTTTTTAAAATTTATTTAGCTTCTGAAATGACAAAAATACCCTCACATGCATTGCACGTGAGGGGTATCTAACGACACAGACAAACGGCGTTAGCCTAAAGGATGTATCCTACAACCAAAAGTTGGATAAAGGAGGTATCCTGCAACTTTTAAAGTTAAAGGTCTAAACCTGCAATTTTGGGTAAACATAAAGGACGTTTTCTGCAATTTTGTCTTTCTTTTGTTTCACACGTTTGCTTTGTTTCACATGTTTGCATGCATGTAGGTCCACTATCTATATTTTATTTTTATTGTTGCAATCATTTAGGAAGTAGTGTTCCATGTTTTAGTAAGAGTCATGCATCACTAAGTTATTTTGTTTGCTTATTTAAGTTGAAAGTTGATGAATCAAAAAAAGAGTAGAGAAAATTGTTCCAAGTTTGTGTTTACTTCTTTATCTAATTCTTTTGGAGATTGACCCACTCTAAGGGTTGTACCAATTTGGTGCTTTCATTCACTCGTTCGCCATGCCTCCCCGAAAAGAATCCACCTCCACCGACGACCCCATCAACTCGTTATGTGAGAAATTCGATCTATTTCTCCCGCAAAATTCGGAAACCATAGCCAACACCACTGCTCGTTCTGATGCTCACTTTCAATCTATCCAAGCAGCAATTCAACAACAAATGGAAGTGTCAAACAAAATGTTGGCCACCCTTTTGAAAGACAAGGAAAAAGAAATCCCCAAAACTCTCTCCTTTGGCCCTGCCAACACTGAACCCTCCAACCTTCGACCACCCAAGATACACCTCCCCAACTTCGATGGATCCGACCCTCTCGATTGGCTTTTCTAAGCCAACAACTACTTTGTGTTCTACTCTATTCCTCATACTCAACGTATTTCCATTTCTCAATTCTACTTCACCGGCGCGGCAATCGTGTGGTACAAATACCTTGCAAACAACAACCTACTAACCACGTGGGCCGAGTTTTCACGTGCTCTTAAACTCCGGTTCGGTCCTTCAACCTACGAGAATCACCATGCGGCTTTGTTTAAGCTCAAGCAAACCACCACGGTCATCGCCTTTGTGACAGAATTTGAACGCCTAAGCAATTTTGTGGTTGGGTTGCCAACCGAGGCCCTACTCAATTGTGTCCTCTCCGGGCTCCGTCATGACATCCAACAGGACCTATCTGTTCTAAAACCAACTTCCTTTCAACAAGTTGTGGGCCTTGCTAAGTTACTAGAGGAGAAGGCCGCTGACGCGGGTACCGTTTCGCCAACCTCTTTAGCCCCTATTGTTGCTCCGGACACCAAACCTCTGGCACTTTTGCCGTCAACAACCACAACTACCCCATTAGCTACCACTACCCCCACCACTACACCTCTACCTACAGCTCGTTTGTCACCCGATCAGTTACAACAACGTCGTGCCGCCGGCCTTTGCTTTCGTTGTCCTGAGAAATATGTTCCCGGTCATCGTTGCAATCCCCCACAATTCATGCTTATTATCGACAACATTGTCGATTCCTCACCCATTACTGGATCTTCACTTATTGAGGACAACCAAACTATTCCCCATTTTCTCGCTATCTCTACGGCAATTTTCTTTGGACTGACCACAGCCACCTCTATGTGACTTACCGGGATTATACATGATCGCCCTGTTAGCATCCTCGTGGACTCGGGTAGTACCCATAACCTCATTCAACCTCATCTAGCTTCCATGTTGCATTTGGCAATCCAACCAACCCCTTTCCGGTCCTTGTAGGAAATGGTGAACCCTTACACTGCACAGGATTTTGCCCTCATGTTCCAGTAGCCTTGGACAACACTTCCTTTCCGGCTCCACTTTTTCTCTTGGCATTCAAAGGTTGTGAGCTCATTTTGGGGTTCGATTGGTTGCGCTCTTTAGGACCAGTCACTGCTGATTTTTCGGTTCCTTCCCTCTCGTTTTACTACAATAATCGACTCGTCACTTTAAAGGGTAACCGCCCGCCATCCACCGCCCCTACTGGCGTCACGATTACAGACCTTGAGGACAAGGTCTTTTCTCAAGAGGTGGGCATTGATACGATCAAGGTAAGTGCTGGCAGCATGGACCCAGGGACTAGTGGGCTCAAGAATCCAGGACCCGACCCGGTAACCAATTCAGTCAAGAAGGCAGACACATAATTCGCAAGACCCATTCAAATTAGTTATTTCTTTTGTTTCACACGTTTGCTTTGTTTCACATGTTTGCATGCATGTAGGTCCACTATCTATATTTTATTTTTATTGTTGCAATCATTTAGGAAGTAGTGCTCCATGTTTTGGTAAGAGTGCATCAGCAAGTTATTTTGTTTGCTTATTTAAGTTGGAAGTTGATGAATGAAAAAGAGTAGAGAAAATTGTTCCAAGTTTGTGTTTACTTCTTTATCTAATTCTTTTGGAGATTGACCCACTCTAAGGGTTGTACCAGGTTCCTTTCCAGTTTTTATATACCTTAACACTATAATTTTAAAATCGAGTGGGTTCTCAGGAACCCACCAAAATAGCTTAAATCCGGCCCTGCCGGCCGGGGCGGTGTTTCCGACGCTATGGGTGGCCAAAACGCCCGCTACGCTTGAACTTAAGAACATAACAAAAAAATTTTATGAACTGGATAACCATTTACAAACATTTCGATGAACTACAACCGCAATGAACACATGAGCCGAACACCCCTATTATATTAGAATCTGTCGAGTACCGATTGTCCTATATAAACTATGTATATATTGTTTATTAGGATTTTTTTTAGTTTGTATTGGATTAGGATACTGCGACATAAGTCGTATACTTTCTGTTCTGAAATCCAAATGGGTTTTCGGGTCATATGGGCTGTCGGGCTTTGTGTCTCTGACCCATACCAGTCCATAACTGAATAACGTATTTAATCAGGCTTGAAAGTTGAAACCCATACCGTTTACACCAAAACCGGGTTCTGACGGGTCGGACCCAACCAGTATCAGAAAGTTTTTAAGTATTTCAATTCTTTACACTATAAGAACACTTGTTATGCTGTTTTTTAAACATTATTTGATCAATAATTAAATAAACAATCAATATGCTTATGTTACTAAACCGGAAAGAAACAAAGAAAACATATTTCGTGGTTTTCTTTTAATTAAAATGGTTTTATTATTTTGAAATAATGATGTGATTCAAGAGCAGTAATGTATTTGTTGAATTGAGGCAGGAAAGATTTAATATATTTATGGGATTAAATCCCAAGTTCTTGTAAAAAAAAAACAATGATATTATATTATGGAAATAAATATTCATGGATTTATTGATATTGCACTCTTTATTTTAGTTCCTACTGCTTTTCTACTTATAATTTACGTAAAAACAATCAATCATGGTTTTCTTAATTAAGTTTGGCCTCGAATAGAAATTGGGCCCAAAATGGCAATGGGTAAGAGACAATGTAGTACAAGGTTGGATCGGGAGTAGTTTTTTTTCTTCCAAAACCACAACTCATACAACATATAATCTACTTATTTTGCTCCACAATTCATAGCAGGTGTTGCACCCTCAACCTCTAATGTTGGGGATACCTTTTAACACACCAAAATGCCATTAGGCTAAATGCCCTTTGGGGAGTAGCTAGATCGGGTGAGCATGTAGGTTTGGAGAGCAAGCGGGTTGGTGTAGGAGTCCAAATAAGAAAAATAACCAGGTAAGACATGCGGTTAAGAGTTCAGAAACCTGACTTTTGGTAAATTTGTGAAAAATGAGTGTGAGCAAAGGAAAGTTTGTCTAGTCATCTTCTTATTTTAACCTATAAAGTATGAGGAAGAATTAAGTTCCCATCCATGTCACCCATGACCTCTTGGTCTAGTGGTATGGTGTCCCCCTTACAAATATGAGGTTGTGGGTTCAAATCCTTGCAAATGCAAGGTTAGGTGGAAATAAGGTGGTATAAATATTTGCTGTTAAGTCAAGAATCAAGATCACCAAAAGAACCCGACCCTAACATTTAACCCCTAAACAAAGCACACTACTTTGCGCTTACAGTCTACTTGAAAAACAAATATTTGAGCCAGTGGTTAGAAAAGTGACCCTGAGGCTAAAACCGTAAAAACACAAACAATTGAAAGGCAAGGCAAGATTTCAAGCCCTAATATCAATTTCTCTCCCTCTTAGATCTCAAAACATTTGTTGAACAGTCCCATTACCATTACTCCTAAAATCACAAAACAAATCGCATAAATCAGAAATCAAGAAAGTGTCCATATAATGTACCCTAAAGAACCAAACACCCCATTAAAAATAAATAAGCAGATTTGTGTAAATTTAAAAAAGGGAAAATGGCCAAAATAGCCCGTTGACCGAGTGATTTGGAAAAATGGCCCTCTCCCGTCTTTTTGGAGAGACCGGTCACGGTTTTCCAAAACGGCTGAACCGTCTTCCGGAGGCTTTGGTTTCCAACCAGTAGGAAGCCAACACGTGGCGTTTACGATCCCGATGACTGGCAACCGTCTCCCGTGAGGCCCTTGAGACGTGTCAGAGCCGCAAAGCCGTCTCCGGTGGGGTCTTAGAGACGTTTCACAAATGGCTCAGATGAAGCCGTCTTCGGCTCGGCTTAGTCGACTCCCTTTTGGCTGAACCGTCTCCAGCCGTTATTAAATTAAAATTTTTTTTTTCAAATTTACTTTGGGTATAAATATGTAGGTTTGTTTGAAAAAAAACACATTTATCTTTCTTTCCACAATTATCTCCTCCAATTAATCAAAGCCAAAATGTTTTACGAAATCAAACAAAATCTTCTCAAATATTCAAAGGAAACATATCTTCTAAAATATTCAACACGGTTCAAGGCATATATTTTTTATTTTATTCGACGTGTTTTTGAGTTTTAGAAAACCGGAATATTTTTTCGGTTAAAATTATGCCGCTTTTTAAACCTAAACCTTTGGGATTTATCTAATCCCATTCAATTGAAAGTTTCTGCTCCTCTCCCCGCTTACCTAAATTATCATTATCAACATCCACACCCCTTTCCCTCGTTTTCTTTGTCCTTAAGTTGATGTCCAATCACTTTGAAAGACATTTGGAGCGAAAGGTTGAAGTGATGGGTAGGTTTCGGTCGGAGTTAGTGAGAAGCAAAGCGAAAAAGGCTTAGCGGGAAAAAGAGGAAACCGGATGTAATGATAAAATGTTTTGCAATGTTGTGGGAAACGAACTTTCAGCCCATAGAAAAGATAGATTGGTGACATTGCTGTAAAGATGTTTGTTTGTTATAGAATTTTATAATTTCGAATGTAAATTTGTTATAAATTTAAAAAATCAAATATTTGAAAAAACCAAGCCCCCTCGGGAACCGTGAAACGGCACAAGCCGTCTCCCCCTCGGGAACAGTGAAACGGCACAAGCCGTCTCGGTAAGTGTTATAGCGGCTCTACGGTTCGTATACATGTCCACTTTCGGTTGATGAAATTTATAACCAATGTCCGTCATAAATTAAAATCTAAAACCCGATCACCGTTCCAACTAATGACGTTTTTAAACCCTTTAATTTTCCAACCCAAACCTACCTCCTCGTCTAAATATAGTCTTAGAATTTTTGGATTGTTGTTACATCTACATAATACTACTTGGATTGTTAATACATCTACATGTGGGTTAACCCGTGTATTTTGCATCTACGATTTGGTAGTCTATTTTATTGGCAAATTCATCCTCTTCCTAAATCTCTATCATGATTTGCTGGATCATCCGTCTTGTATGTGTACAAGACGGTCGGATGTGGTATTTAGGAGAGTTTGTTTTTTGTCTTGTCCGGACCGTTGGTAAGCATCTTTCTATACATATTTTTATGTATTAAGGATGACGAAGATGAGACTGGACAGTGGGTATAAAGCACACTGGAAAAATATGTCTCGGCGGTCCAAGCAACGGAAATGTCTCGGTGGTCGACGTGTGGAACGACTTCGTGAATCATTATTGTTTGTATAGTTTAATTGTTGTAATAGTTTAGTTGTTGTACATTATTATTATTTGTTTAAATCATTATGAATTGTTTTAAATTTATATAATATTTAGTAATTATATCCTTATATTAAGGTCATGTGTTCTCTACTTTTTCGGGTGACGGTTTTATAAATTTAAACAATATAAACTTAACATAAACATTTTATTAAAAAGTAAAAAAAAGTACATTAAAAGTAAAAAAAACAAACAAACTAATCTAAAGCCCCGGGGACATCACGAATCATCTGCCACGCCGATAAATGAGTGAAGGGTGGTCGGCCCGAAAACTCGTGCTCAATCTTGGCATGTTCAACTTTTTCATGGTCCGCAGTCTCTGGTGGGAGTTCACGGACAGCGGTTTGATAGAACCCCTTGAATTGACGGCACTTGTTTTGCAAGTCCGTCCACTTCCGGTTGAGAGACTCGGTTGACCGGCTTGATCCTCCAACCAAAATTTTGAACTCGTTGGCAACGAGTGGCCAAATGGACCCTCGATGTGGTGGGTTTTCTTTAACAGACATCCAAGCGGTACACAGGGCAATTTTTTCTTCTTCCGTCCACGGTTTCGGTGCCATTGTGATTTTGGCTTTGGTTTTGTTTTTGGTTTTAGTTTGTTTTCGAAGAAGGGTCCGTTTATGCACGGTTTGCTGACGGTCTGTAAAAGGCAACCGTCTATTGGCTTTATGTAGGAGGGATATAGGTGAGTCAACCGTTCAATAGGGAATGTTAAAAGATTTCATAGTAAAAATTAAAATAACTTTATAAAACACTAAATGATATTATAATAAAACTAAAAATTACATTACCCAAAAAAAACATTACATAAAATTATTTTTAATAAAACCTAAATATAAATATAATTACGTAACAACTGCCACGCGGAAACATATCCGAAGTCTTCGTCATAGTCCAACATGTAGTCGATTTTCGCCAATTCAATGAGCCCTTCTTCGGACTCGTTTGGCGACTCCTCTTTGTTGGAGTTGAAGAACCCTTTCGAATACGGTGCACTCCGCTTTGACGTTGTGAAACTTTTCCGTAACATCTTCGGTCGTACGGTTTGTCTGACCGCCGACAAGTCTTTGAAACTCGGAAAATACTCTACTCCAAAATAGAGTAGCCCGAATTTCGTGACTAGTGTCCGAAACTCGGGTGTTTTCGGTTACATTTCGCCATGCCAATGTAACCCCAAGGATCTCCTCTTCCGTCCATGAAGACATATTCGTTTGTTTGATTGATGTTTTGTGTATTTAGTTTGTAAGAAGAATGTGTAATGTAGTGAAGAATTGGTTAATTTGGTGGGTATTTATAGTGTAAAATAATTAAATACTTAATATGGTAAATATTAAATGTAATTAATATGGTAAGTAAAAATACAGATTTAAATATTTTTAAATTACACTAATTTCAACTTGATACACAGTTAAAAAAATAAATAAACTTGTAAAATAAGCACATTTTATTAAGAAGCATTTGGACGTGGTAAGCAAGCACCTCCATAAATACATTTTTTCAGCCATGAATCGTCTGTAAGACGAACATGTTTGATTTAGATCACCGTTCGTAGTAATTGGTTTATCAGTAACCAAATGCTCCATCAGCATACAAAGATATACCGCTTCATTACCAGACAGGGAGTTATGTGGCACAATATAGTCTTCGTTAAGATTGAAAATCATACATTTTTCTGGATTACATGTCTTCTTCCAGAATCTTATGTTCACTAGTAAAGCTCCTAAATAAACTTGTATCTTCGTCAGCTTTGGGTGAACAATGGTTCTGTATTTGTCTCCGATACAAAGGTCTTCACACGCACACATAACAAGTTCTTGTGTCGCCAACTCTAGTCACACGAGTAACCATTCCTTATTTTCAAGCTGAATGGGGAAAAAAACAAAATCAACGTCGAAAAACGAAGGATACGGTTTTAATTTGCCATTGCAATAGTTTGCCAAGTTTTTTGGAACAGATTCTAATAACGAATTATAAAATTCTGATGGAAGAATTGTCCACCGCATATTTAGCGAAGCAGTTTTTTGTAGCTTTCTACTCCTCCAGTTCATCAGCCTTCCAACCCATCCTTCAACATGCTGAAAATAACTGAATCACAATTTAAGTAAAATAAAGAAAAAAAGAAAAAAACATTAAAATTTGAGTTTTTACTGTTTGTGTGAGGTAGCCGTTAGAACGATAGCCCAACAAAATTCCCGAAAATTTTTTGTCAAGCTCAATGCTTCTTGAAAAAACAGCAGAATAACAAAACGGTGCGTCGCCTTTATTGTAGAAGTCAACAACATCAGTTGCCCAATTATCATTTTCATCGTCCGGTATAGCCCATTTGCCGATAATGTGTCCGTGTAAGCTTTGTCGATTACTGACAAATTCTCTTTCTCTGGTAATTTCAGGTTCCTTAGGGCGCCTCCATTTTTTTAGTATCCAACTCGCCGAATGTTTCGGTGGTTGAGAAAAGTATTCGTCTGGAGCTAAATTTTTATCACGGCCGTCAGACATGTTTTCTTTACCGAAACTTCGCCAACAACGTTTTTCAACGAACAAGTATTTTGCAACTAGTTATAAAAAGACGATTTTATATAAATTTGTTTATCTAAGTTTTTACTTTTTCGTATTTTAAATATTTAATTAATCGGGGGCCCCACAAAGCCGTCTCGGGCGCCGTATTGAGTAACGTGACACGTCTCCTGGGGAACCGTCTGAGAGGCATTGGGAACCGTCTCCGGAGACGCGTTGGGAACCGGACCCGGCTCATTCAACGTAGTCACAGGGAACCGTCTCCTGAGACGCGTTGGGAACCGGAACCGGCTCAATCAGACCGTTCCGGGCACATTCAATGAAACCAACAGCGAACCGTTTCCTGAGACGGGTAGGGAAGCTGACTCGGCTCAGTCAGACCGTCTCCTCTCCTGAGATGCGTTGGGAACCGGACCCGGCTCATGCAGCCCGGTCCCATCCTAGGGTTTACAATTTGGGGGTAAAAGTAAATTTTTAGGTAAAAGTGATACCATCGAAAGACGTTACGCTGACGGGAGGGCTCTTTTTCCGGTTTGCTGTTTATCATCTTTTCCGGCGAAGGCGAACGGTTTGCTAGGTACTCCGGTCAATATCACACGACGGTTTATAAAGGTAACATTAACGTTCGTTTTTATATTTTTTTAAGTTTTCTTCATAGAAAAAGACACAAACGGGACCACACGACATATTATTGGGGAAGTGGTCCACCACACATGCTCACCGTCGACCGTTGATTCTTTTGTTTGTTTTGTTGTTGACCGTTAATCGAGGTTGACCAAACCCGTTTGACCATGATTGATCCGAATGACTTTGTCGACCCGATGAACGCAAATCAAACCCTACAAGAGGAATAGTACGAAGATTTTTTTCGGCACCCCCATCCGCCGAATCCTCCTCGCAGATACTTCCTCCAGTAAGTGTTTTCTACCATTTTTCAACTATTTTCATCATTTTTCATCTACTTTTTTAGATGCTAAATATTTTTTATAATTTTTTTAGGCTGATTGCGAAATTAAAGTCCGAAGTGCTTGGGGCAAAGTAACTGATATGAAAAAAAGAATGTCCAACGCAGTGGAAAGCCGTTTTAGGGAGACCGTCTTTGGTCAATTTCTGGATGTTATGAACCATCTCTGCGAAAGTAATTTGTTACTCGCTGTTGCACAACATCAGATTGATACGGGAAATCCTAAAGACGGGCTTTTTTATCAGATCGGTCCTAATAGTCTTCTATTCACTCCACAACAATTTTGTTTGATAACGGGTTTAAGATTTGGCCGTCACGATGGTTGGGACCTCTTTCAATCCCCAACATCGTATAAAAGACGATTATTTGGTGAAGTGAAGAAGGTCTCGGTTGGAAAGCTTTGTGATATTTTCAAGGGTGACTGGAGCGGTTATGCGGTGGATGATATTGTCCGTATTTGTATCTTGATAATGATCGAAAAGGTGTTTAAGGGTAGCCAAAATACCGCGATCGTGGATAATCTAGTGCTCGATCTGGTTGATGACTTTGAAGTGTTGAATAGGTATCCATGGGGAAGTTATTTTTGGGAAGATTTGTATCCGAACATCAATAACATGCACCTGATGCAAAAGGATGGTACAAAAGGCTTCAGTTTAAAATCATGTAATTGGGTTTTCAAGGTGATTGTTTTTATGAATTATTTACTTTTATTTATTAATTTTAACTAATATTTGATCAAATAAATCTAAATTTTGTTTAATGTTTTGCAGATCTGGATATATGAGATGTTTCCAGAATTTAGAAACGATAAAGATTTTTTTATTGCTGATGCAATCCCCAGAGTTCTTTCCTGGAGTCCCGGAAGAAAAATTCAGAGGCAGACCATTGATCGTACGATCACTGAAACTTCTATGGTAATCTTTTGAAATCATTTCCATCAATCTTTTTTGTATAACTAAATATAAGTGATAAAATTTGAAAAAAAAATTGTTGCTTCAGGTTGAAGGGTTTAAACCGTATAGATTTCTACTTCCGAATGATTTTGAGTTGCTCTGTGGCTGGTACACTGATAGCTGTTAGTACATGATGTCCCTAGGCTAGTATATTGGATGTTTGGACGTATTTCGGGGTGTTTGGAGACGTTTATACGCGTTTCGGGGTGTGAGAAAGGCTGTAGGCGATTAGGATTGCTCAGCATGCGATTAGGGCCCTAATCGCTTGACTGTTCACACGATTGGCTAGTCTTTATAGGCGATTAGCCCAAAATTGCCTATAGCAGGCTGGCTAATCGCCTGATAGCTGCTGGTCATACCCGGGAGGTATAAATAAGCCTATTCTCAACCCTAGAGCTCAGTTCTTGCCACACACACTCTCCAAACACCCTCCCCTGGTTTGAGACATCTGATTTGATCATTGTAAACACTCGAGCTCTGTTTTAGTGATTAATCTATAATCTTTTGACCCGTGTGTGTGTAGTAATTACTCGTTTATCATTGTTTCAATATCGTATCTGTTATTAGAACATATTAGAGGGATTCCGCACCTCTGGTATAAACCCCGTGATTGTCGGATTACGCGTTCGCCGGTCCTAACAAGTGGTATTAGAGCCGAGGCTCTTATCACGGGTGTTTTAGTAGCAAAAACGAGTGAAAACAGGTAGTTTTTGGTGTAAAAGTTAAGATTTTTTATCAAAAACCTGTCTGAACTTTGAAACTTTGAGTTTTTATCAAAAACCCATATTTTTCAAAATCTTAGTGTGTGTTTACGATTAAAAACGTGTGTTTTTTATCAGGTTTTGTTCTAAAATTGTTTTGGTAACTTGTCTAATCATTTGGGATCAAAACACAACGTTTTAGATAAGATTTTGAGGCAAAATAGGTGATTTTTGAGCAAAAGTGCGGGTGCAGATCAGATCAGGCGATTACGCAGACCTAATCATATGCAAATTTCAGACGATTAGGGTTAGCATGCGATTAGCCCATACTCGCATGCTACAGTAGGCGATTGGCAGCTTACTCGCTTGATAACTTTGTTTCTAGTACACGATTGGGTCCATAATCGTGTGCTACAGTACTAGCGATTAGGCCCAATCACGTGGCATACCCCAATCACCCCTAAACCCCTAATCGCGTCACTATTCACTAGCAATTAGCCCTAATCACGTGTTAACATCCTCCAATCGCCTACCTTAACTAGCAATTGTGACCATAATCGCCTACAAGGTTCTGGAACGTAAAATTTGACTAAGTATCGGACTATTATCATACCTTAACATATGGCGAACCCTTGGGGACATCTGAGTCAACCGAGACCTCAGTATAACCAACAAATGAACAATCAAATGAACAATCAATCTAACGTACCCACGAACCCTTTGCAGTTCTCAGCAGAACGAAACGCGCAACGGATGCAACAATCACAAATGCAAGCGAATATTGCCGAAATTAATCCGTGGGCGCTAGCTGCTCAACAGCAGGCAATGAATGCGAATCCTTGGGCACTCGCAGCTGCTGCAAACTCTCAGACAAATCATCTGTCTTCCGTTCTCATGAGTGACTTAGAGACGGGTAGTTCTAACAGGGCACCGAAACTGCAGTACATGTCAGACTACCATGGATGGAAGGGCAGATTTCAGACACATGTTGAGGGTATCGATGGTTTAGTATGGTCAGTTATCGAGAATGGGTACACGAGGCCGTTGGTTGAGAATTCTACTACTCCGATCTCATTGGAAGATATGACTGAAGATCAGAGGAAGAAGTATAATTATGAGAAGAAGGCGATGGCAGCGTTGAAGCAAGCACTTCCCAAAGACATTCTTCATTAGTTTGCGCAGTGTACTACTTCGCAGATGCTTTGGTTAGCGCTTGCTGAGCGTAATGAGGGTAATCAGAAGACACGAAAGGTGAAAGTGGATCAGTTGAAGAAGGAGTTCGAGAACTTCAACGCGATGGGGAATGAATCGCTGAGAGATCTGACGGCTATATATTATCACCTGATGTCCGAGATGTATCATTATGGGGTTCCTTCACACTGGCATCAATGGCTGGACATCCAGAAATCCAACAATGTTTATCAGACACTCTCCATAAATGAGTTCATGGCAGAGCTGGAGAACAAGGAGATCAAAGAGATCAGGAGAGCTAACAAGCCGCCAGTTGTTCAGAATCCCAGTATCTACTACGGGAATCCAGCTCAGGACATCAGTGTGGGTGGATCCAAACCTCATACTGCTTTCGTGGTTAATCCTGATCCAGTCTTTGCGTTTGACAACTATGGTCCCTCATCTGACGTTCCTCCACCAGTCTTTCCTTGGGGTCAAGGAAACAAGTATCCTTCGAATTATAATACTAACCAATTTGGTGTTAATCCGTTTGCTCATCTTGCAGCACCAGCACAGGCAACTTCCAACTTTGGTGGACCTTCTTCATCAGACTATGGTGGATATGGAGGTGCTTCTACTTCGAATTAGGGTGGCTATCGGACCAATCCAGTTGCAGAGCAGCTGAACACTTCGGGTTTTGAGAAGGTGACTATAGAGTTAGCCCAAGAACACATGGCTCTGCTGTCAACCTTGGTCAATTCCTATAGTGGACTAGTTGCCGGGCAGATCGGGAATCCTTATCTCACTCAAGAAGATTATTCTCAGATCGAAAAGGACGATATGGATTTGATAGACATCCAGTGGCACTTCGCTAGTGTGGTGAGACGTGCAAAGGATTACATGTATAGAACTGGAAGGAAAGATGTGCTGATCAACAACAACACTAAGTTTGGGTTTGATAAAACGAAGGTCACCTGCTACAACTGTGGCAACAGAGGACACTTTGCCAGAGAATGTGACCGACCAAGGCAACAGGGAAATCCGAATCCCTTCAACAACAATAGAGGCAATCAGAATCAGAGGCAACCAGCTCAGACACAACCTAACCAAAATGCTGAACGAGCTCTTGTACCAGTAAACAACCAGAACCAGAGGCCTTATGCAAACAACAATCAAGCCCTGGTAATTCAAGAAGATGAAGGTTTTAACTGGAATCACCTCATCACTGGTGAACAAGCTCCGCAGGGTGGTGCAGCATGTTTTGCCCAAATTATGTCTGATACTCAAGAAGAAGTTGAAGAGTGTCCGAGTCAGTCTGAAGTTGTAATTCCTGAAGTTGAAGCTTCTGACTGTGACTCCGACTGTGATTCTGATGTGGGGATGGATTTGGAGGATTTGTTAGCTGAAGCAGATGCCTTGATCAGCAAAAGGTCGATTCTTGTGGATGCTGACTGTACAAAGAACAATCTTGCTGATTTCTTCGGATCAGTGAAGACGGCTGCTCATTATGCTTTGATGGCTATTACAGAGTCGTCTGATAAGGTATGTTCTTCTTCCAATCCTAAACCTGATTGTGTTGAATGTGGCAAGCTTAAGTACAGAATTGAGGTCTTAACAGACGAAAATCTGAACTTGAAAGCAGACTTAGGTCAATGCCAACAGAGCAATGAGGTTTTGAGTAGGGATGAGCTTTTTTACCGGAATACCGGTACCGTACCGGTACTGCGCCGGTACCGTGCCGGTCCCGGTACCGACCGAACGTAAACGGTACCGGTATCGGTATTCACTTTTTCTTAATTTCGGTACCGGTATTTTCGGTATCGGTATTTTCGGTATCGGTACCGGTACGGTACCAATAATAACCGGTATTGATACCGACTTGTATTTATAGAATTTGAAAGGTACAGTTTAGAGGTTTAAGGTATAAGCCATTAGGTAATTCTGTTGGTTTCAAAGCCTAAAACACACAGACAATACACTCAACTAACTCTCTTGTATGTGTACTGTATATATATTGTATGTTTGTATGTATATATTGTTGCATAAGGTTTGCAATATGAATAAAAAGGTTGCTTTTATTCAAAAACTAACAAAGATATACATAGCTATGCAAGACCCTACGTAACATGTTTAAATAAAACTATACTAATCAATCCATGTGACCTTAACTCAGTGAGCTATAAGTCCAAGATCTTAACTTGCTGTATTTATCTAGTGAGCTCTACCCATATTAAAAAAAATGAAAAACACAAAAGTGGTACCAAAGCGGCAAAATACCGAAAAACCGGTTCCGATACCGGTACCGGTACCGAACCGGCGCAACCGGTACGGTATCCGGTATTCACTTTTCCTAAATTTCGGTACCGGTATCATACCGTGATCATCCCTAGTTTTGAGAGCTAATGAGAAGGCCCTCAAAATCACCATTGATACTCTTAAGAAAGATTCTACTGAGTGTGATCAGCTTAAATTCAAAATTAAAGAATTAACTGATGAGAATCTGAATTTAAAAGCTGATGTAGGTCCGTTGCAAAGGTCAAATGATTCCTTAAAACAAAAAGAGAAAAGTTTTCTTAGCACTGTTGAAAACTATAAGAAGGATGTTTCTGAATTGTCTAAAACTCTAGCTAACAAGCAAATTGCTATAAATAATTACATTAATGAGGTAGAAGACACTAAGAAACATTTGGCCATTGTTAACTGTGACTATGAGAAGATCAAGAAGAAACTTGAAAGTTACCTGAACTGCAAGTATGTTCTTGATCATATCATTGAACACTCAGAAAAGGATAGCAACTCCACCAGTCCCAAATATGCTCAGTGTACTCCTCCGGTGAGATTCGAAAATCATCACTATGATATTTTACCGAAGGAAGAGTTTGTGGACTTGGCAGCAGAAGCAGCTAAAGCTGCAGAAGCGCCCAAAGTGATGGAAGCAGCTAAACCTGCCAAAGTCACTAAGGCTGCTCCTCCTGCGCCCAAAGTGATAGAAGCAGCTAAACCTGCTGAAGTCACTAAGGCTGCACCCACTGCTGTTGCTGCCAAATCTGGTGAGATTGCTAATGATGCTAGTGTCTGCGAGACAGACTGTTCTGATGATGATCTTGATGAACCAGAGAGGTATGCACCGGTGAAGAATACGGATATTCCTATCCAAAATCACATCCTGTGTGATCCTGAACCGAAAGTGCAAACCCCTGTTGGTAAAAATGTCAAAGTGTTCTATAGATTAAAAGGATCTGATAAAATCTATGCTGATGAGGTGAGTCCTCTAAGATTTAGAGCACCTGGCTGTGTTGATAAAATCTGGCAAGAGTCCACCATTACAATTGAGAAAGAACAATGGGGACACGGGAAACAGGGTCAGGGAAATCAGCCCAAAAGAAACAAAAATAAAAATCAAAAGAAGAACACTTTGAACCCTAGGAATCAAGCTCAGGAGAGATCTCCTAAGAACCATGTCACTCAGTTTGTCAGATCTTCAGGCAATGAGTATGATAATTATCCTAAAACAGACTAGCAAAAAGAATGTTTCAAGGATTTAAAACACAAAAACTCATTTGCCACGAAGTCTAACAAAACGAGTAAGGATGGTAATGCTTCACCGTTTGAGGAGTATAGATCCTGTCACAAGTGCGGGGTTCATGGGCATTTAGTTGCTGCTTGCCCCGAATTGAGACGCAAAAGGATCGAGACAAATGATGCTCCAAGTTCTAGCAACTCTAAACCACCTGTTTCTCGTAAGCTTTCTGAGAAGCAACAAGGTAAGCAGGTAGTTTATGAAAACCGCAACAAGATTGCTATGAACCAAAAGCCAGTTGATGGCAGGGGTCCGCAGTCGAGGGGGAGCCAAGTTCCCATGAAGGTTCAAGCAGCGCCTAAGCTACAAGCACAGGCTGCAGCTAAACCTCAAGGCAGCCCTAACACTGCTCCACGTGCAGTTAAGTCTGAAGTGGATCCAAAGACTGTTCCACCAAAGGAATCTGAGGCTGGACCTTCTAGCCCCAAGGCAAAGAAGAAGCCCAAGCCAAAGAAACCGGGACAGACCTGGAGACCCAAGTCACCGACTAAGAACGGAGAATCATCTGCTAGTGCTGAAACTGCCGGACCATCGGAAGCAACACCAACTCCTAACGGAAGGTGGGTTGACTTTCCGACTTTGGATGTAGATGTTAGACCCAAGACCGTCAAGGCTTGGGTCCCCCTTAACCACTAAACTTTGAATGCTCTGCAGGGAGTTCCACAGGGCCTTATCAGCAGCCTCTGGATTGTTGATAGTGGAGCTTCTGGGCACATGACAGGCGACTTATCCCTGCTATTTGACATCAAGAATATCAACGGGGGGTATGTTGCTTTTGCTGGTAACAAAGGGGGATACATCACGAAAGAAGGCAGTATGGGAAATGGTATTGTAAGCTTTGAAAGGATAAGCTTCGTGAAACAGATAGACCACAACTTGCTGAGTGTCTCACAGATCTGTGACAAGAAATACACAGTGTTCTTTGATGACAATGCCTGCTTCATTCTGAAGCCTGGCTTTAAGATCCCGAAACAATGGATTATGATCTCAGCTCCAAGAGTTAACAATTTGTATGTTCTGGATATGAGTCAAGCTGTAACAGCTAAGGGGGAGGTCACTTGTTTTCTGTCTAAAGCTACAGAGAAGGAGTCTATTATGTGGCATAGACGAATGGGGCACATTCACTTGAGGAAGATGAATCATCTGGTTCAGAATCAGCTTGTGGAAGGTGTCTCAGTCAAGAATTTTCATCTAAATGACGTCTGTGTGTCATGTAAGAAAGGGAAGCAGAAGAAGAAATCTCACAAACCTAAGAAGGTCAACTCAGTCAGTATGCCTCTCGAGCGGTTGCACATGGATCTGTTCAGCCCAGTCAATCGTAAAAGCAAGAATGGAGATTTATACTGTCTGGTTGTCACTGATGATTATTCAAGGTTCTCTTGGGTTGTATGCATGCAGCATAAAAGTGAGACTTTTGAGTTTTTGAAAGATCTGTTCATCAAACTAGAAAATATCTATGGGCTGAAAATCCACAGGATTCGAAGCGACAATGGAACAGAATTCAAGAGCAATGCTATGGAGTCACTATGTGCAGAAAAGGGTATTCATCACGAATTCACAGCGCCATACACACCTCAGCAAAACGGGGTTGCAGAAAGAAAGAACCGAACTCTTATTGAGGCAGCCAGGATAATGCTCGCAGATTCAAACTTGCCTGTCATGTTTTGGAATGAGGCAGTTTACTGCGCGTGTTACACTCTGAATAGGGTTCTTACGGTTAAGAGGTTCGGCAAGACTTCTTACGAACTTCTAAACTGGAGGAAACCGAACTTAGAGTTTCTGGAACCTTTCGGAGCTCCATGCACAATGTTACATCCCGATGGGAAGTTTGGTGCAAAGGCAGAGGAAGGTTTCTTTGTTGGATACAATACTCCTAACAAGAGGGTATACAACAAAAGAACCAATAACATTGAGGATTGGCTTAATGTCGATGTTCAGCGTTACACTGTCAATGAGCCCGGTGTTGGACCCGATTGGTTGTTCGACTATAAGAGTTTGTTCGATTCTTTCAACCTGGATAATGTGGTAGATGATGCTGTAGCGCAAACGTATTACGAGTGTGAAAACGCAGCTAGCTCACCGCTAATGCGTCTGATCGTGGTTAATGCACCTGCGCCTGCCGCATCTGATGCCTCTACATCCATGGGTCCCCCTGATAAAACCGCAGCAGTTGAAGTTGAGGAAGTCTTTCAGGAAGCGTCAGAGGTTATGGAATCTTCTTCAGATGAGGAATATACTGAATCTCGTGAAACTCTTACTGAAGAACTGGCTGGAAATGGTGAATATACCAATACAGCTCCAGTTCCTCCTACAGGGAATGATCAAGTTGGTCCTTCTTCTTCAGCAGCTCCTGGAATTGGTCTACAGATTGATTTCTCCGGTTTTAATTTGCAACTCACTGCTCCCTCTAGTTCAAGTGCCGCTGAAACAAATATCTCTCAGGGACTTGAAAATCTCAATCTGCGTTCGGATGATCCAGTGCCGGCACATCCGGAATCTCGGATTCACGACAATCATCCACTGCAGAATGTGATTGGTGATCCGGCTGGTAGAGTGATGACACGTAGTCAGCTCAGAAATGCCAGTCCAAGTGACAATTCAACAACCCTAGCTCTTTATTCGGAGATCAGAAAAGCAGGTCATCAGAACGATTGGTATTTTGCTCTATATGTTTCTCAGATGGAACCACGAACCGTCCAAGAGGCTTTGAGAGAAGAACCATGGATTGACGCAATGCAGACAGAGCTTCAGCAGTTCCAAAAGCTAGGAGTGTGGGACTTAGTTGACTTACCTCCAGGCGCAAAGAAGATTGGAACAAAGTGGGTCTACAAGTGTAAACGGGATGACCGTGGGGTAATTATAAGAAACAAGGCTCGATTAGTTGTCCTCGGCTTCCGTCAAATCGAAGGAATAGATTACAACGAAGTATACGCTCCAGTTGCGCGCCTTGAAGCTATCCGAATGTTCTTAGCTTACGCTTCGTACAAACGGTTTAAGGTGCATCAAATGGACGTGAAAAGTGCTTTTCTGTATGGTATCGTGAAGGAAGAGGCGTATGTTGCTCAGCCACCGGGTTTTGAGGATCCGCTTCGTCGTGACAAAGTTTACAAGTTGAACAAAGCGTTGTACGGACTCCATCAAGCACCGCGTGAATGGTATCAAATGCTTAGCAACTATCTTATATCCAACGGGTTCAAACGTGGACTTGTGGATTGCACCTTATTTCTTCTGGTACAGGTTTATGTCGATGATATTATTTTTGGGTCTACTAATGATGCTATGTGCAGGGATTTCGAAAAGCTAATGCAGGAAAAGTTTGAGATGAGCTCGATGGGGGAGATGCAATTCTTCTTAGGTCTACAAGTAGAACAATAAGAGTCGGGGATCTTCATCCACCAAACCAAATATGTTGCTGACATCTTGAGCCGGTTCCAGATGGAAGACTCTACTCCAGTAGGCACCCCAATTCAGCCCAGTCACGGGATTGGACCTGACGAGAATGGACAAGCCGTTGATCCTTTTCTTTATCGAGCGATGATTGGCTCACTCATGTACCTCACAGCGTCAAGACCTGACATTATGTTCGCGACATGTCTACTATCCAGATACCAGTCAAGGCCGAAACAGTCCCACCTGGTTGCTGTGAAGAGGATCTTACGTTATCTAAAGGGTTGTCCGACCAAACGTCTATGGTACCCTAATGACGATAAGTTTGACCTCGTCGCCTTTAGTGATGCTGACTATGGCGGATGCAAACAAGACTCGAAATCCACATCGGCTGGATGCCAGTTTTTGGGACCAAGACTAGTCTCGTGGCAGTGCAATAAGCAAGCCTCAGTCGCCTTATCCACCTGCGAGTCGGAATACGTAGCTGCTTCTAGCTGCTGCTCCCAGGTTCTTTGGATACAGCAACAAATGAGAGACTACGGTTTGAAATTTCTAAATACTCCCATTCACTGTGATAATGAGTCCGCTATAGCTCTCGCTAAAGAATCAGTTAAACATTCCAAGGCGAAGCATATCTTGGTTAAGTATCATTTCATACGCGATTGCTATGAAAAGAAACTTATCGATATGGTTAAAATCCACACGGATTACCAACGTGCCGATTTATTCACCAAAGCTTTTGACGGACCTCGTTTTGAGTATCTGTTAATCTTAAATGGCATTAAAGAAAAGCAGGATTAGATCCTCATCGGTAATCGTTTTTGTAAATATTTTTCTTCAAAAACAGAAAAATCCAAAAATATTGTCTTTTTGCAAATTTTTAGATTTTTAGGGGGAGAAAATTCAGAAAAATACAAAAACATCAGAAAATGCAAAAATCAAAAAAAAAATGAGAAAATTCCAAAATCAAAAAAAAAAATTGAAAAATGCAAAAATGAGTTTCTTTGGTGAAAATGGGGAAGATGATATTAACCAATCAGTCGGACTGTCTTGACCTTTATCATCTTAAAAATATTGGATCTGATAAGTAGCCTCTACAATGATGTGTTGGTAGGCTCGAAATCATTTCCAAGCTCGGCACGGTGATATAAACCTAAATCAACTGAGGATTGTGTGGATTAACGTCGCGTTGGCATATGGTCTAAAAGCCTAAATCTTGTTGATAGAATGCCAAAATCCGAGGTTTCTGATCTTTAAGAGGTTGGTACATCCGGGGTGAACTGGACGTCTCTCAGAATAAATTGGGGTGGCATAAGTGACGTACTTTGGGTTCGCAGCCTGCAACTGAGACACCTCTTTGCCATTGCCAGAAAAAGAAAAGAAAAACAAAAAAAATAGAATAAATTCTGATAAGGAGACGTCTGGGAATCCTGTAAGAGCAAAAAGATCGTGAATGCCAAAACCCTATTCTCGAAGAGAATCGCTCTAAGGTATCAAATCAATCATATACCTAAAGCATCGTACCGTGAAAAATAAAAAATATACGGTATTTGACTTGAACCCTGGTTTGGTTCTCACTGGTCTCTCTGCTACAGCGTTCTTGCAGACCTGATCACCACTGAGTCCATTCCTTGTAAATACGGATGACAACAGCTTATTCACCGGTTACGAGGAATCTTTGAGCATGCCTTGACGCGAGAATATGTCGCGTGTGCGGGGAACACCTTTAATCAGTCTTAATATTACCATAACGTATCTAAAGTGCCTAGCGATAAAACTTGATTTTGAGTTTAGGTGGACAACAATACTGACAGTTGTTGTAGGATGCTTATTTGTAATTTTAATCAAAAACTGATAGTATAAGGGTTCTAGCATAGTCCGTACACTGATATGATTCCCTAACTACTGAAACTCGCAAAAATATGATATTGTACAGTAAGTTGCTTTCGTGTTTTCGCTTATTTTCTATTTAAATTTTAGTAGTTTAGCTATTCTTGATTGCCGATGATGGAAACCTAATCCATTGTAATCTTACTTCTTCAAGAATAAAACGCCGAAAAAATAAAAGACAACTAATTGGAAAATTGTGTTTTTGCCGGGTCAAAACCGTACTTTCTATCAAGTACAAGGGTGGAAAATGTAATATTTTCAAGTATCTGAGTCATCATCTGAGTCGTGTGTTAAAACGGGTTGAAAAACGCATGTTTTGAACCTTAACGGGTCAAAAATGTGAAAATTGGTGCTGCAGGGGCAATTTGGTAATTTGTGTGAAATGTTTACACTCTTGTGTGCCTAATCGCCTTCGTGAACAGGCGAGTATGACCCAATCGTGTATTATTTTAGACGAATGCAGGACAATCGTGTGTGAGAACTAGCGATTAGGAGCTGTGTACCTTTATCACATGTTTAGACCTTATACACGATTAGGCACTCTAATCGCATACGGGTAAGAGCGATTAGAGGAATACTTGTTCAACTCGCATCACTGTAGCACACGTTTAGCTCCTAGAGCTAGCGATTAGGCACTAGGTATAAAAAGGGACTTGTCTTCTTTTGTTCTTCATTATTTCAAACCCTCTTCACTGTGAAACCGTTTCCCTCTCTACCCGAACCCTAACCAACCTCTTGCAAAATTTCTTTTGATCCTAGAATCTTAATCTACACTACAAAGGTAACATATCCTCAAATTTTCAGGATCAAAATCCTCGTTTTCATGGGTTTAATCAGTTCTTAAATGGCCGAAAACGTAGCTTATCTATTTTTTGATTGTTTGGCTCTAAAACAAGACTGTTAATGCTATGTCTTGATTGGGTTTTGTTATTCGGGGTTGGGTGATTCTTTTCATACCAAAATCACGATTTATAACACTCTAAATTCAAAAGCCCCAATTTCAAACACCTTAGAACCCTAATTTCTAAAAACGGCTAATTAATCCTTGAATCAGTTTTGTTTTTGAAATGTGTTAAAGGGTTTTTGCTAACCGGCCTATATACACTACAATGAGACAAGATTAGACCCAAAATGACCCACTAAAAGACTTTGACAAAATTGGTGACGGAGACAAACTGGTCACGCGATTAGCCTGGCTAATCGTGTGAACAGTTGCATGACTGACCTCATTTGTGTGCTAATCGCATGTTAAGTCATGCGAGTATGCCTATTCGTGTGAGGATAAAGGCGATTACAAATGCTAATCGCCTATACTCCTCTGTTGACCAATTTTTAGTCAAAGTTTGTCCGTTTTTTGTCCGTTTATCATATCTTTGATTTGTTTGTGATGATTTGTCGTGTGTTTGCCTTATAGAATCATGCAGTACGGTACGTCTCCCAAGCATAACTGTCTGGCCTTCCTTGGACCCATAAAGAAGGCGGAATGCAAGAAATTTGAAGGCGTGATCGAGTTCTTGAAGCGCTCAAAGATAAAGTATGCTATATCTACGGACTATGCGGCTTACAAGGACATTCTTCAGGAGTTCTATCAGAATGCTAGTGTGGACGTCAGCACAAAGCCGGCTACTATCAAAAGTACTGTGCAAAGGAAGGAAGTCATTATCACTGAAGACTTGGTTCGCGAGATTCTAAAGTTTGAAGATGATAAAGATGATCTGATCGTGTTCGATTCTATTCTGATACGTGGTGGATTCCTAAGGATGAAGTATACTGATGATGTTCGAGCGCAGAAGATGTTGCAGAAAGCGAGTCTGCCTCCAGAGATGAAGTATTTAACGCACGTTGTGTTGAAGTGTATCGGTCCTCGCAAAGGAACTTTCGATGCGATCCGAGACACTTTAGCATCAGCGATTGTTGCGTTGACGTTGAACAAGCCGTTCAACTTCTCTGGAATGATCATGCACCACTTAAAGGAAGTGACTCTGCAGAAAATGGCAAAGAAACCCTTCATTGTCTATCCTCGTTTTCTACAGATGATCCTTGATAATCAGATTCCAAACATGGTGAAACGTGTTGAAGAGCTGATTGAGATCAAGAAGATAGATGAAGTTGAATTGAAAAGAATGCTACAATACAAGAATAAGCCGAAGTCAGAATATCCTCCAAGCCGTCGATTGTATGCGTTTCTAGTTAAAGAGGATTATGAGGCACCTCCAGGTAACAGGTGGAGGCATGACGACAGTGATTCAGAAGATGATATTCAGATTCACAAGCAAGTATTCAAAGATGGTGATAACATTGGAAGACCTACTGTTGAGTTGGGAGCCAATACACCGGGCAATATGGCAGATGCTAAACTGAGACATGATGATGATATGTTTGATCCTACGTCTCTGGATGCTGATGCACCTTTGTAGATGAAAGAGTTTAGCTAAAACAGGATGTAATGATCATACAAGTCACAATTCTAGGTGCGGAAACCCTAGAACTGAACAAAATGATAATACGCAAATCAAAACACGTAAGACACCTTTTCAATCTCCATTTTATAGATTAACTTTATCAAAACTTGTTTACAATCAATACACACGTTAATCTAACCCTCACATAAACATTCACAATCTAGAGCAAAACCTGACCTCTCAACACACACTTTCCAAAAACTATTCTAAACATGAAAATGACTAAAACATATATATACTAACTGCAGGTTCGCCCAGAATGATGGTGCGAATGTGGACTATGTCCACATTCGCCCACTAGCTTAGTACGAATCTGGACAACTGGTCTTCTGTCTTCTACCTTCGTCCATAGCTAATCCACCTTCGCCCCAACTATCATACCTTCGCCCACATAAACCTACATTCGGCCCATCAGAAATACAATCTAACATATGTTAAACCCTAATCCAATCACTAGTCGCAAAACGTGCATCTACAAACTCCCCCTCGACTATTGATTGGATTGTCTTCGTTCTTCGTCCATGATCTTGTTCAGTATCTTGATTCTCAGTTGCTTTTTCTGGTCTTTCCTCATCTCAGGCTCAAATTTACGTTTCACCGGCTTAGGCACATCAGCCATCTTCACCATCTTACCCAACTTAGTTTCCAAGTTGCTTCCAGAGTTTATATCGTATGCAAAGCAAACTCCAACAACTTGCTGATACTTCTTCGCCTGTTCTGCATCATTGGGATCACAATGTATCGGATTGTAGAAAAGCATGATAATATCTTCAAACGAGCAATTGATCAGCCACATAGGATCAAACACATAGACATGCTTGTACTTATCCTTTTCGTCTCTTAACACAATCACTGCCTCTGCCTTCCTCCAATCATAATACCAAAAGATGAAGTCTGCACTGAAGTGTTGTGGTAAAGGCATCAATGGAATTTTCTTCATCACTTCAGGTGCTTTATAAATCAAAGTAACCCTCTTCTTTCCTGTTCTCGGATCAACATCCCGATGAACCTTCCTTCTAGGATACTAAGGCTTAAACATACTCCATTTAGTTCTGCTTTCCCAAACTAACCAATCAGCAAACCAACCAATAGCCGTATTGTTCACAGAAGCTCCAGTCATAGGAAATCGACAAATGTCTCTAACCGCCCAGTACGGTAGAGTTAAAAGATCATGAAATCTGTAAAAGTACAAGATTTCTGATTCCCATTTGACTGCCAAACATTTCAATCTACCCAAATACTTCCAACCAAGAGCTCTGCCTTTGAACTTCTGGTTATGATATCTGTAAAAATTACCTTGAGCTTCCGGCTTTGGTCGTTTATCATCAGTTTCTTTCAACTTTTGTAATAATGTCTTCAATTCATCATTCTGATTTGAAGGTTTCTGCTTATCAACACCAAACACCTTTTCTACAAACTCTTCACTTCTCTTTTGTGCTTTCTTTTTAGCTAGTCTGTTTGGTATCTCAGTAAAGTTTGGGAAAACCTCATTCTCGTCATTCTGCCTGAAATATTGTGGATATTCTTCGTTTGTAATATCCTCAAACTCAATTTCTTCCATCTCAGGTGTATTCTTATCATCAGAATGATTTCCAATTTCCTTTTCAGGAAGATCTGGAATCATCTGATCCATCATAATTTCCTCCAATGATTTCCCTACTCGCTATGCAATACCTTCCAATATCTCTTTAGCAACAGCAGCAGGTACTTCACCCTCTTCCAAGTCTGGATCGTTATATTCAAGTTCATACCTCATGTCTTCCGTTTGGAAGATTTCGGCAAACTTTCCTGTGAACTCAATGGTCCATTCCCTTCTCTCAAGCATATCTCTATACACTTTCTTTGCATCATCAGTCAACGATCTAACTTTCTCGTTCCAGAAGATACTTTCATCTGAGTCTACATTCTCTCCTCCTTTCTTTTTCTTGGAACTAGACTCTCCAGCATCTTTCTTTGACTTCCTCTTTTCAAATGAAAACTTGCTCGTATCGTCTCCTCCATCATCATCATCACTCTCATCACTATTATCATCATCTTTACTACCTGATCCCTCCGCATCATCATCATCTTTATCATCTTTCTTGCCTTCTTCATCAGAACTCTCTTCCGATTCATCATCCTCCTCATCATCCTCTTTCTCTTCATCAGAAGGCTCGAAATCAACCTGTTCTTCTTCTCTTTCTTTATCCTCCTCACCTTCCTTCAGCTTAGGAGCTTCACCATATAGCTTGTCTAACAAATCACTCAGACGCTTGTTTTCTGTCTTAAGCTCTTTGTTGTCAGCCTTCACAAACTTAATCATTCTCCGATTCCTGTTGCACTTAACCTCAAGATCCTTATTTTCTTCTTCAAGTTTCTTAACTTTCTTTTCGATCTCATCTTGGTTAGTTTTGGATGCAACAACAATCTGTAGCATCTTCTCCTCATTCTTCTTGAACTTACTAATTTCAGCTTGTTGTGCTACGATCATCTTCATCATTTCATCCATCCTTTTGTTAACCTGTTTCATCACATCATCCGAAACAGTAACTTTGGAAGACTTGGATGTTTCAACTTCTTTAGCCTTCTCCTTTTGAGGATTCTTAAACATATCAAGCACATTCTCCAAAGCAGTCTCAAAATCAGCAACAGGTACTGCTTCAGCTTCTTTGCTTTTCTTCTGTTTCTTAGCAACTGGTGAAGATAGCTTTGATGATGTACCTGCTTCAGGTATCTTCTTGCCTTTAAGAAACTGTGCAATCTCTTTTTCTCTCAACTTTTTAGTACTCGACTTCTTTGCCATCGACTTGTGTTTTGGTTTCTTCAAATTAACAACCACAGTCGATCCTTCACAATCATCAACATTAAAGCTTAATCCTTCATCAACATCAACAATCTTCTTCTGTAAAACTTCCTCAACAGTCTTGTTCAAAGATTCAGACTCACCAACCATAGTGGCCTTACGCTTGGTGGTCTTTATTCTTTCTTCTTCCGAATCCCACTGTTCATCAACGTCTGTCTCCTCTGAGTCTACAGAATCTTCATCAACTAGACTTGTGCCTTTCTTTGCAGTCGTCTTCTTACGAGTAACTTGTTGCTTAGAACTACCTTGATCAACCTTTGCCTTACCCTTCCCTTTGGCTCCAACATTAACCACTTGCCTTTTCCTCTTAGTGTTTGCATCAGCATAAACTAAGGGATCATCATTATCCGAGTCACTGTTGTCATGCCTAGCTTTGTTCAATCCTGGGTCAGTGTAACCCGGATTAACCAAAGCTCCAAATAATCTCCTGTGAGGTGGCTTTTCATTGTCAGGCACACCTTTATAACCCTTCATCCTAACAAGCATTCTAATGTTCATGTGATCTTGACCTAGAATCATAGTCGGATCCTTCTTCTAATCAAGATACTTGTGGTCAAAGATCATCATTAGAAACCTCGGATATAACATGAACTGCTTCTTCTTCAAACCTTTAAGCATCTCGAGCATGTGATCCAATATCATACCAGAAACATTAAATGGTTTGTTAAGTGTTAACGCAACCATTAATAAACTTAGGCTCTTCCTCATAACGTCATATCCACCGCTCACACACCCAAACACATGTATAATCACGTGTGCGAAATACTTGAATTGCACACTTAGCTTTCCCTTGTGCATTGCACCATCGGTGATAGGACCTTTATACTTCATTCTAAGAAAACACGCCTTCTGCTCAGTCCAAGAAAGCCCTCTGGGATCAGTACTAGTCTCAAACTTGATCTGTAAAGCCTCTCTGATGTCTTCTTCAGTTAAAAACATCTCCATACCCTGAATCTTGCTTCTGATAATGGTTTGATCTTCCCAAAAATCATATCTTGCATTATTGTAAAAATCCTCCACTATATCCTTGTAAATAATGGCTGGTGTGGCTAAGGCATGAATAATTCGGCTTCGCCTTAAGAACTCCACTATTCCAGAAAACTCTATGTTCTTCACCACGTCGCCAACATAAGCACAACAGTTATGCGACGGTTCGAACGACCATGCTTGTGGAATATTTTCTTCCTCTGGAATTGGATCTGGTATAACATTCTCCACTGGTAACTCAACATTTTCTGGTTGTTCAGCCATCTGCAAAACAAAAATCAGAAAATACGTCAAAACACAAAAACGACAAAAATTAAAATTTTTTAGGTTTTTCACATTTTCCACCTTCGCCCAGTTTTTCATGGTCGAATGTGGATCCTAAGGTACGAAGGTAGTTATTTTGGTACGAATGTGGAGATAATCAGGTTAAAAGTCACATTCGCCCAAAAACAGTCACACTCGTCCCAAATTTCTACATTTGCCCGTTCAGTTATGGACGAATGTGAAACAGAATAACCCCAAAATTTGAAAATCTGCCAATCTTGTTTTTAGCTTCTGATTTTGAATGAAACCTAGCCTAATATGGCCGAATAACACTCGTTCATCATCAATTGACATTTTCATTCAATTATTATTGGTTTTTCTAAGGAATTAGGGTTTAAAACATTCAATCAAACAATTAAACATCATCAACACTGATATAACCTAATTCCTGTTAATCTCTCCCCCTAAAACTGATAATAATTGAATCCCTATCAAAAATTTCCATTAAAATAGTCCAGATTGTATCATTTAGACAAAACTAGGGTTCGTATACGAAAACCCCAAATCTGACTTCGTTCCTTGGACAATACCTGTAAAATTTGTGTTAAAATGATCAGCCAATAGCAAGGAACAATAAACTAAGGCAAAAGGAATCAAGGCAACAAGTTCTCATAACTTTGAAAAATTTTGAAAAATTTCAGAATGGTGGTCGAATCTGAGAAAAGGGTATATATAGGATGTACATTCGCCCGTTATTGATGGACGAATGTGAGTCTTTTCTACATTCGTCCAAACGAATGGCCCGAATGTGAAAAGTAAACACCCGAAAGTGAAATATGTTATTGAAATCCACTTTCGCCCAAATCAAAAACGTTCGAATGTAAAGATTTTTCCACATTCGACCCATTTAAGGGGCGAATGTGAAATGGAAAAATCTGAAAATTTTGCCAAATCACGAATTCGAATCCCGTTCAACATTTTTCAACTCGTTAAGTCTCAAACACTCATTATTTCACTTTAAAATGATACAAAGCCCAGATGGTTTCATCAAATCTCAGAAATTGACCATCAAACACCGTCGGTTATCTAAAAATAAAACAGAAATGCAAAACTTTTGATTTTTCTGAAAGTTATATCAAAACACACCTAAAATCTTTTTGGGTTTTGTATCTTTTTGACAATAAAAGTAAAATGCATCAAAGTAAACAAAATAGTAAACATTTTGTGATGTCCGGTAAGAGGATCATATCAGTTATTTGAGAAATCTGATCACAGCGTTGATCTTTTTGTTTAATATTATCATTAGAAACAGTATGTGACACGGCAATTGCTGATATTGTGGTCCACATAAGCTCACATGCAGACTATTACGCAATGCTTTAAAATGATACGAGTTAGGTGTATTAGATTAACACGTTGTGGTTCCCACACACACGACATACTCCCGTATCAAGTAATTGCACAAAGCTTCGTCGTAACGCGTGATTATGCCAGAGTTATCCGTAAAAGTTACAAGTTATATAGCACAGAGGTGTACAGGTCAGCAAACGAATGCAGCAGAGTAACATGTGCATATATACCAGGTTGAGGCTGATATAAACTACTGATTTGCATCAGTAAATTGATACGATGCTATCAATCGAAGCCGAAACAAAGTCATCTGACGGCGGTCAAGCGTATCCTTAGATATCTGAAGGGTTGTCCCTCGAGAGGACTTTGGTACCCTAATGATGATGATTTTGATTTTATCGCTTTTAGTGATGTAGATTGGGGCGGCTGTGACAAGGACAGCAAATCCACTACAGCTGGATGCCAGTTTTTAGGGAGCAGGTTAGTCACCTGGCAATGTAAGAAGCAGACTTCCGTCAGCAACTCAAGGCTGCAATGTACTCGGCTTCACAGGTAGACAGCGCGACCGAAGTCTGCTTCTTACATTGCCAGGTGACTAACCTGCTCCCTAAAAACTGGCATCCAGCTGTAGTGGATTTGCTATCCTTGTCACAGCCGCCCCAATCTGCATCACTAAAAGCGATAAAATCAAAATCATCATCATTAGGGTACCAAAGTCCTCTCGAGGGACAACCCTTCAGATATCTAAGGATACGCTTGACCGCCGTCAGATGACTTTTTTTCGGCTTCGATTGATAGCGAGCACAAAGACACGTTGCGAACATAATATCTTGCCGAGATGCGGTAAGATACATCAGAGATCCGATGATTGCTCTGTATGTAAACGGGTCCGTCAGCTCCCCCTTAGCGTCCACTCCAATCCCGTGATTGGGTTGAATCGGGGTATCCATCGGCTTGGAATCCTCCATCTGGAACCAGCTCAAGACTTCGGATACGTATTTCGTCTGGTGAATGAAGATCCCCGTGGGTCTTTGGTCCACCTGCAAGCCGAGGAAAAACTGCATCTCCCCCATTGCACTCATCTCAAACTTTTCCTGCATGACAGTTTTAAACTCCCTGCATAAAAGTTCGTTAGTTGAGCCAAATATTATATCATCAACATATATCTGCACTAGAAGCAAATCATCCCCTGATTTCGTCGTGAACAGGGTGCAGTCGACGAGTCCGCGCTTAAATCCCTTTGCCATGAGGTATGTACTCAGCTCCTCGTACCACTGTCTTGGAGCCTGGTGCAGACCATACAACGCTTTGTTCAGTACATACACCTTATCCCGGTGGATAGGGTCCTCAAAGCCTGGTGGCTGCCCGACATAAACCTCTTCTTTGACCTTCCCGTACAGAAATGCGCTCTTGACGTCCATTTGATATACCTTGAACTTCTTATACGAAGCAAACGCAAGAAACATTCGAATTGCCTCAATGCGTGCTACAGGCGCATAGATTTCATTGTAATCAATCCCTTCGATTTGATGGAAACCTTGTACGACCAGTCTGGCTATGTTTCGAACAATTACACCACGATCATCCTTCTTACACTTAAACACCCATTTGGTGCCGATCTTCTTTCTACCAGGAGGTAAATCAGTGAGCGTCCAAACCCCCAATTTCTGAAATTGTAATAACTCCTCCTGCATTGCTTCAACCCAGGCGTCCTCTAGCAAAGCGTCCTTGTATGTCCTTGGCTCGACCTGAGACACATAACATGCAAACGACCAATCATTTTGACTACCAGATTTTTGTATTTTGGCATATAAAGCTAAAGCACCAAAACTCTCTGGCGAATTAACACTTCTCAGTTGTCCTCTCGTCATCACACTGCTTCCAGGGTCACCAATAACTTGCTCCAGCGGGTGAATACGATGAATCCGAGATTCCGGATGTTCAGGTACAGTAACTCCTGTCTGAATAGTCAAGTTCTCTACAGCATCCAGATCATGATCCGTGTTAGACGATGAAGCAACATCTGGATTTGGGTTCACTGGAGGTGCCCCTGGTTCTGTTGCGTTTTCAAGAATAACTTCTTCAAATTCTCCATCATCTTCCGATTCTCATCATCATCATCATACTCAGTTAATCCCACCTATAGCAAAGCTAAGGTAGGGTCTGAGGAGGGTAAGATGTAGACAGCCTTACCTCTACCCCTAAGAATAGAGAGGCTGCTTCCAGTGAGACCCCCGGCTCGATGTGGTTTGGTATCAAGCCTTGGACATAAGGCACAAAACACTTAGCAATCGGGACAAACCCGATCGGTGCATGTACCCCCTTTGTCTTTTGGCTATCAACGCCACCACATGATGCATGATTAACCATCCGTCATTCTTAACGTTATTTTCACGAAATTAGTAAAATAACGTTAAAACTAGTGCAATTTTACTTTTGCCCCCCGAGGACCACACATATATACATTATATGCGCACACCTTAAGTGGACCACACATATATACATCATCTTCCGATTCTGAAGTATCTAAAGTTGTAGAAGCCTCTTGAAACACTTCTTCCTCTGGTACAGGAACATTGGTATCATTAGAAGCTGTTGGAGGAGTTACGGTGATCGGTCGCACCAACGGTGAAGTCGCCGCGTTTTCACACTCGTAAAGTAATCGAATAACAGCTTCTTCAACCAAGCTATTTAGATTGAATGATTCAAAGAAATCTTTGTAATCAAACATCCAATCAGGACCAATCCCTTGCACATTCTGAGTATACCGTTGAACTTCTACGTTAGCCCAATCCTCCACCTGACGAGTTCGCTTGTTGTATACCCGTTTGAGCGGGGTTGCATATCCAACGAAGTATCCCTCTTCGGCTTTCGGACTAAACTTTTCGCTTGGATTCAACATCGTGCATGGTGCCCCAAAAGGTTCTAGATACTCTAAGTTCGGCTTTCGTCGGTGTAACAGTTCATAAGAAGTTTTACCAAACTTCTTCACCGTTAGAACCCGATTGAGTGTATAATTTGCTGCATAAATCGCCTCGTTCCAGAACATTACTGGAAGATTCGAGTCTGCGAGCATTGTTCTAGCCGCTTCAATTAGAGTCCTGTTTTTACGTTCAGCAACACCGTTCTGTTGTGGGGTGTACGGAGCCGAATATTCATGATGTATTCCTTTGTTTTCACAAAGTTCATCCATCTTTGCATTTTTGAACTCCGTCCCATTATCACTCCTAATTCTCTTGATCTTGAGATTATAGAGATTTTCCAATCGAGTGAACAGAACTTTCAAGTTATTAAAGGTGTCACTTTTATACTGCAAACACATCACCCATGAAAATCTTGAGTAGTCGTCAGTGACAACTAAACAATAAAGCTCCCCAAGATGACTTTTGCGTTTGACAGGTCCGAATAGGTCCATATGCAATCGCTCAAGTGGCATCTCAACAGAGTTAAATTTCTTCACTTTGTGGGACTGTCTGTGTTGATTCCCCTTCTTACAACTCACGCACTTGTCATTCAAATGGAAATGCTTCACATTCACGCCATTGACAAGTCCATTCTTCACTAGATGATTCATTTTCCTCAAATGAATGTGCCCCATTCTTCGGTGCCACATTATCGATTCTTTCTCGGTCGCCTTTGATAGAAAACATGTTACTTGCCCCTGGGTAGTCATTGACTTGGACATATCAAGAATATAAAGGTTGTTGACGCGAGGTGCCTTCAACATTACCCACTCTTTTGGAATTTTGAAGCCCGGTTTGAGAATGTAACAGGATTTGTCATCAAAATGAACAGTGAATTGTTTATCACAGATTTGACTGACGCTCAACAGATTATAGTCTATCTGCTTCACATACGAAATCCTCTCAAAGCTCACAATCCCATTACTCACACTTCCTTCCATAGTGATATATCCGCCCTTGTTCCCGGCAAATGCAACATATCCACCATTAATGTTCTTCACATCAAAAAGTAAAGCTAAATCCCCGGTCATGTGGCCTGAAGCTCCACTATCAACAATCCAAAGACTGCTAATAGGGCCAGCTGAAGCTCCCTGCACACATCAAGTAAAACAGTTAGTTCTTTCGGGGGACCCAAGCCTGAGTGGTCTTGGGTCTTTGAATATCATCGTTCAAAGAAACATTCACTTCAACAGATTGTTTTGGATCAATCTTTTTGGGATTATTCAAAACATTTTCAACTTTTTCATTTGACTTTGAAGTTGAGGCACCCGGAGAACCATTTGGTGTCCAAGATTGTTCAGAACGTTTCAAGATACGAATCTGAGATTTTGAGTTCTCAGTCGTTTTCTGAACATTGTTTGCAAAAGAAACCTTCTTGGTTACCTTCTCTGACTTAACAGATTTAGGTCCAACATTTGACTTGACAATAGGTTTTGGTGGAACCCTTTGCCTATCATTTGTTGTGTTCACCACTGGTTTTCTCCATGAATTCTCCATAGCAATCCGGTTACGACGATCATACTGAAATGGACGATTGTTCCTCGTTTGATAAAAGTTGTCTTGATTATAAAATTTTTGTTGGTGAGGAACAAAACGTCTATGTGGTGGACAGTAATGATTATCGACCGGTTTCCTCATGGATTGCCTAACTTCAACCTCGTGCCTCTTATGCCTTACATACGGGCAGTGAGCAAGTAAATGCCCTCTCTCTCCGCATTTAAAGCATGCACGGTATTCCTCAAAAACATTTGGAGCATTCGGTTGAGCAAATGATCTGACAGGATATTGATCATTATACTGTCTGTTCCTCAAACTCTCAGGGAGTGGCCCTTTTGAGTATGCAGGCTCATGAAAACCGTTTGCTTTGTTTTTGGGTTTAATAAACTCTGTGACATGAACCTTTGGTTCTTGAGGAACATCCAAATACAATTTCTTTAAAATTGCCGGTGGAATCTCATTTGTTCTTTCATGTTTTGGAAACCAAATAGTGCTTTCTTGCCAAATTTTATCAATTTTAGAGTAGTTGGCAAACTTAATTGGATACTCCTCGTCAGAGATGATTTTATCGGACCCTTCCATCCGATAAAACACCTTGACTGGTTTGTCACTCGGTTCATTTTTAACTTCTTTCTTAATTTCTTTCTTTTCAGACTTTTTCTCACGATGTGCATTAGCCATCGGATGCACATCCTGAGACGATGACACTGGTTCAGTAGTAATGATGTGATTTTCTTTTGGAGTATCACAAGCATTAGCACTTTGATAACTTCCAGAGTCATCACTCTCAGAGTCTGAATCAACATTTTCAACGGTTACCCCTTCATCATTCAAACCTAAAATCGGCCTCACATCGGAATGAGGATCACCAACACTCGAGGTATTGGATTCATTTTCCGATGATGAGTCTGATTTTACTGAGCTCTCCGGTGTCACTTGATGACAATTATGGTTTTCAAAAAGCACCGGAGATGGCACAGACTTATAGTTAGTGGTTTGATCATCAATGATGTGGTCTACGACATAAGCAATGTGCTTATAACTCTCCAATTTCTTATTGACTTTTTCAGCAAAACACTTAATGGTGGCCATTTCCAACTTTGTATTCTCAATTTCATTAATATAGTTATTAATTGCTAATTGTTTTAATGAAAGAGTGTTCTTGAGGTCGGAAATGTCCTTTTTATATCCATCAAGTACTTTTTTAAAAGCAATCAATTCTTTGCGAGTAGATTGACAGTTGATTATAGCACTATCACGTTGAACGCGAAGTTCTTTGTTTTCATCAGTCAATCTATCACAAGTTCCACAGTATTTATCACTAGTAACATCAGTGCTAGATTCAGAACTTACCTGTTTAGGAGGATCTGTCATGACCATCAAAGCAAAATGAGCTTCCTTTCCAGCGAAAAACTTCGAATAATCGATCCTGGTGAAAGCGTCATCCACAATGCATGACTTCCTCGTCTTCAGAAAATCTGCTTCTGCCAGGAACTGATTAATCTCATCATCCAACGATGTAACACTCACACTCCTCAGGAATATCAGAAACTGTGTCAATCATCACTCCAGAACTTGCTTCCTCAGCCTGAACTTCAACGGTCTCAATCTCCACTTCCACTTCTTCCACAGATTCATCAACTTCATTCTCAGTTTCTTTATCTTGATCAACTATCACCGACTCCTCAGTATCAACCTGTCGGGCAACACAAGCCACATTCCCACCAGTAGTGATCTCCTCAACACCAATTTGCATCCCAGACCAGTCAAACCTTTCATCCTGCTGGATCACCAGAGCTTGATTCTGATTAGTATTCTATGGCTGCTCATTTGGTGTAGTAATCGGTATAACTGTTCTGTTAGTGTTATTTGGTGAGTGGTTTTGATTCTTGTTGGTTGTGTTTGGTTGTCTGTTTTGGTTGTTGTTTGAGGTGTTTTGTCGGTTTTGGTAATTGGTTTGGTTTTGATAGTTGTTGTTACCTTGGAAAGAAACTTGGTTTTGGTTTTGTTGTTGACGGTTCTGATAGTTTGAGTTGAAAGGGTTTCTGTTACCTTGCTTAGGTGGCTGAGTGCATTCTCGTTTGAAGTGACCCTTACCTCCACAGTTAAAACATGTCACCTTCTCCTTGTTAAACCCGTAGGTTGTATTTGGAGAAGTTCCCAAATCAGTCCTACCAGTCTTTTCAATAAACTCCGTTGCCCTTCTCATAATACTAGCAAAAGCCCACTGAATGTCAATCAGTTCCATCTCCTCTTTGTCGATCTGTGCATAGTCTTCATTGGTCAAGTTATTGTTCCCAATTTGGCTTGCAACCAAACCGTTATATGATGAAACCATTGCAGAGACTAATGCAATATGTTGCTGAGCAACTTCCACTGTCACATTACCCAAATTGGAAGTTTCCAAAACCACCGGTTGCTGATTGGGTTGATTCACTTGAGTCATGTATTGTGGTTGTTGAGGTGGTTGTTGTGATTGGCTAGCAGTGTAGAATGCTGCTTGCTGCATCGGAGAGAATGGTGAAATGTAAGAATTAGTGTATTGTTGTGGTGGTGGTGTATATGATGGTTGTGAATAGGATGAGGTTTGTGCTAGGTAGTTGATGGTTGGTTTTGGTGGTTCCATGACACTAGAAATACAAGCAATGTGAGGTGCCACTGTTCCACCAGCACTCGAGTTTCCAACTGTTGCTGAAGTACCACCATAGTATAACTCTGGATTCTGAGGAATCTGAGATCTTTTGGCTTTCCTCTTCTCCTCGAGCTCTTTATTCTCCAGCTTCTGTACGAACTCGTTGATAGTCCAATATCTGTATGCATCCTTCTCTTTGAGAACTTCAACATGCTGATCCCAGTACAGTGGTAAAGCATCTGCAAACTTGTCCACCAGATCTGTCATCGGAATCTGTATACCATAACTAGACAACTCAGTTAGTAAATGACAATATCTAGGAGTCAACTCTTTTAATGTCTCGTTTCCAACATAAGTAAAATTCTCAAACTCTTTTCTCAACTCCTCCATCCTTAACCTTCTCGTCTTTTCATTCCCATCATGACGATTCTTTAGCACATCCCATAACTGCTTCGACGTAGTGCACGTTCCAAACTGATGTAGTAAGTCGTTTGTGATCGCTTGAGTCAACTGGGAGTATGCTTTCTTCTCCACAACAAATTTCTTTTTCTCCTCATCTGACATACTCTCCAAAGGAACTGGTTCACCGGTGTTTTCCAGAACCGGTGCAACATAACCTTTAGCTATCATCCGCCACGCCTCTGTGCCCTCCAACCCCATGCCTTCCAGATGGATCTTGAATTTCTTCTGCCACTGGTTATACTCCTGCATCTCCATTAGCTTGGGTGGACGATTCCCGCTACCTGAAGATAAGTCATTTATTAGTGTAAAAATAGCATTGGTAGTTTGAGTATTTACCACCGCGGCTGCTACTCCCCAATAGTCTGTCACAGGTTGTGGTGGTGGAGGTGCAACACTCTGAGGCATCGAGCTAGTCATCGCTATATAATTGATCGGTTGCGAAGACTGAGTGCTCGTTTTCTGGGCTGCCACTGTCCATGGGTCCATCGTCACTTGCTGCTGTTGTTGTGTCGTTGCTGGTCTCGGTGTAGTAGGAAAATTCCACATGATGTTCACGAACTTCGAAAATCACCAAACTTAGAAAAATTTTCCAAATACAGTCTACGTTCGCCCTTAATGTTCTACTTTCGTCCAAATTGAGCTACTTTCGCCCTCTACTGTTGACCCGAATGTAGAACTGGAATCAGAATGTAGAAAACACCAACCTCTTTCCACTTTCGCCCGGCAAATACCTACGTTCGTCCACAAATTTCCACGTTCGCCCGCCCGATCAACCGAAAGTGGAAAATCTCACCCGAATGTGGAAAATCTTAACACACCAACCTAGGTTCGACCTGAATGAATGTACTTTCGTCCAAAACTCCCTCAGGTTCGCCCTAGCAAGGTCAGGTTCGCCCACTTCACTCTAGATTCGCCCATTTCTTGTTTGAAAAACGGTTACACTTTCAAAAACGGTTATTTTGATCTGAGATTTTCAAAAGTTTATAGATTTTGATGATCTTAATCAGGTTTTGATTCGGAATTGATTTGGAACAACTTTAATTCTTGGAAAACTTGATTTTATCCACAAATTCAATTCGAAAATCCTCAAAATCACTCAAAAACCATTTTCAATAAAAAACAGATGAATATTGATCAAAATTAAGTCAAAATCAGCTCTGATATTATCAATTTTGTTGTTGTATGATCCGTATAGCTCTGATACCACTTTGTAGATGAAAGAGTTTAGCTAAAACAGGATGTAATGATCATACAAGTCACAATTCTAGGTGCGGAAACCCTAGAACTGAACAAAATGATAATACGCAAATCCAAACATGTAAGACACCTTTTCAATCTCCATTTTATAGATTAACTTTATCAAAACTTGTTTACAATCAATACACACGTTAATCTAACCCTCACATAAACATTCACAATCTAGAGCAAAACCTGACCTCTCAACACACACTTTCCAAAAACTATTCTAAACATGAAAATGACTAAAACATATATATACTAACTGCAGGTTCGCCCAGAATGATGGTGCGAATGTGGACATAGTCCACATTCGCCCACTAGCTTAGTACGAATCTGGACAACTGGTCTTCTGTCTTCTACCTTCGTCCATAGCTAATCCACCTTCGCCCAAACTATCATACCTTCGCCCACATAAACCTACATTCGGCCCATCAGAAATACAATCTAACATATGTTAAACCCTAATCCAATCACTAGTCGCAAAACGTGCATCTACAACCTTCTAGTTCAGGCAAAGGTAAGGATAAGATGGATGAAGGCCCGGTTAACATAGAAGATGTTGATGATGATGATGACGACTCAGAAGCTACTGAAGATGACTCACCCGATGTACTCACTTTAGAAGAGGATAGAGCTCGCGCAGCTGAGGCGAGAGATCTTGCAAGAGATCCCACTTTCACTCCGAGTAGTGGTGATCTTGTTGCTGATATCGATGCTGATCTTAGCACGCCTCCTCCTCAGAAAAGACAGAAGTCAAAGGCAATAAAAGTTGGTAGGGGACAGAAAAGAATGGCAGAGAAACCAGCTACGGCTGAAAATACTCCTAAGAGATCGAGGGCAAGGCGTGTGACCTTGAATCTCCCAGATACTTTTGGTATTCCTGCTTCTCCTGCCGTAACAGCAACAACAGTAGCAACAAAAACAACAGCAACATCAGCAACATCTTCAGTTCCTCTATCAGTTAGTGCAGCTATGCCTGCGGGTGTGACAATGTCAATGCCTTCCTCGGTAATCTTCACTGAGCCAGTCTCAGTTACCGTTGAAGCGACAAGTTCACAGATTGTCTCCAATCCGGTAGGTGAACGAATCCGGAAGTTGAGGGAAGCAGCGAAATCGTCAACTGCTAAACCTTCAGGCCAATCCTCTTCTTCGGCTCCAGCAACCAACGAACAACTTCAGCGCCATGTCAGCAAACTTACTGCTTTAGTTGCTGCTCAAGCGCGTGAAATAGCTGAGCTGAGAAGCAAAAACGCCACAATAGAAGAGAATGAAACGGCGATGTTGGAATTGATTGGCGAGACTATTACAACAAACACAGAATTGAAAGCTACTGTCGACGCTCTCACTTTATCTAATTAGCAGATCTTAGAGTCGAACAGGCAGCTCATGGAATCACACCAGCAACTGATTCAGTCTAACCAAAGTGCCTTGGCGAGACTTACAGGTGTTGAAGAAAAGTACAGTGATCTCCAGCTCGCTAATGTGAACAACGAGCGCCAAATCACCAAATACAAGAAGCAAAACTCAAGGCTGAGGACTAGGTTAAATGAGTTAACTGGAACTCAACCTAGACTCACAGGTGGTTCGGAAGCTGGAGCTAGTACTGCTGGTGGTGATGACGATGAAGATAGTGAAGAAGATGACGATGATGAGGATGACGATGATGAGTCTGATGATAATGATGATGGTGATGGTAAAGGTGGTGATGGTGGTGATCCTGGAGCCACAGGCGGTGGCGGATCATCGGGTGGTTCTGCGTCACGACGTACAAAGAAAAGTCATGATCGCAAGGGCAATGATCCCGAAGCAGGTTCTTCTGCTTAGGGGGAGCCTGCACCTGTGAAGAGCAAGATTCAAGAACTACGGGATAAAATGAAGAAGAAAGCCATAGTTCAAGTTGAATACGTGGAGCCTCTGAATTGTTATTTCGCTTATGATTATGAAGGCAACTTGCTCCCACCACCTGCCATGCCTGAATATGATCTGGAAGAAGGAGAGATACCTCCTGAGATGACATCAGAGGATATGGCTAAGGTATACGGCTCTGCATCTGGAGAATCTTCCAGTGCAAGTCAAAATATTCCTCCTGAAATGCATCCAGAGAATAACGAGGTGAATCTCAAAGATGGAACCAGCGTACCGACTCCTGAGTACGTTGTGAATGACTCGGGCGCTGGAATTCCAAACACCGATGAAGAAATGGTACGTGAGGCTGAAGAGAAACTGAAATCCGACTCTGCTGAAGTTCCTGATGAAGTAAAGACACGACAGGACAAGATCAGAGAGCGTTATCCCAAATGGTTCAAGCCCGAAGAGAAAAGAAAACCAGTCGAGCGAGCATCCATCTTCAAGAAAAGAGTATCGAAGATGTCTGGCAATGTGATTAGTTGGGCGTATGTGAGTCACACAAGGATGCTCGGGGTGAAATGGCAAGAAGGTGTGTTGTACTTTCGGGAATACAAAGACATTCTGAGCCTACCATTCTAGTACATTCGTGATTTAGTTCGTCTCGATTATCCTTTGTACAAAGAGAAGGCTCCTCCTCTTCAGGGCTTCTACACAAAGCTGAAGCGAGAAAGCTCAGAGGGATGGAAAGATTTCGAGCCTCAGTATCCCAGATCATATCAGACAGACAAGATTCATCCGTTCACCTTGAAGCCTATCTGGGAACACAAGATCAAGCCGCCGAAATGTGTCTCAAGGATTCCTATCGTTCCGGTTGAGCAAGACTTTTCTTCTAAGTTGTACTACTGGCATTTTGATGCAGCAACTACAGAAGCAGTGATTGTCTTGAGCAACAGTCCAAACCCGTGCAGGAAGATAAGGATTTGGGATCCGATGTGGTTGATCAACTGCTCAGAGAAGGACGTGGAAACGCTGTACCAGCATCCGATCATGCATTTACCAGTTGAAGCCGATCAAGCTATGAAGTTTCAAAGAGTAATCCGGTTCTGCTACGCCAACAAAGTTCATGCAGGATGCGATTGGTCGAGAATCACAAGGATCAGGACAACGTCAAGTTGAAGATGAAGACTGAAGATGCTGCTAGTCATTTTGTTTAGCTGTATTTGTTTTCTGTTTATCGTGTCTGTAAAGTTGTTTGCTTTTGTTATAAACGTTGTCTTTTGGTTATTCCTGTACGTATACTAGCCTGATCCAAGGGGGAGTCTGTAAGTACATGATGTCCCTAGGCTAGTATATTGGATGTTTGGACGTATTTCGGGGTGTTTGGAGACGTTTATACGCGTTTCGGGGTGTGAGAAAGGCTGTAGGCGATTAGGATTCCTCAGCATGCGATTAGGGCCCTAATCGCTTGACTGTTCACACGATTGGCTGGTCTTTATAAGCGATTAGCCCATAATCGCCAATTGCAGGCTAACTAATCGCCTGATAGCTGCTGGTCGTACCCGGGAGGTATAAATAGGCCTATTCTCAACCCTAGAGCTCAGTTCTTGCCACACACACTCTCCAAACACCCTCCCCTGGTCTGAGACGTCTGATTTGATCATTGTAAACACTCGAGCTCTGTTTTAGTGATTAATCTATAATCTTTTGACCCGTGTGTGTATAGTAATTACTCGTTTATCATTGTTTCAATATCGTATCTGTTATTAGAACATATTAGAGGGATTCCGCACCTCTGGTATAAACCCCGTGATTGTCGGATTACGCGTTCGCCGGTCCTAACAATAGCGCCCGTTTTTTACGAGGACAAAAATCCTTATCAAAGGGGTTCTTTAAAAAACCGGCCGAGTTTCATCCGTCTGGCTATGTAAATTTTGATAATATTGCAGCGGATGGTGTGGATGGTGGTTTCGGAAACTCGGGCGATTATTATTTCGATAATCAGCATACGAGTGACGGTGTGCCTGAAGTTGACCTAACGGCCAAAAAAAGAAAGTCGGAAACTGTTCCGACAACGTACACTGTCAATGATACATTAATAAAGCAATTTAAAGCGTTGATGGATGATAGGCTGGAAAACTTTTACAATAACAAGTTGAAGGGTGTATTATCTGAGGTAAAGTTGTCATATGATTATTAATCCGTATTAATTTGTTGAAAAGTTTTAAATAATTTAGATTTTCAAATCGTAGGTACGTAAATTCCAAGCTACTGGTGTGGAAGGCCCGACCACCTCGCATCACAATGAGGATGTTGATGCGTTTTTTAGCTCGAGTGATTGTTATAAACCGAACACCGACGGCTTAGTTAATGTTGAGGTAGTTATGTTTTCCTTTTTTTTTCCTTCATAGTTTAGCATTTAAATTCAAAATAATTGGGTTACTTTTTTTCACTCTAACAGTTGAGACGGTCTCAAAGGACAACAAGGCCAGCCTCGTGTATGCTTTCCCCATTCACAACAATAAAAGGTGCAAAAAAGAAGGAATTAAAATCAAAACATGAAAACGATAACATAAAACAAATAAAAAAATGGTATCCAAAACAAAAACAAAAAAATAGAACATGTGCACTGTTGGGGGGAAATATTTTCCCGAATGGCTTTTGGGAAGATCTATTCGGTGATAAATCACTCGGTTGGTTCGGTACCGAGGTAATAATTTAATATTTGGTACTTTTATTAACTATATTTAATTAATATATTTACCGCAGTTGAATGTTGAATATTAATTTTTATTTATTATAGCACATATATGGATGGGCTTTACATCTTTACGACACTCTTAGAAGGCCAACCGACCGTTGGAGCATCCTTCCTCCATATTTTGGGTTGGGTGTACTTAACCCTGCTAATACTCAGGGATATAGAAATTTGTTTGATGGCTCGTTCGCCCCGTTTCCAAAGATCGCTGATGTTGATGAGGTTGTTTTTCTAATTTAAATTATAAATTTGTTTGTTGAACATATTATGATTGCTTTTAACATTTTGTTTCAAACTATTCGCGATTTAATAGGTATATGTGGTTATGAATATACTCGATGAACATTGGATCCTCGGAGTTTTTAACATGTGCGAGCGAACGTTTACTATTTATGACAGGTAAATGTTGAACCTAATTTTTTTAATGACGGTTTTCGTTAACGTAATAGTGTTAATTTTGATAATGTTCTTCTATATTTTGCAGTTTACTGGGTTAGAAAAGCTTACGAGAGGTCAGAAGGGAGGTCATATGCAATATTAATTACGCATTTGACCTTTGGCTAAGATCGAATAATTATTACGATCACGTTAACCCATACAACTATGCCCCTCCTTTCGAAGTTGTAGAGCCTCTAAATGTACCCCAACAGTCTGGACCTCTTGGTGATTGTGGGGTTTGGGTGTGCATATTTATTGAGAGGTTGATTAAAAAAAAAGCTCTAAATCAAGATGAAAACACCGAAATAACAGCTTTACAAATGCGGCACAGGATGGCAATAGAATTTTTTAAGAACGTTTTGCCAGAAGATGTTTCGTTAGGTACTAGACAGACGACCGATGAAGACGAACTGAAAATGTTACCTTAATATTATTAATAATAATTAATTTACATGTCATTATTAGTACTCCTGTTGTGTTACATTAGTAGATATGCAAACAAAACCCAACTAACTACCAAAAGTAACTTCAACCGTCTCGCCTGCAAACGGTTTTTTCTAGCCAAAGCTTGTTGCTCGTCTAATGATTGCATCAACCCAGGAACGATTTTTTTTGCACCTCAAACATTCTGATGTTTCTACCCACCTAATAAATCCACAACCAACAGTCTCTGGTTTCAAAAAAAAAAAAAACAGTTATTTGATAATCATTGAAAGACTAGATAAATATTAAAATTTAATACTTACGCAACACACGAAGTCTCTATCCGGGTTCGCATCAGTTCTGGAGGTAAGTATACGTGTGGGAGCACCGCATTAACATATTTCCCTTGACTTGATAAATCCTCTGGATGAAGAGCTTGAAGATGAAGATGATGACTGAGACATGGTGATGGTACATAAATCCTCTTGGTGATTGATAATGAACGGGGGATGGTAGGTATATTTATAAAAAACGAAATTTATAAATCCGACCCTTAAGGTATTAGCACTAAACAAATTCCACCCGATATTGGTACAGCTATCAACCTAGGTCCTTATATACACCCACAATTCACATGTATTTTAATAGCATAATGACTAACATTCCTTCTCCCGTAGAGAACACAATTTGGGTAAATCCACATAACCAATCATGTTTCTGGGCTCCAAATGTTCTTGAGTTTTACTACGATGGTGATAGCACATGTTGCTATACAACCTATATGGGGCATACACCATTAAGCAAAGAGTGGTGGGGTGGTATTTTAGGGTACTGTGGAAGTGGATATCTTCAGAAAACGGTAAATACTATGACTGTTACGTTATACGTTATATGAAATGGTAATATTTTTGTGATTTTATTAACATTTCTTTACAGCATGTTCGTGCATGGTGCAACAAATTGATGTCGTTAAGGGACATTGAACGACAAAGAAGACCAACAACATGTAGTTATGGTCTTTGGAGTGTTCTTCCCCCTAATTTCTATAGCCTAATTATTGAACAAGATCACCATGCTTATAGCTACGCAAACGGCTCGAGAAGAATATATCCACCTCTTTGGGAAGTTGATATGGTAAAATACTTTTTTTTTATATATTTATATCTCTTTATCGTGCTGTATAAAATCTACATTTCGTTTTGGACTGTATTTTTCAGGTATATATACCAGCCTCGAAAGACGATGAAAACTGGTTTGTTCTACAAGTTGACATGAAATTACTACAAGTAATAGTGTATTTCCCAAATAATTGTAGTGCCATAGATTGCGGTGATAATTTTTGCATTCCTAGAAAAATTCATCAAATTCTTATAGAATTTGAATCTGCTTTCGTATGGTTTCTGGGGGCTATAATGTACTGGCAAAAGTCTGGTAGAAACGAAGTTGAATCATTAGAATTTTCGGGGGATGTTGTCTGGCCTGTCACCAATAGTCGCATTGGTCGACATTCAGGGGTAATCGTTTGTATGTTGCTGAGAAATCTTGTTCAAAACATGTCATTGACTTGGAGAGAAAGCAGCCTACATGATGCTTGCATGAGATTCAGACGTTTCATGGCAGATGAAATTTATGCTGGTCGTTTTGCACTGTCAAATATTTAAATCTTTACCTACCTATTTTATGTATTGATGTAAAACTTGATATATCGAACTTATTTGTAATTTTATGTTATAAATATTGTTAAGTAAATAAATTAAAGTAAATAGCACCACTAAAAATCAGCAAGGTTAACAGTCGAACACGTATTATGAATTACATATTCTTCAAAGTCATCTGCTTCAACGAAAGTGGGGGACGGTGTTTGATGATGATTTTCTTTCTTTGAACCACGCCTGGCAGATTTTGATCGTGAGGCAACAGGAGCTGAACATCGGTCACGTTGTTGACCGTAAGTTTTACAACGACTGCAATATACAGGCGTAGGTTCCTCGCCTCTCGATAAAATTCGTCTATTTTCACGAGGATGTCCCGACTGTCGTTTTGTGATATGTGGTGGTTGTAGAGGAATCATATACTCTGGCATCTCCCATTCAGACCTGTGGGGTAAGGATAAATGCCCTCTTCATATGTTGTTATATATAACTGGTGGCTATACCAAGGTGCTGTATAATGACTGCAGTCATTTTCCTTCAATAATTTTGATACTGCAATCATGTGGCCACATGGGAAACCAGATATCTGGGGAACACAACAACTGCATGTTTCATTAGACAGATCAACAAACCCATTTTTGTTACCGTCTAGAACTTGAAAAGTGTTAACCCCAACGCCATAAGCCTTCCACGTTCTAGACCCTTCAATCTTTTTAATAATTTTTTGTACCGCAAAAAGAGTCAGTACGTGTTTATTCTGAATAGCCTGATTTCGGCGTTCGTAATACCATTCTTGAAGTTTTTGTCTAAAAAATTCAACCAAATGGGTGATTGGAACTTTTCGTGCGTCCTTAGATAAGGCGTTCATTGACTCTGCACTGTTAGATGTCATATAATGATATCGTTTTCCTGAACAGTATGCTCTTGACCACTTATGAAAACCGATACTCAATAGAGTATTTCTAACCCGTGGTACGGCTGCACACAGTGCGTTAAAACTTTCTTCAAAATCAGACACCCGGTAAGCTTTACAAGTGTTCCACCACAGTGTCTCTAAATCCTTCTTTCTGCTTTTTGGTAACTTTAAGTTCACCATCAAATGTCGACAACACAACCCGTGAAAGGCATTAGGAAAAACCACCCGAACGGCCAAATCTATTGAGTTGGCTCTGTCAGATATGATCGCTAAATCCGGGTGCTCACCGATACACTCTTTAAGTTTCGATAAGAACCACGTCCAACTCTCACTGTCCTCGGATTTGCCAATACCATATCCAACGGGTAAAATTTGGTTGTTACCATCCATGCCAACAGCAAGGAACAACGTTCCCTTAAACTCACCTTTTAAGTGTGCCGCGTCTATAATAATGACCGGTCTTAAAGACAGAAGAAAACTCTGAATCTATTTGATAAAATGAAATAAAGGTAACTTTTAGACATCAAAAAACCAAAACAACAATAATTTAAGTTGGTATAAAAATATTTTACTGACCGCTGCACCAATGGCAATAAAAAACATTTCAAACCGATTGTCTTCATCAGTTCTAATCTCAGTAACAGTCCCTGGATTTGCATTTCGCAAATTATAGCAGTAGAATGGAAGCTCAGAAAACGATTGTTTGCTACTTCCTTGCAAAAGCTCAAGTGCACGACACTTCCCCCGCCATGCTTGAGTATATGATATGTCAACCTTAAATCTTTCTCGAAAATCTTGTACTATTTCGTTTCCACGATAAACACGTCTGGTATCTCGTAATTGGTGCTTTAGTATGCTACCAATTACTTGTGGGTTAGCTTGACGAAGATGGGGATGTGTTTGAGTTTTAGAACATGTGTGGTTGTTGTTAAAAAATGTAACATAAAACGTGCCTGAAGTTGGGAGAGAACGTGACCTAAATTGCCAATCACAATCATCAACTACACATGAAATTTCGTACCTGATTTTAGATGACCTGTCGACTTTATAGGAAAAACGTTCTGACAAACAAAAATTTCCTAACTGCAATTTCAATTCATCTTTGTTACGAAATACAGAACCTTCAGAAAAAACTGAAGAGGTTTTGGTTATCTCTGAAAACAATTCAGGACTTGGCTTTTCATAAAATTCTTCATTTTCAGGTTTCTTATCATCGAAATTTCCAAAACACCCATATGGTGTGTAATGATCAAAATTTTCTAAAGACACATTTAGATCAGGGACTTTTGAATCATTTGAAGGTCCCTCATTTAAATGAGCATTACTAGACGAATCCACACCTGGTTCATCTACAACATACAACTTCAATACTTCATGGGGGTTTTGCAAAGCAACTTTAAAAAGAAAAGATACATCACGATCATTAAAAATGTCGATTGCATCATCGAAAGCTGACATTTTATAAGATAACCTTGTAATGTTTGGAATCTCACACACATCGGAAACTACATTTAAAAAACTAAGATACGAGATATTTGCATCAATTTCTAAACCGCGTCTTTTACAGCTACTATCAACAACATATTCCATTCGACCGTTGATAACTTCCCACCTGCCACCACTATAGATTATAAAACTAAACATTATTTAAAACACAACTTTTTCTAACACTTTAGAAGAAAATAAGGGATCCAAGAAATAATTCAAACTACATTGTTACAAAATTTACTAATTTTATAACGAACGGTTCGTCATCGACGTCACATCACCGAAAACGTCTCCGGCAATGTACGACGGCCGTCACGGAGTCGGTGCAAAATCAGTAAAAAAGACGGTACCGGAAGCCGTCTTTTTCCAGCCGGTGACGTCTCAGGAGACGGTTCACAACTTTTAAAAGACGTCACCGGAGACGGCTTTTCAAACATGAAACGTCTCAAGATTCGTCTCCCGTGGGATCGGCTGTGTTCATTTATTATAAGTCGAGCCGAAGACGGTTTCATCTGAGCCGTTTGTGAAACGTCTCTAAGACCCCACCGGAGACGGCTTTGCGGCTCTGACACGTCTCAAGGGCCCCACGGGAGACGGCTGCCAGTCATCGGGATCGTAAACGCCACGTGTTGGCTTCCTACTGGTTGGAAACCAAAGCCTCTCGGAAGACGGTTCAGCCGTTTTGGAAACCGTGACCGGTCTCTCCAAAGAGACGGGAGAGGGCCATTTTGGCAAATCACTCGGTCAACGGGCTATTTTGGACATTTTCCCAATGTCTCCTCCCCTCCCACTCAACCATATCTTATTATTTTATTCAATTTTGTGCAAAATACTAAAATGTATAACTAAAACTAACAACTTAAGGGAGGTTCTCGCACGGGGTCCCGAGTTCGAACCCCACTGGTGGCATAAATGCCCCATGTGGGTGTGGCCTATGGATGTGTTATTCCAGCTCTGCTTCGGTGGAGTGCCGATTCGAACCCGGGTGGCTTGACTTCCGCAAAAAAAGGGTTGAAGCAAGCTAATGGGTTTTCAACTGATCTACACCTTTCAAAAAAAAAAAAAAAAAAACTAACAACTTAGATTATTTTGTTAACCTCTTCTACAACTAAATAAATTTATCAAAACAACTTATTTTACAACAAAACATAAATAAGAATCCCAAACCATATATATGTTATGCTAGCTCATCTTGAAAGTGCTATATTAATATGATGAGCCAACAACACAGGAGCGCTAAGATGAGGCAAATGGCCTTCAACATTCAACATCATCACCGTGTTCTGCCCTCCTAGACTATCCTTCAGGTAAGTAGCAACGGACATTGGCACCGATACATCCTTCGCGGTCTGAATTATCCAACACGGCGTCTTAACTAGCCCTAGAACCGCCCTCAAGTCACTATTGAACACGATTCGCGATACAAATAATGAAATGTCTGGTCTCATGTTGAACAATGTCCTGCTGAATTCCCTCACTGCCACTGGAACATCGGCTCCCACTGCTAGCGGAGCGAATCCGCATATCCATGATTCGTAGTTTGATTTAATCGCCATGAACAACTTCTCGATCTCGCATTCCTCAAATCCTCCGTGGTAATCCTTGTCGTTCAAGAACCTGAAATTTGTCATATGTTAGATTCATTAAGTTAACGATTGGTGTAATTTTAGTTTGATTTGTTTCTCCTCGAAACAAAGGTGGGGATTATTGGTTTTTTAATGAAGTTTAATTTAAAAAAAAAAATTGATACTGAAGAGCTTGTATATGATACTTTTAAACAAGTATTTAATGGTTATCAGCGAATCATTTAGTCTATCAGGTGTGGTAGAGACAAGTTGTGGGAGGACTACCCATCACGTCAGCAAATTGTGAGCCCTCCTTTTAAGATGACCACATTTGGACTACCCAAGGTTGTGGGGTAGTCTTCCTTGGGTAGTCCTCCAATCCTATTTTTAAATAACTAAATAATTAAAATATAAACTAATAACCACCCTAAACATGAAAAATAATATCAATTTTTAATTTCTAATTTCGTAGTTTATCTAATACATCAGGGGCCTAACTGACAATATGAAATAAACTCAAGTACATCATCTTCAATCTCGAAAGATCGATGTACTTTAAATTCCTCCGGTGACTTTTTTTTTTAATTGGGAGGGAAAACAACTAAACAAGGGGGATTGGAGAGTGACCCATCCACAGCTCCCCTATTCAACGTCCATTTTCAGACGGTTTTGACGATTCTGGGTCAGCGGGGGCGGCGTTGGACGAGCCAAGCCGGGCTATACGGGGCTTGGCTGTCCCCACATCGGATAGCCTTATTGATCTCTATTTGAGGATGAAGAAAATTGTTCTTTTCTACTTCCAAAACAATATCTAATGATTATTGGGTGACTGATTTCTCTGGTCTCCAACTAGTCACCAATTTCAAAGTGTTCTCCAATACTTTTAGCTAATGGTTATCGATGACTAATTATTCAATCTCTAGCCAGCTACTTTTTTTTTTGAATGGCCTAGCCAGCTACTGGTTCCACACGAGTTTTGGGTAGAGTTTTTGAGAGTCAAAAAGTATTCTTTATTACTTTCAAAACAACATTTAATGGTTATTAGCGACTGATTTTTCCGGTCTTCAGCCACTCACCGGACCAAAAAATTATTCTCCAATACTTTTATCTAATGGTTATTAGTGACTATTTTTTTTTTATCTCTAGCGCGTTACCAGTTCCAAATGAGTAATTGCCCGGTTTCAAATCAGTAACCAATGGTTACGTGACTAATTTTTCTAGTCCCAAACATTTACGAATACATGTGTGCAGGAAAAAAAAAACTTAGCAAAAATAGAAAATGATAATATTTGATATGTTAATGAAGTTCACCTTGGGGAAGCACCAATGAGTATGAGTTTAGAGAACAACTCAGGGCGGCGAACCGAGGCTAGAATTCCAATCATGGCAGAGACCGAGTGACCTACATACGCGCAACACTCAACGCCAAGGGTGTCAAGGATGTTAAGGAGGTCATCTGCATAGGCGTCAAGAGTTGTGTACCGGCCGAAATCAAAGTAGTCAGGATTAACACTACCAGCACACACGAGGTCATAAAGGATGACTTTGTACTGTGAAAGGAAGTAAGGGAGAATGCGGTTCCATGCCGACTGATCGGTACCGAACCCGTGCGCTAGCATCATGTAGCTCCTGCCGGTACCGACAACCCGCACGTTAAGTGCGTCCAAAAGAGTTTGACCCATTATTAGTGTTGTTGCTTGGTTTGAAAGGAAACCAATATTATTGTGATATTTTGGTTATGTGTGTAAAGTTGGCCACATATTTGTTATGGGTAAATAAAGATAAAAAGGTGACAAAGAAAATGATGCATTTCTTTTCTAGTTGTGGTGGAGACACCACCCACTTTCGTGGATTCCTTTTGGTGGTTTAGTATAAACAAGATGGGGATATTTTTTAGGAAAGAAAAAGTATAATATAAGAACATACATCTTTATTATTTGACATGTTCAACTGGGAATTTAGTCTTAATTATTTGCCATATGATAATATTTGGTCCCCATCATTAATTTTTTGGGTAGGTGATGTAAAATGCCCATTTTAGGCTAGGGATGAGCACATAGCGTCGAATACCAATCCCGTTCCGTCTCGATCCCGTACCGAACCGATACTGAACCGAGGGTGTTCGGTATCGGTAACCACATTTAGACCTTTTCGGTTTCGGTATTATGGATATCGGTACGGGATCGGTATGATATCGGTATTTTAAGGTAAAATACCGATACCATACCGGTACCGAACCTACCGTACCGTACCGTATGTTTTCGGCATCGGTATTGGTTTTGGGATCGGTATTTTCAGGATCGATATCGGTACCAACCGATACCGTCCCGAGCTCATCCCTATTATAGGCTTAGATATGACCATGTAAATAGTAAATTTGCCTATATCTCGTGACGATAAGCACCAATTGTTTTTTTTTTTTTTTTTAGGTTTTTAGATAGTAAATTTACCTAGCTCTTTGCTAGTTCTCTTTTAATAATACTTCGCCCCTATTTCAAAACAAATAATTGAAGTATATAAAGACAATGACATTTAATGTATGCTTTTACCATTGAAAAAGTAAGAATAATTGATCAAAAAGAAGGTAAATACTAAATAGTCCCCGTTTTTCCTTTTAGAGATGGTCCATTAATCAATTGAATAGACCAACCGAAATGCATTGGTGGCCATTGAACAAAAGTTGTCGGGTTGGGCTGTCGACTCGAGAGGTCGTTTTTTTTTTCTTCACCATGAATTTAGTAGTTTTATTAAAACGAAATACGAAAATTACATCACAATAGAAGGTAGACGGGCAATAAGCTGCGCCGCAACCCCTTTCTGAATTGCGAACCTTAGTCTACTAAAGACAAATCCTTGCCCCCTGGAGATGAACTATTGGTGTGGACGACCCGTTGGACCCTTGTCAAGAAACAAATAGCTTATGGCGCTAGGGAGCCAAAGGTATCTGAAGAAACAATAAGTATCTCAGAGATTATCAGTAATCCCGAGGGGTTAACACTTATGTTTATCCAAGAGTTATCCTTTACCCAAACTTTTGGTTAAACCCGAGACGTGAAATGAGAGTGTGTGTGTGTGTGTGTGTGTATGTTTGAGAGTAAGAACAGAAAGATATAAGTGGTTCGGTCAAGTTCGACCTACGTCCACTGTGAAGAGCTGGTTGTTTATTACTTTGGAGTTTACAAATTATTACAAGAAGAACCTAGCTCTATAGTACAAATGATAATTTTCGGATCCTTTGCAAAGGAGTTGATGTCTTCTATTTATAGAAGAACTCGAGGGCCTAGTGAAACGGCCCACGAAGAGCATATCCGATCTGGGCTTGGACTTGGGCTTGGTGCAACTGGGACAGCAAAATGGCGGCAAAGACTGGACCATGCTTGCTGACGTCACGGGCTGTTGACCAGCCTTGCAAAGTTGACACGTGGCGCCCTCAGATAGGACGCCGGCGACATGCTGCCTGACACGGTATGGTTGACTTACCTGCTGGCGTCTGACGTGATGTCTGACAGCTGGTAAGCATGTCTACTGGGTACTGTAGGCGGCAGCATGGTGGAAGCACGGAGGCAGTCAAATCGTTGTTCATGTCAGCGGTGGTTCGACTGACTGTGACACGTGTCGCCATTTGGTTGGCGCATGCTCTGTTCCAGATCCGAGTGAATCTTCCTGATCCTTGATCTTCCGTATCTCGTACCAAAAGCTGGTTATCAATGAATATTCCGCGCGTGCGCGCATGCGCGTCTATTCTTCTGGAGTATCGATGTGGATGAGGTTGGATCACATGCCTATTGTTCCTTTATGCGGAGTAAGTTCCGCCACTAGGTTCCGCGACGGCGGATATTTCCTTGGCGCTGTAATATTGGCGTCAGGATTGTTGAAAAAAGGGATAGGGATGTTGTCTCCGCAAGGATTAGGCTCCATATCCCTTCAAGTCCCCCTAGTCTAGGGCTTATCCTGTTCTTGATTCAAGAGTAGTTGGAGTGCTAGACTCACTAAAGAACGAGTCGCGGATGACAGGTTATCTGCTTTGCTTGGGGTTTGACTGTTGGCAGAGAACGTCTTTTACCGTTCTACGTCAAGTTATCACTGAGAAATGACGTGTTCCGCCATGACCTGAGGAGGAGTTGGGCGGAGAACGTCTTTTGCTGTTCTTCGTCAAGTTATCGCTGAGAAATGACGTGTTCCGCCATGACCTGAGAAGGAGTTGGGCGGAGAACGTCATTTACTGTTCTACGTCAAGTTATCACTGAGAAATGACGTTTTCCGCCATGACCTGAGAAGTAGTTGGGCGGAAAACGTCTTTTACCTTTTGACGTAGAACTTGCGCTAGCGCGATCCTTGGTAGTAAATGTTGTTGTAGTTAATGCGGCTTCAGAGTTGTAAATGTGGAATGATTGGTATTTAATATGTCGCCAATAATTTGAAATAAATGCGCCTGGAAGTTTTAAAATGCCAGACGTGTCAGACAGCTGTCTGACACGTTGTGTGATGTCTGTCCCATCAGATGTGTGCAACGACCATTTTTTCGTTTGGTGTCAGGCGCGTGTGTGGTACGCGCGCCACTTGGTAAATGGGTGATCCAAATTGTGCCACGTGTTGGGTAGCTCGTGGGATGTGTCAGGCGCGTGCGTTAACACACGTCTGATTTGTTGAAAACGTGAGATCTGGCAACACGTGTCGCCCATCCGGAGTGGTGCCAGCTATGGAGCATAGGTGTGAACCGTTCGATGACGCATGTGACACGTGTCATCATCTTGTGCCTCCAGACGAAAAGGTGAGACGGTTGCTTTTCTCCTTTGGGACCCATCACAGTTAATGCGATGGGTATATATAGCATGGGAAGCCTCTTGTGATCAGTTACACTTTCAGAATTTTCTCCCAAATTCTCTCTTTTTCTCCGACCTTCCTTCATATTTTCCGTTTAAAGCTTTGAAGTTTCCGAGCGATCTTCAAGTATTTCGGCGACTTTTCCGATGAATACCCAATATTTCCTTGAAACTTCAAGTGGATCTTTGCTTTTCGGCGATCTTGTTGATTATCTCTTATATTTCTGGAAAATGTCTGACGTTTCCACTGGCGGTGAGACACGTAGTAAGAGTCCGGTGGTGGAGGAGGTAGAAGGGGAGGAGCCGGTGGTGCAAGAGGGGAAGATTAAGGAGAGAAAGCTGATGACTAACACCCCTTGTCAATGGACTTCGGTTGCTTTTGCCGAGTTCTGCAAGGGTTATGAGATCTTGCCGGAGTTACCCACTCCAAACCTGACTGTGCTAACTCCCACTGATGGGAAGATAGCACTATATGAATCCCACTTCACCAAGTGTTGATTCCGCATTCATTGCACCCGCTTCCAACTGGATACTCTTATCGAGGATGGTGTGGTGGTGACACAACTGAGCGCCTTTGGCATGCTTAGGCTTGTTCATTTTGAAGCCTCATGTCCCGCTCTTGACATTGAACCGACCATTGAATGGTTCAATGTTTTTTACTACATGGCGCGTGACAAGATGTGGTTCTCGTTTAAGCCGCGGCCAAAGGTGCCGCCGATGGCCACTCATGTACCCAAGTCCCTCCACGGGTGGAAGGACAAGTATTTCTTTGTGAAGAAAGGCGTTATTCCAGTGGCTATGCCTTGGAAAATTGTTGGTGAGAAGCAGCGGGTCCCTGACTGCGAAGTGATGAAGGGTTACAAGGATGAGCCCTGGTTCACGAAGTTGACCTCCAATGCCACAAAGTTGGAGTTAAAGGGTCTAACAAAGACCATCTTCTTGCTGTTGGGTACCAGCCGCGTAGGCATACTGTTAATGCACTTTATGTGGACGTCACTGTCAAATAGACTAGGGTTGAGTCTTGTATTGTATTACATGAGATTGTGGGGATCCATAAGGGCATTTTATGGATCTGATGCATTTGTTAATATATACCAAAACATAAAGTGTTGGTTCGAACCCTACAAGGGTCGAACCTGCAGGTTCGACATTCTTAATGGGTCGAATGAGCATTATATGATTGGACTATAAATAGCAATCTCATGTGTTGGTTTTCATTTAAGATTTTGAGTTTGTGCTTTGAATGCTCTCAAGGGGGAGGTCATGCCCGACCTCCCCCGGTCCCGAGATAGATGTTTATCCTACTGATGACAATGTCTGTAACCGTTTCTGATGCAATACGAATTTGTGATGACTTTGTTATCGTATATTTCTGTCTCGTCTCGAATCTTCCATCTGAAACCGAGTTGTTTTCGCTTAATCAATCCGTGAATTCGGTTTTTAACCGGATTCTCACATACGCGCTGGGAAGGAGCCCTACATTGTTGATGAGGGTACGCATGTGTTTCCCTTTCTTATTTTATTAACATATTGTCGCTTTTTGTTATTAACCGTCTTTGTTGTTTGCAGACGTGAGCAAATTTGATGTATATGCGGCCCAGGGGTCAAAGAGAGGAAGTGGAGGCGCCTGACGGAGGGGCATGTGTCAGTGCTAAAGTCATTTGTGGGTAACTTCTACTAACCCAATTTGGAGAATCCACCCCAGCACTTTTACGCCACTGGTGAGTCTTCGTGCTCAGGCTTTATTAGCCTTTCTGACACTTAGTCTATTGATTCATTAGTATACGTATCTTAGCCGCCAAAGACTTCTGGGGGCGTGGACGTTGGAAACACGCTCTGCGGAAGCATGGCTATTCCGCTAGGAAAGTTTTAGCCCTTTCTGACTCAGAGTCTCCGAGTGCAGGAGGCGAGTTTGTTAAAAACAGGCATAAGCGGAAGGATGGCCCGCCCTCCGAAGATAAGGATGAAGTTGAGGGCTCCAAGTTGAAGACCAAGAGGAGACGCCGCACTGGGTCGTCTTCACATGGGGAGGGTGGTGGCAAGAGTGTTGCCGGGAGCGCTGGAGGCTCCAAAGGTAGTGAAGGGAGTGCTGGGGGCTCCAATGGCGCTGGGAGGAGCAGCGAGGGCTCCGAACATGTTGAAAAGGGTGGGGGCAGGGGTAAGTCCCCCGCCAAAACCACTAGGCCGCAGGAGGAAGGAGCTCCTGCCTTTTCTGTGGATATTAGCGCTCCGCCTGTGCGCCAACCACTTCTTCAAAAGATAGTGAAGAAGAAGACGCTTTGTAAGTATCTCTGCCTTCCCTTTTTCTTTTTTAGTTTTTGCTTTATGGAATTCTTCTAACTGTTGTACGCCTTGCAGTGGTTACGCCAAAGGTTATTACTACTCCCACTCCACCCACTCCTACCGCCGAGCAATACGCTGAGGCGGCTAGGCAGGAGGAGGAGCGCTTGTGGAGAGAGAAAGAAGAGGCTGAGAAGAAGGCGGTGGCCGATGAAACCGCTAAGCGGGCTGAGGCTAACAGGCTAGAATGGGAGCGTCTCCGCTTGGAGGAACAAAAGTTCCAGGCAGAGAAGGCTCGCCTTGAGAAAGAGAAGGAAGAGAAGAGGCGAGTTGAAGCTGAGGCCAAGAAGCAGGCCGATGATGCTTCTAAGTTAGAGAAGGCCACCTCGGCGGGAGGCGCTGGGGATGGAAACTGGGATACTGGTTGGACGGGCAATGCGCCGTCCGGTGCGGGGGGTAGCGGTTCAGCTAGAACTTATGATGGTTCCAGCTGGACGGGTGGTGACGCCATTTATCGTCCCCGCTGGGCGGTCAGGGAGAACACTTTGTTCTCTAACTCCCTGGCCGCTGAGGAGTTTGTTGCAGAGGCGGTGCCTCCTTATGAAAGAGAGTACCAGGACAGCTTGAGTCGTCCTGACTTGATTGCTAATATGTGTGTGAATCAGGCGACTCAACTGTCTATGATGGACTTGTTGAGAAGGTGGGATGCTGCCGTTCAGCGAGACATCGCCCACCTGAAGGCGGAGAAGGCTTCTCTTGCTGAGAAGGAAGCTTCCTTCAAGGCTGAAGTGGAGAAGTACCGCCGTCGTGCTCACGATGCTGAATATCGTGTGAAAGTTCTTGAGCGTGAGGCGGCAGCTGACAAGAAGAAGTGGACGGAGTCTTGCCTCCGTACTAATGAAGAGACGATGCATCTCAAGGAGCGCATCCAAAAGCTGAGGGAGGAGAACAAGGCTGATGTCGCCGAGCTGGAGAAAAAAAAATGTATGGCCCTCTCCGAACGGACTGTCAAGTTTGTGGAGATGCGCAACGAGCTGGAGTTAAAGGATGCTGACCTTGTGACCGCTACTATGCACATGTCCGTTCTTGAGAAGTAGAAGGTCGCCGTTCTCCAGGCGAAGTAAAAGTTGGAGCAGGAGTTCCATGGAGGAGGCTCGTGATGCGGCACTGAAGGAGGCTGAAAATGCCAAAAGCCTTTTAGATGAGTCTACCTCCGTCCAAGAGAAGATGCAAGAGGCACTCCGCTGGTTGATGACCAGCGGGATTAAAGGGGTAAGCTTCAACCTTTCTGCAGTTTAATCCTTTTTTGTTATATGAAGTATTTCTAACACTTTCCCTCTTTTTGTAGATCTTCAAGCGGTTCTGGAAAGAACCCAAACTTGGCGATCAAGTCGCCGCCATAGCTGCGTCTGTTAACGCCTATGGGTATAGTGAGGGCTATGAATATGGCTTCTTACAAGCCCAAAATAGCAGGCGAATAATAGACGCGGAGCACTATGGAAAGCCCCTGAAGGAAGAATACGAGGCGGAATTGGCCAAATTTGAGATGGTCGAGTTCCCCATCCTTCAGGTGGTGGCGGATTGCAACCACCATGTGGATCCCCCGGCCGCACTGAGGTACTTCGTTGAAAAATCAGACCAGCTTGGCGAGCAGGCGGAGAAGGAGCGCCAGGAGAAAGAGCGCCAAAAATCCTCGGGTGAGGGTTTTTTGGTAGTCAACCTAATCCTGAGGAGGAGATGGTTGACTATAGCGGCCCCGATAATTAGGCGGTGACTGTAGTTTCTTTTTGTATGCACTTGTGTTGGGACAAAGAGGATTGACGAAACCACCTTTTGATAACCTTAGTCTATTTCATATCTGCCTAAGTATAAAACTGCTGAAGAACAAAAGAAGAAGTGCTGAAGAACAAACACCAAAGTACTGAAGAGTAAACTCATCAGAAGTTCTGAAGTCTAACCAGACATTTCACTGAAGAACTGCTGAAGACAAACTGCTCATCAGCAGTTTGTCACTCATCAGCACTTTGCATCAGAAGCTTCTAACCGACTGAAGATCAGCAGTTTTACTTATTATATTGTTTTGTTAAAGTCTTGATTTCAAGTTTCAATGTACAGACTGTAGTAACCTTATCTTAGCATAATATCTTTGTTAAATATCTTAGATTACTTCAGACTACAGTTTAGTACATTAGTCTATAAATAGATGAGTTTGTTCATCTATTTTGATATGTGATTTTGTGTAATATCTTTGAACTTAAATTGAAATCCTTCGGGCTTTAAACTTATAATTCCATTTCACATCTGAGAAACATAAATTGCTATTACTGCTTTATACTTAAACTGTTTATTGTTTCTCATTTATTGTTCAGTCAAGGGGGAGTAATAACTCCTCATCAAAGTGATCTTTTAGACCTTTGAACACTTGTCTTTCCGCTGCTTAATAACTCTCATATAAATCTGATAACACATAAGTGTTCATTAAACTAAGCCACTGATCCAACAATTGGTATCAGAGCTTCTGGTTAATCTGATCAAAATCAATCTAACAAATTGAGATTCAGACACAGGCTCAATATATTGATATTCAATAAAGGATAAAAGGCTCACTTTTTAAATCCATCACTTTAAGGAAGTATTGACAAATCCAAACTTCTTAAAAATGGATCCCTACAATACTGGATCTGCCAACAAACCTGCTATGTTAGTCAGAAATGAATATAACATATGGTCAAAAAGGTTGGCACATACTATTTCACAAACAAACACTGGATGTTGGAGGTCTGTAGTTTTTGGACCTCACAAACCAGTAGTTAGTGATCCAGAGGGAAAGACTGAAAGACCAAAAGACCCAAAAGAATACACGGAGGAAGATTTCCAAAAGTTTGAGCTTGATGCAAAAGCTTTCTCCATGTTGGCTATGGCTCTCCCAAATGAAATTTATGCTGGCCTTTTACACTGTGAAAGTGCCAAAGAGCTGTGGGACTGCCTAAAAGAGCAGTTTGCAGGAACTGCTGAGGTGATAGCCAACATCAGAGAAATATTGGCTCAACAATATGAAACTTTTACTCACATAGAGGGTGAAACTTTAACTCAACAATTTGAAAGATTTTCTTCACTCATCTCTAAGTTAAAAATAAACAATCAGACCTATTCAAATGAGTCTATGTTGCATAGATTTTTAAGGTCTTTACCTTCAAAATGGGAAACTTACTCTATAGTCCTCAGAACAAGTTCAGATTTTAACACCTTGAACCTAACTAGGTTACATGGTAAATTACTAACTTTTGAGAGAGAAATCAATCAAAAGAAAAAGTTGCAAGAATCTGGTAAAACTGCTGATGACTATACTCCGGGTAGCACAGCCTTATTAGGAGATGACTCACCATCCTGTTCTAATAATTTTGGTTCTTTTGACCACATTGACATAACAGCTGGGATCTCATCAGATGGATCTTTCCCAGCTTATGACAATGAAGAACTAAGTCAAACTGCTGACAACATGTGTTTCATCATGGATGATTTAAAATATTTTAGCAGTGATGACTTAGAAGAAATGGAAATATTGCACCAACTGGCCTTGTTAAGCTTAAAAACTAACAAATTTTATAAAAGGTCAGGAAGGAAATTTCCAGGACTAAACAATTCTACAAAAGTTGGTTTTGACAAATCTAAACTGAGATGTCATAAGTGTCAAAAGTTGGGACACTTTGCTAGAGAATGTAGAAGCTCTAGCTATAACCAACCAATGTCCTCTGGAAATCAATTTAATCCCTCATATAATAGGAATAATGGAACTCAAGGGAGTGCTCATTTTGTACAGGCACAAGCTCCACATGTCCAATATGTGCCACAAGTACAATATGTTCAGATGCCTGCTCAACAACAACAACAACAGCAGCTCATGCCTCCATTTCCAACTGCTCAACAACTTGCACAAACTCAACAACCCCCTCAGCAACAAAGCTTATTTACCTCAGGGTATGTTGACTGGAGCAGTCTTCCTTATGACACATCAGAATGCAGTCAGGATGCAGACAATAAGGTCTATGATGTCAACTGGGGAGAACCTGATAATGGCAGAAAGAACTTTGCCTTAATGGCTTTTGAAGGATACTCTTCAAATTCTGCTCTTACACAGGTATCACAACAATCTCTGTTAAAGCTTTGCACTAAATCTTGCAAAGAATCATTTGCTTTAATTAGAGAAACTAATGTGCATTTACAAGGCAAATCCAATGACATGGAAAGAAAATACACACAAATGAAGTGTGATTTGGAAAGAAAAATTGTTTTGAAAAACAAAGAAATTTCCAAACTGAATGATAAATCCATTGAAACAGAAGCACAAATTAAAACAATGATAGACAGCCTAGGAAATGTCAGACAAGAGCTTGCTGACACCAAGGTTGATTGTGAAAAATGGGTTGAGTCTTGTAAATGGTATCAAATGTTACTTAACAAACAAACTGCAGCCAATGTTAAGTTTGGCATTGGATATACCCACACTGAATCACCAACAGATTTCACCCACAAAACTGATAATGATGGGAAGAAATTGATTCAAACTTCTGATATGGAGGAATGCACATCCTACCATCAGAACTTCCTCAAAAAGGGAAGTACTGGAGAAGTTAAAACTACTGACAATAAGCCATCAGCAGTTTCAACTACATCAGGAGTTGAGATCCTGAAAACTGTTGATGACCTATTTCAAAAATCAGATTTTGTCAGTAAATTGCCTTCCAGCTCTCTTGATTTATCTAAAAAGAAAGAGAAGGCAAAAGCATGTGAAGTATGTGGTCTGTTTAACCACATAACTGAACTTTGCAGATTTAGAAAGCTAATTCAGTTAAATAAACAAAGACAACAAATGATTGTGGGAAAACAGATAAAACAAGATTATCAAAATACCTTTTTTCCCAACAAACAACAATCAAACAAAACCCTTTCTAAGAAGAGACCTTTATCTCAACAAAGGTCATCTTCTCAAAGTTCAATTTCAGAAGTTTCACCTAACTCATCAGCAGATTCACAAACTGCTGAAGTTAAAGATTTGATAAACCTGGTTAAACTTCTGATGATCAAAGTTGATGGTGGAAACCAAAAAGAACCCACCATTGTTCTTAATGACAAATCCATTGCCAAAAAGACATGGATTACTAAAAATGGTCCACAACAAGCTGCACCTGTTCTCAAGAGCAAACCCAAAGCCAAACTGGCTTGGGTTGCCAAAACTAACTAATTTGCTATCTTGTGCAGAGAGTTTCCAGAGGTTTGAATAGCATATGGTATGTGGATAGTGGAGGCTCAATGCACATGACTGGATGCAGATACCTGATAAACAATTTTATCAGCCAAAGAGAAGGATCTGTGTCCTTTGGGAACAATGCCAAGGGATATGTGCTAGGATATGGCAATGTATCCTCAGGCAAAATGCAGTTTGACAAGGTCAATCTGGTTGAAAACCTTGAGTACAACTTGTTGAGTGTCTCACAAATGTGTGACAAAGGATATTCTTCCTTTTTCACCAAGACAGCATGCAAGATCATATCACCAGAAGGCCAGAAGTTGATAGAGAAGATTATTGAAGATCATACTTTGCTGATTGCCAAAAGATGTGGCAATGTCTATGCAGTGGACATTGAAAAAGACAAAGTATTGAACAAAACTGCATGTTTCTTCTCAAAGGCATTAACTTCAGAAAATGATCTCTGGCATAGGAGACTTGGCCATGTGAACTTTAAAACCATCAATAAAGTCACAAAAATGGGCTTGGTCAGAGGTCTACCTTTGAAGGAATATCAGTGCAAAGAACACTGTGTTTCCTGTCTTAAGGGTAAACAGCATAAGTCCTCCTATAAGTCTATTGAAGAATCAAAAACAACTGCATGTCTTCAACTACTCCATATGGACTTATTTGGACCAGTCAAGATTATGAGCCTTGGTAAGAAGAAGTACTGCTTGGTCATCATTGATGACTACTCAAGATTCACATGGGTCTTCTTCTTATATTCCAAGGATGAGGCAGCTGAAATAATCAAGTTCTTTATTCTACAAGTAGAGAAGCAATACTCTCTATCTGTCAAAGTCATCAGGAGTGACAATGGGACAGAGTTCAGGAACAAAACTCTGGATGAATTCTGTCTGTCTAAAGGGATTGTTAGACAGTTCAGAACTCCTGAACAAAATGGTGTGGTAGAAAGAAAGAACAGAACATTAATTGAAGCAGCCAGAACAATGTTAGCTGATTCAGGCCTACCTTTGTATTTTTGGGCTGAAGCAGTCAACACTGCATGTTATGTTCAGAATAGAGTTCTTATCAACAAGAGACATACCAAGACTGCCTATGAAATTCTTCATGGCATTAAGCCCCTTATCTCCTTCTTCAGGGCTTTTGGATGTCAATGTTTTATCCTCAACATCAAAGACTCTATCTCTAAGTTTGCTGCAAAAGTTGACACAGGTTATTTTCTTGGTTATTCTCCTTTGAGAAAAGCTTACAAAGTTTTCAATTCAAGAACCAAGATAGTAGAAGAAACACTGAATGTCAAGTTCAATGAATCAAAACACACTCTTATTCCAGCAAATCCTGCTGAATTATTTGATCTTGACAATTTTCATTTCGGACCTGAAAAGACTGTTGAATCATCCAAACCTCCTCAAAATGGTTTTCAAGGATTTGAAGATGATAGTCCTGCACCATGGACTCCAAACACAGTCAGAAGATCAACTATCAAACCTTCAGAAGTTTCAATAGCTTCAACTTCAGGAACTACTGATGAACATTTTGAAACTACTGATTCAGCTGAACCTAAAACTCCTGAAGTTCAAATAACAGCTGAACCAGATATTATCAATCTCAGTGGTTTATTTGAAGAACCTGTAGAGCCATCATCCAGTACAGGTTTACAACAACTGATTGAACACAAGGATCATCCATTGGATCAAATCATGGGTGATATTGCATCAGGGGTACTCACAAGAAACCAGCTTTCCAACTTTTGCTTATTCTCAGCATTCATCTCTCAGTTGGAACCAAAGAAGTATCAAGAAGCCCTCAAAGACAACAATTGGGTGCAAGCAATGCAAGAAGAGTTGCTTCAATTCAAGAAACAACAGGTTTGGGAAATCTGTCCCTTACCTGAAAACAAGCAACCAATTGGAACAAGATGGGTCTTCAGAAACAAATCAGATGAGGCTGGTATGATCATCAAGAACAAAGCAAGACTAGTGGTACAAGGTTATTCCCAAGAGGAAGGAATTGATTATGATGAAACCTTTGCACCAGTTGCAAGACTTGAAGCTATCAGGTTATTTTTAGTATTAGGATCTGAGTATTGGACTGTTTTGATTAACTATGAATTATGAATGAAGTATAAATGGAAAGTGCAGCGGAATAAAGAATAATCAAAACATAGAGAATAGTTGTTATCAATCGAATGCTTTCATTAAACTGAAAGATTACAATAGTACAATTAAAGCTCCCCCTCAGCCTGATCACTCAGAGTTTGTTTGTCTAAAGAGAATGACGAGTGACAAATAGAACAGTACAAGTACTGTTCTATTTATAGACAAGTACAAACCTCTGATGATCACTTAGCTGACGTCACCTAGAAAGCGACCCCTAACTGACTAACAAACTACAACATCTGATAAACAATAAACTACTGTTACATTGAAACTACTGATGGTAAAACTCTGTTAAACTAAAGTTCTGATGTCTTCTTATCATCTGTTGAACCAAAGTGCTGTTGGTTCAACAGACCTTTGTTCTTCAGACCTTTGATCAGCACTTGTTCTTTATCAGACTTTTGCTCTTCAGACTTTATCCATCAGACCTTTCATCAGCAGCAGTTGTCTTGTATCAGTTGTTAGGCATCAGCAGTTTGGGAATCAGCAGTTCTTTGGAGGAAGCTTTCTTGTAACAACTGTTATTTATTCTTGATCAACACTTAGTATATTTTGGCTTTCTATCATCTGTTCTTCTCCAGGTCAGCAGACCCAACAATCTCCCCCTAGAACAGATGATGCCAAAACTCTGCTTTATTCTTGATCTTTATTCCTCATCAGACTTTCTCTAATCTGCCCTTTCAATTGTAATTCAAAGCAGAGAGAGAAGAGGTCTTCAGCATCTCTATCCAGTGTCAGATTCAAAAGTGTCTGGAGATCTTCTGCACTTAGGCCAGGTGCATCATCCATACTCAACTTCTGAATACTACCATCTGACCTGATCAGTGTCAATTCATGGGTCTCTTTATCAGACTTCCATTTTAGAATTTTAGAGTCAGAGGAGTGACTGGGATGCATCTTTATTTTGGATGAGTTGGGAGATGGAGGCCTGCCAATGAGTTCTCTGAACTTCTCTGTGACAGGGTCAGAGAAGAATCTAAGTTGGTTCAAGAGACCCTCTTTTACATAAGTTTCATTGAACTTCCTTGTGTCTTCTTCAGACATTTCCTTCTGCTTCTTGTATTGCCTTTGAGCAGCAATAGAAAGATCAGAGGTTGCAAGCAAGTTATCTAATGTAAAGGCCTGAGAGGGTTTCTTGGGAGCATCATCATACATAGGTTTTCTTGGAAGATCAGGATTGGTCTTTCTTTCTTGTTCAAGCTTTTTGTATGTTTCAATTAGCCTGATCTCTGACCATCTGGCAACAGACTTCATTTCTCCATACTTAGCTGCTACAAGCTCTTGTCTCATTCTTCTGAATTTCAAGGCTCTAGCTTCATCTCTCCCCTTTTTGAAATCAGGAGCAGAGGCCTTAGCAGGAGGATTCTTGGCCATGTTCTCTATTCTGATTAGTTCTTCCCTTAGAGCATGTGTGGTCCAGCCTGTAAATTGGTTCTTTGTTGCTTTATAAGGCTTGGATGCCAAGATCTGTTCCAGCAGTGAATCCCTCACTTCCATCTCCAAGTGTCTGCTGAGAGGCATGGTTGACATGGAGTTGCTCAGGGTCTTAGCATAATCTTCAATCCTTCTGAGTTTGCTAAGCTCTGCTGAATGGATGCCCTGAGCAGTCCTGTCATCCTTCCCTTTGCACTTCTCTTTGATGACAGCATCAGTCTGTTCACCCTTGTATTTGAGATATGTGTCCATATTGAGTGGAACAGTGAAGCCTTTAAGAGATGGGAAGGATCTTTCTGATGGCTGATCAGTATTGTAGAAGGATTGAAGTTCCCCCTTGATTAGATCCAACTCAAGGGGATACTTCTCAGCCAATGGGGTGATGGTTGGTGGTGGTCTATGGGATCTGAATTGGGCAGTGTGTGGTGAGTAAGATGAGAGTGGAATGGCATTGACTGGTGTGGATGAGATTGGGGTGTTAGGTGGTGTGTTGTGGATGTTTTCATCTTGTATAACAAAGGTGGATTTCCTTTTTCTGCTATACAAGATTTTGGGTGAAGGTGAGGATGAGGCAGTGGTTTGAGAAACATCTGTTGGTCCTTTTGTGGAACCAGCAGTTGTTTGGGTTTTGAGTTGTGTTGAAGTAGGTTTGGGAGTTGGTTGAGTTGTGGTTGGTTTAGTGATTGGTTTGGTTACTGGTTTGGGTTGAGCAGATGTTTTAGCAGTGGTTTTAGGTTCAGTTGTTTTAGGTTCAGTGGATTGGGTAGCAGAGGTTGTGGTGGCAGTGGTTTGTGGAGCAGTGGTTGTGGTAACATGTGTTTGTACATCAGAGGTTTCAGCAGTTAGTTTGGAAGGTGGTTTTCTGATGTGTTTGGCTGGCATTTTCTTCCTTTTTGAAGTGTTCACATCTTCCACTTCCTGCTGCTGTTCCTTTTTCTTTTGCACCAACATCTCTGCTTTTACCTCCAATGTATCAGCCCTTTTTCTTTTGTCTTGAGCAGCCTTTTCAGCTTTTTCATTAGCTGAAGTATCAACTTCTTTTGCCTTTGATGCTTTTGCTGGTTCAGAGACAGGGATCTGAACATTTGGTTGTTGAGTTTGTGGAGCTGATTTAGGTGACCCTGGTTTGTCAGCAGTTGGCTTCTTCCCTTTTTGTGAGGGTGGTGCACCAAATGGATCAAGTTTTGGTAGCCTATCTCTGCCACTCTCCCCCTTTTTGGCATCATCAGCAGTGAATTCATCATCATCTTCATCTCTGAGAATTGTGGTAGGGGCAGAGCCAGTGGTCTTTAGCAAATGGTCTTTGATCACCTTGATGTCAGCCTTTGTGTCATTAAATCTGGCATCCACCATGTTTCTGATCAAAGTCATGTAAGTCTCTTGTGTCTGATCTGCTAATTTTCTGTGAGCTATGATGATGGGGGAAACAGATTTCCATAGCTCATTAGCAACATCAGCAGTGGATGGTTGACTCTTTGTAAAGTTATTCAATGTTTCCAGTATTGACTTGACATCAGATTTGATGTCAGCAACAGAGGATTCAAGGTTTTGAACTTTAACCGTCAATTCTTGAAGTGTTGACTCATCACCCAAGTTAATAGGTTCATCTGAGTCCCTACCAGAGGTAGTTTTAGCTGGTTCAGTTCTAGGAGGTGAATCCATAAAATAAGAACCTGCTGCCCCTTTGTCTTGGTTCTGGGGACTTCCAACTGTTTTAGGAGACACAATTGTGTCCTCATCAGTTGTTGCCTTCAAGGAAGTCTTAGCAATGGAACCACTTTCCGGCTGTGAGACAATGGTCTCTACAGCAGTAGTAGCTGCTTCTCTTGAAACCTCATCAGAAGTGACATTGACTTCTGGGAGTATAACCTCCTCTTCTGTTTGTGGGATAGCTGATTGACTTTCCTCAGCCCCAGTCACTGGTAATGGCATGCTCTCAGTGATAGGTGAAGGAGAGGAACTGGGGTTGTCCTGAGTTTTGTCAATAGCTTCAAACAGAGGTTGCATTGTTTGTGGGACATGTGGTGGTGATGTAGGTGGAGTAAGAAGCTGATTAGCCCTGGGAGATGGGCTTGTAAACATATGATCAAGTGACTCATATGCCTCAGTATGAGTTTCCCTTTGGCTTACAACAAGATCCTTTTGTGAGGAGTCTTGAGGAGTTTGCTTGGGTTGAGATATCTCCAACTGTTGTGAGGAAGTAACAACAGTGGTTTCATGTTGCTTTGGTGATGCAACAGGGTTAGCTTCTGGTATCTCATCTTCCAGAAGTCCCTTTTTGGTTTTGGTGGTTGTTTTGGAGGATGGACGGTTTCTTTTGGAGGCTGGTGTGGGTTTCACAGCACTGGATGAAGTGCCATGATCACCAGGAGCAGTGGGCTCACCAACAGAGGTTTCAACAACAGTTGTTGTCTTTGTCCTCTTTGGTTGTGTTTTGGAAACTTTTTGTGCTTTTGTTGCTTTTTCTTGGGTTGAAGAACCCAGCATTCTTGTAAAAGTTTCATCAGTTAGACTTTTCATTTTAAATGACTCTCCCTTTTGAAAATCCTTTTCAGGTAAAATCTTTTGTAGAATTACACTTAGAATTCTAGGGTAGAGCAGAAAAGCATTGTTTGAGCCAGATTTTATGGCTTTCACATTTGATACCAAGTCTAGAAACAATCCCTGAGATAGATTGAAGTCAGATTCTGACAACATAGCATATCCCAAGTATTGTATCCTCAATGGGATTTCATTGAAGGATGTAGTCTTGGCAGAGGCACAGAGGAGGAGGGTATGGAAGAAAAATTTCATGACTGGTGGGAAAAACTTTTTGTATAGTGTTGAACCAGTCATTTGAGCATCATACCCTCGCTCTTGAAACTCAGTGTGAAGCTCTGTTTTTGGAAAAGTTTCCATACCTGACAAGTCATTCAGTAAGAAGGTAGTGGATATGATTTCAGGGGTTATGGCAATACTGGTGGCTCCAATTTTTGAAATTATGGAAGTTGGCTTTTTGTCTTGGTATAAGACTTCAGCATTCGCCCAGAATTCTTGGAGTGTTTCCAGGTATATGGGGGCATCAGCAATAAGAACATTTTTATATTTTGAATTGTTGATGATGTCAATGGTGGAATGGAATGGTGTGTTGTCTTCGGTTTTAACCAAATAAGGAAGGAAATTATGAGTGGCTTTTGTTTGGAGTTCCATTTTAATGGATTTTGATTGTGAAAGTGATGAACTTTGATTGAGGGTTATGAGGAAGACGAGAGCGGTTTTCAGTATTTTGAATACAATGAGACAGTAAAACTGCTGTTGGGGGAAAGAACAGGGTTTTATAGGCTCTGGTTAAACCGCTGATGTGGCAAAACTCTGCTTTTGAGAGCAGACGTGGCAAACATCTGATGGTTGAAACATCTGGTGGCATACAGCTGTTTTGTTAAACCTCTGTTGCCAACCTCTGTTGTTTAACCAAAAGACTGATGAAAACAGTTGTTTTATCTGATCAGATGTTTGAAACAGATTTTCCAACCAACAGTGGTTGTTTTACCTGATCAGATGTTTGAAACAGATTTTTCAACTATCAGTGGTTTTAATAAAACAGTGGTTGTTTTATCTGAATCAGTGGTTTTAAAACAGATTTTTCAACCAAAGTGATATTTTAACAAAATTTGATTTTCTGAAAACATTTTAATGTTTTTATTGAAAACATTTTTGTTGTTTTTAGTCCATGTTTAACATTCCAATTCGAGAAATCAGATTGGTGAAGGTAGATGTGTCTAAAGCTTTTGTCAGCACATCTGCCAACTGATCCTCTGTTGGAACATGGTGCAGAGAAATCAAACCTTTTTCATAGCTATCCCTGACAAAATGATGTCTGATATCTATGTGCTTGGTGGTTGAGTGGGAGACTGGATTTTTGATGATATTTTCAGCAGCTTGACTATCCAACATGAGTGGAGTCTTCAGTGCAGTTATCCCAAAATCCAGTAGTTGATTTTGAAGCCACATAAGTTGGGCTGTACAGCTTGCAGCAGCAATGTATTCAGCTTCAGCGGTGGATGTTGAAACAGCTGCTTGCTTTTTGCTTTGCCAAGAGACTAAGGCATTCCCTAGAAACTGGCACCCTCCTGAGGTGGACTTCCTTGTGGTATGGCAGCCAGCAAAATCACTATCTGAATAACCTGAAAGCTCAATGTTTCCATTAGCAGGATACCAGATACCAAGTGTGGGAGCACCTTTTAGATATCTGAAAATCCTTTTCACAGCAATAAGGTTAGACTTTCTAGGAGAAGCCTGAGATCTAGCACACACACAGGTTGCAAACATAATGTCTGGCCTGGATGCTGTTAAGTACAATAAAGACCCAATCATGCATCTATAGTGTGTCTGATCAACAAGTTCATCCTTTTCATCATCAGTGAGTGGCTTGACAATGCTCATGGGTGTACTACATGGCTTACAATCATTCATCTCAAATTTTGTCAACAAGTTTTTCACATACTTGTTTTGATGAATGAAAGTGCCATTTTGCAGTTGCTTTACTTGAAGACCAAGAAAGCACTGAAGTTCACCCATAGCACTCATTTCAAACTCTGCTGTCATGAGTTCCCTAAACTCCTCACACATTTTATTACATGTGGATCCAAAAATGATGTCATCCACATATATTTGAACAATCATTAAATCTTTTCCTTTCCATTTTAAAAACAAGGTTTTATCAATTTTACCTCTAGTGAAACCAATGGATAAGAGAAAAGTAGAGAGAGTTTCATACCAGGCTCTTGGTGCTTGTTTGAGTCCATACAATGCTTTGTTAAGCTTGTAGACATGATCAGGATGGAATGTGTCTTCAAAACCAGGTGGTTGGCATACATAAACTTCCTCCTGAATTTTGCCATATAGGAAGGCACACTTGATGTCCATCTGATACACCTTGATGTTGTGGTTGACAGCAAAGGCTAAGAAAACTCTGATAGCTTCTAACCTTGCTACAGGGGCAAAGGTTTCATCATAGTCAATTCCCTCTTCTTGTCTGAAGCCTTGAACCACTAACCTGGCTTTGTTCTTGACAACTATACCCCTTTCATCAGTTTTATTTTTGAAGACCCACTTTGTGCCAATTGGACAGACATCCTTAGGCAGTGGTACAAGTTCCCATACTTGTTGTCTTTTGAACTGAAGGAGTTCTTCTTGCATGGCTTCTACCCAACTGTTGTCTTTCAGTGCCTCTTGGTACTTGACAGGTTGTGTAAGGGATAGAAAGCCTGCAAAAAGACAGATGTTTGAAGATTGGCTCCTTGTGAGCACACCTTCTCTGATGTTGCCAATGATTTGGTCTGGTGGATGAGCTCTTAGGTAGATTAGATCTCCCTGATATGGTATGATGGCATTTTGTGGTGAAGGACAGAGGTTTGGTGACTCTGTTGACATAACATCTGTTGGCATTTTTGAAGAGTCAACAGATGTTTGGAATGGAGGTGGAGGAATGGGTCCAAGTGGTGTAAGATTGGACTGACTTTTGTCAACAGATGATTGACTCTTGTCAACAGTGGATTGGCTGGGTGAATCAGTGGATTGAAGGTAAGACTGGCCAACAGTGGCTGACTCAGCTGTGACAGAGTTTTGACAGTTGTTTTGAACCACTGCTTCCTCTGATACAGGATAGACTTTGTAGTGGTCTGGAACCACAACATCTATTCTGTAGTCTTGTTGTGAAGATTGTGGAGTACCTGCAGGGTTAGTTTTGACAACAATATCTTCAAATTTGAATTTATCTAAATCAAACAACTCAGCAGGGTTTGCTGGGATTTTTAAAGAAGAAAGTTCATTGAACTTCACATTCAGAGTTTCTTCTATTGTTTTAGTCCTTGTGTTAAACACTTTATAGGCCTTTGCAGTAGAAGAATACCCCAGAAAATATCCACAATCCACTTTGGCTGCAAATTTTGAAATGGAATCTTTAAGATTTAAAATGAAACATGGGCAGCCAAAGACTTTGAAAAATGATATCAGTGGTTTGATTTTAAACAGAATTTCATAAGCAGTCTTTTGATGTCTAGGGTTGATTAAAACTCTGTTTTGAACATAACAAGCAGTGTTTACAGCTTCTGCCCAAAAGGACAAAGGTAAACCAGAATCTGCTAGCATTGTTCTTGCAGCCACAATAAGAGTCCTGTTCTTCCTTTCAACCACCCCATTTTGCTCTGGTGTTCTTGGGATACTGTACTGCCTTACAATCCCTTTTGACACACAGAAATCATCTAACTCCTTATTTTTAAACTCTGTTCCATTGTCACTCCTAAAGACTTTTACTGGCAAGTCATATTGTTTTTCAACTTTGGTGACAAAGTCCTTCAAGATACCTGCAGTCTCATCCTTAGAGTGTAAAAAGTAAGTCCATGTAAACCTAGAAAAATCATCAACTATGACAAGACAAAATCTTTTTCTTCTTAGACTCATGATTTTTACAGGGCCAAACAAGTCCATGTGCAACATTTGTAAACACTGACTAGTTTTGGACTCATCAATGGATTTGTAAGAGCTTTTATGTTGTTTACCTTTTAGACAGGAAACACAATGCTCATCACATTTGAATTCTTTTGATGGTAAACCTCTGACAAGGTTTTGTTTGGAGAGTGAGTTGATAGTTTGAAGGTTGGTGTGACCAAGTCTCCTATGCCACAATTCTGTCTCTTTGGTAGAGGCAGCTGAGAACAAACAGACATTTGCAGTAGGATTATCCTTCAACATATCAACCACATACACATTGCCACTTCTGTGAGCAACAAGTTGTGCTTTGCTCTCAGCAATGATGGTGTTAATCTTTTCTACAGCCTCTGGGCCAACAATCTTACAAGTTTGCTTAGTGAAGAATGACCCAAAGCCTTTGTCACTCATTTGTGATACACTAAGTAAATTAAATTTTAGATTGTCTATTAGATTAACATTTTCAAACTTAAGCCTCCCTGCTTTGACAGTACCAGAACCCAACACTTTACCTTTAGAATCATTACCAAAGGATATATCACCCCCTCCATGAGCAAGAAAGTCCAGAAGAAGGGCTCTACATCCAGTCATGTGCCTGGAGCCTCCACTATCTACATACCATAAACTGTCTAAACAAGCAGAAGCTCCCTGCACGTCAGTAAAGATTTTAGTTTTGGTGAGTGTCCAAAGCCAAATTGGCTTTGGATGGTTCCTTAGCTGTCTCAGCCTTAAGTTGAGGAGAATGATCAGTGGTTTGGACTAGCTTTTGAACTAGATTCAACAGCTGCAGTTGACCATTTGCCAGTGCTTGTATGTCAACACTTGGTCCAGCAGATGTTTGATCATTTCCCATCAGTTGTTGAAAACCATGAGGGTGTCTGTTCACTTTTGGTTTTGAAGGCCTCTTGGGCTCTTCATAAACATGTGGCAGACGATGACAAGTGGGTTGTCCATATCCTCTTGGTAGTCTGTTAACAGGTGGAGCATCTGTTACCTGAACCTCTCTGGGAGCAGAGTTTTTGTTCAGACTTTTGGTAACAGATGTTTGAACTGATTCAAAAGTCTGTTTGGGTTTTCCTTTTGAAGTACTTACCACTTGACTTTCCAGAGTTTTAGCCTTATACTCTTTTATCTTTTCATCAAAATTTTTGAGGTATAGGCACTCTTTTGTTTTGTGATTCTTTTTCTTGCAGATTGAGCATTCTTTAGATTTTGAATCATTTAAACTTGTTGTTTTGTTGATGTCATATGCTTTTAGAAGAAAACAGTTTTTAGTGACATGGTTCTTCTTTTCACAAAAATCACAAAACAAGTTGTTCTTGGCTTTCCCTTTTTCTTTCTTCTTTTCAACAGATGTTTCATCATCTGTTGGAAAACTTACTAAAGGGATTACTTTGGCCTGTGGTGCCATTTTACCATCAGAGGTTTTGAAGGTCATTGGTTTGAAATTTTCAAGGACTTCACACTCATCTGACCATGTTGGTTTGAATTGATATTTCTCAATTTCATCAAATGAGGGTGTACCTTCCAACTTTTCAAGAATGATTTTCTTGCCATTGGGTTCAGTAACCTTGATTTCTTGACCTTTTGAGTTTGTAGGGATGACCTCAACCAACTGTGGTTCCTTTTTGTCAGTGGTTTGTGAAACTTGATCAGTGGTTTTAAAACCAAACCCAAATTTCACATGACTTTTAGACTGTTGGTTGACAATCATCTCAAAACCCTTTGATGATTCCACCCATTTCTTACATTCAACTTGGGTGGACTCAAGCTCCTTCTTACAACTATGATATTTTGTTATCATAGTCTGAAGCTGGTCTTTGGTTATGCTTGCTTCATGTTTTAAACTGCTGATTTCAGACTCTTTTTCAGATATTTTTGATTTTAACTCTTTTGTTAGTTTTTCAAACTGAATTTCAGAATCCAAAATTTTCTTTCTAAAGTTTTCATTCACCTCTTTTATCTTAGCAAATGCCACAATACATTTGTCTGAGCACAAGTCATTTAAGATTTGAGGAGATACCTTAGCAGCAGCCATCAAGGCACAGTTACACTGGCAGTCACAGTCATCACTACCCCAGGGGTCTGATAGATTCACAACCTCCACTTCAGATTCTTCAGCTGAAACAATCTCACCAACAACACCATCAGTCACATTTTCAGACATAGACACCACTTCCTCAGAATCAGTCTCTTCAACAATTGTTTCTAGTGCCATAAAACAAAAATCCTTTTCAGTGTTAGCAACTAGAGCAATGTTGTCATCTGTTATCTCATCTGGTAGACTGCTCCAATCAACAAAGCCTTGAGTAAAGAAACTCTGTTGACCTGGTTGACTGGTCTCTGCAGGAGCAGAGGGTGGAGTAACAGTCATTGGCACAGGGGCCTGAGCAACAGGTGTTTGGACATAGTGATACTGAGGAACAGTGGTTTGGACATAATGCACAGGAACAGTGGTTTGGGTCTGTGCAAAGTGAGCAGTGTTTTGCACATTAGGTACATTAGGGATGGTTTGATAAGTGTTGGTCTGTGGTCTTTGATTTGGATAGGTAATCATAGGAACTCCATTTTGACTCCTACACTCCCTAGCAAAATGACCCATTCTATGACACTTGTAACACTTTATCTTTGATTTATCCAACCCAACCTTTGACCCACCATGTAAACCTGGGTACCTCCTGCCAGTTTTCTTATAGAAGTTATTGGTTCTAATACTGAGCAGGGCAACCTGGTGTAAAATGTCCATTTCTTCTAGGTCCAAAGGGTCAATGTATTGCAAGTCATTGTACACAAAAGATGAGTTATCAGAAGCCTGGATATCACCACTGGCTGTGAAAGCACAGTTGTTTGGTGATGAGTAAGAATCATTATTGAAACCAGTTGTTATGTCAATGTAATGATCATAACTCTGATCCTTACTACTTCCAGAACCATCATCCTGACCCAACAGTGCAGTATTACCAAATACATAGTCATCTGACATTTTGCCAGAGTCCTGGAGCTTCTTTTTCTGGTTAAGCTCCCTTTCATAAGTCAGGAGCTTACCATGAAGCTGGGTCAGGGTTAGGTCTTTGAATCCGATAGAGTTTCTCATAACTATAGCTATAGTGTCCCATTTGTCCTGAAGTGATCTAAGAAACCTATGATTCAGTGTTGAATTAGGAAAAGTTAGACCAACCAGTTTAAGTTCACTAATTAGACAGTTAAACCTTTCAAACTGCTGTGTTAATGACTCCCCTTTTATGTGACTAAACGTTTCATATTGTTGGTTAAGTATTTCACGGTTGTTTTCAATCACATCATCAGTTCCCCCGAATTGCTCTTTGAGAGTATCCCACAGTTCTTTAGCACTATTGCAGTGCAAGAGACCGGCATAGATATCATTCGGCAGTGCCATGGCTACTATGCTGAAAGCCTTGGCATCTAGCTCGATTTTTTGAAAAATCTTGCTCTGAGTAGTTCTCAACACTCTTTGGTACTTGGATCTTTGGATCCTCGGCACTCGGTACCATTGGAACATGTGGTCCAAATACTACCGATTTCCAGCACCCTGTGTTCTGTTGTGCTAACACATGAGCTACCCGACGCTGCCAGATGTTGTATTCTGACCTGACAAGCATCGGAGGCTTGTTGTGTGTGCCAGTGTTGTGTGGATCTTGATTAAGTGAAGTCATTCTCTTGGTTTTTCAAAAACAAAGTCTGTTTACTAACTGTTGAAAAGAAAATAAACTATTACTCTGTTTTAACCCGACAAACAACCGATATCAATGATTATGAGCTGATCTGTGTATTAAATTGATTGATTAGATCAGATTTAATTGACCAAGCTCTGATACCAATTATTAGGATCTGAGTATTGGACTGTTTTGATTAACTATGAATTATGAATGAAGTATAAATGGAAAGTGCAGCGGAATAAAGAATAATCAAAACATAGAGAATAATTGTTATCAATCGAATGCTTTCATTAAACTGAAAGATTACAATAGTACAATTAAAGCTCCCCCTCAGCCTGATCACTCAGAGTTTGTTTGTCTAAAGAGAATGACGAGTGACAAATAGAACAGTACAAGTACTGTTCTATTTATAGACAAGTACAAACCTCTGATGATCACTTAGCTGACGTCACCTAGAAAGCGACCCCTAACTGACTAACAAACTACAACATCTGATAAACAATAAACTACTGTTACATTGAAACTACTGATGGTAAAACTCTGTTAAACTAAAGTTCTGATGTCTTCTTATCATCTGTTGAACCAAAGTGCTGTTGGTTCAACAGACCTTTGTTCTTCAGACCTTTGATCAGCACTTGTTCTTTATCAGACTTTTGCTCTTCAGACTTTATCCATCAGACCTTTCATCAGCAGCAGTTGTCTTGTATCAGTTGTTAGGCATCAGCAGTTTGGGAATCAGCAGTTCTTTGGAGGAAGCTTTCTTGTAACAACTGTTATTTATTCTTGATCAACACTTAGTATATTTTGGCTTTCTATCATCTGTTCTTCTCCAGGTCAGCAGACCCAACATTTAGCTTATGCAATTTCCAACAACATTAAAGTTTATCAAATGGATGTCAAAAGTGCATTTTTGTATGGAAAAATAAAAGAGGAAGTGTATGTCTGTCAACCTCCAGGGTTTGAGGATCCTTCTCATCCTGATTGGGTTTACAGACTTGACAAAGCTCTTTATGGGCTAAAACAGGCTCCAAGAGCCTGGTATGAAACACTTTCCAACTTTTTACTAAAGAATCACTTCTCAAGGGGATCCATTGATAAAACTCTTTTCATAAAACATGTTGGAAATCATGTCTTACTTGTTCAAATCTATGTTGATGATATCATTTTTGGTTCAACCAATTCAAAACTGTGTGAAGAATTTAAGAAACTCATGCAATCAAAATTTGAAATGAGTACAATGGGAGAATTGCAGTACTTTTTGGGACTGCAAATCAAGCAACAGTCAAATGGAACATTTATACATCAATCAAAATATGTTAAAGAATTATTGAACAAATTTTCTTTACAAGACTGTAAAACATGTTCCACTCCCATGACACCAATCACACAAGTTGAACCAGATAATCAAGGGAAACACATTGATCAAACCATGTATAGATGTATGATAGGTTCTCTTTTGTATCTAACTGCTTCTAGACCAGATATCATGTTTTCAACTTGTGTCTGTGCTAGATACCAATCTGCACCAAGAGAATCTCATCTAATTGCAGTCAAAAGAATCTTCAGATATCTGAAAGGAACTCCTACTTTAGGAATTTGGTATCCTGCTTCAAGCAATACCAAGTTAACTGCTTTTTCAGATAGTGACTATGCAGGCTGCAAGATGTCAAGAAAATCAACATCTGGTGGTTGTCAATTCTTAGGAAACTGTCTGGTGTCCTGGCAATCAAAGAAACAAACATCTGTGGCAACTTCAACAGCTGAAGCTGAATACATTGCTGCTGCAAGCTGTACTTCACAGATACAATGGCTCCAATATCAACTGCTTGATTATGGAATCAAAGAGACCAAGACCCCACTTTTAGTAGACAGCAAATCTGCCATTAGCATCATTCAAAATCCTGTTCAGTTTTCAAAGACTAAACATATTGAAATCAGGTATCATTTCATAAGAGATTGCTATGAAAAAGGCAAGATTGAGGTGAAGCATGTCACAACAGCTAATCAAATAGCTGACATTTTCACCAAACCCCTTGATTCAACAACTTTTCAGAGGTTAGGATCCATGCTTGGGATGTTAAACTTAGAAGAAAGTCTGTAAGTGTTTCACTTTTTTAGTTCTGCACATATTTTATTTTTCACTTACATACTTATCTGTCACAAACCTCTGAAGACCAAAAATTTGAGAAAGAGAAAGTTCTGATGAACAAATTTTGAAAACTACTTATAAACATCAAAAATGGGATATTTTCAAAATGGATATAACTACTGATGAAAATCAGAAGTTAGAAAAGTGTTTTAAAAGTCATTTGCATCAGCAGTTGAAACTGCTGATGAGATAACTAAAACCACTGATGAAGAAACCTTTCTTCTTCAGCAGTTTGACTAAAAAGGGTAAAACAGACTTTTTACTCATCAGAAGTTTGACCTAGTCGGTTAAAAACTTCTGATAAATACCCTGTTCCAACACTTATCCATTCAAAAAGCAAAATTCCCTCTCTCTCTCTCAAATTCAAAGCAAAACCCCTTCTCTAACCTAAAAATCACTGTTCGATCAAAAACATCCATGGCTCTCGTGTTAAAACAGGGACACAACCAAAGAGGCTACTTTGTTAAAGATGAAGCCTGGTCCCAGTATGATGAGATACTTGATCTCATCATGAAATCCCAATACTATGATGCTTTCACCATCGATCCACCCATTCATGAAGAAACTCTTAATGAGTTCTGGGCAAATTCAGAGACGGTGAAGGTAAACAATGAAGTGATTTCCCTCAAATCTTCCATAAAAGGGAAACTGATGGCCATCTCACCAGAAACACTAAGCATCAGGCTTGGTTTGAAGGATTCTGAGGCACCTGAGCATATTCCAACCTCAGATATTCATCTAACCATGACAGAGTGTGGCTATCAAGGTACTTTGGCACAAGCAACAGTTTACAAAAAATATTTTGACCCACAATATAAACTGTTATTTCATTATATTATTATGTGTCTTAGTCCGAAAACTGGGTCACTAGATCAGATGCCTTCAACTTTTCAACCTATTTTTCATTCCATCATAAATGAAACTCCTTTCAAGGCATCAAAATTGTTTTTCAATGAACTGGTTTTACATCATGAAAATGATAAAAAGAAATTTTTGTTGTATCCAAGGTTTGTTATGCAATGCATAATAAAAGAACTTGGAGAGAGAGTACTTGAGGGAGAAGCAACAACTTTAAACCCTTTAACTGCTCAAGTATTCTCTAGGCACAACAAACCAGCACTTTTGCTAGAAGATGACCAAGGGGAAGAACAACCCATCCCCAAGGAACCCACATCTTCCAAACCCAAAAAGAAAACTAAAAAGCCTAAACAACAAAAACCAAAAACAACCAAGTCACTGAAAAAGAAAGTTCAGGAAGTGGAGAAACCTGAAACTACTGATGTGCAATCTGCACTTGAAAAGGAAGTGGCTGAAACATCCTCTCAGCCCACTCCTTCTCCACCAACCAAAAGAAAACCAGTCACAGTTATTTTTCAAAGAAAAAGATTTAAGAAACCAATAACTGTTGACCCTGCCTTTGAAACTGCTGAAACCAACCCTGAACCCATCAAAACTCCTGAACACCAACCCATCACAACTACTGAACCTGAACCCTCCCACACAACAATAGAAATTGCCCAACTTCTCTCAGGACTAAAAGGAACCCATTCACCACATGTCACTCCCCTAGCAACACATCAAATTGGGGAGATGCCTTCAGAACTTGACATGAATGTGGATCCTCTTAGCCCAACCCAAAGAGATGAGGATGAACAAGAGTTTGTAAGCCCAAACTTACAAACTTTTGATACTTTTGAGGCTGCTACTACTCACTTATCACCCAGTGGTGAACCTGAGGACAGTAGTAACATAGCTAAGACCTCAAACTTGGCAACTACTGATGAAGGCCTAAGGCCAGAAGTAGGAAAACCTCAGTACCAAGACAAAGAGGTTCATGAGACTACTGGTTTGGGTCCAGCTCATGATATAACTGATCCTGCCCTCTCTGAGGACACTATCAGGGATTCAGATGATTCCATTAAGTTGGTTGATGAATCAAACATTCCACAAACTGAATTGACGGTTGATATTGAAGGTCTTGCATCTAAGGTATCCAAGCTCAAGAAGCTAGTCACCAAGGATCAGGTTAAAGACCAGTTAGCCCAAAGTTCCCCAAAACTGGCATCTTCAGAGCAATCTGAAGATCACCCAAAAAGCACCCCTTCACCAAAACAACCTACCCAATTCACTGGGCTCACAAGCATAGACTTGAACCAACTATGCAGCCCAGATGGTCCCCTGTATCAGGCACTCAAACAAATTATTACTGATCAACTCAAACCCTTCACAACTGCTTGGGAGTTAAAAGCTAACAATCAGTTTGGGTTGATCAACTCGAGACTTGCAGAGTTGAACAAGAAGATGGATCAAACACAAGATCAACTAGCAAGGTTGTCTGCTGCAACATCTCATTCTATTAGGCTTCCAGAAGTGGATGAAGCCAAAAAGGGGGAGATGATTAAGGAACCAACTGAAGTTGCTACAACACAAAGACAAACTCCTGATCCAGAAGCTGATATGCCAACACAAAGACCAGGAAAAGAAGTAGCACCAGAGTTCAAATTGTCTAAGGCATCAGAGGGAACTGCTGATCCCATTTCTCAAACTACTGAAGACAATCCTTCAGCAGTTGTGACTCCAATTACCTCATCAGCAGTTTTACCTCCTAAACCAACATCAGAAGTTCCTAAGGCAACTGAAAGAGAACCTGCTCCCACTCCTTTGCCTACAACAACTTCAACAACTGTTTTAAACCCTACTCCCATCAGCATGTCAAAAGATTTATTGGAGAAGAGTTTAAAAGAGGCTGCAAAGAAGGCAAAAGAAGACAGAGTATGGAACAGCCTAGAAACTAGAGATGATTTGAGTTTTGAAGAAAAATTGATCAAGTACCAAGAGAAACTTGATGAGCTTGAGGCTGAAGAGAGAGCACTTGAAGCTGCTGCTGAAGAAGACAAAAGAGCACAGCTTATAACATTCATAACAAAGAACTCCAAATCAAAACAAGTGGCCCTCAAAAGACTCTCAACACAAGAGCTGACCAGAAGAGCACAAATGCTATCTGATAGAATAGCAACAGAAAATGAGAGGAAAGCCAAAAGAGCTGAAGTAATTGAAGAATTAGTGGCAAATGGCTATGGTTCAAAAGCCTCAATCAGCAAATGGAAAGAACAAACTCTTTATGAGGCTTACAAGAAATTTAAAGCAAAGAAAGTTGCTGAACCAGAAAGATTTGAAACTCCAGAAGTCCAAACAACTTCTATTGTCAAGAGATCATCTGGTGCATTAAGAAGGCCAGCCACCAAGAGAAAAGCAGATGGAGATCCCATTGTCAAGACTGACTTCAAAATGATACTGTTAGAAGGAGATCAGTTAGTACATGGTGATTTTGATGTTGAAGAGAAACCCATCTTGACCCAATTCAGAGACAAGGCTACCTATGCTTATCAGTTACAACAATCCATCCAAGAGAAGACACATACAAGGGTTGTTACAGAGCATCACCTGCCCAACATGCCTATTCAAGGTGCTGCTGAACTTCAAGGAAGTCAAGAATCTCACCTGAGAGTCACTGAAATAGAAGACATTCCTCAATCAGGTCAACCTAAGGAAACTGGCTTAATTTCCTATGCCTCTGACTTTGACAGGTCAAAGGTAAACATCATTAAGTGGTCATTTACTGAATCCAACTCAGTACTTGTGACCAGGAGAGACCGTTCAAGTAAGGTCTATAGAAACTCAAAGGAGTTGAGTATTTTATCGTCCAAAGACCTTCTCACCATTCAACATTTAACACCTGAACTTGGTCCTCTCATTGAGCAACAAAGATGTACTCTTACTACCCGGATGACAGCAGAGATCTGGAGGATACTAGAAGAGAGAAAAGGACAACAATAAAGAATAGATAAGGTTTTGGCTTCATCAATCCAGGGGGAGATTGTTGGGACAAAGAGGATTGACGAAACCACCTTTTGATAACCTTAGTCTATTTCATATCTGCCTAAGTATAGAACTGCTGAAGAACAAAAGAAGAAGTGCTGAAGAACAAACACCAAAGTACTGAAGAGTAAACTCATCAGAAGTTCTGAAGTCTAACCAGACATTTCACTGAAGAACTGCTGAAGACAAACTGCTCATCAGCAGTTTGTCACTCATCAGCACTTTGCATCAGAAGCTTCTAACCGACTGAAGATCAGCAGTTTTACTTATTATATTGTTTTGTTAAAGTCTTGATTTCAAGTTTCAATGTACAGACTGTAGTAACCTTATCTTAGCATAATATCTTTGTTAAATATCTTAGATTACTTCAGACTACAGTTTAGTACATTAGTCTATAAATAGATGAGTTTGTTCATCTATTTTGATATGTGATTTTGTGTAATATCTTTGAACTTAAATTGAAATCCTTCGGGCTTTAAACTTATAATTCCATTTCACATCTGAGAAACATAAATTGCTATTACTGCTTTATACTTAAACTGTTTATTGTTTCTCATTTATTGTTCAGTCAAGGGGGAGTAATAACTCCTCATCAAAGTGATCTTTTAGACCTTTGAACACTTGTCTTTCCGCTGCTTAATAACTCTCATATAAATCTGATAACACATAAGTGTTCATTAAACTAAGCCACTGATCCAACAACTTGTAAATATTTGTAAATAGTTGGGTTTTTAATTCCCAACTTGTTAATGAAAATTTTTGTTTGTTATATCTTGTGTGTTCTCACACTAATTTCTGTTGTACCTATTTAACCAAGTCGTCACCCGGTGTGTAAGTAGAAGTTAGCGCGTGTGTTCAACTGATCAGTCCGACGTCTAAGTGTTAAATACTTTTACCTTGAAGACTGTAGTGTAACACAACTTGTGCCATGAGTCCGACTGAAGCGCCACAGGGCCTTGTCTTGAAGACTCTTGTTCGCTCTGCGGGATGATGTGTGGCCGTTAAGTCCGACATGTGTTCAAACAGGTCTTGAAGACAAAGGTCCAACACATATCCGCTTATGCGATCTTAAGTCCGACAAGTAAACCATGTCTTGAAGACTGTTAGCGCAACGCAGTTGGCGGGATACGATTATGAGTCCGACATGCACTAGGCGTGTCTTGAAGACTCTTACGCGATCCTGCCACAACACGCGGCTGTTTTAGTCCGACAAAGGTTATAGCTTAGTCTTGAAGACATAGGCGCGGAAAAAGCAGTAGAATAACATATATATGAAACAAACTTTCATTGATTGAATAAGTACAACGGCATGTGTAGCCAAAAAGATATATATTACAAGTAGCATGGGCGCAATTTTGCTGCATTCCAAGATCGTGGGATAGGTGTTCCATCTAGCATTTCTAGCGCGTACGCGCCTTTGCCCAAAACTTCTTAGATCTTGTATGGCCCTTCCCAAGTTGGTGCTATTTTTCCTGGCTTTTCGGCGTTTGAAGCCTCATTGTTGCGGAAAACGTAGTCTCTGATCTTTAATGTGCATTGTTTAACGCGCTGGTTGTAATAGCGCTACAGCTGTGTCTTGTACTTTGTTTCTTTGATGGCGGCAAGATCGCGCCGCTCTTCAAGTAAGTCAAGATTTAAGCGGAGCTCTTCGTCGTTGTTCCCTTTGTCAGCCATTAGTACTCTTGCGGAGGGGCATCCTATTTCTGCTGGGATTACAGCTTCGGAACCGTAGGGTAGGCTAAATGGTGTTTCGCCGTTGCTAGTCTTGGTCAGGGTGCGGTAAGCCCATAGTACATGGGGAAGTTCATTTATCCACCCTATGCGCATGGTTCCCAACCGTGCTTTCATGTCCTCTACAATACTTCTATCTGCTCTTTCGACTTGACCATTGCCTTGTGGGTGTGCGACTGATGTAAATATTTGTTGGACGCCCAGCTGCGCCAACCATTCTTACAAAGTTTGATCTACAAATTGTGTACCATTGTCGCTCACAAGTTACATTGGCAGTCCGAATCTGCAAATGATGAATTCCCAAATGAATTTCTTGACATGTGCCCCATGAATCTTGGCGAGGGGTTTTGCCACAACCCATTTGGTAAAGTAGTCAATGGCTACGATAAGGAACTTGACATTTCCCGGCTCCATCGGGAATGGGCCCGAAATACGAGTCCAGACGGACTTGCCCTTATTTTTATTATTATTATTATGATGGTGCTGTTGAAAGTCGTGCATCTGATTGAAGGATTTTTTAGATGAGGCGTATATTTTGGCGGAGTAGATGAGCTCATCCCATGACTCTGGGATGCCATCCTTGCCAGTGAGGCATTTCATAAGTTCCGGGCTGCGCACATTATGAATGAACGCAGCGCGGGTAAGTTCTTCTCCGCAGCCTATCTGAATGGCCTCCTTGTTGAAGCAGACAATGAAATCCTCGATGGATTCATGGTCATGGCGTCGGCACAAAAGTATGTGTGACTTGTCCCGCTTGTGCTTTCTCAGGTGTGAAAAATGATTACCGAAGTTGTCGGTAAGGTCGTCAAAGTCCGTAATACTCCCCGCTGGGAGATTATCGAAACAGACTCTAGCTGCTCCTGTCAGCGTTTGGGCGAAAAGATGGCACCAAACCGGGACTGGCCAGTTGACAGACATCCCAGCACAATCAAAATCATGAACGTGGTCATCTGGGTCACGCAGGCTATCGTACTTGCCGATGCTGCTAGGAAGCTTAGCTTTCCTTGGGATTCTGGCGGTCGCTATGCGAGCGACAAACTTTGGTTTTTAAGCAAAAGACTTTTGTCTAAATGGTTTGACCAAGTCGTCGTCCACATCCTTGCGGTGCAAACGGTGGGAGTGACTTCTCCCACTGTAGTCGGAGTCGCTGCTGGACGACTCGTAACCATCCGACTTGTCACGTGACTTCGCATAGCCCCGAGCCCCAGCGCTTCCGCCGGGCTCTCCGCTACGACTGTCACGTCGACCAGCCGCTTCCTTATTCTTATGACCCTTTTTGGGTGGAGAGTCATAAGTGAGGGTCTTCCCCTTCTTTTTAACATGTTTTAAGAGCATTCGCTGGTAGATAGCAGCGCTCTTTGTGTTTTAGCGGAGGAGCCATTGATTTGGGTCCTCTTCAAAGTTTTCGCCAATGTCCTCGTCAGTGTCCACTTCACGCACCTCGAAGGCTGGCTTCTAAGTGCGTGAAGTGGGTTGCTTGACGACAGTGGCCGGAGTGCCGTCGTTTCCGAGGAGCTGGACATCAACGTCTCCGGTTTGGTTAACGACGGAAGTATTAGGGTTGGTCTCAGCTATGGGTGGGTTAAAAGACGAGAAAAAGAGTTGTTCTAGCCGTTGGATGGCGCCAATGAAGAAACAATAAGTATCTCAGAGATTATCACTAATCCCGAAGGGTTAACACTTATGTTTATCCAAGAGTTATCCTTAACCCAAACCTTTGGTTAAACCCGAGACGTGAAATGAGAGTGAGTGTGTGTGTTTGTGTTTGAGAGTAAGAACACAAAGATGTAAGTGGTTCGGTCAAGTTCGACCTACGTCCACTGTGAAGAGCTGGTTGTTTATTACTTTGGAGTTTACAAAGTATTACAAGAAGAACCTAGCTCTATAGTACAAATGATAATTTTCGGATCATTTGCAAAGGAGTTGATGTCTTCTATTTATAGGAGAACTCGTGTGCCTAGTGAAACGGCCCACGAAGAGCATATCCGATATGGGCTTGGACTTAGGCTTGGTGCAACTAGGCCAGCAAAATGGCAGGAAAGACTGGACCATGCTTGCTGACGTCACGGGCTGTTGACCAGCTATGTAAAGTTGACACGTGGCGCCCTCTGATAAGACGCCGGCGGCATGCTGCCTGACACGGTATGGTTGACATACCTGCTGGCGTCTGACGTGACGTTTGACAGCAAGTAAGCATGTCTGCTGGGTACTGTAGGCGGCAGCATGGTGGAAGCACGGAAGCAGTCAAGTCGCTGTTCATGTCAGCGGTGGTTGGACTGACTGTGACACGTGTCGCCATTTGGTTGGCGCATGCTCTGTTTCAGATCCGAGTGAATCTTCCTGATCCTTGATCTTCCGTACCTCGTACCAAATGCTGGTTATTAATGAATATTCCACGCATGCGCGCACTCGCGTCTATTCTTCTTGAGTACCGATGTGGATGAGGTTGGATCACGTGCCTATTGTTCCTTTATGCGGAGTAAGTTCCGCCACTAGGTTCCGCGGTGGCGGATGTTTCCTTGGCGCTGTAATCAGTTGGCGTCAGGATTGTTGAAAAGAGGGATAGGGATGCCGCCTCCGCCAGGATTAGGCTCCCTATCCCTTCAGTATCAAAGGCAAGGGGATAAAGACATGTTGATTCTCTACACAAGCTTTAGCATGCTTTTCTACTTTCTTCGATTCTGCCTTTCTCGATGCTTGCCCAGCTACAAACCCTGTTTCCCTTAACCCAACCAAAGGAGTTACCCCTGTGAGGTCCACGCAAGCATGTTTCCCCCTCTCCCAACTGAAGACATGCAGATCCGCTGGTCACAAGGTGGATCTCCTTCCGCAGGGTCTGTGAGAAAATTTACAGGTGCCTCTTTTTGGCAGAAATCCCAGCTCTTCTCATGATGTCCCACAAAACGTCCCTCACCCAGTCATGCCAGTATTTGAAACCAGGGAGCCCTTTGTAATGAATTGCGTGCTCCTCATATTTATCCATGCAAGCTTTACGGCAGATGGGACATGTTTCATCTTCCGAGAATAAAGGGATCATCAACCGGTACTTGAGTATAGCCCTGTACTCCAGTATGGACATGCATTGACCCAAACCCTCAATCGGGATAACGGTCAAAAAATCCTGAGCATGAGGACCCTTCAGGCATTCAATCACCGCCATCTAGCGGGAGGACAACTCAAAAATTTCTCCCAGGCTCTGAGCAGTTTTGCTAAACAGAGCATTTGCCAAAGTTTTTTGTGGCTTTGAGGGGGCGGTGTCCTTATTATAAAAACCGCCAATATAAAGCCCGGGAGAAAGTGAGAGAGAAAATCTATTCATTCATTTCTTCAGGAACACATTAAACATATATATATAGCATTATATATAAATACAATTAGCAATTTAACGTTGCAATTTAATATCATCCTTTTTCGTCACCATTTCCGTTTCCATCACATCCTTCGTAGACGCCTTGCCCATTCCCTTCTCAACTATCATTTCCGTCTTCAACCGCTTTGCCCTTCCTTTCGTTATCTTGTAATTGTCTTGTAATTTCCGATTAATGAAGATATCCCTTTGCAGTGGACGTAGATCGATCTAGACCGAACCACTTACTTCTTTGTGTTCTTACTCTCAACACACACGACACTCTTTTCTCATCTCCTAGGGTTCGGATTAAGTCACCGGTGTTTCTTTAGTGGGTGACAATATTAAGGGGATAAATTACTTGACTACCCCTAAAGTAATAATAAAATCCTTTTTTGATTCGGTGATGTGGCACCATATTAACCACATACAAAGTTTCATAGTTTTCACTATAACAAAATAACAAAGGTTTTCCTTATATCCTTCCACTATATATATATAGGGTTAGGTTATTTTCATAAGAGTGTTTTAGTGTGAGAAGAAACATAAAGCTTGCATTTTATTAGTAATGGTTCATATATTTTTAAAGTTTTTACTTTTTATATATCATTGTTTATGTTATATATACAAAAACTCATTAAATTAATGCAATCGAATGTTTTTTTAAAGGTTTAAACTATTTCCTACACATGTGCTATATTATGCGTAGGTAATGTTTCTACACAAAATTTGTACATGTGTAGGTTATATAAATTAATGAAATTGCTTCATATATTTGTTTTTTTTAAAGATAGATGAATAAACAACACATTTCAACAATTTTCTTATATTCTTCTTTTTTTTAAATGATAAAAATGAATTATTAATCTTCTTCTCACACTTCTCGTATTAAAACCTCTTCTGAAATGAACCATCCCCTATATATATATATATATATATATATATATATATATATATATATATATATATACAGTGGAAGTATATAGAGAAAACCCTTGTTATATGGTAAACTCTGGAAACTCTAACTTCCCGACTTTTTTTTATGAAAATTTTAGGGTATGTAATATACATTTTTTTAAGCATTTTGAGCCAAAAAAATTGAAAAAGCGCCGAACGGTTTTTTTAAAAAAAATAAAAAACGTCTACTGTTTACATATAGTTAACATATGGTTAACACCTGTTATTAGCACTTAACATGTGTTAGTCAAAAATTTATTTTTTAAAAAAAAAAAATACTCGGCGCTTTTTTAATTTTTTTGGCTCAAAATGCTTAAAATCATGTATATTACTTGCCCTATTTTTTTCAAAAAAAAATATTGGGAAGTCAGAGTTTCCAGAGTTTACCAAATAAGGATGGGTTTCCTCAATATCCATACCCTATATATACATATACATATATATTGCAAAGGGAGAAATCCTACATGTCATTTATTTAGGCATTCTCTCCTTTGAGAGATGCCATGTAGGATCATAGGTGGCACCTATTACACCAATTAAAAAAACAAATAATATATTAAAACCTAATCTACTAAATCTAAATATTAAACCTTTATTATTTTCTTTCTCATGTTTCCTCCCATAACTTTTAAACGTTAATATCTTTTATATACGAGATTTTTTAAAGAAAACAATTACACCAAATTAACGAGCGTTTTATTATCTTTCCAACGAGTACCATAGTGCTATATAAAAACGGAGAAAAAAACGTCTATTTTTTGTAACCTGACAGGTATTGTGTCGGGTCTGGGATTACTTTAAAAAAAATTGTGGCTTTGGGTCAGGTCTGGGATTAGGAGATACCCGACCCCATTACCCGAAACCCCATACCCAAATACCCGAACTATATACCCGATCATATACCCATGAATTTTTTAACGCATTACATAACCCTTAGACTAATGTGTTCGATATTTGCAATATACGTGCACATCATAAACTAAAAAATTTATAGTATGTAACTAAAATATATGTGTGGTTATTATAATACTATTTAAATAAATAACTTTTTTTCTTATTTCATGTTAGTTCTTTTTAGAATGGTCGATTACAGCTTTCCTGCATGTAACTGTAAAGCGCATATGTTATATTAGATATTTCAACCCGGGACGCTCCCGGGTTAAAAGCTAGTATATATATATATACTAAAGAACTCACTTTTTAACCACAAACTTATTTTAATCAGAAAAGAATATGTGGTTGAGAATTAAAGGGGAACAAAATATTAAAGAGAGTATTCCCTTTTTGAAAAAATCAACATTGGTGGGCCCAGATTTTTACACCACCGTAAACCCATCGTAAAAAAAATTCATTTTTTTTACGTTGGGGTTACCCATTTTTACATCGGTGTGTAAATTTTTTTTTTAAATTCACATTTTACGTCGGGGTTCTTTCACGAAAGGTGGGTTTTCATTGGAACCTAATCGTGTATATAGATATATATATATATATATATAGGGGATGGTTAAAATGGAAACCACAAAAAGTTGAGAAAACCTAGTAAACTTCATCCAAACCATCCATTCAAGTTGATCAATGGTCATGATTCATTCTATATTATTTTAATATATTTATGTGAGTAGATGACAAAAAAAGGGTACAATGGTCAATTGGCATTTTTCTGAAAAGCACATATGACAAGTGGACCCCCCACATGTCACATCATCTCTCTCTTACTTTTTTCACATTGTTATATAAGCTGTCTGATGCCCCGTGTTACATATGTAACATGTGTTGTGTTACGTATGTTAAAACTGGGTTGCCAGTTTATATTATTTAAAAAATGCTGATTTATTATTTTTTTTATTAGACAATATTTTTTTTCGTTTTATTGTACCAGCACCAGAATTGTTGCATACGTAACAAGAATTGATATGGTTATAGGCATTTTGTTACTTAAAATGCTACTTACAAAGTGCTAAAAACAAACAAAACGGTCATTACAAAGTGCTGAAAAATTTATAGATCCAAAAAACATTCAAATGTACACAAGAATCGTTTCTTACAAAATGCTAAAAACAAACAAAACGGTCATTGCAATTCAACAAATGCTAAAAAAACTATCATAAATAAAAAAAATTTGTCTACACTTCATTCTTGATAATCAACTTCATTTTTAATGCAAAAAATATGCTCACCTGTAAAAATAAAACAAAAAACATCAATTTACTTGTAAAGACCCCCCCCCCCCCCCCGCTTAACGTATGTTAACCAACTGGATTACAAAAAAACATACAAAACTGATACAAAAAAACATTGTTTTATACATTTAGTTATCAAGATTATCAAACTTAAAAAATCAAAACTTTGTATCTAGTAAAAAAAACAGAAACTAATTTATACCAACTTAGTAGTGCTGTTACATACGAAACAGACGCAAACATAGATTTCATCCCAATTCTTCCTCTATAATATGCAAAAAATCAAACATGTATCTGGTAAAAAAAATCGGTAACTAATTTATACCAACTTAGTTCTGTTGTTACATACGAAACAGACGCAAATATAGGAAACAAATGCAAACATACATTCCACACATTATAATACTCATACAAACATACACATGCTGGTAAAAAACATATCAGACATTTTGTTGCATATGTTAAGAGACATTAAAATTCACCAATTTTGATTAAAAAACATATTAATAATAATAACATATAAAAAAGGTTAATTAATAGCTCAAATTTTCAAAACCATCACAAAAAAACTTGTTTTTATCAAACACTAATTTATACCAACTTAGTGGTGCTGTTACATACGAAACAGACGCAAAACATAGATTTCATCCCAATTCTTCCTCTATAATATGCAAAAAATCAAACCTGTATCTGGTAAAAAAATCGGTAACTAATTTATACCAACTTAGTTCTGTTGTTACATACGAAACAGATTAAAATTTATATTAGGTATGCCCATAAGTACAATTTATATATATTTTTTTACAATTATACAGAAATTACAACTGTTTTGATTAAACGATTCACATTAGTAATAATAATAACAAAAACATACTATCCATTAAACGATTCACATTAAACGATTCACATTAGTAATAATAATAACAAAAACATACTATCCATTTAGTAATTAAAAAAACAAAAAAAAAATGAATTTAACATGACAGAAAAATCAATTCTTTATGAATAATAATAATAATAATTTATCCTTAGAAATGAATCAACATGACAAAAAAAAAGCCTAATGTGACTACTGCTAATAAAACTCCTCGAAATTACAACCAAACAATTCAATAACAAAATTCACAAGCCAAACAATGATAAAGACAAACTTACTGATAAGGAGAGAGAGACTTGGAGAAGAAAGAACCAAGAGGAGGGGACCAGTGGACCTTCGGTCGTCCACGACAGAGCAGCAGCTGAGCAACCTCCCAACGACACAACCCCCACCCCCTTCATACAGACCACACTCAGATCTGAATGTTAGAGAGAGAGAGAGACGCAAAGGCAGAGAGAGATGAACAGAGGAGTTCGAAGATAAGAGGAAAGTGACCGAGAGAGAGAGAGAAGGAAGGAAGAGGAAGAGCCGGTGCTGGTTCCAGCGGCGGCGGCGGCATCTCCTAAGTGACCGAGTCATCATCGATAATAAAGGTAACCCCATGACCCTTCTCCTTTGATAATAACTTGTGATGTGATGGTGATAATTCATATCAGTGGGTTATGGTGGTGGCTTGAAACCGGATGAGAGTGACAACAGGGACAAGATCATGGCGGTTAGGTGATGGTGGACTAAAGTAATTAATGGTGGTGTTTTTGGGGTTAACTAGGTCAGTCAAGGAGTCAGGTCAGGGTTTCGGGTCAAGGACGAGGTGACACGTTCGTCGAAGGAATGGTGGTGGTGGTGGTGGTCAGGTGTGGTGGTGGTGGTGGTGGTGGTGGTGGTGGTCAGGTATGGTGGTGGTGGTGGTCAGGAATGGTGGTGGTGGTGATAATCTTGAAGCAGGGGTTTGAGAAAAATGGAGAGAGAGAGTATGTGGGTTGTTTATATAGGAGGGAGAAAGAGAAAGATTCAAAATATTAAATGGGGGAAAAAGAAAATGTCTAAAATACCCTCAAGACAATAAAATAATATTTCTAATAATGAGTGATGTGGAACCATGAGAACCACTAGTTGGGTTTTCGGGAGTTTTCTCGTTTTAGAGGGTTTTCTCCCTACCTTTAGCCTATATATATATATATATATATATATATATATATATATATATATATATATATATTCCTGTACAAAGGAAATTTTTCGTACAAAATGTAAGAAATCTATGTAGTCATTGTGTTTTAAATTGTTACGTTTTGTATATTTCTATATAACACAATGCATTCTAAATTTCCTAGACCATATTTTCGTAAGAAATACGTTGAAAATTGCGTAGTAAATGTGTAGTAATTGTTTTCCAGTGAGACTTTTTCTAACATAAAGGTTTGTTGCAAATATGTTGCAAAATTTGAATTTGTGACTCATTTGCAACAAAACCTTGAGGTTGGAAAAAAACCTCGTCGAAAACCGATTACTATTTACTACGAAATTTTTAACGTATTTCCTACGAAAATATGATGTAGGAAATTTGCTCTGAATTTCCTACGCAATTTCCTAGTATTTGTCTCTATTATGTAGCAAATTTGTTTAAAAATTTAGAGTTTTTGTGTTGTCACAAATGAGTAACAACTTTGTTAAAATTTGTGACGCTTTTTTTTTTAAGAAAAAGTTGTAGCAAAATGGTCACTTTTAGAATAGCGATCATCACCAACATTGCTTTTTTATAGTTTTCGATCGAGATAAAACACGTGTTTTTTTGGCCATACCACGGCTTACTTTTTACGTTTTCTATTTTGGTTGCCACATCAAAGGAATACAAATGATATAAGTGTCCGAATAGCGGGAATTCCAGTCGTTTGTAACAAAAATTGGATACGACATTATTATTACATACTTATAACTAAAAATAGAGAATCCAAACAAATATAGAAAAACAGCATTATGCTTTCCAGATCAAGTTGTGATGATATCGGTATTCATTAATTATCTCCCTTTGGATTTCATCACCATCCCTTTTTTTTATTATCCTGGGATTCAATAAGCGTCTTCTTTTGATCCTGAGATTTTTTGGTATGCATTTGATTTATTTATGTATTATCTGTTTGATTTTTTTGTAAAATTTTCTTGGAAAGGAAGACTAGTTGATTATACAAAGAAACTGTGCGATTTCATTCGGTTCCTTGATGAACGATGTTTATGATCTTTATGTTAGCGTCTTGTGGGGTAGGGTCGTGAGCCAAGGCGAGAGGTGCAAAACACAAAAGCGCAACGCTTTTCATATGCCAATCGCAATTTCTTATATATATTATTTTTCTTTTAACTTTATAGCATTACCTACCCAAATCTATAAAAAGGCATTGTGTAAAATTTATTATATAAACATATATTTACAACCTAAAAGGATATATGGACGGACAACATTTGATGCACAAAACCTTCACCGTACAAAAGGTTTACGTCGAGACTGTGCCTCATCGCGCTTTTCTGTGCGCTTTATGTACACCATGTGTGATGTGTCTCACCGAGTCAGAACTCAGAAGCACATGCTTGCGTCTAGGCACGCCTTTTAAAACCACCGTCGTTTAGGATCCCATGACAATGGTAACTCTGTCTCTTATTGATTTGCTAAATTTCAGATATCCGGTTTTTTAGAACCATTGTGGAATGGATAATGGTGAAGGATCGGATAATCGGGTCAGGAATGGAGAAATAGACCCTCAAATGAACAATGGTCGAAACGCTTCTGGTGAGTCATGGGGTGAACCATTGTCTGAGGCAGAAGATGGTTCGACGGGTCAAGATAATGTTCAGAAACATGGTCCTGCAGGCCAGGCCCATGTTAAAGAAGATGGTTATGTGGCTCAAGACCATGTTCCAGAAGATGATCCTATGGATAAAGATCACTGTGAAGAATTTGGTCCTAAGGATCCTGGTCATGTTCAAGAAGACGATTCAGTAAAACAGCTTGAGAAATCCAATAGCAGCATACGAGACATCGATACCACGGCACCCTTTGAGTCCGTTAGAGAAGCCGTTTCCATGTTTAGTAGTATCGTCGCCTGGAAAGCCCATAAGAATCGGATCGCAGAGGTATAATCTGTGTTATTATAAGTTTACTGGTTATTTTTGTAAGTATAAATCATGCTAAGGTTGCTTACGGTCTGATTCGTCCACTCCAGACTACTGCGCAAACACAACCCATTCCCATTGCGGTCTATTAAACCAATGTTACTACAGTTACTCAAAACTTTGTTGGTTTATGCAGAGGCGCAAACGCATAGCACAAGAACTCAGACAAGCACAAGAAGAGATCCCATTGTTGAAGAAAAAGTCCAAGGCAGCTGAAGAATCAAAACAACAAGTCTTGAAAGAGCTGGACAACGCGAAGCGGCATCTAGAGGAACTGAAACTGGATCTCGAGAGTGCTGAAACAGAAGAGAGACAAGCAAAACAAGATGCTGAACTTGCAAGACTAAGAATGGAAGAAATAGAGCAGGGGATTGCAGAGGAATCTAGTGTTGCAGCCAAGGCACAATTACAACTTGCACAGGCTCGACACCAAGCTGTGATTTCTGAGCTCAAAACGGTTGAACTTGAGCTTGAAAACCTCCGAAAAGATTACACTTCACTTGTTTCTGATAGAGATTTAGCTATAAAGAAAGCTGATGAGGCTGTGTCCAGTGCTACAGAAACTGAGAAAGATGTTCAAGACTTGACTATCAAACTGATAACCATTAAAGATGCGTTAGAATCGGCACATGGTGCATATTTGGAGGCCGAAGAACACAGAACCGAAGAAATTATGGAACAGGAACAAGATAGTTTGAACGGGGAACAAGAATTGAAGCAAGCGGAGGAAGAATGGGAAAATATCAGCGAACAAATGGCTGAAACCGAGGATCTAAAGTCCAAACTGGACGCTGCTTCGGTTCAGCTTCAAGATTTGGAAGCAGAACTGGTGTCTTACATGGAAGAAAGTCACAAAGATATACTATCAGCAGTTGTTTCGGCGAAAATAGAGCTTGAAGAAGTGAAGACAAACATCGAAAACGTGACAAATGAAGTGAATGAGATGAAATTCTATGCGAATTCGTTAAACACGGAACTAGAACAAGAGAAAGCAACACTTGTGGCCGTAAAACAAAGCGAAGGGACAGAGGCGGGGATAATGGCAGCTATTGAAGCCGACTTGATGAGAACGGTTTCTGAAGTTACAGTTATTGAAATGAAAGAAAGGGCAGCACAATGGAAAATGGTTGAACTACCGAAAAAACTTGAGAAGGCATCTGAAGAAGCAGATCAGACTAACTCGCGTGCTCAAAACGCACATGAAGAGCTGCAGAAAGCAAAAGAAGCAGCAAAAAAAGCCAAAAAGAGAGAAAACAAAATGACCAGTATACTAAATGATGCAGTAAGGCAGGTGGAGGCAGCACGCGCATCAGAAAGATTTGCGCTTGGAGCGATTAGCGCGGTTGAGGAGAGCGAGTCGACTAGAAACAGCGAATGCGAGCCCGATTCGGGGATCACTCTCTCTGTTGAGGAATACCAAGAACTAAGCCAGAAAGCGAAGGAAGCTGAGAACGAAGCTAATGATCGCGTGTCGGAAGCCATTTCCCAAATTGATCTAGCGAAAGAATCGGAACTAAATGCTGCAAAGAAGTTTGAAGAAGTGAAGTCTGATCTAGCTACCAAAAAGGAACAGCTATCGACCACAATGGAAAAGGCCGAGAAGGCGAAGGAAGAAAAGATGGTGGTCGAGCAGGAACTTAGAATATGGCGATCTGAACAAGGCCAAAAACAGAAAGCTGAATCATCTCGAAAGAAAAAGAAACGATCGTTCATCCCCAGAATGTGCATGTTTTTATGCAGTAAGAAATGACAGTATTCAAACAAATAATATGATCATATGTGTGTAAATATAAGACAAAGGTAGATGAATAGCACGATATGCGTATTGCAGATCAACTTACAACAAAATTGTACACAATTCTTCCCCGAAACGTTAAGTAATAAAATGAAAAACAAACAAATCCACCAATAAATAACGAACCATCAACTTCAAACACCAAATGTGTAGCGAATGCTCATATTATTATCTACAACTTATGTATGCATCATCACATGTCAATATCATGTCAAGTCGCGGAATACTTTCTAACATGAATATGATAGCATTCTTTCAAAGTATTCAGCAACATCAGACCGGCTAACGACTCCTAACAGTAACACTAACACATGTTAATAATCTTCTGTTATATATGGTTAAAGATTCGAGTAAAGCCATCTGTTCTCTCTTATCACCAATTGCAACTACACTGCTAGAAACCTTAAAGAGGCCTTAGAAATAGTCATCAATGATTTTGGTTACAGGTGAAGTGCCCAAAGGAAGCAGCAGCCTGATATTAAAAAAAAAATAATAAAAAAAAATAAAGTTAAAAAAAAAAAAAAAACTAGAGGTGGAAATATAACCCTCTAAATCCTTTTATTAATATAAATTTAGTTTATTATTCTAATATTATAATTTGTAAAGTATATTTATAACACTATCTATGTATATTTAAAAAAATGGACAAAAAGTGTTTCGGGTCAACCAACCAGACCAGACTAAAAGGTACCCATTTTGACCCTTTTTCCACCTATATTAAACATGTATATACTTTCTTAAAAGAGTAAGTTTGGGTTGGACCTGATCATTGCCTGATTCTGAAACAGCATAAATACCCTTCCTCTTCTTGTTGCAAGCTGTGTTCATCAACTGTATGGCAGAATCTTCATCATCAAAGTTTTGATCCGTCACCTCTGCGATGTTAAAGAATATGATAAAAAAAGGAATTAATACGACGAATATGTCTCATATGATGATGGCATGTATCTAAGTATATTACATAGAAGCACCTGTGTTACTGCATATTGTTAATGACAGTTTTTCCTGAGGTGAATTAGATTCTATACGTGCGTGTCTATTTCCGTTTCTAAAATGCTGGATCCATGGATTGCTGGATGACACATTTGGTATGTTTGTTTCATTTTGCACCAAGTTGTCTCTCCTGAAATCGACCCTTGACCAAAATCCATTACGTAGAACCTTAAACTGAAACATCCATGATATCAGAAAATCTATCTCAATTAGGAAGAAAACGCGACAGGCAAATTGCATATAAAAGAAACATACTTTCAATGGTTCTCTAATTTTGGGAATGTCCTTAAACGTGTCGTTATTAGTTCATACCAGAACTAGGGACCCACTTAACCGGTAGTAACCCACAGCCACACGGGTCCTTTACACAATAATTTATAAAAAGGTATAGAATACGAATGAAAGTACATCCGTTTACATGCAACCAGTTTGAAAAATAAATGCTTAAAATTTAAAACCTGGCCAGAAGGGGAACCAGTATTGGCATGAATTTTCCTAGATGACATTGAATCCGACAAGCACTCGTTTTGAGTTTGCCAGCATTGCATATCCATTGAATTATATAACTTGTCAACGAACGAGGCTTCCATCGACTTTAGGTACAAACTATGTTTTTCATCAGTCCATTCCGATGATTCTCCTTTTGGGGATTCCTGATACAACTATTAATGAATGAGCATTAAAACTGACTATAGAATTCAAGCAGTTTATCGTTAAGGTCATAAATAGTTCCGACAACAATTGACAAACAGATCGACAAGGAAATCCACCTATTCGTAGCAAATGTCTTAGACCAACTAACAGGCTAGACACTTGGACAAACAGTCATAGACAATTTGCCAGACTCTCATTTTCTTTATCTGGAGCTCCAATCTAAAATTCAACTGTTAATTTTATGCGTTTAGTTTCTTGCTTTCTCTCTCTAATCCATCACCTAACATCTAACCAGGGCTGGCTCAACTATATAAAAAAATAATTTTTTTAAATATATTTGAATTGAATATGGTTCTACAATTTTTGTTCTATAGTCAAAATGTTACAACCCAAACAGGAGGACTCATCTTAAAAGACTAGTCTGATGGGAGAGAGAGCCCATTTGGATTATAAACCCCACGATTGTTGCCCATACAACCGTTGTGGGACAAGTCTCATACCTTGCAATAGTTCCGGTCCATGACACAATATATTAGAAAGTGTTTATAGTTGTTAAAGGTGCAAGGCGCACTCAAGGTGCTAATGGTGAGCCTTGGGCCTCGTTGTAAGGCGCATAGCATAAAAATACATTTTTAAGAGTTTAGAGTTAGTTTATATTGTTTTAGGCTAATTTCAGAATTAGTTTAATGATTTTTGGCCGGAATTCTGTCAAAACTTAGCATGAAAAATGCAACTGAGGGTTTGAAAGTGGGGCTTTTGAAGCAAAGCGAGAAAACTGCGCTAGGCCTAAAAAGTGAGTCTAGGCGCGCAAAATAGGTCGAGACAAGTACTTTTTCCCCCATTTACCATTGACACTCTTTTTTTTTTTTCATTTCACAAATTCGATATCATTAAGTGATGTATGTTTTAACTTAGTTAAATTTTTCATTTTCGAGTTCGACAAGAAGAAGAAAGAATCAATATACTTGGAAGTGTTTACTCTTAAAAAAAATTCATTCCAACTCCAGTAAGTGTGATTGTGTGACATTCATACTGTATAATATTTCCACGTGTTAGTGTTAGTGTTAGTGTTAGTGTTAGGATATTAAACAATAAAAATATACGTTAAACAAAGATGAATAATCAATCATACCGTAAACGAAATCTCCTCCTGCTTCACAAATCCGGCGTCGTTTCCAGTCATCGTCGAACAATCTAAAGTCTAAACGAAGATGAATAATAATAATAATAATAAAGAAGGTATTTGAAGAGAGAGGATATGGAATGTGAGAAGATTGGTGAGGGGAGACATGCAAGTTTGTTGAAACAGAAGTGCCAGGTGGCATATGCTTTTCCACATGGCATGGTGCCACGTCAGCAGAAGCTAATGTTGGACTTTAGATATTTTGGTGGGCAGCTGATTTTTATGTGTACGCCTACGGTGGTGTAGATATTTTTATTAGATTATGCTTCTCAAAATATCAACTCTGTACTTTTCTTTACTTTATTCTTTTCGAATGTCACCATATTCTTGTTATTTAATATTTCTTTTAAATTAATACATGTCATATGTCTATCCACACCAATTGTTTTATTCTAAACTATTTATTAATTAATTAATTTACATTGAATTAATAAAACAGATATAAGTGTATAAAGCACGTTTCTTTTTATAAAAAAATGAAGTTCTTTAATCTGTTTATTTTGCAACTTTGTGTAATACATGTGGAAAGGGTACAAGGAGTCGCGTTTGGGGAGACGTGGGAATACCCAGCCTTGTCCAAAAACACCATCCCGTTTTTTTCTCTCAAAAACCAGGGAAAGAGAGTAACGGTCATATGACCATTAGATTCTAAAAAAAAAGTTACATTCTTTTAAATTTTAAACTCTTGGTTCCTTCTAATTTCTAGTTTCAGGAATCATATCATTGTCATGAAGTTTGTTGTTGGGTGTTTGGAATCTTTAGCTTTCATCAAAATCTGGATAAGATTTTGCTAAAGATATTTTGTTTTCTTGTTCATATTCTGTTTATCTAAATATCTCTTCTTCTACTTCAGTTTTGATAGAAGTAGCTCTAGTCTTCTTTTGCATAAAACAAAGTACAAAATAAAAAAAAAAATTACTCATGTTAACATCACATGATCCGTGTTCCACAAGTTGATAAATAAAGTTGGCTTTGTTTAAAGATTCTGCCCAGTGTGACCCGTTCAATAGTTTTTATTCAACCTAAAATAACCCATAACCATAGAGATGCACAGAAAACTGGAGTCCACCCAATCCGGTATGCCCAACCCGGAACAGGTTCCTACCCTACCCCGACCCACAGGTGCCAGACCCGGGTTTAGAAAAATGAACCGAACGGGACCCGACCCAGAACCGATTCCACCTCTACCCGGTTAAAACTCGGACCCTAACCGGCCAAAACCCGGAAAAAAAAGGTCGAACTGGTCAAAAACCCGAATGTGCCCAGAACCAGTTCCTACCCTGCCCAGTTATTGACTTTGTGGACAAAACCCAGACCCGTTTCTAGGTTCTAAAAGAACCCGCTTTTGTGCACCTCTACATGACCACAACTTAGAAGCCCATAACTAGCATTTGAGATTTTGCTCCTCTAAGCACAGGTATAACTGTATAACAAGTAGTTGGGTCGGGCAGAGTAATAGGACAGAACGGGTTTTCATGGTTTTAATATCATACAACATGTGGAGTGTATTAGCGTCTTACTCGTATAATGTAATGTATATTTTGTGTGATAAATAAAAGTTGTTTGCCGTTCAAAGAAAAAGGAGAGAACGGGTTATTTTGAGAACGGGCTTTTCCACCTGTAAGCACAGGCATATGGAGTTATCGACCGATGATTAAATGTTTACGATCGTACCTCATTTGCACATCATGCTTACATACACCATAGTATATCGCAACCAAAATACAGAAGCACTATACACAAAAGTAAAGAATAAATGAAGCATACAGCAATCCTGAAATTTATCTAACACGAGCCGGGTCCAAATAACACGTTACATGTAAACCTCCATACCGATATACTTTGAGCACTGACACAATGGGCACATACTAACCTTACTTTCACATTCTTTACACAGACAAAGATGCTTACACGGTAACAAAAGCATGCAAACTTCATTCACTTGACATACCTTACAAGTCGTCATTTCCCGCATCCCATTGTTACTCTTGCACAGAAGGTGGAAGTCGATTGCACGGCCATTGCAGCAGGAGGCAGTGTCGTCTACTTCACTATCACCACACCCTTCTTTACCATCTTTGCCCTGTGCTGTGTAAACTTGTTCGAGATTTAGTTTCAAGGTGTTGATCAAATTCTCGTTATATTTGGCCCTTTGCTGCCACGTGCCAGCCTCCATGGCTAGCTGTTCCACTTGCAATTCGAGTTCCATGTTTTTCTTATTGATGTTTTCCACCTCGGCATCTTTTGCTCGAAGTTTCTGAACGAATTTATCTTCAATGTGTGAGATTATTTGAAGCTGGTTCGTCTGTACCTTCTCCAGAATTGCTTGCCTGAGTCTTTCAGCCTTAACAAGAGAAAAAAAAACGCAGATTAGAAGTTGTTTGAAAGTTTAACAAATTGGTAAAAGTTCAGTTAAAAAAAAAAAATAAGACCATACGGCCATCACATATGATTCATCCAGCTGGTATTAGATAACCGTGATTAAATGGATAAAGAGTTTGGTCATTTTTAGTACAAGTTGAAACAAGCAGGGTTGGGTTGAATTGACCTAAAAAATACTTTTGTTCATTTTTCAAAAGGAAGTATATAATTCATGTTAATTGTGATTACAGGAACAATATAACTACACAAGTAATCCAATCCAGATATTCAAATAAAAGATTTTAGGAGGTGGCATGCTTTAGATATAGAGTATAGACTGGCTCAGTGGCTCCCCATCAAGAGATTGTTTTTTTAATTGACCCATTTGAGATTAAACACAGCCAAAAGTGGTTCATTCATAAGTAAATGGTTGGAAGGCCATCTATGTTAAATTGTTAATGCATTTTGATACTACACTCAGTTTTAGCATAAGAGTAAAGAGTGCAATTAAACATTAAAACTTAAACTATGGTGACATGTATTAAGCAATAGACTCTCGTACGTTCCATGATGATGCCACAAAAGCATAGCACTCTGAATGCATAGGAAAACAAATGAATTCTTAACAATAATAAAAGGAGAAGACCAGCTAGTCAATAAAGTAAACAACTTTGTTGCCATGTAACAGTAATAAGAGGAAGCAATAAGTAAATCTAATGTGAAAACGAGAATAAAACCCATCGTCCCCAGGCTTCAGGCAATCAGGCATATTTCGATTTACAACATTTGGGCATAATTATTACCCGTAAATCCCAATGACAACTAAATTTGACAAGTTTTGCTTAAGTCAGACAAAGTGATGATTATTTCGTTATCGTCACCAACATATACAAATCACAATAGACAATTTTTATTGCAATAATGTTCCACAACCCACACAACGAACCAACACAAATGTTGAACTGGATGATCAGCACTTAAGGAAATCAGTATCATAAAAAGATACGAGTCACCATTCAATACGTTGGTGACCTTTACATTCGCTACACTCAAACCACTGGCCACTGTCTCCTTAAATCAATGTCACTAATAATATGCAGTCTGATTTTGGACCAAAAAAAACACTTATGACATTTAAACTTGTCAAAACTTTACACATAATGCGACAACACTACATCCCCTATTTAAAGGTAGCATTCAAATAAAAGAGTGCACAAAACAGAATCTTGAAATTTAACCTTTATAAGCCAAATTAATTAACTCTAAACCGGCATGATTGGTAGAAAAAATGCAAGTCCAGTATATGCAGAACACCTATGATTAGCCATTCACAAATCACAATGATATACTGTATCTGGCCAGTTTGCAACTAGTTGCAAACTTGCAGCAATATATTCCAGATTATATGATATTTAAAGCACAAACCAAACATGCCCTTATAAACTAGGAAATCTAAATGAACACACAAATAGAGTCTTTGGCATAAATATACCTGAATCTTCATGAACCTATCAATTTCGACATCTTGTCTCCGCAACTCCCGTTCAAGTTCATCTTCCATAAGCCCAGCAACAAACAATGACTCGCCAGATGATGCCAACCTACCATTGTCAAGAGACAACCCTAAACCTGTTGAAACTGAACGTTGTTGCAAGAAATCAATAGATGATATCTGAGAATTTGCATTGTTATTCTCAAAAAACTCCTGCACTTTCGGCCTTTTGTTCCTCATTTCCAAATCATAATTCCTCTGCAATTCAAACCCACCTTCACTTACATCCGTACCCGGTGCAAATCCCACCACATGAACTGCACCAAAACAAATATTAGCAATTTATTTTCGGTCAGACTACACCCACACCACTAACATTCTAACCACACAGCAGTGTCACATTATATGAGCCATAATTTTCATATGGGTCGACTCAGTTTGAGTTCATCAAAATCATACACGTAGTACAAAACGGCAAAATTAACACCACAAACAACAAAACTAGGGCCGGGAAAAAAGGTCTAATCGTGTTAAACAAGTCAAATACGACACGATTAACATAAGTGATAAGTATTAACGATAAAACATGAGAACGACTAGTTTGGCAACTTCTAGGGCTGTTAATAAACCGAATGTTTAGCGAACAGTTTGTGAATTGTTTGGCGGGAAATTCGTTTATGTTTGTTCATTTAGTAAATAAATGAACACAAACAAGAAATTCCATTCGATCAACTAAACGAATGATCACGAACAAAGGTCTCGTTCAATCGACTGTGTTCATGAACGTTCGGTAACATGTTTGTTTACGTTCATTCATGTTCGTTCGTTCACGTTCGCTTATTTATGTTCATTTATTAAAAGATTTTAATTTTTCACTTTCTCCCCTAAAATTAGTTAATAATTATATTTAAACATATTGAAACACTAGGGCCTTACCTCATTCTAAACATTTTGATTCGTTTATCATACGGTGCTTGTAGTAGACGTATTGTGTCTTGAATTCTTGATTATCATTTAATGATTGTATTTGACTACTAATGTCTAAGGTAAACCGTGTAATTTTTTAAAAAATTTCCAAATTTAATGCTTGTTTGTGTCTATGACAAGTGTAACTGAAATTCCTTAACAAACGAACACTAACATGACCTTGTTCATGTTCGTTCAACTTGTTTAAACCCATAACTACTTTATATCTCATGTCTATAAAACAGTTATATGTCATATGCACCAAGAAAGACGAATGATAGAGCCAAGCCTCCTAATTTTAATTTTTTAACAAATATAAAATTAACAAAACCATGCGACCCATACGAACAAAAAACACCTATCACATCTACAAACAGCAGAAAATAAAATAAAATAAAACAAAAGGGGTTTTAGGGCTTACATTGAGGAATGTAAGGAGGGTGATCAGCGTTGATATAATTAATCGGTGCTTGAATTTGACCTTCCATGTTGTTGAATACATCTCTAAACATCAAAACAAAACAATAGAACAAAACATTAACAATCTTATGAAACAAATTATACGTTCTAGGGTTTTGTAAAAAAGAAAAAAAAAGGGGGGGGGTATTTTAGTAATAATACCTGAAGGGATTCGATTGCTGATGTTGTTGAGGAAGGTAGTTGTGGAATTGGTTGTGTTCAGGCATAGCCATGCCTGGGTTTCCAAGGTTGAAGGGATTACGAACGAAAGGTTTGAAAGAGGGAGGGTTTCTGATTGTCTTATTTTTGGTGTTAACTAGGATTCTATTACCCCGCGCTTCGCGGCGGGAGCTTCTGTTGCGTTGAAGGTTTGGTGGACGTTAAAGATCGCGCGTCGCTATGGGAGCTCATGTTGCGTGGAGGGTTTTGTGGACATAAAAGATAATATTAAGTGACTGTTATTCTGGCGTGAGCTTCAAAAAGATACTCGCGGCTAAAAGCTTAAAGTTTGGTGGTCAAATTGGAAGAAAATAAAGTTAAACTAAAAGTTAGTGGCCAAAATTTTAAATCCTAAAAGCTAAAAGTTTGATAGTCTAAGTTTGGTGGTCAAACTGAAAGAAAATAAAGTTAACCTAAAAATTAGTGAAAAAAAATAAAGTTAACCTAAAAGTTAGTGGCAAATATATATATATATATAGTAAAAAATTTAAAAGCTAAATTGACGTTACAGGTGTAAGTGATGATAATTACAAATATCAAATGAAACAAACAATTGTAAGCATGTGCTGTATACTGAAATGTGGTGCATGTTAATAAGTATATCTGGATAGGCGTATATTAGTTTTCGCACACTATTAAAGTGTCATAGAATTAATATAGATACAATATATTGGGAAGAGATAACGTATAAAGCGTCTAAAAATACGAAGCCTACGAAGCCACGAGAACCATTGGATTTAGGCGGTGGCAAGATCGTAATTAGGAGCCTTAATCACACTTCAGTTAACCTAACCAGGGGTAATTTAGGTAAAACGCGTTTAAAATTGAAGAAAAACGTAAGAACAGACGTTCAACAATTGATCGAAACGTAGAATCAAATCAAAATTATTTCAACAATTAAGCAAACAATTGCAATCGATTACATGTTTCGAATCGTCGAACAATCAAAAACTTTGATTTGAATCAAAAATCAGTTACTGATTTGCAGAAAAATTGAAAAACAGAGCATTGCTTTAGATCGTTTAAAAATCACATTAATCCTATTGAAAAAACACAGTGAACGCATGAAATATTAATAAAAAACATAGAATTTTAATAAATATAATTACAATTACAGAGAAAATGCATTTTAAAAACATTCAGATTAAAGAACACTTTGTTCTTTGAAACAGACGCACTTATGTTTTAAAAGGTGCGTCTAAACATCACATTAAATCACTGGGTAAAATGCATAACACAGACGCACTCATATATCATCAGACGCACTCATATGCATAAACAGACGCATTCACTGTAAAAAAACAGACGCACTCATTACCAAACAGACGCACTCATATAAACATCAAACGCACTCATATGTTTTTCCCAATTTTATATAAACTATACATGTAATGATTACATCTACAAGTTGCATATCTTATTGGTTGTGCAAAATCAGTGTATTAACTATGATTTGATTGGTAATGAATTTAGATAAAACAGGTAATTCAATACTCAACTACCACCTAATTACTTTTCTATTTTTTAGTCTATAAATAAAGTATGCTCTAAGAATCTAAATCATACTGATTCATCAAAAAAACACAAAAAACACAAAAAAATGGCAGAAAATCATATAGAAGCAATAAACAACCTTCAAGTGAAAACAGTCATCATGGTGGACTGTATCTCAGAGATTCAAGACGACATCAACTCATCTTGTGTGGTTGTGGGTGCACAAAATGAGGTTCAGAAACAATACAAGAAGAACCTAGACCTCATAGAGAAGATGATGAAGGATGAAGAGAAGACACCATTCACAGATGCAGCTATTGAGCACCTACAAACTCAAGCATCTTTTGACAACCTCATCTCCCAGTCACTTAGCAACACCCAAACTTGCATCCTGAAGAACATGTCAAACAAACAGAAGGCAAGGGATGCAATCTTGGGTGGCAAGTGATGATGCTGGTTATGTGATGGTGTTTTTCTGTGTTTTTTGTATATCTTTTTTTTTTGTGGTGATAGTGGTGGTAGTGATGGTGGTAGTGATGGTAGTGGTGATCGTGGTGATGGTAGTGGTGGTGGTGATGGTAGTGGTAGTGGTGGTGGTGGTGTAATAGTGGTAGGTCCTTTTATTAAATATTATTATGAAGTTTTTAGTTATTTTATAAACAGACGCATTCATAATATAAAACAGACGCATTTGTATAAAAAACAAAAAGTAACTAAAATAAAAACCATGAAACAGACGCATTTGTAAAACAATTCAGACGCACTCATGTCTAAGTTTACATTATCCACTAACACAACTCCTCATCATCATCAGAAACTTCTAAATCTATCTCTTCATTATCATCAACATCATCTTCAGCAATTTGATCATCTTGTTCGCCTTGCGTCTGCGTCGTCTGCGTTGAAGCACCCTCTTGGGCATGTTTTCGTCGATCATGGCCACTTTTTCCGCATATACCACAATTCCTCTTTCTTTTGCCGGATCGACTAACCTTTACTTCTTTGCTGGACTTTATTCGCTTCTGCTTGCCACGACCTTTGTTCTTTATACCATTCGGAAGCCTAATAGTGGGTTCAGCATTTGATGGTTTCTCATAACCAAGAAGAGAGGCATACCGATCATGCTTACTCTGATGATTAGGTCTCTTAAACCTGCCCTCATCAACCTTTTTAACCATCTCTTTGATTTGGTCATTAACCAACGTTAACTCAGCTAAATCTGAAATTAGAGAGTTTGCAAGATACTCACCACCCAAAACAATCTCCCGTGCAATACGCCTTGCCTCTTTAGTCTTGTCATCACCAAACTCACCTGTTTCAAATGAATACTTGATTTCATTTGGAACAACATCTTTTGTCCACCTCTTCAGAATGTATCTTTTCGGGAATCTATACACTTTCATCAACCTTAATATGAAAAAAATATGCCTACACAAAAGCCCGTACTGCTCAAACCTCTTACATGTACATAATGTAGTCACATCCTCATCACCATCAACAAGTTCCCTTTTGAACAAAACCTGTAAAAAAAAAAGAGGATAATAAACATTAATGTGCAGTTTGGATGCACCCATTAATATAAACAAACGCATTCATTGTTTAAATACATCAAAAAAACAAATAATTTGCAGTTTAGACGCACTCATTAACATAACAGACGCATTCATTAAAATGTCAATAAAAAATCAAAAATACCTCAATAAAGCCTTGTCCCTGTGCTTGTGGATCATCAACATAAACCTTTAAAAACCCTTCTTCATCAGCCCTTTGCATATGAACACTTATTAATCCTTCGTAACTGGCATATATTTCTTCTTGGATATCAAAGAAGATAGTCCGGGTAAATATTTTAGCAGCCTCTTGTTCAATAGGGTTTTGAGTCCACATATCAGGAGTTGTATGTCTTGAGTCATGGTCATTCTTCCTATGATTAAATCTCTGAGCTTCAAGGGACGTCTCAAAATGGTTGAAAAACTCAACAAGAGTCAACTGAGAATTTGCCACCTGGCAAAAAAAATGATTCTCACTCTCAGATCTTGATGTTGTCCTCATTAGCCCAGACATAGGTTCATCCCGGTAAAAAGCAGGGATCCACATCGATCTCAGGTCAAACATGTCAGACAACCAAGTGTTCTCATTTAATTGGTAATCAAAAATAAGTACACCCCACTCGAAATCAAAATTCTCCGGACTGATGGAATCTGTCCAGACAATTGCACAAATCCTCTTTTTGAACTCATCATCACTGCACAATGCACTACCAACCTACAAAAAAACATAAAACAGACGCAGCCAGTTAGTATTAGACGCATTAACATTAGAAAATAAATACATTTAAACAAACGCATTCATTGATAACATTGGACGCACTCAATGCAAATCAGACGCACTCCTCTATAAAACAGACGCACACATGATTTAACACAAAAACGAAGTTGCTACAAACCTTATCAGAAACCTTCTTCATGATATGCCACATACACAGCCTATGTCTGCTGTTTTGAAAAACCAACTGGATTGCATTTTTCATAGCAGGATCTTGATCAGTTACAACAACTTTTGGATGCTTTCCAAAACATTTGGAAAACGATTGTAACAACCATGTATAAGATTCAGTTGTCTCTGATGACAACATACCTGCACCGAGTGTGACGTTACGACAGTGATTATCAATTCCAGTGAATGGTACAAAAACCATCTTGTACCTACAATAACCAATAAAACAAATTTAAAAAAAAAATTAAAAACATGTCATATTGGATAAACAAAGCTTAAAAAATAGAATTTAAAACATACTTGTTAGTGTTGAATGTTGCATCAAACGAAATCACATCTCCAAATTCCATGTAATTCCTCTTACATAAAGCATCCGCCCAAAATAATCCGGTTAATGCATTCTTTTGATCAACAGAATACTCAAATGAAAAATCTGGCAGGAACTTCTTCTTGTCCCTAAGCCTAGACACAATCATATCTGCATCAAACTCACCAATGAAGCTGTTTAAGCCACCTTTAAAGTTCTTACAATCAGTTGCAGTTGCACCGACATGCTCAAAACCTCCATATTTGGTCTTCATAATGTTAAAAGCTTTGACAGGACCCATGTTCAAGGAAGACAGCTCACATATCATCTCTTCTTGAGTATGTGTCAGCTTCCTATTTGCTGCTAGAAAATGAATGTCACTTTCATGAACAAATGGATGATTATGACCTTCCTTAAAGCCATAAACCTTGAATTTTTTTCCATCCTCAGAGTTTAGCCTGACATGTGCAGGACATCCAGTCCTGATCGAAGGCCTTTTCCTTGACTTAGCATCTTTGCTAGAACTCTCTTCACCTACTTTGACTGGCTTAAAACCCTCCTTATAGCATACAAAGTACCTAAGTTTTAGAATACCTTTTCGCACTTCTGAAGTGCCCTTTCGAATAGCAAAACCACTAGCCTTTGCATATTTTGCATAAAACTCTTGTGCATGCTCAATACTAGGAAACTCCATATCCTTTAAAGGTTTGAGAGAATCAGGTACATCAGGTATATATGTGTTACTAGCTAAGTCATCAACAGGAACATCAGTTGCAACACCTACAAAAAACAAAAACAAACGCACTCATACAGAAAAACAAACGCACTTATTAAAAAAAAGTTTGTAATCCAGACGCATTCATGTATACAAATCAGACGCATTCACATATTATCATTATCAGAGAATAAATCGAATACAGTTTGCAACAGACGCACTAACATATTAGATCAGACGCATTTGAATATAATTGCAGGTTAAAAACTAACTGAATACCTTGAACTCTAAATTCGTTGAGGAGGTTCAAACTATGAATATCAACATCCTCATTAGTGTTTTCGATCAAGTCTGAACACAAATAAAAAACATCATGTTAAGAAATCTAACCAAACACAAAGCTCTGTTTTCAACTAAAAACAGAGGATGATAATCCTACCATGAAAAGCATTATGATCAGGCACTACATTAGAATTCTCAACATTAACATTCTGCTCTTCAACTGAGAAGTTTAAATCTGATAAAAACAAAAACAAAAATTAAACAAAACTACTAAAAAATGGATTAATTAAGTACGAATACACTTACCGAACATGATGAATTGATCGATTAAACTGTAATCGTGATAAAACAAATTGAGAGATTGAATCGTAATTGGAATGAAACGTAATGTGTGTGTGTGTGATCGTCTGTGTTTTTAGAATTCAAATTATGATTTGAAATATCGTTTACAAAAATAACTACCGTGAATCACGTAATCAGTTACGTGTGAAAAGGTCTGAAATGCCCTTGGGTTAAACTGATTTAATATTAATTATAGTTTGGTTAGGTTAACTGAGGTTTGGTTAATAGGACACTTGGCATTCACTGGTGGCTTCTTATTGCTTCTTATGTTAAGAAGCTTTATACCATATACTTTCTCTAATATATTATCTTTGTTGGTTTTGTGTTTATAAGCGGGTAACTTGGCGGTGAGTTTGTAAAATAGCTGAAGATGAGGGTTCGTTTTGAAAGATTTTGTAATGTAGCGTCGAGGGCTCAGTTGTGGAGATTGCAGGATCACATTTTGCGGAGTGCTAGTGTGATGGGGGTGGATTCCGACTACACCCTCACACTTGGTAATATCAAAACAGTTCTTCCGAAAATTGATATAGGCGGTTATACCGATAAGGAGACCGTCCCCAAGAAACCTCAACAAACATTGGCGAGTGCTCTTTATGGTAAACACGTGCAGACTATGGAGGGGTAGTTTGATATGACTCCCCGGCAAAAGGCAGTGTTTGCATGCCTTCAAGAGGCTCATGCTCAAGATTTTCTAACTGTCGTGCACATTGAAGGGCTGGGGCAACAGATGTCAGCGATTGAATACAGGGCTATTCTCAAATACCGGCTCAAGATACCTTTGTTCCCCTCGGATGAACCATGCCCCATTTGCAAAAAAGCATGTCTGGATAAATTTGGCGAGCATGCGCTCCACTGCAAGGAATTGTCGGGGTTCAAGTACCGCCATGATTTGGTTAGAGATGTTCTATGGGATGTGCTTCGAAGTGCGGGGGTCTCAGCCAAGAAAGAAGCACCGGCCAATTTTCTGACTGATCCGCGGGAGGGGAGATCTACCTTGCGTCCTATGGATGTTTTGATGTTTGGATCGGTTGGGGGAAAACATGCTTGTGTTGACCTGACAAGGGTTTCCCCCTTGGTAGGTTTGTGAGACAACGGCTTTGTACTGGGGCAGGCAGTTTTGAGGGCAGAAGCTAAGAAGGTCGCTAAGCACGAAGCAGCCTGTTTAGAGAATCAACATGTGTTCCTGCCGTTTGCTTTTGACACATTTGGATCTCTGGCCCCTGAGGCAGTACGGTTTCTGATACGAGTGTAGAAGGTGGTCCACAGTGACTCGCAGAGCCTTAAGAACCAAGGGTTTGTGTTTAGCAGGATAGACTTTGCGATTCAAAAGGGTACAGCGGCGCAGCTTATTGCCCGTTTACCCACCGTCTAAATCTAACATGTTTTCTCTAATATACTCATTCTATACTTAACAAAATCAAATGTGAACAGTGTTAATTCCTATTGGTTCATAATTTATTTTATTATTATTATTATTATTATTATTATTATTATTTTATTGGTGTTATAACACTCTACGACACGTAATTACGTGATTATTTTTATTGGCATTTCGCTTGGAATTTTTGTGTGGTTGATACTAGGTGTATGATTACGATTTGCTTATATTACTTCGTGCTTTTGTGTTATTACGTTTCAATGTTCGATGTAGAGTCGCACCTATAATGAACCAAACACATGTAGATATTATTTTAGTTGATGTTACGACTTTTTCTTTGGTTTTCTTTATCTTTTGTCTTAATGTGCAATACTAATCGAACTCTCACCACATCCCCTCTGCAACGTCATTTAGATTAAAGCAGACATGGTCTATATTAACCATTCAGTACACCATGTAGCAAATTTAATTCTTTTTTTATTCAACCTATTAAAGTTGAAGTCAACTTTTAACTCTAGAAATGTTTACTTAACCGAGTTATCTGTATATATTGATTAAAGTCTAAATAGTCTAATATTAATCCATCGATATGTCAGATAACAAATACATCCTCACCAGTATACAGCTACGATCCGCTGCGAAGCGCGGATTCAAATGCTAGTTATATATAAAACATAGTTAGAGGGTCAAAGATGAAGTTACTTTACTTTTGTTTTTATGTCATTTATTTATCCTCTTAAAATTTAAGTATGTTAAAGTGGTTATTATTTACATTCACATTCACAGGGATTGACAATCTAACCTGAAACCTGATATACTTGGAAATGGTATGGAATTCTGTTTTTTTTTTCATTGATTAGTGATGGGTATGAAATTTAGTGATATACACGTTACCCAACTCAGTTACTTGATAATGTATCATGCCTACCCGATTATATACCTTAAATAATATTTTGTTCTTAATGTGGAATCGTCTTGCGCCATATGTACTGAGATTGTGGAATCGTCTTGCGCCATATATACTGAGATTGTTCAGGAGACATGGTCCAAGCCCGGTACGAGGATGACTTGTGCCTAGGGGTGCAATGAATTCTTTCGTTTTTTCGGTATACATATATGATAATCTGTTTTCTTTTTGTTATGGCATCTTTGTATATTATTCACGCTGGATTACTATGTTCTCTTTTATGTATATTTCTGGAATCATATTTTTGTATATCACTTAAGTAAATAGAAAAAAGTAGGTTACGGGGTGGATAATCAAGTGAAGGTTTAGAATGCTTATGGTTATAAAGTGAGTTTGGAATGGTTGTGACTTATTTTTGAGTTGATGTTGTGTCACACCCCGCCAAGGCAGAAACACGAGATGTAACGACCGAAAAGTTTTCAAGCACAAGGTTCAACCAATCACATAATTTTATTCAAAATAGTACCACCGTATAAGTGGGGCATTGTCATTAATTATTTAAAAACGTCACCATGGCGTTAACAAAAGAGAATACGTGTATATTACTCTTATGACTAAATAACAATAGGACAATAAGGTAAAACCATCATAGTGGTACCACACAGTGCTTGCTCGAACCTCTCCCTCAAATCCCCGTGGCCCTCCATCTAGTTACCTGAAACACATGCATAACGAGTTTTGTCAACAATAATGTAGGTGAGTTCATGGGTTTTGTTTGTGGTGAGTAAAACCAACGTGTAATTCGTGTATGACCAATCATAAGCTAGCTAGGCAAATGATCACTGTGCAAACCATAAGTCCTGTAACCAAATCTCTTGACTGTTGTGCCTCGCGCATTGTACACTGAAGACAATGTATGTATTGTAGAATACGAACACTCTTTTGTATGTGACCGGTTAGAGCGACTAACCAAGAGTGGGGGTGTCAACCCAATAGATCTATTAAAGTGTTCCATGGCTAGATGTTTAGCTAATGGTTACAGTAAACGATGTACGAGGACTAGTGAGCTCATGAACCAAAAATGTCTCATGTTTCACATGGCAGTCATGATAGAATGTACAGACACTTGAAATGACACAAGTATTGATGCATGTATTTCCCCCAAAATGAAAAACAGTAAAATGGGGCAATGAAAACTCACCTGATAGCAGTGTAAGTGGTCTAGGGAAAACTGTAGATGATCACCGTCCTGCCAAATGATACCCTATGATCATTATGGACATGGTAAGTTGTCTAGCCATATTTATCATACAAATTGTTCACCTAACACTTGTGATTTTGGTTATTGTGTGATTGATTTATGATAAATAAGCATCTTAACATATGTTTAGACAACTATACTACACCATTTGAGGTTAACACATGCTTTGGCGTGGCTTAACACACGTTAGCTCATGGTAGCCGATGTGTTCTTATTGTGTAGAGGATAATGCCGATTATCTAGTGAATCAATTTGGTTGTTTTAAGCTTATTCGAGCCTTGTAGTGTTATATCATGACATATTGTGAGTCTTGTAACAAGTTTAAGCTTCGATTATTATGTTATTAATCTTAGCTTCAAACTTAAGCCAAGTAAGCTTAGACTCATGAAACCCGAAGTGATTTAAGTCGTATATGGTTCCAAAATACAATTCAACTACTCTTGATTATAACAAAGTCGATCTTAAGGTTGTTAAAGCAAGATTACGTGAACAAGTACTAGTATTAAGACAATGTGCCTAAGATTTATATCTAAAAAGTGTTGTTTTGAAATCTATTCTCTTGTAAAGTGTTGTGTGCCTAATCATAGTGTTCTAAGGCCAAGTATTGGATCTAACAAGAGGGTATATAGAAAGAAAGAAGCTTAAAGTGCAATGTATCTTACCTAGGATGATTCCAAGTTAGAGAGTCTTGTATTTGCTCCCTTGTTTCTTGATGGCTTCGGCTTGGTGTCCCAAGTGTTTGGCCGATGGGTTTGAGTGAGAGAGAGTAGGTGTTTGTGTTGAGAGTTGGTGCAAGGAATGAGGGTGAGGGTGGAGGTCCTTATATAGGAGTTCAAGTGGGAAGATGACAAAACATTTGTGGTAGTCTCATGCTACTCGGCCGAAACATAGATTAGGGAAGGTTTCATGGATTCTTGCAATGTCATTTGATGGGAAGACTAGTCATGAAAGGGTAAAGGTTGACATTGGTAGTTAGTTAGTTAGTTTTTGGCTTATATCCATTTGTATGCAAGTTCTATGTCTCCTTGTTACTCTAGTCGATCCATATCCCATAGGTTTTAGATCTTATTGAGCTATCACTATCTTGTTTCCTTATTTGGGGGTCGTAACCTAGTCATGGTAGTGTGGACTTGATGGTGACTTGTCCTAGAACATTCTTGCTAGAGGTTGATAGTTCCAAGGATCCTAGGTTGTCATAGTGATAGTGATGTGTGCTTGTTCATGTTTGGCCGATCCTAGAGGGTGTATTCGGGTAAAGAGGAAGCAAGGGGAAGGATGGTAGTCTAAGTATAGGTCCTATTTTGGTATAAGAGGTTGTTTTGTCTCCATTAGTAAGCATGTGATGGATTAGTGTTTTTCTTTAGCTACTACCAATCATGTTTAAGCAAGTGTGGCTATTCCTTTGGCTTTGGTTTCTCTTAGGCCGATTTTTGTAGTGTTCCTACATAGGGTTAGTTGACTTCATGTGAGAAGGTGGCTATCTTTGTCTTGATATCTAAATGTGTGTAAGTGGTAGCTTCATGTGTAAACTCTTGTTTTTCATGTGTTTTATGTGGGCTGATTTCCTATATGTTACTAGTGATAGGTATGTACCTTGAGTAGTGTTTTTATGTGATGGTGGTGTTTCAAGGTACTTAGTGTGTTAGTTATTGTATGGATGGATAGGGATCTTCGGCCGAATGAATAGAACAAGAAAGAGGTTTCCCACTAGTTCTTTAGATGTCTTCATGAACATTATATCCAAGCCGAGTGTATGTGAGCATGATCCATGGTAGCTCTATTATGACCCAAGACTCAATATTTTTCATGAATTAACTGTCCTACACATGTTAATAGTGTTGTGAATGCACATTGTGTCCATCATGTAACCTCTAGTGCCCTGTGATATAGGAATATCATCCGGTCTAGAAATGGTAAGAGTTGGTTAAGTTCCAGGCCTTTGGATGACGACATTAACATGTATTTTGTTTCATAGGTATCACGTGTTTGTTAAGTGATATCCCATGGTGTTTCTTGTGTTCACTTTCGTGTGTTAAAAGTGAGTTATCATGTGTTAGGGTTTAATAACCTCATGTAAGGTTTGTGGTGATTATTGTTCGGGTGTTGTATGACTAAACAAGTGCCTAATATTGAGTTTTCTGATTAACTCTTGGCTTTACTAGACTGGGGGGGGGGGGGGGGGGCTATAGTGCATTTAAAATGTCTAAATATGCACCTATAGATAGAAACTAATGATACATGTACGATTATTGACTAGTGTCACATTCTCCCCTTGTTTTGGGAATTTCGTCCTCGAAATCGAGTTTTCGTACTAGTTTCGGTAGTATTAGGGAAGAGAGTTGGGTACTTGTGTCTCATCTGGTCTTCGCATTCCCATGTAAACTTGGGACCACGCTTTGCATTCTATCTGACTTTCACAAGTTTGGTGCGGCTCCTTCTTAACTCCTGGACTTTCCAATCAGTCACCTCGATTGGCTCCACGACAAAATAGAGTTGGTCATCGATGTGGATTTCGTCGGAAGGATTGATCAAAGACTCGTCGGACAGACATTTCTTAAGGTTGGATACATGGAAAGTGTCGTGGACACCGCTTAGTTCTCCTGGAAACTTAAGCTTGTATGCCACGGGACCAACCCTAGAAAGTATCTCGAACGGACCGATGTATCGGGGATTTAGTTTTCCACGGGACCAACTCTAGTCGATGAATCGTCGATAGTAACCAGCTAATCCCAAAAATTGTCGCACCTCGGTGGGTGTCTTGGGCATAGCCCAATCCATGATTGCTTCCATTTTTGCGGGATCAACTTGTATACCATTCTCGTTCACAACATGACCGAGGAAATGGGCTTCTCGAATCCAGAACTCGCATTTCGAGAATTTGGCGAACAGTCTTCATTCTTGAGCAACTCTAGAATCAACCTGAGATGTTGTCCGTGCTCTTCTTGAGTACGCGAGTAAATCAGGATGTCATCTATGAAGACAAGAACGAACTTGTCTAAATAGGGTTTGCAGACGCGGTTCATGAGGTCCATGAAAATGGCAGGTGCATTTGTCAACACAAATAGCATAACTAAGAATTCGTAATGTCCGTAACGAGTTCGAAATGCCGTCTTCAGAACGTCGTCTTCTTGAATCCGCAACTGGTGGTATCCTGATCGTAGATCGATCTTTGAGTGGTAGCTGGATCCCTGCAACTGGTCGAACAGATCATCGATCCTTGGTAGCGGATACTTATTCTTGATCGTCAACTTGTTCAGCTCCCGGTAGTCTATACACATGCGGAAACTCCCGTCTTTCTTCTTCACGAACAGAATTGGCGCTCCCCACGGAGAAAAGCTCAGACGAATGAAGCCTTTGTCCAACAACTACTGGAGTTAGTTAGACAGTTCCTGTATCTCTGATGGTGCTAGCCGGTACGGAGTGCGGGCTACTGGGGCAGCTCCTGGGACAAGATCAATGCGGAACTCGATCTGTCGTGGTGGTGGCAATCCTGGCAAGTCCCTCTGAGAAGACTTCAGGATAGTCTCGCACCACTGGGATGTCCACGAGCTTCCGTTCTTTGGCCTTTCGTTCAACGACGTGTGCCAGAAATGCAACACAGCCTTTTCTTAAACACTTTTTCGCCTTAATGCAGGATACAACTCGAAGAGTGGGTACACTCTGGCTTCCTCGAATCGATAGGGTGTTACCATTTGACAAGGGGATTCGAACCAACTTCTCGTGACAGACTATCTCTGCACGATGTTTGGATAACCAATCTATGCTGATGACAACATCGAAACTTCCCAATCGGATGGGCAGTAAATCGATATGGAAATCATGGCCGTCAAGCATTAAAATACAACCCTTAACGATGTCCTCAGATGAAATTAACTTACCATTAGCTAACTCTATGGTATATCGTGTATCCAACTTACTAGATTCTAATCCAAGGGATTTCTTAAAGTCGGTGGACACAAAGCTAAAATCTGCGCCCGAGTCAAAAAGTACCGAAGCGAATTGGTTGTTAAGGAGAAACGAACCCGTAACTACGTTAGGATCATCGCGTGCTTCGTTGGCTCCTAACACGATGTCGCGGGCCTGATCCTTGATCTTGGGACAGTCCTTTCGGAAATGCTCTGTTGCACCACATTTAAAGCACTCGTTCTTGGCAGGAGGAGTGTTTGTGGCTTTGGCCTTACAGTTGGCGGTTGAGTGACCACGACGATTACAGTTCTTGCACAAGATACGGTCACAGGTGCCTACGTGATGGTAATTGCACTTACTACAGTGAGGATGGGGCCCGTTGTATTGGCGCTTGGGTTCCTCAACTACTGTAGCAGCAAAAACTTTCACGGCATCTTGTGGCTTGTGAGAGGAGTTTCTGCCTTTCCGGTTGTCGGAACGTTTGTACTTGTTCCCGGAATTCTCATTGGCAACTGAAACTCTCTGGTTCAACGAACCTATGCGACCAGCGTCGTCGGTCAAACTCTGAGCTAGGGTAACCGCAGCCTGGATAGTGGATAGCGCTGATGCGGTAACCATACTGCGAATCTTGGGTGACAGACCCCAGATATACCGCTCAACTATCTTGTATTCGGGTGTGACCATGTGTGGGACTAGTCGAGAGAGTTCATGAAAACTAGTGGTATATGCAGTTACGTTAGCATCCACCATGGTAAGATTCTAGAACTCGGCTTCCAGCTTCTAGAGTTCACTCCTAGGATAATGAGCAATGCTTTGAGATCGGCACAAGCAAGATTTTATGTCGCTTCTCTGCCCAAGGTTTGTACCTGTAGGTTCCACCAAGTAAGGGCTTCATCCTGAAAAGTACATGTGGAGTACTTCACCTTTTGATCCTAGGAGCAACCGCTGATATCGAGGACTGATTCGGTCTTCTCTATACATTGGACAATTCCTACAGCACCCTCATTACCATGGAAGGTCCATGGTTTGCATGCCATGAAGGTTTTGTACGAACAACCATGGATAAAGTTTTCGGATTCGTGATATATTTCACTTCCACTGCGATGACCGGTACCTCCCGAACCTCCACTAGAGTTAGCCCGAGCTTCATCGTGTTGAGCAATTGTTGCAGCAATCACTCTGGCTAACTCAGCGGGTGTGGTCGGTAGGGGTTCCCCTACGGTTGTCCTTGCTGACTGTCGGGTAGGCATAGTTAAGAAGAGAATACAATGAACATAAGAGATGCATAATCACATATAATCATATATCAAACAACACAAGCATATATAAGTCAAGTTAGATCAATATAACAACACGTCATAATCCCCTATATAACTCCCAAAAAGTAGTTAAGTTTTAGTACAAAATGGGCGGTCGAACCGCAAATAGTTTTGAACATCATGTCATAAAACAAAACATCACATGTCATCAATAGTCATCATAACACAATCATAACAACATAAACAACTACTAAGAAGGGGGTGGGAAAGTAGCAGCAAGAGAAATAATCGCCTCCCTCATACGTCGATCTGACTCCGCCGCCCTACGCTCCAACACGTCTAGTCGTCTCCCTATCTCAGCTCGCTCCATCACTGCAGTCAGTCTCCCCTGCTCGGCCTCGGCCCACTGGCACTCAAGCTCTCGGATGCGATCTCCTAATGCCACTAACTGAGCGTCATGAGATATGAGAGTACTACGCTCGGTGTGGAGAGGTCTCCCTGATGAGTCTCCTAAACTCAGAACCTTGGGATCGTCCTCCTCATCTCGGTGTGCTAGGCAACTCGAGAGGCTAGTAAGATAAGGTCGCTTGCGGGCCTGAGAGCGCCGCTTCAGTCTCCTAGGTGGCTCGCTCTCCTCTAGGGGCTCTGGTAGTGGGTCAATGCACTGGGTAGGCTCAGAAAGAGAAAAGATAGGAGCTCTAGCAGGTATAGCAATGACGAGAGATGGTCGCACCCTCTTTCGAGGTGTACACTTCTTGAGTGTACCTCCCGAAGTGTCCAAACGGAAATAAGGGTTAAGACTAGCCTGAGGGTGAGAAACAGAAGGGGTGACAGAAGGATGGGGGTCAGCAATGGCTAGGGGTGGGGCGTCATCGTCTGCCTCGTCGTCGGAAGTACGTCTCGAGACTGGAGGCGGGTCAATGTCCATCTCAGACTCAGAATTCCACCCATTGTGATGGGACTCGGAGGCTGGCTGGGTGAGGAGTAAGTCATCCTCCTGGGAATCATTGCCAAATAATCTGGCTCCGACTCAGGTGAAGAAACGAGATCAATAGTGATGACCATGTTTCCTGTCATGACATGCATATATATATATATATATATATATATATATATATATATATATATATATATATATATATATATATATGTAAATAATCACGTATGTAAATAAACCAACTATACACATAATTTGATTCAAAATAGTACCACCGTATAAGATGGGCATTGCCATTAATTATTTTAAAACGTCACTGGAAACACATAATTTTATTCAAAATAGTACCACCGTGAACAAGTACTAGTATTAAGACAATGTGCCTAAGATTTATATCTAAAAAGTGTTGTTTTGAAATCTATTCTCTTGTAAAGTGTTGTGTGCCTAATCATGGTGTTCTAAGGCCGAGTGTTGGATCTAATAAGAGGGTATATTGAAAGAGAGAAGCTTAAAGTGCAATGTATCTTACCTAGGATGATTCCAAGTTAGAGAGTCTTCTGTTTGCTCCCTTGTTTCTTGATGGCTTCGGATTGGTGTCCCAAGTGTTTGGCCGATGGGTTTGAGTGAGAGAGAGTAGGTGTTTGTGTTGAGAGTTAGTGCAAGGAATGAGGGTGAGGGTGGAGGTCTCATGCTTCTCGGCCGAAACATAGATTGAGGAAGGTTTCATGGATTCTTGCAATGTCATTTGATGGGAAGACCAGTCATGAAAGGGGAAATGTTGACATTGGTAGTTAGTTAGTTAGTTTTTGGCTTATATCCATTTGTATGCAAGTTCTATGTCTCCTTGTTACTCTAGTCGATCCATATCTCATAGGTTTGAGATCTTATTGAGCTATCACTATCTTGTTTCTTTACATGGGGCCGTAACCTAGTCATGGTAGTGTGGACTTGATGGTGACTTGTCCTAGAACATTCTTGCTAGAGGTTGATAGTTCCAAGGATCCTAGGTTGTCATAGTGATAGTGATGTGTGCTTGTTCATGTTTTGCCGATCCTAAGGGGTGTATTCGGGTAAGGAGGAATCAAGGGGAAGGATGGTAGTCTAAGTATAGGTCCTATTTTGGTATAAGAGGTTGTTTTGTCTCCATTAGTAAGCATGTAATGGATTAGCATTTGTCTTTAGCTACTACAAATCATGTTTAAGCAAGTGTGGCTATTCCTTTGGCTTTGGTTTATCTTAGGCCAATTTTTGTAGTGTTCCTACATAGGGTTAGTTGACTTCATGTGAGAAGGTGGCTATTTTTGTCTTGATATCTAAATGTGTGTAAATGGTAGCTTCATGTGTTAACTTTTGTTTTTTATGTGTTTTATGTGGGCCGATTTCCAATATGTTACTAGTGATAGGTATGTACCTTGAGTAGTGTTTTATGTGATGGTGGTGTTTCAAGGTACTTAGTGTGTTAGTTATTATATGGATGGATAGGGATCTTCGGCCGAATGAATAGAACAAGATAGAGGTTTCCCACGAGTTCTTTGGATGTCTTCATGAACATTATATCCAAACCGAGTGTATGTGAGCATGATCCTTGGAGTGTTATGACTAAGATAGCTCTATTATGATCCTAGACTCAATATTTTTCATGAATTAACCGTCCTACACATGTTAATAGTGTTATGAATGCACATTGTGTCCATCATGTAATCTCTAGTGCCTTGTGATATAGGAATATCATCCGGTCTAGAAATGGTAAGAGTTGGTTAAGTTCCAGGCCTTTGGATGACGACATTAACATGTATTTTGTTTCATAGGTATCACGTGTTTATTAAGTGATATCCCATGGTGTTTCTTGTGTTCACTTTCGTGTGTTAAAAGTGAGTTATCATGTGTTAGGGTTTAATAACCTCATGTAAGGTTTGTGGTGATTATTGTTCGGGTGTTGTATGACTAAACAAGTGCCCAATGTTGAATTTTCTAATTAACTCCTGGTTTTACTAGACTGGGGGGGGGGGGTATAGTGCATTTAAAATGTCTAAATATGCACCTGTAGATAGAAACTAATGAAACATGTACGATTTTGACCTGGTTTGTTGACTGGTGTCACATGTTGTGATTTAAGGAAAATTATATGGTTAACTAGTCAACCTGGTTGAACTGACAAATACAACCTGGTTTAACCGGTTGAAACATATTTTAGTTCAATCCGATATAATTTAAAAACCGGATTTTAAAACATTGCAATGTTTTAGTATTCGAATTGAAATACGAAACAGTGATAAGTTGAAAATAAGAAAGAGTAATTACTATCTAATCTAATAATATCGTTTAGTAGTAACTTTAATCACGATATGTTTACTTTCAACAAGATTTTAAACTTTCCTATCTATGAAACTCATGGAGCTAGGACCATTATTGAAATGAACATAAAACTAAGGACTTCAATTTGAGAATGTTATTTTTCATTCACTGAAAAGTGAAAACCCATTGGCAAAGGAGGTATGTGCAAATTGGTTGAGGATCAGAAGGAGTTAAGCCAGATCCTATGGAACATGTAAGTTCTTTTAGAATTGGATAAGCGAAAAACAAAATTGCATTTCAGGGTTCAACTATTTACTTATCAACTAGGGATGAGCATACAAGGCCGAATATTGATCCCGTCCCGTCCTGATACCGATTCCGTCCCGAACCAATACCGAACCGTGGGTGTTCGGTATCGGTACCCATATTAAGAGGTTTTCAATTCCGGTATTAGGCGGTATCGGGACGGTATTTTAGCACAGTAATACCGAAAAAATACCGAAACTTTAAATACCGAACCAATACCGTGTAGTACCGAATTTGCACCATGAAGTTGAGCTTTGTTGAGCATTGTTTTGAAAGGCTGATTAGAGGTAATTTAACTGAGGATGATCGTGTGACTGATGACCAAATTAAAAAAAAATAGTCAAGAAGAAGTCGTTTGAACTTGAGAGTAGGTTGCATGAGTTTTTTCAAACATACAAAGAGAAATTTGATGATGTGCATTATAATTCGGCATCACAAGAAGCACGTAATGTTGTTGATTGTGATGATGGCAATGAATTCTTCATGGGGTTTTTAAAGAAAGAAGAAAAGGAATCGCCTGTGAAGGAAACAAAGTTAAAAAGATACTTAAATGAGCCGAAAGCGAGTTTTAGCACCAGATTTGACATACTTATGTGGTGGAAACAAAATGCAATTAGATTCCCCATCGTGTCTCGGATGGCTATAGGTCACTTGATTGAACTTTTTTCATGTTTTTTTATCATTAATTATTGTTTATTAACTTTGTACAAATGTTAGATATTTTGGGAATTCAAATTTCCACAATCGCGTCCGAGTCCGCGTTTAGCACTGGCGGTCGTGTATTAGACGCTTACAGGACAAGGTTGTCAACTAGCATTGTAGAAGCTTTGGTTTGCACCCAAGATTGGGTGAGATCGTCAAGAAAACCAATCGTGGATGATGTAAATGATATATTAAAGGATGACGACGTTGCCATGGGTATACACTACTTTTTGTTTGTTTTCATCACACATATATAATTATATAATTCGAAATTTTTGGTCTACAATAGGGCGTTAACTTATATGGTTTTTGTTTTTCCTATAGAGATTGAAGCTTCAATAAAAAGGCAAAATGAAAAAGGGAAAGGGATGGCGCATGACAAGGATTAAGCAAACTCAAGGAAATGGAGTTAACACTTTTGTTTTGGTCGACTTTTGCTAACATTTGATTCGGCACTTTTTATTAATTTTACTAATGTTTGCCGGTTTGGTATGGTTTGTGCTTGAAACATTAGGAAGTTGAAAACTATGTGTTTTGGTATGAATCATTTCCTATTAGGTTCGATACTTAGGTAACCTTTTGAAACTTAAAAGTTGTGATGCTTTGTATAATGAATTGGGTTTGTCAATCGAGCATTGATTTGAAAACGGCAGCTGCAGGCTGCTCTTGAGTATGAAAACTGCAGGCTACTCACTATTGTGTGGACTGTGGAGTGGTTGACTGCAAAGAATGGAGCATAATATTCTACAAATTGGCTGCAAAGAATGGATCATTGTTGTGCATTATTAGTGCTCATTATGCTTTACAATAAAGGTTTACAATTAGGCTCCATTATCATTATTAGTGCATATAAACAAACAGGCGGAGCAGGTTGTCTGAAGGCCAGTAGGGGTTTTTTTTCGGTATTAAATCGGTATTATACCGGAATACCCACTCTGGTACCGGTACCGATGCCGACACCGTACTGGTATAATCGGTATCGGTATCGGTTCACTATCGATACCATCCTGAGCTCATCCCTATTATGAACTTTCATTTCTAACGGGTGAAATGGGTAATAAGGAAGAATAAAAAGAGGCATCCTAATGTGTATCGTTATTTTGATACAACCATTTAATTCATTTTACATGGAAATTATAATGTCGTTGTGACATTATAATGTTATTGTGACAATATGCCTTTTGTAATAACAATTAACAAAAAGTAAATTTATAATTATCTTTCAAGAATAGATCAATTAAAAGTGTTTCACGTCAAACCACTCAAACCTGCATAGTTTTTACTTGTAAAATTTCGTGCGGACCTGTTTTGACCCCTTACCTTATCCGACGGGTCCCTTTTATGACCTCTTGTAAAAATATATAGTGCAAGGTTAATAAAAAAAATAGTCATACACTTGTCATACAAGAGATTTGCACCATATTTATGAATGCTACACATAATCCAAGATCCTTTCAAAGATGGTTATGTCATAATATTGCTTCGTCCGAGTATTAGTGATATCGTTGTTTTGGATTTGAAGTTTAGTGATGTCTAGCCAAACCGCTTGAATATCAAGGCACTCTTTTTGTCATCGGGATCTAGATCCTCGTGTTAATGCATTATCTGGATTCAGTTCTTCCTTTTGTGAGCCAACCTAAATCTTCCTTGGGCCATACATACACCAACAATGTTCGATCAATCTTCCTTTTGTGAATTTGGAGTACATGGAAACATGGAATCTTCTTTATTTTTTTTTTAAAAAAGGTTGAGAATTTCGTATTAGTTTAAAGTATTTGTTTTTTATTAATTTGTTCAAGGTGAATATCGTATGATGTTTAGTTTGAGAGGGCATGTTAAAGATTTGTATAGATAGGATCTTGGATTACTACCGGATGTTTGTACCATTTGGTCAAATCACCTTTTTAAGGCAAATTTCATTAGAAATGCCCAAGTAGGAAGATGCTAGAACCGAAGAAACAACAGAAGGATTAAACATGAAATTTACACCAATCTTTACAAGCAATAGTATTTAAAGAGATATATTCTTAATCCAAAGAAACCCAAAGGTCTTGATGTGTACGACAATTTTGGATACAAGAACAACCTGAGACTAGAAGTTTTGTGAATATCTAAAAGATCTCGAATAGAGAAGGCAAATATTTGCGGAATGCCACACCAATTACTATGTTTTGTCAAACCAAAGTGACAACGTAACAAGATGTAAGGATTTGATCAGCAGTTTCATTGACATTGGTGCAAAGATGACACACAATAGAGTCGACTTGAATATACCGTTTAGTTAAAGCAGTTACGGTTGATAATCGCTCCTATCTCACCTTCCCACCATTATTTTTTTGAGGGGGGGGGGGGGGGGTGGGTTGTGTTTGTGTGTTTTTAAAGTGCCTAATTAGTAGGAAATGTTAAGGGTAAAAAAGCTATTAAAGTGCTTTTTTTTTCCACACAAAATCCATTAAGTTAATATTTTATATCTAAAAAATGAAAGGCATCATTCAGAAATATAATAAGACCACACACAAGGAAAAAAACAAATAAGGCTCGACAACTAATAGAATCTTTCAGAAAATGTACAAATTGGCCACATAATTTAGTGAGAGTTGATGGGTCACCCTCAATATAACTCCACAACATTCATATCCACCTACCAATCAAATGGCTCACCCAATTGTTACTCGTGTTTCAGAATGCTTCATCAAACCATCACACCATCTATCTCCTGCATATTCAAACCAACCAATCCACTTGACACCCTTTGAGCTTGTTTTCCTGACTGCCAACTATAGCCAAAAGGGTCTTCTTTTTGCAAAGCCACCACCTAATCAATATTTTTCAATAGCCGAGTACTTGGACTGCCTCCGCCGCGCTCTCTCGGCTACTCTCACTCATTTTTACCCACTTGCGGGTCGGTTGGCCACACGGAAAGAAGCAAACCCGCCTTCGTGTGTTATCTACTTAGACCCTGAAAATAGCCCCGGCGTCAAATTTGTCCACGCGACTGCGAATGTAACCGTTTCGGATGTCCTTACGTCTAATGACGTGCCATTGGCTCATTCGTTTTTCGACCTTAATAATGCCATTAACCACGACGGTCATACATTACCATTGCTATCCATTCAGGTGGCTACATTTTCTCACCACCTCTATGTCATTGGAATATTGCTAGTGTACCGGTGACTTCCTACCCCCAAGATTTTCGCTCAAGCTTCGCCACTGCTGTTATTATTTCTATTATTAACATTTTATGTCCTGTTGTTTTTTATTCTCTTTGCCCATAGCCCCATACTTTATGTAATGTGCTTTGTTTGATTTACTACACTGTATATGGCATATACAAAAGAAAAGTAAAAGGTTTTTCTAGGCCCTCAACACTTGACAAATATTGTCCAGACCCTATCATATGAGTGAGATTTTACTTGATAGTTCTGTTTATTTATTTATTTATTTCATCTACTCAGGTGACTGAGCTTGTCGATGGAATCTTCATTGGTGGCTCCATAAACCATGTTGTGGCTGATGGGACATCTTTCTGGCGGTTCATGGCTGCTTGGAGCGAAATGTTCCGGTCCAACATTGGGAAAAATGGTGACTCTATACCAAGTTCACGAGTATACACACGAACAGCCATTGAAGGATGTGATCATATCATAAACCTTCCCTATACTCATCACGATCAGTTCATCGAACGGTTGCAATCTCCGCTGCAGCTCAAAGAGAGATTCTTTGACTTCTCATCGTATTCGATCTCTAAACTCAAAGCAAAGGCGAATGCTGAATGCAATACACAAAACATCTCAAGTTTACAAGCAGTGTCTGCCCTTTTGTGGAGGTGTATAACACGAGCGCGACGTGCACCTCCAGACACCGAAACCACATGCAAACTCGCGATAAGTAACCGTCACAGGCTGAACCCACCTTTGCCGGATGATTATTTCGGTAACCCGGTGCAACTGGTGAGAGGAACAGCGACGGTGGCTGAGTTGATGGATCATGGACTTGGTTGGGCGGCTTTGCGGTTACATGAGGCGGTGAGGAACCATGACGATACCACAGTGAGAAAGTGGGTTTGTTCATAGTCTAAAAGCCCATCAATAATGAAAATGAGTGGGGTGTTTGATCCTAATAGTGTGAGCATTGGTAGCTCGCCGAGGTTTGACATGTATGGGTGTGAATTCGGGTTGGGGAAAGCAGTTGCGACTAGAAGCGGTTGCGCAAACAAGGCGGATGGGAAAATTACAATGTTTCCGGGTAGGGACGGGGGCGGGAGCATGGGTGTTGAAGTTTGTCTATTGCCGGAATATATGATGGCTATGGAATCTGATGAGGAGTTCATAAGTGCTCTAAATGGTGAAATTAAAGTTGAGGCATATAACTAATGTGAAGTTTGTCAAGCAACTGTTAAAAGGTGTTATTTTGCATCATAGAGTATTCTATGTTTAGTTACATGCGATTTTGGGTTATAATTTATCTCATTCTCTAGGTATTTTTGAACTAAGATTTGTATTCGGATTTATCATATAATCAACCATTTTTATTGATGAAATGGTCCATATAACGCATTTAATTGCCCTCAAATCACAACCAGCTGGGCTAGCCCAGTTGGCCACCTCAATGAGGATTCGGAAACATAACCTAAGGGTTGTGGGTTCGATTCTGAGGGGGGGAGGGTTTACCCACATTATGTGGGGTTCCCGCCTGGGGTTTCCCCGGTTCGACTCGCAGCTCCAGCAAACCGGCCCTAATAAGTCCTACGGGCAGGGGTATCAAACGGCTGTTGGTCGGGCTCGAACTCGGGTAGGATCAGGATTTCACACAAGGATTTCCCAGCTGATCTACGCCTTTCAAAAAAAAATTGCCCTCAAATCACAGTCATGTGCTTTGGCATAGCCGCGTGAACATGATAGAAACCAAACCGCTGTTCTTTAATGTTTCAACTAACTAGAAAGGTGATGGATGGACAGTAGGCGTCGCCAAAAAGACATGACCAGAAAGGATAACAGGTGTTGGCCGCGGCTAGCCAACGATTCTTTTTCGTGGAGGGGGACCTTACAAAGGGGGAGGGGGGAGTGTACCCACACAACTAATTTTATATATGAGTTTTAGTTTAAGTTTTTTCTTATATAATCCTAATGTTAAAAGGATATTTTGGTCATTTCACGCTATGAAAAACGTTAACATCCATGTCGGGCAGCTGATCAGTGTTACATTTGTGAAAACTATTGCTCTGAACTTGTGATTTCTCAAAGTTGGGGACAAAACCCGCAATTTGAGCGAACACAAGGACCACCCATGTAATTTACTCTTAAAGTTTAGAAGCTACATATTGACCCCTCGCCTTCTAACAGTTGAAACAAAGAAAACTTACATCTTCAAGTTGAAGGGTATGGATTAATAAATCAAGGTTTAACTAGAAGTTGCATAATAGAAAGAAAAAAAAAGGATAAAAATACTAAAATATCCTCATGTGGGGTATGTAAATGACTGGAATCTAATGTCGTTGGTGCTGGTGGCTAATTTGAACAAACTGACTACAAGAATTCAATTGGTAATCTTTAAAACATATTATACATTACACTTAAGCAATAAACTAAAACATACTAATTAGAAAATAGGGTCATCAAGATGTAGTTTAATCCACAATTGTAACATAATCTTTATAAAAACAAGAAGATTGTTTATATCATGAACCACTGACTCACATAAATAGAAGAAATTGGGTCAGCTCTCGATCCCAATCAAGACCCAACCCATTCACACCAGATCTATTAACACTTACTGACTTACATTGTAGATTTATATATCACATATAACAAGTCCAACAGAGTTGGAACGTAATACAGTTCGGGCAGTTACAAACAAAATATGTTTTCTTTAGACGGGAGGCAAAGTCAACTTACAAAATAACACATTTGCCACTTTCAGCTCTCTTACGGAGCTCCTCAGTCTCCCGTTGGGCTTTCTCTAAAGTCTCTCTGAGCTTACGGATTTCATCATTAGATTTCATTTGAGCAGCATGAGCAGTCTCTTCAGCCTTTAACCGTGCAAGTTGTTCTTCTGCCAACTGCTGTTCGAGTCTAATTGTCGTTTCCTTGAGCCTTGACTCGACCTGTGCAACACCATATTTCCATTTATTGCAGTATGTGGCAATATCTTGACCCAGTTTTCTATATATGGGCCACTATGGGTTATGTCTTATATTTCAGATGGGTACATCACTATAAGTAAAGGAATGGTTCAAAAGTCAAAACTAGCCGAAAGTGTTGTTTTAAAGGGTTAAACAAACCCCTAAAATGTTTATTCAAAATTTTTTGATTATCATTGCCATAATACAAGTTCACGCTTAATGTCATAACTAGTTAACAAAATAAGCTGACAAAAAAGTGCGTGTGGGTCAATCTGACCTATCTGGTGGTGTACATTATCTGACCTATCTAGGGGTGTTCACATGCTGAACTCGACAAACGACTTGTTTAACTTAAGAGAGTTAAAGCTCGGCTCTTCAGTAATTTTTCAAACTCAGGCTAGGCACATAGATTATTTTTCTTATATACATACATATATAACAATTTATATATTATAATTATAATTATAATCTAATCTATAAACAAAATGTATATTTAGTTATTTCTATCATAACAATGAGTTCAAGTAAGGAAAACAACATATGCAGACCAATGCATGATTAAAACAACAGTAAAAATACCATTTCAGTGATTCGCTTAAGCTGCTCTTCATATGATTTATGCATCTGCTCTGTCAGCTCAGATATTTCTTGTTTCGTATACCCCTGCAATGATTGAACTTCTTCTGTTTGTTCATGAAGCTTCCTAGTCCCTCTCTGTCAAGTAAATGTCGAGTTTGTATAAAAAAATAATTTTGAAAAACTGAAATAAAAAATAATGCGTTTCACCTTCAGTTCACTGAAAATCTCATCGGTGTATGGTTTCCCGTTGTTCGTGGTCACCACCATGTTGACAAGAGAGAGAAGTTCTTGTACTTGTTGTGTTTTCTTCTTTTGGTCTTTTGTCCTGTTATCAAAAAGGACACATCTATCCCCACACAAGCTAAGGGTTTCCTGAACCAATAATCAAATTTTAACTAGCCAGTAGTTTCAAATAAACAATATAGAAGGACACACCAGCTAGTTTTGATTATAAAGTACGCTTAAAAGGCAAAACATGTGAACAATACCAACTTCAATTTCCAATACAACCCCTATTGCTTTCATGTAGAGGGCTAATCGTTTCGGATTGACAGATTTCGGATTGGCAGGTTGAAGATGAAGCCAAACACTACCCATATAATTTTTCGTGTCAAGGAAATCAACCCTAGCCCGTAAACACTTAGAATCATGTAACCTGAAGTCCTGAACACAACTTACATAGTCGATTTATCTAAATAGGTCAACCAGATTGACTGGTTATAAACATGTTGGCGGGTTGTAAATGATTCATAATCAAGTTGTAAATGAATTTAATGGATTATAAATGGGTTGCACGTTGTAATAACTAATAAATAGATTGAATGGGCATAAACGGGTTGGCCTTATAACATACACTTTTTTTCTATTCTAATTTTATACCGACTGACAGGTCGAGAGTTTATATTCTAATTGTATACCGATTACAAGGGTTATACAGGTGACATGTCAACCAAAACACGACTTGCGTTAATTGAATGGTTTAAACATGTAACCCGATCACGACATGCTTCCTGTACAGGTTAGAAATGGCAACCCAAAACCTGATTATCTTAGTGTCAGGTCAACTGTCAAGAATTGTCACCCCTTCAGCCTTAATTCATGGCAAAAAAACAAATAACATTGTTACACATACTACCCACTATTTATAAAGAAGATGTGGAAAAGATTGGGATCATTTGGACACAAGAATTAGTCACCAACACCATTCTGATGAGTCAATTGCAGCATGGTATATTAAGAAATGCCAAACCATCGACTTAGAAGTCAACAAAACAATGTTCATTAGATAAAATGATGAGAAACAAGCACAGAAAGCCTATGGAGCAATAAGCATTTCTAGTTAAGACATAGACTTTAAGTTCATTAACATCATGTAAGAGTGCATAACAAACGATATGAACGAACATATATACAATGTTACTATTAGTAAAAAAAGATTAAAAGAAATTAGGCAATAGCAATTTGTACTAAAGTCTTAAAAAACAAAACCTTGTGTAATAATGAGTTGGCGTACTCACCTTTAACGATTCAGGGCAATCTTCTAAGAACTCTTCCAATGTTTGTTCATTCTCCTCAAGTTCATCCCCACCAGTAAAAACAACAATCATATAATCATTAATTTTGCTCCCAAACAAAGTCCTCAGACTACTTATTGCAGCTTCTTCTTCCTTCGAAAACCGATTCCGAACTGAGAGGACAACAAGGACAGCATGGATACCATCCCTCGCCATATTGATACATTTCACAATCTCTTTCCCAATATATTCAGTATCAACAGAAGAATCAAACAGTCCTGCCATTATATTACCCGTTAGCCGTCTACAACTAATCATCCATAACTAACAACAAAACAATAGCCACTCCAATTGACAAATCAATACCAGGAGTATCGATCACATTAAGCATCTGGCCATCTTTCAACACAGTTGTCCTGAGCTCAGAGGTACTCGTAACGCCAGCCGAGCTCGCCTTCGACACAAACTCCTTCTTACCAAGGATGCTATTCCCTGTAGCACTTTTTCCATTCCCTGTCCTTCCAACCAAAACAAGAGTTCGGAGTCCATTCAAAGGAGATGCAAACTCCCAATCATCATCAACTGAACTTCCCCCCATCTTAATATCCTAACCTTGTTAATCAACTCACAAATCAACTTACAATAAGCATAATATTAAACAAGACGCTTAATATCCTAACCTTGTTAATCAACTCACAAATCAACTTACAATAAGCATAATATTAAACAAGACGCTTACAAAATACGATTAAATTAGTAAAAAATGTGTAAACCCTAATTTGGAGGATCTAAATTTTATATATGCAAAATATAATAGGGGATTAGTAGGAGAAATACCTGATCGGAATATATATCTGATGTTTGTGATGAATCAGATACAACTGAATCGAGAAGAATCACGTACTCGGATAAGACTCCGAGACATGCGTGGTCAGAGGAAGACTGACTTTATGGTTTTACACGCAATTTACCAAAATTAGTAAGAAAAAATAGAAAATCTTATCCAAGAAAGTAATTGGTACAAAACATACAAAGGCAAGAAGTCACCATAATTCGCTATTGAAAAAAGAAAAGAAGTCACCATAATTTACCACAATTTACCACGTGTAACGGCACAAGGGACGCTTCACTAAAAGTGTTTTTACTTCACTAATTTCTACCAATCCTGTGCTGTCACATCACTTCACTGATTTCCTTCACTGAAACACTTTTTTGAAGGCAGCACTCCACTAATTCTTTACCCAACTATTAATTATTTACGCACATAATAATAATATTTTTTTTATAATAACAACAACAATCGGGCCATTGGCACATTAAAAAAACAGTTACTACATTTACCCAAATATCTCCATTAGTTTTCTAAGCCCATAAAAAACAAAACCCAAACCAATAACAATAAACCCTAATAAAAAACATAACCATAATATCTTTTTACATACACAGAGCCACCATAACCAGTAGGGTTAGGAGGTAGAACAAGAAGATGGTGTCATTGAAGCTAAAGAAGAGGCTTGCAGCGAGGTAACTAGTTGAATTATTGAAGTAAAGAAAAAGAAAAAAATTAATTTTTGTGAAAGTTTGTGCCTCACGTCCGTTTACCAGCATGGTAACTAGAACCCGAATTTGGTTCACGGGACCACTACCAGCATGGGTGGCGGGGGTGTTACCGTGCTGGTAGTGGGGTACCCGTGACCAATTCTGGTAGCGCCCTGTCCCCCCTAAGATGTCGGTTACAACCTTTGAATTCAATGTCAACAACGAAAATGGTATTATAGACTTTTCCCTCCCTCATTTAATTATAACGATTTCACAATCCCTGTTTTATCGTTAATCACAATTCAAATTTGTGTAACTGATTTCTCAATCTTCGATCATTATTCTTTACCTTATTCAAAACACTAATCTCAGTTCATCTAGTGATAATTTTTTTTACGAAATTCATAATCAATTGAAGAGTTGATCGCCATTAGGGATGTCAATCAAAACCGAACCCGATGGGTAAATCAAAAACCCGTCACATTTGGGACGGGTTTGGGGTCGAGTAATCGGGTATGGGACCGGGTATGGGATTAGTTTTTAATTTTTTCACGGGTTTGGGACGGGTTTGGGATATGATGATATACCCGTTTACCTGACCCGGTTACCCGATAAAGTATACCCGTTTACCCGATTAGATACCCAATATAATTTCTAATATATCTTTTTAAATATGTATGCCATTTATATTGTTATCTTGTGCTAAAATTACCAAAAAATAGTGTATAGTATTTGTTATCTATGTCTCTGATTGTTTTTATATGATTTAAGTATTCTATATTTATACATTGTAATCATTTACATGTATATTTAATAATGCTAAATGTAATTGGTTGATGCCCGTCGGGTTTTTGGTCGGATATACTCAATGAGTAAGTTTTAAAAATTAATGGGTTTACCCGAAACCCGCGGGTACACCCGATACCCGATGGGTATTTACCCGACACAAACCCGACGGGTTTTGGGATAAGCATACCTAATCGGGTATGGGCTTGGGATTACCTAAACCCGTCCCAAACCCGACCCATTGCCATCCCTAATCGTCATGTTCGGTAAGATACTCTGTTTTTTCTATTTCAACTAATCGTAAACTTATAGTGATTTTAATTGTGTATCAGATTTAAACAACGAACCTGAAAACATAATCGGAGAAGAGGATGATGTCGTGGATGTTCATAATCTAAATTTTGAAGGTTAATTTTATTGTTTTCATGTTTATTAACAGACAATTAAGATCAGAGATGAACAAATGATGATAGATAAGTGTTTTATTTTGTATTTAGATATTATACAGGAAGATGATCATAACATTGCTGAACAAGGTGGTGAGATGTTTGATTTTATTGCTAAACATAGAAGGATCCAAGGTAAGTGTTGTTTTTCTGTAAATGATGATGATCAACATGCGTTTTATGAACTTTTAACATGCGTTTTAAGGTAATTGTTGTTTTCTGTAAATGATTGTCATCAATTTTGTTTTATGATCTTTTTAACATGTGTTTTGGTGTTTTTAACTAATGTGTTTTATGTGCATGTAAAATGTTTACTATTAGGTGTGTTTTGATGTTTTTAACAAATGCGTTTTATGACAGATCTATCTAACAAAGATGTTCCCATTGATGATCAAACTCCAATATACAAACCTGATGTTGCATCTTCAATCAAACCAGAAATTGGGATGGTTTTTCCATGTATAGATCATGCTTTTGAGTTTTATCAGCGGTATGCGAAGCCTTCTGGATTTACAGCTAGGAAGAGTACCCAATATGTTCATATGAATGTTCTTTGTATCAAATATTTTGTATGTTACAAAGAGGGTGAGAAACCATATAAATTCAGTTCAGAGAAGACAATAATAAAGTTAAACATAGGAAAAGACCTTCAATCCGTACAGGATGTAAGGCTCATATTAGATTTGGTTCAGAGAATGGAAAAGAGTTTAAGGTATGTGATTTTGTAGAAGGACATAATCATCCGTTGGTTTCTTCAGAGGACATTCACTTGTTAGCAGCCAATAGAAAGCTTATCCATATTCAGGAAGAAATGATATGTGAACTGTCATCCTTAAACATGGGTCCTGTTAAAGCTTTTAATGTGATGAGGACTAAATATGGTGGTTTTGAAAATGTTGGCGCCACCGCAGTTGATTGTAAGAACTTTAAGGGTGGGCTGAACTCTTTTATTGGTGAGCACGACGCCGACATGATAGTTTCTAGGCTGAGGGACAAGAAAAAGTATCTTCCTGATTATTCATTTGAGTACTCGGTTGATGATAAGAATGCCCTCACCGGTTTGTTTTGGGCTGATGCTTTGTTTAGAAAGAACTACATGGAGTTTGGAGATGTTATCTCTTTCGATGCAACTTTTAACACAAACAAGTATGTCCTTTTTTTTTAACTAATTTTATTAATTTTCTCATCATTTTTAACATGGTAAACTAACATTTTTTTTTCTTTTTACAGGTACAAAATGGTTTTTGTTCCTTTTACAGGAATCGATAATCATTGTAGAAATGTAACACTTGGGGCGGGATTGTTGTCTTTAGAGACAACAGAATCCTACACCTGGTTATTGGAAGTTTTTGTAAAATCTTTTGCAAAAAACCAAAAGTTGTAGTCACTGATCAAGACCCGGCCATAAAAAATGCAATTCAGAAGGTCTTTAATACTAGCAGGCATAGATTGTGCATGTGGCACATAATGAAGAAGGTTTCTGATAAGGCAAGCATTGCAAAATTCTCAATGCGTTTTACTATATTGTTAAAGCATTTGCTTTTTATTAACATTTTTTAATAACTCAATTATATAAAGGCGTTTTGTCCAATATGTGTGCGTTTTACAGTCATGTATTACCGCTATATTTTTTTTATTTTATTTTTATAATTTCCTATATAAACCCTTATATTTTTATACGATGTTTTTTTTATTTTAGGTCGGTGGCACATTATGTAGTGATGATGAGTTCAAGCGGCGAATTTGTAACATTGTTTGGACGGACTCAATTTGTCCTGAGAAGTTTGACTTTGAATGGGGTCTTGTGATGACTGATTACAAGCTAACAGAAAATAGTTGGTTGACAGATATGTTTAACTTTAGAACAATGTGGATTCCAGCCTTTTCCCGGGATGAACCTATGTCTGGTCTAATGCGGACAACATCTAGATCAGAGAGTGCGAATCATTTTTTGCCAAGCGGCGAATTCCCAGCTAACGCTTGTTGAGTTTTTCAACCATTTCGAAACATCAATGAAAGCTTAGAGTTTAATCATAGAAAAAATGACCATAACTCAAGGCATACAATTCCCGATTTCTGGACTAGTTTTGCAATTGAGAAGGAAGCATCTCAAATTTTCACGAGGTCTATATTCTTTGATATACAAGAGGAGATTTATGCTACCTTTGAGGGGTTGGTAGGTGTGCACACACAAAGGGCTGGTGAATATTTGAAGGTCTTTGTTGAGGACCCCAAAGCATATCGTGAAGGTTTGTTTAGAGGTAAGTGCGTTTTATGTGTAATGTAAATGTGTTTTATTGTTTTCCATTTTTTACTAATGTACTGATAGAATATTAGTAAATGCGTTTTATAATATTACAAATGCGTTTTGTGAATTTTAACTAACTTTTGTCATGCATTTTTTAATAAGTTCTTTTTGAGAGGGATGGTGATGATGTTACTACATTATGCACTTATAAAAGATTTAAGCAATATGGGTTACTATGTAGGAATATTTTTATAGTTCTTAGAATGTTTAGAATTAATAGGTTCCCAAAAAAATACATTTTGAGGAGATGGAGAAAAGATGTTGTCCAAAATGAAATAAACCATTCATTTGAGTTACATGAATTTGGTGATGACAAAAGCAAGGAAGCCAGAAAGATTGCTAGGGAGATTGTGTTCGCCGGTGAGTATCTTGCGAATAATTTGATAACAGACCTACTCTAAAGAAATGATGAACAAGGTGGACGAACGTCGGTTTAGTAGACCAACTCAAAAGAACTATGATCGATAATCTAGTTTACTTGGGTATGACAAGCCGACATAAGCTATTGTCCGTTTGCCAAACGGCATTAAAAACAATGGCCGGGGTTCACATAAGCGAATTAAATCTAGTAAAGAAAAAGTTATAAGTCGTATGGGCAAAAGGAAAAGAATATGTAACATTTGTGGGGAGAAAGGCCATGATCGTCGGAAACACAAGGTAAAAAATACACTGTTACAAGATGAAAATGAGGAAAATGAAAATGCAGAAAACCAAGGAAATGAATAGCAACAAGATGAAGACCAAGTTGATGAAGAGTGACTTTTTTATTTTAGTAAATGCGTTTTATGTTTTATGCCTGCGTTTTGGTATAGATTGAATATTTTGCACATTTAGTACTGTTTTTTAAAGTGCGTTTTATGTTTTCCTAAATGCGTTTGACTACAATTGAACATTTGAAACTCTGTTTTTTTACGAATGCATTTTATGATCATATCGAATGCGTTTTACTAATACATCACATATATAGTTTCATTCCACATAAAAAAAAAGCTTTCAAGCTTTTACATACATCAACCATCACCATCCATACATCATTCAATAACCACAATTAAAAACATCATGAAAACATATAAAACATACTAACTTAAAACAAAAAAAAAACACAACCAAGAGTTAAGAATACCAACAAAAACCACCATGTGATCAAATCCACCCACCCCATTTAGAAAACTTTCATTCTTTGTTGTTTAAAATTTCATCCCTTCCCTTCCTTTTCTCTGCCATGTTTGCCCAGATGGTTTTTTTCAGTGTTCTTCATGCTGTGATAGATTAAATCATCAAAAGCTTCTTGTTGTTTGATGAGTTCTAAAGCTTCATCGCTGAACGTTGATTTTGGTTCACCAAGTAGCGTTTCATGGACATCAAAGTTTTTTTCCGACTGCCTTACTACCTCTTTTTGAACACACATCACAAAACAAGATGCATTGATATCATTCCTTACCTCAGTTGAAGAATCAACCATGATCACTGTCTTAACTTGGATATTGTTGATCGCATTCTCAATGTTGTTTGTCATTTTTTTATACTATTTATTTGTTTACTAATGTTGAGAATGAGTTACTATGTTTTTGATCTTCATTTATATAGAGAACTAGGCTAATAAATTTATGATATGGTAGTTGAAGATACTAACCATTCATTTAATTTTATTTAGATATCAATCAAATCAAAACAACTTGAATTTTTATTTTCAAATTATCTGACATTTTATAATCCAACTGAATGCGTTTTGTACGTTAACATTTTGCTTTTTATGTAGAGATTAAACATAATCAATTATGGAGAGATTTGGTAGTTGAATATTATAACCAGTATTTAATTTTAACTCAATGTCAATCAAATCATATCAACTTGCAAAATACAATAATTCTTTTTCATTTATTATGTTTTAAGTTTTAACAAGGTCTTATAATAATTACACCTATTAGACTATTTTTATTGTAATTTTCTTTTTTTTAACAATGTCTCCAAACATTTTTTTTATTACTATGCCCAAAATATAATATTTTATTATAAAAATTTCCTAAAACAGTAAAACATGTGATTCTGGAATGTCCTTTTAGTGCTTTGCTCCAAGCAAATGATTAAGTTGGTATTGATACGTGCGTTTATGTTTTTTTTTTAAACCAGAATTGTACATCTGTTTTGAATAGTAATATATGTGATTCTATTTTGTCATGTGGTATATTATTTTTTCTATATTATCCTTAATATGTACACTTTGATTTTACACCACAAACATAACCTACACTATCAATGTCTTCTTCATCATCATCCTCTACAAGATCTCTTTTTATTAAGAAGATTAAGGAACAAATCATCATGGATCATTCGTCGGAGAGTGTTTTGATGAATGATTTGAACAATGTCCACGAAGGCATGTCTAGAAAATACGAAGTTTGTAACATTCTGAAGGCGATGCCAGATTCTAGTCATCATGACTCGGCATTGATGTTCATGATTGATGCAAAACAAAGAGATATGAATCTTGTCGAAGAGCTTACTAAATCCATAGCTCTTTTAAGGTGCTTAATGGAAATGAAGATCAAGTTTCTCAAATCACTTTAAACCTTCTACCCTTTTTAATGTCTTTGTGTCTATGTTCATGTTATGCTACTTTATTATCATGTGTTTTTAGTAGTTTTTGTGTTTTGTTTCATGATGTAAAATGTGGAATGAATAATAATGTACGTGCGTTTTATGTTATAATAAATGCGTTTTATGTGTGGGTTTTATATATATTATAAAATGCGATTTAATAATTTATCGAATGCGTTTTACTACCATATGCTTATACAAACATTAACAGAAACATGCATTTGTTAATACTAATAGAGAAATTCAGATCCAATATTCTAAAGTCAACAATGTAAAGATGCAAAATTAACTAAATTATCAAACTCTAAACATTTAGCTCATACTATCTACTCGCTTTAGCACCCTTGTAAGCATTTTGCATCATCTTTTCCTTGTAAGGTCTTTTGTTAAACTTATGAGCCTCTTCAATACCGACATCCCTCGCCCTGTTGTGGTAACTAAGGATTAATTTTGCAACATACTTGAACCTCAAAGAGTCTAGTTGCTGCTTCTGTAGATCTGACTCAACAACAAAACCACAACTCCAATTTTTGTTTCCTTTATATGTTTCCATGTGTTGTATTGCGAAGATGCCACAGTCTTCTATGTTATTCTTTGTTCTCCTAGGCATCTTCCTCCTATGAATAGGCGCTCTATCAATCCTCTCAATCCTTTCGCTTCTCTCACACAATGTTCTCAAGGTTAGGTACATTGTGTGTCTCTACACATATTCAAACAATAAAAAAATTAGTAAAGACCAAATACATATATTATTCAGCCATTAATATTATGTGCCTTATTTTTTTATTTTTCCATACAAGGATTTCGGGCACTGTGACACCCGGCAAATTCAGGTTAATACTTTTACATACATACAAGTCTACCTTAGTGAAAACATTTACTTAGCATTATACTTAACTGGGTTAGTTAGGTAGTTTGGGTGATCCAAGGAATCAACGGGAGTCATTACAATGATCTAAGAGGTCATTGGGAGTCGGTCCATAACTGTGTGTACAAGGATCGGTGATTGGTAGAATCGCCGGGTTTAATGCACACACGCAAGTCTCGAGTCCCGGGAATTGGTGAACGAAGGTGAACGTGTTAGTTATCATGCATTATGTGTTTAAAATCATTATGTGACTTGTCGGTATGTGAATACATGCTTATATGTGTTAAAATAGTGTTTATCGCGCCGGAAACCCATAACATGCTGTAGCAGGCGATTAGGATGCCTAATTGCCTCCTGCAGGGGTGAGTAGCCTCCCTAGAGGGCGATTAGGAGGCCTACCCACCTGAAATAGGGGCGATTAGCAGCTCCTAATTGCCTCCTACAGCCCTTACTCGCATGTAACCTCTGGAACGACCAGAAACACCTATAAATACCACCCTTGTGTTGTAAAACATCATTTGTGAAACCCTAACTCGCCCCAAAGCTATCCTACACTATAATCAACCTCTGCAACACGTTTTTGCCCTAGAATCCATCCTTTCAAGCTTTACACATCATCCTTTAGCGAAACCTAAGGTGTGTTATCCATCCTAAACCTTTGTCATGTTATTATATTGATCCCTAAAGGTCCAGACTTGGTTTTGTGATGTTTGTGTCTTTGAAAACCTTTGAAATCAGTTGTTAAACAAGTCTAAACCTTTAATATGTGTTCTATATGGTGTATTCATGCAAGATATGATTTTTATGGTTAAAACATGAGGATTCTTATGTGTTTGATGTATTTCTGATATAAATAAGTTGTTAGGATGTTTATCTATGAGTTTGGAGGCTAATGGTTGTGTTTTGATGATAATATGCGTTTTGACTCGTGTGAGTGATTTAGGAAGATTTAGGGTGTTATGATATGTTTTGTTGATTGTATGATGTTAGGGTTTGTTCTATGATTATGTAGTAACAGTAGGATGTTGTTATGCAACGTCGTTATGTGATGAAATCTGGATATTTGCCATTTAGGGTAAGTTATGCATGCATGATGTGATGTTTTCATAACATTATGCTATTTTGGGAAATACTTGCAATTAGGGTTGGTAGAATAATGATAAATTGGGGGTTTTCACTTGGAATGGGTTGTTTAATGATTTGGGTTTGCTGTTTGGTGTTTTTACGTGTTTTGGATCTGATTTGGAGGGTTAAACGCGCGAAATGAGACTCTGTGCTGCAGGGGACGAGTAGGCCATGTACTCGCCTGTCCAAGGGGAGAGTAGGGCCCTACTCGTGTCCCTTGGAGGCGATTAGGCCTCTACTCACGTGTAAAACATGCGATTACAACTCCTAATTGCATGTTTTGATTCCTAATCGTGTGTTTTGCTGTTGTAAGTATATTTTGACAACCCGAAACATGGTTTGACACCTAGGAACATGTTAGGAACCCCGTGGCACGTCTAATAACATGATAACACATGTTCGGACTCGTTTATGCGTTATTTGAACTGTATGCTAGACTTGGTGAACTTTTGCGCATGTTAAGTGTATAATGGCATATGATTACATGATATCTTGTATTTGGCTAACACGTGGGATGTCACGTCAACAATGGGATGTCGGGTCTTGTCTTGTGTGGTCAGGTTATCCGTCAAACATATTTTCAAACGTACACAGTTATGGTCTTGACAATTGGGGAATAATTAACCAATGGGTTATTAGTCTAACATCTTATACACTCTTCATGATAGGTCACCGGTAGTTGGGACTATCTATTTGAGTCGATTTACTTATTTTTAGAAGAAAGCAACCTAAGGCGAGTTTCACGGCCCACTTTAAGTCTTTTCGTTTTCGGGAGAGAATCATGCTTCATACTTGGATTTCGTAAAGATCATGTTATACTAGTGTTATTACTTGTTTTTAACTTACTATACGATTCGTTTAAGTCCCGGGGAATACCATGAATATGCGGGGATGCATAACAGGGGAAATGTGGATAGATCTATTGGGATTGACCAACCCCACTCGTCGGTTGGAGGCCGGCGGGTGCGTATTGTCTCGGTCATTAAAGGCTACCGTGGCGACGGTGGTACATATTCGGGCACATTCATGCACTATCTTGTCAGTAATGGTTTCCAAGTCGTAGTAGTATCTTACATGCGTTTAGCTAGCGCTATCATTTTAACATAGTAGTAACATGGATGGTCTTTCTTACTTTTAACGTTTATTATAAACCTGTGAACTCACCAGCATTATATGTTGACAACTTTAAGCATGTTTTCTCAGGTCGCTAAGGTAGCAGCATTGGATAGGCACACGGGTCTCACGGCGTCTAGTTTGCATTTCATGTTTTGAAACATTGTCTTTTATTTTCTTTTAAACGTTTGGATTATGGTTTGTACTTTGCTTCTGCTGTATCGAATGGGTTTTTGAACTTAATGGTTGATTACGTATCTTAAATCATATAGTTTTCGTTTATTGTGACCGTTGACTTGGATCCTGGTGTGTCACGCGCCTCGCGGTAAAACCCCGCATGTGGAATTTGAGGGTGTGACAGGCACCCCTTCATATCTCTTCGCAAAATCTGGTTCTTCCTCTAAGTTGTCAATTAACTCTATCAGACCATCCTTCACATCAAAGCAGACTAGATAGAAATGACCGGATATTAGCATTGGAACTATAATTATATCAAAGTCATCCAGAGATTTGATATTGAATTTCCTCATTATATCTTGCAAATTGCTCTTTAAAACCTTAACCCTTTCATGCTCACAAACCCCCTGCTCGTAGTAGTTTGATGGCTTTATTTTCAAAGAAGTCAATCCATTAGTCAATCAAAGGCAAATATTACTAAATGCGTTGTATATATATATATATTACATGCGTTTTATTCTTATATACATGCGTTTTACACATTTTACAAATGCGTTTTACCAGATAACATTTTTTACCACCATTGTTGTGCTGCAAAATAGCCTGTATGGTGTCACCATTTCCTTTTTTTTCCTCATAATTGAGCAGCTCGGTCCATGCATCCAGTGCGTTTGTATGTAGCCAAATACCTGGGTGGAAACTTTCAAAAATAACTTTATATATCTCTGTTCCTGCATCTGATTTGTACACTACTTTCCTGAAAGTTATTAATAAAAAATTAGTTTTTATAATAAAATCTATTTTAAATTCATACACATTACTTACATCATATCCCTTACTAGTGCCATCATGTACTCTGCCATTATCAGTTCATCACCTGTTAGCTTTTCAATTAGTGACACTTTCCTACCCTGGTAAGGAGATTTTAATGCCCATGACAAATTTTTTTCTAACTGGCCTTCCACCATCAACATCTTCACACTTACCCTTCCCCTTATCTTTTTGAATTTGTTGGTCCTTTGGCGTTTTAGGATCCTTTTCCGTCTCAGGTTGTAGCAAAGGTAGATTGTCAAGAACTTCAGTCAAATCCACTTGATCTTGAACTTCATCATGTTGTTCTTTACCAATGTTTGAGCCAGCTTTAACAACTTTTACACTGTACACACCGGGCTCTATAGTTTGTAACATACCAATTGCTATATTAGTTATTTCTTCATCTTCAAAAACTTCACCAACAACATTATCCCCTACAACATTCTGATCAACCTTGTTTGAACAATCATCTCTAACATTTCCTTCTTCATTTGCAACAGTAGGCTGCATATCAGCTGACACTTCACACTGTGAAAATTTATGAATGCGTTTTATTACATCAAATGAGTTTTTATTATAAAATAATATGAATGCGTTTTACTATTAATGCAAATGCGTTTTAGTGATATGTTGCACTTACTTGTTGGTTTTCATTCAATACTTCATTTTGGATGCTTTTTTCAACAACATCCACCTTCTTTGGACCATGGGTATATCTTTTGTAGCCTATCAATGGTGTCGGAACGACATTTTCAGCAACCAAATTTGCATTATGTTCTTCAGCAACATTCTTATCACATTCGACAACATGTTCCACATCATCATTTTCAGATTGTTGTTTATCTTCTAGGCCGACCACATGTTCAACACCACCTCTCTCTACATCGTGATGTTGATCGACATCTTCTCCTTGATAAGCTTTAGTTCTGATTTCATCCCATTTCCTACACCGCTCTAACAATTCAGGTGACCAAAAGTACTTATCTCTAGCCTTCTTAACCATTTCACCATTTCCTCTTGTATGGCTAGGTATTTCTTAATGCTAGTGTCCATTTTTTTCATCCAAACCTGTGGAAAACAAAGAATGCGTTTTAGTAAAACTACGTGCGTTTCGACAATTAGCACAGAGAACAGTTTAAATCATCATACTAACAAATGCGTTTTACCCTACTTTCAAATGCGTTTTTGATATTATCATATGCAAATTGATGCATTTAATGGTAAAATATCAATACATGGATTTCTACATATGTCAAATGTATTTTTTGAAACATACATACCTTTTTAGCTTTTGCCGCCGCTTCTGTTGTTCTTTGTCACATTCCACACTGCTTAGTTGTGGTTGTGTGGCGCAATACTCAAACATTTGTTGTGTTTGAGTTCCCATGTCAAAATCACGCCAATCGTGATCTTCATAATCAGCAAACTCATCGTTCCTTCGTTTAGATTCCCGTTAATGTTTCCCTCATGTTCTTGCAGACTGACAAGAACATTAACAACATCCTTCACTGTCTCACTTACAACTTGTCTTTCAGAACTTTTGTCTTGTACACTTTCATCATCTCTATCACCACCTCCATCATTTCCTTCATCATTTGCATCGTCCTCATCGTCACCGTCTTCGATATCAGTCAAAGGTCCATTATTATAAAGATGATCTTGCATTTGCTGCAACGAAGTTGATGTAATGTAACTAATTACTGGTGTCATGACAATGGCAGGATTGTGTCTTTTGTTGTACTCATGAGTGTAAATAACCTGCATTTTGAACAAATCAATTAAATACCAACTTTCAAAACTTTAATGCGTTTTATGAAATATGTGAATGCGTTTTAATGAATCAGAAACTTACAGCAAGCATAGCAATTGGCCCATTATACTGATCTTGCTTCCATCCAGCCTTTGTTCTGTTGAGACATTCTATTAGGTATGAGCACTAGTTCATATTTGGTATTTCGGATTCTTCATCAACACTAAGCAAAAATATTTGGTAAACCTTTGTTGATTTAGTTATCTCACCAAAAATTGTGTTCCATACAACCAGGAAGTTCAGTTTAAACATTCGACCTCCATTAAGTTGTACTTTAATCACATCCAGAACCTGCCCAACACTTGGTGTAGACGTGGTGAATTGAGACTTTAATTCATCAATTGTTGAATTTGCCCCTTTTTTGGCCTATTATGTTCTAAAGCAGGAATCGTTCAGAGGGGAATGCCGAAACATTCATGTACCAAAGAACTTGTTATCTTGATACTCCATTTCCCAACATTAACTGTGTTTTTAGTTTCGTCATAGTTTGACAACAACTAGTAACCTAGCCCGGTTTGACTTGAATTTATACCAATTTCAAGCACAGAACCAAAACCCATACTCCTTACAACCTCTTTTTGTTCATCTGTGTACTCTTTCAAACCATTTACAAAATCTACGGGAGAATATCTTAGTTTCAACTTGGTATCCCTGTATTCAACGAATGCTCTTGCTTCTTGTTTTTTTCCTTATTTTTGTTTTACTTTTTTGCTAGGCTTGACAAAATCACCATTTGACTCACTTTCTAAATCTTCCTTACTTTGTTTCTTCCTTTTTTTCTGTTTATCAACATTTTCCTTTTGAACAACTTTTTTCGATTTCTCAATAACTTTCCTTACTTTTCTAAAATCTTTACAGGAGTTTGGAAATCATTATGACAACCGGTAAATTTTGGTCAACCTTTACGAACTGACATCAGTAGGAATATGTCAGATTGGACTAACATAGAGCTATTACACGTAAATACGACACGTATTTGCTGTTGAAGCGATCGGATGTGGAATCGGCTTGAAGATCGGATTAAAACGCAGCGTTTTGGAGAACATGTTCGATACGCGGTGTCTACCTACCTAACTCTAAACCTAGCTATAAAATGGATTAATCTTCTTCTCCTTCCTCATTTTCTCAGCCAACTCAAGACACAAAACCCTCTCATATCTCTCTCTCTCTCTCTAGAAAACTCTCTCTCCCTCACCTCTCTCTCTCGGGTCTGACTCTCTCCCCTATCTCTTTCGTCTCTCCCTCTCTCCTCTCCTGTCAGCTCCGGCCGAACACGACGGCGGCCTTTAAAGCCCGATTTGGGTTGTTGTGATGGCGGCACAGGGCTTTGGGAGCCAAGGAATGGCTGTGATGATGGTGGTTCAAGGGAGCAGGGGCGACAACGGTTTAAGAGGGTGTAGCGGATGGTGGTTCAAGGGTTATGGTGGCTATGGAGTCAAACTAAAAAAAAAAAAGACAAACAAGTGAATTATCACACTACCCCTTCGCCTTGTAATAAAAATGGGACACATGTAATTAAATTAGTGTGTTATGTTACACTTTGCATGGAATGGCAGTTTTCAATTTGATTGAGAACTTCATATTCATGTAAAAAGCAAAGGAGCAGTTCTTGCTTTTAATCTATATCTATACTTCTTTATAAAGTATTTTATAAGGATTTCTTAAAATTTAAGAGGTCCAAGTTTAATTGCTTATGGTACAACACCCAATACATATAATAACTACTTTTTAGGGCAATTTTATCTTTAGACCACCATATTTAATCACCATGAAGTCAAAAGTTAAGTGATATTTATGAGAGCCCATGAAATTAATTTTACAATTACTTTGAACACATTATATAGAAAAATAGAAAAAATATTTCATAATGCTACATGGTTTGTTATAATATTTATATAGAATTATATACTTTATAAAAATTAACATTTCATAAACTTGAAAATACTATAAGAAATCAAGAAATCAATAATAAAAGTTGTGTTTTTAATCATGAGGCAACACTTTGCATTTTGAAATTATTACGTTATATTCTTACATACCTAATTTGATCTTAACTCTACGTCGCCGGATTCTATGACCAGATTATAAAGTTTCTATTTATAATGAATTTCAAACAAAGGTTTCATGTAATTACGTCAACTAATCATGATTAAATTAGATGAAAGTGAATTTTCTTCTACAAAAAGTATTTGACATATTGTATATGCTAAAATTTGATATCGAATTGTTATAATGATTTTAATACATTATAATTTAGTTGAATGGTTATCAATAAAAAAAAATTTGGACGTTTGATAGATAATTATTATTTGATAATTTGTGCTATACAAATATCATTATAAAATTTTGTATTCCTAATACCCTAGGAGGAAAGGATTGAAAATGAAAACTTATGTTATTGAGAAAAGAGAAGTTCCTTTGTTGGTTCTATATTTATTTAAGTTTGAATGTAAGTTTCGTTTAAAAGAAAATTGTGTGTGATAATATACAAGTCATCTAAGCATATAAGTCATGAAAGTTTGTTTTTAATTTTTTATTTCATTTTTATGTGGTTATGTTACAGTTTCAACTTAACTTTTTCTATGATAATTTTTAACTTATTTTTTTAATATGGCGAGTTAACTCACCGCCACGTGTGTGCGTGATTCAATATTTTTACCTATTTTTTGTTCTTTTTAACACTCCCATCGCAATGTGCGGGTTTCTCACTAGTATTATATATATATTTATACTATATATAAAGCATCTAAGAGGGATGACGGTAAAATTTAAGTAATCACAACCTTTTATGCATATAGTACAATTTTATATGAAGTTAGTTAGAGGGCAAAATTATCTTTCAACTTCAATATTAAAGTGATCATCAATATAGAAGGTTTGTTTTGTAAGTTCTCTAATAATCTAGGGGTAATTATGAAAGTGTAAATTAAAGGAATAGGTCATCATCTTCATTGCATCTTTTCCAATTCATTGATTCATATTCCACAACCACCACTATGATTATGAATTAATGGAGGAAACCGTCACCTCCTTCAATGGCTCAATTAAGATGATCAACAATGCCAATATATTATCTATATCTATACTACTTATTTAGGAGAAGTGATGGCTAACATAGTCATTTTCATTTCCGTACAACTTATGAAGCAACATGTACATCATATTTAAGCATGAAATTTAAGGGTATTATGGGGATAGTTGTGACAATTAAGACACTTAGAAGGCTAATGTAGACATTTCACCCATCTCATCCTTTACAATATGACAATTTTGTTCCCATATTGTCCTCTCCTCCCATTTCATCTTCTCCTTCCTATAACTAAGCTATCAACTGAAGGTGCAATGAAACATCAGCATGAATTACGAATTCAATGCAAAATGAATACTCTCATTTATATTTCAGTTTTCTACTATCATACTTATACTCATATCAGCATTTGCTTATGCTTTCCTTCTAAATGTTTCGTTATATGTAGCAATTTCTTAGGTTTTTTGTCTCTTTATTTTAGGTGTTGGTGGTGGTTGTGGTTGTGGTTGTGGTGCTCCCGATTGTTCTATATATGTATCTTCTTCCGGTAACTTTCCTTTCATTTGCTTTCTAATTGGGGATTTTATGTGTGGTCATGTGTATTTGTTTTTGTCGTTGCTAATTTGGTTTGGTATACGTTTATTGTTAACCACGAACCCACGTTCACAAATCCATCTGGATGCTAATTGAAATGTCTAGATTATTTTTCTTATTGAAATATGTATTTTGAAGGATTTTATGTTATATTAGTAATATTTTGGCTCAAAGACAGCGTTGCAGATTTAACAATAATATCCATTAAATTGTTTTGGTTTACCCTATTTAACTACTTGATTTTTTTATTTTTATTTTTATTATTAAAATTCAGATTGTTAATCATACTCTTTTTCTTGATTGCAACTTCAATTTTTGTTCATGATTTGGGTGCATTTCTTTCATATTTGATTTTGGGTCAGGTTCTCACTATTGGTTTCAAATTCCATTCTCTATCAGTTTCTCACCATTTATTTAGGTTTCTAATTTTGTTTGCTTCTGGTAATGTTTTCCGGTATGGGTTGAGAAAACCGAATAACTTAACCCAAACCAAAATAACTAATAAAACCGAACCTAGATAACCGACCCAAACTAATAACATATTGTATGGTTTATTTTTTAAACCGTAAATTACAAATCGCTTTTGCTAATACTTTCAGTTTAACTCCAATTGATTATCCAAATCTTTTTTCATCGATTTTTGTAGAGACCTGTTTAACTTCAATTAGGTTTTTTTTTTCAATTCTCATATAAGTTGAATAACACTTAATTTCTCGATACCTTAGAAATGAAGTATTAAAAGTTGTGATTTCTTTATGAATTGAAGTTGCATTCCCTTTTGCGCCACCAAGGATGACATATGCAACTAAAATCAGGTATGACATAGTATTTGATTAAGTTGCCTACCCTTTTGAGGCAACTGTAATTGATTAATTTGCCATGATAAACTACTTGTGTTTTCGTTTTATAGTATTTGATTTTTTTTCTTTCTAAAAGGTCATCATGGGTTATGAATTTATTTGCTATATTAAAACAGTAGCAAGGTAGGCATAGTTTCTTTAGTTGAATAAAACGACAAGATAAGTAGTTTATCATAATTATGATTTATGTAGTTGTGTGCACATATTTGGTTTTTAACTTATGCTATAGTCAGATTTAAAGGCAATGTTTTTGTAGGTTATTTATGGTCCAAAAGAAGTTCAGCTTACATGCCTGTTAGCAATAGTAGCAAATCGGATGAGTTATCTGGTTGGGTTAATCAGGTATGTTTATCTATTCACAATAACATCCCACATTGAAATCATGCTGAAATTTTGGGATTGTGTGTTCTAGATTCATGGAAAAACTAAGCTGGTAACATCAACAAAACGTCCAATTCCTTTGAATTGGCACTTTTCTACCAAATCATCTTTGGTTCCCCTTTCGAATGAAACAGGAACCAGAATGAATAGGAAGCTATCAACCAATTATCTGCAGCTTAATTCCTTAGGAGCCAAGTGATATGAGGAAGAAAGGCCTAGAAGGAGGAACTCAAGAAATTATGAAAATGATGTATCACCTTCTTCAAAGAACGACAAAAGCAACATTCGGTGTTCATAGGTACAAACAGTTTGAATTTTTTATATATGATTATGACCAACATAATCTTCAAGTACATTGTACATTTTTAGGTTCCCCAAGTTATAGATACATTATGGCACCTTATGAGAATCCGGTAAAAAACCGAATTCATGGATCGATTATGCGAAAACAACTCGGTTTCAGACGAAAGATATGCGACAAGACAGAAATCGACGAAAACAATGTCATCACAGATTCATATTACATCATAAACGGTTACAGACACTGTCATCAGTAGGATAAACATCTATCTCGGGGGGCATGACCTCCCTCTTGAGAGCATTCTAAGCACAAACTCAAATCTTCAAATGAAAACCAACACATGAGATTGCTATTTATAGTCCAAAACACAAAGCCACTTTCGCCCCTATGAGGAGGTCGAACCTGCAGTTTCTGCAGGTTCGCCTCATCTCTAGGGTCGAACCAAACTTTATGTTTTGGTCTATCTTTACAAATGCAACAGATCCATAAAATGCCCTTATGGATCATCACAATCTCATGTAATACAATACAAGACTCAACCCTAGTCTATTCGACAGTGACGTCCACATAATAGTGCATCAACACCTTAAAACAAGGGATATGTTGCCTGCTGTTTGGTTTATCTTTAGGAGAAAAGGGTGTGATGTGGCAGTTCAGTATCTTGATGACTGCAAGCTTTTAGATGAGTGTGAAATGAGTGAAGTTGACCTGGCCTTAAAACGGTTTAGACTCAAGTATCGAGATGTTGTTAGGGAATCTGCTGTGAAAAGGATACATAGAGGGGTTGCAGCTCACCATACTGGCTGTTTACCTCTTTGGAAGTCTTTTATAGAAGAATTGTTTCAAAAAGGACTTGTTAAAGTTGTTTTTTCTACTAAAACACTAGCGGTTGGAATTTACATGCCTGCACGGACAGCTGTGATTTCATCACTCAGCAAGAGGGGTGAAATTGGACGGATCTAGTTAACCACTAATGAGCTACTTCAAATGGCAGGCCGGGCTAGGCGAAGAGGCATGTTGTAAACTTCTTTTAGCTGGACTACAACCCCTTGTATCTCAGTTCACTGCTTCGTATGGAATGGATCTCAATCTTCTTGCGGTAATATGCCAGACTATCGTTATTTTTGTCACACCCTCAAATTTCCACTGTGGGGTTTTACCGCGGGGCGCATGACATACCAGGATCCCATAGCCATAAGTCATATGAACGAACTATAAATTCCCAAACCATTTAGTTCGTTTTCAAAAACCAAGTTAAGATAAGCTGCGGAAGCGTAAACCAAATTTAAACCTTTTAGAAACCATGAGCAAAACAACGCGCCCAAATTAAAACCATATAGAAATAAACATAAAAGCACGATATGTAATTTAGGTGTATGCCCAAGACCCCAAATGCAGTGAACGTGCAGTGCTTCCTAATCGTGACACCGGAAGCTAACTACGTGCAAAAGCATGTACATAGTGGGTCAACAAACAATGTTGGTGAGTTCACAGTTTGGATAACAGGTGTAAAGTTGTCAAAAACCCAAAAGTTAAAGTAAAGTGTCATTAGTTTAAGCTTGTCAGGGGTAGCTAGCCCACTCATTGTAACTAAACATGTGATTGTTGGGAACATACAGAAGTTGTTAATTTACCTTAGTACTAGCGTCTATCAACACTAGTAAGTTCAGCTCCTTAAGAGCGTGGTCAAAAGTGCATGCCCGTGACACAAGAACCTCAAGCATGAGGTTGCTGCACAACCTAATAGCGCTATCAACTAATACCCCGTTCGCCTACAATGATTAACCCAATAATATGTAAGGATTTTAAATGATAGAGTGTGTTTAGTTCACAAAGGACAATAAAGTTTTAAACTGATAAAAGCGTGATCCACACAAGGAATCGTAAAACCCGACCCAAACAAGGAGTCTAAAATCCGACCCAAACAAGGAGTCAAAACCTGAGTTGTAAGAGTAGTCCCAAACTGGACTAGAAAACGTTTTGTAAGTTGTCTCAAACCCGAGACGCATGCTTTTGAGAAAAAGTAGTGAAACTCACCTTAGGTTGCAAGCAAAATTATCCAAACTCCAACAACAATAGGGTGCTACCGACTCCCTATTACAAGTGTCACTAAGTGAGTATATGTGTATAATCAATACACCATATAACCCGTTTGTCCAAGACGTTTAAATGTTCAACACCGTGTAGTGACCCATAATGACTCTTCATGCACAAGTAAGTCCTACGTAACCCGTTGGTAATCATAGTGATTATTATCAGTTTAGTACCTCAAATACATCTCATACAAGTGTCCATACAAGTACATGTCAAATGCATACCATATAAGACTCCAAATAGGCACATAAAGATCCCGTACACAATATGTGTTTTTAGGGCAGATTGTGCGCTGTGAAAAACGAATTATTTAAAATACTTAACGAATGAATTAAAGTCCCAAATTTTTACTGAGTATTCATTGGTACTCAGTTGATAACCCATATTTTGTTTTGTCTTAAAACCAAACACAAAAATTATTAAAATTCGTACAACACAGCTATGTCCAGAAAATTTCCACAACAGGTCAATTTAGTAGAAAAATTCCCAAAAATTGTGTATTCATCCAAACGGGATGAATCCACTTGGAAAAGCCGAGTTATTCCAATTTTTATCTACTGTCCATATTTAATAACCTAACTCTTTCTAGAACTCAAGTTATGATCGTTTAAAGTTGACTCAGTTTACTAGTCCGAAAATCTGATTTGACCTTTATTCAATTAAAATTACAAAACTACTCAAACGACATCCAAATCAGATGGTTTTGCCCATTATGAAAAGCTAAGACCATGTCTAATACAACCATGCAAGGAAATAATCAAGTTTCATACTTTCAAGTCACGTAACAGACACTACAAGTTGACTCAAGCATTCTGTCCAGATTTTTAAACTTGCAATAACCCTAGTTTTAATCAATCATTCAAGCATATCATCGATCAACAATGTCCAATAATCATTATACAATATCAATAAGATATAACCTGATCGTAACCTAACAAGATTCATGCATATATCATCATTCACAAACCCTAGTTATCTAAAACATCAAGAACATACATGATCATGCAAAACACATAACATTCATTACATAATAACATGCTTAACCCCTTTAATCTTCATGAACATCATGTTTTAACTTTTATAAAATACTTTCAGACCTGGACTGTGACAACCGGCAAATTTCGGTCAACATTTAACTGGATCTTAACTACGTTTTCTATATAATTATCATATTTTAAAGTTAATTTTGATTTAACTTAAGTTGATACGAGTCCTTGATGTCCTTCTTGAAGTTCGTGGACGCCTTGATGCTTTAAAGAAGGAATTGCGCGTTTTAACGTTAACGAACCGTACATCGAAATGCGTGATTTTAACCCCATATATGCTTTCGGATTAATTATTTATTATAAATAACGTTCTTTATTAAATATCGAAAGCTATCGAGTAGTCTAGATGGAGGAAATGGTAACCGGATGAGTTAACGCGATTTTAACGCAAGTTCTGAAAGAACGCGCTGGATGCCGTAAATAATAATATTTTTGTTCGTTCTAGCTATATTTTAGATTTCGAATAAAACCGACTAATTTTTATAATTATTCATTAAGCCTAAATTGGAACCGAGACGTTTCGCGAGTTAACGGGTCCGATACGCGGTGTGTACCCACCTAACTTGAAACCCCAGCTATAAAAACTTAGCTCCCTCTTCTTCCCTTCATTTTCTCGCAGGTAACAACCCTCCCAATCTCACTCTCTGCAACTCTCTCTCGCTCATCCCTCTCTCTCTCTCTAAACTCTCCCTCTATCTCCCTCCCTCGTCTCTCTGCCTCCTCTCTTCTATTTACAGCAGCGGCGGCGCAGAAGAAAACAGCAGTAACAGAGTGCTACGGTGGTTCTTTGATTGGTTGAAGGTGATGGCAGTGGCGGCGCAGGTTATTGAGCCCAATCGGGCTGTGTTGGTCAAGCTATGGTGGCTCGTGATGGCGGCGCACTGTTATCACCCCAAAAAGGGGCAGAAGCGGCGGAAGAGGGTGATGGTGATGGATTGTGGTTGCATGTTAGCCGATTGGGTGTTTGGTTGGAAGAGGGTGGTGGTTCAACAAAGATCCGGCGGCGGCGACGGTATAGGGCTGGGTTGGCTCCGGCTGGGTCTGTTTAGAACACGGGTTCGGGTACAGGTAGTTGGGAATGGTCACTGTGGTGGTCCTGATGTTGGTGGTTTGGCTCGGTTCAGGGATGGGTTCGTAATGGTTCGTTTGTGGGTTTCCGGTGGTGAAAGGAGTCAGGTCAGGGAATGGTTTAGGCCGGGTTTGGTCATGGAGGTCGGGTGGTGTTTGGTTATGGTGGTCCGTTGGGGCTGCATGTTGGCTCGGGTGGTTCTTTGGTCTGGTTCAGTCGTGGTTGTTGAGGGTTTTTGGGTCACGATTTGATTTCCGGTGGTTGTGGTCAATTTCCGGCTAATGTTCAGATGAGTCAGTTCGGATTTAGATAATTGGTGTTCGGGTCTTGTTTTGGGGTTCGTTTCGGGTCTAGCAAAATAGCGGACAAACCCGAGTCAACATTGAACTTAGTCAAAATGAACTTGTTTTGGCCTCGGTTTGTTTGGTCACTCCGGGTCCAGTTTTGGTCAAACGATTCAGTTTCGCTTTGGGTTCGTGTTCAGTTCGGTATTTAGGTTCTGGGCAAGTTTTGGTCCGGTCAAAGTTCGGGTCAAACCTCGTCAACGTGTAGTCTAAAGTTTCGGTCAAACATTGGTCAACGCGCCAGCTCGGTCAACGAAGCGGTTAACACGTAGCACGAGACACGTAGAACGAGGCGCGAAGCACGAGGCACATAACACGAGGCGCGGGGTGCGAGGCGCATGCGTGTTTAATCTCGGTATAATAAACAATTCGTATTTATTGTTTATGTATTATTTATAATTATTTATACGACCGATAAAAGTTAATTCGAAAAACGGACCGATACAATAAATCTTTAAAGCTTGTGAAGCGTGACTAATAATATGGTATATTGGACTAAGCTTTTGAACTATATGTATATAATTATATAGGTTAGTTGTATAAAGTGTCGAAACGTGTAAGTCTTGTGAATTGACATTGCGGATAAATATATTGATTGTCTTGTGATTTGGAAATTGTTTTGGGAAATGTGAAGACGACTTGAGTCGTCTGGTTTATGCAAAAACAGAGGAAACTCTGCCGAAATTTTATAAAATCCGAAGCGTGACGCACATTAATAACGTGTGTATGTTTTTATAAATACTTTTCCTTAGCATCTTAATAAATGTATTTATATAAAATCGCGACGTTTTGACAAAGATGTTGATAACAATAATAAGCGAATCCCGATTAACATTTTGGAAACAAATAAATATATATAGTTTTCCAAACGTCAAGTGTGACAAGTTTTTGAAAGATTTTCAGTAACTAAATATTATTTGTTGTTCGGATTCAAATATATATATAAACGTTCGATTTCACTTGGAAACTATTTTTATAAAAGCAAAGTTTTGAATACGATAAAGTGCTCGGATTTTGGAAATAATGTTGCGATTGTTATTAATAGGAATTAATAACAAGAATAGTATTTTTCAAAGTATATTTTCCTAAAAATAAACATACAAGACAAATGCAATTATCCGATTTATGAGACGAGCTTCGGCTCAAGTTAAGTTATACGTTTCGAGGTATTAGTCCAACGTGGGTTACACGCGAATAGCAACAAGTGTACAACTTGGGTACTATGTCGCGTGTTAACTCATAGGTAAGATAAGTCACGATCGGTTCGTCGAGTTATACACTTTTAAGACTCGGGTTTGTATACACGAGTCTAGATAGTTGGATAAACTATCTTTTAGCTGGATATTAAGCTAGGCATATTGTATTAGACTTTAAGGTGTCCTTGTTGGTAATAGGGCACGAGGAAGTCGGTTGAAGCTTCAGGCTTTGTTTGCTAGCTAAGCAAAGGAATTGAGGTGAGTTCATGACCCCACTTTTTACTGTTTTGTAACTGTTTTCGGGGGGGAAGACATGCTTGTTTTATGAAAACCTGTTTAAGATAAAGCGTACTAAAGTTTTGAGAAAACGCTTAGAGTTACAAATGCTTTTATGAAGTCGTACATGGATAAAAGGGAAATAAATGGTATTTGCGTGAGTTTCACAGCCCCATCTCTTTTAAATATTTTTTGAACGTTTTACTATCGGGGGTTAAACATGCTTGTATGATGGATGGACTAGAACTTTATAGAACATTATGATGGCCTTTGGTAAGTGCAAATTTGTGGCGTGGATTCGCCCGGTTAACTGTGGCGTGGGACGTCCGGTTATTTCCTGCAGGGGAACTTCCCGCAGCTGTAATCATTAGCTCTTGTAGGGAGCCGCAGAATATGTTAATAGATCTATTGGGTTTGAGACCCCCTCCCGGGACAGTCGCGCTGCTCCTGAACGGGAGAATATACTTTGTTGAAGTCGCTTTCGGAGCGCATTATGGAATACCCGACGAGGATTCCACGGGGAATAAAGTCTTATTTTGATTTTTGTTGATCGATCGATAAGAACTTGGTATACTTATCTTTATGGGAAGGTAAGTATATGGTAAGGCGAGTCGAGTCGAGTCAACAGGTAAATAATTGGGAATACGCTGCGAGGATTCCAAAGGGACTTTTAAAAGGTTTTTCCCAAATAACGAATTGAGTATCGAAACTCAACTTTCTTAAACTGTTTTACAAATATTTTCTCAATGGTTTAACCAAAAAGGGTTTTATCAGCAACAAATATAAAACCATGAACTCACCAGCTTTATGTTGACCCTTTTAAGCATGTCTTTCATGTAGAGGAAGAATTCGACACAAAAACAGGATTATATGATCATACAAGTTGCTAAACCAGGTGCGGAAACCCTAGCTTAGAACAAACTGATATAAACTCAATCAAAACACAATCAAAGTCATTTTAAAAGCTTTTCATAGATTAACTTTTCCAAATAATTGGTTACAACTTGATTACAGTTAATCTAGCACACAAAATAACACTCTCAGACCTCTCTGGAACACACACCAAAAACACACACACTGAATGACTCGCTTAAACTTACAAAAACACGAAATCTATTTATAACACCTGCACATTCGCCCCTTTTCATTGGTCGAATGTGGCCTTTTCCACATTCGCCCACTTCATGTGGTCGAATGTGTCTTCTGTGTAAACCTGTTCCAGATTCGTCCATTATAAAGCTACCTTCGTCCACTCTATAATCACCTTCGCCCATTCTTGTTTTCCTTCGCCCCTTTTACCACATCTAACACATGTTAACGCATCTAATCATTAGTCGCAAAAACGCATCTACAAACTCCCCCTCGACTATTGATTAGATCGTCTTCTGTCTTCATCCATGGCTTTGTTCAGCAACTTGATCCTGAGCTGTTTCTTCTGCTCTGTCGTCATCTCAGGCTCTAGTTTTCTCTTCACAGGCTTTGACACATTTGCCATCTTCACCTTTTTGCCAAGCTTCCCTTCCAGATTACTTCCAGCATTAATATCATAAGCAAAGCAAACACCCACAACTTGTGTGTATTTCCTTGCTTGATCTGCATCGTTTGGCTCATGATGAATCGGATTATAAAAGAGCATGATGATGTCTTCGAAGGTGCAATTGATCAACCACATAGGATCAAATACATGAACATGCTTGTATTTGTCCTTTCCATCTCTCAACACAATCACTGCTTCTGCCTTCCTCCAATCATAGTACCAGAAAATGAAGTCAGCACTGAAGTGTTGAGGCATAGACATCAAAGGTATTTTTCTCATCACTTCAGGTGCCTTATAAATCAAGGTAACCCGTTTCATCTTGGTTCTGGGATCAATATCCCTGTGAACTTTCCTCCGGGGATATTGTGGTTTGAATCTGTTCCATTTTGTTCTACTTTCCCAAACCAATTTGTCTGCACACCAACCGACATGAGTATTATTCACTGAAGCACCTGACATTGGGAATCTGCATAGATCTCTAACCGCCCAGTACGGTAGAGTCAGCAAGTCAATGAATCTGTAGAAGTACAAGATTCCTGATTCCCACTTAGCAGCTAAACACTTCAGCCTGCCTAAGTATGTCCACCCAAGAGCTCTGCCTCTGAACTTTGCATTATGAAACCTATAGAAGTTTCCTTGAGCTTCAGGCTTTGGTCGGTTTTCATCCATCAATCTTAATTTCTTCAAATACTCCTTCAATTCATCAGACTTATTTGAAGATTCTGGCAAATCAGCTCCAAGTACTTTCTCAACAAACTCAGCACTCCTCTTCTTTGCCTTTCTTTTTGCAGACGTATTATGTCTTTCAGTAAAATCAGGAAACACCACGTCTTCATCAGTTTGTCTGAAGTACTGTGGATATTCCTCATGTGTAATATCCTCTATCTCAACTTCTTCAAATTCAGGGGTTTCTTTATCATCAGAGTGATTTCCAATATCCTTTTCAGGAATAGGTGGAATCGACTCATCTACAATGAACTCTTCAAACGTTTTCCCTACCCTCTGTGCAAGTCCATCTAAAATCTCCTTTGCCACAGATGCAGGTACTTCCCCTTCTTCTAGATCAGGATCATTATATTCCAATTCATATCGCATATCATCTGTTTGGAATATTTCTGCAAAACGTCCTGTGAACTCAATGGTCCATTCTCTTTTCTCTAACATGTCCTTGTATACTTGTTTTGCATCATCAGACAAGGACCTCACCTTCTCATTCCAAAACACAGTTTCATCATCAACATTCTCTCCTTTCTTCTTTGAACTTGACTCACCTGTGTCTTTCTTCTTCTTTGAAGGTGGTCTCTTCTCAAATGTAAACTTAGAAGTATCATCTCCTCCATCATTATCATCACTACTACTACTATCATCCTCCTTTTGACTTCCCGACCCTTCAGCATCATCATCATCATCATTATCATCTTCATCATCACTCTTATCCGATTCTTCATTCTCATCATCCTCATCTTCCTCTTTATCAGATTCAGATGGTTCATAGTCAACCTGTTCAGCCTCTTTCTCTGTATCTTCCTCACCCTCCTTCAGCTTGGGTGCAATGTTGTACAGATTATCTATCAGCTCACTAAGGCGTTTGTTTTCAGCCTTCAACTCTTTGTTATCTTCTTTAATTGCCTTGTATCTATTCTTGTTTCTCAGACACTTACCTTCAAGCTTCTTATTCTTTGCTTCAAGCTTCTTTACCTTCTCATCTATCTCATCTTGATTAGATTTAGAAGCTACCACAATCTGAAGCATTTTCTCTTCATTCAGCTTAAACTTGGCAATCTCAGCTTGTTGAGCCACTAGCATCTTCATCATGTCGTCCATTCGTTTATTCACCTGCTTCATCACATCGTCATCCACAGTAACTTTCTTTGACTTGGACTTAGACTTAGATGGCTCAATCTCAGCTTCTTTTCCTTTCTGAGGCTGTGTAAACATATTAAGAACATTATCCAGGGCAATATTGAATTGATCCACTGGTAATGTTGTAGCCTCCTTAGTCTTTTGCTTCTTAGCAGCTGGTGAAGATTGTTTAGATGACGTTCCAGCATCAGGTAATCTCTTTCCTTTCAAAAGTTGGCTTAATTCTTTCTCTCTAAGTTGCTTGGTACTTGTTTTCTTTGCCATGGTTTTGTGTTTGGGTTTGGGCAAGTTAACCACAACGGTTTCACCTTCATTCAACTCGTCCAAATTCACTGTCAACCCTTCATCTTCAGCACCTACAGACTGCTTGCTCTTCTTAGCTTCCTCAATTGATCTGTTAAGTGATTCAGACTCACCAACCAAAGTGGCCTTTTGTTTGGTAGTCCGGACATTTTCAGCATCCGAATCCCACTGTTCTTCAGTCTCAGTCTCTTCTGAATCAACAGACTCCTCATCTACCAAACTCATACCCTTCTTAGCAGTAGATTTCTTCCTCACCGCTTGTTGTTTTGAACTTCCTTGTTCTGTCTTTCCCTTGCCCTTCCCTTTGGCTCCGGGATTGACAACTTGTCTCTTTCTCTTTGTGCTTGCATCAGCATAAACTAATGGATCATCATTATCACTATCACTATCAGGATGCCTCGCTGTATTCTTTCCAGGATCCATGTAATCCTCTCTAGCCAAGGCTCCAAACAACCTCCTGTAAGGTGGTCTCTCATTGTCAGGCACACCTTTATAACCTTTCATTCTAACCAAGGTTCTAACATTCATATGATCCATAGCAAGTATCTGTGTCGGATCCTTCTTCAAGTTTGGATATTTGTGATCGAAGATCATCATCAGAAATCTAGGATAAAGCATAAAGTATTTCTTCTTCAATCCTTTCAACATCTCCAGCATGTGATCTAAAATCATCCCAGCAACGTTAAATGGTTTATTGAGAGTCAATGCAACCATTAACGAGCTCAAACTCTTCCTCATCACGTCATAACCCCCACTAACACATCCAAATACTAGTATGATGACGTGAGCAAAATACTTGAACTGCACGCTCAGCTTCCCTTTATACATAGAACCATCAGTAATCGGTCCTTTGTATTTCATCCTCAGAAAACAAGCCTTCTGCTCAGTCCAGGATAATTCCCTTGGATCCTCACTTGTTTCAAACTGGATCTGGAGAGCTTCTCTGATATCAGCTTCAGTGATAAACATCTCCATTCCCTGAATCTTGCTTCTGATGATAGTCTGATTATCAAAGTAATCATACTTGGCGTTGTTATAGAAATCCTCAACTATATCCTTGTAGATAATAGTTGGTGTGGCCAAAGCATAAACCACTCTGCATCTCTTTAGAAACTTGATGATCTCAGTAAATTCCACGTTCTTCTCCACATCTCCAAGATACGCGCAACAATTGTGAGTCTTCTCAAACGGCCATTTAGTACCGCCTGATGATTCTCCTTCTTGCACAGTCTCTGGAACTGGATCAGTAACTTCAGTCTCCACAGGAATATCAATATTTGCTTGTTCTTCAGCCATCTGAAATGTAAAATCAAAATAAACGTCAAAACACAAAAACGTCAAAAAGTCAAAATTTTAGGTTTTCCACATTCGCCCAAATTAAAGTGGTCGAATGTAGATTATTGTGGCCGAAGGTGTAAAATTCTGGTCGAATGTAAAGTAATGTTGATTAAAATGATACATTCGTCCATTTTAGTTTACCTTCGTCCAAACTAGTTCACCTTCGTCCACTTCGATGAACCGAAGGTAGAACTGATTCATTCCCAAAATTTAAAAAATTTTCAAACTGTGTTTTCAGGCCTTGAATTTGATCAAAACACATTCTATTATGGCCGACTAAACTTCGTATACTATCAATTGTCATTAATTGTCATTCTATATCAGTTTTTATAAAGAATTAGGGTTTTAATATGTTCAAACAATCAATCAACCCTTAAACACTGTTAATATCCTAATTCTTGTTAAACTCTCCCCCTAAAACTGATATGGAATGATTTACTATCAACAGTAAGCATTAACACACACTAGAAAATCAAGAACCCTAAACCCTAAGTCCGGTTCAAAAACAAACGATTCCGGCTTCAATTCTTGTCCATTACCTGTAAAACTTATATGAAAATGATCAGTAAGATGCAACGAACAAAACACACAAGCAGGGAAATCAAAATCAACAAGGGTCTGTTATTGAAGAAATTTTGAAAAAATGTGAAGTGAGGGTCGAATCTGGGTTTGGCTTATATAAAGCCTCCACCTTCGCCCGTTCTGTTTGGTCGAATGTAAAAATTTTTTCACCTTCGCCCCTAGTGAAAGGCACGAAAGTAAAAGTATTTCACTCGGAAGTGGAAATTGGCTAGAAGCCTCATTCGCCCAAATTGAAACAACCCGAAGGTGAACAAAATTCCACATTCGTCCCAATTAAGGGCGAATGTAAAATGGAAATTTTGAAAAATTTTGCCAAATTACAAATTCGAATCCCGTTCAACATTTTTCAATCTGTTAAGCTTCCAAAACACAAATGTTCACTTTTAGAATGATACAAAGCCCAGATGGTGTTGGCAAATCTCAGAAATTGACTATCAAGCATCCCCGGTTATCAAAAATAAAGCAGAAATGCAAAAGTTTTGGATTTTTCTGAAATTTTATCAAAACACACCTAAAATCTTTTTGGATTTTGTATCTTTTTGACACTAAAAGTAAATTGCAACAAAATAAAATGCATCAAAATAAAATGAAAGCAGTAAACATTTTGTGAAATCCGGTCAGAGGATCATATCAGTTTTCTGAGAAATCTGATCACAGCGTTGATCTGTTTGTTTAATATTATCATTAGAAACAGTATGTGATACGGCAATTGCTGATATTGTGGTCCACGTAAGCTCACATGCAGACAATTACGCAATGCTTTAAAATGATACGAATTAAGTGTATTAGACTAACACGATGTGGTGCCCACACACACGACATACTCCCTTATCAAGTAATTGCACAAAGCTTCGTCGTAACGCGTGATTATGCCAGAGTTATCCGTAAAAGGTACAAAGTATATAGCACAGAGGTGTACAGGTCAGCAAATGAATGCAGCAGAGTAACATGTGCGTATACACTAGGTTGAGGCTGATATTAATCACTGATTTGCATCAGATGATCAATACGATGTAATAATGATCTATGATCAATTAAAACATAAAGTTCCTCAATTCGGTAACTTCCGGTTTTGGCAATTAAGCTCTTTTAGCAAATATTCTGATAAAACTAGGTCCGTAAATCAATAAGACAAAAGTTTATCAGAATATTCCGGATAACCATAACATAACGACCCGAAACCTCAGATTTTGGCAATCCTATCAAACGAAATTACGGTACTAAGACCATATGCCCATGAGGTGTTCAGCCACGAACGCGTAGTTCGTTATGTTTGTATCACTAAGGCACGCAATATTTAGTCTACGAAGCCTATCAGCATATCACACGTAATCAACACACGCCTCATTATACTTATACAATTCTTTAGCCTGTGTTAGATTCCCACTGATGTACTATCATTTCCTCTGTTTTACCAGGAATTCATTTTTGATTTTCTAATTTTTAGGTCTTTTTGAATTTTATAATGTTTTTGGTTTTTCTGATAAAATGGCTCCCCCTAAAATAAAGAACGTATTTTTGGATTTTCATTTTTCTGAAAAACAAAATAAAAACAAAGTTTAAAAGAAACAATCCACTCGAAAGCATCAACTTCTTTGAGGATTAGACAATCCCCTCGAAAGCATCAACTTCTTTGAGGATTACGATAGTAAAGAGAAATTCCCAATTAGCAAAGAGAAATTCCCAATTAGCAAAATATAAAAACTAAAAACTAAAAAGCGATAAACCGAGGTGCCGATTAGTCCTGTTTTTCCTTTATATTGTTTACTTTTAAAAGATATTCAAAGCGTGAACGATCAAAAGCTTTAGTAAACAAATCTGCACGTTGGTAGTCAGTATGAATTTTGATCATATCAATCAATTCCTTAGCGTAACAATCACGGATAAAATGATATTTGATCCGGATGTGTTTCGCTTTAGAATGATTTTCCGAATTTTTAGTTAATGCAATTGCGGCTTCGTTGTCACAGTAAATAGGAGTTTTAAGAAACTGCAAACCGTAATCCACCATTTGTTGTTGAATCCAAAGTACTTGTGAACAGCAACTCGAGGCTGCAATGTACTCGGCTTCACAAGTGGATTGTGCTACGGAAGTCTGTTTCTTGCATTGCCAGGTGATTAACCTGCTCCCGAAAAACTGGCAACCAGCTGTAGTAGATTTGCTATCTTTGTCACAGCCGCCCCAATCTGCATCACTAAAAGATATGAAATCAAAATTATCATCATTAGGGTACCAAAGTCCTTTTGAGGGACAACCCTTCAGATATCGAAGGATACGCTTGACCGCCGTCAGATGACTTTGTTTCGGCTTCGATTGATAACGGGCACAGAGACACGTTGCGTACATAATATCTGGTCGAGACGCCGTCAAATACATCAGAGATCCGATGATTGCTCTGTATGTAAAAGGATCCGTCAGCTCCCCCTTAGCGTCCACTCCAATCCCGTGATTGGGTTGAATCGGGGTATCCATCGGCTTTGAGTCCTCCATCTGGAACCGGCTCAAGATGTCGGAGACATATTTCGTCTGGTGAATGAAGATCCCGTCGGGTCTTTGGTCCACCTGCAAGCCTAGGAAAAACTGCATCTCCCCCATTGCGCTCATTTCGAACTTTTCCTGCATGACAGTTTCGAACTCCCTGCATAAAAGCTCGTTAGTTGAACCAAATATTATATCATCAACATATATCTGTACTAGAAGCAAGTCATCTCCCGTATTTTTCGTAAAGAGGGTGCAATCGACGAGGCCGCGCTTAAATCCTTTGGTGATGAGGTATGTACTTAGCTCCTCGTACCACTGCCTCGGAGCCTGGTGCAAGCCATATAGAGCTTTGTTCAGCACGTAGACCTTATCCCGGTGGATTGGGTCCTCAAAGCCTGGTGGCTGCCCGACATACACCTCTTCCTTGACTTTCCCGTACAGAAATGCACTTTTCACGTCCATTTGATAAACTTTGAATTTCTTATAAGAAGCAAACGCGAGGAACATCCGAATAGCTTCGATTCGTGCTACCGGTGCATAGATTTCGTTATAATCAATCCCTTCGATTTGATGGAAACCCTGCACGACCAATCTGGCTTTGTTCCGAACAATAACCCCACGATCATCCTTCTTACACTTAAACACCCATTTGGTGCCAATCTTCTTCCTATCCGACGGCAAATCCGTGAGCGTCCAAACTCCCAATTTCTGGAATTGTAATAACTCCTCCTGCATAGCTTCCACCCAGGCATCATCCTTCAAAGCGTCCTTGTATGTCCTTGGCTCTACCTGCGACACATAACACGCAAACGACCAATCATTTTGACTACCAGATTGTTGAATTTTGGCATATAAAGCTAAAGCACCAAAACTCTCTGGCGAATTAACGCTTTTAAGCTGCCCTCTGGTCATAACACTGCTTCCAGGATCACCGATTACTTGCTCCAGCGGGTGAATACGATGAATCCGAGATTCCGGATAAACAGGTACTTGCACTCCCGTCTGAACAGTCAAGTTCTCTACAGCATCCAGATCATGACCCGTATTTGATGATGAAGCCACATCAGTAGTTGGAGTTGGGTTCACTGGCGGTGCCTCTGGTTCTTCAACTTGATCAAGAATAGCTTCTTCAAATTGTTCATCTTCAGATTCTGAAGTGTCTAATGAAGTTGAAGCTTCTTGAAATATTTCTTCTTCTTGTATAGGAGCATTGGTATCATTAGAAGCTGGTAGGGGGTTCACGGTGATCGGACGCACCAACGGTGAAGTTGTTGCATTTTCACACTCGTAAAGTAATCGAATAACAGCTTCTTCAACCAAGCTATCTAGATTGAATGATTCAAAGAAATCTTTGTAATCAAACATCCAATCAGGACCCGTGCCTTGAATATTTTGAGTATATCGTTGAACATCCACGTTAGCCCAGTCTTCCACACGACGAGTTCGCTTGTTGTATACCCGTTTTAGCGGGGTTGCATATCCAACAAAGTAACCCTCCTCGGCTTTAGGACTAAACTTTTCGCTTGGATTCAACATAGTGCAAGGCGCCCCGAAAGGTTCTAGATACTCTAAGTTCAGCTTCCTTCGGTGTAACAGTTCATAAGATGTTTTTCCAAACTTCTTCACTGTTAGAACCCGATTTAGTGTGTAATTTGCTGCATAAATCGCCTCATTCCAGAACATTACTGGAAGATTTGAATCAGCAAGCATTGTTCTAGCCGCTTCAATTAGAGTCCTATTCTTTCGTTCAGCAACACCGTTCTGTTGAGGGGTGTACGGAGCCGAATATTCATGATGTATCCCTTTGTTTTCACAAAGTTCATCCATCTTGGCATTTTTGAACTCCGTCCCATTGTCACTCCGAATCCTCTTTATCTTCACATTGTAGAGATTCTCCAATCGAGTGAACAGAACTTTTAGATTAATAAAAGTGTCGCTTTTATTCTGCAAACACATCACCCATGAAAATCTTGAGTAATCGTCAGTGACGACTAAACAATAAAGCTCTCCAAGATGACTTTTGCGCTTGACTGGCCCGAAAAGATCCATGTGCAATCGCTCTAGTGGCATCTCAACAGAGTTAACCTTTTTCACTTTGTGGGACTGTTTGTGCTGCTTCCCCTTTTTACAACTCACACACTTGTCATTCAGATGGAAATGTTTCACGTTTACTCCATCGACAAGTCCATTTCTTACAAGTTGATTCATTTTCTTCAGATGAATGTGCCCCATTCTTCGGTGCCACATTATCGACTCTTTCTCTGTCGCCTTGGACAAAAAGCATGTTATCTGCCCTTGTGATGTCATCGCCTTGGACATATCAAGAATGTATAGATTGTTGACGCGAGGTGCCTTCAACATTATCCACTCTTTAGGAATTGTAAAGCCCGGTTTCAGAATATAGCAGGATTTGTCATCAAAATGCACAGTAAACTTCTTGTCACATATTTGACTGACACTCAACAGATTATAGTCTATCTGCTTCACATACGAAATCCGCTCGAAACTCACTATCCCATTGCTCACACTTCCTTCCATTGTGATATATCCACCTTTGTTTCCTGCAAACGCTACATACCCTCCATTGATGTTCTTCACGTCGAACAGCAACGCAAGATCCCCTGTCATGTGGCCTGAAGCTCCACTATCAACAATCCAAAGACTGCTAATAGGGCCAGCTGAAGCTCCCTGCACACAAAATGTAAATCAGTTAGTTCTTTCGGGGGACCCAAGCCTGAGTCTTGGGTCTTTGAACATCAGGTTTCAAAGTAACATTGTTACAAACATTTTCAACAACTTTTTGATCAATCTTTTTCTGATTTTTCAAAACAGTTTCCTTTTTCTCATTAACCTTTGAAGTTGAGGCTCCTGGAGTACCATTGGGTGTCCAAGATTGTTCAGTCCTTTTCAGGATACGAATCTGAGACTTTGGGTTCTCAGTCGGTTTCTGAACATTGTTAACAAATGTAACTTTCTTGGTAACCTTATCTGATTTAACAGACTTAGGTCCAACATTTGATTTGACAATTGGTTTTGGTGGAACCTTTTGCCTCTCAACTGTTGTGTTCACCACAGGCTTCCTCCATGAATGTTCCATAGCAATCCGATTCCTTCTATCATAGTGCATTGGACGAGTGTTCCTCATTTGAAAATTGTTATGATTATGAAACGGTTGTGGTTGTTGAGGAACAACTCTCCTATGAGGTGGCACATAATGATCAATCGGTTTTCGCATAGAATTCCTCACTTCAACCTCGTGCCTCTTGTGTCTTACATATGGGCACTGAGCAAGTAAATGCCCACGTTCCCCACACTTAAAACACGCACGGTACTCTTCAAAAACATTCGGAGCATTTGGTTGAGCAAATGATCTAACAGGATATTGATCATTGTACTGTTGCTTCCTTAAACTCTCAGGGAGTGGCCCTTTCGAGTAAGTAGGCTCATTAAAACCATTAGCTCTGTTTTTGGGTTTAACAAACTCTGTGACATGGACCTTTGGTTCTTGAGGAACATCCAAATACAACTTCTTTAATAAAGCTGGTGGAATCTCATTTGTTCTCTCATGTTTTGGGAACCAAATGGTACTTTCTTGCCAAATCTTTTCTATTTTAGCATAATTGGCATTTTTTATAGGAAATTCCTCATCAGAGATGATTTTATCGGATCCTTCCATCCGATAGAACACCTTGACAGGTTTGTCACATTGTTCGTTCTTTTCATTCTTATCAAGATCTTTCTTAACCCCATTAAGATCTTTCTTCACAACATTCTTTTCAAACTTCTTTTCACAATGAATCTTTTTCATTGGAATCACAATTTGAGATGATGAAACTGGCTCATTTGTTATGATGTGATTTTCTTTTGGAATTTCACATGCATTAACAGTTTGGTTACAACCAGTATCATCACTCTCTGAGTCTGAATCTACACTCTCAGCAGTAACACCCTCATCATTGATTCCCAAAATCGGTCTAACATCGGAATTTGGATCACCAATACTTGAAGTATTAGATTCATTTTCCGATGCTGAATCAGATTTTACCGAACTCTCCGGTGTCACTTGGTGACAATTATGGTTTTCAAAAAGAACCGGAGATGGTACAGCCCGATAATTGGTGGTCTTATCATCAATGATGTGGTCTACCACATAAGCAATATTCTTGTAACTTTCCAACTTTTTGTTTACTTTCTCAGCAAAGCATTTGATGGCGGCCATTTCCAACTTGGTGTTTTCAATTTCATTGATGTAGTTGTTAATTGCCAATTGTTTTAAAGACAAAGTGTTTTTCAAGTCGGAAATGTCCTTTTTGTAGCCATCTAATACTTTGTTAAAAGCATTCAACTCTTTGCGAGTAGATTGACTGTTCATGATAGCACTATCACGTTGAATACGGAGTTGTTTAATCTCCTCAGTCAATCTATCACATGTACCACAGTATTTTTCACTTGTATTATCAGTACTACATGCAGAACTTACAGGTTTTGGCGGATCAGTCATAGCCATCAATGCGAAATGAGCTTCCTTTCCTGCAAAGAATCTGGAGTAATCAATCTTTGTGAAAGCATCATCTGCAATGCACGACTTCCTTGTCATCAGAAAATCTGCTTCTGCAAGCAACTGATCAATATCGTCATCCAGAGAATTAACACTTGCTTCTGTATCCGATTCACTGTCTGAATCAGAATAAACCGATTCACACTCCTCGGGAATGTCAGAAACAGTATCAATCACAACTCCAGAATTTGTCTCTTCAGTTTGAACTTCAACATCAACCTCAGCATTAACCTTAACAGGTTCAAATTCCCCATCCATCTCAGCTTCAGACTCATCACTTTCAACCTCAGTTTCAACCTTCTCCTCCATCGTCACTGAATCTTCAATATCAACCTGATATGCAACACAAGCCACATTTCCCCCAGTGGTAATTTCCTCAACACCTATCTGAATGCTCGACCAGTCAAACCTCTCATCTTGTTGAGTAACCAATGCTTGATTGGTATTCTGTTGTTCATTTGGTGTAGTGATTGGTATGACTGTTCGGTTAGTATTATTTGGTGTTTGGTTTTGTGTCTGGTTTGGTGTGTTTGATTGTCTATTTTGGTTGTTTTGACGATTTTGGTAGTTGTTGTTGTTGTTTTGGGAAGAAACTTGGTTTTGATTTTGTTGTTGACGGTTCTGATAGCTGGCATTGAAAGGATTTCTATTGCCTTGTTTTGGTGGCTGGGTGCATTCTCGTTTAAAGTGACCTTTACCTCCACAGTTAAAACAAGTCACTTTCTCCTTATTGAACCCATAGGTTGTGTTAGGAGAAGTTCCCAAATCTGTTCTACCTGTCTTCTCAATAAACTCCGTTGCTCTTCGCATTATACTCGCAAATGCCCATTGAATATCAATGAGTTCCATCTCCTCCTTGTCAATCTGTGCGTAGTCTTCATTGGTCAAATTGTTATTCCCAATTTGACTAGCAACTAACCCATTGTATGAAGAAACCATTGCAGAGACTAATGCTATGTGTTGCTGAGCAACTTCAACTGTCACATTTCCAAGATTGGATGTCTCCAAAACCACTGTTTGTTGGTTAGGTTGGGTCAATGGTTGTTGTTGAGTTTGACTAGTAGTGTAGAAAGCTGCTTGTTGCTTTGGGGAGAATGGTGGAATGTATGAATATTGATATGGTACTTGTGATTGTGGTTGTGATAAAGATGAAGTTTGTTGATGGTAGTTAATGATAGGTGATTCTACAGCATTGGATATACATGCAACATGTGGTGTAACTATCCCTCCTGAGCTTGTATTCGCTGGAATTGAAGATCCTCCAAAATATAAGTTTGGATTCTGAGGAATCTGTGCTCTCCTAGCCTTCCTCTTCTCTTCTAACTCTTTGTTTTCCAGCTTCTCAATGAACTCCTGAAGAGACCAGTATTGATAAGCATCCTTCTCCTTCAAAACATCCACATGCTGATCCCAGTTTGGTGGTAATGCTTCTGCAAACTTGTCAACCTGCTTTGCCATAGGAATCTGTATACCATAGCTAGACAATTCAGATATCAAATGATTATATCTAGGAGTTAGTTCTTTCAAAGTTTCATTTCCAACATAAGAAAAATTCTCAAACTCCTTAACAAGTTCTTCCGTCCTCAAACTTCTAGTCTTCTCATTTCCATCATGCTTCCTTTTAAGCATATCCCACAATGCCTTAGAAGTTGTGCAAGTCCCAAATTGATGCAAAAGATCATTTGTAATAGCTTGTGTCAATTGGGAAAACGCCTTCTTTTCCACAGCAAACTTCTTTTTCTCATCCTCAGCCATGCTCTCCAATGGTACTGGTTCACCTGTGTTCTCCAGAACTGGTGGTGTGTAACCTTTAGCAATCATGTTCCATGCTTCAGCACCTTCCACTCCCATGCCTTCCAGATGTATCTTGAACTTTTTCTGCCACTGATTGTATTCTTGAATCTCCATGAGCTTCGGTGGCCGAGTCCCGCTACCTGAAGACAAATCATTAATCAGTGTGGAAATAGCATTTGTAGTTTGAGTGTTTACCACCGCTGCTGCTACTCCCCAGTAGTCAGACTGTGGTGCTGGAGGTGCACTTTGAGTCATGTAGTTAACCGGCTGCGAAGACTGTGTGCTAGTCTTCTGTGCTGCCACTGTCCATGGGTCCATAACCTGCTGTTGTGGTTGTGTAGTTGCTGGTGTAGGAGTAGTCTGATAACGCCACATGATCACGAACTTCGAGAAATTCAACACTTAGAAAAATTTTCCAAAAACTATCCTAGGTTCGCCCAAAAGTGTGCTCAGGTTCGTCCCTTTTGAAGTAGATTCGCCCAAAAACAATCACCCGAATGTGAAATCTCACCAGAATGTAAAAACACACTAACAAGTTTCTACGTTCATCCAAAATAACCTAGGTTCGACCGTTTCAGTTCTACGTTCGTCCGCACGATGTCCCGGAGGTGAAAACTGTAACCCGAATGTAAAATATTCAAGTGAAAAACACTACGTTCGCCCAGAAATTCTTAGGTTCACCCAGAATTTCACTCACCTTCGACCAAAAACTCTCACACTCGTCCACACATTCCAGGTTCGCCCATTTTTAACTTTTGAAAAACGGTTACACTTTGAAAAACGGTTATTTTGATCTCTGATTTTCAAAAGTTTGTGAATTTGAATGATCTTGATTAGGTTTTGCTTCGGAGATGATTTGGAACAACTTTAATACTTGGAATTTTGAATTTTATCCACAAAATCAACTCTAATTCTTTCAAAAACACTCAAAAACCATTTTTATGTAAAAACAGATGTGAATTGATGAAAATAATGTCCAAATCAGCTCTGAGTTTATCAATTTGTTGTTGTATGATCCTCTACGCTCTGATACCACTTTGTAGAGGAAGAATTCGACACAAAAACAGGATTATATGATCATACAAGTTGCTAAACCAGGTGCGGAAACCCTAGCTTAGAACAAACTGATATAAACTCAATCAAAACACAATCAAAGTCATTTTAAAAGCTTTTCATAGATTAACTTTTCCAAATAATTGGTTACAACTTGATTACAGTTAATCTAGCACACAAAATAACACTCTCAGACCTCTCTGGAACACACACCAAAAACACACACACTGAATGACTCGCTTAAACTTACAAAAACACGAAATCTATTTATAACACCTGCACATTCGCCCCTTTTCATTGGTCGAATGTGGCCTTTTCCACATTCGCCCACTTCATGTGGTCGAATGTGTCTTCTGTGTAAACCTGTTCCAGATTCGTCCATTATAAAGCTACCTTCGTCCACTCTATAATCACCTTCGCCCATTCTTGTTTTCCTTCGCCCCTTTTACCACATCTAACACATGTTAACGCATCTAATCATTAGTCGCAAAAACGCATCTACATTTCAGGTATAGATTTTGGCAACGGCACGGTTGGAATAGACGATGTCTTGGGATTGGAGATCCAAGAGGGTTTAGTAAAGGCGTTCAGGGTTCAAAGAGTCTTAGGTGTATAAATTTCCGCTGCGTGGTAAAGATGCCAGAAGATCACAACCGACGGGATAGTCGGGGTGTGACATGGACAAACAAGGTTTTGATGTTTTAAAAACATATTAAAGAAGATTAAAACACAAGAGAATGAAGATTATACCATAAGCACTTCAAAATCACCAATCGATTGCTCCTCACGCTTCCCGAATGGTGTTCTTGAGCCTTAGCAGGTGTTAGGGGTTGATATTTTCATAATAGGGCAGTAGGGGGCGATTAGGGTTGAGTTTAGGGGTTGCATGAGGCTTAAGAGTGTTTAAATAGTGGATTAAGGCGGTTAGGGTTCGTCAGGTCCCTGCGCGTGGCCGCTCGGAGGGAGCGCGCAGACGCTCACTCCTCACTGGCCCACTCCGGGTGGCCTGCTTCGTTGTACAGCGTGTTTTCTTCGATGTTTTCGCTATTTTGGACAATAACAAGTGTAACCCCATGTGTTAAGACCCTAACCATCCTAATGGTAAACCTATTATGATTTTTATTAACGTTTTCGGTTTAAGTTCACGTAATCACATACAGTTTGCACATCGTTTCACAGAGATTCATAGAAGCATAATCAATCTCAAACAACTAATTCACAATCTTCTTGTTTAACAATTCACCAACGTCCGGGGTTCACTACTAAATAGTTTGGTAATTCCTCGAATTACCACTTCATGCAGTTATTAACCTACAACTGTGCAACGTGTAACTTATGTAGCTAACCCTAGTTAACTAGAATGCATAGAATGTAACTAGAGTTTAGTTAAAGTGAGAACCTGAAATTACGGGGTATCACAATTTTTGGGCGGCAATTTCAATTCATTTACTTATGAATAGGATGGACTTGAGAGTTGGGACAATCTTGGGCATGGTTCTATTTCGAACGGGTTATAGAAAGAATAACTAGCAGGGATCTGGTCAAACGGATCGAAAGTAGCCCTAAGTCCATTTTCAGTTCATACAACCTGATAAATTATTTTATTAAAAGGTCTGTATTTTATAATAGTAGGTTCTTTAATCATAATTAACACATTGATTGTTTATAAAAGAAATTGACAAAAAATCGACCCATCCCATCCCGTTGCAACCCAAACATGTTTTTACCCAACATGTTCACTCTGTCACTGGTAGTGACAAGGTTTTAGTAGGCAGGGTGCAAAGGTTACTCAGATACCAAATGAAGGAGATAGATTATAAGTTTCTAGAATAACATGAAGCCTAGTAGAAGCAAGAAAGTTGGTTGAACAAAGTTTTAGGAATTATATTGGGAGTAACGTTATGCTTGCTGCACAAGTGAACTTGATAAAATACAAAAAAATCTTCAGATTTTGACTTCTGAAAATAGTGATGAAGCTATTGACAGAAAGAGGAAGAATATTTTATCAAAATCAGCCTACAAAGAAATGGAAGACTTATAGGAGGAGCCCAGAGTAACTATTATTATATTATCATCCTCGAAATGACATTGAAAAGATTCATATTTATTTTATTAGTTATCATAAAATATATATTTCTCTTTGTAGGTAGAAAAACGTGTCCAAACGGAGATGCGTAGAAGAATGGAAATGGAAAGAATGTCTTCTTTGAGACCGTTGCTATAAACTTTGGAAATTGGCATTTTCCTTTCTTGTGTTTGCAGTATCATGATAATGCTGGAACTAAACATCTTGTTCCTGCTGTTTATTTAGGTGATGTTGATTCCATACATGGTTCAAAACATAAAAATATGGTATGTGTCCATGCTTGTGTTTTTTAGCGTAGCAAAATTTTTCACTAAGAGTAAATTATTAATATCATATTGCTTTGCCACATACAGGTTGTTGATAATGATTCTTTTGCTCTAAAAATAATATCCAGATATGGTGTTGACCTTGAAACTCAACTTACTACAAGACCATCTTATTATGTGGATCTTGGTTCTGATAACACATGCTATATATCTTTTCACAGAGAGGTGTATTAAGACGGTGTATACAGCGGGTTTCCCCAATACTGCATAATATATGAGTCTTGGGACTCTTGTTAATTTGCGTTGATCCTCATGAATCGTTCTTCGTCTGCAAAGGTTAATAAATTTTTTCGCACTCGATTGCTGTTTGATGCATGCTGATATATTACTTTCTTTAATATATTTGCCCTTATATATAACAATTTCCTCTCATCCTAACCTACAAAACAGCTAGCCTTAACCCTTTTGTTTTGGTTTGCGTGGGTTTATATAACAACTATATTCTTTACAAATAACGTATGGACCTATTTAACAAGGAACCCCTTTCGACAAAAAACAATCAATGAGGACAGTGGTACAGGGAGAAAGCTGTAGCGCCAAAACGGTGAAGGGTGAGCAAGGCATGGAATACTGAGTGGACCTAGGTAACACATAGATTTTGTAACATTTACATGGGATTTGTATCGATATTATTTAATGTTTGCGCAAATTGTGAAAAATATACAGATTAGGCATGGTGCTGCTATGCATGGTCTAAAGCCGCGCAACCATGCTTTCAAGCATAACAAATTCACTATTTCATATTAAGGTCCTTCTACATATGTTTTTTCAATAACCTCTATTTGATCATGTATGTAATATTATGTAGTTGTAAGAGGATACAACGAAATAAAGAAGTATTATAACATGGAGTTGATGACCATCCATGAAATCTTGGAAAATTTATCCAACAAAGAAACAAAGGTTTGTTTCTAGTATGACTTTTTTGCTTTCAAAGTCAACAGGCTTAGGCTTAGGACGCAATATATTTTTTTTATGACCTGCAGCTATCACTCTTTATTTTTTTATGACTTGCAGCTATCATTCTGGATGTTTTTCAAATTTTAATGACATGCCTTTATAAATTACACCCTTACATACATCACGTCGCTATATTAAATCATCTACGAATGCCATACCCACACACCACGAACCCAACAGCAACTACTACGTGATAACAAAACAAACGCTCCCGCTGCAACGCGCGGGCACTTTCACTAGTCTATACTATATTATAAAGCACTAGTGGGAATCCCTGCGCGTTGCAGCGGGTGTATATTCAATTATAATGTCAATTACGAACCATAAACCAAGTTGTGTTTCTAACACTTTGTTCCATTCAAAAAATAACCGTAGAAGTTTCTACTCCGCATATACCTTAGTATGTTAATAGCACATTGTCATAACAAATGTGAAGTTATGGATTAAAATCCTTGCAATTGCAAGGTAATGGTAGAATTAAGGGGTGTTAAAGAAAAATTTGCCATTAAAAAAAACATAAAAAATACATGCTATGTGACCTTTGACCCATTTGACATGGTTCATTTATAACTCTCTTTATGTATTTCTATGACAAACTGTGTAAAAACTTGAATTGATATGTTTCCATACAAATGGTTAAACAACGGCTAAAACATAGTTATCTTAATGAACATGTAGGTACAAAATTAATGAGCCTAAATGGGTTGGAAACACTTTCTAACAAGAAAACATAATAGAATACAAATTGAGGGGGCATAAACAAAACAAATTAACATATAAACTACCAAGAGAAGTAAAAAGGTAAATAATGAGACTAACCATGAATTCATAATCTTGAGGAGAGAGAACAAGAGCTCTCAGACAACACTTGAGAGCGCTTTGAGTATCAATACCTAAAAGCATTTGCATCTTGTGAGTTTAGCTTTGTTTCAATCAAAAAATGCTCTGCTGCCTTTTGCTTTGATGTTTCTCCATTCGGTCCCACAAGAACAAATCCTAAATTCATTAGAACACAAATATTTATCAAATAAGATCACATAATTTATATTATAATCAGGAGACCTCAAAGACCATGTTACCAGATTGAAAAGGGTAGATGGGTCATTTGGGTGTCCTTTCGTCACCCTAAACATGATTTTTAGAAAATATAAGATATGAATTTCAACCACACATCTTAATTTGAATGATTCCCCTTGATTAGTTGATTTAACTCAATGATGACGGGTCACATGAACATAAATACAAACTGTATCAAGTTTCATCAATTAAAGCAAACTTTGAAAGGTGAAAATGCAGCTTAGTCTTGAGCTATGAATACGAAAGTTTTCACATTTACAGTTCAACATTAATAATAACAGAAAGGGTATGTTGATTCAAAAACTGAAAAGACGTAAATTGTCAAACGAAACCGTCTTTAATAAAACAAATTAGAATTTAAAACTCAAAAACTATTCTGCTAATGAAAAAGAACAAGAAAGGAAGGAAAAATCAAGTGGCAAAAGCAATAGAAAATAAATTATACCTTCAAACTTCAGATTCGTCTCAAGAAATAAAGAAGAGATGTTAAGCGAGGGACCTGGTAATTCACAAACAGAAATATAAACCATCAATTCAGAACAACAACCAAAAGAAGAACAGGTCTAAGAGTAACCTGAAGGGGTGATGCGATTAGGTTTTAAAAGCCACCATTGCCGATTACAAAAGCACATGATTGGAAACTGATATCACATTGCCGAATTGAAGATAGCTTATGCGAATTGAAGATACTCTCTCTCGTTTTAATATCATGCGTAGGTGAGAAGACAATTTATACTTAAATGATAATTAAATCATTAAGGATAGTGGCTCTTCTTCAATTGAGCATTCAATTGCCATTGAAAGCTGCTATGAATTAATAATTTCAAAGAATGATATGGAATGAGTTGCATTACTCAGTTTAAATTGTCATTTACATAGTACAAGCATCATAATGCATTATGGTACAAGCATCTTAATGCATTATGGTACAAGCATCTTAATGCATTCAAGGGTAATTTGGGGAAGATTTACATGACATTTGAAGGTTAAAGCATATGGCTTTTCAAATGCCATCTTAAGTTTGCCAATATGGACACATATAGCCATTACTCCTCCTTTATAATGTAGTAGAGATGAGGGAAGGATACCAACAAAATTTAAGTAATTACTACATATTATGCTTATGGTACAACAACTTAATGAAGTTAGTAAAAGGGTAAAGTTGTCATTCTACATGAATATTTAAGTTGATTTAGAGTTTAATGTAAATCTTACTAATCATTAATAAATATGAAAGAAATCCAAAAGTCTAATAACTATTGTTGTTTTTTTTTTGGAACATTGTAGACTTGTCAACTATTCCTCCTAATTAATATGCGTCTATATATTAACTCTTTTATTATTAGCATTTCATCGTTTCAAGGTTATAGTCAATGTTTTGGTCAAAAATTACTTAGTAAAAATAATCTTGTTTTCCAAATCAGAAAATGTGAGGTAGAGTGCTATAAGTGTTAAATACGTTTATAGTCTAGTTTTATTCCGAAAATGACACGTCAAGATGTTAAAGAGATAAATATATGACGACTATGCTCAGGATGGTAATGGTAAATTTGAGGATGGACAGTTGTATCCTGAGGATGTAACTGTTTAACAGAATGGTGAAACTAGCAAAATAAGTATATAGAAACAAAGAACAACACTCGATGTACGAGGAAAACCCTTGATCAGTTGTTGATCGCCGGCACAAAACCTTGGGAGGAGTCTAGGCCCCTGCCTTGTTTGTTAATATTAATAATGGTAAAAAATAGTACAACTTTGGATGAATGATGGACGAGTGTTCTAAGATTACAATGATTGTGTTACGTGTGTGAGAATATCAGAGTGTTGATCAAGTGTGCATAATGTGTCCAATACTCGTCAATCATCCCGTATATATAGTTACATGAAAGTAAATAGAAGATCGCATGTAATCCGCTCTCTTCAATGATCATCAAGACTGTTTCAGGTGAACGTTGGGCTGTTTCAACTTATTATAGACGTTGGATAACATTTTCTTTCTTCTTCGCCTATATTTAATGATCGTCAGTTACATGTTTGACTTCTTCTTTGAGCTTGAACTTGGCTTGCACGTACAACTCCATCATCCTTTACTTCTTCAACTAATTAAGACAATGTACTCGTTGAAGAAGAGTTACCAATCCTTGTCATTGATTGATTGTACCTGCAATAATATTATAAGAGGATAATCTGTTAGTCCATCCTCAGGATGTGCATATGATAAATTACAGTTACATCCCAAACTCTACTTAGTCCTTCAGCATCCCGAGGATGTCACATAAAGAATAATAGGTAAAATCATCATGAGGATTTTCAGCACCAACAATTGTCCCCAAAAATATGTTACCGTTAATATCTCAATGGTAAAAATATTTTTTCATCAAAGAGCTTATCTGATAGGCTTGATTTGACTTTCTTCAGGATTGCAACGGCTATATTTTAGGCTGAATTTTCGTGATGACCATTACACCTCATCATATCCTGCCGCCTATATCTAGGCTTTCTTCCTTCTTTATATTCACACGAGATTATTAAAAAAGGTAATTACTTCTCCCTTTATTTGCTTTATTCTTTCCTTTAATCCTGCAAAGTTTTTCTTAAACAAAAATTCTGAAGATAAGTAAGAAGCTAACACGGGCATCTGGAAGTGTTGGAATCCCCAAGGATTTCGTATGCCAGAACCTAATTAAAGAACCTGATCAAGAGGTCTACACTTTCAATGATAGGGACATTCAAGCCCTTAAAAGATCAGGGGTCGTCCCTAGTTCGGCTATCTTTCGTCCCTATGATTCGAGTGCAAAATCTGATTTTGCATCCTCCGCTTGGGTTTGCTTCTTCTTCCTGCCATTCCAACTGGGTCTCAACTATCCATTCCCTAAGTTCATCAAAGAGTTATTTGATGTAACAGGGATGGCTTATGCCCAGGCTATGCCTGAGATCTGGAGGATCTTAATGGTCTGTAACAAGATCATTGAGAATCATGGCATCTAGCTTTAGATGGGAGACCTGTCCTATATATATAATTTGAAAACACACGGGTCAAGCCGTTATGTTCTTCAGCTTATCAATAAAGATCCTCTTTTCCTGTTTAATGTCATAAGATCTGATAGGCCTTGGAAGTCCAAGTTTTTCTTTGTGAGAAGGGATTCCATTCCTTATGGGGATGATATCCCTATGTCTTGGTTATAAAGTGGCAAATACTATTTTAAATTAAGGAAAAATAATAAAGGCATCCTGAGGATGTTACTGATATATTGAAATATCTATGTTTTACAAGTGCTTGCTTCGCAAAACTTGTTCGTCCCTTAGACGACGCTTTTATCAGGCATAAAGAAGTCATAGAATTACTTCCCTCAGCTAGGACATTTGAAGTAGAAGAGAGTCTTACTATAAGCCAAGCTACTGAAATGTCTTGTAAGTTTCACCTGTTACATCCTGAGGATGTTTTTGTCTTGTATTTGTGTATTCCTGTCTAATCATGTATTTTTTACCTTTCTCAGCAAAGAAACCTGCCTTCTTTGACCTTGATGAAATTGACAGCCTAGATGTCAAAGCTCCCAAGATCACTTCTCCATCCAGCTCTAGGATGACAAGTCCTCCTCCTGCTCCCAAGCCTAAGGCCCAGGCTTTTTCCAAGAAAAGGATGGATGCCACTACTTCTGCACAGGAGACCTCTCCCTTTGAGGGTCTTAGCTGTGATGATATCTTGGGCAAGATCTCCCAGTTCACTCTCTAGGTATACTGCTATCCTGTGGATGGAGACAATAATTTTCTAATACATATATCAGGAATAAAGCACTTACTTGTTTTGTTTGTAATGTAGGGACATGAATATCTTCTAAAGTCCTGGATGATGTCGCCAAAGAGCTCAATGACACCAAGGCCAAGTTTGAGGATGCGAAGAAAGCTACTCATGATAAGGGCAAATAGCTTAAGAAGAAACTAGCCAAGGTAGAGGCTGAGCTAAAGCTGGTGAAATCTACTCACGCCAAGACTGTGCAAGGTCATCAAAAGGAGATGGATGAGTACAGGAAAGGTCTTATGAAGTCCGCCACAATCTCAGTTCTCCAGGCTAGGGTGAGGATAGCCCTGCAGGCTAAGGATCCCAATTTCAAACCTGCTGCTGATCCTAAGGATGCAGCTAGGGAGCCTAAGGTGAAGGAGGCTGAGGTGGCCAAGGAGTTTCAGGTTGAGGAACCAGTGGGCAATGAAGGATGTGATGACTAGGCCAAAGCCCACTTTTTAGAATACTATGTGGTTGTTTTTTTTTTGATGGTTGGTTTGTAAACAGTTTGAACAATTTTTATATTTGTATGAACAATGAAAGGTTTTGGGGTGGAGGGATCTTGGTTTCAAGGCAAAGCCCCAAATCTTTTTCTGACCCTGACCATAGATCTTGACCCCTGGTGGATGGGTCCTGATTTTGGATGAAGCCAAGGGTTGACATCATTTTTTACTATGATAAATAAATAATATGGTAACTCCTTTGACGCTACATCCTTGTGTTTTCTTCTTTATCCTTTTGATATCCTGCAAACACTACCAAATGTTAAGTATAAAAGAATGAGATAAGTAATACCTTTATCTCCTTTCATCAATTAGCCATCACGGTATGATGAGATCATTCTTAGTAACATTGACATCTTGAGGATGTCCCCCGCTCTTTTTCCTTTGTCATCCTTAGGATAATCTTTATCATCCTAAGGATGTCCCTAGTGTCGTATCCTTGAGATAGACTTAGAGTCTTTTTCTTTTTTTAATAAAGGATTAATAATTTTTGATAATAACCTGTAAAAAGGTAAACATAGTTATTATACTGGTGACAAGGTCTTATATAAACTTGGGTCAAGCCCATATGCAATCTTAAGGGTAACTGGTGACAAGACCAATTGTAGCATCTTGAGGATAACTGGTGACAAGGCATAATGTAACATTTTAAGGATAACTGGCGAGAAGGCCACTAGCGACTAGACCAAATAAGCTACCGGGATCTATGGGTATAACCGACTCGGGTACCACTATGGTGTCATAGATCTCCTCCCGGTCTCACTAGAACAACAAATGTAATCCTAAGCGGCCGTGTGAAGCTCATCGGGTAAATAATGGATCTCCTCTCGGTCTCCCCAAACACAAAAGTTTACGCATCCCGAAGATTAGATCTCCTCTCTGTCTCACTAATCATAAAACACCTAACGGTATCAAGGGGTGAATCTAGTCCTATTCGTAAATGTTTGGGAAAGCGGGTCAAAAGGATAATAAATAAAAAGCTCACTCAAGTGAAACTTTTAACCTAAGTCCGAAAACTCTAACAAACCCACAACCTATCTCCTCTTGGTGTCCAGCTAGGTGACAAACGCAAAACGAAGTCAAACGTGCAATTTCTAGATTCTAAGTCAACCCATCAAATCATCAGATGAAGCAAATGATAAAAATATGCGACTTTTAATTTAAAAACACCAAGTCAATAAACTATAGCCTCATATGAATCTAAAAATATAACACAACATCATCCGGGTGATAAATCACAATAAAAACCAATAAAGTTTATATTTTTATACATAAACGAGTGCCATACAAGTATCAAATCTCAAAAACAATCAACAATAATCAATTTCCGTCCCAAATCTAGCCAATCAACATAAAATCTAGCCAACCATAATTGATAACAAAATGGTATCAATAGATTCACCAAGTTCCATCATGGCTAGAATAATTTTTAAACAAAATAAAAGATAAAATAATTGAACTAAAAATAAAATTTTAAAACCTCCAACGTCACTTCTTCCTTGCCAAAAGAACTCCACCAACCTCCTGCCAATCTTTTAAAATGCTTCTTTTTTATTATTGTTGTTGTTGTTGTTGTTGTTGTTGTTGTTGTTGTTGTTGTTGTTGTTGTTGTTGTTGTTGTTGTTGTTGTTGTTGTTGTTGTTGTTGTTGTTGTTGTTGTTGTTGTTGTTGTTGTTGTTGTTGTTGTTGTTGTTGTTGTTGTTGTTGTTGTTGTTGTTGTTGTTGTTGTTGTTGTTGTTGTTGTTGTTGTTGTTGTTGTTGTTGTTGTTGTTGTTGTTGTTGTTGTTGTTGTTGTTGTTGTTGTTGTTGTTGTTGTTGTTGTTGTTGTTGTTGTTGTTGTTGTTGTTGTTGTTGTTGTTGTTGTTGTTGTTGTTGTTGTTGTTGTTGTTGTTGTTGTTGTTGTTGTTGTTGTTGTTGTTGTTGTTGTTGTTGTTGTTGTTGTTGTTGTTGTTGTTGTTGTTGTTGTTGTTGTTGTTGTTGTTGTTGTTGTTGTTGTTGTTGTTGTTGTTGTTGTTGTTGTTGTTGTTGTTGTTGTTGTTGTTGTTGTTGTTGTTGTTGTTGTTGTTGTTGTTGTTGTTGTTGTTGTTGTTGTTGTTGTTGTTGTTGTTGTTGTTGTTGTTGTTGTTGTTGTTGTTGTTGTTGTTGTTGTTGTTGTTGTTGTTGTTGTTGTTGTTGTTGTTGTTGTTGTTGTTGTTGTTGTTGTTGTTGTTGTTGTTGTTGTTGTTGTTGTTGTTGTTGTTGTTGTTGTTGTTGTTGTTGTTGTTGTTGTTGTTGTTGTTGTTGTTGTTGTTGTTGTTGTTGTTGTTGTTGTTGTTGTTGTTGTTGTTGTTGTTGTTGTTGTTGTTGTTGTTGTTGTTGTTGTTGTTGTTGTTGTTGTTGTTGTTGTTGTTGTTGTTGTTGTTGTTGTTGTTGTTGTTGTTGTTGTTGTTGTTGTTGTTGTTGTTGTTGTTGTTGTTGTTGTTGTTGTTATTATTGGTTTTCTGCTCCACCCAAGGCATTATAGCCTAGTGGTATCTTGGTGGTGAGATAAGACTTAAGGGCCATAAGGTCCTGGGTTCGAATCTCACAAAGGGGGTTTTCTCATAATTATGAGTTTCCTCCTGAATTGGTGACTTGGTGGTGGAATATGATCGCGTGGCAACACTGGTGGCACGATGATACTCCAGTGTTCCGTGAGTGATTCCAATTTTGTTGGCCGTTCAAAAAAAAAATGATAATTTCTGCTCCAAAACTCTAGGAGCCGCCAACCACACTTCATTCCAACGTCACTTCCACCCTTTATAATATTCTCTCCGCCGAAGCAAATTTTTGCCCAACCTCTCTCTTGCTTCGTGGACTGGGCCCAATCTGTTCTTTTAGTTTTCTTGTGGGCTCATGTATTACATCACAATTCCATATAACTTTGGGCCTTGCCCATTTAATTCCTACACCACAAAAATTCTAGTTAGACTTTGGCCCGAGTTCAAATATCATATAATAATAATAATAAAAATTTAGTGACTCTCAAGTGTAACTCAAATGCATCTTTTTTATCTCGTTTAACCTTAATGACATTAAATAGCTAATATGAACTAATTAAGAGTAATATTAAATAATAACTAAACCAAAAAATTATTTAAAGTGCAGAGAATATTGATATAAATATATGTATAATTTAGAGCGTATCAATAGCCGATGACCACAGTTTTCTCTGGAAATTTAGGATTAAGAATTCCGTTTTCCGGCTAAGTGCAGGCGTCTGTCTTGACCATCTTTGGGGGTTTCGCAGCGTCGGCTACATGGCAGTCCTTGTTTCATCGTATAAACGCAATGCCAGTGCGGGTTGGGAAGTCGATCATCTGATGCAGCGTGGAAGTGGTGGCGTTGAAGCGCGCCAGGCCTTCCCTTCTGAGCAATATATCATGGTGTGATGTTTGTGGGCAAAAAACCATGAAATCCAAAACTTCTGTGCGTTCATGTTTGTCGTCCGTCAAGGTGACGGGGAAAGCGATCATGCCGTGTGGCATTATAACTTCATGGATGAAGCCTGAGATTGGTTCGTTAACAGGAACAAGCCGGACTTTGTCTTCATCGTCAAGCTGTTGAAAACCCTGATCATACATGATGTCATTACAGTTGTCGTGTCCAGGAACATGTATCGCGTACGATATTGTCCAAAGACGGATGTGACAACAAGCGTAGCCATGGATTGCGGCCCTCCGCGGAATTTAGGGAGGAGGACGCCAGCCTCCTTCCATACATCGGTGTGTTCTTTACGAGAGCGCTTGCCTTGGATTTTATTGCTCCCCATGATCATGTTGCAGTGGTGGCGCATGTTGAATCATGTTTGTTTGGCTGTTGCGCATTTACTTTCGCGAGCCCTCTTCACGATTGTCTTCATTGCCCTTGTTGCCAAGCGCGGCCCCGTGAACGTTCCTGACCAAGTGTCCCAGCTGACCGGGGGATTCGATTTCCATCTTCAAGCTATAGCAGTTATCAGTAAGATGGCCATAATCATTGTGGCAGTCACAGAACTTGCCCGTGTCTACGTTCTTCCGCTATCCGAAGGGTTTTGCTTCCTTGAAAGTGATTTGCTTCGTCTTGAGCACTTGAGATGGTGTTTTCGTCAGCGGGGTCCAATCGTTGTTCTTTTTTGAGTGGTCGCGTTGGTCACGGGCTTGTTTGTTGTTGAGCATTTGACGAGCGTCGTTTGAGGAAGAGTACCTGCCCTCGTCGGTGGTCCCCGAGATGCAGGCACAAAAAGATGGCCTCCCTTTATTTCTATTATTATTATTATGGTTTTGCTGGAATCCGTGCGCCTGTTTGATGGAGCGCTTGGAGGGTGCGTAGATTTTAGAGGCCTTGAAGATTTCATCCCAAGATTATGGGATTATGTCCTTGCCTGTGAGGCATTTCATGAGTTTCTCACTACGGACACCTTGTATGAAGGCTGCCCTATCAGCTCTTCTCCGCAACCCATTTGCAGTGCTTCCTTGTTGTAGCACACAATGTAGTCTTTAATGGTTTCATTCTCAGTGTGTTGGCATGGCAAGATATGGGCTTTATCTTTTCTCTGCTTCCGCAAGTGGGAAAAATGGTTTGAGAATTTTGCGATTAAATCGTCAAAATCCGTGATGCTCCTCTTTGGTATTGTAACACCCCATTTCGAGATTTCACAAGGCAGGAAAATGGAAGCCGCAATTTGGGTCCATGAGGTCAAAGACCCAAACTACAAGGATTATTTGTGTAATTTATACCCTTTCCGTTATAAGAACGACTAGATACGGAGGTAAACTCATAATATAGCTAGTGGGACTAACAACGCTAATCAAGTTGTAAGAAAGTAAAAGTTTGAGCTAAACGTGGGAAGTACCATACTACGGGGACTAAACCTGTAATTATGCCTAACGTGGCTAAGTTCTTGTAAGTATATTTTGAGTGGGAGTGGCATGTCACATGATGTAATTAATGGTAGATATGGGTGGAATTGGAGGTGTTTGTTGTAATTAACAAATAACCCAAAGTAGAGGGACTAAAGTTGACAAGTGAAGAAAGTTAATAAAAATCTGCATTCTTATAATGGGGAGCTCGACATTTTTGATGGATTTTCATCTTTGGAGAGCTCCTCATAAACCCAACACACATACAAGCCTAACCCAATGTGAATTCACAAAATCATGTGGTGCATGTGTAGATTAAAGCCAAGATTGGATGATTAGGAGGGTTTCAAGCTAAGGTATGAGTTATTTAACACTAGATGATGGATTCTTGGTTAAGAAGGTATTACATGATGAAATAATTAGAGTTCATACAAAATTGATATGTGAATCCATGTAGAAACTTGTTGTAAGAGATGATTGGAACTTGTATTACATAAATCTTGTAAAAATTATGTAAATAGGAGAAAATCTCATAAGGTTGGAAGTGGGTGTTGGCTTGGTGTAATCCAAGATCATTCATAGTTAAATTATTGGATAATTGGAAAAGAAAGTGATGATTTGCTATGTTGATAACTAGTGAATAAAAGGTATGTGATGTAGGTAAGTAATAGGATGATTAATGTTATGGACAAAGAAAGTAGGCATGAGATACTTGCACATTGAGCTTAGAATGTTGTATGCACACCAATTGTTTGATGAAATGCCTAGGTGAATATGATGTATGAATTTGTATGCATTAGTAGAGTGTACATTATGCTTAAAAAGTATGATGCACACCATGTGTTGGTTAATTGGTATGATGAATGATCTTGTATGTTGTGAGATATGAATATGATGGTTATGATGAAACTTATATGATCTAGTACATCAATATGGACATATGTTTCTAAGTAGGAAGTTTGTATAGTTGGAAGTTGATTTTCTGGAAAGTCAACAATGTTAAAATAATATGGTTATTCTTCTAGCATGATTGTGAGATTGGGGATTCCGTGTGAAACACCTTAGCTTGGTTATGTGATATATACGATGTTAAGTTTAATTTCTTGAATGATGAATCAAAAGAGTGGGAAGCTATGTTTTATGCATATTAGAAATTGACCTATGCAAGTCAATGTGATATATGAGTTGGATATGATTTGCTTATGAATGAACGTATATGCTAACAAGGATGTGAACATGATGATATGAAAGGATAGGAATGATGGACTCAAGCATGGGAAGCTAATGGGTCAAGAGGAGACAAGTAAACGAGCACGAACTTGGAGGACTTGAGGTAAGTGATTCCTAGCCCGATTAGAACGATGAATTTATACATGTATATATGTGTGAAAGTAGAACGGGAATCATGGAATGATGGAACATTAAATATAGTGCCATAAGGCATTTTACAGAGATTATAATGGGTAAAACGCAGCTTCGGATGGATCGGCGTGGATGGGTCAAGAAGGGATGGAAGGAAGAAGCAAAAGGAGGAAATGTGCAGGGTCCACCGTAAGGTACTGTGGCACCGTACCTTACGGTAGCCCCTGCAACACTTTTCCCACCGTAAGGTAGTAGAGAACTGCCGTGGGACTTTTGGGGTCCACCGTAACTTATGGTGGCCACCGTAAGTTACGGTGGGGCCTGGAAATTTATATTTTTTTTTAGTTTATTCTATCGTATGTTGATGTTTCGCTTATGTGCGCGACCCGTAATTGCGTTTAACGCATCAAATAACATTGTTGGACCTTAGGTTGTAGCATGTAATAGTAATGTCGGTTTTGTAAATATGATCCTAGTACGGAATAATGCGAATGCGTGTAGTTAATTAATACGTTGTTGATGCTATCAAACATTGGTAAGTAGATTGTCATGCTTATGTAGATTGAAAATGTGATGTATATATGGGTGCTCATACTCGGGTTTGAGTGAGAGTATCATGTACGTAAGGGTTGGTATCTATGCGTAGATTGAGTATAGGGGTGGAACGTCATAATGTCATAGAGTATTCATGAGGAAAGAATAATATGACGGGTCACGGTAGGTAGTGTGCGGGAATTGTATGTTTGTATGTATTGTAAGGTTATTAACCGTTATTATTGAGAATGGAAAAGAAGTTGCAGGTATGTAAGTATGAATGCATGGGATGTGGAGGTTCGGATTGGGGTATCCCACCCGAACTTGAAGGAAAGCGTTGGAACAGGATCACGGAGTATCATTGGATGTTATTTCCGAATCATGTGTAAATTACATAAAGTCACACATTAAACTAACGTTATGGTTATGTATTGATTGTAGGTTGTTTTGCCCACCTAATGAAGTAAGGAAAGGTTGGAGATCGAGCAAGGGAGCGGATTGTACGTGGTCACGGTCACATAATCATATAGAGATGAGTCACATGAATGTATTAGGAAATAATTAAAGATGTAACACCAAAAATACTTAGTAGATTCGGTTTCTAAACATTTAAGGTTGTTTTTAAGAAATGAATTTTTCGGTTGGTATTTTTCCGCTGCGCAATTTCTGTATTACGCCATTAGGGTGTTACAGGGATGTTATCGAACAATACTCTAGCAGCTCCGGTCAGTGGGGTCACGCAGGCCATCGTATTTACCAATGTTTCTAGGGAGCTTATGTTGCTCTGGGATTAGCGTTATTGCTATGCGCGCGGAGAACTTAGTGTTTTCTGCGGAAGATTTTGGACTGTATGGCTTGACCAGGTCATCATCAGCTGTATCATGAGTTTCATGAGTGCGGTTGCGGAGTGCGAGATATTGTGATAACTTTGCTCATCGTAATCCATGTCACTTGTTGATTCATAACCATCCGACTCGTCGGTTGTTCTGGCCTAGCCTCGGACGTGTGTATCTCCACCACGTCCCCCGCTACGACCCACATGTCGATCGTCTAATTTCTCTTTCCCCTTTCCCGCTTTGTCTGGCCGAAAAGTCAAGATTTAAAATATTTCTAGTGGTTTGTTGTTTTAAGAGCATCCGCTGATATTTAGCAGTGCTCTTCGCTTGTTGGCAGAAAAGCTATTCATTTGGATCGACATCTGTGTTGTCGCATCATCCCTGTAAGAGTGGTGTATATCCCGGACGGGTTTGTGGACCCATGCGGTTGTTTGTTTTATGACAGTTTGAGGAGTTCCCGTGTCTCAAGCAAGTGGACGTATAGGGTCCTCATTTAATGGGAACACCGGAAGTTTGGGGTTGGGGTCAATCAAAGGGTGGGCTAAAAGATATGTTTTAGAAACAAGTTTCAACCGTTACGGATGGCGCAAATGAAGAAACAATGAGTGATACTTACCTCAACGGAGATCAGTATTGTGTTGCTCTCGTGGTTGATGTCCTTTTCTCACCACTCATGGCTTGAACCGAAATCTAAAATAATGGAACAAATGGATCGTACGAAAGGAGGCGACCACAGAAAAGTCACGATGACTCGTAATAGCAGATACAAAAATGGTGTTGGCCCGGTAGGTTGTGGGAGTGTATGATCGATTGATCTGAAGTCCTTAACAAATGAGGTGTGAGGTCCTGTATATAGGAAGTACACGGGTCGGGCATCATTAACCCATCACCACGACGATGGCTTGGTCCCGAGTTATGAGCTTGCCTCCTTTCGGCCCAATCAGTTAGTAATGGACCGAGTAATTGCAATCAGACTAAATGTAATTAATGCAGGAGAGAGAAAGAGAGAAAGAGAGAGAGAGAGAGAAAGAGAAAGTGTACCACCCTTTCATAGGTACACGTGGCGCGGCATGAGTGGCTGCGATGGCATCTTTCTCTGAAAGCGTCGGGCTGCTCCTTCTAGAGGCATCTGATGTGACGTCTGACATGAAAGGTGAACAGTGCAACAAGTGGGGATAAAGGGGGGGTTGCACCTTCATAGCTAGTGTTCAGACTTAGTGGGCCAGCGCTGACACGCATTGGCCTGTGATTGTTCCGCGATGATCCTTCGCAATGTTGAGCGATGGATGCTGCGTAGATGGATTCGAGACCATGCTTGTCTCCGCGGGTAGATTGAACTCAGCGGAAATTTAGTCTCTGTGGAGGTCTGTTTCATTTAAAGACTTAGCTTTGTGAATGACATTGGTGATTCTGTCCGCAAAGGTCTTATGAATCATCAATGTTAAGGGGTAGGGTCCGTCTTCATGCTAGAGATTAGGACCCTGTTCCTTCATTAGGTTTCTTATATGGGTCACGATTTTGGAATCTGTGATGTAATTCATGGGTTATTGGTATAATATTCATGGATAGAGTTTTATTAAAAACTATAATAGTTATGCCATTTTATTAATGAGGATTGATAGATATGATATATGTGTATGTGGAGTGAGTGATTGTAGTAACTCTAACCTTTTTCACTAGGTCGTTGGTTGTTTGCATATTAAAAAAATGTTAGACCCAACCGTTTGACACTCAGTTATGGGTACTTGTAAATATTTGCCAATTGTCACACACAATCATCACAAAACGTTAAAGGCTTAATTATTTTATCAAACAAAAGTTTTGACAAATTAAAAACAAGATCAATTTAGACAAGTAATATTTGAAAACTTGTAAAAGTGACTCTGATACTACTGTTGGGAATCCATCGTATCTTCTTGACAGTTTATAAAATCATATTTCATAAAGATACAAATGTATTTTCCAAAATATACATATAAACCCGAAAATATATCTAATCAAAATTATATATTTATATTCGGCCAAAATAATTAAATAACAATTTATTTAACAAATCAAAGTGTGAAAGCATCATAATATTTTGGTAGGAATAATTATCCCAATCCAAGTAGTCCATTTACAAAAATTTCAAAAAATTATATGAAACCAACCCATAGGATGATTTAGGGAATACTTCGACGATAAACTAAGATAGAACACCGAGGATATTACGAACGCCACGCTAACTGGCTTCATCACAAAACACCCCAACCCCATGTCAACACTTTGAGACAGACCAACAAATCAACTCCTTTGAATTGTATGAAACAAATCAACCAAATCAACGAATACGTCACAAGATGCAAGATTGAAACTCCATGGTGCCAAAGGGTGGTGGCGGTGGCACATAGGGTGGTCACAGCCACCATAAGCTGGACAAAAGAAAGGTGGGTCACCACCTCTGTGGTGGCAGTGAATCTATATGGTGGTGATGGTGTAGGGTTTGTTTCATCAAACATCTAGAGAGAAAAGTATCATCAAAACCTTATTTAAGGATAATGGTCAACCAAATTATTATATATATTATTTGATAACTAGCCTTAACTACAGTAGCTGTCATTTTCGTAATTTATGGGTTTTGTAAGGTATGTAAGTAATTCGGTCCCCTCATCATCATGTACTAACATGTGATCTCTCTTTCTCGCTGGAAGCTTCATGTAACCCCCCTCTCTCTCATTTACATCGCCGATTCATCTCTCTCTATCTCTGTGCTACTTTGGCCAATGATTAAGGCCTGCGATCTCGCTACCGATTCTTCCCGAATCAGACTACGATCGACGTGACCCAACTCCACCTCTTTACTGACCCAACGCCTGATAATAACCCACGACTGGTGGGAAATATGATGGAAATATCTTTACTCAACACCAAACATCTAAGCTTCAATTTCAGCAAGTCAAAAGTATGTTTACTCAATCCTACTTTTCGTATGTATTTTTTGTTGGTGGGTTTTTGACTTGATGTATGCATTCACGAAGATTTGCTCCTTTTTTTCTTGATTAAGGTTCTTATTATTACTTGAAGTAAAAGGGTAATCATTTAGATTCGTTTTTTAATTACTTAGCTCTACTGAATTTAGTTGGATCATTAGGGTTTTCCTCCCACCAATCCACATCATCGTTGGGTGGTTGTGGTGGTGGAAAGAGAATAGAGTTGTTTTGATTTTTGTGAATATAATAATGTCTAAGAGGGTGGTGCCTTTAGATTTTTTAGTCAGAGAACATAAAGAAGGTGACTGAGAGCATAGCGGACTGGTGGCAGATAGGTAGGTTGTTGCTGGTGATATCTAGATGCTTTTTCAACAAGAATCCATTACAAAAGAAAATAAAAAAAAATAAAGCCAGATGATGTATAGATGTTTTATTCTGTTAATTGGAAAATGATAGCTACAAAAATCAACAATATCAGTTTTAAGCATGCATTATAGTTGTTGAAATGTTATTATCTAAAATATTTATAAACCAAACACTCAACATAAAATCTATCGATAAACAATAGTAAATTAGGGATGTATGTAGAACTAAAAAGTAAAGACTGTTCTTTCTCAAATTTTGTGTCTGCCTTCAATTTTTTATACTACTTACAATATCTAAAAGTGGAAAATAAGTTACCTGAGTACGGGACAATGAATTAAAGCACTTCTGTTTATGAGCAAATTTATTTTTTATAAAACTATTATTATATTCGTAAGAGGCGGACTTTCTCAACTATATTCCCACTCATGGTAAATGTGTCTCACTATACTTCACCTTGATATAAAGCTTATCAGATAATCATGACTGGTTTTGCTTAATAATTGACAAATTTTTACCGTTACCTGTGTTGTATACTTGGTAGGAGCATAGTATAGTATCCCAAAGCTTATTGATAACAAACTTTTAAGGTTTTAAAACTAAACTGTTGTATGTAGATTATTAAAAATCACTAATTGTTCTTTTATTCATATTTATTTATTGTCTATCATAGGTTACGAAAGCTGGTTGCCTTTTTGCCCAGTGAGTCTTATTACTTACGTGTTATATGAGATGTCATCAGAACGGTCACGTGGTAAACGTCCAAGGAGTGATAGTGTATACGAAGTTGGAGAATGTTCACGTTCTCGTACATCGCGTAGAATGTCACAACTTATGCAATCAATTATAAGGCCACTTCCTTGGTATTCAATTTCTGGAGATTGTCGCTTCGTTTGTGAGTACTGTAGTGCACGGTTTTGGTTTGAAGAAAGAGTTCTACATGCTTCCCGTAGTCGACGACCACGGTATAATCAATGTTGTAAGTCGGGTTGTGTAGCGCTGCCATTTCCGTTTAATCCACCGGTTGTGATTAGGCAACTATTTGAAAGTTCTCATTATATGGAAAAAATTAGAGCCTACAATGCTATGTTTTCTATGACATCGTTTGGGGCACAAATTGATGATACTGTTAGTGATGGTCGTGGTCCTTATGTCTTTAAAGTTTCAGGATAGGTTTCACACTGGATTGGATCATTATGCCCTCCGCCAAATCAGAAGCCCCGTTTTCTTCAAATATATATTTATGATACAACCAATGAAATTCCAAATAGGCTTCGCTTCTTCGACAATTCAAATGGTGAAAATCTATCCGCTGCAATCGTAAGTGATTTAAGTGAAACTTTGCATTCTTGCAATGAGTATGCACGCCTATTTAAGAATTCTATTGAATTGTGTGGAAACACAAATGCCCCGGACTTTAGCATTCAGCTTTATAACAATGTTCCTGATAGAAGATATGAGCCTCCCGCACCTGGTACGCTAGGTGGCATCGTACGCGGTGATGATTCAAATATTAGCAAGTATGGTATTGTTCTTCATACGAAAGATGGCACTCCTCAAAGACTAAGTAAACTTCATCCATCTTACATGCCTTTGCAATATCCTCTTCTTTTTCCATTTGGTGAACAAGGTTGGTCTCCAAGCCTTCGCCTGCGTATGGCTGATAATTCAAAAGACAAAAATTTGACCATCAACATATACTACAGTTATCAAATTCATGATCGTCAACATGTGTACTCTCTTTTATTAAAACTGGTAGGTTATTTCAACAATATTTAGTAGACGCATATATCTGTATGGAGCTGAGTAGATTGGAGTACATAAACGCCAGGCAAAATTTGTTTCGCTCAGAGTATGTTGCTGGTTTGTATGATGCGCTTTCTAGAGGAGATACAAATTGTCATGATATAGGCAAACGGGTCTTCATGCCGTCGTCATTCATGGGGGGTCCGCGGTATATGTATAAGCATTATCAGGATGCCTTAGAGATATGTAGAGTCTACGGTAATCCACAATACTTTATTACATTCACATGCCATGTTAAATGGCCAGAATCGTTAGAAATTTGACCACCATTGGTTGCAAACATTCTGAGGATCGTCCTGATATTATAGCACGCGTTTTCCGAATGAAGGTTCAGGATTTTATTAAATTTATGAAAGCCGATAAAACATTTGGTGACATTGCAGCATGTTAGTATTACTCTTTTACTTTGATGTCTATTTATCTTTGCTTTATTTACTTGTGCGCCTAATAATTTATTTCCTTCATTTTTCTACAGACCTGTATACTATTGAATTTCAGAAGAGAGGTTTACCGCACTGTCACACTCTACTCTGGGTAACTACCCCTTTCAGAATACGTGATGCCTCAGAAGTTGACTCCTATATTATTGCTGAGTTTCCAAACCCCAAGACAGAGCCTTCTTTATATAAAATCATTACCGATTGTATGGTTCATGGCCCCTGTGGATTACTCAGTCCAAAGGCTTCGTGCATGTGTGATGGTACATGCTCCAAACGATTTCCAAAACCGCTTGAACCTGTCACCCGTTTTGACAAGGAAGGGTATGTTCACTATAAACGATCACCCAACGGCTATCATGTGTTGAAAAATGGCATTCAAATAGATAATGGTTATGTTGTCCCATACAACAAACGTTTGTCTAGCCATTTTAACGCCCACATAAATGTAGAATATTGTGGATGGAACATGATGATTAAGCACTTATTCACGTACATATCAAAAGGAGCTGATCGTGTTAGATTTGCAATTCATCAGACCGAACAAGCTTCAACATCCGCATCAACTAACGGTCATTCATCGGTAGATGAGATTAAAAATTTTGTTGACGGAAGGTTTATTTGCCCACATGAGGCCTCATGGAGAATTTTAGACTTTCCGATTCATGAACGAAATCCTGCTGTACAGGTACTAGCAGTCCACCTGGAAGACATGCAAAACGTCACTTTTAGAGACAACAACAAATTACAGGCCATTATCAACAGCCCACTTTTGGTAAAACCACTTTAACTTAATGGCTTTCTAACAACATTTCAGAATCAGAAGGACAAAATCTGACGTACTCTGAATACCCTTCTATGTACCGTTGGGATGCATCTTCAAAAGGATGGCTTCGTCGAGTCCAACAAAAAACTCCAGCAATAGGACGGCTTGCGTATGTTCATTCCACTTCAGGCGAGTTATTTTATTTACGCATGTTGCTTTGTCATCAAAAAGGTTGTAAGTCATACGCAGACATACGGACAGTTTCAAACACTACGCATGCAACCTTTCGAGACGCATGTGAGGCGCTGGGTTTTATAGGTGATGATAGAGAATGGCAAACATCCTTTGTTGAAGCTTCTACTTGGGCCACATCATCAGAACTAAGATCACTCTTTGTTCATATTCTTTTGTTTTGTGAGGTAAATAAACATATAAGGTTATGGGAAACTGAATGGAAAAAGATGTTAGAAGACATACGTATGTCAGTTATTCGTTCTCTTCCGAATACCAGATTACATGTAAATGACTTTCATCTGCAGCAACAACTATTGTTAGAACTTGAAAAGCTGCTAAGATCTGCCACCCCATCGATGTCACTTCAGGATTTCAGTCTTCCTATGCCATTTGAAGCTGTCATTGTTACGTTGAGAAACCGACTTTTAATGGAAGAAACAAGTTATGACAGATTGGCATTGGCTGCCCAACACTCCCAGAGCCATTGTTTGCCCAAAGAATGAAATAGCAGATGAAATAAATAAAATTGTTTTGAATCTAACTCCCAGCGAAACACGATCTTATATTAGCTTCGATTCAATGGTACCTCATGCACAAAACACAACAGATTATGACACTTTATATCCTCAAGAATACTTACATGAACTAACTTTTCCTGGCATTCCGCCTCATCGACTTGATTTAAAAGTTAATACACCTGTTATGCTTATTCGTAATATAAATCAAACATTAGGTCTATGCAATGGTACTCGATTGTTAATATCTCAGTTATTGCCAACTATCATAGAAGCACGTATAATAACTGGTACTTCAACAGGTAATCGCGTGTATATCCCAAGAATTAAATTTGTAGATAACTCTAAAGATTTACCCTTTCTGTTTACAAGAAGACGATTTCCGTTGAAAATCTGCTATGCTATGACTATAAACAAAAGTCAAAGGTCAATCTCTTAACAAAATTGGCATATATCTTCCTGAACCAGTATTTACTGATGGACAATTATATGTAGCCCTTTCACGAGCAACTTCACCATCTTCACTTAAAATGCTTATCACATCTACTAACACGACCTATCAAAATTATACAAAAAATGTTGTTTTTTTCTGACTTAATGACTCAAGTGAATGACGATCAGTTCTTCCCAAATTTTTTCCCGTAGATCTTTGTTTACTCGTTGTAATGTATCTACATTTGATGCACATGTTCAGTTTGATATATTTACTTTACTTACTATTTCAACAACAATTGTTTTCTTCATAATGTCTCAGGTCCCTAAAAATGCGGATTGAATAGATATCATCTTTAAAACTAAGATCACCACGATTCACAATTAACCTATGTCAATATTAATGTAAGTTCATATTTATTACGCATTCACATCATCTCTACATAATCAAACAATATGTGTATACACCTGCAGGCGCAACCACGTGCATTATGAAGCATTCAGTGAATATACAAGTTAAATCATTTGTTTTTAAAGAAAGTCATTCGTCATCAACAAGGTATAACCAGTTTACTAGTGGGTATTACATAATTCAAAAAAGCCTTTTTAAAACCGGTCCATCCTTTTTGTATTTGGTTTCTTCGTTTGGTTGTGTCAGATAATAGTTTGTCATCCAGTATACTCAACCTGAATACAATACCTGATTTTACTTTCTCTTTCTCATTTACGGGATTTTCTAACGATTACTTTGAAAGTTAATGTTAGGTTAATTCAGTTCTTATACTTTTTGTTAGCCTACTTTGTTTGCTGAATTGATGGTCTCTTATTTCTTTGCTATGTTCTTATACCTTTAAATTCCCTGCTTTGTTATGTGACAATTTTTGTCTTTCAGATGCTTAGTCAGGTTAATGTGGACAAGCATACATGAGAGATATTGTTGGAGACCTGAAATCGCCTAACACGAACACACGAGCATATTAAAGAGTGAAATAGATGATGTAAGTGTCTCCATTCACTTAATATGTAGTAAAAAAGTTTCAAAACCCCGCGGTTCATGTACAAGTAATAAGTATAGTAATTGCTAGCAATAATGCGGCTTATCTATATTATATATATATATATATATATATATATATGATATAGATCTTAGCTAGGTTACATTATTGGAGTTGTGCTACACGAAAAAAAGGTTTGGTTTACAATTTGTACCAAAAACCTGTAGTAAAATGTTGGACAGACAATAAGGTCTACCTATATTTATTTTTTCAAATATTATATATCTGTCTATATATGAATAAATAACATATATTGGGCTGAACTCTTAAGTGTAGACATAATTAAGCTTATAGATTTTGGTCGTTGGATGTATTTTGCAGGTTTCAGCTTCTTTGGTTGTCATCGACATCGTTTGGTTTTATTCATTGGGTATAGTTGGCGCTCAAGTTACTGTTTTTCAATAGCAGTTTTGGTTTTATTCATTGGGTATATTATACACCATGGAGAATGTTCTCAGTTCTGTGTTATATCAGGACTGGATCAAGGATTTTATTGGAAAAGATAACCGACAGCGGGCGGTGGTTTGGTTTTGGTGGTTGTGTTGGTGAAGGTATACGGCTGCGCGCTGAGGGCTTTGATGTCTGAGGCCCTATCACCAAAGACTGAGGGTTCAAGAAAATGGTAAGCCGATGCCAACTATTCTGGTGGATTGGTGTTGTGTTTTGAAGGAATTTTATTGATAGGTTTTGGGCTGGTTTTGTTGCCTAGAGTAGGAGAAGTGTGACAGCAACAGTGAAGTGCTTTTCAACCTGTTTTAATGTTTTATCAACCATAAGTCGGATTGACCCCCAACTTTTTCTAATTCAGAATCATTTTTATTGTTTTGTGAAGGAAATCGTGCAAAGGTGCGTGTTGTCTTTTCTACTTTTTCCATGCGTGGGACGGCTTGCGACTGATACGTATTTAACATGTATGGGGAATGCATTCAAGGTATCAACATATATTTGAAATTTATGTATGCTTTAGCCCATTACTTCATCAGTCCATCTTATTAGCCTTGTGTTCTTACAAAGTAGGACGAATTTTACATCCTCGCTCTTCTTAGATTCTATAAATAGGACCATTAATATGAAAATATTATCCGTGATAAGGTAGAGCTTAATATTAGTTTATGTTGGTTTTGCGTTTGTCTCACTGTTGGAAGTTTTATGCGCAACAGCTGAAGGCGAAAGACCGAAAGAAACAATTAAATGAATTGAAAATAGTTATTAAGAGGCGAATGATGCATTATAAAAGGTATGCTTTATAATTTATCACACTTTTTCTTATATTTATCATATAAGTTCCAGGTTATCAACTTATGAATGATAAGTTGGAGAATAGCTTGACTATGCATTTCCACTAAAAGTTGTTCCTTATTTTTGTGGTATAGTTTGCTTAATATGGAAATAAAAAGACTTCTACTAAAAGATTCTTTCTTATTTTAACATCAATCACTGTTAAAGTTAACGTAGTTGTATCCTCTTATTTCCAATGCAGGTGGAAAACAATTTAGTGCATTTATATGTGATGGACATTAGGGAAGCAGAGGTCTTTTCAGAAAGTAGATTTATGGGCCTTAAAATTTTTCTCTTTGCTATTATCATATGTTGTCTAATCATTATGTTTAGTCATAGGATAGATGGTCAAAAAGGAGATTGTATCAATGTTTGTAAATGTTGTCTTTATAGTTGACTAATTAAATACAAAAGCTTATTAGTAAATAAACTTGTCATTTCCGCTTAATCTGTTTTCATTATCACATGCCGCCGCAATGAGGCGGGATCATCCTAGTAGTGATTGATTTAGTATTCTATAAATAGAATATATTTAAAATTCAAGTCACTAGACTTACAACTTGGGGAACAAGTTGTTTCCCTTTTAATTATTTTCATAATTAAAATGCACCCTTTGACTTTTAATTCTTTGTTCAAATTAATAAACAAGAAGTTAATTATACGTATTTACTATCCAATAATAAATCCATTCGTCTTTAAACGATAACTATTAATTATTCCGAATAATTAATCCACAATTCGTTAGTCCTTTCTCTAAACAATTTACTATGATTACTCCAAAGAATCAGTCAATAAACATTTCTCCAAATGTTTATCACCGCTTTAATATACCTTTTGTGATATAATATTTAATCAATAAATATTATTCTATGTTCTCATTCCATGGTGTAACTCTTTGGGTTGTACATTGATAGTTACATTAAATAATCTATAATTTGACAATATTTTCAATAGTAAGTGAAATTTATCTCGTCGGGAACCCTGTTCAACATCAACGCACAAAACATATCAATAAGGACATCCACTTTGTTTTGGAGAAAGTTGCAAAAGGTCAAGTTCGAGTGCTCCATGTTCCGTCGCGTCATCAGATTGCGGACATATGCACTAAAGGCCTACCTAAAATTCTCTTTGATGAGTTTCGCTCCAATATCAACATTCGAGAACTTCCCATTTTGACTGCCGAGGTGTATTAGCACTTACTATAAATTATACTCGTTAGTGTAATTGATTATGATTGTCTCTGTGATTATTGTATAGATACTTTTTTTTTTGAAGGGTGACTTTCTATGTACTGACCGAATTGGTCACCGGGTTATGTCAAAGACGATTACCCGTCAGCTCCGCCCGCGAACGCGATGTCCTATCGGGCCCCGGCCGCCGCGCAAACTGACTTTCGCCTGAAAACCATACTACCCCCACGCGAGAAACTCGTTGGGGTAATAGCTGGGTAAAACCGGGTTGCCCTCAGGATCGAGCCATTCCTCGGTAAGAACTATCCATCATTGGGTCGTCCTCCAAATGAAGCTTGTGGAGATCAAACCCAAAGTCTCCCAAGAGAAACTTGGGCCGCCAACCACTAAGCTGCAAGTGGAGGATTATTGTATAGATACTTGACATAGATAATTAGGCCTTGTAATCGTTCATTTATCGCCCATTGTAATGACAATTATCAATTAATGAATTATGACAACTTTCACTTGTATATTTACATTAGAACAATAAAGACACATAAATGAAGATAAGAACTAACAAATGAAAAAGACACTTCGTAATTTTTGTTTTATTTAATCAATCCCTGTCATATTTTTTTTTGAACGGTTGACAAAGTGTGTGCCAACTATCCAGGCACCCACTTCCGTAAAAGTACCTATACGTCTCTAGGTGAAGACACGTCTAAGGTGCCCTCTTAGAATACGCTGGGTAGCTAACACGCACCAAGCCACCAGTTCCCGGAAAAACCCAATCATTCACCTGCCCGAAGGCACAACAGTGAAATAATCGATAAAACCGGGTTGGATCAGGAATCAAACCCAAACCAATGACCGGGTCGTCCTTCGTTTCCCCCAGAATTAACCACTGCGCTGCAGTGGAGAAACCATCAATCTTTGTCATATTGCCCATTGTAATGACAATTATCAATTAAAGAATTATGACAACTTTCACTTATATATTAACACTAGAACAATAAAGACACTAACAGATGAAAAAGACACTTCGTAATTTTTGTTATATTTAATCAATCTCTGTCATAGAAATTAATAATCAATCAATCAAGATAAAAGTGTTTTCTATATATTGTATGTTACTTTCATTATATATATATATATATATATATATATATATATATATATATATATATATAGGGGAAGGATAAATTGAAAACCCTCTTGAGTTGAGAAAACCATGGAAACTGATATACGTTAAAATATACATATTTAAATCCCCGATTAAACTTCCAAAATACGCGTTTTCGACCCTAATTGCACGAAATTGGTGCTTAATCGCTTTATATATTTAGTTCAGGTCTTAAACGGCGCCTCGAAGACAAAGTCGAAGAAACCGGGCTAAAAACGGACAAGACGGACAACTTCTACAAAATTGCCCAAATCTGGAGGTTGTGCACGGGGGTGCCAAATCTGTGCACCCCCGTGCGGGTCAAGTCAGCTCGGGAACAGGCACTGCACACCCAGGTGCACGGCCGTGCACAATGTTGGCACCCCCGTGCCAACACAAGATATTTTCAGGAGCACACCAGCCACTTGCCCACTAGCCCACTTGCACGTCAAGTCAACAAAGCAGCAGTGCACGGCCAGGCGCACGGCCGTGCACCAGGCCGTGCACACCTTCGAAACAGCCATAAATACAGAGCTTTGCCCACTGTTGAAATGATTGGGTCTTGTAGAGGCGATTTTGGGCGATTTTCGGACGAATCAAGCTGCTGGAAAGCCGTGGAACAAGCTCGGGAATCCATCCAATCCATCATTCATCATCCAATCCATCTCATTAGCATTCTTATGGTTTGATCCTTTAAGCTTTTTAAGATCCAAATCTGATTTTGTATGCTATTGTGATGTTATTTTAGTTAATCGTACGCCTACGGGCAAGAACATTAGTATTAGTTAGTATCTAAAACAATCGTTTGTATGAAATCATATTTTGTATGAATTTGGTGTTTTTCATGTTTGAATCTTGATGATCATAGCGCAACCTTGTTTCGTTGTTGTTAGATTTGTAGTTGTGTTTGGATGACTTTGATGATTGTCGAATGTGTTAGGCGGATTACTTGTTGAAGAAACCGTCCGTTTAATCGTCCGGTAGTAAACTAGTTAACTTGTTGATAAAGTTTACACCATGAAACTGTAACCGGGTATTGGTTTGGTTAAAGTCGCTTGAATAATGATTATGAATGTTTACCGGCACGTAAAAGAGTTTTAAAAGCTTAATGGTGTTGTTACCAATCTTTGACACGGTTAAATATCTTTGTTAGTTATTTTGGTAAAAATAGCGATCTTAGTAGATTTGTGTTCAAAGTTGGTAAAATGGAATAGGTTGTGAAATGATCTACTTTATGCTAGTCTAGGTGGTCGTATTGTGTATTCGATATTGCTTTCCCGAACTAGTGCGGTTGAGGACTCCCGAAAGGTGATACTAACCTTTATTTAAAGATCCACATGAGATTATATCAGCTGCTCGCTAATGAACAACTTGAAGTGGTTAACGTGTGTATTCGTGTTAGCTTTCTGTATAGTTTTCATGTTAGGATGCCTGAGAGGGACACTAACTGTTGGAAAATGGGAATGTTGATCACACGCCTGTGTTTTATATGATTTGTAGATGACATGCTAGGGTTGTGTTTATAGTTATATTTTCTATTTTGGAGTCTTATATATGTTATTTACATGTTTTAGAATTAATTTAGTTTTAAACAAAAACCCAAACTTATCTTTTACCTACTGGTGAATCGGGGATAGAGTTTTAGTACAATCGCTCCGCGCGCGTCCATGGATCGATACTTGGTTCTTTTCTGTACTTACTACATATGTGACAGAGTACACTTGCCCTAGTGTGTGTGTTTTAATATGAAGGTCGAAACCATTTTTATAAATATTAAAGCAAAACGTGTGTTAAAATCCATTGTAAAATATGTATAGTTACGCACACGTCAGAAACCCACGTAAAAAATCATTATTTTTTTTTTTGAAAAAAATAACCAATGTAAAAAACATGTTTTTAAGCATCTTGGGCCAAAAAAATATAAAAAGCGCCGAAGGGATTTTTTTTTAAAAAAAATAAACAAAGTTGCTAAAAAACATATGTTTTCAGCTATTTGCTGTTATAAAAACTGTTGTAAACATGTGTTTTCGCAGCTTTGTTTATTTTTTTTAAAAAATCCCTTCGGCGCTTTTTATATTTTTTTAGCCAAAAACACTTAAAAACATGTACTTTACATTGGTTATTTTTTTCAAAAGAAAAAAAATCATTTTTTACATGGGTTTCCAAGGTTTTCTCAACTCAAGTGGGTTTTCATTTTATACTTGACCTAGATATATATATATATATATATATATGGTATGGTTCTAGAGAAAACCCTCCTTATTTGGTAAACTCTGGAAACTCTGACTTTCCAATATTAATTTTTTTTTTGAAAAAAATAGGGAAAGTAATATACATGATTTTAAGCATTTTAGGCCAAAAAAATTAAAAAAGCGCCGAGTATTTTTTTAAAAAAAAAAAAATTTGACTAACACATGTTAAGCGCTAATAACAGGTGTTAACAATGTGTTAACTATATATAAACAGTAGACGTTTTTTATTTTAAAAAAAAAAAACCGTTCGGCGCTTTTTCGATTTTTTTGGCTCAAAATGCTTAAAAAAATGTATATTACATACCCTATTTTTTTCAAAAAAAAAAATATTGGGAAGTCAGAGTTTCCAGAGTTTACCAAATAAGGAGGGTTTCCTCCATATACTTTACCTATATATATATATATATATATATATATATATATATATATATATATATATATATATATATATATATAGGCTAAAGGTAGGGAGAAAACCCTCTAAAACGAGAAAACTCCCGGAAACCCAACTAGTGGTTCTCATTAATCCACACCATCTCATTAGCAAATATATTATTATATGTTTTGAGGGTATATTAGTCATTTTAGCTTCCCCCCATTTTTAATTTTGAATCTTCTCTTTCTTGAAAAAAAATAACCAATGTAAAAAACATGTTTTTAAGCATCTTGGGCCAAAAAAATATAAAAAGCGCCGAAGGGATTTTTTTAAAAAAAAATAAACAAAGTTGCTAAAAAACATATGTTTTCAGCTATTTGCTGTTATAAAAACTGTTGTAAACATGTGTTTTCGCAGCTTTGTTTATTTTTTTTAAAAAATCCCTTCGGCGCTTTTTATATTTTTTTAGCCAAAAACACTTAAAAACATGTACTTTACATTGGTTATTTTTTTCAAAAGAAAAAAAATCATTTTTTACATGGGTTTCCAAGGTTTTCTCAACTCAAGTGGGTTTTCATTTTATACTTGACCTAGATATATATATATATATGGTATGGTTCTAGAGAAAACCCTCCTTATTTGGTAAACTCTGGAAACTCTGACTTTCCAATATTAATTTTTTTTTTGAAAAAAATAGGGAAAGTAATATACATGATTTTAAGCATTTTAGGCCAAAAAAATTAAAAAAGCGCCGAGTATTTTTTTTTTAAAAAAAAAAAATTTGACTAACACATGTTAAGCGCTAATAACAGGTGTTAACAATGTGTTAACTATATGTAAACAGTAGACGTTTTTTATTTTTAAAAAAAAAACCGTTCGGCGCTTTTTCGATTTTTTTGGCTCAAAATGCTTAAAAAAATGTATATTACATACCCTATTTTTTTCAAAAAAAAAAAATATTGGGAAGTCAGAGTTTCCAGAGTTTACCAAATAAGGAGGGTTTCCTCCATATACTTTACCTATATATATATATATATATATATATATATATATATATATATATATATATAGGCTAAAGGTAGGGAGAAAACCCTCTAAAACGAGAAAACTCCCGGAAACCCAACTAGTGGTTCTCATTAATCCACACCATCTCATTAGCAAATATATTATTATATGTTTTGAGGGTATATTAGTCATTTTAGCTTCCCCCCATTTTTAATTTTGAATCTTCTCTTTCTCCCTTCCTATATAATCTAGATCTCTCTCTCTCACACACACATTCTCTCCCTCCCATTTTCTCTGTATCTAAATAATCAGAGCTTTCCACCACCACTAAACACCACCATCATCATCAACATCGACCTCCACCATCATCATTATTAATATTCGTCAAAACAGAGGTTTTATGGCCACGATCTATAACTTGAAACAGAAATGGGTGCTCCACGATCTAAAACAGAGGTTTTATGGTCAACCGGAAACCACCGCCTCCGGCGGTGCTCCTACCGGAAACCACCAACCACCCGCATTCCACCACCAAACCACAACATCCTCACCCCCCTACTTCACCTATAACCTGATCGAAAGAAGCCAAGAGAGAGAGAGAGAGAGAGAGAGAGGCGACGGAGAGAGAGAGGAACCTGTGTTTCTTCTAGATCTGAAGCAGAGAGACGAGTTCATAGCAGTACTTTGAGTTCAGACTCTGGATCTGTTGTCTCCAGCATGTTTTCTTCTGGTGGTCGGAGCCACCCGGCTCCTTACAAGGTGGTGGTCGGAGCCACCCGATTGTCTTCAGACTCCGGTTGTCTCTCTTTATCATGTATGTGTATTTACTTTTTTTTTTGTTATTATTTATTTGATATTTCAGTAACTATCAGTTTCTATGATTCTGTTATTCATTTACTTTTCTTTGTTTTCTGATTCACTGATTCGTGAATCTGTGAGGAAAATTTTTGAATTTTGTGTTATTTATTATTAAGTTTTTTTTATTATTATTATTGATGTTTGTGAGAATAAGAGGTGTAGAAACATGTGATGTGAGGAACTTAATTAGTTTCAGGATAAAAGAACTACTGTTTTGTTTGAGACTATTTATTGATTAAGCATTATCTATTTAAATCGTTTTTTCATACCTATGATGATTTGAGTTTTTGCATAGAATGTTATTATGATTAATCATTAATGGAGCCAGTTTGACGTCGTTTACCTTAAAAAACCGGCTTCTTTTGTCAAGCTCGTGCTCGCTGCTCAGCTCATAATCAGCTTGTGGCTCGTTTACCTTAAAAAACCGGCTTCTTTTGACTTGCATCTAAGACTTTAGCCGAGCTACGTCGGGTTATCTAATTTTTGAGTCTGTTTCGTATGTAATAGCACCACTAAGTTGGTATAAATTAGTGTTTGATAAAAACAAGTTTTTTGAGCTATTAATTAACCTTTTTTATATGTTATTATTATTAATATGTTTTTTTAATCAAAACTGGTGAATTTTAATGTCTCTTAACATATGCAACAAAATGTATGATTTTTTTTTTTTTACCAGCATGTGTATGTTTGTATGAGTATTATAATGTGTGGAATGTATGTTTGCATCTGTTTCCTATATTGCGCCTGTTTCGTATGTAACAACAGAACTAAGTTGGTATAAATTAGTTACCGATTTTTTTTACCAGATACAGGTTTGATTTTTTGCAAATTATAGAGGAAGAATTGGGATGAAATCTATGTTTGCGTCTGTTTCGTATGTAACAGCAGCACTAAGTTGGTATAAATTAGTGTTTGATAAAAACAAGTTGTTTTGTGATGGTTTTGAAAATTTGAGCCTATTAATTAACCTTTTTTATATGTTATTATTATTAATATTTTTTTAATCAAAATGGGTGAATTTTAATGTCTCTTAACATATGCAACAATATGTCTGATTTGTTTTTTACCAGCATGTGTATGTTTGTATGAGTATTATAATGTGTGGAATGTATGTTTGCATCTGTGTCCTATATTGCGTCTGTTTCGTATGTAACAACAGAACTACGTTGGTATAAATTAGTTACCGTTTTTTTTACCAGATACATGTTTGATTTTTTGCATATTATAGAGGAAGGATTGGGATGAAATCTATGTTTGCATCTGTTTCGTATGTAACAGCACCACTAAGTTGGTATAAATTAGTTTCTGTTTTTTTTCTAGATAAAAAGTTTTGATTTTTTAAGTTTGATAATCCAGTTGGTTAACATACGTTAAGCGGGGGGGGGGGGGGGCGGTCTTTACAAGTAAATTGATGTTTTTTGTTTTATTTTTGCAGGTGAGCATATTTTTGCATTAAAAATGAAGATGATTATCAAGAATGAAGTGTAGACAATTTTTATTTATTTATGATAGTTTTTTTATCATTTGCTGATTTGCAATGACCGTTTTGTTTGTTTTTAGCACTTTGTAAGAAACGATTCTTGTGTACATTTGAATGTTTTTGGATCTATAAATTTTGTAGCACTTTGTAATGACCGTTTTGTTTGTTTTTAGCACTTTGTAAGTAGCATTTTAAGTAACAAAATGCCTATAACCATATCAATTCTTGTTACGTATGCAACAATTTCTGGTGCTGGTACAATAAAACGAAAAAAAATATTGTATAATAAAAAAAATTATTAAATCAGCATTTTTTAAATAATATAAACTGGCAACTCAGTTTTAACCTACGTAACACAACACATGTTACATATGTAACACGGGCATCTGACAGCTTATATAATAATGGGTAAAAAGTAAGAGAGAGATGATGTGACATGTGTGGGGTCCAGTTGTCATAGGTGCTTTTCAGAAAAATGCCAATTGACCATTGTACCCTTTTTTTGTCATCTACTCACATAAATATATTAAAATAATCTAGAATGAATCTAGACCATTGATCACTTTAGATCAATGGTCTAGATTGGGTTTGCAAGGTTTTTTCAACTTTTTGTGGTTTCCATTTTAACCATCCCCTATATATATATATATATATATATATAGGTAGAGGATCCTGTAGGAAAATTGATTTGTGTGAGAAGCGTGAGAAGGATTAAGAATTGACATGTAGCCATCATGTTTTTTATTTTGAAATGATGTTTTGGGTTGTTTTGACTTGAAAAACACTTAACACAACAATATACAACAATTTAAAACACAATCCAATGTATTATAGTCAATTAAATTTAAATTACAGATAAAACACCCTAATAATTACTTAAAACACTATGCTTAAATGTTTGTGACATAGTGTTTTAAGTTTTAAGCCTAAAATACATTGTTTTTGGTTATTAATTGTTATGTTTGTTGTTTTTCTAAGCAAAATAATCCAAAACATCATAAATACGTCCAACAAATGATGCATACATATCAATTTTTAATTTTTCCTACACTTCTCACACAAACCAATTTTCCTACAGGAACCCTACCCTATATATATATATATATAGGGTTTGGATATTTTGGAAACCCATCCTTATACGGTAAACTCTGGAAACTTTGACTTCCCAATTTTTTTTTTTTGAAAAAAATAGGGCAAGTAATATACATGATTTTAAGCATTTTGGGCCAAAAAAATTAAAAAAGCGCCGAGTAGTTTTTTTTTTAAAAAAAATAAAATTTTGACTAACACGTGTTAAGCGAAAATAACACGTGTTAACCATGTGTTAACTATATGTTAACAGTAGACGTTTTTTATTTTTAAAAAAAAAAACCGTTCGGCGCTTTTTTGATTTTTTTGGGTCAAAATGCTTAAAAAATGTATATTACATACCCTAAAATTTTCATAAAAAAAAAGTCGGGAAGTTAGAGTTTCCAGAGTTTACCATATAACAAGGGTTTTCTCTATATACTTTCACTATATATATATATATTAGACCTGGCAATTTCAACCCATCTAGTTGAGTTTGGGTTATTTTGGGTTTAAAATTTGACCTTGTGGTTTGAAAATGGGTTTAGTACAATTTTCAAGGGGGTTAGGATGGATAATTTTAATTGTAGGAAATAAGTAAGTGGGTCAGGATGAGTATGTCAAAAAAAACAAATGGGTCAGGATGAGTATTTTTAGATAACCATATACAAATCTAAATTCAAACTCACCCAACACCAAAAGCGTTGATCCCTTATGGAAAAATGTCATTAAAAACAAAAAAATATATCTTTTGCATTTGTTGATAACCCCAGCCTGTTCGAAACCCTTGGGATCGTTAACGAGACCGATCTCATCGAAACGATTCGAGTCCTTAGCGGGCTTGAACGAGTCAAAACGGCCTGGCATGTTGACCGGCCCATTCGGGTCGAAATGGTCTGGTTGTTGACGGGCCTGGTCGGGTCGAAACGGTCCGGGTCATTATCGGGTCTGGTCGGGTCGAAAAAGTCCGGGTCGCTACCGGACGGGTCAGGTTGAAATGGTCTGGGTCGCTACCAGGCCCGGTCGGGTAGAAACAGTCCGGGTTGCTACGGGACGGATCAGGTTGACATGGTCTGGGTCGGTACCGGGCCCGGTCGGGTCGAAACGGTCCGGGTCACTACGGGACGAGTTAGGTTGAAACTGCAGGTTGAAATGGTCTGGGTCGTTACCGGGCCCGGCTGGGTCGAGACGGTTCAGGTTGAAACGACCTGGGTCGTTACCGGGCCCGGTCGGGTCGAAATAGTCCGGGTCGTTACCGAGCCTGGCCGGTTCGAAATGGTCTGGGTCGGTAACGGACCCGGTCGTTGACGAGCCCGATCAATTAGAAACGGTCTGGATCGCAAACGGGCCCGACCGGGTCGAAACGAGTCCGGTCGCTGACGGGCCCGGCCGGGTCGAAATGCTTCGGGTCGCTAACGGACCCGGTCGGGTCGAAATAGTCCGGGTCGTTACCGGCCCCGGTCCGGATCGATAACGGTCAGTTGGTTTGAAACGGTTCGGGTCATTAACGGGCTAGGTCAAGTCAAAACGGTACGATAACGACAACGATCGGGTCAAAACGGTTTGGGTTGTTAATCGGCCCAGTTCGAAATGAAATATTTTGGATCCCTTAAAATTTTATTTTTTTTATTTTAATTTTTTTTACTTTTTTTTAATTTTTATTGTTATTTTAATTTAAAAAAAAATTAATCTATTTTGATGTGAACCTATCCCAATCCAAACCCATCCTGACTCAACCCATCCTAACCCATTTTTTTAATTTACCCATCTTGACCTAAACCCATCCTAACCCAACAACCAAACCAACACATTCTACCCATTTTGCCACCCCTAATATATATATATATATATATATATATATATAGGATTTGGATCATTTGAGAACCATCATTTAGGGAGAGAACCAAGGAACCAGTGTGAACAGGTGGCATTTTTGTAAATATGAAGGGTGTCTACAAAAACCCCTCCATCAAAAAATAAAAAAAAATAAAAAAAAATTATATAACCTAAATAAATAAAACAATAAAAAAAGTAAAAACACCAAAATGATTATTTTGCATTATTAATTTGAAAAAAAAATAAAAAAATAAAAAAAAAATGGCTGTTGTGACGTCATATGACGTCATCCCTGATGCACATGTGCATTTCGCTGTTATATATACAGAAATACACCGTATGCACATGTGCATTTTACTATTAAATCACACTTTTGAATGAATTGTCAATTACCATACTTAAATGATTATTAAATGGACACGATACAGATATATAAGGGGTCACAAATTCTATTCAATGATCATTAAATGGACGCGAAGTGAGATATAAAATACACTCGAACTCGTCAAGTGTTTATTCATGCATATTATAACATAAATTGAAAATAAAACACGTGTATGACAACAAATATGAATAAACTTAAAACACCTCTATATAAGACCTATAAAATAAGAAACATGTATTGCATGCACATGTGCATTTCACTAATATAGTTAGGTTTTTCGAGTGGTTTAATTTTAGGGCCTAGTTTTTAGGTATGGTGGGAGGTGATTAGATTTTTATACCATCTTTGACTATAAAAAATAAACAACACATAAGAAAACCAAACTTTCTATCTTAATGCACACGTGCATTAGCTTTAATTACTTTTTTCATTACCACATAACATATGCACATTTGCGTTAGAGCGAAAGACCTTAATGATAACAAGATTTCAACCTTAATGCACATGTGCATTAACATTAATTTTATCCTTACCATATTAAAATTATGCACATATACATCAATATAAATGACTTTAATGGTTCATAATGTACTGTGAAAAAAAAACAACAATCCAACCAAGTTATCTACAAAACCAACAAAAATTGAATACAAACACATGCTCATTTTCACAAATATTTTGGTTTTCAGGTTTTTTTAATTATTCTTTCTATATTCTCTCATTCGGCTTTACAAAGTTTCAAAAGTTTTTTAGTAAAAAAAATCTTAATAACCAACCAAACATATCAGGCACTTACATTATTCACCAAAGAGGTAAGAACATGGGCCCCACAACCAACTCATTACTCACCATCATCATATTACAACTTATCACTGCACTTTTAAGTCATCCAACTTGGAGGGCAAACTCACCATCTCACACTAAACCGACTTTTCACAAAACCAAGACAGAACCACCATGTTTGATCATCTTGAAAAACATCATTCTTCAACAAATTGCATCTTATAATAATAATGATAATAATAACAGCAAATCCTTACCTCCAAAACCACACAATATCAACATCCAATATTTAAATGGCGAACGCTAATGACGTGGACACAATTGATTTCGAACCAGATGAAGCCGACCTAATGGAGGAAGACGCCGTCATTGACGTGGACACGTCATCATCTCTTACCGTGGTTTCGGCTCACATCCCTAAACTTAAATCAGCTATCACCGGTGGCTCGTTTTCCGATGCACCTAAGAAAACTAAAGGCTGTGGTTTATATGATGAGTATGCTGATCGTAACGAGCCCGACCCTAAACGATGTAAGTTGCATTCGGTTATTTAATTTTGATTGATTGGATACTTTTAGGTTAGCAAGTGAAGATGTTGATTAGTGCTGGAAAATGGAGGAATCGGAGGGATACAAGCTTGATAGATCGAGTCAATGAATGGATCTGAGACGAGGATAAGCCATGGACGTATTAATACAATTTCTTCTTTCTCTCAACAATGGATGATGAATGTTATTCTCCATGGATGGTACAGAAGAAATGGTGAAAATGGAGTTTGTTATGAGGATTTTTAATGATTCTTGTGGATTTATATATAATAATAATTTTGTTAGACTTTAAGTGATATTTACAATAATACCCCATGTTCACATTGGTTCTCATGGTTCTCTCCCTAAAGTTGGTTCTCGTATGATCCCTACCCTATATATATATATTAGGGGTGTGAATTTCCGACACGACCCGAAAACACGACCTGAACCTAACACGAAATTAGCGGGTTTAGGTTTAGTCTAAATGGGTTCGGGTCAGGTTCGGGTTGAACCCACGAACCCGTTTAACTTTTCGGGTCGGGTTCGGGTCAACCCGGGCGGGTTGGCGGGTTGACCCGTTTAACCTATTTATACTATATATTATTTTTTTTATAATATGTTTTATGTTATAAATTAAATTGGTTAGGTATTTTATGCTACATTTATAACTTAAAATAGAAATTGGTATGAGATTTTATAAATAAAACATTAATGTTTTATATATATTTGTGTTTTTTGTAGTAAAATTTTAATTTTAATACATTAGTTTGCGAAAAAATAAAAAAAATCAGGTTCAACGGGTCGGGTTCGGGTCAACCCATGAATATTCGGGTCGGGTTCGGGTTCATATGTATGTCACAATTTTCGGGTTCGGGTCGGGTTCGGGTTCATGTAAAAATTTCGGGTTCGGGTCGGGTTGGACCCACCAACCCGCGAACCCGACCCGTTAAGCACCCCTAATATATATAGGGTAGGGTTCCTGTACAAAGGGTGTTTTTTGTGAGAAGTATAAGAAGTGTTTTGGACCATTAGATCTATAGATGGATGGTTGAGGTTGAGTAGTGGCAAAATCGTAATAAGTGTTATAAACTTAATTAAAAGATTTGACCTAATAGGGGTATAGTAGTCTTTTTATTTGTTTTTAAAATAAACACCATCTGTATTTCCTTAAATCTCATCATCTACTCCCTTTTTTATAGGGGTGTTTCATAAAAACATATCTCTCTCTTATAAGATGTAGTCATATGACAATAATCAACCATAATCTTTCAAGAACATCTCGCTAACCTTATGATATCTCAGAAAACATTATAATTGTAAAAGCCCATGTTGAAAATGGCCAATGTGCATCATGTTGTCTGAAAGATGTCTGTCATTTTCGTTGGATCAAGTTACCGTCATGGTGTGTTTCTAGCATATTTATATTCTGGTTTGTTCCTTTTAAATAAACAATTCTAATATAGTCATGTGCTAGCTTATGTAAAAGAGTGTCTAATAAGAAACGAAATTATTTGGTTTCACATTTTACTTGTTAATTTAATTAAATGTGAAGTAGAATGAATAAACAAACATATATCTCTCTCTTCCAAAGTGTTTTCGGTAGTGGATATTATTGTTTTTTTTTTTCATACCAATGTGTTTTTTATATCTGAAAATAGAGGTTTATATTTCTTAGTTATGTGTTTTACTTAAAGTTGTGTTTTTTAAGAAATCACATTCATGTGTATGGCTATCTTGAAATGAGAGATGATTTTAAAACACCCCCTGTAAGAACAAACTCATATTTATATAAAACACCCTGTAAGAATAAACAACTCGTATTCATATAAAACACCCCCCCGTAAGAACAAAAGTCATATTTATATAAAACACCCCTCGCTAGAACAAACATCTCATATTCATATAAAACACCCCATATGAACAAACAACTCATATTCATATAAAACATCCCAAATGAACTAACAATTTTGTAATTGCAAAAAGACAAATTTATATCATTTTGATTAATATATGGACGTTTATGTCACGAGATTGATATGATAAACTTGGATTTTCTTAGTGGATATAAGCAACATTAATTTAATTCCGAAATTATAGGGGGTTTCCTATTTTTGTGCTTAGTCAAATGACAATCAAATCCTTGATCTCCTAAATTAATCATTACCACGTGTCACTCTAAGAATACTTCTTACACTTCTTACATTTTTGGTCCTTTGTACAGGAACCCTTATATATATATATATATATATATATATATATATATATATATATATATATATATAGGATTTGGATCATTTGAGAACTACCATTTAGGAAGAGAATTAAAAAACCAAGTGTAAACACAAAAACCTCTCCACCAAAAAATAAAAAAAAGTAATAAAAAATTATATAACCTAAAAAAATAAAAAAAGTAAAAACACCAAAATGTTTTTTTAGCGTTAATCTTTCTGAAAAAAAATAAAAAAAATACAAAAAAATAAAAAGAAAACAAAAAATGGCTTTTATTACGACATATTTTTGTCATGTCTGATGCACATGTGCAATTCACTATTAGAGCACACTTTTGAAGAAATTATCAATTACCATAATGAAATAATAATTAAATGGACGTGATATGATATATAAGGTGGAAAAAAATTATTCAATGATCATTAAACAGACGCGAAGTGTATTTCACTATTATAGTTAGGTTTTTTTCATAGGTTTAGCTTTAGGGTTTAGTTTTTAGGTATGATGGGAGGGGGTTAGGTTTTTGGGGGGATGGGGTGGTGGGTTTAAGTTTTTGGGGTTGGTGGTGAATAAACTTAAAAAAACGTTTATATAAAACTATAAAATAAAATAAGTGTACTACATGCACATGTGCATTTCACTATTATAGTTAAGTTTTTTAATGGGTTTAGCTTTAGGGTTTAGTTTTTGGGTATGGTGGAACAGGGAGTATCTTTTTGGGGGGATGGGATGGAGCGTTTTGGTTTTTGGGGGGTGTGGGGTTAGCTGCACATGTGCATTTCACAATTGGGGGGGGGGGGGTGTGGGGCGGTGTGGGGGATGGGGGGGGGGGGGTTTAAGTTTTTAGGGGGTGGAGGTAGGGAGTATCTTTTTGGGGGGATGGGATGGAGCGTTTTGGTTTTTGGGGGGTGTGGGGTTAGCTGCACATGTGCATTTCACAATTGGGGGGGGGGGGGGGGGGGTTGGGGCGGTGTGGGGGATGGGGGGGGGGGTTTAAGTTTTTAGGGGGTGGAGGTGGGGTTTTTAAGTTTTTTTGTTTGTGTTCATACTGGTTCTCTACCTAAAGTTGGTTCTCGTATGATCCCTACCCTATATATATATATATATATATATATATATATATAGGATTAGGTTCAAATGAAAACCACTCCTCGTGTAAGAACCGCGAGAACCCCGACGTAAAATGTGAATTTTAAATTTTTTTTTTCCCACCGGTGTAAAAACGGGTAACCTCGACGTAAACAAAAAATTAATTTTACAGTGGTGTAAACAACCATGGCCCACGCTATTTTGTCTTATTAGGCAATGGAATATTCCCTTTTCTTTTTTATTCAACTTTAATTGTGGACCACAAATCTTTTTGGATTAAAATAAGTGTGTGGTGGAAAAGGTGGTTCCTTAGTTCTTGCATGAAAGTGTGGTTCTCATTTTACCCTTTCCCTATATATATATATATAAATATATATATATATTTACAAGTTGTTTATGCTTTGTTATGTTGTACATTAAGCTGTTGTGATATTTTATGCAATGGCATGTTGCAACCTTTAGGTACAACCAAGTTAAGCAATTTTTCCAAATTCCTGTGTCCCTCCAAATCCCTTCTTCTTCTCCTACATTTATCTCCTCTCTTATTTCTCTCATATTTTCTCTCTACTCTATGAATACCAAACGGATGAAGATCATGATGTCGTGACCAGAAACAGCCGAGGTTACTGATGTCGCCGCGGTAGAGAGGTCACCGGAAGGGAGGATAGAAACGGTGGCACGGTGGTGGTGATGCGAAGAAGCCAAAACCAACTCTAATGTAGCGATGATAGTGTGAAGATGAAGATCTGATAGGGTAAATGATAACAGTTGTGATGATGATAGAGAGAGTTTCTAGAGAGAGTAAGGGAGTGGATGATGGTATGAGAAGTTTCGGACTCGACTGAAATTGTGTTGATCGGGTCACTTCGAATGGTTTTTTTTTCTTTTTTTCAATGTGATTAGAAAGGAGCCAGAAACCACCTCCGACCGGCTCTCTCTTTTTTATGGAGGTCGAAAGGTGGTTTTTAGAGCGGTGGTGGGGTTTTCTGAGAGAGACTATAGAGAGAGAGAGAGAGAGTTAAGAAAGTTTCTCGAGAGAGAGAGAGAGTGAAGTGACAAGGCTTCTATCCGGCACATGTTCTTTGTTGTTTCTTCTAAGTTTCTGGATAATAACATTTTAATTTTTTCTTTTTTTGGAAAAGAAAACATTTTAAATATTTGATTTATTAATAAAATGTATCAATATCAAAAGAAAATTGGTATGCACATAATAACGATACAATATTATCCATGTTTTCATCCTATCCATATACATAAGAGGAAAAAATGTGTTGAAAATGAGAACATTAATCTTTCATTAAAATATGGGGAAATGGAATTAAATAATCCTAACTTTGGGGTATTGAAAGACAATAATTCTAACTTGAAAGTTGTAAGACAATAGTCTCAACTTGTCTTGTATTTTATTCCATTGGACCAAAACTAACTGGGGTTAGTTTTAACAGACCCAGTTAGTTTTCTGGCTAAAAATGTAACTTTTAAAAGATCAAGAATCATTTCTGCCCATTAGTCAAACTTTTTAAACAAACACATTTCCTTCTTCGGTCACCGGTGCTCTCCTCCGGCGACCACCCCACCTTCACCGGCGACCACCCCTCCACCTCTGACGACCACCTCTCCTTATCCGGCGACCACCCCTCCACCTCCGGCGACCACCCCTCCTTCTCCGAGGACCACCCGTCCACCTCCGGCGACCACCCCTCCACGTTCGGCAACCACCTCTCCTTCTCCGCGGACCACCCCTCCACCTCCGGCGACCACCCCTCCACCTCCGGCGACCACCCCTCCTTTTCCGGGGACCACCCCTCCACCTTCGGCGACCACCCCTCCACCTCCGGCGACCACCCCTCCTTCTCCGGGGACCACCCCTCCACCTCCAGAGACCACCCATCCAGGAAAAGGAGGGGTGGTCCAGTTTATTGATTCTATCTTTGAGAGCTTTTAGAGATAAGTTTTTGAGGTTGGCCTTATTGGTCCTTGAGTGCTTAACAATGTAAGCTATGGCCTTTTGTCTTTCTTTTTCAGTCTCCTCTTCTTCAGCTTGAGCCAACTCCTGAAGTTTCTCTTCAAATACTCTCAGTCTCTCTATTTCACCTTCTACACCCAGTTTATTTACCATATCCCAAGCCATTTATTCTTGAAGAGCTCTTTTCTCCAACAAGAGCCGTCTCTCCTTTTCTTCTTCTTCAAGTCTGGCTTTTTCATCCTTTTGTTTCTGTGCATTAATTAGATCTTGTCTTTTCTTGAGTAACACATAAATTGGTAGTTTGTCAATGTCTTCTGGATCACGGACAAGTTTAGAGAAAGTAGTATATGTCTTTTGAACTTTGGTAACCATTGATGGTGTTGTTACAACAACTATTGAAGAAGGTTGTGCTTCAGCAGTTGTTGTTTCAGCAGTTGCACCCTTAGTTGTTGTTCCCCTTGTCTTTCTCTTCTTGTACAAAATTTGAATCGCCCTTGTTGATGTATCTTGTTGAGTTTGAGGGAGATTTACTTCTGTGGGTGGTAGGTGCCTTTCCATTCTCTCAGCTGCTCTCTTGGCTTCAGCTTCCCTTGCCTTTTTGGAAGCTTCCAGATTTATCTTCTCAGGCATTTTAGATCTCTCCTCCTTTTTGGCTTCATCAACTTCAGGAAACCAAGGAGCAGGAGGTGCACACCTATTAAGTGTTGAATTTGCCTTTGAAGATCAATGATTGGTCTTGAAAGCTCAGAAATTTGAAACTGCATGGCATTCCTGATAAGCTCTAACTTTGTTTTTGTTTAAGCTCTAATTGTGTAAAGATGCTTTTGATATGGCCATCAATGAGAGTATGGATCATTTGGTAGAGAGGGCCCTAGGGATTGCACAAGTGGTCAAGGCTTATGCTCATAGTGCCTAAATTGGTAGGATTTTGAGAAGGTGGTGTAGTTGGGTGATCCTCATGAGATGAGGATGCCACTTTTAGGTTGGAATGGGTTAAGTGTACTTCTTCTTGAGTCTTATTGGTGATCAACTCCTTGAGTATGAAGACCTCAGACTAAAGACCTTCTACTTTGTTCGTCAATTCTTGAACTTTTGAATCATCAACCAATTTAATGGTATCATCTGAATCCCTGTTTTCAGATGAAACAATTTTATCATGACCTGGGTCCAATCCAGTAGTATCATGTGCCCCTTGTTCTTGGTACTAGGGTCTTCCAGGTATAGGTTTTGTACCCATGTCAGCAGTTGCCATAGGTGAAGTCTGAGTAGTGTTACTACTATCCTCCAGTCCACCACTGGATGGTAAAGGAGTAGTAGCAGCTTCACCTATAATCTGACCTTGATCAACTGGACTGAAAGGTCTAGATACATCCTCATCTATTGGGTTTGAGTGGGTCATGTGCACATCCATAGCATCAGTGTAAAACTCTATAAAGTCCTGGTTGTTGGGAGAAACCTCAAAAGTGTGTTGAGGTGAGCTACTAGGGGATGGGATTGTTGAACCTAACTCAAAGAGATCTTTGGCACTAGTAATGATGGAGAAGGTGGTTATATATTATCAGTAGTAGTGGTGACAAGCTGTGTACTCCTAGGCAGTGGAGTGGAAGTCATGATATCAAGTGATGTCATAACTATAGATGATGGTTCCCTAGAAATAGGCTATGTGACTTGTTGAGAAGACACAGGCAGTGTAGGCTGGGATTGATATGAAACAAGCAACTGTGAGGATGTGCTACTTGTTGTTGTATCAAGTTCAGAGTGAACATGTGCATCCACATGCATCTCATCTTCTTGTGGTGTCTTTTTGGGTGTGGAAGAGGATGTAGAATTTTTTACTTCAGGCTTCTTGACCTTTTTGGACTTTTTTGATTAGTCTTTGGGTTTAGAAGCCTTTGAGGGTTTGGATGATGTGGGTTCCTTGGGTTTTGGTTTTGCAACCCCTTGGTCATCATCAGCCTGGATGGCTGGGGTATTATGCGTAGAAAAAGTTTGAGCATCAAGAGATTTGGTTTTTGGTGCTAACCCAAGTAATGCATCATCTCTAATTGTTTTGATGAGGCATTGCATAACAAATCTTGGGTATAATAAAAACTTACTTGTTCCTTTTTGAATGATTTAATAAAAGTTCATTGAAAAGTAAGTTGATGCCCTGAATGGTTTGTTTGCAACTATAGAGTGAAAAATTTGTTGCAAATCAAAGGGCATTTGATCCCATCCAGCACTCTTTGGACTTAAACACATTAATAAGTAATGAAATAGTAACTTGTGCTGGGGATGAAAATACTTTTTGTAAATGGTAGCATGAGAGAGATCACATGTATATTCACATGCTGTGATTGTGGCATGAACTTCACCAGTTGGAAAGGATTTGGGTGCATCATTATCATTTAGTTGAAGGACATTGGATAGTATCTCAGGTGATATGGCCAACACTTTGCCATTTACTATCGATCTTAATGCTATTACTTCGAATTGACAACGGTGGTTTCAACATTAGCCCAGAATTGTCTTAGGGAATCGACATGGATTGGGAAGGCTGTGTGATACTTGGATTTGACAATAGTATCGATCATTTAATGGTATTGTACCCACTTGTCTTCTTTGACAAGACAAGCGATCAGATTATGAGTGGGTTTCAATTGAAGGTCCGTCTTTGGTGATTGAAAGTCAAGAACTGATTGTTAATCGTCATCGGTGATTGTAGAGAGGGAATTTTGATTTGAATTGCAGTAAACGCTAAGAATCAGGGTTTTAGAAGTTTATAGGGCACTGTCGGATTTTATGTGAAAGTATTGATATACCGTTTTGATCATTACTAATGAACAAAATTTTAATCAGGAGTTATGCAATGTGTTTATCAAAAGTTATGCAACTTCTGATATGCAATTCTCATCCTTTCCCTGTGCAACAATTGTTGAATAACTCGTCAGTAATTATACATTTTGCTCATCAGTACTTACAAGTTTGCTCTTCAGAAGTTATGTGTACTTGATTAACACTTGAGTAATAAAATAAATCAGAAAGAAAACTAAAAAAATAAAGAAATAAATAAGATTAAAAATAAAGAATAATAATAAAACTTACTCAAGGTTTAACATACCTAGTCTGGATACTAAGTTCTCAAAGGTGGAGGTGTCAAGGGGTTTTGTGAAGACATCAGCTAGTTGTTTAGCTGTTGGAACATACTTTACTTCAATTTTGCCTTTTTCATAGCAATCTCTGATAAAGTGATACCTGATCTCAAAATGTTTTGTTTTTGAGAATTGAACAGGATTTTGAATTATGCTGATTGCTGAGGTGCTATCTAAAAGAAGTGGTGTTTTGGTCTCTTTGAATCCATAATCAAGCAGTTGATTCTGAAGCCATTGGATTTGAGAGGTACAAATTGCTACAGCAATGTATTCTGCTTCAGCAGTTGATGTGGCCACAGAAGTCTGCTTCCTTGATTGCCAAGACACCAGACAGTTTCCCAAAAATTGACATCCACCAGATGTTGATTTCCTTGTCATTTTGCATCCTGCATAGTCACTATCTGAAAAAACAACTAAATTGCAAGCATTGTTAGCAGGATACCATATTCCTAAAGTAGGAGTGCCTTTGAGATATCTAAAGATTCTCTTGATAGCTACAAGGTGTGATTCTCTTGGTGAAGCCTGATATCTAGCACAAGCACAAGTGGCAAACATGATATTTGGCCTAGATGCAGTTAAGTACAAGAGACAACCAATCATACATCTGTACATTGTTTGGTCAATATGAGTTCCTGATTCATCAGGACCTATTTGTGTAGTGGGACACATTGGAGTAGAACGTGGTTTACAGTTTTGTATGGAAAATTTACTTAGAAATTTTTTTATGTATTTAGATTGATGTATAAAAGTTCCATTTGACTGTTGTTTAATCTGTAAACCAAGAAAATATTGTAATTCTCCCATTGCACTCATTTCAAACTTAGATTGCATGAGTCTTTTAAAGTCTTCACACAATTTAGAGTTTGTTGAACAACAAATGATGTCATCAACATAAATTTGAATAAGTAAAATATGCTTTCCCACATTTTTAGTGAATCAGGTTATCAATGGATCCCCTTGTAAAATTGTTTTTAGTAAAAATGAGGAAAGTGTATCTTACCATGCCCTTGGAGCCTGTTTAAGCCCATAGAGAGCTTTGTCAAGTTTGTAAACCCAATCAGGATGAGAAGAATCCTCAAATCCTGGTGGTTGACAAACATACACTTATTCTTTGATTTTTCCATACTAAAATGCACTTTTAACATCCATTTGATAAACCTTAATCTTATGTGAGACTACATAGGTTAGAAATAACCTGATGGCTTCAAGCCTTGCAACTGGGGAAAATGTTTCATCATAATCAATTCCTTCTTCTTGTGAATATCCTTGCACCACCAGTCTTGCCTTGTTCTTGATAACTATTCCTGCTTCATCTGATTTGTTTCTGAACACCCACCTTGTTCCAATTGGGAGTTTGTTTAGAGGTAAAGGACATAATTCCCAAACCTGCTGCTTGTCAAACTGTAACAATTCTTCTTGCATTGCTGTCACCCAATTATTGTGTTTGAGAGCTTCTAGATACTTTTTTGGTTCTATCCGATATATGAAAGCAGAATAGAAACAAAAGTTTGAAATTTGTTTTCTTGTAGCAACACCTGATACAATATCACTTAGGATCTTATCTAAAGGATGATCCCTATGCTCAACATATGGAATGATGGCAGTTGTTTGATTAACAAATTCTTGTGATGGTGATCGTCCTTATTGATGTGTATCATGATTTGAAGAACTACTGTTGTTTGCAACTTCTGATGAGAATAAATCTTCATCAGAAGTTAGATTTATCTCTTCAGAAGTTAGAGTTTCTTCATCAGTAGTTACATTTGAAGTTTATTTACAAACTGTTGGTATTGTTTGCTCATCTTCAAACCTCAGATCTGCCTTTGGATATGGATTTAAAGTTTGTTTATTAGTTTGTACAGGTATACCCTGAAAACTCTCAAGATCAAAGAGTTCAGCAGGGTTTGCTGAGATAGGAGTTCCTTTCAACTCATTGAACTTGACTTCCAGGGTTTCTTCTACCACTTTGGTCCTTGTATTGAAGACCTTGTAAGCTTTCCTGGTAGATGAGTATCCTAGGAAATATCCTGTATCAACTTTAGCAGTAAATTTATAGATAGAATCTTTGATATTTAAAATATGACATTGACATCCAAATGTTCTGAAAAATGAAATGAGAGGCTTCAAATTGTGAAGAATCTCATAAAAGGTTTTGGATTGTCTTTTGTTGATCAAAACTCTATTCTACATATAACAAGCTGTGTTAACTGCTTCTGCCCAGAAGTACAGTGGTAGGCCTAAATCAGCTAACATGGATCTTGTTACTTCAATTAGTGTCTTGTTCTTCCTTTCAACAACTACATTTTGTTCAGGAGATCTGGGGATGCTGTATTATCTCACAATCCCTTTAGACATACAGAAATCATCCAGATTTTTATTCCTGAATTCTATGCCATTGTCACTTCTGATGACTTTAATTGGCATGGAGTATTTTTTTTTTCAATTTGGATTATGAAGAACTTGATCAACTCAGTAGCCTCATCTTTTGAGTATAGAAAGAATGTCCAGGTAAATCTTGAATAGCCATCAATGATTACTAGACAATATTTTTTTCTTCCTAAACTCATGATCTTAACTGGTCCAAATAAATCCATATGCAACATCTGAAAACATGCATTTGTTCTGGATTCTTCAATGGATTCGTGTAAGGACTTATACTGCTTCACCTTTAAACAAGCTTCACAGTGGTCATGGCACTGGAATTCCTTCAAGGGTAGACTTCTGCCTAGGCCCGTTTTTGAAACTTTATTAATTGTTTTAAAATTCACATGGCCAAGTCTCCTATGCCAGAGGTTTGTTTCTGAGATTGATGCTTTTGAGAAGAAGCAAGCTGTATTGTTCAACACCTTATCTTTTTCAATGTCAACTACATATACATTACCACTTCTTTTGCCAATTAATAAGGTTTGTTTTTCAATGATCTTCTCTATCAATCTCTGGCCTTCTGGTGAAATGATCTTGCAAGCATGTTTGGTGAAATAGGATGAGTATACTTTGTCACACATTTGAGACACACTTAGAAGATTGAATTTTAAGTTGTCCACCAGATTGACATTATCAAACTGTATCTTCTTTGAGGATGCTGTACCAGGTCCAAGTACATTTGTAGATGCCGTTTTGCGACTAATGATTAGATACTAACATGTGTTAAGGGGCGAAGGAAAACCAGAAGGGGCGAAGGTGACTTGTAAATGGGCGAAGGTAACTTAGACATGGACGAAGCTGGAACATAGACTGAAGGAAGACACATTCGACCAGTCAAACTGGGCGAATGTGAAACCTGCTTACATTCGACCAGTGAGACTGGGCGAATGTGCAGACATTATATATAGAATTTGGGTTTTTGTAATGTAGAACGAGTCATTCAGTGTGTGTGTTTTAGAGGTGTGTTCCAGAGTGTGTTGAGAGTGTTTAGAAGTGTGTTAGATTAACTGTAATCAATCTGTAAGAGTTTATTTGGAAAAGTTAATCTATGAAAAGCTTTTAAAATGACTTTGATTGTGTTTTGATTGAGTTTATATCAGTTTGTTCTAAGCTAGGGTTTCCGCACCTGGTTTAGCAAATTGTATGATCATATAATCCTGTTTTCGTGTCGAATTCTCTCCTCTACAAAGTGGTATCAGAGCGTAGAGGATCATACAACAACAAATTGATGAACTCAGAACTGATTTGGACATAATTTTCATCAATTCACATCTGTTTTCAACTAAAAATGGTTTTTGTGTGTTTTTGAAAGATTTAGAGGTGATTTTGTGGTTAAAATTCAAAATTCCAAATATTAAAGTTGTTCCAAATCATCTCCGAAGCATAACCTGATCAAGATCAATCAAATCCACAAACTTTTGAAAATCAGTGATCAAAATAACCGTTTTTCAAAGTGTAACCGTTTTTCAAAAGTCAGATATGGGCGAACCTGGACTGAGTGGGCGAACGTGTGAGTTTTAGGTCGAAGGTGAGTAGTTTTTCGGGCGAACCTAGAGGTTTTAGGGCGAATCTAGAGTTTTTCACATAGAAATTTTACATTCGGGTCATACTTTCTACCTTCGGGAGATCGGGCGGACGAACGTGAAACAGAAACGGTCGAACCTAGGTCTATTTGGGCGAACGTAGAAGAGTGTTAGTATATTTTTACTTTCTGGTGAATTTTTTACCTTCGAGTGAACTGTTTTGGGCGAACCTGTAACAAAACGGACGAACCTGATCATTTTTGGGCGAACCTAGGACAGTTTTTGGAAAATTTTTCTAAGTGTTGAATTTCTCGAAGTTCGTGATTATGTGGCGTTATCAGACTACTCCTACACCAGCTACTACACAACCACAACAGCAGGTGATGGACCCATGGACAGTGGCAGCACAGAAGACTAGCACACAGTCTTCGCAGCCGGTTAACTATATGACTCAAAGTGCACCTACAGTACCACAGTCTGACTACTGGGGAGTAGCAGCAGCGGTGGTAAACACTCAAACTACTAATGCTATTTCCACACTGATTAATGATTTGTCTTCAGGTAGCGGGACTCGGCCACCGAAGCTCATGGAGATTCAAGAATACAATCAGTGGCAGAAAAAGTTCAAGATACACTTGGAAGGCATGGGAGTGGAAGGTGCTGAAGCATGGAACATGATAGCTAAAGGTTACACACCACCAGTTCTGGAGAACACAGGTGAACCAGTGCCATTGGAGAGCATGGCGGAGGATGAGAAAAAGAAGTTTGCTGTGGAAAAGAAGGCGTTTTCCCAATTGACACAGGCAATTACAAATGATCTTTTGCATCAGTTCGGGACGTGCACAACTTCTAAGGCACTGTGGGATATGCTTAAAAGGAAGCATGATGGAAATGAGAAGACTCGAAATTTGAGGATGGAAGAACTTGTTAAGGAGTTTGAGAATTTTTCTTATGTTGGAAATGAAACTTTGAAAGAACTAACTCCTAGATATAATCATTTGATATCTGAATTGTCTAGCTATGGTGTACAGATTCCTATGGCAAAACAGGTGGACAAATTTGCTGAAGCATTACCACCAAACTGGGATCAGCATGTGGATGTTCTGAAGGAGAAGGATGCTTTTCAATACTGGTCTCTTCAGGAGTTCATCGAGAAGCTGGAAAACAAGGAATTGGAAGAGAAGAGGAAGGCTAGGAGAGCACAGATTCCTCAGAATCCAAACTTATACTTTGGAGGATCTTTAGTTCCAGCAAGTGCAAGCTCAGGAGGGCTAGTTACACCACATGTTGCATGTATATCCAATGCTGTGGACTCACCCATCATTAACTACCATCAACAAATTTCATCTTTATCACAACCACAAACACAAGTTCCATATCAATATTCATACATCCCACCATTCTCCCCAAAACAACAAGCAGCTTTTTACACTGCTGGTCAATCTCAACCACAACCAATGAACCAACCTAACCAACCAACTGTGGTTTTGGAAACTTCCAATCTTGGAAATGTGACAGTTGAAGTTGCTCAGCAACACATTGCTTTAGTCTCTGCAATGGTTTCATCCTACAATGGATTAGTTGCTAGTCAAATTGGTAATAACAACTTGACCAATGAAGACTACGCACAGATTGACAAGGAGGAGATGGAACTCATTGATATTCAATGGGCCTTTGCGAGTATAATGCGAAGAGCAACAGAGTTTATTGAGAAAACAGGTAGAACAGACTTGGGAACTTCTCCTAATACAACCTACGGGTTCAATAAGGAGAAAGTGACTTGTTTTAACTGTGGAGGGAAAGGTCACTTTAAACGTGAATGCACTCAACCACCAAAACAAGGCAACAGAAATCCATTCAATGCTACCTATCAGAATCGTCAACAACAAAACCAAAACCAAGTTTCTTCCCAAAACAACAACAACAACTACCAAAATCGTCAAAACAACTTTAATAACAACCAAAATAGACAACCAACCACACCAAACCAGACACAAAACCAAACACCAAACAATACTAACCGAACAGTCATACCAATCACTACCCCAACTGAACAACAGAATACCAATCAAGCATTGGTTACTCAACAAGATGAGAGGTTTGACTGGTCGAGTATTCAGATAGGTGTTGAGGAGATAACTACTGGGGGAAATGTGGCTTGTGTTGCATATCAGTTTGATCTTGAAGAATCAGTGACGATGGAGGAGAAGGTTGAAACTGAGGTTGATAGTGATGAGTCTGAGGCTGAGATGGATGGTGATTTTGAACCTGTTAAGGTTAATTCTGAGGTTAATGTAGAGGTTGAAAATGAAGAGACACATTCGGGTGTTGTGATTGATACTGTTTCTGACATTCCTGAGGAGTGTGAATCGGTTTATTCTGATTCAGACAGTGACTCAGACACGGAAGCTAGTGTTAATTCTCTTGATGAAGATATTGATCAGTTACTTGCAGAAGCAGATTTTCTGATGACTAGGAAGTCGTGCATTGCAGATGATGCTTTCACAAAGATTGATTATTCCAGATTCTTTGCAGGAAAGGAAGCTCATTTCGCATTGATGGCCATGACTGACCCGCCAAAACCTGTAAGTTCTGCATGTAGTACTGACAATACTAGTGAAAAATATTGTGGTGCTTGTGATAGATTGACTGAGGAGGTTAAACAACTCCGTATTCAACGTGATAGTGCTATCATGAACAGTCAATCTACTCGCAAAGAGTTGAATGCTTTTAACAAAGTATTAGATGGCTACAAAAAGGACATTTCTGACTTGAAAAACACTTTGTCTTTAAAACAATTGGCAATTAACAACTACATTAATGAAATTGAAAACACCAAGTTGGAAATGGCCGCCATCAAATGTTTTGCTGAAAAAGTAAACAAAAAGTTGGAAAGTTACAAGAATGTTGCTTATGTGGTAGACCACATCATTGATGATAAAACAACCAATTATCGGGCTGTACCATCTCCGGTTCTTTTTGAAAATCATAATTGTCACCAAGTGACACCGGAGAGTTCGGTAAAATCTGATTCAGCATCGGAAAATGAATCTAACACTTCAAGTGTTGGTGATCCAAATTCCGATGTTAGACCGATTTTGGGTATCAATGATGAGGGTGTTACTGCTGAAAGTGTTGACTCAGATTCAGAGAGTGATGATACTGGTTGTAACCAAACTGTTAATGCATGTGAAATTCCAAAAGAAAATCACATCATTACAAATGAACCAGTTTCATCATCTCAAATTGTTCCAATGAGAAACATTCATCATGTGAATAAGTCTGAGAAGAATGTTGTGAAGAAAGATCTTAATGTGGTTAAGAAAGATCTTGAGAAGAATGATAAAAACGAACAATGTGACAAACCTGTCAAGGTGTTTTATCGGATGGAAGGATCCGATAAGATCATCTCTGACGAGGACTTTCCAATTAAAAATGCCAACTATGCTAAAATTGAAAAGATTTGGCAAGAAAGTACTATTTGGTTCCCAAAACATGAGAGAACAAATGAAATTCCACCAGCTTTGTTGAAAAAGTTGTATTTGGATGTTCCTCAAGAACCAAAGGTCCATGTCACAGAGTTTGTTAAACCCAAAAACAGAGCTAATGGTTTCAATGAGCCTACTTACTCAAAAGGGCCACTCCCTGAGAGTTTAAGGAAGCAACAATACAATGATCAATATCCTGTTAGATCATTTGCTCAACCAAATGCTCCAAATGTTTTTGAAGAGTACCGTGCGTGCTTTAAGTGTGGAGAACGTGGGCATTTACTTGCTCAGTGTCCATATGTAAGGCACAAGAGGCACGAGGTAGAAGTGAGGAATTCCATGAGAAAACCGATTGATCATTATGTGCCACCTCATAGGAGAGTGGTTCCTCAACAACAACAACCGTTTTATTATCAAAACAGTTTTCAAAAGAGGAACACTCGTCCAATGCACTATGATAGAAGGAATCGGATTGCGATGGAAAACTCGTGGAGGAAGCCTGTGGTGAACTCAACAGTTGAGAGGCAAAAGGTTCCACCAAAACCTATTGTCAAATCAAATGTTGGACCTAAGTCTGTTAAATCAGATAAGGTTACCAAGAAAGTTACCTTTGCTAACAATGTTCAGAAACCGACTGAGAATCCAAAGTCTCAGATTCGTATCCTGAAAAGGACTGAACAATCTTGGACACCTAATGGTACTCCAGGAGCCTCATCTTCAAAGGTTAATGAGAGAAAGGAAACGATTTTGAGCAATCAGAAAAAGATTGATCAAAAAGTTGTTAAAAATGTTTGTGAAAATGTCATTGTGAAACCTGATGTTGAAAGACCCAAGACTCAGGCTTGGGTCCCCCGAAAGAACTAACTGATTTACATTTTGTGTGCAGGGAGCTTCAGCTGGCCCTATTAGCAGTCTTTGGATTGTTGATAGTGGAGCTTCAGGCCACATGACAGGGGATCTTGCGTTGCTGTTCGACGTGAAGAACATCAATGGAGGGTATGTAGCGTTTGCGGGAAACAAAGGCGGATATATCACGATGGAAGGGAGTGTAAGCAATGGGATAGTGAGTTTCGAGCGGATTTCGTATGTAAAGCAGATAGACTACAATCTGTTGAGTGTCAGTCAAATATGTGACAAGAAATTTACTGTACATTTTGATGACAAATCCTGCTATATTCTGAAACCGGGCTTTACGATTCCTAAAGAGTGGATAATGTTGAAGGCACCTCGCGTCAACAATCTATACATTCTTGATATGTCCAAGGCGATGACATCACAGGGGCAAATAACATGCTTTTTGTCCAAGGCGACTGAGAAAGAATCGATAATGTGGCACCGAAGGATGGGGCACATTCATCTGAAGAAAATGAATCAACTCGTGAGAAATGGACTTGTCGATGGAGTAAATGTGAAACATTTCCATCTGAATGACAAGTGTGTGAGTTGTAAAAAGGGGAAGCAACACAAACAGTCCCATAAAGTGAAAAAGGTTAACTCTGTTGAGATGCCACTAGAGCGATTGCACATGGATCTTTTCGGACCGGTCAAGCGCCATAGTCATCTTGGAGAGCTTTATTGTTTAGTCGTCACTGACGATTACTCAAGATTTTCATGGGTGATGTGTTTGCAGAATAAAAGCGACACTTTTATTAATCTAAAAGTTCTGTTCACTCGATTAGAGAATCTCTACAATGTGAAGATAAAGAGAATTCGGAGTGACAATGGGACGGAGTTCAAAAATGCCAGGATGGATGAACTTTGTGAAAACAAAGGAATACATCATGAATATTCGGCTCCGTACACCCCTCAACAGAACGGTGTTGCTGAACGAAAGAATAGGACTCTAATTGAAGCGGCTAGAACAATGCTTGCTGATTCAAATCTTCCAGTAATGTTCTGGAATGAGGCGATTTATGCAGCAAATTACACACTTAATCGGGTTTTAACAGTGAAGAAGTTTGGTAAAACATCTTATGAGCTGTTACACCGAAGAAAGCCGAACTTAGAGTATCTAGAACCTTTTGGGGCGCCTTGCACCATGTTGAATCCAAGCGAAAAGTTTAGTCCTAAAGCCGAAGATGGTTACTTTGTTGGATATGCAACCCCGCTCAAACGGGTATACAACAAGCGAACTCGTCGTGTGGAAGACTGGGCTAACGTGGAAGTTCAACGATATACTCAAAATATTCAAGGCACGGGTCCTGATTGGATGTTTGATTACAAAGATTTCTTTGAATCATTCAATCTAGATAGCTTGGTTGAAGAAGCTGTTATTCGATTACTTTACGAGTGTGAAAATGCAACAACTTCACCATTGGTGCGTCCGATCACCGTGAACCCCCTACCAGCTTCTAATGATACCAATGCTCCTATCCAAGAAGAAGAAATATTTCAAGAGGCTTCAACTTCATTAGACACTTCAGAATCTGAAGATGAACAATTTGAAGAAGCTATTCTTGATCAAGCTGAAGAACAGGAGGCACCGCCAGTGAACCCAACTCCAAATACTGATGTGGCTTCATCATCAAATACGGGTCATGATCTGGATGCTGTAGAGAACTTGACTGTTCAGACGGGAGTGCAAGTACCTGATTATCCGGAATCTCGGATTCATCGTATTCACCCGCTGGAGCAAGTTATCGGTGATCCTGGAAGTAGTGTTATGACCAGAGGGCAGCTTAAAAGCGTTAATTCGCCAGAGAGTTTTGGTGCTCTAGCTTTATATGCCAAAATTCAACAATCTGGTAGTCAAAATGATTGGTCGTTTGCGTGTTATGTGTCGCAGGTAGAGCCAAGGACATACAAGGACGCTTTGAAGGATGATGCCTGGGTGGAAGCTATGCAGGAGGAGTTATTACAATTCCAGAAATTGGGAGTTTGGACGCTCACAGATTTGCCGCCGGATAGAAAGAAGATTGGCACCAAATGGGTGTTTAAGTGTAAGAAGGATGATCGTGGGGTAATTGTTCGGAACAAAGCCAGATTGGTCGTGCAGGGTTTCCATCAAATCGAAGGGATTGATTATAACGAAATCTATGCACCGGTAGCACGAATTGAAGCTATTCGGATGTTTCTCGCGTTTGCTTCTTATAAGAAATTCAAAGTTTACCAGATGGACGTGAAAAGCGCATTTCTGTACGGTAAAGTCAAGGAAGAGGTGTATGTCGGGCAGCCACCAGGCTTTGAGGACCCAATCCACCGGGATAAGGTCTACGTGTTGAACAAAGCTCTTTATGGCTTGCACCAGGCTCCGAGGCAGTGGTACGAGGAGCTAAGTACATACCTCATCACCAAAGGATTTAAGCGCGGCCTCGTCGATTGCACCCTCTTTACGAAAAAGACGGGAGATGACTTGCTTCTAGTGCAGATATATGTTGATGATATAATATTTGGTTCAACTAACGAGCTTTTATGCAGGGAGTTCGAAACTGTCATGCAGGAAAAGTTCGAAATGAGCGCAATGGGGGAGATGCAGTTTTTCCTAGGCTTGCAGGTGGACCAAAGACCCGACGGGATCTTCATTCACCAGACGAAATATGTCTCCGACATCTTGAGCCGGTTCCAGATGGAGGACTCAAAGCCGATGGATACCCCGATTCAACCCAATCACGGGATTGGAGTGGACGCTAAGGGGGAGCTGACGGATCCTTTTACATACAGAGCAATCATCGGATCTCTGATGTATTTGACGGCGTCTCGACCAGATATTATGTACGCAACGTGTCTCTGTGCCCGTTATCAATCGAAGCCGAAACAAAGTCATCTGACGGCGGTCAAGCGTATCCTTAGATATCTGAAGGGTTGTCCTTCAAAAGGACTTTGGTACCCTAATGATGATAATTTTGATTTCATATCTTTTAGTGATGCAGATTGGGGCGGCTGTGACAAGGATAGCAAATCTACTACAGCTGGTTGCCAGTTTTTCGGGAGCAGGTTAATCACCTGGCAATGCAAGAAACAGACTTCCGTAGCACAATCTACCTGTGAAGCCGAGTACATTGCAGCCTCGAGTTGCTGTTCGCAAGTACTTTGGATTCAACAACAAATGGTGGATTACGGTTTGCAGTTTCTTAAAACTCCTATTTACTGTGACAACGAAGCCGCAATTGCATTAACTAAAAATTCGGAAAATCATTCTAAAGCGAAACACATCCGGATTAAATATCATTTTATCCGAGATTGTTACGCTAAGGAATTGATTGATATGATCAAAATTCATACTGACTACCAACGTGCAGATTTGTTTACTAAAGCTTTTGACCGTTCACGCTTTGAATATCTTTTAAAAGTAAACAATATAAAGGAAAAACAAGACTAATCGGCACCTCGGTTTATCGCTTTTTAGTTTTTAGTTTTTATATTTTGCTAATTGGGAATTTCTCTTTACTATCGTAATCCTCAAAGAAGTTGATGCTTTCGAGGGGATTGTTTAATCCTCAAAGAAGTTGATGCTTTCGAGTGGATTGTTTCTTTTAACTTTTGTTTTTATTTTGTTTTTCAGAAAAATGAAAATCCAAAAATATGTTCTTTATTTTAGGGGGAGCCATTTTATCAGAAAAAACCAAAAACATTATAAAATTCAAAAAGGCCTAAAAATTAGAAAATCAAAAATGATTTCCTGGTAAAACAGAGGAAATGATAGTACATCAGTGGGAATCTGACACAGGCTAAAGAATTGTATAGTTTATGAGGCGTGTGTTGATTACGTGTGATATGCTGATAGGCTTCGTAGACTAAATATTGCGTGCATTAGTGATACAAACATAACGAACTACGCGTTCGTGGCTGAACACCTCATGGGCATATGGTCTTAGTACCGTAATTTCGTTTGATAGGATTGCCAAAATCTGAGGTTTCGGGTCGTTATGTTATGGTTATCCGGGATATTCTGATAAACTTTTGTCGTATTGATTTACGGACCTAGTTTTATCAGAATATTTGCTAAAAGAGCTTAATTGCCAAAACCGGAAGTTACCGAATTGAGGAACTTTATGTTTTAATTGATCATAGATCATTATTACATCGTATTGATCATCTGATGCAAATCAGTGATTAATATCAGCCTCAACCTAGTGTATACGCACATGTTACTTTGCTGCATTCATTTGCTGACCTGTACACCTCTGTGCTATATACTTTGTAACTTTTACGGATAACTCTGGCATAATCACGCGTTACGACGAAGCTTTGTGCAATTACTTGATACGGGAGTATGTCGTGTGTGTGGGCACCACATCGTGTTAGTCTAATACACTTAACTCGTATCATTTTAAAGCATTGCGTAATTGTCTGCATGTGAGCTTACGTGGACCACAATATCAGCAATTGCCGTATCACATACTGTTTTCTAATGATAATATTAAACAAACAGATCAACGCTGTGATCAGATTTCTCAGAAAACTGATATGATCCTCTGACCGGATTTCACAAAATGTTTACTGCTTTCATTTACATTGATGCTTTTTATGTGTTGCAATTTACTTTTAATGTCAAAAAGATACAAAATCCAAAAAGATTTTAGGTGTGTTTTGATAAAATTTCAGAAAAATCCAAAATTTTTGCATTCCTGTTTTATGTTTGATAACCGGGGATGCTTGATAGTCAATTTCTGAGATTTGACAACACCATCTGGGCTTTGTATCATTCTAAAAGTGAAAATTTGTGTTTTGGAAGCTTAACGGACTGAAAAATGTTGAACGGGATTCGAATTTGTAATTTGGCAAAATTTTTCAAAATTTCCATTTTACATTCGCCCTTAATTGGGACGAATGTGGAAATTTTTTTTCTTTCGGCCGTTTTAGAATTGGGCGAATGTGACTTTTACCTAAAATTCACTTTCGGGTAAAACCCTTTTACCTTCGTGCCTTTCATTAGGGGCGAAGGTGGAAAGTTTGTTCGTTCGTCCAGTGGGAACGGGCGAAGGTGAAGCCTTATATATATGCCAAACCAGGTTCGACCAAACACTTCAAATTTTTCAAAATTTTCTTCGTAACCAGACCTTGTTGTTTTTGAATCTTCTGCTTGTGCGTTTTAATCCTTGCTTCGTACTGATCATTTTTATATAAAGATTACAGGTAATGGACAAGTAACGAAGCTGGAATCGATTGATTTCTGAACCGGACTTAGGGTTTAGTGTTTAGAGTGTTTAAGGGATTTTTAATGCATGATTTTGATAAACATTCATCACATATCAGTTTTAGGGGGAGAGTTTAACAAGAATTAGGTTAATAACAGTGTTTAAGGGGTGTTTGATTGTTTGAACATTTTAAAACCCTAATTCTTTATAAAAACTGATATAAAATGAATGTTAAGCACAATTGATGATAAACGAAGCATAATCGGCCATATTAGGTCTGATTTTGATCAAAATTAGGGGTTAAAAAAAATTTGATAAAATTTTAAATTTTTGATTCAAACAGTTTCCACCTTCGGTTCGTTGTTGTGGACGAAGGAGGAACTGGATGGACGAAGGAAACACTAAATGGGCGAATGTATAGTTTGTATCAAAATCACTTTACATTCGACCAGAAATTTGTACCTTCGGCCACAATTATCTACATTCGACCAGTTAGTTTTGGGCGAATGTGGAATTCCAAAAGTCAAAAATTTTCAAGTTTTGTCGATTTTGTGTTTTGACGTTTTATTTTGATTTTATCTTTCAGATGGCTGAAGAACAAGCTAATGTTGATATTCCAGTGGAGACTGCAGTGACTGATCCTATTCCAGAGAATGTGCAAGAAGTAGGATCATCAAGCGGTAGCAAATGGCCGTTTGAGAAGACCCATAATTGTTGTGCATATCTTGGAGATGTGGAGAAGAATGTGGAGTTCACAGAGATCATAAAGTTTCTGAAGAGATGCAGAGTGGTTTATGCTTTGGCCACACCAACTATTATCTACAAGGATATAGTTGAGGACTTTTACAACAACGCCAAGTATGATTACTTTGATAATCAGACGATCATTAAAAGCAAGATTCAGGGAATGGAGATGTTTATTACTGAATCTGATATCAGAGAAGCTCTCCAGATCCAGTTTGAAACAAGTGAGGATCCAAGGGAATTGTCCTGGACTGAGCAGAAAGCATGTTTCCTGAGGATGAAATACAAAGGACCGATTACTGATGGTTCGATGTATAAAGGGAAACTGAGCGTACAGTTCAAGTATTTTGCACACGTCATCATACTAGTATTTGGATGTGTTAGTGGGGGTTATGACGTGATGAGAAAGAGTTTAAGCTCGTTAATGGTTGCATTGACTCTCAATAAACCATTTAACGTTGCTGGGATGATTCTAGACCACATGTTGGAGATGTTGAAAGGATTGAAGAAGAAATACTTTATGCTTTATCCTAGATTTCTGATGATGATCTTCGATCACAAATATCCAAACTTGAAGAAGGATCCGACACAGATACTTGCTATGGATCATATGAACATCAGAACTTTAGCAAGAATGAAAGGTTACAAAGGTGTGCCTGAAAATGAGAGACCACCTTACAGAAGGTTATTTGGAGCCTTGGCTAGAGAGGATTACATGGATCCTGGAAAGAATTTAGCAAGGCATCCAGACAGTGATAGTGATAATGATGATCCACTAGTTTATGCTGATGCAAGCACGAAAAGGAAAAGGCAAGTTGTCAATCCCGGAGCCAAAGGGAAGGGCAAGGGAAAGACAGATCAGGGGAGTTCAAAACAACAAGCGGTGAGGAAGAAGACTACTGCTAAGAAGGGTACGAGTTTGGTAGATGAGGAGTCTGTTGATTCAGAGGAGACAGAGACTGAAGAACAGTGGGATTCGGATGCTGAAAATGTCCAGACTACCAAACAAAAGGCCACTTTGGTTGGTGAGTCTGAATCACTGAACAGATCAATAGAAGAAGCTAAGAAGAGCAAGCAGTCTGTTGATGCTGAAGATGAAGGGTTGACTGTTAATTTGGATGAATTGAATGAGGGTGAAACTGTTGTAGTGAATTTGCCCAAGCCCAAACACAAGACTATGGCTAAGAAAACAAGCACAAAGCAGCTTAGAGAGAAAGAATTGAACTTATTGTTGAAAGGAAAGAGATTACCTGATGCTGGTACATCATCTAAACAATCTTCACCAGCAACGAAGAAGCAAAAGACTAAGGAGGCTACACCATTACCAGTGGATCAATTTAATATTGCCCTGGATAATGTTCTTAACATGTTTACACAGCCTCAGAAGGGAAAAGAAGCTGAGATTGAGCCATCTAAGTCTAAGTCCAAGTCTAAGAAGGTCACTGTGGATGATGAAGTGATGAAGCAGATGAACAAAAGAATGGACGATATGATGAAGATGCTTGTGGCTCAACAAGCTGAGATTGCCAAGTTTAAGCTGAATGAGGAGAAAATGCTTCAGATCGTTGTTGCTTCTAAATCTAATCAAGATGAGATAGATGAGAAAGTAAAGAAGCTTGAAGCAAAGAATAAGAAGCTTGAAGGTAAGGTTCTGAGAAACAAGAACAGATACAAGGCAATTAAAGAAGATAACAAAGAGCTGAAGGCTGAAAACAAACGCCTTAGTGATCTGATTGATGATTTGTACAACATAGCACCCAAACTGAAGGAGGGTGAGGAGGATACAGAGAAAGAGGTTGAACAGGTTGATTTTGAACCATCTGAATCTGATAAAGAGGAAGATGAGGATGATGAGGATGATGAGAATGAAGAATCGGATAAGAGTGATGATGAAGGAGATGATAATGATGATGATGATGATGCTGAAGGTTCAGGAAGTCAAAAGGAAGATGATAGTAGTAGCAGTGATGATAATGATGGAGGAGATGATACTGCTAAGTTTACATTTGAGAAGAGACCACCTTCAAAGAAGAAGAAAGACACAGGTGAGTCTAGTTCAAAGAAGAAGGGAGAGAATGTAGATGATGAAACTGTGTTTTGGAATGAGAAGGTGAGGTCCTTGTCTAATGATGCAAAACAAGTATATAAGGATATGTTAGAGAAGAGAGAGTGGACTATTGAGTTCACAGGTCGTTTTGCAGAAATATTCCAAACTGATGACATGCGATATGAGTTGGAATATAACGATCCTGATCTTGAAGAAGGGGAAGTACCTGCTTCTGTGGCAAAGGAAATTTTAGATGGACTTGCACAGAGAGTAGGGAAAACGTTTGAAGAATTCATTGTTGATGAGTCGATTCCACCTATTCCTGAAAAGGATATTGGAACTCACTCTGATGATAAAGAAACCCCTGAATTTGAAGAAGTTGAGATAGAGGATATTACACATGAGGAATATCCACAGTACTTCAGACAAAATGATGAAGATGTGGTGTTTCCTGATTTTACTGAAAGGCATAATACGTCTGCAAAAAGAAAGGCAAGAAAGAGAAGTGCTGAGTTTGTAGAGAAAGTGCTTGGAGCTGATTTGCCAGAATCTTCAAATAAGTCTGATGAGTTGAAAGAGTATTTGAAGAAATTAAGATTGATGGATGAAAACCGACCGAAGCCTGAAGCTCAAGGGAACTTCTATAGATTTCACAATGCAAAGTTCAGAGGCAGAGCTCTCGGGTGGACATATTTAGGCAGGCTGAAGTGTTTAGCTGCTAAGTGGGAATCTGGAATATTGTACTTTTACAGATTCATTGATTTGCTTACTCTACCGTACTGGGCGGTTAGAGATTTATGCAGATTCCAAATGTCTGGTGCTTCAGTGAATAATTCACATGTCGGTTGGTGTGCAGACAAATTGGTTTGGGAGAGTAGAACTAAGTGGAACAGATTCAAACCTCAATATCCCCGGAGGAAAGTTCACAGGGATATTGATCCCAGAACCAAGATGAAAAAGGTTACCTTGATATATAAGGCACCTGAAGTTATGAGGAAGATACCTTTAATGCCTATGCCTCAACACTTCAGTGCTGATTTCATATTCTGGTATTATGATTGGAGGAAAGCAGAAGCTGTGATCGTGTTGAGAGATGGAAAGGATAAATACAAGCATGTGCATGTATTTGATCCTATGTGGCTGATAAATTGCACCTTCGAAGACATCATCATGTTATTCTATAATCCGATTCATCATGAGCCAAACGATGCAGATCAAGCAAGGAAATACACACAAGTTGTGGGTGTTTGCTTTGCTTATGACATTAACGCTGGAAGTAATCTGGAAGGGAAACTTGGCAAGAAGGTGAAGATGGCTAATGTGTCAAAGCCGGTTAAGAGAAAATTAGAGCCGGAAATGACGAAAGAACAGAAGAGTTTGCTGAGAATCAAGCTGCTGAATAAAGCCATGGATGAAGATAGAAAACGATCTAATCAATAGTCGAGGGGGAGTTTGTAGATGCCGTTTTGCGACTAATGATTAGATACTAACATGTGTTAAGGGGCGAAGGAAAACCAGAAGGGGCGAAGGTGACTTGTAAATGGGCGAAGGTAACTTAGACATGGACGAAGCTGGAACATAGACTGAAGGAAGACACATTCGACCAGTCAAACTGGGCGAATGTGAAACCTGCTTACATTCGACCAGTGAGACTGGGCGAATGTGCAGACATTATATATAGAATTTGGGTTTTTGTAATGTAGAACGAGTCATTCAGTGTGTGTGTTTTAGAGGTGTGTTCCAGAGTGTGTTGAGAGTGTTTAGAAGTGTGTTAGATTAACTGTAATCAATCTGTAAGAGTTTATTTGGAAAAGTTAATCTATGAAAAGCTTTTAAAATGACTTTGATTGTGTTTTGATTGAGTTTATATCAGTTTGTTCTAAGCTAGGGTTTCCGCACCTGGTTTAGCAAATTGTATGATCATATAATCCTGTTTTCGTGTCGAATTCTCTCCTCTACAACATTCCCCTTTGCATTATTCCCAAATGACACTAAGCCTCCTCTATGACTTATAAAGTTTTTGAGAAGATCTCTGCATCCTGTCATATGCATTGAGCCCCCGCTGTCTACATACCAAATGCTGTCAAATCTTGTAGGAAGACCCTGCACACACAAGTAGATTAATTACTTTTAGAAACCCAAGACATTATGGTCTTGTGTTTGCTCTTAGGAATAGATACAGATGTAGTTTGACCTTAACCATTCATTGTGGTCATTAGAAGTTGTACCATTTTCATCAGTTTTTGCTGACTTTCTTCTAATTTCCCAACATCAGTAGTTATCCTAACTTCGGATGAGGGTGGTCGAACTTCTGATTCATAGGCATTTGACTTATGCCTTTGTGAATTCTGTTTTGATCCTTTTGACTGCTTTTGAGGATTTAAAGTCTTTGGTTTAGAAAGGTTATTGTTAGGCACATTTTGGTTTATTCCATATCTAGTGTGGAAATCTTCTTTTAATATTTCCATTTGTGACTTTTGATTCAATTTATTGTCAAAAATTTTACCTTTTCTAAATCTACAGAATTCAGATATGTGATTTGTTTTACCACATATTTCACATGAATTTGCTTGTTCATATGATTTATCTCTTTTCACAAGCAACTTCTTAACAGTATTGGATATTGAATTTTTGTCATCAGTAGTTATCAGATTCCTAACATCTGATGTAGAGGTAACTACTAACGAACTACTGTCAGGAATTTTAGTATCTGACATTTCTCTATCCGCAGTTGTGGTATTCTTTTTATTAGTAGATACCACAACTTCTGATAGAACCTCAGATACTGAGTCATTTAATTTACTTCCATATTTTAATGAACTTGTGGAAGTAAATTCAGTTGGAGCTTCAGTGTGATTATAACCAATTCCAAATTTTACATTACTTGCAGTCTGTTTACTGAGTAACATTTGATAACCTTGAGATGACTCACCCCATTTTGCACAGTTGACTTTAATGTTTGCTAGTTCCTCTCTACATATTTTGAGTTTTTAAAGCAAGATATCAATTTGAGCTTGATAATCCAGAAAATTGTTAGTTAATTTGAAAATTTCAGAATTTTTCTCATTTATTTTCTCTTCAAATTCCAAAGTCTTGTTGTTGCGTTGGATTTCAAGGTCAGACACTTGGTTATTTAAACACACATTAACTTCCATTATGTTAGCAAATGCCTTTATGCAAGATTTAGAACATAAGTTGTTAAGGGATTCTTGTGATACCTGAGATATTGAAGACGATGATGACCTAATAATACTTAGATTTGAATCTATGGCAATCAATGCAAAGTTTGGGCTTGTCTTGCATTCCAGTTGACATCATAGATTTGTGACCCCAAATTATGTCTAGATTCAGACATGCCATTTGGTAACCTACTCCAATCAACATATCCAGCAATGAAGAAACTTTGTTGAGCTGGATGAGATGATGTTGATGGTTCAGTAACTATGGGGGTCTGCTGTCCCTGTATAGCTGCTGATTGACTTGGTACTTGTACATACTGGATTTGTGGCACATATTTAATTTGAGGGGGTGGTGCCTGAGCCTGCATGTACTGCAAAGGGACAAAGTGAGCATGGTATTGAGTGCTCTGATGTGTATTAAAATTGGAATTAGATGAACTTCCCTGTTGGTGTTGGTATGTGCTTGAACTTCCACATTCCCTAGCAAAGTGTCCCAACTTTTGACACTTGTGACATCTCAATTTAGATTTGTCAAAACCAACTTTTGTTTGACTATTAAGACCTGGGAAATTTCTTCCTGTTCTCTTGTAGAACTTGTTGTTCTAAGACTCAAGAGAGCCGGTTGATGAAGAATGTCCATGCCTTCAAGATCTTCACTATTGATGTGGTTTAAATAATCTAAGATGAAGCACATATTATCAGTAGTGGAGACACCTACATTGTCACAAACTGTTAATGCTTTTTCACATGAAATTCCAGTTGGGATGTTAATGTGGTCTTCAGGTCCAACCTCATTGGTACATGATGTTTGATCATGCCCTAATAAGGCTGTGCTGCCTGGTACATAGTCATCAGTGACTTTTCCTGAGTTTTGCAACTTTTTCTTTTGATTTATTTCTCTTTCAAAATTTAGCAATCTACCATGAAATTTAGTGAGTGAGATTCAAATTCAGGATTAGTTCTGAGGACACTTGAGTATGTTTCCCATTTATTAGGTAAAGGCCTCAAAAATCTGTAGAGCATAGATGCATTAGTGTATGTTTGTCCGGCTACTTTAAGTTTAGAGATCAATGAAGAAAATCTTTCAAATTGTTGTGTAAGAGATTCTTCATTGATATAAGTAAAAGTTTCATACTATTAAGCCAGAATTTCTCTAAGGTTGCCAATTACCTCATCAGTTCCACCGAAATGTTCTTTGAGGCTATCCCACAATTCTTTGGCAGTTTCACAATGTAAAAGTCCTGAAAATATGTCATTGCGCAAAGCCATGGCAATCATAGAGAAAGCTTTAGCATCTAATTCAAATTTTTGAAAATCTTCTACTGTGTAATTTTTTGGATTTTTGGGTTTCTCAACACTTGATTCTGGATCCTTCACCATTGGTTTGTGAGGTCCAAAAACAATAGATTTCCAACATCCTGTGTTTTGTTGACACAAGAAGTGAACCATCCTGTGTTGCCAAATATTGTATTCGTTCCTAACCAGCATTGATGGTTTGGTGGATGAACTAGTGTTGTGAGGATCATATCCTGACATTTTGATGTGAGGTGATTAATTAGAAACTGACCAAATATGACTTAGGATGATAGTATAGTAATTCAAATCAAACAATGAGTCACAGACAATCAAGTATCAATAGAATGGAGCGGATCTATTATGTTAAACTGATTGATTAGATCAAATTTAACTGACCAAGCTCTGATACCAATTGTTGGATCAGATTGAGCTCTAAGCACAATTATTTATGTAAAGTGCAGCAGAATAAACTTAAACAATTGACCATTTATGACTAATGATATGAACTCCCCCTCAGATTATACTCTCACAACAATAAACAAACAAAAGAGTAACATAACAATAAAAGTTAATGCACAAACACTTGAATTGTATTGGCAAAGGTGCAAGATACAAATGTTTACAAGCATGAGAATTTATACACGTTTTCAGACATGCATTACATGCTAGAAAGTAGATCTAGATCTACAAAATACATAAACACATACATAATGGAAATATAACATAATATGATGATAACTGCTGATACTTTAATATGACACAAATGGAATTATGAGCTGTAACTTCTGATAAGAGAACTTCTGATGATCATTACAACTTCTGATAAGTTGTTCTTCAGTTGTTGTAACTTCTGATATCTTGAAACATCTGATGATCTTTGTAACTACTGATGAGATACTTCATCAGTAGTTGTTCTTCAGTAGTTGAGCTCCAGTACTTGAACTTCAGTAGTTGAACTTCAGTACTTGAACATCAGTGATTATCTTCAGTAGTTCTTCTTCTTGTCTTCAGTAGTTGTCATTTAAGCCTTCAGTAGTTTTCATTTAAGCCATCAATAGTTGTCATCATACTTAGTCATTTATCTTGTGGATAATCAGATTAAATTGTATTGACTCATCAATTCTCTTTGTCCTAACAACTTACGTGGCACCCCGATGTTTCCGCCATCGGTTGGGGGTGTTACATATAATCAAAACTGGAGGGCACCATGCTGTCAAGCTTCTTGAATGCGAGGATACAATAGATAATTTTCTGTGCCCGGAGGAAAATTCATATTAATTTTTGATGTTGGGTGTGTGGTTAAATGTGAATGTTTGGTCGTTCTAGAGTTGATCAAGATCTGCAAGCCTTTTTTTAGGAAGTCATCATGGTTGAGGCCTAAGGCTACAAGATCAAACTGTAGGGAGATTATTTGATTTGCTACTGTTTGCATTAGTTACTCTTTTAAGGTAACTCTCCATACTCCATAAATTCAATTGGTTTATTATGCTATATTATCTAGATAATGACATGTTAACTACGTAATCACAATAATTATTGAACAGTTTATCATGTTGAATGTCCATTAATTTGGTATTATATATAAATACAAATATCAACTTAATGTTGTAAGTTAACGGAGTACTTTTCCGTTATTTTTCCGTTCCCTCCTCAACAGCTGTTTCTGTCTTCAACCGCTTTCCCCATCCTTCTCTCAACCATTGTCTCCTTCGATTAGCAACGGTTACAAACAACATCAGTGGCAACTGACGCTGGTAGTTTCTGGAAACAGTTAAAACGGTTTTACATGGATTCAAGGAAATTTCCATTTTCTTTCGTTTGTCCCAACTGTCCCTGTCCCCGACACTTGGCTTTCATCACCGCCTGAAACCGGGGCACCACACCCTCATAGACAGACCAAGTCATGAAAACCACATGCAACGGTGGATCGGATCGCCGAATTGAGCCGTGATTTCACCATCACAACACCTCCGGATACTACCGCCGCAACCGATTGCATAATCAAAATCCTAACCCCCAGCCAATTCTCTCTCTTCCTCTTCCTCTTCAATGAAAAAATCATGTTCTTCATCGACGACTAGAAAACCCGATCTTCAACCCTTATCTTTGCCTGAAAACATAGAACCGATGCAACCTAGAGGTAGAGCGAGAATAAACAAAGACCGGTAAGGAAACGGGTTTTACCGCAGACGCCGAATAAACGTGAGACTATGGTGCCATTTTTGTTGTAGCAGTAGTGTGGTGCTGGCTTCTTCTCTTCTTTGATTACTTGGTGCCAGTTGTGTGTACTTTGACTATGAAGAATTTAGAAGTTTTTTGTTTCTTATTCTTTTTAGATTGAAAACTAAGGAGGAGAGTCAGAGATGAGTTTTACATTCATGGTTGTATTTTATCGGTAAAGATTGTGTGTATGGTGGTATTTGATGTTACAATTTTGGCTTGCCACCCACTGTTTTACCATTCCTCTAAATACACCCACTGTTTTACCATTCCCCTAAATATATATTGATATTATTTATTCAAGATCTACTAAGAGTTTCCTATGCCTAATGTCATATTTTTTTTATTTCATCTATCACTTGAAAACAATAATCTGTATATTTTCACAAAAGTTAAAAGTAAATTCAATTGATGTTACTGGTATCAGCACAACATAATTATATTAAAATATTGTTCAAATCAAAATCAATAGAACAAATAATTTTAATGGGTATAATTTTGTGAGAAAAAACCCTATAATTTTTTATGGGGTTGGAAGTGGTTGTGAGTGAAGAAAAATGGGGAATATATTGCTTATCGGTATATTTGGAATTATTTGGGAATCTTTTGGGGAAAACAGAAAACTGTATTTATTTTTTAATATTTGTTGAAAGTGGTTGTGAGTGGAGGAGAGATAAACTATAATGATTTTTAATGTAATATGTGGTTGTGATTGATTGTAAGGGAATAGGGATGGGGAAGCTACTGTGAATGCTCTAAGAGCATTCACAATAGAATCCCCATCCCTCATCCACTCACAACCACATATTACACTAAACCCTATTAAATTTTCTCTCTCCTCCACTCACAAACACTTTCAACAAATATTAAAAAATAAATACAGTTTTCCCTAAAAGATTCTCAAAGAACCCAATATTTACCGACACACTGTAGATTCCCCATTTTCTTCACTCACAATCACTTCCAACCCCCAAAAAAATTATAGGGTTTTATCACCCAATTTATTTGGGGTTCTACTGAAATGAGTTTTTTGCATAAACTTCAAAATTCCGTATCTTATATAATGATACTACAACATACATAATTAATATCCCGCCGCACGCGCGGGTTAACGTCAACTCGTTTTATACATATTTAATGTGTTACATTTATTGATTTATTTTATTTTTCTAATAAAATGTTGTTTATGATAAACTAAATGTCTTAGTACATGGACATTTGAACATCATAGTTTAGCGAAGTTCTTCTTACCCATCCCCTTAATATACAACACACATATTATTTTCATCTTTTTTTCAAGAAAACACAAATTTGGTTTCTTTTCTTTAAGAAAACGCCTGTGGATAATAGATGCTTTATTGTCCGTTCTAACGAAAAAGTTTGGCTGATAACTATGGTTTTGAATAACGGCAACGTCGATCAGATCACCGAGTCAAGAGATTCGGTTTAAAGCAATGTTATATTTGAAAGGTTTTTTCAAGATCTTTAGCTTCAAATAATATGGATGACACTAGGGGTGAGCAAATTAACCACCATAACCGATAATCGACCATTACCGATATAATCGAACCGCTTTTAATCGACAACCAACATAACCGATGGTTATGGTTATTAAATGTCTTTAACCGATCGATCGCTTATGGTTATGGTTATGAAGCTTTGGTTAACAGATATAAACGAACCAGACTTGTAATGTTAACTTTATGTAATAGATTTATGTTCTACATTAACTATGTAGAGGTTTTTACTATAATAAAAGTATGTTATTAACAAAATAATCTTGACGTAACACTCTTTTTTGTGACGAATTTAGTTATAATCAAAGGCTAAGTATGTTTTTTTGTTTATATCTTATTAAAAGGGATCCCCACATTGGTAGTATAACTAGAAAGTGTAGTCTGATTGCCTTGTACAAAACAACACAAATTAAGTCTAACATTGTAGGTTTTGGTTTTTTTAGGCCCATTGACTTTTAATTTTATACTTTACCCTAAAGTTAGTTTTAATTTATTTTTTCGGTTAATAACTGAAATAACTATAACCGAATTCATAACCGAGTAACCATAACCGAAGTTTGGTTATGGATATGGTTACGATTTTTTGTAAAAACCAAACCAAACCAAAACGACCCATAGACACCCCTAGATGACACAAAACAAAAATACTCGCAGCAACTCGTGGACAATTACACTAATATTTTTAAAAGCAATTACTTTGAGCGGTGTATTCTTTTGAACAAAATAATAAGTTCAGGAACGCGGAATCGCGGATTTAATCATATGTACCTAACGACAATAAACTACAACATTTCATCGATTAATTTATAAGATATTTGTTTTTATTCTAGCTACCTCGCGTGTCTATATAAACATGCATGTGTTCTCCTACCTCCTTAAAACTCAGATAACGTTGAAAATGGTATATAGATATATATATATATATATACACACTATTTTACCCAAGCTATGATTTATGTATCATTGTTAGCTTTCAATTAATTTTTTTTTTTCAAATTATATTTGATTGCAGGTTAAGAAATACGTAGAGGTTGGACCTTTCGGCGGTAGTGGTGGAGAAAATCTGTGGTCAATCATACCCAATGGTGGTAGGATTACTCGGATAAACGTCCGAAGCGGAGCTATTGTTGATGCCATCTACTTTGACTATACCGAAGGTGGTACCGCCTACCAGACTGACATTTTTGGTGGTCGTAATGGCATACTTTCTACGGTGAGCTTAACTAAATTTGTGTAACGCTTATTATTTCAACAACGACCATACATGCATGGATGCAAGAGGGGATGGATAGAACTCTAAATATGTCAAAAACTAAGAGAACTTGCTAAAAACAAGTAAAATTATTATTTTATGATAAGCATATAAATGCAAATGTGAAATGAAATATTATCATCGTAGTTAAAATTAAAAATTATATATCTCTCCAACTAATTATTTTCCATTTTCTCTCTCATCTCTAAATTACTTTTGAAAACTTTTTGTACACATTTGTAAATGGTAAAACTTACATATCACGCGTAAATTGTATATAATACATACACTAATTCATATAATAATAATAATATTGATTGTTTTTTTTTTCCTTATCTATATGTATAAACACATTGTAATTCATGCTTTTGTATTCAATCAGTTTGACATTGCCGATGATGAGGAATTCATCGAGATTAGGGGACAAGTGGGAAATTTCGAGAACTTAAACTTGGTTACGCAATTGACTTTCGTGACCAACAAAAACACCTATGGACCATATGGAACTAATGAAGGAACAAATTTCTCTTGTCCTATAGCTAAAGGTAAGGTTATTGGATTCTTTGGAAGATACGGTGCCTACCTCGACGCTCTAGGTGTCGTAATTAGTCCCTAGTAGGGATCCAATCATGCCAAAGGTTACCGGCAGCATGCAAGCTTGCTTGATGCTATAAATAAGCGGTACCCGTATTATAATAAAGAAACAAGAGAAAGTGGAGTTCATTGTTGAAGCTTGTATGTTTTGCTTTGGGTTCTATTTCTTGTTTCTCAATGTATGCGTCCATGTAATAACTAGAATAAGCACCCCTGCGGTGCATGTGTTATATATTATAATTGTGTACTCCTAAACAATCATATACTTCTTTTGCTTAAGATAACCTATTTGGTCAGATTCATTAAAATAATACAAATGAGCGAACTTGTGTTTGATAAAGGCACAAAAATATACACATTAGCGTTTTAGGTTAAACCAATAAATCACCAAAATAAAATAAGATGTGCTTAAATTTAGTGTCAATAAAATGAAAATAACGTAAACCAGCTTTATCTATAGTTACTACCATCTTGGATGAACATAATTGTGATTTCATATATCTACGTTTAGACAACTTAAATGAGCTTGAGTTTATTGACGAAGATGTAAGACAATGAAATTGGGTTAATGATGTTGAGTTGTGTAGTTGGACTAACTAATAATTAATAGTATATATAATTTATTTTCGTATACTACTATACTAGATTATACTCTGGGAATGTCCCGGGGTTGAGAAATTTATTATGACATATCAATTTTACATATGAAATAGAATGATGCGCTTTACAGTTACATGCAGGAAAACTTCGGGTAGCACCTAAACAAAAACAATTAACAATGTCTCTCCAATGTTAACGTCTAATCTTAAACAATGTATAACTTTAATATTAATACCTAACCTAAAACAATGTACAACTCCAATGCTAATACATGTTGAAAATAGAATTCATATTTACTGATTTGAACATAATTAGTGACTTTCCTATACATGATTAATGAATTACCTGAGCACTTTGTGTTTTTTTTTTCTATATGAACAAAATCCCACAAAATGTATAACTCTAATATTAATATCTAACCTAAAATAATATACAACTCCAATGCTAACACCTAACCTAAAACGATCTATAACTCTAATGTAACTCTAACATTAACATATATCCTAAAGGCCAAAAAAATTGTACAACTCTAACATATTAATATTGGTATCTAACATAAAACAATGTATAACTCTAGTATTAACACCAATCATAAAGGCTTAAAAAATGCATAACTCTAATATCAATATTCAATACCTAACCTAAAATAATGTATAACTCTAATATTAACACCTATCATAAAGGCTAAAAAAATGGATAACTCTAATATCAATATTCAATACCTAACCTAAAACAATCTATAAATTCAATATTAACACCTAATACTTCAAACAAAAAAAATAGTCGTTTTTTTTCTCCGTTTTTATATAGTACTATGGTACTCGTTGAAAAGATAATAAAATGTTCGTTAATTTGGTGTAATTTTTTTCTTTAAAAATATCGTATATAAAAGATATTAAACTTTAAAGATTATGGGAGGAAACATAATGGAGAAAAATCTAATTTTCTTTTTAAATATTTGTTTTCCTAAAATCACTTAATGCCACATAGGCATGCCACATGGCACACTCAAGGGGGATGATGCCCTCTTTGAGTGCCATGTAGGATAAATGGCTTTGGTGTGTTATATATACTAGGTGGAATCCCGTGTGAAACACACGGGAAGAAAAAAACCTACCTTAAGCACTGTTTAGTAAAGGCAATATTAAGAATCTATTCATCTGCTCTGAAGAACACCTGTTTAGTACCATCTGTTTATTTCTTTATAAACAGTTATTATTACTACACAAAATACAAAAAAAAAACATAAACAGACCAATTGTTATGCTCTGTTTAGTAAATCCAAAATTAAACAGTCGATCTATGGTTAAAAAGAAAAACTGTATTTCGTAACCTCTGTCCCTTTCACGATACCAGTTAATACTACTGATCAGAGGTTTAATAACTGGAACTGTTACAACAAAGGGAAATATAAATCTACAGACAGATTAATGTTGCGTTGAGATAACACATATAAATCTACATACGGATTAAAGCTCTATAGAATAAAACATAAATAATCATATATAATATTGACAGACATACAAAACTAAAAATAAAAATAAATATAACCAACGTTTAACAACAACATACTTAGCTACTTAAAGGAATTAATAAACTTAAGCTTCAATTCCATTGAAGCTTCAAGTTGTGCATGTAGATCTTTAAATTTTACCAAAAAATCTACGTCCTTATTCTCGGCCTCTGAATTGTACAACAACGACAAATCACGAACATCAGTTAAAGGCACTTACTTCAAAATCCGTTGCACATCATCTCGGTCAAACGTGCCCAAGTGCAAACTATCAGAACAAATCTTCAAATCTCTTATAGTATTCAAATCTTGATAGTATTGTGCTGTAATTTGAATAAGAACAAGTTCCTTTATTTCATCTTCTTGCTTATTAGTTGGGGTTGCCATTGATCCTATTGATGAAGACTGAAATATAAACGTTAAGATGGTTTATAATGAAATTCGTGGTTTTTTTACAAATTTATACATTTAAAATGCGTGAAATGAAAGGTCATACCGTAGTATAGTTATTATACTTGGGTTAACGTGTTAAACTAAAAGTTTTGTTATAATGATTATTTAGTTTCAAAACGTTTGTAGTATTCGAAGAGTCTATACAACTTGGGAAACATAAATGGATGAATTCTTTAGAAAACGAACAGACGAAATAATAAAGTATCAGTTGTACAAATCAAAGATTTAAATAATTATACCAAATATCGCATGAAATTAATTATCTTTCAAAATTATTTCTATAAATATGTTCATATCCATCTTAAAATTTATTTATAAATTCAACACAGTACATATTCTAAACTTCATCTACCAAAATGGCAAACAGATCATACTAACATTTTGCTGATACACCAGACGTTAAGTCAATATTCAGTACTTGGTCACTAACAGAAAGGAGAAACAACGAAGATATTAGAAATGAAGTAGAGAGAGATGGAAGAAATAGTTAAGGAACAATCATGGACAAACATTGGCGTGCTAGATATGGTGTTGCATGAACCTCCAACTGGTTTGAGAGACACGATAGAAGACTACTTGAGTCAACAACTACAAATGGACAACAACATTCATGAAGCATTGATGGAATTAAAAAATGATCTTTCAAGCGAGATTCTGAAAAAGAAACAAAGGGTTTTTGAGATTTTAATTAAGTAGTTTATATAGTACATATGGTTTTTATTATGTATGTTTTAAATGTAAAGAACTGTTTAGTAAAAACAAAATTAAGAAGCAAATCGCCTGCTGCAAAGAAAACCTGTTTATTACCATCTCTTTGTTTCTTTAAAACAATTACTTTAAGGTCTGTTTACTAAAACCAACATTACAAAGCCAATCGTCTGCTGTAAAGAAAACCTGACTAACCTCTGTTTCGTAACGTCTGTTTCATAAAAAATACATCTTAATAGTACTGATCAGATGTTTAAATAATAGAAACTATTACAACCACGGCAACATAAATCTACAAACAAATTATAGACCTGTTGAAATAACACATATTAAAACAAAGGCAGGGAGCTTATTTAGCGGAATTTTTAAAACACTGTTGATTAAAACAGAGATGTTTAGATAATTTTCCCACTGAAACAACTCTTCAAATTCTTTATTTTTTTAAATACAAATTTCCATACAAACACAAATACTATTTAGCAATATTTGTAGAAATATGAACATGTGATGTTTTACGTTATTCATATTATAAATAACTGTTTAAGTTCTATCTTATGTAAATTCAAAATGAAAAGGTTGTTTAACTTCGTTTGGTAAAACGACGTTCTCACTAACAATGGTTATCTGATTGCAGTGGTTTATATATATAAAAACTTAAAGTTTCACAATCTGGTTTTAAAAATGGAATCACCAAACTAAACCACACAACACGGCAGTGTACCGGTCGTACTGTAGTAAAGTCGATAAGACCGAGTATCAATCCGTGGACACTAATATGCAGCCCTCGATACTAAACCTCTGTCGAGTCCTAATCTATATGAAAGAGCATAATTTTTAACTAGCAAGTAACTAAAACAATAAACAAGTAAACAAATAAAATAAAATAAGATAATAAACAAGCAGCAAGGACGATAGATCAAAGAGTAAACGCTCACGAAAGAGGAATCAGAAATGGGGAAGATGGCTGCCTAGACTGGGAATCCTACTGATAAAGCTAAAAGCTAACGGGAAATGGATACTCGAATGACTATCGGGATCTATGAGTATAACCAACTCGGGAAACACTATAGTATCTAGATCTCCTCTCGGTCTCACTAGAACAGTAAATGAAATCCTAAGCGGTCGTGAAGCTCATCGGGTAAAGAATGGATCACCTCTCGATCTCACCAAACATACAAGTTTACGAACCCAAAGATTAGATCTCCTCTCAGTCTCACTAATCACCAAATACCCAACGGTATCAAGGGGTGAATCTATTCCTAAAGGTAAATGTTTCGGAAAGCGGATAAAAAAGGATACCGGGAAAGAAATTCACTCTCGTGCAATATCTAACCAAATAAACCAATAAATCCTAACAAACCCATAACCTATCTCCTCTCGATCTCAAGGTATGTGACAAACTCAAAACGATATTAAATACGCAATTTCTAGATCCTAAGTCAACAAGTCAACCCATCAAATCATCACACAAAGCAAATGATAAAAATATGCGACTTTTAATTTAAAAACACTAAGTCAATAAATTATAGCCACAAATTAATCTAAAAATATAACATAAACATCATCCGGGTGATAAATCACAACAGAAACCAATAAAGATTCGTTTTTTATCATAAACAAGTGTCAAACAAGTAGCCAAATACCAAAAGAAATCAACTAAAATCAAGGTACATCCCAAGTCTAGACAACCAAGTAAAATCTAGCCAAGCATAGTAATGAAAGAAATAAAAATAAATCTATAAGGTTCACAAACAAAAATCATAGCGAGACCAAAAAATTGTCAAACCGATAAGCTCCGTAGTCGCCGCCTCCTTTATGACCCTTCATCTTAAAAATATATATTTTTTCTTCTTTTCTCTTAAGAGCTAGTTACCCTTTTTTTATTATTATTATTATTATTATTATTATTATTATTATTATTATTATTATTATTATTATTATTATTATTATTATTATTATTATTATTATGTTTTTTTTATTCGATTGTGAGATGATTGCCCCTGATTGGAGCCGCCACCCACTGACACTTTTCTTTTTGCGCCCCCCATGCTCTCCATTTTATAAGGACGTGTGTAGTGGGGCGGTTCTCAGGCGCTATAACCCCTATAACGCCGGGGAACACCGCCCCCTCCCCCCCGGCGCTATAGGGCGGTTTAGGGTGGGTTGGGTTGGAAGCATAGCGGCGTTTTGTGTTTGAAAATGAGAGATTATGGTTGTTGACCGTTGTCAAACGGTAAAAAATAATAAATGTTTTTTTTTTTTAAACAAAATCTCTATATATATAACATACCACAAACCATTCACACCACACCACAAGCCATTCACACCACAACACAAACCATTCCAACCAAATTCCAACCAAATACAAACCCAAAACCAAACCAATGGCAGCGTGGACGAACCAAGATCAACTCGAGTTGGTGAGGGCGTGGGTCAACACCAAGGAAAATCCGCCGAACAATAGGCGACAATTTTGGCGCAATGTATTGGAGGAGTACAACCGAATTACCGATACGGACCACCGTACGGTCGACCAGATCTACGCTAAGTTTATGACCATACAAAATAATGTTACGCGTTGGCAAACGGTCTATCAAGCGACGGTGCAGGCGCACCCTGACGTTAGCCAACATATGTGACACCCGGCAAATTCAGGTTAACAACGTCGTCTAGATTAAAGTCTACCTTAGCGAGTCACGCGTATTCTGTACTTAACTGGGTTAGTTGAGTCGGGTTATGGTTCGGGAACTGTTATGTGAGTCTAGGGAATCATTAGATATTGGCCTAGAGGATCGTTAGATGTCAGTCATTAACCAAGTGTACAAGGGGTGACGATTCGGAGAATCGTCAAAGCATAGGGAACATGCAAGTCTCGAGTCCCGGGAATTGGTGAACGAGTGTGAATGTGTTTATTTGCAAGTGTTATGTGTTTACAATCATTATGTGACTTGTCGGTATGTGAAAATGTGTTAACATATGTTAAAACGGGGTTTAACGCGCAAAATACTTGGAACCATACCCTGTAGGCGATTAGGGTGAGCTAATCACCTACAGGGTGGCGATTAGCACTCCCCAGGTGGCGAGTAGCTCACCCAAGGTGGCGATTAGGGGGCTAATCGCCTAAGGGGGTGGCGATTAGCAACCCTAATCGCCTGCAACTGGAGCATAATCGCCTGCAACGTGGGTTACGACTAAAAACGACTATAAATACAATACTTGACCTCCTAAACATCATAACATCAACCCTAGTCGCCCCACAACTCGTCCCAACACCCACACAACCTCTGGAACACGATTTTGGATCAAACAACTTGATTTCAAGCCTATTTCATCAATCAATCATAATCTTAAGGTGTGGTTTTCATCCATGCAATCTTTTCTAACGTTTTTATTGAATCCCTAATGGTCCAGATCTGTTCATAAACACTTGTGTCTTCTGTAAATCGTTAACAATCGTTATTGTATGGATTCTAGATGCTATGCATGTTGTATGTGTAGGTTTTAATTTAAAGATAGGATTTTTATGATTCAAGCAGGGTTAGTAACATGATATTAGGGTAGTTACTGAATTATAATGATGGTTTGATGTGGTAATCTGATTGATTGTTCATTAGGGTTGTGTTTACGCATGTTAGTGTGATGATTCATGATACTTGTGTTATGTTTTAGAAACGTGGTTGCATACAGGACTGCTAGAACAAGGTTAAACGATGTATTTTGATGTAAACATGTTTAGGATACTTGTTTGATTGATATTGGAGGTTAACACACGTTCTAGGGTTGATTTGGAGTGTTAAACGCGCGAAAAACCGAAATTGCTGTGCAGGTGGCGATTAGCACACCTAATCGCCTAAGGGATAGGCGATTAGCAGGCTAATCGCCTACCAGAGTGGGCTAATCGCCTACCCCGTAGGCAATTAGGGGCTAATCGCCTGCTATGAGGTGTTTTTGCATGCTGCATGACCCTAATCGCCTGATAAGTTCTGAAATGCATGTCACATGACCCTAATCGCCTACAAACTCAAAAATTAGCATACCACATGACCCTAATCGCCTACTGTATAGGCGATTAGCATTCCTAATTGCCTGTTGACCAACGTAATTGCTAGTTGACTTTTCCTAATCGCCTGAACTGCTGCAGTAAGTGTATTTTAGCATTTCGAGACCCGATTTGACACCTAGGAACATGCTAGGAACCCCGTAACATGTCTAATAACTCAGTAACATGTGTTCGGGTCAATGATGTGTTAATTGAACTATGTGCTAGAACGTGTTGGACTTTAACGTATGTTAAGTGTGACTGCATGATTATGTGTTTATGAATACTAGTGTAACACGGGAAGCCTCGGGTCACCAATGGGATGTCGAGTCTTGTACATTTGGTCATGTTAACAGTAAACGTGTTGTCAAACAAACTTGGTTATGGTCTGGACATCTAGGGACTAACTAACCTACGGGTTATTAGTCTAAGTACTTGTAACTGTCATATGTTAGGTCACCGCTTTACGGGGCTAGCGTAGCTTGTTGACTTATTCTGTTATCTGAAGTAACGCAACCTAAGGTGAGTTTACGGCCCCACTTTACTTGGTTTTCACTTTTTGGGGGAGAAAACATGTGTTAAACAACTATTTGGTAACAACTGTCATACTATGGGTTTTCAAACGGTTTACTATACGATCTTTGGAAGTCCCGGGGGGAACCATGAATGTGCTGGTTTGCACAACGGGGAAATGTGAATAGCGCTATTGGGAGTGACCAACCCCACCCGTCGGCATGGAGCGCCGGGCGGGTGCATATTGTCTCAAACAGGAACAGGTTTACTATTCGGGCACAACATCTGGTTTGCGAGTTAGTAATGGTTTTCCAATCGTAGTAGTAATGGAACATGCGCCTAGCTAGCGTACTTGGTTTACAATTGTTATAGTATGGACAGGGTGAACTTGGAACTTTGATTACAAACCTGTAAACTCACCAGCATTTTTGTGCTGACGTAAACTTTTACATGTTTTCTCAGGTCGCTAAGGTAGCAAAATGGAACTAGGGCGCACGCGTCTGCACGGCGTCTAGTTAGAGTTGCATGGTTTTTGAACATTAAACATTTGGTTTTATTTTGTTATGTTACGACATTTAGCTTCCGCTGATGTTTAAGATTTTTGAACTATGTTTTTGAAATTCATTTAGTATTGTTTATTGTGATCATTGACTTGGATCCTGGTTTGTCATGCGCCTCGCGGTAAAACTCCGCAAGTGGATTTGAGGGTGTGACAGATTGGTATCAGAGCCAATGGTTATAGTGAACTAGGACTGCATGTAGAGTCTAGTCTATAACTGAGTCGCACACACTAGATGATCACATGGTACTAAACTTTATACTGGGTTACTAATAGACTTGTCGGGGTGTCTCTAAATCATTTTACCCTTCTGTGTTACATCATCCATCCTCTCATACTGGGTTACTTGCTTACTAGACAGTGCGGTACATTGGGGTTAACTGTATACTCTTGAGATTGGTCCAAGGCTCGGACATCTCCCTTTTCTACCCCAATCGAAACCCTTGTCACGAACTACCGTAGTATTACGGGGTATAGCTAAGAGTCTATGTCCGGTGATTTGAACTTTGAACTAGGAGAACACTTGGAGGACCATGTAGAGCGGTTTATCATTTTGGGTGCACACAAAATCATAAACCGAAATGCATGAAAACCCTAGTGAGCTCTGGGTTCGAATGGATAGTCCTGGGTTGGATCTAGCTTTGATCTTGTGAACACTGGTGATTATCATTGGCTGTGAAACTAAATTTTCTCGTCCTTTTTGTCAGAATCATGTCTGGAGCACGAGGAGGACGTGGAGGTGGCCGCGCTGGTGGGCGTGGTAATGGTGGTCGTGGGGGTGTGAACCTCACGCAGGATGACTTGAATAACTTGCTGCAGGCTGCCTTCCAGCTAGGGCAAAATGGCGGTAAGTTGATCTAACCACTTCTGTCTCATCGGTGAACTTCGTTTACATTTCCGTGGTTTTCTTACGTGTTTCCTTACAGGTGGTCATGTTAATCCACCACCACCACCCATGTGCACCTACAAAATGTTTCGGGACTGCAAGCCCCATGAGTTTTCGGGTACTGAGGGTGCAGTAGGTTTGCTCAGGTGGTTAGAAAAAGTGGAGTCTGTTTTCCTGATGTGTAACTGTCTCCCGGAGGATCGAGTTAAGTATTCTGCTGGGTTACTCCAGGATGTTGCGTTGACCTGGTGGAACGATATCACCCAGACTATGGGTATAGGGGAGGCTTATGCTATGCCTTGGGAGAACTTTGTGCAACTACTGAAGCGGGAGTACTGTCCCAGGGAGGAGATTCAAAAGCTGGAACACGAGGTGTGGAACCCCAAAATGTCTGGATCGGAAATTGAGAAGTATACTGTGAGGCGAAACGAGTTGGCCGTACTTTGTCCTGATCTACATGTGCCGGAATATAGGAGGATTGAACATTATATCTCGGGTCTTGTGCCAGAAATCGCAGGGTTGGTAGCTGCGGGGAATCTTCCTACCTACCCGGATGTGGTCCGATCTGCTCATAGGATGACTAACCTGAAGGTGAGTGAGGGCATCTTGCCTGCCAAAGGATCAACTGTTAAGGCTCCTGAGAGCAACAAGCGTAAGTGGGAAAATGAGGTGAAGAGTTCTACTCCAGCACCAACTCAGCAGGGGAAAAGGTTTGATAGTGGGGGTTCGTCTTCGCAGGGTTCTAAGCCAAGTGGTGGTTATGCGGGAAAGTTACCAAAATGCAATAAGTGTGGATGCCATCATCAAGGGGGTTGTGACAATAATCGTTGCCATCGCTGTCAGAGGTTGGGGCATTTTGCCAAAGACTGTAGGGTGACTCTTCCATCGACTCAGGCCCCAACTACTACTCCGACTTCTGCTACTCAGGGGACTTCGGGCAAGCAGGGATGTTTTCACTGTGGGGAAACTGGGCATTACAAGAAGGAGTGCCCAAAGCTGAAACAGGGAGGGAACGGGAATGGTAATGGGAATGGAAATGGTAACAACGGGGGCGGAAACAGGAATGCACGCGCCTTCGTTATTGGGACTGCAGAGGCAAGACAGGACCCTGACACAGTTACTGGTACGTTTCTTCTCAACGATCGCTCTGTTAGTGTTTTATTTGATTCTGGCGCCGATAAGAGTTTCATATCTGTGGAAGTTAGTCGTTTGCTAGATGTAGTACCTATACCTTTAGAGGCTAAATATATTATAGAATTGGCTGACGGTAAGAAGATTGAAGCTACTTGCATTCTTCGGGAGTGTCGCATAGAGTTGTCGGGTTTATCTTTTCCTATCGACCTTATGCCGGTACCTTTGGGTAGTTTTGACGTGGTTATAGGCATGGATTGGTTGTCTCTGTATCGCGCTGAAATCGTTTGTTACGACAAGGTCATCCGGATTCCTCTCCCTGATGGAGAATTCCTTTCCGTGTACGGGGACAAGAGCGGTGCTCCGCTAAGTCTCATCTCTAGCATGAAAGCCCTTAAGTATCTTCGGAAGGGTTATTCGGCTGTTCTGGCACTTTTATCTGTTTCCACTACCAGCGAGAAGAAGATCGACGATATTCCAGTTGTGCGCGAGTTTTCTGATGTCTTTCCTGATGATTTATCTGGTATTCCTCCCCATCGTCAGGTTGAGTTCGGTATTGATCTTGTACCTGGCGCTGCTCCTATTGCTCGGGCCCCCTACCGTCTTGCACCTCCTGAGATGCAAGAATTGTCTAACCAATTACAGGAACTCTTGGATAAGGGTTTCATCAGACCTAGTTCTTCCCCTTGGGGAGCCCCAATTTTGTTTGTTAAGAAGAAGGATGGCACTTTTCGACTGTGCGTGGACTATAGAGAATTGAACAAGGTGACTATCAAGAATCGTTATCCTCTTCCTCGTATTGATGACCTATTTGACCAACTCCAGGGTTCTAGCCACTATTCCAAGATTGATCTAAGGTCCGGTTATCACCAGTTGCGCGTAAGGGAAGCTGATGTTGCTAAAACTGCCTTTCGTACACGTTATGGCCATTTCGAGTTCTTGGTCATGCCTTTTGGTCTCACTAACGCACCGGCGGTTTTCATGGATTTGATGAACCGCGTTTGTAAACCGTATCTTGACAAATTCGTCATCGTGTTTATTGATGACATTCTAATCTATTCCAAGAACGAGACCGAACATGGGGAACATCTACGGTTAGTTTTGGAACTCTTACGACGAGAACAACTGTACGCCAAGTTCTCGAAGTGCGATTTTTGGTTACGCGAAGTCCAATTCCTAGGGCATGTAGTCAATGAACTGGGAATTCATGTCGATCCAGCTAAGATCGAAGCGATCAAGGACTGGGGAGCACCAAAGACGCCAACTGAGGTGCGGCAATTCCTAGGCCTTGCAGGCTATTATCGTCGTTTCATAAAGGGGTTCTCGAAGGTCGCTCAACCCCTCACCACTCTTACCCAGAAGGATAGAAAATTCGACTGGGGTGAACCACAAGAGTCGGCATTTCAAAAATTGAAGACTAAGCTTTGTTCTGCTCCTATTTTGTCCTTGCCTGAAGGCACTGATGATTTCGTTGTTTACTGTGATGCTTCTATTCATGGTCTCGGTTGCGTGTTGATGCAACGCGAGAAAGTGATTGCGTATGCTTCTCGTCAACTCAAGGTGCACGAGAGGAACTACACTACCCATGACTTGGAATTGGGTGCGGTGGTGTTCGCGTTGAAAATTTGGAGGCATTACTTGTACGGTACCAAATGCACCATCTACACCGATCACAAGAGTCTCCAGCACATTTTTGACCAACAACACCTGAACATACGACAGCGCCGTTGGGTTGAACTTCTGAACGACTATGATTGCACCATCAAGTATCATCCTGGCAAGCCGAATGTTGTAGCAGACGCCTTGAGCAGGAAGGAAACACCAAACCCTCGTCGCGTTCGGGCGTTGCAACTCACGATCCATTCCTCTCTGCCTGATCAACTCCGTTCTACTCAGTTAGAAGCCTTGAAGGAGGAAAACCTTAAGGCTGAAACTATGCACGGTGCCGACAAGCACCTCGAGCAAAGGCCTGATGGCCTGCGCTACTTTGCAGAACGCATCTGGGTTCCTTTATTCGGGGGACTTCGGGAGCTGGTTCTTGATGAAGCTCACAAGTCTCGGTATTCCATTCATCCTGGTTCAGACAAGATGTACCAGGATCTAAAAACACTGTACTGGTGGCCAAACATGAGGGCGGATATAGCCTCATACGTGAGTAAGTGCTTGACCTGTGCTAAGGTCAAAGTGGAATACCAGAAACCGTCGGGTCTATTACAACAACCTGAAGTTCCAGAGTGGAAATGGGAACGGATTACGATGGACTTTGTCACACAACTACCTAGGTCACCGAGTGGGAATGATAAAATATGGGTGATTGTTGATCGGTTGACGAAATCAGCCCATTTTCTCGCTATTAAGGAGACCGACACCATGGATCGGTTGGCTCGTGTATATCTGAAAGAAGTTGTCTCTAAGATGGGGTACCAGTTTCTATTATCTCGGATCGTGACTCCCACTTTACTTCGCATTTCTGGAAGTCTTTGCACAAGGCTTTGGGTACCCAGTTAGACATGAGTACAACTTACCATCCACAAACTGACGGTCAGAGTGAACGTACAATTCAAACTCTAGAAGACATGCTGCGGGCATGTGTGATCGATTTTGGCGAGGGTTGGGAAGCTCACTTACCATTAGTAGAATTCTCTTACAACAACAGCTACCACACGAGCATCAAGGCAGCTCCGTTCGAGGCATTATACGGACGGAAATGCCGGTCTCCTTTTTGTTGGGCTGAAGTGGGGGAGAGTCAACTCACTGGGCCTGAACTAGTGTACGAAACTTCTGAGAAAATCGTACAGATTCGTAACCGATTGGCAGCGGCACGGGACCGACAGAAGAGCTATGCTGATCATCGCCGTAAGCCATTGGAGTTTCAAGTTGGTGACAGAGTACTTCTAAAGGTTTCACCGTGGAAGGGCGTCATACGCTTTGGGAAGCGTGGCAAACTTAACCCGCGGTATGTCGGTCCATTTACGATCCTGGAACGGATCGGACCGGTGGCATATCGACTTGATTTACCGACGGAGCTCGGTAACGTACACAACGTCTTCCACGTGTCTAACCTGAAGAAGTGTCTGACTGACGAGTCTCTCATTGTTCCACTAGAAGAGATCAAGGTTGATGATCGTCTTCGGATAGTGGAGGAACCTGTCGAGATCCTTGATTACAAGATTCGCAGTCTACGTCACAGTAAGATTCGTATTGTTAAGGTTCGATGGAACTCGAACCGGGGACCGGAATACACTTGGGAACGCGAGGATCAGATGAAGTCTAAGTATCCTCATCTCTTTCCTAAAGAGGCATTCGAATCGAGACATGTTACCACTGCAACGGAATGAATCTCGGGGCGAGATTCCTTTTAACGTGGGGATGATGTGACAACTCGGGTAATTTTCTCTTTTGGTTTCTATCTTTTGTCTGTTTCTTTTGTTCATACTCTTGGTACTTGCATAATTTTCGGGACGAAAATTCTTTTAACGTGGGGATGATGTGACACCCGGCAAATTCAGGTTAACAACGTCGTCTAGATTAAAGTCTACCTTAGCGAGTCACGCGTATTCTGTACTTAACTGGGTTAGTTGAGTCGGGTTATGGTTCGGGAACTGTTATGTGAGTCTAGGGAATCATTAGATATTGGCCTAGAGGATCGTTAGATGTCAGTCATTAACCAAGTGTACAAGGGGTGACGATTCGAAGAATCGTCAAAGCATAGGGAACATGCAAGTCTCGAGTCCCGGGAATTGGTGAACGAGTGTGAATGTGTTTATTTGCAAGTGTTATGTGTTTACAATCATTATGTGACTTGTCGGTATGTGAAAATGTGTTAACATATGTTAAAACGGGGTTTAACGCGCAAAATACTTGGAACCATACCCTGTAGGCGATTAGGGTGAGCTAATCACCTACAGGGTGGCGATTAGCACTCCCCAGGTGGCGAGTAGCTCACCCAAGGTGGCGATTAGGGGGCTAATCGCCTAAGGGGGTGGCGATTAGCAACCCTAATCGCCTGCAACTGGAGCATAATCGCCTGCAACGTGGGTTACGACTAAAAACGACTATAAATACAATACTTGACCTCCTAAACATCATAACATCAACCCTAGTCGCCCCACAACTCGTCCCAACACCCACACAACCTCTAGAACACGATTTTGGATCAAACAACTTGATTTCAAGCCTATTTCATCAATCAATCATAATCTTAAGGTGTGGTTTTCATCCATGCAATCTTTTCTAACGTTTTTATTGAATCCCTAATGGTCCAGACCTGTTCATAAACACTTGTGTCTTCTGTAAATCGTTAACAATCGTTATTGTATGGATTCTAGATGCTATGCATGTTGTATGTGTAGGTTTTAATTTAAAGATAGGATTTTTATGATTCAAGCAGGGTTAGTAACATGATATTAGGGTAGTTACTGAATTATAATGATGGTTTGATTTGGAGTGTTAAACGCGCGAAAAACCGAAATTGCTGTGCAGGTGGCGATTAGCACACCTAATCGCCTAAGGGATAGGCGATTAGCAGGCTAATCGCCTACCAGAGTGGGCTAATCGCCTACCCCTTAGGCAATTAGGGGCTAATCGCCTGCTATGAGGTGTTTTTGCATGCTGCATGACCCTAATCGCCTGATAAGTTCTGAAATGCATGTCACATGACCCTAATCGCCTACAAACTCAAAAATTAGCATACCACATGACCCTAATCGCCTACTGTATAGGCGATTAGCATTCCTAATTGCCTGTTGACAAACGTAATTGCTAGTTGACTTTTCCTAATCGCCTGAACTGCTGCAGTAAGTGTATTTTAGCATTTCGAGACCCGATTTGACACCTAGGAACATGCTAGGAACCCCGTAACATGTCTAATAACTCGGTAACATGTGTTCGGGTCAATGATGTGTTAATTGAACTATGTGCTAGAACGTGTTGGACTTTAACGTATGTTAAGTGTGACTGCATGATTATGTGTTTATGAATACTAGTGTAACACGGGAAGCCTCGGGTCACCAATGGGATGTCGAGTCTTGTACATTTGGTCATGTTAACAGTAAACGTGTTGTCAAACAAACTTGGTTATGGTCTGGACATCTAGGGACTAACTAACCTACGGGTTATTAGTCTAAGTACTTGTAACTGTCATATGTTAGGTCGCCGCTTTACGGGGCTAGCGTAGCTTGTTGACTTATTCTGTTATCTGAAGTAACGCAACCTAAGGTGAGTTTACGGCCCCACTTTACTTGGTTTTCACTTTTTGGGGGAGAAAACATGTGTTAAACAACTATTTGGTAACAACTGTCATACTATGGGTTTTCAAACGGTTTACTATACGATCTTTGGAAGTCCCGGGGGGAACCATGAATGTGCTGGTTTGCACAACGGGGAAATGTGAATAGCGCTATTGGGAGTGACCAACCCCACCCGTCGGCATGGAGCGCCGGGCGGGTGCATATTGTCTCAAACAGGAACAGGTTTACTATTCGGGCACAACATCTGGTTTGCGAGTTAGTAATGGTTTTCCAATCGTAGTAGTAATGGAACATGCGCCTAGCTAGCGTACTTGGTTTGCAATTGTTATAGTATGGACAGGGTGAACTTGGAACTTTGATTACAAACCTGTAAACTCACCAGCATTTTTGTGCTGACGTAAACTTTTACATGTTTTCTCAGGTCGCTAAGGTAGCAAAATGGAACTAGGGCGCACGCGTCTGCACGGCATCTAGTTAGAGTTGCATGGTTTTTGAACATTAAACATTTGGTTTTATTTTGTTATGTAACGACATTTAGCTTCCGCTGATGTTTAAGATTTTTGAACTATGTTTTTGAAATTCATTTAGTATTGTTTATTGTGATCATTGACTTGGATCTTGGTTTGTCATGCGCCTCGCGGTAAAACTCCGCAAGTGGATTTGAGGGTGTGACAACATATGGCAATTCAACTAACACACGAAGCTTATCGTGAACGTTACGGCACCGACTTCACCGTCACCAATCTGCTGTCCTGGACTATGATGCGTTTTGATTTTGTTTAGTGTTTTAAGGTTTTAATGTTTTAATGTTTAATAATGTGTAATGTTTAATTTTATGTTTTATGTTTAATGTTGTATTTGTAATGTTTAAGGTTTTAATGTTTAATGTTTGAATGAAATTTTATCTTTTTTGCAGATAAACAGGTGCATTTTCAAAATGTGTACACTAAAAATACATAAAACACATAAAAATACAATCCTAAATTACTTATTAAAACAGAGTTCCTAAATTACTTATTACAAACAGAGTTCCTAATCCTAAACTACTTATTAAAACGTTACATAAACACATTACATAAACACATAACATATTCCTAAATTACTTAATTAAACACATAATATAAGCCTAAAAGTTCAAGTCCTCGAATGAGTAGTACTCGGGGGATAGGGAACGTGAGCTGTCCCGTCCATCAAACCTCGCATCCGATGGGAAGTAGTAGTTCTCACGACGAGGGGATGGCATGCTCCAGAGGCGCTCCTGCTCCTCAATTTCCCTGAGGGCTTCCAAGTCCTCAGGGGTTGGGTCCCCATATTCACGGGGTGGGGTGGTCTGGTGGTGGTGGGTGGGGGTATTCTTGGGGGTGGGGGTAGGTTGGTGGTAGTGGGTGGGGGTATTCTGGGGGGTGGGGATAGGGTGGTGGTAGGGGGTAGGAGGAGGAGGGGTGAAGGTTTGTGGTGCCGACAACATCAGTCGGTCCACCTCATAAGTAGCCATGGTATACTCCGCGGCCCAAACCCATTCTTCATCCGTCCAGGGATCATCCTTCCAGGGATCATCCTCTTCAGGTAGAGTTGGTGGTGCCACAGCAGGAGGAGGAGGGGGATTTAGCCAATGTTGAGGAGGGGGAGGAGGAAGAGGAGGTTGTGGAGGAGGATGAGTTGGCAGTCGCCGGGACCGGCCCCGTCCCCGGACCCGTCGAGTGAACTGCCGGACATTAGAAGGTCCGGCAGCTTCTGCTTGAAAACCGCCAGTGTTATTCATTGTGTTTGATGAGGAAAGGATGAGGAAGATGGAAGAGGTGTGATTGATATTTGGGAGGAGGGGGGTATTTATAGGTGTGACTGAGATTTGGTGGTGGGGGGGAAAGTTTGAAATTCAAACTTTGAAATTTAAACGTTTGGAGGGAAACCGTTTGAAATTCAAACGGTTTGGAACAGTAACCGTTTGAAATTCAAATTTTTTTTTTAAATATTTGTTTTTAAAATTAAATATTATTTTATTAATTTAATAAACTTTCAGTTTAAATTTTTATTTTTATTATTATTTTTATATTTAATGAAATATTATTAAGTATTTAAAATTCTTTATTTAAATAAAAAACAATAATTAACCAATCATTACCAATCATTTATAACCCCCCTCATAACCCCTTTCCCACTACACACTCTTTTTCCACAACCCCCACATAACCTCACTTCTATTACTTTTTAATATTTTAATACCACAACCCCAACATAACCCCTTACCACTACACATGCCCTAACATCAGCGCCAATTTCTTTGATGCCCTACTTTGCCTTCGGGCTGGCGCAGATATCTTCTCTTTTTTTTCTTTATGATTAGCCCATCTATATTTATCTTATTAAGGAGGAGTGATGTACATGATAGTAATTTTGTACACCATCCAACTATTATAGCAATATGTACAAGTGAATCAAGCTTATATAATAAGGGTATAATTGGAACTTTTTGTACAATTAAGACACATAGAAGGGTAGCAATGTAATTTTACCATGGTCTCATACCTCACATCCTGAAAACATATTCCATCCTTGCCCTCGTGGAACCTAATCAACTAATAACCTCCTCCATATCTTTAATTCTTGCAGCAAATCAATCGACATTTAACCTATGAATTTTTCAATTCTCCATTCAAATAGAGAGAGATAGATAGTTGGAGATCTGCCATGGGTATCGACTTTCCTATCACTGCCATGAGGTTGATAATATTTGTGTTAGGTTCAAAATCAGAATCGATTTTATTTCTTTTTCCGTTTATCAAAGTTTCTACCTCACTTTCAGTGAGTTTTTTTTTTTTTTTTTTGTGTTCTTCTAATTTCATGATTTTTGTTTGCCGATCTTTCGTTCCCAAATTCAGATGATTATGAACATTAAACTTTGGTTTTGATGTTTAGGTGGAAAAGAAATTAAAGCAAGAAGATCCAATCGGTGGTAAGTTAATTAGAAATCTTTAGTTATGTAGAAGCATGGTTCCTTATCCATTTTGGTCTTAACACTTTACTTTTACACACAAAAGTGTAGGGTTATTTCATAAGAGTACTGATTAGATGATCTCCTGAGTCCTGACTCCTCATGTGTAGTGATTTACGTAACAAGTTTTCATCAATCTTTAATGGATGGAATTCTTAAGCAAATAAATAAAGAATTTAGCTATTAGGTGTTGTTCTTATTTTTTTTTCATGTTGAATAACAAATATAGGGTGACTTTACACGCTGATAAAACTACACATTGTGTTACAGTATTACTTCATAGCTTTTCTTTATGACTTTATCTTTTTGGAGTGTTTGAATGCATTTTCTGGAAAAACAGTGGTGTCATCTGCATATGTTTTTTTTTTTTTTGTGAAATGTTTTGATATGTTAGAGATACAACTGACTTGAATTCAGCACATCGTTACTCATGTAATTTGATTTGTTTTGCAATCTCTACACTGACAGGATCTATATATTCAATTATTCATGTCGGTTAGCCTTTGTACCGGAAGTATGGTCATACATTTGAGGTGCGTTGAAACAAAACCGCAGAAGGAATTATTTCTACTTTTTAATAGTTACTATACATCTAACAACTTCTGCTAATTGATTTCAGGCATTTAAGTTAGTTATGAACGATCCTAATTCCATTCTTAATTCACTTACACGTGAAGTTAAAACAACTGGTCCTGATGGAGTGGAGGTAGCTTTTCATGCTTTTTAGATCCAAGTCTTTCTTTTGGTTGTTTATATAGGTTCATAATTACCAATTTTATTCTTCTCGCAATTAGTTTACAAAAGTGGTTCCTGCTTTGACCGAGGAGGTGAAAGATTCATTGGTAAAGAACATTAGAAGAAGGATGACTCCACAGCCTTTAAAGATCCGAGAAGATATTGAGATGAAATGCTTTCAGTTTGATGGATTTCCTCACATTAAAGTGTTTAATTAAAGCATGTATCTTTCAACAACTTTTCATTGTAATATTTACAGAGTTGGCAAGTGATATATACCTATTTTTATAGGAGGCAATGAGGAAGGCGAAAGCTGCTGGTAATCAGGATTGTCCTGTTAAAATTAAGCTGGTTGCTTCTCCATCATATGTTCTTAGCACTCAAACTCTTGACAAGGTAAACTAAAATGTCCAGCTTGACTTACCAACTAATGTAATTGTTAAGAATTAGCTGTGAACACTATATTATTTCAAGTATGGTAACCTTTTCTTATCTTGTTATTTTTTTAATGTCTTGTGTAATGTTCTTTTGTGTTGTATTAGACTATTAGCATCCTATGTGTGTAACTTGACTAAATCAAGTATCTGTTACTTTTAAGTTATATACTTATAGGATTCATAGTAAGAATGATGTCTTTGAATTACCATAAATTTCTAAAGGAGATTTGCCTGGTTATTTGATTTACTCTTGAACATCTTACGGAGTAATTTTATTGTCAATACTATTTTTTTTTTTTTGAACATATAGATCACACGTTTTTCATGTTAAAGACGCAAAACTCCCCGTAAACTCTCAAGTCTGTCTAGTGCTGAGCTAACCCATTTTGGTATGGAACACTAATATGGCTGGTTTGGTTTTGTGAAATGTCAAACTGCGGTTATTGGTTATTTGGTTATGTTTAGGTTTTTAGCTTTTACACCCAAACCGGCATATGTACACCTCCAAGTGGCCAGGTGGTGTATGGGAATCTAATTTTGAATCCTTAGCAATAGACATTTCCTACTGTTGAACCTAAAATATAACCAATGCCATTAAAATGATTATATATATTTCTGGTCACAACAGAATACAAGCTAAGCCATAAGAAGAGAATACCTGAACTTTTATGCTTTCAGTTAGTTGTGTTTGGACTTTTAGAATCGATTTAGTTGGATTTAAAGTTCTGATTGTGCTGCAAGTTATTGTATATATAATATTGTACTTTAAATCTTTACAATAACCATGTTGTAGAGCAGATTTTATAATGTTCACAGTGATTTGTAATCTGTATCGTTTGTTCTCTTTATCTTAAAAATGCTCTTTTCTTTTTGTTAATTGGTTTCATAGACATGTGTTTCTATTTTGTGTATTTTTAAATGTAGCTAACTAGCTGCTTTTATGATGCCCTAATTGATGACATTATATGGTTAATTAGGAACAAGGGATTTCAGTTCTTACAAAAGCAATTGCTGCTTGTACAAAAGAAATAGAGCTCCACAAGGGTAAAGTCACATTATTTTTATAATGTGTTTATATGTTTTTAAGAAATTGATCATGATTTAGTTGGTTCAGATTGGGGCTAACTTATTGTTGTTTGGTTTTAGATTGTTTCACTTTTGGTTGAATCTGGGGTTGAATAAATTTCAATTGGGCATGTTTCAATCCATACATCACATGACTCATGAGCAGTTTTTGTTGTGACAGTGCAGGAAAGTGTTGCAAGATAGAGAAAACAGCAAGAAAAAGGAGGGAAAAAAGTGCCCGGGTTGAACCATCGCGTACCAGGAAGGCGCAGCAGCAGCAGAGCCGGTTCAAGTCATTAAGGGAAGACGAGCTGCAAGGCCCGCCATCACGCACCAAGGCTAGCCTCAAGATAAGGCACTATGAACCTTCATCAACCAAGCTCAATTTATATTTATTTGTTTGTGTGCCAAGTTCATAAATTGAAGGCAATATTCTTTATTATGATTATGAACATTAAACTTTGGTTTTGATGTTTAGGTGGAAAAGAAACTAAAGCAAGAAGATCAATCGGTAATCGGTGGTAAGTTAATTATGAACATTTTTATGTAACATCCTACGTAATTCCAAGTTTCCAACGTGGGCCGTTGATAGGAGAGATGTCAGGTTCACAAAGAATGCCCTGTTTCAAATACCGTCAACGTGTTTCAGGCGCATTGACTATGGAAGAGAGCAGAACTCCATAGTTAGGCATGCTTGGCTGGGAGCAATCCATGATTAGCGAACTCTTCGGATGTCTCCACTCGAGCAACCAACCAAATTTGTGACAATATTGGGATCTTACTTCTTTAATCATGGTGGCGTAACATTTTGAAATAGTTTGTCTTATTCTTGTTCTGCTTTCATAATATCAAAACCATGAAACAGAGACTGATGCAAACATGGAAGAACCGTTGGGTGCACCGTCTTTCGCTTAGCCATTGCCTGATAAACAAACATTAGAGCTAATTATTGACACGTTGCAAAGGTTGGTTAGTCCCATTTCAAGTATCTAATATAGGGTCAGCCTCATTTTAACTTCTTATAATTTGGATTATTTTTTTTTGGCATAATGTAGGAAGGATATATATGAGATATTTGCTGAACCAGTTGACCCTGAAGAGGTTGGTGTTTTTACTTCTTGGGTTTCTATTTTTAAACAGCTGGAGAAAATTAGTGGGTCGAATTGGTTTGATTGTTTATGGTTGATGATTACTATGAAATCATTGAGGAACCGATGGATTTTGGGCCAAACTTCATGAAGGATTGTATACTTCACTTGAAACAATTTGAGGTATTTCTTATACTTTATATTTTTATATTTGAGGAAGTTGTTCTGACGTTGATTCTTTACAAAGGAAATGTAAGCACTTGTGTTGATATGTCGCTAGGTGAAAGGTGGGAAAATATTTGAAGGTAATGAAGGATTATTGAATATAGATTCACAAAGCTAATTATTGAATGGAGGTACTGTTTAATCCATTGTAAACCTTGATTCATATTACCTTTAATCCATTGTAAATACTATCTACACAACTTTAGGGAGAGATACGAGGGCATCAATATGGATGGCTGCTACATGCTGCCTATTGCTAGCATTCTAGAAAAAAAGGCCCAATTGGTCATCATGGTTTTACAAAGAAAGCTTGGCTCAACATGATGGCGTCAATATGTACCATCGTAACTTTTTGAAGCTTAACTTTTGGGAGCGCTTTTTTTTTTTGCAACCTACATGTAACTTCTATAGTTTTTGTACCCGCTCGATTTTTATACGTGAGGAACTGAATCAATAGTCCGAACAAATCGGTTGCAATATTGGTGTTCGTTTTTATAGTTTATGGTATTCGTTTTATAATTTTCATTTGACTTAAAACATATGGTGTTATCCTGAAACATTTATTTTTTACTTTTGTCTTTCAGTCGTCATACCAAGTTATGAAAACATAATTGACGATAATAATCATATGTTTAAATGTTTTTGGCGGATTTTAGATAGGGAACACCATAAATAATAACTCACAAACACCACATGCACACCATAAATCCCAACAACTACGAGACTACAAAACAGCCGCACCCGCCGCAACGCGCGGGCATTCCTACTAGTTTATTTAATGTTGTAGTTAAGATCAAGCCTAATTAAGTGCACTCCACTTAATCTTGTTTGTAGCTCAATATCCATCTCGTTTAGTCCCTGGCTTAATAGTTCTTACAACACAAAAATTTAAATATAAGTCTAGCTCAATTAAAAATTTAATTAGTTGGCTCATTCAAATATTAAAAATTTAGAGTCTCAAGTTTAACTCAAATGCACCATTTTAGCTCGTTTTCTCTTTAACCTTATAAATAACTAATACAAACCAATAATGAGTAATATTTAATAAAAACTAACCCAAATATTATTTAAAGTGTAGGGAATATTGATATAAATATATGTATATTTTAGAGCGTATCATTATCTAAAATGCTTACCTAATAACCGTCAATCAAAATTTGTTAACGATCTGGTAATTTTTATTTAAATTAATTTTAAACTTAAATTTAACTTATGTTGTTACGATTTTAAATTATTACACTACAGCAAGTTCAAAATTATAATCATTAACTTTAGAATTCACGCCACTAAAATTGTTACAATGTGAAGAGAAAAATGAACAGACGAATGAAAATATATGTTGGAAAAACATATATTAGAAACAAACAATTAATTTTAACCTTCAACGGAAATCAGTACCGTTAGGGTGTCACACAATGGTCCATGTTAATCTTCTTAGAAATCAGTACCGTTACAATCACCCCCCTTAGGGACTCATCGTCCTCGATGAGGTTTGTCCCACCATCCCGAACGGCACAGGAGTGGCTCTAATACCATTTGTAACATTCGGCCTCTCTTATCACCAAACTAGTGAGTAGGAAACTAGTGAGTAGGGCGTAAATGCATGTTGTAATCACCTATAAACTAGTGAGTAGGCATAAATTCATGTTGTAATCACCTATAAACTAGTGAGTAGGCGTAAATGCATGTTGTAATCAACTATAAACTAGTGAGTAGGCGTAAATGCATGTTGTAATCACCTATAAACTAGTGAGTAGGCGTATATGCATGTTGTAATCACCGATGATTCCCCGAACCATCATAACGACCCAACTGACTTCATTAAGTGTGATGCACGCATCACTCGCTAAGGTAGACTTACTAGATTTACAAAAGTTATTAACCGGAGTTTGCCGGATGTCACAAATGACATGAAATATTTACATGTAACTCACTTAAGTTATTATAACCATCTGTTTCATAATGTTTATCAACAACTATTGAATTGTTATCATATATTAGAATTCAACAAAAGTTAATAATGCCCATTGTACAGATGAGCGGTTTGTAAAATACAATTTACAATTTCCATAAGACATATTTTATAGCAATAAAAATTGTTAAAAAAAATCATCATTGTTAAAAATTGTAATAATAGTTTTTATTCACAATGTATTACGTTTTAGATTATTAGTATTACCATTATACGTAGTAATTAGTTTCAACGTCCTAATAATAAAGTTTCATATGCAAACCTATTCTAAGTTAAAATTAATAAAATATTTTATGACTTATGAACAGATGTTGACAAACAACTGTGATCCATTACAATTATCCACTGAAAAATAATATAACCACATTTTTAAAACAGACTTTGTAATGAATATCTAACGAAATAACTATAAATTTAAATTAAACCAGTGTTTTCAAGACAAAATTACATGGATGGTGTCTGTGGTTTTCATGTAATAACGCCTTAAGGTACTAAGCAACTTTTTTAACTTCTTTAGGGCCCATGGTTTAGTTTTTGTAACGAAAATGGGTATTAAGGTTTGTTTTTGTAACAATGTTGGGTACTAATACTACCTATCGTTAAATTTTCTGTTAACTTCAGTTAAAGTGATTAAAATGCCTTTTTATAAACTAGATGGGCCATTATGTAATAAACTTAATTTACAAAACTCTTAGTACCCAAACATGAAACTTTAGATAAACCACAGGGACTAACCATGTAATTAACTCATTATTTTATTAAATGTATTTATTTTTAAGATTTATAATTAAATAAGGAATATTTAATTAAAACATATTTGTTTTATTAAATATATTTATCCCATTATTTATAAAAATAAATACACTTCTAAGATAGATAAAACGTTCTAAATGTTATTAATTTAGTTATGGATTTTAAGTTAAATGTTTTCTTTATGGTTACAACTATTAATCTAATAACTTGGATTTAACTTATAATTTTTTTTTTTGTGTGATTGAATTAAGTGTTATTTTTGGCCAAAAAGATGCAAACCCAATTCAAGAAAATTTAAAAAGATAGAAACAAACAGAAGTTGAATTTTTATAAATAAAAAAAAGAAAGATTTTTTTCTTCTTCTTCAAGAACTGGTGGGCTTGGTAGGTTTGGACCTACATGGTAAAAATCATTTTTGAATTTCATTAAAGTCCATAAGTAAATTAATAACATTTAGAACGTTTTATCTATCTTAGAAGTGTATTTATTTTTATAAATAATGGAATAAATATATTTAATAAAACAATATGTTTTAATTAAATATTCCTTATTTAATTATAAATCTTAAAAATATATACATTTAATAAAATAATGAGTTAATTACATGGTTAGTCCCTGTGGTTTATCTAAAGTTTCATGTTTGGGTACTAAGGGTTTTGTAAATGAAGTTTATTACATAATGGCCCCTCTAGTTTATAAAAAAGCATTTTAATCACTTTAACTAAAGTTAAGATAAAATTTAACGATAGTTAGTATTAGTACCCAACATTGTTACAAAAACAAACCTTAATACCCATTTTCGTTACAAAAACTAAACCATGGGCCCTAAAGAAGTTAAAAAAGTTGCTTAGTACCTTATGGCGTTATTACATGAAAACCACAGGCACCATCTGTGTAATTTTGTCTGTTTTCAATTTCATAATTAGTAGCAGTCGCTACAGCCCTAAAAAGTCTTTGGTGGCCAATGCATAGATGAACGATTAGATGCAACCTGACAGAAAATACAGCAGCAAATGCTAAATGTACTTATTTTTACTATTCTTTAACAACAAAAAAAGGTTACCATAAAAAGTCTTAAAAAATTAAGATATATTTTATATATATAAAAATTCTACAAAAATATTAGCGTCTATAAAAATTCTACAATAATATTTCCATGACAAACTTTTTTAAGAAATAACATGAAATGTACCGACTGTAAGTAATATTTTAAAGAAAGTAAAGTATTACATTGTGAATAAAAATTCCTTATTCGAAGATTATAGATGTAATCTTTCATATTGAAACCTATTCTAAGTTCAAGCTATACAATATTTGATGACTTGTAATCAATATCTAACAAAATAACTATAAATTTAAATCAGTATTTTCAAATTCATAATTACAAAGAGTCGTTAGAGCCCTAAAAGTCTTTGATTGCCAGTGTACAATTAAACAATTAAAACTATTGTTCTAACAAATGATTTCAAGTCTTTTATTGTTTCTATAATTTTAAAAAATGAACATACATTTTATAAAAATAAAAATTCTACAAAACGTGTGATTATAGTTTTTATTGATGACTTATTATATTTTAAATTAAAAATATTTCCCTGACAAACATTTTAAAAAAAAATGAGGTCAAGTTTATTAATTGTAACAAATATTTTAAGGAATAACTATCACAAAATTTAATATTCAACTACTATAAAATACTCGAGACACTATTATTTTAACAGATATTGCATAACAAAAGTTATAAAGATGAAATTAAAATAACATTACATCCACTGGCACAACAGATGTTAAACAACAGCTGTTAACTAAAATTTATTCATCCAACTGAAAAAACTAAACACACATCTGAATACGTTAATAATAAATTCTAAGTTTTGAATCTAGCAGTCTTCTTTTTTAATCTTTTCCTTGTACAAGTATGGTCAGCAACATTTACATTAACACTATCTTCAACACTTGTTTTTCCATTAGGACTTGTGGGAGTAACCACAACGACATCAACACATACAGCATCCTTCAAACAAATAACGAAACAACTAATAAAATGTTACATGACAATACAAGCTGTAGAAAAAAGTTAGACATAAATGCACAAAGGTATAAATACCTTAGGAGTAACTAGAAACCCAACTTGCGAAGATTCTGAAAGGTTAATAGATTTATTTTCACAAACTTCCTGATTGACCTAAAAAGTGGTCATATACAAATAAACAAAACAGATTTGAAAATTTACAGAATATAAATGCTTATTACAAAATAATTAGAATAAATACCTCGACAGAACTATCGTGTACATTCTCATGTCCGTCGACCAACTCTTCAATTATAACAGCATCATCACAAATCTTGCCGACAGTGTACACATGGTAGTCATTTGTAAGATTGTAATGAGAAACATCAATCTTGAAAGCAAGTTTCTTTTCAACGATTCGGGACAACTCATGCGGCAAACTTTTTGTGTCTCCTTCCTTCAACTTCCTTCCCTGATATCACATGCAGAAGCTCCAATGAGCCTCATAACATCTTTATCGAATATCACAAATGATACACTACCGGATTCATCTTGAACCCTTATCTGCAACTTGAACCTAAAGCAAATAAAACATAATTTATCTAAAAAACTGCATGAAATGAAATAAAAAATCTGAAACAAAAAATATGTATACATCTACTGCTTTACATACTTTGTGGTAATGGAAGTACATTCACACTGGCATTTTCGACAAACCAACACAGTAGCAGGCAATTTGAGAATCGCTTTAGACACTTCTTCAGCATTTTGCAAATACTCTGACTTACTTAAAACTTTATTGTTACACTTGCGGCAGGCAGCATAAAACTAGCCATAGCTTTCTTCAATACTTTTTATGGTTGCAACGACAACATAAGATATAAGCTGCAAATACAGTATATATGTATGCAACAAACACTTTTAAAGAATACAAACATACAATAAACTAAAGACATATAAAATGTACGAATAAAATATTGAAACCTCTTGAATGTCAATAAGGTCATCAACACGCTTCTTCTGTGTTCCAACTATGAATTCCTGACGGGTTGGATAAACAGTCTGGGACGAAAGAACAATTTGAGAAGTATAACCAGACTCTTGTTCTTGTTTCAACATCAAACTACATAAAAACGAAAACAATTAAATCTCTTATCTATACGAAAGATAAATGTAAACTTTCGTATAGAAATATAAATAAATAGCATCTCGTCTTTAGGTCAGACACCTCATCTACAAGTTGATTTAGAAAGAGGCGAGATCCATACTTATCGGTTTGAACTGTAATTCTTTCTAAAAATTTCACAACACACATATTTTTACTTACTTCATTTATATTAATATGTTTTTAAAATAACAACACTGAAACACAAGTTACCGTTCCAGTCTCTAACCTTTCCATGCTGGATAACAGCCAGTACATGCTCCTCAGTGATCTTTGAAATGAATTCCTTTAACTACATTGCATAAGAGTTCCACAATGTACATCTTAAGGTCATACCTCTGCAACAAAAAAACAGAACCATAGATGTAAAACATTAATGCTGCTGCAATTTATTACATTAATAAATGTGTTCCACATGAGATTCAAACCAGTCAGTCCTAGAATAACATCTTCATAACATTTATTACAGAAATTAAATTTGCAATTCTAAACAATGATTGTTTACAACTATTGATAAAACACTTTTCGGAAAAACTATATAACAATTTTAAGGAATCCTTACTCTAAGTCCTGAATATCAAGATTCATTCGTTTGGTTTCGTTAGGAGCTCGTCCAAAGATATCCAAGTCGCTACACCAGATGATGCTTCCAACAACATCTGTAAAAAGAAAACAGACAACTTTACCAAACATCTGTTAAATATAAAGCAACAGTGTTCAACCAAACTGAATGTTAAAGCTTGTACTAAGGTAAAAAATAAAATACAAACCAATGCTCAACATATTCTTGGCTTCTCCGTTAAGTATTTGGTTAAAAGGAAAGAAGCTGAAACCATACTCCACACCTTCCAGACCCTTAACCTGTTTCAAAGTTGTACAACGATAAAAAATGATTTTGAATTGATGAGCTACAACTCTGTAGATGTTCTTGTTTTCACCTACACTGAACTTAGACAAGACAACCACACCGTCTTCTTCAATTTGACTGTCAAAACTTGCATAAAAGGTGCCCTAGCACTTGAATCTTATCACCCTGCATATCGCTTAACAGAAGGTAAAAAACATGTAGAAAAAAAACACGTCTTTATGAATAAGAGAGAAAACCAAGGTATAAAGTTTACCTACTCATCAATGAATATGACCTCCAACTTATAGGCTGTCTTCCACTTCCTTATGACTCGAGCCTTCATGTACCACATGTCTTTGGCTGGATTCAGATCACGAATGAAAGTGACTTGCTTTTCTTCACCGTCCATTGACGTCGACACGATTTTAAAGATATCTTTTAAGAGGGAAATTTGAAATCTTGTTTAGGTTTAAAAAATTGAAAGCTGATATTAGAAATGGATAAATTGTTTGTGTGCTTATATATAAGGAGCTAATGAGGCACGTCCCTACGTTAATTTAAATTTCCCCCCTTGAAATTCAAACTTAGGGCCTAAATGCTGCAGCGTACGTGGCTAACATCTGCTGCTTGACGGCAGACCCTTTGGTTGTGAACCGCTGTTGAGGACAACAACGGTGCTTTAACGTGGCCACGTATTTTTTGTGAATATTTTAAGGTGATTACTGACGTCAGTTTTTGCATCACGCAGGCATTGATGGCCTGCCTAAGGTGTTGACACATCAGCTTTGTGACGTCACTCACGACTCTCCTATTATTGAAAGCATAGATATATATATAATCCAAAATGTTATATGCAATATATATATATATATATATATATATATATATATATATATATATTTATATATATATATGGTTAGGATCAAAAACATAGTGAAAGAAAAATAGGAAGTCGTAGGAAGGGTATCAAACGAATTGCGATTAAACTTATTCAAGCGGCACTAGAACCGTCTCATCAAACCCTACGATGTTAGTTTTTAGGTCTTCGTTTTTTTGGGGTTTTAGCTTGTAGTTTTTAGAATATACGTTATATCATTGTGTCTTTTATGTAGCATTGTGTCTTTTTTCTTATTTTCATCATTGTGTCGTTTTTATTCATTGTCTTTTTTCTTCAGCATTGTGTTATATTTTTCAGTACTGTGTTATTTGTGATCATTGTGTCATATTTCATGATCTATTACATTTTTTGTATCCTTCTCACCTTCTCATTTTTGTCACACTGTATAGAATAACTTGACTTTATATATATATATATATATATATATATATATATATATATATATATATATATATATATATATATATATATATGGTCGACTTAATTTGGGTAATGGATAACCTAATTAGCTTTTCTTTTTAATTATTTAAATTTATCATAAACATTTATCCACATAGATAAGAAATATTACTTTTTATTTAGATATAAAAGAAAAATATTCTTTACCCGGGTATAAAACAAAGAATGGTACTCATTCTTTGCTTTGCTTCTTGAACTACATGTATAAAAATATATTTTGGAATAAAGTTGGTTCTCAACCACTATATATAAAGGAAGTAATAATCACATTCAAGTTGTACATGTATTACAAGATTATCATTAATCTCCAAGGTACAAACTTATTTATTTTTCATTTTCGCAATGCAAATTTCAATTGCATATGTAAAAGGTGTGACGGGCGAATTGACTGGTTCCATTGTGATTACTACAAGTGTAGTATGTCGTGATGCAATTGCTCACCCTATAATTTTTTTTAAGAAATGCTAGCAGCCTTACAATTCCATCGTTGGGGTGATGGATTGTACTTTCCTCCCCAAATGCAACATAAAGTAGATTGATTCTGTAATTGCATGTTAAACAATGATAACAAATGCATCTTGATGATATTTGTGATAAGCACGTCGCTTTTAATCATTTGTTGTTTTCAAGGATAAGAGTATGGAAAGGTTGCCCTTGGAATAATGAATTATCAGCATGTTGGCATTTCTCCACGTACAAATTTAGAGAGGGGGTAATTACACCACGGCATGCTGCACTTGTAGTAATAACGAGGGTACAGTCAGTTCGTTTGTCACGCCATTTACATATGTAGTTGAAGCGAGCTTTGTGAGAATGAAGAATATATATGTTTGTACCTTGGTCATTGATGATAGTTTTTACAATATAGGGATCGACTAATTTAAAAACCCTTTTGTGTAGAAAAAACCCGTGAAAACCCTATGTAGAAACATTTTTTTCTTGATTTTTTCATAATAGCTTTTATATTCAATTTTATTACTTTTGGTAAAAAAAATCAAAAAAGCGCCGAGTAGATTATTTGTTACACGTCGTTTTTTTTATCATACTTCAGCAATGTTACATATGTAACGAGTTGTTACGTAATTTTTTTTTATCTATATTTATTCGGCGCTTTTTTGATTTTTTTTTCCAAAAATTACTAAAATTTAATATACAACCTATTCTAAGAGGGTGTTTGGGACTGAGTTACAAAACAACTTATTGACTTCTTTCAAAGCCAATAAGTTAATAAGTTGTTTGTGTAAACCAAAAACAGTTTTGGTTTTGGCTTTTCAATAAGGGTGGAAAAACTGTTTTCAAGAAATCAGAAATCCTGGCTTTTGAATTTTGGTTATTTTACACTAATAAGCTAAACTTATTGACTTTTCCCATCACAAAAGTTAATCCAAACACTTTTTTAGAAACTCCTTTTCAAAAAGTTACATGTCAATAAACACTTCTGACTAAAATCACTTTTGGAGTTAATAAGAGCATTCTTATCCCATCCACCAAATCTCATCCATCAAATTACACTAAAAATCACTACTCCACCCCTAAATCTTCTCTCTCCTAATTAAAATAATAATACTTTTTCATACTTTTATCATTATATTTTTTCTCTCCTAACTCACAACCACTTCTAAAAATATTAAAATATGTTTAGGGGTGAACAGTAACTTTTCATATTTGGGGGTAAAAAAGCTTCCACCAAATATTCTCTATATCCTCCACTCACAACCACTTACACTCACCCCATATAATTTGATGGACACACTCACATATATTTGATGCCCGCGATGAGAATGCTCTAAGCAATCCCAAACACCCTCTAAAGAAATTAGAAAAAAAAAAAAAAATATCGTTACATAGAGTTTTGAAGGGTTTTCTCAACTTAAGAGGGTATTATAGAATACTTAGAATATATGTGACTTAGAATGTGGTTTTTTGTTCGTGTATATAGTGGGCGAGGAAAAACTTTATTTCAACTATTATTTCAAGATCCCTAACAAAGAATAAGTATCATTCTTTGTTTTATACACAAGTAAAGAATAATATTTTTATTTGAAAGTTGGATAAAGAATATTGCTTTACTTGTCTACGGATAAATACTTTTGATAAAATTGGCCTCCTTGAAAAGAAAATTTAGTTGGGTTATCACTTTTCCATGTTAACATATACATCTTTTCATCGCATTTTATTGCATTTCCCTGTCTAATAATAAAGAAACGATGAACAGTCATCTGTTGGGGTGTTCTGATCTGAGTAGGTTGCTTGGCGGAGATTGCCTCATCATCTTACCCATACACGCGTCACGCTACACTCTTCTTTCACTACTAGAAAAATACCCCTATCTTGACGCGCATTGCGCGTCATAAAAGGGTGTCAAGGAAGAACATGTCATTAAATTTTTATGACACGCAAACGCGTGTCATCTTTCAATGACACGCTTTCATGACACGCTTTAATGACACGCATTTATGACACGTTTTCATGACACTCTTTAATGACATACATTCTTGACACATCTTTGTGACACTCATTTTGCGTGTCATAGTTTTTTTTTTACCTAAAAAAAATTCTGTAAAATGACTAATATCCCTGGATTTATATTTAAATTTATAATTACAAAATCAATAAATTACATGATAAAACTGCATTTATTATATACCACCAAAAAATCCATTACAATATAAGCATTTATCGAATCCTACCACAAATATTAACGGTTACAAAAATATTGTGTCAATACATTATGTTAGTCTATACCTAAACATACGGATCACTTGAAAATGAAGGTTGCGACATAACTTGACCATTCTTCACAACTGACATCAATATCCGCATCCGTGTAAACATCTACTCTTCCCCCAACCTAAGACAACAGCGGGTACCTTTCGGCTCGAATCCAAATTCACTGAAAAAGAAATCTCCCATATCAAACTCCATTAACATTTTCAAAACAAAAATGCAGATCAATCAATGTTTATTTAATATCTCCCTCACAGCATGGGTCTACTTACCATCGTAGCGAATTAGTGACTTTGGCAATCCATTTGGTCTGAGTTCCTTTTCATTGACACCTTCTGTGTATTTGCTGACTTCTACTTGCATTCTGTGCAATTTATTTAGCAATAATAATTATAAGTCTCTATATCCTAAGATAATCAAAATGAGAAACACTATAAGCTTATTGTAACAATTTAATTAGACAAACATTTTGAGAAAGAAGAATTCAATATAAAACATCATAGAAATTGTATTCAGTAACAGAAATGGTGCAAGTACCTCCAAATTCAAATCTTTAATTATAGTCCATGGCATCAACTTTCTTTGTGTTGTCAGCTATAAGAAATAAACAATCAAAAGTCTAAGCAAAACTAGCGAAAGATAAATTCTGAAACAAAGAACCAAATAATAAATAAAAACTCTCAGGATAAAGGGAAACAAAAGCATTATTTTCTAACGCTGTAACACATAAAACAAAATAGTTTCAAGTATGAATTTCTTGTGAACAGAGAATATAAAATAACTTAAGCCATATGCTTATAATTATATAAGGTAGTTGACAACTTGACTATGAATTCCAAAAAGAATTACAAACGCAAAAAAACAAATATAGTTGCAACAAATGCTCATTAGGAGCATACATCCCACTAATTACCTCATTAACCAAAGGCAACATATGCATAAAATGTTCTATTAACTATTTAACTTCCTGTTGTTCAAAAAAAAAATTTTAACTTCCTGGGCTAGCTATTCAAGTTTACATTCAACCAAATTATGTGTATAATTAATTCCGCATTTATAATAAAAGAATGCTCAAGAATTAATTTGAAACTAAATCCTTTAAAAATCAAGTAATCAATCTATGTTTGCTATAAACACCTATATTTATGTAGCTAAGAAATGCATCTTAAACTATATTTATCTAGCAACAAATATACAAAATTAAACTATAAATAAATGCATTACGCATATAAATAAAACAAGAAGGATGTTATATTAAAAGGAAATGCAAACCTTTAGGCAACATTGCTACTCCAATAACCTAACAACTGAAAATTACATGTACGGATTAACAAAAATAATTATGTGTAAAAGCAAAACAATAAGAGTTAAAGATCTATCTATATATCACATTCGTAAACCAACATAAAGAACGAAGCATACCTGCAAATAGATGATGAGAGAGAGAGGAATTAGGGATTTTGGTTGATTGGTGGCTACACAAATGGGTGAGCAAGATGGGAATGAGAGCTTTTATACCTAGGGTTTATGGGAGGGAAATTCAATTTTTGTGAAATTAGCATGACACGAAAGATGACACATAAAATTCTATACCGTCATGTTTTCTATTTCTTGACACTACATTCTTGACACACAAAAAAGCATGTCATTAATTAACCAGATTTTTTAAAACATGACAATTTTTTTTGACACACGCTTTTGAGTGTCATTATTGAGCGCGTGTCATAAAATGTGTGTCAAGAAAAGCCTTTTTTCTAGTAGTGTTTACCATTCCAAAAATACAGATACACACTCTTTTATCAGTATATAGAGAAAGAAAGAGAGAGATTGACGACTAGAGTGTTTGCCACCCATTTTAGGGAAAAAAAAACGCATTTTAGACATTTTATTGCATTTAAGTGTATTTACCAAAGTTAAATTTTTGTCTGTTTAACTTTGTATAAAAAAATAGAAAAACCTATCAACCATGTAGTGTAATATTGTAGCACGTATGATTGTAAAACCAACTTTAATCTAAAGCTTTGTCGCTTTCCTACACGCGAACGATGAATAACACATATTATCTCATCAAATTGAAGGAGAGACTTCTCAAGATATTTAACCCAATGCTGATGATTATATTGTTTCACCGATGGTAAGGGAACTAGAAGGAATTCTCCGCGCTCTGCATCGGGAATTCAGTACTTATCAGTTCGGCTTGTTTTGTTACCGGTATGATACCGGAAATAGTTATAGTTTACGACACAAAAAAATATTGTTAACGCTATTTAGTTCGTTACAGTAAATGTACACATATATTTTAGTTTATGATACAAAAAAAAATGCAATGGTTTTATTAAACAAAAGTGTTATGTAACCCAAAAAAGAAAGTCATATTTTACATAGATTTTTTTTTTAAATTAAAACTAATAAAATTCAAAAACACATAAACGCGGCTAATTACATCAAGATAGCGGGCAGGAGGGCAACAAGCTGCGCCGCCACCCCTTTCTGGATGGCAAACCCTAACCTACTAAAAACGAACCCATGTCCCCCCGAAGTCGAGACATGGGTGGTGGTTCTTATAATCAGTGACGGACCTAGAAATTTTTTTCATGGTCGATTAATTGTCGATGCTAAATGTTGATTTTTTTTTCCGCTTCGGACCGGGTTGGGTCAGGTTGAGTTGGGTCAAAAGGTACAAAAATAAATCAATGTATTTTTCAAATAAATAAAAACAAAATACGTCAATCATCAATAAAATCAATAAAATGCATAATAAAAAATGTGACATCTCTACAAATTTTCATTTTTAAAAACCTAGGCATTTTCATTTCCCTATTTTTTATAGTTACAAAATTCTCTATCTTTACACAAATAATGTAAAATTAAAACGAAAGAATTAGATCTAATTTTAGCTCTATAAAAATCTTTAGTTTTTTTTGAGAACCCAATGGTCTAGTCGAAATAAATTTAAGAACCTAATGGGACTATAACTAATTAATACTTTAAAATATAGAAAATAGAGAATGCTACAATATAATTTGGATGTTACAATTCAACAGTAAATATAAATGTATGTATATTGTATAAAATATTGTTATTGTAAAAACACTACAACAAACAAGAGCAATAGCGGTGATACTAAGTCGCCATTAAAAATGGCGAGGGTAGTCGACACTAAGTCAACGGTCAAGATTAATTGTCCAACAATTTGTGAGCTTTAGGGCAATAGCGACGACCCGCGGCTAGTCACCGCTATTGCCCAATTTTCTTGTAGTGAAATACCATATCTAAAAGTTACCTCCACCACTATTTAGTAAAAATTTAAAAGTTACCCCCACCCCTACCCAGACACACTACTCGATGTACAGATAGATGTTAAGTTCTCAATCTTCCTCTTCTATATCCTCCCTTCTCAAATATCAAGCTCCTTCATCACCTTCTGCTTCTTGAAGTTTGGCCGGAATATTATTTGATTATTGATAACTTTTTTTTTTCTTAGTTCAGGGGTTCAAGGGGTGCACTGTTAAAGATTCATGGGGTGCGGTGTCAAAATTTCTTAAGGAACGCCCGGGACTACATCGCACATATACACTAACTGAAAAAAAAATCAAGGGGAGCGTCTGCCCTCCTTGGGGAGTACCTAGGTCCGCCCCTTCTTATAATAGTGACATCCTTACTAATGTTGATGTTGTAAGTTCGGTACCGATTCTGTTCGTCACAACATCAGTGCGATATAACTTAGGGTAACAAAATATACTCTATATCAAACACAACCCTGTTTTGTTTATACCTGGAATGCAAATTAAAAAGAAACAAACAAAGTTGTGTATACAATCTTAAAAAAAAAACAAGCTAACGAATAAAAGTTATGAATTTATAACTAATAAAGATATCAAACCTAACTAAAAAACAATTAAAAAGGGTTCTAATGTTACGGTTAGCAATAAATGGGCTTTATACAAGCTAGTGTGTTTACTTGTTAAATGTATATTTTTATTTTAAAGAACTCGACCCGAACGAGACTAGTTTAATCAACTAGGTTAAATCGTTAATAAAAGGTCAATCTTAACACGACCGTTTTATGAATTGCTACCTCAAGCATGTCCAGGATCATCTTCAATGACTAATATCTTAATCTAAGCCAATGTATCAATCAAACTTAAATAATATGAGATATATAAACTCACAACTATATAAATCATATTTATATTTTATATATTTTAAATTTATACGTCGGTGCTACAGTAACACCAACACATGTCAACTTTGTTGAAATTGACATAAACATCACGTGCATAATAAAGACCACAAGTGAACGTTGAAGTATTGGATTTAGTCAAAAGCTCACAAGATAGTCGCTAAGTTAGTTGTTTATATTTTGAAAAAGTTCCGATTAGAGGTTGTTATGAAGTCCGAGTCTTATGCTTGTTTACATTAGATCCTTTTCTATTTAAGTTATTTAAGTCTTTATATTTGATTATCAGTTTTCACATTTAATCAATAAAATTTTTCTAAGAGTTCTTGGCTTCTTATTGTATATTTGTATTCATGATATTAAGTTCTATACCAATGATGGTATCAGAGGTTAGTAATGAAGGTTCGCAGGACCGAATTGAGGGAAAAGATTGAGAGAGAATATGAAAACTAAAAGATTCAATACATATATCAAATGATACAAATGTTTGGGTATTTATACATATGAAGGGGTGTGTCCCCTTTGATACTAACCGACGTGTCGGTTGGGTTTAACTAACATAACCCTTGACTAAACTTAGGATATAATAATATACTTAGGATATACTTGATATAATAGGAAATAAGAATTAATGTCTAACATTCTCCCCCCTAATTCTTGATTTCCCCAAGGTCTTCAACTCCTATGAGACTTCGCATCTCGAGAAATTTTATTCTTGGTAGTGCCTTGGTGAGTATATCTGCTTTCTGCATCTCTCCACTGATGTGATCAACTTGTATCTGCTCGTTCTCTATGCATTCTCTGATAAAGTGATACCTTATGTTGATGTGCTTTGATCTTCCATGAAATACTGGATTCTTCATAAGTTGTATTGCTGACTTGTTGTCTACTAGTAGTGTGATCTTCTTTGGTTGTTCACCTGTGAGTTCGCTGAGTACTCCTTGTAGCCATATAGCTTGACATGCTGCTGATGTAGCTGCCATAAATTCTGCTTCGCATGAGGATAGTGCTACTGTAGTTTGTTTCTGACTTGTCCATGTGATAGGTGAATCTTTGTAGCAAAATATTGTTCCTGTTGTTCCTTTTCCGTCGTCTTGATCTCCATAACTGCTGTCGCTGTATCCAGTGATTTCTGCTTCTTTGCTTCTGCTGTATTGAATTCCATAATTCAATGTGCCTTTGATGTATCTTATCAAGTGTTTGACTGCCTTCATGTGAGTTGTCTTCGGTTTCTCCATGAATCTACTAATGTATCCAACTGCGTAGGTAATATCTGGTCTGGTATGTGTAAGGTACCTTAAGCTTCCAATTAGCTTTCTATATTCTGTCTCGTTGACTGGTTCACTTTCGTCTTCTTTAGTGAGCTTTAGACCTGATTCCATTGTATATTTTGTTGGATTGCAGTCTTCTAGTCTGGCTTCTTTGATAACTTTCTTTGCGTAGGCTGATTGCTTCAATTGTATCTTTCCTTGTGTTTGGCGTACTTCTATCCCTAGATAGTAAGTGAGTGGTCCTAAGTCACTCATTTCAAACTTGCCTTGCATTTCTTTCTTGAAGCTTGATATGTCCTTGATTGAACTTCCTGTCACTATTATGTCATCGACATAAACTCCTATAATTATTGTTGACTCCTTTGAAGTTCTCTTGTATACTGCTTGCTCTTGTGGACATCTTTTAAATCCAATTTCCTTTAGGATGTTGTTCAGCCTTATGTTCCATGCTCTAGGTGCTTGCTTCAAACCATATAGAGCTTTCTTTAGCTTGTAGACTAGATTTTCTTTTCCTTTCTTTATGAATCCATCTGGTTGTGAAACGTAGACATCTTCCTTTAATTCACCGTGTAAGAATGCTGATTTTACATCTAAGTGATGTACTTGCCATCCTTTCTGTGCTGCCAATGCTAATAGTAGCCTGATTGTTTCCATTCTTGCAACGGGTGCAAATACTTCATTGTAGTCTATACCTTCTTGTTGTACGTATCCTTTTGCTACTAATCTGGCCTTATGTTTGGTGATCTGTCCACTTGCGTCTCTCTTGACCTTAAATACCCATTTTAGACCTATTGGTTTCTGACTTGAGGGGAGTGTAGTCAGTGTCCAAGTGTTGTTCTTCTCTATAGAGTCTATTTCGCTTTGCATTGCTTCTATCCATTGTGGGTAATCTGCTGCTTCTTTGTAATTTGCAGGTTCTTCATCGTAAGCTAAGTACAGATGTTCATATTCTTCTGGTCTAAGAGGCTGTGTGGCTGCATAGATGTCATTAAGTGATCTAAGGGCTCGTACTGGTCTATGTTGAGAGCCTGGTGAGTCTTCTAACTCTTGAGTGCTTGATTCAGCTATTGGATCACTTGTCGGCGTTTCTTGAATTGTTATTGGAGTTCGTGTAGCTGTGATTGGACTACTGAAGAATTCGTTGTCACTTTCACTGTCTTCATTATCCTCATTACTTTGCTCTTGTACAGCTTCACTTTCGTGATCTCCATAAACTTCGAATCTTGTCCAAGATGGTTCGTCATTGCTTTTTTCTTTCAAATAATTGTTGTTCCAATCCCATGGTTCGTTTTCTATGAATTGGACATCTCTACTAATGTGTATCTTTTCTTCTATGGGATCATATAATCTATAGGCTTTGGAACCATTTTCGTTTCCTAGATGTACCATTTTCTTACTTCTATCTTCTTTAAGTAGGGCGTTGTTACCTTAGCATATGCTATGCATCCAAATACTCTAATGTGCTTGATGTTGGGTGCTTTGCCTTTTACTGCTTCGTAGGGTGTCATACCCTTGAGTGCTTTGGTAGGTAACCGATTCTGGATATAAATAGCTTGTCTTGTTGCTTCTGCCCATAAGTTCTGTGGTACGTTCATAGCCTTTAACATGCTTCTGGTCATACTCATTATTGAACGGTTCTTTCTTTCTACTACACCATTCTACCGAGGTGTGTAAGGTGCTGTAAGCTGTCTAAGGATTCCTCTATCCTCACAATATGCGGTAAGAGCTTTAGAAGTAAACTCTCCTCCACGATCCGTTCTTAGTCTTTTGAGCTTGTGACTTGTCTCTGTCTGAGCTTCGCTTAGAAACTTCTTGAAATTTTCATAAACTTGATCTTTTGACTTAAGCATGTAGATCCACATAAATCTTGAATAATCGTCAACTATCATGAAGAAATAGTTGTTGCCTGCTAATGATGTGGGTGTGATCGGTCCACATAAGTCTGCATGTACGAGTTCTAGAGGTCTTGTTGCTCTAAAACTTGCTTGAGAGGGAAATGGAAGTCTGCTTTGCTTTCCCGTAATACAGGCATCACATACTTGAGATGGGTGCTGGATCTTTGGCAGTCCATGTGCCATTCCTTTTGTGCTTAATTGTTTTAGTGAATCAAAATTCACGTGTCCCATACGTGCATGCCATAGTCATGCAGGTGTATCTATTTTAGCTTGTAAGCAAATTGGACTAGTTATTCTGAGCTTTACCTTATAGAGTCTATTCTTTGCTTTTGGGACTTTCATCAATAGGTTATTGTAGGCGTCATAAATCCATAGGTGTTCATTCTCCATAATTACTTTGCAACCTGATTCTGTGACTTGCCCGAGGCTTAAGATGTTGCTTTGGAGTGTTGGAATGTAGTATACTTCTGTGACTAATCTTTGTTCTCCATTGTTACATTCCAATACTATTGAGCCTTTACCTTTGATGTTAACACACGATCCATCTCCAAATTTTACGCTTCCTGCTATCTTTTCGTCTAACTCTGTGAAATAGGAGCGTCTTCCTGTCATATGATTGCTTGCACCATTGTCTAAATACCATACTTCATTTACATTTTCGTCATTGTGATAGCGTTCTGGTATTATCTTCTTTTCTTTGAGAACTACACTTCTTTCTTCACCAACTGTCATAAGTAATATGGGATCCTCTTCTTCCATTACTAGGTGAGATTCTTCTTGCTTATTTCGAGGTTTAGGACATCTGGGAGCTATATGTCCTAATTCATTGCAGTTGTAACATCTTATACTGCTGCCATCTTTTCTGGGCTTCTAACTACTGTCGTCATGACGATTCTTAGTGGGATTTCGATCACTTCTCTGATCTTGATGGCCATTTCTGTCAAAGTTCTTCCTCTCATATCTTTGACTCTTATTGAACTTCCTAAAGTTCTGTCTACCTCGATTCTGATTGTAGTTCTTGTTGTTGTTGCTGAAAGGCCTTCTATCTTGCCTTGTAAATAACAGCTTCTCTTGACTTGCGGGTCCATATTTCTTTTCATCTCTTGACTTGAGACGTTCTTCGTAAGCTTTAAGTCTTCCAAGCGCTTCATCTAACGTCATGGAATCTATATCTGAATACTGCTCTATGGACGCAATAATCTGTAGGAACCTTTCTGGTACGGAGTCCAGCAATTTTCGTACCAAGACTGACTCTTCAATTTTCGTTCCTAGGGTTTTTGACTTTGTACTAATCGCACTTAACCTACCAGCAAACTGGTCTATGGTCTCTGTCTCTCTCATTGTTATCATCTCAAATTCTGTGCGCAATGATTGAAGTCTTGCTTTCTGGACTCGGTCAATTCCAATAAATCTTGTCTTTAATGCATCCCAAATTTCTTTCGCTGTGTTATGTGACGCCACTTGCATCACCATATCTTCTGGAATTGCCTGGAAGAGATAGGCAATCGCTGTCCTATCCTTCTTTACATCTACTGTCGACGTGCCTTCTGTGGGTTCCACTACTTCCCAAAGGCCATTGGCATTCAATATTGCCTTTACACGAACAGCCCAAATCGTGTAATTCGTAGATGTCAACATCGGTGTTTGGAGGCTGAAAGTGAGAGTCTCCTTCGTGACTGTCACTTTCGGTGTCGTTTCTTTCGACATTTTGGGTTTAATGGGAGTTTTCTGCAGACTTTTAGTCTTTTTCTTCCCTATTGTCCAATTCTAATATGGACTACCCACGCTTCTTTGGGAACTTTGTTCGACAAATCGTCAAACTTAAATCGATATACTAAAATATTATTTTGGTAACAAAGATTTTTTGATATTTCGTAGGCGCCTTAACAAAGTATCAAGAACTTCGTTATAATATCTTGTGTATCAATGATGTTCCTCCAATAATTTTGATTAGTGTTCTTCTAATAACACTCAATCTATAAAACACCCTTCTAAAATAACAAACCCCTATGTTTGTTTAATAAATAATTCTGACTTCAAAATAACTTTTACAAATCAGTGAACAAATAACCCGAAAACTTCACTGATAATTTTTCCTTATAATACCCTCAATAATATAAAATTATTTTCGTGTTTTGACTTTTCAAAAGTCAATTCCTTCTTCACGAAAAATTTTCTTACTGCCCAAACAAACAAACACCTTTTCTTTGTGTTTGAGTGATTCAAATGGAACAACACCTTTGTTCCACAATAGTCTGTTTGGATTTCTTATCCAAAAAAAAAAGTTGATCGAATACGAAAAAAAACTTTCAGGAAAACGTTTTCGGTTCTTCCTTCTTGAACCCGGGAAAAAACAATCCTAATCCTTGATATAATTTTGATGTCTTTTACAAAATTGATTTTGTTTTGTGTCGACAATTGTTCGGAATAACTTTTGAATTCTTTAAACTTGTTTTGTTTGACAAAAAAATTGGCGGGAAAAATAAGTTTGCCGAACACAGAACAGAGTATCAAAAAAAAAAATTTTGTTTCTTTGATTAGATTAAGATATTTGTATTCGATCTTGACTATATACTAAGGGCAGGGATAGATATAACCGTTTTATTGCGTTTAAACAATATGTTCTTCGGTCCGGTGTCTCGCCGGAGAAGATGAAGTTTCGCCGGAAAAACGGTCCGGTTCTTTATCTTCTTATTCGAACGGTTATAACGATGTGTATTGATCTTCTCTTGATCCTGATATGGCCTAGATATGATTGTTCCAACGTGTGATGATCAATTCGAGTGTCTCTGTTTTGAAACAAGAAACAGGGGATCGATCTTGATCGTCTTCTTCTTCGTGTTCTTATGTAAACAATTGGAACGATTGATAAACTGATGCTCTGATGCCAAATGAAGGTTCGCAGGACCGAATTGAGGGAAAAGATTGAGAGAGAATATGAAAACTAAAAGATTCAATACATATATCAAATGATACAAATGTTTGGGTATTTATACATATGAAGGGGTGTGTCCCCTTTGATACTAACCGACGTGTCGGTTGGGTTTAACTAACATAACCCTTGACTAAACTTAGGATATAATAATATACTTAGGATATACTTGATATAATAGGAAATAAGAATTAATGTCTAACAAGTAAGAGATAGTATACGAAGTTCCTGAGTTCTTTCTTTAGAGTTTTGTTCAATGGCAGATCATACAAGCAATCTTCCTACTGCAAAGGTTATGATCATTGGAATATCCAAATGAAGACAATTATCAAGTCAAGGGACATATGGGAACATGTGGAAACATGAGTCAATACAAGTAAATCATATCAAGCAAAACTGCATAATCTCAAGAAAAAGGATGCTCATGCTATGGCCCTTATTCACAGGTTGTTCATGATCAATTTTTTTCAAAGAATGCTTCTGCTAAAACTACAAACAAAAGTTGGGAGATCCTCAAGATGGAATAGCATGGTGATAATCAAGTGAAGGTTTTGAAACTGCATGGTCTCAAAAGAGAATTTGAGAATCTAGCTATGCATGATGGCAAGCTTTTGGGAGATTATAACTTACGAGTAATGTGTATTTTGAGTCAAAAACAGATCCTATGGAGAAACTGTTACATATCATGTGATAGTGGAGAAAATTGTTAGAAGCTTGACACCTAAGTTTAATTATATAGTGCCATCAATTGAGGTGTGAAGGAACAATAGATCTAACCTCCAGTTAGGAATGGCCAGACTAATGATCCTTCATGGATCTCTCTAGGGCTAGATAAACCTGAAACGATGAAAAGATATTTGGGTAGGGAGATGACTACTTTCGTAGTTGTTTATAATAAAAACTAATGATGATGGATACTATGTGTATATCTTTTAGGGTTAGCAAAAAGTGTCTCTTCTAAGGAGGTCAAGACATCCTTATATAGGGTTGACATATGCCAACATCACCAAACCCTAACCGTTGTAGGCCCAGGACCGGTTAGGGGTATCTCCACTACCCTAGCCTAAGTTAGTATAGTAATTAATAATAAAGCAACCAATAAAGGATTAGGAACATGTACCGCCTTAGTCATATGCCACGTGGCATTACCCGAGTAGTGGTAAGTGGAGAATATTGGTGATGTACTTGTTTTCACCTCAACACACAACAAGATTGTGACTTATAATTATGCCAGGTGTCGCGTCAAGATGGGATGGACGTGCGTCATGCAACGTGCACACGTCCAATGATTGTGAGTGGTACGTACACTCATGTCCCTGCCGTACTACTAGCTGGCAGCCTTCTGTACTGCATGTGTCTTACCATGCGTGTGCTATGTTATGGTTGTAGCAACTGGCCCGAAGATAGAGATCTGTGCATGGGCCTTGCCCATGCGTATTTGGGGTTTCGGTTGATCCGATCCATATTGATTCGGTACCCAATCCCTTCAAGTCCCCCTAGTCCAAAGTGTCATCCAGGGCTATTGAAGAGAGCAGTGGGAGGGATGCTGGATTCAAGGAGTTGGGCCTTTGGGAGGTGACAACTCATCTCTTGTTGTTGAGTCATACTTCGCATGGAGCATGCGTGATATGCGGGTGAAGTTTGTTACATTTTACGTCAAGCATACGCGAGATGCGGGTGCACTTAGTATGTTTTACGTCAAGCAAACGGGAGATGCAGGTGACATTTATTACGTTTTACGTCAAGCATACGCGAGATGTGGGTGACGCTTAGTATGTTTTAAATCAAGCATACACGAGATACAGGTGACGTTTGTTACGTTTTCTGTCAAGCCTATGCATCATGCCACGTTTGAAAGTGTGATCATTATGAGGGTTGGGTGATTAGACAGTTGCGTAAAAGAGTTGAAATGCAGTGGTGGGGCGTGTCAGGTGATAGACAAGATGTCTGCAAGGTGATGGTTGACGTCCTATCAACCACGTGCTCTGCGGTTGTGTCAGGTGAGTGGGTAGGCACGCGAGCATGTGCCATCATTTCGGAAAACGTGGGTGACGTGGAATCTCCACGTTAGTTGTCCCTCGGAAAATTCGTATCTCACTCCTACACGTCTTCCCACCCTCATTAATGCCAATTGTAACAATACCGATTTACCGAGAAGATTAACATTGACTAATGTAACACCCTAGGAAAATCCCACATCGGCCGTGGCCAGGAGAGATCCTTGGTTCATAAGTAATTCAAAGCTTCTTAAAAGACCAACGCGTTTTGAGGCTTAATGTTAGTTGTGACAATCGTCACCCTTATCTTCTAACAAGTTGTCAATTTTAGACCCCCGAGTATTCAACTATTTCTATTTTAGTACATGTAACATTGTCGTTTCGAAATTAATGGAATGGTCAAAATTATATTTATCATTCACACTTGTATATGGAACGTATCTACGTTTTAAGTCGTATGCAATAATTGATTTATATAAAAATTTATTATAGGTTATAAAATTTATAGTGGTAAATAATAATTTAACAATTTTAAAGTTAGTTTAAAGTTAGAAGTTATGTGTTGGAGGGTTAAAAAGGAAAAAAAAATATTAAGTTATTTTGACATGTAAAAACTAGAGGGACCATTCTTTCCAAAGTCCAAAGTTTAAAAAAAATAATAAAAAAAGATTGCAGCTCCCTCCTCGTCGACCTTCTAAGTCCGGCCGACCAAAGTCGCCGCCGGCGACGATTCCGGCCACCCTTTCTTTCGATTTAAATGCTCTTTATCAACCGATTTATATCCCAAACGGTTCTCCATCATTGACGAGTAATTACAAGAGTCTAAATGCAATTTAAATGAGTGTAATTGAAGCCTTAATCGCGATTTCAAGTATGTAACCGTCAAGCTTTAAAAACACATTAAGAACCCACATTATAATAAACTAATATATCAATTGAGAAGTGCAAATCGTTCCTGTACTCTTACACATCATAAACCCACAAAAATTTGATCAAAAATCGCGTCCAAGAAGCTCTAAAAATCGGTTTAAAGTTCGGCACTTGTTCTTCCATTTTCGACCATAAAAACGAGTTGTAAGTTTACATTCTTACTTGTATTATGTTAGTCGATCATCATAGATTAAAACCCCTCTATTTCAGATCGTTATCGAGCCGTAATCGATTAATTGAAATTTGGTTGGGGTTAGGGTTCTTAGTTAGATGAATTGGGGAAAAAGATGAGTTTGTATTATAGTTTAAATATAGTTTATTTCTATACTAAATCAAAAAAATACTAGTTGGCTTAGTACTTTGTGTGTGTATTGTGGTCAACAAGGACCCGGGTTCGAGTCCCTTAACCACGGGTCTGTTGCACTTCTTTTTTTTTCTTTTTTTTTGTTATTTATATTATTATTTTTATAAAATTTATAGAAAAACTAATTTTACTCCAAAAATCATGAAAATTTAGGTGTAACATCTTGACACTATAAATAAAATTATCACATTAAAATTTTCTGGAAAATAAATTATTTTCATATTTTTATTAATTTAAATAATTTTAATCATAAATAATTGATAAAAAAATTCATTATTAATGATTTAAATCCCAAATTTTCTGGAAAATTATTTTTAAGGATCATGAACCTAAATAAAAATTTTTGGTTTAGAAAACATTTATTTTTATTAATTTTCCTATTTTTAATCATTTAAACATGATTAAAACTCATTAATTTTTTTTTTTTAAATACAAATAAATTGAGAAAAATTATGGAAAAATTATTTTCACCTTTACACATCAAAAAATAATTATTTTTCATAAAAATATTATTTTTGAATCATATCTTGTATTTTTAGTTTATTTACATTTAACTAGATATTATTGATTATTTCGTTAAATGTAAATTATTAAACTATGATTTATGGATATTTTTTTATAAAATAGAAAATATTCAAATAAGTGGAAACATAGTATTATAATTTCTTCGTCACGTATTAAATATTAAATCATGATATACTTTATTTAACATTTTTATTAAATTCAAGATATAATAAAACTTCATCTTCCCTACATAAGTCTAGCAAACCCTAATGCCTTGGATTCTAGATGCTTTAGACTTTTTAAGACACTTTCCTCATTAGTATGCTTATACGTATAGGTTGAATTCTTCGGAATTCCCAAATTAATCTCGTGACAAGTTTTGTTGGATTTGACACGCTTAGCAAAACTGTGAGTATATCTTTCCCCTTTTTCATGTTTTACTATTTTGGGGTGATTCATGTACCATTAGTATTATTAAACTATGTATTCTTTCAAACGTAATGTGCCTTATGTGATGCTTATGTGATTTGTGTGAATTGAAACGTAATCAAAATCATTAACCATGGGCCGAGCATAACAATAAGTAGTACTACGATTTACATCCCTTGTGTGATTATGGTTTCATTTGAGCCTTGGTCATTGTTATGTGATTACTTGATACTTTGAGGGTTGGTTTTGATATACTCATTCTACTAATTACATAATAGCAAACATCATGGCACAAAGAGTATTTCCACACCTCAAAGAGTATTTCCTTCAAAAAAGAAACTTAACCACTAAGCTGGGAGTGATATCCTTAACTTAGTGATTGGTTTCATTCCTCTATTGTTTTCAATTTTGAAATACATCTTTGAGTTAGGAGTCAAATCCACATCTCAAGGGTCTATTTCTACATCTCGTTTTAAAGTCTCACTAAAGGTTTTGAAATTTACCGGTGACGGGGTATGTGCAATCGGGAAGGATGACCATTTACTCATAGGTTTAAGTACACTCCCCATAAGTCACTAATAATATTTCAATTTCTTTGGCTAGTCACCAGTTTCGTTAGAAATGTTTTCAGTATCACATTCCATTATTGGTATACTTTTCATTTGTTGTTTGAACTCTTATCATAATTTTCTATAATGAAGTTATTATGTCTTATGAGTTTTTCCCTAATAATAGCTATCGCTATTAGTGCATTTTTATGTTTTTCGTTATTGATTCTTAAGTTTTGTTTAACATTTGGATTTTTAGTTCCATCTCTTGATGTTTATATACTTATTGATCATTCGTTTTTCATCATCATTACTAAAACTTCTATGCGCTATTTTACCGCATTAAAACTTACACTATTCCATTTATGTTTCGTGATTTTTATAACGCATCATTTCTCTTATTCAAAAACATTTTCCTATGAATCAAATTTTTAAGCTTATTGTTTAACTTTGATCACACTTTTGATTCTTGAAAGTTGCACAGTTAAACACGAATGTGGTTTCAAACTTATTAATCGTCTTGTTATTATCATCATGTTTACAAATTTACTCGATCGATGTCACAGTATATCTCTAAACTATTCCCTTGTGTCTATACAAATATACACAATATCATAAATGCTTATCTATCCAACACACACCAGTACACTACTCTCTAAAGCAATTGCCTTAACAACTTACCCTATGTTGTCATTTCATAAAAGCACAAAGCCCAAGTACCCAGTTTTGGAGAAACTTATTCATCAGATTAGCACATCTTATACACACCTTGTGTCTTGAAGCATTTAGCATGCTAGGAGCCCAAAGAGATGCCTTAACAACTTTTACAAACAAACGATTTTTCAACCTATAAATTTTGCTACATAATGATAATTCAATGTTTCAAGTTTAATCAAAACGGGTAACACTCAGATTTTCCCAAACATTTTATAAATATGGAAGATTTTTCAACTTTAATGGGATTTTAACTTGTAAACAGAAGGAATGTTTTAATACAGTAAAGTTTTACTTCTCAGAATTTGTCAAGGCATTCGGGACCATATGCAATCTTCTTCCTGTGTTACCCATACCTTTCAAACATTATCCAGGGGAATCAACCCAAACCAAATCAGATTCTCCATTGTATTATTTTCAAATACTGAGCTGATTCACTCAGTCAACGTAGCACAAGAAATTGTGCGTAGTGAACCTTCAACGTTGAATTGGGTTTTTTTGAAGCTAGGTTACCAGCTGACACTTAAGACTTGGAACTTACATGTTACTCTCCAACCCTACTATATCAATTACTGTGACACGATCAATCTTTTAAAACTTAAAATGGTATATTTTCAGAGATGTTATGTTGCAATCTTTTCACATTCATGTTATTTCGAAACTTCAAACTTTTTACATTTGGATTCTATTCATGTCATATACATTGACATTTAACACTTATGCTAGTTAAATATTGGTCTTTTGAAACACATTTGATTTATATGGTTTCCTCTTGCATTTTATAAACTTGTTTTGCATATTTACAAGTCAAATATAAACCTTCTTGTTTTCATATAACGGTTGAATATATGTTTCCAGGAAAAGAAACTTGCGACTGACAATACACATTATAACACTTTTCAACTAGACTCCTCGTAAACACATGAATATGTGTACTTACGAAGTCTTTTCATGTGAACTTATTTTGAAATCTAAAACATTCTTTGATTTCTAAAAAGTTATTCTCATGCTTTACAACTACTCTTCCAATTATATCACAAGGTTCGAGCAAACTACGTTTTTATAAACGAAAAAAAAAATATCTCTTTACACTTGTACACTCTCAGTCGCAACACTTTTGGTTTAACAAAACAATGGACATATCCTCATCTGAATGTTGCTAAATTTCTTTTATCGTATAGTACATATATGCAAAACTATTAAATTTAAACCATCATGCCAATAGACTCGTCTATTCTGCACACTCTCAATTGCATTAGATTTTATTATTTTATTCTTACACCATTTTATTTATAGTTATGTTCGCGCATTATCTTATTCTCGCATTATTCTTTTATTCGTGGTTATTCTTGCGTGTTATTTGTGGTTATTTTCACACTATTTATTAGCAGTTATTCTCTTATATCACTGATTTTGAGCATTATTTAACTCGTTTACTCTCATTTTGCACAATTGTGCGATTTACTCGATTTATATTCAAATCGAAATTTTATGTTATACTTATTTACTTATGTGAACGTGTATTTTGTACGCAAACTTTCCTATGTGAGAAAGACCCTGTTAGACTTTTTCATAATTTGAACCCGTTATTTGTGCGAGTGAACCCGAAAGGGGAAGGACCGATAACCATGCGTGATACTTACACTTTATTACGGTTATTCGGGTGAACCCGAAAGGGGAAGGACCTTAAACCGCATCTTATACTTGAGCAGTATCTATTATTTTACACATATTGGTTGCATGCATTTATTTCTTGTTAGGTTTATGGAAAAGCGTAACACCCTAGTGTAAGGTAAATCGATGATTACGGTCCGGAACGCAATCATGGGTTTACAGGTACATAAGGGTGGTGTGTAATCCTATTTAGGTTGTTGGTAGACAATCAGTACGAGTCTAAAGTATCGGGAGTGTGGTGGGTCAGCTGCGGTACACCCTATATATAAGCATAAATGATACTGCGGGAACGGACTAGGAGTCTAACCAAGAACCAACCCATTACTTTATAATTACCTCTTCTTTGGATCTTTGACTAACAGCTAAGCATTTTTGGATAGGAGCGTTCTTACACGAGCTTCAATTCGTTTTCCTAGAGTCTTTCTCTTGACCATCCACATAGAAAACTAAAACCTTATATTCTTACACTTTCGGTTATTTGGATTCTTGTTGCATACTCTAACAACGTTCATTCAGAAACCTTTCTAAAGTAGGGGAGACTGCCTTCATTAGTACCTCTGCCCCTCACATTCCCAAACTTACTTGTTTAAACTCTCAACTTCCTAATCTCGAGTCAACTGTCAAACATTTTGAAACTTTTATCTTGGATATTAGATAACTATTTTAAATTTTGCCAAAACATGACTCATAAAAATTTTAAAAGCCTACTTGAGTTTTACAACGTCTCTTGTACCATAGTAACCTCCACTTGAAAGAATTTCGAGACGAAATTTTCTAAAGCAGGGGAGACTGTGACAATCGTCACCCTTATCTTCAAACAAGTTGTCAATTTTAGTCCCTCGAGTATTCAACTATTTCTATTTTAGTACATGTAACATTGTCGTTTCGAAATTAATGGAATGGTCGAAATTATATTTATCGTTCACACTTTTATATGGAACGTATCTACGTTTTAAGTCGTATGCAATAATTGATTTATATAAAAATTTATTATAGGTTACAAAATTTATAATGGTAAATAATAATTTAACAATTTTAAAGTTAGTTTAAGGTTAGAAGTTATGTGTTGGAGGGTTATAAAGGAAAAAATATTAAGTTCTTTTGACATGTAAAAACTAGAGGGACCATTCTTTCCAAAGTCCAAAGTTTAAAAAAATAATAAAAAAACATTGCAGCTCCCTCCTCGTCGACCTTCCAAGTCCAGCCGACCAAAGTCACCGCCGGCGACGATTCCGGCTACCCTTTCTTTCGATTTAAATGCTCTTTATCAACCGATTTATATCCCAAAAGGTTCTCCATCATTGACGATTAATTACAACAGTCTAAATGCAATTTAAATGAGTGTAATTGAAGCCTTAATCGCGATTTCAAGTATGTAACCGTCAAGCTTTAAAAACACATTAAGAACCCACATTATAATAAACTAATATATATATTGAGAAGTGCAAATCGTTCCTGCACTCTTACACAACATAAACCCACAAAAATTCGATCAAAAATCGCGTCCAAGAAACTCTAAAAATCGGTTTAAAGTTCGGCACTTGTTCTTCCATTTTCGACCATAAAAACGAGTTGTAAGTTTACATTCTTACTTATATTATGTTAGTCGATCATCATAGATTAAAACCCCTCTATTTCAGATCGTTATCGATCCGTAATCGGATTAATTGAAATTTGGTTGGGGTTAGGGTTCTTAGTTAGATGAATTGGGGAAAACGATGAGTTTGTATTATAGTTTAAATATAGTTTATTTCTATACTAAATCAACAAAATACTAGTAGTTGGCTTAGTGGTTTATGTGTCTACTGTGGTCAGCAAGGACCCGGGTTCGAGTCCCTTAACCACGGGACTGTTGCACTTCTTTTTTTTTCTTTTTTTTGTTATTTATATTATTATTCTTATAACATTTATAGAAAATTATTTTTAAGGATCATGAACCTAAATAAAAATTTTTGGTTCAGAAAACATTTATTTTTATTAATTTTCCTATTTTTAATCATTTAAACATGATTAAAACTCATTAAATTTATTTTTAAATACAAATAAATTGAAAAAATTATGGAAATATTATTTTCACCTTTAGACATCAAAAAATAATTATTTTTCATAAAAATATCAGTTTTGAATCATATCTTGTATTTTTAGTTTATTTACATTTAACTAGATATTATTAATTATTTCGTTAAATGTAAATTATTAAACTATGATTTATGGATATTTTTCTATAAAATAGAAAATATTCCAATAAGTGGAAACATAGTATTATAATTTTTTCTTCACATATTAAATCTTAAATCATGATATACTTTATTTAACATTTTTATTAAATTCAAGATATAATAAAACTTCATCTTCCTTACATAAGTCTAGCAAACCCTAATGCCTTAGATTCTAGATGCTTTAGACTTTTTAAGACACTTTCCTCATTAGTATGCTTGTACGTATAGGTTGAATTCTTCGGAATTCCCAAATTAATCTCGTGACAAGTTTTGTTGGATTTGACACGCTTAGCAAAACTGTGAGTATATCTTTCCCCTTTTTCATGTTTTACTATTTTGGGGTGATTCATGTACCATTAGTATTATTAAACTATGTATTCTTTCAAACGTAATGTGCCTTATGTGATGCTTATGTGATTTGTGTGGATTGAAACGTAATCAAAATCATTAACCATGGGTCGAGCATAACAATGAGTAGTACTACGATTTACATCCCTTGTGTGATTATGGTTTGTTTCATTTGAGCCTTGGTCATTGTTATGTGATTCTTGATTTTTTTGGGTGATACTTGATACTTGATACTTTGAGGGTTGGTTTTGATACACTCATTCTACTAATTACATAATAGCAAACATCATGGCACAAATATTACAAGCGATTCTTGAAACTAAAATGGGTATGCTCACCAATACATTATATGTGTTGACAAAATTATTTTGTACATGTTTCAGGACGCTTCCTTTAAGCTTTTGGGTTTAAGTTCTGACTTTATTGTACTTTAGTTAGACTTGTCGCTTTAGAATCTTTGTAACTTGAATTTCTTTTCAATGTAATAAACTATATATTCAATGTATTCAAATTTACACTTTTAGTCCATGAGCTATTGAACAATCGTCACTACGTGACACCTCGATGTTTCCGCCAACGGTCGGGGTGTTACCTTAATGGATGAGAGGAGAACTCCACAGTTAAGCGTGCTCAGGTGGGAGTAGTACCAGGATGGGTAACCTCCTGGGAAGTCTCTATCGGGGCAACCAAAAGCAAATCCGTGAGCTTTGGATGGGCAACCCATCGGGAAAAAGCGGACAATATTGGTGGTTAGAGGGGCCGGATGTTGCAGATGGTATCAGAGCCACTCCTGTGTCGTTCAGGATGGTGGGGCAAACCTCATCGAGGACGATGAGTCCCTAAGGGGAGTGAATGTAATAGAACAGATTTACCGAGAAGATTAACATGGACTAATGTAACACCCTAGGCAAATCCCACATCGGTCGTGGCCAGGAGAGATCCTTGGTTCATAAGTAATCCAAAGCCTCTTAAATAACCAACGCGTTTTGGGGCTTAATGTTAGTGGATGAGGGGAGAACTCCACAGTTAAGCGTGCTCAGGTGGGATCAGTACCAGGATGGATGACCTCTTGGGAAGTCTCCATCGGGGCAACCAAAAGCAAATGTGTGAGCTTTGGATGGGCAGCCCATCGGGGCAAATCGGACAATATTGGTGGTGAGCGGGGCCGGAAGTTACACCAAAAATATATAAATTAAAAATTTCCCTTTTGCCTCCTCATTTTATCATAATCCTCCCGTCTCCCATATGAAATTCGGCGAACAATCCCTTAAGATTCCGACGATCTACTAAAATCTTTGGTGAAAAAACTTATATTTTCCTCCTTATTCTTTGATCGTGATCATGTCAGAGCCGTCCAAAGCTGAGGGGAAGTAGGAGAAAAGTAAACCTCCCTCCAAATTGATGGGTTACTGTTATCAACGGGTATGTTGTGAAATTCAAAGAATTCCTCGCTCTATACGAGATAGTTGTAGCTTGGTAAGATGGCCCTGTACGAGGCCTTCTTTACCAAAGCTGGGTTCCGGTTACCCGAACCCGTGTAGATGCTCTGCTGATCTGTGGGGTTTATCCAACCCAGATGGTCCCTATGGTATCATTCATTTGGCCCACTTTGAGATGACTTGTCAAGCACTCGAATTGGATCCGATGTTTGAGATGCTAATTGTCTTTTACGTTTTGGAGCAATGTAACCCTCCTGGGTGGTTTATTTTGGGACCCTAGAGAAAGGTGGCACAGTTGAGCAATGAGACTCTGAAATCAATGTATGATTGGAAGGAGCACTTCTTCTTCATTAAGAGGGGTGTGATCCATGTGCCCCTACAATGGATGGTGTTGGGTATGAAGGAGAAAGTGAAGGATTTCCATGTGATGACTAATTATAAAAAACTAGAATGGTTTCGCATGATTGTTGGTCACGCAACTCCCTTATCAACTACTGCATGTCCGGAGGAGCTTTTAGTTATGCTTGGAGTTAGTAGATTATAGTTGGTACCCGGGTATGAGTCGTGTGTAGAGGAAGGAGGTACGTTATCGAAATTTGGCTTTTCAGTTTGATTATTCTAGTTTTCTGAGTTGCTGCTTGTTACAGACTTAACGGAATATCATTTGTTCTTAACGGGGCAACCCCAAGATTGCGTGGCGGTTGGTGCCTGAAGGGCATTAATCAAGTGTTGTGGAGAAAGCCAATATCATTCTCATGCCTAATCAGGTGGATCCTTCAGCGCATTACGCGCGAACATGTGATTTTTCCTCTTGCTTTTATACTTCTAATGCAACCCGAGTTTGGTCCCTGCAAGTAGTTTTATCAGACGAGGAGTCTGATGTTTCGCATGAGCATACTGACCGTCTACACCCATCGACAGGTGCGGGTTTAAGCCCTGCAGGAAAATAGTTATAAACTAGGAAACCTCTTTTCCGGAACGTAAAGAGATAGCATGTACTACTACTGGCGTGTGTCCCCTGTGTAGATAGAATTTGTTGATAAGTTGCTAAGATGATGTTTGAACTGTTTTCCGCTTTGCGCAGGTCATGGACTAAAGCCAGCCTGGAAGCAGGGAAACGATTCAAAAGACGTGAAGGCCTCCTTTGGCCCTCCAAACAAGGGTGAGGACACCGAATCAAATGAAGAGCCACTCTTGAAAAAGAAAAAGACTGAGACGGTTATAAAGCATGTTGTAGATTAAGTTATCCAGCAGCATCTGGCCAAAATGGCTAACTCCCAAGTGAAGATTCCCAGACGCAATCCTGATGTTGCAGATGGTGGTGGAGGGAGTTCGGCCACTGTGGAGCCCCTGTCCCAAACCAACTTGGTACGGGGCTTACGCAGCGCCGTCTTAAGATCAAGGTGACCCCTCCGCCTGTGCGCCGGCCTATTTATTCCAAGATAATCAGGATGACTACTGGTAAGCATGCTGTCCTTCTCAAAATTTCATATCTCCTTTACGCTAGCTAGGCGTATGTTTTGTTACTACTACGATTGGAAAACCATTACTAACTCGTAAACCAGATGTTGTGCCCGAATAGTGAACCTGTTCCTGTTTGAGACAATATGCACCCGCCCGGCCCTCCAAGCCGACGAGTGGGGTTGGTCACTCCCAATAGCGCTATTCACATTTCCCCGTTGTGCAAACCAGCACATTCATGGTTCCCCCCCGGGACTTCCAAAGATCGTATAGTAACCGTTTGAAACCCATAGTATGACAGTTGTTACCAAATAGTTGTTTAACACATGTTTTCTCCCCCAAAAGTGAAAACCAAGTAAAGTGGGGCCGTAAACTCACCTTAGGTTGCTTTGATTTAATATCCGACTTCAAATGTGAAAAGTAGGCGAATTGCTACGGATTCCCTATTTAAATGTTAACTCATAAGTACGTGTACAAAATCGTTCAACAAAGCTTTTGTCCAAACTTCACATAGTTCTAATATGCTAACGGAACTTGATGTAACTATATGTAGCAAGTTGACACTACGACCCGTTGGTGAAAGTTTAGTTTTTATGTCCATACGTATAGCATACATCATCCACATATGTTCACATATAAATACATGTAACATACAAGTCAAGAAAACTACCAAACAAGTTCAAATATCAACTTTGTCAATTCTGTGATTTTTGGACAGATTCTGGGTCATCAAAACGATTTTTGATAAAATACCAAATCAACTTATTTGACTCTAAAATTTTTACAGGAACTTCCCTTATGTTTGGTTGATATGTCCATATTTTTATTTTACCATGAAAACCTTCCAAAAATTTAATAAAAATTCCCAAACACTGAAAGGTACAAAAACGTTGCTGTTTGCGACAGTTTAGTAGATGATTTATTAAAAATCACTCGTTGATCCAATTGACCTGAATCCAGTTGGAGAACATCGATCATTCCTGTATTTAGTTGCTCACCAAATTTCATAACCAGAGGACTTATAAAACTTGAGTTATGACCTTTTAAAGTTGACTAAAATTTCCTGTCCGAGATCAGCTTTGACAACTAACTTTGTATGACCTCAAATAAATAGCTAGACTTATCCAAATTTAACAAATTAGGACTTTCTGAAAAGCTTAGACCAATTAGTATGTCATACAATCAAGAACTATAACTTTTGGATTCCAAATCAGTAGGTTACCATTAAAACAAATTTGGAATTTGAATCTGCCATAAATCAAGATCATGATTACAACCTATTAACAAGCCTCCTATGGATATAAACTCATCATGTTAAAACACATACAACTAGTCTAGGATCAGATCATATAAAAAAATAATCAAATATATAATCAAAGCTCATGTCATGATTCATCTAGTTTTATCAAGTTTAATAACTAACGTGCATCCTAGTGTTTTAAATCAATCAAAATCCATCAGGATCTTATACTAACAATATGAGTTTGATAAAAAAAATAGAATACTTACAACTAGCTAGGGAAGAATTAAAATGCAAGTTTTGAGAAGGTTAGTATGTTCTTCATAAGGGATTAAGCTCCAATCCTTCCATACACTAGTATTTAGGATGGTTTAGGATGTTTTCTTGTATTTTTGAAGTTGAAAAAGAAATGTGAAAGCTATTAGGATAGCTTTCGACCAACAAAACAAGAAAGAAAGAAAAGATGAATTGGTTTGTTGAATCCTTAGTGTTATATAATGAAAAGAATTCTTGTAAAGTCTCAAAATACCCTACCTATCTTATCAATTCAACCACTCATGTTTCATATCCACCAAATAATGCAACTTTATACTAAAACTAATATTTGTGTATAATGAGAAGATATCGACTTGTTGGGTTTGATTGAGTCCACTTGCATGAACAATATCTGCAAAGCTATATTAAGTTATATTTGGGTTTCAATTTGATAAAAATCATAGTATAATATAGGCTAGTGATCGATTTTACTCAATTTTTAATAATTCTATTGTGCTATGATGATATGGATACCATAAGTTGAAATTATTATTATGTTGGTGGACTACAGGTTGCCAAAGCATAGATTGGTATTATCTAGATATGAAGTTTCATGAGTAAATAAACTTTGTATATATATATATATATATATATATATATATATATATATATTATTTTCTATTATTCAATAATAATAAATAATAACTATTCTAAGTAATTATTAACCCAAAATACCACCAAGGTATTTTGCATATGTTTTCGAGTCCTAATCCGTCCGGACACAGTTACGTTAAATCACAAAGTTTCACATAATCACTTATATGCATATAGTTTCTCACAAACTAATACACATTACATGTTTGTATTTATTTCACCAACGTTCGGGTTTTACTACTCACGCGTATGTTACCCGATGATCCTACAAATCAACGGACTGACTTAACTGATCCAATTACGTTCCTTTTAACTAACGTTTCACTACGTAGACTCACATAAATGTTTAACCGAAAATGCCGGGTGTCACATCATCCCCACGTTGAAAGAATTTTCGTCCCGAAAATTATACGAAGCCAAAAAAAAAAGAAAGTAACGAAAGGAAAGAAATGAAAAGAAAATTTACCAGTTGTCACATCATCCCCCCCGTTGAAAGGAATCTCGCCTCGAGATTCACTCTGCTTCAGCGGTAACATGTCTTGATTCAAACGCACGCTTAGGAAAAAGATGAGGATATTTAGCTTTCATCTCATCCTCACGTTCCCATGTGAACTCCGGTCCACGATTTGAGTTCCAACGAACTTTAACGATACGGATTTTACTCCGGCGAAGACTACGAATCTTGTAATCGAGAATTTCAATAGGTTCTTCCACAATGCGAAGACGATCATCAACCTTGATCTCTTCCAAAGGAACAATAAGAGATTCGTCAGCCAGACACTTCTTCAAGTTAGATACATAGAAGACGTTGTGAATACTACCGAGCTCCACCGGTAAGTCAAGTCGGTATGCCACCGGTCCAAGTCGTTCCAGAATTGCGAACGGTCCAACATATCGAGGATTAAGTTTGCCACGCTTCCCAAAGCGTATGATGCCCTTCCATGGTGAAACTTTTAGAAGTACTCTGTCCCCAACCTGGAACTCTAATGGTTTACGACGATGATCAGCATAGCTCTTTTGTCGATCCCGTGCCGCTGCCAAACGATTACGAATTTGTACGATCTTCTCCGAAGTTTCGTACACCAATTCAGGCCCTGTGAGTTGGCTCTCACCCACCTCGGCCCAACAAAGAGGAGACCGGCATTTCCGCCCGTAAAGAGCCTCGAACGGAGCTGCCTTAATACTGGAATGATAACTGTTGTTGTAGGAGAACTCTACCAACGGTAGATGAGTCTCCCAACTCTTGCCAAAATCAATCTCACATGCCCGAAGCATGTCTTCCAAGGTTTGAATCGTTCGTTCACTCTGGCCGTCAGTTTGTGGATGGTAAGCCGTACTCATATCCAACCGAGTACCCAAAGCTTTGTGTAACGATTTCCAGAAGTGCGAAGTGAAATGAGAATCACGATCAGAAATAATAGAAACAGGCACTCCATGTTTAGAGACAACTTCTTTAAGGTAGAGACGAGCCAATCGATCCATAGTGTCTGTTTCCTTAATAGCAAGAAAGTGGGCTGACTTTGTCAACCGATCAACAATCACCCAAATCTTATCGGAACCGCTAGGTGACTTAGGTAGTTTCGTGACAAAATCCATCATGATCCGTTCCCACTTCCATTCTGGAATTTCAGGTTGTTGCAGGAGACCAGAAGGCTTCTGGTACTCCGCCTTGACCTTAGCACAGGTCAAGCATTTGCTCACGTAGGAGGCTATATCCGCCTTCATGTTTGGCCACCAATAGAGTATCTTCAAATCCTGATACATCTTGTCGGAACCAGGGTGAATAGAATACCGGGATTTGTGAGCCTCATCCAAAACAAGTTCCCGTAATCCCCCGAACAAAGGGACCCAAATACGCTCTGCAAAGTAGTGTAGGCCGTCAGACCTAAGTTCAAGATGCTTGTCGGCACTGTGCATAGTTTCAGCTTTCAGATTTTCTTCCTTTAACGCTTCCAGTTGTGCTGCACGAATCCGGTCAGGTAGAGAAGAATGAATGGTAAGCTGTAAAGCTCGAACACGACGGGGTTTCGCATGTTCTTTTCTACTCAAGGCGTCTGCCACCACATTCGCCTTGCCAGGATGATACTTGATAGCACAGTCATAATCATTAAAGAGTTCCACCCAGCGACGCTGTCGCATGTTTAACATCTTTTGGTCGAAAATGTGTTGGAGACTCTTGTGATCGGTGTATATAGTGCACTGGGTACCGTACAAGTAATGTCTCCATATTTTCAACGCAAATACCACCGCAGCTAATTCCAGATCATGGGTCGTGTAATTCCTCTCGTGAACCTTAAGTTGGCGAGAGGCATAAGCAATAACCTTCTCGAGTTGCATCAACACGCAACCAAGACCCTTGATAGAAGCATCGCAGTAAACAGCAAAATTTTCCGTACCATCAGGTAGAGACAAGATAGGAGCAGAACAAAGTTTACGCTTCAGTTCCTGGAATGCTGCTTCTTGTTGTTCACCCCAATCAAACTTTCGGTCTTTCTGGGTAAGGGAGGTAAGGGGTTGGGCAATCTTCGAAAATCCTTTAATGAAACATCTATAGTAACCAGCAAGACCCAGAAATTGCAGAACTTCAGTGGGTGTCTTTGGGGCTTCCCAGTCTTTAATAGCTTCGATCTTAGCCGGATCGACCTGAATTCCCAATTCACTAACTACATGCCCCAGGAAGTGAACCTCACGTAACCAGAAATCGCATTTCGAGAACTTAGCATACAACTGTTCCCGCCGAAGAAGTTCCAAAACTAGCCGCAAATGCTCTTCATGATCCGCTTTGCTCTTAGAATAAACCAGAATGTCGTCAATAAAAACGATAACGAACTTATCAAGATAGGGTTTGCAAACACGGTTCATCAAATCCATGAAAACCGCGGGTGCGTTAGTGAGACCAAAAGGCATGACCAAAAACTCAAAATGGCCATAACGAGTACGAAAAGCAGTCTTCGAAACATCAGATTCCCGCACGCGTAACTAGTGATAACCGGACCTCAAATCAATCTTTGAGTAGTAACTAGAACCCTGGAGTTGGTCAAAGAGATCATCAATGAGAGGAAGAGGATAACGATTCTTGATGGTCACTTTGTTCAACTCCCGATAGTCAATACACATACGAAGGCTTCCGTCTTTCTTCTTCACGAAGAGAATAGGGGCTCCCCACGGGGAAGAACTCGGTCGAATGAAACCCTTATCCAAAAGTTCCTGTAACTGATTAGACAATTCCTGCATCTCGGAAGGTGCAAGACGATACGGGGCCCGGGCAATAGGAGCAGCACCCGGTACAAGATCAATACCAAACTCAACCTGCCGATGAGGGGGAAGACCAGGCAAATCATCAGGAAATACATCAGGAAACTCACGAACCACTGGGATATCTCCAATCTTCCTCTCATCGTTAGACGAAACAGAAACAAGAGCTAGAATAGCTGAATAACCCTTTCGAAGATACTTAAGGGCTTTCATACTGGAAATAAGATTTAATGAAGCACCGCTTTTCTCGCCGATCACAGAAAGAAATTCTCCATCAGGGAGAGGAATCCGAATAACCTTGTCGAAACAAACAATTTCTGCACGATACAACGATAACCAATCCATACCCACGACAACATCAAAACTACCCAAAGATACTGGCATGAGATCAATAGGAAAAGACAATCCCGACAACTCCAAACGACATTCCCGAAGAACATGTGTCGCCTCGATCTTGTTACCATCAGCCAGCTCTATCAAATATTTAGCCTCTAAAGGTGTAGGTACTATTTCTAACAATCGACTAATACCCAAAGATATGAAACTTCTATCGGCACCCGAATCAAACAAAACAGAAACAAGATGATTATTGAGAAGAAATGTACCAGTGACTGTGTCTGGATCGTTCTTGGCTTCCCTCGCCCCTATGATGAAAGCGCGTGCATTCCTGCCACCGCCTCCATTGTTTCCATTACCATTCCCATTCCCGCCCTGTTTCAGCTTAGGACACTCCTTCTTGTAATGCCCAGTCTCCCCGCAGTGATAGCAACCCTGCTTTCCCGAAGTCCCTTGAACGGCAGGAGTCGAAGTAGTAGTTGGAGCCTGGGTCGATGGAAGTGTCGCCCGACAGTCTTTAGCAAAATGTCCCAATTTCTGGCAGCGATGGCAACGATTACGGTCACAGTCCCCTTGATGATGACGCCCACACTTGTTGCACTTAGGTAACTTCCCCGCATAACCACTACCCGGTTTAGAACCCGACGAAGATGAACCCCCACTGTCAAACCTTTTTCCCTGCTGAGTTGGTGCTGGCACAGATCCTTTCCCTTCATTATCCCATTTACGCTTGTTAATCTCCGGGGCCTTGACAGTCGAACCCTTAGCAGGTAAGATACCCTCTTTCGCCTTCAAGTTTGTCATCCTGTGTGCCGATCGGACTACCTCTGAGTATGTAGGAAGATTCCCCGCAGCCACCAACCCTGCGATCTCTGGTACTAGCCCCGAGATGTAGTGTTCAATCCTCCTGTATTCTGGCACATGCAAATCAGGACACAGCACTGCCAATTCATTACGCCTTACCGTATACTTCTCAATTTCTGACCCAGTCATCTTGAGGTTCCACACCTCATGCTCTAGTTTCTGAATTTCTTCTCTTGGACAGTATTCTCTCTTCAGTAGTTGAACAAAATTTTCCCAAGGCATAGCATAAGCCTCCCCTATACCCATAGTCTGGGTGATATCGTTCCACCAGGTCAACGCAACATCCTTGAATAACCCAGCAGAATACTTGACTCGATCCTCTGGGAGACAGTTACACATCAGAAAAACTGACTCCACCTTTTCCAGCCACCTAAGCAAGCTCACCGCACCCTCAGTGCCAAAGAATTCCTGGGGATTACAGTCCCGAAACATCTTGTAGGTACACATAGGTGGGGGTGGGTTAATAGGACCACCACCACCATTGTGCCCTAACTGGAAGGCAGCTTGCAGCAAATTGTTCAGGTCTTCTTGTGTTAGGTTTACACCTCCACGACCACCACCACCACGCCCACCAGCGCGGCCACCTCCACGTCTTCCTCGTACTCCAGACATGATTCTGACAAAAAGGACGAGAAAATTTAGTTTCACAGCTAATGATAACCACTAGCGTTCACAAGATCAAAGCTAGATCCAACCCAGGACTATCCATTCAAACCCAGAGCTCACTAGGGTTTTCATGCATTTCGGTTTATGATTTTGTGTGCACCCAAAATGATAAACCGCTCTACATGGTCCTCCAAGTGTTCTCCTAGTTCAAAGTTCAAATCACCGGACATAGACTCTTAGCTATACACCGTAATGCCACGATAGTTTATGGCAAGGGTTTCTATTGGAGTATGAAAGGAAGATGTCCGAGCCTTGGACAAATCACAAGAGTACACGATTTACTCCAATATACCACACTGCCTAGAAAGCAAGTAACCCGACATAAGAGAGAACGGATGATGTAACACAGGAAAGTCAGATGATTTAGAGACACCCCGACAAGCTCATTCGTAACCCACCATAACGTTTAATACTATGTGACCGTCTAGTGTGTGCGACTCGGCTATAGACTAGACTCTACATGCAGTCCTAGTTCACTATAACCATTGGCTCTGATACCAATCTGTCACACCCTCAATTTTCCGCTGCGGAGTTTTACCGCGAGGTGTATGACATACCAGGATCCAAGTCAACGGTCACAATAAACAACTCTATATGAATAATAAGTAGATGTTAAAACATCTTTATTTAATGTTTCAAAAACCATAGCGGAAGCTTAAGTAGTTATACAAACTGTTTAACAATAAAAATCCAATGTTGTGTTTATTCCAAAAACATGCAACTTTAAACTCTAGACGCCATGCAGACACGTGCGCCTAATCCGTGATGTAATACCTTAGCGACCTGAGAAAACATGTAAGAGTTACGTCAGCACAAAAATGCTGGTGAGTTCACAGGTTTGTAATCAAAGTACCAAGTTCAACCTGTCCATACTATAAACAATTGTAAACCAAGTACGCTAGCTAGGCGTATGTTTTGTTACTACTACGATTGGAAAACCATTACTAACTCGTAAACCAGATGTTGTGCCCGAATAGTGAACCTGTTCCTGTTTGAGACAATATGCACCCGCCCGGCCCTCCAAGCCGACGAGTGGGGTTGGTCACTCCCAATAGCGCTATTCACATTTCCCCGTTGTGCAAACCAGCACATTCATGGTTCCCCCCCCCCCGGGACTTCCAAAGATCGTATAGTAACCGTTTGAAAACCCATAGTATGACAGTTGTTACCAAATAGTTGTTTAACACATGTTTTCTCCCCCAAAAGTGAAAACCAAGTAAAGTGGGGCCGTAAACTCACCTTAGGTTGCTTTGATTTAATATCCGACTTCAAATGTGAAAAGTAGGCGAATTGCTACGGATTCCCTATTTAAATGTTAACTCATAAGTACGTGTACAAAATCGTTCAACAAAGCTTTTGTCCAAACTTCACATAGTTCTAATATGCTAACGGAACTTGATGTAACTATATGTAGCAAGTTGACACTACGACCCGTTGGTGAAAGTTCAGTTTTTATGTCCATACGTATAGCATACATCATCCACATATGTTCACATATAAATACATGTAACATACAAGTCAAGAAAACTACCAAACAAGTTCAAATATCAACTTTGTCAATTCTGTGATTTTTGGACAGATTCTGGGTCATCAAAACGATTTTTGATAAAATACCAAATCAACTTATTTGACTCTAAAAGTTTTACAGGAACTTCCCTTATGTTTGGTTGATATGTCCATATTTTTATTTTACCATGAAAACCTTCCAAAAATTTAATAAAAATTCCCAAACACTGAAAGGTACAAAAACGTAGCTGTTTGCGACAGTTTAGTAGATGATTTATTAAAAATCACTCGTTGATCCAATTGATCTGAATCCAGTTGGAGAACATCGATCGTTCCTGTATTTAGTTGCTCACCAAATTTCATAACCAGAGGACTTATAAAACTCGAGTTATGACCTTTTAAAGTTGACTAATATTTCCTGTCCGAGATCAGCTTTGACAACTAACTTTGTATGACCTCAAATAAATAGCTAGACTTATCCAAATTTAACAAATTAGGACTTTCTGAAAAGCTTAGACCAATTAGTATGTCATACAATCAAAAACTATAACTTTTGGATTCCAAATCAGTAGGTTACCATTAAAACAAATTTGGAATTTGAATCTGCCATAAATCAAGATCATGATTACAACCTATTAACAAGCCTCCTATGGATATAAACTCATCATGTTAAAACACATACAACTAGTCTAGGATCAGATCATATAAAAAAATAATCAAATATATAATCAAAGCTCATGTCATGATTCATCTAGTTTTATCAAGTTTGATAACTAACGTGCATCCTAGTGTTTTAAATCAATCAAAATCCATCATGATCTTATACTAACAATATGAGTTTGATAAAAAAAATAGAATACTTACAACTAGCTAGGGAAGAATTAAAATGCAAGTTTTGAGAAGGTTAGTATGTTCTTCATAAGAGATTAAGCTCCAATCCTTCCATATAGTATTTAGGATGGTTTAGGATGTTTTCTTGTATTTTTGAAGTTGAAAAAGAAATGTGAAAGCTATTAGGATAGCTTTCGACCAACAAAACAAGAAAGAAAGAAAAGATGAATTGGTTTGTTGAATCCTTAGTGTTATATAATGAAAAGAATTCTTGTAAAGTCTCAAAGTACCCTACCTATCTTATCAATTCAACCACTCATGTTTCATATCCACCAAATAATGCAACTTTATACTAAAACTAATATTTGTGTATAATGAGAAGATATCGACTTGTTGGGTTTGATTGAGTCCACTTGCATGAACAATATCTGCAAAGCTATATTAAGTTATATTTGGGTTTCAATTTGATAAAAATCATAGTATAATATAGGCTAGTGATCGATTTTACTCAATTTTTAATAATTCTATTGTGCTATGATGATATGGATACCATAAGTTGAAATTATTATTATGTTGGTGGACTACAGGTTGCCAAAGCATAGATTGGTATTATCTAGATATGAAGTTTGATGAGTAAATAAACTTTGTACATATATATATATATATATATATATATATATATATATATATATTATTTTCTATTATTCAATAATAATAAATAATAACTATTCTAAGTAATTATTAACCCAAAATACAACCAAGGTATTTTGCATATGTTTTCGAGTCCTAATCCGTCCGGACACAGTTACGTTAAATCACAAAGTTTCACATAATCACTTATATGCATATAGTTTCTCACAAACTAATACACATTACATGTTTGTATTTATTTCACCAACGTTCGGGTTTTACTACTCACGCGTATGTTACCCGATGATCCTACAAATCAACGGACTGACTTAACTGATCCAGTTACGTTCCTTTTAACTAACGTTTCACTACGTAGACTCACATAAATGTTTAACCGAAAATGCCGGGTGTCACACATAGGGAGGAAGAAAAGAAGGGGAAAGAGGAAGAGAATAGGAAGAAAGAGGAGGAGAAGGCAGAAGGGAAAGAGGTTGTTCATGGGAGCCTTCTGGTTACTTCAACGGAGGGCTTCCATGGTAAGGGGGATCAGACAATTGATTTGCCTAGCCTTTAAAGTGTAATTGGGACAACCCCCGGTGGTCCCGCTGACGCTTCCGATTAGGGTGTTAAAGTGTTTTAGAATGTAGGCCCAAATGATCAGAGTTCTGAGCTGCTGAAGGTCCAGCAACCAGGTGGTAATGTGCGGCAACTGGTTGAAAATGTAAGGCAGCCCGAGGGCACCGGTTCTCGAAAGGGAAATAGAAACAAGCCCCCAACGCATCCAACCGCTCAAAAAGGCCGTATAAACCATGTTGGGACATAATTGATTATGTCCGCTTCTTAAACCCGATGATTGTAGAGGAATTCATTGACATTGTTGTGCCTCATGGTGAACGTGACCACCAGGACAATGTTATTTGATCCAGGATCCTTTCTGACCTTAGCTTGAATATGGCTTTGTCTGTATCGGCCCCGAACTCTCTTTGCGTCGAGAAAGCGAATATGAGCATAACTCAGAGGCGTTAAGGTGTGCAGGGAATACCCTTGCCAAGAATGAAGAAGAATTACAGGCTGCTCAGTTTGTGATGAAGAAAGAGATTGAGCAACACCGGGATAGGGCACGTGCCTCCGAGGAAGGGGTGAAGAAGCTTAAGGTAGAGCAGTCCTTGGTCTCCAAGTGCTGGACTGAGTCTTGTCAGCGTACCAACGTGGAAATGGAGAGATGCCACAAACAAATACATTCTTTGAAAAATGACGTGCCCAACTGACCTCCGAGGCTGAAAACCATGCACAAGCTTTAGAAGAAAAGGACTAGAACTTAGCTGATGCGCATTCTAAGTTGTAGAATCGCGACCATGACTTGATGCGAGCTACGTCAAGGGTTTCGGAGTTAGAAAATGAGGCATTTGGTTGGGCCAAGGAGAAGGAGTTGTGGTTGGAAGAGAAAAAAAAGTGCTTGAGTCTGCATGCGCAGCTGTAGAGAGTGAGCTGAAGAGTACTAAGGTGCTGTTGGAACAGGCATCGTCTGCTCATGTTGCAGAACGTGACCACATTAACTGGAAATTCTGGCATCCACGGGTAAGAACTCTCATAATATGTATGTTTTTCCATACTTAACTTACCCTAACCTTCGTTTGCTTTATTTTGCGGGTCTTCAAACTCATGTGGAATGAGCCAAGATATGGTGAGGATGTTGCTACCATTGGCACGTCCTCTTTCAAGTATGGGCTACAGACTGGCTTTAACGAAGGGTTTCATCATGCCTTTGCTGATAAATCGCTGGAAGAGGGTGCGTATCATGGCAAACCGTTTAAGGCAGAGTTGTAACATCGCCTTGAGAACATCGAGCACCTGCACTTTGATGTATTTTAGGTGCTTGATGAATGTGTCATGATGCTAGATCCCGTTGCTGTGCTTCGTGAGTATTTTGTAGAGTCTGACCGGCTGGGCGAGGAGCAGACCAGGTTACCCAAGATTCAGAAGCAGCGTAGTAGGCTGTAGAGGATGAAGCTGCGAGGAAAGGTGCGTCGGGGTGCTACGAGTGCGGGTTCTTCTGGCATGGTTGAAGAAGAAGACACATACATTGATGTAATAGACTATAACTAGAACTAGAACTTCTATGTATTGGCCTTTTGATTTTAGTATGTACACCAACAGGCCTTTAGTGCCTTAACATAAATGAAATCTTTTTCTTTTTCTTTTGCTTGATTGCGTGTGCTTGTTTTTCATCCGCATATGTGTAATGATGAGTATTAACTCCTTCTTGATGCCACGCCCACCTAAAGTCAGCTGTGTCAGGTACCTCCTAACACAACTGTCAATTTTATTGATTGATAAGCAGCGTACGTCAGCTGGGCTGACAGGACATCAGTCAAGATGACTGATGTGCATCCTTTTCATTAATGGGTAATTAATTACCCCTATTTCATGTCTATAAATAGGAGGGATTATTGAAAACTAATCCATCATTTACCAACATTGTTGCTGGAGTTCAAGAATATCATACCACCGCTGGAAATCTACCATTCTTCAGTGTAAGGAGTCACTTGCTGCTAAAGGTTTGCAAAATCTTACAACAATTAAACCTCGAGAAGGGATGCCATTAGATGCCTTCGACCGACTAGCAGCTTATTGCTGTGAAGTACGTCACCGGGAAGGTTTTGACCGAGATGATCTGATTGGGAACTGTATTCCGGCAGGCCCTTCCTCATATGTTGCTCCCGTTGAGGACCTGCATGGGAAACGTTCAGTGCTGGAGGCATCCGTTGACCTATCTCCACCAAAGATCTCTAAACTTGTTATCCATTTGGTTGATGGAAAATGGGTGCGAATGATGGAGTCGTAGTTATGAGACCCTTTGTGATTATATTTTGTTGCCATCGCAAGGTAGTACTTATGTAACCTGCGTTGCTGTATTTTTGTATTGTATATATGGATGAATGAACTTACTATTTTGGTACTTCTCTAAGTAGTGTTTTCAGACACAGGCGTTTGCGTGTGTAGATTGTTTGCATGTTGATTAGACTCTAGAGTGTTAGGTACTTGTAGTCATTAGGTAGTGCATAATCAATAAATTGCAAAACAGTGTCATACTTGTCAATAAACTAGGCGTTGGGAGACTTTATTACAAAATTGGAAATAACTACATAAAACAACTACGCAATTGCACCACGTTCCAAGTGCGTGGAAGTCTCATCATGTCGTTCTAGCGTGTAAGTCCCTTTACCAAAGAGTTCTTGCATTTTGTAGGGCCCTTCCCAGTTGGGCGCTATCTTTCCATGACACATGGCCTTAGACGCCTCGTTGTTGTGGAACACGTAGTTACCGACATTGACTTGGCAAAGCTTAATGCAGGCATTGTAGTATTTTTTTTCAAGTTGTCTCTGGTAATTGGCTTCCTTGATGCGGCTAGCTCGCGCCTTTCTTCCAGCAAGTCGAGGTTGAGGCATAGCTTTTTATCATTATCTTGCGTGTTTGCCATGAGAACCCGGGGCGATGGGGAGCCAAGCTCCACGGGGATTACTTCTTCTGAGCCGTAAGCTAAGCTAAAGAGGTTCCATGTTGCTTGTTTTAGTTACGGTGCAGTGAGCCCATATGACATGCGGACCTCATCTACCCATCCTGATCGCTTGATGCCCAGCCGAGCCTTAATCCCTTCAACTATGCTTCTGTTGGCACGCTCCGCTTGTCCGTTCCTTGCGGATGCGCAACAGATGTAAAGATCTGCATATTGTTTATCTTGGTGAGCCATTCTTGCAAGGGTTATCCGCGAACTGCGTTCTATTGTCACTAACGATTTGCGTTGTGAGTCCAAATCTGCAAATTATGAACTCCCAGATGAACGTGTTTATGCTTTTGCCATCAATGGTTGCCAATATCTTTTCCTCGGCCCATTTTTTGAAGTAATCGATGGCGATGAGTAAGTAGTTGACATTGTCGGCTGCCATGACTAGAACTAAGTTATTCTTAGAATGCATGGTTCCTGGCGCATGCGTCTAGCAAGATTCGCATTTGCACAGCTCTACTACTGCGTCAACAGGCATTCTAGGCCAGTAGTACCCTGCGTTCATAAACTTTGCAACAACCGTTCATGGGCCTGCGTGTAAGCCACAAATTCCCTCATGGACGTCCTTGATTAGGTACATTGCCTCGGCCATGTCCACGCAACGAAGCAGCGGCCCAAGGTGTTAGCGTCGGTATAGCACGCCGTCATATAGTTCATACAGAAGTGCCTTGTGTTTGATCCTGAGAGCTTTAGTTGATAGGTGTCATCCAGGAAGTGTTTCCTGTTTGAACAGCATTCACCTGCTTTTGCAGGACTGAGGGACGGTTAAATACTTAAATTTGGACTTCCTTTCCCATGTTTTCAAAAACAGTGGAGGCCATCTTACTAAGCGCATCTGTTGGCTTGTTTTGGCTCATTTTATATGAGTTACCTTGCAATGATTAAAATCACGCATTAGCTCTTTAGCCTGCTCCAAGTATAAAATCAGCATTAGGTCGCGGGCTTCACACATGCCATCGATGTGGCTTGCGACCAACATTGAGTCCATGTGCATTTCCATATGTCTTGCGCCCATTTTCATGGCTATACGAAGTCCTGCCAAGAGGGCCTTGTATTCTGCCTCATTGTTCGTTGTTTCAAAATCTAGACGGATAGCATAAGTGAATTCTTTCCCATCTGGAGTGATTAGGCACAAACCAGCACCCGCGCCATCATCGTTGCACACCCCATCTGTATATATGGGTTTGGATCCATCTCTGCCTTGCATTCCTCTATCTTGTCCGTTGGGACCTCTTTCATGAAATCTACGAGAAATTTTCCTTTGAAAGTAGGTGTTGCTTTATAAGTGATGGACTGTTCACCTAGTTCAATCGCCTATTTGGCGGGTCGACGTGATAGCTATGGCATGCGCAAGGCGTCATTGATTCTGAAGTCCGTGAGCACATTGATGGATGCCCTTGGAAATATCTACGCAGCCTTTGTGAGGCATGACTAGTGCTAAGATAAGCTTTTCCATTGTGGAATATCTTGTTTCTGCATCGAGAAGTGTGAGGCTGACGTCGTATACTGGAGTTTGAATTCCTTTTCGATAGACCATAAGGACTACGTCGACTGCTCTGTCCGAGACAGACAAGTAGAGAGTAAGTGGCTCCTTAGGTAATGGAGTTGTCAAGGTTGGCAGATTCATCAAATATTCTTTCATTTCCTTGAAGGCTTTTTCCGCCATATGCGTTTAGCGAAAGTTAGATTTTTTGAGGCAATTCTTCAAGGTGTCTATGAATGGGAATGATATTGATGCGCACTTTTCCAAGAAGCGATTTAGGGCTACCAGTCGGCCCATCAGTTTTTGAACCTCCTTGACGGATGACGGCGATGGCATGCGCTCGATTACTTGGACTTTTTCCGGATTAACGTGGAAACCATTATTTTGTAACTATGTCGCCAAGGAAATTTCCTTCTTCCATTTCGAAAGAACTCTTAGTAGGGTTGAGTTTCATGCAGACGCTTCTCAATTGATCAACCTTTTATAAATATCCGCAAGCATTTGATCTTCTTTCCTTCTCTTGATACCAGATCATCAACATAAACTTCAAGGTTGACGCCGATTTCATTAACGAACGTTGTGTCCATGAGGCGTTGATATTTTTTACCCGCATTTTTCAAGCCAAAAAGCATTTTAGTGTAATAGAATGTACCTATGTCGGTGCAGAATGCAGTTTTATCCTCGTCTTCTTTGACCATGTGGATCTGATCATAGCCCCTGTACACATCCAAGAAGCACTTGAATTGAAATAATGCTATAGAATAAACTATCAAATCAATTTCCAGCAGAGGATAACAGTCCTTAGGACACACCTTGTTAGGATCTTTGTTGTCAACGCACATGGGCCAACTGTCGTTGGATTTTCCCACCATGACTAGGTTGGCCACCCATATTTGATAGCAGATTTTGCGCAGAATCCTTGTTCATTCATGGCCTCTGTTTTCTCTGGACCCATGCTGCATTTTTTCAGAATGATTGGATCTACAGACTTGTATACGTTGAGTCTATGTTCCGCTATGTGTCGCAAAACTCCAACCATGTTCGTGGGCTGAAAAGCAAACACGTCCATGTTTTTTATTAACAACTGTTTAAGATGGGTGCGGATGGTGTCATAGATAACTGGGCCAAGAACTGTTGCCTGCTCTGGAATTTAGGGTTAAGAGCCTAGTTTCCTGCTCAATGCGGTCTTTTTTGCTACCTTCAGGGGCTTATGTGCTTCATAATTGTGGCAGCCTTTGTTTCCTCGAATGAATGCTACGCCTGTGCGAGTTGGGAAACCCATCATCTAATGTGACATTGAAGCATTACAGTTGAATTTAGCTAACCCCTCGCGTCCCAGAAGTATGTCATGGGATTAAGAGACTGGCAACACCATGAAGTCACTAACTTCTGTTCTTGAATCTTTCTTGTCTAAGAGAGTGACGGAGAATGTGAGCATGCCGAGAGGTACAATCATCTCATGTATAAGTCCAAATATTGGCTCTAGCACCGGAATTAGATGAGCTTTATCTTCCACGTCTAACTGATTGAACAATTGCTCATACATGATATCTGTGCTCCTACCGTTATTGAGAAACATGTACCGCGTGCGGTAATGTTCGATGATGCTAGTAATGTTTAAGGGGGATGTGGAGGAAGCACCTCCCCGCACTTTGGGCATGATAGCATCAACCTCTTTCCATGCATCGTCGTTGGTTTCTGCAAATGGTCGCTTGCCTTTATTGTTATTTCTTACCATGTTGTAGTAACAATACGGGTTATGTTGGATGAGGTTTTTTTGGAGATTGCGGATGCGTTTTCATGGTGTCGGTATCACCTCGCACTCCACACCTAACATTTTTCACCAAGTGGTTGAGCTGACCCGACTTTAGAGCATTCTGAATTTCCATTTTCAAGCTGTAGCAATTTTCGGTGATGTGACCATAGTCTTCATGATACTCACAATACTTGGTCGTATCTACATTCTTCATCTTGTGACTCAACTCTTTTGGCTTCTTGAACTGGATCTGCCCTGTCATCAAGACTTAAGGCGGCGTTTTTATCAACAGGGTCCAATCATGATTTTTGTTAGATTAACCCTTTTGATCCCACGGTTGCTTATTGCTCAAATAGTTACGCGCGTCTTGAGAGGAAGAGCATTTTCCTTCATCCACAGAGCCAAATAGGCGCATCCATAAAGACTATTTCCCCTTGTTTTTTTTTATTAGTATCACACTGGAAGCCACGCGCCTAGCGGAACAAACTCTCGGAGGCTGCGAAGATTTTTTAGGCATTTCATGATTTTGGTAGAACGATCGCCACGAGTCTGGGATACCATCCTTAATATGAGGCATTTAGGTTTGTTCATGGGTCTAACCGAGCTGAGCCAGCTCCGCTCGGCTCAGATTTGAAACCGATCTGAAAATCAAACTCGAGCTTGGCTTGGTTTTAAACCAAGCCGGCTCAGCTCGGCTTGGTTTGGCTCGAATTTAAAAAGAAAAAAAAATGGCTTTCAAAATTCAATAGTCTAAAATCTTATTCAATAGTTAAAAATAACACATTTAAAATAAGTTAACCTAATACATTACAAGCTAAAATTAAGTTGACCCAAATACAAAATAAGTCTCAAATTCAACGGACCTAAATATATAATAGATGTCTGATTGAACTCCTAAACATTGACCTCTTTAAAATCAAAATAAGTATTGAGTTTGATAACTTGAGTACTTGGACAATTATCATTATGCAATGGTTTATTTACATAACTTGATTAGTTGTAACTTCAATCCCAAGCACACAATCTCCATGCTACGATTATCAAATATTAAATCTGTAACATGTTCCCCATATTTTTTTTAACATTTTTATAGTATATTACATGTATATAAAAAAAATACATACTAAAAATTAGAATTATCCAAGCCAAACTGAGCCAGTTCGGCTCATTACGAACCGAGTCGAGCTAGGCTCACTTTCTAACTGATCCGAGCCAGCTCGGCTCACTTTCATACCGAGCCATATAGAGCGAGCTTTTTGCGAACAAAATCCAAGTGAGCTTCGAGCGAGCTCCGAGCCACGAGCTTTTTGGACAGCCCTAGAGGCATTTCATGAGCACCCCACTATGGATGCCTTGTATGAACCCGACGCGAGTGAGTTCAAATTTGTAGCGCCTCTTTGTTGTAGCGCACAATATTGTCATCTACAAATTCATTGTCGTTGTGTTGGAACAACAAGATGTGAGCTTTATCTTCTTGTGCTTTCGCTAGTGAGAAAACTGGTTGGAGAATTTTGAGATTAAGTCATCAAAATTTACATTGCTACCTGCGGGAAGGTTATCAAACGATAGTCTTGCGGCCCTTGTAAATGTTTGAGCAAGCAAGTGACACCAAACTTGGACTGGCCAGAGCACTGCACTTCCTGTGCACTCAAAGTCGTGTAAGTGATCATCTAGGACATGCAAATCATCATATTTCCCGATGCTACTAGGAAGTTTGGCTTGTTGTGGGATAGGTGCCATAGCAATGCGGGCACAAAATTTGGACTTCTCCGTAAATGCTTTTGGTCTATATGGTTTAACCAAATCATCATCGTCGTAAGCATAAGTGCTTGCCGCTGATTTAGAGTTGTAACGATATGTTGTGTCGTAATTACCCTCATTTTCTAAGGGTTCATAACCATCCCCTTCAAGATTAACGTAGTCCTAGTTGCGGATTTTTCTATCACGACACGATCTCCACTATGTACCGTCTGACGGGGTTCCTTGTTAAAGTGACTATCATTCAGCTCCTTCTGGCCAGGCTCCTTGTCGTGGCCATGGGAGCCGTAGCTTAAAGCCTTTTGAGCGTCCTGCTATGCTTTTGCTATCACCATCTATTAGTATTTGGCTGCAGCCCTAGCATGCTCACTAGCCAGCCATGCATCTGGGTCTGAGGAACCCTAATCTTTTCCTTTAACCTGACAGAGCTGGTCACCTTGGTCATCAACATCAAAATTGAACGACAAATTAGGATCTTTTTGGGCTACCTACTTGGTGACAATCTTAGGAGTTACTTTGTCAACAAAAGTGTCCCCCCCCCCCCCTAAGGAGGTCAAGACCTCCTCATATAGGGTTGACATACCCTAGCCCAACTTAGTATAGTAATTAATAATAAAGCAACCAATAAAGGATTATGATCGTGTACCACCTTAGTCATATGCCACATGGTATTACCCAAGTGGCGGTAAGTGGAGAATGTTGGTGATGTACTTGTTGTTTTCTCTGCACACTACAAGATCGTCACTGATAATTATGGTAGGTGTCGCGTCAGGATGGGATGGATGTGTGTCATGTAACGTTCATACACTCATGTCCCTACCGTACTGCAAGCTGGCAGCCATCTGTATTGCATGTGTCTTACCATGAGTATGCCGTATTATGCTTGCAGCAATTGTCCTGGAGACCATGTGTTGCACGATCGGAGATCTGCTCATGGGCATTGCCAACGCGTTTATAGTTTGTGTTGATCCGATCCATATTGGGATTCGGTACCCAATCCCTTCGTGGTCATTTGATCTATCTCAACTTATTCCAGTAAAGTTGATGGGATCACTGCAGTCCTAAGAGGAAAAACTAAACAACATACTTGATAAGACAGAGAAGAATAAAGGTCGTGCCTTGTAGTTAACACAAGAAAGCAATTGGCCATGTTTTCTACTAACACAAGAGGAAGGGATATGGTAGCTTCAGGGTCCATGGTAGAGGCAAAGGAATTGACATAAGCAAAGTCCCACAATTCTATGTATGAAAAAAAATATGGTCATACATCTAAAGAATGTTTGTACACCACAGAAGACTTACATGCCAATGCTGCTACTGAAGTTAAAGAAAAAGAAGATAACAATGAGGAACAACATCCATTCATGGCCATCACAAATAAAGTAAGTGATTCTAATAATTTATGGTGTACAGACTCAGACAACTTAAAGCATACAAGTGATCCAGAAACACATTTATTACCCTTGATGAAAAGTTAAACTAGAAGTACATTTGGGAAACAAGAAGAAACTGAAGGTAAAAGGCAAGGGGACAGTTGGAATTCATAGTAGTCCATCTAGTTATAACTTATTGAGTTATGTGTATTATGCTCCATCATTAGAGTATAATCTGCTGAGTGTGGGTCAGATTATGAAGAAGGGTTATTCTCTTTTATTTAAATAAACGATGTGCACAATTAAGAACAAACAATGATGTGGACATCAAGCATGTCATGGTGTTGAACAACAAATTTTTCTTATTGGATACTACAAAGTCAGAAGTGCCTCAACAATCACACTCCATTTCATAATTATGGCATCAAAGGTTTGCACACATCAACTTTAGCAATCTCGAGCTCCTTCATGATAATCATATGGTCATTGGCATTCCTAGAATAGGAGGCTCATATCTATGTGAAGGATGTATATTGGGTAAGCAAACAAGTCAAACCTTCTCATCTCACTCATGGAGAGCAACAAAGAAATTGGAGCTATACATGTAGATCTTTGTGGTCCCATGCAGGTACCTAGTAAGAAACTTTTACAAAATTTAAAGTATTTAAGGCATTGGTAGAAAACAAGGTGGATATGAGATTAAAGTTTTGAGAACTGACAGTAGTGGTGAATTCTATTCAAATGAATTCAACATTTTCTGTGAGCACCATAATGTGACACCGGTCAACGAATCAGGTCAAGATCCGTACACATTTCTACTTAACTGTGTCATTTCAAGTGCATATTAGACATTTTTAGCAATTACTATACCAACCCTAGTCTAGAAAAGCCCGGATTATTGCAGAAATTCAATGGATTACCGTTTAGGCATACAACACTTGAAATATCTGAGACAATTGGCGTTGAACAATCAAGCCAATCACATGCTCAACAAAGAGCAACTGGATACCCGATTACTACGTACAGACAAAATAACAATACACATGACAATACCAAAGTGGGAAATTGCACCACACCACTCAAAATCCAAACAATTCACAAAATGTTCTGTGATATTTGCACACTTAAGCCATTGAACATTAACATACACTTAGTTAGGGTGCAAACATATGTTAATGAGGATTTCAATCATCAAACAACATGTGATTATGAACCCATAACATATGAAAGTTAATACATGTTAATATCATCTTCAAAAGGCACATATGACGTGAACAAAATTTAGTTATGTCTTGGTATGGAAGATCAATTATAATCTATGGTAACTAGTGGTCTTTCCCAACAACACAATACCTACACACTTATGAATATACAATCGGGTATACACACATGTTGTAGATCAAGAACAAGCCACTACATATATACACGCACACTTAGCATACATACATATATGTATAGTCACGGCCACCAAGGGGAAAACAACAAAAAGGATTGATCATTCCCAAGTATCTTTCACCATGATTAATTAACAAAGTCAGGACATTTCTCATGATCAAAATTAAGGCAACCAACACCCTCTTCTTTCCTCTTTTGATCGGCCGAAACACAAGAAGAAACATAGAGGTTGTGATGTCCACATCTTACACACAATTAGACATATCATCTTTCAAGGTTTCCTTTCAAAGAAATTGATCACCTTCTCTTTTGATTTTGATCCTCCTAATCGGCCCAAATGCATGAAGAAAAGAAGATCTTTTTCAAGTTGATACACTAGTATAGAAGCTTCCATAAACACAAAACACATTTCAATACATAACCACCTACCTTAATTAGTTAAACAACGATCCCTACACTTCTATCCTCATATTTCGGCTGAGAAACAAACAAACAACACATATACATGCGATGGATTTATTGGATGAATGGAACAAGACCCAACTCATCCTTTCTTTCACCAAAATAGACCTTCCTACATTTCCCCATGATCAAGATTGTTTCCATTTTCCACTTTGATTCACGTCGCTAGCCGAAATCATGAGGATATGCATACATACACACATACGATTGTGTATATGGGAATTGGATGAGACAAATGTTGACAACTACACCTTATAAACACAACCTTACACCTAAATAACTACAAGACCAACAAGTTATCAAATCCCACATATGACAACCTACCTCTTTTTGTTGTCAAATGTTGACAACTACACCTCATTCACTAGACTTTATCTTCTGTCATCAGGTGAGTTGCACGGACTCGTTTTACTGTTTTACATTTTTGAGGGATCAACATGCTACATTTCTAGTACATTACATTTTGGGTGATATTCTATCATGACAACCATGTGAAACATGAGATATTCGGTTCATGAGCTCAACAGTCCTCGTACTTACATTTACATTGTAACCATTAGCTAACAAAAGCCATGGGAGACTTAAATAGATCTATTGGGTTGACACCCCCACTCTTGGTTAGTCGCTCTAACCGGTTACATATAAGAGAGTGTTAGTATTCTACTATATATACACATTGTCTTTATTGTACAATGAGCGAGGCACAACAGTCAAGAGATTTGGTTATGGGACTCGTGGTTTGGACAGTAATCATTAGCTTAGCTAGCTTTGATTGGTCATACACAGATTTCACAAGCACTTTACATAGTACATTAAAACTTGTGAATTCGTCGAAATTATGTTGACAAATATTTTATGCATGTTCTTCAGGTAATTGATCATGGAGGACGGGAATTTGAGAGAGGGGTTCGAGTGCACATCCTGTGGTATCATCACCTTCACCAGTCAAGATTTAATAACAATGGTCATGTAATGTTTTTGACATTTGGTCCAGTGTTTTCAGACAATATTACATTATCTAAACTATGTAACACTTAAATTTCCGTCGAATGATATCTATTTTATTTACGTGTTATGTGTTATTCAAACCTTGGCGGGGTGTGACAGATTGGTATTAGAGCTAAAGGTTTTAGCGAACTAAGATTCTTTTTGAGTCAACTATAACTAAACGAAACATTTTCGAAATGTTTTCACAAAGTACCACTCTACCTCGCCTTGCACCTCTCAAGTTCCCAAGATCTCCACTTTACCTCACCTTGCACCATTAATATACATGTGCATTTGATAGGATCATGGCCATTACCATTGACATCATGTGCTTTCTGATTCTTAGGAGGATTACCTCGTGGACGCTACCACCGAAGAGGACCTTCATCTCGTTGCTCCCGTTCATCTCGATTACAAGACACCAGATTACCCGCACGATAGTGTAGGATTCATCATGGATGACTCCGATGAGGACGTGGATCCCCAACCTACTAACCGCCATGTCTCCGACGATGATGTGGAGGATGACGCCCCACCTGCACTCGACGACTTAGGCCCAGAGGCTATCCCAGCAGAGGACCCAACTCCTGCTGAGGCTCCTTACATTGCACAGCCTGCTCCTGACCAGGCACCTTCCTTTTGCACATTTCACTACTTTCCAGGTGGTAGAGACTATGCGCGCACTATTCTTGCGATCCCTGCTCCTGTCCCTGCCCTCATTTAGCCCGCCGACCCTGTGGTCCATGGCAAGCATGACCTTCCTGTTAACCCAATACCTTAGGAGCCAGCTGTGGAGGCATATGTGCATGAGCCACCTCGCAAGTTGTGGAGGAGATCCCAGGCCCGTAAGCGGCCATAACTTCCCACACTTGTACGTGACTTGGCCCATAGAGATGAGGAGGACGATGATGAGGCTATGACTCTGGGAGAGGGGTGTTCTCTTATCTTACGACACACAGCTAGTTAGCATGCCCGCACGGATTCGAGAACTAGAGGAGCGCGATACGGAGGCTGAGCAGGGGAGACTTGCTGCTGAGATAGGACGAGTTGAGGCGGAGAGACGTGTGGATGCATTAGAGAAGAGGGTCACGGAGCTTGACCAGCGTATGAGATCTGCAGTCACCGCTCTTGCTGCTGCGTTTCCGTCTTCTTCCCCTTAGGATGTTTCATGATTGCACCCTATGTTATTTTGTGTTGTGGTTTAAAACTTATGTGGCTTGACCTCCAATATTTTGTGTTGTAACAATGGATGTAACAAACTACAATTATGAAATGAATGTTATGGTATTTTGGATTCATGATATGTCTTATTTATTTTTGTATCTTGTGGTTATGATTGACTTAGGGGCTGTTTAGTTGATTAAGTGCTGAATCATTAAGATGGTCTGAATGGTTAAGAGACTCTGAAAGGTTAAGAGTTGAATCATTCAGCATCCCTTATTAGCTTAATGGTTCAGCACTTAATCATTCCATTCAGATGTTGAAACAAACAGTCTGAATGCTGACTGATTCAGACCTGAATGGTTAAGAGGCTGATTAAGAGGCTACCAAACAACCCCTTACTATTCATGGTTATATGTGGTTTTACATTTATTTTCATGACAACATTTGTTAAATATGTGTCTTATACTTTTGATATGTGATGTATAAAAAGGAAAACATGCAAACTCGACAATCTGCAAGAACCACTAAAGGCGAGCCACTCCCGGCCACTCCTGCTGAATTGGCCAGGGTAATTGCTAAGGAAATTTCTCGACATGACGCAACTTGAGCCGATTCCAGCGGAGGCTCTGGCGGCGCCGGTCGCTGTAGGGGAAGCGATATGGATAACGGTAGGAATTTTGATCCAAGTTCTCTACTTAATACTCCTGCGTAAATTTTGTGTTGTTAGTATTTACTATTGCATACACAGAAGTTGAAACCCCGATTCGGGGATGCTTCTACAAAACCTTCATGGCTTGCAAAACATGGACATTTCGTGGTTCAGAAGGTGTTGTCGAAATTGTCCGATGGGTTGTGAAAATGGAATCGGTTCTTGACATCAGTGGTTGCTCTGAGGACCAGGAGGTGAAATACTCCACTTGCACATGGTAGAATCTTCAAGTACAGACGTTGGGTAGTGATGCGGCCTACAATCTCACTTGGGAAAAACTAAAAATTTTACTCATGGAGAAATACTGCCCGAGGAGTGAACTATAGAAGCTCGAAGCGAAATTCTGGAATCTGGCTATGGTTCATGCTAACATCACTGCTTACACCACCCGTTTTCACAAACTCTCCCGCCTTGTACCTCACATGGTCACATCGGAATACAAGAGGGTTGAATGGTACATTTAGAGTTTGTCCCCTACGATTTGAAGCATGGTAACTACATCTGCACCATCTGCCATCTTGAGAGCCATTGCACTGGCTCAGTCTCACAGATGTCTCCGTCCGTATGGGTTTTTTGAATCGTAAGGTTGAAGTTGCTACTAAAAGTTCTGGGGATAAGCGTATATGACCTGGTTCCAGGAAGGGCAAGAACTCCTCTCGCAAGCGCCAGGATTCTATGAAGGTTTTGCTGCCACCACTGTTGCGGAGCCCCGAAAGAAATACAACGGGCCCCACCCTTATTGCAGCAAGTTCAACTACCACCATGTTGGTACCTGCTAAAGTAGCATGTGCCAGAACTGCAACCATCGTGGTCACCAAACTGCTAACTGCAAGGCCAAAGCTACCAACACTCCCCATTCCAAAAACGAGTGTTTCAAATGTGGTGCTACCGGCCCTTTCCATAAGGATTGCCCGAAAGCTAAGGATTAAGCTTGTGGGTGAGCCTTCGTGCTTATATCCAATGAAGCATGCGATGATCCTAATGTGGTTACCGGTACGTTTCTCCTTAACAACCATTATGCTTCGGCACTTTTTGATTCAGGCACTAATTTAAGCTTCGTATCAACCGACTTTAAGAAATCCATTGGATTAGAATCAAGTAAGTTGGATACACATTACACCATAGAATTGGCCAATAGTAAGTTAATTTCGTCCGAAGAGGTTGTTAGGGATTGTGTTATGGATCTCGGTGATCGAACCTTTAACATTGATCTACTGCATATTCAGTTGGGTATTTTTGATATTGTCATCGGCATGGATTGGTTATCCAAGAATCGTGCGGAGATTGTCTGTCACGAGAAGTTGGTCCGTATCTCCTTGTCCAATGGTGAAACCCTCTCGATTCGAGGTGATTGTGGTGGATCTACTCTTCGAGTCATATCTTGCAAAAAGGCACAAAAATGTTTAAGGAAACGTTGCTTATTCAATGCCATACATCGTTCCAGGCATACGTCATTGAACAAAAAGCTAAAGAATGGAAACTCAAGGACATTCCAGTAGTGCGAGACTATCCTGAAGTTTTCCCTGAAGACTTTCCTAGGCTGCCATCACCACGACAAGTCGAATTTTGCATTGACCTAGTCCCAGGAGCTGCCTCGGTAGCTTGTACTCCGTATCGATTGGCACCATCCAAGATGCAAGAGTTGTCTTACGAGCTTCAGGAATTATTAGATAAAGGTTTCATTCGCCTGAGTTTTTCTCCGTGGGGAGCGCCGGTTTTGTTTGTGAAGTAGGACGGTAGTTTTCGCATATGCATCGACTATCGGAAGTTGAACACGTTAACCATCAAGAACAAGTACACACTAGGATTGACGACCTGCTTGATCAGTTTCAAGGTTCCAGCTACTAGTCGAAGATCGATCTAGGTTCGGCGTACCATCAGTTGCGAATCCAAGAGGACGACATACCGAAGACTGCTTTCAGGACTCGATACGGGCACTACGAATTTTTTGTTATGCCTTTCGATTTGACGAACGTACCAGCTGTCTTCATGGATCTTAGGAATCACGCCTGCAAAGGACGAGCACGAGCATCATCTGAAGTTGATATTGGAGTTACTCAAGAATGAGAAATCATTTGCCAAGTTCTCAAAATGCGAGTTTTGGATCCAAGAAGTTCCTTCTTTTGTCATGTTGTGAACGAGAAGGGTATTCAGGTCAACCCTACCAAGATGAAGTGATCAAATATTGGGATGTGCCCAAAACCCCAACCGAAGTTCGACAATTTTTGGGTCTAGCTGGTTATTACCGTCGGTTCATCGTGAATTTCTCTAAGATTGCCCAACCAAATACAGTCTTGACGCAGAAAGACAAAAAGTTTGATTGGGGAGTCAAGCAAGAAGAAGTGTTCCAGGTTTTGAAGAACAGGTTGGGGCAGTGCTTCGATTCTCTCTCTTCCTGAAGGTACTGATGATTTTGTGGTTTACTGCGATGCTTCACATCAAGGTCTTGGATGTATACTCATGCAGAGGAACAAGGTTAGCGCCTACGCATCTCGTCAACTCAAGGTCCATGAAAAGAACTACATCACTCATGAGTTAGGTGCGGTAATCTTTGCCCTCAAGATACGGACGTATTATCTCTATGGCAACATGAAGGATCTGAACATGTGTAGATGAAGAATTTTAGCTAAAACAGGATATTATGATCATACAAGTCACAATTCCAGGTGCGGAAACCCTAGAATTGAACAAAACGATAATACGCAAATCAAAACACGTAAGACACCTTTTCAATCTCCATTTTTATAGATAACTTGATCAAAATATGTTTACAATCAATCTACAAGTTAATCTAGACCAACATAAAACAATCACACTCTAGAGAGAAACCTGACCTCGACACACACACATTCAATAACTATTCTAACTCTCAAAATGAACAAAACATATATATAGTTGCTGCAGGTTCGCCCGTTTTCATGGTGCGATTGTGGACAATGTCCACATTCGCCCACTTAAACAGTACGAATGTGTCTTCTGAACTTCAGCATTCCATCTTCGCCCATTCTGTTTCTTCCTTCGCCCAAACTAACATACATTCGCCCATACTCTTTCACATTCGCCCCTTCAGAAACATCAACTAACACATGTTAACAACCTAATCCAATCACTAGTCGCAAAACGTGCATCTACAAACTCCCCCTCGACTATTGATTGGATTGTCTTCGTTCCTCATCCATAATCTTGTTCAGTAACTTGAGTCTCAGCTGCTTTTTCTGATCCTTAGTCATCTCAGGCTCAAGTTTACGTTTCACAGAATGCTTAGGCACATCAGACATCTTCACCATCTTACCCAACTTAGTATCCAAGTTGCTTCCAGAGTTTATATCATATGCAAAGCAAACTCCAACAACTTACTGATACTTCTTCGCCTGCTCTGCATCATTGGGATCACTATGTATTGGATTGTAGTAAAGCATGATAATATCCTCAAACGTGCAATTGATAAGCCACATTGGATCAAACACGTAGATCTTCTTGTACTTATCCTTTCCATCTCTTAACACGATTACTGCCTCTGCCTTCCTCCAATCATAGTACCAGAAGATAAAGTCTGCACTGAAGTGTTGTTGTAACGGCATCAATGGAATTTTCCTCATCACTTCAGGTGCTTTGTAAATCAAAGTAACCCTCTTCTTCCCAGTTCTCGGATCAACATCCCTATGAACCTTTCTCCTAGGGTACTGAGGCTTAAACATATTCCATTTTGTTCTGCTTTCCCAGACTAACCGATCAGCAAACCAACCTACAGCCGTATTGTTAACAGAAGCTCCAGTCATAGGGAATCGACAAATGTCTCTGACCGCCCAATACGGTAGAGTTAATAAATCATGAAATCTGTAGAAGTACAAGATTTCTGATTCCCATTTAACTGCTAAACACTTCAATCTTCCCAGATACTTCCAACCAAGAGCTCTGCCTTTGAACATCTGGTTGTGATACCTGTAAAATCCACCTTGAGCTTCCGGCTTAGGTCGTTTATCATCAGCTTCTTTCAACTTTTGTAATAATGTCTTCAAATCATCATTCTGATTTGAAGGTTTCTGCTGATCATTACCAAACACTTTCTCTACGAACTCTTCACTACGTTTTTCAGCTTTCTTTCTTGCTTCTCTGTTTCGTAGCTCAGTAAAGTCTGGGAATACCTCATTCTCATTGTTCTCCCTGAAGTATTGTGGATATTCTTCGTGAGTAATATCCTCAATCTCAATCTCTTCCATTTCAGGTGTATGCTTATCATCAGAGTGATTTCCAATATCCTTTTCAGGAATACCTGGAATCATCTGATCCATCATAATCTCTTCCAATGACTTTCCTACTCGCTGTGCAATACCTTCTAAGATCTCCTTAGCAACAGCAGCAGGTACTTCACCCTCTTCCAAGTCAGGGTCGTTATATTCAAGTTCAAACCTCATATCTTCCGTTTGAAAGATTTCAGCGAACTTTCCAGTAAACTCTATAGTCCATTCCCTTTTCTCAAGCATCTCTCTATACACGTTCTTTGCATCGTCAGATAAAGATCTAATCTTTTCATTCCAAAAGATACTTTCATCTGAATCAACGTTCTCACTACCTTTCTTCTTCTTTGAGCTAGACTCTCCAGCATCACCTTTCTTTGACTTTCTCTTTTCAAAAGAAAACTTGCTAGTATCGTCTCCTCCATCATTATCATCACTGTCATCACTATTATTATCATCATCTTTACTTCCCGATCCCTCAGCATTATCATCATCCTTATCATCTTTATCACCTTCTTCGTCAGAACTTTCCTCTGATTCATCATCCTCTTTCTCTTCATCCGAAGGTTCAAAATCAACTTGTTCCTCATCTCTCTCCTTATCCTCTTCTCCATCCTTCAACTTCGGAGCTTCACCATACAATTTGTCCAACAAATCACTCAAACGTTTGTTTTCCTTCTTAAGTTCTTTGTTGTCAACCTTCACAATCTTAATCATTCTTCGATTTCTGTTGCACTTAACCTCAAGATCCTTATTCTCTTCTTCAAGTTGTTTAACTTTCTTCTCGATCTCATCTTGGTTAGTTTTTGATGCAACGACTATCTGGAGCATCTTCTCTTCATTCTTCTTAAACTTACTGATTTCAGCCTGCTGTGCAACTATCATCTTCATCATATCATCCATCTTCTTGTTAACCTGTTTCATAACATCATCTGAAACAGTAACTTTGGATGCCTTGGATGATTCAACTTCCTTAGCCTTCTCCTTCTCAGGATTCTTAAACATATTCAGCACATTCTCTAACGCAGTATCAAAATCAGGAACTAGTACTGCTTCAGATTCTTTACTCTTCTTTTGCTTCTTTGTCACAGGTGAAGATAACTTCGATGATGTACTTGCTTCAGGTATCTTCTTTCCCTTAAGCAACTGCTCGATCTCTTTTTCTCTTAACTTCTTAGTATTTGACTTCTTGGCCATCGACTTATGCTTTGGTTTCTTCAAGTTCACAACCACAGTCGATCCTTCAAAATCATCAATGTTAACACTTAAGCCTTCATCAACATTAACCGGCTCTTTCTGTAACATCTCTTCAATAGTCTTGTTCAATAAATCAGACTCCCCAACCATAGTGGCGTTACGCTTGGTAGTCTTTACTCGTTCTTCTTTTGAAACCCACTGTTCATCAACTTCTGTCTCTTCTGAGTCTACAGAATCTTCATCAACTAAACTTGTACCTTTCTTAGCAGTCGCCTTCTTACGTGCAACTTGTTTCTTTGAACTACCCTGATCAACCTTCGCCTTGCCCTTCCCTTTGGCTCCAGCGTTTACTACTTGCCTCTTCCTCTTCGTGTTTGCATCAGCATAAACCAGAGGATCATCATTATCTGAGTCACTGTTATCATGCCTTGCTTTGTTCAATCCTGGGTCAGTGTAACCCGGATTAACCAAAGCACCAAACAATCTTCTATGAGGTGGCTTCTCATTATCTGGCACACCTTTGTAACCCTTCATTCTCACAAGTGTTCTAATGTTCATGTGATCTTGACCTAAAATCATCGTCGGATCCTTTCTCAAGTCAGGATACTTGTGGTCGAAAATCATCATCAGAAACCTTGGATATAACATGAATTTCTTGCTCTTTAAACCTTTTAGCATCTCAAGCATATGATCCAAAATCATTCCAGAAACATTAAATGGTTTGTTGAGAGTCAACGCAACCATTAATGAACTTAAGCTTTTCCTCATCACATCATACCCACCGCTAACACAACCAAACACATGAATGATCACGTGTGCAAAATACTTGAACTGCACACTGAGCTTTCCTTTATGCATCGCTCCATCTGTGATCGGACCCTTATACTTCATCCTAAGAAAGCAAGCCCTCTGCTCGGTCCATGATAGTTCTCTGGGATCAGTACTTGTTTCAAACTTAATCTTCAACGCCTCTCTTATGTCCTCTTCTGTTATGAACATCTCCATACCTTGAATATTGCTTCGAATAATAGTCTGATCTTCCCAGAAATCGTATCTTGCATTCTTATAGAAATCCTCCACGATGTCTTTATAGATAATGGCTGGTGTAGCTAGAGCATGAATGATTCGACTTCGCCTTAGAAACTCCACAATCCCTGAAAATTCAGTATTCTTCACCACGTCGCCAACATACGCACAACAGTTATGCGTTGCTTCGAATGGCCAAGCTTGTGGACATTCACGGCTTCTGGAACTGGATCTGGTACAATATCCTCAACTGGTAATTCAACATTCTCCGATTGTTCAGCCATCTGCACATCAAAAATCAGAAAATACGTCAAAACACAAAAACGACAAAATTTAAACATTTTAAGTTTTTCTCATTTCCACCTTCGGCCACTTTTACTTGGTCGAATGTGGAATTTATGGTTCGAAGGTAGGACATTAGGTACGAATGTGGAAATTATTGAATCAAACATCACATTCGCCCGATTAAAAATACCTTCGTCCTTGATTCTCTACATTCGCCCGTTTCAATAGAGACGAATGTAGATCTGATCTTCCCAAAATTTAAAAATTTTCATTGTTATGATTTTGCTTCTGATTTCGATTGAAACATGACCTAATATGGCCGACTAACACTCGTTTATCATCAATTTTTATTCTCATTCAATTATTATTGGTTTTCTTAAGGAATTAGGGTTTAAACCCTTCGAACAATCAATTAATCATCACAAAAACCTAATTAGACTAATTCCTGTTATAATCTCCCCCTAAAACTAAGAATAATTGAATCCTCATCAAAAATTTGCATTGAAACCAGGCATATAAGTCCATGATGAAGAAACTAGGGTTCGAACAACGAAACCCCAAATCTGATTGAATCTGTAGTCCATTACTTGTAAAACTTAGGTTAAAATGATCAGCAAAGAGTAGGGAACAAGATACAAGGTTGAAAAAAAAATCAAGGCAACAAGGTCTCGTATGTTTGAAAATTTTTGAAAAAGGAACAGAATGAGGGACGAATCTGAGAATGGCTTTATATAGACGTGTACGTTCGCCCGTTTCCTCTGGACGAATGTGGTATTGTTCCACATTCGCCCCAAACCAATGGCACGAATGTAGAACTGATACCCGAAGGTGAAAAGAGTTAGTGTAAAACCCACCTTCGCCCTAAAAGAAACACACGAAAGTGAAAATTTTTCCACATTCGACCCATTTAAGGGGCGAATGTGAAATGGAAAAATTTGAAAATTTTGCCAAATCATGAATTCGAATCCCGTTCAACATTTTTCAACCCGTTAAGTCTCAAACACTCATTATTTCACTTTAGAATGATACAAAGCCTAGATGGTTTCATCAAATCTCAGAAATTGACCATCAAACACCGTCGGTTATCTAAAAATAAAGCAGAAATGCAAAACTTTTGGTTTTTCTGAAATTTATATCAAAACACACCTAAAATCTTTTTGAGTTTTGTATCTTTTTGACAATGAAAGTAAAATGCATCAATGTAAATAGAACAGTAAACATTTTGTGATGTCCGGTAAGAGGATCATATCAGTTGTTTTGAGAAATCTGATCACAGCATTGATCTTTTTGTTGAATATTATCATTAGAAACAGTATTTGATACGGCAATTGCTGATATTGTGGTCCACATAAGCTCACATGCAGACTATTACGCAATGATTTAAAATGATACGATTTAGGTGTATTAGACTAACACGTTGTGGTTCCCACACACACGACATACTCCCGTATCAAGTAATTGCACAAAGCTTCCTCGTAACGCGTGATTATGCCAGAGTTATCTGTTGAGTTACAAGTTATATAGCACAGAGGTGTACAGGTCAGCAAACGAATGCAGCAGAGTAACATGTGCATATATACCAGGTTGAGGCTAATATCAATTACTGATTTGCATCAGTAAATTGATACGATGTAATTATGATCTTTGATCAGTAAAGACATGAAGTTCCTCAATTTGGTAACTTTCGGTTTTGGCATTTAAGCTCTTTTAGCAAGTATTCTGATGAAACTAGGTCCGTAAATCAATACGACAAAAGTTTAATCAGAATACCCCGGATAACCATAACATAACGACCCGAAACCTCAGATTTTGGCAATCCTATCAAACGAAATTACGGTACTAAGACCATATGCCCATGAGGTGTTCAGCCATAAACGCGTAGTTCATATTACTATACATATCTTTAGCCTGTGTCAGATCCCCACTGATGTACTATCATTTCCTCTTTTTATCCTGGAAATCATTTTTGATTTTTCTATTTTTTATGGATTTTTGAATTTTTCAATGTTTTTGGTTTTTCTGATAAAACGACTCCCCCTAAAATGTAAAAACATATTTTTAGGTTTTTGAATTTTTCTGAAAAACTGTAAAAACTTGAAAGAAAACTTTTAAAACTAAAAATCGATAAACCGAGGTGCTGATTAGTCCTGTTTTTCTTTTATGTTGTTAACTTTTAAAAGATACTCAAATCGGGATCTGTCAAAAGCTTTAGTGAACAAATCTGCACGTTGATAGTCAGTATGGATTTTGACCATATCTATCAATTCTTTAGCGTAACAATCACGGATAAAATGGTATTTAATCCGAATATGTTTAGCCTTAGAATGATTGCCCGTATCTTTAGTTAATGCGATCGCGGCTTCATTATCACAGTGTATAGGGGTTTTAAGAAACTGCAAACCGTAATCCACCATCTGCTGTTGGATCCAGAGCACTTACGAACAACAACTCGAGGCTGCAATGTACTCGGCTTCACAGGTAGACAGCGCGACCGAAGTCTGCTTCTTACATTGCCAGGTGACTAACCTGCTCCCTAAAAACTAGCATCCAGCTGTAGTGGATTTGCTATCCTTATCACAGCTGCCCCAATCTGCATCACTAAAAGCGATAAAATCAAAATCATCATCATTAGGGTACCAAAGTCCTCTCGAGGGACAACCCTTCAGATATCTAAGGATACGCTTGACCGCCGTCAGATGACTTTGTTTCGGCTTCGACTGGTAACGAGCGCAGAGACATGTTGCGAACATAATGTCTGGCCGAGATGCGGTAAGATACATCAGAGATCCGATGATTGCTGTGTATGTAAACGGGTCCGTCAGCTCCCCCTTAGCGTCAACTCCAATCCCGTGATTGGGCTGAATCGCGGTATCCATCAGCTTGGAATCCTCCATCTGGAACCGGCTCAAGACTTCGGATACGTATTTCGTCTGGTGAATGAAGATCCCCGTGGGTCTTTGATCCACCTGTAAGCCGAGGAAAAACTGCATCTCCCCCATCGCACTCATTTAGAACTTCTCCTGCATAACACGTTCAAATTCCCTGCATAAGAGTTCGTTAGTTGAGCCAAAAAGTATATCGTCAACATATATCTGAACTAGAAGCAAATCATCTCCTGTTTTCTTCGTGAACTGGGTGCAGTCGACGAGGCCACGCTTAAATCCCTTCGACATGAGGTACGTACTCAGCTCCTCGTACCACTGGCGTGGAGCCTGGTGCAGACCATACAGTGCTTTGTTCAGTACATACACCTTATCCCGGTGGATAGGGTCTTCAAAGCCCGGTGGTTGCCCGACGTAAACCTCCTCTTTGACTTTCCCGTACAGAAATGCACTCTTGACGTCCATCTGATACACCTTGAACTTCTTATAGGAGGCAAACGCTAGAAACATTCGAATTGCCTCTATGCGTGCCACAGGTGGATAGATTTCATTGTAATCGATCCCCTCGATTTGATGAAATCCTTGTACGACCAATCTGGCTTTGTTTCGAACAATCACTCCTCGATCATCCTTCTTACACTTAAACACCCATTTGGTGCCGATCTTCTTTCGATCTGGAGGTAAATCAGTGAGCGTCCAGACTCCCAACTTCTGAAATTGTAACAACTCCTCTTGCATCGCTTCAACCCAGGCGTCATCCAAAAGAGCTTCTTTATATGTCCTTGGCTCGACCTGCGAAACATAACATGCAAACGACCAGTCATTCTGACTACCAGATTTTTGTATTTTTGCATATAAAGCTAAAGCACCAAAACTCTCTGGTGTATTAACACTTCTCAGTTGTCCTCTCGTCATTACACTACTTCCAGGGTCACCAATAACTTGCTCCAGCGGGTGAATACGGTGAATCCGAGATTCCGGATGTTCAGGTACAGTAACCCCCGTCTGAATAGTTAAGTTCTCTACAGCATCCAGATCATGACCCGTGTTAGACGATGAAGCAACATCTGGATTTGGGTTCACTGGCGGTGCCTCTGGTTCTGTTGCATTTTCAAGAATAACTTCTTCAAATTCTCCATCATCTTCCGATTCTGAAGTATCTAAAGTTGTGGAAGCCTCTTGAAACACTTCTTCCTCCGGTACAGGAACATTGGTATCATTAGAAACTGTTGGAGGAGTTACGGTGATCGGACACACCAACGGTGAGGTCGCCGCGTTTTCACACTCGTAAAGTAATCGAATAACAGCCTCTTCAACCAAGCTATCTAGATTGAATGATTCAAAGAAATCTTTGTAATCAAACATCCAATCAGGACCAATCCCTTGCACATTCTGAGTATACCGTTGAACTTCTACGTTAGCCCAATCCTCCACCTGACGAGTTCTCTTGTTGTATACCCGTTTGAGCGGGGTTGCATATCCAACGAAGTATCCCTCCTCAGCTTTCGGACTAAACTTCTCGCTTGGATTCAACATCGTGCACGGAGCCCCAAAAGGTTCTAGATACTCCAAGTTCGGCTTTCTTCGGTGTAACAGCTCATAAGAAGTTTTGCCAAACTTCTTCACCGTTAAAACCCGATTAAGTGTATAATTTGTTGCATAAATCGCCTCGTTCCAGAACATTACTGGAAGATTCGAGTCTGCGAGCATTGTTCTAGCCGCTTCTATTAGAGTCCTGTTTTTACGTTCAGCAACACCGTTCTGTTGTGGGGTATACGGAGCCGAATATTCATGATGAATTCCTTTGTTTTCACAAAGTTCATCCATCTTTGCATTTTTGAACTCCGTCCCATTATCACTCCGAATTCTCTTGATCTTGAGATTGTAGAGATTTTCCAATCGAGTGAACAGAACTTTCAAGTTATTAAAGGTGTCACTTTTATGCTGCAAACACATCACCCATGAAAATCTTGAGTAGTCGTCAGTGACAACTAAACAATAAAGCTCCCCAAGATGACTTTTGCGTTTGACAGGTCCGAATAGGTCCATATGCAATCGCTCAAGTGGCATCTCGACAGAGTTAACTTTCTTCACTTTGTGGGACTGTCTGTGTTGCTTTCCCTTCTTACAGCTCATGCACTTGTCATTCAAATGGAAATGTTTCACATTCACGCCATCGACAAGTCCATTTTTCACTAGATGATTCATTTTCCTCAAATGAATGTGCCCCATTCTTCGGTGCCACATTATCGATTCCTTCTCGGTCGCCTTAGATAGAAAACATGTTACTTGCCCCTGGGATGTCATTGCCTTGGACATATCAAGAATATAAAGATTGTTGACGCGAGGTGCCTTCAACATTACCCACTCTTTTGGAATTTTGAAGCCCGGTTTGAGAATGTAGCAAGATTTGTCATCAAAATAAACAGTGAATTGTTTGTCACATATTTGACTGACGCTCAACAGATTATAGTCTATCTGCTTCACATACGAAATCCTCTCAAAGCTTACAATCCCATTACTCACACTTCCTTCCATTGTGATGTAACCGCCCTTGTTTCCGGCAAATGCGACATATCCTCCGTTTATGTTCTTCACATCGAACAATAAAGCTAGATCCCCGGTCATGTGGCCTGAAGCTCCACTATCAACAATCCAGAGACTGCTAATAGGGCCAGCTGAAGCTCCCTGCACACATCAAGTAAAACAGTTAGTTCTTTCGGGGGACCCAAGCCTGAGTGGTCTTGGGTCTTTGAATATCATCGTTCAAAGAATCATTCACTTTAGCAGTTTGTTTTGGATCGATCTTTTTAGGATCATTCAAAACATTTTCAACTTTTTCACTTGACTTTGAAGTTGAGGCTCCCGAAGTACCATTTGGTGTCCAAGATTGTTCAGAATGTTTTAAGATACGAATCTGAGATTTTGGTGTCTCAGTCGTTTTCTGAACATTGTTTGCAAAAGAAACCTTCTTGGTTACCTTCTCTGATTTAACAGATTTAGGTCCAACATTTGACTTGACAATAGGTTTTTGTGGAACCCTTTGCCTATCATTTGTTGTGTTCACCACTGGTTTTCTCCACGGTCTCTCCATAGCAATCCGGTTACGACGATCATACTGAAATGGACGATCGTTCCTTGTTTGATAAAAATTGTTTTGATTATAAAATTGTTGTTGTTGAGGAACAAAACGTCTTTGTTGTGGATAGTAATGATTATCAACCGGTTTCCTCATGGATTGCCTAACTTCAACTTCGTGCCTCTTGTGCCTTACGTACGGGCAGTGAGTAAGTAAATACCCTCTCTCCCCGCACTTAAAGCATGCACGGTATTCCTCAAAAACATTTGGAGCATTCGGTTGAGCAAATGTTCTGACAGGATATTGATCATTATACTGTCTGTTCCTCAAACTCTCAGGGAGTGGACCCTTTGAGTAGGCTGGCTCATGAAAACCGTTTGCTTTGTTTTTGGGTTTAATGAACTCTGTGACATGAACCTTTGGTTCTTTAGGAACATCCAAATACAATTTCTTTAAAATTACCGGTGGAATCTCATTTGTTCTTTCATGTTTTGGAAACCAAATAGTGCTTTCTTGCCAAATTTTGTCAATTTTGGAATAGTTAGCAAACTTAATTGGATATTCCTCGTCAGAGATGATTTTATCGGATCCTTCCATCCGATAAAACACCTTGACTGGTTTGTCACTCATTGGTTTGTCACTTAATTCTTTCTTAATTTCTTTCTTTTCAGACTTTTTCTCACGATGTGCGTTAGCCATCGGATGCACATGTTGAGACGATGACACTGGTTCAGTAGTAGTGATGTGATTTTCTTTTGGAATATCACATGCATTAGCACTTTTGTCACTTCCAGAGTCACTCTCAGAGTCTGAATCAACATTTTCAACTGTTAACCCTTCATCATTCAAACCTAAAATCGGCCTCACATCGGAATGAGGATCACCAACGCTTGAGGTATTGGATTCATTTTCCGATGATGAGTCTGATTTTACTGAGCTCTCCGGTGTCACTTGATGACAATTGTGATTTTCAAAGAGCACCGGAGATGGCACAGACGAATAATTTGTGGTTTGATCATCAATGATGTGGTCAACAACATAAGCAATATGCTTATAACTTTCCAATTTCTTATTGACCTTTTCAGCAAAACACTTAATGGTGGCCATTTCCAACTTAGTGTTCTCAATTTCATTAATATAGTTGTTAGTTGCTAATTGTTTTAATGAAAGAGTTTTCTTAAGGTCGGAAATGTCCTTTTTATATCCATCAAGTACTTTGTTAAAAGCAATCACTTCTTTGCGAGCAGATTGACAGTTGATTATAGCACTATCACGTTGAACGCGAAGTTCTTTGTTTTCATCAGTCAATCTGTCACAAGTTCCACAATATTTATCACTTGTAACATCAGTGCTAGATTCAGAACTTACCTGTTTAGGAGGATCTGTCATGGCCATCAAAGCAAAATGAGCTTCCTTCCCAGCGAAAAACTTTGAATAATCGATTCTGGTGAAAGCGTCATCTACTATGCACGACTTCCTCGTCTTCAGAAAATCTGCTTCTGCCAGCAACTGATCAATCTCGTCATCCAAAGATGTAACACTCGCCTCTGCGTCTGATTCACTGTCTGAATCTGAATAAACAGACTCACACTGCTCAGGAACATCAGAAACTGTGTCAATCACCACTCCTGAACTTTCTTCCTCAGCTTGAACTTCAACAGTCTCAGTCTCCACATTCACCTCTTCCATAGATTCATCAACTTCACTCTCAGTTTCTTCTGTTTTATCAACTATCACCGACTCCTCAGTATCAACCTGTCGGGCAACACAAGCCACATTCCCACCAGTAGTGATCTCCTCAACACCAATTTGCATCCCAGACCAGTCAAACCGTTCATCCTGCTGGATCACCAAAGCTTGATTCTGATTCGTATTCTGTGGCTGCTCATTTGGTGTAGTGATCGGTATAACTGTTCTGTTAGTGTTATTTGGTGAGTGGTTTTGATTCTGGTTGGTTGTGTTTGGTTGTCTGTTTTGGTTGTTGTTTGAGGTGTTTTGTCGGTTTTGGTAATTGTTTTGGTTTTGATAGTTGTTGTTACCTTGGAAAGAAACTTGGTTTTGGTTTTGTTGTTGACGATTCTGGTAGTTTGAGTTGAAAGGGTTTCTGCTACCTTGCTTAGGTGGCTGAGTGCATTCTCTTTTGAAGTGTCCTTTACCTCCACAATTAAAGCATGTAACCTTCTCCTTGTTGAAACCATAGGTTGTATTCGGAGAAGTTCCCAAATCAGTCTTCCCGGTCTTTTCAATAAACTCGGTTGCCCTTCTCATAATACTAGCAAAAGCCCACTGGATGTCAATCAGCTCCATCTCCTCTTTGTCGATTTGTGCATAGTCTTCATTGGTCAAGTTGTTATTCCCAATTTGACTTGCAACTAAACCGTTATATGATGAAACCATTGCAGAGACTAATGCAATATGTTGCTGAGCAACCTCCACAGTCACATTACCCAAATTAGATGTCTTCAAAACCACCGGTTGCTGATTAGGTTGGTTCACATGATTCATGTATTGTGGTTGTTGAGGTGGTTGTTGTGATTGGCTAGCAGTATAGAATGCTGCTTGCTGCATCGGAGAGAATGGTGAAATGTAAGAATTAGTGTATTGTTGTGGTGGTGGTGTGTATGATGGTTGTGAATAGGATGAGGTTTGTGCTAGGTAGTTGATAGGTTGTTTCGGTGGTTCCATGACACTTGAAATACAGGCTATGTGAGGTGCCACTGTTCCACCAGCACTCAGGTTTCCAACGGTTGCCGAAGTACCACCATAATATAACTCTGGATTCTGAGGAATCTGAGATCTTTTGGCTTTCCTCTTCTCCTCGAGTTCTTTATTCTCCAGCTTCTGTACGAACTCGTTGATAGTCCAATACTTGTATGCATCCTTCTCTTTGAGTACCTCGACATGTTGATCCCAGTACGGTGGTAATGCATCTGCAAACTTGTCCACCAGATCTGTCATAGGAATCTGTATATCATAACTAGACAATTCAGTTAGTAAATGACAATATCTAGGAGTCAACTCTTTTAATGTCTCATTCCCGACATAAGTAAAGTTCTCAAATTCTTTTCTCAACTCCTCCATCCTCAACCTTCTCGTCTTTTCATTACCATCATGACGATTCTTTAGCACATCCCATAACTGCTTCGAAGTAGTGCACGATCCAAACTGATGTAACAAATCATTTGTGATCGCCTGAGTCAACTGAGAGTATGCTTTCTTCTCCACAGCAAATTTCTTTTTCTCCTCGTCTGACAAACTCTCCAAAGGAACAGGTTCACCGGTGTTCTCTAGAATCGGTGCAACATAACCTTTTGCTATCATCTGCCACGCCTCTGTACCTTCCAACCCCATGCCTTCCAGATGGATCTTGAATTTCTTCTGCCACTGGTTATACTTCTGCATCTCCATTAGCTTGGGTGGACGATTCCCGCTACCTGAAGATAAGTCATTTATTAGTGTAGAAATAGCATTGGTAGTTTGAGTATTTACCACCGCGGCTGCTACTCCCCAATAGTCTGTCACAGGTTGTGGTGGTGAAGGTGCAACACTCTGAGGCATCGAGCTAGTCATCGCTATGTAATTGATCGGTTGCGAAGACTGAGTGCTCGTTTTCTGGGCTGCCACTGTCCATGGATCCATCGTCACTTGCTGCTGTTGTTGTGTCGTTGCTGGTCTCGGTGTAGTTGGAAAATTCCACATGATGTTCACAAACTTCGAAATTCACCAAACTTAGAAAATTTTCCAAACAAATGTCTACTTTCGTCCTTCTGATCCTACTTTCGTCCAATATAAGCTACTTTCGCCCACTTATGTTGACCCGAATGTAGAACAATCACCAGAATGTAAAATATCCTAAACCCTTTTCCACGTTCGTCCGAAAAATGTCACTTTCGTCCACTATGATTTCACCTTCGCCCGCCCGATGAACCGAAGGTGGAAAATGTCACCCGAATGTGGAAAATATCAACACAACAACCTAGGTTCGACCTGAATAAAGATACCTTCGACCAAAATACACTCAGGTTCGCCCACTTCTCTCTAGGTTCGCCCATATCATCTTTGAAAAACGGTTACACTTTGAAAAACGGTTATTTTGATCTGAGATTTTCAAAAGTTTATAGATTTTGATGATCTTAATCAGGTTATGATTCGGAATTGATTTGGAACAACTTTAATTCTTGGAAAACTTTATTTTAACCACAAATTCAATTCGAAAACCTTCAAAATCAATCAAAAACCATTTTCATTCAAAAACAGATGAATATTGATCAAAATTAAGTCCAAATCAGCTCTGATATTATCAATTTTGTTGTTGTATGATCCGTATAGCTCTGATACCACTTTGTAGATGAAGAATTTTAGCTAAAACAGGATATTATGATCATACAAGTCACAATTCCAGGTGCGGAAACCCTAGAATTGAACAAAACGATAAGACGCAAATCAAAACACGTAAGACACCTTTTCAATCTCCATTTTTATAGATAACTTGATCAAAATATGTTTACAATCAATCTACAAGTTAATCTAGACCAACATAAAACAATCACACTCTAGAGAGAAACCTGACCTCGACACACACACATTCAATAACTATTCTAACTCTCAAAATGAACAAAATATATATATATTTGCTGCAGGTTCGCCCGTTTTCATGGTGCGAATGTGGACAATGTCCACATTCGCCCACTTAAACAGTACGAATGTGTCTTCTGAACTTCAGCATTCCATCTTCGCCCATTCTGTTTCTTCCTTCGCCCAAACTAACATACATTCGCCCATACTCTTTCACATTCGCCCCTTCAGAAACATCAACTAACACATGTTAACAACCTAATCCAATCACTAGTCGCAAAACGTGCATCTACAACATGAGGCAACGCAGATGGGTTGAATGCTAAAGGACTACGACTATGAGATTTGCACACTCAAGCCTTTGAACATTAACATACACTTAATTAGTGTGCAAACATATGTTAATGAGGATTTCAAACATCAAACAACATTTGTATGAACCCATAACATATGAAAGTTAATACATGTTAATATCCTCTTCAAAACGCACATATGACGTCAACAAAATTAAGTTATGTCTTGGTATGGAAGATCAATTAAAATTTATGATAACTAGTGGTCTTTCCCAACAACACAATACCTATACACTTATGAATATACAATCGGGTATACACACATATTGTAGATCAAGAACAAACCACTACATATATATACACACACACTTGGCATACATACATATATACATATATGTATAGTCACGGCCACCAAGGGGAAAACAACAAAATGGTTTGTTCATTCCCAAGTCTCTTTCACCATGATTCATTAACAAGGTAAGAACATTTCTCATGATTAAAGTTAAAACAACCAACACCCTCTTCTTTCCTCTTTTGATAGGCCAAAACACAAAAAGAAACATAGAATTTGTGATATCCACATCTTACACACAATTAGACATATCATCTTTCAAGGTTTCCTTTCAAAGAAATTGATCACCTTCTCTTTTGATTTTGATCCTCCTAATCAGCTCAAATGCATGAAGACAAGAAGATCTTTGTCAACTTGATACACAATTATAGAAGCTTCCATAAACACACAACACATTCCAATACATAACCACCTACTTAATTAGTTAAACAACGATCCCTACACTTCTATCCTCCTATTTCGGCCGAGAAGCAAACAAACAACACATATACATGCCATGGATTTATTGGATGAATGGAACATGACAAGAACAAATCACCATGCATGTAACATAGAGACAAAAACCCAACTCATCCATTCTTTCACCAAAATAGACCTTCCTACATTTCCCCATGATCAAGATTGTTTCCATTTTCCACTTTGATTCACCACTCTAGCCGAAATCATGAGGATATGCATACATACACACATACGGTTGTGTATATGGGAATTGGATAAGGCAAATGTTGACAACTACACCTCATACACACAATCTTATACCTAAATAACTACAAGACCAACAAGTTATCAAATCCCACATATGACAACCTACCTCTTTTTGTGGTTTCCTTTCCCAAAATCGACCACCATGTGAAGACCATGCATGGTTGCCTTTAACTTATACCAAATGGTGATTAAAGAGCTTAAACATTAAAAGAAACTTACGACACTTTGACTTGCCAATTATATCTTTGTCTTCACCTTCATTTGGCCCTATAGAAGAAGACTCAAGGCCTTGCACACAACACACACCAACACTTACAATTCACTTGAAACCAAATCCTTTCCTCTCCTCTCTGAACCAGGCGGCCGAACCCAAGCAAGCCACCGAGCCATTTTCTTTCCCACACACGAGCACAAGATCAAAAAACTTCATTATACTAAGAAGAATTAGGGTGTTCGAGCTATAGAGATAGTTTCGGTTCAACACACACTCGTGGTATGTTTTCTCACTATCATTTCACTTTCACATCTATACCTAAGATTGTATGGATCTATTATCACCTGGTAAACCCGACCCATGAATCCGTGTCACATGCATAACCGGTGATTAATCATCTAAACATGATAAAGTACAAGTTAAAACACAGTTTGATCTAGTTAGATACATTATATATACACACGGACATACACATGAGCACCACACACATTGATTCAAAGTCGACACATATGTTTATGTATATACATCCGAAACACATATGGGTATATGGAGCCGAGTGATTTACAAGAAAATCTGATCTTTAAACTTAATCAAATGTATATACCAACATTAATTTAACCTCACATTTGGATAAAAAAACACACACACACACAGTCTATGTGTGGTGTTACACACCCACGTAATTGTGAACACCTTGGTATCTATAAACCCGAATATGGAGTCGTTTCATTAGACACAAGATTCGGATTTGACCAAAGTTCCATGATAAAGTTTCGGATCCTATAGGAACATATGTTAAACTAGCTATAACATGTGTTAAATTTACATAAGAATATTTACAAAAAATTTACAAAAAAACTAATACGACTACATTTTTAATAAAATTTACATAGGAATATTTAGAAAAAAAAATCATTGGGTAGTCGAAGTACGCAATTATATTACGTCGAAGATACTGATTCAAATACATGTGAAAGCCGTCTCATACTTTATTTTAAAAACATGGGAAAGTCGTCTCATACTTTATTTTAAAAACAATTTCGTTTTAGTAAATGTACATTTGTACATTGACTGAAAAACATAATTATGCTTTAAAAATAAATAAAGTTATCAAAGAAAAATCAAATTAAATGATAAACAAAATACTATTAAAAATAAAAACAAAACTAGGTTATATCAGAATATTAACAAAAAATTCAATTGCTAGTCAAAATATGCAATTATATTCCACAAAAGTTACTAATTCAAATACGTACAGAAACATATACGATATCAAAATATACTTTATTTTGAATACATTTTTGTTTCAATAAATTTATATCTGTAAGTTGATGAAAAATATAACTGTGCTTTAGAATTCTAAAAATTTATGGAATGAAAGTTATAAGAGAAAAAATTAATTAAATGATAAACAAAATAGTATTAAATGTAAAAGCAAGTAAAATATATATTATTGTGCCGACGTTAAAATTTGTATTGTATGTAATTAGGGTTTATGTCCGCGCTTCGCGGCGGGGCGGGCTATGGAATATGGTTGGTATTGTTCGGTCCCGCAACTTAACAAAAAAAGAAACCAAAAAAATAAAAATAACCCAAATGATATAAGTACTTGTTCGGTTTGAGTTGACGAAAATAATAAAATTTGTTGTTTTATGTAAAACCCAACTAGCTTGCTCCTTTTAATTCCTTATAGAAAAGAATTATTATTAAACTCCATATAATAAATCTTTTAAAGTTTACAGGTACGAATGTAAATTGTTTATAAAAAGAGCTATTAGAGTTCGGATCGTTTAATAACTCTATTAAAGTTAAGAGTTAGAAATGTACATTAATAAAAAAAACAAACAATAACATTTTAAGCTATAAATTGAAGTCAAGTGGACCAATTAATATTTACTACTCGTTGAGATTAAAAGGAGAAAACAAAATATCACTGTCCAATAACAAACCAACACACCAGTAAAAAAGACCAATCATGATTTACCACTGTTACGTTTGCTTTTATTAGTTTATAGAATACATAGAAAGGTTTGAGCCTTGCCAAAAGATAAATTTAATGTAACTTAAACCATTTAGAAAATACTTGTAATAAAATATTAAAAATGTAATAACATAATGTATATATAAATTTAGATAATTGGTAATCAATTTAGTTTTTTTATTTAAGATTTGAATTTTTCAAAAGAATTTATTATAGGCAAATAAAACATTATTTTTTATCTAAATATATAATAGAAATATAATTCGTCACTCGAGTATAAAACAAAGAATGTAACTAAGTTTTTGTGTTGCTTGTTACTTTGGTTCTTTTGTTCTTTGCTTACTACTTGAGCTAATATATATTCCAAATAAAGTTGGTCCTTGCTTATTATATATATATATGTATTAAAGTCACAATCACATCCAAGTCATTATCAATCATAAAGGCTCACATTTATATATTAATTTTTTTTTTAAATTCTAACTCACACACTATTTAATTTTACTACTAAAATTTTTGTTTAATACAGGAACTGAACCCTCATTGTTTGAAAATTTTTAAAGACTTCTTTAACATATTGGTATCTCTAAGTCAAGGCCATTTTTGTAAGGTACGTACTTATTCATTCTTTATTATTTTTACACATTATAAGATTAATGAGAAACTTGAATTTAATTAATCTCAAAGGCTCGAACTGAGCTCGACTCGTGTTTCAAACTCAGAGTAATATATTATATATATAATGTAGAGGATGTGATTTGACACGAAAACAGGATTATATGATCATACAAGTTGCTAAACCAGGTGCGGAAACCCTAGCTTAGAACAAACTGATATAAACTCAATCAAAACACAATCAAAGTCATTTTAAAAGCTTTTCATAGATTAACTTGTTCAAATAATTGTTTACAGATTGATTACAGTTAATCTAGAACACAATCTAACACTCTCAATCCTCTCAGGAACACACACTGAAAACACACACTCTAAATGACTCGTTATACATTACAAAAACCCAAATTCTATATATAGCATCTGCACATTCGCCCAGTCTCACTGGTCGAATGTAAGCCGTTTCCACATTCGCCCAGTTTGACTGGTCGAATGTGTTCTTCTGATCAGTCTGTTCCAGATTCGTCCATGACAAAGCTACCTTCGCCCACTTCTTTTCTTCCTTCGTCCATTCTACTCTCATTCGCCCCTTAACACATGTTAACATCTAATCATTAGTCGCAAAACGCATCTACATATAATTTTAGTTATATTAGCTATACTTTTAATTATTATTTATTTTATTATATATTTATGTAAATATAGTTACTTTTCATTTATATATATATACGTGTGTGTGTGTGTAAAGGATCATGTAGGAAAATTTGTTTTTGAGAGTATGATTAAGAATTGACATGTAGCCATCATGTTTTGGATTTAGGAATGATGTTGTGGGTTGCTCTGGCTTGAAAAACACTAAACACAACAATTTACAATAATTTAAAACACAATGCAACGTATAATATTCATTAAATTAAAAACACAAATAAAACACACTAGTACACTTTTAGAACACATTGCTAAATGTTCTTGGCATGATGTGCTAAGTTTTAAGCCTAAAACACATTGTTTTTTATTTTTAATTGTTATGTTTGATGTTTTTCTATGTAAAACAGTCTAAAACATCATAAACAAGATCAAAGAATTATGCATGTGTGTGTGTGTGTATATATATATATATATCAATTTTTAATCTTTCTCATACTCTTACAAAAACTTATTTTCCTACAGGATCCTTGCCCTATATATATATATATGGTGAGAATCAAATGAGAAGAAACTTTATATAAGAACAAAAAGAACAAACGGTATAATTGTAAACATTAAATACTTTAAATTTTCTTACATTAATTATATCTCTCTAATTAATTAATCATTAACACTTTATCCAACACATTATCAAAATCCATCCAACACATATGAAAATCCATCCTACATATATCATATGTTTATGGTACACATACTGATACCATATATTTATTCTACATATATAAAAGTTGATCGTACGTATATTCTACAGATATCGAAATTATTCTTCACTTTAGTTAGGTGTGCTTTGAAAGTATATAACTTAATTATGAGTTTCATTAATAATTATTTAACATTAAATGCAATTATTATATAGAAGATTCTTCTTAGTTAATATTTGTTCTTTTTCTTCTTATAAGCTATATTTTGTTCTTATTTGAAATCTCCACTATATATATATATATATATAGATAGATATTTTAGCTTCTCTTTATCTTCATGTGTGTAAACAAGCCCTTAAAAGCTCAATCCATAAAAGATGGGTTCTCTAGAGACCTGCAGTGAAGCAGGTATCCATGCTAAAAACTCTCCAAACTTCAGTCATCATCTTCTAATTATAAATTTTACATTTGAACATTAGAATAACTTAAACCCTAAATCAAAGGAAGTGGCTGGTGTTGGATGGCAGTCTACACTAACGTGTTGATTATTAGTGGTGGTCATTGACAGAAATGCGATGAGGAAGATTGAAGATCAGTGGGTGATTGAGTTTATTATTAAAACAAAAAGAAAATTACAAAAACGTTCCCTGAAAACAAATACAGTTAATTACAAAAGTAGCCCCTCTAGTTATTAAAGGGCGTTTTCAATAATTTGAATAACCTTAACAGAAAATTTAGCGCCCGCTAACTTTAGTACCCTAGCATGCTACGAAATTGAAACCACATACCCTCAACCTGTTACAAAAAAAAAAAAAAAAAAAAAAAAAAACACACTTAGTACTCTAAGGCATTATTTTTGATAAACCACAAGGAATATTTGTGTGGTTAATTCTAGAGAGAATTACACAGATTGTCCTTTAGTTATATATAAAATTGCATCCTATGTCCTTTTTTCAAATTTTTGACTCCTTATGTCCTTTGTTTTATATACTTGTTACACCCTATGTCCTTTAGGCCAAACCAAGTTAAAAAAACTCGGTTAAGTTGCTCACGTGCCCCTCACGTGAGGGGCAAACCTGTCTTTTCACCCTCAAAAGGACAATCTGTGTAGTAGTAGTAGTAATAATAATAATAATAACACTTTATCTCTCGCCTATCTCTCTCTAAAACACACACACACCAGACACAAACACACACACTCTCCCTCTCTACTCCTCCTTTTCCGGCGATAGCTCCGGCCGTCGGGTCTCCTTCACCCCCACCCTCACCCAACCTTGCTCCTTCCATATTATTATTATTATTATTTTAGAAAGAGATAGAGAGATAATGAGATAGAGAGAGAGAACAGAGGACAGAGAGAGAAAGTGTAGGAGAGAGAGAGACAGACGGAAGAGGAGATGTGGTGGTCTCCGGCGGTGACCCCTCTGTTCCCGAATCAAACCAGGTAAAAAACCCCTCTGTCTCCGGCGGCGACCCCTCTGTTCCCGGACCACCACTACCTCCCCACTGTCGAACCATCAACCACTACCAAACCCCTCATCTAGATACACCCAACCACCATTCGAACCACCATTCGAACCCCTCATCAGATCCACCCCCAAACCCCCCACAACAACCACCCAAACCCCTCTGCAAAACACCCACAACAACCATCATCGATCTAGATGACATAGGGACAATGTACTTCATTAGTGGTGATGCTGATCTGTGTAAACAAGGTGTTAAGATGATGGTTGAGGTCATGAGTCCGGTTCCAGTTAGGTTATTTCCTCCAGCTGTTTCAGCTCCGCCGGAGAATTCTTATTCTGACGTGGCTCCGTCGTCGTCTCAGGTCATGAGTTTTGGAAACTCGCCGGAGACTAGTCCTGTTTCAGTAACTGCAGTTTTAGGTTTATTAGGGTTAGGGTTTTCTGTGGTGAATCTGTAGGTGTTCTTGGGTTTTTTTTGTTTAGTTTTTATTGTGATGGATTGGATTTGATCATTTGAAGTTTTGAATTGATTTGGTTTATTTGAAGTATTTTGTGTTCTTGAATTATTATTATTATTATTATTATTATTATTATTATTATTATTATTATTATTATTATTATTATTATTATTATTATTACTACACAAATTGTCCTTTTCAGGGTGAAAAGACAGGATTGCCCCTCACGTGAGGGGCACGTGAGCAACTCAACCGAGTTTTTTTAACTTGGTTTGGCCTAAAGGACATAGGCTGTAACGAGTGTATAAAACAAATGACATAAGGAGTCAAAAATTTGAAAAAAAGGACATAGGATACAATTTCATGTATAACTAAAGGACAATCTGTGTAATTCTCTCTTAATTCTATTGTATTATACTATATTAATAAGCAACTTGATTTTAATAGTGTTTTTATTATTATTTTTTTTGTTATCTTAAATACATATGGTTCAATAAGAAATAACAAAATGGGGTAATGGTGAAGTGGTTTGTGGTGCTTATGTGTTCTTTGAGGTATTGGGTTCAAAACCGTTTGAGTCTTTTTTTACAACACTTATTTATATATAAATACATATGATTCAATAAAAATTAACAAAATATGGTAGTGGTGGAGTGGTTTGTGGTATATGTGTGTTCAAACATGGTATTTCTATTTTTTTTTCCAACACTTATTTATTTATAAATACATATTATTCTATAATAATTAACAAAATGGCTTGGTGGTGGAGTGGTTTGTGGGGCATTTGTGTGGTTTGAGGTCTCAGGTTCTAAACCGGTTTGAAACATTGGTTTTTTTTCTAAAAAAAAAACAAATACGAAAAACGCACAACGCGCGTATGTTTATACACCTAGTTTATATAAATAATAAGCTCGTCTAGACTCATAGGTCTAATCAAAATTAGTATATGAAGCTGGGACTCGGGCTCCTTTAATCCGTGTTTGATAATTTGATTCAAGATTTTAGCAAGCCAGCCAAGAGTAGGTAGCGAGTGGCTTACTTCTTAACACTCTTATTTACATTACTCTTTTTGTTTACGTTATATATCATGTAGAAACACCATAATGGATGTCAAAGGGCTAAGCCTAGACGAGCTTCAACACGAGCATCCACTCACACTCATAGATTTGCAACTGATGCATCGGGAGTACGAAGAAGATGATGATGATTATGATGACAATGATATAATCATAACACAAAACTTTAACTGCCTATGTATACGGTGTGACAGGCGAATTGACTGGTATCACCGTTATTACTACAAGTGTAACATGTCATCATGTAATTACTCCATCCATAAATTTTGTGAAGAAATTCCAACAACCTTACAATTCCCAGGCCATCCTTCACATGCTCTTATCCTTAAAAAAACAACAAATGATCAGAAATGTCATGGTTGTCTCAGATATCATCGAGATGGCATTTGTTACCATTGTTCAACATGTAATTTTGGAATCGATCTACTTTGTGCCACATTTGTGCAGCAAAGTACAATCCATCACCCCGCACACCCACACCCATTAATCTCTGTTAGTGTTAAACCTGCTTTGAGCAAGTGTTTTGCATGTGGTAAGAGGCATGAAGGGCATTTCTATCATTGCACCACTTGTTTCAACTTTTCAATTAATTCTTATTGTCTTTCCCTTCCAATAAAGTTATTACTTCAAACTCAAACATTTAGTCACCACCACTTGCTCACCATTTCATATTCATTTCTAGATCGATTATATGATTTCGAATGCAGGATTTGTGGTAAGATATTCAAAGATGAATATTTTATTTACAAGTGCAGTAAATGCATGTACTATGTTCATCCGGATTGTGCTATGCAAAGGATAGAGTCCTTGGTGCCCAAAATATTACATGGTAAACATTTAATTATATGCATGTATACATGACACTTCAACATATACCATATTTCGCCACATTTTTAACATATCCACACTTATACTCAAAAATGTGTATGAATCTTTATATTCTAAAATCCATGCAATTATGTGCTTTTCAATATCCACGTTTCATGTTCTTTCCAAAAAAAAAAACCTATACGTTTATCTTCTTTCCTGCAAAAACATAACTAAATCAAATAAAACCATTATTTTGAAAATTTCATGAAGATCTTGTGCTTGTAATGTGATTATAGCTTTGTTTTGCATAACAGGTCCAGGAAAAACGAAAAAACAATTCAAAAATGTTGAACATCCCAAGCTTCTTCACGTCCCACTCATTGATGAATCACACATCTTATCGCATCAAGACAAAGGCGAAACTTCTGATCAAAAGATTAGTCACACTCATCCAGTAGTGCTAATAAGTAATGATACAACCTCTGTAGGCACCTCCAAAATCAAATCGGTTTCTCTTCACAACCCAATGAAGAGGACGAAACTATTATGCAACGGATGTGTAAGACCAATTACAAACACGCCATATTATAGATGCTCAATATATGGCGATGATTGCAACTTTGTTCTCCATTATTGGTGCGCGAGACTACCCAAAGAAGTAAAAAAATATGTGGGACACCCAAAACACACACTTAAGCTTGTCAACCATGTTTCATTCTTTGTTCCATTCAGGTGTCACATGTGTAAGTTACCTTGCAACGGGTTTTCATACCGTTGCTTGGAGAAGAATTGCACGTACCGCATTGATGTTAATTGTGGATTCATACCCAAGGAAATTAAACATGAAGCACACATTGATCACTTACTTACAAGAGTAATTGCAACATCAAGCGTATCTAATATGGAATGTCGCGCATGTCGTGTGAGTATAAAAAAAGGTGATGTATATTTTAGATGCAGTGCTTGTGATTTCTATTTGGATTGCCGATGTTCTTTGCATTTACCTAGAACAATTAGGAATAAGTTTGACAAGCACTCCCTGAAGCTGAGTTATTCGCCAATTGAGGACCATAAAAGTCGATACTTTTGTGAAGTTTGTGAGGAGGGTCTTGATCCTGGAAAGTGGTTCTATCATTGTGCAATGTGTGCACAATCGATACACTCAGCGTGTGCTCCACTTATACTTCGGTCTGAACAAGATGTTAATTCTCTCTATGTGGACGGTGTTTATACGTTTATTAACATCAAGTTTGGGGTTGTACAAACCTGTAAATTTCACCCACATCCTGTCTTTTTGGCTCCGGGGACTGAAAATGACGGTTTATGCCAATCGTGCGGCAATAAAGTGCAATCCAACCTGATCTGGAAGTGCTTACAGTGCAACTTTGCTTATCATTGCTATGATTGTAAATACTACAAACATCCCCGTAAGAATCCCCCGATAGGAATCGTTACATTTGGGAAAAATAAACGTATGGTAGAATACCAGCCTCAAACAGACGTACAATTTTATCCAAGTGAAATGATCAGACCAGTTACCCGCCATTGGAAGGTTGTCGATGACGACTTGAAGCAATAGGTGAAGCTTCTATGTAGCTTTGGATGTCTTTTACCATAATATATTTCAACAATTGTAAGGGGATATTATTGAAAAATGTAATACTTTACCTGCATTGTGTCTACATTATCATCCACCAAAATAAAAGAAAGCAAGCAGTTTCTTTTGTTAAGAATCATTGTGTTTCTTTTATTACCATCAACTAGCCGATTACCCTTCCCGGGGTTGAAAAATTTAATATGATTTAATAAAAAATGATAAGAAAAAAAAGAAAACTCAAATCACGAAAAGAGTAAATAACTTAAACATAATCAATCTTAGTTAAAAAAACATTTATTTAAAAAGTTAAAAAAATAAAAAGCATAAACCATATTAAACATAATAAAGTATTAAAAGGATAACCTTCAACATATAGGGTATGTTTGGCAAAACTAGCTGGTGGCTGGAAGCTGGAAGCTGGTAGCTGCAAGCTGGTAGCTGGAAGCTGGTAGCTGCAAGCTGGAAGCTTTTTAAATATATTTTGTGTGTTTGGGAGAGTAGCTGGAGCTTTTAATAAAACGTATAAAATGACTAAAATGGGCATAATTAAAAGCTTGTAAGGAATGTTTTTATTTTATTTTTAAAATAGAATGGGTATTTATGTCATTTACTCATTAAAAGCTTGTAGCTAGTAGGAGCTTTTTCTTAAACGCTAGTACTAGTAGCTTTTCACTATAGAGTTTTTTCTCCAACCTAAAAGCTTCCAGCTCCTTCAACCAAACAAAGCTTTTTATTGAGTAGGAGCTTTTTCTTAAAAGCTTGAAGCTTGAAGCTCCTAAAAGCTCTTAAAAGTTCCTTGCCAAACATACCCATAATCATCTTCACGTAAATTAAAATATGTTACAATTTGATTAATGAATAACCTGAACACTTTGTGTTTTTTTCTGTATGAATATAACCTCACAAAAAATAGTCGTTTTTTTTTTCGTTTTTATATAGCACTATGGTACTCGTTGGAAAGATAATAAAACGCTCGTTAATTTGGTGTAATTTTTTTATTTAAAAAATCTCGAATATAAAAGATATTTATGTTTAAAAATTATGGGAGGAAGATAAGAGAGAAAAATTTAAATTTGTTTTTAAATTCTTTTTTCCTAAAATAACTCAATTTAATTTTAGTAATTGAGAATTAAGAGATAGAGAGATAAATTTAAAAAAAATACTCAAAAACACCAAAAACACTCAATTATTAAGCCACGTGGCACTCTCAATGAGCATATATGCTTTCTTTTATATATATACTAGATCTTTGCCCGCGTTACACGCGGCTCACCAACGTACAATTATTTTGAGGGGTAAAACATATAAAAAAATGTAGCAGAAATATTTTATTAAGATTTAAAAGAAACCAATACACATCCATACAAAAATACGACATTTTAGAGGGACCCAACTGCATTGTTCCATAACATAATTAGCGTTGAAATCCAATTCGTTATACAGTAGGCGCTTGACAGAACCCACGCTGAATTCGACATTGCTTTCGCCCAACCATCTCCACTTATCAGGGCTGTTTTGCAGCCTCACCGAACCGACCAGGTCTAATAAAAAATTCCATTCCTCTAGATAGCTAGCTAAATCAGACCCCAAGAGATATTTCAAGTAATTATAAATCAATTAGCTTACCTGAACTTGATATTTCAAGTAATTATAAATCAATTAGCTTACCTGGGCTTCTAGATAGCTAGCGAAATCAGACCCCAAGAGATAGAAATCTTTGCCATTTTCAACAGTATCGCACGACGACTTGAAGTAATCTTTGAATCCAAAATAGCCATCCCTCACCATCCTTAAAAACGTTAAGAAAAAAATTATTTATCAGCCATAACAATATCTAAACCACTTACACTGATCAGCAAATTATTTGATGCCATGCGTCGTTCTTAATTAAAACATACGAGTAAACGAGGTAAATTTATTCTACCTTACTACGCGCACAAATTGAAGGGGTGCTTTAACGGTGGTATCTTTTTCACGCAGTGCCAGAACTTCATTGATCTTTGCCCCAAATATGAACTAAAAATAGAATATTTACATATTCATTTGTAATGATATATAACGAAAGAAAACTAATTGCGGGATTTGCGATAAATTCGAAGTTACCATGTTTTCTGAACCAATTTCTTCAATAATCTCATTTGTAGATCCATCAGCCGTGGCAAGCAACAAACATCCATTCATACACAATTTCATGCTTCCGGTCCCTGATGCCTCGTGTCCTGCAGTGCTGCATACGAACAATGATTTTTTTAATAAACATGACATATTTTAAAGCCGTAAATACAAAATAATAAGTTCTACAATTTTCACCCCTGCAAAAGAAATTATTATAATCAATTTCACTCAGTAGATTTCGGGTTTCACTTCTAATATATTAATTTACAACTCCTAAAACAGTGTCTAAAAACACAAGCTGAGGGGGGTATGAGCATAAATGAACATTAGCAAACTCAAACTATCCAAAAATATTTGGCATCAGCCAAGCTCTTTTCTCTAGCGATACTCAAACCCTAAATGTCTTTTTTTAATAAAAACTTAAAAATATTATCTTTTTAAAAACACAAACAATACCTGACCAGCAGACACTCTCAACAATTCCCCAAAATTTTAGCGACTCTGAGCTCTCCATTTGCATTTCAGTTCCTATAAACACCACAGTCCACAACTGATATGAGAATAATACAACATATGCAGCAAACAGACGTAAACAGCTGCAGCAACAGTTGAATCTGCTGCTGTGAAAACATCTGCAACAAACAGATTTGTGCAAACAGCTGCAGCAACAGTTGAATTTGCTGCTGTGAAAAGAACTGCAGTGCTAGTCTGTCTACTGTTGCACTAATCTGCTGCTAAAAATTAATATAATGTAGAATTTTAAATCGTATTAAAGGCACCAAAACATAATTCAGAATTTTAACCCATAAAAGTGCAGCTTTTTAACATAGAAGTGCTGAAGTTAACCTCTAAAAGTGCAGTTTTTTTAAACCCATCAAAGTGCAGAATTTTGCAACAAACGCTGCAACTTTGACCCATAAAGTGCAGTTTTTTACCCATAAAAGTGCAGTTTTTTTTTAATATAATGCAGAATTTTAAAACGTATTAAACGCACCTAAACATAATGCAGAATTTTAACCCATAAAAGTGCAGTTTTGTTAACATAAAAGTGCAGAAGTTAACCTCTAAAAGTGCAGTTTTTTTAAACCCATCAAAGTGCAGAATTTTGCAACAAACGCTGCAAACTTTTGACCCATAAAGTGCAGTTTTTTTACCCATAAAAGTGCAGTTTTTTTTAATATAATGCAGAATTTTAACCCATAAAAGTGCAGAAGTTGACCTCTAAAAGTGCAGTTTTTTTAAACCCATCAAAGTGCAGAATTTTGCAACAAACGCTGCAAACTTTTGACACATATAAGTGTAGTTTTTCAATGCTGCAGTTTTTTTAACCCCCCTAAGTGCAGTTTTTCAACCCGCAAAAGCTTTTGATTTTGACACAGTAATAATATTAAACTAATGCGATAAAGAATTGTGTACCTCTCAAGGGTTGGCCCAGTTTTAAGGAATATAGTCGAGGCTGAACACAGTGTCCTCAAATCCTAAACGATGCGCAGGAAAAACACACATTAACTATAGTTCTCAATCCTTGTACTCACAAATTATACAGGAACAAAATAGATAACAATTAACCCAAGACTGCACATTATATAGCAACAAAATAGATAACAAACTGACGAATCGACGAACACCCAAGACTGGACATTATGTCGTTCATGTTCAGCAGCGAGTATTTATGTTCTATTGATCAATTTTAGGCTTAGAAGAATGTGTAAATGAATATATAGAAAGCGTACCATACTGAGAAGATGATCATCAAAACCATAAAGAACAACAAAAAACACCTAAACATTGAAGTAAATGAGAAACATGAACCATAATTGCACAAATCTGAAAAGTAAAACATAAACCATAAATCGAAACCTAAAACACAAATCCATTCGTAGCTTTCTTAAAACATCAATTGAACCCTAACTCGAAACCTAAAACATTTTTCCTAAATACAAATTTAAAACATAAAGGCAGAATTATTCTGAATAATAATAAACGAAAACTAAATAACAATTAGTCAAACCTTATAACATCAGTTGAACCCTAAAATCCCCTAAATCGATACCTAAAACATAAACCCCTAAGCGAAACCTAAATCATAACAATCCATTCGTAGGTTTCTTAAAACATCAATTGAACCGTAAATCGAAACCTAAAACATTTTTCCTAAATACAAACCTAAAACATAAATCCAGAATCATTCTCAATAATAATAAACGATAAATAAAGAACAATCAATGAAACCTTATAACATCAGTTGAACCCTAAAAACCCCTAAATCGATACCTAAAACATAAACCACTAATCGAAACCTAAATCATAACAATCCATTCGTAGTTTTTTTAAAACATCAATTTAACCCTAAACCGAAACCTAAAACATTAACCCTAATTCGAAACCTAACACATAAACCTTAGTCTTATCAGTCGAACACTAATCACTCATTAACCCTAATCAGTCTTAATAATAATCCATCAAAAAATAAAGAACAATCAATCAAAACTTAATCTTATCAGTCGAACCCTAAAAACACCTAAATCGAAAGCTAAAATATAAACCCTAAAACATCAATACAAAATCAAAACAATTAACATGACTGAACAATAATAAACAAAAAACCAAGAACAATCAGTAAAACCAAGAACATCAATACAAAATCAAAATCGAATGAACATTACAAACATACCTGATGTGAATCACAATCAAACAACGTATGATTAGAAAAAAAACCCTAAATATTACAACAAATCGAAATCAAACAGAAATAACAAAAATAAATATTAATAAGAACATACCTGATGCGTATCAATATGAAAAACCCCTAAATATTTGAAATCAGTCAAAACACATAAAAAAAACCTTAATCGACAAAGAAATCAGAAAAAAAACGAAAAAAATAAAGACGAAACAGAGAGATGAAGAACGATTAATTGACATAAGAATGGAAGAGATTAAACCTTGTAGAGGATATGAAGAAGACGGTAAAGGATTGTTGATTCGAACGAATGCCTGAATAGGGTTGGTCGCTTGGAGAGGAATGTCGCCTGATTTGAGAATTAGGTTATGTTCTCTATGATATTTTGTAAAGGAAGAGTATAAGGGAAGAATGTTTTAAAAAATTAGGAAAGTTAATAATTTTAATAAATGAGAATTATTTCTACCAAAAGTCAACATATCAATTAATTATAATGATTTTTGATTTAAAAAAAAGAAAATTTTATTAATTCTCACAAGGTGCCATGTGGCTTCACAAATAGAGGAGAGATAAATGCTATGGGGGGTAAATGATTGCCAAGTGTCCAAAATTGCTCCAAAATATTATATGTATAGATATATAGATGACTAGATTATACCCCGGGAGCGTCCCGGGGTTGAAAAATCTAATATTAGTAAAAAACGAAAATAGTAAATAAGTTAAACATACCACTGAGTGAAATAACTATGTAGGCATCGAATTAAGTAACATTTAACCCCGATTATAGTCGACATACTACAAAGCTCAGCCACAATCTCGTTCATATTCAATAATCCACAATCCTATAATCCCTCACCTGATGACCAACATTCCAAAGTATCTTATCTTGTGGCGGATTGAACACGTAATGAAAGGCCACCGTAAGCTCCACAACACCAAGACTCGAACCCAAATGTCCACCAGTTTTCGAAACATTAAAGATGACATCAGACCTAAGCTCATCAGCTAGATGCTTCAATTCCTACATCATATAACAACAAAAAGATACAAACTTTAATTCAAATTATCTTTACATACACCAGGTAATTACACACTTCAAAAACATGCTTTTACTTTACAATCAAAGTCAAACCAATCATAGTTTTAAATAAAAACTAAGATAATAATTCAAAGTTTAATATTTTTTACACAAATCTAGCACATAATAATATAACACAAAAAGAAGTATCTTTACATACACCAGTTAGTTACAGACTTCCAAAACATGATTTGACTTTACAATCAAAGTCAAACCAACCATAGTTTCAAAACCAAAATCAAGATAATAACTTAAACCTTTACATTTCTTTTACCACATCTCTAGCAAATAATATAAAAAATGGGCAATCAATATACCTTAATTGAGATATTCTTTATGCAAGATCTGCAATACTCTTCACACTTGTTAGCGATGCAAATGACTCCGATTTCCCTTGATAAAACTTTCATATGCCTCTCCTGCAAGTGAGGAAAACATTAGAAATTACTCTATATAATATTGTATGTTAGTAGCAACAAAGTTTGATTTTTTCTTGATACCCATGACACAAAAGTTTAAAAGATTAGTTACTCATTTGATAGGCAATTGTGCCATTAGATCAGATAGTTCAAACAAAGGACTACATGATGATGATGACAATGCATCTTCTATCATATCTGTTGAAGAAGATGACTCTAAAGAATCGTCACCGTCGTCGATTATTAATCCTTTTTTAAAAGCCTACGACGTCGTTTCTTCCTCATCGCCTTCTTTAACAACCCTGCCGGAACACCATACACCTCCATGAAGAATAAGTTCACTAACGAAAACGGAGTACAGCAGCAGACAACCGCACACTCTGCCGTTGTTCCTCCTGCGAACTCTGCTAAGCGGTTTTTCGATGAGTTTTGCACACCAAACATAGCACATTAAGCAAATTAGTAGTTAGGTTAGGTATTAGCTCTGTTTTAACTAATAAGTCTCCTGCGCGAGGCGCATCAAAACAATGAATCGATCGCATCATGCTATGCAAAGCGATGAGCGTACAGGAAGCAAGCTGAGGCAAGCCCTTTTTACAGTTTTCAGTGAGGGCTCTTTTGCCATCAGGCCCCCTTTTATAGTCCGTGTTCTGTAAAGGAATAAATTGGCTATCAGCCAATCATTCATAAAAGACCAAATGATATTAAAACCCGATATCCCTAAAAAACTAAAAATTTAAGCAACTCTGCACCGGTACACTTTGTCTTTTCCAATGATTCCAGTCTCCTCATGTTTGGATGTAAAGCTACATATAATATAAGTTATATAACTGTTCGCTTAAGTACAGATGCACATCGCATACTGCATACATCATGCCTCTGCCCAATTAGAACAAAATTATATAAATAGTTAAGCAGTCAAAGTAATTTCCTTCAAAAGCTGCATCATCAACGACGAATCACATCTTCTTTTGTTGCTTAGAGTTGTGTTTCATAACACAACACCATTAACCATTAGCGAATGCGGTAATAACATAAGCACAGCTAAACACAACAAAAGCTCCTAAAAACTCGAACATCTAATGATCAAACTACTAATATAACAACAATATTAGAATCGCATATCCAAGTATCCGCCCTAAATCACCTCATCAGTTCCTATTCCCCTTTCCATTCCATTCCATTCATAAACATAAGCAGTAATCAATAATCACAATACCATCAATTTATCAAATTCTCAGCTATAACAGTTAAAACTTGTTCATCTAATCAACCATACCTGACTACGATGAGACACGGGATCATCCGAACCATCAGAATCATTATCAATAAACTCATAATCAGCTGCATCACCATCATCAGAGTCCATAGCAGTTTCTCCACTATAAAACTCATCATCAACAGACTCTACATCATTAGCGTCATGCATATCATCTTCCGAATCCATAATCAATACAACAACACAACCTAATTATTATTATTATTATTATTATTATTATTATTATTATTAAAACCTAATAAGCGAAAACCTAATCCAATCACAAAAATCGTTGATTGGAATCAGGTAACTAATCGATTGTTAATAATCTGTTTGTTGGTTGAGTGTGTGATTGATTGACCGGAGATTCCGATGATTGAGAGAGATAGGGGAAAGAATAACAATAATAATCAATTTAATTAACAATCTCAAACATATGATTACCAGTAAAAGAAGGGTTGTGAACTTTGGCTTGTAAACCAAACATTGTAATATAATTGTAGATTGTGTCCATAACGATGACGCGGATCAATCTGTGAAAATGAACCGATCGAGAGAACCAAAAATAGTCGGTTAATTTACGTAGATGAAAGAAAGATTGAAGATGAAAGAAAGACTTACCTAGGGTTTCAAACAGCAGAGAGAATACAGAGTAGATGTGTTGTGTTATGTTTAATTATTTTTTTTAGCTTAAATATTATGTGACACCTAGGATGACACTTGGCACTCTCAAGGGGAAGAATGCCTCCTTGATTGCCATGTCATCAAAATGGCTTTCTTTTATTATATACTAGCAAATAACCCGGGAGCTTCCCGGGGGTGAATGTCACGTATTTTACGTAAAATGATAAAATAAAATAGAATATAAATTATATGGATTTGTTATGTCACGTATTTTACGTAAAAGGTTTAAATAAAACATAATATAAATTATATGGATTTGTTAACACATAAGGAGACAATTGTTTGACAATTTTTACTATTAAAACCGAACGAAAACGTTTCGAGTGGTTTTTTAATTTCATAATTTGCAACCTGTTTACCTTCCGCATAAGAGATATCCACTACACGCAGAAGTAAAATGAAACATAATATTTAATACATGCTTTACTAAAGATTATATTGGCGAAAAGTAGAATCAAAATTTTGCTACAATCAGTTTTTACATGCATATTGGTTTAAGAAGTTGGTAGTAGAATATGATACGAAGATATTTACTGTTTGACTTTATATAAGTCAAATTTAGGTTGCAAGTTCCTAACCTAAGTTTTACATAACTATCAAATGTGAACATAAAAACAACCACGAAAAATCATAACGAATATTTCACAACTGCCGCATAATAAAGATTTTGATGGCTGCAAAAGCAGCTGCACATACGTAACGACTTAGGATACAAAATGAGGTGAATAATATGAGTATTCATATGCAGCAAATCATCCGGGGTGTCAATTGGCTATGCCGAAAACCTGGAAACTGTATTATCTTTTCTAATGACTTTTATGATAAAAAACATGACATTTTGGTATGCAAGAACTGCATAAAAGTAGCAGCTGCATCAAATGTCATAGCAAAAATAAATCAAAATTATAAATAGGATTAATTACATTAGAAAAGCAACCAAAAATAATAGTGTGTTTATACATATATATAATCCAAAAACCACGAATTACTAAGTCACAAAAGTAAAAACGTGGATAAGTAGTTAACTAATAACAGTTAATCATTTTAAACACTAAAACTTCTAAGTTTGTCATCCAACCAAAAGTACCAACCACAAAACAAACCTAACGATCAGCAGCCTTTACAACATGAGATAGCTTGAAGAGACCTTTCTTATTGAAAAATAGAAAATGCATTGCATCACGAGATTTCAGTTTCTTGTCCGCAGCAAAGGAAGACATACCTTTAATGTTGTAACGATCATTTCCACTCGACTGCTCAAAACCAACAGATGCTAACCATACACCACCATCACCATCAGTAATTTTTAAATTCCTTTTGATATTCAAACCATTGTCAATCGCCCATAACTTCTTCATCCTCTATAAAAATAACAATGTATGGCATATTAATAAAAAATATATTAACATGTATTAAAATGAATGGAAATAAAGAAGTTAAACTTACAAAATGATTATCAACTATGAAAACAACTGGTACACCTACATCCTCCTCAGCATCAACATCCATAGGTGTTGCTAAATCTTCCTCTTGGCTGTTATCATCCGAAATAATTATTATGTCTTCATCATCATTAACATCTTCATCATCATTAACATCTTCATCGTACTCCTTTTTCACATCATAGACCCACATATCTGGAGGAGGTGTAAGTTGATTCTTAAGAAACAGAGACATGTGAAAAGTAACATCGTTAATCATCTCAAAAACAATGAGATGTTGACGAGTTAATGAAAGGTGTTTCCTGATATAAGACCATCCTTTGGTGAAATAAACATGACCATCTTCTACATTAATCATACAGAGGAATTCATGATCTGGGAATGATTTGATAACAACTGGTTCAACTGGAAGTAGTTTATTGAACTTTCCATGCAAAATCAAATTACTTATATGCTGAAATAGAAAAACAGTAATGTTAATAGAGTAATAAATATTGTATGAATTTTAATGTATAACATATTAAGTTGATAATAAGACATACAAGACGGTGCTTATATTCACTGAATGGGTCATCAAGCCTGCAATAGAAAAACGGACCAGGAGCACAAACTGCGTCTTGATAGAAACTTATCATTCTAAAACACTTTTGGTTTGCAATATGTTGAAACACAAATTTACACTTAGATGGGTAATTTAGTGTTTGAATCATTGTTCTCCATCCATTGTATAAATAATAAGTACCATTAAGTTCCATAATTTTAATCACAAACACCTGTGAATCCAAAGTTCTAATTTCCGTGTTACCTACCGGATAATTGAATTTCTTAATCCAAGAACTATAGTCCTTAGGCAGGGGCTGAAAACAAAATAAAATAAATATAGAATTATTTAAATAAGCATAATAAGTTGAATTATAGTCAAAATACGGGAGAAACGTTAGATATCTTACCAAACACGCCCTACTCTTACTTTCAGACTCAACATAGAAACCATAAAGCATTTTCAACAGCAACAATATGCACCTGTTGTTATCACAATGTAAAAATACTAAATTATTTTGCTTAATGTTGGTTGAAACATAAAAAAAACATAACATAACTCACTAATCGTGTATAAAAAACAATTGACAATAAGCATAAAATAATAATGATTAAGTAAAGTGTGTATTGCAAAACATACATATTAAAAGATTATACTCAATAATCATGAACTAACACTAATAATTGGTAACCTGATGATCATAAAGGTACTAATTTGTAAAAAACAGAAACATAGCTTAAAAGTTACTAAATTTCTAAATCAACTTTAAAAACAGAGCATAAACATACCAACATATAATAACAATGAAAACAATGAATCTTTATAAAGATGTTATTTATACACTATCCTTTAATAAACAATAATAAAAGCAAAAATACAAATAACATTAACTAAGAATATACATAAACCTGGTAACTGACGATTAAAAAACAGAGGATAACGAAACGATTTGAAATTACTGTTTATCGAGCTTAAACCTAATTTTAGGTTACAGATTTATACCTAACAAAACTACTTAACGATTATTACTACAATAAATGAGTAACTAAAACAACGATTAAAGAAAAATCTTAAGATGCATGAGCTTTAAAAAGAGGGTTTTTACCTTTGAGAAGAGGAATCGTTCGGTGATTACAGAGACGCGGATGTTTGGAAGAATGATGAGTGTGATCGGCGATAAGAAAAAGAGGTATTATTATATACATTGTAAGTTTGTGAATTGTTAGATGGTGAAGCAAAATAGTATTCAGAAGTATAATGATGATATGGAAACGATTACCAAGAAGATATATTATGGAAGGTAATATATGTAAATATTTAGATATTTAGAAATTAAAGTAAAATGATTATATAAAAATTAGAAAACTTTTAAATTCAGCTAACTAATACAAAGAAAATAATAGGCAAATTCGAAAATATATGTAAATAAACATAAATAATCGAATGTCGTTAATGTAGTAGTAAACGTAAAAATAATTTACGAAACAATTGTCATGTCTGAATAAAAAATGCTGAATTATAAATTTGTAAATATATCTTGGTAGACAACATTTGACGTTTCATTCTTAACGATGCCTTCTTTATCGAGTATTAGTATCTTTAACCCGTATGTACTCTTTACCCTTGACAAAGCAACAACATAGAGTTGACCATGAGAAAAAACTGGATCTTTTAAATACAAACCAACTTTGGATAGGGACTGTCCTTGGCTCTTGTTTATTGTCATGGCAAAACACAAAGCAATTGGGAATTGTGTTCTGTTAAACTTGAAAGGAATCTTTTTATCAGAAGGAGACAAACTAATTTTTGGTTTAAATGTTTGCATACCAATATTAGTGCCAGAAATTATTTTAGCCTATATGACACGTTTACCCAATTTAACAACTTGCAACCTTGTGCCGTTGCACAAACCACTTTTCTGATCAATGTTCCTAAGCAACATTATAGGAACACCAACTTTCAAAACAGACGGTGGTTTGGTATGCTTGATAACTTAAGACCATTCAAAACATCTGGCGATACCAATCGTTCATCAAACTTCTCATTAAGCTTCTCGGTTTGACAGAGACTATCAGAGCGTATAAATATTAAAAAGTAGAAACAATGTAAAGTTGTATTACAAATATGAAAAAACTTCTTTGAAAACAACATTCTTGGTTTCTGATTGCGGTTGCCCTTCTTTGTTAAGAATCAACAACTTGATGCCATCTTTACTTTTAACTCTTGATAAGGCAACATAAAGCTGACCATGTGTGAATACTGGTTCTTTTAAATAAAGGCCAACTCTGGACAACGATTGTCCTTGACTTTTATTGATCGTCATGGCAAAACACACTGATAAAGGAAACTGCCTTCTTTGGAATTTGAAAGGAATTTTGGTGTCTGATGGTATCATGTTTATTCTTGGAATAAAAATCTTTCTTCCAATATTGCCACCAGTTATAACCTCAGCCTGAAGAACTCGTCTTCCAAGTGTTGTTATCCTTAATCTGGTTCCGTTACAAAGTCCTTGTTGTTGGTCAAGGTTACGTAAAAGCATTACCGGTAATCCAACTTTTAGAACCAACTTGTGATTAGGCAAACCTGGAAAAAAAATATAATTAATATATAAAACAAATAAGAATTGTAAAATAAAAAAGTTTCAAACCTGATATTTGAAGATTATTAAGTACATCAGGGGAATACAAAAGTTCTTGAAAAGGATTTAAAGTCTCAGACGGACAGATACTGTCGGAACTAAGATATTCTTTTTGTTCACCTGGGAACAAAGCTGTCAATCTGTCATTTATTTCATGAACAATATCATTTTTTGGAGCAAGAATCGCTCTTTCAGAGAAGTACGATTGATTGGCAAGTTGTTGAAGAAGAGATGGATAAACAAAGTCTATCAAACTTTGTATTGGATCAGATGAATCTAAAATTAACAGATCATTTGGTATCTTAATGTTTGCTTCTCCATCATTTGGATCTCCAACCGTTCCCTCACCAACTTGTAGTAGCCATTGAGCAAATTGTTCGATTTCTTCAACATTTGACAGTTCTGAACCAATTGCAAGTCTCATATTCTTTGTTAATCTTAAGAGCTTGCATTGTGACCATAACTTTGATGAAGTTAAAGATGCATTGACAATATCTTGTCTACTACCGTTTTGAACAACAGGTAATATCTGTCTGAAATCTCCCCCAAAAACAACAACTTTACCACCAAAGGGAAGTTGTGAAGCTGAATTGGTACGTGTAGAGAAAATATCTTTCATTGTACGATCAAGGGCTTCAATTGCATGTTTATGTACCATTGGTGCTTCGTCCCAAATGATTAGCTTGGTTTTCTTTAGAAGATTTGCTTCATCACTATTTGGTGTTATATTGCAAATGGTATCTTCATTAATGATAATAGGGATATGAAATCTTGAATGTGCGGTTCTCCCTCTTGACATTAATAAAGATGCAATTCCACTTGAAGCAACGTTTAGAACGATTTCACCTTTACTGCGAATTGATGAAGCAAGTGTCTTCCATAAAAAAGTCTTTCCTGTGCCACCAAATCCGTAGACAAAGAAAACCCCACCAGTGTTATTTTCAACTGCATTGGTAATTTCATCAAAGATTTGTTGTTGTTCTGAAGTCAATGACTGTTTTAGCATATTGAATTCATTAAGCAGAAGTTGTTTGTCAAATGATAACTCATCATTGATTAATCTGTTATCAATATCTGACAATGCTCTTGTATTTGGAGAGGGCATTGATTTATATCTTTGTAATGTAGAGTTATTTCGACGTAGAAATTTTTCAATTTCCAAAAGAGTTAGACTTTTGATGACTTCTTCTTGAATGACTGTACCTGATTGAATTAAATATAAAATTTTAGTAAAGTTATAAAAAATATAAATATAAATAAAAAAAACCAATTTATGAGAAAAACTTTTAATAAAATGATGTTATTTGTACATTAAATTTAGAATAAGTATAAACCTGGAAATCTTTTTTGCCTTTCGTATAATATATCTTCTCCAAGGAATTTCCATGTTTGTTCCCAAACATAATCAGGACGTGAAAGGCTTTCAGATGTAAGAAGCGTTCCAAACAAATAACGGAGATAAGAAGCGCCAGAAGAAAAACTTGCTTCTATAATTGCCTCAACATATTCAGTATCATCGTCTAAAAGTCCTCTTGCATAACATGCATCTCTGAAAGTTGGATACAGTTTACTGTTGACAGTTCGGATTTCTTCAAATGATTGGGGACCTTTAACAATGTTTAACAAAATTCGTAGAAAATAAGGTTCACCCAAAGAAGGAGGCACTGAATATACTCTACCAATTGTTGAGAAAGCTGACTTTCTTTCCTTCCAACATCTTTTTGGAATTATCCATGTAAACTTAGTAGGAAACTCAGCATACGTTAACGTACGTGCAACTGAACTTTTTTGGTTCATAACCATCCATTGTAAGAAAATAGAAGAAGCGACACTACGCTTACTTAAAACATTGTCAACATCTTCATTTGCACCAAATACAATTTTTTGTTGATTTGGAAGATGAAACGGAAGTCTCATAACAGAAGGATACCTGTAATGGACATCAAAAGAAAAAATTCTCCAAGACGCTTCACAGGCCGATACATACCTTAGAAAAAAAAACAACAATTTGTTAATGAAATTGAACTGTTAAAATTACAAATCGTATTTGTTTTGGTTTATTGGTAATGTAAATGAAAATCATAGACATAATATTTATATATATATTTATCCGAAAATGATATAAATCAAGTTGTTGTTGTTGTATAAGTGTGCTAAAACATTTAATTGGGCTAGAACATATTTAAGTCCATTTTTCTTAATAGTGATGAAAGTGAAATTTGAAGTGATATGTAACTGGGCCTGCAAAAGGATAATGGGCCAGATAACAATCGATTTTGTTATTATAATGTGAATGATGTATAAACAAAGTAAAGTATTTTATTTATTGTAATTGCTTAATAACTGTTTATAAAATACAATGTAAAAAAATTACGGTTATTTTAAATGGTATGGTTGTTAAATTAGATAATATAATGATGACATACCTGCAATCATAGTATTCTTTTATTTCATTACGCGCTTGCGGTTGGTGTGCGTCGTCTTCATCAGTTGTAAAGGCAAGTGATGCTCGATCAGGTCCTTTATTTATATATTTGAACAAATACTTGATCGAAGCACCTTGGTTGCACCATTCTACATTGATGTGAGCTTGATAACGCTTTAGAAGGCTTTTATTGTATGGCACAACATATCTGTTATCTAATGCAACTCCTGACTTTGTTACTGTCAATCCATCATCGCGCCTTCTATAAACTGGAAAACCATTATCATCAACTGCTGTTTCAGGCTGTATTTTTTTTGGGAAGTCTTTTGAGCATTTCTTGTCAACCATGCAAGGCGATTTAAAATTAGCAGGTCCACAAGGTCCGTGGATCATGAACTCAGCAACCAAATCATAAAGCTCAGGGTCTTTTACTTTACATGGGATTTCAGCCGAAATAAAAGAATCAATTTGATCTGGAGTTATTACTTTATCAGTCGCCTTTAAGAATAAGCAAATGTGTGCATGAGGCAATCCACGCTTTTGAAACTCAACAGTGTAAACAACTATAATCACAGAATAAATGTTGTTAGTATATAGTATTGTAAAAAAGCCAATGTTGAAAGTGTAAAATGTATTTGTAATTACCTGCATTTATAGCTCCAAAAAATTCGTTTTTTTTTAAATCTTTTATAATTGCATTTAGTTTAAGCTTAAATATTCTTGACAAGATATCTGGTCTATCTTGAGGTTGAATTGTCTTATCTTGAAGAAACCTTTTAACCTCTGGCCATTTTGGGTTACAGGTTATCGTGATAAAGAAATCTGGATAACCGTACCATTTACACAATGCCATGGCATCTAAATAGTTTTGTTGCATGTACCGTGCACCACCAGTAAATGAAGATGGTAGGACAATTCGTTTACCAGTTTTACTTAAATCAGCATCACCAGTTTTTGCAATCTTATACAAATTCTCATATGAGTCACATCTTAGATGTTTCTGTTGAGAAAGAATATATACCAGCCTTTCACTTTCAATCATGGTGTAAGAATCAACCAAAAACTGCTGAAACAATTTTCTTGCATTCAGAATTAGCGAATAACCTTCATTTCGGTCTTGTATCCTATAAGCAAAGAATTCTCTCATGGTACATTTTGGTGGTATTTTCTTTGTTGTTATGATACCATCTCTATGAGGTATGTCAATTCTATAACCATCATCGCCATAAGGAAAAAGAATTGGATACTGTAAAGCAAGGTAAGAAGGATGTAATTCGCTAATTCTTTGCAAACCTTCTGAGTGACTTTCAACAATAATGTCTCTGTTATGTGCAGCATCAGTGATGTCACCAACTATAAGAGCAGCAACTTCAGATGAAGTTGGTAAGTTATATGTTCGTCCATCTCTTTCTCGATTACAAATTAGTTTAAGTTTGAGAGAAACTTCTGGTTTTTGATGAATATGATCGCGGACCATTCTGTATGTTTTTACCAACTCATTTTCAGCATCTAACATGGTTTTTATTTTTTGTATAAGTTCAAGATCTAACTTTTTATCAATCTTTGCTGACTTATTGTTTTGATCCCTGTAAAATATGTAATGTAATTATTAAAGGTAATTAAATTACAAATATAAAATACATAATTGAAATATATAAATATATTAATACCTGAAAATTTGCTGCCTGTTAGAAATTTCATTTTCTGTGTCGTAAATGTAAAGTTGAGAGAATTTGGGAGTTGTTCCATCTTTTGGAAGTAGGCTACCAATGCTGTGACAATTTTGACCGCTTAATCTGTAAATGCATGGCGCCTTTCCCTTATTAAGTTTCTCATCAACTTTACCACCCATTGAAGTAAAAGAGAACATTGAGTTGAAACGTCTGATACTATTTAAGAAATATTTGCTTTTTGAATCCAACCCTTTAAATAACAATTGGTATTGAGGATTTGCATCTTTTAATACCGGAAGTACGACTTTACCATATCCACAACATATTGAATAACTTTGTTTTTCCATTGTTTTTCTCTTGTTAGCGGCCTCCTTCTTCCACAACTTTGCTTCACACAATTCACATATAATAACTTGATCTCCATGGTCTAAATATTCTGTTTAAATTAAGAAGGCAAAAATTATTTTTTTGTTATCAAAATGAATATTTTTTAATGCAATTATGAATTTATAATTACCACGAGATACTCCTTTTATTACTTCTTGTGCAACTTCTTCACGTTGATTTAACTGAAGTTGTGATAATCTCTGTTGCTTTTTATTAGCAACTATTGTCTTTCTCAATTGACGCCTATGAGCAGGAGTATTAACGTCTGGAATTTTTTGTTGTTGATGACAAATTTGTGGATTCATTTGAACAAATCTCTTCCGTTTTTTTATATCCATAATTTGTTTTCGCATTTGACGTTTAATAGCAGCAGCATGAACTGTAATTTTTTTTTTACATGTTATTTATATAAAAGAAGCTCCTACTGATAAAAATTAGAAAAAAAAAAATATTTACCTTTTTCTGATTGATTAATTTTGTTCAAGTAATTTTGTATAAAATTGGATGATCCAGTTTGAGCAATGCTTTTTAAGAATTTTGTTTCTTTCTTATTATTAATAATCATCTTTCTAATTTTACGTCTATGAGCTGCATCGTTAACTGAAGCTGCAATTGTTGAATAAATTAAGTTTCTAACAACACAAATTATATAATATATTTGGTAAATATAAAATCAAAATTGACATAAAATACCAGGGACACTTAATGAAACCGGAAGTGATGAAGACGTTTCCACATTTTTTTGTAATACTCTTCGTTGTTTTTTTTTATCAAGAATCATCTTTCTAAGTTGACGTCTATTAGCGCCATGAGTAGCTGAAAAGTTTAAAAGTAAACGTACTTTAAACAAAATAAACAAAATAAAAGTGCAAATAATTTGAAAAAATATAACAAATTACCTGTTAATGTATTTGACCTTGATATTAGTTCTTTACTTTTTGAACGGTCTTTAAGTCTTCGTTTTGTCATATCCTTTTGTATATCAATTAAACAACGTGAATTTGCACAAATATTACAAAATAATTTTATTAATTTCATGTACATAAAAAGTAAATATAATGATGTATGTATGGCATGTTTAAAGTATGAACTAAAGTTTTGTTAAAAATATTATTATCCTGTTTATAATAGAAAATATATGAAGCTGTATATAGATGCAAAGATTATAGAATAATTGTCTTTTATCATATAAATCAGTTCAATACAATATTATTTTGTTTGACAATTGGATACATTAATTGGATTTGAGCTAAGTATATACGATCACAGGTGAATTATGTATTGCTGAAACAGAATTGTTTAATCAGAACTATGTCTTTTATTTCTAATATTGTAACTTAGAACTATAGAATGCAAAAACCATGTGTTTTATTCATACAAATTATATTAAAAACATTACCTTGAGGTTGTTCCAACTTTCCACCGTAGGTTTGATTAAGGTTCTAAACTTTGTATAAAGTTTTATGTTTATTTTGAAAGAAAGAATTATATATATAAAAGTAATTTATGTAAGGTAACAAATATTTTATTCATTAATAAAGAAACTATTATATAAAATATGTAATAGATATGTATGAATTTTTAAATTAGTTAAAAGATTAGAGTTTCTAGAAGATATTGTTTGATAAATGATTATTACGAAAGATATGGCAGTAATGAAAATAAACAAACATATGCTTAAATAGATTGTGTTAATTTTTTAAATATATTTTTTCGACAGCAAATTGTATTTTATAATAGATTGTGTTAATTTTGATTCCATTAAATAAGAATCATGGTAATCGTAAACCATTACTTGTGTTTGTAATTGTGATAACCTTAATGTAGTCTGATTTTGTCAGGTTTTGGAATGGTTATAAATTATTCATAACACAATTAACGTAAAAGTGGTAAAGATAACTCAATTGGTAACTAAAGGATGGCACCTTAGTTAAAGAAAATTGAAATATGTATAGAAAATACAAATTAAGAGAAAAAAAATTCAAAATAAACAAACATAGAAAAACTTATATTAACGATTAATCAATTTCTAATACATAGAAAAAACACGACATATGTTTTAATCCCCTTCATCATATAAACCTTGCATACATATACGACAACTGTCAATACACAAAACTTGGTAACATTCCAACTTCTAAAACCCAAACATATAAACATATATCTTCTGACTAAGGATGTGAAAATACCAACCTACCTTGCCTTTGGAAATACATAATATTATAAGTCGTATCATTCTTTAAACCAAGCTTTTCCATTGTAGACTTCCATTCTGTTATAGCATATCTTATTTGAGAACCAGAACGTTCAGAACGTAATTCCCGAAAAACAGTTTTTCCATTTACACCTTCAACTCGCAAGATGTCAACATTCTGAAAATCACAATCTCTAGCAAACGGTATTGGAAAACGCTACAAAATTTTTATAAGAAACATTAAAATATAATTTATATGTCAAAATTATAAAGCAAACAACAAAAGTAAATATAATTTAACGGATAAGTTGCCTTAAGTAGTACAAACTTACAAACTTATATGTCAGTTTTGTTATGACTTCATAATCAGGAGCAGAATTTTCAGATATACTATCATCATCATCGCTTGAGTCACTTGAAATTTCAATTACTTCATCTGAAAGTTCGAAGTGAAGCTGGATATCTTCATTCCCTAAATTATGAGGGTCGACCCACTGTCCATCTTCGCGAAACAGATCTAAGTGGAATTCATAATCCTTCACTTTTTCAAACATAAGAAAATCGCCAATGCATAAATTGAGATCATTAGCAACAGTACTCCAACCATCAGTAAAAAAATATCCGATGTTAAGAAACTGCAGTTTTACAGTCCATTTAAACACATCTCCAAAATGTATGACAATTTGATGTGGCAACTTAGTGTTGTTGAAATGATGGTCGATATAATCATCAGGCAAATTCTATATATTTACAATGCAAAAAATAAAAATATTAGTAACTTGAACAAATATAACATTGTTAATAAAATTAATGAATACTAAAGACTTACCATCTTTTTTGATGCAGGTATTATAAACCAAAAAGGGAATTTGTTGCCTACATCTTTTGTTTGAACAGACTTTAAAAGGGTAAGTTTTAAAGTAACATGTTCAATCAATTCGAATACAACAAAATCCCATATTTTAATCCCAAGATCATTAACTACTTTGTTCCATCCAGTTGTGATATTAAATGACCCAGATTTATGTTCAACTGTTGCAGGCCAATACATTTCATTATCCATGATTATCATAACAGGACCTACAGGGAAGTGATGTTGCTCATGTAATAACTTGTAACTTGCAGGGAGCTTCTGTTAAAGATTTAAATCATAAAAAATGTTATTAATATGTTATAATAAAAATTAAATTTTTGAATAACATTGTAATCCATTAAAGTGTTGAATACCAAAGAGGACGCATTGTTCACAGGGATTGGGTTGAAGAAGCCTTTAATCATTTTTGTTATAGTTTGTGTTTATATTCCTGTAAAACAAAATAATGAGGCAAAATTTATATCCGAAAACTTAGAGTGTTCAATAGAAAGTAATAAGCTACAGTTTCACTTAATTTTATGATGTTATATGAAAGATTATTATGTGCAGTTTTCGCTGCATTACATTGCCATTTTGAATACATATTATGTGCACTTTATACTTAAAACAAAATACTAATAAATTCATCAAACATGTACATTACTGTAATATTACCAATACAAAAGAAATATGTTGTCTTCAAATTGTATATAACTGGACTTAATCATCATTAAGTAAAGAAAAAATAAAACCCTAATTAAAAAAAACAAATAATTCATCATCTAATTAATCATACAATTCAAGATACAGTTGAATATTAGATGAATATTGTATACAAATTATAAAACTAACTAACAATGTTAAAAAATACTAAATCAAGTAAATATACAATGTATTTTTCGATTGAAACCCTAAAATGGAAATTATAATTGTTAAACTTGTAGAAACGATAATAATACCTGATTGTTATATAATATGACGATATTGTTAAAACAAAGATTGATAATCGGTACAATGTTGTTCACTTGAAGAAGCAATGGTGTTGATCATTCATATCACCGAGTAACAAAAGAGGGAAGGGGTTTAGACAATTGATGATACTGACATGTCTTTTGACTTAAATATTTTGTTGACTTAATTTGGGCCTTAGTAATAATGGGTTCATGATAAAGTTATGGACATAATGGGCCAAATTAAAATTCTACTGGACTTATTTCAATTTCAATTACTAAAAATTGATGTAATCATAATTCAGAAAACGTTATATATACAACATTGATATGAATATAGTGTTACTACAAATTCATAAGAAATATGCAATAAAAATTTGAAATGAAAATCATAATAATAATAAAAATACTTCAAAAGTGTTATTTAAAATAAGAAAAGTACTTGAAATAATCTCAAAGTTGAAAACAAATCAAATAAAATTAAATGAAGTAAAATAATCAACTATTTCTTTAACTTTGAATGAACAGATTCATCTTCTTATTCATGGTTCCATCTTCTTTTGCATTGACGTTCTTGCGTTTCTTAATAGTACTTGTTGCTTGGCCATCAACTTGATAAACAACTTCAACAGGACGTTTTGAATTTCCAAATTCATCTACATAAAAATTTGTGTTCATTGTAGACGTTTCACTTGCAGCTGCATTATTTGAAGACATTGTATCCTGAAAACGTAAAAAATGCTTTTAATTATGAAAAAAATATGGTATAAATGAAGGGATACATATTAATGATCTTTTCTTGTTACAAACTTGTTCATTAACTTCTTCATTCTGACCAACAGGATCTGCATTAATGTCTGCGACCTCAACATCAGCAGGTCCATTAACTAAGAATCTTCCTTGGACCTACAATAAAGAACGACTAAATTGAAATTTAAATATTTGTATAAGTAAAATTAGTGAATAAAGTATAATATTTACCTCTTCCACGTTCCACTTTTTGCAGATAGAGTCAAGTAAACCTTCTTCTTTTGTTAACATTACTATTCCGTAGTGTGAATGTGTATTATAAATATTGTACGGAGTAACATTTATCAGAAAGGCATATTTTTTACCAAGAATTTCATCAAACTTCTTAGGGTATGACGGTGGAACTTCATTGTTGTTAATCATCTACATTAGAGGAAAACAATTTTAATATACATAATGTAATTGTCATTCAAGAATGAAAAAAAATTGTTTATAGTTAATAAAATTTACCTCCTCTTCTTGTTGAACAAAATATCTTGCAGGTTTACCAAAGAGCTTGCACGCTTCATAATCAAAAAGTGTCATCATTATAGTTCCACATCCATCATCTACCTTTAATGTCATTCTATACCTGTTTATCATATACTTTATTTGGTAAACATATAATTTTTGTAAATGTTATACTATAATTAAGAATTAAATTAAAGTATTAACTTTACCTTATTACTTCTTTAACCTCAACACCTTCACACTTCGGACTTGTGCATTTGAAAACTTCTTTTCCTGCAACCTTTAAATAACGTTTTTCATACGAAACTAATTTCCGTTCAACTTTGGATTTGCAGTAGTTACATCCTTTGTAGTACCATTGAAAATTTGTTGGTATTTGAGTTATTCTGCCAACTATAATAACTTTTGTGTCCTGAAAATAAGTAAAAATTTAATTAATGTGTCATATATTCAATTATATTTCCTTAACTATAAATAATTGTGTTATTAACAATGCTTACGATACGAATAGTGGAAACAAATGGTGTTATGATAAAACGATAGTGATTAAGAAACTGATCTTCAACATTTGAAATCATGTATGAACCAACAGTGCTGTTAGATGAATCTGATGATTCTTTATCAACAAATTTCTGAAGATACCTGTAATTCAGTATAATGTAGTTACACAAAACTTGTGAATTATTGTAAATATGTAATTAAAACATTTTAAATGCTTACTGTTTTTTGAAAGATGATAATTCTTCTATATCTTCATTAATGAACAGCCTTGATCCTTCATAGCTGTTTGTCACACTCATGTTACCTACATAATAAATAATTAAACAATTCATATACAATAATTCTTCTATATTTTCATAAATAAACACCCTTGATCCTTCATAACTGTTTTTGACAGTCATGTTACATACATAATACAAAATTATATCATTAATAAACAATAAAATTGTATATATGAAAAATTTATAACATTCGTTACCTCGGTGATTTTTAACAGTAGCAAATTGTACCAACAAAAAGACATGAGGATCACGATCTGGATTAGACATGAAACTTGACAATGATACAGCTTTGTCCTCCCACAAACTTCCATCAATTTCAATTCCACTGTTTTTTTAATAAAAGGTAACATACAAAAGGTTATATAGAATTTGTAACTACAAAAAATTTTTATTAATCTGAAACAAATTCTTACTCAAGGTTACGTAGTTTGAAATTTATTTTTGGAGCCTTCATGCCATTCTTCTTGTCAACATAGTCTAAGTTGTAACACACTTTCACATACCCTATAAAGTCTGTATAATAATTAATTATATAACAATGTTTGTTATTAGAAATTACTTAATTATAATATGAATTTTTTAAAGACAATAAAATAACCTTACCAGTTTTTGTATTATTCTTCAATATTTTCTGATTAAGAATCTTGAAAGAAAGAAAATCAAAAGTAAATTTAGGCCCTTCCCAGTTGTGGCATTTGACAATAGTTGTTTTATCATTCAAAGAAATCTTCTTATCAAAGTCAACATGTTGTTTAGTATTATCTTTAGAAATAAAAGGGTTGTTTATGTAAACTGTTTCATCAAGATGTAGCATACTATCAAATCTTTCCAACATTGTGTGATTACAATTTCCATATATAAAGTCACCCTACAAAATTGAATAAATACTTGTTAGTCATTATTTAATGAATAAATTATAATATATACATAAAGAAAATAGTGTTGACCATCTCATCCATAAGTATCATATCCAAACGATAAGTTTTGTTCTCTGCTCCATTCATCTTTTTACGCCACAGATTTGCTACTCTGACCCTAAGACTTGTGTTGCTTTTCCTTGGTTTAACATCGTTGATGAAAACGATTGGGTTTGTTGCCATGATTTCACTATTTGATAAAGTAAACAATCATTAATAATTATAAAAAACAATATAATTCAAATATATGTAACTTATCACAGTCAATGTCAAACTAAATAATGTTTATCAAATTGTTGTTAACAATAAATTATTAAAACATACTTTGGCAGAAAACATTACTCGGCCAATGATGTTTAATTGCTAATCGAAATTTTTAATCAAATAAAATAGTAGTAGAAAGTTTAAGATTTTTTCAAACACTAAAAACATAAGAAGAATATGAACCTGGTTTATGAATCTTTAAGCAGAACAGGAGGAGACTCTAACAACGATTAATTCTTTGTTTCACAAAAGATGTATTTATAATATGTTTTCTATTAAGGTTTGGTAGGTAAATTGGAAACTATATCTTTTATTTAAATTACAATATTAAAAGATATGCATATCTTTTTTAAACATATATATCTTTTAGAACCAAAATTAAAATATTATAATTTAAAACTTATAACAATATGTTTATCTTAAAGGTATTTAAGTAAATTATTCGAATTAAATGTTTTGTAAAAAAGTTTCTAAAAGTAAACTTAGAATGAAGGCTTATTTGTCAAATATTCAAGCCCATTATGCACTACAAAATTAACGAATTGTTTTTTGTCACATGTTCAAGCCCAATACAAATTATTTAATGGGCTGATAAATTTAATTTTATGGGTTAATTGTATTGTGTTTCTATTTTAAAACAAAAATTGATATGTTAATTTATTCTGTTGCTATATATTCAACATTAAAGAAGTATATTCAGAAAATTTTAAATCATATTTAATAATAAAATTTGTTATTAGTAACGTAAATAAACTATACATTATACACTATGCAATTACTAAGACAGTGTATAGGAGAATAACATTCATATGCAAAGATATGTAAAACATTAAACTAATATTGATATAAAATACTTGATATTGTAGTAATACAAAACATTGAAAACATAAGTTTTGCAGCACAAAATAAAATAGACATAAACATTACAACTTCCAAAAGACATAAACACACATTAAAGATAACTAAACAAAAGGTGAAATAACTGATTCGAAGAACATCGCTCCTCTTAATCCACGAAAGCTATCAGCATGAAAAAGATATTCAAGTTGAGCAACATCCATGAAAACTTCGAAAAACTGCGCCCACTCAGCCATCAGGAACCATGCACCAGCATTGAGCACATCTCTAACCTTCAGGACTTGATCAACATTAACTTGACGAACATTTGAGAATGTTAATACCTTAATCCAGTTGGATGAATCCAACTTCCAAAGTTCGACATCCAAAACAGGGGAACCTCGAATCAGAAACATGTGAAGTGTATCCTCAATTCTTAAAATATGACACTGAGGAATCAAATTTGGTTGAACTACTGGTAAGGATATTCTTTTGAATGTCTCTTGAGAAACATCAAATGACACGATTAAGCATTCATGATCGGACCAGTACTTTGAGACTGTAAAAAACAGAGAATTGTTGCAGAATGTACCACTGGACCAAACGAAATCAGTTGTACTGTACCTTGGTTCATCTAAGACACCTAAAGCTCTCCATGATGAAGATCTCCTTGAGTAGACATAAGGGGTGATAATAGCACCACGTCGCATTATATGTAGTATCTTGTAGTCATTAGATGAATCCACAAATAATCCAGCAGCATCATGTTGATAGTTGTAGGAATGACCAGATTCACTATCAGATACAATCTTAAAAACTGTTGTAGTGGGATTCCATAAAATCAAGTCACTGGTATTTTTGTCGCAGACCAATAGCAATCCATTCAAAGATGACACAAACTGTAAATCGCTAAACCTTAGTTGCATACTACTACTAAATGTAGCATCATGTTGGCCGACAACAGTTTTAAAAGTAACTATTGATGACCCTTCAATAGTCATAAATTTTTTATTTTCAGCCTTTGAAACCATTTTCAGATGCAGAGTAGCAAATTTTTCGGTCGACAACTCATAATACCATTTCTTCGATAACACCTTCAGACGACCAACTGTTTTCGCAGGAACTCGTGTAAAAATTTCAGAAAACAGTATATCAAAATCAAGCTCCCCCATGATAATAGAAGCTACATTGTAAAATATAACATTTGTAAATAATAATTCAACTTAAAAATCGGAAATTACAAAATATAAGTTGTTAAAAAGACAGGAATAAAAACAGCCAAAACCTTATAACCTAAATATAATAATCTTCATCTAAATTTGTGAAAAAACTGAAATAAACATAAAACATCATATATAATTGATGTAATATGATAAAGAAGCATAATATATGCTATCAAATTTAAAAACAACAACAAAAACGAAACCTTAATAACCATATGTTTGTTCACGAATATTATATTATTGAAGTTAGAATACACTTACATGTTAAATCGTGGAGAATTCAAACCTCCGGGTACGACGAATGCAAGGAAAATTATGTAAGATTCTTCCAAATTTTGGAGAAGATGTAAAGTAGATGATGATAATTATAAGTAGTTTTCGAGAATTTAAAAGAGTAAATAGTATTAGGAATGGATTGTACTTACATTGGTAATTATAAGTGTATATATATATAGATTATAATTACCTAAAAAAAACCTTTCAAGTATCCTATTAAATATAGATAACCGTGTACAAAATATTAATTATAGTTAGATGTTAAATATTGTAAACCGTGTTAATTTTTTTAATTCTACTTTGATTCTAAGTATATAATAATGACAGTTAAGTTAATGTATTCAATCTTTTCACACATATAATTAAGAAAAACAAAATTCTAATAGCATTAAATTGGATTTAAATAAAGTTAATTAAAAATGTTATATAAAAAAATGCTGGTTCTAAAAAAATGTCAACATTCTAATAGAATTACATTCCATTTAAATAGTAAAAAAATATATATATATATAAAAAAATGAACCAGATATACATATTGAAAACATATTTTTAAGTATAACGTTGCATTATCGGCATTAGACATTGGGGTTTGATTGTCGTTGTCACCAGTACCAGAATGAGATTCCTATTATAAAATTAATAAACCCTTAGACTACACTGTATACACAGCTTACATCAAAATTCAATGAAACTGGCTATGATACCATTGATAAGGATCGAACAGTTTAGACAACAACAGAAGAAGAAATTTGCCAAAATGGTCGATGATTTTTATTATGATAAATGCCAGCTATATAACAACCATACAATCAACAACCTGTAACTACTTTTCCCGCCAAAACCAAACTATGAACTATTACCAAAACGACCCTTAGATTTTAGTTATTACAACTTTAGTCCCTGAGACTTATTACATCATATCGATATGTTAATTTATTCTGTTGCTTTATTTTGAACATCCTAGAAGTATGTTCATACAATTTTAAATGATATTTAATAAATATATTTGTTATTATTAACGTAAATAACGTATACATTACACACAATGCAATTTCTAACACATTATAAATGAGAATAACATATTTGTAAACTGGAATTTGTTCATCTTATTAAGAATATGAAAAAATTAATATAAATTCAAATGTCAAGTGTCTAATATAAAATCAAACGAAAACAAAGCAATAAAGGTTAAAAAATAAATTATTTCTCAATTTTAGGAATCAAGAGTTTAAACTTCTTTTTTGGTCCTTCATCTTCATCATTCAATATCTTTCTTTTGGTAGTTCCAATTGATGATGGACCTTCGACCTCATAAACATCATCTTCAGAATTGTCTAGATGTGAAACATTTTCTTCAGCACAAATTTTCTTCAATTCAAAAACTTCACTCTCTTTTGGATTAGTTGAAGACATGTTATCCTGACATTTTAAAAAACGTAAGAAACTTATATAAAAATATAAAAGTTGTTTTTCAAATATTAGTTATTTACCAAAGACTATTGTAACATACCTCTTCATTAGTATTTTTAAACTCCATATTACCATCTCCATCAATTAAGAATTTTGCTTGAACCTATAAAGAAAACGTAAAACTTTATATGAATTATCCATTAAAAGTATTATGTGTAAAATAAAATATTAACGTTACCTTTTCGACATCCCACTTTTTATTTATTTTTGAAAGCAAGATTTCATCATTTGTTAACATTGATATTCCAAACTGAGAATTTGGATGATCAATGTTATACGGAGTGACATTTATAATGAATGCAAACTTTTTCCCAATGAATTCATCAAACTCTTTAGGATACGAAGGTGGTACTTGATCTTTGTATATCATCTACAAAAAAATAATTAAAATATAAATTTTCGAAAATTAATTATTTAAACAAATTAAAAACATATATGTAATCTTAAATTAACCTCCTCTTCTTCATCAACAAAATCCTTAGCAGTTTTACCAAACATCTTAGCCGCTTCATAATCAAAAAGGGTCATTGTTATACTTCCAGATCCATCATCTACTTTTAAAGATATTCTGTACCTGTTGTACATAGCGAATTATTTATAAATTAAATTTATTTTTAACATATAATATAATATTGTGAAAACTCAACATTACCTTATAACTTCTTTAATATCATCACCTCCTTCACAGCCAACATTTGTGCATTTAAATACTTCTTTTGCACCAATACTACCATCGTCTCTTTCATAAGAAACAAATTTTTTGTCAACTTTGCATCTGCAGTAACTACAACCCTTGTAATACCATTTAAGGTCCGTTCCAATTTCAGTTATTTTGCCAAGGATAATAACTTTGCATTCCTGGAAAATGTGTTAACAATTACAATTTACAATTGAATTTTACTGGTAATTAATTGTTAATGAAATATAATTTTAATATTACTTACAGTAAGGCGGCTTGGAAGAGACACTATTGGTATGAAATCAGCGTTGTTGAGAAACGCGTCTTCGACGTTTGAAATCATATATGAACCAGTTGTGCTATTTGATGATTGGGAAGAATCGTTTTCACCAAATTTTTTAAGGTACCTATGATTTATAATGAAAAAAAATTTTTATTCACAAAAAAGTTCTAAAGATTATTAATGTTACTTGAAGAATGTAAATCTAATAAATTTTTTCAATACTTGTTCTTGAAACTGACTAATTCTTCAACATCTTCGTTTATAAACACTCTTGAGGCCTCAAATCTGTTTTGGACGCTCATATTACCTAAACAAATATAAAATAAAATTAAATATTGTAAAAACGTAATTTATTATTGTTTATTATTGTATTTTTTTGTTACTATAAAACATAATATTAAATTATAAATATTGAATACCGTGGAAATTGTTAATAGCACCAAATTGCACCAAAACAAACACATAAGGATCACGATCTTCTTTAGACATGTAGCTTGACAGCGCTACTGCTTTGTCCTCCCACAAACTTGCATCAATTTCAACTCCACTATTATATAAAAATGAAAAACAATATTATATTAAACGTTAAGCATTATATAATATATAAGTTAATATGTGACAAAGACTTACTCAAGGTTACGAAGCTTGAAGTTTATCTTAGGAGACTGTAAACCGTTTCTCTTGTCAACATACCCTAAGTCGTAACAAACTTTAACACATCCTATGAAATCTGGAAAATAAATTTTTGTTAAATACTAATAATAAATGATTAGTAATTGAATTTAAAAAAAAATTTGGTAACGTATAAAAAACCATACCAACTTTTGTAGCATGTTTCAAACTTTTATCATTAACAGAGTTGAAATTCACAAAATTGAAAACAAATTTAGGCCCATCCCAATCTAGACATTTTTCCATACTTGTTTTATCATTCAAAGATATTTTTAAGTCATTATCAACATATTGTTTATTATCATCTTTTGCAATAAATGGATTGGTTATGTAGATTGTTCCATCAACGTTTAGCATCTCTTGAAACTTTTCCAAAAACCTATGATGACAATTTGCATAAATAAAAGATCCCTGTTGCAACAAAGGTTAAAAAGTTAGCGAAATTTTAATTTAATGTACTGTAATATAAATGTTTTAAATATATGAATAATTGTTACCTCTTGGTCCATTAATATCATGTCAATTCGATAAGTTTGGTTTTCTGTACCATTCATCTTCAATCTCCATAAACTTGCTATTTTTACTTTAAGAGTCATGTTACTTTTCTTTGGTTTCAGATTTTTCACTAACACCACTTGCTTGGTTGCCATTCTATTGCTGTTTGCAAATAAAAAACACATAAAAACGTAGTGATTTATTGAAATCGTAAATTACTAATCCTTTAAGATTACAGTTGCTTTATATTAAACCGAAAAACTAAAAAAAGAGGCTTTTTTACATATTAAATTAACATATGAAAAGTTCTATTGAATTGTAAAGGCATGTAATTAACAAAATAAGAGAAGCAAAAGTTAACTAACAATGAATGATTGCCGTTAAAAAAAAACAATGAATGATAAATTAATATTGAAGTTAAAACATTGTTGTTACCTTTGTGTTGAATACAGAAGCTGATTTCTTTAACAATGAATGTAATTGTGTTTATGAAACCATGTATTTATAATGCTGGTTCAAATAAGGCAAGTTACATAATTTAGAAACAAATCTTCTATTTAAAATTATAAGATATACATAATCTGTTTTTAACATTTAATACATGTATATCTTTTAATTTAAAATTAAATTTTCATATACAGAACTATATAAATTATAATATATTTTAAGACATGTATATCTTTTAATTCAAAAGTGAATTTGTATATAATTTGGAGTTTAAAATTTTAAGATAAATGTAAAATAATGTTAAAGAAAATTAACATAAAATAAAATAAAGTATATTTGAAGATGACTCATCATCTATCATGTATCCATAATGTTTTTGAAATATATTTAAAAAACGTTAATTAATGTTTAAATTTTATCGGATATTTGATATTTATAAGTAAATATTATTTACAAACAATATAATAATTTACGAATATTACAAAACTTCTTGTCAACATTATGAATTTAAAAAAAATTTATAAATATAATTTATGTATAAATTATAATAACAATTCATATTTCAAATTTCTATAGATTTTAGAATTTTATTTTCAATTATATTAACTTATTTAAAAAATTAGAACGTTTATGTTTAAAGTTAATACAAATCCATTTGCAAATACAACAATATATACAATATAATATAATAATCAATTATTTTTTTAAAGAGTGTATTTTTTATTATGTTACAATAAATTTAATTTTAATGAAATAATAATTGTTTCAACCTCCAATCATGTATTAAATAAAAATCGTACATGTACACGATGTAAACTTCTATAGTTTCCAATGATTTTGTTACTTCATAATTGAATCTAACATTAAACAAACATTCCTGTTTTGAACCAACAACGAAATATTTTAAAGTCATAATTTGTACATTAAAAACCTTCACATTTATATTTATCATTATTGATATCTAGTAACAATTTCTAGTTATAAATTTCTGTAGTTCGACTACTTATTCTAAGAGTTTCTACATGTCATGATTGAGTATTTCATAAAACCCTTCTGGAATGTTTTAATAATCAATGGCATTATGAAAACCAATTCATAATTATACATTCATGAAGCTTTAATATAAACAAACTACCAAATTTATGTCACATATAACCAAACACAGTCAAGTCAACATTTCTACATTAAAAACCTTCATAACCTTCATAGTTCTAAACTAACCACTTCATAATACCATCATAGTACCAAGTTTTACTGATATATAGCTACTAAACATCATTCACTTTCTGTTTTCTACCATATCACACTTCATACTTCTAAACTAAGGATTTGAAAAGATCAACATACCTTCTTCTTTCAAATATGACACACGGTAATTTCTTCCATTTTGTAATCCAAGCAACTTCATACATTTGCTCCATTCACAGATAGCAAATCTGATATCCTTCCTTGACTTCTCAACTCTTATTTTCTGCATTGAAGGTACTCCATTTTCAAACACAACTTTCACTTCTTGCAAATTGTTAAATTCATGATATCTACCAAAATCTGATGGAAAACGCTGGAAACACAAAATTTAATTAAAAATATGAAAGGTAATAATATATTTAATGATAATCAATTTGTAAATACTAAATTAAGGGATTCTTACAAAACGATGTGTGATTTCCTTCACAAAAACTGCTTTACTGCATTCTGCCTTTTTTTCAACATTTTTACAACTTTCAACATTTATCACTTCAATATCATCACCATCAATTGGGAATGCTTCAACTTGTTTCTGTTTTTTCAATGGTCTAGCATTCTCCTTTTCATCTTTTGTTTCATCAACCACACCTTTCATCTGAATTTTATAATAAAATAAATAAAGTATAAATTTCAATTCCATACTATACTATAGTTCCATAATAAAGTCATGCTAACTAATAAGTTACTTTTCACAATTTTGATGCATAAGTAACATAACACTTGTGAATTAGCATCACCGTCAATCAAAAAGGAACTAAAGAAAATCTATGTTACTAAATGCAAATACCATTTAAACAAAAATATTTATAAGTAAAACTTTTGCAATCCATTTGCAAACATATAAAACAAACTAATTAACTTAGACATGTTCAATTATGTCATTGTATATATTAAATCAAAACATATATGCCTAAAGTGTATCTACTATTGCTACTGTCATATATAATGCTCAAAATTAACATAACACTTGTCACTTGACAATTTACCTTATTGCCTGTAGTAATCTTCATAACACCAAAATAAGGAACATGAAATTCCTTCTCAATTTTGCAAAATAATTTCCTTGCTTCACACCACAACAAACCAAGCTCACCAGATTCAATTTTAATGCCCTTTGCTCTATACCTGTACAAATAAAATTAATAAATTTACAACATTAAATACTAATCATAATTAACATTCATTTTTAAAATATATAAACTTTTAAAAAGCTTACCCCAAATCATTTAATGCCAGAGAAACAGCACAAAAGTTAGGAATTCCACTTATAATCACCTATATATTGCATTGTGTTGAATATTATAATAGTATGTAAAACATTAATATAAATCATATTATGTTTATGTCAATAAAATAAACCAAATGTCATACATCATGTGTGTCAACAACGCCAGTAAAGTTATTTGGAAACGCCAAAGCAGATAAAACTAATCTTTTCAACTCATTTCTACTTCTATCAGAAGAAATACCATTCGTTGACATTATGCTCTGTAATAAAAACAAATTATATATATTAAAAACATTATTTACAAAACAGACATTTATTTAATCTTCATAATAAATATTAAATTTCATAAACATACCTTCACTTTATTTAACCACTTCTGTGTTAGCAGAATGAAATCATTGCAAACTTTTGAGCCATTCTCACTTTTCAGAGACCGATCTATAAACTCATCACTTACCTAATTATAAAAAATTAAATAATACATTTAATACACTGAATGTAATTTTCATTTTACAATATAACAATTTAACTGAATTGTTATAATAATATTAACTTACATTGAAATTCATTTCACTAACATCTGATCCAAAAGTACTATCATGAATTACCTACAACAAAAGGTAAACACTTAACAATCACATTTACTTTTTATTACAATTAAAACACTAATTAACAATTTATTTATAATTAATAAAGAAAATAATTACCTCATTTTTGTTTTCTCTGATAGGCTCTACTTCTAAACCAGTGTAAACAAAAAGACGAACATTGAAAGCATCTTTCCCATTATGTTCAAAAGTTAACAGATCGCCAATATGTAAACATAGATCTTTGAAAACATTATTCCATCCGTAGGTAAAATAGAATCCTTTACTTTTCTTTTCTAAAACAACTTTCCATTCATTTTCAGAACCAAATTGCAATTTATAAACCATTTGTTTCTCATCTTTTTCTTTCAAGTGTTGTTTAACATACTCAAGTGGAAGTTTCTGAAATTTATAAAACAAACAATGTAAATATTAAATATTAACAATTATAAGTACTTTTAATGAATAAACAATGACAATTCATACCATTTTTTCTGTAGCTGCAGTAAACAACCAGTAATGAAAACGATCAGATACATCTTTAGCAGTTAAATGTATCAACTTGAATGTACTCTTTGCAGTTAGTTCAAATATCAAAAAATCGTGTTCTTCAATATTTAATTCATCTACAATTTTCTTCCAACCATTACAAATGGTATATGATTCACCTTCCTCAATGATTTCTGCATCCCATATCATATGATTCTTGCTTGTTAGGATAACAGAACCAATTGGGAAGCTTTCTTTCTTATGTAACATGTCGTAGCAACTTGGAAGTTCCTACAAATTGATATATAATTATGTTAAAATTAAACATTTTTCCCATTATAAATAAATAACAATTTCAAAGTTATTTCATACCTGTTTACTGTAGTCATAGTGAATTATGAGCTTCACAAATGATTTCACCATATCTTTGTTTCTGTAAAAAACAAACATATTTTTAAAATTATACAACAAATATACCTTAAATAAATACTAAACTATTAATCATATAGCAATTCTATAAAAAGTTAAACAAAGAAGTCATATTTAACCTAAATCTAACTTAGATGCCAAAACAGCACCTAATATGCACGTAATATGCAGGAAAAACTGCACATTTTAAGAAGCCGAATATAGGGAAAACTAACTATATTACAGACCAAAATATCACAATATTTATATTACAATTTCAAGTTAATTCTAAACAAACCTGGTAATCTGTTAACAGTAACCTTAAATGAAATGTAGTTCAATATATAATCAAAACTAATCATCTGTTAACACTAACCTCAAATAACCTTCAGTAGATCCAACCTCACCTTAAATGACGTTAACATACATATATCCCCAAATTGAACTTACTTTACTAAAACTACCTGACCTAAATCAATTAAATTATACAAACTTCATAGTCTGTTAACAGACCTTAACATAAATATATCCCAAAATTGAACTTACATTACTAAAAGTACCTTACCTAAATCAATTAAATTATACAAAATTCATAATCTGTTAACAGTCACTTTAAATTACCTTAACATAGTTCAATAGATAATCAAAACTAATCATCTGTTAACACTAACCTCAATTAAGCTTCAGTTTTACTATACTAAAACTACCTGACCTAAATCAATTAAATTATACAAACTTCATAGTCTGTTAACAGACCTTAACATAAATATATCCCCAAATTGAACTTACATTACTAAAAGTACCTTACCTAAATCAATTAAATTATACAAAATTCATAATCTGTTAACAGTCACCTTAAATTACCTTCACATAGTTCAATAGATAATCAAAACTAATCATCTGTTAACACTAACCTCAATTAAGCTTCAGTAGATCAAACACTCACCTTAACATACTTCAATAGATAATCAAAACTAATCATCTGTTAACACTAACCTCAAATAAGCTTCAGTACCTTAAATGACCTTAACATAAAGTTCAATAGATAATTACATTACTAAAAGTACCTTACCTAAATCAATTAAATTATACAAAATTCATAATCTGTTAACAGTCACCTTAAATTACCTTAACATAGTTCAATAGATAATCAAAACTAATCATCTGTTAACACTAACCTCAATTAAGCTTCAGTAGATCAAACACTCACCTTAACATACTTCAATAGATAATCAAAACTAATCATCTGTTAACACTAACCTCAAATAAGCTTCAGTACCTTAAATGACCTTAACATAAAGTTCAATAGATAATCAAAACTAAACATCTGTTAACACTAACCTACCTCAAATAACATTCATTAGATCAAACATTCACCTTAAATGACCTTATCTGTTAACACTAACCTACCTCAAATAAGCTTCAGTACCTTAAATGACCTTAACATAAAGTTCAATAGATAATTACATTACTAAAAGTACCTTACCTAAATCAATTAAATTATACAAAATTCATAATCTGTTAACAGTCACCTTAAATTACCTTAACATAGTTCAATAGATAATCAAAACTAATCATCTGTTAACACTAACCTCAATTAAGCTTCAGTAGATCAAACACTCACCTTAACATACTTCAATAGATAATCAAAACTAATCATCTGTTAACACTAACCTCAAATAAGCTTCAGTACCTTAAATGACCTTAACATAAAGTTCAATAGATAATCAAAACTAAACATCTGTTAACACTAACCTACCTCAAATAACATTCATTAGATCAAACATTCACCTTAAATGACCTTATCTGTTAACACTAACCTACCTCAAATAAGCTTCAGTAGATCAAATAGAATTGTTATATTAGTATTAACATAGTTCAATAGATAATCAAAACTAATCATCTGTTAACACTAATCTCAAATAAGGTTCAGTAGATCAAACACTCACCTTAAATGACCTTAACATAAATATATCCCCAAATTGAGCTTACTTTACTCAAATTACCTGACCTAAATCAATTAAATTATATCTAACACTCACCTTAAATGACCTTAACATAAATATATCCCCAAATTGAACTTACTTTACTAAAATTACCTGACCTAAATCAATTAAATTATACAAACAGCTTACTTTACTCAAATTACCTGACCTAAATCAATTAAATTATATCTAACACTCACCTTAAATGACCTTAACATAAATATATCCCCAAATTGAACTTACTTTACTAAAATTACCTGACCTAAATCAATTAAATTATACAAACTTCATCAATTAAATTATACAAAATTCATAATTTGTTAACAGTCACCTTAAATTACCTTAACATAAATATATCCCCAAATTCAAAATCTGACCTAATCTAAAAATACAGAAATCATTATATAGATCTGAATGTCACATAACAAATCAATTAGATCTGAGTCTGATAACAAAATTAAACAATCAATAATACCTAAAAGCACGAAGATATACAGATTGAAGAAATAATTAAATCTGACCCTAATCTATAAATACATAAATCATTATATACATGTGAATCTAACATAACAAATCAATTAGACCTGACTATAATAAGAAAATTAAACAATGAATAATCATTGAAGATATAACAAATCAATTACATCTAACTCTAATAAGAAAATTAAACAATCAATAATCCTTAAAACTGTTAAAAAACCACGAAGATATACCGATTGAATAACAACAAAGAATAACAACAAACAACAACGACGAATGCTAATAAAAGAAGTATAACAAAAAAGAACAACAAATATGATTATACAGGTTAACAACAACATACAAAGGTGAATGAAACTTCAGAGAATGAGAAGATGAAGAGACTGATCGGATAATTGAGAGGTGAAACAGACGTGAGTGAAGATGAGATGTGATAATAGAGAGGTGAAAGAGACGTGAGGTGGGAGAAAAAGAGGCGGATATTGAATGACGAGTTGTAGGGTTTCGAAGAATTTTTTTGTTTTAAATTTTATTTACGTATAAAAGCAAAACAATTGAAAAACACCAAAAGCTTTCAAATACAATGCCACGTGGCAATTTCAAGAGGGCCTTGAATCAACCATTGGGCGCCACGTCAGCAAAACACCTTTGTTTTATATATATATATAGATATAGATATAGATTATTTTTACCTTGAGTAGATAGAAAAAAAAGGCATGAAAGTTGAAAGAGTGCATAATACCAGCCGACTCACTCGATGGGAATAGGGTGGCTAAAATCATTAAATTTAAAGTTTATAAATGTTATAGTACATTTACGATTTATAGTAACTAAGACATTAGGTTCTTTGGTTTTTCTACATATTTCACCCTCCTTCATTAAGATCTTTAATCTCAGCCCATATGTCTCTTGTTGAGTCGAGTGAGTCGACATATCTGTGGAGTAATAGCCATATATGATAGCAAGGGATTTGAGCTCATTATGCACTCCATAGTGACTGTGGCTTGGGTTTTGTTGAAGCAGAGATATCTGTGGAGTGTATGCCATGAAAAGGCTAAGTTGCTAACATTCAACTCTACTTTTAACTCGTTTACCATGTGAAATTGTGAATCTTTCACTGAGCATGTTCTTCCTTAACAAGAGTTAAGAGGCTTCGTGATTAATCTTCTTTCAAAGTTGCGTTCTAGGTTCGAAAGGTTGCCATTTTCTAAGAGAATTGGAATAATAAAATAAGTGACAATCAACACAATCTAAACAAAGTAATCGATGCAGATTTGGATGGTAATATCCCAACTTGCTCTGATACCACTTCGTGGTCCTTAAAGTAAGGTTGAACGAACAACTTGAGCGATTAATGATTTCAACATAGGTGTGGCGAATAAGAGATGCTTCAAATATAAATCATTTATAAAACTTAAACTAAAAAAGAACATGCTTTAAATGGTCTAAACAAAGTGTAAACCATTTTATAATATATTTTGCAGAAAGTCTTATTGTAATATTATAAGAAAATCATATTCTAGGTAATAAGCATGATTGGTGGTTGCACTAGTTTCATGAATTGGCACCCTAAGCACATATACAAAAAGTGCAACCCGAACACGATCCCTTTAAAATTAGAAGACTTTAAAGTTTAACCTGAACATGAATCCTTTCATGAATTGGCACCCTAAGCATCAAAGGCGTCCCTAGAGATATAGGAGCCCTATCTTATCCGAACCATTCAAAAATATGCCTTTTAGAAGTTAAGTTTTAAGTTTTAAATAAGTATTGAACTTATAAGTGGGCTAATAAGTTTGAGTTTTAAATGAGTTTTGAGTGGACCCAAGTTTTAAGTTTAAAATGAGTTTTTCTATTAAAAAACCACACACACAGATAACATATCTATATTAACATTTTATAAAAAAAAAATGTGCCCGAATAAAACGAGCCCTAGCCGTGGGTCTTCCCCGACCACCCTAAGAGCCTCCCATGCTAAGCATGCCCATGATCATGTTCAAAGTCTTTTAATCAAACTCAGATGACTTAAGATATATAATATAAACTCAGGTACATGTATCAAATTTTGTATGGTAAGCATAAAAGACAAATATGAGAAAACAAACAGAGAAACAATGTCAAATATTACGACGAACTAACAAAACGTCGAGCAGCGGTTAAAGACAACTCCTCGAAAACCTGAAAATAATCGATGATCAACAGTCACGTTGCTATTTTATAACATAAAACAGAAAACTAGGCTAACAACATGAGATGGGTACTTACAAGTTTCCTGTAAACATGTTGGAACGCCTTCACAAACCCCTCTGCATCAGCATTACCGACCTACAGTATGAGCAGACATGGTGAGATTCGCTCTAGTCTTAGTGATTGACAATACGCACAGGTATATATAGGGTAATCGCTGCAAACGTAACGGTTGAATGGGTTGTCTTAATACACGCTAAAAAGTTAAACTAAAAAGGAAACATGTATATATATTTTGTAATAACGTTGTCCTGTGATCACGAGCATGAAATTAATACAAGAAACTATAAGGACCAGCAAACCCAGACCCCGTTGTACTAAAATGACCCATTTTAACCTGTCACTACCAATCTTACCATCTCTAAAAGTATCAACTGGATCGCTGCTTTAGTTACACTGCCCCCAAAAGAACTTTTTAAAAAATATATAATATCATTAAAAAAATTAAGAAAACAGTAAGACCTGGTCTTTTTCTGCATAAAAGAGATCAATAATACAAAGAATGTGAAATGTCATTGTCATCTTGATAAGTATGCTACACTTAGATCTGCTCATGGTTTGGTTTGGTTTACGGTTTGACCTATAAACGTCAAAACCGGACCGTTAACACTCCTAAATATACTATATTCAGGTATGTTGTCTTCTAAATTTAGGGAGGAAAGTACAGAAAATGAGAATAAAAAAACTTGACTTTCTTAAAAAAAAAACCCGGCTTGAAATGGAACTTTTAACTAAACACACTATAACCTTGAATAAGTAGAGGCCATGATATCAGATGTCAAGTGTGGAACTTTTAACTACACACACTACAACTACATCCTTAGAACCTCGTTTTATTTTCAACGATTTGCCAATGAGCAAGGATGTAAAAACAGCGAAGGTGTCTAAGGAAAGCTTGGTTTTATAAAGCGCGAGGCGCACAAAAGCGATGAGGTCTAAAACCGAGGCCCAAAGCGCAACAACAGCGGGCTTTTCGTACCCGAGGCGCAAGGTGATTAAGTAATTTTTTTATACATCCCATAGGTTTTTAGCTTCATTTACCAAAGATATAGCTCTAAATCAGATTTTTATAGGACTTTACCTACAAGTACAAGCCAAAAAAAACCCAAGTTACAACACTTTACTGCAGAATAACACCCCAGTTACATGAGGCGCGCGCCTCAGGCCAAAAGAACCCAATAAAAACCCTAACATCTGTGCCTTTTTGATGCTTCATGTATTCCCTCAAGGCGCTAAGCGAAAAAGCCCCAGCCCCCACACCTTCTTGCGCCTCACACCTGAGGCGCGCTTTTTAAAACCAAGAAGGAGAGGCATTTATAATGCTACCGCTCTGTGAAAGGGCTAGTGTGGATGGATTCCTAAATTCTACACCTGGCAAAATGGGCGGGTCGAGTGGCAGGTCAAAATGGGTTCGGGGCAAAATGGATCGATTAAAAAAGGGTTGTTTTGGTTTGGGTTGGAATGGGTTCAGGTCGGAATGGTTAGGGTCAAAACGGGTTTCGGGTCAGATCGGGTTACCTCGATTTTTTTATTTATTTATATATTTTAAGAACAACTGAAGTTTATCATAGTTTTTAGTTGGTTTTCCGAATTATGTTCCTAATTAATCAATTGACCAGTTCAGTTGTATAAAGGACAATTTTGGTGATAATTAACCAAGGTTTCTAATGAAATGCAGTTGTATTTTTGATCAATTTTGACCCTAATAAAGTCTTGTCTTCAATTTACCTATTTCTATATGCAATAACCTATATAAAATGTAGGATAAATATATATAGTAACCTGATTACATTGTAGGGCTGCAAATGAAATATGCTAATCAACAAAATGGGCAGGGAATCAATATCAACAAAAAGCATATGAATATGAACAAGGATTTTTGGCATATATGAATTATACCATTATAATTATTACTGTATTATAACAAGTAACAAATAAAATGCCTCAAAACACAAAAAATAGCATTAAAATGTTAACAGTGGGTCTAGAAACTTCAAACTAGGACTTACATTACTTCTAAACTCTATGTTCTTACATCTTTAGCAAATATGATGAATTACATAACTAATAGTTGCATACGTTGTAAAACAAATGAAATATGTTGCAATCATGGGTGGGGCAGGTGGCTGAAGCATAAGCCGAGTAAAGCCCCTTACTTGAGGCCATTAAGATTTAGGGCCCCAAAGTTGTGTAATATTAAATTATCATACAGAGAAAATTGTTTTCAAAATACCATAGTTCTTAACTAAAGTAAAATTACGGTCATTTTTGTTCTACTTTTTCAAAAAGATTCTCAAATTTTACAACAGATCATGTCGTTACACAGAAAGAATTACAAATAGAAAATTCAGGACTTCCTATTTATTATAAATATTCCCACCTGTTAAAAATACATAAAGAAGGCACAAAAGCATGATGTTGTTCCAACCGGTAATCGATTGGCCAAAGAAAATAAACGAAAACCAGATTAGAAATATAGAGGGATAATCACACCAATTTCATTCCTAATAATTTAACAAAACAAGAATGCCTTATATAGGCTTACAACATGAAGGAAACATGCAGATGACGAAACTCTAAGGAAAACATGGACCTATTACTAGGGCTGCAAACGAACCAAACGAACAACAACAAGGCCTTGTTCGTGTTCGTTTGTTAAGGAAATTATGTGTTCACAAACAGTTCATGAACGCTTTCCGAACGAGACTTTTTGTTCGTGTTCGTTTGTTAAGAAAATACTTGTGTTCGTGTTCGTTTGTTAAGAAAACACTTGTGTTCGTGTTCGTTTGTTAAGAAAATACTTGTGTTCATGTTCGTTTGTTAATTTTGTTCATGAACGAAACAAACACAAACGGATATATATTAACTTTCGAATAAGATCGAATTCAAATATAACAAATTAACTAGATCCACCCAAAATATAACCTAATTATAAAAACATACTTAGTATTTAACATAATATTGGTAAACCATAAACATACTTAAACTTGAAGTATTTATTAGTTATTTATTTAAACTTGAAGTCTTCATTAATTATTTATTTTATGATTATACTAAAAGTAAGGTTTGTTGATCCCATATAGCCATATACTTACCTTCCATAAATTACTTATTTATTTATTTGGGTAAAATAAATATATATTAAAGAATATAAAACAAAATTGTAAAAATTAAAAACTCCATTTAACTATGGAACATAAACGAACACGCTACCGAATGTTCACGAATATAAACGAACGAACGCGGCCTGTGTTCATGTTCGTTCGTTTAGTTAAACGAACGAAGTTTTTTGTTCGTGTTCATTCATTTATTAAACAAACGAACACAAACGAGCTTCCCGCCGAACGGTTTGCTGAAAGTTCGGTGCGTTTGCAGCCCTACCTATTACTATTCCTAATTTCACGCAGTAAGGAAACATGGAGATGATGGAAACGTGGAAGTCCAGCACGTATCAAAGCATTATACAAACAACCAAGAGTACCTTCTTTGCAGCAGCAATTTTTAGCTTCTCCCAAAACGGATCTATTAAATAGAAACAACGAAAAAACATTAAAAATCTCTCCAAAATAATGCCTTGTCAAAAATATACTTTTGCAACTTGATCTAAATAATGCATTCTGTAAACACCATTGTTTAAATGTTCTTGAAACATGTATATCCGATTACCTTGTCCATCAATACCTCCAACAACTTTTTCCCTTGCACCCCCTTCAATTTGTGAATTTATACGCTCTCTTATCTATTACGAGTTGAAAAATGTTAGAACAGAAAATACAGAAATGAATGGCAGATATCCAAATGAGATATTATAAAAGGAACACACCCTGCGTGATGCCTGAGTAGTTAATTGTCTCTGCACCTCAGTCTCAGCCTAAAAAATAAATTCGCAACACAAGTTAGAAGCATGTATAACCACTCTAACGATATATAAATCTCTACACTTAAAAAAAATCTGCAAGAAAATGGCAAAATAATCTCTAACTAGAAATCTGAATATAATGTTTTTGGTGAGTGCCGATTGTGAAATGATCATAAATAAAACTTATATGACATGATTTGGGTATTCTCCCTTAGAACATGAACCATATGATGACACTTATTTTGAATTTAATACAGCTAAAACATATAAAGTTTGTTCATAACCGATTGAAGCCCATATGTCAAGAGGGTCTTTTATTATCCATTTTATTTTTTCATGTCCACCTTGCGAACACTATTTATAAAACTTCTCCTTATTAGCAAGGTTGTAAAAATCCCGATTAATCACCAACTAATCGGTGATTAATCGCTAGTCCCCACTTTACTGATTAATTTTGAGCTAATCACTAAATTAATCGGTGGCGGTCCAGGGTTGTAAAAATCGCGATTAATCACCGATTAGTCGGACCAAATTCGTCCTACTCGGACCTTAAAAACTCAAAATTAGGTCAAAAATGAATTCGAACGGGTCAAAACTTGAGCAAATCGATCAAATCAAACAAGTTCTTACGTCAAAATTGGATGATAATCCATGATTTAGAACCAAAATCGATGAAACTCCATGAACCCTTGTGTTTGAAGGTTCCGTACGATGAAAGAATGAATGGGAGGAAAAAACGGGATATGGTGGACGATGGAGGTGATTAGGGTTATTTATGTTTAGGTATTTTAATATTTAATCCCAATCCATATTCACTAGTTTATATTTGGCCCCTAAACTTCTAAATTTATACATATAAGATATAAAATTAACATTATATATGTATAAATTTCGAAAAATATATATAAAAATCCAATCCGATTAATCCTGATTAATCCCGATTAATCCCTAGTCAGTACCTCACCGGCCGACTAGCGCCTAGCGAATTCTACAACCTTGCTTATTAGTAACATACACAACTTTGACACGTTAATCAAATGACATCCCAAAAACATATGACTTGCTGCATATATATACCCTTTTTCTTCCAGCCATCCCGCTATAAAACATATCCTTCAGTATAATATAAACTCTCTTCTAAAAAAACAAAGCATAATTAGGAATGGTTTTGTGTCACTGACTTATAAATGAACTAGTAAACTACAAAGAACAACTATCATCACAAGTTAAAGGTAGCAAAATCAATGATTGACAGCAATATAGAGGCAATTTAAGGTGCCTATACACATCATCAGATAGTAACTTCTTGAGCCACAAACAAGTACTGAAGTACATTTTAAAAGACTTGGTTTTCTATCCAAAAACGGCTAGCAGAACCCTTGTTTTTGCCCGTTTGCCTTCTATTTCGACGTAATTTCCCTTATGGGTTGGTTATAAAGATAATTAATTAATGTATTGTAACCGACATAATTTAAAAACGAGCAAGGCGTGCGCCTTGAGGCGATGCACTGAGAAAACGTGTCTGAGGCAGTGCCTCATGGGGTTATTTAGTACATGCGCCTCGAAGGACCGAGGAGCTAAGAAAACTTGCGCCTCAGGTTCGCCTCATGTTTTAGACTTTCTATTTCAAATATTTTATTTTTTATAAGATAATTAATTAATGTCCACATCAACTTTTCGACCCCCCAAGGGCGAGGATTTGTTCACAGTAGGTTAGGGTTTTCTAATTATATCCAAAAAGGGGTGGCGGCCCAGCTTGTTGCCCGTCTACTATCCCTATGTAATTTACCCTCTATATATCAATGAATCATTTGGTAAAAAAAAGATATACATTTTTTTTAATTTTAATTCCGCCTCGGGCATACACCTCGAAGCTAGATTTCGTTGTTTTAAACTTTGGTAACGATTTTATTTTGAGTTCTGCCATTGACATAATCAGATTCTAGAATAACTGGCCTTCTTAACCAAAACAACAACATAAATCTACAGATGCAATATAAAATATGAATCAAATCAATGATTATTCTTTGATTTCAAACTGATTTAGGGCATACATATATATATAGATATCATAAACGATGGAATTAGAAATTGAAAAAGAGAGGGTGATTTACATTATAATCGCGGGTACGAACGACGGGAAAGAGATGAAGGACTCGTTGAAATTCAAGCTCATCCATGGCTTCCTTTATTACTCTCCTCCGATCCGATTATTGTCACAGCACAAGCTAACAAAGGGGGTCTTCTTCCAAAACCGGGTAAAGGAGTTATTTATACAACCTGGTATGGCCCGATCCGTTGTCATCCTAGTTATGTATCCGTCTCGTTTCTTTAGTTTTTTTAACGACCAACAAATTAAAATAAATTAAACCCGGTCACTTTTGGGTTACTCACCAGATAAATCGATTACCCCGAGAGTAACTCAAGTCGTCAAACATCAATTCCGGGAAAACTGCGGTAAAACACCCACCCGTAGGCAAGGTTGCAAAAGGCGTTAGGCGGGCGGTGAGGTCCAGCCTAGGGACTTGTCGGGACTAGGCGAAAATTAGACGGAATTAAGCGTTTTAGTATTTATACGTATTATATATATATATATATATAAATTAATAATTTAGCAATAATATACAAATGTCACAGAAAATAAACAATATATTTTGTAAAATAGGTAGATTAATAATAATAATTAGTGTTTTTTATAAATCTATAAATATTTGTAATAAACTAAAATAATAAAAGTGAAAAACAATTAAAGATATAATCTAGGTTCCTATAGTAAAAAGCCCACCATATAAGATAAAGGCCCAATAAATGAATAAACTATTATAACCCTTTTAGGGTATTGGACACACTATTTTTTTATTGAAGAAAATAAGTGTCGCTTACAAAAGAGGAGCTCCATCTAAAAGGGTTTACTCCTAATCTAACCTTCATCGTACAAAAGAAGAAAACACTATGGTAGCAGGCTAGCAAAGAACTATGGTAGCAGGTTATCGTACTTCACTCATAATCTTCTTCAGCGCCCGTTTTTCTTAACTTCGTCTGGGCCCGCCTAGGATCGCCTAGGTCCGCCTAATGGCCAAAACGCCTAAATCTCCGACTAGGGCCTTTTTCCGATATTGATGGCCGACTAGCACCTAGGCGCCGCCTAGGCCGATTTTTACAACCTTGCCCGTAGGCACAACGGTGAAAATACCGGTAAAACCCGTATGGCTCAAGAATCGAACGCTGGATTCTCCAGGTCTTCTATCATTGCCCACCAATGCCTCTACTATTGCACTGCAACAGTATGCTACCCGTCAAGATTATATTTGGGTACACAATACCATAAGAAAATACTAGTTTATTTTTTTCATTTTAGGAATATAATTCTTGTGGATATATGTAATACATTGAATTAAAAATATACTAATTAGCAAGGCGTTTGTGTAGTGCGGTGTTGTATGATACGTGGTTGAAAGTCCAAGGTTTTTAGTGTTTAAGATTTTGTTTTTATGCAATTTTATGGTTTTGGACACACTACTTTGATAAGGCTTGCGTTTTGCAGGTCTAATGAAGTTTAAGGTGCATTTCAGAAGCTTAACGGGATCTCAGATCAAAGCTAGATTGATTTGGATGGAAGAAATGAAGGAAAAAGGGCAAAACAGGGCCAAACGCAAGCCATTATTTAGGTAGCAGACTCGTAACATGGACGTGGAAGGCCGTGTGCAGCAAGATCTCACGTGAACACAATCAACCACGTAGTCGACACCATTTTGGGGCGTGGCCGACGCGGGAACCTGGTCAACCATGTTTAAGTCGATTTTTATGAGCTTTTTATGACACTTTTTGGATTGTTTGACCATTAACTCTATTGGGGATAAATATAATCAAGTTTTCGGGGATCTAAACACCATCTTTCATTTCATTAACCATCCTTTATTATACATAATCATCCATATTGATCCTGATCAACCACATTCATCACCATCATTCAATCATCCTCACCAATCCCTAATTCTCCAATCCTCAATCATTAACCATATATTACAAAGATCTCCCATGGCCATCATCTCCAATCATTCATCAAAGAATCAAGCTTCTCCAATCATGAGCAACTAATCTCCTTGGATTCACCCTGGTGTAGACTTTAAAGTTTTAGGGTTTGTAACTTTTGGGTATTTTCTTATCTTGTAGTTGCAACTAATTGTTTGTACAGTTGTATTAATTGCTTTATTCTTGTCTTGAATTCACTTTTGTTAACTGTTCCTTGTGCCAGTAACTAGTGAAATGGATCCGGTTAAGTGCTTTAATACAAACTTAGGGTTTGTGTAACACCCCAACCGATGGCGGAAACATCGAGGTGCCACGAGGTAACGATTGTTCATGAGCTCGAGCTACTAAAATACAAATCTTTATTTAATCACGATTTAGTGTCAAACATTACATTTCAAAACACCAAATTACAAGAAACAAAACATAAGTTTTATTTTATGATGTCTAAGTCCAAGCCTTATGTGATAAACTTCAAGCATCTTCTGAAACATGTACAACATATTATTTGTCAACACACATGATGTTGGTGAGCACACTTAGTTTAGTGTACGTATAGTATAGGCATAAAGAGGTTTTACAATTCAAGTGTCATGATTAAATTAAGGCAATATGATAAACACGTAAGCACACAATGCGGGTCACAATCAAACTTTCATGTTGACAAAGACTAAAGAATTAACAATGACCCAAGACTTCCCAAACGCATAGGTACTTTCCATTAGGCGGGTTGTCAATCCAAATAGCGCTATCCATTGTTAAAGTCGGCTAGCAAAGTTAATGATTATGTAACGATTGCAAGTATACTACGTTTATGTCTAATCATCAAGCACAAGAATTCAAAGCATAACACGTGTATGAATTGTATGTAAAAACGTTTATGAGTACATGTAAGTGTAAGTTTCATAAGTGTACATGAATCACCCCAAAAGTGTAAGAAAAGATAAAAAGGGGGATAAGTATACTCACAGTTTTGCTAAGCACAATAAATCCGAATAAACTTGTCACGAGTTAAGACTAGGAATTTTGAAGAACTCAACCTATACGTATAAGAATACTTAATAAGGGATATGTCTTAAAAGTCTAAAAAATGGAGAACCTAACATAAATTTATTCGAGATTAACGTCAACGGTTGTTTTGCTAGATCTTTTCATCTTTTCACATTGAGATTTGTTGTTACGAATAATCCATTTTAATGTTGTGATGAAATCAAATATTCCAAAAATAACAGGTTGTAAGTAAAAATCAAATATTTATGGCAAGGTGTAAACAAATTAATTAAAGTTGTAATACATAAAAGTGCATTTATTAATTTGTTAAAAAAATTTAGTTACCTTGATCTCATAGATTTTCAAAACCTTTTTAATATTATGAAACTAATATTCTTAAAATCATAAACTTGGCTTCTATAAAATGTTTACTTAAGAACATAGTTTTATTACACGTAAAATACAGTGTAATTATTTTTAATAGCAAAACAATATATATGGTTAAACTTATGTCATATGCATGTATATACATGATAAGTAAGATAAAATTGTGCATGATATGTTTTTACGTATCTTTTATGTTTATAAAGACACTATTTGAAATAACTATTTTTTTTTAAACATATTGAATATCAATTATTTAATTTAAGAAAAATGGTTTAAATAATTTATTATTTATGTGAATTGGAATGTGATGTAGGAACTTTTCTTTTCTTGGTGGATTTTGGCTAAGTGAAAACAAAAGAAAGCTAATAAATATTAGTAAAACCAAGTGCATCAGTGTACAACTCCTTGTGCTCAAGAGTACTGGTTTAAGACGTTTTTAGAAATATCAAAATAGAACTTGCATCAAACTGGTTCTTTGAGATTTAGATTTAATTTAATGATAATAAAAATAGTAATAGTATACCTCGTCTTTTCCAAAGATAGCCGGAAAAGAGCAGGTTTGCCGGAATTTGGTCGGAGAAGGTGACGATCGATGTTAAGAACAAGGGTCGGGGATGGAGACTGATGGCTTATGTGTGTGTGATGTTGTTGGTTACCGAATTTAATCGAGGGGGGGTGACAGGTGAAGTTTCTCTCTTTCTACTCTCTCTCTCTCTCTCTCTCTTAATTTTTCCCTATAATATGTATAAGTTTCTTTTATGTGTTTTAATATTGATGCATTGCACATCTATGTTACCTTATTAAGGAGGAGACATGGCTAGGAAAGTAATTTTACACCCATTTTAAGATGGGATATCAAGAGACTCATGCTTTAACATAGATATGTCATGTAAAAGTTCTCATAATACCCCTTATTGCATTATGCACTTGTAACCCACACACTAACACCCTCATCATCAATTGCATGTTAGTGAATGCGGATTGAATTCTTCAACTGAATAGTTATGCGTTTCTATCAATTCCATGAGCTTCCTCTCACCGCCCTCAAACTTTTTATATGCAAAAAACCTCACAAGTAGAAAAAGTTGGAGAAACTTCTAATCTCAGATGCTTTCCATGGCTAGCATGCACCTAAGCATGGTGCAACCGGGTTATATCGGACAAAGGTACACATCCTTTTGCAGTGAGATTTTCAAATACACTCTAGACAGATGTTTAGATACTTTTCTTAATATTTTTTTATATATACAGCTTGCATTTTTTCTTTATATTATAAATTCCTTAACTAAGAGCAACTTCTTAATAAAATTTTGTTTTCATCCCATGTCTACTTACGTAAAACGAAAGCAAGAAGTTATGAAGGGATATCTTGATGGTTAAAGTGTGTAGCTTACAACCAAAATGTTGGGGTTTCAAATTTTGTAGAATCTAGGTTGTGGTATATTTTATTATTGTAATTACTCTTATGCATACTTTGCTTTTCGTTTATGGTTCTCAAACATACATTCGCTTGATGTAAAACACGTTTCGATAATATATTGAGCATGTTAAACGGTTATTATACCACGTGTTGATACCTTATTGAACTAAAGCGATACTGACCGTAATCCGCTGCAAAGCGCGGGTAATCCCACTAGTATATATATAATACTATAGATGCATGTATGCATGGTAAATTTGGAACCTATGAACGAATGCACTGAAGGTGTAGGTTCAAAGAATTGAGTGGGGTGTATAGATGAGTCATTGAATGGAAGCTTAGTCATATGTAACCTTATGGTGAGTTTTAAAGGAATGTTCAATGGATCTTGGTAAAGAACAGGTGGCATCATAAGAAAGTTTTGAATGATACATTAACACTACTCATGATATGTGCATGTGATGTGTGTTCGTGGCTTTACCAGCTTAAACAAGAATCTTTGCATTTAGAAAACATATTATGTTGTTAAGATTTATTATATGAAACATCTAACAATAATGCTAATATAATAAAGCATAATTTCTTTTAATAATTTCAACACTTGTAATTATAATACTCCAACATAACTAATAATAATACTTAGTTACTTTAATTGGTTTATACTTTTCCAACTTGATTATCACCGAACATGTATAAAATCTAACTCGTAATGCCTTCATGTTTAATAACTCTAGCTATATTAATCTGGATTTATATAAAAATATTATTATTATTATTATTTATTTTTTTAGATAAATTTTACTTATATACGTGTTCGAACTTAAGCGTGATTATAAAACGTGATTTCATTAATAATCAAGTTTCAAAGAAATATAAGAACCAACATGCGAAACATAATAAATTTACAAGGACTAAACTTGCCAACGTTTCAAAGTGTAAGGGCCACGAATGTCACAGTTTGCATGTTCTAGAGCAGTGAAGCATATTTTCGGCGATCTTTCAATGTTGATGTTTATTGATGCCTAAACCTCCTAACAACCAACCCGTTGACACTATTTGCGATTATATTTTTAACCTATTTGTAATAGACCTTAGACTTTAATTGTTGAACCCGGGTGTGATCTTTTTTATTATTGTTTACAATCAAGTATTTCAAATCAAGTTCTTTAATAATCATTTTGATTTCTTTTGCAAATTCAATCATTATCTTGAATTACTTTTGGTTCAACCCTTTTCTCCAATCAAACTTTTAAATGAAAAACATTAGCAAGCTTCATAATTAACTATATCTTCATAAGTGGCCATCTTTATCAACTAAACCTTTTTCACCAACCACGGACTCTTCATGGTTCGACACCTTTCTTACCACTAAGAATATAGTTAAGGGTACTAAGAAACACATATAAATACTCTCTTTGACTGGAACCTCAACCTCCGATCATTGTACGTTGTGCTTGTTAGGTGTTATGCGCTATGGTGGGTTGTCTGTCATGCTTTGTGGGTTGTATGGTTGGCAGGTTTTTATGTCTTTCACCGCTTTACTCTCTCTCTCTTTCTCATTTTGTTTAATCTTCACCATCTCCTTTTTCTATCACTAGAGATGCACCGCTGCGGCAAGGCCGGTGGTTGTCTTGGTTTTTTTATGGTGGTCTGTGCATGACATTGACGGCGTTTGTATGTCGTTCTTTGTTGTTGTTACGCGTATTGGGTAGTGGGGTTTTTTCACTTCTTCCCTTTCTATTATGTTTCTCTGTCTAGAAATGCATCAGCTTAAAGTCGTCGGTTATCGGTCCGACTTCTGTGTTTGATTCCGTGAATGGGACGTTTTTGTTTGTGTTTGTTTTTAGTGTTTCGTTTTGTGTTTTATCATCTTTGTTTCTAGATGTTTGCATCTATTGTTGGTCATGTTGTTTTTGCATATTTTTCTGGTTTGTTATTGATGATGTTAGTCTTTGCATGTTTGTGTATGATTTTTGATTTTTCGTTTTGTGTTTTATGGAGTTTGTTTTGAAAATTTATGGGTATTTTGTTTATGTATTTTCGTTGTTTTGGCTGGTGATTATATTAGGTTTTTTACAGTTGTTTGTAGCTTACGTTGAAAACTTTTGTGTGTTTGCTTCATTTATGTTATGGATATTAGGGGTTGTAACCTGTGCTTTATCGGTTGTATGCATGGTATGTTTTTGAAGCCTTCTCTTCGCTTTTTGTTATGTTTCTCTCTCTAAAAATGCAAGGGCGTATTGTCGTCGGTTGTCGTCCGGCGTCTGTGTTTTAATCCGGTGAATGAGATGCTTTTGTTTGTTTTTGGATGTTTCGTTTTGTGTTTTATAATTTTTTTGGGTCTATTGTTGGTGATGTTGTTTTACAAATTTTTCTGGTTTGTTGTTGGTGGTGATTTTTTTGGGCTGTTTGATGATTTTTTTTTTTTTTTGCGTTGCTTTAGTTTGTTGTTGATGATGTTGGTTTTTTTAAAGGCATATTTTTGTCTGTTTTTAGATTTTTTGCTTTGTGTTTTACAATATTTTTAAGGAGATTTTAGGGGTTTTGATGATGTCTTTGCCTTATTATGATTTGTTGATGATGATATTGGGGTTTGCATGTTTGTGTTTGTCATTCTATTTTACGATGTTTGGTGTGACAACGGTCAATGATCCAGGTCAACATCAGTACACATTTCATTCATTATTGTCATTGTATGTGCATATTTAGACATTTTGCACACACAATACCCCCCCCCCAAGTCTAGCAAAGCATGAGTTACTCAGAAAACTCAACAAAGATCAATTGTTTATGCATACAACACCCGGACAATCACCAAATGAGCATTCAATGAGGTGATCACTCACTAACACATGGTAACTCCTCACTAACACATGTATATGTATCACCAAAATTATCATATGTCAACACCTAATAACATGTATTCACAACTAATGAAAATCACTACATGTTAATATCATCATCGAGCACAACTAGGGTATGTTGTGCGCTCAAATGATTAATTACACCTTATAATAACCTACATTATTATCTAATAACACTATGTCGACTCACACAAACACCTACGATTGGATCACACTCCAATTTAGGGTCTAAACTCAAAGACAACACGTGTATGTATATACAAGATATACACGACATATATGTTGGAATATTATCAATAAATGACAATGCCTATACATATATATACATATCCACGGCACACATACATATATAACAATTAGATCTATCTACAAATCTATCCTAAGATTCACTAAATACACTAACATCCAAGACTAACTTACACCTCTCATTCTTGTCTATCTCCCTATATATAATCGGCACACACACACATATATAATATGTATATGTATGCGACACATTTGATGGAACATAAGACAAGCTTCTTACAACTAGATTACCTCATTTATACCAAAACAAACCCATGTCATTATCAATATCATGATCCAAGAAATTATCTTTTGCCAAAATTGTTTTGATCCTTCTTGAAACCACACTCGGCCGAAACAAACAAACCTCACACACATTCAAGGGTCACTATCACAAGATCTCACACCTATGTATCACACTAGGGGACAAGACAACTAACTTATACCACTCTAACCTCCTTCCAAACACCCTACCTCATCCCTATACATGATTGTTTGCCACAAATGGAAGATCATGGTGATGATGCAATCAGCCAAGGATAAAGATACATGTCCAAGACTTATACCAAAATGGACATAGGACAAACACTTATAAACACTTCCCCATGAATGAACTCCACCTCTTTTTGTGATCCTCTACAATCGTCCAAGCTAGGAGAGGGACAAGAGAGTCATGTAATGTCAATGATAATCACCAATTTGTATCTTGTAACCTTATTCGATCCATATCATGGAGATTAACATACCAAGATTAGCCTATCCTCTTGCATCCGATCGTGTATAAATAGGTGGCCTTGGAGGAGAGCTTTACACACTATCACAAACACACAAACCTTTGATATGCTTCGGCCCTCCCTAACCTTTCTCCAAACCCGACTTCACACTCTCAAAGGAAGCATTTAGGAGCGCTCAAGAATCACAAGATTCCATCCCACTCTAAGGTAAGTTATAACTATCCACAATGCTTAATTCTTTTAAAACCATCGGCCTCTTACTTCACCCAACCTTCGACCCTCATACATCAAATACTCGATCCCATGACACTTATAGTTTAATGATTTTGATCGGCATTATCTTGTTTAGAAGCATGAGTATCGATTTCAAATATGTATACATGTACTTATACATAAGCCGAATATATACATGATCACATATATGTGACATTTATCAATATACTCACACCATATCTAATATTTATAAACAACATGTGGCTTGATAATTTACCAAGAATTCGGTTTTTAAATCAAAACATACATATATGTACATCTTCGGCTTTCACTACTCTTTTTAGAACATATATACACAATTTCTCTAAAAAAAACATGCTAACACACTCGAGTGGCCATCTAATGGGACATGGGAAGCATAGTCGAGTTGAATTGAGTACATAAACTAAACGGATTTTGATACAAAACAAGTATAGATTTCGGCTACATTAAGGTAACATATGTTAAGAAGGCCATAACATATGTTAGTAATATCATTTGATATTAAAAGATTTAAACGTGTGTTAAAATACTCGTTTTGCCATAAAACAACCACACGTGTTAGATTGAGAATAATCTATAACCTATGACAACATGTGGGGTCCATTTTGTTTACAATGGATACCATTTTACAGCAAAACGCCCGGAGTTTCCGGTATTATATGCTTTACAAAGTGCACATAAGTCAACTAACGATTGTCACGAACACAAAACATGGCCCACATACACTATCACGAGGGTCAACAATGTCGAGTGTACAACTTGTATGATAAACGACAAAAACGTACAACTTACCAAACTCTTGACAATCATAGGGCAATCATTATCAGGACGATAGTTACCTCACATCCCAGCTTTACCAGACCACACGTACTATCATCAGGTGAGTTTCACGGCCCCATTTTACTGCTTTTACATTTTTGGGGGATAAACATGCTACCATTCTAGTACAATTTACAATTGTGTGTTAATTCTATGGTGACTGCCATGTGGAACATGAGACATTTGGTTCATGAGCTCATTAGTCCTCGTATTACAATTACTGTAACCATTAGCTATTAAAAGCCATGGAACGCTTTAATAGATCTATTGGGTTGATACCCCCACTCTTGGTTAGTCGCTCTAACCGATTACATATAAAAGAGTGTTAGTATTCTACTATACATACATTGTATTTAGTGTACAATGCACGAGGCACAACAGTCAAGAGGTTTGGTTATGGGACTCATGGTTTGCATAGTGATCATTTGCTTAGCTAGCTTATGATTGGTCATACACGAATTACACAAGTATTTTACTTAGTACATTCAAACCTGTGAACTCCCGACATTATTGTTGACAAATCTTTGTGTATGTTTTTCAGGTAATTGATGATGAGCAGTGGAGATTTAAAGGAGAGGTTTGAGCACGCACTGGGTGGTATCACATTGGAATGGGTCTTGTCAGCCCTTTTTTATCCTCAATAACCATAATAGGCAAACTTCATAAGATAGTTATACTTGGCCCAAAGCGAATCAAATATGTGTTGGATGATTGTAATTCCCGAGTTTGAGCATATGAACCGGATGGGCCGAACTCAAGCATATGGGTCGGATAATAACTTCTCTAAAGGACCAGGGGTGTTATAGTAATTTTGGGTAAACCTAGTTAAAGATAATTATCAAGTTTATTTATTCTAGTTAGATAAGGAAAGAAATATGTATTTGATTAGAATAGGTATTGGGTTTCAATTAGGTTTCTTCCTCTATATAACCAACCAAGCTTGGGTGTTATAGTTATGAGAGATAAGAGCTTGATTGGAGTTTTGAGCTTATTTTCTTTAATCAATAAAATTGGAGAGCATATTCCATAATCGTTTGTGTTATCAATTTAAAATCGTGAATATGCACTATCCCCACCAAATTTCAATCCTGCAGTGTCACATTGCTACCCTGATTCCCTACTCCAAAACAAATATTTGGAAACAATACTATCCTAAAATATTTTTTATTTTTATTTAAAACTAAAATAAGCATTTTAAGTAAAAAAATAAAAGAAACATAAATTAAATTAATGCATGCCTAAAATTTAAATTAATACACAAATAGTTAGACATTTAAACACACAGTTGCATAAATTACTAATCAAAGAGGGAATCAGGCGACGAGCAGTCACGATTACTATTACGTCAGTCCAACCTCTCGTGTTCGATAACCGGAGCTTTAGGATGATGGATCAACAATTTTTTCATCCGACATTGCTACGTATTCTATCCCCCCGTTGGTTTCGTACCTTTCAGCCCCACTTGGGAATTTTTGTCTCGAAATGGGGTTTGTCATTGTAGGAGTTTTGGTACAGGAGTACGTTATGCCTCTCCAATTCTCATTTTGCCTAATGGTAGTTGAGCAAAGGTATAGTCATACTCCCAGTTCAACTTTTCCACAGTCGAATCTTTAGGATGTCGTGGACAATAATTTAAAATTAAAAGGTTTGAAGTCGGTGGGTTTGAGGGTCGAGGGTTTGAAGGTGGAGGGTTTGCACGAAGACAAGATGATCGTCGACGGTATGAAGGTCCGACAAGTTTAATCGAAACGGATAACCAACCTCGATGGAGCATAAATGTGGTGAACTTGATTGAAAATAGAGAAGGTGAAATGGTTGTAAAACATGTTATGGTGAAATGGTTTGAATAGAGATGGTGAAATGGTATAAATAAAGATTGTGAATTGATTTAAATTGGTTTATTATTATTATTAATATTATTATTATTATTGTCAAAATGACCGTTTGAAACAACCCAAATAGTATTCGTTGCCTATCACCCTAAAGTTATACCGGAACTCCCTGTCCAGGACAACGTCCACGGTGTCCCCACCACCCCTTTTCTCTCTCTCATGCTCATTATTTGACTAACACCATGCCCCTTAACATCCCTTTTAATGATGTGGGTTGGTGTTTCACGCCCCATAACTTTCCACATTAGTCGGACGTTAGCCCATTCTACATAGCCTTATGGAGAGAAAACTAGCCTAATCTAGCATGACGGGTGTGAATTTCTGACACAACTCGAAAATGTGACATGGATCTACATGAAATTTGTGGTTTAAGTTTAGTCTAAGAGCCAGTCTTAGGTTGAACCCGACAACCCATTTAGCTAAATGGGTTAGGTTCGGGTCAATCTTATAGGTTGGAGGGTTGACCCGTTTAACCTATTTATATTATATTTTATCTTTTTTGTGTGGTAACTTATGCCATATTAAAACCTAAAAATACATTGACATAATTTATGTCTTGGCTTTTGACACCTTTGACTTATTGGCACTAGAGGCGATTAGGTTCCTGACGAGAGTCCAGTGGGTGGTCCACAACAACTTCTCGACTCCCCAGAGGAGAAGATTTGTTTTCGATAGATTAGGGTTCTCTATCCAGAAGGGGGTGGCGGCGCAGCTTGTTGCCTGCCTACCTGCTATCCTTATGTAATTTGTCCATTTTATTAAAATGAAATTATTTATGTACTAAGTATTATTATATGCGGAAAAAATAAAATAATAAAAAATCTAAACAGGTTTTTGTTTGGGTCAATCCATGAAATTTCGGGTTCACATGCCTGACATAATTTTCGGGTTTGGCTTCGTGTAACATTTCTTGGTTTAGATTGAACTAGACCCGTCAACTCAAAGCACGACCCGTTTAAAACTTCTATCTACCATATTAACTTAATTGACCCCTGACCTATGTTGTGCTTGAAAAACTTTTCTAAGTTATCAAAAAAAAGAGAGAGAGAATTACACAGATTGTTCTTTAGTTATTAGTGAAATTGCACTCTCTGCTCTTTATGTTAATTTTCACTCATTTCATCCTTTGTTTTATAGATTTACTATACTCCCTGTCCTTTAGCCTAACTCTGTTAAAAAACCCGATTAACTTTGAAACTAAATTTACACTATTAGCCCTTATAGTTTCTGGTTTTACTTCAAAATTATGGTTTATGGTACTTAACACGAAACTAAAAATATTCCCAATGGTACTTAACACGAAACTTGAATCGACAGTCGTGAGCCTTTAATCGGCGATTACATCTCGTTTCTAACAGGTTAGTATGATTATTTTATATGGTTTTGATCGGAATTTGATGTAGTTTAAAAGCCCTATGATTTCGTTTCATGTCGTGCCTTAGTTTCGTCGATTGATTTGGGGTTAAGGCTTAGGGTTCGAAAAGGCTTGAATTAAGAACCAGAAAATATAAGGACTAAAGGTGTAAATTTAGTTTCAACTTTCAGTGTTAACTATGTATTTTAACGGAGTTAGGGGCTGTTTGGTAGCCTTTTAATATTCAGGTCTGAATCATTCAGCATTCAGACTGTTTGTTTCAGCATCTGAATGGAATGATTAAGTACTGAACCATTAAGCTAATAAGGGATACTGAATGATTCAGCTCTTAACCATTCAGAGCCTCTTAACAATTCAGATCATATTAATGATTCAGCACTTAATCAACCAAACAGCCCCTTAGGCTAAATGACAGATAGTATAGCAAATTTAGAAAATAAATGACATAATAAGTGAAAAATTAATATAAAAGACAAGTAATGAAATTTCGCTAATAATTAAAAGAAAAACTGTATAGTTCTCTTAAAAAAAATCATACTTTTGTCTAGGATCGTTGTATCCATTGACTATGTTCAACGCATGGAGTGAAAAATAATCCATATATTGCAATGTCAGAGCCCCAAAAGACCGAATCATGGAGGAATCAATGCACCGATGAGCGGGAATGTAGTCAAACCCCTTTTATTAAATTCAACATTGAATAACAATTTTTCAATAAACATATAATAAAATTACTATGAAGTAGTCATGGAAATGGAAATGGAAATGAAGATAAGAGCTTGAAGCCATTTAGTCTCAAGTTTAAACCCGATCTAAATGAGTTTTACTGCAGTGAGTCTTCGGGCGGCAGGTTTTTTCCTGATTTTGTGGCTTGGTGGGCTTGGTCTGCCCCGTAGGCAGCTATTTGTCCAGTGCTAACCTATTGTCAGTTCAGGTGATTTTTAGTTGGCGTTTAAAAAAACATATGATAAAATTAATAATAATAAGAATAATATCCACTCAAAAAGTTTCCAAAATCAGTCTACAGTCACATGCTCCCCGTCTCTAGTCTCTATGTCATGTTATATCCGCCATTTATGCCAAAACAACATTAATTTCATCTTCTTTGCCTACGCTACTCAAACCCAAGGTATCTTTCAATTCACATCCTAAACATTGTTATATTGATTCTTGATCTGATCTGTTCTGGGTTTGTGTGGAAACTTAACTTGCATTGGTTTAGACAAACAGAATCTTTCTTATTTATTATTTGCTTTCAACACAAGTTACATGTGCATTGTTTTTGTTCATATATATTGGTTTGCAGAAAGAAACATGAATTTGGTTTTGAAATTTAGAGCTTCATTGTGATGGAGAAGAAGTGTTCTGACCTGGGTGAGACAGAAACCTGCACATCTGTATCGTCACATTCGGATAAAATGGTAATTTTCGGTTCGTATTTGTTGTTGTTTGTGCTATAATGTTGTATGCTGATCAAATGCTGGTATTTGGTTACATGGTTTGTATGAACTTTTGGTATTTGGCTGCTTATGGCTAATTATTTTATATGTAAGTCTATATAAGGTTGTCCTGTTCATTACATAACCGGAGAATCGTATAGACGCATGTCCTTGTTGCGGTGACTGTGATACATTGCCGCATAATTGCGTCTCTTCTCTCCTTCCATTTTATCTAGACAGCACCACACAATATATTTATGGATACTATTTTTAAACTGTTAACTTTTTTACATTAAATTATAGGATATTCTCATCATATATGTTCAGATTTGTTCAATCAATCGTCTAATTTGCTCAAATACTCAAAACCTTGCGCAGTTGAAGGCCAGATTAGTTCGGTGAAGTTATAAAAATTAAAAAAAAAAAAAGTCAAACCAGCTGTAATGGATGATCTAATATTGGCCAACAACTTACTGCGTCGTATCAGATTGCATCAAACTGCATCAGTCGCATACTCGCATGAAATGTGCATTTATAGAATCACACATAGCTGCAGTTGACGTGATCTTGTCACTGCATTGTGCGCATCGTGCATTTATGCACTTATGATGCTCGCATCATCAAACCACGTTGTATATATATGTATGTGCACATGTGTGTAAATATTAATACATAATTATATCTACAAATGTTAGTCAAGCTTTAATGTGTTCAAACGCAGAATGTTTTTTTTTTTTCTAATTATGGTTTTAGTTTATTTTATCATCTCCATTTTCAGGAGAGTTTAAGGGAGCCACTGAACCAATCACAATCACCTGAAGTCACCTCAACAGTACTTATCCCAAACTCGGAGGTCAATGACAGTTTTAAGAGCCTGACCGAAAAGTTATCAGCAGCTCTTGTCAATGTTGGTGCTAAAGAAGATTTGGTTAAGCAACATGCTAAAGTTGCAGAAGAAGCCGTTGCAGGTACCATTTGTAACGATTATCTGATTATTTAGAGTAGAATAACTGTTTTTAGATAATATTAAGGTTGTATTTATTACATATAACAGTTTTAACCACTGATTATTAGATTATGATGAGTTGATATCATATAACCACTTCAGAAACACACATCCAAACACCCTAATTTGTTTTTTTATTCCTTTAGGTTGGGAAAAGGCCGAAAACGAAGTTACAACATTAAGACAACAACTTGAGGTAGCCGTGCAGCAGAATGTGGCTCTTGAGGCTAGAACCAACCATCTGGATGCTGCTCTTAAGGAATGTGTAAAACAACTAAGGATATCAAAAGATGAACAAGAACAAAGAGTTAACGAGATTGTAGAACGGAAAACACGTGAATGGGAATCGACGAAAAAGGACCTTGAAACACAGATTTCTAATCTGCACACAAAATTACAGGCCGCTAAACTCGAAATCCCTCCAGCCACTGATTCAAAAATTGTTTTAAAGCTTGAGAATCTTGAGAAAGAAAACTTGACCCTTAAGTCTGAGCTCAGTGTCCAATCAGAAGAGTTAGAGATTCGGACCATTGAGCGCGATTTGAGCACTCGAGCAGCAGAAACTGCAAGTAAACAACAGTTAGAGAGCATAAAGAAAGTGGCAAAACTTGAAGCAGAGTGCAGGAGGCTGCAATCATTGACACGTAAATCTTCTTCAATGAATGATAATCATAAAGCTGTTTCGGTCTCTTCATTTTATGTTGATTCTCTCACAGACAGTCAATCAGTTGACTCGTTTAAAATGAACAATGTGGAGTCTAATGAAGTTGATCAAGGAGGTTCAGATTCTTGGGCACTGGCACTCATGGCTGAGCTTGATCAGTTCAAAAGTGCGAAATGTGTGGCAAAAAATGTAATTCCTTGTTCTGAAATTGACAATATGATGGATGATTTCTTGGAAATGGAGCGAATCGCTTCGTTATCAGACGGTCAGATTGAAACCTCACGTTGTAACTCTGAAACCGAAGATAGTCCTATGAAAACTGAGCTTCAAGTAATGAGCCAGCGCGTATACGAGTTAGAAGATGCTCTAAATTCAACTAAAGAATCTCTTGCATTCTCAAATGCTCAACTTGCTGATACCAAAAGTCAAATGGTTGACCTTCAAAAGGAGTTGACCGATGTCTATAAGTCAAAAGAGTTGCTTGAATCTCGGCTTGTTAGAATGGAATCAGAGGCCCGAATCATGTCTACTGAAGTTGATTCGATAAAGGCAGATATCGAAAAGGAAAGGAGTTTCTCATCTGAAATGAAACTTAAATGTGAGGGTTTGGAGAAAGAAGTTGAGGAAAAGACAGACGAAATTCGGCTTCAAATGGCTGTTAATTCAAATGTTGAACAAAAAGTTAAACAGGTACCCTTCTTACATTCTTAATTTATGTGATATTACTAATATAAGTTTGTATATATTTACAAAATTAATGCATCATTCGCAGGATCTTGAGGTAGTAGCAGCTGATAAATTATCTGAATGCCAAAAAACAATATCATCACTCGCTAGACAGTTGGAATCTTTAGCGACTCTTGAAGACTTCCTGATCAACACGACAAATCTACCTGGCTTTTCCGGATCATCTGTTCCAATAACTGGTGGCGAGCTATGGAAGTTGCATTCAAACGATACATTTATGCCTAAAAAGATTCTAATGCCGACAAAACAAGACAAAAACATATGTAGTTTAGCATTGAATGGTGATGAGGATGAGTCACCATCTTCATCGTCTTCATCACCTTCATCTGCTGTGTCGTTAAACCATTTTGGCGCTCGTTCTGAAAGCAAGAACGGGTTTGAAAAGATGTTATATAGGTGTAAGAATGGAATTCAAGGTGACAGTCATCAGTGTTGAATAAATGTGGATTAAGCTGTGTTTAGAGAAGTAGAGTTTCGTAGATTGCGTTGCAGGCTGCTATGGCACTTGTTAGGCTTTTGTATTGTTTTTGCAATAGCTGTAGTCATCACTTTGTTGTAGAGGAGCTGAAAATTCTATGAAATTTGTGCAATTTATGAGTTGATTGTGTAGCCTTTCTTATTTATTAACTTTTGAATTCATCATCTGAACAATTAAAAGTAATAATTACTTTATGTAGTAACTTAATTAAACTTACTTTATGAATTACAGAGTTCATCATACATATTGAATATTAGTTTTTTATAATTCTTTTAGAAAACAAACGATTTAAGTTGAGTCGAACGCTGCCTCAAAATTTTAGCTTGTTAAGATAATAATAAAACCGAGCTAAGCTTACCCGTTTAACTTCGAGGGTAGGCCCAAATTAAGGGTATAAGGGGCACAATCCTGAATCCTTACCCTCTCACTACATGTAGTCATGTGGGTGAAGGGGGGCATGGAGCGATATCTGACAGCCACGTCATTAGAGGATGAATTCTAACTTTCAAAAAACAACGGGATGATGGTGACATGGAGGGTTTTCTTTTTCTTTATGAGCCCACACGCATATTAAGTATCTAGGGTTTGCATTCCGTTCTTTTAGCAAAACTTTGGATTTTCGAATCAACCGAAGCATGTTTATTTTATTATTAGTTTTCTTTTTGCAGTCTCAACGTCCGGTTTACTTCCGCTACAACTGCGGGGGAGTGATGGATATTAGGTTTATTATTATGAGCCTACGTGCCTATTAAGCATCTAGGTTTACATTTCGTTCTCTATATATTGTAATGTATTATTCAACAATAATCACTTGAGTATTCTATTACCTTACCGTTTTTATTTTCCTTTCTTTTATTTTCTCTTGTTAAGTTAACTCGGGAGTATATGGTTAAGATTTGAGCTTCGGCAAAAAGTGGTCTTTAAAAAAAAGCTAAATAGTTTTTTTAACGTCACACCACCATCGTAAATAGGGCTGTTCAAATCGCTTGGCGCCGCTCGTTTGGAATTTGCTCGGAAAATGCTTGCTCGATTTTCAGCTCAGCTGTAAACGAGTTGATCGGCTAGGTTCGGTTTGTAAACGAGCCAAGCACGAGCAAAGATCTGCTCGGCTTCGTATAATTTTTATTAATTTATTATATACATATATGTATATATAGTTCCTGTAGGAAAATTGGTTTGTGTGAGAAGTGTGAAAAGGATTAAAAATTGATATGTATGCATCATTTTTTTAGACGTATTCATGATGTTTTGGATTGTTTTGCTTAGAAAAACACCAAACATAACAATTAATAACCGAAAACAATGTAGTTTAGGCTTAAAACTTAAAACACTATGTTAAGAACATTAAGCAGAGTGTTTTAAGTAATTACTAGAGTGTTTTATCTGTAATTTAAATTTAATGATTATAATACATTGGATTGTGTTTTATAATTTTGTATGTTGTTGTGTTATGTGTTTTATATTTTTGTATGTTGTTGTGTTAAATGTTTTTCAAGCCAAAACAACCAAAAACATCATTCCAAAATAAAAAACATGATGGCTAGATGTCAATTCTTAATCCTTCTCACACTTCTCACACAAACCAATTTTCCTACAGGATCCTCTCTCTCTCTCTCTCTATATATATATATATATGGGAAGATTAAAATAAAAACCCACTCAAAATGAAGAAACCTTGTAAACCTTATGAGAGCCATTGATCTAAAGTGATCAATGGCCTAGATTCATTCCATATTATTTTAATAGATTTAATAAGGTAGATGACAAAATAAGGGCACAATGGTCAAATGCCACTTTCTTCTCTCTCCATCAAATCAATCATCCCTCTCTCTCTTTATCTCACTAATCTTCTCTCTCCAACATTCTCTCTCACACTTTTTTCTTTACAAAAAAAAACAGATTTTTAGTGATTAAAGAACACTATTAGATTTATTATTAAAAGCATGGCTTAATCAGATTCATATTATTTGCCAGCACTAGTATGGTTACGTACGTAAAAACCGTCACGATTTTTTCATATTAATTTTAAAAAAATCTTGACTTGTTAATTTTTTTATTACAACATGTTTGTTTTTGTTTTAGTGTACCAGCACTAGAGTTGTTGCATACGTAACGAAAGGTACATATGGTTTTCTTTTTTAATATTCGCTACTTTTAAGATTCATATAAAATTAAGATTCAGCTGACAACATGATAATTATATTACAATGAAACTGTTCTAGTTTGTAACATATGTTAAGATTCATCGGCCGACATCATTTTTGTTAAGTAGTGCTGCATTGCATGACAATACAAAAAACTTGCAAAAAACATACTACTCAAAAAAAACTATACATCATACTGTTCATCTGCTTAAAACATACTACTCAAAAATTATATTACAGTGAAACTGTATCAACCACAAAACATAGAATTAAAGATTCATACCCCGCCCTTTGGCATCCAATAACCATTCTTTTCATAAAAAGCCAATTCTTCATATGTAATATGTAAACCCCGACATCCCGCATTGCAACCAACTAACCATACTTTGCATAAAAATCCCACTGTTCCTCGGTATAACCTATACCCTCCCATTCTGCCTTAATACGCCCACCTTCCTGAGACGTAACAGGCAGCACAGGTTTGTTAAGTTTAGGTTCATATGGTTCTTCATATTCAGCCACTAGGTCTGATTCGTAACCAACAGCCCATTCAGGTGTGTAAATTACATCATCCTCCGGTGTCATATAGTCTTCTGGTGGCGGATATTCTTCGGGGAAAACATAATCAAAGGCCGCATTCCAATCGAAATCTTCGTCGCTTACAAACCCATCATCCGCCTGAACTACGGGTATAACTGGTTCTAAAGGCGGGATATCCGGGGCAACGGGGGCGGCGGGTTCATGTTCAGCTGCAACAGGAGGGATGTCCAATTCAACCGGTGGTGGTGGTTCAGGTGCAAATGCAATGTCCGGTTCATTTTGAGGTGGCTCGTGTACAATTGGGATCAGATGGTGACGGGGCTCAAAAACCTCCCAAGGCGGAGTGCTGGGGTTGGAATCCATGCTTTGACTAAAAAATAGTACCTGTAACGTATGTTATAGCAGAGTAAATGTTGACATTTAAAATATGAAGCAGGAAAAAGAAAACAATTCTCTATTAAAAACATATAGGTAACAGAAAAAACTCATATATGAAAAAAAAAAACAAAAAAAACAGACAAGGTGCAAAAAACACGAGTGTTACATTTGTAACAGAGGTTTTTTCCTGGAAAACACAGACAAAGTTTTGTAGTCTACACCCAGCATACATTTTTTACTTAATTAGAAGCAACCTTTGACTGCGAAACAGATACGCTACACACGTAATACCATAACTTAACACATAAAAAAACACCCTAAAAAGTAAATTCACAGAGATGATACGGACATATAGACGAGAAAACACCCTAAATAAACACAGAGAAAACACAAATTACAACGTTCTGAAAACTAGCCCAGAAAACAAATAACAACACATTTTGTGTCTGTAGTTATAGATAAGCCTATATAAGAAAACACAAAAACAGACATTTTCTGTAAAAAAGACATAGGTAACATAAAAAAAACTTATACATGAGAAAACAAAAAAAAATAGACAGACATGGTGCAAAGAACACACGAGTATTACATGTGTAACAGGAAAAACACGGACAACACTTATGTAGTCTGCAGTAAACATAGAACAGAATTTGATATGCTAGAAAACAGAAAACATAATTTGATTGCAAAAAAACAGATATGCTACACACGTAACACCATTAGTAAACACAGATTATACGAAAATATAGACGATAAAAACACCCTAACTAAACACAAAGATACTACGAACATAAAACACAAAACGAAAAATCATTTTCGATGTTTAACATAGTAAATCACCCAAAAAAAAAAAAAGATGTTAGTAACACACAAAAAAACAACAATTATTTCCAACTTAAAAAAAAATATATTAAACCACCTAACCCCCCAACCCCATCATCCTCTGATTCGTAAGCCTATATGAGAAAACACAAAAACAGACATTTTCTATAAAAAAGACATAGGTAACATAAAAAAAAAACTCATACATGAGAAAAAAAAAACAAAGACAGACATGGTGCAAGAACACACGAGTATTACATGTGTAACAGGAAAAACACAGACAACACTTATGTAGTCTGCAGTAAACATATAACAGAATTTGATATGCTAGAAAACATAAAACATAATTTGACTGCAAAAAACAGATATGTTACACACGTAACAGCCTAACTAAACACAAAGATACTATGAACATAAAACACAAAACGAAAAAATCATTTTCAATGTTTAACATAATAAATCACCCAAAAAAAAAAAATGTTAATAACACACAAAAAGACAACAATTATTTCCACCATCTAATTCTTAATATATATCCACCATCCACCATCATACCATTATTTATTAGTTTAGGTGCACTAATCATTTACCAAAACTTCTTTCCACATGATTTTTATTGAGAAAAAAAATGCTAACATTATTTAATATTTACAATCCAAACAAATGATGATTCCAACTTGGCTCAACTCACCTTACTTTGAATCTTCCTTCACCTGAACCTCACAGGAACCTTCCATTTATATTAAAAACCAATAAAACTTCAAATCGAAACTTTTCATGTTTTATATACATACAGGAACCTTCCTTCACATTTTATATACATACAGGAACCTTCCTTTTCATATTTTATATATTAAAAACCAATAAAACTTCCAGTTAAAACTTCCAATAAAACCGGTTTTCAAAATTTTGGGTTCCTTGGCTTGAACGACAATCATTAAGCTTTCCATTTTAAACTTCCAGTTGAAACTTTTCATATTTTATATTGAGAAAAAAAAAAGAAACATCGGTTTATTATATATTAATTAGGATAATCAGCAACTGATGTACACCATGAGTGTCTTTATTCAGATTTGACACTTGATCAACCATGTGGAATAATAACCATTGTTGCAGCAAAGAGTGCTTAATCTAGATTCCATGGATATGCCATATTTATTTAAAAATCAGTCACAACCAACTTATCGATTATTATTCAATAATACATTTCACTCCACTAGCATACAAAACTTTACTGATATTTAAAAATCCTAATAATATATCAAGCAATTTAGGTTCAAAGGTTAATACCGTTGCTGGATGACGTGGGTCTGCCCGGAAAAGCTTTTCCAGCGAGATGGAGTTGGCAGGAATTAGTTATTGCGGTGAGATGGAGTCGGACCATATAGTTGATTGATACAAGGAATCTGTTTTCTTTTAGGTAGATGGGTTTTTGTCACTAGATGGGTTTTCTTGGTAGTGCATCGTGGTTTGGAGATCTGGCTTTGAGATCTAGCTTTGAGAGATAACAGGTGAGAGAGGGAATTGGGGGAAATTAATTTTTGAAAAAATAGGAGAGAAGGGAAGGTATATATACTGACATTTGAAGGTTTGAAGAAAGAGAAGAGTGCAAAATGACTGAAATAGCCTTGGGTTAATAAAAAATAATTTACTTTTAAGGGTGATGTGGAGAAATGTGGTCCACTCATTGGGTTTCCGGGAGTTCCTTCATTTTGGAGGGTTTCTAGTATCCTCTTAGCCTATATATATATATATATATATATATATATATATATAGGGGATGGTTTAAATAAAAACCCACTCAAAACGAATAAACCCGGTAAACTGTGACTTCCCGAACTTTTTATCATCTGAAAAAAATAGGGTATGTAATGTACATGATTTTAAGAGTTTTGAGCCAAAAAAATAAAAAAAGCGCTGGATATTTTAAAAAAAAAATAAATAAGTTTTTTTGTGTTACATATGTTACATGTCTGTTTTTGTGTAACATACGTAACACACAAAAAACTTATTTATTTTTTTTTAAAATATCCACTCGGCGCTTTTTTGATTTTTTTGGCTCAAAACTCTTAAAATCATGTATATTACATACCATAATTTTTTCAGATGATAAAAAGTTCGGGAAGTCAGAGTTTACCGGGTTTCTTCGTTTTGGAGGGTTTTCTCTCTATACTTAGCCTATATATAGGGCATGGATCCGTTGACAACTCCATTGAGTTGAGAGAACTCGAGAACTCTTGTGACCAATTGATCTTGATCATCTAATGGCTAAGTCCGACCGTAGTCGAGCGCCATAAGTGGGCAAAAAAAACATAGCGCCCCCTGTACACCATTACAGGGGGGCTCCATATTGAAAAATCTGGTTTGGGCTCCATGGGTATAGCGCCATTTGCTATATGCCCCCTCCAATCAGATTTTGCCACATCACCCCCTCTCTCTATTTTATTATTTTTTTATTTTAAAAGATATAATAAAATATTAAAAGGGGCTTTATATATAAAGCCCCACCACTACACCCCTTTTCCACTTTATCTCTCCATGCTGACTCAGCAGCCACGTGGACCAATCAGGAAGGGGGGCTTTATATATAAAGCCCCCCACTACGCATGGTCTAAGATTAAAAGTTGTGATTTTTTGTCTTTATTTGATTAATAAGTAATTTTTTATTATGTTGAAGTACACTTAGGGGCATTTTAGTAAAAAGCCTATGAGAGAGAAAGATATAAATATAATATTATGTATTAAACTTTATTATTTTATTAAAACAATCATATTTATTAAACTTTATTTTAAAACTTAATTTTATTTTTTTAATTAATTTAATTTTTTAAAACAAAAAATCAGATTGAATGTTTTGTAATATCACTCTCGTTTTTTACACTCGTTTATTTTTTTACACCAGTGTAAATCTCCCATATACAAACTTTTAAAACATATAATGAAGATAATTTACACTAGTGTAATCTGCCATACACAAACTTCTACAAAAATACACTATTGTAAAAAAACAAACTAGATAATGGGGTGCTTTACATTCACATTTCTTACATCAAAACAAAACGACTATACATTCAAACACTGGTGAAAAACCCAATGTTTACACTAGTGTTTGTTTTACACCGGCGTTTTGTTACATCAAAAACGTCTATACAAATCATATTTACGCTTGTCTAAAACTGATACTACAAAAAAGATACTATACAAATCATATTTACGCTTGTGTAAAACTGAAAAACCCAATGTTTACACCAGTGTTTTCTTACAAAAAAGATACTACACAATTCATCGTCGTCTCCCACAACATCGGGTCTTTAAAACGCAAAACATCATCTTCTTCGAAGCATCGTCTCCTGACAAAAAACCCCCAAAACTTTCAACATAAAAAAACTATCTTTTCACCCTAACATCATTAATAATAATAATAACAGAAAAAATAAAATAATAATAATAATAATAACAGAAAAATAATAATAATAATAATAACAGAATAATAATAATAATAATAATAGAAACAGAAAAAAATAAAAATAAAAAATAAAAATAATAATAATAACATAAAATAATAAAAATAATAATAACAGAAAATAATAATAATAATAACAGAAAATAACAATAATAATAATAAAAATAATAATAACAGAAAATATAAAAATAAAAATAATACTAATAGTAACAGAAAATAATAATAACAATAATAATAATAATAATAATAATAATAATAACAGAAATAGAAAATAATAATAATAAAAAAACAGAAAGAAAATAATAATAATAATAATAATAATAATAATAATAATAACAAAAATAATAATAATAATAACAGTTTTAATAATAATAATAACAATAATAGCAGTAATAATAATAATAATAGAAAAAAAACATACCTCCGCCATCGCCACTGTCGTCTCCTCCGTCGTCTCCACCGCCTCCTCCACCACCACCCATCCCTGAAAACCCACCACCAAATACCCTGAAAACCACCGCCGCCCTCCCTCTGCAAAACCCATCACCGTCGTCCTCCCACCCTCTGCAACCCCCATCACCGTCGTCATCCCCTCCCTCTACAACCGCCATCACCGTCGCCTCCCTCTGCAACCCCCATCACCAGTCGAACCAGCAACCACCACCTCCCCACCGTCACCATCATCAAACCCCCCATCCTCGTCAGATCCACCCCCCCCCCCCCTCAACCACCACCATTTCGGACCACCAAAAAACAACCACCATTCGAACCACCCCCCAAAACCCTCATCAGATCCATCACCGTTGTCTCACCCTTCTTTTTTTAGATAGAGAGAGATAGAGAGAGAACTCGAGAGAGAGAGAGAGAGAGAGAAGAGAGAGAAGAGAGATAGAGAAGTGTGTGTATGTGAGAGAGAGAGAGAAATCTGATTTGTTTGTTTTATATTATGATTATTATTATTATTATTAATTTAAAAAAGGTTAGTTGGTGGTAGGGGTGGGGTGGGGTGGGTGTTGTTATTACTAAAATGCCCATAATATTCTATAACAAAAGACTTTTATACCCCTAATTAAAAAAATACAAAAAACTATAAAGGAGTTGATGTGTCAAATGGTGATTGGTCAATTGGAATTCTTAAGTTCTTTCAACTCAATGGAGTTCTCAAATGATCTCATTCCTATATATATATATGGGGTTGGGATATTCTACAAAGGCTACAAAAAATGAGAAGGGTGAGAAGCCACTAGAAAATGACATGTGTCAAAGGATTAAACAAGTGGGAGGGGTAATTTTGTCAAAAAAAAAAATATGCACATGCAAGTCACATGCCATTTCCACTTTCATTTTTAAATGTCCGTAACTTTTTTATACGTCATCTTTTTTTTAAAAAAATTATACCACAAAATCGAGCGTCTTTTTATCTTTAATATGAGTACCACATTGTTATACTTTCGAAAAAAAAGTCAAAAACCCACTTGCGTAAGACACAATGGAGTGTAAAACACAATGAGCACCAATTAAATATAAGGTATAAAACATAATCAACAATCTAATAAAACACAATGGACGTCATACTAAAGACACAATGAATAATTTTGAAAAAAAGTTGAAAACCCAGTTGCGTAAGACACAATGGACGACATACTAAAGACACAATGAACAGAAGACTTAAATAAAATGAATACTTTTGAAAAAAAAAAGTCAAAAACCCAGTTTTGTAAAACACAATGGATGACATAATAAGGACACAATGAATAGAAGACTAAAACACAATGAATTCTTTTGAAAAAAAAAGTTGAAAACCAAGTTGCGTAAGACACAATGGAGATAACGTAAAACATAATGAGTACCAATTAAATATGCAATGAACAATAGGGTATAAAACACAATGAACAGTATAATAAAACACAATGGACGACATATTAAAGGCACAATGAACAGAAGACTAAAACACAATGAATAATAGACTTAAACACAATGAACAACATAATAAAACACAATGTACACCTAAATACAAAACTCATTTGCGTAAAACACAATGAAAAGCATACTAAAAACACAATGGACAAAGTTAAATCATGTTTAGGCTAGAAGAACATAAATAACATATTTATAAAGCACACGTGCATAATATATCACAATGAACGAGCAGAAGACACAACGGAGAAGAAAACCCATTTAACACGAATTTTTTATTTCAATTTTAATATAGCAATGTGGTACTCATATTAAAGATAAAAAACGCTCGTTAATATGGTAAATTTTTTTTGAAAAAAAAATATCGTATGAAAAAGTTATAAACGTTTTAAAATGATGGAGGGAATTGACATGTGCATTGCATGTGGAGAGATAAAGTCAACAACTGTGGTTTTCCTTTTATGTCCTTCCTCTAATTTATTATTTATTTTTTTCAAACAAACTAATCTCAACCCTTCAAATATATGATCAATGGATCACAATCATTCTCAACCTTCCTAGAAAAAGTGTCTGTTGTATTTGATCCTAAACCTATATATATATATATATATATAGGGGAATTGGATTTTAATAACCTGAACTATTTGAAATTGGCCACTGGCACTCCCAACAAAAAAATTGGCCAGATATAACCTGAAATATTGACTTATTGGAATTTAGCACCTACTTAACTGACGTCGTTAGTTTGGTTGCTGATGTGGCACAATTTACTTAGTTGGCATGATGGTGGGGCCCTCATTTAAACCAGTCACATGCTGATGTGTATTATGTCATTTAAACTTGTTGGGTCTGCTGACCTGGAGAAGAACAGATGATTGAAAGCCAAAATATACTAAGTGTTGATCCAGAATAAATATCAGAGTTTACAAGAAAGCTTCCTCCAAAGAACTGCTGACTCCAAACTGCTGATGCTTAAACAACTGATACAAGACAACTGCTGCTGATGAAAGGTCTGATGAAGAAAGTCTGAAGAGCAAAAGTCTGATAAAGAACAAGTGCTGATCAAGATCTGAAGAACAAAGGACTGTTGAACCAACAGCACTTTGGTTCAACAGTTGTTAAGAAGACATCAGAGTTTATAGCTTAACAGAGTTTCCATTCAGTAGTTTCAATGTAACAGTAGTTTATTGTTTATCAGATGTTGTAGTTTGTTAGTCAGTTAGGGGTCGCTTTCTAGGTGACGTCAGCTAAGTGATCATCAGAGGTTTGTACTTGTCTATAAATAGAACAGTACTTGTACTGTTCTATTGGTCACTCGTCATTCTCTCTAAGACAAACAAACTCTGAGTGATCAGGCTGAGGGGGAGTTATAATTGTACCTTTGTAATCTTTCAACTTTAATGAAAGCTTTCGATTGATAACAATTATTCTCTATGTTTTGATTATTCTTTATTCCGCTGCACTTTCCATTTATACTTCATTCATATTACATCATTAATCAAAACAATCCAATACTCAGATCCTAACAATTGGTATCAGAGCTTGGTCAATTAAATCTGATCTAATCAATCAGTTTAATACACAGATCAGCTCACAATCATTGATATCGTTTGTTTGTCGGGTTAAAACAGAGTAATAGTTTATTTTCGTTTCAACAGTTAGTAAACAGACTTTGTTTTTGAAAAACCAAGAGAATGACTTCACTTAATCAAGATCCACACAACACTGGCACACACAACAAGCCACCGATGCTTGTCAGGTCAGAATACAACATCTGGCAGCGTCGAGTAGCTCATGTGTTAGCACAACAGAACACAGGGTGCTGGAAATCGGTAGTATTTGGACCACATGTTCCAATGGTACCGAGTGCCGAGGATCCAAAGATCCAAGTACCAAAGAGTGTTGAGAACTACTCAGAGCAAGATTTTCAAAAAATCGAGCTAGATGCCAAGGCTTTCAGCATAGTAGCCATGGCACTGCCGAATGATATCTATGCCGGTCTCTTGCACTGCAATAGTGCTAAAGAATTGTGGGATGCTCTTAAAGAGCAATTCGGGGGAACTGATGATGTGATTGAAAACAACCGTGAAATACTTAACCAACAATATGAAACGTTTAGTCACATAAAAGGGGAGTCATTAACACAACAGTTTGAAAGGTTTAACTGTCTAATTAGTGAACTAAAACTGGTTGGTCTAACTTTTCCTAATTCAACACTGAATCATAGGTTTCTTAGATCACTTCAGGACAAATGGGACACTATAGCTATTGTTATGAGAAATTCTATCGGATTCAAAGACCTAACCCTGACCCAGCTTCATGGTAAGCTCCTGACTTATGAAAGGGAGCTTAACCAGAAAAAGAAGCTCCAGGACTCTGGCAAAGTGTCAGATGACTATGTATTTGGTAATACTGCACTGTTGGGTCAGGATGATGGTTCTGGAAGTAGTAAGGATCAGAGTTATGATCATTACATTGACATAACAACTGGTTTCAATAATGATTCTTACTCATCACCAAACAACTGTGCTTTCACAGCCAGTGGTGACATCCAGGCTTCTGATAATACATCTTTTGTGTACAATGACTTGCAATACATTGACCCCTTGGACCTAGAAGAAATGGACATCTTACACCAGGTTGCCCTGCTCAGTATTAGAACCAATAACTTCTATAAGAAAACTGGCAGGAGGTTCCCAGGTTTACATGGTGGGTCAAAGGTTGGGTTGGATAAATCAAAGATGAAGTGTTACAAGTGTCATAGAATGGGTCATTTTGCTAGGGAATGTAGGAGTCAAAATGGAGTTCCTATGATCACCTATCCAAATCAAAGACCACAGACCAACACTTATCAGACCATCCCAAATGTACCTAATGTGCAAAACACTGCTCACTTTGCACAGACCCAAACCACTGTTCCTGTGCATTATGTCCAAACCACTGTTCCTCAGTATCACTATGTCCAAACACCTGTTGCTCAGGCCCCTGTGCCAATGACTGTTACTCCACCCTCTGCTCCTGCAGAGACCAGTCAACCAGGTCAACAGAGTTTCTTTACTCAAGGCTTTGTTGATTGGAGCAGTCTACCAGATGAGATAACAGATGACAACATTGCTCTAGTTGCCAACACTGAAAAGGATTTTTGTTTTATGGCACTAGAAACAATTGTTGAAGAGACTGATTCTGAGGAAGTGGTGTCTATGTCTGAAAATGTGACTGATGGTGTTGTTGGTGAGATTGTTTCAGCTGAAGAATCTGAAGTGGAGGTTGTGAATCTATCAGACCCCTGGGGTAGTGATGACTGTGACTGCCAGTGTAACTGTGCCTTGATGGCTGCTGCTAAGGTATCTCCTCAAATCTTAAATGACTTGTGCTCAGACAAATGTATTGTAGCATTTGCTAAGATAAAAGAGGTGAATGAAAACTTTAGAAAGAAAATTTTGGATTCAGAAATTCAGGTTGAAAAATTAACAAAAGAGTTAAAATCAAAAATATCTGAAAAAGAGTCTGAAATCAGCAGTCTAAAACATGAAGCAAGCATAACCAAAGACCAGCTTCAGACTATGATAACAAAATATCATAGTTGTAAGAAGGAGCTTGAGTCCACCCAAGTTGAATGTCAGAAATGGGTGGAATCATCAAAGGGTTTTGAGATGATTGTTAACCAACAATCTAAAAGTCATGTGAAATTTGGGTTTGGTTTTAAAACCACTGATCAAGTTTCACAAACCACTGACAAAAAGGAACCACAGTTGGTTGAGGTCATCCCTACAAACTCAAAAGGTCAAGAAATCAAGGTTACTGAACCCAATGGCAAGAAAATCATTCTTGAAAAATTGGAAGGTACACCCTCATTTGATGAAATTGAGAAATATCAATTCAAACCAACATGGTCAGATGAGTGTGAAGTCCTTGAAAATTTCAAACCAATGACCTTCAAAACCTCTGATGGCAAAATGGCACCACAAGCCAAGGTTATCCCTCTAGTAAGTCTTCCAACAGATGATGAAACATCTGTTGAAAAGAAGAAAGAAAAAGGGAAAGCCAAGAACAACTTGTTTTGTGATTTTTGTGAAAAGAAGAACCATGTCACCAAAAACTGTTTTCTTCTAAAAGCATATGACATCAACAAAACAACAAGTTTAAATGATTCAAAATCTAAAGAATGTGCAATCTGCAAGAAAAAGAATCACAAAACAAAAGAGTGCTTATATCTCAAAAATTTTGATGAAAAGATAAAAGAGTATAAGGCTAAAACTCTGGAGAGTCAAGTGATGAGTACTTCAAAAGGAAAATCCAAACAGACTTTTGAATCAGTCCAAACATCTGTTACCCAAAGTCTGAACAAAAACTCTGCTCCCAGAGAGGTTCAGGTAACAGATGCTCCACCTGTTAACAGATTACCAAGAGGATATGGACAACCAACTTGTCATCGTCTGCCACATGTTTATGATGAGCCCAAGAGGCCTTCAAAACCAAAAGTGAACAGACATCCTCATGGTTTTCAACAACTAACTGGAAATGATCAAACATCTGCTGGACCAAGTGTTGACATACAAGCACTGGCAAATGGTCAACTGCAGCTGTTGAATCTAGTTCAAAAGCTAGTCCAAACAACTGATCATTCTCCACAACTTAAGGCTGAGACAGCTAAGGACCCATCCAAAGCCAATTTGGCTTTGGACACTCACCAAAACTAAAATCCTTACTGATGTGCAGGGAGCTTCTGCTTGTTTAGACAGTTTATGGTATGTAGATAGTGGAGGCTCCAGGCACATGACTGGATGTAGAGCCCTTCTTCTGGACTTTCTTGCTCATGGAGGGGGTGATATATCCTTTGGTAATGATTCTAAAGGTAAAGTGTTGGGTTCTGGTACTGTCAAAGCAGGGAGACTTAAGTTTGAAAATGTTAATCTAATAGACAATCTAAAATTCAATCTACTTAGTGTATCACAAATGAGTGACAAAGGCTTTGGGTCATTCTTCACTAAGCAAACCTGTAAGATTGTTGGCCCAGAGGCTGTTGAAAAGATTAACACCATCATTGCTGAGAGTAAAGCACAACTTGTTGCTCACAGAAGTGGCAATGTGTATGTGGTTGATATGTTGAAGGATAATCCTACTGCTAATGTTTGTCTGTTCTCAGCTGCCTCTACCAAAGAGACAGAATTGTGGCATAGGAGACTTGGTCACACCAACCTTCAAACTATCAACTCACTCTCCAAACAAAACCTTGTCAGAGGTTTACCATCAAAAGAATTCAAGTGTGATGAGCATTGTGTTTCCTGTTTAAAAGGCAAACAACATAAAAGCTCTTACAAATCCATTGATGAGTCCAAAACCAGTCAATGTCTACAAATGTTGCACATGGACTTGTTTGGCCCTGTAAAAATCATGAGTCTAAGAAGGAAAAGATTTTGTCTTGTCATAGTTGATGATTTTTCTAGGTTTACATGGACTTACTTTTTACACTCTAAAGATGAGACTGCAGGTATCTTGAAGGACTTTGTTACCAAAGTTGAAAAACAATATGACTTGCCAGTAAAAGTCTTTAGGAGTGACAATGGAACAGAGTTTAAAAATAAGGAGTTAGATGATTTCTGTGTGTCAAAAGGGATTGTAAGGCAGTACAGCATCCCAAGAACACCAGAACAGAATGGGGTGGTTGAAAGGAAGAACAGGACTCTCATTGAGGCTGCAAGAACAATGCTAGCAGATTCTGGTTTACCTCTGTCCTTTTGGGCAGAAGCTGTAAACACTGCTTGTTATGTTCAAAACAGAGTTTTAATCAACCCTAGACATCAAAAGACTGCTTATGAAATTCTGTTTAAAATCAAACCACTGATATCATTTTTCAAAGTCTTTGGCTGCCCATGTTTCATTTTAAATCTTAAAGATTCCATTTCAAAATTTGCAGCCAAAGTGGATTGTGGATATTTTCTGGGGTATTCTTCTATTGCAAAGGCCTATAAAGTGTTTAACACAAGGACTAAAACAATAGAAGAAACTCTGAATGTAAAGTTCAATGAACTTTCTTCTTTAAAAATCCCAGCAAACCCTGCTGAGTTGTTTGACTTAGATAAATTCAAATTTGAAGATATTACTGTCAAAACTAACCCTGCAGGTACTCCACAATCTTCACAACAAGATTACAGAATAGATGTTGTGGTTCCAGACCACTACAAAGTCTATCATGTATCAGAGGAAGCAGAAGTTCAAAACAACTGTCAAAACTCTGTCACAGCTGAGTCAGCCACTGTTGGCCAGTCTTATCTTCAAACCACTGATTCACCCAGCCAATTCACTGCTCAATCATCTGTTGACAAGAGTCAATCATCTGTTGACAAAAGTCAGTCCAATCTTACACCACTTGGACCCATTCCTCCACCTCCATTTCAAACATCTGTTGCCTCTTCAGAAGTGCCAACAGATGTTATGTCAACAGAGTCTCCAAACCTCTGTCCTTCACCACAAAATGCCATCATACCATATCAGGGAGATTTAATCTACCTAAGAGCTCATCCACCAGATCAAATCATTGGCAACATCAGAGAAGGTGTGCTCACAAGGAGCCAATCTTCAAACATCTGTCTTTTTGCAGGCTTTCTATCCCTTACACAACCTGTCAAGTACCAAGAGGCACTGAAAGACAACAGTTGGGTAGAAGCCATGCAAGAAGAACTCCTTCAGTTTAAAAGACAACAAGTATGGGAACTTGTACCACTGCCTAAGGATGTCTGTCCTATTGGCACAAAGTGGGTCTTCAAAAACAAAACTGATGAAAGGGGTATAGTTGTCAAGAACAAAGCCAGGTTAGTGGTTCAAGGCTTCAGACAAGAAGAGGGTATTGACTATGATGAAACCTTTGCCCCTGTAGCAAGGCTAGAGGCAATCAGACTCTTCTTAGCCTTTGCTGTCAACCACAACATCAAGGTGTTTCAGATGGACATCAAGTGTGCCTTTCTATATGGCAAAATTCAGGAGGAGGTCTATGTATGTCAACCACCTGGTTTTGAAGACACATTCCATCCTGATCATGTCTACAAGCTTAACAAAGCTTTGTATGGACTCAAACAAGCACCAAGAGCCTGGTATGAAACTCTCTCTACTTTTCTCTTATCCATTGGATTCACTAGAGGTAAAATTGATAAAACCTTGTTTTTAAAATGGAAAGGAAAAGATTTAATGATTGTTCAAATATATGTGGATGACATCATTTTTGGATCCACATGTAATAAAATGTGTGAGGAGTTTAGGGAACTCATGACAGCAGAGTTTGAAATGAGTGCTATGGGTGAACTTCAGTGCTTTCTTGGTCTCCAAGTAAAGCAACTGCAAAATGGTACTTTCATTCATCAAAACAAGTATGTGAAAAACTTGTTAACAAAATTTGAGATGAATGATTGTAAGCCATGTAGTACACCCATGAGCACTGTCAAGCCACTCACTGATGATGAAAAGGATGAACTTGTTGATCAGACACATTATAGATGCATGATTGGGTCTTTATTGTACTTAACAGCATCCAGGCCAGACATTATGTTTGCAACCTGTGTGTGTGCTAGATCTCAGGCTTCTCCTAGAAAGTCTAACCTTATTGCTGTGAAAAGGATCTTCAGATACCTAAAAGGTGCTCCCACACTTGGTATCTGGTATCCTGCTAATGGAAACATTGAGCTTTCAGGTTATTCAGATAGTGATTTTGCTGGCTGCCATACCACAAGGAAGTCCACATCAGGAGGGTGCCAGTTTCTAGGGAATGCCTTAGTTTCCTGGCAAAGCAAAAAGCAAGCAGCTGTTTCAACATCCACTGCTGAAGCTGAATACATTGCTGCTGCAAGCTGTACAGCCCAACTTATGTGGCTTCAAAATCAACTACTGGACTTTGGGATAACAGCACTTAGGACTCCACTCATGTTGGATAGCCAAGCTGCTGAAAATATCATCAAAAATCCAGTCTCCCATTCAACCACCAAGCACATAGATATCAGACATCATTTTGTCAGGGATAGCTATGAAAAAGGTTTGATTTCTCTGCACCATGTTCCAACAGAGGATCAGTTGGCAGATGTGCTGACAAAAGCTTTAGACACATCTACCTTCACAAATCTGATCTCTCGAATTGGAATGTTAAACATGGATTAAAAACAACAAAAATGTTTTCAATAAAACATTAAAATGTTTCAGAAAATCAAATTTTGCTAAAATAACACTTTGGTTGAAAAATCTGTTTTCAAACCACTGATTCAGATAAAACAACCACTGTTTTATTAAAACCACTGTTAGTTGAAAAATCTGTTTCAAACATCTGATCAGGTAAAACAACCACTGTTGGTTGAAAAATCTGTTTCAAACATCTGATCAGATAAAACAACTGTTTTCATCAGTCTTTTGGTTAAACAACAGAGGTTGGCAACAGAGGTTTAACAAAACAGCTGTCTGCCACCAGATGTTTCAACCATCAGATGTTTGCCACATCAGCGGTTTCACCAGAGCCTATAAAACCCTGTTCCTTCCTCCAACAGCAGTTTTACTGTCTCATTGTATTCAAAATACTAAAAACCGCTTTCGTCTTCCTCATAACCCTCAATCAAAGATCATTACTTTCATAATCAAAATCCATTAAAATGGAACTTCAAACAAAAGCCACTCACAATTTCCTTCCATATTTGGTTAAAACCGAAGACAACACACCATTTCATTCCACCATTGACATCATCAATAACTCGAAATATAAAAATATTCTTGTTGCTGATGCCCCCATTCACCTAGAAACACTCCAAGAATTTTGGGCAACTGCTGAGGTTTTATACCAAGACAAAAAGCCTACGTCCATAATTTCAAAAATTGGAGCCACCAGTATCGCCATAACCCCTGAGATCATCTCCACTACCTTCTCACTGAACGACTTGTCAGGTATGGAAACTTTTCCAAAAACAGAGCTTCACACTGAGTTTCAAGAGAGGGGGTATGATGCTCAAATGACTGGTTCCACACTATACAAAAAGTTTTTCCCACCAGTCATGAAATTTTTCTTCCATACCCTCCTCCTCTGTGCCTCTGCCAAGACTACATCCTTCAATGAAATCCCATTGAGGATACAATACTTGGGATATGCTATGTTGTCAGACTCTGACTTCAACCTATCTCAGGGATTGTTTTCAGACTTGGTATCAAATGTGAAAGCCATAAAATCTGGCTCAAACAATGCTTTTCTGCTCTACCCTAGAATTCTAAGTGTAATTCTACAAAAGCTTTTACCTGAAAAGGATTTTCAAAAGGGAGAGTCATTTAAAATGAAAAGTTTAACTGATGAAACTTTTACTAGAATGCTGGGTTCTTCAACCCAAGAAAAGGCACAAAAAGTTCAAAAAGTTTCCAAAACACAACCAAAGAGGACAAAGACAACAACTGTTGTTGAAACCTCTGTTGGTGAGCCCACTGCTCCTGGTGATCATGGCACTTCATCCAGTGCTGTGAAACCCACACCAGCCACCAAAAGAAAACGTCCATCCACCAAAACAACCACCAAAACCAAAAAGGGACTTCTGGAAGATGAGATACCAGAAGCTAACCCTGTTGCATCACCAAAGCAACATGAAACCACTGTTGTTACTTCCTCACAACAGTTGGAGATATCTCAACCCAAGCAAACTCCTCAAGATTCCTCACAAAAGGAACTTGTTGTAAGCCAAAGGGAACCTCAAACTGAGGCATATGAGTCACTTGATCATATGTTTACAAGCCCATCTCCCAGGGCTAATCAGCTTGTTACTCCACCTACATCACCACCACATGTCCCACCAACAATGCAACCCCTGTTTGAGGCTATTGATAAAACTCAGGACAACCCCAGTTCCTCTCAATCACCTATCACTGAGAGTATGCCACTACCAGTGACTGGGACTGAGGAAAATCAATCAGCCATCCCACAAACAGATGAGGAGGTTATACTACCAGAAGTACATGTTACTTCTGATGAGGTTTCAAGAGAAGCAGCCACTACTGCTGTTGAGACCATTGTCTCACAGCAGGACAGTGGTTACATAGCTAAGACTTCCTTGAAGGCAACAACTGTTGAAGACACAATTGTGTCTCCAAAAACAGTTGGAAGTCCCCAGAACCAAGACCAAGGGGCAGCAGGTTCTTTCTCTATGGCCTCACCTCCTAGGACTGAACCAGCTAAAACTACCTCTGGTAGGGACTCAGATGATCCTATTAATTTAGGTGATGAGTCAAAATTACAAGAATTGACGGTTAAAGTTCAAAACCTTGAATCCTCTGTTGCTGACATCAAATCTGATGTCAAGTCAATTTTGGAAACATTGAATAACTTTACAAAGAGTCAACCATCAACTGCTGATGTTGCTAATGAGCTATGGAAATCTGTTTCCCCCATCATCATAGCTCATCGAAAATTAGCAGATCAGACACAAGAAACCTACATGACTGTGATCAGAAACATGGTTGATGCCAGATTCAATGATACAAAGGCTGATATCAAGGTGATCAAAGACCACTTGCTGAAGACCACTGGCTCTGCCCCTACCACAATTCTCAGAGATGAAGATGATGATGAATTCACTGCTGATGATGCCAAAAAGGGGGAGAGTGGCAGAGATAGGCTACCTAAACTAAAAACACAAAAAGGGAAGAAGCCAACTGCTGACAAACCAGGGTCACCCAAATCAGCTCCACAAACACAACAACCAAATGTTCAGTTCCCTGTCTCTGAACCAGCTCCAGCATCAAAGGCAAAAGAAGTTGACACTTCAGCTAATGAAAGAGCTGAAAAGGCTGCTGAAGACAAAATGAAAAGGGCTGAAACATTGGAGGTAAAGGCAGAGAGGTTGGTACAACTGAAAAAGGAACAGCAACAGGAAGTGGAAGATGTGGGCACTTCAAAGAGAAGGAAAATGCCAGCCAAACACACTAGAAAACCACCTTCCAAATTAACTGCTGAAACTCCTGTTGTACAAACACCTGTTACCACAACCACTGCTCCACAAACCACTGCCACCACAACCTCTGTTACCCAAACCACTGAAACTAAAACCACTGCACAACCCAAACCAGTAACCAAACCAGTCACTAAACCAACCACAACTCAACCAACTACCAAACCTACTTCAACACAACCTAAAACCCAAACAACTGCTGGTTCGACAAAAGGACCAACAGATGTTTCTCAATCCACTGCTACATCCTCACCTTCACCCAAAATCTTGTATAGCAGAAAAAGGAAATCCACCTTTGTTATACAAGATGAAAACATCCACAACACACCACCTAACACCCCAATCTCATCCACACCAGTCAATGCCATTCCACTCTCATCTTACTCACCACACACTGACCAATTCAGGTCACACAGACCACCATCAACCATCACCCCATTGGCTGAGAAGTATCCCCTTGAGTTGGATTTAATCAAGGGGGAACTTCAATCCTTCTATAATACTGATCAGCCATCAGAAAGATCCTTCCCTTCTCTTAAAGGCTTCCCTGTTCCACCTAATCTAGACACATATCTCAAATACAAGGGTGAACAGGCTGATGCTGTCATCAAAGAGAAGTGCAAAGGGAAGGATGACAGGACTGCTCAGGGCATCCATTCAGCAGAGCTTAGCAAACTCAGAAGGATTGAAGACTATGCTAAGACCCTGAGCAACTCCATGTCAACCATGCCTCTCAGCAGACACTTGGAGATGGAAGTAAGGGATTCACTGCTGGAACAGATCTTGGCATCCAAGCCTTATAAAGCAACAAAGAATCAATTTACAGGCTGGACCACACATGCTCTAAGAGAAGAACTAATCAGAATAGAGAACATGGCCAAGAATCCTCCTACTAAGATCTCTGCTCCTGATTTCAAAAAGGGGAGAGATGAAGCTAGAGCCTTGAAATTCAGAAGAATGAGACAAGAGCTTGTAGCTGCTAAGTATGGAGAGATGAAATCTGTTGCCAGATGGTCAGAGATCAGGCTAATTGAGACTTATAAAAGGCTTGAACAAGAAAGAAAGACCAATCCTGATCTTCCAAGAAAACCAGTGTATGATGATGCTCCCAAGAAACCCTCTCAGGCCTTTACATTAGATAGCTTGCTTGCAACCTCTGATCTATCTATTGCTGCTCAAAGGCAATACAAGAAGCAGAAGGAAATGTCTGAAGAAGACACAAGGAAGTTCACTAATACTTATGTAAAAGAGGGGATCTTGAACCAAATCAGATCTTTTTCTGATCCTGTGTCAGACAGGCTCAGAGAACTCATTGGAAGGCCACCATCACCAAACTCATCCAAAATAAAGATGCATCCCAGTCACTCCTCTGATTCTAAAATTCTAAAATGGAAGTCTGATAAAGAGACCCATGAATTGACATTGCTCAGATCAGATGGTAGTGTTCAGAAGTTGAGCATGGATGAGGCACCTGGCCTAAGTGCTGAAGATCTCCAGTCACTTCTAAACTTGACACTGGATAGAGATGTTGAAGACCTCTTCTCTCTGCACTTTGAATTGCAACTAAAAGGGCAAATTAGAGAAAGTCTGATGAGGAATAAAGATCAAGAATAAAGCAGAGTTTTGGCATCATCTGTTCTAGGGGGAGATTGTTGGGTCTGCTGACCTGGAGAAGAACAGATGATTGAAAGCCAAAATATACTAAGTGTTGATCCAGAATAAATATCAGAGTTTACAAGAAAGCTTCCTCCAAAGAACTGCTGACTCCAAACTGCTGATGCTTAAACAACTGATACAAGACAACTGCTGCTGATGAAAGGTCTGATGAAGAAAGTCTGAAGAGCAAAAGTCTGATAAAGAACAAGTGCTGATCAAGATCTGAAGAACAAAGGACTGTTGAACCAACAGCACTTTGGTTCAACAGTTGTTAAGAAGACATCAGAGTTTATAGCTTAACAGAGTTTCCATTCAGTAGTTTCAATGTAACAGTAGTTTATTGTTTATCAGATGTTGTAGTTTGTTAGTCAGTTAGGGGTCGCTTTCTAGGTGACGTCAGCTAAGTGATCATCAGAGGTTTGTACTTGTCTATAAATAGAACAGTACTTGTACTGTTCTATTGGTCACTCGTCATTCTCTCTAAGACAAACAAACTCTGAGTGATCAGGCTGAGGGGGAGTTATAATTGTACCTTTGTAATCTTTCAACTTTAATGAAAGCTTTCGATTGATAACAATTATTCTCTATGTTTTGATTATTCTTTATTCCGCTGCACTTTCCATTTATACTTCATTCATATTACATCATTAATCAAAACAATCCAATACTCAGATCCTAACAAAACTAAATACCTAAAATAAAAAAAAAATCCACATATGCTTCTCTTCCTCTCCATCTTATCCCTGCCAAACATCATCCTCCCCAAACCAACCTTCACAGATATTTCTCTCTCTTTAAAATTAAAAAAAAAATCCACAGTACCTCTCTCTCTCTACAACCATGGTTGAAGCATTGAAGGGTGAGGCAGATTATTAAACCTCAATAATCACTACGAAAACCTAAAGTCCCAATAATCCAAAACCTATCAACAAATCCAATTTCTCCTTCATTCACAACGTACGGCTCAGGTGTCGCTAGATGAGGACGGAACGGTTAGGTTTTTGGCTGATAGGTGTGTCTCACCCTTCGATTCAACTTAGATAAGGTTAAGGTTACAATCTGAGTTAGGGTTAGGGTTATTGTTTGTTGTTGCAGCTTCGTAGTTGTGGTTGGAGGTATGGTGGTGGTTGTTGTAGAGAGAGGGGTACGATGGTGGTTGGTTGCAAAGAGAGAGAGAGAGGTACCGTGGTGGTGGTTGTAGAGAGAGGGGTACGATGGTTGTGGTTGTAGAGAGAGGGGTACGATGGTGGTGGTGGTTGTAGAGGGAGAGGGGTATGGTTGTGGTTGGTTGTAGAGAGAGAAGGGTACGGTTATGGTGGTTGCAGAGGGAGAGGTTGGTGGTTGTTGCAGAGGGAGAGGTTGGTGATGGTTGAGGACTGAACTGTGAACTCTTCAAATGAGAGTTTTTTTATGAATGAAGGAGATGATGATGATGATGATCTGGAATTTTTATTTTTTTTAAGGTTTTTAGTTTAAATTATTTAATACACATCATCATGCCATGTCAGTGAACCAGTGCCACATCAGCGAACCCATTAACGGCGTTAGTGATTTAACCGTTAGTGGGTGCTAGATTCCAATAAGTCAATAGTTCAGGTTATATATGGCCAATTTTTTAGTTGGGGGTGCCAGTGGCCAATTTCAAATAGTTCAGGTTATTAAAATCCAATTCCCCACATATATATATATATATATATATATATATATATATATATATATATATATATATATATATATGGTAGGGTTCATACGAGAACCAACTTTAGGGAGAGAACCAAAGAACCAATGTGAACAGGGGGCATTATTGTAAATATTTGATTAGATTAAAAAAAAACCCAATGGGTCCTTAATCAAAACCCACATCAGTCTTCATCAATCACAATCCCTTTTTCAAAACCCTAGTTCATCACATACCCCTCCATCATCCAATTACACCAGTTACCACCGCCGTCTACTGGCGTCCTTTTACTCCGGCGAACGTCAACACTCGGTGGCGTACGGTTGACCTCACCCGAAGGCTCTCTCGCCTAAAGTTTATTGATGTAATTGCTTAGCCATATGTGCAGGTTCTTCGTGGCTGCTTTGGTTTTGAATCTGTTATGCGATTGGACTCCTTCAAAGGTGGCCAGATTCATTCCCATTCCCATTCCCATGGCAATCGACATGTTTGTTGGGACGGTTATATTGTTTGTGTTCACCGCCATCGTCTGACAGTTTCAGCCGGTCAAAGACCAGACCAGTTATCCTCTTTCTGTTCTCTCCTCTGTCCCTCTCTCTCATGTTTATTGTCCTCTCTCTAAGTTAGATTCTTAGGTTTCAGATCCTGTATGGTGCAATTGGTTATGGAGGGAGGTTAAGGTTGTGTTGTTTTGAGGGTGGCTTCACCGGGTCTTGTCGGAGCTCCCGCCGAGCTACTTCTTCCTCTTCTCCCGATTCTGTCTCTCTCTATATATATGGGTTCCCCTCTCTCTCTTTTTGTGCGTATGATAGAAGCAGAAGAACAAATTGTGGTGTGGGGTGTTTTTATGATAAAATTGGAAGGGTTGTTTTGTGTTGTAGTAATAATGGGAGGGCACATGTACTTTTTTTAAATTATATAATATTTTGTTTAGTTAGACGGATGGATTTGTTTTTATTATTTTGTTTCAGGATTAGATATATGTTTTTGTTTTTATAATTTTGTTTGCATTTGTTTTTATAGTTAGCTGGATGATTTGGCGATACCGAATTTATATGATATTGCGGGTTTAAGTGGTTACAGTCTAAGCATTGGATGAAGAAACTGTCTAATGATTGTTTTTTTGTGTGTGTCTTTGTTGATGAATTGTTTGCATATATTATATAGGACAATTTGTGTTTTAGTTGAGGTGCCATTTGTTGATATGTACACGTGAATTAAGAATGTTAATGCACATGTGCATAACGTATTTGCTACTGATAAAAGATAAAAGTAATTTTAATGCACATGTGCATTTATACTAATATCATTATGGTCATTCATTCTAACGCACACGTGCATATGTTATGTGGTAATAAAAAAGAGTAATGTTAATGCACATGTGCATTAAGATTGAAATTTTGGTTTCTTATGTGTTGTTTATTATTTGTATTTAAAATATAGGAAACAGTTCGAAAAAGGTAACTTTTGTATTATAATCTATTGAGAAAGGGTCAAAAATATAACAAATGCGATTGAGGATGATGACATAATCGTTGATCATGAAGTTACCAAAGGTATTTATTATTTATTTAATCAATTTGGATATATATGCACATGTGCATATATGTATATTTTTCATGTTAACTAATAAATGTCAATTCTTATTTGTTTTAACACATGAACAATGTGATAATTCTGAGAAGTATATGATGTTCAGGTTGACGGATGAAAAAAACAATGGAGATGTTAGATGAAGCATCAATGAAGTGTGAAGAGTGTTGTAAGAAGATAAGTAAATGGGGAAGAAGATGAAAAGGGGACAAATAAGCAATATAATGGGACATTGTTGGTGAGCGTGAGGTTGTGAGATAATTAGAAGTTTGTAGGTAGGTGGTTAGTGGTAACATGGTTGGTTTGTAACAAGGACATTTTTTTCTGTTATCAGTTGTTTTATTGTGTTGATGGTTTGGTAGAAATTACATGTAATTGTATAATAAAAACAGATGGGTACAAAAGAGTTTGTTGTTTGAAGGATGATGCATGCACATATGTATATTGTGGTGGTTGATAAGTTGGTTATGTTTGTGATTACTATTTTGGTGTATGTAAATTTGTATGATAAGGAAATTGAGATATGCACATGTGCATAATTAAAATTAAACCTCCCACCATCCAAAAACTTGAACTCACCACCCGATACCCCCCAAAAAACCTAATTCGTTCCCACCATACCTAAAAACTATGCCCTGAAGCTAAACCACTCGAAAAACTTAACTATATTAGTGAAATGCACATGTGCATGCAGTACACGTTTCTTATTTTATAGTTCTTATATACAGTTGTTTTAAGTTTATTATTTTTTGTTGTCATACACTTGTATTATTTTTCAATTTCTGTTATAATATGCATGACTGCGCAATTGACGAGTTCGAGTGTATTTTATATATCTCTTCGCATCCATTTAATGATCATTTAATAAATTTTTTTACTCCTTATTGTAACAACCCAGAACGGACCCCAAAATTTTTTGTCGTATTTAATTAGTGTTATCATGTAACGTACAAAGATCAAGATAAATATTTAACTAGTCGGTTATGTTTGAAACTAAAAACCGAACCAATACATGTAAAATATTATTATCAGGTATGTTTTACGAGACCAGACCGATACCCGTTATGAACCCGAACCCAACCCGAAACCCTTTTGCTTACTCACCACCCAAGACACATGGCACCTTGAGATGGTGCCATGTGCCCCCCCCCCCCATGTGTCAAACACACACATGACCTTGGTTAGTATAAAAACCCTCCATCTTTTTCTTTTGTCCCCCTGATGTAAACAACATACACACATACATATGGTGAGAGAGAGAGAGAGAATGAGTGAGAAGAAAGAAAAGGAGACCGGAGGTCTCCACCTCCGGCGGACTCATCCGCCTCTGGCCAACCCCATCAACCACACCCTCTCACCAATACACACACACGTAGAGAACCAGCGAGAAAGAGAGACATAGATCTGAGAACAGAGGAGAGAGAGAAGCAGGAGAGAGAGAGAAGCAGGAGAGAGAGAGAGAAGAAGAAGGAGACGACGGCGGCCGATGGTGGTGGTGGTGGCTCTGTGCAGCGGCGACGCCATACCCTCGGGTCAGACCCGATTTCCGGTAAGAAAACCCCATCTGGTTTAGATCTAAAAGCTTGAATAGGTTATTAGAGATTGGTTGTGATGATGGTTTGGTCTGGGTTACAGGTGATGAGATAGTTGGGGTTGGAACCTGATAATAATGGTTATGGATAATGTTGAGGATGATGGTGACTACGGTGGTCACCGGTGGTGACGACGGGGATGATGGTTGGTGATGGAGACGATTAGGGGTTGGCAGAGGTTAGGTTTGTTGGTTATTAATCCAAGGGTCCAGGTCAGATCAGATCAAAGGGACGAGTCAACAGTTAACTTGGCGGTCAACATTACGAACTGGTCAACAATAGTCAACCGGGTCAGACCCGGTCAACACGAACCCTTACCCGATACGTGAGGTATAACCGAACCTACTAACTTAATATTTATATTAATTATAAACAATACATTTATACCCGATGCGTGGGACATGACGAGCAAATTTGGACCGAGGCCAAAACTATAAGATTGGAGCGAATATTGGTTAGTGACTCGAAACATTGGACACTAGATGTAGGACATATAGATACTCTACACTTAGATGCGGAGAAACGACATATACACACCTTAACTTGGATGTTTGGATTGGATAACTTGGACCCTTGAACATTTGGACACAAGAATTGAAAGACGATAGCTAAGATTCGGACTCGACGATTTGAATATAAAACTTGGACACACCATAAGTAAAACGGATTCTAGTAATAAAACATAGGATATTTGGATACTTGGACAATTGGACATAAACGTGGAGACTTATGACTTGACGCTCGGGACATTAAGGACATAAGACGCAATTTAGATTAACCAATACATAACGACTTATACATTAGAGCGGATATTAGTTGTAACCTTTGGATAATAGAACTAAGATTGCGACGTTTGGAACCAAACTATAACTATAACTAAACGACATCTAATAATGCGCATAGTAACTAGTATATTATGGATAATATTAAGAACATTATACAAGAATCCATAACATTAGGAACGTATAGAATCTACTAGTACAAACTACCACGACATATTGAACATGGATTTGATATTTAACTTGAACATATAATTGGGACTTAAGAAGTAGAACTAGATATTTGATACCTAAGTTTAGAAGTGATGAAAACCATTACCTAGTGAAGATGACCGGATAGCCTTTAAAACCATATGCTCGAGCTCGTCCCACACGTGGAACCATACCAATGAACTTAAGACTAATAACGTGTGTCGACTTAGGATTCGACCAGGAGTATAGCTGTACGAGATGTCCGACGCTTTGGTTGCTATAAACCATTCATATGCATTGCTTCCAGGTGAGTCCCGTGTACCTTCCCCACTTTTCGTGTTTTACTGTTTTTGGGGTGAATGCATGCTTCCTTTTTATAAACTATATGATGTGACAAGATAGTAGCTGTCGATTACCATACCGACACTCATTAACCCTGGGGATTGGGCCACTTAATATGTGGGTAGCGCTACTTGGGGAAACCCCCACACACGGTGGATCCGGAAGCCCGGAAAACCCTCCACTGAGGATTTGTGACACGTATTTTGCCAGGAGAATCTATAATGGCAGTAGATAGATTCTGTGTTAGGTTTGAGGTGTCGCTTGTACATCACCATGTGTTGAACCGTGTAAACTTTACGAACTTGATTTTGAAAGGATAAACTTATTGAAAACCATTTTAAACTAACGCACGGACTCACCAACATTATTGTTGACCCAAAACCTATTTTAAGCATGTGTTCAGGTACCTGTCTGAGTTACAAGGAAGGAGCAGCTACGAACCGGAGTATCCCAGACGGACGAGTTAGAAAGCAAGCGAGAGCCTTAGATATTACCCTGAGTATTTGTATTAGAGACGGTACATTGTATAGAAAATGTAAACTAGTGTTATTTATAAAAGAATAGTTATTTTTACATTGCTTTCGCTGTTTGCTTGCATTGCGTGATGTTTTGGTAACCATCTGTATTCCGACCGGGCCCACCTAGGTCGGGTTGTGACAGTTGGTATCAGAGCAAACAGCTGAAGCGAATAAGAATCCCATTAGGCTTCAACTGAGAACCCTAGGATCCTAAGTTTTAAAAACCACAGAGTTTATTTCAGTTTGGAGAACCGAAACGCGACGGATGAACTGGAGATGCAACAAGGTGATACCGAACGAGTCGACCACGGGTACTGAACACGTTAGGATGAGACCTTACCAACACACGAGTGAACTAGCGGAACCAACCATGAGAAAGTGAGATGTCATGGTTTTGATAAGAATATACTTGGATGCTTGAGTGAGGCGGACAAATGATTATGGTTGCAAACATAATTATGAATCCGCAGGCACAAGGGTATTTTGGGAATATCTTATCAGAAATCATGAGTGTAAGAGTCGAACTAGTACCTTGAATGTGACACTTAAAGTAAGGCACATCGGCTTGTTACAAAGGAACTATGAATACGTCTTACCTTGAGTGCTTCTTGGGTTCTTTACCACAATATTTTCACTTGATGAATTGTTGCCTTGAACCTACCAAGTGATCCTCCCTCCTTTCCTCAGACAACTATGATCGAAATAGAGTTAAGAGATCCTTGTTGGTGTGACAAACAACTCACGTGCCTACTCTTGAGAATCAAACAAACACTCGACAACTCCTGGGTAGATATGAAACCTTAGTGTTGCACTCCTTGAAGCTTGAAATCTTTGATAAAACACCCAAAACTTAGTATGAGACACCTTAGGATAAGATGAAACCATGAAGAAACAACTTGATGTATACGATTACACCCGTTTGTCGTAGTTCTTCCGACCATTTCTCACCAAGTTTTTGGAATCCCCTTCGATATTTTGGCAAAATTCCTTATTCGAATCGTTCAACCTTCGTTTGGAAACTCAGTTCATACCCCGTTTTATCACTAAGAACTTTTGGACACCATGCTCTAGACCTATCCAATCACACTTGAGTACCAGAATTTCCGCATTTATTTTTGTTCTCTAGATATTTAAGTTCCATTCGGATTGTACAACTTCCTAGAACCATATGAAAACGCCAAGAAAGCCTTAGATTATCCAATAATCCTCCTTAGAAAGCTCTCGGTTTGTGATGAATCCATTGATTCCGATCAAACAAAAACTATTGCACGTTTCCAATACTACCAAAATGTTACTAAGTCCTTGCGTTTCGATCGTTTTTGTTGATTCAAGTTGGTATCTTCAGAAGACATAACACCCTAATGTAAGGTAAATTGGCGACTATGATCCGGAACATAATCGCGAATCTACAGGTACGTTATGGTGGTATGGAATTTCACGTGGATTTTCGGAAAAGATTCCAGTCCATTTTTGAAGTACCAAAGGTGTGGTGGGTTGGCTGCGGTACACCCTATATATTAACACAGGTGGTACATCAAGAATGGAATTGGGAATCAATTTGAAATTTTTTTTTAAAACCCTTCTTCTTGAAAAAGACTTCTGGTAAGTTTCTGGTGTATCAAAGGTGTGGTGGGTTAGCTGCGGTACACCCTATATATAAACACCAATGATACGTCAGGATGAGACTGGAGGTCTAATCTAGAGTAAACCATAGTCTGTTTTCTAGCTTCGAACCATTAAAAAACTGAAGGATTTACAGATCATGTTTCCACGATTTCCATGTCTCGGCTGTTTATTTACCCGTTTAACGACTATCAAACCTTTAATTTGGTAAACCTCTCCGTATTCGAACATCCTATCTGATAAGCCAATCTCCATACCTTCATTTGTAAGTAAGATTCCTAAGTTTTAAAGCTCCCTACTGTTCGTATAAGCCGCAAACCTGTTTTGAAAAACATAGTGTGACCATGTAGAGCTCTAGTATTTGTTGTTCCTTGTGATTGTGTGGTATGTTTTGAATTTATTCTTCGATTTTCCTGTAGTAGGATCTATTCACCTAGAAGTATAATCAAAGGTTCGTGTCCATGAGTGACGTTACAGAATAGAACAACCTTAACAAGTTATAAGAGGTAACACCAACCTTAATTTCGCGGACGAAATTCTTATAAGGAGGGGAGAATGTAACAACCCAGAACGGACCCCAAAAATTTTTGTCGTATTTAATTAGTGTTATCATGTAACGTACAAAGATCAAGATAAATATTTAACTAGTCGGTTATGTTTGAAACTAAAAACCGAACCAATACATGTAAAATATTATTATCAGGTATGTTTTACGAGACCAGACCGATACCCGTTACGAACCCGAAACCCTTTTGCTTACTCACCACCCAAGACACATGGCACCTTGAGATGGTGCCATGTGCCCCCCCCCCATGTGTCAAACACACACATGACCTTGGTTAGTATAAAAACCCTCCATCTTTTTCTTTTGTCCCCCTGATGTAAACAACATACACACATACATATGGTGAGAGAGAGAGAGAGAATGAGTGAGAAGAAAGAAAAGGAGACCGGAGGTCTCCACCTCCGGCGGCCTCCTCCGCCTCCGGCCAACCCCATCAACCACACCCTCTCACCTCTCACCTATACACACACACGTAGAGAACCAGCGAGAAAGAGAGACACAGATCTGAGAACAGAGGAGAGAGAGAAGCAGGAGAGAGAGAGAGAAGAAGGAGGAAACGACGGCGGCCGATGGTGGTGGTGGTGGCTCTATGCAGCGGCGACGCCATACCCTCGGGTCAAACCCGATTTCCAGTAAGAAAACCCCATCTGGTTTAGATCTAAAAGCTTGAATAGGTTATTAGAGATTGGTTGTGATGATGGTTTGGTCTGGGTTACAGGTGATGAGATAGTTGGGGTTGGAACCTGATAACAATCGTTATGGATAATGTTGAGGATGATGGTGACTACGGTGGTCACCGGTGGTGACGACGGGGATGATGGTTGGTGGTGGAGACGATTAGGGGTTGGCAGAGGTTAGGTTTGTTGGTTATTAATACAAGGGTCCAGGTCATATCAGATCAAAGGGACGAGTCAACAGTTAACTTGGCGGTCAACATTACGAACTGGTCAACAATAGTCAACCGGGTCAGACCCGGTCAACATGAACCCTTACCCGATACGTGAGGTGTAACCGAACCTACTAACTTAATATTTATATTAATTATAAACTATACATTTATACCCGACGCGTGGGACATGACGAGCAAATTTGGACCGAGGCCAAAACTATAAGATTGGAGCGAATATTGGTTAGTGACTCGAAACATTGGACACTAGATGTAGGACATATAGATACTCTACACTTAGATGCGGAGAAACGACATATACACACCTTAACTTGGATGTTTGGATTGGATAACTTGGACCCTTGAACATTTGGACACAAGAATTAAAAGACGATAGCTAAGATTCGGACTCGACGATTTGAATATAAAACTTGGACACACCATAAGTAAAACGGATTCTAGTAATAAAACATAGGATATTTGGATACTTGGACAATTGGACATAAACGTGGAGACTTATGACTTGACGCTCGGGACATTAAGGACATAAGACGCAATTTAGATTAACCAATACATAACGACTTATACATTAGAGCGGATATTAGTTGTAACCTTTGGATAATAGAACTAAGATTGCGACTTTTGGAACCAAACTATAACTATAACTAAACGACATCTAATAATGCGCATAGTAACTAGTATATTATGGATAATATTAAGAACATTATACAAGAATCCATAACATTAGGAACGTATAGAATCTACTAGTACAAACTACCACGACATATTGAACATGGATTTGATATTTAATTTGAACATATAATTGGGACTTAAGAAGTAGAACTAGATATTTGATACCTAAGTTTAGAAGTGATGAAAACCATTACCTAGTGAAGATGACCGGATAGCCTTTAAAACCATATGCTCGAGCTCGTCCCACACGTGGAACCATACCAATGAACTTAAGACTAATAACGTGTGTCGACTTAGGATTCGACCAGGAGTATAGCTGTACGAGATGTCCGACGCTTTGGTTGCTATAAACCATTCATATGCATTGCTTCCAGGTGAGTCCCGTGTACCTTCCCCACTTTTCGTGTTTTACTGTTTTTGGGGTGAATGCATGCTTCCTTTTTATAAACTATATGATGTGACAAGATAGTAGCTGTCGATTACCATACCGACACTCATTAACCCTGGGGATTGGGCCACTTAATATGTGGGTAGCGCTACTTGGGGAAACCCCCACACACGGTGGATCCGGAAGCCCGGAAAACCCTCCACTGAGGATTTGTGACACGTATTTTGCCAGGAGAATCTATAATGGCAGTAGATAGATTCTGTGTTAGGTTTGAGGTGTCGCTTGTACATCACCATGTGTTGAACCGTGTAAACTTTACGAACTTGATTTTGAAAGGATAAACTTATTGAAAACCATTTTAAACTAACGCACGGACTCACCAACATTATTGTTGACCCAAAACCTATTTTAAGCATGTGTTCAGGTACCTGTCTGAGTTACAAGGAAGGAGCAGCTACGAACCGGAGTATCCCAGACGGACGAGTTAGAAAGCAAGCGAGAGCCTTAGATATTACCCGGAGTATTTGTATTAGAGACGGTACATTGTATAGAAAATGTAAACTAGTGTTATTTATAAAAGAATAGTTATTTTTACATTGCTTTCGCTGTTTGCTTGCATTGCGTGATGTTTTGGTAACCATCTGTATTCCGACCGGGCCCACCTAGGTCGGGTTGTGACACTTATATCTCATATCGCGTCCGTATAATAATCATTTCATTATGGTAATTGACAATGTATTCAAAACTGTGATTTAATAGTGAAATGCACATGTGCATACGGTGTATTTCTGTATATATAACAGCGAAATGCACATGTGCATCAGGGATGACGTCATATGACGTCATATCACCCATTTTTTTATTTTTTTTTTTGAATTATTAATGCAAAATAATCATTTTGGCGTTTTTATTTTTTTTATTTTTTCATTTATTTAGGTTATATAATTTTTTTATTATTTTTTTTATTTTTTGATAGAGGGGCTTTTATACACACCCTTCATATTTACAAAAATGTCACCTGTTCACACTGGTTCTTTGGCTCTCTCCCTAAATAGTGGTTCTCAAATGATCCAAATCCTATATATATATATATATATATATATATATATATATATATATATAGTGTAGGGTAGGGATCATACGAGAACCAACTTTAGGGTGAGAACCAAAGAACCAATGTGAACAAGGGGCAATAATGTAAATATTATAACAAATAAATGAAAAAAAAACACGCTTCTTTCTTCCACTCTAACACCTTCTCTGAAAACCTACATATCTTCTTCCTCACTAACACCTTTTTTCATCAGCACCATCTACAAACACTAACACCATTATCACTCCAATGATCAGATCACGTTCTATGTAAACAACCATGGCAAATCGTTTACATGATTTACAAAGCTCTTACATACGGTCTATCACCTCTTATAAATCTCCATATCTGATGGTGCAGGTTTCGAGGCCTCGAACGTCCTCTCCATTGGCCCGAATGTCTCGGTCAACCGTCTCTCCCTCGGCCTCATGGCTTACTCATCTTGTTCAACACTGTTTCCTTAGGTATTAATGATTGAATATGTTATATCATGTATTATTATTATTATTATTATCATCATCAATGATGTATTGTAAAATACATCTATTTCCTGTGTATAGTTCGTACAGTTTTCGAGTCGTTTAGATAGTACTTTTATTAGTTTTAGGCTTGTACTGGTCTATTTTAATTATTATAGGTTTTTATAGATTTTTATTAGTTTTGAGTCAGTTTTAGTATTTATGTATTTAATTTTTATTTTGTAGGTGTTCATGGACGTTGGAGCGTAAACGAGTAACTTTGATCAAGTCAAGAACACCCGAGTCAAGAGCACGGAGTTATAATACTATATATAATAATAATAATAATAATAATAATAATAATAATAATAATAATAATAATAATAATAATAATGAAAAGGAAAAGGAAAATGTGAATTTGGGTTTCACGTTTCTAAGGCCCAAGAATTGTGGAGGGCTCCATCACGGAGCATTTATAATTTTCGAAAAGAGGAGCCGCAAATTAGTTTTCGAAGGCGGCAGATTATGAACCTGTGAATCGGCACATTATCTTGGAGAGAGGATAACAATTATTATCGAAGGTGTAGACGACAGCAGCAACCGAAGAGGTGTGGATAAAGGGTTGAAGCATAGGTGCGTGCACGGGTCGGTTCTATTTCAATTATTTATTATTTATCTATTCGAACCCGTTGTGAACACCATGAATTTGTCTTGCTTTTATTGTTTTGATTTTATCATGACTTTTAGAGGCTAGACCTTTTTACTACCTAGGTGAAGATGATTACACTTGTTTGATTTGTTTTCTTTTGGTTTTGGAACTTTTGGTTGTGGGTGAATTTTAAAGTAAAGAACTTTTTATTTTCTGGTTTGATGTATATGCATATTTAGTTTTGTTTAATTAATTTTTATAAACTCCACTTGCGTTTTTGTGAATGTCTTTCATGTATGAATGCGGGTTAGGTTGCAGACTGTGTGTTAGCAGCTAGTTTATGGTTAATTGCCTAGGGTTATCCATAGGAGTTGTAATTGTTAGTTAGATAATTCTAAGTGTTCTACCAATTCTCAATAGCTGTAAGGTGCGAGATTGTTGGTCTGTCTAGGGTGTTAAATTGCTAGTTCTAGAGACTTTGTAAGAAGATCTTCCTAGTTTCCCTAGCATTCCTTGTAGGCCAAGTCTTATCAGAAATATTGTAGTTACCCCTTGCACTTTCGGGTGTATTGTGACTTTCGCGCTGTGAGGTAGACTGTCTAGCGGGTACTTTAAGATTCGAGTAGGTAAGCCTGTGAGGGTAACCTCTCAACCGGTGGTTTAACAGCTTTTAGGAATTCTGCGGGTTATATCTTGAGAAGGGTTAGGGTTCCTGTAGTTGACTTTAAGTTTAGTATTTTAAGATCCCGGTTCCACACCAGTTCCATAGCCGTTAGAAGATTATCATTCATGTGTAGGATTCTAGCCTAGGTAGTGTCTTCCCATCACTTGATCTGAATTCCAGTTCTCAATTTGTGTCTTTAGTTATTTTAGTTTTATTTTATTTTATTTATTTGAATTAGTTTGTTAGAAAGCCCCCCTTTAAGCAACAAAACATTATTAAGTCAGTATTTAGGATAAGTAGTCGAGTCTAGTTTACGTTTTCCAGTAGAGTCTCGTGGGTTCGATATCCGGACTTACTTTAGCTGTACTGCACTGACCGGTACACTTGCCGGTTGTGTGGTTTAGGTTTAGAGAGTCTTAGTTTATAAATTTAAAACTTAGAGTGTCTAGTTTAGGTTAATTTAGTTAGTTTTTATTAAACCACTTTGAGCACATCAAGTTTTTGGCGCCGTTGCCGGGGACTCTTAGGCGATTGCGTTTACTAGCTTTGATTACACTTATCTGCTATATCTGTGCTACTTGTGTTGAGTCTGTCCTTTTGTTTAGTGAGTCGTAGGAGTCTAATTGTTTGTGTATTTTATTTCTGTTGAGTTTGTAAATATGTTTGAAATTTGTGGAGGACCCTATTTTACCGTTAGATTTCCACAAAATGCGGGGTCCTCTGCACATTATTATGCTAATTCCTTCGTGCAGCCGCCACCATGTTATTCACAGAGATATCCTGATTATTATTATGATTGCCCGTATCAGCAACCACATTTTAATCAGTATCCTGATCAGTTTTCTGGAAGCAATTCTCATGAGCATAGTGATAATGATTGGAGTAAAATAGAGAGTCTGTTGACACTACTAGTTGCTAAGGATGAAAATACCCAGAACATGTTAGCAGAGCAGGACACCCTCCTAAAAAACCACGACATCCTCATAAAAAACCGACAAGCTGCTCTTTTAGATCTTCAACGAACAGTAGAAGACATTGCTAGGAGATTAAAGGAAGAAGAAGAAAAAGAAAAGGTTCAGCAAGAGCAGCTGCCGAAAGTTGGTTATACATATGATGAGGAGGGCAACTACCTCGGTTACATGAATGCTCTGGGGGAGTTGTTCCCAACGTTTCCAGAAGAAGGGAAAGAGCCGATAATGGAATACGAAGATGAGTCAGATGAAGAGATCATCTCAATCACGGAGACGAAAATGGACGTTGAAGTCCCACCTCCGGTGCCACAGGTTATATATGATTTTGGGAGTGACTCTGATAGTGAAGACGACGAAGAAGAGTGGGCGGCGTATCGAAGGTCATTAGAGAAGAGAGAAGTAATTGAAGAAGAAGTGGAGTTGGGTGACTCCATAGGTATGATGTTTGGTGCAGATGAAGACAGTGAGGTTAGTGACACGTTGTTGTCTGAGGAGGATGAGCTTTTAGATATGGAGTTAGAGGGTTTACCTGCTTATGAAGAAGTAGGGGAGTCGGATCCCGATGGGGATATAACATACCTAGATGCCCTACTCGAAGGTGAACCGACAGACATGACTGAACCTGCACCAGATGAAAGAAATAAGTGTGGGGATCATCCCATGGAAATGGTGGTAGAAGAAGCGCACCATAGCTGGCCCGTGGTAATAGATGGAACTTCAAAATCAACAACACCACGGGAGAGGGCAAGGAAGAGAAAAAGAAAGGATCGGAATCGGAAGAGGATCAACGGCTGGCACGAGTTGGAGAAGAAGAAGCCAGTGAAAGTCAAGCACGATCAGTCTTCTTGCTACATGCCACACATCCGGTTCAATCCAGGTAAGTTTAAATTTTGGTGGTCTGACCCGTTAAGAATGCTTAGATTATTTTTCAATTCCACTAATAAATATTCAATTGTTAACGAGGACCGAGTGGAATTAAACGGGTTGGATCGGGTCCAGATAAAAGAAAAGCCCCCTGATTAAATTTAAGTGTGGGGAGGCTCTGTAGAGTTTGTAAAATTTTATTTATACTTATTATTTTTTTCTAGCTTTTCATTTTTTTTATTTGTGGTCCGTCGTTCGGTAGTGGTTCATACGTTTTTATCTTTCTATTTTATCTTTGTTTTTGTGTTTTTGAGTCTGTTTGAAAGTTTGCGTGTTTGCTTAGGTAGAGGAAATTTCACCATGTGCGGATCCCATGTATTGTCTTTATATATATTTTATGAGTGGGAATTTTGGTAAAGGTTTGGGTAATAAAAGAGAATTATTCTTAAAAAAAAAATTAACTTTTTGTGAAAAAAGACTTTTAACGTAATGTGAGGAGTCTGGGCTGACCTGTTCGCCTCATGCGACCAGCTATTACCCCGGAAAGTTATATTTTTTTCCCTTTCAACGCGTGTTGTGATCACCAGTGTCCTTCACGTTGAGTGAGAACCAGATTTTTTTTTTCTTTCTACCCATTTGATCTACCACCATTCACCGCCATTTTGCCAAGCAGGTACGCCTTCTTGTTTGTTGTTATATTATGAGTCTAAGTTAGTAGTTTGAGTCTTTTTATTTTTGTGTGGTTCGGTATTATGCTCGGGTTTTGTTTGTTTCGTTTTGCGCAGGTTTGGATTGCACCTCCCGTACTCGATCTCCATTCGGGTGATTCCGAAGCTGTTTATCATTTATCAAGGCAAGCCCAGAGTTTACCATTGTGTCAGAGCCGATCGCGAATGAAATGCTATACGATCGAGTTGGACTGGACTATTGTTTTGGAGCTTACGAAGAAAAAAATTTAACCAGCTAAGTCCTTTCCAATTTGCCCTCGTCTTTTTATTTTTGTATTCGGAATTTATTTTTTGTTTTGAGTCGTTTTCTATTCCTACATTGAGGGCAATGTAGAGTTTAAGTGTGGGGATGGGAAACTGTAGTTTAGTCTGTATATAGAGTCGTTTTGAGTCAAAAAATTAAAAAAAACAAAAAAATTGAAAAAAAAAATGTCCCTGATTTTGAAGTTTGCATTATATAAAATATGGAAGATGATAGGTAAAGTTAGATGTCCGGTTTTCAAATAGTATGTATAATAAGAGATTAAAATTGATTGAAAACGTGTCTGATTTGGGATATGTGGGTAGGCTCGGCCGGTAGAAAGGTTTCCTTTGAAAGAAAAGTAATAAATTAATTATGTTAGGCTATTTTGTGGGTTCTCATCTAGGAGAAACGGGGAGACCGAAACCGCCAAAAATAGTATAAGAAGCACCGTTATAAGTAGAAAACCGTTAGAATTTCTAATCACTAAAAAAAAAAATTAGAAATCAAAGCAAAAATGCTGAAGCTTAAGGTGCCTGGTCACTGGGATAGCGACTTGGATTGGCCACACCCTCTGAGTTAAGTATGCTGAGATGAAAAAAAAAATGCTGAAGCTTAAGGTGCATGGCCACTGGGATAGCGACTTGGATTGGTCACACCCTCTAAGTTAAGTATGCCGAAAAAAAAAAAGAAAAAAAAGTGATTTTAAATTCTCTTGATTTTCTACATAAGACGGTTAGGAAATGGTCAATTGGTCGTTCCTTTAGCTTCATAAGCTTGAGGCGGGATTAGGAGGAACTGTGGCTTCCTTAGAGTGAGACCCTAAATAGACTAATTAGCATGAACTTAACATAAATAAAAAGGGGCTTGGAAATCGGTATGGGTTTAAGAGGATCAATATACCTGCAATCGCAATCAACACGTTGGTAGATTATTAATTAAGTAACCTATGTTTTGAAACCGGATGTAAGCCTGACTGTGATTCCATAGCATAATTCTTTTTCAGGGACGAAAAAAAAGATAAGTGTGGGGATATTTGATGTATTGTAAAATACATCTATTTCCTGTGTATAGTTCGTACAGTTTTCGAGTCGTTTAGATAGTACTTTTATTAGTTTTAGGCTTGTACTGGTCTATTTTATTTATTATAGGTTTTTATAGATTTTTATTAGTTTTGAGTCAGTTTTAGTATTTATGTATTTAATTTTTATTTTGTAGGTGTTCATGGACGTTGGAGCGTAAACGAGTAACTTTGATCAAGTCAAGAACACCCGAGTCAAGAGCACGGAGTTATAATACTATATATAATAATAATAATAATAATAATAATAATAATAATAATAATAATAATAATAATAATAATAATAATAATAATAATAATGAAAAGGAAAAGGAAAATGTGAATTTGGGTTTCACGTTTTCTAAGGCCCAAGAATTGTGGAGGGCTCCACCATGGAGCATTTATTATTTTCGAAAAGAGGAGCCGCAAATTAGTTTTCGAAGGCGGCAGATTATGAACCTGTGAAGCGGCACATTATCTTGGAGAGAGGATAACAATTATTATCGAAGGTGTAGACGACAGCAGCAACCGAAGAGGTGTGGATCAAGGGTTGAAGCATAGGTGCGTGCACGGGTCGGTTCTATTTCAATTATTTATTATTTATCTATTCGAACCCGTTGTGAACACCATGAATTTGTCTTGCTTTTATTGTTTTGATTTTATCATGACTTTTAGAGGCTAGACCTTTTTACTACCTAGGTGAAGATGATTACACTTGTTTGATTTGTTTTCTTTTGGTTTTGGAACTTTTGGTTGTGGGTGAATTTTAAAGTAAAGAACTTTTTATTTTCTGGTTTGATGTATATGCATATTTAGTTTTGTTTAATTAATTTTTATAAACTCCACTTGCGTTTTTGTGAATGTCTTTCATGTATGAATGCGGGTTAGGTTGCAGACTGTGTGTTAGCAGCTAGTTTATGGTTAATTGCCTAGGGTTATCCATAGGAGTTGTAATTGTTAGTTAGATAATTCTAAGTGTTCTACCAATTCTCAATAGCTGTAAGGTGCGAGATTGTTGGTCTGTCTAGGGTGTTAAATTGCTAGTTCTAGAGACTTTGTAAGAAGATCTTCCTAGTTTCCCTAGCATTCCTTGTAGGCCAAGTCTTATCAGAAATATTGTAGTTACCCCTTGCACTTTCGGGTGTATTGTGACTTTCGCGCTGTGAGGTAGACTGTCTAGCGGGTACTTTAAGATTCGAGTAGGTAAGCCTGTGAGGGTAACCTCTCAACCGGTGGTTTAACAGCTTTTAGGAATTCTGCGGGTTATATCTTGAGAAGGGTTAGGGTTCCTGTAGTTGACTTTAAGTTTAGTATTTTAAGATCCCGGTTCCACACCAGTTCCATAGCCGTTAGAAGATTATCATTCATGTGTAGGATTCTAGCCTAGGTAGTGTCTTCCCATCACTTGATCCGAATTCCAGTTCTCAATTTGTGTCTTTAGTTATTTTAGTTTTATTTTATTTATTTGAATTAGTTTGTTAGAAAGCCCCCCTTTAAGCAACAAAACATTATTAAGTCAGTATTTAGGATAAGTAGTCGAGTCTAGTTTACGTTTTCCAGTAGAGTCTCGTGGGTTCGATATCCGGACTTACTTTAGCTGTACTGCACTGACCGGTACACTTGCCGGTTGTGTGGTTTAGGTTTAGAGAGTCTTAGTTTATAAATTTAAAACTTAGAGTGTCTAGTTTAGGTTAATTTAGTTAGTTTTTATTAAACCACTTTGAGCACATCAATCAACTTGAACAATTTGCAAACTATATTACCTGTCAGACCTATGTTGAAAGAACTAATCACTTTCATTCAATCGTCAGTTTCTATACATCAAATTCGTGTTCATTATAATACACATTGTTGTTATTCTTGTTTGAGCTTTATGCTTTTGGGGTGAATTGAACAAACTTGTATATTTTTATGTTGTATTTAAAGTGTGCATACCAGTTGCTCGATGAAATGTCTGATATTGTTAATACAAATGTTGATGTTTATTATGAGTTTTACTTGCTCTCTGGTAATTAAGTTGCTGGATAATGTGTTTTGAATGATGGTATTTCATAATAATATAAAGATGGTATATATTTTAAAGTGTGCATACCAGTTGCTCGATGAAATGTCTGCTATTGAAAAACGTAACGTTACTGCACATGTGCATTAAGATTGAAATTTTGATTTTCTTATGTGTTGTTTACTATTTGTAGTTAAAAATGGGATAAAAATCGAAGAGGCTAACTTTTGTATTAGAATCGAGGGAGAAAGGGTAAAAAACTGCAGGATGCGACGGAGGATGATGACATAATCGTTGACCAGGAAGTTAAAAAAGGTTGTTATTATTTATTTAATCAATGTAGATATATATGCACATGTGCGTATATGTATATTTTTCATGGTACCTAATAATTGCATACACGAGATACAGATCTGCGTGAACAAATCCATGTTTTGTTTGCATCATTCATCGGTTATTTACATAAAAGTTCTTACTCCACACATTGTTTCGATTGAATGTAGGTAGTCAATTGTTATGTTGAGTTGTTGATGAAGTTTTGTTTGTTGATTATAGTTAGGTTATTATGATGCTCAGATCTGGTATGTGTTGGTTAGATTGTTGTTTGTTGTAATTAACAAAGTAATGGTGTTGCACATGTGCATTCAAGTCGAAATACTTTGTGGATAACTAGAGTGACTGAATCGGAATTCTGATTGGTCAAATAAACTGTGTCTAGCGAATCAAAATTCCGATGGTCAAATAACTAGAACGACTGATGCACATGTGCATAATTTATATGGTAATGTTGAAATTAATGTTAAGCACATGTACATTAAGGTTTAATTCTTGTTATCATTAAGGTCGTGCATAGTTTATATGGTAATGTTAAAATTAATGTTAATGCACATGTGCATTAAAGTTTAATTCTTGGTAATTTGGATCTGTTTAATTTGTTGCAGGTGTCTTACGACTACAAATGGATAGAAGGTAGTGATCATTGAGAATGGAGAGGTGACAAGACGGAATTTATACGGTCCGGAAGGCAAAACAGTTGTTCGTCGATTGGTCATCTTACCCGTTAGATTAATTTACAATCCCACTTATTAGCGTAAACGGTAACGCTTATTACTTCCATCAGTGTTGTATTGCAAAAAAAAGTGGTTGCTTTTTCTTATGTCAGTTTAGTTTTATTGCAGTTAAGACAGAAAGTTCAAGAGAAAATGGGGATGAACGCTTACAATCAAATTAGGGCAAATGAGACCCTTTACTTTTAGTACCAACAAAGGTTCAAAAATGGTTGCCTTTTGTTGGGACGAAGAGGATTGAAGAAACCACCTTTTGATAACCTTAGTCTTTTCCATATCTGCCTAAGTATAGAACTGCTGAAGAACAAATAGAAGAAGTACTGAAGAACAAACACAAAGTACTGAAGAGTAAATTCATCAGAAGTTCTGAAGTCTAACCAGACATTTCACTGAAGAACTACTGAAGACAAACTGCTCATCAGCAGTTTGTCACTCATCAGCACTTTCCATCAGAAGCTTCTAACCGACTGAAAGATCAGCAGTTTTACTATTATATTGTTTTGTTAAAGTCTTGATTTCAAGTTTCAATGTACAGACTGATGTAAGCTTATCTTAACATAATATCTTTGTTAAATATCTTAGATTACTTCAGACTTCAGTTTAGTACAATAGTCTATAAATAGATGAGTTTGTTCATCTATTTTAGATATGTGATTTTGTGTAATATCTTTGAAATTATATTAAAATCCTTCAAGCTTTAAACTCATAATTTCCACTTCACATCTGAGAAACATAAACTGCTATTACTGCTTTATACTTAGATCATTTATTGTTTCTCATTTACTATTCAGTCAAGGGGGAGTAATAACTCCTCATCAAAGTGATCTTTTAGACCTTTGAACACTTAACTTTCCGCTGCTTAATAACTCTTGTATAAATCTGATCAAACACATAAGTGTTCATAGAAACAGCCACTGATCCAACAATTGGTATCAGAGCATCTGGTTAATCTGATCAAAATCAATCTAATAAATTGAGATTCAGACACAGGCTCAATATTGATATTCAATAAAAAGGATAAAAGGCTCACTTTTTAAATCCATCACTTTAAGAAAGTATTGACAAATCCAAACTTCTTAAAAATGGATCCCTACAATACTGGATCTGCCAACAAACCTCCTATGTTAGTCAGAAATGAATATAACATATGGTCTAAAAGGTTGGCACATACTATCTCTCAAACAAACACTGGATGTTGGAGGTCTGTAGTTTTTGGACCTCACAAACCAGTTGTTACTGATCCAGAGGGTAAGACTGAAAGACCAAAGGATCCAAAAGAATACACGGAGGAAGATTTCCTAAAGTTTGAGCTTGATGCAAAAGCTTTCTCCATGTTGGCTATGGCTCTCCCAAACGAAATTTATGCTGGCCTTTTACATTGTGAAAGTGCCAAAGAGCTGTGGGATTGCCTAAAAGAGCAGTTTGCAGGAACTGCTGAGGTGATAGCCAACATTAGAGAAATACTAGCTCAACAATATGAAACTTTTACTCATATAGAGGGTGAAACTTTAACTCAACAGTTTGAAAGATTTTCTTCACTCATATCTGAGTTAAAAATAAACAATCAGACCTATACAACTGAGTCTATGTTACATAGATTTTTAAGGTCTTTACCTTCAAAATGGGAAACTTACTCAATAGTCCTCAGAACCAGTTCTGATTTTAACACCTTGAACCTAACTAGGTTACATGGTAAATTATTAACTTTTGAAAGAGAAATCAATCAAAAGAAAAAGCTTCAAGAATCTGGTAAAACTGCTGATGACTATACTCCGGGTAGCACAGCCTTATTAGGACATGACTCACCATCCTGTTCTAATAATTTTGGTTCTTTTGACCACATTGACATAACAGCTGGGATCTCATCAGATGGATCTTTCCCAGCTTATGACAATGAGGAACTAAGTCAAACTGCTGACAACATGTGTTTCATCATGGATGATTTAAAATATTTTAGCAGTGATGACTTAGAAGAAATGGAAATATTGCACCAACTGGCCTTGTTAAGCTTAAAAACTAACAAATTTTACAAGAGGTCAGGAAGGAAATTTCCAGGACTAAACAATTCAACAAAAGTTGGTTTTGACAAATCTAAATTGAGATGTCATAAGTGTCAAAAGTTGGGACACTTTGCTAGAGAATGTAGAAGCTCTAGCTATAACCAACAAATGTCCCCTGGAAATCAATATAACCCCTCATACAATAGGAATAATGGAACTAATGGGAGTGCTCATTTTGTACAGGCACAAGCTCCAAATGTTCAATATGTGCCACAAGTACAATATGTACAGATGCCTGCTCAACAACAACAGCAGCTCATGCCTCCATTTCCAACTGCTCAACTTCCTGCACAAACTCAACAACCCCCTCAGCAACAAAGCTTATTTACCTCAGGGTATGTTGATTGGAGCAGTCTTCCTTATGACACGTCAGAATGCAGTCAGGATTCAGACAATAAGGTCTATGATGTCAACTGGGGAGAACCTGATAATGGCAGAAAGAATTTTGCCTTAATGGCCTTTGAAGGATACTCTTCAAATTCTGCTCTCACACAGGTATCACAACAATCTCTGTTAAAGCTTTGCACTAAATCTTGCAAAGAATCATTTGCTTTAATTAGAGAAACCAATGTGCATTTACAAGGCAAATCCAATGACATGGAAAGAAAATACACACAAATGAAGTGTGATTTGGAAAGAAAAGTCATGTTGAAAAACAAAGAAATTTCCAAACTAAATGATAAATCCATTGAAACAGAAGCACAAATTAAAACCATGATAGACAGCCTAGGAAAAGTCAGACAAGAGCTTGCTGACACCAAGGTTGATTGTGAAAAATGGGTTGAGTCTTGTAAAGGGTATCAAATGTTACTTAACAAACAAACTGCAGCCAATGTTAAGTTTGGCATTGGATATACCCACACTGAATCACCAACAGATTTCACCCACAAAACTGATAATGATGGGAAGAAATTGATTCAAACTTCTGATATGGAGGAATGCACATCCTACCATCAGAACTTCCTTAAAAAGGGAAGTACTGCAGAAGTTAAAACTACTGACAATAAGCCATCAGCAGTTTCAACTACATCAGGAGTTGAGACCCTGAAAACTGCTGATGACCTATTTCAAAAATCAGATTTTGTCAGTAAATTGCCTTCTAGCTCTCTTGATCTATCTAATAGGAAAGAGAAGGCAAAAGCATGTGAAATATGTGGTCTGTTTAACCACATAACTGAACTTTGCAAATTTAGAAAGGTAAATCAGTTAAATAAACAAAGACAACAACTGATTGTGGGAAAACAGATAAAACAAGATTTTCAAAATACCTTTTTTCCCAACAAACAACAATCAAACAAAACCCTTTCTAAGAAGAAGCCTTTATCTCAACAAAGGTCATCTTCTCAAAGTTCAATTTCAGAAGTTTCACCTAACTCATCAGCAGATTCACAAACTGCTGAAGTTAAAGATTTGATAAACCTGGTCAAACTTCTGATGACCAAAGTTGATGGTGGAAACCAAAAAGAACCCACCATTGTTCTTAATGACAAATCCATTGCCAAAAAGACATGGATTACTAAAAATGGTCCACAACAAGCTGCACCTGTTCTCAAGAGCAAACCCAAAGCCAAACTGGCTTGGGTTGCCAAAACTAACTAATTTGCTATCTTGTGCAGAGAGTCTCCAGAGGTTTGAATAGCATATGGTATGTGGACAGTGGAGGCTCAATGCACATGACTGGATGCAGATACCTGATAAACAATTTTATCAGTCAAAGAGAAGGATCTGTGTCCTTTGGGAACAATGCCAAGGGATATGTGCTAGGATATGGCAATGTATCCTCAGGCAAAATGCAGTTTGACAAGGTCAATCTGGTTGAAAACCTTGAGTACAACTTGCTGAGTGTCTCTCAAATGTGTGACAAAGGATATTCTTCCTTTTTCACAAAGACAGCATGCAAGATCATATCACCAGAAGGCCAGAAGTTGATAGAGAAGATCATTGAAGATCATACTTTGCTAATTGCCAAAAGATGTGGCAATGTCTATGCAGTGGACATTGAAAAAGACAAAGTATTGAACAAAACTGCCTGTTTCTTCTCAAAGGCATCAACTTCAGAAAATGATCTCTGGCATAGGAGACTTGGCCATGTGAACTTTAAAACCATCAATAAAGTCACAAAAATGGGCTTGGTCAGAGGTCTACCTTTGAAGGAATATCAGTGCAAAGAACACTGTGTTTCCTGTCTTAAAGGTAAACAGCATAAGTCCTCTTATAAGTCTATTGAAGAATCAAAAACAACTGCATGTCTTCAATTACTCCATATGGACTTATTTGGACCAGTCAAGATTATGAGCCTTGGTAAGAAGAAGTACTGCTTGGTCATCATTGATGACTACTCAAGATTCACATGGGTCTTCTTCTTATATTCCAAGGATGAGGCAGCTGAAATCATCAAGTTCTTTATTCTACAAGTAGAGAAGCAATACTCTCTATCTGTCAAAGTCATCAGGAGTGACAATGGGACAGAGTTCAGGAACAAGACTCTGGATGAATTCTGTCTGTCTAAAGGGATTGTTAGACAGTTCAGCATTCCCAGAACTCCTGAACAAAATGGTGTAGTAGAAAGAAAGAACAGAACATTAATTGAAGCAGCCAGAACAATGTTAGCTGATTCAGGCCTACCTTTGTATTTTTGGGCTGAAGCAGTCAACACTGCATGCTATGTTCAGAATAGAGTTCTTATCAACAAGAGACATACCAAAACTGCCTATGAAATTCTTCATGGCATTAAGCCCCTTATCTCCTTCTTCAGGGCTTTTGGATGTCAATGTTTTATCCTCAACATCAAAGACTCTATCTCTAAGTTTGCTGCAAAAGTTGATACAGGTTATTTTCTTGGTTATTCTCCATTGAGAAAAGCTTACAAAGTATTCAATTCAAGAACCAGGATAGTAGAAGAAACACTGAATGTCAAGTTCAATGAATTAAAACACACTCTTATTCCAGCAGATCCTGCTGAATTATTTGATCTTGACAGTTTTCATTTCGGACCTGAAAAGACTGTTGAATCATCCAAACCTCCTCAAAATGGTTTTCAAGGATTTGAAGATGATAGTCCTGCACCATGGACTCCAAACACAGTCAGAAGATCAACTATTAAACCTTCAGAAGTTTCAATAGCTTCTACTTCAGGAACTACTGATGAACATTTTGAAACTCCTGATTCAGCTGAACCTAAAACTCCTGAAGTTCAAATAACAGCTGAACCAGATATTATCAATCTCAGTGGTTTATTTGAAGAAACTGTAGAGCCATCATCCAGTACAGGCTTACAACAACTGATTGAACACAAGGATCATCCATTGGAACAAATCATGGGTGATATTGCCTCAGGGGTACTTACAAGAAACCAGCTCTCCAACTTTTGCTTATTCTCAGCATTCATCTCTCAGTTGGAACCAAAGAAGTATCAAGAAGCCCTCAAAGACAACAATTGGGTGCAAGCAATGCAAGAAGAGTTGCTTCAATTCAAGAAACAACAGGTTTGGGAAATCTGTCCCTTACCTGACAACAAGCAACCAATTGGAACAAGATGGGTCTTCAGAAACAAATCAGATGAGGCTGGTATGATAATCAAGAACAAAGCAAGACTAGTGGTACAAGGTTATTCCCAAGAGGAAGGAATTGATTATGATGAAACCTTTGCACCAGTTGCAAGACTTGAAGCTATCAGGTTATTTTTAGCTTATGCAATTTCCAACAACATTAAAGTTTATCAAATGGATGTCAAAAGTGCATTTTTGTATGGAAAAATAAAAGAGGAAGTGTATGTCTGTCAACCTCCAGGGTTTGAGGATCCTTCTCATCCTGATTGGGTTTACAGACTTGACAAAGCTCTTTATGGGCTAAAACAGGCTCCAAGAGCCTGGTATGAAACACTCTCCAACTTTTTACTAAAGAATCACTTCTCAAGGGGATCCATTGATAAAACTCTTTTCATAAAACATGTTGGAAATCATGTCTTACTTGTTCAAATATATGTTGATGATATCATTTTTGGTTCAACAAACTCAAAACTGTGTGAAGAATTTAAGAAACTCATGCAATCAAAATTTGAAATGAGTACAATGGGAGAATTGCAGTACTTTTTGGGACTGCAAATCAAGCAACAATCAAATGGAACATTTATACATCAATCAAAATATGTTAAAGAATTATTGAACAAATTTTCTTTACAAGACTGTAAAACATGTTCCACTCCCATGACACCAATCACACAAGTTGAACCAGATAATCAAGGGAAACACATTGATCAAACCATGTATAGATGTATGATAGGTTCTCTTTTATATCTAACTGCTTCTAGACCAGATATCATGTTTTCAACTTGTGTCTGTGCTAGATACCAATCTGCACCAAGAGAATCTCATCTAATTGCAGTCAAAAGAATCTTCAGATATCTGAAAGGAACTCCTACTTTGGGGATCTGGTATCCTGCTTCAAGCAATACCAAGTTAACTGCTTTTTCAGATAGTGACTATGCAGGCTGCAAAATGTCAAGAAAATCAACATCTGGTGGTTGTCAATTCTTAGGAAACTGTCTGGTGTCCTGGCAATCAAAGAAACAAACATCTGTGGCAACTTCAACAGCTGAAGCTGAATACATTGCTGCTGCAAGCTGTACTTCACAGATACAATGGCTCCAATATCAACTGCTTGATTATGGAATCAAAGAGACCAAGACCCCACTTTTTGTAGACAGCAAATCTGCCATTAGCATCATTCAAAATCCTGTTCAGTTTTCAAAAACTAAACATATTGAAATCAGGTATCATTTCATAAGAGATTGCTATGAAAAAGGCAAGATTGAGGTGAAGCATGTCACAACAGCTAATCAAATAGCTGACATTTTCACCAAACCCCTTGATTCAACAACTTTTCAGAGGTTAGTATCCATGCTTGGGATGTTAAACTTAGAAGAAAGTCTGTAAGTGTTTCACTTTTTAATTTTGCACATATTTTATTTTTCACTTACATACTTATCTGTCATAAACCTCTGAAGACCAAAAATTTGAGAAAAGAGAAAGTTCTGATGAACAAATTTGAAAACTACTGATAAACATCAAATTGGGATATTTTCAAAATGGATGTAACTACTGATGAAAATCAGAAGTTAGAAAAGTGCTTTAAGAGTCATCTGCATCAGCAGTTGAAACTACTGATGAGAAAACTAAAACCACTGATGAAGAAACCTTTCTTCTTCAGCAGTTTGACTAAAAGGGTAAAACAGACTTTTCACTCGTCAGAGGTTTGACCTAGTCGGTTAAAAAACTTCTGATAAATACCCTGTTTCAACACTTATCCATTCAAAAAGCAAAATTCCCTCTCTCTCTCTCAAATTCAAAGCAAAACCCCTTCTCTAACCTAACAATCACTGTTCGATCAAAAACATCCATGGCTCTCGTGTTAAAACAGGGACACAACCAAAGAGGCTACTTTGTTAAAGATGAAGCCTGGTCCCAGTATGATGAGATACTTGATCTCATCATAAAATCCCAATATTATGATGCTTTCACCATTGATCCACCCATTCATGAAGAAACTCTTAATGAGTTCTGGGCAAATTCAGAAACGGTGAAGGTGAATAATGAAGTGATTTCCCTCAAATCTTCTATAAAAGGGAAACTGATGGCCATCTCACCAGAAACACTAAGCATCAGGCTTGGTTTGAAGGATTCTGAGGCACCTGAACAAATTCCAACCTCAGATATTCATCTGACCATGACAGAATGTGGCTATCAAGGTACTTTGGCACAAGCAACAGTTTACAAAAAATATTTTGACCCACAATATAAACTGTTATTTCATTATATTATTATGTGTCTTAGTCCTAAAACTGGGTCAATAGATCAGATGCCTTCAACCTTTCAACCTATTTTTCATTCCATCATAAATGAAACTTCTTTCAAGGCATCAAAACTATTTTTCAATGAACTGGTTTTACATCATCAAAATGATAAAAAGAGATTTTTGTTGTATCCAAGGTTTGTTATGCAGTGCATAATAAAAGAACTTGGTGAGGGAGTACTTGAGGGAAAAACAACAACTTTAAATCCTTTAACTGCTCAAGTATTCTCTAGGCACAACAAACCAGCACTTTTGCTTGAAGATGACCAAGGGGAAGAACAACCCATCCCCAAGGAACCCACATCTTCCAAACCCAAAAAGATAACTAAAAAGCCTAAACAACAAAAACCAAAAACAACCAAGTCACTGAAAAAGAAAGTTCAGGAAGTGGAGAAACCTGAAACTACTGATGTGCAATCTGCACTTGAAAAGGAAGTGGCTGAAACATCCTCTCAGCACACTCCTTCTCCACCACCCAAAAGAAAACCTGTCACAGTTATATTTAAAAGAAAAAGATTTAAGAAACAAATAACTGTTGATCCTGCCTTTGAAACTGCTGAAACCATTCCCACCCAAACTCCTGAACACCAACCCATCCAAACTACTGAACCTGAACCCTCACATACAACCATAGAAATTGCCCAACTTCTCTCAGGACTTAAAGGAACCCATTCACCACATGTCACTCCCCTTACAACACATCAAATTGGGGAGATGCCTTCAGAAGTTGACATGAATGTGGATCTCTTTAGCCCAACACAGAGAGATGAGGATGAACAAGGGTTTGTAAGCCCAAACTTACAAACTTTTGGTATTTTTGAGGCTGCTACTACTCACTTATCACCCAGTGGTGAACCTGAGGACAGTAGTAACATAGCTAAGACCTCAAATCTGGCAACTACTGATGAAGGCCTAAGGCCAGAAGTAGGAAAACCTCAGGACCAAGACAAAGAGGTTCATGAGACTACTGGTTTGGGTCCAGCTCATGATATAACTGATCCTGCCCTCTCTGAGGACACTATCAGGGATTCAGATGATTCCATTAAGTTGGTTGATGAATCAAAACTTCCACAAACTGAATTGACGGTTGATATTGAAGGTCCTGCATCTAAGGTCTCCAAGCTCAAGAAGCTGGTCACCAAAGATCAGGTTAAAGACCAGTTAGCCCAAAAATCCCCACAACTGGCATCTTCAGAGCAATCTGAAGATCACCCAAAACTCACCCCTTCATCAAAACAACCTACCCAATTCACTGGGCTCACAAGCATAGACTTGAACCAACTATGCAGCCCAGATGGTCCCCTGTATCAGGCACTCAAACAAATTATTACTGATCAACTCAAACCCTTCACAACTGCTTGGGAGTTAAAAGCTAACAATCAGTTTGGGTTGATCAACTCGAGACTTGCAGAGTTGAACAAGAAAATGGATGAAACTCAAGATCAACTTGCAAGGTTGTCTGCTGCAACATCTCATTCTATTCGGCTTCCAGAAGTGGATGAAGCCAAAAAGGGGGAGATGATTAAGGAACCAACAACAGATGCTACACAAAGACAAAATCCTGATCAAGAAGCTGATAGACCAACACAAAGACCAGGAAAAGAAGTAGCACCAGAGTTCAAGTTACCTAAGGCATCAGAGGTAACTGCTGATTACATTTCTCAAACTACTGAAGACAATCCTTCAGCAGTTGTGACCAAACCTACCACATCAGCAGTTCTACCTCCAAAACCATCATCAGAAGTTCCTAAGGCAACTGAAAAAGACCCTGCTCCCACTCCTTTGCCTACAACAACTTCCACAGCTGTTTTAAACCCTACTCCCATCAGGATGTCAAAAGAATTATTAGAGAAGAGTTTAAAAGAAGCTGCCAAGAAGGCAAAAGAAGACAGAGTATGGAACAGCCTAGAAACTAGAGAAGACTTGAACTATGATGAAAAACTGATCAAGTATCAAGAAAAACTTGATGAGCTTGAGGCTGAAGAGAGAGCACTTGAAGCTGCTGCTGAAGATGACAAAAGAGCACAGCTAATAAAATTCATTACAAAGAACTCCAAATCCAAACAAGTGGCCCTCAAGAAACTCTCAACACAAGAACTAACAAGAAGAGCTCAGATGCTATCTGACAGAATAGCAACTGAAAATGAGAGGAAAGCCAAAAGAGCTGAAGTGATTGAAGAATTAGTGGCTAATGACTATGGTTCAAAAGCCTCAATCAGCAAATGGAAAGAACAAACTCTCTATGAGGCTTACAAGAAACTCAAAGCAAAGAAAGCTGCTGAACCAGAAAAATTTGAAAGCCAAGAAGTCCAAACAACTTCTATTGTCAAAAGACCATCTGGTACATTAAGAAAGCCAGCCACTAAAAGAAAAGCAGATGGAGATCCCATTGTCAAGACTGACTTCAAGATGATTCTGTTAGAAGGAGATCAGTTGGTACATGGTGATTTTGATGTTGAAGAGAAACCCATCTTAACCCAATTCAGAGACAAGGCTACCTATGCTTATCAGTTACAACAATCCATTCAAGAAGAAACACATACAAGGGTTGTTACAGAGCATCACCTGCCCAATATGCCAATCCAAGGTGCTGCTGAATTACAAGGAAGTCAAGAGTCTCACCTGAGAGTCACTGAAATCGAAGACATTCCTCAATCAGGTCAACCTAAGGAAACAGGCTTGGTTTCCTATGCCTCTGACTTTGACAGGTCAAAGGTAAACATTGTAAAATGGTCATTTACTGAATCCAACTCAGTACTTGTGACCAGGAGAGACCGTTCAAGTAAGGTCTATAGAAACTCAAAGGAGTTGAGTGTTTTATCGTCCAAAGACCTTCTCACCATTCAACATTTAACACCTGAACTTGGTCCTCTCACTGAGCAACAAAGATGTACTCTTACCACCCGGATGACAGCAGAGATCTGGAGGATGTTAGAAGAGAGAAAAGGACAACAATAAAGGATAGATAAGGTTTTGGCTTCATCAATCCAGGGGGAGATTGTTGGGACGAAGAGGATTGAAGAAACCACCTTTTGATAACCTTAGTCTTTTCCATATCTGCCTAAGTATAGAACTGCTGAAGAACAAATAGAAGAAGTACTGAAGAACAAACACAAAGTACTGAAGAGTAAATTCATCAGAAGTTCTGAAGTCTAACCAGACATTTCACTGAAGAACTACTGAAGACAAACTGCTCATCAGCAGTTTGTCACTCATCAGCACTTTCCATCAGAAGCTTCTAACCGACTGAAAGATCAGCAGTTTTACTATTATATTGTTTTGTTAAAGTCTTGATTTCAAGTTTCAATGTACAGACTGATGTAAGCTTATCTTAACATAATATCTTTGTTAAATATCTTAGATTACTTCAGACTTCAGTTTAGTACAATAGTCTATAAATAGATGAGTTTGTTCATCTATTTTAGATATGTGATTTTGTGTAATATCTTTGAAATTATATTAAAATCCTTCAAGCTTTAAACTCATAATTTCCACTTCACATCTGAGAAACATAAACTGCTATTACTGCTTTATACTTAGATCATTTATTGTTTCTCATTTACTATTCAGTCAAGGGGGAGTAATAACTCCTCATCAAAGTGATCTTTTAGACCTTTGAACACTTAACTTTCCGCTGCTTAATAACTCTTGTATAAATCTGATCAAACACATAAGTGTTCATAGAAACAGCCACTGATCCAACACCTTTTCTTATATCAGTTCAATTATATGCAGCCAAGACATAAAGTTCAAGGGCAAATGGGGATGAACATTTTACAGGTGAAATAGGGCAAATAGGTCCCTTTGTTTTAGTAACCAACAAATGGTCAATTTAACAAATGGTAGTCGTTAAAGACGTTGGCGACCCAAGGGTTTTCTCGTCAAATAAACTGTGTATAGCGAATCGGAATTATGAATGATCAAATAAATAGAGCGACTGATGCACATGTGCATAATTTATATGGTAATGTTGAAATTAATGTTAATGCACATGTGCATTAAGGTTTAATTTTTGTTATCATCAAGGTCGTGCCTAGTTTATATGGTAATGTTAAAATTAATGTTAATGTACATGTGCATTAAGGTTTAATCTTGTTAATTTGGATATGTTTAATTTGTTGCAGGTGTTTTACGACTACAAATGGATAGAATGCAGTGATCGTTGGGAATGGAGAGGTGACAAAGACGGAATTTATACGGTTCAGAAGGCAAAACAATTGTTTGTCGATTGCAGCAACAATGTTGTCAGACAGAAGGTTTAGTGGAAGGGCTGGACTCCTCTCAAGTGTAAGTTACTGATATGGCAGGTAGTTCGGAATCGCATACCTACAAAATAGGAGCTGCAGAAACGCGGAGTGATATTAGCAGATGATATCTGTCCGTTATGCACTGAATCTGCTGAAACAGTCACACATTTATTTACAGGTTGTTGGTTCGCACAGGAGTTGGGGTTTAGGATATGCAGATGGTTTTGGTTGCAGCCGATGCTGTTTGATGTTGATGATCTGATGTAGGTGGCTGAAACATGTATGGAGATTGTTGCGCAGCGGAGTTTACTCAGGGGTATTGTATACACAACCATATGGTGTCTTTGGAATGAGCGGAACACAAAGGTTTTATCGGATAAAAGTCGGCGACCGGTTGAATTAGTTGAATATTTTAGTGAAACACGTATCTTGTATTATAGTTTTCATAAAGAGTTGTTTTAATTTTATTCATGTTTGTTGTCCTACACATGTTTTATTTTTCGATTTATGTTATAATATGCATGTCTAAACAATTGACGAGTTCGATTGTATTTTATATCTCACTTTACGTCCGTTTATGGATCATTGAATAAAATTTTTGATCCCTTATATATAATATCGCGTCCATTTAATAATCATTTAGTTATGGTAATTGACAACTCATTCAAAAGTGCGATTTAAGAGTGAAATGCACATGTGCATACGGTGTATTTCTGTATATATAACAGCGAAATGCACATGTGCATCAGGATGACGTCATATGACATCACAAGCCATTTTTTTATTTTTTTAATTTTTTTTCGAATTAATAATGCAAAATAATCATTTTTTTCATTTTTTTATTTATTTATGTTATATAATTTTTTTTTATTTTTTTTTATTTTTTGATGGAGGGGTTTTTTGTATACACCTTCATATTTACAAAAATGCCACCTGTTCACACTGGTTCTTTGGTTCTCTCCCTAAATGGTGGTTCTCAAATGATTCAAATCCATATAGTGTAAGGTTCATTGGGGAACCTCAAAAAAAATGGGGAACTGGGGAACCATGAATTTAATATGTTAATTATATTTTAAAAATTCAATTTAACATGCAAAAAAACATTTTTTTCAAAACTTTTTCAGAGCTTTTGCATATAAAGATGTGTAGAAGTTATTCCAATAAAAAAATTAATTTTTGTAAAAAAAATTATTTTACCATTTTTTTAACTAATTTTAAGCATTTTTTATTATTTTATTTTTCGATTTTTTTTGTCAAAAAAGCTTCTACATACATTTATATACAAAATCTCCAATTAAAATTTTTGATAAAAATGTTTTTTTACTTGTTAAATTGATTTTTTATGATACAATTAACATGTTAAATGCATGGTTCCTCAGTTCCACACTTTTTTTAGGTTTCCCATTGAACCCACCCCTATATATATATATATATATATATATATATATATATATATAGGGTAGGGTTGTTTTGTGTGAGAAGTGTAGGAAAGATTAAGAATTGACATGTAGGCATCATGTTTTTTTTTTATTTTGGAATGATGTATTGGGTTGTTTTGGCTTGAAAAACACATAACACAACAATATACAAAAATTTAAAACACAATCCAATATATTATAGTCATTAAATTTAAACTACAGATAAAACACCCTAGGAATTATTTAAAACACTCTGCTTAAAACACCCTAGTATTTACTTAAAACACTCTGCTTAAAATACATTGTTTTCGGTTATTAATTTGTTATGTTTGGTGCTTTTCTAAGCAAAACAATCCAAAACATAATGAATACGTCAAAAAAATATGCATACATTTCAATTTTTAATCCTTCTTACACTTCTCACACAAACCAATATTCATACAGGATTCTCTACCTATATATACACACATTAATTACAACTATATTTATAATTTTATACATACCAATATATTGGGTTTGCCTTAATATATGCATATATACAAATTACATTTATAGTTACTGATCTAGTCGTGAAAAGACATGCTTGACTTCCTATTCACATTAGTTATCCGCCATCAATCGTCTTCCGCTACTAACCTACGCCACAATGCGACAAATGTTCTCTGTAGTATGCTCATCGCCTCACCGGCCTCAACGTGAGCCTCATGCTCGGACAACCGGACCTCAGACTTAGTTTCATCCTCGGACAGTCAAACCTCAGTCATCACTAGGAAGCAAGAACATTAAATGAAACATCCCAAATCTATGATTGTCCGAAAAACTTGCCGCTTGTTGCTCGCTCGAAAAAGTCGGCTCGGTTCGGTTTTTAAATGAACCAAGCACGAGCAAAGATCAGCCCAATCGTAAACAACGCTCATGAACCCGGCCAGATAACATTTTGTCAAAAATCAGAGTTTAACCGGAACCTAGAAAGCGTGAAATAGTAATTTTAACGCACCATACAGTGCAAGGAATCACAATTAGGGTACCACCCAGCTGTTAACACTAATTACACTACAGTTGCTGCAATGGCGGAAGAAGACGAGCAGCGGCAACTATGCGAGGCAGCAGCCAAAGGCGACTCCGAGAAACTACAAACCCTAATCGCATCAGGAGCCGACGTTACCTACTTCAACGAAGATGGTCTTACACCTCTAATGCTGGCCGCCAAGCACGGCCACGCAAATATCGTCAAAACCCTACTCGACGCCGGTGCCCCATGGAACGCCCTCTCTCCTTCTAATCTCTCTGCCGGTGACTTCGCCATGGATGCCGCTCACCAAGACGCCTTTGACATTCTGCTTAATACAGGTTATTATTACTCTGTTTTGCTTTTTAATTGTTATACATATTTTACATAGTTTATATATTTGTGTGGTTATTATTTTGGGTTATAGTTTAGGCGTTGATTTAAATGAGTGAGGTTGAGGTGGAGGGTTCGACATGCTTGGCTCGTTTGTAAACCGAGCTGAACCGAGTTGAGCCGGATTGACTCGTTTATTGTATCGAGCTTAATTGTTGAGCTTGAGCTTGACTTGTAAAAAGCTCGATCCAACTCATTTATTAAAAAAAAGGAAATATTAAGTTATCTGTATTGTTACACATATTAAATGTATAAAAATTTGAAACTTAGTATTTTTAATATAATGCAAAAATTATAAAAAAAAAGACAGTCATAATTCATGTATATGAAAATTTGTGTTATACTTTTGGGTTATCATCTATATATATCAAAATTTGGGCTACAATTTAAGCGAGCGAACCAACAAACTGAGCTTACCTTGGCTCTGGCTCGGCTCGTTTGCGAATGAGCCAATTTCAAATGAGCCGCAAACCGCGAGTTTTTTGAGTAGCCCTAGTTATGATTGTCGTTTTTAAGGTGCTTTCTAAGATATGCGTAATGAATGATACTTTGAATGTATAGGGATACAGGCAGAATTAATACTTGGTACAATTGCAAGAAAAGAAAATAAAGTTGGTGATTCTGATGGGGACTACTTAGAAGATAGAGTTAGTTTTAGTGAGGATAAGCTCATGGACGCCGATAGCAAGGCTGTCATGATGGCTTGGGAGAAGCCACTAATGGAGGCTCATGCAAAGGCCATCTGCTCAAGAGGTGGTCACATTCTCAACATTGGATTTGGAATGGGCCTTGTGGATACTGCCATACAGCAGTATGGGCCTGTTACGCATACCATTGTCGAGGCCCATCCTGAGGTCTATGAGCGGATGCGCGCTTCGGGTTGGACTCAGAAGGAAAATGTGAAGGTTGTGTTTGGTCGGTGGCAAGATGTTCTTCCTCAACTTGGATCTTACGACGGTATTTGTTCTTTTTGTTTTGTTTCTGTAGTTAAATATACGAGTCTCACTATGTTTATTAACTTAGAGTGTGTTTATCAAATTGGTAAATTGGTTTAGTTTACCGGACTTGATAAAACATATTGTAGTCGAGGTCGGTCTGAGTTCTATATTGGTTAACCGTCTATGTTTTCACCCATGAAAATGTGACTAACTTTCAGAAATTTAGGATTCATGGTAATATTTAAACTTATAGCTGGAAAGAAGTCAACATACTTCAGTTTCTTTTGATTTTTTTAAATAAAAATTTTGAATTTATGGATTTCATTGCACAGGCATCTTCTTTGATACATATGGGGAATACTATGACGATCTAAGAGAATTCCACCAACATCTTCCCACTCTCCTGAAACCTGGAGGGATATACTCGTTCTTTAACGGGCTTTGTGGAGGTAACGCCTTCTTTCATGTTGTTTACTGTCAGTTGGTATCCCTAGAACTTGAGAGTTTGGGCTATTCAACGCAACTTATACCGTTGCCCGTTAAGGATTGTCTGGGTGAACAAGTCTGGGAGGGCGTAAAACATAAATATTGGCAGTTAGATACATATTATCTTCCTGTTTGCCAGACTCTTGAAGACACTGAATGATACCTACTTATTTTTGCTGAGTTAGTAGCATTTAACTTATTGTGCTTTTGTTGTTTTTGGTTTGCTGCATTTCTTTGACCAAAGAGGCAAAGATACATGTAGAAGATAGCAAGTTGCTTCATTTTCAGTATTATGCTTTCTCTTGTGTCTACAGGCTGTCTGGATCTGTTTGTGCTTGGATTTTGAAGTTAATTTAATTATTAATAGAATTACTCCCATGATTGTTTCAAATGGTATGTCCATATTGGCATATTGCATGTTTAGTCATTGTTTTTTTTTTTTTCAAAAATTACAGACACCATTCCTAGCATTGTTATCAAAGGCGCTATGCGCACTCAAGGCGCATAGGCCTTCCTTGGGGCCTAGGCGCGAGCGCAAAAAAAAAAAAAAAGTGAGGGCCTGAGCTAAAAAAAGCGAACAAAGAAAATAAAGTAAAAATATATTAAAATAATACTATTTTTCATCTACCTATTATCAAAAGTTTTAAAATATTGATGTATTAGTGTATAGAAGTAGTTTTCCTTATGGATAAACGCAAAAAGATGGTTAAATTCTAGTCATAATTTAACGAATTTGTTTGGAAACTCTTCAGAATTTAGGAATCTAGCTGAAATCTGCACCTAAACCATCACCTAAGGAATTAAAGCGCAATTTCCTCGACTCAAAGCGCAAATGCATCGCCTCGCCTAAAAAATGGCTTAGGCGCAAAAGGTGATGACTTTTGACAATTATGATTCCTACTGTTGCTAAAATGTAATACTAAAATGTAACATGTTTGGTCCTTTTCACTAATAACGTTAAAAATTTTGAAACATCATCTCCCCGTGGTTTCATATCTCTGGTGACACCTAGGTCAATCGGTAAGGCAAAACATTAATCTGAACTCTGAAGTCTGTCTTGAAATTCAAGTAATCCATGGCTGATTTCTATGCAAGGCTCCAATTTTTGTTGTCTCTTTCCTATGCATGAGGTTATCGAAGTGGCGGACCCCTGATATAACTATGAGTCAACAGCCCTCCAATCCTCGATGAAAAAATTATAGTGTTATATAGCTGGTTCTCACATCCGTAACTCCAATTGAAGTGTGCCCGAACAGCGAGGTCCAATATTCTTCTCCAGGACTGGAACAATAGGGGCATAATTTTTAAAATGAGGTGATCAAATTTGTGACAATAACACATGGACCTTTCGTGTAATTAACACTTGATACATATTTTAAAATTACAATGCTTCAAAACCCTTATTGATTATCCATACTATTGTAACTTAGTAAACAACTAAACGATCGTGTTTAATACTAAAATACTTTTTCCTGTGCTTTGAGGCGGAGTCTAGTTTTTTTACCCATGCAAAGCGATTATTGTCTGTTTTCTCAAATAACATAAAAGTGAACACTGATACCTCAAATAACATAAAAGTGAACACTGATACCGTTATCCATAATGGCAAAATATCGGCGACGATGTTGTTCGCTTATATATAAGCGGTCAGATTTGTCACGGAATAGTAACGGTAACATCACTTGAATTATTCGGTCATGCAATACTTATTGAAGACAAAGAACCAAATGCATTTCAACCCCTTATGGTCTTTGCCTAGCCACACTCGATAAAAACATGTGGTGCCACCTCTAAAAAAATCTCCTTATGTCTAACAATTGAAAAAAGTGAAAGCTTACGCATGTTCTGTTTTAATACATGTTCTTATACATGTCTTGTTTTAATATACAGAGCTATGCAGTAAATAGAGCCGCTATAGCCGGTGCTAGGGTGGATAGCGGCCCTTTTGTGGAATATCGGTCAAATAGCGCTTACAAATAGCGGAAAAGATATTAGCAGTGCTTTCGCTATTAGGCCGCTACTGTGAAACCCGGATAGCGGGAAGCTGATATTCAAGGTTTTTTTCCAAGGCTAAAAGTGAAGGAAAAGCCCATAAAATTATTTATTTGTTTGCATTAGCCCAAAAACTTAAGGGTAAACGTCAATTGACTATTAAAAGCCCATAATTCTTGTTAATACAAATCGTGATTTCAAGAAACCCTACTATCACCCTTCATCTCATCGAACAGGTATGTTGTTATTTGGATGGATTCCATTCAAGATATAATAAACATGAGTATTATAGATTGAGTATAGGACACACTATTTTGATTCACCCGATATGGTGGTTAAAGTATTGCCCAATGTTTTTTATAATGAGTTAATAGCCAAAATCGTCCCTGAGGTTTGGTCAATTTTGCCACTTCAGTCCAAAACCCAAACCTTTTACATATGGGTCCTCGGTTTTATTTTTTTTTTGCCAAACTCGTCCCTGAAAAGGTTTGGGTTTTGCTAAATTCGTCCCTGAGGTTTGGTCACTTTTGCCACTTCAGTCCACAACTTAAACGTTGTCAGGGACGAATTTGGCAAGAAGAATAAAACTTAAGGACCCAGATGTAAAAGGTTTGGGTTTTGGATTGAAGTGACAAAAGTGATCAAACCTCAGGGACGATTTTGGCTATTAACTCTTTTTATAATAGAAATAAGTTTGTTCACAGAAATCATTCACGTGATCCTCACAAAAAACACAAGGTAACTGATTATATTATATTTACTAGATTATCCCAGGTGCTTAACGGGATAGACAAATCTAATATGAAATAACAAAATATGTGTACCGTAAAAGAAATAGATAATTTTTCAGGATTATTTTAAATGATCAAAACACTCGATAACTCATAAAACATACTTTTAATTCTATGTGTGCACATCTTGCTTAAGTGAAGTCTCTGTGCAACATTGTCACTTTCTCAATATAAAGCTGCGATGTGAACCTTGAAAAAAACACAACCAAATTGGTATCAAATAATATGTCGTGACGATGATTGATTTAAACAACATGCATGATGAGGTGATTAATTATCACTTATCAGCTAGAGATTTACTTTGTAATCAATGTTCCAAATAACACCCATCAAAATACAAAAAAATAGATTCTTACCAAACTGACTGCATCTGTGAATATATGTACTTAGCACTTAGCAGGTTCTTATATGTAATAGTAGGTTCAAAATCATATATACTATTTTAACATAATTCATAACTTGTCTAGACATGATTAATAAATTACCTAAACACATTATATTTTTTTTCGCATGAACAAAACCCACTACAAAAAGTCGTTTTTTGTATAACACTAAGGTGCTTGTTGGAAGATAATAAAATGCTCGTTAATTTGATGTAATTTTTTTTCGAAAAACTGTCATTTATAAAAGTTACTAATGTTTAAAAATTGGGGGGGGGGGGGGATAAGAAAAAGATAAAATTAAAAATATTAATTAAAAATTTTAAAATAATAGTTAATATTATCTTTATTTAAAATATAATTAGAAAATAATTCAAGGGGTGTGAAGACCCTACAACGCGCCACGTGTCACACCCCTTTCGTTTATATATATATATATATATATATATATATATATATATATATATATATATATATATATATATATATATATATATATATATATATATAGGATTTGGATCATTTGAGAACCGCCATTTAAGGAGAGAACCAAAGAACCAGTGTGAACAGGTGGCATTTTTGTAAATATGAAGGTGTCTACAAAAACCCCTACATCAAAAAATAAAAAAAAATAAAAAAAAATTATATAACCTAAATAAATAAAAAAATAAAAAAAGTAAAAACACCAAAATGATTATTTTGCAATATTAATTCGAAAAAAAAATAAAAAATAAAAAAAAATGTTGTTGTGACGTCATATGACGTCATCCCTGATGCACATGTGCATTTCGCTGTTATATATACAGAAATACATTGTATGCACATGTGCATTTCACTATTAAATCACACTTTTGAATGAATTGTCAATTACCATACTTAAATGATTATTAAATGGACGCGATATAGATATATAAGGGGTCACAAATTCTATTTAATGATCATTAAATGGACACAAAGTGAGATATAAAATACACTCCAACTCGTCAAGTGTTTAGTCATGCATATTATAACATAAACTGAAAATAAAACACGTGTATGACAACAAACATGAATAAACTTAAAACACCTCTATATAAGGAATATAAAATAAGAAACGTGTACTGCATGCACATGTGCATTTCACTAATATAGTTAGATTTATTCCTGCTTATATTTTTTGTATGGTGGGATGGGGGTGAGGTGGTGGGTTTAGGTTTTTGAGTGGTGGGGTTTAATTATAATCATGTACATGTGCATATGTCAATTTCATTATCATACCAATTTACCCCAATCACAACCATCCATTGTTTGTGATCTATGGTCAAGATTATTTGCAGCTTTTTAGATAAATTAAAGATGCATTTTTAAGCTTGGAAGGGTATTATGGTCCAACTAAATTTATCATGCTTCTCTCTCTTCAAACACTTTTCATGCTTTATAGTACAGTACTATATACATTTTTTATTCTATCTCCTCTCCCCTCTCCATGTTATTTTAAGATGAAATTAATGTTGCAAAGTTTGAAAAACTCATATAAGAGATGTTTTATGTAATAATTCATGTTTTTTCACAACTCATCTTACCAAATAACATATAATAAATTCTAACCCAACAACAAAAACATATGTTTCCATGCCTTATCTCACTAAAAAGTTGTAAAAAATTATAAACCAAGAACAAAAACATATGTTTTTACGACTTATCTCACTAAAAACATGTAGTAAATTATAATCCAGCAACAAAAAAACATATGTTTTCACGAGTTATCTCACTAGAAACATGTAATAAAATTATAACCCAACAACAAAAACATATGTTTTCACAAACTTATCTCACTAAAAAATTCAAAATTATCAAACCAAACAACAAAACACATATTTTTTTAGATTGAAAAAAAACAAACTTTGATATACAAAAAAAAAAAACGAACTATAAACATTTACAAAAAACTCAGTCTAGATCTTGAACACCAAAACCCATCTCCACCTTTATCGAAAACCAAATCTATTAACAGTCGTAAACATCACCAAAATATTGTCATTTGCAACCTCACATGGCAAGAAACATAATAAAAGTGATGAATGGAAAACATAATGACAGTGTATTTAAAAAATGTCCTTTTAACTACAAAATTCTTGAAACAATATGCTCTGAACATAAAACTAAGAATGCTCTAAACATAAAGACTTTGAATATGACAATAAAGAAAAACATAAAAAAAAACTATAACTACTAATTCAAAGAACGTGAAAAACTATACAAAAATATTAGATCTGGAAGTGTAGATCTGGGTGGATAAGAAAAAAAAATCAAGTTAACCCAACAAATTTCACCATCGCCATTGTCGTTCACCACTATTCTCCTCCTCTTCTTCGATCCCAAACATCGACGGCACATGCAAAGGGGTGTGTGTGCTTATAAATTTGTGTGGATTTGAGCACAATCATTTGTTTTGTGAGGATTTGGGTGGTGTAAAAATAAACAAAATAGAGAGAGGGGAGATAAAAATGTAGATGGTGTAGAGAGATAAAAAGAGAGAGGATCTGATAAAGAAAGAGATAAAAGAAGAGATATAAATGAGAGAGAAAGAGTGGAAAGGATAAAAGTTTTTAGGTGGTCAGATTCTTGTGATGTTCCAAAAGTGCCCTTCTTCATATTTTAAAAAAGGTAAACGTGGAACAACATGAGCCATGAGATGAGGTTTTTGGAGTTTGCTCAACTCAAGTTGGTTTGCAATTTAGAATTCCCCTATAGTATAAGTATCCCTAGAAAACTCCCCTTATTTGGTAAACTTTGAAAACCCAACATGTGGATAGGAACATGCCACATCATCATCTTCCAAAATCAATTTATTAATATTAGAAGGGCAATATTGTCATTTACTATATGGCAATATTGTCATTTACTATATGGCAATATTGTCATTTACTATATGGCATCTTTTACAAAATCTGAATGAAAGTACATTAGAAGGATTTTGTACTATACCCCCATGCTTTTAGCACTTCTCCCCATGTTTGTACCATCCACCTTTCTTTACCAACCCACCAAACATCATTCCCCATGATAGGATAGTTTAAAACCCACCCATCTTCATCCTTTTACCATTTTTTCTTTTCCCTCCATGGATTTCCACCTTCAAGATCCACCTTCAAACATGGTTCCTCCATTTCTTCTCCTCCACGTGCTGTGATTCTCAACAACTTTGCAGGGGATGTCACCGTTGCAGGTTTGTAGATGAAAACAACTCATTCGTAATTTTTTTTCGTAATTTTACCATTTTTCTTACACTTTTGTGTGGTTACTGATTTGTGAATGTATGTTTGCATATCCAGGCCTCGGTAGAGGACAACCTTTGTCTGTGGAAAAAAACACAACTTCAAGTGATGAAGTTCAAGGTATTTTTTTTGTTTTTGTAATATTTTTTAACGTCACTGATTTGTATTTTTGCAAAGAAACAGTTTTGTATGTTTGCACCTCATCAGTTCTTCATGTGTTTTATGGTATATTTGGTACAGTCACTTGCAAAGAAACAGTTATTCATGTGTTTTATGGTATAATTATGTGTGTGTGTTTCTCTTCTTGTCTATTTATGTTATATGTCTTTTGTTTTGGGTGTTTTTTTGTATATTTATGTTTCGTGAACAACAAGAGACAAGCTTAAGTGTGTGTTTTTTATGGTATATGTCTTTTTTCTCTGATTGTGTTTTATGGAGACAACTTCTCTGATTGTGTTTTATGGTATACGTTTCTTTGCAACAAGAGATAGCCACGTTTTTTTTTAAGTTTTTTAGCATAAAAGTCAGTAGATTGTATTATGAATTACGTTTTTTATGTTATTATTACAGAATGATATTTCTTGTGTTGATATTACGTGTTAACAGTTAGGTTATTGTTGTTATTTAACAAGTTTTGTTAAAAGTGTTAACATGTGTTAACATATATTACCAAAAGGTAACAAAGTTTTCATACTTCAACCTATTAACAAGTGTTAATAAAGTGTTAACAAAGTTTTTATAGGACAGGTTATTATTACAGAATGATATTTCTTGTGTTGATATTACATGTTAACAGTTAGGTTATTTTTGTTATTAACAAGTTTTGTTAAAAGTGTTAACATGTGTGAACATATATTACCAAAAGTTAACAAGGTTTTTATACTTCAACCTATTAAAAACTGTTAATAGAGTTTTAACAAAGTTTCTAATAAGGTGTTTTTCAATAACCACTCTGTGAATGATTGCGGTTGCTGCCGCTGCTGTGATTGTCATGTCTCTTGTTCTGCTGCTGCTGGTTACCACTATCCGAGGGTCTACCAGAAGCATTCTCCCACTTCCGCTTGTTATCATTGGTGCTAGAAGAGGAAGCACCACGAGGTGGTAGCAGTCCTTCTTCCACGTTCCGATCAGTCAGCTGGTGAGCTAAGCGAATCACCTGCTGAATGTTATTGAAGTTAGCAGCAGTGACCATTCCCTTAATCTGGGGTACTAGGCCCTGGATATACAATTCAATCCGTTTGTAAAGCGGAGTGGAGTAATTTGGGCACATTGTCGCCAGCTCATCCGACCTGGTAGTATAACTCTCAATCTCCGACCCCACCATCTTTAGGTTGAGGTACTCCGTCTCCAACTTCTGAATCTCATCTCGAGGACAATACTCCTCCTTCATGAGTTCCTTGAAATCCGCCCACGGGGTAGCATTTGCCACATCTACTCCTAGCATCTGCACTTGGGCGTTCCACCACGATAAAGCCGCATTCTCAAGCGTAGCAGTGGCGTACTTGACCGTATCTGCTAGCGGGCAGTTACACATAGCAAAACATGACTCCAGCTTTTCGAACCACCTAAGTAGCCCAACTGCTCCTTCAGATCCTCCGAAATTGTGAGGCTTACAATCCATGAATGAATTGTAGGTACAAGCCGGAGGTTGATGAGCAGGTTGGCCAGCTTGAAAAGCTGCTAGGGCGGCAATCACCCTGTCATTGATAAGCGTGCTCAGCTCCTCTTGCGTCATGCTAATGTTGCCTCTACCATGTCCTCTTCCCGTCATGGTAATTCTACATTTACAGTATACCCATGAGAAAACAATAATATGTCCCACATACCATTGTTCACACAGTATATGTAAACTAGAATGTAGCATGGAATACGAACGCGAGAATAAGATAAAGTAGTAGATTAATAATAATAATCTAAACATAAGCCATTATACGACTACATATAATACTAGGATAGTAAAAATCAATCGTCCGCACGATCCATGAGAACGACTGAGCCTTCATCTTCGCTCTCGTTCTCGAATGGCTCGACTTCTTCCTCTAGCTCGAGCTCTTCTTCGAGCGCTGCCTCGACTGCTACTCCAATAGCATCAAAGCCTCCTTCCATAGGCTCCTCGTCGGAATCCTCCTTAAGATGCTCTGCATCTATTCCCAATGCTGCTATGAGTCGATTACGAACAGTGTTTAGTTCTGGCATGGTAGTTGCTAGATTCTGTCTAGTGGCAGCCAACTCTTGCCTAGTTTTAGCAGCTTCTTGCTTAAAAACTGCCATCTCAGTCATCAAGTGGCCTATCTGACCTCTCATATGCTGAAGTGTCTCATCTGTATTTCTCCTCCAAAACTTAAGCTATTGCACAGCAGTGAAAGCATTGTCCAACTCAATATGAACGTGCCTTACCATACCTGCAAATGATCTTTCCCAAGAATCTATAACAGGAGGAACTCTAGCTGGCACTCCATAACCTACAACCCAAGAGTGCAAATGTGGATCCTGAAATGAAGCTGGACGTTGATAGGGATCTAGTGATGGGGCTTGTCGTCCCTCGATAGCACGATAAGAATAGTTTCTATGAGTAGGGTTAGTCATGGTTTTTGCTGCAATACACTACATCAGTACTCGTATTCAAGAAATTAACACATTGTGCACTTAAACTAGTGAGTGTAACTAGTACTTATGCTATGATGATTATAGACTAGAATGCAATCCTAGTTCACTATAACCAATGGCTCTGATACCAATCTGTCACACCCTCACTTTCCACTGAGGGGTCTACACCGCGAGGCGTGTGACATACCAGGATCCCATAGCCATAAGTCATACGAACGACTCTAAATGCCCAAACCATTTAGTTCGTTATTGTGAAAACAAGTTTTATAGATAACCAAAGATACAAATAGTTGCGGAAGCGAATTTAAAGTAAATCGTTAAACAAATAGTTTGCGCATAACAATGCGTCCATAACCAGAGTAGAAAATTAACCATACTAAAATAGTTTTAAGTGAACATATCCCAATAACGCTACATGATGCATGCCCTACTCGTGCTCTGAACTAATGTCCTGCAAAAAGGTATAATAATCGTGTATCAACATAAAGTTGGTGAGTTCACAATTTTAAGTAAGTGCGTAGGTCTCTTAGACCACGTAAAATGAGTATTCAGCTAAATCACATGCCAGGGGTAGCTAGTCCACTCATGATAACTAACACCGGTAATACCGAATTGCTAATCTACGAGTTCCCACATAGGGGTAGTGCCTTGCATCATTGTCTATCAACAATGATAATTGTTAAGTTGTAGTTCACACCCATGCTTCCAGCACGATGTGAGGTTTGTGAGACCTAATAGCGCTATCAACTAGTAGCCCGCTTGCCATTCGGCAACTTATTCGATATTTAGAAGGACTTCAATGATAGAGTGGTTTGGTTCATCAAGGACATAAGCATGAATTAGTGAAAGCAGATTCACCCAGTGAATCATTGCACCCCAAACCCGGGATGTGTATGGTAGTCAAAAACCGGACTATGAAATAGTTTAGAAAATGTGTCCTTCCGAGACGTATGTTTTTAAGAAAAGAATAGTGAAACTCACCTGGTGTTTGTGCGAGAGATCTAGCAAAGCAGAGAAAGTAACTATCGTTCCGACAAAGATCTCCCTATGAGTATTAAGACATATTAAGCTATGTGTTCTTGATCATCGTACAAGTTAGGCACCCACTTTTGTGAACCACATCAATTGGTGTAGATCATGTTTTTATGTATACGAAGCTTGATCTAAAAATGTTTCATGAATCCATGTGTAATGTGTAACCAATTATTTCAGCACTAGATAACATAATTGATTATATAAGTGAAACAATGTGCGCATAATAGGAGCTTGATTACTAAATGCATAATAATCAACTTATCAATGCTAGTTGGGGGCCGATCCTAATGATCAAAGGGCCTAAGCTTGGGTTCACAATAAGGGCCGATAGAACTTAAAATAGGCAATTAGAACTTACCTTGATACTAGCTAGTAGGAAGGGGAAAACTTGTAGTCTTGAAGCTTCTTAGTGTTCGATAATCTAACCAAGGGGAGGTTATCGGCGGATGGTATTAGAGAGGGAGTGGGAGGTGATTTTCAAGTGGTGTGGTGCAAGAATGAAGTGTTAATGGAACCTCTTTATATAGTGGTTTCAATGGCAAGTTCCAAACATCCTTTCCTAGCTACATGTTTAGAATTTTATGCTATATTGATGCTTATACATTTGCAATTTGTCTAGTTCCCTTCCATGAGGTGGCCGTGAGTTGGCTAACCCACCTCATTCTCCATTTTTAACTAAAGTTAACCATGATTAAGTCCTAGGGGTATATCAAAGATACATTAAGGTGTAAGGTTGAGATTTTGTCTTCTTATGTCCATGCATGATTCCAAATGCTAACTTACAAAACCTTTGGTGGTGATGATAGGAGGGTACTCGGCTGCTAATCAAGGAGACAAGGAGAGTTTTCATACTTAGGGAATATATTAAGGCTATGGTTGATTCTAGTTAGTACCTATTATGGTGTAAGTAAGCATGCTTCCATTTGGATGGCTAATTTGTGCACATGGGATACTAGTTTAGGAAGGTTGATCTTGAGGGGAGGCTTGCTCACATGTGTGTTTCCTACCAAAAGGGTGTAAGTGCATACCTCATCATGCTTCTAGTCCCATGACATCATGTAATATTGGTGAGTTGGAGCCGATCCATGTGGGTTCTCTTGCATAGTTTCGGCTAAGTGTAGGCTTAGGATAGTGACATTTTCTATTCCCAAGGTTGTCTCCATGTGTCCATGTGTTGTCATTGTCGGCCACCAATCACGAGTAGAGTGTATAGGTTTGTTTGTTTCCCACTTGATATAAGCTAGGAGAACTAGGGGTGGCTACTAAAGACAAAAGGAAACTTCCAAGAGTGTAGGAGTGTATGTGTGTGTGCGTTTATATATGTATGTATGTATGTATGTATGTATGTATGTATGTTAGCTTCTAGAAGGTGTTTAACAAAATATAGTTTTTCTTGTCAAAGCCTAGTGTATGTATTGTGTATATACATATATATACAAGCACATATAGGAGTATAGGAGATTGATTTGCATGTACACACATAGATTAATATTTGTAAATCTTCATAAGTTTAATCATATGTTTGTCAAGTGATGATAACTCATAGATACATATACATCTAGTGTGTGCACGTGTAACTTATCTAGTTAACTCTAGTCAAGTAGAATGCAAGGAATCTAAGTGCAAGTAACTAGAGTTCAGTTAAATCAGGAACCTGAAATTGCAAGGTATCACACTATTCTTATAAACAATGACACGAATGGGAGACACATTCATGTAAAACACAACTATTTGCCCTAGTAGAATTACTAAAATGCCCCTAGTGTAATAACAAGCTCAACAAAATTAGAACAACGTACAAACACCTATACTAGGATAGGAATATGATAAATAAGTGTACTTGATAGGTTTTCTCTCGTATAAGGGTGGAATCCAAGTACGAGTGTTTTGTAACAATATAACATTTAAGCACACACAAAGAGACACAAGGAAATGCTTTCAAATGGTAATTGATTCATTAAGCAAACCATAAATGTTTACAAATCAGATCTGCATAACCAAATGATCAATACGACAATACTCTAACTAGGGTTTGGGAGAATGACCTTAAATAGTGTTGTCGTTCGTGTGAAAAATTCACACAAATTGGTTTCTCTTGAGAATGAGTTTGGGACGAATAGGTTTTCAACTTTGACACCTATTCGCCCAAACAGTTACATCAATGGGTCTCCCATTTGTGTAAATAAGGCCGCTCATCCCTACACAATTACCAGACTACCCCTAGTCTATAAAACAAGCTAAACAATAATCAAACTACGTACAAGCAACTATACTATGCTAGGGACATCATATGTAAGTGCACTAACTTAATAAGTCAACGGGCCAGATATTGTGTATCGTTTAGGTTTGTCAAGGGATACGACGTTTCAAGAAAATCATTTCATTTAATCCGTTAGTGTATATATGCAATCGAGTCTGCAACATTGAAGTATATATAATAGCATTTGGCTACAAGTTGGTACTCCTAAAAATTGTAAACAGTTATAGGAATGTGGTAAAATACCTAAAACCTACATATAATAATGTGACAATTACTACTAAAATACCCTATTTGAAACCTCACGTAAAATCCTCAATCACACCATCGTACAACTATTAAAAAAACCAAATGATAAATAATATAATACACCATATTGTCATATAAAACACCATAGTTTTAGATATTCGATGAACAAAGCCTTATTATCAAAAAGTAAAAACAAAACTCACAGGTAATACATTCTAGAGTATTAAAACATCATATTCCAAACCTAAGAGTTTTGGACTTTGTAGCCAACTCCACACACAAACACAAACACACACACATATAAGGAATCTATGTGGGTCTAAACTCAACTCCTTCAATGATAAGACCATCAAGCGTAACCTCTTTGTCACTATAATTTGTCAAGTAAAGCCTCATACTCATAGGATTTATTTTGGTAGTAGTACTAGTTCGAAACTCCCAAATTTGTACTTCCATCCAACCATCGTTTCGCTCCCTTGGAAAGCCTTTTATTTTTGGTGCACTTAGTGGGTTGCGAGTGCTTTGATCAGCATTTGGTTTCATAACTGGGGTTTGAGGAGCTACTAAATAGATAAACTCTAAACCCAAATGTTCTTGATGCTCCACTCTCATCGGAGGCTCAATTGGGGATTTTGCTAATTTATAGACAAGGTAACTTGCATATGTTGTTTCAGATGAAAGTAGTTGGGGCTGGATTGTATAGTTGATATCTAAATGATGAGAATATGAATTGCACTGAAATGCTTCTCCAAATCTGTAAAAAGTTAGAAAATCATCTATGAAAAGCTAGAAAATCAACTTGTCCATATGGAAATTTTGTAGAAAGTTACGTTTTCCTTTTATTTTCTTTAACATAGGCTTCACGATAAAAATCATGTCAAACATTATTTTGAAAAAATAATTCCAATAACATAATTATAAAGTTCAAATCTAAGCACACCATACCCAGTCTCTTAGAGAAATTAATTAATGCAAAACAAAACTATATGTAGTTATCGTTTTGGAAAATATGTACACCTACTCATTGCTACATCATATATAATTTGATTTTATTCATCAATCATGATATGTTAAAACATGCATTCCACAGGATGCATGCTTGTAACTTCACATGCATTACACGCATAGCGAATCAAAATCCATATTCATTGGCTACTGCAAATTTTCGGTAACTAAACCAATGGATTGCAAACATTTAATTTGCTCATTTTTTCAAAAGATTATAATATCTACAAGAAATCGGGCAGGAAGTGATACAAAACCTGGATTCGGGTAAAGACAATTGTGGCTTGTTTGATATGCCAGCTGCTCTTGATGATACCATATGACATTTCTTTCCGTTTTGGTCAATAGAAAACCACTACCAACCAATGATATAGATATGTAATTACTTTAGTATTTAGCAATTTAATATATAAAGACTCCATTTAAAAAGGTGGAACCTTGTTCATAGGCTCCACAACTACCTATGAGAAAAAAAATAAACATGTTCCTTAGAGCATTTAGATCACATCTCAGTATTAATCTACTAAATTACTCTAAAAATCATTATATTTTCTTTTTACTTTTTAATTAAAAATGAATAATGGTTTTCTTTCTATCCTCCGTTCACAACTCTGAAAACCAGTTTTTAAATTCTAGGGAATTCGCCATACAAATTTTGTGGATGGGATATGAATGCTCTTATGTTTAAAGCTTATAAAAATTCATGTAAAAGTTACCTTTTCACCATCATCAATTAAGAACCCTTTGCAAATAATTAAGTACACTTCCTTCTTGGTTGTCCATGGCATGCTATGTTTTGACCATTTCAATATGTCTTCATAATCATTTGGCAATTTTTCTTCCCAGTTTGCATCTGAATATGATATGGGTGGCTCCTTGTCTTTATGTTTCACCTGTACATGAACATAAACATATATGTGACTTTTCTCATGTGACTAGTATGTGACTAGCCCGCAATCATAAATATGATAAGCGACCGATATCAGATTTTTCATACCAAAAATATAAGGACTGTTACATAAAAATGTAAAATACTAAAAGTAAATGAAAGGTTATTAATTAATCATGTACACAAATAATTGAACTTTTATCTGTCATCTTACCTCTTCCAAGGGCCGAAACTCGATGCCTTCTACACTTATAGTATTCATGGCCTTGTGGAAGCCTTCAAACACAATTTCATGATAAATAGTTCTATTGTAACAAGTAAACTGATACAATTCACACATCCACCATCCGTCTTCTCTTTGATATGCAAGGTATGAAATTGATGTTTTTGTCTCACCTTCTATTTTATATTTTAGGAATATAGGATCATAAATATTTCTATCTTTCTTATCTATTCTTCTTGTTGACATACGTTCCTTTCTGGCATTGAACACAAGGTTCGCCGTGTATGTGACTCCAGGCGACAAGAATTGAGTTTTTACCCATACTGTGCTGATTCTATTTCCAACATCGGTGGGCCCCCCAGGAAATCTGCATGAATAATAACAAAGAATGATACATTGCTTTATCAAATATTCTCAAAAGCAAGAAACACAAGGGATGAGTAGTCACCTTGAAATATCAAATGATGGCCATCCACTTTTAGCTGGCGGCAGATTCAAACTTTTAGATGATATCATTTCACAGTGTTCCCCCTTCTCATTTAATATAAACCACTGTCCATAAAACAAATCATGTAAGATTATATGAATCATGTGAGTATCAATCAGTTTTAACCCCTTTTCACAAAAATATATTTACTCACCGTCTAGTCATTGTATACAATAATATGTATTACGGTTTTCATGCACATGTGTGCCTAACTTGCTAGCAACTTTTGCTAACATGACTTTTTAAGATATCATTTATAGTTCACCGAAAAATATAATAGAAGTTTGGATTCTTAACAACGTGTCTTCACTAATTTCTTCACACCCCTCTCGGGACCTTTCCGTTGCTAACAACATAACTTCTCTCTCTCTCTCTCTCTCTCTCTCATCTGTACAGTCTGATTATGAACACCACCCTCCCATACTCCGCTGATTCACCGATGACAACTCCGATCACTGACGATTGGGCCATTGGAAAAGTGGTGAATGAGGGTGTGTTTAGTTGTTAATAACATTTTCTGTAGTGAAAGAGGGGGAGCCGAGGGGAACTAAATAATTGGAACATAAATAATTGGATTATAGACATAGAAGCTAATTACCGTATTGCCCTTGTTAAGGAGGACCCCTTTGTTGAGAAGTTTCCACAATTCAAGTTTGGATCTGTAGATAAGAGGAGGTTCTGCAGTCTTAACCATCTCTTCGTAGCAAAAAAGCGGGTTTGCTTCACTAAACTCTTGAATTTCGAGTGCAACCTCTAGTTGTGTCACCACCTCGGCCATCTTTGGCCGATCTTCACGAGATTCCTTCAAACATCGATAAGCAATTTCTGAAAACGTTTCCAAAGAAGCCTGCTCCAGTGGTTGAATGTTCGGATTTTTATAGATGTGATCATTTAACTTGTTTTGTTCATAGCTTTCAATCCATGTGGGCACTAAAACTTGCTTAACATGATTATTACTATCAAGTGTATAGCATAATCTCCCACATAAAATTTCAAATAAGACGACACCAAAAGAGTAGACGTCCGACTCTTTTGTTAGGGTGTGTGTCCAAGCGTACTCTGGATCACAGTAACCAAGGGTACCTGCTGCAAAGTTGATAATAACCGAGTGCTGGTCATTAGCTGACCCCATTATTGATAGGCCAAAGTCAGAAACTTTTGCATTCCATTGCTCATTAAGAAGGATGTTGGCGCTTTTAACATCACAATGAATAAGCCTTTGGTGTGTTTCCCTTGGATCATGAAGGTATGTTAGCCCCTTAGCGGCATCAAGGCATACTTTCAAACGTTGTGTCCAAGCGAGTGGAGAATTTAAATGCCGGTCAAGGCTTCCACGAGATGCATGCTCGTACACCAGGATCATCTCATTCCCTTCGCAACAAAATCCCAGAAGAGCGATAAGATTTTCATGGCTGTAACGATGAAGTGTGGTGATCTCTTTCAAGAACTCAGGTGTTCCTTGTCCATTTCTACTATCGAGACGCTTAATGGCGACCATGCTTCGGCCCTTATGGTGACATAATTCTCCTTTATAGACTTTCCCAAAGCCACCACCTCCAATACAGTTCTCATGGTGGAAGTTGTTGGTGGCTGATGTTATGTCTTCCAGTTTGATTTTAAGATGTTCAAACTGCTGCAAGAATGTTGGCAAGAATGCATCCATATTTGTGGATAAGATAATAATTATAAAATTGAAATCAAGGGTTCCGGAACAGGAGGTATGTAAAGAAGAAAGAGAAAATATGTTTATAATTTTTCTAATTAAAAGAACACAAAGATGGTTAAGAACAGCCACACAAGATTAACTTGCTGTGCTAGTTCAAAGAGAAGCAATGCCTATATATAGGAGGAATAAGTAGGCGGTAGGCCATTAATAAAATTAGGGATATAATATGGCACTTCAATAATTACATTTTATTAAATCGAAAAAAGATTCAATTAAGTGTTAAAACCGCCAAGTACCATTTCATATGAGTAGATGGTGTTGCACATTTGAACATGTATTGGGACAAGATTCCCAGGTCACATAATTTCATTAGATGCCATGGTTCTGGGTGGTTGTTATCATGTCTCTTTAGTTGACCCAAGGCATGATGAATTTATGATGTAATGTAAAAGTCAACTCTCTATTGTGCCCTCGCCTAGATGCCGTCACCCCATGATTTATGATTGCGTATAAAAATATCAAGTTCCTGCTATTAGACTATGGGGTATGGTCCCCTTCCCTCTTTCCTCCCCCTTTCCACATCAGCGCCACATCATCTTCCCCTTTCCTTTCCCAAACCAGAAAAATGGTTCCCCTTCTTTCCTCTTCCCCTTTCCTTTATTTTAATATATATGTTTTAGAGGGGAAAAAGACAAATATATATATAGGGTGAGGTTCCTGTATAAAGGCAATATTTCGTGAGAAGTGTGAGAAGGATTAAAAATTGATATGTTGGCATCATCTTTTGAACTTATTCATGTTGTTTTGAATAGTTTTGCTTAGAAAAATACCAAACATAACAATTAAAAACCGAAAACAATGTATTTTAGGCTTAAAAGTTAAAATACCATGCTAAGAACATTAAGTAGTGTGTTTTAAGTGTTAAGTAGTGTGTTTTAGTTGTTTTATAAATTTGATGACTATAATACATTGGATTGTGTTTTAGATTGTTGTGTTTGGTGTTTTTTAAGTTAAAACAACATAAAACATCATTCCTAAATCCAAAACATGATGCCTACATGTTAATTCTTAATCCTTCTCACACTTCTCACCAAATATGTCTTTTGTACAGGAACCTAAACCTATATATATATATATATAGGGAATGGTTCTAGAGAAAACCCTCCTTATTTGGTAAACTCTGGAAACTCTGACTTCCCCAAATTTTTTTTTTTTGAAAAAAATAGGGCAAGTAATATACATTATTTTAAGCATTTTGGGCCAAAAAAATAAAAAAAGCGCCGAGTATTTTTTTTTTTAAAAAAAAATAAAATTTTGACTAACACATGTTAAGCGCTAATAACAGGTGTTAACAATGTGTTAACTATATGTAAACAGTAGACGTTTTTTATTTTTAAAAAAAAAACCGTTCGGTGCTTTTTCGATTTTTCTTGCTCAAAATGCTTAAAAAAATGTATATTACATACCCTATTTTTTTTCAAAAAAAAAAAATGTTGGGAAGTCAGAGTTTCCAGAGTTTACCAAATAAGGAGGGTATCCTCCATATACTTTACCTATATATATATATATATATATATATATATATATATATATATATATATATATATATATATATATATATATAGGGGAGGGTTATCTTGAGAACACCTATTTTTGTGAGAACCATGAGAACCAATTTCATCCATTGATAAACATCAATTAAAGGCCAAGATTAAATGGTGGGTTTAATTAAGAATGCGATCATAAATTAAGACTAAAAGGGCAAGAAGGTAAAAAAACATTTCCACCACCAAAAATTGTGTCTTCCAGATTTCACCTACCATACTTCATCTTCTTCCACATTAACCCTAGTTCTTCTATAAACATATCGTCATTCCTCTCCACCATCAAATACCACTACTAAGCTATGTCTCACCATCATTTAACTCACTAGAGATCTATACATGTTCTACTGTTTATATTGATCTTAATACCTCCGTCAATCTCCACCACTAAGCTCTACGTCATCATTGTTTAGCTCATCAGAGGTTTGTACACGTTATACACTTTTAGTTGATTTTTTTGTTGTGTATTTTACATATGTGAAATTGGTATTTGGTGTTGGTTTGTTTTGTTTTATGTATGTTGTTTGGATCTTGTGAGAATGTAAGGGTGATAGTTGGGTTTGAGTAGTTGCACATAAGGTGTTTGATGAAATGTCTAAGTGTGTGTTGGGTTGATTTTGTTGGGTTATTTCTATTTGAGTAATGAAGATGTGATGTTTGGTTAAAGGTCTAAGTATTTGTTGTGTTGATTTTGTTAAGTTACTTGTATTTGAGTAGTTGCTTATGAGGTGTTTGATGCAAGGCTTAAGGTCTATGTGTTTATTGGTTGGTTTTGTTGAATTATTTTTGTTTGTGTAGTTGTAAATAAGGTGTTTAATGAACTATCCAAGTGTATATTAGAATTTATCCAGATATATGTTGTATTAGAACAATATATTTGCATGTCATAAAAGTCAAAGAATAGGAAATTTAAGAGCCAAAAGTTTTTACGATAATAGCAAGCTGTTTATGCATGTGTGAGTGAGCTATTTACACACATGTAAGTCAGTAAGTTTAGTTGTTTAAAATAGAAGTAAAACAAATAACATAACGGTTTTGTAATTTTGTCACTTTAAACATAAACATTTCAGAAAAATCAGTACTTATAGATGTGCAAAAAGCTGTTTACACATGTGTAAGTAAGTTATTGCTACTTACATGTATTGAAAATGCTAGTTAACTACATTATATTGTCTTAACATAAGCATTATAGAGTGCTAAAAAAATAATCATATATATGTAAGTTTACACATGTGTACATCATCATGCTTAAGCTTACAAAATCTTTACGCATGTATAAATAATCTTAGTTTATTTTGCATTTATGTAATTAAGAATTTACACATGTGTAAATAAGTTTTTTTACACATGTGTAAGTAAGCTTTTGTATAGAATGCTACTTACACATATTTAAAATGTTTAATTACATTATTTTACTTTTACAGTGGTCAACAATGTAGATTGCAGAGATCAATTGTAGAAGCCCTAAAATGCAATGAAGATTGTATTTTCGGAAGTAAATATTCACAAAGAAGATGTGATTAAGAAATTATCAGAGTTTGAGAAAGACCAAAATGAAAAGAGAAACTAGTTGATAATTTGAGTTATGACTTGTTTTTATGTTATCACACATACCGTGTGTCACGGATTATGAATCTCTTTTTATGTAACCGTGGATATCGTACCTCAAGGATTATATGACTTGTTAGTAAATTGAATGCTTATCATACATGTATAATATTATTTTGGTTTAAATCCTTAATATTTATACATAAATAATATATTTTTAATTCACAATTTACACATGTGTAAATCAGCTACAGCGTGTAATCTGAAAACAAATTACTGATAGTGAGTAATTTACACATGTGTAAAACAAATAGAAATAAAATACAGTGAATAGTTTTACACATGTGCAAATGAGCTGTAAATGTATAATCCAGAAGCAAATTAGTGAAAAAGAACATTTTGCACATGTGTAAAACAGAAACTTACATATGTGTAAAACAAACACTTAAGCCTATGTAATACAAGTCAACATAGGTAAAACGGAGATAAAAAACAGTGGACAGTTTACACATGTGTAAATTAGTGCAAATGTGTAACCCAGAAACAAGTTAGTGTCAATGAGCAATTTACACATGTGTAATACAACTTAACATAGGTAAAATAGAAATAAAAGATAGTGAACAGTTTAGAAATGCGTAAATCAGCTGCAAACTTGTAATCCAAAAACAAATTAGTGGTAATAAATAATTTACACATGTGTAAAACTGAAACTTAAAGATATGTAATACAACTAAACATAGGTAAAACATAAATAAAAGACAGTGAATAGCTTACACATGTGTAAATGAGTTGCAAATGTGTAATCTAAAAAAAATTAGTGTAGTGAACAACCAACACATGTGTAAAATAGACACTTGCATATGTGTAAAACAAGCACTTAAAGATGTATATTACAACTTAACATAGGTAAAAGAAACTGAACATTTTACACATGTGTAAATCAACTGCAAATGTGTAATGTATAAACAAATGGTATGAGTTCGCAATCCACCATCACCATAAACTCAATGAATACAATACTAGTCATCTTCTATATATACATAAGAAGAGGATACAACCAACTAACTACTAAACGCCTAACTATTCTCTAACTATAACCGACTCTATAACCGATAGACTATCTTATTTTCTTCTGTTGTTAGTGATATATACAATGGGAACACCGATGATATCTCAAACTTGTTGCTGGTTTTGACCATCTTAGTCGCTTTGCTACAACGTCGTAAGCATATATCGTGCCCTTTGCGATATGAAACATCCCTACTAGGCCTGCACACCATATCATAAATAAATTTTATAATCGAGTGAGTTAGAGAATGAATGGAGAATATCAAATAATATGTTGAATACTTAAACTGATTTGGCAAGTGGTTATTAGTAGTTCACCATATAGCTAGCAGTACCCAAACATTAATGTTGAATTGTTACTTAAACTTCATTGTTGGACAAAGCACATAATCGAAAATTGATTAACTACCAAAAACATGATCAAATCATCAAATGGTATGAAAAATATTAACTAACGATTGAACAAGTTGATTTATACCAAGAAATCGTAGCACCCCAAACTCCCCATATCCTTAACCAATGCTTCGTCATAAACCAATCTTGCACCTCAACATCTCCAATTTTAGCATACATAGAAATCAAAACCGTTTGCGACACCACACAATGCCTAAACATTTCATCGAACACATAGCGTGCATCACCCATTTTACCAAACAAAGAATACATCATCATCAAATAGTTACCCACATACCCATCAAACATAAAACCCAATTTTACAAATACAACATCCTCATTCGTTTTAGGTTAATCCTATCATATATTTTGGTTAAATTGGAATCATTATATGAATCTCCATATGAACATATGATTCGTGTCATGTTCAGAACACACATCATTAGAAGAATAAAAAAGCATATCAAAGTTGCAATTGAAGAATACCAACATATGGTATGGATTGAAGAATTAGCAAAATTGAATGGTTAAATAATAAATCAAGTGGAGGTACCTGTAATTGGAATGTACGAAGATCACAGAAGGAATCCTTGAAGTGCATTTAGGATGGAATACCAATAGAAAAATTAATGAAGATATCCCTAATGATGATCTTGGAATGTGAAAAAAACCCTAATTCATGTTCTTCTACATGAGAACCATAAAATACGTTTACTGCTGGAAAAAGAAGAAGAAGATTAGTAGAATTACCAAGTTACCCTTTTCATTAAAACATAAGGAAAGATAAATGAATGGCTGAGATTTGTTCTCATTGTTCTCACAAAAGATAGGTGTTCTCATTTAAACCTTCCCCTATATATATATATATATATAATATTACTAGAAGAAAAGACAAAAAAGAATAATAATATTAAATAGATCGGGGAGAAGGGGAAGAATTCCCCGTTGGCACTGAAGGGGAAAAGAGGGGGGTGGTGTTCCCCTTGGGGAAAGCTCCATGTTAGCCTCTCCCAATCCATACCCCATAGTCTTATAGAGAATTTAAGTTATATTTTATGTAATAGTTAGCAAAACATTCATTTGGGTTTATGATTTTGAAGAAAAAATAACGATTTCGGTTAAAATTTCAAAAGGCAAATAACACCACACGAGCCGGTCCATGTGTGGGCCAGTATCATACGAACAAGCGGAACTGGATTGAGAAAAAGAATAGAATAGATCGATTTAAGATATATGGGTATAATATAGAGATCAAATTATTTCTTGACGATTTCGAATGATACATGATTTTCATTGTTTTCGGCTTTAGAGGATTTCTTTTATGTGCACGTAGAGATGTACAAATCAGTTTTTATACCCCAATCGGTTCAGCTTTTAAACCGAAATCGGTGTTTTTTTCTTGGTTCAAAACCGGTTTTTTCAAAAACCGGACCGGTTTGAAACCGGTTTTTAACCTCAAAAACACCCATCGACTCACATCGATCCGGGCCGGGTCCAAAACCGGTTTAAAAAAAACGATATAAAAACCGGTCAAAAAACCGATTAAAAACCGTTGGGGGCGTGAGGTTGTTTTGTGGGTCTTGTTTATGGATCGGGTTACCCGATTGGGATTGCCTAAATAACATTATTTATCTCAAAGTTTGAACAAGTGGGTTTGGAATCTCTATAAGGTGAGGACAAGAAAACAAGCATGCTTATTTTTTTTAGAAAAGGGCAACAAAACTCTATTATTTCCAAGGAAAATTAAAGAAATCTTTCTTTATGTTTCCCTATTTTTTCAGTAGATGTCCTTAAACTTCAAAAGTGATGAGAATCGTCCTTTATGTTCTAAAATCTTTCAAGTCTCATCCTTTAGCACTAACGTGGTTAGATTTTCTGGTTAAGTTAAGTCACGTGAAGGGCAAATGAGGGTATTATGGACATTTCATTTGCTTTTTCATGAGGGCACATGAGGGTATTAAGTCACGTGAAGGGCACATGAGGGTTAGATTTTTTGCTTTTTCATGGTGTGGTGGTAAGTTGGTGGTAGAGGTGCTTTAAATTTGTTCGTGCAGGTTATGGTGGTGGTGGCAGGTTGGTGGAAGAAGTGGCAGTGTAACCTGGTGGTGGATGTGGTGGGGGTGGTGGTGGTGGTGGTTATTGAAGAATGCAAGGGGTGGTGGTGATAGAGATGGGGGCATAACTGTCATTGTGCCCTCATGTGGGTGCACATGACCAAACTTAACAAAAAAAAACTAACCAGGTTAGGCCTAAAGGACGATACCTGCAAGAATTTACAACATAAAGGACGATTTTCGTCACTTTTGAAGTTAAAGGACATCCACTGAAAAACGATGTAAACATAAAGGACGATTTCTGTAATTTTTCCTATTTCCAAAGCTAATGAGACCGGATGTTTTGAATTCTTGGAAGTGTGGAATATGCTTTCTTTGATTAATGAATAAATTGGAGTAGTGGACCGGTTCCTATACCGGGTTTTCATAGGGCTGGCGAATCGTGTATACCTGACCTGTTAAGACACGAACCTGTTAAGACACGATACACGAAACCTGACTACCTATACACGACAAGAAATTTTTTCGTGTCTATTTTTTGGTACATGAACCTGTTAATTTTTTTAATAAGTATACATGAAAAGTACCTGTTAATACCTGTTTGTAACCATTATATTAATCGCATGTTTACGAACCTATTTAGTAAGAGAAATTTTCCAAAAGTTCACCAAAGACCTAGATAATACATGTTTGCGTACATGTTAATACATGTTTGTGTACTTGTTAATACCTGTTTGCGTACCTATTTGTAAACATTATACTTAGGGCTGACAAATTGTGTATACATGACCTGTTAATACACGAACCTGTTAAGACACGATACACGAAACCTGACTACCTGTACACGACACGAAAATTAACAGGTAAATTCGTGTCTACCTGTTTAGGACACGAAACCTGTTAAAGCCATACCTGTACCTATTAAGATCGTTCAGGTTCGTGTCAGGTAATCGTGTTCGTATACAAAATTGTCGGCCCTAGGTTTTCAATCCAAAACCGGTTTTCAACCCAGTCTAATCTTCAAAACCTATAACCTATATAGAACTGGTGATTCGGGTCAGTTTGGGACCGGTTTGAACAAAAATTGGTTTTTGTCTAACTAGGTTTTCCGGTTTTTTTCTGGTTCGGTTTTCAAAACCGGTTTTTTTTACACGTCTATGTGCACGTTTGCCTTTTTTGAACACAATTTGTCTCTTTTGAGATTTTATTTAATTTCAAGCACATTGCCTTACATGGAGGCATTTGATCTACAATGCTATAACAAAAGATCTTTCCTTTCAGAAAACAAAGTAGATATTAGAGTTTTTTTAGAAAAGATTTAAAATCTAGCATACAATACGTACCAGGGCATCACACAAGCAGTCAAATAAAAATTGTGCTAACTCTAAGTGATGTTTCATACCAAGGTCATACTTTCTTCAAATGTGTCCATGATAACTTAATTTTCCAGCCAAAGGACTGAACCTATCAACACATCACTTTAGAGTGTAACCGTTTCCAGCCAAAAGGACCGAACCTATCAACCTATCAACGCATCCCTGCCCGTATAATGTAGGAAAAATATTTTTGTATTTTTATAACTTTTAGTTTTTTTTTGGAATTTTCAAAACCTAAATAAAGCAAAATAAATTTAACTAAATGAAAATACACTATTTTTGTATTTTTTATGTTTGATGTGAATATGTTATAGTTTTAAAAAGTTTGGTTCGATTTTTGGTGACAAAAATAGTGGTATTATTATAAATCATTGTAGGGGTCTTTAGAAAATTCAAACCATAATCTCGCATCTGTTGCTGTATCCACAAAACCTGTAACAACAACTAATTGCTGCAACATATTTGGCCTCGCATGAGGACATTGCTTTAGAGATTTACTTCTTGCACTGCAAGGATACTAATCTCCCCCTGGCACTTGACATTCGCTAGTTGTTGATCTTTCTGTTCTGGTTGCATCCTCCATAGTCAGAATCAGTGTATAAAACGGGATCCAATCCATCATCTGATGGATACAAGAGACCCAGTTTGGGTTTCTCATTAAGGTATCTCCTAATACGCTTCACCACAATCAAATGTGACTCTTTAGGATCAGCCTGAAACCTGACACAAAAACAAACTGAAAACATAATGTTAGGTCTAGAAGCAATTAAATACACAAGTGAACCTATCATGGCCATGTATTCTATTGGGTCCACATGCTTATTACTTTCAGTATCTGGACTGATATGACACCCATCGAATTTTCAGGTCAAGATCTGTACACGCCCTTTTAAACTATGTCATTTCATGTGTGCATTAGACATTTTAACATTAACTATGTTGTCCCAAGTCTTGCAAAGCCCAATCGATTTCAGGAATTCATTACATTTTCTGTTTACGCATGCAACACATGATTTATCCGAAACAATTGGGAATGAACAGTCAAGCCAACCACACGCTCAACGGAGAGCAACTGAAAGTCCAACACTACTACAAAAACAGGTATTTGCTACGGCCATATCGATAGCAAATCCATAGCAAACACCCATTTTGCTACGGAAGTGCTACGGATCTGACCCGTAGCTACAAGTCTCGTCGCTAATTTATTTGCTACGAATTTTAGCTACGACATCATACTTTGCTACGGTTTTAGCTACAAAAAGTGGCGTCGCTCTTTTAGTTATGGATTTTGCTACGGAATTGTTTGCTAGGGAATTTGCTAGGGTTGTAGCTATGGATATTGGTAGGAAGTTTTAGCTATGATTTTTGCTACAGATTTCCAGCTACCGTTGTTACTACGGATTTTCAACCACAAATTTTGCTACTCGTTTCCTTTTCTTTGTAGTTTACTACAATTTTTATTAGGTATTTGCCGTGAATTGCATCACCAATTCATTTCTATTTTTTATATACAGATATATTCAAAAATCACATACAGATTTCCAACTACAAATAAAACCAAACTTTATACAAAGTTATAAACTAATATGATCATAAAATATCATAAATTTCTTCAAATGATCCAAATATAAATATCTTTCTGGCTATAATTTCCTAACTTTATACATAACACTACATCGTCCGATCAAAATACCACTTTGTATGGAAGCAACACAAGATCCAATGTATACAAACATTACTTTTCTCTTGATCTTCATCACTACTAGGACCTTCAATTCCATCATTTCTGAACAAATCATACAAACCAAATTATATGTTTATGAATATACAAGTTTGGTCATAGTAAATAATTACCAAAAATAGATCAGAGAATGAAAATCTGAAAGTATACACTATTTTTGGTCAAGCTTTATGAACATTTTAGCATTGAGCAATGATTGATTCTTTAACCGCGCCTGATAAAGCTGGAACACAGAACCTGCTAGATTTAAATGCATTACAACATCTTAATAGTCAGAACACAATTTAATAAGAAAGCAACATTGTGGATGATATTTTGAAATGAGTGTATGTTGGTAAAAAGAAACTTAAGTGTTGAAAGGTTGGATATTCGAAACCCTTTTATCCTCTCTTCACATCTCTTGCCAGTTGTGTCTGTCAGAACTACACAAACAATCAATTCCAATATATTTGAAGTTTGTATTTCATGTCAACATACATGTGGATATAAGGAATATACCAAAGGAGCCAAGCCATTTTCCATCCTTGGCGTTGTATGGTTTCTATTTACAATACATATAACTTCCATTTAAAATGCTCGCAGGATTCATTGGTAAAGTGATGGAATAACCATCAGGTCGAATTAAGGGGAGAAATATGAGCTGGATGGGAAATTTAGGCGGGGAGATTGAGCAGGGGGATTACGAGGCGGGAATTTTAACTCTTGAGCTAAAAAAAAATACATAAATAATAATACGGAAATGTTTAAAGAATTTCATATTTTTTAGCTCTAAAAATGTTTATCAACCTTTCGGCGGGAAGTTAGTTTGTGTTCGCTCGTTTAATAAATGAAAGAACACGAACAAAAAATTTCGTTTGTTTAGTTAAACGAACCAACACGAACAGATGTTGTGTTAGTTTGTTTATGTTCATGAACGTTCGGTAACGTGTTCGTTTGTGTTCGATAGTTTATTAAGGTTTTAAATTTTTATATTCTTTATTTTTATATATTTTACCCAATAAATAATATAATATGAGGTAAATTAATGACTATATAAGATCAATAAACCTACTTTTTGTATCCAAGCTCATTATATGTTTCCACGTTCGAGCGTTGATGCCCTCCACCTCCGACGGCCTTCTCCAGTACTAAGTATGTTTGAACCATTAGGTTATTATATTTTGGGGGAATCTAACTAATGTATGTGAATTCGATGTTATTCAAAAGTTAATATATGTCCGTTTGTGTTTGTTTCCGTTCATGAACACTTCTTTGTGTTCATGAACACTTTTTTGTGTTCACTAATGTCCATTTGTGTTCGTGTGCGTTCATGAACATAATTAACAAACGAACACGAACATGAGTGTTTTCTTAACAAACAAACACGGACAGGAAATCTCGTTCGGTAAGTGTTCATGAATTGTTCGTGAACACATAATTTTCTTAACAAACGAACACGAACAAGGCCTTGTTCGTGTTTGTTCGGTTCGTTTGCAGCCCTATCTCAAGCACGTCCATGACAAACCCATATCTTAATAATAAACAACCAACTGATAATGAGATACTACTCGCCGAATTCACCTGCAGAGTGGTAAACCACCCGCTGACGTCATCCACCAAGTGGCAACATGCTAGCAGGATGAAAAATAGTACATAAGGACGATGACATGTAGCCAAACATTGTACTTAGGGCTGCAAACGAACCGAACGAAGACGAACAAGGCCTTGTTCGTGTTCGTTTGTTAAGGAAATCATGTGTTCACGAACAGTTCATGAACACTTTCCGAACGAGATTTTTTGTTCGTGTTCGTTCGTTAAGAAAACACTTGTGTTCGTGTTCGTTTGTGTTCGTTTGTTAACTTTGATCATGAACGTATACGAACACAAACGGACATTAATGAACACGAGCAAGTGTTCATGAACACAAACGAACATATATTAACTTTGGAATAAAAATAATTCTTAATATATCTGCTAGATCCACCCAAAATATAACTAAATTATCCAAACATATTTACCTCACATATATTATTTATTTAGGTAAATATAAGAAAATAAAAAATTATAAACCCTATTAAACTATCGAACATAAACGAACACGTTACCGAATGTTCACAAACATAAACGAACGAACGCGGTCTCTGTTCATGTTCGTTCGTTTAACTAAACGAACAAAAATTTTTGTTCGTGTTCGTTCATTTATTAAACGAACGAACACAAACGAACTTCCCGCCGAACGGTTCATGAACTGTTCGCTGAAAGTTCAGTTCGTTTGCAGCCCTAATTGTACTAGGTGTCTCCCCATTAGCGGTAGACACAGAAGAAACAAGAGGTACATATGACAATGACGTTGATGTGCCATAATTTACACATATAAAACATGCATAAATAGTCTCAAATAACACATAATTAAGCTTAAATCAGTAATAAAAGCTACTTAATCTTTCCTATTTGTATTTACCAGGAAAATAGAGCTCCAATCCCGAAAACAAGCAATTACGGGGTAAAACAGCTAAAAATGGAGATTCCTGATGACACGAGACTCGAGGCATGTTTCAAGGGTGTGTAAAGACCTTTTCGGGATCAAAATGATGATAAAATCAGTCCGGGGTTGACCAACCACGGCCACGCACATCAGTACAAAGGCCTTGACACTAGAGGACAAAACAACCAACTTGGGAGACAAGAAAACATCATATGGTCGGGTGCACGGGCGTGCACTCAACTTGGCACGAGCGTGCCAGACAGGACTGATCATGAAGCAATAGAACGTACGTGGATCAATGTGTACAGGCGTGCCACCCCGTAGAGCACGGTCGTGCTCAGCCTGGATTGTCTATAAATAGCAGCTTCAACTTAGCCGTTGGGTGTCGGATTCTAGCCTTCTTACGCCTTCTTGGGGACTCTTGGGAGGCCTTACGGCCGACCAAACCTCTCTCCAAGGTTGGGATACTCCCTAACTTGGGTTTTCACTCAGGAAATGGCACCTTAGGAGTAGTTTACATGCAATAAGTCAAGGGTCGTGAGGATCACTTCATACGAATAGGATCAAGGCGGCTGGAAGCTTGTCTATCAGCATAAGATCTTCATGTTCTTATGTTGTTTATCTTTAGATGGTTGTATCCATCCAGTATTCTCCGAACCCATTCGATTCGTTAGACTTTTTATATTATTAGTAGTTTATTTTTAGTTATTTGATGCGTTTGTCTTCTTACCTAATCTCCGTTTGTTTATCTTTTGTGACAGGTTCAATTAGTGCTTAGCTTAACAATTCTAAAACCAACCAGAACTTAACTAATCTAAAAACTATCATGGGGTTCGTATGGCTTCTGATAGTCCCAAGCTACATCTAAGGCAAGGAAACCAGTAGTGCGACAGATCCTTCAGGCTTCTGATGTCCAAACCTGGTTTTAAGGAAAGGCTTCTGAAATGGACCAGATCCTGGTGACAAGTTTCTGGTATATACCAGATGTGTGAGTGGTTTTCTTGGCAAAGGGCGGATTCCCTACGGGTGCACCCGTGGTCTTTGAGCCATACACCTTTAGGATGATGTTCCACCTTTGTTAAGTTTATCATTCATAAGTCTTAGGGGTTAAGGATTGAAATGGTTAAGTCATTTAATCACGAAACCATACTTGTATTTATTTAATCATTAAATTTTTAAGTTGTCACTTGTAAAGATAAAAAAAGACAGGATCTTGGACCCCTTTTGGGTCTGTTTGCATCTATCTAGCTACTCCAAATATGAGACTATCAGCTAACATCAGCAGTCACTGCCACGCTACAATCACCGTTACTTGTGCTTGTGGGGGAAGAAGACGTATGTTCCCATGTGCAGAAGCGTCACCGTTCTGTTTTATAACACAATGCTTACTTTAAGTGTGTTGTCAAATCACTAAATTTCATCCACTTTGATCTTTTAATTACTCATAACTAGTCAACTATTAACCTCCATTTAAATGGTGATTAATAACCAAAAAGGAAAGATTGCACCAAACACAAGGATCCATGTGAGATTAACTACTTAAATTAGCTAATTCTTGTTCTATTGTGGCTTTATAACCGTCGCTAACCCCCCCCCCCCCCGCTCCTCCATATTTTTCTTTTGTTTTTCCTATAAGAATATAATAACACATGTATAGTCATTCCCTATGGATTATTTAACTAACACTAATTCCTAGACTTATTCTAATCAATTTTTAGTCAACCATGCTGAGAGTCATACAAACATAATCATGGTTATTTAATTAAATGGAATGATTCCTTTTTTTATCAAAATTTATGGAAGATCACGTTCCCAAATTGTACAATTTCCTTCTCCTTTTTGCCTTAAAGCCATCACCCCCCACCCCATACATAATCCTTTTTTTTTTATGAAACCATAATGACTAATAACTTTGAATGACTCATGAATTGTCACATTATGAAAACGAGGTGAAACATCATCCTCTGATTAGTCACATTATGGAGATTTGGAGCCAACAAATCTAGTGTTTAGTCACCTCCATTTGACTAGATTTGATCACTAAATCCTTTGATTAGAAGAGCATCTAATGAAAGACTTAACATAAATTTGGTAATATTCCGTAATCACCACAAACCATACTAGTTAACCTTTCCCATTTGGAAATCTTCCACCTTCCTTCCCTCTTCCTCTCTCTTTATTCCTCTCTCTATCTCTCTGTCTCACCATCTCTCCATCTCTTTCACTCTATAAATAGAAGACCAAGGTTGCCACTTCCCACTTGTTGGTTCACCTCACTTGATCACTCAAAAACACCCACTCACTATTCTCCATTTCACTCTCTTCCTCACTTATTGCAAGATCCAAGTTCACATCCAAGAACTAGTGGTATGGATTCTTAACTTAACTTGTTATTTTCATATGTTTACACTAGATAGTTCACCCATGTTAGTTAGCACCGAACTTTCAATCAAGACTTTGAATGTCACATACTGGGATAAATCTTTGGAAAATGATCATGTATATGCATATATATAGGTATGCGTGGTATATATGTATATATGGGTGTACACGTGTGTATATATCTATGTATGAGTGTGTGCGTGTGTTTGTATATATGGTATGTGTGTATGCGTGTGTTTATATATGGTGTGTTTGTATGCGTGTGTTTATATATAGTATGTATGTATGTGTGTGATGGTATGTATGTATGTATGTGTGACACCCCGCATTTTCAGGTTCCTACTTTAACTGAACTCTAGTTAACTTGCATGTGCATACGTGACTAAACACTTGACTAGGGTTAGTTAGGATGGTCTTCCTATATGTTATAGGGTAATAACATATGTTATGTGATAATAACATACGTTACATTATATTAAGAAAAGTTATCATCACAATGTACACACGAGTCCTGTAACCCAAGCGTTGATGATTTGTCAAGCATACGTGATAATATGTGCAATTGAAATATAATGTACGTGAATTAACATGTTAATGCGAATTACATGTTTATGCGAATTATTGCTTAATTGATAGTCAGTACGTACCCTGCGAATTATGTGAACGCTATGATTAATATGTTATGAGATAATAAAAACAATAGTTTTTATGTGAATTAGTGTGGTTAATATTATCGGGACTAGTATCGGGATTAAAACCTTATTAATTAACGGGTCCGATTATCAAGTAAAAACCCATAATACTCAGTTCCTTGGCCCACAAGCAAACTTCTATTATATTATTGATAAAAAAACACAAAGAACCCTAATCCCTTCCCCTTGCGCCGTGAACCCCACCACCACTCCCTCACTCAAGTTTCAATCAAACACCAATCTCTTTCACTAATTCAAGTTGATTTGGGTGCAGTCTCTAGGCTTTGAGGAGTTTAGCATTGCAAGGTATACGTTTTACAAGTTTCTTAATGATTTACAATGCTTGAAAAGTTTTAAAAACCCTAGAAAATATATACATGAAATCGCCAATTAGGGTTTGTATGAGTTCTTGGATGTTTATTGTAAATGATGATGGGAATTGTTGTTAGTATTCATAATTAGGGTTTTTGTATGTTAATACATGGGTTTGATTGTGATAATATGGATTATGTATATGTTGTAGACTATTATGCATGATTAGAGTTCTTGAATAACTTGATACGCAAGTTTCAGTTTTCTGACAGATTCCTTAGGGTGTTTTGTAGGGTCTGTATCGTGATGTTAAAGTGATTGTTTTGATTATGATAATATGGATTATGTATATTGTACATGGTCTTAGCTTTTCATAATGGGCAAAATCATCTGATTTGGACATCGTTTGAGTGGTTTTTGGAATTTTATTTGATTAAAGGTCATATCAGATTTCGGATTAGTAAATTGGGTCAACTTTAAACGATCATAACTTGAGTTTTACAAAGAGTTTGGCTATGAAATTTGGACAGTAGGTCAACATTGGAATAACTTGGCTTTTCCAACTAGATTCACCCCGTTTGGGTGAATACACAAGTTTTGGGAATTTTTATACTAATCTGACTTGTTGTGGAAACTTTCTGGAAATAGCTGTGTTGTACGATTTTTCATAATTTTTGTGTATAGTTTTAAGACAAGAAAAAATAGGGGTTATCAACTGAACTCCAAAGAATATTCAGTCTACTTTTTTGGGAGTTTAATTCGTTCGATAAGTATTTTAAATAAATTGTTTTTCACAGCACACAATTTGTCCTAAAAACACAGATTGTGTAGTGTACGTTTATGTGGTTATTTGGAGTCTTATATGGTATGTATTTGACATGAACTTGTATGGACACTTATATGAGATGTATATGAAGTTTAAAACTGATGATAATCAATATGTTCACTAACGGGTTCGTAGGGCTTACTTGTGCATGTAGAATCATTAGGTGTCACTTACACGGTTTTGAACTTATAATTGTCTTGGACAAACAGGTCATACGGTGTAATGATATTACACATATACTCACTTAGTGAAATTTGTAAAAGGGGGTCGGTAGCACTTTTTCTCAAAAGCATGCGTCTCGGCTTGAGACAACTTACTTAAACTTTTCTAGTCCGGTTTGGGACTACTATTTCATAGTCCGGTTGGGACTACTTTTACATCCCGGGTTTTGGGGTGCTAGGTTCACAAGGTGAATCTACTTTTTACTAATTCATGCTATATGTCCTTGATGAATTAAACCAACCCTATCGTTGAAGTCCTTCTAGATACCGAATGAATTGTCGGGTGGGCAAGCGGGTTATTAGTTGATAGCGCTATTAGGTCTCACAAACCTCACATCGTGCTGGGAGCATGAGTGTGAACTATAACTTAACATTTTATTGTCATTGTTGATAGGCAATGACGCAAGGTACTTTGCTCACTATTGTGGGATCTCATTGTTTAGCAGTTCGGTATCACCGGTTTTAGTTATCATGAGTGGGTTAGCTACCCCTGACATATGGATTAGCGGTTACTTATGGTTACATGGTCTGGGAGACCTACGCTTTATTGTGATTATTGGTTTTAGGGAAAACCTACGCGTTTACTTACTCATTTACTTTACTTTGTGAACTCACCAACATTGTTTGTTGACCCACTATGTACATGCTTTTGCAGGCAGTTAGCTTCCAGTGTCACGATTAGGAAGCACTGCACGTTTCACTGCATTTAAGGTCTTGGGCATACACCTAAATTACATATCATGCTTTTACGTTTTCTTTCGTATGGTTTTAATTTGGGCGCGTTGTTTTGCGCATGGTTTTAAAAGGTTTAAAGTTGATTTACGCTTCCGCAGCTTAACTAAACTTGATTTCTGAAAACGAACTAAATGATTTAGCCATTTAGAGTTCGTTCATATGACTTATGGCTATGGGATCCTGGTATGTCATGCGCCTCGAGGTGTAAACCCCGCAGTGGAAATTTGAGGGTGTGACAGTATTGTATGTATGTATGTATGTATGTATGTATGTATGTATGTATGTATGTATGTGTGTATGTGTCGTGTGTGTAAAACAAATTTTGTGTGTATAAATGCAGTGAAACCATGAACATAATTGTTTATGTGAATGGATTGGAACATATACATATATGGGTATGTATGTGTGAAAGTTCTAAGAACAGAAATAGTTATGTATGTGAGTGTCAAGTACATGAATATACATAGATGTATGTGATTATTAAGTATGTTGGACATATAGTATGACCGATAGTAATTAAAGTAGAAATCAACGTAACCCGACCCGGTACGATTCGAAGAGTTACACGTTGGTACATGAATCAGATAAGTTCATGTGTATGTGGATTATTATTTATGAAATAATAATATTTTGAACTAGAAAGATTTAATATTAATTAGATTAATATTATGGAATATTATGGGAAAATTCCAAAGGATATGGAATATTATGGGAATATTCCAAGAGACTTGTTTTATAAATAGGGGATTAGGGTGTAAACCCTAATTACAAGTTTTATCAAAACAAAAACTCCTCCTCCTCTACCTCTTATAACTTTCGGCCAACACCAAGGAGACGCCGCCCCTTGGCTGCCGAACACCACCACACGCCGCCGCCTTCCTCCTTGCAAATGGTTGCTCCCGGATGGCTCGTGGTCGGTTGTGAACTTCCTACTAGCGATGATTCATTGTAACCCGCGTGTTACAATTCCGGTGTAATCGTCAAATGTTGATTACTAAACCCCCTATGGTTGTTTATATTATTTATTTGCTTATACGCGTTTAACTGAGATCCTGATTGGGAATACTTTATTAATCGTATTAAAATCAATTAACAACTGATATATATAAATTGGCTTGTATATATATTGTATATATAATCAATTTTTGCTAAATATATAAACAGCTTCCGCTTCGTATATGATACCATGATTCCTAATAGTGGTATCAGAGCTACGGTTATGCTCGTTTAGATGGTAAAAGTTAAAATTTTGATCTATGTTTTATTTGTCAAAAATTATTTATTTTGACCAAAGATCAAAAGCTTTTAGTTGTTCATGGATTGTGATGTGAATCGAGCCTTAGGTATTTGACCCTTGTCATGGTTGTCTTTGTGATGGTTTTATTTTTATTGATTTGTATTTTTATTATGGATATCGGATCCGATGTAATAGATAGGATTAGAATAGATTTGGTTTTATTGTATTTTCAAATTTATTATTGTAATCCTTCAAGTACAAGATCAAAATTAAGATAAAAAGGCGAACATGTTCCATGAAGGTAGAGATCTCAGGTCAAGTGGGAGTTATCAAAAGAGTTTTGATACCCTCTTAGACTAGTTCATTTCGTTTCTGGCTAAACGAAACGAGCGACTTAATAGGAGCTCGATTGGTTTAATTTTATTATTATTTTTTGTAGTTGCACTACGCCAAAACCGGGCTTTTGCCACACTTTTACCAAAATCGTACGGCCACACTTTTGATTTGTGTGGCTAAAGCTGAAAAATTACACTTCAAAACACTTCAAAAAAATTGTGACATTTACTAGCCACACTTGAAAAAGTGTGGTCAAATGTGACCTACAGTCACGGTATTTGTTTCATGAGACCGAAACCACATGTGCACTACTAGAAAATAGGCCTAATGCAACCTTTTAGAAGCAACATTTTTCAAAGAAGTTGCATTTGAATCTAATGCAACTCCGATGAACATAAAGGTTGCATTAAAATATCTAATGCAACTTTTTTCATAAAAAGTTGCAAACTAGTACTAAATTTGCAACATTTTTATTGAAAGGTTGCAAATATTACTAAATGTTGCAACCTTTTTTTCTAAAAGGTTGCATTATGAAAAGTTAAATGCAACTTTTATTTTAAAAAGTTAGATGAAAATGAATTACTTGATCCTTTCGTCTTTGCACTATCATTCAATTGGTTTCAGTTTTCTCCATTAATATTATGTAGCTCGTATTGTTGGTAACCATTTAACAGGAGCTTTGAATTTTTATTTAATTACAGCCGTTTAATAGGTGCTTCGAAATTGGCATGGCTATCTTTTAACAACCCAACTGGTAAAACGGCCAATGAACGTTAAAACAACAGTCTTTGAATGTTATTGTGTATATGTGCGTACTTGCATCAAAATCTAAAAATACAACAACCTTTCGATCATGGGGGTGTTTTTCCCCAGCGTTAAATCATTTTTGTGCAGGGTTTAACGCCTCATTACGTTGGGACTTAAAAGCTCGGTCAATTCAAAATAGATATGTTGAGTTTAGAAAGTCAACAGTCAAGCATCAAAAAAAAGTTTTATATAATTAAAAACAAGTGATATGATCGAGAAGCTAGGGGTGCAAATGAGTCGAGCTAGTAGCGAGCAACTCGAGCTCGGCTCGCCAAAAAGATCGAACAAGCCGAGCTTAAATGAGCTAAGCTCGAGCCTAAAAACAAAGCTCGTTTAGTAAAAAGCTCGAGCCCGAGCTTTTCTTATCGAGCTCAAGTCGGCTCGTGAGCCTAAACGGGTGTATATCTTTTTGTTAATTAATATATATTAAATATATATTTAAATAAGTGACCATTATTGATTTTAACCTTTCATTTACACATAAAAAGGCGGTACCGTAATTGAAATGAATCGCGAGGGCTATTTTTGGCTGAAAAATTTTAAGTTCCCTCTTTAGTCGCTCCAAAATAAAACATGACTAGCGGGCAATTTTGACTGAAAAGTTTAAGTTTCCCCCCTTAAATCATTCCTAAATCAAACATGCCCTAATTTACACTGAAGGAAACTAGAAGGCTTCAATCTCCCAATTGAAGAGGACAACCAGAAGGGTTACATCACAGCTTCAACCCACCTTCAAATCTTCATTCTTGGTCAGTATCGTAGCTTCAACTTTGGGTTCTATCATAAGAAATCGAAATGTATGCTCTGTTATTTTCGACCTAAAAGTTACTTTGCGCATATGTTGTCGGTAGTTTTCATTGGGTTTTTTAGGTTTTTGTTTGAAACCATCCGATTTAATTGATTATTATTAATAACTAAATATATTATAAAAGCATGATGTTTTTCAGCGACGGTGGTATCTTTTGTTAATTTATTTATTGGTGGGCTAAGGCATAAGAATATAGGTACACTGTAAATCATGAACAAACAATAGGATCCAGATGGTGGTATCTTTTGTTAATTTATTTTTTTGTTAATTTATTCCATTTTCATACTCTTCATTACATATGAGAGTTTGGAATATAATTAGAAAAATAAAGATGTAATGGTAATGCTATATTTTTTATTTTAAGGTATAGATAAATGTTTGATAATAGTTTCAAATTGATACATACACAAGTATTTATCTTTTGTGGTGGATAATGAATATGTTGGCAGCGGAAGATAAAATAACACACGAATATTCGAATATGATCGAATATATGACTGAATCAAAAGAACAAGTTTGAACCGAAACAAAGAACACTTGAAATCTGAGAATATTATTCGACTAAGAATTGTGCATATGAGACAATCTTGATAAGTACAAATGAAACAAACTACTCCTATATATATATCTGTAATCGATATGATCCTTGACAGTTATATTCCGAACCGGTGTGTCTGTTTGTTTGGTTGTAACTGCCACCGATTGTATGACTTTGGCGCCAAGTAACTATCTTTCAACTGTCAGGGGTATATTTGTCTTTTCACATTGTGTTGTGTTTATTTTCTTCTTGTTTGCTGATGCTGCGATGAGATACATGCTGACCCATTTGATTTCCTTTAACTTTGCAGCCTTGTTTCTTCTGATGCAGCCTTGTTCTTCAACGATATCGATCTATATATCTAATCTATACTAAAGTACTTATTACTAATGTCTTTCTCTTACAATATACATACTAATATATACAATTAAATGTTCATACTAAAACAGGAAAACATAAGTTATATTTACTACTTTAACAGAATATGACTATATGATTGTTGGGTGATCCACTCATAAAAGCCCAAATGATAAATTCATTTTAACAAATAATAGGATCCAGCTAAAGCGTAAAGAAACAAATGAAAAATTGAAAGCCATAGTGTGTATCTATTTTGTGTCATTTTATGTCATGAACAAGGCTATTTTAACTGTTGCCATGGTGCGTCACATCCTGTCAAAGTGTTGGATCTTTTAGTTTCGAGTCTACTTTTGTTAGTGGTTCAAGCCATGGGTGGGGGTGGGGTCTTATCGTCCGGGTCAATTGTATTTGATCTGGTTATGTTGTGCAGCAGTTTGAGGGTGATGGAGGGTGCAGCTAGTATATTTACTGCTATAATATTTGTTTATTATTTTTGCTGATACAAAATTTTGAATAATCTAGTATATTTGAGATGAAATTATTATATATATTAAAACACAACATACCTTTGCGCCAGTCTCTTTTTAGAACTTTATGTTTTACCACGGTACTTTTTTTGTTCATCTTTTTAATCCTTTCTTCCATCCAGGTTCCAGCACATAAATAGAGAGGCCCGGTAGTGGTTGTATCGTGAAGTTAGACGCCGGCGTCAACTCTACAATTACGGTTTATGTGATTGCAGGTCTGTCATTTTCCTCTTTGTCTTTGATGTTAATATTTTAGAGTTTCCGGTTTGCATTTAAGTCCTTTTAAAGAGGTTTGGTTACACATGGATCCGAAGTATAGGCCATAGGGTGCTTATGTTTTGCTTGTTTGCTAGTTATAACTTTAAGTCTAAAGGGGAAGACTTATCATTGATATGTTTGCTAAATGTTCTAATTCATTTAACTTCACATTCAATATAAACATATGAGTTCTTTTGCTTTTCATATTTTTTCAGCCAACTACACGTGTACCTCTTAAAAGTTAAAAGTACAAATCACAGATTAACAGCAAGGTAATAATGCAAATATCTATTATACAGAATAATATGATCTATTATATTTGAAAAAACTAATATTCATTTTTTGGGAAATTCTTGATTGCATATTGTGTGTGTCATGATTTAACTGCTTTTAGCGATGATGCACTTATGTGTTCTAAGTGAATTGAAAGTTTCTATGTGTTTACATGCTTTTGATTGTGAAATGTTGTCCTATGCATTGGTTTGGTATATGAAAATGCTGGATTTTTTATGTTTTATGTAATTTGATTTTATGTTCATTGTTGGATAAAATATAGCAATAGAGGGGGCGTGTTTTTTTACTATTTGAAATATTGTTTCTTTATGGTATATGATGCATTAGTTTGATATTTGAGGATCTTTGACTTTGTTTTTCGATATACTTCGATTTTATGTTCAATGCTGGTTAGGACAAAACTTATAAGAACAACAATGTAGGCGCAAAATTCTGCACTGTTATTGGTTGCAGGTTGTTAGTACTAGCTTGGTATGTTCATGCTAATTGCAAGTTGTTAACTACTCCACTTACCATTGTAAATTATATGTCAATTGGAATTTGTAAATCGGTTAGCAAAATAGACAGTGATAAGGACATTTGTCATTAAAGACACCAAACCCGTTGCGTAGCGCGGGAGTATTCACTAGTTATTATTATTTAGACTTTTGAATCTTTGTTTGTCCTATATAGTACTAGGAATTGTACCCGAAATAGAGGGGAAAGATATACCCGGACAATTCTCTCGATTTTTGGGCACATTAGCTCGTAATCATAGTTATGCACCATTGATTTATAGTTCGTGGAAGAAGGTGCCACATAAAGAAAAGATATGGGAATATGTCTTGGTAAGGTGTTTGGTAGTTTTGTTTCATTTACTTTTTAGATTTTCATTGTTAACTAAATGCTTACTTTTTTTAAAGGAAAAATATGATGTGCCAAATGCTGCTAAGAAATGGGTTTTAACCACTATTGGAGAATTGTATAAGGTTTACAAATGTCGGTTTAAGCAAAAGCACTTCTATCAATTTAAGGACAATAAAACAAGGTGGAAGAACCGACCTGACAGCATTCCAGAAGATGATTTCGCAAAATTGTTGCGTTTATGGAGTAATAAAGATGTGGTGGTATTTTCTTCAATAATTTCTCCATTAATAGTATTTGCTATTTAGAGTTATATATTAGTTGATGTGATATATTAATGTGTTTACAGCAACGTTGTTTGCGAGCTAGGGAATCACGCATGTCTAAAAAAAATATGCACACAGCCGGTCCAAAAAGTTTTGCTAGGATTTGTGAGGAGATGGTAATATATTTCTAGTTTGCCTATGATATGTATTCTTTTTGTTGTGCAATACACTAATGTTTTTGTTTCTTTATATTTATTTTATTATGAATACAGAAAAATGCCGACCCAAACCAACAATTACCTACTTTAACACAATTGTTTGAACGTACACGTAAAAGGACGGAAGGGCGTGTATATGTTGATACATATGATGACACGCAAAGGAAAGTTGTACGTTCTTTCTACTTTTATCTTTATGTCGTCGTCATCATCATCATCATACTCAGTTTATCTTTATTTAAATATCCATATTCTATGTCCACCTTATGTAAATATTCATATATCATGTTTGCTTATTACATATAGGATTAATTTAATTTTGATGAAAGCTCTAGTGACACATGAAAATAGACATCCATTTTTTAATATTTATCCTTAGCATGCCTTTAATTATAAAATTGTTTCTAAAGTATTTTCTTAAATTTTTTTTTTTGACAATATTTAAGGAACAAATGAAAAACTACAAGCCAAAGGAGGATGACAACGCTACTGTTGATCCTTATTTAGTTGTTATGAGCAAAGAAAACTATGGGTATCGTCGAATTTATGGTAGAGGTGTTACAAATACATTGATAAAAAAAGTGGATGGTGTTTGCACGTCATACATGGTTCCAGAGGGGATGATAGAATCTTTTAAAGCAAACGTTGAAGTTGAGAAAAACCAGTTGCTAGAATTGCGCAAAGAGATCGAAGAGGATCATCAAAGGAAAAAAGTTGAGCTTGAAGTGGACCATGAGAGAAAAAAAGCCGAACTTGAAGTTATTCGAAAAGATATTATTGACAACCAACGAAAAAACTTTGAAGCTATGATGCAGGAGGTTATGAAACAACTACAAGTTGAAGATCAAGATGACTAGAAGGTTTATATTTCTCTTTAGTATTGTAATTGACACTTATTGTTATTTAAGTTTGGACAAGTAATTTTAAGTAAATCATTTGATTATGATGATATTTGTGTTCTTATTGTTTTTGCATAATCGGGATTTAATGCATAATTTAATTATTTGTAATTGGATTTATGTTACAAAGTTGCATTTTCGTGTAAAAGTGTTGCATTTGTTGTAATTATAATTCATAAAAAAAGTTGCATTTATTAAAAAAAAGGTTGCACTTTTTCTATAATAAAAATAGTAAAGGTTGCAATAAGACTAGAAAAATGTTGCATATTTGTAATTAAATATAATAAAGGTTGCATTTGAGTATAATAAATGTTGCATTTAAGTGTAGAAAAGGTTACACTTTTGTAACCAAAGTTGCATTTGAGTATTATAAAAGTTACATTTGAGTATTATAAAAGTTGCATTAGAAAGTAAAAAAGTTGCATACTAAAAAAGTTGCATTAGAGTAGCAAATGTAACACGAAAAAAAATGGTTGCATTAAACCAATAAAGGGTTGCATTAGGTCTAAGGTAACTGCTTCTGATGCAGCCCCTAATAAAATGTTGCATTAGACATATTGTAACTTTTTCAAAGCCTAATGCAACATTTTAGTGGTGCTGCAATAGCTTCATTTTCTTGTAGTGTGTATTTGAAACATTATTGGGACATTTTAAGAAAAAAATTGTGACTTTTATTAGCCACACTAGAAATTTGTGACCAAATGTAATCTACGGCCATCGGATTTATTTCATGTGACCAAAAACACATTTTCCAAAACGTTTAGCCACACTTAAAATAAACTGTGACATTTAATAGTCACACAAGAAAAGTGAGGCCAAATGTGATATATGTCTACATTATATGTTTGATGATGTGGCTAAATATTATACATGTAATATCCGACAAATTTAAACTAAAATAAATAAAATATAATTCAAACATAAGTTGACTAAATGGGTCAAATAAAATATAATAGCCACGTTATTACAAAGCTAGATATTATGCAAGTATTATCGGTACTCAAGTTATATAGTTACATCGAGTTAGATCTTATACGAAATAGGTCAAACCGAATTAGAAGTTTATATAAACAATTAATTTAAACAAATTAATAATAGTAATTTATAATAAACTAGATTCTTACACGCGCTATGCGTTGGGACGTTGTCATGACGGACGCCGCAACCACCTCCGTCACCACACGGCACACCACAAAGTCGAGCAGCAACGGCTTCTTCGACTTCAATACTAACCTTCCCCACGGCCATCGTCACTGCAACATATGATTTTTTGTGCGTTCACTATCCACTACCGTTAGGTTTAAGCATTACCTGACAAAGGGGAGGGAGTTACTTCCCACATCTGTTACGCTACACCCATCCGCACTCTATCATTTCCCAACCATTCCTTACAAAATCCACATGCAATGAAAAATGGAAGAACATTTCATGTGGATGCTTCCACGTTTCTGGTCCTTGCACACGTGTTTTCCATGTGACCATCCATTCCTTCTTGTGTCTCCTTCTTATGTATGGAAATAGGGCTGAAACACAACTAACACTCTCAGCCACCAACATCAACCATCATCAGGTCCATCACCCCACGACTATGAGCCTGGCGGCTAGAGTTTCGTCACAGAGGTGTAATAAGGAACCACCATCACGTAAGACAATCCATGACCACCAACTTCCGCCAACATCACCACCGATTGCCACCACCGTCTACACAAAACACCTGCACCCACCACCATCAAAACAACAGCGGCGGTGTGGACGGTTTCTAGCCACCGAAGGAAAAACATAGAAACCACACGTCATTATTATTTCTACCGTCGTTAACTGGAGAAAAGAGGAATGCAAAATTATAACGACGAAAGATGAAGCTACCGAGCACCTACGTGATGTATGACTACCTCTGCGATGAAGAAGACAGGCGCATCAAAATAGCGTAGAGAATGAAAAGGTTAACCTGCATGTCGGTGAGTTGCTGACGACTCAACAACCGTTAAAACTAACCAATCAGATGTAAGCACCAGGAACCGTTATTTGCGCCGTTTGAGTTCAACAGAAAAATACTATTGCAAACATTTGCAAAATGTATATATAAATAATTTACTTAATAAAAATAATTTATAAATAATGAATAATGTAAAAAAGATTTTTTTGCCGAAATAGTGGTATAGTACCATTTTTTTTTGTACAATTGGAGGGTGTCAGGGTGAGTTTACTCAAATAGTGAAACCGCAAGATGGACCTTCGGTTTCTGCTTAGGTAGAGGGGAGCGGAGGGAGGCCTTTGCTTAGTAGGAGAGAGGAGGGAGAACTCGAGAGATGGTTTTGCGGTTTCTGTACAAGACCTGACACAAGCAGGGGGGGCCTTTTGTAGTTGTTTAGATAGTTTAAGGGGATATTTTGTAACTTAACTTAGAAACCGAAATATGGTGTTGCGGTTTCATTGAAGCCAGAAAAGATGAATATTATCATATACTTGAAGGGGGCCTTTTGTAAATTATGTATAAAGGAAACCGGGTTTTGGTCTTGCGGTTTGGGTATATTTTATTTTTAAGTTAATAGACCAAGGGGTAATGTTGTAACTTATGTTTTGTCTTGTGTATATGAATTCAAAGAAAGAGCAGACCTGGTTCACATGCATTACACCCAACCACACAGCCAATATCTTAGTCAGTAGGCGCACGCATTAGTCAAGTCTAAATAAATAGACACGGACAACTAAAAAACAAAATGCATGCAAATGCATGCATACGAATTTTCTTTATATATGTTGATACCTCATGCAGTTTACAATCGTTATATCACATACTCTCTATTAAAATCGTTATATCACATACTCTCTGAAAGCTAAAATTGTTATATCACATACTCTCTGAAATTATGGCATTTATAAACCCTGGTCCTCGCTCCAATGAACTTCTATGGGATCAATCACGACATCGTACTGCAATGTTGTTTGAAGGAAATGAGCTCCCGCAACTTAATTTTAGACGGGGGGACCAATCCTTGTGGGCGGAACATATGAACCATCTGTTGGATGTACGTGTTAAATTGATGTTGCGGACGGCGGGTTTTCTTGGAGTTTTTGAGTGCGGTTACCGCAAGATTGACCGAGGGTCGCTATCTGCCCTCGTTGAAAGATGGCGTCCTGAGACCAACACGTTTCACCTACGATTCGGTGAGGTGACAGTGACGTTAGAGGACGTTGCATGTCTAATGGGTCTTCCTATTAATGGTAGAGCGGTGACAGGGAAGCCATTTGACGCGAGGAATGATGCGGAAGGGGCACAAGTTGTCCACAATTTGTTGGGTATAACAACCAACGCATTCAGGGGAAACACTATGTCGACCGTCAAAGTTCTAGACAGAATCACGGGTCCGTTGCCCGATGACGCGAATGAGGTCGAGATCACACAACGCGGACGTTGTGTGATATTAATCCTGTTGTCAGCTTCTTTGTTTGCTGACACAAGAAACGATTATGTGAAGTTGTCCTTTTTACCGTTCTTAGAGGACCTCAATGAATGTTGGACATTTAGTTGGGGTAGTGCTGTGTTGGCATGGTTGTATCGTAACCTGTGCAAAGCAGTAGTAATGGACGGCGATGCAATGTGTGGGTGTGTGTATTTGTTACAGTTGTGGGCCTATACCAGATTCCGGGTATTTGCTCCCATAATTGTATGGGAACAACAAGAAGAAGAAGAACGACTCCCCTATGGTGCCATGTAAGTACTATGTTATGCGTGCATATTATTGATTCTATTAAAACATGTTATTTTTGCTAATTATTGGGTTTCATAATTATATTTAATAGCTGGCGTGTACCACACGATTTCAAGGAGACGATCAGACACTCGTTGCGCGGAATCCGCTTGCAACTATCCAGTCTTCATGAGAACTCGGTAGGAGTTAAGTCACATTAAATTACTGCTGAATTCCGTACAATGGCTTAATAATTTATTATTTTTTTGCAACAGTTTATCTGGCGTCCATACAAAGAAGCAAGGGATTCTCTGCCTGATTATTGTCTAGTAGGGGAGGATTCATGGAATTGTGAATATTATATTATGTGGATGCAAGTGGTGGAATACCACGCACCATCTCGGGTACTTAGACAGTACGGGTTCAGCCAATGGAAGCCTGATAATCCTCCCCTTAGCCAGGAAGACCACCTAACCTTGCATACACAGAAGCTTACCGGGTAAATGGATACAGACTGGGGAAGTAAACATGAAACCTATGTATCTTCATGGGATAATCGCAGATTTAATAGAGTGGTGGGGGACCGGATATCGGAAGGGTTTCCACCCATGCTTCCAGATTACATGAGTTGGTATCTCGAACACACAATTGGATTTATGACCAACTCGACGAATAACCCGGTACCACAAACCGGGTTCCAAGATGATGGGTCAATAAGCCAACTAATGGTTTGTATATCAGTTTAATAATTAACACATTAGTATATAATGCAAAATATTATTTTAATAATTGTTATTTTAGTATTAATGCAGATGGAAGGCTATGCACAGATTTATGGCCAAGCCGGTCAGTTTATGTGTAACATCCCATTTTAAAATATATAAGTAGGGGGGATTGAAATTATAAAGTCCAGAAGAAATGGGGGCAAGTTGTAAAATGGTGATTAGTCACCATAACAGATGTCGATATCTGTTTGTTTTGTGGATACAAAGTTATGTAAATAATACATAGAGACCAACTTTCTTGCTCAAGACCATTTACAACATCATAAGCCTAAAAGAATCACAAACTGGTGTGTGTGTTTTAGAGGTAAAATAGAGAGAAAAGGGGATCCGATTAGAGACTGATCAAGTAATCAACCAAAGGAGATGGCAGTTCGAATAGGATAGTGATGGTCGTTCGGTTGCTCTCGATTTCGAGTCAGTGGTGGTGGGTTCTAACCAGTATCGACGACGGTATTGGGGTAATAATTGTCGGTGATCGATAGGTTTCTACGGTGGATTAAGGGGGTAGCGAGCGACGTCGGCACCAGACCAATTGGTCGGAGACCGGTTCGAACCTACACAACGAATTTGGTGAACGATCATCATCGGCAAACGACCTCAATCTTGAGTCAAAACTTCTATACAACCTATAGGTATGTAAATTTATTTTGGTTGGGGTGTTTTTATCTATGTAATTGGCATGAGATAGTTAAATAAAAAAAAAAAGAGATGGGATTTGGATTAGTAACGAGGTGGTTGTGGTCATCAACGGCAATCGGCGGTGGGTGGATTTGGTTCGGAACCGACTGCCGTGGTCTTGTTATAGAGGAAGGAAATCAATTATGTGGAGACAACTTTTGATATAATTAGTATTAATTATGTTGAGTTGAGGATTTTAGTCAACAACGTATACTATGCTTTTGATGGGGGTAAAATATAAAACTTTAACAGTGGGTTGGAGTATATGGCGAATGGTTGGTAGTTGTTGACTTGGGCAGACGTGAATTCAAAGGGTGCAACACTAGTTTAAATGGATTTTGGATCCATATAAAAAAAAAGAGTGAAACTTACTGAATTATTAATGGTCATATATTGATTTTGATAATCATTGAGTTGGTGATGGAATCAAGTTTTGAGATATAATATGTTTGGAGACAAAGCACATATTATAATAATGTTGAAATGGAATTTAGATCCATGAATATTTTGGAATGGCATGATTTGGTAAATACAAACTGTAAGGTTTAAATTATTTAAATGGGTTTTATTACCTTGGGTGTTTACCAATAAAATTAGTACGCGATTAGATTCTAAAAATAACCGGTGAAATAACCTAAATAAATATATAAATAATCGTGTGGTGTTACGATTATTTTAGGTGATCAAGCTTGAGCTAGGACTTGTTAAGTTCTAGGGAAAACCGGTTATAGCATGGCGTTACGCATACAGGTGAGTTCATACGACTCCCCCAAACATCATTTTATGTGATATTATCTATGAGGTTATTTGTGTTATGAAACTTGTGTATACGTGATTTATATATATATGAGTAAATATAAATGATGTTATGGTTATATAATGGGGAAAATAATTATTGTTGTATGTGCATTGTAGTGGTAGGTTAAATCACCACAGTGTGATGAATATTGCCACGAGTGTAACGTGGTGGGTGCTAAATCACCATTGTGTGATAAATATCGCCACGGGTGTAACGTGGTGGGTGTTAAATCACCATCGTGTGATAAATATTGCCACGGGTGTAACGTGGTGGGTGTTAAATCACCATCGTGTGATAAATATTGCCACGGGTGTAACGTGATGGGTGTTAAATCACCATAGTGTGATAAATATTGCCACGGGTGTAACGTGGTGGGTGTTAAATCACCATAGTGTGATAAATATTACCAAGGGTGTAACGTGGTTGGTGTTAAATCACCACTGTGTGATAAATATTGCCACGAGTGTAACGTGGTGGGGGTTAAATCATCATATTGTAATAAATATTGCCACATGTGTAAGGTGGTAGGTGTCAAATCACCATAGCGAGGTGAATTTTTGCCACGCAATGTGGTGGGGGAATAATCACAGTTATGTGATAAAATTGTCATGAACATAATATGGCAAAAGGGTTTAATTCATATGTTATAAATTACAATTTGCCATAGCTTGATTATGGTAGTGGATTGGTGGTTAAAACTGTGATTTGGAAAACATTATTAAATTGTTGATAAATGAACTCACTTAGCATGGCTAATAGTTGTTTAAATAATGTTTTCCAGGTAAATCACCGGTACGGGATTAGAGAAGTCAAGTCGAGCCTTGGTTAGTTGATGGATCGAACATTATGTTTATAACCCGTTTTTGGGTATATCAATTATTGGTTATTTAAATAAGGTTGGTTATGTAAGCTTACTCAACTTATCAAATAAATATATAATGTGAACCATTAAAAGGGTTGTTTCATCACATTATATTGGTGTAATTGCTTCCGCTGTAGAGAAAAAAAAATGGGACCGTATTTTGAAAGAAAATAATATAAAGTAGTGTATTAAAAATACGGGTGTTACAAGTTGGTATAACAATAGCAATCATGCAAGAATTGGGATGCCTTCTTATGAAATGTTATACGGAAGGATGTGTAGAACCCCTATGTGTTAGGGAGAGGTCGTTCAGAAAAAAGTAAGGAAGTAAGGAGATCGTGAATGTGACAAACGAAAAGATTAATCAGATAAAGGCCCAATTGAAAGACGCGCAAGATAAAAAAAAATCATATGCTCATAAGAGATGAAGGCCTATTGAGTAAACGGGGACAATTAAGCCTACGCTATATTGGACCGTTTAAGATTATCGCCAAAATTAGGGAAGTGGCATATCGATTAAACTTACCATAGGAACTAAAAGGCATTAATATTACCTTTCATGTGTCTCATTTTTGGAAATGTTTGGTTGACGAGTCAACCCGTGTACCACTAAATGACATGGTGGTAGATGACATGCTTATCTACGAGGATGAACCCGTTGCTATAATAAAAAAAAGGGTAGTGAGGCACGTAAAAGTTCTATGGTAACACCTTGAAGACCGAAGAAGAGATAAGGGCACATTACCCTCAATTGTTTGATGACTGAATCAGGTTTCGAGGACGAAACCTAAAAAAAAGGGGGATAGATTTGTAACATCCCATTTTAAAATATATAAGTAGGGGGGATTGAAATTATAAAGTCCAGAAGAAATGGGGGCAAGTTGTAAAATGGTGATTAGTCACCATAACAGAATAAACAAACAGCCACCGCCGTCACAACATCAGAGGTTTAGAGCAAACAACCACCGGTGTCGCCGCCGCCACACCTAGCACCCCCTTCTCGTTCCGTGTCTGCGTCACCAACACATCAAACAAATTTGCCACCCCACCGCCCCCAAAACACAGGCACCATAACCACCACCACAAACCGTCAACACAACCATCACCATCAAAGTAAAAAGAAACAATTGATTTAGATCTACAACTTCGCCGAAAGCAAACATCAAGCCTGTTCAACATGCATGTTCTCTTTTTGTGCAGATCGGCTAAGCCGCCGGTTATACGTAACGAAGACAAACAACGACGGGTGTCTGTAGATTTGGACGCAGAGACTAATATCGCCGTTGGTGGAGGTTGGTGGGTCGGCGGAGGTTAGTGGCTAACAGAAGCCTGAATGACTGAACTGCCCTCGGATAGAGAAATAATTACGTAACGACGTTACCGTGTGTTGACGGTTTCAATTTTTTTTGAAAAGCGTGCCGATAGCTTGTACAGTAACTTATGTGAGAGGCGTGAAAGTTGCTATTTATAGTGTATATAATAATACATAGAGACCAACTTTCTTGCTCAAGACCATTTACAACATCATAAGCCTAAAAGAATCACAAACTGGTGTGTGTGTTTTAGAGGTAAAATAGAGAGAAAAGGGGATCCGATTAGAGACTGATCAAGTAATCAACCAAAGGAGATGGCAGTTCGAATAGGATAGTGATGGTCGTTCGGTTGCTCTCGATTTCGAGTCAGTGGTGGTGGGTTCTAACCAGTATCGACGACGGTATTGGGGTAATAATTGTCGGTGATCGATAGGTTTCTACGGTGGATTAAGGGGGTAGCGAGCGACGTCGGCACCAGACCAATTGGTCGGAGACCGGTTCGAACCTACACAACGAATTTGGTGAACGATCATCATCGGCAAACGACCTCAATCTTGAGTCAAAACTTCTATACAACCTATAGGTATGTAAATTTATTTTGGTTGGGGTGTTTTTATCTATGTAATTGGCATGAGATAGTTAAATAAAAAAAAAAAGAGATGGGATTTGGATTAGTAACGAGGTGGTTGTGGTCATCAACGGCAATCGGCGGTGGGTGGATTTGGTTCGGAACCGACTGCCGTGGTCTTGTTATAGAGGAAGGAAATCAATTATGTGGAGACAACTTTTGATATAATTAGTATTAATTATGTTGAGTTGAGGATTTTAGTCAACAACGTATACTATGCTTTTGATGGGGGTAAAATATAAAACTTTAACAGTGGGTTGGAGTATATGGCGAATGGTTGGTAGTTGTTGACTTGGGCAGACGTGAATTCAAAGGGTGCAACACTAGTTTAAATGGATTTTGGATCCATATAAAAAAAAAGAGTGAAACTTACTGAATTATTAATGGTCATATATTGATTTTGATAATCATTGAGTTGGTGATGGAATCAAGTTTTGAGATATAATATGTTTGGAGACAAAGCACATATTATAATAATGTTGAAATGGAATTTAGATCCATGAATATTTTGGAATGGCATGATTTGGTAAATACAAACTGTAAGGTTTAAATTATTTAAATGGGTTTTATTACCTTGGGTGTTTACCAATAAAATTAGTACGCGATTAGATTCTAAAAATAACCGGTGAAATAACCTAAATAAATATATAAATAATCGTGGGGTGTTACGATTATTTTAGGTGATCAAGCTTGAGCTAGGACTTGTTAAGTTCTAGGGAAAACCGGTTATAGCATGGCGTTACGCATACAGGTGAGTTCATACGACTCCCCCAAACATCATTTTATGTGATACTATCTATGAGGTTATTTGTGTTATGAAACTTGTGTATACGTGATTTATATATATATGAGTAAATATAAATGATGTTATGGTTATATAATGGGGAAAATAATTATTGTTGTATGTGCATTGTAGTGGTAGGTTAAATCACCACAGTGTGATGAATATTGCCACGAGTGTAACGTGGTGGGTGCTAAATCACCATTGTGTGATAAATATCGCCACGGGTGTAACGTGGTGGGTGTTAAATCATCATCGTGTGATAAATATTGCCACGGGTGTAACGTGGTGGGTGTTAAATCACCATCGTGTGATAAATATTGCCACGGGTGTAACGTGATGGGTGTTAAATCACCATAGTGTGATAAATATTGCCACGGGTGTAACGTGGTGGGTGTTAACTCACCATAGTGTGATAAATATTACCACGGGTGTAACGTGGTTGGTGTTAAATCACCACTGTGTGATAAATATTGCCACGAGTGTAACGTGGTGGGGGTTAAATCATCATATTGTAATAAATATTGCCACATGTGTAAGGTGGTAGGTGTCAAATCACCATAGCGAGGTGAATTTTTGCCACGCAATGTGGTGGGGGAATAATCACAGTTATGTGATAAAATTGTCATGAACATAATATGGCAAAAGGGTTTAATTCATATGTTATAAATTACAATTCGCCATAGCTTGATTATGGTGGATTGGTGGTTAAAACTGTGATTTGAAAAACATTTTTAAATTGTTGATAAATGAACTAACTTAGCATGGCTAATAGTTGTTTAAATAATGTTTTCCAGGTAAATCACCGGTACGGGATTAGAGAAGTCAAGTCGAGCCTTGGTTAGTTGATGGATCGAACATTATGTTTATAACCCGTTTTTGGGTATATCAATTATTGGTTATTTAAATAAGGTTGGTTATGTAAGCTTACACAACTTATCAAATAAATATATAATGTGAACCATTAAAAGGGTTGTTTCATCACATTATATTGGTGTAATTGCTTCCGTTGTAGAGAAAAAAAAATGGGACTGTATTTTGAAAGAAAATAATATAAAGTAGTGTATTAAAAATACGGGTGTTACATTATGGCAAACTTTCCTAAATAATTTTCAGCGATTCAAAACACTGTCACCGCAGTGTTGACTTCAATTCGCGAAGGAGATCGACTGAATTATCCTTCGCGTCTACAAGATCACCCGGTCGGTTTCCTGGCTAACAGTAGCCGACCTCAAAGGGTTTCAGGGCGCATTAACTGTAGACGACATGGCCGGGCGGAAGCAGCAGGGCCTTCAACAAGAAATGACGATGAAGCAGGGCGTTCTAAAAGAAATGACGACGAAGCAGGGCCTTCTACAAGAAATGACGAAGCAGTGCGTTCTACAGGATTTTCATACTCTCCCTATGATAATCAGGCGACCAAATTTTCTGATGTATTTTCACTACTTCATGATGAAGGTGGGATTGGAAATTTTTTAGGGGCCTGTTTGTCACAACACACCGTTCATCAACAACAGTTTGGGGGAGGCTTCAATACACAACACTCTGGGGGGTTCATACCCCCAAGTAACACTCAGGAGTCTATGTTCTATATACCCCTACCCCCAAGTAACATTCAGGCGTCCTCATTTTGGACACCAGATAACCCGTCATACACCCAACAATCTTCGTTCACTTACTGGGCACCAAATCAAAGTGAACGACCAACGGGTTATAATACTTTTATGACGCCTGTACCCTTTCAATATGAAGAACGTCGGAATCCTGCTATAGAACGTCGTCGAACTCTATGTGGTACCGGTTCTATAATTTGTAATCTGCCTAGTTGTGGTGGTCCTGGTTACTGTACTAATGATGTAACAAGGGATGTATTGTTTTTTAAATCATTTATGGATGTAACATTTTTAGGTTTTAGTGTTTATGTTTTAATGTTTAATGTTAGTTTAGATAAACATATTAAATAAAAAATAAACTAAAACCATTACGTAAACACATTATCCTAATTTACTTATTGCAACCAAGAAAAGTCACATTTTCGGACATTTTTCTAGCGTGTCAAAATGACCCGAGGGCCACTTTCTGGCGCGTGAATCGATGTGCTGGCCGGGTCTACCGGTCACCGGACCCCGCCAGCGCGCAGTTCTCAGGACATAGTTTACCGTTCATGCAAGTTTGGGTGTCAAAAAGTATGGCTCGGCATCATTAGTTGCCTCACAAAACCATGAAAAGTCACATTTTCGCATTGCCACTTTTGAGAGTTAATGAGGTGTTTTTAATTTCGGACGGTTTTCTAGCGTGTCAAAATGACCCGGGGGCCACTTTCTGGCTCGTGAATCGATGTGCTGGCGCGGGTCTACCGGTCACCGGACCCCGCCAGCGCGCAGTTCTCAGGACATAGTTTACCGTTCATGCAAGTTTGGGTGTCAAAAAGTATGGCTCGGCATTAGCTGCCTCACAAAACCATGAAAAGTCATATTTTCGCAGTGCCACTTTTGAGAGTTGATGAGGTGTTTTTAATTTCGGACGTTTTTCTAACGTGTCAAAATGACCCAGGGGCCACTTTCTGGCGCATGAATCGATGCCCGGGGGTCACCGGACCACGCCAGCGCGCAGTTCTCAGGACATAGGTAAAACCGCAACTTCAAGTTGCGGATTTAAATGGTCTATAAAAGTACATGTATTTCCCTACTTTTACTACCACCAAATATCACACCATGCTAGTATGGCAAACAACAGTCATACACAAATCCTGATGGATCTCGAGCAATAAAACCCCGAATTTGAGGACGTCCCTAAGACACCACCGTATAAGATTCCACACCAACGCCGATGGTATCGTCCAACTAGAGAGTCGAAGAAATGGTCTCCCAATGTCATAGAATTCTACCAGAATGGGGACGCCCCTGTCTGTTGTAGTGTTTTTCTTGGCCGGATTCCGCTCAGAAAGGATTTTTGGGGAACCCTATTGGGATATGACGGTGATGGTCACCTTTGGCCACTTGTAAGCATTATTTTTTAAGGTTTTTAAATATTAATATATATTTTTTCCTCTCTACATTTATTTATGTGTATACATTATTTTATTAAAAATTGCAGCACGTGGGGGGCTGGGTTACATTGTTCATGAGGTACAGATGGGTTTTGATCAATAAATATAAGAAACCTGAACAATTGTATCCGTGGACAGTACTACCCCCACAATTCTTTGACTTATTGTCTGAAACTCCCAACTATCGTGCGTTGCCATTTTCCATCGGAATTAAAGACAATTACCCTCCCTTATGGGATATTGATATGGTAATCTTTTTTTAATATAAACCACCTTATATATATTGAATTTTATTGGCAAATAATATACGCTAATCTACCTTATGTAGTTGTATATCCCATTATGTGCTGAACAAAGACAGTGGTTTCTTGTTCAAGTTGATATGCGGACACTTCGTACGAATCCGTACTTTACTAGCTCTTACGCTTTATCTAGTTTCGGTCAACCGACGCTAATCCAAGTGTTGATTTACCCAACATTTGTGAAGTTCGAGACTTTGTTCAAGCAATTTCTAGATGAAATTTCATACTGGGAAAATTCTGGAAGAAATTATGTTGAAAAAATAATAGTGTCTGATACAAAAGTCTGGTCGCCTGAAGATCACGGCTCAGTTGGTGGTAATTCTGGAGTCCTTATATGTATGTTAATGAATAATCTAATTAATGAGGAAGATATCAACTTTGAAGGAGATCTTGTGTGACACCCGTCACCTTCATCTTTTATCAATTTGGCAAAACTAGTCCTTATACCTTCAATCGTTTATTTTAACTTATTAAAAGTTTGAGTTCATACATCTAAGTGGCTACGTTTTATTCAAATACGATATGTTCGGTGTAATAGTTTATTAAAGTTTCAAGAATTATATATATGTATATATATATATAGGGTAGGGATCCTAAGAGAACCAACCCCTATTTGAGAACTGAGAGAACCATTCTGGGCCACACATTTCATATAAAGGCAAAAAAAAAAAAAAGTTTTTTTTTTTTTTTTTTTTTTGCTTTAATCGCACATTTTTATGCAAGGAATTTTTTTTTTTATTTTTTTTGAATTTTTTTTTCATTTATACATATGTGTATATGTCAATTATACATATGTGTATATAGCAATTATACATATGTGTATATAGCATTTTTCAGCTATACATATGAGTATATTTCAGTTATACATATGTGTATATTGCATTATACGTATGTGTATAATGCAATTATACACATGTGTATACTGAAAAAAAAATACAAAAAAAATAAAAAATAAAAAAATTTTCTTACATATAAAGCAGCGATTTTTGCAAAAAAAAAAAAAAAAATTTTTTTTTTTTTTTTTTGCCTTAGAGAAATGTGTGGCCCAGAATGGTTCTCTCAGTTCTCAATTTGGGGAAAGGTTCTCATTTGAACCAAATCCTATATATATATATAAAAGTTTACATAGACTTTATTAATTTTAGATTTTAAAGTTAGAAAATTTATAAAGTTTGGTTAAGTTTTATAGGAAAATTATTAAGATTTATGTAAAATATATAAATTTTATAACCTCATGGACCATTTTTGCCAAAATTCAAAAGCTTTAAAATCTTTTCTCCCTCCTCCCTAATAAAACATTTTTCTTGTCAAATTACTCGCCGGACCGACGAGATTTCCGACGACCCATAAAACCATTCCTAAAGAGACTTTAACCCGTTTTTAATGCGCCCAAAACGTTTCTCCTTCGTTACACATCGATTACCCATCATTCAAATTCATTTATAACATGTTTTTATTAGGATTTGAATCGATTTTTTTTATGTAACCGATCGGAAATTTAAAACCCATTAAGATGATCGTTTTTGATGACTAATCTATAAATTGATATCGCGAAACCATTTCTGCACTTACACCTTTCACAAACCCACAAAATAAACATCATCATCGAGTCCAGATTCGAGGTAATCGGCTTTCAAAGTTCCGGACCTGCACGTCGAAGTTTCGAACTTCAAACGCGATGTAAGTCTCAAATGTTTTATGCCATTTTGATCTGTAATCGTGTCTTGATCGGGTTTATTGAATGTTTAGGGTTAGGGTATTTGTCTAGAACAGTTGGGGAAGAAGATGATGCACATGTATGTTAAGATAAAAAGGATTTTCTTTAATTATAATCAACAAAAGCAGTTATGGTGTAGTGGTTCAATGGTTGCTTTGTGTGTGGTTAGTCCCGGGTTTCAGACCTGTAGCCTACAGTCTGGGAATCATTTTTTTATTTTCAGATTATATTTTCTTTTCTTCTTTATTTATTATATATAAATACACTTATATCTTATAATATTCATAATAAATTCATTTTTGCTCCAAAAATTATAAAAATTTAGCTGTAGCATCTTGATACCCTAAAGAAAATTATCATAATTTTATTTTCTGTAAAATGGCTTAATTTTATATTTTTATCGATTTAATTTGTATTAATCATAATTAAAAATTCATTTTTAATGATTTTACTCTCAAACTTTTTGGGAAATTATTTCTCACCATCATTAACTGAAATAAAAATATTTGGTTCAGAAAACATTTATTTTTATTAATTTTCCTATTTTTAATCATTTAAACATGAATTAATCTCATTAAATCAGTTTTAAATATAAATAAGTTTACAAAAATTATGGGAAAATTAATTTCAATTATTCACATCAGAATGTATCTATTTTGTATAAAAATAATATTTTTGGATCGTGTCTTTTATTTTTAGTCTTATTTATGTTTAATTAGACATAATTAATCATTTGTTATTTATATTATTTAACATTTATTTTATAAATACTTTTCTTATAAAATAGAGATAGTCTTATGTTGAAGTCTTAGTTATTATTTATTGGTTTATGGTGTAACTCATAATTATTTATTTATACATTTATGATTACTAAATTTATTTAATTTAGTTAAAGTAATTAATTAAATTACTTTGTCTTAATTATTCAAACATATTTTTATCTAAATATTCAATTGGTAATAATTATATTACCTAAACCATATTTACAAACTTTGGTATATTATTTAAATATACAACCTTTATATTAATTTGACTTATCATACAAACTCTAATTCCCCAAATCGACTTAGAAAACCCTAATGCCTTAGACCCTAGTTACCTTAGACTCTTAGACTTTTCCCTTATTAGTATTCTATTACGTTATAGGTTGAATTCTTCGGAATTCCCATTACTTAGCTCACGACCGCTTAAGTTGGATCGCTTTCGCAAACTGTGAGTATATCTTTCCCCTTTTTACTGTTTTACTCTTTTGGGGTGACTCATGTACAATTATTACTAAACTTACGTATGTTATTTACAAAGCAATGTGCTCTTGATATGTTTTGTGTGAATTGTATGAACGATTTGTCAAAGTCATTAACCTTTGGGCCGCACCGAACAATATGTAGTACTACGAATTATATTCCTTGGTTAGTTACGTGAACGAGTTAAGTCCTTGGTCATTGTTATGGTTTTTATTGAACGATGTGTGAACGATTATTGAACGATGTGAGGCTTGATTTTGACCCTTTTACATATTATATTATCATAGCACATATATTGCGAAACACTTTTTTATATGTATTCAAATAGGGTATGCTCACCAATACATTTTGTATTGACAAAATTATTTTCGTACATGTTTCAGGTTGTTTGAGATGCATTCATTAAGCTTTCGGATTTATACTTAGATTTTGGATTCATTGTATTTTTTTAGTGATATTTAGAATCGTTGTAATTCTTGTCAATGTAATAAACTATGTAATCAATATATCAATATTTACACTTTTAATCCATGAGCTATTGAACAATCGTCACTACGTGACACCTCGATGTTTCCGCCATCGCTCGGGGTGTTACATCTTGCGCATTCTTGTTCAGCCTACCGTCGGTACATGGCCGATGAATTTTACGCTGGGCGTTGGACACCAAATAATATGTAACAAATATTGTTTTTAACGTTTGTTCGCATGTTTGTTTCTTAGCCTTTAGCAGCGTTTATGTAGTTAACGCTAGTGACTATGTTTGTTTTTAACCTTTAGAAGCATTTATCTACCAAAGAATTCAATTTATTTAACTGGACCCGTACATAAGCATACTAAATTAAACTCAACCACAACCACAACCACAACCACCTACCTAACATCTTAGAGAAGATACACACGTTATTAATAAAAAAATTAATAAAACCTAAGTCCATTATGTGCTGAACAATTCAGACAGGGGCCGATTCTGGGTCATACTATTCAAGAGCTTGTTGTTTATGCCACCTCCTGAATAGGATTTCATCAAGAACCGACTTATCAAAATCCTCTACGTCATCTTCAATGGGTGGTGGATTTGGTTGGTGACCGTTGTCACCGGTAGAGGAATGTGCTTATGGAGATGTGGGACGGTTATGGTTTGGTGTTTGAAAATTTATCCGACGGTTATGGTTTGGTGTTTGTGGAGATGTCAGGCGGTATGGGTAGGGTTGTTGCAAATGGGAGTGTTGCAAGGTAGGGTTTCTTCGTTGTTGGCCAGTGATGTTCACAGAACGATGAAACTGATCGGTGATTTCATTCATCATACCCGCAGTGAAAGTTTCTACTGCAGGGATTACTATAGGTGCCTCTGCCCAACATACGAATCCACAACCACGGGGTTTCCTGTTACAGCAGTAGAATCGAAGACCTGGGTTTCTTGAAGTTGATGATACACGGACTACTGTGGGAGAACCACAATTGCAATAAACCATATTGTGGTTTCGTTCGTTGATATACACAACTTAGTATGTAATGAGTATTGTTATTTATATAAGCAAAAAACCGCAAGTTGAAGTTGCGGTTTACTGAAAACAGTACTTTAGAAGAAACCAAAGTACTGTTTTGGATAAACCGCAACTTCAAGTTGCGGTTTCTTGTAAAGTACTGTTTTGGATAATCCGCAACTTCAAGTTGCGGTTTTTTGCTTATATATAGGTATGCAATATGAAGTACTCACCATCACCATCTTGTGTTACCAAAAAAATCATGGCAAACTTTCACCCATTCATTGTAAAACTCTACTGGGGTGGTGACCTTACCTACATAAACGGTAGTGTTACCGTCGATGACAACACCATTTCAAACACTTTTATTATGACCCACAGAATGCCGTATACTGAGTTTGTAGACGCAGTTTGTAGTAACGCTCATATTAACAGGGGGGGTTATACTGTGAGTTGGGGACGATGGTATGAACACAATGTTCTATCTAGCGGAGCATACACATTGTTACGTCGGAATCGTACATGTGAAGCTCATGCCTTTAGTTTCTATTCAGGAAACTAGTGCTATGGATCTCCTAAGACGCTTTACCTCGGTGCCTTTAGAAGATGACACTTTGCATACTCCGCCATCTCAGCATATGCAGTCAATCAATCTGCATGGCGAGTCATCGTTCAACAACACATGAACCTCATATCAAGGAGGTACTGCTGATTACCATTATAATGATTTTCACTTTAACGAAGAGTATGTTGCTGATCTATCTCTTAATGACAACGAACAACATCATGGTAACGATATTAATGAAGGTACGAGACTTATATAGTCAATTTATTTTTATTAATATTTATAATTATATTAACGTACTTATAATATTGTGGTGTTATAACGATGAAGATAAAGAAGAGGATGATGCTGGAGGCTATGTGAACAATAATGAAGACCACGACGAAGACGACAATAACGACATCGATGGCAATGTTCCTGTAAATTATAACTACGAACTGTCAGATGCGTCTCAAGGTTTTTTTTTCTTCTTATTAATAAGGTACTTTCATTGATACGGTATCTTAATATGATTGAATACTGCTTCGTAGGTTATGAGTCCGAAGAGAGCAGAGAAAGCGAGCATGAACCCACGGATGTTGACGTTGACTCAGAACAAAGCGGGACGAAGAAAATGAAGCTGGACAGTCACTTGTCCCAAAAGATCCTCAATTCCATGAAGGACTTAATCCTGCTTTCCCTACAGACGTACCTATTGACGACGAAGATGAAGGGTTAGAAGCATATCGGCTTCCTGATTACGACGATGAAGATAGCATGGAGATGTGGAGCGGAAACATAGCTGATATCCGTGTGGGAATCTACTTTGAAAGTAAAGAAAAAGTGATTAGAGCGATCCGGTATTGGAACGTGCAATGTAATAGAGAGTTGTGTGTCGTCGAAAGCAGGGCATACACATTTGAAGTAAGATGCAAAAATAAAAACTCAATTTGCATGTGGGCTGCTACGGCATCACGTGCCCAGGAGGGGGCCTTCTGGCGGTTGTCAAAGTGGTCAACAAAACACACGTGCTACTCAACGGTTGAACACAACGACAACATGGCACAAAGGTCAAAAGATGTTGCCACGCATATCTTTGCACATGTAAAGGCTGACTTAACGTTTCCGATGAAACAGGTCATCACTTACATAAAGCAGACGCTGAATGTCGATATCTCATACTCTAAGGCATGGAAATCCCGAAGAAAAGCAATTGAGAATGTGTACGACACCTGGGAGAGCAACTTTGAGCAGTTGCTAGCCTATGTGGCTATGTTACAGGCTACAAATCCAGGTACCATTGTCGAGTGGTATAATCATCCCAGGAGCCACCCGGAATGTAAGGTGTTCAAATATGTTTTCTGGGCCTTCGCGCTCGTTATTGAGGCCTTCCAATATTCGGCACCGGTCATCTCTGTCGACGGGACTCATCTAAAGAGAACGTATACGGGCAAGATGTTGATTGCGGTCGCCAAGAATGCAAACAACTACATACTCCCGGTGGCGTATGCAATTGTAGATGAGGAGAAAATTGAGAGCTGGGGTTGGTTCCTGGAGCAGTTTAGGCTGCATATTTCAAAACACAACGCCAGCAACCCCCTTTGTGTTATCTCGGACAGACAATGGCGAAGGATAAGAAGGGACAGGGGTGGCCCTGCCCCCCCTGTTTTTTGGCGCAGTGGTATAAATTTGCGTTTTTCATAGGTAAATTAAGTCCGGGTTGAGTCCGGCCCCCATCGATTTGCCACTACCGATCGAAAAAAATTGAGTCCGGCCCCCACCGATTCCGAAACCAAGCTTCGCCACTGCGGACAGACATGTTGGAATAATTAGGGCGATGGAGGAATTGCCAGGATGGAGGGAGCCGAACGCTTACCATCGGTATTGTCTTCGTCACGTACGAAGCAATCTTGGCGCAAAATTCAAAAGCGCAACTCTTAAAAAGCTTTGTTGGACTATCGGTAGCACATCACAGTGTTACAAGTATCTGTATGCCATCAGACAAATGAAGAGCATTAACAAAAAGGCATGGAGATACTTCAGAGACATTGATCTCTCTAAGTGGACGTTTGTGCACGATAAAGAAAATCATCGGTGGGGTCACCTGACAACGAACATGTCTGAGTGCTTCAACCATGTGTTGTCAAAGGCAAGGATGATGCCTATTACGGCAGCCATACACCATACGTTGGAAAAGGATGTTAATCAGTTTAACATTCACTACAGAATTGCAAAGCGTTGCCAAACAATGTTTCCCCCCGCATATGGAAGGTGATATGCGAACGTGATGCTAAATCACGAGAACATACTGTACGTTTGTATGATGGTTCAACGGGACGGTACCACGTCAGGTCTCGCGTTCGGTCAATGGAAGACGGGGGGAACGATTACACGGTTGAATACCGTAACAGAAGTTGCTCCTGTGGAAAGTGGCAAATCGAACGTCAGCCTTGTTCGCATGCTATAGCGGTTTGCCACATGAAACTTAAGGACCTTCATCAAATTGTTGATCCACGATATCATACTTCCGTATATCGTCTTCAGTACAACGACCACTTTTATACCCTAGGTCATACAGCTTTGTGGGCACAAGGAACCTGGAGACTTCGTGGTAACCCGTCACATTTTACCGTCAAACGTGGTAGGTTGAAACAGAAGATGATCCATAACGAGATGGATGACAGGCATGAGGACGAACCATGTGCTCCCCGCAGATGCAGTATTTGTAAGAAGACAGGGCACAACAAAAAGGGTGTACTTCCCGTGGCCAGTGATGTTCATTGTCGTGTGTTGGTTGCCGTGTGTTGATGTTTGTACTACTCTTTCTTGTTATTTCTTATCAACTACTCGTATTAGTGTCGTGATTATTGTACTTTGATTGCCGTATGTTACTGTCTCTGCGACGTTGAGTGTCGTGGTTATTACTCTCATCATGATCACGCCTTTATTACATGAAAACAAAATATTACAAAACATCTAGACAAGTCACCAAAACTTATCACAACGACACTTATACAGCTCGTCGGCCATGTGGCGTCGGTAGTTCACACAAGCCTCTACTACGTTGTTTTCTTAGTTTATCATCAACGGTTTCTTTTTAACTAGTTTCTCCATCATCATACAAACAAGAACCCCGGCATTAGCGATGTTACCCTCGTCTTGGGGGACATCCGTCTCAACCAAGCCAAGGGACATATCACGTTCCGTTATGTACCTCGTGTTTGACCAAAAGTGAATACGTTCTAGAAACCATTTGAACCATAACCGTAGCATCTCCATACAGTTCCTTACCTCTCGATGTTTTCCATTTCTCCATCTTTTATCGGTCTAGTATTGAGTAATCACCATGCTCTGCATATCAATACGGACAAGTAGCCAGTCGGTTTGGCCAATCCACAAAGGCAGGTAGACGCAGTCAACCTCCCAAAATGGAGGATACAGGTCATTTTGTCCAGCAAAATAAAGCGGGGTAGTGGATTTATCATCCTGCATGTAATAATAAAAACAGGAGGTACCACCGTCCACCAGAATTTTTTATTGGGGTTTTTTAAGAGCATCGCCTGCCGTACACGCATTAATCTTACAGTTCATGCTTCAACATGCTGCAAAGAGAAAAAAACGATATTGTGGGATTAATATGTTGTGTAACTATATAAACGTGAGAAAACATATAAAAATTAATAATGTCCCAAGAAAGTGTAAAGTGGACGACAGATGACTGCCCGATTCAACCCCTAGTAGGGCACCCAAAAAAGTTCTGTCGAGTTTTTTTGTAATGAAACGACTGTAGCAGTATGGGGAGTCCCCGTTGTTGTAGAAGTCTAAAACATTTGCGGACCAATTCTTAGAATCTTTGTTGTGGACTATAGCACTGTCTTTTTCAGCTTCATTTTCCAGTGGCTTTTCGGTCGGAATCTGCGTAGACGACCCAGCCTTCGTGGATGACGACAGCCTCTTCATACGCCTCCAAAGATCATCAGTCCACTTTGATTTCTTAGCGGCTGGTTGAGAACAAAAATATGCACCGACCTCTTCATCCTTCTCCATAAGATCCAACGTTTCTTTTGGGTGATTCATAGTGAAACGTTAGATATCTGTTTTTTATAGGTGACACTGCCAATATTAACAGGTACTAAACCGCAAGTTCAACTTGCGGTTTTGATAATGATTTTAAAACTTGCAACTTCAACTTGCGGTTTTTGATAAGGATTTATAACTTGCAACTTCAACTTGCGGTTTTGATAATGATAGTAAATGTCCGTACCCTACTTAGAAAATTAAAAAATATTAATACACTTTTTTTTAATAAAGTGATAAAAAATATATTTAAAACGAATAATCTTTAATAAAAAATAACAACATATTAATAAAAATATGTTTAATATGTCGTTTTTTAAACAATCTATTTCCGAACCAGAATATCTTATTTTTTTAGTTAATATGTCGTTTTTTATGTCGTTTTTTTGGTTATATGTTTTTTTATGTCGTTTTTAGAATAATCTTTTTTTATCTTAATTTTATTTATTTAATATGTCGTTTAGTCAATTTGTTAAATTATAATATGTCATTTTTAACAAAGTTATTTAATAATAATAAATTTATTGAATAAAACACACGTAAATTTATTTATCAGACAAAACGTTAAATATACAATCTACCGAGCTTCAAAACAATCTATTTCCGAGACAACAAATTCCAATATTCTCCCTCGACACTTGGCCCATATTTTTGCTTTATCTTTAAGTTTATCGATTTGTTGAACATGGGTACCAAGTCAAGGGTATCTACGTAACTATGACGGAGCGTGTTTCTTCGACGTCGGAGGGCCTTGCGCTGAAGGTGTATAAGCCGCCAACGCAATTAAGTTTGCTGCTAAAATAATCGATTTTGATGAATCGACCACCTTCAATTTCCGAGAACACCAATTCCATCTTTAAAAGCAACTCCCCATCCACCTTTTATTTTAACGGCAGAAGAAGAGGGTGATACATGGAAGGTTGAAACAAAATAACCCTAAAAAACTCCGCCATGCATCACCATTTTTACACGCCTCGCCATAATCCTATAGGAACAACGAGGAATGATGCCAGGCCTCGCCATATTCCAAATAAGAACAACGAGGAATGATACCAGGCGGAAAATGAAGGTTGAAGCACCATAAGCTTTAGCTTCACCTGGAATTTCCGAGAACACCAATTCCAACTTTTAAAGGGAGGCAAGGGCCTGATGAACTCCAACCCCTTCAGCTTCCCTCGCCTACAGCCTCCTAAGGCTTTGCTTGGAAGGTTGAAAAAAAGAACCCTGAAATAACACCTCCAAGCATCGCCATTTTTCCATGACTCACCATATTTCTATAAAAACAATGAGGAATGATGCGAGGTGGGGGATGAAACAGGGGAAGTCTGTTTTTAAACTTGTATGATACAAGTTTAAAAACAAGTTGTTGCCGAAAACTTGGGCATGCAACTCCCCAAAACTATAAACTACAGTACCGGTGTTGCATTCTACACGTGTTATACCACGTGTGGATATAACATCGATCCAAATAGTTTCGAGTGGATGTAACATCGATCCAATGTTCCAATGAGACCTCTCCCACCACCATCAATTTGGCAAAGGGAAAGGAAACAAGAAACTGCATGGATTATTATGCAGCATTTGGACCCCCATCATTAACAAAATTGAAATGATGGAATGTGGAAGTAACACCGGTCCAACAACACTAAAAAACCATAGCCTCCAACACCATGTATATGTGTGTGCACAATTGTGGAAATAAATCATTTTGTAAGAATGGATATGGGTGTGTGCACAATTGTGTAAAGAAAGATCATGTGAGTATTCTGCTTTGGTGCTTTGGGTGTGACTGAATATGGAATGAGCAAACGTAATAACAATTTATATTGAGTAAACGGCAAGATGGTCCCCCGAATTTATTTGTTAAGTTACAAAACTAGTCCTTCAAGTATGTAAATTTATTCAAGGCCGAATTAGAAACCGCAAGACCAAGCGCTGGTTTGTAAGTAAAATTACAAAACAGGTCCCTAAACTATCCAATTTATTACAAAACAAGTCCCTAAAATTACAAAAGACGTCCCTGCAGAGAATCAGAAACCACAAGCCCATCTTGCGGCTTCATCTTACCTCTCTCCTCTCCCCTCCACCTAAGCACAAACCTCTCTCCTCTCCCCTCCACCTAAGCAAAACCGCAAGACCATCTTTTGGTTTCACCATTTGTAAAAAACCCCCCTGACACCCTCCAAATGTACAAATATTTCCTACTATAGCACTAAAACGGCAAAAAAATCTGTAAAAAAACAAAACCTTTCTACACTCAAACACACGTACACTACTACAAAGGTGCCAACACAAAAAGTTCTAGAATTCAATTACAAGTGAAAAAAATCTATGATTTGAAAATTCATAATAAAGGTTGAAAATCTAGATTTTTGTTTTCTCAATTATATACACATGTATTCTATTATATAGATATATAAAAACGTAGGTGTTTTATAAAACAATCTTTTTTCTCACGTTAGATTCTTTTCGCAGAAAGTTTTCTTAACGAATGAACCACTTAACGTAAATGAATTTTCATAAAACAGATGTGGGGCATAACGGGATTATAGGTCCTTGATTTTCGAGGACGACTTGTTTTGGTGTTGTTTTGCTTGGCTTAAGGTACGGATCCTTACACCTCTCCTTTGTTATATGGTTCAATTGATATAAACCCTATTAATATTAATAATATATATAAATATTAAAACTCATCCATCTTTGAGCATTAATTCATTTGACCGTCCGCTCTCTTCTTTTTCTAGAATATAAAGTTGACTTATATATTTATATATATATATATATATATATATATATATATAAATCATGCGATACTTTTAATACACTCATTATTCTATTTGCATCAGATTATATGACTCGGATTTTTAGTGCTCTGTTACCCTAAGCTACCGCTTCCCGTGGGGTGTCCCGCGGGCATGTTGTTGTGGCATCGACAATATGTGCTCCTCCCGTGACCAAGAGATTAGTTCACGACATCTCTTAAGTACAGGTGTGGTACAATGCAGTTAGGAGGCGTATGGATCGATACTAGTTCAGTTTCAGTTTCCGGAAATGGTTGCGGGTATGCCAACCTGCGCCATTTCATGTGTTGATAGACGGGAGTAGCTACCTGTATATCAACACGTATAATAGAATTCAGTTTGGCTTATGGGTACATCTGTATTACATGAATCAGTTTCATTATATGCTTACTATGTTCAGATCATTATTTGTGTTATCTGTTTCAGTTAATTATTGCATTACTATTTGAGCCTATTATTCCATACTGGGCCTTCAGCTCATTCCGTAATCTTTTTGTATCTACAGGTTAACAGGTTACTTTGGGAGGGCTAAAGAGAGAGAGCAATAAAACATAGGATGTTACCTAAAGAAGCCTATCACTTATATTAATATTAATGTATTTTGACCTTATGACTATGAACCACCTGTCTTTCGTAACGCTACATCTCTTATGATTAAATATAAGAAACTCTGTCTTTTGTCTCTGATATGATATTGTGACACGTCAGCCCATTCCAGACTGGGGTGTTACAATACATATGGCCACATACATTATTTTGTGTGACCATTTATTTTGTGTGACCATATCTTATAGAATAACCAAACATAAAATTAAAAAACTTCATGTGACTTTACATTATCAACATTTTGTTTATTTTGTGTGACAAAATATTAACAAATGTCATGTGAATACATGTGTGATTAAAGGTTACATAATAGTCATAGTTCAAATTATAAAATTTAATGTTTCTCTACTTAACTATTAGCCACACTATCGTTACTTATGGTTTTTTGTTTACTAATGATAGCAAATTTCATGGATAAAAAAAATACTTTTGTTGCAAAGGTTAAAAATAAGCACTCTTTAAAAAAAAAAAAAATTCACGTGATTTGACTCAATAAAAGATTTTTTTTTTTAATTTTATGTCTCTCTGAAAATCCCTCTAAAAACTTCCCCAAAGTATTTAATCCTAAAAATTCCGTCCACGATGGTTAATCCTAAAAATTCCCCCCTAAATGATACATATTTGAAAATTCACATATTACTAGCATTTGTGTTACACGTTTTTTTTTTTCAAAATAATGTCGCATGTGAGTTACATTTATTGACATATATATATTATTTTTTTGTATTATAGACACCATTTTCAAAAAAGCATATGTTTTTAAAATATATCGAATAATACCCGTAAGGATGAAATTCGGGTACCACTTCGTTACCTACATTTTTTCATTTTTTGGATCCTTACTTTCGGTTCGGTACCCTTATTTTACCAGCTTTTACCATCAAATATTGTACCGTACCAAGTTTTTTTACGAACCATCACAATACTAAATTTTGGCAATTTCGGCATCTGTATTTTTTGTACCGGTACATTCACCTGTACCGAGTTCATCCCGAGTAGATCTTAGTGTCTTAATTGACTATGATGGGCCTTTAATGGATCACAATAAACAATAGCATATCATATATGTCTTAGTGGATCATATTGGGATTTAATGGATCACGATGAACAATAGTTTATCATATATGTCTTAATGGACCATGTTAAAAACTAATGGATCATAACGGGACATATTAGATCATATATGTCTTTATGGACCATATTGGGCCATAATATATCACAATATACAATAATAGATCATATATATATATATATATATCTTAATAGACCATATTTGGCCTTAATGGATTACGATGGATAATGATAGATCATATATGTCTTAGTGTACCATATTAGACCTTAATTGATCACAATGGATAATAGTAAATCATACATGTCTTAATGGACCATGTTGGGCCTTTAACAGGTCATAATGAAGAACACTAGATCATAAATGTCTTAATGGACCATATTGGACCTAAATGGATCATAATGAATAACGGTAGATCATACGTGTTTTACTTAACCATCATTGGCCTTAATAGATCACAATGGACAATGGTAGACCATAAATGTCTTAATGAACCATATTGGGCCTTAATGGATCACAATGCATAAAGGTATATAATACATGTCTTAATTGACCATATTGGCCTTAATGAATCACAATGGACAATGATAGATCATACATGTCTTAATGGAAGATACTTAGTCTTAATGGATTGCAATGGACAACAGTAGATCACACATGTCATAATGGACTTTTATTTTATTTTTTTAAATATGCATATATATGATATATCAATTATTGACTTAATTTTTATTTTGTTATCTATGTATTTGAGTATTTTTAATACACATTTAGCTATTTTAGTTATATATGTCGTAGTTATTTGATATAATTTTGAGTGATAATGTTAAATGTTATTAATTAGTAGTTATCCAATAAATAGCCGGCAAGTTATGGGTCGAGTATAACTAATGAGTAATTTGATTAAATTAGCAAGTTACTCGAAACTCGTTTGTATACCTAATGGATAACTACCAGATAAAAACGTAATAGCTTTGGAACATGATTATCTAATCAAGTTTAGGATTGTTATTATCTAAATCTTCTCAACCCAACCTATTGTCGTCCCTAATAATAATAATAATAATAATAATAATAATAATAAAAAAAAAACCTCAAATTATATTCAATTATTTCCTCTTCCTCACCTCAAAATTCCCCCTTATTTTCAATCCCCCCATATCTATCTTTGTCTCTAACAACTAAAACACTTGAGAGTAAATTTCACAACACCACCAGAGGGTTAGGGTGAGAAACAAAGAGAGAGAGACAGACGATGAAGAATGTGTGCCGGCCATTGGTCTCCCAACCTATTCCATTTAACCAACTTTGAACACAAATCTACTAAGATCGCCATTTTAACCAAAATGACTAGCAAAGATCATCAACCGTGTCAAATATTAGTAACAACACCATTAAGCTTTTTAAACCCTTTTACGTGCCGATAAGCATTTCTAATCATTATTCAACTGACTTTAACCAAACCAATACCCGGTTACAGTTTCATGGTGTATACTTATTAACAAGTTAACTAGTCTACTATCGATCGATTAAACGGATGGTTTTTCAACATGTGTCCGACTAACACAAACAATAATCATCAAAGTCATTCAAACATGAATACAAATCCAACAACAATGAAACAAGGTTGCACTATGATTATCAAGATTCAACATGAAAAACGCCAATATCATACAAAACATGATTTAAACATACAAACGATTGTTTCTACTACTAAGGATTACTTGTTTTTACCCGTAGGTTACAATCTAATACATAAACATCACATTTGAACATACAAAATTAGATTTGAACAAGTTATAAGTTTATATATCAAACCATTAAAATGCAAATCCGATGGATTGGATGATGATAGATTAATCGGATGACTTCCCGAGCTCGTTCCTTGCCTTCACAGCAGTTCTTTAGCTCCAGAAATCACTCCAAATCTCCCAGAAATTACCCAACAAAGTAAACAGAGGCTGCTGCCCTGTTTTATAGAGTCTGGGAAGAGTGAGTGGCCGCTCACTCTCAGTGAGCGGCCGTTCACACGTAAAAATAGTCAAAAAGTCGTTCGTGCAGTGACGTAGGCCTTCTAGAAGGTCTCTGAAAAGATCTGGAAGGGTGAACGACATTCACTTAGAGTGAGCGGCCGCTCACATTGCTCAGCCTCACGTTTTTGCGCCGAAACCTTCGTTTTTCTTCAGGTTTGCTTCCGGGACATTGTTTAAGACCTGCAATCGTAAAGATACCCAAATAAGTACCAATTCCTAGTGTATAAGGTCAAAAACATATATAAACGGGAGTTAAACGGGGACTTTTATATATATAATTTAACGTATATCAACTCACCACCGACCTTTTGAGTTTTGGCTGATTCGAGTAAGGCATCCAAACCTACTAAAAAGTATGAACTATCATCTCGTCATTGACTGTGTATCAATGTTGTAAGCACTAAACACTCTATTTATATATAGTATATGCACCTTCAACACAGTTTGAATAATGAAATGGGTTTTTGGTTTAATGTTATTTGAGCAATTGTTAATCAGAGAGAATCAACACTTGCTAAAGAGATTTAAAAACTTTGTTATCATTCAGACGAGTTATGAATTTTTCATACACATACTACAGGATCATATCTATGCAATTCATTTCATATCAATAATATAAATGTGTTATTATTATAGTATCTATGTATATGTTTGTATTCTTTAATCTTAAAGGATTTGAAACCAGAAACGCCACAACTGTAGGTTCGTGGCAATTGATCAAGTTAGTTTCTGATTATATGGGATAATGTTTAACTGCTGTGCTTTATTTCATTTTGCTAGTGGAAGAGGAAGACAACATCACGCTTAAGTTAAATAAAACATCTTTGGTACTGATACAATAGTGCAGTTTATTCACTATTGTATGCGCAGAATCGTCCGCCTTTTTCTTCTGCCTCCGTCGTTTAATGGTATGCATATTTTTGTTTCGTTATGAGTTTGTGGTTGATTATAGATAGCTAGAAATTGTTAAACAAGGTCTTATTTGTTTTTTTTTGAGAAGTTTCTAACCAGTTACGTGCCTAATTTAGTAGGTTCTGGTATGTAAATTTATGAATCTTTTAGTCTTTTGTGTAGGGTTATTTACAAAATCATATGGTTCAACAACATGGTTCTTGCATGCATTACTTCCGTAGTTAAACAATAGAGTCTTCACAAGTTAATTGAAAGCTTCATGTCAGGGTGATAGATATTCATAGGACACAAGCTAATATAGAATTATAGGTATGTTCTGTTTTTCTTCTTGGGATATTGGTTTAATTTTGGATTAACATATTTTTAACTGAACATGACTGAATGATAACATGTTGTAGTTATGAAATACATAGTTCTGTAGTTTAAAATAACCTGTGTTTAGGTTGCTGGTGATATATGAATTTTTATTAGCATGGATGTGTATCAAATAATAGTGGTTGTAGATGAAGAATTTTAGCTAAAACAGGATATTATGATCATACAAGTCACAATTCCAGGTGCGGAAACCCTACAACTGAACAAAATGATAATACGCAAATCACAACACGGATAATACCTTTTCAATCACCATTTTTATAGATAACTTGTTCAAAATATGTTTACAATCACCTTACAAGTTAATCTAATTCAACTTAAAACACTTTCACTCTAGAGAGAAACCTGACCACAAAACACACACTCTCGAAAACTACTCTAACCAACAAAATGATCAAAACATATATATACTAGCTGCACATTCGCCCGTTTCAATGGTGAGAATGTGGACAAAGTCCACATTCGCCCAGTAGCAAGGTACGAATATAAACATCCTTCAGACAGCTTCCACATTCGCCCAATCAGCATCTTCCTTCGCCCATCCTTATACACATTCGCCCATACTTATTTCACCTTCGCCCCTACTTAATCATTCTAACATGTGTTAAAAGCCTAATCCAATCATTAGTCACAAAACGTGCATCTACAAACTCCCCCTCGACTATTGATTGGATTGTCTTCGTTCTTCATCCATTATCTTGTTCAACAACTTGAGTCTCAGCTGCTTTTTCTGATCTTTCGTCATCTCAGGCTCAAGTTTACGTTTCACTGAACGCTTTGGCACATCAGTCATCTTCACCTTCTTACCCAACTTAGTATCCAAGTTGCTTCCAGAGTTGATATCATATGCAAAACAAACTCCAACAACTTGCTGATACTTCTTCGCCTGCTCTGCATCATTGGGATCACTGAATATTGGATTATAGTAAAGCATGATTATATCTTCAAAAGTACAATTGATAAGCCACATTGGATCAAACACGTAGATCTTCTTGTACTTATCCTTTCCATCTCTTAACACAATCACCGCCTCTGCATTCCTCCAATCATAGTACCAGAAGATAAAGTCTGCACTGAAATGTTGTTATAAAGGCATCAAAGGAATTTTCTTCAGCACTTCAGGCGCTTTGTATATCAAAGTAACCCTCTTCTTTCCAGTTCTCGGATCAACATCCCTATGAACCTTTCTCCTAGGGTACTGAGGTTTAAACATGTTCCATTATGTTCTGCTTTCCCAGACTAACCGATCAGCAAACCAACCTACAGCCGTGTTGTTAACAGAAGCTCCAGTCATTGGGAATCGACAAATATCTCTAACCGCCCAATACGGTAGAGTTAATAGATCATGAAATCTGTAGAAGTACAAGATTTCTGATTCCCATTTAACTGCTAAACATTTCAATCTCCCAAGATACTTCCAACCAAGAGCCCTGCCTTTGAACTTCTGGTTGTGGTACCTGTAAAATCCACCTTGAGCTTCCGGCTTAGGTCGTTTATCATCAGCTTCTTTCAACTTCTGTAATAAAGTCTTCAGATCATCATTCTGATTAGACGGTTTCTGCTGATCTTCACCAAACACTTTCTCTACAAACTCCTCACTTCTCTTTTCAGCTTTCTTTCTAGCTTCTCTCTGTCAGAGTTCAGTAAAGTCTGGGAATACCTCATCTTCATTGTTCTCCGTGAAGTATTGTGGATATTCTTCATGCGTAATATCCTCAATTTCAATCTCTTCCATCTCAGGTGTATGTTTGTCATCAGAATGATTTCCAATATCCTTTTCAGGAATATCTGGAATCATCTGATCCATCATGATCTCCTCTAACGTCTTTCCTACTCGCTGTGCTATACCTTCTAAAATCTCCTTGGCAACAGCAGCAGGTACTTCACCCTTTTCCAAATCAGGGTCATTATATTCAAGTTCAAACCTCATATCTTCCGTTTGAAAGATTTCAGCGAACTTTCCTGTAAACTCTATCGTCCATTCTCTTTTCTCAAGCATCTCTCTATACACATTCTTCGCATCGTCAGACAAAGATCTAACCTTCTCATTCCAAAAGATAGTTTCATCTGACTCAACATTCTCACTACCTTTCTTCTTCTTTGAGCTCGATTCTCTAGCATCACTTTTCTTTGTCTTCTTCTTTTCAAAAGAAAACTTCTTTGAATCGTCTCCACCATCATCATCACTATCATCTCTCTTATCATCATCATCTTTACTTCCAGATCCCTCAGCATCATCATCATCCTTATCATCTTTATCACCTTCTTCATCATAACTTTCTTCTGGTTCATCGTCTTCATCATCCTCTTTTTCTTCATCAGAAGGCTCAAAATCAACTTGCTCCTCATCTCTCTCCTTATCCTCTTCTCCCTCTTTCAGTTTTGGAGCTTCACCATAGAGTTTGTCCAACAAATCACTCAAACGCTTGTTCTCTTTCTTTAGTTCTTTATTATCAACCTTCACAATCTTAATCATCCTTCTGATTCTGTTGCACTTAACCTCAAGATCTTTATTCTCTTCTTCAAGTTGTTTTACCTTCCTCTCGATCTCATCTTGGTTAGCTTTTGATGCAACTACAATCTGGAGCATCTTTTCTTCATTCTTCTTAAACTTACTGATTTCAGCCTGTTGTGCAACAATCATTTTCATCATATCATCCATCTTCTTGTTAACCTGTTTCATAACATCATCTGAAACAGTAACTTTTGATGCCTTTGATGATTCAACTTCCTTAGCCTTATCTTTTTCAGGATTCTTAAACATATTCAACACATTCTCTAAAGCAGTCTCAAAATCAGGAACTGGTACTGCTTCAGAATCTTTACTCTTCTTCTGCTTCTTTGCCACAGGTGAAGATAACTTCGATGATGTACCTGCTTCAGGTATTTTCTTACCTTTCAACAACTGTTCGATCTCTTTTTCTCTCATTTTCTTTGTACTAGACTTCTTGGCCATCGACTTATGCTTTGGTTTCTTCAAGTTCACAACCACTGTCGACCCTTCAAAATCATCAATATCAACGCTTAATCCTTCATCAACATCAATCGTCTTTTTCTGCAACACTTCTTCAACAGTCTTGTTTAATAATTCAGACTCCCCAACCGCAGTGGCCTTGCGTTTGGTAGTCTTAACACGTTCTTCTTCCGAATCCCACTGTTCTTCAACTTCAGTTTCTTCTGAGTCAACAGACTCTTCGTCTACCAAACTTGTACCCTTCTTAGCAGTTGTCTTCTTTTGTGCACCTTGTTTCTTAAAAGCACCCTGATCAACCTTCGCCTTGCCCTTCCCTTTGGCTCCAGAGTTTACAACTTGCCTCTTCCTCTTAGTGTTTGCATCAGCGTATACTAGAGGATCATCGTTATCTGAATCACTATTATCATGCCTTGCTTTGTTCAATCCTGGGTCAGTGTAACCCGGATTAACTAAAGCACCAAACAACCTTTTATGAGGTGGTTTTTCATTATCTGGCACACCTTTGTAACCCTTCATCCTCACAAGTGTTCTAATGTTCATGTGATCTTGACCCAAAATCATCGTCGGATCCTTTCTCAAGTCAGGATACTTGTTGTCGAAGATCATCATCAGAAACCTTGGATATAACATGAACTTCTTGCTCTTTAAACCTTTCAACATCTTGAGCATATGATCCAAAATCATTCCAGAAACATTAAATGGTTTGTTGAGAGTCAACGCAACCATTAATGAACTTAGACTTTTCCTCATCACATCATACCCACCGCTAACACAACCAAACACATGAATGATCACGTGTGCAAAATACTTAAACTGCACACTGAGCTTTCCTTTGTGCATTGCTCCATCTGTGATCGGACCATTATACTTAATCCTAAGAAAGCAAGCCCTCTGCTCGGTCCACGATAGTTCTCTGGGATCAGTACTCACTTCAAACTTAATCTTTAACGCCTCTCTGATGTCCTCTTCTGTTATGAACATCTCCATCCCCTGAATAACGCTTCGGATAATAGTTTGATTTTCCCAGAAATCATATCTTGCGTTCTTATAAAAATCCTCCACGATGTCTTTATAGATGATGGCTGGTGTAGCTAGAGCATGAATGATTCGGCTTCGCCTTAGAAAGTCCACAATCCCAGAAAATTCAGTATTCTTCAACACGTCACCAACATACGCACAACAGTTATGCGTTGCTTCAAACGACCAAGCTTGTGGAACATTCACGGCTTCTGGAACTGGATCTTGTACAACATCCTCAACTGGTATCTCAACGTTCTCCGGTTGTTCAGCCATATGCAAATCAAAAAATCAGAAAATACGTCAGAACACAAAAACGACAAATTTTAAAAATTTTAGGTTTTTTACATTTCCACTTTCGCCCGTTTAAATAGGTACGAAAGTGGATTTTGAGGTTCGAAGGTGGAAATTAAGGTTCGAATGTGGAAATTATTGAGATAAAAATCACATTCGCCCGTTTAGATATACCTTCGTCCCTTATTTCCACATTCGCCCGTTCAAATTAGGTCGAATGTGAAATTTGAATGTGGAAATTATTGAGATAAAAATCACATTCGCCCGTTTAGATATACCTTCGTCCCTTATTTCCACATTCGCCCGTTCTAATTAGGTCGAATGTGAAATTTTATTGACCCAAAATTTTAAAAACTGTAAAATGGTGTTTAGGCTTCTGATTTTGATTCATTTGAAACCTAAAATGGCCGACTAAGACTACTACACAATCAATTTATATTAATATTCAATTTTTTTTGGTTTTCATAAGGAATTAGGGTTTAGAACCCACTAATCAATCGATTAACCATCATAAACAACTTATTAACCTAATTCCTTCCACAATCTCCCCCTAAAACTACTAACAATTGAATCCTCATCAAAAATCCACATTGAAACAGTCCATATAGGTCCAGTTTAATCAAACTAGGGTTCGAAGAAGAAAACCCCAATTACAGCCTCGATAATGATCCATTACCTGTATAAATCACTGGAATAGAGTCAGCAAAGATCAGGGAACAATATTATAAGGCAAAAAGAATCAGGACAACAAGTTCTTGCACGTTAAATTTTTTTTTTTGAAAAAGAGCAGAATGGGACGAATCTGGGAGATGGCTTTATATAGATGGTACATTCGCCCGTTCCTATTGGACGAATGTGGTGAGTTTCTACCTTCGACCAAATCAATGGCCCGAATGTGGAAACTTATCACCCGAAAGTGAAAATTGTAATGTAAATCCACCTTCGCCCAAACTAAAAGGCACGAATGTACAAAAATTTTCACATTCGACCCAATAAAGGGGCGATGTGAAAAGGAAATTTCTGAAAAATTTTGCGAAATCACGAATTTGAATCCCGTTCAACATTTTTCAACCCGTTAAGTCTCAAACACTCATTATTTCAGTTTAGAATGATACAAAGCCCAGATGGTTTAATCAAATCTCAGAAATTGACCATCAAACACCATCGGTTATCTAAAAATAAAACAGAAATGCAAAACTTTTGGTTTTTCTGAAATTTACATCTAAACACACCTAAAATCTTTTTGAGTTTTGTATCTTTTTGACAATGAAACTAAAATGCATCAATGTAAATAAAGCAGTAAACATATTGTGATGTCCGGTAAGAGGATCATATCAGTTGTTTGAGAAATCTGATCACAGCTTTGATCTTTGTGTTTATATATTATCATTAGAAGCAGTATGTGACACGGTAATTGCTGATATTGTGGTCCACAGAAGCTCACATGCAGACTATTACGCAGTGCTTTAAAATGATACGGTTTAGGTGTATTTTACTAACACGTTGTGGTTCCCACACACACGACATACTCCCATATCAAGAAATTGCACAAAGCTTCCTCGTAACGCGTGATTATGCCAGAGTTATCCGTTTGGTTACAAGTTATATAGCACAGAGGTGTACAGGTCAGCAAATGAATGCAGCAGAGTAACATGTGCATATATACCAGGTTGAGGCTGATATCAACTACTGATTTGCATCAGTAACTTGATACGATGTAATTATGATCTTTGATCAGTAAAAACATGAAGTTCCTCAATTCGGAAACTTTTGGTTGTGGCATTTAAGCTCTTTTTAGCAAATATTCTGATGAAACTAGGTCCGTAAATCAATACGAAAAAAGTTTAATCAGATACCCCGGATAACAATAAGATAACGACCCAAAACCTCAGATTTTGGCAATCCTATCAAACGAAATTACGGTACTAAGACCATATGCCCATGAGGTGTTCAGCCACGAAAGCGTAGTTCGTTATGTTTGTATCACTAATGCACGCAATTATAGTCTACGAAGCCTATCAGCACATCACTCGTAATCAACACACGCCTCATATTACTATACATATCTTTAGCCTGTGTCAGATCCCCACTGATGTACTATCATTTCCTCTTTTTATCCTGGAAATCATTTTTGGTTTTTCTATTTTTTATGACTTTTTGAATTTTTCAATGTTTTTGGTTTTTCTGATAAAAGACTCCCCCTAAATTGTAAAACATATTTTTGTGTTTTTTGAATTTTTCTGAAAACTGTAAAAACTTTTTAATGAAAATTTTAAAAAACTAAAAAGCGATAAACCGAGGTGCTGATTAGTCCTGTTTTTCTTTTATGTTATTAACTTTTAAAAGATACTCAAATCGGGATCTGTCAAAAGCTTTTGTAAACAAATCTGCACGTTGATAGTCCGTATGGATTTTGACCATATCTATCAATTCTTTAGCGTAACAATCACGGATAAAATGGTCTTTAATCCGGATATGTTTCGCCTTAGAATGATTGCCTGTATCTTTAGTTAATGCGATCGCGGCTTCATTATCACAGTGTATAGGGGTTTTAAGAAACTGCAAACCGTAATCCACCATCTGCTGTTGGATCCAAAGCACTTGCGAACAGCAACTCGAGGCTGCAATGTACTCGGCTTCACAGGTAGACAGCGCGACCGAAGTCTCCTTCTTACATTGCCAGGTGACTAACCTGCTCCCTAAAAACTGGCATCCAGCTATCGTGGATTTGCTATCCTTATCACAGCCGCCCCAATCTGCATCACTAAAAGCGATAAAATCAAAATCATCATCATTAGGGTACCAAAGTCCTCTCGAGGGACAACCCTTCAGATATCTAAGGATACGCTTGACCGCCGTCAGATGACTTTGTTTCGGCTTCGACTGGTAACGAGCGCATAGACATGTTGCGAACATAATGTCTGGCCGAGATGCGGTAAGTTACATCAGAGATCCGATGATTGCTCTGTATGTAAACGGGTCCGTCAGCTCCCCCTTAGCGTCAACTCCAATCCCGTGATTGGGCTTGTAACAACCCGGACCTAGGACCCAAAATTTTTCATGACTAAAAATTAGAATGACGAAGAAATAATAAATACTAATGTTATAAGACAAGAATAATTATTATACGCGAGTACTAGTTATGAACTTTAACCCGAATAATTATTCAAAGAATATTATTATCTGGAAAATACCCGTTACGCGACCGAACTGACACCGATAACAAACTCGGACCCGAACCCAAGGTGGTGAGTCACACAAGAGAGGACATGTGTCCTCTCTTGCTTGAGACACCAATCCTTTATCTCTTTTAATAAAGCACACGTATCCATCTCATGTGAACACCACGCTTGAACTTCTCAAACACTACCTGCCTTTTCATAAATCCCATCTTAATATCCTCTCTAAGACACCACACCCAAAAGTACAGAACACACACTTTACAAATAAAGAAGAGAGAGAAAGGAAGGGCCGGTGGGTTCGACACCACCTCCTACGGCAGAGCTCCGGCCGGATCCTCCTTCCCCTTCGACGATACCCCACAATCAGATCTGAGGAGATCGAAACAGGAGTGACTCGATTAGATAGAGAGAGAGAGAGGGGGAGAACAGTGAAATAATCGGGTGAGAGAGAGAAAAGAGGAAGGATAGAGTGGAGATTGGTGGTGGCCACTGGCCGTTTATGGTGGAGTCACGGCGGAGCACAGCCGCACAGGGCGGCGCGTCTCTGTGGTCCGGTGTGTGTACCAACTCAGCCCACGATCGGAGAGAGAGGAACACGATTGTGGTACTTGTTTGGACTTCAAGGCAGCGTTGATAGCTTCTGTATAGATAAGGGGATTCAATAAGCATGTGAAGGATTGAAGGAATATCTATGGTTTTAAGTATGGGAGCTTGAGTTAACAGTTGTCGACCCGGTCAATAAAGGTCAAGGCGAAGTCAACGGCGGTCCATCATCAGCTTGTTAATTGTTAATCAAATGAGGGAAAGGTATAAACAGTAACCTAACTTATCGACTTATTATATACTCATTTACTTTATATACGACACGTGTGGGAATTATGACGAGCTCTTGAACCGGACCCAACCTGACACGACTAATGGAAATAATATAACTAATGATATATTCTATCGGACTAAGATGAGTAGATGATCGATTAATAAAACTAATGTTGATATTAAGTGTAATATGAGAGTGACGTTTGGGATATTTGGATATGATCATTGGATAAGAATGAACTTTGGATCATAGGCATGGTATATAGAATGTCATATGTGTATACGGACATTAAACTCTAAGACACTATTTTAGGTGCCATGTAGAAGTGTGAATTAGGATGTTTGGCGAATAATGTGGACATGAGACATTGTATGTGACTTAGCATTAAATATGATCGGAACCATTATAATTTTATAACCATATACATAAATATATGCTATCAACACAACACTTGGAATATGTATGACAGCATGAGCATTAGTCATTTAGCTTTACTTGTGACACTAATAATAAACATGATTAGAATTACATGTATAACTTTGGATTAAGAACTATATGCCTTAGATAGATGGGATGGGGAGAACTACAATTCGACGAATAGAATGAATCGGACTATAATAACTAAAGGTCCCAAGCTTACCCGCACGTGTAATCGCGATATTGGTTACACGCACTAATACTTGTGAACATGATAGGACTTGGCATGCAACGAATAGACAAACTCGAGGCATTGGAATACCATATATCTGTGTGACATGACAGGTGAGTTCGTGTACTTCCCCTTTTTCCGTTTTAAATGTTTTGGGGTGAACATATGCTTGTACATGCAAACTGTTTTGTGTGTAAACTTACTTGATGTGACAAGGGCTCCCGAAACCAGATGCACACTCATTAACCCAAGGGAATTGGGCCACTTAATATACGGGTAGTACTACTTGGGGAATCCCCCACGCACAGTGGATCCGGAAGCCCAGAAAGCCTCCACTGAGGTCTGCGGACCGTTGCGGCATATATTATGCCGTAGGGAATCCATAATGGGAGTAGATGGATTCCGTGTTAGGATTGAGGTGTGATACTTGTACATCACTATGTTTAGAACTGTGTAAACTTGTTTTGAACAATTAAACTGTTTGGATTTACTTAACAGCTTACACGGACTCACCGGCATATTTTGCTGACCCAAACTCTTTTAAGCATGTGTTCAGGTACTGCATTTGGATATTCATGAAGACGAGGTTTATGCTAGCTTGTGCGAATTAGAGATAGTATGGTAGAAGATTCAAGCTACGAGCATAGCGGTTTAGAGTATTATAGCTAAAACATGGATTGGGATTTGGATCGACTAGCGGATCACACCTTATCAACTGCTTCGACGACCGCTGCGTTTCGTCCCTGCATAAATATTATTTTATTTATTTAAGTTATGTATTTATATTTTTGGGATTAGAAATTGTATAACATTTAAATATTAGTTATCGTTGCTTCCGTTGTGCAAGTCTGTTACCAAACTGTCATTTCGTCCAGCCCCCACCGGGTCGGGTTGTTACAGTTGGTATCAGAGCAACGGTTGTGGCGAAATAGGATATCTCCAGATATCCTATACCGCACCAGGACAACTTAGAGAACTTAGCGTTTAAGGCTCTAAGATTACTTAGCTAGGAAATGCCTTGGAAATACGTAAGACTAACCAGAGTAAGTAACGAAATAAGTTAAAACTCGAGTACCTGAACACACTAGAATGCTTACAGGGACTTAGAACCAGTATGACTAGTATACGGACTTTGTGTGATGTGTGAATGATGACTACAACGGAGAATACTAGAATAATTCCGTGAGGTAAATTGACGATTACACTTGACGTCATGTAATTGTGAATTTACAGGCACGAAAAAGTTCTAAAAAATCCGAAAGAGTCGCCAAAATTATGTGTTAACCATAAAAGCCATAAACTTATTTGAGGAAACAAGCAATTTATAGACACGAACAAATGTGTGATATAATTGAAGGAGCATAGTAAATGTTATATACTTATTATACCTTATACGATTTGGCATAGAATGCATATTTATAAACGCATCCTAGATAAACGTAATGTTTATCCTCTTAATTTGATACATATGTGTATAATGATTTTTAGTAGACGATACTAAATGCGGTTAACTTCTCTTGATTAACTGGTAGAATGATCATAAGTATCAAGTATTTCATCGCGCCGTGTTTCACGCTACAACTAGAAGGAATCCAAAATACCAAGATAAGTTTTGAACAAGGCAAATGGCACGGAAAGTCCACCTTTACTCGCTAATCCGATAAGTTCTACCTTATAACCCAATAGTTATTGCTTATTATATGATTATGCGCCTATATAAGTTGAATCTAGCGGTAACATCTTCCGACCAAATAGACTAAACGTTAGAAATTAAACTATGTTGTCTATGGGTTATTATCTCGACCGTTAAATTAGTTGCGTAACCTTTCAATGTAGTAACTAGTTACCCGTATAAAACCTATTAAATTGTAAAGGAAGATCCTAACAGGTGGAGCATAAGCGTTTGTGAAGACGACTAAAAGGAATATTATACCATGACAACTATAGAATTATGTAAGAAAACGGACTGCGATATAGTCGTAACCAAATACGTGATATACTTATGTAACTAGAACTGACATATTTTGCGACTCAGCGTGTGTTATAAATAGTAGTATACATATGTATATGTCTCCATGACTATAGTAGTAATTGTTTTCTAAACATTATATACGCATAACTATTAGTGAATAATATTCTAATTGACTAACTTTCCGTAACCAAGATGTGAGTTAACCTTGAAAATTAGGTACCTCGCCAAAATCTGGCGCTGCAAATTGAGAGAACCCAAAAATACCAAGGCGAATTTCGACCAACCTAGCGAATGGATGACCCGATAAGTATTATTTTTTTTTAACGAAGTAGTTGTTGCCTATTATGTTATTGCATAAATTATGTTCAGGTATTCATAACCATAGATTCATATGTCGACTAAGGATAAAAGTTGCAAGTTTAACCCTTGATTCTTAGATTCTCCTATCCAAACCTGACCGATTTAAGCCAAATATAGTGTTTTGGATCTACGACATGATACCGTGTTTTAGAGATGATCCGATAAGCTTAGTTTCCTAATAAAATAGTTATTGTTAATGGTAGGGTTTATCAATATATGGTCCATGCGTATGTATAGGTTGAACTTTTGCGTTATCGGTTAGGCAAGAAATTTAACCAATGGTTACTAAGTTCCCTCATTGGGATTTAAATTAGAATTGGATACAATGAATTTTAGGCAAGAATAGAGTCTGGGATTCTTAGTCATATGGTAGGTTTTAAAAGATTTCAGAATGTCAGCCAGAAGGGCGACAATTTAAGTTCGAAAATCTGTCAATCATCACGACTATATACCTTTCGCTAAACCAAAGGAACTAGGATTGAAGCTACATGAGGTAAACGTTAGAATTAGTATATATGTTCCATCCTTTTAATATTCCATGTTGTCGTTAGATTATTTTCAAAACCTTAGGATTAGATCCATAACATTCTAATATAATGATGAGTAATCTTTACGAAACCTGTTAGAATTGGATATGTAGGATCCAACGGGGGGAGTGAACCCAAATACAACAACAATTATATATAAGACGCATCATGCATAGGTAGATACTTCTAAGACTCGACTAGACCACTATAGTTTACAATTTGTTTTTGCAAGGTAAAACTTAAGGAATGCCGTAACACCAAAATATTGTAAGAGAACACCCCTTATGCGAGGATACACCAAAGTACATAGACAAGGAAGTTTCGAAAATACTTCTCACGTGAGCATAAAAGCTAGCGAGAATGACTTGTTTTAAAGAGCATAAGACTACATTATGGTGTTTAGCCTACACTAAGCAAGGTTATTAAGGACTAGTAATTTTTGGAACACATAGGATTTTTCGACAAACTACGCTTTCAAATATGTATTTTATCAGGATTTTGGAAAAAATTACAATACGTTTTCGAGGCATCAAAGGTGTGGTGGGTTAGCTGCGGTACACCCTATATATAAACACCAATGAGGCATTGAAAATGAGATTGAAAATCAAACCAAGAACAAACCATAACTTGTGAATGTATCAACTATTTATTTTAAAGCTAAAACATAGCATAAGGCTTGGTGTGAAACCGTTTAAATTACAAATGGATTTAAGAAAATAATTATATATACACGAGCGTGTAGACCCGAACGCTGAATCCAAGTATAGAATATACAAGATGTGTCAATAGATAGCTCGAAAATAATTTCGAGGACGGAATTCCATTACGGGGGGGGGGGGGGGAGAATGTAACAACCCAGACCTAGGACCCAAAATGTTTCAAGACTAAAAATTAGAATGACGAAGAAATAATAAATACTAATGTTATAAGACAAGAATAATTATTATACGCGAGTACTAGTTATGAACTTTAACCCGAATAATTATTCAAAGAATATTATTATCTGGAAAATACCCGTTACGCGACCGAACTGACACCGATAACAAACTCGGACCCGAACCCAAGGTGGTGAGTCACACAAGAGAGGACATGTGTCCTCTCTTGCTTGAGACACCAATCCTTTATCTCTTTTAATAAAGCACACGTATCCATCTCATGTGACACCACGCTTGAACTTCTCAAACACTACCTGCCTTTTCATAAATCCCATCTTAATATCCTCTCTAAGACACCACACCCAAAAGTACAGAACACACACTTTACAAATAAAGAAGAGAGAGAAGGGAAGGGCCAGTGGGTTCGACACCACCTCCTACGGCAGAGCTCCGGCCGGATCCTCCTTCCCTTTCGACGATACCCCACAATCAGATCTGAGGAGATCGAAACAGGAGTGACTCGATTAGATAGAGAGAGAGAGAGGGAGAACAGAGAAATAATCGGGTGAGAGAGAGAAAAGAGGAAGGATAGAGTGGAGATTGGTGGTGGCCACTGGCCGTTTATGGTGGAGTCACGGCGGAGCACAGCCGCACAGGGCGGTGCGTCTCTGTGGTCCGGTGTGTGTACCAACTCAGCCCATGATCGGAGAGAGAGGAACACGATTGTGGTACTTGTTTGGACTTCAAGGCGGCGTTGATAGCTTCTGTATAGATAAGGGGATTCAATAAGCATGTGAAGGATTGAAGGAATATCTATGGTTTTAAGTATGGGAGCTTGAGTTAACAGTTGTCGACCCGGTCAATAAAGGTCAAGGCGAAGTCAACGGCGGTCCATCATCAGCTTGTTAATTGTTAATCAAATGAGAGAAAGGTATAAACAGTAACCTAACTTATCGACTTATTATATACTCATTTACTTTATATACGACACGTGTGGGAATTATGACGAGCTCTTGAACCGGACCCAACCTGACACGACTAATGGAAATAATATAACTAATGATATATTCTATCGGACTAAGATGAGTAGATGATCGATTAATAAAACTAATGTTGATATTAAGTGTAATATGAGAGTGACGTTTGGGATATTTGGATATGATCATTGGATAAGAATGAACTTTGGATCATAGGCATGGTATATAGAATGTCATATGTGTATACGGACATTAAACTCTAAGACACTATTTTAGGTGCCATGTAGAAGTGTGAATTAGGATGTTTGGCGAATAATGTGGACATGAGACATTGTATGTGACTTAGCATTAAATATGATCGGAACCATTATAATTTTATAACCATATACATAAATATATGCTATCAACACAACACTTGGAATATGTATGACAGCATGAGCATTAGTCATTTAGCTTTACTTGTGACACTAATAATAAACATGATTAGAATTACATGTATAACTTTGGATTAAGAACTATATGCCTTAGATAGATGGGATGGGGAGAACTACAATTCGACGAATAGAATGAATCGGACTATAATAACTAAAGGTCCCAAGCTTACCCGCACGTGTAATCGCGATATTGGTTACACGCACTAATACTTGTGAACATGATAGGACTTGGCATGCAACGAATAGACAAACTCGAGGCATTGGAATACCATATATCTGTGTGACATGACAGGTGAGTTCGTGTACTTCCCCTTTTTCCGTTTTAAATGTTTTGGGGTGAACATATGCTTGTACATGCAAACTGTTTTGTGTGTAAACTTACATGATGTGACAAGGGCTCCCGAAACCAGATGCACACTCATTAACCCAAGGGAATTGGGCCACTTAATATACGGGTAGTACTACTTGGGGAATCCCCCACGCACAGTGGATCCGGAAGCCCAGAAAAGCCTCCACTGAGGTCTGCGGACCGTTGCGGCATATATTATGCCGTAGGGAATCCTTAATGGGAGTAGATGGATTCCGTGTTAGGATTGAGGTGTGATACTTGTACATCACTATGTTTAGAACTGTGTAAACTTGTTTTGAACAATTAAACTGTTTGGATTTACTTAACAGCTTACACGGACTCACCGGCATATTTTGCTGACCCAAACTCTTTTAAGCATGTGTTCAGGTACTGCATTTGGATATTCATGAAGACGAGGTTTATGCTAGCTTGTGCGAATTAGAGATAGTATGGTAGAAGATTCAAGCTACGAGCATAGCGGTTTAGAGTATTATAGCTAAAACATGGATTGGGATTTGGATCGACTAGCGGATCACACCTTATCAACTGCTTCGACGACCGCTGCGTTTCGTCCCTGCATAAATATTATTTTATTTATTTAAGTTATGTATTCATATTTTTGGGATTAGAAATTGTATAACATTTAAATATTAGTTATCGTTGCTTCCGTTGTGCGAGTCTGTTACCAAACTGTCATTTCGTCCAGCCCCCACCGGGTCGGGTTGTTACAGGGCTGAATCGGGGTATCCATCGGCTTGGAATCCTCCATCTGGAACCGGCTCAAGACTTCGGATACGTATTTCGTCTGGTGAATGAAGATCCCCATTGGTCTTTGATCCACCTGCAAGCCGAGGAAAAACTACATTTCCCCCATCGCACTCATTTCGAACTTTTCCTGCATAACACGTTCAAACTCCCTGCACAAAAGTTCGTTAGTTGAGCCAAAAATTATATCGTCAACATATATCTGAACTAGAAGCAAATCATCTCCTGTTTTCTTCGTGAACAGGGTGCAGTCGACGAGTCCGCACTTAAATCCCTTCGACATGAGGTACGTACTCAGCTCCTCGTACCACTGGCGTGGAGCCTGGTGCAGACCATACAGTGCTTTGTTCAATACGTACACCGTATCCCGGTGGATAGGGTCTTCAAAGCCCGGTGGTTGCCCGACGTAAACCTCCTCTTTGACTTTCCCGTACAGAAATGCACTTTTGACGTCCATCTGATACACCTTAAATTTCTTGTAGGAGGCAAACGCTAGAAACATTCGAATTGCCTCTATGCGTGCCACAGGTGCATAGATTTCATTATAATCAATCCCCTCGATCTGATGAAAACCTTGTACGACCAATCTGGCTTTGTTCCGTACAATCACTCCTCGATCATCTTTCTTACACTTAAACACCCACTTGGTTCCAATCCTCTTCCGTCCTTGAGGTAAATCAGTGAGCGTCCAGACTCCCAACTTCTGAAATTGTAACAACTCCTCTTGCATCGCTTCAACCCAGGCGTCATCCAAAAGAGCTTCTTTATATGTCCGCGGCTCGACCTGCGAAACATAACATGCAAATGACCAATCATTCTGACTACCAGATTTTTGTATTTTTGCATATAATGCTAAAGCACCAAAACTTTCTGGTGAATTGACACTTCTCAGCTGTCCTCTCGTCATTACACTGCTTCCAGGGTCACTGATAACTTGTTCCAGCGGGTGAATACGGTGAATCCGAGATTCCGGATGTTCAGGTACAGTAACTCCCGTCTGAATAGTCAAGTTTTCAATTGCATCCAGATCATGACCCGTGTTAGACGATGAAGCAACATCTGGATTTGGGTTCACTGGCGGTGCCTCTGGCGCTGTTGCATTTTCAAGAATAACTTCTTCAAATTCTCCATCATCTTCCGATTCTGATGTATCTAAAGTTGTGGAAGCCTCTTGAAACACTTCTTCCTCCGGTACAGGAACATTGGTATCATTAGAAGCTGTTGGAGGAGTTACGGTGATCGGACGCACCAACGGTGAAGTCGCCGCATTTTCACACTCGTAAAGTAATCAAATAACAGCCTCTTCAACCAAGTTATCTAGATTGAATGATTCAAAGAAATCTTTGTAATCAAACATCCAATCAGGACCAATCCCTTGCACATTCTGAGTATACCGTTGAACTTCTACGTTAGCCCAATCCTCCACTTGACGAGTTCTCTTGTTGTATACGCATTTGAGCGGGGTTGCATATCCAACAAAGTATCCCTCTTCAGCTTTCGGACTAAACTTCTCGCTTGGATTCAAAATTGTGCATGGAGCCCCAAAAGGTTCTAGATACTCCAAGTTCGGCTTTCTTCGGTGTAACAACTCATAAGAAGTTTTGCCAAACTTCTTCACCGTTAAAACCCGATTAAGTGTATAATTTGCCGCATAAATCATCTCGTTCCAGAACATTACTGGAAGATTTGAGTCTGCGAGCATTGTTCTTGCCGCCTCTATTAGAGTCCTATTTTTACGTTCAGCAACACCGTTCTGTTGTGGGGTATACGGAGCCGAGTATTCATGATGAATTCCTTTGCTTTCACAAAGTTCGTCCATCTTGGCATTTTTGAACTCCGTCCCATTATCACGCCGAATTCTCTTAATCTTGAGATTATAGATATTTTCCAATCGAGTGAACAGAACTTTTAGGTTATTAAAGGTGTCACTTTTATGCTGCAAACACATCACCCATGAAAATCTTGAGTAGTCATCAGTGACAACTAAACAATAAAGCTCCCCAAGATGACTTTTGCGTTTGACAGGTCCGAATAGGTCCATGTGCAATCGCTCAAGCGGCATCTCAACAGAGTTGACTTTCTTCACTTTGTGGGACTGTCTGTGTTGCTTTCCCTTCTTACAGCTCATGCACTTGTCATTCAAATGAAAGTGGTTAACATTCACTCCCTCGACAAGTCCATTCTTCACTAGATGATTCATTTTCCTCAAATGAATGTGCCCCATTCTTCGGTGCCACATTATCGATTCCTTCTCGGTCGCCTTTGATAGAAAACATGTTACTTGCCCCTGGGATGTCATTGCCTTGGACATATCAAGAATATAGAGATTATTGACGCGAGGTGCCTTCAACATAACCCACTCTTTTGGAATTTCGAAGCCCGGTTTGAGAATGTAGCAAGATTTGTCATCAAAATAAACAGTGAATTGTTTGTCACAGATTTGACTGACACTCAACAGATTATAGTCTATCTGCTTCATATACGATATCCTCTCAAAGCTCACAATCCCATTACTCACACTTCCTTCCATCGTGATATATCCGCCTTTGTTTCCGGCAAATGCAACGTACCCTCCGTTAATGTTCTTCACATCAAACAATAAAGCTAACTCCCCGGTCATGTGGCCTGAAGCTCCACTATCAACAATCCAAAGACTGCTAATAGGGCCAGCTGAAGCTCCCTGCACACATCAACTAAAACAGTTAGTTCTTTTGGGGGACCCAAGCCTGAGTGGTCTTGGGTCTTTGAATATCATTGTTCAAAGAATCATTCACTTCAACATTTTGTTTTGGATCAATCTTTTTAGGATCATTCAAAACAGTTTCTACTTTTTCACTTGACTTTGAAGTTGAGGCTCCCGGAGTACCATTTGGTGTCCAAGATTGTTCCGAATGTTTCAAGATACGAATCTGAGATTTTGGAGTCTCAGTCGTTTTCTGAACATCATTCGCAAACGAAACCTTCTTGGGAACCTTCTCTGATTTAACAGATTTAGGTCCAACATTTGACTTGACAATAGGTTTTTGTGGAACCCTTTGTCTATTATTTGTTGTGTTCACCACCGGTTTTCTCCACGGTTTCTCCATATCAATCCGGTTACGACGATCATACTGAAATGGACGATCATTCCTCTTTTGATAAAAGTTGTTTTGGTTATAAAATTGTTGTGGTTGAGGAACAAAACGCCTTTGTTGTGGATAGTAATAATTATCAACCGGTTTCCTCATGGATTTCCTAACTTTAACTTCGTGCCTCTTGTGCCTTACGTACGGGCAGTGAGCAAGTAAATGCCCTCTCTCCCCGCATTTAAAGCATGCACGGTATTCTTCAATAACATTTGGAGCATTCGGTTGAGCAAATGTTCTGACAGGATATTGATCATTATATTGTCTATGCCTTACACTCTCAGGAAGTGGACCCTTCGAGTAGGCTGGCTCATGAAAACCGTTTGCTTTGTTTTTGGGTTTAATAAACTGGGTGACATGAACCTTTGGTTCTTTCGGAACATCCAAATACAATTTCTTTAGAATTTCTGGTGGAATCTCATTTGTTCTCTCATGTTTTGGAAACCAAATAGTGCTTTCTTGCCAAATTTTATCAATTTTGGAATAGTTAGCAAACTTAATTGGATATTCCTCGTCAGAGATAATCTTAGCGGATCCTTCCATCGGATAAAACACCTTGACTGGTTTGTCACTCATTTCTTTCTTAACTTCTTTATCTTCAGACTTTTTCTCACGATGTGCGTTAGCCATTGGATGCACATGCTGAGACGGTGACACTGGTTCAGTAGTAATGATGTGATTTTCTTTGGGAATATCACACGCATTAGCACTTTTGTCACTCACAGAGTCACTCTCAGAGTCTGAAACATCATTTTCAACTGTTACCCCTTCATCGTTCAAACCTAAAATCGGCCTCACATCGGAATGAGGATCACCAACACTTGAGGTATTGGATTCATTTTCCGATGATGAGTCTGATTTTACTGAGCTCTCCGATGTCACTTGATGACAATTGTGATTTTCAAAAAACACCGGAGATGGCACAGACTTATAATTTGTGGTTTGATCATCAATGATGTGGTCAACAACATAAGCAATGTGCTTATAACTCTCCAATTTCTTGTTGACCTTTTCAGCAAAACACTTAATGGTGGCCATTTCCAACTTTGTGTTCTCAAGTTCATTAATATAGTTGTTAATTGCTAATTGTTTTAATGAAAGAGTTTTCTTAAGGTCGGAAATGTCCTTTTTATACCCATCAGGTACTTTGTTAAAAGCAATCACCTCTTTGCGAGCAGATTGACAGTTAATCACAGCACCATCACGTTGAACGCGAAGTTCTTTGTTTTCTTCTGTCAATCTGTCACAAGTTCCACAGTACTTGTCACTTGTAACATCAGTGCTAGATTCAGAACTTACCTGTTTAGGAGGATCTGCCATGGCCATCAAAGCAAAATGAGCTTCCTTCCCAGCGAAAAACTTTGAATAATCAATTCTGGTGAAAGCATCATCTACTATGCACGACTTCCTCGTCTTCAGAAAATCTGCTTCTGCCAGCAACTGATCAATCTCGTCATCCAAAGATGTAACACTCGCTTCTGAGTCTGATTCGCTTTCTAAATCTGAATAAACTGACTCACACTCCTCAGGAACATCAGAAACTGTGTCAATTACCACTCCTGAACTTGCTTCCTCAGCCTGAACTTCAACAGTCTCAGTCTCCACATTCATCTCTTCAACAGATTCATCAACCTCACTCTCAGTTTCTTCATTTTGATCAACTATCACCGACTCCTCAATATCAACCTGTCGGGCAACACAAGCCACATTTCCACCAGTAGTGATCTCCTCAACACCAATTTGCATCCCACACCAGTCAAACCTTTCATCCTGCTGGATCACCAAAGCTTGATTCTGATTTGTATTCTGTGGCTGCTCATTTGGTGTAGTAATCGGTATAACTGTTCTGTTCGTGTTACTTGGTGAGTGGTTTTGATTCTGGCTGGTTATGTTTGGTTGTCTGTTTTGGTTGTTGTTTGAGGTGTTTTGTCGGTTTTGGTAATTGTTTTGGTTTTGATAGTTGTTGTTGTTTTGAAAAGAAACTTGGTTTTGGTTTTGTTGTTGACGGTTCTGATAGTTTGAGTTAAATGGGTTTCTGTTACCTTGCTTAGGTGGCTGAGTGCATTCTCCACAGTTAAAGCATGTAACTTTCTCCTTGTTGAAACCATAGGTTGTGTTCGGAGAAGTTCCCAAATCAGTCCTCCCGGTCTTTTCAATAAACTCGGTTGCCCTTCTCATAATACTAGCAAAAGCCCACTGGATGTCAATCAGCTCCATCTCCTCTTTGTCGATTTGTGCATAGTCTTCATTGGTCAAGTTGTTATTACCAATTTGACTTGCAACTTACCCGTTATATGAAGAAACCATTGCTGAGACTAGAGCAATATGTTGCTGAGCAACCTCCACAGTCACATTACCCAAATTGGATGTCTCCAATACCACCGGTTGCTGATTGGATTGGTTCACTTGATTCATGTATTGTGGTTGTTGAGGTGGTTATTGTGGTTGGCTAGCAGTATAGAATGCTGCTTGCTGCATCGGAGTAAATGGTGAAATGTAGGAATTAGTGTATTGTTGTGGTGGTGGTGTATATGATGGTTGTGAATAGGATGAGGTTTGTGCTAGGTAGTTGATGGGTTGTTTCGGTGGTTCCATGACACTTGAAATACAGGCTATGTGAGGTGCCACTGTTCCACCAACACTTGAGTTTCCAACGGTTGCTGAAGTACCACCATGATATAACTCTGGGTTCTGAGGAATCTGAGATCTCTTAGCTTTCCTCTTCTCCTCGAGTTCTTTATTCTCCAGCTTCTGAATGAACTCATTGATAGTCCAATACTTGTAAGCATCCTTCTCTTTGAGTACCTCGACATGTTGATCCCAGTACGGTGGTAATGCATCTACAAACTTGTCCACCAGATCTGTCATAGGAATCTGTATATCATAACTAGACAATTCAGTTAGTAAATGACAATATCTAGGAGTCAATTCTTTTAATGTCTCATTTCCGACATAAGTAAAGTTCTCAAATTCTTTTCTCAACTCCTCCATCCTCAACCTTCTCGTCTTTTCATTACCATCATGTCGATTCTTTAGCACATCCCATAACTGCTTCGAAGTAGTGCACGACCCAAACTGATGTAGCAAATCGTTTGTGATCGCCTGAGTTAACTGAGAGTATGCCTTCTTTTCCACAGCAAACTTCTTTTCATCGTCTGTCAAACTCTTCAAAGGAACCGGTTCACCAGTGTTCTCCAGAATTGGTGCAACATAACCTTTAGCTATCATCTGCCACGCCTCTGTACCTTCCAACCCCATGCCTTCCAGATGAATCTTAAATTTTTTCTGCCACTGGTTATACTCCTGCATCTCCATTAGCTTGGGTGGCCTATTCCCGTAGCTGAAGATAAGTCATTTATTAGTGTGGAAATAGCATTGGTAGTTTGAGTATTTACCACCGCAGCTGCTACTCCCCAATAGTCTGTCACTGGTTGTTGTGGAGAAGATGCAACACTCTGAGGCATCGAGCTAGTCATCGCTAAGTAATTGATCGGTTGCGAAGACTGAGTGCTCGATTTCTGGGCTGCCACTGTCCATGGGTCCATAGTCACTTGCTGCTGTTGTTGTGTCGTTGCTGATCTCGGTGTAGTTGGAAAATTCCACATGATGTTCACGAACTTCGAAATTCATCAAACTTAAAAAATTTTCCAAACAAACTTCTACTTTCGCCCTTCTAGATCTACTTTCGTCCAAAAATGTCTACTTTCGCCCACTTCTGATCACCCGAATGTAGACCAATAACCAGAATGTAAAAACACACCTAACACTTTCCACGTTCGTCCAAAATGATTCACCTTCGTCCACTCTAGTTCCACATTCGCCCGCCTGTAAAACCGAATGTGGAATTTGTCACCCGAATGTGGAAAACTCAAACACAACAACCTAGGTTCGACCTGAAATGAACTATGTTCGTCCCAAATACACTCAGGTTCGCCCTAAACTGGTCCAGGTTCGCCCACTCTCTCTAGATTCGACCCAAACATCTTTGAAAAACGGTTACACTTTGAAAAACGGTTATTTTGATCTGAGATTTTCAAAAGTTTATGGATTTTGATGTTCTTAATCAGGTTATGATTCGAAATTGATTTGGAACAACTTTAATTCTTGGAAAACTTGATTTTAACCACGAATTCAAATCAAAAACCTTCAAAATCAATCAAAAACCATGTTCATTCAAAAACAGATGAATTTTGATCAAAAATAAGTCCAAATCAGCTCTGATATTATCAATTTTGTTGTTGTATGATCCGTAGTGCTCTGATACCACTTTGTAGATGAAGAATTTTAGCTAAAACAGGATATTATGATCATACAAGTCACAATTCCAGGTGCGGAAACCCTAGAACTGAACAAAATGATAATACGCAAATCACAACACGGATAATACCTTTTCAATAACCATTTTTATAGATAACTTGTTCAAAATATGTTTACAATCACCTTACAAGTTAATCTAATTCAACTTAAAACACTTTCACTCTAGAGAGAAACCTGACCACAAAACACACATTCTCGAAAACTACTCTAACCAACAAAATGATCAAAACATATATATACTAGCTGCACATTCGCCCGTTTCAATGGTGCGACTGTGGACAGAGTCCACATTCGCCCAGTAGCAAGGTACGAATATAAACATCCTTCAGACAGCTTCCACATTCGCCCAGTCAGCATCTTCCTTCGCCCATCCTTATACACATTCGCCCATACTTATTTCACCTTCGCCCCTACTTAATCATTCTAACATGTGTTAAAAGCCTAATCCAATCATTAGTCGCAAAACGTGCATCTACAGTGGTTATGGGCATAAAAGTAAAATTTGCTAAGAAATCACATATCCATGTAATTTGAAAAAGTTTTGTTTGCAAATGTTTTTTTGTGTGCTTTCATTTTAAGCCTTGTATTCATTTAGTTTTACTGATGTACCCGGATGTATACTTTCAAATTAGTACCACTTTGTTTTGAGTGAATTGGAGCTTACACTCTATAGTGAACCAAGCTACTCGTAACTAAATTTGGATCTAAAGTTGTTTTTTGTGTACCATGTTTGATTACTAATAGAATGAACACTACAGTTATTCCTTCAGTCAGTCTAATGTAGGTCTTCAATTCGTTCTGCTGAATGTTAAAATTTAACCGGCTAAAAGGCAAACTTAACATGGATCAACAAGAGTAAACGACTTGGGTAAGCAATATTTTTCTCGTTGCATTTGATTGATTGCAGCTTTGACATGTCACAATATTGCAAGTTGCGTTTAGTTTTAAAACAACTAGTTTAGTAGCATGTCATATTAATACAGCTAACTTGCCTTTGTAAGTATGTTTGATTGTTCACGGTACAATAGGAAAGCACAAGCCCTCAAGTTGAGAGCACAAGCTATTGATGCAGGTTTTTTTTTTTTTTGGAAGTCACGACCTCTACCTAATAGACCCGGGTTCGAGGGGAGTGTCAACTAGAACATTAACCGGGACAACATCAACATAGTGGGATTAAGAACCTGTTTAAACTTGCATTGTACATATTTATAGCAAGAAAAATACATATTCGTGTTTATGGTTTTAAATTAACGTTATCAAAGCGAGAACGATTCGGTTTAGTGCGTCACAACATGCGTGGGGTATAACACTAGTTTCATATTAATATAAATGGGTTATTGTCAAAGTATCTATGTATATGTTTATATTCTTTAAACTTAAAGAAATTAAAACCACCTGGCAATTATAAGACCCTCTCCATACAGATGGCAGATACAAATGACAAACTTAATCATGTTTTATCTTTACTAGCTGCACAGGGACATGTTTTACCAGGCTGTGCATCTTCTGTAAATAAAGCTTCACCAACACAAGTAAGTGAATTATTTTCTTAACAAATTAATGCTTTAACTTTTATCAAATGTTACTTACTATTAGCTACAATTTCAAAAATTGTCCATGTAAGTGAAATGGTAATATTTGTACTTCCCTCTTTGTTTTACATTTTGTAGGTAAATTATGTGGATAAAAATGTTGGATCTAAGCTTATTAATAATGCTACCACATCACAATGGTGCAAAAAGAAACGTTGAAAACATTAACTATTTCTTTTTTTTTTTTCCATTTGATTGTAAATCTAACATAACCTAATCAATTGAATTCTAGGTCAATTGTATGGATAACAATTCAAGATCTAAGGGCAATACTAAGGCTACCACATCTAATGCATCATGTAAAGTTTTGCAAAAAAAAGTTATTTCTTAGAGCAACATATCTAAATGGGGCAACAAGAAAAGCTAACAATGGTATGCATTTGACAATTTTCTTTTCTTAATTTTTCACATGGTTGCTAATTTTTCATAAGTCATTAATTGAATTTTTTAGGGAAGTGTGAAACCTAAAAAAAAAAAAGTATTCTTCATTTTTTGCTCTTGTCTTCGAATTTCATTTCATCTATGCCTGAGACTCCACTTCTTGAAACGTCATCAAATTTGGAATCTCGAGAAAATGTTCCACATGTATGTGTTGTGCAAAATGAAAATATATATTGACTTTAACTTTATCATGTTAATATGGCATATTTTTTTGTAGACATTTAAGTGTGTTATGTATTCTTGTCATGTGACCAACCGTGTGGCATATGGTACAATTTACTATTCAATGGAAAATCAAACCATTCATGGAGTTCCATTACAAGATAATTGCTATAGAGTTTCTGTTGATGAAGCTATAAAGGAGGCAACATATTTACCAATTCAAACAGGGGAGTTAGAAACAGTTGGCCAAGCATTAGGTTCTTTTGTTCCTTGGCCAAAATCCCTTGTCAAATCTGACGAAAAGGTTTGTTTTTTAATTAATCTTGAATTAAGTATAACTATATTAAGAATTTTTATATATGCTTTCTTGTTTTTGTTTCTTGAGCTACCAGATTCAACATCCAATCAAGCACAAAACACCACAACTAAGTTCGCCAAGAAGCAAAAGAAGAGTTTTACAATTCTAGATGGATTAAAAAAATTGCAGGAAAAAACAAGAAGATGAAAACCGGCTGAGAATTAGATTTTTAGTATTTAAGCTTGAAACTTATGTATGAAATTTGCTTTATTATTTTTATAATATCATTTGGTTTTCTCATTTTTAATGACCATATCGAATCACAGAAAATATGTGTCACAAAATGTTAGAATATAGCTACTTTCATATGGCTTTATATAACCATTATGTGTGACCAAAGGTTAAACAATAGTCACACTAAAAATTTTAAATTTCATGTGGCTTGACATGGGTAAAATGAAATATGTGTGACCAAATGTTGGACAATAGTCACAAATAAAAATACAATATTTCAAGTGGCTTTATATAATCATTAGTCATACTATCCTCCATTTGTGTTTTTTGTGTGATAGAATGATACCAAATGCCATGGACAAAACGGATTATGTGTCACCAAAGTTAGACAATACCCACACCATTGTCACTTTTTTATGTGACGGAATAATAGCAAATGTCATAGGAAAAAAAATATGTGTGACCGAAAGTTAGAATATAGTCACACATATAATTACAAAATTGTTTCGTGTGTCTATAAATAGTTTTTGACCACACTTACAATAAATTCATGTGACTATATAATAGAAATGGCCATACTTACAGTGAATTCATGTTGCCATTCCTACCCTTTACTCCTTTAGCCACAGATAATAGATGGAAAGCTTATTAAAACAATCATTTTTGCCGCATATTTTTTTTAATTGATGTGGCTAAAATAAAACTTTTAGTGATTATATAATTAAAATGGCCACACATAGAGTAATTTTATGTAGCCATTACTACCCTTTAGTCACATTTAATAGACATAATGCTTAATTTCAAAAAGAAATATTGGTATCCTTTAGCCACACTTTTTAAGTGCTACGACCACTAAATGTGAATGTGGCCGTATGATACCTATAATGACTCGACCTATGGTCACACTTGAGCTGGAAAAAAAGTGTGGTGAAAGGCATATGGTCACACTTTTTTGTGTGGTTGTAGGCATATTTTGGCGTAGTGTTGTGTTTTATTTATTGTAAATAATATAGATAACCCAAAATAAATAAAATTTTCACAATTATGGCAACGGTTTTATTAAAACTAGTTTTATAAAACTGAAAAGCATATTTAATAAAATAGTTTTATTAGTATTAAAACAAGTCCATTCGCGATAAAATGACCAACATAGTTTAGATACGGTATTTAAAACTATATTGTGTCGAGTATTGAATGGAGTTTCAATTATCACCAATTATATAAAATTGGATTTTATAAACTATTGTGTAACCCGCATCATGCTACGAGTTATTCAAAATATTTACGGTAAATATTAAAATAAATCACAATTTTAAATTGATGTTTTATGCCACCCTTAACGAGTTAACACTTCATTCTAAATCGAACCCAAAATGTTAGTGCTGAGCCCTGCATCTGGTCCTTGATCTTGAAAGAAGGTAATCATCGCGTTTTCCTGTGTAACATAGGCCGGTGTTACAGTTAACAGTAAAGGACCAAACATCGCTTGTTTACCAAGTGGGCATAGTTTGGGTTAAACGTACATCGCTTTTAAGCGATAACCCTAAATGAAGAGTTGTGTAGTGGACACAATTAACAATCGTTGTTTACCTACCTAATCATACTAGTGGAGAGTGCTAAGCCAGTTCACTATGTCTTGATGAATCAGGGTTCATCCTAATTAAAGTTTTGCTTTTGGGTCTTAAAATAATTAGGATATTTAAAACATAATTTTGACATTTGTAGATGTCAACTGAAAACAATTCCGCCTACCAATTCTCTCTCAAGTCCATCTTAGAGAAGGACAAAGTCAACCACTCCAACTTCATGGACTGGCACCGTAACTTGAATTTGTAGATGTCACCACCACCCACCACTTTCACCCACTTAGCACCGGTGCCATCCATCTCCACCAACCATTGCCACCGTTACCTTCACCCACTCACCACCGACACCATCCACTGCCACCACTCTTTACCGACATCACCCTTCACCACCAACGCCATCCAACCACCATCGCCACCGTCAACCACCACCACCCACCAACGCCATCACCACTGCCACCTATCATCACCACCACTAACCACCACCGAATACTGCTACTCACCATCGATTTTATTCCTTCGTCTTTTCCTACCTACAAAACAACATAAAGTAATACTTTTTACATTCCAAAATGGCAACCAAACAAGATATGGAAGAGTAATGACCCATTCTATTACTTCGTTCATTCCATTTCTCCATCGACTCCATTAGCCCATACCAAACAGTTTCAGGGTTATTGTGAGCGGTTGAGAAAGAGTTAAAATGAAATAGAATATAATGTTGAATAATAAATGATTTGTAATAGAAAATTTTTAATTGTAATAAAGAATAATTAATTTGGAGAAATTAGATGCGAGAAATTAAGATTCTTTTATGTCAATTCTGGCTTTTATTTATTAGTAGGTATAGATTTGATTCTGTTTAAACATGACATGATTTTTTTAATGGTTAATTATTTTTTCACCCATGGGATTCGAATCCCTCTCTAAAAGCAAAAGTCTTATCCAACACCTTAATACCACTAGTTCAATTTTCCTTTGGTACATGACATGATTCAATTGGTTGGCTAGATGTGTTTTTTTTAGATAAAACACATTTCAAAAATCTAATATATTTAATTAATAAAATAAAAGGTTACCAAACTAGTAATTTTTTTTCCTCTGAATCAATTTTGTTTAATATTGATATAGATCAATATTCACCTCCGATTTCCTATCTTTTAATTTCTTTCGAGATCAAAATTTTCTAATAAATTTATATAATAAGAGGAGAGATAACATACAAAGCTTCCAAACGTGAGAAGCGTAAGAAGCAATCTCAGCTATTAGATTAAAAAGATAGCTGGATGAAGATTAAAAACCCTAATCATACTTGGGTTAAACTAACCAAAGGTAAATTATGAAAAACCGTCAAAAAAATTTTCAAATCGTAACAATAAAAATCAATCTAAACAAAAATTTTCAACAATTGAAATCGATTAAACCAATCTGAATTCTTACACAATCAAAATAACAAAAAACATTCGATTACAATGAACGTAAATGAAAAAATTGATAAAAACAGAGATTTACACCGGAACGATTTAATCATACGAAAAAACATACAATTATGAATAAACGCTCGTAGTAGTTGCCAAATACTTTTGATTTTGTTTCAATAAGTATGATTAAACATAAAAATTAGGTTAAAAAAAGTGCAAAGGAAGAAGATGAAGTTGGTGAACACAGAGACTTTTAAACGCACTAACAAATTTTAAACGCACTCATTGTACAAAATTTAAACGAACTTACAAAATTTAATCGCACCCATTAAAAAGTTTAAAAGCACTCATTGAAAATTTAGAAGCACTCATTAAAAAGTTTGGAAGCACTCATTGAAATTTAGAAGCACTCATTTAAAAGTTTGGAAGCACTCATAAAAAGTTTAGAAGCACTAATTCACAATTTAGATGCACTCATTAAAAAGTTTGGAAGCACTTATTGAAAATTTAGAAGCACTCATTAAAAAGTTTGGAAGCACTCATTGAAAATTTAGAAGCACTCATTAAAAAGTTTAGAAGCACTCATTGAAAATATGGACGCACTCATTAAAAAGTTTGGACGCACTCATTGAAAATTTTGAAGCACTGATTGAAATTTTGGACGCACTCATCGAAAATTTGGACGCACTCGTAAAACAATTTAAACAAACCTTTGAAGCTTCTGTACTTATACTTGTACTGTGCCTCTCCTCTATTTCTTGTAAGTCTTCTTCTTCTTTTGCTCATATTCATCACCACCCAAACATAACAATACTCTCATTCTCAATACCTTGTAAAACAGGTCCAAACCCTCCCTCTCAAAGTTTATTGGCCATTGAAAAGTTGTCAGTAGCTTTATGTAATGTAGACAAGCAAAATGGTAGTGTTTCTAGATCTTTATCACCACTTCCAAATTCAGGATCATGTCCAAACATGTTTTTAGGTGTCCCTGCGGGTTAGATAACCACAACTTCTCTACAAAGAACTAGTTACATTTGTGTACATGTACGATAATCAGAACAAAGGGAATTTGTTGAGAAGATTATAAATGGAATGGAATGATACAATGTATTGTTATTGAATTTAGGGTTTTGTTCGTCTGGCATCTCGATCAATGGTGGTGGTGGTGGTGGTCAGATCTCGATCGATGCTTCAAAGGAGGAGGAGATATAGTAGTTGTACCCTTTTACCCTTTTTATCAATCAGTATTGGGTTAGTTGGGTTAACTAGGGTTTACACGTGTCAAACTGTAGTGACTTCCTACACTTCCTATGTTAAGGTTCTTTGTACCGTATACTTTCTCATATAATAATAGACAATAATCATAAAGCATATTTATTTATTTATTTTTAAAGGGTTTAGGCTTGATTGCTTTGGGAGTGGAGTGTTAGATTGAGTTGAATTGCGTAGGTGGAAAAGAGAGAACTTAGCACTAGCAAAACATAATGGTTTATAAAGCGGTTTGTTTCCTGTTTAAAGCTCTTCAACATTTTCTATAGTTATATGGTTATGTTAGGGCAAATTCGTTTTTCCAACCTGAAAATCAATTTTAAATGTTAAGTTGTTAACTGAGAAAGGTTGTTTGTAAGGTTCGAGAAAACATGGCCTAATCGATGGACTGAAGTAAACCTCTAAAGCCCTTTTGTAAAGCATGTTTGATATACTTGATGCCTTTGTAAAACATATTATGGAAGTTCTAGTTATCATAGATAATCATTTTTTCCCGTTTGTATTTCATGTCAATTAAAAATCCTTTCTATTATACATTTGGATGGTAAATAGACCCACTCTTTTCCAGCTCAATGCATATATATAAGTTTGAGGATATTGTAAATATTTCAAATGTAAAAAAATAAAAAATAAAAAAAATCACTGCAAAAGTAGTTTTTCTTGTAAGATATATTTAAAACCATTAGTGAGATTTTCTAGACCTGATGAGGGATTTTATCAATAATCCGTAATGGTTAATGCCCTTTGAGGGAAATTGTTCATCACAACATCATCATAGCGTCCTTTAATGCACTTTAATCATTACTTTTCAACTTTTTCTTCTATTTGGGCATTATACTAGCAATGTCACTCCTTCATGCCTCTATAACGATTATGGAGACAATATTGAGAGCGTTATCGATCTCATTCATGCCCCTATAATGTCGATTACGCATTATCTAATAAGAAATTCCCAACAAGAGGCGTTACATGCTTTGCAACAACTTTTCTTATTTTAAAATGTTTTGTTTATCTAGAAGTAGGTTTAATGAATATTTATTTATGCAAATCTCTAATTTAAAACTTATGTAATGTAATTTCATAATCATCTTATAATTTATTCCTATTTATTGTATATGTATATTTATATTTAGAAATTTCGATAATTGAGTAACATATGCTAAGCACTTTGATGACTCTATGAAAGTCTCATGTCTGATGTTAGCATCCATGATCCCTGAACTTTAAAGGACCATGGATGTCATGATGGCATGTGAGATGAATGAGCACTGGTAGAAATTTTTTAACAAAAGGCTCGACATGAGAGGTTTGATGTGATGCGGTTACTTATAACCACTCGTATGAATGAGGGTACATCAGTTAGTGCTCATGTGCTAAAGATGAAGGCATATGTTGATCACTTGGCGCGTCTGGAATCCCCCTTGAGTAATGAATTTGCTGGGGATATTATCCTCAATTCACTACCCAAGTCATATGATCAGTTCACTATGAACTACAAAATGAACGAGATGGAGAAGACACTTGCAGAGCTGCATCAGATGCTCAAAACTGCTGAGGTGAACATACCTAGCAAAACTGCACCAGTGCTAATGATCAGGGAGGGTCATGTTAAGAAACCTAACACCAAGAGGAAGAGCAATCAGGGCAAAGCGAAGGGAAAGGGCAAACATGTTGCTAACAAGAAACCTCTGAAATATGCCAAGTGTTTTCATTATGATGAAACTGGGCATTGGAAGAGGAACTGTTCTAAGTATTTAGCTGAACTGAAGCAAGCCAAGGCTTCTGGAGGAGAGTCCTTAGGTATATATGCTATTGAAATCTTTGTTTTTTCTAGCAAAATATGGGTGTTTGACACAGGATGTGGTTTTCACATTTGTAATGTTTTGCAGGGACAAAGAAAGATTAAAAAGCTGAAACAAGGCGACTTGGAGGTCCATGTTGGCAATGGACAAAGAGTTGTTGTGAAGGCAATAGGAGAATATGTTCTTTTACTTCGTTCTTTTTTAGAACTTGTTTTGAACAATGTTTATTACATTCCTAGTGGGACTAGAAATATTGTTTCAGTTTCTACTTTGCGTGGACAAGGTTTTGTTTCTGCTTATTTTAACTATATGTTTTATTTTGATGCAAAACCCATCAATGGGATCTATGAAATATAAATCCAAAATGATAACATATTATGCAACATCTCCCGTAAACGTAATAAGTTGGAGTTTAATGATACGTATATGTGGCATTGTAGACTTGGTCACATTAGCGAGAATCATGTCAAACAATTCCAGACCGCAGGAATCCTAGAATCCAAGGGTTCTAAGTTGTTTAGAAAATGCGAATCATGCTTGAGTGGAAAGTTAACAAAAGCACCTTTTCAAATGTTTTAGAAAGTGCTAATGATCTGTTAGGAGTTGTACATACAGATATATGTGGTCCATTTAGAAAAATGTCAAGACATGGAGAAAGATACTTTGTTACGTTTACTAATGATTTCAGTAGATATGGTTATGTTTATCTTGAAAAGTTCAAAGAGTACCAAAACGAAGTAGAAAATCAGCTAAATAGAACTATTTAGATGTTTCGATCAGATCGAATAGGTGAATATCTTAGTCAGGAATTCATCGACCATCTAAAGGATTGTGGAATAGTTTCACAACTCACTCCACCGAACACCACAACATAATGGTGTGTCTGAGCGAAGAAATGGAAATCTATTAGACATGATTCGATCAATGATGTGTCAATCAAACCTTCCAAAATCCTTTTGGAGTTATGCTTTGGAAACTACCGCAAGACTTGTGAATATAGCTCCAACAAAAGAAGGTTGACAAAATGCCTTATGAGATATGGTATGGTAAGAAACCTAATGTATCCTATCTTAAAGTCTGGGATTTAATGCTTATGTCACTCTAGAATCTTTGGATAAACCAGATCCTAGAGGCGAAAAAATGGTTTCCGTCGGATACGCTAAGAAGATCGGTTACCTATTCTACCACCCCTCTGAAAATAGGATTTCACTAAACGCAGAGGCACTTTCTTGGAGGAAGAGCTTCTGGCGCGAGGGATTGGAGATAACCATGTGGAACTTGAAGAAATTCGAGAATCCAAGTAACTGAACCAGTTGTTCAGATAAAACTAGAAGTAACTGATTCAGTTGTTGAAGTTTAGCCTGAGAGGACTCAAGAAACAACAGAAACACCAAGTGTTCGAAGAAGTATTAGGGATCGTCGGGCACTTGAAAGGTATGACGCTATCTTCATGATTGATGAAGCTGAGCCTGCAAAGCTGCAATCTTGGATTCGGAATCCAAGAAATGGCAAGAAGCCATGAATGTAAAGATGCAATGCATGTACGATAACAAAGTCTGGGATTTGGTTGATCTTCCTACCGAATGTCGGACTGTAGGAAAAAAATGGATCTTCAAGAAGAAGACTGACATGGATGGGAATGTACAAACCTACAAAGCAAGGCTTGTAGCAAAAGGTTTTACTCAGACTCAAGGAATTGATTGTGAGAAAACTTTCTTGCCAGTAGCCATGCTTAAGTCTATTAGAATTCTACTTGCCATTGCTGCATATTATGACTATGAGATATGGAAAATGGATGTCAAGACCGCGTTCCTTAACGGACACTTACTGGAAGATGTCTATATGGTTCAACCTAAAGGTTTTGTCGATCCAAAGAATCCCAATAAGGTGTGCAAGCTGAATAAATCAATCTATGGATTAAAGCAAGCGTCTCACATCAGGAATCTCCATTTTGATCAGAAAATTAAAGAGTTTGGTTTTTATCAAGAACTAAGATGAACCATGTGTTTAAAAGAAATCTAGTGGGAGCTATATCACTTTTCTCATACTGTATGTAGATGACATACTAATCATTGGAAACAATATCCCTATGCTTAAAGATGTTAAGATTTGGTTGGGTAAATGTTTCGCAATGAAAGATATTGGTGAAGCTGCTTATATTCTGGGTATAAAGATTTATAAAGATAGTTCAAAGCGGTTATTGTGTTTGAGTCAAAGTACATATATTGATAAGATCTTATGACGCTTCTCAATGCAAGACATAAAAAGGGGGCTCTTGCCCATGGCACATGGAACCATTCTTAATAGCAATCAGTGTGCAAACACTGAAGAGGGAAAGAAGAAAATGGAAAGAGTTCCATATGCTTCTGCAGTTGGTTCTATCATGTATGTTATGTTATGTACAAGATCTGATGTCTCATATGCTCTTAGCATGATGAGTAGATATCAACAGACCGGAAGAGAGAGTCATTGGGCTGCAGTGAAGATAGGGCTTAGAGTTGCTAGACACTGGGCATGATATATAATTAGTATTGGTGTTTTATTTGAACTATAACAGTTACATTGAATATTTATTTTATTTAATGGGTTAAATGCAAATTTAAATATTTTGTAACTGTGTTCGTTATTTGTATGTTTAAATCCTTGAATAAGAGTATTCTAAAATATCCGTAGTCGATCAAATTACATGAGAATGAATTTGAATGTAAGACTATTGTGAATTGAGATGATTGTATTCATGAGATGAATAACTCAAGGGTTTGAAAATCATAATTCACAGATTTCATTAATGAATGATATTGGATGTAACTCGCTTCAAAACGATCTCCATGGATCTGGGTCATGAGATGTTTTGATATTGATATGTTCAATCTGTCCTTTATCTTAAAGGACGCATTAAACTACAGTGATCAAGGACTATCTTTGATGTTATCTAACACTGTCCTGAAACATGGGTAGTAATCCGGGTACCATTGGGAGAAATCCAAGATTCAGTGGGAGTTGTATGACGCTGATAGAATTCTATACTTCTATAGGATTAGAAGTTTAGACATTCTGGCGCCCTCGTTTATTCAAACTGGTATAAACGCATGGCAACGCTCGGACTAAGGTAGTTCGTTAGACCACTTTGAATTAAAGATGAGAATAGAGAATGGTTGATCACTATATAAGAATGAATGATCCATGTCTTATGATCAATGGATGTATACAGAAGGGACTTATTGATAGAATTTATCAGGGCTATAGTATTTGGTTAAGTAAAGTGTTACTTGAACTCAAAGAACTAGTTGACGACTGTAAAGTCTCATACTGTGTTGGGTGTAGTGTGATGCAGCTAGGCGTCCAACTCTGCGCACGTTGTCTCATTTAATTAAAATCTTCCAAGTGGGAGATTGTTGGACATATGGTAAGTTCGATAATAACGTAACCCGACCCGGTACGATGCAAAGAGTTACACGTTGGTACACGAATCAGATAAGTTCACGTGTAGGTGGATTATTATTTATAAAATAATAATATTTTGAACTAGAGAGACTTAATATTAATTAGATTAATATTACGGAATATTATGGGAATATTCAAAAGGATATGGAATATTATGGCAATATTCCAAGAGACTTGTTTTATAAATAGGGGATTAGGGTGTAAACCCTAATTACAAGTTTTATTAAAACAAAAACTCCTCCTCCTCTACCTATTACAACTTTCGGCCAACACCAAGGAGCCGCCGCCCCTTGGCTGCCGAACACAACCACACGCCGCCGCCGCCTTCCTCCTTGCAAACGGTTACTCCCGGATGGCTTGTGCTTGGTTGTGAACTTCCTACTAGCGATGATTCGTTGTAACCCGCGTGTTACAATTCCAGTGTAGTCATCAAAGGTTGATTACTAAACCCCCTATGGTTGTTTATATTATTTATTTGTTTATACCCATTTAACCGAGATCCTGATTGGGAATATTTTATTAATCAGATTAATAAAATCAGTTAACAACTTATATATATAAATCGGCTTGTATATATATTGTATATATAATCCGGTTTTGTTAAATATATAAACCGCTTCCGCTTCGTATATGATACCATGATTCCTAACAGTGTATTATAATAAAACACATACATATGTGTATGAAACATATGTATGCACGAGCATACATATGTATATACGCGTATGTGTATAGAAGTTATAATACATACATCCATGTGTGTGTCATGTGTCATATTTATACATATAAAAATACGCTTAGTTTGGTACAAGATCTTTAAGGATAATAAGTATTAAGGGGATAACACATGTTTATAAGCTAAAGCATATGATAAAGGTTCATGGTTTTGAAAGGTATTTTTGTATAATAAAACCTTGATTTTTAACAATATTTTAAAATTATAAACTTCACCAATGATGCCAACATAAAGCATACTACGAGATGGGTGAACAAAGTGTATGAGGAAAACATTCAACACAGACCTAAGGTGTCGATTCCCTATAAGACGTGCAGGTCTATCTTCCTAGCACACCGGGTTTATAATCATTCTAGCTTCCCGCACGGTCTTGAGGTGAGTTTCACCGCCCCTTTTTACACTTTTATATTTTAGGGGAAGACATGCATTGTTTACATATTTATAGAATTAATTCCTAGCAAACCGGTATACATGAGACAATATGTTTGGAGTATTCATAGAACCCTCATGAAATTAGTTTACCTGTAACCATTAGCTATGGATTTAGCCATGAAACACTAGAATAGATCTATTGGGTTGACACCCCCACTTTTGGTTATTCGCTCTAACCCGGATACATACAAGAAAAGAGTGCTTGTATTTCACATACGATGATACATTGTCTTTATTGTACAATGCGTGATGCACAACACGTCAAAGTTTGGTTATGGACTCATGATCGTTCATTATCATCATTGTCTTAGCTAGACACTAATGAGTCATTCATGTATTTCATTAACTTTATGTTTTCAACAATTTTAAACCTGTCAACTCACTGACTTTATGTTGACAAAGTTTTTATGTATGTTTTTCAGGTAACTAACTCTATGGCTAGAACTTGGGGCATGTTTGGGCATATATTCATAGATATCAACCTTTTGTTTTTTCAAACTTATGAACATGTGGCTTTTGAAACAATACATTTGTGATGGTTGTTAACTTTAAACAAATATGGTGTCCTAATATTAAGTTATTTGAATGTTTGCTTGAAAACCTTTCATGTTACATCTCATGTTTCCATCTTGGCGGGGGAGTGACACATGAGGATATGACAGGTATTTCTCGAGATATAATAACAGATAAACTTGGTATTGATAATAATTTTAGGCCAATACAACAAAAGAGAAGAAAGTTAATTCTGTTTTTGTTAAAACATTATTGATTTGTTAAAACATTATCATAAGACCTAATTAATTAAAACAATAATCACAAAATCTACAACAATTATGAGAAACCCAACACTAATTTTTTCGATAATATACAACCCTAAAAATCTCAGTATTTCCGATAACAGTTCAACCGTCATGAAAGAATATAAAAAAGATGCTAAAGCGTTAAGAGGATGAACCCAGAACAAACAGATTAATCAAATTGAAGATGAATAGTTATATAAAATAACAACTATGATAAAAAAAATTCTTAAGATGATCTTAAACATTAAGAACATAAACTTCATACAAAAAAGATAATCAAACTTGATATTGTACCGATTCTTCCTTCGATTAAGAAGATGAAGAGATATAGATGAATACAACCTTCGATAAAATAACATTAAGCAGATGCATTAACATTAATAAAATGAAGAGATATAGCCGATTGCCTAATATTGTAGCGATTGTGGCTTCGATTACCATTGGTTTGGTGGATTGAACGAAGATGATGTTAAACAGACAATACCGAATGATAATGAATACAACGTTTTCTTATGTAGCGTTTGGTATGTTGAAATGGACGGGGGATTGGAATTGACCATTACGAGGTGATGAAAGATTGTGTGTTTGGTTGGTCAATGGAATGTAATCACCCATTCCACAACGCATTCCATCCATCCCCCATGTTTTTTTCATTCCATCCTCTTGTTCCCCCTTCATTAAAACATCAAAACCCACCACCACAACCAACCACCTTTGTCACAACCCATCACCGCCACCCATTACCACCGGTGTCACCCACCACTGTCACTGCCACCGCCATCCCCCGCCACCACCCAGTGTCGTTACCTACCCACCACCAGCGCCATCCACCTCTACCGACTGCCGCTACCCACCGCCGCCACCTACGACCGCCACCGCCACCCTTCACCACCACCCACCACTGTCACCCAGTTAGCACCGGTGCCATGCATCTCCACCTACCATTGCCACAGTTAACGTGTGTTTATCGTGTTAGCATTCCGTATAGTTGTCCTGATAGGATTCCCGAAAGGGATACCAATTGTCTGAAAATGGGAATGTTGATCACACGCCTTTATATCATATGAAATGTAGATGACATTCTAGGGTTGGTATTATATTGTCTTTATAGTTATATTTTGTATTTGGAGTCTTACTTATGTTATTTATATGTTTTAGAATTAATTTAGTTTAAACAAACTTCAACTATCTTTTCCTATCGGTAAATCGATGATAGAATTTTAGTACTATGACATGGTACACTTGCCTTTTTGTGTGTGTTTTAATGTTATGGTCTAAACCATTTTTATAAATATTTAAAGGAAATATGTGTTAAAATCCATTGAAAATATATGCACGTTTGGCTCACGTCAACCTCCAAAGCCCTTTAGTAAAGCATATTTGATATATTTGATGACTTTGTAAAACATATTAGGCAAGCTCTAGTTATCATAGATAGTCATTTTTTTCCGTTTGTATTTCATTTCAATTAAAAATACTTTCTTTTATACATTTGGATGGTAAATAGACCCACTCTTATTTAGCTCAATGCATATAAATAAATCTTGAGGATATTTTAGATATTTCGAATGTAAAAAAAAAAAAATCATTGCAGAAGTAGTTTTTCTTGCTAGATGTATTTACAACCATTAGTGAGCTTTTCTAGACATGATGATGGGGTTTATCAATAATCCGTAATGGTTAATTCCCTTTGAGGGAAATTGTCATCACAACATCATCATAGCGCCCTTTATTGTACTTTAATTATTACTTTTCAAATTTTTCTTCTATTTGGGCACTATACTAGTAATGTCACTCCTTCATGCCCCTATAACGACAATGGAGACAATATTGAGAGCGTTATCGATCTCATTCATACCCCTATAATATCGATTACGCATTGTCTAATAAGAAATTCCCAACAAGAGGCGACATGCTTTGCAACAACTTTTCTTATTTTAAAATGTTTTTGTTATCTAAAAGTAGGTTTAATGAATATTTATTTATGCAAATCTCTAATTTAAAACTTATGTAATTTCACATTAGCTTAGAAGTTTAGATTTTTTTACAAATAAATACAAAAGTTTTATTTTAAAGCTTACTCAACTTGTTATATGAATTTCATAATCATCTTATATTTTATTCCTATTTATTGTATAGGTATTTTTCTATTTAGAAATTTGGATAATTGAGTAACATATGTTCAAAAGTCTTCTCTATCCTTGTTGACTTTAGCCAATTACTTTAAAACAAAATTTTTAAAATAACGTTATTTAAAAAGAATTGTTATCGTTGTAACTTGCAAATGTAAGCATAAACTATATCTAAAGTAAGTGCCTATAGGTATTATTTTTATTTAGAAATTTCAATAATTGAGTAACATATGTTCAAAAGTCTTCTCTATTCTTGTTGACTTTAGCCAATTACTTTAAAACAAAAATTTTAAAATAACGTTAGTTAAAAAGAATTATTATCGTTGTAACTTGCAAACGTAAGCATATAATATCTAAAGTCAGTGCCTATAGAGACGTAATAACCACCCATATATATTTAGAGTATTCTTGAATATTGTAGTTGGTAGCTAACGCTAACCATATAGAGAGACTTAGAGCATTACAGTAGCTCCCCTATTTTATGTGAGTATGTCTCCAAAATTATATGGGGTGGGTGTGAGTGAAGAAAAATGGGGAATCTATTGTTGATCGGTATAATTGGGGTTACCTGAGAATCTTTTGGAGAAAACTAGAAGGTGTATTTATTTTTTAGTATTTGTTGAAAGTAGTTGTGAGTGGAGGAAAGAGAAACTGTAATAATTTTTAGTGTAATATGTGGTTGTGATTGGTTGTGAAGGAATGAGGGATGGGGAAGCTACTATGAATGCTCTTAATAATCACCTCTAAATTTATACTCCCTTCGTCCCAATTTAAATGTCACACTTCTAAAAACACACATTTTAAGAATTTTTTTGTTTGTATGTGGTAAAATAACAATAATATCCTCAAAAGTGATGATTGTGTTTTGTCTTTTATAGGCAAAACTGGAAATTACATTTCTATTTTTTGAAATAGACATTTAATTTGGGACAAACAAAAAAGGAAAGGAGGACATTTAAATTGGGACGGATGGAGTATTATATTAGAACATTCGACGCGGTACATCAAATTTCTTCTATCAAATTATATTAAAAATCTATACTCCACCCTTAAATTTTCTCTCTCTTAAGTAAAATAATATTTTTTTTTCATACTTTTATCATTATATTTTTTCTCTCTCCTTACTCATAACCATTCGACGCGGACCGCGGAGGATTTGTTAATCCCACCGTGGTACGCGAGGGAATATGAAAAACAAAATTAATTTTCTTTAACCTCGCGGAGCGCGGAGGCTTTAGAAAACCTTCCGCGGTCCGCGGGAGACCTATCTGCACAATCTTGTCTTCTTCAACTCGTTTGACCTCGAGCTCAACCCAAATACCGCCCCCAATGTGTTTTAACGCGTTGTAAACATGTGACTCGACCCCCATATCATTCCCTAATTATTAGTCTTTTACTCAAGAATTCTTTATAAAAACCCACATTATCAACTCACTTCAATACACACCTCAAACGACATTTTTATCGCAATTAAATTCACACACACACTATTCTCATACGATCTATCATTTCTACACAAGAAGACCCGTTTATCATCTCGCAATCTTGACGAATTGGAAGCTTATTCTTTGGGTTTTAACTCGGTTTTCTTTCTTCTTTTTGAGCTAGCAAAACCGTGAGTTTTTCCGATTCCTTTTGCATAATCTTTCATTTATATCAGTAGTTTAAAAGCCCTCTATTAGTTATATCAAACATAGTTTCTAATGGTTCCAATTGAAAATCTAGGGTTTAGGGTGTTCTTGATTATTTGGGGATTTTTGAATTAAAAGTTTTAAGGACTTTAAAATACCATAACTCGCTTATTACTGATCTAAAAATTATGAAACTTTGTAGACTTGTTCATATGACTGACTAGGTGTGACACCCGGCAAACTCCGGTAATTAACTTTTTGAAAACTCAGTAAGTCTACCTTAGCGAGTCGTGCATACATTACACATGACAGGGTCAGTCGAGTCGTGCATCATTGGGGTATAACACACACAAGTATCGAGTCCCGTGAATTAGTGAACGAGTGTGAACGTGTTTGTTTTCATGAATTATGTGTTTATAATCATTATGTGACTTGTCGGTATGTGAATACGTGTTAACATATGTTAAAATAGGGTTTAACGCGCCGAAAACCCAGACTCAGGGGTAACAGGCGATAAGGCCACCTGAGGGAGCCCTAATCGCCTATATGAGGGTGATTGGGGGACCTTAAGGGGCAATTGGGGGCTAATCCCTAGTAGTTACTAGCGATTAGCAGCCCTAATCGCCTATAGCACCTGCATAATCGCCGATACTGCACCTGACGACTAGAAACGCCTATAAATACCACCCTTGACCTCTAAAACACCGTTTGTGCAACCCTAGCCGTCCCATAACCTATCCCAACTCACAAACACCCTCTGGAACTCGTTTTTACATCAAAACATCCATTTCCAAGCTTTACCCATCATTTTCTCCTAAATCCAAGGTGTGTTTTTCATCCCCAAACCTTTATATGATTATGCTTTGTTCCCTAAAAGTCCAGACCTGATATCTAAATGTTATTGTCTTTGAAAATCCATTAAAACCCGTTTTTAAACAAACCCAAACCCTTATGCATGTTATATGTGTTGTATGTGATTAAAGGTAGGATTTTTATGATTGAAACATGGTTGTTCTTGTGTTGTTAAGCTGTTTATAGCTGTTATGAGTTAGTATGATGATGTCCTAGGAGTTTGGAGGTCCATGGTTGTGTATTGTTGATGTTTGGTATTTTGACCCATTTGAATGGTTTTGAATGATTAAGGATGTTATGAGGTGTATTGTTGATTATATGATGTTAGGGTTTGCTTTAGGATGATGCTAGAACAGTAGGATACTATCGGACAACGTTGTTACGTGATGAAATCTGGATATTTGCTATTTAGGGCAAGTTCTTGCATGTTGATGTGATGTTTACATATTAAGTTAACTATTTTGGGAAACGCTCGCATTCGGGACTGTTAGAATGATGATTACTTAGGGGTTTTGCTTGAAATATGTTTGTTAATGTGTTATGATTGATATTGGGTGTTTACACATGTTTCGGATCTGATTTGGAGGGTTAAACGCGCGAAAAAGGCGGAACAGAACAGCATAGGCGATTAGGAATCCCCAATCGCCTATGCTGTAGGCGATTGACCCCTAATCACATGCCCTATAGGCGATTAGGGAGCCTAATCCCCTTCCCACCATGCAATTGCAATCCTAATCACTAGTTAACTTCTGATAGCATGTCTTATAGCTCCTAATCACTAGTTAACTTCAGATAGCATGTGTTATAGCTCCTAATCACTAATTAACTTCTGAATAGCATGTCTCATAGCTCCTAATCACCAGTTGACTTTTCATAATCACTAGTTAACTTTTTCTAATCACGTGTAATGATAATGTAACTGTAATTTAGCATTCCGAGACCCGATTTGACACCTAGGAACATGCTAGAAACCCCGTAACATGCCTAGTAACATAGTAACACGTGTTTGGACTTATTTGTGCGTTATTTGATCTATGTGTTAGACTCGTTGAACTTTAGCGCGTGTTAAGTACTGGTTGCATGATTTGTATGTGTTAGTGTATGAGATGAACACGTGGGATGTCGGGTCACCAATGGGATGTCGAGTCTTGCCTCATGTAGTCTGGTTGTCGATCGAACGTGTTTTTCAAACACATAATGGTCATGGACTGGACATTAGGGACTAATGAACCCGACGGGTTATTAGTCTAACTTTACACATATCTTATGATAGGTCGCCACTAGTTGGGGCTATCATATCACATAAACGGTTTACTCATAAACGGAAGACGCAACCTAAGGTGAGTTCACGACCCCACATTTTACGGTTTATGTTTTCGGGGGAGAAACATGCTTAAACTCTTTTATTACACATTTTCATGTTATACTATGGCTCTCATCTTATTACTATACAGTTCATCAAAAGTCCCTTAGAAACCACTAACATAGGGATATGGCGGGGAAATGTGGATAGCGCTATTGGGAACTGACAAGCCCCACTCGACGGCTGGAGGGCGGGCGGGTGCATATTGTCTCTAAGTAAACAAGGCCTACCGGCGATAACGGTAGTCCGTAGGAATTAAGGGTCATAGTTACGACATAGTCAGCAATGGTTTCACCCGTAGTAGTAATATTACCCGACGCCTAGCTAGCGTTCTCATAAGCAGAGTAGTAACAGCAACGGTAACGGTTTTCAAGGATTGTTTTACACGTTTAAATAAACCTGTGAACTCACCAGCATTATATGTTGACTTTTTTAGCATGTTTTCTCAGGTCTCTAAGGTAGCAGCTGTCAGCTAGGCGCACGGAGTCGCACTGGAGTCGTACTCGCATCTAGGGTCGTTCATGCATGTCTCTTTATGTTAAACTTTTGAACTTATGTCTTTATTTACTCATGACTTGTAAACTTTAAATGCTTCCGCACTTTCAGATGTTGGTTTAAATCTTATGCATGGTTTTTATTTACGTATGTTTTTACATTTAGACGTCGTTTATTGTGACCGTTGACTTGGATCCTGGTGTGTCACACGCCTCGCGGTAGAACTCCGCTTGTGGAAATTTGCGGGTGTGACAGATTGGTATCAGAGCCAATGGTTATAGTGAACTAGGACTGCATGTAGAGTCTAGACTATAGCCGAGTCTCACACACTAGACAGTCACATACATTTGAGTCGTGTCTTTTGGTAAACATACTAACCTTGTCGGGGTGTCGGTATCCTTACCACACAGTGTCATATTATCTATCACATTCTTGGTTACTCCTAGTTTCATTTTATCTTCTCCTTCGGGTTTGCAGTCGAAGGAACTTGTTGTTGATCTTTTGGGTTGGCTGTCTCTTTCTAAGATGTGGGTGTTGGGTGACTTGAGGTTCGAGCTCGGGGCACGCCTTGAGGACCATGTAGAGCAATTTATCATTTCAGGTGCACACGAATTCATAAGTAGAAATGCATGGAAGACTTGGTGGATCTCGTATTGGGATTAATGGTCACATTTGGACCCGATCCTAGACTTTTCATATTCTCTTGGTTTAGCGTTGGTGATGGGTCTGAGTGTTGTTTCTTGTCTTTCTCAGAAGATGTCTGGACGAACTGGAGGACGTACTGGGGGACGACGTGGAGGCCGCACTGGCGGGGGTAGAGGTGGTGGTAACATCACCTCGACGTACGATGAACTCAGTGAGATGATGCAGCAACAGTTGGGCGTTGCGCTGGCTGCCTTCCAGGCTGCCCAACAGACTTTTATGGGTGCTACCGCTCCTCCGGTACAGGCGGGAGTTTCCTATAAGCGGTTTAAGGATTGTCAGCCCCTCAACTTCCAAGGTACGGAGGGAGCTGTGGAGTTACTTCGGTGGTTGGAGAAGACTGAATCGGTGTTTGCTTTATGTGAGACTCCAGCAGCGGATTGGGTGAAGTTTGCTTCGGGGACTTTTGTAGGACCCGCCATGACGTGGTGGAACTGCGTCACTCAGACACTTGGTCTCGGGGAGGCCAACGCCATGCCTTGGACAGATTTAATGTGTAGGTTTAAGGCTGAGTACTGTCCCCGAGATGAGATCAAGAGGTTGGAACAGGAATATGGGAATCTCAAGATGGTGAGTTCTGAGATTGAGGAGTACACGATCAGGCACAACGAGTTAGCGGTGATGTGTCCAGGTCTATCGACACCGGAGTATCGGAGGATAGAGAAGTATCTTGCGGGTTTGGTGCCAGAGATTGCGGGATTGGTGTCTGTAAGGGATCCTCCTACCATGTCTGAGGCTGTGCGGTCGGCTAACAAGATGACCAACTTGAAGATTACTGAGGGTGTCTTGCCTCCTAGAGGCTCTTCTGTGAAGGCGCCGGCGGATAACAAGAGGAAGTGGGAGAGTGTGGAGAAGAGTTCAGCCGTGGTTCAGCGACAGCCGGCGGCGAAGAAGGCTGAAGCTTCAGGGTCAGCGTTAGATCAGAAACAGGGAGGCTATGCTGGAAGGAGCCCTAAGTGTGGACGGTGTGGTTTTCATCATTATGGTACTTGTGATAGTTTTCGCTGTGAGCGTTGTCAACGGACGGGGCATCTTACGAAGGATTGTAGGGTCAACCTTTCGTCCAGACCGACTTAGACTGCTGCTACTATTACCCCTGCTCCTCAGGGGAACCCGGGTTGCTATCATTGTGGGGAAGCAGGGCACTTCAAGCGAAACTGCCCAAAGTTGAACCAAGGGAGCACAAGGACTGCAGGGAAGGATGGAGACAATGAAGGCGGTGGTCAGATTACACGTGCTCGTGCTTATGTGATCGGTGCTAGGGAGAAACAGGAGGACCCAGACACTGTTACCCGTACGTATTCCCTCTTATCTCTCGTTACACTTTGGTTTTACTTTTATTCGCATCGTTGTGCAATCGTATCTTGGGTGTTTTCTTTTGGTTATGGTCACCGTTTCTCATTCTTTGGGTCGATGAGGGTCCTTTAGGGATGCTACTTGGACGGTACCAGTGGGTTAGTTATACCGATCATAGTAGTCTCCAGTAGGCCTTCGATCGGGGGGTGTCTAGTCTTGTATTCACATTTGGGAAAGTGGTTTCCCGGTTGTTACTATCACGTTTTGGTTCACGACCTTCACTTCGTTGTATTTTGGGGAAACGTTACTTGGGCACACGCAAAGGTCGACACTCATCACTGTTGAAGCCGAAAGAATATCGGGACGAGATTCCTTTCAACAGGGGATGATGTGACGACCCGGAAAATTTTTCTTCTCATTTGTGTCTCTCTCTTCGACTTCGGGAAATTTTCGGGACGAAAATTATTTCAACAGGGGGATGATGTGACACCCGGCAAACTCCGGTAATTAACTTTTTGAAAACTCAGTAAGTCTACCTTAGCGAGTCGTGCATACATTACACATGACAGGGTCAGTCGAGTCGAGTCGTGCATCATTGGGGTATAACACACACAAGTCTCGAGTCCCGGGAATTGGTGAACGAGTGTGAACGTGTTTGTTTTCATGAATTATGTGTTTAAAATCATTATGTGACTTGTCGGTATGTGAATACATGTTAACATATGTTAAAATAGGGTTTAACGCGCCGAAAACCCAGACTCAGGGGTAACAGGCGATTAGGCCACCTGAGGGAGCCCTAATCGCCTATATGAGGGCGATTGGGGGTCCTTAAGGGGCGATTGGGGGACCTTAAGGTGCGATTGGGGGCTAATCACTAGTAGTTACTAGCGATTAGCAGCCCTAATCACCTATAGCACCTGGATAATCGCCCATACTGCACCTGACGACTAGAAACGCCTATAAATACCACCCTTGACCTCTAAAACACCATTTGTGCAACCCTAGCCGTCCCATAACCTATCCCAACTCACAAACACCCTCTGGAACTCGTTTTTACATCAAAACATCCATTTCCAAGCTTTACCCATCATTTTCTCCTAAATCCAAGGTGTGTTCTTCATCCCCAAACCTTTATATGATTATGCTTTGTTCCCTAAAAGTCCAGACCTGATATCTAAATGTTTTTATCTTTGAAAATCCATTAAAAACCGTTTTTAAACAAACCCAAACCCTTATGCATGTTATATGTGTTGTATGTGATTAAAGGTAGGATTTTTATGATTGAAACATGGTTGTTCTTGTGTTGTTAAGCTCTTTATAGCTGTTATGAGTTAGTATGATGATGTGCTAGGAGTTTGGAGGTCCATGGTTGTGTATTGTTGATGTTTGGTATTTTGACCCATTTGAATGGTTTTGAATGATTAAGGATGTTATGAGGTGTATTGTTGATTATATGATGTTAGGGTTTGCTTTAGGATGATGCTAGAGCAGTAGGATACTATCGGACAACGTTGTTACGTGATGAAATCTGGATATTTGCTATTTAGGGCAAGTTCTTGCATGTTGATGTGATGTTTACATATTAAGCTAACTATTTTGGGAAACGCTCGCATTCGGGACTGTTAGAATGATGATTACTTAGGGGTTTTGCTTGAAATATCTTTGTTAATGTGTTATGATTGATATTGGGTGTTTACACATGTTTCGGATCTGATTTGGAGGGTTAAACGCGCGAAAAAGGCGGAACAAAACAGCATAGGCGATTAGGAATCCCCAATCGCCTATGCTGTAGGCGATTGGCCCCTAATCACATGCCCTATAGGCGATTAGGAAGCCTAATCGCCTTCCCACCATGCAATTGCAATCCTAATCACTAGTTAACTTCCGATAGCATGTCTTATAGCTCCTAATGACTAGTTAACTTCGGATAGCATGTCTTATAGCTCCTAATCACTAGTTAACATCTGATAGCATGTCTTATAGCTCCTAATCACTAGTTAACTTCTGAATAGCATGTTTTATAGCTCCTAATCACCAGTTGACTTTTCCTAATCACTAGTTAACTTTTTCTAATCACGTGTAATGATAATGTAACTGTAATTTAGCATTCCGAGACCCGATTTGACACCTAGGAACATGCTAGAAACCCCGTAACATGCCTAGTAACATAGTAACACGTGTTTGGACTTATTTGTGCGTTATTTGATCTATGTGTTAGACTCATTGAACTTTAGCGCGTGTTAAGTACTGGTTGCATGATTTGTATGTGTTAGTGTATGAGAGAAACTCGTGGGATGTCGGGTCACCAATGGGATGTCGAGTCTTGTCTTATGTAGTCTGGTTGTCGGTCAAACGCGTTTTTCAAACCCATAATGGTCATGGACTGGACATTAGGGACTAATGAACCCAACGGGTTATTAGTCTAACTTTACACATATCTTATGATAGGTCGCCACTAGTTGGGGTTATCATATCACGTAAACGGTTTACTCATAAACGGAAGACGTAACCTAAGGTGAGTTCATGGCCCCACATTTTACGGTTTATGTTTTCGGGGGAGAAACATGCTTAAACCCTTTTATTACACATTTTCATGTTATACTATGGCTCTCATCTTATTACTATACGGTTCATCAAAAGTCCCTTAGAAACCACTAACATGGGGATATGGCGGGGAAATGTGGATAGCGCTATTGGGAACTGACAAGCCCCACTCGACGGCTGGAGGCCGGGCGGGTGCATATTTTCTCTAAGTAAACAAGGCCTACCGGTGATGACGGTAGTCCGTAGGAATTAAGGGTCACAGTTACGGCATACTCAGCAATGGTTTCACCCGTAGTAGTAATATTACCCGACGCCTAGCTAGCGTTCTCATAAGCATAGTAGCAACAGCAACGGTAACGGTTTTCGAGGATTGTTTTAAACGTTTAAATAAAACCTGTGAACTCACCAGCATTATATGTTGACTCTTTTAGTATGTTTTCTCAGGTCGCTAAGGTAGCAGCTGTCAGCTAGGCGCACGGAGTCGCACTGGAGTCGTACTCGCGTCTAGGGTCGTTCATGCATGTCTCTTTATGTTAAACTTTTGAACTTATGTCTTTATTTACTCATGACTTGTAAACATTAAATGCTTCCGCACTTTCAGATGTTGGTTTAAATCTTATGCATGGTTTTTATTTACGTATGTTTTTACATTTAGACGTCGTTTATTGTGACCGTTGACTTGGATCCTGGTTTGTCACACGCCTCGCGGTAGAACTCCGCTTGTGGAAATTCGCGGGTGTGACACTAGGAGTTTTAGAAAAAGTTTAGGGATTTTTAGAAACCGTTTAGTATTTTTAATCATTTTAATATGCTTTGATCATGTTTAATTCATATTAATTTGAATATAATATATTTAAACATGAAAATTACCAGAAATATATCTCATTATGTTAGAATAATTTCCAAGACATTTCCCTCTGTTTTGATATGATTTCATATGTTATCTCATTTTTATTTGTTAAAGTTAGTTTTAAACAAATAATATTCATAATAAATAGATTTTTATCAGAAAATTCTATAAAATTTATTGTGAGACCTTTCAAGTCAGTAGACTCAATTTTTATAGAAACTTTTATTTTTAGAAAATTTTTAGTATTTATTTCGAATTTATGTGTTATTTATCCTATTTAATTCATATAAATTCGTAATTAATTCATTTTGCTATGAAAATTGGTGGAAATATATTTTAACACATTATAAACATTTCCACATCAGTTTTACTCCATTTTAAAACGTTTTCATACAATATTCTATTTTTGGTTAATAAACTAGTTTTAAACATATAAAATCTATAATAAATAGATTTTTATCAACAAAAGTTCTATAAAAATTATTCCAAGACTTTTAAAGTCAGAGGAATAAGTTTTCACAAAAGACTTCATTTATAAAACTATTTTTGTATCTTAACTCATTTTTGTTCATTAAATTAGTTTTCAAACAATAAAATTTATATTAAATAGATTTTATTCACTAAAACCTTTATAAAAATTATTTTGAGACCTTTAAGGTCAAAAGATGAAGTTTTCACAGAAAACTTTATTTTTACAACCATTTTACATTTTATTCCCAATTTATGTCATTTTGATAATACAAATTAAATTAATACTTTATATATAAGTTACAAATATTTTCTAAGTTAAATTTATTATTTTATAAACTCAAAAAATATCACCTTTACAAGCTCAAGGTTACTTACAATTTTATCATTCCATTTAGTTATCAATATAATTGTTTATCTATTAATATATATAAAAGAATTGAACGTTGCTGACGTGGCGCACAATGGTGGCCTCAACCCCCCTCCCTTGAGAGTGCCACGTGGCTTAATAATTGAGAGATTTTTATGTTTTTGATTGTTTTCGTTTTTTAAGTAAAAAAATATTGAAATCCACAAAACCCTATACCTAACTATGTTATCTATTATTATTTTTGAATTATTTTGTTTTTATTATTAAAAATAAAAATCTTAATTAATAAATCCGATCACATTAATTGCACCTCTTTTCTTCTCCATCACGAAATCCTAACAATTGAAAACCTTTGCTAAATTATTTAATTTCATTCAAACATCTCCTTGGTTATTGGTTGATAATCAATCAGTATGTATTTTTGGTTGCTTTACTCTTATTTTAATATTAGCTTATTGCTTTTGTTTTTTGACTATTTTCTTCTTGCTCTTATTTTGTTATTTGACTTCTATTAAACATGAGTGAGGTAATCACACATAGCACACAGTTATAGAAGAAACGATAATTTCAAATTCGTTTTTTAGAATTAAACTCATTATAACCAACTGTTTTAAAAATATTATTTAGTTTTGATTTCAGGACATAAAAGAACAATCTTAACCAGGAAAGTAGAATACCTAAGCACAATACCATGTTCGCTTTTGCAGTTTTGCACATTATGTACCTACAATCTCAATCAGCCGCCTCTTTGTTTCTTCCATTACGACAACGGGGTATCATCCTCACTTTTTCCTTTCCTTTTATATGATCTGTTTCTTTTGCTTTCTTTATTGTTCTTTAATTTATCATGTGCCTATATGAATTAACATCAATCTAAATTGCAACCACCATCGCCACCATCAACCACCACACCCACCACCGCCATCACCATTGCCACCTTTCATCACCGCCACTAACCACCACCCAATATTGCCACTTACCATCAATTTTATTCCTTCGTCTTTTTATGCCTACCAAACAACATAAAGTAATACTTTGTTTCATTCCAAAATGACAACCAAACAAGACATCGAAGAATAATTGTGAGCGGTTGAGAAAGAGTACAAATGAAATAAAATATAATGTTAAATAATAAATGATTTGTAATAGAAAATGTTTAATTGTAATAAAGAATAATTAATTTGGAGAAATTAGATGCGGGAAGTTAAGAATCTTTTATGTCAATTATGGCTTTTATTTATTAGTAGGTATAGATTTGATTCTGTTTAAACATAGACATGATTTTTTAATGGTTAATTTTTTTTCACCCATGGGATTCGAATCCCTCTCTAAAAGCAAAAGTCTTATCCAACACCTTAATACCACTAGTTAAATCGTCCTTTGGTACATGACATTATTCAATTGGTTGGCAAGATGTGATTTTTTTAGATAAAAAACATTTCAAAAATCTAATATATTTAATTAATCAAATATAATGTTACCAAATCTAGTAATTTGTTTTTCTATCAATCAATTTTGTATAATATTGATATAGATCACTATTCACCTCCGATTTCCTATGTTTTAATTTCTTTCGAGATAAAAAATTTCTAATAAATCTAAATAATAATAGACAATAATCATAAAAGCTATTTACTTTTTTAAAGGATTTAGGCTTGATACCTTTGGGAGTGGAGTGTTAGATTGAGTTGAGTTGCGTAGGTGGAAAAGAGAGAACTTAGCACTAGCAAAACATAATGGTTTATAAATCGGTTAGTTTCCTGTTTAAAGCTCTTCAACATTTTCTATAGTTATATGGTTATGTTAGGGTAAATTCGTTTATCCAACCCGAAAATCAATTTCTAAATGTTAAGTTGTTAACTGAGAAAGATTGTTTGTAAGGTTTGAGAAAACATGGCATAATCGATGGACTGAAGTAAACCTCTGATATACGTTAAAATATACATATATAAGTCCCCGATTAAACTCCCAGATTACTCCTTTTCGACCATAATTGCACGAATTCGGTACTTAATCGCTTTGTATTGTTGTTACGGGTCTTAAACGACGTCCTGAAGACAGAGTCCAAGAAAACGGGCGAAATCTGGACTGAACAGACATTTCAAGCAGATTCAGAAGAGACACTAACACACATTTGCACTGTCGTGCAAGACTTGTGCGCGACCGTGTAAACCCACCTAACTCGGCAACAGAGGCTGCACTGCCAATGCAAGCCCACGTGCAGCAAAAGTTCTCGAGAACACTGATAAGCATGACCGTGCTGTAGCTCGTGCGACTTGGTTTCTTGGCTGCACTGCCAGTGCAGTTGCACGTGCAGTCTGTGTTATCGGGAAGATCCTGCTCAGCACGACCGTGCAAGAATCAAACATGACCGTGCGACCCAAGATATTTTCAGAGACCACGTAGCCACTTGCCCACTTGCACGTCACAACAGAAAAGAAAAAGTGCACGGCTGTGCACTTTATGTGCACGACCGTGCGGGACTTCGAAATTTGCTTAAATACAGGGCAGAAGCTACTGAACAGCTGTTGGGTATTTTCTGGGTGATTTGGGGCGATTTCCAAGGCTGAAGAACTGCTGTAATGGCGAGGAACGAGCTCGGGAACTCATCCGGATCATCTATCATCATCCAATCCATCACATTTGCACTTTTATGGTTTGATCTTATAATCTATTTCTGATTCAAATCTGATTTTATATGTTTAATGTGATGTTATATGTATTAGATTGTAGTCTACGTATAATATTTAGTAATCTTTAGTAGTAAAAATAATCTTTTATATATTTTAGTTATGTTTTGTATGATATTGGTGTTTTTCATTTTGAATCTTGATGATCATAGTGCAACGTTGTTTCATTGTTGTTGAATTGTGATTATGTTTGAATGACTTTGATGATTATCGTTTGTGTTAGTCGGATACATGTTGAAAAAACCATCCGCTTAATCGATCGGTAGTAAACTAGTAAACTTGTTAATGTGTTTACACCATGAAATTGTAACCGGGTATTGGTTTGGTTAAAGTCATTCGAATAACGATTATAAATGCTTATCGACACGTAAAAGGGTTTAAAAAGCTTAATGGTGTTGTTACTAATCTTTGACACGGTTAATGATCTTTGCTAGTTATTTTGGTTAAAATGGCGAACTTAGTAGATTTGTGTTCAAAGTTGGTAAAATGGAATAGGTTGTGAAATGCTCTACTTTATGCTAGTCTCAGTGGTTGTATTGTGTATTCGGTATTGCTTTCCTTGATTAGTGACATCAGAAAACTCTTAACGGATGACAATCTTATCTTTAGAAGATTCTCATGAGATCATATCAGCTGCTCGCTAATGAACAATTTGAGGTGGTTAACGTGTGCTTATCGTGTTAGCTTTCCGTATAGTTGTCATGTTAGGATTCCCGAAAGGGATACTAAATGTCTGAAAATGGGAATGTTGATCACACGCCTTTATGTCATATGAAATGTAGATGACATGCTAGGGTTGGTATTATAGTATCTTTATAGTTATATTTTGTATTTGGAGTCTTACTTATCTTTTCCATGGATCGATATCTGGTTCTTATCTCAGTTTGCTACATATATGACAGGGTACACTTGCCTTTTTGTGGGTGTTTTAATGTTAAGGTCTAAACCATTTTTATAAATACTAAAAACAAACATGTGTTAAAATCCATTGAAAATATATGCCTGTTTGGCTCACGTCAAGTTTTTGGCGCCATTGCCTGGGACGCTACGAGCTTTATGAACGAACCGAGTCAACCCTTTTACTAGTGTACATGCTTGTGAATACTTGTTTATACTTTGTTGATTCTTTATTTCATTCCTGTATTTGCATATATGATTCTTTGATTGTTTATTTGATTTATCTATCTGTTGATATTTTGGATTGATTTTAGATTGGTTCAAAGGTTTGCATATATATTCGTTCATTTATCTGCTTATAAGATTGTTTGATTGATTATTTATTCATTACGATGTTGATAGATTTAATTGATTGATTATTGGGTTTATTGGTTTGTCTCTGAATTTTATTTGTTCTTTATTTGATTGATTAGATTTATTTGTTCGTATTTGAACTAATTATTAATTTCATTCTTTGGATAGTTTTATGCTTTGACTATTTATTTCTGTTCATTTTGTTGATTCTATTCGTTTTTATTTGAGTTTTATGTGTATATTGCTTTCATGTATTTTCATATGTATTTATGGATTTATTATTTAATTTATTCATTTTACTGTCTTTTATCGCCTTTTGGGTTTGTCATTTATTCTCCTGCTGCAACTGTATTATTTTTTGATTCCCGGTTGATATCCACGAACCCCGGACCTTCTTGTGATCTATCACGACATGGGCAAAGTTGTCTGACCAATTCATGCAGCAATACTTTCGTCCAAAAAAGAACCAGAAAATGAGGAACCGCATCATGACGTTTCGTCAAGATGACGGGGAATCGTTATACACGGATTTGGAAAGATTTAAAGACGTACTCTTGAGTGTCCCGCACCACGGTCATCCAAAGAGACAGTTGATGCAAACGTTTTATTAGGGGCTCGGGTATGATTCACAGGAACGCCTAGATGTATTGCTAGGGGAGATCTTGAAACAAAGACCCCTAATGAAGCATGGGTGATCACTAAGAAGGCGTCCCTGAAATCCAAATCCCGACAGAGTGACAGATCCAGGTATTCGACTGCCAGGTCTGGTGTACATGCCGTGGATAACTACACGGCTATTTCTGCACAGATTGAGGCCCTAGCTACGAGATTCGACAAATCTCAGCAAAACATAGCGCAGGCCTAATGTTTGTGTGAGCAGTGCAGGGTTTCTCACGAGGCTAGCTCGTGTGCTCAGGGGGTTATGTATACAAGCCACGAGGAGGTGGATTACATGGGTGGTCAGATGAGACCCCAAAATAACCCTTACAACAACACTTATAAACCGGGATGGAGAAATCACCCGAACTTCAGGTGGAAAGCTGGTTTGTCCAACCAAGACCGCTCGGATTCCAGCAGAGAGCACTCGCACCACAGCAATCCCACCAGTCCCAAAACCAGCCATACTAGTCTCATGGCCAGTCCTACAAGCCGAGACCGGACCAGTACCAGAGCCAAGGCGATGGGAGCAGCACGCCCAGCAAGGTACGTCGAGGTTAGAGGAGATGATGTCTTAACTCTTGAGCAAGTCTACAAACACCAATCAGATTGCTGAGAAGTGCTACCAGCAGCACGAGGAGCGCTTTAGCATGCAGGGGGGTGAGATGAGGAGCCACAAAGCTTCTATGGAGGCTAGAGAGAACCAGGTTGGCCAGATGGCCAAGATGTTATCTGAGAGGCCCCAGGGGGGTCTTCCGGGTAACATTGAGCCGAATCCGAGAGGGCATGTGAATTCCATCATGACTAGGAGTGGTAAGACCATGGGACCAGACACATCGGCATCACCGCCAATCACTGAGACGGTCCAGACTGAGTCTTCTGATGAGGTGCACGCTAGGCGAATCATAGGAAGTACAACACAGGTCGTGAAGCCAGTTACCGATTACACTCCTCCGGTTCCATACCCAGGTAGGCTGAGGAAGCAGAAGGACGAGGCCCAATACGGAGATTTCATGAGCTGTTCAAATAGCTACATATAAACATTCTGTTTGTGGAGGCCTTGGCTCAGATGCCTAAGTATGCCAAATTCTTGAAGGACTTCCTCACCAATAAGCAAAAACTTGAGACCTGTCATGTGTGCTCTTGAATTAGAACTGCTCTGCAATGCAGAATAGACTGCCCATGAAGATAGGAGATCCTGGTAGCTTCACAATCCCTTGTCTGATAGGTAATATGACTATCAGCAATGCACTTGCAGACTTGGATGCCAGCATAAACCTTGTACCTTATAAGGTTTTTGAGAAGTTGGGTCTGGGTGAACCTTCACCCACCAGGATGTGTATTCGCTTGGCTGATCGTTTGATCAAGTATCCCCGGGGTTTGTTGAAAATATGCTTGTCAATATTGACAAATTTGTATTCCCTGTGCACTTTGTCATCCAAGATATGGATGAAGATTCAAAGGTGCCCCTGATCCTTGGATGTCCTTAACTTAATATGGCTAGGACCATTGTTGATTTGGCTGCGGGCCAAATCACGCTCTGAGTGAATGATGAGCATTTGACTTTTGATGTTCAAAGGTCAATGCGTCATCATGAGAGTCAGGATGACACACTATACTATCTTGATATAGTAGACACGTGTGTCGGCTCTCACTTTCGGGGCACTATTTAGGAGAATGTTTCAGACACACATCTATTGTGTGGGAACCTAGATGGCATTGTGAAGGAGGGCCATAGATTGGAGCAGCCGGTCTATCAAATCGGTGATGATGGTTCCCAGAGTCCGAAGCGTTTTGTGGAGATCAAGCGAGAGGAAAATGAGAAGTCAAAACCATCTGTAGAGGATCCACCATCTCTGAGCTGAAGGAGCTCCCACCGCATCTTGAGTATGCATTTCTGGACGAGGAGGGTCGTCTGCCTGTGATCATTTCATCTTCATTGTCTGCGAAGGAGAAGATCGAGTTGCTCAGAGTGTTGAAACTTCATAAAAGGGCCATCGCGTGGAAGATCATGGACATAAAGGGAATCTATCCCTCCTTCTGTACACATACAATCTTGATGGAGGATGTCCATAAGCCTTGTGCGCAACACCAGAGGTGTCTGAACCCAAATATGCAGGAAGTTGTAAAATCTGAGGTGATTAAGTTGCTAGATGCAGGATTGATTTATCCTATCTCAGATTCTGTATGGGTGAGTCCAGTACACGTCGTGCACAAGAAGGGTGGCATGACGGTGGTTACGAATGATAGGAATGAGCTTGTTCCCACGAGAACCGTCACCGGATGGTGAGGTTGTATTGACTACCGCAAACTAAATGACGCCACCCGAAAGGATCACTTCCCGCTTCTATTCATCGATTAGATGTTAGAACGTCTGTCGGGGAAGTTGTACTACTGATTCCTTGATGGTTTCTCTGGGTATTTCCAGATTCCTATCGATCATGTGAACCAGGATAAGACGACCTTCACATGCCCCTTTGGCACATTCGCCTATAGGCATATGCCATTTGGCCTGTGTAATGTGCCAGCGACCTTCCAGCGTTGCATGGTCGCAATATTCCATGACATGATTGAGGACTCCATGGAAGTATTCATGGATGATTTTTCAGTCTTTGGGAGTTCGTTCGATCAGTGTCTTAGGAATTTGGAGCGGATGTTGCAGAGATGCGAGGAGACCAGTCTTGTGCTCAACTGGGAAAAATGCCACTTCATGGTTAAGGAAGGAATAGTCCTGGGGCATAAGGTCACCCAAAGTGGGTTAAAGGTTGATCCAGCCAAGGTTTATGCTGGCATGCGGGATTTTACAGGCGATGCACAGTTTCCTGGGTCATGCGGGATTTTACAGGCGATTCATCAAAGACTTTTCAAAAATCGCCCGTCCTATGACCCGGTTGTTGGAGAAGGATGCACCATTCGTGTTTGGTGCTGAGTGTTTGAAGGCATTTGGCCTTCTAAAGTGTTTGCTTGTGGAGGCCCCTATTTTGGTGGCGCCGGACTGGGCGCTGCCATTCGAGACCGTGTGTGATGCGAGTGATTTCGCAATACGGGCAGTCTTGGGACAGCGGAAGGACAAGCACTTCCACCCAATGTACTACGCCAGCATGACTCTGCATGATGCTCTGGTGCATTATACAACTACAGAAAAGGAGCTTCTGGCTGTTGTGTTTGCCTTTGATAAATTTAGGTCATACTTGGTGCTGTCCAAGACGATTGTCTATACGGATCATGCAGCAATTAGATACCTCTTTAGCAAATAGGACGTGAAACCGCGCCTGATTAGGTGGATCTTGTTGATGCTGGAGTTAGATATAGAGATTCAGATATCACGAACTATCTCGCGTGCGGGATCCTTAATGAGTATCGAGACTGTGGATGATGTGTCACCGTGGTTTGCAGATTTCGTTGCAGGATCCTTATCAAAGGATTGTCGCACCAGCAAAAGAGGAAGTTCTTTGCAGACCTTAAGCATTACTTTTGGGATGACCAGTTCTTGTTCCGGGTCGGAGCGGATCAGTTGATTCGCCGTTGCGTGTGTGGGGTTGAGGCAACTTAGATTACGAGGGATTGTCATGAGCGGCCCACCGGAGGTCACCATGGAGCGAATTAAACTGCTAAAATAGTGTTGGACTCCGGCTTTTATTGGCCCACACTCTTTCGTGATGCTCAGGTCTTGGTCGGTGCATGTGATTCATGCCAGAGGGCGACGAACATATCGGCACGCGACCAAATGCCGCAGAACCCGATCTAGGTTTATGAAGTCTTTGACATCTGGGGCATTGACTTCATGGGACCGTTCCCCTCCTCGCGGGGTAATAAATATATACTCGTGGCGGTTGACTACGTGTCTAAGTGGGCGGAGGCACAAGCCTTGCCCACAAATAATGCCCGAGTAGTGGTGAGGTTCATATGCAGCCTATTTTCCCGGTTTGGTTCCCCAAATGCACTAATTAGTGACCGGGGTACGCATTTCTGCAACGCACAGCTTGAGTGAGCGTTGACACGTTATGGTGTGTACCATAGTTATCCACCCCTTATCATCCACAGACTAGTGGGCAGGTGGAGGTCACGAACCGAGGGTTGAAAAGAATCCTTGAGCGGTCTGTAAACCAAAGCCGCAAGGATTGGGTTGACAAATTAGATGGCGCATTGTGGGCCTTCCGGAATGCATATAAGATGCCTATCGGGATGACTCCCTTTAGGCTTGTTTATGGGAAGGCGTGTCATCTCCCAGTCGAGCTTGAGTATAGGGCGTTCTGGGCTCTAAAGATAGCCAACATGGACTTGAATATCGGCAGTGAGACCCGTTCCTTGCAAATTCATGAGCTGGAGGAGCTCAGGAGGCAGGCCTATGAGAGCTCAGTGTTGTATAAAGAGCGCACCAGAGGTTGCACGACAGTCGCCTGAAACACCGAAAAGATTTTCAGGTAGGCGACTTGGTCCTGCTTTATAATTCTCGCGTGCGTCTCTTTCCGGGAAAGTTAAAATCCCGATGGACAGGCCCGTATACTGTTAAAGAGGTATATCCTTACGGGACTGTCTCAATCGAAAATGCCGAGGGATTGACTTTCATTGTCAACGGTCATCTCTTGAAAGCTTACATTGATGGACTGGTGAACCCGGTGGTGGAGGTACTTGAACTCCACACTCCGTACGCCTAAACAAGCGTGGGGAGGTGAGTCTAGCTAGCGACTCGTTACTAAAATTAGCATGGCACGCTTAGGCGCAATACAAGGGTAAATACGTCATTAGTTTAGTTTAATTCTTAGTTTATATCATTTTCTTAATTTTAACGTAGTTTCGAGTCATGTGAAGGTTCATACAGGTTTGATTAGAGCCGGAAGCAGCAATGGAGCGCAAACAGTCTACAAACAGGTTATACGTAGCTTAAATGATGTTTTCGGACAAAATAGGGGCGTTGCGCAGGAAAATGCAGCTGCAGAATGCAAAACTGCAAATCTGCAGATCCTGCACGGCCTTGCAAGAATCTTGCATGGCCGTGGGAGCCGAGACGACTAGCCCCCAGGTCAGAACGGTAGTGCAGGGTGGTGCAAGGGGTGCTGCACGGCCATTCAAGTTTCTCGCACGACCGTGCGAGCCAAAAACCATGTCGTAGAATTGGGCCTATATGAGCATCCTTAACTTCATAATTCTCTCACACACAAACCCTAGCGGCTGCACACCCGTTCTGACCCTAGAAATGATCGAAAACATCACCTTTGGCTCGAGATCATTGATTCTTCTCTTCCTAAATCAACAAGGAACGAATCCTTTCATAATATTTCACATGTTTTTCGCATTTTTAGGTTAAATCTGTTTGTTTTTAGTGTCTAGGTTAAAGATTTGGGGGTTTCTTCATAAATCTCAAACTAAACCCTCAAATCTTGTTGTTTTAGTTTAAAATGTGTTAGGTTTTAGTTGGTTTGTGATGAAACCGTGCAAATCCAGCCCAGAAACACCGTCTTTAAAAGTTTTTAGCAAAATCTATGAGATTTGGGTGTTTTTGGTGGAAAAAAATTGAAGTCTGCTGGAGGGTGTGCACGGTCGTGCACTGACCCGCACGGTAGTGCAGGGTCAGGCTGCACCAAATCAGGCACGGTTAGTGCAGCTCAGAATCACTGAGCTGCATTAACCCGCACGGGCGTGCAATGGCCTTGCACGGTCCCGTGCGTGCCGAGAAAACAGGACTGCACTGCCAGTGCACGAGGCAGTGCAGCCCAGGACCCATGTTTGATGACCGGGACCTCAATTTTTTATATACTAACAGCTTCGGATGTATTTTTGTACGCAGATGGACTACCGATATCTGACTTTTGACATGCGAAAGAAGAAAGAGGCCCCGTGCTTAAATAAACTCTTCGAATTGTGGGGCCGAAGGGACTCTATAGGCACTCCAATGAGATTCGACTGGGACTTAATGTCCACGTTGAACCAACACGTGAGATTTTTGGATATGGTTTCAACGCACTTGGCGCACTTGCTGAACATCCACCAACCTGTCTACCTCGAGCTTACTTTAGAGTTTTTTTGCTTCGTACTCCTACATGAAGCCAAAAGAGGGGGAAATTAGGAACTTCCATGAGAAGGATGTTCAATTTAGACTCGCGGGAAAGTGGCACAAGTGATCTGTTGCGAAGTTGGGAAGGAAGTTGGGGATCTATAGCTAGGAGGTCATTGATTCTGATATATTCTACTTTGTTCACAACTTTGCAGATAATGATGAACGGGCGGACTTTTGGGCATCGATAGCTGTAGGACCGCCCTACAATCTGAGGTCAGCTAAGGCTACCATGATATGGGATCCTCTCCTCAGAATGATGCATCACATCTTCAGTCACACCATATGTGGCCGAAAGGACAGTTCGGGGAATTGTCCAACTCCTGACCTGTTATTCTTGTACTATCTTTTTACAGGTGAACCCCTGAACTTGGCAACACGGATGGCGGAGTTCTTTCTTACTGCAGTAGGGACCAAGGAGGGTAGTGAGATTCATGGTGCCGAGTACATCACACAGCTCGCCGTGGAGATGGGTATCCTGACCCCTGAGGTCAAGTCCACTTTGACTCTAGTTACATATGGGACCACGCTCGATCTTCGATCGCTTAGGGCCTAGAACCTCATTGCTAACACACAAGATGGACGACGCCTCATGGGGTGTGAACGTGAGATATGGGACCCCGAGCCAGGCGCAGAGGATGAGGAGATGCCATACCAGGGCAGTGGAGGTGCACCACCTCATACACCACCTCACCCCCACCTTGAGACACAACAGCAGTTCTCCTGGCCTCCAGATATCCCTTCCTACCAAGAGTTTTACAGTCAGTTCTAGGCCATGGAGCTGAATGTATAGGAGCAGGGGAGGCAGCAGGCACTGATGCAGCAGGTTCAGACCTACATGAAGCAGGAGATGCATAGTGGGTTTAGGTATATTTTTCGTGGTCTTGAGCGGGCTCACCCTGGTTACTTTGGTGACCCACCCCGGTTCCCATTCGGGCCTCCACCTGGCGACCAGCCAGGCGGGTCCGGCACTCATCACGGGGACATGGGCGATCAGTAGCTGCCTGGACCGCCCTGCTATTGGTTTATTTACTTTACTTGCTTTGTATTCAGTACTATATTTTGGGTGCTTGCACCCAAGACATTTTGGTTTGTACTTGTATTTGAACTATTTTCTTTCAGTAGTTTAATTTTAGTTTAGTTTATTTATATTTTGGATGATGATGAGTGGGTTTTGATGTGTTTGTTGTGTCAAGAATGTTGACTATGCAGGAGACTGGCGAGCGCCTTTTGTGGATGCTCCATGCCGTTTATTTATCCAGATATTTCTTCGACACACCAGGGGAGTATTATTCTCCTTTTTCACACAATAGTTAGCTATTTCATAAACGCTATCTATTTTTCACATTGGGGACAATGTGACGTTTAAGTGTGGGGATGGACTGTATGTTCTTGTATGTCCTCTTATATATATATATACATATATATATATATATATATGTTAAAAAAACAAAACAAAATAAACAAAAAACCTTTATATGTACATATGTGTATATGTATTTATATAAACATCAAGCCTAACCAATTTTTGATAAAGATAACTTGGGGCGCGACAAACAGACGTGATACTAGCATGTTAGATTCGTGCACTTACCCATTTCCTTTTGGTTACGTGAGAATTTGAGCCTGTTAGTATAGATTTCATTTCTTTGACATGCTTATCGAGTGAGGCGGATGTTTTGTGCAATTTTTAACTTGTCATTAGCATACTTGTTTAGATCAGAATCGTGTGAAGTTATATGATTGAGGCATTTAGGATACCCTTTTGATTTAGCTTTTTCTTTTCGTTCTATCTGTTTCCCGCACCCAAATGTTATCCAGTATTTAACCACGTTGAACCTAATCCTGTGTTTTTTCTTACTTACCACACCATTTCACCACTTAACCAAATTTGGCCTTTTTCTTTTAAACCTTTTGTTTTAAAACTCGGTTTATGTTATTGTTTAACTCGTTTATGTGTTGCAAATGGTTCGTGTTCGGGTTTATATATTTAGACCCCGTATGTTGATAATATTCGTGTTTTAGTTATAAGTTATATCATATATATATATATATATATATGTTGTAAAAAAATCCAGTAAAATAGAACATCCTAAAACAGTGTTCGAGCAGTTTTCAGGGCTATAAAGTTAGAATTTCCATGTTTAGCTCGATTTGAATAAAAATTGCCTATATTCGCGTGTGTTTTGTATAGTTGTGTTTGTTTCTGTTTAGTTAGACTTAACCGCCGAGTTTTAGCCGATTCGCCACTGTAAATATCCATTCCACACCCTTACCATTGCCTAGCATTACAACCCTTATAAAACCTCTTGCTTCCTGCTTTTTCACACGTTAGTTGGTGAAGATTAGATCTTTTGACAAGCTTATGATATTGCACGATTCATTGTCTTGGCAATGGAGTGATTTACACATACACATTGCATGTAGGTATCATAAATAAAACTGAGTGTGTGTGAACATTGTGAGTCGTGTACGGGTTTGCGTGCTATGTTGATCGGAAGTGAATCGTCGCCTTTAAGTTGTACTGTCACCTGTTTTTATATATGTTAGCTTGATTATCATCTGTACATGGTATTTTGTCTTTGTTGCCATTTGGCGAGTTTTTGTTTATTCCTATTTAGTCGTTTGCTTGAGGACAAGCAAAATTCAAGTGTGGGGAGGTTTGTTATACGTTAAAATATACATATATAAGTCCCCGGTTAAACTCACAGATTACTTGTTTTCGAACGTAATTGCACGAATTCAGTACTTAATCGCTTTGTATTGTTATTAAAGGTCTTAAAAGACGCCCCGAAGACAGAGTCGAAGAAAACAGGCGAAATCTAGATCGAACGGACATTTCGTGTAGATTCAGAAGACACTGACACACTTGCACGGCCGTGCAAGACTTGTGCACGACTGTGCAGACCCACCTGACTCGGCAACAGAGGCTGCACTGCCAGTGCAAGCCCACGTGCAGCAAAAGTTCTCGAGAACACTGATTAGCATGACCGTGTTGTAGCCCATGCGACTTGTGTAGATGTGTTTTGCGACTAGTGATTGGATGTTAACATATGTTAGAGTGCTGATGGGTAGAATGTGGAATCTGTCTGGTCGAAGGTGAGCCAAAGTGGGCGAATGTAGAAGACAAATGGGTGAAGGTGAAATGGAGGTTGACTGAAGAAACAGGTTCGTACTCTTAACTGGGCGAATGTGGAAGAAGTCCACATTCGACCACAGCTAATGGGCGAACGTGCAGGTAGTATATATAGAAGTTGTGTTTTTGCAATGTAGATAGAGGTATCAGTTGTGTGTGTGTTTGAGTCAGGTTCCAGGTTAGATTGAGAGTGTCTATAAGTGATCTAGATTAACCTAAATGCTATTGTAATCAAGTTTATGAACAAGTTAATCTATGAAAAGCTTTGAAAATGATATTGATTGTGTTTTGATTTGAGTTTTATCTGTTTTTTCAAAGCTAGGGTTTCCGCACCTGGTTTTGTAACTTGTATGATCAATTAATCCTGTTTTAGTCAAAATCTTTCGCTCACAAAGTGGTATCAGAGCATAGAAGATCATACAACAACAAATTAGATAAACTCAGAGCTGATTTGGACCTATTTTTGATCAAAATACATCTGTTTTTGAATGAAAATGGTTTTTGAGTGTTTTTGATTGATTTGAAGTTGATTTTGTGGTTAAAATTCAAAATTCCAAGAATTAAAGTTGTTCCAAATCAATTCCGAATCAAAACCTGATTAAGATCATTCAAATCCACAAACTTTTGAAAATCAGAGATCAAAATAACCGTTTTTCAAAGTGTAACCGTTTTTCAAATCTGAAATGGGCGAACCTGGAACCTAAGTGGTCGAACCTGAGTGTTTTTGGGCAAACCTGAGTGGTTTTTGGTCGAATCTGGTTAGTTTTTGGGCGAATCTGGAAGTTCTTTGTTGAATTTTTAACATTCGGGTCACACTTTCCACTTCAGAGTGATCGGGCGGTCGAATCTAGAAACTAAACGGTCGAACCTAGATTTTTATCGGGTGAAAGTGGAAATGTGTTAGAGTGTTTTACTTTCTGGTGAACATCTACATTCGGGTGAGTTGTTTCTGGGCGAAAGTAAACCAGAAGGGACGAAAGTGAGATACAATTGGGCGAACCTAGGATTAGTTTTTGGAAAATTTTCTAAGTGTAGAATTTTCGAAGTTCGTGATCATGTGGAATTTTTCGACTACTCCGAGACCAGCAACGACACAACCACAACAGCAAGTGATGGACCCATGGACGGTGGCAGCACAAAAGATGAGCACACAGTCTTCGCAACCGGTTAACTACATGGCGATGACTAACTCGATGCCTCAAAGCGTAGCACCTCCAGCACCACAATCTGACTACTAGGGAGTAGCAGCAGCGGTGGTAAACACTCAAACTACAAATGCTATTTCCACACTAATTAATGATTTGTCTTCAGGTAGCGGGAATCGGCCACCGAAGCTTATGGAGTTACAAGAATATAATCAGTGGCAGAAAAAGTTCAAGATACATTTGGAAGGCATGGGAGTAGAGGGTGCAGAGGCATGGAACATGATTGCTAGAGGTTACACAGCACCAGTTTTGGAGAATACGGGTGAACCAGTTCCATTGGAGAGTATGGCTGAGGATGAGAAAAAGAAGTTTGCTGTGGAGAAGAAAGCTTTTTCCCAATTGACTCAGGCAATTACAAATGATCTGTTGCATCAGTTTGGTACATGCACTACATCTAAGCAACTATGGGAAGCGCTTAAAAGGAGGCATGATGGTAATGAGAAGACTAGAAGTCTAAGGATGGAAGAATTGAGAAAGGAGTTTGAGAATTTTTCTTATATTGGAAATGAAACTTTAAAAGAATAAACTCCTAGATATAGTCATTTGCTAACTGAATTGTCAAGTTATGGTATACAGATTCCTATGACAAAGCTGGTGGATAAGTTTGCAGATGCTTTACCACCACACTGGGATCAGCATGTGGAAGTTCTCAGGGAGAAAGATGCATACCAATTCTGGTCCATTCAAGAGTTTATAGAGAAGCTGGAAAACAAGGAATTGGAAGAAAAGAGGAAAGCTAGAAGATCACAGATTCCTGAGAATCCCAACTTATATTTTGGAGGTACTACAGTTCCAGCTAGTAACTCAAGCTCAGGAGGATTAGTGGCTCCACATGTTGCATGTATTTCCAATGTTATGGAATCACCAAAACCTACCATCAACTACATGGCACAAACATCATCCTTCTCACAACCATCAAACCCACCACCACAACAACAATACAACAATTCATACATTCCACCATTTTCCCCAATGCAACAAGCAGCTTTCTATACTGCTAGCCAATCTCAACAACCAATGAACCAAGTTACTCAACCTAATCAACAACCGGTGGTTTTGGAGACTTCTAACTTGGGAAATGTGACGGTTGAAGTTGCTCAGCAACACATTGCACTAGTCTCTGCAATGGTTTCATCTTACAATGGGTTGGTTGCTAGTCAAATCGGTAAAAACAATTTAACCAATGAAGACTATGCACAGATTGACAAGGAAGAGATGGAACTGATTGATATCCAATGGGGTTTTGCGAGCATCATGAGAAGAGCAACGGAATTTATTGAGAAAACGGGTAGAACAGATTTGGGAACTTCTCCTAACACAACCTACGGGTTTAACAAGGAGAAAGTTACTTGTTTTAACTGTGGAGGAAAAGGTCACTTTAAAAGAGAATGCACCCAGCCACCAAAACAGGGTAATAGAAACCCATTCAATGCAAGTTACCAGAACCGTCAACAACAAAACCAAAACCAAGTTTCTTACCAAAACAATACCAACTACCAAAACCGTCAAAACAATTTTAATAACAACCAAAACAGACAACCAAACACATCAAACCAGACTCAAAACCAATCTCCTAACAACACTAACCGAACTGTTATACCGATCACTACACCTAATGAGACACACCAGAACACCAATCAGAATCAAGCATTGGTGACTCAACAAGATGAAAGGTTTGATTGGTCGGCAATGCAAATAGGTGTTGAGGAAATTACTACTGGTGGCAATGTGGCTTGTGTTGCATATCAGGTTGATATCGAAGATTCGGTGATAGTTGATGAGAAGAAAGAAACTGAGTTTGAAAGTGATGAGTCTGAGGTTGAAATGGATGTGGAGACTGAACCTGTGGAGGTTAATGCTGAGGAAGCTAACTCTGGAGTGGTGATTAACACTGTTTCTGATGTTCCTGAGGAGTGTGAATCGGTTTATTCAGATTCAGACAGTGAATCGGATACAGAAGCAAGTGTTACATCTTTGGATGATGACATTGATCAGTTGCTAGCAGAAGCGGATTTTCTGATGACGAGGAAGTCGTGCATTGCAGATGATGCTTTCACCAAGATTGACTATTCCAGATTCTTTGCTGGAAAGGAAGCTCATTTCGTTTTGATGGCCATGACTGATCCGCCAAAACCTGTAAGTTCTGAGTGTAGCACTGATAATAAAAGTGATAAATATTGTGGTACATGTGATAGATTGACTGAGGAGAACAAACAACTCTGTGTTCAACGTGATAGTGCTATCATGAACAGTCAATCTACTCGCAAAGAGTTGAATGCTTTTAACAAAGTATTAGATGGCTATAAAAAGGACATTTCCGACTTGAAAAACACTTTATCTTTAAAACAATTGGCAATTAACAACTACATAAATGAAATTGAAAATACCAAGTTGGAAATGGCTGCCATCAAATGCTTTGCTGAGAAAGTAAACAAAAAGTTAGAAAGTTACAAGCACATTGCTTATGTGGTAGACCACATTATTGATGATCAAACCACTAATTACAAGGCTGTGCCATCTCCGGTACTTTTTGAAAACCATAATTGTCATCAAGTGACACCGGAGAGCTCAGTAAAATCAGACTCATCGTCGGAAAATGAATCAAATACTTCGAGTATTGGTGATCCACATTCCGATGAGAGGCCGATTTTAGGTTTCAATGATGTGGGTGTTACTGCTGAAAGTGTTGATTCAGATTCAGAGAGTGATGATACTGGTTGTGTTCAAACTGTTAATGCATGTGAAATTCCGAAAGAAAATCACATCATTACAAATGAACCAGTTTCACCATCTCAAATTGTGATTCCGATGGCAAATGCTCATCGTGAGAAAAAGTCTGAAAGGAATGTTGTTAAGAAAGACCTTGAGAAAAAGAATGATAAGAATGAACCGTGTGACAAACCTGTCAAGGTGTTTTATCGGATGGAAGGATCCGATAAGATCATCTCTGACGAGGAATTTCCCATAAAAAATGCTAACTATGCTAAAATTGATAAAATCTGGCAAGAAAGCACCATTTGGTTTCCGAAACATGAGAGAACAAATGAGATTCCATCTGCCATTTTAAAGAAATTGTATTTGGATGTTCCTCAAGAACCAAAGGTCCATGTCACAGAGTTCATTCGACCCAAAAACAGAGCTAATGGTTTTCATGAGCCTGCTTACTCAAAAGGGCCACTCCTTGAGAGTTTGAGGAATCAACAGTACAATGATAAATATCCTGTTAGATCATTTGCTCAACCAAATGCTCCAAATGTTTTTGAAGAGTACCGTGCATGTTTTAAATGTGGGGAACGAGGGCATTTACTTGCTCAGTGCCCATATGTGAGATATAAAAGGCACGAAGTTGAAGTGAGGAATTCCATAAGAAAACCGATTGATCATTATGTTCCACCACATAGACGAGTTGTTTCTCAACAACAACAGTTTTACAATCAAAATAATTTTTACCAAATGAGGAACAATCGTCCAATTCAATATGATCGAAGAAATCGGATTGCTATGGAACAATCATGGAGAAAACCAGTGGTGAACACAACAAATGATAGACAAAAAGGTTCCACTAAAACCGATTGTCAAATCAAATGTTGGACCTAAGTCTGTTAAATCGGATAAGGTAACCAAGAAAGTTACATTTGTTAACAATGTTCAGAAACCGACTGAGAACTCAAAATCTCAGATTCGCATCTTGAAAAGATCTGAACAATCTTGGACACCCAATGGTTCTCCAGGAGCCTCTACTTCAAAGGTTAATGAGAAAAGGAAACTGTTTTGATCAATCAGAAAAAGATTGATCCAAAACAAAAAGTTGTTGAAAATGTTTCTGAAAATGTTTCTTTGAAAACCAATATTCCAAGACCCAAGACTCAGGCTTGGGTCCCCCGAAAGAACTAAATGATTTACTTTTTGTGTGCAGGGAGCTTCAGTTGGCCCTATTAGCAGTCTTTGGATTGTTGATAGTGGAGCTTCAGGCCACATGACAGGGGATCTTGCGTTGTTATTTGATGTGAAGAATATCAATGGAGGGTATGTCGCATTCGCTGGAAATAAAGGTGGATATATTACGATGGAGGGAAGCGTGAGTAATGGCATAGTGAGCTTTGAGCGGATATCTTATGTGAAGCAGATCGATTATAATCTGTTGAGTGTCTGTCAGATTTGTGATAAACAATTTACTGTGCATTTTGATGACAAATCCTGCTATATTCTCAAACCGGGCTTCACAATTCCTAAGGAGTGGATAATGTTGAAGGCACCTCGCATCAACAATCTCTATATTCTTGATATGTCCAAGGCGATGACATCACAGGGGCAAATAACATGCTTTCTATCCAAGGCTACTGAGAAAGAATCAATAATGTGGCACCGAAGAATGGGGCACATTCATCTGAGGAAAATGAACCAACTTGTGAGAAATGGGCTTGTTGATGGAGTCAACGTGAAACATTTCCATCTGAATGACAAGTGTGTGAGTTGTAAGAAGGGGAAGCAACACAAACAGTCCCACAAAGTGAAGAAGGTTAACTCTGTAGAGATGCCACTTGAGCGACTGCACATGGATCTATTCGGACCGGTCAAGCGCAAAAGTCATCTTGGGGAGTTATATTGTTTAGTTGTCACTGATGACTACTCAAGATTTTCATGGGTGATGTGTTTGCAGAATAAAAGTGACACCTTTAACAACCTGAATGTTCTGTTCACTCGATTGGAGAATCTCTACAATGTGAAAATCAAGAGAATTCGGAGTGATAATGGGACGGAGTTCAAAAACACCAAGATGGATGAACTTTGTGAAAGCAAAGGAATTCATCATGAATATTCGGCTCCGTACACCCCACAACAGAACGGTGTTGCTGAACGAAAGAATAGGACTCTAATTGAAGCGGCTAGAACAATGCTCGCTGACTCAAATCTTCCGGTAATGTTCTGGAACGAGGCGATTTATGCAGCAAATTATACACTAAATCGGGTTCTAACAGTGAAGAAGTTTGGTAAAACATCTTATGAGCTGTTACACCGACGAAAGCCGAACTTAGAGTATCTAGAACCTTTTGGGGCACCATGCACAATGTTGAATCCAAGCGAGAAGTTTAGTCCTAAAGCTGAGGAGGGATACTTTGTTGGATATGCAACCCCGCTCAAACGGGTATACAACAAGCGAACTCGTTGGGTGGAGGATTGGGCTAACGTGGAAGTTCAACGATATACTCAAAATTTGCAAGGCACGGGTCCTGATTGGATGTTTGATTACAAAGATTTCTTTGAATCATTCAATCTAGATAGCTTGGCTGAAGAAGCTGTTATCAGATTACTTTACGAGTGTGAAAACGCGGCGACTTCACCATTGGTGCGTCCGATCACCGTGAACCCCCTACCAGCTTCTAATGATACCAATGTTCCTATACAAGAAGAAGAAGTGTTTCAAGAGGCTTCAACTTCATTAGACACTTCAGAATCTGAAGATGAACAATTTGAAGAAGTCATTCTTGAACATGCAGAAGAACCAGAGGCACCGCCAGTGAACCCAACTTCAACTCCAGATGTTGCTTCATCATCTAACACGGGTCATGATCTGGATGATGTAGAAAACTTGACTGTTCAGACGGGAATTACTGTACCTGAATATCCGGAATCTCGGATTCATCGTATACACCCGCTGGAGCAAGTTATCGGTGATCCTGGAAGCAGTGTTATGACCAGAGGGCAGCTGAGAAGCGTTAACTCGCCAGAGAGTTTTGGTGCTTTAGCTTTATATGCCAAAATTCAACAATCTGGTAGTCAAAATGATTGGTCGTTTGCGTGTTATGTGTCGCAGGTAGAGCCAAGGACATACAAGGACGCTTTGAAGGAAGACGCCTGGGTTGAAGCTATGCAGGAGGAGTTATTACAATTCCAGAAATTGGGAGTTTGGACGCTCACGGATTTGCCACCAGAAAGGAAGAAAATAGGCACTAAATGGGTGTTTAAGTGCAAGAAGGATGATCGTGGGGTTATTGTTCGTAACAAAGCCAGATTGGTCATGCAGGGTTTCCATCAAATCGAAGGGATTGATTATAACGAAATCTATGCACCGGTAGCACGAATTGAAGCTATTCGGATGTTCCTTGCGTTTGCTTCATACAAGAAATTCAAAGTTTATCAAATGGACGGTAAGAGCGCATTTCTGTACGGGAAAGTCAAGGAAGAAGTTTATGTCGGGCAGCCACCAGGCTTTGAGGACCCAATCCACCGGGATAAGGTCTACGTGCTGAACAAAGCTCTATATGGTTTGCACCAGGCTCCGAGACAGTGGTACGAGGAGCTAAGTACATACCTCATCACCAAAGGATTTAAGCGCGGACTCGTCGACTGCACCCTCTTCACGAAGAAGACTGGGGATGATTTGCTTCTAGTGCAGATTTACGTTGATGATATAATATTTGGTTCAACTAACGAGTTTTTATGCAGGGAGTTCGAAACTGTCATGCAGGAAAAGTTCGAAATGAGCGCAATGGGGGAGATGCAGTTTTTCCTAGGCTTGCAGGTGGATCAATGACCCGACGGGATCTTCATTCACCAGACAAAATACGTATCCGACATCTTGAGCCGGTTCCAGATGGAGGACTCCAAGCCGATGGATACCCCGATTCAACCCAATCACGGGATTGGAGTGGACGCTAAGGGGGAGCTGACGGACCCATTTACATACAGAGCAATCATCGGATCTCTGATGTATCTGACGGCGTCTCGACCAGATATTATGTACGCAACATGTCTCTGTGCCCGCTATCAATCGAAGCCGAAACAAAGTCATCTGACGGCGGTCAAGCGTATCCTTCGATATCTGAAGGGTTGTCCCTCAAAAGGACTTTGGTACCCTAATGATGATAATTTTGATTTCATTTCTTTTAGTGATGCAGATTGGGGCGGCTGTGACAAAGATAGCAAATCTACTACAGCTGGTTGCCAGTTTTTAGGGAGCAGGTTAGTCACCTGGCAATGCAAGAAGCAGACTTCCGTGGCGCTATCTACCTGTGAAGCCGAGTACATTGCAGCCTCGAGTTGCTGTTCGCAAGTGCTCTGGATCCAACAGCAGACGGTGGATTACGGTTTGCAGTTTCTTAAAACCCCTATATACTGTGACAACGAAGCCGCTATCGCATTAACTAAAAATACTGAAAATCATTCTAAGGCGAAACTTATCCGGATCAAATATCATTTTATCCGTGATTGTTACGCTAAAGAATTGATAGATATGATCAAAATTCATACTGACTACCAACGTGCAGATTTGTTTACAAAAGCTTTTGACAGATCCCGCTTTGAATATCTTTAAAAAGTAAACAACATAAAGGAAAAACAGGAGTAATCGGCACCTCGGTTTATCGCTTTTTAGTATTAGTTTTTAATATTTTGCTAATTGGGAATTTCTCTTTGCTAATTGGGAATTTCTCTTTACTATCGTAATCCTCAAAGAAGTTGATGCTTTCGAGTGGATTGTTTCTTTCAAATTTTTTTTATTTTTGTTGCTTTTCAGAAAAATTTAAAACCCAAAAAATATGTTCTTTATTTTAGGGGGAGCCATTTTATCAGAAAACCCAAAAACATTGGATAAATCAAAAAGACCTAAAAATTAGAAAATCAAAATGATTTCCTGGATAAAAAGAGGAAATGATAGTACATCAGTGGGGATCTGACACAGGCTAAAGAATTGTATAGTAATATGAGGCGTGTGTTGACTACGTGTGATATGCTGATAGGCTTCGTAGACTAAAATATTGCGTGCATTAGTGATACAAACATAACGAACTACGCGTTCGTGGCTGAACACCTCATGGGCATATGGTCTTAGTACCGTAATTTCGTTTGATAGGATTGCCAAAATCTGAGGTTTCGGGTCGTTATGTTATGGTTATCCGGGATATCCTGATTAAACTTTTGTTGTATTGATTTACGGACCTAGTTTCATCAGGATATTTGCTAAAAGAGCTTAAATGCCAAAACCAGAAGTTACCGAATTGAGGAACTTTATGTTTTAATTGATCAAAGATCATTATTACATCGTATTGACTTACTGATGCAAATCAGTGGGTTGATATCAGCCTCAACCTAGTGTATACGCACATGTTACTCTGCTGCATTCGTTTGCTGACCTGTACACCTCTGTGCTATATACTTTGTAACTTTTACGGATAACTCTGGCATAATCACGCGTTACGACGAAGCTTTGTGCAATTACTTTATACGGGAGTATGTCGTGTGTGTGGGCACCACTTCGTGTTAGTCTAATACACCTAACTCGTATCATTTTAAAGCATTGCGTAATTGTCTGCATGTGAGCTTACGTGGACCACAATATCAGCAATTGCGGTGTCACATACTGTTTCTAATGATAATATTAAACAAAAAGATCAACGCTGTGATCAGATCTCTCAGAAAACTGATATGATCCTCTTACCGGACATCACAAAATGTTTACTGCTTTCATTTACTTTGATGCATTTTACTTTGATGCAATTTACTTTTATTGTCAAAAAGATATAAAATCCAAAAAGATTTTAGGTGTGTTTTGATAAAATTCCAGAAAAACCCATTATTTTTGCATTTCTGCTTTATTTTTGATAACCGGGGATGCTTGATGGTCAATTTCTGAGATTTGATAACACCATTTGGGCTTTGTATCATTCAAAATGTGAAAATATGAGTTTTGGAAGCTTAACAGATTGAAAAATGTTGAACGGGATTCGAATTCGTGATTTGGCAAAATTTTCAGATTTTTCCATTTCACATTCGCCCCTTAATTGGGTCGAATGTGGAAAAATCTTCACTTTCGAGCGCTTTTGTATGGGCGAATGTGGGATTTTCACTCACATTTCACTTTCGGGTGAAATATTTCACCTTCGGGTCATTTAATTCAACCGAATGTGGAACAAAACCACCTTCGACCATCCAAACGGGCGAAAGTGGATTCTATATATAAGCCTTTGACATATTCGACCCTCATTACAATTTTTCAAAATTTTTCTTTTGATCTGTCACCTTGTTGCTTGGATTTATTTTTCTTGTGCATTTGATTCCTATGTGTTTACTGATCATTTTCATATACAAATCACAGGTATTGGAGCTATAAACAAGCCAGAATCGTTGTTTTAATAATCGGACCTAGGGTTTTAGATTTTAGGGATTTAGGGTGTTTGTTTTTTATATACATTCAATCCACATCAGTTTTAGGGGGAGATAGTATAACGAAATAGGTTAACAACATCAATAGATGATTGATTGATCGATTGAAACAATAAAAACCTAATTTTTCTTTAAAAACTGATGCAAATTGAAAATGGGTAACAATTGATGGGTCACGAGTCTTAATCGGCCACTATAGAACATATTCTGATCAAAACCAAGTGTTAATAACAAAGTTGCAAAATTTTTGAAATTTTGGGGAAGAACAGGTTTTACCTTCGGTTCTACGAATGGGCGAAGGTGGAATCTTTTGGGCGAATGTACATTAAAATGGGCGAATGTACATATTATTCAAAATATATTCACATTCGACCATAAATTTTCACATTCGTGCCTTAAAATTTACATTCGACCTGTTCAGTTTGGGCGAATGTAGAAATTGTTTAAACTTTAAAATTTTGAATTTTGTCGATTTTGTGTTTTGACGTTTGTTTCTGATTTTGTTGTGCAGATGGCTGAACAGACTGAAAATATTGAGACTCCAGTAGAGAACGTGGTCACTGATCCAGTTCCAGAGACTGTTCAGGAGGGAGAATCGTCAAGTACAAGCAGCTGGCCGTTCGAGAAAACTCATAACTGCTGTGCTTATCTGGGTGATGTAGAAAAGAACGTTGAGTTTGCTGAGATCATCAAGTTCTTAAAAAGAAGCAGAGTAGTGTATGCGTTAGCTACTCCGACTATTATCTACAAGGATATAGTTGAGGATTTTTACAAGAACGCTAAGTATGATTTCTGGGATAATCAGACTATCATTAAAAGCAAGATACAAGACATGGAGATGTTTATAACATAGTCTGATATCAGAGAAGCGCTCCAGATAAAGTTTGAAGTGAGCGAAGATCCCAGAGAACTATCATGGACTGAACAGATGGCATGTTTCCTCAGAATGAAATACAAAGGAGCAATCACTGATGGTTCGATGCACAAAGGAAAGTTGAGCGTGCAGTTTAAATACTTTGCACACGTTATAATTCATGTGTTTGGGTGTGTGAGTGGAGGTTATGACGTGATGAGGAGAAGTCTAAGCTCGTTGATGGTTGCGTTGACTCTCAACAAACCATTCAACGTATCTGGGATGATATTTGATCACATGTTGGAGATGTTAAAAGGATTAAAGAATAAGAAGTTCATGTTATATCCTAGATTCCTGATGATGATATTTGACCACAAGTATCCTGACTTGAAAAAGGATCCTACACAGATACTTGGTCAAGATCACATGAATATTCGAACGTTGGTTAGAATGAAAGGTTACAAGGGTGTGCCAGACAATGAAAGGCCACCATACAGAAGATTGTTTGGAGCTTTAGCCAAAGAGGATTACACTGATCCTGGAAAGAACACGGCTAGGCATCCTGAGAGTGATTCTGATAACGATGATCCATTGGTTTATGCTGATGCTAGTACCAAGAGGAAGAGACAGGTAGTTAATCCCGGAGCCAAAGGGAAGGGTAAGGGAAAGAATGATCAAGGGAGCTCTAAGCAACAGGTGGTGAGGAAGAAAACAACAGCAAAGAAAGGCACAGGTTTGGTGGATGAAGAATCTGTTGACTCAGAGGAAACTGAGGAAGAAGATCAATGGGATTCGGATGCTGAGAATGTCAGGGCCACCAAACGTAAGGCCACTATGGTTGGTGAGTCTGAATCTTTAAACAGATCAATTGAAGAAGCTGAGAAAAGTAAAAAGTCGTTGAATGTTGAAGATGAAGGTTTAGGTGTGAATATGGATGAGTTGAATGCTGGAGAGACTGTGGTAGTAAACTTGCCCAAGCCTAAGCACAAGACCATGGCTAAGAAGACAAGTACTAAGCAGTTGAGAGAAAAAGAGTTAGCCCAGCTCTTGAGAGGTAAAAGAGTACCCGATGTTGGTACGTCATCGAAGCTGTCTTCACCAGTCACTAAGAAACAAAAGAAGTCTAAAGAGGCAGAGACATTACCAGTTGATCAATTCAATGTTGCACTGGATAATGTGCTTGATATGTTTAGGAAGCCTCAGAAAGAAAAGGAAGCTGAAGTTGAGCCATCTAGATCCAAATCTAAAAAGGTCATTGTTGATGATGATGTGATGAAACAAGTGAACAAGAAAATGGATGAGATGATGAAGATGATAGTGGCTCAACAAGCTGAAATTGCCAAGTTCAAGCAAAACGAAGAGAAAATGCTTCAGATAGTGGTAGCTTCAAAGTCAAATCAAGATGAGATTGACGAGAAAGTTAAGAAGCTTGAAGCAAAGAACAAGAAGCTTGAAGGTAAGTGTTTGAGGAACAAGAACAGACTGAAAGCTATTAAAGAAGACAACAAAGAACTAAAGGCTGAGAACAAACGCCTTAGTGATTTGATTGATGATTTATATAATGTTGCACCCAAGTTGAAGGAGGGTGAAGAAGACAAGGAGGAAGAAGAAGAGCAAGTTGACTTTGAACTGTCTGAATCGGATAAAGAAAAAGATGATGATGAGGATGATGAAGAGTCAGAGAAGAGTGATGATGAGGATGATAAGAAAGATGATGATGATGATGATGATGCTGAGGGGTCTGGAAGTCAGAAAGAAGATGATAGTAGTGATGATAGTGATGATAATGATGGAGGAAATGATACGTCCAAGTTCACATTTGAAAAGAGATCACCTAAAAAGAAAGATACTGGAGAATCAAGTTCGAAGAAAAAGAAAGGTGAGAACGTTGATTTAGATGAGAGTATTTTCTGGAATGAGAAGGTGAGATCTTTGACAGATGATGCTAAACAAGTGTATAAAGATATGTTAGAAAGAAGAGAATGGACGATTGAGTTTACAGGACGTTTTGCTGAGATATTCCAAACAGATGACATGAGATACGAATTGGAATACAACGATCCTGATCTTGAAGAAGGTGAAGTACCTGCTTCTATGGCAAAAGAAATTCTGGATGGCCTTGCACAGAGAGTAGGGAAAACATTTGAGGAGTTTATAGTAGATGAGTCGATTCCAGATATTCCTGAAAAGGATATTGGAAGTCAATCAGATGATAAGAATACTCCCGAGTTTGAAGAAGTGGAAATTGAAGATATAACGTATGAGGAATATCCACAGTACTTCAGACAGACTAATGAAGATGTGATATTTCCTGACTTTACTGAAATACCAAACACTTCGGCAAAGAAAAAGGCAAAGCAAAGAAGTGCAGAGTTTGTGGAGAAAGTGTTTGGAGCTGATAAGCCAGAATCGTCATATCAATCTGATGAATTGAAGAGTTATTTGAAGAAATTGAGAGAAATGGATAAAAACCGACCGAAGCCTGAAGCTCAAGGAAATTTCTATAGATTTCATAATGCTAAGTTTAAAGGCAGAGCTCTCGGGTGGACATATTTGGGCAGGTTGAAGTGTCTGGCAGCCAAATGGGAATCAGGAATTCTATACTTTTATAGATTCATTGATTTGCTAGCTCTACCGTACTGGGCGGTTAGAGACTTATGCAGATTCCCTATGTCTGGTGCTTCAGTTAACAATACACATGTCGGTTGGTGTGCAGACAAGCTGGTTTGGGAAAGTAGAACGAGATGGAATAGATTCAAGCCACAATATCCCAGAAGGAAAGTTCATAGGGATATTGATCCTAAAACCAAGCTGAAACAGGTTACTTTGATATACAAAGCACCTGAAGTGATGAGGAAAATACCTTTGATGCCCATGCCACAACATTTCAGTGCTGACTTTATTTTCTGGTATTATGACTGGAGGAAGGCTGAAGCAGTGATAGTGTTGAGAGACGGGAAGGATAAATACAAGCATGTTCACGTATTTGATCCGATGTGGTTGATAAATTGTACTTTCGAAGACATCATCATGCTCTTTTACAATCCGATTCATCATGAGCCGAATGACGCTGATCAAGCAAAGAAGTATACTCAAGTGGTTGGTGTTTGTTTTGCATATGATATAAATGCTGGGAGTAATTTGGATAATAAACTTGGCAAAATGGTGAAGATGGCAAATGTATCAAAACCGGTGAAGAGAAAGTTGGAGCCTGAAATGACCAAAGAGCAGAAGAAACAGCTCAGAATTAAGTTGTTGAACAAGGCAATGGACGAAGACAGAAGACGATCCAATCAATAGTCGAGGGGGAGTTTGTAGATGCGTTTTGCGACTAGTGATTGGATGTTAACATATGTTAGAGTGCTGATGGGTAGAATGTGGAATCTGTCTGGTCGAAGGTGAGCCAAAGTGGGCGAATGTAGAAGACAAATGGGCGAAGGTGAAATGGAGCTTGACTGAAGAAACAGGTTCGTACCCTTAACTGGGCGAGTGTGGAATAAGTCCACATTCGACCACAGCTAATGGGCGAACGTGCAGGTAGTATATATAGAAGTTGTGTTTTTGCAATGTAGATAGAGGTATCAGTTGTGTGTGTGTTTGAGTCAGGTTCCAGGTTAGATTGAGAGCGTCTGTAAGTGATCTAGATTAACCTAAATGCTATTGTAATCAAGTTTATGAACAAGTTAATCTATGAAAAGCTTTGAAAATGATATTGATTGTGTTTTGATTTGAGTTTTATCTGTTTGTTCAAAGCTAGGGTTTCCGCACCTGGTTTTGTAACTTGTATGATCAATTAATCCTGTTTTAGTCAAAATCTTTCGCTCACAACTTGGTTTCTCGGCTGCACTGCCAGTGCAGCTGCATGTGTAGTCAGTGTTCTCAGGAAGATCCTGATCAGCACGACTGTGCAAGAATCAAGCATAACCGTGCGACCCAAGATATTTTCAGAGACCACGTAGCCACCTGCCCACTTGCACGTCACATCAAAAAAGAAAAAGTGCACGGTTGTGCACTTTATGTGCACGACCATGCGGGACCTCGAAATTTGCTTAAATACAGGGCAGAAGCTACTGTACAGCTGTTGGGTATTTTCTGGGCGATTTGGGGGGATTTCCAGGGCTGAAGAGCTGCTGTAAAGGTAAGGAACGAGCTCGGGAACTCATTCGGATCATCTATCATCATCTAATCCATCACATTTGCATATTAATGGTTTGATCTTATAATCTTTTTCTGATTCAAATCTGATTTTGTATGTTTAATGTGATGTTATTTTTATTAGATTGTAGTCTACGAATAATATTTAGTAATCTTTAGTAGTAAAAACAATTGTTTGTATGTTTTAATCATGTTTTGTATGATATTATTGTTTTCATGTTGAATTTTGATGATCATAGTGCAACCTTGTTTCATTGTTGTTGGATTTTTTATTATGTTTGAATCACTTTGATAATTATCGTTCGTGTTAGTCGGATACATGTTGAAAAAACCGTCCGTTTAATCGATCGGTAGTAAACTAGTTAACTTGTTAATGTGTTTACACCATGAAACTGTAACCGGGTATTGGTTTGGTTAAACTCAGTCGAATAATGATTAGAAATGCTTATCGGCACATAAAAGGTTTTAAAAAGCTTAATTCTGTTGTTACTAATCTTTGACACGGTTAATGATCTTTGTCAATTGTTTTGGTTAAAATGGCGAACTTAGTAGATTTGTGTTCAAAGTTGGTAAAATGGAATAGGTTGTGAAATGCTCTACTTTATGCAAGTCTCGGTGGTTGTATTCTGTATTCGGTATTGCTTTCCTTGATTAGTGAGGTTAGAAAACTCTTAACGGATGACTAACTTATCTTTAGAAGATTCTCATGAGATCATATCAGCTGCTCGCTAATGAACAATTTGAGGTGGTTAACGTGTGTTTATCGTGTTAGCATTCCGTATAGTTGTCCTGATAGGATTCCCGAAAGGGATACCAATTGTCTGAAAATGGGAATGTTGATCACATGCCTATATATCATATGAAATGTAGATGACATTCTAGGGTTGGTATTATATTGTCTTTATAGTTATATTTTGTATTTGGAGTCTTACTTATGTTATTTATATGTTTTAGAATTAATTTAGTTTAAACAAACTTCAACTATCTTTTCCTACCGGTAAATCGATGATTGAATTTTAGTACTATGACATGGTACACTTGCCTTTTTGTGTGTGTTTTAATGTTATGGTCTAAACCATTTTTATAAATATTTAAAGGAAATATGTGTTAAAATCCATTGAAAATATATGCACGTTTGGCTCACGTCAACCTCCAAAGCCCTTTAGTAAAGCATATTTGATATACTTGATGACTTTGTAAAACATATTAGGCAAGCTCTAGTTATCATAGATAGTCATTTTTTTCCGTTTGTATTTCATTTCAATTAAAAATACTTTCTTTTATACATTTGGATGGTAAATAGACCCACTCTTATTCAGCTCAATGCATATAAATAAATCTTGAGGATATTTTAGATATTTCGAATGTAAAAAAAAAATCATTGCAGAAGTAGTTTTTCTTGCTAGATATATTTACAACCATTAGTGAGCTTTTCTAGACATGATGATGGGGTTTATCAATAATCCGTAATGGTTAATGCCCTTTGAGGGAAATTGTCATCACAACATCATCATAGCGCCCTTTATTGTACTTTAATTATTACTTTTCAAATTTTTCTTCTATTTGGGCACTATACTAGTAATGTCACTCCTTCATGCCCCTATAACGATAATGGAGACAATATTGAGAGCGTTATCGATCTCATTCATACCCCTATAATATCGATTACGCGTTGTCTAATAAGAAATTCCCAACAAGAGGCGTTACATGCTTTGCAACAACTTTTCTTATTTTAAAATGTTTTTGTTATCTAGAAGTAGGTTTAATGAATATTTATTTATGCAAATCTCTAATTTAAAACTTATGTAATTTCACATTAGCTTAGAAGTTTAGATTTTTTTACAAATAAATACAAAAGTTATATTTTAAAGCTTACTCAACTTGTTATATGAATTTCATAATCATCTTATATTTTATTCCTATTTATTGCATAGGTATTTTTCTGTTTAGAAATTTGGATAATTGAGTAACATATGTTCAAAAGTCTTCTCTATCCTTGTTGACTTTAGCCAATTACTTTAAAACAAAATTTTTAAAATAACGTTATTTAAAAAGAATTGTTATCGTTGTAACTTGCAAATGTAAGCATATACTATATCTAAAGTAAGTGCCTATAGGTATTTTTTTTTATTTAGAAATTTCAATAATTGAGTAACATATGTTCAAAAGTCTTCTCTATTCTTGTTGACTTTAGCCAATTACTTTAAAACAAAATTTTTAAAATAACGTTAGTTAAAAAGAATTATTATCGTTGTAACATGCAAACGTAAGCACATATAATATCTAAAGTCAGTGCCTATAGAGACGTAATAACCACCCATATATATTTAGAGTATTCTTGAATATTGTAGTTGGTAGCTAACGCTAACCATATAGAGAGACTTAGAGCATTCACAGTAGCTCCCTATTTTATGTGAGTATGTCTCCAAAATTATATGGAGTGGGTGTGAGTGGTTGTGAGTGAACAAAAATTGGGAATCTACTGTTGATCGGTATAATTGGGGTTACCTGGGAATCTTTTGGAGAAAACTGGAAGGTGTATTTATTTTTTAGTATTTGTTGAAAGTAGTTGTGAGTGGAGGAGAGAGAAACTGTAATGATTTTTAGTGTAATATGTGGTTGTGATTGGTTGTGAGGGAATGAGGAATGGGGAAGCCACTGTGAATGCTCTTAATAATCACCTCTAAATTTATACTCCCTCCGTCCCAATTTAAATGTCACACTTCCAAAAACACACATTTTAAGAAATTTTTTGTTTGTATGTGGTAAAATAAAAATAATATCCTCAAAAATGATGATTGTGTTTTGTCTTTTATAGGCAAAACTGGAAATTACATTTCTATTTTTGAAAATAGACATTTAATTTGGGACAAACAAAAAAGGAAAGGAGGACATTTAAATTGGGACGGATGGAGTATTATATTAGAACATTCGACGCGGTACATCAAATTTCTTCTATCAAATTATATTAAAAATCTATACTCCACCCTTAAATTTTCTCTCTCTTAAGTAAAATAATAATTTTTTTTTCATACTTTTATCATTATATTTTTTCTCTCTCCTTATTCATAACCACTTACAAAAATATTAAAATATATATGTTGGTGAACAGTAGTTTTCAAATATAGGGTGAACAGTGTTTTCATCAATTTTTTTCTATCTCCTTCAATCACAAAAACTCACACCCACTCCATATAATTTGAGGAAACTCTGACATCCGTCACCTTTCACTTTACCCAAATATACATTTTTGATCCCTCATCTATTTTAAAACATCCATTTTAAACCCTCGTATTTTACCGGGATGAAAATTTAGAATCTATAAAAATTTTCATAACTCTATAAAACATAGTTGCACGCTTTACACTCACACATGAGCCGAGCACAAATATTTTTATAAACATAAAATACCCGACTAAAAAATCGCAAGTTTCGGTCCGAAAAACAACCCGGGAATCAAAGAAATCAAGTCCGGGGGCTTAAATTGAAAAATCTGAATTTTAAGACCCGCCGCGGACCGCGGAGGATTTGTTAATCCCACCGTGGTACGCGAGGGAATATGAAAAACGAAATTAATTTTATTTAAGCTCGCGGAGCGCGGAGGCTTTAGAAAACCTTCCGCGGTCCGCGGGAGACCTGTCTGCACAATCTTGTCTTCTTCAACTCGTTTGACCTCGAGTTCAACCCAAATACCGCCCCCAATGTGTTTTAACGCGTTGTAAACATGTGACTCGACCCCCATATCATTCCCTAGTGTCTGGTAACCTCTCACATGCATCCATAACACTAATTATTAGTCTTTTACTCAAGAATTCTTTATAAGAACCAACATTATCAACTCACTTCAATACACACCTCAAACGACATTGTTATCGCAATTAAATTCACACACACACACACACACACTCCTCTCATACGATCTATCATTTCTGCACAAGAAGACCTGTTTATCATCTCGCAATCTTGGCGAATTGAAGCTTATTCTTTGGGTTTTAACTCGGTTTTCTTTCTTCTTTTTGAGCTAGCAAAACCGTGAGTTTTTCCGATTCCTTTTGCATAATCTTTCATTTATATCAGTAGTTTAAAAGCCCTCTATTAGTTATATCAAACATAGCTTCTAAGGGTTCCAATTGAAAATCTAGGGTTTAGGGTGTTCTTGATTATTTGGGGATTTTTGAATTAAAAGTTTTAAGGACTTTAAAATACCATAACTCGCTTAATACTGATCTAAAAATTATGAAACTTTGTAGACTTGTTCATATGACTGACTAGGTGTGACACCCGGCAAACTCCGGTAATTAACTTTTTGAAAACTCAGTAAGTCTACCTTAGCGAGTCGTGCATACATTACACATGACAGGGTCAGTCGAGTCGAGTCGTGCATCATTGGGGTATAACACACACAAGTCTCGAGTCCCGGGAATTGGTGAACGAGTGTGAACGTGTTTGTTTTCATGAATTATGTGTTTATAATCATTATGTGACTTGTCGGTATGTGAATACGTGTTAACATATGTTAAAATAGGGTTTAACGCGCCGAAAACCCAGACTCAGGGGTAACAGGCGATCAGGCCACCTGAGGGAGCCCCAATCGCCTATATGAGGGCGATTGGGGGACCTTAAGGGGCGATTGGGGGCTAATTACTAGTAGTTACTAGCGATTAGCAGCCCTAATCGCCTATAGCACCTGCATGATCGCCCATACTGCACCTGACGACTAGAAACGCCTATAAATACCACCCTTGACCTCTAAAACACCATTTGTGCAACCCTAGCCGTCCCATAACCTATCCCAACTCACAAACACCCACTGGAACTTGTTTTTACATCAAAACATCCATTTCCAAGCTTTACCCATCATTTTCTCCTAAATCCAAGGTGTGTTCTTCATCCCCAAACCTTTATATGATTATGCTTTGTTCCCTAAAAGTCCAGACCTGATTTCTAAATGTTTTTGTCTTTGAAAATCCATTAAAACCCGTTTTTAAAACAAACCCAAACCCTTATGCATGTTATATGTGTTGTATGTGATTAAAGGTAGGATTTTTATGATTGAAACATGGTTGTTCTTGTGTTGTTAAGCTGTTTATAGCTGTTATGAGTTAGTATGATGATGTCCTAGGAGTTTGGAGGTCCATGGTTGTGTATTGTTGATGTTTGGTATTTTGACCCATTTGAATGGTTTTGAATGATTAAGGATGTTATGAGGTGTATTGTTGATTATATGATGTTAGGGTTTGCTTTAGGATGATGCTAGAGCAGTAGGATACTATCGGACAACGTTGTTACGTGATGAAATCTGGATATTTGCTATTTAGGGCAAGTTCTTGCATGTTGATGTGATGTTTACATGTTAAGCTTACTATTTTGGGAAATTCTCGCATTCGGGACTGTTAGAATGATGATAACTCAGGGGTTTTGCTTGAAATATGTTTGTTAATGTGTTATGATTGATATTGGGTGTTTACACATGTTTCAGATCTGATTTGGAGGGTTAAACGCGCGAAAAAGGCGGAACAGAACAGCATAGGCGATTAGGAATCCCCAATCGCCTATGCTGTAGGCGATTGGCCCCTAATCACATGCCCTATAGGCGATTAGGGAGCCTAATCACCTTCCCACCATGCAATTGCAATCCTAATCACTAGTTAACTTCTGATAGCATGTCTTATAGCTCCTAATCACTAGTTAACTTCTGAATAGCATGTCTTATAGCTCCTAATCACCAGTTGACTTTTCCTAATCACTAGTTAACTTTTTCTAATCACGTGTAATGATAATGTAACTGTAATTTAGCATTTTGAGACCCGATTTGACACCTAGGAACATGCTAGAAACCCCGTAACATGCCTAGTAACATAGTAACACGTGTTTGGACTTATTTGTGCGTTATTTGATCTATGTGTTAGACTCGTTGAACTTTAGCGCGTGTTAAGTACTGGTTGCATGATTTGTATGTGTTAGTGTATGAGATGAACACGTGGGATGTCGGGTCACCAATGGGATGTCGAGTCTTGTCTCATGTAGTCTGGTTGTCGGTCAAACGCGTTTTTCAAACACATAATGGTCATGGACTGGACATTAGGGACTAATGAACCCAACGGGTTATTAGTCTAACTTTACACATATCTTATGATAGGTCGCCACTAGTTGGGGCTATCATATCACATAAACGGTTTACTCATAAACGGAAGACGCAACCTAAGGTGAGTTCACGGCCCCACATTTTAGGGTTTATGTTTTCGGGGAGAAACAGGCTTAAACACTTTTATTACACATTTTCATGTTATACTATGGCTCTCATCTTATTACAATACGGTTCATCAAAAGTCCCTTAGAAACCACTAACATGGGGATATGGCGGGGAAATGTGGATAGCGCTATTGGGAACTGACAAGCCCCACTCGACGGCTGGAGGCCAGGCAGTGCATATTGTCTCTAAGTAAACAAGGCCTACCGGCGATGACGGTAGTCCGTAGGAATTAAGGGTCACAGTTACGGCATAGTCAACAATGGTTTCACCCGTAGTAGTAATATTACCCGACGCCTAGCTAGCGTTCTCATAAGCATAGTAGTAACAGCAACGGTAACGGTTTTCAAGGATTGTTTTAAACGTTTAAATAAAACCTGTTAACTCACCAGCATTATATGTTGACTCTTTTAGCATGTTTTCTCAGGTCGCTAAGGTAGCAGCTGTCAGCTAGGCGCACGGAGTCGCACTGGAGTCGTACTCGCGTCTAGGGTCGTTCATGCATGTCTCTTTATGTTAAACTTTTGAACTTATGTCTTTATTTACTCATGACTTGTAAACTTTAAATGCTTCCGCACTTTCAGATGTTGGTTTAAATCTTATGCATGGTTTTTATTTACGTACGTTTTTACATTTAGACGTCGTTTATTGTGACCGTTGACTTGGATCCTGGTGTGTCACACGCCTCGCGGTAGAACTCCGCTTGTGGAAATTTGCGGGTGTGACAGATTGGTATCAGAGCCAATGGTTATAGTGAACTAGGACTGCATGTAGAGTCTAGACTATAGCCGAGTCTCACACACTAGACAGTCACATACATTTGAGTCGTGTCTTTTGGTAAACATACTAACCTTGTCGGGGTGTTGGTATCTGATGTGCTGCACTATATACATATATATTTATATACAAACATGGGAATTATATCACAAATGCACGGGTTTTACGCCAAAAATACATTTAAGTCATAGACTCTCATGTAAAGGGTTATATACACCGTGGTTACATCCAGATTTCTTCCCAAGTAAAATGTTAGATTGCAGAATGTAATTGTCAGTTACAGAAAATAAATGTTAAAGTCAGCTCAGCTACAATGAGGGAAGTTGGAATTAACTCAGGTAAGCATGTGATTTTTACCGTAGTTTTCACCACATAGTCTTACACATAAGTCGTTCCCACAATTATAGTGATTATATCAGAGTAATAAAAAGTGAACTAAAAAGAAATATATATATATATATATATATATATATATATATATATATACACCGGCAGTGTACCGATCAATTATAGTATAGTCCTTTTAAGTCCGAATGTCGATCCATAGAGAAGCGCTTAGGCATATGTATTAATAACTTTTGTTAGTCTTATTTACAATATTTACAAGTGACGTTGATTTGGGGGGGGGGGGGTTTGAGTGTCCATTATAACTAGATGACAATAAAATAAAATACAGAAATGAAATATATTTTTGGATTTTCTTTTTAAGATTTAAACTAAGCGAATTTTAAGATTTAGATTGTTCCTTTTTATATGACGAAATAACTACTTAGGCTAGATTCATGCTACGGTTTTTATTGCTTATGACTTTCGGTTATGGAATTATTTGGTGAACCAGGTTTTTAAAGATAGACTAAAAATTTCCTTATTGGTATCTCAATCTTTTCTCAAGATAGTACAAAAGTAAAATCAATAGTTGTTAAGTCACTGGTTCGGGTGATTGGGATTCGGAACAGTTTCCCAACCATGATAAAGTACCTTAAAGTAAATCTACCTTACAGCGCGACAAACTTTATGCAAGGTAAATTAGAAATGAATAGTAAGACACATAGAGCAAAGTTTATTAAAATAAGAGTAGTCTTTTTGCAAAACCTTTTTACTTCGTATTTTAATAAATAAGACAATATGTTAATTTCTCACAACAAAGGTATTGAAATTAGTAGTATATTTAGAACCTATAAATTTCTTACTATTATTCCCATGATTTTATGAGCTCTTTTTAAACCAAAAAGTAATTAACTTACAAATGATGTTTGATTGTAACTTATATTATTTACTTAACATGCAATTGTTTATGAAAGACATTCATTAATTAACATGTGGGAATAATAATAAGTCATAGATTAGTTCTAAATACGCATACACATCTTACTAACATGTCTAAGTCTTTACTTTATCATTAAAAGTAACTTTAATTCCATAAACCGAAAATCATAAGTTTTATATAATAGCAATCCTCATTACCTAAGTAGTACAAAGTTTTTAGCTATTAGACATTATGAAAATTTAACATGCGTTTATTTATTTTACAAGACTTGAAATAGAAAAGAAATAACCGAATGATCTTCGACAAATCGCGTTGCGTTGAAATAACTTCAAAATCTTCAAAACTCGAACTTAAAAATGAGATTGTGAATTCGTTATTACGAGTTTTTACTCGAAATTGGTGCCCCGAAGTCTGTACCCATGGCCTGCTATTTATAGAGAGTTTTGTGGGATTTTACGGACCGTAAGAATATTCTTACGGACCGTAATTTTTCCTTAATCAATTTTTTATAAAAAGCAGTCGCCCACTTAAAAAGTTAGGTCACAGGATATTACACCCCCCGTAAATATATATTTACGGGGTGTAAGATCCTCCATTGGGTAAAAACTTCAGATTTTCTTCAGTTTCGTTGTCGATTGATTTTTAGCTCGATATGCGATTGTATTTCCGTAGAAATCATCCTTGATCTCATAAACTTTGTCTCTTTAGTTGTTCTTCTCTTTTCTCAGTTGTTGATGGTTTCTTGAGTTCTTTCTTTTCTTCGTTTTCTGGTGTATTTTCGCTTTATTTATGTACAACACCTGAGAAATTACAAAGTGTTACGAACAAAGATAAAACACACTAAAAATCACACATATATACAATAAAACGATAATAAATATATAGTAAAAACATATATAATTTACAACATATCAAATATCCCCACACTTAACCTTTGCTTGTCCTCAAGCAAATCCATCAGGAAATGTTTTAAGGCAACCATTTTATAAACAATTTTTCGAAATCACCTGTGTTTGTAAATTAATAACATGGCATGTGATTTTAGACCTTCTTTTGTTTAGCACTTAGCCTACACTTGCTCATAATGTTCACTCTTCCCTCGTGTTTATATTTTGAATTTTTGGGTGAACACTCAAATCCGTATCTAGGTTAACACGCATCATAGGCTTATATGCAAATCAAATTCTTGAAACTAAGTAATTTATAAATCAAGAGGTCTTTTATTAGGGTTGTAATGGGGGGTATTATTATTATTATTATTATTATTATTATTATTATTATTATTATTATTATTATTATTATTATTATTATTATATATTATTTTTTATTTTTTTCCGGGAATCGAGTAATTTAACCGAGATGAAATGTTATTGATTATTCGAGAGTCGATTCGGAATTCCACGTCGAAGTGCGACTTGTTCAGCTGCTATTTTAGAAAGTAGCTTGACATTTATGTTGTATTCATCTTTCATCATATTGATCTCCTTCTTCACAGCATAATATACATTACTCCCTTTCCTGATAGGGTGTTCGGCACGAAACCTAATAGCTCCTTGAAGAATAAGAGTAGTATACTCACTTTGTGAATGAGTCTGATTTTTGCTACATTTTTCTTCATCATGTGACCAATTTCCACATTTTCTACATTTTTCGTATCTTTTGGCCCTTCGTTTTGCAGCACTTCTAGATTGTCCACAGAACGGTGGATTTTGTTCCATTTGTCTCCAAAGTTTTCTTTCATCTGATGTTTTTAGAAATATGATCCTTATGATATCTGGAGGTAGACGAGGTTTTGCGAGGCTTAAACATGAGAGTAAATGAACGTCAAGAGGATGCATTTTGAGAGAGAAGCAAAGAGAGATTTGAGATTTTTAGAAGATTGCAAAATTCCAATTCTTTTAGGTCTGACCGGTAAAAGACCATTTATTTTTCTTCTTCCTTGTTCCAGCTTCATCAATGTCTTCTTATCCGTCGAAGAAGACTAAATGCAAATATTTTTTTTTTTTTTTTTTACATTTTTTTTAAACCGAAAATCACTTTCGCTTCTTGCATTACTCTTGTCATGTCCAAGTATGTCTCTTCGTCTTCTTTAAAAATCGCGAATCTCGAATTTTCCATAAACATAATCGGTTAAAAACTCGTTTAATTTGGGTGTATGAAATGAAAGGCTTAGGCTCAAAGTGGTTTTCTAAAGGATATATTATATATTTTTATATATACCTAAATGCCTCTATCATTTTTATAAAATTACATGTTTCTGATGTTGAAAATGTATAAGTCACACAAGTTCTAATCGTGAAAAACAAAGATCGGATATCTCTCATCAATTGAAATGAGCAATAGTGAATTTGTTTTGCTCGATAAGGCTCAAAAATCTCACTGTAAATGGGTAAGGTAAAGTGTAGACTTATGCTTGATTTTAAGATCTTTTCAACTAGCCAAGTTATTTTTAACAATTTATTTTCTTTTCAGGTGAATTTTTCAAATGTAAATTGCCTTTTACAAATCCTGAATGGTGCTTAAAGGTCAAAATTTTAAATTTTTCTCATTTTTTCAAAAGTGTGGTTTTAAATGATATGTATTCAGTTTAAGGTCGAACTGCAACCGCGGATTTTATTTTAAGTATATAAATTAAATAACTGATATTGTTATTCAAAGACTCATTCTATTCCGACACTTCAGTGTAAATCTGAAATAGTTTGTTCTATTCCGACACCGAAGTGCGAATCTGAAATAGTTCTTTTCAGTCGAAAAATACTAAAATCAGTTATTTAGTAGATATACTAAGAATAAAATTCCATAGCTTGATAATTTAATATCTATACTATGGAAAGGTTCCATACTAGCAACCTTCAAGCTTGAAAAACAACAAACAAATTAATGTCCGTACCCTCGTCTGGGTCAGGTACACGATCCTTATTTTAAAAGCGGCGTGCAAAGCTTCTTTACCATGTAAATTCATGGTTCAGTTAAAGTTTATCTTTAACCGAGGACTCGAAACAAATTAATGTCCGTACTCTCTGTCGTATGATACGACCGACTTCTATCCCCACACTTAAAATTTACTTGTCCTCAAGTAAACTGAAGACAAATAAACAAAAATGTAGTTTTTAATAAGATTTTGAAATTTTTCTCTTTTGAAGTCTTGTGATTCTTTTCTAAAATTTTCTTTTCTTGAAATCTTGTGATTGTTTTGATTTTAATTTTATTTTTCATTAAAAGAAAATTTGTTTTCGTTTTTTTTTTATTTTTTTATTTATACATCCCCACACTTAAACTATTTAAACTATTTACAAATTAAAAAGCGTGAGATATAAAAATACTTCCCTTTGTTGAACGCGCGAGTTTCCTCATGTGTTTTTCCAATGTATAGATCGTTCTAACCACACACTCAACAAACAAGATTATGCAAACAAACAAACCAAACATACCATAATGTACATAAATAAGAGTTAGTGTAATAAGTTTAATACAAAACATACGAAATAAAACAAAAATACAAAATAAACTAAGAGTCACCTGCAGGTGGATCAGATAGGTGACGTGGGAGAACAACACCCCTCTCCTCAGCTATGGCTCTAACTGACTGTACGAGCCAAGACACTGTCTCAGTCATCCCTGTCAGCTGAGTAGTCACCTCAGTATGACGTGCAGCGGATAAATCTATGAAATCTCTCAACTCCTGACGAACTGATGCAATAGTAGGTGCCTGGTCAGAAGAAGAGGATGCACGTGAAGATCTAGGAGGTGGAGGCTGTGGAACATGTCTGTCTGTCTCGTCAACTGCTAGAGGAAGGACAACGTCAGCAGGATCTATGAATCGTCGTGGCTCTGTAGTCGTCACAATCCCCATCTGGATAATATCAGCCTCTGTAACTACAGTAGTCTCGGGACCTGGCATGAGTGTCTGCAATATGTATCGGTCCAGGTTCCCTAAAGCTGATGCTATCATGGTAACATATGCACCCTGGCAGATACGGGCTGCTCCTGTGCGCTTGCGCGCCAATGATCGAAGAAGAATATACGCAACATTACCCTCTGCAGGGTGCAACAGGCAATATAGAAGGAGAAGGTCATCCTGTGTAACCTTCTCGATACTCTCGTATCGAGCCTGAATCGTGGTAGCGATAACACGATGGAGATAGCGATGGAGGGGATCCCTAATGCCCGTAGATCCCGTCCGTGACGTGTACTCGTGAAAACCAATGGTCGGCCACCAGTTCTTCAGAACTGCAGAATCAATCCCTCCATACCCTCTCTGTACTGAGACAGTCCGATAACTGTCCGTGAAGACCGGCTCACTCGTCTCAACCTCCGTATATAATCCCATCCGTACAGCAAACTGCTGTACAGACATCCGGTGATCAGTACCTCCCAGACGAAACTGGACTACTGAGGTGTCGGTCGGTGGCTTTCCAGGTTTGTACTGGAAAGTGGAGAAAAACTCGAGACAGAGGACTCGATACTGCTGGGCTGGTGGAAAAAATAGGGGCCTCCATCTAGCAGGGATGTAACTCTGTAGACGCTCATACGCACCATATCTCCGCATCAAGTCCCAGTCTATCTGACGCGCTGCTATGAGAGGCGTGTCTCGCATCTGATCTAAGGAACGCCTGGCCTCCGAAAGTGGCTCAAACTCGAGGAGCCCCTCCCCTGATATCCTCTGTGGCTGTGTGGGGTCGTCCTCATCGATGATGGGGTCCTCCTCGTGGATCTGTGGTGGTGGTCTATTCTTCTGTGCTCGCTTCCTCTTAGGTCCCGAAGTAGTAGCGTCCATTTCCTGCAAGTTATTATATACAAAATATACAAATACACAAATATATACGGGTTAGAAAATAAAAAACGAATAGATCTTTTTGTGTTTTTCCATTTTATTTTAGATTCAAAGTCAAACATATTTACAAAATTATAAAAATTATTTACAAAAATTAAAGAAAATATACATTTTAAAATTTAAACAAAACTATTTACGTTTTAACTAACTAAAATTTAATACTAAATTACCCTAAATTAAAACTAAAATCTTAAACTAAAAAAATATACAAATTAATTAAACTAAAATTATCTAAAATAAAACTAAAATTAAATTAAAATCTAAAAACTAATTAAACTAATTAATTAAACTAATATTTAACAAAAACTAAAAATTAATAAACTAATAAAATTAAACCTAAAAAGTAAATTATATAAACAAATAAACATAAATAAAAATAATAATTTTTTTTTTTTTTTATATAGGAAATTACGGACCGTAGGATTAGGTATTTACGGTCCGTAATTTTGTCATCTTCTTCCTCAAGACAGCCCTGTAACAGGGCTGTTCACCCGGTTTCAAACCAACTCAAATCAAGCCTAAAACTAATATAAACGAACATATTAACATTCTAAAACACAAAACAATCAAAATCCCTAATAATTTAAACCTAATCGATTAAAAACTAATAAAAACCCTAAAAATTAAAAACTGAAAAACGAGACTGAAAACGAACCAATTGAAGCTTCTAGTGTTACGATGATGATGATAATGGTTAGGGTGTTGCTCGTCGTCCTTGTGGGTTCCAAACGTGGTGATTTTGATGGTGGTTCATGGTGGTTTGACGAAACAGGGATGGTGGTGGTGTTTCTGGTGATGGCGAATGATGATGATGATGTTATGATGATGAGGATGATGATGGCAGTGGTGGTTAATATTTGTGGGTGGAAGTGGTGGTAGTGGGTGGTGGTTCGAATGGTGGCAGAGGGTGTTTGGGAGAAGATTGGGGATTTCCAGGGGTGTAAATAAATTTACACACCTGGTCTGGCCCTTTATATTTTTTTCAGACTGTCAGGGAATTTTACGGACCGTAAATGTATTTTTACGGTCCCTTAATTTCTTTTTTTTTTCTTTTTTTTTTAAATTATAAGTATATTTTTTTTTCTTTTCTTAAAATTTTTCTTTCATTTTTTTTTAACGGTTCGTAAAATAATATTACGGACCGTAATTTTGTTAAATAAAAAAAATGTGGATTGGAAACTACATCTCGCCGGATCGAACCGGGGTCCTGTAGCTCACATACGTGCACCACAACCAACTAGGCTATGTGTCCAACCCAATCTTATTCTTATACTAAAAATTATTTATAAACATATTAACATAAACTAAATTAAACACATATTTATACCAAAACTTTCTAAATAATTTTTTTTTTCTCTTCAATTTGTAACCTTTGAAAAATAAAAACTTTAAGAAAATACACATTTTTTTTTATATCGATCGTATAGCATTTCATTCGCGATCGAAATTGTTTGTTTTTAACATTTTTAGATCCACTCAAACGAGTAGTGTTATTAAAAATCCGTTTGAAAATTTTGTGCTATCCAATTTCTTGTGGTCTTTTCGGCATGTCGCCTAATCGGCTCCACATGGATTTAGGAAAACGATTACGGATAAAAACAACGTATCTTATTATGTTTAAAACAAACTTATTTAAAAACCAAAAACAACCTAACTACCTAAAACTTTTCACACACTTATTTACAAATGTACACTTGGGATTTCTCCCAAGATTCTCACGCAATTACCTATTCAGAATTTTCGAGAAGGAGTACTTCCTTCTCTTTTTTATCTAATGGTCCAACTAGGTAATGTTTGAGTCGGTGCCCATTAACTTTCCAAATATCTCCGTTTTGTTCGTTTAACAACTCGACTGCACCATAAGGGAAAACTTTGTTAACAACGTATGGTCCTGACCATTTGGATTTTAATTTTCCTGCAAACAATTTAAGTCTCGAATTGTAAAGCAAAACCTTATCTCCTTGTTTGAATTCTTTCACTCCCTTTAATCGTCTATCGTGATATGATTTTGTTTTTTCTTTGATGCTTAAACTGCGGGAATAGGCTGCATCTCGCATTTCTTCCAACTCAAGGAGTTGAAAGAATCGTCGTTTTGCGGCTTCGTTTAAATCAAGATTAACTGTTTTCAAAGCCCACAAAGAACGATGTTCTAGTTCGACGGGAAGATGACAAGCTTTTCCGTAAACGATCATGAAAGGTGTGGTTCCTAAAGGTGTTTTAAACGCTGTTCGGAATGCCCAAAGAACATCATCTAACTTGTCAGACCAATCTTTGCGATTGCTTCCAACAATTTTTTCTAGTATTCGTTTTACTCCTCGATTTGCGTTTTCTACTTGACCACTTGTTTGTGGGTGGTAAGCAGTTGAAAAACGATGAGTGACACCGTAACGTGCTAAGACTTTTTCTAACATGGAGTTACAAAAGTGTGTGCCACGGTCACTAATAAGTGCTTTAGGAGTACCGAATCTAGTGAAAAGCTTTTTCAAGAATTTGACTACTACTCGAGCATCATTTGTGGGTAAGGCTTCAGCTTCAACCCACTTGGAAACGTAATCAATTGCAACGAGTATGTATTTGTTTTGTTTGGATGGTGGAAATGGTCCCATGAAATCAATTCCCCAAACATCAAAAACTTCAAGAACTTGAATTGGATTTTGAAGCATTTCATCTTTAGATGATATATTTCCTGTTCTTTGACAAGCGTCACAAGTTTTAATAAATTCAAGACAATCTTTTACAACCGTTGGCCAATAAAAACCACAATCGAAAACCTTTCGTGCTGTCACGTAATGTGCATAGTGTCCTCCGTAAAGGCTTTCATGACATCGTTTGATAATTTCTAAACCTTCTTCTCTACTCACACATCTTCTCAGAACTCTATCCGCTCCTATTCGGTATAGGAATGGATCATCCCACAAATATTTCCTTGCATCTCTGAAAAATTTTCTTTTCTGTTGTGTGGTCATTCCCTTCATTACCACTCCTCGAGCTAGGAAATTAGCCAGGTCAGTGAACCAAGGCAATCCTTGCTTTTCTGCATCTACGAAATCAATGGATTCATGAGGGAATTTATCTCCAATTTCTTCTTCTTGAATTTCTTCTCGTTCAGGATTTTCTAACCTTGACAAATGATCAGCTGCTAGATTCTCAGCTCCCTTCTTATCTTTGATTTCAATATCGAATTCAGAGAGTAAGAGAATCCACCAAATCAATCTTGGTTTAGCATCTTTTTTCGCAAAAAGATATTTTAAAGCCGAATGATCAGTGTAGACAGTTGTTTTTGAAAGTACAAGGTAAGATCGAAATTTATCAAAGGCGAATACTACTGCCAAAAGCTCTTTTTCTGTTGTTGTGTAATTTTCTTGAGCGTCGTTAAGAGTTTTACTGGCATAGTAAATAGGATGAAAACGGTTTTCAATCCTTTGACCAAGAACTGCTCCGACTGCGTAGTCGCTAGCATCGCACATAATTTCAAATGGAAGACTCCAATTTGGTGAAACAAGAATTGGAGCACTTACCAATTTGTCTTTAAGCAAATTGAATGCTTTAAGACATTCTTCATTAAAAATGAAAGGTGCGTCTTTTTCAAGAAGTTGGGTCATGGGTTTGGTGATTTTTGAAAAATCTTTGATGAATCGTCTGTAAAAACCAGCATGACCAAGAAAACTACGAATTCCTTTAACATTGGTGGGTGGTGGGAGTTTTGAAATGGTTTCTATTTTTGCTTTGTCAACTTCAATTCCTTTTCTTGAAATTTTGTGTCCTAAAACAATTCCTTCAGTGACCATGAAATGACATTTTTCCCAATTGAGCATTAATTTTGTTTCAGTGCATCTTTTTAACATTCTTTCCAAATTTTTCAAACAATGATCGAACGAACTTCCATAGACTGAGAAATCATCCATAAAGACTTCCATAGATGTTTCAATCATGTCTTGGAATATAGCTACCATACAACGTTGAACTGTAGCTGGAGCGTTACACAAACCAAATGGCATTCGACGATAGGCATACGTACCATAGGGACATGTGAACGTGGTCTTTTCCTGATCCTCTGGCGCAATAGGAATCTGGAAATATCCTGAAAAACCATCTAGAAAGTAATAGAATTGTTGCCCTGCTAGACGTTCTAACATTTGATCAATGAATGGAAGAGGAAAATGGTCTTTTCTGGTGGCATCATTTAATTTTCTGTAATCAATACAAACTCGCCAACCAGTGACTGTGCGGCTTGGAATGAGTTCATTTTTTTCGTTTTTGATCACAGTCATTCCTCCCTTTTTTGGAACAACTTGAGTTGGGCTTACCCATGGAGAGTCTGAAATAGGATAAATCAAACCAGCATCCATGAGTTTTAGCACTTCCTGTTTCACAACCTCTTGGACATTTGGATTTAATCTTCTTTGAGGCTGTACTACAGGTTTGTAATTGTCTTCCATAAGAATGCTATGAGTACAATACAAAGGACTGATGCCTTGAATATCTTTTAATTTCCAAGCAATTGCTTGCTTATTCATTTTTAAGACTTCAAGCAGTCGATTTTTTTCTTCTTCTGCCAAATTTGATGAAATTATGACAGGCAAAGTAGTATTCTCTCCAAGAAAAGCGTACTCAAGGTGTGATGGTAAAACTTTTAGTTCCAATGGTGGTGGAGTTTCTAACGATGGTTTGTTACTGTTTTCTCTGATTTCTTCTGTTTCAAGTGATTTTGGAAATAACGGAGTTTCTTTTGTTTGATGTTGTTCTTCTTTTTGGTTTTCTTTTTCTTGATTTTCATCTTTTTGGTTTTGTTCTTCTTGATTTTCAGTGATTAAATCCGCTCCACTGACGTAATCGAAGAAACGATTTACTCGCGGAATGAATGAATTTATGAAGTAGACAGAATGATTTGGATCACTAAAATCATCAAGGAATCCAAGGTGTCTCATTGATTTAACAATATCAAATGTGATGTTTTCATCCCCCACTCGTAGGGTGATTTTTCCATCAAAGACATCGATGATTGCCTTTGCAGTGCAAAGAAATGGACGTCCTAAGATAATAGGAACATTAGCATCAACATCCATATCTAACACAACAAAGTCCACAGGAAAAACAAACTTATCAACTTTGACGAGTAAGTTTTCCACAATTCCTCGTGGAATTTTGACTGATCGGTCAGCCAATGACAGAGTCATTCGTGTCGGTACCAGATCTCCTAGGTCTAGCTTTTTGTATAATGAGTATGGCATTAAATTTATGCTAGCACCTAAGTCCGCAAGTGCATGACTTTGGGTATCTTCCCCGAACAAGCACGGAATTGTGAACATTCCTGGGTCAGTTAATTTTTCAGGTAGCTTGTTAAGAACTATCGCTGAACATCCTCCAGTCAATGTGACATTTGACATCTCTTCTAACTTGCCTTTTCTTTTAAGAAGATCTTTCAAGAATTTAGCATATTTAGGCATATGTTGAAGAGCTTCAATGAATGGTAAATTGATTTTTAATTGTTTGAACATATCGAGAAAGTGCTCATACTCTTTCGCGTATTTTTGGTGCGCTAATCGAGATGGGTATGGTACTCGAGAATGATCATTTTCAGAAACGGGTTTTTCTTCTTGAGATTTTGAATTTGAATTTGAATTAATTGGGATTGGTGGAGATTCTATTTCAATCTCTTCGTCAACTGATTCATTGGTTACCACTTCTTTTGGTATCTTCTCAACTTCTCCTCCTTTACCACTACGAGTGAAAACTGCATTGATTTGACCTTTAGGATTTGGTTCAGTGTTACCTGAAAATTGCCCTTCGGGTCTTTGTTTCAGAAATTTTGTTAAATCTCCTACAGAACGTTGAAGATCTAAAAACGCAGATTGTTGATTTTTCAAAAGAATTTCATGTTCTGTGAGTCTTTGTTGAGTCATTTCATCTTTCGCAGTTATTTTGGTAAGAAGAGAGGTTTGAGTTTTCAAGATTTCTTTCAAATCATTTGTTGAATAATCTTTTATTGAGTTTTCAATTTGATTTTTCATTTGATTTTGATTTTGACTTTGATTTTGATGAAAATTCTGTTGATGTGGTTGAGAACTTGATTGATTTTGTTGAGAATTTTGTTGAAAATTAGCATTTGATTGTAAGCCAAGATTTTGATAACTTGCATTTGGTTGAAATCCAGGTGGATTTTGATTTTGTTGGAATTGTGAAGGATTTTGATTTGGGTTAAATGGTATAGGATTTTGATTTCTCCAACTGAGATTTGGATGTTGCCTCCAACTCGGGTTATAGGTATTCGAAAAAGGATTTTGAAAACGATTTTGTCCGGCTAAAAAGTTAGCTTGTTCTTCTTGAATCAAAGGGCAATCTCCAGTTGCGTGAATTCCTTTACACATCTCACATTTGTCTATTTTCAACTTCATTTCTTTCACTTCCTTCACCAAATTTTCAAGAGTAGCAGCTAAACTCGATTCAAGAGATATTTGTTGAACACCTCGTGAAGATGAGGCAGAGTTTGAAATATTGGCTCGTTGATCGTGTTTAACTTGAGCAAAACTTTCGAAAAGATCGTTACATTCTTCCACATTCTTCTTGTCCATAAGATGTCCTCCAGCGGCAGTATCGAAACGATTTCTTGTCTCAATATCAAGACCATTATAGAATTTTTCTACTAAAGCCCAGTCTGATAGACCGTGCTGAGAACAACGACTAAGAAGATTTTGAAATCTTTCCCACGCTTGAGGGTATGATTCACCAGGTTCCATTCGAAAAGTGTGAATTTGATCTCGAAGGCGACCAGCTTTTGCTGGTGGAAAATATTTTTTAAGGAATTTGTCTCGAAGTTCCGCCCACGTTCTGAATGTACCGGGCGGATGAGATTCAAGCCAAACGGCTGCTCGACCGGCAAGAGTGAATGGAAAAAGTTGAAGAGAAATTTCATCGTCTGTGGCTCCTTGTATTTGAATAGTTGTTTTGATTCGACTAAGACGTGCAATATGTGCAGGTGCATCTTCGTCATCTAGTCCATGAAATTGACACGAATTTGAAATGGTCGACATGACGTACGCAGGAATTTGCCATGATCCTTCTCTAGTGTTAGGAGGGATTATAATTGGCGAATTTACGCCTGTGTATCCTTCAACTGCCTGTTCATGAACTGTTCGTCGTCTTTGTGCGGCCATGATTGGTTTAGGTTCTGGACTAGTTTCACGGGATTTATTTGGTGAATGGTATGGTGTAGTATCAAAAAGAGTATTTGAATATGAAGTGCTTTCTTCGATTTTTACTTCTTGTTGATCTGAAATTTGTTTTTTATGAAGTTTTTCGTGAATTTCTCGTTCTGGTTCTATTAAAGCTTGAAATTCAGGTGATCCTTTTGAACGAGTGCGGTGCATAAAATTAATTTACAACTTAACTAAGAACAAAACAAAACAAAGAAATTACAAAAAATCTTTTTTTTTTCAAATAAATACTAACAAAGTTATTAACGCTATTACCAATTTATGCTTCCCCGGCAACGGCGCCAAAAACCTTCTGATGTGCTGCACTATATACATATATATTTATATACAAACATGGGAATTATATCACAAATGCACGGGTTTTACGCCAAAAATACATTTAAGTCGTAGACTCTCATGTAAAGGGTTATATACACCGTGGTTACATCCAGATTTCTTCCCAAGTAAAATGTTAGATTGCAGAATGTAATTGTCAGTTACAGAAAATAAATGTTAAAGTCAGCTCAGCTACAATGAGGGAAGTTGGAATTAACTCAGGTAAGCATGTGATTTTTACCGTAGTTTTCACCACATAGTCTTACACATAAGTCGTTCCCACAATTATAGTGATTATATCAGAGTAATAAAAAGTGAACTAAAAAGAAATATATATATATATATACGCCGGAAGTGTACCGATCAATTATAGTATAGTCCTTTTAAGTCCGAATGTCGATCCACAGAGAAGCGCTTAGGCATATGTATTAATAACTTTTGTTAGTCTTATTTACAATATTTACAAGTGACGTTGATTTTGGGGGGGGGGGGGGTTTGAGTGTCCATTATAACTAGATGACAATAAAATAAAATACAGAAATGAAATATATTTTTGGATTTTCTTTTTAAGATTTAAACTAAGCGAATTTTAAGATTTAGATTGTTCCTTTTTATATGACGAAATAACTACTTAGGCTAGATTCATGCTACGGTTTTTATTGCTTATGACTTTCGGTTATGGAATTATTTGGTGAACCAGGTTTTTAAAGATAGACTAAAAATTTCCTTATTGGTATCTCAATCTTTTCTCAAGATAGTACAAAAGTAAAATCAATAGTTGTTAAGTCACTGGTTCGGGTGATTGGGATTCGGAACAGTTTCCCAACCATGATAAAGTACCTTAAAGTAAATCTACCTTACAGCGCGACAAACTTTATGCAAGGTAACTTAGAAATGAATAGTAAGACACATAGAGCAAAGTTTATTAAAATAAGAGTAGTCTTTTTGCAAAACCTTTTTACTTCGTATTTTAATAAATAAGACAATATGTTGATTTCTCACAACAAAGGTATTGAAATTAGTAGTATATTTAGAACCTATAAATTTCTTACTATTATTCCCATGATTTTATGAGCTCTTTTAAAACCAAAAAGTAATTAACTTACAAATGATGTTTGATTGTAACTTATGTTATTTACTTAACATGCAATTGTTTATGAAAGACATTCATTAATTAACATGTGGGAATAATAATAAGTCATAGATTAGTTCTAAATACGCATACACATCTTACTAACATGTCTAAGTCTTTACTTTATCATTAAAAGTAACTTTAATTCCATAAACCGAAAATCATAAGTTTTATATAATAGCAATCCTCATTACCTAAGTAGTACAAAGTTTTTAGCTATTAAACATTATGAAAATTTAACATGCGTTTATTTATTTTACAAGACTTGAAATAGAAAAGAAATAACCGAATGATCTTCGACAAATCGCGTTGCGTTGAAATAACTTCAAAATCTTCAAAACTCGAACTTAAAAATGAGATTGTGAATTCGTTATTACGAGTTTTTACTCGAAATTGGTGCCCCGAAGTCTGTACCCATGGCCTGCTATTTATAGAGAGTTTTGTGGGATTTTACGGACCGTAAGAATATTCTTACGGACCGTAATTTTTCCTTAATCAATTTTTTATAAAAAGCAGTCGCCCACTTAAAAAGTTAGGTCACAGGATATTACACCCCCCGTAAATATATATTTACGGGGTGTAAGATCCTCCATTGGGTAAAAACTTCAGATTTTCTTTAGTTTCGTTGTCGATTGATTTTTAGCTCGATATGCGATTGTATTTCCGTAGAAATCATCCTTGATCTCATCAACTTTGTCTCTTTAGTTGTTCTTCTCTTTTCTCAGTTGTTGATGGTTTCTTGATTTCTTTCTTTTCTTCGTTTTCTGGTGTATTTTCGCTTTATTTATGTACAACACCTGAGAAATTACAAAGTGTTACGAACAAAGATAAAACACACTAAAAATCACACATATATACAATAAAACGATAATAAATATATAGTAAAAACATATATAATTTACAACATATCAGTATCCTTACCACACAATGTCATATTATCTATCACATTCTTGGTTACTCCTAGTTTCATTTTATCTTCTCCTTCAGGTTTGCAGTCGAAGGAACTTGTTGTTGATCTTTTGGGTTGGCTGTCTCTTTCTAAGATATGGGTGTTGGGTGACTTGAGGTTCGAGCTCGTGGCACGCCTTGAGGACCATGTAGAGCAATTTATCATTTCGGGTGCACACGAAATCATAAGTTGAAATGCATGGAAGACTTGGTGGATCTCGTATTGGGATTAATGGTCACATTTGGACCCGATCCTAGACTTTTCATATTCTCTTGGTTTAGCGTTGGTGATGGGTCTGAGTGTTGTTTCTTGTCTTTCTCAGAAGATGTCTGGACGCACTGGAGGACGTACTGGGGGACGAAGTGGAGGCCGCACTGGCGGGGGTAGAGGTGGTGGTAACATCACCTTGACGTACGATGAACTCAGTGAGATGATGCAGCAACAGTTGGGCGTTGCGCTGGCTGCCCAGCAGACTTTTATGGGTGCTACCGCTCCTCCGGTACAGGCGGGAGTTGCCTATAAGCGGTTTAAGGATTGTCAGCCCCTCAACTTCCAAGGTACGGAGGGAGCTGTGGAGTTACTTCGGTGGTTGGAGAAGACTGAGTCGGTGTTTGCTTTATGTGAGACTCCAGCAGCGGATTGGGTGAAGTTTGCTTCGGGGACTTTTGTAGGACCCGCCCTGACGTGGTGGAACTGCGTCACTCAGACACTTGGTCTCGGGGAGGCCAACGCCATGCCTTGGACAGATTTCGTGTGTAGGTTGAAGGCTGAGTACTGTCCGCGAGAGGAGATCAAGAGGTTGGAACAGGAATATGGGAATCTCAAGATGGTGAGTTCTGAGATTGAGGAGTACACGATCAGGCACAACGAGTTAGCGGTGATGTGTCCAGGTCGATCGACACCGGAGTATCGGAGGATAGAGAAGTATCTTGCGGGTTTGGTGCCAGAGATTGCGGGATTGGTATCTGCAAGGGATCCTACTACCATGTCTGAGGCTGTGCGGTCGGCTACCAAGATGACCAACTTGAAGATTACTGAGGGTGTCTTGCCTCCTAGAGGCTCTTCTGTGAAGGCGCCGGAGGATAACAAGAGGAAGTGGGAGAGTGTGGAGAAGAGTTCAGCCGTGGTTCAGCGACAGCCGGCAGCGAAGAAGGCTGAAGCTTCAGGGTCAGCGTCAGATCAGAAACAGGGAGGCTATGCTGGAAGGAGCCCTAAGTGTGGAAGGTGTGGTTTTCATCATTATGGTACTTGTGATAGTTTTCGTTGTGAGCGTTGTCAACGGACGGGGCATCTTGCGAAGGATTGTAGGGTCAACCTTTCGTCCAGGCCGACTTAGACTGCTGCTACTACTACCCCTGCTCCTCAAGGGAGCCCGGGTTGCTATCATTGTGGGGAAGCAGGGCACTTCAAGCGAAACTGCCCAAAGTTGAACCAAGGGGGCACAGGGACTGCAAGGAAGGATGGAAACAACGAAGGCGGTGTTGGATTACACGTGCTCGTGCTTATGTGATCGGTGCTAGGGAGAAACAGGAGGACCCAGACACTGTTACCCGTACGTATTCCCTCTTATCTCTCGTTACACTTTGGTTTTAATTTTATCCGCATCGTTGTGCAATCGTATCTTGGGTGTTTTCTTTTGGTTTTGGTCACCGTTTCTCATTATTTGGATCGATGAGGGTCCTTTGGGGGATGCTACTTGGATGGTACCAGTGGGTTAGTTATACCGATCATAGTAGTCTCCAGTAGGCCTTCGATCGGGGGGTCTCTAGTCTTGTATTCACATTTGGGAAAGTGGTTTCCCGGTTGTTACTATCACGTTTTGGTTCACGACCTTCACTTCGTTGTATTTTGGGGAAATGTTACTTGGGCACACGCAGAGGTCGTCACTCATCACTGTTGAAGCCGAAAGAATCTCGGGACGAGATTCCTTTCAACAGGGGATGATGTGACGACCCGGAAAATTTTTCTTCTCATTTGTGTCTCTCTCTTAGACTTCGGGAAATTTTCGGGACGAAAATTTTTTCAACAGGGGGATGATGTGACACCCGGCAAACTCCGGTAATTAACTTTTTGAAAACTCAGTAAGTCTACCTTAGCGAGTCGTGCATACATTACACATGACAGGGTCAGTCGAGTCGAGTCGTGCATCATTGGGGTATAACACACACAAGTCTCGAGTCCTGGGAATTGGTGAACGAGTGTGAACGTGTTTGTTTTCATGAATTATGTGTTTATAATCATTATGTGACTTGTCGGTATGTGAATACATGTTAACATATGTTAAAATAGGGTTTAACGCGCCGAAAACCCAGACTCAGGGGTAACAGGCGATAAGGCCACCTGACGGAGCCCTAATCGCCTATATGAGGGCGATTGGGGGACCTTAAGGGGCGATTGGGGGACCTTAAGGTGTGATTGGGGGCTAATCACTAGTAGTTACTAGCGATTAGCAGCCCTAATCGCCTATAGCACCTGCATAATCGCCCATACTGCACCAGACGACTAGAAACGCCTATAAATACCACCCTTGACCTCTAAAACACCATTTGTGCAACCCTAGCCGTCCCATAACCTATCCCAACTCACAAACACCCTCTGGAACTCGTTTTTACATCAAAACATCCATTTCCAAGCTTTACCCATCATTTTCTCCTAAATCCAAGGTGTGTTCTTCATCCCCAAACATTTATATGATTATGCTTTGTTCCCTAAAAGTCCAGACCTGATATCTAAATGTTTTTGTCTTTGAAAATCCATTAAAACCCGTTTTTAAACAAACCCAAACCCTTATGCATGTTATATGTGTTGTATGTGATTAAAGGTAGGATTTTTATGATTGAAACATGGTAGTTCTTGTGTTGTTAAGCTGTTTATAGCTGTTATGAGTTAGTATGATGATGTCCTAGGAGTTTGGAGGTCCATGGTTGTGTATTGTTGATGTTTGGTATTTTGACCCATTTGAATGGTTTTGAATGATTAAGGATGTTATGAGGTGTATTGTTGATTATATGATGTTAGGGTTTGCTTTAGGATGATGCTAGAGCAGTAGGATACTATCGGACAACGTTGTTACGTGATGAAATCTGGATATTTGCTATTTAGGGCAAGTTATTGCATGTTGATTTGATGTTTACATATTAAGCTAACTATTTTGGGAAACGCTCGCATTCGGGAGTGTTAGAGTGATGATTACTTAGGGGTTTTGCTTGAAATATGTTTGTTAATGTGTTATGATTGATATTGGGTGTTTAGACATGTTTCGGATCTGATTTGGAGGGTTAAACGCGCGAAAAAGGCGGAACAGAACAGCATAGGCGATTAGGAATCCCCAATCGCCTATGCTGTAGGTGATTGGCCCCTAATCACATGCCCTATAGGCGATTAGGGAGCCTAATCGCCTTCCCACCATGCAATTGCAATCCTAATCACTAGTTAACTTCTGATAGCATGTCTTATAGCTCCTAATCACTAGTTAACTTCTGATAGCATGTCTTATAGCTCCTAATCACTAGTTAACTTCTGATAGCATGTCTTATAGCTCCTAATCACTAGTTAACTTCTGAATAGCATGTTTTATAGCTCCTAATCACCAGTTGACTTTTCCTAATCACTAGTTAACTTTTTCTAATCACATGTAATGATAATGTAACTGTAATTTAGCATTCCGAGACCCGATTTAACACCTAGGAACATGCTAGAAACCCCGTAACATGCCTAGTAACATAGTAACACGTGTTTGGACTTATTTGTGTGTTATTTGATCTATGTGTTAGACTCATTGAACTTTAGCGCGTGTTAAGTACTGGTTGCATGATTTGTATGTGTTAGTTTATGAGAGAAACTCGTGGGATGTCGGGTCACCAATGGGATGTCGAGTCTTGTCTCATGTAGTCTGGTTGTCGGTCAACGCGTTTCTCAAACACATAATGGTCATGGACTGGACATTAGGGACTAATGAACCCAACGGGTTATTAGTCTAACTTTACACATATCTTATGATAGGTCGCCACTAGTTGGGGCTATCATATCACATAAACGGTTTACTCATAAACGGAAGACGCAACCTAAGATGAGTTCACGGCCCCACATTTTACGGTTTATGTTTTCGGGGGAGAAACATGCTTAAACTCTTTTATTACACATTTTCATGTTATACTATGGCTCTCATCTTATTACTATACGGTTCATCAAAAGTCCCTTAGAAACCACTAACATGGGGATATGGCGGGGAAATGTGGATAGCGCTATTGGGAATTGACAAGCCCCACTCGACGGCTGGAGGCCGGGCGGGTGCATATTGTCTCTAAGTAAACAAGGCCTACCGGAGATGACGGTAGTCCGTAGGAATTAAGGGTCACAGTTACGGCATAGTCAGCAATGGTTTCACCCGTAGTAGTAATATTACCCGACGCCTAGCTAGCGTTCTCATAAGCATAGTAGTAACAGCAACGGTAACGGTTTTCGAGGATTGTTTTAAACGTTTAAATAAAACCTGTGAACTCACCAGCATTATATGTTGACTCTTTTAGTATGTTTTCTCAGGTCGCTAAGGTAGCAGCTGTCAGCTAGGCGCACGGAGTCGCACTGGAGTCGTACTCGCGTCTAGGGTCGTTCATGCATGTCTTTTTATGTTAAACTTTTGAACTTATGTCTTTATTTACTCATGACTTGTAAACTTTAAATGCTTCCGCACTTTCAGATGTTGGTTTAAATCTTATGCATGGTTTTTATTTACGTATGTTTTTACATTTAGACGTCGTTTATTGTGTCCGTTGACTTGGATCCTGGTGTGTCACATGCCTTGCGGTAGAACTCCGCTTGTGGAAATTTGCGGGTGTGACACTAGGAGTTTTAGAAAAAGTTTAGGGATTTTTAGAAACCGTTTAGTATTTTTAATCATTTAAATATGCTTTGATCATGTTTAATTCATATTAATTTGAATATAATATATTTAAACATGAAAATTACCAGAAATATATCTCATTATGTTAGAATAATTTCCAAGACATTTCCCTCTGTTTTGATATGATTTCATATGTTATGTCATTTTTATTTGTTAAAATTAGTTTTAAACAAATAATATTCATAATAAATAGATTTTTATCAGAAAAATTCTATAAAATTTATTGTGAGACCTTTCAAGTCAGTAGACTCAGTTTTTATAGAAACTTTTATTTTTAGAAAATTTTTAGTATTTATTTCGAATTTATGTGTTATTTATCCTATTTAATTCATATAAATTCGTAATTAATTCATTTTGCTATGAAAATTGGTGGAAATATATTTTAACATATTATAAACATTTCCACATCAGTTTTACTCCATTTTAAATTGTTTTCATACAATATTCTATTTTTGGTTAATAATCTAGTTTTAAACATATAAAATCTATAATAAATAGATTTTTATCAACAAAAGTTCTATAAAAATTATTCCAAGACTTTTAAAGTCAGAGGAATAAGTTTTCAAAGAGACTTCATTTATAAAACTATTTTTATATTTTAACTCATTTTTGTTCATTAAATTAGTTTTCAAACAATAAAATTTATATTAAATAGATTTTATTCACCAAAACCTTTATAAAAATTATTTTGAGACCTTTAAAGTCAAAAGATGAAGTTTTCACAGAAAACTTTATTTTTACAACCATTTTACATTTTATTCCCAATTTTTGTCATTTTGATAATACAAATTAAATTAATACTTTATATATAAGTTACAAATATTTTCTGAGTTAAATTTATTATTTTATAAACTCAAAAAATATCACTTTTACAAGCTCAAGGTTACTTACAATTTTATCATTCCATTTAGTTATCAATATAATTGTTTATCTATTAATATATATAAAAGAATTGAACGTTGCTGACGTGGCGCACAATTGTGGCCTCAACCCCCCCTTGAGAGTGCCACGTGGCTTAATAATTGAGAGATTTTTATGTTTTTGATTGTTTTCGTTTTTTAAGTAAAAAAATATTGAAATCCACAAAACCCTATACCTAACTATGTTATCTATTATTATTTTTGAATTATTTTGTTTTTATTATTAAAAATAAAAATCGTAATTAATAAATCCGATCACATTAATTGCACCTCTTTTCTTCTCCATCACGAAATCCTAACAATTGAAAACCTTTGCTAAATTATTTAATTTCATTCAAACATCTCCTTGGTTATTGGTTGATAATCAATCAGTATGTATTTTTGGTTGCTTTACTCTTATTTTAATATTAGCTTATTGCTTTTGTTTTTTGACTATTTTCTTCTTGCTCTTATTTTGTTATTTGACTTCTATTAAACATGAGTGAGGTAATCACACATAGCACACAGGAGGGTGCTACCGCGCAACTGCTGATTACTGAAGCAGGTGAGTCTTCTCCTCTTTTTGATAACCCTTCGCCTGTTAGCATATTCATGCGGACGGGTTATCCCTTTATCGTTATATCGAGTGATGAGTCCTCTGACTCGCGCGCTTCGTCTTTTCCGCGTGTGTCGTCCGCAGGCGGAAGCGAGAAGGTGTCGTCGCCTGTGTTTGTGGTGGACGATAGCGATGAAGAGACGGAAGTCGATGATTTTATCCTCCAGAGAGTGCGCAAGCCACGAGTAGAGGAAGGCGGAGGGGTTTCTGGAGGTGAAGACTATGTTTTTATTTTAAACCACGAAGTGGTTAGTAGGTACCTTCAAAATTACAACCCCATTGAACGCAGCTACGTTGAACTTCTAGATGCTTTTGCGGAAGGGGATGCTGCTTCTTTGAAGGAAATGGCGGAGGGCACTGTTTTGCAGGTGCCATTGGTTGTAGAGACGGTGGTGACTGAGCCGGTTCCGAAGTCGACTCCTCAGAAAAAGAAGCGTTCTAGGCTCTCCAAGTCTCAAAAGTCTTCTGCTGAGTATTAGGCTACGCGTCCTCGCAAGGAACTTTTGGAAGATAATATGATGAGTATGGCCAATCTGTTGTCTACTTCGGCTGAGATAGCTCGCTAATGGGGTTTTTTGACTAAGGAGCGTGAGGACTTTGACTGGAAGTTTAATGAAGTTTGCTTGGAGCATGACAGGCTAGATCGCTAGCTTAAGCGCTCGAAATGGGATGTTGTCACCTTCCAGGAGGAGCGTGATAAGTTTGAAAAGCATATCTCCGAGCGGGAGCAACAATGGGCTGCTGCGTGCGTGAAGACCAACAAAACGTTGGAGATTGCGGCACATAAACAGCAGGAGGCTGAGCGTTTGTACGCCGATGCTTCGCGACAGATCGTTGGTTTGAATGAGAAGTTAGATCAGCGCAACGACGCCTTGATCAGTGCCCGTGAGTTACTTAGGGAGAAGGATGCAAAGATAGAGGAGTTGGAGGGGAAGATGGCGGAGTTAGAGGAGTCCAACTTAAAGCTGTAACAGCAGAACGCGGACCTTGAAGGCGAGGCATTGGACGTCCGTGAAGAGATACGTTTGGGGCATGAGGACCGTGAATGGCTTATGACCTGTTGTGTCCCCGAGGTTTGTCTCATGTCTCCCTCCTGTGGCTTTTCTTGCCCCCCCCCTTTATGTTGTTATTGACAAGTGTCTTTCTTCTATTTTTACAGGTTGCACATCATGTCAAGAATCGTGACAAGGTGCGCCAGGCTGTGGCTGTAGTCAATGCTGCTGCGAAGTTGCTGGGGCGCAAAGCTGGTTTCTTATAGGGCTTTCAGGATGCAAAGGATGGGAAAGCGCTTAAGCAGTTTCCGCTGCGCGACAAAGACTTGGATGCACTGTTCGAGAAAAAGACCTCTGAGTATGATCGTCTGAACATTGGATTGGTTGATTTTGTTGTAAGCCATCGAGATCAACCAACATGTTATACGTTGCGATCATCTTGTGAGAAGCAGGGTTTGACGCACACCAGGCACAAGTACGCAATGAAAAAGACTACTGGAGAGCCCAAAGATGGTGGTGATCAACCCGGGCCGAGTGAGAAGTTGGACTTGTCTGATTCTGAGGGTGAATATAGTGATGCGTCCTCTGAGGGCGGGGCACCGTAGATTAGTTGTCTTTTTATTTTTCTCGGGACCTATAATAGTTAAAGAACAACACTTTTTACTGTTTTGTTGGCGTTGTTTATTTGGCTCTTTTGTCGCTTACTATGAAGCTTGTGGCTTGTCTTTATTTAAATTTGCATGTCTCGCTCTTTTTATGTTATTCGAATTTTGTGCGTAGCACGCGTGGTGTGTTTGTGTTACACGTTTTGTTGTTTTTTAGACATTGTATGTTAACCATACCATGTTTAGAGTGCACGCTGTGTCTTAACCATACAGCGCGCTTTTTAGCAAATTGCAAATTGACTTTGCAGTTTTTAGTTTTAGGACATTGTATCTTAACCATACAATGTTTAGGGTGCGCGTTGTATATCTTAACCATACACCGCGCTTTTTTAGCAAATTGCAAATTAACATTGCAATTTTTAGTTTTTAGGATATTGAATCTTAACCAAACAATGTTTAGGGAGCGCGTTGTATCTTAACCATACAGCGCGCTTTTTAGCAAATTGCAAATTAACATTGCAATTTTTAGTTTTTAGGACATCGTATCTTAACCATACAATGTTTAGGGTGTGCGTTGTATCTTAACCATAGAACGCGCTTTTTAGCAAATTGCAAATTAACATTGCAATTTTTAGTTTTTAGGACATTGTATCTTAACCAAACAATGTTTAGGGTGCGGGTTGTATCTTCACCAGACAGCGCGCTTTTTTGCAAATTGCAAATTAACATTGCAATTTTTAGTTTTTAGGACATTGTATCTTAACCATACAATGTTTAGGGTGCACGTTGTATCTTAACCATACAACGCGCTTTTTAGCAAATTGCAAATTTACATTGCAATCTTTAGTTTTTAGGACATTGTATCTTAACCATACAATGTTTAGGGTGCGCGTCGTATCTTAACCATACAGCACGCTTTTTAGCAAATTGCAAATTAACATTGCAATTTTTAGTTTTTAGGACACTGTATCTTAACCATACAACGTTCAGGGTGCGCGTTGTATCTTAACCATACAACACGCTTTTTAGCAAATTGCAAATTAACGTTGCAATTTTTAGTTTTTAGGACATTGTATCTTAACCATACAATGTTTAGGGTGCGCGTTGTATCTTAACCAGACAGCGCGCTTTTTTGCAAATTGCAAATTAACATTGCAATTTTTAGTTTTTAGGACATTGTATCTTAACCATACAATGTTTAGGGTGCACGTTGCATCTTAACCATACCGCGCGCTTTTTAGCAAATTGCAAATTAACATTGCAATTTTTAGTTTTTAGGACATTGTATCTTAACCATACAATGTTTAGGGTACGCGTTGTATCTTAACCATACAGCGCGCTTTTTAGCAAATTGCAAAATAACATTACAATTTTTAGTTTTTAGGACATTGTATCTTAACCATACAATGTTTAGGGTGCGCGTTGTATCTTAACCATACAGCGCGCTTTTTAGCAAATTGCAAATTAACATTGCAATTTTTAGTTTTTAGGACATTGTATCTTAACCATACAATGTTTTGGGTGCGCATGGTATCTTAACCTTACAGCGCGCTTTTTAGCAAATTGCAAATAACATTGCAATTTTTAGTTTTTAGGACATTGTATCTTAACCATACAATGTTTAGGGTGCGAGTTGTATCTTAACCATACAGCGCGCTTTTTTGTAAATTGCAAAGTAGCATTACAATTTTTAGTTTTTAGGACATTGTATCTTTACCATACATTGAATAAGGTGCGCGTTGTATCTTAACCATACAGAGCGCTTTTTTGTAAATTGCAAGTTAACATTGCAATTTTTAGTTTTTAGGACATTTGGGCTTTCACATGCCGCTGTTGCCTTGTGTGTGATGAGTGAATAACTAGTGGAAATAGGTGCTCGAGACGGAAAAAGCGGTTCTCTCATTAAATGGCTGAATAGCCTTCATTACAGATACATATTACAACTACATGTAGCATTTTCTTAGTTGCGCTGCATTCCATGTGCGAGGGATAGGCTTGTCTTCAAGGGTTGACAGTTTGTATGCTCCTTTTCCGAGGGCTTCTGTGACATGGTACGGTCCTTCCCAGGTGGGTGCGAGTTTTCCTTGTGGTAGCGCCCACTGGCCTCGTTGTTTCTGAAGACAAAGTCCCCTGCCTTGAAAATGTTGAGCTTAACCTTGGTATTGTAATACTTTTCCAACTGCTTTTTGTAATATGCTTCTTTTATTGCTGCCAAGGTGCGGCGTTCTTCAAGCAGGTCTAGGTTTATGCGCAGCTCCTTGTCGTTGTCTGTGTGGTTCACTGAGAGGACTCTTGCTGATGGGCACCCGATTTCTGCTGGTATCATTGCCTCGAAGCCATAGGTTAAGCTGAATGGGGTTTCACCGGTGCTCGTTTTTGTTAGAGTCCTATTGGCCCATAGCACGCTCAGCAATTCCTCTGCCCAAGCCTTTCCTTTCGTTCCCAGCCTTGCTTTGATACCTTCGACCAAACTTCTGTTTGCGCGCTCTACTTGGCCATTGCCCTGTGGATGCACGACTGACGTGAAGATGGGTTTTATGTGCAAATCGGCATACCACTTTAAGAGTCCTTTATCTGCGAATTGGGTCCCATTGTCTGTGACAATCTCCATGGGTAGTCCAAAGCGACAGATAAGGAATTCCCATATAAACTTTTTCACTTGGCTTGCCATGATTTCTGCTAATGGCTTGGCTTCTACCCACTTTGTGAAGTAGTCAATTGCGACTATCAGGTATCCTCTTTTGCCGGTGGTCATTGGGAATGGTCCCACAATATCTATGGCCCATTTCTGAAATGGCAATGCAGAGGTCACTGGTATGAGATCGTTTTTGGGGCGAATGGTGTTTGGGGCATGGCGCTGGCAAGAGTCGCAGCGGCGTATGACTTTAAGTGCGTCGAGGTGCATCCCCGGCTAGTAGTAGCCTGCATTCATGATCTTTGCCACCACCATGCGTGGCCCTGCGTGTATCCCGCATATCCCTTCGTGTATTTCTCTTATTAGGTAATCTGCGTCCGCTCCATCGACACATCTCAATAATGGCCCCAGATAGGATTTTCGGTACAGCACTCCGTCTTGCATTTGGTGTTGGAGTGCTTTGTGTTTTACCTTCTTGGCTTCTTCGCGCTGATCTGGGAGTGTGCCTGCAGTGAGATGGGATATGATTGGGGTCATCCAGCTGTCAACACCCGTTTGGATTACATGAACTTCTTTGGGTAGAACAGATGGCTCGCTTAGGACTTTGACCCGGACCTCCTTTGCTAAATGGCCAGAGTTTGTGGATGCCATTTCGCTTAGAGCGTCTGCCGGCTTGTTTTGACTGCGGTTGATGTGGTCGATGGTGTAGCCTGAGAATTTGCTCATTAATTCCTTTGTGTGCTGGAGGTACGTTATCATGGATGGATCTTTGGCTTCATATTTCTTGGTGATTTGCCCTGCCACTAGCATGGAATCTACATGTGCGAAGACGTGCTTAGCGCCTAGCTTCTGCGCGATGCGTAGCCCTGCAAGGAAAGCTTCATACTCAGCCTCGTTGTTTGTCGTTTTGAACTCTAGCCGGATTACGTAGGTAAATTCTGCGCCTTAGGGTGGATGAGCCGGATGCCTGCGCCGACGCCGTCATCATTTGAAGCTCCAACTTTGTAAAGGTTCCAGATTGCTTTGTCATCGCATGCAGGCTGTGGGCTTTGCTCTGCTTTGCACTTTTCGACCTTTTCTTGGGGTACCTCTGCTATGAAGTCTGCTAAGATCTGTCATTTGATTGCTGACCGTGTTTTGTAGAAAATGGTATGCTCGCCCAGCTCTATGGCCCATTTAGCTAGCCTTCCTGACGGTTCTGGTTTGGACAAGACATTGTTCAGTTTGTATTCACTTAGCACATTTATCGGATGGCCCTGAAAATATCTGCGGAGTCTGCGCGAAGCGTGCACCAGTGCTAACACCAGTTTTTCCATGGTGGTGTATCTTATCTCCGCGTCTGTTAGTACTCTGCTGATATAGTAGATTGGCGTCTGAACCAGCTTGCGATCTACCACTAGTACCGCGCTTACTGCTTTCTCTGTGGCACAGAGGTACATCGTCAGAGGCTGTCTTGGGAGTGGTGCAGTGAGCGTCGGTAATTCCATCAAACAGGCTTTCATGTCCTGGAATGCCTTTTCTGCTTCGTTGGTCCATTTAAACTGGCTCTTTTTCAGACAACTCTTAAATGTCTCGATGAATGGGATTGACTTGGTTGCGTGGTTAAAAAGGAATCTGTTGATGGCTACCAACCGCCCGTTCAGCGTTTGGACTTCTTTCAGTGTTGACGGGGATGGCATTTGCGTGATAGCTTGAATTTTTTCTGGGATCGGGCGGAAGCCATCTTTGGTAACGATCACCCCTAAAAATTTTCCTTGTTCCATTCCGAATGCGCATTTACTTGGGTTGAGCTTCATGTGTATTTGTTTCAAGAGCTCGAAGGTCTCTTCAATGTCTTTTAACATTTGATCTTCTTCTTTGCTTTTGATGACTTGGTCATCCGCATAAACTTTGAGGTTCTTCCCAATTTGCTTTGCAAATGCACGGTCCATCAGCCGCTGATAGGTGGCACCTGCATTCTTTAGTCCGAATGGCATTTTAGTGTAGCAAAAAACGCCTTTATCCGTCCTGAACGCTGTTTTGTCTTCATCCTCTTGCGCCATCTGGATCTGATGGTAGCGTTTTAGGCGTCCAGGAAACATTTGAATCTGAATGGCGCGAGGGAGTTGATTTTTAGGTCGATCTCTGGTAGAGGATAACATTCTTTTGGACAAGCCTTGTTGAGATCTGAGTAGTCCACGCACATTCTCCAGCTTCCGTTTCTCTTCTTGACCATTACTGGGTTTGTGACCCACGTTTGGTACCTTGTTTCTCTCAAGATGCCAGCTTCCAGTAGCTCGTTGACCTGCTCATTCATTGCTTTTGCCTTTTCTGCGCCCATACTTCTGCGCTTTTGCGCGATTGGTTCGACTGAGCGATAAGTGTTGAGCTTGTGTTGGGCGAGTTCACGCGGGACCCCTACCATGTCCGATGGTTGCCACGCGAAGACATCCATGTTTTTTCTCAAGAGTTGCTTTAGGTGATCCCGGATGTTTTCGGAAATAGCCACCCCCAGTGTGATTGTTTGCTCTGGGAACTTAGGGTTGAGGACCCATTTCTCTGGCTCTGTGCGTTGGTTGGCCTTCAACATTTTTGCGGGGTGGGGTTCCTTTGTCATGGCACATTCCCTGTTGGCCCATATGATTGCCTCACCCGTTGGAGTAGGAAAACCTATAGCTCCCTGCCTGTTGAGGGGACCATGTTGTAGGCGGCCATGGCCTCGCGTCCTAAGATGATGTCGTACTTGGATTTTGCTGGGATGACAAGGAAAGTGACATCTTCCGTTCATGAATGGGTCTTGTCCCCCATTGTTAGGCGAAAAGAGATTTCCCCCCAGTGGGGTTATGACCTCATTCGAGAAACCCAAGATTGGTGAATTGATTGGGCGTAAGCGCTGCGTGTCTTCCTCATCTAGGAGGTTGAAGCATTGCTCGTACATGATCCCTGATTTTAGGGCCTCCTCAATTGCTTGTCGTAACTGATAGCATTTGTCTGTGTCGTGACCTATATCTTGATGGTACGTGCAGAACTTTCCTGGATTGAGGTTATCCCTTCTTTTGATCACCTTGGGTTCTGGGAAAGTAACGTTCTCTGTCGCTAGTATTTGCGCTGGCGTTTTGGTCAATGGAGTCCAATTGTTTTTGCTCCTCCTTCCCGACCTGTGCTCGTGTGGGGTACTACTTCTATGCTCTTGGACTTCGGTGGGTTTGGTTTCTGCCTGTACGCCTCCTTAGAGCCTGTTCTAGACAGATCCTCTTCCCCTTCTGTCCTGTCGGCCGTTCTTGGTGCGGGCAGCTTGGGCTTGAGCGTCCGTGTATTGCGGTGCCTGCACTCGGTTCCAGACGGATAGTTCCCTTTCAGTTTTGGCATAATTTTTGGCACCTCTCATGATCTCGTCCCATGTGTTGGGCATTCCTATACAGCCAACCAGGGTGCGGATGAGAGAATCGCATTGCACTCCTTGTGTGAAGGCTGCTTTCATTAGCTCGAAACCGATGGGTCTGATTTGGAGTGCTTCACGATTGAACCGCGTGATGTAGTCTTCGATTGACTCGTTGTCACGCCATCGCACGTGTAGGATGTCAGTTGAGTCGCGCTCTATGCGTTTGTTCTGGCTGAAATGATCTGAGAACTTATCGGTCAATTCTTTGATGTTGTCTATTTTTCCATTTGGCAGGCTGTCGAACTATACTCGCACGGCATCCGTGAGTGTTTGCGCAAACATGTGACACCATGCCGGTAGGCTCCATTGTGCGCATTTTCCTGCGACCTCGAAGGTTCTCAGGTGATCGTCTGGGTCCCCCGTGCCATCGAATTTACCCAAGGTGCTTGGGATCTTTGTCTTTGGGGGCAGGGGGCCAGCGCGATGCGCGGAGTGAATTTCGATTTCTCCATGAACGATGGGGGGTAATAGGGTTTTGTAAGGTCGTCATCATCGGTCATAAACTGCCCCCGGTCAACGGTGTTGGTCAAGGGCTGGCTTATGTCGCGGGTGAATCGGCTATGAGACTCATCTGAGTTTTCCCTCCATGTTGGGTCTGTGTCATGGTTGTTTCCACCATTGTTCGTGGCAGCGCCGTATGGCCCTTTAGACACGCTGATGGGTCTTCCTTTGCTGTAAGAAAGTGTGCGGGCAGTCTCTCTGAGTTGTTGTTCTTTCATTTTTTGCATGTAGACACGTTTCAGGGCTTCCTTTTGTTGAGTGTACCATACCTCCGGACTAACCATCGGCGTGGAGTTGTCAACTGGGGAAACCTGATTCGTCTCTGCGAGGTACTGAAAGGATGGGGTCCATCTTGTCTCCGAGGATGGGGTGACAATCGGACCTGTGTTTGTTGCATGTTGTTGGACTTCTGTGTTGTTCCCTGACTGGCCGGTGCCTGCCTGAGCATAAAAGCACGAGTAATGATATGATTCTTATTAACAATTAATGGACATTACAGGACTCTGGACTCGTAATTGTTACAGCGCTTCGACTATAATCTATCTCTCTTAACTATGTGAAATTCTCTCCTCGATGAATCGATCCCCTTCTCGTCTGGCCGAGGAGGGTATTTATAGGCCTCTGGGGTGGCCTGTGATTGGATGGAGAAGGAATGACAGCTGGATGTACGATCTTGGCCGTTGTCATCCGCTGTGTTGTCGCTCTGTTATTGGTCCACGTGTCTTGCTGTTGTCCTTTCTCGTACTATTCTGTACCTCATACCTGCAGGTGATCATGGAGCAGGGAATAATCGCCTTTGATTGGCTGGGTGTCCCTTTCCTTGTCGGGTAATAGCTGTCATGTACAAGGTTTCCTGCGCATGTTTCTGGAAGTCCACGTCAGCGCCATGTGTTGACTTATGTGGAGTTGTGGGCCCGTGCGCATGCGCGGGTATATATCTCTTCAGTACACATTACCGGGCATAAGCATGTTGGTTTGGGTATTAAAACATAGCACATATCTTCTCAAATTTTTAATCATTTAAAAAAAACTTCATCACATGAGAACAAGTTGCTAATGAGTTCGCTGGACAGAAATCTCAGCCATACAAAGACATGTACCTGCTTAGATTATCAATTTGACTATAACATTCTGGTTAACTAAAACAGATCAAAATGACCTGAAACAATCATAAAAATGGGGACCCAAATCATAAATAAGAAACATAAACCTTAAATAAGGAATTGCAACAAAAATAGGTAAAAATGCATAAAAGCAATTTAAAGTATGCCTTTCTTTGACAACTTCTTGTTTCTTCAACACAGATCGCAACTAATCATGTTTTTAGAATATTCGTTACTTTAGTTGACATCTTCATATACCAAGATTTCAATTGAAAAAACCACATTCACCTACATTCTGAATATACAACTTCAGGATATCAAAGATAATACTGAATCTGGGATATGACTGTGTATTGTCTTATGTGTGCATCCTGAGGATGGACTAACAAATTACTTTATTTTAACTTAAATGGAGGTATCAAGTAAGCGAAAATAATGGACGACTAGGTCTTGCATGATCTTTGGAGAGTTGGTTGCCAAGTGTTTGAAGGTCGTGTGAACGTGGGAAGACTATGTAATGATTAGTGGACTTAGTTGGAATATACCGGATATCTCGGGATGTTAGTTATCTTTTTACTATATAAAGGGGTGTGGGACGATCATATAGGATACAACACTTTCTATCTTTTGCACTTACTATTTTCTAAGCTACTACAGCACACTTAACACTCAGCATTGTAATCTTAGTCGATCATCCACCACATTACCAAAGTTGTAATCTTTTACATTTAGTTTGATTCCTCCCAAGGTTTTGTGCCAACGATCTTGTTTGATTAAGGGCTTTTCTCATACATCGAGTGTTCTTGTGTTGCATTGTTTCCTTTTTAGAAGCTTAAACTAATTTCTTTATTACAGTTCCATCATGAGGATACAACTATCCAATTCATTGTTTTTACTTCATCCTACTCATGGTTGTTAGATCTATTCTTTTGCGTCTTAAACTAAACCATTCACTGAATATAACTGATTTACACAAAACAAACATTCTTAGCATACTACCTCACATTTCTGATTCCGAATACAAAGTTAATTTTTGTTTGTTAATTTTTTACCAAAACAATTTGGATCCCAACGTGGGGCAAGTGATGCTATTTTTAACAAAAACTTTGTTAAAACTTATTCTCAATCAATTTATTTCAAAAGTCTTAACAACTATGGCCTCAAACCCAATGTCTATATCAACATCCATGCCTCCATTAACCTATGTTCCGAATGTGCCTTTGCCACCACCACCTACACTCTCAAGGGCTTCAGATTCAACAACCAGGAATGCTCCTCAAACTAGTTTTAGATTTGGAGTTAGTGCATAATAAATTATTTGTAATAGAAAATGTTTAATTATAATAAAGAATAATTAATTTGGAGAATTAGAGGCCGGAAGTTAAGAATCTTTTATGTCAATTATGGCTGTTATTTATTAGTAAGTATAGATTTGATTCTGTTTAAACATGACACGATTTTTTTAATGGTTAACTTTTTTTTCTCCCATGGGATTCGAATCCCTCTCTAAAAGCAAAGGTCTTACCCAACACCTTAATACCACTAGTTTAAGTGTCCTTTGTACATGACATGATTCAATACGTTGGCTAGATGTGTTTTTTTTGGATAAAACACATTTCAAAAATCTAATATATTTAATTAATAAAATAAAAAGTTACCAAAACTAGTAATTTTTTCTTCTGAATCAATTTTGGATAATGTTGATATGGATCAATATTCACCCCCGATTTCCTATCCTTTTATTTCTTTCGAGATCAAAATTTTCTAATAAATTTATATAATAAGATGAGAGATACGTACAAAGCTTCTTAACGTGAGAAACGTAAGAAGCAATCTCAGCCATTAAATTAACAAGATGGGCTGGATGCAGATTAAAATGTCACACCCTCAAATTCCCACAAGCGGAGTTCTACCACGAGGCGTGCGACACACCAGGATCCAAGTCAACGGTCACAATAAACGACGTCTAAATGTAAAAACATACGTAGATAAAAACCATGTATAGGATTTAAATCAACATTCAAAAGTGCGGAAGCATTTAAGTTTACAAAAGTCAATGTAACCAAATCATAAGTTTTAAAAGTCAACATCCCAAATCATGCATAAATGATCCTAGACGCGAGTACGACTCCAGTGCGACTCCGTGCGCCTAGATGACAGCTGCTACCTTAGCGACCTGAGAAAACATGCTAAAAATGTCAGTATAAAATACTGGTGAGTTCACAGGTTTTTAAGGAAAATGTTTCACGAGCTTTTGAAAGAACTATCATGTTACTACTGACTGAAGAAAATACTTGTTAGACGTTTAGACTCTAAGATGAACCAATCATCGAACTATCGTTTAACGCGACCAACGCACTATCGTTTACAAAGACTAACGAACTGCCCAAATATGTCCACGAACTACCACTCCGTGGTCAACGAACTGTGCAAATACAATTAACGAACTACCGCCATAACGGACATCGAACTGTCACAACGTGAACCACATGTACATAGAACATAAAGGAAACATACAACCAACCCAGCATAACATGATCATTTACAAGACGAAGTACTAAGCATGTTTCTCCCCCAAAAACGAAAACAGTAAAGAGTGGGGCCGTGAAACTCACCTTAGGTTGCGTCTTCTGTTAATGAGTAAACCGTTTATGTGATATGTTGGGACAAAGAGGATTGAAGAAACCACCTTTTGATAACCTTAGTCCAAATCATATTCTGCTTAAGTATGGAAACAACTGCTGAAGAAGAAACAAGAAGTACTGAAGAACAAATTCACAAAGTACTGAAGAGTAACTCATCAGAAGTTCTGAAGTCTAACCAGACACTACACTGAAGAACTACTGAAGACAAAGTACTCATCAGCAGTTTGTCACTCATCAGCACTTTGTCATCAGAAGCTTCTAACCGACCTATACTTCAGTAGTTTTATTATTATATTGTTTTGTTAAAGTCTTGATTTCAAGTTTCGATGTACAGACTGTTGTAAGCTTATCTTTGCATAAATATCTTTGTTAAATATCTTAGATAACTTCAGACAACAGTTTAGTATGTTGGTCTATAAATAGATGAGTTTGTTCATCTATTTTAGATATGTGATATTTTGTAATTTCCTTTGAAATAAATTGAAATCCTTCGGGCTTTGAACTTATAATCCATTTCACATCTGAGAAACATAAATTGCTTTACTGCTTTATACTTGAACTGTATTTATTATTTCTCATTTATTACTCAGTCAAGGGGGAGTAATAACTCCTCTTAAAAGTGATCTTTTAATCTTTGAACACTTATTATTCCGCTGCTCATTAACTCTTATATAAATCTGTAACACATAAGTGTTCTTAAAAGAGGCCACTGATCCAACAATTGGTATCAGAGCTCTGGTTAATCTGATCAAATATCAATCTAACAAATTGAGAATCAGACACAGGCTCTTATTGATATCCAATAAAGGATTAAAAGGCTCACTTTTTCATCCATCACTTTAAAGAAGCTTTGACAAATCCAAACTTCTTAAAAATGGACCCTTATAATACTGGATCTGCCAACAAACCTCCTATGTTAGTCAGAAATGAATATAACATATCGTCTAAAAGGTTGGCACACACTATTTCCCAAACAAATACTGGTTGCTGGAGGTCTATAGTTTTTGGACCTCACAGACCAGTTATTACTGATCCAGAGGGAAAAACTGAGAGACCAAAAGATCCAAAAGACTACACTGAAGAAGATTTCCAAAAGTTTGAGCTAGATGCAAAAGCTTTCTCTATGCTGGCTATGGCTCTCCCAAACGAAATATATGCTGGGCTTTTACACTGTGAAAGTGCCAAAGAGCTGTGGGATTGCCTAAAAGAGCAGTTTGCAGGAACTGCTCAGGTGATAGCCAACATAAGAGAAATCCTGGCTCAACAATATGAAACTTTTACTCACATAGAGGGTGAAACTTTAACACAACAATTTGAAAGATTTTCTTCACTCATCTCTGAGTTAAAAATCAATAATCAGACCTATACAAATGAGTCTATGTTACATAGATTTTTAAGGTCTTTACCTTCAAAATGGGAAAACTTATTCTATAGTCCTCAGAACAAGTACAGATTTTAACACCCTGAACCTAACTAGGTTACATGGAAAATTACTAACTTTTGAAAGAGAAATCAATCAAAAGAAAAAGTTACAAGAATCTGGTAAAACTGCTGATGACTATACTCCAGGTAGCACAGCCTTATTAGGACATGACTCACCATCTTGTTCTAATAATTTTGGTTCTTTTGACCACATTGACATAACAGCTGGGATCTCATCAGATGGATCTTTCCCAGCTTATGACAATGAAGAACTGAGTCAAACTGCTGACAAGATGTGTTTCATCATGGATGATTTAAAATATTTTAACAGTGATGACTTGGAAGAAATGGAGATATTACACCAACTGGCCTTGTTAAGCTTAAAAACTAACAAATTTTACAAAAGGTCAGGAAGAAAATTTCCAGGACTTAACAATTCAACAAAAGTGTCAAAAGTTGGGACACTTTGCTAGAGAGTGTAGAAACTCTAGCTACAACCAACCCATGTCTGGAAATCAATTTAACCCCTCTTATAATAGGAATAATGGAACTCAAGGGAGTGCTCATTTTGTACAGGCACAAGCTCCACAAGTTCAATATGTGCCACAAGTTCAATATGTCCAGATGCCTGCTCAGCAACAACAGCAGCTGATGCCTCCTTTTCCAACTGCTCAACAACCTGCACAAACTCAACAACCCCCTCAGCAACAAAGCTTATTTACATCAGGGTATGTTGACTGGAGCAGTCTTCCTTATGACACATCAGAATGCAGTCAGGATGCAGACAATAAGGTCTATGATGTCAACTGGGGAGAACCTGATAATGGCAGAAAGAACTTTGCCTTAATGGCTTTTGAAGGATATTCTTCAAATTCTGCTCTCACTCAGGTATCACAGCAGTCTCTTTTAAAGCTTTGCTCTAAATCTTGCAAAGAATCTTTTGCTTTAATAAGAGAAACAAATGTGCATTTATAAGGCAAGTCCAATGATATGGAGAGAAAATATACTCAAATAAAGTGTGATTTAGAAAGAAAAATTGCTTTGAAAAATAAAGAAATTTCTAAATTGATTGATAAATCCATAGAAACCCAAGCACAGATTAAAACAATGATAGACAACCTAGGAAAAGTCAGACAAGAGCTTGCTGACACCAAGGTTGATTGTGAAAAATGGGTTGAGTCTTGTAAAGGGTACCAAATGCTGCTTAACAAACAAACTGCAGCAAATGTTAAGTTTGGCATTGGGTATACCCACACTGAATCACCAACAGATTTCACCCACAAAACTGATAATGATGGGATGAAATTGATTCAAACTTCTGACATCGAGGAATGCACATCCTACCATCAAAACTTTCTTAAAATGGAAAGTGCTGCAGAAGTTAAAACTACTGACAATAAGCCATCAGCAGTTTCAACTACATCAGGAGTAGAGATCCTGAAAACTGCTGATGACCTATTTCAAAATGCTGATATTGTCAGTAAATTGCCTTCCAACTCTCTTGACTTATCTAAAAAGAAAGAGAAGGCAAAAGCATGTGAAATATGTGGTCTGTTTAACCACATAACTGAACTTTGCAGATATAGGAAGGTAAATCAGTTAAACAAGCAAAGACAACAACTGATTGTGGGAAAACAGATAAAACAAAATTTTGAAAATACTTTCTTTCCCAATAAACAACAATCAAACAAAAACCTTTCTAAGAAGAGGCTTTTATCTCAACAAAAGTCATCTTCTCAAAGTTCATCTTCAGAAGTTACACCTAACTCATCAGTAGTTTCACAAACTACTGAAGTTAAAGATTTGATAAACCTGGTTAAACTTCTGATGACCAAAGTTTATGGTGGACACCAAAAAGAACCCACCATTGTTCATAATGACAAATCCATTGCCAAAAAGACATGGATTTCTAAAATTGGTCCACAACAAGCTGCACCTGTTCTCAAGAGCAAACCCAAAGCCAAACTGGCTTGGGTTGCCAAAACTAACTAATTTGCTATCTTGTGCAGAGGGTCTCCAGAGGTTTGAATAGCATATGGTATGTTGATAGTGGAGGCTCAATGCACATGACTGGATGCAGATACCTGATAAACAATTTTATCAGTCAAAGAGAAGGATCTGTGTCCTTTGGGAACAATGCCAAGGGATATGTGCTGGGATATGGCAATGTATCCTCAGGCAAAATGCAGTTTGACAAGGTCAATCTGGTTGAAAACCTTGAGTACAACTTGCTAAATGTCTCACAAATGTGTGACAAAGGATATTCTTCCTTTTTCACCAAGACAGATGCAAGATCATATCACCAGAAGGCCAGAAGTTGATAGAGAAGATTATTGAAGATCATACTTTGCTGATTGCCAAAAGGTGTGGCAATGTCTATGCAGTGGACATTGAAAAAGACAAAGTATTGAACAAAATTGCCTGTTTCTTCTCAAAGGCATCAACTTCAGAAAATGATCTCTGGCACAGGAGACTTGGCCATGTGAACTTTAAAACCATCAATAAAGTCACAAAAATGGGCTTGGTCAGGGGTCTACCTTTGAAGGAATATCAGTGCAAAGAACACTGTGTTTCCTGTCTTAAGGGTAAACAACATAAGTCCTCCTATAAGTCTATTGAAGAATCTAAAACAACTGCATGTCTTCAACTACTCCATATGGACTTATTTGGACCAGTCAAGATTATGAGCCTTGGTAAGAAGAAGTACTGCCTGGTCATCATTGATGACTACTCAAGATTCACATGGGTCTTCTTCTTATATTCCAAGGATGAGGCAGCTGAAATCATCAAGTTCTTCATTCTACAAGTTGAGAAGCAATATTCTCTTTCTATCAAAGTGATCAGGAGTGACAATGGGACAGAGTTCAGAAACAAAACTCTGGATGAATTCTGTCTGTCTAAAGGGATTGTTAGACAGTTCAGCATTCCCAGAACTCCTGAACAAAATGGTGTGGTAGAAAGGAAGAATATAACCTTAATAGAAGCAGCTAGAACAATGTTAGCTGATTCAGGCCTACCTTTGTATTTTTGGGCTGAAGCAGTCAACACAGCTTGTTATGTTCAAAATAGAGTTCTTATCAACAAGAGACATACCAAGACTGCCTATGAAATTCTTCATGGCATAAAGCCCCTTATCTCCTTCTTCAGGGCTTTTGGGTGTCAATGTTTTATCCTCAACATCAAAGACTCTATCTCAAAATTTGCTACAAAAGTTGATACAGGTTATTTTCTTGGTTATTCTCCTTTGAGAAAAGCTTATAAAGTTTTTAATTCAAGAACCAAGATAGTGGAAGAAACACTAAATGTCAAGTTCAATGAATCAAAACACACTCTTATTCCAGCAAATCCTGCTGAATTATTTGATCTTGACAACTTTCATTTCGGACCTGAAAAGACTGTTGAATCATCCAAACCTCCTCAAAATGGTTTTCAAGGATTTGAAGATGATAGTCCTGCACCATGGACTCCAAACACAGTCAGAAGATCAACTATTAAACCTTCAGAAGTTTCAATAGCTTCAACTTCAGGAACTACTGATGAACATTTTGAAAGTACTAATTCAGCTGAACCTAAAACTCCTGAAGTTCAAACAACAGCTGAACCAAATATTATCAATCTCAGTGGTTTATTTGAAGAACCAGTAGAGCCATCCTCTAGTACAGGTCTACAACAACTGATTGAACACAAAGATCATCCATTGGATCAAATCATGGGTGATATTGCCTCAGGGGTACTTACTAGAAACCAGCTTTCCAACTTTTGCTTCTTCTCAGCATTCATTTCTTAGTTGGAACCAAAGAAATATCAAGAAGCCCTCAAAGACAACAATTGGGTGCAAGCAATGCAAGAAGAGTTGCTTCAATTCAAGAAACAACGGGTTTGGGAAATCTGTCCCTTACCTCAAGACAAGCAACCAATTGGAACAAGATGGGTCTTCAGAAACAAATCAGATGAGGCTGGTATGATCATCAAGAACAAAGCAAGATTGGTGGTACAAGGTTATTCTCAAGAGGAAGGAATTGATTATGATGAAACCTTTGCACCAGTTGCAAGACTTGAAGCTATCAGGTTATTTTTAGCTTATGCAATTTCCAACAACATTAAAGTTTATCAAATGGATGTCAAAAGTGCATTTTTGTATGGAAAAATAAAAGAAGAAGTGTATGTATAACAACCTCCAGGGTTTGAGGATCCTTCTCATCCTGATTGGGTTTACAGACTTGACAAAGCTCTTTATGGGCTAAAACAGGCTCCAAGAGCCTGGTATGAAACACTTTCAAACTTTTTACTTAAGAATCACTTCTCAAGGGGATCCATTGATAAAACTCTTTTCATAAAACATGTTGGAAATCATGTCTTACTTGTTCAAATTTATGTTGATGATATCATATTTGGTTCAACAAACACAAAACTATGTGAAGATTTTAAGAAACTCATGCAATCAAAATTTGAAATGAGTACAATGGGAGAATTGCAGTACTTTTTGGGACTGCAAATCAAGCAGCAATCAAATGGAACATTTATACATCAATCAAAATATGTTAAAGAATTATTGAACAAATTTTCTTTACAAGACTGTAAAACATGTTTCACTCCCATGACACCAATCACACAAGTTGAACCAGATGATCAAGGGAAACATATTGATCAAACCATGTATAGAAGTATGATAGGTTCTCTTTTGTATTTAACTGCTTCTAGACCAGATATCATGTTTTCAACTTGTGTCTGTGCTAGATACCAATCTGCACCAAGAGAATCACACCTAATTGCAGTCAAAAGAATCTTCAGATATCTGAAAGGAACTCCTACTTTAGGAATTTGGTATCCTACTTCAAGCAATACCAAGTTAACTGCTTTTTTAGATAGTGACTATGCAGGGTACAAGATGTCAAGAAAATCAACATCTGGTGGTTGTCAATTTTTAGGAAACTGTCTGGTGTCCTGGCAATCAAAGAAACAAACATCTGTGGCAACCTCAACAGCTGAAGCTGAATACATTGCTGCTGCAAGCTGTACTTCACAGATACAATGGCTCCAATATCAACTGCTTGATTATGGAATCAAAGAGACCAAGACTCCACTTTTAGTAGACAGCAAATCTGCCATTAGCATCATTCAAAATCATGTTCAGTTTTCAAAAACTAAACATATTGAAATCAGGTATCATTTCATAAGAGATTGCTATGAAAAAGGCAAGATTGAGGTGAAGCATGTCATAACAGCTAATCAAATAGCTGACATTTTCACCAAACCCCTTGATTCAACAACTTTTCAGAGGTTAGTATCCATGCTTGGGATGTTAAACATAGAAGAAAGTCTGTAAGTGTTTAACTTTTTAGTTCTGCACATATTTTATTTTTCACTTACTTGCTTATCTGTCTCAAAACCTCTGAAGAATAATTTTTGAGAGAAACTACTGATAAACATCAAAAATAGGAAATTTTCAAAATGGAAATAACTACTGATGAGAATCAGAAGTTATTTAAGTGTTTTAGAAGTCATTTTCATCAGCAGTTGAAACTGCTGAAGAGATGACCAAAACCACTGATGAAGAAACCTTCTTCATCAGCAGTTTCATTAAAAAGGGTAAAACAGACTTTTCACTCATCAGAAGTTTGACCTAGTCGGTTAAAAACTTCTGATAAATACCTTTTTCAAACACTTATCCATTCAAAAAGCAAAATTCCCTCTCTCTCTCTCAAATCAAAACCAAAACCCCCTCTCTAACCTAAAAATACTGTTCGATCAAACAACAACGGCTCTCGTTCTAAAACAGGGACATAATCAGCGAGGCTACTTTGAAAAAGATGAAGCCTGGTCCCAGTATGATGAAATCATTGATCTTATCATGAAATCCTAATATTATGAAGCTTTCACCATCGATCCACCCATTCATGAAGAAACTCTTAATGAGTTCTGGGCTAACACAGAGACGGTGACAGTAAATAATGAAGTGATCTCCCTCAAATCTTCAATAAAAGGGAAACTGATGGCCATATCACCAGAAGCATTAAGCATAAGGCTTGGTTTGAAGGATTCTGATGCTCCTGAGCACATCTCAAATTCTGACATCCATCTGACCATGACAGAATGTGGCTATCAAGGTACTTTAGCACAAGCAACAGTTTATAAGAAATATTTTGACCCAAAATATAAACTGTTATTTCATTATATAATTATGTGCTTAAGTCCAAAAACTGGGTCTATTGATTAGATGCCTTCTACATTTCAACCAATTTTTCATTCTATAATAAATGAAACTCCTTTTAAGGCATCTAAACTGTTTTTCAATGAGTTGGTTCTACACCATGAAAATGACAAAAAGAAGTTTTTACTGTACCCAAGATTTGTTATGCAATGCATAATCAAAGAACTTGGAGAGGGAGTACTTGTGGGTGAGTCAACAACTTTAAACCCACTGACTTCACAAGTATTCTCTAGGCACAATAAACCAGCACTTGTGCTAGAAGATGACCAAGGGGAAGAACAACCAATCCCTAAGGAACCCACATCTTCCAAAACCAAAAAGAAATCCAAAAAGCCAAAACAGCAAAAACAAAAACCAACCAAACCCTTGAAAAAGACAGTTCAGGAAGTGGAGATCCCTGAAACTCCTGATGTGCAATCTGCACTTGATAAGGATGTGGCTGAAACATCTTCTCAGCACACACCTTCTCCACCTCCTAAAAGAAAACCTGTTACAATCATTTTCAAAAGAAAAAGATTTAAGAAGGCTGTAACAACTGACCCATCCTTTGAAACTGCTGAACCTGAACCCATACAAACTACTGAACACCTACCCCTCACAACTACTGAACCTGAACCTTCCCACACAACCATAGAAATTGCCCAACTTCTCTCAGGACTAAAAGGATCCCATCCAACACATGTCACTCCCCCAGCAACACATCAAATTGGGGAGATGCCTTCTCCACTTGACATGGATGTGGACCTTATTAGCCCAAACCAGGGAGATGAGGATGGACCAGAGTTTATAAGCCCAAACTTAGAAACTCTTGGTACTTTTGAGGCTGCTACTACTCACTTATCACCCAGTGGTGAACCTGAGGATAGTAGTAACATAATTAAGACCTCAAATTTGGCAACTACTGATGAAGGCCTAGTGCCTGAAGTAGGAAAACCTCAAAGAAAAAGAGGTTCATGAGAAAACTAGTTTGGTGCTAGCTCATGATATAACTGATCCTGCCCTCTCTGAGGACACTATCAGGGATTCAGATGATTCCATTAGTTTGGATGATGAATCAAACATTCCACAAACTGAATTGACGGTTGAAGTTGAAGATCCTGTATCTAAGGTCTCCAAGCTCAAGAAGCTGGTCACCAAGGATCAGGTTAAAGACTACTTAGCCCAAAAATCCCCACAAGTGGCATCTTCAGAGAAGTCTGAAGATCACCCAAAAACTCACCCTTCACAAAAACAACCTACCCAATTCACTGGGCTTTCAAGCATAGACTTGAACCAGCTATGCAGCCCAGATGGTCCCCTGTTCCAGACAATGAGACAAATTATCACTATTCAACTCAAGACATTCACAACTGCTTGGGAGTTGAAAGCCAACAACCAATTTGGGTTGATAAATTCCAGACTTGCTGAATTGAACAAGAAGATGGATCAAACACAAGATCAATTAGCAAGGTTGTCTGCTGCAACTTCTCACTCAATAAGGCTTCCAAAAGTGGATGAAGCCAAAAAGGGGGAGAAGACTAAGGAACCAGAACCTGAAGTTACTATTAGAGAAAATCCTGAAGCTGAAAAGCCAATCCAAAGACCAGGAAAAGAAATATTTCAGGAGTTCTCATCATCTAAGGCACAAGAAGAAACTGCTGATCAGACTTATCAAACTGCTAAAGACAATCCTTCAGTAGTTGTGAAGACAGTTAAACCATCAGCAGTTTCACCTTCCAAACCAACATCAGAAGTTTCTAAGGCACCTGAAAGAGAACCTGTTTCCATTCCTATGCCAACTACAACTTCCACAACTGTTTTAAACCCTACTCCCATTGCCATGTCAAAAGAATTACTGGAGAAGAGTTTGAAAGAGGCTGCAAAGAAGGCTAAGGAAGACAAAGTATGGAACAGCCTGGAAACTAGAGATAATCTGAACTTTCAAGAGACACTAATCAAGTATCAAGAAAAGTTTGATGAGCTTGAGGCTGAAGAAAGGGCACTTGAAGCTATTGCAGAAGAAGACAAAAGGGCACAGCTGATCACATTCATAATCAAGAACTCCAAATCAAAACAAGTTGCTCTCAAAAGACTCTCTACTGAAGAACTCACAAGAAGAGCACAAATGCTATCTGATATATTAGCAACAGAGAATGAGAGAAAAGCCAAAAGAGCAGAGATTGTAGATGAACTGGTGGCAAATGGCTATGGTTCAAAGGCCTCAGTCTCAAAGTGGAAAGAGCAAACCTTATATGAGACATACAAGAAGTACAAGGCCAGCAAAGCTGCAGAGCCAGAAAGATTTGAAACTCATGAAGTCCAACTAACTTCAATTATTAAGAGATCTTCTGGTGCACTAAGAAAGCCTGCCACAAAGAGAAAAGCAGAGGGAGAACCCATTGTGAAGACTGATTTCAAGATGGTACTCTTGGAAGGAAATCAGTTAGTACATGGAGACTTTGATGTAGAAGAAAAAACCCCTGCTTACACAATTCAGAGACAAAGCTACCTATGCTTATCAGCTACAACAATCCATTCAAGAGAAGTCACATACAAGAGTTGTAACAGAACATCACTTGCCCAAGATGCCTATTCAAAGTGGTGTTGACCTTCAAGGTAGTCAAGAATCTCACCTGAGAGTCACTGAAGTCGAAGACATTCCACAATCATCCTCAGGTTTACCCCAGGAAACAGGCTTGGTTTCCTATGCCTCTGACTTTGACAGGTCAAAGGTAAACATTATCAAATGGTCATTTACTGATTCCAACTCAGTACTAGTGACCAGGAGAGATCGTTCAAGTAAGGTCTACAAGAACTCAAAGGAGTTGAGTGTTCTATCTTCCAAAGACCTTCTCACAATTCAACATCTTACACCTGAACTGGGATCTCTCACTGAGCAACAAAGATGTACTCTTACTACCCGGATGACAGCAGAAATCTGGAGGATATTAGAAGAGAGAAATAATCAACAATAAAGATTGGATAAGGTTTTGGCTTCATCAATCCAGGGGGAGATTGTTGGGACAAAGAGGATTGAAGAAACAACCTTTTGATAACCTTAGTCCAAATCATATTCTGCTTATGTATGGAAACAACTGCTGAAGAAGAAACAAGAAGTACTGAAGAACAAATTCACAAAGTATTGAAGAGTAACTCATCAGAAGTTCTGAAGTCTAACCAGACACTACACTGAAGAACTACTGAAGACAAACTACTCATCAGCAGTTTGGCACTCATCAGCACTTTGTCATCAGAAGCTTCTAACCGACCTATACTTCAGTAGTTTTATTATTATATTGTTTTGTTAAAGTCTTGATTTCAAGTTTCGATGTACAGACTGTTGTAAGCTTATCTTTGCATAAATATCTTTGTTAAATATCTTAGATTACTTCAGACAACAGTTTAGTATGTTGGTCTATAAATTGATGAGTTTGTTCATCTATTTTAGATATGTGATATTTTGTAATTTCATTTGAAATAAATTGAAATCCTTCGGGCTTTGAACTTATAATCCATTTCACATCTGAGAAACATAAATTGCTTTACTGCTTTATACTTGAACTGTATTTATTGTTTCTCATTTACTACTCAGTCAAGGGGGAGTAATAACTCCTCTTAAAAGCGATCTTTTAATATTTGAACACTTATTATTCCGCTGCTCATTAACTCTTATATAAATCTGTAACACATAAGTGTTCTTAAAAGAGGCCACTGATCCAACAGTGATATGATAGCCCTAACTAGTGGCGACCTATCATAAGATATGTGTCAAGTTAGACTAATAACCCGTCGGGTTCATTAGTCCCTAAGTCCAGTCCATGACCATTATGTGTTTGAAAAACGTGTTTGACCGACATCCAGGCTACGTAAGACAAGATTCGACATCCCGTTGGTGACCCGACATTCCACGTGTTCATCTCATACACCAACATATACAAATCATGCAATCTTAGTACTTAACATGTGTTAAAGTTCAACGAGTTATAACACATAGATCAAATAACGCACAAATAAGTCCAAACACGTGTTACTATTTTACTAGGCATGTCACGGGGTTCCTAGCATGTTCCTAGGTGTCAAATCGGGTTTCGGAATGTCAAAATACACTTATAACAGCAGTACACGCGATTAGAAACTTAGCATGCAATTAGGAAAAGTCAACTGGTGATTAGGATTGGTCAACAGGCAATTAGGATGCTAATCGCCTACCTTAGCAGGCGATTGTGAGGCTAATCGCCTGCTGCAGCTGCGCGACGCATTTTCGCGCGTTTAACCCTCCAAATCAGACCCGAAACATGTATAAACACCCAATATCAATCCTAACACATTAACAAACATATTTCAAGCAAAACCCCTAGGTTATCATCATTCTAACAGTCCCGAATGCGAGCGTTTTTCCCAAAATAGTAAACTTAACATGTAAACATCACATCAACATGCAAGAACTTGCCCTAAATAGCAAATATCCAGATTTCATCATGTAACCACGTTGTCCGATAGTATCCTACTGCTCTAGCATCATCCTAATGCAAACCCTAACATCATACAATCAACAACACACCTCATAACATCCTTAATCATTCAAAACCATCCAAATGGGTCAAAATATCAAACATCAACAATACACAACCAAAACCATCCAAACTCCTAGGACGTCATCATACTAACTCATAACAGCCATAAACACCATAATAACACAAGAACAATCATGTTTCAATCCTCAAAATCCTACCTTTTAACACATATAACACATATAACATGCATAAAGGTTTGGGTTTGTTTAAAAACGGTTTTTAATGGATTTTCAAAGACAAAAATATTTAGAAGTCAGGTCTGGACTTTTAGGGAACAAAATATAATCATTTAAAGGTTTGGGGATGAAGAACACACCTTGGATTTAGGAGAAAATGATGGGTAAAGCTTGGAAATGGTTGTTTTGATGTAAAAACGAGTTCCAGAGGGTGTTTGTGAGTTAGGATAGGTTATGGGACGGCTAGGGTTGCACAAATGGTGTTTTAGAGGTCAAGGGTGGTATTTATAGGAGTTTCTAGTCGTTAGGTGCAGTATGGGCGATTATGCAGCCTTATCAGGCGATTAGGGCTGCTAATCGCTAGCCTTATCAGGCGATTAGCCCCAACCCCATTTTAACATATGTTAACACGTTTTCACATACCGACAAGTCACATAATGATTATAAACACATAATACATGAAAACAAACACGTTCACACTCGTTCACCAATTTTCGGGACTCGAGACCTGCGTGTGTTAAAACCCCAATGATGCACGACTCGACTCAACTGACCCTGTCATGTGTAATGTATGCACGACTCGCTAAGGTAGACTTACTGAGTTTTCAAAAAGTTAATTACCGGAGTTTTCCGGGTGTCACATAAAAACCCTAATCATACTTGGGTTAAACAAACCAAGGGTAAATTATGAAAAACCGTCTAATTTGTTCTCAAATCGTAGCAACAAAAATCTCGAAACAAAGTTTTTCAACAATTGAAATCGATTAAACCAATCTGAATGATTACACAATCAAAATAACAAAAAAACATTCGATTACAATGAACGAAAACGAAAAAAAATGATAAAAATAGAGATTTGCACTGGAACAATTTAATCATACGAAAAAAACATACAATTATGAATAAACGCTCGTAATAGTTGCCAAATACTTTTGATTTTGTTTCAATAAGTATGATTAAACATAAAAATTAGGTTAAAAAAATTGCAAAGAAAGAAGATGAAGTTGGTGAAAACAGAGACTTTTAAACGCACTAACAAATTTTAAACGCACTCATTGTACAAAATTTAAATGCACCCATTAAAAAGTTTGAAAGCACTCATTGTAGAAGCACTCATTGAAATTTAGAAGCACTCATTAAAAAGTTTGGAAGCACTCATAAAAAGTTTAGAAGCACGGATTGAAAATTTAGAAGCACTCATTAAAAAGTTTGGAAGCACTCATTGAAAATTTAGAAGCACTCATTAAAAAGTTTGGAAGCACTCATTGAAAATTTAGAAGCACTCGTTAAAAAGTTTAGAAGCCCTCATTGAAAATATGGACGCACTCATTAAAAAGTTTGGACACACTCATTGAAAATTTGGAAGCACTCATTGAAATTTTGGGCGCACTCATCGAAAATTTGGAAGCACTCGTAAAAAATTTAAACAAACCTTTGAAGCTTCTGTACTTGTACTTATATACTCTGCCTCTCCTCTGTTTCTTGTAAGTCTTCTTCTTCTTTTACTCATATTCATCACCATCCAAACATAATCTCTCATTCTCAATACCTTGTAAAACAGGTCCAAACCCTCCCTATCTAAGTTTATTGGTCATTGAAAAGTTGTCAGTAGCTTTATGTAATGTAGAAAAGCGAAATAGTTATATTTCTAGATCTTTATTACCACCTCCAAATTCAGGATAATGTCCAAACATGTTTCGAGGTGTCCCTGCGGGACAGATAACCACAACTTCTCTTCAAAGAACTAGTTACATTTGTGTACATGTACGATAAAAGGAACAAAGGGAATTTGATGAGATGATTATAAATGGGATGGAATGAAACAATGTATTGTTCTTGAATTTAGGGTTTTGTTCGTTCGGCATCTCGATCGATGGTGGTGGTGGACAGATCTCGATCGATGCTTCAAAGGAGGAGGAGATATAGCAGTTGTACCATTTTACCCTTTTAGTCAATCAGGATTGGGTTAGTTGGGTTAACTAGGGTTTACACGTGTCAAGCTGTAGTGGCTTCCTACACTTCCTATGTTAAGGTTCTTTGTACCGTATACTTTCTCATATAATAATAGACAATAATCATAAAACATATTTATTTATTTTTAAATGGTTTAGGCTTGATTGCTTTGGGAGTGGAGTGTTAGATTGAGTTGAGTTGCGTAGGTGGAAAAGAGAGAACCTAGCACTAGCAAAACATAATGGTTTATAAAGCGGTTAGTTTCCTGTTTAAATCTCTTCAACATTTTCTATAGTTATATGGTTATGTTAGGGCAAATTCGTTTATCCAACCTGAAAATCAATTTTTAAATGTTAAGTTGTTAACTGAGAAAGGTTGTTTGTAAGGTTCGAGAAAACATAGCCTAATCGATGGACTGAAGTATACCTTTAAAGCCCTTTTGTAAAGCATGTTTGATATACTTGATGACTTTGTAAAACATATTAGGGAAGCTCTAGTTATCATAGATAATCATTTTTTTCCCGTTTGTATTTCATGTCAATTAAAAATCCTTTCTTTTATACATTTGGATGGTGAATAGACCCACTCTTTTCTAGCTCAATGCATATATATAAGTCTTGAGGATATTGTAAATATTTCGAATGTAAAAAAATAAAAAATAAAAAAAAATCACTGCAAAAGTAGTTTTTGTTGATAGATATATTTAAAACCATTAGTGAGATTTTCTAGACATGATGAGGGAATTTATCAATAATCCGTAATGGTTAATGCCCTTTGAGGGAAATTGTTCATCACAACATCATCATAGCGTCCTTTAATGCACTTTAATCATTGCTTTTCAAGTTTTTCTTCTATTTGGGCACTATACTAGAAATGTCACTCCTTCATGCCTCTATAACGATAATGGAGACAGTATTCAGAGCGTTATCAATCTCATTCATGCCCCTATAATGTCAATTACGCATTGTTTAATAAGAAATTCCCAACAAGAGGCGTTACATGCTTTGCAACAACTTTTCTTATCTTAAAATGTTTTTGTTATCTAGAAGTAGGTTTAATGAATATTTATTTATGCAAATCTCTAATTTAAAACTTATGTAATGTAATTTCACATTAGCTTAGAAGTTTAGATTTTTTTACGAATAAATACAAAAGTTATATTTTAAAGCTTACTCAACTTGTTATATGAATTTCATAATCATCTTATATTTTATTCCTATTTATTGTATAGGTATATTTTTATTTTGAAATTTCGATAATTGAGTAACATATGCTAAGCACTTTGATGACTCTATGAAAGTCTCATGTCTGATGTTGGCATTCATGATCCCTGAACTTCAAAGGACCATGGATGTCATGATTGCATATGAGATGAATGAGCACCTGGTAGAAATGTTCCAACAAAAGGTTCGTCATGAGAGGTTTGATGTGATGCGATTACTTATAACCACTCGTATTCAAAAGGGTACATCAGTTAATGCTCATGTGCTAAAGATGAAGGCATATGTTGATCACTTGGCTCATCTGGAATCCCCATTGAGTGAAGAATTGGCTGGGGATATTATCCTCAATTCATTACCCAAGTCATATGATCAGTTCACTATGAACGGGATTGAGAAGACACTTGCAGAGCTGCATCAGATGCTCAAAACTGCTGAGGTGAACATACCTAGCAAAACTGCACCACTGCTAATGATCAGGGAGGGTCATGTTAAGAAACCTTACACCAAGAAGAAGGGCAATCAGGGAAAAGGGAAGGGAAAGGGCAAACATGTTGCTAACAACAAACCTATGAAATATGCCAAGTGTTTTCATTGTGATTTAGAAGAGGAACTGTGCTAAATATTTAGCTAAACTAAAGCAAGCCAAGGCTTCTGGAGGAGAGTCCTTAGGTATATATGCTATTGAAATCTTTGCTTTTTCTAGGAAAACATGGGTGTTTGACACAGGATGTGGTTTTCACATTTGTAATGTTTTTGAGGGACTAAGAAAGATTAGAAAGCTGAAACAAGGTGACTTGGAGGTCGATGTTAGCAATGGACAAAGAGTTGTTGTGAAGGCAATAGGAGAATATGTTCTTTTACTTCCTTCTGGTTTAGAACTTGTTTTGAACAATGTTTACTACATTCCTAGTGTGACTACAAATATTGTTTCAGTTTCTACTTTGCGTGGAAAATGTTTTAATCATCGTTTTAATGGTGAATTTATTTCTGCTTATTTTAATGATATGTTTTATTTTGATGCAAAACCCAACAATGGGATCTATGAGATAGAAATCCAAAACGATAACATATTATGCAACATCCCCCATAAAAATAATAAGTTGGAGTTTAATGATATGTATATGTGGCATTGTTGTAACAACCCGGCCAAGAGGGGCCTGGACGAAATGACAGATTGGTAACAGACTTGCACAACGGAAGCAACGATAACTAATATTTATTGTTTAATACAAATTCTAATCCAAAAATATAATACACAACTTAAATAAATAAACTAATAACTATGTAGGGACGAATCGCAGCGGTCGTCGAAGCGGTTGATATGGTGTGATCCGCTAGTCGTTCCATACTTCTACCGGCGCTTATCTCTAATGCTCTAGTCCGTAACACTAATAGTCCGAGTCTTCTATCATGATAACCTCTAGTCCGCATCTAACAAGTATATACCTCGCAATGTCATCCATCCGTCTGCAGTACCTGAACACATGCTTAAAAGAGTTCGGGTCAGCAATTATGCTGGTGAGTCCGTGTAAATAATTAAGTAAATCCAAAACACGTTTGTTATCTCAAAAGAAAGTTCACAAGTTTGCATAGTTTCACACTGGTGATGTACAAGTCACACCTCAAACCTAACACTGAATCCATCTACTCCCATTATGGATTCCCATGGCAAAATATATGCCACAACGGTCCGCAGACCTCAGTGGAGGGTTTTCCGGGCTTCCGGATCCACTGTGCGTGGGGGATTCCCCAAGTAGTACTACCCATATATTAAGTGGCCCAACTCCCTTGGGTTAATGAGTGTGCATCTGGTTTCGGGAGCTCTTGTCACATCAAGTAGGTTTACACACAAAACAGTTTACACGTACAAGCATATGTTCACCCCAAAACAGTTAAAACACGAAAAAGGGGAACTACACGAACTCACCTTGGCATCGCATCGCATCATGTCAAGTTACACAGCCGTATGGTATTCCGAGTCTGAAGCCCACCTATGGTTCTCATACAATGTCCTAATATAATCACAAGCATCAGTGTGTGTAACTGAGTATCGCGGTTACACGTGTGGGCAAGCACGGACGTTTGGTTATTTGGTTATTAATGCCAACTCTTGTATCTATTGGTTCATAACTTTAACTATCTTATTAATGTCTTATGTGTGTATTTATGTAAAAGTGTATCTAATTCCTTGTACTAATAAGTAGTGATAATATAAATATTTATCACCAGTAGTGATAGTTCGTTTTATAAAAATAATATCAAAGGCCATGACTATGTATTTATATAATTCAAGCCTATGAATTTGTAAACAACGTCCAATTCATCTAATGTGTTCCATGTTATGGTTTTGGTATTTCTAGATATATCATATACGTCCTATGTTCCAAGTCCTGTACATTAGTTTCTTAGTTGCAACACTAGATGTCTCTAAGTACATATTAATATCCAATGTGTCGAATGGGTTTTCTTACGTCCAATGTCTCAATGTCTCACGTCTCGCCATCATTCATCATCGATTCTATTCTATTAATGTCCGGTTATAAACCCTTTTATCTTCTAGTTTGCACATAATATATATTATAAATATAAATCCGTCATTTAGTCTATAAGGTCGGGTCGGGTTCAATGCTTTAGTCAAGTCCCACACGTGCTCGCGCGATATCAATTATATAGTTATAAATATTAAATATCTTTCGAACTCGAATATACCTTACCATCTCGTAGTTGATGGGTCCAATGAACCACGTTGACTTTCGTTGCTTATAGTTGACCATCTTTTAATCCAGGTCCACCATTCCTATTCTAACTCCCAAGCTTTCCATTGTTCATTTAAGTTGTTGACATTAAAACCTCCTGTTAGTGAATCCATTCATGGCTGCAACTCTCTAATTTCCATTAACTATCATTCACTCTTATAAAGATTATGCTTCATTATATGATTGACCATAGTTGGTCACTGGTTGACCAGACAGCTCCGTGAACCCTCTCTCACTTATCACACAAATTTAATGAAGCATAATCTTTATAAGAGTGAATGATAGTTAATGGAAATTAGAGAGTTGCAGCCATGAATGGATTCACTAACAGGAGGTTTTAATGTCAACCACTTAAATGAACAATGGAAAGCTTGGGAATTAGAATAGGAATGGTGGACCCGGATTAAAAGATGGTCAACTATAAGCAACGAAAGTCAACGTGGTTCATTGGACCCATCAACTACGAGATGGTAAGGTATATTCGAGTTCGAAAGATATTTAATATTTATAACTATATAATTGATATCGCGCGAGCACGTGTGGGACTTGACTAAAGCATTGAACCCGACCCGACCTTATAGACTAAATGACGGATTTATATTTATAATATATATTATGTGCAAACTAGAAGATAAAAGGGTTTATAACCGGACATTAATAGAATAGAATCGATGATGAATGATGGCGAGACGTGAGACATTGGACGTAAGAAAACCCATTCGACACATTGGATATTAATATGTACTTAGAGACATCTAGTGTTGCAACTAAGAAACTAATGTACAGGACTTGGAACATAGGACGTATATGATATATCTAGAAATACCAAAACCATAACATGGAACACATTAGATGAATTGGACGTTGTTTACAAATTCATAGGCTTGAATTATATAAATACATAGTCATGGCCTTTGATATTATTTTTATAAAACGAACTATCACTACTGGTGATAAATATTTATATTATCACTACTTATTAGTACAAGGAATTAGATACACTTTTACATAAATACACACATAAGACATTAATAAGATAGTTAAAGTTATGAACCAATAGATACAAGAGTTGGCATTAATAACCAAATAAGCAAACGTCCGAGCTTGCCCACACGTGTAACCGCGATACTCAGTTACACACACTGATGCTTGTGATTATATTAGGACATTGTATGAGAACCATAGGTGGGCTTCAGACTCGGAATACCATACGGCTGTGTAACGTGACATGATGCGATGCGATGCCAAGGTGAGTTCGTGTACTTCCCCTTTTTCGTGTTTTAACTGTTTTGGGGTGAACATATGCTTGTACGTGTAAACTGTTTTGTGTGTAAACCTACTTGATGTGACAAGAGCTCCCGAAACCAGATGCACACTCATTAACCCAAGGGAGTTGGGCCACTTAATATATGGGTAGTACTACTTGGGGAATCCCCCACGCACAGTGGATCCGGAAGCCCGGAAAACCCTCCACTGAGGTCTGCGGACCGTTGTGGCATATATTTTGCCATGGGAATCCATAATGGGAGTAGATGGATTCAGTGTTAGGTTTGAGGTGTGACTTGTACATCACTAGTGTGAAACTATGCAAACTTGTGAACTTTCTTTTGAGATAACAAACGTGTTTTGGATTTACTTAATTATTTACACGGACTCACCAGCATAATTGCTGACCCGAACTCTTTTAAGCATGTGTTCAGGTACTGCAGACGGATGGATGACATTGCGAGGTATATACTTGTTAGATGCGGACTAGAGGTTATCATGATAGAAGACTCGGAGTATAAGTGTTACGGACTAGAGCATTAGAGATAAGCGCCGGTAGAAGTATGGAACGACTAGCGGATCACACCATATCAACCGCTTCGACGACCGTTGCGATTCGTCCCTGCATAGTTATTAGTTTATTTATTTAAGTTGTGTATTATATTTTTGGATTAGAATTTGTGTTAAACAATAAATATTAGTTATCGTTGCTTCCGTTGTGCAAGTCTGTTACCAATCTGTCATTTCGTCCAGGCCCCTCTTGGCCGGGTTGTTACAGTTGGTATCAGAGCAACGAATGTACCGGAGTAGGATATCTCCAGATATCCTATGCTACATCAGGACAACTTAGAGAACTTAGCGTTTAAGGCTCTAAGACTACCTAGCTAGGAAATGCCATGAAATTACATAAGACTGATCAGAGCAAGAAACGAAATAAGTTAAAACTTGAGTACCTGAACACACTAGAATGCTTACAAGGACTTAGAACCAGTTTGACTAATGAACGGACTTTGTGTGATATGTTAATGATGACTACGACGGAGATTAATAGAAATAATTCCGTGAGGTAAATTGACGATTACACTTGACGTCATGTAATTGTGAATTTACAGGCACGAAAAAGTTCTAAGAAATTCGAAGAGTCGCCAAGAATATGAAACGTTAATCATTATGACCTTAAATTTGTGCAAAGAAACGGACTACGGTAGAGTCGTAAACAAATAGACGATGTACTTACATGACCATAGTAAAGGTCTGGAACTAGACATACTTGGTATGATTTGCGTATTACGATAGTATATATGTATATATACATATGCATCCATGAGTACAATAGTAATTATTTCCTTAAGTTCTATACATTTGAATAATGCTTTCTAACGGATAATACTAAATGTAACTAACTTTTTCGTAACTAAGTTATAATCTAACCATAAGAACCAGGTATCTCGCCAAAAGCCGGCGATACAACTTGAGAGAATTCAAGAGATCGAAGAGAACCTTGATCAAACTAGAGAACAGATACTCCCTTAATCTGATAAGTGTTACTTCCTAACCAAATACTTATTGTTTATCATATAATTGGTGCGTCTATATACATTGAATTCCGCATTGGCATTTTTTTTTTACCAGACCGAAGTTAAAAATTGAACCGTTGACTACTAGATTCTTTGTTCGGACTAGATTTATATTCACCCTCATAAATTCAAATCAAGCAGAGTACCTGGGATTCTAACCACATATCAAGTTTTAGAGTCGATTAGCCGGAGAACCAGTAACCCAGATCCAAGAATGCAATTGTCATCATGATTATCCAACCTATGCTAACCGAAGAAATTAGGATTGAATGCTACTTGAGGTATTCTTAAGATTTAATATATGTGATTGTAACTTAATACAACGCGTTGTCTTTAGATGATTTCCAGAACCTTCGAGTTAGTTCCGTAGTCTTTTAATATAACGATGAGTTACTCGTATGAAACTTGTTAGAAATGTATAGATAGGCCCTAACGGGGGGGAGTGGGTGCATTTGTGAGAACAGTTATAATAAATAATTCATATCAGTAAGAAGGCACCATCGAGGTTAGTAGAAAGAATTGATATAAATAGCAAAATTGATCATACGAGGAGGTAAGATTTAGAATTCTAAAAAAAAAAAAAAAAAAATTCTGGGCCCTAATACTGGGGTGTTACAATTGTAGACTTGGTCACATCAGCGAGATCGTGTTAAACAACTCAAGACCGCAGGAATCCTAGATTCCAAGGGTTCAGAGTTGTTTGGAAAATGCGAATCATGCTTGAGTGGAAAGTTAACAAAAGCACCTTTTTCAAATGTCGGAGAAAGAGCTAATGATCTGTTGGGACTTGTACACACAGATGTATGTGGTACATTTAGAACAATGTCAAGACATGGAGAAAGATACTTTGTAACGTTTACTGATGATTTCAGTAGATATGGTTATGTTTATCTTATGAAGCATAAACATGAAACTCTTGAAAAGTTCAAAGAGTACCAAAACGAAGTAGAAAATCATCTAAATAGAACTATTAAGATGCTTCGATCAGATCGAGGCGGTGAATATCTTTGTCAAGAATTCATCGATTATGTAAAGGATTGTGGAATAGTTTCACAACTCACTCCACCAGGAACACCACAACATCATGGTGTGTCTGAGCGGAGAAATCGAACTCTGTTAGATATGATTCGATCAATGATGTGTCGAACAAACCTTCCAAAATCCTTTTGGGGTTAAGCTTTGGAAACTGCCGCATGACTTGTGAATATAGCTCCAACAAAGAAGGTTGACAAAATGCCTTATGAGATATGGCATGGTAAGAAACCTAATGTATCCTATATTAAAGTATGGGGATGTAATGCTTATGTCACTCTAGAATCTTTGGATAAGCTAGATCCCATGGGCGAAAAAGTGGTTTTTGTCGGATACGCTAAGAAGATCGGTTACCTATTCTACCACCCCACTAAAAATAAGATTTTCACTAAACGCAGAGGCACTTTCTTGGAGGAAGAGCTTCTGGCGTGAGGGATTGGAGATAACCATGTGGAGCTTGAAGAAATTCGAGAATCCAAGTGACTAAACCAGTTGTTCAAATAGAACTAGAAGTAACTGATCCAGTTGTTGAAGTTGAGCCTGAGAGGACTCAAGAAACAACAGAAACACCAAGTGTTCGAAGAAGTATTAGGGATCGCCGTGCACCTGAAAGGTGTGACGATATAATCATGATTGATGAAGCTGAGTCTGCTACTTACAAAGTTGAAATCTTGGATTCCGAATCAAGAAATGGCAAGAAGCCATGAATGCAAAGATGCAATGCATGTATGATAACCAAGTCTGGGATTTGGTTGATCTTCCTACCAAATGTCAGACTGTAGGAGACAAATGGATCTTCAAGAAGAAGACTGACATGGATGGGAATGAACAAACCTACAAAGCAAGGCTTGTAGCAAAAGGTTTTACTCAGACTCAAGGAATTGATTATGAGGAAACTTTCTTGCTAATAGCCATGCTTAAGTCTATTAGAATTATACTTGCCATTGCTGCATATTATGACTATGAGATATGGCAAATGGATGTCAAGACCGCGTTCCTTAACGGACACTTACTGGAAGATGTCTATATGGTTCAACCTGAAGGTTTTGTCGATCCAAATAGTCCTAATAAGGTGTGCAAGCTGAATAAATCCATCTATAGATTAAAGCAAGCGTCTCGCATCAGGAATCTCCGTTTTGATCAGAAAATCAAAGAGTTTGGTTTTTATCAAGAACGAAGATGAACCATGTGATTACAAGAAATCTATTGGGAGCTATATCACTTTACTCATACTGTATGTAGATGACATACTAATCATTGGAAACAATATCCTTATGCTTAATGATGTTAAGACTTGGTTGGGTAAATGTTTCGCAATGAAAGATCTTGGTGAAGCTGATTATATTCTGGGAATAAAGATTTATAGAGATAGATCAAAGCAGTTATTGTGTTTGAGTCAAAGTACATATATTGATAAGATCATACGACACTTCTCAATGCAAGACTCAAAAAGAGGGCTCGTGCCCATGGCACATGGAACCATTCTTAATAGCAAGTAGTGTGCAAACACTAAAGAGGAAAAAAAGAAAATGAAAGGAGTTTCATATCTTCTGCGATTTGTTCTATCATGCATGCTATGTTATGTACAAGATATGATGTCACGTATGCTCTTAGCATGACGAGTAGATATCAACGGAACCCAGGAGAGAGTCACTGGGCTGCAGTGAAGAACATTCTTAAGTACTTGAGAAGGACTAAGGACATGTTCCTAATATATGGAGGACTAAATGAGGAGCTTTTAGTTAAGTGTTATACTGATGCAAGCTTCCAGACTAATCATGATGATTCATGGTCACAAACGGGATACGTTTTCATTCTGAATGGTGGGCTGTTACTTGGAAGAGATCTAAGCAAAGTGTGGTTGCTCAATCCACTTGTGAATCAGAATACAATGCTGCATCGGATGCTGCAAAGGTGGCTGCCTGGATGAAGAAGTTCAATAATGATCTCGATGTTGTGCCTAGCATAAAGAAGCCAATCGAGATACTGTGTGACAACACTGGTGCCATTGCTTTTGCAAAGGAACTAAGGTCGCATCAGACAACAAGGCATATACTTAGAAAATTCCACTATATTAGAGAGATAATAGAGCGTGGTGACATCCTAATAAACAAAGTTCATACAGATCTAAATCTGGCTGACCCCTTTACTAAGCCTTTACCTCAAGCTAAACATGAGGAGCATGCTGGAAAGATAGGGCTTAGAGTGTCTAGACAGTGGGCATGATATGTAATTAGTATTGGTGTTTTATTTTGAACTATAACAGTTACATTGAATACTTATTTGATTTAATAGGTTAAATGCAAATTTTAATACTTTGTAACTTTGTTCGTTATTTGTATGTTTAAATCCTTGTATAAGAGTATTCTAAAGTATCCGTAGTCGATCAAATTACATAAGAATGAATTTTAATGTAAGAATATTGTGAATTGAGATGATTGAATTCATGAGATGAATAACTCAAGGGTTTGAGAATCATAATTCACAGATTTCATTAGTGAATGATATTGGATGTAACTCGCTTCAAAACGATATCAATGGATCTGGGTCATGAGATGTTTTGATATTGATATGTTCAATCTGTCCTTTATCTTAAAGGACACATTAAACTATATTGATCAAGGACTATCTTTGATGTTATCTAATATTGTCCTGAAACATGGGTAGTAATCCGGGCAGCGTTGGGAGAAATCCAAGATTTAGTGGGAGTTGTATGACGCTGATAGAATTCTATAGTTTTATAGGATTAGAAGTTTAGACATTCTGGCGCCCTCGTTAATTCAAACTAGTATAAACGCGTGGCCACGCTCGAACTAAGGTAGTTCGTTAGACCACTTTGAATTAAAGACGAGAATAGAGAATGATTGATCACTATATAAGAATGAATGATCCATGTCTTATGATCAATGGATGTCTATACATAAGGGACTTATTGATAGAATTATCAGGGCTATAGTATTTGGTTAAGTAAAGTGCTACTGGAACTCAAAGAACTAGTTGTCTGTAAAGTGTCATACTGTGTTTGGTGCAGTGTGATGCAGGTAGGTGTCTCATTTAATTAAAATCTTCCAAGTGGGAGTTTGTTAGACATATGGTATATCCGATAATAATTAAAGTCGAAATCAACGTAACCCAACCCGGTACGATCCGAAGAGTTACACATTGGTACACGAATTAGATAAGTTCACGTGTAGGTGGATTATTATTTATAAAATAATAATATTTTGAACTAGATGGACTTAATATTAATTAGATTAATATTATGGAATATTATGGGAATATTCCAAAGGATATGGAATATTATGGGAATATTCCAAGAGACTTGTTTTATAAATAGGGGATTAGGGTGTAAACTCTAATTACAAGTTCTATCAAAACAAAAACTCCTCTTCCTCTACCTATTACAATTTTCGGCCAACACCAAGGAGCCGCCGCCCCTTGGTTGCCGAACACCACCATACACTGCCACCTTCCTCCCTGTAAACGGTTGCTCCCGGATAGCTCGTTCTCGGTTGTGAACTTCCTTCTAGAGGGGATTCGTTGTAACCCGCGTGTTATATTTCCGGTGTAGTCATCAAAGGTTGATTACTAAACCCCCTATGGTTGTTTATATTATTTATTTGTTTATACGCATTTAACTGAGATCCTGATTGGGAATATTTTATTAATCAGATTAATAAAATCAATTAACAACTTATATATATAAATCGGCTGGTATATATATTGTATATGTAATCCGGTTTTGTTAAATATATAAACCGCTTCCGCTTCATATATGATACCATGATTCCTAATAGTGTATTATAATAAAATACATACATATGTGTATGAAACATATGTATGCGCGAGCATACATATGTATATATGCGTATGTGTGTGGAAGTTATAATACATACATCCATGTGCGGGTCATGTGTCATATTTATACATATAAAAATACGCTTAGTTTGGTACAAGATCTTTAAGGATAATAAGTATTTTAAAGGGATAACACATGTTTATTAGCTAAAGCATATGATAAAGGTTCATGGTTTTGAAAGGTATTTTTGTATAATAAAACCTTGATTTTTAACAATATTTTGAAAGTAAAAACGTCACCAATGATGCCAACATAAAACATACTACGAGATGGGTGAACAAAGTGTATGAGTAAAACATTCAACATAGACCTAAGGTGTCCATTCTTTATAGGACGTGCAGGTCTATCTTCCTAGCACAACGGGTTTATATTCTTTCTAGCTTTCTGCACGGACTTGAGGTGAGTTTCACGGCCCCTTTTTACAGTTTTATATTTTTGGGGAAGACATTCATTGTTTACGTAGTTATAGAATGAATTCCTAGCAGACCGGTAGACATGAGACAATATGTTTGGAATATTCATAGAGCCCTCATGAAATTAGTTTACCTGTAACCGTTAGCTATTGATTTAGCCATGAAACACTTAAATAGATCTATTGGGTTGACATCCCCACTTTTGGTTATTCTCTCTAACCCGGATACATACGAGAAAAGAGTGCTTATATTTCATATACGATAATACATTGTCTTTATTGTACAATGCATGCAGCACAACACGTCAAAGTTTGGTTATGGACTCATGATCGTTCATTATCATCATTGTCTTAGCTAGACATTAGTGAGTCATTCATGGATTTCATTAAGTTTATGTTTCAACAATTTCAAACCTGTGAACTCACTGACTTTTGGTTGACAAAGTTTTTATGTATGTTTTTCAGGTAACTAAATCTATGGCTAGAACTTGGGGCATGCTTGGGCATTCATTCATGGATATCAACCTTTTGTTTTTTCAAACTTATGAACATGTGGCTTTTGAAACAATACATTTGTGATGGTTGTTAACGTTAAACAAATATGGTATCCTAATATTAAGTTATTTGAATGTTTGCTTAAAAACCTTTCATGTTACATCTCGTGTTTCCGTCTTGGCGGGGGAGTGACACATGAGGATATGATAGGTATTTCTCGAGATATAGTAATAGATAAACATGGTATTGATAATAATTTTAGGCCAATACAACAAAAGAGAAGAAAGTTAATTCTGATTTTGTTAAAAGATTATCAATTTGTTAAAACATTATCATATGACCTAATTAAAACAATAATCACAAAATCTACAACAATTATGAAAACCCCAACACTGATTTTTTCGATAATATACAACCCCAAGAAATCTCTGTATTTCTGATAACAGTTCAACCGTCATGAAAGAATATAAAAAAGATGCTAAAGCGTTAAGAGGATGAACCCAAAACAAACAGATTAATCAAATTGAAGATGAATAGTTATATAAAATAACAACTATGATTAAAAAAAATTCTTAAGATGATCTTAAAACATTAAGAACATAAACTTCATACAAAAAAAGATAAGCAAACCTGATATTGTACTGATTGTTCCTTCGATTAAGAAGATGAAGAGATATAGATGAATATAACCTTTGATAAAATATCCTTAAGCAGACGTATTAACATTAATAAGATTAAGAGATATAGCCGATTACTTAATATTGTAGCGATTGTGGCTTCGATTACCATTGGTTTGGTGGATTGAACGAAGATGATGTTAAAAAGACAATACCGAATGATAATGAATACAATGTTTTCTTAGGTAGCGTTTGGTATGTTGAAATGGACGGGGGAATGGAATTTACCATTACGAGGTGATGAAAGATTGTGTGTTTGGTTGGTCAATGGAATGTAATCACCCATTCCACAACGCATTCCATCCATCCCCCGTGTTTTTTTCATTCCATCCTCTTTTTCACCCTTCATTAAAACACAAAAACCCACCACCACAACCAACCACCTTTGTCACCACCCATCACCGCCCACCCATTACCACTGGTGTCACCCACCACTGTCACTTCGACCACCACCAACCAACACCACCCTCCCCGCCACCACCCATCGTCATTACCTACCCACCACCAGCGCCATCCACCTCCACCGGCCGCCGCCACCCACTGCCGCCACGTACGACTGCCACTGCCACCCTTCACCACCTCCCACCACTGTCACCCACTTAGCACCGGTGCCATGCATCTCCACCTACCATTGCCACAGTTACCTTCACCCACTCACCACCGACACCATCCACTGCCACCACCCTTTACCGACATCACCTTTCACCACCAACGTCATCCAACCACCATCGCCACCATGAACCACCACCACACACCACCGCCATCACCACCGCCACCTATCATCACCGCCACTAACCACCACCAAATACTGCCACTCACCATCGATTTTATTCCTTTGTCTTTTTCTACCTACCAAACAACATAAAGTAATACTTTGTTTCTGTGTCACCCGGCAAACTCAGGTTAATAACATGGTTTGGGTCAAAGTCTACCTTAGCGAGTCACGCGTACAGTATACTTAACTAGGTCGGTTAACTCGTGTTATGGTTCGGGAGTCATTAGTACAACCTAGGGGATCGTTAGGTGTCGGCCATTAAACCAGGTATGCAAGGATTGACGATTCGTGGAATCGTCAAACCTTAGTAGAAACACAAGTCTCGAGTCCCGGGAATTGGTGAACGAGTGTGAACGTGTTTGTTTGCATGTATTATGTGATTATAATCTTTATGTGACTTGTCGGTATGTGAAAACATGTTAACATATGTTAAAACGGAGTTTAACGCGCCAAATACACAGAATCAGACCCTATAGGCGATTATGCAGAGGCTGAAGGCGATTAGCCTCTGTAATCACCTATAGGAAGGCGATTGGGGGGATCCTGAGGGCGATTAGGCCCTAATCGCCTATAGCTATAGGCGATTAGGAGCCCTGATCGCCTGATACTGCTGCGTAATCGCCTAACGTGTTTTAAACGACTAGAAACGCCTATAAATACCACCCTTGACCTCCAAAACACCTCTAATGCAACCCTAGCCATCTCATAACATATCCCAACTCCCAAACACCCTCTGGAACACGTTTTAGCATCAAAACACCCATTTTCAAGCTTTACACATCAATTCCTCATAAAACCAAGGTGTGTTCTTCATCCCCAAACCTTTGAATGATTGTGTTTTACTCCCTAGAGGTCCAGACCTGATTTATAAACATTTGTGTCTTTGAAAACCTATGAAAATCGTTTTTAAACAAGTCCAAACCATTATGCATGTTGTATGTGTTAAATATGATTAAAAGATAGGATTTTTATGATTCAAAAAGGATTGTTATCATGTTATTAAGGTGTTTACAGCTTGTTTATGATAGGATGATAATGTCTTAGGGGTTTGAATGGTTTTGGAAGTGTATTGTGAATATTGAGTATTTTGACCTATTTGAATGACTTTGAATGATTTTGGATGATTTGAGGTGTTTTGCTAGTTGTTTGATGTTAGGGTTTGTTGTAGAATGATGTTAGAACAGTAGGGAATGATCGGACAACGTGGTTACATGATGAAATATGAGTATATACTATTTAGGGTAAAAGTTGTGCATGTTGATGTGATGTTTTCATGCTAAGTATACTATTTTGGGAAAACGCTTGCATTCAGGGCTGGTAGAACGATGATAAGCTAGGGGTTTTACTTGAAATATGTTTGATATTGTTGTATGATCGATATTTGGTGTTTCCACATGTTACGGATCTGATTTGGAGGGTTAAACGCGCGAAAAACCGGAACAGATCTGCTGAAGGCGATTGGGGACCCTAATCGCCTATGCTATAGGCGATTGGGAGCCCAATCGCTTGATATGGAAGCCTAATCGCCTATAGGATAGGCGATTGGGGGCCTAATTGCCTTCATTTCATGCGATTGTGATCCTAATTGCTAGTTAAGTCCTGAATTGCATGTCTTACGACCTAATCGCCTGATAAACTCCTGAAATGCATACCTTATGACCTAATCGCCTATATTAAGGGCGATTAGCCCCTATAATCACCTGTTGACTTCCATAATCGCTAGTTGACTTTTCTTAATCGCCTGTACTGCTGCTGTAAGTGTATTTTGGCATTCCGAGACCCGATTTGACACCTAGGAACATGCTAGGAACCCCGTATCATACCTGATAGCTTGGTAACACGTGCTCGGGCTTATTCATGTACTGTTTGAACTATGTGTTAGACTTGTTGAACTTTTACCGTATGTTAAGTGTGATTGCATGATTGTATGTTTGAGAGTGCAAGTATAACACTGGGAGTCTCGGGTCACCAATGGGATGTCGAGTCTTGTACATTTGGTTAGTTTAACAGTCAAAGTGTTTTCAAACGAACCTGGTTATGGTCTGGACATCTAGGGACTAACTAACCTACGGGTTATTAGTCTAAGTACTTGTAACGGTCATATGTTAGGTCGCCGCTTTACGGGGCTAGCATAGCTTGCTGATTTTATTCATAAATCGAAGTAACGCAACCCAAGGTGAGTTCACGGCCCCACTTTAACTGGTTTTACTTTTGGGGGAGAAAACATGCGTTAAACTTGTGTTTGGTAACAACTGTCATACTATGGGTTACTTTGGGTTACTATATGATCTTTGGAAGTCCCAGGGGAAACCATGAATGTGCGGTGTAGCACAACGGGGAAATGTGGATAGATCTATTGGGCGTGACCTGCCCCGCTCGTCGACTTGGAGCCGGCGGGTGCATATTGTCTCAAACAGGAACGATACATTATTCAGGCAATGCTTCTGGTATGCGTGTTAGTAATGGTTTTCCAATCGTAGTAGTGACAAAACATACGCCTAGCTAGCGTACTTTGGTTTACATATTTGCATAGTATGGACAGGGTGAACTTGGTACTTTTATTACAAACCTGTGAACTCACCGGCATTTTGTGCTGACGTACTTTTGGCATGTTTTTCTCAGGTCGCTATGGTAGCAAACAAGGACTAGGGCGCACGCGTCTGCATGGCGTCTAGTTTAGGATCATGTCTTGCTTATGTTGAACTGTTGGAATTACTTTTGGATTTTGATTTGTAACAAAGCTTCCGCTACTGTTTAATGGTTTCAAACTTATGTTTTTAAATATGCATGTGTTCATATAGTGTTGTTTATTGTGACCGTTGACTTGGATCCTGGTTTGTCACGCGCCTCGCGGTAAAACCCCGCAGGTGGATTTTGAGGGTGTGACAGTTTCATTCCAAAATGGCAACCAACTAAGACATGGAAGAGTAATGACCCATTCCATTACAGTGTCTATTCCATTACTTCGTCCATTCCATTTCTCCATTCACTCCATTACCCCATACCAAAACAGTGTCAGGGTTATTGTGAGCGGTTGAGAAAGAGTAAAAATGAAATGGAATATAATGATGAATAATAAATGATTTGTAATAGAAAATGTTGAATTGTACTAAGGAATAATTAATTTGGAGAATTAGAGGCGGGAAGTTAAGAATCTTTTATGCCAATTATGGATTTTATTTATTAGTAGGTATAGATTTGATTCTGTTTAAACATGACATATTTTTTTAATGGTTAAATTTTTTTTACCCGTGGGATTTGAATCCCTCTCTAAAAATAAAAGTCTTATCCAACACCTTAATACCACTAGTTCAATCGTGCTTTGGTACATGAAATGATTCAATTGGTTGGCAAGATATGATTTTTTTATAGATAAAACACATTTCAAAAATCTAATATATTCAATTAATAAAATATAAAGTTACTAAAACTAGTAATTTTTTTCTATCAATCAATTTTGTATAATATTAATATAGATCAATATTCACCTCCGATTTTCTATCTTTTAATTTCTTTCAAGATCAAAATTTTGTAATAAATTTTTATAATAATAGACAATAATCATAAAACATGTTTATTTTTTTTAAAGGTTTTAGGCTTGATTGCTTTGGGAGTGGAGTGTTAGATTGAGTTGAGTCGCGTTGGTGGAAAAGAGAGAACTTAGCACTAGTAAAACATAATGGTTTATAAAGCGGTTAGTTTCCTGTTTAAAGCTCTTCAACATTTTCTATAGTTATATGGTTATGTTAGGGCAAATTCGTTTATCCAACTCGAAAATAAATTTCTGAATGTTGTTAACTGAGAAAGGTTGTTTGTAAGGTTAGGGAAGCTCTAGTTATCATAGATAATTATTTTTTCCGTTTTTATTTCATGTCAATTAAAAATCCTTTCTTTTATACATTTGGATGGTAAATAGACCCACTCTTTTCTAGTTCAATGCATATAAATAAATCTTGAGGATATTGTAAATATTTTGAATGCAAAAAAAAAAAAATCATTGCAGAAGTAGTTATTCTTGCTAGATATATTTACAACCATTAGTGAGCTTTTCTAGACATGATGACGGAGTTTATCAATAATCCGTAATGGTTCATGCCATTTGAGGGAAATTGTCATCACAACATCATCATAGAGCCCTTTAATGTACTTTAATTATTATTTTTCAAAATTTTCTTCTATTTGTGCACTATACTAGCAATGTCAATCCTTCATGCCTCTATGACAATAATGGAGACAGTATTGAGAGCGTTATCGATCTCATTCATGCCCCTATAATATCGGTTACGCATTGTCTAATAAGAAATTCCCAACAACAGGCGTTACATGCTTTGCAACTAACTTTTCTTGTTTTAAAATGTTTTTGTTATCTAGAAGTAGGTTTAATGAATATTTATTTCTACAAATCTCTAATTTAAAACTTATGTAATTTCAGATGAGAAAGTATAGGGTACAAAGTTTCTTAACATGAGAAGTGTAGGAAGCCACCACAGATTGACACGTGTAAACCATAGTTAACTATACCTAACTCAAACAACTCTTCCTTCCTTCCTTTTCGTTGTTGTAGATCTGAACCAACCACCATTTTTATATACCGTTCAAAAAAAAAATCAACACATAAAATCGTTTGCTCAATCATTTGGTATCTGACCAAGGATATGTTTTGAATAACAAATCGAGAGAAGAAAATTAGAGACTTACAGATTGCGAAGAACCGTAATCGCTGCAAGAACAACGATCGTTTTTCCCTTTTTTTTAGCTAAAGCATCAACAATCTCGTGATTAATCCCAAGCTTAGATATCTCAAGACCATCTGAATTTGAAGCCCTATCATCGTACGACTGATCAGTCGCAACAGCATAACCTGCGTATCGAGAGCCATGAAAACTCCTTAAAAAGGAAAGATTAATGTTAGAAATTGAGGTTTGAGTGAATATTGTTGGTGAATTGGTGAGGGTGTAGAGGAGGGAATGAGAAGGTTAATGGTGGTGATGGAAGGGAGATTGGTGGTGGTGAGTCTTCTTCTTCGATGGAAGGGAGATTGGTGGTGGTGAGTCTTCTTGAAGAAGATTTGATTTGGTGTGGAATAAAAGAAATGAAAGACAAATGCGTTCAATATTTTTTGGGATATCAAGCATGTTTGTATGTCAGACCAAAACACAAGTGCGTTTTAAAGAAATGAAAGGTGCGTTTAAACGAATATACAAAAGAAGTTTAAAGTGCGTTTTACAAAAAAAAACAAGTGTGTTTTACAAAAACCAAATGCGTTTTACCAAAATCAAGTGCTTTTTACAAAAAAACGAAATGCGTTTTACAAAAACCAAGTGCGTTTTACAAAAAACCAAGTGCGTTTTACAAAAAACCAAGTGCGTTTTTGTAAAACCAGTTTAAATAGTGTTTAAAAAGCCAAATGCGTTTATAAAAAAACCAAGTGCGTTTTATGATTTTATGTTTAACAGTTTCTGATCTTCATTGTCTGGAACTTTTTGAAACCCATTTTTTTCTTTAATTCTTCTTCTATTATCAACATCGTTCGTTTATGTGAATAATACATGTGTTGATAGTGATTTTTGAATATGATTCGATTAATTTTATCAATTGAATTATCATACTCTGTTTTTCTTCTATTTCTGCAAATACGTTTTGATTTTTGTTTGTAATCAAATGTTTTTTATTGTTTAATCATTCTGAACGTTTAATCGAGTTGAAAACGATGAAAAATCAGGTTCAATCGTTGAAAATTTTTGCATCGATTATGTTTGTTACGATTTCACAGAAATTTAAACGCGTGTTTCCTAATTTACCCTTGGTTAGATTAACTCAAATATGATTAGGATTATTAATTACCATCTTGCCATCACCTAAATCTAATGGCTGAGAATCCTTCTTACACTTTGTACGTTAAGGAGACTTTGTACAATAGCCCCTCTCATTTCAGATTAGCTTAGAAGTTTAGATTTTTTTACGAATAAATACAAAAGTTATATTTTAAAGCTTAGTCAACTTGTTATATGAATTTCATAATCATCTTATACGGAGTATTTTATTTCTAATTATTGTATAGGTATATTTTTATTTAGAAATTTCGATAATTGAGTAACATATGTTCAAAAGTCTTCTCTATCCTTGTTGACTTTAGCCAATTACTTTAAAACAAAAATTTTAAAATAACGTTATTTAAAAAGAATTGTCATCGTTGTAACTTGCAAATGTAAGCATATACTATATCTAAAGTGAGTGCCTATAGGTATTTTTTTTATTTAGAAATTAGTATATATATATTAAAAGCTAACGGTCGGTGCAACAGTGCCATGGCAATCTGGTAATTTTAAATGTGAACTATTGGCAAAACGGAACTTCACCTCCTAGTTTCAATAATTATATAAAGATACAATTGGTAACGTCGGTTGTGAGAAGCGTTTACTGTAGCTATCTCACGGCCAACGTTCATCCACTTGTGCACCTGCTTCGACATGGACGGCGATGATGAATCACACTCGAACGGCTGTCGTGCTTCCACGTGGCAACCTGCTTCGACCTTAATGGCCACGATCAACAAATCGAAACGCCCGGAGATCAACCCAAAACGCTCAGAAAAGACGCCATCACTTTGTCTTCACCGAAACCATCATCTCCACGAAACTCCCCGTCCTCCGTTTAGTGAGTTCAGGTGTCTTACGCGCCGCCTGGATGACACGCGCCACCTTCTGTGGCGGCGCTCAGCCATTGCTCCTCTGGGAGCTCCGCATTTTACTTCTGTGGTGGATGCTATCGTCGCCTTCACAGATCTGATTACACCTGTCCTTTAAGTGAGTAGGAGAGAGACATAGACATGGTATTGGTAGATAGTGACGGTGATGATGGACAGCGGTGGTGGTGCTGCTGGGTTGCGGTAACCGTCGTGGTGATGGTAGATTTTGTTGAGGTAGAAAGAGGGATGACAGACTTTGTCATTGTGTGGTTTGCTTACTTTTGGATTGGTTCAGCGGTGGTGTGGTTGTCATGGTGGTGGTCGATCTTTGGAGGTGGTTTGTGCTTGATAATAATTGAAAAGAGAGAGGGCGCATGGTTTCTAAGAGAAATGAAGCAGTTTTTTTTTGAACAGCCAACAAATTGGAATCACTCATGGAACACTGGAGTATCATCGTGCCACCAGTGTTGCCACGCGATCATATTCTACCACCAAGTCACCAATTCAGGAGGAAACTCATAATTATGAGAAAACCCCCTTTTGTGAGATTCGAACCCAGGACCATATGGCCCCTAAGTCTTATCACACCACCAAGATACCACTAGGCTATAATGTCTTGGGTAGAAACTTAGAGCATTCACAGTAGCTTCCCCATCCCCCATTCCCTCACAACCAATCACAACCACATATTACACTAAAAATCATTACAGTTTCTCTCTTCTCCACTCACAACTACTTTCAACAAATACTAAAAAATAAATACACCTTCCAGTTTTCCCCAAAAGATTCCCCAGTAACCCCAATTATACCGATCAACATTAGATTCCCCATTTTTCTTCACTCACACCCACCCCATATAATTTTAGGGACATACTCACATAAAATGGGGGAGCTACTGTGAATGCTCTTAGATATAAAAGGTAAAAGTAAACGTATTGGCAATTGTGCAAAAGAGAGTCACGTGTCTAACCTTGAATGTACATAATTTCAAATTAGAAACTAACCTATTTAAAAAAAAAATTTGTACATAGGAAGGAAGTCTCCTAATTAATTACTTTTGTTATACCACATTCAATCCAGGGGTTTAAAAAGCCAAAACATCCATAACACATGTTAGTCATGGCATTTACGATTTTTACTTATCCTTAGATCGTAAGTAACGCTGACCGGTATGATGGCCGCTATCCCCTACACCTTAGCTTTTGTTCAAAATAACGGCGCCCCTCCACTATTTCCTAGGCAGTGGGGGCTATTAGGGGCGTCATTTACCAATTGTGGGCATAACAGTCTGACGGGGCCGAATTGTTTGTAGCGTTAGTATCTATAATATGAAGTGTTGTCATTGTGCAACAGGCGGAAAGGTATTTTAACCGGTTTAACACGCTGCATGTCTAGAAAAAGACGCTTAGTATATGCGTCGCGCGCCCCATAGCACTCGGCGACGGTAAAATACTAGTTGAGTAACATATGTTCGAAAGTCGTCTCTATTCTTGTTGACTTTAGCCAATTACTTTAAAAAAAATTTAAAATAACGTTATTTAAAAACAATTATCATCGTTGTAACTTGCAAATGTAAGCATATAATATGTAAAGTCATTGCCTATAGAGACATAATAACCACCCATGTATATTTAGAGTATTCTTGAATATTGTAGTTGGTAGCTAACGCTAACCATATAGAGAGACTTAATAATCACCTCTAAATCTATTCTAATAAATAAAACTGATTTGTGCCACTTGTTAATTCTTAATGTAAGTTCAATTTTATCAAGCTCTCATTATGCTAAATGGCACATCTATAATACAAGTTCAATTTTATTCAAGCTCTCATTAAGTCACATGTGGGTCCACTCATATAAAGTAATTAAATAATGCCACTTGCACAATATGTAGACCACATCTGTTACTAACATTTCCCAATTAAATAATATGTGGGTCATATCTGTTACTAATATTTACCAATTAAACAATATGTGAGTCATATCTGTTGAAATGCAAAGGTTATTGTCAAGCATAGAGGGAGCTCCAACATTAGTTTCAAATTTGAGCCTCAAATTTAAGCTTCAAATTCAAAATTCAAAATCAAGCCCTTATTATACAAAACGAGGGAGATGGAAAACACAATCATTTTATCTTCTTTATTTTATTTTCGTCATCCCCTCTCTCTCTATTTCATCCTCCAAATCTAATACAATTCGTCTTGGTTACATGCTAAAAAATGATCCGCATCTGAAGAAATCCGTAAACGAGTATGTTTCTAATTAACAAAACTATGTTCCTTACTTAGCATCAGATTCTTTAATTTTCTTATAAAATTATTGTTGTTGTTGTTGTTGATGATGTTGTTGTTGTTTTAGGTTACTTTAAGGTGGGAACATGTGTTAAGTTGGAGACGACAATGGCAACTTATAAGTTCATATTTTCCTATCATTCGTTTAAATGATTAATGTTCTTTTAAGATGAATAAAATTATGTTTGAAGTCATATGACCATTGACATGTGTTTGTAGCCGGTCGCATCAATCATTGGAGTACTAACTGAAAATATTTTTGCTAATCAACTGTTATTCGATAATTCTGGTGAGTTTTTTTGGAAGGATTATTCATGAGTGTGTTACTGATAGTTATTGTACAACATATTGTTTAATCACTACAAGAGTAGTTGTAATCCTTTTTTTTCTTTTTTTTTTGTATTGAATTAAATTAAGGTTCGGTCGCGTGTACATCTCAGCAGTCTTGCAATGGCTAGACCAGCTTGCTGCTCAAAAGTCAAGGTTTTGTCTATATCTATACTAGATGCAATTAAATTTATAATGAAGTGATTCTTTGTTACATATTATTTAAGAATATTGTATGTTTTGTTTTCAGAATGAGTTCAAATGAGAAGAGCGGTGAGTTTGTTATAATCTTGAATTACTTATTCAAAGTATGCTAAAGTCCAAAGTCTGTTGTAATGTAAGATTGTTAGAAAGGCATGTTGTTATGTAAAGACTGTTGAAGACAATATCTGCTGATGAAAAAATAGAGTCTGTTGTGAAGAATGTCTGTTGAAGCTTTAGCAGTGGTTGCCTTCAACAAATGATGAAGAATAGAGTGGTCTTGCTTCAACAGATGATGAAGAACAGACCTTAGTAGAGGCTGTTTATGTTCTTATATGTCAGTGTTTCAACTATCAAGTATGTACATTTAATTTTAAATTATATTAATGTTAAAACATTTAGAATAATGTTATTTGTTGAACCGCGTGTCTACACAAGATTTCACCTAGAGATAATAATGTTAACTATTGGTAAACTTGATTCTCAACTTTATCAGTTAGATTTGAAGTAAATCTAAAGTTGTAAGTTAGATTTGCAACATCAATAATAATAAAAATATAAAAATAATAATGTTAATAAACTAACTTCAAAATAGTAATCATTACTTTTGGGCATTTTTATAGCATCCTACAAAGAGATACATTGACTTTTCAAATTTTTTAAAAAAGGATAGTTGAAATTTCTTAATTTAACTAAAAATAACCGAATCACACAAACATTAAAAATAGAATATACAAAGAAACACTACAAAATAGGACTGTTTACACACATACAAAAAGGAAGTCTTGTAACAAAAAATTCCATTATCCCTACAAAAGTGAAGTAATACTAACTATGAAATTTGTTCCATCAACTTAAAGTTAATACAAAAGTCATACAAAACATGAACAAAAAATAAAAACAACAAAAAACTGAAAACAAAATAAACTATCAGATAATGTATTTGAATACTCAATAAGCAGAGAAATATTATTTCTCTAATCAACCTGCATTTGCTGTGGGGATTTTTAAATAAACATGAAACCATTACAATAACAAAAAAGAAAATAACAAAATGATGTTATAAATAACTTACTACTATAAATATTTTGTTTTGATTAAAATAATTGTAAGAATCTTCCGAGAACACCAATTCCAACTTGATTATCAAAGGTTTATTGGAAATAGATTTTTCTTTCATTAACTGAATTTTTGAAAAAACTGTTAGTAAGAAGTTTAATAAAAATAATATACTGTTGCATTTGTTGGCTCTTGCTTTCATTATTATTATCGTAGAAAAGAAGAGAAATAAAATTACAAACTTAAATGACGATATCCTCGCAATTTTTACACTAAAAAAAATATTAGTCTTTTAAAATACAACAAATAAAATAATAAAATAATATTATAAATAATTAAATACTATAAATTTAAACAATATTACTCTTTTTAAACTCACAATTACAAAAGGTCCAGATGTTACAACTTTACTATGAAACAAATTTACATATTATCATTTTTTTATTACTTAATTCATACTTATTTGAATCTATAAATGATATGAAGTATTTCATTTATCTTACAACTTAAAAAAAGTAAATTGTTTATAAAAGACCGCTGTTACTACGAAGGATTTTCTTAATACTTAAGGGTATTACAACCACGAGAAATAAATCAGTAGACATTGAAAAGAAATATTGAAGCTAACAAATTTTAATAACAAAAAGACAATTTTAATTGAAGCAACCCTCTGATTTATAAATTTACACAGAAAATGTTACATTTGTAAAAAAAAAGTACATATATTCTTAAAAAACTGCTTTGATATCAATTAACAAATTTACAACATCAAATTTAACAAAGTAAATTTCAAAGAACGTTTCTAAGAAACAACACTAAGGAATGATCTTCCTGTCATAGAATTCGAAACAACAACTCAAACAAAACGAATGACGCTATTTAAGAACTGTTGCACTTGCATTAAATATAATTAAAACAAACATCAACAACCCTTTCTAGCTAAACATCATGAAGTTTAACAATCCAGCCTAAATTTCACAAACAGGATTTGCATGTAATAACTATCGGTTGATGTTTTTCTTTGACTGTATGAAACTTCAAAAAACAACATTTCGAAGCTCACTGCAGACAGATTGTTGATAATCCTTTTTCCTTTGATTATAAGAATCTTCTAGAATATTTGTGGAAGGAAATTTGATCGTAAGACCATTATGACTAAGGGATACGGAGTTTGAAACTGAAAATAGGGGAAGGCATATAAGATTGAAAAATGAATATAAATATAAATATTTCCTTTCCATTTATAGTGTGAAAAAATAATTTATCAACTTTCAATTATAAATTTGAACTGTAACAACATCTTTTATTACAAAATTAAATTTGTTATTAAAGTAACACTAGAAAATATAATTAAATAAGTAATTTAAATTTTATAATTAAAGTTGTTAACTTTGGAGTATTTTATTTTTATAAAAATATTTGTATTTTTTTATTTATAATGTCAACTTATATTTTCAATAATAAATAACTTTTCTAGCTTTTATAGACAAAACACAATTACAACCCAAAAATAATAGCATAATATTTTTTAATAAAATTAGTTCAAATGGTAATGATTAACTTTGGAACTCGAGTTTATGTTGATATAAAAAATTTTCAATGATGCATTGTACGGTATAATAGCATAAACAATTTGAGTTGTCTATTAAGAAAAAAATATCCAAACTCAACTTAAAAAATTATTGATTACAGATATTTCTTGAAATTTCTTTTTCATTACACAATTTAATATCTTCAATCTTTTTATACTTTTCACCCTGGTTAAAAAAGAATCGATTAAGCAATTACAGGAAAACAACACGTCCAATATAGAAGGACTCTTACTATTTAATATGAATAATAATATTTGTAAGAAACATCATTAAAGCCCATACTTTCAATACAAATTTACATAATTATAAATTATAAATTTAAAACTATAGTAGAAGAAATAAATACACTTAGATATACCTAAGTATTGAAAGTAGGAGCTCCAATGAATTTACTTACAAACGTTCATTAAACAAATATATTATATAGTTGCATTTAAATAAAAGGAATCTTATAATGGAAGCTTCAAGGGAAACTTATAATGTAATATTAATATATCAATTAATGAAACCATGGAAAAAGGCTTACAGGACAAGATTCTTATAAATTGCCTTGGAACAGACAATAGATATAACAAACCATCTTTTACTAAATAATAATAATAATAATAATAATAATAATAGCACTTATACATATACATAATTTAAGTTAAGAAATTACATATAAAATACTGACAAAACATACAATTGTGACGTAACTTTCGTATTTGTTATAATATACAAAACATCTACTTTGAAAATAAATTTAAAAAAAAACATTACTATAACAAAATAATTTTTTTTAATAATTTCAAAGAGCAAATAGTATTATTAAATTAAAAAATAATCCAATGAATTTACTTACAAATGTATTACAAAGTTGCATTTAAATAGAAGGAATCTTATAATGGAAGCTTCAAGGGAAACTTATAACGTAAGATTAATATATCAATTAATGAAAGCATGGAAAAAGGCTTACAACACAAGATTCATATAATTTGCCTCGGAACAGACAATAGATATAACAAACGATCTTTTACTAAATAATAATAACAATAATAATAATAATCATAGTACTTATACATATACATAATTTAAGTTAAGAAATTACATAAAAAATACTAGCAAAACGTACAATTGTGAAGTAACTTTCGTATTTGTAATAATATATAAAACATCTACTTTGAAAATAAATTAAAAAAAACATTACTATAATAAAATATTTTTTTAATCATTTCAAATAGCAAATAGTATTATTAAATTAAAAAATGATCCAAATTTGAACAAACTAACTTTCAAAAAAGTAATCATGTTTTCGATAATCGAGGATCTAAATCTTTAATGGAGATTTTGTTACAGATAAGACCTGTAAATAATTATTACAAACATGACACTTGCTTGTAAACACATTATCCCCAACTAAGTGTTGTACTATTTTTTTTTTTATTAAAGTACTGTTGAAATGAATAGCATTTAAATCAAACAGACTCAACTAAAGATCTATACAGACATATGAACAGATGTATTCCATATTCTATTGCACATATTAAAAAACTGAAGAATGTTAACAGTAGATGTTATTAGAGACGCTCTTTACAAATTCACGTCAACACACAATAAATTAACTACTTCTAAACATGAAAAATCACAAACCATAAAAATCATGATTATTATTTTTTGGAGATCGATGTTCAAGATCGTCATTATTATTTTTCACTCACCACTGTTAATATTCTAAACTAAATTTAATTAGAAAATACTACACAATTTTATTATTAAAATAATATTGATTATTCTATATAATTTTATTTAACTTACTTTTAGATATACCTTATAAGAGAAGCTATATGTTATGATTATACGTGAAAAATAATAAAACAAACATAATTTTCTATCTTAACTTTAAACGTTTACCTCAAAATTTAAATATGAGCGGCAAAAGATTGAACAATTATTACAAACATTATTAATATATTTATTATTCGGCAAAAGATATTTGAACATTATATAACTTTTTATATTTTTAAATGTATTATCTAATTTCAACATTAACATCAAATTATTAATATATTTATTATTCGGCAAAAGATATTCAAATTATGAATATGAAGTAAAAAATTAGAAAATCAAAATGCTTTATGAAAAAAGGATATGAAAAATTAGAATAACAAAATGATACATTCTTAAATATATTATTAATTAGCATTTATAATAATAAAAATAATAATAATCAAATAGTGTTGACAGAAAACCCAAAGAATCCTTTTTAAATATGTTTTGATCTGAACATTTGCTAAAAAATATCTAAAACTCTGTTGGCATTAAATAATCATCTGTTGAAATAGATGCACTATCTGATAAATTGTATGTGCTCAAAATTAACATGATGATTACGTTATACTGCAAAGTAAAAACAATTAATAATATTTTAATGTAACATTGCAACTTCATTAAATTTATAATCTTTTACATGAAAAAAAATTAAAAAATGCACAAAAAAAATAAATAAACAAATGAAACTATTATTTCCAAATGAGTAATTTTACAAATAATACGAAATTAACAATGTACATCTCCTAACAATTTCTATAGTTCTGTTGAAAGAAAATAACCATCTATTCACGAAAGACTACTAATATTGAAAGATATACGGACAAAATACTATATTATTTAGTACAAAGTAGCACATTTTACAATATTCGACTAAACAAAGTAAAACGAAAATTTTAACTTTGGTAGAATCCTTTCCAGAATTCAAAACAAAGAAGGAAAAGTATAAAGATCTTATTCTAAGTTTATTACAGATTTGCTTCCATATATAATCACCGGTCTTCTTCAGAAAATTCTTTGGTAGAATCCTTTCTAGAATTGAATACAAAGAAGCAGACCGATTTGCTTCCTATATAACCACCGGTCTTCTTCAGCAAATACATATTGATTGTATGTAAGCCTTTTCCGAGAACACCAATTCCAACTTCAACACTAACATCGAATTATTAGAAATACTTTATTGAGAAGTGTTTGGATTGCATTTGAAAATAAGAAAATTATTAAGATCATTATGAATGTCAAAATGAAATAATCATTTAGAATGTAAAAATGACTTAAGAGAAAAACATATGATAATAAATTGCAATTTCTTCAACTTTTATAGTGGAAAATAACCATTAAATCTAAATAATATAAAAATTATAATAAAGTAATATTGTCAGAAAAGCCAAAACATCATTTCTAAATATATTTTGGGCTGAAGATCTGATAAAGCATATTTAAAAGTCTGTTGAGATACCATCAACATCTGCTGAAATAGAATGAACATATGTTGAATTATATATATAATATATATACTCAACTAAAACATAATTATTATTACATTATATAGGACAAATTAACTTCATAACGTATAGTATTTACAACATATATTAACATACAAACTAAAATTAAGCCTAACATTATAAATCTTTATTAGAAAATTCGTTTATAAAATACCTAGGATTTCCTAATTAATAAGACAAACAATAGAAAGATTTACAATACATTATCACATGATAAATATTTTTTTCGATTAATTTTATAAATTGTATAAATAACATAATATTACTAATAAAAGTTCATATTTATACGTTTTTATATAAATAACCATTTGCTTGACCAAAAATCAACTACAGTTGATACGTATCTTTCCTTTACTGTATGACATTGTATCAAAGACAACTGTTGACTGTTCAACAGTATAATAAAATAACAGAGTTGGTATATGATACAGGTGTTGACTTTAAAAAATTTTGGTCAGATATATGCCACGCCATTTACACAAACACAGATTTTTTGCCGTATTAGCAACCATTTTTCATTCCTTTTGTCCTAAAAAATAAACGTAACACTGTCTTATTGACTTTTAAATACACAAAGACGGTTTTCCCTCTTCCACACCCTAAATAGATTTCACATCATCTTCTTCAATCTTCTGCATCGATCTTCAATTAAAACCCCTCATAACAATCTACCATACTTGGTAAAAACAGAACGTAACACACAACTTCACTCGATAATCGATATTCTCACAAATTTGAAATACCTACCCATTCTCACCGCTGACGCACCAATATATGTCGAAACTCTACAAGAATTCTGGTTGAACGCGAAACTTTTAGATAAAGAAAAAAGATTCCTATATCACAGAGTAAATAGAAGAATAAGAAAACAAGAACCACCATGGGTTAACATTTGGTAAACACATGATACCTATGAAACGAAATACATGTTAATGTCGTCATCAAGAGGCATAGAACTTAACTAACTTTTACCATTGCAAACCCGAACAATATTCCTATATCACAGAGTAAATAGAAGCTACTTAATGGACACAATGTGCAATCACAACACAGTTAACATATATAGGCCAACTAACTCGCATAATATGTCAAGTCTTGGATCATAACCAGGCTAATTATCATGGAAATTCACAAAACATACATACATATACACGCACACGCACGACACCTCAAATATTATCACCATATAAACACGCTTTGCCGATCATCTATACAATCAATCACATAACTAGACCTTTTGCAACTATTGATGCTTTACCTTCCCTAAGATCTCAGCCAAAGGTTAACAAGCAAACAAAAAGTCTAGGACTCACAACACGACAAGTCTTATCATCCTAAACCTTCCAAACCTTTACTCTAAATTGGCAATGCATCATCCTACATGAACTTCCCATGACTACCACCCTTACTTAACTAGAAACCAACAAACATACCTATCCTAATAGAATTTACGGCCCTAAGTGGCACATGGAAGCAATCTTTTGATCAATGAAGTGTCACCATCCACATGCTTTATACTAGTTTAGTACTAACCTGTTTAAGACCACATTCCCCATGCTTTATCAATTACCTAAACAAGCCTTCCCTTCTCCCTATGACTTGCGGCCGAGAACACCTAGCACAACACCACATGACACTCTTCAACTCTTGGACAAACTTATATCAATATGGAAAGTCAACTTACCTCCAACATCATCCCATGTAAGCTAGAGTTTCCTCTTCTTTCTTTTGACTCCCAATCGGCCAACAAAAGCACAAGAGGTAGCCAAGCTAGTGATAAAATTTCATTAAATTGGACAAGAAGCCAAGCAAGACTCCTCTCCCTATAGCAAGTCAACTTTTCCTTCTTGGATACTAACACCATTAGGCCGAAATATGGAGAAGGCAAGCCAACTTTTTGTTTGTATCTTATCTTGCACCCATTAGTGTTTAACCCCTAAAACATACTCCAATCTAGGGTGACTCACTTGCCCAATATGTGCATACTTATCCACATCCCTTGCCTATATAAAGACTCATCACCTCCTTCATTTCTTGTACCAAAAT